>OX244030.2:38766010-48766010 GCA_945859785.2 Tridacna gigas | reverse complement strand
TTTTCTCCCCCCCCTAGTAATCTCAGAATGGCCTGATTATCTGCTTTTTTATTCCCTGAATCCTGTGTGGTTTCAGTCTGGTTTTCTGTACTTTCCTGTGTTTCTGTTGTGTCACCTTTCTCCCCTTCATTATCTTCATCATCATCTACATTCTCACTAGCTGGCTTAGTCAACTTGCGTGGAAGTAACTTGGGTATTTTCATAATGTCTAAAATAAAACACATGTACTTTGTTAATAGCATATTACATTCTGCAGATGCTTTTTCAGTCTTACAGCAGACCACCTTTGAAAGATTTTGGCCAAAGGAGGTATTACTGAAAAAGAGCAATTTCTCCCTTTCTCAGAATGTTTTCACATGTATTAATATTTTATACCTTGATTGATTACCAATATTTGAAGTGAATATCAAGAATTTCTGCAGCAAATTTATCAAAGAAGATTGCCATAAGGTAAAAACCATTCCAACCTTTGCTGAAAGGGTTGGCTTAAGCGATATACTATGCCACAGATTTTCAAATTCTGTCTTCCAGGCATTGACCGGACAAAAAATGTTTAAGACAGCCACTCAGATCAACACTCCTTTGGATCCATACAAAAATACCATGCATAATTCCATTGTATCACAACAACAGATCTACAATAACATGCATAAGTTTCACTGAAAAATTTTTTATCAATGTTCCAGCTTACATTAGGATGTTAAAAGATTTAAATATAATGACAACATTAAAGATATGTAACAACTAAAAAAAAAATTTTTTTTTTAATTCCATTGTACTCGAAGCTCCAACAGAGTTGAACTTAACCTTTTACCACACAGTATCGAGTTGTAACGAGAAAGAAAGCTTTTGAAAACATTCTCAGAAAAGGAAAAAATGCTAGAAACCAGCACCTTCTCCTTTTCCCACAATGTTTTCTACCTTTTTCAAAGACAAACCCCCTTATTTTATCCATTTTTAATTTCTAAACTGCAATTGCTTTCAACTTTTGCAAGGTGTAAATTTTTTTCATTTGGTAAAGAGTCAATGCAAAATCTTTATCTTTTAATCTGCTCAGGATCTTTCAATAATGTCAAAAACTGAAAAAAAAATATGGTTTGTGTACTTTATGTCTCCTCATTATCTGTTCCAAGTTTTAACCCTTTACCAAAGAACAAAAAATAAAATTCTAGACTTATCCAAGTTAATAGCATTTGCAGGTAACAAATTCTTTATTGGTCAAATGATGAAATTTGTATTTAATGGTGTAGGAAACATTTCGGAAAAAGGAGAAAATGCTGGTTTTCTCCTTTTCCCAAATTATTTCAAAAGCCTTCCTTTTCAGGGTCGTCAAAAACTCGAAATTGTGTGAATAAAGGGTTACTCTTTCCCACACAATCACGACTTTTAAAGACCCTGAGAAAGAAGCCTTTTGAAAACAATGTGGGAAAAGGAGAAAATGCTGGTAATCAGCATTTTCTCCTTTTCCCACAATTTTCTCCTTTTTCCACAAAATTTTGTTGTTAGGTAAAGAGTTAAAAGAAATCCTTGCACTGTCAAGCTAGAAAGAGTTCTAACCTTCAGGAGATTTGTCCTCAGTCTCTGACTCAATGGATGGTAGCTCCTCTGTGCCTAACTTGATAGGCAGAATATCTTCACCAAATAATGTCTGGGATCTATACTGGAGGTAATATTCTTTACTGTCAAAGCTGATTGGAATTTTATACTTCAGTGGCTAAACAGATAGGAAACAAAAATAAACACTAATGGTGAAAAAACAGGACATATACCTACATATGAATGAAAATAAAATTCTATTGCCCTCAATTAAATGAGTGCACTTTGGATAACAGACTTTGTAATATATCAGTGACAATTACAGTAACAATCACACACATCAATAGAAGTAGACAATAAACAATGTTGGAGGAAAAAAAACACGCAAGCACTTTTTTGTTCATTTTCAATAATATGACATTCTTGTAAAATGTTTTTATCTGAATATATTTACCACCAAAGAGTCCAATTTTCAGCATCATAAAATAAGGTATCCTCATGCAAAAGGTAAGGTATCTCCATGATGCATTATACTAAGCAAGTCAAAACATAATTATGAATCCGTAGAATCCATATGATCTAAGAACTAACCGAATCCCGAGGAAGATTGGTCCTTTGATATGCAGAAAACTGACCAATAGCAAAAAGTTTTGACCAATATCAGCCTGCGCTGATTTCACAGGCTGATATGGGTCAATACTCTTTGGAGATGCATTTGACCTCTTTTTCAGAGCATGACTCAGGGGTAAACTGGCAATATACTTACACTGTTATCCATATCTGGTCTGTATGGATAGTGAATGTAAAACATATCATTTTTGACCATCTTCTTTCTCATCCGGAAAGGTCCTGTGAATAAAAGGAACATGGACATTGTTCTTAATTCTGAATACTCCATAATACCCTATGATACAAAAACTGAATGGTCCAAAACAGTTATATATACGTATCGTTATTATAACAGTAATATTTCAGTTCTTGACATGGCTAATCAGGTGGTGAAAGAGTTAGCCACCATAATAGATAGAACATGACATCTACTGACAATGAAATACTGATGTAACCTGCAAAATACTACTTTAAAACAGTGTTTACAGTGCATTACAGAGGACCTCAAAAATGATCATCGAATTCACTTTGTTACAACCAGTAAATCCAAAGGTAAATCAAGTACTGGATCAAGTAGTTAACCTAGTTGACATTGATTTCAATATTAATGGTACATATTTCCCCTTCAGTCTATTTTACTTAATTGCCCCTTGAAATCAAACAACAAAGGGCGACTACACTAAACCCAAGGGCTTGACAAATCCACAAAAGTAGAATCAGAGACACACACACAAAAATATTATGCAGTTATATACATGTACCCTCAGTCATATCCAACAGCCACTTGTCAAGTCTAGAGCCCACAATGGGTCCCCACAGACCCCTTTCCCTTAGTAATTCATGTTCCATCTGCGCCCATACTTCTACCATATACTTGTCCATGTGTGCCTGGTTTTGTAGATACTGTTTATGTTGTAGTTCCACCAAATCCTTCACCAATAGTATGTGATCAAATGTCCACATCATGTAATCCTGTAACATAAACATTTCATGGAAAGTAACCAACCTCATTTAAAGCAGTTTCTGTATAAATGTGAATCATAGGGCATCCTATGGAGGAGTCTTATTTGGTTGGCCTGTCTATCTGCTGAGTATAAAATCCTGCTTTCAAGTTTTTAAAACTGAAATTTGACAGATTATGCATTATGCATTCACGAATTCTACCATACAATAACATCTTAAAAAGCAATGGCTTCATGTATAACATGTAATTTCAAAACAGTATTTATAGGACCATTACATCCACACCTTTTACGGAAGGATTGAATAACTTTTAAAATGACTTCTCTGAGAGGCTCATCAAGAATTAGGGATACCAGAAATCCGATTTTTTAGAAAGCCCAGGGAAAGCTGCCGACTTCAGATCTATTATCAAGAGATGTACTTCATTAAGACTGGTCAATAAAAGAAGATCAAATTTCAACTGGTGCTAATTATATGTGGCACAAACAATAGAATTTGTATTAGAGTACCAGTGAAAAAAAAATATTGCAGAAAAGGAGAAAATGCTGGTTTCCAGAATTTTCTTTTCCAGCCATGTTTTTCATTAGACTTCTTTCTTAGGGTTGTTAAAACAAAATATTCTTTGGTATCATAAAGGATTAAAGTCTACTGTTGCACATTTGTACCGGGGGTACTGAGTTAATATCTTACATGTGGATGGTACGTTGTAGAGGGAGAGGACTTCAATGGAAGCTCTTTTTTTGCTTTTCTGGTTGCAAAACTAAGTACTCTACTTCCAACCATCTGTATGGTCTGAAAAATTTGAACAAAAACAGCAATTATTTTACATATTCAAATGAAATGGACAACAACATCTTCTGAATTGAGATCTAACATAAGAAATAAAACAATGTTAGCTGTCATATACCTAATATCGTACAGGTAATAAATACTAGCAAAAATAGCACAAAAGGGAAACTGAACTTTGAGACTTCCACAAGAAATTTCATAGGACCAAGAAATAATTTAAGTCTTTGCCAAATGACAAAATTTTAGACTGGTCCAAACTGGAAGGATTTGCAGACGACAAATCAAGTGTTGTAAAAAGGATGAAATTTGTCTTTGAAAGGGTAGAAAACATTATGGGAAAAGAAGAAAATGCTGGTTAACAGCATTTTCTCCTTTTCCCAAAATGTTTTTAAAAATCCTTGCCCATGGGGTCGTTAAAACTCAGGATTGTGTATTAAAGGCCTAAAGGGAACATTTAACTGTCCTCAATGTTTTACCTTTTCTAGAGCAATCTCATGCTATATAGACCCTAAAGCAGGAACCTTTGAAAAATTGTGGAAAAAGGAGAAAATGCTAGTCACTAAAGTTTTTCTTCACTTTCAAAAACAATCTAATCCATTCAGCAATATTTGTTGCCTGTAGATGCTTTCAATACTGATGATTTTAAAATTTAGTTGTCTCCCACCATGTTTTCAACAGCTTTCTTGCTCTCCGTTGTAAACACATGTAATCATTTGGTGATAAGTTAACTCCAAACTTTAGAATGCTTGTACTAGTGCACTATGGGCTACAGTGTTTCCATTGGAAACTGAAACTCCATCGGAGTAACAGGATACCAAAATTTTCATTACAGGACACAGTTACTATAAAAAACACATTGGCAACTGCCTCTATATTGTATATAGAAGAGAATTTGCTTGTCCTACTATATACAATATAGAGGCAGTCACCAATGTGCTATTTATAGTAAGGATGTTAATGACCGACCAAGGAAAATTTTAGTGTTCTGTGATCAACAAATGCAGCTTCAAAGGCCTGTGGTGTTTCTCGCATAAAATATCTGACCAAAGACCATACAACGAACCCTACTCACTTTGATCTGAGGTGGAAATCTTTCCGGTGATGTGTAGGATCCCTTTCTTTCATTGTCTGTGTACAGATTCCAAATACGAGAGGCTTGTTCCTGAATCAGTCCTCTGTAACGTGAATATAAGTTAGGTTCTATCCACAATGTTCCTTTTAACAGATACCCAAGATGTGTGGACTATTAACTCTCCATCATACAATTCCTATTTCTAACAACCCCGGAGAGGAAGGCTTTTGAAAACATTGTGAAAAAAGGAGAAAATGCTGGCTACACTCTCTTACACAAAATCTTTTCCTTAAAGCCACATTTAATTCATTGTCAGATGTCTACAAAAGCTTTCAATTTGGACAAGTCCAAATTTGTGTCGTGTGGTAAAAAGTTAAGTGGAACTGCCTTCTTGAGACAATTCAAGTGAATCCCTCACTACACAGGTGTTCACATTTATTTCTTTACCAAACAACAAAATTTTAGACTTGTCCAGACTGAAAGCATTTGCAGATGACAAAATAAATTTTACTCAAAAATTGAAATGTGTTTTGGAGAGGGTAGAATACATTGCGGGAAAAGTAGAAAATGCTGGTTACCAAGTTGGGATTGTGTGGTAAAGAGTTAAAAGATAATATAGGCACTGCTCTGAACCTCTGTAGAGTACTTAAAGATGACTCGTGCCAATCATTACAGATCAGAAAAAAAGGCCTTTCAAGGAAGAAATTGCTTGTTGTTAACAGTTTTCTGGTTTTAAAATATAACAGCAAACTAGATTTATTGTTACTTCCTTTTTTCATAAAAATCAATTCTGATTTTGCATCAGAGCAATGTTGAAATGCAGTATAAATATATACATGAATTTATAATACAAACCTGACAGCCCCTAAATCTGGTGCATTATACTCCTCAACTTTGTTAAAATCAACATTGTTCAGCTGGGTTCTGAAGATCTCTTCTAATTCCTGTCAATTGAAAATAAAAAAATCACAAAACTATAGGTGTGAGAATGTTTTTGAAACATCTAACAAAGGCATTTCCTGATAACTTTTGTGTTTTTTTTGTTCACTTTTTCATAACAAAGACAAATCAGTTCTCTAGAGGATTTATGAATTAGCATGAAAAACTCTTGAGTTCTAGCCAAAATATGAGAAACCTGACAATGCCAATCTATCTTTTTTTAATGCCAATCTATGTTATTTTTTGAAATTATAAAAAAAAAAATGTTAATAACATTACCCTTTTTTTACAGAGATAGAGTTCCTCCCATACTCGTCGAGCTGCCTCAGAGACCAGTTTTAAACCATCTAAAATAGCCTGACTTTGTCTGACAGCCTTCCTTGACATAACAGCTGGTTCCTGCATGGACAGATCTTCTTTCTCAAAGTTCACATGCCAAGTGGTCTGGATGGGCTGGTCTTCTTTCAGATTGCTTGCACTGTTGACTGTATCATCTGTCAGATTGAGAAGACAGTAACACAGACTACCAAGAAATTCTTGATCATAATTACTTGGCCCAAACACAAGACTCCGATTATTTGTGAGTTTGTGTAATGCATCCAGGACCTGTGTCTGACCCAAGGCACTGTCCACCGATCTGGAGAGCTGGAATAACACTGTTCTGTTCAATGATTTGTATACAGAGTCCAAAGACACACCAGATGCTGAAAATAACGTATAAACACTTGATGATGCAAAAAGAAGAGGAAAGAAATCAGTCCAAATCACCAGTGTACATAAAAACAAACAGTATAATGAAAATGTATTAAACAAAAGTTCAAGTTTTGGGCTCATTCTCATACTTGTATTAAGCAGCTACATGAACTATATAACCACTGTTCTAAGTTCCAAAATAAAGTTCAGAATGCAATGGTACCTGTGTTTAACCCTTTACCACACAATCCCGAGTTTTAACAATCTTGAGAAAGAAAGCTTTTGAAAACATTGTGGAAAAAGGAGAAAATGGTGGTTCCAATCATTTCCTTTTTTCTACTCTTTCACCAACTACATTTCATTTTTCATGTATCATAGTAAATCTAAATGAAGACTGGTTATTTCATTTGCATGCAAAGATGGCTTGAAAACTTTAACATGGATGAAAATACATGTAGAAAATATGAAGCCTTACCAGGATAGCCATTACTGCAAGGGATAAATACATGTTGATCACAGAAGAACAACAACTGCCCAAATAGCATAGTTGTAAGAGTGAATGAGCCTTGAAGGTTGTGGGTTTGAATCCCAACAGAGATATAGAATTTTCCATTTTTTTCTGTTGTTCGTTTTTGCCTTACTTAGATTAAGTCAGAAGAGTTTGGGTCAAATCTAGTTTTATGCCCTTTTAACTCTTTAGAAAACAACAAAATTTTAGACTCATTAAAATAAAAAATATTTGAAGACAACAAATTAAGTGTGGCTTAAATGATAGAATTTGTCTGTGAAAGGTTAGAAAACATTGTTGGAAAAAGCATAAAACGCTGGTTACAGCTTTTTTTTTTCATTTCCCACAATGTTTTCAAAAGTCTTCATCTTCAGGGTTCATAAACAAGGGTTTGCTTGGTAAAGGGTTAATAACAGATGTTTGACTGCATTATATACTGCATGGCACTTTCTGACACGAGAATAAACTTAAACTTACATTTTCTCTTTGCTTGTTGAATTAAGTTGCTGATGAAATCAAACACTTCCTTTGAGTCTCGAGTAAAAACGCCTGAAAAAACACAAACACAAGGTCTACCAAAAATGAATGAGCTAATTCTTGACAATACTTGCTACTATTGGAAAGGACCCTAACTAAACGACAGGATATATAGAAATTGAAAACCTCATTATACAATAATAATTATTTCTTTTTTATTTAATTTTTTCTTCAAACGTGGTAGTTTTCCTCTGCCTAATGATTAACCAGTTACAGTACAGACTAATTTTCATCATACTGAAAACTGTTACAAGTGGCGCAAAGGAAGGACATTTCAAGGACAGGAAATTATTTCACCTGAATAAAGTGGAAAATAACAACAAAATAGATGCCACTCATATGATCGAATTGTCTTTGAAGAGGTAGAAGTTGTGGGAAAAGGAGAAACTGCTAGTTGCAAGTATTTTCTTCTTTCCCACAATATTTTCAAAAGTGTTATTGCTCTAGTCATAAAATCACAGGATTGCCTGGTAATAGGCTAAATACCACCAGATCAAGTTTTTTAAACCATACCTTGCCAAAGTTTGTCTACAACACGACTTGTAAAATAGAACACATTATTGGCCATATTTGAGTAGCTTCCACCAGACATGATAGGAAGGGCAGCCTGGTCTCCAAGTAAAACATCCGCAGCTAACAGATGGTCCATGACTGTCTTCAACATTTCTGTCTGATACTCTTTCTGTTGGGCCCTGTTGGCGTAATCTGGACTAGCCTGTATAGAGATCAAACAAATAATTGTTGAAAATTGTTCCTTTATCATGTCATTACTTCCCTCAGGAATAAAACTTTTTAAAACTATATGAGAAAAGGTGAAAATGCTGGTAACCAGCATTGTCTCATTTCTCCATGATGTTTTCGACTCTTTCAGTGTCTAAACCAATGATTTGAGTCACATCTATTTTATAGCCTGCAAATGCTTTAAACATGGACATGTCTAAAATTTTGTTGTCTGGTAAAGAGTTAAAACATAATGCCACTAAGAAAACATTACAGAACAAGGAGCAACTGAATCTTACAAGCAACTGCTCCTTTTCCCATAATCCTTCCCTTACGATTATAAAAATATACAGTACTTCTTGTCTTTGTATTGTTTCTCCTATCTATCACCTGAACTAGTAGCTCAGTGGTTTTGAAATTGAATCTATGATTCAGAAGTTTTGGGTTCATTCCCTGCTGGCAGCACATGCTGAGTCTACAGACTGACAATCTGATTCCAGTGTATCCTCAAAAGTTTTTTTTGC
The DNA here is from genome assembly GCA_945859785.2 of Tridacna gigas. Taxonomy (NCBI): domain Eukaryota; kingdom Metazoa; phylum Mollusca; class Bivalvia; order Cardiida; family Cardiidae; genus Tridacna; species Tridacna gigas. The sequence continues at coordinate 48,757,120 of OX244030.2, read as the reverse complement.
AAGGGTATAACAAATTGTTATGGACGTCAATAACTTGAGAAACAAAAAGTTTGTTACCTCTAGCATCACATCCAGTACAGAGGCAGGTTTAGCCACTACAGGCTGTGAGAAACTGTCTATAACCAAGGTCCTCAGAAAGTCTATCACAAACTTACGTGCAGGATGAGGACTCAGAAAACCTGAAAAAGAAACAGTGTGTGGAGTATGAACAAATTGGCAAACATTTTTGAGCCATTCCTTGGCAAAATGGGGCTTAGTGAATTTCTGTGATGCATGATACCAAGCAAGTTATCATACAATTCTGTATTCATAAAGTCCATTTTGTATAACAACCGACTAGAGCATTGGGTACAATGGTCCTTTGAAATGTAGAAAATTGACCAATAGTGAAAAGTTTCAACCCATGTCAGCCTGCGCAGACTGCACAGGCTGACATGGGTCAATACTTTTCGCAGATGCATTAAGCCCCCTTTCCACAAAGCATGCACCCCCCACCCCCCACCCCTTTCTTTTTTTTTTTTTTTTTTTAGTCAATCATTATCAGTACATTCTAAACATGATTAAGACAGACTTCTCCAAGCATATTCTGGAGATGATAAATGGTAATGCCCTTTCCCTGCTGCGTTTTCATCCTCTGAATGTCAGACACAAAGACATAATATTTGGTAAAAAAGGTTATTTCCTACAAAGACATCTGATTTAACAAATTACCTCCTAAAATAAATTTGCATTTACATAATAAAATAAATTTACATCTATTTGCAGCAGATGACCCTGGAAATATTCTTAAAATACACGTGCATTGATTATCAAAATAACCTAAGGTCAAATACATCTGGAAACATTATGTCAAAAAGGAATAATTACTCAAGAGCAATTTCTCTCTTTGACACAATATTTTTTCAACAGTGATGTGCTGCAAAAAAAAAAAGTTGACATTAGAAGGTGATAAGCTAAACAGAAGTTCAACTTTCTTTAACAACTGTCAAGCTTCGTTGTTCCATTGTTCCTTTCATAAATTTGAAAATGCCTATCAAGCCATATGGTTATCAAAGTTTTTATTCTACTAAAAAATGGTTGATTATTGAAGGATTGTGTAAATGTAAACTTTTTTGATGTTCTAAATTCATTTAAGACAATTCATACCTCGCCATCTGCTTCGCCAAAAGACACATAAGCTGAACTCACCAATCATTTTAATTTAATTCTTAATATAATTCCAAGAAGATATTTAGTTTTCACAATATAAAGCCCCTGCAAAAAATGTGACCCCAAATAGCTGGGCCAGTTTTGACTAAAGGTCTAACTCTTAAACAAAATTGGTCATAACCCACTTGATGAGGCTGTATGTCAAATTTAGTAGGCATAGGATTTATGGTTAGGAACAAAAAGATTATTTTCATTTTTCACAATATAAGCCTATGTAAAACTTGTAAACCCAGGGCTATGATTTGAACGATCTTGGCAGAGGTCTACTATTTAAAGCTGCATGGAAAGATTGGTAGCCCTATGCATTATGGTTAGGAACAACAAGATTTTTTTTAGTTTTGACTATACACTGTATAAGCCCATGTAAAACTTGTAAACCCCAAGGTGGGGCCAACTTTGGGTAAATATAATTTTGGTTGAGGTCCAGTAGAGGTCCACTAGGTAAAGCTACATGCAAAATTTGGTCCTATGCCTTATGGTTAGGAACAAAATTTTTGAAGTTTTCACCATGTAAGCCCATGTAAAACCCGGGACCACTTGGGCATGGCCAATTTTAAACACAGGGCTGTAATTTGAATAATCTTGGTAAATGTCCATTAATTAACTAAAATTACATGCAAAATTTGGTAGCCCTAGGCCTTATGGTTTCACATGAAAGGATATTTAAAGATTTTCAATATTTTTTTGCTGTGTTAACAAAGCAACAAGAGTTTTTAGTGGAATGAAATACTTTGAAAGAATTCAGATGAGGGCCATGGTAGAATCATTTCTATGAAATTTGGTCAAAATTAAATGTGAAGTTTCTGAGAAAAAGATGTTTTAAATAACAGTATATACACACATGCACCACAGACACAGCACCATGACATAAGCTCTCAGGCCTTTGGCCAGTGGAGCTAAGACAACTGAAGCTAAAATATAGCTGACTCATTAGAACAACAGACATTCCATACTTACATGCCTTTTCTCTGTCAGGTGATCTAATATAGACCATTGAATCACTGTCAGGAAAGGGCTAGAATATAAATAAATGCTCTTGTTTAAAACTTAAAACTATTTATCTTCATTTCCACATGTCTGATCCTAGCATACACTGTCTGAATCAAACATGATTTTTTGACAATAAAAATCTTATAACACTTTTATAACAAAGGAATAAATTCTAAAAAACTTAAAAAATGCATTATTTCAACTTTATTAGCTATGGTTTTATGACATAGATTTTTTTATGCAAATGAAATAAGTTGATTGGAAGATTTCAATTTTCAAATCTTCCAATGTGTAAAAATCTTTCATATAAAGATATATAACAAACCTTGAATTCTTCCTCTGGAGTGGTGACGCAGTCCTCAGAGTCCTGGGTGGTATATGGGAACAGAGTTGCTGCAAGAGCAGATATGAAATCTGGCTGGGTGGAGAGCTGTACAAAGTCTGAGTGGTTATGATACAGAAACAGCAAAAATTGCAATAGTGTCACTGGGTATTCTGAAGTTCTGGAATCTATATCTTGGTCAGATGTCTGAAAAACATTGAAAAGGATGTTTACCCCGAGGAATGTCAATGCCATCTTACAGCCTGTTTTGGGCAGAATGTCACATGAGTTAACAATTTTAGACTCCTCTGAATCTCAGGTGACAAAATTTTAGACTCCTCTGAACGAGTAGAATAAATTAGAATCCTCCTGTTTCTTGACAACCCACAATGTACCTGTGAGAATGTTACAAATGACTTTGAAAGAATTTTGTTCATAGGTGATGAAACAGCTGGAGCATAGATAGGTGCACCTCTCACCATGACATAATTGGCATCAAATAAACAAGTCATTTTTTGGGTACCTGCAACATTCAATATAAAACTTAATACTGAGTTATGAAATTTCCCAAAATCACTCTCTTCTCAAACACTATGAGTCTAATTCAGTATGTTTTTTCAAGCAATTCAAAAGTTTACAAGTTTAACAAAAAGTTTAAAAAAATATTCAAGAAAAATAGTGTCTTAATCATTTTCCTTACTGTATTCAACAAGCTTCTTATCATTGTTAGAAGTATGATGGCCATATCTGGACACAACTGAATGTCTTTATCTCTGGACAGTGCTGCTGCTGGTTTACTGACTGGTACACCAAATATCACAGTCCAAACAGCATCCAGGTTTAACTGTAATGTAAACCAAGTTTGAGAAGCAAGGTAGTACAAAACTACCACATACGGCTTCAAAGTAAATGCTTCCAATTTTGCAGTAATACAGCCGAGTTGGTCAAAATGTCCTACAGGCAGTGTGGATTTCAAATCAGACTGCAAATTATCTAGTCTGATCTTGATCAACTTGGTCAGCTATAGCATCTAGACTTGTTGATAGCAGGCATAGACCTAATCATAATTTATATTTTCTGGAATTAACATAGAGGGAAACTGCTTTTAGTGAAAATTCTAAGTCAAAAAGGGGCATAACTGTGTCAAAGATATTTTGATGGTTTCCTGTTCCTGTTATATGGGTTCCCCTTTTGAAAGTTAACAACTAGTCCAAGTTTCAAGTAAATATCTTCAGTAATGACAGAGATATTATAAAATGTAGAAGTTTTTACACGACGAGACAGGCAATGACCCAGACAACACCAGGGCTATGACAACAGCTTCGAAAACAGCCAAGCTAGTTAAATGTAAATATTCAATACAAAGTAGATTTAAATAGCACTATACATCAGAATCACATAGAATTCATCATGTTTAAATCTGGATACAGTCACATTATTCAAAGTATGAATATCTTGAAAAAAAAAAAAAAATAAAAACTTCAAATAATCTGCTGTTACTTAGTCCCATTGCTTGACAGTAACAAACCTATTCATTAACCCTTTAACCACACAATTCCAACTTTTAACAACCATGAGGAAGAAGACAATATAGTAACTATTATTTTCTACTTTTCCCACAATGTTTTCTAACTTCTTAAAAACAAATTTTATGTTTTGAGAAACATTTGATATGCAAAGTCTTTCAATTTGACCTAATATCTTGTTGTGTGGTAAAGAGTTAGTCTTGTTACTTGTAAGAACATACTGGTGCCAACATACGACACCTGTTTCTTTTCAAAGAAATTTTCCGAGTGCAAAAGGGGCATAACTGAGTTAAATATATTTTGAGAGTCGCCCTTCAAGTATGAGCTCTCCTTTTGATTGTTCACAACTAGCTTAAGTTTGAACTACAGAGATATCACAAAATGTCAGTTTTCACACAACAAAAGTGACACAAACAACAACAGGACTATGACTACACTTTGAGTTTTTCTTCAAAAACTGCCCAGCTAGAACTTAAGAACAAAGAATGAATTATCGCAAAACTAGATATGAACCATGCTCTGTGAAAAGATGGTTTAATGCTGCATCTGCAAAAAGTTATCAATCCAGCTCAGCCTGCACAGGCTGGCCTGTGTCAAAACTTTTTGCTACGGGTAAATTTTCTGCATGTCAAAGGACCAGTCTACCTGATGACACACTTGGTTGTAAGACTAAATGGATTTTATGGATCCATAAAAAGATGACATGCTTAGTATAATGCATCAGAGAGATGCATTAAGCCCCCTTTTCCCCAGAGCATAGCTCATTTATTTTCTTTAACAAACCTGTGCATCAGGGGGAATGCTATTAACATTTTGTCCCAGTAGTATTGCCATTAGTATGAAATAAATTTCTGGTACCCCTGTGTGTTTAGGTAACAACCACTGTAAAACAGTAAAGCTGGGTACATGACATATCTCTGGATTAAGTACCCTGCCATCATGTTGAGGATCTGAGTGGAGGTTAAAACCTGGCCAAACAAAAGAAAATTACATTATGAATTAACCCTTTACCACACAATCCCTAGTTTTAATGACCCTGAGCAAGGCAGCTTTTGAAAACAGTGTGAGAAAAGAAGAAAATGCTGGTAACCAGCATTTTCTCCTTTTCTCACAATGTATTCTCACAATGTATTCTACTCTTTCTGATACAAGTCCCATCCCTTGAGCCATATTTAAATTGTCATCTGCAAATGTTTTCCATTTGGACAAGCATAAAATATTGTCACCTGTTAAAGAGTTCATGTAAAGCCACACTAAAACAAGTTTTGACAACTCTTTCCTTTCCTTTCATTTAAAACTTGTTTTCTTTGTGCAATGTGTTCTAATTAGTGCTATGCTTATTTAAGCACGTATGGTATTGGGTAAGACTGTATCAACCCTTTGCTGAATGATACTGTGTTATTACAACCCTGAGGATGAGGACTTTTGACAACATTTCAGGAAAGGGAGAGAATGCTAGTTACTATCGTTTTTCTTTCCCTTTGCCACAACATTTTCAAAAAGCCTTCTACTTCCAGGTCCCTAAAACATGGGATTGTTAGGTAAAGGGATCAGGAAGAGAGGTATTTGTAAGAGTATGTCCATCATTTATGGTCAACCTTACCCAGCATACTTCCTCCACTCTGTTGCTTCAGTATTGTCTCTGTATCCTTTAGCCAGCCTCCTCCACACACCCCGTCTCTGAACCTATTGACAGCCTGTGGGTTCTTGAAAATCACCATTAAAGTCTTCAGGGCAAGAATCACTGAGGTAGGGTGTAAATGACCTTGTATAAACATCAGTATCCAATCAAATCCAAGAACTCGCTGGAGCTCCTCAGAGAAACTGTTATAACATAAAATACAAGGAAATAATACATGAATGTGACCAGCTTCTTGTAGAAACTGAAAGTGTCTGTAGACCTGCCTGCATAGCTAAAGTGGTAGAGCATAGGACTTGTGAACGTTGAGTCTTTGGTCACTTGAGGATTCCAGCCCCATGGCTGGTCATCTAGAATTACTTATAGTCTTTCAGATGAGATGTGAAACCCAGGTCCCATGTCACAGTGCTATACATCAAGCACGTTAAAGAACCAGGTTTAACTTAGGATAGGTTTCCTCTTGTATCTTGCATTATCCCTCATAGCAAAACTAACAGCCTTTGGGAAGCATCGCCCATGTGGGCAACCAATGATGAAGATAAATAAACAGCAAATCAATCAATCAGAAACTGCCATAACATGAAATACAGGCCAATGCTACATAAACATGGCTACCTGACCAATTTTTCATATCTAAAGATGGCTCAGAAACACAGTTGCAATGAAATTGTACTATTACAACCTACTGCAACATGTGAAACAAATACAGTTCTGAAATACAACATGGCAATGTAATTTAACCCTTGGGGCATTAAAGACAGCTTCAGTCGTATTTGTAGATAAAATAGACCAAGATCAGCCTGCCTTTTGGAGTCAGTGTAAACTGAGACCAGACAACTCGGAACATGCAGTCAGATCGTGGATCAATACTATTTGTAGTTCAACAAAATTTCTGGCAAAAACCTTTGAAATCACAATGTTTTGGTCAGTTTTCTTGGTTGAGAAAGTCACATATTCTTCTTTGACACAAGCTTTTTGACAAATTGCAGAACTTGGATGAAACTTTTTGCCAAACATTGACAATTTCTCCCTATTTTTCTTTCTTGCTCACCAGTATTCACTTTTTTCATATTTTCTATTCTTTGCCATCATCTATAAAATGCAAAGACTGTGTTAAAATGTGCAATTAGCAGCCTGATTTTTCAGCTTTTTGGACATATCTCAGCCAAAATAGAGTCTAGGTCGATTTTACTCACTAATAATGCTGAATCAATTATGTTTTCGCACTCTGAGAGTTAAAAATAAGGTAGAGACTTCACCAAAGTTATTCATACTTCAATGATGTTTAGGATTTACAAACTAAAATGCTGCTGTACAAAACTATTAAATATAACACTGGAATTTACCTGTTAAGGTGATTGGCAGACTGCAAGCTCTGGCATAACAGTTTGTAGATTAGATTCAGAAGAGTGTTCCTCAGCCGTACTTTATGAATAGATGATCCAACAGAATCTTCAGCTAATACAAAACACACAACATTTTACCCCAAACTTTACACTGACATATGCTGTGCGAAAACGTGTAAATAAACTTAAGAATATCTTCTCACAAGATAGGTTGATGTCTTAACCCTTTCCCAAACGACAAATTTTGGACTGGTCCAAATTGCAAGAGTTTGCAGACGACAATTTCAAATTTGATGAAAATGGCAGAAAGTTATCAAAAAAGGGTAGAAAACACTGTGGGAAAAGGAGAAATTGCTTGTTACGAGCAATTTCTCCTTTTCCCACAGTGTTTTCAAAAGACTTGTAATGCAGACACATGAAAACCAGGGCTTGTTTGGGAAAGGGTTAACAGGTAAAACTTTATTTATGTTTCTGATTTTCAATTCCAGAAAGAACCAGGTCTTTGGAAACATCGTGGGGAGGGTAGAAAATAATGGTAACCAGCATTTTCTCTTTTTTTCCCCCATAATGCTCTCCACTGCCTAAAAATCAGTCCCAACATCTGAGCCATGTTCTACTTGTCGTAAACAACAGTAGTGTTTGAGGAGAGCATCCGCCTCTCACATGAAACATTCTGAATTTGAATCCTCTGATGAGCAGAGTCAAACTTACAAAAATACCCACATCACAACACAAGTACTGATTCAAGTTTCCAGAAAGCAACCATGGGGAGTGATTAATGCAAGTCGTGAGAATTTGTTTCACAATCCAATTAAAATAAATACATAACTATTCCATGTGCTGTCTGCCAATGCTTTCAATATGTAAATTAAAAAAATGTTTCCTATCTGGTGAAAGGTTTATCAAATAGATTTGAAAATACAATTATAGTACATAACCCTTACTACACAATCCCCAAGTTTTAATGACCCTGCCGATGAAACCTTTGAAAACATTGTGGGAAAAGGAAAAAATGCTGGTAACCAGCATTTTCTCCTTTACCCACAATGTTTTCTATCCTATCAAAGACAGAAATATTTTTAGAAAAATTTGTCGTCTGCAAATGATTTGAATTTGGTCATGTTCAAATATTTGTTGTTTCGTACAGAGTTAAATCATATTTCATCCCTGTAGTCCACTCACTTTCAACAATGATGTAGTTTCCACTTGGAGATGATGGGTTCTCAACCACAAGTGATTGTTCACTGAATTGGGCCTCAGGAATTGTGGATACAAGAAACTGTCCTAGTCTATACAGAAAAAAGAAGCTCTTCTAAGCTAACTTCATAGTTTTTATTTTTTAACACAAAAAATTAGTCAACAATTCATACGATGCAGTTATGAGTACTTAATTACCTTCTGAATTAAATTTAGAGCTGAAAACTTTGAAAGCTTTCTCCTAAAAATATAGCATTTCAGCAAAAACTAAGGCATTTAAGATACATTAGAGAACACAGGCTGTAAAATTTTGATAGACTGTAGAATGGTTCAAAATTTAGTCAACTGTGTAAACATAGACAAATTACCAATATATATTGTGTAAGGGATAAATACATATGTCTGAAATCTTTGACTTAAAACCAAAAACACCACAACACTGATTTGATGGCCCCAAGAAAATGAAATGCTCTTTCTATTGGTCATAATCTATGCAACCTTGCAACTATCAGGGGCAACATTTGGCATGAAAGTACAAGAATGCTTATAGTTTGATAAAATAAACATAAAATGGGTTAAAAACTGGCTGAAAACAAGTATAGATATATCTTTAAGTTAATCCTTACAAAACATCAAAATTTCAGACTTGTCCAAATCAAAAGCATATAAAAATGACAAATCAAATGTGGCTAAAATTGTGTGATTCAGTCTTGACAGGGTTAAAAAACATTGTGGGAAAAGGAGAAGTGCTAGTTACCAACATTTTCTCCTTTTCTCATATTGTTTTCAAAAGCCTTATCTGTCCAGGGTCTTTCAAACTCAAGACTATCCGGTAATGGGTTGACATAATAATTTGAGGTAATGTGGTCGAGTCCAAAATTCTGTTGTTTGGTAAAGAGTTGAACTAGACCTCACAAAAGCATGGATCGTACAGGGAGAGAATCATGTAGAAATGTTGTTTAAAAATGACTATACACATCTCAATCTAACCTGAGTAATGCCTGGGAGTCTGGCTGACCTTCCAGTAACAAAGCAATAACACTGGCCATAACCTGTAGAGTGGACTGAGGCAGTCTGGGATCTCTCATCACATGAAGCAGACGGGATGTGAGGCCAATCTCTCTCATCAACTTCAGATTATTACTCTGATCGCTGCAGAAATTTGGAAAATAAGCGGAGACTATACAAAATTACCCAGCCTAATACCAATATCCAACATACAGTATAGTATTTACCTGCATATACGATGATTCAAGACAGTTAAGCCTTGAAAACTTTATCTCATCACATTATTGGAGATAAAACATAAGTCTATGTAAAGAAGTGAAAACTAAGAGGCGGAATGAGGATTTAGCCTTCATTTAATTGTAATCAACAACATAAAACTTAAACAGATCTAAGCCCTTTTCAACATTGTTTCAACAATAATGCTATGACCAGTGAACTTATCCATGCTTTTCTAGAGTTTCTTTCACCAGTACTTCTAACAATCATCTTCCAAAACCACTGGCTCCTTTCCAACATACCGGTACACATAATCCAAACAATGAAAAGCCATGAGATAGAAATGAATCCTGTCACACTATCATCAATACTAAGACAGAAACTGGCCAAGCTGATGATTTGAACCAGCTACCCTCTGGTTCTAAGCCCTACCTGGCTCCTCATTAGACAGAATACCACAAAATTTAAAAAGAATAAGTGTAATATGGAGGCCCACTGCAAAATCAAGTAGTCATTATTCAAAATTGTCCAAATTGCTACTGTGACTCATGGCAGGATGGTCCCCAATACTTACCTGGAATCTGTCAGCAGTTCATAAAAATGTTCATACAATGATCTTTGTAGGTCTCCTGGAGCTTCATGCCAAACCTAAAGCAGAAAGCAATGACTGCATAAATGGATACCATATTTTCTTTGTTAGTTTGCACTTAACAAAGTTTCAATCCTGTTTCAGTTATGTCCTAGAAGCAGGTGCAACTTTTTTAAACTGGTTACGAAACAATCCTGAGTTTGCTACCACTGGTAGCTTTCCAACAAAACATATGCAGCAGCAAGAGAGAAATGAACTCTGAAGCTATAACTCGAGAATCTCTGGAATATGTATCGGCAGAAGGTCATGAGCTTAAATATATAATTAATATCTTACTTTCTTTCAACAGTTTATCTCTTTCACTGAAATCAAATGGGAAGAAAACTTAAGCAGAAAAAATTGTTTAACCCTTTACCACACAATCCCGACATTTAACAACCCTGAGGAAGGAACCTTTTGAAAACATTGTGGGGAAAGGAGAAAATGCTGGTAATCACCATTTTCTGCTTTTCCCACAATTTTTTCTACCCTATCATAGACAAATTTCCTCATTTGAGTAACATTTAAATTGTCATCTGCAAATGCTTTCAATTTGGACAAGTCTACATTTTTCTCGTATGGTAAAGAGTTTACATATTTTTGCTAAAGGTCTCTTCCCCAGGGTCATACAGACATGGGTTTGGTAAAGGATCAAAGTACATGTATCTTTATGCATTATCTAAGGCAGATCTACAGCCGAACTTTGAACCTACCTCAAGGTCACAGAGAATGTCCTCAAAAGCCTTTTTGTTTGGAATCACTGAACTCTCTTTCCCACTGTCCACAGTACCAACTAGTGAGAAGGTCAGATGTAGTATATGACTGTTCAACAGTTGCTGTTTCTTTTTATACAACATGGCCAGTATCTATGCATAATAAACACATCCAAGATAGCACAGGCTTTACAAGTTTGTCTTTGCATCTATCCCTTTGCCACTCAATCTCAGCTTTTAATGACCTTGATGAACAAGGCTTTTGAAAACACTGTGAGAAAAGGAGAAAATGCTGGTAACCAGCACTTTTCTCCTTTTCCAACGATGGTTACCAAGCTTCCAAATATAAATTTCAATTTTTGAGTTACGTTTATTTTGCCATCTGCAGATATTTGTAATTTGGACAAGTCTAAAGCTTCATATTACAGTAAAGAATTAAAAAGGCTTCAAAAACACTACATACTCATATATAACAATGATACAAAGGTTATTCTTTGCTGTCAGTTAAATGTACTTGTGGTTAGAACTTAAATGAGACTGAATTTCTTGCCTATTGGAACAAGTTGCAGCAGCAAGTTTGAAAACATCCCAAAACATTAATCAAGATGCTTTTTTTAAACATTTGATACATAAATACATTTGCAAACATTATGATGGATGGAGAAATAGTCAAGAGCAATCAATTTCTCCTTTTGCAACTATATTTACGGAGGTGATCTGTGACAAGATGCAACAAGAGCTTTGCATGCTGGTACCAATGCTTGGCTGCAGTTGCTTGATTTTCCATGAAAATTCTAATTTGAAAAAGAGGCATAACTGTCTCAAAAATACGGCCATTGTTGTATAGGTTCCCCTTTTGATACTTAAAACACTTGTCCAAGTCTGAAGTGAATATCTTCAGTAACAACAGGGATATTATAAAATGTCAAAGGTTTTGTAAGATGACGCCAGGACGACGACATTTTCTTCGAAAACGGCTGAGCTAATAAGTCGCCTGTGGATGATATAATGTTATCACAGATTACAACATAGTTTGAAGACAGGGTACAGAAAAGAGCTCAGCTTGTGGACTCTTAAAATATCAATTTGGGCATAAAAATCAATGAAATATTTCTCAGTTTTACATCACAAAAAACAATTATCCTCTATAAAACATTAAAGAGGCCTTACAGATGAGGCCTGGATGAATATCAGCACATAAGGACTTCAGAAGAGTTGCAATTTCCCTGTATAGCGGATCAAAACTTACTTGATAACCTCTTATTCTGTCCAGGTCATGTAGAGCTTGTTTGCTACTCTTTACTACACACACCAGGGCCTTTACAGCTGCATAGAGACCTTCAACATCCTTTGCCATGGCAACTAGCCCTAATAGGGTTGATGTTCCTCCAACATTTTGCAGCATTTTAGCAACTGGCATGGGGCAAAAAGTTCTTACACCTGCTCAAACACAAAAATTTTCCATCCTATGAAATTCTATGTACAATTGTGGCCACAGCAACATCAAATAAGATATCAAATGAGAGTTGCTGAGTTTGAACCAAAGTTTCTAGGAAGATATCTGATTAAACCTTTACCACAAAATCCAAAGTTTTAACAACCCTAACAAAGAAAGCTTTTGAAAAGCACTGTACGGAAAGGACAAAATGATGGTAACCTGCATTCCTTTCCTTTCCCCACAAGGTTTTCTGCTATATCAAAGACAAGCACCAACATTTCACCCACTTTTGTCATCTGCAAATGCTTTCGAATTATACGAGTCTAAAGTTTTGTTGGAGACAGTGGTGTACAGGTAAAGCATCAGCCTCTCACATCATAGTTTCCAACTTCAAATCTGGCAAAGACTGGTGTCAACCTTTGGAACAACCAACATCACAGCCAGAGTACTGGTTTTGGCTTACAGGAAGAAATCATTGAGAGTGATATGCAAAAACTTGTTTCAAAATAGATGTAAAATTTATATGTTTAAACTAAAACTTTTGTCATTTTGTCAATGTTGTTTACCTGAACAACGTTTCTAGTAACAATGTCTATTTAAACTAATACACACCTTGAAACACATTTTATCAAAATTCATTAAAGGCCTGCTAGCCACAAAAAGTAAACAATGTGGGAGTAAAAATGCAGGAAAATTCAATTCAAACTCTTTAAAGTGTGGATATTATTATGATTCTAACACTGTGTTACAGTGAGGTCTGCCAATAGTCCAAGCTGCTGGCAGAAAAATGAATTGTAACACTAGAACCTAAGTTGCGAACAATTCTAGTTTTTAGATTCAATTCTAATATCCATACATTAAAATGATTTGAATTAACTTTGCCTGCAATTAATCCAATATATTACCTTCCTGAACTAACCTAAAAGACAGAAAAGAGTTCAACATTTCTTACCTAGATATCCCATGAGAATAGCTCCCAGGCATCTGGCATACCCTGCTAAATGTCCTCCAGAGTTATGGAGGATTCTGATTGGTGTGGCATTATCGTGGGAAGACATAGCAAGCTGCAACAAACAACAAACGGTATGCATTTGTAGTGTTCAACCAATTATCTAAGTAATATGACTTTTTATGCCCCTTACAGTAGAAAACTTAACCCTTAACCTGCCAAATAAGTTAAATGAAACTTTCAAGCTGATAGTAAGAACCAAAAATTTTGCTATTTCATAGATACTTTTAGGGGTAAAAATATCTCCTTATCAGACAGTGTAGATTGAAGTTCAGACTGCACATTCTGTGCAGCCTGATCTTGATCTACACTGTCCGCAAAAGTTCTTTGAGTCACGCTTAGCAGCCTAAGGGTCAATAAGATTCTTTTATTTGTTCAAAAACTGTGCCATATGACTTTAATACACTAATTCTTTTATTCACAACATTGTATTACTTAATAATAAAGCCTTCAACATCTAGTCTCACATGCACGAGGTCCTGCATAGCTCACCCAAGATCATCAGGTAAGTATACCCATGTGGAGATAAATTAAACAGGGCAGACAATTGCTGGGCCCTATTTATACTTATTGGTTCATGGTATGTATGAAAGGTAAATGCTAATTTACAGTGACAAATGTTGATTTACCTCTATAAAATTGCCAATATAGAAACATCAGAAGGTTTACAATAAGTTAGCTAACCTGTTTTGCTATGGATTTACTATCTATTTTATTGTAAATTTTCCTCATTTTGGCAATGGTGAGTTGTGACATGGCATGTGCATGGACTCCAAATATCAGCTTCTCTTCTGGTAGAAATGGCCCTTGCATATCCTTATCTTCTACCAAAGTAGAAATAACAATACTTTTGTAACACTCACACTTCAATTTATAAGTTCTAGTTTCCAGGCATCATTTCTAAAATGTGACTTATCTATCCTTTTGCCCTCTAAGGTAAAGACAGCAACGTTCAGAATTACAAACATTCAAAAATATTGGTTATTCTAAAGTACTGGCTTGAATAGACAATGCTTTTTGTACATAGTCCAGAAGCAGATGATTGCTCTTATAAGCACTTTGAACACCTGATGCACTATTTTTCTAATTGGGAAACTTATTCAAATAAGAAAGATATAAAGGTTCCAAATCTATTGCATTCTTTGTTCCAGGTCCTTTACAGCACAACAGGAAAAGTTGCATTTCAATAAAGATCCTTTCAAGAGAAAAAAAAAAAAAAAAAAACTACAAGAACCAAGAAATATAAATACTCCTCAAAACTCAGAAACATGACAAAAGCAATATATTCATCATAACTATGTAACGGATATCAATATAAATTTTCACACCTGATATAAACACTTTGAACAAAAAATTTCATAGGAAGGAAAAAAATCTGTATACCCAAATATGGTGCTTGAAAACTCCCTATATAAGTTGGTCCCAGAGTGTGGATGTTTTTGACTGCAGTTGAAGAGATAACATCTTCCATCAAGTGGCATGGGCCCTGCCTCCAGGTGAGTTTAGACTGCCGCCGCAGTTGGGGAGGGGTACCAATATAAGCAAACACAGAGGTGAATGCTGTTGGACTTGCAGATCCACCCACACCAAGGTTTGGTGAAATATAGTGAAGCTGTCAAATACAAGAAGACACTATCAGGTATTGACAATGGGAACAAAGACACAGCATCAGTCTTTAATCCCCCATCCACCATAAAAGATGCAAAATTATCTACAAGTTTTAAGGTAACATGGTTCAAAAAGCTTGCTTTGTATGACTGTCAGACTTGCCCCCACACACAAAATGGCACTTGACGGTAATATGCTGTGCACCTATTGTTCATTTCAAGCTGTCATAACTGATTAAGATTAAACCCTATACCAAACAATTCTGTGCTTTAACAACCCTTAGATAGTAGACTTTTAAATCCTCTGTCATATTGGTAACTAGTTTAACCCTTACCAAACGATCCCCAGTTTTAACAACCCAGAGAAAGAAAACCTCTAAAAACATTGTGGAAAAAGGAAAAATGGTTTTCTACACGTTCAAAGATATATTCCACCATTTGAGTCAAATTTGTTTTGCTGTCTGCAAATTTTACAATTTGGTTTAATTTAAATTTTTTTTTTTTTTTTGTTCATTAAAGATTTAGTTAATATGATGCAACTGTCTTTTAATACTTATGTTAGACACAATGAACACCCACCTTTTGAGTATTGACGTGTTCTCCGTCCACAAACAGACTAACACTACTGTTCTTCATGATCCCTGCACGGTGAAATATCAACACTAAATGATGCCACTGTCCCTCCTGTTCAAAGTCTGGGTGCCAAAACTTCACTAAATTATCATTCAGTTTCTGCTCTACACCACTCTCATCTGGAGGGGCTGAATATAGGAATAGACAAGTACAGCAAATGAAATGTTGATGAAAACATACACTCATTTAAACATCTCAAAATATTCAAAGCATTTGCTTCTCTGTTCAACATAGACAAAGATTTTAGACATTTCAGCACTAAAAACCATTTGCAGACAACAATTTAAATTTGGCTCAAATGACCTGCATTTTTTCTCTTTTTCCATGTTTTGAAAGGTTCTTCTTTAATTCCTTGGGGTGAGTGAAAGATTGAATTGCTTGTAAAGGACTAAATGGTTCATCTTTAAGGGGAAAAGAGTGTAACAACAGTTCTAAATTTCACTTCAGTAATCAGAAATGATGCTTCCTTTTTAGAAGATTTTGTCAATAGAAACACTTATCCGTTTCATATAGACAATTAAATTTATTGTTCCATGATGAAAGCAAGGTTAGATTACTTTATCCATTTACCACATGATCCTGAGTTCCAACGACCCTGAATTAAGGCCACTTGAAAACAAGGTGGGAAAAAGACGAAATGCTGGTAACCTGCATTTTCTCCTTTTCCCACACAAATTCTGCCATTTGATTCACATTTAATTTGTTGTCTGCAAATGCTTTAGATTTCGACAAGGGTCATTAAAATTCGTGATTGTTGTTTGTAATTGTAAACGATGGTTACCTACCAGATGTAGGCATTAGAGACTCCTGTGTACACACATACAGGTTCTTGTCCTTGGGGGACAACACAATACTTAAACAAATCAGATTTTCCTCCCGGCCCTGCAGGTTTCGTACAATAGTAAACAATCGAACTGGATGTGGATCTTGGTTCATTGTGCTGAACTTGTCCACGCAGAACCAAGTAGAATATGTAAGGCCGGCCTGGGGTGGAAATACCCTTTCACCTGCAATAAAAAAAATTATAAACCATTGGCAATACAATAACACCAACAGAAACATGAATTTAGAAAAATGAAATGGCCAACACTGAATTCTAAACTAGAGCCAACGAGTCTGGTCCCTTCAACTCTGAATAGCAAACTTCTTCTAGAACTTAATTTTGAGGTATATTATGGTGAATAAACAAACTCAACCCCCAGTCTGCCAAATGAACTTGACACAGATTTTCTGTCTAGAAAGTCAAGCAAAAGTTTTTAAAATTCATGGTTGCATTTGTCCTAAATGTCTCTGCCATGCAGAAATTGCAAACCAAAGTTCAGAATACACGCTTTGTTTGATCTGATCTTAATTTACGATGGCTGCAAAGGCAATTATAGCAGTGAGAAGCATTTTAGGGGTTAATGCTTTCTCCCCTGAGACTGCTGGAGGAATAAAATACAACTTTTTAGATAGTGAACACGATCAACATAATGCCATTTCAAAAAAAATTAGCAAGAGTATACAGTATCTGATAGAAACATTTTGAGAACTGTGTATCTGGCTGTAAATTCTCAGTATTTTCAACTCTTTCCCAAATGACAATTTCCAGACTTGTCCAAATTCAAACTAGTAAAGGGTTAACTAGTTTATAAGAATGGCTTACCCAGGAGGCTAGTTTACCAATACATTATGTCTGTGCCCAAAATAATAAGATATTTGATGATAGCTAGCAAACTTTTTAAAACACTGAACTCTTTACCAAAAACAATAATTTGAAGTCGTCCAATTGAAAACATTCACAGATGACAATTTAATTTTGGCTGGAATCATGAGATTTGGCTGTGAAAGAGTAGAGCTACCGTATTTTGCTTAAATTTTGGGACACCCAAACAATTGGGACACCATCAGAAAACGTGAAAATAATCATTTTTCATGACCCAAAGATTTCGGCCATACTAAAAATTGCAAAATAGGTCAGTATTTTTTTGTACCAAAGAATTGGGACAGTGAATATCTACTCCGAAAAAAAAAAATCTTTAATCCGCTTGATAACCTTTGTTTACAAGCATTTGCTTCGCGCAGTTTCATTTGTGCACATAAGCATTCTTCCAAACCCTCTCGACATCATCGGGAATCTCCCGTTTCAAGGCAAATAAATCCGATCACCCCGACAGACAATTAAAGAACCCATATGTAAAAAAAGAACCTAAATAAGGGTAAAAAGGGTGTGATTAGCTTGTACCAAAGGGCAAAGGTACATGTCATGTGTATACGTACATCCGAAGATGACAAATAGTGTGTGTGTGTATCACGGTCAATCGGGTTCGTTGTAAAATAAAAATCAAGATATCCTTTATTCTAACTGGAGTTTATCGATCCAAGATTGTCAACCAATCAAATTTGAGAATGGTCCGCGCAGGTACTTTTCAGAACGGAAATCAAATCGTTGTTTACCTCACGTTAACAGATAAATATGTTGTAAAAGTATTTATATAAGCGCAAAACACCAATGCTGATTGCTTTCCCGGGATGCATACAAAAATGACTGAAAACATTTAGTTTATCAGTAACGAAAACAATGAAAAAATACGAGGTTTTAAATTCCTACTACACGAATCGACTACAGGAATTCCAATTTGTCTAAAAATAGACAGACCAGCATGTGATCGTGGTTTTATTGAAATCGCAGCGCTAATATTCCACGGGTAAGTGGTCAGTGACAAACAGTTTGACAGCTTGTCTTGTTTGACCCAGGGATCGTATATTACGTGTAATATACGATCCCTGTTTGATCATAAGTTTTGGGACACCATGTAAAATAATTGATTTTCGTCAACCTAAATATTGGGACATCTAAAAAATTAATTATTTTTTACTGTCCCAAAACTTACGCAATATACGTTACCAACATATTTTCCTTTACTCACAATACTTCCAAAAGCTTTCTTTCGCAGGGTCACTAAAACTCAGGATGGTGTGGTAAAAAGTTAGGCAATAGAATAAGATACTTTGGTGAAACCCTTTACCACAAAATCAGGATTTTTAACAACCCTGAGGAAGAAGCCTTTTGAAAACATTGTGGGAAACAGAGAAAATACTGGTAACCAGCATTTTCTCCTTTTTCAACTATATAAAATAGAAATTTGATATTTGAGTTACATTTGACATGTCGTCTGTAAATACTTTCAATTTGAGAAAGGCCAACATTTTGTTGTATGATAAAGAATTAAAAATATCAGTGCACAACTCAAGCAGTGCAACTAAATATATAGTCTGATCACCTCCTGCATGTTATGTTCTTTCACCTTGCAGCACATCACTTTTGAAATCATTGAGGCAACAGAAGAAATTACTTCTCACAAGAAATTACTCCTTTCGCAAAAACTTTTTCACATCACATTGCAGCATTAACTCTCAATATATAATGATAATCCATATCTGAAAAGGAGTTTTCATTTTTTTTTCTGTAGCAATTTTCTGTGGATAGGAAACAAGTTAATCAAAACAACTGTCAGATAGTTGGAAATGTAGCCGACAAAATTTTGTATCAAAGGGCTAAAAGGTTAATGGCAAGGCAAAACTTTGTGAGTTTGCTTTTAGCCCTGGTAATAATTCAACAAACATCAACCAACCTGTTCCAATGCCACCAATCACAGAGGGGTCAGATACACCAACCACTCCACTGACAACTGATGGAGTCGGGGGACCCTGTGGGGCTATACTGGGTAAATACAGACAACCAAATCCCTCAGAATTCATGTTGAACTCCACAAATGCTGGAGTCACACTGGATCCATGCATTCTAGCATCTTTTGGGGTTGTCATAGAAACCAAACATTTGACCCGTGTGAGTGGTACAGGGCATCCAGTTGATTTTAATTTCTTCTCTACTTCAAAAGGAGTCCTTTTTTCGTCGACACTGGAATGTCTAGAGAGGGGCCAACTTTTGTTCATTTTGGCAGAATGCTCAATGTCTTCGTCAGCTGGTCTGCAGTTAAGAGGGGAACCAAGGCGCAGAAAGTCTCTGCAAATAAAAAATTAATCACTGAATTTAGGAACCAACCTCACCTTCATTTCAACCAATGTGATAGAGCAATAATTTCTTATTAAAATATGTAATTTCAATGCAACTAATACAATGAGATATTAATGTCTGATACATCAAAACTTGTATGTGTTTGGGTTTTAATGTGTTATCAACATACTGTATTGTTTAACTGCAACTGTTTTATTATTTTTATCATTATTTACTATTCACGTATTGACATTCTTCCTGCCCCATTTGAAATAATTCTTACCTCTAATTTTTTACTATTAGATTATCAGACAGCTGTTTTAATCCCAAATTCTAAAACTAGCTATATGACTGGCTGAGACAGGACATCTATGACTAACCTTTCAATTCAGAATTAGATCTATGATTGGCCATTCACAATGGAATTCCTTAAATTCTAAACCCTCAACAGGGTCCCCTGCTATCTACAGTTTCCAATGCTGGTTTGATTACACAAATGTGACTTTTCATGCAAACACAAATTTTTAGGGAATGCAGGTAACAGCTTTTTTTAACATTCAGGGAAAAGAAAAAGAGCAATTGCTCGTCACAAGTCATTTCTCCTTCGCTGTGAATGTTTTCAATATAAATGAAGGTTGTGACTAACACTGGTCAAGAAACATCAAGAACTCAAAGACAGATGCTACAGTTACATCAAAACAACAACAAGCAATGCTTACACCCATAGTAACTCTCATACACAACAAAATTTCAAAATTGTCCACTTTGAAAGCATTTGCAGAAAACAAATGAAATGTGGATTGGACCTCGCAAGTGTAGGGTCCATATTCACCAACCATTCTTAAGAACACTCTTAGTCTTATTGCTGAAGAATTTTCTAAATTTGAAAGTAACACAACTTCTGATTGGCTAAACCAAATGAATTAGCCAATCAAAGTTGTGTAGCTTTCAAACCTAGAAAATTCTTGAGAATTAGACAAAGAATACTCTTAATAATGGTTTGTGAATACAGATCCAGAACACATTTCAAGCCGGGGAAAATGTTGGTTACCAGCATTTTCTCCTTTACAACAATGCCATCAAAAGCTTTCTTCCTCCGGGTTGTTCAAACTCAGAAATGAGTAACTCTAATTAACAAATGTAGCAACTAATCAAATGTGTTACCTCAAATCTCTTGGAGTCAATGACTGAGAGGCAAGTCGTTCAAAGATGTATTGAAGATATTGGTGAATATGGTGAGATTCATCAGCCAGTGCTGTATTTCCATGACATAATAACTCATGTGGAAATCCTGCATCACACATCACTTGTTGGTTGTACTCCTTGCGTAACAGACTTTTTAACACATCTGCAGTGAACACTTTCAAGTCTTGTGTCAATGCATCATTTTCAGAACAGATAGCCGGGAGGAGATGGAATATGGACATAATGGCCCCAGCATGTATGATATGCTCCGGACCAGCCACATTCAAGGGTAGAGACAGACTTCCTGTGCTCGCTCTCTTTGGTCTTGGTGATGATTGAGGTGAACTACCACTTTCTTGGACTATGGTAAATCTCTTCATGGATGGTGAATCACTTTTCTTTGGTATAGTCACAATGTATGGTCTAAATTCAGAGTATAAAAATCTAAATTATGGCTGCTGCCAGAGTTCAAGAGTTCAAAAAGGAAGTCCTAAAAAAGTATGTTCATGAAGAACAGGTCTGAAAATGTGTTCTCATATCTGCTTTGTAGATTTTGTAGAATGATCTCACATTGCCCAAAACAAAATAGCAGTAAAATACTAGTATCAGACAATCTAAAGGAAATTAAAATATATTCAGAAGTTACCTGAAGATTAATTTATTTACAAAAATTTAACTCAACTTTTACAATCCCAACTGATAGAAGAAGGCTTTTGACAACATTGTGTAACAACAGCACAGCATGTGGGTGCCAAAACTTAGCTGCGGATGCTTGATTTTCAGTGAAAGTCTAAGTCAAAAAAGGGGCATTTGTCAAAAATACTTTGAGGGTTACCTGCCCTTGTTGTATAGGTTCCCCTTTTGATAATTAGCTACTTGTCCAAGTTTGAAGCAAATGTCTTCAAGTATAACAGAGATATTAAAAAATGTCAAATTTTTCCGACAACAATGCAGACAGCAACAGCGCAGATGACGCCAGTGCTACAACAATACCATAACGTTTTCTTCGAAAATAACTGAGGTTAAAAGGTGGAAATACCAGCATTTTCTTTTTCCTGAAATGCTTTCTCCTCTTTGAAGACAAATTCCATCATTTGATTCACATTTAATATGCTGTCTGCAAATGCTTTCAATTTTCACAAATGAAAAATACAGGCACTTGTTAAGTGTTAAGACTTTGTTTAAACAAGCTGTATTATGACAGGCAATCAGAATGCTTGAAGGGCCAAGTCTGTGCTACAATTTCATTATTTTAGGAAATGAACAGAAAGACATAAATATAGGTATCTCATCCCTAGTAGTAGTCTGCTAGAGCCCTAGCAAATCTTTGTAAATGAGTTAAGTTTTTAAGCATTACCTTTCAAATGTATCCAGTGCCATGTCAAACAAGTAGCGTATCATCTGGCATGCAGACAGTAATAACACAGGTACTTGTTCCTTCAACCTACAATACAGTAAAAAGCTTTTCAATCACATTATAATACTACAGAAACAGAGAAGAGGTATAGAAACACTGTTTAACATTTAGATCTAACAGACAGATGTCTTTGGCCCTGGAATTCAATCTAAAGATTGGAATTCATCAAATACATTTTTGCCAAAGGATATGACAAAATATTAGAAACTGTAGATCCAAAACGAGTCTCCTTGTTCTCTTACAGGACATTGTAGCCTTTAACTCTTTACGAAACGACAACATTTTTAGACTAGTCGAAATTGAAAGCATTTGCAGATGGTGAAATAAATGTTAATTAAAAAATTGAAATTTGTATTAGGAAGGGTACAAAACATTGTGGGAAAAGGAGAAATGCTGGTTACCAGCATTTTCTTCCTTCCCTACAATGTTTTCAAAATCTTTCTTTCACAGGGTCATTAAAAGTTGGGATCATGTGGTAAAGAGTTAATGCAATATATGCATGCACACTTACTTAGCCTCTTTCAGGTGTTGGAAGAAATCTTCAAACAATGTTGAACCCTCCAAAAGTGGTAAATCTTCATCTGGTCCAATATCTAGCTCTGTGGAAAAGCAGCCCAGCAATCTAACAGCCTCTGTCAAACTGTCATATCGTACCTGGTAGAGAAAAAAAATCTGTGGAATTTTTAACCTCATAATTTCACAAAGGCTTACTTAATGTTCACATTGAAACTATCAGCTTAAAAACCTGTCAAGAAATTCTAAAAATTCACCAAACAGTTTGCTTATTTGGTTGTATGCTATTCAAAACCATTTTCAATTCTCCGAGCTTGGGAATCAAGCAAGGACCCACCTGGTTTCAAGTCCTGTGCATGACCAACTGTGCCACCAGGCTCACCGTATTTTTCAGAACTAAAGTAGAACCCATCGAATTCATTGTAATCAGAAGTTCAAAAATGTGATCTATCACTGTCAAGTTTCGGTTTTGCAGCAGTTTATAAATGTTCAGTAGAATGCAAACTGGTCTTGTATCTGCTGTGGAAAACACTGGCTTACTTATCAAAAATATTGTTTTTATTTTAAATTCCAGGACTACCTGTCTGATTTGCCAAGAGTCCAAGGATATCTCAGCGAATCAGATGACAAGTCTTTATGTTTAAAATTTGAAAATGATTCAGAATGGTTCATAAACATAGCCTCACCACTCATTATGACATATCGAATAATTACTTAAATTTAAAATAACACTTACATCAGTTGAGAAAAATCTGGCATTGGCTGGCTCATACCTCATAGCCACTGTAAGGGTGCTGAACACAGTTCTCAACATGGTCAGTATCTCCTGTCTTCCAACTGTAATCAGTCATTAACACTAGTCATTAACACTAAGTGAAGATAATATGAAACACAATTTCCTGTCAGTCCACTCAGTTCAAGTTGAAATATAACCTCTGTAATTTGAACCTGACAAGAACTAAAGAATCAATTTGAATTACCAAAATATATCTCTTAACTTTAAACTGCTTTAAGTCTTTACCTGACAACAAAATCTTGGACTTGCCCAAATTCTAAGCATTTGCAGACAATAAATCAATGAAACTTGGATTTCAAAGGGTACAAAACATGGTGGGAACAGAAGAGAAAGCTGGTTACCAGCATTTTCTCCTTTTCCCACAATACTTTCGAAATCGTTCATCATCACAGTCATTAAAACTCTTGACTGTTTGACAAAAATCCAACATGCAATTTCAGGACCATTCTAACTTTGAGTCTAACAGAGTATTGCTGATTTAGAACTATGGTTCCACTTGTAATGAAACTTTTC
Organism: Tridacna gigas; assembly: GCA_945859785.2. Lineage (NCBI taxonomy): Eukaryota > Metazoa > Mollusca > Bivalvia > Cardiida > Cardiidae > Tridacna > Tridacna gigas. The sequence goes on along the minus strand of OX244030.2, from coordinate 48,733,218 downwards.
CAAAAGGGTATTTGTCCGTATTTACAATACATTAATGTCTTACCATTTTAGAGCGTACAATGCAGCAATAGTTCTGAAAGATAGCATGAGCAATTCATACGTGTACTTTTACTAGCTTTTTTTGAAGACAAACCAGTAAGAGAGACAGTACATATTTACATAAATTGAAAGCTATACTGTGTGCCAAATGAAACAAACAAAAATGTTTTCAATTTCAAAGTTATGTCAACATCTCTCACAGAATTTGAGAAAGCTTTTTTTTTTAGGTTAATGCTGTTCTTAACACTATTTTTGTAATATCGCTGTGGCCATAGCACCTATCCATACTTTCCCCGAGCTCCTTTTACCAGTACTTTGAAAAAAATTCTTCCAAAGTCATTGGCTGTTTTCCCACCTAAAACTGTCAAAAACTTTGTTTGGTACAAAGAAAGGAATGAATCCTGAAGCAATGATAATAATCAACCCTTGGAAAGAATTCAGCAAAGCTGGAAGGTAAAATCAGCTCCCTGAGTTTCAAGCCCTGTACCGTATATGCTCGACTATAAGATGTATTTTTTTTCGTAGAATTTTGAGCTTGAAGTAGGGGGAGTGTCTTATAAGCGCATAATCAAAGGACTTTGTACAATTCCATCTGGGGAACCTACTTACCTGCCGACCAACACGAAGAGATACTACCACCTCCCGATCTAGTCATGCTGATGTAAAGTTTTAAGTGTCTCAGAAATGGTTGTAATTGCCGTCAATGTGAAGAAATAAAAGTTTGGAACAAACTTTTTTGTTTTTTACTTGTTAATTTAGCTTTAAATCCATCGGGTATTCCTCCTGTTGTTGTTGTTGCACTCAGTGTATAATACGGCCCTCGAGTTGACTGTGATACATATCAAAGTACCAAGTGTATTAATTGACCCTTTTGGCAAATCTTAAATTTAATGATGAATCGATACTTTTTCATTATTGGTAATTTTGATCGTTGAGATGAATTAAAATGATGTAATAACACAAGTAACCTAACAGAGGCAAATATTCCCAAATATTTCTATCTAAATAGAAATTTGGTAGTGTTTATCAGGTGATCATCGAGGTAAGGAAGTAAAGGGTTGTGATCGCATTCTGTGTTTTACGACACAGACAACACCTGTTTTTAATGAGATTGACAGCTAGATGTCAAACTTTCACAGCTTGAACTGACCAAGCATCCCATTGATAAATTAGTGCTGATATAACACCAGAGATTAACAATTAGCTTTAATTTACGACCAGGATAGGTGATTATACAATTATTCAGATTAAATCAGTAAGCATCAAGGTCTCCATTTTGATAGCTCAATGATTTAACGATCAAAAATTATCCTGGCCATGTAGATATTTAACTCTTTACCAAAAATCTCGATTATTAACAAATTGAAAGAAAAAGAATTTTGAAGACATTGTGGGAAAAGGTGAAAACGCTAGTAAAACAAATTTCAATTTTTGAGTCACAGTTACCTTTTTCTCCTTCAAATCCAATCAATTTGGACAAGTCTAAAATTTTGTCGTTTGGTAAAGAGTTAAATCACATTGTGCTGGGTGTAAGATACCAGAGTACTTTGATCCTGTAATGTAACTCTTCACTGTCGAGGTAAACTTTGTACACCCATTGATAAATAACAATTTTGAGTAAACCATTGAAGGCCTAATTTCCCTGATAGGATTATTTATACAAAAAATGTGAGTGCTTTGGACTATGCATTACATTCTTTTCAAGTTGCTTTTTTTCAATTTTATAAAGAAATTTGACTTGAATCAAGATATGATCGGCTAAGATACAAGAGATGTATTTTGGGAATGATGCAACTCCGATAGACCGTAATGTCTGCGAGGCGTATTTCCAGCTGAATACTCAAAATTTTAGCATTCTTATGATCAGTGTGAAGTCTACCTGTGCCTTATAGGAGGTCATCAATGAAATCCCCGATTTTGAATCATGAAGTTGGGGGAGCGTCTTATAAGCAAAGGCATCTTATAGTCGAGCATATACAGTATATTACCGACTGAGCTACCAGGCTTGACTAAGAAAAGAACATGTCAGCCCAAAACTCACATCCTTTGTAATCCAGGGGTTCCTCTTGTACCTGGCTCAACTAAACTTCGTAGTATTTGAAACAGGATTCACTCCCTTCTCAACAATTAATATTCTTTCGAACAGGTGGAAAAGCAGCCAATGGCTTTGAAAGAGACTGATATTTTATACTGGTTAAAGAAACATCTGGGATGAATTAGTAAATGAGTGCACTGCCCAGACATAACTGAAATATTGTTGACAGAAAGTTTAAGAAACATGTCACAACTGATGAATCACTTAGCAAATAATAGCAGAATTTATTATTAACTGATGTCATTTAGTATCATACCTTTATCCCAGGGAGATCTGGGTGGAACAGCTAAACATCCTTCCATGGATACCAATACAGACATAACATAAACAAACCCTCCAACCTTCCTGAACACTGTCCTAGTACGATGGCTCTCTCGTAATACATTCAGTAGTGACTGAAACAAAATGTGACATACTAACATGAAATATGACCTTTTGCCATAAAATTTTCCGAATCATTTAAAAAAGTTGTTCTTCTTTCCTTCATCTACCACTCCTTTTTGTCAATTAGCTGGGGTTATGTCTAACTATGACTTGTACAGAAATGGATTAACTGATAATATATCAGATTTTCTTTTTCCTGCAAGACAGCTTCACCCACTGCAGTAGAACTACTATTTTTATGCTCCTGCAGTTCACAGCTCTGGTTAACAAAACAAAACAGGCATATTTGCTTGTAAAAAGTTATTGCTCTCTTTCCCACAAAGTTTCATGCTTTTGAAAAGAAGCAATTTCCTATCCTTTAAAATCTTTTCCCATGCATCGTTTGAAATATTTAATACAACTGGCCTTAACCCTTTACCAAACAATCCCATGTTTCAAGAACCCAAGGAAGGTGGCTTTTGAAAGCATCATTGGAAAAGAAGAAAATGCTGGTAATCAGCATTTTCTCTTTTTCCAACAATGTTTTCTACCCTTTCAAAAGACAAATTCCATTATTTGAGCCACACTTGCTTTATCGTCTGCATATGCCAACAATTTGGAGGATTCAAAAATTTAGTTGTTTGTCTGTGAGTTACAGTAGCTTGAACACGTCTTACTGACCATCAACATTCAGTATTTATTAGAGCAGTAAAAACTATACTTACAATATACCAATCCATACAGATAAGTGAATAATCATAATCAATTAAGGTAACATTTTTTTTCTCCCTCATTCCTCTGAAACTTCCACAGAAGTCAATGCAACAAAATTCACCATCCAAAAGTCCTAGTATTTTTAAACATTTCAAAACATTAAATGAAAAGGTTCAAACTGAGCAGGTCCTCCGTTCATTACATTTTTTTTCAATGACTCAAAGGTTGCATTTCATTTCAGTCAATTTTAAATGTAAGAATCTTTTTTGGAGGGATGAATTTGAAGAAAGATTATACAGATGAAATGATGAAAGTTACTACAGGACCCACCTTCAGTATGCTGGTTTTGAGTTCCAAATTTGTAATTTCTGCAGTATGCATCAGTCCAAGCAAAGTCCCCATATCATCATCTCCACCAGGGGACAGCACCAGCTGTTGTACAATATTTAAAGCATACTGTCGACATTCAACAAATGGTACCATGTTATGAGCACATCTTGCACCGCCACATTCTCTAAATACACCTACAGAGCAAAAAGAGGAAAGATAAGAGTATTGCAGAACAAAATTTATGTTAATCTTAACCCTTTACCACATCATCCCGAGTATTAACCACCCGGAAAAAGAAGCCTTTTAAAAAAATATAGAAAAAAGACAAAATGCATGAAAACAGCATCTTCTCCTTTTTCCACAATGTTTTCTATCCTATCAAATACAAAGTCCATTCACATCTAAATTGTCGTCTCCAAGGGCTTTAAATTTGAACATGTCTGCATTTTTGCTGCATGGTTAAGGGTTACAGTTATTTTTCCTCAACTTTCTGACTTAGGATGCATATTGTTATAGGGTAAATTAATTCATCTGTACAAAAGTGGGACTTACCCTGATTTAAGTTTTCTTACGTATTTTGACAAAAGAATCAGCAAGTCAAAGAGTTAACTAGTCCAGCATTAGCTTTCAAGCATTACGGCTGTAACCTTTAACCTGCTAAGAAGTGAAATGAAACTTTCAAGCCGATAGTTAAACCCATATTCTGCTGTTTCAAGGTCATTTTTTGGGAAATTATTTTCCTTATCTGACAGTGTAGATCCAAGATTACACTGCACGTTCTGTGCATTCTGATCTTGATCTACACTGCCCGCAAAAAGTCAGCGAGTTGGGCTTAGCAGCTTAAGGGTTAAACCTTTTTTAAAAGACTCCCTGTTTTCTCAACTATAAGGAAGAAGGCTTTAGAAAACATGTAAGGAAAAATGGGAAAATTCTGGTAATCAGGATTTTCTCTTTCTCCCACAAAGCTTTCTACCCTTCCGAAGGACAAAATCTAATCATATGAGCCAAATATAAATAATTGGTCATTTGCAAATGCTTTCAATTTGACACTTTGTTGTCTCATAAGCAATTAAAATCTATTATTTCATGCTCTTCAGTAGTTTATCAGGAATAATGATGGATTATGCTTTGATAATTTCACCATTTCAACCAGCGAATTTACAGACTGATAAACTCACTGGTCAGATATGCCGAGAGCTCCCCTGTACTTTGCAAGTCCAAACAGAAAAGGGATTTGAAGCATAAAATGAATAGCACATTTTTTTTTTCTGAGAAAGATCCAAATGTAATTCATCTCATAAACATCATATGGTAATATTTTTCCTTGTGGCTGTGCCACTTGTGAAAATATTACCAATGACGTTCACTAGATGAAAGAAAAAAAAAACTTTCACTGATAAAAACAAATATCCTCTACTTTGCTTTTAAAATATTACTCTTTCAACACGTAACTTGCTAAAAATGTCTTGCAGCAAACCAAGTTTGGTAATAATATAGTAGGAAAACTAAGCAGCAATTTCTCCTTTTGCCAAAATGTCTGTACGTGTATTCAGCTTCAAATTTGTTTCAGGGGGTATTTAATTAGTCTAATATCTTATGTATGATCACAAAAACTCTGCAACCAAATTTTAGAAAAAAACTGAAAACAATAAAAAATTCCCCCTAATCACACATACTGGAATTTTGATTACTGCTGTTCAGTAAAATGGACAGAACTTCCATCACAAGAAAACCAAATTCTCTGTGTTCTTTTGTCATCCTGGTTGTGTCTGTAAGAGAAACTGATGACCTTAAATGTGAAAATGTCATTGAAACAGAAAACAAAACATGTTGGCCATGATCCCTTCTATGCAAAAGATGAGCCATGCTCTGTGAAAAGTGGGCTTCATACATATGCGAAAAAGTATCAACCCAGGTCAGCCTACACAGTCCATGCAGGCTGAGCTGGGTCAAAACTTTTCACTATTGGTCAAATTTCTGTATGTCAAAGGCCCAGTGTACCTTATGATTCAGTTGGTTGTTGGACAAAATGGACTTTCTGGATCCATGATCATGTTATGACTTACTTGGTATCATGCATGGTATCAGAGAGATGCATTAAGCCCCCTTTTGCCAGAGCATGTCTCATATAGTTTAGTCTATCACATTCAAGTTAAAACTTCACCACAAAATCCTATGTTTTAACAACCCTGAAGATGGCTTTTGAAAACACTGTGGGAAAAGAGAATATGCTTGTGACCAGCATTTTCTCCATTTCCTACAATGCTTTCCACTCTTTCAAAGACAAAGCCACATTTGACTTTTCATCTGCAAATGCTTTCAATTTGGACATGTCTGAAAGTTTGTCATCTGGTACAGAGATAACACATTAGAGATCTTCGTTAGTATTAACTCTTTACCAAACAACAAAATTCTAGACCAGTCCAAACTGAAAGCATTTGCAGATGATAAATAAATTTGCCTGAAAATTTTAAATTTATTTTGGGAAGGGTAGAAAACATTGTGGGAAAAGGAGAAAATGCTGGTTACCAGCATTTTCTCCTTTTCCCACAATGTTTTCAAAAGGCTTCTTTTTCAGGAACCTTAAAAGTCGGGATTGTGTGGTAAAGGGTTAAACACAGTTTCAAATGGGGGAGAGGAATGAATCCTATTGCACTGACAGGCATTAATAAAAGTATCCCAGCACATGCATTTATTTGCCTAGATTATAAGCCTTGCCTGTTACCACTGAGCTGCCTGGCCACTGCACAATAAAGCTGTAGTAGCAATACAAAAACTTTTCTTTCATAAAAATTAAGTCTTCATAGTGATGGATATCTGACTTCCAAATACAGCAATCATAAGAGATGGTTTAAATGTGGTTCTTTGAAAGAATGAGCTGAAACTTAACCTGCTTCAATTCTCTGTCTTGTGGTAAGCCTTACAGAACAAGACTATTGAATACATTGAAGAGGGAGAAAATGGTAGTAATGAGAAATTTAACATTTGCCACAATGTTTTGACTTATTTCATGTCTGTAAATACAACAAATATTTTTTTAACACAGTTATTTTCAAACATGTCAGCTGTTTTCTTCTTTCAGCTTTAAGGAGTTGGTGCTTTTTATGCATATTGCAGATCAAGATCAGACAGCACATGTGTATCCTGACCATGTATTTTCAATGTGAAAATTTTGTGAATACTCAAGCCTCTGAATTTGAATTGACTATTTTTTTTCCCCAAAACCTATCATTTAGAGCTTTAACAGTAACCCTTCACCAAACAATCCCTAGCCTTTACAATCTATAGCAAGAAGCCTTTCATAAGAGTCTGGAAAAAAGGAGAAAATGCTGGTAACTAACATTTTTTTTTTTCCACAATGTTTTTCCCCTGTCATAAACAAATTCCATCTGCAAATGCTTTCAATATGGACAAGTTTAAAATTTGTCATCTATTAACTCTACCATGTGACAAAGTTTCAAACTTGTCCAAGTTGAAAGCCTTAGCGGATGACAAATTAAATGTTGTCTAAAAGATAGGGTATGTCTTTGAAAGGGTAGAAAATGCTGTGGAAAAAGGAGAAAATTCTAGTTACTAGTATTTTCTATGAATTCCACAATGATTTTAACTCTTTACCAAACAACCAAATCTTAGACTGCTCCATACTGAATGCATTTGCAGAAAACAAATTAAAGGTGGCCCAAATAACAAAATTTATCCCCGATAGAGCAAAAACATTGTGGGAAACGGGAAAATGCTGGTTACCAGCATTTTCTCCTTTTCCTACAATGTTTTCAAAAGCCCTCTTTCTCATAGTCATTAAAAGTCAGGATTGTGTGGTAAAGGGTTAAATCAAAACATGGAATTGTTTGGTAAATGGTTAAGAAAATAGATAAAAAGAAAAAGATACCTCCATCTGCTTGTGGATCCTTGAGCAGTGCAGCAAACCTGTGTAGACAGGTCACAAGTACCTCCAACATCCCAACCTCTCTATAGACATCTTTAAACACAGGGTGATAGGTTAGAATCTTCTGTAGGCTTTTGATACATAGAATGCAATTTGGAATGGAACTGAAATACACAATATCACAGTAACCTCAATACATATATTCACTTTTCAAAGAGGTAAAGGCTTAGAGAGAGAAGATGACTGAAACTTTTGTCAGAAAAGGAATATTTCAATTACATCTTCCACTTTTAAATAGGGCTAAATTCTGACTGGCCTAAATAGCCTGTACAGTCATGTGTTGAGCCTGTATCAAAGAATTCCCAGATTTAAAGACTTAGAGCAAGAAGCCATCTGAAACTATTGTGGAAAACCCAGAGAATGCTGGTAACCATTATTTGCTCCTCCTCCAACAATGTTTTCATCCCTTTCAGAAAAATCTTGTGTTATGTGATCCCATTTCATGTGTCATCTAAGAATTCTTTCAATATGGGAGAGTCTAAAAATTTTGTCAGTTGATAATGTGTTACAGGTAAGACAGAAGTTCAGATGCACTGAATAGGTTAAGATATCTTACTGTAATTGTTTCAACAGAAGACTCAAACTTATCAACTCTTTACACGGAACAAAGTTCAAGTTGAACACAATAAACTCCATCAGCTCAAAGAACTTCTCCTGAAATGTATCACATCAAAAAATTTTTTATTTAACATTACAGCTCTTTATACATTAAATAGGATGTTTTCTATACTGTCCAAGAAAAATGACCTTTTTAACCCTTTACCACACAATCCCAAGTTTTAACAACTGTGAGAAAGAGGCCTTTTGGAAACATTGTGGAAAAAGAAGAAAATGCTGGTAACCAGCATTTTCTTCTTTTCCCACTTCCATCATTTGGACCACATTTAAATTGTCATCTGTAATTGCTTTCAACTTCGACAAGTCTATATTTTTGTAGTGTGGTAAAGGGTTAAAGCCACATAATATTGAACAGCAGAGCTACAACATCAAATTTAAGAACTTCTTGACCTTCACTTTCTGCAACAACAACTTGCTATCTTCTGAAATAATTTGCAGGTGACGAATCTAACATGAAAATATCGTAAAAAAATATAGACAGCGTAAGAAATACTGGAAAATGAATATTCAAACTCTTTATTCCTGGCTCAATATGAAGAGAAATAGAAAAAAATAACTGGACAGTCACTGCCTCTTTTTCCTCCTTGTTTTTTATTCTGTTAACTCTTTACCACACAAAAAAAAACTACAGTCATCCCAATTGAAAGCATTTGCAGACGACAATTGTGTGGTAAAGGGTTAAAAAGTGGATTTTTTAATAAGATGTTTATTTCAAGATTAAAAGTTATCCCAATCATCATTGAAAATGGAAAAAACTGAAAAAATTGTGCAGGCACACTCCAGCATCACTGGACACCTATCCAAGCACTAACTTTAGTGCCTGTTGCTTAACCCTTTCCCAAACAAGCCCTGGTTTTCATGTGTCTGCTGTACAAGTCTTTTGAAAACACTGAGGGAAAAGGAGAAATTGCTCGTAACAAGCAATTTCTCCTTTTCCCACAGTGTTTTCTACCCTTTTTGATAACTTTCTGCCATTTTCATCAAATTTAAAAGTGTCGTCTGCAAACTCTTTCAATTTGGACCAGTCCAAAATTTGTCGTTTGGGAAAGGGTTAACTTCATCAGGGAGCCACAGTTGGTCAAGTTACCTTTATGTAGACATATTGTATTTGGTTATTGGGCAATGCTTAGAAAAATATTAAATTACCAACTAGCACAAGAAAAGGATCATCCCCTGTCATGTTAGTTTGCTATGGTGCGAATCAAGGCCCTAAGGTATGAATTAGCAGTACCAACACTTGTGAATCAGTGTATAAATGTGCAAGCAAATAGGTCAGCAGGGTCCCAGCAAATAAACATGTGCACATTTTTTACAAAACATACATTACCATCTACTCATTCATTTCATTAGTACTAAAAGGAAGGTCAAAAGCCAGGGCATTCAGCTCCACCGAAAAACATCCTTGTAAAATACATACTTTCACAACATAAAGCTTTCAATGGTCCAAGAAGAGTCATTTTTACCTTTTACCAAATAATCTAGAGCTTTAACAGCCTAGCGGAAAAGCTTTCAAAGATAAACCCATAATTTGAGCTACATTTAATTGGTTGTCTGCTAATGCTTTCAGGATGGACAAGTCAAAGATTTTTCCTCTGGTAACAAACAAAATCTTTACCAGGCATCAGAATTTTAGACTTGCAGAGAAAAAATTAAATGTGGCTCAAATGACACGATTTGTTTCTTAACCCTTCACCACACAATCCCAAAAATTCGGAGTTTTAACGACCCTGAGAAGAAGGCCTTTTGAAAACATTAACCTAAGGGAAAAGGAGAAAATTCTAGTAACCAGCATTTTCTCCTTTTCCCACATTGTTTTCTACACTATAAAAAACAGAAATCATCATTTCAGCAATATCTAATTTGTCATCTGCAAATGCTTTCAATTTGGTACAGAGTTAAAAGAGTAGAAAACATTGTGGGAGTTGAAGAAAATGCTGGTGACCAACATTTTCTCCTTTTCCCATGAGGTTTTCAAAGTCTTTTTCCTCAGGGTTGTTAAAACTCAAAATTGTTTGCTAAATGGTTAAGCCCAATTTTGCATCGTGCTAACATAATATCATGAAACTTAGCTTTTAAAACTGATGTATACCTGAACATCGGGTGACTTCAAGTGTATTTTCTCAGCAAACTGTGACAGTGTGTGTTGTGGTTCCAATATGAAGTAATTAGCATTGTCCTGGTGATAGATACTGTTCATTACATCTAGAATTGTATTACATAGGTGACTAGACTCGGCCTGAAAGGATATAAAAACTTTGTTCAGAAAAAATTATCCAGCAGATCCATTCCAAATTTTTGATGATTTAACCCTTTACAAAAATATCAGTGTTGAAACAGCTCACAAAAGAAGGCCTTTGAAAAAATTGTGGAAAAAAGGGGACAATGCTAGTGACCGGCATATCCTGTGTTTCCCACAAGTTTTCTTTTTTTCAAAACCAAATTCCACCATCTGCGAAATTTTAATACATGTACTTCCATTAGAAGTCTACAATCTGTTTCTGGTAAAGAATTAAATGGGCTTTGTCTGAAGTGTAATACATAGCCAATGCGATAAAGACCAGAAACAAATGGATAGTTTTACATATTACATATTAACCCTTTACCACACAATCCCAACTTTTGACGACCATGAGAAAGAAGCCCTTGGAAAACATTGTGGGAAAAGGAGAAAATGCTGGTAACCACCGTTTTCTCCTTTTCCCACAATGTTTTCTACACTTTCCAAAACAAGTTTTTGTCATCTGCAAACGCTTTCAATTAGGACTAGTATAAAATTTTGTCATTTGGTAAAGAGTTAAGACAAATTATTTGGCAGTGTGATAGCTCTGTAAGTGCAATTCATCTAGTATTTTTCTTACAGCAGTATCCAGGACAGGTATATTTTCTTCAAGAATTTCTAGTGTTTCACAAAATTTTTGTTCCCTTTTCTACAACAGTTCTAGAAAATAGAGACTGACTACGTGTACCATACATATAACGTGTACCATACATATAAGACACTATATGCCCGTACATTTGAGAGCTTTTGAAAACACAGTGGGAAAAGGAGCAGCTGAAAACAATAACTCTGAACTCCAGGGGTGAGACAGGTTTCATCTGTAAAGTAAAAGGTTAAAGACAGATTTCACTGTACTTTTTCTGAATAAACAACAAAGGTTGTTATATAAATGCATGGTTCTGTAAGTTTTAGCTCATCCCTACTTTGTTTCATTTCTAGTGTCACTCTCAACATCCTAAAACATTTTTCCTTAAAAGTGAATATTTCATATTTGAAGAGGTATCCATAAATTTACTTAGAATGTGCCAACCCATTACCAAACGATTCTGTGTTGTAACAACGCTGTGGAAACAGATTGTTGAAAACAATGTTGGAAAAGAAGAAAATGCCGATAACCTGCATTTTCTTCTTTCACAACGCTGTCTTCTACCCCAACAAACACAAATCCATTGATGTGAGCCACATTTAATCTGTTGTCTGAAATTGGTTTCAATATGGACCAGTCTAAAATTTCATCTTTTGATAAGGGTTAAATAAAATCAGTAATACTCACCCTCAAGAAAACACTTTGTAACACATGGAATGCCTGAATGTTTCTAACACTGACACCTAGAAATGACAAAATGGAGTTTTCTATAGCATAACCAGTAATTTTGACTTATGGCATGTCCCTCTGCAAATCAATCTAGTCAAAGTACAGTTAAAATTTCAAATATTTCACACTCGTCCAAATTCAATGCTGTTGCAGACAACAAGTTAAATGTGGCGCAATTGATGAAATCCGACTCTAAAAGGGCAGAAAACATTGTGGGAAAAAGAGAAAATGCTGGCTACCAACATTTTCTCCTCTTCCCACAATGTTTCAAAAGGCTACTTCCCCAGGTTAAAAAAAAATTAGGCAGTATGGTCCTGTATCAGTCATCAAAGGAAAACAATATCCATACCAATCTGATAAAATCTTTGTTCATGTTGAAAGCGTTTGCAGACAAGAAATTAAGTATGGTTTAAATGATGGCATTGGGAATTGACAGAGTAGAAAACACTGTGGGAAAAGAGAAAATGCTGGCTACCAGTGTTTTCTCCTTATCCCACAAGGTTTTCAAAAGCACTTTTTTTTTGATACATTGTAGGAAAAGGAGAAATGCTGTTAACTAGTAACCACTGTTCTCCATTTTTTAGTCACATTCATTTTATCTGTAAATGCTTTCAATTTGGACAAGTCTAAAATTTTGTCATTTGGTTAGGAGTTAACAGAAGGCAAAATTTCAGACTAATCCATATTGTATTGTATTTGTATTGAAGTTTAACGCCATTTTAACAGCTCAGGTCAAATCATGGCGGTCAGTGACGCACCCATACGTTTCCTGGCTTTCCAACACCTGTACTGACACAACTTTCTTTCCATAGCCACTGACTACATTTCTCACATGTATCAGAGGTGAGAGGCGAAAATTCGCCAGAAAAAAAGTTTGCCTCAACCAGGTATCAAACTCGCAACTATCAGGTCATGAGTCAGATACGCTAACCGCTGAGCTACCTGTGCGGGCTAATCCATATTGAAAGAAAACAAATTTAATAGGGCAAAAATAACTGCACTAATTCTTTCCAGGGTAGAAAACATTTTTGGAAAAGCAGAGAATGCTGGTTACCAGCATTTTTTCCTTTTTCCAGAGCATTTTCAAAGACTTTCTTCATCAGTGCCTGAAAAAGCATGGGATCACTTGGTAAAGGATTAAGCCCTTGCTTGTGTATTTAAAATGAAATATAAAAAGGTTGCACCATGTTTTTACTCTCAAGGTCTAAACTGGCAAAACTAGGATCCGTAAGTCCAAGCTACATTCTAAATGGCACAGCTCCGGGCTTTGTGATTTCGAAGAAGAATTGTTTTTGTTCATTTTTGGGTTGGATGTATGTTCATACATGTATTCTTCATTTTTTTGTAATACAGAAATTAAAAAAAAAACTGCATCATTTAACTCAAGACCACAGGGAAGTTTGAGAACAAATGTTACAAAGGCAGGTTGTGGGAAATTGTTAATCAACAAAAAGCTTTCTATCTACAAAATGTCATCAAAATGACAGAAACTGACAAACCAGAATATACAAAACTAGGAGCATGTTTTACCTAGCTAAACTAAATGTGTATATCTATATGTATAAGTATGTCTCTTTCCATGTTTATGAAAAGTAACACATCAATGTTAAGGAAATAAGGTATGCTGTACAGCACACTATCCAAATGCAATTTGTTCTTACATCTCTACAGTAGACAGATTTTAAAAACAGTGTAAGAAAGAGAGGTACTTGTCAGTGGTGCCGGTAAAAGTTCACCGTATAGTAATGGCATAACACACAGTTCACAGCTTTTGTGTGTCTATCATGTTAACAATTCTTAACTCAGAATTTACTAGTGCATGTAAATCACATGTAATTTATCATTATATAATGCTATGAACAAACAAATACCAAAATTTTAATGAAATAATCAATTTTACTGAGGCTATGTAATTATAACCCATTTTCATCAAGGATGCTCATGTAGCACTTGTGAGCAAATAAACAAGATGTTAGCAGCAACAGAACATGAGCTTGTCACCAAAAAGCATTAGATAACACACATTTTCCCACTAAGTCTTTGAAAATAAGATAACTAAAGTGATAATGCTTGTACATTATTGTTAGTAAAGTTCTTTTCAGAACCATGTTTTTCCCTGTCCCTGAATTTATTTGTTGGCATTATATAATAAAAGTACCGGTATACCACGAAAGGCATGACAGCCCCAAGTCTCTTATCTGAGCCTCTTTGACCCAACAAGACCATTTCAAATCTCTTCCAAGATATCAAGAGAAACAATCTAACAAACTTTCATAATTATTGGACTGTAAATATGGCCTCTAAGCTCACAAGCTTTTTTTTGGATTTGTATCATTGAGTGTAGGATAAAACCCCCCTAGGACAAAACCCCCCTATGACAAAACCCCCATGGACAAAAGCCCCTTAGGACAAAACCCCCATAGGATAAAAGCCCCCTAGGACCAAACCCCCATCATATATAAACAGCATATATTTTTCATATTTTCCATATTGTTTTCCTTTTTACTTTATTTCTTAAACAGGTTTAGACAAAATAGAACAAAATTTCATTGTACTTGCAATAGGAAAAGTGAACTTTGAAAATTTAGGAATAGAAAACATCATTAGAAGAGGGGATAATTATCAAATCAATTTAAGTTATACAAAACATTATTTTTTATTCAACTTTAAAATGATTTTAAAATGTTCAATTATACAAAAATAATAGAGGAATATTCATAATATCATATTAATATCATTAGTTTAAAGATTTATTTCATTTATATACATAATAAGCATGTTTTTAAAACCATGGGGGTTTTGTCCACTTTTCAGTTAAGGGTATGGGGGTTTTGTCCATGGGGCTTTTGTCCTAGGGGGGGTTTGTCCTAGTGGGGTTTTGTCCGTACCCCGTATCATTGACCTACTTTTTGATCAAACATAACCCATTCTCTAACTCTTTGTCAATATCATCCAGACAAACATTTGGCTAATTTTCATGAGTTTTCTGAAAACACAGCAAAACGAAGTTTAATTTTTGAGACACATTTATTATGTCATCTTAAACAGCTTTCGATTTGGACTAGTCTAAAATTTTGTCGTTTGGTAAAGAGTTAAGTTAACAGGCTAAACAACTAAGTGAAAGCAAAAAAAGAATACCGGTAGGATGGCTCAGTCAAGAGACACTTTAAAACATAAAATTAGACCAAATTCAAGCTAAACATAACATCTAGATTATCAACATAATATTGCCCATTGACTCCAAATAAAACTCATCACTTTACCCTTCCCTCCCACCTTTACAGTATTTACAAGTTATGTAAGATGTTACTTTGTACTAGTTAAATTCCTAACATAACTATTTTCCAATAAAGGATAAAAGGCTAGTAAGACTGGTGAAAAACAAAGTATACCAAACATTTCTGGATAAAGATTGGAAACTGCAAAAAGAAATGTAAGTTTTATAGCCCTACAGCAACCAAAGTATTACAATAAACTTTTTACCAGCTGACACAATAGCAGGACTTCTCCATCTTGGAAGCATTTGCAGGTGAAACGCTTACTGTTGCTCAAATGGCACAATTAATCTTTGATAGGGTTAAAAACTTAACAGGTAAAGGAGTAACTCTTTTATATATGAGCCATGCTCTGTCAAAACAGGGCTTAATGTATCTCCCTGATGCATAATACCAAGCAAGTCATCACAGTATTAAACATTTCTAAAATCTGTTGTGTATAACCCTACTGGATCATAAGACAGACGGTCCTTTGACATGCAGAAAATTGACCAAAAGCAAAAAGTTTTGGCCCGGGTCAGCCTGTGTTGACTGTGCAGGCTGAGCTGGGTCGATACTTTTTGCAAATGCATTAAGACCCCCTTTTCACCGAGCATGGCTCTTATCTTTTTATATTGACCATCCAAATTCTGCCAATTATGAACACTTTACTAGGTGACAAAATTTTAGACTGATCCTTACGAAAACATTTTAAGCTAAGTTATTCAATACCGTGCAACTCATGTAATGGAATTTGTCTATAAAAAGGGTAAAACTAGAAAGAATTGTGGGAAAACAAGAAAATTCTGGTTTCAAGCACTTTCTTCTTTTCCCACAATGTTTTCAAATGTCTTCTCAGCCGTACAACATTGCATTTGTTAATTTCTCTGAGCAAGGTAAACCAAAACAATTCAAGATATGTTTGTATGTCAACATCAAGTGGACAAATTTTGTGTGTTGTAGGTAAAACAATGTCACAAAAGGAGAAATTGCTCCTGACAAGCATTTTCTATTTTTTCCACAATGCTTTCACACGTATTTGCACCTTAAACCGCTTTTCCCAACTTTGTGGCCATTGTGTAGATCAAGATCAGACTGCACAAAACTAGCAGTCAAATCTTTGCTCCACACTGTCCACTTTGTTAAAAGTAAAAAGCATCCATTAAACTGCAATTACTTTGGTCTTATTTCCAGACTGAAAATATCTGCTAGGTTTATTCATTGCTCTAAGGATTAACACTTTTAAAAACAATCCCAGCTTTTAACAACCTGAAAAAGAAAGCTTTTGAAAACATCATGGGAAAAGGAAAAAATGCTTGTAACACAATGTTTCCTTCCATTCCCCAATCAAACTGCAATTTTTAGGTCATGTTTATTTTGTCAACTGCTATTGCTTTCAATTTGGACCAGTCTAAAACATTGTTGTTTGGTAAAGAGTTAATTCATTTCCATTTTCCATGTTTCCAAGTAGTCTGCTACCTGTTTGTTTCACAACCTAATGGATAGAATGGAAGACCCCTCTATATTCCTATATATAGTCACTGTATATTTGCAATCAACCCATAACCCTGCATTAGGACCTCCATATCTTATGTCTAGGCCTATTCCAACAGAAGCATTATTATTGGAAGAAATATTATCAGAAAGTCTTCAGAAGAGATTTCCCCTCCAAAATGATTCTGTCTGAGTAAGGTGGTGGCTATTTCAACATTCTTACAACCCTTAACCAAACAGTCTCTGAGAAAGATGTCTTTTGAAAAGAATATGGTAAAAGGAGAAAATGCTGGTAACCAGCATTCTCTCCTTTTCCCCACAATTCTTCCTAGTTTCTTCCCTTTTCAGAAACAATTCCATCATACAAGTAACATTTGTCATCTGCAAAATGCTTTCAGCAAGGGCAAGTAATTTTTGGTGTGGGGACGAAGACTTGTAAGAATCGTGTAATATACCACTGAAGTAATTTTAAGGTACAAGTTTCTACTGAAAGGCTATGCTCTACAACTTTGTTACTGTTTTCAAATTCACTATGAATAAGCGCACCAGCATTTAGCAAGTAAACCACACCCATTTATAGCATTTATCTTTCAAAAAAAAACATTGAATGCCTTGAAATAATTCATCAACCAGTCTCATACAACACACTTTGTACTTACTACTCTATACCTTGTGTTGTTACACTAAATCTAATCTTGCACAAAATCATATTCCTTCGAGTGGTAAATAAATCAGAATAGGACATTTTTACTCTGACAGAAAAAATGACAGGAGACATTGTTATCTTACTTTCTACCAAATGAATATTTATTAGACATGTCAATGCTGAAAGCATCTGCAGACAATAGGTTCAATGTGACTTGTTCAATGTGACTAAACTGATGGATTTGTCTTTGAAAGACTTAATAAGGGGAAAAGGAGAGAACAGTAGTTACCAGGACTTTCTCCACTTAACCCTTTACCAAACGACAAAATTTCATCTTTGTCCAAATTCAAAGTATTTGCAGACGACAAAATAAATGTGACTGAAAAATTGAAATTTGTTGTGGGAAGAGTAGAAAACATTGTGGAAAAAGGAGAAAATGCTGGTTACCAGCATTTTCTCCTTTTCCCACAATGTTTTCAAAAGGCTTTTTCTTCATGGTCGTTAAAACATGGGATTGTGCGGTAAAGGGTTAACACAATGATTTCTTTCCTAGCTTCATTAAAACATATGAGTGATTGGTAAAGGGTTAAAGGCACTCCTAGGTTTAAAATAATCATTTTTGTCAATTTGTTAAAAGCACAAAGTCTGGTTTCAACCTTTCACCACACATCTTGAGTTTTAACAACACTGAGGAAGGAGGCTTATGAAAACAGTGTGGTAAAAGAAGAAAATGCTGGCAACCAGCATTTTCTCCTTTTCCTGCTTTGTTTTCAACCCTTTCACAGGGATCTGCCTTCATTTGAACAACAATAATTTTGTTGTATGCAATTCCTTCCAATTTGGAACAGTCCAAAGTTTTGTTGTCTGGAAAAGACTTAAGTGTAATCTTTTTAGTCCTGATATTTCCTCTAATCAAAGACGAGTAATCCACATTAATCCAGATGAGTAATCCATAAGAGTAATCTCGGTTAAAACAATAAAAAACCTTAAAAGAGAATGGAAGAAGAGCAAACAATGTTTCCATCAAGCCATACCGTTCTCAGAACCACACATTACTTTGCAAGAAAGTTTGTCTAGGTCTACATCTTTGCCATAAAAAACATCAACAGAAAAGTGACAAAATATCTTTGTCAAAAGCTTTATAAGAAAAGCCAATTATTCCAACATCACCTGCAACAACTGGGGTAAAAAATGTGAACAGATAGTCAGACTGACTTTCTGACAAAACAGCTGAACCTTAGACCCACTGATTACATAACTTCAGTACACTAACAACAGACTTGGTTAGAAGAAGCATAGGATGAATCTTTATACCAGAAGTTCTATAAAAATCTGATTTTGTTTTGTTTGCTATGGAAGATAAATGCTTGATATGTATCTACATATACTTAAATCATGCAAAGAATCAAACACAAAAATACATCATCATTTATGTAAAAATCATTTAAAGGCTTAACCCTTTACCACATGACAAAATTTTAGACTTATCCAAATTCAAAGCATTTGCAGACAACCATTTCAATGTGGGTCTAACAATGTGATATTTCTTTGACAGGGTAGAAAACATTGTGGGAAAAGGAAAAAATGCTGGTTACCAGCATTTTCTCCTTTTCCAACAATGTTTTCAAAAGGCTTTTTTCCCCAGGGTCATTACAAGGATGCATTGCATGGTAAAGGGTTAATTTCTTGAAAATTTATATGACTTGTAAATCATTTGACTTACTTTAAAATCAATAGTGAAGTTTTTTCACACTTTGTTATAACCAAGACTGTGATGTTGATTGAATGGCAATTTATTTTGTTTTTTTTTTGACTTGACTTTAACCCTTAAGCTGCTTATCGCGACCCACTGACCTTTTGCAGACAGTGTAGATCAAGATCAGACTGCACAGAATGTGCAGTCTGATCTTTGATCTACACTGTCCGATATGGTATTTTCTTTCCAGTGAAATTAACCTTGAAACCACAATGTTTGGGCTTTTAGTATTGAGTAGAAATTTGCGTTCAATTTATTCAGCAGCTTAAGTGTTAAGATTCTTTGCATGTGTCAAAAAAGTTAGTTTACCCCATACCCATAAGCACTATAAAAGAAAATAGAATAAAACCAAAATTTGACTCAACTGGAACTTGGGCTAGCATTCACATGTATAACATCTGCAGAATATTAAATTGGCAAGCAACTGTTAAGTTTTTACTGACATAAGATATTCAGATAATTATTTTTAAACAGGAATCATCAGGAAGCTATCAACAACAAAAAATATGTATTGTAACTATACAAATATAGCACTGATATAAAATATGTCACGAGAAAAAACAAGAGGACCATGATGGTCCTACATCGCTCACCTGAGTAGCCCCTGATCTATCAATGTGGGGGCATAAAATGCATCTAGAGTTACCCCCTAGATAGTATGGAATGCTCTTTTGATAGTGAACATAATATTCCAAGTTTCAAGTGAATGCCTTTAGTAACACCAGAGTTATTACAAAATGTCAAAGTTATAGCACGACGATGCCAAGGCTATAGCAGTACCTTCCTTGCGTTTTCTCCACAAATAGGCGAGTTAGTAATGCATTTAGAGTTATCCCCTTGAAAGCATGGATTGCTATTTTGTTATGAACATCTTTCATAACAAGTGATATGATGAATGTCAAAGCTTGTTTGGTTTGGTTTGATTCAAACCTGTTTTTTTTACATCAATTGGGAAAGAAATTCTTATCTTAATCCCTCTTGATTATAGTTTGCAACGTCAACGCCAAAGACAACAATTACAATGACTATGCCAAGGTGATGATAATACCTGGATTTTTTGTTCCAAAGCAGCTCAGCAAATACTAGATGCCTTTAATTTATACTAGAATGGTTATCCACAGACATCTCTTGTTGAACCCACAAATGTTTGACTTCAAATGTGACCTTGACCTTTGACCTTCAGGAATTAATGATTCAAATGGCACTTCTACTCCTTCAGGGGAACATCTATGCCAAATTATTTTGAAATCCATCCATAAATGTAGAAGTTATGATCTGGACTAAAATGTGACCTTCACACTGAGTGTGACCTTGACCTTTGAGATACAGGAATCCTTCAAATGGCACATCTACTCATTGTGGGGAACAATTGTGTGAAATTATTTTGAAATCCTTCCATAAATGTAGGAGTTGTGGCACGGACAAAGTCGTATGGACAAACACACTGACGGACAGACACACGCACATACACCGAAGTGCAGTTGTGGCGACTATGTCTTGCTCACCTCAAGCAGGCTCGACAAGAATTGGGGGCATAATAAAAAGTTGTGAATTTCATAGCATAATTTCAACTGGTTGCAGGGATAGACACAATCACCAAGGCTTGAGGCTTGTGATTTTTTGTTTGTAGAAAAGGCAGTAGCTTGTATGAAGAACTTCCTTCAAGGCCTGCTGTTTTAATTATTTAGTTCACTTTTTTGGCTCATATTTAACCGTTTTCCAATACAGTCCCTGGTTCTCAGAACTCTAGACCAAGATATCTTATACGGGAAGACATTGTGGGGTCACATCACACAATATCATAAGTC
The DNA here is from genome assembly GCA_945859785.2 of Tridacna gigas. Taxonomy (NCBI): domain Eukaryota; kingdom Metazoa; phylum Mollusca; class Bivalvia; order Cardiida; family Cardiidae; genus Tridacna; species Tridacna gigas. Next base: position 48,712,562 of record OX244030.2, on the reverse strand, counting down.
CACAGTACACATATGTTTTTCACTTAACACAATAATAGTCACATTTTACAAACTCACTTTATACTGAAAGTTCTGTTTGTTCATAGAACACAAGTTAGTATTAGAAAATTGATGATTTTTGTAATTGACCTAAAAAATAAAAATAACTAGAGCTATCACTAAACGTGATCATACCCCCCAACAGCTCCTTGTCACAAAACAGATTAATGTCACAGGAATGCAAAACAAGTGAGTGGAGAGTCAATTATACCAGAGCTATCACTGAAGGTGATGAATATCCTGCAATGGCTTCTTGCCAAAGAATTACTCTTTGTTACAGACTAAAGACTTGGAGAGAATAAAACTTACTTGATACATTTTTTTTTACCAGCTGGACAAATTGAGATTGGTTTAAATGAAAAGGTTTTGCAGACAACAAATGTCTTTTCATGCAATGTTTTTGACCAGACTCTACATCTTACTTATACAGTACGGAAACTAACGAAAGCAACCTCTGAACCAAATGGGAACCGTAATAGTAACTGAACTGAACCGAAAGTAATAAACTTAAGAAAACATTGTAAATACAGAAGCCATTGCTCACGATGTTTACAATGTTTTCCTTTTTAGTCATATAATACGGAATGCACTGAAACCGCAGCTAAGCCGAAGCGGAACCGCAAAAAATGTTGCTTTCATTAGTTTCCGTACGGTATTGGTATCTATTTTAACACATCACAAGTTGAAGACTTGGAATAGTTGTGGAGAACGTAGTAAATGCTTGTAATCATCATTTCATTGTTTTCCCAAGTAACTGCAAAGATTAATCTTTCCAATTTTGTGTAGAAAGTAGTAAGTGCTGGTAATCAGCATTTTCTCCTTTTCCAAACATATCTGAAAGATTAATCTGTCTTATATTTGAGTAAACTTCCGATGAAAAGATGAAATTGACATGACATGACATAAGTGAAGTGACATGAAAACTTACTAGTGATGGTTAGTGATGGTAAGTCTACTGTTAACTATCTACAGGTGTAGGAATCTATCATAAGAGAACGACAAAAAAGGGCTTAGCTCTTGGAAATTTTATTTAATTAACTAAGAACAATTTATGATATGCACATCTTTGCTGAGTGCAAAGTCTATCCATGAAGTTTGAAAGAAATTTGTCCAGAATCATCAAAGGGCCATAACTCCATGAAACCTGAATAAACCATAACCAAAATAGGATATGCACATCTCTGCTTGATACTGAGTCTATTTGTGTAGTTTGAACCAAATCTGTCTAATAGTTGATGAGGAAAAGAGCGGACAAGAAATTTCATGAAAGGGCCATAACTCAGTGAAAAATCAATGAACCATAACCAACATTTCATATGCATATCTCTGCTTGATACTGAGTCTACCTGTGAAGTTTGAATAAAATTCGTCCAGTAGTTTATGAGAAATAGAGCGGACAAAAAGCTACAGACCGACCGATGGTGTCCAGAATCATCAAAGGGCCATAACTCCATGAAACCTAAATAAACCATAACCAAAATAGGATATGCACATCTCTGCTTTATACTGAGTCTACTTGTGTAGTTTGAACCAAATCTGTCCAATAGTTGATGAGAAAAAGAGCGGACAAGAAATTTCATGAAAGGGCCATAACTCAGTGAAAAATCAATGAACCATAACCAACATTTCATATGCACATCTCTGCTTGATACTGAGTCTACCTGTGAAGTTTGAATAAAATTCGTCCAGTAGTTTATGAGAAATAGAGCGGACAAAAAGCTACAGACCGACCGACCGACCGACCGACGGACCGACGGACGGACGGACCGACCGACAAGCTGACTCCTATATACCCCCCAAACAGAGTTTTGGGGGGTATAACAATATTACTGGTTGTACATCTAAAAAAATCTAAACAAAACACAAATTCTCCCCAATTGTTTGAAAACCTACTTATATAAGTTGCCCTGTAACTTATAGCATTTCCTTAAAAATCATATCTTTATCAATTAACCCAAAGCAGTCAACTTATTGCAGATTAGTTTTTTGGAACTTCATGCACACAATGTCCTAGAAAAAAAGTCCAGTGAATATTCAAATTTGAGCTATTATATGATTATTTTAAGATAAAGGAAAACTTTCTGACAATGTTAAATTTACTTAAAAATGGTGGATACATTAATTTCCTTGGGAAAAAAAAAAATGTTGAGTGCATTTTTATCACCAGTATTCAAATAATAATTGTCTATTCTTGTAACCATGATGTTTACAGAAGTAGATATTTTACAGTTATACATTTATACATGTACATGTATATCAATAAAATTTTTTTTTTAAAAAGTATAATAATCCAGGAGCGTCATTAACAAGGCGGTTGATTCCCATACAGAGGCCCAAATCCAACACTATTGATCAATAAATTAGAAACAAAATACAAAAGGCATAACAGCCATTTTGGAGATATGACCTTGATGACTAGCTTTTTCCTTGTCAAATGATCTTTATCGTGAAGTAATATCTTTTCATCAGTATGTGACTGTTGTTCAGACAGAAGGAAATAGCAAAAAAGAACAGCTAACCCGTTTCTGCTTTTAAAAATGACAGAAATTACCAATAGTGGCATGTACCTGGTACGGGTTGACATCTACAATAGCCCCAAATGAGGTTACTTCTATTTCTGCTCTTTTAATTGTATTATTCAGACAACAACATTTTAGAACAGTCAAGTTTGAAAGTGGTTGCAGACACTGATTGAAAAAACCACCACCACCACCAACAACTACAAAAGTTGAAAATCTAATAAAAATCATTTAAACGGATAGAAAATACTGTGGGAATAGGTGACAATGCTGAAATTTCTTTCCTTAGTTCTGTGTAAAATCTTGGGTCAATACTACAATAAAGTTTTTCTTTAAATTGTAGTGTGTTTATTTGAACTGTTTTGATATAGAGGGCTATGCGCGCATATCTGTTTCATGCAAAATATGAATATTCTAGGTCTCAAAGTTTGAGGACAATATTTTTAAAGATTTCCTTCTTTATATCTATGTAAAATCTGTGATCCTACAAGGAAGGCCTGATTCTCATTGTACCATGATTATTTGAAGTGTTTTGATACATGGCTATTAAACCACGGGACATTCCAAATATGAAATCTGCAGGCCTTATGGTTTGGGCCAAAAAGTGTGTTCAAGATTTCCTTCTTTATATCAATGTATAATCTGTTATCCGACAACATAGGGATTAGTTTCATTGTAAAGTGATAATTTGAAGTGTCTTGACAGAGAGCTATTAGACAATGGGATATTCCAAATATGAAAGCTGTAGGCCTTACGGTTTGGGAGAAAAAAGGTTTTCAAGATTTCCTTCTTTATCTCTATGTAAAATCTGGGATCCTACAAAATAGGGCTAATTTCAATCGTAAAATAATTATTTAAAGTATTATGATAGAGGGCCATCAGGCCATGCTACATGCAAAATTTAAATGCACAAGGCCAATTGATTTGGTAGGAGATGATTTTTACAGATTTCCTTCTTACCTCTATGTAAAATCTGGGATCCCACAACATAGGGCTAAATTTCAATGTGAAGTGATAATTTGAAGTATTTTGGTAGCGGGCCATTAGACAATACTACATGCCAAATATGAACGCTCTAGGCCTTATGGTTTTGGAGAAGAAGATTTTTTAAATTTTTTCATTCTGTTGCCATGGCAACCAGAGTTCTTCACTGATTTCAATTCTTTGAAGTCTTTTGAAAGAGCATGACCTAAGGATCATTTCTGTGAAGTTTGATTGAAATCTGATTGTTAGTTTAGGAGGAGAAGATTTTTTTTGTAATTGTGAACGGACGGACAGACGGACATTGACCGATCACAATAGCTCACCTCGAGCACTTCGTGCTCAGGTGAGCTAAAAATATAAATAACCACACAATACAAATTTATATTTTGATGGAATTGAACAGAAAAAAGTTGATGTTTCAACTACATTTAAACACATAATTAAGTCTTTAACAAAATTTTAGACTGGTCCAAATTGAAAGCATTTGCAGACGACAAATTAAATATAGCTCGAATGATGAAATTTGTGTCTGAAAGGGTAGAAAACATTTGGGAGACAATGTCAGTTACCAGCATTTCTCCTTTTCCCACAATGTTTTCAAAAGGTTTCTTCAAAACTTGGGACTGTGTGGTAAAGGGTTAATTGGTAAAGAGTTAAGGGCACACCTAGGTTTAAAATCATCATTTCTGCCATTTTGTTCAGTCCACGAAGTCAAGTTTTAACTATAGTTGCCATCAAAATATTTCTACAAATTTTTTTTCTAATTTGAAAAAATATTGAATTACTTAAATTAGGACCTAGCTATCACAAGAAAAAAACAAGAGGGCCATGATGGCCCTGGGTCGCTCACCTTAGTAGAGTGCCTTAAAGGTTTTTCTTTAATTTGACCATGTGACCTAGTTTTTGACCGCAGGTGACCCAATTTCAAACTCATATTTCATGAAGACAAACATTCTGACCAATTTTCAATTCAATTGAGCAAAAAATGTGGCCTCGAGTGCCCTAAAGATATTTCTTTAATTCGACCTAGTGACCTAGATTATGACCCCGGGTGACCCAAATTTGAACTGGTCTTTGACTATATCAAAAGAAACATTTTAACCAATTTTCAAATCAAATGAATAATAAATGTGGCCTCTAGAGTGCCCACTAGCTATTTCTTTAATTTGACCAAGTGAACTAGTTTATGACCCCAGTTGACCCAAATTCAGACTCATGTGAGATTTTACAAAGACAAACATTCTGACCAATTTTCAAGGCAATTAAGCAAATAATGTGGCCTCTAGAGTGCCCACAAGGTATTTCTTTATTTTGACCTAGTGACCTAGTTTATGGTTCCAGGTGACCCAAATCCAAACTCATCTGGTATTTCATCAACACAAACATTCTGGCCAAATTTCAGGTCATTTGAGCATTAAATGTGGCCTCCAGAGTGCAAACAAGGTATTTCTTTAATTTGACCCAGTGAACTAGTTTATGACCAAAGTTGACCCAAATTACTCTAATGTGAGACTTTATAAAGACAAACTTTCTAACTAATTTTCAAGGCAATTGAGCAAATAATGTGGCCTCGAGAGTGCCAACAAGGTATTTCTTTAATTTGACCTAGTGACCTAGTTTATGACCCAAGATGACCCAATTTTGAACTCAATGAACTTGTTGCGCTTAGAAGAGAATCACTGCATACCAAATATCAAAGCTCTACGCCTTCCAGTTTTAAAGAAGAATTTTAAAGTTTTCCTTCTTTGTTCCTATGTTCGAACTTGTGACCCCCAGGGCGGGGCCAGTTTTGACCCAGGGGTATCATATGAACAAACTTGGTAGAGGTCCACTAGGAAATGCTACATACCAAATATCAAAGCTCTACACCTTCCCGTTTAAGAGAAAAAGAAATTTAAATTTTCCCTTCTTTGTTCCTATCTTCGAACTTGTGACCCCTGGGCGGGGCCAGTTTTGACCCAGGGGCATCATATGAACAAACTTGGTAGAGGTCCACTCTGAGATGCAACATACCAAATATCAAAGCTCCACACCTTTCGGTTTCAGAAAAGAAGAATTTTAAAGTTTTCCTTCTTTGTTCCTATGTTCGAACTTGTGACCCCGGGGCTGGGCCAGTTTTGACCCAAGCAGCATCCTTGGAACAAACTTGGTAGAAGTCAACTAGGAGATGCTACATACCAAATATCAAAGCTCTATGCCTTCCCATTTAAGAGAAAAAAAAAATTAAAATTTTCCTTCTTTGTTCCTATGTTTGAACTTGTGACCCCCGGGGCAGGGCCAATTTTGACCCCAAGGGCATCATATGAACAAACTTAGTAGAGGTCTACTAGGCGATGCTACATACCAAATATCAAAGCTCTACGCCTTCCAGTTTCAGAGAAGATGATTCTTAAAGTTTTCCTTCTCTGTTCCTATGTTTGAACTTGTGACCCCTGGGGCAGGGCCAACTTTTGCCCCAAGGACATCATATGCATAAACTTGGTAGAGATCCACTAGAAGATGCTACATACCAAATATCAAAGCTCCATGCCTTCCTGTTTCAGAGAAGAAGATTTTTAAAGTTTTCCTTCTTTGTTCCTATGTTGGAAATTGTGACCCCCGGGGCGGGGCCAGTTTTGACCCCAGGGGCATCATATGAACAAACTTGGTAGAGGTCCACTAGGCGATGCTACATACCAAATATCAAAGCTCTATGCCTTCCAGTCTCAGAGAAGATGGTTTTTAAAGTTTCCCCTCTTTGTTCCTATGATCGAACTTGTGACCCCCGGGGTGGGGCCAGTTTTGACCCAAAGGGCATCATATGAACAAATTTGGTAGAGGTCCACTAGGAGATGCTTCATGCCAAATATCAAAGCTCTATGCCTTCTAGTTTTAGAGAAGATGATTCTTAAAGTTTTCCCTCTTTGTTCCTATGTAGGAAATTGTGACCCCCGTGGCGGGGCCAGTTTTGACCCCAGGGGCATCATATGAACAACCTTGGTAGAGGTCCACTAGGAGATGCTACATGCCAAATATCAAAGCTCTACGCCTTCAAGTTTCAGAGCAGAAGATTTTTAAAGTTTTCCTTCTTTGTTACTATGCTTAAACTTGTGACCCCCGGGGCAGGGCCAGTTTTGACCCCAGGGGCATCATATGAACAAACTTGGTAGAGGTCCACTACGCAATGCCACATACCAAATATCAAAGCTCTATGCCTTCTAGTTTTAGAGAAGAAGATTTTTAAAGTTTTCCTTCTTTGTTCCTATGTTGGAAATTGTGACCCCTGGGGCGGGGCCAGTTTTTACCCCAGGGGCATCATATGAACAAACTTGGTAGAGATCCACTAGGAGATGCTACATGCTAAATATCAAAGCTCTACGCCTTCAAGTTTCAGAGAAGAAGATTTTTAAAGTTTTCCTTCTTTGTTATTATGTTTGAACTTGTGACCCCCGGGGCGGGGCCAGTTTTGACCCCAAGGGCATCATATGAACAAACTTGGTAGAGGTCCACTAGGTAATGCTACATACCAAATATCAAAGCTCTACGCCTTCCAGTTTCAGAGAAGATGATTTTTAAAGTTTCCCCTCTTTGTTCCTATGTTCGAACTTCTGACCCCCGGGGCAGGGCCAGTTTTGACCCCAAGGGCATCATATGAACACACTTGGTAGAGGTCCACTAGGAGATGCTTCATGCCAAATATCAAAGCTCTATGCCTTCTAGTTTTACAGAAGAAGATTTTTAAAGTTTTCCTTCTTTGTTCCTATGTTGGAAATTGTGACCCCCAGGGTTGGGCCAGTTTTTACCCCAGGGGCATCATATGAACAAACTTGGTAGAGGTCCACTAGGAGATGCTACATGCCAAATATCAAAGCTCTATGGCTTCAAGTTTTAGAGAAGAAGATTTTTAAAGTTTTCCTTCTTTATGACTATGCTCAAACTTGTGACTCCCGGGGTGGGGCCAGTTTTGACCCCAGGGGCATCAAATGAACTAACTTGGTAGAGGTCCACTAGGAGATGCTACATACCAAATATCAAAGCTCTGCACCTTCTAGTTTCAGAGAAGAAGATTTTCAAAGATTTTGCTTTTTTATCCTTTTTGTTGCCATGGCAACCAGAGTTGTGTGTGGAATTCAATTCTTTGAACAATTTTGGTAGAGCTTCACCCAAGGAACATCCCTGCCAAGATTCATTAAGATTGGCCCAGTGGTTTAGGAGAAGAAGATGTTTAAAGAAATTGTTGACGGACGACGGACGCCGGATGCCGGACATAGGGTGATCACAATAGCTCACCTTTAGCATGTTGTGCTAAGGTGAGCTAAAAACCAAGAGCACTGCATGCAGGTGCCAACACTTGGCTGCAGATGCTTGATTTTCAAAGAAAATTTTAAGCTGAAAAAGGGGCATAACTCTGTCAAAAGTACTTTGATGGTTACCTGCCCTTTATGTAAGTTCCCTTTATGATAATTTAACAACTTGTCCAAGTTTGAAACAAATATCTACAGTACTAACAGAGATACTATAAAATATCAAAGTCTTCACACAACGACACAGAAGACGACACCAGGGCTACAACACCACATTGAGGTTTTCTTTCCAGTAGGTGCAAAAAGAAAGTTTGCACTATGAAGAAACAAACATTACCTTTTCCTGCAGGCTGGGGTAGACTAAACCCTGGGATCTGGTACAAAGACCCTGTGCTAGCTGTGCTGGGTTTCATCTCATTGTACCCACAAGTTGTGAGAGAGCCCACCAACAAAACTAAATTCCTTAAAGCTTGAATGCTCTCTTCACTAAGGTCTTTCTCCAGCCTGAAACAATGCAAACCAATCAAGTGTAGACAGGTTGTTTGATGAATTTTTCAAGAAGACTCAGCTGATAAACCCATTTTTGCATTCTAACACATTACCACCTATCGACCTTTTTATCTCTACCTACTGACCTACCAAACAACAAAATTTTAGACTTGTTCAAGTTCAAAGCCTTTGCAGACCACTAACTGTATATCAAACAAGAGCACTGCATGCAGGTACTAACACTCACCTGCTGATGCTTGATTTTCAGTGAAAATTCTAAGTCAAAAACTGGGGAATAACTGTCAAAATCACTTTGATGGTTACCTGTCCTTATTGTATAGGTTCCCCTTTTAATAATTAATAACTTGTCCATCTTTGAAGCAAATATCTTTGGTAATAACAAAGATATAAAATGTCAATTTTCCCATGACAATGCAGACAATGACGCAGATGACAACGCAAGGCTATGACAATACCTCTACATTTTCTTCGAAAACAGCCAAACTAAAAATGAAATTAGTTTCAGGATGGGTAGAAAACGTGAAAACGATGAAATGGTCATTATTCGCATTTCCTTTGTTTCCCTTCTTTTCAAAAGCCATCATTAAACTTGGGAATTTTTGGGAAATGAGTTAAACTTTTACCTCAGGTAGATCATCCAAATTATACATATGTTGTTGACTTGACATGCTGCCAACTTGTGTCAAATGGCAAAGTAAGTTAAAATTAAACATAAACACCACAAACAGTTGCCAATCCAAGCAGCAGTTGCCTAGTCAGAGAAAATTTAAAGTTGAAAAAAAGGGGCATAGCTGTTTCAAAAATGTTTTGGCAGCTACCTGCCCTACTGGTATGGGTTGCCCTTTTGATGGATAACAAAAATTTTGAAGTAAATATCTTCAGCAATGACACTGATGTCAGAAAATGTCACAGCTTTCATAGGACAATCACAGAGACAAAGACGGGGCTATGACAATATCTCAACCTTTCCATAGAAAACATTAGAGCTAAAGAAAGAACTAAATATACACAAGCTTTACTTAATGCATGCATGAGAAAGGTCTAATACATCTGTAACAAGTATCAGCCAGGTCAGCCTGCCCATCCGAGCAGGATGACCTGCGTCAAAACTTCTTGTTATTGATCATTTTTTTTTGTATCCGGGCAGGCTGACGTGGGTCAAAACTTCTTGCTATGGATCATTTTTTTTTATCCAGGCAGGCTGACCTGGTTCGAAACTTCTTGATAGTGATCATTTTTTGTATGCCACACAACCAGTCTACTCATGATTCAGTGGGTTGTTAGACAAAACATATTTTATGGATCCATAATTATATGATGACTAGCTTGGTATAATGCATCATGGAGATGCATTATACCCCCTTATACCAGAAAATTGCTCTAACATAAACAACCTTTACTCACTTCAGAATAAACTCTGACAGATATGAGTATCCTTGACAAGATCTAAAATCATCCAACAATACATGTGACACTTCACTGGAGTCCTTTAGAAAACAGAACACTGTCACAAACATTTCTACTAAATCAAGGGGAGACAAATCTTGTGCCCTCTGCATATTTTCAACACAGTGGCGTACACAGCCTTTATCTACAATATAGAAGCAGAAATGTTGTTATGACTTGACCATTTACCATACAATCCCTTGTTTCAACAACCCTGTGGAAAGTGGTTTTTGAAAATATTGTGGGATAAAAAGAGAATGCTGGTTACATATATCACATTTTCTCCATTTCCCACACAATTTTCTACTCTTAAAAAGAACAATCTTACAATTTGAGCCATGTTTGAACTATTTTCTGCAAATGTTTTCAATCGGGACAAATCTAAATTCTTGTCGTCTGATAAAAAGTTTCACATAAATTTATGACCTAGTAGAAGAGTGAGATTCTGTACAACTCAGAAATGAACACAAAACTGTCAGAAAATGTAATATACTCTCAGCAATGGGCTGAAGAAACAAAACCGCTAGATAGCTTAGCTTCACTTATTTGGAGATTTGAATTCCAACGAGAATGAAGCATCGAACATTCTCAATGAATGAATAGTGTTTCAGGCTTCATTGACAGATAATATCATTAAACAAACATGGAAAACGTTCATAAGTAATGCCTATACCAAGCTAGTACATGTACTTTGAACTAGATGATTTCATCTACTAGTATTGCATAGTACCATGCTTTCGGCAGACTTAAGCAAGAAGTGTGGGCTGAAACAAACCTCCTCTACCAACCAGTCTTCAGTTTTTATGAATCCTTTCTATGATCCCATTTGATGCAATAATTTTTTAATCCTTTACCAATCAATCCCATGACAAAGCTGAGGAAGAAAAATTTTCGAACATTGTTGGAAAAGAAGAAAATTCTAGTAAACATCCATTTGTATCAATATTTTAAAGTCGTTTTCCTTATGACTGGTAAAGCATGGGATTGTTTAGTAAAGAAAGAACCTGTATGGTTCCTCATACAACTACGCAGACTTAAGTGGCCAATGTAGAAAAAAGATGAGACAATACGGAATGTGCAATATACCTTGGATCGACACTATCCAATATGTAGTTTATAAAATATCCCAACCCATGAGGCTTAGAAATTGAATTATTGTTCCATATTATGGATTTCATTTTATTCATTTTACATTGGAACAGTAAACACAAAAGTAACAAAAATACCATGGATGTATTTTGTGACGCTGGATGTAAGACCATGCCGTGATAAAGTCACAAGAACTTCCCCTGCACTTTTTCTCCATATTATATTGTGAGCTGGGCACCAACTAGTTATTGCACTAAATAATAAACTGAGATCATCTTTTCTGGCTAGTTCCTCTGCTGGAGATACATGGTTACATAGCCGCACCAAAACCTGCCCAAATAAAGACATAAAAATGATTTCCGATGAATGTCTTTCATTCTTTCCTCTTTAACTCTTTGCTAAATGACAAAACTTTGGACTTGTACAAATTAAAAACATTTGCAGACAACAAATTAAATGCTATTACAATGATTGAATTAGCATTTAAAAATGGAGAAAACATTGTGGGAAAAGGAGAAATTATTCCCACAATGTCTGCCAACTGCTTTTCCCCTAGGACTGCAAAAACACAGGATCATTTATTTAAAGAGTGAAATGAATTTACCTACTTTAGAACCCCATCTACATAAATTTCCCAGAAACAAACATTGGTACCACTGGTGTCCTTTACAAGAGAGCCAAGCCCCAGTAGCTCAGTCAGTAGCATATAGGACTTGAGAACAGGAGGACGCTGGTTAAATCCCCAGCTCAGCCAATTTCTTTCCGAGGACTGATGATAGTCATTGTGACAGGATTAATTTCTCTCTCGCCGCTGACCATTGTTTTGACAATGGCTATGTAGGAAAGCAGCCAGTGGCTTGGAAAGAATATAGTTTGTAGTACTGTAAAAAAAAAAAAAAAAAAAATCCAGGAAAGCATCGATAGGTTCACTGGCCGCCATGATATAACTGAAATAATGTTAAAAATGGTGTTTGACACCATACAATCAATCAATCAACACTCTTTACAAGAGAGATGATCATGATCAAGCTGCGCAGATATGCAGGAGATGGAATTAACTTAATGATTCCATGAAGTATTTGAAGAAGCAGTCAGGAACCAACGACTTTGCATGACTTAACCCTTTACCGCACAATGCTGCCTTCTGATGCCCCTGGAAAAGAAACCTTTTGAAAACATTGTGGGAAAAGGAGAAAATGCTGGTAACCAGCATTTTCTCCTTTTCCCACAATGTTTTCTACGCTATCTTAAGAAAAATTGCACCATTTGAGCCACATAGAGATTGTTGTCTGCAAATCTTTTCAATTTGGATAATGCTAAATTTTGTCGTCTGGTATAGGGTTAAATTATGCTCATCGTAAACTCGCCAATGTCCATCTGACAACAATAAGACAGTCCAAAACAATTTATTGCACAGCTGACCATTGTTTCAGTGGGATAAACCTTAATCCCTAACTCTTTACCAAACGGCAAAATTGTAGCCTTATCCAAATTCAAAGCTTTTGCAGATGACAAATTAAATGTGGCTCAAATGATAGGATTCGAGTCTGAAAGGTTAAAAAACATCATGGGAAAAGGAGAAAATGCTGGTTACCAGCATTTTCGCCTTTTCCCACAATGTTTTCAAAAGTCCTATTTCCCAGGGGTGTTAAAACTCGTCATTGTGTGGTATAGGGTTAAAGTTGCTCTATACTACTTTTGCAGACATTGTAGATCAAGATCTGCCTGTACAGAATCTTGAATCTACATCATTTGCTTCCGTGTAATATCTTCCCACCAGAAAAACCTCAAAATTACAATCATTTTGACTGTTTTTCCATACTGAAAACGTCCATTTCATTAATTCCAGTGCTCTAAGGGTCAGCCAATATTTCATTTAGATCATCTTTTAACCCTTTACCAGACAACAAAATTTTTCTTTGTTCAAATCCAGGGCATTTGCAGCCAATAGATCAAACATGGCTGAAATAGAGGAAATTCTTTTTGAATTTTTGAAAGGATAGAAAATACTGTAAGAAAAAGAGAAAATGCTGTTTACTAGCACTTTCTCCTTTTCCCACAAAGCTTTCAAAAGCCTTTCTGTTCAGGGTTGTCAAAATTCAGGATTGTAGCTGTCAAGGGTTAAAGATCATTTAAGTAGTAATAAATAGAAAATAACTTTTGTAACTTCCAAATTAGCTCCAGACTGATTAACATCAAATTACAACCTGCAGACAACTTTTATTGTCTTGCAGTAGACCAATCCTGATTATGTAGTGGCTAAACTACAAATTTCTACAAAATACTAGTAATCTTTCTTACCTGAACAAAAATTTTCTGTAGGAGTACTCGGCGTTCTTTGGGTGAAAATTCACATCCGGATTCTAAAACATCTGGATTTGCAACCTCTGGTAGGTCAAAGAACAAGTAGAGACACTTGACTAATGTCGAGGGCAAAGAGGCGGCGGTCATACAGTCAATAAGAGCTTGTGTGCCGACAGACAGGAGATTAATGGCCGACAATAACATCCAGCCCTGGCTAGATTCCTCTGTTGATTCAATCTCCAAAAACTTCACAATGGCACAACTTGCTTCCTCTGTAAGATATATGATCATTGATCAAACCTATACCAAACAACCGCATACTTTCAACTCTTTATCATACAATCCTAAGTTTTAACGACCCTAAGGAAGAATCCTTTTGAAAACAATGTAGGAAAATGAGAAAATACTGATATACACCATTTTCTCTCTTTTTCAAATTTTCATAGAGCCAAGCCTCAGTTGCTCAATCAGAAGCATACAGGAATTGAGAACAGGGGGTCCCTGGTTTGATCCCTGGCTCTGCCAATTTTTTTCTGAGGATTGATGATAGTCATTGTGGCAGGATTCGTTTCTCTCTCACCGCTGATCACTCTTTTGACAATGGCTATGTGCGAAAGCAGCCAGTGTCTTGGAAAACTAAAATAAAACACCATACAATCAATCAATCAATCAATCAACATTTTCAGAGACAATATTGACATTTGAGCAACAGTTTTATTTGCCATCTGCAATAACTTTGAATTTAGACAAGTCTAAAATTTAACAAACAACATGAATTTCAAGATCCTGAGGTATAGGCCTTTTGAAATCATTGTGTTTTCTACACTGTCAAAACATTTAAATTCCTTTTTGTACCAGTGTAAGAATTTGTCATCTGCAGATGCCTCTAATTCGGAAGAGTCTAAAATTTGTTGGTTAGGAAAGGCTTTATTCATGTACAAATTTTCAATACCATAACAGTAGAACTGAGGGAGGGGTTCATGACACAAAATGCCTATAAATGATCAGACCAACAGGCCAATTCAAGCATATCCCTAAATAATTTTGAATGGTATGATTCGATGTATGTAAAAGAAGACCAAAATGAATAAATCAGAGATGTCATTTGACAAAAAAGTGCATGCAGTGTACAAAAAAGTACACAGAGTTCAGCACATGGCAAGGGTGGGAGGGGGAGGGGGGGTGCAAACACAGGTATAAGTGGCACTCTGGCAAACTGGGGTTTAATGCACCTCTGTGATGCATTATATCATGTGCATCTCTGTAATGCATTATACAAAGAAAGTCATTACGTAATCATAGATCCATAAAATCCATTTTGTCTAACAACAGGCTGAATAATGAGGTAGAACAAGCAGAAAATTTACCAGTAGCAGAAAGTTTTGACACATGTCAGCCTGCAGAGACTCTGCAGGCTGACATGTGTTGACACTTTTTGTAGATGCATAAAACCACCTTTTTACAGCACATGACTCATGTATACTTGGGTACATTATAATGTGCTAATGTGATGGATTAGGCTGTGCTGTATTAGCCTATGTGACAGCTGAGCATGCCTTTCTCACCTGTCATCCTAACACTAAACTCTTTATCAAATGACAAAATTTTAGACTGGTCCAAATTGAAAGCCTTCGCAGACTACAAATCAGTATTGGCTCAAATATTGAAATTTGATTTAGGAAGGGTAGAAAACATTGTGGGAAAAGGAGAAAATGCTGGTTACCAGCATTTTCTCCTTTTCCCACAATGTTTTCAACAGACATTTTCTTCAGGGTCGTTAAAAGTCGGGATTATGTGGTAAAGAGTTGACCCACTACTTCACTACTTACTATACATGCTTTAACTAAAATAAAAAACAAGAGGGCCATGATGGCCCTGGGTCGCTCACCTTAGTAGAGTGCCTTTAAGGTTTTTCTTTAATTTGACCATGTGACCTAGTTTTTGACCGCAGGTGACCCAGTTTCAAACTCATATTTCATGAAGACAAACATTCTGACCAATTTTCAAGTCAACTGAGCAAAAAATGTGGCCTCGAGTGCCCTATAGATATTTCTTTAATTTGACCTAGTGATCTAGATTATGACCCCAGACGACCCAAATTTGAACTGGTCTTTGACTATATCAAAAGAAACATTTTAACCAATTTTCAAATCAAATGAATAATAAATGTGGCCTCTAGAGTGCCCACTAGCTATTTCTTTAATTTGACCAGGTGACCTAGTTTATGACCCCAGTTGACCCAAATTCAGATTCATGTGAGATTTTACAAAGACAAACATTCTGACCAATTTTCAAGGCAATTAAGCAAAGAATGTGGCCTCAAGAGTGCCCACAAGGTATTTCTTTATTTTGACCTAGTGACCTAGTTTATGGTTCCAGGTGACCCAAATCCAAACTCATCTGGTATTTCATCAAGACAAACATTCTGGCCAAATTTCAGGTCATTTGAGCAATAAATGTGGCCTCCAGAGTGCAAACAAGGTATTTCTTTAATTTGACCCAGTGAACTAGTTTATGACCCAAGTTGACCCAAATTAATCTTATGTGAAACTTTATAAAGACAAACTTTCTAACTAGTTTTCAAGGCAATTGAGCAAATAATGTGGCCTCAAGAGTGCCAACAAGGTATTTCTTTAATTTGACCTAGTGACCTAGTTTATGACCCAAGATGACCCAATTTTGAACTCAATGAACTTGTTGCGCTTAGATGGGCAAACAAACTTAGATGAGAATCACTACATACCAAAATAATATCAAAGCTCTACGCCTTCCAGTTTTAAAGAAGAATTTTAAAGTTTTCCTTCTTTGTTCCTATGTTCGAACTTGTGACCCCCAGGGATGGGCCAGTTTTGACCCAGGGGCATCATATGAACAAACTTGGTAGAGGTCCACTAGGAAATGCTACATACCAAATATCAAAGCTCTACACCTTCCCATTTAAGAGAAAAAGAAATTTAAAGTTTTCCTTCTTTGTTCCTATCTTCGAACTTGTGACCCCCGAGGCGGCGCCAGTTTTGACCCAGGGGCATCATATGAACAAACTTGGTAGAGGTCCACTAGGCAATGCTACATACCAAATATCAAAGCTCCACACCTTTCGGTTTCAGAAAAGAAGAATTTTAAAGTTTTCCTTCTTAGTTCCCATGTTCGAACTTGTGACCCCAGGGGCGGGGCCAGTTTTGACCCAAGCAGCATCCTTGGAGCAAACTTGGTAGAGGTCCACTAGGAGATGCTACATGCCAAATATCAAAGCTCTACACCTTCAAGTTTCAGAGAAGAAGATTTTTAAAGTTTTCCTTCTTTGTTACTATGCTCAAACTTGTGACCCCTGGGGTGGGGCCAGTTTTGACCCCAGGGACATCATATGAACAAACTTGGTAGAGGTCCACTAGGCAATGCTACATACCAAATATCAAAGCTCTACGCCTTCCAGTTTCAGAGAAGATGATTTTTAAAGTTTCCCCTCTTTGTTCCTATGTTTGAACTTGTGACCCCCGGGGCAGGCCAGCTTTTACCCCAAGGGCATCATATGAACAAACCTGGTAGAAGTCCACTAGGAGATGCTTCATGCCAAATATCAAAGCTCCATGCCTTCTAGTTTTACAGAAGAAGATTTTTAAAGTTTTCCTTCTTTGTTCCTATGTTGGAAATTGTGACCCCCGGGGCGGGGCCAGTTTTGACCCCTAGGACATCATATGAACAAACTTGGTAGAGGTCCACTAGGAGATGCTACATGCCAAATATCAAAGCTCTACGCCTTCAAGTTTCAGAGAAGAAGATTTTTAAAGTTTTCCTTCTTTGTTACTATGCTCAAACTTGTGACCCCCGGGGTGGGGCCAGTTTTGACCCCAGGGGCATCATATGAACAAACTTGGTAGAGGTCCACTAGGCAATGCTACATACCAAATATCAAAGCTCTACGCCTTCCAGTTTCAGAGAAGATGATTTTTAAAGTTTCCCCTCTTTGTTCCTATGTTTGAACTTGTGACCCCGGGGCAGAGCCAGCTTTTACCCCAAGGGCATCATATGAACAAACTTGGTAGAGGTCCACTAGGAGATGCTTCATGCCAAATATCAAAGCTCCATGCCTTCCAGTTTTACAGAGGAAAATTTTTAAAGTTTTCCTTCTTTGTTCCTATGTTGGAAATTGTGACCCCCGGGGCGGGGCTAGTTTTGACCCCTAGGACATCATATGAACAAACTTGGTAGAGGTCCACTAGGAGATGCTACATGCCAAATATCAAAGCTCTACGCCTTCAAGTTTCAGAGAAGAAGATTTTTAAAGTTTTCCTTCTTTGTTACTATGCTCAAACTTGTGACCCCCGGGGTGGGGCCAGTTTTGACCCCAGGGGCATCATATGAACAAACTTTGTAGAGGTCCACTACGCAATGCTACATACCAAATATCAAGGCTCTACGCCTTCCAGTTTCAGAGAAGATGATTTTTAAAGTTTCCCCTCTTTGTTCCTATGTTTGAACTTGTGACCCCCGGGGCAGGCCAGCTTTTACCCCAAGGGCATCATATGAACAAACTTGGTAGAGGTCCACTAGGAGATGCTTCATGCCAAATATCAAAGCTCTGTGCCTTCTAGTTTTACAGAAGAAGATTTTTAAAGTTTTCCTTCTTTGTTCCTATGTTGGAAATTGTGACCCCACGGGGCGGGGTCAGTTTTGACCCCAGGGGCATCATATGAACAAACTTGGTAGAAGTCCACTAGGAGATGCTACATGCCAAATATCAAAGCTCTACGCCTTCAAGTTTCAGAGAAGAAGATTTTTAAAGTTTTCCTTCTTTATGACTATGCTCAAACTTGTGACCCCCGGGGCGGGGCTAGTTTTGACCCCAGGGGCATCAAATGAACAAACTTGGTAGAGGTCCACTAGGAGATGCTACATACCAAATATCAAAGCTCTGCGCCTTCTAGTTTCAGAGAAGAAGATTTTCAAAGATTTTGCTTTTTTTTCCTTTTTGTTGCCATGGCAACCAGAGTTGTGGGTGGAATTCAATTCTTTGAACAATTTTGGTAGAGCTTCACCCAAGGAACATCCCTGCCAAGTTTCATCAAGATTGGCCCAGTGGTTTAGGAGAAGAAGATGTTTAAAGAAATTGTTGACGGACGACGGACGACTGACGACGGACGCCGGACGCCGGACATAGGGCGATCACAATAGCTCACCTTTAGCACGTTGTGCTAAGGTGAGCTAAAAAAAAGTACTGAAAACAGGACAAAGGACAGGCAAATGTATGAAAGGATTTTTTTGATATGAACTGTATGATTAATACTCTGGGAAAATGAACAACTACTTAATGCTTATTTCTTTGTTCAAAGGACATGAGAAGATGTATTAGTGTGAATGGGTTAATGTCTTGCAGGTACCATAACTACTGATTGCTTTTAATCATATTAAAATAAATGGAGAAATTGTTATTTGTAACATTATTTTCTCGTCTCCTACTGAATTGAGATAATTACCTATATAAATGACGAAATTATAACTTTCCATTCTGCAACAGTCTTTGATAAAACAAAATTTGTATACAGTTTATGAAGTAAATGGATAAATTCTATCATGTTTAACCCTTTACCACACAATATCCAGTTTTTAGAACTCTGAGCAGAAAGGCTTTTGAAAACATTGTAGGATAAGTTTAAAATGCTAGTAAACCACCTTTTTCTCCATTCCGCACAATGTATTCTACTCTATCAAAGACACTTGAATTTGCAATATTTGGATCATTCTGATGAATTACTGTTTATTTGATTATTATATCAGTCAAATGAACAACAAGTGTTCATCAACCCATTGAGTGCCACACACAAAATCAGATATAATTTTCAGATAATCTAGATCAAAATCAGGCTATAAAAAGCATGTGGTTAGATCTTTGATGTACGCCATGATCTGTGAGATATTCTGACAAAAACAATCTATTGAATTTCCATAATGCAGATCTTTTCTATGAATGATAGCTTTTTGTTTAACTCTTTACCAAATGAAAAAAATATTAGACCAGTCCAAATTGAAAGCTTTTGCAGACAGCAAAGTAAATCTGACTCGAAAATTGAAGCTTGTTTTGGGAAGAGTAACAAATATTGAGGGAAAAGGGAAATATGCCAGTTACCAGCATTTTCTTTTTCCCACAATGTTTTCAAAGGCCTTTTTCCTCGGGGTCGTTTAAAGTCAGGATTGTGTGGTAAAGGGTTAATTGATCTATCAGTCAAGGGAACATCATCTGTTCATCAACCCTTTGAGCAATGAAAAACAAAAATAATTTTTAGATGGTAATCTAGATCAAGATCAGACAATAGGAAGCATGTAATTAGATCTTTCATCCATACTGTGCAATATTGGCTACAGGCTACCTCATCACTACATTGGGAAAAAAATCACAGAGCCGTAATTCCTACATCAGTCAACCAAACATCATGAAAACAAGAGCTGTCGGAATGAGAGCAATGCCCCCTGAAAGCCCTATTTCCAGAAACTGTGACCTTAAACCTGTTGTTGGGATCAGATGACCCTGATTATTGTAATTTCAAAATGGTCTCCAGCTGGCCACCTTGTATCCAATCCAAGGAAAAAAGAGATGTTTGTAAAACATGTATGCCCCCCTAATGGCATCCAATTCTAAATATAACATGTGATTATAAACTGTTAAGTTCAAAGTGTAAAAACGAACAAAGGGTAATTACTCAAAAATTATTAATGATAAATTAACAATTCTTGGGCACTGCACTTCCCATTTATGTGAACTATCAACTTTTAAAGTTTCATGATTTTACCTCACATACTTTTTGAGTTATGCTCCGGAAAAAAATTAAGTACGAAAATCAACAAAGGGCAATAACTGCAAAAATATAATAGGCAGAGTTATGGTTCTTGTGCAGTGCACTTCTCCTGAATAAGATCTATCCACATGTAAAGTTTCAAGATGATATCTGAAAAACCTTTTGAGTTATGCTCCGGACAAAAATTAAGTATGAAAATCAACAAAGGGCAATAACTCCAAAAATATGATGGGCAGAGTTATGGTTCTTGTGCACTGCACTTCTCCTTAATAAGATTAATCCACCTATGAGGTTTCAAGGTGATATCTGAAATACTTTTTGAGTTATGCTCCGGACAAAAATTAAGTATGAAAATCAACAAAGGGCAATAACTCTAAAAATATGATGGGCAGAGTTATGGTACTTGTGCACTGCACTTCTCCTTAATGACATCTATCTACCTATGAGGTTTCAAGATGATATCTGAAATACTTTTAGAGTTATGCTCCGGACAAAAATTAAGTATGAAAATCAACAAAGGGC
This sequence comes from Tridacna gigas, assembly GCA_945859785.2. NCBI lineage: Eukaryota > Metazoa > Mollusca > Bivalvia > Cardiida > Cardiidae > Tridacna > Tridacna gigas. The sequence continues at coordinate 48,692,075 of OX244030.2, read as the reverse complement.
AATACCTCCATAAATATGATGGGCAGAGTTATGATTCTTGTGCACTGCACTTCTCCTTAATGAGATCTATCCACCTATGTAGTTTCAAGATGATACCTGAAATACTTTTTGAGTTATGCTCCGGACAAAAATGTGGTCTACGGACCGACGGACCGACTGACGGACCGACCGACAAGTGCAAAGCAATATACCCCCGCTTCTTCGAAGGGGGGCATAATTACAGGCACACAAGTTCCCACAGTAGAGAGGTTTCTATTTTAATTTCAGGCAATTTGGTTGAAAACTCTTGCAGAGTAATAGGAAACAAAACTGTGCCTATGGACAGACAAACAACCACATCCCAAAATATTCCCTAAATTCCATTGTGGAGGGAAAAATAAAATATTTACCTGTAGACTGGTTTGATGCTCGCCTTCTAACTTCTGTTACCATCAGTTTAGACACATGAGAACAAAACTGCAAAATGTCTCCAAACTTCTCTGTCATTGAACTGGCTGGTACATTCCCAAATGTCTGAAAAAAAGTGACAATATGGAACAGTTTCCAGAATTTTCATCCTGCATTTCCATTCACAAACCATTCTAAATTCAATCTTAATTCAAAGGCTAGCCATCTGATTGATAAAATGTCTTGGCAAATCAGATAAGAAGTCTTGGAATTTAGAATAAGAACAAGTTTTAGAATTGTTGGAGAGTACTGTCCATGTGATAATTTTATTTTTTTGTTACTGTTTAGCATACATTTATGACTTAACCCTTTACCAGACGACAAAATTTCAGACTAGTTCAAATTGAAAGCATTTGCAGACAACAAATTGAAGGTGGCCCAAATGATGAAATTTGTCTCCTTTTCTCACAATGGAATTTGTCCTTGATAGGGTAGAAAATGTTGTAGAAAAAGGAGGAAATGCTGGTTACCAGCATTTTTTCCTTTTCCTGCAATGTTTTCAAAAGATTTTTTTTTTCAGGATCTTTAAAGTTGGCATTGTGTGGTAAAGAGTTAAAAAAATTACCCCCCATAAAGAAAAACTGTGATTGCTTTCCATACTGTAAACAAGAGAAAAATTATGGTCTTAACCCTAACCACGCGAAAAAATTTTAGACTCATCCAAATTGAAAGCATTTAAAGAACACAATTTCCATGTGGCTCAAATTATGCTATTTTCTCTAATAGGGTGGAAAACATTAAGGAGGAAATGCTGGTTACCAGCCTTTTCTCCTTTTCCCACAATGTTTCCAAAAGGCTTCTTCAGTGCTGAAAGTTTTGTTCTTTCTGCCACTGTATTAGTTGATACAAGAGGATGAATTATTTTAGTGAATATACTTGAACTTTCAACATCAAGCAATTTAAACTTGTTACCCCATTTGCTGGTCTGGCGAAACATAATTCAGTACTGTACGGTAATTACTCCTTCATTATAGGCACCTTTGTCCAGCGTGATTCACAGACCAGGAGTATTACAAAACAGGACAGTCACACATATAGAGAATTCAAATAATTGCTTACCTTACAAAACAATGGTAACATGTTATAAAGCTTATCCTCTTGCTCTCTTTGGGTGGAATTTGGTGAGGGGTGTCTGAATTCTGTGAATAATTTTCTCAGATGCATCAAACCAAGGGCATTATCCTGTGGTCTGGTGGTGGATTCTGGCTGGGCAGGGCTCCCACCCCCTTTGCCCACCAGCCTCTTCATAAAACTCATCTAGTTGATGTTGACAACTTTAACAAAAAGAAAAAAAAAAGGTCATAAAATGTGACCAAAACAAATCTTAGACCAATCCAAATTGAAAACATCTCAAATGATAAGACTTATCTCTGAAAAAAAAAGTGGTAAATTGAGATAATCTGGTTTAGTTGTTAGCATTTTCTCCGTTTCCAACAAGGACATTCAACGAGCAGTATTCCTCACAACTGTAAGAAAATTGTGTCGGTGGTAAAGGGTCAACATATTCGACAAGTTCTTTGAAAGAAAACTAGAACTGCCGCAGGCGAACAAATACCCCCACTTGGTGCCTTGACACTGAATAACTGCCACTCTCAAATGAAATACATCTGTAACTTTAACCTTTATGAACTCCAAAAAATGTTCCTCCTCTGGTCACAAGTAACAGTTACAATTGTGTACATTCTCCTTGTTCTATGTCTAATAATTTTCAGTGATGGAACTAATTTCATACAAAAAGTTCTCCAATGACCTTGACCTTTGTAGCCCAAAAACCATAGAGTTTCCCCTTGGGTCCCAAGCAACATGTTTTGACTGAAAAAAAAGTAAGAAAGTTCAGCAGTGACCTTAACCTTTTACCTTTGTTGCCCTAAAACCAAAGGATTCCTGCCTGGGTCAGTAGCAACACTTTAGGGTCTAAAAATTCTTCTCTTCATGACCAGTGAAATCTATGTATTGACAAGTGGCTTTTTACCATAGGCTGTCCATTTCGACAATTGAAAGATAATGAGACATAACAATTAAGAAATCATGGCAAAATCAAACTAATTGAAATTAAACATTACCCCCAATTCAACCACAACAATGAAATTGGTACCTAGATGTATATCATGGTCAGCTGTTTCGCAAAGACACTATGCAGATAAACATCTAAATGATTCAGACACATTTGTTGTTTTTGTTTATATCTGTAATATTATATTATGGGATTCAATGCATACCTAAAATATCAATTAAATAAAAGAACATAATTCATTCCAATCGAATGTGTGATTTTTCAAACAAAAAAATATGAGTTTTCCATGCATTTGATGAAATCTAATAATTTTTCAGTCTCAAAAGTCTTTCCTTTGGTTACTACCATTAGTCAACATTTAAGTCATGTCACCTGCACATTCTTAAAAGAATGACAGACATACAGAGCTTTTTCTTCTTTTTCCAACATGTTTTCCAAAACTTTTTGTGTTCTTAAACTGTGTGGTTTTCATATATATCTTCCCTATTCTTCTGTCTAAATGAAATCAACATAACTTGTGAAAACAAGAACCTGTCATGGTCTACAACTCCGATCTGATTTTGAAATGGTACATTGAAATACTGTTGAAATATGGGTTAGATGCTGATGATATGGATAAAGGCATTCAGTAACCAATAATTAGGTTTAATTCATCAAAATTCGATGTGGGTCATGTGGACCCAACAGATACAATACAGACAGTTTGGAACTCTATTGATTGTATTACAGACCACTACTTTAGGATTAGATGATTAGATATGTCTCTGTGTGGGCAGAAAATTTTGTGGAAAAAGAAGAAAATGATTGTTTGACTTGTTTTAATAACCTCCAGGATGTGGGCTTTTAAAAAAATTATGTGAAAAAGAAAATGCAGGTTAATAACATTTGCTCCTTTTCACACAATATTTTCTACCCTAACAAAGATAAATTCCAAAGTTTTATCCATGTTTAATTTGTCCTCTACACATGTTTCAGATTTGGACAAGTCCAAGATTTTGTTGTTATGTAAAGAGTTAACCTCCTCCCTCCCCCTAAAAAATCTCTACTTATCTGTATCTGGCTAGTAGGTATTTAAGAATATTCTTGAAATTCCAAGCTTCCAAAGAAGTTCAATCAGCTTTTGCTATTTAACCTTTTCCATACAATCTCATGCTTTAATTCCCCTGTGAAGATCCTACTAACCATCATTTTCTCCTTTTCCCATGATGTTTTCTTCCCTGTGCAAGAGCCTCAGCCTATTTGTACCACTTACTTGTATCATGCCGATGCTTTCCATTTTAAAAGAGTCTTAAATTTGGAAAAGTTTTTACCAGACAAACCCATATTTTAATGACCCTGAAAAAGGATTGTTTTAACATGATGCTCAAGATGAAGCTATCTCTTAAACCTTTTACTTATTCTGGTCAAATAATGTGTTCCATACCTGTTTCTCATCAATTCAAGCATTCTAACTGAATGAATGCATGTGTTCCTGTAAATAGAATTGCACTGATATTGTAGAAGAGACGGTTTTACATCAACACTGGGTAAAAAAAAAAACAGTTGAAATGTCTGCACTCAAAGGATGGTTTCAACGGACTACTTAATTTTAAAAAAAGATAGCTGTTTAATCCTGGCACCCTTTTGATTTTGCACCTTTCCTAACTTCCTTCTGTGTATGCAGGTATCAGCCATCTTCAATTTCGACGGTTGAAACTCGACCAAAACCTTATGAATTGAATCTGTTGCCCCACTGGAGGCCCCAAACTTTAGTGCCAATTACATGAACATGAATGAATCCATTGAGAAGCTTCTACACATGTAAGACTGTTGTTGTCATTTTTAGTTCACTGCCTAAAATTCTAATATAAATAGGAAACAAAATGTTGACAAGCAAGCAATGTTGATCAATGATGTTTGTAGTGGCCGAAGATCTGGCACATATGTTATAGTTAACATATTAGAACCAGAGACAAAACAGCATGAAGATATGCAGGGGCAAAGGGCCCTGTTACCCATACAATATTTTACACTTTTTTTCATATGTAACTTTTCCAGTAAGCTTTCATTAACTACCAATTTATTTCAAACCCTTACCAAACTTGTGTTATTACTACCCTCCCACCACCACCACCACAAAGAAGAGGGCTTTCGAAAGCATTGCGGGGAAACAGAGTCAATGCTGCTGCCCAGCAATTTACCACAATGTTTTAGACCCCTACTGTACAGGTAAACTGGGTCCCTAAAAGACCAAAAAACACCTAATGACCAAAAAATGCCGGAAAACACTGGAAAACGCCAAAAAAACACCTAAAAGCGCCAGAAAACACATAAAATTTACATAACTAACATTTGATATTTTCATTTGGGTACGCTGGAAGAATATTTGAGTTATTTAGAAGGTTAAGAGTGTATTAGTAATAGAGTTAGTAGACATGATTGAAGATAAAATGGATGAAAATACAGTATAATGAGGGGACAGAACCCATTTACATAATAAGAGGTAGGTATGAATTATTCTATGGCAAAATAATTTTTTTTATTCGATTCGGGGTATTTTCTCTGGATTCATAGTTTTGATGTACTAAATAGTTTGCTTTTCTCTGTGTGTGAGTATTTTTTCTTATAAAAATTACCTTTAGCATAAGGTGTTTTTCGGCGTCAGTCGACGTTGCAGCATCATCAGAGTAGCATATCAAAAGGATTTTAACACAGAGCAGATACACTTGTAATATACAATCCCTGCACGGAGTAAATGGTAGACAAAATCAGTAAGTTTATTATTTTATCAAACAAAGCATATTCAAAAGGCATATAAAAAACTTGATCTCTCTCTCCCTCCCTATCTTTACTTCCCCACCCAGAATTTACGCTGTTTGTGCCAGACAATCTTGCATTTAGATGTTTTTCCGAGATATAATCACAAGAAGGAGATGTATCATTAATACATTGGGTTTTTCTGGCATATACAAGTGGTTTTTGGCTTAAAGATTACTAAAACAGTTGTAGTATCATCTTTAGAGTTTTCCGGCAAAACGATTACTAGAGCAGATGTACTATCATCATTGGAATTTTCTGCCATATTTAGGTGGTTTTAGGCGAGATAAGGGTAACATCTTATCCCATACCCCTAATGACCAGATAACCAAAGACATTCATCCACCCATTTGCTAAGCTTTTTTCCTGCAGTTTTGGTGCTGTGCGATGGTTTTTTGGTGATATAATTGGAAAAGGATGAGGTAGCAGTGAAGGTTTTTTTTCAGCAAATTAAAGTGGTTTTTGGCAAGGTATAGGCTGACAACTTCTTTCTCCAATGCCCCTAGTTAACACATAACCCAATCATTTCGATGCCCTCCCCCTATTTGGTATGTATTTTGGTATATTATTGGTGTTTTCCGGCATTTTTTTTTTTTGCATTTTCCAGCATTTTCCTGTGTTTTTCAGTCATTAGGTGTTTTTCGTTCCTTCTAGGGACCGCAGGTAAACCTATCAGTATCATTTATGACATTCAGTATGTTGTCTTGAAATGCTTTTAATTTCTTGTCTGAAATGTTGTCTGGTATAGACCTTGACAAAGTTTTAGTTAAATTTTGTAATTCTTCTGTTAACATTATGATTAGCCTACAGCGAAGCATCCTCCCCCCTCGCAACTACGAAAGAATGAACAGTCAAAAGTTCTATAGGAGTTACGGGCTCCAAACTTCATTCCTATGGCATCTTTTGAAAATATTTCCAAAGGAGACATGGTTACATACAAACAGCAACCATAAGCTTTATTCGATTAAATGTAAATGTTCAACTCTAAAACTATTACCTTTAACACATTCTATTAATCTACTGAAATGACATAACGCAAGCCGATCTCTTTCTCTTCACAAATTATTATCATTAGCAAGATCCACTTCCGTACCAGAACAGCGCCCCCATTCAGGCTGATAGGGTTGCAGCCTCCAGTTGTCACACGGATTCCTAATCTAAGTCCGCGCAGACTGTTAGTCCAGCTCTGCAGTTTTTCACTATGATAGCCTAAGTATTGCGCCGTGAATCGAGCTAGCCTTTTCCACTCAATAACAGTAAATGAATCGCATTACAATAAAGTAAAGAGAATAAAACAACAACAGCTTTCCATGTAACCTTTGACGAAAACTCATGCCAGAGACGTATTGGACCCGTATGTTTATCATACGGACAACTGTGTGCCCATGCGCAACCAATTGTTGGTCCACGTTTGAACAGTTACTTTTAATCACTGACCCAGAACGCCTTTTCATGCCGTGGAATCGTCTCAATACATGCGTAACTTCAAACTGTTAACTTGAAACTTACATAGTTTAGCTGTTAATGATAGCATAAGGACAATTTAAAAGATATATAGAGTTTCAAGAACATGGTTGTGTGATTAAATTTTACTTTCATATCGCCTTAGAAATGCATAATGCTTCAGCATTATAAGAGAAAATGACACGAAAATGGTCAGAAGAGACCAAGCGATCGTTAAAACTGTAGACCTGTACATATGTTCACAGGCATTTGCAGACATCAAATAATCGTCGGTCTAATGTTTGGATTTGTCTTTTAAAGGATAGAAAATAGGATTAGAGAAGAAGAAAATAACTGATTATCTGCATTTCATCCTTTCCCCTCGGTGGTTTAAAAGGCTTTCTTCCCCAGGGTCATAAAACGGGGATATTTTAATAAAGGGCATATTGCTTATAACGCTGTCCCGATCTGTTCAGACCAGAAACAGCAAACACATCACCTTTAGAAGCCGTGTCTACAGTGTTTTGCCCCGGAAAATGAGATTCGAACAATTCTGGGGAAATAGACTAAGATTATTATCAATAATGGTTGGCGAATTTGGAGTTGGACCATAGACATTTAGGCAGTATTTAAACTGAAATTCCTCTGCATTGGCATATAGAATCATCGGGCTATTCCAAACGTGTAAGTGCCAGTTTTACCCGAAATATCTCGCTAAATATCTGGACAATATATAGAGCCAATACAAGACTGCGCATTTGAGACATAGGTTATGCAGTAAACTTTCCAACACTTGGGGAAATATTGTGCTCAAAACGGGCTTGAAAGAGCAATATTTGAGCCATCTGATGTGGTCAAAAGAATTTATCTTTTTCGGTCATTTAGCGCCCAACGGGTCTAGGTGATCTTCATTGTTTAAATAGGAGCAATTGTGCTCTCAGCGAGGTTTTGCAACAGAAATCTAAACGTACCGTAAATATACTTTTCTCCGGAAGATGATATCCGTCGTATAGCCTACTAGCGTATTGTTACGTGGTAATGCGAGGCTGTATTGATTTTAAGTGATATTTAAATCTTTGATTTGTGAAAACTTGATAAGGTCGACTAAACTGATAAGACTGCACTTTCAAGGCTGACATGACAGAATAGCTCGCCAGGTATTCAGTAGTGTAGGTCCAAGATGAGACTGTCCGACTGCGGATAGATAATATTTGTGACGAAGGTTTACAACTGAAATGGTACTCAGCAGACGACAGAAAAATAGTGATACGGATCACGTGTTAAATATTTCCTTACGTAGACAAGATGGATAGGTCGAATGTATAGCCCATTGCTTCGAATGTCACCCGTTCGTGAAATCCTTAAAAGTACGGGGGAAAAAAAAAAAAACTGAAAACAAGCATTTTTTGCATTTCTTACAATGTTTCATGGTCGCCAGAATCAGTTTTATTTTACAGTTGTATTCTACTACATTTCACTTGTCCAAATTCCTCCCCTTTTTAACTATCGGGATCTGTTTAAAATGAAACTAACTAAAATATTGCCACAAAGAAAATGGGTTGTGACTTATTATATTTTTAACGGATACACAAATTGATAATAGGGACAAAAGGTAGTCGGTATTATTCTGAAAACAAATACACACTGTCGGGTCGATTTACCCTTTAAGAAACAACCGTGTATCTAAACGATTGCTTTTGAAAACATTGTTGGAAAAGGAGAAATTGTTTGTGACTTGCTTAGTCTCATATTCTAACAATGATTTCTGCCCTTTCAACTATAAATCGGACCACTTGAGTCACAGTTAATTTTGTCGTCTGCAAACGATTTCAGCATTGGTAAACCTTAAATTTGTTGATTGGTAAAGGTTTCAAGTGTTAATTTACCAAGTATCGGGCGTTAAAAAAAGACGTTCATTTCGGTTGTAAAAATGGTGGAACGTAAAATGAATTTTAGCTAGAATTTACTGGACTGGAATTTTCAATTAGTGTTATTTAATAATTTTATATGACAAAATGTTAGCATCTAAAATCGAGCCCCCGAAACCGACAAAGATTAAGAAACTTGGGCTCACAGGCAGTGCCTCTTCGGAATTCGCCAAACGTTTTATGACGAAACCCACTCGCCAGCCGAAAGTAATAGACTTTAACGCTGGACACTTACAGGGAGATAAGAAACGACGCGGCATAAATGGATTTTTCCCACCAATGAAGTTAAGAAGTTCTACGAGAGATTTGATAACAAAGTCAAATGACAGCAGTGATACCAAAGTAAACCAAGAGGTAATGTATTTTTTCATGAAACCTGCAAATGCTCGGTAATTTCTGTTCAAGAAGGACTGAAAAATAAATTTGTTTCTTCTTCAGGTGTTTAAAGCCGATTTCAACATTAGGCCTTCTTCAACCATATCGAGGTGGCCAGTGCCCAATCCCATGTGTTCCTGGGGTTTCTTTTACTTGTACTTCACACAGCACTCTTTCAGTCCAAACCACTGAGTGCCTTTCTAAATATATCATCGAAAGCTATTGTGCATCGTATGAATCCTGCCACAATGACTATCAATAATCCTCAAATTAGAGTTTTGTCGTGCCTTTATTCAATTCTAATTCTAAACTTCAATACTTATCATTGGACTGGCCGAGACAGAATGTCTGAACTAATCACACTGCTAATCTTTTAATTTACCATTAAATCATATTTGTTGGTAAATACGAACCCTGGATTGTTAGTACTGTGCGACTGAACCATCAAGCTCGGGCGACTGAGCTGCCAGGGCTTGGCGACTAGAAATAGAAAAACAGATCGAAATATCACTGATAAGTGATTGTCGAAAAGTATTCCGAAATTTCTATATGAGCCATGCTATGGCAAAAAGGAGCTTAATGCATCTCCGTAATGCATAATACCAAGCAAGTCATCACATATATGGATCAATAATAGCCACTTTTTCTAACAACTGACTGAATCATGAAGTAGACTGTTCCTTGAACATACAGAAAAACGACCAATAGCGAAAAGTTTCGGCCCTGGTCAGCCTGCGTGAACTGCACAGGCAGCATGGCTCAGCATGGCCCAAATCTTTTTGCTTCATCGTGTCCCCCAAGAGCTGCGCCTTGGTATATAATGAATTATATACCGAGCAAGCCAACACATCATTATGGATCCATAAAATCAATTTTGTCTAACAACCGAATGAATCATAAAGTAGAATCGTCCTTTGGCATACATAAAATTTACCAATAGCAAAAAGTTTCTATTTTTTTATGTCCATATCAACCTGTGCGGACTGCGCAGCCTGACCTGAGTCGATACTTTTTTTTGCGGGTGTATTATACCCTACTATTGACAAAGCATGACTCAGACAAGGCTTTAAACCTTTACCACACTATCCCAACTTTTAACGACCCTGAGAAAGACAGCTTTTGAAAAAAATTGTGGGGAAAGGAGAAAATGCTGGTAACCAGCATTTCCTCCTTTTTCCACAATGTTTTCTACACTTCCTAAATCAAAATTCAATTTTTGAGTCACACTTATGTTGACGTCTGCACATGCTTTGAATTTTTGCAAGTCTAAAATTTTGTCGTTTGGTAAAGCGTTAACATGTGGTAACATAAGCGTTTTAAAAAGTTTGACTACATGAATGTCCTTATCTGAGGTTGGTTTCAGTGCATATTTCGGGTCATGCTTATCAAAGTGATAAAAGCGCGTTGTACTTACGGGTGATCGGGGTAAAGCAATAGCAGACGTCTATTCATAATGACTGTTTAAATTTCTCTGTAAAACTTCGATGTTGCGAAAATGAGAGGGGACACGACAGTGGTTCGTTTATTATGTTTATTATCGAACACTTAAAAACCGCTCAGAAATCTGATAATAAGAAAGACAGTATCACAAGTACGAGTGTAAGGAAGGGACTGTGTTCTGTTACAAGGGAGGTGTTACCAAAAGAAAGAAAGAAAAACAAGTCTCCGGGATTCGAGCGTTCTTTTGCCACTTATATTACCGAAGTCCTTAGCGGCTGATGCTTTTTTTTTTTTTTATCGTAGATCTTGTTTGGAATAAAATGGCGGAATATGTAGATGCAATATCCCATTCTGTGCAGTCTGATCTTAATCTACACAGTCTGCAAAAGGTAGCTCGTATTTATTTGGCTAATGACGTAAATTAAAAAGGTTGATTACATGAAGTGTGTTACAGAATTTGGGCGTGGTAAGAACATGTGCTTGATGCATTTCTACCGAAATGTTGGATGTCTGTAATAAGTAGTCGATTATTTTGGTCCTACATGGCTCAGTGGAAGGGCTTAGAACTCGTAACTCGAGTTCGATTCTCGTTCGAAGCATATTGTTTTTCGCGAGAGTGTCCTTGGGCATGACACTTCAAAGCTCTAGCCGAGTACTGTTAAACCCGGGACATACATGAATATGTGAGCTGTCGCCCTGATATGACTGAAATATTGTTGAAAGTAGCGTAAAATACCATGCAATCAACCAATAAAAGTTGTTGGCTACATTTACTGTGCATGTTTTGGAAGTGACATAGTTAAAATGACAAGAAATTTATCGAGCATTTAAGTACTCAGTATGTCAATAACAACTGATAATGGCGACAGGATCATAATTGCTTCATGTTTGCTCAATCCAATACCAGAACATGCTGTTCTTAAACTCATAACAAAAAAGTACAATGTAAAAAAAAATGAACGCAAAAAGTCCCTGTAAAAGATAACATGGGATGAGTTGTAGGAAAAGGACCAGCAAATTTTGTATTTTACATGCAATTGCTAATTTCCTCAAAATGTTTTTAGAAAAAAGGTGAAGCAACAGGAGCCGATGAAAGTGGTATTTGTTGGATAATGGATAGAGCAATCGGAAAATCGACTGTTACGTGAAAACAGTTAGCCTAGGTACATTGGTCATTTAGTTTACCTCAGGCTTTACAAAACGACAGAAATTCCAGACCTTTCCAAATTCATAGCCTAGGCAGACGACAAACTAAATGTAAATCCATCGATGGGAATTTTCTCTGAAAGATAGAAAACATTGTGAGAAAAGGAGAAAATGCTAGTTACAAATAATGAATAATGTTTTTCGATACTTCTTAAGTAATCTGGGCGTGATATTTCATCTGCTTAGTCCACGTAATCATCTATTGTAATCGATCGTCTTTTCTCGTCATATACTGTACATTAGAAGGTTTGACGATCATGCTCGGAATGTGCATAGAGCAGTTTACGGAGAATGTCGAAGGTTGACGGTTCAGTCATACACCAGATACTCCTTCAGTATTGTATTTCCATGTTCATTCAAATAAATATACATGTATACACCAACTAAACATGAATAAATTGATTGTTTAAAGGCCGTTTATTGACAGCTCATGTATTATGTTACGAATAGAACACTTAGCAAACGAGGTTTGCATTTAATGTTTAGCATTCTACGACAGCTTTAAGCTGTTGAGGAAGACAATGCAGATCAAGATCAAGCTAATGAGAATTTGCAACCTGATCTTGGACATACGGTACTATATTTATATATTCTGGACAAAATAGATTTTATAGTGGCATACATGCATTTCGGGTTTTATTTTCCTTAGGAATCAATCCGTCTATTTTGTTTATTCAGAACTCCCGTGAGGGTCTAAATTTACCTTCACAAACAGCTGCTAGAGGGGACATTGAAAATATCCTTGTAAAATACGGATAATCGACAAGAATTTGAGAAAAAGGCGTTAAAGTGTGTGCTCATGGAAAAAATGATCGTTATGATCAATTTTCCCTTGTGCCAAAATGTTTTCAAAAGTGATATACTGCAAGACGCAGATCAGTGCAGGCTGGACAACGATCGACAGCTGAAAATACAGCGCATTGATACCAGTAAAGATTTTTATCATATAAGCTTGATTAAAGAAGCAAACGATATGGATCTGAGATCAGCTGAACGTTCTGTGCAGTTTGCTCTTGATCTGCGCCGCCCGCCAATGTCTATATTTTCGCATATGGTGCTGAGAGTTTTAAACATGAACTTGACAAATTATTGTACAGGCTATTATTTGACAAACCCAAAAATATTGGAGCCGCGCTCTGGCAAAAGGGGGTTTAATGCATCTCCGTAATGGGCTACACCAGGCAAGCCATCACATAATTATGGGTTCATGATAGCCACTTTTTTTAACAACCGACTTAATCATGAGGTAGACTGGTCCTTGGACATACAGAAAATTGACAAATAAAAGTTTCGGCCTAGGTCTGCGCAGGCTGACCTGGGTCGATACTTTTCGCAGATGAACTAAGCCCCATTTTCACAGAGCATCGTTCATTTACAAAGGAGAAAACAAAGAAAAATATATTTTTGAATAATCCAGAAACGCTATGAGAAAAGGTGTTATAGCTTACAAACAGCAACTGCTCATTCTTTCACAGTTTCTGCCAAACATCTGTCTAATGGGGGTGAGATATCGAAAATTGATACAGTCATATGTTTATCTTTCGAATAAGGAATATGAATAAAATTGCATTTCAACAACGCTGGAGAAAATCAGAATGGGTCTAAATACATAAATGTATAATAGCATTCAATAGCACTTCCCAGACCTGTTTTGGCTTGGTGCTTAAAAAAACCCTCAAGGTCCAAAGTGGCCAACATGCCACAATCTGATCAATAATCAGGGACCCCATTTCCATGTAAATTTGAGGGAAAATAAATGTGTTTAAACTAATAATCAGCGCACCCCCTTTTTTTTGTCGAGTAACTCAACCAATTTCGAACAATTCAGATCCAAAATCAGACTGCGCGTCTTTGGACCTTAAAATCACCAAGAGTTACCATAAATGTTGTAAAAATTCAAAGACTATATCACTCATGGATTCGTTTATTCGTAAGTTTATTCCCACACTTTGTCATTCTTGACTCAAATTTATTGACATGTTTAGCTAAACGGGTTATGATTTACAAAAGCCAATAGCGCTGACACTCATGTAAAAAGATCTGATTAGATTCAAAGGAACACGCTCGGTCTAAGTTATTAATCTTATTAATTGTGTGAAACTGAAGACGTCAAAGAAACTGTTGTACTGATGAAGATGATTATGCATGCAATTATGATGACCTTGTAACATGCAAAGTGAGACCTTCTGACATTTGCGTAAAGTGTTGTCTCGGATTAGCCTGCGCAGTATGCGCATGCTAATCCGAGGCGGCACTTTACGACCACATAAGATTCTGTCATACGGTAGACTTTCGTGAAACAGAAAGTCACATAAGAACGGAAAGCGTCGTCTCGAAATAATTAGTCAATACGGACTGCACAGCAAATGTCCGAAGGCCCCTTTTAGTGTGTTGCACGCCATATAGTCATTGATGACATTGCTTACGATCGTGATCCTACATGATCCGTATTCACCGACTATACTTGAAATTATTCTTAGTCTTATTCTCCAGAATTTTCTAAATTTGGAAGTAACACAGATTCTGATTGGCTAAACCATTTGGTTGTGTTACTTTCTAAATCTAGAATTAGATCTAGAATGAGATTAATAATGGTTGGTGTTGTTGTTGTTGTTGCTCATAGCGATGGTACTGTTGGTGGCGTTCTGAATTTAACTCTTACTCTGCAGAATTTAAATTGTTCGCGAGAACAAAATTAACTTTTGTTACATTATTTGACACTGAATGCGGTTTATATAATCGAGATTAGTGAAAGAGCAGCGGAGAGTGTAGAGCAAGATTAGACTATGTACAGGCCGATTTTGCTTTACATTCTCCGCAAAATACACCAATGGCCACGAAAGGCAGGATAAGAGTTAAGATGTTGGACAGTGCTGGCCACAGATAAGATTTCATGTTTTGTGCCGTCTAATCTTAGTCTTTACTGTCGACAATTGCATCTTAAGTCACAATTAGAATTTTAGGAGTTAAATTGCATTCTTCAAACTTCAGTTGTCCGTTGGGGACTTGTACATCAACGGTAATCACACGGTAACAAGTGTTATTAACCTGGACGCGGAGCCTGACGATACCTCAAATACTGTCACACAAACACAACCCCCTCCAGCACAGGAATCCACAGACGATCCTTGCAAACTGACGCCTCAAAATCTCGAAAAACGATTTCCGAAACAAATCAATATACCTATAGTAGAAAGAAGTGACACGGACGAAAGCGGTTCGCATCGAGCCCATGATACAAACATAAAATTTAGACTACCCCCTGTCACAATAGGTGAGTTTATTGACAATGACGACAAAAAGACGAACACAAAGGTGCGGTGTGCGGCCTGTAATGTATCCAATAGGATCGTCGATTTCCCGAACATTTGGATGGTTCATGAGGACCTCGACGGATCAGAGTTTCACCTGGAAGACTTTACAAATGCTCTTCTTGGTCATATCAACACAGTAAACTTCAGATTTCGGCGTGAGTGGACCGTGTGTTGTGACAGATTCCCACCCACCCGGCGTGTACTAGAACTTCCAATGATAGATGGAGCCCAGGACGACCCCGTAAAATCTAAATCTGTGTCAAAAGGATTCGGGGATAGTTTAGGGGCCCAGCAGGTTGAGCTTATGAAATACATGACAAGAGAAATTTATACAAATCTAAAACTATCAAAGTCGACAGTGAGTATCTGTGCACGTTTGACAGTAGCACGTCTGATGTACAGCACCGCCAACTTCAACTTTTGTCATTGCCTTCTGCAACAAATCTACAGCCGACAAATTCGAAACAAGGACAACCATAATGGATAACCATTTAATACACGAATACAAGTGAAAAGATTGTGGCAAAAGAAGAAATTGCTCGTTTCGAGCAATTTCTTCTTTTGCCGCCGTCTTTTCAGAGTCGTCCGCTTCAAGACAAAAAAATGTCGTCTGCAGCAGGCAATGTCGTCTGCATCACCTGTGTTATTTGCTCCTCTATATTGTTCTGCACACACGTAATGGGAAAACGCAGACATGTAACAAATATAACAATAACCTTGCTTATGTCGACTTTTCCATCCCCTTTTTTCATTCGTCTTTTCGTTTCTCAGATGACATTTTCTAGGAAATTCGTAAATAATGGTCAATAAATTGATGTACTTTGTTTTTCTTAATGAAAAAGCTCTCTGAATTAAATGAACTTTCTACCTAGCTGTTATTGATTCGTCTTTTTACCATTATTTATAATCCACGTATTGATTTCACATTAATATATATTGAGAGTTATAGAGCTCTCTCTCAGTATCAGACATGTCTGTCATAACCAATAAATCGTATTTCAATGACTCCTTTTCTACTTTTTTCCACCCTGCAAAGCTTGACACCACCACGGTCTGTTCTCGCAAACGTTAACACATTCGTCCGTTTACACTATTTTACACATTTGTATGTTTATACTATTTTACACATTTGTGCAGTCATGCATACTATTTAACATATTTGCAAGCTGGTACTTTTTTACTCACTGATATATTTATAAATTTGTGAGTATATACTATTTTACGGGTCTGTAAGTTTATACTATTTTACTCATTTGTAAAATGTTGCTTGAACTATTTTACACTTTTATAAGTTTATATTACTTCATAAATTAAATAATTTGTAAATTTATACTATTTATATATTCGTAAATTTATACTATTTTGCATATTTGTAAGTTAATACTATTTTAAACATTTGTAAGATACATGCTATTTTACATATTTCTAAGTACTATATATGATAGTCCACCAAGGGCGTTACCAAGGCTTAAGATTCAGTGCACACCCCAGTCCAGACATATTTTACTACAGAAGCGCTAAATTTATAAATTAAGTTACTGAACAGAACAAAATGCAATTTCAGTGGTGTTTTCGCTAGTTTATTTAGCAAAATAGTGGACAGCGAAGATCCAAGATCAGACTGCACATCCTGTACAGTCTTGTCTTGATCTTGATCTACACCGCTCGTAAAAGGCAGTCTGGTCTATATGTACATTGTCTACAAAAAAAAAAGTGGTTAAAATTGTGCTTATGTTGAAGCGCTCTATTTTTTTTATTTTTTTTTTAATGAGAATAGATTTCTGCCTCTAAAGCGCCAACATTTAAGCATCGTCGATCTGCTCCAACTTTTTCAACATTACGTACAAATTGCGAATTGTGCGTTATGGGCGTTTCGCCTTTGTACACATCTTTCGCACAGATCTATCGCATGGCTCTGTAAACGCTAAGCTGGGCGATTTGACTTGGTAGCATGCACAACTTCAAAAGAATTCCAGGGACGAACTCTTCCAGTAAACTTTGTGCATTTATCTGTTATTTCAGTATTTCATACCGTCCGTACTTTACATATGTGAACTTGGAGTCGTCTTAAAATTTGGCTTTCCACTTTACAATTGAGTTACAAGTTTTATTTTGAATTTACTTAAAAAAAAAAAACTTTGTGTTCTCTTATAGGAATTGTAAATTGAACTTTAAATACTTTAGGTTAGAATACGTATCAAATTTGTGAATATAACTCTATATAGAGGAACACTTTACCATACGACAAATTAATAACTATACATGAATATATCAAAAGGACTTGCAGATAACAATTTTGTTGTAGTGACAGTATTTGTCTTTAAAATGATAGAAAACATCCTCGGAAGGGAGAAAATGCTGATTTCCGGCTGGAAACCAGCATTTCCTCCTTTCCCCAAGGTGCTTATCTTCAAAGGCCCTCGCACCCATAGTTTTTTTAAGTGTGGATCGTTGGTAGAGGGATTAAACACACTGAACCATAAACAATGTCACTACCATTTTTTTTTTTTCTCATATTTTTCAGTCACGTGCAAAGGAAGACCGACTTCAGCTAGTACCCACATCGTACTCAGAAGTAAGACCAAGATCCAACACATCGCGAACCATGTCACGTGCATCAAGACGGTCTGTGGGCATGCGCAAAACACCAGAATCTGTTCGAACGGCTCCTCCCCACTCTGCTGAATCCTATTTACCTTGTCCAGATACGTTTGACTGTGATGACCTGAGTGCTTTACCTCCCCCAAAACGAATCCTCCCCAAGCGCGATGTCCCATGGGTGTTTCGATACAAGGTTAAAAGGAATATGAATGAGCTTGCGAAAATATTAGCAAGTAAACCACAACAAGTGATTGAAAGTGTATAATGTAATGTTACCACAATATTTGTACAGTACATGTATATGAAAATTATTTATAGACCTCAAGACCTCGACCCCTGCCTACGGAAGAAGGATCTTTGCTTATTTCCTAAAAATATTGTGATTGAGCCATGCCCTGGCAAAAAGGGTTTTTATGCATCTGCATGATGCATTACTACCGAGAAAGTCATCACATTATTATGGATCCATTTTGTCAAACAATCGGCTGAATCCTGAGATAGTCATTCTAATATTGCGTCGACATGCAAAAAATTTACCAAAGCAAAAAGTTTCGACACAGGTCAGCCTGTGCGGACTGCGCAGGCTGACCTGGATCGATACTTTTTGCAGATGCACGAAACCTCGCAGCTCATTTATAAGAGAATAGACGGAAGTGAGACTTCGTGTGAGACGTGTTATATGGAAGCGGACCATTGTCGATAAATAAAACTCATGTGGCACCCAAAACTGTTCAAACTCTTTCAAATTTTAAAAAGTGCAAACAATTTGACGGCAAGGACAACACCATTTATCGCAGTATGAGAAATGTTGCGGGGATAAAGAAACAATTGTTAGTTTCAGTCAGTTGCTTCTCTTTCCAAAATTCCCTAAGCTGTCAACCGTAGCCCTCGCGTAAAAACTTGTATTACTGTTTGCCGGCTATCATGATATGACAAAGACATTAGTTTCATTATACTAGTGTTTCCATGGTTTCGAAAGAAATGCTTGAAACTTCAAATCGACTGAAATAAGGATTGTACAGATTTATTATTCAGTCAGTAATTTTTGGATCTTTTTTCCCGATACCAGTGTAGCATGATATATCACATCATAACGCTGATACGCTTAAAATTCGTCCAAAAGACATGTTCAACCGATAGGCTGTAATATTTCGATTTCACAGACATGTTCAAATCATATCAATTTCGAACAATTAGATATGGTGTCTGAAAATGGCCCTACTACCTATATACGATCCTTGGAACGTTAAAGATTTACCTGTACCGGTATTCACAAGTACAATTATACAGTGCACATGTATTACATTATCAGCATATTTATACCATTCGTACCATAATCAAAATTACATAAATTATTAATTTTGCTAGTTTATGTTTAAGGAAAACAAAAAGGCAAACTTACTGAAGAACGATCTCCCAATGATAGATCTGAAGAGAAAAATACTTTCCTTTCGTCGCCTAAAAATGCCATATTCCGCTAGGTGTATTGCAAATTACAGCACAGCCAATCAGAGAAGTCGTTTCGAAAGTTGTTGAGGGTGTCTGCGCATGTTATATGTTCTTCGAAGATAGACCAGTCTGCTATGACGCATCACTGCCCAGTGCGGGATAAACATTAATACTCGATGCGTAAATTGCCGCTAAAAAAAAAAGACTAGCGGAAATCGCTATAAATGCCTGTGGAAAAATCAAGCCACTTTTTCGCTACAAATTCATTGAAAATATAGTAATTTCAAACGGGAAAACTAATTTTATAAAATACCATTGTTTTACTGCAAATCTCTGTATACAGTTCTAGATATAGATATGGGGAAAACCGTGATTTGTGCAACAGATTAACAAAGAATATAATGTCACCACCACACGGAGCTATTTCCAAAGCTTAAACGGGCTGTACTTACAAATGACTGGCGCAAAGGTTATTTGTTAGCTACTCATGGCGAGATTAATCATACCAAATAGCGTTTTAGTGAGTAAGCGTATATTTTATTTTGAAATTCGCTGCATCAATTGCCGCATTGTAATGTAGACCGGTTCTGTACACTGAATGCCCAATTCAAATATGTATGTACCTGAAAAATGCTACCTAGTGGAAGATAATGGTTGTTCGGTTAATCCTTCATACAAAAACGGTACTCGCTCTTATATGCCGTAACCGTTAAGCCAAAGATCGAACACAGACTACCAGTGAAGCTTTAACCAGGCAACGCACTTTGTGCGATGAATTACATTTGATGTTCCTATTGGTTTAATGTAAACTTTCAAAACCTTGAAAGCAACAGTTTGACTGGCTGACAGAATGGTCAGCAGAATGTGACCCAAAAGAGAACGTCAGATCTATACATCGATTGATCAAATTGAAAAGATTAAACGAGGATGCAGGCAAATATCGCTTTTATTTTTGACAAAAAGAGAGCTATATACCTGCCCCCTCACTATACTCCATTCCTAATAGAAAACTGACTTTATATGTAGATATATTACAACATGTATGCTGTACGTCGAGATGTGCCGTTATGAATACATGTAACAGTTACATTCCTATCTTTATGTTGTATTTGAAGTACATTCTTACCTTGTTGTACTTGTTATTAAATATTACACTTGCTTTAGTTATCCTCTTATAACATATCTCCGTTTATGCCATATCCACACCCCATCACGCAACATACATGTACATGTAGTTTATTATTATATGGCGAAATACTAACATGTTACTACATTTCGAAATCATCTCAGTCCAATGTATTGAGCTATACCGACCCGAGACCTACTCAAAATCTGCGATTTCTTGTCAGTAAGTTAGATTAGGTCATCCTAGAAATGAGACTCAGAATTTGAACTTTTAGAAATTGCTAAAACTAAAACTACTGTTCGGTACCAGACAGAGAGAGAGAGAGAGAGAGAGAGAGAGAGAGAACATCGATATCAAAAGACAAATCCAGGTACAGAGAGAGTAGGTCAGTTGTAAAGTTTAAACTGGTCGTTCTAAAATTTATTATATATCCCTAACATAAGTCCAAGTAATCTGTGTGAAAAGTTAAAGTTATGAATCCTTATCTATGCAGCAACACTGGTTTGTTGGCGTCAGGGCAGACATGTGATGTTCCATTTGAAAATAGTTGTCGTTTTTGGCGTGCTTTTCCCATCCGATATGACTGTTCGAGAACTTTATCCGGTGTTGTTGCGTTCATATAACTTTTCTTCTTGGATGATATATGTTTGCATATGCAGTTCACGTATTCAATCCTCCTATATCCTAACTGTTCCCTTCGAGTAATTGTGTGCACAGAAAAGTTTGTATACACTCCCCTATTTGAATGGAATTCTTAGACTTGGAGGTGGTGTGGAAAAAAGTGAAGCGCATAATCCTTAAGCAAATCTATATCAACTCTAAACGCTTATCTTGCCATTCATGACCATGAATATATTTTGTTGAGAGCGTGAAGCAAGATCAGCCTGCACATGAGAGTAGTCTGATCTAGCTCGTCACACTTCGCTGCTTTTTCGTTAGTTTCGGTCATACCAACCCCATTCAATGAAAATAAACTTAACAAAATCTATTTTCTAATAGTCAACAGTTCAAACTAGGCGGAATAAGAATTATCATTTACAGTTTTGCATTGCAAAGCGAAAAAATGTCTGGTTAACGCCTATTTTTGACTTCACCCGAAAATGCAAGTTTTTGAATAACTAAACATGTAGTTTGCAGCTAAACTCCTTGGTAAATAGGCGCTTTTGGGTAGACGTGTAAGCCAAAAATGGTAATTTTCAGTGATCATGATTCCTTTCAAAATGTGTCAGTTTCGTTCATAAAGGCTGATATTCTCCTATGATCTCGCTTGAAAGTAATTCGGGGTTACATCCACGCATAACGGTGAACCGTTTCAGTCTGGAATACATGTGGTTACAGAAGGGACAGACGGCAAATGGCAGCTGGAATGTCAACTGGAAACTGCATCTTATCGATACTCTTCGAACACTGAGGTAAAATTATTTCAAAGAACAACAACAACTTCAGCGCATGCGCATTAGTTCGCATTCCAAGCAACCGACAACAATCTTTGGGAAGATTTCAGATAAAAGCAGCACTTGCAAAGATGGTATGTACCTTGGTTACATACAGTTCCAAGTTTTGCTGTGATAATGTAGCTCAGTATTGAGAAAACCTCGATAACACTCTCATTCATATAAGGTTGATACTTACTTGGCACATTTTGAAGAACCTGAGTAAAAATGACACTGCAAGTGCAAGAGAAAATTTCTGCTGGGACAGTTTGGTTACCATTTCTATTTTTTTTTCCGGACTGTGTTTATTTATTTATTCATTTTCTATAAATTCTTTGTACATGAACTCTTCTTCTTCTTTCTCTTTTTACATGATTCTAAGTTTATATTTGTTTAAAATTCAGTTTAGACATTTTTTATTTATTCAACAGATGCTCTCTCGGCAAAAGCCGGCCATTGGGCCTGGCTCGACAACTCAAGCTAAAGATAGCAAGAAGAAGAAAAAACTTCCCAAAGTAGAAGAGTTCCTGGAGAACAGGGACTACACAGGTGCTATTACATTACTTGAGGTATGTTATCATGAATGACAGTCTGTGCATAACTGAACAAATATTACCATATCTCAAGACATACAGTAATCACATATGATTTTTTGTTGAATGTTGTTACCCCATGAATAACTTTGAGCTGCTGTTTTTGTAATGCATTTTGTAATGCATATAGTGTGATGATGTCACATGGTGTTTCAGCTGAAAACAATTTCCAAATGTTTTATTGCATTTGAATTTCAGCCAATATAACACAAAAACATGTAAAAACTAAATATTGTCTCAGTTAATAGAGAGAGATACCACTTTTCCTATTTCTAAACAATCTCCCATCTCAAAAATGCATTGGCCCATTACCTCCTTTTGTAAGTACATGTACTACCAATCTACTGGAATTAGGTCATGCCATGTTTGCTGAAGAAGGCAAATAACATTTATATTTCTTCATGCACCATACCATTGAAATTGATATCTAAGTTATAATTGTTACATGAAAATGATCAGAAATGACTTGTTAATGAAGGAAAGTATTTTCTAGTTCATGTTCTCATCTAAACCCTTTATTTTCTCATGTTGTTTCCTTATCATAATGGAATAATTAACATTCAAGGCTATTTGGCTATATTACAAGACTTAAAATATTCACTAATGCTTCTAATTAAAATAATCGCTAGTTGGTACACTTGTAGACAAGTGTGGACTGGTGTTGCACAAGCCTAGTACCACTACATGTTTTACATAATACATGTATGTGATATGCTGATTCTCGAAGTGGTAAGCTTCTGCAGTAGTACACTTTCAGTAGTGGTACACTTTATCTGTCAACCTGTTGTATCTGATATAAATTATCAACTGAAGATGCTATTTTAGTCTTGCAGTAAACCACATTGAAAATTTTTGTGGCAAAGGGAGAAATTTGTCTAATTGAACTGTGTTTATCTTTGCCTCAGCATTTTACATGTATTTGTTGGGTGAACATGAATTCGCTGGTTATGCATACTTACAAGGATTTTTTCAAAATTATCTGCAGCAGATTTAGGAAATAAAAAGTTAACACACATCAAAATAGAACATGAAACTTCGTTTTAACACAAACTTTGAAATAAGATTTGATTTAGCCCATAAAGGGCTGGAATCGACATAAGTTGTGTTTGGGGACAGCATAGATCAAGATCAGACAGCACAGAAAGTATGCTTTGATCTTGGACCTACACTGTCTACTACTTACATATTCTGGCCAAAACTATCTTGAAATGATAATAAATATTTTGGATGTTTTTCCTAACTGAAGAGGTCCATTTCATTTATTCACTGCTCTAAGGGTACCCCCATCTACAGGTATGTTGGATCTTTGTGCACCTATTAGCTTAAAAAGTTGAGATCTATATTGCACTTCATGCAGTAGGTAATGTCTTTGTCATTACTCTTATTATATATTTATTCAGTGCTCTAAGGGTACCCAGTCTATGTTGGATCTTAGTGTACCTTTTAGCTTAAAAAGTTGAGATATTGCACAGGCAAAGCACCTGCATACCTAAAAGCTCCTACATGCCTAAAAAATAATAGATACCCATCAAAACAAAAAAACAAATGTGCCATAGAAGGAAATCATAGCAAGGTTCACGAAATAGTTTGTGCTTGTTCAGTTTTTCTTAAGGTAGACCTCCAAGGTCCCATCTCCCCAACACACTATTAGATAGATTATATTCTCCTCCTGGTCCTGCCCCTTCTTGCACTTCATGCAGTAGGTAATGTCTTTGTCATTACTCTTATTATACATTTTTATTTGCTAGCTATGCCCCGCATTTTGGTAGAATCTGATTTTTCAGTCAAAATTTGACAAAATGATTTTGGACATGGCTTTCAGTAACTTTGATTTTTTTCACTATGCTCATTTTTTTTCTTTCTCCATACCAGTTTAACAGAAATAGTGGTAAAGGAGACCAAGATACAGATATGTGGATAGCCTACTGTGCTTTTCATTTAGCAGATTACAGGCGCGCAATGGAGGTATGTTTAAAAAAAAAAGTGAAGTAAAACATGTGGTTGTACATTCATTATAATAGTATTTACTTTAAAAAGGAAAATTGAAATAATGCATCACATTATTTGCCATATTAAAGAATGAGTTGCCAAGTTGAAATCATCTGTATGCTTTTCCGAAGGTGTTGAAAATATGCTTCCTTTACTTTCCCAAAGCAATGTTATACATTTGTAATAATGATATAAAAATGACTGTGGGTAGGACTAATTGTCAAGTTTTTAGGCCAAAGAAAATTTGTTTGTTTGTATTTAACGCTTCATTATCTGACCCTTTGTAACTTGATCTCAATTTTAACAAAGCATCTGAAGAGCCCCCGTAGCTCAGTCGATAGCGCTCAGGACTCGAGAACAGGGGGTCACTGGTTCGATCCCTTGCTCGGTCAATTTCTTTCCAAGGATTGATGATAGTCATTGCGACAGGATTCATTTCTCTCTCACCGCTGACCATTGTTTCGACGATGGTTATGTGGGAAAGCAGTCAGTGGTTTGGAAAGAATACTGTGCGGAGTACTGGTAAAAGAAACTCCAGGAAAGCATGGATAGGTGCACTGGCTGCCGCGATGTAATTGAAATAATGTTGAAAACGGCGTTAAATACCATACAATCAATTAATCAATTAACAAAGCATCTGAAATAGAAGGTTTCTGAAAATATTGTGGGACAAGGAAAACATGCTGGTAACCATATTTTCTACCCAATCAGAGCTGAGCCCTGTAGCTCAGTCTGTCGCATACAGGATCTGAGAACAGGGGTTTATTGGTTTAATCCCCGGCTTGGCCAATTTCTTTTCAAGGATTGATGATAATCATTGTGACAGGATTCATTCCTCTCTCACCGCTGACCATTGTTTCGACGATGGCTATGTGGAAAACTAGTGGCTTGGAAAGAATATTGTGCGGTGTACTGGTAAAGAAACTCCAGAAAAGCATGGATAGGTGCACTGGCTGCCACAACATAACTGAAACAGTGTTGAAAACCATACAATCAATCAACCAATACCAAACCAGAGAAATACTGTTCATTTGTACTAATTTTAAATTCGTCATCTGCAGTTACTTTCAATTTTGAAGAGTCAACAATAATATTATTTACACTCTGACCTTGACCTGCATGGTCTACAAAAGGTGTGATAGGGTTAAGTTTATAAATAAAAATTGAACTTTGTAATTTGCTGAACCCTTTGCCAAACAATAGCAGGTTTTGATGACCCTGATTTAGAAGGCTTTTGATCACGTTGTGGGAAAAGTAGAAAAAGCTGGTAACCAGTATATTCTTCTTTTCCCCAGATGTTTTCTACCCAATCAAAGAAAATCTGATCACTTGACTCACATTTGATTCGTCTTCTCCAAATACTTTAGTTTGAACTGGTCTAATATTTTGTCGTTTTCTAAAGAGTTAAGCTGGCTCTCTTCTTGTATAATTCAACATAGGAATATCAGAGGATAGTCAACAAAGGAAACTGCCATCCAGATGTATATGTCAACTTAGGTTGTGTTTATTTTTTCCTTGGAATGTACCCAGAAGCAGATGAGTCCTGTCAAAAAGGTACAAAGCAGTGTCCATTTTGACACAGTTTTATTGGCGTTTTCAGTTTCAATTATTTATCGTTAAAACAGACATAGGGACACATTGTATAATAATAGTAATAACTTGTATGTATAACATACTTATTACATGATGTACTCAGACATTCTTTATAAGTGAAAATAACACTGATATGTATTGTAAGATTTATATTTCTTTGTAAGTGTTGAAAAACTAGATGGTTACATTCAGTAAAAAGGTGCAATATTGGTATTTAAAGAATGGAATGATTGTTTTGCAATGGTTACTCTGTCTATTTTTATGATTATGTTTATGATGTTATTAGAATTCAATCCCACATAATTGACACATATTATTCATCATGTAACATTCTCACTTGTCACAAGTTATGACATAGAGTAATTGTAAAAAAAATTGATATGAAATCATAGACATATTTTGAGATAATTTATTCTGCAAACTGATTGTTGGATCAGGTTTTTATATAAAGCTTTAGACTGCGTAACACAAGTGTTGTTACCTTTGCAGACAGCATAGATCAAGATCAGATTGAATGAAATATCTGGTCTGATTTGATTTTGGATATGCACAGTCTGATATATGATGACAACTTTAGTTGTTGTAGCCATTAAAGAGTTAAAACCTGATTTTGTTTGTCATATTTAGGTCCTCGAAGCTCTCTTCAGAACAGACTATTGTTTCATTTATCTCACAAGTTTAATGATGAGAAGAGATTGATGGGGTACCATGGACAGTTACAGGATGTTATTGAGGACCAGCTGTCATTAGCATCAATACATTATCTCAGGAGTCATTATCAGGAGGCAATAGATATCTATAAAAGGATACTTCTGGACAATAGGTAAGTTGATAAATAAAATTCAGAAAACAATGTCTTGATTATACTTGAATAACTGAGCATAATATGGTTTATGTGATTTTTCCAACTGACTCCTTCTATTTGGTAGCTTTACATATTACAAAAGTATTTTTACTCATGTCACTTTTACCACTGAGACAAAAAAAAGATACCTAAAAAAATAGTTACAAGCAATTGCTCCTTTTCCCACATGTTTTTTTTTTTTTTTTTTTTTTTTTTTTTCATTTTTCAAAAGCTATGTATATCAAAGTGCAAACTGTATGCAAATAGTTTAAACTGCTTAAACTATTTGGAAGCATTAGCTTGAAAATCAGTGCTACAGCTTCACAATTTTTTATTCAATGAAAAAGGTATTTCCAATACATGTACACATTTTAAATATTGACTGAACAAGTGTATACATTTTATAGTACATATTGACATGTTACTGAAATTTTCATTGGTCCAAATATACTGTTAACATGCACATATTTTCTTTTTTACACCTGTACTTTGGATTATTTCAGATCTTATTTTAATTAACCACTATATAGTAAAATATGGGACCAGTCATCTTGAAAACATTTGCAGATAACCTAAAACATGGCCAAAATGATGGCATATGTCTTTGACAGTGTAGAAAGCATTGTGGAGAAAAGAAAAAATGCTAGTCTCCAGCATTTTCATCCATTTTCCACAATGTTTTTTAAAAACCATCATTTTCAGGACCATAGAAACATAATGATTTAGTAAATTTTTGAGACTATAGAGGCAATTTGTCCATTTATCATAATTCTTTCAAAAGCTGTCTCATTTATTTGATTGCTGCTCTGGAAAAAGGGGGCTTAATGCATCTTCGCAAAGCATTATACAAGTCATTTTATGATACAGATCCATTAAAGTCCCAATAAAGTCCAAATGTAAACAATGCGGGGTAAAAAATGAAGTTAAATTTTAATCATACCATTTAAAACTATGTAAATTAATATAACGATGACACTCTCTTTTTGTGCGATTGGTCAAAGTTCCATTCGCTGGCAAAAGAATTACTTTCAAAACTACAAGAAATACTACCAGGTATCTCTAACTTTTGTTTACATCAATAACGATGACGTAGTTACACCACGTGATACCTTGGAGCTAAGGTAAACGAAAAACAAAATGGAGGACGGTGTGACGGTCGTGAGAATCATATTCGACAGAAAACCAAGTTCGTTTACTGAATTTGCCGAAGAGCGACACAGAAAGAACAAACGGGCGTGTATTTTAGGATTTGTTTCTTTTGTTTTGAACGAGAAGCTCCGTGTAAACATACAGAATGAGCGAACTGTCTGAAAACTGATGCGGATTTCAGTTCGCATTCTCGAATCAGTAAGTCGCCTTACGTTCATCTTATATTTATTGTGTTAAAAACAGATTTATCGCTATATCTGTATTGATTTCCGCATTTACTGTTGGATCAGGATACGTAAGCACTTTCTGATTAATGAATATCGGCTAGTAAGATCATCTCACAGGTGAACGGCGAGCGACAGTATAATTCATATACATGTATTACACACTAATTTACTATTACTTAGTGTGTAATACATGAATTATACTGTCGCTCGCCGGGCACCTGTGAGATGAAAGTGATCTTTCATTTTTGCGCAGCACCCGATTGACCCATTTTCTTCGCAGAGAATACAGATAATGATTAAATGTGCATGAATGTAGTCTGAACCTCGGATATACGCGACGCATATTTATTCGGAGATTGGCCATTTACCTAGCAATCCCTAGTTTTTACGATATTGAAAAAATGCTTTTGAAAACATGGTGGAAATATGAGAAAAAGTTGGTAGCCGACATTTTCTCCTATTTCCACAATATTTTTCTTGTATCACAGACAAATTTCATTATTTGAGAAATATTTGTTTTTCCGCAAATGCCTTAGTGTTGGACAAGGCTAAGTATTTGTGGGGGGGGGGGGGGTGTATAACACTAGAAATGCAATTGAAACTCAATGTGTTGAATTAAATCTGCACCATTTTTTAAAAAAAATTGGCTGAATTTCTTGGGTGACACAAATTTGAACGTAGAACACAATTATCTTTCCCTAATCTGGTCAGTACACATATCAATGGAATCTTGGTGTTTTTTTTTTTTAGCAGATGACAAAATTTTGGACTTGTCTAGATTGAAAACATTTGTAGATGACATAGCTTGTATTGGATCTACATGATCTGTATTTGAAACAGGAGAAACAATTGTTGAATTAAAGGTAAATACTAGTCACCAGCAGCATTTTCTCCTTTTCCTACAATGTTCTGGAAAGGTTTATGCCTCTGGGTCATTACAGCACTGGATTGTATGTTAACCCTTTACTACACAATCTCGAGATTTTACGACCCTGAGAAATAAGCCTTTTGAAAACATTGTAGGAAAAGGAGAAAATGCTGGTAACCAGCATTTTCTCCTTTTCCCACAATATTTTCTCCCCTATCAAAGACATATTCTATCGTTTGGCCCACATTAAATTGTCGTCTGCAAATGCTTTCAATTTTGACAAGTCTAAATTTTTGTCGTTTGGTAAAGAGTAAAAGATGAATTTGCACATTATTAGGTCTGGGGTTCGATCTGCTGGTTTTTTCATGGGAGTGTCTTTGGGCAAGACACTTCAGAGCCCTAGCCTAGTACTGGTGAATCCCAGGAAATACATGAATTTGTGTGATGCTGCCATGATATGACTGAAATACTGTTGAAAGCGGAGTAAGACACCATTAAATTTCTAGCACAGAATGTTAAATGATATGTAAATGATATTCTAGAGTATGGAGATAATTACTTTACACATCTCTGGCCAATGTGAATGGATCCTCCTACATGATGATACACATACTGAATTATAGTGACTGTGCAGATGAGCCTTGGTTTCTAACTCTGTCATGATTGTGATTCCATTCCAGTAGATTCAGAATTTGGCGACCACTTTTCAGGTACATGTGTCTCAATCAGATAAAACAAATTTTATTTTCAATAGCCAAATTCACAACATTTACATGACTGGTAAAGTAATGAAAATTCAAAACAATGTATTGCAGTTTCAGGGATTCACCTCAACCCACCACATGGGCTATACCTTGAAAGAAGCAGTGTAGATTCAAGATTACTGTTATACTGCAAGAAGTTTTTGCTGTCTCATTTGTTAGATCTTAAATGAAACCCTTATTATAGGCCAGGATGAAAATGGAGCAGAATTCTTGAAAATATGCTGTTGGACAAAATACCGGTAGACCGCTGATTAAGCTACTACTGTGCTTATGCGACTGAATTTTGTTTTGTCACTTAGGGCTTCACAGTTCTCCTATATTACTTGAGCTGACCCTTGTGATACTAGTAATGCCACAAGTTTTATTCAACTGAACAGATGTAAAGGGCTCAAGGATTATTTCATGTCTCAGTGGTAAATGCATAATATAAGTAATCCATGACTCAGATTCAATTCTCACTGGGTTTTGTTGGGATGTCCATGGGCAAGTTACTTCAGATATTGTTAAAACTCAGGAAACATATGAATTAACGATCTATCAAAATGGTATGACTGATATAATGTTGAAAGCTACATGTATGTATCACTCAGTCAATCAAACTGGGCTTCATTTGCAAAAGTGCTGATTATTGAGTAAAAGATACTGCATTACACTGTTCTGGAATTTACATGTATCATACATGTAAACAGAATGATTGTCAGAAATTGAAAGGCTAAAAACTACATTCATTTGTTTGATGTATAGCCCATACCCATGATTGTATGTGCTACTGTTTAAAGGTCCAGCAGCCACCAAAAGTAAACAAAGTGGGTGTTAAAATGCATTTTGATTTAAGTCGTACCTTTTGAAAGTACAAAGTTGTTGGGAAGATGATAATCTGTTGTTGTACAGTCGATCCAAGTGTAAGTCAATGGCAAAAAAAAAAATGAAATCAAGTAAAAAGTTAACAAAAGATAGAGCAGCATAGCAACTGCTGACCTACTTTTTGTGTACTTTTTGCTACTATTCGGGCTTTGAGACATATGCCATACTAGAGTAAAGAACATGTGAAGAAAATTAGTAAAAGGTTGGAAATGCAGCAGCAGTCAATTTTGATCCATATGGAAAAGTAACATTGTGGAAGATGGAACACATGTTTTCTTCCCTACAAATGATAAGTAATTACCAATGCTGTTTCGAAACAGGTTTGTTAAAAGCTGTATTTGTACAGTTATGACTTCATACATGTACAGTTTTCAACATTATTTAAGTTCAACCACATGCTGGACAAATGCTGCAATCAATTCTGTTATCAAATGGAATGAAGTTGGAGTAAACCTACACCTATTACTATACTGCTGTCTTTGTTTTTTTTACAGTTTCAGATTTAGATAAATTAAAAAAGAGAATACGTCTTTTTTTTATTTTTCAGATATACAGCAGAATAATCAGATTTCCAAAGACATATTCTGTGGTGTTGCTGAAGAATATGTAGCATGTGAATACTTGGCCTTCAGTACTACGATATAAAACTGGCTGGTTCAGATCACAGCTCTTACAAAGACAGATATGTTTCATGCAACAATCAAGGCAATATAATGTAATATTATTTTATTATTTTAAATACATGTACATCACAATAGTCTTACAAGAAGAATTTGTGGACAAAAAATAAAAAAAATATATTCATACATACAGAGCAATGTTAGAAGCTACTGCTTTCCCTCAACCCTTAACTCTTTACCAAACAACAATATTTTGGACATTTCCAAAATGAAAGCATTTGCAGAAATTTGTTTTGGGAAAGGTAGAAAACATTGTGGGAAAAGGAGCAAAAAACTGGTTACCAGCATTTTCTCCTTTTCCCACAATGTTTTCAAAAGGCTTCTTTCCCAGGGTCTTTAAAAGTTGGGATTGTGTGGTAAAGGGTTAACCAAAACATCCAAGTTATTATGTAACGCACTATTTAATCACTTTAACAAAGAAAAATACTTTTGAAACATTATGGAAATAGCAGAATTGCTGGTTACCTGTATTTTTTCCTCCATAATACTATTCTTCTTGAAGCAAATCTTTTCATTTGAGCTAATACGTCCAATTTTTCATCTGCAATTGTTTCCAGTTTGAACAAATGAACTAAAATTTTACCAACTGGTAAAGGGTTGCGCACCTGCTTGGAAAGTAAGAAAATGGTAGCCGTCTTGCTTTATTTTGACAGAACTTGTTTCATAGTAGCAGACAGTATAGATCTAAAATCAGACTACATATTATGTGCAGTCTGATCTTTATCTACACTGTCTGCAAAAACAACTTTTGTCTGCAAAAACAACTTAAGTTGGTTCCAGGGCTTTAAGCTGCACCCTGTAGCTCAGTCTGTAGCATAAGGGACTTGAGAACAGGAGGTCGCTGGTTCAAACCCTGGCTCGGCCAATTTCTTTCCTCTCTCAACGCTGACCATTGTTTTGACAATGGCTATGTGGGAAAAGCAGCCAGTGGCTTGGAAAGAATACTGTGCGAAGCACTGCTAAAAGAAACGCTAGGAAAGCATGGATAGGTGCACTGGCCGCCACGTTATAACTGAAATAATGTTGAAAATGGCATTAAATACCATAGAATCAATCAATCCAGGGCTTTAAGGGTTAAGGAATGTCCTTAGGCAAGACATTGCAGAGCCCCAGCTTTGTGCTGGTGAAATACAGAAAAGACAGTAATGAGTTGTCACACTGACATGAATAAAAATCTGAAATAATGTTTAAAGTGGTGCAAAATGCTCCAACAAATAAACACCCAATCTTTACAAGAGAAGAACATTTTAGTCTCGTCTAAATTGAAACTATTTGCAGATGAAAAAGTACATATAACTCAACACAATAAATGTCTCTCTGGAAGGGTAGAAAACAGTGTGGGGGAAAAAAGAAAAAAATGCAGGCTACCAATATTTCTTGCTTTTTCTACAGGCTATATTGTACCAAAATTTTCTCTTTATCCCACATATTTGGAGAGGCTGTCTTACTAAGAGTTGTTAAAACTTGGATTGTTTGAAAAAGGTTTAAATTTAATAATGCGCCTTTTACCTCTATTTCATATACAAGTAATTCTCAGCAAATTCTCTAAAATTCACTGGCTGTTTCCCCCATGAGCAAACCCAAATCATGTTCAGGAGTTTGACAGGATCAAATCCAGTTGCAATGACACTTAACTCTTTACCACACAGCACTATTTTAGATTTGTCCAAATTAAAAGCATTTACAGACAACAAAATAAATGTGACTCAAAATTTAAATTTGTTTCTGGTAGGGTAGAAAAGACAGTGGGAAAAGGAGAAAATGCTGGTAATGAGCATTTTCTCCTTTTCCCAGAATGTTTTCAGAAGGCATCTTCCATAGGTTCGTTTAAACCCGGAATTGTGTGGTTAAGGGTTAATAAACAAGGATGTGAAGATGCTTGCAAGCCCACCATGGCCTTTTGGTTGATATGATTTGTAAAACATGTGTTCAAAATTCAACTGTAGCTGGAGCTTGATAGGTAGTTTCCTACAAAAAGTAACCTCCCCCAGCTTTATTGCCAGTAATATCTCTTTACCAAACAACAAAACAGACTGGTCCAAATTGAAAGCAGTTGCAGACAACAAAATAAATGTGACTGAAAAATTGAAATTTGTTTTGGGAAGGGTAGAAAACACTGTGGGAAAAGGAGAAAATGCTGGTTACCACCATTTCCTCCTTTTCCCACAATGTTTTCAAAAGGCTTCTTTCTCAGGGTCGTTAAAAGTTGGGATTGTGTGGTAAAGGGATATCAGTTATTGACCCAGTGAACATGAGTAAGTGTACAGCTACTGCTATACAGTTGAAATGCTGTTGAAAAAAGATTTATTGCATTGTGACATATATCAGTCAAATACATTTACTTGTTTCTGTTTCTCTTCCTACCTTAGGTACTCTATGATGGAAAGTTTTACGTGAACAGTATTTTTGCCCAAGATACAGTTAGCCAGTATTAAGTTTTTACAACAGTCATGAAGAATATTGAATTAAGATTACCAATATGATTAACTCTTTACCAAACGACAAAATTTTAGACTGGTCCAAATTGAAGGCACTTGCAGACGACAAAATAAATATGATTGAAAAATTGAAATTTGTTTTGGGAAGGATAGAAAACATTGTGGGAAAAGGAGAAAATGCTGGTTACCAGCATTTTCTCCTTTTCCCACAATGTTTTCAAAAGCCCTCTTCTTCAGGGGTCATTAAAACCAGGGATTGTGTGGTAAAGAGTTGAGTGTGATATTTTTGTGACCATTGTTTTTTATTACTAAAAGGAAAATTATTGAAAGATACTAAACTCTATTTCCAGTTTAAGCCTTTACCACACACTCGCGGCTTTTAACAGCCCTGAGAGAGAAGCCCTTTGAAAACATTGTAGGATAAGGAGAAAATGCTGGTAACCATCAATTCTAAGAAATTGGAAAAGCCAGGAATCAAACCACTGACCCCCTGTTCTCAAGTCCTTGACTGAGCTCCAAAAGAAACCTCCAAAATCCACAATTTTGATCCAAAATTTCTAATATTACGATCACCAATCACTGCAGAAGTCCATTCTGATGTTACTGGTATACTGTTAAGTTAGTAGATGCACTAATATTGTCCATATTTGTCTATAAACTGAGAGTGATTTTTTCCCTGTCCACACTGTTCAAATGTCACGTCACTCTGTTCAAAATGAGACACTGAAATGACAAGAATATAAATTTCTTTTTAACTCTTTACCACACAATCCCGACTTTTAACAACCCTGAAAGAAAAGGCTTTTGAAAACATTGTGGGAAAAGGAGAAAATGCTGGTAACCAGCATTTTCTCCTTTTCCCACAATGTTTACTACCCTATCAAAAAGCGAAATCATCAGTTTAGCAACACTTAATTTGTCGTCTGCAAAATTAATGCTTTCAAATTGGTTCAGTCTAAAATTTTGTCGTTTGGTAAAGAGTTAAATAATGCAAAGTATGTATGGGCCACACTCTGGCAAAAGGGGGCTTAATGCATCTCCAGGTGTTTTGAAAACATTATGAGAAAAGGAGAAAATGCAGGTAACCAGCATTTTCTTGATTCCACACTATGTTTTCTACCCTAATAAAAACAAATTCCATCATTTGAGCCACAGTTAAATTTTTGGCTGCAAATACTTTGAATTTGGACTAGTCCAAAACTTTGTTGTTTGGTAGAGTTAAATGAAATCCTAAAGAGGCCATTTAACAACTATGTCCTTGTATCTTACACTGCCATTGAGACTGCATTCGCATTTTGAGTCTGAAATACAAATTTATTTAAGGTCTCCCTGGCTCAGTGGTAAAGTGTAGCACTCATAACCTGGAGGTCCGAGCTTTGAGCCTCACTGGAAGCAATGGGTTTTTCATAAGAGTGTTCTTGGGCATGACACTACAGAGCCATATATTAAAACCCAGGGTATACATGAATAAGCAAACTGAGGCAATGAAATGACTGATATAATGTTGAATGCCGCATTAAACACCATTCAATCAATCAAGTAAATTTAGATTCAAAAACACATGTATTTTTAATCTACTAGTCTCAGATTGTATCTCTAGAACTATTTTACAAGATATGCTCATTTCTTTATACAGTAAACCCTGCCCTTTTGGCCACCTTTATACTAATTCTTTTCAAGCTGATAAAATTTCTAACTTGTCCAAATTGAAAGCATTTGTAGACAACAAATTGAACGTGGCTCAAATGACGGAACTTGTTTAAAAAGCTAAAATCACTTTTGGAAATAGAAAATGTTGGTTTTCACCTTTTTTCATTATGTTTCAAAAGCCTTCTTTTTCAAGGTTAAAAAAAAACACAATTTGAGAGTCTCTTTGGTGCTGGCTTAATACAAAGCAGCTTTTGAGTGTACCTTTTGTGCTTGCTTACTAAAAGTTGGACTTTAATTTGTTTTAGCCCAAGGCATGCCTTTTTCTCTCTCAAGAGTACATTACTTTTACGAAATACTACTGCAAAGCCCTAGTGGTGCAGCTATTCGCATACAGGGCTTGAGATTGGGGGATTGCTGCTTCAAATCCCTAGCTCAGCCAATTTCTTTCCCAGGACTGATGATAGTCATTGCAACAGGATACATTCCTCTCTCAATGCTAATCATTGTATTGACAATGATTACGTGGAAAAGCAGCCAGTGGGAAATTATGCAAAGTACTAGAAACAGAAACTCTTGATAAGCATGGACAGGTGCACTGGCTGCCGTGATAAAACTGAAATAATGTTGAAAATGGCGTTAAACAACCGACAACTGGGGAATGTTCACAAAAATAAAAAATCAACTAAATGGAGGAATGTGAGAAAGGAGCAGTTGCTTGTAGCAAACAATTGCTCCTTTCAAAAATTTATGGCAAGGGTGTAAAAAAGTTGTATTTGATCAATTATCCCTTCAGCAGCTGATCCTTTCTAAGCTTGAAATATAATAAAATTCAAAGTTCTAACATTAATGTGTAATAGATGTAGATCTAAATATCATTCAAATACCTGTTGACATGGACTGTGCTAAAATCTGTGAAAAAAAAAATTGTCGTACAGCAGAGATATAACACCAGACTGGGATATCTATTTGGCGGTTAACAAACATCTTGGTCTCTCTGTATCACACCCTAAAAAAATACACTGTTTTTAGATTGGAAAGAAGAGATCAGTAAAAAATGACATAAAAAATTATTTTTCTTAATCACAGTGTGGTAGATAAATATTACTTGAGTACTAGTAAACTTCTACTTTTGTCTTCAATTGTCTTGCACTCCAACAACTTGAAGTACATGTATTTATCAGCTTTGGAATATGTATCTATAATTTTGAAAAGTATGGCTTATCTGCATGCAATAACTTGATTGATGAAGTAACATCAACTCTGTCTTCAAAAACTAGCAGTAAAAATATCAATAAGCAATGTGTTTTACTAAACTCTTGAAAGCTGAGAAATATCCTTTGTTGACAGCATAGATCGAGATCAGATTGCACCTAGTAAGAAGTCTGACCTTTGATATAAAACGTCCACCACCTGATGCTAAACTCAGGTCAAAATTCGCTAGTAATTACAGACCCGAAAAAAAAAAAAAACCCACAAAATTCTTAACTTTTTCATTACCTACGAAGATCAAGATCAGATCGCACATAATGTGAAGTCTGATTTTCATTATAAAACGTCCGCATTTTGTTTGACTTATTCCCCATGGCTCATATTACAAACCTTTATACCTTGTGTAGACATTCGATTTTGTATGCGCCGAATTTCTTACTAGTCGAAATTGTAATAGGCCGAAAGTGTTATAGGCCGAGATGTCATTCGATGTTTGGAGGACTCTTGACAAGAAGAAATAGGCATATCATGATCGAAATAAATATAACACAACTCCGATTTACCAATCAAATGCATACAAATAAATTAGATACGATGAGCGCAAGTAATTTAACGAAAATTAAAGACTTACCGAAGTTTCGCAACGTTTTCTAAGGTGAGAAAGCACATCGTCTGTGTAATACGTCATCGGTCACATGGTGTCTACAAATAGGACACCAGAATGATTCCGAATAGTGCGTGGTAACGTCAGTTGGGAGAATTGATAAAAAAAAATTAGGATTTTTGTTTGGTTCTGTGACATGAACCGATGCTGCTATGAACGCCCCTATCCCCTTGGCGACAAAATAAGAGTAAATCTAACAGATTCGTGCCTTTTTTCAAGCATAAAAAAATTCTAATTTTGGACTTTATTGGGACTTTAAAGAACTGGTGAAGCATGAGGTAGAATAGTCCTTTGAGATGCAGAACATTTATCATTGTGATAAAGTCTCAGCCTGGGTGTGCAGGCTGACATGGGTCAATACTTTTTGCAGATGCACCAAAGCACCTTTCCACTGAGCATAACTCATTTTTTTTTTTTTTTTTTTAATGTGTCTTTGAGAGGACTTCAGGTAAGACTAAAGAGAAAAACTTTAATTTCAGGTAAGACTAAAGAAAAGAACTTCTATTGAAGAATCAGTCAACCTTTGTCATGTCTGATCCCATAGATTATATCACATGAGTGTTTATGTGTTACCATTTTTATCGAACAAGTTGACTAAAAATGTATGACGTGAGCCTTGGCGAGCATCAAATACATTTTAGTCAACGAGTTTGATAAAAATGATAACACATAAACATGAATGTGAATTCTTTTTATCACTTAAAATGAATGACAGGCCAAATATATCCTGCATCATCACCTTTAGCCTATACACCATTCATGGGTCCATATTTACAGTTGTAGTTTGGTTTCAAATGTGTACATACACAAGTAGATAGTTATTTGATATTTACACCGAAAGTAGAATGAAACAGTTTCTTGAGGGGATAAGTCCACCTATTTCCACCTATTTCCGCACTAGTGTATTATCAAAAATAAGTCATGGCGGAGGAGGTTTTATGTGATAAAATTTAATTTTTTATTTCAGAGACTTCCTTGCATTGAATGTTTATGTAGCACTATGTTACTACAAACTGGACTACTACGATGTCTCACAGGTGATTTTCAATTATTTTAGTTTTTTTTTTTTCCTTTGTTTAGGTTATGGCATTCTTTACATACTCTTTGCATTATTTTGTAATTTCAAGGAAAAGTATTTGAGCCATGCTCTGTGAAAAGGGGGCTTAATGCAACTGCGAAAAGTATCGACCAAGGTCAGTCTGCAAGGTCCGCACAGGTTGACCTGGGCCGGAACTTTTAGTTACTGGTCAGTTTTCTATATCTCAAAGGACCAGTGTACCCCATTCTTAAGTCGATTATTAAAAAAGTGGCTTTTATGGTTTCATAATTATGTAATGACTTGACTGGTATTTTGCATTACGGAGGTGCATTAAGCCCCCTTTTGCCAGAGCATGGCTCATTTGTAGAAGATCTTGTTTCTGCACAACTCATTTTAGATATTTTGATGTCTTGTTTCCTTTTTTTGGCATTTTTGCATAAAAACATTTGGACAAGATACAAAGTTCAACATGAAATGTAAATGTGAATAGAGAGAAAGAAATCAACTTACTCAGCTTGAACTGCAGAACATGCATATTGAAATTTTATCTGTATGTTGATTTATTTATCTCTTCTTATGTATCAAACAGTATTGGTTAGTAATATGATGTAAGTAATCTTGGAGCATATTTTGACCAGAAAGCTATCTAGCTATTAACCCTTTACCAAACAACTTCATGTTTTAACAACCCTCAGGACTGAAAAAGAAGACTTTTGAAAACTTTGTCAGAAAGGGAGAAAATGCTGATAGTTAGCATTTTCTCCCAATGTTTTCTACCCTTTCAAAGACAGCAATCATCCTTTGAGCTACATATGATTTGTCTTCTGCAAATAGTTTTAGTTAAGGCGAGTCCAAAGTTTTGTCCTTTTGTAAAGAGTTAGTTTTTGTAAAGAAAAAAAGAAACCTTGGTCAATATGTTCTCTTTATACAGGAAGTATTAGCCGTCTACTTACAACAGTATCCAGATAGTGCTATAGCTCTGAATCTCAAAGCTTGCAATCACTTTAGGTTGTACAATGGAAAAGCTGCTGAGGTACAATAATTTATTTATCAAATGACTTTATTATAAAATTTCTGCTTCCAGACTTCCAGATTATCTTTTTTCACAAACTGTACCAATTGTGAAATGTTATGCAGTATGGACATATTTTTTAAATTTTAGTCAAAGATTCATATGCATTCTTTTCATGGCTTTGTTTTAACCCTAATTTTTAGCTGTACTGGTACATCTGCCAAACATTTATTACCAATAATTTATCGTAGTGTAATTTGTGTGTGTGTGTTAAAACAGAAATTTTTATCTGATGTACTTGTTAGATGACAATATTTTTGATATCTTCTATGGTTTATGGTAAGTAAAAAGTTTCAGGTCCATTAACTTTTATATTTAGAACTGAACTTGTCAGAATTTGAATATCACTTAATGAGTGTTATGCTGAAATTATTAAATTATAATAGACCATGCTCTTTGGTATTTTCCTAAAAAACTTTGTCCAGTGGTGTGTATTAATTCTTTGTTGTTATTTATACTCAAGGTTTTAATCTTTACAGGCCGAGTTAAAGAGCTTACAAGACATGGCCTCACCATCTTTTTTGTTTGCAAGGGATCTTATCAAACATAACCTGGTAAGATGAAAATAATTTTTACATATAGAGAGATTTTTAAAAAAACTACAGCTTGCTGTAATGTATGATTTATTACAATTCAGTACACTGCCAAAGACAAGCTGTTGCAGAATGCATAATTATGGTTTTACCAAACTATAATTCAAGCTCTTGTTAATTAGGAGAGAAACATGAAAAAATTAACAAATATGTACATGTGAATAACTTCTACAAACAATACCTTAAAAATTTCTAGGCATTGTCAAATTTTTAAAGGCAGTCACTCAACATACATGTAATACAGTTACTGTTGTCACACTGATATTTGCGATACTAAGCCTCAGTGTTTGTATACTTAAGCTGCAGGGGGTCAAAATGAATCTTCACTTACCTGTATGTGTTAGTTAATTAATGTCCTTCAAGTATACAAGATATATCCAATTTTTTAGCTCCACTTGCCGAAGGCCAGCGGGCTTATGTTATGGCCCGGTGTCTGTTGTGCATCCGTCCGTCCGTTTGCCCGTCCGTCCGTTAACTTTTATTTAAAACATCTTCTTCTCTGAAACTAACCATCCAATTTTCATGAAACTTCAAAGAAATGATCCTGCCATGGTCCTCTTCAGAATTTCTTGAAAGAATCTGATTCCTTCAAAAACTCTGGTTGCCATGGCAACAAAACTAAAAAATATTGGAAATCTTTAAAAATCTTCTTGTCTGAAACCATAAGGCATAGGGCTACCAAATTTGGCATGTAGCTTTATGTAGTAGACCTCTATCAAGTTTCTTCAAATTATAGCCCTGGGGTCAAAATTGGCTCTGCCCCAGGGGTCACAAGTTTTACATAGGCTTATATAGAGAAAACTTTAAAAATCTTCCTGTACCTAGCCATAAGGCCTAGAGCTACCAAATTATGCATGTAGCTATATCTAGTGGGCCTCTACCAAGTCGGCCAAAATTTTAGCCCTGGGGTCAGAATTGGTCCCGCCGCAGGGGTCACAAGTTTTACATGGGCTTACATAGTGACAACTTAAGAAATCTTCCTGTTTTGATTTTTTTTTTGAAATTAGCCTTGCATCAGGGGTCTTATGTTTTACAGAGGCTTCATATGGACAAAACTTGAAAATCACCTTATTTATAACCATGCAGCATAGACTTGTACTATGTTGGCATGTGGCTTTATCTTGTGGACCTCTACCAGGGTTCAAGTAATTATAGCTCAGGGATTAAAAATGGCTTTGCCGTGCGGGTCTCAACTTTCACATGGGCTTTTACAGAGAAAACTTTGTAAGTCTTCATTTTGAAACCATTTGGCTCAGAATTGAAATGTGTAGTATTTATGGTTTATATTTATAAGCAAGTGGAGCAATACAGGGCCATCATGGCCCTCTTGTTTCAAATATTTATGGAATCAGTTCACTGAACCTCACACATCCTGATATACTCAAAAGTGGTCAATAATATCTACAAGATTGATAATAGACCATGTTGGGGTCACTGAGACAAATTCTAGAAAAAGCTTGTTTACATCCTAGAGGCCTTTTTTCAGTCCAATGCTCATGAAAGTTTGTTAGAATGTTTGTCATAATATCTTTGAAAAGATTTGAAATAGGTCATGTTTGGTCAAAAGGTTCAGGTGAGGGATCTAATGAATTATGTGATGTCAGAGCATGGTGATTTGGCAGATGTAGAAGCTTTTTTAAATTCATGAGATGAGTGCCAATGCTTGGCTGTAAGAGTCATTTGAAACCTTTGAAGGTCAGAAAACAAAATAAAAATCATTTCTGAGCCCATATACACCTATCATGTAGATATTTCTCTCATTTTCAGTTGAATATTTTCTTTCAAAATGGACAGAAGGGTCAAATTTTTCTAACATTGATGCACTTCTTGTGTTACTATATACGATAAAGAGGCAGTGCTCCAGTGCACAAGTTTTAGTTACAGTGTTCAATGAAACACAAAAATACTGGTGTTCTGTGATAGACCAATAGAGCCTCAAAGGCATATGGACAATCAAAATGGTCCTTGCTTTGAGTATGTTGTTAATATTGACATATTTGTATAAAGGATTGAAAAACTTCTTTGTTACAGGTTGTATTTAGGGGTGGAGAAGGATCGCTGCAAACATTACCTCCTCTTATAGATGTAATTCCAGAGGCAAGATTGAATCTAGTTATATACTACTTGAAACAAGGTACTTTTTTTCATTTCTCACTGTTTAAGAATTTTATCAATTCTATGATTTGGATTTCCTTTATTTTTTAATATCCAAATTTTTTATATCATTGATGTTGTTCATAATATCATAAAAAATAGTGGACAGTGTGGATGCAAGTTCAGGCTGCAGGTTTTGCATACTATAATCTGAATCTAAACAGCCTCTGTTTACACTTTGGGTTTAGGTCACTTTATACCAAAGAGTCAAGCTTTCCTTCATTACATGTGTAATACTACTATAATGGTTAGAGCTGCTGTATTACCCACTGTGAAGTATTTTTGGGTATGCATGTAAGTGCAAGTCTTTGTGTGTTCAAAATATCAAATTAAAAAAAAACAAAAAAGAAAACAGAAAATAGGGAGAGGGTCTATTCGTGGATTGTCTGTGTATCACCAAGAAAATGCCTGCCTCAAGATGCACAGTTAGTTTACCCGCAAAAAGTAAAATTCTGGGAAACAGAAACGATGGGAGTAAATGAAAAAGGTACTGGACAAAACTGAACAGCTTCGTTTTGTTTTGCCATTGAGTTGAAGATTTAAGCTTCCACAGAATATATACACCATTATCTGGCTTGTGTAGAAACTTGCAAAATGCTGAATGTGAAATCAGATGCTTTAGAAGACAGTAAAAATCAAGATCAGACTGCACAGTATATGCTGTCTGATTTTGAATGTCCAATACCTGATAGGTCATTTGGATTAATAGTTAATATACCTTTTTCGAAAATCTGCTGCAGATCATGTACATGCTACATATTTGAAATAATATGAGGTACATGTGTATTTTCTGTCTTCCTTTTCAGATGACATTGCAGAGGCTTATAACCTTATCAAAGATTTAGAGCCCACTACTCCACAGGAATACATACTGAAAGGTGTTGTAAATGCTGCATTAGGTCAAGAACAAGGCTCTGTAAGTCATTTAAAAACCCGATCAGATAATTGTTTCAAGAATAACTTCTTTTCTTTTCAAAGTTGATGTCTTACAATGTACTGATTCCCAGCATTCACAATGGTTTTTTTTTTTTTTTTTTTTTATTGAAAATTCTGAATAAATTAAACAGACAGCAAAAGCTGCAGTTTCTTGCTGGTTTCAAAACAGTATCAGAAATTTTAGATCTGAGATTTGACTGCACGGTCTGTGCTGAAGCTCAGTTTCTTTCATGTTACACTTCAGCTAGTTGTCCAGTTGTTCACACCCATGGTATGCATTCCCTGTTTTAGAAGGTTTCTGTTTATCTCTTTACCAAACAACAAAATTTTGGACTGGTTGCAATTGAAAGCATTTGCAGACGACAAATTGAAAGTACCCTGGTAGCTCAAATGATGATTTCTGTGTTTCTTTATTGGGTAGAAAACCAAATAAAAGACCTCAATGTTTTTAAAAGGCCTCAATGTTTTTAAAAGGCCTCTTTCTTAAGGTTGTTTAAACTCTGGATTGTGTAGGAAAGGGTTATCTTATACTGGAAAGCTCTATTATGATATATGATTAGTAGTGGGAGTGTCCCTGGGCAGGTCTCTTCAGAACCCTAGCTTTGCACTGATGTAACCCAGGACATACATGAATAAGTGAGCTGTCACCATGATACGACTGCAATAATGTTTAACCCTGGCACAAGACACCATAAAACCAAAAGCTCTGAAGAGGATGATAAAGACATTTGATGTTAAACAGTTTCTAAATATTTGATAAATATTCAACAAAAAATGGCTGGATTTA
Source organism: Tridacna gigas (assembly GCA_945859785.2). Classification (NCBI taxonomy): domain Eukaryota; kingdom Metazoa; phylum Mollusca; class Bivalvia; order Cardiida; family Cardiidae; genus Tridacna; species Tridacna gigas. The sequence continues at coordinate 48,648,390 of OX244030.2, read as the reverse complement.
TAGTGAAGTTGTAAAAAGTAGCTTTCTTTTCATTTACGTCAGAACTCTTGTTGACTGTACATGCAACTCATGTTGTCCATATATTACAATGAATTGCATTCTGTCCATTCTGATCTTGACCGAAATTGTCCACAACAGCGTCAAAAGCGTTTTTAGTATCTTAACCCTTTACTGTACAAACCTTAGTTTTAATGACCTGTGGAAGAAGGCTTTTGAAAACATTGTGGAAAAGGGAGTAAGTGCTGGTAACCAGCATTTTCTCCTTTTCCCACAATGTTTTCAGCCCTATCGAAGTTTTCAGCCCTATTGAAGATAAATTTCATCATTTGTGTCACCTTTACAAATACTTTCAATTTTGACAGGCCTAAAGTTTTGTTGTTTAGTAAACAGTTAAGGGATTATGCTTTTTTTTCCAGAGAGAACATTTAAAGATAGCACAACAGTATTTCCAGTTGGTAGGAGGGTCAGCAAGTGAATGTGGTAAGTTATAGTTGGTCCATTTACCACACAGTCCCATTTTTTAATGACACTGGGGAAAAAAGGCTTTCGAAAACATTGTGGGAAAAGAAGAAACTGCTGGTATTTGGACAGGTCATCCCCTTTGTCATGGAGTAAGGATGTTAAATACATGTAATTGAACACAAGGAGGTTTTGTAACATTCTCTCTGGTATCTCTGGTATGTCTATTAACTTGCTTTTTCTCTTGTTGTATATAACACATAGAATCTATCAAATTTCATTTCTGACTTTCATGTTTGATTGACAAATGAGCTTTGCTTGGCCTCATGTTTGATTGACAAATGAACTTTGCTTGGCCTCATGGCTTCACATATTTGTTTAGAGTGTAAATTAATTGAAAGTGTACCTTTACTTTCATTTCAAAACAAATGACAAAAAGGCGGGTGATGACTTATGTGGAAAATATAATTGGAAAAGGAGCATTTTCTTGTAACAAGCAACTGCTGCTTTTGCCTACATGTGTTCATAAGCCTCAAATGGTGACCTTGTTTTTCACAGACATGATATTCCATTGTTCTAAGAGCTTACACTTTGCTGAGGGGCAAATAGCTCATTTCTTTTTCAATTTCAAAATGGGGCAATTTATCACGTAATCATAGCATTTTTCTAAAAATTACTTTGCTTTGTTTGTAAAAAAAAACAGACCCATATACATGAATGAAGGCAGATGAATGATAGTAGGTGAATATTGCGATTTATTTGAGCCATGCTCTGGCAAAAGGGTGCTTAATGCATCTCTGTAATACATGTTACCAGATGAGTCATCACATAATTAGGGATCCATAAAATCCAATATGTCTAACAACCGACTGTATCATAAGGTAGACTGGTCCTTTGACATACAGAAAATTGATCAGTAGCAGAAAGTTTCAGCCCAGGTCAGCCTTTGCAGACTGCAGGCTGACCTGGGTCAGTACTTTTCGCGGATTTATTAAGCCCCCTTTTCACAGAGCATGACTCATTTTGTTTTGTTTTTGTTGCAGATACTATTCCAGGCAGACAGTGCATGGCATCTTGTTTCTTTTTACTGACACAGTTTGAAGATGCATTGGTTTACTTGAATTCAATAAAAGTAAGATTTTTTCTTAATTCTATTATAGAAATGTCATGCTTATACCAGGTAATGTGCATGTACTTTCATCATACAATATATTTTGCGGAAAGGCTTTACTTAAAATTCAGATCAAAATATATCTTGAATTAATTGCCTTTGGTTAAAAAGAAAAAAATACTGAAGGTTACAGGTGTACTGTAAAGTAGGATTTGTGTTAGCTTTTGAATTTGAAATTTAAAACATTATCTCAGGTTCAAGAATGTTAAATTTTGTTGATCAAATAACAGTAATTTACTATTCCAATGCACTTGCTACCAAGTAAATGATATTCTAGCAGATTTTTTGTTTTCAATTATTTGTAGTTTTGGCAATGAATATCATATTACATACACTATCATGTTGCAATTTAATGCCAAGATTAATGCATTTGTCTCTGTATCTGTCAGATCCATTCAGAGGACATAGTGAAAATAAGAGATCCTAGTCATAGTTAAAAAGAGTTAAGAGATGCTTATGATCTCAAATACAACACAGATTAACACATTAACTTCATTTTTTTTTTAAGCAGGCTACCTGTTAATTTGTCTTTTTGCAACATTTGTTTTCATGTTTGTTCACATAACTAACCTCTGTTCATACTGATAATTCTTAATTAAGCTAGATGTACTAAGAGTCTCCTTACACTTATTTGTTTTAGGGGGTAAAGAGTTAATAAATGATTTTATTTTGCTTCAGAGTTACTTCTACAATGATGACACATTTAACTTCAACTATGCCCAAGCTAAAGCAGCTGTTGGAAATTTTAAGGAAGCAGAAGAGGTATGATACTATACTTTTCACAAGTTAATCCAAAACCGAAGGTACACAAAGTAACTTTCTCAGTTCCAGTCAGCTAGCTTTTTCATCTGTGTAACGCCAAAGTAAGTTTGTGGTAATGCTTAGGGTAAGTCATCCGTGATTTGCTAGTTTGAATTCTGATTCATTTAGCATTAATTTTCAAGCATTGATGAAAGTCACTGCAACAGGGTTCAATATTTGTCTTACAACTAAATGTTGTTTCAACTGTTTATGTTACAATGCAGCAGCTTGCAACTACAGAGTATTGCACTCAGGGCTGGATAAAGGAAACAGGAACTTATGATTAGGTGTGTTTTTGGAAGCAATTTAAAAGCCCAGTAGCTGCCAAAAGTCAACAAAGCAGGTGTTAACATGTATTTGAATTTATATCATTTCATTAAGTGTATGAAAATTATTCTGCAGATGACAATCAGGTATTGTAGAGTTGATCCAAGTGTTAGTCGATGGCAAAAAATGAATTTTGAAATCAGCTAAAAAGTAAACAAAAGATAGAGCAACCTGGCAGCTTTTGACATACTTTTAAGATTAATTTTGCTACCAGAGACTAATATCACACAATAACAGACTGTCATCTTAACAATAATTTCCATACTCTTAAATGGTATCATTTAAATTTAAATGCATTTTAACACCTGCATTTTTTACTTTTGGCCACTACTGGGGCTTTAATTGAAATATGGTTTTAAACACTGTATAACACCAAACTATTATTCATTTGGTTCTCTTATTCCCATACAATTTTACTTCTTTAATAAGTGTTGTTAAATCATTGTTGTAAGACTCTACATTTTGAAGGTAACCAAGAAAGAAAAGCTCCGACAATGCCACATAAATTTGAATTTGAAACTTCCAACATAAGATAGCTTTCAGAAACTATTGAGAAAGAGGAACAAATGCTTGAAACAAGCAGTTGCTCCTTTTCCAACAGTGCTTTTCATATCAGTAAGAAAAGATACTTTCTATCTCAAATGTTCCTCCATTGTGTCAGATATTTAGTTTTCTGTTATTTCCCTGTCACTATTGTCAAATTCAACATACATCATACTATTTGCTTTTTGTCATCACTGCTTAATTTTTTTGAGAGAGTTGAAAAATGAATTTGTGGTTTCTCACTCCATTTCATTTGAATGCCTTCTTTTTTGATTGCAGGTGTTCTTGCTGATTCAAAGTGACAAGATAAAAAATGATTACACATATCTCAGCTGGCTAGCCAGATGCTGTATGTATGGATTACTTTTGCACCTTAGGGTTCATTAAAAAGATAGACTGCTGAAGTTATGAATGGAATAGGAATTTAAATTTCTGTGGCTTTTTATGTTTACATATTGCCAAAGCTTGAAAATTTGAGCATTACAGAAAGTCACTTTGAACTACCTGGGGTATTTGGGTATTTAATTATTTTAACCATTGTCTGTCATGACCCTAATATACAGGTCTTCAGTAGCATAATGTGTTGGGGAGGATGGGGGAAAGGAGAAAATGTTAGTTACTGGCTCAAATGCAAATCCCATCTTTAAAGCTTACTTCTTGATTTACTACTTATGGTTATTACTTGATTAGTCTTCTGTATATCTTTTACTTTTTGAAAGTCTAACATTTAGTTTTCTTGAAAGTCAATCCAAACTTTGATATACATGTATCATTAAAGGAAAGGTACATGCACCTTTGAGGTCAGATATTTTTCTTACAGCTGGAAACTACATGCTCATATTAGCAGTCAGAACTGCTGCTACATTGTTTTGTTAAGACAGGCTTGTTCCACTTCAAATAAATTGATTTTATAGAAAGACAGCATGTTTGAATAATCAAAATTACATAAAAATTTTTTATATTTGGACCAACTCTTTGGTGTAAACAATATACATACTTAGTATACATTGATTGTACAACTGGTGCTTTTGTTATACATACGTATGCTGGTTTCTTCCTTGAATTAATTTAATGTGAATTTGAATTTATATTCATGATTCGTAAAATAATACAGTCTGAAAGAGCATTCAGTTGACCTATACTGCCCTTCACTGCTCTTAGGAAATACTTCCATACATCACTTGAAAAGGGCTTTTTGAATGTGTACTAACATATTTCCTCCTGAAGCAAATTTACCCCACCTTCAACCCACACCCCCCACACCCCAAAAAAGAAAGAAAAAATTGGTAGCATTATAAGCTGGAGATAAACAGGTAAATTGACTTTTAATGTGCATTGATGAATAAGATTGAAAACATTGAGACAAAAAGAGATACTAGTATCACTTGTTATAAACAGTTCCCCTTTTTGCCACAGTGTTTTGAAAAGTTGTCAGTCACAAGAGGAAAAAAAAGCGATCCGTAGATAACAGCATGTTAGACATGTGGTAGACAGTGTTATAGAAATATATTGTTCCTTAAAAAAACTATATAACATTGGAAATCATTTCTTACCTTTGTAAAACTGCATTGTGCAGTATCTGGTTCTCTTCTCTATAATTTACTGATTTTTCTTTTTATGTTACAGATATCATGAATAGAAAAGCAAGACTAGCTTGGGAATTGTACCTTAAAATGGAAACTTCTGGAGAATCTTTTAGTCTGTTGCAACTAATTGCCAATGACTGCTATAAGGTAATTGACAAAAAGTGTTCCCTTGGAGTGATGTTTTTTTATACAGTGTAACTCATGCTACTTACCATGAATGTGTTAGAAAATAAGACAATTATCTTTTGTTTTAGTTCTTTTTTCATGCTTTTTAAACCTTTACTAGACAACAAAAAATTGGACTCACCCAAATTGAAAGCTTTTGCAGATGATGAAATAATTATGACTCAAAAATAGAAAACATTGTGGGAAAAGGAGAGAATGCTGGTTACCACAATGTATTCAAATGCTTTTTTCCTCAGGTTTGTTGAAACTTGAGATTGTGTGGTACACAGTCAACCCTTTAGGGGAAAACAGAGGCTTTCACAGACAGCATAGATGATGACATGAATAGGTTGTTTGGATGCTGTAGATCAAGATCGGATTGTTTACCGCATGATCTTGTACACCATCTAATACTTGAGGTTGATCTGTGACCAAAGAAGCTCTTTGTTTGCAGGTGAATTTCATGTTTGGATTGTAAAGAAGGACAAATATGAAAAGTTTTTTACCTCATTGGTCAGTTGGTTGTCAGACAAAATCGATCATGATTATGTGATGACTTCCTTGGTGTAATGCTTCAAGGAGATGCATTTGACCCCCTTTTGCTAGAGTGCAGTTTATATGTTTTTGACAGAAATGAAGATGAACAAATATCAGAGCTGTCCTTTACTGCCCTTTTACATGTATAATAATTATGGTAAGACTAATAAGATGATATCACCATAAATATCAATGATATTGGCTCTTGCAAAATTACTGGCTGCTTCAAGACTTTTTTCGATATGAAATAGTTGCACAAGTTTCATAAGATAAAATGTAGCATGCCTGGGGCAACATTCGGGGTTCATAAGACTTGAGGTCCATAATGGGATTGAACAAACTTATGCTGTCTGATCTTGGAATCACATTGGTGAATACCTGGCCAAGTATTCTAGTTTAAATAGCCTAAAAAAATAAGCAACATTTAGGTTTTTCCTTTTGACTACTAATTTACTTTTACCAGTTAAAAGATTTTTTTCTGTGACCAAATCTTACACCATGCACCATAGCTACTCTCTTTTCCTGTCCAAGCATTGAACAAATGATCTTTCTTCTTCAGATGGGTCAGTTCTACTATGCTGCCAAAGCATTTGATGTGTTGGAAAGACTTGATCCAAATCCAGAATACTGGGAGGGTAAGAGAGGTGCTTGTGTTGGGGTGTTTCAGCTGATCATTGCAGGACATGAACCGAGGTTTGTTAAAAACTAAGCTTGTTTATGGCTTATTGGGCCCATAACTGCTCGGACTGATTTTAGACGTGTCAAAAACTGGCTCAGGTAGTATGAAAAAGTGCAACAACAGAAACAGACAATTATTATTAATATGTGAAACATTGTGGGAAAAGGAGCATATTTGTGCTGTGAGACGTCAAAACATAAACTGATAAATAGGTGAAAACTGAAACCAATTTAACTTGTAGAAATTACTGATATTACTTCTTTATGTTAAGTCTTTGCTTTGTTTGCAAAGGTCCTTTCCCCTTTGGAATTTATAAAAAAGGAAAACAGGTTTCACTTTTCATACTTAGGGTTATATATTACTTTTGTTTGTGCATTTAACTGAAACTTGATGCTTGTAGATGATAAAAATGATACTTTGAAAGGAAAAAAAAATAACAGGACAGCAACAGTACAAGCAATTTCTCTGGTTATCACAATGTTTTTGAAATTGTAAACTGCAAAAAGTAGTCTGCAGGAGGTTACAAAATTTTACAAGTATGTCATCAATTTGTTTTACTTATATTTGAGCCATACACTGGCAAAAGGAGGTTTAATGCATCTCTGTGATGCATTATACCAAGCAAGTCATCATACAACTAAGGATCCATATAATCAGTTTTGTCTAACAGCCAGCTGAATCCTGAATATTGGTCCTTGTACATACAGAATATTGACCAATAGCAAAAAGTTTCAAACCAGGTCAGCATGCACATACTGCACAGCCTGATGTGGTTCAACACTTTTTGCAGATGCATCAAACCCCCTTTTCACAGGCTCATTTCTATTTAACATATGCAGTTTGATCTTAGTTGATGCGATCTACAAAAGCATCTAAGATTGCAAATTAAGTTATACATGAAGAAAAAAACTTTTCACTTATTCATTGCAGGGAGACATTACGTGATGTCATTAACATGTTGAGGAATACAAGCAATCCACAAGTAGAGTATATGGTCAGAACAATGAAGAAGTGGGCAAAGGAGAACCTTGTTCCATTACCATGAAAAGAACTGGGACATTTCAGTACTATACCTGCACAATATTCCAACTTTGCCCAACTAGTTACAAACCTATAACCCTTTAACACACAATCCCAAGTTTTAACAACAGTGAGAAAGAAGACTTCTGAAAATATTGTAGGAAATGTTTCCCACAATGTTTTCTTCTTGTTCAAAGGCAGTTCTTTCAGATTGGGCAGTATTTAATCTTTTGTCTGTAAATGTTTTGGTTTTGGAAATGTCCAAAATTTTGTCATTTGGTAAAGGTTTAACTCATAACTCCAAATTTTTAGCAGAAAAACTATGCTTGTTAAATGGGATAATCAACATAGGTGAAAGACTGATGTATGAAAATATTGTGACTAAACAAAAAATTGCTCATTACCAGCAACTTCTCCTTTTGCCACAATATTTCACAATGCACGAAGAAAAATATTTTCTGCAGGTGGTAGTGTTTTAAGTCACATGACAAGATATTGATGGTCTTGATATGTCTGTGTCATTGTCATTTAGCTTTGAACTTTATTGCAACATGTTCTGAGATAATTATGGCAAATAATGTTCCAAAGTTGCTATTATCACTGATTAAAAAACTGCAAATTATACAACTTTGTTTCCTAGATATAACTATGAAGTTCATACATAACTACTGGTAACTTGTGTTTTTTTGAAATGTACCAATATGAATTTCCTTCATAGACTAGTTTTGAGTTATATCACTTAAATTGTACTTGAATATCATTGAGGAAACAATACCTAGCTATTGAAATTTTCAAGACACTTAGATTGGAATCTCACAAAAGATTACACAGCATTCATCCATACCAAGATCAGACTACACTTTTTTTTTTGAGGATGGATCTTAAAAGTAACTCAGTTGTGCTTTGCATCCTATAGATTAAAACATTCTCGTGTAAATCTCTAATTCTGTCATATAATTTGATTGTATGACGTATAGCTCAAGAATAGTGAAAAAACATATCAGTCATACAATAAATGCATGTATCAGCATCAAATGGTACATGTTTGTCATCCGTCCAGTGAAGTCTACCATTGTGTATATATCAAATTGATATCGATGTCCATATTCGCCAACCATTCTTAATTTCATTCCAGGTCTAATTCTAGATTTTTAAAGTAATGCAACTTCTGATTGGCCATTTGATGTAGTCTGTCAGAAGTTGTGTTGCTTTCAAATTTTGAAAATTCTTGAGAATTAGACAAAAAAACGGTTGTCGAAAATGGACTCAGATTTAACATTGGTTAATTCTATTTATTAGCAGGTGTCTGTTATTTTTTTTACTTCCTTGATTTTTGACTTTGTTGAATGTAAGAATAGATTTGAATAAACTGTATGAGAACCATTATTGTTATCCATTGTTTTTTATCCCCTACAAAAAGGTGAAAGAATATTGCTATGTTGTCCTTGGTTTGTTTGTCTTTCCATTGGTCCATCTGTCCTTCCAGCCACTGGTCCTGTCTGATTTTTTTCCAGTAGGTAGAGACAGAAATTCAATGCATCGTTTTGTATGTTCTTTGACTATCTGCTTAAGGCATTGGATTTGTAAACTGAACATTCTAGTTCAGTCCAACAGGTAAGGTAAGAATGACCTTGGCTAGGGCATTGCATACTCCTAGCTTACCACTAATACTTGTCAAACACAGGAAAGACATATTTATGAGTGTGCTGTCATTATGATTTTAACCCTTTACCACACAATCATGAGTTTTAATGACCTGATGAAGAAGCCTTTTGAAAACATTGTGGGAAAAGGAGAAAATGCTGGTAACCAGCATTTTCTGCTTTTCCCACAATGTTTTCTATCCTATCAAATGCAGAAACCACCGTTTAAGCAATATTTGATTTGTCGTCCGCAAATGCTTTCAATTTGGACAAGTCTAAAATTTTGTTGTTTGGTAAAGAGTTAACTGTTGAAAGCTCCAGAAAAACCCACTCAAACAGTGTATTACTACATTGACATAAATTTTCAGTCAATTTATCCTACTAGTATTTGGAGATTTTCTCTGGCATGTAACCATTTCTGTCTGATTTGAAATGATTGCATTTTACATAATACACATACTGATTTTTGATGTGACTGTATCTCATCTTTATCCACTTATTTTGAAAATGAACATCAAAAGTTATGTGAAGAAATGGGCCAAACAACCACCAGCAAAAAGCAGGCACTTCCTGCTTTTCTCTAAATGCTTCATGGGTGTAAACATTTTATTTTTATGTTAACCTTTAAAGTGCCTTTCCCTCCTTCAGTTGCTTTTGCAATCAGTGTAGATCAAGATCAGACTGAAAAAAAATGCACTCGGATCTTTGATGTATACTGTCTGCTTTGCTGATTCACAGTAGACAAAAACAACCATGAAATTGCAATTATTTAGGTCCCATTTTTAGACTTGAAATGTCTGTTGGGTTTATTTGGTGCTCTAAGAGTAAATGTTCTTCCAAAACTTTGCCATATTTTTTACCACCTTGAGTTAGAAGGGTTCTTAGAAACAGTAGAAACGTAACTGGCATTTCCAGAATGTTTTCTACCCTTTTCCATTTTTTCAGTTTGTCCCTTCATTCAAAAATATTATCTACAAACGCTGTCAGTGGGGTTTAAAAATTTTGTTATCTGACAAAGAGTTTGAGAGACGCCATTGAGAAAATGCTGGATTACCATCATTTTCTCCTTTTCCCACAATGTTTTCAAAAGCGTTCTCTTTCAGGGTCATTAAAACTCGGGATTGTGTGGTTAAGAGTTAAAATAGCAGTAGAACCTAAGCAGTTGCCCCCTACTTGCAGATTCAGCAGGCAAATTGTGGAAACCATTGGCTGAAAACCAATTTTACTTTTCTGTCAATTGAAACAAACCCCTTCCCCCTCACTGTTCCGACTGAAACAAATACTTCATATGCGCATGAGCTCTATGCACTCTAGTTACATAATATCAGGGATCTTATATATACATGTACATTATTATATAAGATCCATGATAATTATTATTATGTAAAGCTGAAATGGAAGACTTGGTCCTCTGGTTTGTTAGAACAGATCAAGTGCCTTTCTTGGCTAGTACTTTACATATCAATAGCGGGGACGAGTTTTGCTTAAAAATTTTGAAAGATTTTTAACCACCAAATTGTAAAGGAGGGGCATTCGAAAAACATCGTTCGATTACAAAGAACTAATTCCAGTTAGGAGTATACAGTTCCAATAAACCAAGCATGCCTAAAAGTTGGTACACATTTCAGACAAACTTTGACAGATTGTGATCAGCATCATAACTGAATATGGGGGTACTCGAGAAGATTTCAGAGATCGAAAAGGAAATAGCGAGGACCCAAAAGAATAAAGGTACCAAATGCGTACAGGATAGTTTCCTTCTCATGAACTATAACAAGGCCTTAAAGATACATTCGGTCTCAAGATTTTTTCGAACCATTTAAATTAACCACGTGAACCACACTGTAGAAGCGTGATAGGACTTGATGCAAAAATATCGGAATGATCGTGTTATTGAAACATAAGGGTGTAATGAAATATCAGTCGGACCACAAGGGTGTCCTAGGCCTATATTCTAGCCTTCATGTGTCGTAAATTGTATTGGCATATGGGAAAACCCTTCAGTCTGAAGGTTCGCTGCAATGTTATTTTTGTGTCAGTTTCTCCGTTCACCTTCATCTCAGCCATTCATAGCTCTATTCTGGAATGAAAAATGGTTGTACCAGCATCTCTTCCAACGGCTCTGTCCTTTAGAAACGTTCATACGTCCTTGTTCTTGTCACATTTTGTAAACTAATAGCAGTAGCTCCGTTGTTTACATTCAAATAAGAGCTTCGCACAAAAGGAGATGTCATTCACTTTGTAGTTTGGAAGAAAACTTTGATATCATTTCTGGTTCGAAAACAGGTACCCGTGGAAAATAGGTTGGTTTCCGGTAATATCTTTTTGAAGAGACAAACACACCATAGAGTTGAGCTATGCTTTTTGAAAAGTAGGTTCAATACACCTACAAAAAGTATCAACTGAGGTCAGGATGCGCAGTCTGGGCAGATTGCTCTGGGTTGAAACTTCTTCCTGTTGATCAGTTTTCTACATTTCAAAAGAACAGTTTACCTCATGATTTGGTTGATTGTTAAGACAATTGATTTTATGGATCAAGAATTATATGATCATCATTTGCATGGTATAATCAATCAAGGAGATGCATGAAAACCCCTTTTCACAGAGCAGGGATCATTTCATTTAGGCATATTAATGGACAAGGAAAGAGTCAGAATTCATTGTTACACAAGGAAAAGTATATTTAATATGTTTTTTATTGCAAATTTACCTTGAAAATACATTTGATCACCAGCTAGTGTTAACAAGATTCTTTCCCATAACTTTGTGAATTATGTTACAAAACAAAAAAGTTATAAAACAAGAGTGATTCCAAATGTTGTCAGATGATGTCATAAAAGGGGTATTCCTAAAGGTCAAAGCCGCTATATTTATCACAGATGTATTTTCTGTGTCATACTTTGAATTTACTGGAACTTACACTAAATAAGTGTTGTGTTGCACAGATGACCATTGAATTATGGCAGAAATATTCTATAAAGTAAAATGTGGCTTTTTAAATTGTAATTTATGTTTTGGACACATGTCTTAGAGAGCTTTTCTGGAATATTTATGTCTGTAAAAAGGAGGCACAAGAATAGAGTGTCAAACAAAATAATTATATCTTTCAAACATAGATTCATGAAGATATGAGAATTCACAGAGTAATGGGAATCAATTACAACAGCATTTTTTAACTCTTTCCCAAACAACAAAATTCTAGACTTGTCCAAATAGAAAGCATTTACAGAGAACTTATTAATTGTTACACAGATCATGACATTTTTGTACAATGGGTAGAAAATATTGTTGAAAAGAGGAGAAAATGCTGGTTACCAGCATTTTCTCATTTTTCCCACTAAGTTTTCTAAAGCCTTTTTCTTCAGGGTCTTTAAAACTCAGGATTGTTTGGTAAAGGGTTATCCATTATTGTCAGATCTGCTAAGATAGATAAACAGTTAACCCTGTACTACACAATCCCGACTTTTAACGAGCCTAAGGAAGAAGCCTTTCGAAAACATTGTGGAAAAAGGAGAAAATGCTGGTGACCAGCATTTTGTCCTTTCCCACAATGTTTTTTACCCTATTACCCTATCTGAGATAAATTCCATTATTTTAGTCACATTTAACTTGTAGTCTGCAAATGCTTTCAACCAGTCTAAATTTTCCTTGTATGCAAAAGAGTTAAAAGAACATGAAAATTAACACGTGATTGCATTAACATGGATAATATCAAAAAAAAAAGGAACAGTTGCTTCTTTATAGTAATTGCACTTGTCACGATGTTTTTTCAAAGCTGTCAATATAGAAAGGTACAGAGTTGTATGTGCAGTAATGGGTTTCATAATTTGTTTGATAATGAGTGTGTACAATACCGTCATATATATTATTTCAGCCACTGAATATCATCTTGGGTTGCTAAAAGCAAAACTAGCCAAGTACAGGCAACAGCTTCTGGAGCCCTCAGGGAAATCAGGTGCTAAGGTAACACTGCTATTTGTAAAAGATCTGATACATGTGTGGCTAAAATTTTACTCTTAGTTCTTATGCAGAGGAGGATATTCAGGAGCAGGTTGTACACTTATATACATTGCAGTCTGATCCTTTACCCATACTGAAATTTTATGGGATAAATTGGACACAGCCACTAACAGCTGAATACCATTTGCATTTTCCACTGCTTGACATTGTTGATGTGTTTATGTGTTTTCGCTCTCAAAGGGTTATCATGTGCAAGGTTATCCCCTATACTAAATAGTCATGGGCTTTGAAGGAAGACCAGCAGGGCCTGCATTCACCAGCTATCATGAAGTGCATTCTTAGTCTGATTCTAGATTTAGAAAGTAATGCAATTTCTGTTTGGCTAAACCAAAATTTTAGAAATTGCCGTATACATACTGTGAAATTCAGAAAATTCTAGAATATATTAGAGAATTATACTAAGAATGATGGGTGAACTTTAGACTCGTCATATTGAAAGTACATGTACATGTATTTGTATACAAGAAATGAAATGATGCACAAAGTATGGGATTAGCCTTTGAAATAGGTGACATTGTTCTGAGAAATCCAAAGTTTAAACAACTCTAAGGAGGAAGGCTTTTGAAAACATGGTGGGAAAAGGAGAAAATGCTGGTAAAGAGCATTTTTTCCTTATCCCACAATGTTTTCTACCCTTTCATGGACAAATCCCATCATTTTTGCCACATTTGATTTGTTGACTGCAAATGCTTTGGTTTTGGAAAAGTCCAAAATTTTGTCACCTTTTAAAGAGTAAAGAGTTAGAAAAGCTGTTTTCCTCAGGGATACTAAAGTACAGTGAAGATCATTCTGTTGCAAATAAAGGCTACCTGCCCAAAAATACATGTATAATTATAAAATGTATGCGTAAAGCATTGAAACCAAAGTTAGTAGATGAGTAAATATATCCAAGCTAACAGAAGATAATTTCTTGGGAAAAAAGGTTTAATGCATGTTTGTAATGCATTATACGAAAGTAAGTTGTGGCATATTATGGATTGTTTTTGTCTAAAATTCATCAAAATCATGAGGTCCTTTGACATGCAGAAAATTTACCACTGGCAAAAAGTTTCAACTCATGTCAGCCTGAGCAGAATGCACAGACACAACACAACAGACATGGACACAAGTCATTACTTTTAGCAGAAGCATTAAACCCCCTTTCCCAGAGCATGACTCAAGTATCTGTATTGCAGGGAGAGGGTTTTGATGTTATGAAATCAGGAGATGCTCGGGTAGCATTGATTGGATTCCCATCTGTTGGAAAGGTGAGTTGGTTTTGACACTTTTAACTTGAATTACAAAAGAAATTGATATAATAGTTCAGTATTGGCTTATTACTAAGTGAAACAAAATAGGCAGTAGACAGCTTTGCATCATCTGTTACTCTGAAAAAACCACTGGTGGACCTGGTGCCATTTGTAACAGCCCTGATGTACAACCTTCCAGGGCTAGGATTGAATTCTGAATGTCTAGGTCCCTAGGCGAATGCTCAAGCTACAAAGCTAGCTCAATATCAAAGCAGTATAAGTGTCCTGTTATACAAACACAAACTACAAATGGTGGCGGAGTACCCAGAGAGAGTAGGCTTTTGATATTATAAGGAAGAGAGAAAATGATGGTAAGCAGCATTTATTACTTATTTATTACAGCATTTTTTCCTTTTTCCGCAATTGGTTTTAAAAGCCCTCTTTCTAAGGATAGCTAAAAGTTAGAATTATGTGTTAAAGAGTTAAACCTTGGAGTGCCAAATAAACCCAACAGACGTTTTCAGTCTAGAAAGAAGACCAAAATAGATGAAATCTGAAGATTTCTTTTGTCTATTATGTTTCAGCAAAGTGGACAGTGTAGAGCAGAGATCAGACTGCACATTTTATGCAGTCTGATCTTGATCTACATTGGCTGCAAAGGCAACTATAGTCTTAAAGGCACTTTAAGAGTAATACAGACATACTATTTTGTCATTTCAGTCAACTTTGTTAAACACTTTGACCTCCACATTCAGTGAAAGTGCAGGATATGAGTTTACCACACTGACATGTATCCCAGGGGTCATAGAGGTAAGCAAACACAACCTTTTTCCAGTTGTGGGTTTGTTATGCACACAATACATCAATTGCCAAGGTGGTATTTAGTTTATTTCTTTACCATCTTAACCCTTTACCAGATGGCAAAATTTTAGAGTTTTCCAAATTAAAAGCAGTTGCAGACAACAAACTGAATGTTGCTCAGACAAGAAAAGTTCTCCTTGGAAAGGTAAAAACATTGTAGGAAAAAGAAGAAACTGCCGAGGAAATTTCTCCTGGAAAGGTAAAAAACATTGTGGGAAAAGAAGAAACTACCTGTGACATGCATTATCTCCTAACGTTTTGAAAGTCCTTATTCCCCAGGGTTGTTTGCAACAGATGCCTTTGAAAACAGGTAGTCTCATCTTTGTGTACTTTCTGCTAAAGCAACTTAAGTTTTACTGAGCTGACCAAGGGCTAAATTTTCAATATTTCAGTACAATGGTGCCAATATACAGCTGTTGGATTTACCAGGAATCATTCAAGGAGCTGCACAAGGTTGGTATTGGGTTAATATTTGAGTGGCACTCTGGGAAAAGGGGATTAATGCAAGTCATCATACAATTATGGATCCATAAAATCCATTTTGTCTTACAACCACCTGAATTATGAGGTAGGTAGGACCTTTGATAAGCAGAAAATTTGCAAAGAACAAAAAGTTTTGACCCATGTCAGCCTGCTAGGACCGCTCAGGCTGACCTTGGTTGATACCTTTTGGAAATGCATTAAAACCCCTTTTTACAGAGCATGGATCATTCATTTTTCATGTTTGTTAACCCTTTACCAAACGGCAGAATTTTAGACTTGTCCAAATTGAAAGCATTTGCAGACGACAAAATAAATGTGACTCGAAAATTGAAATTTGTTCTAGGAAGGTTAGAAAACATTGTGGGAAGAGGAGAAAATGCTGGTTACCAGCATTTTGTCCTTTTCCCACAATGTTTTCAAAAGGCTTTTTCTTCAGGGTCGTTAAAACCTGTGATTGTGTGGTAAAGAGTTAATCACTAGTGTAAACTGTTAATGTTAAAGTTGAGAATTTTTGTGCCTTGTTTCAACAGCATTTCATTTATGGTAAGTGCAGACAGTGCACATATTCATGTGTGTCTGTCTGTTTGTCTTAGCTTTGCAGTATGCAACTTAGATCAGCTAGTTTAAAGTGTTGGAGCATTTTGATGTCGAAAATTATGTAGCTAGGTTTGAAGTATTATATTTTTATGACAAGTTATTCAGTCTTGTTTGTCTTAGTTTGTCTTAGTTTGTAGCTAGGTTTGAAGTATTACATGTATAATTTTATGACAAGTTATTCAGTCTGTTGTCTGACAGTTAGGTAATTTTCTTATGTAGCTAGGTTTGAAGTATTATATTTTTATGACAAGTTATTCAGTCTGTTTTCTGCCAGTTAGGTAATTTTCCCAAGAACAGTAATTCAGTGGGTAACATACAGGGCTTTAACCCAAGGCTGGCTAGTTGGATTCCTAGCTTGGCATAATTCTTTCCAAGGATTGATGATACTGTAAAAGGTGCGACAGGATTCCTTGCTCTCTCACAGCTGAACATTGTTTGGATAATGACTTTGTTGAAAAGCAGCCAGTGACTTTGGAAGAATTTTGTGCAAAGCACTTGTAAAAGAAACCCCAGGAAAGCATGGATATGTTCACTGGCTGCTATTACTGAAATGCTGAAAATGGCTTTAGACTTTAAAAGGGGGAAAAAAAATAGGCAATTTTTTGTACATGTATTTTGATTAGTTAATATCTTAACCTAGTTATTTTTCCAACTGTTGGTCCCAAGAGACTTTATGACATTCAATTATATGAAAAAACATGTCATGAAATTTATTTTTGTGGATGTATTGCTTTTCTTTTATTATTGTGACTGAACTGAATTACCATAACTTATGAGACATATTATCGACTTACCAAGTGTTGTGAAGCCATATTTATGGAAATTGAATTTTTTTTTTTTTTATACAATATTAAAAACATTGTGGGCGGAAAGCTGAAATAAACTGTGAATACACTTTCCCTTAACTCTTTACCAAACAGTAAATTTTAGACAGGTCCAAATTGAAAGCATTTGCAGATGACAAATGTTGCTTAAATGATGGATTTGTCTTCAATAGTTTTGAAAATGCTGGTTACCAGCATTTCTTCAATTGACTTTAGTGTTTTCAAAAGCCCTTTTTCTTTCAAGTTGTTGAAACACAAGGTCTTTTGGTAAAGGTGTAATCTTAATCTGTCCAGTGTAAGGGCATAAAAAGTCATATAAACCTGGTACTAGGTTTTCACAGTTTTGCTGTGTTTTTATACAAAATCTGTGGTGTTGGTTAGGACAGGACTAGGGTTGTTGAGATTCTACTGTGTGCTCTGTGACTTTGTTCGGTAGAACAAAGTTTGTGACTTTTCCATATTGAAAGACAACAAGTTGCAGACAACAAATCAAATGGGGCTCTAGCAATGAAATTTGACTGTGCAAGGATAGAAATCATTATGGGAAAAGGAAAAATTGCTGGTAACCAACATTTTGTCCTTTTCTCACTCTACTTTTAAAAGTCCTTTCCTTGTAAGGGTCATGAAATCACAGGGTTGTTCGGAAGAAGAGTGACACTATTTACATATTTCCAATTCAGGTAAAGGTAGAGGTAGACAAGTGATAGCAGTGGCCAGGACAGCTGACTTAGTAATTATGATGTTGGATGCAACCAAAAAAGATATTCAAAAGTAAGGGTTGTTGTAGTTTCTTGATTATTTCTGTAACACGTACAACACCCTTGCACCCATTTTGAAGAGATTGTAAGAAAAGATGCAGTTGCTTATAACTTGCTGTTAAACCTCTCCCAAAATGTTTACAAGTCATCATGACAATTGCTGTAGTGACTAATTGTTTGGTTTAAGTGTATTTTGATTAGAATACAGGCAGTGTGATTGAAATCTTAATTCAACCAAAATTCTTTCTCCATTGACTTAAGATTTTATCGTAAGTTAGTCAGTGGCTTGGCGAGAATGTTGCAGGTAGTAATGGGTAGAGAAAGATCCAGGAATGCCTCACTGGATGTGCTGCCTGCTGTTAAATAACTGAAATACTGTTGAAAACTGCTTTAACTAAATAACTCCAGAAACATATTTCCTGTAGACTACATAAGAATCATCCTTCAGAAATAGAATAATCAACGTATATGTACAGGTTTAGTGCATGTGGAAACATTGTGGCAAAAGAAGTATTTTTTCACTTTGAAAAAATTCTATGTTTACTGTAAGATTTTCAAAAGTACATGTATTTTGCTGAAAAACAAAAACAACTTGTGTGTAGGAAGATACTGGTTGAGGTGTTCTTTTTTTATTGAATCAACAAGACAATATTTGTTAAGCCATTCGAGTTTTGTAGATTCACAGAGAGAAAAAAAAGGATTTTTACCTGCATGACAGAGTTCAAGACAAATGTAGGCAGTTGTCCCTAGGCCAGTATTTTGCAAATTTCAGGAGACTGGACTCTATAAAAGTATAGACATACAGGTAACCTCCACAAAATTTTGGTATGCTTGGGATTGCTGACACTCTTAGTGTTGACCTCTGTGTGATGCCCATATAGTGTTTAGTAAAATTTAGTTCATCCATATGTGACAGTCATGGTGTAATTTTGAAGGCTGTTCCATGGTGAAAAATGGGTGTAGATTTTCTAACAGACTTTCCATATTTTCTTGCAGGGACTTATTAACAGCTGAACTTGAAAGTGTTGGTATAAGATTAAATAAATCTAAACCCAATATATATTACAAGGTAAGACAAAAATTGAAGACTCTGCAGTTCATCACAAACTCATCTTAATTCTTTGCCAAACAATACCATGATTGTATGACACAGTGGCAGTTAAAAACATTGTTTGAAAAGGAGAAAATGCTGGCTATAAGTATTTTTTCTGTTTCCCACAATTTTTTCCTACCCTTCAATGATGAATCCTCTTATCTGAATCATATTTAGGTTAGGCTTGTGCAAAATTCTTTCAACATGATAAGTTTTTTTTTCTGTATACCACTTAATTGCAGAATTTTTTTGCATACACATATTCCATTTCATATAGGTTTTTTGCTGTTGATGAAAAGTAAACAATATACTTTTTTTTCACAGGTAAAGGAACTTTTTAGATTGCATTGTGTATAGTATAGTGAAACCTTATCAGCATTTCTTATTGCTTATGCTATCAGCAAGAAGTTCTGCTGCACTATTTACCCTCAAAAACCTTCCACATAATGAATCAGGACAACCTTAAAACACAATATATGTATATTTTACTAAGACATATATGGAAGCTTTTAGAATGTCTTTTTTTTTTTTAAATTGATATACATCGAGAATATGAACCAATTCCTTCTACTTCAGAGAAACTAAGTTTTTGTGGAATCTATTCACTCTTTACTAAACAGTGTTGTGCTGAAGGCTTAAAAACATTTTATGTACACAAGAAAAGGCTGCTATGCAGCATTTTGCTATGCTATGCTGCTATGCAGCATTTTGTCCTTTTCCCACACTTTCTACCTGTTCATCATTTGAGCAACACATATTTTGTTGTCTGCAAATGGTGTTGATTTGAAAAACTCTTACAATAAATTTTTTCAGGTAAAGAGTTAAGAGTAATACCTGTAATGTTTTTGTTACAATATGTTCTCTGTTTATTTCAGCCGAAGAAAGGAGGTGGGATATCATTTAATGCTACAATACCTCTCACAAAAACTAATGAAAAGATGATACAGATGATTCTTCATGAATATAGTATCCTTTATTTAGTCCTTACCTGTACTTTGGCTCCAGTGGAGAATGAGATCAAACTTAACTGAAAAAGAAATGCAATACAGCTTTTCTCTTTTCTTGGGATACCAGCATTTTCTCCTTTTCCTATGTTTTGTTAACCCTTTACCTCACAATTCTGAGTTTAAACTCTTTACCAAACAACAAAATTTTTGACCAACAAGATTGAAAGCGTTTGTAGACGTCATATTCAATAAAGCTCACATGATGATTTCTGTCCTTGGTAGGTAGAAAACATTGTGGGAAAAGGAGAAAATGCTGTTTTAAAAAGCTTTCTTCTTCAGGGTACTTAAAACTCTGGATTGTGTGGTAAAGGGTTTACAAAACATGGGAAACAGAGAGAAAATGCTGGTATCCCTGGAAAAGGAGATATTGCTGGAAGCTGTGGTTTTTTTTTTTTCAAAATGTTTCATTGCGTTTCAAATGATTCATTTGAGGGTAATTTGATACGTCATATGCAGATGTTTTCAATATGAACAAGAGTCTAAAAGTTGTTCATGTGGTAATTAGTTAACCTTATACCACACAATCCAGACTTTTAACGACACTGTAAAGAGATTAACATATACATACATATGTATGTACGTGTCATTGATAAGGTGAACAATAGATAAGGTCTAGACACAAATAATTTGTACTTTCATGCTCACAGCCTTAATAGTGAAACAGAAATATTTAATGCAGAAGTTGTGTTTAGAGAAGATTGTACAACGGAAGAGTTTATTGATGTTGTTGTTGGTAACAGAGTGTATATGCCTTGTCTATATGTAAGTTAAATTTTGTACCATTGTCTTATTGTAGAATTACATATACAAGTTATTAAACCTATACCACACAGCCCAAGTTTTGACCACCCTGAGAATGAAGCCTTTTGAAAACATTGTGAGAAAGGAGAAAATGGTGGTTTCCAGCATTTTCTTCTTTTCCCAGGTTTTCTATCTAAAACAAATTATATCATCTGAGCCACCATTTATCATAAAGTGTAGATATATATGCATGTATTTAGCCTTGAATAATGTTGACTATGGGTATTTCAAAATCATCTGCTGTAAACTTGCTATAGAAGGAAAGAGTAACAGAAAAAAATCCTACCATCTCTCTCTTAGGGAGGCCAGACGGGTATTTAAATTATTTTTATATAAGCATATAACATTATTGCAAAATAATGTGTTTAACCTTTAATCCCATAATGTCACCTTTTAATAATCCTGGTAAAAAGCCTTTTGAAAACATTGTGGGAAAAGGAGAAAATGCTGACAACCATTTTCCCACAATGTTTTCTACCCTATCAAGAGAAACTTGTGCCATTTTAGCCATATTGAAATTGTCATTTGCCAATGCTTTCAATTTGGACACGGCTAGAATGTTGTCATCTGGCCAAGGTTTAACTGAGGCTCTATTAAAATTTTACAGGTCTACAATAAAATAGATCAAATATCAATAGAAGAGGTTGACAGACTTGCTTGGCAACCAGACTCAGTAGTCGTTAGGTAGGTAATAATATATTAGGTCTGAGAAAATTTGGTGATAAAACTTTGTTAGATGAGTCTAGACAAGTGTTATAAGAACAAGCCTCTGGCAGGCTTAATAACAGTTTTTGTGGAAGAAGGTATTAAATTCTATCTAAAAAGCCAATTAATGTCAGATTCCTTTTATTGCATAACATTGTGTCACAGGTTATAGGTCAGATGTGTAAAACTGTAAATGCATACATGGGAGCTGTTATAAATAGAGACCGACTGGCTTTTTTGAAAGTATTGTAAAATGACATCACATATGACATCAGATAATACTTTTCTTCTGTATGTATGATACAAAAATTCTTAATGGCTTTGTTACACTGAAAACAAGAGTCTTGCACTTTTGTGATAAAATACTGTACTTCTGACAGAAGCTTTGTTAATCATTTAACAGTTTCTCTATAGCTCAGTTGTTAAGGTTTTAATCAGTAGTTAAGAAATCCTGGTTTAATCCCAACTGACAGTGCTCATCATATGATTGTGTCCCTGGGCAAAGCACTCTAGAGCCCTACTGCAGTGCTTGTGAGACCCAAGGAAGATGTGAATAAGTGAGCTGTAACTGAAATAGTGTTGAAAGCAGCTTAAACCCTATTCAAATGAGCAAAATATGATATGATTATTTGTGTGTCCAGGCTTCCATAGAGGAATGAAGTAAAAAGATCCATTTTATTCGTTGAAATTTCTGTCAACATTTTCAACTACTTCCAAGCAGTATTTCCTTTCACCACAATTTTATTAAAAGTATTCTAATCAGCTGCAAGACTAATATATTAAATTCTATGCAGAAGATTAAGTGTTCACCCATTACCAAAGGACAAAATAGAGACTTTTTAAAATTGAAGCGGATTGCAGAAGACAACTTGAATGTGACTCAAATTGTGGGAATTGTCTCTGAAAAGGTAGAAAACATTGTGGGAAAGGGAGAAACTGCTGGTTACCAGCATTTTCTCCTTTTCCCACGTCTTCAAAAGCCTACTTCTTCAGGATCGGGATTGTGTTGTAAAGGGTTAAAGTAAAAGTAGATTATTATAGTACATATAATTTTTCATTTTTGCATTATAGCTGCAATATGAAGCTAAATTTGGAGTATTTGTTAGAGAGAGTCTGGAGATCACTGGCACTAGTTCGAGTATATACCAAAAAACGAGGAGGTTTGCAGGCATTTATTCTTACTCATCAAGCTGGGTTTCACATTGGCATTATCTTGTACAGGTTTTTAGCTCGGCAGATTTCAAAGAAAACATTGAGTTATTAGCATAGCCTTGCTGTTGTCTGTGTCGTCATGCAAAAACTTTGACATTTTTCAATATCTCTATTATTACTGAAGATATTTACCTCCAACTTGTACTAGTTGTTTACTATCAGAAGGGGAACATAACAACAAGCGCAGGTAGCCATCAAATCAATTTTGACACAGTTATGCCTCTTTTTTTTTTTTGACTTCGAATTTTCCCTGAAAATCAAGCACCTGCAGCAGAATGTTGGCAATCGCACACGGTGCGCTTGTTTCCATCAACTCTGCAATTGGTGATAAATGAAACATAAGTATTCTGCCAATGGTGTTATTTCAATGAAAGTTTAGTCAGACTGTACAAAATATCAAACTATATGAAAAGGGTATCAGAATATACTTTCTGCACTATGATTTTGATCTAAGCAGTCATATAACTCTTTACCAGACAACATAATCTACATTTGTCCAAATTTATCCTATATCTCAATCCAAAGTTTTACCACCCTGAAAAAGAAAGCTGTTACAAACATTGTGAAACGGAGAAAATGTTTGTCACCATCATTCTCTCCTTTTCCATGTTTGTAAATGTTTGCAATTAAAATCGAGTGCACCAGACTTGCTTAAACTTTTACCAAACAATCCTTTGTTTTAACAATCCTGAGGAAGAAACCTTTTGATAACATTGTGCGGAAAAAGAGAAAATGCTGCTAACCAAGGTTTAACTCTTTACAAGACAACAGAATATAAGACTGGTCTACTTTGAAAGTATTAAATTGTCTTTGAAAGGTTTGAAAATGCTGTAGGAATAGGAGAAAATGTTGCTTATCAGCATTTTCTCCAACAACATTTTCAAGAACATTCTGCAGGGTCATAAAAAATATGTGTCTGTTAAAGTGTTAGGTAGTCTTGCATGGGTCAATGGTAAAGTTTAGGACCTGTAATTTGGTGGCCCCGAGTTCGAGTCTTGCTGAAAGCACTGGGATTTTTGCGGGAATGACTCGGGCAAGACACTTTAGAGCCCTAGCCTATTACTTGCAGAACTCAGGACATACGTGAATTTTTGAGCCATCAGCATGATTTGACTGATATAATGTTTAAAAGAGCATACAACACCATTCAGTCAGTTTGGTTTGATTGGTAAAGTGTTACATGAAATGAATTACTTCTATCATAAAACTGCTCTAGGAATTGTATTACTTCAACCATTGGTTGCTGTAATTTCAGAACCCCCAGATTTTGAAGGTGGTCTTATTCTTAGAAAAGGATGTACAGTAGAACATGTGGTAAGTATCTGGATTCTGAATATGGTAGCTCATTCGAAACTTTGTGTAGATATTTCTCTTTCTTAAAGATCAAAGAACAGTATCAACATTAGTATTGAAGTTGTGCCTCATTGAATATGAGGAAGTACCTTTGTTTTGCTCTGTCAATATGAAGGTGCTTTTTCACCTGTTTTCAGCCTGCAGCTGATTGCAGCAATAAAATTGGCCCTTTCACTGCCAATGATGACATGAATGGCTTTTATAGTCCATGTAGATCAAGATCAGACTGTTCAGAGCTTGATGTAAATTATCAGCTACTTGATGGATAGATTTGCTGTTTTATAAAAGCCCCTTGGCTATCCTCAGAAAAGAAGCAGCCAAGAGTCGGGCAAACCAAGATCATACTCCTGAAGATCATTCTGCTCAGTACATAAGTATTTAATCTGACCAAAAAGAATTGCAGCAATAAGGTAGAAAGTGAAATTGATGTGGAAAGAGTAATTTACAGGCTATTTTCAGTCTGTCAAAGTCTGACAAGAAAAACTTCAAGAGAATATACACTGTTGTTTTTTAACTATATGGTAAACATTATTGGAAAAGGAGTTATTGCTTGTTACAAACACTCCATTTCTATTGTTTTGTCCAAAACCTTCAACTACTGTGGTATACTTTTAAGTTCTTTACATACAGGAAAGATTCCTACAGGGTACTTTTCTATTTCAGTGTCATGCCATTCATAGAACTTTGGTTGCAAATTTCAAGTATGCACTTGTCTGGGTAAGTTTCATAGTGTTTGTAACTCTTGGTAACTTTCGTAGTTTTTGTAACTTATAACCAGATGATGAAATTGTAGACTTTTCAAAACTGGAAGCACTTGCCAAAGGCGAGCGGGATGATGTCAAGGCCCGTTGTCTGTCTTGTGTCCGTCTGTCCGTATGTGTGTTCATCCATCCATGCGTGCGTTTACTTCTATTTCTAACATCTTCTCTGAAACTACCAATCCAATTTTGATGAAATCTCACAGAAATGATACTGCCATGGCCCTCTTCATAATTCCTGAAACAAATTTCATTCCAATGAAAATTCTGGTTGCCATGGCAACAAAACTGAAAGATATTGAAAATCTTTACAAATCTTCTTGTCACAAACCATAAGGCCAAGGTCTACCAAATGTGGCATCTAGCTTCATTTAGTAGACCTTTACCAAATTCCTTTGACATTTTAGCCCTCGAATCAAAATTGGCCCCGACCTGGGATCACAAATTTACATGGGCTTATGTAGTGAAAATTTCAAGATCATTTTTCTAAACCGTAGTGCTATGAAATTTTACATGCATTGTCATCTGTTGGACCCCTACTAATGTTATTCAAAATATAGCCCTGGATCAAAATTGACCCTGTCCCAGGGGTCACAGGTTTTACTTTGGCTTATATAGTGAAAACTTCAAAAAATCTTCTGATCCTATCTGTAAGACCTAGGGCTACCAAATTTGGTATGCTGCTTCATATAGTAGACCTCTACTACCACTGACCCATTTATGGGCCTGGGGTCAAAAAAACGGCCCCCACCCCCGGGGTCACAAGCTTAAAATGGGCTTACAAACTGATAGAATCATCTGTTTCCTAAATGTAAAGTCTAGACTTACAAAATTTTGCATATAGCTTCATATGGTGGACCTGTAGCAAGATTGTTAAAACTATAGCCCGGGGGTTAACACATGCAAATGCTTAAATATTGACAACTTTGAAAATATTCTTTTAGAACATAGCCACTATTTAAACGTATGTGTATGGATCAAGGGACATAACTCCTGTTATAACATATATGGTTTGTTACCATTTACCTCCCTTAATAACACATTATTAGTCTTCGGTATTCAAGTTTTTTGCCAAAAAAAAAAGCAATTTTCAGGGAGACTGATTTACACATATTTTGATGTTTATATTTGTGCTCAGATGAGTCATATATTTAGTATAAAGTAAGGTTTCTAAGATTTCTACCATTTAGTTTTTTGTTCCAGAACTTTACCATTCATGGCACTGAGACCGTGTTTTCTGCATCCAAGATGCGGAAATCTTTTTGTCAAAGGGCTCTTTTTTAGTCCACATTGGTATTTTGTAAGAATCATTGATTAGACCTGCTTGTATTCACTTTGCATTTGATTAAGATATGCTGTTTTCGAGGGAGGGGGGGAGTAGAGCAATACAGGGCCATTATGGCCCTCTTGTTTCAAAAGCAAGCTTCTTTAGGATCGTTAAACCTGGGGATTTTTTTTTTCGTTAATTCCTTGTAAATTGTTCTCAACATTTGTGGAAGATAATGTTTTTTTCACATCCCTCATGTATTTGCCCTGATTTTCCTTTGCTTGAATTTAACTGAAGAAACAGGGCCAAACAAAGACATTGTTCAAATTTCTACATTCAAGAAACAAATCAAGTTCAACAGGTATATAAAAATGCCATGTTTGGTTGGCCAGTCTTGGTCTTTTATTTGTCTTTTTTTTTGGCTAACCTTTTCTCCACATACCATGTCAAACAAAGCCTTTCTGTTTGCTACAATTTTATTTTAACAGCTGTCTTCTCTATAGAGGCCCTTGTCAGAAGTTATGACAAAAAGTAACAATAGCTGCCAAATGTAAATGAAGCGGGTGTTAAAATACATTTAGATTTAAATCATACCATTTAAAGTTTGGAAATTATTGTGAAGATGATAATCTGTTGTTGTACAGTCAGTCCAAGTGTTAGTCACTGGCAGAAAAATTAATTTCAGATCTAAGTTAAAAGTTGCCAAGTCACTTTATCCTTTGTTTACTTTTTGCCTGATTTTATAATTCATTATCCTACCAGCGACTAACACTTGGACCGACCACACAATAACAGATTGTTATTTTCACAATATTTTCCATACTTTTAAATGGTATGATATAAATTTAAATACATTTTAACACCTGCATTGTTTTTTTGGCAACTGTTGGGCCTGTAAGTCATTCTGTGACAGTTTATTTTTTTGTTACTGTTTCAGGGTAAAAGTGTGAAGTTTAACCCACAAAGAGTTGGATTACAGCATTCAATGTGTCATGATGATGTTATACAAATTGTGAAAAAGTGACTGATTTCTAGGTGTAAATGTGACTCTGTAACAAAGGTTTTGTACAGTGCTAATTCAACAAAAACATAATATATCCCTGCAGTCTCAATTAAATATCTTGGCATTTTTGGTCAAGACATTACCTTAAATTTGCAATTTCAAGGTTGCTTTGACCTGTATGTTTCAGTTATTGAAATTTTACTTCAAATATCAGAATGCTTTTTAAGCTGTCTGATATTTGATTTGGAGGGGCTTATTCAGTGGAAACTTTAGTATCTTGTGGTTCTAAACCATGAGGCCTAGGGCTACTAAATTTGGCATTTAGCTTCATCTAATGATCTTCTACTAACATCCTTTAAATTATAGCCTTGGCATCAAAATTGGGCCTGCCCCATAGGTGAAAAGTTTTACATATAGTGAAAACTTTCAAAATCTTCTCATTCCTAACCACAAGACCCAGGGCTACATATTTTGCATGTAGCTCCATCTAGTGTGCCTCTACCGGATTAGCCCAAATTATAGCCCAGAGGTCACATTTGGCTCCACCCTGGCAGTGACAAGTTTTACATGGGCTTATATAGTGAAAACTTTAAAAATCTTCTTGTTCCTAACAAGGAGACTTAGGGCTACCAAATTTTACATGTATAGTCATCAAATGGACCTGTACCAAGGTTGAACCTCGATTCAAGTAATTATAGCTCTGTGGTCAAAAATGGCTTCGCCCTGGGGTCACAACTTTCACAATGTCATGGGCTTTTGTAGAGAAAACTTTTTAAGTCTTCTTATTTGAAACCTTTTGGCCTAGAATTGTAATGTTTGGCATGTATGGTTTGTGCATATTATAGCCAGTGGAGTGTTAAAGGGCTATCATGGCCCTCTTGTTTCCTGTTTGGGGGAAAATGAACAGTTGCTTGTAACATGCAATTGCTTATTTCCCACCATGATTTTGAAAAGCTACCTTTTGCAAGGGTGTAAGAAGTCGTACTATTTGTAGGTTAATGGATCTTAATTGGAGCAACACTTTGGATGTGTCCATATTGAAAACATATGCAGGGGATAAATGCGGCTCAAATCATGTGATATATCTTTTAACCCTTTACCACACAATCCCAGATTTTAACAACGTTGAGAAAGAAAGCTTTTGAAAACATTATGGGAAAAGGAGTAAATGCTGGTAACCAGCATTTTCTCCTTTTCTCACGTTTTCTACTCAACCCAACACAGGGATTGTGTGGGAATGGGTTAAATAGTAGAAAACATTGTTGCAAAAGGAGATGCTGGTTACCGGTACAATTTGTAGGAAAAAAAAAAAAGAGGTGAATACTTTGGTCACTAGCATTTTCCTTCTTTTTCCCACAAAGTTTTCAAAAGCTGTCTTCCTCCATGTCATAAGAACAGGATTACTCAATAAAAGGCTACAAAAGTCTTCATTAACAGCCTCTGTTGTACTAGTAACTAAACCCTTTCCCAAACAAGCCCTGGTTTTCACGTGTCTGCAGTACAAGTCTTTTGAAAACACTGTGGGAAAAGAAGAAATTGCTCATATCAAGCAGTTTCTCCTTTTCCCACAGTGTTTTCTACCCATTTTGAGACCTTTCTGCCATTTTCATCAAATTTAAAATTGTCGTCTGCAAACTCTTTCAATTTGGACTAGTCCAAAATTTGTTGTTTGGGAAAGGGTTAAAGGGATTAAAATGTTTTTGTCTACAACAATGAAAATGTTTTTGTCTACGAAAATGAAAACCATTTATGTGTAAAAAAAGTTGCATTGATATTAAAATTTGAATGAAAGAGAACTTGTCCATCTTTTGTTTCAACCGTCTGTGATTGCATTTTACCTGTCTTTCTGATCTTGGGTTTTTATCTACATTGGCATCTCAAATCTTTAGCTTGGACTACTAGACACTATACGCGTTTGAATTAAATTGTATTTACCCTTTGCAGAACAAAAAGTTTTTACAACACTGAGGAAGAGGGTTCAAGAAAACTTTGTGAGAAAAGGAAACAAGAGGGCCATGATGGCCCTGTATCGCTCCACTGGCTTATAAATATAAACCATAAATACTAAACATTTCAATTCTGAGCCAAATGGTTTCAAAATGAAGACTTACAAAGTTTTCTCTGTAAAAGCCCATGTGAAAGTTGAGACCCGCAGGGCAAAGCCATTTTTGATCCCAGAGTGATAATTACTTGAACCCTGGTAGAGGTCCACAAGATAAAGCCACATGCCAAAATAATACAAGTCTATGCTGTATGGTTATAAATAAGGTGATTTTCAAGTTTCGTCCATATGAAGCCTATGTAAAACATAAGACCCCTGATGCAAAGCTAATTTCAAAAATAAATCAAAAGTGATCCAGATTTGGTAGCCCTTGGGTTTGCGGTTAGGAGCAAAAGGATTTTTTGAATTTTCACCCTATAAGCACATGTTTATGACCAAATCTGGGAATTCTTGGCCTTATGGCTAGTAACAAGACGGTTTCTGAAGTTTTCATTCCATAAACCCATGTAAAACTTGTGACCCCTGGTGCAGGGCCGAACTTGATCCTAGGGTTGTAACTTGGGCCCTCTTTGTAGTTGTCCACTAGACAGTGCTATAATTATGCAAAATTTGGTAGCCCTAAGCCTTATGGCTATGTACACCAAGATTTAAAAGTTTTCCCTATATAAGCCCATGTAAATCTTGTGAACCTCCCCCCCCCCCCCCAGCATGAGGCCAAATCGACCCCAGGACTGTAATTTCGGCACTTTTGGTAGACCCCCACTAGATCAAGCTAAATGCAAAATTTGGTAGCTCTAGGCCTTATGGCTAGGTACTGGAAGATTTCTTAAGTTGTCACTATGTACGCCCATATAAAACTTGTGACCCCTACAGTGGGGCCAATTTTGACCCCAGGGCTAAAATTTTGGCCTGCTTGGTAGAGGTCCACTAGATATAGCTACATGCAAAATTTGGTAGCTCTAGGCCTTATGGCTAGGTACAGGAAGATTTCTCTATATAAGCCTATGTAAAATTTGTGACCCCTGGGGCAGAGCCAATTTTGACCTCAGGGCTATAATTTGAAGAAACATGATAGAGGTCTACTACATAAAGCTACATGCCAAATTTGGTAGCCCTACGCCTTATGGTTTCAGACAAGAAGATTTTTAAAGAATTCCAATATTTTTCAGTTTTGTTGCCATGGCAGTTTTTGAAGGAATCAAATTCTTTCAAGAAATTCTGAAGAGGACCGTGGCAGGATCATTTCTGTGAAGTTTCATGAAAATTAGATGGGTAGTTTCAGAGAAGAAGATGTTTGAAATAAAAGTTAACGCACGGACGGACGCACACACTGACGGATGGACGCACGACGGACACCGGGCCATGACATAAGCCTGCTGGCCTTTGGCCAGTGGAGCTAAAAACCTGGTAGCCAGCATGTTACCCTTCCCCAGTTTTTCTGCCCGATTGAAGACAAATTCTATAAGTTTCGTCACATTCCATTTGTTGTCTGTAAATGGTGTAAACATGGGCAAGCCTACAATGTTGTCATCTTTTAACTCTTTACTTAATGACAAAATTGTAGACTGGTCCAAAATTGAAAGCATTTGCAGACAAAATATTAAACATGATTCAAAAACTGAAATATGCCATGGGAAGGAAGAAAAGATTGTGGGAAAAGAGAAAATGCTTGTTACCAGCATGTTCTCCTTTTGCAACAATGTTTTCATAAGGCTTCTTTCTCAGGGTCGTTGAAAGTTGGGATTGTGTGGTTAAGGGTTAAGGAGTGGAGCTTTTTACAGAAAACCATTTATGGAAAACTGTTCGCAAAACCAGCCATTTCTCCATTACTCACAAAGTTTGCAGAGCTTTTGTCTACTTCTGTTTTTATACACAATTTAGCCTACTGTCTTCTTATTCAATTTCACTGTTTCAGTGTTCAACCAGAAGTTCAAGGTCCATTACCTTTTATAAAATTTTGGGGTGAAATTAACCCCTGTAGCACTGAATCCGGATTTAATAGTTTATGCAGTAGAGTAGGTCAAGATCAGACTGCAGAGAATGTTATCATTTCGAAGTAAAGTTTTCATGAGCCTTCTTCCTCAGGGTTGTAAATACACAGGATTGTTTGGTACAGAAGGAAATAGCAGAGAAAAAGGACTTTAAATGCTTGCTCTCTTGCATAGGTCA
The DNA here is from genome assembly GCA_945859785.2 of Tridacna gigas. Lineage (NCBI taxonomy): Eukaryota > Metazoa > Mollusca > Bivalvia > Cardiida > Cardiidae > Tridacna > Tridacna gigas. The sequence goes on along the minus strand of OX244030.2, from coordinate 48,617,317 downwards.
TTTACCACAGGTCTGAAAGTATAGGTTTCATGTATGAATTCCTCATATTGATATTTTGAATACCAAACTTGGTACAAGTGGGACGACTGTCAGTGGCTTTGAATGCACGGTAAGCACTGGTAAAATTGGTGAAACCCAGGATATACATGAAGAAGGTGGCTGTTGCTGTGATATGACTGAACATTTGAAATAATCTTGAAAGTGGTGTGAACCACTATTCAATCAAATCAAATATAGCATGAAAGAAACAAAAGGAGTCTCTAGACAGGTGCATTAGCTGACATGGAACAACCTAAACATTTGAAAACTGTGTGAAACACCAAGCAAAGGATGCCTCTCATAAATGATACTTTCGAGAATTCTTGGGAAGAGTCAAACTGGCTCCACAGATAAGAGTAACTGCTGCATTGAATATATGGGCTATTTATTTTTCACCTTTCATACTATGAATCTTGGTCACAAATATACTGAAAATATGGGGAAACAAATTTTAAGATCATAAAGAATTACAGCTTATCACATAAACGATAAAAAAACAAAATTCAAATTACATCAATCAATAACAATATGAGAACTAAAGATAAAGCTGGCTTTACAGAATTGATTGTATGGTGTTTAATGCAGTTTTCAACATTATTTCAGTTACTTGTGCTTTCCTGGAGTTTTTTTTTACCAGTACTCCGCACAATATTCTTTCCAAGCCACTGGCTGCTTTCCCACATAACCATCGTTGAAACAATGGTCAGCGGTGAGAGAGGAATGAATCCTGTTGCAATGACTATCATCAATCCTCGGAAAGAAATTGGCCAAGCTGGCGACCTGTTCTCAAGTCCTGTACGCGACCGACTGAGCTGCGGGGCTTGGCAGCTTTACAGAAAGTACAACGATAAAAACTGCACAGAACATGCAGTCTGATCTTCATCTCCACCATTATTCAGTGCCAGTCTGTGATAGTTTAGCCAAACACGACCTTGAAATTGCAATACATATTATTTCAGTATTTTTTAAAATCTTTACCACATGACAAAATTTTAGATTTTGCCAAATTGAGAGCACTTGCAGACAGTGAAATCAAATGTGTCTCAAAAATTGAAATTTGTCTTGGGAAGGGTAGAAAACATTGTGGGAAAAGGAGGAAAATGCTGGTTACCAGCATTTTCTCCTGTTTCAAAATTGTTTTCTACCCTTTCAAAGACAAATCTTATCGTCTGAGTCACATTTAATTTGTTGTCTGTAATTTCTTTCAATTTGGGCAAGTCTAAAATTTTGTCATCTGGTAGAGTGGATCAATTTCGTTGATTCAGCATTCCATGTATTTACCTGTAAAGCTCTCAATGAAATGGACAGTGTCCATGGGTGAAAAATATTAAAAGTTGCTTTTTCAAGGTACACTTGCTTTTTTGGGGCAAGAATATATTGATGCATTCGAAAGTGTCATCAACACTTATTCTGATCTGATCTTTACCACAGGACGAAAATGTGGACTTGTCCAAACTGAAAGTGTTGGCAGACAATGATTTAAATGTTACTCAAATGATGGAGTTTGTCTTTTAGGGTAGAAAATATTATGGGAAAAGGAGAAAATGCTGGTTGCCAGCCTTTTCTCCTTTTCCCACAATGCTTTCAAAAGGCTTCTTTCTCAGGGTTGTTAAAAGGCGGCATTGTGTGGTAAAGGGTCAACTCTTTAACAGATGATAAAACTTGAGAGACTCATTCATATTGAAAGCATTTGCAGATGACAAATGTTACATAAAGATTGAATTTGTCTTTGAAATTATATTAAACATTGTTGAAAAAGGAGAAAATGCTGGTTACCAGCATTTTCTCCTTTTACCACAATGTTTTCAAATGCCTTCCTATTCAGAGTCTTTAAAACACAGTATTGCTTGTAGATGGTTACAACAATCTGGAGTTTGAACACCGCTAAGGACTAGGGTTTTGGAAATCATAATGGGAATACCATAATGCTTCTACTCTTTCACAGGCATATTCCATCGTTTGAGCCACAACTAGCTTACCATTTGCAAATGCATTCAATTTTGACAAGTCTACAATTCTGTCCTCTCTTCCAGAGCTAAGTTTCACTTATACAAAAATATGACATGAACACACAGTTTCTGTTTATGGCAATACAAAATTTAAATGCATGATAAACTTTTCCACTGATTACCAGTACATCAATAAATGCCTTCAAATAAATGTGCAATTTATTACTCTCCGCAAAAAGTTAGCAGAGGGCCAACATCCTAGTAATATATGAATTATCATCAAGAACAAATTTTTAACCCTTTATGAGGCATCCTGTGCCTCATTCAGGCATGGGGTTAACACTTTCCCCCACAATCTCAAGTTTTACAATCTTAAGGACGAAGGCTTGTGAAAACATTGTGGGAAAATCAAGATAATGCGAGTAACCAGCATTTTCTCCTTTTCCCACAATGTCTTCTACTCCATCAAAGACAAATCCTTTTATTTGAGTATTGTTTGATTTCATACTTGAAAATGCTTTTTATTTGGACTACTCTAAAATGTGGTCATCTTGCAAAGGAAAGAACACACTGTTTATTCCGTTCCCTGCATCAGAAAAATTACATGCATAATGCTTTACTTTTCCAGTGATTATATAATAAATGCCCTGAAATAAATGCAAGATTTATTTCCTCCTGAAAATACTGGCAGAAGAAAAATATCCTGATGAAATATGAATATCTATACAAGAGGACCATGATGGTCCTAAATCGCTCACCTGAAATGCAACTGAGCTCAACACCATAATGCTACATGCCAAATATGAAAGCTCTAGCCCTTACGGTTTGGAACAAGAAGATTTTTAAAGATTTCCTTCTGTATCTCTATGTGAAATCCGAGAACCCACAACATAGGGCCAATTTTTAACACCAGGGCCATTATTTGAGGTATATTGGTAGAGGGCCACTAGATGATACTACATGCCATATATGAGAGCTCTAGCCCTTATGGTTTGGGACAAGAAGTTTTTTAAAGATTTCCTTCTTTATCTCTATGTGAAATCCGAGAACTCACAACATAGGGCCATTTTCAACACTAGGGCCATAATTTGAAGTATTTTGGTAGAGGGCCACTAGACGATGCTACATGCCAAATATGAAAGCTCTAGCCCTTACGGTTTGGGACAAGAAGATTTTTAAAGATTTTCTTCTTTATCTCTATGTGAAATCCGAGAACCCACAACATAGGGCCATTTTCCATACTAGGGCCATTATTTGAAGTATATTGGTAGAGGGCCACTAGATGATACTACATGCCATATAGGAGAGCTCTAGCCCTCATGGTTTGGGACAAGAAGATTTTTACAGATTTCCTTCTTTATCTCTATGTGAAATCCGAGAACCCACAACATAGGGCCATTTTCAACACTAGGGCCATAATTTGAAGTATTTTGGTAGAGGGCCACTAGATGATGCTACATGCCAAATATGAAAGCTCTAGCCCTTACGGTTTGGGACAAGAAGATTTTTACAGATTTCCTTCTTTATCTCTATGTGAAATCCGAGAACCCACAACATAGGGCCAATTTCCACACTAGGGCCATTATTTGAAGTATTTTGGTAGAGGGCCACTAGATGATGCTACATGCCATATATGAAAGCTCTAGCCCTTACAGTTTGGGACAAGAAGACTTTTAAAGTTTTTTCTTTCGGTTGCCATGGCAACCAGAGTTCTTCATGGAATTCAAATCTTTGAAGTATTCTGAAAGTGCATCACCTAAGGATCATTTCTGTGAAGTTTCACTGAAATCTGTTGGGGGGGTTTCAGAGGAGAAGATTTTTTAAGTAATTGTTCACGGACGGACGGACACCGGACAACGATCGATCACAATAGCTCACCCTGAGCACTATGTGCTCAGGTGAGCTAAAAATATAAAGAGTTTTATACATAACTACAGGCTTTTGCAGACATCAACATGTTTTTTTGGGGTAAAAAGAGAAATAGCTTGTTAAAATGTCTAATGTTTTCACTAGAGGTCTGCTTTAAGACAAAACAAGAGGGCCATTATCTCTTAACCCTATACAGCATAATTCTGCCATTTAACGACCCTGGAAAAGAAGCCTTTTGAAAAGATTGTGGGAAAAGGAGAAAATTCTAGTACCCATAATGTTTTCTACCCTATCAAAGCAAAATTGCACCATTTGAGCCACACTAAGATTGTCGTCTGCCAATGCTATCAAGATGGATAAGGCTAAAATTTTGTTGTCTGGAAAAGGGTTAAGCGCTCACCTGAGTACAGTGATCTCGGATTCTTGAAGTTTAGGAGATCCTGGTGGTGAAGATGTAAACACATACAGAATATATTCTGTGTGCATAATGAGAATTAAATGTTTTCTCGAAGTAAAACTTTTGTATGTTACATTAGTTGACATCAGTGCAGCATAAACTCTCACGACACCATAATTCGCCAATGTATTCAGACAGAAAAAAATAATTATTTTTTTATGTCTGAATCTTTAGGAATTTATCATTTTGAAAAAAACGGGGGTGGCCGAAATAATAGATTTTACCTTGTTGTCCGAATGTGTGTTGGAAATAATACAGGTAAAATCCGACAAATTTATATCTATTTATAGCACTGATGAAGGAGTCTAAACTAGTATATCTAAAGTTTCAGCGTGTTTTCAATCTTTAAAATATGTGTTTTAAATATTTTCTTAATTTCTTAGACCTAAAAGCAGTCGCTTTCTTAGGTCATAGTTCAGTAGTGGATGGTATAAATCCAAGATCAGACGGCACATTCTGTATATTCAGATGTCTATCTACACAGTACGCCAACACTTTGAACTCCGCCATCTTGCTATCTGCAGAGTGAATTAAGCTATCTGTCAACAAGATTTCACAGCTGTTGCGGGTACACAAATGTTTGCAGTAAAATTTGGATTATGGTTATGACGTAACATGCAATTCATCCAGAGCGCGAGGGTTGTAATGCACCTGTTTTTGTACACACTCTGCCAGCTAGATCTCCTTGGTAACATGCTGACCTCCAATCAACATAAAATGACCATGCAAGAAGCCTATATCATGCCCACTTTATACTAGCTGATAGTGCCTTTTTTCATTTTGTAATGGTTGTTTCAAAAACACCTGGGCAGCCATGTCACATAATTTGTGTAGTCAGCAGAAAAAAAAATCTGCCAGTTTCTTTTTTAGAAAAGATTCCTTTGCAGCCAAAATAAAAAGGAATGCATACGATAATTAATGCATTAGATCTAGTTTCATATATAAAAGGATTACCGATAAATAAAGGAAAGAAACAACTAGGTTTAGTATTTATAAATTCTTTAATATTGTTTTTGGCGGGACTATTTCACGCTTCTGAAGGTGCTTTTTGAAAACGTTATGAAAAATGGTGAAGCTGATTGGACAACACCAAAAAGCCGAGAAACATTAAACCCTTCAAGCACCTTTCAAAACTAGTTGCTTTGGCTGCCTGTGTCGATCAAGATCATGCTAGGCAGAATGTTTGGTCTGATCTTTGAACTAAATCTATACTGTTCATTTTCGTCAGGGATCGTATATCACGATCCCTGTTTTGGTGTTGCATTTTTTTTGGGGGGGGAGGGGGGGGATCTTATTTCACGACATAAAATAACCGCTGAGTTACTCGGCTCCTAAAGAATTCATTTTTATAGCGATGAATATCTATGATACAAAAATGTGCAAATATGCAGCCGATCATTATTGGAAACATTTTCTAAAAAAAATATGTATTAATTGGCTGATATTTTGGAAAATCAATATAACAGGCCATCCAAATATATAGGAAAATTCATTTTTTGGACTGTCAGGAATTAGGACTCAGAATAAATTATTTTTGAAAATTTTTGACCGTATCCAAACTTTTAGGGTGTCCGAATACATTGGCGAATTGCGCAAAAATGAGGTCTCCAGAGTGCAAACAGAGATTTTCTAGGATCTGTCACGGACCCTTTTTCAAGCTCATCTGAGATATCATCAGGGCAAACATTCTGACCACCTTTCAGGAGTATATGAAAATGTGGGGGTAGACTTCCAATGTAGCCTCTAGAGTGTACACAAGGTTTTTTTTAAGATCTTTTCCAGGGACCTACTTCTTGACCCTACATGACCCATTTTAAAACTTGTCAGAGGTTTTCCTATTGACTGGTCCCATTGACCTACCTTTTCACCCAACATGACCAATTTTTTAAAGTGTCAGAGATATCAGGACAACAATTCTGTCCAACTTGCATGAGCAATAGACAAAAGATATGGCTTCTAAAGTACACAAAGGCTTTTCCTGAGATTTGTCCTGGTGACCTTCTTTTTCACCCAATGTGACTTACTAACTTGTTGAGATATAAAGACAAACACAGTGACAAACTTCCAGGAGTACTGGACTTCAAAGGTGGCCTCTCGAATGTTCCAGTGATCTACTTTTTGACACCAAATGACCAATTTTAAAACTCATTCAGGGCACAAGTTCTGAACAACTTTCATGGGTATCAAACAGAAAACATGGGCTCTAGCATGCACACAAGGTAAATGTCGATGCTTCCAAAATGTACAACAGATGACAGACACAGCATGATCACAACAGCTCATCTTGAGCACTTTGTGCTCCATGAACCAAAGCTTTTGAAAACATTGTGGGAGAAGGATAAAATGCTACCATCATTTTTTTCTTTTCCTACAATGTTTCCTGTCCTATCAGAGAACTTCTTTGTAACAATTTCGAATCTGTCATTTGCAGATGTTTTGAATGTGGAGGAGTTAACAATTTGTGATTTGGAAGAAGGTAAAAGAAGATAAAAAGAAAAGGACATGGAGAACAAGCTACAAAATAGTATAGGAAAACAAATAAGATATCGTAAAAAAAATGCATAAGTATGACTCGTAACATATTTGTTACATGGTAACATCCATTAGATTACACATTTATACTCCTTGGTTCCTTGACTGTTCAAGTTACTCTACCAATTTGACTACAGCTCTGATACTGAAATTAAAAGAACAAAAATAGTAAAAAGATATGAAGCATGCTCTATGAAAAGGGGGCTTAATGCATCTGCAAAATGTATCGAACCAGGTCAGCCTGCAGAGTCCGCGGAGGCTGACCTGGGCTGAAACTTTTCGCTACTGGCAAATTTTCTCTAAGTCCAAGAACCAGCCTACCTCATGATCCAGAAAAAGTGACTTTAATAGATCCATAATTATGTGATGACTTGATTTTGCCAAAGCACCATGGAGATGCATTAAGCCCCCTTTTGCCAAAGCATGGTTCATATACAGATGAACCTAGATAAGAAGACATGTACAAACAAGAGGGCCATGATGGCCCTGTATCGCTCCACTGACTAAAAAATACAAATAATACAAACTAAACATTAGAGTTCTAGGCCAGATGTTGAATTTATGACCCATGGGGTGGGGCTAATTTAAACCCCAAGGCTATAATTTGGTCCATCTTGGTAGACGTCTATCTGGTAAATATATATGCAAAATTTGGTAGCCCTAGGTCTTATGGTCAGGAGCAGGAAGATTTTCGAAGTTTTCACCATACAAGCCCATGTAAAAATTGTGGCTGCCAGGGTGGGGTCAAATTTGATCCCAGGGCTATAATTTAAGGACACTTGGTAGAGGTCCATTAAATGAAGCCACATGCCAAATTTTGTAGCCCTAGGACTTATGCTTTAGAACCAAAAGATTTTGAAAGTTTTCATGATAGAAGCCTTTGTAAAACTTATGGTCCCTAGGGCAGGAAAAATTTTGACCCCTGGGCTATAAAATTTGAAGAAACTAGGTTGAGGCCAACTGGATGAAGTACATACCAAATTTAGTAGCCCTAGGCTATATGATTTTGGACAAGATTTTTAAAGTTTTCACTATATGAGCCCATGTCAAACTTGTGACCCCGGGGGCGGGCAAATTTCGACCCCAGGGCTATAATTTGAAGTCCATTAGATGAAGCTACATGCAAAATTTGGTAGCCCTAGGAATTAGTTTTGGACAACAATATTTTTAAAGATTTTAAATATATTTTAGTTTTGTTGCCATGGCAACCAGAGTTTTTTAAGGAATCAAATTCTTTCAAAAAATTCTAAAGAGGACCATGGTAGGATCATTTCTGTGAAGTTTGGTCAAAATTGGATGGGTAATTTCAGAAAAGAAGATTGTTGAAATAAAAGTTAATGCACGATGCACAGATGCACAGATGCACAGACGCACACAGGCACTGACGCACAACAGACACAGGGCCATGACATAAGCTTGCTGGCCTTCGGCCTGTGGGACTAATAACAAAAATAAATAGAAAATAAGTCAAATAACCACAAAATGATATGTTAAGTTTTCAATCCAGTCTATTAGCGGACACACATTTTCTGTGTCTCATACACAGAACAACCGAAGCAGGACCCCCTAAAATTTCTTAAGCCACGTCCAATGTGATACAACTTCAATCTTTAAGCCTTTACCACACAATCCCAAGTTTTAATGACCCTGACTGATGGGGCTTTTGAAAACATTGAGGGAAAAGAAGAAAATGCTGGTAACCAGCATTTTCTTCTTTTCCCACAATGTTTTCTAACCTTCCAGAAATGCAAACATTAGGGTGAACTGCCAAATATTAACTAACCATTATTGTTTCCTGGACCAATCAATTGGCATGAATCTGTTTTAAGTTTATCTGAAGTTCCATGCTTTTTTAAGTTTTAATTCTTCCTATATAAGCTTGCTGTAAACAGATGATTCACACACACAGTTCCTATGAACTCTTTACCAGATGACAAAATTTTGGACAGGACTAAATTGAAAGCACATGCCGATGACAAACAGTGTTGCTAAAATGATGATTTCTGCTTTTTTCAGGGTAGAAAACATTGTGGTAAAAAGAGAAAATGCTGGTTCCCACAGTGTTTTCAGAAGCCTTTTCTTTCAGGGTCATCCAAAGTCCACATTGAGTGGTAAAGGGTTAAAAAACCCTGAATTTATCAATACAACATAAACTGGAACATAAATAATTGATGTGTAGTGAGCATCTATGATAATCGAATCATCTTTTATATCACAGACTGGACCAAACCTCTGAAAATCAATCTGCATGCTGTTGCTTGCTGGCCTTTGGCCAGCAGAGCTAAAAAACAAAATCTGAAATTGTTTTTTAACTCTTTGCCACAAAATCCCAAGTTTTAACGACCCTGAAAAAGATGGTTTTTGAAAACACTGTGGTAATTGGTAACCAGCATTTTCTCCTTTTCCCAACAATGTTTTCTACCCTATAAAAGACAAAAATTATCATTAGAGCCACATCTGTCATCTGCAAATGCTTTCAATTAAGTCTAGTCCCAAATTCTGTTGTCTGGTAAAGGGCTAAATGCTTTGATCCTTTGATCACATTTACATTTTATATGTTCCTGCCAGATATCATTAACTCTTTACTACACAACAAGAACGTCGACTTGTCCAAATTGAAAGCATTTGAAGACAACAATTCAAACATAGCTCAAAAATGATGGAATTTGTCTTTGTATGGGTAGAAAACATTGTGGGTATAGGAGAAAATGCTGGTTACCAGCATTTTCTCCTTTTCCCATAATGTTTTCGAACCCTTTATTTGTCAGGGTCGTTAAAACTTGGGATTGTGTGGTAAAGAGTAACAGAAATTGTTTTCCATGTGATTCAAAAGCAAATTTTTTCTCTTAACCATTTACCACTCAATCCTGGGTTTCAACAACCCTAAAAGTGAAGGCTTTTGGAAACATTGTAGAAAAAGGAGAAAATGCTGGTAAACAGCATTTTTCTCTTTTTTCCATAATGTTTTCTATCCTATCTAAGACAGAAATCACCATTTGAGCTAATTCAACTTATCCTCTGCAAAAGCTTTCAATCTGGACCAGTCTAAAATTTTGTTGTTTGGTAAAGAGTTCACCAGATGACAAAATTGCAGGCTGGGCTAGACTGAAAGCATCAGCAGATTAAACTTTTATGTGGCTCCAAAAGTAGGATTTGTCATTGACAGTGAAAAAAACATAGTGGGAAAAGGAGAAAATGCTAGTTACCAGAATTTTCTCCATTTCCTGCAGTGTTGTCAAAAGCTTTCTTTAACAGGGTTGTCAAAACAGGATTTTTTCAGAGAAGTTAATGGTTTCTCCCTTGTGCAACCAAATTTTTTAACATGTATCTGCAACTTGCCTTCACAGTAATGGGTTAAGACTTAATTTACTGGATAACTGACTGATTTTCCTCACTGACAATTTCTAAATCATTCATTTGGCAATCTGATGCTTCAAACTTTATAAAAGAATGAACAAACTTACCTCTTTCCCTGGTGCATGAGGTCAAATGCAACATTGACTTCCTCCAGAGGCATGGTATGTGTAATAAATTCATCGACCATCAGTTCCTTTCTCATGTATTCATCGACTAACTTTGGGACACTGTCAACACTTTTCCAACCTATAATTTACAAAACAGTAAAACCTCTACTTAGTCACCACCTCTTTCGTAACCAGCATTTTCTCACAATGTTTTCTCCCCTTTAACTCTTTACCAAACGACAAAATTTTAGACTGGTTCAATTGAAGACGACAAATGAAGTTTAATTAAGGATTTCTGTCTATGATAGAGTAGAAAACATTGAGGGAAAAGGAAAAAATGCTGGTTACCAGCATTTTCTGCTTTTCCCACAATGTTTTCAAAAGCCTTCTCTTTCAGGGTCCTTAAAAGTTGGGATTATGTGGTGAAGAGTTAAAGGACAAATCCCATAATTTGAACCATATTTGATTCGTCATCTGCAATGGCTTTTAATTTTGACAAGTCTAAAATTCTGTCATCCGGTACAGAATGAATATAATGTCTGTAAATGATTCAAACCTTTACTGCACAATCCTGAGTTTTAATGACCTGGAGAAGGAAAGCTTTTGAAAACATTGTGGGAAAAAGAGAACATGCTGGTAACCTGCATTTTCTCTTTACCCATAATGTTTTCTACTCTTTCAGATCCTTATTTCCTCAACTGAGTCACATTTAATTTGTCCTCTGCAAAAGGTTTGAATTTCCCTTCCATTGTTAAATTAATAAACTTTACTAAACGACAAAATTTAAGACTTGTCCAAATTCACAGCATTTGCAGACAACAAACTGAATGCGACTCATTTGTCTGTGGGAGAACAAAAATATAGTGGAAAAAGAAGAAAATGCTGGTCATCAACATCTTGTCACTTTCCTACGTTTTCAATAGCTTTTTTCTTTAAGGATGTTAAAAAACTTGACTGTTTGGTATAAACAACAATACAATACAGTAGTCCTTCCCAGATCTTATGATCATTTCTTTGCACAATTCATGTGGTAATAAAACAACTTGGATTGTTTGTCCGGAGTCAGTATGAGGGCTGTGACAGCTTTAATCCATCAAACAATCCAATGTTTTTACAATCGTCAGGAAGAGGGCCTTACAAAACATTGCGGAAAAAGGACAAACACTAGTAACCAGCATACATGTATTCTTTTTAAATGGTTTTACCCTTTTAACTCTTTACCAAATGACAAAATTTTAGACTAGTCCAAATTGGAAGGATTTGTTGATGACTGATTAAATTTAGCACAACTGATGAAACTGGTATCAGAGAGGCTGAAAAACATTGTGAGAAAAGGAGAAAATGCTGGTGTCAGGGTGCTTAAAACATGGGATTGTGTGATAAAGGGTTAAAGTCAACCCCCATCATCAATTGATGTGCTATTTGCTAATGCTACCAATTATGGACAAGTCTACATTTTTTTAGTCAGGTAAAGAGTAAACTGCTCTTTCAGATTCAAAAGGAGCAACTAATCAGTCTACTTTTCCAAAATGGTAGTTCCTCTGTGACTCATTGGTGGTGGAAGCACTACAAAAGGTGTATCACTTGATCTGTTTGTATATATTTAAATATGTATGTCATTAGTATTATGGGCCAGAGGCCTTAATTCTTTGAATAAATATTGTCATTGTTGGATTTGTCAAAAGGGTATCCTGGTTGTCTCTGTTTAAGCTGAAGTGTTCTTGGGCAAGGCAGTGCAGAGCCCCAGCCTTGTACTATAGAGAGCCACCCAAGAAATGAAAGAGTGTACTAAACTATTGCTGAGATTATGACTGAACCACTGTTGAAAATGAAAGCAGCCCAACATCGCATTAAAAGAAACAAACATTTTCCCTAAAATATAAAATGTATTATTCTTATATGATATTCATATATGATTGTAATAAGCTAAGAACACCGAGTACTTCTAAATTGGCAACCATACCTATCTTTATGTTAGATCACAGTCCTTGTGCAAAAAAATGGTGTCCTTCCCATATTTGTAAGCTAGGCTTTTTTTTTATTAGAATACAAAAAAAGAAATTTTAATGAATATACGGTGCAAGGCCTATTAACTCTTTACCAAGCAATCCTATCCCACGGTATGGTAACCAGCATTTTTTTCCATTTCTTACAATGATTTCTATTCTTTTAAAGACAATTCTGGTCACTTGAGCCATATCTAAAGTCATCTGCAAATGCTTTCAATATAGACAAATCTAAAATTTTTGTTGTTTAGTAAAAAGTTAATTCTCTGCATGCCAGAGTCAATTTTGAGTGTTTTCTTTGGCAATGGTATAAATTAAGATCAAACTAAATAGATCATAATAAAACTAATTTCCATTAACTTAACCCTTTACCACACAATCCCGACTTTTAACGACCCTGAGGAAGATGGCTTTTGAAAGCTTTGGGGAAAAAGGGGAAAATGCTGGTAACCAGCGTTTTCTCCTTTTCCCACAATATTTTCTACCCTATCAAAGAGAGGTACAATGCATCATCGCTTTAGCAACACTGAATTTGTCATCTGCAAATGCTTTCAATTTGGACTGTTCCAAATTTTGTCGTTTGGTAAAGAGTTAATAATTTTGTACAAAATATTCATGTATGATGCAGTTCATAAATTTATTTACATCTTTTGTTTATTTGTGTATATGTGTGTGAGTGTGCGTGTATGTTGCACTTTTTTTAGAAATTACTGTCTTTATGTTGTATATTAATGAGAGTTAAGAACTTTTTACAATAACAAGCAACTGAATCAAGTTCCTTACAAAACATTTCAGTATTGTTCTTTTGTTCAAGCATTTTTTGGTGTTTATTAACCCTTTACCAGATGACAAAATTTTAGCTTTGTCCAAATCGAAAGCATTTGCAGACAACAAATTCAATGTGACTCAAATGGTGCACTTTTTCTTTGATAGGGTACAAAACATTGTGAGAAAAGGAGAAAATGCTGGTTACCAGCATTTTCTCCTTTTCCCACAATGTTTTCAAAGGGCAATTTTCCCAGGGTCGTTTAAAGGTGGCATTGCGCCGAAAAGGGTTAAGTAATATCCAGCAAGTTTTGGTGAAAGGAAAGCTTCTGGGGGATATGGTATTATAAAATCTGCTACTCTGAATACAGCCCGCCTGGGTGGCTCAGTGGTGAGCGCGTCGGACTCATGACCTGGTGGTTGTGAGTTCGATACCCGGTTGAGGCGAACTTTCTTTCCGGCGTATTTTCGCCTCTCACCTCTGCTGAAGCATGTGAGAAAAGTAGTTGGTGGCTTTGGAAAGAAAGTTGTGTTAGTACTGGTGTGAGAAAGCCAGGAAACACATGTGCGTCACCGACCGCCATGATATGACCTTAGCTGTTAAAGTGGCGTTAAACCCCAATACAACCAACCAACCAACTCTGAATACACATGATTCCTGACTACAAAGCGGAAGCGCTGTTTAGGGAGAACATGTCTGGAATACCTCCAAATGCTGACCCTTTCCAAGTTCTACCCCCAACAAGGGCTATTGGGGAAGCCTCAAGTTCCATCCCAGCTGCTGCGACCCCTATTATAATAGATACCCCCCATCCATCATGGGTGCTGTAAAATGCTGATTGCTGAAAGTTTAATGAATGACATTACCAAACAGTTTATCATACGAGCAGGACACGATCAGTTCACATCACATGTTAAATACATAAAGCACCAACTGTGAGATAAAGCTTTGAGCACTGACAAGTACCTTGAAGTAGGTGAATAAAATTAGTGGGAGAATCAACTCTTTACCAAACGACAAAATTCTAGACTCCTCCAAACTAAAAGCAAAGTCTGCAGGGGAACAACTTGGACACTGCGTGACTACTATGCATTCAATTAATAACAGATACTACTAGTATCTATTTTCATTTACTTCAAGGTATATTATCAGTGCCTCACAAAACCCCATCCTATTTCATACACATGCAGCTAACCTCCAAATGCTGATCCTCTCCATACCCGGCCAGTCACAAGCTGGAAAGGTCTTGTAGAAATTTCTTGGCCAGCCGCAGCTACTCCTATTATAACTGATTCACCCCAGCCTTTATGGCAAGACTCTAGAGCTGCTCTCTGTAAAAACACTTCTTCAACAATAGCATGTACATGCAGACAGTGTAAAAATACTTGCCTATGTCTTATCAGACGATCATTTTGAAGTTTAACTCTTTACCACACATTAAAATTTTAGGATTGACCAAACTGAAAGCATTTGCAGACAACAAAATTAATGTGACTCAAGACTTGAAATTTGTTTTGGAAAGGGTAGAAAACAATGTGAAAAAGGGAGAAAATGCTGGTTACCAGCATTTTCTCCTTTTCCCAGAATGTTTTCAAAGGCGTTCTTTCTCAGGGTCGTTAAAGGTTGGGACTGTATGGTAATGGGTTAAAGATCAAAACTTTTTCTTAACCCTATACGAAACAATTCTGTGTTTTTAATGAACCTGGAGGAGAAAGCTTGTCAAAACAATGTTTTCTATCAAATCAAAGACAAAATTCCATTATTTGGGTCACATTTAAATTATCTTCTGCAACTGCTTTCAATTTTCATTAGTCTAAATTTTTGTTGTCTGGTAAAGAGTAGGTAGCATTCTGCAATTCTGATTAATTCTTCATCACACAACAAAAAAACAGACTTGTCCAAATTGAATGCATATGCAGACCTAAAAATAAATGTTGTTCAAATGATGGAATTTGTTTTTGATAGAGTAGAAAACGTTGTGGGAAAAGGAGAAAATGCTGGTTACCCGCATTTTCTCCTTTTCCCATACTGTTTTCAAAAGGCCTCTTCCACAGGGTCATTAAAACTGGGGACTGTGTGGTCAAGCATTAACACAGAAATAACCACCTACAGATGTCTTCTTGTCTCTTTAGCGGACAAATGCTGAAACCATGGCAAAAAGACAAGTTGTTCAAAATGAGATGTTTTCACACTTATCAATATATCCACCTTCATTCATGTGGGTTTCCTCCTTTTACAAAGATGTTTCAACCCTTTATCACACAATCCTGAATCTTAACAATCCGTAGGAAGAAGTATTTTAAAAACATCATGTGAAAAAGAGAAAATGCCAGTAACCAGAATTTTCTCCAGTTCCCACCATATTTTCTACCATTTCATTGGCAGATCTTTCACCCTTTACCATACAGTCCCCAGTTTTGATGACCCTGAGAAATGGGCCTTTTGAAAACATTTAAGGAAAAGGACAAAATGGTGGTAACCAGCATTTTCTTTTTTTCCTTAAAAGTTTTCTCAATTTTCAAAAGCAAATCTCACCATTTGAGCCACATTTAATAAGTCGTCTGTAATTGCTTTCGATTTGGATCACTCTACAAGTTTATTGTGTGGTAAAGAGTTAATCTACTGTCTGTGAATGCTTTCGATACAGTCTTGTATAAAATTTTGTTGTTTGGTAAAGAGTTAAAAAATTGTCTGCCAAAAATATGTTTTAGAAGGCAAAATGTTTGTACAGACTAGAGACTAGGGCAAAGTCAAAACTAGGTATGTCATCAAGGGTGACTTTAAACCCAAACCAAACATTCCTGTATTTTGACATACTGAAGAAGAGGCCTTCTGAATTTGATTTTTGTATTGGAGTATAACGCCATTTTTAACAGCTCAGGTCATATCGAAAAATCGCCCGAAAGAAAGTTTGCCTCCACCAGCTATCCAACTCACAACCATCAGGTCAGAGTCAAATACGCTAACTACTGAGCTACCCGGGCAGGCAGAGGCCTTCTGAAAACCTGTGAAAAGGGGAAAATGCAGGTAGCCAACGTTTTCTCCTTTTCAACAGTGTTTTCAATTTGGACAAGCCTGAAATTTTATCATTTGTAAAGTGTTAACCTGCAAATAAAACACCTTGTGTTTTTACCACACTAAGGGAAAAGGCCTTTGAAAACTTCCAAAACTTCGAAAAGCCGGGGATTTCTTCTTTTCCCACAAAGAGAGTTAAACCCCTACTGATTATTTTATTATTTTACTTCAAGGTATAACACAGGTACTCCATTCTGGCACATAAATATGCACCTAAAGTCTTAGTTCAAGGGCAGATAACTCTTCTTTGCCACAAAGAAGAAATCCGAAGATTATAGTTAATTGCTGTACATTTCTCATCATTACTTGTACAAAGTTTCAATGCAAAAAGAGCAACTTGACAAGAAGGAGTTTATGCCACATATACAACTTGGCACATGTACAGAGACATTAGGACAGGCTCATTCCAAAATATTCCCCAAAATCATTCATTTTCCAAGAGTACAAAGATGGAGGAGTACTTGAAGAGACCACATACCATGGTTTTAACATTCCCTATACACTCAAAGGTAAAATCACAGCCTCCATCCGTCATTTCAGTGATAACTGCTTGAACGGGTTTATCATGATCCATGGGGTTCACAAACTCTGTAGCACCAAACAGCTTGGCTAAAATATTCCAAATGAGTCATTTTCATTTTAATTGAAAATCTGTAGTCTTAACCCTTTAACACACAATCCCGGGTTTTATCGACCCTACAGAAAAAGCCTTTTGGAAACATTCTGGGAACAGCAGAGAATGCTGGTAACCAGCATTTTCTCCTTTTCCCACAATGTTTTCTACCCTTTCAAAAACAAATTTCAATTTTTGAGTCACATTTATTTTGTCGTCTGCAAATGCTTTGAATTTTGACAAGTCTACAATTTTGTCGTTTGGTAAAGAGTTAACCCTTTACCAGACAATCCAAAGTTTTAAAGACCCCTTGAGAAGGCTTTTAAAAACATTCTGGTAACCAGCATTTTCTCCTTGTCCCACAATGTCTCTATGATTTTTTTGTACCCTAACAAATCCTATTATCTGAGTCATATGTAATTTGTCATCTGCAGATGCTTTCAATTTGGGCAGTCTTAAATATTTGGTCTGGTAAACATAATTTTTATCATATCTGTTACAAACAGGCTTTTTTAGGTAAACAGCTTACTTGTAACAGTGAGAGATAGGATCAATAAAACAACCCTGATAGTATCTTAAATGGTGTTCATTATACTTTATATTGAATGGTGTTTTACACTTCTTAGACTAGCTTCGACATTACTTTGGCCTTATCAAGGCTGTGCAGTGCCTTGTGAAAGAGCAGTCCGACAGAAACCCAGTGCCATAGGTTAAGATTGATTTCCTGGACCCCTGGAATACTTGGAATTCATTAACAAATAAAAATAGAGAACTTCTAAACCAAACACACATGTCTTTTTTAAATCTAATAACCCTCATAATACAATAGCCAACGAATATTTGTAATCTTCCCCCCCCCCCCTTTCTTATATTGGTTGTCTGTTTGATATTTCATGTCTTTATCTCCCCCAATAAACTGTTTTTTAAACCTTCCTATCCACTTAATAAAGTGTAAGTGTAAATCCTCTTTTGATTGTAATCAATGATGCTGAAAAGATAGTTTGAGAACCTCTGATCTCACAATGTCAAAATGACACTCGTTTTTATCTGTAACATGCTTTAGCATCAATCTTAAAACAAACTGTGAAATTTATTTAGGCAAAATTGAGAGAATAAATGCATATATTTGTCATGATTCACCACAGACATTCACTCCAAAACTGATGGGAATTTAGAAGTATGTAAGAAACTTCATAGCAGGATATGCCTTTGCAAACACCTTTTCATGAAGTTTTTGGTTTCAATACTCATGGCACAAAATTTTATGACAGGACAATGGTTTCTATAGAACGTGTGAAAACCTGTTCAGTCTTACTTCAAGTGCCAAAGAAACCTTGCCTATTACTCATCATATGGTGTACAACACACAAAAAGGGGCCTTTGGACATATGCGTTAAAGTGTGTCGTCCCAGGTCAGCCTGTGCACTCTGTGACTAATCTGAGATGATAATTCCTGTTTTTGTGCGATTTTCTGTTTCATGAAAGTCTACTGTATGATATAATCTATGTGGTTGTAAAGTGCCATCTTGGATTAGCCTGCGCGGGCTGCACAGACTAATCCGAGACGACACTTTACACAAATGTCCAAAGGTTTCATTTCGCATGTTCGAATGTTGGGGGCTATACAGTCTTTCACACAGAAGAAACAGCCACTTTTGATGGCAAAATAGCAAAATATACTTGTAAGGAAATTCAGGACAGCTCAACTTTCGCAAGTTCCAAACCTTGACTTTTACTCAGCATGAAATGTCCGCACCGAAGATAGAGCTATTCATGACACTTTTCCATAGATTAGTAGGTTACAAAGTTCATTGTTTATATGACTGAAAATATATGACTGAAAATATATTGATATTTGGTAACATCAATGAAACACAAAGAATAGAATATTGTCAATATTTTCATTCATCATCTATTTGAAAACCACATAAAGAAATTTGATCCCAAGGTTTGACTTTTGACCCCCAAAACTATGGAGAGGGGTCAAACATGATCCTCAAAATTTTACATGTGAAGACAACACTGCAAGGTGTTTGCAAAGAATTCAATTTTTTCTCTTGACACCATTGTGGTATCATTAAACCCCTAAAAAGTTCACTGGAATATGATGCATAGATCACTTGATAAAATTAAGCACAAAGGACCTTTGAACTGTGTCACAATTACATCATTTCTCAGTGTAGTGTATCAACACAAAAACCATGTGAATTCCCAGCCTGGATATACAAACAAGCCATCATGGTCTGGCAAAAAGGGGATTTAGTGCATCTCTCTCATGCATTGTATCAAGCAGGTCATCACATACTTATTGACCATAAAATCCATTTTGTCTAACAACCGACTGGATCTGGAAGTAGAATCGTCCTTTGCCATTCAGAAAATTTACAAACAGCAAAAACTTTTGACCCATGTCAGCCTGCGCACTTTTGAAAATATATTTAGCCTCCTTTTCACAGAGCATGGCTCAAATAATACATCAATTCCTATTTTGCACTTGTTTTGCTGCAGGACCATGTTGGATAATTTGCTTGACCTAACCCATTTGATCCTTGTAAACATAAGCCAGCATCTAGAATTTTCATATCCTGCTTTAAAAACTTCTCTTTTTTATCAGTTTATTATTTGATCAGAAGAAAAAAGAAATATGTATCATTCAATTTAAATTCTTCAGTTCTATGAATATTTTTCCTTTTGTACCTTTATTGTTGGGCAAGGTACATTAATAAAATAATGAACACTGCCAGCCTGAAACAAGAATGCGGCAAACAGTCCACAGCTCTAATCAAATAACTTCAATATGACCTCTCACTGTTTATGGCTCCAATGAACCCTTTACCAAACAATATCATGTTTTGACTACACTGACAGTGAAGGCTTTTACAAACATTGTCAGAAAAGGAGAAAATGCTGGTAATAAGCATCTTCTACATTTCCAATAGTGCTTCCTACCCTAAGACAAACTTCATGTTTTGAGAAACACAAATTTGTCATCTGCTTTCAATTTCGACAAGTCTAAAATTTTGTTGTGTGGTAAAGGGCTAACTCATTACCTACTGCAGACTGCTTCTTTTGTCTTGAAGCTCACCACTTTCCAAACAGAAGAGCAAGTACATTCTCTTTTTGCTGCTATGTTTTGAAAATGTATGCATGTATTTCACCTTCATTTAGGTAGATTATTCTTATAATGGATTGTGTCCACTAACCAATTTCAAATTTATTTGGGTTGATATCCACCCCAATGATTCGCTTGGCCCCAGCTTTCCTACAGCCCATAATTACAGCCAGTCCCACGGCACCAAGTCCCCATACGGCACAAGTTGAACCAGGCTCAACCTGTTAAAAAAAAACAATAATGTGATTAATACTTTACTACACAATCCCAAGCTTTAACAACCCTGGTGGGGAAGACTTTCGAAAACATTGTTGGCAAAAGGAGAAATTAAGCATTTTCTCCTTTTCCACAATGTTTAACATACGTCCATAGACAAATCCCATAATCTGAGCCCAATACAATTTGTTGCCTGCTAAGGGTTCCAATTTGGATAGGTTTAAAATTTCATTTTCAAGTAAAAGAAGCAACTGTTATCACTTCAGTATATTACTTCTTGCAGCAAGTATTTTTTTCGTGTTGCAGTGAAGTATTTTTGCAACCACTGGGACCAAAGGAGAGTTAATTGTAACTGCAACTGATCATTTTGTTGAAAAGTTTTCACTTGTATTTCTGCAAAAAAAAAAAAAAAAAAAAATCTAAATAAGCCATGCTCTGTGAAAAGGAGGCTTTATGCATCTCTGTGATGCAAGGTACAGAGCAAGACATCACATAATTAGGGATCCATAACATCCATTTTGTCTTATAATAGGCTAAATCATGAGGTAGACTGGTCCTTGGACAAACAGAAAATTGACCAATAGAGAAAAGTTTTGGCCCAGGTCAGCCTGATAACAAAAACATTTTAATTATTTAACTCTAGACCACACAACAAATTTTCAGATTCATGGAGTTCAAAAGCATTTGTAGACAAAAGTAACCAGCCTTTTCTTCTTTTCCTACAGTGTTATCAAAATCCTTCTTCCTTTGGGTTGTTAAAACTCAGAATTGTGTGGTAAAGGGTTAAACCATTAGCTCTTTACCAAATGTGTCCCACAGCCTTGAAGAAGAAGGCTTCTGAAGAGTTCTGAGAAAGCCTAGAAAATGCTGGCAGCCAGTATTTTGTCCTCTTTTCGTGATGTTTTATACCTTTCAGAGACACTTTTCATCATTTTAGTCATGTTTACTTGGTCATCTGATAATATTTTAACGACCTTGACAGTGAAGCCTTTTGAAAACATTGTGGGAAAAGGAGAAAATGCTGGTAACCAGCATTTTCTCCTTTTCCCACACTGCTTTCTACCCCATCAATGGCAGAAATAATCATTTTAGCAATATTTGTCTTCTGCAATTGCTTTCAATTTGGTTCAGTCCAAAAGTTTGTCGTTTGGTAAAGGGTTAAGATATTTATGCAGGCCTTGAGGTCAAGATCTACCCATAATGCACATTCTGATCTTGGACAAGTTCTGTAAAAGATTTCGAGAGGTTTCTCTTCAGTCTATGACACAGCTCTGACATACCTTGGCAGTATTAAGGGCTGCTCCGTACCCAGTAGATATTCCACAGCCCAGCAAACATACTGATTCTAATCGAGCTTCAGGGTCGATCTGTCAAAAGAAATATAAATACAATTATGCATTCTCATTTACTGTCATTACATTTTATGGCTGGTTTTCGGGTAACATACAACCAATGCTCAGAGAAAGGAAACATGATACAATCAACAGAAGAAACCACAAAAACTTTGTGCAACTCCTGATATTTCAACCGACTGCCTAAACCCTTTAGAAGACAACAAATAAGAAAACTTTGCAGATGACACATTAACGCTTTACCAAACGACAAATTTTTTACCTGGACCAAATTCAAAACATAAGCAGACGACAAATTAAGCGTTGCTAAAATGACTTTTTCTGTCTTTGATAGGGTAGAAAACATAGTTGGAAAAGAAGAAAAAAATGCTGGTTACCAGCAGTTTCTCCTTTTCCCACAATGTTTTCAATGGCCTTCTCTTTAAGGGTCGTTAAAGTCGGGACTGTGTGGCAAAGGGTTACATCTCGCTCAAATGATTAGATTTGTCTTCGAATGAGTGGATAACATTGTGTGAAGAGAAGAAAATGCTCTTACCAACATTTTCTCCTTTGCCCACAATGTTTAACTCTTTACCACATAATCCTGACTTTTAAAGACCCTGCAGAAGAAGCCTTTTGAAAACATTGTGGGAAAAGGAGAAAATGCTAGTAACCAGCATTTTCTACTTTTCCCACAATGTTTTCCATCCTATCAAAGAACTTATGCTCAATTTTATTTTTTTTGAATATGTCGTCTGCAGATCTTTTGAATTAGGAGATTACCAAGTAATCCCAAGTTTATATTACCCTGAGGAATAAGGCTTTTTAACCCTTTCCCAAACGACAAATTTTGGACTGGTCTAAATTAAAAGAGTATGCAGATGACAATTTTAAATTTGATGAAAATGGCAGGAAGTTCTCAAAAAGGGTAGAAAACACTGTGGGAAAAGGAGAAATTGCTCGTTACGAGCAATTTCTCCTTTTCCCACAGTGTTTTCAAAAGACTTGTACTGCAGACACGTGAAAACCATGGCTTGTCTGGGTTAACCTTTTCTCACACAACAAATTTCAGACTCTCCCAAAGTAAAGCTCTTTGGTCATTATGTCCAGTGGAGATAACAACCGCAGAAATTACTTGTTACATGTAGATAGTATCTCTAGTTATAGCAATTATTTCCAAAACCTTTCACACTAACAGCATCCCAAAACACCTTCATAAACAAGAGGGCCATGATGGCCCTGTATCGCTCCACTGGCTTATAAATATAAACCACGAAGAAAAGTCTTCACTATATAAGCCCTTATAAAACTTTGACCTCATGGCTACAGTCTGACTAAATGGGGAATATTGTATTAGAAGAATAACATGCCAAATGTGGGAGTTCTTGGCCTTATGGCTGGTAACAAGATGGTTTCTGAACTTTTCACTCCATAAACCCATGTAAACTTGTGATCCCTGGTGCAGGGCCAAACTTGATCCTAGAGCTGTAACTTGGGCCCTCTTTGTAACTGTCCACTAAATAATGCTATAATTATATGCAAAATTTGGTAGCCTAAGCCTTATGGCTGTGTACACCAAGATTTAAAAGTTTTCCCTATGTAAGCCTATGTAAATCTTGTGAACCCCCCCCTCCAAGTATGAGGCCAAATTGACCCCAGGACTATACTTTGGACACTTTTGGTAGACTCCAACTAGATCAAGCTAAATGCCAAATTTGGTAGCTCTAGGCATTATGGTTTCAGACAAGAAGATATTTAAAGTTTTCTCTATATAAGCCTATGTATAAAACTTGTGACCCCTGGGGAAGAGCCAATTTTGACCCCAGGGCTATAATTTCAAGAAACATGATAGAGGTCTACTACATAAAGCTACATGCCAAATTTGGTAGCCCTATGCCTTATGGTTTCAGACAAGAAGATTTTTAAAGTTTTCTCTATATAAGCCTATGTAAAACTTGTGACCCCTGGGGAAGAGCCAATTTTGACCCCAGGGCTATAATTTGAAGAAACTTGATAGAGGTCTACTACATAAAGCTACATGCCAAATTTGGTAGCCCTATGCCTTATGGTTTCAGACAAGAAGATTTTTAAAGTTTTCTCTATATAAGCCTATGTAAAACTTGTGACCCCTGGGGCAGAGCCAATTTTGACCCCAGGGCTATAATTTGAAGAAACTTGATAAAGGTCTACTACATAAAGCTACATGCCAAATTTGGTAGCCCTATGCCTTATGGTTTCAGACAAGAAGATTTTTAAAGATTTCCAATATTTTTCAGTTTTGTTGCCATGGCAACCAGAGTTTTTGAAGGAATCAAATTCTTTCAAGAAATTCTGAAGAGGACCATGTCAGGATCATTTCTGTGAAGTTTCGTGAAAATCGGATGGGTAGTTTCAGAGAAGAAGATGTTTGAAATAAAAGTTAACGCACGGACGGACGGACGGACGGACGACCGGACGGACGGACGGACGCACGACGGACACCGGGCCATGACATAAGCCCGCTGGCCTTCGGCCAGTGGAGCTAACAAATCAAAAGATCACCTTGCACACTGATATATCAGCAACAACTGTGTATTCACTAAAAGTGCTGCATCCCATAAAGTGATAGACAGTCTGACCTTTACAAGTAAACCTTGATGTACCGTCAGGCATTACACCAGCTCCTTGGGTTGCCCTGAAATGTAAATCATATATATTCGAGCCATGCTCTGTGAAAAAGGGGCTAAATGCATTTGCAAAAGGTGTCAACCGAGGTCAGCCTGCAGAGTCCATGCATGCTGACCTGGGCTGAAACTTTTTGCTTTCAGTCAATTTTATGTATGTCAAAGGACCAGGGTACAGCATAGGGTTTTGTACAAAATGGATTTCAGGGATGTATAATACTGTGAAGACTTGCTTCAGATCATGCATCATGGACATGCATTAAGCTCCCTACTGCCAGGGCATGGCTCATTTGCAAAGGGACACACACTCTATTTTTGTTACAGGATCAGCTTCCATTTCAGCATCAAAAGTGTTTCTTCATTCTCAAAAAGTCTTTTTCTTGCATTTTTTTGATTTTAAATGTTGACACAAGATTTGATAAAAATCACAAAGACAAAAAATTTATTGTCAGTTTAATATGACATCCCTTTAACCCTCTACCACACGACAAGAATGTAGACTAGTCTAAATTGAAGGCATTTGCAGGCGACATTTTAGAGGTAGCTCAAAAGATAAAATTTGTCTTTTAAAGGGTAGAAAACATTGTGGGAAAATAAGAAAATGCTGGTTATCAGCATTTTCTTCTTTTCCCACAATGTTTTCAAAAGGCTTCTTTCTTTGGGTCGTTAAAAGTCAGGATTGTGTGGGAAAGGGTTAACCCTTTACCACACAATCCCAAATTTTAGCTACCCTGAGAGTACAGCCTTTTGAAAACATTTAAAGAAAGAAAAGAAGAAAATGCTGGTATCCAGCTTTTTGTCCTTTTTCAACAATGTTTTCTACCTATTCAAGGACAAATACTTTCATTTGAAAAATACTTGAGTTGTTATCTGTAAATTCCTTCAGAATGGACAAGTCTAAAATTTTGCAGTGTGGCTCTACTGACAGGGAGAGTGTAACACTGATAGTATTTGTCTATACAACTGTAGAAAACATTGTATGAAAAGAAGAAAATGCTGGTTACCAGCGTTTTCTCCATTTTCAGACAATGTTTTTGAAAGAAATTTTCTCTTAGTCACTAAAACTCTGGAGTGTTTAGTAAAGAGATTGAGGTCAATGTGAGTTTTTTCTTGAAACTATTGCCCTCTTAATTATTAACGATCATCTATGCTTCTTCAAGAAAATCTGGACCAAGTTGCAAGAACCCAGGACAAATCAGCGTCTACTTACTGTCCAAATAAGGTCAAGGACACTTGTCGACTGATCCACTAACCAGCCGCCCAACATAAACAATGAGGTATATTACTTCAAACATAATTATGCTCCTTCTTTTTGAGAAATAACTAGCCAGTAGCCACACTTACCTTATTCTGCTACAGAGGTTTGTTTTAGGGCTATCACAAAATTTGCAGTTCTTACATTGTGGGATATAAAGTGGTATCACATGATCACCTGTATCAAAAAAAAACAAATTTAGATTATTGACTTTCTTGTTTAACTCTACCACACGACAAAATTTTAGACTGGTTCAAATTGAAAGCATTTGCAGACGAAAAATTAATTGTGACTCAAAAACTGAAATTTCTCTATGGAAAAGTAGAAAACATTGTGGGAAAAGAAGAAAATGCTGGTTATCAGCATTTTCTTCCTTTCCCACAATGTTTTCAAAAGGCCCATTCCCCAGGGTCGTTAAAACTCGGGATTGTGTGGTAAAGAGTTAACTCTTTACCACACAACAAAACTATAGACTACTCAAAGGCATCTAAGATTTGACTCAGTGACCAGGGTTTTTATTAGCATTTTCATACTTGTTTCAGATGTCGTCAACACAAACACTCTGATCAACTCTAATCAGTATTGACAGTAAATATGGCCTCTAGACATGAATACCACAGGTTTTTCAGAGATTAAACATGGTGACATACTTTGAGGCCCCATGTCACCCACTTTAAAGCTCATCCTAGATATTATCAAGACAAACGTTCTAACCAACTTTCATGAGTACTGGACTGAAAAAGTGACCCCTAGAATGTACACAAGGTTTTTCAACGATTTGGCATGGCGACTACTTTTTGACCTGACTAGATCCTATTCCTCACTTGTCTGAGATATTATCAAAAGAAACATTCTGTCCAACTTTCATAAATACTGGACTGAAAATGTGGCATCCAGTGTATTCCAGATTTTTCAAAGATTTGACCTGGTGATTGACCTACTTCAAACTTGTCTGAGATATTATCAAGAAAAACATTCTGACCAACTTCCTTAGGAATTCCACTGTAAATATGGCCTCTAGACAATACTCACAGCTTTTCAAAGATCTGACACAGTGACCTAATTTTTCACCACAGGTGACCTACTTGAGAGCACATTCTAGATATTATCAAGAGGAGCATTCTGTGCAGCTTTCATGATTATCAAACTTAGAATATGGCCTCCAGAGTGTACAAGGTATTTCAACAATTTGACCTGATGACCTACTTTTCGATATGAGATGACCCATTGTAAACTTGTCCGAGATATTATCAAGACAAAATTCTGACCAAGTTCTATTAGTACTGAATTGAAAATTTAGCCTCTAGAGATACAAAATGTAAAAGTAGAGAATGTACATAGGATGGCGGATGAAAGATGACTCACAATGGACACAGCACATTCACGAAAGCTCACCTTGAGCACTTCCTGCTTACGCGAGCTAAAAAAAAAGATTGATCCTTTTCCAACAATGTAATCAAAATCTGCCTATTCAGGAGAGTACATTATTGTAATAGTGTTGCTCTGAGTTCATGGTACTGTCCATAAACAACCCTAAAGATGAAAGATGAAACAGGAGAGTGCCAATGCTCAGCTGCATTTGCTTTTTCAATTAAAATGCTAAGTTTCAAAAGGGACATAACTGTGTCAAAAACATGTCAAGGGTTAACTGTTCTTCTGGTACAAGTTACACATCCTTTAGTTGACACCTTGCCAAAGTTTGAACTATCTTTGATAGTGGCATACACGAGTAAATATTCAAAATTTTAGCACCACAATGATGTAGGCTACAACAGGACTATGACAATACCTAGTTTCTTTGAAATCAGCCGAGTTAAAAACAAATTCAGGTACAGCTTAAGCAGATAGCACTATAGAGATACTGAGAAAAGGTAACCAATGAGCTGAACTGGTAACAGCATTAAGGTGATCAGATTTATTGTCGCTGTTGACTCCCACTGGCAGCCTCTTCACTTACACCTGAATTTCTAGCCGTTGGGATATTTAAACTGGCAATTTTTCTGATTTATGCATGAATTTAACCCTTAACTCTTTACCAAACAACAAAATTTTAGACTGGTCTAAATTGAAAGCATTTGCAGACGACAAATTAAAGGTGGCCCAAATGATGAAATCTGTCATTGATGGGTTAGAAAACATGGTGGGAAAAGGAGAAAATGCTGGTTACCAGCATTTTCTCCTTTTCCCACAATGTTTTCAAAAGGCCTCTTTCTCATGGTCATTAAAAGTCAGGATTGTGTGGTAAAGGGTTAAAGTGCCTTTCACTACTTTAGTTGTAAATGCATTTTGCAGTCAGTGTACATCAAGATCAGAATGCAAAAATTGTTGAGGACGATCAATGATCTACACTGTCTGCTGCAACTAGATATTCCTGACATGATCTACACTGTCTGCTGCAACTAGATATTCCTGACATG
Source organism: Tridacna gigas (assembly GCA_945859785.2). Lineage (NCBI taxonomy): Eukaryota > Metazoa > Mollusca > Bivalvia > Cardiida > Cardiidae > Tridacna > Tridacna gigas. The sequence continues at coordinate 48,589,553 of OX244030.2, read as the reverse complement.
GGTAACCTTAACTCTTTACCACACAATCCCGACTTTTAACGACCCTGTGAAAGAAGCCTTTTGAAAACATTGTGGGAAAAGGAGAAAATGCTGGTAACCAGCATTTTCTCCTTTTTCCACAATGTTTTCTACCCTTTTCAAAACAAATTTCATTTTTTTTTGCCACATTTATTTTCTTGTCTGCAAATGCTTTCAATTTGGACTGGTCTAAAATTTTGTCGTGTGGTAAAGAGTTAAAACCAGTCTTGCTAAGTTCATTTTTTAGAATGAAAATACACTTTTAGTTTATTTGGCGCTCTAAGGGTTAAGAGCTACAGTGACCAAGCCATCAAAATTTGTGTATCCCTTTACCAACATTTTAGTCTAGTCCAAATTGAAAACATTTACCAAGGACAAATTAAACGTGACTCAAAACTTGAAATTTGAATTAAGAAGGACATAATAATTGTGGGAAAAGGAAAAAATGTGTTTTTTCTCAAGGTCATTAAAAGTCGGGATTGTGTGGTAGAGGGGTATCAGCTGAAAGCCATTCAACATGTAGTTATGATACCCAATAAGGGATTTTATGACCACCCTAAAAGCATTTCTTTCAGTCAAATTTCTTTCAGTCAATCTGTCAAATTCTATTTCATAGGTTAACAGTTTCTTGCAGAACCAATGAAACCTTTATTAACTTTTTATCCCAACAAAATTTTACACTTGCCAAAATTTTTTGTATTAGCTAACGACAACTTAAATGTTTCTAAAACAATTGGATTTGTCTTTAACCCTATACCAAACAATCCCATGTTTTCACGTCCCTGAGGAAGAGGCCTTTTGAAAACATTGTGGGAAACGGAAAAAATACTGGTAACCTTTTCCCACAATGTTTTGTACCCTGTCAAAAAACTTAAGTTCATTTGTACCACTTTAAAGTTTGTTGTCTGCAGATGCTTTCAATCTGAAAGGGGCCTAAATTTGTTGTTTGGGAAAGGGTTAAAGGAGCAGAAAAATATTGTGGAAGAAGGAACTAGGTAACAAGTATTTCTCCTTTTTACAATATTTATGTTTTCAGATAGATTTCAACCTCAGAGTCGTTCAAACTGGATTGTTTGGTAAATAGTTAACCCTTTACCAGGCTGAATAAATTTAGGCTCGTCCAACTTGAAAGCATTTCGAGACAATAAATTCAATTTTGATCATATTTTGTAATTTGCCTTTGGAAGGGTAAAAACAAAAATGCTTACCACCATTTTTTCCTGTTCCCACAACATTTTCAAAAAACTCAACCTCAGGGTTGTACAAACTTTGGATTGGGTGGTAAACAGTTAATCAAAAATGAGTAGAAGATTTTTTCTCCTCAAAAGTTGCAGGTTTACATACACAGTAGATGAAGTTTAAGGTAATGAGCAGTTAGAAGACTACTAAACATGATTTATTGTGATAAAAAAATGCGGGTCTGGATTCTGGTTAACTCTTTACATAACATTGAAAATTTTGAACTCGACCAAATCGAAAGCATTCGCAGATGACAAATTAAATGTAGCTCAAATGATGATTTCTGTCTTTGACTGGGTAGAAAACATTGTCAGAATAGGAGAACATACTGGTTACCAGCATTTTCTCCTTTTCCCAAAATGTTTTCAAAAGGCTTCCTCCTCAGGGTCGTTAAAACTCGGGATTGTGTGGTAAAGGGTTAACTCTTTACCAAATGACAAAATTCTAGACTGGTTCAAATTGAGAGCATTAATTTTGCAGACAACAAAATAAATGTGACTCAAAAATTGAAATTTGTTTTGGGAAGAGTAGAAAACATTGTGGAAAAAGGAGAAAATGCTGGTAACCAGCATTTTCTCTTTTTCCCACGTTTTCAAATGCCTTTTTTTCTCAAGGTTGTTAAAAGTCGGGATTGTGTCCAAAACAACCTTAAACTGCCCTGAGAATGATAAGAGTTAAAGAAAGAGATTTAAAACAGATGGAATTATTTTTATGTTTGAATATAAGAAAATTACTTTTAGTTAGTTAGTTAAAACATATTTATTTTACATCGATTGAGAAACAAGTTCTTACAACTTATACTAATCTCTCTCGATTCTGCTTCCTGGAAACTACACCAGTACTCGCGCCGAATGTGGGCCAATGAACAGTCCCAAAGTTGACATCCGCTCCCGGGTATCGAACACTGGACCTTTTAATTACGAGGCCGATGCTCTACCTCACAACCACGGACACCACCATTACTTTTAACAATTGAATTGCTGAGCAAAACTTTGTCCTGTACACTGTACACAAATTAAACCTTTTACAACACAATATGAGTTTCAACAACCTCAATTAAAGAAGCCCTTTGAAAACATTGTGTGGAAGGAGAAAATGCTGGCAACCAACAATTGCTCTTTTTCCCACAATATTTACTACCCTTTCACAGACCAATCACACAATCTTAGCCAATTTCGACAAGTCTAAAATTTCGTCATTTGGTAATGAGTTGTAAGTGATTTGGACAATGAAGCCCAAGATCAGACAGCACAGAATGATCTTCGATCTTCACTGTCCACCTCTTTCCGAGACATTCTAAGTCAAGATCAGACTGATATGAGACCTTAAACTGATTTGATAAGCAGTCTAATTGTATAAGCAATCTAATATTGTATATCTAATTCAGATAGACTTAACTTGACTGCCAAAGTTAGGTGACCACGAAACTGATTAATGTTAGGAATAGAATCTTTTGACATACGGACAAAATACCTACAGGCAATTCTAAAGAAAAGCTAGTGATGCACTTCTAAAAAAAATGTGAGTGTAAAAGCATGTTTTCTGATTATGCAGTCCTTACTTATTGCATCAGGTTGTGTACATGGGCTTTTCTCTGACTTGTACCTGGTTCAACGCATGTTACCCCCTCACCCACACTCTCTACGATTCCTGCTGCCTCATGACCCCCAATAAGGGGCCACTTCTGACGAGGATCAAACCATTTGCCCTCAAATGCACTCAAATCTGAGTGGCAGGCTGCATTTGCTACCACCTGAATTTGTTCAATGAGAGTTTCTAATAAACACAGATATAAATATAACACAAAAATTTCTAAGAAACACACACTACCATACAATTAATATTTGTACACTTGTACACAGTGTTAGAAAACATTATGGGAAAAGGAACAACTGTTTGAAACAAGCAATTGCTTCTTTTTCCACAATGTTCCAACTGCAATTTAGGTATTTTCCTTTCCATTCCAAGTTTTTTCTTTGTGAAAGTGCTGTTAACACTTTACCATACAATCTGGAGTTTTAATGACCCTGATCAAGAAGGCTTTTGAAACCACTGCTGGAAAAGGAGAAAATGCTGGTAACCAGGGTCCTCTCCTTTTCCAAAAAATGTTTTCTACCCTTTCTGATACAAATCCCATTCTTTTTATACTTGTCGCTTTCAATTTGGACTAGTCTAAAATGTTGTTGTTTGGTAAAGAGTTAAATGGTACAGCAAATGAGATTGCTCGTATAGGAACAGGTAAAGGATTAAGGTCAGCTAAGACTCATCAAACCGAATCCTGTAACACTGGACTGGTAATGTCATGAACTACATGAAATGTTCACACTTATTGTTTAATTTATGCCCTCCTTTCAAAGCTGTCTTTGGGAAATTCAAGAATTCACAAACTGAAGAAGAATTTAATCCAAATTTTGACAGTGAAAGCAATGCTCTTGAAGAAAGTGTAAAATAAGTACAGTTTGAGAAAACAGTCTTCATGGAAGAACTACAAGAGTTGAAATCTCATAATAAAAAGTCAGCTTTCAAAGACTCATGAACTTATCATAAAGCTTACTCATTTTGAGAGCAAAAGTGATTTTCAAAAATGTATTCTGGTTTGGTAAAAGGAAAAATATGCAGATTCATGTTCCAGGATTCAGTGTAAGCAGTCTGCCTCACATTTGTAAAACAATAACTATGGATATAATCTTGCAACACAAAACACACAGTAAATGTGTTTATTTTTTAACCAATCATTGTGTACCTGGAGCCATTCCTGTAACGCCCTCACCCACACTTTCAACAATACCACCCCCTTCATGGCCCAGGATTACTGGAAACTTTCCCTCCGAATCGAACCCATCTAATGTATATGCATCTGTGTGACACACCCCTGTTGATGTGATCTGAAATACCAGTCAGTTTTGTGCAATTTCAATGATTGATTGATTGATTGAATAGTATTTTATGCTGCTTTCAACATTATTTCAGTCATTTCACGGCGACAGTACAATTTCACATTCTAAGCATAGTAATACAGTTAACACACCCCAATTCAAAGTAGTCTAAATCAACTTACTTTTTAATCCTTTTCCGCACAATGACGTCTTTTGATGACCCTGGGAAAGACGCCTTTTGAAACATTCTGGGAAAAGGAGAAAATGCTGGTGACCAGCATTTTTTCCTTTTCCAAAAATGTTTTCTACCCTATTAAGAGAAAATTGCACCATTTGAGCCACATCGAAATTGTCGTCTGCAAATGCTCTCAATTTGGACTAGGCTAAAATATTGTCATCTGGTAAAGGATTAAAGCAGCAACACGTTAGCTAGACTTGTCATAATTTGAAATATTGGCAGATAAGAAATTAAATGTGACTCTTCACCAGATGACAAATTTTTCGACCTGTACAAATTGAAAGCATCTGCAGACAACAAAATCAATGTGGCTCAAATTATAGGATTTACGAGGGACACTTTTTAAGTTCGTAGAGTAAGCCTATAACTTTTTAACGCGATTATGAAGTTGCACAATTTTTTACACAGAGCTTGCGTAATCATTCCTCTCTCGAATTGTGTTACGGTATGCGATCTACCCATTTCCGGAACGCCGCCCGGTAGTCCTCTTTAGGTATATGTTGCAGACACTGGTAGACCGCACTGCCTATACCACAACGGGATTCAAAACGGTGCCCTGCCAGCATTTCCTTTAGTCTTGGGAACAACCAAAAGTCACAGGGGGACAGGTCAGGGCTGTATGGGGGATGATCTAAGACATCGAGCCCAGATTCTTTCAGATATTCCTGTACCGTAGCGGATTTATGGGCCGGTGCGTTATCATGGAGTAATTTGATGCTGCAGACACCGGTGCGCGGTCTGCGTTTCTGATAGAAATTAACAAGTTGAGTAAGAACACTTTCTCTGTAAAACTTTCCAGTGACAGAACTACCTTTCGGGACTGGAATTTGAAGGACTGGACCTTTCGAATCAAAGAATATCGCATACAACATGCGATTTGATGTTTTGCAACGGCCCGCAATGACAGGTCTGTCGCCCTCAGATGAAACCCAAACCTTATTTTTAGCCTTAAAATCGGGTTGAAAATGATAGATCCAGGTTTCATCACCTGTAACTATCTTTTCCAAACGACGTGGGTCACATTTATCATATTTTCTATAACTTGCGATGCAAAGTCTAACCCGACTTTGTTTCTGCTCGTCAGTGAGCAAATGGGGCACCCAACGCGCACAGATCTTACGTAGCCCAAGTCGTTCACGTAAGATCTTCAAAACACTTGACAAATGAATGCCACTTAATTCTTCTATCTCTTGCACGGTATAACGTGCGCCTTCCTCAATTAACGTTTTCACAGTAGCAACGTTCTTTTCCGTCAAAACGGAAACCGGCCTACCCACCCGAGGGTCATTTTCAATTGACTCCCGACCATCATTAAAACGACGTACCCACTTGCAAACTGTAGCATATTTTAAAGCACCATTCCCATAAACTTTTTGCAAATCAGCATGAATTTCTGTTGGCGGAAACCCGAACTGTGCTCGAATCTTACAATATGCCCTCTGTTCACAGATTTTTACATCCATATTGAACGCTATATTTTACTATAGTGTATAAAACCACGTGTTGAAAATACCCAGCCCAGCGCGCACGTGGACCTCGTACACCGCATACCGTGGCACCGTTCGAGAGAGGAATGATTACGCAAGTTCTGTGTAAAAAATCGTGCAATTTAATAATTGCGTTAAAAAGTTATAGGCTTACTCTACGAACTTAAAAAGTGTCCCTCGTACCAAAGGGTAGAAGTACTGTTGGGGGAAAAAAACAAAAGGAAGAAAATGCTGGTTACTAGCTTGTAACAAGCAACTTTACCGTTTGCCAAAATGTTCTAAAAAGTTGTCTGATGTTTGACAAAACATATTAGCAGGAAGAAATGCACCAAAAATACAATGTGCAGTTTTTACTTCCTCAATTTTCCTTTTTGTTTCCCTCAGTTAGACACTTTTGAAAAGGCATGCAATTTGTAACAAAAGAAAAAGGATATCCTAGGTGTATGGACAATAGCTTCAAGTTACCTTATCTTCCTTCTTGAAAAAAAAAAAAAAGACTCTTCTTAATTCTTTATTAAACGAAAAAATTTTAGAATGGTCTAAATTAAAGCATTTGCAGACTATAAATTAACTGTGGCTCAATTTGTTGGATTTGTCTTAGAAAATGTAGAAAACATTGTGGGGAAAAAGGAGAAAATGCTGATTACCAACATTTTCTCCTTTTCCCACAATATTTTCAGAGGCATTTTTCTTCAGGGTCGTTAAAACTTGGGATTGTTTGGTGAAGGGTTAAATAAAGCTCATAAATATTTACAACATGAAATTAAATTTTGTATAAGAACAGTCTTAGATAACACTTTGCCAGACAATGCCCTGTTTTAACAAATCTGTGGATGTTTTGGCCATCCAGAAATACTCCTGTAGATAGGACAGTTTAGCCAAGTCAATATTTTCAACATAAATATTTTCAACATAATCACATCCAGAAAAAAACACTGGGGGAAAAGAAGAAAATTCTGGTTACCAACATTTTATCCTTGGCCAACAATGTTTTCAAAATGCTTCTTTCCCATGGTCATCAAAACATAGGATTGTCTGCTAAATTTGTTAACCAACCTTGAAATAACAATATGTTTGTTTTTTTTTTTTACTGCTTAAAAAATCTTGAGTTGCTTCTTATGAATAACTTCAAAGGGTGGAATACTTTTAGATCTTTTTGAGATTTTTATCATCTAGACAATCACATTACTTCTTGAAACAGCAGACGTCTTTAGAAATATCCTTCATGAAAAAAAAGGGATAACAAACATGATCCCAGATTCCATAAAACTTTTCGCCACAATATTTTCAAATGTGTTCTTCTGCAAAACGAAAAAAAAACACAGGTGGTAATATTTCAGACAATGAATATTTTATCATATACAAGCATTGTAGGACTAATATTCAACACCTTGCATGTCTAACATTCAATACAACTTATGCACTCTACATAACCATTTTTATTACTCTTTACCGCACACAAAAAAAAACTGCACACTTGTCAAAATTCAAAGCATTTGAAAATGAGAAATTCACTGTAGCAAAAGTGATGATTTCTGTGTTTCAAAAGATAGAAAACATTGTGGGAAAGGAGAAAATGATGGTATTTTTCAGTAGGTAACAATAACTGCCTCCTACAAAATATGTTAAATACATTGTGCTGTACAAGGGATATATTCCATACAAAACAAACAGTATGAGATAAAAAAATTGGTCTTTCATCCATTACAAGATCACAAAATTTTAGACTGGTCCAAATTGAAAGCATTCGCAGATGACAGTTTCAATGTGGCTTAAATGGTGCTATTTTTTCTTTGATAGGGTAGAAAACATTGTGGGAAAAGGAGAAAATTCTGCTTACCAGCTTTTTCTCCTTTTCCCACAATGTTTTCAAAAGGTTTCTTTCCCATGGTCTTTAACTCTTTACCACATGATAAAATTTTAGACTGGTCCAAATTGAAAGCATTTGCAGGCGACAATTTCAATGTGGCTTAAATGGTGCTATTTTTCTTTGATAGGGTAGAAAACATTGTGGGAAAAGGAGAAAATGCTAGTTACCAGCATTTTCTCCTTTTGCTACATTGTCAAAAGGTTTTTTCCCATGGTCATTAAAAGGCAGCATTGTGAGGTAAAGGGTTAAGCCCATCTATGTAGAAGGCATCATCAGACCATATTAGTCACATTATAGCTCTGCTGTTGTTTATTTTTGGCTGGGTAGAAAAGATTGTTGGAAAAAAAGAAAATGTTAGTGACCAAACTTTTTTCCCCTTTTTCCACAATGCTTCACAGGCTGTCTTCCTTAGAGCTGTTAAAATAGGGTATTATTTGGTAAAAAGGTGACCTCTTTGTCCTAAAATGTTTTTCAAAGACTTCTTTCCTAAGATAACAGCATTTTTAGGTTAACTATTAACTCTTTACCACACAGTCCAGACTTTCAATAACCCTGACAAAAGATGCCTTTTGAACACATGGGAAAAGGAGAAAATGCTGGTAACCAGCATTTTCTCCTTTTCCCACAATGTTTTCTACCCTGCCTAGAACAAAGTTCATTTTTTCAGTCACGATCATTTTGTCATCTGTAAATGCTTTCAATTTGTACTAGTCTAGTACTTTGTCCTTTGGTAAAGAGTTAAGTTGCAAGTTACAGCAGGCAGCGACAGTTTCTACATTTTCCAGCTATTTCAGCTCAAGATCACAAACTGAGCACACTAGATAGAGGAGTTCCAGGATCAGATACAAATTTTGTGTAGAATAATCTTGATCTACACTGTCTGCAAACTCAACTAAAGTTGAGCTTAGTGCTTCAGTTTTTACCCCAAAATCCCAAGTTTAAACCATACTGAAGAAAAACGCTTTTGATAACATAGTAAAAGGAGAAATTTTTGGTAACCAGCATTTTCTCCTTTTCCAAGAATGTTCTATTCCCTTTCAAATATGAATCCCACTATTTGAGCTGCTTTTCTGCAAATGCTTTGAATATGGACAATTTTCAAATTTTTTTGTCAGGTATAGGTTTAGTTATTATCTCCTGAAAAATTTGCAGCCAGAAACTTTGAGAACATTCTTGAAAAATATAAACAAGAGGGCCATGATGGCCCTGTGTCGCTCCACTGGCTTATAAATATAAACCATAAATACTAAACATTTCAATTCTGAGCCAAATGGTTTCAAAATGAAGACTTACATAGTTTTCTCTGTAAAAGCCCATGTGAAAGTTGAGACCCGCAGGGAAAAGCCATTTTTGATCCCAGAGCTATAATTACTTGAACTCTGGTAGAGGTCCACAAGATAAAGCCACATGCCAAAATAATACAAGTCTATGCTGTATGGTTATAAATAAGGTGATTTTCAAGTTTTGTCCATATGAAGCCTCTGTCAAACATAAGACCCCTATTGCAAGGCTAATTTCAAAAAAAAAAAAAAATCAAAAGTGATCCAGATTTGGTAGCCCTTGGGTTTGCGGTTAGGAGCAAAAAGATTTTTTGAATTTTCACGATATAAGCACATGTTTATGACCCATGAGATAGGACTAATTTTGACATAACTTTAACTCAAGGTAAGGAACAAGAAGCCCTTTTAAGTTCTCACTATATTAGCCTATGTAAAGCTTGTGACTTATTGGGTGAAGCCGTTTCAGAGACGATAAGCTTGATGGCCTTAGGCCTGTGGAGCTAAAAAGCAGTATCTTATTCATGAGCTACAGTGACGTTAGTAAATACAAGCTTTTGGAAAAAATTTTTAAAGGTTTTTCAATACTTTTCAGTTTTGTAGCCATAGCAACCATAGCTTTTAACAGAACTTAATTCTTTGAAGACATTCTGAAGAACATCATGGCAAGACGATATCTGTAAAGTTTGGTCAAAATTGGTAGAGTAGTTTCAATGAAAAAGATGGAACAATCTTGGTAGAAGTCTACAATATAAATCTGCATGCCAAATTTTTATAGCCCTAGGCCTTACAGTAAGGATAAAAAATAGATACCTTAAGTTTTCAGTATGTAAGCCTATCTAAAATTTGTGAATCCTGGAGTAGGACAAATTTTTATCCAAAGGCTCAAAACATGCCAAATTTGTTAGTCCCATGCTTTATGGTTAGAAAGAAGAAGACTGTCGAGAAGTCTTCACTATATAAGCCCTTATAAAACTTTGACCCCAGGGATACAGTCAGACTAAATAGGGAATATGTGTATTAGAAGAATAACATGCCAAATTTGGGAGTTCTTTGCCTTATGGCTAGTAACAAGACGGTTTCTGAAGTTTTCACTCCATAAACCCATGTAAAACTTGTGAACCCTGGTGCGGGGCCAAACTTGATCCTAGGGCTGTAACTTGGGCCCTCTTTGTAGTTGTCCACTAGATAATGCTATAATTATGCAAAATTTGGTAGCCCTAAGCCTTATGGCTATGTACACCAAGATTTAAAGTTTTTGCTATATAAGGCCATGTAAACCTTGTGAACCTCCCCCACCAGCCCACCCACCTTCCCCAGCACGAGGCCAAAATGACCCCAGGACTGTAATTTGGGCACTTTTGGTAGACCCCCACAGGATCAAGCTAAATGCAAAATTTGATAGAGGCCCACTAGATATAGCTACATGCAAAATTTGGTAGCTCTAGGCCTTATTGCTAGGTACAGGAAGATTTTTAAAGTTTTCTCTATATAAGCCTATTTAAAACTTGTGACCCCTGGGGCAGAGCCAATTTTGACCCCGTGGCTATAATTTGAAGAAACATGATAGAGGTCTACTACATAAAACTACATGCCAAATTTGGTAGCCCTATGCCTTATGGTTTCAGACAAGAAGATTTTTAAAGATTTCCAATATTTTTCAGTTTTGTTGCCATGGCAACTAGAGTTTTTGAAGGAATCAAATTCTTTCAAGAAATTCTGAAGAGGACCATGACAGGATCATTTCTGTAAAGTTTCGTGAAAATCGGATGGGTAGTTTCAGAGGAGATGTTTGAAATAAAAGTTAACGCACGGACGGACGGATGCACGACGGACACCCGGCCATGACATAAGCCCGCTGGCCTTCAGCCAGTGGAGCTAAAAATCAAAATGAACAAAGGTTTAATGCAATGTATACATGCTGAAACACTGTGGCAAAATGAGACATTGCTTGATCTGAGCTGCTGGAAATTTTTAGCAGGAGAAAAAAACAAGAGGGCCATGATAGCCCTGGATCACTCACCTGAGTAGAGTGCCTTAAAGGTATTTCTTTAATTTGATTAAATGACCTCGTTTATGACCCCAGGTGACCCAATTTCAAGCTCATATTTCACAAACATTCTGACCAATTTTCAAGTCAGTTGAGCAAAAAATGTAGCCTCTAGAGTGCCCTAAAAGTATTTCTTTAATTTGACCTATGACCCCAGGTGACCCAAATTTGAACTGGTCTTGAACTTTATCAAATGAAACATTTTAACCAATTTCCAAATCAACTGAATAATAAATGTGGCCTCTAGAGTGCCCAATAGGTATTTCTTTAATATGACCATGTGACCTAGTTTATGACCCCCAGTTGACCGAAATTTAGACTCATGTGAGATTTTATAAAGACAAACATTCTGACCAATTTTCAAGGCAACTGAGCAAATAATGTGGCCTCTAGAGTGCCCATAAGGTATTTCTTTAATTTGACCTAGTGACCTAGTTTATGGTTCCAGGTGACCCAAATCCAAACTCATCTGATATTTCATCAAGACAAACATTCTGGCCAAATTTCAGGTCATTTGAGCAATAAATGTGGCCTCCAGAGTGCAAACAATGTATTTCTTTAATTCGACTCAGTGACCTAGTTTATGACCCCAGTTGACCCAAATTCAGACTTATGTGAGATTTTATAAAGACAAACTTTCTGACCAATTTTCAAGGCAATTGAGCCAAATAATGTGGCCTCAAGAGTGCCAACAAGGTATTTCTTTAATTTGACCTAGTGACCTAGTTTATGACCCAAGATGACCCAATTTTGAACTCAATGAACTCATTGTGCTTAGATGGGCAAACAAACTTAGAAGAGAATCACTACATACCAAATATCAAAGCTCTACGCCTTCCAGTTTCAAAGAAGAATTTTAAAGTTTTCCTTCTTTGTTCCTATGTTCGAACTTGTGACGCCCCCGGGCTGGGCCAGTTTTGACCCAAGCAGCATCCTTGGAACAAACTTGGTAGAGGTCCACTAGGAATGCTACATATCAAATATCAATGCTCTACACCTTCCCGTTTAAGAGAAAAAGAAATTTAAAGTTTTCCTTCTTTGTTCCTATGTTCGAACTTGTGACCCCTAGGGCGGGGCCAGTTTTGACCCCAGAGGCATCACAGGAACAAACTTGGTAGAGGTCCACTATGAGATGCAACATACCAAATATCAAAGCTCTACACCTTTTGAATTCAGAAAAGAAGAATTTTAAAGTTTTCCTTCTTTGTTCCTATGTTCGAACTTGTGACCCTCGGGGCTGGGCCAGTTTTGACCCCAAGGGCATCATATGAACAAACTTGGTAGAGATCCACTAGAAGATGCTACATACCAAATATCAAAGCTCCACGCCTTCCTGTTTCAGAGAGGAAGATTTTTAAAGTTTTCCCTCTTTGTTCCTATGTTCGAACTTGTGACCCCTAGGGCGGGGCCAGTTTTGACCCCAGAGGCATCACAGGAACAAACTTGGTAGAGGTCCACTATGAGATGCAACATACCAAATATCAAAGCTCTACGCCTCTCGGATTCAGAAACGAAGAATTTTAAAGTTTTCCTTCTTTGTTCCTCTGTTCAAACTTGTGACCCCCGGGGCGGGGTCAGTTTTGACCCCAGGGGCATCATATGAACAAACTTGGTAGAGGTCTACTAGGAGATGCTACATGCCAAATATCAAAGCTCTATGCCTTCCAGTTTCAGAGAAGATGATTTTTAAATTTTGCCTTCTTTGTTCCTATGTTCAAACTTGTGACCCCGGGGCGGGGCCAGTTTTGACTCCAAGGGACATCATATGAACAAATTTGGTAGAGGTCCACTAGGAGATGCTACATACCAAATATCAATCCTCCACGCCTTCCTGTTTCAGAGAGGCAGATTTTTAAAGTTTTCCCTTTTTGTTCCAATGTTCGAACTTGTGACCCCTAGGGCGGGGCCAGTTTTGACCCCAGGGGCATCATATGAACAAACTTTGTAGAGGTCCACTAGGAGATGCAACATACCAAATATCAAAGCTCCACGCCTTCCGATTTCAGAGAAGAAGATTTTTTTAGTTTTCCTTCTCTGTTCCTATGTTCGAACTTGTGACCCTCGGGGCAGGGCCAGTTTTGACCCCAAGGGCATCATATGAACAAACTTTAGAGGTCCACTAGAAGATGCTACATACCAAATATCAAAGCTCTACACCTTCCTGTTTCAGAGAAGACGATTTTTAAAGTTTTCCATCTTTGTTCCTATGTTCGAAATTGTGACCCCCGGGGCGAGGCCAGTTTTGACCCCAGGGGCATCATATGAACAAAATTGGTAGAGGTCCACTAGAAGATGCTACATACCAAATATCAAAGCTCTAAACCTTCCCGTTTCCGAGAAGAAAATTTTTAAAATTTTCCCTCTTTGTTCCTATGTTCGAGGTTGTGACCCCCCCGGGCGGGGCCAGTTTTGACCCCAGGGACATCATATGAACAAACTTGGTAGAGGTCCACTAGGAGATGCTACATACCAAATATCAAAGCTCTAAGCCCTCAAGTTTCAGGGAAGAAAATTTTTTAAGTTTTCCTTCTTTGTTCCTATGTTCAAACTTGTGTCGGTTGGTTGGTTGTATTGGGGTTTAACGCCACTTTAACAGCTAAGGTCATATCATGGCGGTCAGTGACGCACATGTGTTTCCTGGCTTTCTCACACCAGTACTAACACAACTTTCTTTCCAAAGCCACCAACTACTTTTCTCACATGCTTCAGCAGAGGTGAGAGGCAAAAATATGCCGGAAAGAAAGTTCGCCTCAACCGGGTATCGAACTCACAACCATCAGGTCATGAGTCCGACACGCTCACCACTGAGCCACCCAGGTGGGCTTCAAACTTGTGACCCCCAAAGCGGGGCCAGTTTTGACCCCAGGGACATCATATGAACAAACTTGGTAGAGGTCCACAAGGAGATGCTACATACCAAATATCAAAGCTCTGCGCCTTCTAGTTTCAGAGAAGAAGATTTTCAAAGATTTTGCTTTTTTTTCCTTTTTGTTGCCATGGCAAACAGAGTTATGGGTGGAATTCATTTCTTTGAACAACTTTGGTAGAGCTTCACCCAAGGAACATCCCTGCCAAGTTTCATCAAGATTGGCCCAGTGGTTTTGGAGAAGAAGATGTTTAAAGAAATTGTTGACGGACGACAGATGACGGACGCCGGACATAGGGCGATCACAATAGCTCACCTTGAGCACTTTGTACTCACGGTGAGCTAAAAACTAAAGCCAACATTATGATCAGTTGTCTACCTTTATGCGGACTTCATGAGCCCCAGGGGGCGCCACCTCAATAGTTTCAATCTGTAAAGGCTTCTTGGGTTCCCATGCTACAGCTGCTTTGCAAGTAATTGGCTGAAATAGACAAGAAAAATCATTACTAGAACTTTTTGACTGTATTACTGAAATACTAGAATAATACCTTATTATTCAAATTGTGCGGTCTATCTAGATCACTTCTTCTCATTAACCTAGGACACAATTGTAGACTCATCAATTTTGCAAGCATAAAATTTTGCAGACAACAAATCAGATTCAGTTTATGGTTTATTCTCTGAAAAGGTAAAAACATACTGGGAAAAGGAGAAAATCCTGTATGTCAGCATTTTCTCCTTTTGCTGCAATGTTAAACAGTTTTCAAAAACCCACTTTCTGGGGGGTTATGAAAAGATAGCATTATTTGGTAAAGAGCTATATAACTACTTTTCTTCCTAAAACTATTTTGTAGCAGACTACCTTTAAAATCAATCTATTTAGTTAAATAGATATATTCAGTATCAGTTGGAAGATAACACATCTAATCAGGGTGAAATATATCACTAGAAACATGCTAGACAATATTGTCGGAAAAGGAGAAAATGCATGCAACACTTTAACTGATGACAAAATTCAAGACTTGACCAAACTATAAGCAATTTTGTAGATGACAAATTATATGTGGCACAAAAGGTGTAATAAGTTATATCTTTTAAGTGTACAAAACATTGTTGGAAAAGGATAAAATGCTGGTTACCAGCATTTTCTTTTTTTTCCCACAACGTTTTCAAAAACCTTCTTCCTCAAGGTCAGTAAAACTCAGGATAGAGTGCTAAAAGGGTTGTAACCAGCATCATCTACTTTACTAACCAAGATATTCAACCGGATCTTTCAGTATAGCATTCACACTTGAACGCATACATGTAAAGACATCAATGCACACAATGTCATGATATGTTGCTTAACTTGGGTTCCAGTAATTCATTACTAAAATGGTTAGTTTGCTAACTATCAAATTCTTTTATTTGATGAAGCCTCATCAATGACACATTGTCTTTATCATAGATTTATCAACATTGTGTACTCCTAAAATTTCCCAGTCCCTTTCCATATTTCATAGGTTCTGCCTTCTTCTATGGCGACACATGACAGACCTCTCTTCTTTCCCCTCCCCCCATTTCTTTAGATGTGACTGTGCACAGCCAAAGCATGTAAAAGGCTGACCCATACCAAATAACCCCTAGTTATAATAACCCTGTGATGACCTTTGAAAACATCATGCAAAAAGGAGAAAATACTGGTATCCCACATTTTCTGCTTTTCCCACTATGTTTTTTACCGTATCTGAGGCAAAACTTATGATTTAAGATGCACTTAAATAATAATAGACTGCTTTCAATTTGGATGAGTCTAAATTATTGTCATTTTGTAAAGAGTAAAGCTGTACTCACTGAGAATTAACTCTTTACCAAACGGCAAAATCTTAGACTGGTCGAAATTGAATGCATTTGCAGATGAAAATTTAAATGTGGCTCATTTATAGAATTTGTTTTTGGTGGGGTAGAAAACATATTGGGCAAAGGAGAAAATGCTGATTACCAGCATTTTCTCCTTTTCCCACTATGTTTTCAAAAGCCTTTTTTGTTAGGGTCGTTAAAATTCGAGATTGTATGGTAAAGGGTTACGCACTTTCTATCCAGGGAAATGGAAAGATTGCTTTTATTGAAAAATTGTTTTTATTTTCACAATGTTTCAATAGAACTGGGAAAAAGATATTCTTTTAACCTACACATACTTTGACTTGTTTTGTATTTGTATGGTGTTAAACGTAACTTTTTCAGTTGTATCACTGAAGCCAGAATACCTATCCATGCTTTCCTGATGTTTCTTTCACCAGTACTTTGCACACTATTCTTCCAAAGCCACTGGCTGCTTTCATACCACATTTAAGTTACCATCTGTTACTGCTTTCAAAATGGAAAAGTCTAGCATTTTGTCAGTTAGTAAACACCTCAAGTGTTGGGGTGATGGCCTATCAACTTTTATCTCCAAGTTCTGAATTTTAACCTGGACTAAAGTCTGACAAAGTTTTTACTTCATGATAATAATGTCACTGTTGATACATTCTGGCAAATATCTGGCCAATACCACATGAAATTGAGGATAATTGTCTGATTTGGTGTGTGATCAACATTTCTTTCATCAAGTGAAAAGCGGAGGTATATTTTCAAGAGTGGTGAAGCTACGAGTGAAAATATTGCATTTGCTTTTCACAAGATTAAAGAAATTTCTATAATACACTGAAACAAACAATTATCCTATTTCTTTTATGCTCTTCAATTTAACCTTTCTTTTCACATCTAATTTTTGCACCTCGTGAAAAAAATGTGCATTTTCAAGCGAAACAGATCTATTTGATCTAGTCTTGATATAGACTAGCTGTAATAATGAGGTCATGAGTGATGCTGACTACGTCATAAAACAAGACGTTCAGACGCTAAAATTTCATTCATGTTCTGTAAATATCTGTGGCATGTCAAAAATTAAAGTTACAACATTCATTGGTGAATTATAACATGTAGCTACAGAGATAATTTTTATAAAGATCAGCTTTACAAGACAAAAATGTTGCAAACTTATCTGTGAAAGTAAAAGCATCTGAAGATGACATTTTAATATTGACTGTTCTCAAAGGGTTAAAAACCTTGTGGGAAAATGAAGAAATGCTGATTACCAGCATTTTCTTTTTTTCCGCAATGTTTTCAAAAGCCTTTTTTCCTCTGGTCCTTCACCCTTCGATACACAATCTAGAATTTTAATGGGGAAGAAAGCTTTTGAAAGTAATGTGGGAAAAGGAGAACATGCTGGTAACCAGCACGTTCTCGCTTTCCCACAATCCTATCAGAGACAAATGTTATCATTTGAGCCACATATGATTTGCCTTTTGCAAATGCTTTCAATTTGGATGTGTCCAAAATTTAGTTGTTTGGTTAACTCTTTACCAAACAACAATACTTCAGCCTGGTCCAAATTGAAAGCATTTGCAGACGACAAAATAAATGTGACTGAAAATTTGAAATTTGTTTTTGGATGGGTAGAAAACATTGTGGGAAAAGGAGAATATGCTGGTTACCAGCATTTTCTCTTTTTCCCACAATGTTTTCAAAAGGCTTCTTTCTCAGGGTTGCTGAGAGTCCAGATTGCGTGATGTAGCGTTAAGCGACCTTGAAAATACAGCAAACCCTTCACACACCTTGCTCAACCTTTAAAATGTAATTTTGTATAATGTAGATTAAGATCAGAACACACACCAATCGCAATCTGATCTTTGATCGATAGTGCCTGTTCTTATGCAATAAATCCTGACTACGGCATATCCTGTTTTTTTTTGTACATGGATTTAACAGGCAGAAATATATTACATTTCAATTGGCAAATCAACAACCTAAGTGTTAACTCTTTGAAAACAAAGGTTACCAGCATTTTCTCCTTTGCAGACGACAAAATAAATGAAACTGAAAAATTGAAATTTGTTTTGGATAAGATAGAAAACATTGTGGGCAAAGGAGAAAATGCTGGTTACCAGCATTTTCTCCTTTACCCACAATGTTTTCAAAAGCCTTCTTTCTCAGGGTCTTTAAAAGTTGGGATTGGGTGGTAAAGGGTTGAGATGTGAATTTTGCAAAATGGCCAAGTAAATTCTGAACTAACCCTTTCCCAAACCATCTTGAGTTTTACAGACCCTGAGGAAAAAGCTTTTTTTGAAAATATTGTGGAAAATGAGAAAATGCTGGTGACCAGCATTTTCTCCTCTTCCAACTAAGTTTTCAACTCTTTTGAAGACAAATTCAGTCATTATGACCAGACATAAATTTTTTGTGTGCAAGAGCCTTCAATTTGTACAGGTCTAAAATTTTATTGTCTAGTATAAAGTTAAGCCTGTACTTTACAGGCATTTCTAAGGCCTTTACCACACACTCCAGAGTTTTAATAACCTTGAAGAAGAAACCTTTTGAAAAGATTTCCGGAAAGGGAGAAAATGCTGGTTGCCAACATTATCTCCTTTTCCCATGATGTTTTCTACCTTTTCCAAGATAGAAGTCATCATTTGCATTTCTTTTTTTTATTTGCAAAGGATGGACATGGACATTTATAGAATTGTGTTGTTTGGTAAAGAATTAAAAAAGCCAGGTAACAAATGACAAAACTTTAGATAAAACATGCATTCTGATAGTATTGCATAGCAATACACAGTCCCCTACCGGCTGTATGTATCGCTGGCATGTCAGTGAAATTTTTTAAGTCCAAGGCCCGTAAATGCGTCAAAAAGCAGTGGAGTGGGACGAAACTCGAACTTGATGTGTAAGTCATGGTGGTTGATGTACACACCAAAAATCAGCTCTATATATAGCAGCGTTTAGAAAAAAAGTGCGGAAAAATGTTTTATCAGTGAAATTTTGTAAGTCCAAGGCCCGTAAATGCGTGAAAAAGCAGTGGAGCGGGATGAAACTTGAACTTGATCTGCCAGTCATGGTGGTTGACTTACACAGCAAAAGTCAGGTGAATATCTACCAGCATTTAGAAAAAAAAGTCCGGAAAACTGATTTATCAGTGAAATTTTGTAAGTCGAAGGCCCGTAAATCCGTGAAAAACCAGTGGACCGGAACGAAAGTCGAACTTGATCTGTAAGTCATGGTGGTTGAGTTACACAGCAAATCTGAGATCAATACCTACCAGCGTTTAGGAAAAAAGTCCGGAAAACTGATTTATCAGTAAAATTTTGTTAACTCCAAGGCCAGTAAATCTGTGAAAAATGGGTGGACCGGAACGAAACTCGAACTTGATCTGTAAGTGATGGTGGGTGACTTACACACCAAAACTCAGCTAAATATGTACCAGCGTTTAGAAAAAAAGTCTGGAAAACTGAATTGCCGGACTGATGGACAGACGGTCGGACAGAGTGCAAACCTTAAGTCCCCTTCGGCTTTGCCGGTAGGGGACTAATAATCAAAGGTAAGGACAGGGATATTTATAAGGGAGA
Source organism: Tridacna gigas (assembly GCA_945859785.2). Taxonomy (NCBI): domain Eukaryota; kingdom Metazoa; phylum Mollusca; class Bivalvia; order Cardiida; family Cardiidae; genus Tridacna; species Tridacna gigas. Next base: position 48,570,209 of record OX244030.2, on the reverse strand, counting down.
TGATACTGAAGTCATTGCAGGTAAAAAAACAATTGCCAGTCATTCTTTTTCCATGACATACTCCCTTGCAAAAGAAATGCATGTTTTTTTTTTACATAAGTAGAAAAGATACAGAAAACTTTTGAAAACTGATATTTTATTCCACCGACGTTAAATTTCACCCCTTTTCTGCAAATTGCACAAATTCAAATTGATTTATTTTCCTCAATGGTTGATTAATATCCAGGTTAAAATGATTGTATGGTAAAAAAACATTTTGAACTGACTGAGTCTTAGTAGCTAGCATGACCTTCATGTGCAATTGTTGCTGTAGCTGTCTTCCTTGGCATTGAATCAATCACGGAGTTACGACTAACTGAACATATTGGAATGTTGTTCCATTCCTTGTGTAATCAGAGGTTGGAAAATTTTTCCAAACCCACTTGTCCTGCAGGACGAGTTAATTAGAAAAGTTACTCATTCTTCTTCTAGTATCACTCGTCCTACATTTTAGCCAAGATAGCAAAAAAACAAAGAAATTACCATTATAACCATAATATAATTTGTGTTCAATTAAGCAGTCGACATATTTCTAGAAATCTTTTTGATTAGCAAAGGGTCTGTTCCTTTAAATTTTCCTCAAGGCATTTCCTTGTGGATGAATGATCGAGTTCAAATTTCTGTGTTTGGTACATGTAATGCGTAAGAAAAACAGAACCAAGATGGATCCTTGTATTGATAATATTCAACTATTTTAGAATTCGTTTACATTCATTTTTATTCATAAAATCTATTTGGTCAGGCAGTTGATTGAATTTGAAGGGGAAATGGTCTTTGAATATGCAAAAAATTTACAACTAGCAAAACAAACAGTTTCCAGCAATATCATCCTGCACAGTCTGAGTAGGCTGACCTTGGTTGATTTTTATCAGGGTGCCCAATCACAAACTGTAGTAAGTAATTCACATATAAATTGTACACCCCATGTACAAATCTTTTAGCACTTTCATGCATACATGCACTGTAAAAAGTATGAATGCAGTGTTTTCTCCAGCGTGCGCCCTCGCGGTATTTAGCACACCAAATTTCCAATTGACGAAGTTTAGCTCACCTTCGGGGCCCAAAGGGCACATTCGAAAAATAATGACTAGTGGTATCAAATCTGACTCAAAAAGTATTTATCCACACATTCGGTGTCAAATTTACTTGTGTGATGACGGCACAGTGCGTCACGAGTAAACACAATGTCCATCAGCCAATCAGGTTCAAGTATTGATTGTAAAGGTCATAGGGAGTCTGGTTGTGTATAACATCAACTTCACGGAATTGTTGTTCTCATTTTTTCCAAGATGGCAAAGATTAAACATACAGGTAAGCGTGAGAAATGCAGAATATATCGTCAAATTCATTTTTTTAGCATTGCATGATGAGTTAAAAATTATTATTCCTGCAACATATTGATTTTCAATAGAATAAAGAGAAAAATTTGACAGCTGATGTATTTTCATTAATAAAAAAATTTGTACATTTATTTTTTTTTTAAAATATGCATCATAACAATGTCGTCTGCATGACTTCAGTGCACGATGAAACAGATCTCTGATTGATTGACTGATTGATTGATGTTTTACGCCGCTTTCAACAATATTTCAGTCATATCAAGTAGATCAGGTAGTCTATTCATGTATTTCCTGGGTTTCACCAGTATTAGACGGATCTCTGAGTTCTTGATATCGCATCCTGTAAAAATGACAGGAGACGAAACTGGCGGTCTACTTCTAAAACTAGTAAGTTATGTTATAGTTTGTCACATCATTTAGTTATATTCTTATAAAATATGTACCAACATCAATTCGACCCTTTTCCACCAGTAAGCACATGGTACTTTTTCATCTGAAAGATTTTGAAAACATTGTGACAAAAGGAGAAATTGCTCATTTTCAGCAGTTTATCCTTCAGTCACAATGATTTCAAATGTGCAGACATGAACTTAATATTATATTTTTCCCAACTTTGATTTTCTTTAAATTTGTCCGCTGGAGATGATCTCTTGTTAAGGAAAAGAGCAAGGGTTGATAATTGTTAACTACAAAGCGGCCTGAGGTCGGTATCTTGTAGGGATATGCCAGTAACAGTCCTGTAATCTGCCTGAAAAACATTTGGTATTGAAATAATCAGGGCCCTCGCATTTATTAAAAGGCCCCCTTTCTACATATGAAGGGGCCCTTTCCTGAAAAGCTGGAAAAAACACTGATGCATGTACAAAAAGGAAAGTATGTACAAATTAATGTACAAATGCATGTACAAATTAAACACGATTTTGTAATGCATGCCTAGCTAAGAAAAAAACTTGTGTACAGCAGAGGTAGTCTTACTTGCAAGTGGGTACCTGAGGCTATGAGAGTGGGTTACCAAATATTTTCACTATTTATATTTTGCAGCTCCTTTGTCTGTCTGAATAATTTTCACTACAATTTTTCTTAAGGCAGGGTTTGCCTTGACACATTTTTTTGCGTTCTGATGCATTTTTAAGGTTAAGTACCTGTATTTTTTTTCAATAATGCATCATTGTGGACGTACAAAAACAATAAGAGTTACTTATGATCGTCTTTGTGACCGACAATGTTACATCGTGAGAACACAAGAAAGATGAAGTACGGGAATTAAGAAAATATTTTGCTAGAATACTGTTGGTCTTTTAACTCGTCTAAACTAAACCAGCCGATCTCTAATGAAAACAATATGGCTCAGTCAAAATTGACATCATTCTTGCTGTCTGCAAGGAAAGAGACTTTGAACAGCAGTCAGACTATGATCGCCTGGTACTAGCAGCGAGAAAAACATTCAAGGCCCAGTGTTCTCACTCTGATCATTTTGGGGAGTGCATGCACTCCCTGGGAGACCAGTTTGGGAGTGCAAGAGAAATTCTAGGAGTGCACTTAATAATGACAATTTTCGACCTTCTCTGGAAGAAAGTAAGGCTCTTGTGTAATGAAAATTTGTTTTGACCACTCTCACTCTGCTGTCAACTGCTCTTGATAACAACATGGTTAATTTAAAAGAGACATTACTTCAACTTGCTTGTAATATTTCATACTCACGGGACCATGCAGGTTCAGAGGGACAACTTTTAACCTGATAGCCTTTCCATTTCACTGTCAATTTCAGCCACTAATTAGGTTTCTCTTATCGTTTTATAGTGAGATTTATGTAAAATTCTCTGTTAAAAGTCATTATTAAAGCTGAAAAGACAGTTTGCAATGCCTATGATGGGACAATGTAAAACCAATCTTTGTTGTGTCATGCGTTTTCGCATTTTTTCCAGTGATCTTTTTTTCATGTTATTTAAAGTCCCAATAAAGTCCAAATGTAAACAATGCGGGTTAAAAAATGAAGTTAAATTTTAATCATACCATTTAAAACTATGTAAATTAATATAACGATGACACTCTCTTAATGTGCGATTGGTCAAAGTTCCATTCGCTGGCAAAAGAATTACTTTCAAAACTACAAGAAATACTACCAGGTATCTCTAACTTTTGTTTACATCAATAACGATGACGTAGTTACACCACGTGATACCTTGGAGCTAAGGTAAACGAAAAACAAAATGGAGGACGGTGTGACGGTCGTGAGAATCATATTCGACAGAAAACCAAGTTCGTTTACCGAATTTGCCGAAGAGCGACACAGAAAGAACAAACGGGCGTGTATTTTAGGATTTGTTTCTTTTGTTTTGAACAAGAAGCTCCGTGTAAACATACAGAATGAGCGAACTGTCTGAAAACTGATGCGGATTTCAGTTCGCATTCTCGAATCAGTAAGTCGCCTTACGTTCATCTTATATTTATTGTGTTAAAAATAGATTTATCGCTATATCTGTATTGATTTCCTCATTTACTGTTGGATCAGGATACGTAAGCACTTTCTGATTAATGAATATCGACTAGTAAGATGAAACACAGGTGAACGGCGAGCGACAGTATAATTCATACATTACACACTAATTTACTATTACTTAGTGTGTAATACGTGAATTATACTGTCGCTCACCGGGCACCTATGAGATGAAAGTGATCTTTCATTTTTGCGCAGCACCCGATTGACCCATTTTCTTCGCAGAGAATGCAGATAATGATTAAATGTGCATGAATGTAGTCTAAACCTCGGATATACGCGACGCATATTTATTCGGAGATTGGACATTTACCTAGCAATCCCTAGTTTTTACGATATTGAAAAAATGCTTTTGAAAACAAGGTGGAAATATGAGAAAAAGTTGGTAGCCGACATTTTCTCCTATTTCCACAATATTTTTCTTGTATCACAGACAAATTTCATTATTTGAGAAATATTTGTTTTTCCGCAAATGCGTTAGTGTTGGACAAGGCTAAGTATGGGGGGGGGGGGTATAACACTTCAGAAATGCAATTGATACTCAATGTGTTAAATCTGCACCATTTTTAAAAAAAAATTGGCTGAATTTCTTGGGTGACACAAATTTGAACGTAGAACCCAATTATCTTTCCCTAATCTGGTCAGTGCACATATCAATGGAATCTTGGTGGTTTTTTTTTTTAGCAGATGACAAAATTTTGGACTTGTCTAGATTGAAAACATTTGTAGACGACATAGCTTGTATTGGATCTACATGATTTGTATTTGAAACAGGAGAAACAATTGTTGAATTAAAGGTAAATACTAGTCACCAGCAGCATTTTCTCCTTTTCCTACAATGTTCTGAAAAGGTTTATGCCTCTGGGTCATTACAGCACTGGATTGTATGTTAACCCTTTACTACACAATCTCGAGATTTTACGACCCTGAGAAATAAGCCTTTTGAAAACATAGTAGGAAAAGGAGAAAATGTTGGTAACCAGCATTTTCTCCTTTTCTCACAATATTTTCTCCCCAATCAAAGACATAGTCTATCGTTTGGCCCACATTAAATTGTCGTCTGCAAATGCTTTCAATTTTGACAAGTCTGAATTTTTGTCGTTTGGTAAAGAGTAAAAGATGAATTTGCACATTATTAGGTCTGGGGTTCGATCTGCTGGTTTTTTCATGGGAGTGTCTTTGGGCAAGACACTTCAGAGCCCTAGCATAGTACTGGTGAATCCCAGGAAATACATGAATTTGTGTGATGCTTCCATGATATGATATGACTGAAATACTGTTGAAAGCGGAGTAAAACACCATTAAATTTCTAGCACAGAATGTTAAATGATATGTAAATGATATTCCAGAGTATGGAGATAATTACTTTACACATCTCTGGCCAATGTGAATGGATCCTCCTACATGATGATACACATACTGAATTATACTGACTGTGCAGATGCAGATGAGCCTTGGTTTCTGACTCTGTCATGATTGTGATTCCATTCCAGTAGATTGAGAATTTGGCGACCACTTTTCAGGTACATGTGTCTCAATCAGATAAAACAAATTTTATTTTCAATAGCCAAATTCACAAAATTTACATGACTGGTAAAGTAATGAAAATTCAAAACAATGTATTGCAGTTTCAGGGATTCACCTCAACCCACCACATGGACTATACCTTTAAAGAAGCAGTGTAGATTCAAGATTACTGGTATACTGCAAGAAGTTTTTGCTGTCTCATTTTGCTAGATCTTAAATGAAACCCTTATTATAGGCCAGGATAAAAATGGAGCAGATTTCTTGAAAATATGCTGTTGGACAAAATACCGGTAGACCGCTGATTAAGCTACTACTGTGCTTATGCGACTGAATTTTGTTTTGTCACTTAGGGCTTCACAGTTCTCCTATATTACTTGAGCTGACCCTTGTGATACTAGTAATGCCACAAGTTTTATTCAACTGAACAAATGTAAAGGGCTCAAGGATTATTTCATGTCTCAGTGGTAAATGCATAATGTAAGTAATCCATGACTCGGATTCAATTCTCACTGGGTTTTGTTGGGATGTCCATGGGCAAGTTACTTCAGATATTGTTAAAACTCGGGAAACATATTAATTAACGATCTATCAAAATGGTATGACTGATATAATGTTGAAAGCTACATGTATGTATCACTCAGTCAATCAAACTGGGCTTCATTTGCAAAAGTGCTCATTATTGAGTAAAAGATACTGCATTACACTGTTCTAGAATTTACATGTATCATACATGTAAACAGAATGGTTGTCAGAAATTGAAAGCCTAAAAACTACATTCATTTGTTTGATGTATAGCCCATTGTATTTGTACAGTTATGACTTCATACATGTACAGTTTTCAACATTATTTAAGTTCAACCACATGCTGGACAAATGCTGCAATCAATTCTGTTATCAAATGGAATGAAGTTGGAGTAAACCTACACCTATTACTATACTGCTGTCTTTGTTTTTTTTTACAGTTTCAGATTTAGATAAATTAAAAAAGAGAATACGTCTTTTTTTTATTTTTCAGATATACAGCAGAATAATCAGATTTCCAAAGACATATTCTGTGGTGTTGCTGAAGAATATGTAGCATGTGAATACTTGGCCTTCAGTACTACGATATAAAACTGGCTGGTTCAGATCACAGCGCTTACAAAGACAGATATGTTTCATGCAACAATCAAGGCAATATAATGTAATATTATTTTATTATTTTAAATACATGTACAATCACAATAGTCTTACAAGAAGAATTTGTGGACAAAAAATAAAAAAATATATTCATACATACAGAACAATGTAAGAAGCTACTGCTTTCCCTCAACCCTTAACTCTTTACCAAACAACAATATTTTGGACATTTCCAAAATGAAAGCATTTGCAGAAATTTGTTTTGGGAAAGGTAGAAAACATTGTGGGAAAAGGAGAAAATGCTGGTTACCAGCATTTTCTCCTTTTCCCACAATGTTTTCAAAAGGCTTCTTTCCCAGGGTCTTTAAAAGTTGGGATTGTGTGGTAAAGGGTTAACCAAAACATCCAAGTTATTATGTAAGGCACTATTAATCACTTTAACAAAGAAAAATACTTTTGAAACATTATGGAAATAGCAGAATTGCTGGTTACCGGTATTTTTTCCTCCATAATACTATTCTTCTTGAAGCAAATCTTTTCATTTGAGCTAATACGTCCAATTTTTCATCTGCAATTGTTTCCAGTTTGAACAATTGAACTAAAATTTTACCAACTGGTAAAGGGTTGCGCACCTGCTTGGAAAGTAAGAAAATGGTAGCCGTCTTGCTTTATTTTGACAAAACTTGTTTCATAGTAGCAGACAGTATAGATCTAAAATCAGACTACATATTATGTGCAGTCTGATCTTTATCTACACTGTCTGCAAAAACACCTTTTGTCTGCAAAAACAACTTAAGTTGGTTCAAGGGCTTTAAGCTGCACCCTGTAGCTCAGTCTGTAGCGTAAGGGACTTGAGAACAGGAGGTCACTGGTTCAAACCCTGGCTCGGCCAATTTCTTTCCTCTCTCAACGCTGACCATTGTTTTGACAATGGCTATGTGGGAAAAGCAGCCAGTGGCTTGGAAAGAATACTGTGCGAAGCACTGCTAAAAGAAACGCTAGGAAAGCATGGATAGGTGCACTGGCCGCCACGATATAACTGAAATAATGTTGAAAATGGCATTAAACACCATAGAATCAATCAATCCAGGGCTTTAAGGGTTAAGGAATGTCCTTAGGCAAGACATTGCAGAGCCCCAGCTTTGTGCTGGTGAAATACAGAAAAGACAGTAATGAGTTGTCACACTGACATGAATAAAAATCTGAAATAATGTTTAAAGTGGTGCAAAATGCTCCAACAAATAAACACCCAATCTATACAAGAGAAGAACATTTTAGTCTCATCTAAATTGAAACTATTTGCAGATGAAAAAGTACATGTAACTCAACACAATAAATGTCTCTCTGGAAGGGTAGAAAACAGTGTGGGGGAAAAAAGAAAAAAATGCAGGCTACCAATATTTTCTGCTTTTTCTACAGGCTATATTGTACCAAAATTTTCTCTTTATTCCACAATATTTGGAGAGGCTGTCTCACTAAGAGTTGTTAAAACTTGGATTGTTTGAAAAAGGTTTAAATTTAATAATGCGCCTTTTACCTCTATTTCATATACTAGTAATTCTCAGCAAATTCTCTAAAATTCACTGGCTGTTTCCCCCACGAGCAAACGCAAATCATGTTCAGTAGTTTGACAGGATCAAATCCAGTTGCAATGACACTTAACTCTTTACCACACAGCACTATTTTAGATTGGTCCAAATTAAAAGCATTTACAGACAACAAAATAAATGTGACTCAAAATTTAAATTTGTTTCTGGTAGGGTAGACAAGACAGTGGGAAAAGGAGAAAATGCTGGTAACGAGCATTTTCTCCTTTTCCCGGAATGTTTTCAGAAGGCATCTTCCATAGGTTCGTTTAAACCCAGAATTGTGTGGTTAAGGGTTAATAAACAAGGACGTGAAGATGCTTGCAAGCCCACCATGGCCTTTTGGTTGATATGATTTGTAAAACATGTGTTCAAAATTCAACTGTAGCTGGAGCTTGATAGGTAGTTTCCTACAAAAAGTAACCTCCCCCAGCTTTATTGCCAGTAATATCTCTTTACCAAACAACAAAACAGACTGGTCCAAATTGAAAGCAGTTGCAGACAACAAAATAAATGTGACTGAAAAATTGAAATTTGTTTTGGGAAGGGTAGAAAACACTGTGGGAAAAGGAGAAAATGCTGGTTACCACCATTTCCTCCTTTTCCCACAATGTTTTCAAAAGGCTTCTTTCTCAGGGTCGTTAAAAGTCGGGACTGTGTGGTAAAGGGATATCAGTTATTGACCCAGTGAACATGAGTAAGTGTACAGCTAGTGCTATACAGTTGAAATGCTGTTGAAAATAGATTTATTGCATTGTGACATATATCAGTCAAATACATTTACTTGTGTCTGTTTCTCTTCCCACCTTAGGTGCTCTATGATGGAAAGTTTTACGTGAACAGTATTTTTACCCAAGATACAGATAGCCAGTATTAAGTTTTTACAACAGTCATGAAGAATATTGAATTAAGATTACCAATATGATTAACTCTTTACCAAACGACAAAATTTTAGACTGGTCCAAATTGAAGGCACTTGCAGACGACAAAATAAATATGATTGAAAAATTGAAATTTGTTTTGGGAAGGATAGAAAACATTGTGGGAAAAGGAGAAAATGCTGGTTACCAGCATTTTCTCCTTTTCCCACAATGTTTTCAAAAGCCCTCTTCTTCAGGGGTCATTAAAACCAGGGATTGTGTGGTAAAGAGTTGAGTGTTGTATTTTTGTGACCATTGTTTTTTATTACTAAAAGGAAAATTATTGAAAGATACTAAACTCTATTTCCAGTTTAAGCCTTTACCACACACTCACGGCTTTTAACAGCCCTGAGAGAGAAGGAAAAAGAGAAAATGCTGGTAACCAGCATTTTCTCCTTTTCCCACAGTGTTTTCTTCCCTTCCCAAATAGAATCTTAACTTTTGAGTCACAATTATTTTGTCAACTGCAAATGCTTTCAATATGGACTAGCATAAAATTTTGTCATTTGGTAAAGGGTTACAGTTTTAATTCATGTTTATGAATTTTAAAACAAAACCATATCTTACAAAGTTCGAGACCAATAAAAAGTACATTTGAGCAAACTGCAATTGTTTTCACTATCTACATATTTTCAAGCTTTTAAATCAAGTATACAATAGTCCTTTAGCAAACAATCTCGTCTTTTAATGACCCCCAGGGAGATAGCTTTAGAAACTTCGTGGGACAGTGAAGGAGAAAATGTTAGTAACCAGCATTTTCTTCTATTCCCTCAATAATTTCTACCATTTCAAAGACAAATCTAATCCTTTACGCCACACTGAATTACAGTAGTTGTCAAAAAACACTTCCAATTTGGACTTGTCCAAAATCTGTCATCTGGTAAACGGTTAACCCATTTCTGCACATAGTTTTCAACTCTTGACAAACAACAAAATTTTAGACTTGAAAGTATTTGCAGATGATAAATGGGACTCAAGTATTGAAATTTGTTTTTGGAAGGGTAGAAAATATGGGAAAATGAAAAAAAGTGCTGGTAACCAGAGAATTTCAACAATGTTTTCAAAAGTCTTCATCTCTAGGGTCGTGAAAACTCAAGATTGTTTAGTAAAGGGTTAAACCGACAAAAACCCTATTTAAAGTACCTCACACAATAATCTTTCCAAGCCACTGGCTGCTTTCCCACATGTCACAATGAATATCATCAATTCTAAGAAATTGGAAAAGCCAGGAATCAAACCACTGACCCCCTGTTCTCAAGTTCTTGACCGAGTTCCAAAAGAAACCTCCAAAATCCATAATTTTGATCCAAAATTTCTAATATTACGATCACCAATCACTGCAGAAGTCCACTCCGATGTTACTGGTATACTGTTAAGTTAGTAGATGCACTAATATTGTCCATATTTGTCTATAAACTGAGAGTGATTTTTTCCCTGTCCACACTGTTTAAATGTCACGTCACTCTGTTCAAAATGAGACACTGAAATGACAAGAACATAAATTTCTTTTTAACTCTTTACCACACAATCCCGACTTTTAACAACCCTGAAAGAAAAGGCTTTTGAAAACATTGTGGGAAAAGGAGAAAATGCTGGTAACCAGCATTTTCTCCTTTTCCCACAATGTTTACTACCCTATCAAAAAGAGAAATCATCAGTTTAGCAGCACTTAATTTGTCGTCTGCAAAATTAATGCTTTCAATTTGGTTCAGTCTAAAATTTTGTCGTTTGGTAAAGAGTTAAATAACGCAAAGTATGTATGGGCCACACTCTGGCAAAAGGGGGCTTAATGCATCTCCAGGTGTTTTGAAAACATTATGAGAAAAGGAGAAAATGCAGGTAACCAGCATTTTCTTGATTCCACACTATGTTTTCTACCCTATTAAAAACAAATTCCATCATTTGAGCCACAGTTAAATTTTGGGCTGCAAATACTTTGAATTTGGACTAGACCAAAACTTTGTTGTTTGGTAGAGTTAAATGAAATCCTAAAGAGGCCATTTAACAACTATGTCCTTGTATCTTACACTGCCATTGAGACTGCATTCGCATTTTGAGTCTGAAATACAAATTTATTTAAGGTCTCCCTGGCTCAGTGGTAAAGTGTAGCACTCATAACCTGGAGGTCCGAGCTTTGAGCCTCACTGGAAGCAATGGGTTTTTCATAAGAGTGTTCTTGGGCATGACACTACAGAGCCATAGCCTTGTACCATTAAAACCCAGGGTATACATTAATAAGCAAACTGAGGCAATGAAATGACTGATATAATGTTGAATGCCGCATTAAACACCATTCAATCAATCAAGTAAATTTAGATTGAAAAACACATGTATTTTTAATCTACTAGTCTCAGATTGTATCTCTAGAACTATTTTACAAGATATGCTCATTTCTTTATACAGTAAACCCTGCCCTTGTGGCCACCTTTATACTAATTCTTTTCAAGCTGATAAAATTTCTAACTTGTCCAAATTGAAAGCATTTGTAGACAACAAATTGAACGTGGCTCAAATGACGGAACTTGTTTAAAAAGCTAAAATCACTTTTGGAAATAGAAAATGTTGGTTTTCACCTTTTTTTCATTATGTTTCAAAAGCCTTCTTTTTCAAGGTAAAAAAAAAAAAACACATTTTGAGAGTCTCTTTGGTGCTGGCTTAATACAAAGCAGCTTTTGAGTGTACCTTTTGTGCTTGCTTACTAAAAGTTGGACTTTAATTTGTTTTAGCCCCAAGGCATGCCTTTTTCTCTCTCAAGAGTACATTACTTTTACGAAATACTACTGCAAAGCCCTAGTGGTGCAGCTAGTCGCATACAGGGCTTGAGATTGGGGGATTGCTGCTTCAAATCCCTAGCTCAGCCAATTTCTTTCCCAGGACTGATGATAGTCATTGCAACAGGATACATTCCTCTCTCAATGCTAATCATTGTATTGACAATGATTACGTGGAAAAGCAGACAGTGGGAAATTATGCAAAGTACTGGAAACAGAAACTCTTGATAAACATGGACAGGTGCACTGGCTGCCGTGATAAAACTGAAATAATGTTGAAAATGGCGTTAAACAACCGACAACTGGGGAATGTTCACAAAAAAAAAAAATCAACTAAATGGAGGAATGTGAGAAAGGAGCAGTTGCTTGTAGCAAACAATTGCTCCTTTCAAAAATTTATGGCAAGGGTGTAAAAAAGTTGTATTTGATCAATTATCCCTTCAGCAGCTGATCCTTTCTAAGCTTGAAATATAATAAGACTTCAAAGTTCTAACATTAATGTGTAATAGATGTAGATCTAAATATCATTCAAATACCTGTTGACATGGACTGTGCTAAAATCTGTGAAAAAAAATTGTCGTACAGCAGAGATATAACACCAGACTGGGATATCTATTTGGCGGTTAACAAACATCTTGGTCTCTCTGTATCACACCCTAAAAAAATACACTGTTTTTAGATTGGAAAGAAAAGAGATCAGTAAAAAATGACATAAAAAATTATTTTTCTTAATCACAATGTGGTAGATAAATATTACTTGAGTACTAGTAAACTTCTACTTTTGTCTTCAATTGTCTTGCACTCCAACAACTTGAAGTACATGTATTTATCAGCTTTGGAATATGTATCTATAATTTTGAAAAGTATGGTTCATCTGCATGCAATAACTTGATTGATGAAGTAACATCAACTCTGTCTTCAAAAACTAGCAGTAAAAATATCAATAAGCAATGTGTCTTACTAAACTCTTGAAAGTTGAGAAATATCCTTTGTTGACAGCATAGATCGAGATCAGATTGCACCTAGTAAGAAGTCTGACCTTTGATATAAAAAGTCCACCACCTGATGCTAAACTCAGGTCAAAATTCGCTAGTAATTACAGACCCGAAAAAAAAAAAAAAAAAAACCACAACATTCTTAACTTTTTCATTACCTACGAAGATCAAGATCAGATCGCACATAATGTAAAGTCTGATCTTCGTTATAAAACGTCCGCATTTTGTTTGACTTATTCCCCATGGCTCATATTACAAACCTTTATACCTTGTGTAGACATTCGATTTTGTATGCGCCGAATTTCTTACTAGTCGAAATTGTAACAGGCCGAAAGTGTTATAGGCCGAGATGTCATTCGATGTTTGGACGACTCTTGACAAGAAGAAATAGGCATATCATGATCAAAATAAATATAACACAACTCCGATTCACCAATCAAATGCATACAAATAAATTAGATACGATGAGCGCAGGTATTTTAACGAAAATTAAAGACTTACCGAAGTTTCGCAACGTTTTCTAAGGAGAGAAAGCACATCGTTTGTGTAATACGTCATCGGTCACATGGTGTCTACAAATAGGACACCAGAATGATTCCGAATAGTGCGTAGTAACGTCAGTTGGGAGAATTGATAAAAAAAAAATTAGGATTTTTGTATGGTTCTGTGACATGAACCGATGCTGCTATGAACGCCCCTATCCCCTTGGCGACAAAATAAGAGTAAATCTTACAGATTCATGCCTTTTTTCAAGCATAAAAAAATTCTAATTTTGGACTTTATTGGGACTTTAATTTTTGGAGTAGTATTTCCACATGATTTGACTTAAATTTGTCGATCAGGGTAGCATGTAACTTCCAAGTAACTTTACACTAGAAAAGCGGATCAATATTATTAATACTTTTAAATAACTGACATAACAGCTTGTCATCATTAGCAGAGATAATTGGTGACCCGTGCATCCTTCACACTTGATACTTATTGTACTGAAATTGTTCATGTATAATAGAGTTAGATTTTTCAAATATCATGTTTAGACATTATGTGTTGCCAGTAGGTTCGCCAGTGCTTCAGTTTTGGTGACTTTTTTTCTAACTTTTCCCAAATAGCGCCACTGGCCATCTATAGCGGGAGCCCTGAGACCTGTGCATGCATGCACGCTTCACTTGATATTCTTGTGCGTGATTATTCAATTAAGTGCATGAATCATGCACATATGTGTGTGAATGAGAACCCCGACGCCCTGAGCAGGGTTTCTGTTTACGACGTAAAAGTATCAATATACCCACAAAAATCAGCTTGGACGCAAAATATCAAAGCTGATCGCATTCCTTGGACGCAGTCAAAAATATGTCAAAACCATGATTTAACTAGATCTACATCAATAAGGATAACAATGCAAAATAGTTATGAAGATTTACATTTCTTGTACAAACTGACCATCGGAATTCCAGAGTGTCTACAAATAGATCTCGGTACGTCAAGATATAACAGAGAAAGATAAAAATAGATCTCTTTGTCTTCGATTTCGACTGGTTACCTGCGATGTGAGCATATATTGTCTTTTCCGGCAAAGTGATCATAGGAAAACAGCTGTCGTTTCGCACTTCTTCCCTGAAGATGGCTCTCCGGGCAAAAAAAAAAAAAAAAAAAGCATTCGCAATCTTTCCAAGACCAATGGCTGAAAGGTCCTGCATTCCAAGATTAGATGCTAAGAGAAATTTATCTAGGATATTCCTCTATTTGTGTAAATGTGTTTTGAAACTAAGCAGAAATAGGTTTTTACAACAGGTTTCATGGACTTTCAAAGAAGTTCCATCGTGATGTAAGATTCATACTATTTCGAGCGATGGTCACTTGCGTGCACAGCACATTAAATCTGTGAAAATGTTCCATAAAGAAGTCATTTGCAATAGCTTTCTTTTTTTTATCCATGAAACAAATTTGGCATTAATAAACTGACAATTTATGCAAGCAAAAATGGGACTGAGAAGGAACACAATGGGACTCAACTTTTGCAGTTGCACTGGGTCCCATGGACTCAGTAAAATTTTATTCAAATGGAAACACTGCCTGAGGGTTTTCTGAAAATTGGCTAAAGACATATGCTTGACTCTTTACCACACAATCCAGAGTATTGACAACCCTGGGTAGAGGGCCTTTTGAAAACATTGAGGGAAAAGAAGAAAACGCTGGTAACCAGCATTTTCTTCTTTTCCCACAATGTTTTCTACCTTTTGAAAGACAAATTTTATGTTTTGAGTAACACATCGTTATATTGTCTGCAAATGCTTCAAGTTTAGACTGGGCAAAAATTTTGTCGTGTGGTAAAGAGTTAATTATTTGTTGAAAATGACGGCATAACTGCTACCTGTGCATCAAAAGACGGGAATCAGCCGTTTAACTGGTTTTAAAAATAAGAATGTTGTCTGATGGATACTCTCTTAAAAAAAAAACACAATAGAGGTTATCAAATCCAGTCGACAGCAAGCTATGTACCAATTGTACGGCTGATTAAACTAAACACAATAACCTGTTTACCACAGACAGTGGCTGCACAAACTTTTGCAATTCAAACCTTATGCATCATCAAAACACTAGCAATCACGATGATGCCCTTGAAAGGTCGAAATTACATAAAGATATGGCTGCTTGTCTGCAGCTAGAGCATTTTTGCCTGATAAGAACAGAATTTTGATAAAGCATACTCAAGACTGTTACAGACAAGATACTCTGTATGAAAAAATGATGCAGTCTTGACTGTAAGCCCATCTTTATAGAGAATCTCTGGTGCTACAATGTATCTGACATCATGCGATAATACATAAATAGGTTATATACAGCTTTGGGGTGAATAAGAAACACAAGAACACACATTGTTTCATAAATACTAGTCTTTAATGTCTAATCTAATTACATTTTGTTGTGACCCCTACAAAGTCCAGAATGACCCCCATTATCATGACTAGGGTGTAACAATGACTCCCTATTTATGTTGGTAAGGGAAACCCCGATTAAGGTGCCAAAAATCTGCCAAGTGTACAGGAAATCTTGTAATTTAATTTTTTTGAGAATTGATATCATGCCCAGTCATTTGTAAAAACCCCCTTTTTGACATATGAAAGCTAAAAAATAGAGCTGCAAACTGAACAAGTAATATTTGTTTTGCATATGTATGTAATATGGTGCCTGTAGGAAAAAAAAAAATGTCATCACAAAAAAAAGCTGTTAAAATATTTTACAGCGTCAAGATCTAAGAAAGGTAGGTTAACACAGGTGATTCATTCATTTCACTTTTTATTTTATTTTGCCAAAATACAGCTTGGCTTTTATCTGACAGTATTTGAGCTTACAAAGAGCCAATCCGCCTGTTCCTCTTTGACTTTCAAATAGTTATCTATGTGCACCATCTTCGACAATGAGCTTCCATCTGTCTACAATTCCTTTTTAAAGCAGCCCTAATGTACTTGCAACTTTGAGAAAGGAATAAAGCTGAAAATCCTTCTGTGAAGGCCGTCGATTATCAAGAATCATAGCTGCGTTAGGTTTTTAAACCTTGACTGAAGTTGCAATTATATCTGTGTATGAGCTTGCCCCAGAGAAGTATGATACATCCATATAATCACTAAGCACACAATTTAATAATTCAATTACTTAACAACAACATTTTGGACGTCTCCAGATTGAAAGCATGCATTTGCAGACGACAAAATAAACGGGACTCAAAAATTGGAATTTGAAATTGAAATATGTTGTACAGCGTGAAGATCTGAGAAAGTGATTCTACCATTACACATTTTGTTTTGTTTTTCCCTAACATGGCATGGCCTTTATTTGACTGAGTTTGAGTTTACAATGAGCCAATTGGCCTGCTCCTCTGTGATTTTAAAATAGCCAGATCTGTGCACATCATCTTGGACAATGAGCATCAATCTGTCTACGCTCCTTTTTTTAAGCAGTTCAAATGTACTTCGCAACTTTGAGAAAGGAACAAAGGTGAAAAATCTTCCATGAAGGCGGTTGATTGTCAGAACTCAGGGCTGTGTTCCGCTTTTAAACCCTGACCGCTGTTGCGATTATATCTAAGTATGTGCATGCCCTTGAGACATATGATACATCCATATACCGTAATTTGCCAATGTATTTGGACAGAAAAAAATAATTTTTTTTTTTGTGTCCGAATCTTTAGGAAATTATTATCTTGAAACAAAGGGGGTGGCCAAAATAATAGGTTTTACCTTGTTGTCCAAATGTGTGTGTCCCGAAAAAATATGAGTAAAATCCAACAAATTTAGATCTATTTATAGCACCGATGAGGGGGTCAAAACTGTAATATATCTAAAGTTCCAGCGTTTTTTCAATCTTAAAAGCATGTGTTTTAAATATTTCTTAATTTCTTAGACCTATAAGCAGTAGCTTTCTAAAATCATGGTTCAGTAGTGGATGGTATATATCCAAGATCAGACCGCACATTCTCTATAATCTGATCTCTATCTACACCGTACGCCAACATTTTAAACTCCGCCATCTTGCCATCATCAAAGAGCCATCTGTCAACAAGATTTTACACCTGTCGTGGGTACAAAAATGTTTGCAGTAAAATTTGGATTGTGGGTATGACGTAACGTGCAAATCATCCAGAGCGAGAGGGTTGTAAAGCACCTGTTTTTGTACACACTCTCTCGGGTTACATGCTGACCTCCAATCGACATAAAATGACCATGCAATAAGCGTATATCATGCCCACTTTATACTAGCTGATAGTGTCTTTTTGCGGTTAGGAATGGTTGTTTCAGGAACACCTGGGCAGCTTTGTCACATAATTTGTGTAGTCAGCGGAAAAAAACTCTGCCTGTGTTTTTCTTTAGAAAATATTCCTTGCAACCAAAATAAAAAGGAATGTATACGACAATTAATGCATTCGATCTAATTTTATATACACATGAAATGGATTTAATACCGATAAATAAAGGAAAGAAACAATGAGGTTTGGTACTTATATTTTTTTAAATATTGTTTATGGAGGGACAATTTCACGGTTCTGCAGGTGCCTTTTGAAAACGTTACGAAAAAAGGGAAAAACTGCTTGCACAACACCAAAAAGCCGAGAAACATTAAACTCTTCAAGCACCTTTCAAAACTAGTTGCTTGAGCGGCCTGTGTAGATCAAGATCACACTAGGCAAAATGTTTGGTCTGATCTAAATCTACATTGTTTTGGTGAGAAGTTTTCAACAAAGACAACCTTGGTATTGCATTTTTTTTTTGGTCTTATTTCATGACTTAAAATAACCGCCGAGTTACTTGACTGTTAAGGAATTCATGTTCATATCAGCGATGCAGAAATGTGCAAATATGCAGCCGATCATTATCGGAAACATTTTCTAAATAAAAAATATGTATTTACTGGCTGATTTTTCGGAAAAATAATGTTACAGGCTGTCCGAATATATAGGAAAATTAATTTTTTGGACCGTCCGGAATAAGGACTCAAAATAAATTATTTTTGAAAATTTTTGACCGTGTCCGAACTTTTAGGGTGTCCGAATACATTGGTGAATTACGGTAATCACCAAATGCACAATTTACTAACTTAATTAAGATCCCATTCATTATGGTAAAGGACCTAGGGTGTTAAAATTCATTGATAAGACTGAGACAGCCCAAAGTTACTCTGTACCCCCTAATTTTTCTTTGTACTCCCCAATTCAAAACCTAGGGGGTACAGTGTACCCCCAATTTTTTCTTTGTATCCCCAATTCAAAATCTGGAGGGTGCATGTACCCTCAAATTGAAAACCCAGTGGGCATGCTGGGAGAGCTAGAAAACATTGTGGGAAAAGGAGAAAATGCTGGTTACAAGCATTTTCTCCTTTTCCCACAATGTTTTCAAAAGGCTTCTTCTCCAGGGTCGTTAAAAGTCAGGATTGTGTGGTAAAGGGTTAAGAGCCTATTCATGCTTATAGTAAAGGATCTATGGTGTTATTTACCAAATAAATATGACACTTTAACTTCATAAGCAGGTAAAACATAGTTAAAAAATGCCTGATGACAACTATTAAAAACTTTATCTCAATGTTTTTTCATGTTGTCCAAATGATTATTATTTTCCTTTCTTATATTTTTTCATGTTGTCCAAAAGATCAACTGTTTTCCTGTTCTATGAATATGTATCCTTTGTGTCGCTTTTAACTTCCCTGATTGGTTATGTCCTTAATTTGTAAATTTGATTTTTTCTTTCCGTTACAAAAGCCATGAGTAAGAAAACTGTGCTATATCTCTCAAATAAGCAGTCGTGTTGTTCAAAGATAAAATGACCACGCTTTTTGCGTTCAAGAGGTCAAAATTAAGAGTGTCACCGGTCAACTCCAGGAAAAATCGCAGTGTCTTGCGCGGTGAAAAGAGTTCAGAAATCCATGAAATAAAAATATCGTTCAAAGCATATAGAAACTAAACTCAGATTCAAACTCAGTCGAACCATCCTCCAAAAATGTTTATTTACATACTGCCTTACTGACATTGTGTGTTAGCGAAGGATTCAACTGAAAAAAAGGAAAAGAAATAACTCCGTTGTTAGCCTACCTTGCCTGCAGTCGCCATGTTGCATGTGTGTCGCTTGGAGGCGTGTGCAAAATTAAATATTTTCGTCAGACAACCAGTTGACCACTGTTCTCCTCAGAAACTTCATCGTAAAAAAAACCCAACGAATTCATAAGTTTTGTCAGATCCCAATCTAGAGTCATTGCAACCTCCCCTTGTCATTGAACTGATTTCCTCCTGAACGTTGCAGTAGACGGCTTATTTAACATCTTGCCAAGTATATACAATTACAAAATTGACAATTGAAATTTTAACCCTTTACCACATAATCCCGAGTTTAAACGACCCTGGGGAAGAAGGTTTTTGAAGAAATTGTGAGTAACCAGCATTTTATCTTTTCTCCACAATGTTTTCGACCCTACCAAGAAAAAATGACAATTTGGACAAGTCTAATTTTTTTTTTTTGTAAAAGGCGAAATCAAACCTTATAAATACAGGCTGAGATCGTCATTAATTGGCCTAGATCTACCCGCAAAAATCTTGTTACGAACAATATCTTCTTTTGCCTACTTTTTTTTTTAAATTAGAGGTAGCCTAGGTCTAGATTTCAGTCTGCTGAAGGACTATTAAAACCCTATGTAGTCAACTCTTTAACCCTTTACCACACAATTCCGACTTTTAACGACCCTGAGAAAAAAAGCCCTTTGAAATCATTGTGGGAAAAGGAGAAAGTGCTGGTAACCAGCATTTTCTCCTTTTCCCACAATGTTTTCTACTCTTCCCAAAACAAAGTTCAATTTTGGAGTAACATTTATTTTGTCGTCTGCTAAAGCTTTCAATTTCGACTGGTCTTAAATTTTGTCGTCTGGTAAAGAGTTAAGTAACAAATGACACAATATTAGAAATGGAAATCAGATGAAAATGACAAAACAGATGTGGCTCAAAATATGATTTTTTTGGCGGAAGGGTAGAAAAATTGTGGGAAAACGAGAAAACGCTTGCGATTTATAGCATTTTTCCCCACAGTGTTTCCAAGGCCACTCCACTGTCCACCAACTGCTTGAGATATATCACCAAGTCGTATCGTCGCTTGATGCCAAGCAAAGCACCTGTTTGGTATTTCTGCGATAATCTAATGATTAACCCGCTACCAAACAGTCTCGAGTGACCCGTTTGGTAGCGGGTTAATCATTAGATTTTCGAGTCACCTAATGTCAGACATTTTTTTGTCTGCAGTAAGGCCCACTGAATATTTTCAATTTCAAAGTTGACTCTTGTCCGCAATGTCTCCGCATTAAGCTTACTTTGGGGATCAAATATGATACTGCGTTTTTTGTGCAGTCTGATCTTGATCTACGGAGCACAAAGGCAACTGTAATTTGCGAAAGGCGCTTGACGTGTTGATAAGGTAAACCCTATGCTGCGTTTCGTCCTTGTTTCTTTCATGGAAAGGGACGCCCTCATATAAGCCCATTTCAAGGGCGTGCTAAACTTTGTGGTCATTTTAACCCACGGGTATCCTTATTTATTTCGAGAAATCAGGGTCCACATTCACAAACCATTCTTAAGGGCGCTTTTAGTCTTAATTCTTCAGAATTTTCCTAATTTTAATGTAAGTATAACACAGCCTCTGATTGGCTAAATCAGAGGTTGCGTTATCTTCAAATTTGGAAAATCTTGGAGAATAAGACAGAACGTTTATAGGAATGGTTGGTGAATACGGACCCATATTGCGAGAAATAAAGACCATGAGCAGGGCGCACAATATGTGGAGTATGATGTCGATCTGCACTCTACGATGCCCTATTTACTCCAACACAGTACTTTTGATTCTTTTGATTATCCTTACTTTCTGCCAGACGACAAAATTTTAGTCTTGGTCCGCAATGAAAACATTTTCAGACGTGATGTTTTAAATGTTGCTCTAATGCAGAGATTTCTCTTTGAATGGGTAGAATACATGATGGGAAACAAAGAAAATGTTGGTTACCATTATTTACTCCTTTTTCCACAATGTTTCCAAAAGCCTTTTTATCCGGGAGGCTGGTTAAAACACGAGTCCAAGTGTTTGGTGAAAGGTTAACTCAGTAGGATGGAGGTTGACATGGGAAATTTCAAATGAATATTTTATGTTTCTAATATTCTGTTGATCCCGTTCAAGCACCACAGGCAAAAGCAGAGGCATTTGAGGACGGCATAGATCAAGATCAGACTACACAAAACGTGCAGTCTGATTTTCAATCTATACTATCCGCTTGTTTAGGCAAGCCTGCACGGTAACTCTTTCCGGCTTTCAGGTGATTATATTTTGAGCCGTCGAAAGAGGCTGAGTTTATCATAGGCCTCTGAAACTCCATTGGTCTATTACGGTATAACGAAATTTTCCACTGCGGAAACCGTTACTATGAATAGCACATTCCGTGATAGACCAATAGAGCTTTAAAGGCCTGTGAGTTTTTATATATATATATATATATATATTTGGCGCTGAGAGTGTTAAGTTTGAAAATCGTTCTAACGACGTACATTTATTGGCCGAGCCCTGCTATAACTACATGTCGGCTATTAATCACGAGGTCTAACGACCCTAAGGAAAAGGCCCTTTGAAAACATCGTGGGAAAAGGAGAAAATGCTGGTAACCAGCATCTTCTCCTTTTCCCACAATGTTTTCTACCCTTTGAAAGAAAATATTTGGATTTTTGAGTAACTTCTTATTTGTCGTCTGCAAATGCTTTCGATTTGGGCAAGTCTAAAATTTTGTTGTTTGGTAAAAGGTTAAGCACGGGGCCAGTTGGGCTGGGTCCCAGACCGATCATTTTTCCATTTTATATATTCACACGCTACTTTTCTAAAAATGAAAATCACGAAACCATTTTTCAGTTTTGCCACTGATCTGTAGAGAAAATGAAACGAGACTGCGATGAAGAGTGATTAAAAGATCATTAACGCCTGGATCCAGGCTAGGAGGCAAGTATTCAGGGGTTGTCCGTCCTTCCGTCTGTCCGTCCGTACTCTCACGGTTCCTCTATACACTTCTCAGCATTATTGCCCAGCAATTACTGGATATAATTCAAACAAATATTCGTTTGAAACTTCCTACAAAGAGGAGATGCCTATATTATCGGTATATTTTCACAGGCTTGGTGAAATTTCTTTCCAAGGAACACTTTTCGAGGTTGTTTTATTAGCAAAAGCAGCATGTGCCCTGGAAAGTATATCGTACGTCTTTTTGGTCAAGAATGCAAGGATTGATGTACTGGTTGCAGTTGTAACTGAAAAAAGTGTTGAAAATTTAAACATAGCGCAGTCCGCGCAGGCTGACCTGAGTCGAAACTTTTTGCTATTTGTAAATATTCTGCATGTCCAAGGACCAGTAATCTCATGACTCGGTTTTTAGACAAAATGGATTCTATGGACAGAGAATTATGCGATGACTTGCTTGATATTATGCATCAAGGAGATGCTTGGCGAAATAAAAATGTGTTTTCTGTTTTTATGTCAAAGATTTTATTTTCGTCAATTTACAATACAGATCTATCTGTGGCAAATCAGCTCCAGCCAGCATCTGCAAGAAAAAATTCAACCCTTTATCACACAATCCCGAGTTTTAACGATCCTGAAAGAGAAGGCTTGAAAATATTGTGGGAACAGGAGAATATGCTAATTACCTTTTCTCACAACGTTTTCTACCCTATCAAAGAGAGAAATTATTATATAGCAGCATTCAATTTATCGTCTGCGAATGCTTTCCATTATGCCCGGTCCAAAATTACGTCGTTTGTTAAAGAGTTAAGCAATGAAGTGATAAATAAATCGAACGGACATTCTTAGTCAACACAAAAGATGCAGAAAGTGAAACTTCGAAACTGTTTATGAAATAATAGAGATCTGAGAAAGAAGCGCACACTGTAGAGTTCAGATCAGACTGCACAAGCCGTACAGTCTGATTGTGTTCTATACTGTTCTCATAAGCAATTAAACCTGGGTTAAACGCTACAGGGGTTAAAAATCGTCAATAAAGCTGAACGAACTACACGAAAAGGATAACTCTGCTGCACAGTTTTGGCGATGTTTTGTCGTTGAATGCCCCTCTTTCTCTCTCTCTCTCTCTCACACACATCAAAAGGAAATATAAACACAAACAGTATCAGTACATGCATACATGCCCAGAAACTAAGTGTCGTTGCAAATTCAAACTGACACTAGTAAAAAAAAAAATCGTTTCAACGACCAAAAGTATATGCGAGTCAGATCCAAGATCAGGCTGTACAAAAAGTATTTAGTCTGATACTAATTTATACAGCTGGCAAAAGTTTATAAAGTCGTCCTTGTACAACAAAGATTCAAAATATGTCGTTATTTTATTTACGACTAAATTGGTTGAAATAATTGTATTCATTAAGTCTTTGTCCTCTGCAAAATGCTGCTGTCTGAAAATAGAGAAATAGTGCCTTGTTTTAGGATATCAAAATTTCAGGCATACATGATATTCTGTACTCTTAGGCTGCTTAGCGCGAATCAAGGATCGTTTGCGGACAGTGTAGATCAAGATCAGACTGCACAGAACGTGCAGTCTGATCTTGGCTCTACACTGTCCGATACGGAGATATCTTTCCTCCAAAATGCCTTTGAAATAGCAACCTTTGGGTTTTTACTATCGCCTTGAAAGTTTCATTTCGTTTATTTAGCAGGATTAGGGTTACACCGAAAACACACTAGACAGAAGGCCTATAATTAATTCATTCGTATTTATGTAATTGGTAAATCTAAAGTTAACCCTTAAACTGCGAAATAAAAGGAACGAAGATTTTCAGCCGATAGTATATACCGAAACATTGTGATTACAAAGTGCTTGTTGTTGGGGAAAAAAACTCACCGTACCGGACTGTGTATATCCAAGATCAGACTGCACGTTCTGTGCAGTCTGATCTTGATCTACACTGTCCCCAAAAGAGCACGGAGTCGCGCCTAGCAGCCTTGGAGTTAAAATCAAAATTTAGTCAAAACTGCTGTCACGAAGGAGACGCAAGTGATAGATAATTCTCTGTGCATTTCAAGAACCAACATTCGAAAATTAATCGAAGGAGTTAAACCCTTTACCTCACAATCCCGACTTTTAACGACCCTGAGAAAGAAGCCTTTTGAAAACATTGTGGGAAAAGGAGAAAATGCTGGTAACCAGCATTTTCTCCTCTTCCCACAATGTTTTCTAACCTTTCAGAAACAAATGCAATCATTTTAGCCTCATTTAATTTGTCGTCTGCAAATGCTTTCAATTTGGACCAGCCCGAAATATTGTCGTTTGGTAATGAACTGAGTGAGCACCAGAATTGTTAACTGGTACGCCCATTCAGCAGGCTACTTAGACTTGTATCCGTGGGTTAAATAGAGCATTTTTATGTCGGAACTTTTTGTCATGGATGAGTTTTCTGCGTGTCAGAGGATTGTTCTAAAAAAAAAAAACCCACATATAACAAATACACGAATATAATGTTCTCAATGTCTGATTTAAGCCTGTATTTTAGAAGAGGGGTAAATAACAACTTATATTGCTGTAGTTTTACTATAGTTGTGTACCTTGTTTATTAGAATGACTCAAATGCAGGGCCTTGAACACCAGGCCACAGTTTACCTGGTCGTCACGTGATGATAGCCGTATACAGACTACCCACCAAATGATTGAATAAGCATTCAGAAATATACTGCTACGTTTTTTCCCCCTAAGAAACATACATGTCAGTTTAAATTAGAAGAAAGAAGTTCGAAATAACAGACCATAGTTTCGAATAAATGTATATTTTAATTGTTCGAATCTTCATTTTGACTCGTACCTTACACACATTCCGTATCCACGTGGACCTTTTCAAGAACTGCAGAAATGTTGGTACCGAGTTTATTAGATCTTTCTGGCACTGAAACCAAAACAACAGTTACCAAAATGTTTTAAAGAATTTTGTTAGTAAATACTGAAAAAAAAATTCTCATTTGCGGACAATGAAAGTTGATCTTATGGTGGGATATTCTCTCTGAAACAACCGTGAAATTGTATCTGTTTGGCTTGATTGGCTTAACCAAATTGTTTAGCCAGTCAGAAACTGAGTTTCTTTCAAGATCTAGAATTAGACTATATAACAATGTTATATAGAATGGTTGGTCAACTCTTTACCAGACGTCAAAATTTTAGACTTGTCGAATTTGAAAATATTTGCAGACGAAAAATTGAACGTATTTCAAATGTTGAAAAGTGTCCTAGAAGAGGTAGAAAACATTGTGGGAACAGAACAAAATGCTGGCTACCAGCATTTTCTCCCTTTCCAACATTGTTTTCAAAAGCCTTTTTTCTCAGAGTCGTTAAAAGTCGACATTGTGTGGTAAAGGGTTAAAACACAGGATTGTTTGGTTGGTTGATTGTATGTTATTTAACGCGGCTTTCACATTATTTCAGTCACACGGTGCACCTATCCATGCTTTCGTGGAGTTTCTTTTAACAGTACTACGCACAATATTCTTCCCAAGCCACTGGCTGCTTTCCCACCAGGATTGTTTGGTTAGGGTTAATGAATCAACGCGTATATAATACAGAAATATATACAAAAAAGTATTGTTTTACCGCGCTCATTTGAACTTGCTGCGTTTTGCAAAGATATCTCAACAGTTTCTGGATACGTGCAGTTGCATACGGATCTTCTAAGGTATCAGTGACCAGTCCCACCAATAATTCACACAGTCTACATTCCTTGCCCGGCGTCCAATCTGAAAAATAATTTATGTCCGTCGTGAGCGCTGAAGAAAAAGGATTTGTTGTTTGACAGTAGTTTTACACCGCGTCCAAACATTACTTCGGTTATAAAAGGGCGAAAGCTTACTTAACCCTTCACCAGGCGACAGTTTTACTCTTGTTGAAATTGAAAGCAGACGACAAATTGAATGTTTCTCAAAACATAAGAAATTGTCTCTTATAGGGTAGAAAACATTGTGGGGAAAGGGAGAAAATGCTGGTTACCAGCATTTTCTCCTTTTCCCACAACGTTTTCAATAGCCTTCCTTCTCGGGTTCGTTTAAAGTCGGCATTGTGGGGGTTAATGGTTATTTCATGGATTTCAAAGGTACTAAGTTGGGACTCTGCTGAGCCCTGCCAAAGAAAATTCACACAAAAACCAGCGCCGCCGGTGAAGATAAAACCCAGGGCCCGGTTTCACGAAAAAACTCAAGTCTCTTATTTGGCTCACATTCGCCAGTAGACTAATTTTTCAACTAAAGATGTGTTTGTTATTTCAGATGAATTTCATTAATACTAACAGACTTAAATAACGTTCTCAGATCCTTAGTTTACTGAACGTTTCAGTCACAACTCAACAAAATAATGTACTTAAGTCTATTACTTGAGTTAAGTCAGTTTATTTTGCTGAGTTGAGTCTGAAACGTTGTGTCAGCTCAGGATTTGAGAACATTACTTAGGTCCGTTAAAGTTAGTGAAATGCATCTCAAGTAACAAACTCACCTTAAGTCAGAAACTGAGCCAGTTAGCCAATTTGAGCAAAATAAGAGACTTAAGTTTTTTGTGAAACCGGGCCAAAAACCTTATGAATAAAAGTCAACTACCTTAACCACGGAACCGTGCATTTAGTCTACTGAAGAAAGGAATAAATGATAAGGACATGCGGACGTACAGTTTAAAAAAAGAGAAACAGTAGATTTTCTTATTGAATGGTTTTCAAACTTTTTTCATAAAACGCCGGACAGTGTAGACCAAGCTGCATGGTCTGCCTCTGTTTATTGATATAGCAAGTGCTGCTGAGTTCCCCACTGTGAAAAACGTACATGCAGATTGTATCGCAGGCATATCTTCTCATCTCGCGAAAGTTAAAAAAAAAAGAAAACCATACAGAGGCGACAAATGGAATGTGGCTAAAATGACAAAACTGTCTATGAACGGGAGTAAAAACATTGTGGAAAAAGAAGTGCTGTTCCACCTTGCTCAACCCATAAAATAGCGATGACAACTTCAGGTGCTATGTCGACGAGCTCCCTTCGGTGGATGAAAGGCCCACCTTATTAAAACAAATCAATAATGACTACAACTTCAAGTGCCATGCCCCTGAGCTCCCTTGTGTGGATGACAGGCGTATTCACACCCACTTTGCTATAAGCATAGAATAGCGAGGTAAACTTCAAGCGCTATCCACTGTGGGGACGAAGGCGTATTTGAATCCTGCTCAAAAGTTGAAATAGCAAGGAAAACTTCAAGCGTTATGCAACTTCCCTTTATGAGTGGTAGACGTGTTTGCTCACCTTTCTTAAACTATAGAATAACCATTACTACACTAACCATTACTACACTTTACATGCTTTTTCCGGACAATTACACTATTTTCCTCTGTCGGTGACGGCTGTAAGCGTATTTGACCACCTTGTTTAAAAATAGAAAAGTGGGGACAACTTTCAGCGCTTTTTGCAAAAAATGCCACCGAGAGTCCCAGTGAAAATCACTGGCCTTTGTGTGTCCAGACTTGCTTATACTACAAGAATGCTGTTTTTGCTAACCGTGACTCATCGTTTTCAAATGTGGATAAGGGACGAAATTGCAAACCTTGCATATCCTCAGAATGGTTGACACATTTTCAGTGCTTTTTGCAGACAGTTACTGAGTTCCGTTAAATTTAAACATATTTTATTCAATATACATTGACATTTACATAGACAATACAAGAAATAAATGTGAAAAGGATCTGAACGAAAGCATGTTGCTTATGTAGTTCCTCTCCCCAAGTTGAATCACGTGATACGCCAATAATATCAAATAATATCAAGAAGAAAAGATTATCACACACAAAAAAATAGTAATGAGTGTAAAAAAAAAAAAGGCTCCATTATCTGAAAAAGTAAAAAGAGAAAAAGGAATGGTGATTGGTGATTCATGATTGAGCAGAGCGGCAACAAAAGATACAAAATCACACACACACACACACACACACACACACACACATATATATGTGTGTGTGTGTGTGTGTTCTCGACAGTACATTGTCAGAAAAGAGGAGCAACGGATCTAACCTTAAATGTATTGGATTAAAACTAAGAGAATCTCTTGCTTTTATCAATGTAATCATGAACCGCACGGAAGATCTGTTCGTTTTCAACAAAGGAGAGTTCATTGTCTCCGAGTTCCGTTATTTATGTGATAGGCATACTAGCATGAAAAACCAGACTACGGAAGGAACTTTAAGTACCTGTTTTCGTGAGCAGTGTAAATCAGGCTTTGAAATTACAGGATGAGCAGACAGATCTTGAATCTACTCTGTCCTATATTTTGTGTGGATAAAAATGTCATTGAAGTTGCAAAAAGGTGTACTGGCTCTTTGTACTGATTAGATTTGCAGATGTTTCATTCAAGCGTCATGTTTGAGTACTAAAACGAGCATGTAATGTGCAGTCAATCTCAGGTTCCTTAAATTGAGTAAAATGATGTTGCATGTTTTGATGTCTAAGATATCTGGGGTATAATGGTATTTATTTCCGATATTCTTCGTCAGTCCTGTCGGCATGTATCGGACATGTACGTCATTGCCGACCACTCTCGGCATAGTACGTGAATGTTCGTAATGTTGACAAGGATGCACGGAATATGGCGAGAGAAGATGCAGATTAAGTTAAATGCGAGTCATTCCTGTAAGACAAATGATCTCCCTTTCCAGATAAAGACTAAAGGTAACCAAATAACAGATAGGTCCTTTTGTAAACCTGTATTCCTTTGTTTTTTTAGCCTTGATTTCCTTAGACATGTTGCGATTATAATTTTTTTTTTTTTTTATTATTTGTAAAGTTCCAGTGTTTTTTTTTTTTCCAAGTAAAATTTATTCTAAGTCATCAGAGAAAAGCTTATCGATTTGCAGCTTAATCTGACCAGATATAGTTGAGTATATAAAAAACGTAAAGATCTGTGTAGTGCAAGAAAATCAAGGATAAAAACTAAGTAATTCCCTTATCAGGACCAGTGTAGTACTGAAGAAGAATCATGGCAAAAGAACTGAAGAATGATTCCCAGTTTACCCGGATATTGCCGACCTCAGCAACCTCAGAGCGCATTTATCAAGACGTGAATAAACATGAAACTCAGAATAGTTACGGATCGACTACAACTGTATAATGACTGTAGTATTTTTCCCAGATTCCCAGATTACCCGGATATTGCCGACCTCAGCAACCTCAGAGCAGATGCATTTGCAGATGATAATGGAATGTCGATTGGTTGATGGAATTTGGTTTTGTTAGGGTGGAGGGCATTGTTGGACAGGGGGAGTGTGATTCCCAGCATATTCACAGTGTAGGACCGGAAGTGTACAGTGTTTGAGATTGTATGTCACTTGGGAGTCTGTACAGTGGCGAAATGTCACTTGGTCGTTGTAAACTGCTATGACACGGTAAGTCAAGCTGGTGATTTTTCATTTATTTTGATAGATATTATAAAACCTTCATATCCAGTTTTTTGTTTGTTAATTATAGACCGTATCAGGAACACCCATGTGCTCTGTAAATCTTTCTTGGAGGAATGGGGGTGTCTTGATCATGTAATCATACTAAAATACAGATGATTTTGCCTCAAAACAACGAGGTATTTTGTTTGATTAACCATCCTTAAAAGCTTTTTTGCTGAACGGAAAATGTATAGATATTTTCTTTATTCACTTTTTTTTGAAAACATGTAAACGTTTGGTGACAAAATCGACTACAATCCTCATAATCGTTCGTTTAAAATGGCATGTCGACAAAAGCAATTTGTACAGTCACTTGATAAGCTGTTGTACAGTCGCTTGAGATCTGCAATATTTTATTTTGTACAGTGACTTGAAGAGCATGTCTTTTATTACGGAGAATGAAAAGGGAAATTCGACAGAAAGTTGTTTATTTGAAGTGATATGAGACTCTGACTTGTTTGACCTACTTTAAAGTAGATTGATTTGACAGATGCTCCCTGAAATGTTGGTTGTACTTGCTATAATATTCGATTACTTTATTAGACACTGAAAATCCCAGTAAGATAATGTACCAAGGAAATAGGAACAAGTTTCAAGTTCTGTAACTGACTAATACCGTCTTGTACCCTGCTGCATAAAAGCGCGCTTTGATATAGATCGCAAAGCTTTGTTTATGCATGAGAACACCTAATTGATTGATTATTTAGCACCGTTTTCCACATCATTTCAGTTACATCGCGGAGAAATGAAAACGCGGCGGCCAGTGCACCTGTCCATGATTTCCTGGTTTCTCTTTTATCAGTACTCGCACAATATTCTTTCCAAGCCACTGGCTGCTTTCTCACAAAACCATCATCAAAACAATGGTCAACGGTGGGAGAGGAATTAATCCTTTCGCAATGACTATCTTCAATCCTCGGAAAGGAATTGGCCGAGCCCCGGATCGAGACTACGACCCCCTGTTTTCAACTCCTGTACGCTACCTACTGAACTACCGGGGCTCAGCGAGAACACCTAAACGAGAATAGAATTTGACTGGTTTAAAGGTGGCCCTTCAGATTTTGTGACGAAAATTTTACAATATACAAAAAAAATCATTCTTATACTCCGAAAGCCTTTTATATTTCGTCCATAAAACCCCAGTATCCAAAAACCATCCGACAACATGAGAAATTAGAGAATTACAGGTCTACACCGACGGGAAATACGGTCTATTTTTACATGAGCAACTCGCTCATTGACATACCAGAAATACACAGACGAAGCTTCAGTCATAGCGTTCCAGGAAGACATTATGGAAAATAATTACATGTTTGTTATGTTATGGAATTAAAGCGTCATTAGTCAAGTGCCAGTCACCAGACATTCCCACAATGCTTCTTTGATTTCTGGCGCGAAATCTAAAAATACCTGAAGAGGCTACGTAGCCTTTTAAGGTAACACAATTTCGTTTTTGTAATTTTATGATTCTTAATTATTGATGATTTGTATTGTTTTTTCATATAATTTTCAGTGATATTTATATTTTATATTTTTTAATTGGCGAGATGAGAAAAATCTGAATACCCACCTTTAACCCTTTACAAAACAACACCGGGTCGCTAGCAAAAAATACACGAAGCTCCTTGGGCTGCATTTACTTTGGTGGTGTCCGTGGTCGTGAGGTAGA
The DNA here is from genome assembly GCA_945859785.2 of Tridacna gigas. Taxonomy (NCBI): domain Eukaryota; kingdom Metazoa; phylum Mollusca; class Bivalvia; order Cardiida; family Cardiidae; genus Tridacna; species Tridacna gigas. The sequence goes on along the minus strand of OX244030.2, from coordinate 48,538,732 downwards.
GCGTTGGCCTTATAACCTAAAGGTCCTGAGATCGATACCCGGGAGTGGATGTCAACTTTGGGATTTTTCATTGGCCCACGCATTCGGCGCGAGTACTGGTGTAGTTCCCAGGAAGCAGAATCGAGAGAGATTAGTTTAAGTTTTAAGAACTTGTTTCTCAATCAATGTAAAATAAATATGTTTAAACTAAACTTTGCACGCGACCCAGTGTCGTTCAAACTTAGATGAACATCAGAAAATAAAGGATTTTACACGAGTGCTCAATTCATACATATGAAACCCATGAAGCGAGCCTTTGGCGAGTTTCATAAATTAAAAAAAATGACCTTGGTATAAGATTCTGTTAGTAATACGACGCTAATTAATCGGAATTTAAGGTAAGAAATGGTGTCACGCGACAGTATCCCAATATTAAATAACGTGTGGTCATGTTCATTTATTTTACGAGATCATCAGACCTCTCCAGTAGTGGTGAGTTTAAAATGCAGACTGCTGCAGAATTTGCTGATTAAATCCATTTTTCTTGGGAAATTGTTCAAATACACAGTCTGTTTCGTCATGGTTTTGTAAATAAAGCGAAATCAAAAAACCGAAACACGAAATAGACGAGGTTTATTTTTATATGACTAATTTTAGTAAAGATTTGTTATATTATATTTGCCTTGGTTGCAAATGACCTCTATAGTAATTGTAATTTTTCATTAAGCAAATATATCTAGGCAGAAGAAAAAATAAGAAGAATTTTGTTTAATAAAAAAGAGAGAAAGAAGACCGCTGGACAAGATCATGCAACTTGCCCACGTAGGAAGAAGGTCAAATGACCGTCATGTAAAGCATAAGATGCTTCTACGCGGCGGCTTTTTTGCTTGTTTGTTTACATATACCAAAATATATTGATATTAAAAGCCAATAAAGTATTTGAAAAGATTGATGCTGACTTCTCCTGGCTTCTTTTGTAAAGAAGCCAACTTGTTTGTGTCATTGACTGTAGACTGTATTGACTGTGTGTGGTAAAAAATTATAGTATGTTATCCATAAATTGGATATGCCTACACGTCTAGAATATACCCTGTGAATATGGAATGACAATTCTTCAAAAAAGGAAGTTGTCAGTTTTTACCAAAGGCAGTTAATGGTAAATTATCAATTACGTCGTGCTCATGACGTGATTTGTCTAGTACAAGAATGCTTCACGTCAACGCTTCAACTCTTTACCACACGACAAAACGTTGGACTTGTCCAAAGTCAAAATATTTTAGACTTACCTAACTTCAGTACAAGTTAGGCCTACACATGACGCATACTTATAGCAAAGTAAAAATATGCTTTTTTCAGCGGCATCAAACATAATAGGATGATATGAAGTCAACATAAATTACGAGCCATATCTACTTTTGAAGATATCAGCTTCAGGGGCGTAAAAAGTTGTTTCAATAGAAGTCAAAATGTGGTATAGGGACAAAAACAGAATAATTATTTTCAGCCACATTTTATTGCTACTAAGGCCATAACTAGGGATAATATAAATGTGGCATTGCAGATATCCTAATTTGTCAAAACTACATGTACTGAAATATACAAGGCCTATCTGCGTATCCGCCAAGCCTCATCTTGTCCCCACCAGTCGCTGCTTACTATGCAACACTTTGTCAAATTCTACCATGAGCAGACGACACAGCCTTATTAAAACTTATCTATTTAATGCAGCACCAAATGAGAAAGAAAAAAATAAACCCCCAAAATAATTAAATCAAATAAAAGTGCCATTATCATTTTGGAATCGGTGGGGTAATAATGACATAGAGCCAAAAATCAGATTTAATATGGATTTTTTTTAGATTGTTTAAGCTCTTGCAAGAGAAGTATTTATTTTTCTACTACATCATGGTGCTATAAATTAGCTCCTAATATCACCACAAAATCAAGAAACCAAACCTATGATGCCAGTCAACAGTTGGCATAGTTGAATGTTTGTGACACGAAATGCGTCATCATAATCTCTATCCACTTTAAAAATTGGTACACGTTAGTAGTATCTTCAATTTGTATTCTACGCTGGCTAATCTTTTTCTGTGTTTAAAGCGTATGAAGCCACAATTGAAATATAATCCATTTTCAGCCAGAGGACACAACACAAGAGCAATAATACTTTATATGTCGATTTCATTTCTCTGTTTCCATCATGTAGGTCAAAATACGGGATCAAAGCAAACAAGATTTTGTTGTAAAGTGTCCAAATTCCTTATGTAAGAACAAAATAATTTTGAGAACGGATTCAAGTGACCGTACAAAGTCGTATCAAGTGACAGTACAAACCTAAAATATTGGTTTTCAAGTGACTGTACAAAATTGTGTTAGTAAACATACAGGAATTTCGTCATTTTCATCGCTTTTAAGGTCACAACTTGGAACTTGTTGATGAAGAGAAGAAGCATAAACACGGACAGACCTTTATATCGTAGAAAGAACTCTCTCGTGAGCGCTAAAGCGAAAATTCTGGTATTTTTTGTAGTCGAAAATCATTTCAATTTTCTCACGTCAAGCTGATCAAGACATTCTTATTGCTATAAGGAGGTTGCGCATCGCACGATCAGGTGCCTGGTATGTTTAATATATATCAAAAGTACAAGTGGATGGAAAGATTTCAATTAATTACAAAAATAAACGAAAAAACATTAACTTCACATACCGTGTAAACTCAATTTTCAAGAATCAAGTGACATTTCGCCACTGTACAGACTCCCAAGTGACATACAATCTCAAACACTGTACACTTCCGGTCCTACACCGTGATATTGTCCCTTTCCTGCAATGTTAAACCCCCTTTACCAATTTGGCGACAAAAAGCAGACTTGTTCAATTTCGGAACACTTGCAGATGATAATTGAAATGTGGCATTGTAGAACGGGGAGAAAGTATTTCCTCGCATATTCTCCTTTTCCTGCTATATTTTGATGAAAGGCTTATTCTTTAATGCCGATAAAAGTCGATGTAGTGTGTAGGGTTGAAAATATGTAATTTTTTCCTTTTTCATCTTATATAAGTAACATTGTAAAGTTTTACTTTGTCTCTTATTTTGTAGCGCCTTGGATTATTATTTTTTTATTTCATCTGACTTCTAAAAACCCTTCACTTCATGAAAAATGTAGATTTGTTCGTATTGATAGCATTTGCAGATGACAATCCAAGGTTTCTCGGATAGTTGAATTTGATTTTGACAGGGATGAGGATATTGTAGGACTGAGAGAAAGTGCTGCTTGCCGGTATTTTCTCTTTTCCCATCATTGATTTCAAATAGGCTTTTTCCTTGAAGTCGTTGAAATTCGGAGTAGTGTGGGGAGGGTTGAAGATACATAATTTGCAGTCTTTTTGCTCTCTAATTTAAGAAATACTTGTATAGTTAATCTAGTATTTTTGTTGTGCCTTATATTATTATGTTGTTTCGTGCTTTTCCTTCCAAACCTTTACCACACGACAAAAAAATGCAGACTTATCCAAGTTCTAAGGGTTTGTAGACAGCTACCTAACTGTGGTTGAGATGGCGGAATTTGAGTGTGACATTGGCAGGGGAGGCAGTGTGGGGCGGGGAGGAAATGCCGGTTACCGATTTTTTTGTTTTTGTTTTTGTTTTCCTTTTCCCACAGTGTTTTCAAAGGCTCCTGCCTTACTGTAATTAAGCTCGGATTGATTTGAGAGTTGAAAATATATAATTTGCTACTTTTCTTTTTTAACTCTTTATCCAAAATGCTTGTATAATTGTCTATTGTCTGTTATTTTGTTGTACCTTATATCATTACGGCATTTCGTCTGTTTTCTTTTCACCCTTAACCGCACGACAAAAATGCAGACATGTCCAAATTGAAAGCATTTACGTACGACAATTTAATTTTGTCTCAATTGGTTGAATTTGGTTTGACAGTGTACAGTGAATTTTTGGTCAGGGAGAGAATGCTGGTTGCCGTCGCTTTCTGTTTTTTCTCCTTTTTCCCATAATGTTTTCAAAGTGGTTTCTTCCTCGGTGTGGTGGGGGTAGAAAATTGATGGTTGATGTTTGTGTATGTATGGGTGTTTATTTATGTTAGTTTGTTGGACTTTATTCCTGATCTAAAAATGCAAATACATTTTTTATCCCTTTTTGCAGCATTATCCAGTCTATTAAGGTGATACGTATTCCATGAATAAAAGCGAGCTGTACTCTTATCAAAAACCTTAACTAATATTATTCAAATGAAGTTGTATCAGACTACACTTCTATAGTTTATAAAACCTTTTCCTTAACACAATTTAAGAAAGATGATAATAAGCGAACCTCAAACCACGAGTACTTGTAAAATAGTTATATGACTATTGTCATTTGCCTTGTATTTTTTTACTACATATTTGTCTTTCGAATTGTCACATCCACTTCTTCTTCTTCTCTTTCTTCTTCTCTTTCTTCTGCTTCTTTCTTAATGGAGTACAAACACGGTATGGTTTTAACAGTTTGCTACAACCTTGACTTAACCTGCATAGCTGTACTTATGTATACTGTCCTTAACGTGAGTGGGTCCTACCTTATTTCTTTCTTTTATTTTTACATGTATAGGCATGGCTGAGAGAATTAAATTGAATTATGTGATAGGACCCAACTTCTGTTTCAAATTTCGATATCGTTTTCTTGTAATTATGTTAAGTATTCTGTTTACACATGTTTCCCTTGTGTTTTCATTTTCCATATGGCTAGCAGTGAAGAAAAATAAGATTTCAATACGTTCCGATTGCAGATGTAAATATATTATAAGCGTTGATGCGTGGTCGAACGTGATATATACCCATCGTCTATTAACGAGTTTATCTCGCGCACTTACTCTAATTTGTATCATATGGCTAATTACTCTTTTACTCAGTTCGGGTGATGTTCATCCTAATCCTGGTCCTTCAGATTTTGATGTCTTATCCAATCATACAAGTACCAGCTCAACTTCATATGACTTGTACAATTTTTTAAATTATCCTAACCATCTATCTACTGTACACTATAATGTGCAAAGTATAAGGTTTAAAACAGATCTTTTATTGACAGAGTTCTCACAGTTTGATATAATATCTTTTACTGAAACATGGCTGAGTGATAACTGTCCTACAAGTGACTTATTATTTCCATCTTTTTACGCCCCGGAGAGGAAGGACCGCATTTCAGATAGATATGGGGGTGTAATGGTGTATGTTAAAGATTCCATCTCTTATGTCAGAAGGAATGATTTAGAAATTACTGGGGTTGAATGTATTTGGATTCAGATTAAACTGTGTAATAAAAGAAACATCTTATTCGGCGTCTTTTATAGGCCGCCAAATTCAGATTCTGCATATTATTCATTAATTGAAGATTCTATTGGACTTGCTATGGATTCCAATATTTCGAATATAATAATTTCAGGCGACTTCAATATTAATCAACTGAATTCTAATTCAAATAGAAAAATTAACTCGCTTTGTAGTCAATTTAATTTGTTTCAGCTTATTGAAGAGCCAACACATTATACGGAAACTTCTTCTTCTATGATTGATCTTTTATTTGTGACTAACAAAGAATCCGTGTTGACTTCTGGAGTAGGAGAGCCTTGTTTAGACAACAGTATACGCTATCACTGTCCTATCTTTGGGGTTTTTAATCTTTTAAAAGCAAAACGCACTTCTGTCAGGAGAGTCATCTGGAAATATGACCTGGGTGATTACAATACAATGAAAAATTACTTTAATGGTATTTATTGGACAGAGTTGAAAACTAACGATATTGACAACTACGTTGAAAATATAACCAGTGTTATTAAAGAAGGGATAAATAGCACGATTCCCCATAAATTGGTTACTATTAACTTACAGGAACCACCTTGGATTACTAATCTCATTAAACGAAAAATTAGACAGCGTAAAAGACTATATAAAAAAGCAAAAAAATCAAACCGTTCGAATCACTGGTCAAGATTTAAAAAGGCTAGAAACGAGGTTATTGATTTAATAAGAAAAAGTAAACAGAAATATATTGATTGTCTATCTAATAAGCTACGTTCTGGATCTTTATCGTCACGTGATTGGTGGAAAACATTGAAAGGTTTTATTTCGCCTTCCTCTTCAAGCTCTATACCACCACTGTATGATATTAATAATGATACTATAGTTGTTGATGAAATTGAGAAAGCAAATTTGTTAAATTCATTCTTTGTTTCGCAATCATCACTAGATGATACTGCACATTTGTTACCGAATGAATGTATGAGAAATGGCGAATCTTTAAGTTCAATTAGAATCCATCCGTCCGAGGTCAAGGACATTCTAAAAACTCTTAAAGCTGGGAAAGCTTCTGGTCCAGACGGTATTAACAACATTGTCTTGCGTCAAGCTGCAAATGAGTTGGCAACTCCCTTATGTCACTTTTTCAATTTTTCTTTGGAATCATGCAGCTTACCTTCTTCGTGGAAAATATCTAACGTTTGTCCAATTTTTAAGAGTGGCGATCCCTCGATACCATCCAATTACAGACCGGTGTCACTTCTTAACACTATGGAAAAGGTTTTCGAAAAATTAATCTATAAGCATGTCTTTAACTACTTAATAGAAATACGTTTCTTCACGCCATGCCAGTCAGGTTTCTTACCAGGTGACTCTACCGTTAATCAGCTAATTTTTCTTTATAACAAAATATGTAAAGCTTTGGATGAAGGTTTAGAAATAAGATTCATATTTTTTTATATAAGTAAAGCCTTTGACAAGGTATGGCATAAAGGCCTTATTTTTAAATTAAAACGAGCAGGAATAAAAGGAAAACTTTTGGCATGGTTCTCTGACTATCTCTCTAATAGATGCCAAAGAGTTGTATTGCCTGGCTGTCAGTCAAATACTAAACACTTAAATGCCTGTGTCCCTCAGGGCTCGATACTTGGTCCGCTTCTATTTCTTGTTTACATCAATGATATTGTCGAAAACATTGAATCAGGTATCAATCTCTTTGCTGACGACACTAGCTTGTCATTGGTTGTTAGAAATCCTGCTGACGCGGGGAAAACTCTTCAAGATGATGTTAATAAAATCAATTCTTGGGCAGAATCGTGGCTTGTTAAATTTAATCCAACAAAATCTGAATCTCTTGTCATCTCACGCAAAAGTACAAAGGCTACTCATCCGGATCTAAACATGTCTAATATTCTTATTCCAAATGTAAAAACACATAAACATTTAGGAATACACCTTTCTAGTGATGGATTATGGGATTATCATATTAATAGTATAGCACAAAAGGCTTGGAAAAGAATACATGTTATGCGCGAACTAAAAAATCGTCTTGATAGAAAGTCTCTCCAAGTGATATACTTCTCATTTGTTCGACCAATTCTAGAATATGGCGATGTGGTATGGAATAATATGCCCCAATATTTGAAAGATGATTTGGATAAAATACAAAATGAAGCTGCTAGGATAGTTACAGGTTGTAGTAAACTAGTCTCTTTGTCTGATCTACGAAAGGAGTGTGGTTGGGAAACACTTAGTGAGCGTAGGCGTAAGCATAAACTTATACTTTTCTTTAAAATGGTCAAAGGCTTTGCACCAACATATTTAAGTTCTCTTGTCCCTCAACTAAATAGTAGCATTAGTAATTATAATCTTCGTAATTCTAATAACCTTTATAGCATTGCATGTAGGACAAACCTGTACAAAAATTCATTCATTCCATCTGTCGTTGATGAATGGAATTCAATTCCACAAGATATTAGAAATTTAGAGTCTGTTTCTAGTTTTAAGAATTATTTAAATATTGATAAACCAATCTCGAATAAGTTATTCTTTGTCGGTAAAAGAAGGTTCCAAATTATTCATGCCAGGTTAAGAAATGAATGTAGTTCTCTCAAGCATCATTTATTCATGCGAAATATAGTTGAGTCGCCTCTCTGTATCTGTGGTGCATTAGAAACAAATCAACATTACTTTTTTGAATGTCCATTGTATCGAAATGAAAGAAATTTTTTACTTCGTTCTCTTTCAAATTTTTCATGTGTGGTAGATCTAAATACACTCCTCTTTGGAAGTGATACTCTAACTTTTTGGGACAACAAGGAATTATTTCTTCAAGTTCATTTTTACATAAAGGAAAGTAAAAGATTTGATTAATTAGTTCATTAAACCTCCATTCTCTCTCTCTCTCTCTCTCTCTCTCTCTGTTAGACTGTAGACTGTTTAGGTGTGTGTGTGTGTGTGTGTGTGTGTGTTTTATTGTATTCATGGACTTATTGTATGTGCCATTTGTACTTCGGAGAGGGACTTTATAAGCTTTCGTTAGCTTTCGTCCCAATCCTTTTGTAATTAATTATTACAAATAAATATGTTTAAACTAACCTCAGAGCGCATTTATCAAGACGTGAATAAACATGAAACTCAGAATAGTTACGGATCGACTACAACTGTATGATGACTATAGTATTTTTGGTTCACGTACATGCAATGCCAACACGATAATTAAGGTATTTGTTTACAATCCTTGCTCATTTCTTGTCACTGAAAACATTTCTTGTCATTGAAAACATAAACGTTGGTAATAGTTTGAGAAAATAGTGCTTATTAACATTCCCAGCAGCATATCTACTACACTGTATCCGATAATTGTTACCGTCCGTCTTTGAATAAAGATTGATAAGGTGGATGTCAAATTTACCATGCTCAGTTCGTTGTCTACATATGTCATATTCTTTGAAGATAAACATGTTTGCTATCATCAAAGCATCAATATCCTGTACATGATAAATATTAATACGCAGTGCGTAAATTGTCGCTTGAAATAGCCATAAATAATACTTCTGTGGAAAAATCAAGCCAATTTTTTCGCTACAAATTTCTTTAAGAAATAAAAATTTGAAACGGGAAAAATAATTAAAAAAAAAAAAAATACCATCGTTTACTGCAAATCTCTGTACAGCTACGGCTTCTATATATAGACATGGGGAAAACCGGGATTTGTGCAAAAGAATGACAACAAAAATTACGTACCAACGATGCTGGGCTTATACCGGGCTACTTTCCTAACTTATAGGGGCTGTGTTTATAAATGGCTGGTGCATAGGTTATGTGCTAGCTAACCAAGGCTGCATGACTCGTACCAGGTAGCGTTTTAGTGAGTAAACGTATATTTCATTTTGAAATTCGCTGCATCGATTGCAGAAGAAGTCCGGTTCTGTACCCAGCATGCCCACATCAGATAGACCTGTATGTATTTGAAAAATGCCACCTAGCGGAAGATAATTTGTTCAGTTAATACTAGTCTGGTACCCCGTCGTACTTTAAAAGTACTTCAGGCACTCGTCACAACTCGGCCGATTCCGTACCTACATCTAACCTCGTCCGTATAAAGGAGGCATTTTGAACTACCAATCACGATCTTGAACATGGCGGCGCCCCTGTAGATCACTTAGCAACTACATGAACAACCACGGTGAAGTTATTCACTTCTATCGATCTGTCGATGAAAGCTCCCAACGGAATTAATAAACCACGCTAAAAATTGAATATACAAAGTGCTTGCCGACTGAAATATTCTTAGAAAGATAACGATAGAAAATTTACTCATGCTTTCTTTTTTAAGAGGAGCCTTACAATTTCAATAACGGTAAAGCGGTGTGCTTCCGGAGATGCGCGAAACGTACCGTGTAGGTGCATATCAAGCTACGTGATACAGCCGAGGGATTTGATCACCGGATCACCCGAGGTATGCCGAATGGTACTTCAGGCAAAGCGAAATAATGGCGGCCCCGTTGGTAATATGCAGAGGTAACGGGATATTGTTATTTTACTTGATCAAATTAGACTGTAGGCTGAATTCCAAACAGCTTGGTTGCAATTAAGTAATGGCAGTGAGTTTTTTAATGATCGTTCTTTTCTAGCGAGAAAAATTACACATCAGAAATATTTTGAGTATCCGAAATGTCAATGGACCTATATAACGTCCGAAAATAGGGCTACTTTTAAAAATGATTCATAGTCAAATTTATATTAAAACCATACCGTTGTCTGCGCATGTCATATTCTTCGAAGATTCGACCACCCATCCCCCGTATACCGGGGAAAAGTAGGGCTTATATTGAAGCTATTAGCCTATTACCAAAGCATGTAGGGGCTGTTTTAATAAATGGTCGGTGCATAGGTTACATGTTAGCCGATCATAGCTGAATGAATGGCACCAGGTAGCGTTTTATTGAGTAAAGGTTTATTTTATTTGAAATTCAAAGTCACGGTTGTTGTTTTGAAAAATTACTCCGCTTCTGTACCCAGGATGCCCAAATTAGATAGATGTGTATTTGTAGAATGCCATCTAGCGGGAGATAATGAAAACCATACGCCAACAGCGCGTTTTAGATTCAGTAATGTATATTTTGCACATGATTGATCTCATTTTATTCATTAATCAAACTGGATCACCAGAAATTGGGAAAAACAGGAAAGCACCAAGGGCTACGCTGGGGTCGCCATGGAGGCCGCCATTATGGCGCTTTGCTAGACCCGATAACGTACGGGCGTATTCCTTTCGCTACTTCGAGCACTCCGAACATGTTCTAGATCAGTGGAGTATTTCAGAACACGGTGCTGTGTTCTTCAGAACATTTTCTGACTGTTCTAAATAATTCGAGGTGCAGCGCACCTGCTGAACGCGTCCTCACGTGTTACAAGATGGCTGACAGACGAACAATTTTTCATTGCGAAAACAGTATGGATCTGATCAGGCCTCACAGATGTGCAGGGTGCTCTAGATCCATGCTGAACGCCAAGCTATTTTGTTGGTCTCAATTGTCTTCTCATTTCCTCGTGTCTTGGCTCAAATGTACTTGAAAAAAGCTCAGAATACTCCAGTCCATATGATCTGAGTATAAATCAAAGTGCTGTTAACATCAGCACTGTATGTAAAACAGTCGACACCCAATTAGTTGCAGTATAAAAAACTTGCAACTAATGGGATTTTGTCATCATCGAAATATAGGTGAAAATGCAGCAATTTCTACATTACCCACATTGTTTTCTACCAATCCAAGAAGAAATTTCAATTTTGGAGTCACATTGACTTTGTCGTCTGCAGATACTTTAACTTTGGACAAGTCTGAAATTTTGATGTTTGGTAAAGAGTTATGTGATTGTTACACTAACCCTCAGCAAATAGTCTGTACGCCCGTACAGTTTCCCTATTTTCTAGAAAAGTTTGCGATAGATTTGAAGTTTAATCATGACATACATGTAGGTTAGAATAGCATTCTAATCGCCAACAATAGATTGAAAAGGGGATAAGACACATACATCCAATATGGACCAGCGATATTGCTATCAAGTTTAGAACAAATGAAAGAAACTATTGATAAGAACAATGTTCCAAAAATGCTCCATTCAGAACATCATTCCAGAACACTGCACATGTGCTGAAATATTCCTTTCGCCCGTTCCAGAAGAGTATTCCGGAACACGGTGCAATGTGCCAGAATAGGCGAATGGAATACGTCCGTAGTGTTAGGGGCAGGTAATACGTGACACATTGTCCACTAGATCGGAATGAAACGAAGAATGAACGATCGTGTTCTGCTGAAGATCAGTTTATTGAAGCCAGAACTATCTATAATGAAAGTTGATCTTAAGGGATATCAGGACTTTTCGATATACGATAAATAAAGAACATTCTGCTGGCTAATTAAGTTTCTATGATAATTCAAGTTTGTGTTATAGTCGTAAATCCTACTACTCCTACTAAAGGTGATTTCTGGAAAACTCGAGCCCGAGAAGGGTCGAGACGCGAATGGGCTACCTTTGTATACGAAAATAGAAAACACATCCGAAACCCTTATTTACCAAACAATTCTTAATAATTTTCTTATTCTAGATGTTGGGTGATATCCCTTTCCGAAACAACCTGGTGTTTTAATGACCCTAAGGACCATGGCTTATACACACCTTGTGGGAAAAGGAGAAAATGCTGGTAACCAACATTTTCTCCTCTTCCCACAATGTTTTCTATCCTTTCATGGACAGATAACCATCGTCAGATTGACTGAGACATTCAGTCTGGAATAAGACAGGAGTTTAGAAAGAACCCTTGTTGAATACGGTCGCGTAGATTTTGACTCTATACTGGTCAGACGATAGAATTTTGGACTGTTCCATATTGAAGATCACCTGCAGACGACAAAACTATTGTGGTTCAACTGAAGGTGTTTGTAATATATGGGGTAGCAATTGTTGTAGCAAAATGAAAATACGCTACTTTCCAACAACTTTTTCATAAAAACCTCAAAATTTCTTAAAAACACGGGACCATTTGGTCAAACATTAAACTCGTGAGAATCTGTTTAGAAAGATTTTATGTGATGCAGCAGCAGTTTTGATCGCTTGCATTCCCGCAGGGACAAGAAATGCCGATACACTTGTTTCTCTAAGATGTATGTATACCCCTTGAAATAAACTGAGAAATGCATTTGGATGCATGTTTTTTTTGTACAGTCGAGTCCTATCGCAAATTGTAGATATAAAAGGGTAGTGCATTATAGAAAATTGTAGATATAAATGGGTAGTGCATTATAGCAAATTGTAGATATAAATGTGTAGTGCATTATAGCAAATTGTAGATATAAATGTGTAGTGCATTATAGCAAATTGTAGATATAAATGTGTAGTACATTATAGCAAATTGTATATATAAATGTGTAGTGCATTATAGCAAATTGTAGATATAAATGGGTAGTGCATTATAGCAAATTGTAGATATAAATGGGTAGTGCACTGGGGAAAAGGCGGTATAATGCATCTTCGCGATGTAACATAAATTCATTTTGTCCAAAGACCGACTAAATCAAGGAAAAGAGTGTTCCTTTGACATGCTGTAAATTTATCAATAGCAAACGCTTTTGACCCAGGTCACCCTGCGCAGGCTGACATGGATGGATACTTTTTGTAGTTGCATGAAACTCTTCCAAATAGTTTTTCTTACATTCATTGATTTATTATTTGTGAAATATTCGATGAAAAAATACATGTTCTTTGAGGAAAAAGCCTCCTTCACAGGGCAGAATATAAATGAGCCATACTCTGTGAAAATGTGCTTTAATGCAACTGCAAAAAGTATCGGCCCATGTCGGAACTTTTTCCTACGGATGAGTGTTATGCGTGTCAGCGGATTGTTCTAAGTCGTGATTCAGCTGGTTTTTAGACAAAATGGATACGTATCATGCGACCACTTGATTGGTATCATGCATTAGGAAGACACAATAAACTCCCTTTTCCCAGAGCGACGCTCAAATTAATTTTCTCATATTTTGTAAGACTTTGATCGGATTTATAAACGAGTGCAGGTAAGATATCAAAGATGCAGCTTCCTTTACTGAAATTCTTGACATAAAATTCATATAAATGAACACAAAAAAGAATCTTTTATTCTCAGAGTTTCTCAATCCTAACTTAAATGTAGTTGTCAGCCTGAAAGGTCCTTTTCCTAATTGTCAACATCGGTTTCGCTGACACATACTGGAGTTTCTCCTGTCCACTGGCCATCTTGTCCACATGTCCGGCTCGCATCGCCTGAAGCCATGTAGTAACCGTCATAACATACGTAATGGACGGTACTACCGACGACAGATTTCAGCCCGTACATGATGTCCTCTGGCGCGCCGCAGGACAAATCTGAAACCAGAGAGAAGAAAGTGCAGTACTGAATTAAGGTCCCTTCTTTGACATTACGTGATTTTTTTCTCCATTTTTTATAGAGAATTTGCAAGCGACAGCCGTATGAAAGCCGTATTCACCGATAATTCTAAATATTGTTTTAATTCTGAATTTCAAGACAAGCCATGTTATTGACTGAGATAGAAGGCTGAAATTTGAATCTAACTTATTTATTTTATTCAGTTTATTTCCTCCTTCTGGAGATTAATAAATAATATTTGATTACAGTTCGTAAATCTAACAATGAAACATGGATCAAAAAGAGAAAAGAAAAGGAGAAAAGTCGAACGAACAAATAACAGATGGGCATATTCGCCCGGATAAATCAATTAGATGCACTATCAAGTCCCCTATTTTTTTTTTACCTGTCCTCATTTCTTTTTTTACAATACGGATGCATTTTCTCAGAAACCGAGTGGAAATTCCATTCTGAGAATTCACAGAAGGTTTCTAAGACAGTTGTATGCATACGATACTGTACATTGCAGCAGTAGTACTCTTGTTTCCTGCGTTATAGGACTATAAACTGTTGACCCGAGTACTTTCAGCAAAAAAAGTGTCAGACGTACTATTTCTGAATCCGTCTGCAACGGAACAATCTATATAGGTTTGTATATTGTTTATAAACGAATCTCTGAATGTATGCAGCATCTGGCAATCACTTATTATATGTGTATTTCGTCGTCAATGATCAGACAGCATAAAGGACATGTAGACGGTAGAGCATGGGGTAAAGCTACCCGTACTTTGGCCAATAATCTAAGAATATGGGGGTTTATATTCTCTCGATACAGACGATAAAGGATACATGGCGTAACCTCGGTATGCAGTAATCTAAATCGAGAGAAGTCCGGATCAGCCCTCATCCTATACCTCCATTGATCGGTTTCGTGTTCGTTAACTACAGAATTCACTTTCTGCTTCCAAACTCGTTTAGACGGTAGACTTTCCGAATTTTTAATGTATGTAATGATTAAATCAAATAATTCATAAATTGTTCACCCTAAAGCCGATGAAACAGTTATTGTGGAACAAAATTCTGACAAATTGTACGGCGAAAGTTACTCATGTTTTTTCTGATACATCCAAAATGGGAGACTTCCGGATTTCAAATCTGATGTGAAATCAGAACTGAACGCTTCCGGTCGTAGTTGTTGTAGTTCAGTTAGAAAGTTTGATATCAGGCACTCCTGCTTCTTTGCTTTATCAAGACGATATCCAAGGTTATGTATAAAATATGTTTACGATTTTGCTTGATGATATGTATAATTATGCTGTTTGAAGAAAGGAGGCTATAACAAGCACGTGGTTGGTCTACAACATGTAAGGGCTTGGTTTACAGTGACATGCCATGAGTACTTGATGGGGGAACAATTGGTCATGATGTCACTTTATCAGCCTTCATTTAGAGATTATTGAACACACATGCAAGGGCAAAAAAAGCCTCTGCTTCTTCGTCAAGGAAAGAGGAGTAGAGGATTGAGTCATTTTCTTTCTATTTCAATGCAGCAAAAGCGACCAGTGTAAAGATATCTGCCGCTCAGTTTAATCAGTACAAGAAAAGGTCGTTGTACAAATCAGTTTCATTCAGAAGAATCATTAAATATCAAAATACAAGTAAGTCAAAAAACTTATGTGTTCGTTGAATTGTCGTTCACCATGCTTCTGTCATTTTCAGTCATTTCATAGCGAAGGCTGAGTCATTTATACCGGTCTTTTGTTGTTTTGTTTTTGTGTTTTCACCAGCAGGCCTACTAAGCTGGGGCTCTCAAGTGCCTTGCACAAGGGCACCCTCACAAAAATCACAGTGCCTTGCGAGAGGATCGTGCTCAGGATTTCTAGTATACGACTAAATGAATTAGATGAACATTTTCAGCTAATACTACAGACGTTTTAATCGTAATTTCAGAGCTGATTTTGTCTAAATCTCGCGTAATCGAGTAGATCCAAGATCCGATTACACATTTTGTTCACTCTGACCTTAATCTTCACAATCTTTAATCCTTAAGCACGCAGAGTCGCCTTCAATAGCCTATGGACTAATTTACGTATAGGTACACCATCTAAATCGTCATTATTCTCCATACGAAAATAATTTCTACCTCAACTAACCGAGCAATTTCTTCTTTTGTCAAAATGTTTACCAAATTCACGAGTTCGCTGCTGATTGCCATGGGATAATTCAGCAATTTTAACTCTATACAAGATGACAGAATCTTAGACGTGTCAAAAATGAAAGCCTTTGCAGACGACAATTAGAAGGTAAAACAGTTGAAGGAGTATGTCTTGGATAGGGTAGAAAACATTGTGGGAAGAGAAGAAAATGCTGGTTACCAGCATTTTCTTCTTTTCCCATAAAGTTTTCAAAAGCTTTCTTTTTCAGGGTCAATAAAACTCGGGATTTCGTGGTAGATAGTTATGGGGGACAATCCTATTTGCAGCTTGCAGGAAAATTTGTTTCTTCAATTTAACGGAAATTGCCTCTCAATATTAAGTCCTGAAAATTAAACGTCAAACCGGATATTCAAAGTTATTGTTCAGTTGTACTCAACAGCTTCATCAGATAACTTTATACCAGGAAGTAATCTGAAACACTTAACCCTTAACCTGTTAAATAAGCGAAATGAAACTTTCATGCCGATGGTAAAATTCCAGATATTGCTATTTCAGAGTCACTGTTTGTGGGAAAAAAATATCTCCTTACCAGACAGTGTAGAGCCAAGATCAGACTGCACGTTCTGTGCAGTCTGATCTTGATCAACACTGTCCGAAAAAGGTTCTTGATTCGCACCTAGCAGCATAACGTTTAACTTTAATATAGGTACAACAACAACAACAACAAGAATTAAACTCATCACATACCTCTAGTCCAATTTTCTAAATACAATATCCATACTTGTTTCATCAGATTTATTGGCAGTACTAGTATTTGGGAGTAGGGTGGCTTGAAATATTTGGAGGGGGGTGGGGGAAAATAATTTCAAGACTTATGTTTCTTAGGTAAAAGAGGAAATTTGTACAGTGCAGACAATGAAAAATAGTCAAAAAAATAAGGCCAGAGTATCCCCCAACCCCTCAATTTATTTCGACGGGCTCTTGCCCCCCTTTTTCCATGCCTATGGTATACGTAGGCGCCTTCATGGCCATACAGCCATATAGTCCTGGGCCTATATTCACCTACCATTCTTAGTTTCATTATTAGTCTAAATCTAGATTTAGAAAGTAACACAAGTTCACACATTCTTAGTCGACATCTAGATTTAGAAAGTAACACAAGAATTTGTTTTACTTTCAAATTTAGAAAATCCTTGAGAGTAACACTAGAAAATGTTTTTAGGAATGGTTGGTGAATTGCGGACCCAGATGTCACCATACATTTCACCCTTCACCACACTGTCCCGACTTTTTAAAGCTCTTGAAAACTTTGTGGGAAAAGGAGAAAATGCTGGTAACCAGCATTTTCTCCTTTTCCGACAATGTTTTCTACTCTTTGAAAAACATATTTCAATTTTTGAGCCACATCTAAATTGTCGTCTGCAAATGCTTTCAATTTGCAAAGGTAAATTGTTTGTGTGTGTGGAAAATAGATAAATTTGCTCAGCGTATGACTAGTGCCGTAAAGGGGTTTACAGGGACAAGGGACAAAATAAAGTCATCACTTACTAGACTGATGACGCGGACACAGTCTAAAGGTTACACACAGACTGGGATTCAAATATCTCGCTGCTAGGTTCAGGATGAGTCGGCCATACATGTTGACAAGAAGTTCACACTGCATCCTGAAGATTGGGACGTAATGACATGCACCTTTTATTATGTGGAGGACGAAACCCTGTAAAACAATGCAACATGGACAAAAATCTTACTTCTGTCCTAACTCTTAACCAGACGACACAGGTTAAGACTTGTTCATGTTAAAATCATTTACAGACGACGAATCAGATGTGACGCAGATGATGGTATCTGTCTTAGAAAACATTGTGGGAAAAGGAGAAAATGTAGGTTAATAGCATTTCCTCTTTTCATTTTCCCACAATTCTTTAAATATGGAACTCTTCTCCCGGACAGATCACTTCAGAGCCCTAGCCTAGCACTGATGAAATCCAGGATATACGTGAATATGTGAGCTTATTGTCGTGATATGATTGAAACAATGTTGAAAGCGGCGTAAAACACCAATTCCCGAGACATAATATATAAGAACGGAATTATATCATAAAAAGATAAAACTATCCACTGACTAACGAAGCAAACCGTTATTTGAGATCATCACTTATAGTATCAAACCATTGTACATAGCCATGCTCTGTGAAAAGGGGGCTTAATACATCTTTACCAAACGATAAAATTTTAGGCCTGTCCAAATTCAAAACAACAGCAGACGACAATTCAGATGTAGCTCAAATGATGTAATTCTCTATTGACAGGACAGAAAACATTGTGGGAAAAGGAGAAAATGCTGGTTACCAGCATTTTCTCCTTTTCCTACAATTTTTTCAAGAGCCCTCTTCCTCATGGTCGTTAAAATTCTGGATTGTGTGGTGAAGGGTTTACTGACCTGATGTCTCTTGCCGGTGAGAAAACTGTGGATGAACGTCATAAACTGTTTGCAGATCGGACAGATAAAGTTACCAACCTCATCTGAAATTTGAACAAATAAAAAGTAAAGGTTAAAAATTTACACGTGGCACAAATGGAGGGGTATTTTTAAGAAAGGATAGAAAAAAGTGTAAGAAAAGAAAACGGCGGTAACTACCGGTTTCTCCATTGCCAACAGTACTTGCAACAGCTTTCTTGTTTAGGACCGTTTAACTTTTTCCCAAACAACAAATTTTGGACTGGTCCAAATTGAAAGAGTTTGCAGACGACGATTTTAAATTTGATGAAAATGGCAGAAAGGTCTCAAAAAGGGTAGAAAACACTGTGGAAAAAGGAGAAATTGCTCGTTACGAGCAATTTCTCCTTTTCCCACAGTGTTTTCAAAAGACTTGTACCGCAGACACGTGAAAACCAGGGCTTGTTTGGGAAAGGTTTAAACACGAATTTTGTTTGATAAAAATCTACATTAAACAAAACTTCTAAACGACCACATTTACGTTGAAATTTCCCGTTGACCTTTTTTTGGCATCCGCTGTCAAGAAAAGAGACTGTCCATTTGGTTTGATTTTTTTGAGAATAATTGACCGGTGTAAAAGCATACTTTAAATCTAAAAATATTTTTTTGATTTGTACTTTTGAAAAGGACTTATTTAACATTCATTCACTGAACAATGAAAATTAAATAATCTTTTTTTTTTTCTTTGAAAACTTCAAGCTCATTCTCACGGTTTATTTTTTTACTCAGAAAATAATTTTCATGTTTTTTTTCCTATTGTTGTCAAAATTTCAGTAATTTATACTCCCCCCTTTAACCAGTTTTGGCTGATAGACACCACGCATGTGCAAAACATGTGTTTTCCTCTTTTTGAAAAAGACATGCCTTCTGGTGGTAAAATCGAGAATCTGTTCATTACAATACCATGGCTAACGTCCAGATATGTGTTACGGTTTGTTTTTATCTACCTGTCTATTACTTGGTCAAATTTACAGGAGAAACAAAAGGGGCCGGTTAGAAGTTTTGCTGAGTGTATTGTGTATCCACCCTTTACCAAACAATCCCTTTTTTCAACTATGGATTTTAAAAAAAACATTGTGGACAAAGGAGAAAACACTGGTTTCCAGAATAGAATAACCAAACTACCTATTCCGGTTCCGCTCATGTCTGTCCGAAAGTAGAGATTATCGTTATCCAGCACGTCTGACAGGCCCATCTGATCTAACTCTTTACAGATCATCTCATCACAGATTGCGCCTTCGTCTAGGTTCTCTAAGAAATCTCTGATGTCATCCCCATGATTTTGGAACAGATCAAAACACTGGTTTCTGAGTTCATCGTCGTCCAGGTCGCAAATCCCAGCAGAAAGATCGGAGAGTGCTGTCGTTTCCTAACAAAACAATATATATATATGTGTGTGTGTGTGTGTGTGTGTGGATTATACCAATCAAGCCATCAAATAATTATGGGTTCATAATAGTCACTTTTTTAACAACCGACTTAATCGTGAGGTAGATTGGACCTTGGACATACAGAAAACTGACCAATAGCGAAAAGTATCAGCCAGGTCAGCCTGCGCGGACTGCGCAGGCTGACCTGGCTTGATACTTTCGCAGATGCATTAAGCCCCTTTTCACAAAGCATGGTTCAATATCGTTCATCATACCATTCGATCAACCCTTTCCAAACAATCTCGCGTTTTAACGATCCCGAATGGGAAAGTCTTTGAAAACATTGTGGGAAAAGGCGAAAAATGCTTGTAACAAGCATTTTCTCCTTTTCCCACAGTGGTGTCTATCCTTTCAAATGCTGAAATGGTCCCTTAAGCTACACTGAATCTGTCGTCCGCAAATGCTCCGAATTCGGTCAAGTTTAACATTTTTGTCGTTTGGTAAAGTGTTAATTTTGCCCCGCTTTCAACGTTATTCAGTCATATCACGGCAACAGCTCTCATATTCATGTATGTCCTGGGTTTCACCAGCACTGGGCTTGAAATGCCTTGCCTAGGGACACTACAGATTTCGAAGGATAGAAGGCAATTCTGATTATCAGGGAACTATATACAGCACACATAAAGTTAGCGTAAACCTCTACCGCACAGTTCCGGGTTTTGACGACCCTGAGGAAAACGAGCTTTTAAAATTATTGTGGGAAAAAAGGAGAAAATGACGGTCACAAGCGATGTTTTCCGCCTTTTCAAAGAGAAACCTAATAATTTCAGCCACATTTAATTTGACATTATATGCCTTCAGTTTTTAAAAGCCTAAAATTTTGTGATTTGGTTAATAGGTAAAACATATTACCGGTAGGCCTACTTCAATTATTAAAAAAAAAAGAAAATGGCAACAAATTCTTAGAATTAGCAACAGTTTTTTCCGCACTAAAGTAATGTAACCTATGCACAGATTCAAGGTTAGAAGCTGTGTGTAATTTGATCTCACACGGTCAGACAAAGGAACGAATATAGAAGTATATTTCATAAAGAATGTCTCAAAACTATCGCACAGAGTGGATCAGAGATCAGTCTATTTCTGTGCAGTCTGATCTTGAGATGCATTGATTGTAAATCCACACGCTGCCCTGAGAATCATTTATTTAAAAGCAATGTTGTTGATGTCTGTTTTACCAATTCACGTAGAACTTGGGTTTTGACCGCGGCCGTTACGTCCCGACATTGCTGACAGATGTCTTTACCCACTGTGCCGGGAATACCTGTAGATAGATGGAACAAATCGGTATACTGTTACACTCCTATAAATTAGCCTGCTTATTATGTTCTTTACTAATTTATTAAAGGATTGTTGTTCTAAGCCATGCTCTGTCAAAAGGGGGTTCAATACATTTCCGTGATCAATTATTCCAAGCAAGTCATCACTTAATTATGAATCCAAAAAATCCAGTTAGTCTAACAATCGACTGGATCTGGAGGTAAAATGGTCCTTGGACATGCAGAAAATTTACAAATAGCGAAAAGTTGTGATCCATATCAGTCTGTGCAGGTTGACATGGGTCGATACTTTGTGCAGATGCATTAAGCCCTCTTTTCACAGAGCATGGACCATCTGTTTGAAAAAGTGCAATGCTTTAGCGTTTACCGACAAATTTTAATGACTCTGAGAAAGCACGCTTTAAAAAATATTTTGGGAATAGGAGAAAATGTTGTTTACGTGTTCTACCCCTTCCAAGACAGATCTCACCACTTGAGTCATGTTTATTTTGTTGTCTGCACTTATTTTCAATTTGGGCAGGTCTAAAACTTCTTCGTCTGGTAAGCGTGCCTTTACACCGGAAATGTACAGATCTATGCGAGCTGTTTCTGCTACGGTATACCTGTTGCATTCAGTCCATCCTAATTATTATCATGTTGATAAAACAGTTTTCAAAGCTAAAGCAGTCCAGTTAATCTGTTTTCTGTATATACATTCAATTTGGACAAATCTAAAATTCTAGGTTTTTTTTGGGTATAGAGTTGAGCGAGCAGGAACAGCGTGACACTACTCGGTTTCTAACATTGTTTTAACCTGTAAACTTCGTTGCTTTTGCATACTGAGTAGATCAGGATCAGACTTAAAAAATAGGCACCGTATTCTGCGTTAAATTACGCTAGCCAAAAACAATCTCGGATAAGCAAATTTTGGTCTCCAAACTGGACTGAAAATATAAACGCTGTTAGGTTAGCACAAGTCCTCGTACAAGTTTTCACGTGTTTGGGGATGGAGCGTGGGAGTGGGGGGGGGGGGGGGGGGGTTTCAACATGCCATGCTCTGGCAAAAGGGGGCTTAATGCATCTCCGTGGGGCATCATACCAAGCATGTCAACACAAAATTATGGATCTATAAAATAGAGATGCATTCAATCTCCTTTTGCCAGAGCATGGCTCATATATTGGGCTACAGAGGGTGAATTTTTGTTCACTGGCTATAGACAGGAAGTGTAATCACTATACTCCTATAACTCTCACCATCTGTGAAGTTCTTATCTTTATTGCTAACGTTTGAGGTAGCCATAATAGACCTAATTTGTTTTGTTGATGTCCCACCAGCCCCCAGTGTTCTTAACTCTTTACCAAACGACAGTAATGTAGACTGGTTCAAATTGAAAGCATTTGCAGACGACAACGATTGAAATATGAATCAAATGATGTAAATTGTCTTTGATAGGGTAGAAAACATAGTAAGAAAAGGAGAAAATGCTGATTACCAGCATTTTCTCCTTTTTCCACAATGTTTTCAAAAGGCCTGTTTATCAGGGTCGTTAAAACTCGGGACTGTGTGGTAAAGAATTAATTTGAGTGTTTCAAATTCTTGTAAAAAAAATCATTTTCTCTTTTTAAATTCAATTTAACCCTTTCCCAAACGACAAATTTTGGACTAGTCCAAATTGAAAGAGTTTGCAGACGACAATTTTAAAGTTGATGAAAATGGCAGAGAGGTCTAAAAACGGGTAGAAAACACTGTGGGAAAAGGAGAAATTGCTCGTTACGAGCAATTTCTCCTTCTCCCACAGTGTTTTCAAAAGACTTGTACTGCAAACACGTGAAAACCAGGGCTTGTTTGGGAAAGGGTTAAAGGTATTTGGACACGAAATAAAAAGATGTAAAAATAAAAAGCGAAATAAGTACCTTTTGCGTTTCCCGAGCACACAAAAACTAGGAGAAGTATGGCAGTTATTTTGAACACCATCTTGTCGTCTCTGGTCGGACAATGTCACTGGTGAGTTGATGCGCACAGATGACAAAACATTCACGGTTGGTGCTGGATATCCGGGTTCCAACACGGACGGAAACTATTCGAATTTCCTGCTCCGCGTTTTATCTCTTTACCAGACGACAGAGTTAAAGACTAGTCCAAATTCAAAGCATCTGCAGACGACAAATTAACAAGCGACGGGAATTTTCTTTGAAAATGTAGAATACATTGTGGGGGAAAAAAAAAAATGAAAAAAAAAAAAAAATGGTGGTTACCAGCATCTTCTCATTTGTCAAAATGTTTTCAAAACCGTCTTCCTCGTGGTTGTTAAACCACAGGATAATTTGTTAACCCTTTACCACATAATCCCTACTTTTAACGACCCTGAGATAGAAGCATTTTGAAAACATTGTGGGAAAAGGAGAAAATGCTGGTAACCAGCATTTTCTCCTTTTCCCACAATGTTTTCTACCAGTCCCAAAACAAATTTCAATTTTTGAGTTACCTTTATTTTTTCGACTGCAAATGCTTTCAATTTGGACTAGTCTAAAGTCTGTCGTTTGGTAAAGAGTTAAAGGGTTAATCCTATACCACACAATCCCGAGTCTAAACGACCTTGAGATAGACGGTTTTTGAAAACATGTTGGAAAAATAAAAAAAATAATGGCAACCATTTTCTCACAAGGTCCCTTCCCTTAAAAAAATCAGTATTTGAATCTAATTTATTTTGTCGTCTGCAAAAGCTTTGAATTTGGTCAAGTTCATAATTTCGTCTTCTGGTAAAGAAATAGCCCTAAGAGTGCGAGGCAGAAAAATATCATCGTTTGTAGTTAGTAGAAAAGGCCCGGATGTTGTAAGTTGAGGGTCGTTTTACCACAATATATTTTAAATTTATTGGACAGATCAGCATTACTGCACGTTCTGCGTGGAAAGTGAAAACTTATCTTAATCTACACTGTTCTGTAATCGCTACAAGCCATGCGCTAAATGAAAGAGTTAGATGATAAGTTAAGCTGATAGCAAACTAATACAACAGGATACTTTTGAGGTAAACCCTTTACCACACAATCCCGAATTTTAACGATCCTGGGGAAGAAGGCTTTTGAAAACATTGTGGGAAAAGAAGAAAATGCTTGTAACCAGCATTTTCTCCTTTTCCCACAATGTTTTCTACAATTTCAAAAACAAGTTTGATCTGAACCACATTTAATGTGTCGTCTGTAAATGCTTTCAATTTAGACAAGACGACAACTTTAGAAATTAATTATGTCGTCTGGTAAACAGTTAACAATGGACTGTGCACAAGGTTTGAACTCATTAGCTCCTGCAGACGACTATTTGCATCTTACAGTAGACTACTTTACGTCTTTACTAGACGACAAAATTTTGGACTTGACCAAATTGAAAGCATTGGCAGACGACAATATAAATGTGAAGTAAAAAACTGAAATTTCTTTCTGGAAGGATAGAAAACATTGTGGGTAAAGGAGAAAATGCTGGTTACCAGCATTTTCTCCTTTTCCCATAATGTTTTCAAAAGTCATCTTCTTCGGGGTTATTAAAAGTCGGGATTGTTTGGTAAAAGGTTATAGAACACTTGGATCTGTAATTTCTCCTGTTGCCACAATGTTTTCACATAAACTAGATAGATTGATCAATTTTGTCTTTACATTGATGGGTTCAAAGTCTTCTACTAAAAATATGGTTCAAACGGTAATGGGTTAACTTCATACGGACACACTCAGATGCGCAGCTTTTGAAAACATCGTGACAGATGGAAAAATTATTGGGGCGTGCAAATTTTTAATGTCCTCAATGTTTTTTTCTTATGCGTAATATGCCCCCCCCCCCCCCAAAAAAAAAAATGGTTTAAATTATGGCCAAACCAACCAGGTTTAGTGTGTTTTTTTATATCTGAAATTTGACTTTCTTTGGGTTTCCGGCGTGAGAATAGAACAGAGAAATAAGAGGCAAATATTTTCTTTATTATATCGAGCTTACAAAATGTGAAACCTTTACAATTTTCGATGAATTGCCTTTTAATGAGTTGTATTGATAAGTAAGAGCAGAACTTAGGAGTGTTAAAAGTAGTGCAACATTGTGCAAAATTGTGTTCAGTACAGAGCATGGTGACACCAGCCTAGAATAAATTTTACTAAACAATTCCTTGGTTTAACGACCTTGACAGATAGAAATTTTAAAGATATTGTAGAAAAAGGAGAAAATGCTGGTAATCAGCATTTTTCTTCTTTTCTCACAATGTTTTTACTCGTTCACAGACAAATACCATGATCAAAGCCACATCGAACGTGTCGTATGCAAACGCTTTCAACATGGAAGGGTCTAAACTTTTCTCATCTGGTAAATGGCCAAAGAACGTGCATCATCTTCACATCGTCACCTGTCGTCGGCTACTCGGGATACTTTGTTTATTTAACATTTCATCTATGTACCGTGAGATACTTGATTGACAAAATCTCGTTCTCATGAATAATCCATGATGCATTTCATTGGTTCCATAATGACATTTAGTGGAGCTTTGGACCAATGAAACGACACGTTTCAGATTACATAGCTGTAGATAGTAGACTACTAGATTACAATACAAGCAGACTGTCACATGTGGAATAGGAATTGGATATATTTTGTAAAAGTCACTGAGTTAAGCTGGATACAGAAACTGTACACTGTCACATGTGGTATAGGAACTGTCATAATCAAATACTTTGTAATTTGATATCGATGTTCTGTGGTTATATCCGTGGAATAAAGAATCGTCGATATAAAACTGAAATATTGAAATAAGCAAATAATCAGAAGGTGCTGTGCATCTATTACCATTCAAACACAATTGTCGTCCTTAAATTCTGCGACTTTTGACAGCATTGCGTGAGGAGAAGCTGCATGCCTTGTTGCATTCTATACTATTCATACAATAGGATACTCTTGTCAGACAGAATTGTCTATCTAGCCCTAAAGTTCCTTAACTCATGCATTTGTTGTTGCCCTTGGCCATAATGTGGGGGTGGGGGGTGGGGGGTCTTGTCGTGGACCAAAATTCGATCTAGTCCCAGAGAGAACTGCGTTAGTGGGTAAGGCCTACAAAAAGTTCCGCTTGGTTTCATAAATGATATCCGTTTGAAAAAGAGAACTGTTACCTACTACTTTCTTACCTCTCTTTATGCATAGGTAACACTGTGCATATGAGTTCACCTTTAGCGGTGTTTTAAAGTTTACGGATGTAGATATAAACTGAGGCTGCAAACAACTTGTCCACATGCTTATGCCTCGGTCTGCTGTCTGCTTTCAGTGCTACAACAAAACGCTTTTGTACTTTTGTTTGAGCGGCATTGTATTTCGTTTTCAACGGTATTTTAGCCATATCAGCAGTTCACTTATTTATGTGTTTCCCTTGTTTCACCAGCACTAGGCTTGGTCACTGCCTTGCCTTGCAAAAGATCACTGCCACAGCATACCTGAAGACGTGGGTTAGGATCTAATCACGGACATCTGGATTACTACTTCCATACTTTAACGACTGAACTACACAGGACCAGCGGTTATATCATGCGGTCGTTTGGTTTGTTTGTTTTTTTAGCTTTGAAACGGGCATGAAGAATACTAAAAATCAGGGTCCGTATTTACCAACCAGTTTAGTCTTATTCTTGGTTTAGAAAGTAACACAAGTTCTAATAGACTGAATCATTTTGGTTTAGTCAATCAGAAATTGGGTTACTTTCAAATTCGGAAAATTCTTGATAATAACAATAAGAGTATTCTTAAAATTGGCGAATATAGGACCTGTTCCATTTTCATTTGCGCAAGAGCGATTGAAAAGAAATGAACCATGCTCTGTGAAAAGGGGGCTTAATGCAACTGCCAAAAAAAAAAAAAAATAAATAAATAAATAAATAAATAAAAAAATAAAAAGTATCGACCCAGGTCAGTCTGCGCAGTCCGCTCAGGCTGACCTGGGCCGAAACTTTTTGCTAATGGTCAGTTTTCTGCATGTCCATGGACCATTCTACCTCATGATTCCGTCGGTTGTTAACTAACATGAATTTCATGGATCCATGAAAATGTAATGACTTGCTTGGTATCATCGATCACGAGGATGCATTAAACCCCCTTTTGCCAGAGCTTGACTCAAATGCAAAATCTTCACTTGTGTACTATAAATACCTGAACCAGGGTGTCGCTGGTTCGAATCTCAGCCCGGCCATTTTTTTCAGAGGATTGATGATAGTCATTGTGACAGGATTCGTTCATCTCTCACCGCTGATCATTGTTTCGACGATGGTTGTATGGGAAAGCAGCCAGTGACATGGAAAGAATATTGTCACATTGATACGTTATCATTGTGTAACCTGAATTTATCATACCTGCATTTGTGACGATGTCAGTTTGAACTCTAGTTTGTAACGCTTGTTTGATGCCGTGAAGGGGTTCGGATTTCGCTCCTCATACCCCCAGTATCCGTTTAACTTGCTATTGAACAGCAAGGTGTTCTCATTTTCACGAACGTTGGCGTACACCCCAATATTCGAGAATGACAGATCAAGGATCCTTATTGTTGTCCTGTAAAACAGATCTGATTGAATATTGGAATAGGATATCAAAATTCCTACAGCAAAAAGTAAACATAAAAAATCGGTCCTGAAATAAGACCCAAATAATTGAAATTCCAAGTTGCTTTCGTCCAGAATATCTCGGCAAAGCAGATAGTGTAGATCAAAGATCACCCTGTCCGTTTTGTGAAGTCTAGCCTGTATTGACCAACCATTCTAAATTGCATTCTTAGTCATATTCTAGATTAAAAAAAAAAACAAACGACGAAATTTCAGATTGGCTAAACCATTTGGTTTTCCCAATTAGAAATTACGTTGCTTTAAAATTGCGGATTAGACCAAAAGAAAGTTATTAAAAATGATTGGTGAATAAAGGCTCTGATCTTGATCCGTAGTATACTGCCCGCAAACGCAATGTAGGTTGTGAAAAACGCTTTAAGGCCCACTGGTGGCAAAAACGAAGGAAAATTTACTTCTGGTTTTACAGTTCATTTTTCTGTCCCCGGTTGGAACTTTTGAACTGTAACATATTGCCAGACTCATAATAATATCCATACTTTTAAATGGCCACCTGTGGGCCTTTACAGGGACATTAAAGATGAGTTTGACTCCAATTCTTTTTGGCGGGAGAAAGTTGATAATTGGTAAGGACATGACTGTTTATTCTTAATTGGAGAGGGAAAAAAACATGTTGAAAAAATGTCTTTGGTTTCGAACCCACGACCCCTAAAACCGTTATCGGCGACTTCATTCCCTGAGTTATAGTGTCGAACGATTCATTCATTTCTTGAAAATTTATTTATACATTGTTATGTTATAACGGTTTTTCTGTTACTAACCGAATAGAAAAATTAAAGTATAAATAAATACATGTAAATAATAAAAAAAAAACACGATAAGAGGGACATGCTTCACTTACTTCCCTTGATTCCTCTCCAGGACTACATTGGTCGTTATTAAGGGGTTAATTTGGTTTTATCCTTGATTTTCATGCACTACACATATGTGATTTAGAGATAATATCTCAACTAAAGCTGGTCAGATTGTCTTATGCGTCGATTATATGCTCCTCTTTGATGATTGGAAATAAAATTTGCTTTAAATTACATGGAGTCCTTACATATATATCATAAACCAAATTATATTTATCGCAACATCCCCTATGGAATCAAGGACAAAAACAAAGGGATACAGGTAAAAGGACTAATCTGTTATTTGGTTACCTTTAGTTTTTATCTGGCAAGGGAGATAATTTGACTTACAGGAATGGTCCCCCATTCCTCGCGTTTTCTACATGTATTTCACTCTAGGTTTTAATCCTAAAGCAATCTGTGGACGCGAATGAAAATTAGCATATTTTGCTAAGATTTTAATTAAAAAAAAAAACAAACTTGCAACATGAATGTCTCTTAACCCTTTCCCAAACAAGCCCTGGTTTTCACGTGTCTGCAGTACAAGTCTTTTGAAAACACTTTGGGAAAAGGAGAAATTGCTCGTAACGAGCAATTTCTCCTTTTCCCACAGTGTTTTCTACCATTTTGGAGAACTTACTGTCATTTTCATCAAATTTAAAATTGTTGTCTGCAAACTCTTTCAATTTGGACCAGTCTAAAATTATTGTTTGGGAAAGGGTTAAAGGTTAAAAATCAATAAAATGGTTGCATTATAAGTGAAAAAAAAACACTAATTGCCTGCTGAAGCCAATTTGTGACAGACAACTTTAAAAGCATCCATTTAATTATGGATAACCAACATGGCTTAACACTTTTACCACACATTCCCGAGTTTTAACGACCATGAGGAAGAAGCCTTTGGAAAACATTGTGGGAAAAAGGAGAAAATGCTGGTAACCAGCATTTTCTTCTTTTCCCAAAAATATTTTCTACCCTATCAGACAGAGAGAGAGAGAGAGAGAGAGAGATAATCATTTCATCAACACTTAATTTGTCGTCTGCAAATGCTTTCAATTTTGTCGTTTGGTAAAAAGATAACTAACATGACTCAACTTTTTACCAAACAATTCCGTATTGTAGCAACTCGTCGGAGAACTTATGGAAAAGGAGAAAATACTGGTTATTGCTCAATGTTTCCTTCCATTTCAATGGCATACCTTATCATTTCTGCCGCATTTAATTTGTCGTCTGCATTTGCCTTGAATTTGGACAAGTCTAAGATTTTATCCTTTGGGAAAGAGTTGAGATTTTATTCCAGAGTGTTTTCCAAGATGGTCAACCGGATGACCGAACCTAGTCATAACGCATTAGAGAATGATCATGGTCTCTGCGAAGAAAATGTTTACGGTCCAGTCCGTTTTCATTTCTGATTGGTGATGCATTATTCAGTGATTTTTTCTATTCATTTGGAGAGCACTAATAACACTTGATTGGATATTGATTTACGTACATTTTATCGGTATATTCAAAGCATTAATTTCAGCTTAATTCAATTGTCTTTCGTCGTTAACAGCTTTTTGCTCCAATGGTTCAAAGCCTTTTCATTAATTAGATAAAGACAAAGATGGTCGGATTTCAAATTTCTAATGTATGTAATTTATAAAAAAAAAAAATGATGATGATAGACAGACCAACCGTCAGACAGATCGGAGAGAGAGAGAGCGCGCGAGAGAGCGCGACAGAGAGACAGATATATAGACAAGAAGCATCAACATGTAAAACTTAAAGCTCCCTATTCTTTTTTGAAACTCGTCAAACGACTAAACTTACTATTTTGAGTTTACACACGCACAAAAGAAACATGACTGCACGGCATTTCCAGTATTTGCAAAGCGATTAAGTCGACATTTAGATGAACAGATCTATTGTAAACGGCATTTGATGCCATTTAAACTTTTGAAACATTATTCCGTAGATTTCATTGCAAACAAATTGGAAATTATTTATTGATATATTGTCCCTGTGAGATACAAAAAAAAGTTCCATTCACACTATGCAGAACTTTTCAATATTAATGGCATTTTAAAAACAAAAATTGTTTATTCATTTGATTAGTTTCACGCCGTTCTGGGGTCATTCGTGGCTCAGTGGTTAAATCGCAGAATTATTAATCTGGTGGTCCGGGGTTTGATATCCACCTGGGGCGATAAGAGTGTCCTCGGGCAATACACTTTAGAGCCGTGGCTTGGTATTGATAGAACCCGAGACGTACATAAGAAGTAAGCTGTCGCCGTGATATCTATGAAATAATGTGTCAGATGCCTTTAACATGTAATGAATTCCCTATAGCCTGCTTAACAGTGTTGTTATAAGATTAGGAAAAAATAAAATTGAATTGATGTCCGCATAATTATACTTTGCTCAGAGACTTGTCTCGGTATTTGTTCTCGTGCGTGTTAACGAGTAAGCTGGGTCCGTATTCCCCAACCATTCTCAAGAACATTCTTTGTCTTGTTCTCCAAGATTTTCTACATTTGAAAGTAACACAACTTCTGATTGGCTAAACCATTTGGATTAGCCAATCAGGAGTTGTGTTACTTTCAAATGTAGAAAATCTTGGAGAATAATACTAAGAATATTCTTAAGAATGGTTGGTGAATACGGACCCTGGTCTACATCGAGCTTAAATAGAAGCGGTGGACGGTTAAAACCGACCAGTGCATTCTGCTCGTATCTTCACCGTCCACAAACGCTCAATTGTCGCCCGTGTATATATTCATGATTGTCTGAGGTTGGCCAGGATATGCATTTGTTTATAATTTGTCCATGAGTTATACCAATACCTCCTGTATTCTCCATGTTTTTGTCACTAATGTACATCACTGTAGAATAACCCACAATAACTATATCATTGCGTGAATGCCGCGGAGAAAGTTGTACCCACCTTCCTGTATTCCACAGGGTTATTTTTGTCATGATGTACACCAATATTGAACAAACCATGATAACTTGTCTATGTCGTCCATGGCGGGGAGACAATGGCACCGACAAAGTTATACACACCCACCTGTATTTCCTGAGGCTTTTGTTGTCATGATGTACACCTCTATGGAACAAACAATGTTAACTTTTTTATGTCGTCCATGGCGGTGAGAAAGCTTTACTTACTATTCTGTATTCCACACGGATTCGTTTTGCTGTTATGATGATCATCACCATAGGATAACCAGCAATAGGTTTATTATTCATGGCTCTGAGAAATTTATACTCAACCCCCAGCTGTATTTGTTGTCTTGGTCTTTACCACTATGGAACAATCCTCGATAACTGTATTATGTCGTCCATGGCGAGGAAGTTATACGCACCCCGACCCAATGTATTCCCCACGCTTGTTGTTGTCATTTAGATCTACATCGCTACAGAACTTCAAACAGTAAGTTTATGTTGTCCACAGCGGTCAAACGGTTATAATGATTATTTCGTACTTCTTACTGTTTTTTTTTTTTTTTTTTGTGTTGTTGTCATTTACATCATAAAAGGCTTACCCTCTATAGAAGTTTATGATGTCGTAAAATATAGTAAAAAAGTTATACCCACCCTCCATGTACTTCAGTTTTTGTTGTCATGTTTACCACTGTGGAACGAACAATCCACTATAACGCTGTTATGTCGTCCATGGCTGCGAAAAAGTTACCATGTCATGTGTATCATTAAAAAACAGCCAACGATAAGTTTAGTAAGTCTTCCATATGGGGCTACTGCCATGTACATCGATATTTTTTATATGTCATCCATGACGGTGAAAATGACAAGTGAGTACTTCCCTTCCTGTATTTCCTCGCGGTTTTTGTTGTATGTACATTAATATAGAGCAACTCGCGTCACGTTTATCCTGTCGTCAAGGGGCTGAGAAAGTTATGCTTACCCTCTTGTATTCCATGCGGTTTTTGATTTTATATACACCACTACAGAATAACCCATGAAGTGTTAATTATGACTTATATAGCGCTGAGAAACTTGTACTCACCCTTCTGTACTCTCCCAGTTTTTGTCGTCATATTCATAACTAAGGAACAACAAAAGTACCTTTATTATGTCGTCCATGGTGCTGAGAGTGATTACTGTAGAACAACCTACAATAACTTCATTATGTCGAACTTTGTTACGAAGAAGTTGTTTTCACCCTTGTATTCCCCACGCATGCTATGTACATCACTAAGGAATAGCACATGATAAGTTTATCAGGTCAAAAATGGCGGTGAAAACGTTATATAGTCATCCTGTTGTATTCCCCACCGTTGTTCAGTGTCATGTACTTCACTATAGATCAACTCACGATAACTTCATGTCGTCTATGGCGCTTAGAAAGTTATACTCACCGTCCTGGTGAGTGAAAACTTTTTACCGTCATGTACTAAGACAGTTAGACTAACCTTCTTGTATCCCCTAGGGTTTTTGTTGTCATATGCAACACCATCGAACCAACCATGATAATTTTTGATGGCATCTATGGCGCAGAGAATGTTATACTTACCCCCCTGTATTTCCTACAGTTTTTGTTGTCATGTACATAACTATAGAACTTCCAACGACTAAGTTTGACGGAATCGTAATCGTAACTGTGTCATTCTGCAATAGACACGCCATAATTATAATATGCAAGTTATTTTTACAACTGCACGGAAAGCTGGTTAGTTCTGGATGTATATACCATGAAGAGTCCGTTTTTCCCTTGTTACTCTTCCTTTGTAGACCTGGGTCCGTATTCATCAACCATTCTTAAACCGTTCTTTGTCTTATTCTCCAGAATTTTCCAAATTTGAAAGTAACACACCTTCTGATTGGCTAAACCATTTGGTTTAGCAAGTCAGAAGGTGCGTTACTTTCAAATCTGGAAAATTTTGGAGAATAAGACTGAGAACATTCTTAAGAACGGTAGGTGGATACGAACCCTGTATTGCGGTGAGGGAGGATTGAATTGCGGTCGCAAGTTTGCTAACAAAATGATTTTCTGACAACGCATATATCTTTCCTAAAACAAACAAACAAAAAAAAAAAATCGCATGCATTATTGGTATTTTCTGCTTTTACCAAATATTCACATTTCATTCACGTGGCTGTCATTGAGTCCACGTCATTAATGAAATCCTGAATTATGGCTGGCTTTTTAACGATTAAATTTATTCATAAATATCAAACTTTTAACATACTCGTATTTTCAAAGTTCGATTCCAAGCTATATTTCGTTGGATAGTTAGATTGCAATAATTTGAACACAGTCACGTGTAACGTAAGTAATTACCTCGAATAATCTGGGTATTCGATTTTTTGGAAAAGTTACTCGAATGTTCGCGAACATGCTATGGGGAAAGATCAAGATTTCGTGTCAAATATGAGCCATGCTCTGGCAAAAGGGGGCTTAATGCATCTCTGTGATGCATTACACCAAGCAAATCATCGTATAATAATGGATCCATAAATATTATCTTGCCAAACAACCAACTGAACCATGAGGTAGACTGGTTCTTTGATATGCAGAAAATTTACAGCAAACAAAAAGTGTGGGCCCCGGTCAGCCTGCGCGGACTGCGCAGGCTGACCTGGGTCGATACTTTTTGCAGATGCATTAAGCCCCCTTTTTTACAGAGCATGGCTCATATGCTTTCCCTCCGTGTGGTCGGTCTGAAAAATTATAACAACGACGGATTCAGATACCAACCGACCACACTCTGCAACAAAAATTGCCATAAAACAAAAAATCATATTATATGACGATGAATTTTACCTCTTGGAATAAAGGTTGCAGCATGGAGATTTTAAAGTAATTCTGCGGTGAGTTGTACGTTGGGGTGGTAAACCAGGCATCAGAAAGTCCACTACAAATGTCCGTTTGGGTATCGAACCTCACACCGCGTTCAGTGTCATGCTTTTCAACTGCACAGCCTAGGCCCTCGAGGGTCGCTGAGCTGGGGAGTTTCTCAAACTTCAGGATACGTTTTAATCCAGCACATTGGTAAACACACATTATTAAAAGTATGTGAAACATTATTCTAATATTTCTAGCCATGGAAACTAAATACTGAAATAGGAATATAAATTCCAAAGGTGAACTCTCCAACCTTTTACCACACAATCCCAAATGTAATCAAGCCTGACGAAGAGGACTTTTGAAAAAAAAAAAAAAAAATTGAAAAAAGAGAAAATGCTGGTAACAGCAATTTTTTTCCCCTTTTTCTCATAATGCTTTCTACTCTTTCATAGACCACTTTCATCATTTGAGCTATCTACTTTTACCTTGTCGTCTGCAAATGCGTACAATTCGGACAAGTCTTAAAATTTGTCGTCTGGTAAAGACTTAATGTAACACTCCCATCTTTAAATTCTTAATAAATGTTGTTAAATACTGGAGAGGAACAACGATATTTATTTCAATGATAAATAATCAATACCACGGTAATGCTATTCTCATGCTGCACCCAAAGATCACACCGAGCATAATATTGATAACATCATCTCGAGGTGGTGCTGTAGGGGTAGGGCGTATTGTATCAGAGGTTTCGGGTTCGAACTCCGTGATAAAGAGAGGGGAGGGGGCGGGTGGGTGTCAAACTTTGAAACTTCCCAAATCATAGCACGAGAACTGGTTTTCAGGGAGCAAAAGCATTTAGAATGATTGACATAAGTTGTAGAATTTGGTTCACAATCGACGTCTTTAACAGAAGGGTTAACTCTTCACAAAACGACAAAATTTTCGACTGGACCAAATTGAAAGCATTTGCAGACGAAAAATTAATTGTAACTAAAATGACGATTTCTGTCTTTGCAAGGGTAAAAAACACTGGGGGGAAAAGGAGAAAATGCTGGTTACCAGCATTTTCTCATTTTCCCTACAATGTTTTCAAAAGTCTTCCCTTTCAGGGCCAGGGTCGTTAAAAGTCAGGATTGTCTGGTAAAGGTTTAAAGTAATAGAGGGTTCATAAATTATAATCAGTTAACCTCCGCCGTCATATAAATGATTCCAAAATTTCTTGAAGGTTTGAAAACGCCTTCGCTGCAAATAAAGAAACCTTTTCGATAAAGATTGTACTTTAAAATAAAGAAGCTGACAATTTAGAAAGGAGATCAGGCTGCATGTTCTGTGCCTTGATCTATCTGTCCAATACAGCTGTATAAAAGAACACTATATCACTTACGGCGGCGTTCAAGTGGTTGAAATTGTTAAATAAATAATGATTTTCTATTCACTCTTTCATGTTATTAACTTTTATTGCAACCTTCTGATCGATGAGGATGCTACATGGTTGATTTGAGGAAAGAATCACGGGCAAACAGCCTATAACAAAAATTGTATCGAGAATTTTCAGCGCCTTCCGGTCTTTTTTCTTCTAAAGAAGCTTATAGAAACCTAACACATAGAACGCAGAATTAATGAAATGGTCTTTCAGCCGGCGCGGGGGGGGGGGCTGAAATATTGCAATTTCAATGTCTTTCTGGTTAGAATATGTTACAATGTAACGGGAGGTGTAGATTAAAGACCAGACTGCTCTTTCTACCCGTTGATGTTTAAGAAAGAAAGAAAGAAAGAAAAAAGTAAAAAGAAAGAAAGAAAGAAAGAGAGTGAGGGGAGAAGTAAGAAAGGAAGGAAGTCAGGAAGGAAAGAAAGAAGGGAAGGAGGGAGGGAGGGAGGAAGGAAGGAAATATTTCTTTATTATTGATAAAAGGAGATAGCTTTTTCCTTAAAATATAAACTTTCCATTTCTTTGCTTCAGGTCTGCATTAACTCGTCTTAAATTGCTGAAGTATTTAAAATCGCAAGGTTTTTATTCATATTTTCATGTATTGACTTAAGGTGTGTAATTTTGTCGCCTGAAAAAAGAGTTGAACTGACAAATTCTTTGTTATCATTTTGTCAGAGTAGGTTGTACAGAATTACAACAAGTGACGCTGTATAAAAAGTTGTAACACACTTGTTTTTGCCGTTATTGTATGCTTGTTTGTTTGAATGAGGTTTCACTTCTTTAAAAAATATTTCAACCATATCACACTGACAGTTCACTTATCCATGTCTTTCCTGGATTTGATCTGTACCAGGCTGGAGCTTTGCAGTGCCTTGTGCATGGACAGTACCTCGTGATGGGCACCTCAAGCGTGGATTGAAGCAGGATTTCCAGATTATAAATCAAGCGCCTTAACCACATTTGACGTTAAAGAAAACATTGCAGGAGAAGGAGTAATAAAAAGTCTGATCTTGATCTTCGGGGTCTACTTTAGTAGGTTCGGTCGCTCTCTACGTTCTTTAGGCTAAAATAAGAGGAAGGGTTGCAACAAATAACACTAACGGACTGTCGAGATTTTGTTAGACTTTTAGCTCCTTCAGCGTTGAAATATATGAGCCATTCTCTGGCAAGAGGAAGTTTAATGTATCTCCGTCATGTATTATACCAAGTAAGTCATCACATAATTATGGATCCATGAAATCCATTTTGTCCAACAACAGACAGAAGAGTTGGGTAGAACGATCCTTGCACATGCAGACAATTAACAAATAGCAAAAGTTTTGACCCTGCGCAGTCCGTGCAAGCTGGCCTGCATCGATACTTTCTGCAGATGCAGTGAGCCCACTTTTCACAGAACATGGCTATCCAATCCACCTGAACTCAGAGAGGCTTTTGTCTTATAGGCTTGGCAAAACCAGCGGACGGTATAGATCCAAGATCAGACTGCACGCCCTGTGCAGTCTAATCTTGGTCTATGCCGTCCTCTGAGACTCCTGTTTCTGTTGACCTGCGGCGCTGCGAGTGCAAGTCAAGTGTCATAAGTATTCTAGCGAAACTCAGGTTCCGTATACAACAGTGGGTCAGTAATAATCATGTTTTAATTATGCTGTAAAAAAAAAAGATCTTTACAGACAATTAATCCTATACCACACGGCAAAATTTTAGATCCGTCCAAATTGAAAGCATTGCAGACGACAATTTCAATGTGGGTCAAATGATGTTTTTTTTTTTCTTTTTGGTAGGGTAGAAAACATTGTAGGAAAAGGAGAAAATGCTGCTTACCAGCATTTTCCTCTTTTCCCTCAATGTTTTCACCAGCTTCCATCTCAGGGTCGCTATGTGTCCTCATTGTGTGGTAAAAGGTTAATTATTCCAGCGCCAATACTAACATCAAAACATTTCGAAAGCTGTATTCGGTTTGGCTTGTTGATACATATTATCAGCACTATAAGGTAAAAATAGAAAGATATCTGAATTAATCTTCTTCAAAGTACATTGATAGGTTAATTTGCATTATGGTACCACTTATATTTAAACAGATTAACCCTTTACCACACAATTCCGACTTTTAACGATTCTCAGAAAGAGGCCTTTTGAAAACATTGTGGGAAAAGGAGAAAATGCTGGTAACCAGCATTTTCTCCTTTTCCCACAATGTTTTCTACCCTTTCAAAGATAAATTTCATAATTTGTGCAGCATTTAATCTGCCGTCTGCAATTATTTTCAATTTGGACCAGTCTACAATTTTGCTGTTTGGTAAACAGTTAATGTGCCAACTATATGGAATCATAGCACTGAGGGGAACGATTCTGAAATGTGAGTACCTACTGAACAGAAACCGAATGCATGAATGCGTGAATTTAAACCTTTATTCCCATGAGGTACATCTGTACTGTTTGAGAAATATGCTATACACCAGACTTTCCTTAATGCTTAAAGTTTTGAACTGACCGCCACAACATAACTGAAACAATGTTGAAAATGGCGTTAGACCTTATACAAACAAAGACTGAAAGTTTTGAATGCAAAAAACATCTCGCCAGTCATGATGCATACTTCCCATTTGCAGATTTAATTGTATTTAGTGGGTGCTATTTACAGACTGAACAATATCAGGACTCCAATATCAGCTGTTTATTGAAAAATAAAACTTGAAGTGAAGACAGTTTCTCAACATGCGCAACATATAACATTGTGTTAAAGTTTGAAAATAGTCAACGAGCTGTAAAAACGCATCAAAGTTTCTGGTTGAAATGTCCACCAGTTCTCGTTGAACGATCATCAGTATCAGGCAGATTGGTAAAAAGTTTAAAGAGTAGTCTCGGCCCCGGAAGATGGTGGCTTTGCCTAACATTACTGTTTGTTGGGTTCAGTCTCCGTGCCCAGGTAGCGTAGTCGCTAACGTACAGGACTTGAGAACAGAGGGTCACTTCTTCGAATCCCCAGCTCGGCCAATTTCTTTCCTAGGATTTATGATAATCACTGCAACAGGGTTCATTCCTCTCTCACCGCTGGTCATTTTTTCGACAAGGCTTATGTGGTAAAGCAGTCAGTTGCTTTGGAAGAGTATTGTACCATGTACTGGTAATAGAACCCCAAGGAAAGCATAGATAGGTGCACTGGCCGCCACGATATAGCCTAACTAATGTTGCAAACGGAGGTTAACACCATACTATTAATCAATCGGATTAAGTCGGTCAGGATATTCTTCGTTGACTTTCGTTGTCTTTTATCACACGCAGAAGAGAAAAACATGGGTCTGTAAGTCAAGTCAATCTGGATTATCAAGTTCATCACTATACGTGCCTGATACTCATGGCACCACAAGAGTTGCACTTCCGGTTAGACCTATTATTCCTTGATCACTAGATAGGGACCAACCAAGGTCCAACACCGTGGCTGAGTATTTTCGGGTCTTTATAGATCATAACTGAGCCATGCTCTATGAAAAGTGGAATTAATGCAGCTGCAAAAAATATCAACCAGAGTCAGCCTGCGCAGTTTGCGAAGGCTTACCGGTATCGAAACTTTTTGCCTTCGGTAAATTTTCTGCATGTCCAAGGACCATTCTACCTCAGGGTTTAGAATGGATTTTATGGATCCATAATTATGTGATGACTTGCTTGGTATAATGCATCACGGAGATGCATTAAGCCCCCTTTTGCCAGATCATGACTCAATTTTATCATCCTAATACTCTATATAACTATAGTATATTATCCTACTACCCGATATGACAACAGTGTACACTCATCTGAGCCATGCTCTGGCAAAATAGGGCCTAATGCATATCCGTGATCCATGATAACAATCAAGCCATCGCGTAATTATGAATCCATAATAGCCACTTATTTTAAAAGGTTAAATGAATCATGAAGTAGACTGATCCTTTAGCATACAGAAAATTGTACAGTAGCGAAGAGTTTCGGCCGATACTTTTCGCATATGCATTAAACCCCCTTTTCAAGGAGCATGGCTCATCTACTGGTACATCTTAACCCTGTACCAGCCAGTCTGTAGTTTTAACGACCCAAAGAAGGGAGTCCTTTGAAAACACTGCAGGTAAAGGAGAAGATGTTGGTAATAAGCATTTTCTCCTTTTACCGTAATGCTTGGACTATCCTATCAGAGAACTTGGCGCATTTATACTTATTTCAAATTTTCGTCTGCAGATGCTTTGAATTTCGATGAGCCTAAACCTTGTCGTTTGGGAAAGGGTTAATCATGATCACCGCTTACATTGCTTCTTCTGATAAACTATGACAGAATGGTTTTGATTGGCCAAGAGAAAGTTTAATCCGGTTTTGATTGGCCAAGAGAAATTTTAATAGGAGTTTGCCTTTTACACACCATCTTCGGATCCATGCATGGTGTCGAGGTGATTTTAAAGAGATTGCCCAGCACCGTGCGAGCCACACATGAATATTTCAATCCCTGTATCTGTCACTAATGTATAACATAAATCAAGAAAGATCTTTCAAAAAATATATACATGTACGTATACATAAATGACGTAGTCCGGTGGTAATGCGATAAGGATATTAAATACCTTTTGAAGTTAAATAAATAAATAAATAATAACGAAAAGTTACCACACCAGTAATTTTTGATTGATGAAATTTCAACAAGGCACATTTTTCAATATTGGATATTAATCCAACTCATCGTTGGAAAAGGAGCTAAAGTTGGTGTGTCTGAAAATACATGTAGACAGCCGGAGTCAAGGCTTACTATAAAGTAACGCATACATAAATATGAATTTATCAATTAGTACAATTAAAAAAATATCCCCCATCTTATCCATTTGCTAAGGTGTGCACAAGTGGTATCAATTAACGGTAGCAACTCTTGTATATTGGTGTCATAAATGGGCCCGCAAAAAGGTCAGCGAAAAGGGCCAAAGAGACTAAACATGTCCATTTTTTGACCAATCGCAAATTACTATTTATTAATTCGAGACTTATACTCGTAGTGGGAATTACGTCAAAAGCCGGTTTTATCAAAGTACGCCGAGAAAATTTTCCCCTACAAATAGAATATACGACGATCTGAAAAGTCTAGAATAACCTGTATTTCTCCAGATAAAAAAGCAGGTCAATATTATTGACCTTTCACCTTAGCCGGGATAGTAGTATTGCAGGCGATGGCAGTCTACAACTTGGCTAACATACTTGACTTTGCTGCATTCAGAGATCGAGACGCGGTGTTGAAAACTTTGGAACAGGCCATCGTCTACGTACATCTGTATGGATAAAAGGCAAAATAAAGTAGACATTAAAGGTCAAATTCTGAAAAGTTAGAGAATCTGGCTATTTTAATTATTT
The DNA here is from genome assembly GCA_945859785.2 of Tridacna gigas. NCBI lineage: Eukaryota > Metazoa > Mollusca > Bivalvia > Cardiida > Cardiidae > Tridacna > Tridacna gigas. The sequence goes on along the minus strand of OX244030.2, from coordinate 48,497,671 downwards.
TTAACCAGACGATAAAACCTTACACTAGTCAACATTGAAAGTATTTGCAAACGACATTATATTTGGCTAAACAGATGTTTTTCTTTCTTTGAAAGGGTAGAAACATTGTGGGGAAAGGGGAAAAAGCTGATTACCGGCATTTCGTCCTCTTTCCGCAGTGTTTTCAAAAACTTTCTTCCTCGGGGTCATATAAACAAGGGATTGTCTTGAAAACAGGAACGTCTTTTTTTATCATGCAGTTCAATTTCTTGTTAGCTTTGTCAGTTGTCATGGAAGGTATTGGAGTTTCTTTTGGAAAGTCACTTTAAAGCCCTAGCCTAGTACTGGTGAAATCCAGGACATACGTATATATTGGAGCTGTCGCCGTGATATGAGTGAAACAATGTTGAAAGGGACTCAACCCTTTAGCACATAATCCGGATTTTTAAAGACCCTGAGAAAGAAGCCTTATGAAAAAATTGTGCAAAAAGGAGAAAATGCTAGAAACCAGCATTTTTTCTTTCTCCCACAATGTTTCCTACCCTTCCCGAAAACAAAACAAAACAGGAACCATTTACATTTGTTTTGTCCTCTGCAAATGCTTTCAATATGGACAAGTCTAAAATTTTGTCGTTTGGTAAGGAGTTAATTTAAAAATAAAAACAAAAAAACATCATTTAATAAGAAACAATATTTCGAAAAGTGGTTTGCCGCTACGACGAAAAACATTGTCTACGGGGGGATAACTAGTTTAATTAACTCTTTACCAAACGACAAAAATTTAGACTGGTCCAAATTGAAAGCATTTGCAGACGACAAAATAAATGTAATTGAAAAATTGAAAATTGTTTTGGGTAGGATAGAAAACATTGTGGGAAAAGGAGAAAATGCTGGTTACCAGCATTTTCTCCTTTTCCCACAAGGTTTTCAAAGGAATTCTTTCACAGGGTCGTTAAAAGTCGGGTTTTCAAAGGAATTCTTTCACAGTGTCGTTAAAAGCTGCGTTACTTTCAAATTTAGAAAATTCTTCAACATGACTTAGTACGTTCTTAAGAATGGTTGGTGAATAGGGGCCCCAATGTTTTTTATTGGCACTCCGCACAGTACTTTGCAAAGCTAATGACTGCCTCCCACAATAAACATGGCCTTGTTAAAGCTAGGCCAAAACTTTCTTGTTGAACAATATAGGTTGAACAATATATATATATATTTTTTTGTCCAGAACAGAGTTAGGACTCGTTTCAGGAGCACGACGATGACGATTGAAAAATTCAGCACCATAGTTCGGTCCGACAGTACATGGAATGATGTATCCAACCGAGCTATGGTGTGAAAGAAAACAAAACATCACCTTATGAACGATGACCAAGTGTTCAACACCAAAGTACGGTCAACGCTAAAATTTGTTCCAATGTATACTACACATTGTTCATAGGTGAGAGACAAATGAATCCTACTGTAATTTCCTGGGAAAGAAATTTTGACAGAGTAGGGAATCGAACTTAAGCAAGTAGAGCGCTACCTCTAAAATGCAAGGGCCGAGCCCAGTAGTTCAATCGGCAAACACAGGGCTTGAAATCATGAGGGTCGCTGATTCGAATTTCCTGCCTGGATAATTTCTTTCCGAGGATTTATAATAGTCGTTGCAACAGGATTCATTCTCCTCTCACAGCTGATCATTGTTTTGACAATGGTAATGTGATGAAAGCAGCTAGTGACTTGAAAAGTACATTGTGCAAAGTACTTGGAAAGGAAACTCCAGGAAAGCATAGATAGGAGCTATGGTCACCGCGAGACAACAGAAGTAATGTTGAAAACGGCGTAATACACCATACAAACAAATAAATCTACAGTTTGAGGGCTCGGAAAGGCTACACAAAGTGTATACTTACTTCAATAGCCTGTTCTGTGATGCGATAGTCAATTTTGTATGTTCGATGGGACTCTGTAAAAGCATTCCGATTTACAATCTCATACCCCCAACCGCCTTGGAACGAATTGAAGACAACTCTGTTATGCCAAAAACGTACATTCATGTGGAGACATTTGATCGAGCTATCCTCTGATTCCAGGTCTAATTTGAATCTGTAACGTATTAAACCTTGAGCAAATATGCGACTCAATGAGACTTTTGTTTAAGACTAGACAACGCGAGAAAAAGTTTTTCATAAGGGGTGGGGGCGGCACGATATTCCCAAATCTTCCCAAATTTACCCATAATATTTCCCAAATCTACCGAAATCTTTCCTAAATCTTCCTCAAATCTCCACTTATTTAACCTTTACCATTCCAAAATGGACTAAAGTAACGTCATTATGATGCATATAAGTGGAGATTATTCACAAGTTTCCCGAATTCACATCAAATAAAGCGGTCGATCAAAGCTGATATTTCAAGTTTGTTAATAAATGGTGAAAAGTTTGGTGGTGTTCGTGGTCCTACCTCAGAGCGTCAAGACTTTCTGTGTACGATTTCCAGGAGCGGTCATCAACCTATGCAATTTTCATCGGCCCAAAGAGTCGTCAATATTACTAGTGTTAGTATATTTGACAAATTGTTTTCACACGGCGACTATTTTTGTCCTCGCAGTGAAACGATTCATCGATACACCTTCGTTTGTCTCAGAAGGAAATATCTTGCATATACATATATTACTTGTACAAATTGACATTAAATAAACGACCTCTATTACCATATAATCACGGGTAGGAAACTTTATATTCGGAGCCAATGGCTCTGATGAGAAAATGTTGTGTTGGTCTTCCGGTTCCGAAATTGTCGGCTAAAAAACAACTGAAAAACAGGTAAGCTTGTCATTCTTTGTAAGTATGTATTCTTATGTCTTTGAAATTCCAAAAAAGGAGGATGTCATGCAATGCTCAAGCCTTTCAACGTGTTTTCTACACTACGGAAAGCCGTGAAATGTGTACAGTATTGTCTGAATCATTTGTGCCGTGGGTTGAGCGTAACCGAAATAATTCGTCAAGAACCTAGATTCAATCTGTTATTGCCATTAAATTGGCAAATAAGAGAGATGTTTGCTGTCCTAAAAGCATGAATTAGTATCTTGAACTGTTATAATCGCTGCTGGTAAAGAATTGAAAAGAAATAGCGTAAAAATGATAAAAACAAAGACGAGCTCCGATTATGTGAACTGGCTCTGAATATGTAAGTCGGCACCGATTGATGAGGGCTTCCTTTTTCTAATTTAGTTTTTTGTCAGAAATTACTTAATTTATAAGCTCTTTTTTCCAGGAAATACCCTTAGTCCAAAGTTTAATACATTTGTTCGATGGAACGTGGCCGAATTTATGACAATACAAAGGACTGATATTGTCACAATTGAAAAATACTGTTTAACATTAGTCTATCTAAATCTTAAATATACGAATGGTCTGTATGTTGCATTTGTAATGCTTTCGTCGTAAGTGCAGCCAACACATAAACTGATACAATGAGAAATATTTGGCATTTTCGGAACTCTACATGGTCTTCCAATAGTCATTCAAAAGCTAAATAGAAAATGGAATGTACCTATCGTAGCAGAGATAATGAATAAAAACGCTGTGTCTGCAAAGAATATTTGATTATTTTGCGAATCAAAACTTTTATCTAACTACACATGCATATTACAGAAGCCCAATTACTCTGGGATTAAATACCGTTCTTTTACAAATAAGAGAAGAGAAGAAAATGATACACGCAACACGTTTCAATAGTCTACATACCTACATGAATTTGCATTATACGATTTATAATGCATTCATCCACATAAAAAATAAAATAAAAATGATAAGAGAGTAAGTGAAATAATTATGTATAAAATATAAGTTACCACCATAAATTAATTAATTCATTAATTCAAGCATCCGTGCATTCATTCAGTCATTAGTTCATTGCCCATTTGTATATCCTTTGTTCTGTATATCTCTTACCTTGAAAATGGGCTGGAGTGAGTGAATGAGTGAGTGGTCACCTAATATTTAAGGGGAATAGGCTGATGTGGTAAACCCGAAACGTAATGTCTTACACATAAACAGTTCGGGTAACAATTTTATGTTTAAGCATAAGTTACAAAAAAAAAAAAAAAAAAAAAAAAAAAATCAAACTGAGACGTGTAAGCAAGCTAACGATATACGCATTGTAAATGCTACATGACACCATTTTTCCAACCAATGCTATATGAATTTTGAAAAAGCAGTCAAATCTGCAATGGTTCGAAAAAAGATGTGTCACATTTACAATGTGTGTGTCATTAGTTTGCTTACACACAATCAATTACACTGCTATATTAAACTTCTCGTTCACAAACGCGAACCTTAACCCTTAACTTCTTGGTAAGATACGTTGGCAACGAATATTGATTAATTTAAGGTCCAAATTACAACTTTACCGCTCATACCAGAGATTGTGAAGAAGACAACGTTGTTCGTTTTTTTTTTCTTTTTTTTTTTAATTTATGCCAAAACGTACAATTGTTATCCGAAATGTTTATTTGTAAGACATTACGTTTCAGTTTGACCATATCAGCCTGTTCCTTTTATATATAAGGTGATCACTCACCCACCCACTCACTCACTCGTCAACCAATGCGAGACATAGAGGACATAAGATATACAAATGGACAAAGAACTAATGGCTGAATTAATGCACGGATGCTTGAAAGAATTAATTAATAAATTAATAGTTATAACTTAAGTTTGATACATATTGTTACACTTACACACTTTTCAGGTTACATTATAAAGTGTAAACAATTATGTTGATGAATGCATAATAAACTGCAAAATGCAAATGTATGTATGTGGACCACTCGAACTTGTGTTGCGTGTATCATTTTCTTCTCTTCTCTTACTTGTAAAGGAACAGTGCTTATTGCCAGAGTACTGCGGCTTCTGTAATATGCATGTGTAGTTTGGCAGAAAATCAAATATTCTTTGCAGACTCATTTTTTTTATTCAACATTTCTGCTACGATAGGTGCATTACATTTTCTATTTAGCTTTTGAATGACTATCTGAAGACCAAACAACGTTCCGAAGATGCCAAATATTTTTCACTATATGAGTTTATGTGTTGGCTGCACTTACGGCGAAAGCATTACAACTGCACATATATGTAGACCATTCGGTTAATCAAAAGCTACACAAAAGTATATTCAAAATTTAGATAGACTAATGTTAAACAGTATTTTTCAATTGTGAATATATCAGTCCTTTGTATTGTCATAAAGTCAGTCACGTTCCATCGAACAAATGTATTAAATTTTGGACTAAGGATATTTCCCGGTAAACAGAGCTTATGTATTAAGTAATTTCTAACAAAAAACTAAATTAGCATAAGGAAGCCCTCATCAATCGGTGCCGACTTACATATTCAGAGCCGGTTCACATAATCGGAGCCCGTTTTTGTTTTGATCATTTTTACGCTATATCATTCAATTCTTTACCAGCAGCGATTATAACAGTTCAAGATACTAATTCATGCTTTTAGGACAGCAAACATCTCTCTTATTTGCCAATTTAATGGCAATAACAGACTGAATCTAGGTTCATGACGTATTATTTCGGCTACGGTCAACCCACGGCACAAATGATTCAGACAATACTGTACACATTTCACGGCTTTCCGTAGTGTAGAAAACATGTTGAAAGACTTTAGCATTGCATGACATCCTCCTTTTTTGGAATTTCAAAGACATAAGAACACATACTTACAAAGAATGACAAGCTTGCCTGTTTTTCAGTTGTTTTTTAGCCGACAATTTCGGAACCGGAAGACCAACACAACATTTTCTCATCGGAGCCATTGGCTCCGAATATGAAGTTTCCTACCCGTGATAATACACGCGTGAAATTACTGTCCAAACTTAGCTTCGGCTTTAGTCGTCTGACTGCAAAACTATGAACGACTTTCAACTCTATGCGGCTAATAGATTTATCGTGTCTATAAAGCATAACATAACATTTATTCAGCATAAAAGAGGACTTGCAAGTTTATAGCTTACAGTAATTGTGAAAAACAAAGTCATACCCACATGCGCTGAAAACAAACACCTAAATAGATTGTCATTATCTGAGAAGTATAAACTGAAAACTATGTACGATTTAAGAAATTCGAAATATATTGCATCAATACCAATAGTTCCATTTTAAGGTCTGATCTTTATCCATAACAGCTGATGAGCGTGTCTGCAAATACTTTCATTTTGTCGTTTGTTAAAGATTAAAAAAAAAAAAAAAAAAAAATCACACACACACACACACACAGAGAGAGAGAGAGAGAGAGAGAGAGAGAGAGAGAGAGAATTCCAATCAGATTATTACTGAACGCCAGTGCAGAAAACGGTTTGTGGCATGATACATTTCCATGGCACCAAAATTTTGCAAACGAATGAGTAATTTGTAATTTGATTGACATTTAGTAAAATTAATTTGAAACGTCTCTAGAAAGTATTATCGAAGGTGATCACGTGTCTACTTACTCGCCAGTGCTTGAAACTTGTCCCGTTCTAACGTATCCCGTGATGGTGGAGCCGAAAGAAATGTTTGTTGGCAGACTCCAAGTCAATTCCTTTGTCTTCAACAAGGAAACAAATAAAAAGATAGATCTTTAAATCCTTTACAATACAATCCTGACTTTTAACAACCCTGAAAAAAGAAAGCTTTGGAAAACATTGTGGGAAAAGGAAAAAATGCTGGTAACCAGCATTTTCTCCTTTTCCAACAATGTTTTCGACCCTTCCCAAAACAAATTTCAGTTTCTGAGGCACATCTGTCGTCTGCAAATGCTTTCAATTTGGACTAGTCTAAAGTTTGTCGTTTGGTTAAGTGTCAACCTTTACCGAACAATCCCGAGTTTTAACGACCTTATGAAAGAAGAAAATTTTTGAAAACATTGTCGGAAAAAGGAGAAAATGCTAATAACCACAAATATTTTCTACCTTTCTGCAGATAACTTTTAGAGCTGCATTTATGTCGTCTACAAATACTTTGGATTTGGACATGTCTAGAATTGACGTCTGCTAAAATGTTAACATAAAATAGACGATGTGATAGGTACTGGAAAATGAATATTGAAATATCTTTTGTGGTGCAATAGAAAGAGAACTAATGAATAGTAACCTGACTGTCAGCTGTCTGACTGTCAATTTTCATTTTGATATATTTTGTCAAGATAAGACGAAAATCTAACTCATCTTTGGACAAGGAGCAACTGCTGCTAAAAATGATGTGTTTGATAATACAAGTAGACTGCAGTGCCGGGTTATAGGGTAACGCATTTATAAAGATTGATTAAAGTGCCAATTAGATCTAATGCAAGAAAACGATCGTCCCTTGGGATATGGGCCATTCTCTGTGAAAAGGGAGCTTAATGCATCTGCGATACGTATCGACCTATTTCAGCCTGCGCGGTCCGCGCAGGCTGACCTGGGCCGATACTTTTCGCTATTGGTCAATTTTCTGTATGCCAAAGGACCGGTCTACCTCATGATTCAGTCGTTTATTTAAAAAAAGTGGTTTTTATGGATTTATAATCATGTGGTGGCTTGCTTGGTATCATGCATTACGGAGATGCATTAAGCCCCCTTTTGCCAGAGCATGACTCATATGCATTTGTCTAAGCACTGTGAATAAGCACCTCGGGTTAACGATTACTGGTAGGAGTCCTTGTGTATTGGTGTCATAAATGGGCCCGCATTTCGGCCTGCAGAGGCCCGCATATTGGCCTGCAGGGGCCCGCAAAGTCCAAATATTTAGACGTAGACGTGCCTATTTACCCTTCAACAAATATCTATCGGATATTTCACGTTTCATTTTTCTTTTGCATGTAACGTCTAAACGGGTTTCTATTTAATTCTATGTAGCAAACCCGATCTTTGAAAAACCTGTATAATTACGTAAAAGAACTTAGGATACATTAAGGACCAGTTTTGTTTTAAAATATTCAACCGTTTTCTTGCTAAATAATGGCCAGAATCATTCAGAATTCAATTAAAAAAAAAAAAAAAAAAAGGGGTAGTAGCTAACCAAAAAATAAAGAGTCATGCTCTGTGAAAAGGGGGCTTAATGCATCTGCGAAAAGTATCGACCCAGGTCAGCCTGCGCGTTGCGCGCAGGCTGACCTGGGCCGAAACTTTTCGCTACTGGCCAATTTTCTGTATGTGCAATGACCAGTTTACCTCATGGTAAAGTCGATTATTAAAAAAAAGTGGCCAATATGGATCCATAACCATGTATTGACTTGCTTGGTATAATGCATTACGGAGATGCATTAAGCCCCCTTTTCCCAGAGCATGGCCCTAAAGTGTTTCCAAAGTAATACCGAAAGTAATACCCCTAGTGCGAAGTGCCGGAGAGGGGAGGGGGATTTCCCAGAAGGGTCTTGGAGGTCTCCCCCAAGAAAATTTTGAATTGTAGAAGCTATTTGGTAGCCTCTGGCAACGTATTATGGCAAATTTGTCTCTTTTCTTTTGCAAGGCGTACGCAACTGCGTTTTTGCATACAGGCAGCTACACCCCTGAAAACATGGACTGCAAACCGTGCCACTGCCATTAAATGGCGTGCAACACTCGAAAAGGGGCCTTCGGACATATGCGTAAAAGTGTGTCGTTCTAGATCAGCCTGTGCAGTCTGTGACTAATCCGAGACAACACTTCCTGTTTTTGTGCGATTTTCTCTTTCACGAAAATCTACTGTATGAAAAAATCTTATGTAGTCGTAAAGTGCTGTCTCAGGTTAGCATGCGCGGACTGCGCAGGCTAATCCGGGACGACACTTTACGCAAATGTCCGAAGGTCTCATTTCGCATGTTGCCAGTCATTTATTTTTTTTTTATTCAAGCACACGTTTGCATAACAAACCCGACTCGACTAAAGATTTATTTAATGAAATATGCTTTAATAATCAAACTGAAAACGGCCGAACAAACTTTCGCTTAGAAAAAAACATAATATGATTCTGTAAGTGCATTGGTGTTTCTTTCGGAACGTTCGAATCTATTGCAGAGCAATTCATAGCAAAACAGAGTGGCGTAGAATCGGAATGGATTTAGCACGTGAATATGCAAGTTTTGTACAAATAACTTTTGTTGATCGAAAAATTAGGTGTTAATCTTACAGTTTACGTAGATCTTACCAACGCTCGTGAACATATTACCGACGAAGTTCACTCGATGAAATAAATTTCGATCTTTCACCGAAACCCCCCCCTTCAAATATCCCCTATATCTAATGCGTTGATAAAAAAAGCATCCCAGATTAATTAGAACATATCAGATTACATCAGATTATTACAAATCAAGTAGTTATACACGATTTGATTTTTAATCTCCCATGTTTAGAACTAAAGCAGATTTTCCACATTTGTTCCGAGAGATACGTGCATGTAACGATTTGTTGAATACACGACAACAAAGGTTTAGAAATTGACGTTTAACCCACTTACAAAACGGTATTGTGGAATTTAAATCAGAATCTACGGGGTGAAAAAATGGGTGATTGATTGTATAGTGTTTAACGCCGTTTTCAACATAATTTCAGTTATATCACGGCGGCCAGTGCACATATCCATGCTTTCCTAGAGTTTCTTTTACTAATACTCCGCAAAATATTCTTTCGAAGCCACTGGCTGCTTTCCCACATAACCATCGTCGAAACAATGGTCAGCGGTGAGAGAGGAATGAATCCTGTCGCGATGACTATCATCTATCCTCGGAAAGAAATTGGCCAAGCCGGGGATCGAACCAGCGACCTCCTGTTCTCAAGTCCTGTACGCTACCGACTGAGCTACGGGGCTCGGCAGTGAAAAAATGAATACAGTTACAAGATGACTTAGGCCCAAAGAATACAACCATCGATTTAATCCTTTACCGGACGACAAAATTTTAGCCTTACCCAAATTGAAAGCACTGGCAGACAACGTTTAAAATGTGGTTCAAATGATGAAATTTGCCTTTGATAGGATAGAAAACATTGTGGGAAAAGGAGAAAATGCTGGTTACCAGCATTTTCTCCTTTTCCCACAATGTTTCCAAAAGGCTTCTTTCCTTGGGTCGTTAAAGGTCGGTATTGTGCGGTAAAGGGTTCAGATCCGTTTGAGAATAGCTTTAAAGATCAGATCAATACCAATAGACCTTCATGTATGTGCAGTTTCATCTTTGATCTAAACGGTCCGGCAACTTGCCTAAAACTTTTAGTTATTCTTACCGGCTCAAACACATTCTCCGTTAGGTATATGCTGAAAAAGACGTGATTTTCTTCTTGCGTTGGATTTGAAAACCATGATTCAGGTAACGTGTCGCAATCCCTTGTCCCGGAGTCAATCGCAACACCTCGGGCAAACTCGGCGTCATATCTCTCTAAAGCACAACCTATATTCTCTATACTGGCCGTTTGTGGAGACCTTTTTAATTTCAAGACCTGATATGCTCCTGCGGCCAAGCCCAGAGAAACCATCAGTGTCAAACAAATTTTCATCATTTTTCACAAAAGAGTTATATCACAAAAGACGAACGTTTTTTCTTTAAAAGCACAACTCTCTGCCTTAATTACAGTGCTTCTTTAGATGCCTCGTGGGTGCATGTGCATAAAGTCAAATGTGTTTAGCCTGTAGACATCTTAACTCTTTACCAGACGACAAAATTTTAGACTGGCCCAAATTCAAAGCATTTGCAGACGACAAATTAAATGTGGCTCAAATAAGTGGATTTGATTCTGTGAGGTTAGAAAACTTCTAGGAAAAAGGAGAAAATGCTGGTTACCAGCATGTTCTCCTTTTCCCACGATGCTTTCAAATGTCTAATTTCCAAGAGGCGTTAAAACTCGTCATTGTGTGGTAAAGAGTTAAAATAGATTTTTGTTACCTGGCTGGACTTTATGAGTTTTATATTTTTTCCCTGGTTTTTTCCTATGGACTTCAGGCGGTAGGCACACGCGCAAAAAAATCCACTTTTTAACCACTGTCAAGATTTATAACTAGTAACCAACTGTATCGGCTTGCGAAACTGACCCAGTATTTGCAGCGAAACTGATCCAGTATTCGCAGTATTTGTACGTTCAATGTCAAGGCTTAACAGGCTTGTTTGTGGATATCACTTTGACAGCTTAATTATAACGTAATCATTTCCAGCTAATTTTTGTAAGTAGAACCTAAGTTCTACTTAAATATTTATCTCGAAAAACCCTTTCAGCGCCGTGAGCGAAAACAGGGACTTCTGCGGACGGCATAGATAAAGCTAGGACTGCACAGAATATGCACCTAGATCTATACGGCCCGCTTGTTTAGTCATGTCATATCGTATAAAAATCTTTCTGAGTTTCGGAGGATTGTATTATAGCCGTCAAAAAAGGTATAACTTATATATGAGCCGTGCTCTGTAAAAAAGGGGGCTTAATGCATCTGCAAAAAGTATCGACCCACGTCAGCGCAGGCTGACACGAGTCGAAACTTTTTGCTTTGGTATACCTGAATTTTTCTGCATGTAAAAGGACCAGTCTACCGTATGATTCAGTCGGTTGTTAGACAAAATGGATTTTTGGGGTTTTTACGGATCCATGATTATGTGATGACTTGCCCAGTGTCATAGATCACGGTGATGCATTAAACCCCTTTTGCCAGAGGATGGCTCATATATCTGGCGTTGACAAAGTTAACGAAAGGCTGACAAAATGCCGTCCAATCAATCTGTGTCATTCGTCCTAACACTTCTGACCTATTTCGATCCTTGGAATGTCTAGAAGCGACTTATCTCTTTCATCGCCAAATAAATAGGCCTAAACTTGGTCCCTTTCTGCGACTGAAAAAAGAAAATCCACTGAAACTCGGACACATTTTTCTCTGTTTGACTCAACAAGCGGAAGGTATAGATCTAGGATCAAAGAGCAGTGCTGTGCCATCCAGTACCCCGTTTTCGCCTCTGGCACTGAAAGGGTTAGAGAGCTACTTCGGCCGTTTTAATCGAAACCAGAAGTCGCAAAATTAGATCTTGGATTTACAGCATCCGATGCATGGGAAATCTCAGGCAAAAAAGTCAGTTTCACTGAATGGGAAAATGTCGAGTTCATTAACCGTTTACACAATCACGAGTTTTAATGACCCTAGGAAATAAGACGTGGAAAACATTGTGGGAAAAGGAGAAAATGCTGGTTACCAGCATTTTCTCCTTTTCCCACAATGTTTTCTATCCTATCAGAGGCAAATTTCATCATTTGAACCACACTTGAAACGTTGTCTGCACATACTGTCAATTTGGTCGAGTCAAAAATTTTGTCATTTGGTAAGGGGTTGATCAATTCGGTCTATGTTTCCACTCTTTCCTGTTAACATCCGTTGGAGACAGTGGTGTATGGGAAGGCAGGGGCCTTCCTAGCCCTCTATTGAATCGAGGAAGAGCAATACGGAAGGCACACCTCTTGAAAAATTATGGAAGAAAAGGCGTACTCTATGAAGCAGTCTGGGGCTTTCGAGCCAAGCTCTGTAGCTCAGTTAGTAACGCACAGGGCTTGAGGCCAGGTGGTGGCTGGTCCGAACCCTAAGCGTGGATGGGCAGTTTCTTTTCGAGGATTGATGATTGTCATTGCGACAGGATTCATTCCTCTCTCGCCGATGATCATTGATTCGACGATGGTAATGTTGAAAAGCAGCCAGTGGCTTGGGCAGACCATTATGCGAAGTACTTGTGACAGAAACTCCAGGAACGCATGTATAGGTGCACTTGCCGCTGTGATATAACTGAATTAATTTTGAAATTGGTATTAATCATCATATTCAGCCTTTGTACAATTTCAACGTAGTTCTGGCCATAACATGTTGAAAAAAAAAAAAAAAAAAGAGGACAGGGTAAATCCAAGATCGGATTTTACGTTCTTTGCAGTCTGTTCTTGGTCTACATTGTCTACAAAAGTGACATAAGTTGTGCTTTCGCGACCTGAGGATAAGGTGTCTCAGCCTAAGACTGCTGAAAGGAGAGAGTACTAAAACTGAGACATTTGGTTTAAAGTTAACTCGTTGTCTTATAAAACAAGTTTGATGTGGGCAACTTAGATAAGATCCATGTTAACCCATGTCTTCGTTCTGCAAACTAAAATTGCTTTTGAGTTTGTAGAGGTCACGGTGTTCGCACTGCACCTGTTAATATATTTCAACCTCTTTGCGTCTTTTTATTTATAAGGAAAAAATAAAACTGCAGCCGGGTTTTTCCAGAGCTGCTGGTGTGAAACTAGGTCAAGTAGCCCGGCCTATGTATCGACGTCATGAAGTGTTCTTAGGATTACCCACACGGTAACATATTTATAGTAACATAACAAATGTGCGCTTTTTACGTAAAATATCAGGAAGTTCTTTGGATTCTAAAAATTCTAACATTAATTTGAAATCTCAGTATTTGGGTTTGTAATATTTGCAGGGGATTTTCGTTTCTTTCATAGTTTAACACTTGAAAAAACAACCACTTTTGAGGAGAAGGCTTTTGAAAACACTGTGTGAAAAGGAGAAATTGCGTACTGGTAAGGATTTTTTTCCTTTTCTCACAACGTTTTCTCCCAGTTTGAAAGCAGATTTGATCATTCAAGCCACATTTAATTTGTCGTCTGTAGATGCTTTCAGTTTGGGTAATTTTAACATCTTGTCATTTGGTAGATAGTTAAGGGTAAACATGCTATGACAAGAACGGGAGTCCTTCTATTAGTAGAAATAATAATAAACTGGTATTCGAGTACTATTAACTTTGTAATTTAAGTATATTACGGCGGCCAGTACACCTATTCATGCTTTCCTTGAATTTCTCTTACCAGGTCTTTGCATGAAATTCTTCCTGCGATGAGAGAGGAATAAATCCTATCGCAATGACTGTCATCAATCCTCGGAAATAAACTGGCAGAGCTGGGGATTCGAACCAGTGATCTATGGTTTCAAGCCCTGTACTGAGCCACCGGGCTTGCCAAAGAAATAGCCTGAAGCGGGGCCCGATTCACCCAACCATTCTTGAGAACGTTCTTATAGTCTACTTCTCAAGAATTTTCTAGATTTGAAAGTAACATAACTTCTGATTGGCTAAACCAAATGGTTTAGCCAATCAAAAGTTGTGTTACTTTCAAATTTAGAAAATTCATCAGCATAAGACTAAGAATATTCTTAAAATGGTTGGTGAATACGGACCCGTGTATTTTTTTCGGTTGATGGAGGTCAAAAGCTGCAACTGGGCCAACAGTTTAACCCTGTAACAAAAAAAACAACAACAAAGAAACCGAGTTTTAACGACCATTGGAAATTGGAATAATGAAAGCATTATGGAAAAAGGAGAAAATGTCAGCATTTTCTCCTTTTCCAACGGTGTTTTCTTGTCTTTCAGAAACAAATCCAATCATTTGAGCCACATTTAAATTGTGCGTCTGCAAATGCTTTCGATTTGGATCAGACTAAAATATTGTCGTTTTGTATAGAGTTAACCCTGTAACAAACAACCCCGAGTTTTAACGATCCTTAGGAGGAAATCTTTTTAAAACATTGTGGGAATAGGAGAAAATGCCTGGTAATCGACATTTTCTCCTTTTCCCACAATATTTTCTACTCTGTCAGAGACAAATTCCATCATCTTTGCTACACTGAATCTGTCGTCTGCAAAATGCTTTCAATTTGCACCACTCTAGAATTTTGTCGTTGAGTATAGTGCTAACGTTAACGTGCATCAGACGATAAAAAATGAAACTTGTCCAAAACGAAAGCAAGTTCAGATGACAAATGAAGTGTGGCTTAAATGATGGGAATTGCCTCTGGAAAGGGTGGAAAATATTATGGGAAAAGGAGAAAATGCTGGTGAGCAACAGTTCCTTCTTTCCACAGAATGTTTCAAAAGGTTTTGTCCCCGGGGGCCGATCAAAGGGTGTTGTTTCAGAATTTACTGATTACAGCGACTCTGCACTTAACTAATGAGAAAGGCATTGCAGACAAGAAAAGAAAAATATATCAGTCATTCTCTGGCAGAAGGGGGCTTAATACATCTCCGTAATGCATAATACCAAGCAAGTCATCACATAATTAGGGATCCATAAAATCCATTTAGTCTAACAGCCGACTGTATCATAAGGTAGACTGGTCCTTGGACATACAGAAAATTAACCAACAGCGAAAAGTTTCGGCCCAGGTCGGCCTGCGCGGACTGCTCATATGTATGAGCCATGCTTTGTGAAAATAGGGTTTAATGCATCTGCAAACAGTATCGATTCATGTCAGCCTGCCCAGTCCACCCAAGCTGACCTTGGTCGAAACTTTACTGTTGGTCAATTTATTGCATGACAAATGATCAGTATACCACATGATTCAGTCGGTTGTTCAGCAAAATGGAATTTGTGGATCAAAAATTATATGATGACTTGCGCTTGGCACAATGCATCGCGAAGAGGCAATAAACCCCTTTTTCACAGACTGTGGCGAATGTATACATGTATATACATGTATAATAGAAGATCGTCATCCTTAAAAGAATTTGGATCATGACACGAGAAAGATTTGTCAACAAATCCGAGTCTTGTGGTACAAGTCGCGGGAAAGGTTGCTAGTGATTGTTTGGTTTTATTTTCCGGTGAACCCTGTACCACAGAATCCTGAGTTTTAACGGCACTGAGAAAGAATGCTTTCAAAAACATTGGGGAAAGATGTAAATGCTAGTAACCAGCACTTTCTCCTTCTTCCACAACGTGTTCTTCCCATTCACAGAGTACCCCATCATTTGAGCCATATTTTACTTGTCGTCTGCAAATGCTTTCAATTTGGATTAGTCTAAAATTAGTTTATTAAATGTTTAACAAAAGAAAAAAAGTGATATTTTATGATACCGTTTTTCTGTGTGAAAGCTGGATCCAAGAAATTTCGCTTTATAATTGCTCGATTTGTCTTTACTTTGAAATCGAAACTAGATGTCAGTTAGTATTTTCTCATCATCCCTACCAAAAACGCCGAAAGTTATTTTCGATTATGTAGTTAGAATCTCGTACGTCTTTCTTTTTACCGTAACACTTTACTCTTTACGACACAGTCGCGAGTTTTAAAGACCCTGAAGAAGAAGCCTTTTGAAAACATTGTGTGAAAAGGAAAAAATTCGAGTAACCAGCATTTTCTCCTTTTCCCACAATGTTTCCTACCCTTCCCAAAACAAATTTCAGTTTTTCAGTCACATTTAATTCGTCGTCTGTAAATGCTTTCAATTTCGACTAGTCTAAATTTTGTCGTTTGGTAAAGAGTTGAGTAGATCTATGTAAGAAGAGCTAATGTTAAAAATTTCATAATGATTCCATGAAAATTCATTTGGGCACGCATACCTTTAACGTCCCTAAGGAAGAAAACTTTTGAAAGAAAAAAAAAAAAGTAGGAACAGGAAAAAAATGCTGAAAATCAGCATTTTCTCATTAACCACAATGTCTCTACCATCTCAGTGACTCTCTCATTTTTTCGGCGACACTGAATTTGTCGTCTGCAAATGCTTTGAGTACGATTCAGTTTACCTTATTCTTTTCTTTTGGTAAAAGTTAACAAATTTTATGTTACGATACTGAGATGTGGGGATATAAGTTCAATGATAAAATCAAGAGCACATTTGTAATGATGATTTCTGTATTTAAGATAGTAAAAAAAAAAAAATGGGGGGGAAAAAAAAGGGGGGGGGGGGAAGGAAAAAAAAAAAAAAAAAAAATCGCTTGTTACCTGAATGTTCTTCTTTTTCTACAATGTTTTCAAAAGTCTCTTTTACGGTCGTTAAAACTCTGCATTATTTGGTAATGGGTTAGAATTATACAAATTGCAAAAACTTGAAGGAGAAACCTTTTTTAAATACATGTAGCATGGTAAACATCTTGGAAAAACCATGAGTTGCTTTCCCTAGTATGTTTATTTCCCAAAGCTAGTAACAGCAGAGGCGTCACATGCCATATTAGTCCAATATTTTAGCGACAACCCGATACTAAACGGATACAAGTTCGTCACTCCATGGATTAGCTTTCGGGGGCGGTTGGGGGGGGGGGGGAAAGCGGGCGGTGGGAGTACATAAGCTTTGCCAAAATCTTTAACAAACGACAAAATGTTAGACTTGTTTGTATTGAAAGCATTTGCAGACGACTGATAAAATGTGGCTCAAATGATTAGATTTGTTTTTTAAAAGAATAAAAACAATGTGAGAACAGGATAAAATGCTTGTTACAAGCATGTTCTCTTGATCTCAAAATGTTTTGCCTCATGGTCGTTAAAATTCGGGATCATTGTTTAGTAAAGAATTAAAACAAACTTTAATGGTGGTAATTCTTTGAAGGACAACCCTACCGTAATATCGCATAATAAATAAGCAAACAAGAGGGCCATCATGACACTGAATCGCTCGACTGAGCCACTGAATCGCTCGACTGAGCCTGTGCACCTTTTAGAAAATAAAACCAAGTATAGTCAATGTTTTGATATGTTTAGTGACCTTATTCTTCGTCATATCTGAATCGCTGGCTTTTGACCTCATTCTTGGTACTGATAAAGAATGAATAGATGGTAATTTGCGATTGGTCAAATATATGAATATGTTTAATTCGGCAGGCCTCTGCTGGCATCTTTGCCCGCACATTTATGAAACCACTATTTACAAGCATTGCTACCGCTAATCAATACCCCGGGGACTTGATTCATACCATAGCAAATTAATGTAATAGAAAATGGTCCGTTTTTGTTCTATTTGTAAATTTCATATCTCATAAGCGTTTCGCAATAACCCAATAGGTACCCCTTTTCAACAGAATGAAAAACGGTGAGGAAAAAGAGGCAGTTTCTCGCGAAATTTGTTTTCATTATTTTTCTTCATACTGAGCCACAGGAGAGATTCAAAATTCATATTCCAGTATCTCTTGTGCCGTCTATCTTTTTTTAATGATATTTCTTGTCTTTACTGAGGAGACCCATTTTCAACCCCGTTAAGGATGTTATTAAGGCAAATATTCTGACCGAGGTTCATGAGAACTGGACCGAAAATATCCTAAGATTTTTCCCATTGACCTAATTTTTCACCTTACGTGACCCAGTTTCAAACTGGTCCGAGATAACATCAAGTCAAACAATCTGATTATTTTACATGAATACTGGACTGAAAAATTGGCATAAGGTTTTTTTAAGAGTAGTCCCAATGAATTATTTTTGACCCGAAGTGACCCATTTTCAAACTTGTCTAAGATATCTTCAAGACAAAGATTCTGACACACTTTAATGAGCAATGGACCGACAATGTGGCCTCTAGAAAGTGCAAAAGGTGTTTCAAAGATAAGTCCCTGTGGCTTACTTTTTGACCCGACGTGACCAATTTTCAATTTCGTTCGAGATATCATGAAAACAAACTTTTTGACCAAGTTTCGTTTGTATTGGACTGAAAAATTATGTGGCCTCTAGAATGTAAACAATGGTTTTCTAAGATTTGTCCCAGTGACCTTCGCTCAGATTGTACCTATTGTCAAATTCTTTCAAGATATTATCAAGATAAACATCCTGAACGATTTTTGAACGATTTTTATGAGTATCGGACTGAAAATATGGCTTCTAGAGTCTAAAGTGTACACAAGTTTTTTTTCCAAGATTTGTCCTAGTGACCTACTATTTTATCCAAAGTGATCCGATTTTGAACTCGTCCAAGATACCTTCAAGAGAAACATTCCGACCTTTTTTTTTTTTTTTTTTGTCATGAGCACTGGACTAAAAGTGGGGTCTTTAGAGTGAACAAAGGATTTTTCTAAGATTTGTCCAAGTGACATTGACCCTGCGTGACCCATTTTTAATTCTATTTAAAATATCAAGACCAACATTCTGACCAATTTTCATGAGCATATGACTGAACTTGTGGCCTCTCGAGTGTACACAAGTTTTTTTTCCCCAGTGACCCACCTTTTGACCCGGCATGATCAATTTTCAAATTCATTTTAGATATCATCAAAACAAACATTCTGACCAAGTTTCATGAGTATCGGGTTAAAAATGTGGCTTCTAGATTGTACTCACGATTTTTTTTCTATGATGTATCCCAGTGACCTTCTTGTTGACCCGACGTGTCTCATCCCAGAAATCAATGAAATAAACACTTTGACCAACTTTCATGAGTATCAGACTGAAAATAAGACCTCTAGAGCGTACACGAGATAAAAGTTGACGACGCACGAATGACGCCGAACACCGGACAGAGCACCATCGTAAGTGCTCACCTTGAGCACCTTTTGCTCAGGTAGGCAAATAATTAAATCTCTCACCTTTTTCTGCGACAAAACTGAAAATTCTATTTTTTTTTTTCCACGTCAGCTTGCGCGGTCCGCGCATGACCTGGGCCGAAAGTTTTCGCTATTGGTCAATTTTCTGTATGTCCAAGGACCAGCGTACTTCATGATTCAATCGGTTTCTAGACAAAGTGGATTTTAGGAAAAGAAAAAAAAATGCATTCTCTCCTTTTCCTAAAATGTTTTCTACCCATTTCCATGACAAATCTCAAAAATTTTCACCTTCAATTTGTCGTCTAAATGTTAGCGGAAGAGCGCATTGGAGCTCTCAGGTTCGAGAATTCTTATTTTCTCACGGATTTGGAATAGCCTTGAATAAGTTGAAATGCAAAACAGAGGCTGAGTGATTGTTGTTCTCAAACTTAGCACAGTGATATTTTTTCAGTTTTACCAGATGTGATTTTTATAAACATTTTAAAAGTTTGCTGCATTTTGAAAAGTATGTAGAACTGGATACGCTACCAGTTTATATATACGTAGCCCAAAAATAAGGGAACCCTGTTTCTTGTTTCTTCTAACATGATATGACAGGGTGACTTTACCTCTTAATATTTCAGCAGATTCCAAGAGCAACGATACGTCGTTTCATCTCCAGTATGCCCGTCAGGTGTCGTGCAGGCGTTGCTGCACATGGAGGTCACATCCGATATTGACTTGGATTCCATATCTGTTTCAAGTGAAATAAGGAATTAACTAAAGATGAAATACAAGGGTTCCCTTACTTTTGATTCTACGTATATGAACGCTCTGTAGTTCGTTTTCACTGGTCCAACCAAATACTAAAACATTGAATATGGGCGTCATTGTAATGTCAATAGAGAGGAAAGAATCTGTATAATTTGCTTTTTAGAAAGAAACACAAACTATTACGGACGATGAATTCCGTGCAACTTTATATGTTAACAATATAATGAAATCAGAACTCATTATTTATCATTAATTTAGTCCATAAGAATAAAAAAAAAAAAAAAAAAAAAAAAATGAGCCATGCTCTGTGAAATGGGGACTTAATGCATTTGCGAAAAGTATCGACCCAGGTCAGCCTGCGCAGTCCGCGCAGGCTGACCTGGACCGAAACTTTTCCCTATTAGTCGATTTTCTGTATGTCCTAGGACCAGTCTACCTCATGATTGAGTCCGTTTTTTAAAACAGTTGCTATTATGGATCCACAATTACGTGATGGCATGCTTGGTAAAATGCATCACGGTATGCATTAAGCTCCTTTTTGCCAGAGCATGGCGCATATGTTATTGTATTATATTGTCTGCAATCGCTTGCAAATGCTTTCAATTTGTCTAATTTGTCTAAATTTTTGTCGTCTGGTTGAAAAAAAGTAAAGGACGACGGTACTTCCAACAAATATGTAATTGAACAAGATCCTTTAGCAACATGAAAATGAGCCATGCTCTGGCAAAAGGGGACTTAATGCATCTCCGTGATACATCACAGGGTTTTGGAACCATAAAATCCACCTTTTTCAACAATCGACTCAATCATGAGGTAAACTGGTCCTTGGACATACAGGAAATTGACCAATAGCGAAAGGTTTCGACCCAGGTCAGCTTGCGCGGACTGCGCAGGCTGGTCTGGCTGGATACTTTTCGCAGATACATTAAGCCCCCTTTTCACAGAGCACGCCTCAAATAAATGAGCCAGTTACAAAATGCCACTGTTTGTCTCTGCATCGTAGGATCAAGTTTACGTTTTTTGGCGATATAAAGAAAGTAATCTACGTATAGTTTAGTTTTTGCATGTTTAGGCATTTTCAAATTGTACCTGTTTAAACATTTTTCTTCGCAAATACTGTAAACTGATTACAAAACAATGAAACAGATAAAACAGCTGCTAAAACTATATTCACGCACGACTTCGGGTACAGGAGGAATTCTAGAACTCAAAACTAGCTCTAAGTATACCTACAAATATTTGAAAAAAATAGAATTGACGCGTTTCGTGAAGCTTGATCCCGAGCTAACCACTGGATCAAAACTCATTAAAACTCACTCACCAAATTAAGGGTTAAATTTCTCATTATAGGGCCTATTTGTGTTACGACATTTCACTGTTTTCTTGGAGTAGACCGTCCCTTGATTCAGCTCATGTCAATGGAAATCCAGGAAGATGACCGAGCCTACATTATTGTCTACTGTTGTGTCATTAGTGGGATTTGTTTACACAATGGGCTTCTAAAAAAAAACATTTGATTTTTTCCACATCTTTTGATAATTCGATGTAGGCCTAATAAAACCACGCGGTTTCATTGGTTGCGCATAAAATTTCCCCCCATTGATCCACTTGACCTCGTTTTTGTTATGGAAAACCAAACGCCATCAACAGTATAAAAATAGCTCACCTTCAAACATGTGATCATAACGCTTGTGTCATTACTAGCAGAAGATACAAGAAACAACTTATAATCTCGTTCATCACGAAAAAATAATTAGGAAGCTACTACAATCGAAAAGCTGCCGAATCACAAATATTGACGCAGAAATTAGTACTCTTGGCGCTGTAAGATACTTTAAAGGTTTCTTCGTCATTACTATTTTTTTTCCCCGTTTTATTTGTTTATGGAGAGTATTGTCCGAAACGGACATGCCCTCAGAAAACAGCATAGCAGAAGATCCGATCACTGTATTTATTTATTTATTTATTTATTTATTTATTTATTCATCATAATTATTGTTTTTTTCAACGACAGATCTACATATGTTTAAATACATGTTGTCTCATAGAAAACTACATTACAATGCGGAATGTATTTCAGGATATCATCTGCATATTTCCCACCGAATTTAAAGTCGATTTTCAGACGCATGTGTCTCTTGATGGCGTTTTAAATCTCTAATATGGCATCCAAGTGTTAGAGATGTTTCTGCTTTTTGAGTATCATCTTTCGAACACGATCCCCAGACGGCGCAACAGCGATAACAACCATTTCTTGTCTCTCGTCCTTCTTCGGGAAAATTGTTTTAACCTTAAGCTGCTAAGCGCGACTCACTGGCCTCTTGAGGACAAAGCAGATAAAGATCAGACTGCACAGAACGTGCAGTCTGATTCTTGATCTACACTGTCCAATACCGTGTTTTCATTCCGGTGAAATCAACTTTGAAATCGCAATACTTGCTTTTTTACTTTTGCGTGGAAATTTTCGTTTCATTTATTAAGCAGTTTAAGGGTTAAAAAAAAGCCTTGACGCGTTCAGCCATTTTTCGCAACTTTCAGAAGCCTTTACAGGCAGTATAGATCAAGATCCGACTACATTGAGCGTGCAGTCTGATGTTGGATTTGCACCGAGCGCTATTTTGTGGGATTTTTATTGTGAAAGCAACGATATTGAATTTGCAATGTTCATTTTTTTCCTGGCTGAAAAACTTTACTGAAGTTACTCAGCACTTCAAGTCCTTTTGCCTTGCCCAGTAGCTCAGTCAGTATCATGCGTACAGGAGCTGAAACCAGGGGCTCGCTAGCTCGAATCCCTAGCTCGGCCAATTTCTTTCCTAGGATTGATGATAGTCATAGTGACACGATTCATTCCTCTGTCACCGCTGATCGCTGCTTCGACTATGGTAATGACGGAAAGCAGCCAGATGCTTTGGAAGAATATTATGCAAAGAACTAGTAAAAAAAGAAACCCTAGGAAAGTATAGATATGTGCACTGTTCGCCGCGATATAACTGAAATAATGTTGAAACGGCGTGAAACATCATACAACCAACGAACAATCTTGAGTCCTTTTCTCTTACCCATCAGTTTCCTGCATTTTGCTAGTATTTCCTCCGTTTTTTTTTTTTTCAAAATGCAGTCACTGAATCCTAGTTTTATTCTTTTTCAGGACAACATGTTTACCAAAATAAACCCCGTCTCCATGAAATCTTCGATCATCATAGCTTTAACCTGTACCTTGGTGTTGTCAGCCTTGACTTCAGGGACTGAAGGGAGTCTGTGCTTTAAACATAGATCTCAAAGCAGATGTATAGACTTGGGCAGTAGACGTAGAGGTTCTGGCGGTGTCGGGCTTTGTGAAAAGTCTGGGGGCGAATGCGTGATGGTCTACCGTCCATGGATGGACTGTTTATGTATTAAAGACAAACGCTCTGAGTTGATCAAGACCCGACTTCACGCAAGGAGAAGTCTGATGTAAGGCCTACAGATTACGACACCAAACAATCCCATGTTTTAACAACCACGAAGGAAAGAAACTTGTGAAAACATTGTGGGAAAAGGAGAAACTGATGGTAACCAGCAGTTTCTCCTTTTCCCACAATGTTTTCTACTCGTTGAAAGAAAAATTTATGTTAAGGTTTTTCTGTCATATTATTTGAATATTATTTTGCTTGTTGTTTTTTAATCTTTCCTTTTCAGTAATGCGTCAACCATTATTTTAGCCTTACTCTATGAAAAGGGGGCTTAATGCATCTCCAAAGAGTATCGACCTAGGTCAACCTGCGCAGTCCGACCTGGGTCGAAACTTTTTGCTATTGGTAAATTTTCTGCATTTCAGAGGACCAGTCCACCCCAGGATTCAACCAGTTTTAAGGCAAAATGAATTTTATGGATCCATAATTATATAATGTCTTCCTAGGCATAATGCATAATAAAGATGGATTAAAAAAAAAAAAACCTTTTTTTTGCCAGAGCATGGTTCATTTATAACTGTATGGTAATATAATTTCGACATTTTTGTTAAATGATGCTCAATTTTTTTTTTACTTTTTAATCTTTTTATTCCGTAAATAAAACATACATGTATCTGTCGAATCGTATCATTTGATATCCCCCTCCCCTTTTTTTTCTTTTTTAACTAGCATGTTAAAAGGAATCTACTCGTTACCGAGCAAATCAGAGTCACATTACAGTTATCCCCCTTGGAGAACTGTGTATGTTCATTGACACTTTATCAAACGATAATGAAATGATCAGTGTTTTTCGACCCATGATCAAGAACGCTTTTGAAAACATTGTTGAAAAAGGAGAAAATGCAAGAGAACTGTTTTAAAGAAAAATTGCTCCTTTCGAGTTACATTCCATTCAGTGTCGTCTGCAGCGGTTCTAAATAAGGTAAAGATTTAATACTGCTTTGACGCTCTGCTGCTGTTTTCGAGTTGGGCTACTTATCAAGACATACATGGATCCGTGGCGATGAGATAAACCGACCTCCTTGGTTACCGTCGTTAAGGGCTCACAAACAAACGCAGTAAATACATATACAGTATAGCAGAAAGGCTACTTAAATCGTGCTGTTATGACTGTTTCTTTCGATTAAACTCCGGAAAAATATTTCTTTTCATATGTCTCTGCCGATGATGGATTCTCGGCAAGAAATATAATTATGGATACTTGAACTTATTTACACAAGGATTTGTACAAAAAGTGTGAATTTCAGGGGCTACGGACAATGTAATACATGTACATGTGCCAGCAAAGTTTTGAACTTCTAGGAGAGAGAATGAAACACCACATAATCCTCAGATTTTCCTAAAAATAATAGAATTAAAGATGATTAATATTTTTGTAAGGCTTTTTAGGTTGTCTCAACATCGTATTCGATAATAAATTACACTAAATAACAAGCATTTTGAAATATTTATAGATTGTCTCATTCAACACAGAGGTGGAAGTCTGAGAAATGTTTAAATTTCAAGTTAAGGGAAAATGGTTGCCTGATGATTTTAAAAAGTGTAAAGTGTGCTGTCAATTAACAAACTTGTTAATATCATTGCCGGTAGTTTGTTTTATCTTATGGTATACTGAAGACAACGGGTGGTGGAGTGGATTACAGCAATCAAACACACATCTTATCAATTAACAGTTTACTGACATACCCTTTGAAATGACAGATGTGCTAATCCACCTAAATATGGCTAGGGCAAAAGCTGATTTAATTAACATAAGTTGCCTTTTGAGTAGAACTTCCAAAACTGTACAAAACAGAACTTAGTCTGTTTCATAATTGAAATCTACATGTACCTTCAGTAAAGAATATACGTAAATGTACTTAATTTAAGTAGCAGGTGGTTTGAATCCAAGAGTAAACTGCATTTTTTGCAATCTGATCTTTATCTTCACATTCAGCATTCTTCACGCATTCTTCATGCACCAAGGGTTAATGTTAACGTCAAACTTAAAGACGGCACGTACCCCTGTTTGGATGTGCAGAGGTTATTAAACATGATTAGCTATTTGAGTGGACATACTTTCTTTTTATTAGTATTTCATATATTTTACCTTTGTTTTTCCACTGTAAAATAGTTTAAGTTTTCTTCGGAGAGTTCAGACGGGGGAAAAAAAAACTAACATTAGTTAATCCATTGCGTAATATAGCGTTGATCGAAACTCTATGCTGATGTCGTATATCTCACGTAAGTAGTACACGATCGCAAAGCACATCTTTTAAACTTTTTCCTAAAATTCAAGCGTTGTAAACACACGTAATATCGCACTTCTCCAACATTAACAGTCGCTTGTTTGTGAGCCGAAATAGCAGACAGCAAGGCTGCATATCGGGCCAAATAAATGCGATGACCTGATTGGTCAAATATCGATTTTCACGGATCCATGTATTGGCCTCCACAGAAATGTTAAACCCTTCTCCAAATAATTCTGTGTTTTAAATACCCTGAGGACAACGCCTTCTGAAAACATTGTGCGCCTTCTGAAAACATTGTGAGAAAAGGAAAAAAATGTTGATAACAAGCATTTTCTCCTTTTCCCACAATGTTTTCTACCCTTTCAGAGACAAATTTCAACAATCGGGCCGCGTTTAATTCGTTGTCCGCAAAACGCTTTGAATTTGAACGGGTCCAAAATTTTGTCGTTGGTAAAGGGTTACAATCAAAGCGCTGATAAATAGCGTTTGAAGAATATTGTTTTCTCAGCAGAAATGCTGCTTCCCCGTCATTAATATATATTAATATATATGAGCCATACTCTGTGAAAAGGAGGCTTAATGCATCTGCGAAAAGTATCAATCCAGATCAGCCTGCGCAGTCCGCGCAGGCTGACCTGGGCCGAAACTGTTCGCTATTGATAAATTTTCTGCATGTCTAAAGACCGGTGTACCTCATGATTAAGTCGGTTGTAAGACAAAAAGGATTTCATAGATCCATAATTATGTTATGACTTGCTTGGTATCATGGATCATGGAGATGCATTAAGCCCCCTTTTACCAGGGCATGGCTCATATTTGTTTGTCGTCTGATATTTAGTTTGCCGTCTAACGGTGATAGCAATTTGAACGGTTCTAAAAATTTGTCTTTTGGATTAACCCTCCACCAAACAATCCCAGGTTAAATAAGAAGCTATTGAAAACATTGAGAGAAGAGGAAACCATGTTGGTGACCAGTATTTGCTCCTTTGCCCTCTAAGTTTTCTTTCATTTCAAAGACAAAGCATGTCATTTGAATAACATTTAGTTTTTTCGTCTGCCAAAGATTCAATTTGGACGGTCAAAATTTTGTAGTCTGGTTAAAGGGTTAGTATATCAGATTGTGTAGTCTTCACATGGGCTAGTTTGTGCATTTACATGTGAAATGAAAAGTAGGTCTAATAGGCAACTTATAATACTTTGTTTAATCTTTGTAACTTTATGAAATAAGCTTTTGGAAAAAAGGAAAATCTGAAATCCATTCATGTTTTACTGTGAAATATCACATTCCTCGGCAGCCGCTAAGGAGGTTAGATCGAGCATTTAATCCCAGAACTTTGAGCACACAGAGAAGACCACTCATCTCACCTTGGCCCATTCCGTCACTATGTAACATCTGATTTAATCAACGAATCACCAAATGTTTGCCGAATGACAGAAGTTGCTTTTAGCGACAATGACAGTTGATCAGTCTGCACATTACGTGTATATCAAGTATATCAAGACTGATCTTATACTGTACCAACCGACAAAATTGTTGAATCTTCCATAATTCACCATTTGTATGTCGGACGGCGACAAATTGAATATAGCTCAACTCGGATGGATTTTGTCCTTGAAACATGAGGCATAAAGGGAAAAGTGCAAGTTACCACCGTTTTCCAGTGCGGGACAATGGCGTTTTCTAAAGGTTTTACCATAGGATAGTAAATTTCCAAAACACAGTAAAAATTAAATTTACTTTTTTCAGCGCTTTGTAATAGGCGAAAACAGACTTACATCGTGGACAGATCAAAAATGGACGCAAATCCTGGATCCCACGGACTGCCAGCATTCATTGTTTAGTCAAGCCTTTAACTCTTTGCCACATGACAAATTTTAGCCTGGTCCAAATTGAAAGCATTTGCAGACGATATATTTAATGTTACTCAAAAGATCAAATTTCTTTCAACGGGTAGAAAACATTGTGGGAATAGAAGAAAATGCTGGTTAGGCCTACCAGCATTTTCTTCTTTTCCCACAATGTTTTCAAAGATCTTCTGCTTAAAGATCGTTAAAACTCTAGATTGTGTGGTAAAGGGTTGAAGAAAATGTTTTTCAGTGGATTCTATTGTCAGTCGTTGAAAGAGTTCGTGTAAATATTTGACGCTGAAAGGGCCAGCGATAAGCCTCACGGCCAAACCAGACGCAGGAAGATGCAATATTTAAGTCTTTATTATTGACCGAGAATCTACATGGGTCAAAGAAAAATACTTCAAGCCTACACTGATTTAAAAAAAAAAAGGACAGAAAAGGTATTTTCATCGGCTTAGCAAATTCAATTTTAGGTAAAATTTACGCTAGATCTAGTGAGCAGAGGGTATATAAATTCACGCTTGTATCGCGCCATAATTCAGGGATGACCTCCCCTGAAAGTAATCTTCAGAAAGTGAGACGAAGAAAATACTCACCACGTCATTTATTAAAGAACATTTCTGACAATCTGTCAAACAAATCTGTAGTAAAAAGGCTTGTATTGCGAAGCATTTAGGGTCATATAGTGGGTTCCTGCGCAGGCTCAACTGAGTTTACGGCTGTATGTCTATAACTATGTAAAGATCAAAATTTAGACGGATATTTCGGACAACTCTTGGTGTTGTCAACCCACGCAGTTTGACATTTATCATAACATTATTGGTGTTCGGTAAGTGATACGCTCTTCAATAAACGACAAAATTTCCGACTTGGATTCAGACTAAAGCATTTGTAGACGACAAATCAAAGGTGGCTTTAAAAGTATAAAGTATCTGTGAAAAGGCAGAAAACGGTGGGAAAAGGAGAAAATGTTGGTTGTATTTTCTCCTTTTCCCACAATGTTTTCAGATGCCTGCTTCTTCAAGGTCATTAAAACACGGAATTCTGTTCCTAAGGATTAAGCCATTAACAAACAATTCCACCAATTTCTGCCATGAGAAAGAGGGACTAAAAATTGAAAAAAAAAAGGGTGCTGGAAAACACTGGATTAAATAGTGGTTACCTGCATTTCCCCTTTCTTCTAAATGATTCCCACCTTTTGAATAAAAGTTGCATGACAAATCATTTGTAAGACAGCTGAGTTCTGAGTTGTCTGATTATACTTTCAATTTGGACAGGTCTAAACATGTAAGCTGGTAAACATGTAAGTTAAATCAGTGAAAGTAATCGGGCACCTTCAGTCGAAGGTTTGCTGCGATGTTGTTTTGTGATTGTTTCTCTGCTCACCTTAATCTCAGCCATTCATAGAAAGCTTCTGGAGTGAAATTTGATCATACCAGCATCTCTTCTAACGACTGTATGCAGCAATATTATTGTTTATTGCTAACAATATTTGCACGGATCATTAGATAAAGGATTAATCTTTACAAAAATACCAAAATTATTAAAAATTAATTTCAAGTACAGTAAAGTTCATTTTTCCACAGTATATCAGATTTCTGTTTTATCAGCTTGGGCATGAAAAATGAAACTAAACTGTACTGGATATATTTCATTTGTGAGGATTCATACTTATCACTTACATTGCCAATCACATATAGTGCTAATTTTTCAAATGAAATTAAAAGCACATGTGAACTTAACTGAGTTTAAAATGATTATCTGTTTACAAGGTGTCCAGAAGTATTAATGTCCAAATAAAGGTAAAATACAAAAAGATTGATGAAAACCATGTATTGAATTTGGTGTTAGTGTGAAGTTAAATCATTTGTCTGAAGATCTGTGCCCATATTATAAGCAAGAATATTGCAGCATAAAGCCATTTGAAGAGATGCAGTATGATAAACTTTCAGTCCAGAGGAATGGCTGAGATGAAGGGGAGCAGAGAAACAATCACAAAAATAACATCGCAGCAAACCTTCAGACTGAAGGTGGTAATCAGGGTATGCATATAAATCAACTATTTCTCTTGCGTTAACTCTTTACTAAACAGAAGCGTACAAGCCTAGTCCGAATTGAAAGCACTTGCTAATGACAAATTAACTCTGCCAACGACAAAATTTTAGACTTGTTCAAATTGAAAGCACTTGCAGGTGACAAATTGAATACTGTTCGGATGGTGAGATTTGTCCGTGATAGGACAGAAAACGTTGTGGGAAAGGGAGAAAATGTTGGTAACCAGCATTTTCTTTTTCCTACAATGTTTTCAAAAGACTTCTTCCTCAGGGTCATTAAAACTCGGGATTGTCTGATAAAGGGTTAAATAAGTTTTACATGTGTGGATTGTGTTTGAAAGGATAGAAAACATAGTGGGAAATGGAGAAAAGCTGGTCACCAGCATTTCTCATTTTCCCACAATGTTTCCAAAAGCCATCTGTCTCAGTGGGAGTTAAAAACTCGGGATTGTTTGGTAAAGTTTATAAAATTCTTAAATCAGAAGGTTAAAGCAAAATACAAATCTGAATGCCTTGACTACAAAATACCTCAGTCTAGCTGTTTTATGGATCAGTTTTAAGAATCAAAGTTCGTAAAATTAGTCAAAAGGGGAAAAAACACCTCCCACCCACCCCCCACACATAAAGCTCATGATAGTGATTAACCTTTTGCTGCATTACTAAGGAATAAGGCTTCTAAAAATATGTGACATTGAGAAAATGCTAGGAACCAGAGCAATGAATCTTATATTCCGGCACAATATTTTCTACTCTCACAGGGACAACCCTATTAATTTAACTTTTATGGTCTTCAAATGCTCTTAAGATGAAACAAATGTACATTTTGTAAGAGTTATAACAAAATTACCTAATAAGGTCATGCAAAACAATTTTATGTTATTATCCAAAGTAGTTGTCAATTGAAGTTTTACCCTTTATGCTCCCTGCAGCTGACAGTTTTGGAGAATATTGTAAGAACTGGAGTAAATGCTTGGAAAGAGCAGCTATCTTTTGGCATAGCTGGATGCGCTGGGTTTTGACTGACTTCTTTATATTCTTATAATCAACTGAATAAATAGAAATTTGTGGTAAAAGATTTAGACACATTTATTCTGCGGGCCCCTGTCTATTTTCAAGTACCGTAATTCCGTAATTGATGGCTTGGTTACTTTCCATCACGTCTCTTTATGTTGAACCTCAAAAAAGTGTAAATATTCATAATCAGGTATCTCTGACATATATCATTTTTAGCTCCACTGGCCGAAGGCCAGCGGGCTTATGTCATGGCCCGGTGTCCGTCGTGCGTGCGTGCGTGCGTGCGTCCGTCCGTGCGTTAACTTTTATTTCAAACATCTTCTTCTCTGAAACTACCCATCCAATTTTCATGAAACTTCACAGAAATGATCCTGCCATGGTCCTCTTCAGAATTTCTTGAAAGAATTTGATTCCTTCAAAAACTCTGGTTGCCATGGCAACAAAACTGAAAAATATTGGAAATCTTTAAAAATCTTCTTGTCAGAAACCATAAGGCATAGGGCTACCAAATTTGGCATGTAGCTTTATGTAGTAGACCTCTATCAAGTTTCTTCAAATTATAGCCCTGGGGTCAAAATTGGCTCTGCGCCAGGAGTCACAAGTTTTACATAGGCATATATAGAGAAAACTTTAAAAATCTTCCTGTACCTAGCCATAAGGCCTAGAGCTACCAAATTTCGCATGTTGCTATATCTAGTGGGCCTCTACCAAGCAGGCCAAAATTTTAGCCCTGGGGTCAAAATCGGGCCTGCCGCAGGGGTCACAAGTTTTACATGGGCTTACATAGTGACAACTTAAGAAATCTTCCTGTTTTGATATATTTTTTTTTTAAATTAGCCTTGCATCAGGGGTCTTACGTTTTACAGAGGCTTCATATGGACAAAACTTGAAAATCACCTTATTTATAACCATACAGCATAGACTTGTATTATTTTGGCATGTGGCTTTATCTTGTGGACCTCTACCAGGGTTCAAGTAATTATAGCTCTGGGATCAAAAATGGCTTTGCCTTGCGGGTCTCAACTTTCACATGGGCTTTTACAGAGAAAACTTTGTACGTCTTCATTTTGAAACCATTTGGCTCAGAATTGAAATGTTTAGTTTTTATGGTTTATACATATAAACCAGTGGAGCGATAAAGGGCCATCATGGCCCTCTTGTTTTAAAATGATACTTCTTGTTCCCATTCCTATTATTTTTAAGATTTTTCTTTTCATTCAAATTTTTTCCTTTTTTGTAATTTGTGATAGGTTTTCGGAAGAAAATACATTAATGTAGCTTGTACAGCAACGGGTTAACCCTTTACCACACAATCTTAAGTTTTAACAACCCTGAAAAAGATGGCTTTCAAAAACATTGTGGGACAAGGGGAAAATGCTGGTAACCAGCATTTTCTCTTTTTCCCCACAATGTTTTGTACTCAGTGAAACACAGAAATTATCATTTAAGCTACATTTGTCTTCTGCAACTGCTTTAAATTCGGTCAAGTCCAAAATTTTATGGTTTGGTGAAGGGCTAAAGTATGATTTATTTTTATTGCAGCCATGAATCCACCAAATAATGGAATCTACATCATACAGGGGGAAATTTCTCTGGTTGTTACAGCTATGCGTAGATCTTCTAGATGGAACGCTCATGCACATCCAGACATTGAAGGGGATCCATTGCTTAGTAGTTTTTCCCAGCTGAAAGATATACTGAACAATATTGCTGGTAAGTCACCTGCAGTCAAATATGTCGTCTTGCTGTATCAAAACCAACTTATTTTGTCATGATATTCAAATTTGAGCCCCTTTACATTATTTTGAATATGTATATACTTGCAAACTTCGACTTGCCTCAATTTAAAAATATGTGGATCTTTATGTAATAAATAGAAATTGTCACATGCTTTATTTCTTTGTTTAACTTAATCTAACAGATCATTGTGTTTGGTAAATAAGAGGGGTCCTTATATTAAAACAATACTAACATATTTTGGGTGTGAATGAATGTTTTTGCCAAAGTCAAAGCTCTGTCTTTGACCATAGTGAGTTTCTGTATACTCAAGTGGTTGCAATAATGACACCGTCATTCATCAGTAGGTTTGTTTGTTTTTACTAGCTTGAGACTGTCATGTACATTATAAAATCTTGATTCATGTTTGATCATCAATATTTAACAAAGACAATTTCAAAGTGATCTGCTGCATTTTTCTTTTCATAAGGTAATGAATTTATGGAAGAATGATTTAAATCAGTCACATGAAAGTTGATTTTTTTTTTAACATACATTTTGTATATATTTAAATGCAGAACCTTATTTCTTTTTCCCTGACAGACTTGGGAGATGTTGAGCCTAATGCCTTCTTAAGTCCCTTCCTGGAAGTGATAAGGTCAGAAGACACAACTGGGCCTATCACTGGATTAGCGCTTACTTCAGTGAATAAGTTTCTGTCCTATGGACTTGTTGGTAAGTTGATCATTTGATGTTTCTTTTGCCTTTAGAGCATTGGCTTAACCCTATACCACACAGGCCCGAGCTTTAACGACTCTTGGGGAAGAGGCTTTTGAAAACATTTTGGGAAAAGGAGAAAATGCTGGTAACAATGTTTTTCTAACCGTTCAGAGAAAACTTACATCATTTGAGACATGTTGAATTTATCGTCTGCAAATGCTTCCAGTTTCAACAAACCTAATATTTTAGTGTTTGGTAAAGAGTTAAATTTGCTTTTTCAGGCCATTTCTACTGATAGGCTAAAAATGTATTTAGCACAGTAAGAGACATACATATATCACACAAGGATGCAAACATAACTGTACCAAAACACAGAATTTAGACTTGTCCACATTGAAAGCATTTGCAGACAGCAAATTAAATGTGGCTCAAAATGATGGGAAATGTTATATGAATGGTAAACAACATTGTGAGAAAAGGAGAAAATGCCAGTTAACCAGCATTTTTTCATATTCCTACATGTTTCAAAGGGTCTTCCTCAGAGCTAATAGAACATGGAATTGTCTTAGATAGGATTAAAATTTGCTTTTATTCATTATTTTCTGCTGATGAAAAATTTCCATTTTGTTTATTTACCAATGTCAGGGATGAACATACCACAAAATAGTGTAAACTTTTTGTCATTTGTCAATGATGAATTTCAGTACATGTTACTCCTGGAAAACAAATATTTTAGTGATGTATACTTGTACAATCTACTAGCCTGTCACAGAGTCTGTTTGTACAGTAATATTCATATACATGTATGGGTCTTGTAATGCATAGCTTTGAGTTTGCGTCCAGCTCATCCAATTCTTTTTTCAATAATCAATGATACTTTTAACTACAGGGGTCATTCCTTCATTCTTCCTTTTTATACATCCGTCGAAGACGGGACATATTAAGGGATCACTCGTGGCGGGCGGGCGGGCGGGCGGGTGGGTGGGCGAGCGGCGTCCAGTTCTTTGTCCGGAGCATATCTCCAAAACTATACTACCTACGGTTATGAAATTTCATGTGTGGATAGATCTCATCAAGGGGGGAGTGCAGTGCACAGGATTCATAACTCTTGCTTCCTTAATTTTTGAGTTATTGCCCTTTGTTGTTTTTCATACTTGAATTTTGTCCGGTGAATATCTCCAATACTATACTACCTAGGGTTATGAAATTTCATGAGTGGATAGATCTCATCAAGGGGGAGTGCAGTGCACAGGAATCATAACTCTTGCTTCCTTAATTTTTGAGTTATTGCCCTTTGTTGTTTTTCATACTTGAATTTTGTCCGGTGAATATCTCCAATACTATACTACCTAGGGTTATGAAATTTCATGAGTGGATAGATCTCATCAAGGGGGAGTGCAGTGCACAGGAATCAAAACTCTTGCTTCCTTAATTTTTGAGTTATTGCCCTTTGTTGTTTTTCATACTTGAATTTTGTCCGGTGAATATCTCCAATACTATACTACCTAGGGTTATGAAATTTCATGAGTGGATAGATCTCATCAAGGGGGAGTGCAGTGCACAGGAATCATAACTCTTGCTTCCTTAATTTTTGAGTTATTGCCCTTTGTTGTTTTTCATACTTGAATTTTGTCCGGTGAATATCTCCAATACTATACTACCTAGGGTTATGAAATTTCATGAGTGGATAGATCTCATCAAGGGGGAGTGCAGTGCACAGGAATCATAACTCTTGCTTCCTTAATTTTTGAGTTATTGCCCTTTGTTGTTTTTCATACTTGAATTTTGTCCGGTGAATATCTCCAATACTATACTACCTAGGGTTATGAAATTTCATGAGTGGATAGATCTCATCAAGGGGGATTGCAGTGCACAGGATTCATAACTCTTGCTTCCTTAATTTTTGAGTTATTGCCCTTTGTTGTTTTTCATACTTGAATTTTGTCCGGTGAATATCTCCAATACTATACTACCTAGGGTTATGAAATTTCATGAGTGGATAGATCTCATCAAGGGGGAGTGCAGTGCACAGGAATCATAACTCTTGCTTCCTTAATTTTTGAGATATTGCCCTTTGTTGTTTTTCATACTTGAATTTTGTCCGGAGCATATCTCCAAAACTATACTACCTACGGTTATGAAATTTCATGCATGGATAGATCTCATCAAGGGGGATTGCAGTGCACAGGAATCATAACTCTTGCTTCCCTAATTTTTCAGTTATTGCCCTTTGTTGTTTTTCATACTTGAATTTTGTCCGGTGAATATCTCCAATACTATACTACCTACGGTTATGAAATTTCATGTCTGCATACATCTCATTAAGGGGGAGTGCAGTGCACAGGAATCATAACTCTTCCTTCCTTAATTTTTGACTTATTTTCATACTTGAATTTTGTCTCGAGCATATCTCCAAAACTATACTACCTATGGCTATGAAATTTCATGCGTAGATAGATCTCATCAACTGGGAGTGCAGTGCACATGAACCATAACTCTTGCTTAATTTTTGACTTATTGCTCTTTCTTTATTTTGAAACTTTAATTTTGTCCAGTGCATATCTTCAGAACTATACTAGCTAAGGATATGAAATTTCATGCGTGGATACATTCCATCAACGGGAAGTGCTGTGCATATAAATTTCAACTCTTGCTTGCTTAATTTTTCAGTTATTGCCCTTTCTTGTTTTTTTTTCGAACTTGAATTTTGTATGATGCATATCTCTCAAACTATACTACCTCGGGTTATGAAATTTTAGGGCTGGATACATCTCATCAAGGGGTAGTGCAGTGCACATGAAATATAAATTGCTTATTTTTTATGCACCAGCATTTTCTCCTTTTCCCACAATGTTTTCTACCCTTTCCAAACCAAATTTCAATTTTTGAGTTACATTTAGTTTGTAAACTGCAAATGATTTCAATTTGGACTAGTCCAAACTTTTGCTGTGTGGTAAAGAGTTAATGGTAATACAATAATAAACAAGAGTTCCGTCAACACAAATACACTGCCATTATCTTCAATCAACAGTAAAAAAAATATTCTGCACTACTATTTTTCTATACCTCCCCTTTATCATTATTATGCTCCAACTTTACAACTTGGGGTAAGACGGGCGTATCTTGCGACAATTTGCCGCTCTTGTTCCTCAGTATTCTCTGCTTTTTTCACTGAAGAATCTCACCATTTCAGCCTGGTTTGATTTGTAGTCTACAAATGCTAACAGTATGAACCTGTCTAAAATTTTTCAATCAAAGAGTTGAAGGACAATTAAAGTGACAAGTAAAAGAGGCTTAATAGTGAAGGTGATATGTTCGAACACATTTGTGAAAGTTTTTGGTACTTTTGAACGTTACAGATCCCAGAAGTGACCTGGCTGCTCCAGCGATAGAGAACATTGCAGATGCTGTAACACACGCTAGGTTTGTTGGTACAGACCCGGGGTCAGATGAAGTTGTACTTATGAAGATATTATATGTAAGTCTTGATTGTGGTTTCAGGGAGCTTATGTACTTAAATTTTTTTGCCACAATATTTTCTTGTCTCTCTAAGATAATCCTTTCATTTCAGCCACTTTTCAGTTGCAAATACTTTCAAGTTGAACAAGTCCAAAATATGGTTGTTTGGTGAAGAGTTCAATCATGTGATTGATAAAGCCAAGGGGTGCTCTGGCAAAAGAAGGTTTAATGTATTACCATAGTGCATTATACAGAGCAAGTCATAATATACTTATGGATCCATAAAATCCATTGTTGATCAACTGATTTATGAGGTAGAATGGTCCTTGGACAAGCAGAAAATTTACAAATACCAAAAGTTTTGACCCATGTCAGCCTGTGTGAAACATGGTTGCAGATGCAGTAAACCACCTTTTCTCAGAGCATGACTCAGATATTGTTCTCTTCTTTAGGTGCTCAGAACATTATTATTAGCCCCAGCTGGAGTTCTGTTGACCAATGAATCTGTCTGTGAAATCATGCAGTCTTGCTTCAGAATTTGTTTTGAGATGAGACTTAGTGGTAAGTATGATCTATATTTGATACAGCATTTAACCTTTTGCCACATGATCCATATTTTAATGATTCTGAGGAGGAAGGCTGTTGAAAACATTTGCGAAAATGGAGAAAATGCTGATTACCAGCATTTTCTCCTTTGTCAACAGGGCTTTCTACCCTGCCAATGACAGAAATCATCATTTGAGGTACTTTCTTTGTCATCTTCAAATGCTTTAAATTTAGTTCAAGTCTGAAATATCGATGCATAGAGAGTTAACTTTTAGTATGCTTAGGGAAGCAGAAGGTGCAGTCTGATCATTGATTGACACTGTCTAATGTTGAGAGAAATATCCCGATCAAAAAAGTCTGTGCATCAGTTCAGGCAGGCCTTTAGTGTACTGGTCGAAGATAAGTTTTGTTTACATTGTAAGCTAAGAATTAGTTACTGATGCACAACATATAACATTGCCTAAACTAAACCAGTGTTAAACTGTAACCAAGGTTTATACAATCAGGTGCAGGTAGACTCTTTGAGCTGTCTTGAGTCACCCAAGAGTTCTTTGTCAAGGTTACAGATTAAACTATCCCCTGAAATAGAGTCATCAAAACAGACCTTTAAAGGATGCTAGGGTATATATTACAGATGATAGAATTTTAGACGTGTCGAAATCAAAGACAATACATTGAAATTGCCTAAAAATGATGGATTTTTTTTGAAAGGATAGAAAACCATTGTTAGAAAGATGGTTACCTGCATTTTCTTTTATTTCAAGGTTTTCAAAAGCCTTTTTCCACAGTATTATTTTAAAGCAGACGTTTTTGGTAAAAGGCTAAAACAACACTTGTAGCTGGAAAGCATAAGTTCTGTTTCAAAATGTGTGCTGCTAACTAAAAGTCAGGATAAGTATAGCTGGGTGGGTTTTTATTTACATATACATGTAGTTTGGATAGCTTTACCCATGAGAAAACATTGTTACACTTGGAGACTTAACTTTATCATTCTTGTTGAGTATTTAAGAAATGACTAGATACTTATAGTGTTTTAGAAGTACCTAACTATTGTGTTAACTTGCAGAATTATTGAGGAAGTCAGCAGAACATACACTGATGGATATGGTTCAACTGCTGTTTTCAAGATTGCCTCAGTTTAAAGAGGATCCAAAGTGGAGTGCAAACATGAAA
Source organism: Tridacna gigas (assembly GCA_945859785.2). Taxonomy (NCBI): domain Eukaryota; kingdom Metazoa; phylum Mollusca; class Bivalvia; order Cardiida; family Cardiidae; genus Tridacna; species Tridacna gigas. The sequence goes on along the minus strand of OX244030.2, from coordinate 48,459,508 downwards.
AAGGTAGTGCACTAGTGACTTGTTTGCTCTGTCAAACTTTAGCGTAGTCCATTAGTAGTTATTCATGTTGATTATCAGTGTGTGCAAGGATATATTTCGAAGTCTAATTTCTTGTTCGCAAAATCCTTTGATATGAAAATGCCTAAAATTTTTATGTCTGGCAAAGAGTCAGATTTGGACATGTTTATACAGTTAACTGTTGACTTTGTAGTTAAAGATGAGAACTGGCGGTGTGGATCAAGCCAGAATGGGCAGAAGGAAAAAATCTCCAAAGCCAAAAGTGAAAAAGATGAAACATCCTGCATCACTTACAACTTCTAAGAATTCTTCACCATCAATACCATCTGAAAGCTCAGATAGAACCCCAGTAGTTGATACAGATGTCAAGACTGAGGATGCAAACAGTGTGGAAGCTAAACAGGAAACAAGTGAAGCAGTTGTTAATGAAGAAGTCACTGAATCAGTTGAAAATAAGGTATGGTTTCAAAACATTGAACCATAATTTACATAGGATAGTTGCTTATTTTGACTTTATTCCTTTACCACACAGTCAAGAGTTTTAATAACTCTGAGCAAGTGGCCATTCAAAAACATTGTGAGACATGGAGAAAATTCTGTTGACTAGCATCTCCTTTTCACACAATATTTTTTAACCTATCACAGACAAATTCCAACATTTGAGTCATATTTACTTTGTGGTTTGTCAATTTTTTTTTTTTTAATGTAGCAAGCACTCTTTATAATCCTGTTGGCTGCTAAATTAATACAGGTTTGACTGCAACTGTATGTGGCTTGCTGTGTAGATTCAAGATTAATGTGGTTTATATAGTCTGATCTTGATCGACACTATGTAAAAGCAATGACAGTTGTGTCATGCTCACTAACGATAAAATATCTGTACTAGATAACTGATGACGAGACTAAAGACACTTTACCAGATGATACTGGGACAACTGTCAGTACAGAAAGTGTGGAAGATCCAGCAGTAACCTATGTAAATGCATCTAGAGAAAGTATAGCTACCACTCCAGTTGATGGAAATACCAGTATAATAGACATTGCCAATAGCTTCCAGGTAATTTGTATTTCTATACCCATGCAAAGTATATGGCATTGTAGAGATTTACTGGAATCAGCCTGCCCATCCCTCCATATACGTAGTTTCCTGAATGTGTTCCTAACTCCTTTCGGTTTTACTCTCACTGTATGGCAATTTGTACAAATCATATTCAGAAACTGTAGATACAAGCCTTGGAGAATTTCCTCCCTTGAACTTAAAACATTGTACATAATACTTGTTAAGCATGTAAATCTGTCAGCTCTGTCAAAGCACAAGGCAGGGTTATCAAGTATCTTTTGGTGGACAATGTTGAAAGTGATCTGACTGCACAGAACATACCCAATCTTTAATCTACACTGTCTGCAACTGGATTCCAAATTTTAAAAAAAGCTTTTCAATTGCAGTGGAATTAAAGGTCTAATTATAACAGATTTACATGGACCATGCTCTGTGAAAAGGCAGCTTAACACTTCTGCAGAAAATATCAACCTATGTCAGCCTGCGCAGTCAGCACAGGCTGACATGGTCAAAACTTTGTGCTATTTGTAAATCTTTGCATGTCCAAGGACCACTCTACCTCCAGCTTCAGTCACTTTTCAGACAAAATGGATCTTATCGATCCCTAATTAATTCTTTACCACACAATCCTGACTTTAAGGACCCCGAGAAAGATGCCTTTTGAAAACATTGTGGGAAAAAGAGAAAATGCTGGTAACCAGCATTTTCTTCTTTGCCCACAATGTTTTCTACTCTTCACGAAAAAATCAGCAATGAATGCAGTCTTAACTTTTTTTTTTCAGAATTTCTCTTAAAATATATGACATGGTAGAGCAAAGATAGACTGCATGATCTGTGCTGTCTGATCTTGATCTGCACTATTTGCAAAATCAGCTTAAGTTTTACTTAGTCCTCAAACAGTTTAATGGCTTTTCTCAATATCACTTTTTAGGAGCAGTATCAACAGGAAACAGAGGAAGCCTTTGAGTCAATCCCAGCTTCAACGACATTGATGGGTGATGATCCAAATGAAGAAGGAGAACTGTCAAGGTCAACATCCAACACTGATTTGAAGGTTGGTAGATACATTAATTTTGAAGATGACACATTTAATGTTGCTTAAATGATAATTCTGTAGAAGTTATTACATGCGTCAAGATTGGCATCATTTACTGATTAAACTCTGTACTACATGTACATGACAAAATTTTCAACTTTGCTAAATTTAAAGCATTTGAGATGATAGACTTAATGAGGTTCAAGTAATTGAATAGGTCTCCAAATTTAATTTTATGTTACCTCTTTACCAGATGACAACATTTTAGGCACGTCAAAATTCAAAGCATCTGCAAACAACAACATACACATGGCTGAAATAATGGGACTTGTCCTCAGTAGAACAGAAAATCTCCTTTTCCAATAATTTTTTTAAAATCCTTCTTCCTGAGGTTTGTCAAAACTTGGGAATATATGGTAAAGTGTTAAACGCTTTAAGAATAAGTGTTAGACTTGAATTTTGAATGGTTTTTCAACCTTTTACCTCATGATCTCCAATTATAAATACCATGGGAAAGAAAGCTTTTGAAAATGAGAAAATGCTGGTAACCAGTATTTTATCCATTTCCCACAATGCTTTCTACCCTTTGAAATGGAAAATGCAATTTTAGCTATGTCTGATTTGTCATCTGCAAATGGTTTCAAATTTGAAGTTTTATTGTTTGCTTAAGAGTTGATATGGAACATTACTTGCATTTTGATGTCGAGGTGATCCGTGAACATAATAGTCATGATCAGTGCTCTGTGGGAAAAGGGGGTTTAATGCATCTTTGTACTTTATTATTACAAGCAAGCTGTTTCATAATATGGATTTATTATGCCTTTAAAACTGCCAAAGCATAGGGAAGAATGGTCCTTTGGCATGTAGAATAGCAAAAAGATTCAGCCCAGGTCAGCCTGTGAGCACTGCACAGGTAGACACAGGTCATTACTTATCCCAGATGCATTAAGTCCCATTTTCACAGAGCATTTCTTTACTAGGACCACATTTCCCTGGCTATCCCTATGGATGATACTCTGATGAGATCGGCCAGTGACTTAAGTTTACCGCAGTCAGAGACCGGGGACGAGACATCACTACAGAGTCTTCCATCAGTTACAGACACACAGGAGCCAGTCAATAAAGATGACTTTATAAATCCCCGGGGTGTGAGATTTATACCTCATCATCATGCACATGAAGGTTTGTAGAAATGGGACATTATTTCGTAGAACACTTGACACAAATTTAGTTGTTTTTGTGGACATGGTAGATCAGTATCACATGGAGTCTTCACCACACAATCCCGAGTTTTAATGACCCTGAGAAAAAGACCTTTCGAAAACATTGTAGGAAAAGGAGAAAATGCTTTCAATTTGGCGTTGTCAGCTGAGCTTGAATCATGTCTGTATAACTCTTTATCTAACAACTAAATTTATGAATGATTCAAATTGAAAGCATTTTCAAGCACAGATTAACTATAGCTCAAATGGTGAGATTTGTTTCTGATAGGATTGAAAACATTTTTGGAAAAGGAGCAAAATGCTTGTTACCAACATTTTATCCTTTTCCAACCCCAGAGTGTCATTAATAGTCGGGACTGTGTGGTAGAGTTAAATGTCTGTTACCTCAGACTGTTTCTCTAGTTTAAGTGCAACAGCTAGGCACTTTTTTCATGTTAGTCTGGGCTGTCATATTTATTCTTTATTGCAACTTGCTGGTCATGATAATCATCAATTATATCAGGTAGAGAAACTATTTTCATTAAATCGCACTGCTCAATAGTGGTGAACATCACCACCAACAACAAAAACAAACTACCCTCAGATGACTGGACTATAATGCAGTGGGAACGATAAGCGTAAATAAATCATGTGGGACAACCTTATCTATGCTTATGTTTTAGGTTCTGGTCCCTTAATTCCCTATGGACTTCCATGTGTCAGGGAGCTGTTTAGATTCCTCATCTCCTTGACTAATCCTCTGGACAGACACAATACGGATGTGATGATACATATGGGTCTGAGCTTGTTGACCGTAGCCTTGGAGTCTGGGGCCGACCATATAGGACAGTTTACATCTCTCGTCTACCTGGTCAAGGATGATATGTGCAGACATTTATTTATGGTATAAGATTTGTTTATTCTCCCCCTTGGCATACCAAATAAAGCCAAACCTTTCCTCGAGACCAGCTGTAGTGAGAAATCCTTTGTTGATTTACTTAATGGAACTAAAATTAATCCTTTACCACACAAAAACTTTTTTGACTTATCCAAACCCAAAACATATGTAGACGCTAAAATAAATGTGGCTAAAATTGTGAAAACTGGCTCTGATGGGGTAGAAAACATTGTGGGAAAAGGAGAAAATGCTGGTTACCAGTATTTTCTCCTTTTCCCACAATGTTTTCAAAAGTCTTTTTTCTTAATGTTGTTAAAAGTCGTCATTGTCTGGTAAAGGATTAAAATAACATCAGCTGAAATGGAGCACTTTCATCACAGTTTATCATTTATGAAATTCTTCAAATGGTGACCTCTGATCTGTTAAAAATTTCTGGAAGGAAAACTCCAAGGATCTTCTTTTAGGAAAATGCAAGGAGTAGGTTGTTAATGCTTTGTATACAACATCATCTAGTATCTCATAGAATACTTATTCTTCATGGGTAGTGAGAATGTGGTTTGGCACTCAAACGACTCTAAAAATGTAGATTTTAAAAGTTTAAATCTGACAGTGTTTGATTGGCTTCACTGAATTTTTGGAGGACAAATCAGGTACTTTCCTGGTTGTTTAACCCTTTACCAAACAACAAAATTGTAAACAAGTCCAAATTGAAAGCATTTGCTGACAACAAATTGAATGTGGTTCAGATGATGACATTTGCCTCTGAAAGGGTCGAAAACGTGGGAAAAGGAGAAAATGCTAGTTACTGGCATTATCTCCTTTTCCTACAATGTTTTCAAAAGCCCTTTCAATCAGGGTTGTTAAAACCCGGGATTGTGTGATAAAAGGATAAATGCAATAACCATGAGCCCATATTCAACATTACTTTGTAATACTAACCAAAAAATAGGCTGAGAGAAAATCTTAGCCAATCTAATGGCTTGTTGTGGAATGCAGTATTTGAATTTGAATTAAACTTAGAATAGTTGAGTTATACAGTCTAAGACAACTTTCACTATTCAATACTTTCAGCTTGTACAGTCAGAAAGGTTGTCCCTTTCAGCTGCAGCTTTAAGAGTGTGCTTTCTTCTGTTTGAATCCATGAGAACCCATCTCAAGTTACAATTAGAGGTAATTTAAATGTAATTAATATCTTCTCAGTGCTGCATAGACAAATTGAGAACAGTCAGAGAGTGAACAAAACTTGAACATTGCAAATTTAAGGTTGTGTTGGTTATGAATACTGGCTAAACATTAGACATTGTAGATCCAAGATCAGACTGCATGTTCTTTGCTTTGTGATCTTGACCTATACTGCCTCAAAAACAAACTGAAATATCAAGTCACAATAACCTGATGCATGAAATCAAAATTTGTTTCAGTTGGACAGTGTTTGTAAATGGTGTAAATGGCTGATTTTCATACCCCCACCTACGTAGTAGAGGGGGGTATACTGGTTTCACCATGTCCGTCCGTCTGTCAGTCAGTCCATTCTGTTTGTCTGTTCGTCTGTCATGTTTATGTTTCCGTGCTGTAACCCAAAAGCTGTTTGACCTAGGACCGTAAAACTTTATATAAGCATTCCTCATGACCCAAGGAGATGCCCTATTGTTTTTTGGTCACATGGGTCAAAGGTCAAGGTCACAGGTGAACTTTGTTTTCTCTGATTGTGCTGCTTCAGTGACAAGGTGCCAGAGGGGGGTATTTTTGTCCTCTTTGCGACAGTTCTAGTTATCATTTATAAATCTTCACATATCATTTGATAACCCTGTCTGCCAATTTTATTTCTGCATACTTTTTGAATCTTGTAGGAGGAATGTTAAGATATTAGGCTCAACCTGCCTTGACCTTAATAGACTAAGTTCAGAACTTGTAGTTAGACATGATAGATCTGGGAATGCCTGGACTTTTATCTTGTTAAACTTTTCTTTCATTTCTAGATGTATTTGACAAGACTGAGTGAAATCATTACATCAGACCATCCTCGTATCACATATGAGACAAGAGAACTGGCATTGGAGTCTATTGTGCAGTTATGGAGGATACCTGGTCTGGTCACAGAACTCTATCTAAACTATGACTGTGATCTCTACTGCAGTAACTTGTTTGAGGATCTCACGAAACTATTATCAAAGGTTAGAATACAGGATATTTAAATGAATTTGAATACACTTTTTGGGCGTGTGTGGGGTTTTTTTTTTTATATTTGTAATTTGTATATCTCTGAAATGTTCCTTTCGACACTTTTTCTAGAAATCCTGTGTTTTAATGACCCTGAGGAAGAAGGCTTTTGAAAACACTGTGGGAAAAGGAGAAAATGCTGGTAACCGGTATTTTCTCCTTTTCTCACAATGTTTTCTACCATATCAAGACCAAATTTCTTCATTTGGGCTACCTTTGTCATCTGCAAATGCTCTCAATTGGATCAGTCTAAAATTTTGCTGTATGGTTAACCCTTTACCACACAATCCCGACTTTTAATGACCCTTTGAAAGAAAGCTTTTGAAAACACTGGAAAAAGGAGAAAATGCTGGTAACCAGCATTTTCTGCTTTTCCCACAATGTTTTCTACTCTTGCCAAAACAAATTTCAGTTTTTGATTCGCATTTATTTTGTTGTCTGCAAATGCTTCCAATTTGGACTGGTCTAAAATCTTGTCGTTTGGTAAAGAGTTAAGAGTTAAGACGCGTTCGTTTATTGTCAGAAAGATCAGTGTCAGAAAAGCAGTGCACTTATAACATGACAAACTTGTCAGGATTTTACTCAGTAAGTTGAAGCCAGTTAATGAGGCTTTGCACAATTCATTTTTTAGTTGACGGGTGTTATTAAAACTCTGACAGAAACAAGTTTTGACCCACAAGCCATAGGAGTTGTAGCCAATTAAATTCATGATTTTCCATCTAAAATGAAAAATGTAAGATGCCTATATAGCATAAATAGAATATTTAATTGGGAATTTTTGTTCTGCACATGTTCAGCGAATATTCGAATGTTAAGCCTTATTCCTTCTGGAAGCACAGTCTTAAACATTTTAGATCTGACCCTTTCTTTCATGTAGATACTCATTTGCAGGTATGCAAAAGGCAGCATATGAGGGACACTTTTTAAGTTCGTAGAGTAAGCCTATAACTTTTTAACGCGATTATGAAGTTGCACGATTTTTTACACAGAACTTGCGTAATCATTCCTCTCTCGAACGGTGTCACGGTATGCGGGAGTCAATTGAAAATGACCCTCGGGTTGGTAGGCCGGTTTCCATTTTGACGGAAAAGAACGTTGCTACTGTGAAAACGTTAATTGAGGAAGACGCAGTTTATACCGTGCAAGAGATAGAAGAATTAAGTGGCATTCATTCGTCAAGTGTTTTGAAGATCTTACGTGAACGACTTGGGCTACGTAAGATCTGCGCGCGCTGGGTGCCCCATTTGCTCACTGACGAGCAGAAACAAAGTCGGGTTAGACTTACATCGCAAGTTATAGCAAAATATGATAAATGTGACCCACATCATTTGGAAGAGATAGTTACAGGTGATGAAACCTGGATCTATCATTTTCAACCCGATTCTAAGGCTAAAAATAAGTTTTGGGTTTCATCTGAGGGTGACAGACCTGTCATTGAGCGCCGTTGCAAAACATCAAATCGCATGTTGTATGCGATATTCTTTGATTCGAAAGGTCCAGTCCTTCAAATTCCAGTCCCGAAAGGTAGTTCTGTCACTGGAAAGTTTTACAGAGAAAGTGTTCTTACTCAACTTGTTGATTTCTATCAGAAACGCAGACCGCGCACCGGTGTCCGCGGCATCAAATTACTCCATGATAACGCACCGGCCCATAAATCCGCTACAGTACAGGAATATTTGAAAGAATCTGGGCTCGATGTCTTAGATCATCCCCCATACAGCCCTGACCTGTCCCCCTGTGACTTTTGGTTGTTCCCAAGACTAAAGGAAATGCTGGCAGGGCACTGTTTTGAATCCCGTTGTGGTATAGGCAGTGTGGTCTACCAGTGTCTGCAACATATACCTAAAGAGGACTACCGGGCAGCGTTCTGGAAATGGGTAGATCGGTGTAAAATGTGTGTGGAGGCAGACGGGGCATATTTCGAAGGTCTTAGATAAATAAAATTTTGATATTTCAAGCGGTTTTAAAAAGACCGCCCTACTCTACGGACTTAAAAAGTGTCCCTCGTATAAAAAACATGGTGATGTCAGATGTCTTATGTATGCAGGAAAAAAAAATAGTTTTGCAGGCAGTGCATGTCAGAAGATCAGAAAGTATAGACAGCACATTCTGATCTTGATACTACAATGTCTGATAACTTGTGAGATATTTTACTTAACCCCTTACCACATAATCCTAAGTTTTAATGACCCTAAAGAAGAAGACTTTGTGGGACAGCATTTTCTCTTTTTCCCACAATGCTTCCTGCTCTTGCAAGAAAAAATTTCAACTTTGAAGTTACATTTAATTTGTTGTCTTCAAATGCGTTCATTTTGGACATTTCTAAAGTTTTGTTGTTTGGTAAAGACTTAAAACAGTTTTGGAGTCCTGCGTAGGTCAGTGGTAAGTTGTTGGGGTTGAGACCTGGAAGTATTGGGTTTATAGGGCAAGACACTTCAGAGCCCTAGCCTGGTACTGGTGAAATCCAGGATATACATTAATAAGTCAGCTGTCACTGTGATATTACTCAAACAATGTTGAAAGCAGCACAAAACACCAGTCAGTCAGTCAATAAAACACTTTTGAGATGGTGATAGACTGAGGTTTTTACTAAATGTCAGCACCTGTTTTTTTTTATCAGTTTCTAAAAATTTATTTAGGACTTAATTGAGATCTCCATTGGACAAATGCCACATTTTTTTCTAGATGGTATTAACCCTTCACCAAACAGTCCTGAGTTTTCATGTTTTTGAGAGAGAAACCTTTTGAAAACATTGTGGGAAAAGAAGAAAATGCTAGTGACCAGCATTTTCTCCTTTTCCCACAATGTTTTCTAATTTTTAGTCACATTAATTTTGTCATCTGCAAATGCCTTCAGTTTTGGTGAGTCTAAATTTTGTCATTTGGTAAAAGAGTTAAACACTGCTAGTAATTATTATGGACAACTTTCATCTGTTTTCAGAATGCGTTTCCTGTTGCTGGGTTGTTCTCTACTCACCTTCTATCCCTGGATGCTTTACTGACTGTGGTAGACAGTATAGAGCAGCACTGCCATTCCCGGACATTACAGGCCACCTCCAATATAACAGAGACCTTGAAGTTAGGGACACAAGAGGTGGTCTCTACAGACAGTCAGGGAGTTCAAGACAACCAGGAAGAGATGATTGGACCACCAACCACTGGTTATGACATGGCTAAAAAATTGTTGAAAGGAAAACAGGCTGGTGTAAATGGTATGAATACATAAGCTTAGAGTTTATGCCTTATTCTGCAAATGGTACATATGAGATGTTTCTGTAGACTGTGCAGGTCAAAATCAGGCTGCACTGAAAGTACAGTCTGATCTTAGATCTAGAGAGTACAATACTTTGCAAGATACTCAAGACTTATACCTTTTGAAGAACCCAAATTTTAGACCTGTCTGAACTGAAAGCATCTGCAGACTACAGATTAACTCTTTACCAAACAATCCCTGGTTTTCACGACCCTGGGAAATAAGGCTTTTGAAAACATTGTTGAAAAAGGAGAAAATGCTTGTAACCAGCATTTTCTCCTTTTCCCACAATGTTTTCTACCCATCCAAAGGCAAATTTCAATTTTTGAGTCACATTTTATTTTGTTGTCTGCAGAAGCTTTCGATTTGGGCAAGTCTAAAATTGTGTTGTTTGGTAAAGGGTTAAATATATCTCAACCAATAAAACTTGCATTTGATGGGTTAGAAAACATGGCGGGAAATGGAGAAAATGCTGGTTACCAGTTTTTTCCAAAGCCTATTTTCTAAGGGTTGTTAAAACATGAGATTGTTTGGTAAAGGGTTAAATAGTCCTGATTTTCAAATAGCTAGTCTTGAAATTTAATGTTAAATTCTTTTTTAAGAATGGATGGTGAAAAGGACTTTGACATATGAATTAAAAATGTCTCGTGTTGCTCTCTATCTCTTGAAACGACTTTGAAAGTCCACAATTATGAGAGCAACCTAGTAAAATGTTGATAACAAACATGCATTATTGTCATACATATTAACTCCTTATCACAAAATCCAGAGTTTTAACGACCCTGAAAGAGAAGGCTTTTGAAAACATTGTGGGAAAAGGAGAAATTAGTGATAACCAGACGACAAATGTTTTTCTACCCTTTTAAAGACAAGTTTCAAAATTTTAGCCACAATTGATCTGTCATCTACAAATGCTTTGAATTTGGGCAAGTTCGAAAGTTTAGCTTATGGTAATGAGCTAAGACAAGTAACAACATTGTAACAAATTGGGAATTTGCTCCGTAGAAAGATGTTATTTTCAAAATTTATTTCTTGAGGTAATGAATAACTAATACTTAGCAAAACACTCCTTCAAAATAAATAGATGCATTCCTACTTAGACGGTCAGTGCTAAAAGTTTGAAATTGAGATAAATTTGAAACTATGTGAATTTTTTTTCAGTCTGTCAGAGTTTAATCAACTGTCACTTTCATTCCAACTTGTCTTTGCACATTCTTTGCAGTTTGATCTTGGATTTTCATTGATTACAATTAATTACTGCTGCAGGATTTTGTGGACTTGTGTGCTCTTAACAGGGGAAATTGTTGGCCTAGATAGGTACTAACATTATATTGCAGATGGTGCTAAAACTATGAAACTGAAAGAGATAAGAAAGAGCCCATTTATCAAACCTAACAGAATGAAGCCATGTGATGAGATACCTTCAGCAGAGGAACTGATGGCCATCAAACATAGGAAACGAGTAATACTTCCTTTTATTTTTTTGCTTAACCCTTTATCACACAATCCCGAGTTTTAACAGCCCTGAGAAAGAAGCCTTTTGAAAATTATGTGGAAAAAGGAGAAAATATTGGTAACCAGCATTTTCTCTTTTTCCCACAATATTGTCTAACCTATCAAAGACAGAAATCATCATTTAAGCAATATTTAATTTGTCGCATTCAAATGCTTTGAATTTGGTCCAGTCCAAAAACTTATTGTTTGGTAAAGAGTTAAGTCCATTGCATTATGTACATATTGGCTTGTATACAATGGTAATACTATTGTTGGGACCATGAAATGTAAATTATTGCTGTGTATGACTTACAATATTTTTAAAATATTTTATTTTTAAAATATGAATATCAATCATGGATAAAGGCATATTAAGTAAATTTACGTGAAAATGTTGCACACCATCATTGAGGGCAATTTTTCTTTCAGTGTTGCAACGTTAGGTTCAACGGTAGACTTCTGCCAGCAGAAACAAAAGTTGATCGCTGGTTGTTCCGTATCATGACCTTTGTGATTCAGCTTTTTGACTATTGAGAGGCAGAGTCATGTTTTCCTCTCTTTCAGCCTGCTAAGTCTTGAGCATTATCTTTGCAGACCTCTGAAGTAAGGAAGATCAAGATCAGAGTGCCCATTACGATACTTGATCTTCTTTGAAAGAATATTTAGTGAGAGAAGTTTGGGTAAAGAAGGCGTGAAATACACAGTTGGGCTGATCAGCCATGCTGACAGAAAATAGCCGTTTTCATTTTTCAGTGCAGCTCTTTTTCGAGGTTTTGACATAGATTGGCTATACTGATAGGATATAGCCATTTAATTTATTTAGCAGTCCAAGGCATAAGGTCACAATATTTATTCTCTTTGTTTTGTTATGAATATGATGCCAGATGATTTTTTTTTTATTCTCATGCATATGTATTTTCCTGACTCACAGATTTATCAGACTGGCACAGAATACTTCAATAACAAACCAAGTAAAGGTATAACCTACCTGCAAGAGCAAGGTCTGCTGTCTGAACCATTAGATCCAGGGGAAGTGATCAACTTTATCAAAGAGAATCCAAAGTTAGATAAAAAGATGTTGGGAGAATTTATAACAAAGAGAGGAAATGCCAAGATATTAGAGGCTTTTGTAAAGTAAATGATAATTTTTCATTTCATTAATTGTGGAGTTAAGGAAAATATTTCTTGAACCTAACCTAGCCTTAGCTTCTCCATGGTTATGTGACAATATTTTAAGTATGATTCAGAAAAGAGATGTTCTTAACCTTTGCATGCTTTGCTTTTGTATCAGTTTAACTACTTTTAAAATGACATGAACTTAGCCTACAGAGAAAAGACTAAACTTTACTGTATCAATGAAAATGTGCTGTTAAAGTTATCTTTGAAATATCAATTTTTTCATTTCTTTTTAAATTTTATAATTATGCTTTTCATACTTTGTTGATTATGTTTTCATACTTTGTTGATTATGTTATGCATACTAGAATTTATAGAATTCATGTTTGTTTCACAGATCATTCCATTTTGAAGATTTACGTATAGATGAAGCTTTAAGACAGTATCTGGAAGCATTCAGATTGCCTGGAGAAGCACCTGTTATATCTGCTGTTATGGAGGCTTTTTCTGACCACTGGCATGTAAGTTCTGTATTTTTTTTGTTTGATTGGTTTGAGGCTGTAAGGGGATGAGAAAACAAACATGACATCAGATTCTGTATTATGGTGTCCATGGACATTTAAAACAACACAATCTGTGAAAACAAACCTTTTTTACAGCAGTGCTTAAAAGTTTAACTTAATGCATTTTCTGGCATCTATGAATTTAGGAGTAAAGCCTATTTTTTTTTTTAACTTATTATAATAATTATCATAAATATGTTTCCATCAAAGGTTGCCATCTACCTGTGGTACCATTCATTTCAGAAATTTTGTAAAATCATGACATTCACCAAGTCTTTTTCTGTCTATTGTTTTTGTTCATTTATAATTTGATTATCCTGTCATACATATCGTCAGTATTCACCTGCTGTAAGCCATTTAATTTTCTGATATGTATAGAAAAGAAAAGAGAAGCTTGTTATTGTAAGAGAACATACATTAGTTTTTCAAATAATCAGAAATTAACTTCGCTAATTTTAAATTTTCAGAAATCCAATGGTGAACCCTTTGCTAATTCAGATGCAGCCTATTGTCTATCTTATGCCATCATTATGTTAAATGTAGACCAACATAACCACAATGTAAAAAAACAGAATATTCCCATGACTTGTGAGGTATTGTAAGCTTTCTTTGATCAGCTTGTTTGACATAATTTACTTTATGTTTAAATGCATAACTCTTTACCACACAATCCCAAGTTTTAACGACCCAGAAAGAGAAGGCTTTTGAAAACACTGTAGGAAAAGGAGAAAATGCTGGTAACCAGCATTTTCTCCTTTTCCCACTATGTTTTTTACCCTATCAAAGAAACCTTTCATTATTTATGCCCTGCTTAATTGGTCGTCTGCAAATACTTTCAATTTCATTCCGTCCGAAATTTTGTCATTTGGTTAAGAGTTAGATGAGGTTGGTAAGTAAAACTTACAAAGTAAACTAGGGTTTTTGTATGTAATGATTCAGGAACTTACTTTCTATGCAGCAACTAGAGTTATGAGAAGTAACAAAATTCATTTACCATTTTGAGAGCATTGTCTTATACTCTTGTGTTGGCAAACAAAAAGTTAAATAAAAATACATGTACTCCGTTCAGTTTCTTTTGTACTGTCTGTATCAGGTGAAATTATCCTGTTCAGAAACTTTTTGGTCATAATATTATAGATTCTTCTAGATATGGTCAAAATCATAATCTTACTTACTGTTAAAGCCTTCACTCGTAACTTTTACATAACTCTGAAAATACTTTGTCTTTCAGCAATTCAAGAAGAATTTGAAAAAAACAAATGGTAATGAAGACTTTGAAAGTGAGATGCTGGATGAAATCTACAATGCAATAAAGTAAATCTTATTTTACTTTTGCTGCCAGATAAATGACTGAATTTTTCGAGGAATAGTGTACATTTTCAGAACAAGTGAAGAGATTTTTGGTCATGTTTTAGGTGAAAAAGATGATGTAGATCCTAGATCAGATTGTATGTTCTGTGTAGTCTGATCTTGGTCTACTCTGTTGCTAAAGGTGCCAAGGTAGCCAGTGGCAGTGAAAGAGTTAAAGTTAAGCTCATACAAGCATTAAGTGCTTATGTTCCACCGTGGCCTGCAAGTGCTGTCATCTCTAGTTTGTAAGCTCTAGAATGTGGGAACAAGTGTTAAGGTATTTTTTAGACTCGTCCATATCAAAAACATTTGCAAAAGACACTTTCAGTTGGACTCAAATAATGGGGGTTACCTGTAAAAGAGTAAAAAACATTGAGGGAAGAGAAGAGACTGCAGGTTGTTAACATTTTCTCCTTTTCAACAATGTTTTAAAAAGTCTTTTTACTCAAGGTCATAGGAGCTCAAGATCATTGGTAAATAGTCGATTAAGGCATTTGCTGTAGTGAACTGTCTTGAGCAAAGAGAGAAGCATTGTGGATTTAACCAGAGGACAAAATTTTATACTGGTCCAAATTAAAAGCATTTGCAGAAGACAAATGTTTCTCTGAACTTGAAATTTGTCTTTCAAAGGGCAGAAAATATTATGGGGAAATGAGAAGGTCTTTTCTAAGAAATAATACTCTTGTATGTCACATGAAGGCTAAGAAGCTTTGGTTCACATTTTTGTATATTTTATGCTGTTCATACAGATCTGAAGAAATTGTGATGCCATCAGAACATGCTGGTCTAGTCAAAGAAAATTACCTTTGGAAGGTAAATTTTACTAGAATTAGATTTTTAAAGTTAATTGTCCACAGATAACCATTGTTCTGTGAAACTGATTACTCCCAAGGAGCAGGCATTTGATCTTTCATTCATAAATGCTCAAATTTGGGAAATCAAGATAAATTGTCACCTTTCTCATGGCTTTTGATGATTCTGTTAAGAATGACCCTTAAGTGTTCAAAGCAGGATATTCTGTTCTGTTCTTATTCATTCATGCCAATCAGGTGATTATGGAAATTTTCATAAATTTGCATCATTAGCCCATATTATGTTTGTGCCTATGATGAATCTATATCATAGGAATTAATCATGAATCAATAATGCCATGTTAAGATCAGCTACATGAGTGTGGCTAAATGGCTAAATATGGGATTTACTTGCAGCCAAGCTTGGGAATCTAATTTCCTTAAGTAAGCAAGTTATTGTAATTATCAAATCAAAAGTAAAAGAGTAGTTGCTAGATGTTTCATAACTTGTTCAAATTGACAGCATTAGCAGATGACAACTCAAATGTAGCTCAAATAGTGGAATCTAATCACTGTAATTCTGGATTCCAACAACCACAATCTTGTTAGCTAAGACGTCCTGCTGTGACCAAAGGAATAGCTGGTCCTGGAATTTAGAATTAGATTACAGTTATAATGGTAGATGAATATGGCCTGTGATGTTGGTTTATGTTTTTGTAGATAATTGCTGTCCTGTGTTGATGATTTGCAGGTTTTACTGAAGAGAGGAAATCTAAAGGATGGCGTTTTTACCCATGCTGCTAGTGGAATGTTTGACCATGACCTTTTTACCTTGATCTGGGGTCCCACAGTTGCAGCCCTGTCATTTGTGTTTGACAAGTCTTCAGATGAGGCTATTATATCTAAAGCAATTTCAGGCTTTAGGTAAGCTTTATCTTGTAAAGCTACATCTACTTTTAGCTTCTTTAGGTGTTTTAGACCCTTTGTTCTAGTGACATTTTATCTTTTAGATCTTTACCATAGGAAAAAATTTCAAAGTTGTCATCCAAATAGAAAAAATTTGCAGACCTACAAAATAAATTTAACTCAGAAATTGAAATTGTGTTTGGAAGGGTAAAAAAACATTGTGGAAAAACACAAGGTTTTCAAAGGTTGTCCTCTTAAAGGGTTAAAAGAGTTTCTTACCTTTTCCATTCCTATTTGTCTGTGAAAAAGATAAAGAAAGTAAACAACAGAAAAAGAATAGAAAATTAATCTGAAGTGGATCATTGTTGTTCTTGGTAACTGAGCCATACTCTGTGAAAAGGGGGTTGATGCATCAGCATAGTCTGAATTTTTATGCATATCAAAGGCCAGTGTACCTCATGACTCTGCTGGTTTTAGACAAAATTGATTTTATGGATCCATAATACTGTGATGATTTGCTCAGTATTGTGCATCATGGAGGTACATTAAACACTCTTTTGCCAGAGAATTGCTATGGTGTCATATTAGTATTCTACTGAATATGATATTGCAGTTTTACATTCACTGTTCAGTTTTCTTTTGGTTGCTGATATATATTTTTTTAAGCAAACTGTGTCATCTTTATTTTTGGCTTGGCTGTTTTCGAAGAAAAGATCCAGGTATTGTCATAGCCCTGTCATTTTCTGTGTTGTTGTCTGCTGCTTCACTGTCATCATGCAAAAATTTTGACATTTAATTATATCTTTGCCACTACTAAAGATACTTACTTCAAACTCAGACTAGTTGTTAAGCATCGAAAGCCGAGCCCCAGTAGCACAGTTGGTAGCATGCAGGACTTTAGAACAGGGAGTTGCTGGTTCGATTCCTGGCTCGGCAAATTTATTTCCGAGGATTGATGACAGTCATTGTGACAGTATTCTTTCCTCTCTCACCGCTGACCATTTTTTTGATGATGGTTATATTGGAAAGCAGCCAGTGGCTTGGAAAGAATATTGTGCGTAGTAATGGTAAAAAAAAAAAACCTCCAGGAAAGCATGGATAGGTGCACTGGCCACCATGATATAACTGAAATAATGTTGAAAGTGGCATTAAACACCATACAATCAGTCAACAATCAATCAGTAACTTCCAAAAAGGAAACCAAAGCCCAAACAGCAGGTAGCCATCAAAATACTTTTGACACAGTTATGCCCGTTTTTTGACTTGGATTTCTCACTGAAATCAATCTGTTTCTAAAAGCAACTGCAGTCGAGTGTTGGCACTCTCATGTGGTGCTCTTGTTTATAAAGTGTATTGTTTATAAGTAGGGAGTTTACTTTCTTGATAGTTACATTCTTTGATTTCAGGAAGTGTGCAATGATTTCTGCTCACTATGGAATGAGTGATGTCTTCGATAACCTAGTAATTTCTCTCTGTAAATTTACAACACTGCTCTCCTCCATTGAGGTAAGCTTTCATTATGGCTTGCAGAGTTTGAACAATAAAGAAACAAACTTTTTCCTTACTTGGAATCACATTTATGTTTACCACACTAAGGGCTGTACAGTTTAGTCTTGAATCTACATTGTGCAGTATTTTTTGAGATATTGAAGTCATTAGCATACCACAAAATTTAGAACTCATCTAATTAGAGAGAATTTTCAAACATAGGATTGTTAAGTAGAGAGTTAAGCCAAAAAGTCATAGATTTGTAACATTTGTACTGAAAATGTCAAGCTGTCAGGTGGGTTAAACATTTGTTTTAAAGCATCAGCAGAAATAATGTGATGATAAGAGCTTAAAGTGCCTTTCATGGTTATAGTTGCCTTTGCGGCTAATGTAGATCAAGATCAGGCTGCACAAAAAGTGCAGCCTGATCTTTGATCTACACTGTCTGCTTTGCTGAAACACTGTAGACAAAAGCTACCATGAAATTGCAATTATTTGAGCTGTATTTCTAAGATGAAACTGTATGGTAGATTTATGCGGCACTCTAAGGGTTAATAGTTATTTTCCTTTTTATGTTGAAATCTTTATGCTTTCTTGTTCATGTTGATTGGTAAAGAAATTTTCAAGTTGAATTAGCCTAGCTCTAGTCATGGAGTTCTTGGTTACGGTAAAGAATTTCATGAAATGCAATTTTACAAAATATTCATTTGGGAATATGGTTGGACACCACATGATATTACAAAACAGAGTGTGAATTTTATTTTGTTAGAATACAACTACCTGTGATATTTCCTTACATTTGAGCCATGCTCTGTGAAAAGGGGGCTTAATGCACCTGCGAAAAGTATTGACCCAGGTCAGCCTGCGCAGTCTGCGCAGGCTGACCTGGGCCAAAACTTTTCGCTCCTTGTCAATTCTCTGTATGTCAGAGGACCAGTCTACCTTATGATACAGTCGGTTGTTAGACAAAATGATTTTTATGGATCCATAATTATGTGATAGCTTGCTTGGCATAATGGATCATGGAGATGCATTAAGCCCCCTTTTGCCAGAGCATGGTGCATATGTAACGGACAATTTCTTCTATAGATTTATCCCCATTCAGTTTGGATCTTTCTGTGTTTCAGGCCCCAGAGAACATTCCTATTTCATTTGGATTAAATTTGAAGGCTCAATTAGCAGCTAGAACTGTGTTCAGTCTTGCCCACAGACATGGTGACATACTGAGGGAGGGCTGGAAGAACATCCTGGACTGTATGCTACAATTGTACAGAGCAAAACTGCTGCCAAAATCAATGATAGAGGTCAGTGATACAGTTCTTTGGGCTGATTATAACTATTTCTTTAACCTTTTACCACACAATCCCGACTTTTAACAACCCTGAGGAGGAAGGCTTTTGAAAACATTGTTGGAAAAGGAGAAAATGCTGATAACCAGCATTTTCTCCTTTTCCCACAATGTTTTTTATCCTACAAAGGACAAATTTCATTATTTGGGCTGTCTTTGATTTGTCGTTTGCAAATGCTTTCAATTTGGACCAGTAAAAAATTTGTCGTTTGGTAAAGAGTTAAGCGCAATGAAATGGGAAGAATGGAAGACTTAAATGCAGATTTTTCTGTGTTTGATCCCAACTGATTTCTATCATAAATGTCCAGACAGGTAGAAGAATGAATAACGAACAAGTATCTGATCAACGATCTTTTGTCAAATTCAAAACATATATAACCAAAGTGTACTTTCTTTTTTTGTGTGTTTTCAATGTCATTTTTAGCTAGTGAGGCTAGTCTATAGGCATCAAGACTGACCTAGATTCAAAGTAAACAAAAAACCCCACAGTTGCCAAATACTACCTCACAGAAAATACTTCTTTCTGTTAGAAATCTTAATTCTGTTATATATGACAATTTAGACAAAAACAACTAAATCTCTACCTCTCTAAGTTGAACATGTTGTCTTACAAAGTAATTAAGTGAACGAGATATCATTTATAAGGTACATGATCTTTGCTTATATGTAAATTAAGTGACCTGTGCAAAGCAGAGAAAGACTTACTCCTACACCACTGTAACAATATGAATGAATCTATGAATGGATACATCTAGGTATTAACTTGTAGCAAATGCCAGGCTATATCAACCCTCACTGGACAGAGAACCCTTGTCATTCATTATTTACATCGTTGTGTATAGTTACACTGTTATGCTGAACTGTTATTCTACCTCATGAATATTAACCCTTTACCAAACTATTCCATGTTTTAATGACACTGGGGAAGAATCCCTTTGAAAATATTGCGGGAAAAGGAGAAAATGCTGATAACCATCATTTTCTCCTTTTCTCACATTTTTTTTCTGCCCTTTTGGAATCACGTTTCATCAGTTTAGCCGCATTTAATTTATGGTCTGCAACAGCTTTGAATTTGGACAAGTGTAAAATTTTTGGTTTTGTAAAGAGAGTTAAATAGTTAACTACATCTTGTGGTACTGGATATTGACTCACTGATTGTATTGTGTTTAACGCCGTTTTCAACATAATTTCAGTGATATTGCGGCGGCCAGAGCACCTATCCATGCTTTCCTGGAGTTTCTTTTACCAGCATTACCGCAACTCAGTGACCTTTTGCGGACAGTGTGGACTAAGATCAGACAGCACAAAGTGTGCAGTCTGATCTTGGATCTACACAGTCCGATAAGAGGATTTTTTTTTTTAAAAAATAGAACTTTGAAATAGCAATATTCAGGTGTTTACCATCGGCTTGAAAGTTTTCTTTGAACATTTTTAGTAGGTTAATGGTTAAACTTATACTGGATTATAGTTAAACAATAGCACGCATAGCCCCAGCAGCTCAGTCGGTAGTGTACAGGACTTGAGAACAGGAGGCCGCTGGTTCGATCCCTGACTCTGCAAATTTCTTTCTGAGGATTTATGATAGTCATTGCAACAGGATTCATTTCTCCCTCACATTTCGACGATGGTTATGTGGAAAGCAGCCAGTGGCTTGGAAAGAATATTGTGCCGAGTATTGGTAGAAGAAACTGAAGGA
This sequence comes from Tridacna gigas, assembly GCA_945859785.2. Classification (NCBI taxonomy): domain Eukaryota; kingdom Metazoa; phylum Mollusca; class Bivalvia; order Cardiida; family Cardiidae; genus Tridacna; species Tridacna gigas. Next base: position 48,439,069 of record OX244030.2, on the reverse strand, counting down.
AAGCATGGATATATGCACTGTCCACCGCTACATAACTGAAATAATGTTGAAAACAGGGTCAAACACCATACAAACAATCAATCAAATCAAATTTGCTAGCCTGTCAGTACTTTCAGTACTTTGATAGTTGAGTTGTGGAGCCCATTGCATTTGTCCAACACATACAACAAACCAGAATACATACTTTATCCTGTGGTGGCATTGTTTGAAGACATAGATTGAAAAGGCTTCTCTCCCTACTGTGTTTTCCATACAATTCAGAAAGGCTTTTTCCTTCTCTATTGATGTTTGACACTATATCACTTTCATTGGATTTTTGGTTGGTATCATTGTTTATTCTAAAATTAGCCTAAAATTTGCCTGCTCTGTAATTTTTATCCAGGAAAAATGTAGCAGTCTGAAGGATATCAATATAATATATATACAGGTGGAAGACTTTGTAAACCAGTCATCTAAGATCTGTTTGATAAAAGAAGAGAGCCAGTCCTCCCAGCGATCAGACTCTGGGGTCATCAGCAGCATATATTCCTATTTTACCATGTCAGAGCCCTCTGGTAACAAGGGACCCACCCCCGAGGAAGAGGCTGCTACTAAAATAGCAACCAAGTGTATACGAGATTGTCAGTTGGAACAACTTATTGTAGATAGTAAATTTTTAAGAGAAGAGTCTCTTCTTGAACTCATTAAGGTAGGTTTCACATTATCTACTTAAATGTCATGAGGATATCTTGATTTAATCATATGAACCATAGCCTAATGTAGTTGACAGCTTTTGAAAGCAGTGTGGAAAAGGGGGTAAATGTTCCTTTTCCTACATTGCTTTTCACACTGTTGACAAATACTTTTCTTTTTTCCTTTTATATATGCCCTATGTGTAATCTGTGATAGTTTTTGATAGGTTGAGAAATAACCTGTATAGTAACTGATTTACACAGATTGAAGTATGAAATGATGTATTTATAATGGATAAGTCTGATGAACATCAAAGCTTGACCAGCTGTTGAATAAAGATATTTTCTACTATAATCTCCCCATATTTTTCAGGCACTGATATTTACTTCACAAGGCCCAGAAGCCCATGAAAGTATGGGTACAGTCTATGATGAAGATGCTGCTGTATTCTTTTTTGAGCAATTTATTACATGTATTCTACAAAATAGGTACAGCTACTGTTTATATGTACACTCTGGTGCAGAGGCTTTAAGTCTTTACCACATGACAGAAATTTAGACTTTTCCAAATTTAAAGCATTTGCAGACGACAGTTTCAATCTGGGTCAAATGGAGGAATTTGTATTGGATATGGCAGAAAACATTGTGGGAAAAGGAGAAAATGCTGGTTACTAACATTTTCTCCTTTTCCCACAATATTTTCAAAAGGCCTTTTGATCAGGGTTGTAAAACTGGATTGTGTGGAAAAGAGTTAAGTGCAGTGGAAGTGCATTAGCTTTTGAAGTTGATGAGAAAGAACTCTGAACTGCTTTTGAAAGTAAAGAAATTGTTCAGAGTGGGGTGTTTCTCTATTTGTCATAATTTGAGCCATGACAATATTCAAATTGTCAAAAACAAATGAGCCATTCTCTGTAAAAAGGGGGCTTAATGCATCTCCGTTGATGCATGATACCAAGCAAGTCATTACATAATTATGGATCCATGAATTCCATTTTGTCTAACAATCTACTGAAAATGAGGTAAACTGGTCCTTGGACATGCAGAAAATTGACCAATAGCAAAGAGTTTAGGCCCAGGTCAGCCTGCATGGACTTTTTGCAGATGCTTTAAGTCCCCTTTTTACAGAGAATGGCTCATTTGTTTTTGACAATTTGAATATTGTCATCATAATAATTAACACCTGATATACTTTCTTGATCAATTATTCTTCACTGAGTTTCGTAAACTAAAGATTAAAAGTATGTTATACTAGAAATTAAAAAAAAAGGTACATGTATGTTTCCTCAATGAACTGTTGCCTCTGATACAGATGTAATGGGTCATAATCAGTCCTCATGATATTTCAATACTGTTTACTGCCTGTTTCATACTGAAAATCATGATAGATAGATGTAATTGCTCTTAGGAGATATCATTAACTTGAAAATAGCGGAACACACTAAGAACTTCTTTTACAAACAATGAAGGTCAAGATAAGATTGCACAGAACTAATTTTGATTGTGCATTCACTGAACTGATAGTGAATATTGAATATTTTAGGAGGTAAACTTGACAAAAGGACTTGGAAATAACATTATTTTGTGTAACCCTTTCTGAAAGAAAAGAAACAATTACTTTGTGATAAGTAGTACGTCCTTTTTTCTTCAATGATTTCATAAGCAAAAAAATGTAGAAGGATTGAAGCAAAAAGAAGGGTTGTATGTGGTTGTACATTTGTATTTTACAGAGATAGAGTTGCACCCATATGGCCATCAGTTCGTGAACATATATACAGTTTGATTGTAAATGGAACAGAGAAAACATTTATGGTGGAACGAGCTGTAGTAGGTTTATTAAGAATTGCTGTCAGACTGTTGAGGAGGGAGGAGATGGCACCACAAGTGTTAAGTTCTTTACAAATATTACTTATGATGAAGCCGAAAGTGATTCACAGCATATCTCAGCAGATTTCGTTTGGTCTTCATGACCTGTTGAGGACTAATGCAGCTAATATACACTCCGAGCAGGATTGGTATACATTGTTTGTGTTACTGGAAGTGGTTGGGGCAGGGGCTAACCCTCCACCCTTATTGCAAGTGAATTCAGGTGTGGATATTACTGAAGGACTTAAAGATGCAGGTATGTGTGTTTATCATGTGTTAAACTCTTTACGAGACAACAAATTTTTGGACAAATTATAGGAAGCGTTTGCAGATAGCATATTAAATTCAGCGGAAATGATGTGATTTGTTTTTGAAGAAAGAAGAAGTACTGTTTACCTGCATTCCCTCCTTTTTTCCATGATGATTTCAAGGTCTTATCTATCTCAGTGATTTCAGGTAAAGGGTTGATGGTCTGAGAGTCATAATATGAGAGTGAAACTGTAAAAATTCCAGTTTGATTAACTCTTTACCAAACAACAAAATTGTGGACTGAACCAAATTGAGAGCATTTTCAGACAAGTTGAATGTAGCTCAAATGAGGATTTCTGCCTTCAATAGGGTAGAAAGCATTGTGGAAAAAGAGAAAATGCTGGTAACTAGGGACTTTTCTCATATTTACTGCTCTAGCAATATAAAAAGAATTTGCTTATTTCAGACTGCCATTCCACCATGTCTGTATTTGTCTATATTGTTTTGTATGTCAGTAATTCACAACTTTGTCCCTGTGTACCTTTTCCTTTTGTCTCTTTTATCAACAATAGCTTTCTCTCAGTAAAATGGTCAGCTTGGCTTTCCATATTTCTAATGTTTCATGTATTTCACATACACACACATATGTCCTCCAGGTGCACAGAGCGATAGTGAGTTACCCAGTGGAAATGTGCACCACTCCAGCAATGACAGAGGCTATACATCAGACAGTGAGCTAGAGACCCCATCTAGAGGGCAATACAGAAGCTCTTCAGCAGATATTGAACTTAAAGCAATACCAGATAATGGAAGTTGGATGTTGGTATGCAGCAACTTGCCTATTTCATATTCGTTGCCACCTTGTTTATTTAAGATGAAATTTTTAAACATATTAATAACAGACGACTTTTTTCCTTTCTCAGAAATAGTCATAGTTTTAAGGTGCTGAGTGATTTTAATTTACAAAATTTATGGTAGATTTTTTATAGGTAGAGTTTTTCGTAAAAATGCAGAATATAGATCTATGGAAACATAGAATTAATATTTGATTTTATAGATTTATATAGCTGTTAAAGTTATGATGCATATAGTTCTCCAGCTGTGGCTGATTGTATAAGCCTAGTGCTTATATACTGTACCATATAAATAAAAATACCAAATAAGTGCTGTTTAGTATCAGAAACAAAAAAGCTCATAGAAACACTATGTACAGTTAATCCCTTGTGAATCTGTAATGTTTATGGTAGTGAATTTGCAATATTTATGTTTAGCTTTGATTCAAAATATTGTGAGGTTTTCATATGGTGACATTTTCAGGTAAACAAAGATGACAGTGAAAAGAAGATAGCTCCTGTCAATCCATTCACGATTGAGTTAAATGAGAATGTTCAGCTTTCAGATTGTAAATCTTTATTGAAATCCTCGGAGACACTGTCATTCCTTGTTCGTGACGCTGCTCATGTAACTCCACTCAACTTTAAAAGCTGTGTCCATGCCATCAGGGCATTTGCAGAGGCATCTTTAAATGGTGGTAAGTTTGTCATCTGATTTACCAAACAACAAGATGTTGGACTTGTCCAGATTCAAACTATTTGCAGACAACATATTAACTCTTTACCACACAATCCTGACTTTTAACGACCCTGATAAAGAAGCCTTTTGACAACATTGTGGGATAAGGAGAAAATGCCAGTAACCAGCATTTTCTCCCTCTCCCACAATGTTTTCTACCCTTCCCAAAACAAATTTCAATTTTTCATTCACATTTATTTTGTTGTCTGCAAATACCTTCAATTTGGACCAGTCTAAAATTTTGTTGCTCGGTAAAGAGTTAAATAAAGCCAAAGTAGTGTGTATTGTCTTTGAAAAGAAAGAAAAAATTGTCACCAGCATTTCCTCCTTCCCACCAATGGTTTAAAAGGTCCTTCACCTCCGAGTTGTTGAAGTTAGGATTGTGTGGTAAATGGGTAACAGGATAATCACCTCAAGATGAACTTTTCCAGCTTTCAGAAGAGTTCTTTTTCTAAAATGCAATTGTTTGTTTTTGTATACATTTTATACTAAAACATTGTTTCATTATATATTTATCCATATTATACAAGGGTGTGTACAAATGAGCTGTGCTCTCACAAAAGGTGGGTTAATGCATCTCTTTGCTGCATTATACCAAGCATATTATCACATAGTTATGGATCTATAAAATCCATTCTGTCTAACAACCGACTGAATTATTAATTTGCAACCAGTGTACATCAAGATCAGACTGCACAAAACATGTTGTTTGATTTTTGATCTATTTTGTTCACTTATCTGACACACTGAAGTCAAAAGAAACAATGAAATATCAGTTATTACGGTTGTACTTCAAGACTGAAAATGTCTGTTGGGCACTCCATTGGTTGAGCTTTATTATCATTCAAGCCATGCTCTTTGAAAAGGGAGCATAATGCATTGCAAAAAGTATCAACCCAGGTCATTCTGCACAGGCTGACCTGGGCCAAAACTTCTGGCCTTTGGTATTTTTTCTGCATATAAAAGGACCAGTGTACCTCCTGATTCAGTTGGTTTTATACAAAATGGATTTTATAAATCTATAATACTGTGATGAGTTGCTTGATATGATGCTTCACAGAGATGCCCCCTTTTCACAGAGCATGGCTCATTTTCTTTTCCACCTATTTAGGTCACAAACGGATATCAATGTCTCCCCCTAAACACACTGTAAAGGATAAAAAAGCCAAACACAGAAAGTCACAAAAAGCTCAACGTATGAAGAAATCACAGTCAACACCAGGACAGTTACAAGCCAGTGCTAGCTCTGATGATGAAGGAGAGGGAGATGGAATGGATGCAGAACTTCATTCTTTATCAATTCAGGTATGGAACATTTTAATCTTTCTTTTTTTTTAACCGAAATTCTGCCAAATATACTTTGTTAACTTCTCCAAAAATAGATGCAGTAACATTGGTTCTCATTTAACAGGGACAATGTAATCATTGCCACTAATAGATAAACAGAGAGTGTAAGCAAAGATCAGGCTGCATGTATTTGGAGGCTGTTCTTGGTCTACAATTCCTGTATATCACATCCTTAGCCACCTACAGAAGGATAAAGGTTTGAACCATTGCATGAAAGTTGTAAATGTTAACTTAATGTATTTTTGCAGTGTTGATGTGAAAATCTGGAAACACTTTCTTGTACTAGACCAACAACAGCAGCTTTTTTTTTATATCATTGAGTGATAATTGGCAGTTTTAATAAATGTGTAGGTCTCTGACAGAAAAACGTGTAAAAACAATTGTAGTTACATGTATATGCAGAAGAATCCTGATTATAGTAAAACAGTCATCACATTGTTTGCCTGTTGCAATGCAAAAAGTGAAAGTAGGTGTATACATGAACAAACATATCAGCTCTGTGAGACTTGTCATTCATTAGAGCTTAAAGTTGTGGGTATCTTCAGCATTTGCTGTCTGATTTGTAAATAAGAATGCTGTGTGTCAAGCAGGGGGTGAATTCCACACCCTCTCAGTATGTTTATGTTTGAATCACACTGGCAAAAGGGGGCTTAATGCATCTCCGTGATGCAGTATGCCAAGCAAGTCATCACATAATTATGTGTCCATAAAATCCAGTCAGTCGAGTAATTGACCGATCTGGATGTAGAATGGTACTTCAACATGCAGAAAATTTACTAATGGCAAAAAGTTTCGACCAATTGCAGCCTGCGCAGACTGCGCAGGTTGACCTGGCTTGATGCTTTTTGCAGAGGCATCAAGTCCCCTTTTCACAGAGTGTGACTCATTTCATTTTCACAGCTTCTTGACTTGATGCATACGTTACATACTCGTGCCAACAGTATCTACAAATCCTGGACAGATGAAAAAGACTTGGACAATGAGACTGTTGATTCTGGCATCGAATCCTTGTGGTTGAACTGTTGGTGCCCTCTTCTTCAAGGTAATTTTATCATTTTTTTTTAAGTTAGAACAAAGCCATGCTCTGTAAAAAGGGGGTTCAGTGCTTCTGCAAAAAGTATCAACTCATGTCAGCCTGCGCAATCTGCGCAGGCTGACATGGGTTGAAACTTTTTGCCATATGCGAAGATTCTGCATGTTCAAGGACCACTCTAACTCCCAGTTCACTTAATTGTTAGATGAAATGGATTTTATGGATCAGTAATTACATGCTGACTTGCTTTGTATAATGTATCATGAAGATGTATTAAGCCCCCTTTCGTTGGAGCATGGCTCATTTACTTCTGATATTGACCTCTAGAGTGCCAATGAATTTATGATTAATATGCATGTCTTATGATTAAACATTCTAAACAAAACACAATTACAATCTATGTTGTGCACAGCCAGGCAGCTCAGCTGGTAAAATACACTGCTGGTAATCTAGATGAGAGTTCAAATCCCAGCTCTCCCAAGCTTTTTTTGAGATTTGGTAATTGTTATTACAACAGAAATCATATCTCTGTCACTATCAAATATGACGTTGAAAAATGATTATGTGGGCCAGTGGCTTAGAGAGAGTGTAAAAAGTGTAAAATGGCACTGATTAAAAAAAATGATAATAAAGAATTCTCAGAACCCATGGATAGGTGCATTGTCTGCCATTTGATTGATATAATTGAAAAGGAAAACTTGCTGAACACTAAGTAAAGGATTTGTTTTGTTATACTTTTATTGATATACTTTACCAGGTATAGCAAGATTATGCTGTGATTCAAGGAGACAGGTCAGAGGTCAAGCTTTGACTTACTTACAGAGGGCACTTTTAGTCCATGACCTTCAAACTTTGTCAGCTGTGGAGTGGGAGGCATGCTTCAACAAGGTGAGATTATCTGTATTTTTATTTCCTCACAGAAAGACCAATTCCAACTGTGTGATATAGTAGTATGTTTGTTCTAGTGTTGTATTTGTTTTTACAGAATAGTAACTGTTTCTTATGAATTGTGATTGAATGGCTGTATTATGATATGCAAGTGAACAGTGATTATCACTAATCTTAAGACTGTATGTTTATATATTATTTTAACCTAGCATACTTGGCCCAACTGTAGCAGCCTGGACACATATAAGGGAAATAGAAACATGATTATTAACTCTTTACCAAATGACAAAATTTTGGACTTATCCAAATCCAAACATTTGTTGACAACAAATTAAATATAGCTCAAACATCTGTGAAAGGCTAGAAAACATTCTGGAAAAAGGAGAAAAAGCTGGTTACCAGCATTTTCTCCTTTTCCCACAATGTTTTCATAAGCCTTGTTCCTCAAGGTCATTAAAACATTGCATTGTTTGGTAAAGGGTTAAGAGAAGGAAGCATCTTTTCATGACAGATACAAGGTACATAAAGGAGAAATCATTGAATGAAAGGGTAAAAAAAATATTTTGAGCGAAATGTAAACATTTAAGAAAAAGAGATTGATGGCTTTTGATAAGCTACTGCACATTTTCCCTCAATGTTTTCATAAGTTATTTTTTGGAGGGATCTGAAATTTTATTTTTTTCATGAAATTTGATTAGACATTTTCTGATATTACAGATTTTGTTTCCGCTGCTGACCAAATTGTTAGAAAACATCAACACAGAGGATCCCTCAGGAATGGAGGAGACAAGAATGAGAGCTTCAACACTGCTCTGTAAGGTAGGTTGTATTTACTATTGTGTTTCACATCCTTCAAGATTCTGGCATTTTCATTAGACAAGAGGTGTCTTATTAGGACCCTTCAGATATATATGTGAGGTTTGTAGATTCTTGTGTATGATTTTCAGTACATGAAGATATTGAATCCAAACTCAGTATGTGTCGTAACATAGTAAGTGAGTGATCAGAAGAACTGTTCATTTGTTTAGTAAGTTACTGATCTTACCTTACAATTCCTTGTGTTAACGACTCTGAGTGTAAAAGCTTTTGGAAACATTTTTGGATAAGGAGAAATTCCCATTTTTTGACAATGTTTCTGAAAATTTTGTTGTTTGGTAAAGAGTTAAAGCTTATATTTGGATTTGGCACATGTTTGGAATTTTGTCTCTGTTTGATGTCAAACTGCCTTACTATATAATTATGAGCCATGCTCAGTGAAAAGGGCATTTAATGCATCTGTACAAAGTATTGACTTAGGATGGCCATGGCAGTCTACCCAGGCTGACCTGGGTCAATAACTTTTGCTATTGGTAAATTTTCTCTATGTCCAAAGACCATTTTACTTTAGGACTTATTTGGTTATCCCTTTCCCAAACAAGCCCTGGTTTTCACGTGTCTGCAGGACAAGTCTTTTAAAAACACTGTGGGGAAAAGGAGAAATTGCTCGTAAAGAGCAATTTCTCCTTTTCCCACAGTGTTTTCTACACTTTTTGAGACCTTTCTGCCATTTTCATCAAATTTAAAATTGTCGTCTGCAAACTCTTTCAATTTGGACCAGTCTAAAATTTGTCGTTTGGGAAAGGGTTATTCAGTTATTGGACATATCAATAGGATTTCATGGAGCCAAAGTTACCATTATGTTGATTTTTTGGTATGATGCATCACATAGATGCACTAAATCCACTTTGGCCAGTGCATGGTTAAAATCTTTTCCCAGGTGGGGTCAGTAAATAACTCTTTACCAAACTAAAAATTTTTGACTGGACCAGATTGAAAGCAGTTAAGTCTAGCTTTAATTTTCATTTCTGTATTTCTAGGGTAGAAAACACTGTGGGAAAAGAGAAAATGTAAGTTTAACAAACATTAAGTCAGCAACATATATTTTCAGGTGTTTCTGCAGCATTTAAGTCCACTGCTGTCCTTAAGTACTTTTACAGCATTATGGTTGACAATACTAGACTTCATGGATAAGTACATGCATGTGGACAGGAGCGATCTACTTGTGAGTAGCTTTGTCTTTCTTAATTAGGTTTACATTATAGTCACAGTTACATTACCTCCTGAACCAAACTCGTAACATACAATTTTGAAACATGTCCTTCTGAATTCATAAAACCAACAAGAATTGTTGTTTGACACATGAATAAATACTGAGAACTTAGTGAAGTACATTGGCTAGTGATTGAGGGGCTGTTGTTTTGGATCCCATTTTGGTCAAATCTTTTTTAGGATTGATGATTGTCATTACTGCATAATACTTTTCCTTCCCTTTCTGTGGAAGAAAGCAGCCAGTAGCTTAACAACGTTCATCTTCACCCTTTACTTACTTAATAATTAGAGGGAAAAAGCTAGTCTTGATATAGCTTCATCAAAAAGCTCACTGTATCAGACAGAGTAGATCAAGATCAGACTGCAAATATTGTGCAGTCTGATCTTAATCCCTACTGTCTTCAAAAGTGCATTCAGTGCCCCTTTAAAGCCTAAGCGTTAAAGTATTTGGTTATGATTGATTTGGCAATGATCAAGTAATCAGACATTGTCTGTAGAATTCTTATGACATCATATACAGAACATTGCAAGCTTAGTCATTGTTAATTTGTATAAGAACTTAAAGTACATAGAGCAGTGGACAAAATATATCAAGAATTTGCAGATTTGATTTACATTGGAGACTTATTTATTTACAGACTGAGGCAATACCAGAGTCTTTAAAGAATATGTTACTTGTGATGGATACTGCTGGTATATTCCAAACTGGAGACGGCACTGAATCCCAACTGTGGAAATTGACTTGGCACAGAATTGATGCATTTCTACCTCATTTAAAGGAAGAGCTGTTTAAGCCACATGAAGCCGGCAAGTTCTCATGTTTTATTCTGTTAACCTGTAGGCTGCTAAGCACGACACAAGGACCTTTTGTGGACAGTGTAGATCAAGATCAGACTGCACAGAACGTGCAGTCTGATCTTGGATCTATGATGTCTGATAAAGAGATCTTTTTCCGCAAAGGTAGTTTTGAAATAGCAGCATTTGTGTTCTTAACCATCAGCTTGAATTTTTCTGTCCATGTCAAAAGCATTTGCAGATTTACAAATACAGTGTGGTTCAAATGACAGGATTCACATTGTAGAATGTAGAAAACATTGTTTGAAAAGGTTACCAGCATTTTCTCCTCTTCCAACAATGTTTTCAAAGCTTTCGTCTTCAGTGTCATTATAACCCATGATGATGTGGGATAAGATTAATTCTCTGTTTACAGTTTCTTTCCAGTTTCCCTCAAAATTCGGAATTGATAAGTAAGTCATTGGTAATTGTCCTCATGAATTATGTACCACAAAGTACTGTGTGTTTGTCTGCCTTGTAAAATTATTATGACCCATGCTGTGAAAAGGGGGTCTGATGCATTTGCGCAAAGTATCAATGCAAGTCAACCTGCGCAGTCTGTGTGAGATGATACTTTTTGCTTATGGTAAATTTTCTGCATGTCCAAGTACCACTCTACCTCAGGATTCAGCCGGTTGTTAGACAAAACGAGTTCAAAATGATTGTGGATCCATTATTTTTGAATTCATTCTGGTGACCAGCATTTTCTCCTTTTCCCACATTGTATTTCAAACTGCTCTCTCTCAGATACGTTGTAACTTCTAGTTAGAAGCATTGAAATATTTCTGAGACAGTTAATTGACAATTTCACCTTTTGATTGTTTCAGAACCATCAAAACTAGCAATGGACAGGGAGGTAGAGTCTTCAACACCAGATTCAGAATCCTCACCATTGTTACAGAGCTCTAATGCTAATCAGTCAGATCTGGATATAAACAGTGTGCCTCCAGATTGTAAGTTACCACGGAATTCCAGTGTAGTGACCATATCAACCATATCAACTCTTTCCTCCAAAATCTGCTTTCTCTTTTGGGTCAGCATCTACCAACCATTCTTAAGAACCTTCTGACTCTCATTCTGCACAATGCTCTATATACCACAACTCCTGATTGGCCAAACCATTTCGTTTAGCCAGTCAGGGTTGTCTTACTTTCAAATTTAGAAAAACTTGGAGAATGAGACTGAGAATGTTCTTGAGAGTGGTTGGTGAATATGGACCCGTATTTAAAGCAGTATTACCTGCAGACAACTGTTTTCGATTCACACCAGATCTCTTTTGAAAACATGGGGCAAAAGAAGAAATTGCTCTGATTTATTTTCTTCTTTTGCCACAATATTTTCTCATGTATTCTAGCTTTGCATTCCCCAATTGTACAAACAGTAGCTTGTCATTATGGCTGTTTGCCCAGTGCTATCTATATCTTTAGAAAAATTGATACCGCCCTGTCTTCAAATTCTAGTACATGTACTTTAATTCATCATCTTTGAGATTCTTACTAGTATTTGGTAGGTCAAAATTAACTTGCATGGTAAAGACCTAAGGTAATAACTGTACTATGAAATTTGATATACATAATGAACAGTACTTTCTTGGAAAGAAAGAGGTCTGTTTGAGGGAAAGAGTTGATAAATTGTTTACTTGGATAGCTTAACAAAGACAATTGTAGCACCATATAACTTATAACCAAAGTAGATATGTATTGCTGTTTATGGCCTACTGCCTCACATAGAAAATCTTTGCAAAAGTTTGTTTTTTTTCAAATATAGAAATTCAAAGGACTGGAAATTGGAAAAACTAAATCAGAGTATTTATTTTGTTTACATCAGTGAAATTCTCTGATCAACAAATCAAAGGTGCACATGTGAAACAGAAACATGCAGTGTAAAACTTGCAAAGATGAAGTAATAGAAATAAAGTGCAATATGCTCATACATGCTAAGCATGTTTAGAAGAAAATGAAATTCGACAGTTTGCTTTACCCTTTACCGCACAATGATGCCTTTTAATGACCCTGGGAAATATGCCTTTTGAAAACATTGTAGGAAAAGGAGAAAATGCTGGTAACCAGCATTTTCTCCTTTTCCCACAATGCTTTCTACACTATCAAGAGAAAGTTGTACCATGTGAGCCACATTGAAATTATCTTCTGCAAATGCTTTTAATTTGGACAAGGCTAACATTTTGTCATCTGGTAAAGAGTTAAGCTAAAAATTGTAGAATCAAAAAATGAGAAGGGTCGAAGTGAGGGGAAGAAATCAGAAAAATTCTGCCGATTTCTTTTCCATCACTCCTTTGTTTCTTCCTCCTCATTGTACAATGTTCAAAATTGTAATGAAATTTATACCATCATCTCATTCGAATTTGAAAAAAAAATAGTGAGATCATACCTTTCATGTGCTGACATTTAAATTACACACAACATATCAACATTTAACCCATTACTACACGACGAAATTTTAGACCTGTTCAAATTGAAAGCATTTGCAGACGACAATTTCAGTGTGGCTGAAATGGTGCAATTTTTCTTTGATAGGGTAGGAAACATTGTGGGAAAAAGAGAAAATGCTGGTTGCCAGCATTTTCTCCTTTTCCCACAATGTTTTCAAAAACTATTTTTCAGGGTCGTTAAAACATGGGATTGTGTGGCGAAGGGTTAATGATACAGCATGCAAAATAACAATATTGTGCAGTAACCCTTTCTTACGCTGAGTGCCCTATAGAATAATGTATTATATGGACATCTTAAGTCTAGCAGAAAGTTCCAAATCTTGTTCTTTATAAGCTGTTTTGGCCAGAATATCTGAAAATTTTGTTAGACAGTGCAGATCAAAGATCATACTGCTTGTCATGTGCCATCTGATCTTGATCTGCATTGTTTTTAAAAAGCAAATGAAGATGTACCTTGGAGGAAAGTGCTAAATTCTCTTCTAGATGACAGAATTTTATAAATATCTAAATTAAATGTATTTGACAAAAAGTTAAATTGGCTTGATTGTCTGATAAATTTGCTCCTTTTCTCATAATATTTTTTAAATGTCTTCTTTCTGGGCTATTAAAACATAGGATTGTTTGACAAATAGTTAACACATAACAATTGTTCCTAACTCATAACAAGCAGGTAACAATGAACCAGGCAGCACTGAAGTGGCTACAAAGACTGGTGTTTCGCCCGAAGTGGTGCAGTCATCAGAAAATGTCAGTTTAGCTGGACCTTTGATCACAGAAGGAGAGTTACCTGTTGTCTCAACCTATGTACTTCATCCCCCATTACCGAGCCTACCCACCAGTAATGTTTTACCTAATACCAACACAAATGCCATTGTTATGCCAAACAGCGGTAGCACTACAGGGTACGGCCTCTCGGAGGAAGGTTCAGTTGTGACCCCTGCTGTCCCTTTATTATTGGATCCCGAGTTAATGAAAGGTACTGGAATACATATAGTTACACCACAGGTACATGTAAGTATTAGATTGCACAGCAGCCCGTCTGATAAGCCTGGTATGGACCCAGCATGAACCTTTGGTGTAAGATTTTATCTTATTTTTAATAACTGTTTCACCTTTTTAATGTGGCTATATATGTTTGAAATTTTGGTGAAAGATTAGTAATATGATATTATATATGTTAGATTATAACTGTGTACATGTATTTCAATTTTTATTAACCCTTTACCACACAATCCCAACTTTTAATGACCCTGAGGAAGAAGCCTATTGAAAACATTGTGGGAAAAGGAGAAAATGCTGGTAACCAGCATTTTCTCCTTTTCCCACATTTTCTACTCTTCACAAGACAAATTTTAATTATTGAGTCACATTTATTTTGTCATCTGCAAAAGCTTTGAATTTGGACTGGTCTAAAATTTTTTCGTTTGGTAAAGAGTTAACTCTTTCAGTGCCAAAGATATGAACTTGACCCCTTTCTGTGGCTATAAAATACAATCCTCTCTCTCACATAGGCTTGATTAATGCTTTACCAAACGACAAAATTTTAAGACTTGTCCAAATTGAAAGCATTTGCAGATGACATACTAGATTTAGTTGAAATGGTGGTATTTGTCTGTGAAAGTGTAGAAAACCTTGTGGGAAAAGGAGAAAATGCTGCATACCGGCATTTTCTCCTTTTCCCTCAAGGTTTTCAAAAGGCTATTTCCTCAGGGTCAGTAAAACTTGGGATTGTGTTGTAATAAGTTAAACAAGGGGATGAAATAGATCCAAAGTTAGACTGCATGTTCCAGTGGCAGTGAAAATATCAATATGGCTTTGGCTGTTTTTAAGGCTAATCATATGTGTTACTTTAATGAAGGGGCTTATCGCCGAAGAAAGAGAGACATGTTTTGGCTAACCAGGCGTACTCTCTGGCTCCCACGGTACAATTATCTTTTATGACCAACTTGAAATGAAACCATGAAATTTACAACGCTGACTATATCATATATTTTTGCCAAACCTAACTACATGTGCATGTAATTTCATGGTGACTTTCTATTCTTTGTGTATAAAAGTAAAGTACTTGTGTTTAATTTCAGAGCGTAGCAAAAGCATTACTGCTTTCTTTTTTGGTCTAATTTCCTCATTACTTTCTAAAACAAATTTTCATGGGATTGCTTTTTTGCAAACATTGGTCAGACATGGATATTTGACATGAATTAAAAGTTTATTACATGTGGAGACATTCTGGTCAAGGGATTTACAGTTTTAGACAGGCATTTTCTCCTTTTTGCTTTTTGTCAAAAGTGGTCTGCTTTAACCATTTACACATACTTAGAGAGGCATTTTCTCCTTTTTGCTAAAATTTCTTTTGCAAAACAGTCTGCTGTAACTGTTTTCATTCAATCCTGTGTTTTAATGACCTTTGGAAAGGAAGCATTTGAAAATATTATGGGAAAAGAAGAAAATGCTTGTAACCAGCATTTTCTCCCTTTCCCACAATATTTTCTGTCTGTCCTAAAACAGATTTCAATTTTAAAGCCGCATTGATTTTGTCATCTGCAAATGCTATCAATTTGGGTAAGTCTAAAATTTTGTCATGTGGTAAAGAGTTTTAAAAAAAGTCACATGCAGAGGGTAATGTGTTATTTTGGCTGTAAAAGTGTTTGAAAAGTATGTTACATGTATATCTTTATATAGAAGATGCCTAATTAACTTAACGGAATTTTAGACTCATTTACAGACAGTAAACACAGTAAATTTTATGTGGCTTACATGATGGAATTTGCTTTTGAAAGGATAAAAAATGTTTTGGCCTTGAAATAAGACTGAAATAATTGCAGTTTCAGTGTTTCTTAAGAATGTCTGCTAAGCAGGTCATATATTTCAAAGATTATTCTGCACATTTTCTGGTCTCAAAAGCAAGTAAAGCTTTGAAAGTTGCTTGAAGGGTCATTATCATTGCCAGTCATGAAAAAAGGAGCACATGAAATCAATAGATTGTTCAGAAACTGCATGAGTCTATTTCTAAGCTTAGTAGTGATTAGCCCATCTCCGGATATTTGTAGATAGAACTGTAGTAGGTACAAAGAAATTTGTTGAAAAGTAAATATCCTTTGGAATATGGCAGAAAGTGTAATGGATGGAAAAAACAATTTCCTGTTTCAAGCAACTGTTTCATTTTCTTACATTTTCAAAAGTTGTCTACAGCAGGAAATTAATTTCCATATTGCTCTTATTAATAGTGTTCTCTTAACCATTTCCCAAATGACAAAATTTAGACTCTTCCAAATTGAAAGCATCTGCAAACAACAAATTTGAAATTGGCACAAATAAACTTAAGTGGTTCAATAGGGTAGAAAACATTGTGGGAAATGGAGAAAATGCTGATTACCAACATTTTCTCCTTTTCCCACAATGTTTTCAAAAGGCTTCTTCCTCGGGGTCATTAAAAGTCGGCATTGTGAGTTAAAGGGCTTAAGGTGTTTGAAACATCCCAAGAATGACGTTTATCATAAAGCATGAGGAACATAATTATGGTGACCAGCTCTTAATTTACAGCATTTGAATTTGAAGTTTATACATTTTCCTCCTCTATCAAAGCACTAGTTGTGGGGTATTTAGGCACTTTTTTGTGAGCAATATAATTTTTTTTGTCTAAAAATTTAAACCTCTGGTGTGTTAGAAATATGTGTTGGGGAAAAGAAATACACCTTTATCCTAAATGTAAATTTTGTGGTAATGGGCAAGCAATATTCATTTACTAAATGTCAATTTTCCTTTACATTTACATTCAAATTTATACCAACTAGATTATAGTTATATGACTGTTGGCTATGTTTCATTTCTTAATACATTACATTACTAGTACTGTCTGTGGACAGTTTTCTTGTATTGCAGTAGCCCATTTTAAGCTCACCTGAGCACGAAGTGCTCAAGGTGAGTTATTGTGATCGTGCCATGTCCATCGTTCATCATCCATCGTGCAGTTGTCAACATTAATTTTACCTTGTGTGCACTCTAGCACCCACATTTTCAGCCTGATAATCTTGAAACTTGGTCAGAATGTTTGTCTTGATAAAATCTTTGACACATAGAAAATTGGGTCATGTGGGGTCAAAAAGTAGGTCATTGGACCAAATCTTAGAAAAACCTTGTGTGCACTCAAGAGCCTATATTTCCAGCCTGAAACTCAAGAAAGTGGGTTGGAATGTTTTTCTTGATGATATCTTTGACAGGTTCGAAATTGGGTCATGTCTGGTCCAAAAATTTATGTGCACTCTAAAAGCCACATTTCGAGTCTGATACTCATGAAACTGGGTGAAATTGTCTGTCTTGATATTTTAAGCCTGATACTCTTGAAACTTTGGCAGAATGTTTGTCTTGATAATATCTTGGACAAAGTTGAAATAGGGTCACATTGGTTCAAAAAGTAGGTCACTTGCACTCATGTGTTTTCAAAATCAGGATATCATGAGCTTTATCAATTGAAGATGACTCGGTGAGTGCACAGGGCTAAATATTAGGAAAACCTTGTGTGCACATAGAGGCCACATTTTCAGCCTTATACTAATGAAGATTGGTCAGAATGTGTATCTTGTTGAAATCTCAGACAAGTTGGAAATTGGGTCATGTTGGGCTAAAAAGTAGGTCACAGGGTCAAGTCTTAGAAAAACCTTGAAACTTAGCCAGAATGTTTCTTTCGACGATATCTTGGACAGGATCCAAATTGGGTCAAGTTCGGTCAAAAAGTAGGTCACTTAGCCAAATCCTGGAAAAACCTTGTGTACACTCTATAGGCCACATTTTCAGCCTGAAATGCATATAGCTTCTTTAGAAAGTTGCCAAGGCCCTGTAGCTCAGTAGGTAGCGTACAGGACTTGCGAACAGGAGGTTGCTGGTTCGATCCCCAGCATGGCCAATATCTTTCCGAGGATTGATGATAGTCGTCGCGACAGGATTCATTCCTTTCTCACCACTGTCCCTTGTTTCGATGATGGTTATGTGGGAAAGCAGCCAGTGGCTTGGAAAGAATATTGTGCGGAGTACTGGTAAAAGAAACTCCAGGAAAGCATGGATATGTGCAGTGGCCGTGGTGATATAACTGAAATAATGTTGAAAATGGCATCAAACATCATTCAATTAATCTTTAGAAGTTTGTCTTGATGATATCTTTGACAAGTTTGAAAGTGGATTAAATTGGGTCAAAAAGTAGGTCATGGGGCCAAATCTTAGAAAACCTTGTGTGCACCGTAGAGGCCACATTTTCAACCTGATTCTTATGAAACTTGGTCAGAAAGTTTGTCTTGATATCTTGGACAAGTTCCAAAGTAGGTTATATCTTTTCACAAAGTTGGTCACTGGACTAAATCTTAGAAAAACCATGTGTGCACTGTAGAGGCCGCATTTTCAGCCTAATACCCATGAAACTTGGTCAGAATGTTTGTCTTAATGATATGCTAGTATTGGACAAGTTTGAAATAGGGTCGCATTGGTTCAAAAAGTAGGTCACATACACTCATTTTTTTTACATCATTAAAACCAGGATGTCTTGAGCTTTATCAACTGTAGATGACTTTACTCAGGTGAACACTATAGGGCCAATGGCCCTCTTGTTTAATTCGTGGCAAAGGGAGAAACTTCTTTTAACAAGAAGTTTCTTCCTAGCCAGAATGTTTCCATACTTATCAATCAAATCATACTTTATTTATCAGTAAAGAACATAATACTTAAAAGGCAGTACAATCGTGTTACAAATTTACTGAAGAAATGGCTGAGAATGAAAGCTGAAGCTTATAGAGTACTTTGGTTGTTATGTAACCATATCATATAATGGGATTTGTTTTAGAAAGGGTAGAAAACATTGTTGGAAAAGGAGAAAATACAGGTTATTAGCATTTTGTCCTTTTCCATTGTGTTCTCAATAAACTTCTTCAGGTTTGTTAAAATTCTGGGCTGTGTTGTAAAAGACATAAAAAAAGTTCATTGATAGGAGAGGGATTGAATCCTATAGCAGTGACATTGGATTGTGTGGTAAACTCTGCTTGACTTAGCTCTGTTATGTGAATGTTGAATCTTTAACCCTTAGTGTGCTGAATTAATTCTTTACCACACAATCCTGATTTTTTCAATGACCCTGAAGAAGGCTTTTGAAAACATTTAGGGGAAAAGGAGAAAATGCAGGTAACCAGCATTTTCCTGTTTTTCCTCAATGTTTTGCTACCCTATGACAGGCGGGAATCATTATTTAGCTAAATTTTAACTGTCATCTGCAAATGCTTTCAATTTGGTGAGTAGTCCAGAATTTTGTCGTTTGGAGTTAATTACATGGATCTTTTTATTCAAATTCCAGAAAAAAATCTGAAATATTGCTAGTATAAGGTGGATTTGTCCAGGGATTTTTGGGAACAAATTAACAAAGTAGCAGACAGTGTTGAATCTAAGATCAGATTGCATGTTCTGTATAGTGTGATCTTGGTCTGCACTGTCTGCAAAAGCATCTTAAGTAATACTGTACCAGGTCCAGTGTGTAACCCTTTTGTCACAAATACCAACTTTTAACTACATTGAAGAAGGCTTTTGTAAACATTTTGAAAGAAGGAGAAAATGCTGGTAACCAGCATTTCTCCTTTTCTCACAACGTTTTTTTATTTACCTTATCAAGGACAAATTTTGTCATTTTGGGCCATTTTTAATTTGTTGTTTGTAAATGCAATTTGGACTAGTCTAAAATTTTGTTGTTTGGTAAGGACTTAAAAGGGTGAACCAATAGGATGCTCAGCTGTATAATTGTGATCACACTGAATAAGCACCAGGTGTACCTGATAGCCTTTGGAAAAGGAGGAAATGCTGTTAACCAACGTTTTATCCTTTTCCAACAATGTTTTGTGCCATAGCAAAGATTAATACAATCATTTTAACTACATTTGATTTGTTATATGTAAATGCTTGCAGTATTGGCAGGTCTAGAATAGTGTCACACGGTAGATAGTGTAATTCAGTTGATACCTCATTCTGATATTTACACTCAAGAGTGTTTGGGGTGTGTTAATTTTGGGACTTTTTGCTCCGTTTCAGACAGCAGCGAGGTCATCAGAGGTCAACCAGTGCAACATGGAAACCCAGTCATACTAAGCACTAATACTGAGCAGATAGAGCGGTCAGAGCCTAGAAGCACGTCACCCACTTTATCAAGCTATCCGATGAACCGTGTTCATACTATCTGAGCTAAAACATGTAGTGTGTGTTAAGTTTATACTCAATGAATTTTATATGAAAAAGTCTCAATCCTTTGCATGGAGACCCAGTCAAACTAGGCAGTAACTTTACACTGAACAGATAGAGAAAACAAAGTCTAGAAGTACTTTACCCAACTTATGAAGGTATCCAGTGAATTGTGTTCATACCAGTGAGCAGCTACATGTAATGTGTATTTACCCTTTACCACATGAGAAAAATTTAGACTTGGCCAAATTGAAAGCAGTTCCAGATGGTAATTCAAATGTGTAATTTGTCTTTGATAAGGTAGAAAACATAGTGGGAAAAGGAGAAAATGCTGGTTACCAGCATTTTCTCCTTTTCCCACTATGTTTTCAAAAGGCTTCCTCCGTAGGGTCGTTAAAAGTCGGGTATGTGTGGTAAAGGGTTAAGTTTATAAACAGTGAACTTCATTATGAGACTTAGTTCATCCCACATCCTACAGAATGTGCAGTCTGATACTGAATCTACACTGTCAACTACTGTGTTACACATTCTTGGCAAAACAAGCTAGAAGTGGCAATATTGTGGCCATTTATTTCTAAAGTTAAAAGGTCCATTTCACAACTTCACCTCTCAAAGGGCTACAGCAATTGCTGATGGAGAAACGGGGAAGGGGAAATAAAGATCATTTATAAATTAATGGTCCATGTTCTGTCAAAAGAGGGTTTAGTGCATCTCCATGATGCAATATACCAAGGAATTCTTAGCATAACTGGATCAGGGATCCATGAAATTTATTTAGTCTAACAATTAATTGAAACTGGAGGTAGAATGGTTCTTAAACTTGCATAAAACTTACAAATAACAAAATGTTTCAACCCATATCAGCCTGTGTTGACTGCAGAGGCTGGCATGGGTCTTTATTTCTTGCAGATTTTGCAGATGCATCAAACCACCTTTTCACAGAGCATGGGTCAAATGAAATATGGATTTTCAGTCAGAAGACAGAATTCACTTGTAACTACAAGGTTGTTTTCTCTGGTACATTTTTCATTTATGTTTAATCATAATCTGCACTGGATGCAATAGTACCTTATATTATGCTATACACGAAATGAGTTAAATCTTTATTGGCATTGCATAGAAACTACAGTAAAGCCTGTAGTTGTGGCTTCCTCTGTTTAGCAAGCTACTTGTATTAACCCTTTACTACACAATCCTAAGTTTAATGACCTTGGGGAAATGACCTTTTGAAAACATTATTGGAAAAAGAGAAAATGCTGGGAACAAGCATTTTCTCCTTTTTCCACAATGTTTTGAGCTCTTTCAAGGATGAACCGTAACATTTGAATCACATTTAGTTTGTTGACTGTGATTGCTTTCAATTTGGATGTGTCTAAAAATTGTTGTTTGGTAAAGGGTTAAGCAAGCATATACATGTATTTAGTTCCTAAAGAAGGCCACCATGCTAAAATGTACCTGTACTAAGCAAGTATTTGTCCAAAACAAACATGTTCTGTATGTCCCTTAGGTGTATGCTTTATACAGGTTTGACATTCTTGAATCATTCTATTTTACAGTTTTCATATTGTGAACTAGGGTTGATTTCTAGGAGTCAGAGTGCTCTGCTTTCCTTTTAAATGTTGTAATACCATTATATTCTGGGGCCGTTGTCACCAACATTTCAAGCAGTTTTTACAAATTCTAAATTCCAAGACTCACCATCCTATCAGCCGAAACACAACATTTCAGTCAATCAGATCGTTAGTCTTCAAATTTAGTGAACGAATTAAGTTAGGAATGATTTGTGAGTACAGCTAACAGGTTCTCTTTCATAAAACAAATGTTCACTTTTCCATTGTTTCAATTTATTGCAGACTGGAAGCAGGTGGAAATAAATTGTATGTAGAATTTAAATGTCAACACTTTACCTTATGGGTAGAATTTATTGTGATACTTTGTTTTATGTGATTTTTTTTGTGTTTTCTGTCATTTTGTCATGAATTGTGAATCACAATTTTGTTAGGTTTCTCCATTCATGAGAAGAAAGATGCAAAATAAGATTAGCCTTTTACTTTTAACAAATCCATGTTTTAACAACCCTGAGGATAAAAGGCTTTTGCCAACACTGTTAGAAAAAGGAGCAAATGCTGGTAACCAGCATTATCTTCTTATCAAACAATCATATACCTTTTCAAGGGCCAAGTTTATATTAATTTGTACCACATTTGTTTTCAATTTCAACAAGTCTTAAATTTTGTCTTCTGGTCAAGGGTTTAGACTGAGTTTGGAAAGAGAAAGCGCTATATAAGTGAATACTCAAAAACAAAAACTTGGGCAACCAACTTGTAATTTTTTTGTTCACATCTACTGGCTTAAGGCCAGAACAGTTTGTGTTGTGGCATGGCATCCATCAGCTGTCTTTTTAGATTTTTTCATCTGAAGCAGTAAAAGTAAATGGGAAAAAGGTATTCATTTGATGAAGTAAAAATAGCCAGTCAAAGTTTTCCTCTTTCTGTTTTCTAGTTTACATGATTACTTCTGTGCTTTAAAATTGGCTGCTTTTGAAAATTGCACAGATCATATATATCAGCATTGTCAAGGTCTGGAATCATTCAAAAATGAAGAAACTTCATCAACTGGTTTGGGGAAAAAGTTTCCATTAAATCACATTTAGATATTTATGCATAAGTCCAACTTCTGTTCCTATGTCATTGAAACTTGCTGGGATTGTTTAGTTTCAGCAAAGACTACAACTTCATGGAATTCTATTTGAATTAAAAAAAAAAGTTTTGGAGACATTACGTTTCAATGTTTTGTCAATTTGTTCAAATCTACTGTTATACCCACTTGTTCTTCTGTCACCCTGTCAGCTGCGAGTTTAAATAAAGGAAGTGGCTTAACCCTTATCCTGCTAAATAAAAAAAATATGAAACTTTTCAATAAAAAAGTTTTCTTATTTCAAAGGTTTTTTTTTTTTTTTTAACTATCTCCTTATCAGACAGTGTAGATCCAAGGTCAGACAGCATGTTCTGTGCAGTCTGATCTTGTCTACACTGTTGGCAAAAGGTCATTGAGTAGCAGCCAAGGTGTTAACTTTATCTTTTTATGTATTTGCATTGTTGCTTTCTTATTCAGTTAGTGATTTATGTAAGAAAATAAAAATCAAAATTGGTTCAAATTTTGTTCAACTTTGAGCTTTGACCTTTGGTTGTTAAATTTAGCATATCTTGAATGTACAACCACAAACATTGTCATTCTTGTATTCCATCATCATGGCATAAGCTAGAGTCTCGGTTGAAAATCTGCCAGTAGAGCATTAAGGTCCCCATGGATCTCTTGTTATTTAAATGAGCTCCTTTCACTTACATTTGATATTAAGCTTTATTTGTACTTCACTTTCTTCCTATGCTAATAACACTCAACATTTGTATCTATAAAATTGTCAAAAGGAATGAGAAAAAGATATGCCTTCAATGAACTGTGTTTAGATATTTAACCTTTACCAAAAGATCACAATGTTTTAACATTTGAAAATATTTAAAACATAATGGGAAAAAGTACAAAAAGCCTGGTAACCAGCATTTTTTTCATTTTCCCATTATGCTTAGTACTATTCAAAGAAAACTGTCATCATTTGAGCCATGTTTCTTCAAATGTTTGCAATATGGACTAGTCTCAAATGTTATTGCCTGGTAAAGTGTTGAAAGTTGTATTGTTAGTGTTCCAATTTATTGTTTTAAAAAGTATAAAGAGTAAAATGTAATATAATAAAGAAAAAGAACAAAGATTGTTGTTATATTCATTTTTCACCTCCATATAACTTTGATACTTGCTTCAATTTTTTTTCAATCCTTTTGCTGTGTTTGCTGACTACTCAGCATGATATTGTAATTATACCTTAACATTTCTCAGTAGAGTATATAACCTCATTGTACCCCGCACAATGGAGTAAAGGGAGGTATTCTGGATTCAGGTTGTCAGTATGTTTGTAGGCAGCATTTTGTATTCTCTTCTTCAATAGTTTCTAACTAAAATTGCTGAAATTTTTAGGATTTGTGAACTATATCAGTAGTTATGGCCCTTCTTTTCATGAATGAGACTGATTGGGATATTCATTGGTCTGCCATGGTTCTAGTTTAGTGGTATATATACCATAGAAGGATTAAAAGTTGCCGTGTTTCTGTATTAGATGATACAGATCAAGAAAAGACTGCACTCTCTGGTCTTGGATCTGAGATGTGCAACGTTTCCAGGATATCCTGACAAAAACAGCCTGGAGGTACAGGAGTAAAATCTTGACTCTTTCACAAACTAGAAATATCACTCGTCACAGCTCGGCCGATTCTGTACCTATATCTAACCTCGTCTGTATAAGGGAGGCTTCCATTTTGAACTACCAATCACATGATCTTAAACATGGCGGCGCCCCTGTAGATCGCTTAGTGACATGAACAACCACTGTGAAGTTATTTACTTCTATCGATCTGTCAATGAAAGCTCCTAACGGAATTGATAAACCATGCTAAAAATTGAATGTACAAACTGTTTGCCGACTGAAATACTCTTAGAAAGATAACGATAGAAAATTTACTCATGCGTTCTTTCTATAGAGGAGCCTTACAATTTCAATAACGGTAAAGCAGTGTGCTTCCGGAGATGTGCAAAATGTACCGTGTAGGTGCATATCAAGCTACGTGATACAGCCGAGGGATTTGATCACTGGATCACCCGAGGTATGCCGAATGTAGAAATATCTGTTTAACCCTTTACCACATGGCAAAATTTTAGACTTGTCCAAACTGAAAGCATTTGCAGATGACAAAATAAAGGTGACTGACGAACTGAAATTTGGTTTTGGAAAGGGTAGAAAACATTGTGAGAAAAGGAGAAAATGCTCTTACCAGCATTTTCTTCTTTTCCCACAATGCTTTCAAAGGGCTTTTTTCTTAGGGTTGTTAAAAGTCAGGATTGTGTGGTAAAGGGCCAATTTTCATGTTCTGTTCGGTCAGACCAACACTGTTAGTTGTAAATTGCATCTGACAAAGGATCTCTCATGTACATTGCTTTCTTATATATATCGGAGCTTTTTAACCTTTTACCACACAATGCCAAGTTTTAACCTCCTGAAGAACAAAGCTTTTGAAGAGATTGTGGGAAAGGAAAAAAGTGCTGGTTACCCTTCCAAAGGCAAATTTCATAATTTGTGCAACAATTGGTTTGTTGTCTGCAAATGCTTTCAATCTGGACCTGTCTAAAATTTTATCATATGGTAAAGGTTTAAGAGAGAAAGACTGAAGGAGAGGCTTGCAATGCCACTTGTAGATTGAACAAAAAGATGAAAGCAAATTGGCAATTCGTAATTTTTATTTTGTATGGTAGCCAGCTACATTTACAACTTCTTGGACCTCCCATAGTACAAGAAAGTAATATGTAAAATACCCCCACATGTCGCCATGATAATCCCAATCAATCCCGAATGAAAAAAAACAAGAGGGCCATGATGGCCCTGTATCGCTCCACTGGCTTATAAATATAAACCATGAAGAGAAGTCTTCACTATATAAGCCCTTATAAAACTTTGACCCCAGGGCTACAGTCGGACTAAATGGGGAATATGTGTATTAGAAGAATAACATGCCAAATTTGGGAGTTCTTGGCCTTATGGCTAGTAACAAGACGGTTTCTGAACTTTTCACTCCATAAACCCATGTAAAACTTGTGACCCCTGGTGCAGGGCCAAACTTGATCCTAGGGCTGTAACTTGGGCCCTCTTTGTAGTTGTCCACTAGATAATGCTATAATTATGCAAAATTTGGTAGCCTAAGCCTTATGGCTATGTACACCAAGATTTAAAAGTTTTCCCTATGTAAGCCTATGTAAATCTTGTGAACCCCCCCCCCCCCCCAGCATGAGGCCAAATTGACCCCAGGACTATAATTTGGGCACTTTTGGTAGACCCCAACTAGATCAAGCTAAATGCAAAATTTGGTAGCTCTAGGCCTTTTGGCTAGGTACAGGAAGATTTTTAAAGTTTTCTCTATATAAGCCTATGTAAAAGTTGTGACCCCTGGGGCAGAGCCAATTTTGACCCCAGGGCTATAATTTCAAGAAACATGATAGAGGTTTACTACATAAAGCTACATGCCAAATTTGGTAGCCCTATGCCTTATGGTTTCAGACAAGAAGATTTTTAAAGTTTTCTCTATATAAGCCTATGTAAAACTTGTGACCCCTGGGGTAGAGCCAATTTTGACCCCAGGGCTATAATTTCAAGAAACATGATAGAGGTCTACTACATAAAGCTACATGCCAAATTTGGTAGCCCTATGCCTTATGGTTTCAGACAAGAAGATTTTTAAAGATTTCCAATATTTTTCAGTTTTGTTGCCATGGCAACCAGAGTTTTTGAAGGAATCAAATTCTTTCAAGAAATTCTGAAGAGGACCATGGCAGGATCATTTCTGTGAAGTTTCATGAAAATTGGATGGGTAGTTTCAGAGAAGAAGATGTTTGAAATAAAAGTTAACGCACGGACGGACGGACGCACGCACGACGGATACCGGGCCATGACATAAGCCCGCTGGCCTTCGGCCAGTGGAGCTAAAAACCTTTAATCCTTTACCACACAACAATTTTCTCCTTTTTCCACAATGGTTTTTTTTTTCCTTTTTTAACCTTTAAGATATCAAATCATTTGCTCTATATTTTGTCTTCTACAAATGCTTTGTACGTGGAGAAGTCTAAGATTTTGTTGTCTGGTAAAGCATTATCTCGTAAGCATGCCCAAGTAACAAGTTACCTTTTGTATATGACTGTTTTCATCGTGCAGCAGATTGCATTGTTGCAAAAGGAGAAATTATTGACTGAACAATTTCTCCTTTTGCTCAATGTATGTATTCAAGTATCAAATCTTTAGCCCGAACAATTTCTCCTTTTGCTCAATGTCATATGTATTCAAGTATCAAATCTTTAGCCCTTTGTAATAGAATCCTGTGTTGAAATGACCCTGAGGAAAAAGGCCTCTGAAAACATTGTGGGGGAAAAAGAGAAAATGCCGGTAACCAGCATTTTCTCCTTTTCGCAAAATGTTTCCAACTCTTTATGACACAATTAAAAGCATTTACACAGTATTTAATCCATAGTCTGCAAAATGCTTTCCATTTGGCGTAACATTTTGTCATCTGGTCAAGAGTTAATCATATTGTAAATCCCTGTTTTACAAGGATATTTTAAAAGTCATCTGCAAGGGAATAAATCTACGGACTCTTTACCAAATGAAAAAACTTTAGACCAACAAAATTGAAAGCATTTGCAGATGACAAATTAGATGTGGTGCAAATGTCACAGTTTTCAGTTGAAAGGGTAGAAAACAATGTGGGAAAAGGAGAAAATGCTGGTTACCAGCATTTTCTCCTTTACCCACAATGTTTTCCAAAGCCTTTGTCAATAGTGTCGTTAAAACTCAAGACTGTGGTAAAGTGTCAATTTCATGTCTTGTATGATAACCCTCTCAATACAAACATACAAAATTATCCCAATTTATGTCATTTATAATGACAAAAAAATACAAAAATAATTACTGGTCCCTGTGTAATTTCAATTATTTCCCATATACAACTATGAAGATGTTCCCATTTATTCTATTTCTGGCATAAAAAGCAAGGCAAGTTATCTGATTTGTGGTCAAGTAGGGCAACCAGTACTCAAAAATACAGTCTGATTGATCTAAGTTGGCATGTGAAACAGAATTTCATTTACCCTTTACCACACGATGAAATTTTACACTTGTCCAAATTGAAAGCATTTACAGACGACAAATTAGATATGGCTCATATGTTGAGACTTGTCTGCAAAAAGACAGAAAACATTGTGGGAATAGGAGAAAATGCTGGTTACCAGCATTTTCTCCTTTTCCCACAATGTTTCAGTAGGCCTCTTTTTCAGGGTCATTAAACTCGGGATTGTGTGGTAAAGAGTTACTAGATTCTACATAAATGTCATAAGGAGAGCCTCTGATGAGCTTTACAACATCATTTGTAGAGTTTAACCCTTTACATTACATTCCCTTGTTTTTGTGAACCTGAGAAAGAAGCATTTAGAAAACATTGTAGGAAAAAGAAACCAGCATTTTCTCCTTTTCTGACAATGTTTTTTATCCTTTTCCAGTCAAATTCCATCATTTGAGCCATGTAAAATTTGAGGTCTACAACTGCTTTCAACATGGAAGAACCTGAACTTTGTCATCTGGTATAGAGTTAATACAATTTTATCTCAAATGCCAACAAATTAAGACTCCTCTTGTCAAGGAATGGTATCTCATGCATTATGAATCAAAGTATGCAAAACCATACATGAGCACCTTAAAAATTTTCATGAATGAAACCCAATTCAATTATCTAAAAGTAATGTAAATTGACATCACATAATTATGACATCACGTCATTGTATCTCAAAAGTGCCTAAGAAAAGTTGCATTTTGTATCTCAAAAATGCATAAGAAAATTTATAATTGTTGTATTACATGGAAGACAAAGGAGGTTATGTGATAAATAGCAATCTATCTTAACAAATACCAGTAGAAACTAAAACTTGCAAGGAGAGTTACCAATTAGTGTACCAACAGAACTTTTCATACCTGGGGTATTGATTGTGTTTTGAAAGCATTCTGAGAAAAGGAGCATTCACTTGTAAACACCAATTGCTTCTCTTCCATCAATGTTATGCATCTTGTACAAGAAAGACAATTTTCCTTTCCTTCAAATGCTTCTTCGACTCTGTGTCACCTTATACAATTTTCAGTATGTTTAAAAACAGCCAGTACAGTGACAGGGGAACTCCTTTCAAAGCAGTTGGAGTCTTCATGGCCAGAAAAAAAAGGCTTCTGAAAACATTAAGGAAAAAGTACAAAATGCTGGTTATCAGTATTTACTCCTTTTCCCGCCATGTTTTATACGTACGATCATTTGAATCACATTTAATTTTTCACGTGCAGTGCTTTGAATTTTGGTGAGTCTACAATTTGGTCATTTGGTGAAGAGTTTAACCTTGGAGAGCTACATAAATGATTTAAATATTTTTAGGCAATACAAAAGTCTTGGATATGTGTTTGGTGCAGTCTGATCTTGATCTACTCTTTCTGCAAACACAATAAAAGCTGTCCTTCACACCCTCCAGGTAAATCAGAGATTGTTCAAAAGAAAACAAAATCATTGTGGCAAGTGGTAAACAAGCATGATCCACTTATTATGATGCCCTTAATCCTTACCTAGTGATGCCCTGTTTTAATGACCCCACTGAAAAAGGCTTCTGGAAGCATTGTGGGAAATGGAGGAAAATGCTGTTAACCAGCATTTTCTCCTTTTCCCAAATTGTTTCCTACCTTTTCAAAAACAGTTCTTATTTGAGCCACAGTTGATTTGTTGTCCACACATAGTATCTCCTTGTTTGGTAAAAAGTTAAGACAGCTTTCCTTGTATATACCAGCATCAAGAGAAGACTTTTTGCATCAAAGGCATGCATATACATGTAAATGGATTTCTGGTATCATATTTGAGTCATGCTCTGTGAAATGGGAGTTTAATGCAGGGGCGGGGGGGGGGGGGGGGGGGGGGGGGAAAGGAGGAAAAGAACTATAGACTGAGGTCAGCTTGTGCAGTCTGTACAGGCTGACCTGGGTGAAAACTTTTTGCTTTTGGTTAATTTTCTGCATGTCCAAGGACCATTCTACCTCAGGATTAAGCTGGTTGTTAAATAAAATGGATTTTATGGATCCACAATCATGTGAGGACTTGCTTTTTACAATGTATCATGGAGATGCAATAAACCCCCTTTTGCCACAGCATGGCTAATTCAATTCATTTAAAAGGACCTTTTAGGTTTCCTAAAGGAGAAATACCTACATTAAAACTTTAAATAAAAATAAATAAAAAGATCTAAAAAGTTTAGTTCTAACAAGGAAGAACACTTCACTCCACCTAGATACCTAAATGTTTCCTTTTGTGGGCAGTGTAGATGAAAAGTGAAACCTAGATGGATATTAACCAATCATTCTTAAGAATATTCTTAGCCTTATGCTGAAGAAATTTCTATATTTGAAAGTAACACAACTTCTGATATTCGGTTAAGCCAGTCAGGGTTTAGGCGATCAGAAGTTGCGTTACTTTCAAATGTAAAAAAGTCTTGAGAATTAGACAAAGAAAGTTCTTAAGAAGGGTTGTTGAATACAGACCCTGATCTTGATACTGATACTTTGTGACATATTGTAACCAAAGCAAACCTAAACATTTTTAAAAGTAAAAATGTCTGTTTCATTGGTTCAGGTTCACTTGTCACCTCCATACAAAAATGTGTGCCAAAGAACTTTTGTATAATCGTTGTGAGGTATGGAAAATCAATGTGCACCGAGTTAGACACGTGGAAAGTCTTAACCCTTTACAACACAATCCCAACTTTTTAATGAACCTGAAGAAGAAGGCTTTTGAAAACATTTTGTAGGTAAAGCAGAAAATGCTGGTAACCAGCATTTTCTCCTTTTCCCACGATGTTTCCTAACCTATCAATGACAAATTCGTCATTTAGATATCCTTTGTCATCTTCGTCTGCTTTCAATTTTTACCTGTCTAAAATTTTGTTGTTTGGTAATGAATTAACTCACAAGCTCTGTTTATGTACTCAACAAATTTATGAAAACCCAAATTAAAATGCAAATGCTCCCTTTTGGATACAATAAAATAAAAGAAAAATAGATAGAATAATACAAAAAATATTTAGATAAGTTGACCACCAACAGTAAACATACTGTGAAAATGGAGAAAATGCCCTCTTTAATTCTTTAGCAAGTAACAAAATTCTAAACTTGCCTAATTGAAAAGCATTTGCAGGGTGCATGATAACTCCAGCTAAAATATTTATGGCAGTCTCTGAAGAAAACATTGCACATGGGAAAAAAAGGTAATGTTGGCAACTAGCATTTTCTCCTTTACTAACACTGTTTTTCAAAAGCCATCTTCCACAGGAACATAGGATTACTGGGTAAAGGGTTAAGTAGTTCCCCTCTATCTGTCACAATTATTTGAAAAACAAAATTTGTTGCATATCTATTCAACCCTAAACCACACAATCCTTGTTTAATTGATTCTGAGAAAGATGGCTTTTGAAAACATTGAAGGAAAATGAGAAAATTTTGCTGATCAGCATTTTCTCCTTTTCCCTCAATGTTTTCTACCCTTGGAAAGCTAAGTCCTGTCATTTGAGCCACATTTAAAGTATTTCCTGCAAATGCTTTCAAAATGAACCAGTCCAAAAATTTGTGGTGTGGTAAAGAGTTGTAACACAAATAAACTCCAATAACAGACTAATTGAATATCAAGTCTGTAACTTGTTTTCTAGTATCTTCTGGGTTTGTTACAGAATGTCCAATAGTTCTAGAATCTTCATATATCTCATAGTCATTCCCTCCCTACAAAACAAAATGGTGAAACAGATAAATTTCACTGATGTGTCTAACATTAAAATCTAGATGTGAGAAATGCCAATAACAGACGAAAAAAGCCATGGCTATGCAGTACTTAGATGTAATTCAATGACATAAAATGTCTATTTGATGTATGTGTCACTCTGCTGACGCAAAGATATTCCCTTTTTACAGCTCACTTTCATAGCAAGCTTCGTGACATTTTCTTTGAGTCAAAAAACTGAAATGACGATTACAAACTTAGAGTCATGCTGAAATCTTGACCAAACAATAAAATTTTGGACTATACCACATTGAAAGCATTTGCAGACAACAAATTAAATGTACCAGATTTATGTCTTTGAAAGGGTAAAAAACATTGCTGGAAAAAAAAAGAGAAAATGCTAGTTACTAGCATTTTCTTCTTTTTCCACAATGTTTTCAAAAGCCTTCTCCTTTAGGATTGTCAAAACTTGGGATTTTGTGATAAAGGCTTAATTGGCTCTATGCTCAAATACTTAAAACAATGGTCTGGGTTTAAAAAAGTTGGAAATCAAGCCTAATGAGAAGAAAGAAATGAAAGATTTAAATGGTTGGGAAATTGATCAATGTGATGTATTAGATAATACATGAGCCATATTCTGGTAAAATGTGGTTTAATGCATCTCCTTTATGTATAATACCAAACAAGTCATCAAATAAGTATGGATCCAGAAAATCCATTTTGTCTAATAACCGACTGGATTCTGAGGTGGTCCTTAGACATACAGAAAATTGATAAATAGCAAAAAGTTTTGACACATGTCAGCTTGCACTGACTACACAGGCTGACACGATTTGTCACTGTTTGCAGATGCAGTAAGCCCCCTTTTCACTGAGGTGGCTCAATATAACAATAGTATGATGTGCTATGCATATTTGTTATAAATTATCATGAAAAATGTTTTCTAAGCCCAGTGTGGCAAAAGATAATCATGTTTCAAAGCCTACCTTTGCTGTTTTATCCCCAAAGAAATGGATGTTGGAGAAACCATATTTTTCTACGAACTGCAAACAGAACACTTTTGACCAACCAACTGGGAACACATCTATGCTAATCTGACCACCTATAGCAAACACAAGCCCAGAATCAGCAAACTCCTTCTCTAATGCCTCTTTAAACTTCTGGCGGACTTTGTGTTCCTATAGGAAATAACAAATCTAATTAATTCAGAGTTCTACAACAGGTGAACAGAACCTATACCATAACTTCATCTTTAATTATTGACTTCTTAAGATTTAAGGCACCTGAGACGAATTTGAACATGGTCACATTTGGCAAAAAATAGGTCATAAGGTCAAATCTCTGATTATCATAAAGTTCATGCTAAAGGCCACATCTTCAACACAATATTCCAGAACCTTGCCCAGAAATATCTGTATTGATGATATTTCAGATGAAAATATGGCAATTGGCATTTTCTTTTTGCCTCTAAAATTTTCCTATCCTGTGACTCTTTATCCTGTGGGAAAAGCTTTTTGAAAACATTCTGGGAAAAGGAGAAAATGCTATTAAGCAGCCATTTCTTCTTATCCCACGATGTTTTCTACCCTTTCAAAGACAAATTTAACCTTTTCAGTTACATTTGTGGTCTACAACTGCCTGGACAAGTCTTAAATTCTTTTGTGTATAAGTTTTACTGGAGTTAAAAGACCAGTCCCAACATTTCAGCTAAACCTAAATTGCCCTCTGCAAATGCTGTCAACCATAGGCCACTGAAACTCCATTGGTCTATTACCGGATAACGAAATTTTCCATATCGGACACCGTTACCATAAACAGCATATTGGCGACTGCCTCTATATTGTATATACAATACAGAGGCAGTCGCCAATGTGCTATTTATAGTAATGGTGTAAATGGAAATTTGAGTATTCTGTGATATACAGGCAATGCACCAATTCCCAAGTATTCAATGTTTACCAAGAAAAATTTTAGTGTTCTTTAATAGACCAATGGAGCTTCAAAGGCCTGTGTTTCAACATATCTAGTAAAGAGTAACAAAGTTGACCATAATTTGAAAAGCATTATTCATAGGTAATAATAAGTGTAATTTTCATCTCTGCGTACAAAGCACATGTACTTTCCAATAATGATAAGGTGAAATACCCCCCCCCCCCCAAAAAAAAAAAAAAAAAAAAAAAAAAATGTTTTGACTTCATAGATAATACAAGAATAAAGAATAATTTTACCAAGAAAAATTTTAGTGTTCTGAAGTTTTGACTTCATAGATAATACAAGAATAAAGAATACATATACAAAATGTAGACAAAGGGAGAAAATGTAGACCAAGGGATAATTTGTTCAATACTAAGATTTCAACCATTTGTCACCCTGTTTTCAAAAATGGATGACTGCAAAACAAAATTCTCCTGACAAATATAATATCTTATACTGATGTAATATCTTACACTTTCCTATTCAGACAAAAATATCTTTAACCCTTAACCAAACATTTTTTGAGTTTTAGCAACCCAGAGGAAGCAGGCTCTAGAATACACTGTGGAAAAAGGAGGAAATTCCAGTAACCATCATTTCCTCCATTTCCATTTACCCTTTCATAGACAGATCCTATCATTTGATCAACATTTAATTTGTCGTCTGCTACTGCTTTAATTTTCCACAAGTCTAAAATTTTGTTGGTAATTGGTTAAGCCCAGTGATGGTGACTATTTCCATACTGAAATCCACAATCACCTGATCATAAGCAGCAAAATCCAATCTTTCTTTTTGGGAGCAGCTGCGACCTACTGGACAAATATTCAACATGCTACTACGAAATTCTATAAATGTGCCTCTGAAAGAAAAAAGTAAGACATTAATTACCATAAATACAGCTGTCAATTTGTAATCTGAAACAGAGAAACTTGGGGGCAATCAATCTATCATTCAATTATAATCATGATCCTTTCACATGGTAATCAAGATTTTAGTGCAGATGCAAGCATTCAATGACTCAGGGCATATATCCAGGTCACTGAATGCTTGCATCATGACTGAAATATTTATTACCACCTGAAGGACCCAGATTCAGATTATAATTTGATAATGGATGGTTTACCTTAAGTTGCATCTGCAGACAGTTTAGAGCATGATCAAACTGCCCAAAATATAGAGTCTGACTTTGGATCTGCACTTTCGAAGATGTGAGATATTCTGGCCAACACAGTCCTAACCTTCACCTAAGAATTCAAATCCTGAGTTTCAATGACCTTGTAGAAAAAGGCTTTTGAAAACAATGTGAGAAAAGGAGAAAATGCTGGTTACCTGCATTTTTTCCTTTTCTCACCATGTTGTTTCTTTTTTCCTGTAAATCATTTCAAAGACAGCTTTCATTAATTCAGCCATATCTAATTTGTTGTCTGCAAATGCTTTCTGTTTTGTAAACTCTAATTTTTTTTTTACCTTGTTAAGAGTGAAAATTATACCATATAACCTATGTACTGCTGCCTAAAAATGCATCTTTCTTTCTTGTTTGTCATTGTAACATTCACTCCTTCTTTGAATACTTATCAGCATGAATTTGAAAACGAAACAATTTCACTGATTGACTCTTTACCGAATTATGTAATTTTAGACTGGTTCCAATTGAAAGCACTTGCAGACGACAAATTAAATGTGGCACAAATATTGATATGTCTTTGAAAGGTAAGAAAACATTGTGGGAAAAGGAGGTAATGTTGGTAACCAGCATTTTCTCCTTTTCCCAGTGTGTTCAATAAGGTAAGAATACATTCTGGGAAAAGGAGAAAATTTGTAACCAGCATATTCTCATTTCCCCACAATGCATTCAATAGCCTTCTTCTCATAGGTCATTAAACTTTGGGATTGTTTGGTAAAGGGTTAACTTTGCTTTGACATGCATTCATTTACTTAATCTAAACTCATATTTATTACTTATTATTGCTCAGAATGTTCTCAACTCATACAGCATTGAAAAAAAAAAACCTGTTACAGAAATAAGACCCCAATACGAACAATTTCTAGCTGTTTTTGTCTAGAATGTTCCAAAAAAAGCCAACAGTAGATCAGAGATCAGACTGCACATTTGCATCAGTCTGCTCTTGATCCACTGGTCCCAGGGGTAAATGCAACATTTGTAGTTGTGAAAGGGCCTTCAGGGTTTAATTTGTATGTGAAAAATGTGTGTTTAGAGGTAATAAGTTTTTGATTCACTACTTGGTTTCCACCTAATGACAACCGAGTTAAACTTCAACAAAAAAAAAAAAAAAAGATTAGCAATAAAGGTGTAAAAGTTACCTTTTAGCTGGTAAAGTTAATCCAGACATATACTTTAAAGCAAAATTTATTACTCTTTGGAGTATATCTTCGCCCATGTGCTTAAGAAGATTCTGAAAGAGAAACATAATTATATCTCTGAAACTATGCTTTCAAATTCTACCTACACAACCTTTACACTGCCTAACATTGTTTTACTTCAATTCTTGTAGTGCTTAACCTTAATTGGATTGTTTATGTTGACAATGTAAATAAAGATCAAACTGCATGGAATGTGCAGCCTGATCCTATATCTCCACTGTCCAATTCTTAGCCAAATGTTGTTACAGAAACAGCCTTGAAATTGCAATATATGCATTTTAAGACAAGATTGAGAATTTTCATTTCATTTGAGACCACAAGGGTTAATTCGAGAAGGATTGTAAAATCTTTTGGCTTAACCCATTACCAAATAACAAATTTGAAGACTAGCCCACTTTGAAAGCATTTGCAGACAACAAGATTAATGCGACCAAGAAAAAAATCGGTTTTTGGGAGAGAATAAAACATTGTGGAAAATGGAGAAAATGCTGATGCCTGGCATTATTCTCCCATTTACATGATGTTTTCAAAAAGCTAGTTCTTCAGGTTCACAAGAAACCCAGGACTGTTTGATAAGGGTTCAGGAAGTTTGGCTTTTTCCAAATTCCAGACTTAAAATACATGCCAAGGTTTAACTCTTTCCCAAACGGCAAAATTTTAGACTGGTCTAAATTGAAAGCACATGTAGACTACAAAATAAGTGTGACTGATAAATTGAAATTTGTTTTGGGAAGGGAACAAAACATTGTGGGAAAAGCAGAAAATGCTGGTTACCAGACAGCAATCTCCACACCCCTGAAGTTGACAGATTTGGAAATCATTGTGATTGAAGGAGTAACTGCTTGTAACAAGCAATCCTCCTGTTCCCAAAATGTTGTGCAGTGCTGCTGCAAAAACAACCCAATACTTTCCTTTCCTTCATTTTGATGCCTATACTTAATGTGTAATTGTTTTAGACAAAGCTTAACCCTTTACCAAATGATCACAAGTTTTCACATCCCTGGGAAAGAAGGCTTCTGAAAATATTATGGGAAAAGGAGAAAATGCTGGTAAACAGCACTGTATCCTTTTCCCAGAATGTTTTCTACCCTATCAAAGATAGAAATCATCATTTGGACTACATATGATTTGTTGTCTGCAAATGCTTTCAATTTGGTCCATTCCAGAATTTTGTTGTTTGGTAAAGAGTTAAAATGGTGGCAATGCCCGTACAACAGTAAGTTATTTTATCTGGGAAACTGTCATTTCAAATCAAGAGATTTCATCAGGATGGGCATTGTTTAGTGTCCATTTACGTTGATATCGGATTTTGGAAATGGATAAATTTAGTTTTCTGTTCAGCATATATTACGTAACAATTATCTTGCCACATGATTCTTATCTGCAACTTTAATCCATTTTTGAAATAATTATTTTATAATCCAATCCTCTTTGATTTAAATGAAAAGAAATAAAATACACTGTCTGTCTATAGTAAAGGCTATAACTTTGTCTGACCCTTTTGTTTATATGACGTTTATACTGCGTTTTGATTGGCTGATATGACCTGTCAATAAAAATCGGCAGAAAGGTGAATTGTGTTAATCTTTTAACAACGAAAATGTTGTGAATGTGGATAAAAGGAGAAACTGCTAGTTAGGCAAAATTTTTCCTTTTCCAAGAATGTTTTATAACTAATCTGTCCAAGTTAAATCCATAACCAAACACCAAATTTCATATTCTTCTATTACCGATTATATGTCCGATTATCACATCAGAAGTGGAAATTGATTCTAACCGATCATCGATTAGCATTTTCAACTGATTTCCAAACACTAATTAAAATAATGTTGAAAACAGCTTTAAACAACATAAAATCAATCAATCAATCAATGCAATAAAATCTGAGCACTAGCAGCCAAAGAATTCAAATGATCATTTTCATTATCAAAAGATAGTTACCGGTAATCCTCTACCAAATGATTAAATGTTTTTATGACACACAGGAGAACTGCTTTTAAAAACATTAAGGGAAAATGAGACAATGATGGTAACTTGTGTTTTCTCTATTCCCCTATAATGTTTTTAACTCTTTCAAAACCAAATCCAATCACTTCAGCCACACTTTATTGGTCTTCTGCAAGTGCTTTCTATATGGTGGGTACCAGTAAGTCGAAATTTCATTGCTTGGGGAGGAGATTAAAATCAGGATAATGTAATTTCAGGGCTACTTTAAAACTATTACACCAGAGCTCACCCTGCATGGAAAGTTTCTTTACTCAACAAGACCAACACTTCTGTTGTATATGCATATTGCACAAAAATTATGTACTGGTAAAACATAAGCAAAAAATTTGTGGCCAAATTAGGTTTATTTTGGAGCAAAATTGCGGCAAATTTTAATTTTGTAGCAAAATTCTATAACGTTTCTTAGCATGAAGAACACTGTACATCCTAGATCAGCCTGCTTATTCTCTTCGATCAGATTTCTGTCTACTCAGTCAAAAAATGCAAAAAAATGAATTTATCATAAACACTGAGGGTTATTTACCTGTTGACCTATTTGTACTCCATCTTTATATGCCACCAAACCATTTTCAGCAAATACAAAGTCATACTTGTCGATAACTGAAACAAAACAAATCAACCATTAAAACATAGAACGCTTTACCAAACAATTCTGACATTTAAAATCTTAAAGACAAGAGGGCCATGATGGCCCTGGAGTCGCTCACCTGAGCCTTTTGACCAAGCACAACCAATTTCCAACGTCTTGTGAGATATATGTATTACCAAACAATAAAATTTTAAACTCATCAGTCTGAACCTTCTGCATAAAACAAATAATATGTGGATCAAGCTATGGGACTGGTCTCTCAAAGGGGTAGAAAACATTGTGAAAAAGGGAAAAAATGCTGGATACCAGCATCTTCTCATTTTCAAAGAGTGTTTTCAAAAGGCTTCTTTCTGAGAGTCATTCATACACTAGGTTTTTCTAAGATTTCACCTAGTGACCTAGTTTTTCAGCCAACATAACACATTTTCAAACTGGTCCAAGATATCATTAGGACAAACATTCTTACCAAA
The DNA here is from genome assembly GCA_945859785.2 of Tridacna gigas. Classification (NCBI taxonomy): domain Eukaryota; kingdom Metazoa; phylum Mollusca; class Bivalvia; order Cardiida; family Cardiidae; genus Tridacna; species Tridacna gigas. The sequence continues at coordinate 48,400,012 of OX244030.2, read as the reverse complement.
TTTCAAGAGTATTGGACTGAAAATGTGGCCTCTACAGCGTACACAAAGTTTTTCTAAGATCTGACCTAGTGACCTAGATTTTGACCCAACATGACCTATTTTCAAACTTATCCAAGATATTACCAAGGCAAACATTCTGAGCAACTTTAAAAGAGTATAGAACAAAAAACGTGGCCACAACAGTGTACACATGGTTTTTCTAAGATTTGACCAGGTGACCTAGTTTTTGACCCGACATGACCCATTTTCAAGTTCGACTGAGATATCATCAAGACAAACATTCTGACCAACTTTCAAGAGTATTAGACAGAAAATGTGGCTTCTGGAGCTTACACAAGGTTTTTCTAAGATTTGACCTAGTGACCTAGTTTTTCACCCGTCATGACCCATTTTCAAACTAGTCAGAGATATTATCAAAGCAAACATTCTGACCAACTTTCAAGAGTACTGGACAGAAAATATGGCCTCTAGAGCATACACAACGTTTTTCTTAGATTTGACCTGGTGACCTAGTTTTTGACCAAACATGGCACATTTTCGTACAATTTCAAGATATAATCAAGACAAACATTCTGACCATTTTTCAAGAGTATTGGACTGAAAATGTGGCCTCTATAGTGTACAAAAGGTTTTTCTAAGATTTGACCTAGTGACCTAGTTTTTGACCCCACATGACCCAATTTCAATCTTGTTCCAGATTTTATCAAGACAAACATTCTGACCAAATTTCACAAGTATCTGACTGAAAATGTGGCCTCTACAGCACACACAAGGTTTTTCTAAGATTTGACCTAGTGACCTAGTTTTTGACCCCACATGACCCAATTTCGAACTCGTCCGAGATTTTATCAAGACAAACATTCAGACCAAATTTCACAAGTATCGGACTGAAAATGTGTCCTCTAGAGCATACACAAAGTTTTTCTAAGATTTGACCTAGTGACCTAGTTTTTGACCCCACATGACCCAATTTCGAACTCGTCCGAGATTTTATCAAGACAAACTTTCTGACCATGTTTCATGAGGATCGGACTGAAAATGTGGCCTCTAGAGCGTACACAAGGTTTTTCTAAGATTTGACCTAGTGACCTAGTTTTTGAGCCCACATGACCCAATTTCGAACTTGTCCGAGGTTTTATCAAGACAAACATTTGGACCTCATTTCACAAGTATCTGACTGAAAATGTTGCCTCTAGAGCATACACAGGGTTTTTCTAAGATTTGACCTAGTGACCTAGTTTTTGAGCCCACATGACCCAATTTTGACCTCATCCGAGATTTTATCAAGACAAACATTCTGACCAAGTTTCATGAGGATCGGACTGAAAATGTGGCCTCTAGAGCGTACACAAGGTTTTTCTAAGATTTGACCTAGTGACCTAGTTTTTGACCCCACATGACCCAATTTCAAACTCGTCCGAGATTTCATCAAGACAAACATTCTGACCAAGGTTCATGAGGATCGGACTGAAAATGTGGCCTCTAGAGCGTACACAAGGTTTTTCTAAGATTTGACCTAGTGACCTAGTTTTTGACCCCACATGACCCAATTTCGAACTCGTCTGAGATTTTATCAAGACAAACATTCTGACCAACTTTCACAAGTATCGGACTGAAAATGTGGCCTCTAGAGCATACACAAGGTTTTTCTAAGATTTGACCTAGTGACCTAGTTTTTGACCCCACATGACCCAATTTCGAACTCGTCCAAGATTTTATCAAGACAAACATTCTGACCAAGTTTCATGAGGATCGGACTGAAAATGTGGCCTCTAGAGCGTACACAAGGTTTTTCTAAGATTTGACCTAGTGACCTAGTTTTTGACCCCACGTGACCCAATTTCGAACTCGTCCGAGATTTCATCAAGACAAACATTCTGACCAAGTTTCATGAGGATCGGACTGAAAATGTGGCCTCTAGAGCGTACACAAGGTTTTTCTAAGATTTGACCTAGTGACCTAGTTTTTGACCCCACATGACCCAATTTTGAACTCGTCCGAGATTTTATTGAGACAAACATTCTGACCAAGTTTCATGAGGATTGGACTGAAAATGTGGCCTCTAGAGTGTACACAAGGTAAAAAGTTGACGACGGACGACGCACACCGCACGATGGACACAGCACGATCACAATAGCTCACCATAAGCACTTCGTGCTCAGGTGAGCTAAAAACAACTTATGAAAATATTGTGGAAGAAGGAGAAAATGCTGGGTAAGTGCCCATAAAACTTTTTTCATACTCCGTATAGTTGGTCATGAAATTTCAATGATCTATAGAGATTGATAGAACCACAAAGCAACTTTTTACCAGTTACAGCTTTCCTTTACTTTGTCTTAATAAATTAAACCCTTGATTTAATATTACCTGATAATTTGAGTCATGTAACTCTTTACCATACAATCCTGACTTTTAACGACCCTAAGAAAAAAGCCTTTTGAAAACACTGTGGGAAAAGGAGAAAATGCAAGTAGCCAGCATTTTCTCCTTTTCCCACAATGTTTTCTATCCTTCCCAAACCAAATTTCAATTTTTCAGTCACATTTATTTTGTTGTCTGCAAATGCTTTAAATTTAAACTACACTGAAATTTTGTTGTTTGGTAAAGAGTTAATGAAATTTGAAGTTCGAGCACAAAGTTAACTAGGTTGAGCTTTAACTAAAGTTTTCTAAGCACTAGCCCAGGATTTTTGCCAGTATAAGGCTTGTGCTCTGCAGGGCTACAAAAATAATCAGACTTTAATCTTTACCAGACCAAAATTCTAGAATGAAAGCATTTGCTTACAACAAATTAGATGTGGTTCAAATGATGTAAATTGTCCTTGATAGGATAGAGGACATTGTGGAAAAAGAAGAAATGCCAGTATCCGATGGTATCCTGCTACATAAACTATACACTGTGCATTTGAACTTCGAAAGATGTTTCAATTAAAAAAAAACCAAAAACACTTGACCCTTTACCACAAAATCCTGAGTTTTAACAACCCTGAGAAAGAGGCCTTTTGAAAACATGGTTGGAAAAGGAGAAAATGTTAGTAAACAGCATTTTCTCCTCTTCCCACATTGTTTTCTAACCTATCGAAGACAGAAATTGTCATTTGAGCTAACTTTGTCATCTGCAAATACTTTCGATTTGGACCAGTCTAAAATTATGTTGTTTGATGAAAGGTTAAACTTAAACAAAGCAGCATTACCATCATCTCCACCCATTTGCTCAGCAATTTTGACAAAGTCTGATCCTCCTACAAGGCCAACTTTCACCTTTGTTCTCAATTTTTTTAGGAATTCCTCCATGTCTGGTTCTATTTTCTGTTAAAGTACAGGTAAATAATTATAACTTTTTTTGTATGCATGGTGTTTAAGACTGTTTTCAACATTATTTTAGTTAGTCGGGGTCATATATATTGTTTCTATAAGATCCAGAGAGAGAGAGAAAATGATTAAATGCTATTTGTCTTCTGAGGCAACGACTATTGAATTTCTTCCAAAACCATACCTGAACACAAATATTTAAGTACAAATTCAACAGCAGGTGTTATCAATTAAATGTTGTGCGAGGTGCACATCCTGTTTAGATGACTCTTGTCCAACAATTACAGTGTTATCTCTGTTTACTGTAATCAAAATCTGTATATGTTGTATAGAATTACGTTCACTAACCATTGCTGTTTACTGAGTAGGGTGCTGTCATTTACCTGTGCCCCTTTTCTCACACGCTTGCTTTGATGTGTGTGGGCTCATTTGTCATTTCAAAAACCTTATTTCAAATTGAGGAGGGTAAATGATGCATTAAGGATCCTTTAAAAGAAAATAGGAACATAAATATCTGTTTTGATGAAAAATACAAAACTAGGCCTTAAGTTTTGGTAGTAATGATGACAATACTTTAAATCTTCCTATATCTAAGCATCTTTTTATATCTAATGTGATAAATTGATTGGATTTAATCTGTTTCAGTAAGACAAAAAAATATCAAATTGAGAAAGAAAATGCATCTTGAAACACTGACGATATAGGAACAATGTTAAAAGAAAGTTTGTTAGATGAACATTTGAGGACGGGGGAGTTTACCTTTTCATACCAGGTATTTCATCCAACGTTCTATCATTTTGTTAAATTTACTAATATCTTCTGGTAGGAACAGTTGAAAATGTTTTTTTCACCATAATACTACTATATTGATACTGTTGCAAAAAGTTTCCTTATAGTAAGTGACAAGTGAATTTCTATGGAGAATCCATACCTAGAAAATGGGTATACTTATTAAAGAAATTACAAGTTGCATTCCAGGGTTTGAAATTCCCATACATGTACTGGTAAAATGCAGCTCTGAATTGGAAAATGCAAGCTGAATTTTCAAGCAGATGAAATTTGCATGTTTCAGAACTATTTCCAAAAGAGGGGGGAAAAAATTCTGTGTAAGCATATTGCATTTAAATATTGTATGAGGGGAAGATTTCTCCAAAAATGTAGGATTGAATCTCCTATTATCGTGGTACTAAAACATTCCTCCGTGTGTAGAAAAATTAGCATCTTGCCTGATATTTTTCTGTTGCAAAAAGCATACAATGATATCTCATGTATATTTTACGATAACTGATTTTCTGTTTGTCAGTTAACTATTCTTAATCAAGGCAAAGCAGGGGCCAACATTGACCAACTTTCAAAAAGGTTTACTTCCGGTATTATCGTGGCATTGAGATGAGGCTCTGGAAGATGTACATGCTTACCCTATTTATGTTCAAAACTTTGGCAAATGAAACTTCAGTTATTTTCAAAGTGCTGAGATGATTTTATCAAGAATTTTGTGCAACAGATATACGTGAATTCTCCTTGTCATTTTCTAAGTGAGGTTTTACTTTGGGCACCTGTAAAGATGGAGGAAAAAAAGGACGTCTACAGATCTTTGTTTGAAATAGCATCAAATACCCCATTTTGGACCTCTTTTGTGGATAAAAAGTGAATATATAATTTCTAGAGTGTTCTCCCATTTCAATAGATCAGGGAACATAAGTAAGAAAAAAATGCAGTGCCTTGAGAATAAGGTATTTATAATTAGCGAGTCAAAAGTTTCGTCAGGGCCTCTTATATTCATTCCCATATTTGAAAAGCGCTGACGTCATCATTTAATGGTCGTCTGAAATTTACATGCCTGTTTCATAAACTTCAGTAATAGGAAACAAATTTTACAGAATCTTTATACTGATATTGCTTTTGTTATGCTGATAAGGTCATCAACTTCATCTAGGGGATTGAGTGATTTTGCAAAGAGGCAAGTTTTCTTACTATTGGGATGAAAACTTGATTTTACCTACCATTTTCGGAAAATTTGCCGAGATAAGGTTGCAGAGTGTGTTTACAGTATCTGACCTACAAATGCTTACTTGAGGAAATCCTCAAGGAGGCGCATTTCAGCCTCACTTTCGGAAATTGTAAATACCACGATATTGAAGAACCCACAATAATACCGGAAGCGACTATACACGGTGATGTGAGCCCTTAGGACTATTTCTCATATGAAATCTTGCCTTTCATTGCTGTTGTCTACTTTTAAAAAGAGATACGGCCAAGAAACACCTCTAGCGTTCTTGCAGTACTGAGGACACGGGTGAGGGGGAAGCATGTTGCGGGGGGGGGGGGGGGGGGGGCTTTACCCCGTGCCCCCTTCAGAAGGGGGAGGGGGATAGTCCAAATATTTAGATGTATACATGCTTATTTACCTTTCAACATTTATCATTTGATTTTTCTTATTGCATGTAATGTCTGAACGGGTCCCATTCAGTTCTATGTAGCAAATCTGATCTGTCTAAAACCAGTATTATAACGAAGGAGAACTTCATTTACCTGTAGGTAGAACTTTTTTTGAAAATATTCAGCTGCTGTCTAGATAAATAATGGGCAGATTCATTCAGAATTCAATAAAATCACTCGCAAGTTGGATTGCCGACAGAGTCGCCGCCATGTTTTTCAATCATGCAGACGGTTGCATAACAAATAAGAATTGACTTTAAGTTTATGAACGAAATCTGTTACAATAATCAAACAAGACCGAAGCGAACAAAATTTCGTTTTAAAAAAAGACATAATACCATTCTGTAAGTTGCATTGACCCGCACATGACGGTTCATTCGGAACAATCGTATCTCTTCCACGGCAATTCATAACAAAACAGAGTGGTGTTGAATCGGAATGGATTTAGCTCATAAATAGGCAAGTTTTGGACAAATATCCTTTTTCAATCGAGAAATTATTCACTTGTCTTACTTCTGATGTATATTTTATTGAACAAGTTCAGTTAAAAGTATCCAAATTTGCTGTTCAAACAGCGACAAAATTCGATGTCGGAGTTTGCTAAAGGAAACTATGAAGGAGCCGATAAGACCCTACGTACACGATGAATGTCAGAATGAAAAATAACGTACGTAGGGGCTTATAAATAGGACTAGGAGGGGGAGAGCTCTTCCAAAAATCTTATTTTGACTCGTGTCAGGGAGCGATTCCGTGATTCTTTCAGTCTCCTGTGTGTAAATAGAGTTAAAATAACAGATCTGAACCTGTCTGGCAGCTGTAAGAGTGCCATCCACATCAAACAGGAAAATTGTTTGATTTGTCTGAGTATCACGTTGCATTTCGGCCTCCATGTTGTTGTTTACACACGTGGATCGTATTCTATTGGTTTACTACTTTGCTACGGTTCAAATCGAGATTTTACTCGAGTAGCCGGTTTAGGGTTTCCTGAAAACTTTACCAGTACACGCGTTTCACATTGACCCCGCTTACAACATGATTCAAACCCGGAATCTTTGGTGTGAGAAGCCGGCGTTCTATCCCAATTAAAAACTGTCGCTCACTGTAGCCGGGGTCTTGGGTGAAAAAATCGCACTACACTTTAAAAAATCTCATGTTTGAACTGGGACCGTGTGTCTGGATCCTGGTTTCAAGAACGACCATAGGGAATAAGGATTTTGAAAACATTATGGTTAAAGGACCAAATGCTGGCAAGCAGCATTTCTTCTTTTCCCACAGCGTTATGAATTATCATTTTAGCAACGTATTTTTGTCAAGACCAACTTTTCTCAGAGTGTACGTTCCAGTCTCGATCCATTCCAAACGAAATAGGAAGGGAAGAGGGCGGGCAAATTCAAATTACTTGGCATTATTGCAGACCAATCAATTAATAAAAAGAATGAGGGGAATGCAACCTATGGAACAATTCTACTTCTACTACAGTATTTGTTCCAATATTTTCAAATGCCTGTAATTTACCTAATGTAGGTTGTGCCAGGTATCGTATATTATATAAAATTTATGATTACTGGTTGGGCATGCATATTTCATAAACGAGTATATATGTTCCGAGACCTTTGCTTGACATTTATTCAAGAAGGCAAAGATGCTGAAAAAGTTAACCTACAGAAAATGTTGTTTCAACCCTTTAAGCGGAAACGCTTACCTTAGACATACATTAACCCTTTACCAAACAATCAGGTGTTTCAAATAACGGTCCTGAAAATTTAAAGAAGGCTGTTGAAAACATTGTGCGAGAAGAAGAAAATTTTGTTAACCAAGTATTTCCTTCTTTTCCCACAATGTTTTCTATCATTTTGAACAAAGACATAAATCATGTTTTGAGTAACATTTATTTCATCGTCTGCAAATGCTTTCAATTTGGTTGAGTCTAAAATTATGCCACTTCGTAAAGAGTTAAACTTTACGCTTATCATAACGGGGTTCGACTTTTGAACCCCTGATGTCATAGGCCTAGACAGGTTTGCGCTAGGTACAAGGACAGTAGATTGACCATTCAAGATTGGTATCAGATTTCGCTCTTTCATGGTTGACAGTATTTCACTGGTGAGATACTCAGACAAGAAAAACGCATGGATCACTGTATCATAATAATGACAAATCTTACGTACAGTATTAAGGCAGCTGGCTACTGGCCCAAAATGCATAGAGAGCTCTATGCTACGAAAGGCGAGTTAGGCCTATAGGCTATTGACTGGCCCATTTATATCTTATTGGGCTACTTCTGCAAATTTACAAGTCTTACAATTGTATACATGTAACAAAGAATAAAGGTTCCAAAGTCATTTAGACCCGAAAATGTCAATAAGATACGAAAGTCACCATTATTTAAAAACTATAGTACGAAAATTGGAGCCCTAACGTTTTAGATCTTTTTTTTTTTCATTTTGGGTGACACTTACACCCCGTCAGGATACATGGACCCTTTGCTCTGTTCAAAGACAAAAACTTGTTTGGACCCCTATTTCTATTTTTTGGACCCCTATTTTATTCGTTCGATTAGCAATGTAACATTTGACTGTGATATTATTTTCAAAGCGTTTTCTAGATTCTAATATTTTACCTATACTGTTTATTGTTTGATTCCCCCCCCCCCCCCCCCCCCCCCCCAAGTTATATTGACGACTTTTTCGTATCGTTTCGATGTTGAATTATACCCTATCTGAATAGTCACGTGATAGCGCTGTTCTATTCACAGTATTCATGGCCAATATATTCATATAACTGAACTAATGTGAACCTTTAACTTGAAGGGTGATCGTTTCATGCTGATTTTTGTTGATGTGGAAATAAATATATTTACGTTCCTGTATGTGATTGAACAATTAGTGGTGTTTCTTATTTGAATATTTTGATTTGATAAATTTGTCGGCTTGACACCGTGAATCCAATATGGCCGCAGAAGTTTGTTGTCCGTGGATACGAGTCGTTCAACACGTTGAAAGAGGATAGTTTCTTATGGTAATTCAAATTCCACAGTCATTAGTTGTTGGTTAAGGACTCTTAGTTCCAACCGTAGTATATATTTAGTCTATATCTACTCCAAATTGGCCAAGACTATTTGAGAACCTTACTACAGTCTGTTAATGTTGCTTGAGTGTGTCTTAAATAACAAAGTCAACCAAAGTCAGAACCTGGGACCGTTAGTTGAGTTGAGTAAAATAAGAGACCTAGGTTTTCTTTTTTGTGAAACCGGGCCCAGGCTCATAAACATGCTCTGAATATAAACCAGACTGCAGAGCATGGCATGGGTCGATATTTTTTGCAGATGCATTATCGTTGATTCGGTGACTGGACATTTCGGCCCATAACAATTTTGGCCCATTACAATTTCGGCCCGTAACAATTTCGGCCCGTAACAATTTCGGCCCATAACGATTTCGGCCCATGATTGGTGTATCATAAATATTGCACGACCTGATGAGTCCTTTTACTAAATGTTTGGTGCATAAAATTGTGCTTTTAAACATTGTTTGTTTTGCATCAATAAACATTTTGGATATTTTGTAAAGAGACTTTTGGAAACATTGTCGGAAAAGGAGAAAATGATGATAACCAGCCCTGCCTCCTTTTACCACCATGTTTTCTACCCACTGAAAGACAGATTTCATAATTTTTGCAACATTTACTTCGACGTCTGAAATTACTTTCAATTTCGATCAGTCTATAATTTTGTCGTTTGGTAAAAAGTTCAAAGAAATGGTAAGGTAACTGTTTTTTCAATTTATTTCACTTAGTTCATTTTGCTTAGTTAGCACTTAATTTTTCTCCTGACCTCAGTTAACCCTATCAGTGTAGTGGGTACTAACTCATTGTCTACATTTAATAATTCTAAACAACACGGGGTTTTTAGAAGGATTGCATATATATAACGTTTTTCATGCTGAAGCCCAAATTAACACTTTCATCTGTTCCATAGTAAAATTGAGGAAAAAATGGATTTGTGGTATTGCCACTTCCCAAATTTTCATAAAAAAAACAAAAGAATTTTAAAGCGACATCTGGAATTTCAAAATTCCTAGAAATTAGTCCATAATGAAGGCTCTGCATAATGAACTATCCTTAGCTTAGAAAACATACGTTCTTCAGCTAAAACTGAGTTTGAAATTCGTTATGACTGGCAAGTTTACAAGTCTGGAAATGCCTGTGTGTTATTTCAGACGATGTAAATTTGGCCTCCGTGCGAATATTGTCTGTAATTTTCCATTATTGCAATTGTGGAATGGCTATTATATAATTTTCTATAACTCAACCTTGTTTGACGGGACAGTTTGATGACCTTTTGACACAAAAAGCTAAACAATATCAACATATATTATATTTTCCCCAATGGTATAAATCTATATAATATACATGTATTTAAAAACATGGGATTGTGGAGAGAGTCTACAAGGTAAACAACAAGAACAACAAAGACTCTGGTGAACGCCTCCTCTCTCTCTCTATCTCTCTCTCTCTCTCTCAAGTAATTCAGAAACACATTATAGAAATGTAGAAACTACAAATACATGTACTACCCAAATTACATATGGTTTTAACTTTCATGCCAGCAAAGTTTTCTTATAAATTAAGTCACTTACTTTCATGATTATCGTGAATCATCATGAATTTACCCACATGAGAGAAGTTAGATACATCAATTCTCCACAAATATTTCTAATTTGTCAGGATTATCAGTTATAATTACCAGTAACAGGTTGTTTAAAATAGAACAAAAGTGTCAGGGAATTAACTGTCTTCAAATCTGTCGGGGAACTGTCTGGAAAACTTGTGTTGGGGAACTGTCTTGTTGGGGAACTGTCTTGATACCTCTCTCTCTCAAACCCTTGTACATGATAATAAAATCATGAGGAATGGTTTCTCCCACAATTAATGCTTTCGTGTTTGTTAGATTATTTACATGATGGGCTGTTTAAGATCTAGACGCCATGTCATAAACGGACAAGTTTTATCTCTTTCTCGCTAACACACACAAACTTCTGATTATTTAATCATGAGCACTGTGTATTTCATTGTGTTCTTGTTGACGTTACATTGAAAAACTTCCAAACAGCTGATGTAGCTGGAGGCATTGTTGTTTATAATTTTAAATATTCTATAATAAATTTCGATGCTGCTTGTCGTACAGATAGACTGAAAGAATGTTAATCGATACACGATACATGTGTGTGGCTAGTAATTTGTACATAATAAATTTCAATTAGTCTACTGTGATTGGTCCGTTTCCATTGAGTGTTAATTAATGAGGGTGGGCAAGCAAACCAATCACGACCAAACTGTATCGGGGCCCACTAAGCGGATTAAGAAAGGACAAACGACTGTCATTCTCCATTGTTTGTTTCACAGACCTGTCAGACCCTATGTACATGTGTATATATCACACCTCCACCGAGTCGGCAAGTGGCGATATGGATGTGTGGATTATGCAGAATATGAACGGTGGAGGAGGAGCCGTCAATTTTTAAAACATTTTACAGTTCATTTTCGTAATTTTGTACTTTTTATTTTGCCTTTTTTATTTTTCTAACAGGTTAACATCCTTAGTCAAAAGCCAGCGCATTCATCTACGCCAGAAAAAATATTGGATAGTGTAGATCAATGATAAGACTGCAAGTTTCAGACAGATCTTGCGCTCTGCTTTCAGCCAAAGCATATTTCTCCCTTACCATCATTGTGCCAATTAACCCTTTACAGCACAATGCCGCCTTTTAACGATCGACGCTCAGAAAAAGTCTTTTGAAATCATTGTGGGAAAAGGAGAAAATGCTGGTAACCAGCATTTTCTTCTTTTCCCACAATGTTTTCTACCCTATCAAAGGAAAATTGCACCATTTGAGCCACATTGAAGTTGTCTGGAAAATGCTTTTGATTTGGACAAGGGTAAAATTTCGTTGCTTGGTAAAGGGTTACGAGAAAAAGATCTTTACATTCTGAAGGAAAGACTTAAATAGCTACAATTTCTTGGCTGTCTTTTGCCAAAATATCTCAGCATAGCAGAATATGTAGATCTAAGATCTTACTTAGATATTTTTTAACAATTATGTTATCAAACCTGTTTGTTGCGTGTTTGTCTCTGGAGGTTAATGGCATATCTATAAAGCAGCATAAAATTAGATTGACATTAAATTTTCAGTGTATAATTTTATCATTTTTTGTCTATAACCACCATGTATCATCGACTCGGGAACTTGATACCAGCTGAAGCGGTGATAAACAAAAACTGGTCGTGTCCAGGTTAAGAAAATTCTTTATTTTGATGTTATGTAGTGATATTATGTGTCAACAAAAATGCCTCCATTTACGGAACATATTTTTGTTTGAAATACACATCAATAAATAATATGAAAATGATTTTAAGTTCACTTTTTAGTGTAAAACGAGCTGCCTGGTACTACCGAAATTATGTGTCTTCGTCAAAACCCACCTGTTTATCATACAAACAGTTGTGACAAATTTCAGTCCATTATTAATGCATATGCGTTCCCACCACCGCTGCTTATATATAATCAATAGTTTTCTCAAAACAATAATGGAACTTGATAAAAACATCATAAAACTCGGAAGGCTTGAGTATGTACGGCAACTTGTGTCACTGCATGGAAATACAGTCAAATCTGTGTACAGCAGCCAGCCAAGGGATGTGCCCAAATTGGCTGCTGTACACAGATTGGCTGCTGTTCACAGTACTTATTTCTCGCACATTATTATCATACTATAGTTGATACATTGTACTTTGCAGTATTGTTCCAGCTTGTTGAATCATCTATTGTATGTTACAATAAAATTCTGCCTCACATTTTGTAAAAAAAAAAAAGGACTTAAATAAAAGGATTTTATTTAAAAGATTTATTTTACTTTTCATTTATTTTCCATCATATTTAAACAATAAAGTGCTTACAAGTCTCATGTTATACTATGTACATCTGAACTGTTTGCTAGAAAGCATGTCAAAACTTTAAAAAATTACATGTTGCTTAACCCTTTCCCAAAGGGCAAATTTTGGACCAGACCAGATGTCTCTTTAAGAAAGAGGTAAGCCAACCATGTGATGCCTTGAAATCAGAGTCATTTAAGTCTGCAGCGAATTTGAGTGCTTTCTCTTTGATTAAAGGACCAGACACATTAATTTGCCGTGATGTGGCATCCAGAAACCATTTATAGCACAGAGCGTCAATGTTTTCATACGAGACATTCCTTTTGATTCGTTTAGCACAAGGGTCACCACTTTCGTACTCCTTGAGAATTTCTCGTTTGCATTTTGCAACAGTCTGAATTTGTGTGCGGCCTACACCAAACTCAGTAGCAATAATCCATGAAGAACGTCCAGATTCAAGCATTTGAATAACTTTCACACGGTCCTCTAGAGAGAGGAATTTACGTTTCGAGAGCGACATGATAGCAAGAACTGAATGCAACAGAAAATTTCCATCCATTTTTAAAAACAACGGGTTCGCAGTTTAGTTAAAGTGTAAACAACTTTGATTGATGTGATGTACAATTTCATATTATTACAACAAATTACCCATCTGCAAAAATACCGACAAACTTTCATTGCCATTCATCCTTTAAAGATCAAACATGAAAATAAACAACAATTGTCGGTCATTTTAATCGTAATTAGGTGTTGTATAATCTGTAATTGTCTGTTTGCACGTTTTACATTGTGTTAAGTCGACTTCATCAATAACTACGGTATAGTGTTAATTATCGATTTTTCATATCCGATAAATTACGTCGTGTGTTGTGTCAGCTGACCTTTGTTTAGGTGTGATATACTGTTGATCCCGACTTATTAATGTGACCGTTGGCTGCATTTCACGATATCACGCTACAAACAGTGCAATGAAAGAAGGAAATTGCACGGGGAGGGATTCGAGTGGCCGTTGTCGATAGATCGGCCGCTGTTCAGGTATGACCGCTAACTCAGATTTGACTGTACTGGACGGTGTCTTGCTAGCTAACTGTACGGCAATTTATTGTGAAAATAATAGAATTTAGTGCAATGTAGTGTGCGAAAGGATGTTATTTCCTAATTAGTACCATTTTTACAGTTGCCAACATCAGTTACAAGAGAATTTATTTGTTCGAGTATGGTCATATCGAAAGAAGCACACAGCTCGACTAGAAGCCAAATAATTAAATCCTCTCGCAGGCCGTGTGAGTAGTCTTGTCACGAGTTGTATATCGGCCTGCGACAATAAGTTTATAATTCGGGAAATATTACCCGAGAAAAATATTTCCAGTATCTTTAGCTAAAAATGGATTCATTTATACGAGGGCCATTAATTTTGTAGGGTACATTGTATTTATAGTAGAGACATAGTTTTAAATGGTGAACTCGTATTAAGGAAAGTTTGAACCTTCCTTAACTCTTTACCACACGAGCAAAATGTAACTTGTCCAAATTCAAAGCATTTGCAGACGACAAATAAATGTTGTTAAAATGATGATTTTTCTCTTTGATAGTGCAGAAAACATTGTGGGAAAAGGAGAAAATGCTAGTTACCAGCATGTTCTCCTTTTCCCACAATGTTTTCAAAAGGCTTCCTTTTAAGGGTCGTTAAAAGTCGGGATTGTATGGTAAAGGGTTAAAAAGATGGAGAAAAACGCAGTAGTATCATGGACACTTGCTTGAATTTAGTGCAATAAAATGCATCTCAAGCTGTAACACTATCGGTGGTATTATTTGAGATTTTCGAGACACTGGTACAGCCATGCCTTATCTATATCAGATAATCTGAGTACATGTTGTAGAAAAGTTTGCTATTTCAATGATGAAATTGTACGTTAAATGTTAATCAATTTTCTTAAAAGAAACTGTCATACTAAGTAAGGCATTACTTGATGACTCACGCGGCCTGTTACCATGCATGATGTTCTATTTTCGGGTATATGTATAATTCCATAAAATCTCTATTGTTGACCCTACCACGACCACAAAACTAATAGAAAGCAAATATTTCTTAATGCAAAACACTGTGACAACCTGCAACTCATTCTTCGTTCTTAAATTTTCAGTTCCTAGCTGGCATTTTCTCGTAGAAACATTATTTCAAACCCAACAACCCCCTTTTTCTGAGCAGTGTGGGTGTGGTAACTGACCATGCCAGTTTTCAGCTTAAAAACAGTATATAATTATGTTCTTGTGACTGTATTTTGTAGCAGGTGCATGCATACAAATTGCGGATTAAATTAAAGTGTAGTTGTTGATTTTTACAATGTTACCAAATATGAATGGTTTCCTACATGGGCAATCGTCGCAGATGAACTTTTCAAATGGCCCTTCTACCGGGCCGCAGCAACTCAAATGACCAATATGCACGCCCAGTAAATACATTAGCTCAGCCTTCATATCTATAGTCAGAGTCTGGTCAGAGTCTTCGCTGGTCGCCTGAAGTAGGGTCGGGTCCTTAGCTATCAACAGAGTGGTCATTGAAGACACAGATCTAAATGAAGGGGCTGATCTTATAAGGGTGCACATGTAAACTGTAAAATTTGTTGTGCTGCAGCTCATATATTAGCGTTTAACCACATAAAATCTTGGACCACCACGAATTGCGGACAACTGCTTAAAGTACCACGAGAATGGCAACCTCGTTTTTTGGCGTAGCTGAATGCGCTGGCTTTTGACCTATATCTTGGTACTGATAAAGATTGAATAGACAGTAATTTGCGATTGGTAAAAATGTGCTCATGTTTGGTGGGCCCCTGCTGGCATATTTGCTTGCACTTTATGAAACCACTATCAACAAGTGCTGCTACTGCTAATCGATACCCCGGGCCTTGATTCATACCACAGCAAAGTAATGTAGTAGGGAATAATTCTTTTCTTGTACTATTTGGAAATTAATTATTTTCATGAGCGTTACCCAATAGCCCGATACTACTTTTCAACAAAATTAAAATCACTGAGGAGAAAGAGGCAAATTGCTCGTTAGATTACTTTTAATTATTTTACTTCATATTGAGCCTCAAAAGAGTTTCAATATTCATATTCCAGTATCTCTTACATTGTCTATCTTTTTTAGAAATATTTCTTTTTACTTTTCTAAATCCCTTACTGTCGCGGTTCATGGTGGTCCCTTTATAGATAATGTAACCAGACTATTTTTGCCTTTCTGTGACATCAAAATGCGAAATACATTTTTCGTCCTGATTTAGATGCCTCTTGGTGGAATATCCGCAAGCAAAGGGCATTAGAACCTGCAAAAGGGTAAAAGAATGCGTCAAAATGGCCACTTTTGCTGTATCATACCTATGCAAGTTTCCGTACATGCAAGTTTTCATGTTGCTGTACAACAACCGTTCAAATTGCTGTACTCCCAAGGATTCTTGTTTTCGAGAATAATTCAATCAAATCTTGAATGTACACATGAAACTTATACTGAAGTCAAATTTCAAAGGTCCAGAATATTTTGATATTTAAAATCAAGGGTAACAAGCTTTGTAAGAACACAAAACAAACAATTTTCAATGGGATATGGTGGTTTGAGCAGTACCAGCTGGTAGGATTTCTCTGTTTTTTGCAGCATGCAGGAATATTATTTTTGATGCACGATCATGGACAACAGTTGGACATCTCTAAACACCGATGCATATCGTTTGGTAGGAAAACACTCATTAAAAACCATTTAAAAAAAATGATTGACTCGCCCCACTAGATGCCGTGACTACCTTTTGTGTCGACTCGGCTGGTACCAAGTTCCGGAGTCAATGATACACGGTGATAACATGATGTTGACTAATTACAATCAGAAAATGAAGTTTCTGTTGTTGAAAAAAGTACTTTTCATCAATGAACTGAAGACGAAAGCAAGAGTATGGCATGCAGTTGCTAATGCGTGGATGGAATCCAGAGTTTTAATGACCTTGAGAAAGAAGTTTTTTAAAAACAGTGTGGAAATCAGAGAAAATGCTGGTAACCAGCATTTTCTCCCTTTCCCATGATGTTTTTAACCCTATTAACCCTTTACCATGCAATCCCGACTTTTAACGAACCTTAGAAAGAAGCCTTTTGAAAACATTATGGGAAAAGGAGAAAATGTTGGTAACCAGCATTTTCTTCTTTTCCCACAATGTTTTCTAACCTTTCCAGAACAGAAATCATCATTTGAGCTACATGTAATTTGTCGTCTGCAAATCCTTTCAATTTGGATCAGTCTAAAAATTTTGTCGTTTGGTAAAGAGTTAAAGACAAATTCCATTATTCAAGCCACATTTAAATTTTTGTCTGCCAGTGCTGTCAATTTGGACAAGTCTACATTTCTGTTTTGTGGTAAAGAGTTAACATCTTTCAACAGAAGAAAAAGAAAGAAGAAAAAAAAAAAATGTATTATTATAGTTTCAAAAATATATTTTCAGTTTTGGTTTTTTGCAATGTAACTGTATGCTTCTTTAAGACAACATTAAGGTACACTTAGAATAAGTGCATTTTTGAAATTGGACCAATAAGATGATAGCACATCAAAATACATATGAACTTTTTGCATGGCTAGTATCAAAACCATGGATTCTTTCTTTTTCAGCACTGAAAACTTGGTGGAGTGCCCTTTCGTAAACAATGGAAAAATATGAAAACCAGGGTTTGGTGGGAGAGGGTAGCTATGGTATGGTCCTGAAGTGTAAACACAAGGATACAGGCCAGTTGGTGGCCATTAAAAAATTCCTGGAAAGTGAGGATGACAAAATGGTCAAGAAAATAGCCATGAGAGAAGTGAGAATGCTGAAGGTTAGTAAAACTGTCTGTGTTCTTTTTTAGGCGTAGCTGGATGTGCTGGCTTTTGACGGTAATGACCTACTTTTTTCTACTGATAACAAATGAATGAATAGAAATTTATGATTGGTCAAAAATGCAGATGAGTTTATCTTAAGTGCCCCTGCCTATTTGCTAGTAAATTTACGCTGTCTTTTTTTAAAGATATTTCTTGTTTACACTGGGGATACACTGAAATTGCAGCAACTTGCAGAGCTAGGGTGTGAGCAAATCACCTATGTACAAGCCCATTTCTGTTCTCATACTTCAAGACTGTAATAATATAAATCAAAGGACTGATAGTCCTGAGTCGCCTGGAGGGCAATGGGTTAGAACTGTTCACCCTTTTCTGTTCAAATCTGTTAAAAGCATTCAAGATACAAAATAACTTAACCATAAGACAGTATTATATGCAAGCATATTTCTTCGTTGTCATCCTAAAGTTGCAAACATTTAGGCACCAGGAACAGGTTTAAAAAGTTCAAAGTCTCTTACCCCGGGTGACTTCATTTAACAAACGATTTTCAAAAGGTAAAATCATTACAAAACAAGTCATTTGTTAAAATGATATCCACCGCTGAAAAAAAAAAAAACATTTTTTTTTGAGATAGAAACATAATTATAAGAGGTATCGTGTTTTGCATGTAAATGGCCTTTTTGTCATTGGTGAAAATATACATTAAGCCCCCTTTTTCCATGACACGGTATTTCATTAAATAAAAACAAATACTGATTGTCTGTGGCTTATGATAAACAATATAAATATGAAGTTTCATAAAATTTTGTCCAGTAGTTAAAGAGATATTGATCCATAATGGAAATATACATCAAGCCCCCTTTTTCCATGACACTGCATTAAAAACAAAAACAAAATAAAACAAAACAAGCAGACCGGAGGACATCAAGCCTCCTCTTTCCATGAAAAGGCATTACATTTAAAAAAAAGTATATTGGCGGACTATCATGAGGAACACATGTTTGAAGTTTCATTAACTTCGTCAACGAATTAAGAATATATCTGTCTGGATGGACGGAAGATCGGACCGATGAACAGACAGACGGACAGACAACATGAAAACTATATCCCCCACCCCGAAATTCAGCGGGGCATAATAACTGTCGAAGTTCCATCAATATTTACAGTTCCTTCCCAGCGTAACAATGCCTGTAAATCAGGCTTCTGGGTCGATAAAAATGTTTTTCTAGCGCAGAAACTGGGTGATTTAACTTACATGTATATCTTAATTCTTACACATATTGCTAAAACAAATATTCTAAATAATTTCAGTAGAACAGGGCATACATTTTCTCTCCAGATTTAGAACAAGTTGTTTTTGTATGACACAATTTTTCTAAAATTGGACCATGTGGTTATACATATATCTGTTAAATTGAATAATTGTCCTTTCCAAATACAGGATGCTAGATATGAAATTTGGGTGTAATTGCTTATACAGTTTCAGAGGCCGTGATTTTGAAATGTTACTACTCAGTTCTGAAGCTTTTGTAAAGTTTATAGAAACAGCAGAACCACTTGAACAATTTTACAAGAGGGCCATTTAGGCAACATTAGTATGGAACTCTACTGAAGTTTGTCTTTTGGTACAGGATCTAGTGACATACTTTTAGACCAAAATTGCCCTTTTGAAACTCACCTATATCTAATCTAAGCAGTCTGACAAAGTTTCGTGAGTATTGGACTGAACATAAATGGATTCTACAGCACTAGATCTATTACGGTTTCGTCTGATTTGACCTAGTGACAACCTTTTTCTTTTAGACCCCGGTGACCTACTTTCAGTTTTGTCAAAAATTATTATTGAGACAAACAGCTGGGCAATTTCATGATCATTGGACTGAAATGTAGCCTCTGGAGCACACACAAATATTTGACTCAGTAATCTACGGTCCTTTGGAAATAATTTGTTTTTGTTGTTGTCCGGGTTCAAGTTTTGTCCACAGTGGACTCTAGAAATGTGGCTGCTACAGCTCAAGAAAAACAATATAACCCAAAAGCATGATCATCAGCCTTTTAACTTTGTCTGCGTGTTATAACGGCCCAGGAATTAGTACTGCTTCCACACCAATTGAAAATTGTAGAGATCTACATGTGTATTGCTTTGGTGTAAACTTCATATGTTTGCGATTAGCTCTAGTACCTTGTACAACAACCCTTTACAAGATTACAAACACTCCAAGAAAGACCTTGTTGTTCGAGTGGGTTAACATTGACCTATTCTATTATATTTGAAACATAGTGAAGTAAAAGTCAAGTTCTCAGATTGCTGGGAGTTAGAACTGCGTAGTTTCAAGTCGAATTCCCGTGTGACTTCATATTTTGGCAGTTACGAAAGCACTTTTCGTTCTGTCACCGGCACTAATAAATTGTTTCATAAATACTAGATCTAGGTTAATCGCACATTGAAAAAAAAAAGAGCAGACTTTGACAAATTCACCTCTTTAAAAACGAAAAACAATTAATTGAACACGGTAAACTTTAAAACACTCTCTCTGCATGGGTCGGTGAGGCGCTAGGTCGGTGTACTCTGAAAATAAAGGCCGCATCAGCGACTGATTCATTCATAAATATGTAAATTTATAGAGAATTCCGTGGTGCACATGACGTTATACGTCACGTGATTATAAGATCTATATTTGTCACACAGCTACATTCCAGAAAGCACCTGCTAAGCGATGACTTGGTGCAGTCTTGAACCGTGCGCATTACATACGCTATTGTACGATCTCTGCTTGTGCACCTAGAATATGGGTGTGCAAAGTAGCTGATGTCTAGAATAAAAAGCTCTGAAGAAGCAACGTTTAAGAATGTCTAAGAAGGCAACGCAACCATTCCAAGTCGTTATAAATTTGTTCAAAAAAATTAGCCTACTTTTGGGAAAAATCTCCATTGAAAGCTTCCACGTTAACTCGGTATCGCCTTTCTCTTTCTGATCATAGGTTGAATGTTGGATTGAAATAAGACTTGCAATTACGGACAGATTGTAAGATTTAGAGTGTGCGTCTAATGGGTAATTATCAAACCTTTTTTCACTGAGAACTGTCCACAAAGAGAAGCGTGCCGTAGTGAAGACGTTTGTCGTCGAAGAGTATTTTGCAGTGTGTTCGCAAGCTTATTCAGTTCACGACGGCTATTTTTAGATACATACATAATGCGCTATTTTAAGAGATGATGTCTGTGTAAGAGATAGGCTATCGTGTACCTTGTCGAAGAAATGATTTTTCAAAGGCTTAAACCGTTAAAGAGCTCAGTCTTTATAGACACATTCATTATCACAAAAGCACAATTGTAAGTGAATTACTACAGAAAAATTGGGTTGTTTACCGAATAATTAGAAAACTATGTTTTATCTCGTAAACCGGAACTTGGGACAGGAAGCAGTACAAGGCCGGAGGAATGCATACGTCACCCCATAGATCAAGATGATAACAATGAGAGCCTGGTTGCTACGCAACCAGGCGACTCAAAAATTGTATCAACAGAGTGCTTCATGTAAGAGCAGGAGCTCCTAAAGGAAGATAGTCACTGCTTTCAAATAATGAACTGTTAATATGAAAAACACCAGATAGCTTGGTTGCATAAAGGTTGGACGATTTATTGATGATTTCAACTTTGTGGAAAATATTTTTGGGGAAAGGGCAACTGCTTGTAGCATTTGTGACCTATTGCTCCTTGTTCTACAGTGTTTACCATAGCTGTTAACTGCAGAGGCATAAAAGGTCATATTTGGAATTAAATATGATAAATATATAAATATAGCCCTGATTTGGTATAAATATGGAATTATATGCCAAATTTGAACACACTTATGGCTTCAAATACAAATAAAAATTAAGAATTTGATCCTCTTAGCTTTCCACCTTACAATGAATGAGTTCTAATTCTTTTCTAAAGATAGATAAAATTTTGTGCCACTTAATATATAAATTTTTAAAAATATTCAGAGCCACTCAGTAAAAGGGGATAAAAACACAAATTTCCAAGTTAACCCTTTACCACACTATCCCGACTTTTAACGACCCTGAGGAAAAAGCCTTTTGAAAAACATTGTGGAAAAGGAGAAAATGCTGGTAACCAGCATTTTCTCCTTTTCCCACAATGTTTTCTACTCTTCCCAAAACAAATTTCATTTTTTGAGTAACATTTTGTCGTCTGCTAAAGCTTTCAATTTGGACTGGTCTGAAATTTTGTCGTTTGGTAAAGAGTTAAGTCACTCCAACATATTCAAAAAGTATGTTATGTTGAATTTCCCAACCATTTCTCTGCATGGAGATTTCATTTACAGTCTGAAACACTATAATGTACATCCGATGACTGAATAAAAAAAGAACCTTTTGGAATAAGAACACTTGTTATGAATTTAGGTACAAAAAATGTGAATTGTAATGGTAACCAGAGGAGAGATTACTCATTATGAACAATGTCTGGTTTTGTTACATATTTTTTATTTAATTTTGTCAGCTGCAACACACACACAGAATTGTCTGAAGGAATTAATTACTTAAGGAGGATAGGGTCAATCACACACTCGAAGCTTTCAGCCATTTACATTGTTAATTGTTTTCATGTTTTGGAGTTTAAGTCTTTAGCAAACAATAAAATTTATTGACTGGTATAAATTGTAAGTATGTGCAATTGACAAAATAACTTTGACTCAAAATTTGAAATTTGTTCTTGGAAGGGTTAGAAAATATATAGTGTGGTAAAAGAAGAAACTGCTGGTCATTAGCATTTTCTTTTTTCCCACAATGTTTATTAAAGACTTTTTCTTTAGGATCGTTAAATCTCTTGATTGTCAGGTAAAGGGTTAATCTTGGATTAAATAGAAGCTGTTCACTTTTGATCCTGTAACACTTTAAGGAGTGCAACAATCATTTAGCTCGGAATTAAAATCAGATTAGTGTCAAAATACCCTCTTCAGAAAATTCTCAGGGTACATGCACATAATCAGAATTCATGTCCCTCCAAAAAACTTTGAGGAAACCATCATCTGTAAGTAAAAAGAAAGAATTTCAATAAACTTGGTAAATGCTAGCTCACTCTTGTTGGCTTTGAAAGTGAATTATGAAATTTGAATGATTCAAACTGTAGATGTACATTTTTGTATGTTTGAAAAGCTGTATTGTATTATGACACAGTCTGCTTGTCTCTTGCTTATTAGCAATTGCTCCATATCTCTTGGACCACACAGCATAGCTTTTAGATGTCAGGCTCTGAGGTCAAGGTCACAGCAGGGGGTCAAAGTGGATATATGCTGTTGATAGCTTCCTTTGGGCATACATTTTTCCACTTTGCAAGCTTTTGTTTGTATGTCCGAGGTGCTTTTGGGACAAACCAAAAGTATGTCCTTATTTAAGTGGCTGTATCATCCAGGTCTCAGTAATATGCTGCCATCAAACCCCCCCCCCCCTTTTTTTTTTTTTTAGCTCACTTCTAAAAAAATTCTTTCATAGCCAAGAAAAACTTCTAAGCTTTTTTTTATTCTTTTTTTGAAAAACTTGTAAACTTGTCAAATCACATAACTGAAGAAATAGACAAAATTTTTACAACCTGAGCATTGCTTTTACTATGAAGTCCTCTAGGTTTTGTAACTTTGAAAATGTAGATGGGAAGAAACCTTTTCATTTTATCAAATTTGTGCATAAATATGTTATACAAATTAAAAAAAGAAATACACCAAGTCTTGTTAAACAGATGTAAAATTACATTCAGTTAAGCTTGTGGTAATTCATTGTTTTGGCTTAATGTTCTTACAATTATTTGTGAAAACTTACTTTAGTTTGAAGTAATGAAATGGAAAATGTGAAATAGATTCTAGGAGTATCTGAAGTCTTAGTGGTGATGGTTGTTAGAGCACTGTTTTGTAATTGTTGCATAGCTTCATGATAAGATTTTCTGACAATCTAATGCCTTGAATAATTTCAATATTGATTTCCAGTCTCATTCACAGACATACCATGTTAAGAATATTCATCAAAAATAGACTGCCCTTTGAAAGTTACAGTTAAAGTATTGCATACAAGTCTATAAAGATTATATTGTTTGAAGACCTAAATCATACTTACCTGGATGTCTTCATAAGTAGATGATAATCTGATCAATGCTTATTGCTAACTACAAATATACCACTAAGCTATCACAGCAAGAACTCTTATATCACAATACTCAACCATGTTGTTACAGATTTTTACATGCAATTAGCTGGAAGTACATGTATATGCTTTCAATTTTGACCAGCCTAAAAGTTTGTTATCTGTTAAATAGTTAGAATAGTCTAGAGTCTATATATATCCTTCAATACTTCTGAATAATGGTCTGATCCTGATTTCCAAGACTAGCCAGTGAACTGGCTGAGATTAACTCACATGGACAATTCTAACTCTTGTAAACCTAACAGACATTGTCAGTCTAAAGATGAGACCCAATTATATGCAATTCCAAGTGTGAGGTTGCTCTTGTCCAAGGCCCTGGGTCCTTGTTCACCAGCCATTCTTAAGAATATTCTTATTTTTGGTCTTCAGGATTTTCTAAATTTGAAAGCAACACAACTTTCGATTGGCCAAACCATTTGACTTAGCCAATCAGAAGTTGTATTACTTTTAGATTCTGAAAATTCTGGAAAATAAGACTAAGAACAACTAAGAATGGTTGATGAAAATGGACCCAGAATGTCTCAGGAAAGCAGACCATGTAGACCAAAGATCAAACTACACATTTTGTGCAGTCTGATTTTGATCTAGACTTGTGGCAGAGGCAACATAAGTTGCTGAAAGTGCTTTAAGGAATAATGAACCAGCATGCATTTAAGGATTTTAAAGATACGGTTAACAATCAGAAAAAGCTTGAAACCATCAAGTACTAACAAGACTGAACTTCTCCCAGAGAACTATAATTCTAGTATGTCACTGAGTACTTCACCCAAGTTGGGTTCGTAACTATTGATTCATACTTAAGTTCAATGTCTCGATTTTTTTCCTGAAATACGTACCGTGATCAATTCTAAAATATTCAAAGAAATACTGCATTGCTGGGTATGACTAGGTGTTAAGTTTACTGTATCTGAATTTCGCTTTGTTTAATTTTATAGGGTTTTTAAAGTGTATGAGAGATTACCAATTTAAATTGATTCTAGATTAATTTTCATGATGCTAAATACCTGTGAATTGAATTAAGGATGTTGATGTATTTCAAGTGAAATCATCAAACAGAATTATTGATTGGAATTTAACACTTTCCATGACCCTTGCCTTACCTATCTATCAACCTTTACCACACAATCCTGAATTTTAACGACCCAGTGAAAAAGCCTTTTGAAAACATTGTGGGAAAAGGAGAAAATGCTGGTAACCAGCATCTTCTCCATTTCCTACAATGCATTCTACCCTTTCAAACACAAAATTCAATTTCTGGGTCACATTTATTTTGTCGTCCGCAAGTGCTTTCAGTTTCGGATGGCCAAAAATTTTGTCGATTGGTAAAGGTTTAACCACCGACCTGTCTTGAACTGTTAACTCCTAGAATGCCTTTCACAAGAAAAGCTGCTCTTGTAAACACTATAGATTAAGATCAGACACTTCAAAAAATGCAATCTGATTTTTTACCCACAGCTATGTTAAGATATTCTTTGCCAAAACAACTTTGGGATTGCAATATATGAGTCTAATTTTCTTATTGAAACAGTTCATTTTGTTTTTTTAGCACTCTGTGGGTTAAAAATCACACACCCACAAGAAACACTGAAGTAGAGGAAATAGAAGATACCTTTCTTTTTTTTTTTTGTGAAAGATCGAAATTTATTTCACTGAGTGAACATGAACAGTCATACTTTCATAAGTGGCACAGCGAGTGCAATTATTTCTCTAAGATTTTCACAAGATGAAATATATTTTGATCTTTCACTGATCTTTCATGCTTCTAACCCCTGTTTTGTTGGGACTTGCAAAGTACAGGGGAGCTCATGGTATTTCTGCACCAGTGAGCTTTTCACTGGTTGAAACAGTGAAATTATCAAACTATAATCCACCATTATTTCCCTATAAACTGCAGAAAAACATGAAATAAATAGAGGATTTTTGTATTCTTTTTCAGTGAAAGATAAAAAATTATTTCATTGAGTGAACATCATTAGTAACATTTTCAGGAGTAGCACAGCCATGAGTAAAAATATTACCATATGGCATATACGAGGAGAAATAAATTTCAAACTTTCACCAAAAAACCCCAAATATTCTATTTATTTCATGCTTCTAACCCTCTTTTTGTTGGAACTTGCAAAGTACAGGGGTGCTCTCGGTATTTCCGTACCAGTGAGTTTATCAATCAGTAAATTTACAGGTGGAATTGGTGAAATTATTAAATCATTATCCACCATTATTTCCTGATAAACTGCCGAAAAGCATGAAATTAGGTGTGGTTAGTAACCCTGCACTAGACAGCAAAATTGTGGACTTGTCCAAATTGAAAGCATGGTAACAGAACAGGTTAAATAAGGCTTAAATGATGGGATATGTCTTTGAAAAGGTAGAAAAAAGTATGGAAAAGGAGCAAATGCTTGTTATTGGCATTTTCTGCTTTGCCCATAATGTTTTCAAGAGCCTTCCTCAGGGATGTTAAAAAACATGGGATTGCTTTATAAGCCGTTAAATTTTCTAAAGTTTATATTCACCAGATCATGCAGGTAAATGGTATAATTTTAGTTGCTACAATGTACCTACGTACGGTATAATCATCAGACTGATATACTTTTTCTTGAACAATTCTGTAAGAAAAGACTTTTTAGTTCATAGATATTATGCTCATCAGTCAGTGTGATGAATTAACCTCATTTAATAATTTGGCTTTCTTCCCTTACATAATTAAACCATTGATAAAATGGCTTTCTTTAGTATCAACCAAAATCTAGTTCATGTGACACAAAGGAAACTTTTTGAGGTAAAGGACAAAATGACTTACTGGTACATCAGTTATAGTTAAAAGATTACAGGAAAAGGTGCAGTTGCTTATAGCAAGCAATTGCTCCTTTTCTCCCAAAAAGCTGTCTTTTCTTGATGCTACTAAAGGTTCATTTGAATGATAAATAATGGACAGTCACGATGAAGATGTGGTCCACTCTGAGCCACAAGATATGATAGTATAATGTGAAAATCTGATGAAGATTTCATACAGAAATTGAATTTGGTTTAATTCTGACATGGGGTTAAAAATGGACATAGCTAGAGAAATAGAAGCAGAGAAGTATCAAGTTAACAAGATTAGCAATAATTACAAGTTATTACATGCGACCATCTATTAAACCACAATTTATTTTGACAATCCAAATTTGACATGGGCATTTTCAAAGATGCAAAATGTTTTCTTGTAGTAATTAATAAGTCAGTTTATTAAAAGAAAATCTTTTAAGTCATCTTACATCATATTATATTGCAGCAACTTCGCCATGACCACCTAGTCAACCTGTTAGAAGTGTTCAGGAGAAAGAAAAGACTGTATTTAGTGTTTGAATTTGTTGATCACACAGTTCTGGATGAACTTGAAAAATGTCCCAATGGTCTGGATGAAACAACTTGTCGGAAAATATTGTGGCAAGTTTTGAAAGGAATAGAGTTCTGTCATCTGAACAATGTAAGTATGTTGGTTTTATTTTCCAAAGAAATGTAGGAATTGAAATAAAAATGGAATGTATCTACTATCTAGTAATAGAGCTAATGTACATACAGAATAAGTAATGACTTTGTCATAGCTGAATACTTTGCCACTTGCAGACAAGTGTTTTATGTATTGCAGCAGTCTATTCTTGACAAGAATGTGGTAAAAGAAGACTGTGCTTGCTGCTTCATGTTGTTGTTCATTATCCATATTTCAACTCTTTACCACCTGATCCCGACTTTTAGCAACCTTGAGGAAGGAGGCTTTTGAAAACATTGTAGGAAAAGGAGAAAATGCTGGTAGCCAGCATTTTCTACTTTTCCTACAATGTTTTCTACCCACTGGAAGACAAATTTTATGCTTGGAATAACCATTTATTTGTCATCTGCAAATGCTTTCAATTTTGACAAATACAAAAATTTGTCTTTTGGTAAAGAGTAAAAGGAAGTTTCCAAAGTCATGACAAGCAGTGATATACAGTGTATCTGAAATTGCATACATGTATGAAAATAGGTGCTTTCAGTACAGGGGTGAAAATATACATACATTTATAGAGCAAGATATTGATCATTGTACATGTATAGTTGTATAGCAAACTTACTTGTATATTTTTTATTAATGAAATGGACTTTTTGAATCAGGACAGACAAAATATTGCTATTTCAAGGTTGTTTTGGCCGGTGCATTTAACAAAACAGCTGACAGTATAGATCTGAGATCAGACTGGATATTCTGTACAGTCTTATCTTAATCTACAATTTCCCTAGATGCAACTTAAGCCAGGTCCAGCACCTTAAGGGTTAACTGGCCTTTGTCTTTTTTCCAAACAATAAAGTTTCAGACTTGTCCAAATGTAAAGAAACTGCAGACAAGAAGTTTGAAATTGATACAAATGAGCTGCAGTTCTCTGATACCAGCATTTTCTCCTTTTCCGACAAAGTTTTCTAACTTTCCAAATATGAATTTAAAGTTTTGAGGCACATTTACCGTGTTGTCTGCAAATGCTTTCTTTTTCGACAAATCTGAAATTTTGTTGTTTGGTAAGAGTTAATCCACTAATCAGGAAATTCCTCATTGGAGAAAGAAAATTTTGGTTATGCTGTAATGTACAATCATCTGGTTCAAGATATCATGTACTCTTGAAATTATCCAGCACTCATTTTAATTGGCAGCATTATTAGTAACATCTCATGGAATTGTAGGTAAAAAGTTTTATTTTATGCTTTTTGGTAGTTTACCGAGAAGTAATGGTGGATTATGGTTTGTTATTTCATGGTTATGACCAGTGAAAATACTGATTTTATATTTTTTAACTCTTTAATTGAAGGTGAAAAACAGTAGTTCCTATGCACTAGTTACCTAGGTAATCTGCACATGCCATTCAAATGAGGAAATATTACATAATTTAAGCTATATTTCTCGCGTATTTATGTAATATTGTACCGCCTTGTTATGTGATGGGGGTAAGCCATGGGGAATTACCGAAAACAAGTGTACTGGATTTTGATGAAAGTTCCAACAAAATAGGGGTTAGAAGCATGAAATAAGTAGAATATTTGTTGTTGTTTTTTTTTCAGTGAAAGATCAAAATTTATTTCATCTTGTGAACATCATTGGTGATATTTTCTCTCATGGGTGTGCCACTGGTGAAAATATTACCAACGATGTTCACTCGATGAAATGAATTTCGATCTTTCACAGAAAAAAATAAATATCCTCTATATCTTACATTTTTCTTAGAGCAAAGATAATACTCGGAGTTGATCAGTGCAAGCCATTTATTGGCAATAATACAATTGTACTGAGAGGCTATACATTAAGTTTGAATGCCTTTGTGTAGTTTTTTATTCAGCTGTATTTAATCCTTTACCAGATCTCAAAATTTTAGACTTATGCATGTTGAAAACATTTTGCAGACAACAAGGTAGATGTGTCTCAAAAAATGGAATTATCTTGGAGAGGGTATAAAACCTTGTGAGAAAAGAGAAAATGTTGGTTACCAGCATTTTTTCCTTTTCCCACAATGTTTTCAAAAGCAGTCTTCTGTAGGGTTGTTTCAGCAAGGGATTGTTTGATAAAGGGTTAAGAGGTGAATATAAAAGATCTGTATGGTAGATTGATCATTCCTACATTCTTCATTATTGATGGGATAAATTTAGAGTCTCTGATTGTGAAATAAGATTGTGTATTGACAAAAAAAAAAAGATTATCAATTCTCACAGATATCCATCTTTTGTTTAATCCATGATGGACAGGGAATCTTCATTTATATGAATATACCCTGTTAAAACCCTTTACTACACAATCCAGAATTTTAATGACCTTGACATAGAAGGCCTTTGAAAGCATTGTGGAGAAAATGCTGGTGGCCACAATGTTTTCTACACTTTCATTGACAAATTTCATTATTTGAGCTGCATTAAATTTGTACTTTGCAAATGCCTTCAACTTAAACAAGTCTAAAAATTTTGTCCTGTGGTAAATGGTTAAAGTTAAGTGCAACATGAACAATATAGCTTATGAAGCAAGTCAACTTAATCCATATTTATTTCATATTCAAATTTGATTATTACTCAAACAGGCTTAATGTTCTTCCCTTACTTAGACATTTGAATGTCAGTAGAAAATGTGAAAGCTGTGAAGACCATGAAAATTTCACTGAATAACAAACACTCAGTGTTTTATACATTTATTAAACTGGTAGTCCTTGGTCTCATGTCTTTGGCCTACAGCATTTTGCTGCCCTTTGCCTTTGGTAATGGAACTTCTTTTTAAGTCAAGGGGTACTTTATGGTTCAGTGGTAAAGGTTTAGGATTCTTGATTTGGAGATACAGTTCGATCTTCACCCAAGGCACTTTTTTAGATAGGCTGTTTTGGAAGAAAACCTCAAGGTATTATCATAGCCCCAGTGTCGCTGTCCTCGTTGTCTGCATTGTCATGCGAAAATATTTCATAATATCTCTTATTATTGAAGATTTTTGCTTCAAACTTAGGTTGTTAGTTAAAAGGGAAATCTGTACAACAAGGGCAGATATCAAAGTGTTTTTGACAGAGTTATGTCCCTTTTTGACTCAAAATTTTTAACATTACTTTGACATTTTATAATATCTCTGTTATTACTGAAGATATTTGCTTCAAAGTTGGACATTTATCAAAAGGGAAACCTACACAATTAGGGCAGGTAACCTTTAAAGTATTTTTGATAGAGTTATGCCCCTTTTTAGACCTAGAATTTTCGCTGTAAATCAAGCATGCACAGCTGAGCATTGGCACCCACAGCCGCGCAACTGATGTATTTTTTGCGCCGTAAATATCCTTGGGCAAGACTTCAGAGCCCAAACATCATGAGCAGTTTTTAGCTCCACTGGTCAAAGGCCAGTGGGCTTATGTCATGGCCCTGTGTCTGTCGTGCATCCATCCATCTGTCCATGCATGTGTCTGTCCTTCCATCTGTCCATGCGTGCATTAACTTTTTTCAAACATCTTTTTCTCTGAAACTGCATATCGGACTTTAACGAAACTTCACAGAAATGATCCTCCCATGGCCCTCTTCAGAAACTCTTCAAAGAATTTGATTCCTTTAAAAACTCTGGTTGCCATGGCAACAAAACTGAAAAATACTGAAAATCTTTAAAAATCTTCTTGTAGGAAACCAGGAGGCCTAGGGTTACCAAATTTGGCATGTACCTTCATCCAACAGATCTCTACAAAAACTCTTCAAATTATAGTGCTGGGGTCAAAATTTGCCCCACCCCGCGGGTCACTAGATTTACATAGGTTTATTTAGTGAAAACTTTAAATATCTTCTTGTCATCAACCATATGGCATAGGGCTACCAAATTTGGCATAAAGCATCATCTAGTGGATCTCATTGGAATTAGTTCAAAATTTAGACATTGTTCAAATTGAATTAAACCCCTCATGGTTTATTAAGGAAACTGAAAATCTTGTTTATAACCATACAGCCTAGTCCTATATTACTTGGTATGTCTTGTTGACCTCAACCAGGATTCAGTTAATTATAGCTCATAAGTATAGCTTGAAATCGTAATCAAAGGTAAAAAATGGACTCGCCCTGAGGTCACAATTTTCATGTGGGCTTTTATATAGAAACTTTATCAGTCTACTTGTTAGAAGCCTTTGGGCCTACAGTTGTAATGTTTGGTGTGTCTGGTTTGTACATATTAGCCAGTGGAGCAATACAGGGCCATCATGGTCCTCTTGTTCTTTTACCAACTGCGTTTTTAAGCATGGTCTGCTGAAAGATGCAAAAAGTCAACTACAGGTAGTAACTAGTCAAATGATGTTATTCATGGTGCTCCAAGTTTACTATTGTGATCTTTGTCTGTGGTAGGTTGTGTTCATGCTAAGAAGCCCCATCTTTAATCCTTAGGCTGCCAAGTGCAGCTCAAGAACCTTTTGCAGACAGTGTAGATCAAGATCAGACTATACAGAACGTGCAATCTGATCTTGGATCTTCACTGTCTGATAAGGGTTAACCTTAAGTGCATGGAATAAACCCAATGTACATTCATAATCTAGAAATAAGACCCTAACGAAATTACTTTTGAGATAGTAACTATCAAGAGAGTCTCAACAAAGGAGACAGCATTGATCAAGGATCAGGCTGCATGTTTTGTGCAGTCTGATCTAGATCTTCACTGGCTGAAAGGCAACTATAGTAGTGAAAGGGACTTGAAGGATTAATTTACCAAAATGGTGAGCTCATTACAGCATAAATAATGCTCCACGCAATTGACAGCTTTTATAAAACTTTGTCAGAAAAGGAACAAATGCTTGATGCAATCAGCATTTGTTTCTTTATCCACAATGTTTTCCCTATCAATTAGTAAAAGATATTCCTATCATTTTACTACATAATATACAGAGCTGCAGATAGAGGGAGTGATTTTTATTTAAGAATTGAAAATATTACCCGTGCAGTCTTCACAAAACCCTATGTTATGGGTACTCATTAGAATCGTCTCATTGAGACGATTCTAATGAGTACCCATAATATAGGGTTTGGAAGACAAATAATGGATTTAAAATACTATTACTCCCTTTTATCTGGAGGTCTGATATATCATGCTCCTGATGTATTTTTGAAGGATCATATTTGACAACATAGATAATTTATGTATAACAGATAAAAATTTTAGAGTGCAGAGCACAAATAGTGCCTTTCGTAGACAGTATTGTTCAAAATTAATGAGCACAGAACATATACCAGTGCATGGGTAAATAATTTTTGCAGATGCCTTAAACCACCTTTTCAGAGAGCATTGCTCATATATTGTCTGATTTTCTATCAGTGCTGTCTAATGTTTTCTGCGATGTTCTAGCCAGAACTACCTTGTAAGTGAAAGATATTGATCCTTTTATAGCCAGAAAATGTCTAATTGACCAGAAAGCAAAATATCAGGGTAGACTGGTTTATATTGAAAACATTTGCTAAAGAAAAAAACAAATGATAAATGGGAGTCTGTTCTTGAGAGAGTAGGAAACATAGTGGAAAAAGAACCAGCATTTTCTCCTTTTCCCACTGTGTTCTTGAAAGCTTTCTTCAACATAGGGATCATGTTCTTAAAGGTTACTGAAATAAGTGTAGAAGAGGCTTCAGTTTAAACATATTTATTTTACATCGACAGAGAAACAAATTCTTACAACTTAGTGTATACTAATCCCTCTCAATTATTCTGCTTCTTGGGAGCTATACTGTTACTCATGCCAAATGTGTGGGCCAATGCGTAATCCCAAAGTTGACACCCCCTCCAGAGCATTGAACTCAGGACCCTATGTTAATGAGGCTGACCCTCTACCTCACAGCCACAGATACCACACGGGGCTTTGATGTGCTGTAGTAGCCTGAAGCTAGTTTTGTCTTAATTCTGATTTCGTTTTCAATTCTAATTTCAGATTATTCACAGAGACATTAAACCAGAAAATATTCTAGTGAGTAAATTTGGTATTGTTAAATTATGTGACTTTGGGTTTGCCAGAACATTGGCCCAACCTGGGGAAATTTACACAGATTATGTAGCCACAAGATGGTACAGAGCACCAGAACTCTTGGTAGGGGACACAAAATATGGGAAGTAAGTTTTTACTGCATAACAGTATAGTACATTATGACTTGTATAATGACACTTTTTGTATTAAGGACATATGTCATAGTTTTTTCTGCTAATTGGTCTGCGTGGTAGAAAAATGGAACATTAATAAATGATCAAAATGCCAAATCACCCCAAAATAGACATTATGATAAAGGGAGGTAATTCATTTTGTAAATAACACTTAAAATACACCTACCTTTTAAAAATGTCTCACATGAAATATTTTTTTATTTATTTTTTTCAACAAGATATTAGAAATTTCTAATTAAAAAAAAATCTGTCTACTGAAATTTTTTTTATTGCAGAAAAATGATCAGAAAATAACTCTTTGTTGACATGTTAAAACATTTCTAATTGCTACTGTGACCTGTGTAGTGCCTTAATTCTTTCAGTTAATCCTTTTTACTATTGGCAAACATCAGATTTTTAAGAGGAATCATTTAATTGATCATTGTTTGTTATTTTCAGAGCATTTTTTGAGGTTTGAAATTAAAGCCTATATTCTGTAACTTTGACAAGAGTTATTTCCATTGAAAAGCTGTATCTTTGTATTTTGCTTTGCATCATATGATTTTCTTTTCTTCCTTTTACCCTGCATACATCATACTATCATTTGAGGAAAAAACTGTGGCATATGTCCTTAGCATTTATTTGAATAATCATTTCTGAGAAATTAATCCTGTAGCATTGATTTTAATTCATCCACAAACAGAATTTTAGTACAGATGAAAATTTTATTTGGCAACCCTTTTTGTATTGGCTCTTAGCTACTTGAGCTTTATTGTAATGTAATACAGTGGATTCCACTTAATCACAACCCTGTTTATCAGGATTTTTGGTTATAAGCAAGAATTTGCCCAGCACCGATCCTTTTCCTGTTTTGACAACACAAATTTAAACAGTTAATTGGGACCCCGGAAATTGAAAATTTCAGTTTTTTGCAACAAAAATCTTGCAAAAGATTCGAAATTCTGTTGTTTATTAGCAACTTTGTGGTGTCTGGCAAAGAAAAATTGCAATCTTTTCCACAAGAAATAATTTTCAGTTTTAGATAAAAGTTGAATTTCGAAGCATACAAAGACTCGAATTTATAAACCGTTGCCACTTCATACCAATAAGGAATCCATGTTGACCTTGAATTATCATTTTTATGATTTAATAATGAAAGATTTAAATTCATGCCTTGTTTTATGTTATCCTTTTCATTTTATAAAGCGTAATGACGGTTGCAAAATGTCTTGAATTTGCCGACATTTTGAAACAGGATCTTGTTTAATCAGCAGCTTTCTAACAGCATTGCAGTGGTAATTTGCTATGCAGTTAACTACACTGTTATCGGTCTTCATATGAACTAAAAATAGGAAGATTACACAAGATAATGGGTACCAGATTGTGCACGTAACTCCAAAGGAAATGAAAGCGTAATTTTCAAGAAGAATAAATGGCAGAATGTGTCTATTTCAAAGTTGTTTTGGTCACAATATGTAAAAAATGAAATCCAGAGATCTAAGATCACACCGCATGTTCTCTGCAGTCTGATCTTGATCTACACTTTCTGGAAAGCAAGTGAAGCCGATTTCAATTCTTCACCTATTAAAGAGAAAGACCGATCATATCATAGATCATTGAACATTGTCAGATCTATACAAATTATGAAAAAGAATTGAAACTAACTGTTTGTCTCTGTTAGTGGTTTGTTGATAAACTAATTTGTGATAAACAATTTGATGACAGGTGTGAA
This sequence comes from Tridacna gigas, assembly GCA_945859785.2. NCBI lineage: Eukaryota > Metazoa > Mollusca > Bivalvia > Cardiida > Cardiidae > Tridacna > Tridacna gigas. The sequence goes on along the minus strand of OX244030.2, from coordinate 48,364,931 downwards.
TGTATACTGGCTTGAAATTTATGGGAGAAAAACAAAGAAAATAGTTTCATATGTAGGTCAGGCTTGAATGGTATGGCTCAAAGTCATACAATAAAATGGAATCGTCTGTAAGGCAATCAGTCTGTGACGTCACACAGAATTTACCCACCCATTCAACCGCACAGGTAGCAAGTCGGGGGTGATGCAGGTGCATAACACCTGTTTATGTTGTGGTAAGAATACAACGTAGATAGGTAGCAATTGTTGACAACCAGAAACCATTGAAACTTGTTTTTCAATGAGGTTGTTCCGGATTTCACGTGAAACAAAAGATTTCCATCACCAACAGCGAGGATTGTTTTTGGGCGCTACATGCACTTGACTGGTAAATAGGAATTTAAAGAAATGAAGTTTTTAAACTGACTTACTTTAAAATACAATAATTTACAAAATTATTAATTAATTAAAGATCGTGATCTCAGTGCTGAAAGTCTGTCTTCAGGACAAAACAATCGTCTGCATCTCTTGTCTGATTTCCAGTCGGAAAAGAGGCATTGGTTTATCAGCATGACCACTTTATTGCAAGATTTTCTCTGACAAATGGGAGATGCGAATAAGTGGAATCTACTGTTATAACAGCTTGTTTTTGTGTTAACCATCATAGGCTTTTGTTGGACATGGTTAGTACTAGTGATACAAATAAAGCATATTAGACCAAAAACTGTGCTTTAAAAATTTACTGATATATAATTTCAAAGTTATGTTTGTATGGAAATGGGTTTTATGACTAGAGTACCAGGCACAAATTCAGTTTTCAGTTTCAGAGCATAATGTCTGGTTTTTTATCTGCACTATCTGCTTCGCAGAGATTCTGTGATTTTGCAGACCATTGAAATTGCACTTTTTTGGTCTTTTTTTTTTCCCTGATTGAAAATGTTTATTTTGTGTCTTTAATTTTCATTGGGTAAAAAGAATTATTGTGTAGAAATTGTATTAGCCGAGGTTTACTCCTCTACTTCAGGGTCTAAAAGACACTTAATAGCTTTGTGGGGTTAAAGTCTAGCATGGAAGGTAGATAATAGCCTTACTAGTTTATTTTCTAATTATTTTTTTGCAGAGCTGTAGATATTTGGGCTGTAGGTTGCTTACTAGTAGAAATGCTGACAGGAGAGCCCCTTTTTCCTGGAGATTCAGACATAGATCAGCTATATCATATAGTTAAAGTATTTGGTGAGTTTATATCCATACTGTTCTTATATCCCCTTGGTACATTTTGGAAAACATTCTGCTGATAAGATATATGGACAGTTCAAACCTAAAGCATTTCAGTTAAAACATTTTTCTTAGCATCCATCAGTACTAAGTACATGAATTTTCTCAGTCTGCATTAAAGATACAGATATCAAAATTTTAAGGGTGTTTTTGGAAGAAGATCTGGCTAGGTAGCAAACAGTGTAGATCCAAGATCACATTGCACATTCTGCACAGTCTGATCTTGATGTGCACTGTCCGCAAGCTGTATCTTTTTACTGAATTTAACCACCCAGTTTCTTTAAAGATACATCCTTACAGTCAGAGAGAAAAAACTCTGTTAAAATTTGATGGACTGTAGAATGGTTCATGATGTAGTCAGTTGTGTAAACATAGATAAATTACCGACATATATGGTGTAAGGGATAAAGAAACTCGAGATTTGATGGAGGAATAAAATTATTGTGAAAAGAAAGCTAGTTTAGAGTTGAAGCTGTAAAAAATGGCAGGGCATCGCAGAAATTTATAGCTGGATTCCGATGAGAGTGGGATACGGGATAATTTGCATTCAGTTTCATTCTTCCATGCTTTTAAGTACCCATTTTCTGTTTACCTCTTACACACAAGGCGAAGGTCACATATAGTCACAGGATAGTATGCCTAATTATTATACAATATCTCAAGGTTATTATGGGTATATATCAGAAATCTTCAATATAAAAAAAACAGAAACGGCAACAGTAGTTTTTTTTATGGCCTCCAGAAAATGAAGTAAGTTTTCTATTGGTCGTAATCCAGGCAACCTTGCAGCTTTCAGGGGGCAACATTTTGCATGAAGATACAAGAATGGTTATAGTTTGATAAAATAAAGATTAAATGGGTTATAACTTGCTGGAACTGAGTATAGATGTTCTTTAAGCTTGCAGAGAAAGATCTTTGAAGTGTTATATATCAGTGCTTTTCAAAAAATATTTGATTTGCAACAAAAAATGTAAATGTGCTCATTGAAGGGCCAGTGAGATATCCTTTTCTTGTAATACAACTTTGAAAACTTCCTTGCAAAAATAAAGGTGATGTTTATATTTGTTTGACACAATTAATTTGAAAACATTGTGGAAATAGAAAAATTGCACACTAATCGATAATTTTGTTATGGTCACTGTTTTTTCAAAAAGGGGGTTACTAGAAGAGAAAGAATAATTGATCAATAGGTATTATGAAGTTAACCGAGATATGTTTTACTTGCCAATGATTACCATTTTATAAACAATAGGAAAGAGAATGACGTAAGGTAAAAATCACCTCTCAGAATGGGTGCAATATATGTATGAGCCATGCTCTGGCAAAACAGGGCTTAATGCATCTCTGCCATACATTATACCAAGCAAGTCATCACATAGTTAGAGATCCATAAAATTTATTATGTCTAACAACGGACTGCATCAGAAGGTAGACTGGACCTTTGACATACAGAAAATTTACCAGTAGCCAAAAGTTTCAGCCCAGGTCAGCCTGCGCGAACTGCACAGGCTGACCTGAATCGATACTTTTTGCAGGTGCATTAAGCTCTCTTTTCATAGAGAATGCCTCATATTATGATAAGTAGTAGTAGTAGTGCCATTAATGCTTGCATAAGTATAGTTAAAAAGTTGTCGTATGATTATCAAGTGTGATGAACATGGTTTTTAGCTCTACTGGCTGTAAGCCAGCAGTGCTTATGTCATGGTGTTGTTTCTGTTGTCCATCTGTCTGTCCGTCCGTCTGTTTTTCTTGTTTACGCAATAAAGTCTTCATTTATGGTTGGATTTTTGTGAAGCTTGCACAGTTTGTTTATCTCATCAATAGCTAGAACCCTATGTTTACACGATAAAGTCTGCATTTGTCGTCAGATTTTAGTGAAACTGGCACAGTTTGTTTATCTCAACAATAGCTTGAACCCTATCAATTTTGAAAAAAATCTGACAATCAATGTGGGAAAAGTAGCCATTTACAGTTCAAAATTTCAATTTCTTGTTTATGCAATAAAGTCTGCATTTGTCGTCGGATTTTCGTGAAACTTGCACAGTTTATTAATCTCATCAATAGCTTGAAAAAAAATCTGACAATCAGTTTGGGAAAAGTAGCCATTTAAATTTCAAAATTTTAGTTTCATGTTTATGCGATAAAGTCTTCATTTGTTGTCAGATTTTCATGAAACTTGCACAGTTTGTTTATCTCATCAATAGTCTGAACCCTATTGATTTTGAAAAAAATCTGAAAATCAGTGTTGGAAAAGTAGTCATTTAAAGTCCAAAATTTTAGTTTCTTGTTTACGCGATGAAGTCTGCATTTGTGGTCTAATTTTTAGCTCCACTGGCCAAAGGCCAGCGGGCTTATGTCATGGCCCGGTGTCTGTCATGCGTCTGTGCGTCCATCTGTCCGTTTGTGCGTTAACTTTTATTTCAAACATCTTCTTCTCTGAAATTACCCATCCAATTTTCATGAAACTTCACAGAAATGATCCTGCCATGGTCCTTTTCAGAATTTTTTTTAAAGGATTTGATTCCTTTAAAAAGTCTGGTTGCCATGGCAACAAAACTGAAAAATATTTGAAATCTTTAAAAATCTTCTTGTCTGAAACCATAAGGCATAGGGCTACCAAATTTGGCATGTAGCTTTATGTAGTAGACCCCTATCATGTTTCTTCAAATTATAGCCCTGGGGTCAAAATTGGCTCTGCCCTGGGGGTCACAAGTTTTACATAGGCTTATATAGAGAAAACTTTAAAAATCTTCTTGTACCTACCCATAAGGGTTAGAGCAACCAAATTTTGCATGTAGCTATATCTAGTGGGCCTCTACCAAGTGGGCCAAAATTTTAGCCCTGGGGTCAAAATTGGCCCCGCCGCAGGGGTCACAAGTTTTGCATGGGCTTAGATAGTGACAACTTAAGAAATCTTCCTGTACCTAGCCATAAGGCCTAGAGCTACCAAATTTTGCATTTAGCTTGATCAAGTGGGGGTCTACCAAAAGTGCTCAAATTACAGACCTGGGGTCAATTTGGCCTTATGCTGGGGGTGGGGGGGAAGTTCACAAGATTTACATAGGCTTATATATGGAAAACTTTTAAATCTTGGTGTACATAGCCATAAGGCTTAGGGCTACCAAATTTTGCATAATTATAGCATTATCTAGTGGACAACTACAAAGAGGGCCCAAGTTACAGCCCTAGGATCAAGTTTAGCCCTGCACCAGGGGTCACAAGTTTTGCATGGGTTTATGGGGTGAAAACTTCAGAAACCATCTTGTTACTAGCCATAAGGCCAAGAACTCCCAAATTTGGCATGTTATTCTTCTAATACACATATTCCCCATTTAGTCTGACTGTAGCCCTGGGGTCAAAGTTTTATAAGGGCTTATATAGTGAAGACTTCTCGACAATCTTCTTGTTTCTAACCATAAAGCATAGGATAACAAATTTGGCATGTTTTGAGCCTTGGGATCAAAATTTGTCCCACTCCAGGGTTCACAAATTTTAGATAGGCTTACATAGTGAAAACTTAAGATATCTTTCTTTATCCTTACTGTAAGGCCTAGGGCTATAAAAGTTTGGCATGCCGAAGCATATTTTAGACTTCCACCAAGATTGTTCCATCTTTTTCATTGAACCACTCTTCCAATTTTGACCAGACTTTACAGATATCATCTTGCAATGATGTTCTTCACAATTTCTTCAAAGAATTAGTTCTGTTAAAAGCTATGGTTGCTATGGCTACAAAACTGAAAAGTATTGAAAAACCTTTAAAAATCTTTTCCAAAAGCTTGTATTTACTAATGTCATTGTAGCTCATGAAAAAGATACTGCTTTTTAGCTCAACAGGCCTAAGGCCATCAAGCTTATAGTCTCTGAAACTGCTTCACCCAATAAATCACAAGCTTTACATAGGCTAATATAGTGAGAACTTAAAATGTCTTCTTGTTATTTACCTTGAGTTACAGCTGTAACATTGTATGAGTGTAATCTAAATAATCTCTTCCAAAGTTATTCTAGTTATGTCAAAATTAGTCCTATCTCATGGGTCATAAACATGTGCTTATAGCGTGAAAATTCAAAAAATCTTTTTGCTCCTAACCACAAACCCAAGGGCTACCAAATCTGGATCACTTTTGATTTTTTTTTTTAAAAATTAGCCTTGCATCAGGGGTCTTATGTTTTACAGAGGCTTCATATGGACAAAACTTGAAAATCACCTTAGTTATAACCATACAGCATAGACTTGTATTATTTTGGCATGTGGTTTTATCTTGTGGATCTCTACCAGGGTTCAAGTAAGTATAGCTCTGGGATCAAAAATGGCTTTGCCCTGTGAGTCTCAACTTTCACATGGGCTTTTACAGAGAAAACTTTGTAAGTCTTCATTTTGAAACCATTTGGCTCAGAATTGAAATGTCTAGTATTTATGGTTTATATTTATAAGCCAGTGGAGCGATACAGGGCCATCATGGCCCTCTTGTTGCGAAACTCACACAGTTTGTTTATCTCATTGATAGCTTGAACCCTATTGATTTTGGAAAAAATCTGACAATCAGTATATGAAAAAAGTAGCTATTTAAAGGTCAAAATTTCCTTTTTCTTATTTATGCAATAAAGTCTGTATTTGTGGTTGGATTTTCATGAAACTTGTAGTTGCTTTGTATCATCAACAGCTTGAACCCTATTGATTTTGAAAAAAATTGACAATTAGTATGGGAAAAGTAGCCATTTAAATTTGAAAATTTATAATTCTAGTTTATGCGATAATGTCGGCATTTGTGGTTGAATTTTCATGAAACTTGCATATTTGAAAATCAGTATGGGAAAAGGAGCCATTTAAAATTGAAAATTGACATTTCTTGTTTATGCAGTTAAGTCACATTTTTGATTCAGTCTTTTGAAACTTGCAAAGATTATTTGTATCATCAAGGGATTGAACTCTATTAAGAATGAAGAAAATCTAGCAATCGGTTTAGGAAAAGCAGCCATTTGATGACTTAGTATTGTTTACTCAACACAGTCCACATTATTGGTCACAATTCTTTGAAACTTGCAGGGATTGTTTAAAACAGTGAGTACTGACACCCTGTCAAATTTGACTTGATTCCAAACAATTGGCTTTGAGAAATTGTACTTCATTTTTTTTTTTTTTCACTATTAATTTTGTTTAATGCACCATACCTACTTGTGCTATGTTAGTGGGTTCAAGCCCAGTTGCAACAACCCTTTCCCCCATTTTTTTGTGTGTTTGCTTTTCCTTTTCGCTTTATGAATTCATAGCGTATGCTATAAAAAACAGCACAACCATGCCAGTGGAGCGATTCAGGCCCTCAAGGGCCTCTAGTTTTTTTTTGACTTGCTATAATATGTACTTATACAGCCACAAGTACACATGTGGAAACATAATGAATGCTTTTGATGCTTTTTTTACCTATTGGCAGTTTTGAATAATTATCAGGCTACAAGAGGTGTAGTATAGTTTGGTACATTTAAAGAAATTATTCACCATATGGTGCTCAAGGTTTTGTTTTAAAAAAAAATTGAGCTGCACTTGTACTATTGAGAAAATATCCATAATTGAGTACATAGTTTTTGTTCACATGAATTTGGGCATTTGTCAAACATTCCATATTCCACATTTCACCTCCTTTGCTTTTGAATGTTTTTCAAACTTTTCATTAAGTTGGTTACTTTTACCTCTGTGCTGTATAGGGAATAAACATGCAACTTATTGGTACAAACAGAGTAGGGGAAAGGAAGGAAAGGGGAATAACTCTCACAGTAAAATGATATAGCTAAGATCAAGAAACTGCTTCTTTTCCCGCAGTCTTTGAAAATTTGTTGCTGATTTTTTTGGGGGATGAAAATCTAATTGTTGTGTCTACAGGTAATTTAACAGCTCGCCACAAGGAAGTGTTTTTAAGAAATCCCTTATTTGTTGGCATGCGAATACCAGAGGTTAAGGAAGTGACACCAATGGAGAAGAAATTCCCTCGCATATCACAGTATTCACATGCTCTAATAAAGGTTGGTTTATATTAATGATGTAATACATTAGTATCAGCAATATTTCAACAAAACCAGGGCACAGTTATTTCTGTTTTATGTGAATTTTGTATGGGTTTTGTCTGCAGGCCCTTGCAAAGAGATAATCTTAAGTGAACTACTTGGTTTTGGCTCAGAACCTCTACATTACATTTTTGTACCTTTACTCCTTACCAAACAAACCCAATGTTTAACAACCTTGAGAGTATGAAGGTTATTGAAAACATTGTGGGAAAAGGAAAAAATACTGATAATCAGGAGGAATATATCAATTTGCACAACATTTTCAAATACCATTGCAGCAAGACAAACAGGACTCTTTTAGGACACAACCTATTACAAGAGACATAAAAACAAACTAAAAGATGGAAAGCTTTTTTTATGAAACATTATGTGAAAAAGGAGTAATTATTTGTTATACACACTTATTCCTTTTTCTCGCAATATTTTCAAAGCCTTGTGTTGTAGGGTTATTGAAAGGCATATTTATATATTCATATTAAAAGGCATATTTATATAATAAAAGATTAAAAGTGCTATGCGATATTTAGTTGAACTCTTAACCAAATGGCCCTGTGTTTCAACGACTCTGAGCAAGAAGATTTCTTGAAAACGCCATGGGAAAAGGAGAAAATGTTGGTAACCAGCATTTTCTCCTTTTTACAAAATGTTTTCTAAATGTTTTAATGACAAATGCCATATTTTTGCCACATTCAGTTTGTTGTCTGGTAACCAGCATTTTTTCCTTTTCCGAAAATGTTTTCTACCATTTCAGTGACAAATGCCATATTTTTGCCATGTTTAATTTGTTGTCTGCAAATGCTCTGAATATGTTTAAGCTCCAAAAACTTGTTGTTTGGTAAAGAGTTAAACTTTTTTACAAGAATACTGTATAATCAGTTCTGTTCGTATTTGCTTTTCTTTCCTTGTTTTTCCAGGAATGTCTGCAGCTTGATCCTGATTCAAGGCCCTCATGTTCTGCTCTGTTGAAGCATGAATTCTTTACAAGGGACGGTTTTGCTCAAAAGTTTGTGCATGATCTAAAAGCCAAAATCACAAGAGAACAAGAAAAAAATCCCCTCATGAACTCCTTACAGCATGACAAAGAAGAGGGTGAAAAGGACGGTGCTGAAAATGCCTCAAATAATAAAACTACCATAAAGAAAAAGAAAAAAATACCATTAACAAAAAAAGTGGAAGTAGATCAAAATAAAACTCAGTCTAAAAGTGATAATAAGACAACTCATAAAGAGGTAAGATATGATCTTCTTTATGAAATACCATAATGTGCTTAAGTTTTTGGACATCCAGCATTTTCTTCTTTTTTCCACAATATTTTTGAAAGCCTTCTGTTTCGTTTAAATTCAGGATTGTGTGGTCAAAATGTAATGTGATTCGCTCACAATGATAGTTTCGGTGGTTCATTCTTGTTTGGGTAAAATGCTTTACCTCTCTTGGAACCACCTGAGAAAGATTTTTTTTGAAATATTGAGAGAAAAGGAAAAAAGGCTGGTAATTAGAATTTTCTTCTTTATCAAACTGTGTTGTACCATTATTATGTTTCTGCTCAAGGCACTTGAGTTTTGACAAACTTCGTTTTCAAATATATAAGACAAGATGTCCAACTGTATCACTGTACATAACACCCCTATCATTTGTCAGTATTTTTCACACATTTTTAAATTGGGATGGAAAAGGTTGTTAATTTTAGTATCTTCTGTGGTTATTTATCTTCGATCTAATTTGTGGAATGGAACAGAGAGATAAATAATAAGCAGATGATTAGTTCAAAACTCTAGAGATGAACAAATTTTTCTCTTCCCACTGTGAGATGAAATTTTGGTACCACAGTGCAGATATAAAACAAATCTGATTGGTCATTTGAATTTGAATATCAGCTTTGAAATAATGGCATGATAGTGGAAATAGTTTTGGCTAATCAGATTCATCCAACATGGCATTTTGAACAAATCTGATTGATCAAAACTATTTTCAGCATCATGCTGTTACTTCAAAGCTGGTATTCAAATTTCAAAGATTCATTGAATATATTCACGGGGGTATTAAAATTTTCATCTCAGGTGGAAGGAGAAAAAGTTGTGAGCTTCCGTAGTTTCTACCTTTACTACTCCCTTAATATTAATCCATTTCTTCTGTTCTGTATGCCAGATTGAGGATAAATTATTACAGAACATGGTAAAAGTAACAACTGAGTTTGGAAATATGTAAAAACTACTGACAAATGACTGTTTGGCAGATTACACAGTTACATACCTTGTCTTATATATTAGGTTATAAAAGTTGAAGCTTTCAAAAACCAGGTGCCTGTGATTTCTGCAAAAAACTATTTGATGACCAGTTGTACTAATGAGGCAAAAAACCCCCCAGCTGTCTATAACTACTAAGATGGTGCATTTATCCAAGGTTAACATTTCAAATTTTGTATATTACTTGCTTGGAATTTTACCTACAGTTCTTTAGCTCCACTGGCCAAAGGCCAGTGGGCTTATGTCATGGCCCTGTGTCCGTCGTGCATCCGTTCTTGCATGTGTGTGTGCGTGCATGCATGCATGCGTGCGCATGTGCATGCATGTGATAACTTTTATTTCAAACATCTTCTCTGAAACTGCCCATTGGATTTTAAGGAAACTTCACAGAAGTGATCCTCCCATGGCTCTCTTGAGAAACACTTCAAAGAAATTTTGATCCCTATAAAAACTCTGGTTGCCATGGCAATAATAGCCCTGTGGTCAAAAATGGCCCGGCCCTGGGGGTCACAAGTTTTTACATAGATTTACACAGTGAAAACTTTAAATATCTTTTTGACCAAAACCATATGGCCTAGGGCTACCGAATTTGGCATGTAGCTTCATGTAATAGACCTCTACAAAAACTCTTAAAATTATAGCCCCGGGGTCAAAATTGGCCCTGCCCCAGGGGTCACAAGTTTTACATAGGTTTATATAGTGAAGACTTTAAATATCTTCTTGTCCTAATCCATATGGCCTAAGGCTACCAAATTTGGCATGTAGCTTCATCTAATGGACTTCTACAGAAACTTATCAACGTATAGCCCTAGGGTCAAAATTGGCTCCCCCTCTGGGGCCGCAAGTTTTACATGGGCTTCTATGGTGGAAACTTTAAGTCTTCTAGTCTTAAACCATATAGCCAAGGGCTGCTAAATTTGGCATGTAGCTTTATCTAATAAACCTTTACAAGAACTCTTCTTAATATAGCCCCAAGGTCAAAATTGGCCCTGTCCCACGGGTCCAGTGGAGTGATACAGGGCCATCATGGCCCTCTTGTTTCTTTTCCACTCTGAGTTAAATGTAATGACATTCACAATGTTCACCAGTATTTTACAAAGATGGTTTCAAAGCTGTCTGATTTGTTTCAGCATGTAATGAGTTGAAGAAACAGAAGGTTACAATAAAGATAACACTTTCCTAAATCACAAATTTTAGACTCTTCCAAATTAGAAACATTCATAGACTGTAAATTCAAAACTCTGCACAAATGAGCTGATATTCTATTTTGGGGTAGAAAACATTGTGGAAAAAGGAGAAAATGCTGGTTACCAGCATTCTCTCCTTTTCCAAAATTGTTAACAAAAGCTTTCCTGCTCAGGGTTGTTAAAACTTGGGATTGTGTTGGAAAGGGTTAAATATCTTATGATGGGGGTATTTTTACAAAGGTTGCTATATATAACTGGACTCTTCATATTTTGTTTTTACAAAAGCCTGTAGCTTATGGAATGAAAGTTGCATGATTTGTTTTTTCTTTTTTAGCTCCACTGGCCAAAGGCCAGCGGGCTTATGTCATGGCCCGGTGTCCGTCGTGCGTCCATCTGTCCGTCCGTCCATGCGTGGGTGCGTCCGTCCGTCCGTGCGTTAACTTTTATTTCAAACATCTTCTTCTCTGAAACTACCCATCCAATTTTCATGAAACTTCACAGAAATGATCCTGCCATGGTCCTCTTCAGAATTTCTTGAAAGAATTTGATTCCTTCAAAAACTCTGGTTGCCATGGCAACAAAACTGAAAAATATTGGAAATCTTAAAAGATCTTCTTGTCTGAAACCATATGGCATAGGGCTACCAAATTTGGCATATAGCTTTATGTAGTAGACCTCTATCAAGTTTCTTCAAATTATAGCCCTGGGGTCAAAATTGGCTCTGCCCCAGGGGTCACAAGTTTTACATAGGCTTATATATAGAAAACTTTAAAAATCTTCCTGTACCTAGCCATAAGGCCTAGGGCTACCAAATTTTGCATGTTGCTATATCTAGTAGGCCTCTACCAAGTGGGCCGAAATTTTAGTCCTGGGGTCAAAATTGGCCCCGCAGCAGGGGTCACAAGTTTTACATGGGCTTACATAGTGACAACTTACGAAATCTTCCTGTTCTGATTTTTTTTTTGAAATTAGCCTTGCATCAGGGTTCTTATGTTTTATAGAGGCTTCATATGGATAAAACTTGAAAATCACCTTATTTATAACCATAGAGCATAGACTTGTATTATTTTGGCATGTGGCTTTATCTTGTGGACCTCTACCAGGGTTCAAGTAATTATAGCTCTGGGATCAAAAATGGCTTTGCCTTGCGGGTCTCAACTTTCACATATGCTTTTACAGAGAAAACTTTGTAAGTCTTCATTTTGATACCATGTGGCTCAAAATTGAAATGTTTAGTATTTATGGTTTATATTTATAAGCCAGTGGAGCGATACAGGGCCATCATGGCCCTCTTGTTTCTTTTAAACCCTTTTTCCAAACAATCCTGTGTTTAATGACTCCTCAAGAAAGGAGGCTTTTAAAAACAGTGTAGCAAAAGGGGAAAGGTAACCAGCATTTTCTCCTTTTCCTACAATATTTCTACCCCTCCATCAAATCTCATTATTTGAGTCTCATTAATTTTTAGTTTGTCATCTGCTTATACTTTTAATTTGGTTGTGTCTAAATTCTGCCAACTGGTAAAAAGTTAAAGAAGTTTGGTAACTGGTTTAATAGACAAAATGAATTTTTCTTTCAATTTACCTTATTTTGATATTTCGAGAATAAGGTTTTTCACTCTTTTTAGGTTGCAAAAATCTGACAGTCTTCAGAACTTTACATGAATGGTATATGTCATGAATTTTGTATAACCAGTCCCCACATAAACTTTTAACCCTATACCAAAAAATCCCCAGTTTTAAGGACCTTGAAAGAGAAGGCATTTAAAAACAGTGTAGGGGAAAAGAGAAAATGCTGAGCATTTCTCTTTTTCCACTATGATTTCTACCCTATCAAAGACAGAAATCATCATTTGAGCTGGACTTAATTTGTGGGCTGTAAATACTTTCAATTTGTGTAGTATAGAATTTTATTGTTTGGTAAAAAGTTGAGACCCTTCATTTTATCTTTACTACATTTATGTTTCAGGAATCTAAAAATAGCTCGGAGGATAAATCAAAACGAAAGCTTGCAGATCCACCAGACAAGAGCACAAAGACAACACCACCAAACACTACTACCCCAACTTCCATGTCCTTGCCACATACAGATGTAAAACACAAATCTCAGTCAAAGTCTGGGGAGTCAAATGAAAAAGAAAAAAGTGATTCTAAACAAGAGAAGCACATTGATAAGTCAGAAAAAATACTTGCTGAAAAAGACAAATTAGACAAACTGGATAAAACCAGTCAAAAGCAACCAAAGGCAGATAAATCAAAAGGGGATGATAAAACAGAAAAAGAAACAATTGTAAAAAGTGAAAAAGACAAGTTAGAGAAAGAAAAAGATTTAGAGTCGAGACTTGAAGGTAAATTAGATGATTATGATAGAAAAAGTACTGAGCCAAAACTTGAAAATGTAAATAAAGAAAAGGGTGACATATATGGTGATAAAGAAAAAGCTGAGCATTTGGAAAAAACTGAGGTTGGTGAAAAAGATGATAACAAAGAGAAAGACAAGGAAAATACTATTTCTCACAAAGATTCACCCAGCATACCGCCAATTCACCCATCTGGTCATAATATACATACGCCATTGAATCCAACTCCATCTATTCCCTCAATTAGCAGGTAAATATAGCTTACTTTACTGGTAATTCAGATGTAGAATGTTTCAAAATACACATTTTTGAATTGATTTAGACAAGTATATTAGTATTATTGGTTTCATAATTTGCTTCAATATTTCTTTAAATTCCACTATTTGAAACAACATTGAATAGTGATCATGAACTCAGCGTAAAATCATTGGTTAAACATGCATGTAATGCATGTGCCCACAGAGTAATTGTTGAACTGATGATGATATTTGACTGACTTTTATTGTGAACATTTTGTGAAACCTTTAATATCTTTTCTGTTTTAGTTGACTGTTAAATTCCGTTTACTTCAAACTATGTTGACCTCATTTTGAGGCTGGTACTAAATTAGTTATGTTTGTTTCTTTTCAGGCAAGATGTATTAGATACATCATAATTATGCCTTAAGTTTGTCACTAAAACTAATGTTGACTTTACCTAGTATTATCATCTGCAGACTGTTCTAAAGGTTTTGTGGAGAAAATGACATTCACAGGATAGAAATACTTTGACTTGTCTTGATCGTTCAACCCTTAGCATGACAAAAAAATTGAACTGATTATTTTCAGTTGGTATCTGGATCTTTGTTTAGGTTTCAGTTGCCAGATGTCTTCAAATCATGTAAGCAAAGCTATGTAGAAAATTGTCCATTTTGTTAGTTTTCTTATGACACCGTTCATCTGATTAGTTTTTAGCTCCACTGGCCGAAGGCCAGCGAGCTATTGTCATGGCGTTGTGTCCGTCGTGCGTGCGTCCGTTCGTCCATTCGTCCGTGCGTGCGTCCGTAAACTTTTTCTTTAAAAAACTTCTCCTCAGAAACTATTGACTGGATTTTTACCAAATTTCACAGGAATGTTCCTTTGGTGGTCCTCTTTCAAATTCCTTCAAATAATTGTGTTCCATGAAGAATTCTGGTTGCCATGGCAACCAAAGTAAAAAACCTTTAAAAATCTTCTCCTCCCAAACCGCTATTTGGATAGCATTATTATTTTGCAGGAATGTTCCTTAGATACAGGTTTACAGAATTCCTTTAAAAAAAAATGATCTGTCAAAAAACATGGCTTTTATGGGAGACTCATTTTCCTTTTATGGTATAAAGTAAAATCTTTGAAAAATTTCTTCTCTAAAACTACTCATTGGATTTCATTGTTGTTTTGCAGTTAAGTTCCTATGGTGGTTGTCTGCCAAATTGTTTCTATGGTGGTTGTATACCAAATTCCTTTTTAAAAAAATGATACACCTAAAAACACATTTTTTTATAGACAAGGCTTATATTTCAAAAAAATGTTCTCCAAAACTATTTATTATGTTAGTTTTATCAACTAACAAAGAAAAAGGAAGAAAATTGGATTGACTTGACCTAGTCAGGGCTGTCCTATTTAAGCCCACACATTTTCCTTGGTATTAAGATCACAATTTACTCCAATGATATGCTATTAGTTAGTACTAGTAATAAAATATCACTGGCCATAAATAAGATAAAAGCTTGAGCACCTTTCACAACTTGAGCTTTTCAATTTTGCCTTATTACTAAGCCTGAGTAACCATGCCAAGATAAAAAAGAAAAAGTATTTTAATAACAAAACCCCCATGTTGTAGGTACTTTATAGTCCTTTTGATATAGAACAAGAGAACCTCTGCACTTTTAATTTTTATTAGTTCTGGTAAAGGTTTGTTGACCTACTAATGAGTAAATGCAGAGTGGACAGAAGGTGTGTAAATCCTGGTGACCTGGTACAGAGTGGGACAGGGCTTTACATTTGTGATAAGGCATTAATGTTATCCAGTCAAACTGATCCCACAACTTCAGTACACCATAATTAATCTGTGCCCTGGAGCAGGATATTTGATTTATGTAAATGCATTTGTAGACCATTTTGTTGTTTGCCACAGAAGACATTCTAACTGTGACTGTGAAAAGTTGATTATTAGGGATTAGGTGTTCATTGTATGCCAGCATATTTCATTCTATCTGGTGTATTGATGTAAGTTGATCTGTATTGCTGTAACATTCATTCATTTGCCCTCCTAGCTGTTCTTTTAGATTACCCTTTTACCACACAATCACAACTTTTAACGACCCTGAGAAAGACATGTTTTCTATATTTTGATGTTTCCCCACCCAAAATGGTTTGTGAAAGGACCTGTTGCAGACAACATATCTTCAAATTAGTAAGACATATATAAAAAAGGATAGAAATTATTGTGGGAAACTAAGAAAATGCTGGTTACCATTTTTTTCTTCTTTTCTCACAAGTTTTTTCCATACCTTTTTTCTTCAGTGAGCTAAAATGCAGGATTGAATGGTAATTGTTAAAAACTTCTTTTCGCCATTATAGAAATATCAGGCCTGTGGAGCGATACAGGCGCTGAAGCGCCTCTAGTTTCATTGTGACATTCATTCCTGAAAATAAATTGGTGGAAGGAATAACTATACTGACAATACCAAGATAGTATTGCACATTATCTTACGTTTTAGAGAAGAATACCAATCTTTTTAAGAATTTTTTTTTTTAATGATTAGATATTGATCTATAAAACACAAGGTACAACTTAAAGGGCTTTTGCAGATTGTGTAGACAAAAATTAGACTTAACAGAATGTATAGTCTGATATTTAATCTACACTCTTTGCTGTTTAGTGAAATAGTTAGTCAAAAAAATCCTGAAAATACCATATTGTGGTCTCTTTTTTTTGCCGGACTATAGAGATCCATTTTATTTATGTACCTCTCTATGTGTAAAGATAAAATGTTACCAGATGTGTATTTGGGTATTAACCCTTTATCACATGACAACATTTTGGACTGGTCCAAATTGAAAGCATTTGAAGACCACAAATTAAATGTGGGCCAAATGCTTGGATTATTTCCCAAAAGGTTGGAAAATATTGTGGGAAAAGGAGAAAATGCTGGTTGACAGCATTTTTCCCAAATGTTTTCCAAGTCTAATCTCCCTGGGTCATTAAAACTTGGGATTGTGTGGTACTTATGTAAAACTTCACATGAGTTATATAATCTAATTCTTTACCAAATTAATCCGAGTTTTATCAACTGTGAGGAACAATGCCTTTGTAAATATAGTGGGTAAAGGAGAAAATACTGGTTACCAGCATTATCTCATTTTCAAGCTAGGTTTTCTACACTTTCAAGGTCAAATCCTTCAAATGGTTTGACTAACAGTGTGTTGTTTGTCTCCAGATGCTTTCATTTTGAACACTCTGAATTTTTTTTGTATCTGGTATAGAGTTAACCCTTTACCACACGACAGAATTATAACCTTGTCCTAATTGAAAGCATTTGCAGACGACAATTTCAGTGTGGCTAAAATGGTACAACTTTTCTTTGATAGGGTAGAAAACATTGTGGGAAAAGGAGAAAATGCTGGTTACCAGCATTTTCTCCTTTTCCCACAATGTTTTCAAAAGGCTTCTTTCCCAGGGGCGTCAAAAGGCGTCATTGTGCGGTAAAGGGTTAAATAGATTTTCAAACTGCTTAGATCAAGGCCAGAATACACAGCAAATCTTTGATCTACTATGTCCAGTAATTTTTGTGTCGTTCTGACTTGTATAGCATTAAATTTATATATTTTTTTTCTTTTTCTGCTTTATTCACTGGAAGTGTCTGTTTATTTACTTAGCCCTGTAAGTAAAGTTGTTTCTATATCCTGGTAAAACAAATGTTTTCAGAGGGTAATACACTGGAATCAGCCCATCTCACCATCTATGGACATTCACATTTGTAAACTCCTTTTGGAAACACCTTGCTTATCTTGCTGTCAATTTAATGAATCTTTTTACATCTTTTAACCCTTTCAACACCATATGCAAACAAATTATTTTTTGTGGCCTAGCCGGGTAGCTCAGAGGTTAGCTCTGTGACCTGGAGGTTGCAGGTTCGATATTCGGTTGATGCAAACTTTCTTTCTGGCAATTTTTTGCCTCTGACCTCTGATGCATGTGAGAAAAGTTATCAGTGGCTTGGAAAGAAAGTTGTGTCAGTACTCGTGTGAGAAAGCCAGGAAACACATGTGTAGGTGCACTGACTGCCCTGATATGACCTAAGCTGTGAAAACGACCTTAAAGTTCAATACAAACAAACAAATTAACTTTTGTGGATGGCAAAGATCAAGATTAGACTGCACAGAAAATGCACTCTAATCTGGGATGTACTCTGCCTGCTTGTTTAGTGATAGGAGTTTCAGGGGATTGCATTGTCAGCCACCCTGAGATACTCCATTACATACTCAAAATGTGCAGGTCTGAATTGCAGGACGTCTGGTGCAAAGTATTGAAGAATTATCTCCCTTTGAAGTTAGACATTTTTGTGAAGAGTGAAAGTAACATGGTATTTTGTTTTACATTCCTTCCTGAGTTTTGATGTCATTGTGTTGAAACTTTGTACAGTTTTTAACCACAACTTCTGGATGTTCAAGAAGCAATTGTTGGATGTCCACCCTTAGGTGTCAAAGAATGATTTTGCCTTGAACTAACAGACAATTGACCTTTCTGCAAATGCGAGTTTGGTACACCTACCTTAGTAACAAGGTATTTTGGTCACTACGCCAGACAAACAAACCAGAAAATGGCATCAGCTATATAGAGAATGAGAGTTTATTTCTGTTTATTCTAGCCTATATTTCGCTCTAATTGAAGCACCAAAAGTTTTTTTCCCAACCTTCTCATCAATTTGAACTAAATTGGCAACATAACAAGAACAAATACTTCGAATAATGTCATGTTTATAAGAAATCAAGAAGTAAAAATAGTGCAAATATGGTCGTAATTTTGTGTTTAGTCTTAGCATTTAAAATAAAAATACGTTGTGAGTAGATTGTTTTCGGCAATATCTGTAATTAGTAATAGGGGAAATGGGCATAAATTTTTAGACATTTTGTCAGTATATAACATGATAGTTTGACAGTAAACAATATAAGAAAAGGACTTACAATTTAACCCTTTACCACACAATCCTGTGCTTTAATGATCTTGAAGGAGGAGACTTTTCAAAACATTTCTCTTTTTCCCTAGATGTTTTTTACCCTTTTAAGACAAATCTCATCATTGGAGCAACATGTAATTTGTTGACAGCAAATGTATTAAAATAGACAAATCAAGTGTTGTTGTCTTGTAAAGACTTAGTTAACACCTCTGATACCCATTTGAGTGAAAATCAATAAGTGTTACTGTAAGTGATCAATTAAGAAAGCGGTTTGTCATAATTTACACAGCTGTAAAGTAGTAATTTTAACAGATGTATGTTGTAAAAACTTTTAAACTGTGGGTTTGTTTGGTCTCTTGAGGTGATTATAAGTATTATAAATTTATATGGATTTGGAATGGACGTGCATTCATCAGTTATGTGACGATCTGGGGAAAACAAACAATTGGTCAAACCAGGCCAAAAAGCCATTAACAGTCACATGTAATTGTTTGAATGAAACCAGGAATAAAATATGAATGCTCCCTAAAGTATTACAACAAGAACCATATGATGATGTTTGCAATTTTAACTTATTTATGAAACAAGATGAAGAGTAGCTGTCAATAAAATATACTTCTTCCTGTTGCTGGTTTTGGACGATTACGACTGTCTACGAGTAAATGCTTGAAATTTGAAAGATGTTCATTCAGTTGGATTTCAATAGGTAGTTTAACAATAAACTTTGGCATAATCGTTCTTCTGTCCTGAAAGACTAAAAAAAATGATTTTCTGTTGTTTGGTAGAGAGGCTGGTTTTTAGCTCCACTGGCCAAAGGCCAGTGGGCTTATGTCATGGCCCGGTGTCCGTCGTGCGTCCGTCAGTGCGTTAACTTTTATTTCAAAAATCATCTTCTCTGAAACTACCCATCCAATTTTCATGAAACTTCACAGAAATGATCCTGCCATGGTCCTCTTCAGGATTTCTTGAAAGAATTTGATTCCTTCAAAAACTCTGGTTGCCATGGCAACAAAACTGAAAAATATTGGAAATCTTTAAAAATCTTCTTGTCTGAAACCATAAGGCATAGGGCTACCAAATTTGGCATGTAGCTTTATGTAGAAGACCTCTATCAAGTTTCTTCAAATTATAGCCCTGGGGTCAAAATTGGCTCTGCCCCAGGGGTCACAAGTTTTACATAGGCTTATATAGAGAAAACTTTAAAAATCTTCCTGAACCTAGCCATAAGGCCTAGAGCTACCAAATTTTGCATGTAGCTATATCTAGTGGGCCTCTACCAAGCAGGCCAAAATTTTAGCCCTGGGGTCAAAATTGGCCCCGCCGCAGGGGTCACAAGTTTTGCATGGGCTTACATAGTGACAACTTCAGAAATCTTCCTGTTTTGATTTTTTTTTTTGAAATTAGCCTTGCATCACGGGTCTTATGTTTTACAGAGGCTTCATATGGACAAAAATTGAAAATCACTTTATTTATAACCATACAACATAGACTTGTATTATTTTGGCATGTGGCTTTATCTTGTGGACCTCTACCAGGGTTCAAGTAATTATAGCTCTGGGATCAAAAATGGATTTGCCCTGCGTGTCTCAACTTTCACATGGGCTTTTACAGATAAAAATTTGTAAATCTTCATTTTGAAACCATGTGGCTCAGAATTGAAATGTTTAGTATTTATGGTTTATAAGCCAGTGGAGCGATACAGGGCCATCATGGCCCTCTTGTTTGAAACCCTGGTTAAATTTACTGGCGATATTTGTAAAGGTGGATATGGGGTTTTGGAATGGATAAATTTAGTTTTCCTTTTAGGGTACATCATGTAACAGTTACCTTACCACATGTTTCTTATCTGCAACTTTAATCCATTTTGAAATAATTATTCTATAATCTAATCTTTGTTGGTTTAAACGAAAAGAAAATTTACGTTGTCTATCAATAGTAGAGGCTATAACTTTGTCTGAGCCTTTTGTTTACATGACCCGCTATACTGCATTTTGTTTGGCTGATATGACCTGTCAATCAAAGTCGGCAGAAAAAATTATGTATGGAATGCTAAATTTTGAACATTCCGTTTTCCGTCTCAAAGAACTTTGTAGGGGTAATAAGTTGCCTGTTGTGACAGTTATAGTTAATTTCTGCAAAAGAACCTGTATTGTGAAAACTAAAAGAATTATGTAGATTAGTAAAAGCGGGAATACCAATAAGTTTTAATGAAAGCAGTATGTTTTAACCCTTTACCACACAATCCAGAATTTTAACCACCTTGAGGAAAAAGGCTTCTGAAAGCATTGTGGGAAATGCATTGTGAAAAAAGAGAAAATGCTGGTAACCAGCATAACCAGCATTTTCTCCTTTTCCCACAATGTTTTCTACCATTTCAAAGACAAAATAATCTTTTTGGCTACTTTTGTCATAAATTTTGCAAATAATTTCAATTTGGTTTAGTCTAAAATTTTGTTGCCTGGTAAAGAGTTAAGGAAAATAAAACATGCCCCATATATTGATCTCTGTGGTAATTTTGTTTTACTATGTTCTCAGAATTTCACTCATCTTAAGCAGCATCAGGTGAAGATTAGACTAGTTAAAACTGTTTATTTCTGCCGTATACCTATTACTAATGAAACCTTTTCCTTTATGGCTGTGTCCTTTGGGCTGGGCTGCCTTCTAATAAACTCTCGAATTCTAGATGAGCTTAAGATTGTAAATTAACCCTTTACCAAACAATGCCTTTTGACGCCCCTGGGAAAGAAGCCTTTTGAAAACATTGTGGGAAACGGAGAAAATGCTGGTAACCAGCATTTTCTCCTTTTCCCACAATGTTTTTTACCCTATCAAAGAAAAATTGCACCATTTGAGCCACATTGAAATTGTTGTCTGCAAATGCTTTCAATTTGGACAAGGCTAAAATTTTGTCGTCTGGTAAAGGGTTAAGGAAAATGAAGAAGAAAAAAAAAGGGGGGGGAATTTATTGCTCCCAGGACAGTGGCTTCTTTTTCTACAACATTTCAAAAATGTTTTTATTTAAAAAAAGGCAGACTTATTTTACAAGGACAGGATTTAATTGCCCTTTGGATTGTTGGCATTTTACATAAATTTCTACTCATTAAAAAGTTGTAGTTGAGTAGGATATAAACGTACTTAGATAGAGTCATCCTAATTTATAGACAGTGTCTTATCACATTTGATATAACTGTAATTCTATAAACACAGATTTTCACCAGCTTTTATCATCAGAATTTCTTATAAGTGTTGCTAGCAGAGCACACATAGATAAAGGTGAATTATTTGGATCATCTTATGTCATAAGTCTGTCTGCTGGCAATCTCAAAGGTCTTCTCCAAAGAAATGATTTGACCAATCATGCTCAGACTTCATGTGCAGCATCTTCAGTTTATGGATGAAAAAATTGTTTGAGATATTCAGATCTTGAGACCAATGTGTGGATGGTGACAACAATAGACAAAACCTTAAAATAGTCTTCTCTAGAACCAGGAGGTACATTTACTTGTTGATTGAACAATGCATGAATGATGATTTCAGGACAACTACAAAGATTGCAAAAAAAGTATTGCCATTATGGTCATCATATCTTTTACAATCAGATGTTCTTGAAACTGTAAGGCAACGTCTGATGTAATTGTATTTTGGTTACATCATCTGAGGACAACTATTGCAAACATCACATCAAGTGGAGAAATTTTCCAATGTTGAATTTTCTTTTTAGCCACCAAGTTTCTATGCTTTTTCAATTTTTAGATATCATCACTCTCTTAAATTTTTCTCTTCTGAAATTGTCATCAACATAATTATATCAGTGTATCCCATAATGTTTTTAAAGGCCTTCTTTCTTAGGGTCCTTAAAACAAAGAATTGTGTGGTAGAGAGTTAACCAGTTACAGCCTGAAATTAACTTAAAGCTGACTATGTTGATAACATCCTTGTAAAATATTGGTAATCATTGTCATTATAAGTTATGGTTTGATACAAGTGAAAAACCCTGTTGTAAAAGGAGAGTTTGCTCTTTATGCATAACTTCTTCCTTGCCAGAATGCTTTTCAAATCAGTTTGCTGCAAAACAGAAAAAAAAAAACAGTCTGTAGGATGTGTTAACCCTTCACCACACTATCCTGAGTTTTAATGATCCTGAGAAAAAAGCCTTTTGAAAACATTGTGTGAAAAGGGGAAAATGTTGGTAACCAGCACTTTCTCCTCTTCCCACAATGTTTTCTAACCTTTCAGAAATAAATCTACTTATTTGAGCCATGTCAATTTCTTGTCTGCAAAATTGATGCTTTCAGTATGGACCAGTCTAATATACAGTTGTGTGGTAGAGAGTTAAAAATGATATGCTTTTTTGTATGTCACAGCTAATTGTTTATTCCTCTTTATTCTTTACCAAATGACAAAATTTTAGACTGGTCCAAATCAAAAGCATTTACAGACAACAAATAAAATGTTGCTCAAAACATTAAATTTGTCTTTCATAGGGCAGAAAACATTGTTGGAAAAGTAAAAAGAATGCTGATTACCAGTATTTTTCCTATTCCTACAATGTTTTAGGGACCTTAAAACTTAGGATTATGTGGTAAAGGGAAAAGTTACTTCAAATGTCCATTATAGGGATTTAACTCTTTACCACACAGTCCTGACTTTTAATGACCATGGGAAAGAAGCCTTTTGAAAACACTGTGGGAAAAAGAGAAAATGCTGGAAACCAGAAACCAGCATTTTCTCCTTTTTCCAAATTGTTTTCTACCCTATCAAAGAAAAAATGCATCATTTGAGCCACACTGAAATTGTTGTCTGCAAATGCTTTCAATTTGGACAAGGCTAAAATTTTGTCGTCTTGTAAAGGGTTAACCTATGAAAGCTGATTCAATAGAAAATCTTTTTTACCTCATGAAAGAAAGGACCAAAATGTTGCAGTTTTAACCCTATACTGCAAGGCAAATTTTTGACTGGTCCATATTGGATCAGTTTACAGAGGGCAATTCAAATGCTTTTCGGATGGTAGTATTTCTCCTTGGTTACCAGCATTTTCTCCTTTCCCAACAATGTTTTCAAAAGTCTTCTTTCTCAGGGTTGTTAAAAAACCTCGGGTTTGTGTGGTGAAGGGTTAAGTAAAGGCTACTTTGACTTGAATGTCTCACCACGGAAAGGATAGTGAAAATCTAAGATCAGACTGCATGTTCTGTATAGTCTGATGTGATCAGCATTGTCTGCAAAAGCATCCTATAGTGCTCAAGCATGCCAAGAATTAATCTTTCATTTATCATTTTGTCTTTTACTCACTGCAACTAATCTGATACTCAGAACAATTCTGAAAGCAGAAGTGTTAGCTAGCAATTCAGGTGCATGTGCATTTATTTCTCTATTTTATTTACTAATAAAGTTTTCATATTAATAACTGGTATTTGGGAAAATCAAATGATATTATTACTGCATTTAATTGTACATTGTAGGTTTAAGGTGTTTTAAGGTGTTTGTCTATAACGTTTATTACTAATGATTTGCACTGGTATCCAAGGACCTTTTGCTATCAATATAATCAATGATTTACTGTTAGGTAGTAACCATTTTCAAACATGTTTGTACGTTTTTCCCATTTGAAATTCTTAAATGTGGTTTCAAAATTAAAAAACAATAAAAAGTGCAATTTTAATGAATGAGATTATAGTTGTTTTGGGAAAAAATGCATTGCATATATATTTTTCTCATTTTTTGTGTGTGTTTCTTATATGATATTTGTTACTTTGTTTTTGTTAGGCTGGATATCATCAAAAGTGTTGCATAATTGGTTGACTTACATTTGTTTTTGAAAGCTACTTAGAAAAGCAGTTTGTTGTTCTTTAGAGTTTAATGCTTAATAAACTTAATCAGATTTGGCAAAAGTAATTTTGTAGTTGATAAATTTACATTGCATGATTGTTTTTACAGCCCTAATATGGTATCAACTTCCACTCCCCCCCATATTTTTGTTCCACCTGTAAACAACATGTCCAGCCCAAGGGGTACTTACAATGGCCCTTTGCCAGTAAGGTAAGATGAGAAGATCATCAGTGATCATGTAACTCACTATTCACTTTAAATACACAATTCCATTTACTTAATGCATCACCAGGCCCAGATTACTCATAGCATAGGGCTATAATAGACATAAAACATTTAGGTACAAACTCTTTCACATAAGTTTTTCGGTATAACATTTGACAAGTTGGAGAAAAATCAGATTTTTTGAAGACTGTTTTCCTGGTCAGCCTTCTTGTGCTATCAGGGATTGTAAATTGTTAATATACTATCCCCATGGTTCTGTGTAGATTATTACATGAGTTAGACACACCATGACATGAGCAAACCATCTGTCACATGATAAGTCCATGCTAAAACTGATGATAAAGCACTACTGTAATTTTTCTTAGACATAGGTAATTATGATAAATCTCGACTCAAGCACAACTTCCATTTTAATCGTGTATTATCAGTTTGTTTTTATCAAAAAGTAGTACAAGAACAGGTGGTAAGATAAAATCTTTCATCATAAGAAATGAAAGGGTGGGGGAGATTTTTGACTTCTTACATCATTTGAATGACTGGATCATTTGATGTCATTCAAGCAGCTGTTTTGCCATTTTATTAGCTCCACTGGCCGAAGGCCAGCGGGCTAATGTCATGGCCCGGTGTCCGTCGTGCGTCCGTCCGTCCGTCCGTCCGTTCGTCCGTCCGTCCGTGCGTTAACTTTTATTTCAAACATCTTCTTCTCTGAAACTACCCATCCAATTTTCATGAAACTTCACAGAAATGATCCTGCCATGGTCCTCTTCAGAATTTCTTTGATTCCTTCAAAAACTCTGGTTGCCATGGCAACAAAACTGAAAAATATGGGAAATCTTTAAAAATCTTCTTGTCGGAAACCATAAGGCATAGGGCTACCAAATTTGGCATGTAGCTTTATGTAGTAGACCTCTATCAAGTTTCTTCAAATTATAGCCCTGGGGTCAAAATTGGCTCTGCCCCAGGGGTCACAAGTTTTACATAGGTATATATAGAGAAATCTTTAAAAATCTTCTTGTCGGAAACCATAAGGCATAGGGCTACCAAATTTGGCATGTAGCTTTATGTAGTAGACCTCTATCAAGTTTCTTCAAATTATAGCCCTGGGGTCAAAATTGGCTCTGCCCCAGGGGTCACAAGTTTTACATAGGCTTATATAGAGAAAACTTTAAAAATCTTCCTGTACCTAGCCATAAGGCCTAGAGCTACCAAATTTTGCATGTAGCTATATCCAGTGGGCCTCTACCAAGTGGGCCAAAATTTTAGCCCTGGGGTCAAAATTGGCCCCACCGCAGGGGTCACAAGTTTTGCATGGGCTTACATAGTGACAACTTAAGAAATCTTCCTGTTTTGATTTTTTTTTTAAATTAGCCTTGCATCAGGGGTCTTATGTTTTACAGAGGCTTCATATGGACAAAACTTGAAAATCACCTTATTTTTATGGCTTTATCTTGTGGACCTCTACCAGGGTTCAAGTAATTAAATAGCTCTGGGATCAAAAATGGCTTTGCCCTGCGGGTCTCAACTTTCATATGGGCTTTTACATAGAAAACTTTGTAAGTCTTCATTTTGAAACCATTTGGCTCAGCACTGAAATGTTTATTATTTATGGTTTATATTTATAAGCCAGTGGAGCGATACAGGGCAATCATGGCCCTCTTGTTGATACTTCTTTTCAATAGTCTTGGGAAAACTGCCATAATCCCCCTTAAGTCTGAATGGACAGCCTGTAAAAATTGCTGTAAAAAGTTCTTGTGCAAATTAGAGTTTTGTAAAAGTTCAAGACAGGATCAACGTTTCTGCTGGTGTTTAGTGTAAAGCCTTAAAGTGTTAAGTTGAAATTTGGGGAACGTATAATACACAGTTGTGGTTTTTGATTTGAAATGCCTAGAAATATTGTTTATTTGCAATTCAAGCAAATTTCTTAACCTTTCATCTGTGGTTGACTTTATAGGGCCAAAAACTTTATTATTTCATTGAAATAATGATAATTGGTGTTGGCTACTTATGTAACTGTTTTTGACAACAAGGTCATTTTTACATCTAATGAATTTTGTATAGAAATAGACTGGTGGACAGTTTTTCTAATTCTTGTAATGTAAAATAAATGGAATTGTGGACTAACACAATGTACATATTGCTATAAATCACTTTATGCTTTACAAAAAAAAACTGACTTAATCCACATTAAAACTTACTTATGGCTTGTTATCATATTAATTTAGTTGAATGCTAATATCTTTGTGCCTTTTCAAAGAGGGGCCTTTTTTTGTTCCTTTTCAAAGTGGGGCCATTCAATATATATACATATAGCTCACTGGAGGAAGTTGCACTCAATGTGCATTATTTCTATGGCCTTTTGAACTTTTTCTAAATTTTGCTTGGGTGTGATCTACAGGCTTCAAATTGTAGCTGTGTCTGGATGTTTGTTTTATGAAAATGGTGTCAGTACTTTCAATTTTATTTTTCAATTTTAGTTAAGGGTCAAATGGAACTAAAAAAAAAAAAACAACAGAAAACTAATAGAGGAAATTTTTAGCAATACTGAGCAACATAGAAGCCTCATTTCAGGTCATATCTTGAGTAAATTTTGAAAGAATGTTGGACTCTATACTATCAGAATGTTGGTCTACTTTCCTAATGGGTCACATTTTGTCATAATATTAATTTTGTTTGTAGACATGTTTTTATTGCTTGTGGTATTTTAAAAAGATGTTGCATGTACTCATCTACACTTGAAATAACCTTACTTGGATATGTTTCTCTTATTCCTGTAAGATGTACCTTGGTGTTTGGTAACTAAAATAACCTCGCTTTTGCATTTAATTCTAAACTAACAAATTATGCTATACTTATCTCTATAGACCCAGTACACACTGATGTTTTTTTTTTTAAATTACAGAGTGATTATGGTGTAAGTTATGGAAAGCTTGCAAATATATTGGAACAGTGTTAACCCAAATATCACAGTTTCTATTTGGGCAAGAATATTGTGAAATAAACAGAATGCATAGATCTAGGATGAAAAATGCATGAATTGTGCTATCTTCTCGTCATTGACACTGATCTTGCAGGCACTTTGTCTTTAGCATACTTATGCCATGTGTGTTGTTAATGGTATTTTGAAAGAAGAAATCTCAGTTGTATCCCTCACATGACTCCTAAAGTTGAAGAAATAACCTGTGCACAAAGGTTTTAGCAACTTTTAGGGTACTTGAATACTTATTCATATTCCAAGTAATATTAATATAAAGCTTTGTTAGCTTCAAAACTTGCGTATTATATACATTTTGATTAGCTTGCACAACAAATGTAGAACATCACTGTACTGATATGACTTTTTACACCACTGTGGTACACAGGTTTGGAAAAATTGGGAGAAAAGGAATCATTAAATTGCTCCTTTTCTGACAATGTTTTCAATACGATTATCAATATGTTTTTCTTTCTTCCAAAGATCTTGTCCATTTTGTGATTCTGTCATAGTTTAAGGTCTACAAATAGTCTGTACAGTAATGGGTTCTATATAGAAATGGTTTACTTGAAATATTCCTGGATGTTACTGGTATGTCATAACTGTGTATTCATTTATTTATATTGTTGCTAACAGTTGAAAATTACAGGTATTTGTGCTATGAACTGCTCAGAGTAATGGTATGAAACTGCCAGACTGCAGACAAAAAGGGGATAATGGTTTCAAGGCATAAGTGTCCATACTTTCGGGTTTCTGTTTTGGGTAGCCATATGAGGTGTCTAATTGAGCTGATTTACTTCTGCACCCACAACATGCTCTCAGTGAGACAGTTAACTTGATTACCTGTATGGAATATTATGGAAAGTTTTTTTTTCTTTTTGTAGAGCTTCCATTTGTTTGTTGGGATCTCTATGTTGTATAGTAGAATTAATCAATAGTTCTACACATTGGGCTTATTTACATTCAAAGACTAGTCATCTGAATGGCTTAGACAGGATGTGTCAGCCAAACAGGTTGTTATTTTTTTAACTTGGCAATTGAATTTAAAATGGTTGCTGAATATTGCAAAAAAACTTTCGGTTATAACTCAAAATGATCTTGTTGAAGGATGCACTCTTCTTTCAGTTGTACATACTTACCATTTTACAAGTGAAAATGCAATATGCTAAAAAAACAGTTGATACACTTGGATATTCTGCCTTAGCTGATCAGATTGCTTGTCTTCAAATAAGCCTCCTGAAACAAATGGTGGCCATACATCTGAAACTGTCTTCATACACTGAATGATCACCATCAATTAAGTTAAGTATGTGAGTACAATGTTTTAAAAGTAGTCTTAAGTACTGCAAAACAAAAACAAAAATAATCTGCAGGTACTAATGTGTTAGACACTTTGATTGCCAGCAAGTTGTATTTTTGTGAGAACTACTGGTGCTTCTTTCACAGATTAACTCTTTGATGTAGATTAATATTTAGATGGTATTGCTGCTGAAAATATAGTTTACCAGTACTTTCATAATTTCAGAGCTCTCTGTATTTACCAGGAAACTTGAAGTCCAATGAACTGACTTCAATGTTGTGCAATTCATTTGATTCATCACTCAGAAACATCAATTATTTATGTTATGTTTATTTGTTTATTTTCTGTACTAAGCCCTTCTTTATATGGTTGATTAATTGTAGAAAACATCAAAGTAGCTTCGACTTTGGAAAGGTCTCACCATTCAGAAATGTTCAGTAAGCTATATTACTTTATTGACTCCGTGTGGTTTGGTAGGTGTGAACTACCTACCTGAGAACTAATTTTGTCATAAAGGGATCAGTTTGATGTTCTAAAATAGATAACCCGATACAGGAAAATGGAATAAAAGATCAAATGAAATCAGTCTTCATGACCATCTTTTTTCCGTAAGGATTGTAGTTTGAAGTTATGCATAATTTTCCTTTTAAGGCATTCATTGCTATTTTCTTGATGTTTTATTTAACCCTTTCACAAACAACAAATTTTGGACTGGTCCAAATTCAAAGCGTTTGCAGATGACAATTTTAAATTTGATGAAAATGGCAGAAAGGTCTTAAAAAAGGGTAGAAAACACTGGGGGAAAAGGAGAAATTGCTCGTTACGAGCAATTTCTCCTTTTCCCACAGTGTTTTCAAAAGACTTGTACTGCAGACACATGGAAACCAGGGCTTGTTTGGGAAAGGGTTAATATCCCATTAATGATCTTTGTCAGGAGTATACTTGAGCTAGCTCTTGAGCATGTCTGTAACACAGCCAGTCAGACATATATTTTGTTGGTCCTTCTTTTGGTCCTCAGTCAGGCATTGGTTTCACCATGCATTATGGTAGAAAATACATAATCCTGCTATATTCCACATTTCATGGAGCTTTTTGAGAATGGCAGAACAAAAAGAAAAGTGGTTGTCCTTTTGAGCATTGTGTCATGAATCTTGCACCAAGACTTTAACTTTGGTTCAAACAAATGTCTTTTGTACCAAAGATCTTGGGCGGTATCAGTGGCTTTTCTTTGAGGTTTTTGTTTTGGTCTTCAAGGTTTTTCCTTTTCATTTGTTGCATCAAACTGATCTGTTTTATTGCATTATTTAAATTAATCTTGTGTTCTAAAGATACAGTTTGTACGTTTTTGCCATTTGTGTAATCGTCTTGCAAGGATTTCTATAATCATACTAACTACACAAATTTCACATAAGTTACTTCCTTTTTACATATTTTTATATACTGTTGTTTTTAGGATTTAAAATACAGTATATAGCCCAATGGATTTGTTTGACTAATCATTAACTATAGCTTTCAAAACACCTTGTGAAGCGTAGAATTACCTTCATTTAATTCCTTCTGCTTATGATTTATGGGACAGCAAAAATGTCTGGTCTGGACTTGTGTCAGCATGTCAGAGTATTTACTAAAACAATATATTAACAAATCTTAGAAAAGCTGTTGTAATTTCCAAGGTAAATACTACAAAAAATAGATTTAGGTCTTACCCAAGATCTCCTAGGATGATCTGTTGGACCACTAGAAATCTCCTCTCCAGTCTCAGTCTTATCAACTATGTAAATTATCTTTAATTAAATTTGATTTGTTTTGCAAAACTGTGTTAATTATGGTTTCTAAAAGAGTCATACAAAGAACATAATTATAGTTTCCATTCTTTTCAAGTTAATTTCTCCATTCAGTTAACACTTTATGAATTGTTCTGAGGAATACCTAACATTTTTTATGTTTAATTTCTATTTTAATGTGAAAGTCATAGCAGAGTCACATACATAAGATAACCAACCATGCTCTTCAGTGTCAATTTCAAACTAAAAGAAAAGCAAAAAAATAGTGGTTGATTAAAAATAGCTTCATTACATAATTATGACTACTTATTTTGAATTTTTTTTTGGTATAAAAAATGGTTTAAAGATTAAAAGTATGTGAAATTTGTATCAACGTTAAAGTGTATGGAAATCCATGGATATCCATTTACTCTTTGCCAAATGTAAAAAATCAAGCTCATACAAATGGGAAGCATTTGCAGACAACAATTTTAATGAGGCTCAAATGATGGAAGTAGTCTTTGACAGGGTAGAAACAGTTGTGGGAAAGGAGGAAAAGCTTGTTTACTAGCTAAAGGGTTCTTTCACAGTGTCATTAAAAGTAGGGATTGTGTGGTAAAGGGTTGATATCTATGGACTTTTGTATTACCTTATTGTCTCTTTTTAATGCCCCCGTGGGGATTACATTTTCTAAAAGGGGGGTGATTAATAGAGGTAAAACGGCCTAAAATTTTCCGAGGACAGCAAATCGGAGATAACATTAGTGTCTGTGTTTTAATCATGCTGTCTGTGAAGTCGCCATTTGAGAAACCTGCTGTATGTAAGGTAGAATATTGATTTTACTACTGATCATGATTGGAATTTAAATTGCATTCATGATTAATATGTTACATTAGTCTTCGATACTTTCACTTTCTCGAAGTTTTTCCAAGTTAGTCGCCAAACTTTGTGTTGCAGCAAGTTTAAAATGTTACTGGAAGTCTATGTAAATTCGGATAGTCAGGTGTTAGTGACATCGATCTGTAAGTAATTAAGATTAT
The DNA here is from genome assembly GCA_945859785.2 of Tridacna gigas. Classification (NCBI taxonomy): domain Eukaryota; kingdom Metazoa; phylum Mollusca; class Bivalvia; order Cardiida; family Cardiidae; genus Tridacna; species Tridacna gigas. The sequence goes on along the minus strand of OX244030.2, from coordinate 48,333,512 downwards.
TTTGATGCCGTAAGTGTATTCCAGCAGATTTATTTCAACTGTAGCGATGCATTAATGGTAAGCCCATTTTCTGTTAGAAAAAGGCTGCGGGGAGCATTAATTGGGGAGGGAGAGGCATCTATAAGGGACAGCATGGTATCAGCATGCAAGTTTGGAACGAACAGTATTTTAGGAATGGGTACTGTAACAAACTTTTACCTGGATTTATACATACCATCAGTGAGTTTAGGCGTACATCCTTTCGGATCACTGCATACGTCCATGGATTTATGTGTACATCCTTTTGGATTTATTGGTACATCCACAGATTAATGCACAGATTTGCCATTTGTATAGAACATTGATTTTGATAACGAAGTTCTTACATTTTTAAAAAAAAAAGTGCTTAGTTTTCGTTATCTGTTTATTTCCTTTTCAAAAGTAATCCAAGTACTAGTACTCAATTTCATTGGATTAAAAAATAAAGTTCACATTTTCTATATCTTTCTGCTTGAAAAATATGTAAGAATGAATTTTGCTCTAGAATACAGGTATGCTTAAATATTTTCAGCTCTTCTGTGGGAAAAAACTCAATAATCCATGGATGTTGATGTAAATTAATTGATATCCATATGTACAGTTTGATTTTAGATGGGTTTCGATACCTTTCAAGTAGAAATCCATGAAAAATATGGATGTCCACATATTTTTGAGAGAAGGGCAGTACTACTTGTTATTAAACAAGTTGGTCTCATTATGCTACACTAATTTCAAGTGGCATTTGTAAAAAAAAATATTTGGTTTCTTGAGAATGCAGTTCAGCTGTACTGCTCAATGCAGTACAGTTTGATAATAGCAGTGGTACAATAGTATTTTCAAAGGTATGTTTTATATGGTATGTATCTAAAATCTTTTGTAACTTCAGGACACAAGATTATTAAGCTTGCAAAAAGATCAACTGTTTGATCTGAACCATTATTTTTTTAAGCCAAAAAGAGCAACCTAGACCACAAGCTTGGTAAGTGTATGATGTGCTGGATAATTGAATCACATTCTGCAGTGAGTTTGAAATGAAGCGTGTATCCTATCCTTGAATATACCTTTTTCATCCCATGAGTTGTTAAACTAGTTCAGGCTAGCATGATATGGTAGAAATTGTAGACCTGGGAGGTGATATGGAATGAGAACACATAGGAATTCCTGACATCATAATTCCAAAACTTTCAAAAGGTATAAAGACAATAAATTACCCTATGGTTTTATCTATACCATAACATTTAATCGAATTAAAATACTTATAACAAAGATGTTTGTTTTGATCACTGTGCACCAGTGGATTTTTTTGTCCTGCATATGGGATTTGTAACCAGAAACTATGGTTTGATTCCGGTCGGATCTGCTTTGCTCACAGTACCCTAGACATATTTTTGTAGGATAGTTTTTGTTTAAAACCTGAGGAAACATGTTCTTGTTGAATATCATGAATAAATGGGAAACAAAAAAACAAATATAAACTTTATAGTTTCTGTTAGGATTTTTGTTGTTTTGAAGTAGACAGTTAAGTCAATTTAAGGCTTTAGCTAATCATTTGTCTTTACCGTTACTCAAATATTGAAAATGCATGCAGTGAGATCCAGATGGATACCAGAGGGGCAAATCTCTTGTTGATGGAATGTTCTGTGGACAATCATCTGCCAAGGTATTAGAAGTATTCAGTGGGTCTTGAAGTTACAGATAGTTTTTCTTTTCATCCCACACACAAAGTTATTTATAAAAGTTAATTCATGTCATGAAGTTTAAATTTAACTCTAGCTCCTGATTTTAATGATTTTTACAGGAACTTTTTTCCAGAGGCTGAAAGTTTCTTTTAATTTGTAAAAATATTTATAAACTCATGTTCAAGTGGCATAGTTTGAATACTTCTCTAGTCACATGCCATATTCTTTTAGTTAGCGACGCTCATTCACTCTTAATGCAATTTAAATTTATTCTCTCTGCCTGTTGATATACAAACTATATACATATGAAGAAGAATCATATTATAGAAAGGAAAATATCTGTTTCGCTTGATATTAAAAAACTTGTGGAAACAGAAGCAGTGGCTTTTACCAAGTAACTGTAACTGTTCTTCTTTATTCACTTCATTTACAAAAGCAGTCTACAGTAGGCTTGTGAAAAGTCGTCTTTTTATGGAAAATGGCCTTTGTTGATAAACTATCTCACTTAATATGAGCAGTGAAGTTCTCAAAAGATGGTTTGTTGTTTTTTCTTCAATCTAACTGTATGAATACATGTACTACTAAAGTTTAAAACATTGTACTTCCAGTATTTTCAAAGAAGAGGTATAGTTATTCACACAGATAATTGAATTAAAGTAGATTTAGACACTTTATTCTGTAAATGCATGTGCTGGGAATATTACTTAGATATATAGATCAACAGGATAGCCTTACAGTTATTGCATGACTCTTTTAATTTGTATTCTTTTTTTATCCTTTGAAAACCATATGGTCCTTAGAAACTTGTGTAATTTAAATAGAGCATTTTACGTTTCCTTAAGTTTGCTCATATCTAATTTTCAGTAAAGTTACTTTGGATACATCCATATTAAATATTACTGTAAGGCAACTGTGCTTTTTGTAGCACTATGGTGGAGGCTTTTTGACTCTAGATCATGCTTTTTTTTATTGAGTAGTTCATGCTGCAATACTGTAACTATCTGTGGTAGATTATAGATTGCAGGTGTGTTAAAGTCTTTGATGGAGAACAGATAGAAAAATGAGCAAGAATTAATAAATATTCTTGGTTACAATGTAGCATCAAAAGTCCACAGAAATTGGTAGGAATTAAGTTTATATGCCATTGAGATCAGTTTTCTTCTCATAGAAAAAAATATGAAATAGGCCAAATTACACTCCATTGATACAAAATGAGGTGTATGATAAGTGCAGATGACAAAACTAAGGATATACTTTCAATTTTTTATCCCTTCTCTCTCTGACCAACTGTTTTTAATAATCAAATTGTTTCTTTAAAAGGAATCTATTAAGCAAGGCCATTATTAGAAAATGTTACATAAAATTCTTTCCATTTTGAAGTTTAACGTAATGCTCTGATACTTGTTTAAAGCCCCAATAGCAGCCAAACATAAACAGTTGTATTATTTAAATTCAAATGAGTTTTAGCACCCACATTGTTTACTTCTGGCAGCCAGTGGGGCTTTAAGCATGGTAAGGACAGTACTTTTATGCACACTATAGTTTGATTATTAGACAGCATTTTCCATGGTTTTGAATATACTTTGTTCAGTATTTTATGACTAATGTCTGGCCAATACAACATGTTCAGTAATACCACTTGAAATGTTTGCCCCATTCATTTATCCTTAATTACATTATTTGACTTACCAGGTATTGTGAAAATGTTCATGGACTTGTAGATAGCAAAAGATTACTTGCAGAAAGTGTCAAAACTTCAAAAGAAGAAAATTGCACTGTGTCACCTATATTTTGATTTTTATTCTTACTCATATTTCACCTAGAAATTACTTAGAATGTAAAGGAAAATTTCTTTGTTGCAGGAACTCCTCTTTTCGATCCCCAGAAGGAAAACCTCAGTCCTGGCAAGCATACTGGAATTTCTCTAAGTACTAATCTGTAATCTGAATGTACTTAGTGTAATGAATTATAAAATGATTTTGTTTGTCAGCCTAATCAGACATGTTCGTTTGTAATGAAAAGTTTTAAATGTAGACCACTTCTCAAATACATGTACTATGATTCTCTTTATGGAGGTTTTGCATTTATTAAAATTGTATTTGAAGACTCAGTGTAGCGACTGCAACAATAAACATTGGTTGGCTTTGTAGAAAGATGACTTTTTACTAAGTAGCAACTATTTAGTTTTTCAGAATGAGTTATTGCTTATTGTATAAGGGTGTTTGTGGTTCCATGTCTTTGTGTGCTTGTATGAATGCCAACAAAGAAAGCAAATATTTTTACTTTGCAAGTCGTGGTAGTGGCTCATAGTTTTCTGATTTATCTATAGAAAGGGAAAGGGGATAAAAATCTAGAATTGCTATGATTTTGTTTCATCATAATCCTTTAATGCTGGTTTAACCCTTTTCCCTTTGATAAAAATGGCAGACTTGTCAATATTGAAAACATTTCAAGAAAATAAATGAAATGTGTCTCAAATCATGTGATTTATTTGTGCAACAGCACAAACATTTTTAGGAAAGGAGAAAATGCTGGTTGCCAGCATTCTGTCCTATTCCCAAATTGTTTTCAAAAGCCTTCTTTATCAGGTTGTTTAAACTCTGGAGTTTTTGATAAAGGGTTGGGTTTGTTTGGCAAAGGGTTGTAGGAAAATTGTATTTGTAGTTACAGAGGCTAAAGATTGTATTGTAAAGATTTATAAGATTTTCTGAAACATAGATTTTAAAACTAATTTTGTAGCTAGAGGCAGTCATTGATAAGAGAATCAAGGTTTACAGCATACATGTTTTCTCTTTTGTGTCTCAATGAGCCATTGTATGGTTGTTTAGTGTATAATGTCAATTTCAACTGTATTTTATTCAATAACATGGTGGCCAGTGGCACAGTTTTAACACTGTTGCTATCCAGTATCTAAAGATTCTGTCCTTAAGGTAAGACCTGTGTAATGCACTTCCGGTGAACATTGGGCAAAAATTCTAATTGGTAGTTAAATAAGGATAAATAAGGATTTATGCCGAAATAATATTTTTGCACATTTCTAATGGATCAGAAATTCCGTTTATGTCTATCTTGAAACTTTTTTTTGATACTTTTGTTTGTTTTCTAAAAAAGGGAGGTAATTATTATCTCTTTTTCAATTGAGAATAAAGCGGTTTTAAATTTATAAATGATAATTCAAAAAAGGAAAAAATGGAAAAAATTAAAAGGTAAAAGTAGTTCAATAATACTCATTTTTAATTATAGCTAATTTTGCAGGATGATATTTTAGTGGAAATAGCTGTTTTCCATTACACAGGTCTTACCTTAAGGTTTTCATTGTCTTGTATTTTGTAGATTTTTTAACCATGCTAGTATTGAAATTGCAAGATCAAAGGCATTTTACTTATAATCCATTTCCCACACAATCCTGAATTTTGGAGACCCTGAGGGAGAAGCTCTTTGAAACATTGTGGGGGGAAAAAATGGCATTTTTTTTTTTTTTCCTTTTTCTATAATATGTTCTTCCCTTACAAAGACATTTGCATCATCTGAGCCATTTTTAGCTCACCTGCCGGAAAGACCAGCCAGCTTATGTTATGGTTCTGTCTGTTGTGCATTCCTGCTTACCTCAGTATGTCTGTGTGCTAACTTTCATTTAAAGCATCTTCTTCTCTGAAAACGCCCAGTTTTTACCAAACTTTGCAGAAAAGATCCTGCCATGGTCCTTTTCAGAATTTGATTCCAGTTAAAACTCATTGTCATTGCAACAAAGCTGGAAAATATTGAAAAATCTTTGAAAGTGTTCTTGTCAAAAATAATGAGGGCTAGGGCTACCAAATTTCACATGTAGCTTTATGTAATGGCCTTCTACTAAAATTCCTTATATCATAGCTCTATAATAGTCAAACTTGGCACCATTCTGTGCGGAGGGGGCATGGGGTGGTGGTGTTTTCACAAGTTTTACATCTCCTTACACAGTGAAAACTTTGAAAATGTTCTTCTTCCTAACCTTTAGACCTTGGACTACCAAATTTTTTATGTTGCTTTATCTAGTGGACCTCTACCAAGATTATTCAAATACAGACCTTGGGTTAACTTTAGTGCTGCCCCATAAGTCACAAGTTTTACATAGGCTTATAAAATGAAAACTTAAAAAAATCTTCTTGTTCCTTGATGAGCTACAGCTGTAATATTTTGTGAGTATTATCATTTAGTAGGACTCTTCAGAAATTGTTCAAATTAAAGCCATGGTTTCAAAATTGGCCCCATCCATAGGTCTTAAAATTAACATGTGCTTAAATGGTGAAAATCTTAAAAATCCTCTTGCTGCTAATCATAAAGCTTAGGGCTATCAAATTTGACACATAGTTTCATCTAGTGAATCAGTTCCAAATTTTGTTCAAAGTTTAGCCCTGAGGTCAAATTGGCCCTATCTTGAGGGTCTCATGATGTACAGTTGCTTTTTACTGAGAAAACTTTGAAAATCTTTTTGTTTGTCATCATACAGTCCAGACCTATATTATTTTATATATCACTTTATCTTGTGGACCTATTCCAGGCTTCAAGTAATTATAGCTCTGTGGTCAAATATGGCCTTGCCCAGTGGTCACAACTTTCACATGGGCTTTTATAGGAAAACACCTTCATGTTTTAAACCATTTGGCCTAGAAATGTAATATTTGGTATGTGTGGTTTGTATTTGTTAGATAGTGGAGTGATACAGAGCCGTCATGGCCCTCTAGTTAGTTTATTGTCTGCACAATGTTTTCAATATGCACAAAATTTTAGACATAATCATATTGGAAGCATTTGGAGTTCACAAATGTGGCGCCAATGATAAAATTTTCCTATAAAATGGTAGAAAACATTGTGGGATATGTTTTCAAAAGCCTGCTCCATCAGGGTTTCTCAGAATTTGTGGTAAAGGATTTCTTATGGAAGTAATAACCGGGTAAGAGAACAATTTACAAGCATCATAGTTCTCTGTATGCTAATGCTTGCTTGAGATGACATAATTCCTAGCGGATGCCTTTCACAGCATTATACATCATAGTTAAAACCATATTATAAGTATAGAGTTTATTGTGTGTTGTGTTTTATTTCCTTTAACTAAACATAGGAATTTCCAATTTTCTATACATACTTGAAAAATAAACTGACAAGTTTTCATTTGCTTGGCTATTAAAATTACTGAAACCCACAAAAAATCATTGCATGACAGATAAATTCATTTTTAGAGCAATATACATAATGTATAATCACTCGGGTTGGAGTATCACTGGAAGCATTGTTTTTTTTGCAGGAGTGTCCTTGGGCAAGATACTTCAAAGCCCTGGCCTACTGTACTGGTGAAGCCCAGGACATACATGAAACTGTGAGCTGTTGCAGCAATATGACTGAAGCAATGTTGAAAGCGGCGTAAAACACCATTCAATTTTTTTTTTTCCAATTCTGGCAAAAGCAACCCTGTAATTGTGTGAAATGTAAAAAAAGTTTCTTTCATTGATTTCAGTGAGCCTTAAAATTTTTTCTGTTCTTTTACCAATTATGGTGTGCTTATTGCAGGGTTAACGATAAGATGGTTAAAAAACAGCAAGGCTTCAAGAAAGCTGCACCAAATCACCATAGTGTAATACTCAGCCCACAACCTCTACAGTCAGAGAAAAGTCATCTACATGATAAATCTCTTGAGAAATTACGCACCCAGAAACGGGAAAGTACTATTTTAGAAGTGCGGAGGGAGAAGGAGATGATCAGTTTTCCGGAAGTGCGTGGAGCAGAAGGTATACCTAGGTTTCTCTGCAGCTATAAATAGCTTAGCAGGGTATTAATGTAGAGATATATACTAATATTCTTTTAGTGTCTTACTTGGCCCATAGAGTACTAAAATCACTGACACATGTTAGATATTTTTGGTCTTTGTTTCTCCTTGGAGCAGCCAATTAAAATAGCAGCTATTTTCAGTTTAGAAATAATACATGTAGTTTCGAAGATTCCTTTGTCTAGAATATCGCGGCAAAGAGGACAGTGTAGATAAAAAATCAGAATACACATTTTGTGCAGTCTGATCTTTATCCACTCTGACTGCGAAGGCAACTTAAGTGGTCAAAGGCACTTTAACTGTTTAAAAGGTAATTCACAATTTCAAGGCTGTCTGCGTCATAATTTTCTCATAGAAATGGACAGTATTTATCCAAGAATAAGATTTTACAGTCTGATCTGAATCTACACTATGTGCTAAAGCAACAAAAGTTGTCCATAGCTTTTTACGGGTTTATCAGCTTTGTTTATTCTTTGCTTTTATCAATTTTGTTTGGAGGAGATTTTCTGGAATAGCCATATCTTAATGTTGGCGTTCTGCTTTCTTTTTCTCAAAATAGCTCAGTATCTATAAGCTAATTCTAAGTGATAAAAGACATACAGTAAAATGATACAGGTTAGAGGATGTGTAAAGTACACAGAAACAAGAACTTAACTCAGTTAATTTCTTTCCACCTAGCAACATCATATTTAATTATGGATAATCAGCATAAAGTGTGATTACATGTATATAAAATTTTTTGATGAGAGGGAGAGAAGAATTGCCCATAGAAATATATTGAAAATTTATTGGTTTTCAGCTCACCTGTGAGCAAAGTTCTCAAGGTGAGGTTTTGTGATTGTGCTGTGTCAGTCATCATTTTTAGCTCACCTTAGCACAGCGTGCTAAAGGTGAGCTATTGTGATCGCCCTATGTCCGTCGTCCGTCAACAATTTCTTTAAACATCTTCTTCTCCTAAACCAATGGGCCAATCTTGATGAAACTTGGCAGGGATGTTCCTTGGGTAAAGCTCTACAAAAATTGTTCAAAAAATTGAATTCTACCCACAACTCTGGTTGCCATGGCAACAAAAAGGAAAAAAAAGCAAAATCTTTGAAAATCTTCTTCTATGAAACTAGAAGGCACAGAGCTTTGATATTTGGTATGTAGCATCTCCTAGTGGACATCTACCAAGTTTGTTCATATGATGCCCCTGGAGTTAAAACTGGCCCCACCCCGGGGGTCACAATTTCCAACATAGGAACAAAGAAGGAAAACTTTAAAAATCTTCTTCTGTAAAACTAGAGGGCATAGAGCTTTGATATTTGGCATGAAGCATCTCCTAGTGGACATCTACCAAGTTTGTTCATATGATGCCCTTGCGGTCAAAACTGGCCCTGGCCCGGGGGTCACAAGTTCGAACATAAGAACAAAGAGGGGAAACTTTAAAAATCATCTTCTCTGAAACTGGAAGGCATAGAGCTTTGATATTTGGTATGTAGCATTGCCTAGTGGACCTCTACCAAGTTTGTTCATATGATGCCCTTGGGGTCAAAACTGGCCCCACCTTTGGGGTCACAAGTTTGAGCATAGTAACAAAGAAGGAAAACTTTAAAAATCTTCTTCTCTGAAACTTGAAGGCGTAGAGCTTTGATATTAGGCATGTAGCATCTCCTAGTGGCCCTCTACCAAGTTTGTTCATATGATGCCCCTGGGGTCAAAACTGGCCCCGCCCCGGGGGTCACAATTTCCAACATAGGAACAAAGAAGGAAAACTTTAAAAATCTTCTTCTGTAAAATTGAAAGGCATAGAGCTTTGATATTTGGCACGAAGCATCTCCTAGTGGACCTCTACCAAGTTTGTTCATATGATGCCCTTGGGGTCAAAACTGGCCCTGCCCCGGGGGTCACAAGTTCGAACATAGGAACAAAGAGGTAAAACTTTAAAAATCATCTTCTCTGAAACTGGAAGGCGTAGAGCTTTGATATTTGGTATGTAGCATCGCCTAGTGGACCTGTACCAAGTTTGTTCATATGATGCCCCTGGGGTCAAAACTGGCCCGGCCCCGGGGGTCACAATTTCCAACATAGGAACAAAGAAGGAAAACTTTAAAAATCTTCTTCTCTGAAACAGGAAGGCATGGAGCTTTGATATTTGGTATGTAGCATCTTCTAGTGGATTTCTACCAAGTTTGTTCATATGATGCCCTTGGGGCAAAAGTTGACCCTGCCCCGGGGGTCACAAGTTCGAACATAGGAACAGAGAAGGAAAACTTTAAGAATCATCTTCTCTGAAACTGGAAGGCGTAGAGCTTTGATATTTGGTATGTAGCATCGCCTAGTAGACCTCTACTAAGTTTGTTCATATGATGCCCTTGGGGTTTAAATTGGCCCTGCCCCGGGGGTTACAAGTTCAAACATAGGAACAAAGAAGGAAAACTTAAATTTGTTTTTTCTCTTAAATGGGAAGGCATAGAGCTTTGATATTTGGTATGTAGCATCTCCTAGTGGACTTCTACCAAGTTTGTTCCAAGGATGCTGCTTGGGTCAAAACTGGCCCAGCCCCTGGGGTCACACGTTTGAACATAGGAACAAAGAAGGAAAACTTTAAAATTCTTCTTTTCTGAAACCGAAAGATGTGGAGCTATGATATTTGGTATGTTGCATCTCAGAGTGGACCTCTACCAAGTTTGTTCATATGATGACCCTGGGTCAAAACTGGGCCCACCCCGGGGGTCACAAGTTCGAAGATAGGAACAAAGAAGGAAAACTTTAAATTTCTTTTTCTCTTAAACGGGAAGGTGTAGAGCTTTGATATTTGGTATATAGCATTTCCTAGTGGACCTCTACCAAGTTTGTTCATATGATGCCCCTGGGTCAAAACTGGCCCAGCCCCGGGGGTCACAAGTTCGAACATAGGAACAAAGAAGGAAAACTTTAAAATTCTTCTTTAAAACTGGAAGGCGTAGAGCTTTGATATTTGGTATGTAGTGATTCTCTTCTAAGTTTGTTTGCCCATCTTAGCGCAACAAGTTCATCGAGTTCAAAATTGGGTCATCTTGGGTCATAAACTAGGTCACTAGGTCAAATTAAAGAAATACCTTGTTGGCACTCTTGAGGCCACATTATTTGCTCAATTGCCTTGAAAATTAGTTAGAAAGTTTGTCTTAAAAAGTCTCACATAAGATTAATTTGGGTCAAATTGGGTCATAAACTAGTTCACTGGGTCAAATTAAAGAAATACCTTGTTTGCACTCTGGAGGCCACATTTATTGCTCAATGTTTGTCTTGATGAAATACCAGATGAGTTTGGATTTGGGTCACCTGGAACCATAAACTAGGTCACTAGGTCAAAATAAAGAAATACCTTGTGGGCACTCTAGAGGCTACATTCTTTGCTTAATTGCCTTGAAAATTGGTCAGAATGTTTGTCTTTGTAAAATCTCACATGAATATGAATTTGGGTCAACTGGGGTCATAAACTAGGTCACTTGGTCAAATTAAAGAAATAGCTAGTGGGCACTCTAGAGGCCACATTTATTATTCATTTGATTTGAAAATTGGTTAAAATGTTTCTTTTGATATAGTCAAAAACCAGTTCAAATTTGGGTCACCTGGGGTCATAATCTAGGTCACTAGGTCAAATTAAAGAAATATCTTTAGGGCACTCGAGGCCACATTTTTTGCTCAATTGACTTGAAAATTGGTCAGAATGTTTGTCTTCATGAAATATGAGTTTGAAATTGGGTCACTTGCAGTCAAAACCTAGGTCACATGGTCAAATTAAAGAAAAACCTTTAAGGCACTCTACTAAGGTGAGCGACCCAGGGCCATCATGGCCCTCTTGTTTACCTTGTGCACATTTTAGAGGCTACATTTTCAGTCCAATACTCATGCAACTTGGTCAGAATGTTTTTATGCCCCTGCCATGAAGTGTTTGTATATGTGTGTGGGAGGGGGGTGCATATAGTGTTACCCCTGTCCATTTGCATGTGTGTGTGTGTATGATTATGTATGTACATATGTTTTCTTCGTGTCTGGCAATTAACTTCCAGGTGCATGGTCCTAGTCTAAATTAATGGGGCACAAATGATGACTATGGATAGAAAAAAGTGTCATGTGCAGAACCGTGTCATCGGCTAAAAGGTCAAGGTCGCAGTGCTTGGTTAAACATTGTCAATATCTGCTACAATTATATTGATGACAGGTGTTCCAGGCTGGCCAATAATTTCCAGTGCATTGTCTGACTCTAAAATAATATTGCACAAATGATTACCATGGATAGACAATGTGTTTTGTGCAACAACTGTGTCACCAGGTCAAGGTCTCAGTACTTAGTTTGGTCAATATTTGCTACAATTATGGTGATGACAAGTGTTCCTGTCCGGCAAAATACTTCCAGGAACATGGTCCAATTCTAAACTAATGTGGCACAAGTGATTTACCATGGATAGACAATATGTCATGTGCAACAAGTGTGTCACCAGGTTAAGGTCACAGTGCTTGGTTGAACTTTGTCAATTTTTGCTACAATTATGCTGGTGACAGCTTTTCCTGTCCCGCCAGTAAGTGTGACATGCATGGTTGGTTTCTAAATAATACGGTACAAATGATCACCATGGATAGTCAATATGTTGTGCGCAAAAAACGTTTCACTTGCTGAAAGGTCAAGTTCACAGTGCTCAGATGAACATTGTCAACTTTTGCTAAATTTATAGTACTGATTGTTGTTGGTGTCCTGCCCACTAGGTTGGATTTCAAAATCATTTGGCACGAAAGATCACTATCGATAGATGATGTGTTGCATGCAAGAACCATTTCACCAGGTTAAAAGTCAAGGCCAGAGTTCTCAGTTGACTCTGAATTATCTCCCATAGTTGTTGAATTTTGTGCAGGCCATAAACCTTTAACCCGATGATACACTTTTATGATACTTCATCAAGGCTCGTCTGGGTAGCTCAGTGGTTAGTGTATCTGACTTGTGACCTGGTAGTTGCAGGTTTGATACCCAGTTGAGGCAAACTTTCTTTCCTGCGGTTTTTCACCTCTCACCTGATGCATGTATGTCAGTGGCTTGGAAAGGAAGTTGTGTCAGTATTTTTAGCTCCACTGGCCAAAGGCCAGCGGGCTTATGTCATGGCCCGGTGTCCGTCGTGCGTCCGTCCGTCCGTTCGTCCGTCCGTCCGTGCGTTAACTTTTATTTCAAACTTCTTCTTCTCTGAAACTACCCATCCAATTTTCATGAAACTTCACAGAAATGATCCTGCCATGGTCCTCTTCAGAATTTCTTGAAAGAATTTGATTCCTTCAAAAACTCTGGTTGCCATGGCAACAAAACTGAAAAATATTGGAAATCTTTAACAAGAGGGCCATGATGGCCCTGTATCGCTCCACTGGCTTATAAATATAAACCATAAATACTAAACATTTCAATTCTGAGCCAAATGGTTTCAAAATGAAGACTTACAAAGTTTTCTCTGTAAAAGCCCATGTGAAAGTTGAGACCCGCAAGGCAAAGCCATTTTTGATCCAAGAGCTATAATTACTTGAACCCTAGTAGAGGTCCACAAGATAAAACCACATGCCAAAATAATACAAGTCTATGCTGTATGGTTATAAATATGGTGATTTTCAAGTTTTGTCCATATGAAGCCTCTGCAAAACATAAGACCCCTGATGCAAGGCTAATTTCAGAAGAAAAAAAAATCAAAACAGGAAGATTTCTTAACTTGTCACTATGTAAGCCCATGTAAAACTTGTGACCCCAGCGGCGGGGCCAATTTTGACCCCAGGGCTAAAATTTTGGCCCCCTTGGTAGAGGCCCACTAGATATAGCAACATGCAAAATTTGGTAGCTCTAGGCCTTATGGCTAGGTAGAGGAAGATTTTTAAAGTTTTCTCTATATAAGCCTATGTAAAACTTGTGACCCCTGGGGCAGAGCCAATTTTGACCCCAGGGCTAAAATTTTGGCCTGCTTGGTAGAGGCCCACTAGATATAGCAACATGCAAAATTTGGTAGCTCTAGGCCTTATGGCTAGGTAGAGGAAGATTTTTAAAGTTTTCTCTATATAAGCCTATGTAAAACTTGTGACCCCTGGGGCAGAGCCAATTTTGACCCCAGGGCTATAATTTGAAGAAACTTGATAGAGGTCTACTACATAAAGCTACATGCCAAATTTGGTAGCCCTCTGCCTTATGGTTTCAGACAAGAAGATTTTTAAAGATTTCCAATATTTTTCAGTTTTGTTGCCATGGCAACCAGAGTTTTTGAAGGAATCAAATTCTTTCAAGAAATCCTGAAGAGGACCATGGCAGGATCATTTCTGTGAAGTTTCATGAAAATTGGATGGGTAGTTTCAGAGAAGAAGATGTTTGAAATAAAAGTTAACGCACGGACGGACGGACGCACGGACGCACGACGGACACCGGGCCATGACATAAGCCCGCTGGCCTTCGGCCAGTGGAGCTAAAAATCTTCTTGTCTGAAACCATAAGGCATAGGGCTACCAAATTTGGCATGTAGCTTTATGTAGTAGACCTCTATCATGTTTCTTGAAATTATAGCCCTGGGGTCAAAATTGGCTCTGCCCCAGGGGTCACAAGTTTTACATAGGCTTATATAGAGAAAACTTTAAAAATCTTCTTGTCTGAAACCATAAGGCATAGGGCTACCAAATTTGGCATGTAGCTTTATGTAGTAAACCTCTATCATGTTTCTTGAAATTATAGCCCTGGGGTCAAAATTGGCTCTGCCCCAGGGGTCACAAGTTTTACATAGGCTTATATAGAGAAAACTTTAAAAATCTTCTTGTCTGAAACCATAAGGCATAGGGCTACCAAATTTGGCATGTAGCTTTATGTAGTAAACCTCTATCATGTTTCTTGAAATTATAGCCCTGGGGTCAAAATTGGCTCTGCCCCAGGGGTCACAAGTTTTACATAGGCTTATATAGAGAAAACTTTAAAAATCTTCTTGTCTGAAACCATAAGGCATAGGGCTACCAAATTTGGCATGTAGCTTTATGTAGTAAACCTCTATCATGTTTCTTGAAATTATAGCCCTGGGGTCAAAATTGGCTCTGCCCCAGGGGTCACAAGTTTTACATAGGCTTAAATAGAGAAAACTTTAAAAAATCTTCCTGTACCTAGCCATAAGGCCTAGAGCTACCAAATTTTGCATTTAGCTTGATCTAGTTGGGGTCCACCAAAAGTGCCCAAATTATAGTCCTGGGATCAATTTGGCCTCATGCTGGGGGGGAGGGGTTCACAAGATTTACATAGGCTTACATAGGGAAAAACTTTTAAATCTTGGTGTACATAGCCATAAGGCTTAGGCTACCAAATTTTGCATAATTATAGCATTATCTAGTGGACAACTACAAAGAGGGCCCAAGTTACAGCCCTAGGATCAAGTTTGGCCCTGCACCAGGGGTCACAAGTTTTACATGGGTTTATGGAGTGAAAAGTTCAGAAACCGTCTTGTTACTAGCCATAAGGCCAAGAACTCCCAAATTTGGCATGTTATTCTTCTAATACACATATTCCCCATTTAGTCCAACTGTAGCCCTGGGGTCAAAGTTTTATAAGGGCTTATATAGTGAAGACTTCTCTTCATGGTTTATATTTATAAGCCAGTGGAGCGATACAGGGCCATCATGGCCCTCTTGTTGTGAGAAAGCCAGGAAACACATGTGTAGGTGCACTGACCTATGCTGTTTGAAGGGCATTAAATTACAATACAAACAAACAAACAAACAAACAAACTTCATCAAGCTGTAAAGCTTAAGTAGGTTTGTCACATACAAAAAAGGCAACTCTGATTCAATTTTTTGAGTTATCTTCTAATTGTTGTTAAATTTTCTTGAGGTCAACCTCATCTACCATTTGAGATATTTTGGTGATAATGAACAGGGATGCTTGGGACATCAAGAAGGCGAGGTGCAGCTAAGACTTGTAACTCTGCCTTACTCTGTGTATTTCAGTGATCTCCCCTTGTGGTAAAATCTTGTACAGGCCATAAGTCTTTAACAAGTGGAGTCATTTTAATGATAGTTAGTAGGGTTCTAACTCTGACCTGGGTGTAGGAGTTATATCTCTCATTTGTACTTCAGATGCGGATTATCAGCAGTGCATGCAGTTGGTCATATTATTCTCATAAATTGTGGATTTTTTGTTGAAAATCACTTACTAGCAAATACAAAAGTGACTTTCTCAGGCTTACACTTTGAGAGTTATTATCTTTGCAGGCCACTACCCTTATTATGTTCCTTCACAAAATGGCAGATGGGCATATAGTGTTACCCCTCTGTATACGTATGTGTTCTTGGAAAAGGTGGTGTTACTTTTGGATTCCAAATTATTTGGCACAAATGATTATCTTGAACAGACAGCGTTTCGCAGGCAAAATCATTTTGCCAGCTCAAAGGTCAATGTTACAGTGGGTGCAAATATTTTTGAAATGTTTTTGTCAATAAATACGGCCATAGGTCCTTGTTCGAGTTTGGAACTATACCTTAACTGTGGCCTTTGTCATGATGCAGGGGTATCTGTGTTGGTGACACATTTCTAGTCTTGATAATATCTTGGAGCGATTTACAAATGGGTCATGTCAGGTCAAAAACATTGTCACCAGGTCAAATCTTTGAAAAAGCTTTTGTACATTGTAGAGTCTATATTTTCAGTCTAATAATCATGAAAGTTGGTAAGACTCTTTGTTGTGATAAAATCTTAGAAGATTTTGCAAAATATGTCACCTGCAGTCAAAAAGTAGGTCACCAGGTCAAACCTTTGAAAAACCATCTGTACACCCTCAAGGCCACATATTCAGTCCAGTATTTATGAAAGTTGGTCAGAATCTTCGAAAACCTTGTGTTTACTCAGTAGGCAATATTTTCTGTCCTGTACCATCAAAGTTGGTCAGAAAGTTTGTCTTGATATCTCATATGAGTTGGAAAATGGTTGGCATTGGGTCAAAAAGTAGGTCACCAGATCAAATCTTAAGCAAACTCTGTTACACTCCAGTGGCCACATTTTCTACCCAATAGTCATGAAAAGTGATCAGAATGTTTGTCTTGATGATATCTCTGATGACTTGGAAAATGGATCATGTCTGGTCAAAAGTAGGTCACCAGGTCACATTTTTATCTCACCTGAGCACAACGTGCTCAAGGGGAGCTTTTAGGATCACCTGGTGTCCGTCGTCCGTCGTTCGTTGTGCGTCATCAACAATTCTTTAAACATCATCTCCTCCTAAACCACTGGGCCAATTTGGACCAAACTTGGCAGGAATGTTCCTTGGGAGGTCCTCTTTAAAAATTGTTCACAAAATTTGATTCCATCAAAAACTCTGGTTGCCATGGCAACGAAATGGAATTTTCTAAGAAATTCTTTAAAAATCTTCTCCTCTGAAACAGCTGGTCAGATTTTGAAATAATTTCACAGGAATGTTCCTTGGGTGACCCTTTTCAAAAAGTGTTCGCAAAATTTTGATATGTCAAAAAACATGGCTCTGGTGAATGGGGGCTACTTGCACTATATCATCTTCGCAAGCCAAGGATACTAACTCCACTTTGTTTGTTACGTACCCTTGGCCGCTCGCCTCTTCAAAAATCGAAACTTCCGCTGCGCCATCTATCGAATATCACGAGTTGCGTAACCTTTGCTGATGTTATTTCTGACCAATCAAAATGCTCATAATAAAATTTGTTAGGCTATGCATCAAATATGGCTGCGGTCCAATTTGTTAAGCTTGTTGATCTTGTTAAAAAAAGACGAACAGACATACGATGATTCGCAATCATTTGGCTGTGGAACCCGTCCTGATATTTCACATAAATGATCATGAACTATAAAAACTCATTTAATTTCAATCGTCTACTCTTTTTTGGCAAATTTTCGTCACAAACACTACAACTTTCGTTTTTGACGGGTGCCGCCATTACTGTTTTCTGTTTCGCGGAAGATTTCTTTTTTGGGTGGTTTGATTGGACGCGATGGGTTTTGATCGCATCCAATAAAATAGCGCAGCGGGAGTTTCGATTTTTAAAGAGGCGAGCGGCCAAGGGTACTACCTTAGTATCCTTGGCTTGCGAAGATGGCACTATATGGATATGAAGAAATTCTTCAAAATTCTTCTTCTCTGAAACCGCCGGTCAGATTTTGAAATAATTTCACAGGAATGTTCCTTGGGTGACCCTTTTCAAAAATTGTTCGCAAAATGTTGATATGTCGAAAAACATGGCTCTGGTGAATGGGGGCTACTTGCACTATATGGAAATGAAGAAATTCTTAAAAATTCTTCTTCTCTGAAACCGCTGGTCAGATTTTGAAATAATTTCACAGAGATGTTCCTTGGGTGACCCTTTTCAAAACTTGTTCGCGAAATTTTGATCCGTCAAGAAACATGGCTCTGGTGACTGGGGGCTACTTGCACTATAAGGCCATGAAGAAATTCTTAAAAATTCTTCTTCTCTGGAACCACTGGTCAGATTTTGAAATAATTTCACAAGAATGTTCCTTGGGTGACCCTTTTTAGCTCACCTTAGCACAACGTGCTAAAGGTGAGCTATTGTGATCGCCCTATGTCCGGCGTCCGTCAACAATTTCTTTAAACATCTTCTTCTCCTAAACCACTGGGCCAATCTTGATGAAACTTAGCAGGGATGTTCCTTGGGTGAAGCTCTACCAAAATTGTTCAAAGAATTGAATTCCACCCACAACTCTGGTTGCCATGGCAATAAAAAGGAAAAAAAAGCAAAATCTTTGAAAATCTTCTTCTCTCAAACTAGAAGGCACGGAGCTTTGATTTTTGGTATGTAGCATCTCCTAGTGGACCTCTACCAAGTTTGTTCATTTGATGCCCCTGGGGTCAAAACTGGCCCCGCCCCGGGGGTCACAATTTCCAACATAGGAACAAAGAAGGAAAACTTTAAAAATCTTCTTCTCTGAAACTTGAAGGTGTAGAGCTTTGATATTTGGCGTGTAGCATCTCCTAGTGGACCTCTACCAAGTTTGTTCATATGATGCCCCTGGGGTCAAAACTGGCCCCGCCCCGGGGGTCACAATTTCCAACATAGGAACAAAAAAGGAAAACTTTAAAAATCTTCTTCTGTAAAGCTAGAAGGCATAGAGCTTTGATATTTGGCATGAAGCATCTCCTAGTGGACCTCTACCAAGTTTGTTCATATGATGCCCTTAGGGTCAAAACTGGCCCTGCCCCAGGGGTCACAAGTTCGAACATAGGAACAAAAAGGGGAAATTTTAAAAATCATCTTCTCTGAAACTGGAAGGCGTAGAGCTTTGATATTTGGTATGTAGCATTGCCTAGTGGACCTCTACCAAGTTTGTTCATATGATGCTCCTGGGGTCAAAACTGGCCCCACCTTTGGGGTCACAAGTTTGAGCATAGTAACAAAGAAGGAAAACTTTAAAAATCTTCTTCTGTAAAACTAGAAGGCATAGAGCTTGATATTTGGCATGAAGCATCTCCTAGTAGACCTCTACTAAGTTTGTTCATATGATGCCCTTGGGGTCAAAATTGGCCCTGCCCCGAGGGTCACAAGTTCAAACATAGGAACAAAGAAGGAAAACTTAAATTTTTTTTTCTCTTAATTGGGAAAGCATAGAGCTTTGATATTTGGTATGTAGCATCTCCTAGTGGACTTCTACCAGGTTTGTTCCAAGGATGCTGCTTGGGTCAAAACTGGCCCAGCCCCTGGGGTCACAAGTTCAAACATAGGAACAAAGAAGGAAAACTTTAAAATTCTTCTTTTCTGAAACCGAAAGGTGTGGAGTTTTGATATTTGGTATGTTGCATCTCAGAGTGGACCTCTACCAAGTTTGTTCATATGATGCCCCTGGGTCAAAACTGGCCCCGCCCCTGGGGTCACAAGTTCGAAGATAGGAACAAAGAAGGAAAACTTTAAATTTCTTTTTCTCTTAAACGGGAAGGTGTAAAGCTTTGATATTTGGTATGTAGCATTTCCTAGTGGACCTCTACCAAGTTTGTTCATATGATGCCTTTGGGTCAAAACTGGCCCAGCCCCGGGGGTCACAAGTTCGAACATAGGAACAAAGAAGGAAAACTTTAAAATTCTTCTTTAAAACTGGAAGGCGTAGAGCCTTGGTATGTAGTGATTCTCTTCTAAGTTTGTGTGCCCATCTAAGCGCAACAAGTTCATTGAGTTCAAAATTGGGTCATCTTGGGTCATAAACTAGGTCACTAGGTCAAATTAAAAAAATACCTTGTTGGCACTCTCGAGGCCACATTATTTGCTCAATTGCCTTGAAAATTAGTTAGAAAGTTTGTCTTTATAAAGTCTCACATAAGATTAATTTGGGTCAACTTGGGTCATAAACTAGTTCACTGGGTCAAATTAAAGAAATACCTTGTTTGCACTCTGGAGGCCACATTTATTGCTCAAATGACCTGAAATATGGCCAGAATGTTTGTCTTGATGAAATACCAGATGAGTTTGGATTTGGGTCACCTGGAACCATAAACTAGGTCACTTGGTCAAAATAAAGAAATACCTTGTGGGCACTCTAGAGGCCACGTTCTTTGCTTAATTGCCTTGAATTTTGGTCAGAATGTTTGTCTTTGTAAAATCTCACATGAGTCTAAATTTGGGTCAACTGGGGTCATAAACTAGGTCACTTGGTCAAATTAAAGAAGTAGCTAGTGGGCACTCTAGAGGCCACATTTATTATTCATTTGATTTGAAAATTGGTTAAAATGTTTCTTTTGATATAGTCAAAGACCAGTTCAAATTTGGGTCATCTGGGGTCATAATCTAGATCACTAGGTCAAATTAAAGAAATATCTTTAGGGCACTCAAGGCCACATTTTTTGCTTAATTGACTTGAAAATTGGTCAGAATGTTTGTCTTCATGAAATATGAGTTTGAAATTGGGTCACCTGCGGTCAAAAACTAGGTCACATGGTCAAATTAAAGAAAAAGCTTTAAGGCACTCTACTAAGGTGAGCGACCCAGGGCCATCATGGCCCTCTTGTTTAAAGTTGTTCGCGAAATTTTGATTTGTCAAGAAACATGGCTCTGGTGACTGCGGGCTACTTGCACTATACGGAAATGAAGAAATTCTTAAACATTTTTCTCCTCTGAAATGGCTGGTCAGATTTTGAAATAATTTCACACAGATGTTCCTTGGGTGACCCTTTTCAAAAAGTGTTCGCGAAATTTTGATCCGTCAAGAAACATGGCTCTTGTGACTGTGGTCAAATTAAAGCAATACTTTGTGGGCATTCTAGAGGCCACATCATTTGCTCAATTGACTTGAAAATTTATCAGCATGTTTGCCTTAATTAAATCTTGGATGCGATTGAAATTGGGTCATCTGTGGTCATAAAGTAGGTCACTAGGTCAAATTAAAGAAATACCTTGTTTGCACTCTAGAGGCCACATTTTTTGTCTTGATGATATCTCGGAGGATTTCAAAATTGGGTCACATAGGGTTATAAACAATGTCACTGGGTCACATTGAAGAAATATCTTGTAGGCGCTCTAGAGGCCACAATTCTAGCTAAATTGACCTGAAAATTGGTCTACATGTTTAACTTGATGATATCTAGGATCGATTAGAAATTGGGTCTCATAGGGTCATAAACTAGGTCACTGGGTCATATTAAAAGAAATGTATTGTGGGCACTGTTTTTGCTCAACTCACCTGAAAATTTGTCAGCATGTTTGACTTGATGATAAATGGATTTCAAATTGGGTCACATAGAGTCATAATCTAGGTCACTAGGTCGAATTACAGAAATACCTTGTGGGCACTCTAGAGGTGACAGTTCTTGCCCAATTCACCTGAACCTTGGTCAACAAGTTTGTTTTGATGTCTCGGATGAGTTTGAAATATGGTCACATGGGGTCATAAACTAGGTCACTAGGTCAAATTGAAGAAAGACATTTTGGACACTCCGGAGGCCACATTTTCAGCTCAATTGACCTGACAATTGGTCAGAATGTTTGTCTTAATAATATCTCAGATGAGTTTTAAATTGGGTCATTATGACCCTAGAGTGGAATTTCGCCTCATGACTCAGGTGAGCGATCCAGGGCCATCATGGCCCTCTTGTTGAAAAACTCTAAGGGCCACCTTTTCTGCCAATACTCATCAAGTTTGTCTTCATGATATCTTGAATGAGTTTGAAAATTGTTCACATTGGTTCAAAAACTAGTTCAAGGTAAAATCTTTGGAAAAACATTTGTACACCACGTAAGCCACATTTTCAGCCCAACATTCATGAAAAATGGTCAGAATGTTTGTTTTGATGATACCTTGGATCATGCCAGGTCAAATTTAGGTGACCCAGTCAAATCTTTGATAAACCTTGTGTACACTCTAGAGGCCACATTTTCTGTCCAATACATTATACTCATGAAAGATTGTCAGAATATTACTATGATTATCAGGGACAAGTTTGAAAGTGGTTCATGTTCAGACAAAAATTAGGTCACTAGGTCAAATATTTGAAGAACCTTGTGTGCATTCTACACAAGTTATGAATAGGGTCAAGTCAGATCAAAAAGGAGGTTACTTGGTCAAATCTTCAAAAAATCTTATATATGGTCTAGAGGCCACATTTTCAGTTCAATAGTTATGACAGTTGAACAGAATGTTTGTCTTAATGATATCTTAGCCCTGTTTAAAAATTGGTCAGCTCGGGTGTAAAAGTAGGTCACCACATCAAATTTAAAAAAAAAAACCTTGTATACGCTGTAGATGCCAAAATTTTAGTCTAGTACTCAGGAAAGTTGGCCAGAATATTTGCCTCAATGATATTGCATTTTGGATGGTAAAAGGGTCATGTCAGGTCAAAAAGTAGATCACTGGGACTGATCTTTAAAGAAATGTTGTGTTCACTCTAGAGGTTATATTTTCAGTCTAATGCTCGTGAAAGTTGGTCAGAATGATTGTCCAGGTGCCGTGTTCACCAACCATTTTTAAGAACAGTTTTAGTCTTTATATCCGATATTTTCTGAAGTTGAAAGTAACACGACTAAACTGTTTGGTTAAGCCAATCGGAAGTTATGTTACTTTCAAATCTAGAAAATTCTGGCGAATAAGAAGACTAAGAACTCTCTAAAAAGTGGTTGATGAATGTGGACCCTGATGACATCTCGTACAATTTCCAAACTTGGTCAGAATGTTTGTCTTGGTAATATCTTGGACATATATGAAAGTGGGTCATGTTGGGTCAAAAACTGGGTCACCATGTCAAGTCTTTGAAAAACATTGGGAACACTTAGTAGAGGCTACATTTTCAGACCAATACTTGTGAAAGTTGGTCAAAATGTTTGCCTTGATGATTTTTGAGATGAGTTGAAAATGGGTCACATCTGATAAAAAACTAGGTCACTAGGTCAAATCTTTGAAAAAACTTGTCTACACTCCAGAGACCACATTTTCTGTCCAGTATTCATTAAGGTTAGTCACAATGTATGGTATGTCTTGATGATATATGGGAAGTGTTTGAAAATGGGTCATGTTGGGTTAAAAAGTAGGTCACTAGGGCAGATCCTTGAAAAAGTTTGTCAACACTCTAGAGACCACATTTTAAGTCAAATATTCATAAGAATTGGTCAGAATCTTTGTCTTGATGATATCTGGGATAAGTCTGAAAATGTGTCACATCAGGTCTAGAAGTAGATGACTGGGACAGATTTTAGAAAAGCCTCGTGTACACTCTTGAGGCCACTTCTCAGTCCACATCTCATGAAAGTTAGTCAGAATGTTTGTCTTGATGATTCTACAATGAGTTTGATTCATGTTAGGTCAAAAAGTAGGTCACTGAGACAGATCCTAGAAAAAGCTTGTGTACACTGCAGATGCAATATTTTCAGTCCAAGACTTATTGTGGCGCCGCATGAGCGGCGGCACTATATTTTTATTCGGTTTTGTAAAGTGCCTAAGGAGGCAGCCATATTGAACTGGTTCCATGCTTTGTTTTAACATCCACCTATATCTACTGTACTTTGATTACCAGATCGGGGTCCATAACAAATTTTTTATTTATTTGTGGGGATTTTTTTTTTGTTTTTGTATATTGCACTTTCATTGTTAGATGGATAAAAACACGGATCGTAGACATATCAACATTTTCCTTTCGAAAAATAAAAAATGCATTTCGAATAATAACTCATTTCGAATAATAACTCACGTGATCAAAAATTATCTGTCACAAATTTTCGAAGCCACCATTTTAAATATCTTACGCTGGAAAAGGTTAAGAGGCATTTTCAAGCTCTTTGACCCTAGAGCACCCTATGTGGTACTTGTGACCCCACTTATATTTTTGTTCTAGTATTGTATGGATTGTAGAAATATTGTTTTCCTTTCACAATCGTGTTTTTAAGACCAGCTAACTGTAACTAGGTCAATGTTGGGGGGGGGGGGGGGGGTGACAGATGTTTCGGTAACAGACGAGTTCGGTAAATTGGACTTATAGAGTAAATCGATTGGATGTTTCGGTAACAAGGTAATTATATAGTGGTAATGCACCGTGACGTTTTTCACACCAAATAAAGTCTTGGTTCTGATTCGTTCAATGTTTCTCTTTTTTCTTCCACACACTTTAAGACATAATATTTTTGTTATGTTTCTACTGTCATGCTGTACGTAAAATGATACCTGAATCAAAGTTGAGGTAACGAATAACAACACCCAATCCTAAACTTGAAACACTTTGTATCTCCTTTTAAATCAATGCTTTATGATCCTTTCAATGTGAAAATATTTTCTTACTGAAAGACTTCCAAACCAGCCATTAACCCTTAGAGCGTCTGTCATTACTGCTGTTGCCATTGCGGCCGGTGCAGATCAAGATCAGAGTACACCAAACACGGAGTTTGATTTTTGATCTTCATTTGTCAATTTTGCAAGACATTCTGAACAAGAAAACCTTGACACTGCTAAAAATAGGTTTTATATCTAGAATGAAAATGACCGTTGGGTTTATTCGACGCTCTTAGATTTAGAATTATGGATAGTTAAATTTAGTTCAGAAACACAGGTAATACAGGTAAAATATTGTGGCAAAAGAAGAGAGTGAGCGCGAGAGATAGATAGTAGCAAATACTTTTTTTGACAAATACTTTTTTCAAACTGCACGAGCAGTGTGTGATCTAAACATGCCCAATCCCCATAACTTTTACATGCAGTCTGATCTGCGAGTTTCTTCTTGTCCGTTGGTGTTTCAGGTTTTAAACTGGGGTTAATCTTTAAGATCTACGGGAAACTTCTTTATCTTGTTGGCAATGGGAGGTGTGAAAACAGGCTGTAAACGCGTCTATATACAATATACAGTACTCCCTTCGCTCTCAAATAGTACGCATATGATTTTTTTTATGCAGTGTTGTATTGATGAACGCACTTTAAAACCAGCAGACGCCGATTTTTGTGCACCAGACCAGATTTGAAAACTGTGTGAAAAATGGAGAGGAACAATACAGAACAGATATCTTTTAGATGGGCACAAATGTTCATGGTCAAAATCACAAGAAGTATGCACGAAAGCATTATTGTCAAGGCCTCTCTCTCTATCTCTCACTCCCGCTCTTCATTTGCCACAATGTTTCAAATGTATTATTTTTATTTCTGAATTCACGTTAATTATCCATAATTTTAACCCTTAGAGCATCGAAAAAAGTAAAGGCTATTTTCATTTTAGAAACAGAACAATATATATATTACAATATACGATCCCTGGTCTAATATTAGCTATTTCAAAGCAAAGTTGTCCTTCCTCATAATGTCTTAGAAAAGCTGGCAGCGTAAACCAACGATCAGACTCTGTTTTTTTTTTTTTTTTGCTTTGCAGTTTGATCTTTGTCTGAATCGGTCGCAAGGGAAACAAGAGTGAAAGGTGTTCTGAGGGTAAATGGCTGGTTTGGAAGTTGACCAATTTGTTTCCGGAAGAAATTATTTTTCACACAGAAAACGTTGACAAGAATAGCGTCATTTTTAATAAAACATTTTTAAAAAACTTGAGGATTGGCTTAAAGTTGGAGTCTGTTATCTGTAGGACGATTAAGTAATATGGGTACAAGCTTAGGGCTGGGTTTTATCAGGGATCGTATATTATTCATTACATGAATCAGCTATGGGTGAAAAACGAAAATAAGATATGGTGATCAAAATTTACTAATTTCAGGTATTTATTTATACAGCATGGAAAGAACAACAAATATATTTACGTCAGAAAACGAGTGAGAATTGCAAATTAAAAGAAAAAACGTTTGCACAAACAGAAGCTATGAGTGTGAAAAACGTCATGGCACTATATTACTGCCTTGTTACCGAAATATCCAATCAATTTACTCTATAAGTCCAATTTACCGAACTCGTCTGTTACCGAAACATCCGTAAATCAATGTTGGAGCGCCTAACATGACTGGTATCATACAACCCCTCTAGTCTATATAGATATAAGGACTTCATTCAAGTCTTTATTATATCTATAATAAAGAGGGGTTGTATGATACCAGACATATGTGTTGGAGTGTCAGATTTAGCACAATCCGATAACAGACTTTTCTTTCGTTAATGTAAAATCTTCCTGTTCAAAATCAGACGGTCGAGAGTTTTGATATTTCATGTGTAGTATCGCTACAATGACCTCTACCAAGTACTAGTATGTTCAAATGGTGGCCTTCGGGTCAAAAGTTGCCATATGCTCCCCTCCACCCAGATGTCACAAATTTGCGCATAGCCATATTTGTTGCACACTTTTCAAAATCTTCTATCAAATATCAGAAAGGCAACAGCTCTAACATTTCTATCTACCAATTGTGTCCAAATGATGTCCTGTGCATAAAGAAATGGCCCAGTCCATGGATAAGAAGTTTGCAAATAGCCTTTAATGATATGAAATTTAAAAATCTTGTCAAAAACCAGATGGCCCAGAGTTTAAATACAGTATCACCACTTGGACCTCTACGAAGATTGTGCAAGAGATGCGTATTAGGAGATAACCCAATGCATTGTGCCCTGTTACAGAAACAACTAGTTTGCGGCGCCATTGATGTTCAGCATCAATATTTTCTTGTGAATGTTTGTGTCTTGATATCTGGGAAGTGATTGGAAATGGGTCATATGGGATCAAAAGGCTCAGGTGAGCGACATCAGGGCCCCACTTGTTTTCTTAGATTATATACAAAATATTATGAGATGTAATTGCTTGTTATTAGCAATAATTGTTGCTACTGTTGGATTTTTTTTTTCTTTTAAAACAATCAACATATGGGCCATAATGTAGTGTTTTTAGGGTAATGAATAGTTATTTATTTAATAAGTAATTATCTCATCAAAAAAGTCATAAGGATAATTGTACATTTATTTCTAACTTTACATAGAAATCCATAATGTAGTTCAGAAAACTATTAACCAGTATTACTTTGTTTATTGACTAATACCTGTCATTTCTAGCGGCCCCTGTCAAGGTGAAGGTCAGACAGCAAGTTCAACGTTCTAATGTGGCTACCATTCCCCATATTACGAATCTGGATCCCTTTCCAAGTAGTAGCCAGGTAGGTAAAAACCATATCTTCCATGTTGCACAAGTTGAAGATTGAATTGGAGAGACTGTCTAGTTTAATGTAAAAATTACACTGATTTTACAAATTCAGCAATTAAGTCGGATCTATATTGGGAAAGCCAGAAGACTTTATTCCTCTGTTTGTCCAGGGTAATGTAAAAGCTTTTGTTTTGCATGTGAGATAGAGTTTGCTGGTGGGAAGGGGATATTTTGCACATATTGTTTCATCTTGTCTACGAGTGGTAGGCAAAAAGATTTGGAAATTGCCATTTCAAGACCTCTTGTACCTAGAATAGACCATCATAGTGGACAGTCTAGAGCCATGATCAGACTACATGTTATTTGCTTAAATCTTATTAGTCCTAAACAAAACAAGACGGTAATGACCCTGAAAAAGACGGCTTTTGAAAACATCATGGACAAAGGGGATAATGTTGGTGACCATCAGTTTGTTCTTTTTGCTAAATGTTTCTGCCCTTTCAAAGACAGAACCATCATTTAAGCCACATTAGATTTTATCTGCAAATACATTTAATAATGGCTGAATTTAAAATGTTGTCATGTAGTGAATAGTTGAAATTGTACATTTTGAGAAAGGGATGAAAATTATCCATGATAAATTTGATATGTGAAAATGTAATTAATTGCCCAACACAGATCTATAGATCTCGGTAGATATTAACTTTTGTGCCATACTGTATACATAAAGCTGAAATATTGGCTCTGTGGTAACATGTAAACTTCAGTTCCATGCAGTATCCATGAAGCCATAATATTGGCTTTTCGGTTTACATTTCAACTTCTGCACCATGCATTTTACATAGATCTGAAATATTGGCTTTGTAGTTTACACATAAACTTCTATGCCATGCAGTATCCATGGGCTGATATATTGGCTTTGTGGTTTACATGTAAACTTTGGTGGCATGCCTTATTTTGGCTTTGGGTTTACATGTAAGCTTCTATGGCATGCAGTATACACAGAGTTGAAATACTGGCTTGGTGGTTTAGGTGTAAACTTCCATAGAACTGAAATATTGACTTAGTGGTTTACATGTAAACCTTGTGCCATGCAGTACCCATAGAGCTGAAGTGTGGGCTTTGTGCTTTACTGTATTAAATAACCATGAAATGTAGGCAGAGTGATTGACCTGTAAACTTTGAGCCATACATTATACGTGACTCTAAACTATTGGTATTGTGATTTTGTGCCTTGTTGTATAGATGAAGCTGAAATATTGGCTCTCTGATTTGTATGGGCATTTTTGTACCATACGATTGACCAAAATTGAAAATGGCACTTTTTACCATTCAGGTACCAAAGTACCCCTGACACATCCCTAGTGTAATATTTGTATCCCCTAAAGGTATTATCACAGTATTTATGTCTAACCATAGATTTTGTAAGATTTCATTATCCTTTGATGCAGTGCCTTTTAAAGAAATACAGCTCAAGTATCTGTTGCTCACTCTAATTATCTATTGCTTGCTCTGAGCAATTTTTACTCTTGCAAGGTTGTTTCTGTCAGCATTTGAAGTTTGACACTGAAAAAGGTGCAATACAGAAAAAGCAAAGGTTGCAGCTGTCAAATGAAACTGCATTAGTTATACTGTTACCTGAAAATTTGTTGTTATGAAGTAGTTGTGTATAACGGTCACTTTCACTCTAGATAGATGTTGTTAAGTGCCTGCTTTACTCTCACATTGTTATCTTTTCACCGATTTGTAATGTGTGCAACTTTCTTATATCAGCTAAAGAAGGAAATATACTGGTGAAAATTGTGAAAAACTTTGAAAATTATTTCAGGTAGTGCTGTTATTTGACAGTTATTTTAAGTAGTGCTGTAATATGACATTTTGGCATTCTTAAAATGTAATGACTATAATATAAGTAAATAAATGTAGCCTGTAATTCACTGTAATTCAGTTCAGTAATAACTTATGGTGCTGTTAATGCACCGAGCCATGTCCTATTGTTTGATTATTGATTTATTACCTGCAAAGTAATTAAAATAGATTTTTCAATATGTGGCAAAAAACCTCTTTCCAACCAGAGTTTTAACCAGTGAAGGTCAAATAGCAACCAGATAAGGTCAAAAAGCAAAATCTTTTCCTGCGACTATTGTATGACAAAACTTAACCTGTTTTACCACAGATGTTACATGATAAGAAACAATTATTTGACCTTTCTGAAGATCATTTAAGAAATAAACTTCTTTCCATCGCGGTTTATCATTCATTAAACCATGGTTGTGAGTTAATGAGGCATGATAAATAAACCATGAGGGTAGTAGCCCAAGTGGTTTATTTATTGTGCCTCATAACTAAAACTGGTAGTTTATTGAATGATAAACCACTATAGAAAGAAGATTATTTTGATTCTAACATGAACAACTCTTGATCAAAGGAGAACAAATTTGTTTTAGTGAACAAAAGCAGATGCAGACTAATTCCCTTGAATATACCATGGCTATTCCAGTTACCAACCAAAATAAATTCCAACTGCCCAGTCAGTAAATATTAAAAGAATATCAAAATTTCAGTGAAACACTAGGCATCAAACACAACAACAACAAAAACATACACACTGTTTTACTATTTTATTTTCTCCCTTTCAAATGACAAAGAAGAATGAATATATTGTCAAGCATTAGAGTCGCATTTGCTTCAAATGCTCTGAATATTAGCCCATCCACTCCCAATCCCATTTCCAATGCAACAACTGCCAGTTTTGATGTTAATCTTCAACCTGAAGAGACACTTGATATACATATGTTTACTGGTAACATTTTAAATAGTTCCATCATTGTCAGTTTCTATCAAAAACAGTATATATTGGTAAATCCTTGAGTTTTTTCCTGCCTCCTTGCTCGAGCAGAGAAAAATGACGATTTGTTTATGTCAGGTGACTTTCATTGATAAAATACCTAAGGACTGGGAAATGGGACAGCCACGGGTGAATTACTTTACATAGAATGAAGTCACCTATATAGAATGACATCACTTTTACCACACTACCATTGCATTGTGTTTACAGAGCCAAATTCATGCGTCATGTTAGAATTCTTTTTATGTGCTTTAATATGATTGGTGATATGTACGTGAGATGCACTTTGGGAAAAGTGGGTTAAATGCATCTTCACAATAGCTGGCAAGAGGTCACATCATATGGATAGGTTTTTAGCTCCATTGGCCAAAGGCCAGGGAGCTTTTGTTGTGGCCCTGTGTAGGTCTTGTTTCTGTACATTTGTATCTGGGTGTGTGTGCCTGTCCATCCGTCTTTTACACTTTTATTTCAAACATCTTCTCTGAAGCTACTAATTCAATTTTGACAAAGCTTGACATAAATGGTCCAATTATGGCCTTCTTCAGAATTTTCGCAAAGAATTTAATTCCAGTAAAAACTGAGGTTGCCATGTCAACAAAACTGAAAAAATTGAAGATCTTTAAAAATGGCCATGATCCTATGGGTCACAAGTTTTACATGGGCTGATATAGGAAAAACGTTAAAACCCTTTGTTTTCCTAACCAGAACTGTACAATTTATGCCAGTGAAAAAATATTTTCTGCAAATTAAGTTTATGTTATCTTCTTGTCAAAACCATCCGTCAGAGTTCATCGATATTTGGTATTCAAAACCATCAGTTAGAGTTCAATGATATTCAATTAAACCTGCTTGTATTTACTGACATTTTCATTGCATTTGAGAAATACCGTAACTATATGGTTTTTTAGCTCACCTGAGCACGAAGTGCTCATGGTGAGCTATTGTGATTGTGCTGTGTCCGTCGTCCGTCGTGCGGTGTGCGTCGTGCGTCGTCAACTTTTCACCTTGTGTACGCTCTAGAGGCCACATTTTCAGTCCAATCCTTATGAAACTTGGTCAGAATGTTTGTCTTGATAAAATCTTGGACGGGTTCGAAATTGGGTCATGTGAGGTCAAAAACTAGGTCACTAGGTCAAATCTTAGAAAAACCTTGTGTACGCTCTAGAGGCCACATTTTCAGTCAGATACTTGTGAAATTTGGTCAGAATGTTTGTCTTGATAAAATCTCGGAAGAGTTCTAAATTGGGTCATGTGGGGTCAAAAACTAGGTCACTAGGTCAAATCTTAGAAAAACCTTGTGTACGCTCTAGAAGCCACATTTTCAGTCCGATCCTCATGAAATTTGGTCAGAATGTTTGTCTTGATAAAATCTCAGACGAGTTCGAAATTGGGTCATGTGGGGTCAAAAACTAGGTCACTAGGTCAAATCTTAGAAAAACCTTGTGTACGCTCTAGAGGCCACATTTTCAGTCCAATCCTCATGAAATTTGGTCAGAATGTTTGTCTTGATAAAATCTCAGACGAGTTCGCAATTGGGTCATGTGGGGTCAAAAACTAGGTCACTAGGTCAAATCTTAGTAAAACCTTGTGTACGCTCTAGAGGCCACATTTTCAGTCAGATACTTGTGAAACTTGGTCAGAATGTTTTTCTTGATAAAATCACAGACAAGTTCCAATTGGGTCATGTGGGGTCAAAAACTAGGTCACTAGGTCAAATCTTAGAAAAACCTTGTGTATGCTCTAGAGGCCACAGTTTCAGTCCGATCCTCATGAAACTTGGTCAGAATGTTTGTCTTGATAAAATCTCAGACGAGTTCGCAATTGGGTCATGTGGGGTCAAAAACTAGGTCACTAGGTCAAATCTTAGTAAAACTTTGTGTACGCTCTGGAGGCCACATTTTTCTGTCAGATACTTGTGAAACTTGGTCAGAATGTTTGTCTTGATAAAATCTCAGAGGAGTTCCAAATTGGGTCATGTGGGGTCAAAAACTAGGTCACTAGGTCAAATCTTAGAAAAACCTTGTGTACGCTCTAGAGGCCACATTTTCAGTCCAATCCTCATGATACTTGGTCAGAATGTTTGTCTTGATAAAATCTCAGACAAGTTTGAATTTGGGTTGTGTGGGGTCTAAAACTAGGTCACTAGGTCAAATCTTAGAAAAACCTTTTGTACACTATAGAGGCCACATTTTCAGTCCAATACTCTTGAAAAATGGTCAGAGTGTTTGTCTTGATTATATCTTGAAATAGTATGAAAATGTGCAATGTTGGGTCAAAAACTAGGTCACCAGGTCAAATCTAAGAAAAACGTTGTGTATGCTCTAGAACATATTTTCTGTCCAGTACTCTTGAAAGTTGGTCAGAATGTTTGCCTTGATAATATCTCTGACTAGTTTGAAAATAGGTCATGTTGGGTGAAAAACTAGGTCACTAGGTCAAATCTTAGAAAAACCTTGTGTAAGCTCCAGAAGCCACATTTTCTGTCTGATACTCTTGAAAGTTGGTCAGAATGTTTGTCTCGGTGATATCTCAGTCGAATTTGAAAATGGGTCATGTTGGGTCAAAAACTAGGTCACCTGGTCAAATCTTAGAAAAACCAATTGTACACTGTTGTGGCCACATTTTTTGTTCTATACTCTTTTAAAGTTGCTCAGAATGTTTGCCTTGGTAATATCTTGGATGAGTTTGAAAATGGGTCATGTTGGGTCAAAATCTAGGTCACTAGGTCAGATCTTAGAAAAACCTTGTGTATACTGTAGAGGCCACATTTTCAGTCCAATACTCTTGAAATTTGGTAAGAATGTTTGTCCTGATGATATCTTGGACCAGTTTGAAAATGTGTCATGTTGGCTGAAAAACTAGGTCACTAGGTCAAATCTTAGAAAAACCTAGTGTACGAATGACTCAGAAAGAAGCCTTTTGAAAACGCTGTTTGAAAATGAGGAAATGCTAGTATCCAGCATTTTTTCCCTTTTTCACAATGTTTTCTACCACTTTGAGAGACCAATTCCACAGCTTGATCCACATATTATTTGTTTTATGCAGAAGGTTCAGACTGATGAGTTCAAAATTTTATTGCTTGGTAATACATATATCTCACAAGACGTTGGAAATTGGTTGTGCTTGGTCAAAAGGCTCAGGTGAGCGACTCCAGGGCCATCATGGCCCTCTTGTTTGTCTGTCCCAAAATTTTCGCGAGTTCGGTCAAAATCAGTTTTTCATGTTTTTTATTTTCACAAATTCATTGGTATGTTTCTATTTTTTGTGAAAGCATAAATATATGACAGCATCAAACCCACCAAAATATTTATCGTTATGTCTGGTATTACATACTGGATGCATTAGTGCATATACAAAATGGAATAAAAGCTGGACTACCAGTATTTCCTAGTCTGTTTATTCATTCATAATTCATAGTCTCATTTGACTACAAATGGACACTGGGAAACTACGGGAAACAACTTTGTTCAAATTTCAGTATAATGATAACCGGTATTCTAATGACAACTCTCTCTATACATGTATAGATCTTGTGTTAAGTCTGTCTTTTTTTAGCTCACCTTAGCACAACGTGCTAAAGGTGAGCTATTGTGATCGCCCTATGTCCGTCGTTCGTCGTCCGTCAACAATTTCTGTAAACATCTTCTCCTAAACCACTGGGCCAATTTTGATGAAACTTGGCAGGAATGTTCCTTGGGTGAAGCTCTACCAAAATTGTTCAAAGAATTGAATTCCACCCACAACTCTGGTTGCCATGGCAACAAAAAGGAAAAAAAGGCAAAATCTTTGAAAATCATCTTCTCTGAAACTAGGAGGCGCAGAGGTTTGATATTTGGTATGTAGCATCTCCTAGTGGACCTCTACCAAGTTTGTTCATTTGATGCCCCTGGGGTCAAAATTGGCCCAGCCCCAGGGGTCACAAGTTTGTGCATAGTCACAAAGAAGGAAAACTTTAAAAATTTTCTTCTCTAAAACTTGAAGGCGTAGAGCTTTGATATTTGGCATGTAGCATGTCCTAGTGGACCTCTACCAAGTTTGTTCATATGATGGCCCTGGGGTCAAAACTGGCCCTGCCCCGGGGGTCACAATTTCCAACATAGGAACAAAGAAGGAAAACTTTAAAAATCTTCCTCTGTGAAACCAGAAGGCATAGAGCTTTGATATTTGGCATGAAGCATCTCCTAGTGGACCTCTACCAAGTTTGTTCATATGATGCCCTTGGGGTCAAAACTGGCCCTGCCCGGGGGGTCACAAGTTCAAACATAGGAACAAAGAGGGGAAACTTTAAAAATCATCTTCTCTGAAACTGGAAGGCGTAGAGCTTTGATATTTGGTATGTAGCATTGCCTAGTGGACCTCTACCAAGTTTGTTCATATGATGCCCCTGGGGTCAAAACTGGCCCCACCCCGGGGGTCACAAGTTTGTGCATAGTAACAAAGAAGGAAAACTTTAAAAATCTTCTTCTCTGAAACTTGAAGGCGTAGAGCTTTGATATTTGGCATGTAGCATCTCCTAGTAGACCTCTACCAAGTTTGTTCATATGATGCCCCTGGGGTCAAAACTGGCCCCGCCCCGTGGGTCACAAGTTTGAGCATAGTCACAAAGAAGGAAAACTTTAAAAATCTTCTTCTCTAAAACTTGAAGGCGTAGAGCTTTGATATTTGGCATGTAGCATCTCCTAGTGGACCTCTACCAAGTTTGTTCATATGATGCCCCTGGGGTCAAAACTGATCCCGCCCCGGGGGTCACAATTTCCAACATAGGAACAAAGAAGGAAAACTTTAAAAATCTTCTTCTGTAAAACTAGAAGGCATAGAGCTTTGATATTTGGCATGAAGCATCTCCTAGTGGACCTCTACCAAGTTTGTTCATATGATGCCCTTGGGGTCAAAACTGGCCCTGCCCCAGGGGTCACAAGTTCGAACATGGGAACAAAGAGGGGGAACTTTAAAAATCATCTTCTCTGAAACTGGAAGGCGTAGAGCTTTGATATTTGGTATGTAGCATTGCCTAGTGGACCTCTACCAAGTTTGTTCATATGATGCCCCTGGGGTCAAAACTGGCCCCGCCCCGGGGGTCACAATTTCCAACATAGGAACAAAGAAGGAAAACTTTAAAAATCTTCTTCTCTGAAACAGGAAGGCATGGAGCTTTGATATTCAGTATGTAGCATCTTCTAGTGGATCTCTACCAAGTTTGTGCATATGATGCCTTTGGGGCAAAAGTTGGCCCTGCCCCGGGGGTCACAAGTTCGAACATAGGAACAGAGAAGGAAAACTTTAAGAATCATCTTCTCTGAAACTGGAAGGCTTAGAGCTTTGATATTTGGTATGTAGCATCGCCTAGTAGACCTCTACTAAGTTTGTTCATATGATGCCCTTGGGGTCAAAATTGGCCCTGACCTGGGGGTCACAAGTTCAAACATAGTAACAAAGAAGGAAAACTTTAATTTTTTTTTCTCTTAAATGGGAAGGCATAGAGCTTTGATATTTGGTATGTAGCATCTCCTAGTGGACTTCTACCAAGTGTGTTCCAAGGATGCTGCTTGGGTCGAAACTGGCCCAGCCCCTGGGGTCACAAGTTCAAACATAGGAACAAAGAAGGAAAACTTTAAAATTCTGTTTTTCTGAAACTGAAAGATGTGGAGATTTGATATTTGGTATGTTGCATCTCCTAGTGGACCTCTACCAAGTTTGTTCATATAATGCCCCTGGGTCAAAACTGGCCCCGCCCCAGGGGTCACAATTTCCAACATAGGAACAAAGAAGGAAAACTTTAAATTTCTTTTTCTCTTAAACGGGAAGGTGTAGAGCTTTGATATTTGGTATGTAGCATTTCCTAGTGGACCTCTACCAAGTTTGTTCATATGATGCCTTTGGGTCAAAACTGGCCCAGCCCCGGGGGTCACAAGTTCGAACATAGGAACAAAGAAGGAAAACTTTAAAATTCTTCTTTAAAACTGGAAGGCATAGAGCTTTGATATTTGGTATGTAGTGATCCTCTTCTAAGTTTGTTTGCCCATCTAAGCACAACAAGTTCATTGAGTTCAAAATTGGGTCATCTTGGGTCATAAACTAGGTCACTAGGTCAAATTAAAGAAATACCTTGTTGGCACTCTCAAGGCCACATTATTTGCTCAATTGCCTTGAAAATTAGTTAGAAAGTTTGTCTTTATAAAGTCTCACATAAGATTAATTTGGGTCAACTTGGGCCATAAACTAGTTCACTGGGTCAAATTAAAAAAATACCTTGTTTGCACTCTGGAGGCCACATTTATTGCTCAAATGACCTGAAATTTGGCCAGAATGTTTGTCTTGATGAAATACCAGATGAGTTTGGATTTGGGTCACTTGGAACCATAAACTAGGTCACTGGGTCAAAATAAAGAAATACCTTGTGGGCACTCTAGAGGCCACATTCTTTGCTTAATTGCCTTGAAAATTGGTCAGAATGTTTGTCTATGTAAAATCTCACATGAGTCTGAATTTGGTTCAACTGGGGTCATAAACTAGGTCACTTGGTCAAATTAAAGAAATACCTAGTGGGCACTCTAGAGGCCACATTTATTATTCATTTGATTTGAAAATCGGTTAAAATGTTTCTTTTGATATAGTCAATGACCAGTTCAAATTTGGGTCACCTGGGGTCATAATCTAGGTCACTAGGTCAAATTAAAGAAATATCTTTAGGGCACTCGAGGCCACATTTTTTGCTCAATTGACTTGAAAATTGGTCAGAATGTTTGTCTTCATGAAATATGAGTTTGAAATTGGGTCACCTGCGGTCAAAAACTAGGTCACATGGTCAAATTAAAGAAAAACCTTTAAGGCACTCTACTAAGGTGAGCGACCCAGGGCCATCATGGCCCTCTTGTTCACTTTTTCAAGATGCCAGCATTTTCAAAGCCATGTCTTACAGTGTCAGGTTTTTCCTTTAAATGATTGTAAAGATCTGTTTGCCAGTTTGCACCGAGACGTTTTAGTCTGGCGAGAGTGAGATCCACCCTGATGGACTCCTGTAGTGTCCCTTTATGCTGTTACCTACCGACACTGGAACATTTTTACTTGCCTATTCCGTTGAAATTAACCAAGTGTGTCTAAGCAAAGAAACTTTTTCTCTTGATGTTTCGTATCACAGGAAGATTTTCAGATTGTATGGAATATTTAGAGCATATAATTTTCGTGACAATGACTCACTCATGAAAATAGTGAACATTTCCCTCCCTCGAAAAAAACCTGATACACGGTATAATAAATTTTTTGGGGGGCTATATTCTTTAGGACAGTTTATTGCCATACAGTCTTATTATGATTTAATGTCTAGGTCAGTGCCATTTAAGTGCATGATACATTTATTTAAAAGGAAGTGGAGCAATAAAAGGCTATCATGCCCCTCATGTTTTTAAAAACTGATTGAATCAAGAGATAAAATAGTCCATTGCATGCAGAAAATTTACCAATATCAGAAAGTTTCAACCCAGGTCAGCCTTTGCAGGCAGACCTTAGAGTTGATACTTTTTGCAGATGCATAAAACCTCCTTTTTGCAAAGCATTGCTCAATGATAAAAGCAGCTTAATGATAATTATTCAACAAGAATGGGCTTACCAATCCAGATCAGTCTGTTACCAACTTTTTACCAGACAACAAAATTTTAGAATTGTCCATATTGACAGCCTTTACAAAGAAGATAAGTATGCTTCAAATGAAGGGATTTGACTTATGAAGGGTTGAAAACATAGTGCCAGAAGACAAAATGTGGATGACTAGCATTTTTCCCCTTTCTCAAGATGTTTTCAAAAGCCTTTATCTTCAGGGTCATGAAAAATAGGATTGCTTGATAAATTAAGTATTATACTTCTTGAGTCTTAAGTTCTTTATGTCTGTAGCTGCAGTGTATTTTACTGTTATATTTTTTATGTTACGTTATGGGTATTAATTTGAAAGAGGAATTAAATTTAATATCTTTTGTAAAACCTATTTACAGTAAGTTTTAAACTAAATTTTCTTGTAAGTATAACACTGTTGATGTGAGGATGCAGCATGAGGACATGCTTAACTCTTTATAGACCATTTGGTTTGTATAAAGACTAACGTTTTGATCAAATGCATTCAAATGAAACAATGTCTTGAATATTTCTTTGTTACAATGTTATTTATTTACTAAAACCATGTGGAAATTAATAAAATTGTTCACAACATTCTATTTTAAATTTTAAGCTTTGTTGGCATAGCTGAATGTGCTGGCTTTTGACCTACTTCTTTGTATAATGAAATAGAATGAATAGATAACAATTTGAGACTGGTAAAAAATATGGACATGTTTATTTGGCAAGACCCAAATAACAAATTCCACTTGTCAAAAAAATGAAAAACTTGGGGGACAAAAGATTGTTGTTGATTGTTACTATTTTTCTTCATACTGAGCCACAGAAGGAGTTAATAATTATATTCAATGTCCAGTTCCTCTTATGCTGTTTATCTTTTTAAAGATATTTCTTATAATTATGAAATTCAATAGTAATATTTTAGCATTTTTTGGTCTGAGCCACAGAGGAGTGATGGACAGTTGGAGAACATCCATAAGAAATAACAAATCATAGTAAAACAATGTGTGATTCAGTAGTAACTTTTAAGTTCACAACTAGCATAACAATACAAACATGTTAATTTCATGTTTTACAATGCTCACCTTAATGGCCATAGAAGTAGAATTATTTGACTATGTATATATTATGTACTGTATAAGTTTTTTTTTCTGCTGGTTCCAAATTTTGTGTTTTTTTTTTTTCCCAAAAAAAGAGGGGTGTTTAAATTTCTGTGAACCTTTTTTCTGCAGTGCCCAGTCTGAGCATTTTTGGCATTTAATATCTGCAGCATTTATGAGAACTATACTTACTACAATCTACTTATGGTTCTGGAGACTTCCAGCTAAGTATAAATATTAGATAGATATTCTTCAGATACTGCCCTATTGAAGATCGACAGTTTTGGAATACACCATATTGGTCAGTGGTTTTATTTTGTAATGGGAATATTTGGGAGAATTAACTGTTTACATGTTTCTGAAATAGTCTTTAATCTATACATGTATAAATACAGTTACGAGTTTCCAAAAGTTATTAAACTATGGTAGACAACAGTATCATAATTTAGAGTTGGTAAAATGGTAACTGTTGACCCACTGTCATGTTTGAAATGTGAGAATTTTACTTGTGGTGTTTTTAACACCTAGGGGCAAAAACAATTACAGGTAGAATACTTGAATTATAATTGGACCTGTTAATTAAATGTAAAATCTTCATAACATTTAATCTGACATTTACTGGTATAAAGAAATCATATTTGATAATCATTTCCTGAAGGTCAATTTAATTTAATGAATATCGCCATTTGATAGCGGGATTGACCACATTCATTGTTGTTTTATACATAATCCCATAACTGGAAGTCATCCATGTTTTTGATGCTGTATTGTTGAAAGACAAAATCTGATATTGTTTTCTGCATGTTTTATTACTACAGCCTTGAGTTGGTCCACAGACCTAGAAATCAAATACCTGCAGAAAAAACACTTATACAGTACCTTTATACATTCAATTACCATTTAACAGATAGCAATTGGATCACTCTCCCTATCTGTAAAGATATGATACAAATTACTGATTATTTAGAGAATTGATAATATTATTCCTGAAAGAAAATGCAGTGGGAAAGAAGGTATTCCGGTGCTATTAAGGTCAAGTTGTTTTTTTCTAGGAATGACAACGGCTGTATTCAAACAATTGAAAATATCTCTGTGTAAGGATAAGTTTTCATGAACCTAGTTTTT
This sequence comes from Tridacna gigas, assembly GCA_945859785.2. NCBI lineage: Eukaryota > Metazoa > Mollusca > Bivalvia > Cardiida > Cardiidae > Tridacna > Tridacna gigas. Next base: position 48,293,823 of record OX244030.2, on the reverse strand, counting down.
CAAATACTTGGCCTCACATGTAAATGTTTTCGAATTGATTGTGAGACAGTATGCTGTTCTATTTTTAGCACTATCTCCATCATTTTCAGATGTCAAAATTTACATGGAATCTAATGAACAAAGACATTAAAATAAAAATTGAAATTCTTACATTATTTTTCCTCACATGGTTTTTGTAAAATAATCAGATAGGTACAAAGAAATGTCCAAAAAAAAATTTTTTAGATAGATGATATTGAGCCAGATGTTAGTTTTCATACCCACCAAACAGACTTTACCAGGCAACAAAATAGACTTGTCTGAATTGAAAGCATTTCCATTTGACAAATTGAATGTATCTCTCAACTGCAGGCTTCGTCTTTGAAAGGGTAGAAAACATGGGAAAAGAAGGAAATGCTGATTACCAGCATTTTCTCCTTTTCCCACAATGGTTTTGATAGGTTTTTTATTCACAGTTGTTAAAACACAGGATCGTTTGGTCTGGGGTTAAATTTTCAGAGTGTGTTAAATGCACAACATAATGGTATTTAAGTGCTTGTTTGTAACATTTCGTACAAAAAAAAATTTTGAATACATTTCATCTTCCTGTGCTAAATAAATCAAATTGATTTCTATGGTCTATCGAAAATCAAAGCTAAAGGAACTTTAAGGTTGTTTTGCCAAAATAATTATGTAAGGCAAGTTTGGCTGCATGTGCATGACTTTCAGTGAAAATCAAGTTGAAAAGGGGCATAATGTGTCAAAAATGCATTGATGGTTTCCTGCCCCTGTTGTATGGGTTCACCTTTTGATAGTTAGCAACTTGTCCAAGTTTGATGCAAATATCTTTGGTAATGACAGGGATACTATAAAAGGTCAAAGTTTTTGCATGACGGTGTAGCCGCAGACAGGGCTATGGCAATAGCTTGACATTTTCTTCAAAAACAGCCCAGCCATATTTGTTGACTCTTACAGACAACCAGTTACTAAGTACCGTAATTTATCGCTGAAGTGATGGAACTTGTCTTTTGAAGGATAGAAAACAAGATGCAATAAAATCATAATTGCAATCTACTGATCATCGTTTGCATAAAAAAAATTATCGACTGTCTTCTACAACTGTGAAAGGAATAATCGATTGTGATAATTCCTGTTTGCAAACATAAGTAAGAGGCTGATAAGTCAATTGTCATGAGGTCCAATCTTTTTTGACATGTTAATTATCGAATTAAACCACATGCATGTAATATACACTAACTGTTATTTAGATCACCTGCTGTGACAGGGTATAAGCATCATTTACAGACTGATTATTGATTTTTTGGTCATAGACACGCTTTCATGCATTGCAGTGATTTGAACCTGTATCAAAATGTATCCAGATATGAAAAATACCAGTCATTTTGGCTATTTGAAGTTTTCTTACCCACATTACAAAATCCATTGCAAATGGCACCAAATGCAAAGCCCAGTGGGAACCCTGCAGGGATGAGATAGAATAACATGGATCCCATCATAATTGAATACATGTACTTTCTCTTTTTCATTGTTAGCACTGCCATTAAACTTAGCTCCACTCCAAGTTTTAACGAATGTGAGGAAGAAGATTTTTGAAAATACTGTAGGAGAAAGAGAAAATGCTAGTAAACGGCATTTTCTCCTTTTTCCTACAAATTTTCTGTGAATTTTTAATGGCCTGGAATGATCATATGCTTAATAATTGATTCAGCATGTTTGTTCATTTTGTTTTGTCAGATTCATGGGTTTTGGTATCAACATACTGTATGATTGAGATGATCTTTATGCACAGTCTTTTGAGTCTATGTATTCAATTTATGTTTGTGTACATTTAACTCTTTACCACACAGTCCCGACTTTTAACAACCCTGAAAAAGAAAGATTTTGAAAACATTGTAGGAAAAGAAGAAAATGCAGGTAACCAGCGTTTTCTCCTTTACCCACAATGCTTTCTACCCTTCCCAGATCAAATTTCATTTTTCAAGTCACATTTATTTTGTTGTCTACAAATGCTTTCAATTTGGACAAGTCTAAATTTTTTGTCATGTGGCAAAGAGTTAACTGATCAGTATTTTTTTCATGTTCTAAAAGAACTATACCAGACACTGTCAGTTATACACTTTTGCTGGGTATCTTTTGTTTGGTCAAACTGATGCCAGTTTCATTGAAATTATAGAACATGAAAGACATTATGCTTCATTTTTTGTAAAATTGTATTTTATTAAATTCAGTTATTCAGTCTCTTGTATGAGTTAGTAATGCTTTATTATTGTAGGGTAAAAGACTTGTTTTTTTCAGTCTGTATGAAAATATATTTTAACTGTCATACCATTAAAAAACAAAAAGCAATGAAGAATTTTCAGTTCTTAGACAGTGCAATTATTATTAGCGCTACGCTTGACAGAATAATCTCACAAAATATTGGATGGATCCAAGATTGGGTGGCACTGTTATGATTTACTTTTTCACCTAACATTATCTAAGTGGTCCAACAGGCTATAAATGATATTTGGAAATGGCAGGCATAACATAATTACATTCACAGTGCAAATCAAATCACAGAGGTCCACATATGCTAAATGTGTACAGACATCTTGACCAAAGATTAAAAAATGGAAACCATCTGTACACGCTAACCGGTCTGTGGTTGATTTCAAAAGGAGTAAAAGTCAACCAGACAATGATTGCTCTGAATTATGGGTAAAACAACATGCAGTTATCCAATTACCATGATTAACTTTATACCAAACAACAAAATTTTATACATGTCCAAATTGAAAGCACTTGCAGACAACAAATCAAATGTAGCTAAAATGATAGGATTTTCTGTTTGAATGGTAGAGACCATTGTGGAAAATGGAGAAGATGCTGGTTAATAACATTTTCTCCTTTTTTCCAATTCTCACAATGTTTTCATGGGGGGAGAGGCATCGTTGAAACTGGATTGTCTGGTAAAGAGTTAAAAAATAGACTAATTTTAGACCTTCAAACAACTACTTGTTGTAGAAGAAGCACAAAGGGATAGAATTTGAAAAAAATGAGAAAATATCGTTTTGTCATTTGCACATATAAGACATTCAGATGAAAGGAGAATTAATTGCTTATAACAAGCAATCACTCCTTTATTGAATTCCAAATACATTATTTAGGAAGAAATTACACTTGACTTTTGATTTGCACACTATTTATTACTTCTAACTGCATGTTAAAAGGCTCACTAGTGAACAAAAGTAAACAATTACAGGGTAAAAATGCAGGCAAATTTACTTCTTACCATTGAATAGTATGGATGTTATTATGAGCCAGACTAATCTTGAGTACTTATGATTGGAAGAGTCATATGGCATATGGCAAAATCAATCTATACATGAAATTCCATCGTATTGCAGGCATAGGATTTACATAGAGCATTCCTTCTTTCACCTCTTGCATAACTATGAGACTTGTATTGGTATATTCAGTTGTTGCCTCCAAAATCACAATTTATGAAGCCCGTCCGGGTAGCTCAGTGGTTAGCGTATCTGACTCATGACCTGGTGGTTGCAAGTTCGATACCCGGTTGAGGCAAACTTTCTTTCCAGCGATTTTTCGCCTCTCACCTCTGATGCATGTGAGAAAAGTAGTCAGTGGTTTTGGAAAGAAATTTGTGTCAGTACTGGTGTGAGAAAGCCAGGAAATACATGGCCGCCATGGTCACTGACCGCCATAATATGACCTGAGCTGTTAAAATGGTGTTAAGCTCCAATACAAACCAAACAAACACAATTTATGAAAACACTATAATTATATTAGCATCTTAGTATTTCAGCCAAGGGAACAAACACATTTTTTTGATATATTCATCACTTAATCATTGTGGTATATAATACAATTTCTATAGATACTTAATTTCTTTTGTTCCATGTGCATGTAGAGCTCCATGGAGTTAGGTGTTACAAAGTAGCATGTCACTTTTTCTTTATTTCTCTTTGTTAATACATTTACCTTTCTCTCTCTGATTGTATCCTATCCTTGAAGCAATTATAACTCGTATTTGAGCCTAAGGGCACACAGTAGAATACATGGATCCGTGGAAATTGATATTTGACCTATCAGGTCATTGCATTTATTTGGGCCAATATGCAGCCTTGCTGTCTGCTTTTTCGCCTCCCAAACAAGCAACTTTATGTTGAAGAAGTGCGATATTATGTGTATTTACAACGCTTGAATTTAAGAAAAAAATTTAAGATGTGCTTTGCAAACGTGTATACACAGAGGCTACAAGTTTGCATTATGATTATGACTGACAATGGGACATGAGCAAAGAGTTCCGAACAATGCTATATTACGCAATGGATTAATTAATGTTAGTCCTTTTTTGTCTGAAGTTCTCTGAAAGAGTCATAAAATGTTTTGCAGTGGAAAACAAAGAAAACAAGCATTCTGACAGTATTGCATAGCAATACACAGTCCCCTACAGGCCGTATGTATCGCTGGCATGTCAGTGAAATTTTTTAAGTCCAAGGCCCGTAAATGCGTCAAAAAGCAGTGGAGTGGGACGAAACTCGAACTTGATGTGTAAGTCATGGTGGTTGATGTACACACAAAAAATCAGCTCTATATGTAGCAGCGTTAAGAAAAAAAGTGCGGAAAAATGTTTTATCAGTGAAATTTTGTAAGTCCAAGGCCCGTAAATGCTTCAAAAAGCAGTGGAGCACGACGAAACTCAAACTTGATCTGTAAGTCATGGTGGTTGATGTACACACCAAAAATCAGCTCTATATGTAGCAGCGTTTAGAAAAAAAGTGCGGAAAAATGTTTTATGAGTGAAATTTTGTAAGTCCAAGGCCCATAAATGCATGAAAAAGCAGTGGAGCGGGACGAAACTCGAACTTGATCTGTAAGTCATGGTGGTTGACTTACACAGCAAAAGTCAGGTGAATATCTACCAGTATTTAGAAAAAAAAGTCCGGAAAACTGATTTACCAGTGAAATTTTGTAAATCCGTGAAAAACCAGTGGACCGGAAGGAAAGTCGAACTTGATATGTAAGTCATGGTGTTGAGTTACACAGCAAATCTGAGATCAATACCTACCAGCGTTTAGGAAAATAGTCCGGAAAACTGATTTTTCAGTGAAATTTTGTAAGTCCAAGGCCCGTAAATCCGTAAAAAACCAGTGGACCGGAAGGAAAGTCGAACTTGATCTGTAAGTGATGGTGGGTGACTTACACACCAAAACTCAGCTCAATATGTACCAGCATTTAGAAGAAAAGTCTGGAAAACTGAATTGCTTGACTGACGGACAGATGGACAGACAGACAGACGGAATGCAAACCTAAAGTCCCCTTCGGCTTCGCCGGTAGGGGACTAAAAATATATGAAATACCAACAAAAAGAAACTATGTTCACTAAAATATTTTACCTTTAATAACATCTGCTTGTCCAAAGAGAGTCACTTGTCATCAATGTTTCAGTTTGAAGTTAACATTAACCCTTGGCGTGTGAAGAATGCTGAATGTGTAGATACAGATCAGAGTGCAAAACACATGCAAATTATTCTTGGATTCAAACCATCTGCTCCTGCAATTAAGCACATTAATTTTATGTGTATTCCTTTCTGAAAGTACATGTAGATTTCAATTATAAAACAGACTGAGTTCTGTTCGGTACAGTTTTTGAAGTTCAGCTCAAAGGGCAACTTACGTTAATTAAATCAACTTTTGACTTAGCTATATTTAAGTGGATTAGCACATCTGCCATTTCAAAAGGGTATGCCGGTAAACTGTTGTGTGTTTAATTGCCGCTGTAATCCACTCAACTACCCTTTGTTTTCAGTATATCATAAGATAAAACAAACTACCATCAATGATATTAACAAGTTTGACAGTACACTTTACGCATCTTAAAATCATCATGCAACCATTTTCCCTTATTCCCTTATTACTTTAAATTGAAACTTTTCTTAGACTTACACCTCTTTGTTGAATGACACAATCTATTAATTTAGCAAAATGCTTGTAAATTATTATCGAATATGATGTTGAGACAACCTACGAAGCCTTACGAAAATATTAAGCACCTTTAATTCTAGTATTCGTAGGCAAAGCTGAGGTTCAGAGGTGTTCCATTCTTTCTCATTGAAGTTAATAACTTTGATGGCACAGGTATTACATTGTCCTTAGCCCCTGAAATTCACACTTTTTGTACATATCCTTGTGTAAATTAGTTCAAGTATCCATAAATTTCTTATCGAGAATTCATCATCGGCAGAAACTTGAAAAAGGAAGGAATATTTCCGGAATTTAATCGAGAGAAACAGTCATGACAGCACAATTTAAGTGGCCTTTCTGCTTAGCTGTATGTTTTTACTGCGTTTGTTTGTGAGCCCTTAATGACGGTAACCAAGGAAGTCGGCTTATCTCATCGCCACAGATCCATGTAATATAGTTGTTCCTGCTTACAGAGCAGATCGTTATCAGACTGCACATTTTGCAGAGTATGATATTAGATCTACACTGTCAGCTGTTTTGTTGAGATATCCTTACCTCAAACACTGAGTGCCTTGAAAATGCAAAAACTGCATCTCAAGGCAGAAAAAGTTCATTTTGATGTTCTGTAAACCAAGCTAAATTTCATATACATGTAGTGTTTGATGTACATAAGTGAAAAAAGAAGGCAAAAGGATTGCTTTAACATTTTTTGTATTTTGACAGAATCTCTGTGTTTCTATATGAGAATATAGACTTTAAAGATAGAAGTCAAATCTATTTTTGGATTAATTTTATGCATATCTTGGAGAAAAATGGCATGTGTACTAGTACTAGTCACTGGTTTTCCTATTTTTTTTTAGATCTAATTTCAAAGTCAAAATATATGAACCATGCTCTGGCAGAAGGAGGTTCAATGCATCTTGGTGATGCATTATACTAAACAAGTCATCACACAATCATGGTGCCATAAAATTGGTTATCTAACAACCGGCTGAATCATGAGGTAGACTGCATCTTGGACATGCAGTAAATTTACAGATAGCAAAAAGTTTTGACCCATGTCAGCCTCAGCACCTTGTGCACGCTGACATGGGTCAATTCTTTTTTAAGATGCCTTAAACCCCCTTTTCACAGAACATGACTCATTAAATTCAAGTTCAAATAAGGAACAGGAAAGTTGGATAAATTGCACAAGACTTAGTGTATGTATACATAGGGATAAATGGAGAAGAGCTTGTTTTATTTGTAATTATGTGTTGACCCCTTAGAGTAGAAGGCACACCGTCAGTTTCTTTGTGGACTGCATAAACCAAGATTAGACTGAACAAAATGTGCCTTCTGATATTGAATCAACACTGTCCTTTTATTAGTGAAATACTATGGCAAAAACAACAGTTAGTTGAAAAACATGCAGTAAGGTGATACTATTTATTGCTCTGAAAAGAAAATAACAAACATTTGATTTATAAGTCATTCTAATAGTTAGCAGTAGACATGCTGTCTGATCCTGAAGCTTATTTGTGGTGTTTTTAGTAAGTTTCCTTGTGTGAAAAATGTTCTTTTCAGGTACGAGTATATAAAAAAAAAATATGTGTATATGGAATTTAATGCTCCTGACAATAGATACTGTTGGGTCAAAAGGAAGAAATAGTCATAGACCTTTTTGTCATGAAATTTTGAGCATAAGATTTACAAGGATAACATGTAATTAGTTAATCCTTCACTGTTGGCAAAATTTAAGACTTGTTTAAATTTATGACCATATTTTGCAGGTGACAATTTAGATGTTTCAAAAGCTGGGATTTGTTGTTGACATGGAAAAGTCTAAAGTTTGTTGTTTAGTAAAGAATTAAAAATCATTCAATATTGATGATTTCTTAGGCCTTGTAATATCAATATGATTGTCACTTTTCTTTTTTCATGTTGCATAAGTCACTGGTAGAAAAATTGTGACAAGAGGAAATTGCTTGTTTGCAACAAAGCATTTCTTCCTTTGCTCCAATGAATTCACTCATACATGTACATGTATTTTCCCTAACTCATGTTGACTATAAATGATGTTACAGTGATGTTCTCAAAGTCACCTGCTGCAAATGTGTTTCAGGAGGTACTGATTTACGTCAGTAGTATCTAATGTGGGCATTTAACTCATTATCGAACTCTCATTTGTTGTAACGACCCTCTGGAAGAGAGCTTTGGAAAACATTGCTGGGAAAATAGAAAATGTGGGTAATTGAAATTCCTTTCATTATGGAAGGCTCCTAGATTCTATAGTTTGTAAAGATTTAAGTCAATCATTTGTATACTTTTAGGTGGAAACTCACAGTTCAGAAAAAACAAGCGAAAGCAACTTACCCTCAGTATGATGAGGCAGATGTTGCCGCGAAATCCACGTCGGGAATTACCCTGATATCTAGACAATCCTCTGCAACATCTCGATCAACATCGTCTCATCTGTCATATTTATCTGGACTCATTATTGTAAAATTATGAAGAACTACTACGGTGTTTTTTTAATTGATTTAAACTTTATCAGAAAAACACTTTTTCCTGTGAAAAATTACCATATGCATTTACCCTGCACAAGACAGCACAATTTTTAGACTTGTTCATATTGAAAGTCTTTTCAGACAACAAATGAAATACAGTTCAAATGATGTGATTTGTCTTTGAAGGCATAGAAAGCATTTAAGAGAAAAAAGAAAGGTAATGATTGCAGTAGGGTTTTTTTTTCTTTTCTTTTTTTCCTCAATGTTTTTGAAAGCCCTGTTATTCAGGGCTAAAAAAACACATAATCATTCAGTAGAGGGATAAATCTTATTTTAAGAATAGCAGTTTTCACAGTAGGGACATTTTTTACATCATGAAATACAGAAATTTCTACAGATTCATCACCTGATATTTTCACTGCAAAAGAAAATGTTATAAATTCAATGCTCCTGTGGTGTTGCATCTACAGTTTGAAAGCATAATTGGCATTTTTGGTGCTAGTTTCTAAGAATTTTGTCACACTACAGACTTAGCGGAAGTGACAAACTGACATACTTTCCCACCTGAAAAACATGAAGTTAAAGGATTAAAACATCTTTTGACTCTTAGTAGCTTGTTATCAGTTGAAAAAATAAAAGGTTTTTTAGGTGCAACATCTAGGCCTATTTCATTTTTGAACTTAAACATTATCTCTCATGGCCCGTCTATTTGTGAAAATATCACTTTTGAGGTGGACTTCAGACCTGGGACAATTGGTGCCTGGACATTTGATACCAGAATAATCATTATGGTATCAAATAACTAGCTGGCACCTGGGACAACTGATACCTAGGACAATTGAAACTATGGACAACCCATAGCAGGACTAATTTGTACCAGGACATTTTGTACATAGGACATACAAATCACATCTGGGACAATTTCTACTTAGGACAAATTATACCTTAGGCAATTATACTGATTGAAACCCTGACCAATAGTGGTGGTTGCAAGTACATGTACATTTATGGATACCTTTGGGTATGAGTAAAAAGTTCCTTGTACCATATTGTCGTAGGTTCTAGTTGTCCTGGATACAAAATGTCCTACATACCAAATGTCATGATATGAATTATCTAAGGTACAAGCTGTCCTGAGTACCAGTTGTCCAAGGTATGAGTTGTCCTGAATACCAGTTATCTGGTACCAAATGTGCTGATATGAATTGTCCAAATATAAATTGTTCTGTAACAGTGGATTTCCATCAAACTAAACAATTAAATACAAGTCTTTGTATCGAATTTATTTACGGTTATTATGTTACAAAATGTATCAGAATTACCTTAAATCTGTCATTTGATATGCTTATTTGATCATACTCTAGGTGAAGATATAGTTAAAGTATGGAAAAAGGGTACAAAATTGAATTGATATTGAAAATCTTATCATGCAACATTGTGAATTGTTATTTTGGAGACACGAGTAATACACTACTGTGCAAATATTCAGCTCTTAGATGGAGCAAAGCATCATATTGGTTGAAATGCCTTATTCCTGAGAAACTCTTTGCATTCATTTCACTATTTCACATGACTTCTTTTTTTAAAAAACTAGAAACACTTTATTTAAGAGACTTTGCCATTCCAAGAAAACTTCATGAACATTAATAGTATCTCTTTGAAGCCAGTGTTTTCTTTACATTGGTAATGTATTTGATCAGAAGCCAACCAACCAATCATTGTTCCTACCATAGTCAACATTTATCTTCTAAAGTATGACCTTAACCATCATGCTCAACTTTCTTGTGTAAACCCCAAGTGTAAACCCCAAGAAAATACCACTTTGGTACAATACAATCAGGCTTTATAATGCTTTGATTAACGTTGCAGTTCAAAGATGCTACAGATTTTGCTATGATTAAATGTAATTTATCACCAGTACAAAAAAGTTTGCTACAGACATCTTTGAAAGTATCAGTGTAACATACGGATATTCTACAAGAATCAAATATTTCAATATGAAGCACTGCAGAAATGGAGAAATTTGCTGGGTGCAATTCACAATACACATAGATGTGATTTTTTTCATTGTTGGAGCATTTTACATTTAAGACTTTGTGATGCATTCCCTTTTGTTACACTGGTTTATATGCTATATGATTCTGTAGTTATATATGCTGCAATTTCTCAGTTCTTACATTTCAAACCTGAATAGATGTATTCACCAATGGGTCATGAACTTATTACCATATTTGTTCTGTATGTTGTGAGAGCTTCAACAATACATCAGAGAAATTCCTTTTGTTCAAAGGTATCACATACTGTAGCAATTTGTATGGTCCATCCCTAGCCCTTTCCCAAACAACAAATTTTAGACTTTTCCAAATTGAAAGCATCCGTAGACAACAGATTCAAAAGTACTATGAATGAGTTGAAGTTCTTTGACAGAGTAGAAAACATTGTGGGTAAAGAAGACAATGCTGGTTACCAGTATTTCCTCTCTTTCACAATGTTCTCTGTCTTTTCGAAAGATCAGTGCTGCGATTGCTTTCGGAATGGAAGAATCTAACTTTTGTTATTTGATAAAGAAGTATTTAAGCACTGACACATGTTAAAAAGAAGCATTTTCTTATCACACTTTTTGATATTACAACTACTGGTATATGTGAAGAATTACATGTATCTTTTTTAAGTCTTAACGTAACAACAAAATTTTGGACCCAACCAAATTGAAAGCATTTGCAGACGACAAATGAAGTTTGGCTCAGATGATGAGCTAAATGATGAAATTCGCCTCTGAAAGGATAAAAAACAATGTGGGAAAAGGAGAAAATGTTGGTTACCATCATTTTCTCCTTTTCCTACAATGTTTCAAAAGCTTTCTCTCTCAGGGTCGTTAAATCTTGGGATTATGTGGTAAAGGGTTAAGTAGAATTTACTTACACAGAGGAAAAGGGGATTCGATTTTCACTTGGTTAATTCTTCAGCTCCCTTACCCATTACCAAATGACAAAATTTTGGACCATTCTTAATTCAAAGCATTTGTAGTTGGCAAATTAAATGTGATATAAGTGCTGGAAATTATTTATAAAGGGTAAAAATGTTGTGGGAAAAGGAAAAAAATGCTGGCTACCAGCATTTTTCCACTTCCAGTAATGTTTTCAAAAGCTTTATTCCACAGGGTTGTTGAAAGTTGGGATTGTGTGGTAAAAGGTTAAAAAGTTTAAAGAGAATATTAACATGAATTAAGGTATGCTTCATGAATAAAGGTGAAAACACAGTGACAAAAGAGAAATTGCTTCTTATTTGCAATTTTCCTTTGGCCACAGTGTTTTCATAAATTGATCAGCTGCATGACAAAGAAATGTCAGGTGCATGGATTATATTGTGAACCATAGTTAGGCATTTAGGCATTATATGTAACGCCAGTAATGAATTTTAGCCCTTGGAGTATCAGTCACATACATGTAATTGATTATACATGTATTGTTATCTTTTTACCACAAGACAAAAATGTAGAGTTGTCCAAATTGAAAGCATTTGCAGACAATAATTTAACTATGCCAAAATGATGGAATTCGTCTTTGTAAGGGCAGAAAACATTGTGGAAAAAGGACAAAATGCTGGTTACCAGCATTTTCTCCCTTTCACACAATGTTTTCAAAAGTCTTCTTTTTTCAGGTTCTTTAAAACTCAGAACTGTGTGGTAAAGGGTTTAAGACATTTTTAGTGATTGAAAAATGTACTGTTTCATCGTATTTCCCCACATATCACACAATGTAGATTCCAGATTAGACTGCAGTTTCTTGCAGTCAAATCTTGATCTACACTGTCCACAAATGCAATCAAGGTTGTTTTTTGGCATTGTACAGGTTAATTCATGATTTATATAATTTTAACAAGATAAATTCATGATTTATTTAATTTGAACAAGATAAATATGCTATGTATTTGTTCTGTGTCACAAGAAATTTGCCATGCATTTCACTTCTGTGCAATTCAAATGTAGTAAAAGCTTAGACAAAAATTTGTAAACAGTATTAGGATGAAAAATTTAGTGTTTTGTATTTTTTTTTCCTTGGTATAAAAATGAAAGTGTGTTTGTGCATAAATGCATGAAATCTAATTTGCATTTCATCTGTCCTACCATTACCTTCATGTCAGTATTTGATTGTTTTCTTGCAATTTGCCGAGTTACAGATGGAGAATGCCAGTTAATTAGGTAATACCTCACACATAGGGACTGTTTTTGAAGGTGACTTTTATATGGTAACAAGATGTACAGGTAACTATAAAAACTTGCAGGCAAAAGATAAATATCTTTTCTTTTTCATATATTTATTTTCATAATGCAATAATGGTGTAATTTTTTCTCTAAATCAATTTTTAAAAATGCAATATTCAACTGCAAACTGCAACCTATATGCATAATAGTAGAACAACAAATTTGTTTGCAAAATATCAAACTTCTATCTGATATAGTGTGCAACACACGAAAAGGGACATTCCGACATATGCGTAAAAGTGTGTTGTTCCAGATCAGCCTGTGCAGTCTGTGACTAATCTGAGACTTCACTTCCCGTTTTTGTGTGATGTTCACGGACTGAGCAGGCTAATCTGGGACAACACTTTACGCAAATGTCCGCAGGTCTCGTTTCGTGTGTTGCATGCCATATAATTATGTGTCACTATTTTAGCGTGATATATTTTGGCTTTTTGTTTATCATGGAAATGTAAAGCATTGACATAAGAAATTTCATCAACTAATGTTGTTTTAGACCATGGTCATTTTTGCAAGTTTCCTGTAAAAATTTAAAAGGGTTGATCTCAATAGAGCCAAAGGAAACCAGCCAAGACTAGACATCTGACTCAAACTGAATGTATCAGCCAATCAAATGGCTTGTCTTTTAACTCTTTCCCAAACAAGCCCTGGTTTTCACGTGTCTGCAGTACAAGTCTTTTGAAAACACTGTGGGAAAAGGAGAAATTGCTCTTAACGAGCAATTTCTCCTTTTCCCGCAGTGTTTTCTACCCTATTTGAGAACTTTCTGCTATTTTCATCACATTTAAAATTGTTGTCTGCAAACTCTTTAAATTTGGACCAGTCCAAAATTTGTCATTTGGGAAAGGGTTAATGTGAAATTGGATGGTGAATACAGCAGAGAAGATACAGTACCACTGATTTCTATTATTTTTAGGCAACAGGTATTTTCTATGTTAACAACCCCCACAATTATATTGCAATATTTCAGGCCAGACTATTGGTTAATTAGTGAATATCCATGATGGAACTGCACATTTTGTGAAGTCTCTTTTGATCCACAGTCAGCAAAAGAGGGTCCACAAAGCCCCACCCCTTTAGAATATTAAAGGGAGCAGTCATTATGTTGACTGTACATGAGACCTAGAAATTTCAAGGCCCTTTTTCCTAGATTATCTCCAGAAATACTTGTGTTTGACATTTTTAACTGCAAATACTGTGCACTCTGATCTTGATTCATACATTTCAAAAATAGAATTAATATTGTGTTAGGACTACCATAGTTTGTCACGTTAAAATATCCTCTGGCAGCGTATTAAGCTCGTGACTTATTTTTGATAATACACTAGTGTATTATCGTTTTTTGGGTCCTGCTTCTCCTTCATTTGTAGATATGAGCATGTGAAGCTGAGGAACGAACGACAGAATTTGATGGAATATGTAGTACTTCACCATTTCACTGGAAAATGATGCCAATGTTGCTGAAGTATACATGTGTTGAAAGTTTTATGATATTCATGTTTAATGACAACAAAAAATGCAGCGTTAAGTTGTTAAAAATCAACAAAAGTGTTAAAATATTTTTATTTACTCCCTCTATGATCTGTTTCAATGCGCTTTTGATGTAAATGTCACAGATCTATTTTCTTGTGTATGCACACATTTCAAACTGAACTACATCTGTAACATGGACCACGGTGAGTGGTATATAGGCTAAAGGTGATATTGCAGGATACCTGATATCTGTCATTCTTTTTATGTGATAAACAGAATTTCAGTTTAGTGTTTATTATGCATTATCATTTTTTAGACTAGCAAAGCTAGTCTATAGGCATCATGACTGACCTAGAGTTAACGTAAACAAAAAACCCCACAGTTGCCAAATACTGCCTCACAGAAAATACTTCTTTCTTTTAAAAATCTTAATTCTGTTACACATGACAATTTTTACAAAAAACACTAAATCTCTACAACTCCAATTTGAACATGTCGTCTTACAAAATAATAAACTGAACAAGATGCCATTTACAAGGTATGAGGTATTTGCTTATATGTAAATTAAGTGACCTATGGAAAGCAGAGACCCACTTATTCCTACACCATTGTAACATTATGAATGAATCTATAAATAGATATTACCTAGGTAACTTGTAGCAAATCCCAGCTGTTTGAACCCTCAGTGGACAGGGAACCCTTGTCATTCCTTCAGTTATTCATTATTTAGATAATTGTGTACAGTTAAACTGTTATCGTAAACTGTTATTTAACCTCTTGAATATTAACCCTTTACCCAACGATCCCAAGTTTTAATGACACCAGGGAAGAATACCTTTGAAAACATGCAGGAAAAGGAAAAAACGCTGGTAACCATCATTTTCTCCTTGTCCCACATTGTTTTCTGCCCTTTTGGAATCAGGTTTCATCAGTTCAGCCACATTTAACCCTTTCCCAAATGACAAATTTTGGACTGGTCCAAATTGAAAGAGTTTGCAGACGACAATTTTAAATTTGATGAAAATGGCAGAAAGGTCTCAAAAAGGGTAGAAAACACTGTGGGAAAAGGAGAAATTGCTCGTTACGAGCAATTTCTCCTTTTCCCACAGTGTTTTCAAAAGACTTGTACTGCAGACACATGAAAACCAGGACTTGTTTTGGAAAGGGTTAATTTATGGTCTTCAAAAGCTTTGAATTTGGATGAGTGTAAAATTTTTCATTTTGTAAAGAGAGTTAAATAGTTAACTACATCTTGTGCTATTGGATATATACTAATTGATTGCATGGTGTTTAACACAGTTTCCAACATTATTTCAGTAATATTGCGGTGGCTAGAGCACCTATCCAGGCTTTCCTGGAGTTTCTTTTACCAGCACTGCCGCGACTGACTGACCTTTTGAGGACAGTGTGGATTAAGTTCATACTATACAGAGCGTGCAGTCTGATCTTGGTTCTACAATGTCCAATAAGAGGATATATTTTCTCCAAAATGTAACTTTGAAATAGCAATATTCAGGTGTTTACCATCAGCTTAAATGTTTCATTTAACATTTTTTAGCATTTTAAGGGTTAAACTGGATTATAGTTAACCATCAGCATGCATAGCCCCCACAGCTCAGTCAGTAGCATACAGGACTTGAGAACATGAGGTCGTTGGTTCGATCCCAGACTCGGCAAATTTCTTTCCGATGATTGATGATCTAGTCATTGCAACAGGATTCATTTCTCTCTCGCGTTTTGGCAATGGTTATGTGGGAATGCAGCCAGGGGCTTGGAAAGAATATTGTGCGGATTACTGGTAAAAGAAACTCCTTGAAAGCATGGATATGTGCACTGACCACCGCAGCATAACTGAAATAATGTTGAAAACAGGGTTAAAAACCATACAAACGATCAATCAATCAAATTCGCTAGTCTGTCAGTACTTTTAGTACTTTGATATTAAACTAGATGACTGAAATGTATTTGGTGCTTGCCAAGGCTTGCATTATATAATTTTACTCAACTTGTTCGATAAATATGATAATACAAACACACTCATGTAAGATCCACTATATTTGTAGCTCTAGGGGCTAATACTGTACTTCAGTTTAATCGCTTGATGTTAACTTTATCAAGGATCTCAGCCTTTTCAATGTTGACCCTTTAAAAGCATTTTCTCATTTTCTTACAATGTTTTTACCTATTAAAACAGAAATCATCATTTGAGCTATATTCAAATTGTCATCTGCAAATGCTTTCAATTTTGTAGAGTACAAAATTTTGTTGTTTGGTAAAGAAATAATCACAGTTTCAAGATAGTTTTGTACAAGTGAATGATACAATGCTGCATTTTATTGTTTGTGTTTTTTGTAAGAACTCTTTAATATTGTTCAAACTATGTTGCATGAATATAATCACACTCTCAATTGAAAATGTAATTATTGTTCCTTTGTCAAAGACAAATTGAGGTAAAATTCATCCTGATGTCTGTTTTTACTTTAATCCTTTTACCACACAGTCCCAAATTTTAATGCCTGGAAAGAAAAGGACTTTTGAAAGCATTGTTGGAAAAAAAAAACAAGAAAATGCTGGTTACCCACGTTTTTTCTTTTTCCCAAAATTTCTTACCCTCCCACAAGAAAATTCATATTTTTTGTGTCGGCAAATGCTTTCATTCAGGTCTAAAGTTTTATTGTTTGGTAAAGAGTTAGCCCCTACTATACGGGTCATATATTATGTCCACTGTTGCATACCACAATGTTTGCTTAATTTATCTAGCATGAAAAAGTAGCATCCAACCAGATTTCCTTTGTGTAAGTTTTTAGAAAACAGTAACAAGGACTAATAATTTTCATTTGCGTGCAAAGATGGCTTAAAAACTTGAATATGTATGGAAAGAAATTTGTGTAGAAAACCACCAGGAATTACCAAGTTTTGGCCATTTTCTCTGTAAAATTTCCTATTCTGTTGGTAACAGGATGGCCATTATTGTGAACAAGGGATAAAAGGCATTTTAATGCTCTGTGAACAGGGGACATGATGCATTTACGAAAGTATCGACCCATGTCAGCCTGCACAGTTTGCGAAGGTTGACATGGGCCGAAACTTTTCTCCATCTTTAAATTGTCTGCATGTCAAGGGATAATTCTACCCCATGATTCATTCAGTTGTTTGACAAAATGGATTTTATGCATCCATAATTAGGTGATGTCTTGCCTAGTATAATGCATTATGGAGATGCATTAAGCCACCTTTTGCCAGAGCATGACTCATTTTGAACACAGAGGAACATTAGTTGCCCAGATAGCTCAGGTAGTGGAGTCACTGAGTAATGGTTAAGAAGGTGGTGAGTTTGAGTCCCATTAAAGGCAATCTTTTTTTGAAGCATTTCCACCTCCCCAACCCCCAACCAAGAACGAACATTTGTTCAATCTTTGTGATTTTTCTTTGCAAAATATCAACTTTCTCTCTTTCCCACATTCCCACTGCAAAAAACGAAATTCAAGTCAAAATCTACAGTTTTGCTCTTTTGACCTTTCACGAAATAATTCTGGGTTTTTACAACCCTGGAAAAGAAAACTTTTGGAAACCTTGTGGATAACAAGCAGTTTTTTCTTTTCTCGCAATGTTTTCCAACCCTTCAAACAAAAATCTCAACATTCATTTTCAGCCAGATCTGTCACCAACAAAATTTTAATGCTTTCAAAACTGACTAGTTTTAAAGTTTTGTTGTCTGGTAAAGAATTAACCCTTTACCGCACAATGCTGCTTTTCAACTACCCTGGGAAAAAGCCCTTTTGAAAAACATTGTGGGAAACGGAGAAAATGCTGATAACCAGCATTTTCTCCACAACATTTCCTACCCTATCAAGGAAAAATTGCACCATTTTAGCCACACTGAAATTGTTGTCTGCAAATGCTTTGAATTTGGACAAAGCTAAATTTTTTCGTCTGGTAAAGAGTTAAGGGTAAAGTTAAGGCTTAAATCCCACTTGAGGGAGTCATATGCACATCACCTACCCCCTGCAAGAACAGAATCTTGTAAACACAAACCAAATGCAAGATACAAGGCAAATAGTTGCTTTATTATACTGTAGTTCATTAACATAATAGTGAGTTTCCCTTACATGTATAATCATACAAGTGCTTTAAGGCCCATAAGCATCCAGTACGCATTGTAACTCTTTCGATGGCATACACAATATGAGCCATGCTCTCTGAAAGGTGGCTTAAGACATCTCCGCAATACATTGTACCAAGCAAGAAATCACATAGCTAAAGATGAAAAAAAAAATCACTTTGTCCAACAACCGACTGAACCTTGAGGTATATGACTGGTCCTTTGACATGCAGAAAATTGACAGATATCAAAAAGTTTCAGCCAAAGTTGTACAGGCTGACCTGGGTTGATACTTTTTGCAGATGCATCAAGTCCCCTTTTCACAGAACATGGCCCAATTTTCTTTATCTTTTTTGGATCATTATCAAAATGCAAAGAATGTGGAAGATGAATCATATTTGTAGACCCCCAATCAGATAAATTTTGCAATTGGTTAAGATCAATCATTTTTAAGAACACTCTTAGTCCTCTTCTCAAAAATTTTCCAAATTTGAAAGTAGCACAACTTTTGATTGGCTAACCCCGTTGCTTTAGCCAATCAGAAGTTGTGTTACTTTCAAAGTTAAAAAAAATCTTGAGAAGAAGACTGAAAGTGTTCTTAAGACGTACTTTTAAATGGTATAATTTAGGTTTAATTGCGTTTTACCACCCCTTTGTTTACTTTTGGCTGCTACTGAGCCTTTAACTCTTTACCACACAATCCCGACTTTTAACGACCCTGAGAAAAAAAACTTTTGAAAACATTGTGGGAAAAGGAGAAAATGCTGGTAACCAGCATTTTCTCCTTTTTCCACAATGTTTTCTACCCTTCCTAAAACAAGTTTCAATTTTTGAGTAACATCTATTTTGTTGTCTGCAAATGCTTTCAATTTCGAGAGGTCTAAATTTTGTTGTTTGGTAAAGGGTTAAGACAAACTGATTGACATGAGATATTTTCTTGTCTGTTCTTTATAATACTCAAGTATGGTATGCCTGCAGTTTTATTTCCAATTTCAAAAAAAAAAATACTGAACAGAAGCTACACATGCACATTTTAAGTAATAGGTTTAAAATCATAGACATAATACAAAGAGATTTCTATGACAATACACACATAATCAGCTTTAGACATCTAGAGAGGAAAAAACATGACAGATACCAGTAAATACATGTATACTGCTACTTTAGCCTCTTTCATGGCCAAATGAATAAATTCAACTTTCTTTCATGGACTAAAAAATCATAGTAAATTCACAAGACCTTCCGTCACAGTCAAGAATCAAGTATGGATGAGTTTTTCATTTCCACAGCGTGTCCTGAACAAAGACCTTGACCTATGTCATCCACAAAAGCTAGTACTTTATGTATGTTGCCAATGACATTTTACTGTCTATTAAATGTACTTACAGACGACAAATGTGTCAAACCTTATTGAGAGTTAATCCAAGGGAAGATAGAGAAGCTGTTACTAGGTATGTCAAGGACACCAATGCACCTATCCATGCCATCCTAGAGTTTCTACAAGTAGAACTTTGCTCAACATTTTTCCAGTGCTACTGGCTCTTTCCTAGATAAACATCATCCAGGCAACTTTCAGTGGTAAGAAAATGTCACAATAACTACAATCAATCTATGGAAGGGATTCCGCTGAGCTTGGAATAAAGCAAAAGACCCCTGGAGTTCAAGCCTTGTACTCTGCTGAATGCACTACTCAGCTCAACACAAGTGCAACTACCTACTGGTTAGAAAATTTATGATACAGAATGCTGATAACATGTATTTTCTTCTTTTCCAACAATATTTTGTATCGTTTTAAAAACAAATCATATCATTTGAGCCCTGTTTTGTCATCTGTAAATACTGCCAACATGGACTAGTCTAAATTTGTCGCCTAGTAAACAGTTAAGTGAAATATCTACATATGTACCAAATGTTTACTTGATGCACATTTTTTAGAAATCCAAATAGAAAAAATCTAAGAAAAAACAGCGGGCCAGCATCAATTGAAAAATATACATATTTAAAGTCAAGGGAACATTGAGACAACTGGAGAAAATGCTATCATAACCAACTATCACAAAAAAAAAAAGATGTAAAATATTGATAGAAGCAATATTTGAAAGATAATCCTCAAAAATGGATTGTTAGCCAGTTTAACCCTGTACCATTCTGACTTTTAACGAAACTGTGTGAGAAAGCTTTTGAAAACATAGTGGGAAAAGACGAAAATGCTGCTAACCAGCATTTTCTCCTTTTCCCTCAATGTTTTTTACCCGATGTAAGAACTTGAGCTCACTTCTACCAAGTCTGAATTCATCTCTTGCAGATATTTGGATTAGGAAGTCTAATTTTTTTTCTTTGGGAAAGGCTTAATCCTTTACCAAACAATCCAGTTTACTAACAACCATAGGGTTGAAAAAAGACTTTTGAAACTATTACAGGCAAAAGGAGAAAATGCTGGCAACCACTGTTTTCCACCCAACCAAAGCCAAACCTAACATTTGAGCCACATTTAATTTGTCTGCAAATGTTTACAGTTTGGACAAGTCTAAAACTTTGTAATCTGTTCAAGTGTTAAAGACGAGTTTCAAGACAAGTCTTTTTAACTCTTTACTATACAACAAAATTTTTTACACCTGTCCAAACTGGGAGCATTTTACAGACAACAAAATTAACACTAGAAGCCATACTGGGACTGGGAGAAAGCTGGTTACAAGCTTTTTCTTCTTTTTCCACCATGTTTTCAAAAGCATTCTCTAAAGGTCATTAAAACTTGGGATAGTGTGGTAAAAGGTTGACCAGCTAACCACCCATTTGAATGCTTTATTTCAATATTACAGGAAAGCAATTGCTTAGCTTTTTATCTTATAATGCTAAAAATATATTTGAGTACAATAAATACATTAAGAGAAAAACATTGCTGGACAAGAGAATAGAAATAGAATGCAAAACGTCATATACCTAACCACAGGCATCACCATCACTTCAAACATGAGATCATAAATAATAATCATATTCACTTTAGCATTCCTAAAACAAGTGGGCCATGATAGTCTCATGTCGCTCCACTGTCTAATAAATACAAACCATACATGCCAAACATTACATTTCTAGGCAAAATGGTTTCAAACATGGAGGTTTACAAAGTTTTCTCTATAAAAGCCCATGTGAAAGTTGTGACCCCCAGGGCAAGACCATTTTTAACCACATCTATAATTACTTGAATCCTGGTAGAAGTCCACCAGATAAAGTGACATACCAAATAATACATGTATGATTATAAACAAGAAGAATTTCAAAGTTTCCTCCATATAAATTTGAAGTACAGCATGAGACCACCACGGCAGAGCCAATTTCGACCCCAGGGCTAAATTTTGAACAAATTTAGAAGTGATTCACTAGATGAAACTATGTGCCAAATATGGTAGCTCTAGGATTATGAGCAAGAAGAGAATATTTTTAAAATTTTCACTATATAAGCACAAGTCATGTTAACTTTATGACCCACTGCTTTGGGCCAATTCTGACATCAGTGCTTTACTTTGGACAAGTTTGGAAGAGGCCTACTATATGTTAGTACTCATAAAATATTGAGCTGTGGCTCTCAAAGGAACAAGATTTTTCAAGATTTAACTATATAAGCCTATGTAAAACTTGTGACTTGTGTGGTGGGGCCAATTTGACTCCAGGGCAATACCGTAATTTGAACAATCTTGGTAGAGGTCAACGAGATAAATATACTTGCATAGTCTTCCAGCCTTAGGCCTTAATTTAGGAAGTTGATTTTTATAGTCTTCACTATGTAAGCCCCCGTAAAACTTGTGACAGACTGCTGGGGCAGGGTCAAATTTGACCCTAGGGTTATAACTGAACAATCTTGATAGAGGTCCACTAGATGAAGCCACATCCAAATTGGGTAGCCCTAGGCCTTATGGTTAGGAAGATGATTTTATAAAGATTTCACTTTATAAGACCAAGTAAAACATGTGACCTCCAGTGCAGGGTCAATATTAACCCCAGAGCTATAATTTGAAGATTCTTGGCACAAATCTGTTCGATAAAGCTTCGTGCCAAATTTAGTAGCCCTATGGGACATGAAAATTTTCAAAAATGTTCAATATTTTAGTTCTGTTGCCATGACAACCAAAGTGTTTACTCGAATCAAATTCTTAGAAGAAATTCTAAAAGTGGAACATGGCAGGATCATTTCTCTGAAGTAAGGTAACAATTGGAGGGACAGTCTCAGAGAAGGTGTTTGAAATAAAAATTAATGCACAGACATTCTGCGGACACAGGGCCATGACATAAACTTGCTGACATTTAGCCATTAGAGCTAAATACACACATTTTTTATTTGTTCAATTGTCCACAGTTGTGAGTTACAAGGCACAATGAATAAACCACTCGGGCTACTGCCCTGTGGTTTATTTATTGTGCCTCATAAACATGATAGAAAGAAGGTAATATCTTAATTAATCAACCCTACACTAATAACACACAAATACCTACAAAAGCATTAAATGATTGTGGTAAAAGAACAATGACATCTTAGCAGAAATCTCTTACTCTACTATGTTGTTTTCAACAGATGTCTGCAGCAAGAAGAATAAAGTCTTCAAGGCCTGTATTCACTACCCATTCTCAATAGCATACCAGTGTTATTTCCAAGTAATGCAATTTCTGATTGGCTAAACAAAATGGTTTAGCCAGTCAGAAATTGTGCTACTTTCTAAATCTAGAATAAGACTACAAATGCAAATTTAAAATCATTGAATGTTGGGCAAATATAGACTCTGGAGGTGATGTGTTGGCCAGTACATCCAAGTAAATCACAGATGAGTGTACAGGTGTCTAATAATACAACATAACTTTGTGACATAATAATTTGACTAAAATTCAAAGATACATAGCTATGACTCATACAGGAATCCACACAATCTCTCATTGGCACTCATGCCCATCCTTCAACCCTTACCCAAAATGCTGTATTTTTATGACCCTGATAAAGTACAATATTGAAAACATTGCTGGAAAAGAAGAAAAATGCAGGTACCCACCATTTTCTCTTTATCCTGTAATGTGTTCCACCCTTTCAATGACCTTTCTCATTATTTAAGTTTTAATGATTTGTTGTCAGCAAAGTGCTTTAACTCTTTACCAAAATATCGAAATGTCAGGCTGATCCAATTAATGATTGATTGTATGGTGTTTAACGCTGTTTTCAACATCATTTCAGTTATATCACAGCGGCCAGTGCACTGATCCATGCTTTCCTGGAGTTTCTTTTACCAGTATTCCGCACAATATTCTTTCCAAGCCACTGGCTACTTTCCCACATAACCATCGTCGAATAAATGGTCAGCAGTGAGAGAGGAATGAATCCTGTCGCGATGACTATCATCAATCCTCTGAAAGAAGTTGGGCAAGCCGTGGATTGAACCAGCAACCTCAAGTCCTGTACGCTAAGCTACGGGGGCTTGGCTCTGATACAATTAAGAAGCATTTTTAGATGACAATTAAAATGCAGTGCAAATGATGATTTCTGTCATTGATGGGGTAGAAAACATCGTGGGAAAAAGAGAAAATGCTGGTGACCAGCATTTTCTCCTTTTCCCACAATATTTTCAACAGGCTTCTTTCTTAGAGTCATTTAAACCTGGGATCATGTAGTAAAGGGTTAAATATGGATGAGTCCAAAGTTCTGTCTTTAGAAAAGCATTAATTCTTTACCAAACAACAAAATTTTGGGCTCGACCGACTTGAAAGCATTTACAGAGAAAAAAATAAATCTAGTTCAAATGAAAATTTTTGTCTTGGAATGGAAGGAAACATTGTGGCAAAAGGAGAAATTATCTCCTTTTCCCACAATGTTTTAAAAAAACCTTCTTCAGCATTGTTATAACCCGGGATTATATGGTAAAGGCTAAACCTAACACTACAAACATGATACATCAGACACCAGTACCAGGGACCCATTCTAAACTTAGAAAATAACCCTTACCCTGCTAGGCACTGGTGTGGATCAAGATTACACTGCTTAGATAAACAATCTGATCCTAGTAATATCCAGTATCTCGTATTTTCATGTTATTCTGGCCACAGGGAGCTAAAAGTTGCACTATTGTGGTCCTTCATCCGAAATCCAAATATTCATTTCTCTATCTTGCATTCAAACACTTATCAAATATTAACTCTTTACCACACAATGACAAGTTTTAGTGCCTCTGGAAAATCAGACTTTTGAAAGCATCATGGAAAAAGGAGAAAATGCTGGCAACCAGCATTATCTCCTTTTCCCATGATGTTTTTTAACCTTTCAGAAGCAAATCCTATCATTTAAGCCACATTTAGTTTGTTGTCTGCAAATGCTTTGAATTTGGGCTAGTCTAAAATTTTGTCGTCTGGTAAAGAGTTAACCCTGTTCTTCACAGGGCTGTTTTCACAACAAATACATGTACATTTATTGAACAGAAAAGAACAATAATGATCAGACTAGAAGATTGTCAAAGAAACATTGTGGTGAACAGGGAAAGTAACTTACTTCTGGTGCATCAAATTGTCTATAAGAATAAGTTCATCCATAGATACTCTTCATGTTGAGATTTGTTTTACAAATTGCTAACAAAGGTTTACTATGGATCTCTGCCCAAACAATAAATGTTGGCCATTTTGCTTGTTTTAATGATAAAAAGGGTTACATTAGCATATCTACAAAACCTAATGGTCTAATAGTAAAACCCATCTTATCCAAAAACAATTTCTACTAGCAGTCATTACCCCCTGAAACAAATTCTATACAGCAAATATGGTTGACAATATCCTTGTAAAATATGGATAATCAACATGAATTTAGGTTAAATACATGGATGTGAAAACATTGCTGCAAAAGGAAAAATGCTCATTATCAACAATTTCTCCATTCACCATACTGTTTTCAAATGTGGTCTGCTGTAAGACAAGAAAAGTTGTCTACATGAGGTTACGTGTTAATTGACTGTATTGCCTTGTAGCCCGATGTTTATTACACAAAATTCAATCCATTTCAGTGTTTTGATTCTGACAGTCTGTCTCATATTCTACAAAGTCATCGAGGAGACTAGGCCAAGCTTCTGTGTCATCATATGTGCTTAGATCATCGCCTACTTGGTCAACAAAATTTAGAAACATATCCCATGTATCTCTTGATATTCCTCGTATATTCTGATGCTTCTGAAGAAAATTAAGCCACCTGGGTAACGTTTTAGGTTCTTGTTGAGAAAAAACTAGTTTCCAAAGACTGACTGCCATGTCCAGTGGCAAAGTTCTCTGGCCTGCTTCATGATCTAATCCAAATTTGTAAGTCCATTTGTACATTTCTTTAAAAGTTGACTTGTTCTGAACTTCAGCCAGCAGATCTGGGAATTTTGATTGAATTCCTTTGACAGAGTCCACTTTCATGCTTTGACAGCCACGCACAAACTGGTCTCGTGTAAAAACACACATGGCCTCTGCATTCAACTTCCAGGCCAGTACTAAAACAATAAAAGCATCAGGTTTTACATCAAGGTCTTCACAAAACCTTTCAACACCATCTGCTAATATACGATCACAAGAACTATCCTTGTAATGATCAAATAAAGCATTCGCTTTATTTTCAGAAAACTCTCGAGATATCAAAGAGGTCCGTTTGCTCTCACCATTTGATTGTCTTTTGATAGGTGGTATCTTACTGTAGGGTGTGAACATTTTCTTTTCGCTAATTATACCAGGTTTTGTAGTTGGCACATGATCTACAGGTTTGACGTGATCTCCTGTATTTGTTCTCAGAGTCACATGTAAGGGCTGCAGCTGTTCTTGATGTGTTTCCAAGGTTACTGAAGAGTTTGGGCCCTCAGTGTATTTGGCAGATCTTTCAAGCTCTGGAGCTTTACAGCATGTTAAGCAAGTCCCCATTTAGGACACATACATGCCTGGTTTGGCCCCACACACCTGCAAATAAAGAAAACTCTTTACCAGATGATACACTTTTAGTTTTGTCAAAATTAAATGCTTGCAGACTTACTGGCCACTAGCACTTAGCACTTTTTTCCTTTTCCCACAAAGTTTTAAAACCCCATCACCCTCAGGGTCTTTTTTAACATGAACTAGTTAGTTAATGTCTTATACTTTATCAAAGAACTTCTGTCCATTAGTACCATATCAAATTTGTTGTCTGCAGATGCCTTAAATGTTTGTAAGTCTAAACCTCGTTTGGGAAAGGGTGAAACATCAAAATGCCAAAGAACCTAACCATTATTGTACTGAAACTACTTCTTACTCTCAGACAGTAGGATAGAAAATGTTCCTTTTCTAATGATATTATCCATACTTTTGAAAAGAGGCATTTATTTTCCTTCAAATGGTCTAAAGCCTGCACAGTAATGTATTAAATAAATATATAGCAATTATGTACAATGAAAAATTAGTATGAAAGACTTAAAAAAACTCCAAGAGTGTTTTGTTACAAGTTTTCTACAAAAGAATCACACTGTGTAAATAGAATTCTACCAAACTGCTCCTTCCTTGAAGTCCGATCTTGATTCTTACACTCCTCTCAAGCCAGGTCAAGTAGCTCAGCTTGTAATCCAGGGGTTGCAAGACTGATTCCAAGCTTTGCAAAGTTTGCTGGAAAGCAGCGAGTGGCTAAGAAAGATTGTTGCGCAAATCAAAGAGTAAAAGAAACTCTAGGAAAGCATAGATAGATGTACTGGCCCCAAGTTTATAAATGAAATTATGTTGAAAATGGCATTGAATATCAAACAAGCACTCCTTTTTTCCCTCTTTGGTTTAGCCTACTTGTTGCATGGAGCCGCTGTTATTTTTGTGATACTTTTTACTTGTTGCATAGAGCAGCTGTTACTTTTGTGATACTTTATCTTTTTGCACATCCCTGCCTAAAACTTTTCTATAATTTAAAATTCATCAGTATTGCTTTAACCCTTTACCAGACGACAAAATTATAGCCTTGTCCAAATTGAAAGCATTTGCAGACGACAATTTCAATGTGGCTAAAATGGTACAACTTTCTTTGATAGGGTAGAAAACATTGTGGGAAAAGGAGAAAATGCTGGTTACCAGCATTTTCTCCTTTTCCCACAATGTTTTCAAAAGGCTTCTTTCCCAGGGGCGTCAAAAGGCGTCATTGTGCAGTAATGGGTTAAATGGCACCACATATATTTTGATGCTTCAAATGAATATCTATCTCTGACATCTGCTGATAAAATGGTTATCCAGAGCTCCAGACAGAGGGAGTGAGTTTGATTTCAAAATTGAAAATATTAATTATTTGTCACTAAACCCTATGTTATGGGTACTCATTAGAATTGTCTCATCAAGACGATTCTAATGAGTACCAACAGCATAGGGTTTGGAAGAGAAATAATGGATTCGGAATATCATCACTCCCTCTTATGAGTTCTGATCTAATCAATAATAGACATGCATAATCTTCACTTACCACTAAGATAAATAGATAATCAATGCTGCTATATTTCTTTGTTTTTTTTTTTATATGGTGTCTAACATTGTGTTCAACATCATATAGTTATATCACAGCAGCCAGTATACCTATCCATGCTTTTCTGAAGTTTCTATTACAAGCACTTGACAATATTCTTTTCAAGCCCACAGGCTGCTTTCTGACATAACGATCATCAAGATAATGTGAATGATCAGCAATGAGAGAGGAATGAATCCTGTTGCAGTGACTATCATCAATCCTTGGTTAGAAATTGACCAAGGTTTTACCTTTCTACCGACATTCTGTCTTGAATTTAAGATTAATCATTTATTTAATGATCCATGTGATTTTAAAACCAGCTGATCACTTGAATAACAGCTACACCCTTTTATCATGCGTAATATCTGTGACTTTTTACACCCCTTCAGTTGAAAGCCCTTCAAACCATTGTAGGGATAGGAAGCATATTGTGCAACAGATTCATCACCCATTCGAGCACTAACCACAAAATGTGTTGCTAAACTGTGATGGAGAGGCATGCACCAGGCCCTACCACAGTTAAAGCTAGCTCAAAAGCAAGAATGGTTTTTAAAAGCATATATTTGAAACCTCACTTCATGACATTACTTTCCTCTACGAGACGTCTCCACTTGGCACCAATCTGCATCACTGGAAAAGCGAGCTCAATAGTAAAGCTGGTAAGTGCTTGTATTTCAAACAGCTCTCCATGACAGAAGAATTGCAACAAGCAACAGTTCCTTTACTCACAACCTTTAACCCTTTACCGCACAATGCTGACTTATTTTAACAACCCACAGAAAGAAGGCTTTTGAAAAAATTGTGGGAAAAGGAGAAAATGCTGGTTACCAGCATTTTCCCTTTTTTCCACAGTGTTTTCTACTCAATGAAAGACAAATTTTATGTTTTTAGTAACATTTGTCTTCTGCAAATGCTTTCAATTTGAACAAGACTTAAATTTTGTTGTCTGGTACAGAGTTAAACACCATTCAGCATAATGGCATCTCAATTTTCTTCAAATCTCTCTCTTTTGAATTCATTGTACTCTATTCATCGACTTTCAACAACCCTGAAAGAGGAGGCTCTTGAAAGTACTGTGGGAAAAGAAGAACATGCTGGTAACCAGCATTTTCTCCTTTTCCCACAATGTTTTCTACCCTATCAAAGACAAAAATCATTATTTTAGTAGCATCTGATTTGTTGTCTGTAAATGCTTTCAATTTTCGTCCAGTCTAAAGTTTTGTCGCTTCGTAAAGGGTTAAAGCCTTTGAGCCTGTACATTTTTTGTCCGAGAGATTATATCATAGACCTGTTTGTAACCCTTATCACACAATCCAGAGTTTTAACAGTTCTGTATAAGAAGACTTCTGAACATGGTGAACATTTTCTGGGAAAAGGAGATAATGCTTGTTACCAGCTTTTTGCACAATGTTTTCAATGCTTTCAAAGACAAATATCTAATTTCTCGTCTGCAAATCCTACTTTCAATTTGGACACATCAAAAATTTTGACATTTGGTAAGGAGTTAATCTCTCTTTTCAACCAGTGAGAAATCATGGTCATGATTAATAGTTCGAAGGATGCTGCCTGTATTTTTCAGTTCCCCACCCATACAGTACAGGAAATATGTTACAACGTGAACATCATTTCAAACGACTGAAAGATGTCTCAAGTAATATTAAGAAATAAACAAAGGCCTTCATATAACAAAAGCGCGTAAATGATCATTATACTAGAGTATCAGAAATAATGTATTCATACTGACAGTCAGTAAACAAATGGAGAATAAATAGAACAGCTGATATCTCGTTGCTGTTGATCAGATGTGTTTTTGCGTAGTCAAGGCGGTACCTACCTCTGTATACGTGTTTCCAAATGTTTCCTCAAGCAACAATAAATCATGCCGTTACTTATAAAGAGAGAATATTCATTGTGTGACTGGTAAAAATTGTGTAAAACTGCGCTAATTGTGTGTCTGTCAGGTTACAATGCAAAACATGGAAGATTGTGCATTTCCTGTATTATTGAAGTGACGTCATCACTCAGCCACAAATTCGCCATAACAAAAAGGGATCTTATTTCGCTGCGAGGCTAAATGCTGAACAAAGGCGTCAAAAGAGGGGGGAAAATGAGAGGATATGATAACGTTTTTGTTTCGAAGGGACAGGTTGGAAAGCTTCTCTTCTCCTAATGTAGGCCCGAGGTTACTTCCGTATAGGCTGAATAAAGTCGATATTTTCAGATCTTTTTTTTTTTTCAGTAAAAACGTATATTTAAATAGACTAAATTGTAGGGCTACCTTCGGCCTGAAGGTTCGCTCCGATGTTATCTTTGTGACTGTTTCTCTGCGGAGACCCAATAAAAAAATAACATCGGAGCAACCCTTCAGACTGAAGGTATTGTAGGGCTAGATCTAATGCCTTTCCGAAGGCCTCATAATTATATCCACTCAATATAAAAAGTAAGGTCCCATCATAATACAGAAACCACTTGTGTCTTGACTCATTGAAGATATTTACAAGCATTTGCAGACAGGCTAGGCTCAAGATCAAGAATGCAGATTTATCTTGGATCTTAACTATCCGCCATTCTGTGATATGTTGTAGCCCAGATATCCTAGAATTTTCATTTCCTACTCCTCTTTAAGCCATTGCAGGGCAATAGGCGAAAACATGGGTTTTTACGGTGGATAGAAATCTCAAGATCAGACTGCAAAGACCGGTATGCCGTATCACGGCGACAGTCCTCTCCTGCGGTGCATCTATCTCAGGGACGCTCCCATCGCCGTCAACGGGGATCGGATCCGGATTTCCGGATTGCAACTTATAAATCTCTTTGATCCTTGACCAAACAATCCAGTGCTTTAACCCTTATCCTGCTAAATGAATTAATTAAAACTTTCAAGCCAGCAGTGAAAACCTGAATAGTGTTAGTCCAAACTTATATTTTAGAGAAAAATATCTCCTTATCGGACTGTGTAGATTCAAGATCAGACTGCATGTTCTGTGCAGTCTGATCTTGAACTACAATGTCCGTAAAAGGTCAGTGCGTCGCACTTAGCAGTTTAAGAGTTAACAACCCTGAGAAAGAATGTGTGAATGTATGACTACATTTTAGAAACAGGAGAAAGTGCTGGTAACTATAGCATTTTCCCATTTTTTTCCCGCCCACAAGGTTTTCTACAATTTCGGAGCCAAACTGTGCATGTATCTGTATTTATGACACGTCAGCAAATACTTTCAATTTGACCTACTCTAAAAATTCCGTGATGAGGCAATCGAAAACAGAGTGCGAACAGGAGAAAATGCTGGATTCTAGCATTTTCTCCTTTCCTCACAATGTTTTCTAATCTATTAAAAAGAAATAAGATTCCATCAATTTGTTCCATTTCATTTGTCGTCTGCAAATAGTTTGAATGTGGGTAAGTTTTAAATCTTGTCGTTTGATAAAGAGTTAATTCATCACCAGTGTCATAGGTGATTTTTTTTCTGTCTTTCGATTTTCGGCAACGCTCCGACAAAAGAAAAATTTGCTCGTATGTTTTTTTCCACGATTAAAGCCATGTGCCACAGCTTTTTTCGTATTTTTTTTTTTTATTTTCGCTCAGAGGATAATATAATGTATGCGAAGTATGATGAAGAGAAAATCATATGTTGCGAAGCAAAATACCAAGATACAGTTCCCCTTAGGCCATAACTCTTGTCAAACTTACAGAAAATAGGCTTTGATTTCAAACATAGAAGAAAGATTCTTAAACTGTAAAAATACTGCTCAAATAAATGATTATTGTTAGAAATGTGATGTTTGCCAATAGGAAAAAGGATTAATCGAAAGAATTAAGGCACTAGACAGATCACCGTATCAATTAGAAATGTTAAAAAAAAAAAAAATAAATAAATAAATAAATAATCAGTGGACATTTTTTTCTCAAATATTGCACAGAAATAGTGCTTTCTAATATCTTCTAAAGAAATATAAGTGATACGGCCATTATTGACACAATGAATTACCTCCCTTTACGGAAAACGTCTATTAGGACGTGATTTGGCATCCCGATCATGTATAATCTCCAATTTTTCTTCCACGTCTTTGACTTCCAGATATTCAAAAGGCAGCCGACATATTACAGACAAAGATATAGTGTCTCTCTGTCATACTAACGCAGTGAAATGTTATAAGAGTTTACGAAAAAAGAAACATCCAAACCGCATCCTCGTTGACCCAGTTCCGATGTATTCCGTAAACTGCCTTCATCGCGATGAATTGTAATACTTACACCTGGGTTAACGAGGGTGCCAAACCGGTGAGCAGGAAAAACTATGGCATATGTCATCACCTATTTCATTACGTAGCATCAAAATGTCTCGAATCAACTTAAAAGAGTAGACGTCAGCACAAGTCAGCGGATCTGCCTCTGCCATTAGAGCCATATGCGTACACGTAAAGATAACTGGGTGGGGAAAGCAGCCCCTCCAATCAAGGGGTGTGGGACATGGCTTTTTTGGCCCTCACCCAATATTTGATCATTTTTTGACTAGCGAAGCTAGTCTATAGGCATCATGATTGACCTAGAGTCAATGTGAACAAAAAAAAAACCCCAAAAACCCACAGTTGACAAATACTGCCTCACAGAAAATATTTCTTTCTGTTAGAAATCTTAATTCTGTTATATATGACAATTCTGGCAAAAAAAAAAAAACACTAAATCTCTAACACTCCAATTTAAACATGTCGTCTTACAAAGTAATAAACTGAACAAGATGTCATTTCTCGGATACAAGATCTTTGCTTGTATGTAAATTAAGTGACCTATGCAAAGCAGAGAATCACTTATTCCTACACCACTGTAACATTATGAATGAATCTATTAATAGATACACCTAGGTAAGTTAACTTGTTGCAAATCCCAGCTATATTAACCCTCACTGGACAGGGAACCCTTGTCATTCATTCAGTCATTCATTATTTAGATCATTGTGTACAGTTAAACTGTTATACTAAACTGTTATTCTACGTCTTGAATATGAACCCTTTACCAAACAATCCCAAGTTTTAACGACACAGGGGAAGAATCCCTTTGAAAACATTGCGGGAATAGGAGAAAACGCTCGTAACCATCATTTTCTCCTTCTCCCACACTGTTTTCTCCCCTTTTGGAATCAGGTTTCATCTGTTCGGCTGTATTTATACCTAATTTATGGTCTGCAACAGCACTGAATTTGGACGAGTGTAAAATTGTTCGTTTTGTAAAGAGTTAAACAGAACTTTACATGTAACTACATCTTGTGCTATTGAATATTGACTAATTGATTGCACGGTCTTTAGCGCCGTTTTCAACATTATTTCAGTGATATTGCCGTGGCCAGAGCAGCGGCGGCCAGAGCACCTATCTATGCTTTCCTGGAGTTTCTTTTACCAGCACTGCCGCGACTCAATCACTTTTTTGCATACAGTGTGGGCTAAGATCAGACTGCACGCTCTGTGCAGCCTGATCTTGGATCTACACCGTCCGATAAAGGATATATTTTCTTCAACTGAAAATGTAACTTTGAAATAGCAATATTCAGGTGTTTACCATTGGCTTGGAAGTTTCATTTAATATCTTTAGCAGGTTAAGGGTTAAACTTAAACCGGATCTTAGTTGACCAATACCACGCATAGCCCGGCAGCTCAGTCGGTAGCGTACAGGACTTCAGGACAGGAGATCGCTGGTTCGATGCCCGACTCGGCAAATTTATTTCCGGGGATTGATGATAGTCATTGCGACAGGATACATTTCTCTCTCATGTTTCGACGATGTTATGTAGGAAAGCAGCCAGTGGCTTGAAAAGAATATTGTACTAGGCAAGAGAAACTCCAGGAAAGCATGGGTATGTGCACTGGCCACCGCTACATAACTTAAATAATGCTGAAAACAAGGTTAAACACCATACAAACAATCAATCAATCAAATTCGCTAGTCTGTCAGTACTTTCAGTACTTTGATTATTTTCTGCAAATCTTACCTCGCTTGTTTGTCATTAAACATTTAACCACTCGACAAAAATGTTTTGACTCGTCAAAACTGAAAGTGCTTGAAGGTAACAAATTAAATGTGGCTCATATGATAGGATTGCCATAGGGACGGTAAACCATTTGTAGGAAAAGGAGAAAATGCTGGGTAACAGGGCCCATATTTTCAGACCGTTTCTATATCGCATTCTTAGTCTTATTCTAGATTTAGACAGTTAATTCCTGTATAGCCAACTTGCGTGGACATGTAAAAATCGATATCTGCCAATTTTACCTGTATTTTTTTTTATATATATAGAATTATGAAGGGCCCTGGTAGATAAACGTTTATAACTTCATCAATTTTTAGAATTGAAAATTTTCCCAAGCGAGGTATAAAAATTCAATTTATCATCTTTCAAATGAACTAAGTTTTATAAATATCATAAAAGAAGCTTTTGGTCCTTTTTTTAACTTTAAAATTGCAGGTATGGTTTATATAAAATATAAAGGGAAATTGCATTTTCTGAAGTTAAAAAATGAACTATTTGTTGAATTTTCTTTTCTTGTGTTGAAATGCCAAAATTTTCCCAAGTGAGGACAGAAAGCTCATTCATTTCCCTTTAAGTTGGTATATATTTTAGTCATTTAAAAAATTAAACTTTTGGTCATTTTTACAATTTTTTAATGCCCCTATCCTATTTTTTTACTTTTTTCGTGATTGTTCGGATTGCACCGGAGTTTCCCGATGATAGCCGAGTCTCGCTATTCGATAAGCCGTCTATCGGGTATCTTTATTGTGTTACGTAATGTTATCGTCTGACGGACCCCCTGCAATCTTTAGGATATACATGTACCCGCATAATTTGTGGAACAAATCACTTTACTTTAGACAAGTCTACAGTTTTGTCATTAGGTAAACAGTAAATAAAAAAATAACCTATTACTGTACAAATACGACTTCTAAAGACCATGCAGTTGATTGCTTTGGAAAAATTGGGGAAACCGGCGCACTAATTTCTAGCAAGTTATCTCTTTGCTTTTTCTGAAATGTTGGTTTTCTCTTTACATCAATCATACAGATTAGCCTTAGTTTCAAATATTTTTCTGTTGTATTACATGTATTAAGCTTTTTTTTTTTTTTTTTTAAATCTTTATCATCCCTGTAGACGGATAGTGCCGACTCGAATGAGTTTGCGCTAATCGGACAGGAATGCTTTTCACATAGGCAATAAGGCCCTTTCTTTGCCATGGCTTATTCGGTGGTGAATAATTTGCTTTCTGTTTCGTCTTGAGCACATTTTGTTTTATATGCAATGTAAGGAATATTGATCCCTGTAAACATGATAATGCATTGACAGAGTTTAACCTCGTGTTATAATAATAATTTGTACCTTTTTTATGTACCAAAATATGATTTAATATATAGGTGGACTTACATTTTGCCTGAAAAGAAGCATCATTTGGGTATACCGCATTCATCCTTTCCATGGTATGCAGCTTTTAGACTTGCCCAAAATGAAAACATTTTAATAGAACTATTAGATAGTAGTATACATTGTGAGAAAATGCGACATCGTTCAATGAGTAATTTTTAAGCGATGCCAAATAGAATTCGATCAAAACCAACTTTCAATGAATAGTTTCTCATATGCAGAATCTGTAACTTTTCGTGTGTATAAAACCATGTACTTTCACGGTTCTAAGCAGTATTCAAAATTAATATACCAGTATGTGCTATCTATGAATTTTCTTTTCCCCTCCTTCCCCATCTTTATCCTAATCATAGAAAGTGTAAACTGTATAAATCAAAAAGTTAAAAACTACAAACACACACAAAGTAAATTTTGAAATAGTGACTAAATTACCCCATCTAGATATAACCTTTTACTCTACATATCACACGACATAATTTCGTTGGTTTTTTTAATTAAAAGCATTAAAGACGACAAATGTGAGTCAAAATGAAACTTGTTTTTGAAAAGCTGGAAAATACTGGGGGAAAAGGAGACATTGCCGATTACAAGCATTTCCCCTTTTTCGCATATTTTCAAAAAAAAAAAAAAAAAAAGCCTTTCTTCCAGTGTTGTCAAAGCATGGTTTAATTGCTATGCAAATTATTTTTTCTTGCAAAAAGTTTAAACCGGTACTTCCTACAACGCCGAATTTTCTGCTGAATTCAGCAACCTGATGATGTTGCAATATACGAGGGTTGTTCGGGAAGTTCGTAGAATTTTGCTCTAAAATCCATATTATTTGTAATTTATAGGTAAATATCAAGGTATAAGTACTTAAACATACCGTGACTACATTTCCAAAAGATTATTCGAAAATATCAACAATAACCGAAAATAGCGGTAACCCTAGCAACACAATATCGGGATACCGGAGCAGTCCATTTCTTAACAATGTATAACATAGTATAACAGATTTTACATTGTATCTTTTATACTTTCTATTGGCATCAAAATGGCGCGAAAACGTCAATCGTTAACACAACGTCATGACGTCATTTCCTGCAAATTTCATAACGTTTTCGGTTCTTTCAAATGAGCTACACGATTTTGAAGGAGATATCAAAAAGTCGCTGACCGGAAGAGATGACGTCTACCGGCGACGTCGAATTGCGAAGTGTTGTG
This sequence comes from Tridacna gigas, assembly GCA_945859785.2. Classification (NCBI taxonomy): domain Eukaryota; kingdom Metazoa; phylum Mollusca; class Bivalvia; order Cardiida; family Cardiidae; genus Tridacna; species Tridacna gigas. The sequence continues at coordinate 48,257,426 of OX244030.2, read as the reverse complement.
AAATTTTGTGTCGCGCTGGAAAAATCACCAACAGAAACGCTGAACATGATCAAATCTACAGGAAAATATAAAAAATGCAGCCCAGCTACTGTATATAAGTGGCATGCGCGTTTTAGAAGCGGACGTGATTCTATTGAGGACGATCCTAGATCTGGTCGGCCGGCCGTCGTAGTGTGTTCAGTTAGGGATCGAGTGAAAGACATGGTAAATTGTGATAGGAGAATTACTGTCAGGTCGATTGCAGATGAACTCGATGTTTCGGTATCCACGGTGCATGGGATATTAACAGATGAACTGGGCATGTCTAAAGTTAGTACGCGTTGGGTGCCCCGATTGCTCAAGGAAAGTGAAAAAGAATGCCGGGTGCGATGTTCACAGGAGTTTCTTACCCGCTACGAAACAGAGGGAGACGCATTTTTAGACAGGATTATCACCACGGATGAGACCTGGCTGCACCACTTTGACCCGGAAACTAAGCGCATGTCATCGGTGTGGAAAACCCCGCGTACCCCTCCACCAAAAAAGGCTCGGGTCCAAAAAAGCGCAGGAAAACAGATAATCGTTTACTTCATGGACCGGCACGGGATGCTATTACAGCACCGAATTCCAGAGGGCCAAACAGTCACAGCGGCATACTATTCTAAGGTAAATGATAAATAAATAAATAAATAAATAAATAAATAAATCTAAATAAATAAATAAATCAATCAAATAAATAACAAAAAATGAGATATTGATTTACGCAAACCTAATGAACCGTGCATTTCTTTCTTTAGGTTCTGAGGCGGGATCTCGTTAACGCGATACGGAAGAAACGGCCCCACTTGAACCATGACCAAGTAATACTACACCAGGATAATGCACCGGGACACCGAGCGGAATCTACACAGCTAGAGATCACTCTGCTGGGTTTTGAGGTCTTGAAGCACCCACCATACAGTCCTGACCTCGCCCCCATGGATTTTCGCGTGTTCCCGGAGCTCAAGGCACAGTTACGCGGAATACGGTTTGATTCAGCTGACGACCTTACTAAACAAGCCCAAGCAGTTGTGTCGTCATTTTCTGAAGAGTGGTATGTAGAAACGTACACTAAGTGGATAAGCAGGCATCGGAAATGCGTGGATCTTGCGGGTGACTATGTGGAGAAAGTGCGACGTTCGTTGGACTTAAATGACGCTTGACGTTACTAATGACGTCGGCGTGCTCCGGGTATGACTTACATGCTGTTTTATTTCTGTTAGGAAAATTTTGCTATTTAAGATACTAGAAAAATACACAGGGAATGGATAGAATAAAATCTGAAATTTGTGCCCGTATATTCTATTTTATTAAACTGCGATTATAACTTGTCCTATAAAAAAATTCTACGAACTTCCAGAACAACCCTCGTATAAAGACTCCTTTAACTAAAAGGATTTTGACGCATAGGATCAGTTAGGTTCAAGATCAGACTGCTTGTTTTGTGTAGCCTGTCATTGGTCTACATTGTCAGCAAAAGTGTATACGGACGGATTAGGTTTCAAGATCAGACTGCTTCTTTTGTGCTGTTTATTATTGATCTGCAATTTCGGCAAAATGTGCATTTAGTCGCTCTGAGCAGTTAACCCTTTACCACACAATGCCGAGTTTTAACGACCCCGAGGTAGAAAGTTTTTGAAAATTGAGGGGAAAGGAGAAAATGCTGGCAATCATGAAATCTGTTGTCTTCAACTGATTTCAGTCTGGCCGAGTCCAAAGTTTCGTCGTCTTGTAAAGGGTTGCCCATTTCTCAAACACACACAAAAAAAGGGGGGGTACACTTCTGTGCATTCTGATATTAATCTACAATATCCTTTAGCACTTCCAAATTTAAAGTTGAGCTAAAATCTCTGGCAGGTTAGAAAACATTATGGGAAAAGGAGAAATAACTTGTAACAAACAATTTCTCCTTCTTCCACAACGTTTTCAAAAGCTGTCTTTCTTGGGTTCGTTTAAACTTGTGATTGTTTGGTAAAGGGTTAAGGGCCGAACATCTGCGATCAGTTTTTGTCTCAGAGAATAAAAGCTTAACCCTTAACTGAAGAATGAATTAATTACAAACCGACAAATAAAGCTCAGTTATTGCAAATTTAATGCTCTTACGCAAGAAAAATCTTGCCGTACCTGACAGTGTAAAAACAAGATTTTGTGCGGTGTAATAAGACTACACATTCTGTGCAATCTGATATTGATCTACACTATCCTTCAGCAGTCAAAGGGTTCAGGTTGAAATCCGAAAAAAAAAAAACTTCAGATATACAGTCCAGGCAAGGATTGTAAATTTGAAGCACGGCTACTGTTACGCAATGTTACGTGTCTCTTAACTTTGATGGCTCCGGGCTATCGATACACGGTTTTAGTTCGCCAAACTACGGAAACTCCCGAATCTTTACGTATGATATCGATTATCTTCATCGATTTATTGGTATGCGAGACTGCTGATAAGGCATGTCCGCGAAAGTTGGCTATGGGATGATTGGCTAGACATTTCATATTTACACCAATCATAGAAAATTAGGTACACGTTTCAAGCAAAGTTTACATAAATTCATCCATAAAATTCTCCATCAACCATTTCTACACATGATAATTGTCATTTGAAAAACAGCAAAGGTGTCGGGGAACTGTCTCCAATAGTGTCGGGGAACTGTCTCGAAAGCTTGTGTCGGGGAACTGTCTTGTCGGGGAACTGTCTTGTTCTTCTCCTGGTAGGAAGGAGTACATGAACGTCTCCACGAATTCGTTCAGCCGGCCATCTTTCTTGAATATAATCAAATTCAAAGTTAATATTATCAGTAAAATGTATGAAAACTAATATTGTAATGCAAATAACTGTAAACAACTACAAAAAATTCTTATTTAAAAAAAGTGGGCTGTTATGGTAACGGCCCATTTCGGCACTGGGCCGTTTTGAAAGCGGGCCATTTTGACCCCATCATTCCACGATCTCGCAAGGGGACGAATCGTTCAACGATCACGAAAATCGTTTGGAAGATTCAGAATGTGACGTCACGGCATCTTGTAATTTACAAAAAAAAAAGCGAGTTGCAAATGGCCTGAAAATGGTCAATTCTTAGCGTTTTTTCGAATAATGGAATTGCAGAACATGGGTGAAAGAGTATTTGCAGCCGAATGTATTCAGAAAAAGCGAATCCGAAAGGTAACAGCAGAACAGCACACAATATTCTGTCGACAAACTCGCGATCACTTTTGAGTCCACTGTTTACAAATCGAAGTCAAATTTTCTGAGCATGAAGTTGAACCATTGTAAACCATTGTTTCAAATTCATTTCAAAGGATTCATCACACTGTAGTATCACGTAGCATCAAAGTTTAAAGAAAAGTGAAAGTTAAACAGAAATGAAATTTAAAACTGATCATTGTAGAGAAATAATTTCTGCATATACCGTAGGAATTTAAGTTCATATAATTTCACAATCATGATTTGGTCCCCTGAATTCTCACAATTGTGAAATGAAGCACACAGTGGCAGGGTTTTCCTTGTTTTGACGCATTTTAAAGGAAAATGACCCATATTTTTTTCAATAGTGTGTCACTGTGGATGCACAAATTCAAAAAAGGTTACTCACGATCGTCTTTGCTACCGACAAATTTACATCGCGAGTACACAAGAAAGCTTAAGTACGAGAAGAAAATTGGACGAAACTATAGACTGTATTGATTTTACGAGAATACGGTCGGTCTTTAAACTCGTCTAACAAAACCAGTCGATCTCTAATGAAAACAATATGGCTTAGTCAAAATTAACGTCATTCCTGCTGTCTGCAAGGAAAAGAGACCTTGAACAACGATCGGGTGATGATCGCCTGGTTCGAGTAACGAGAAAAATATTTAAAGGCCCCGAGGGTCTAGTGAAAATTGGCGAAAGACCTAGGTCTATGCTTAATTGTTTGTTGAAAATGGCAGCATGAATGCGACCCGCGTATCAAAACTCAGGAATCGGCCGTTTAATTGGTGAAAATAGTTTGTTGTTGGATGGATACTCCCTATTTAAAAAAACCACAAAATAGAGGTTATCAAATCCGGCCGACAACAAGCTATTTGTATCAATTAAACGGTTGATTCCTGTGATAAAAACAAAACACAATAACCCTTTTACCACAGAGAGTGGCTGCACAAACTTGCGCAATTCAAGTCTAACGTGTGTCCCCAAAACACTGTGGTCACATTGATGCCCTTCAAAGACTGAAATTACGTAAATAAATGACAGCTTGTCTGCAGCTAGAGCATTTTTTGCCTGTTAAGACTAGGCTGTTGATAAAGCATACACAAGATACTCTATGAAAAAGATGTTATCTAAACTGTAAGCCCCTCTATACAGAGAATCCCTACTGTTACAATGTATCTTGCATCATTCAGTAATTCATAAATGGGTTATATTAAAGCTTTGGGATGAATAAGAAACACAAAAACACATTGTTTCATACATAGTAGTCTTTAATGTTTAACCTAATAACATTTTTTGTGACCCCCTCAAAGTCCAGAATGACCCCATTATTTATGACTAAGGGGTCACAATGACCCCCTATTTTTGTTGCTAAGGGAAAACCCTGCGGTGGCATTGAAATGATGCTGTCATAATTAGTCAGCATTTACCATGCATGATTGTCGTAGCTACTAAGCATTTACCATGCATGATTGTCGTAGCTACTAAGGTAGTGATACCTTCCGTCAGAAGGTCCACTCCGATGTTATTTTTGTGACTGTTTCTCCACTCACCTTCATATCAGCCATTTATAGCTCTATTCTGGAATGAAACTTGATCATACCGGTATCACTTCTAATGGCTCTATGTGACAAAATTATTGTTGACTGCCAATGATATGGACATGGATCGTTAAACAAATGATTAATCTTTACAAAAAAGCGAAAATCATTAAGACTTAACAGTAACCTTCTCGTAATTCCATGTTTTTAAAGTGTAAATATTCATTGACCTACTTCCAAAGAAATAGATACTAGCCTTTACATTTAATGCACATGTTCTGGAAGTCATCTCTGGTACAGTATTTTTTTTTTTCACAATTTATTGGCTTCTGTTTCATTAGCTTGGGCACTGAAAGGAAAACTGAAACATATTGGATGTATTTCATTTATGAAGAAACATAATTATCACTTAAATTGCCATTCACACTATGTCATTTTTTCAAATAAAAATGACTGTGCATGCGCAGTTAACTGAATTTATAATGAATGTTTGATTACAAATTGACCAGATGTATATATGTCAAATAAAAGTTAAATTACAAAAATATCGATGACAACCTTGCACTAAACTTGGTGTCAATGTGAAGTTAAATCATTTATCTATTGATTCATGTCCATTTTTATAGCTGACAAGCAGATTTAAGACACATTATGCTGACTGAAAGATGACCGGCAAGATTTTGAAATTTCTGGAAGCCATATAAGAATGGCTGATATGAAGGGGTGCGGAGACCCAATGACAAAATAAAATTGGAGCAACCCTTCAGACTGAAGGTAAGGTAGGGAGAGTCTTAACCAAAATGCCGTCGGTCCGACAGACATGTCTGGTAAAAGTTAGATTGGTCCGTCTAAATTCTGCAGTTCATAGGACTGACTGTTTGGTAAAAAATCTGACAACAAAAAAGAATATTCACTTGTGATACTCAGTGACCATGTTTGCATAATTTCCTTACACATGTGTTAAAAGATAGAAATAACATTGAAAGGTCAAGTACTAACTTTAGAACGACACATGGGTTTTCCCATACTCTGCTCAGCTTCAGCTGACAGCAAACCAATCAAAATCATCATACAAATTAATATGACGTCATATATTTGTATTCATGATGATTTTTCATTGGACTATTGAAAATCGGGTGTCAAAATTACCCAATCTGTATTTCGGCAATTTCAAGAACTTTCCTTCCTCTACATGTCAGATCGAACACATGAAAGAAATCTGGAGGGATTGCAATAAATAGGGGTCTTGATTAACCCTTTACCACACAATCCCAACTTTGAACAACCCTCAAGAAGACGCCTTTTGAAAACATTGTTGGAAAAAGAGATAATGCTTGTAACCAGCATTTTCACCTTTTTCCACAATGTATTCTACTCTGTCAAGGACAAATTTCATCATTTGAGCCACCTTTAATTTGTTTCTGCAAATTACTTCAATTTGGACCGATCTAAAATTTCTTCGTTTGGGAAAGAGTTAAAAGGTGAATGATGATCATGGCCAGTGCTTTTATTAAGCGGACATAGACATATTGTATCTCCTGATAATTCCCAAAAGCGTCAACAAAATGAGACTGAACGTTTTGCGTACATCCAGAATTTTACAAAATTATCGGAAGTTAGGAGTCGGAGGTAAAAACAGGCTGTGTTAATCAATGATTTTCTTAGTAATCTGCCAATATGAAAAGCAATGATGCACCTTTTCTGATGGCCTATGACATTCATACAAAGAACAAAGACTGAACAAAAAGAGGCTTTAATGGAAGCAACATTTTTTTCTCTTTCAACGAAATAGTGATTCATGATGATGAATTGTATGCGTAAGATTCAAGTAAAACATGAGAGTGCATCTGTTTTCAATTCATTTTACCTTGAGTATCCAACTAATGGTATTGACTTGCCTATCTAAATTTCCCTACGGGTTGGGGTTTGGCAAAGTGATAAATTTATCAAATGCAATGGAGGCTCATGGAGAAGATGTGCACCAGAACACCTGTAATTGTGCATCAAACTACCTTGTCCACTCGGGGATTATAAAGCAATAGTTGAAGAATAGCATCACCCCTGCTTCAGTTTTTTTTTTTTCTTTGTCTCCAAAAACATATATTTTGAAAATCATTTTAACATATCGGAACAAGCACAGGGCTTTCACTAAACGTGGATCTTCACAGATTTTGATGCAAGAAAATCAGAAAATACCCTCATTTGGATGTTTTAGGTTTAACAAAATATACAGGTATGTCATAACAGTACATATACATCATATTTTCTAATTTGTTTTGCAGGGTAAAGCAGAGTACTTTGTGAAATGGAAAGGATGGTCCATAAAGTAAGTAGTAGACATAAAACTTTTACAGTTTGATTAAAAAAGACACCAGGGGCAGGCACAAATCACAGTACATGTAGTTATGTAACCCGTTACCAAACAATCCTGACTTTTAACAACCCTGAGGAAAAAGACTTTTGAAAACTTTGGGAGAAAAGGAAAAAAATACTGGTAACCAGCATTTTCTCCTTTTCCCACAATGTTTTCTACTCTTTCATAAACAAATGTCAATTTGTGACTAACAATTACTTTGTCGTCTGCAAATGCTGACAATTTGGACATGCCTAATATTTTGTCATTACATGTCTAATATTTTGTCATTTGGTTAAGAGTTAAACTTCAACCAAACTTTAACAATCCTTAATTTTTACAACCTTGTGGAAAAGGGCTTTTGAAAACATTTTGGGTAAAAGAGAAATGATGGTAATTAGCATTTTCTCTATTTCACGCAATGTTTTCTACACTTTTAAAGACAAATCCCACTGTATGAATCAAATTTAAGTTAATTCTTTACCAAGTGACAAATCTTAAACTTATCCAAATTGATCATGTTTGCAGACAATATATTACAGTTGATCCAAGGGATAGGATTATGTTTGAAAGGATAGAAAACATTATGTGAAAGAGAGGAAATGTTAGTTACCTGCATGTTCATCTTTTCCCAAGATATTTTCAGAGGACATTTCTTCGGGGTCAATAAAATTCAGGATCTTTTTGTAAACAGTCAATATAAAGTCATGCAGATTTTTTTAAGAGGTTATGCATTTAACTTAGGATGATACATGTATATTAACTCTTTACCAAATGACAAATTAAGTGTAGCTTAAACAGTGATGTATGTATTGGATAAGGTAGAAAATATTGTAGGAAAAGGAGAAAATGTTGGTAACCAGCATTTTCTCCTTTTCCTACAATGTTTTCAAAAGGCTTCTGTTTCAGGGTCGTTGAAAGTCGGGATTGTAAGGTAAAGGGTTAAGTGACAGAAAAGTTTCTACTTTTATTGCACCCCTGCAAGCAAAGTTTGGAGACTTCTACCGGACTTGCCTGCTCATTGGCTATTGTTCACTATTCATTTTGTTGAATTGTACTCCTTCTCTAGTTTTCTTTTAATTTCACTCGGATGGTATGAGGACGATGACAAGGAATGGTAGTTATATCAGCATCTTTTTTACCCTTTGCTATTCAGTCCTGTGTTTGGCAAAAGGTCTTCTCAAGCATTGCAGAGTTGTTTGCCCTTGAAATTGATAAAAGCTGAATAGGATTTGTGTAGATTAAATTTCATGAAGCTTTTAAAGGGTTTCACCTATACCAGGCTGGGGCATTGCGGTGCCTTGCCTAAAGGCAGTCCAAGCTCAAATCAAACCAGGATTTCCTGGTTTAAACTCAACTACCTTAACCACTGAGCCATCTAGGGTCTCTGACTGGGTTAGAAAAGTCAGTGTCTTTATCGAAGCATTTGGCAAGATAATGGTAAATATACAGTTATTGCTTTTCACATTTATGTGTGATCTACTAGGCAAGAATATTTGAACCCCACTCCCAAGGTTGTCTGTCCCTTCATGGACTCATGATTGTAAATAAGATACACCAAAAATGATATCTCAAGTTTTTCAAAAAGGTTTTCAAAGAAGCCAATTTTTAAACAAAACCTTAGGTACTGAGGTTACATAATGAATATCTATTAAAGCTGTAATTACTTGCTTTTACCAACTGTTTTTAGCTCCACTGGCCGAAGGCCAGCGGGCTTATGTCATGGCCCGGTGTCCGTCGTGCGTCCGTCCGTCCGTGCGTAACTTTTATTTCAAACATCTTCTTCTCTGAAACTACCCATCCGATTTTCACGAAACTTCACAGAAATGATCCTGACATGGTCCTCTTCAGAATTTCTTGAAAGAATTTGATTCCTTCAAAAATTCTGGTTGCCATGGCAACAAAACTCAAAAATATTGGAAATCTTTAAAAATCTTCTTGTCTGAAACCATAAGGCATAGGGCTACCAAATTTGGCATGTAGCTTTATGTAGTAGACCTCTATCAAGTTTCTTCAAATTATAGCCCTGGGGTCAAAATTGGCTCTTCCCCAGGGGTCACAAGTTTTACATAGGCTTATATAGAGAAAACTTTAAAAATCTTCTTGTCTGAAACCATAAGGCATAGGGCTACCAAATTTGGCATGTAGCTTTATGTAGTAGACCTCTATCAAGTTTCTTCAAATTATAGCCCTGGGGTCAAAATTGGCTCTTCCCCAGGGGTCACAAGTTTTACATAGGCTTATATAGAGAAAACTTTAAAAATCTTCTTGTCTGAAACCATAAGGCATAGGGCTACCAAATTTGGCATGTAGCTTTATGTAGTAGACCTCTATTATGTTTCTTGAAATTATAGCCCTGGGGTCAAAATTGGCTCTTCCCCAGGGGTCACAAGTTTTATACATAGGCTTATATAGAGAAAACTTTAAATATCTTCTTGTCTGAAACCATAAGGCCTAGAGCTACCAAATTTGGCATTTAGCTTGATCTAGTTGGAGTCTACCAAAAGTGTCCAAAGTATAGTCCTGGGGTCAATTTGGCCTCATACTTGGAGGGGGGGTTCACAAGATTTACATAGGCTTACATAGGGAAAACTTTTAAATCTTGGTGTACACAGCCATAAGGCTTAGGCTACCAAATTTTGCATATAATTATAGCATTATTTAGTGGACAGTTACAAAGAGGGCCCAAGTTACAGCTCTAGGATCAAGTTTGGCCCTGCACCAGGGATCACAAGTTTTACATGGGTTTATGGAGTGAAAAGTTCAGAAACCATCTTGTTACCAGCCATAAGGCCAAGAACTCCCACATTTGGCATGTTATTCTTCTAATACAATATTCCCCATTTAGTCAGACTGTAGCCATGAGGTCAAAGTTTTATAAGGGCTTATATAGTGAAGACTTTTCTTCGTGGTTTATATTTATAAGCCAGTGGAGCGATACAGGGCCATCATGGCCCTCTTGTATTAATTAACTCTCTACCAGATGGAGAAAATTTTAAGCTGTCCAAATTGAAAGCATTCGTAGATGTAGCAATTTCTCCATTTGCTTTGCTGTTCTTATGTAGTGTTTGTTGTGGGCACAGATTAAAAGTATGGGTAGTCTCCAGGAGGAAACATGTTAATATTCGTAGCATGTCAACAGAAATGATGTTGTTCAGATCTGAAATAAAGTTAGAGACACTACATGTACATTTAGAGTGCTCGATAAACAAAATGGACGACTTTATTATGTGAAATTAGACTTCAAACTTGGTAATTCCATATTTTTGCTTGAAATACATTGTATGTCTTGAAATATCTGAAATTGTAGTTTGAGAAGGTTCTGATCTTAATCTATACTGTCTCCCAAAGAAGCTGCAGTTACGCTTGGCATTCCAAGTGTATAGTAATCATGGAATTGTACAATTTGATAAATTTCTTCATCAGTCATGTAAACCTATATTTGCAGGTACAATACTTGGGAACCAGAGAGCAACATTCTTGATAAAAGGCTGATAGATGCATTCAATCGAAGGTGTGTACGCTAACTTTATTTTTTGTATGATTTATTTGCTATTTAATTGCCTTAGTTTGACCCTTAATTTAGATGACCAAGACAGCAATATTTTGAATGTATTTTCATTGATTCACTGCTCTGAACTCGACTAAGTGTACTGCATCCTTTTCTTGTAATATTTTACTTGTCATTCAAAGAAACATTCCATTTGCTTCATATCTGTATTTTTTTTTTCATCACTTTGTGTTCAGTTACTTGGTATGGTTTTAACTGAACAGTAGGTTTATCAGTGGATAGGCTTAACCCTTTACCTCACAGTTCAGAGTTTTAACGACCCTAACAGAGAACCCTTTTGAAAACATTGTGAGAGAAGGAGAAAATGCTGGTAACCAGCATTTTCTCCTTTTTCACATGATGTTTTCTATCCTTCCAAAAACAAATTTTAAAGTTTCAGTCACATTTATTTTGTCATCTGCAAATGCTTTCAAATTGGACATGTCTAAAAATTTGTTGTTTGGTAAAGAGTTAAAGGATCTGTTTAATTTTCATATTTTAAGTGAAAAATTCTTGTAAAATGTAGATAAATACAACTAGATATATTTTTCTTTGCAGTGGCATTATCCTTATAGTTGCATTCAGCAGAAAGGCGCAATTTGGGCCATTTAACTCTGTAGCAAACAACAAAATTTTAGACTGCTCCATATTCAAAGCATTTGCAGACAACAATTTAAATGTGGCTCAAATGATGGAATTTGTGTTTGATGGGGTAGAAAACACAGTGGGAAAAGGAGAAAATGCTGGTTACTAGCATTTTCTCCTTTCCCACCATGTTTTCAATAGACTTCATTGTTAGGGTTGTTAAAAGTCGGGATTGTATGGTAAAGAGTTGAATTGCAGAATAGTTGTTTTGCGATTGGTGCCTCCATCAATTTTTGTTACATCAGATATGATGTCATCACAGAGGCTTGTAACTAGTAAGGAAATACCATTGAAAAATATTTTTTCACACGTTTGTCCTGATTCTTTGTGATTTGCCAGCTATTGCCTTATTTCATTCAGAGATAACTATTTTTTAGCTCCACTGGCCAAAGGCCAGCGGGCTTATGTCATGGCCCGGTGTCCGTCGTGCGTCCGTGTGTCCGTCCGTGCGTCCGTCTGTGCGTTAACTTTTATTTCAAACATCATCTTCTCTGAAACTACCCATCCAATTTTCATGAAACTTCACAGAAATGATCCTGCCATGGTCCTCTTCAGAATTTCTTGAAAGAATTTAATTCCTTCTAAAACTCTGGTTGCCATGGCAACAAAACTGAAAAATATTGGAAATCTTTAAAAATCTTCTTGTCTGAAACCATAAGGCGTAGGGGTACCAAATTTGGCATGTAGCTTTATGTAGTAGACCTCTATCATGTTTCTTCAAATTATAGCCCTGGGGTCAAAATTGGCTCAGCCCCAGGGGTCACAAGTTCTACATAGGCTTATATAGAGAAAACTTTAAAAATCTTCCTGTACCTAGCCATAAGGCCTAGAGCTACCAAATTTTGCATGCAGCTATATCTAGTGGGCCTCTACCAAGCGGGCCAAAATTTTAGCCCTTGGGTCACAAGTTTTACATGGGCCTACATAGTGACAACTTAAGAAATCTTCCAGTACCTAGCCATAAGGCCTAGAGCTACCAAATTTTGCGTTTAGCTTGATCTAGTGGGGGTCTACCAAAAGTGCCCAAATTACAGTCCTGGGGTCAATTTGGCCTCATGCTGGGGGGGGGAGGTTCACAAGATTTACATGGGCTTATATAGGGAAAACTTTTAAATCTTGGTGTACATAGCCATAAGGCTTAGGGCTACCAAATTTTGCATAATTATAGCGCTATCTAGTGGACAACTACAAAGAGGGCCCCAAGTTACAACCCTAAGATCAAGTTTGGCCCTGCACAAGTGGTCACAAGTTTTACACAGGTTTATGGAGTGAAAACTTCAGAAACCATCTTGTTACTAGCCATAAGGCCAAGAACTCCCAAATTTGATCATAAACATGTGCTTATAGGGTGAAAATTAAAAAAAATCCTGTTGCTCCTAACCGCAAACCCAAGGGCTACCAAATCTGGATCACTTTTGATTTTTTTTTGAAATTAGCCTTGCATCAGGGGTCTTATGTTTTACAGAGGCTTCATATGGACGAAACTTGAAAATCACCTTATTTATAACCATACAGCATAGACTTGTATTATTTTGGCATGTGGCTTTATCTTGTGGACCTCTACCAGGGTTCAAGTAATTATAGCTCTGGGATCAAAAATGGCTTTGCCCTGCGGGCCTCAACTTTCACATGGGCTTTTACAGAGAAAACTTTGTTCGTCTTCATTTTGAAACCATTTGGCTCAGAATTGAAATATTCAGTATTTATGGTTTATATTTATAAGCCAGTGGAGCGATACAGGGCCATCATGGCCCTCTTGTTTTTCCATAGCTCTGGCATGGTTGTCTGTGTCATCATGCAAAAAGTTTGACACTTTCAAAAACTTGGACATTTTATAATGTCTCTGTAATGACTGAAGATACATTTACATGTACTTTAAACTTAGACTAGAGATTAACTACCAAAAGGGAAACCCATTCAACAGGGGCAGGTAACCATATTTTTTGACACAGTTATGTCCCTATATTGACTTAAAATTTTCAAGAAAAGCAACTGCAGCCGAGCATTGGCACACCTGTATGCGGTACCTTTTGTTTTTAAATTTGGAAAGATGATAAGATCTGAAGAGCTACCTTTATGAAACGAAGAGTATTTTAAGGTGCCATGATAACACCAGTGATTCTCTCTGTGTTCTTCAATAAAACCTGTTGTGAGTAATCATCAAAATCATCTTACATGTATTTAGAAAATTCTAATGATTACCCACAATATAGGTTTAGTTAAGGTATTCTGTTTTTAGAATTTACCTGTTTTTAAAATGAGCCTCTTGATTAAATGAAGATTCATGCTTGGCCATGATCCAATAAACCAATACTGTATACAGTCCTTAGGACCTATCAAATCAAATATTGGAGACTATTTGATTGGAAGATAGACCAAGTGGTATGAACCATTATTACTTTTCATGCCATCAAAAAATATAGGGACATTTAGTTTTTGTGATCTGTCTATCTGTCAGTAATGTTTTTTTGTGTGTGTGCCATAACTTGTCTGCAGGTCAAAGGTCAAGGACAAATGAGTTTTTTGGGGGGATAGTGTTTGTGTCTGGCCTGTAACATTTTTAGTTATGAATGAATTTCAGCATAACTGTGCAGAAATGACAACCACATGAAGACAATGGGTCATGTCTGAGAATCATGTCTATAGGTCAAAGGTTAAAGTCAAGAGCAAAGTCAAATGTATTTGAAAAAAAATTGAAGTGGGGAGGGACTATGTTTGTTTCCAGCCTGTATTATTTTAGTGAGCCAAAAGAATTCACATAACTTTGCAGAAATGTCAACTCAATGTGTCACATGCAAGAATCATGTCCATAGGTCAAAATTCAAGGTCACAGCAAGGCCAAATGTGTTTTGAAAATGGGGGCTGTGTTTGTGTCTGGCCTGTAGCTTCACTGTTTCTCTGCTAGAAATTATAACCATACAAAGATGTGTCATGTGCAGGAATTATGTCTAGGTCAAAGGTCAAGGTCACAGCAAGGTCAGAAGTGTTTGTAGAAGTTGTGTCAGTAGTCAAGATTAATGTTCACAGCTAACAGGAATGGGTAGTATTAACTTTGTCGTCAGTCATGTTTTGTTTAAATGCTTAAATTGAAGGATTATGTAATGCCTTTATTGGTCAGTCTATCTTTCTTGACCCAGCCTAGTACTGGTGAAACCCAGGAAATTCATGAGTATGTGGGTTGTCACCGTGATATGACTAAAATAATGTTGAAAGTGGCATAAAACACCATTCAGTCATTCAATCTATCTTTTTTGATCCATAGGCAATTGCATGTGCAGCTGTTACTTTCTACAGTTTTCATTTGAATCCCTTAAATCATAGTCCAACATATCTCAACAACTTGCACTTTTCATTTCAATTGTTTTTGTCAAGGCCCGATGAGGAGTTCCATGGTCATTTGCTCTTGAATTTAGAAATTGGTTTTTTATTGCGACAGACTTTTGTGTTGCTCTTCACAGCTCTTGTTTAGAATATTTTTCTGATGCAAAAGTCTTTTGAAATGTGTGCAAGATTAACAATACAATAAATTTGATTGTAGGCATCCAGATGCTGGGCATAAAAAGAGAGGTCCTAAACCGAAAAAGGTTCAGCCGCAGGTAAGCCTATCTACTACTATTTTCAGAAAGCAGTGTCAGAATACAGAAAATGAATTCACTTCGTAAAGTAGTTTGTACAGTGCTAAAATTGGCCTCAGTTTGGAAAATTGGTGTGAAAAATTTCTTCATATGTCATGGTTAGTGATGTAATACGATGTTCCAACATGTTTTTCATGATTCTGAAATAGACGAGTACTTTCTGCAATAAAATATACCTGTACGAGAATAAGGTAATATTTATGATAGCCTTCAAAATTGCCCTATGGATTTGAAATCAAGATTTTTCGAATTTAACAATCTACTAATTTTTAAGCTCTACTGGCTGAAAGGGATTGAACCCTTTTAAATAACCTTTTACCACACAATCCTGACTTTTAACAACCTTGAGTTAGAAGGCTTTTGAAAACATTGTGGGAAAAGGAGAAAATGCTGGTATTTCTGACATAAATCCAATCATTTGAGTATCGTTTTTTTTGTTTTTTTGTTTTTTTTTTGTCATCTGCAAATGCTTTGAATTTGGACAAGTATAGAATTTTGTCATTTGGTAAAGAGTTTAAAATGAAGAAAATCCTGCAATCAGTTTAGATGTAAAGATGTATGCTAGAAAGGGGCCTCTAGTTTGAAAGTCTTTTTTATCAAACACTGGTTACAGTACTCTCAAGGGCCTCTTGTTTCAAAGACTTTATTTTATCAAACATTTGTTACTCTGAGTGTTACCTTCATATGAAGATTACTGGGAGTTTCTTCTCATATTTTCATCATGGAAACAGCCAGTGGCTCCCTTCAGTAATGTGCTGTCTTAACCCTTAACCAAATAATCCCAAGTTTCAATCCCCATGAGGAAGAAGCCTTTTGAAAACATTGTGAGACAAGAAGGAAATGCTGGTAACCAGCATTTTCTCCTTTTCCCACAGTGTTTTTACTATTTCTGATACAAATCTGATCATTTGAGTATCATTTTATTTGTCGTCTGCAAATGCTTTGAATTTGGATCAGTATAGAATTTTGTCATTTGGTAAAGAGTTAGAAATGAAGAAAATCCTGCAATCAGAAGTCATCATTTGACATTTATCATCTGCAAATGCTTTCAGTTTGGTCTAGTCCAAAATTTTGTTGTTTGATAAAGAGTTATATGAAGAAATTTCTTTTTCCTGGGCGCTGTCCATTTGCATTGTACTGTTGACTTATTTTCTATTGAAGGTTAAGATTTTTATATTACAGTCTTTTTTCAGGATCTATATACTCCAACCATTCTGAATTTGTCTCAAATTTTAAATCCAAAACATTACATCCAATCGTATTGTCATGGAATTTAGAAGCAGAACAAAACATGTATTAAAAATGGTTGGTCACCATGGACCAGTTTAACCCAATACCACATAATCATGAGTTTTAATGGACCCTCAAGAAAAGGCTTTGGAAAACATTGTGGGAAAAGCTGGTGACCAGCATTTCCTCCTTTTCCTTCATTGTTTTCTACCCCTCCCAAAACAAATTCCAATTTTTGAGTCAGATTTATTCTGTCATCTGCAACAACTTCTAATTTGGACAAGCCTAGGATTTTGTCATCTGGTAAAGGGTTAATTAATATTGTGGGGTCGGATCATTGTGTATATGAAGTGATAGGTTTTATTCTTTACCAAAGAGGCACAAGTTTTGATGCCTGTGATGAAGAAAGCTTTTAACCCTTTACCACACAATCCTGACTTTTAACAACCCTGAGAAAGAAGCCTTTTGAAAACAGCATTTTCTCCTTTTCCCACAATGCTTTCTACTTTTCCCAAAACAAATTTCAAATTTTCTGTCACATTTAGTTTGTTTTCTGCAAATTATTTTAATTTGGACTAGTCTGAAATTTTGTCCTTTGGTAAAGAGTTAAAAACTTTTTGAATAAAGGAGAAAATGTTGGTAATCAGCATTGTGTCCTTTTTCCTTCAACAGACAGATTTCAGTGAATAAACTGTGTTTACTTTGTCATCGGCAAATGCTTTCAATTCGGATAGGTCTAGATTTTGGTTTCTGGTATAAGAGTAAGTAAAAGCTATCATTACCTCCATACACTTTACTTACAGTCGTCTACCTCAAAAGATGCAAGTGATCTCTCAGATGCTGAAACAGAAAAACAGAGTGAACATATGTCAGAATCTGGGGATGAGCTGACGTCCCTGTCAAAAACTGATGACTCCATGTCAGAAACGTCTCAAGAGTCGAAGTCAGCTGATCTTGAAAAATCCAGCAATAACAGTGACAGTGAAAGTGACAATGAGAAAAATACGGAGAAAGTAAATCGTGATTCTAGTGACTCAATTACACCTCCTCCGCCAAAACTTACTCCAGTCAAAAGAAGGGGTCGACCTCCAGGGTCACCAAACAAGAAAAATCTCCATGTACCCCATTTACAGAATGTCATGAAACAACGTGGGAGAGGTGTAGGGAGACCAAGGGGGTCTGGACGAGGGATGAAGAAAGGGATTGGGAGAGGAGTTGGAAGAGGTAAAGGAACAAATAAACCAGGAGGTTTGTTAAAGAACATGGCCAAGTCACTCTCACCAAGAAGACTGGTGTCAAGAGGAAGAGGAGGCATGAGGGGTCGAGGAGTGAAACAATCCAGTTTGATGAAGATTAAGATGAAAACGAACAAACCAGGGAGACCAAGAAAGATACCTGCTGATCAGTTCAATTCTCCACCTCAAAATACTCCTAAATCCGTGAAATCTCAACTTGAATCCAAAACTGGAAAATTGTCAAATTTGAAAACAAATTTTGATTATGATAAAAAACGTGAATCAGCTGGTTCACTTGAGGGAGTTAGCATCCTGGAGCATGAACCCGAGTCAATGAATGACCTGGATGATGACTTTGGTAATGACTATAATGGGGATAGTGATAGTATTATTGAAAAACCTGTGGATTTGAGAAATTACTGGATTCCCTCTGAAAATGTGAAGTCCCTGTTAGATCGAGTGTATATAACAGACGTTACCACAACATCAGGGGCTACAATTACTTTCAGGGAATGTCCTACTGAATCTGGGTTCTTCAAAAATACAGAAGTTCAAAGTAGTTGATGAGCCATCAAACATCATTCTATTAAGGTTTTCATATGTCTGTACATAAGCTTATATTTTTCTTTCATCAACATGAATCTTAAAACTTTTAGGATTCTCAGCCAATAGAAATTTTCCATGAATACCATCGACCGATGTGGTTTTGCATGAAAGATTGCGGTTTCTGAAAACAATTTTTGATGTTATTGTTTTCATTTAACTTAAACTTTGTCAGCATACTTTACCCGAAAGAAAAGCATAATACTTTCATGTGTTTTTTTTCCCTTCAACTCTGAATCACTTTTAACCCTTTACCATGCGACAAAATTTTGGACCAGACCAAATTGAAAGCATTTGCAGATGACAAATTAAATGTAACTTAAATGATTATTTCTGTCTTCATTAGGGTAGATAACATTGTGGGAAAAGGAGAAAATGCTGGTTACCAGCTTTTTTTCCTTTTCCCATAATGCTTCTTTCTCAGGGTTGTCAAAAGGTGGCATTGTGCAGTAAAGGGTTAAAGTTGGGCAAGATTTTCAGAAAGATGGTAAAAGTGTAAATTTTGGGAAATTTTGGTGAAATTTACAAAAAGACCCATGTACGAAAGCTTTAAAAAACAGTTTGGCTATCCACTCTGTATCACTCTGAGAGAATGAGAATTCATCCTCAAGTTCACACTAATGGAAGAATCAAGTTGAGCCAACATATGACTGGTGAGTTGTTATGAGGGCTCTTACTGGTTGTTTCTGTGGGTGTGTCACCCATATCATCCAATCAAAAAGGCATACTGTACTTGATAACCTAATAAATCTCCATGTTACTTCCATCATACAGCAGATGTCTTGGCAGATTTTTTTTTTTTACATTTTTTTTTTGCCCAAATAACCAAAGAAATAATGTCCAGATAACACTGACAAATAAAGTCTTCTCATTATGAACAAGACTTTGCTTGGAGCAAAACCAGTGACAGGTAGACATTTATCAGTAATTCAACCAGTATGCTTAGAGATTATTTCGTTGCTGTCATTAAACGGTTCTAACTAAACACAAAATTATACAGTACATGTATTTTGTGCTCTAAGCACAAAAAAAAGATATGCTGATTTAAGCTTACACAATTTCTCACATGCACATGCATGAGGCATACAGAGGGAAAAGGCAATTAGGGCACTAATGGAAGAAAAACTTACATTTGGTTGCAAGGATAAACTAAGAATCCATTAAGGTAGGTTTCCCATGGCCCTATAAATTTAATGCCCCCTACCTTGTCTGATGAGCAGGGCCAGTTGGCCCCATAAATTTGATTTCTAGAATGAACCCTGACAGTAATCGAAATGCAAATGAAATGTAAAAAGTTTTGAATAAAACTCACTTTAGCATGTAGACAGGGGTTTAGACCTACCAGAAACAACACGTAACTGATTGAGTACAAATATTTGAAAAAGATGAAAATACTTATGTTTTAACCCTTTTACAAACAACAAAATTATGGACTTGACAAATTGAAAGCACTTGCAGACAACAAGTGTTGCTCGAATGATTTGTCTTGAATGATTTGTCCTTGAAAGGGTAAAAAAACATTGTGGGAAAAAGAAGAAAAAGCTGGTTTTTAGGATTGTTAAGTCTGGATGGTGTGGCAAAGAGCTAATAAAAGAGAGAACATTATGAGAAACGGAGCAAATACTTATCTTTGATAAGTTTATGCTCTGTTTCCTGCAACCGTTTTAAAAGCTGTATTAGGTTGGAGTGTAAATGGATATTTTTGTTGGGTAGTGGGTTAGGCTTTTTAAGGTCTATCGTTTTCAAATGACTGAAATAAAAAAATGAGCCATGCACTGTGAAAAGGGGGCTAAATGCATCTGTAAAAAGTATCAACCCAGGTCAGCCAGCCAGGCTGACCTGGGCCGATACTTTTTGCTTTTGGTCAATTTTCTGTATATCCAAGGATCAGTCTACCTCATGATTAAGTCGGTTGTTAAAAAAAGTGGATACTTTGGATCCATAATTATGTGATGGCTTGATTGGTACCATGGATCATGGAGATGCATTAAACCTCTTTTTGCCAGAGCATGGCTCAAATTCTTTTTTTTTGTATAATCATCACTTAACTATAGATATCTCCTTT
Source organism: Tridacna gigas (assembly GCA_945859785.2). NCBI lineage: Eukaryota > Metazoa > Mollusca > Bivalvia > Cardiida > Cardiidae > Tridacna > Tridacna gigas. Next base: position 48,237,364 of record OX244030.2, on the reverse strand, counting down.
TAGCTCCACTGGCCAAAGGCCAGTGGGCTTATGTTATGGCCTTGTGTCCATCGTGCGTCCGTCCGTCCATGCGTGCATTGACTTTTATTTCAAACATCTTCTTCTCTGGAACTACCCATCAGATTTTAATTAAACTTCACAGAAATGATCCTGGCATGGCCCTCTTCAGAAACTCTTCAAAGACTTACATTCCTGTTAAAACTGTGGTTGCCATGGCAACAAAACTGAAAAATATTGTAAATCTTTAAAAATCTTCTTGTCCAAAACCATAAAGCCTAGGGTTACCAAATTTGCATGTACCTGCATCAAATGGACCTGTACAAAACTCTTCAAATTATAGCCCGAGGTCAAAATTGGCCCCACCCCTTGGGGGGGGGGGTCACAAGATTTACGTAAGTTTATATAGTGAAAACTTTAAATATCTTCTTGTCCTAAACCATATGGCTTAGGGCTACCAAATTTGGCATGTAGCTTCATCTAATGGGTCTTTACTTAGATTCTTCAAATTTTAGGTGTTGGACCAAAATTGGCCCGGCCCTGGGGGGTCACAAGTTTTACATGGGCTAATATAGGGAAACCTTTGAAAATATTCTGGTTCTAATCTAAATCACATGGCCTAGGGCTACTAAAATTGGCATGCAGCTCCATCTAATAGACCTCTACTTAGATTCGTCAAATTATAGCCCTGGGGCCAAAATTGGCCCCACCTTTGGGGTCAAAAGTTTTACATGGGCTTATACATGGAAAACTTCGAAAATATTCTTGTTCTAAACCAAATGGCCTAGTGCTACTAAATTTGGTATGAAGCTCGCCTAATTGACCTCTAATAAGATTCTACAAATTCTATCACTTGGGTCAAAATTGGCCCTTTCCCAGGAATCACAAGATTTACAAGGACCTTTATAGTGAAAACTTTAAAAATCTTCTTGTTCTTAGCTGTAATCCTAGGGCTACCAAATTTGGCATAAAGCTTCAAGTGGATCTCTTCTGAGTTTGTTCAGAATTTAGCCATTGAATTAAACCCTTTCATGGTTTATTAAAGAAACTGAAAATCTTGTTTATAACCATACAGCCCAGCCCTATATTACTTGGTATGTGGTTATATCTTGTTGACCTCAACCAGGATTTAGTTAATTATAGCTCATAATGATAGCTTGAAATCGTAAATCATAGGTAAAAAATGGACTCGCGCTGGGGTCACAATTTATCAGTTTTCCTGTTAGAAGCCTTTAGACCTAGAGTTGTAATGTTTGGTGTGTATGGTTTGTACATATTAGCCAGTGAAGCAATACAGTGCCATCATGGCCCTCTTGTTTTTCTTTAAACATTCCAGTCATTTGTGTCATTGTATTTCCCAAAATCTCATTCATTTGATAAAATTATGTGTTTGTCTTTTTCTTCATCAAAATTTTTCTTCATCAAAAGCTATTCTAGTCATGACAGCTACACAAGTTAAATGATATTGAGTTGAAGAAAAAAAATATCAACACAAAATAGGCTAACCCTTTTTTACCAAACAATCCCGTGTTCTGTCTTCTGATGACATTGAGGAAAAAGGCTTTGTTAATATTGTGGGAGAGAAATGCTAATACATGTAATTAGAATTTCTTACAATGTTTTCAACGTTTCCAAAGACTTTTCCATCATTTTGTCCAAATTTTTTGTCTGCTAATGCTTCTAATTGAAACATGTCTAAAATTTTGTAATTTGTTCAAGAGTTAATCCTTTACCGAACAATCCCAAGTTTTGATGACCCTAACAAAGAAGGCATTTGAAAACTGGGAAAATGAGAAAATGCTGGTAACCAGCATTTCTTCCTATACCCACAAAGTCCTCTACCCTTTCAAAAGCAAATTCCATTGTTTTCGTCCAATTTATTGTCTGCAAATGCTTTAATTTGGTAGAGTACAAAATTTTACCATTTGCTAAAAAGTTTAACTACTTGCAGTGAGATCCAGATATTTTGGTAAAAACTTTGAACGACAATATTTGTTTCCATTCTTTTTCAAATAAAAAAACTATTGTGTCTTCTGCTAACTTGTTGATGATATTTATGTTCTATCAGACTTGTATGGAAATTCTACATGAATAACTATGTTTAGAAACAACTACAGTTAAGAGTGTGTACCTGCATACTTATTTTAACCGTTTACCATACAATCCTAAGTTTTAACAAACGTGGCAGAGAATTTTGGAAACATGGTGGAAGAAAGAGAGAATGCTTGTAACCAGTATTTGTTTCTTTTTCCCACTTTGTTTTCTATCCTATTATAGACAAATCCCATCTTTCTCATTGCATTAAATTTGAAATTTCAATATGGTTGAGTGAAATTTTCGTCATCTAATAAGGCGTTCAATAGAGTTTATCAAGTTTTACCTAGGCCTATACAGATCAGAAGTCAACCAGAAGAATTGAAAACAAGAAAAATCTTTTAAAAATTAGATGGGGTAATAGGCACTGGAGTAATATTATAATGCTTTTGTTGTTTAATATGAAGAGAAAACTGAAAAGTAATCATGCCAGTTATTTGCCTCTTTTTCTGCAGTCTTACGCATTTTGTTGAAACACGATGTATTTTCAATTAGATATGAGCCATGCCCTATAAAAAGGGGGCTTAATGCATCTGTGAGAAGTATCGACCCAGGTCAGCTTGCGCAGTCTGCGCAAGCTGACCTGGGCCGAAACTTTTCGCTATTGGTCAATTTTCTGTATGCTAAAGGACCAGTCTACCTTATGATATAGTCGGTTGTTAGACAAAATGGACCTTACAGATCCATAATAATGTGATGTCTTGCTTGGCATAATGCATCACAGAGCCCCCTTTTGCCAGAGCATGGCTCATATACATGTATTTTTCAAGATCAAATATTGGTCCAATTTGTTGCTGGAAAAGGAGCAGATGTGTAACTCTCATTCAAGTCATAACAGTACAAGTTAATTTTAATCATAATATCAACTTGTACAAATGATGCCAAAGGAAATGAGCTATGCTCTGTGAAAATGGGGCTGAATGCATCTTCGTGATGCATGATACCAAGCAAGTCATCATATAATTATGGATCCCCAAAATCAATTTTGCATAACAATCGACTGAATTATGAGGTATACTGGTTGTTTGACATAAAGGAAATTGACTAATAGCAAAAAGTTTCAAACTAGCCCTGCGCAGATTGTGCAGGCAGACCTGGGTTGATACTTCTTGCAGATCCATTAAGCCCCCTTTTCATAAATTATGGCTCAAATAATTGAAGCAAAGAAAGGTATGAAGAGAAAAAAGTTATGAAAAAAGAGCAATTTCTTGCTGTAATTAACTGTATCTTGGACTAGCACATAAATTAGGCTTGTAGGACTAGGTGACAGATCTCTTATTCTTCAATGCATTTGCTTTTGTCAGTCCCACATGTTGACAAGTCTTATAGCTCAGATAGATTCTTCACATTGTGCTTTGAATTGTTTTTTTACCAGACTGAGAAACACTGCTAAGACTGGCAGTATGGTAAACCCATACCATACAAATACCGCATGTTATGACAATAGATTTATTTTGTATAGTTTTTGTCATATATCAAACTCTCTTCTAAAAAAACTTCTAGATATATTTTTCCTTGCCATCATATAAACTGTATGGTTTTATACGGTAAAAAGATGCGATTTTAGGCATTTGAATAATTTAAATAACAGGATGGTTGTTTAGCAATCAACAACCCTGTTTGTATCACATCAGTCATGGCATCATTCATACTGATGTAAATAGGAAACAGCTTCATCGACACATGTTACTGATCATGTGACATTCAAACAAGTCTACATGTAACTCAAACATGAAATCTAAAAATACTGGAAGAAGCCATGTGGCCTGTAAAGGAAATACCCCTGAAAACTTGTTTTTCTTTTCATACTTTTGTCTTACCTCTATACTATTGATTTGCCAACTATTGCCATGCTTGATTTAAATGACAAATCATTTTGTAAGTTTGGTGAGATGTCCATTCCCTTGTGACAAGCAGTTGCATATTTTCACACTAAATTTTCCTTGTGATTGTAAAGAATTGATGGTGTTTAACGCTGTTTTCAACATTATTTGACTTGTATCACAGCGACCAGTGCACCTATTCATGTTTTCCTGGAGTTTCTTTTACCATTGCTATGCACAATATTCTTTCCAAGCCACTGGCTGCTTTCCCACATAACCATCATCGAAAGAATGGTCAGCTGTGAGAGAGGAATGAATCCTGTCGCAGTGACTATCATCAATCCTCGGAAAGAAATTGGCCAAGCCGGGGATGGAACCAGCAACCTCCTGTTCTCGAGTCCTGTAAGCTACCAACTGAGCTACCGGGGCTTGGATTGATACAATATGAAAAAAAAAAAGCACAAGCTTGTCATGAAGAATGATACCATAATTTCTCTCTCCGATGGTCACATTATTTCATTTTTGATGGAATTCATGATTTTATTGTTGTTACTGTTTATACAAGTGTTGTGCAGGAATGTCATCTTATTCATTATTGATATACATGTACATTGTGGTTTTTCACTCTAAATACCTATGTCTCTGAATAAATTAATGCGACTTATTTACATGACTTTTACTGTTTTTCTTGACCAATTAATTAAGTAACAGGTGTATATCTTTAGGTATACAGAACACAGTCGCAAATGAACTGCTTACCAAAAGACAAAATTTTAATCCGACTCCATGAAAATGACAAATCAAATGGACCAATGCAGATTGTAGAAATGGCCAACTTTACATGTTTAAATATTTCATGGCTCTGTCTCATACACCACTTGGTCTGGGCAGTAAAGATTTAACCCCTTACCACACAATCCTGTTTTAATGATCTTGAGGAAAAAGCCTTTGGAAAATACTGCAGGAAAAGAAGGAAATGATAGTAACCTGCCTTTTCTCCTTTTCCCACAATGTTTTCAAGTGCCTTCTTCCCCAGGGTCGTTAAAAGTCGGGATTGTGTGGTAAAGGGTTAAGGAGAGAACAGCATGGCACTGACAAAATGACTGTTTGATCACTGAAATAAATTTCAGGTTTAACTCTTTACCACACAACAAAATTTTAAACTAGTTCAACCCTTAACCACACAAGCCCGACTTCTAACGGTCCCGAGATAAAAGGCTTTTGAAAACATTGTGTGAAAAGGAGAAAATGCTGGTAACCAGCATTTTCTCGTTTTCCCACAAGGTTTTCTACACTTTAACAAACAGTTATCATCATTTCAGCTAAACTTAATATGTCGTCTGCAAATGCTTTCAATTTGGACAAGTTTAACATGTTATCGTTTGGTAAGAAGTTTAATTGAGAGCATTTTCAGGTGACAAATTAGATGTGGCTCAATTAAGGAGGTGGTCTCCGAAAGGGTAGAAAACACTGTCAAAAAAGAAGAAAATAAAACGCTGGTTACCAGAATTTTCTCCTTTTGAGCAGATTTGTATAGCAAATCCGCTTAATGTGATCGTTTTGACTGGAACCAAATACATCATGCGTAACGACGCATGCGCACTCACACTGTACTATGATATCTGTTTGACCTGAACCAAATATACTGTCATTTACGCTTTCGCCCATTCTACTTTCAGTTAATACACCTCAACTTCACTTTTGTCACTACCGTGTATGTGTATACCTATAGTCCGAAGTCTAATACCAGCAAAAAACTGTGTAAGATTAACGGATCAAATTGCCACTCCTTAAACAGTAATAGAATGAGTTACTGTGCAGACCGCTTGGCAGAATACTTTTGACTTTCCTTGGGGCTGCCCTTGCTAACTCCATTTTAAAATGATTGCACATGTGTTGCATGTGATGTTACTTTTTTATAACAACATATTACAGCTTTATGCTACTCCACAAATCCGCTTTCCAGGACTTTGAGTCCTTTGATTTCACAATGTTTTCAAATGCCTTCTACCTCAAGGTCATTAAAACTCAAGATTGTGTGGTAAAGGATTAATGTGAATATATGAGAAAAAAATGTGGAAAGGACAATTGCTCCTAACAAGCAATTTCTCCTTTTGCCGCCATGAAAAGGCATCTGCAAGAATGAAGAGAGATGGGAGAGGGGGAAAGAAACCATGCAGCAACATGGGTATTTTTACCTTTTAATATTTCTTTAAATTTCCAGTTGAGAAATTGCATATTTCCTTATACTTCTTTATGTGTATCAAGTAACACATAAATTACAGCACAACTGCCTCAGACTTGACAAAAGTTTTATACTTAGTAAAATATAATATTGGTAATTTCTCAATTCTTTGAAGCAATCTGTTGTAAGTGTCTCACAGACACACAACAAAGCATACTGGAAAAAAAAGCAGTTTAAATTTGAATTTATAAAAAATAAACTGAACTCTCATAACTTAAAAGCCAATTAGGTTTTCATCCAGCTGTAGATTCTCCAAGCACACACAAATCCTGACAGTAGTGCAATTATATTGTGAAGTTTTTTCCTTCGACTGTCATCCTTTCTGACTAAAACAATTGGTGTAGCACTGGAAACTGAGTGAAGTAATGTCTCCAGTCTTTGAATGTTGTCCTCCACTTGGTATTTACAACAAGGGTCATGTTGCCATGAGAAGAAGTAAATACTGGCACATACAATACTGAACATCCCACAGCTAAAATAGAAGTAATCTCTTTTCTCATCCAGCTTTTCCCCAATCACACACACTGTTCCTGACAAAACTGCAGTCTTATGTAGCACATTTCCAACTTTAATCCATCTTGCAGTTTCTTCACCAATGGCCACAGGTTCAACAACAATGACCTCTGCCTTCTGTTCAAACGCTCTCTCTAGCTCATTTTCTATGTCCTCTTCATTCAAATCATTGTCCCCATAGTCTCGAATAATCACATATTCTGGTGGTCCATTTGGCCTGCAAGAAAATTGTGGACGTATTACTACTCGTATCAAAGCACATATAATATGTGGACAGAAAATGTTACATATTTGTTCACTGATCTCATCAATTTAATAAAACAAAAACATTTTATATGCCTGACTATGAGACCTTCTGTTTGACTTCAAATAAGTAATATCTTAACAACACTAAAGTATCTTGCACTGCAAATTTCTATCAAACCATGTCGTGTCCGAAAGCAAAAATGATTTCATCAGCTTGGATCAAGATATTCAAATTTCAAATTCATTGTGGCACGAATATCTAGCAAAATTCTGGAAAGTATAGATCCAAGATCAGACTGCATGTTCGGTGTGGTCACACAGGTCTGATTTTAATTCTTAAGTCTCCAAAAGCAACAAACTCTTTACAAAAGACAAAATTTTACACTTGTCCAAACTGAAAATCACTTGTAGACGACACAATAAATGTGACTGAAATATTAGAATTTGTTTATGGAAGGGTAGAAAACATTATGGGAAAAGAAGAAAATTCTAGCTACCAGCATTTTCTCCTTTTCCCACAATGTTTTCCAACAGCTTCTTTCTAAAGGTCATTCAGAGTCAGGATCATGTGGTAAAGGGTTATGACTAAATAGCTGACCAATTTGAATGAACAACATGACCCTCATCACAAAACTGATGTTTACATATTTGAGGACTTTGAAACATTCAATCTGTCAATTTTCATCCTAAATATTGAAAAAGTCACACAATATTATGTTTCAGAATTCAATCTCTGTCACACTGTAACATAAAAGTGAGCTGTAAACCTTGCTATTTTAAGTCTGGCTCACAATATGTCAGATGAAATGTAGCCATGGATATTAGTTGCCAGACATGTGTCTATGCCTATGATAGGCCAGGTTTTGTAGCAAACCAGCTAGCACCTGCTCTAATTAGTCTTTACCAAAAGTTAACCCTTTGCCACAAAATCCTGGGTTTTAACGGCCCTGAAAAAGCAGGCCTTTAAAAACATTGTGGGAAAAGGAGAAAATGCTTTTCCCACAATGTTTTTTATGCATTAAAGCCACAGTGAATATGTTGTTTGCAAACGCTTTGAACTTGAAAAAGTCTAAAATTTTGTCCTTTGGTAGAGAATTAAGACTTATCCATATTGTAGTCGTTTGCAGACAAAATACAGTGAGGCTGAAATCGAGGGATCTGTCTCTGAAAGTGAAAGAGCAGTAAACATTGTGGGACAGGCTAATACTGCTGGCTACAAAAGCCTTTGGCCTCCAGACTATTAAAACGTTCATAGGGCCTCCTCACCAATAACACATTAGTGGGAGACAGAGGTGTAGGTGTGAAGAGTCGCACTCTCACACCAAAGATTCTGGGTTTAAATCCCCTGTTGAGTGGGTTCAATCTTTAAAAATACCCAACCACAGCGCAAGTACTGGTTACTGTTTCCAGGAAGCAATAAGATTGATTAATATGAGTTTTAAGAACTTTATTTTTCTATTGATGTACAATGAATATGTTCAAGCATTAAAACATTGGATTGTTTGGTAGAAAGTTAGTGCTTTACCAAACCAACAGAGAAAGACGCCTTTTGCAAACTTTGCAGAAGAAGAAAATGCAGGTAACTAGCATTTTTTCCTTTCTCCCACTATTTATGTATTCTATCCCTTTATGGAACTTCAGTTTCAATTCAGTTTCAAAGCCTACAATTTGCTGTTTGAAAAATATTTGATGTTAAACACGCATCATCGGTGAATATTATTCTTAGCTCTTTGATTTTATCAATAGTTTGTACGCTGGAAGTGTTCTTTGTTGCTGGCTCATGTATAATGTGATTTTCTTTATCCTAAATAACATGCCTTTTTGAGTTTTTCGAATTGACGGTTGAATCTTTAAGTAACTTGCAAATTACAGCTGATGTCAATGATTATCATTTCAAGAAATACCCATTTCCATGATTGACTGCATCTTAAGACCTTAACATATGAAAAATATGTGAATAAGGTAAGAACAGGTTTTATTTCGCAAAAGAATTTATGTAATACCTAGATCGAGCAGTCGTAACCGCCATACTTGTCAGGAACGAGCACTCTAAACGATAAATTAGATCAAAGTACCTTCTGGCTGCAACGGAAGGGATCGGGGTCAAAACGGCCCACTTCCAAAACGGCCCAAAACCAAACCGGCCCATGACCAAAACGGCCCACTTTTTTTGTCATGCCTTTTTCGCAATGGAATTCGCACAAGATCTTTGTGCGTCTTTTTTTGTCTGCTTGTTTGTTCGTTCTTTATCTCATGCAGAAGTTTTCCGGCCATTTATCTAGCATGCTTCATTTCAGTTTTAAGTATTGAAAAAGATGGATAGTTAAAGGAATGAAAAGAAACACATAGTCTCAAATGAATTTATACCTTTTATTTTTTTAACCCCTTTTTAAATCTCAATGCAGTAAACTGATTTTGCAAATTAATTAAACGTACCCTTAACTCTTTACCAAACGACCAAATTTTAGACAGTTCCAAACTGAAAGCATTTGCAAACGACAAATTGAATGTGGCTCAAATAACGTTTTCTTCCTTTAAAGGGTAGCAAACATGATGTGGAAAGGAGAAAATGCTGATTACCAGAAAACATGGACGGAAAACGTTATTGAAAACATTGTGGAAAACGGAAAAAATGCTGCTTAGCAGCATCTATTTTTACCATGATGTTTCCAAAACATTTTTCATCTTGATCGTTACGTACATAATCAAAGTGGTGAAAGTACTGACAGCCTAGCGAATTTGATTGATTGATTGTTCGTATGGTGTTTAACCCTGTTTTCAACATTATTTTAGTTATGGATCCTGTTGCAATCACTATCATTAATCCTAGGAAAGAAATTTGCCGAATTGGGGATCGAACCAGCGACCTCCTGTTCTCAAGTCTTGTACGCTACCAACTGAACTGCTGGTGCTATGCATGCTATTGGTTAACTATAATCCAGTTTAAGTTTAACCCTTGTGATTCTCTGCTTTGCATAGGTCTCTTAATTTACATATAAGCAAAGATCTTGTACCTTACAAATGACATTTTGTTCAGTTTATTACTTTGTAAGAAGACATGTTCAAATTGGACTGGTAGAGATGTAGTGTTTTTGTCAAAATTGTCATATACAACAGAATTAAGGTTTCTAAGGTTTCTAACAGAAAGAAGTATTTTCGGTGAGGCAGTATTTGGCAACTGGGGGTTTTTGTGATATTTACAACAGTTAAAGTATCTAACATCTTACTGTATAAATATCACCAACACTCTGCAGGAATCGAGACGTCTTCCATTCACCGGAAGAGTACCGATCCCAGCAGGCGTTTATTAATTTGTCCATTTTAACTGATCTTCCAGAACTTCCTCTTTCCAAGTCGTTGGTTTCAACCGCAATCTTCACCAGTTCTGCCTCTTGCCTTAAGAGTGGGACGAGCTTGTAAAAACCTAAACACGAAGTGCCGGCTTTACTGTTAAGCCTATGTTGCCAACCTGAAACAAAACACGAGACCTATGTTAATTTTACCGCTACTTTATATTTCCACAATAACGGACCTTTACTCTAAAACAGGTAAAAACGCTGGGCTCGTCAAAACTGGAAACATGTGCAGACGACAACTCAATTATTGATCAAACGACCGAAACTGTCCTTGCTCAGTTTCAATTATTTATATTGTTTGCAGAAAATGTAGATAAGACCCATTCAGCATTTGGCCTATTAACTGTTTAGAGTAAGTAGACAGATGTAGAGTGTGTGCAGTCTGATCTTGAATATGCATGTTCGGATAAATCCGCTAAAATATTGATATTCCGTTGTTTACTTCTCTTGTTTACGACATTGATGTAATGCTTTGTGCGTTGGAGTTTAACACTGGGTTTCAGTACGGAATGTATAATCATTTTAAACCCTGGTGCCTCGATGATTGTAGCAAATGATGACACTTGCTTGCAGACCGTACCTCAGTAAGAGACAGATGGACAAAGAGATAGTTTTTATAAAAAAAAAAACACAACTTTTTAGGCTTTTTTCCTATTTACTTTAAAAGGTTTTGATATCTATGGATGTGAATAAAGTTAATACCCTCTACGTCATTATTAGTTCGTACTGACTGGCGAAATACCGACCAGTCGTCGACTCTGAACGTGGCGTTGGTCATCCACTGTCTTCTCATGTAGTCTATTAATGAAGTAGTTGCTGCTGTACTAGCTCGTTCTGCTAACGTATCAAATGCTCTTTGGATGTGAATTGCTGGCAGGAACTGCAGGGCAAGCAGCATCCGGACAAAAGAATGCAATCCAAGTCGCTGTCTGTAGGTCTCTGCAAGTCCAACCTGCTGGACATGGCGCCACACCGCTTGCGACCAGTGAAAAGCACATCCTTTTACCTGCACTGCAGGAAATACTTCACGAACAGCTTGCCAGGCCGCTGTAATAATATGAAATACCTAATAGCTCTTTTCTTTTTCTTTTTTCTTTTTGAAATACATGGACATAGGCTGAATCGAGGTTTTCTGAGAGAGAGAGAATCTTATTTCATTATATATTTAATTTACCCAACAATTATTAAACGAACTTAATAATTCTGTATAACTCAAAATGTCACTTTCTGTAATAAAATTTATATATTTACATCATTTTGCTATTTTTAGACTTGTACAACAACCAAACTATTTGCAGACGACTAATCAAATCCCGTTAAAAATTGGAATTCTTCCCCTCATCCCACGTTATCAGGGTCATTAAAAGACGGGGTTTGTTCTAAAAGTTGACTCACCCTGTTCATAATCCAAAACAAATCCCTCTAAAAAATAATATCCTATCTTTTCTTGGAGGGAGCGCAGAACCTGAAACAAAATATCGTATAGTAAGGTTATCTACGTTAAAAAAGTCAAGAGTCCGTCTGAGTTACTATGTCTTGGGGTGATAGTCAGAAGGTAGATAATTTCAGGGAGACAGAGACAAAGACAGAGGCAGAGAGGGGAATATTGTAAATAGGGTAATTTTATTTATTTAACCCGTTACCACACAATGGCAAGTTTTAACACCTCTTGTAAATAAGACTTTTGAAAACATTGTGAGAGTGGTGAATAGCGAGACAGTTTCAAAGAGCGTTTGACTTGACTTATGTATCAAAATATATAAGATCTCGTTGTAATTAAGGTCATCATACCATTATATAATCTTCTTTCGTTCTTCTACTCATTATGGAGAATACAAGTGGCAGTTGTTTGGACTGTCCATTCCTTTCTATGAAAGCGTGGATTGACATAAGCTGGCCATGTCTTTTGAAAGGTTCCCCTACAACCTGAAGCAATAAACGATATATTTAGATATTTGGTCAGTATCATGTCTGCATTTTTTTTATCGAGAAAACCTATTGTCAAAATGGTTGAACTACTGCATATTCTACAATCTAAAATTTGTTTCGAAGTTAGTACCGTTCCTTAATTCAACAAAATTTTAGTCTGCTTTATTCTCCCTGTCATTTTCTACCACTTCAAATTTCTAGATTGACATATGGGAAAACTTTAAAAGAGTATTACCTTAAATGTTCCGTCCATGTACCAGCGCTTTGCAGACTTCAGCAGTACCATTTGTTCATTCGTTATGAATGTAATGTGACGTTGTCCATCGTACCGGATATCAGAAACTAGAAATTCTTCTGCATTGAGAAATTTCCGGTCAATCTGTAAAATAATGAATAACAATTTTTTATTTTTCCAGTTCCGTTGATAAATTGTGAAACAACGTGCATACACTGCCATCTCAAAATACGCCTTCGTTTATCAAACGTATAGTGTTTTACATCTTTTACTTAATGAAATAATTAATTGTATAAGCTACATATGTTACACAGAGTTTTAAATGCCTAATTATCATTCTGTTAGATAAAGAGAAAAGATATTTACGCTAAGCTCAAGAAAGGGAGGCTGGTCCTTGTTCACCTCATCGACTTGTATTTCGGCATATACATGTGGCACCTGAAATAATATCTTTACTAATGAATATTTTGCTTCAATCAAAAGAAGCTCAGTTATTGAGACTGACTCTGAAAATTTGATAAAAAGCAGTTACAGGTGAAGGATAGATGCTGCTTAACAATGTTTTCTAATTTTTCCTGCGTGTTTACAATATCAACACTTCAAATTGTCATTTATAATAGTATAAAGACTACAATTACGTTGGCAATGACACTATCAGAATTTTCAAGAAATAAACCTTGTCAAACTGATATCATTGTTGAAAAATGAATATTTGCTCCTAACCATCGTAATCTGTTTTCCACACTGTTTTCTAATCTTTACAAACTCGGGAGTTTTCAAAAATGAAAAACATATTTAATACTTTACCGCAAAAACTTTCAGTATACAATTAACTCTTATCCAGCTACTAATGTTTTTCCATACAATTTTTTTGGGAGAAGATATTTCCATCCAAGATCAGACAGCAGGTTCTGTGTAGTCTGATCTTGATCTAAATTGTCCGCAGAAAGGGGAGCGAGTCGAGCTTAGCAGTTTAAGGATTAATATGGTCGAGTTTATAATCTGGCGTTTGGAGTAGATAAATACAAGTTTTGCTTGTAATATAGAAAAAAATAGATTACCGCTTCCTCTGTAAATGTCCATTTTTCCTTGTCTAAACACGGTTTACACACATACGTCAACCCACCAAGCTTAACCGCCTCCCGATACGCAGCCAGAGAAATACCTGAAGATACATTTAGAACTTTTTAAGAAATACGAAATTTTCAGTCACACACATGTTCGTAGGATAAATAGCATCATATCGGAAAATGTACTCCCAAGATCAGACAGCACATTCTGTGTTGTCTTATCTTGATTGATAGTGCCTGCAAACGGTCATAAAGTTTTTTTTTTTGTGACAAATTTGCGCAATTGAATGAGGAACTTCTCTGCGATTTATTTAAAAAAAAAAATAGGGACAGACAGACGGACTTTTTTTTTTTTTTGAAAAAATAGGATAAATAGCATTGTATCGGAAAATGTACTCCCAAGATCAGACAGCACATTCTGTGTTGTCTTATCTTGATCGATAATGTCTGCATACGGTCATAAAGTATGGCTTTTTCTTTGTGACGTATCGAAATTGAATGAGGAACTTCCCAGCGATTTATTTGAAAAATGATACTCAGAGAGACAGACAGACAGACAGACAGATTAAAAAAAAAAAAAAAAAAACTCACTTACCTGTGTTGCATGTTCGGTGTTGCCACCGGCTACATCGGTCACATTCAACTGCCTGCTGCCTTTGACGAACCTCCCGAAAACAAACAATGCATGGAAATTTCATAATTCCAAAAGTGAACCGTCACTCGGTCCCAAATAATATGACAAATCAAACACAAACGCCCCCACCACACACGAAATAACAGTCAAACAAAACAGTCAATCAAGAAATTTACAACAGATAAAATTTATGAAATTTAATAAAAAGTCTAAGATAATCCAAAACGCATTTTTTGAAATTATATTTAAACAAACGCAAGTGATTCGATCAGTGAGAAATAGTATGAAGATATAAACAATTTTAAAGAAATAATGAGCTCTTTATATAAAAGAAATGAAACAAACAAAATAGTGTCAAACACCTGTGATTGAAGCCATCTTAACACGTTCCAGTCTAGCCTTAATTAAGAAAACGCTATCTGAGCAGGAAGCAAGCAACGTGTGAAATATAACACGAAACAAATCCGGTCATACATCATCATCTGTTACTGCATAATTCGACATTGAGTTCAATAAAATCAGGGGATAAAAAAATAGAAAGAAAATGATTAAAAGAAAAAATGATAAAGATCCTTTTTAAAAGTGGGCCGTTTTGGTACCCATATTAGTGGGCCGTTATGGTAAAGTGGGCCGTTTTGGACCGGGCCGTTTTGGGAGTGGGCCATTTTGACCCAATCCCCAACGGAAGCCCTAAATTTGACCGTACCTTACCAACAAATAATTTTGTTTAACCCATTTGTCCCTGAAACAGATTTTTTTTTCAGACGACAATCTATACGATTTACGATTAAACTTTTTACCATACTGTTTATTTGGTGTTTAATTCCGTGTACACAGGGATCGTATATAATGTGTAGGCTATATAAAATCCATGGTTTACAACATTAACTCTATACTAGACGACAAAATTTTAGACTTGTCTATATTGAAAGCATTTGCAGAGTGGGTAGATGCCACTCATAATCTAATATTTGTCTTTGGACGAGGCCAAAACATTGGTTACCGGCATTTTCTCCCTTTTCCACAGTGTGTTCAAGAGCCGTCTTTCTCAAGCTCATTAAAAATCGGGATTGTTTGGTAGGCTACAGGGTAAAACCAATTCAGTCTTAACCAGCCCACCTTTCTAGATGCACTCCTGGAATTACTTTTCACCAGCAGCCTACTTCAAAGAATGCTCCTTTCCAACCATAGGCTGTTTTTCCAGTTAGCATGGTCAAAAAATAAACAAAAATGTTCAGGCAGGATTTTGGGTGCGACAGGGATGAATCTTTACTCTTATCCTGGTAGATAACTTAAATGAAACTTTCAAGGTGATGATAAAAACAAAATGTTGGTATTTCAAAGTTATGGGGGGGTGGGTCGGTGGGGAAACATCTCCTTATCGGACAGTCTTGATCCAAGATCAGACTGCACGTTCTGTGCAGTCTGATCTTGATCTACATTGTCCGCAAAAGGTCCGTGACTCGCGATCAGCAGCCTAAGGGTTAAACAGGCGTAAGTATTATCACAATACATGGATCCGTGGAGATAAGATAAACCGTCACCATTGGTTACTGTTGCTATAGGCTCCCAAGCTTTCGCAGTTTACATGTATACAGTATAACGGAAAGACTAGTTACGCGGTGCCGTCATGACGGATTCGCTTGACAAAATTCCGGAAAATTTTGCTTTATCATACTTGCCTGCTGATGTTAAAGTCTCGGGAAGGAATTTAGAGAGAGGACTAAACTATTATACGCAAGGATATGTGCATGACGTGCGAATTTCGGAAGCTACAGACGACGAAATACTTGTTTCTGCCAAGTGCTGGCGTTCGATAAGAACGAATGAAACACCTCATAACCTCAGTTTGGCGTAAAAAATGGTGCAATCAAAGATGCTTTTTGCTCTTGTAAGGCTGGATAAGTTGTCTTTGAATTTTATTTGATAATTTCAGTGGAATATGAGTAATGCGATACATTTTATGCATTGTCTAAGTCAACAGAGACGGAAGGATTTTTAGTCTTCATAACTCTTAACCAAGCAGTGCGTTTGGAAGCAAAATGGCGAAAGGGGTAAATGTTGGTTACGTGTATTTTTCTCCTTTTCACAGAAGAACTTCCAGCCTATCAAAACAGACATGTTACCCCAATATTTGAATCATAAAATATGGTTCAAATATTGGGGTAACATGTCTGTTTTGATAGGCTGGATAGGTAACCGTCTGCAACGGCTTTTGGAGATGTCCAAAATTCTGTTGCTTAGCAGTTGTTCAGATTCGTTTTCGGGTTAAGGGAAAACCCGACGTTTTATGATTTTAATGTGCTGACAATTAACAAATTTGTCGGTAGATGGTTGTTTGATTAATCTTGATAAGGGGTGGTCGGGTGTGACAAGCAGTCACATCGGTTTACAGTTAGACACGCGACCTACTAAATAACAGTTCGCCGGCAAACCGCCAACAAACCCTTTGAAATTAAGATTCGGTAATCCTATTAAGTCTCGCCAAATCAAAGTTTGGTTTAATTAATCTGTCTTTTGAACAGAATCTTCCCTTAGTCTTAGTCCGTTGCACAATTTACATTAACATACTTAGAGAGGATAACAAGTAAACTTACATAGATCTATAAATTTTGCGGTTACACTTTCTGTGTCAAGATGAAATTTAAGTAGGAGACAGTGTAGACACACG
Source organism: Tridacna gigas (assembly GCA_945859785.2). Classification (NCBI taxonomy): domain Eukaryota; kingdom Metazoa; phylum Mollusca; class Bivalvia; order Cardiida; family Cardiidae; genus Tridacna; species Tridacna gigas. Next base: position 48,220,551 of record OX244030.2, on the reverse strand, counting down.
GTCAAAATGCTTGTTCTCTGAAGTTTGATCTTTATGTAGACATTCAGCATTTTGTTTCTTCACTAACTGCGACATAAGATCCAACCAGGACTTAGTAATTTGATGATGAATAGTAGCTAATAGAAAACCCGGATTAGGACATAGCCCTTATGATGCCACATATCACTTATGCATAAACTGCCTTGCTTAACAAATCACACACACCCTTATAAATTTTATGTAACATTATGCTGCTCATAAAATTAACACACTCACCCCCTTATCACATCTCCCTTTCATTCCCCATTAAAAACATAAAATGAAAAACCTCTTAATTAATAATTCTACTTTTAATTCAATTTTTTACATCACACCCCCCATTTAAAAAAATCCCCCAAACGCAACCGCAAGCCTTTATTTAAGATAGTGTGTCACTTAAGATAAAAATTAAAAAAAAAATTAAAAGAATAATTAAAAAATTTTTACCCCCAACGCAATGGCTTGCCATCACATATGATAATAATTTTTAAAAAAGCTTGCCATTTATATGAGATAGTGAATAAGTTATATATTTACTTCACAAGTAAGTATATAATGTCAAAATGAAAAAACAATAACTTAAAGACATAAGAACCCAGATGTTGAGAGTAAAGGGTGGCCGACAATGATGTTGTTTATCGGCTAGTTTATTTTAAAAAAAATTTAAATAAAATCAATTTTTAAAAATTTGCTGCATGCTTCAACCAACGCATGACGCATCATGGTGTGGCTAACCGGCTTAAGTGGGTGGGTTAAGATGATAAATTTTTTTTTAAAATTTAAAAAATAAAAATTGAATTTTTTTGTTAATTAAGTTTAAACAATATTATATAAAAATGAGTATTTTAAATAGAATTACAAATGAGTTTAAAAATGAACTTATTAAAGTTTTGTTGTGTAAGTTAAAGTTTAGTAAAAAAGTTTTTAGAATAAATATAAACCAAATTTGTCTTCCTTCAACTAATAGTATGGAGGGATTAGTTCCATTATTTATTCATGAAATCAGTAAAGTAGCAGAAAGTTATGAAGGTACAAAAATAGAATATTATTCAATATATCTTTATATTAGCAAATATTATTTGAGAGTGTCAGTGAATTTATCAAATCGTTTGCCTTATTTAACTTATGAAAATGATTTAATAAGAGATATTAAATATGAATTAAAAAGTTATTTTTTATTTTATTATGAAGTAAATATAAATTTTAGAATAAAATATATGGATTTTAAAGTGGATTTATTTCACCCTTATTTTGAAGAAAAAAAGGTAAATGGATATTTTTTTGATTTTTCTACATTTGATGAAAACCCGAAATCACTAGTTGAATTTAATAGTTGTGGTCAAGCTATTAACCCAAAATATGAATCAAAAAATGTAATCAGTAGTATACCAAAAGAATTATTTAACTTAGAAGAATGTGCAATATGTTTAACAAAAAAACCAAAGATTATTTTTGTAGAATGTAGGCATATTCCAATATGTGATGGTTGTGATGATTTAAATAAAAATTTAAATAAATGCCCAATTTGTAAAACAATAAATAAAATAAAAATATTAAAAGAATAAATTTTTTTTTTAATATTTAACCTTTTTACTAGGTTAAATATTTAATATGTTTTTGGTCTTGCCCCCTGTGCTTCATACAAATTTCTTTCTTCCTCACTTAATTCCGGTATTCTATAATGCCCTCTTGCTAAAGTATCATGACTTCCATCCAAAAGTAAGCATCTTTTATTATCATTAAAACTTAATGCTCTTTTATTTATTTGTATTGTGTTTAATTCATGAAGATAACTTCTTATACCACCCATATTTGTATAATAATCTTTTCCTGTATCTAAACAATCCTTATAAGTTTTAAATTTCATTTCTTTTTCTACAACAGACCCTTTTATTCCCTTACATCTTTTTATCTCTGTTTTATCTTCTTCATAGATAAATTTACCATCCTTGTCTAAAACTGCATTTTTGTTTGTCTTTTCTCTTTTTAAAGCCAGTTTCTTACAACAATATGTCTTGGCACCCGTACAAACAAATTCTGTCATAATATCCCCTTTTAGTTCATCTTTAAACATACCTAACACATTTCTATTTTTTTCGCTGTGCATTGGATGATTAGGTGGGTATTCACTAAAATCAAACATGGTATCTGCCACTTCTTTTAAATCTTCGTAAAGGTCTTCTGTTTCTATCTCTAGTATAAAACTATCTGTATCCGTGTAACACATTCTTACTTTATCTCCATATTTTTCCACAAAATACTCATAATAGTCTAAATACATTGTTGTTTTACTAATATCAAGTATGCTTACTCCTAAATAAATTGGCTTATCATATTTTAACTCTGTTTTTTTCATGTGAACAGCAACTAAATTTTCATCAAATATAGTATAATCATGAAAGTTATGTTTTGCGGTTAGCTTTTTAAAACGTTCACACTTTTCACCATTAACTAATTCAATATTTACTCTGTTTCTTATGTTTTCCATGGTTTTACCAAACACAGCGTTCATCATTAACTTCCATAATTTTTCTAAAAAATTATTACCAGCTATTTTTGCTTTTGTTCTTAATTCAACGCACTTATCAATATATTTTTTTATTTTTATGCTTTCTTTAAACTTTAATCCACAATGTATTTTTTTTATCTTTAACCCTAAACGTAAGCAAGTTTTTAAAGCTTCATAATGAAGAGCATATTTTTCTTTATCATATAAGTTAGGAATTAATTTTTCCACCTTATCAACTTTTACTCTTTCTGGTGCAAGAGGTATATCACTATGCTTATCATGCAATTCTTTTGGATACTCTAAATCAACTTCTAAAAAGCATGGATAATTTTCCCAGTTATTTAATTCCTCTTCTGTCATCCATTCAAAATTATCAACAGGCAAAGGTTTAGACATAGCCCAAGGATAAAGACTGTTCTTATCAATATAAATCAAATACTTTGTAGGTTTATTCGGATCATATAACTTACCCATGTATTTATTATTTGCCTTTGCATATCTTTTACTACCCATGCTTACACCACCTCTTTTAATTTTTTCAGTAAATAATAGATAATCTGGGTCTGTGTATAGTTTTAGTTCTATCCCACTTTCCTTTAACATTGCGTCATATCCATATCCAGGCAAAGTATAGTACCAAGCTGGGTCCAAACCAAATTCTTTAAGAGAAGATAATCTAAAGTTTTCTATAACATCAGCTAATAGTAAAACATCTACTTCATTGTATAACCCTAAATAATCCCTTATATTTTTACATTCAAAAGCATGAAATACCTTTAAAGCATGTTCATAATCTTTATCACTAATATGTTCATTGTTTAAACTTGAATAAAATGCCTCTTTAAGTGGTAATTGTGTTTCTTCCAATTTATCAAAAGAATCCAACCATTCATATGGGAAAACTCCCTTTCTTTTTAATAATTTTACTTGTTTTTCTGTGTATTTTTTTTTAAAATATAAAAAATTTAAATTTTTAAATTCATTATCTTCTAAATTTTCTGTAAGTTTATGTAAACTACTTGGTAAAAATTTAAAACTATCTAAAAATCTTAATTTAATAAAACTTTTCTTTCCTACCATGATATACTTAGTAAAACTTATATATTTTTCTTCTGTGTTTGGTAAACAATCAATTCTTCCACTTTTTCTACCAAGATATTTAATAAAAATATGTGCATCATAACCAGCTAAATTATGAAAAAAGACAGGTATAAAATTTGGAATTTTTGCTTTAAGATTGCATTCATTATGAGCGGCACCACGATAATTACCAGTAAAATGACAATGGTCAACTACCTTTTTATTATTTTCATCTTTAAATTCACCACCACATATCCAACATTCTTTTTCATTTTCATGTCTTTCCTTTTCTTCTTTTGTTAAAATAACTTCAACTGATGTTTTATAATACTCATGATAAAGTTGTTTTGCGTCCTTAGTTAATGAATCAATAAAATGTTTTTCTGCATCTTTACCTACAAATCCTCTTAATATCGGCTTAAAAAAATTACTATCAAAACTACAAATTAAGTAATTGTAACTAACTGGTATATGCTTTTGTGTTTTAAGTGTATTATCATTTTTTTCTTTGTTATCTATTGGCTCTAAAATACACTCAAAATCAGCTATTACAATAAATGGAACCATTATTTTCCTACAATAATTTTCAAACTTAATTATAAGTTTATCTTTCTTATTTTCTGGATCAGGCATTCTTAAATTAACTCCATCATAATTTTCACAGCGTTCCATATGCTTATCTAAAAGTTTTTTACTTCCAAAATGGCAATTACAAATCATACAATACTCTACATTATCATTATCACTTGCTACTTGTTCTCTCATTAAACCCCTAAATTTTTTTATTAAAACATAATGTGTTTTTTCATCATCTTCAATATAAAGTAAATTAACATGATTTTCTTTTAAGGTTTTTATTGTTCTAATTCGATTAATTTTTTTCTTTTTATTATAACCATAAACATTAACACTTATATTTTTATTTAACCTTTCAAACTTATCAATATCATGTAAGGATACCGGGTAATTTATTCCTTTCATATTTAAGCTATTTTCCTTTGATTTTAAATCATTATCAACTCTTTCAGGATGATTATCTGTTTTATTTAATGCTCTTAAGATACACCATAAAAAGCACTTATCATCCTTATTTTTTATATTAATACAAACCTTTTTGTTTGCTAACCAATCTGGTAATGGCAACCATCCTCCTGCTCTTAATGGTTCATAAATAACAGAATGCAACTTGAAATGAACCACACTATCAAAGTACCACCCACTTCCATTTGTAATAAAACTAACAAAGTTTTCTAGAATCCTTTCCATCATAGTATAGTATAATTCTATTGCATTAGTTCCTTCTAAATTAATCTCATAACCTGTTTCATATCCACTATGTGTTTTTTTCCCAGAAGAAAAATTAGCTTCTATCCTTTGTTCATTTTCACCCTCTCCTCTTTTCATAATACATTGCAGATTTGTTTTTATTTTTGTTCCACGGATTCTCTTTATGATTTTTACAATTGTTGGTTGTATTAACTCTAAAAACTCTTGTGGTGTTGCAACAGGTATCCCTTTTATTTTATATTGTTTTGCATAATCTTTTAATGAAGAAGCGCCTTCTTCTACTTTTATTTGGTCTGCTTTACTATAAATATCTTTTGTTCTCTTTTTAAGGGCTTCAACTTCAGGTCTAATACTAGGTAACCTAACATTTTCTAAACTTCTTAACAAATCACTAACTGAAGTAGTTGTTGGTGAAGGTGTTCTTTGCCTTGATGGCTGGGCAATTGTTGGTATTAAAACAGGGTCACCAGTGGTTCCCAGGTCTCTATCTAATAATGAAGGACCAGTATTGATTAAAAGAGTAATTAATTCATTACGCCTTAGTCTTGAATATCTTCTTAATCCCCTTTCCCTTGCTAAGTTTTTTAATCCCCTTACTGTATATCTATCAAATTATTGTTCCATATTTTTAATATAAATTTAATAAACTTAAGTCAATATTTTATTATTTTCTTAAATAATAAAATTAGTGAATGTCAATCTTATATTTATCTTTCCATACTCTTCCATTCCAGTTTTCAATTGTTTGTGGGCAACGTTCTAAAAACTTTCCTGCTTTGAAAATAGACGGAAATTCAAGAACTTCTTCTGTTTTAACATCCTTTAAAGTAACTCTCCTTGGATTTTTTGAAATATCTTTTAGCCTATCATAATTAGGAATTTTTTTAAATTTTTTTTTATTTTCTTCTTCTGGATAAAGTCCATGTTCCTTTAAAACATCAATAAACTTTTTCTTGTTCCAATAAGAAAAAAATTTAATTTCATTTTCTTTTAATATTTTTTTCATATCTTCAATCTTTAGCATTTTTTATAAATATAAAAATTACTTAATACACTACACTCATTTTATTTCCATCACTCTGGAAGTTAATTAACCTATCACTAAGTAAAACAGCATATGCTACAGCATTTGCAGGGGCATTCCTACTAAAAGTTGCTTTAATATGAATATCTGTTACACTATACTTCAACCTTTCACTTTGCTTTGACATGTCAAAAACAAACAAAGGATAAAGGGTTTTAAAATCTGAAGGAGTAATATTAGGGTTTGACACTAATTCGTCCATGTTAAAAAACTTTTTTCTAAATGAAGCAGTTTCACCATATATTCTACTAAACTGATTTGCAGTAAAATTTATATCATGTTCATATATTGGATATCTTTTTGGACCTAGCATTACATAAATATTTTTTACGTTAAAGTTATCAAATGTAGCTGGGTTATGTTCCTGGCTATTATTTCTTCCATCTTGAAAACCAACAATTAAAAAACGTGGTACTTCAGGAGATGATTTAGAAGATAGTCTCCAAGTAAAACCAGTTGTTGGTGAAACAGCAATGGAGTCGCTTTGTATCATTCTATAACCAACTGGAAATTTTTCTTTTTTCTCAATAAATTTATAAAGTTCTAGCTTATTTCCATCTTCCGGTACAACATGTGGCATAAACCAAGATACCTTAAGTAAATTAACTCTACCATCATCGACACCACCAGCTCTATAAATTGCTTCATCATCATCGCGTCTTGTTAAGGTTAAAGTTTGTTTCATGCCATATAAAATTTTGTTATAATCTTCACAAAAACCAAATATGTGTTTCAATGGGATTCTAAAACTAATTGTTCCAACTGGATTTGAACTAAAAATATAATCCCTTCTTATCTTAAAACCTATATTATTAACAGCATCAGCAGTTGTAGTGGTATCTTTATACCACAACTGGTTTAGTCCTTGTGATTTAGAAAAGTCATCTGGGTATTTTAGCAACCCAAGTATTGTTGTAGTTTCACCAGGGTAATTAATGGATTCTATCTCTTGACCACTAAGTTGATATCTGATATTTTTAAACAGAAACATTATGCCGTTATTTATTAAGGTAACAACATTAGCTGCACCATAAACGGTACCATCATTTTTTACTAATTCACCTACAAATTGTAAATATGATTCTGAAGGATGATAAAAAATATCTTGGGTTTCAATATCAATCCTAATATTTCCTCCTGGGATGTTTAGGTTAGTTCCTAAAATAGGAAGATACTCATTGTATTCATATTCACTAATATTATCATGATGCAAAATTGGTGCTTTGATGTTTAAAATATCCATTTTTATTATATGCAATTATAATTTTTAAATCAAATTATAATTGGGTCTCAACTTAAGTTATTTTTACTCCGGAACCCTTTTTAATTATTTTCTTAACTAAATCTTGAATAGCAATGGCACTACCATCTATTAAAGTGTTAATATTTTGTGATGTAGGTTGAGTTGTTGTAGTTGGCTGTGTATATTTTTCTAAAATCTTTTTAGATTTTGGGGTTAAAGCCTTTTGAACCAACTTCTTACCTGCATCAACCGCAGCTGTTTTACCTATCTCTAACGCTTTCTTTGCTCCTTCCTTTGCCACACTTTTACCAACATCAACTGCTGAAGATGCTATTTGTTTAGCTGCACTGCTAGTAAAAAGCCTTGTAAGAAAATTAGTTATGGTATCAAATATTCCTGCTCCACCATAAGCATAACTTCTTTTAAATCCTCTCTTTTGTGATGGAATCATTTTATAGTATCGACATTAATTTTTTATAAGTTTTTGTATTCAATACATGCTGCCTTTTTAATTCATCACAAATACTTACCAACTCATTTCTTACACCTGTATTACCAGCTTTTTTACTTGCTATTAAAAAGTCAAGTCTTTCTAATAGTGCATTAGGGTCAGATGGTATAATGGTAATTCCTTTTCCACTGTGTTTATCATACCAAAAGTGAGTAAGCATGTTATTCCACTTGGATGATTTGCTGCTTTTTGGAAAATTACTTTTCGGGTCATTATTTCGATGAAGGGTACCGCTTTTTATCATTATTTCCTTGTAATTTTCAAAATCACTATCATCATATTTATCTCTGTCCGGTCTTTTAGCTACAATTAACTCCCACAGACCAGGCGTACCTTCATAAGTTTTATTTGCAAATAAAATATCATCTCCTAAAATTTCAACTTCCTCATTGCCAATATAAAATTTACCTTTTTTATCATATATCCCACATGTTGTATCTGCTTCACCTGCATTAGTAAATCTTTTTAGTTGTTTTGCTGCTAATGGCCCAATAAGCAATAATGATTCTCTTTCTTTTTCCTCTTTTTCCAACTCTTCAATCCATTTATGAATACTTTCAATTTCATCTTCATCCATTTGTGATCTATAAGCTTTTATAGAAGGAAATTCAGGAAACGTAATAGCCTGTGGCAATTGCTGAATCCCCTCTTTAATAGGTTTAAGCCCTTCTGTAATCTCTTTTGTTGCAGCTTTTTGTGTTTCTGTAATAGGTTTAAAAAACTTTGAAAGGTCTGTTTGTAATTCAATATCACCAGTTTTCTCTGTAAGTAGATTATCACGTATTCTTTTCTTTGTTGCAAGATAATCTTTTACTGTTTGTTCTCTTTTTAAAGGGTCTTTTATCTTTAAAAATGACATATTTTTTTTTAATTAATTTTTTTTTTAAATTTGTATTATCTATCTCACATGCACAAGAGAATTTAAACTTAAGTGGCTTAATCTTTAGTATGGCAGGGATCCTCCCTGTCTTTTTTCCACCAATCTCCGAAACTCCTCCCGTGCTTCCTGTTTCCCCCTCTCTATTAAGCTCTCCTTTTCCTCTAATTTGCTTTTTTTATTTGACTTATTCCTTATGTCTTCCTTCATCTTTTTATATTTTTCCAATTCTTGAACAATTAAGGTAAATTCAGAATGGTCAATTTCATTATCACTAATTGCCTTTGATATGTGTGTGCCGAGAGTGTTTAACTTTGAATCAGCAAGCATTTTAATTTGGAGATGTTTTTCAGATTTTGTTCTTGTTCTTCTAACAACAAATTTACTAACCAAAGCACCCAATCCAGAAACTAATGCCGTTGCTTCTAAGGCCACCGTTATTGGTATCGCCACGATGGTACTTAATAGGGCTATTCCACCTGCTCCTGACGCTAGAGTAAATACTGTTAAGCCTGATTCAACATTATCCACTGTCTTACTAATTTTTAAATATTTTTTATTAAGTCCTTCTCTTTCTTTTACTTCTTTTTCTAAAAAATCTTGAATATCAGATATCTTCTTTAGTCTAAAATTTTGCCCATTATCTCCTACATTAATATCTGGAGCACTTGGTGTATTCCGTGTTTCTGGTAAACTCGGGTATATTTTCTCTTTGAGTTCCATTTTATTAATTACAAGTTATTTTTTAAATAGAGTAGTAAAGACGGCACAAAAAAGTATTTTTATCAATTTTAATTGATTTGTTTGAATTGTTTGATATTGTTGTTACAATATCATCAATTTCTTCTAATATTACTTCATTTGTTAAGCTTATCTCTTTCAGTTTTAATTCTTCTGATAAAGAAATTAAAACGACGCCCCTACTCATTAAGAAACCAAAGCCTAATGCTATTGTTTTTGTTTCACCTGGTCTTAACGTTATTTCTTTTTGAACAAAAATATCCCAGGTAACACTATTTATTTTTTTAGGCATATATGTCATTTCTGCTGGCTTCCAAAAAGTAGTTTTTGGTTGTGTTATTTTTGGCTTCACTCCAAATTTGTAAACATTCATATTTTTTATTTACAAAATAGCGCCTAATAGAGGACCTATTAAAGGAATTTTAGAAAATGGGCTATTTGGACCTAAAATAAGTCCTTTTCCATCATAAAATTTACCTCCTTGTTTTAAGAACAAGCCATCACCAACTGAACTTAATCCTTTACCTTTAGCTGGCCTAAGATATAAACCTTCTCCATCTGTTTCTACTTGGCAAACATGCCCTCCCTTTTTAAGGAAAAGACCATTTCCCATTGCCTTTTGTACACCTGAAGAGGCAAGCCCTGATAATGCACCAACTCCTAATGCTGGCAATGCAGTCCTTGCTAATGCTGGTAACGCTGCTGATGCAAGGCCGGCCAACATACCAAGAAAACCACCTTCTATTTTCATGTTGTGTTTAAGCTGTCTTTTTGACATGCTTAAATTTACACCTTTTCCTTTTTCATTAGCTTGTGTAAGTTTCTTTACTTGTGATTTTGTTAATGCAATTAAATCATTTCCATGCAAATCACCATGACCTAAACGAATGTTTATTGGTCTTTCTGCTTTAATGGCACGCCTAATTTTTGTTTTTTGTCCTTCTGAAACATTTACTTTTGCGTTAATGTAATCTGTCATTTTATATTAATACAAATAATGTATTAATATATTTATCTAGCCTCTCGAATATGAAATCTAATTGTTAAATTCTCACCTCTAAGATTTAGTAATGTTCCATCTTGGTCAGTAATTGAAACATTAAGGTTATGAATTTCATTTAATGTTAATAGGAGATAAACTAAATTTACTGGATTTTCTATTATTTTATACCCTGGTGACACATTTGGAAAAAAAACTATAAATTGTATTTCTTTGTGAACCATTAACATAACTTCCTGAAATTAAATCAATATTAACTAACAAACTATTAATACTAAGAATATTTACAACATTTTCCGATTCATGAAAACCTTGTACATATTTTGCTCTGGTAAATCCTAAAACTTTTGCAATAGAATTTTGTTGATTAAAATCCACTTGATAACCATTTTCAAGAGTAAGAACAGACTTTAAAGTATTAGTGTTTGCAGAAATATTAATAAAATATTCTTCATTTACAGCGTCATAATGACCCTTTTTCCTCATTTCTTGTTGAATAAAATCATTAATATCAACTAAATCATAACTTCCTTCTGGTATTTTTATTTTTACCCATGAAGCAGCATTGTCTGGTGAATAAACAAAAGTGTCATTGCTTTTATCAATATTTGGAAACGAATAGTATGTTTCAAGATTTACTAACGCTATTTCATATTCTTTATCCTTTTCTAATTTAAGTGGGGGGTTAAATCTTGTTCTAAAATTTGTTTTGTTGTCACTTACAATAATTTGAAATGAAGTTTTATGGTCAGTGTTTTTTACTATTTTTTCAAGTAGTTCTTCCATATTTTATATTACTAAAAGGTTATTTATGATATGATAAACCTCTTTCATTAAATTAAATTAGATTAGTTGAAGAAGACTTAGTTAGGCAGAAATAAATTAAGGTGTTTATTTCTCTTAATTTATTAACATGAACCATAAATTTTCTTCTTTGTCTTATATGCCTAACATTAGTTCTATCTTCATTTTCTTTTTTAAAAATCATTCCTGCCTGTTTTATATCATTGAGTATTTTTGATATATGATTTTGTATAAAAAAAATACATACTTTTTTACCATCCATACCCTTAAAACTTTTTGCATAATTAAGAAACTCTTTTCTTAATTTTAATGCAACAAACATATTTCTGAAATACCTTTCTGAACAATTTTCTTCAAATTGATGTGGTAAAAATTCTTCTACAAGAGTTATCATCATATCTTCAATTTCATTTACACTATAGCAATTTAAATTTTCTTCATTAATCATTCTATTAAGACTTGGTTTTATTAACTTTGTCATTTTTCCTATATCATCCTTTGCAAATTAAAAAAAAATTTCAAATTTTTTAAAAAAAAATTTTTAAAAAAAAATTTTTAATTTTGTGGTATGTAAAATTCATCAAAACCATTTCTATATTTTCCATTGTTTTTATCGTTTGTTAAGTCTAAAACAATAAAACCATGAGGTTTTTCCCAACATTTTTTACAAAAATAAACAAACTCCTTTTTTGGCATATCATCCCCCACATGGTCACTATAAATATGATTAAGATTTTTTAAGTCTTGTTTAAACAAACAAATAAAATTAGCATTTTCTCTTATAGTTTGACGTGGTAACTTAAAATAATTTTGCGATAGATAAAAACAATCAGCGTTACTATGTCTACCATGAACATAATAATTTTCGCATTTGTTTTGTCTTTCTAAAAGTAAATCATCAAAAATCATTAAGTTTTTGTTTTGACCATTTAAATTTCTTGGGTCAGGTACATCACAAGCATTTTCAAAAAATTCACAATTAATATCAGATTTTTCTTTAATTGATTTACTACACTCTTCAACTAATACTACAGGTGATACGTCATGATTTTGAGCTTCATCTTTAAGTGAAAACAATTTTAGTATGTATTCTTTTGGTATTTTTTCTTCAAAGGCTTTTTTAAGTATACGGTATTCTGGCTGAAACAAACTTTTACCAAAAACACACAAGTTATCATAGTCCAACCAATCAGGTCTTAACAAAAAGTTAAGTAAAAGTGTTGTTATACCACATCCTGATTTACCTACTATTAAACCTCTAATACTTCTTGGTAAAAGGGGGTGATTGTGTCTTTTTCTCAAGTTTTCATTCCATGATAAATTAGCGATGTCCATATTTTAAATTAAAAAAATTTATTTAATATATAAAAATGTATTGCGTTAAGTGCAAAAAGAAGACTGAAACAACTGATTTTGAATGTGTGGTAAGTAAAAATGGAAGAAATATGAAACGGGGTAAGTGTGTTGAATGTGGTACCGTTAAAACACAATTTATTAAACAAGAAGGTGGATCATTGTTAAACAAGGTTATCAATAACTTACCTGTTGAAATGCACTTACCTGGTCATAATTTTACTGGTCCTGGTACTAAGTTAAAGAAAAGATTAAATCCTGATTTAACTCTTAAAGAATGGTCAAAGCCTGTAAATCGTGTTGATAAAGCAGCATATCATCATGATTTATGTTATCTTAAACATGATGATACAAAAACAAGAAATGCTGTTTGTGATAAAAAATATGCTTAAAGAGCTAAAGGGTATCTATAATCCATCAATTAAGGAAAGAATGGAAAGAGGTTTAGTTTCTTCATTAATTGGTACAAAGAAAAGATTTGGTATGGGAATTAAAAAAAAAAAAAATAAAAAAAAATGGCCAAAACATAATATAAGCAGAAGAATTACATAAACCTGTAAAAAGAAAATTTAAGAAAAGAAGAGTTAGAGTAAATGGTATCGATAGGATATGGGCTGCAGATTTAGTAGATATGCAAGCATTTTCTAAACTTAATCATGGTGTAAAATTTCTTCTTGCTGTCATAGACATCTTTTCAAAATATGGGTGGCTGATCCCCTTAAAAGATAAAACAGGAAAATCTGTTTCTGTTGCATTGAAGAGTATTTTTAAGGAAAGAAAACCTGAGAAAATGTGGGTGGATAAAGGTAAAGAGTTTTATAACAAAGATGTTAAAGACTTGGTTGAATTACATTCCACTGAAAACGAGGAAAAATCAAGCGTTGTTGAAAGATGGATTAGAACAATGAAAGAAAAAATGTGGAAGTATTTCTCTGCCCACTCAACAAATGTTTATATTGATGTGTTACCAAATCTTGTTAAGGAATACAATAACACAAAGCATTCTTCTATCAAGATGACGCCGGTTGAAGCAAGTAAGAAAAAGAATGAGAATAAAGTTTGGATAATATTATATCCTGATTATAATCAAGTAAGAGAGGATGTTAAACCTAAATTTTCTGTTGGAGATAAAGTAAGGATAAGTAAAAAGAAAAAGACTTTTGAAAAAGGTTATACCACAAGATGGACTGAAGAGATTTTTACAGTTTCAGAAGTAAAACACACATCACCTATAACATATAAAATAGAAGATTTAAATGGAGAAGAAATAAAAGGTAGCTTTTATGAACCTGAACTACAAAAAACAAGACAAGAGGTGTATAGGATAGAAAAGGTTATTAAAAAGGGAAAAAAGAAATCTCTTGTAAAGTGGAAAGGTTATTCAGATGAGTTTAATTCATGGATTGATAATAGCGCTATTGAAAATATTTAAATATAAAAAATGCATGATATTTCAATTCATAATATAACTTTAAAAAATAAACCTTTAAGTAATTTTGAACTAGAGGATGCTTCAAAAAAATTAAAATTAAAAAATTTTAGAGGAATATTTTTACGTGATGCTTTACCAAAAAAAGTAAGGAATAAAGAATGTGGAATATTAAATCTTGATGACATAGGTGGGCCTGGTACACATTGGGTAGCATGGTTTAAAGATGGTAAAAATAAAATCTATTTTGATAGTTATGGTATTCAACCACCTCTTGAAATAATTAACTATTTAAAAAGTCCAATACATTACAATACTGACCAATTACAACAAGCTGGGGAAGTATTTTGTGGCCATTTATGTTTGTATGTTCTTAAAGAGTTATGTTTAGGTAACAAATTCCAAAATGTTTTAAATAATCTTTTTTAGCAATATAAAACTATGCCTGTAGATAAATTTGGTAGAATGGATGAAGTAAAAACAACTGGCGATGGTGTTTCGTTAGCTTATATTAGTAATAATTTTTTACGTAAAGATGGAACAACAAGCGTTACTGGTTCTATAAATATGAATGGTAACACATTAACTAGGGTTAGTAATCCAGTAAATCCACAGGATGTTGCCACAAAAAACTATGTTGATAGTGCTAAAGGGTTGATAGATGAAAATGGGGGATATAATGTGCAAGGATATTTAAATATGAATTTTAATACTATTAAAAATGTTAAAGAACCGGTATACTCTAGTGAAGTTGCTACTAAAAATTATGTTGATAGTAGTGGTAGAGCTATAGTTCAACAACAAGATGGTTCTTTTTCTGCTGTTAGTGATATAAATATGCGGGGATATACTTTAACTGATGTAATAGACCCTGCTGAACCACAAGATGTTGCTACGAAAAATTATGTGGATGGTGCTAATAGGGCTTTTGTTCGTGGACCTGGGGGTTATTTAGCAAGTGGTGATGTTTCTATGGGTGGAAGAAGAATTTCTAACCTTGGAACACCTAGAGAAGATAATCAAGCAGTAAATAAGCATTATGTAGATGCGTTTGTTAAAAATTATGTTGATAATGGTGGAGCTATTGTTAAAAATCCAGATGGAAGCTTTAAAGCAATATCTAATATAGATTTTCAAGGTTTTTTTATAAAAAATGCTGGGACGCCTTTAGAAGAAAGAGATTTAGCAACAAAATCCTACGTGGATAAAAAAGTATCACTTCCTTCTCTCATAGGTCCTAAACCCATTATAAGCATTCATGCTGAGGAACAAGGGGCATTGGCAAATGGTGAATATGAGTTTTCTTTTGGTAATGGAAGCTCAGGAAGAGATCATGGAATAGGAGGTTATTGTATGGCTGCCCCTGGTAGAATTATAAGAGGGTCCTTAATGGTGGTTTCTAGAGGTAATAGGGTTTTACGGGAAGAGGTAAAAGTTAACATTGTGATAAATGGGGTTGAACAGATTGACTACTCTATAATAAAAAATGCCCAAGAAAAATGTAGTTGTGCTGTTTTCCCACAACCTTTAGAAGTAAACCAATGTGATGTTATTAACTTTATAACAAGGTCTGATAACCCTAATGCAAAAAACGCGTATCTGTCAATATTAGTAGAGTTGGATTTGTAAAAATATTTAACCTAGTAAAAAAAAAGGTTAAATATTTTAATTTAAGTAAAATAAAACATTACTAAAAATGTCATTCGTAACACTAGATAAGCTTAGATCTTCAAAAATATCTTTAGGTGATATTTATGTTGCTACAGAACCTGCGCCCTATCAAAGCATACCAATAAAATATGATTATGGGGGAGGGAATGTAGGAGATTTAATCATAAGAACTCCTTTGGTTTACTCTAGAGGAATATTAAGAAATAAAAATAAAACAACAGGAAAAATAGAATCATACACTTTACCTATTTATGTTACAAGGGAATATGAATTAGAAGAATTGTTAATGCCAGTGTTATTAACAATACGAGATTTGCTAGAAGAAAAGAGTGAAGAATTAAGATTGAAGATAGATGATTTAAATATTATTAAGTATAAGGAGAATGGAAGCTGTTTTGTTTATCCAAAATTGTATACAGATAAAGATAAGAAAATAACAACAGATTTTCAAATAATAAATACAAGAGAAAAACCATTAAAATCTTTTGATCCTTTAAAAGCTTGTAAAAAATGTGAAATGAAATGCTTGGTGGGATTAAAAATAGACAGTGTGTTTTTTAATGAGAATGTTAAAACAATTAGATTAAAAGCAACAAATGTAATAGTGAAAAAGATAAAAGAATAAAAAATTATTGAAAGTATTTATGATGATGATTTAGACGTATTTTGTAATTCATCAGATGAAGAAGATTAAAAATAATATATTTTCTTAATGAAAAGAAACTATATTATGTAGTTACCACGGTTTTATTTAATTTAAATAAAAATCCTTATTAACATCAGTAAATCTTTGAAAACCTTCACCATGATTAATTGTTAATTGACCTTCTTCAGGTATTCTTTTATCATAGAGATAATGGTGTAAAAAGGCATAAAAATCACCATGATATACAACAAAAGAAGTATAACATCTAGGAAATATGCACATACCTACTTTTTTAAATGTTAAAAATGGTAAAATATAATAATAATCAGGTTGTTTCTCTCTAGTAATATCTTTAATTAAATCAAGTAAAGCTTTCTTGTAAGTACTAATAAAATTATCTCCTTTTTCAAATGTTATTCTAATGCCGGTGTAAATTGGTTTTCCAATAAAGCGGCGTGGCATTCTTACATTATTATTAGTATCAGGCCATGCAGTAAAAACTAATGTATCAACGTCTGTTTCTTCTAACCTACGCTTACTATACTGATAATAAACAAAAGGAAGCATCTTATGTAAAAGATAAAAAAAATCTTTTTCCCTTTCTGAATAAGAAAAATAAAATTGAAATAGTTCTTTATGCGAATCATATAAATAGTGCTTCATGCAGCTTTTATGAATTAAGCAATCTCTTAATTCATAATATTGGTCATAGTTAAGTCTTTGTAAAACACTCATTCTTAACACAATATGTTTAAAAAATTATTTTTTAATTTTCAATTTTTATTTTACGTTTAATAACACTATTAGTTCTACAAACTGGGCATTTCATTGAATTATTTAAATTATTACATTCATCACATAAAGGAATATGACCACAACTGCAAAAGAGAATATTAGGTTCTTTACTATTACAACTTACGCATTCGGGGTATGAAAAAGTGTCTATTCCATTGATAAATTCTGAAGAGGAAGAAGAGGAAGAAGAGGAATCGTTATCATCATTATCACTATCATTAGTTTGATTTTGTTCAAGAAATTCTTCATCACCGAAATAATTAACATTAGTAAAATGAGAGAGACAGCCTAATTCCTCAATTAGATGATCATTTAATCTACCACAAAAATGATCAACTTTATGCCAGTCATCTTCAAAGTAAATAAAAAATTTACAGCTTTTTGAAAAAAATTTGTTTAAGTCTTTCTCTTTCAAAATAATTAAAAAACAGCATATCATCTTTAAATTTTTTAATAAAATTTGTTTCATTGAGGGAAAAATCAATATCTAAAACAAATAAACTAATATAATATTCATGATAACACTCTATATACTTACTACATACATTCATAAACCATCTTTCACCATCATGTTCATATTTCATACGGCTATATTCATAATATATAGCTGGGGTATAATATTCAAAATCATCCCCCCATTTACCTTTGAAAAAATGAAAACATTTGGAATCTTAATTAACCGATAATCTGGATGATGTGTTCGTTTATTTTGTTTCATTGACAAACATTTATTTATTTTTTCTATTTCTTTTAAGCTAAGTTTAATCATCTTAACTCAATATGATTAAAAAAATTATTTTTTAATTTTCAATTTTTTTTTATTTTTTGTTTTACAAACAGGACATATGTTTGAGTGAGTATTTAAGATATCACATCTCTTACATAAGCAAATATGACCACAATTACAAAATAATATGTTGGGTTTATTTTCAAGACAGATAACGCAATTTGTTTCGTAAAATTTTTTTGTTGGAAGTAATTCTTCTTTTTCATCGTCATCCCTTTCAATTCTAAAAATTCCTTCAGAAGTATGTTTTATTGTGTATGTGCCATTTTGAAATGAACTTTTATTGTTACTCCAAAATGTATCTAAATCTTGGTTAGTAAAGTTTCTTTCTTCACTCATTTTAACATAAATTAAAATTTTTAAAATTGATTTTATTTAAATTTTTTTTTAAAATAAACTAGCCGATAAACAACATCATTGTCGGCCACCCTTTACTCTCAACATCTGGGTTCCTATATCTTGCTATATGCGCTTTTTGTTCGTTTGAAGGATTATTTCATTTTGTTTATTTATTTTTGGTACTATATACCTACTTGTGAAGTAAATATATAACTTATTCACTATCTCATATAAATGGCAAGCTTTTTTAAAAATTATTATCATATGTGATGGCAAGCCATTGCGTTGGGGGTAAAAATTTTTTAATTATTTTTTTAAATTTTTTTAAAATTTTTATCTTAAGTGACACACTATCTTAAATAAAGGCTTGCGGTTGCGTTTGGGGGATTTTTTTAAATGGGGGGTGTGATGTAAAAAATTGAATTAAAAGTAGAATTATTAATTAAGAGGTTTTTCATTTTATGTTTTTAATGGGGAATGAAAGGGAGATGTGATAAGGGGGTGAGTGTGTTAATTTTATGAGCAGCATAATGTTACATAAAATTTATAAGGGGGTGTGTGATTTGTTAAGCAAGGCAGTTTATGCATAAGTGATATGTGGCATCATAAGGGCTATGTCCTAATCCGGGTTTTCTATTAGCTACTATGAATAGTTTGTGCAGAGGTTATTAAACCGCATTAGATATGAATATACTTCATTGAAACCCATTACCAAAAAATCCTGTATTTTAGCGACCTGAGAATAAAAATTTTAGAATCCAGTGTGGGAACGTAAGAAAAGTTTGATAGCCTGCATTCCTCCTTTTTACACAATATTTTCAACCCTTTCCAAAAAAAAAAAAAAAAAAAGATCCCTTCAACTGAGTCAGATGAAAGAAATCAACAACACCTTTTAATATTTGGGTTCGTTTAAATTTACTTTTTGTCAAATTTTAGATGTTGGTTAATTAATTAATTAATTAATAAGTCTGTCATTAATTTCTTTTAACCCTTTCTCCACCACTCACCCCATGTATTAAACATATCTATATGCCTAGGTTTAACTAGCATGGATACGTTGTTTGAATAGCGTTGCTAAAACTCTCTTCACATTATACAATTTGTACAATTTACTATACAGTCTTTCTCTGCACAATTATATCGAGATGACTGTTATAGGGCAATGTATAGTTACTGTCCTCCTAACCAGATGCTGCATTTAACCCTTTTCCATGCACATCTTTTAACCATTTTCTGAATTACGAGCCTTTTATAGACAAAATAAATCTGAACTACCGAATGTCTCGCACGTAAACTGTCGTTTGTTTGTGAGCCAAAATGGCGGATAGTAACGCGAAGCATCGGGCAGAAAAAATGCGACGACCTGATTGGTCAAATATCGATTTCCACGGATCCATGTATATAGCCACATGATCAGCCTTGATTTCAGCCCGATACATTTTTTTCCTTGTATATTTTCTGACGTTATTTTGTCAAAAAGGACATTGGTACCCAAAAGACTTGATATACAATGTCCGCAAAAGATCCTTGACTTGCACTGAGCAGCCTTAGGGTTAAAGTTGTCATCTGCAGGTGCCTCTAGTTTGGACGAGTCTATGATTTTGTCGTGTGTTAACCTTTACCACGCAATAATTGAATTTGAGTAAGAAGACTTTTCGATACATTACGGGGAAAATGAAGAAATGGTGGCAAAAGCATTTTCTCCTTTTCCCACAATGTTTTCTACTCTACCTAAGACGATTCCTATCATTAGGACAACATAAATTTGTCGTCTGCAAATTCTTTAAATTTGGATGTCTAAAATTTTGTCGTCTTTAAAAGGGTTGAGGCCTACCCACATGGCTGATTGACTGATCGATTGAATGATTGGTTGAATGGTGTCTTTTGCAGTTTTCAACATGATTTCAATCATATATCGGCAACAACTAACATATTCATGTATGTCCTGTGTTTCAGGACTAACTAATCTCCACAACATATTATTAAAATTTTGTCGCCCCCCCCCCCTCTCTTTTATTATACACTAACACGAACTGTGGTTGTTCAAATATAATCTGTGGCTCGTTGAAATTGTGTTTCATGTACATCTACCTATTGTTTTTGTAAAAGGAACAGACTGATAAAGAAGTATTGCATTGCATTATATTTGTTTAGCCAGTCCCAGGCTGGGGCCCTGCAGTGTCTTGTCCAAGGACAATCTCACGAAGAATCCAGTGTTTCGAGTGAGAAACGAACCCGGACTCTCAGGTTACAAATCCTACACTTAAGCACGAGCCACGCAGGACCCCCTTTTTATTTACAGGAGGCCAAGCTTTAAAGGAAACAGAAATAAGTAGCCACCAGTAACTCGGGTTTCATTTTGAACTTATTAAAGCGTACATCCTTTAACTCTATAGCGTACCTAACTTTAAATGCTAACCAGCATTGCTCCCTTTTCCACAATGTTTTTAAAAGCTTTGTTTGTCAGGGTCGTTAAAACTCGGGGAAGCATGGTACCTCCACAAACCCGAGTTTTAGCGACCCTAAAGAAGGAGGCTTTGAAAAAAAATTGTGGATCGAAAAAGGAAAAAAATGCTGGTAACCAGCATTTTCTCCTTATTCCACAATGTTTTCTATCTTTTGATTGAAGATTTCCGTCATTTCTGTCGTATTTGTCATCTGCAAATGTTTTGAAATTGGACAAGTCTAAAGTTTTTGTCGTCTGGTAATAAGTGAATAAATCTGAAGCAGACGACTTTGACAATGTTCCTGTAATATGTATGTATATTGGTAATTAATGTTTGAGTCATGCTCTAGCAAAAGGAGCTTAATGCATTTCCTTGATTCATTGTATCAAGCAAGTAATCACATAATCATGGATCCATAATAGCCGCTGTTTTTAACAATCGACTAAATCATGAGATAGACTAGTATTTGGACATACAGAAAATTGATCACTAGCGAAAAGTTTGGGCGCAGGTCAGCCTGCGCTGACTGCACAGGCTGACCTTTGTCGATACTTTTCGCAGTTGCATTAAGCACCCTTTTATCAGAGCATGGCTCGTTTGTTTTTGATACATACCGGTACTAGTCAATATGAAATCAACCGTGATGAAAAGAGCTCGCAATTCCTCCTTCTGCAACACTGTTTATAGAAGCCATCTGCTACAAGACGAAAGAAGCTGAAACAAGAAATATCTTCAAAAAAGATAGACGACGTCAAAGTGCTAGAACATGAATATTGAAACTCTTTTTATGGCTCAGTATGATTTGAAATTTTGAAAAGTCGCCATCAATTGCCTCCTTTTTCCTCATTGTTGCACATGTTATTTAAAAGTAAAATTTTCAATTAAATATTTTCTCAGGATAACATTTTAACCCTTAGGCTTCTAAGCTCGACACAAGGACCTCATTTCGGACAGTGTAGATCGAGATCAGACTGCACTTATCTTGGATCTGCCTTATCCGATAGGGAGAAATTTTTCCCCTAAAGATAACTGAAATAGCAAAGTTTGGGTTTTTACGGTTGTTTGTGTCACCTCTCTTCCGGTAAACTATGACTAAAGAACCGTTTCGGTGCTATTGACTTCGAGCTTTAAATATAGATAGATCACATTGAGCACAAGCGCGGTGCATAAGATTCGTAACTCTGTCTTCAGTATTTCTGGAATTAAAATTCTATGTCCATTTACACTTACAACTGACACTTACAACTTCCAAGATATGAACTCTATTAACTTCAAACTTCAAAAGCAGATAGATCACTCAAGGATAAGTACAGTGTTTAATATCAGTACAGTATTTTTGGAATGTTTTTGAAGAATATTGCTTTTAATCATTTGATACTTTTCTTTTTTCTGGAGTATTAATCCAAAGTATAAGTGCTATGGACTACAAGTATCAAACGTTTACATGTATACAAATAGATCACTTATCGGCTTTAACATTTTATTTAACTTAATAAGCAGGTTAAGGGTTAAAGGCAGTAGCAACACATGTATGAGCATTGCTCCGTGAAAAGGGGCTTAATGCACCAGCAAAAAGTATCGACCAGGTCAGCCTGCGCGGACTGCGCAGGCTGACCTGGACCGAAACTTTTTGCTATTGTTCAATTTTCTGCATGTCAAAGGACCAGTCTGCCTCATAATTCGGTTGCTATATAAGATGGATTTTATGTCAAAGGACCAGTCTACCTCATATTCGGTTGTTATACAAGATGGATTTTATGGGTCCACAATACTATGATGATTTGCTTAGTATAACGTATCACGAAGATGCATGAAGCTCGCTATTGCCAGAGCACGGCTCATATATTTGTGTCATAAAGTACCTTCAAATCCCTCATATAGGGAGATAGGGGCCCGCCGAATAAACATGTTCACATTTTTAACCGAGCGCAAATTACTATTTTTTTCACTCGGGTTATCAATGCCAAATAGGTCAGGACCCAGTGCATTTAGTCAAGCCGAAAAAGTCGACTGCAGTTAGTAAAGTGTTCTCAAGATATGACACTGACTAAAATAGAAAATGAAATCAACCTATGTTACCGTATTTAGAATGATATTATCAGAGTTATCGATAAAGTGCGGAAAAAGAAACCCTTGTATTATCACTAAAACGGGTAAGAGCTTTTTTTTCTTCTTTCCCACCCTTTGGCCCAAAAGTAATTTTACGATAGATACATTGTGTGAAAAATGTCCATGTATTCCTGTTTCTTACTTTTTCTTCCTAAGTTGGAAGGTATATATATATATATATATATATAAAAAATAGCCCACTGTTTAGATCCGAGATCAGAAAAGTAGCTCCGTGATCTGCGTTATTCAGAGAAACAATATTCAACTCTTTAGCAGACGAGAAATTTTTGACTTGTCCAAATTGCAAGTAACCGTCGCAGACGACAAAGTGAATGTGAGTGAAGAACCGAAATTTGTCATTTGAACAGAAATCAATACTGTATGAAAAGGTTACTAGCATTTTTGCCTTTTCCAACAGTTTTTAAAAACCTTCCTCCGATCAAGGTCGTTACAAATCGGAATTGTTTGATGAATGGCTTGAATGATTTCCCTCGGTGCCTTAACCTGCTAAATAAGTGAAATGAAACTTTCAAGCCGATAGAAAACAGCCAAACGTTGCTATTTCAAAGGTATTTTTTGGAAGAAAAAATTCTTCTTATCGGACAGTGTAGATTCAAGATCACTTCTGTGCAGTCTGATCTTATTCTGCACTGTCCGCAAAAGGTCCTTGAGTCGCGCTTAGCAGCCAAAGGATTAAGATCTTGTGAACCATCCTTTGATAAAAAAGGAGACTATCTATTGGCCTGTCCTGTCAGCGGTTTAACTCGACAACAAAATATGTGGCTTGTCCAGTCTGAAAGCATTTGCAGACGACAAATTAAATGCTGCTCAAATGATGGGATTTATCTTTGCAAGGATAGAAAACATTGTGGAAAAAGGAGAAATGATAGTTACAAGCATTTTCTCCTTTTCCCACATTCTTTTCAAAACAACTAATTTTTCAGGATCGTAAAACCTCGTGATTGTGTGGTAAAGGCTTAATCTATTTGACTCTGTTTTGAATTGGGTTCGGTGTTATACCTTAGATATTTGTTACAGAACACAAGTAGGTAGGGCTGAAGTGCCGCCTTTGTGATACACTTGGCCTTTTTTCACGGGAAATGTATAAGGTTCTCTTTTCGTTTTTGCACTGTAAGGTTAACCTTTTACCACACAATTCCGAGTATTAACGACCTCTGAGCTAACAATCTTTTGAAATCATTGTGGGAAAAGGAGAAATGCTAGCAGCCAGCATTTCATTATTTTCCCAAAATGTTTTCTACCCTTCCTAAAACAAGTTTCATGATTTGAGCCATTTTTAATTTGTCGTCTGCAAGTGGTTTCATTATGGACAAGTCCAACATTTTGTTGTCTAGTGAAAAGCTACATATACGAGCATGTATTCGTTCGTTTTGTTTGTATTGGATTTAAACGCCGTTTTAACTAACAGCTTAGGTCATAACACGGCGGTCAGTGCACCTACGCATCAATTTCCTGGCTTTCTCACACTGGTACCGACACTACTTTCTTTCAATGCCACTAACTACTTTTCTCACATGTATCAGAGGTGAGAAGCGAAAACTCGCCGGAAGAAAATTTGCCTCAACCGCAACCACGAGGTCACGAGTCAGATACGCTAACCACTGAGCTACCTGGTCGGGCTGAATGTATTCGTGTATTAACCCTTTTCCAAACGACAAATTTTGGACTGGTCCAAATTGAAACAGTTTGCAGACGACAATTTTAATTTTGATGAAAATGGCAGAAAGGTCTCTAAATGGGTAGAAAACACTGTGGGAAAAGGAGAAATTGCTCGTTACGAGCAATTTCTCCTTTTCCCACAGTGTTTTGAAAAGACTTGTACTGCAGACACGTGAAAACCAGGGCTTGTTTGGGAAAGGGTTAAAGAGTTAAAGAAAGGCTGATTTTCTTCGAAATTATTGCAGAAAGAAAAAAATCTTACAGGACATCGTTTTGAGTTTTCTTTTCTTGAATGTACAGTAAATAGGATAGCATTGCAGACTCTGCACCGTTATAGACAAACCCTACCTTTTACCAATCAAACCATCACACAATTATGGATCCATAATAGCCACTTTTTTTTAACAAGCGACTGAATCATGAGGTATACTGGTCCTTGGACATACAGAAAATTAACTAAAAGCGAAAAGTTTCGATCCAGGTCAATTTTTCGCAGATTCATTAAGCCCCTTTTTTCACAGAGCGTGGCTCATTTCAATTTGGACAGGTCTGAACCATTGTCGTCCGGTAATGTCAGCTGTATATTAACCCTTAACCTGCTAAATAAGTTAAATAAAACTTTCAAGCCGATAGTAAAAACCTGAATGTTGCTATTTCAAAGATACTTCTTTTTTTAGAAAATAATTTATCTTCTTATCGGACAGTGTTGATCCAAGATTAGACTGCACGTTCTGTGCAGTCTGATCTCGATCTACACTGCCTGCAAACGATCCTTGAGTCGCGCTCATCAGCCTATGGGCTAACATTCAAATACCCCTCTGTGACACTTTAACATATATGAGCTCTAGCTAAGCTTGTACAAGCGGGTGAGGGCACATCCTCATTTAAAGGACAACTTTCGATTAAGCTAAATGAAAACTGATTTAGACTCTACTAAGCCGATTGGACATAAACGAAACGGGTCTTAAATTAAGCCAAGGAAACCAGATTTATTATATGATTGTATGTCGTTTTGCGTCACTTTCAGCATTGTTTCAGTCATATCACAGCTAAGGCTCACTTATGCACGTGTACGAGGGGTGTTGACGCACATGAATAAACAATATGGCCGCCAAATGCTCAAATGACGTCAGACGTAAATGTGACTTCATGCACTCTATACCAAGAGTTGGTGCCAAATCATGACAAAATTTGGAGACGATATCTGATCAGACACAAAAGAGACCCGTCGTTTTCCAAACGGCAAATGCTTTCGATTTATTGCATTTTGGGCTAGGTTTTGGAACACGACGTTGCCATAAATACCATACCTTTATAAGATGTTGAAATAATAAATTGAAATCTATTCTTTTAGTACAATATTAATTTGTCTACAATATGTATCACTTTCACTGTATTCAAGCAATATTTGAGAGAATTACTGTGCTTTTCCGTGTATTTTTTGAACACCCCTCTTACCTTCGGTCTGACCGGTAGAAGGCTAGGACTCTTGAGTGTCTAGCCCAAGGACACTTCCAAGAAAAACTCAGAGGTTCGAGTGAGGATTGAATCTAGAGCCCCAAGGTTGTGAATCCCGCGCCTACACCGCTGAGTCACACAGGAGACCCCAGGTCATCTGACACCTCAACATAAATGGTTCATCACAATCCAGGTACCCCACAATTTAAATTGGGTCATCTCGCTTGTCTAATGTAAAGTTGTGTGTGCTTATACAGGTGTAAATATAGGGAACGAAATGAGGCGGCTCACATCCTAGTATTAGGCATATGAGTAACCGGTAGCTACGCAAGCAGGGGACTGGAAAAAAAATCATTTTAATAGTTTGAGTCAATTATATTTTTCAACTGTCGAAATAGGCGTGATATGATAAGTGTAAGCGACTACAAATCAGATAGTACATTCAGAAGTCTACAAAGGCCCGATTTATACACCTTCTATAAGTGGCCATGAAATATTGAAAAGATCAATGGTAGAAACAAATACGGGGAATACTAGTATCTTGAAAAAGACTAGCCAATTTCATGCTAGCATTGTCAGAGCGAAAACGTGTTGACGTCATTTTAAGTTGGGCCGGTATCCGGTCAGTGACGTTCCTATAGTAATAGTAACTTTATGAGTATGAAGGCTAGAAAATTCAAACTTTGCAATCCAAACCAAAATATCCTCAAGTATTTTCCTTTTAGAAATCAAATACTTTGGATGCTAAATAAGAAACTTATAACACTTTCCCGCCCACTGTTTGATCATCTCTTGTACATAGACGCCCGGGTAGAGCTCTGGATGCAGGGAACAAAATGAGGCAGCGAACATTTCAACAGGGATGCCCCAATCCCAACCGTTCTTGCGTCCTAAAACACCCAGCACTTTGAACCCGATGGATCAATTTGAACTCCATGATGCTCTGCATAACCATGTGTTTGCATAGGGGTTCGTAACATGGTCACTAAACTTTGGGATTGAGTCGACCTGCCCATATCAGTGTCGTAACTCAAGATCTTTAAGATATCAGTATTTCAGGTGTCAAGTTGCGGTCCAGTTTTCAGTACATTGTCCAAACCTTAATGTTTGGTTAGTCTTAGGTGGAAGTACCTATTTGTCGTACTCTTTGGAGGCGGTGTTATGGGCGGTGCTAAGGTACTGTTTAACGCCTTTTAGGCATGCGCAGAGGAACTGCGCTTGGGATAAATTCTACGCGAACTCATGTATTGGCATTTTCTTCGGACTTACAAGCGTTAACCTCTGACGCAAGACAAATTCAAACAGAAATGTTGTGCATGTTGTTGGTAGTGACCACGCTTCTTCTGGCATGGAGGTAACATTTTTTGCCGTATTGCATTTTTTCTCCTTTCATTGCATGTTTTATATACAATGCAATGCTCAGCTTCCTAAAACTAAGACAAGTGCTATCTTGCCTGGTTCTTCACGGCCTACTAGGCAACCCGTTCTGTATAGGCTATTCTAAGGATTACTGAAAAGCATTACAAATGTCGAAAAAGTGAAAAACTGAAATAAAAGGATGATATCGTGTTTCAACATAAAAGGTAAAGACAGTGATAAACAAAGCATTGGGCGCAAGCAATCGCTCCGTTTTCCAGAATGTCTTCCAACGCTGTCCACCGTAGGAGAGAAAAAGGTATTATTTGTACAGTAATAGATAGCCCCAGTAAAGTCCAAATGTAAGCAATGCGGGGGTAAAAATAAAGTTAAATTTTAATCATACGATTTAAAAGTATGTAAATTAATATGACGATGACACTCTATTAATGTGAGATTGGTCAAAGTTCCATTCGCTGACAGAAGAATTAATTTCAAAACTAGAAAAAAATACTACCAGATGAAAGTATCTACTTATAATGTAAACCTTTCATGCAATTCCAAATATAAACTATCGAAAATGTATTCAGAAATAGAAAACATTTCAAGAAAAATAGTCCCTTCTTAACATTGGCATTTCCTAATCAGTACACACACAAGATTCTTTCCAAGCAACTGATTGCTTTCACACGGAAACTTAGTAGCCCAGGGTGAGAGGCGAATGAAGTGGGTCGCATTTACTTTTAAACATCACATGCCAGAAAGAAATGATGGCCAAGCCGGGGGTTTGAAAGTTTTAAAGGTTAAGAAACATGGTGTTGCAAAGAAATTGCTATTTCAGTAACTATTACCCTGTTTCCATCAATATTTCTTTGACTTATGAAAAAGTGAATTGTAGCAATGTTGTCGGGTTTAGGGCCCCAGTTTATTTCAATCACCATAATCTATCTAAAAATAGTACTTAACGAGGAAGGAAATACTTACATTCCGCAGCAAGATCTTCTCTATCACATACAGACTGTGTCTCACTTTGGAATTCACTTTGAGATTCCTGTGAAAAGGAGGAGGATGTTCGACCTACAAATATGGATCAGGTTGTTATGAGCTAGTCAAGGATTAAACCAAAACCCAGGCATACACTTTACCTCTAGCTTACAGGGTTACCCTACTAAATAACTGTTTTCAACATGGTAACAACCCCAATGTGTCAAAATGAATATTGCTTGTGATGATGGATTAAAGTCTTATTTATATGTAACTCTTTACTACACAACAAAACTGTAGAGTTGTCCAAATTCAAAGGATTTGCAGACGACAATTTAAATGTGGCTCAAATGATGGAATTTGTCTGTGATAGGGTAGAAAACATTGTGGGAAAGGGAGAAAATGCTGGGTACCAGCATTTTCTCCTTTTCCCACAATGTTTTCAAAAGGCTCCTTCCTCGGGGTCGTTAAAAGTCGGGATTGTGTGGTGTAGGGTTTTAACTTAAAGTATTAAATATTATATTACCTAACCTAATTCATACATAGATTTCCATATGGCTTTTGAAAAATGAAAGCAAGACGTTTTATTTACACTTGTAAAAGCTAGATTTACCTATGCTGCTAAAATTAATTTGGAAAAAAAAGTACAAAACTGGTATATAAACATTTTTAATTGAGTAACCTGCATTTTGGTCTTCCGGCATTTTCCGTGCCTGTAAAGACCCGGTCATTGTTGCGTGGACTTGTACTACCGGGCACCCAGGTAAGCCTGCGTTTGAGGCTTTTCATCGTGTTGAGCATCATCATCATACTGGGAGGAGATGTCGAGATTAATCCCGGCCCGAATAATCCTGGATCAAACCCCAGTGCTTGCTCGAGCTCAGGTACACAGAAACAGAGTAAACAGCGGCTACTATCGTTCTCACAGTCGACGTTATCAGCCTCTCCAAGCCAGGTCACAGATATGCCAAGATTGAGATCTCAGACTCAGCATCAACACACTGGACATGAGGAAAATGGCGCCGACTCTGGCATATTTATGTTTTTGCGGGAGATGAGAGCAGAGGTAAAAACCGATCTTTCTTCTATAGATAGAAAAATAAATGATGTTAATACTACTTTACGTAAGTTAAAAACTGAAAATGATAAACTGAAAGTAGAGAATCAAAAGTTGTGGAAGGAGTTTAGATCATTAAAAAGCAAAGTAGATAAGGTAGAAGGGCAGTCAAGGAGAAATAATTTGAGATTTACTGCAGTAAAGGGTAGAAAGGATGAGTCTTGGAATGAAACTGAGCAAAAACTAAGATCATTCATCAAACATGATTTGAATATGCCGGAGTTCGAAGAGGTCGAGATTGAATGTGCACATAGATTGAAATCGATGACAGCCCAGTTATTATTGCAAAATTTCTCAAGTTTAAAGACCGTGACGCTTTACTGAAGGGGGCTAAGTGTAAATTTAATAAGGAGTCTCCATTTGCGGTGCACGAGGACTTCACCGATAGGGTGAAAGTTCATCGTAGAGAACTCGGTAAACGATTGGTTCAAGAGAGACAAAAAAGGAATTACGCAAGCATGAAGTACGATAAATTAATAGTAGGCAATTCCATATATGGTTATGATGAAGATTCGGACTCTATTCATAGATTAGGAGAAGCATGTGGGGGATCTATTACAAGACATCGTGCTCGTGGAGCCACGCGCAACGACAGAAGGCGCGAAGACGATGATGTGCGAACAAGCGACGAAGAAAACCGAAGTAGTGGTGAGAATAGCCGAACACCCTCCGGGAGAGGTCTGCAAAGACATGAATAGAATTTAGGTCAAGGTTCTATAAATACACAGGCCATTGTAAATAAACAGTTGAACATTGTCACCTGGAATAATTGTGGGTTGAAGAAATACCAATTTGATGTTAACTTTTGTGAGTATATTACAAAATTTGATTTATTTGGGTTACTTGAAACCTGGAGTGACTTTAAAGGGGAATTTGATAATATGTTTTTTCATGGTTTTAATCACTTCGATTTCGTAAGAAAGCGCCAGTACCGATCAGTTCGTAATAGTGGGGGTGCTAGCGTTTTTGTCAAAGAAGATTTAATACGGTCTCGTCTGCTTATCGCATTTGTGAAAATTTTTTTGATTGTATAGTTTTGCTGCTTAGATGTAGTAGCTTTTTTTCATTTTTCTGATGTCATACTGTACATTACTTATGTCTCACCCGAGGGATCGAACATTTATTTTGATCGTAGTGAAAACAATGGTATAATTCTTTTGGAGCAAGATATTTCATATAAACTATCCAGACTGCAATTTATTTTTAGCTGGAGATTTCAATGCCAGAACCAAAGACTTGAAAGATTATATTCCTTTTGATACTTTTGATTATTTGTATAATACATCTCTAAACTATGAAGAATATCTATTTAATCTACCTCGAGATAACATGGACTCTGAGAAGCTGAACACATTTGGTAAGTCATTCGTTGAAATGTGCTGCACCCACAGTTTGCATATCCTAAATGGACGACTGTTTGAAGACATTGGGGAAAATTATACATGTATAGGTAATGAAGGGAAAAGTGTTGTGGATTACCACATTGCGTCTACAGAGTTATTTCCCTTTGTAACTTATTTTAATGTAGAAGATGTTGATTGCTCTGATCACTTTCCGCTTTATGTACAGTTTGAATTTAGATCTCTACTTCCAGAATCTAGTTCAGTAGATAACTTAGAAGTCTTATTCAAACAAGAAAGGTTTCGTTGGGATGAACACAAAGTTTACGCCTTCATTGAACACTTTCAACAAAATTTGAATCTAAAGGAACACTATATCATATATCAAATAGAACTAGGAGCTGATATTGGTATCCATTCATTAATTGAGCTTTATCAGAAATCCACCACAGTCTGTGGCATGAAAAAACGTATTTGCTTAAAGGCAGAATATGATAGTCAGCCCCACTGGTGGGATTCAGAGTGTACCAAATTAAAGTGAGATAAATATGCACTTCTGCAGCGGTTTAGATGGACAAGTCTAGAATCGGATTTTGAAAAGTATAGACGATCACGTAACAGTTTTAAAATGATATGTCGTAAAAAGAAGACCATTTATCAATATGCAAAGAGACAAGAACTTCTTGATTGTCGGAATAATCCAAACGAATTCTTGAAATTAGTGAGAGGTTGGGAAAAACATGTAGAAAAAATAGTTAATATAAATAGTGATACGTGGGTACATTATTTCAGTAAGTTACTGTATAGGGTTGACCAAGAATCCCTTTCGACCTTTGACTTAAATCAGGCTGAAATACAAAATGAAAATACGAATTTTTATTAAACTCCCTTATTACAAATGATGAAATAATATATGGCATTCAGAAATTAAAAAATGGCAAAGCTCACGGTAGTGACGGAATACGGGCCGAATTTTATAAGAAAAATTGTTTCTGTATACTGCCCCTTCTATACAGTCTTTTCAATAAGATTCTTCAATCTGGTAATTTCCCTGATATCAGAAGCGAAAGCTGAATTATCCCTATATATAAATCTTGATCCAAAAATGATTCATTTAACTACAGGGGTATTTCCCTTTTAAACGTTATGTATAAGATATTCTCTAATATTGTGACCAAAAGATTAACACGCTGGACGACCGATTCTAATGTAATAGATGAATCTGAAGCTGGATTCAGGGCCGGATATTCATCTACAGATAACATATTTTGTCTACAGAGCATGATTGAGAAATATATTTCAAAAGTAGGGGGACGTTTCGATGTTTTGTTCGTTGACTTCCAAAAGGCATTTGATACTATAAATCATTTTGATCTCTTTTCCACTTTGTCACAACAAAGATTAAGCGGGAACATATTAAAGGTCTTGGTTTCCATGTATTCAAAAACAGAAGCACGTATAGATAGTTGTCATGTCACACAACCATTTCCTTGTAATATTGGCACTGTTCAATGAGATTCTATATCACTTTTGATCTTCAGCATTTACATCAATGATATATGTCCACTTTTACGAGAACATGGTGGAAACGGTATTTTTATTTCAAGCCAAATACCTGAAATATATTGTCTTCTGTTTGCAGACGACGTGGCTAATTGTGCGGACACAGTCAATAATTTACAGAAACAGATAAATAAATAGTCAATTTTGTGATTCCTCAGGTATGAAAGTTAACCTAAATAAAACAGAAATTATTGTTTTCAGGAACGGTGGGGCACTGCGGAAAAATGAGAGTTGGATACTTAATGATAAACCAATTAACGTTACATCTGTGTATAAATATATGGGGCTTTTATTCACCCCAAATTATCATGGTATTCTGCTAAATCAAAACTTAGTGCTCAAGCACAAAAAGCCATTTTCACTCTTGAACGTTTTCAACACAATTTTGGCACTTTACCATGCTCTGAAATGTTGATTCGATGATAGTTCCTATACTTACATATTGATCAGAAACTTGGGGCCACAGTTACTCGGAACAGATTGAAAAGGTCCAAACAGACTTTTGTCGGTACTTTTTAGGCGTTAACCAATCGGTTAATAATTGCATGGTTCTCGGTGAATGTAGTCGATATCCACTATGTGTATTACTCCAAGTGCGTTTCATATTGGTGTAAACTTATTCATATGCCCCATTATCGTTACCCACGTAACTGCTACTTAATGTTTTAACAGATCGATGACGGTGGTAGAATAACATGGGCTACAAAAGTTAAACAACTTCTCTTCATGTATGGTTTCGGACATGTTTGGCTCTTTCAAGATGTTGGGGACGAAAATTTATTCTTATCTGTATTCAAGTAAAGGGTTAAATATTGCATGATACAAAACTGGCACGCAGATATGCATAATTCTTCACATTGTGATACCTACAGATATTTTAAATCTTTACTTGTCCCTGAAAAGTATTTAAAACTTGAACTCTCCTTTAAATTGAGAAAATTTTTCGCCCGTTTCAGATGCACGGGACATAAGCTAAATATTGAAATTGGAAGACACTATAATATTGATAAAGATGACCGAATTTGTTTACATTGTTTTATAACCGAAGACAAGTTGTCAGTTGAAGACGAATACCATGTATTTTTTGTATGTTCTAGATTTACTACAGAAAGAAACCGCTATCTATATAACTGGAAGTAGAGATCGTTACGGATTTTACCGACTTTTTCAATCAACTAACGACGCCGTAGTAAGAAAAGTAGCCATTTATGTCTCCAAAATTGTAGAAAAAACAGATAAAGAAAAAATAGTTCCCCATCGATAGTATCTAATCAGCTGAAGAGACTGAGAAATAAGTAAAGACCTTCAGATGTTCCGCTACATCAACATATAAATGTTACATGGACATTATGTTCTGCTGTTGCAGAATATCTGAAACAGATTTAACACTCTTTTGTTTTTTGTTTTTTTTTACCTATTTTAGCCATTTATAATTAGACTTATTCTGTGATTACAATTTGATGTATGAACTGGACACAATTTGCAAACATATTGTACTAGCTATGTTGTATTTGGGGCCGAAGGCCTTATTGTACAAGTAAAAAATTTCAGTTTCAGTTTGCTGCAGCAAGAATTTCTGTGTATCGAACTCTCTGTCTTGCAGTCAAGTCAGGTGGTCCTGTTTGTGCCAGTGCTACAATGGACTCACCATCTAAGATTTTTTTGTACGCTGCTGATGAAATGCTACATGTATAAAAAGTGGCACTTGTCCCAACAGTTACACCTTATGACTGTTTTGCCATACTGGTAATACCACCCAGTAAATTCATCTCACAAAGAATCTGGACCGATTCCTTGTAATCTGCAAGATAACATAGCACCTGTTCATCTAACATGTACAACAAAAAATATTCTATCGTAAGCAAGTTACAAAATTACACTTGTTTGAATTTAATGTCCGTCAATATTTTAAGTTTTTGTTTTATTTATGAAACATTAAATTTTATGAGAAATAAACAAGTATCTCAACAGATTTTTGACTGTTGATAGCATCAAACACTACAAAAAGTAAATAATTACTTTGTCTCAAAATAAAAAATATGAATACATGTATAATGATCAATATCAATCATTCATCAAAAACATGTTTCTTCAATTGCATGGCAAACTATCAACCTAGTTTAGAATATTGTTATGTAGGCAGAAGAACACCCAAATAAGTATAGGTGAATAAATAGCAGATAATAAAACTATTTCACTATTCTGTTTATGTGAATCATGTGTTAACCGTTTACCACACAATCCAGAGTTTTCACTGTCCTTGAAGAAGAGGCTTTTGGAAACGTGGAAAAAGGAAAAAACCCTGGTAAGCAACATTTTCTCCTTTTCCCACAATATTTCTAACCCTGTCAAAGAAGGAAATCATCACTTGAACTACAGTTAATTTGTAGTCTGCAAATGCTTCAAATTTGGTTGAATCTAAAATTTTGTATCGTGGTAAAGTGTTAAAAAGCAGTGAAGCTACATCTATAACAGATCTAAGTGAACAAAAGACAGCCACCAAGCTACATGTATAATGTTACACTAATTATCAACCCTTTCCCTGATGTCTGATATGGCACTTGAGGACTCTTCTTTTTTGAAAGCATCTGTAGAAAAGCATTCTAAACTAGCACAAATGATAGTACTTAAAATCTCCTAAGAGTAGAAAACATTAGAAAAGGGGAAATCTGATTGTTATGAACAATTAATCTCCCTTTTTATCAAAGTATTTACAAAATCTGTCTGTTGCAGATAGGTATGTATGAGGGAATGGGTTAATTTAAAGCCTTATACCACAAGAAAAACAACTGCTGCATTAGCTCTCCCGATTTCACACAACATTATATCTGTCAAAAAAGTAATTTATGTCTTACTCTGCAACAGAATTGTTAAAATTTCAAAGATTTTGATAAAACTATCATTAATATATGAGCTATGCTCTATGAAAAGGGGGGGGAATACATCTGCAAAAGGTATCGACCCAGGTCAGCCTGTACAGTCCACAGGCTGACATGAGTCAAAACTTTTTTCTATTGGTCAATTTTCTGCATGTCAACGGACCAGTGTACCTCATGAATTAGTCATCTATTTTATAAAATGGATTTTATTGATCCATAATTAACATGATGCATCATGGAGATGTATTAAGCCCCTTTTGGTCAGAACATGCCTCATTTTCTATATCTAAAAAAAAAAAAAAAAAAAAAATGCCATAAAAACTTTGAAAGTCCAAAACACAAAGTTCGGAGTAAATCGCCTGACTTTAATAAGTTAGAAGTGCAATACATTATCTTCTAGCTGCATTATTTCATTAAGAATACTTCAACACGAGAGACAATCCATCAACTTTTTTAACGCATTCAGATAGCTAGACATCTATGCTTACCTTCACAACCTGAGCATGAAATGATAATAATTTCAATAACAATAAAAACAAATAAATTCCAAAAAATTATGCTCTTTACCAAACAAACCATTTTCAGCCCTGTTTGAGTGTCCATAATAAAGGCATAAGACAAGAAGAAAGGATATCTAAAGGAAAGGACATCGCCATATTTGGATACATTGGAAAACATTGTTGAAAAAGGATATATTGCTCCTGATGATAAACTTCTCCTTTTCCCACAATCTTGCAAAATGTAAGCTAATGCAAGCATATGGTATATGTGTCTAAGTGGTACAGACTTAAGATTAAAAAAAAAAAATCTACCAAAATCTATGTTCCAATAAATTTTTAATCTGAACTAGGTAGTATTTAAGCCTTTTGTAATTTTGAGGGCTGAGAGTTCTGTTATCATTTATTGATAAACTGTTAAATTAAGACATTTCATTTAGAATCTAATTTCAATTTTACTAATTTTTTCTGGTCTTAAACTTCCCAGTACTAAAGCAACAAATAACAATATTTCTATTGTGACCTATGCAGAGGCTCAACTGGTATCTACTACGGATCAATTGATACAATGAAAAATACTTAACAAGTTTTTTCTCTTTGGGTTCTCCCTTTACGGTAAAAGCCTGTTCTATCTTCTGGAACATAAGGTTGGCCATCCATCCAGAGATATCTGTAAAAGTCAGTAAATTACTTAACCCTTTACCACATGATCCCGAATCTTAACGACCCTGAGAAAGGAGCCTTTTGAAAACATTGTTGGAAAAGGAGAAAATGGCTACCTGCATTTTCTCCTTTTTCCACATCGTTTTCAATCCTTCCCAAAACAAATTCCAATTTTTCAGTCATATCTATTTTTACGTCTGCAAGGGTTTTTTGTCGTTTGGTAAAGAGCTAAAACGTTAAACAAAGAAAACGGCGATACGCTAAATTTCTTTGTTCCGATTATAGACCTATTAATTCCCAGTGTTCTCCCGAAAAAAAAAAAAAGGTATAAACAAAGAAAAGATTGAACTTGCCGTCAGAACATCTTTGGTAAACATCTAAAGGGACGTGCATGGTGTAATTTTGCCCTGTCGCTTCATTGTTTAGATTTAACTCTCTCATCTGTATAATACTTCTACCACCGGATGCCATCTTGGAAATACAAGCGTAACTCCCATCGACTGTGCTGGCGCGCGCTATCGGGCGCCATAGTTGGCGCCCGCTTTCAGAAAGAAAGCGCTCGAAGCGCTCGCGTTTTTGAACGCACCTCAGGTACTAATTATTACACATGTACATTTGAAAGTAACCATAGTAAGAATGGAATGTCATTCATTAAACCCAAATTGGCACGTGAAGGTAGCGTATGTGACTGTGTAAGCTCATGCGCATAGCTGAACATGCAATTTCAATGCGGAAAACTCTCTTACCCCCTCAGTACTGTACAGTATAGTTTAGTATAGTTTATTATAGCATGCTCTTGACCGCTCGAATTCATTCAACTTAATTAACTAACCGTAAAAAACTAACTTTAAAAAAAAAAAAAATGTTCTAATCTTACCCCCATGTTGTATATTGTATACCTGGGTGAATAAAGTTATGTTCTGTTCTGTAAAGGTAGTGGTAGGGAGGAGACGACGGGCAAGGCCATCGTCGCCGGTCCTGCACTTTTTTTGGCCGAGTAGGCTATTGGTTGTACCACTTTTTTTCTCTTCAACCGATTGTTCTTTCATGCTTACCTGTGATTTATACTGAATTGCATGATCATCAGTGTCGAAAGTCATTAATAAAATTATCAACAAGGGAAGTTGTTCGTGTCATCAATAGATCTGGCCAAGGTGTGAAAATAAGCAGTCACATACCGTGCAAAACAATGCAAATATCACAATGACACCTGCTTGATTGATATCATAATCGTTAGAGGGGGGACATGATAAAGTCTCAGATACGATAGATGCGAGTTGAGAACGGACTACATAAAGGTGCGATCGATCAAGGCACAACCTTCAAAAGCAGTCATATGGTTTTCTTCTTTGTCAGAAGATTTGATTTAACGAAAACTGCTTAAAACTGTGGTCCTATCTTGACTCTTCATTGTTCCACATGTCGAATTTTGCTGACTAAAATAAGCTTCGCAAGACAATCATTTATGAGACCTATTTTAATGGAAAATTTCATATTACATGTAGTTATTGTCAGCGTAAATCAGGATCGGACTGCACCAAACCTGAAGATCACGCGTGTTTTTGCTCATGTATCGATATACTGGTTGAAACAAAACTACAGGAAAGCATACATGGGTAGATGCAATGGTTGCCGCGAAATAACTGAAAGAGTGATGAAAACGGCATTAAACTAATGTATCATTCCAAGTCTTTGCAAGACGCTGACCAGTGCAATTGATATCTATATCATATGCTTGGAAAGAATAATGTGCGGAGCACTGTTAAAAGAAACTCGAGGAAGCATGTATAGGTGCACTGGTCGGCGCGAAATAACTGATCAATACACAAATAGATAATTGATAAAAACAAGTTATTTT
Organism: Tridacna gigas; assembly: GCA_945859785.2. Classification (NCBI taxonomy): domain Eukaryota; kingdom Metazoa; phylum Mollusca; class Bivalvia; order Cardiida; family Cardiidae; genus Tridacna; species Tridacna gigas. Next base: position 48,182,426 of record OX244030.2, on the reverse strand, counting down.
AATTGTCTAGGAAATTAAGTGATACAAGCAAGACATTGGTCATTTCGACACTTGCTATCAGTATCGACATTGCCGATTATTTATGCCCATTCGACACCCGCTTTCAGTATCGACATTGCCGATTATTTATGCCCATTATTTGAATCTTCATATAGAACAAAAACACATACTGAACACGCACTTAAAACAAAATTACAATGTAAACATTTAGAGTAATTTAATTATATGAACTCAAGTATAGATGATGCTCGGAAAAAAATCGGGTGTCGAATTGACCAAATTTTGCAAAAAAAAAAATCACTGGGGGTCGGAACGACCAAAAAGTGTCGAAATGACCGAGTGTCGAAATGACTGTCATTCGATGTTAGGACGACGAAGACATAGGCATATATCTATATTTTCATGATCGAAATAAAGATAACACAACTCCGATTTACCAATCAAATGCATACAAATAACTTAGATACGATGAGCGCAGGTAATTTAACGAAAATTAAAGACTTACTCGAAGTTTCGCAACGTTTTTCAAGGAGAGAAAGCACATCGTCTGTGTAATACGTCATCATTACATGTCGGTCACATGGTGTCTAAACATAGGACACCAGAATGATTCCGAATAGTGCGTGGCAACGTCACTTGGGAGAATTGATGAAAAAAATCAGGATTTTTTGTATGGTTCTGTGACATGAACCGATGCTGCAATGAACCACGGCGGGGAATCACATGACACAACAACAACAACAATGGCGGACATTTGAAGAAATTCCCCCGCTTCAGGTAAGAAAATCTTCAATAATTCTGTCAATACGTGACCGATTTGAATTTGGTTTGAAGCAGAGAAGGTGGAAAAACGCCAGGGATTTGCTGGATGTGGTAGATCTTTTAAACAACACCTGATAAAAAAGTTATTGACGAGCAAACAAATTTTTACCCTGGATAACGTTCACGTCGAAAATAAATAAAACACACAAACAGGCCACATTTCTTCTTTTAGTGCATTTATTGTGTTCCCGTATGCATAAAATGTGGAGAGCATGAATAAAAAGTCTTGTCACTATCAATACTTTTTTATTTGAATACGATTTTCTAAAATGATATAGTTCACGTCAGGAATTGTTTATGATAACGTTCACGTCATAAGTAGAATATAGAATATACATATTTCATCATCTTAGTTGGTCATGTTGTCTTGAATATCATGTTAATGCATACTTAAAATTATGAAATTGTCTTGATTTTAGCCATATCTAATTGTGTTACGTGTCGTATGTAGCTGTTTAAAGCATGTGTTACGCTGGTTGCTCGTATCCACTAAGGATTCTGGGTTTAATACTGTCTCACTGGGGAATTCTAAACAAAGCAGAGAAGATCCGATGTAAGAACCAAACCTTTATTTTCTGTAGACTCAAATTGGCAAGCAGTTTATATGTTTTATGACGTACATAGTATTTATATGATTAAAGATTAGGAAATGACATTTAATACAAATACATAGATCTAAAGTTAATGTATAGCAGACGACGTTTTGTTTTACTCGTCACTATTTCGCCTCGTGGCAATTTCGTTCTACAGAAATCGTCACGAGCCCAAAATGAAGACGAGCATTAATGTTTCTCTACAAATTGCTTGAGATATTCAATATAATGTTATTATTCACAATAATTCAAATATATATATTTTTAAATGTTCTTAGTCAAACAATCGAAACACAGTGACGAAAGAATGAAGACTAAGGTCAGGCGGCTAATGTCTGCAGCGTGATCTTAGTCGACAACGAGACAAGGACTCAATCGAGTTTTTCGAAGACCTCAGTATCCAAGCTTAAAAGTTCGCTTCTACTGACGCGCTTTTGTCACAATGTGTCTGATTGTACGATATGCATTTTTTCAGTGAAAACAGATTTTACATAACAAAGAACAAAGTACATTTAATTTTACAATAAGTTTTGACTCTCTATGACGATCTTAGTTTTTCCCGCAATGTTTCCATTAAACATATTCCGTCTGGTCTTTCGGAAGTCGGCTTGAAACTGAATGTAACCTTTGTCCCTCTCTGTACTTCAAAACATCTATTTTAGAACAATTTGTTTGCCACAATGTTTTCTAGAATAATTTGTTTGCCACAATGTTTTCTAATTGAAACGCAATAGTTCAAATTGCTAATTATCCATAAATTTTCTTTGATCACAATGTTTTCAGTTGAATATAATTAAGCATATTATGTCGTTATTACAGACATGACAGACAAATCATCAAATTACAGTTTAAGAGATTTTTCACACAGTAACTTCACAAAACATTTATTGAGGTACATTTGCTACATGATTCCCTACAATTGTACGCAGTAGCCAGAAAAACATAATTTTGTTGTACAAAAATAAATGAGAGTTTTCTACGACCAAAAATTAAACAAGACTTACCTAAACAAAGCAGAGAAGATCCGATGTAAGAACCAAACCTTTATTTTCTGTAGACTCAAGTTCGCAAGCAGTTTATGGCCCTACATTGCGAACATGCACAATTTAACCAAATTTTCCGTCTTACATCGGATCCAATTAAATTTCTCGTTACAAAGATATCGAGCAGTTTGGCCAATGAGATCGTTTTCGTCGACAAGAGATGACCGACTTTACTCGTCTCAAAAAGGTGCTAAAAGTGTCATTGTTTGTCGGTGTCGGGACATAAGGCATTTGCCCCCGGTTGTTTTAACTAACAATCAGATATAATGAAATCGTCGCGACCGTTAATCAAATGAATAAACAATTAGATTTTTTATCAAAGACGGTTTTATAGGTTTTTCTTGTTATCAAAGGGTTTCTAATACCTGCAGAATTTTATATTTCAGTGTTAACTATGATTTGCTTCGGGCTAAGGAATGTTTTTGCAAGCCCTAATTTCTCAGCGTTTGAAAAGTGGCGAAAGTATTTTTGAAATATGGAATCCTTGATCGTAGAAGTCATTAACATACAAACATGAATATTTCAATTAGTAAGTATTTAAACACAAGTTGAAAAAATTACACAATACAACTTATGATTCTCAATTGACAATTGTCCATATTAATCTTCTTGAAATTACGTTCTGTTGCATAACAGTCTACAGAAAATAAAGGTTTGGTTCTTACATCGGATCTTCTCTGCTTTGTTTAGGTAAGTCTTGTTTAATTTTTGGTCGTAGAAAACTCTCATTTATTTTTGTACAATAAAATTATGTTTTTCTGGCTACTGCGTACAATTGTAGGGAATCGTGTAGCAAATGTACCTCAATAAATGTTTTGTGAAGTTACCGTGTGAAAAATCTCTTAAAATGTAATTTGATGATTTGTCTGTCATGTCTGTAATAACGACATAATATGCTTAATTATATTCAACTGAAAACATTGTGATCAAAGAAAATTTATGGATAATTAGCAATTTGAACTATTGCGTTTCAATTAGAAAACATTGTGGCAAACAAATTATTCTAGAAAACATTGTGGCAAACAAATTGTTCTAAAATAGATGTTTTGAAGTACAGAGAGGGACAAAGGTTACATTCAGTTTCAAGCCGACTTCCGAAAGACCAGACAGAATATGTTTAATGGAAACATCGCGGGAAAAACTAAGATCGTCATAGAGAGTCAAAACTTATTGTAAAATTAAATGTACTTTGTTCTTTGTTATGTAAAATCTGTTTTCACTGAAAAAATGCATATCGTACAATCAGACACATTGTGACAAAAGCGCGTCAGTAGAAGCGAACTTTAAAGCTTGGATACTGAGGTCTTCGAAAAACTCGATTGAGTCCTTGTCTCGTTGTCGACTAAGATCACGCTGCAGACATTAGCCGCCTGATCTTAGTCTTCATTCTTTCGTCACTGTGTTTCGATTGTTTGACTAAGAACATTAAAAAAAAAATATATATATATATATATTTATTTGAATTATTGCGAATAATAACATTATATTGAATATCTCAAGCAATTTGTAGAGAAACATTAATGCTCGTCTTCATTTTGGGCTCGTGACGATTTCTGTAGAACGAAATTGCCACGAGGCGAAATAGTGACGAGTAAAACAAAACATCGTCTGCTATACATTAACTTTAGATCTATGTATTTGTATTAAATATCATTTCCTAATCTTTAATCATATAAATACTATGTACGTCATAAAACATATAAACTGCTTGCGAACTTGAGTCTACAGAAAATAAAGGTTTGGTTCTTACATCGGATCTTCTCTGCTTTGTTTAGAATTCCCCAGCGAGACAGTATTAAACCCAGAATCCTTAGTGGATACGAGCAACCAGCGTAACACGGTGACGAAAGAATGAAGACTAAGATCAGGCGGCTAATGTCTGCAGCGTGATCTTAGTCGACAACGAGACAAGGACTCAATCGAGTTTTTCGAAGACCTCAGTATCCAAGCTTAAAAGTTCTCTTCTACTGACGCGCTTTTGTCACAATGTGTCTGATTGTACGATATGCATTTTTTCAGTGAAAACAGATTTTACATAACAAAGAACAAAGTACATTTAATTTTACAATAAGTTTTGACTCTCTATGACGATCTTAGTTTTTCCCGCAATGTTTCCATTAAACATATTCCGTCTGGTCTTTCGGAAGTCGGCTTGAAACTGAATTTAACCTTTGTCCCTCTCTGTACTTCAAAACATCTATTTTAGAACAATTTGTTTGCCACAATGTTTTCTAGAATAATTTGTTTGCCACAATGTTTTCTAATTGAAACGCAATAGTTCAAATTGCTAATTATCCATAAATTTTCTTTGATCACAATGTTTTCAGTTGAATATAATTAAGCATATTATGTCGTTATTACAGACATGACAGACAAATCATCAAATTACATTTTAAGAGATTTTTCACACAGTAACTTCACAAAACATTTATTGAGGTACATTTGCTACACGATTCCCTACAATTGTACGCAGTGGCCAGAAAAACATAATTTTATTGTACAAAAATAAATGAGAGTTTTCTACGACCAAAAATTAAACAAGACTTACCTAAACAAAGCAGAGAAGATCCGATGTAAGAACCAAACCTTTATTTTCTGTAGACTCAAGTTCGCAAGCAGTTTATGGCCCTACATTGCGAACATGCACAATTTAACCAAATTTTCCGTCTTATATCGGATCCAATTAAATTTCTCGTTACAAAGATATCGAGCAGTTTGGCCAATGAGATCGTTTTCGTCGATAAGAGATGACCGACTTTACTCGTCTCAAAAAGGTGCTAAAAGTGTCATTGTTTGTCGGTGTCGGGACATAAGGCATTTGCCGCCGGTTGTTTTAACTAACAATCAGACATAATGAAATCGTCGCGACCGTTAATCAAATGAATAAACAATTAGATTTTTTATCAAAGACGGTTTTATAGGTTTTTCTTGTTATCAAAGGGTTTCTAATACCTGCAGAATTTTATATTTCAGTGTTAACTATGACTTGCTTCGGGCTAAGGAATGTTTTTGCAAGCCCTAATTTCTCAGCGTTTGAAAAGTGGCGAAAGTATTTTTGAAATATGGAATCCTTGATCGTAGAAGTCATTAACATACAAACATGAATATTTCAATTAGTAAGTATCTAAACACAAGTTGAAAAAATTACACTATACAATTTATGATTCTCAATTGACAATTGTCCATATTAATCTTCTTGAAATTACGTTCTGTTGCATAACAGTTTTAAAGAAAATTTTACTGCTTAATACATGTACAAAATGTATTTTTATTTAGTACTGATTACGCGCTGTTCGATGTGTGAAAGAGCTTTTATTCAGTTAACAGATGAAGAAATATGCTCTTTTTTATTATGTATTTTGTTGCATGGTATTTAAATTGTTTGTTTTAAACACGTTTGTTCAGTGTAATTACAACAAAGTTAGCCTATTCGTATATATCCTTGTTATCAAGAATACAGGGCTTGGGCTCTGAAATGACACATTCAATGACATTCCTGGCGTTGAACGTGGAATAAGAATTTTTTAGCTCAGACATATTTTACGACACAAGTCCTGCACCTATACCACCCATGTTGTGTTCTTTTAATTTATCAATGACAGCAGGTATAAGTTCAAGCGTTTGCTGAAGTATTAAATCCTCTGATGGTTTATCTGTCTTTTGTTCAGCTTCAGATGTCTTACACAATTGAAGACTTTGTTGACTTTGATCCGACATATTGTGACACCCATTTGTGGATTCAGGGAGAAGTGAGTTATCTGCAGCTTCGAGATCTGTAAAAAAACCATCATGGCTTTGGTCAGTTTCTTCAAGAATAGGAGTACATGTTAAAATATCTGAATCATCAGAGCCAAATAAAGACCTCGTAGAGTTTTTCTTGCTCCTTTTCTTTAAAGGTGAGTGTCGATATATAGGCGACATTTTGACTCTGACTTTAGTCAAAGGGGATTTTAAAGGTGACCACTTCCGCTTTTTGGATGTTTCGACCTTTACTCTTGTCAACGGGGATCTTAACGGTGAAGGGTTCCGTTTCTTTGCTGTAAATAGCGATATAGGAAATGGTGATTTAGTAACAATAATTAAGTTGTTTTGCGATGTCGTTTCTTTTGGTTTGAAATGTATTCTGTTTATGGCGTCTGTAGATACAAAGCCTTTTCTTTTTCTCTTTCGCCATTTTCTTCTGTTAAGAGTCAAACTGGATTTTTTTCTTGTACCTCATGATGTGTCTGAAATTGGTGAGGAAAAACCGATAAAATCTCATTTTACAAACATAAATTATGCATAAAGTCAGATCAGGTAGCTCATTATGGTTAGCATATCCACGAAAGCTTTCTTTTGATTGTGAAATGAGATTTTATCGTTTTTCCTCACCAATTTCAGATACATCATGAGGTCTAAGAAAAAATCCAGTTTGACTCTTAACAGAAGAAAATGGCGAAAGAGAAAAAGAAAAGGCTTTGTATCTACAGACGCCATAAACAGAATACATTTCAAACGAATAGAAACGACATCGCAAAACAACTTAATTGTTGTTACTAAATCACCATTTCCTATATCGCCATTTACAGCAAAGAAACGGAACCGTTCACCGTTAAGATCCCCGTTGACAAGAGTAAAGGTCGAAACATCCAAAAAGCGGAAGTGGTCACCTTTAAAATCCCCTTTGATTAAAGTCACAGTCAAAATGTCGCCTATATATCGACACTCACCTTTAAAAAAAAGGAGCAAGAAAAACTCTACGAGGTCTTTATTTGGCTCTGATAATTCAGATATTTTAACATGTACTCCTATTCTTGAAGAAACTGACCAAAGCCATGATGGTTTTTTTTACAGATCTCGAAGCTGCAGATAACTCACTTCTCCCTGAATCCACAAATGGGTGTCACAATATGTCGGATCAAAGTCAACAAAGTCTTCAATTGTGTAAGACATCTGAAGCTGAACAAAAGACAGATAAACCATCAGAGGATTTAATACTTCAGCAAACGCTTGAACTTACACCTGCTGTCATTGATGAATTAAAAGAACACAACATGGGTGGTATAGGTGCAGGACTTGTGTCGTAAAATATGTCTGAGCTAAAAAATTCTTATTCCACGTTCAACGCCAGGAATGTCATTGAATGTGTCATTTCAGAGCCCAAGCCCTGTATTCTTGATAACAAGGATATATACGAATAGGCTAACTTTGCTGTAATTACACTGAACAAACGTGTTTAAAACAAACAATTTAAATACAATGCAACAAAATACATAATAAAAAAAGAGCATATTTCTTCATCTGTTAACTGAATAAAAGCTCTTTCACACATCGAACAGCGCGTAATCAGTACTAAATAAGAATACATTTTGTACATGCTTTAAACAGCTACATACGATACGTAACACATTTCAATATGGCTAAAATCAAGACAATTTCATAATTTTAAGTATGCATTAACATGATATTCAAGACAACATGACGCAACTAAGATGATGAAATATGTATATTCTATATTCTACGAGGGTTGTTCTGGAAGTTCGTAGAATTTTTTTATAGGACAAGTTATAATCGCAGTTTAATAAAATAGAATATACGGGCACAAATTTCAGATTTTATTCTATCCATTCCCTGTGTATTTTTCTAGTATCTTAAATAGCAAAATTTTCCTAACAGAAATAAAACAGCATGTAAGTCATACCCGGAGCACGCCGACGTCATAAGTAACGTCAAGCGTCATTTAAGTCCAACGAACGTCGCACTTTCTCCACATAGTCACCCGCAAGATCCACGCATTTCCGATGCCTGCTTATCCACTTAGTGTACGTTTCTACATACCACTCTTCAGAAAATGACGACACAACTGCTTGGGCTTGTTTAGTAAGGTCGTCAGCTGAATCAAACCGTATTCCGCGTAACTGTGCCTTGAGCTCCGGGAACACGCGAAAATCCATGGGGGCGAGGTCAGGACTGTATGGTGGGTGCTTCAAGACCTCAAAACCCAGCAGAGTGATCTCTAGCTGTGTAGATTCCGCTCGGTGTCCCGGTGCATTATCCTGGTGTAGTATTACTTGGTCATGGTTCAAGTGGGGCCGTTTCTTCCGTATCGCGTTAACGAGATCCCGCCTCAGAACCTAAAGAAAGAAATGCACGGTTCATTAGGTTTGCGTAAATCAATATCTCATTTTTTGTTATTTATTTGATTGATTTATTTATTTATTTAGATTTATTTATTTATTTATTTATTTATCATTTACCTTAGAATAGTATGCCGCTGTGACTGTTTGGCCCTCTGGAATTCGGTGCTGTAATAGCATCCCGTGCCGGTCCATGAAGTAAACGAACATCTGTTTTCCTGCGCTTTTTTGGACCCGAGCCTTTTTTGGTGGAGGGGTACGCGGGGTTTTCCACACCGATGACATGCGCTTAGTTTCCGGGTCAAAGTGGTGCAGCCAGGTCTCATCCGTGGTGATAATCCTGTCTAAAAATGCGTCTCCCTCTGTTTCGTAGCGGGTAAGAAACTCCTGTGAACATCGCACCCGGCATTCTTTTTCACTTTCCTTGAGCAATCGGGGCACCCAACGCGCACTAACTTTAGACATGCCCAGTTCATCTGTTAATATCCCATGCACCGTGGATACCGAAACATCGAGTTCATCTGCAATCGACCTGACAGTAATTCTCCTATCACAATTTACCATGTCTTTCACTCGATCCCTAACTGAACACACTACGACGGCCGGCCGACCAGATCTAGGATCGTCCTCAATAGAATCACGTCCGCTTCTAAAACGCGCATGCCACTTATATACAGTAGCTGGGCTGCATTTTTTATATTTTCCTGTAGATTTGATCATGTTCAGCGTTTCTGTTGGTGATTTTTCCAGCGCGACACAAAATTTCACAACACTTCGCAATTCGACGTCGCCGGTAGACGTCATCTCTTCCGGTCAGCGACTTTTTGATATCTCCTTCAAAATCGTGTAGCTCGTTTGAAAGAACCGAAAACGTTATGAAATTTGCAGGAAATGACGTCATGACGTTGTGTTAACGATTGACGTTTTCGCGCCATTTTGATGCCAATAGAAAGTATAAAAGATACAATGTAAAATCTGTTATACTATGTTATACATTGTTAAGAAATGGACTGCTCCGGTATCCCGATATTGTGTTGCTAGGGTTACCGCTATTTTCGGTTATTGTTGATATTTTCGAATAATCTTTTGGAAATGTAGTCACGGTATGTTTAAGTACTTATACCTTGATATTTACCTATAAATTACAAATAATATGGATTTTAGAGCAAAATTCTACGAACTTCCCGAACAACCCTCGTACTTATGACGTGAACGTTATCATAAAAAATTCCTGACGTGAACTATATCATTTTAGAAAATAACGTTTTTTACCTAGAAAATCGTATTCAAATAAAAAAGTATTGATAGTGACAAGACTTTTTATTCATGCTCTCCACATTTTATGCATACGGGAACACAATAAATGCACTAAAAGAAGAAATGTGGCCTGTTTGTGTGTTTTATTTATTTTCGACGTGAACGTTATCCAGGGTAAAAATTTGTTTGCTCGTCAATAACTTTTTTATCAGGTGTTGTTTAAAAGATCTACCACATCCAGCAATCCCTGGCGTTTTTCCGCCTTCTCTGCTTCAAACCAAATTCAAATCGGTCACGTATTGACAGAATTATTGAAGATTTTCTTAGCTGAAGCGGGGGAATTTCTTTAAATGTCTGCCATTGTTGTTGTTGTTGTGTCACGTGATTCCCCGCCGTGATGAACGCCCCTATCCCCTTGGTGACAAAATAAGAGTAAATCTAACAGATTCGTGATTTTTTTCAAGCATAAATAATCTCTAATTTTGGACTTTACTGGGGCTTTAAGCGAGAAATATTTAAACCGAGTTTCACTAGTGACGTTCCCAGAGAAAGTGTGCTATGGCAAAGCATTCAATTTCTCAAGTCTTTGTGGCTTGTACTTACTTATTTGACTCAGGAAGCACCGAGACGTGCACTGTTCCCACGATATAACTAATCGTATTGCGAATGGCGTTAAATAAAATTAAGTGGGAGAGCACGATCTTATTTTAACTCTTAGGCTGCTAAGCGCGACCCAATGATATTTTGCGGGCAGTGTAGATCAAGACCAGACTGCACAGCAGGTGCAGTCTGATCTTTGATCAACACTGTCCGATGAGGAGATTGTTTTCCTAAAAATACCCTTGAAACAGCAAAATTTTGGTTTTTACCATATGCTTGAAATTTTCATTCAACTTATCTATCAGGTTAAAATTTCGAAACTACGTTCGATCCTTCTAGTGACTGTTCTAAAGGATTGTAGAGGAAGCGTCCTCGGGCAAGGCCTTTTCCAAACGTTCTTGCTCTGGTAGATGATCCAGGAAGCATAGAGTGGCATGCTTTGATCGCTTTATGGTTGAATTGATGTTAAAATTACGTTTGAAATAAATACCATCAAATGACATGAGCCATCTCTTTTTCCGCAGTCAAATACATCACGAGAGACAGTGGTGTAGAGATAGAGAGCGGGCCTCTCTCAATAGTAAGTCTGACCCCTGTGAAAACCGCGGTCCCCCTTTGGCTCTGCACACATCACAGCGAGTGTGTACTGATTAAGATTTCCTGGAAGCAGTGTCGAGAGTGAATAATGCAAGTTGTAGACCTTGCAAAAAGGATAGTTATCTTATGGTATTTTCTAAAGCTTGTCTGATTTAGTTTTTTTTACACGGCGAAATAATGTATCAATTTAATTACTTTGTATCAATTGATAATAGCAACAACCAGGCTGTAAATGTGTTCAAATAGTAAGGTCGAAGGTTTATTTCAACATAGTCATGTCATAAAACTCTTCTTTTTTTAAATCTAGAATTTATTACCGAAATTACGTGTCCGGAAAGAAACTATAGCCGCGAAGTAAATCTAAAATACTTTTCCACTTTGTCTTATTAGTAAATAAATGATTTTTTAGCTCCACTGGCCGAAGGCCAGCGGGCTTATGTCATGGCCCGGTGTCCGCCGTGCGTCCGTGCGTCCGTCCGTCCGTGCGTTAACTTTTATTTCAAACATCTTCTTCTCTGAAACTACTAATCCAATTTTCATGAAACTTCACAGAAATGATCCTGCCATGGTCCTCTTCAGAATTTCTTGAAAGAATTTGATTCCTTCAAAACTCTGGTTGCTATGGCAACAAACTGAAAAATATTGGAAATCTTTAAAAATCTTCTTGTCTGAAACGATAAGGCATAGGGCTACCAAATTTGGCATGTAGCTTTATGTAGTAGACCTCTATCATGTTTCTTCAAATTATAGCCCTGGGGTCAAAATTGGCTCTGCCCCAGGGGTCACAAGTTTTACATAGGCTTATATAGAGAAAACTTTAAAAATCTTCCTGTACCTAGCCATATGGCCTAGAGCTACCAAATTTTGCATGTAGCTATATCTAGTGGGCCTCTACCAAGCGGGCCAAAATTTTAGCCCTGGAGTCAAAATTGGCCCCGCCGCAGGGGTCACAAGTTTTACATGGGCTTACATAGTGACAACTTAAATCTTCCTGTACCTAGCCATAAGGCCTAGAGCTACCAAATTTTTCATTTAGCTTGATCTAGCAGAGGTCTACCAAAAGTGCCCAAATTACAGTCCTGGGGTCAATTTGGCCTCATGCTGGGGAGGGGGGAGGTTCACAAGATTTTACATGGGCTTATATAGGGAAAACTTTTAAATCTTGGTGTACATAGCCATAAGGCTTAGGGCTACCAAATTTTGCATAATTATAGCATTATCTAGTGGACAACTACAAAGAGGGCCCAAGTTACAGCCCTAGGATCAAGTTTGGCCCTGCACCAGGGGTCACAAGTTTTACTTGGGTTTATGGAGTGAAAACTTCAGAAACCGTCTTGTTACTAGCCATAAGGCCAAGAACTCCCAAATTTGGCATGTTATTCTTCTAATACACATATTCCCCATGTAGTCCGACTGTAGCCCTGGGGTCAAAGTTTTATAAGGGCTTATATAGTGAAGACTTCTCGACAATCTTCTTGTTTCTAACCATAAAGCATAGGACTAACAAATTTGGTATGTTTTGAGCCTTGGGATCAAAATTTGTCCCAGTCCAGGGTTCACAAATTTTAGATAGGCTTACATAGTGAAAACTTTTTTTTAATCCTTACTGTAAGGCCTAGGGCTATAAGAATTTGGCATGCTGATTCATATTGTAGACTTCAGCCAAGATTGTTCCATCTTTTTCATTGAAACCACTCTTCCAATTTTGACCAAACTTTACAGATATCATCTTGCCATGATGTTCTTCAGAATGTCTTCAAAGAATTAAGTTCTGTTAAAAGCTATGGTTGCTATGGCTACAAAACTGAAAAGTATTGAAAAATCTTTAAAAATCTTTTCCAAAAGCTTGTATTTACAAACGTCATTGTAGCTCATGAAAAAGATACTGCCTGTTAGCTCCACAGGCCTAAGACCATCAAGCTTATCGTCTCTGAAACTGCTTCACCCAATAAGTCACAAGCTTTACATAGGCTAATATAGTGAGAACTTAAAAGGCCTTCTTGTTCCTTGCCTTGAGTTACAGGTGTAATATTGTATGAGTGTAATCTAAATAACCTCTTCCAAAGTTATTCAAGTTATGTTAAAATTAGTCCTATCTCGTGGGTCATAAACATGTGCGTGAAAGTTCAAAAAATCTTTTTGCTCCTAACTGCAAACCCAAGGGCTACCAAATCTGGATTACTTTTGATTTTTTTTTTTGAAATTAGCGTTGCATCAGGGGTCTTGTGTTTTACAGAGGCTTCATATGGACGAAACTTGAAAATCATCCTATTTATAACCATACAGCATAAACTTGCATTATTTTGGCATGTGGCTTTATCTTGTGGACCTCTACCAGGGTTCAAGTAATTATAGCTCTGGGATAAAAAATTGCTTTTGCCCTGCGGGTCTCAACTTTCACATGGGCTTTTACAGAGAAAACTTTGTAAGTCTTCATTTTGAAACTATTTGGCTCAGAATTGAAATGTTTAGTATTTATGGTTTATATTTATAAGCCAGTGGAGCGATATAGGGCCATCATGGCCCTCTTGTTTAACATTAATTGCGAAAAGAGATTTTCTCCACCGATGTTGTTTTTCGGAAAACGCACTGTTAAAAACAAAAGACTTTTATTATTTGAAAAGAGAAATTACAACAGCCTATGATTATTAATATTTGGCTTTCTGTGAGAATGTATTAAATATTTTCTTTCTTAAATAATAATGAAGCAGACATTTCAATATAAAATGAAATTCGTCCATTGTATCACCAGAATTATAGAGTCGACAGGTAGTACTTTAGTTTCTTTGGTTTTGTTTTGACCGAACCAACAGTGGTATGCGCCAAGTAAATAAGACGGAGCTCTCAGCTTGCGAACTAACCCTTCACCAAACAGTTATGGAGGACTATATGATTTATGATCCTTGAGAAAAAGCCTTTTGAAATCATTTAGGGGTAAAGGAGAAAATGGAGGTCACCAGAATTTCCTGTTTTCCCACAATATTTTCTACAATGTCGGACAAATCATCTGAGCATTTTAAAGATATTTTGTCGTCAGCAAATACATTCGATTTCGATGGGTTTAAAATTCTTCCCACTGTTAAAAAATTTAACAGAAGCATATATAGAAATATTTTTTGTACATAAAGTTTTCTCATGCATGTTTTGATAGATATTTAATATTGTGAAAAAAGAACTTTTTGATGGCATTCGCTTGAATGTTAAAAAAAAAAAAAGCTTATCTTTTTGTTTTTAGCTCACCTGAGCACAACGTGCTCAAGGGGAGCTTTTAGGATCACCCGGTGTCCGTCGTTCGTCGTGCGTCGTGCGTCTGTGCGTCGTGCGTCGTTCGTCGTGCGTCGTCAACAATTCTTTAAACATCATCTCCTAAAGCACTGGGCCAATTTGGTCCAAACTTGGCAGGACTGTTCCTTGGGAGGTCCTCTTTAAATATTGTTCACAAAATTTGATTCCATCAAAAACTCTGGTTGTCATGGCAACAAAATGGAATTTTCTAAGAAATTCTTTAAAAATCTTCTCCTCTGAAACCGCTGGTCAGATTTTGAAATAATTTCACAGAGATGTTCCTTGGGTGACCCTTTTCAAAAAGTGTTCGCGAAATTTTGATCTGTCAAAAAACATGGCTCTGGTGAATGGGGGCTACTTGCCCTATACAGATATGAAGAAATTCTTAAAAATTCTTCTTCTCTGAAACCGCTGGTCAGATTTTAAAATAATTTCACAGAGATGTTCCTTGGGTGACCCTTTTCAAAATTGTTCGCGAAATTTTGATCCGTCAAGAAACGTGGCTCTGGTGAATGGGGGCTACTTGCACTATATGGAAATGAAGAAATTCTTATCGTGACCCTTTTCAAAAACTGTTCGCCAAATTTTGATCCGTCAAGAAAACATGGCTTTGGTGAATGGGGGCTACTTGCACTATATGGCCATGAAGAAATTCTTAAAAATTCTTCTTCTCTGGAACCGCTGGTCAGATTTTGAATTAATTTCACAGGAATGTTCCTTGGGTGACCCTTTTCAAAAATTGTTCGCCAAATTTTGATTTGTCGAAAAACATGGCTCTGGTGACGGGGGGGGGGGGGGGGGGGGGGGGGGGCGGGGGCTACTTGCACTATACGGACATGAAGAAATTCTTAAAAATTCTTCTTCTCTGAAACGGCTAGTCAGATTTTGAAATAATTTCACAGAGATGTTCCTTGGGTGACTCTTTTCAAAAATTGTTTGCGAAATTTTGATCCATCAAGAAACATGGCTCTGGTGAATGGGGGCTACTTGCACTATACAGAAATGAAGAAATTCTTAAAAATTCTTCTTCTCTGAAACGGCTGGTCAGGTTCTGAAATAATTTCACAGAGATGTTCCTTGGGTGACCTTTTGAAAAATTGTTTGCGAAATTATGATCCGTCACTATACGGCCATGAAGAAATTCTTAAAAGTTCTTTTTCTCTGAAACCGCTGGTCAGATTTTGAAATAATTTCACAGAAATGTTCCTTTGGTGACCCTTTTCAAAAATTGTTTGCAAAATTTTGATCCGTCAAGAAACATGGCTCTGATGGGGGGGGGGGGGGGGGGGGCGGGTGCTACTTGCACTATACACACATGAAGAAATTCTTAAAAACTCTTCTTCTCTGAAACGGCTGGTCAGATTTTGAAATAATGTCACAGAAATGTTCCTTGGGTGACTCTTTTGAAAAAGTGTTCGCAAAATTGTGATCTGTCAAGAAACATGGCTCTTGTGGTGGGGGCTATTTGCACCATAGGGACATGAAGAGGATTTCTTAATTCTTCTTCTCTGGAATGGCTGGTCAGATTTTGAAATAATTTCACAGAAATGTTCCTAGGGTGACCTTTTTCAAAAATTGTTAGGGTAATTTTTATCCATCGAAAAACAACAGCCAATTGTTGGCACCTGCATGTGGCGCTCTTTTTTGACTTATGTTTTTTAGCTCACTTGAGCACAAAGTGCTCATGGTGAGCTATTGTGATCGTGCTGTGTCCGGTGTCCGTCGTGCGGCGTGCGTTGTCTGCCGTGAACTTTTTACCTCGTGTACGCTCTAGGGGCCACATTTTCCGTCCGATCCTCATGAAACATGGTCAGAATGTTTGTCTTGATAAAATCCGGGACGAGTTCGAAATTGGGTCATGTGGGGTCAAAAACTAGGTCACTAGGTCAAATCTCAGAAAAACCTTGTATGCGCTCTAGAGTGACCCTGGAGTGAAATTTCGCCTATTGACTCAGGTGAGCGATCCAGGGCCATCATGGCCCTCTTGTTTATTAAGTGAGAGCGGATCTTCCGAAATGAAGGAAACCAGCTTTCAGTTACATTAACTTTTTGTCAGACACCAACGTCCGTATTCACCAACCATTCTTAAAAACGTTCTCAGACTTATTCTCCAAGATTTTCTATATTTGAAAGTAACACAACTTCTGATTGGCCAAACCAAATGGTTTAGCCAATCAGAAATTGTGTTACTTTCAAATCTAGAAAATCTTGGAGAATAAGCTGAAAAATTTTCTGTAGAATGGTTGGTGAATAGGGACCCAAGTGTATGGTGTGAAAGTAATCCTGCTTTCAAGACATTGCTTAAAAGCACAGCCATTCAGTTTTTTTTTTCTTTTAAGAATGGTGTTTTCTGTATTTGTCAAAATGCTTTCTTGTCCAAAAGTTTTTGACAATGTTCACATGTGTCACATTTTTTTTCTCTGACGAGCATTTCCAGGAAACCAAAGCTTTGGTCAACATAACGAACGTCATAAAAAAAAATATCGGAATGGCCTACTCTGCTATATAACTCGTATGAATCCGTTCAGTGTTAGGCACAAAGGAACCAAGTTTCAAAAACTGATACACTGTCAGCTTGTTAGCTATATACATGTATATACATTTGCGATGGGTGTCGACTCATGTCAGTCTGCGCAGTCCGCTCAGGCTGACATAGGCCGAAGATTTTCGTTATCTTAAAATTTTCTGCATGACAAGGGATAATTCTACCTCATATTTCAGTCACTTGTTTGACAAAACGGATTTTATGGATCCATAAGTAGGTGATGTCTTGCTTGGTATAATGCAGTACGGAGATGCATTAAACCCTCTTTTGCAAGAGCACGGCTAGCACAATTTTATACGAACACAACCCAAATCTGATTTCATCATGCATTTTTTTTTCAAAACTACAGAAAAGAAATCATTATTAATAATTATGATACTTTTTGTAACAAAGTTGCAAAAGTTTCTAGCTTCCTCGCAAAATCTCTTTCACCGAGAAAAATTGATGATTTAACTTTTTAGCGTTCTGTTTGTTAAAAAACCGAAATATTTCATAAAACTGATCAGAGCAAAATATTCTAAGTGCAGCGTTCACTGTCATTATTGTCTTAGCTATGTCTGTTGCGATGCCATTGTAGACCAGGATCTAAGTAAACACATTACATGTATTTTGTCTTATCATAGATCTACACTTCTCGGTATCGGGTCGGATATTATGACCAAAAGGGCCATAAAAATGCAATAACTTAGCCTTTCTTTCTGACTTAAAATGACCATTAAAAATGTATAGCACTGAACAGTTTTTAATATGCCCTTGATTTTGTCTGTGGCGCATTAAAATACGATTTCTGCACTTGTTTTTTTCTAAAGAGATCCTTCATTCTTACATATGTTATACATAAATGTATGCCACACAAAAATAACAACAGAAAGCAGGAATTCCTCGTAGAGCCCATCACTACAGCTGTGCATTGTTACAACCGTTGGTCCCAAGACGAGGACACTTCGGAATTCACATAATCAATTCCTGTCCAGAACAGGACTAATGATTACAACAAAAATGATTCGTTATATCATAGAAAAAAAAAAAATGACTTATTTGAAAAAAGGTCGAGTTACTGACCAAACTCCTAACTCCTGTATATGCATAATTCGTAGTGCTCACAGCGACAGTCTTTGGACAACATTTAGTTCCCTTGTCAGCGCAGAAAACGAAAACTGGGGCTGTTGTTTACAGCGTAGATTCGGATCAGACGGCACGTGCCATCTGATTTTGGATCTATTTCGTCCTATTGTTCATTCAAGCCTATAAGATAAAATCTTTCTGAATTTCAATTGATTGTATTTTAATCCTTATAAAGCGGTCGAGTTTATACATTTTATCGCGGACAGATTTAAAGTCTCTAGCTTTGTTATGCGGTTGTAATTTGCTTGTTTGTTTATAATGTAACAAGAATATGTCGCGTTCGTTGGTCGTAAAACAAACATATCATGACCAAGAATATGTTTTTCTGTAATTTTCAGTCCTTTTTGCTGCATGTCTTATGTCGTAAGCATTTCGATATAGACAAAGATGCTGTTTTGGTGTATTTGAAGGCTTAAGGTTTTCACACATGAATACCCATATTAAGAATGTTCTTTTCTCTTTTTCCCTCACGGATATTTAGGTATTTGAGATGGCACTTTTCTGTGTTCCAGAGACTTCAGATACCCGGCCCAGAACCGAGCTACATCTCAGGCAACCTGCTGGAAATTATGCAGAAGGTAAATACGCGTAGTACATTGACAAAGAGAGCTATTTTTTCGGAAATAAGATTCCGGGATTAAATCGTAAAATGTTAATCGCAACTGATGGAATTTTGGGGACTATTTAGATGAGATCAAACTGCACAACTCACTCATAATATGATCTTTAATCTAGAATGTCTGGTGAATTAACTTTTCACTTCCTGCAGACCTTTCCCCGTCATACGTTTGACGACTTTTGTTAGCACTGTGACGAATGTGCACATGTAAGTTTTTCGATGAGAACAACTTCTCCGTGTGCGACTATTTTATCTGATTTATGTATGTATTAACGCCCAGGTCCTTGCCGACTCTATTAGCAAGACTATATCCAAACCCTCTTACGGCAACTTTACTTTAAATTCTTTTTCTACCGTTGCGTGTTTGATCAATATAATAGAATGCGTGCCTTATAATTATGTGTCTCCTTCTATTTACCGTTATTAAGTTTTCCTACATCACATTACAAGGTGACTCTATATGTTTGTCTGCTGTCTCTACTGTAGGCCTATATCTCTGCTAGCATTTGTTTCAACATTCTTACTTTAATCTATTTGTTGTAAACGAAACACGTAGGTCTTTCTATATCCAAATATTCCATCTGGCATTCTTTGACCATAATATTTCCTATTCCAACTTTTCTCAGCTTGTTTTGAGACATGGCTGTAGTCTAAGTCTGGCGTCTTATCCCTCTCTGTTTATAGAAATTCCATTATTGCCACTGTTTCTCTATTCCCCATAATGCTATTCTTCGACAGACCACTTTTTAGAGTGAGTGTTCTGAAAACGACCCTTTACTTTCTTTTCCTTGCCTCCCAAATCTGTTGCATATCTCTGGAAGTTCATTAGTTTTGCTTTGCACTCTACTTGTATATCTCCCCATATTGTATTCTGTAATACTTTGGTGAAATAAAGAGATGTTATTTGATGTTATGTTGATTCCTCAGAAAAAAAAAAGTCTTGTTTGGGTGTGTTTTTGCTTGAGAAAACACCTATTATTTATTCAATACGCTTGTTTTTATGTGGTTAAGTCATATTTTACTTACATTTGAGCCGTGCTCTGGGTTCAATGTATCTTCAAAAAATATATACCCAGGTCAGCCTGCGCAGGCCGCACAGGCCGACCTGGTTCGAAATTTTTTGTTATAGGTAATTTTTCTGCATGTCAGAGGAACAGTCTACCTCCTGGTTCAATCACTGGTTAAACAAAATGGATTTTTCGGATTCATAATTATGTGATGGCCTTTTCTGTTTTAATGCATCACGGAGGTGCCTTAAACACCCTTTGAACTTGTTCATACCATTTCCAGGGCCAGCTGCAAGCCATGGTGTCTTGGGGACGGACGTATGGCCGTGTTTTTGGGTAAATTTCTATTTTTTTTTTCAAATTTAAATACAGTAGTTTTTTTTTTATTAAATATCATATAAATGTCAAGTAATATTTGGAATACATTTGGAAAAAAAGGGACAAACAGTTGTTCCTTTCTCCGCATTATTTTGGACTGTTGAAAAACGCTGTTTTCATTTCTTTCAAATATATGTCCTTCGTGTATGTTTTTTTTTATATAACTAAAAATGGTCTGGACAGTATACGGACACTACATGGTAAAAAATCAAGGCACAACTTGCCTTTGCGGATAGTGTCTGAGAGTACGTCAGAGCCAGTCGCAGACCACTGTATTACACTCTTGAGGGTCCCACAAGGTCGCAATTATGCATAACTCAATTGGTACAGGGGTTCCTGAAAGTCTGCGATAGTGTCACAGCCATACGCAGACCATCGCATTACACTCTTGAGGGTCCCAAAATGTCGAAACTAGGCTTTACTCGATTGGAACCAAGGTTCCTGAAAGTCTGAGAGAGTGTCAGAGACAGCTGCAAACCGATGAATTGTATTCTTGAGGGTCCCTAAAGGTCGAAACTATGCTTAAGTCGATTGGCACTGAGATTCTGAAAATCCGCGAGTGTGTCGTAGACAGTCGCTGTTCACAAAGAGACTGTATTTTAGAATTTATATTGAATGGTGTTTAACGCCGTTTTCAACATTATTTCAGTTATATCGCGGCGGCCAGCGCACCTATCCATGCTTTCCTGGAGTTTCTTTTACCAGTACTTCGCACAATATTCTTTCCAAGCCACTGGCTGCTTTCCCACATAGCCATTGTCGAAACAATGGTCAGCGATGAGAGAGGAATGAAGAATTTATAATGAAATCTATTATGTCCCCTAAATGAATGTTGCTTTGAAGTGTAGAAATTCTCATTAATTTTGACACCTCAATCCCAAAAGAACTTGATTAATAGGCATGTGTACCTACATAGGTAGGTCAATGCGGGGGGGGGGGGGAGGTCACCTCATTCGAGAACAGGGTCGATCAGTGCGTCCTATAAGGAAGATGAAAACCATTAATCACTACTAGCGACGAAAAAGCTAGATCACATGCTTGACTGAAGAATGGGCTAATTAGATTCAAGATCAGACTGCACGTTCTATGCAGTCTGATCTTGGATCTCTACCGTCCACAAAAAGGTCATGTTTTTGCCTATGGCGTTTAAAGGGGCCAATGAGTACAGTGAAATCTCGTTGTAGGTACTTTGAGGGCTGGACCCCTGTCATTGCTGTGTCTGATCCCGATATCCTGAGAGATGTACTTGTGAAAGACTTCGAAAACTTTCGTAGTAGAAAGGTAAGTTTTCATGTTTGATTGTATGGTGTACAACGCCTTTTTGTCAGTGTACTACAGGTTTTTCAAATGCAATTTGTTTTACATGCTTAAAATGCTTAAAACTATCTCTTTATATAAAAAAAGTAATCAGATCGGCTAAAATTTATCGTTTTTGAGGGAGGGAACGGGAAAAAGAAAGATTGGTATAATTTTCTATCTCGATCTCTATGCCTAGTCATTGCTACGCTCGTACCATCCTTATTGTACGGAATCCCCACTCGTCCCTCCCATGCAACATTCCTTCCTTACTTCAATTGCCTCACTCACTCACTCACTCTATTTTCATTGCTCTCTCTGTCTCTCACTCTCTCTGTCTCTGTCTCTCTGTCTCTCTCTGTGGCCCCTTCATTTTTTTGCAACCACAATGACAGTGTATACTTTTTTTTCTTCAAGCCGTTCCCACTCGCACCACGAAGAGCCCTCGGTCTGTTTCTGGAGAACGGAGAACAGTGGAAGAGAAGCAGGACCATGCTTACGCCGGCCTTTAGTTCAGGCAAACTTCGACAGATGTTTCACGTCATGAATCAGAGCGTGGACCATTTGGTGGAGAATACCGACAAAATGTGCCATAATGATCAGCCTTACGACGTGTACAGGTAAACTACTAATTCATACTTGTAATATTACAATTGTCTGTATTTCTGTCATTCGGCAAACCTCGGGTGATCCGGTGATCAAGTCCTTCGGCTCTATCATGTGGCTTCTATAAACCTACACGGTACATTTCTTCGCCGGAAGTACACCGTCTTACCGTTATTAAAATTATAAGGCTCCTCTTAAAAAAGAAAACATGATTCACAATTTTTGCTTGGTTTATCATTTCCTTTGTGAGCTTTCATGAGCTTTCATCAACAGATCGATATAGGTAAATAACTTCACCATGGTTGTTCATGCCGTTGCTATACGATTTAAATGGGCGCCGCCATGTTTAAGATCATGTAATGATAATTCAAAATGGAAATCTCCTTTATACGGACGATGTTAGATGTAGGTACGGAATCGGCCGAGTTGTGACGAGTGCATTTCTGTGTGGTCGAATCAGGTCGAGTTGCATGTGCAAAGTGGTGCGTATCGGATGAGACCAGTAGTCGAATGCGATGCAAGCCTGTTTACACACGCAATGAGTAACTTCTGTTTAGCCACGACGGTCTTACAAGCAGTCACGTACAAACGCTAATTTCTTCTCGAGTTTATGTAATTTCAAGGATATTCTCGATGTCGTGTGCAGAAGATAGTGGTTGAAGAATTACAGTTGGATTTAATTAAACAACATGTATCTTACAGGCAATTACCCCTTTCCCGCATTTTTTTCCGATAGATGTACATTGTATATATCAGTGGCGTAAAATGTCATTTGAATGGGAAAATAGTACGAGGTAGGCACTGAGAAGTCATATGTGATCTCATCTTATCTTCTTTCAGATAAAGTTAACCCTTTACCGCACAATATCGCCTTTTAACGACCCTGGGAAAGAAGCCTTTTGAAAACATTGTGGAAAAAGGAGAAACTGCTGGTAACCAGAATTTTCTCCTTTTCCCATAATGTTCTCTACCCTATCAAAGAAGAATTGCACCATTTGAGCCACATTGAAATTGTCGTCTGCAAATGCTTTCAATTTGGACAAGGCTAACATTTTGTCGTCTGGTTAAGGGTTTATCGTGTTTTATTCATGGCTAGTACCACGTGTGCATGCATGAATGTGCATATTCTGACCTTTTGTTCGTTATCTGACAAAAAAAAAAGTCTTACATCGTTTGCTTTTGAGATAAAAAATCATGAACTTCTGTACAAAAGTGTTACCTAGCTGGCCATAGGCTGACTTTATAACATTTTTCATAAACTCGTTTAATAAAATTTTGTCGCAAATGCCAGCTTATGTTGGATCCTATGTATCTTCACTGTCCGCAAAAGACAAACAAAACGACAAGCCCCGGCAAAAACCAAGTTAACTGTTAGCCGTTGTAATGTTTGATGCTAAGAGCAAGTTGAGGTCTTTCATAATGTTTTGCTTTCTAATCTAGATCTACAGTCCTCATAACGCCATTAATATTGGTGTTAAATCCCTATCTGCCTTTTACAACCGTGTATGTATTTTGAGAAAGACATCGACCTTGATCGGTCTGCACCAAGAGCAGCATGGACATAGATGCAACCTTGTCTTGTTCAATACTCCTTGCTTCTTCTGCATCTGTATTTGTGTTTTAACAATCCTTATGTGAACGAAAACGGGACTATTTTTGTAACACTCAATAAATGAAATTTGGTAGGATTTAGTTAAACCCTTTACCACACAACCCCGACTTTCAACGACCCTGATAAAGAAGCCTTTAGAAAACATTGTGGGAAAAAGAGAAAATGCTGGAAACCAGCATTTTCTCCTTTTCCCACAATGTCTACTACCCCATCAAAGACAGAAATAATCATTTTAGCTACAATTATTTTTTCGTCTGCAAATGCTTTCAATTTCGTGGAGTCCAAAATTTTGTCTTTTGGTATATGATTAATACTTGTCTCGCCTACTTTTAGTTTATACCAAGGCCTTACACTCGATATTATCGGAAGATGTGCGTTCGGGTTACAGACAGACGCACAACGCAAAGAGGATGACCCCTTTATGCAAAACATTCGGATGTTGTTTAATGGGTTAGCGCAGACATTTTTACAGCCGTTAGTTAGTGAGTACTTTATTCAACTGCTTAGTTCTTTGTTCCCTCATTACATATTCGGCATTAACTCTTTTACCAAAATACAAATTCTTGACACTTTAGAATTGAAAGTATCTGCAGACGACAAATTTGAAAGGGGTACAAATGACCTACAGTTCTTTGATAAAGTAGAAAACATGGTGGGAAAAGGAGAAAATGTTGGTTACCAGCATTTTCTCCTTTTCCCACCATGTTTTCAAAAGCCTTCTCCTTCAGGGTCGTTGAAATGGAGAAAGTGTGGTAAAGAGTGAAAAGCCGGCACATTCAGCTACGGCGAAAAAAAAAAAGTAGCTTAGGCACTATTTTCGAAACGCTGAAAAGGCAGTCAGTGGTTGTTCGGCATAGCTGAATGTGCTTGCTTTTGACCTACTTTTTGGTACTGATAATAAATGAATAAAAACAAATTTGTGATTGGTCAAATATGTAGACATGGTTATTCCAAGTTTGTGACTATTGATCGTGATGCTGCCATTCACGAGTATAGCATTTGGGAAAACACGAACGTTAATGCACAAAAGTAGTCCGTGAACACGATTATGTTATACAAGGGGTACATTAATGATATGGAGAAGTTTTCTGGTCTGTTGTATTTGAGATTTAGATAACGCCCGTATTTCACTCAGATCATTATATAGTTACATAATAACTTGTATCAATTGCTAGATAATCGTGGTTGTATTTTTTATTGTTATCTGTTTCAGTGCTGCTTCCATTCCTGTCCTATTTTATATTCGCACTCAAGAACATTGTTTTCCTGTTTGGAATGAACCCTATTGTACGGCTGCGGAATCAGATGAAGGAAGTTGTTCGCATCAGAAAGGAAATCGGCGTAAGACACTATAAACATAAACTATACTGATTGTCCTAGAAACGCATCACTTTATTCTTCAGATATTTTGCCTCTAATTGTAAATATTAGGCAGATCACAACATCAGGTAAGTGGCTCTGACAAAGTCAATGAATCAAAGCGGTGAAAGCGCTGCTGAGGTGGGGTGCGTTCAATCCTATTCAAATTGAAATCTAACTGTTGTGCCAAATAACAAGCACGTATTGCTACTAGAAAGAATTGAGTAAAAGCAAGCAGACATTTAAGGAGCTGAGAGGTATCTCTCATATAAATCTCAGGGCAAACCAACAAGTTTCTCTTTTTTGTGTGTGATTGGAGGAGGTTCAAAAGAATGTCAAAATGAAACGTGAGCAGTATTATTAAGCAATATCTAGACAAATAAAGCAATCCTATTCAAAGAAATTACCACAAGAGTTCTCATGATGCTTCTAAGATTTCCATGGCACTTGTTGACGCTTCTTGACGCTATCTGGTGGAACTGATAGATAGATGCGTATACCTACGCATGCCTCATGGTAGTCTGTTCAAACACTTTTTTTTTTTAAAAATTGTGTTATGATTATGGTCTATTTGTTTACATATTTATCGTCCAAGTCGTGTAAGTTCCCCTATCGTTAATCTTTTAGTCATGCTTTGATGCCAAAGTGAAGAAAATGCTTTCCTAATTGTACTATTTTTCCAGATAATGATTTTGCAATGTTAGGTACCCCAGAATCAGATTTTTCAGGTTCAATTTCCCACATGGTAAATCTGAGCTGGTATGCTTCGCACCCCACCTCAAAAATCGATTTTGATGTGAATGCCTATAAAAGACACTTGAACTTTCTTCTTCTTTATTATCAAGATCGAATCTCACACAAAAGTGTACACGTTAACGTTTTTATGTAAGTGATGCGTTTCTAAAATCAGTAAGTAGGGCCTACATTTTCGCCGTATACATCAACGTCGATATTGTGTCACTTGTATTAAACCCCACACTCCACACAAATGTCAGTTTTAGTTTACATAATATTACTATAAAATGAGTCACGCTCTCTGAAAAGAGAGTTAAATGAATTTGCAAAAAAGTACCAATCCATGTCAGCTGCGCAGTCCGCGCAGGCTCACATGGATCAAATCTTTTTGCTATATTGGTAAATCTTTTGCATGTCCAAGGACCATCCTACCTCATGATTCAGTCGGTTGTTAGACGAAATGGATTTTTATGGATCAATAATTACGTGATGATTTGCTTGGAATAATGCATCACGGAGATGCATTAACGCCCCCCTTCCCAAAGCGCCAGCCTTTTACTGCATGGTGAAACCCAGGAAATAAATGAATATGTGAAATGTGGCTGTGATATGGCTGAAATATCTTTGAAATCGGCGTAAAACACCATTCAATCAATCAGTCAATTCCCAGAGCACCGCTCATTTAATTTGCCCCTTATCATGTAACATACCATCACAATTGCACAATACTCAGCCGTCGAAAGAGGTAATATTCACATGAGCAACGTTCTGGGAAAGGGGGTTTTATGCGCCTTTCTAATGCATAAACACCAAGTAAGTTGTCCAGTAATACAGACCCAATTTTTCTAAAGAACGGTTGCTGAATCATAAGGAGGAAATGTCCTTAGATATACAGAAAATTCACAAATAAAAAAAGGTTTCGACCTATGTCGGCCTGTACGAAATGCACAGGGTGACAGAGGTTGATACTTTTTATAGAATGATGTATTAACTTGTGACCACCTTTCTTCTCAGGGTTTATCAAAGTCAATGTGACAGCGATAAAGGTGTTGTGTCTGTGCAGTCCAACACAGCTTCAGGGCACTATGAATGCATGGATGGTTGGGCTGGTTGCAGTAAATCACCAAATAAACAAAAATAGAGACAGGCCCGTGGCCAAGAATATAGCTAAGATGTTCTCGACACGGCATACTTGCAAAAATTGATGTCGGAGCCAAGCTGGGCGCCTGACAGCATACATAAAGCAGATCTATATTCTTTGTGAAACATGTGTCTGGCGATCTAGAACTACACTATAGATCTGCAAGTTTTTTATAGACCTTATCTCATACCCTAAATGATTCCGTCTGGCTAGCCGCCTGAGGGTTAGTTAAACGAAGATCTATAGACTATACAACTATATTTCGCCCGCATTTCAGGCACAGAACACCACAACCGACCTTGTTCAGCTGATGATATTTCCTAATGCTTATAAGTCTACTAAAGCAAAGAAACCGAAATCCATGTCAGAGAGGGAAATAGTTGCACAGAGTATCACATTTTTATTGGCTGGCTACGAAACTACGTCAGCAGTTTTAGCGTACCTAACACACACACTAGCAACTCATCTTGATGTACAAGCCAAATTGTGCGATGAAATCGATGACGTCATCAAAGGACGGGAGGTCACATATGAACTTGTGAATAGACTTTACTACTTTGATATGATTATTGACGAAATTTGTCGACTGTATCCAACAGCTTCCTTGTACGTATTTTACATTTAGGCCTTGTGAAATCAACGTGCTTTAAGTAGATCTAACCCTTTAACAAACACACACAAAAATAGGGGACTTATTTAAATTGAAAGCTACTGCAGATGTCAAATTTAATTAAGTTGCTTACATGATGGAATACGTATCTTCAATTGGTGAAAACATTGTTTGAAAAGGAGAAAAGGCTTGTTACCAGTATTTTCTCATTTTCAGAAGGTGATTTCAAAAGCTTTTATTGCTTCGGGTCGTTGAAATACGGGAGTACGGAATTGGTTGGTAAAGGGTTAAAATCAATCGTACATATCTCAGAGAGAGAGAGAGAGAGAGAGAGAGAGAGAGAGAGAGAAATGATGATGATGATGATTATAATGATTGTAGCATTTAATTCATAGAGCCATCGTTTGTTCATAATTCAGTTATTTAGCCCCGATACCTTAGAATAAGTAGATACCTTAGAAAAAGTAACTTATTGATTATCGAGCTAAATGGTTGACTCATATAAAATAAGCCATGCTTTGTGAAACTGTGCAAAGGGGGTTTAATGTATCTGCGAAAGGCATCGACCCAGGTCAGCCTGCACAGTCCGCGCAGGCTGACCAGGGTCGAAACTTCTCGCTATCGATAAATTCTCTGTATGTCAAAGGACCAGTCTACCTCATGATTCAGTCGGCTGTTAGACAAAAAGGACTTTATGGATCCATTATTATGTGATGACTTCAATCAATCAGTCAAAGTTAATTCAATACTAAAGCCACTGGCCCATTTTGTATTATATAATACATTCAGAGAGTTTACATTGCATTTTTTGCTTGGGATCATGCATCACGGAGATGCATTATGCCTCCTTTTGCCAGAGCATAACTTAGAATAAGTAACTTATTGATTATCGGGCTAAATGATTGTCTAAAAATAATCTGTTTCGCAATTTCGCAAATGAGAGTAAAGTTTCTTTCTATATATCGAATTGCATTCGCTCTAGAAAGGTACATAGTCTTCAAAGCCCAACACCTAAAGCACTTGCGGACCACTTTTTAGTGACAAATCTGGCAGAATTCAATGACGAATTCAAATAATAAATAACTGAAGGAAAAAGATGCTGATATATAATATATCGATAAAGGTGCTGTGAGATAATTAGAAGATTTCCAGAAATATTTCCTCACACTAATTGTGACGGTAAACATTTTCTCTCCCACAGGATAATAACTCGACAAGCAGCCAACACGAAGATATACAAGGATGTTACAATACCTGCCGGGATGGCGGTACAGGCCAACGTGTGGCAGTTACACAGAGATCAGGAATTCTGGGAAAATCCCGATCAATTTGATCCAATGAGGTGAGCGTCAGAAACGGATTTTTCAAAGACAATTTTTAAAGACAAAATTTATCTCAATTCCAATATCTACTGAGTCCCGACTGAAAGATCGTTTTGGTATATAGCTGATAGTGTATAATGGTTGGGGAGGGGGGAAGGGACAGGGTGGTTGAATTTGAGTACTGGCTTTGCCGAAATTCTTAAAATTAAAGGTTAGTGCGACAAGATTCATTCCTCTCTCGTAGTAAAAGAGTTCTTGCAAACGTGCGCTGTTGTAAACTGTATACATAAAACACCAGAAACAAAGGTTTTTCCCTTGAAATAACTCTGCTTAAATGTCGTTGCTTTTGTGGATAGTAGGCCTACAGTTCAAGAGACTGCACAGAACGTGCTATCTGAACTTTTATCGATACAGGCTGATACTGGGCGAGATGCTCTGACCAAAACAGCTACTAGTATTTAGCACGTATCAGTCATGTTCATTTTGACTCTACTTGAGCGCAATCGATACATTTTTTTGGTCCTTCACGCACAGTATCCTTTTCGCTCATCAGAGGTAACGTTCTTTTGTAAATTCAATCATAAGGCCAACGTTTGATTTTAAATAGTGCTTAGAGATCGACAATCAGGGTCCGTATTCACCGACCATTCTTAAGAACGTTCTTATTCTTATTCTCCATGATTTTCTAAATTTGAAAGTAACACAACTTCTGAATGTCTAAACCAAATGGTTTAGCCATTCAGAAGATGTGTAACTATCAAATCAAAAAAGTTCTTGAGAAGTAGAAAAGGATACTCTTACGAATGGCTGGTGAATACAAACCGTGAACTGTGAATATATGAACGTGTATAAATTAAATATCCCTACGTATTATGATATTCAGAAATGAATGGCTTGGAAAAATCTTACATGACACTAATGTGAAAATTAGGTAGGAGTTAACGAGTTTTGTTGTCCAGAGTCCCATTCACCCATATCCTCCCTAATTTATACTGTTGACGATTACACATATAAATTCCGTTAAGTTTATTGGCATCGGGATGGGTTTATATGACCAAAACTACTGATAAAACAGCGGAGAGTGTAGACCAAGATCAGCGGGTTGATCTTGCTTCACACTCTCCTCAAAAGACATCTTCTGTCGCCAGTGGCAGGATAAGGGTTAATCTGTTTTGATCAAAGTGTAAGTGTATACATGCATTTCGCAGATTTTCAGGGGAAAATAAAGAAAAGATACACAAGTTTAGCTACCTCCCCTTCGGTGCCGGTCCCCGGATGTGCATTGGTCAGAGGTTTGCCATCCTAGAAATAAAACTGGCTGTTGCAAGAATTTTACAAAATTTCACCTTCTCCAAGTGTTCGGAAACAGAAGTAAGCTATCTAACAGATTTTATGCGTTAGCAGTTGGCTGCGAAAACCCCAACTAGAGTTTTTTGGTTTATCCTTTGATTAATTTTGTAAGAAGATAGCAAGGCGTGGCTTTTTTATTCTTGTTTGCAACTTTGAGCACACAAACTAACCGTATGTAGGGTCTAGAGCCTGTGGCACGTCAATCGAACTCTAAGTTTCACGATGAGAAGCAGTTTTTTTCCGAAAAAAACGGTGAATTTTACTCTGTGTACTGTGAACAGAATCGGCGTAGACCGTGCATTGAAAGTTTATTCTATTACAGAAAGTGCACTTTTTCACTCTGTTTTATACTCGTTTTGAAAAGAGCGAATCAAGTGAGATTATCGGAGGCACAAGTACGTCTTGTGAGATTAAATTACTCTTTATGATGCATTTTTTTTCATAAATGAAGTTTCTAGATTTACTGTTTTCTTCATTCTTTGCCGAACAATCACTTGTTAACCCTTTACCAGACGACCAAATTTGAGACTGGTTCAAATCCAAAGCATTTGCTGACAACAACTTCAATAATGTGAGTTTTCTTTGATAGGGTAGAAAGCATTGTGGTTAAAGGAGAAAAGGCTGGTTGCCAGCATTTTCTCATTTTCCCACAATGTTTTCAAAGGGCCTCTTTCTTAGGGTCGTTAAAAGTAGACATTGCTCGGTAAAGGGTTAAAGATCGCGAGGATAAAAAACATGGTGGGAGAAGGAGAAATGCTGCTAACCACCATTTTCCACTTTTCCAGCAATATTTACATCTGATAAAGGGTTAAAACATTTACATTCCATGGGCTTAAATTATTTCAAGATTAAATCATCGAGATTTCCAGTATAGAGTATCGTCTGTGTTTCGAAACCTACAAGGCCTCACATTTATAGCCCATTGTTGATTTTGAATTGTCTGATTTCAGGAATCTTTGACACTTGTGTCACGTGGTGCTATTGTACCGAGCAACGGTGTAAACTTGAGAGTGACTCGTCGACATTCTATTTGAGTAAAGGTTTGCCAAGCAACGAGTGAACTTTACAGCGAGTCGTCGACACTATATTTGAGGACAATTGTAACGAGCAACAGTGTCGATGTAAAAGTATCTCTTCTACATTCTGTTTGAGGATATTTGTAACGAGCAACATTGTTGACAAGAAAGCAAACTGTCAACATTCAGTTTGGGCACCATGTTACGAGCAATAATGTCGACGTGATAGTGCCCGTCGACATTTATGAGGACCAGTGCAACGAGCAAGGGTGTCAACGTGATAGTGTCTTGTCGATTTTTTATGTTTGAGGACCATTGTAACGAACAGCATTGTCGACAGAAATAAAATCGTCGACGTTTTGAACCATTGTAACGAGCAATAGTTCCTCGTCGACATTCTGTTAGAGCGCCATTGTAACGAGCAATAGTGTCGACGTGAAAGAGCCTCATCGACATTCTGTTTGATGAACCTTTTATCGCATTTTGACGGGGTATCATAAAGGTCGTCTGCTGCATTTTTTTCAGCGTTAATTACTTCATCCTTAGTATGTTTATAAATGGGCCGTGCCCTGACAAAAGGGGGTTTAATCAATGTCCTTGATGCATGATACTGAGCAAGCCATCACACAATTATGGAATCATAAAATCCATTTTGTCTAGCAGCCGACTGAATCATGAGGTTGAATTGTCCTTCGACATGCAGAAAAATTGACCAATAGCAAAAAGTTTCGACCCAGGTCAGCCTGCGTGGACTGCACAGGCTGCCCTGGGACGATATTTTTTGCGGATGCATTAAGCCTCCTTTTCACAGAGGGTCGCTCAAATATTGTCTCTCTGTCATTTGAAATGGTATACATGTATTTGTGTGGTATTTGTAAAAATAGTTTGTATGCTTATTAGTGAAGGTGTTTACAGTGAATCATACTGTTTGACAATCAGGTCCTCTTGTGTCTTAGTACACTTAAAACCTAAAAGTGCTTTGAAGTATAGTGAAATCGGAAAAATCCGACTCACTTCGTCGATTGCCCTCGGTATATTTCGTACATTATCATTATGACTGACTGTTCAAGTAATACTTTGTGCATAACTGGAAGTACCGAAGATCTTGTATGGAATAGGCCCAGAGAAGTCGGCAACCAAAGTCACATTACAAATACACTGTTCATTAGACTATATTTACATATATACAAAACACCCTCACTGATGTATGATGGGAAAACAGGGCGCGTATTCACCACCTCTTAATAACATACTAAGTCTTATTCTCAAAAAAAAAATCTAAATTTCAAAGTAACACAATTTCTGATTGGCTAAACCATTTGGTTTAGCCCTTCAGAAATTGTAGTTCTCTCTAAAATAAGACCAAGACTATGAGACTATTTAGAATGATTGGTGAATAAGGACAATGGAACAGGCTAGCACTTGAACGCCTGCCACATGTTTCATGCACCAAGGGCTCTCCCTTTTGAACACACGTGTAAATATCTTCTACCTCGTTGAGATTAATGTCAAATAAATGTCTGCATAATCAAAAAATGACACAAAAAAAGAATGCGTCTAGTTTATTTCACCAACACCAGTAGAGAACATGAGTATCTCTATCCATACTTATTATTCATGTCTGATAACATTCTTAGCCTAATTTTGAAGAATTTTCTAAATTTCAAAGTAACGCAGTGGTTCAGCCAATCATTACTTGCGTTACTTTATATATCTAGATAAAGATTTCAAATTAGTTTGGTTCGTGAATTCGGGCAAATATATAGCGTGCCTCCTAATACGGAAAGGCTAGGATCACATTAATAATTCTTGATAAGTGAAGATAAAGATCAAGATTATCCAGAATTTGCAGTCTGATCTTCAATGTAAATGGTCCGATATTCTTGCTAAACATTCATGATTTAATACATTGTTCGTTCACTAAAACTTTTATAACGGGTTTTCTAGTTGTCTGTAACAGACAATTCTTTTAACTTTTTACCCGACGTTAAAATTTTGAACAAGACCAAATTGAAAGCACTTGCAGACTCCAAAACAAATATAGCTCAAATGATGATTTCTCACTGTGACAGATTAGAAATGAAGGAACAGGAGAAAATGCTAGAACATGCATTTTCTCCATTTCCCTCAATGTTTTCTAACCTATCCAGGACAAATCCCGTGATTTGGGCCATATTCAATATGTCGTCTGCAAATGCCTCCAATTTTGATCAGTGTAATATTTTGTCATCTGGTAAAGGATTAGTCTTTCAAGGGTTAGGACAACTTTACTTACATTAGCGTACAGCGTAGGTCCAGCTCTAGCCTGGGATCAGGCGGTAATGATTTTAATTACTCCGTATAATGCACTCCTTAGGAAAGTGGTGTGCTGTCGATCTTTGGCAGCTCTATGTTAATCGTTTTAGTCATTTTTGACAAAGTAACGTCAAAATGATAGAAAAGAAGAAAATGAACGGACTGGAACCCAGGCTAGATCAGATCCGACTGCAAAAAACATGCAGTCGATTTTTGAAGTACAAACCCCGCTATTTTGAAATAGTATTGACCAGACAACCTTCAATGAAAGCTTGCAATTATCCTCTCTTTCACTGAAAATAACCGTGTCTTTTATCTAGCTCTCCATGAATAAAAGCTACGCAATAAAATTGTATAGTTTATGGTTTCATGGCCGCCATTTTTATACCCCCGCAAACGAAGTTTGTGGGGGGTATACTGGAATCAGCCTGTCGGTCGGTCGGTCGGTCGGTCGGTCATGCGGTCGGTCGGTCGGGCGGTCGGTCTGTCCGCAAAATCTTGTCCGGACAACTCCTCCTACAGTTTCAATCCAATTCCCTTGCTACTTGGCAGAAGTGTTCATTAGGAGCTGTAGATGTGCAAGACACACATTTTGTAAAAATTCCATCAAGAATTACTGAGTTATTGCCCCTGATTTGACTTAAAAATGCTTGTCCGGACAACTCCTCCTACAGTTTCTGTCTGATTCACTTTAAACTTGGCAGAAGTGTTCATTAGGAGCTGTAGATGTGCAAGACACACATTTTGTAAAAGTTCCATCAAGAATTACTGAGTTATTGCCCCTGATTTGACTTAAAAATGCTTGTCCGGACAACTCCTCCTACAGTTTCTGTCTGATTCACTTTAAACTTGGCATAAGTGTTCATCAGGAGTTGCAGATGTGCAAGACGCAACTTTCGTGAAAATTCTATGAAGAATTAATGAGTTATTGCCCCTGATTCACATTTAAAATGCTTGTCCGGACAACTCCTCCTACAATTTCAGCCCGATTCGCTTTATACTTGGCAGAAGTGTCCATTTGGAGTTGTAGATGTGCAAGACGCAAATTTTGTGAAAATTCCATCAAGAATTACTGAGTTATTGCCCCTGATTTGACTTAAAAATGCTTGTCCGGACAACTCCTCCTACAGTTTCTGTCTGATTCACTTTAAACTTGGCAAAAGTGTTCATTAGGAGCTGTAGATGTGCAAGACAAACATTTTATAAAAATTCCATCAAGAATTACTGAGTTATTGCCCCTGATTTGACTTAGAAATGCTTGTCCGGACAACTCCTCCTACAGTTTCTGTTTGATTCACTTTAAACTTGGCAGAAGTGTTCATTAGGAGCTGTAGATGTGCAAGACACACATTTTGTAAAAATTCCATCAAGAATTACTGAGTTATTGCCCCTGATTTGACTTAAAAATGCTTGTCCGGACAACTCCTCCTACAGTTTCTGTCTGATTCACTTTAAACTTGGCATAAGTGTTCATCAGGAGTTGTAGATGTGCAAGACGCAACTTTCGTGAAAATTCTATGAAGAATTAATGAGTTATTGCCCCTGATTCACATTTAAAATGCTTGTCCGGACAACTCCTCCTACAATTTCAGTCCGATTCGCTTTATACTTGGCAGAAGTGTCCATTTGGAGTTGTAGATTTGCAAGACACACATTTTGTAAAAATTCCATCAAGAATTACTGAGTTATTGCCCCTGATTTGACTTAAAAATGCTTGTCCGGACAACTCCTCCTACAGTTTCTGTCTGATTCACTTTAAGGAGGTCTTTTCTGTCATATGTATAGTTGGCCAACATTATGCGAAAAGGCACCTTTGGACATTTGCAACAAGCGTGGATCCAGACCAGCCGCTGTGTCTCAGACATATTGTCAGATCATGGTCTACACTTTTTTACACTCATTTAGTTTTGTGTCTAATTAAATTGATACTTTGCATAAATATTCACCAGGAGCAGTAGAGGTTCAAGATGCATTTTTCTCAAATGTTTGCCAAATTAATTACCCCTGAATTTACTCAAAACTTTTTGTCCAGAGAACTATTCCTTCAGTTTAAGTCTTATTCACTTGATATTTGTCATGATATTCACCAGGAGCAGTAGATGTGCAAAGCACAAATTTCATGAGTGTTGGCCTAATGATCACGGAGTTATAGCCCCTAAATTGACATTGCAGAGTTATTGCCCCTGTGACATGAAATATAGGGGCGGGGGTATTTATCACCTTTAGTGGTAGTTATTCTAGTTCTAACAGAAAAATATAAGAATAAAAAGCAAAAAGACATAAGAAATAAACATATATACAACAGTCATACTAGCTCGTATAAAAATGAGTTGCTCAAAACAAAACGGTGATCTTTCTGCTTATTTACAAGATCTGTGAAAAAAGGCATGCATACTTTTTGAAATCTGATCTCGATCAACACTGTCAGAAAAGGCAACATAAGTAAGTTGACGTGGCGATTCAAAAATGCCAAGCAATATCAATTGCATATGAGCCATGCTCTGTGAAAGGGGGGCGTATCGATCCAGATTAGCCTACGCGGACTGCGCAGGCTGACCTGGATCGAAACTGTTCTCTATTTGTCAATTTAATTTTCTGTGTGTTCAAGGACAGTTCTACGTCATGATAAATTTGGTTATTATAAAAGTAGTTATTATGAATCCAAAAGTATGTGATGGCTTGATAGGTATCATACATCACCGAGATGCATTAAACGCCCTATTGCCGTAGCATGGCTCACATGCTTTAGTACTAAATCTATCATAACAAAAGATTACCATGGATACATATACGTCGAGCCCGGTGGCTCAGTCGGTAATGTGATGTGCAGGGCTTAAAACCAGGAGGTCGCTGGTTTGAAGTCCCAGCTCGACCAATTTCTTTCCGAGCTTTGATGAAAGTCATTGCGACAGGTTTCGTTCCTCTCTCACCGCTGATCATTGTTTCGACGATGGTAATGTGGGAAAGCCGGCAGTGGCTTGAGAGGAACTGGTAAATGAAACTCCAGGAAAGCATGTATTGGTGCCTTGGCCGTCACGATGTAGCTGAAGTAATGCTGAAAACGGCGTTAAAAACCACACAAAAAAACATACCATACAAATGCGACTTTTAGACGTCATCTGTAAAACAATGTGGAAGAAAGAGCAACTATTTGTTACAAATAATTGTTTCTCCTTCTCCCCTGTTTTCATGCCATTCAAAACTGTTTCCTATTTTAACCCTTTGGACAAGTCTGTAGTATTATCGTCTGTTCAGGGATTATTTGTCACTGGCAGAATTTGGTAGGCAATATGTTAACTATTTATCAAAGGACAAAATTTTAGTCACGTCCATACTGAAAGCATCTGCAGACGACAATTTGAATGTGGTTCAAATAAATGGAATTTCTTCCATGAAATGTTAGAAAAGTTGTGGGGAAAGGAGAAAATGCTGTTTACTAGCATTTTTTCTTTTTTCCACAATGTTTTCAAAAGGCTTTTTCCTCAGGGTCGTTAAAAGTCGGGAGTGATTGGTAAAGTGTTTAACCCTTTAGCAGACGACAAAATATTCGAATTAAATGTGACTAAAAGATAGAATATGTCTTTCAGGTGCTAGAAAACGCTGTGGTAAAAGGAGAAAATGTTGGTTAACAGGTTGACCTATTTATGAAATGCCATAAAAGACCAATTTATTCTTGTGATTTAGAAGATTTATAACAAACGTAAGGTTTGCTGAATAGAGTATCTTACATGGGTGTTTATGTATTATCATTTTTATCAAACGAGTTGACTATAATTATATGACGTGAGCCTTGGCGAGCGTCATACACATTTTAGTCAACGAGTGTGATAAAAATGATAATATTTAAAAACAAATGTGAGATTCTTATATCAAATAAAACGAATGATAGACAAAAATATCCTGCATCATCACCTTTAGCCTATACACCATTCACGGATCCACGTCTACAGTAGCTCGGTTTCAGATGTGTACTTACACAAGTAGATAGCTCTGACATTTACACCGAGAGAAGAATGAAACAGTTTCTAGAGCGGGTGAGTCCACCTTTTTCCGCCATTTTGTTGATTTTTAACAAACAACTTTTGCTGCACTTCTTGGTTTTCATTAAATATGCAAATCAAAAACGTTCCAAGCGTATAGGCCACATCTTAGCAACAATGACGTCATTTCGTTTCTGCGAAACGGCAAAGCAGTACAAATTCCAGTTCGTGCTGTGGCTGGTTTCTCCGAATTCACGCGCTCATGGCTAAAAACTGATCAGAACCGGTACCGCAAAAACGATAATACAATGGTATGTTATAAAAAATAAGTCATGTGTTTAATACACTGCCAGAGGATGTTTTATGTGATAAACATTTTAGTAATTTACATAATGACGTATTTAACCCTTTCCCAAACGACAAATTTTGGACTGGTCCAAATTGAAAGAGTTTGCAGATGACAATTTTAAATTTGATGAAAATGGCAGAAAGGTCTCAAAACGGGTAGAAAACACTGTGAGAAAAGGAGACATTGCTCGTTACGAGCAATTTCTCCTTTTCCCACTGTGTTTTCAAAAGACTTGCACTGCAAACACGTGAAAAGCAGGGCTTGTTTGAGAAAGGGTTGATAAACACGTAAAGTGGCAAATTCTGGTACCTAGTACAAGTACCTGTCATAGACTAAAACCCGGTATACAATCCAGAGAATAGTTACATCTGGAACGTGAAGCGTCCATATTGAAAGCGACTGTACATAGACGGCAAACTAGATGTAGTGCAAGTAATGGGATTTGTGTTAAAAAGGGAAGAAAACATTGTGAAAGAAGGGGAAAATTCTGGTTACCAGCGTTTTCTCCTTTTACAACGTTTTCAAAAGCCGTCCTGCTCTATCGGAGTTAAGGCATCATGCTTCTTTCACATATCGCTGGTAATATATCATCACACGAAACCGGAACCCATATGGCATCATCGCGAAACCCAATGCACCATGGGAAACGATCGATTTCGTGAACTGCAAGTGAAATTTGGCTAAAATTGTTCACTTCTTTTCCCGACTGATGATACACTAAGTCCCCTTTTCCGAGTATTCGAGCTCCGATAAATGCCTCTGAAATAAAAAAGAACCACATTTATTTTGAGCCACGCTCTGGCAAAAGAGGGTTTAATGCATCTCCGTTATCCACGATACATATCAAGCCACCATGTAACTAACTAACTATGGATCCATAATTGCCATTTTTAGCTCCACTGGCCGAAGGCCAGCGGGCATATGTCATGGCCCGGTGTCCGTCGTGCGTCCGTCCGTGCGTGCGTGCGTGCGTGCGTGCGTCCGTCCGTCCGTGCGTTAACTTTTATTTCAAACATCTTCTTCTCTGAAACTACCCATCCAATTTTCATGAAACTTCACAGAAATGATTCTGCCATGGTCCTCTTCAGAATTTCTCGAAAGAATTTGATTCCTTCAAAAACTCTGGTTGCCATGGCAACAAAACTGAAAAATATTGGAAATCTTTAAAAATCTTCTTGTCTGAAACCATAAGGCATAGGGCTACCAAATTTGGCATGTAGCTTTATGTAGTAGACCTCTATCAAGTTTCTTCAAATTATAGCCCTGGGGTCAAAATTGGCTCTGTCCCACGGGTCACAAGTTTTACATAGGCTTATATAGAGTAAACTTTAAAAATCTTCCTGTACCTAGCTATAAGGCCTAGAGCTACCAAATTTTGCGTGTAGCTATATCTAGTGGGCCTCTACCAAGCTGGCCAAAATTTTAGCCCTGGGGTCAAAATTGGCCCCGCCGCAGGGGTCACAAGTTTTACATGGGCTTACATGGTGACAACTTAAGAAATCTTCCTGTTTTGATTTTTTTTTTGAAATTAGCCTTGCATCAGGGGTCTTATGTTTTACAGAGGCTTCATATGGACAAAAGTTGAAAGTCACCTTATTTATAACCATACAGCATAGACTTGTATTATTTTGGTATGTGGCTTTATCTTGTGGCCCTCTACCAGGGGCCAAGTAATTATAGCTCTGGGATCAAAAATGGCTCTGCCCTGCGGGTCTCAACTTCTACATGGGCTTTTACAGAGAAAACTTTGTAAGTCTTCATTTTGAAACCATTTGGCTCAGAATTGAAATGTTTAGTATTGATGGTTTATATTCATAAGCCAGTGGAGCGATACAGGGCCATCATGGCCCTCTTGTTTAACAACTGACTGAATCATGAGGTAGACTGGTCTTTGGACATACAGAAAATTGACCAATAGGGAAAAGTTTCGGCCCAGGTCAGCCTGCGCGGACTGCACAGGCTGACCTGTGTCGATACTTTTTGCAGATGCATTAAGCCCCATTTTCATAGAGCATAGTTCATCTTGATTTTTAACATTCATGATAAATATGAGCCATACTCTTTTAAAAGGGTTATGGAATCGGCCGAGTTGTGACGAGTGGTATATGTGTGTTTAAAGGTAACCTTGAAAGTTCTGCACATACTTTACGACAGTTTCTTTTCTAGTTCAGTACAGTAACAATTTTGTGCCGATTTTTTCGTCGACTTTATGCCGCTTTCAGCAGTATTTCAGACGGTCATGCCGTGGCAACAACTGACATACAATGTACATGTTTCCTGGGTTTCGCCGGTGCTAGAGTAGGACTCCCAGCCTTTTCTCCTTTTCCCACAACGTTTTCAAAAGCCCCTTTCCTCAAGGTTACTAAAACACGGGATTTTTTTGTAAAAGGTTCTTCGGGATGGTTGGTGAATACAGACCCTGTGATGCGGTTTCTCATGGATGCACTGGATATTCCTTCCTACTTTTTTAAGTTAATATTTCATACAAGCTGAAATTGATTTTTTTTTTTACAAAGGCACGATTAAATCTTTGGTGCTATGTTTGGAATACGTCGTCTGTACGTTTTCTTATGTTGAATAAATCGTGGTATTTCAATGTTTGTAAGTGTTTATATGTTGTTTTAAATCATATGCATTTTTATTCTGTTATAAAATGAAATAGGTATTTGCATTTATATGCTTCCTCAAGCGTGATTCTCATTTATTAAACAGGCGCATGAACCCGTGACGTTACATACTAGCTGACGTTATATCGCTTGATGGAGTTCTTTTCTGCTTTCATAACGCGTTTCAAGAAGAGAATCCTTCAAATTTGGAAACAGCCAGAAATCAAATGGGGCCAAATCTGGACTATAAGGCGGTGTGTCAATGTTTCTATATTGGAACTGCGCATATCGTTTTGAACATGGTGCATTATCCTGGTACAATATATACTCCTCCTCGTATATGAAGTCACTGTTATCAACACCTTTTACATCACCTTTACTGTGTATACATTATTTAGTTTAGCGGATTGAAGAATACATGGGAAACTGAACTGTGGAAGTTGCTATTCACTGTCAATTTCCATGTATCTTCAAAACAAAATGGCTGCCAAACACGATAAATACCGTAGTTTTATATGTAAATTTGAAATGGTTTTGAAAATTGCTCTCGTAATTTCGGGATAGCCCATTTTTCTGAGTTGGTTGATCATCGAAATTAAGAAGGAAACAGTTCGTTTTGAAAAACCGTTCATAAGGGAGTGATGCTTGTATTCTCGGGGTGGTCGTGAGATGAGGTTTTACTGATGATTAAGCGATTTTGTTATTTTTTTTTGTTTGTTTTAACGATCTTTTATCTGTCTGCTTATATGTCAAAACGCTAAAAAGTAGATACTTTTGATAATTCACATACACTTGAAATTCGACAATTTTTAAGCACGAAATGAGAAATACAGCGACTATATGAAATCCTCATGGACTGAATAAAATACTGCGAGTTTTAAAAATCACTACTAAGAGAGTACTAGTTTGCTTTTAATAGTTTGTTTTCGGCTTCCATACGACTTTTAACGGAACACGCAGTGAGTGCGTGAGTGAACTCTTCTTATTGTCATTGTAGCAGAGTTTTTTTTTTTTATGCTAAAGTATGAACGAAATCAAGACTGAAATTAAACAAAATAATCCTATAGCAGAATGTTCACTAAACGAGATGGGTTGAAAAAGCGATTCGCCCCATAACTCGACAACCTATTACACGGGTAGGAAACTTCATATTCGGAGCCAATGGCTCTGACGAGGAAATGCTGTGTTGGTCTTCCAGTTCCGAAAGTATCGTCTCAAAAAACAAATGAAAAACAGGTAAGCTTGACATTCTTTGTAATTATGTGTTTTTATGTCTTTGAAATCCCTAAAAAGGAGAATGTCATGCAATGCTCAGGTCTTCCAACGTGTTTTCTATACTACAGAAAATTGTAGAATGTGTACAGTATTGTCTGAATCATTTGTGCCGTGGGTTGACCGCAGCCGAAATAATACGTCAAGAACCTTAATTCAATCTGATGTTGCCATCAAATTAGCAAATAAGAGAGTTTTGCTGACCTTAAAGCGTATATTAATATCTCGAACTGTTACATTCGCTGCTGGTAAAGAAATAACACTAAGATGATAAAGGTCTCCGATTATGTGGACCGGCTTTGAATATGTAAGTCGGCACCGATGGATGAGGGCCTCCTTTTAAAAATTTAGCTTTCTGTACGAAACTACTTAAGACATAAGCTCTGTTTTACCGGTTATACCCTTCAGTCCAACAGTTAATACATTTGTTCGATGGGATCTGACCGAATTTATGGAAGTACAACGGACTGACCAGATTGTCACAATTGAAAAATGCTGTTTAACATTATTCTATTTAAATTTTGAAATTGCTTTTGTGTAGCTTTTGGTTAGCCGTATGGTCTAAATGTATATAATTACAAAGAATGATAAGCTTACCTGTTTTTCAGTTGTTTTTGAGCCGACACTTTCGGAACCGGAAGACCAACACAACATTTTCTCGTCAGAGCCATTGGCTCCGAATATAAAGTTTCCTACCAGTGATTAAACATTTACAAATCTAATTACTGTACCATTTATCAGTCTCGTGTAGTAGGTTTGACCCGTATTCACATGTCTTATAAAGTCAATAAGAACCTGATTTTCAGTTGGAGTCTCAGTCTCTGCTAAATGTCCATTCCCCATTTGATCTTGGCAGGCAAACTTAAAAAAAAAAAAGAAAAGACCCATTATAGTTATTCGAGTTCAGTTACAGTCAAACTTTAAAATCTTTTCCCGACAAAAATGGATTTGTCCAAACTAAACGCATTTGCAGACGACAAATCAAATGTGACTCAGATGATAAAATTTGACTTTGATTGGAAGAAAACACAGTAGGAAAATGAGAAAATGCTAGTTTGTAGCAATAAGTCATTTTCCTGCAATATCTTACCCCAGGGTCGTTGAAACACAGGATTGCTTGATAAAAGCCTAAAATGTACATTGCTTAACCTTTAGGCTGTTA
The DNA here is from genome assembly GCA_945859785.2 of Tridacna gigas. NCBI lineage: Eukaryota > Metazoa > Mollusca > Bivalvia > Cardiida > Cardiidae > Tridacna > Tridacna gigas. The sequence continues at coordinate 48,139,728 of OX244030.2, read as the reverse complement.
AGCACGACTCAAGGACCTTTTGCGGACAGTGAAGTTCAAGATCAGACTGCACAGAACGTGCAGTCGGATCTTGTGTACACTGTCCGATAAGGACATTATTCCCCCCCCCCCCCCCACAAAAATGTCTTTGAAAGATGAAAATCTGGGTTTTTACGATCGGCTTAAAAGTTCATTTCACTTAATATTTAGCAGGATAAGGGTTAATAAGAAAAAATAAAAGAAAAAAAAAAAAAAAAAACAAGTTGATCATATTATTGCCTTGACAATGCAAAATCTGGTCAGGAATTCATCAAAGAACACGCTTCAATGAAGCGGGCGGCTCTAGAAAACAATTACGCTATTAGAAAAGCAGCTTTCGCATGTCACAAACGGTTGCTCCTTTTCTTATAAACAACAACTCCTTTTGCCACAATGCTTCCAATGTAAAGTAATGTACTGTGTAAAATATATCTCTTAGACTACACTTGAAATTGAGTGGGAAGAAAAAGTTACAAATAATTATAAATAAAACCTCCGACGCTTCGAAATCGTGGTCGTATACAACCATATATGGAGACTGTCCAATTCCTTGACCTTGGTCAGTACTTTCCGTGAGGTGAAGACGTGTGGATAGAGACGTATGAGTCGGGTGTCCAGATGCCGACAACGAAGTCCCAGCCTGGATCGTGTCCTTCATGGCGGTTTGGTCCGTAGGCATCGTCGCCTTCGAAGTAGCAGGCAGGTTTGTAATAGAAATTGTTTTTGTAGTCGTTGGCGAGATTGTAGTCATCTGCTGACCTATAGCTGTAAATGAATATGAAATCGTTGGCGGGACTGCAATAGTCAGCTTAGCTGTAGTTGCAGGTGAGCTTGGAGCCGTTGGCATTCCTGTATTCGTCAATTTGCCTGTGATCGTTTCCCAGTCTGCAGTCGACTGATACGTCTGTGTCGTGATAGGTCTGCGTGTTCAACCCTTTACCACATAATCACGAGTTTTAACTATTTTGAGAAAAAAAAAAAAAAAAAAATGCTGTTGACAACATTGTGGAAAAAGGAGAAAATGCTGGCAACCAGCATTTTCTCCTTTTCCCACAATGTTTTCTACTCTTCCAGAAAAGGAATTTTGTAATTTTTGAGTCAAGTTTATTTTGTCGTCTGCGAATGCTTTGAATTTGCTCGAGTCCAAAATTTTGTCGTGTGGTGAAGAGTTAATCGTCATCAAATCAGTTATAGTCGAAAGGGCCTGGGACCCCGGAAGTCGTCGGTGTGCCCGTAACTGTATCTGTGTTTGTAGTCATCTGATAAGTTTGTGTAGTAGGTATGTTTAGAGACGGCAACAAGTCGGTAGTTGTCGAAGGGAAAGCAGTCGTCCTTGTGTCTGTAGTCGTATCGGTGTCTGTAGTCTAAATTCAAAAGTAACACAACTCTGATTGGCTAAACCATTTGGTTTAGCCAATCAGAGGTTGTGTTACTTTCAACTATTGAAGATCTTGGAGAATGAAACAAAGAATGTTTTTAAGAATGGTTGGTGAATATGGGCACAGGTGATCTTGGTCCGTATTCACCAACCATTCTGAATTTCATTCTTAGTATAATTGTAGATTTGAAAGTGACTTAACATCTGTGTGGCTAAGACATTCGGTTTAGCTGATCAGAAATTGAGTTACTTTCAAATTTAGAAAATCCATAAAAACAGGACTAAGAATGTTTTAAGAATGGTTGGTTTATACGGATCATGAAGTGGTATTATAGGCTGCTGTGGCTGTAAGTATGTGTCTAGACCGCAGCAAGTCTTTAGTCGTAGAAAGGGACGTAGTCATCAGTGTGTCTGTAGTTGTAAATACGTCGATTGTCAAAGCTTTTCGACGTAATAGTCGTAGCGTCCTTCACTAATAACAACGACAAAAATTGATAGACTATGGATGGAAACGAATTTACTGTTTAGAAGGGGTGCCTATGTCATAATGGTTATAAGTTGTTTTACAAGCGTTTGTTTCTGATCATTTTTGGGCTAGGGGTGTTACAACCCGTTTTGTAATAAAAACCCGTTTTGTAATAATTTATTACAAAACGGGTTGGGAGAACATTATTACTAATTGGGTAGACAGTTACAACCCGTTTTGTAATAAAACCCCAAATTGTAATAAAACATTAAGTTTGCAATGAAAAGAGAAAATCTATCATTCTAAATAGAATTGGGCAAGTTATAAACTTTTACATTGTATTTTACCATTATGAAATTGATTGAAACACAACAGTTTTCAAGACATTTTTGATCGGAGTGTATTTTTGTTTTCATCAGAATCAAATTAATATAATGATACAAAATTACAGACATAATGGTGATACAATTATTACAAAATGGGTTGGGAGAACATTTTTACAATTTAGGTAGAAAATAACGACCCATTTTGTAACAAAAACACGAATTGTAATAAAACAGTTCACATTGGAAAGAGAAAAATTATCATTCTCAATAGAATTGTTCAAGTTATACACTTGTCCATCTTATTTTATGATTATGAAATTGATCTAAACACAACAGGCTTCCAGACACTATAGAATGGAGTGTATTTCTTTTTGAACAAAATTTATCAAATTATTGTATTCCAACAAAATGGCTAATATGGTATTGATACAATTATTACAAAAAGGGTTGGGAGAACATTATAACAATTCAGGTAGACAGTTACAACCCATTTTGTAATGAAACCCAGTTTTGTAACAATTTATTACAAAACGGGTTGGGAGAACATTATTACAATTTGGGTAGACAGTTACAACCCGTTTTGTAATAAAACCCCGAATTGTAATAAAACATTAAGTTCGCAATGAAAAGAGAAAATCTATCATTCTCAATATAATTGGGCAAGTTATAAACTTTTACATTGTATTTTACCATTATGAAATTGATCTAAACACAACAGTTTTCAAGACATTTTTGATCGGAGTGTATTTTTGTTTTCATCAGAATCAAATTAATATAATGATACAAAATTACAGACATAATGGTGATACAATTATTACAAAATGGGTTGGGAGAACATTTTTACAATTTGAGTAGAAAATAACGACCCATTTTGTAACAAAAACACGAATTGTAATAAAACAGTTTGCAATGGAAAGAGAAAATATATCATTCTCAATAGAATTGGTCAAGTTATACACTTGTGCAGCTTATTTTATGGTTATGAAATTGATCTAAACACAACAGGCTTCAAGACACTATAGAATGGAGTGTATTTCTTTTTGAACAGAATTTATCAAATTATTGTATTCCAACAAAATGACTAACATGGTGCTGATACAATTATTACAAAACGGGTTGGGAGAACATTGTAACAATTCAGGTAGACAGTTTCAACCCATTTTGTAACATAACCCTGTTTTGTTACAATTTATTACAAAACGGGTTGCGAGAACGTTATTACAATTCTGGTTGACAGTGACAACCTGTTTTGTAATAAAAACCTGAATTGTAATAAAACAGTAAGTTCGCAATGATAATAGAAAATCTATCATTCTTAATGGAATTGGGCAAGTTATACACTTATACATTGTATTTTACAATTATGAAATTGATCTAAATACAACAGTCTTCAAAACACTGATAAATGAGAGTATTTTTTCAACAGAATTTATCAAATTATTGTAATGGAAAAAGTTGACTAACATACTGGTGATAACATTATTACAAAATGGGTTGGGAGGACATTATTACAATTTGGGTAGACAGTTACAACCCGTTTTATAATAAAAACCCGTTTTATAATAATTTATTACAAAATGGGTTGGGAGAACATTATTACAATTCGGGTTGACAGTTACATTCCGTTTTGTAACAAAAACCCATTTTGTAATAACTTATTACAAAACGGGTTGGGAGAACATTATTACAATTCGGGTCAACAGTTACAACCCGTATTGTAATAAATTGTTACAAAACAGGGTTATGTTACAAAACAGGTTGTAACTGTCTACCTGAATTGTTATAATGTTCTCCCAACCCGTTTTGTAATAATTGTATCAGCACCATGTTAGTCATTTTGTTGGAATACAATAATTTGATAAATTCTGTTCAAAAAGAAATACACTCCATTCTATAGTGTCTTGAAGCCTGTTGTGTTTATATCAATTTCATAACCATAAAATAAGCTGCACAAGTGTATAACTTGACCAATTCTATTGAGAATGATATATTTTCTCTTTTCATTGCGAACTTAATGTTTTATTACAATTCGTGTTTTTGTTACAAAACGGGTTGTAACTGTCTACCCGAATTGTAATAATGTTCTTGCAACCCGTTTTGTGATAAATTGTAACAAAACAGGGTTATGTTACAAAATGGGTTGTAACTGTTTACCTGAATTGTTATAATGTTCTCCCAACCCGTTTTGTAATAATTGTATCAGCACCATGTTAGTCATTTTGTTGGAATACAATAATTTGATAAATTCTGTTCAAAAAGAAATACACTTCATTCTATAGTGTCTTAAAGCCTGTTGTGTTACGCTCAATTTTATAATCGTAAAATAAAATGCACAAGTGTAAAACTTCTATTCTATTGAGAATGATATATTTTCTCTTTTCATTACGAACTGTTTTATTAGAGTTTCTGTTTTTGTTACAAAATGGGTTGTAATTGTCTACCTGAATTGTAAAAATGTTCTCCCAGCCCATTTTGTAATAATTGTATCACCGTTATATTATATTAATTTGATTCTGATGGAAACAAAAATACACTCCCATCAATAATGTCTTGAAAACCGTTGTGTTTAGATAAATTTCATAATGGTAAAATACAATGTATAAGTTTATAACTTGCCCAATTCTATTGAGAAAGATAGATTTTCTCTTTTCATTGCAAACTTAATGTTTTATTACAATTCGGGGTTTTATTACAAAATGGGTTGTAACTGTCTACCCGAATTGTAATAATGTTCTCCCAACCCGTTTTGTAATAAATTATTACAAAACGGGTTTTTATTACAAAATGGGTTGTAACATAGGGGCCCATCAGGGGCCTAGCCCTTTGTAATACCGCTTTTCAGAATTTTGCACAAAAGCCGCAACCACTTTTAACATCATGTATGAATATATGCAATTACGGTTTCTGATTGGCTTAAAATGCAACCATCAATTCAATTGGCTGATCGAACCTCAGTAGGAATTATTCATCCACAATGAAAGTTTACCTAGATACCGATTTGTTACAAGACTTTCGAACAATTTGTGTACATGCACAGACTTGAAATAACAGAAATTGCATTTCAGAGTACAATCTGGTCATTGAGAACACCGTTTGCCATTATGTTGTTGTTGTGCATTTGAAAGATAAAGTACCATTTTCAATTCATATTCACGTTTTACCGGGGCTGGGTGGGGGTGGGGGTTGTAAAAAATCACCGGATTGGACCGGAACCGACATGATGTCAGTCTACCCTTCTGCTTTCACATTTGTTCCTCGTTTACAGAACATTTTTCTTTCAGATATCTATGGTAAAAAAAAAAGTAAGACAATTATCATGATTAGTAAACAAAAACTATTTTGAGCTAATGTACTTGCTGCTGGCGGTACCGTACGGTAGTTCCGAGCATACCGGTGGCCATTGGAAGTCCTCCGTTTTAAACGTGTCGTTGGATTTTACATATGATATTCAAAATTCAAAATTAGGGATTGCAAGGACAGGCAATATAAAAATGAACGCCGGGAGGTGTTCCCTGTGGCGAATGCCATATTCAAGACGAAACAAATCGCTAAGTATTTCAACATTATCCTTCCGCAATGCCTGTTGTCTTTAGTTTGGCGCATTAGTTGTCAGTATCGGAAACAAAAAGAGCGAGAGAAGAAATCGAGCAGAACCAAATACTAGAATCTCTGACATTTTGACTAATTGGTTTTGCATTTTAACTTGCAACTCGTTACCGACTGAAAGAAGATCTAATGCAATCAATTTGTCGTCTGCAAATGTTTTCAATAGTGACAAGTCTGAAATGTTGACGTCTAATGAAGAGTTGATTAGCGCACCACGGAGAAAGGACTCCTGCGTTGCTCAGTGGTAAAGTGTAGGACTCGTGACCTGAAGGCCCCGGACTCGAGCCTCACTGGATCCACTGGGTTTTCGTGGAAGTGTCCTTGGGCAAGACAATTCAGAGCCCTAGCCTAGTACTGGTGAGAGCCAAGAAAAACTTGGATATGCAAGCTATCGCCGTGATATAACTGAAATAATGTTGAAAGCGGCGTAAAACACCATTCAATCAATTAATCAACCACGGAGAAATATGTCATGATACCACAAAATACGTAATCGCAAGAAAGTAAACCTTACGACGACATTGTGAAAACATCTACAATCATAAACTATACGAGCCATGTCCTGGCAAAAGGGGGTTTAATGTATCGCCGTGATGCATGTTACCAAGCAAGCCATCACATGATTATGGGTCGATATAGTTCATTTTGTCTAACAACCGACTGAATCACTAGGTAGACTGGTCCTTTGACATACAGAAAATTGACCAATAGCGAAAAGTTTCGTCCCAGGTCAGCCTGCGCGGACTGCGCAGGCTGACCTGAGTCGATACTTTTCGCAGATGCACTATGTCCCCTTTTTCATATGGATCGGGCTTCACTCTTTACCACACACTCCCGAGTTTTAACGACCCTGAAGAAGATGGATTTTGAAAACATTGTGGAAAAAAGGAAAGAATGCTGGTTACCAGCACTCCAATGTTTATTGTCCCGTCAAGGACAAATCCTATCATTTGAGACAGGTTTTCTTTGTCGTCTGCAAATATTATCATTATTGACAACTCTAAAATTTTGTCGTTTTGTAAAGAGTTAATCCCCCCCCCCCACCCCCAAGTATTTGTAGAATGAGTTACAGGCTTGTGTTTTAGCCCGACAATTCTATCCAGATCCAGGAACTTTGTGCCATAAATGTCAAAAATGGACCATCATTCCACAAAGAATAATCAGGAATGTGATAGTGCCATTAATCCTTATCCTTCTGAATAAGTTCCAAAACTTTCAAGTCGATAGTAAAAACCGAATGTTTGCTATTTCAAAGGTATTTCTGGGTGAGAAATATCTCCTTATCGAGCAGTGTAGATCCAAGATCAGACTGCACGTTCTGTGCCTTCTGATCTTAACTACAATGTCCGCAAAAGGTCATTGAGTCGCACTTAGTATTAACCGCAACGGACCGTGTACTCGATGATAACCCTATACCAGCTTGAACGTTATTCTTTTTATTGTAAATTTTGAAAATTGCACGTTTTACTTACATCTCTTCTTGATAGCCATCGTACACAAATTCTAAAAGTTAAACACAGTATTTGTCGACATCATGAAAGAAATCACTTATTGAAAACTTATATAATAGATATGAGTCATGCTCTGTGAAAAGGTGGGTTGATGCATCCGCCAAAAATTATCAGGATCAGCCTTCACAGTCTCACACGGGTCGAAACTGTTCGCTAGTGGTAGATTTTCTCCATGTGAAAGGAACATTCTTCCTGACGTGGTCGGACTTAAGACAGATTATCTTCCGCTAGGTGGGTTTTTTCATATACATAACCTATCTGATATGGACATTCCGGGTACATGCATGTATTTTGAAAGTGTCTACAGAGGTTTGTAGTAAACAGTGGTACATGTATTTTATAAAATCATTTTCCCTGTTTGAAATCATCATATTTTCAAGAAATCTGTAGCGAATGACTGGCTTGATTTTTTCCACAGACGAATTATATTTAGCTGTTTTCCGCTTGCTTTTTCGCGTATTAATTCATCCTGTACAGGATAGTGATGCGTCATAGCAGACAGATCAAATCTTCGAAGAATACTGACATGCGCAGACAACGCAGTATTAAATTATCCTGTACAGGATAATGATGCGTCATTGCAGACAGATCAAATTTTCGAAAAATATTGACAAGCGCAGACAACATAGAATAGATGCATATTTCCCTCATTCATGGAAATCTGCCTTGGTTCTACCTCTTTTTAAAAAGGGCGATAAAAACTGTCCTAGTAATTATCGACCCATATCTTTACTTAGTTGCATAGGCAAATTAATGGAGAGATGCGTATACAAATATATGTATAACTTTTTTATCAATAATAATTTAATACATTCAAATCAATCAGGTTTTTTATCTGGTCATTCTGCTGTATATCAACTAATTTCACTTTACCATCAACTCGTCCAATCTTTTGATAATAAATCTCAAACCTGTGTCATCTTTTGTGATATATCCAAAGCTTTTGATAGAGTTTGGCACAAAGGGTTGATATTCAAACTAAAGCAGAATGGTATATGCGGTCAATTGCTTAATTGGATCGAAAATTATTTATCCGACAGAAGTCAACGCGTGTTCATTGGAACCTCCTATTCTCGTCCTGAGAGAATTCTAGCCGGAGTTCCGCAAGGTTCTGTTCTTGGTCCGTTGCTGTTTTTGATTTATGTGAACGATATTACCGACTCACTACTAAGTGTTGTAAGGCTATTTGCAGATGACACCTCTCTTGCTTGTACAACCTCTAACACCGCTGAACTGCAGGGTATCCTAAATCATGATCTGGACGTAATCACGAAGTGGTCCAGGCAATGGTTAGTCACATTTAATGCGGCAAAGACTGAAGTTCTTTACCTTGGAAATCAGCAGCCACCCCTTTTGATTTTTAACGATACCCCCCTAGATGTTACTAAAACTCACAAACATTTAGGACTGACTTTTAGTGATGATTGTAAATGGCATGAACACATCGACAATATTATTCTATCAGCATCAAAGTTATTAGGAATTATGCGAAAGTTGAAATTTACCGTTCGTCGTAAAACATTGAATCAGATCTAAATATCTTTCCTAAGACCGATTCTCGAATATGCTGCTGTTGTTTGGGACAACTGCACTCTCAAAGAAAAGGACAGATTGGAAAAAAATTCAAATCGAAGCTGGAAGAATCGTTACTGGACTGACTCGCTCAACCAGTTTATATAATCTTTTTAATGAATTAGGTTGGTTAACATTATCAGAGAGACGTAAATATCAAAAGCTTGTTCTAGCGTACAAAATCATTCATAATATGGTTCCGCGATACTTAAGTTCACTTTTTCCACAAAACGTCGGGAACACCGTTCATTATAATTTGAGAAATAATGACGAGTTTATGCTTCTCCCATGCCGCACCTTTTTGTTCGAAAATTCGTGTGTTCCTTCTTTAATATCTCTTTGGAATAATCTTCCTCTCAATGTGAGATATTTACCTACTATTTCGTCCTTTAAACTAGAAATTTCTAACATTATGTTTCAAACAAACACTGTCCCGTCATATTTTTCTTATGGAACACGATACCTATCAGTTATTCACGCAAGATTACGTACCATTTGCAGTGACCTAAAAAACGATCTCTTTCTCATTCATATATCTAGTGATAATAGTTGTGCCATTTGTAATCAATGTGAGGATGCCGAACATTATCTCTTCAAATGTCCCAGATACCGTCTTGAACGACTTCACCTTTTTAATACTCTAAAAGATTTTCATCCCTTAAATTAACATCTTTTATTACGTGGAAATCCTGCATTTTCCTCAGAAGCAAACATTCTAATTTTTGACACTGTTCAAAAGTACATTGCTGCGACGGGGCGCTTCAGGGTGGCAAATTGATTAATTTATCGTCTCTAACAGTAGAGACGGCTCTGAGCAACCCATTTGAGTAGCCCATTCTCTCTCTCTCTCTCTCTCTCTCTCTCATATACTCACTTACTTTATAGCTAATGCTGTGTATTTGTATCTCTGTTATCTTTTTATTACTTTCTGTACTTCCAAAGACCTATCCATTTTTTGTTTTGTTTTGCATCTATTACATTGCCTAAAATACTTCTCTGTCATGTAGTAACGTATGTCATTTCATCAATGAATGGGGAGAGCCGTAACTAAGTTTTTGAACTTGTGGCTCAACCCATTTGCCTCCTTTTTTTTTTGTTTGTTTGTATCATGAAGTACCCGTATTTCATTTTGGCAATAAAATATGTTTAAACTAAGATGCATATTTTACAGACTTGCTTGGATAAATGCATTACGAAGATGCATGCATTTAACCCGACCACTGTAACCCCTCTCCCCCTCCCACGTCTGCAAGGTCAATGGAGATGAATCATTGAGGACTTCTGATATTGAAACTGTTTTTTTTTTTATTATTCTCGAATCCTTGCCTCTTACTTTAAACTTTATCCTGCTAAATAGGTAAAATGAAACTTTCAAGCTGATAGTAAAAAAACCGAGTATTGTTATTTAAAACTTTTATTTTTTTGAGAAAAAAATCTCTTTATCGGACAGCGTAGATCCAAGATCAGACTGCACGTTCTTTGGAGTCTGATCTTGACCTTCAGTGTCCGAAAAAGGTCAGCGTATCGCGCTCAGCGGCTTAGGGGTTAAAGTGAGTCCGATACAGAAAGGTGCAGGGTGATTAAGGGCAATAACTCCAAAATTACTGAAGACAGAGTAACGGGTCTTGCACTTATCGTCAATGTGATTTATCTGTATACATGTAAACGTTTGATACTTGTAGTCCATAGCACTTATACTGTGGATTAATACTCCAGAAAAAAAGTTTGAAATGATTAAAAGCAATATTCTTCCAAAACATTTCAAAAATACTGTACTGATCTTAAACACTGTACTTATCCTTGTGTGATCTATCTTTTGAAGTTTGAAGTTAATAGAATTCATATCTTAGAAGTTGTAAGTGTCAGTTGTAAGTGTAAATGGACATAGAATTTTAATTCCAGAAATACTGAAGACAGAGTTACGAATCTTATGCACCGCGCTTGTGCTCAATGTGATCTATCTATATTTAAAGCTCGAAGTCAATAGCACCGAAACGGTTCTTAAGTCATAGTTCACCGGAAGAGAGGAGACACGAACAACCGGACAAGCAGACAATGTGACTCTTGTATGCACCTCAAACTTCGGTTGTGGGGAAATAAAAAAAAAAGAACTATAACAAATTACAATACTTATGTATTTAAATATTCTTGGTGCTAAGCCAACTTTGATTAGTACCCATAATGGCCAACCATTCTAGATAATAGTCTTAGTCTAACTCGCGAGAATTTTTTCTGAATTTGAAAGTATAACAATTTTCTGATTGGCTCAACTAAATGGTTAAGCCAATCAGAAATTGTGTTGCTTTCTAAATCTATATAAGATTAGAGTAATAATATTATTTAGAAATGGCTGGTGATTCCAGACTCCACAGAACTCCTCACTGTAATCCTGGTTTTCAACCAAACCCCTGCAGATTCTAGCAAAACAATTTAGCTGTACTTTCCTTTTTCCCATATAAGGTTCGGTGTGGCTCAGTGATAACGTGTAGCACTCGTAACCTTGAGGTCCTGGGTTCCAGCTTCACCGAATTTTTCGCAGGAGTGTCCTTGTGGAAAACATTTCTCTTTAGAGTCCTAGCCTGGCACTGGCGAAACTCAGGACATACATGAATATGTAAGCTATCGTCGTGATATAACTAAATAATGTTGAAAGGGACGTAAACAATTAATCGATCGATGGCTGGCTGGCTGGTTGTCTCACTCACTCACACTCGTCACAACTCGGCCGATTCCGTACCTACATCTAACCTCGTCTGTATAAAGGAGGCTTCCATTTTGAACTACCAATCACATGATCTTAAACATGGCGGCGCCCCTGTAGATCGCTTAGCAACGACATGAACAACCACTGTGAAGTTATTCACTTCTATCGATCTGTCGATGAAAGCTCCTAACGGAATTGATAAACCACGCTAAAAATTGAATGTACAAACTGTTTGCCGACTGAAATACTCTTAGAAAGATAACGATGGAAAAGTTACTCATGCGTTCTTTCTAAAGAGGAGCCTTACAATTTCAATAACGGTAAAGCGGTGTGCTTCCGGAGATGTGCGAAATGTACCGTGTAGGTGCATATCAAGCTACGTGATACAGCCGAGGGATTTGATCACCGGATCACCCGAGGTATGCCGAATGACTCACTCACTCACTGACTCTACATTTCACTCTAAATTTCTACAAAGAGGGCTTCATATTGTTCATTTGAATGTTCAACACCTTCTCCCGAAATTTGATGAAATTAAATACATATTATCCACCAGTGCGATAGACATATTTGGAGCGTGTGAAACCTATCTTAATGAATCATTGATTGACTTTAATCTCAACCTTCCCAGTTTTACTTATATAAGAAAGGACAGGAAACATAAAAAAGGAGGAGGAATTTTAGTTTACCTAAATAGCCATGTCTCATTCAAGCATAGACCTGATTTAGAATCGGACGATTTAGAATCCGTATGGATTGAAATTTGTCACAAAAATGCGAAATCCTTTCTAGTATGTTTTGTTTATCGTCCGCCGAATTCAAATAAAGAGTGGATCTCCAATTTTGATGCACAAATAAAGAAAGTTGAGGAGCTCCACACTGAATATCACATACTCGGCGATTTTAATTTCAATTTCTTTACAGATAAAACAAGCTTTGAATGTAAAGAATGGTCAAAATTTGTTTTAAAATATGGTCTCTCACAGATCGTTAATAAACCTACACGAGCGTCAAGAAAATCTTCCACGATTATCGACCTTGTCTATACAAATCGATATGATAGACTAAGTGAAGTATTTGTTTCGTCTCTGTCCCTAAGTGACCATTTTCCGGTTTGCGTGACGCGAAAAATAAGAAATCGACGAGATAAGAGAAACATTCATTCAACCTTGAAGTATAGAAGTTTTAAAAAGTTTAATATACCTGAATTTCAGAACGATTTAAATGCTTCAGAACTTCATCTTATCGAAACTGAGCACGACCCAGAACGCGCACTGGTTTCATTTTACGATACTCTAAATAATGTCTTATCTAAACATGCTCCAGTAAAATGTAAACGTATTAAGAGTAATCATCTTCCCCAATGGCTTAATGCTGAAGTGAAACAAGCGATGAATGAACGAGATCGATTTCACAAGTTGAAAGATTGGGATAACTATAAAAAGATGAGAAATAAAGCACTGCACCTAATTCGTAAAAATAAGAAGGATTATTATAATGAAGCTATCAAGAAAGGAGCAAATAGTAAAGATCTGTGGAGAAATTTAAGAAAAGTACAAAACAATGATAATTCAGATAATGAACTAGCTGTCCTACCTTCAAAAATGGTATTTAACGGGGAAAACGTCGAAGGAAAACATCAAATTCTTAACTCATTCAATGATCATTTTATTAATATAGCTAACATTGTAACAAAATCAGAATTTAAAGAGAGTACATTTTCATATTTACATACACATTTACGTAATGTATTAAAAAACAAAGTTTTTGACATAAAATTCATTACACCTTTTGAGGTTTGTCAAATGATTAAGAAACTGGATACAAATAAAGCTACAGGGATTGATGGAATTGGTGCAAATATTCTGAAACATTGTGGCGATCATATAGTTTTACCAATAACTTCTATCATAAATAACAGCATCGCGAAAGGTGTTTTTCCAAATGCGTTGAAAGAGGCTTATGTGCTTCCTGTACATAAAGGATTCGACAAGGAAGATCCAAACAACTATCGACCAATATCCATTTTGCCAACTGTGTCAAAGATTTTTGAACGCCATTTGTCTAATCAGTTACTATCCTTTCTAAATGAATTTGATATATTAGCTAAGTATCAATCGGGGTTTAGAGAAAGACACTCGTGTCAGACCGCACTTATTCGACTGATTGATGAATGGCTTAAGGAAATCGATTCAGGGAAAATTATTGGTTCAGTTTTTGTTGATCTTAAGAAAGCATTTGATTTAGTTGACCATGAAATTTTGTTACACAAGCTGAGACTGCACCATTTTTCTGAAAGGGCCTTGGCACTTTTCAAATCCTACTTGAATGACAGAAAACAGTATATTAAACATAACGATGTACTTTCTTCTCCACGAATTCTAACCAGCGGGGTCCCTCAGGGTTCTATTTTGGGACCGTTACTTTTTTTAATGTACATAAATGACATTGGCTTGCACACTGATTCCGCAAATTTAGACCTTTATGCGGATGACTCGACATTACATACATCCGGAACAAACCTTATAGAAATACAAGCTAATCTCCAGAATAGCCTAGAATCTACACTGAGATGGTGTACTGTTAACAATATGCTTGTAAACCCAAATAAAACAAAATGCATGCTTATTGGGCCAAAATATAGGTTAAAATCTATTAATTTAGAATTAAATGTTAATAACTTTTGTATTGAAAATGTTGAATCTCATAAAATATTAGGTGTATATGTTGATAAACATTTGTCCTGGAATTTTCATATTGATAAAACTGTTTCTAAGATAAACAGTAAGATAACATTGCTAAAAAGAATTTCCATGTATCTCACATTTGAAATGAAACAATTATTTTACAACTCTTACATACTCCCAATCTTTGACTACTGTTGTACAGTTTGGTGGAAGAACACCAGATGTAAATCATCTAAGCTAACCGTCCTCCAGAAAAGAACCGCTCGCATTATACTAGGGGTTACCCCAAGAGCACCGTCCAAGGAGCTTTTTTCTCAACTTAACTGGTTAATTTACGATAATAGATGTAAGTATCACACAGGCGTTTTAATCTACAGATGTCGTAATAACCTATCGCCTAGATATATAAGCGACATTATTTCGTTTTCGAGTAACACAAATTACAATTTAAGGTCATCTGCTCGCAGTGACATCATAAACTCGAGATTCAATACATCGTACAAGAAACGAGCATTCTCGTATTTTAGCATGGATGTGTGGAATGAAATTCCTACTTCCATCAGAGATGCGAAATCATTACCTATCTTTAAAAAAACAGTTCAAGCAACATTTATTAACCTTACAGTCCTCATTCTAGTTAGGAAATCTTACAACTTAACAAAATATTGCACAGTATAGAAACGTGTGTCTGTCCGTAGATTTCAGATTCCATCATTATTTTACCATTAATTCATCTTTTCATTTCCAAACACCACAATCATAAGTATCAGTCATCAATATCTGCATTAATTTCGATATCATTACTATCATTATTATTGTTATTCCACTCATTTTGAAGGCAACATTGTAAAAAAGACTTGAAATATGTCTTAATGTTTTAACCTTCACAAAATAAAGATATTATTATTATTATTATTATTATCTACATTAAGCTTCCTTCTGGAACCGAAAGAGATGTAGACAATTTTAGTATAAGATAAGAAAAACTGTTTAACCCTTTACCGTTTTAATCCTCTACCAACTGACGAAAAAGGCTTTTGAAAACATCGTAGGAAAAGGAGAAAATGGTGGTAACCATCATTTCTCCTTTTCTCTCAATGCTTTAAGACAAATTACAGCATTTGATTCACATTTAACTCTCTGTCTGCAAATGCTGTCAATGTGGACGAGCCTATTTTTGTCGTTTGGTAAAGAGTTCAAGGTGTTCCTTAGTTCTGATAAGTTTTTCTGTGTTTACCGCCGTTTTCAACATTTCTACACGCCATTACTCGACGTTAGTTTCCTAATCCAAACGGCCTGGTTAATCAACGAAAACTCAGTAACGAGAGTTACTCATAAATTTTCAAGCAGACAAAATGAAGTCGAAAATTATATATGTGTCAAACTTGAAGGACTGTACAATATTGTTGAATTTGACAGGTAATAAGCTGAAACCCATTCTAAGGTGTTGCATGATTAAAAATGCCGTTTGACAGGTGCAATTAAAGCATTAGCCAATAAACATTTTACTGACGAGAGCAGATTTTCATGAATATTAGATTGGTTATGCCTGAACCTCTTTTCTTTACTTCATGAACACTCCCATAAACAAATGAACAAAAGTAAATGTTCAGATCTACAATACATAATCCAATGCAAATCCGTCTTTAGAATATAAAATTTTGAAAATTTAGTTCCATCTCGATTTTCATCAAGACGAAGCTTGGTCTCACTGTTTCGCAAACCTTCACGAATGTTTTTAACATTTCAACATCCTATCAAGAGAACTCTGTATTTACAACCCAGGTTTTAATAACCTTTCAGAGGACGGATTTTTAGAAAATTGTGTGAAAAGGGAAAAAAATGCTCGTAACCAGCATTTTCTCCTATTCTCACATTTTTTTCTACTCTTTACCGAAGACATATTTAAGTTTTCAAGTCGATTTTATTGCCTGCTAATACTCTTCAAGTCTTAATTCTTTCCGTCTAGTAAAGAGTTAAAAGGGTTTCAGACTAAGCTTAGACAATATCTATTACTGTGACAGGTTTGTTAGGAAACTTGAAATTCGTTAAAAAAACAATGACATTAAATTGCAACACGAGCAAAATATTTTTGAACCTATGTCAATTTTTCGAAAACGTTGACAGTAAAATCTCCAGGATAGCCTGCACCAGTAAATCCTTTGAATAGTGAACGACCTACGTTCCACCTCCTGTAAAAAAGTATTGCCTACACCCGTACATCCTGCATGTTGTTATTGCCTACAACCGCACATCCTGTATATAGTTATTGTCTACACCGGTACATCCTGTATATAGTTATTGCCAAAGTCCGTACATCCTGTGAATAGTTACTGCAAACGCCCGTACATCCCGTTAATAGTTATTGCCTACACGCATACATCCTGTATATAGTTATTGCCAACGTCCGTACATCTTGCGTATAGTTATTGCCAACGCCCATACATCCTGTGTATAGTTATTGCCAAAGCACGTACATTCTGTATATAATTATTGCCTACACCCGATCCTGTGTATAGTTATTGCCAACACCCTTACATCCTGTGTATAATAATTGCCTGTGTATAGTTATTGCCAACACCCATACATCCTGTGTATAGTTATTGCCAACACCCACACATCCTGTGTATAGTTATTGCCAACAACCATACATCCTGTGTATAGTTATTGCCAACAACCATACATCCTGTATATAGTTATTGCCAACATCCGTACATCCTGTGTATAGTTATTGCCAACACCCGTACATCCTGTATATAGTTATTGCCAACATCCATACATCCTGTGTATAGTTATTGCCAACAACCATACATCCTTTGTATAGTTATTGCCAACATCCATACATCCTGTGTATAGTTATTGCCAACAACCATACATCCTGTGTATAGTTATTGCCAACAGCCATACATCCCTGTGTGTATAGTTATTGCCAACAGCCATACATCCTGTGTATAGTTATTGCCAACACTGGTATATCTTGTATATAGTCATTGCCAACACATGTACACCCTTTATATAGTAATTGCCAACGCCTTTACATCCGGTGTATAGTTATTGCCAACGCACGTACGTCCTGCGTATAGTTATTGCCGACGCCCATACATTCTGTGTATAATTATTGCCTACATCCGTACATCCTGTGTATAGTTTTTGCCTACACCCGTACACCTTGTGTATAGTTATTGCCTTCGCCCAAACATCCTGTTTATAGTTATTGCCAACGTACGTCTATCCTGTGCATAATTATTGCCTACGCCCATACATCCTGTGTATAATTATTGCCGACACCAGTACACCATGTGTATAGTTACTGCCAACGCTCGTACATCTTGTGTATAGTTATTGCTAACAACAATTCGTCCTGTATATAGTCATTGCCAACACACGTACATCCTGTATATAGTCATTACCAACGCCCTTACATCGTGTGTATAGTTATTGCCAACGCACGTACATCCTGTGTATAGTTATTGCCGACGCCGATACATCATGTTTACAATTATTGCCTGCACCCGTACATCCTGTGTATAGTTATTGCCAACACCCGTTCATCCTGTGTATAGTTAGTGCCTTCGCCCATACATCCTGGTATAATTATTGCCTACACCAGTACATCCTGTGTATAGTTATTGCCAACGCACGTACATCCTGTGTATAGTTATTGCCAACGTACGTACATCCTGTGTATATTTTTTACTAGACGCGTACATCCTGTTTGTAACTGCTACGTGCCTCCGACCTCCGGTATATCAATATAACCTTCCGCCTGTAAGAGATATGGGTTACACCTGTACCTTATGTATAGGGTATAGTAATGGCCTGCGTCCCACCTCCCATAATATATAAATATAGATAGTTACGGCCTGCGTCACCTCCAGTCAACAGTTTTGGAGACGTCCCTTCACGTCGATAAAGACAACATTGTAATAATGATGCAAATTAAGCCAGTCACTTCAATGTGTCGATGTGATACATGTCGAACTTTACTTGGAGCTTTAGTTTCACCTACTCGCTTTAACATTTTCCTTGAGAGAATCATGACTGATGCTTTGGGGGACCACGGCGGATCAGTTAGCATTGGTGGCAGTCCGCGCAGGCTGACCTGGGCCGAAACTTTTCGCTTTTGGTCAATTTTCCGTACATCAAAGGACCATTCTACCTTAGGATACAGTCGGTTGTTAGACATAATGAATTTTGAGGATTCCTAAGCATGTGATGTCTTACTTGGTATGATGCATCACGGAGATGCATTAAGCCTCCTTTTGTTATAGCATGGCTCATTTTTTTTCTTCAGTTTAGTAGCGAATATTGTGAGCAATCCCCCTATAGTCTATCGCAGATCAAAGATACAAAGACAAATACACACAAAAACGTTATAAACAGTCTCTAATGGTTAAGGGAGAAAATCAGAAAGTTGATTGACATAAATATTTTCCAACCAAATGTCGTACTAAGGATCAAATTTAGGTCATTTTCTGCAAAATGTCACCCTCGGCGAAACGTCGCTTCGGCCACATGGATATTCGACGGGCGTTTTTCGACGAAGTGGTTTTCGACGAAATGTGCAGTGGTCACGCCCAAACGGGTCTTCAGAAAGGAATGTGTAAAAAAAAAAATATATATCCTAGAATGGATTATTTTGTAATAGTATTGGCAAGGGCTCCGACTTCCACATTACCATTTCTATGCACAAAGATCGACTATCACTGATATTTCGTTTTTTGAGGAGGTTGTCTCCCTTTTTCTTCTTCAGGAAAAAAAAAAAAACCGCAAAAGCCTGTGGCGGATTGTCCTGGACCGCTGACTATGGCTTTGAGCTTGGAATAGCTTAAACGTTGAGGGGGATTTCTCCCTTCTTGTACGCGTGCTATAAGGGACCTCCGCCGAAACCATGTAATTGTCTATAATGCAGGACGTCTCTGGGACCGATTTTAATGAAGTTTGAGATCGTGCCAAAATCGGTCAAGGAAAATTAAAAACGGAATATGGCTAAAAACCCTATGCGGTCGGTAAAATGGCCGAATCGGATAGGCATGTGTTTTGGACAAACTTCTATCTTTGTTATAACTTACTAAATACTTACCAGGTTATATTGGGCGAAGTTTGTTAAAAAAAAAAAAAAGCCTGTGGCGGATCGGCCTGGACCCAGACCAAAGCTTTGAGCTTGAACTTGAACCTATGACCTCTCGCTTGTTCTGAACTCACGGTCACTCAGGCGATAAAGGACCTCGGTAAAGAGAATGACCAATCATACAGGTGTGTAAAAAGTACAAAAATAACTCATAACCAGACGACACAATAATTTACACCTGTACAAATTGAAAGCGTTCGCAGACGATAAATTGAATTTGGCTGAAAGAATGAGATTTGTCGTCGGAAGGGTTGAAAAAATTGTGGGAAAAGACGAAAATGCTGGTTACCAGCATTTTCGTCTTTTCCCACAATATTTTCAAAAGCCTCCTTCTCCAGCGTCGTGAAAGGTGAGATTATTCGGTAAAGGGTTAAACCACAGAAACGGAGAAGTATAGTAAAACGGTGATACTGTGTCACTTGGCAAGGGTTAAACCAAATGTTCCATTTTTTTTTTTGGTCAATATATGAATCAGAACTTAAATAAATAAGTCATGGTCTGGCAAAAAGTGGTTTAATGCATCTTTGTAATGTATTGTACCAACCAAATTATTACATAATTAGGGATCGATAAAATCTACTTTGTCATACAGCCGACTGAATCATGTAGTACACTAGTCCTTTGTCATGCCGGAAATCACCCTCGTTGACCCAGTTCCGATGTATTCTGTAAACTACCTTCATCGTGATGAATGGTAATACTTCACATCTGGGTTAACGAGGGTGGCCGAAAATTGGCCAGTTACAAAAAGTTTCGGTGGCTGATCTGAATCGATATTTTTTGCAGATGCATTAAGCCCCTGTTTCACACAGCATGGCTCAAATTTTACAAACGATAAACTACATATCTAATAATAAATATACAATACAATATTTTATAAATTCATAGATCTGCTACCATTTCTGTGTGGTTGTTTTTGATTCCTTAAGCATATACAAGTGACACAATATGGACGTGTAAGGTGTACAACACAGTCATGTGGGGGAATAATCAGCTTTGTTGATACGGTTCGGAGTTTGTCAAATTCGGCATTAGATATTGGATTACATGTAACTTGAAAACCCCCATTTTTTCATAAACAAATTAATCTTAACCCTGGGCTTTTTTCAGTTTAAATCGTTAAATTCGACCCCCCCCCCCCGCCCAGAAAAGAATTGTAGCAGACAATTTTGAAAATATCCCTGCCACATACGAATACTGAACACGAATTAAGATTAATTACGTGTATAGAGAGAAATTTCTACATAAACAAATTAATATTAACAGTGGGTTTTTTTCAAATTCACTCCCCCACGACAAAATTGCAGCAGACGACCTAAAAAAACCTATCCCTGTCAGGTATAAATTACGAGCATGATTTAATAAGTGTGTACATGTAAATCTTACGGGAGATATATCTTTTCACCACAATGTTTTCAAAAGTGGACTGTTGCAAGACAAGAACAGTCATCTGCGATAAGTCAAGTGTTACCCTATACCACACAGTTTCCAATTTCATCGACCCTGAAGAATAGACCTTCTGAAAACATTGTGGGTAAATGAGAAAATACTGGTGACCAGCATTTTCTCCTTTTCCCATAAGAAAAGCTCATCATAAAACTGGCTAATTTGTACAAAATTTGAATTAGTCATCCACAGGTGTTTCAATTTCAAAGAATTCAAAATGTGTCGTTAGGTAAAGGGTTACAGTGCTGTGAAGACGGGTACGTCAGTGATAATATTTGGGTGAATGATTTTTTTTAATAAAGAGCACTGAAGAAAATCATGTGACAAATCGAAAAATCTTTGTTCCGGGCATTTTTCATTTGTCTATTTGCCACGATGTTTTGATTGTAATCGGTTACAAACTGAACAAAGTATGTTGATGTGATTAAGAGGTTGTCAGAAGAAAGTGTAATGTATCGAGTTTGTATATAATGTGTGTACTTAATGTTTTATGTAGAAATATAAATCAGTTGTGTTTATTACGTGAAATAAAATGGATGTCAAAGTGCTCTTTGAGGGACCTCTAGAAAAAGAATCTGGGGTGAGTTTATTGATTTTTCGACATTATTTTTGTTCTAAAAGTCAGTAGCCGTTTTTCAACTTATACAGTTTACGAGTTCCGAGATAAGCAAACTCGGCATGCATCACGTGACCAGTCAAAGAAATCACATAGATGCCTATAGTGTGTTGCATCAAGTGCTGAATTCGTCTTGAACGTAGTTTCCCAACGTTTTGTCAATTATACTACGGCGTCCAGAGCATCTACTGTAGTATTCCAAGTGTTTTTTTTTTTTTAAATCAAGCTTTGTATATACATGTACTGCCCTTTGCAAGTCCTGGCCCTATAGTACAATTTAAGCAAGTTAGACACGGTATCAAGAATGACTTTAACCTTGTCAGCGCCATAGGCGAAAACATGGGTTTTTGCTGGTGGCATAGAACACGATCAGACTGCACAGAACCTGCAGTCGACCTCGGATCTATACCGACCGTATTATATCAAGTACAACAAAGCATTGCTAAAAGGATTGGAACAGAAGCATAAAAGCTTTTATAGAGCTCTAGTTCCTCGCCCTAATTACAATAAAATGTGAAATGACAGTTGGATAATTGTTGAAGGGTAAATAGGGATTTATACGTTTAGATGTATGGACTAGGCGCCAAACCATGCATCTATTGTAATTTTTATTTTTTCGTGTCCTTTGCAAAAGGTATTGATACCTAATTTAAATGAGCCACGCTCTGGCAAAAGGGGGCTTAATGCATCTCCGTGATGCATGATACCATGCAAGTCATCACATGATCATGGGTCCATAAAGTCAATTTTGTCTAAAAACCGACTGAATTATGAGGTAGACTGGTCCTTGGACATACATAAAATTGACCGATAGCGAAAAGATTCGGCCAGGTCAGCCTGCGCGGACTGCGCAGACTGACCTGGGTCGATATTTTTTGCAGATGCATTAAGCCCCATTTTCACAGAACATGGCTCAAATGTTTGTTCAAGCTCCGGTATACCACTGAAATTAGCAAGCGGATCCTACACAATCAATGATTCGGTTCATCATTTAATAAGTAAGTAAGTAAGTAAATTTTTTATTATAGTGACATGTGTTATACAATTACATGCAAGTTTACAAATACATGATATAGAAATTTCAACACCCGGTCCCATGGGCCTATATGTCACCTAGATGATAAATGGAGCATAAATAGAAAATGAATGGTGGATTACTGAAAAATACTGAATTAGATCGAAGCAAATGAATGAATGAATGAACGAACGAACGAACGAACGAATGAATGAATGAATGTTGGCTGGCTGTGGTTAAATTGAAGGATGATAGTTGACAAGGTTAAGTACACACGAACAAGAAGGATAAAGTAGAATGGGTCAGAATGGTATAAGACAGATAAATAACTGTTCATCTGCCGAATACCATTTCTTACTGACTACTGACTGTCCGTCTGCCTCGGGCCAAGAGGGAGTAGTATCCTGTATCCTAAATCATTTTAGCCTCACTAAAATTGTTATATTCAGCTGCTTTCAACTTGGACCTGTCTATAATAATATTAGAAATATTGTATGCATATTTGTTATAATGTAAATGCTTTCAATTTGGGCTAGACTAAAATTTTGCTATTTGGTAGGAGTTGAACCCTTTAATCCATTGCCACACAACCCCCACTTTTGACGCCCCTGAGAAAGAAACCTCTTCAAGGCCCTGTGGGAGAAGGAGAAGATGCTGGTAACCAGCATTTTCTACTTTTCCCACCCTTGCCAGAACAGGCTTCTATTTTTCGGTCGCATTATCTTGTCATCTGCAAATGCTTTCAATTTGGACCAGTCTAAATCTTTCTTGTGTTGGTAATGGGTTAACCAGTATACCAATGTTTACAAACCATGAAAATTATGCTTATTGAATGCGTTGTGGGTAAGAGGAAAGTGCTGGCAACCAGAATTTTCTCCTTTCCCTACACTGTTTTCATTCCCATCCAAGGATAATCCCACCTTTCCAGCCACATTATATCTGCTGTATGGTGAGGGGTCAAGTCAGTATATAGGACCACCAGTATTTTCTCTTTGTATTTATACGTTTTCTAGATATTCCCAACCAATATATATAATGAACTGTAATCCAAGAATATAAAATGTAGTACTGTAGTCCCTGTGACAAGACAAAAAATTTTTATGTCTTTTCGTAGTGCAATGCCTTCTACACTATGTGGACGAAGGCCAACCTGCGCTCTTGTTAGCTACAAGCTGGCCTCGCCCATTTTGTATATACAATTACTAGTAAATGTAAACAAACCTTTTACAACTGATAAGAATTCCATTCATAATCGCTTGTTTACTTCTCTCTACACGCATACCAGACGGCAAACGTGTAATTTAATCAATTGGTTGGCTAAAATAACAATTTTACGAATGTCACAGGGGCGTACAACAGGGAAAGACGTTTATTCCTCTTTATTGAGACACTAGACCAACACATTAATGTGATAGTTTTATTAATTAGTTTGGAGTCTGGAATATTTCATTTCATCTCATGAAAAATGACGAATTTGCAATTTTACCCACATGGCTGGCGATATAACAGGCTGAGCTGGCCTCATTGTTGACACCCTCATGTGCACAATGACGCTAGCCCCGTCTGTTTTCCACCCTTTCTTCACGTGTTATTAGTAAATTGATCTAGCAGTACTTATGAATAATAAAAACAACTTACCTGCTGCTTTCAAGTAGGGTTTACGCGACCTGTATTTCGCACGTGAGGTCACGTGACCTGCAGGTGCGCGTAAGCGGCTCTATCCCTCGAAATCGTTCCTCCATATCATCTCCAGCTTACAATTGTTATTTTTTTTCGGAAGTCGTCTTTTATATTCTCATGTAGTACTATTATTATGTATATTGCCCTTATTGTATACCATGTATACCTGGGTGTAATTAAAAGTATGTTGTTGTTGTTGTTGTTGTTGTTATTTTGAAATAATCTCACACGAAATAAACGTTTGCGTGTATTTATAAAGTCTTAGGTGATTAACCCATTACTGTTCAGCCTATTATTTACATATGCCTTGAAAGGTAAGCATGATTTTAGACACACAAAACAACTTGAAGATTAAATGAAGTCAAACAGTCTTGATGGACAGTATGGATCAAGATCGGACCACATAGATTCTGTGCTCCGATCTGGATCTGTACTATCCATTATTTTGTGAAATACTCTTTGAAAAATAATCTCAACAAAGTAATAGTTTAATCTGTATTTCCGATTAGGAGTATCCGTATCATTTGATAGGTTTCTTGGCTACGTATATAGGATCCCTCGTCTTTTAATGTAAGATTTAACAAGAAATTTGCCAAGTTTTCTGGGCTCCTCTTTCATTAATAACACGAGTTTTTTAGCAGATGAGAGGTTCATATAGAGAATATCACTGTTCTTGTGTCTTGTGTTCTTGTGTTTAATAGTAACTCTTTACCAGACGTCAAATTTAAACAGTTTGTCCAGATTGAAAGAATCTGCAGACGACAAATACAACGTGGTTTAAATAATGGGATTTGATATGAAATGGCTGAAAACACTGTGGGAAAAAATGCTGGTAGCCAGCATTTGCTCCTTTTCCCACAATGTTTTCAAAAGCCTTCTTCTACAGAGTCGTTGAACCAAGTGTGGTATGAGGGCTAAACAGATAAAGCTTATTTTTAACTGTTATTAAATCTATATACGTGTAGATCTACAGAGATCTACATGTACACAGTTTATAGATAATAAAGATCGAATCGAAGTTAGATTACCTTGATAAAGAGTAACGTTGAACCTTAGAGCCCTAAGCATATCTACATGTTCTAAAGCAGAGTTTGTACATCAAGATCAGGGCTTGTTTCACCAAGTAATTTAGTTTCTTATATTGCTCAAGTCCGCTAATGGAATCAGTTTTTGACTCGAGATTGTTATTTGAGGCGCATTTCACTAACATTAACAGACTTTATTGATGTTCTCAAATCCTGAGGTGACATAACGTTTCAGATTCAACTTCGCAAAATAAACGGACTCAAATTAGTTGACAGATTTAAGTCCATTATTTTGGTGAGTTAAGCCTGACACGTGCAGTCTAATCTTTAATCTACATTGTCCGCTTTGATTGTAGAAAGGCCTTGCAATTGTACTCATTTGGATTTTTCCTACATGAAAAGGTCTAGTTTTTTTTAGGTGGGGTGCGAAGCATCCAAACTCAGATTTACCATATTGGGGATTAAACCTAAAAGAAGAAAATGATTTAGGGGTACCTAACATCGCAAAATCAATACCTGACAAAATAGTACCATTAAGAAAACATTTCGTTCAGTTTGGCATGGATGCAAGACTAAAATTTTAACAATAGACAAATTTACGAGATTGGCACAGTAAAAACGAGGTGTAAACAAATACGCTATTATCACAAGATAATTTACAACTGAGCATTAGAACAGTCTACCATCGTAGGATAAAATTCAACACACCTGAGCATCACATGTAACATCAAAATAAGCTTGATATTTTTGTCACAATAGATGTCTACCTCCGAAGCTTTCACTTGTCTGTCAATGTACAAAAAAAGTAAGTGCATGTGACGCTTAACCCCTTAAAGTTACCCTGACCTCGCTGGTACCTCGCAGCTGGTATGTGAAGCTCCCACTCTGCACGTATTCTTATAAAGGTGAACATGCATGTGTAAATTATTTTCAAAATCCAACAGTGGGTTCAAGAACTTACACATTTCTACAGCATGCAACTCGCTGTCAGCTTGACCTTGGGGACTTTTATGTAAAAAAATCCACTCTCAGACGGACAGGCAAAGCTAATGAAAGAAACAATATATGTCTCCTCTCTCAGACACAATAATCGTGACTGAAAATGAACATTTTCTGTCCAGAAAACTTATGTATAAAATACCAATTATGTTACGGTGTAGTATGATAATCAATTAAGATAAATGTTAACATACATGTATATCTTTCACAAAACAAAAAGCATGAAGTATTTCTGTATAATCACCGTAAGCTTAAGCTTCTGCATGGAATTTAAATTCTTTAGATTAATTCTCAGGAGGGCGATTGTACTGTAGAATCATATATGTAAAGTTTTATCAAAATTTTGTTTTCGTAGTGTCAGGAAAGAAAACAGGTTGAAATTAAGTTGAAGGATGCTCGCACGTATGACGGAAAAGGGGCCTTGAAATAAGCCTTGATCACTGGCCCTTGACCAGTAAGCTGAATTAACTTTACCATGTGGACATCTGTCTTTGCAATATGGCTGCTACTCACGACTTTACCTGCTCGTGCTCATTGAGAGGTCGAATTATGCTTTTTTTTTTCTATTTTAAATGAAAATAATATAATCAACCCCCACAGTGAACTAATTATCAAAAAGACCACGGAAATATGCCTCGTTTTTTCAGGACAAATTGCATATCACCGTGCTTATAAATATCCTTACACTGTGAGATGTATTTTGAGAGACAGAGATGTGCCCAGAAAGACCTCACCTCAGCAGTGCTTTCAGTGCTTTTATTAATCTTAGCGCTCGGAAGAGGCGTGTGCTTAGCGACGACCAAGGTTCATATAGGTAGCATTTTCCCTGGTTCCTTGGCTCAGTGCTTAAAGTGGTAGATTTGTGTTCTAGAGACTCTTGGTTCGATTATCACTCGCGGCGTTCGTTTAAATAGGATTGCCCATTCAGCAAGGCGTTGCTGAGCCCTAGTATTTTACTTGTGAAAACTGGGAAATAGGCAAATAAGATAGCTGTGGACGTGAAATGACTGAAATGCTACGTATGGAATGCACGCTAAAAAACCATGAAAATAAAGAAAAAGAGCATTTCAGATATTTCAGTAGCAAAGCTGAATTTTTCTTGGCTTCGATTCCTACCCGCGGTGCAGCTCGCGCTGAATAATGCAGAACCCCTGTTAGCCCTTTGAGTGTGCTGAATTGACAAAAAGTTGACCTTGTCAATT
Source organism: Tridacna gigas (assembly GCA_945859785.2). Classification (NCBI taxonomy): domain Eukaryota; kingdom Metazoa; phylum Mollusca; class Bivalvia; order Cardiida; family Cardiidae; genus Tridacna; species Tridacna gigas. The sequence goes on along the minus strand of OX244030.2, from coordinate 48,112,346 downwards.
AGGAAAATCAACTGGATGTTGGCTGTTCTATGGTTGTTTTGGACAGAATATGTAACAATGCCGCAGAGAGTGTAGAAACATGTTATGTGCAGTCTGATCTTGATCTTCACTGCCTGCAAAATCAATCTGTGCTAGGTCCAGCGCTTTTAGGGTTACTGGTTCACTCTTTCCCAAACTATAAAATTTTGGACTTCTCAGAATACAAAGCAGACGACATATTTAAAAAAATAGTGGGGCTCAAATTTTTGGATTTGCCTCTGTAAAGGTGGGAACATCTTGCGAAAAGGAGAAAATTCTGCTTACCAGCATCGTCTCCTTTTCCCCAGTGTTTTGAAAAACTCTTTTAATCAGGGTCGTTAAAACACGGGATTGTGTGGTAAAAGGTCAAAAGCCAGAAACACAATAATAATTTAACTATCGCCGTGATATAACAGATTCACCGTCAAGGACCATTACCTTTTGTTGATTCAGTGACTACGTCTTAGACGACAACGATTTTGGATAACAAACTTACATGTAGGTGTTGCTTCCTAAGTGATAAGAAATTTCTTTGAAAAAGTAGAAAATACTGTATGAAAAAGAGAAAATACTACTTAAAGGCATTTTCTTCTTTTCACAATGGTTGCAAAATCCCTCTTCCACTGGGTCGTAAAAAGAGGTGATGGTTTTGTTGAAGGTTAACAGCAGTAGTTTGAATACACGACTTTCTGATTGATTGTATCGTGGTTTACCGCCGTTTCAACAGCTAAGGTCATATCACGCGGTCAGTGCACCTACGCATGTGTTTCCTGGCTTTCTCACACCAGAACTGACACAACTTTCTTTCCAAGTCACTGATTACGAAGGTCATTCATTTAATTCCGTCACAAATGGACCTCCATACCGCATGACCATACGTATCACAAGGAAATAACGGTATTTTCGCAAGGAAGTTGTTCTGAATACTAGCACGAAATCTTGTTGTAATAGGTTCATTCTTTCAAAAGTTATTGAAAGTTAAAGTAGGTGCAGTCATATACACTGGCTATATTACTGAAACCAGATTAAGAGGCATGTGCCTTAGTCATGACAATGCATTTGCTCACAAGGCTGTTCAGAATTTCCTGGAAACGGAAAAGGTGGTACAGCTTCCCCACTCACCCTATTCTCCCGACCTTAGCATATTTGACTTTTTCTCTTTCCTTTATTGAAGAAAACTCTCTCTGGGCGTCGATGTGACCCTAAAAGTGCCCTGGGAAGTGCCATTTTCAGTGTCTGCAGGGTATTCCCAGAAAAACCTATTTTGCAGCATTCACAGACTGGATTTCCAGACTTGAAAAATGTATTTCTGTCAGTGGAGAATATTTTGAAGGGATGAAAACGAACAAAATATATGCATTTAATATAATGTGTATAAAACACCTAGTGACACAACTAATGACCCTCGTACTTTTCTCACATGCATCAGAGGTGAGAGGCGAAAAATCGCCCTAAAGAAAGTTTGCCTCAACCGGGTATCGAACTCACAACTACCAGATCACGAGTCAGATACGCTAACCACTGAGCTACCCGGGTGGGCACATGACTTTCTGAAATAAATTTTCTGGTGACTCTTTAAAAAATATCCATGTAAAATGGGAATCATCAACGTAAAATATGATTTAAGACAGGAGTACCGAGATCTGTTAACACTGTATCACACAATCCCTTGTTTAAACCACCATGAAGGAGAAGGCTTTTGAAAACATTGTGGGAAAAGGAGAAAATGCTGGTAAACCAGCATTTTCTCCTTTTACCACAATGTTTTCTACCCAAACCAAAGTTGGTTACCAGCATTTCCTCCATTTCCTCGTTTTCCTACAATCTTTTCTACCCTATCGAAGACAAATTCTATCATTTGAGCCACATATAATTTGTTGTCTGCAATGCTTTCAAGTCTATATTATTGTTGTTTGGTAAAGGATTAAACAAATGTGACAAAAAGGAAAAATTTACGATTACGAGCAGTTTCAACTTTGGTCACATATTTTCTGTTCAAAGGCGGTTTGTTTAAAAGACGTTAACAGTCGCATAAGGAAGTAGGAATAAATACTGCATCTACAAGGAGGTCGAGAACAATGGTCTATTAGGAAGTAATATTTACACAGCGGCGGCTTCTGCAAACCGGTCCTGTCTGAACAGATACTTGTCCACACACACACACACACACACACACACTTTCCACTCGTCACAACTCGGCCGATTCCGTACCTATATCTAAAGGATTTGATCTCCGGATCACCCGAGGTATGCCGAATGACACACTTTCCTGTCTGATTTTGACCGAATGACCGAACGTGTCATCTGTAGTACGGTGCAATATTGTCTACGTTGATTTGTCAGGGTATCGTTTAAGTGTCCTTTTTACGATTAGGGCTACCAATTACTCATTGTTTGATGTATGAAGTCACTCCATTTATTACTTATTTGTAAGAGCAAGTAGCCATAACTTAGACAAACCGAATAGTGATAGGAAAGAGATTCATATAGTTGCAGGTCTTCTTCTATAGGCGTTCTTATCATCTCTGTTGTAATATGGACGATTCTTCCAATTATTCGTCTAATCAATTAATTAAATAACGGATCAATCATCTAAATCAATCAACAATTCAATCAACAAATCAATTAATCACTGGCTCACCCACTAGCTCACTCACTGACTCACTAACTTAATCAACAGATCGTTCGTCGACTGTGAACTGCAGTGTGGTGGTGGGAAAGAAAAGTATTACGACGGTAATTTGTTTACATTGAGCACACGAGAAAATTTCAAAATCGCCCATTTTAACAGAATACACAACAAACTAACTGTAGTTCAAATGATGGGATTTGTCTTTGAAAGTGTAGAAAACATGGTGGGAAAAGGAGAAAATGCTGGTCACCAGCATTTTCTCCTTTTCCCATAATGTTTTCAAAAGCCTCTCTCCCCGGTTCGTTAAAACACTCTGTAGTTTTGTAAAAGGTTATTCAAAATGAATAACAAAAAGATGTTTGCGGTGTTAGGTTTCTTTTCTACGTGCGTGGCGAATAAAAACATTTTAGCGATAAGCCTTCGATAGTACATTTTTTCCGCGATTTTTGTTATCAGTTTGACATAAAAAGTCAAGTGCTAGTTCAATTCTTCTTGTTTAAGTTTCCGCTTATGGCAAGGCGACCAATCCAGCTGGCCTGGCCTTTTTGGTTGTACCTTAAAGGGACTTACAACAAATCGAACAAACAAAACCTTCATATGCCCCTTTAATATTCAAGTTATTTATTTAGATTTTCTATTGTTTTAGATTATCTTGCCATTGTCGACCATGGATGTATTTTGTGGGAAGTGTGGTCCAAGATCAGAATGCACATATGTGCATAGAAAATCCTAGATGAAACTTTAGTAAATTCGTCTACTTAAAATGTTCCTAGCTCGCCAAAGACTCCCTTGATATCGTTTTTATACTAGAATCGTCTAATAGAATTTTATATCAAATTGCAACTCACGTCCAACTCATGTCAAGTCCTTTATAGCCCTGTAGAGAAATTTTTAAAAAATGGAAAGTGACGTTAAATGCATTGAAGAAAACTATTCAAAGAAAAGTCCCCCCCCCCCCCCCCCCACCACACACAGAGAGTCTTTGATGATGCACCACCGTAAAAACATATTGGGACAGCCTGTCTGGTATAATCCAGGCATAATGGTGATCCTAATTATTATTACTGCTATTTTAAGGTCTTCAAGAAGAAATCCAGTGTGTGGGTTGTGTTGGATACGTCAGATCTATCTTTTTACAGACAAGAAAAGGTAAGTCATATTCTAAATTCTGTCATTCCAAATTCTATTCGAGCATTGATGAAAATAATTCCTCTTTGATGGCTTAACATCGTTTCCAATTTGTTGACGTGGGAAAGTCGCCAGTGGCTTGAAAGTTGCGCCTCTTGTTAACCTGTTGCCACACAAAAAATGATATTGTACATCATTTCATTAGATATCTTCGAAGTAATATCTTCTACGCTGAAAGAGTTTAAGACCCTGTTCTCCTGTGAAATTTCATTTAAGCTGCCACAATAGAATAGGGCTTTTGCCCATAGAGTTAACCTTTAGGCTGCTAAGCACGACTCGGAGAGCTTTTGCGGAGAGTGCAGATCCAAGATCAGACTGCACAAAACGTGGGTTAACTGCTCTCAGTATGAAAAGTCGAGAAATTTGTCGTCTGTTAAGGACTTACATGTGCGCATGTGAATGGGGCCTTACACGCTACATCTGTTCGTCTTTACAGAGGTCCTCTTGTATTGGGTCGGTAAAGATATCCGACATTCTGTCTGTCCGAAAAACGGGGCACGAGAATGGATGTCAATTCGAACTGCAGACTGAAGCGAAATCATTCCTATTTGTGAGTATAACCGTTTCAAGAGGATTTTACATGATCCTCTGAGTCTAGAAAATTTTTAACAAGTAGCAAAACGCTAATGTGCTTTATGTCTCTGAGGAAGAAGGGTTTTGAAAACATTGCGGGAAGTGGAGAAAGTACTGGCAACTAGAAAACAAAGTGCTAAATAGGAGAAAACGCTTGTAACCAGCATTTTCCCCTTTTTTCCCCGTTATCTTCTGCTAGGTGGCATTTCGAAAAAAAAAAAAAAAGAAAAAAAAACATTGCGTATCTGATATGGGCATTCTGACTTTTTTTCAAGGCGGCAATCAATGCGACGAATTTCAAAATGAAATTTCCTTTTCTTCCCTAAAACCTACCTTGTACGATTCATCCAGCCATGGATAGCTAGCATATAACCTATGCACCAGCCATTTATAAACATAGCCCCTATAAGCTTGGGAAAAAGCCCCGGTATAAGCCCAGCAATGTGGGACGTTATTTTTCTTGTCAGTCTGTTGCACAAATCCCGGTTTTCCCCATGTCTATATTAAGAAACTGCCTATAGAGATTTGCAGTAAACAGTTGGTATTTAAAAAAAAAAAAATATTTTCTCCGTTTGAAATCATTTTGTTTTTATAAGATTTGTAGCGAAAAACTGGCTTGATTTTCCATAAACGTATTATTTATTGCCAGTTTCCACCTGCATTTTTTAAGCTGCAAGTTACGCACCGCGTATTAATATACGCCCTTTATTTGTCCAGTGATGAGTCATAGCAGACAGGTAAAATCTTCGAAGAATATGACATGCGCAGACAACGCCTTTTTTTCCCTCCACTATATTTTTACCCTTTAATTGAAAAATTCCAACATTTGAGACACTTTAATTATTCACCTTCAAAACCTTTCAATATTGAACCGTCTAGCATTTGATAAATTGATACTTGTTTTCGAGTTGCAATAGAACAAATGTAGTCGTTAGTTAACATTCAAACGTTATGACAGTGCGTAATCCAGATACACACAATGTGGTTGATGAAACATATTGTGATGCAAAGAAACTTTTCAATAGGATCGGGCTATAAGTACTCACAACACTAGATACGGTCCTTCGCCTGACATATATACAAGACATAAACATATGAGCCTCGCTCTGTGAAAAGGGGGCATCTGCAAAAAGTATCGACCAGGTCAGCCTGCGCGGTCTGCACAGGCTGACCTGGGCCGAAACTTTTTGCTATTGGTCAATTTTGTGTATGTCTGAGGACCAGTCCACCTCAGTCGGTTGTCAGACAAACATGATTTTTATGGATCCATAAGTATACTATGTGAAGACTTGCTTGGTATACTGTATCACGCACACGCATCAAGCCCCCTTTTGCAAGAGTATGGCTCATATCAAATATAATCGAGCGGTGTTCTAGGGAAAAGGGACTAAATGCGTCTTCGCTGTGCAAAATACCGAGACAGACGTCGCATGAAAAGGATCTGTTATGTCAACGAAACCGGCTGAATCGAGTGGTAGAATGGCCCTTTGACATGCAAAACATTTATGAATAGGAAAAGAAAAAGTTTCGACCCAGATCAGACTGGGAGGACTGCATAGGCTGACATGGGTCGATACCTTTTTGCAGATGCATGAAAACATCTTTTCACAGAGCATGACTAGTTTAACATAAACAACGAGTATTCCCAGATTTTACATAATAATTTGAAGTACCGGTTTCGATTACAGAATGCAAGCAGTGTTGAACTTGCAGAAACTTGGATCAACGTGATTCAACAGTGTATTTCCAACAATTCACAGAATAAGTAAGTACATGTATTGAGGAAGAAATATTACATGAGATCAATAGTCCCAGCTTAAGATTTTTCTTTCCTTGTTTTTGTTTTTTTAAATATCACGTAAGACAACTTCCTACTGAGAAAAACAAAGATGAGGACAAAAAATGATATAAGCCTTACTCTGGTAAAAGGGGGCTTAATGCATCCCCGTGATGCAGGATACTAAGCAATCATCATAGTTTTATACATTCCTGAAATCCGTTTTGTTTAACAACCTACTGTATCATGAGGTAGACTGGTCCTTTGACATGCATACAATTGACCAATAGCAAAAAGTTTCGGCCCAGGTCAGCCTGCGCAGAATGCGCAGGCTGACCTGGGTCGATACTTTTTACAGCTGCAATAAGCCCCCTTTTTACAGAGCATGGCTCGTATACATGTGTTACTTGTTTTTGGAAAGATGAAGTAGGACGAAAAAAATGGTACGGACAATACTGTACTAACCAGCATTTTCTCCTTTTCTTACAATGTTTTCTACCCTGAAAGAGTTAAACAAGAACCAAAACTATGGTCTGTTTTAATGGGAAATCTACTTTTGGAACCTCGAAAAAAGTCGACAGTATTTAGATTGCCACGAAAGCATTGATACCGTAGATGGACGATATAATAGCTTTAACCGTTATACTGCTAAATAAGTTAAAGAAAACGTTCAAGCCGAGAGTAAAAACCCGAATAATGTTATTTCTAACTTATATTTTGAAGAAAAATATCCCGATAGCGGACTGTGTAGATCGGAGATCCGACTGCACTTTTTGTGCAGTCAGGGTCCGTATTCACCAACCATTCTTAAGAATATTCTTGATCTTGTTCTCCAAAATTTTCCAAATTTGAAAGTAACACAACTTCTGATTGGCTAAACCATTTGGTTTAACCAATCAGAAGTTGTGTTACTTTCAAATTTGGAAAATCTTGAAGAATTAGTCTAAGAACGTTCTTAAGAATGGTTGGTGTATACGGACCCTGATCTCTATCTACACTGTCTACAAAAGCGCCCCGAGTCCCGCTTAGCAGCTTAAGGATTATTGATTGAATGGTGTTTTACACCGCTTTCAACATTATTTCAGTCATGTCACGGCGACAGCTCACATATTCATGTTTTTCCTGGATTCCACTAGTACTAGGCTGGGGCTTTGAAGTGTCTTGCCCAAGGACACTCCCATGAAAAATCCAATAGATTCAATGGGGCTCGAGCCCGGGACCTCCAGGTCACGAGTCCTACACTTTACCACCGTGCGCCACGCAGGACCCCCCGCTTAAGGGTTAAGGGACATGCATTTTAATTACCTGAGAAATCCCAAGAACGTGGGAAATAATTTCCTTTTACAACTTTTAGTTGATGATTTATTTACATCTTCTTCCTGTATTCTTTATTATATAATTTTCCTGTTCAAATTTTGTGTACATTCCACAAAGATCAGGTATCAGTTTCAAATGTTTAAAATCAAATAATTAGTTTCTAGTCGCATTTGTTCTAGTGGCTTACAGTAATCTTTTATGGTTTAGGTATGTATGGAAGTAGATTATTTCGATTCAACGTTGTTTTTTTAATCGCTTTCAACAGTGTTTCATCCGTATCACAGCTTCAGATCGCGTATCAATGTGTTTACGTGGCTTTGCCGGTGGTGGGCTTTGGTTCTGCAGTGATTAGCACAAGAAGAGGGTGCCTGCAACGATCGAACCCAAAACTTGAGTGCAAATCGGACACACTACAGCTACTTATACCGATATATTCAAAGAATCATATTAAATATATCTAGTACATTTATAACGCTAGTTTAACAAAAAAAAAATAGAAAACAGCCACGATACCAACATATTCTAAACCGAAAAAGAAACGAAAAGTAAAAGATTTTATTCGATAACTACTAAACCGCCAACGATAAAATATATGGGGGCGGGGTTTACCGTCGGATATTGTTTGATAACAAATACTGTATACATAAAAAATATTCATAGTGTAATGAAACTTGGGTCGTTTGTGAAAAAATGTTATATGTCTAGCAAAAACCAGTTATCGAATAAAAAGTTAAACCCTTTTCATTTTAAATAATAAAGTATATACCCCATGTTTGTTTTTCCGTTCAGTATATTCACAGAGCTTTTTGATACTATACTGTTTTTCGCCGTGCTGTATGCTAAATTCAACTTGTATTTTGCTTTTGGACTTATATGTTCTTTTGAGACAAATAAAGTATTGTAGTGTACTGTATTGTGATATTCGTATATGTTTGAATAATTACGATTTTACAGTGTATCATTTAAATGACGCAATACACTTTTTTTTCAAACCACGTTATTCTCAGTTTGAGAAAATCAGTACTTTCATTTTCGAGACTTCTCTCCTTTGTGCAATTTTTTTGGCCAAAGTTTAGTGACCCTGGTGGGTTTATACATCTTACATTTATTTTTCTTCTCACGTAGTCCTTTCAGTGCCATAGGCGAAGACAGCGGTTCTTTTTGTTTGCAGACGGTATAAATCAAGGTCAGATTGCACAAAACGTGCAGTCTGATCTGACATCTGTACGGTTCCCTTGTTTAGTACAAACTACAGGATACAAAATCTGTCTTGGTTTCAATGGATTGTATTGTAAGCCGTCGAGAGACGTCGAGATGATAATTGAGTCATGCTCTGTAAAAAGGGGGCTTAATACATCTGCAAAAAGTATCGACTCAGGTCAGCCTGCGCAGTCCGCGCAGGCTGACCTAGGCCGAAACTTTTTGCTATTGGTCAATTTTATGCGTGTCAAAGGACCAGTCTACCTCATGCTTCCGTTGGTAGATAGATAAAAGGATTTTATGGATCCATGATCGTGTAATGACTTTCTTGGTACAATGCATCACAGAGATACATTAAGCTCCCTTTTTCCTGAGCATGCTAACAGATTTGGCAAGGATAAAGAGAGTAGAAGCTGTCTTGTATTACTTAAGTCATGCTCTGTAAAAGGTGGTTTACTGCATCTGCTTAAAGTATCGACACGGGTCAACCTGCGTAGTCCGCGCAGGTTGACATGGATCAAAACTTTTCTGCACGTCCAAGGACCATTTTTTCTCATGATTCAATCGGTTGTCACACAAATGATTCTATGGATCTATATTTATGTGATAACTGGATTAGTACAATGCAATGTCAAGATGTATGAAACCCTCTTATCATAGACTTCATGACGCCCAAAATTTTATAGATTTATTTATTAATTTTTTTCTTTCGTTTCCGTCATCAGAGACAAAGACGGTGAAATAGATGTTACAACAAGTGCCAGAGCTTCCAAAGATTCCTCTGAAAACGACACGAGCGCTATTCCAGATCTTTCATCCTCCACGTTCTTCGGTGTCAGACTGAAGTCTTCTCGTAAATCTCCAGCTTCACCTAACAAATCAGAGATGTTCTCCTTTAAACCGCAACAAGAACCGAAGAAAACTGAATCAATAACAAAGCAGACGGTCGAACTAAAGGCCGATCTTAATAAACTATTGAATGTCCATACGGGTTTTTCAGAAGGATCAAAAGACGAACCTAAAAATGATATTGCACAACACAAACGTGCTCAGGGACCGCCACCACCGCCAGAAAGGATACAATCGCTCAAAGAAACGCCCGAAAGTCATTCTAAAGGCGGTCTGAATGAAAGTTTACCAAGCATACCAATTCAAAAGAAAAAATCGCCACCGTCTTTCAAACCGCCCCCACCACCTGTAAGGACAACTGGTCTAGATAAACCTGGTTCTAGTACAACAAACAGTAGTGGAGATAAAATAACCATAAAACCAGAAGTTGCTAACGGAATGACAACATTTTTACCTGCAAAAAAGTGTGAAATTGTTTCAGGCGAAGAAATCGAAACTACTCTTAGCGTCTCAGATACAGATAATGCAGATAAAGAACCAAGTGTAGTAACGCCTGTTACAAATGAGACTTCACCTCCTGGAATGTCAGATCATGCTGCCCAGGAGTCAAAAACAAATGATGTTCAAATAACGCAAAATACGGAGAACGTCACGGATGTTGAACTTAGGAATAAACCTGATTACGCTGATGTGGACACATCCGGTGTCGAAATGAGACGATCTCGTCGCAGCACACGCAATGGTTCGATGAACCAGTCTTGGGCTAGAAGTCAAAAGTCGATAGAATTAGAACCATGTAAACCCGAAATTCATACCATTACGGTCGACACTGTAGAGGAGACGTCAGAAGAACTGTTTGATCTAGAGAAGATTTTGGGGCCGCTGTTAGGAGGACAAAGTAATGGTTTCCAATATGAGGATCAAGCAACCGATGACATTACATTGGAGTCAGATGCTTTTGTTCGCCTAAGCACATACTTTGAAGAAAACTCAGAATACCCTTTTGATCTGTCCCTTCACAAAGTCTCGACGAATAACTCGGTTCAGCTACTTAGAAATTATCTAAATGTTTAGAGGGGAAACGTTTTGCTCTATATAGTGCAATTCATTTACTTAGACATTACCTAGGAATTACTTTGTATCGATAAAGTGTTGAGGCATGATATTACATTACCTCGACTTACTGAAAAAATAGTACTTACAGCGACATCCACAAAATTTTGAAAATGGTATTTATAGCGAGATGCGCAACATTACGAGAAAACAGTAGGTATACATTACCGCAACAAGCACAATATATTTATGTATACATTACCGCGACACCGTCTCTTACGTACGTAACAGAAAACATAATGAACACCTTATTTCAAGAAGAAATGTTGCGGTAATGTGTTGTAACTTCTTTTAATATCGCGATGATATGTCGTAACTTCTTACAATATCGCGTTAATGTGGTGTAACTTCTTACAATGTGGCGTTGATGTGTTGTAACTTCTTACAATGTCGCGTTAATGTGTTGTAACTTCTTGCAATTTCACGATGATGTGTTGTAACTTCTTACAATGTCGCTGTAATGCATTGTAACTTCTTGCAATGTCGCGGTAATGTATTGTAACTTCTTGCAGTGTCGCGATTATGTGTTGTAACTTCTTGCAAGTATAGCGATAATGTGTTGTAACTTCTTGCAATATCGCATTAATGTGTTGTAACTTTTTGGAAATGTCGCGACATTGTGCTTCTCCCGTGTTGAGATGTTATTGCAATGAAAAAGAACATCGTCTTTATCCAATCTACTACATGTACTAGTACAGTGTGGTAGCCTCAACCAATTGAAGCAAGACTTAGTTGAAATATACTTGAGTTGCGCTCTGGCTAAAGGGGGGTTTAATGCTGCTCTGTGATGCATTATACCAAGCACGCTATCACATAATATGATATTTGTCTAACAACCGACCGAATCATGAGGTAGACTGGTTCTTTGACATGCAGATAATTGTTCAATAGCAAAAAGTTTCGGCCCAAGGGTCAGCCTGCACGGACTGCGCAGGCTGACCTGAGTCGATACTTTTTGCTGATTCATTAAGCCCCCTTTTCACAGAACATGGCATATATCTATTTAACATCCATTGTGTGAAATAAGTTCTCAGAACTTGTATTAATCATTAGATGATTACTTACTAGAACGGTTGAACCAAAACTTAGTGGCCGAATTTATAATTTGGATTGCTGTCACTGTACATCGGGAATCAGCTGTGGTAAACAGGTTTCATAAAAACAGGCTCGAAATTGAATTCTATTTGACGGAAACCCATCTGATGTATTTCATTTGAAAGGTATGGTAGTTTTCTAATCATATTTACCGCGATCTAGGACGTAAAAACTTCGATTTTGAAACTTACATACCGCAGCCAACTTGTTTTGAGTGTACAGTGACTTCAGCTTCCGGTTTGCGAGACTGTACGTTGGTCCATAGTGATGTAACGTCCTGGGCCGACAACAGACCGCTCGATTGTTCAAAACACGTTTTACACGCTAGGAAGGACACTTTTGAAAGATATGTAGTCTTCTTCAAGAGTTTGAGAGTAAGGGGTATAATTCAATCGATAGTCCGCGAATTTTTACATTGCTGGCTGACTTCCCTTGCCATAATCGTTGCTGACAAACATGTGCGGAACCCAGCGAGAAGTTTGCTTGTAGGAGTTGCTGATTATCAGCATGTTCTCCTTTTCCCACAATGTTTAAAAGGGTTGTTCCTCGGGTTAGTTAAACACAGTGTTGTTTTGGGAAAGGTTTAATGACATAATATCAGTGTCAAATCTCAATTTTACTCACTTGTAGTAGACATACCAGTCTATCAGTTAATTCGACAACTGGGCTTAAAAGGACAATTTTTAAATCTTTAAGAGAGAGAGAGAGAGAGAGAGAAAAGGTGTAGCAGCAGTTCTGATTGTTCATACAAACCACCAGAACAGTTGCTGATGAAGCACTATTTTCCAAGAAGAAGCTCACTAGTAAGTGTTTGAGAACTGTGGGTCATACAGATCTGTGCTATTGTACTCCAACCCTGCACCAAACTATATGACCAATGCTCTGGCAAAAGGGGGCTTAATGCATCTCCGTGGTCCATGATACCGATCAAGCCATCACATAATCTTGGATCCATAATAGACACTTTTTCTAACCGACTTAATCATGAGGTAGACTGGTCCTTGGACATACAGAAAATTGGCCATAACGAAAAGTTTCGGCCCAGTTCAGCCTGCGCGGACTGCGCAGGCTGACCTGGGTCGATACTTTTTTCAGATGCATGAAGCCCCCATTTCACGGAACATGGCTCGATTACGTATTTACAAACCCAAGGAAGTAGCATTTTTCCCTTTTCCCACATTGTTTTATAGCCTTTCAAAGCCTATTCTCATCATTTGAATCACATTAAGTTTGTCGTTTGCAAACGATGTCAGTATCGACAAGGTTTGAAATTTTGTCGTCTGTAAAAGAGTTTAACATAGGCTCGATATTCTGAATACACTGGTAATTCGATCAAATGCTTAGTTCCCACTCGTGCTCGAAATATTGCGCGTGTAATATTAATAGATTAGTGAATAGTTATATAAATGACGAAATATTTGCTTAGATTTAGATTACAGAAAAGTTTGTGAATTATTCTTGTTAAGATATGTGAGGGGATCATTCTACCTCTTAAGGAAACAATTTCATGCTTTAACGACCCTTGGGAAAACAGCATCTGAAAACATTGTTGGAAAAGGAGAAAATGCTGGTAACCAGCATTTCTCTTCTGGTAACCAGCATTTTCTCCTCTGCCCACATTTTTCCCGCCCGTTGAAAGACATATACATGAGACTCCTAAAATTTTGTCATCTGGTAACGGGTTAAACAGTTGGTTCTCAGACCTTTTTTTGTTAGATCTGTATTGACGAATTTGTTACTACTAATCAGTATAAATAATTTGATGTATGTTTGATGTTTGACAAATGTTTCTTTGATTTATGTCAAATGACGTGCCCGTTTAACACGTCACAATTTTTCGACCAAAAAGCTCTTTACTATACATTTTGAGAAAAGTACCAAAGTTTGTCCTAAACATTTATAGGCATCATCGGGACAGCTCACTTATTCACGTGATCACCAGTACTAGGGTGGGACCCGAAAGTGCCTTACTCTAGGACAACCCAATGCGACAGCGGGTATCGAACACGGAACTCAATGACTTTTGCAAATTCTGAGCCACGCAGAATCCGTTTAAATGGATAAACTAATTCAGTTATTTACCCTTATCCTGCTAAATAACTGAAATGAACCTTTCAAGCCGATAGTAAATCTCCCAGTAATGCTATATCAAACTTATTTTTGGGGATAAATATTTCCTTATCGGACAGTGTAGATCCAAAATCAGACTGCACGTTCTGTGCAGTCTGATTTTTGATCTACACTGTTCGCAAAAGGTCAGTGAGTCGCGCTTAACAGTCTAAGGGATTAATCCTTATTCTTCGAACATATAGCCATGAAAGTTACGTTGGAGAAACACACTAGTAGGGCCGTCTCGTTTAAGTGGGTGCCCATCAGACCAACGTTGTCACTATCAAGTAAAATTTACCTTTAATTAAACAGCTAAGCGCGACCCCATTGCGCTTTTGTGGTGCAGTCTGATCTTAGATCTACACTGTACAGTACCGAAAGATTTTCCCTTCGAAAATACTTTTGATTTCGCGATATTTTGGGTACATGAATATAATTGCTGTGTAGAAATGGGGGGGGGGGGGGAGCGGGGGGCAGTGGCCCCTACTGCCCTATCCTATTGCCCTGCACCTTTGAGTCTTATCGTGTTTTTCACACCGTGTTTCCTCGTCTATGACTACCAGTTCGTGATGTCCTCATGTCACTCCGCTGAGACCGATAGTAAACCACACTCTGTCTGAAAAACGATAACCTGTCCTGATACCTATCAGAAACTACACCCAAATTTACCAATTTCATCCTGAATTTCGGGTGTAGCAACGCGTATATAACCGGATTCATCACAGTTGAAAACTTGGCCAGCAAGCTTGGGATTCCAGAGCCCAGACGTGTAACAAGCGTGACGTCACCAAACGTCCCTATCAGGGAAATAGTTGCATACGGTGTCCATGATACACAAAATATAGCTATAACTATAATGGAGGCCCTGGCAGCTTTTGATTCGTAGGACATGCCCGTATTATTCTTGCGCATGCGTATCGGAACATCCTCTTCCCCGTAAACCTTCTTTGCAATTGCGAATTCCCGTTTATGGATGGAAATTGCTCTAAAAATAATGCCGTATGAGCAAAGAATGAGCATGATCGGTATTACAAAGTGGGCAGTAAAAATTGAAATTACGTAGAGGCGAGTTTTGTAATTTCGAGTCAGGTAATCAAAGGTACATGACGTGTTCGTACCTTCGAGAATGTATTCGCCGAAGCCAACGAGCGGAGTAACACCCCAAAACATGGAGTAAGCCCACACAAATGTGATGCACATGGTGAAAGATCTGGCCGACATCCGGTTCTGGGTCGGCAAAGACTTGACGATCACAAAACATCTGTCGATGGCAATCAAAGCCAATGTGTTGATGGAAGCAAAACTGGAAACCGCACCAATGAAAGCATAAATTTGGCAACCTGGAAAACAGAAGAGAACGATTATTTATATAAAGGCCCCTAAGTGGCCAAAAGTAATTTGGTAGGGAGTCAAAATGCAAGTTTAATTCATACCATTTACAGGTATAGATAGCATTATTAATCTAACCATTTGTATCAAAGTTACAGTTGCCGGGAAAAAATGTAAAACTAGAATTAAATTTCCTTGGAGTTTGACCCCCGAATTGTTTACTTTTGGCAGCTAGTGGGCCTTTAACCCTTCGCATCCTTCAATAGGAAAGTTTAAGTCTTGAAGCAGACCAACTTAGGAAAACATTTTGGTTTCCTCAGAGCGCCAGACAGAGGGAGTGATTTTGATTTTAAAATTGAAAATAATATTCAGTATTCTCCACTAAACCCTTTGTTATGGGTAGTCATTAGAATCGCCTCATCGAGACAATTCCAATGAGTACCCACAACATAGGGTTTGGAAGAGAAATAATGGATTTAGAATACCATCACTCCCTCTTGTCTGGAGCTCTGGTTTCCTGTTTCCTTCTGTGTGGTCTGAGATTGATCTGCACAATCCGCAAAAGCTTCCTTTGTCGCCCTTAGCGAAGAGAGTGAATTTACAGTAATGACTGTGCCATGCTCTGCGAAAAGGCTGCTTAATGCATCTGCGAAAAGTATCGACCCAGGTCAGCCTGCGCAGTCCGCGCAGGCTGACCTGGGCCGAAACTTTTCGCTATTTTTCAATTTTGTGTATGTCAAAGGACCATTCTACCTTATGATATAGTTGCTTGTTAGACAAAATGGGTTTTATGGATCCCTAATAACGTGATCACTAGCTGGGTATAATGCATTACGGAGATGCATTAAGCCCCCTTTTGCCAGAGTATGGTTCATGTCTTTCTTTGGTTAGGAAACATAAGAATATGGAATCCTTCTTAGCTTCTGTGTAAAATTTTCCAGGTTGTAAACATTCTAACTGTGTGCGTCTACATAGTTTTGGAATTTTTGTCCAGTTTTAACTTTATTGTTCGATGGCGAGAGAGCCAATGTCATTGGCGCACGGTTACATCCCTTGTTTGTACCCTTGTCCGTCTCTCAACTTTTCGTCCTTCGCACATTAAAGCTGCATAGTTCATCTGATTCTTTTGAAACTTTACCATACAGTAGCATTTGTTTTGAACGTGAAACTCGATATTTATTAATTGCCTTCTAAAATGACACGAGCGGCCACAGACGGATTAGCCTGGACTGAGTTAATTCTTTACCAAAAGACAAAAAATTTAGACTGGCCCATATTTCTAAGGCATTTGCAGACATAAAAAATGAATATTGCTAAACTTCTGGGATTTGTTTTTGTAATGGTAGGAAACGTCGTAGGGAAAGGAGAAAATGCTGATTACCAGCATTTTCTCCTTTTCGAAAAATGTTTTCAAAGGCCGTCTTCCGCTCAGCTTGGCATAGCCACGGAATTGCGTTGTAAAGGATCAAAGCGGTAGCTATATCGGTCCTCTCGACAAACTTTGGAATCATAATCGATAACGCAGACGGCTTGTAATCTACCGACATGTGTTCGAACCATGAGCCGACAAAATCTTCTTTTCTATTTCTTATGAAAGTCGTTTTGACAGCAATAATACCTCCCTGGCTGCTAAATATACGGAGAAATTTCGATTTTGTGTACCGCAAACAGTCACTAGATTTGAAGGAGAAGTTGTTCTTGGTATCGACCAAAAAACACCACGGAGAAATTTTATAGTTGGACTGGCCGCCTTGAGCCTACTGAAATTATGATCGAAAACGATTTAGCCCTTTCACTGCCATAGGCGACGTGACCCTATTTTTTTTTTTTTTTTTTTTTGTGGGGGGGGGGGGGGGGGGGGGGGAGGGGGCGACGTAATTCGTAAGACAGAACAGAACGTAGATTCTGATCCTTGATCTACATTGTCAGTTGCTTGATCCCTAACAACGACCATAATATCTCTTCATCTTGCTGTCCGGTTGTATCGCAAGACGTACAAAAATCAAAGTACTGATAGTACTGAAGGCCAGGAAATCTAGTGATCTGTAATCTCTAAAGAACAAAGGATACGAACTCACACAAGACCTCATTTTCTAATTATCACTACCATATAGACAGTCAGGCCAATTCAATTATGCCAAAAGAATTCATTGGTAAAGGGGTACTGTCACGCATAATATGGAATAATACAATAATCAACAGGAAAAATTAAATTAATGCAAAAAAAAAAGCAGTACTCAGAAGCCAGATTCTATAATTAAACCGAAGCAAATAGTGGATACCAACGCTCGGCTATAGAGTGCATGATAATGGCTTTAAAAAATTCTAAGTCAAAAAGGGGCTTAAATCAAGCAAATTTATTTTTGAGTTATTTGCCGTATTGGTTAAGGTTGATCTTTATGATAACGCACATATATTCCAAGTTTCAAATAAATATCGTCAATGATAAGAAAGATAAGACACAATTTAAAATTGGACACAACGCGAATACCAACGCTTAATATCGCGAACGCAGGGCAGGGTGATGTCAATACATCGCAGTTTTGTTCTCAAACAGTCGATCTAAATCTATTCTTTTGACTATATCATATAAAGACGTCCACTAGCCCTTCTCGTCCCATTAGAGAGAGAGAGAGAGAGAGAGAGAGAGAGAGATTCCAACGACGGCTTCTGGCGCTTAAAATGAATTTGCCCATTCGGGATGTATTTCAAAATAAATATTCTTAAACTTTCATTTCTCCTTTTCAAACAAAGTTTCGGAAACTACCAGTTATGTGAATAAAACTCTAGGTATGTAAATGTGATGAATAACTGATAAATTAAAACCTAATGTTTTAAACACACCTTTTATTTTCAAATTATTTTGTTTGAAAGTTAAAAAATGTCCAAGGATCGCACAACATTTTCATGATTTCTAATCAATCAACAGTCGTCACAAAAGAGAATATAAGCAGATAACACGGTTGATTATCGGAAAATGTAGATAGAACAAAAAATTCTTATTTTTCCATAATGTTTGCCTATTCTTCTGACAAAAAGAGAGATGTTTTAAATCGATTCACACAGAAAAAAGAGAGTATAATTTCTTTTAATTTCTGCATATTTCTTAATTCTTTCGATTTTTTTTTCTAAACATATAGAGAAAATCAAGTTCAGTTCTAAATGATTAAAAGAAACTGATAATAAATGCAGTTAATACACCAATAATCTCATTCAACTATCCACATTTCCATGGAAAATCGTATTTCTCAATCTTTTCACCAGGCAGTCAAAGGAGATGCGGCGTGCGGTTCCCTTAGATCTTTATTTGGAACGCGGACAGTAACTAGCAAGTGACAATGGAAACTAAAAATAGAAAACTGGTTCTCGGGTTTTTCCCTCGCGCTAGTACACTAGAAAGTTTTATCAGGGGCTGTAATCATATCTATAATACGAGAGGATTTCAGTATCCAATCACAGTGATGGAAAAATTGGTAGAGGTTAAATGTACACCGAATAAGTCTGTACACCGAATAAGTCTGATGTCAGTCATAATACGGCAACGCCTTAATGCACAGTTCCTGACAAGATTTGTGTAACTATAAACTCCGCCCATAGGCGGTATCGGATAAAAATAGACATCAGACTTAAACGGTGTACAGACTTATTCGGTGGACGTTTAACTTTTACCTGGAAAAGTTATTGACCGTCTGTTGTGTATTCAACAGGGACACAACCTTTAAAACACACTCGTTGGTTATTAAAGGACTGTAATACCCTTGCAATTCCATAGCACTATGCAGATGTCGGAAAGCTTTGAGGAAAGGAAAACATTCACGCCGTGTGATAAGCGATCTCTGTACTTACGAAACTAGTTGTTTTAGCGGACTCAGCGATATAGAGTGGACACACCGTTCAACATTTTGTCTGAAAGTAGTCCGGAAAAGTCAGCTTACGATCGCTATAGGCAAGAGAATCCCTTGAGAGGGATTCCCTGGCCTAAAAAAGCGATGAATTGATTTATTGGATGGTTTATCCATTTACCACCGAGAAACAAATTGTGTCTCAAAAGATATCATTTACCAAACTCTGACAAATAAAGAAATGAAAAGGGGGCTTAATGCATCTCCGTGATCGATGATACCAAGTAAGTTACTAAGGGTCCATTAAATCAATTACTATGAATCGATTAAATCCATTTTGTTGAACAACTGTCTAAATCATGAGGCCGACTGGTCCTTACACAGAGAGAAAATTGACAAACAGTGAAAAGTTTCGGCCCAGGTCAGCCTGCGCGGACTGCGCAGGCTGACCTGGGTCGATACTTTTCGCTGATGCATTAAGCCCCCTTTTCACAGAGCACGGCTCAAGTACTTTTTACCGGCGGGGTTACCTGTATTTCCGAACAACCAGTATCCGCAAAAGCTCGATGTAATGAACATTGGTATGTTTCCAACACATAAAAGGAAATCGGCGATCGTCAGATTGAGCACAAACAGATTAGAAAAAGAACGCAAACTTCGGAATCTGAAAAAGAAAACAAATGATTTCTATTTCAAGTTGTTTGGCGTGAATCATTAAAATCAGATTTTCTTTCTTCGGTTACTCTCGGCACATTCCGAACGTAATCGCATTCACCGACCTCTCTCGGTACTTTACGTTAATGGCCTTCATAAATGAGGATAAAGTACAGGATACTAGTATGCCAGGTATTCAGAAATGTTACAGAATTATATTTATAGAAGAAGAAGAAGAAGGTATAAATTAAATAATAACAATAATAATAATAATAATAAAAGAATCACTACTTTCAGCATGATGACCGACGTCCTAATTGAAATGTTATGATAGTTAATGATCGGAAAAAAAAAAATTACATAATTTTATCTAACTACTGACTTTTGAAATTCTGCGTACACGGGTACTTCTTTGATGATCCAAGCTCTGTTTGAATCGCGGTTTCACTAAACGCTCTTTCGATTATTACAAAACAACTCTCAGGTATAACCAATTATTTAGACCATCAAAGTATTAGAAATGAGTGTAGACGAAATGTATAAGTGAAAATTTCCAAAGAAAAACGTTCAATATAGCGAACGCTCGTTTTTTTTTTTTTTAATTTTGTGACGAACGCGAAAGTCAGTTTAGTTTTTCAATCAACAGTTTCGCGAGTTAAATGAAAGTTTGAAGCCGGTAGTAAAAATCCAAATAATGCTATTTCAAACTTATTCTTTGGATAAAAATATCTCCCTATCGGACAGAGTAGATCCAAGACTGCACGTTATGAGCAGTCTGATCTTGATCTACACTGTCCGCAAAAGGTCAGTAAGTCGTGTTTAGCAGCCAAAGGGTTAAGAAAGTATAGTCAATGTCTCTTTCATCACCATTTACAAAAATTACTCACCTGATGAAAAAACATTCATTTGTTTGTTCTAAGTAGCATAAATATTATTTACATGTACCTACCTAGCAAAGAGAAAAATGACAGAAATATTCCCAGCCAAGCTCAGACTGAATATAGCAATACCAGACATTCCGAACACATTATGCACAGCCCTGGACAAGTCCGGCTGCGTCTTCCAATGCACGTGCACAATAGCTCCAGTGTAAAGTAAAAAACCATCAGCAGAAGTGTTAGAAGTTACATTAATTTCTCGAACACCAGAAACATTTGCCATTTTGACCATAAAATCCCAGTCAGGCTATACCGTTCAAAATGCACCCACGAATTGTGTGAAATTTACGAGAATGTCGTTTCATCCGGTGTTAAATTCTCTTTCACACCTAAAATCATTAGGGTATTATAAACTTTACTCTAAATGTCAATTACTAATTTTCTGTTTTCAATCATATGAACGACCACATATTCACAACAAAACATGAAATCATTGTCAAGAAATATTTCAATGAACACGTTCCAATATCAGCGATAAAAGTCCAGAGAAAATTGTTCAAAAGATCTGACTTGAAAGAACAATATTTAGGCGATACAAGGATAACCAAGTGAGTTGAACAGGTCATTTTTTACCGATAACCCTTCATCACTCAACTTTTTCTTTTTTATGTAGGAAAAAATAACAGTTGCTTTCAAAAAAAGCATCTTTTCTTTTGCCTGTAAAGTTACCCATCGCAAACGTATCAAAATGTGCATGATAATGTGTTTCAAGACAGGAAGCTGCCCCGTTCGTGTTTCTTTACACGCCTTCCTTATGTAAATAATTGTTTTCGAATGACTTGATTCCAGGAAATATGAGCCAATCCAATTTCACCTAAATAGATCTTAGAGTCGGGAAAAGAAAATTTTTTTCAAATGACCAAGGTAACATGTCTGTAGCCGATAACCCTTATCCTGCTAAATAACTTAAATGAAACTTTCAGGCCGATAGTAAATACAAAAATGTTGGTAGTTCAAAGTTATGGGGGTTGGGGAAACATCTTATCGGACAGCGTAGATTCAAAAGGTCTGTGTGTCGCGCTTAGCAACCTAAGAGTTAATACTAATTTAGCATAAACTTGGAGACATTTTCCTCACAGAGAAGACACCACTACGTCTGTTCAAAAGATGCCGCTAGCGTAAGCTTTGACCATTTTCTTTGCATTAGACCAGTCTGTTTGCTCCCCTGTATTGAAGCCTTTGACAAGAGAGCCATGAAGACCATGTATCGCTCCACCGGCTAATGACACAAATGAGATGTTGTTTGTACAGGCTGTTACACACTTTTCCATCAGAAGTCTGTATACTGTGTAACATTCTGTGTTGAAGCTAGATTACTATTACTCCATATTATCCCCAAAACTCTTTGTGTTTCAATTATGATCATAATTGTAGAAAAATACAAGAAACCAGACCTAAAGTAGACATACCGTTTGGTGTTTTAAGATATCAAGGCTGTCCAAAATGAAATTCAATTTAAGATCTTTTATACAAAATATAAATGAATTTATCAATTTACAGATCTTCAATAACTGTACTTTTGCTTAATACGCGGTGCTAGGAAACCCATATTTTGCGACACATCAAAAGTCTATCGGCAAATCTCAACTTAAAGTTTTGCTCTGGGGGTAACTCGTGTTTCAAATTGAAAACTGTCCAACTTTAAGTCTAGCTATGGCGTCATTTAGCGAAATCTTTACTAAAATTTTGGAACTATGTCACCACGATTTTTTTTTTTTTCCGGGAAGTAAAGGCGATCACGTTTTATAGATTGACTGTTACAAACTTTATTAACGTCTTTGAAAGGTTTCACAAAGCTAAGCGTTTTGAAATATTTATTTACAATCACCTGATGAATCTCTCATGGCATTTTGCATCTTAAATATGACCCGGGGTAAGATATTTTACATTAACCATAAAAATAAAATTTGAAAACTTTCGATGCCCAAACCATGCGGTCCAGAGCTTTAATGTTTGGTTTGTAATATCCACCGGTTGGGCCCATTACAAAATTGATCATATCCTGATATTGATCATCTATCGTTACATGAATGTTTTCAACCTCCTGAGAATAGGAGAACATGACAAACATTGTCTGTAAGAATTCCAGTTTCAAGGCAGTATGTTTTTGGCAGAATATGTAATGAAGTACGGCAGATTTATGATTAGGCAGCACATTCTGAGCAATCTGATTTGGGCCTACAGTGTACGCAAAAAGCAATTTATATTGTTTGTCCCTGTATCAATATTGATTCAATATAGTAAGTCAGCTATACGGAAGAAAGGTTATGGCAGATTAGCATCGTTTCCGTTAATAAATAATCATTTTAAAATTCTGTATATATACAGTACATTTCTCAGACTTCATTTTCCTTCAACCTTACGCTTTACGGGGAGGGAGGGGAGAACGTAGAAATATAATTCACGTTAATAATTAGCATACAAACACGACGCTTTATGTAAATTTATGCAAGAACCATCTCTTAACAAAAAGTTCTTCTTCAACAATACTGTCCGTATCTTTTCTCCACAATGTTTCCAATACTTAATCAAAATCACGTTTGCCCGTTGTTTAATTTGACCTAATTTTGTGGTAGTTTCGAAATAAGCCGGAGCATGGCTTAGTTCTTTGGCAGATCTAAAAATATCATATATAGGAAAAGAGTTCACACATGTACATTAAAAGTTCAAGTAACCAGTGTACATATACAGACACAAGACTTCCTTTCCGTTACGGAAGCTGTTCACCACACAATCCCGAGTTTTAACGATCCTGAGAAGGACGCCTTTTGAAAACATTATGGGAAAAGGAGAAAATGCCGGTTACCACAAAGTTTTCAACTCCTTCTCTAAAATAGTTTCATTTTTTAAGTCACATTTGTATTGTCGTCTGCAAATGCGTCAATTTGCACAAATCCAAATTTTTTGTCGTTCGATAAGGAATTAATGATCTTGCAAAGGATTATCCATTTTCAGTAGTTATCCCTTTACAAAACAAAACAACTCGTGTTTTATCGACTTTGACCAAAGAAGCTTTTGATTGCATCGTTGGAAAAGGAGAAAATGCTTGTAACTAGTATTTGCTCCTTTTTCCCACAATGTTTTGCACTCTTTCAGAGGCAAATTCCAGGACTAGAGCCAAATCTAATTTGTCGTCTGCTAAAGTTTTCAATATGGTCGAGTCTAATTTTTTTGTCGTCTATGTAAAAAGTTTGTGCGTTAGATTTATAACAAGGAAACCCTAGTCTCATTTCCACAGACGGATTTAGTCAAATGACCGAAAATTTTATAGTCTTTCAGGGATAAATTCCGCCATTTGAGGCAAATTCAATATGTCGTCTGCAGTGCTTTCAATATGGACGGGTCTAAAATTTTATTTTTATCTATTAATCCTTTACCGCACTATGCCGCCTTACAACGCCCCTGGGAAAGAAGCCTTTTCAAAACATTGTGTAACCAGCATTTTCTCCTGTTCCCACAATGTTTTCTACCCTGTCAAAGAAAAATTGCTCCATTTGAGCCACATTGAAATTGTCGTCTGCAAATGCTTTCAATTTGGACAACTCTGTTTTTTCTGTCGTGTGGTAAAGAGTCAAAGAGATAACGCCTTGGATTTTTTTAACAAGGAACTCCTGGACCTATTTCCCCGCTGGCGGGAGTATCTAGTGGCAAGGCAAGGCACTGTTCAGTCGAGTACTTGTAAAACCTATGGAAAATTATGGAGAAGTTAATACATTTAAATGTACATTTTCTCTTTAACAGGAAGCTATTCAGACTTTTAATCCTTTACCACACAACCCCGACTTCTAACGACCCTAAGAAGGAAGCTTTTTAAAAACATTGTGGGAAAAGGAGAAAATGCTGGTAACCAGCATTTTCTTCTTTTCCCACAATGTTTTCTACACTATCAAGTAAAAATGTCATCATTTGAATTACATTTAATTTGTCTGCGGATGCTTTCAATTTGGACCAGTCTAGACTTTTGTCGTGTGGTAAACAGTTAAATCAAACTACAGAAATGTTTTATCGATGAATTTAAAAAGAAAATGTTAGCAATCCATCGATAAATACGAAAGATATGTGTAAGGGGAAAAATGAGTTTTTAATGATACTTCCGTAAAGCGATACCTAGCCTCATAAACTGATTTTGGATTTTGCGCCAGTAATAATGTCGTAAAGGCTTGTGGAATCCCACAGAAACATAGGTCCATTATGATGATCAAACTGAAACAAATACGATGGCATTATATCGGGTATCATAGAAACAGATGGAGTTGCGTTTTGCCAAACGACTATCCGATCATCCAGACGCCAAAACTGACTCTTTTTACCGAATGTAGCAGCGTAGATTCTAACTGCGGTTCCAGTCCGATCAATTTTTCCTTTCATATAATCCGTCGTTTGTCAAAATGAAAATAAATACGGAACAGATAAACAGATTTGTCACAGAATTTATAGACCGTGAAAAGAAACCGCGATAAGGAGTGATAAAAAAATTGTTACCACCTGGATCTCGCCTACGTTGATACATGTGTATAGTAGTTCTTTTTTTTTTTTACTGTTTTACAAGAAATCATGATTTACGGCAAACGTCCGGAAAGGCCGTTTTATGTTTTCTAAAAATACATTAAAGATTCTCTCTGTATTCAACAAGAAATATCTTCAAAAAAAAAAAATAGATGGCGTAAATTTGCCAGCAAATAGGCAGGGGCCCTTATAATAAATATGTCTGCATTTTTTACCTATTAAAAATTTCTATTCATTCATTTGTTATCAGTAACAAATAGTAGGTCAAAATTCAGCACATTCAGCCACGCCGAAAAATAGTTTTCTGTGGAACAAGGCCATTTAAAGGCCATTTAAACCTGAGCTGTCTGGTAGACATCATTTAGGTAATGCTTTCATTCCCATTTTAACCCTTTACCACAAAATCCCGTCTTTACGACCCCGAGCAAAAAAGGGTTTGGAAAACATTGTGGGAAAAGGAGAAAATGCTGGTAACCATCATTTTCTCCTCTTCTCACAATGTTTTCCTTCCTTTGGAAGACAAATTCCATCATAAGTACATTTAATTTCTCGTCTGCAAGTGTTTTCAAAACGGACGAGTCCAAAATTGTGTTGACTGGTAAATAGTTACGCTTAAAGCCTCATCCTGTATTAATGCGTTATGGCTAATAACATTTACAGGGTCGCGGAAACCGTCGTTCAAGGTCAGGCTGCATATATATGCATCCCGATCTTGGTCTGCACTCAAACTAAAATACTCAACTCAGCTTTATTGAACATAAGATTACAATATTTTTTAACTGATATTTTGAAAATATGATCAACATAAAGCAGATGTATACACAGAGAAAATATGTGCAGAGGAAAATTCAATAATGATGTATGTATACTGTATAATTGACAAAAATCATGACACCTTCGGTCTCCTATAGCGGATGAAGGGTTAATAAACGCGTAAAAAACAAGACTTTTGTAAATAATTAGCATCACACCTAGAAAATAACAAAGAAGTAAATTAGTCTAAGTTTCAACCATGCTCTCTCATTAACTCTTTACCAGACGACAAAATTTTGGAATTGTCCATATTGAAAACATTTGCAGACGACAAATTAAATGTTGTTCAAATGATCGGATTTGTGTTTGAAATTATAGAAAACATTGTGGGAAAAGGAGAAAATGCTGGTTACCAGCATTTTCTCCTTTTCCCACAATGTTTTCAGAGGCCTTTTTTTCATTGTCGTTTATATCGTGGGACAGCTTGGTAAAGGGATTTATTCCGGAGAAATTAATTGGTGAGGCAGAATGATGGAATGTATGACAAGACAGTTTTTTTTTTTATTTTCATGTTTTGATGGGAATAGGCAATAACGAACAATGGCGGTTGTACAAAACCTTGACCGTTTCAACCCAGTTTATCCCCGCCCGTAAGTATATACAACACTTCACAACACTTTCAAATCAGCCGGACAGGCTAAAGTGCTGGGGCAGCAAGTAGCTTTGGAAAAATACTGTGCGGAGTACTGATTAACCTTTAAGCTGCTAATCGCGACTCACTGGCCTGTTGCGGACAATGTAGATCAAGATCAGACTGCACAGAACGTGCAGTCTGATCTTTGATCTACACTGTCTGATACGGTATTTTCTTTCCGGTGAAATCAACTTTGAAACCGCAATGTTTTGGGCTTTTAGTAATGAGTAGAAATTGCGCTTCATTTATTCAGCGGCTTAAGTGTTAAAGAAAATCCAGGAAAGCATGGGTAGGTGCATTTGCCGCCGGGATATAACTGGAATAATGTTGTAACAGCGTTAATCATTATACAGACGAACAAACAAATGCTATGGCATCGGATTTGTAGTCTTAGGATACTTTAGGATGTGGGTTCGAGTCCCACATCTGGCCAACTAAAGTTTCTAGTTGTCTTTCGGATGAAAGTAAATCGAAGGCCCGTGAGACGGCGCCATACACCAAACATGTTAAAGAGCCTGGCGTAACTTACGATGGGTTTCATCCTGTACATTGCAAAATTATCCACTAAACTAATAGCCCTCAGGAGGCATTGCAGATATGGGCAACCGGTGGCGACGATAAACAAACAGAAAAACAAGCAAGCAGCCTTTATAAGTGGATTGGTAAAGAACGGCACAAAGGAAAACTGTCGTAGGTTTTCAAGATTTTTTTTTTTCAAGTTATAAGACATCGACAATTAATCTGTGCCTTTTAGGTCCTCCTAACCTTGGTATCTGCAGTGCCTCGCCCAATGACATCCAATGCGCTGTCAGCGATGACAGATCATGAATGCAATGATTATGAAGCCAATTAACAAACTTGAATATAAAATAATGATGTGACGATAATAGTAGAGTTAATAATCACGAGTGTCATGATCGGTGGGAAGATGAATGTATTTAGTAAATAGCTATACCAAAAGTTTATTATCGTTGCGAACACAGCTACTTTTTAAACATGAATTCAAATTTGAAAATTACTTATATTTCATTATAGATAACAGATTTAGATCAGCATTGACACGTTTTAGAGTTTCATCACATAAATTACAAATCGAAAGAGGAAGGCATTTAAATATCCAAAGAAATGAAAGAATTTGTAGAAACTGTAACTCAAATATGATTGAAAACGAATATCACTTCTTATTAATATGTCCAAAATACACAGACCTCAGAAATAAATATATCAAACGATACTACTACACTTGGCCGACAATCCAAAAATTTACAAACCTCATGTTAAAAGACTCAAAATGCATTATCAATAATTTATCTAAATTTATATATTTCGCTTCTCTTCGTAGAATTTGAAATCTTATGTCAACTGTACATGTATGTTCACGTAATGCTATGTTCTTCAGCAAATCCATGTTTTCTGTTTTCTTACTATGTTTTCTTCTTGCTATTAACATTGTATTGATGTTTCAGGCAATAAACGTGTTGTATTGTATTGTATAAATTTGAGCTATGCTGTGGCAAAATGGGGTTTAATACATCTCCGTGATGCATTTGTATACCAAGCAAGTCATCGCATAATTATAGATCCGTAACATCCATTTACTTTAAAAATCAACTGGATCAGGAAGAAGAATGGTCCATTGACATGCAGAAAATTTACAAATAGCAAAAAGTTTCGACCCATGTCAGCCTGCGCGGACTGCGCAGGCTGACATGGGTCGAAACTTTTTGCAGATGCACGAACCCACCTTTTTTTAAGGAGCATGACTCAATTCAATCATGTGTGTAATTCTCGCCAAGACAGCTGAAGAATGAATAATCAAGAAAAATATTATTGTTGCGAAGATTATCATAAATCATATAGTAACTGGTTATGAATGAAATTATTGTTGCGAAGATTATTATAAATCATATAAGTAACTGGTTATGAATGAAATTATTGTTGCGAAGATTATTATAAATCATCTAAGTAATTGGTTATGAATGAAATTATTGTTGCGAAGATTATTATAAATCATATAAGTAACTGGTTATGAATGAAATTATTGTTGCGAAGATTATCATAAATCATATAAGTAACTGGTTATGAATGAAATTATTGTTGCGAAGATTATTATAGATCATATAGTAACCGGTTATGAATGAAATTATTGTTGCGAAGAGGATCATGGAGAGAAGAAATGAAGGCCACAGCTGATTGAATGAAGGTACCAGACGACATTTCAAAACTTAACATTTAAAAGAGGAAGTGGTGGGAATAAGCAATACTTCTTTTCTCACTTTTATCAAGCCTCAATTCTTTACCGAACAATGCCGAGTTGTAACAACTTAGAGGAAAAAGGCTCTAGAAAATATTGTAGGAAAGGATAAAATGCTGGTAACCAGCATTTTATCCTTTTCCCACAATGTTTTCTACCCTTTCTAAAACTAGTCCCACCATTTGAACCACATTTACTTTGTAGTCTGCAAATACTTTGAATTTCACTATTCTAAAATTTTGTCGCTTGGTAGAATCTAATTCATGCACTGTTTTGACAATCCCTATATTTCACGGTGATATTTTCCGAATGACCTGCTGCAACTTTGTTTCTGGAAGTACTGGGTTACAGGTTTTCCATTTCGGTGATGAACTATTCGGTACGTCTTTCTGTCATTTTGGAGCACAATTTAAGTCTTGAAGCGTCAAGTAATGTATCAGTTTGAGTGATGTACATTTCCCCTCCAATCGCCATACGGAAACACTCGTCTATGAAACTCGCTTCAAGGTTAACTCTTTACCAAACGGAAACATTTTAGACATGTGACCCATAATGAAGGCAATTGTAGACGACAAAATAAATGTGATTCAAATGATCTGATTTGTCTGTGAAAGCGCAGTAAACAATGTGGAATATGGATTGATTGATTTTCGTTTATTTATCGTGGCCAGAGGTTGCCCATGTGGGCGACGCCCGAAGGAGGCTGTTAGTTTTGTCACGAGTGCAAGATACAGGACGAAAGCCATCATAAGTTATGCCTGTTTCTTTTACCTGCACAGTTAGGCACCGTTACACGAAACCTAAGTTTAACTTCTAATCCGAAAGACTATTAGTGATTCTTAGTTGGTCAGCCGTGCGAGTCAAACCCAACTCTCGAGAGGCCCGAGATTTCTTGTTTACATGTCTCATGCTCTATCACTTGAGCTATTCGGTCTAGTCGTGGGTTAAGGAGAAAATGCTGGTAACTAGCTATTCTCCATGTACCTCAATCCTTTCAAAAAGCGATGTTCCTCAAGGCCCTTATTTAAAACTGGGGATTGTTTAGAATTAACTTTTTACCATACAATGAAAAAATGTAACGCATCTGTGATTTTAGACTATTGAAAACATCGTGGGAAAAGGAGAAAATAATGGTAAGTAGCATTTTCTCCTTTTCCCACAATGTTTTCTATTCTTCCTCAGAAACAAATTCTATCATTTTAGCCATATTTAATTTGTCGTATGCAAATGCCTTGAATTTGGGCCAGTCAAAAACTTTGTCGTCTGGTAAAGAGTTAAACGGATATCAAAGAACTGCGAGTACAGAAATTCAAAATGGTTTCATTAATTCCCTACCGGTTTCATCTAAATTATGAGTTGGTCCTTTCTTTTGCAGCAGTTCTGTCTGTCCACCCGTCAGTCAGCCTGTCCTTCTGTCAGTCCAACCCTCTGCTTTTCTGCTGTCTAAACTCGAATCAGCGGTTATGAAAGACCAGGTGACCTTTATGACGCTTGACCTTAAGATGTTAATTTGCAGATGATACAGGTTGCCTCAGTTTTTGGCCAAGGTCAAGGTCACTGATACAATAAAACCTTTAACAGTCTGTGACCAAGAGTTAAATATTGTGAGAAAAAGAGAAAATGTTTGTTACCAGCATTTCTTATTTTTCCCACAATGTTTTTTTTAAAGGCCTTCTTTCGCAGGGTCTTTACAAATTGGTATTATTTGGTAAAGCTTTAAATCACAACCTCCTGCAACAGGTGAAATGAAAAAAAAAAGTTGTTGTAAAACAAGGATAGTCAACATAAATACATGATAATACGCCATGAAAGACTTTGTGATAAAACGAGAAACTGCTCGGAGAAATCGCTCATTTCAAGCAATTTCAGCCCTTATCCTGCTAAATAAGTTGAATGAAACTTTCAAGGCTATGGTAAAAACACGAATAATTACCGAATCCTGTTTCCGCCATCCACTTTTCGACCTACGAGGAACTCGAAAAGTAGAAATTAGGCACACTAACCTCCACTTTTCTAGCAAAAAAGTTACCTCGAAAAGTCGAAAAGTTGAAGTTTTTGACCTGACAATTGTCAAAAAACTTTCGACTTTTCGACCTCACGTTTGTCTAGAAAAGTAGAAATTAGGAAGTACTAACTTCAACATTTCGCGTTAAACTGCTAGGTCGAAAAGTAGAAAAGTGGAAGTTTTTCACATGACAATTGTCAATAAAACTTCCACTGTTCGACCTAGAAAAGTCAGGGTCGTTAAAAGTCGGGGTTGTGTGGTAAAGAGTTAAACCTTATCCTGCTGAATGATTAATATGGTACCTTCAAGTCAATAGTAAACCCCCCCCCCCCCAAAAATGTTGCTATTTCAAGGTTATTTTTAGAGAAGAAATATCTCCTTATCGGACATTTTAGATCCAAGATCAGATTGCACGTTCTGTGCAGTCTGGTCTTGATCTACAAAATGTCAGTGAGTCGCGCTTAGCAGCATATGGGTTAAAATGGTATAAACTGAATTTGTTTGCAGTTCGATTTCCCAATTGTTCATTTTTGGCCGCTAATGTGCCTTAATTTATAAATATGAAGGATCGTGAAAGCTTCCTGCATTTAACTCTTTACCAGACGACAAATTTTAGAAATGAAAGCATTTACAGACGGAAAAGTTTAACACGGTTCAAAAGACGGGATTTGTCTTTGAAAGGGTAGAAAGCATAATGTTAAAATGAAGAAAATGTTTTTGACCGGCATTTTCTCATTTTCCCACATGTCTTTTAAAAAACCTGTCGTTATAATTGGGGACTTGCTTGGCAAAGGATTCAAACCCTAGATTTCTAAATGAATTAAATGGACATTTCCTTTCATCGACAGACATTTGTAATTCCAACCAATTCGATTTCAAACGTGCTGTTTTACCGTATGTATCGTAACAAATCGGACAGTTCAGATATAAGATCAGACTGCGTTTAGCGCAGTCTGATCTTAAATCTATACTGTCCGCAGTGGCAACATAAGATACACTAAGCGATCGAAGGATCAAATTTAAATCTTGAATTCTCATCTAAAAGTACCGGAAGATGTGTGAACAATTCATACATTTAGGAGTCTAACTATTTAAGAGAAAATGTCGGAGGTATGGGGATTTTCAATCTTGAAGGAAAAACTCCTCGAAAAGAAAGAATTGTACGAAGATAAAGATTTTCCACCAAGTTTAAAATCAATTACGTTCAACGGGGAATTAACGGAGGGTTTTCCTGTGTCGGAAATTGTCTGGAAACGTCCAAAGGTAAAATTTGTGTTTTATGTGAAAAATGGATTTTTCGTCGAAGAAGAAAAGGGGGGGGGGGCTTATATAGGCTTATGTCCAATTAAATATTAAAAAATATTTTCCCGTCTGAAATATTAAATGAGCCATGCTTTGTGAAAAAGGGACTTAATGCTTCTGCGAAAAGTATCGACTCAGGTCAACCTACGCAGTCTTCTCTGGCTGACCTGGGCCGAAAGTTTTGGCTATCGGTCAATTTTCTGTATGGAAAAGGACAAGTGTACCTTATGATACAGTTGGTTGTTAGACATAATGAATTTTATAGATCCCTGACTATATGCATGAAGCCCCCTATTGCCAGAACATGGCTCAAATCTAATTTCCGCATCAATTATCCATATAGTTTACAAGGATGTGCCGAGCCCGAAACTGCAGTCAGCAGCGCATTGAACTTGAAACCAACTGGGCGCCGGTTCAAATCCCAGCTCAGCCATCTTCTTTTCGAGGATTGACGATATTCATTGCGACAGGATTCATCCCTCTCTCACTGCTGATCATTATTTCGACGATGGTTATGTGGAAAAGCAGCCAGCGGATTGAGAAGTATTGGTTAAAGAAAGCTCATGAAAAGCATGGATAGGTGCACTGGCCGTCGCGATATAACAGAAATAATGTTTAAACGGTGTTAAAACACTATGCCAACAAGTAAAACACAAGGACGTCTTCAAAGCCTTCTGTGACAAATTTGTTTGATGAGATCATAAGCCAATCATGCATGCATGTTTCCTGTAAAAGTAGAGGACAACAAAATAATGCCGATTCAGATTATACACCTCAAACCACATCGTCTGATTTTGATCGAAAGCATTGTTTTTCAATCCAGGAAAACAGACAGGATCTGTTTGTCTTCTAGGGAGACTATCTGCAGTATGTCTGTCTATATACACTCTCCGCGACAGTATACATTGATCGTGAAAATGAATACCGGATTTTCCGATCATTGTGCTTCTTTAACCTGATACCAAATTCTTACTCCTTATCCCATGCAGCACAAAAGGCGAAGAAAAAAGGGGCTTTTGTCGGACAGCATAGATGGAGATCAGACTGCACAGAGCGTGCAGTCTGAGCTTGGATCTATAACACCCGATTGTTTAGCCAAGCCTGTAAGTCAAGACGAAAATCTTTCTGGGTTTCAGCAAATATTTTGAAGCCAAAAGAGTTTAGCCGTTACAAGAACTGAATAGAAATTTCCAGCCAAATGTGACAAACCAAAATATTACAATGTCAAAGTGTTTTTTTCCGCTGAAAAACCTCAACGTATTGGACAGTGTAGATCCAAGATCAGTCTGCACGTTCTCTGCTGCCTGATATTGATCTACATTGTCCGCAGAAGTGCATTGCGTCGCACTTAGCAGCATAAGAGCTAAATCATGAGGGTTGGGGACTCCAAAAATGAAATCGTGATATTGTTTAGTCCTTACTGACAGTCAGTTGTCCTTTAAAAGCGGACGTCCCAGATTTGAGTGCCGTGCCGGCTGCACTACTAAGGTTTGAAAATGGTGTCGGGAGTAATTGTCCAGACCACGAGCTTTAAAGTGGAACCCAACGAGATTTCGTGTCGCAAAGTGTTTAGACAATCTTAACAAATACTGTAAATTTTCTTTAGATAGAAATACATGTGAAAACAAAAGGAATTGTC
Organism: Tridacna gigas; assembly: GCA_945859785.2. Classification (NCBI taxonomy): domain Eukaryota; kingdom Metazoa; phylum Mollusca; class Bivalvia; order Cardiida; family Cardiidae; genus Tridacna; species Tridacna gigas. Next base: position 48,078,559 of record OX244030.2, on the reverse strand, counting down.
TGGTTTAGGATGTTTCACTTTACAATTTCCTATTCCGTTAGTAACGGGATAGCCGATGTTGCAGAGCAAGGGACAAATACATTTTGAACAAGGGATTTTAACAGTTGCCCGGAATGCTCAGTTGGTAGAGTAGCTGGTTTTGGCTTGAAGGTCATGGGTTTGTATTTTCCCCCAAGCAATTAGTAAACAGTTACATCCTTCTGAATTTTTCATAACAAATATCAACCCCCCCCCCCCCAATCCCCCTGCGAATTTCGAGTCATTATCTATTTTTATGCTTCTGTAAGAGTCGAAGAAATGTAGCTTCAGAAAAAAGATGGAAAGGATGACGTCGAATGGTTCGAGAAGTCTATTGTGTAGATCAATCAGTTTGTGAGCAGTGAGTCCGGGGTTCGAGTCTTATACCGGTCGCACCCTTGGAAATTACTACGAATCTAATACATAACAAGCATAATCTAAATTGAAGTGAGATATGCTTTTCCTCCAATGAATCTATATATGTACTAATTTGCCACAGTATTTTCTGGTTAATCTGTTTTTACCCAGTTTTGTTGTTTTCGATCACGGAAGTCGATGAGCAGTTCGTGGTATCCGTTTTTGATGTTCCTTCCTGTTCGCAATCTTGTCAACCCTCTCCCCCACCCTCCCCGTTTTGTCGTGTGTTTGATGTTCTACAGTATTTCAGGAACTGACAGACAACCCAACATTTATCAAAACCGATGCCAGGCGATCAGATTTAGACCAAGGACTGTTAGGTAAACTATTCGTTTCTTCTACCCTTGACTTTACATTGCAACTTTGGGGAAATTTTGGGGGGGGATTTTACCCCCATTTTCAACATTATTCAGTTTGTTGTTGTTATTGTAAAGAAGATATACCAAATCACTGTCTTTATCAATTTTGCAACAGACGACTTGAAAAACATCCTTATAAAGGATGGGTATATAGGATCTAACATAAACTGGAATTTCAGATAAAATAATTTTATTAAAAGAACCTAAAAAAGCCTTATCAAGTGAGTCTCTGGCGACCTTAATAAAATTTTCATAGATGATTTTAATAAAATTTTATCTAAAAAGTCATCATAGTCAGATTCCTTTTATCACATATATAGGATCTTACATAAGTTGGAATTTGAAATAAATTTTATCAAACGAGTTTAGAATATTTTTATAGACGAGTTTAATGGGGGAAAAATCATGTAACTCTCCTTGTTTTTAGTGAAATATAGCGATTACGAATTTCTTATCTTTCACACGAATGAGATAAGGTTTTGTGACGTCACATATGAGCCATTTTTTTAATACAAGATGCTTTAAGCCCCTTTTTGACAGGGCATGGCTTATATATGAGCCATGCTCTGTGAAAAGGGGGCTTAATGCATCTGCGAAAAGTATCGACCCAAGTCAGCCTGCTCAGTCCGCGCAGGCTGACCTGGGCCGAAACTTTTCGCTATCGGTCAGTTTTTTTTTTTTGCTTTTTTTATTTTCAAGGATCATTCTGCTTCATGATTCAGCCATTTGTTAAAAAAAGTGACTATTATGGATCAGAAATACTGTAATGACCTGCTTGGTATCATGCATCACGGAGATGCGTTAGACCCCCTTTTGCCAGAGCATGGCTCATATATATTTGGCACTGAAAGAGTTAAAAGTGTCAGGTTATGGACGAACGAATACACTTGAGGGATGGATTGGATGACGGGCGTACGGTTGAATCGCTGGATTCATGGACTGCAATGGATACATCTTACGCTTTTTCAATTATATTTCAATACAAGTTGGCTTCTTTAAAAAAGAAGCCAGGAGAGGTCGGCATCGATGTTTTCAAATAGTTTATTGGCTTTTGATTTCAGTATATTTTGGTAGAAGTAAACAAACAAGTTAGGCATTAAATGAATGAGAAAAAACATTTTTTTTCCCAGTCTTGCTGGTGTAAAGGCACAAAACAGTATATGTTCCACATTGTTATAATATTCTAGGAACTGGAGGCCATATGCTATTAACATGCTCAGAAATGCATATTTTTTTTCAAGATTAAAGGACACAAAACCGAAGATGATTATCCAATTTAGTTCATTTTCAAAAGGAACAGCCCTCTAATGAATGTTTGTAATGTGTGCTCAGATAAGCCTTTTTTTTTTTTTGGAAAGGAGAAATCGTTCAATTAAAATTTGATACAATATGCTAATTCCACTGAGGAGGCAAGAATCTTACCTGATAACAACAAATAAAGGTGGCCTATACATAATACTAGTACCAGACATGTTAAAAATAAATGTAACATTTTTTAATCTTTTAACAAACAACAATTTTTTGACTGTCCCAAACAGAAAAAGCATGCAGAAGACAATTTAAACTTGATAATTAATGTGGAAGATGGTGCTTTGATGTGATGGAAACCATTATGACAAAAGGAGAAACTGCAGTGACTAACAGCTTCTCCTCTTTCCACAATATTTTGAAAAGTTGTCTGCTGCAGACATGTAAAATGAAGAGGTTGTTTGTCTAAACGTTAAAAATTTAAGAAAGTAGATAAATGAGCCATGCTCTGAGAAAAGGGCACTTAATGCATCTGCAAAAAGTATCGACCCATGTCAGCCTGCGCAATCCGCCCAAAACCAAAGGACCACGGACCCTTTTGAGGTGTGCGGCACGTAGGGCGAAGAGGCACGACTTTCTTTCGCGCTAATAAATTGATTTTCGCAGGATTCTCGCAATCCCGCATAATAGAAGCAGCTCTGTGTGTTATTTCATCAAATCTATATCATTATAAATCCATAGAATTTTTTAATAAAACAGAAAAATGCTAGAATCTAGTCAGTTTTGAAAAATAGAACTTGAAAACATACTGATCAACCTATTTCTATCTATTTGTGGGGTACGAGTTCTCCAGAGAACACGTACTCTCGAGATTAGGGTACGAGTTCTCCAGGGTACGAATTCTCCAGATAGTATCAAGTCACGTGATCTGTTCCCGCGGTGTTCTTTCTCTTTTTTTTTTTAACGATTTTTTTTTTTCTCTCTGCTTAGATTTATTTGTTTAATGAAAAATTGCAATTATTGGAGAGATCATTTACTATCAATATAGTATAATAAATCTTTTTGGAAATCCGTCATATAAAAGAAAACGTTTATTTCCTATTTCAGTTTTTTGATATCGGTTTGTTTATAAAACCATGATGAAATAGACTGTGTATCAGAACAATTTCGCAAAAACAAATGGATTTAGACAGCGATTTCTGTGGCAGTCTGCCTTTTAAACTCACCACTGTTGGAGAGGTCTGATGACCTCTCCAATTAGAACCTTCTTTCAGAATCAAGCTCTTTTTTTTTTACACAAAACTTTTGGAGAGACTTTCTGTCATTTTCATCAAATTTAAAATTGTCGTCTGCAAACTCTTTCAATTTGGACCAGTCTAAATGTTATCGTTTGGGACAGGGTTAACTGTGGTTTGATATTTTATAGGAGACTGCTGGTTTGTCGCTGCTGCCGCCCTGCTAGCCAACGGCCCCACGGAACTATTCCAAAAATGCGTTCTACCAGATCAGGGGTTCGATAGCAAGGATTATGCAGGTAGACTTTCTATACACATTGAACATAGAAGTTTTTTCCCCAACTTGCTCGATGCTGCAGATAAAGTTACCTCGTAAGATTTTCTGGCACAGACAGCCATCGCATTGTTTGATTTGTTTTACTGACACTCATCTCAGCTGCGTCACCTGTAACTCAGTGGTTGACCCCTTGACACATAATCCCGTTTTAATGACCCTGAAGCGGAAGCCTTTTGAAGCATTGTGGAAAAAGAGAAAATGCTGATAACCAGCATTTTCTCCCCTTTCCTACAGTGTTTTCTATCCCATCAGAAACAAATTCCATCACTTGATTCTCACATAAATTATCCTCTGGTAATGCTATCAGTTTGGATAAGACAAAAATTCAATCGTCTGGTAAATAGCTAAGGTGTTGTATTCGTAATTCGGAAATCCTGGGTCCGTATTCACCAACCATTCTTAAGCATATTCTTGGTCTTGTTCTCCAAAATTTTCCAAATTTGAAAGTAACACACCTTCTGATTGGCTAAACCATTTGGTTTAGCCAATCAGAAGTTGTGTTACTTTCAAACTTGGAAAATCTCGAAGAATAAGTCTAAGAACGTTCTTAAGAATGGTAGGTGAATACGGACCCTGGTTTGATGTAGATCTACCACAGAGCCCCAGCCAATTGCATATGAAAGACATGGATAAGTGGGCTTTTATCGTGCTATAACTGAAATACTGTTGAAAGCGGCATAGAAAACCTATTACCAAAGTGATAGAAATTGACAAACATTGATAAAAATTGAAATAGAGCCTTCAGCTCGTCGGATAAAATTCCTACGCCTTGCTCAGGAAACTTTCCCTGTCAAAGAAACGAATCATAGGCTTTTGTCCTCAATTTCTAGGAATATTTCATTTTAAATTCTGGGAGTATGGACTCTGGAAAGAAGTTATCATTGACGATTTGCTGCCGACAGATGGCCAAAAAATGCTTTTCTGCCAAAATAATGAGGACATAGACGAGTTCTGGGGTGCGCTGCTCGAAAAGGCATATGCCAAGTTAGTTTTGAATTATTGCTTCTCTACAACTGTTGGAGACAAACAACGAATGGCTTAGCTTTTTACCAAACCAAACAATTCCGTGTTTTAACATGTCTGGATAGGAAAGCTTTTGAAAACATTGCGGGAAATAGAGAAAATGAAGAAACTGCATTTTCTCCTTTTCCCAAAATGTTTTCTAAAACTTTCAATGGAAAATTCCGTCATTTCAGCCCCATCTATTTTGTCGACTGCAAATGCTTTGAATATAGCTTTGTCTAAAATTTTTCGTCTGGCTGGAGTTTTCAGATTGTCTGTAAACGTGTAAACAGATATTCTCAAATTCCTGGCGCGAGCCATGGGTTCTGGCTCAACCACAGGGAAGCGTCACAAAAGTATGGAGAGGGGATCGTCAACAACAACAGCAATAACAATAATAATATTTTGAGAAGTTAGTGTCACAACTATGGCGAGGGGGGCACACCACCACCACAACCACAACCACCAGTAATAATAATAATAATAATAATAATAACGTCATCATTTGATTTCGAGGAGGTAAAACATTTATGGCGCAGTTTCAAGCAAGAAACACTAACTTGAAATAAAGAAAAACGTATTGTTTACAATGTTACCTTTAAAACTATAGAATAGCAATCGAAATAATGTCTATGGATATGAATACAGTCTCCCCGGGCCTAAAAGTGACATTTGTTTACGACGCATTCCTGTGGGTTCGCCTTTGAGCTCGATTTCATTGCATATTCAAAAGAATTCGCCAGACAATTTGAGCCACGCTCTGGCAAAAGGGGGCTTAATGTATCTCTGTGGTGCATGGTACCAAGCAAGTCATTACATAATTAATCTTACGTGTCCATAAACCATTTAGTGTGACAATCGACTGAAAGTGGACCTAAAATGTCTTTTGATATATAGAAAACTTACAAATTGCAAAAGATTTCGACTTATGTCAGCCTGCGCAGACTGCGCAAGCTGACACGGATCGATACTTTTTGCAAACGCAACAAATACCCTTTTCACAGAGTATGGCTCATTATCTTCGCCTTACGTCGTTACCAGACGAAAAAAAATTCAGACTTTTTAAAGCATTTTCAGATAACAAATCAAATTTGGCTCACATGCTGGAATTTGTCTTTGAAAAGGTTGAAAACATTATCCGAAAAAGATAAAACCCTTGTCACTAGTATTTTTTTCCTTTTTCCCACAACGTTTCCAAATGACTTTTTCTTCAGGGCTGGTTAAACAAACCTGAAATTGTGTGGTAAAAAGTTTAAAGATAAAAAGATATCCCAAGATACAAGTCTCTTGAAATTCTAAGATTCAAGCCCGTCCTCTGATCAAATTCCAAAGTCTGTCGTACATATCAATCATGTACGCTAAAAATTAACAGATTTTGTTCCTCGCCGAGTTCATGGGGTGAAATGGATAGAAAAACCTGTGTCTGAACACTCTTTTTTGTGTTAACCCCTTACCACACAACCCTGTTTTGTTACCATCTTTCATACAATCCTGAGCTGTAACGACCAAGAGGAAGGACGACTCTGAAAACATTATGACAAAAGGAGAAAATGCTGGTAATGAGAGAGAGAGACAGAGAGACAGAGAGAGAGGAGATATGTTTATATTATATATTTTAGGCATAAAGGCGGCTGTTACGAAGCCCTAGACGGAGGTAAGCTAGGAACTGCCCTTGTAGACTTTACTGGGGGTTTATCAGAAATGATTTATCTGTCAAATCCAAAGGCTGAACTTCCGTCCGACCTCTTTGCACTTTTGCGGAAAAACAGCACGATGGACAGTTTTATGGGAGCGGCTATATACGTAAGTGTCATGTTTCTTATATTAGACTTGTAAGTTACTGAAGTAGCTTTTGCAGACAGTGAAGATCAAGATCAGCCTGCACAGAACGCGCAGTCTCATCTTTAATATACACTACACGTGTGGTGCAGTCTCATCTTTGATATACCCTGCACGATGTTTTAAGATAACCGTGCGAAACCTTTCCTTGGTACTACTGATTTATTGATTAAATGCTGATGGTGTTTTACGCCGCTCTTAGCATAGTTTCAATCATATCACGGCAACTGCTCACATATTCATGTATGTCCTGGGTTTTGACAGTACTACGCTTGGACTCTTGATGTGCCTTGCCGTTTGAGGCCCGCACGAAAATCCGAGCACTTCGGTTGAGGATCGCATCTGGGACCTCCAGGTTTCGAATCCTACCGCTTCCCCACTGAGCCACGCAGGACCTCCTAGATACTGAAATGTAACGGGTCTTTATGTCTGTCAGGAAAATTCCCATCCACTTATTCAGCACTTGATCGCTTTATTCCAAGAAAACTAACAACAATTAAATATACTTTCGTGAACACTTGAGATCCAGTACAGGTTGTATAAAACAAGCAGTCTTGATCTTTAATTTACAAGTACACTGTTTTGAGATATCTGGAGATATTCTAGGAAAGATTAACCCTTAGGCTGCTAAACGCGACTCTGGACGCTTTTGCGGACAGTGTGGATCAACATCAGACTGCACAGAACGTGCAATCTGATCTTGGATCTGCATTGTCCTCTACGGCATTTTTTTCCCGTTGAAATCAATTTTAAATCGCAATAGTTGGGTTTTTACCATTGAGCAGAAATTCTCATTTCATTTACTTATCAACTTAAGAGTCAACTTTGAAATCTTTCAATGTTTGAATCTTTTTCCACTCATTTATTCAACGCTTTGGTGTTAGCCCTTTAATTGACGGCATTAGATACTTTGTTTAGACTGTGATGAAAGAGGTAAGTGCTTGTCCGAAGGAAGTAATGATGTTACATATAAACCTGAAATAACTATGCAGCTTCTAGAGACAAAGTAAGAAAAGTAGTTAACACTTAACCTGCTGAATAAGTTAAATAAAACTTTTAAGCAGATAGTAAAAACCTGAATTTCATAGTTTTTCTTCGGGAAAAAAATACATCCTTATCGGACAGTGTAGATCCAAGATCAGACTGCACTTTCTGTGCAGTCTGATCTTGACCTACACTCTCCGCAGAAGGTCCTTAAAGTCGCGCTTAGAAGCCTAAGGGTTAAACAGTGAAATTTGCTGATCTTTGCCTGTAGTTGACGACTCCTGTTACTTACAATTTCAGAAAGACACAGTTGTGTTTGGTCGCGAGACACGATTACCTAATGGGCTGTTTCAAGGTCATGCATACAGCATCACAGGCCTTTCTGAAGTAAGAAGTTGTTTATTATTTTGTTTATTATTACCATTATTATATTATTGCTTTTGAAAGATTAAACAGTCTTCAGTGGATCACATGTGACGATATTACGTGTTGAAAATGTTGGATTTTGTTTTTTGATAATATCCAGACATCCTAAACCTTATCCTGCTCAATAAGTTCAATAGAACATTCAAGTAGTAAAAACCTGAATAATGTTATTTCAAACTTATATTTTGGAGAAAAATATCTCCATATCGGACAGTGTGGACCCAAGATCAGACTGCACATTCTGTGCAGTCTGATCTTGATCTACACTGTCCACAAAAGGTCAGTGAGTAGCGCTTAGCAGCTTAAGGGTAAATGTAAAATTTAGACTGGACGATATCTGAAAACAACATCTAAAACTTCCTGTCTTTTATGGTAAGACTTCCACTTTAAATGTCTAACTCGGATCCAAAGTATGTTTGATAGATGGTCCGCGTGCAACTGAATGTATTTTTGAGCAGAAAGTGAAGGGAATTATGAGCACTCGTTGATTTTTGTCGGAAGTTAAATTATTGTTTGAAGGAACTTCTTGCAAAGATATTTTCGGAATTTAGCAAGGGGGTAACTAAGGTTGCCAAAGAGCAGCAAGCCAATAACATCCCGACATCCCTCATTAATCGCTCTTGTCATTTTTCGGGCTTAATCGTCATGACCGACGTCACTCGGTATGATGCGTACACAATCGTCAGTGATGCCGATAGCAAGAGGAATTTGACGAAGGAAGCCAGAACGCTATGCATAATTACATCTAGATATTCGAATTAACTCTATTCATGGCTTTTGGAAACATCGTATGAAAAGTAGAAAAGTAAAACCCAGCATTTTCTACTTTTCCCACATTGTTTTCTTCCCTCTCGAATACAAATCCCATCATCCCACATTTAGTTTGTCGTCTTGAAACGCTTTCTTTTCGGACTATTTTTTTTCCCGCTGTGTTAAAGAACAATTATGCCCTGATGACGTCTATAATTTTAGGTTGTGGTGAATTCTACAGTCGTCCAGTTATTACGGTTAAGAAACCCTCACGGCGAAAACGAATGGAATGGTCCCTGGTCGGACAAGTAAGCATATAGATTTTTAATATCACGCATATTTATAACTGAACAAACCATTTTCAGACCTGTAAAAAATTGACAGCATGAGTTAAAGATCAGACCGCACGTTCAAAGATTCTTGATCTTTAATATTATTCGGATATAAACAGTCATAAAGCTGTAGATTCAATGCAGAGAAGATCCAAGGTCAGGCTTTCTATTCGTTTTAAATCTGATCTTTAATTTACAATGTCCACAAAACAATTTATAGTCTCCAAAGTATGTTTGTGATTAATGAGTAAGATTACTTTCATGTGTATGTGTGTGTGTGTGGGGGGGGTTACATATGTATTATTATCTTTAGTCCTTGGTACGAAAAGTTATAGTCTCCAAAGTATGTTTAAGATTAATGAGTAAGATTAATTTCATGTGTATGTGTGGGGGGTTACATATGTATTATATCTTTAGTCCTTGGTACGAAAAAGTTATAGTCTCCAAGGTATGTTTAAGATTAATGAGCAAGATTAATTTCATGTGTATGTGTGGGGGGTTACAAATGTATTATTATCTTTAGTCCTTGGTATGAGAAGTTACAGTCTCCAAAGTATGTTTAAGATTAATGAGCAAGATTAATTTCATGTGTATGTGTAGGGGTTTACATGCATATGTATCATCTTTAGTCCTTGGTATAAGAAAATGGGTATCCTGAATTAAGTAAAATAACACGTAGATTATAATGCGAAATGAGACCTTCGGACATTTGCGTAAAGTGTCTTCCAGGATTAGCCTGCGCAGTCCGCGCAGGCTAATCCGAGACGGCACTTTACGACTACATAAGATTTTTTTCATACAGTAGACTTCCGTAATACAGAAAATCGCTCCTAAACGGAAAGTGTCGTCTCGGATTAGTCACAGACCGCATAGGCTGATCTGGGACGACACACTTTTACGCATATGTCCGAAGGCCCCTTTTCGTGCGTAGCAATCTCGTTCGAATAAGAGTTGGAGAAAGACTTCTTATCACTAAGGTACTTGCTCGTACATTTACTAATCTTTTTAATTTATTTCAGTTCAAGAGAGATGAAAAACTTACCTTCAAATGTCAAAGACAAATTAGAAGCTGTATCAAAAGACGACGGAGAATTTTGGTAAGATTTCTTTGGATGTATGGTGTTTAATGCTGTTTTTAACATTATTTCAGTTATATCGCTGCGACCAGTGCACCTATCCATGGTTTCCTGGAATTTCTGTCACCAGTCCATTGCACAATATTCTCCTATGCCACAGGCTGCTTTTGCTGAAAAACACCGTAGAAACAGGAGAGAAATGGCCAGGCTGGGGAAACGAATCATTGACTCACTTGTTCTAAGCCCTGTACATGACCGTCTGGGCTACCGGCCCCGGTAAAATTAAACCCTTGATTTGCACCACGGTCTTCAAGAAACTGGACGAAGAGTGTGTCAAAATATCTTAATCACATAACTACCCTTGCTTTCAGTGTAATAGTCATTACGAATTTTCTTACTTTCACCCGTTTGGTGTCTCACCGATAACTCTTTTCCACATTGAAAATAGAGTAAAAATCACTACCTTCGACTGGCTGCTGCTGATTTCCTAAGTGGGTGCGTAGCATTTTTTACCATCAAATAAATGTTCAATGTCCCCCACAAAAAAGTACAGAAAATGGCATCACGAGCAATGAACCTTTTTGCTGTTCCTTTTCAAACACATCAACAGTCGAAAAATCGTTAGTCAAGGCCCTTACTGGTGATACATGTATATACCCTGACTCTTTGCCAGGTCACACACACACACAAAAAAATAGTCCTGAAAGAAATGCAAAGCATGCATTCATTCTCTGAAGAGATTCATCAAATCAAATTCAGTAACACGTGTTAGATCTGTCCTTACATCTTTCATGATAAAACGGTGTAGCTTGATATCAAATTTTCAAGTGGGACTACTTTTGAAAGCATTTCGTTCTGGTGTTACACCACTTGGGATAAGTAAATATCCCGTATTTGGTCAAGGTTCTGTAATCATACGCCCTCATTTTTAAAACATTGCTGACTCAGAGTTATCTGTGAAATTAATTATCAAAACTGATGATCGTGACAAAGCTAACACCTGTCAGACCCTACACATCGCAGTTCTTTAGTGCTATATCTTGCTCGACTCTATATTTTTTTTCCTTTAAGGATGTCTTTCGAAGATTTTGAAAAGAACTTTGATGAACTATGTCTTTGCCATCTACTGCCGGAATCTTTCGACAATAAGTTGTCCAACTCGGTAAATATCTTTAAAGTGTTTCAGCGACTAAGGCGAAATTTTTTTTTTTTTGCAGACGGCAAAGATCAAGGTCAGACTTCACAGAGAGTGCAGTCTGATCTTGGATCTATGTCGACTGCTTATTTAGGATAGCCTATAAGATAAAAAGGAAAAAAAAATGTTTAGGTTAAGTGGATTGTATTTTTGGTCGACGAAAAAAAAAAACGAACCTTATTTATATAAGAGTAGCTCAAAAAGAGTCAAAAGTTTCACCGCCGTAAAGCATCTCCATGTTGCGGCGGGCAAAGACTCAGATCAGTATGTGCAGTGAGTACAGTTTGATGTTGAATCTACCACGTCAGCTACTTGAATCTATACTACGCCGGTTAAACTACTTGCTTCTGAATTATCACGTACATGTATCTTCCGTTCCAGTGGGATAAGGGTAATATTTGCTGTCAGCAGTAAAAGTGTCCATGTGTGTTTTAACGGGTAAGATGTAGTTTCTTTTGTCTTCCTTTGCTTCTGAAATTCAATAAAAAACCCTGTGGAAGAACTTCTTAAATGAATTGTAGAAAAAATTGCTTATAACAAGAAAATGCTCTTTTACCTTCAATGTACATGTACTCTTCTTATAAACTAAAAAGTCTATATTTCATAATTAGCCGATTTTAGTCTCTCCCTCCTTACCCAAAAGGGTTCAATATCTTCTATATTTTATCTGATAAGCTGTTAGTTGTGTATCATCATCGCAATCAAAGACTGTCACTCAGATATGCTCCTCTACGAGAAGTGGGACATCTTCCTTGGCTGGCGAGGAGGGGTGCATTTACATGTATGTCCACGAATACGAGTATTCAAATTCAAGAGATATGAATAATTGGCATAAGACATTGTTATATGATTGTTATACGGTTTACAGGCCAAGAGGACCTGGAGAGTTATCGAATACCATGATGCCTGGATAAATGGAATAACAGCCGGTGGTTGTGGGAATCCGCCCCTTGAAAGTAATGATTTCCCCTTTATATCCAACCCTTACAGAACTAAAAAAATGAAATAGATACATTCATTAAGTCCGAGAAGACATGAAGATCATGTACAAATTTAACTGTATTTACATACTGTATGCTGAGGCCTATGTAGGCCTACCATCCTTGTGTATACAATTTTTGTTGAAGAAGTGGAACGCATGTGATTGTTTACAAAAAAATCCTACATTAATTTACGTGTCTAAAAATGTTCGGTAAATGATATCCAAACTCCAAAGATGCGACGTCATCGTTACAGTGGTTGCATAAATACTTGTAATGTATAAATTCGCATTTTGCATGTTTTGATAAAGGACATGGACAGATAGATCCATAAATTTCGCTGATTAGTCAGTGGTCCTCCCTGTCCCAGTGGTTAAGGCGTTTGATTGGTAACCCTAAAATCCTGGAAATTTTGTCACCTTGGAGTGTTCCGCAAGGGACTTCAGTGCCCCAGTCTATTATTGGAGAAACCCAGGAAAGGTACGAGTACCAAAGTGAGCTGTCGCAGTGACATATACTATTGAAAGTGGTACACAAACAGACAAATCGCCGATGAATTAACAAGTACATTAAGCCACTAGTTTAATCTTTATCAATAGTTTGTCCCATGTGCTTTATTTGCTGAGCCCATTGGCGCAGTCGGTAGCGTGCGGGAGTTGAAGCCAGGGGGTCTTTGGTTCGGATCCCAAGCTCTGTAATTTTCTTTCCAAGGACTGGTGATTGTCATTTATAGGATTCATTTCTCTTTCATCAATGGCCATCGTTTCTACGATGGTTATATATATGGAAAGCAGCCAGTTGCTTTGGAAGAATATCGTGCGAAGTATCTGTAAGAGAAGCTGCGGGAAGTATGGGTAGGTGTACTGGCCGCGATCATGTACTGAAATAATGATGAAAACAGCGTTAAAGACCATACATACAAACAAACAAGCAAAAGCAAAATGCTTGGATGCTGTAGGTAAATCAGCAATGGCTGGAGCGCTTCTATTGAAATGACGGATGCCCAAATCTGTTTGTCCGCATTAGCGTCCTTTCATCGTATTTGTCCGGGTTGTCCCAATACCTCCCTGTTGTTACTTACTGACCAGAACACTATACGATGGTTTCTCCACCTAGTTTGTGTGCTGTGCATAGAGATAAGATTTGCATACTGTAAATCACTTTGAATTAGCGAGAACTTTATTTCGCGAGTTTTGCCTGATTTTCCTACTTTTATTTATTCGCGTGATGTTGAATTTGCGACTTATCGATGTACTCAAACCGGAAGTGGGTCCTTTATTTGCGGAAGTATCATGCAGAAAATATGTCGGTTATTGTACGGTCCAAGTAGCGCAAATGAACTATAAACGGCAGATGACGGTGCTGCTTTCGAGCACAAAATCTAGGAAGCTGTTACCATCCAGCTTGTCTTCATTTCATATTTATAGATTTATTTTGGAAGAACCCTCAGTTCCAAGTCCAGCTGATCGACCCGGACACGGATGACAACAACAACCTGTGCACTATTATTGTATCTTTGATGGAGAAAGAGAAACTTGTTGATATGAATGCTGTGACCATTGGATTCGATATATACGAAGTACTTAGTGTGTTCGTTCGTTTTCTAACAAATTTCGCTGCCCGTATCCTGTAAAATTAAAGACGTCTTATTACTCGTTTATCGCATTATGCAGATGGCTAAGTTTGTCACAGAAGAACGTCTGTGGTCTAAAACTACTTTGTAATTAACTCTAACAATGCTGAGCAAGACTCAAAACGCTGTTTGCGGACAGTGTAGATCAAGATCTTACTAGACAGAAAGTGCAGTCTGGTCTTGGAACTAAACTGTCCGATACAGTGAGATTTTTTAGCACAATATATACCTGGAATCACACTACATGTATTTGGATTTTTACCGTTGGCTTATAATGTCCGTCTTTGCTGGTAAATGGGGTCCTACGTGACCCAGTGGTAAGGTGTAGGACTCGTTACTTGATGGCCTCGGGATCGAGCCTCACCGAAAGCACTGGGTTTTTCATGGGAGTTTTCTTGGATAAGACACTTCAGAGCCAAAGAGACGTAAAACATCAATCAATCAATCAATCAATCAATCAGTCAATCAATCGGTCGGTCGGTCGGTCGGTCAAATTAAAACAGGAATACATGTAAAAACATAATGGCAAAATGACAAAGAATAAAATTTACAACGAATTTCTTATTTTTCCATAATGTTTTAAAACATCGTCTCCTACATGACACGATAAAGTCGTCTGCAAGCGGGATTCAGTCAGTTTATTAGATGACAGATGTTGAAAGCCTCAATAACGGCCAAAAGTAAACAATGTGGGTGTTAAAATACATTTAAATTTAAACCATATCATTCAAAAGTATGGATTTTATTATGAATGTGATAATCTGTTACTGAACGGTCGGTGCAAGCGTTAGTCGCTGGCAGAAAAAAAGCGAATTTTAAAATTAGGTCAAAAGTTGCCAGGTCCCTCTGTTTATGTTTACTTTTTACCTGCTTTTAAAATTCATTTTTCTGCCAGCGGCTAACATTTGGAACGACGTACAATAACAGATTGCTATCTTCACAATAGCTTCCATACTTTGATGAAAACGTATGATTAAATTCCAAATGTATTTTAACCGTGACCCAGTTCGTTTACTTTTGGCCACTACTTGGACTTTAAGCTTTTCCAAGCTGAATAGACCTGACAAATTCGATATGTCCCAAAAGATTGGGTTTTTCTCTCATGGTTAGAAAAAATTGTGGGAAAAAGAGAAAATGCTGGTCAGCAGCATTTTCTCCTTTTCCTGCCATATATATATATATATATTTTTTTTTTTTTTTTTTTCTTTTTCCTTCACGGTCGTTAAAACTCGGGATTGTTTGGTAAAAGGTCAACCATTTACTAAACGATTGTGTATTGAATGACCCTGAGGGCGAGGGCTTTTGACAGTTTTCAACGATAGGAAAAGGTGAATGTGACTAGCCTTTCAAAGTCAGATTTCATTGCTTTAGCCACATTACGTCGTCTGCAAAGCTTTCAAGATGGATGAATATAAAATTTTGTCGTCTGATTCAGAAGTTAAGCTTTAACATACCCATGTAATTTCAGTAAGCAGATGCGAAACATTTCAGATTCGGTCACCCCAAACCCAGCCCATAAATGGTGAAATGCTCCCCAAATCTGCTCTTAGATACGTGGCTCGATCGGGACCACATCAAGGATACAGGGAAGTTGTTCGTCGATTCGAACTCAAACCCGGATATTACGTCATCATCCCGAGCACTTTCTACCCGTATAAAGAGGCTTCCTTCCTGATTCGCATTTACACCGAGAATCCAGCTGCATCAGTGTAAGTAAGCTGCTCAGTTAAGCTAAAAATTGCCTGAGCCTTTTGATTCCAAGGGTAATATTTGCAGTTTTGTGGACAATGAATGTCAATAATAGATGACACAGATGAGCAGCGTCCAGTATTTGTAGTCATAGATCTATTTTTGCCAAAACAGCCTTGGAACTAAAAACTTAGGCTGTTTACTGTCTAAATAAACCATTCTTAGCATTTCGATAATTGTGATAGTTTGTGTGTAGGAGAAAATGAGTGGTATTTGCGTTTGCTCATAGGAAAGCTCCCACGGTTAGCTGCCAATGATACTTGATTACGCAATACTTCATTTGTAAACGTAAGCGCCGTGGAAATAGGCCTACCTCGTTCTAATGAATGAAAATTCAAAAAAGCATTTCAGTGGTTCCGCAAGGGTATTTTGCGGCATTTTGACCAATTAATTGACTCATTACAAACGTGTTTAAAACAGGATTTTCTTGGTACTTGTATATTGATTATGTATTTCAGTCAATTTTATCAAAAGAGATTTACGATTGAAATGTAATTGAAATATCGTTACTCTCTTCATTCCAGAGTTTTGGATGATAATAATCAGCCAATTCAGGTGAGTTGATGAAAAGGATTGCTTAATTTTTTACCAAACATCTCGATATCTCCCGGAAAGGCTCATCTTTTAATGATAATTGAAAATATGCCTACAAGTGATTGCAAAGGGTAACATACTTAATACAGAATACTCAAGTGCATAATGAGAAAATGTAAAATTGACTAAAATATTTTTTGTAACTTGAGAAAATAATCTTATTCTCATCATACAATACCAGTTTGGTTGATTAACCATAAAGCTACTAAGCGCAACTCAATGACCTTTTGCGGACAGTGTAGAGCAAGATCAGACTGCACAGTTCGTGCAGTCTGATCTTGGATCTACACTGTCCAATAAGGAGATATTTTACCCAAAATATACCTTTGAAACGGCAAATTTGGGTTTTTACCATCAGCTTACAAGTTTCATTTCACTTATTTAGCAGTATAAGGGTTAATCAGCTGAGTGGTGTTTAAAGCATTTTTCACGTTATTTCAGACATATCACGGCTCACATATTCATGTATGTCCTGCGTTTCATCAGTACTAGGCTCAAGCTCTGAAGTGTCTTACCCAAGGACACTCCCAAGAAAAACCTAGTGCTTTCAGCGAGGCTCAAACCCGAGGCATCCGCGTTACAGGTCTTACACTTTACCACTGAGGCACACATGACTCCTAATATCAGTCTGTGTCAGTGTGGGAAATGATTCTAAAGGCATGGTTACGACCTTAGATTGTGTGATAATTTCTAAACATTGATACTTCGGACTACTTTCTTCGTTTCACTAATTCGAAATATCGAGTTTTACCGTTTTCTACAGCTGTCAAGTCTTGAACAAGATCCCATATTTGACACCTTTAAGAAACACGCCGGTGATGACAACAAAATGGACTACAAGGAATTGAAGAGTTTTTTAGAAGAGGCCACAAGCAAAGGCAAGTTTTAGGCAGTCAAATAGTAACTGATCATGTTTTACTCATAAATAAAAGCAAGGGCGTTCTTCATGGTGCAGAAGCTGCGGTGTTAGATAAGCAATCATTTTATGGCCGGAGGTCCTTGGTAAGATCCTCACCAGTGGCGCCCAGTATTCTTTATTATATTATTATTTATCTAGTTTTTTTTTTTTTTTTTCTCTCTCTCTTGTAGGGGCACTGGCAGCCTACTGCTTGTGAAACTCAGGAAACATGGGGATAGGGGCTGTCGCTTTGATATGACTGAAATAATGGCATTAAATATTATTAAACCTTTAAATCAATCAATTAAATCTGCCTTGTGATTTTTCGAGTATGAACATCTCGCCTAGACAACAGGACAAAAGACGAATTTTCTTAAAATTTCCATGGCTTTTTAATAATTTTGTACAAGTATAAAGGATTGTAGGTCTGCATTGCCTGATCCACGCCTCCTGAAAGACAAAAAACACTTTTTCACCTAGTACGTTTTTGCATTTTGCACCTGACTCTCGGGCACAATGGAAAATATTCCGTATCTATACAGTGTCGAGTAAGGTTCCAAATATGGTATGATGACGTAACCCGTGAGCGTCAGCATGGTTTTTTATTTGATTGTTAAAAATATTAAGCTATTTAACCGCCTTTCACGCCAAAAAAAAATGTTTTTTCACCTTCTTAAACGGTATTTGCTCTCAACTTCTTACCATTTTCGAATATATTTGGCTATACTAGGAATATTTTATTGTTGGAAATTGTAGGTATATAATGAAAGGAAAATTATGTTATGGTTACTTCCTGTAACTTGTATTTGCTTTATGCTACGTAAGAACTTTTTTACATCTCGCTCGATCTTCGGTCTCGCTTGATATGAAGTCTTCCAACGCAGTTCTAAGCAAATACAAGCAACAGGAAAGTTATTACAACATAATATTTTGTATACATTGCATGTCCATCACACTAATATAATGCTATACTGTTGTGTTTTTTTTCTTCTCTCTATAGAGTTGTACGCATTACAGTGGAGATTAGGTGCAGAAATTCATGGCCTTTGATTATTCGCTTTTTTTTCATTTCAGATTTCGACAAACCACTGTCTTTTCAAGAAGAAACCTGTCGGAGCTTGTTGATTCTGATGGATGTATCCTTTAGAGTCTTTCCTGAAAATTAAACTTTCTTAATCTGACAGCAGTCGTGGGCATATCCGTACCTTGCTATTATTGAAAAATGGTACATTCTCGAAAGCTAACTGAGTGAATTCTATGCCCGTTCGCTCGGTTCTAGTAATGTTCATCTAGAGAAAATAAATTTCGGTTGTTTATCTCGTGCTCTACTTCGTTTTCAACAATATTGTGTGTAGAGTGTGGCTATCAGTGCACATTTCCATGCATTTCAGGTGTTCCCTGCACCAGAACTATATCCACACTCCATTTGGCCCACTGGCAGCTTTTGTTAGTCTTTAAACAGTGTAAGCATTGAGGCAGGAATGGATACTGTCGCAATGACTTCGATTACTTATCGGAAAACTTTTTGACCCAGTCGAGATTGAAACTCAAAGTTCCTTGATTAGTTTACTGGTCTTTTGCATTACTCACTGCGCTACCTGTCCGTATTCACCAACCATTCTTAAAAATATTCCTAGTCTAAATCTCCAAGATTTTCTGAATTTGAATGTAACACAACTTCTTTTTGGCTACACCATATGGTTTAGCCAGTAAGAAATTGTGTTACTTTCAAATATAGAAAATTCTGGAGAATAAGACTAAGAATGTTCTATAGAATGGTTGGTGGATACGGTCCCTGGGCTCGCTATGAAGTTATGAACTGTCGTTGAAAGGTACCTGGGCTAAAACGAACAATCTTTAGGATTCAATAAACACAAAAATCATCACACTCATTTCGCTGTACATAGAATTTTTTTCTAGAGATTATCTTTGGCTTGCAGATTGGTGCTAATCAATAAAACAAAATATATTCTCTGTTCACGGGTACGATTATAATTAAACTTCAAGAAAATGATGTATAGCTGCACTTGACTTCGCGATACGATCGAAAATATCAAACAAAACTAAGCAAATATTTTACCTTCAGAGTGCTGGATAAATCGAGTGAATAAATATGTTCATTTGATATAGGAAGGACCCGTTTCTTGTCTTTACACAAATAAGTCACAAAACTGGGGATAGCAGATACAAGATCAGACTCAACAGTCCATGCAGTCTGACCATGATCTAAGCGACAACGAATACTAACCTTACCCCTAGCATACTGATTGTGACTTACAGTATCAGTAATATTTTCGTTAATAATATCTAGAAAGACCGATCTGGATTTCTAAACATGGTGGAAGCACAACATGCATATAAAGAGATAAAAGCGTACGTGGTAGGTCAGGTTTTAGCAAAGCTTTATCCTGCTAGTCAGGGAATTTTTTTTTTGTACATATGTAGATCACTCTTCGATGCAAATATAGATATTCTGGATTCTAGTCTGGCTCTGAAAAATCCATATTCGGGACTCTTGTCTCGTTCTGGAAAATCCATATTCAGAACTCTAGTCTCGTTCTGAAAAATCCATATTCGGGACTCTAGCCTCACTCTGAAACATCCATATTCGGGACTCTACAGAGTCCAATATGGATTCAGATATTTTGTACACATCTGACTGTATCATTAATCGCTTTCATTTGTCATTATAGTGTAGGTGTGAAATGATACCTGGCAATAAAATGCCTTTTAAATTAACTGGTTTTTTTTTGTAAATATTAAGCATTAAGTCATCAACTTACTTTTTATGCTGTTAACACTGTGTTTCCAATTTTACAGGCGGTGTTTAAACAATTTGATACGGACAAATCCGATGCAATAGACAGTATTGAGCTTGGAACCATGTTCAGACGGCTTGGTATGTGTTTTGTGTCTTTTTCACGAATTTTTCAGCAATGAAAAGATGTCTTCACTTATCCACTCATAAGCTTGAGCTTAAAATACGAAAGCTAAATACGATTAACGTTTGCCTTTGGACAAAACGTTTTGCCTTTGGACAAATCTGTCATGGTAAATAAAGTTGTCCTGGGCCTGTATTCACCAACCTTTCTTAACCTTCAGACTGCTAAAATAAGTTAAACGTTTAAGCCGATCGTAAATACTCAAATGTTGTTATTTTAAAGTTATTTCTTGTGAGAAAAATATCTCCTTATCAGACAGTGTAGATCCAAGATCAGAATGCATGTTTGTGCAATCTTGTCTTGATCTACACGGTCCGCAAAAGTCGCGTCTAGCAGCCTGAGGGTTAATAACAATCTCAAGTGAAAGAGTACGGGATTTGTAATCTTGGGATACCTGAGGGTTTCGGTTCCATTCCCACAGATTGCCAACTAAAATTACTAGTTATCTTTAGGATGATTCTTTAAATTGCGGTCCCGTGTGATGGTGTTATACACCGAGCACGGTGTAGAATTGGGCGTAACTTAGCAAGGGTTTCGTCGTGTATCGTGCACTATCCAACACTAGAATAACTGACAGCTCTCTGGAGGCGTTGCCCATCGGCCTATTGGCAACCCGTGACTGGAACAATAAACGCAAAACAAACAATGAAAGGCGAGAGCGGGTATACGAGAGTCTTGTGACTGTAACTGTACCATTCGGCAAACCTCGGATGATCCGTTGATCGAGTTAGATGGGGTTACGGAAAGAGCAGAGTTGTGGCGAGTAACTGAACGTAATTATCGATCCTGGCAGAGATATTTTACGGAGGCGATATCGGAACTCAAAACCTCTTGGTAGTCAGCTCAGAGGGCTTAGCAACTGATGTTCATGCACCGCTGAAAGTTTCAAAACAAAGTTGCTAGCCACCCTCGTAAACCCAGGTGTGAAGTATTGCCATTCATCGATGAATATAGTTTATGGAAAATATCGGAACTGGGTCAACGAGGATGACTGCTAGCCGGATTTCTTTAACCCTTGAAGCGCTCAACACAGCTTTAGTTATTTTGCGAATGGTGTAGATCAAGATCAGACTGCACAAAATGCGCAGTCTGATCTTGAATTTACACTGCCTGCTACATTCTGACATATAGCCAGAACAACACTGAAATACATTTAAATAAAAAATAAAGTAACATTTTTTTCCCCAAATTACAAAGGTCCATGTCATTAGTTCAGCGCTGTAAGGGTCACTTACTTCTTTGTCAAGGTTTCCCAGTGAGTCGGAATGTGCTTCTGTCGATTGTGAGGAGATACGGTGGCAGAGATATGCAGATTTCCCTGGAAGATTTTATTGTATCAATATGCAAACTGACAACGATGTACTGTACGTATAACAGTTTGTGTGTTTGTTCGGCGATTATCTCTGTAGCAACAGTTGCTTTGTTATCTAATCCTTTCCCAGACAATACACTGTTTTGCGACCCTGGAGAAGACGGCTTTTGAAAACACCGAGGAAAAAGGAGAAAACGCTGGTAATTATTCCCACAGTGCTTTCCTACCTTTTTAGACAGTTTAATCAAATTTGATAACTGTCATTACTTTCAATGTGATCGTGTCTAAAATTTTGTAACAATTTATGCCATTTTAGTCACTTTATCCCGACTGACACGATCAAAACAGTGGTATTCTTTCCCCTAATAAAATAGCTCTGAGGAGAGACCAGATCATAGTGTTTGTTTTAACATATCGCGCATAATGATTTTTAAGTCCCTAAAGGCGAGAGCACATTGTGACAATCTTGAAAAAGGAACATATGCATTTAAAATGTTTCTACTAGCTTTTAGGTTGTCAGTGTGTACAGCGATGTTCTACTACAAGAGCCATAGATGTGGTACAGTATTGCATATGAGAGAGAGAGAGGTGTGTGTGCAAGAAAAAAAGAAGAAACGGCTCTGAAAATAAAACAGTACTATTTCATTTACAGATGTATTCGCAGAGCGGCAGAGGAATGTCGCGGGCCCCGAGGATGTAGCAGTATTTACTCGCAATGAGGTACATGGTTAACCCTTTCCCAAACAAGCCCTGGTTTTCACGTGTCTGCAGTACAAGTCTTTTGAAAACACTGTGGGAAAAGGAGAAATTGCTCGTAACGAGCAATTTCTCCTTTTCCCACAGTGTTTTCTACCCTTTTTGAGACCTTTCTGCCACTTATATCAAATTTAAAATTGTCGTCAGCAAACTCTTTCAATTTGGACCAGTCCAAAATTTGTCGTTTGGGAAAGGGTTAAATTAATACAAGCCATCAGAACTGCAGCTTCGTATTTTATTTTGTAGAAAAGAAATCTACATTGCAATTTACATCTATAACAAAGATACAACTGACATGGTTACAACTTCAGCTTCAGACATACCGTGAATATTGAAGCTCAAATTTATCTTATTTCTTTAACAATTTGATAAGAATAATTCTAACTTATGCCTTGAAGTGCCTTTTACAACTAAAGTTGCCTTTGCAGCCAGCGTAGATCAAGATCAAACTACGCAGAATGTGCAGTCTGATCTTTGATCTACACTGTCCTCTTTGCTCTGACATTCAGCACAACAGCAACAATAAAATAGTAATTATTAGTGTCTTGCCTTGTAGACTTAAAGTGTCTGTTGGGTATATTAAATGTTCTAAGGGTTAACTCTTTACCGAACGACAAAATTCTGGACACGACCAAATTGAAAGCATTTGCAGACAACAAATGGAATGTTGCTAAAAGTATGATTTCTATCGTTGATAGGGCAGAAAACATTGTGGGAAAAGGAGAAAATGCTGGTTACCAGCATTTTCTCCTGTTCCCACAATGTTTTCAAAATCTTTCTTTTTCAGGGTCGTTAAAAGTTGGGATTGTGTGGTAAAGGGTTAATTCTTAGTACTTTCCCACACTTGAGAATTTGCTTTAGTTTATAATACCATTGACTTTTTCTTGTCCTCTATTTTCAGTTTCTGGAACACACCATGTTTTGTTGAGTGCTAATGCTTTGCTTTACCCTGTCATATTGACGTATAACATATACTGAATTCTTGAGCATTTGCTGATGAGGACAAGAGCCACCTGGTCATTTATGTACTTGGACAATGGCCATCTTTGTGCCCACTGGGACAGTTATCAATTCTGATAAAAGACCTCTATAATGTTTACCCATCATTATTAGTAATCTTCCATATTAAGGGGCATTAAACCAGGTTTTGTTGTGCAAGTTTTCCAAAAATCATAACAAAGGCTGCTTATTTTTTATTCTTTTGAAAAGATCGCTTTAAAATAAAAACATATAGAAATAAATGTAGAAAACATGAGGAATTACTGATTTTTTCAAAATTTTTACTGTAAAATTTTCTATTTCCCTAGTAATGGTATAGCCATTATTGTATAGCAAGTGATAAAATACATTTTTAACACAAAATATTGTTACTTTTCCCATAGCTAAATTGGTTGAGTTAACGGCTATAATTCCAAAGCTTGTGGGTTCAAGTCTCACTAGAGGCATTTTTTTTTTCCTCAATTTTTTTTTCCCCACCAACAAACGATAAATAGTAAAGTTTTATGATTTCCGCCCCCCCCCCCCCCCAAAAAAAAATATAATAGATTGGGATCAAAATCTGGTTTAATGCCCCTTTAATAGCTTAAAAAAAGACAGTAACATGATTTTTTTTATTTCATTTTGATACATCCGACTTTGTAGACTTGAAAAATAGTATACTAAATTATCACCAGCAAAAGACTTTCATTTTGTTTCAAACATTGTGGCAGAAGGTAAGTCACACATTAGAAGCAGTTTTTGTTTCACCACCATGTTTTCAAATGAATTCACATATTAATTAAATAATAATTGTTTCAGTTAAACTCTTAACCACACAATCCTTTAACGAAGCCTTCTGAAAATGTTGTGGGAAAAGGAGAAAATGCTGGTTAGCAGTATTTTCTCCTTTTCCCACAATGTTTTCTGCCTTTCCCAAAACAAATTTCTATTTTTTGGGTCAAATTTGATTTGTCGTCTGCAATTGCTTTCAATTTGGACCAGTCTAAAATTTTGTCGTTTGGTAAAGAATTAAAATCCACATATAATATCTATAGTAACAAGATGTCTTTGAAGATTTCTGCTGCAAATTTGTTCTATGGTGTTGTGAGATAAAAGGAACGTTTTTTTCGCTCACCGTAACCCTATATTACACCCGACTTTTAATGACCCTGAGACAGAGAGGCTTCTGAAAACATTGTGGTAATAGAAGAAAATGGTAACCAACATTTTCTTCTTTTCCCACAATGTTTTCTATCCCTTGAAAGACACAAAGGAACAAGTTTTTTTTTTATTTATCATAGCCCTATATTACACACAACTTTTAATGACCCCGAGAAAGAGAGGCTCCTGAAAACATTGTGGTAATAGAAGAAAATGGTAACCAGCATTTTCTTTTCCCACAATGTTTTCTATCCCTTGAAAGACAAATTTTATGTTTTAAGCAACATTTGTCATATGTAAATGCTTTATATTTGGACCAGGCTAAAATTTTGTTGTGTTGTGAAGAGTTAACTCTTAACCAAAATGACAAAATTTTAGACTTGTCCAAATTCGAAAGCATTTGCAGAAAGCTCAAATGTAGGCAATTAAGTAAAAAGAGTAAAAAACTCTTTCGAACAAGGAGAAAATGCTGGTTACCAGCATTTTCTTCTTTTCCCACAATGTTTTCAAAAAGGCCTTCTTTCTCTGGGTTGTTAAAACTCGAGATTGATTGGTAAAGGGTTACATTGTGAGGGAGAACCAAATAATGCATAACCCCTTTTGAATCTTGACATCAAGTGAATCCAGGATCAGACTGCAAATGATATGCATACTAGTCTTGTTTTAACCCTTTACCACACAGCAACATTTTAGACTTGCCAAAATCTAAAGCACTTTCAGACGACATATTACATATGTTTCAATGATTGGATTTGTCTCTGAAAGGTTAGAAAACATTGTGGGAAAAGGAAAAATGCTGGTTTCAACCAGTTTCTCCTTTTCCAACAATGTTTTCAAATGCTTTCTTTCTCAGGGTTGTTGAAGTTCACATTGTGTGGTAAAGGGTTCTGTTCACAACAGTGTCCAATGTTGTCCACAGTATGCCTTACCATTTGAGACTACAAAATTTTAGAGTCATCCATATCGCAAGCTTTTGCATATGACAAATTGCATGTGACTCAAATGATTCCTCTTTGCAAGGGTAGAAAACAACATGGGTAAAGGAGGAAATGCTGGTGAACTGCTTTCAAAGACCTTATACTCCAGGGTCAACATAACACTCAACTTTCTATTTACTCTTTACCAAAAGACTAATTTTTGGACTTGTCCCAATCCATTCAGCATTTGTGGGTAAGAAATACAAGTAACATGTGGGTCAAATGGAAGTCTTTGAAAGTGTAAAAAGCATGGTTTTAAAGGAGAAAAAGCTGGTTACCAGCATTTTCTCCTTTTCCCACAATGTTTTCAAAGCCATCATCCTCAAGGTCTTTACAACCAGAGATAGTGTAGTAAAGGGTCAACACATTAACACCTAAGAGGGATTTTTGTAGTCTTACAGCAGACGACATTTTGAAGACATTGTGGCAAAAGAAACAATTTTTTGAAATATGCCATTTCTCCTTTTGAAACAAAGTTTATGTATTTATGCATTTCACTTTATTACTCATGTTTTAAAGTACATGTGTATGTATAGGAAGATATTGAATATGTTTAACCCTTTCCCGTACAATGCCACCTTTTAACGCCCCTGGGAAAGAAGCCTTTTGAAAACATTGTGAGAAAAGGAGAAAATGCTGGTTACCAGCATTTTCTCCTTTTCCCACAGTGTTTTCTACACCATCAATGAAAATCTGCACCATCTGAGCCAGACTGAAATTGTCGTCTGCAAATGCTTTCAATTTGGACAGGTCTAAAATTTTGTTGACTGGAAAACGGTTAAGCTGTTTCAGGAGTTAACATGTGATGCTTAAAAACAAAATATATTGTAAAGTGTAAAAATTTTATTCTAAATTCACATCTACTGTTCATTATACAAAATTGTAAGTCATTTGACAATGAGATAAAAACAAGGAGAGAGAGAGAGAAAAAAAAAACTTTACAACATTTAGGTACTTGTAAATACAGAAAAAACACAACTTGCTATTAGTCCCCTTCCATTGTCACATAGATTCACCAATTTTCATGATCCTTTGGGATATTTTTAATCAATCCTTGTATTTTACCAAGAATAATTTCATTGGTACTGACACAGTTCTCAGGTTCATAAGGTGGCTGAATAATCAGAGCACCTGCTACTGTAATGATCTCATCAGAGCTGCCGCTAGTTTCTACAGGCAATCTGTTCTTTAACAACCAACTCTTCACCATGTTCTGCTTTCTCTTCAATTCCTCTTCACTCAGTTTAAGCTCTGTTTCTGGCCTAAACAGACTATTTAGTGTTTGTTTATTGACTTCTGTTGCATCGCCTAGAACAGTGACTGAATTAACAGCATGACCAAGCACAATCTCCACTTTAGTTTGATCATTCACAATGTTGATGAGAACGAAGGACTCCGAGACAGGATCTACTGTGTAGACGAGTCCTGTGTGTTCTAGGCCATCTTCTGTAACCACACTGATCTGAAATACATGTACAAGTATACCTGGCTGTGTGAACTCCTTACCAAACAACAAAAGTTTAGGTTTGACCAAACTGAAAGCATTTGCAAGAACAAATTAAATGTGGCTTAAAGGTTATTTCTAACTTTAAAATGGTAGAAAAAAATTGTGGGAAATGGAAAAAATGTTGGTTACCAGCATTTTCTCCTTTTCCCGAAAGGTTTTCAAAAGCCTTCTTCTTTAGACATAAAATAGTTTTGCACAGAGTTATTCATACTATGTATTAAATGTGGTCCATATTCAAAGAATTTGCAGGGAACGAATCAAGTGTGACTCAAAGGATATGAGTTGTATCTGTAACGGTAGAACACATATATAGTGGGAAAAAACAAAAACCATGGTGATTACCAGCAAGATCTTTTGCCACTTTAGTCTTCTTCCTCAGGGTTGTAAAACCCTTTTCCAAGTTTCAGCGACCCTGAGGGCAGACACTTTTTAAAACATAATGGGAAAAGGAGAACATGTTAGGTAAACAGCATTTTCTCCTTCTAACCTTCCAAAGACAAATCTCATCATTTCAGTCACATTCAAAATTTGTTACATGGTAAAAGGTTAACCCATTATTATACAAATAAGAATATTTCACCCCTGCAGCAAACAATTTCGAGGCCCTTGCAGGAAAAGAAGAAATTCCTTTGATACATATTTACTTTTGTAGCTCTAAGAATAGCCTGTACAGTGATGGATTTAGCTTGACACAGTTTCAATGCAAAATGGTACTATTGTAAGTTCACCAATATTTCAGCCATGCTCTGGAAAAAGGGGGCTTATCTCTTTTAACGACCCCAAGAAGGAAGCCTTTTTAAAACACTGTGGGAAAAGAAAAAAATGCTGGTAACCAGCATTTTCTTCTTTTCCCACAATGTTTTGTACCCATTAAGAGACAAATGTTATGTTTTGAGCTACATTTAAAATGTTGTCTGCAAATGCTTTCAATTTGGACTAGTCTACATTTTTGTCATGTGGTACATGTAAATAGTAAATGCATCTCTGATGCATTATACCTATCAAGCCATGATATAATTCTGATGCAAAATAGACAATTTTTTAACAATCAACTTTATCATGAGGTAGAATGGTCCTTGGACATACAGAAAATTGACCAATAGTGAAAAGTTTTGGCCAAGGTCAGCCTGCAATTTGCATCCATGGTGTGTACACAGGATTTCCACACAATATCTACTGCTAACCAGTTTCATTTCACAGATGCATTAGGCCCCCTTTTCACAGAGCATGGCTCATTTGTTTATGTATCATCACACAGGTACCTGATTTGCATGTTCTTGCAGTATACCATTTTAGAAAATACTGTGAGAAAAACAGCACTTGCTTTACAAGACGCCATGTCTTCCTCAACAGTGTTTTCCTTATCAATCAACAAACAGTCACTGTCTCCTTTCTTTAATAATTTTTATAGGTGATTTTCTGCAACACATACACAGCAGGTTGTAATGTGTTAACCCTTTGCTGCACAATGCCGACTTTTAACACCCCTGAGAAAGAAGGCTTTTGAAAACATTGTAAGTGAAGAAGATAATACTGGTAACCAGCATTTTCTCCTTTTCCCGCAATGTTTTCTACCCTATGACAGACCACTTTTATGTTTTGAGTAACATTTGTCATCTGCAAATGCTTGCAATTTGGGCCAGGCTAAAATTTTGTCATCTGGTAAAGAGTTTACCTTTTATCAAATAATTCCTCATTTTTTGTGACCTAGCCTTGTACTGGTGAAACCAAGGACAAACATGAAAATGTTACCTGTTGCCCCAATATTGACTGGTGAAATTAAAGAATTTGCAGATGACAAAATAAATGCAACTTTAAAGCTGAAATTTGTTTTGGGGAGGGTAGAAAAAGTTGAGGGAAAAAGAGAAAATGCTGGTTACCAGCATTTTCTCTTTTTCCTGCAATGTTTTCAAAAAGCTCCTTTCTCAGGGTCATTAAAAGTCAGGATTGTGTGGTAAAGGGTTAAATAAAAGGTAAGAACCTTTTTAGACTGGCTGAAATTAAAGCATTTGCAGACAACAAACGCAACTTTAAAATTGAAATTTGTTTTGGGAAGAGAAGAAAAAATGGTGGGAAAAGGAGAAAATGCTGGTTAGGATTTTGTGGTAAACAGTTAAATGAAAGGTAAGGCACTAACCTTTTTGTTGACATACTGCATCCATTCCTCTGGGTCTTTATTGAAAATTGGATGAACATCCTCCTCTTCACTTGCTGTCATTTTCGCTGAGGTAAAATCTTTCCAGCTTATAAAATAAAATCTCTTGGTATCAAAACTACAGAAAACCTCTGAACCCTGCACACTTTATAGATACACTTCACTTCAGTTTTATCTGTGCTACTACAATGGTGTACTTGATGAAAGGTCAAACCCTTCCATAGACTTGTATTTTTGGATAAGTTGAGTCTTTGTAGCTAACTGCTGCTGTAGTATTTCTATCTGCTTCAGCTGAACTTTCCTACTATATTGAATGCCTGGCATATTCTCTATGCATTCTCTTGCTTTTAGCAGCTGATTTCGAAAGTCTACAATTTTCTGTGGAACATCCCTTGAATCTCTCTCTGTGCTGAAAACAAATGAGAAAATGTTTTGTTAGTCCTTTGAACAAGCCTATTACATCATGGACTAAATCAAAGATCTCTACAAACTGTCAGAGGTGTAAAATTATTTTTTTTATCTACTCGCCCGGTAGGATGAGAAGGTATAAAAAGTTACTCAGTTACTTGCCCTGGAGAGTTTTTCACTTGCCCATCTTTTTTGTGAAACATTAAATTTTGTCTAATATATTTGATGTAATTTATGATACTTACACATAGTTCAGAACTACAACAAATTTCAAGAAATGGTATCATGTCTGATTTTCTGCTTTTTATTGAACTGTCTGTGCAGTGTGCATTATCATGCAATGAGAAGAACACCTTTTCTAGCAACAACCTATGTAAGTGTAAGCAAACAAATGGTATTCCCGTACACTGCTAGTACAAAAAGATTGTCTACACCATCACATTTTCTGGTCAAATGACTTACCTAGCCAACGCAAAATCAACCAAGTTATTTACGTTATTATCTTCTTACATGCATAACCTACTTTGTGATGCAGTTATTCAGTCAATTTACTGAAAAATAGGTCATGCCAGTTCTTCAGCAAGTTTAGAAAACCACTGAACAGGTTGGGAATTCCCTCGGCTAATTCCCTTGTTTTGTCTAGTTACACATGATACATGCACACACACCATACAATGCTAATCAATCAAATGTCAATTTTGCCATCCCCGATTTGCATCCATGGAGTGCACATAGAATTTTCACACAATATCTACTGCTAACCAATCAGGAATCATGTACAAGACTTAGTCACCACCCTAATTTCTAAAGCCACGCCTTGATTCTTCTTGAAATGCTGTGCATGCTGTCACAAATCTATGATTAGTGTTACATGGTGTGTGTTTAGTGACCACAGCTATTCCTATAAGATGAAGACTATTAAAGTGTAGACAGCCAAACATACTCTGAGTCATCCCAATTTAAGGATTAAGCGCATCAATTAAGAGATGTAAACTGCTGCTAGTTTAGCAGTTCTCTGAAATATTGTTGAATTCTGAGGGCTCTTAGTGCATGTTATATATGTCAGAAAATTCACTCACCCTGTCCGAGTCAGGTATTTTTTTGTACTCACCCGAAATCAAAGGTCACTCGCCAATGCCAGCCGGTGAGTGGTGTTTATTTCAGTTTGAAAATCACAAATTTCAAAGAAAATGATGTGATTTTTCCAAATTTGTATGGTTTTGGATACATTCCCATGGGTAAAAGTAATAAAAGTTTTCCAAAATACTTAACTTTAAAACTGCAGGCCTTGGGGCCACAGGGCCCCCGGTGGGTCCAGGGCAACGCCCTGGCCGAGGGCCCAGGGGGGCCAGAGGCCCCTGGAAGCTCATGTCATATAGCTAATTTAAACCCATAAAGATAGTCTTTACTGACCCTATACTTTACTGTAAGATCTTCAAAAAAAAAAAGCAAATAACTTTATATCTAAATGAATATGATATTGCTCAAAGAGAAAAACTACTCTTATTTCCTCTTTCATGTTATTTACAATTTTTTTCCATAAAATTTTTTCTTTGCCAACTTAGAAGATCTTAGGTCATACAGATGTTTGGTCGAGAGTAGCAAAAACTGACGGGGCGCGAAGGATTTTGGACGTAACGATATGGTCAGGTTTTTTCAAACAAACCGACCATTTCTCCCCTCGAGCATCTCTTTCATTTAACCACTCCCATCTCCACTTATATTTTACGCCTCCCTCTAATTCCTTCATGTTATACCCTGGGGGTAAATACTTCATTTTGATTTAATACTTGTAAACTTTCTTATCTTAGTGAGCAAAATAAAAACAATAAGCAGTATGTTGTACTTTTGTAAGGCTACGTTTGACTGGATATCCAACAAGTTCGGCAGCCAATCAATATGCTCTTTATAAAATACCACTTCCAAAAATAGATTTTACACGTCAGAAAACTCCTTATTTGGAAACTGTCAGACCGATAAGAGGTTCAGTTGATTCACTGTCTTTGTTCTTAAAAAAAAACAAACTGAAATTCAGTAATTTCCGGCTGCAGGTCTTCCTTTTTGATTGGCGATTTTTTGTAGGGAGTGAGAGAAAGAGGGAGAAGACTTATCCCCCTAAAAATTTCTGAATGGATATATGTGATTTGGAAAAACGGCCTGAGCGTCTGTCCAAAATACAGAAATTCGTAATGATATAGAAAAATACGGAGAAAAAAATTGCTGCACTTCAATTCTGTACCAAAAGATAAAGCTTTAGACTCGATCAAATTCAAAGCATTTGCAGATAAATCTATCATGAGATTTTTCTTTGCATAGGTATTAAACATTGTTGGAAAAGGAGAAAATGCTGATTATCAGCACTTTCTCCTTTTCCCACAATGTTTCCCAAACACTTCTTCCTCAAGGTCATTAGAACTAAGGATGTTTAGTAAATGATTAAAGGCCCATGGTGTCATAAAGTTCATAAAGTTTATTGAGGCCAAATGCACAGTTATGTGCATAAGCTAGTAAGCTTCTTGGATGGCCCATTCGTGTGTCGTTTTCCCAGTTTAACATTAATCATATGAATTTGGACTTCCTATGTCCAACACTATATTAATTTATGGAGTGTCGCTCCCACCAAGAATTCACTATCCACTCATTTTAACATTATAATACACTATACACAAACTGGTGGTCACTATTTAACACTGACTTCACACATGACACATATAACATATACAATATATATGTACACGTTTATTCAACAGCCTTATTCCTACTGAACACACTAAAAAATAAAACTGAGTGTTTGTGAGTGGTTACCATAATTAATTTAACAAGGTTTAATTACCAACAAAGTTTTATTTTTTTTTTTTTGCAGTTCCCTGATTTTAATTTAATAGGATATTATACGAAGTTGTTCAGCTGTGTAAGTCATTAACTTGGTAGAAATTTATTCTTTGAACCAGTCTGCAGTATGGCAGTCCATCACTCAGAACAGGTTTATATTCACTTTTTTTTTTTTTTATTTTCTAATTCCTTTAAGGGATATTTGAATGTTATTTATACTTCTTACAATTTCATATGTAAATGAATTTAATCCTTAGTTATCAAATTTAATTAGGTTATATGTAGTATATCTGTCATTCAAAATAAAATAAAGTATTCAGTAATGCAGTTGAAAGTAAGTAATAGAACTCTTTTTAACCTGTCTGTAGTATGGCAGTCCATCACTCAGATCAGGCTTTGTCTATCAGGATTCATAAATTGTGTATTATTGAACTTAACAAGTATTACATTAGTTGATATATGCTTACATAGTAGAAATCAACTTAAAAAACAGCTTCATATCTGTTGATAACATTTCGGATAAAATTTACTTGCAACTTTCCATTGTTTATTTAGTCTACTTTTAAAAGTGTTAACTGTAGGAGAGGTGACTATGTCATATGGGAGTTTGTTCCAGCTGTCAACAATACGGTTACTGTAACAATTTCTCTTGACGTTGCTCTTGAATCTTGTTTTATACAGTTTGTAACAATGTCCCCTTGTTCCTCTATCTTCCATCTTTTTTAGAATGGGCTTAGAAGTTATATCTATTGCTTGTAATAATTTATAGGTTTGTATAAGATCAGATCTTTCTCTTCTGTACTCTAAGCTTGGTAAACCAAGTATCTTTAACCGTTCCAGATATGTCAAATGAGATATAGGTCGTACGATTTTCGTAGCCCTTCTCTGGACATTTTCAATAGTGATTCTATCTTTTTTAAACTTTGGTGTCCAGATTACAGATGCGTATTCCAAATGTGGTTTCACTAATGATTTATAAAGTTGAAGGAACATCATTTTATTCATATAAGTAAAAGTTTTTCTTATAATCCCTAAATTTCTGTTTGCCAAGTTAACCTTAGCACTTATGTGTTGTTGAAAACTGAGATCTTGATCAAATATAACTCCTAGATCTTTTTGGTTTGTAATTCTTTCAATCTTAGAGATATTCCCGTCATTATTTTTTACATAGAAGTCTCCAGGATCTTTTTTACCTATATGTAACGTTTTACATTTAGTTGAATTAAAAGTCATCTCCCATTTGTTGGCCCAATCACATGCACTGAAAATATTGCCTTGTAGACTATTCTCATCCCCCTCAGTATTGATTTCCATATACAGTTTTGTATCATCAGCAAACAACTTAGATGAACAGCTTAACCCTTGTGGGAGGTCATTTATGAAGATTATAAATAAGATTGGTCCTAAAACACTTCCCTGGGGTACTCCGCTTGTTACTCTCTGCCACGAAGAAAATTTTCCATTGATCATAACACGTTGTGTTCTATTCTGTAAAAAATTTTTTAACCAGTTGTATATTTTCCCTCTGATCCCCATATGCCATATTTTATTTAGTCATAAGCTGTTATCCTGCTGTAATATGATGATGCAGCAGTTTGAAAACATCCTGCTGTTTTAAAACATGAGGGAAATGGGATTATGACCATGACTGTTACTTCAACAGTAATTGCAGAATTTCTTCCTAGAAACACTGTAAAATTTTGTAAAACCAACCATGTTCAAAAAGGGCAGATTTTTTTCAATGCTAATAAGATAGCCCTTAAAATGTTAGGAGCACACTAATGATTCCAGATTACGCGAATCAAGATCAGAATGCTCTTGGACGCATTTCAATTAAAAAAAAAAAAAAAAAAAAAAAAAACGTCTTGTGACCCCCCAAAAAACATCCCCTTTACGTCAATACAACAACATACTGCCGGTAAGCGATTGTATAGACTGTGATGGTGCGAGGGCAGGTTGCTAAGCCGACATAAAAAGCACGAAAACTGGTTACAGTCAATAAATTCGAAGATAACGTCAACCTCATCTAAATCTGGTGGGAAATCTTGTAAATGCTGTCACTTTACCTTTTAATTATATCATATATGTATGGTAAAAAATTCAGTTCGTTCTCAGGAGAGCTTGCCATTCTTTCATCACATTATTTTCCTTATCTACCGTCAGGTTTGTATGTTTCACGTGATATTTGGACCTAGAATTTTGTTCCTTGATGTTTAATATTACTGAGTAGGCTTTTTTTGTATTTGACGTCCACCACGACATCAAAACAAAGATTCAATAACTAATATCAATTCATTACTCTAGTCTAAGGAAATAATTGTGTGTTTTTTGCAAGAAATAGGTTACCGACGAAGTTTACCGCAGCCAATGCATACCCTCCTCGGAGGTATCGGGACAACTCGCACCCTGCAGAACTCGTACCCTAATCTAAAGAGTTCGCAAGTTCTCCAGAGAACTCGTACCCGGGATACGAGTTCTCTGGAGAACTCGTACCCCACAAATAGATATAAATATTGTTGATCAGTAAGTTTTCAAGCTTTATTTTTCGAAAGTTACTAGAGTCTAACAGGGCCGACTCTAACATCATTTCATTTTTGTACAAAATTTGAATGGATCTATAAGGATAATGATTTAAAAATAAAATAAAATAAATGTACATGTGTTGAAATTACATAAATAAATGGAATGGGAGTGGCGTTTGTTGTATATAAAGTAAACATGAGAGGGAAGAATATATGGTAGCTTAACTTAAGGCTTAAGGATTTTCATTATCGAAATTTCGCTTGATGATGATGAGGATGATGATAATGATGATGATACCTATAAATGATTGATGAATATTTTTTGTTGGTCCAAGTTAATAATTTATTATGGATTTTCAGGGATGATGATGATGGTGGTGGTCGGGTAGAAGTTTGAAATGATGGTGATAAGGATTTGAAGTGTTTCACATATCTCGTATTTGTATCTCCATATCATATGTATATTGTAATTTGGGCTGATAGCCTTTATTTACAATAAAATTATTACTTACTTACCCACAAAAGAATTTTGATTCCAACGAGATTGACATTAAAATAATAATAATAACAACAATAATGTCTGTTACCTTATTTTCATTGAATAACTGTCGTATGCAATAAATAAAGTGGAAATCACGAATGCACTGCTGAACTTGATAGTTGTGTCGTGGGACGAGCGAACTATGTCTTGAGAACAAATAGAAAGTTGCAAGAAAAATGCATCATGTCAGTAGAAACAGATGGTTACGTACTGAAACAGAATATTATTTTGTGGTATCGAGACTGGAATAAAATCTCATGTCCCATCTGGAATTCTGGTAAATCACTAATCCGTGGAGCACTGTCTATTGAGATGTCTGTACAATTCAGAAGTAAATCCATAACTGTAAACTGCTTAACTGAACCAGGTTGTTGCACATGCATTTTTTATTTACACTTCATATTCACAAAATATCCCATTTAATACAATATTTACGTATTCACAAACGATAACAGCTCTATTTACGACGGTTTCTTAGCTCGGCAGATCTTCTCAGGTGTAGAGCATAACACAAGGCTCGTGTAATTTTTTCTATACTCTGGATATCCCTTGGCCTTAATGAAATAACATGCTTTATCTTTTTAGCCGTACAGTCCACTACAAGTCTTGTTAGGAGAGATTTTCCTAGAATTGTTTCAAATAAAGCACACTTTACTCTGTTCAAAACGACTTCAAGATTTCAATATGCTTTCTTCTAACATCATCTAACAACGGGCATTTCAAGAGAAAGTGTTCAATGTCTTCAATTTTTGTATCACACATGTAACATATATCAGTGCTTGTTTTTTGAAAGCGGGCCACTTCCGACTGGAGCACATAGATACCCATTGTTATTCTAGCTTTTATTTCTGCTCTCCTTACATCATGTTGGTTGGTTTGAACTGATTCCCAAATGGTGTGTCTATTTTCCAGAGGTAATTTTTGCATTTGTAAGAACTTTAGTGTTGATTTTTTATCAATTGCTTTTTCTCATTTACTCTCCGAGTAAGTGTTGATATTTGTTCTTATTTTTCCATTCACTTTTCTTTGGCATATCAACTAGAAGACGTTGTAGTGATGGTAGCTCATATTTTTTCAGTACCTGCTTTAACTCTTATAATGAAAGAAAATGAGGCAATCAGTATATGCGATTGTCTCTCAATTATTTTAATTATTTCAAATTTAGTACATTGTAGTTGATAGGTCTAGAAGGAGATTTGTCAGAAAAGATAGTTCTTTCTTATCTATAGTTACTTCCATTGGCTGTGCGCCTATCAGACTGTAAGTGGCCACGTTTGCAGTCCCATTAGGGAGTCCCTGGATTCTTCTATATACACGTACTTGTAATTGTAGCCTCTCCAACTTTTGTATATCCGATTTGGTGGATTGTAGTATTTCTATATTGTCCAGTACTCTTGGAATGACATATGTTTGTCACAGTTTTATTACAGTCTTTGGGTGCATCCCTTTTCTAACATGGATCTTCAATAAGAACTCTATTACCTTCTTTTCTTGTTATCCCAAGGTGCTTTGTTTCTAATTTTTGAGTAATTTCATCCTGTCATAGGGTAACCTAGATTTTTTCCATATACATGTATTTAGTTAAGGCTACAAGATCTGATTTATTAGGGTTTATTTTGACTATGTCTCTATTTGTCATTTTATCTACAATGTTCAACAAGGCTTTAGTTTCAGTTTTTGTACTTGCAGATATTGCAATATCGTCTGCAGAAGATGGTGGGGCTGTATTTATATGGCCTATATTCGCTCTAATATTGGACTTTTCTACAGCTTTAAAGATATTATTATTATATCTTTTGTATCTGAGCTGCCCAGCTTTTGTGCAAGCGCGAGGTTAGAACGAACAAAATCTAGGACACTCAAATCAAACGTAGCGTAAGAGTTAGCATGGAGTTACCTGCCTTTCGAATAGTTTTCTTTAGTGAGGTATATATAGTATTGTCAACAAAAAACATGGCGTCTGAAGGTCCTGATAGCGCTGGCACACTTTTGTTTCTCCCCTTCTTTGTTCCATACTTGTATAAAATATTTTGCTGACACAAATTTTCAGCTTTCAGCTGATCTAGTGTTCATAGAGCAATAAGTGAATGCTGTATTTAAGGATTTCAAAAAGAGTATCGCAACTTATTTTACAAATATGTACCGGTTTCGTAATTTACGTCTTTCAAATTTTTTGTAAATTTATCTGACTAATCAAAATATTTGTTTCCTTTTTCAACTTTTTTGTATTGATTAGTAGGCTTCAATAGAACGACCTAATGCCATATGCTTTGTGATAGTGTCATCTTCGAATTTGACAAAATGACTAATTTTAGACTAGTCCAAATTTAAAGCATTGGCAGGCAACTTTGGTAAATTGGACTTATGGTGGTCTTACCAGTTTTCGTGGGACTAAATTGACAAGTTTAGCCTACGTATATCTAAATGAAGAACTGATTACAAAAACATATTATAAACAAAAAATTTAATTTAAATGCATATGAAGCCACAAATTCTGTCTGAATCATGCATGTTCAACGGCAACAACATATTTCACCCTTCAACTCTTGTGCCGGAAGCTGAATTGGCGCATGGGAAAACATGCCCTCATTTCGTGGCTTTCAATATCTGTAGAACAGCTCATAAACAAAGAACCGAAATTCATCATATACACCAAAACTCATCAAAGGTGTTAACTATCATGACAAGGGACTGTTTTAAACAATGAAAATGAACAGCTCTGAGTCAATAATCCTAAGTTTTTGAAGCGCGATGAAAAGGATGGATTAGTGTCATGGCGGCCATTGGCCCTTTCGTGACGGCAGCACCAGAATATCAGAATAACAAAAATTAAGGCATTTTGGTCCCTTCTATCAATTTAAATACACCTATGAGGACAGATTAAGAATTGTTTTAAACACCACTTTATCATAAAACATCTGAAAACATTGAGTATCTTAATAAAAGGATTAGAAACATTTTCTCTCTGTAGCAGCAAATGTTCCGGAAAAATTCTTCATTCATAAGCGACCGAACGAAATAGGTAACGAAAATCTCCGATCTATTTATAGACCAGACTCTTGTCATATTATTGCAGTATGATCACATGACTGTTTGGCATCAAGACTGACTATGTCACATGTCAGGACTTTTTCAGGATTAAAATTAAATATCAGACGGAGAAATTGAATTGGGTACGTATCGGTCTGAAAAAGGTAATAAGAAATTTGTCACTAAAACCGACCATTCCTTCAGAAACGTGCATACTGTCTTGTTTTCGATGCATTTTATAAATCAGCTGCAGTGGCACTGTTGTGTAAATTCAAATGAGCAGTTCACACAAAACAGTGACGTCATTCACTTCTTAGTTTACGAGAAAACTTGGATATCATTTCGGGTTCGAAAACAGGTACCCCACGAAAATAGGTCAGTTGACCATACATAGTGAAACAATTAGAGTTTTAAGTAAAAAAGGTAATTATGCAGTACTTGTGCACCTCAGGTGATGAATATTCACCAAGATACCTGGGCTTAATTGTTTTTATTTGTTGCTCAGTTTGAGCATTAACTCATGCAGGCTTTTGAAGTACAAAAATGTAGAATAACAAAAATAGCTTTGGGGCTACCCTCTGAATGTGTGTGTGTTGGAATAAAACTCAGTCCTGAAAAGGCAGGGATGTAAAATTCCACTTGCAAGCTCTCATTGCCTAGTGATCTCTGACTTTGGATGAGTACAAAGATACCAGACTCATCCAGCCAGGCGAGTGCATTTTCTGATCTAAGCCTGCAATTAAAATAAGTAAAATTTGGCAGAATTTCACTTAGAATGCTAATCTAGTGAAAATTTTTGTCTGATATTGATTGATCTGCATTGTTTTTTAAATCAGGACATCTTGGAGCGTATGTTCTGCTGTCTACACTTTGGTCTTCTTTCCTTAGCATACAGAAATAGCTGACAGAATGCCTAACTAGTTTGTACCTATTTAGGATTTTCTAAACTTATTGAAGGAGTGTCCCAACTAATTTCTTGTAAATTGTTTGAATCACTACAGATGCATTACAAAGTAGGCTTTGCATGTAAGAAGATAATTATGTAAACAGCTAGGTTGATTTTGAGTCGGTAGAGTTAGTCATTTATGTGACAGGGTAGCTAATCTTTTTTTAGTAGCATTGTAGTCTGTTTGCATACATGTACACCGTTTGTAGTAAGTAAAACAGTAATGTCTGAGAAG
Source organism: Tridacna gigas (assembly GCA_945859785.2). Taxonomy (NCBI): domain Eukaryota; kingdom Metazoa; phylum Mollusca; class Bivalvia; order Cardiida; family Cardiidae; genus Tridacna; species Tridacna gigas. The sequence goes on along the minus strand of OX244030.2, from coordinate 48,039,185 downwards.
TGCAAGAATATTCCTCTGTTGCAAGGCAAGTGGGCCCCTGGCCTGGGTAAGATGATGAGAAATATTTCTCTGACCAGTAACAGATTAGTTAATTACATGGCTTTCAATTACAACATGATGTTTATCACCTAAGATTAAAGTTATCAGACAAATATTTCACAAAAAAGAAGGGCTCATGAGAAACTCTACAGGGCAAGTAACTTTTTATACATACTCGCTCCTATAGGGCTAGTGGGTAAAGAAACAATTTTATGCCCCTGAAGGTTGAATCCAGTTTTACTGCTACTTTTTTTTTTTTTTTTTTGCAAAGATATCAAAGGATTAAGTGATGAACAAATCAAAGCCGTGTATTAGGTGTGAAAAAATGTCTGCATGTGAATTACTACTTCGCGTTTTTACTAAAACCTAATTGAATTACTATACAAGTCCAAGTTACTGAACTTGTCTTTTTCCAAACTACCGCAAGTCTCTCCTTTCATACATTTTTGTTTTTTGCTGTTTAGGCAAATTTCAGACCAAGCATAAACCAGTATAAGTTTAATTTGGAATATTTGAAGGACAGGAAAGTGTCATTTTCAAGTAATGTGGAAAATACTGTAAGGAAAGGAGCAATTAACCCTTTACCAAACAACAAAATTTTAAACTGGTACAAATGAAAGCATTTGCAGATGACAAACATTCTAAAAGGAGTATTTCAGTCTTTGATAGGGTAGAAAATATTGTGGGAAAAGGAGAAAGTGCTGGTTACCAGCATTTTCTCCATTTCCAGCAATGTTTTCAAAAGGCTTTTTTCTCCGGGTCTTTAAAAGTCGGGATTGTGTGCTACAGGGTTAAAAGGGCAAAAAAGTCATTTGTACAGTAATATGTTAATTATCTCTTGACATTTGAAATGAAATAATGCCATATGTTAAAAATATAGTAAATACATGTACCATTTTGATTATCTTGTTTCAAAAATAATAGAAAACAGCCAGGAGAAAGGTAGTCAAGAGAAAGGTGAGGCAATGGAAGTGCCTACAAATTCCACCAGTCCTGGTCTTGATACATCAAATAATTCAACATCACAATCCGTAGATCATGCTCAACCATCGTCATCAACAAGTACAGAAATTACTAATGAGACTAACGAACAGACAACTTTAGTGTCACAGGCAGATGCAGCGGCAGAAAGTCAAGTCACAGATTCAGGGGGATCTGAAGCTGGAGTACAGGAAACAGGTTTGCTTGATTCCTGTATTTTGATACCTTTCAATACTAGAAGGTGTTGGAATATGTCCACAAAATAATCAGATGCTCACAAAGAGCGTGGAAAAAATGAGATAAAAGTGGCAAAATGATATTGACATATTTCAAGTATGTAAAAGCAGCTAAGTCAGAGTTATTATAAAGTACAAAACAAAAACAAAGAAACACGTGCCAAAATGCTCTGATAACCTTTTTTTTTCTTGAATGGGTCATGACTGAATTATAAAAACAATTGCATAAACCATTACCAAACAATCTCAAGTACCAATATTAACAACCCTGAGGAAGGTGCTTTTGAAAACAATGTGGCAAAAAGGAAATGGTGGTGACCGGCATTTTCTCCTTCTCCCACAAAGTGTTCCTCATTCCATAATCAGTACCATACTTTAACTCTTTACCAAATGACAAAATTTTAAACTTATCCAAATTGAAAGCATTTCCAGATGATTAATAAAATGTTGCTAAATGGTGATTTCTCTCTTTGATAGGGTAGAAAATAATGTGGGAAAAGGAGAAAATGCTGGTTACCAGCATTTTTTCCTTTTCCCTACAATGCTTTCAAAAGCCTTCTTCCTTAGGGTCGTTAAAAAGTTAGGATTGTGTGGTAAAGGATTAATTGTCATTTGAAAATGCTTTCAATATTGAAGAGAGCAAAATTTTGTTGTTGGGTCGAGGGTTACATTTTTTTTGCCAGAGCCAGTTATTGATCAATTGTAAAATACTGTACATGTAGTGTGTTCAGCAATGATGTCTTTGGAAAACAATTGATGAATGCAAGATAGTGCTATTGGTAATTTTTGTTTTCTTTTTCAGGGGAAAATTGTGATTCAGAAAGTGAAGAAACTGTGACTTTCAAAGTGATATATAATAAACAGAAATTTGATGTGACATTTCCATTGGATAAAACTGTTCTAAAGTTAAAAGAGCATATACAAAAGTTGACAGGTAAAGTAGAATGAGCCACGGTACCTCTGCATGGAAACTTTTCGAAGATTTCGCTATTTTATCAAGTGAGCTTTTGAGTAGATTTCTTAATCCTCATTAATCCAGGTGCCCTTTATTTCGTTAGGTACAGTCGTCATAATGAATGAAGTTAAGTTTAATGTTTCACACCAGGGTTACTGAGAATGAGATTTCTTGTATGCACAGCCAAAATTTAGTCTTCAAATATACTCTAAGGATTGAGAGAATTAGTTCAGATAGAGTGCAATGTTGCTTTGAGAACTGAAATATAGGAACAGTTTTGGTTCTTCATACAAACAATTAGAACATCTGTTGAGTTGTTTTGAAATAGTCCTCAACAAGACTGATAACCTTGAACGGTACCCAAACAATCAAAATGTCTAACACATCATGAAAGCATTTCAGAATTCAAATCCACTGATTGCGTGTTAAATCCTAAGTTGCCAAGCACAAATTCAGTTACTTTTGTCAACGGTGCAGATCAAGATCAGATTGCATAGAAGATGTGGTCTAATTGTAGATCTAACAATTTCCATTTGTGAGTTGAGAGAAATGTTGCTGTCTGTAAGCAAGGTAAAGTCAGTAACTTGAAGCGAGAAAGAGTTTATCCTGTATGAAAATTGGTTGCATGGATAAAGAAAATACTTACTAAGCCTAGTGGCCAATTATTACACTCATTACTGTATATTTACAACTTTTTACCCTTTGACACTAGTTAAACTTTTACAGTCATTGTGGGAACTAGAGCACTTACTTGTAACAGGCAGTTGTTGACTTTCCCTCAAAGTTTTCAATTCTGTGAAAAAAGATTATTTACCTTTCCTTAACCCTTTCCCAAACAAGCCCTGGTTTTCACGTGTCCGCACTACAAGTCTTTTGAAAACACTGAGGGAAAAGGAGAAATTGCTCGTAATGAGCAATTTCTCCTTTTCCCACAGTGTTTTCTACCCTTTTTGAGAACTTTTTGCCATTTTCATCAAATTTAAAATTGTCATCTGCAAACTCTTTCAATTTGGACCAGTCCAAAATTTGTCGTTGGGGAAGGGGTTAAGGCATTTTTCCTCTGTTTTTCACTACCGTTGGTAGGTCTAATAATAGCTTGTACTACTACAGTAACAAGTGAAAGTGCCTGTATACACTTCTGTGTGATCTATCAATATAACAACTTGATGTGTCCTTTATGCAATTTTCATTGTAGGTGTGCCTTCTTCCATGCAGAAAATAATGTTTAAAGGTATGTTTGCCTCTAAAGCTAATAATAACTAAGCTTTCATCAGCAACTGTTTTTGCTTAACCTTTTACCAATTGACAAAATTTTAGACTCATCCAATTTCAGAGCAATTCAGCTACAAGTTACATGTGGCTTGACTGATGAGATTCGTCTCGGAAAGGAATATTAATATTGTGAGAAAGGAAGAAAATACTCTTGATTGGTTTGTTAAGGGTCAATAGGCTTATGTTTTTAAAATGAGACACTGACCCTGATATATTAAGGAAAGCAGAGAAAATAATATTATTGCCCAAGGATATGAAAAGTTTAGAGAAACCTTCTCAGTTAAACTTGTACCAAACAATCCAGTACTGTAACCTGTAACAACCTAGGAAAGATGGCTTTTGAAAACATTGTGGGAAAAGGAGAAAGTCCTGGTTATGAGCATGTTCTCTTTTGCCCACCACTCTATCAATTGAGTCATATTAAAATTTTGATTTATCATTTGCAAATACTGTCAATATAGTATACATGTGTAAGATTTGAATGACCATTAGGGAATTAACTTTCTTTTCTGAAACATTATTGTGGAAGATGATTCCAAACTGTATTGCATGATGTTCACGGTTTTACCACTGCTTTCTGCAACAATTTTTCTCAGATAACTTCAAAAAATGACCTTGGAATGTATGAACAGTCATTGCTTATAAAAGCTGAATACACATGAAAACATAATTGCCAAAGAGAATGGTTGCTCACTGTTAGACATTTCTTCTTTTGCCACAGTATTTTCAAAGGTAATCTGCTACAAGATTTGAAAAGTTATGTGTTGGTAGTATATTATTAAGAAAAAGTCAGTGTATGAATACATGCACACTCATAAATCTTCTAGGTTTAGCAAAAAGTGAATCCACTCTACGTGATCTGAAAGTAACGAATGGTGCCAAAGTGATGGTGGTTGGATCTACGATGAATGATGTTTTACAAGTTGCAAACAAACCAACGCAGAAAGAACTGGAAGAAGATACCAAGGCTGTCTCATCTAAAGAACCTCTAAGTCAACAAAAAGTATTATTCTGTCATCTGACTGTTTTCATTATATGTGCTTGGTTTTTCAAATGATGAGGTTTGTCTTTGAGAGGGTAGAAAATGTTTTGGAAAAAGGAGAAAACCAATGATAAGGAGAAAATGCTGGTCATCAGCATTGTCTCCATCAGTTTCTACTTTACTTTAAAGTTCTGGGTATTAATGCTTTTTCTGGAGTATCTTTAAGAGTATGCTCCAAAACATACTAATCAAGCCATTGGCTGTTTTTCCCACTCAAACAAAGTCATGACATTGTCTAGCAATAGGAAAAGATTGAATTTTGTTGCATCAGTCCTTGAAAAGAAGAGTTTTGGCTGTGTGCTTTATGTAGTTTGAATAGTTCTTAGACCATCTTAACTTCTACTTAGCATGATATCACTGACTCATTTAAAAATCAGTGGTGCCACCTTTTATTGAAATATGCAACCACTTCTAGGGTGACACTACTTTAACTCTTTACCAAATGACAAAATTTTAGATTTGTCCAAATTGAAAGCATTTGCAGACAACAAAATAAATGTGACTCAAAAACTGAAATTTGTTTTGGGAGGTTTCGAAAACATTGTGGGAACAGGAGAAAATGCTGGTTTAAACCTGTGATTGTGTGGTAAAGCGTTAAGTTCTATGAAGTTGCCACAGCTCTTTGTCATCTGTGAAGTAGTCTTTCTCTGAGAAGTTGTTGTTTGGAAAACTTCATATAATGTATTTAGTTGAATGGCATAATTAATACTGGGAGAAAAACTCGGGGTCAATTGTTACCTAATTATGCTATGTGCTTGGGTAAGTTCTTCTGTGTACAAGGTTGGACCACCTTTAAAAAGATTGTTGCAAAAGAAGAAATTGTAATAAGCAACTTCTGTTGCCACAATCTTTTCACATGTTGTCATTTAACCTTAGTAAATGTTGATTAGCCCTGTTTTACAAGGATCATGTCACAGTGTTTAAGGCAGTAACATCTTACATCTTTATAGAACTTCTAACTCGGAGTTTACAAAGGTTTGTTTTTCATGTTCATGCCTGATGTAACAACATGTTTCATACAAAATACTATACATGTACACTGTAATACTAAACATGTGTGAATATGTATATTTTACAGCAACATAAAAAAGTCCTTGATAAGTATGGAAAACCTGATGATGTTACCCCTGGCATTAAAAATGCAAAGCTGTCACTTCCACCACACCCTCTGTCAGGAATGTATAATAAATCTGGAGGCAAAGTGAGGCTCACATTTAAGTTAGAACTAGATCAGCTGTGGTTGGGAACAAAAGGTATTGCAAAATTTTTATTTATAAATTCATTCATTGATTATTTTGCACCCTGCCATTGAATGGAAAATGTGCACATAGGTCATCCATGTACATATGCTTGTGTTTTAAAGTGATGATGAGTGTTTTTGTCTGCTCCATAAGTCAATGAATGAACAAAGTGTAATATGCAATAGCCATGTTGCCAGCTCAAAGGTCAGATTAGAGTACATGTACTTTGTTGAAATTTATCTTTATGTTTTACATTTCAAGTGATGTGCCCAGCCAGTAACTTTAACATGCTTGAAGATATTTCAAGATATAGCACCAATGATCCATACATGTATAAATATATAGATCTTGTGTGTCTCAATAATCATAATTTCAAGGCTACCTTAACCAGAATATTCCTAAACATATCCAGAAATTTAAATCCTAGATTAGACAATGCATTCTGTGCAATCACATCTTGATCTACATACAAATGGTCTATTACTGCAACTTACTACGGTGTGTCCCAAGAAAAGTAGGAGTTAGTATGTGTCATTTTTTTTTCAGTAAGTTTTAACTTGTGACATAAAGTTATGAGTGGCCAAGATACCTTTAATGGTAGATTATGATATCTTTTTTTGCAGAAAGAACAGAGAAACTTCCAATGAATTCCATTAAAGCTGTTGTAAGTGAACCTATAGCAGGCCATGAGGAATACCATCTATTGGTTGGTACTTGTTGTTGTCTTTCACACTGTTTAAAATCATGCATCATCAAGGGCTTCATTCATCAATTTCTTATTATATTAATTCTTAGGCCCCAAAGTAGCTTACATTACATGCCTAATATTCGAAACTTGAATGACTCGCTTTCAAAAAATCTAAATGAATTGCTCTGGGGATCACATGATCATGCTTTTTTGGCACGGTAAAAACCTGTGAAAAAGCTTGAAGAAAAGATACTAATATTTTGGCAAAAGCATCTATGAAAGGTTCCAGGTAAACGGAAATATAGGAGCCATACTCTAGCTAAAGGGGCTTTATGCATTACCATAAGGTATTGTATCAAGCGAGTCATCACAAAATTATGGATCCACAAAGTCTGTTTTGTCCAACAACCAACTGAATCATGATGTGAAATGGTCCTTGTACATACATAAAATTGACCAATAGTGAAAAGTTTCAGCACAGGTCAGCTTGTGCAGACTGCACAGGCTGGCTTGGGTCAATACTTTTGCAGATGCATTAAGCCCTATTTTCATGGGGCATGCCTCATACTCATTTTTTCAATTTATAATGAAAATACTGGTAATACAACAGAATTTTTTACTCATCCAAATGGAAAGCATTTGCAGACCACAAATCAAATGATGGAAAATGTCTTTGAAAGAGTAGAAAACATTGTAGGAAATGGAGAAAATGCTTGTTACCAGCATTTTCTCATTTTCCCATAATGATTTCAAAAGCCATAGTCCTCAGGGTCTTTAAACAAAGGATTGCTTGGTGTAGGGTTAAGCCTCTTGTCTTCCACTAGGGATTTACAATTTTGACCTACAGACGTCTCATGATTCTTGTTTTTAACTTAACCTATTATTAAACAAAACAGAGAGACTTGTCCACATTGAAAGCATTGATGAATTGAGTGTGAATGATGAAATGATAGGATTTGTCTTTGAAAGGTTACAAAACATTGTTTGAAAAATGAGAAAATGCTACTTACCAGCATTTTCTCCTTTTCCTGCAGTGTTTTGAGATCATTTTTTTCCTCAGGGTGGCAAAAGCTTGAGATGGTTTGGTAAAGGGTTAAACATGCATTGAAGATGCTTATTAGAATAACCGTATAGAGGTAGTTCTAATCAGTATCAACAAGACAGTTTGTAGAAAAGAAATGAGCCATGCTGTGGCAAAGGGGGTGTAAGTCATTGTCATGATGCATGGTACCAATCAAACCATTACATAATTATGAATCCATACTAGCCACTTATTGTAACAAGCAGTTGAATCCTTAGGTAAACTAGTCCTTGGACATACAAAAAATTGATACATAGCAAAAAGTTCACTCCCTCTTATTTGTCAATAAAAATATATGCAAGATTTCATTCTACTTTGCAGGCATTACAACTTGGACCCACAGAAGCCTCCCGGTACTGGATCTATTGGGTCCCAGCACAGTATGTTGATGCAATTAAAGATACAGTTCTGGGAAAGTGGCAACTATTCTAATCTGTGTGAAAAGATGGATGTTTGTGATGCTCAGCCCCTTTGCCTGTCATTGTGTAATTGTTATGAAATGTGCTTATTTTACAGTTGCTTGATCTATTTCTTGTGACTCATTCAGATTAGACACAGAGAACTTTGTTACTTTTGAAAGACAAATTGAAACTACTATGAATGTCTTAAAAAAGTTATTGACTGGCAGATGTACAGATAAGAGATTCTTTATCTGTATTTGCCAAGCATTCCAAGTTGCATTCTTAGTCTAATTCTAAATTTAAAAAGGAACACAATTTCTGGTTGGCTTAACCAAATCAAACAGTTTAGCCAATCAGAAATTGTTGTACTTTAGAATTTAGAATATTCTTGAGCAGTAGACTAAGAATTCAGTTTAGAATGGTCAGTGAGTCCTGCCCAGATCCAAAGAGTGACATCTCTTCAGTCCTTCATTGAAACCTTTGTAGGTGAATATTAATACGTGTATTGATGTCATTAAGATTTGCATTTGGTCCTGCAGGTTTCACTGGTTAGGATGTAGTATTAGTAACCCAATGGTCCAGAGTTTGCTCCTCTTCACCTGTGGCATTTAGCTTTTAATGGGAATGTCAGCCACAGAGCCCTAGCCCAGTACTGGTGAAAACTACGAAAACACCTGAATGACTTCAACATCATCTGGATATGACTGAAATAGATAAGAGGTATTAAACATCATTCCTTAAATAGAATTGTGTATTCTAGCCTATTCTGATGAACACAGGGTCTAGAGAAGAAATGCTTTTAGTATCTGTTGACACTGTCCTAACTGAATCTCTTGAATTGCAGAATACAAGTTAACGTTTTGAAAGTGTGATACATTCAGTATCTGAATGGTTTGTAATAAATGGATGGAAGGAAAATAAAACCATTTGTTTAACGCACAATGTTTTACTGTTCTCTTTATACAACCACACACAGCTCTCTGTACTTTTTTAATTCCTCACCAAACAATCTCGACCCAGAAAACGAAGGCTATGGCAAACATGGGAAAATTCTGATAACCAGCATTTTGTCCTTTTCCCACAATGGTTTCTATCCATTCAGAGAAAAATTCAGTTATTTCAGTCAGAATTAATTTGTTGTCTGCAGATGTGTTTAACCCTTTACCACACAATCCTGACTTTAAAAAGATCCTAGGGACATTGTTTTCAAAATCCTTCTTCTGCAGGGTCGTGGAAAAACAATCATTGTAGAAATTTAACTTAACAATCACAGACATCTAACAGAAGTATTTGTAAATATTTAAGGTAGAGCTTTTATTTGATGTTGAAATTCCATGCTGGTAATCATGGGATTTTTACAACATAACATTCAAGTTCAAAAGCTATCAAACCACATGTGTTTGAATAAACAAGCTTTGAGTAGTCAGGGTCTGACTAGTCACAGCAACCTCATTAGGTCTGCGGAAAAAGGAGAAATAGATCTATGTGCCGACATTTCGTTTTATACTGGAAATGGAGAAATACATATCCAAATCATACACTCTTTTCCACGTGACTATTTAGACTTGTCCAATTTGAAAGCATTTGCAGATTATAACTTAGATATGGCTCACATACTCAAAAAAAATGGGCAAAAAGCATTGTCGGGGAAAAATGTTACCATTATTTTGTCCTGTCTCCACAATGTTTCCAAAAGTCTTAACCGGGTCATTAAAACAAGGAATTGTTTAATGATGGGTTAAAAAGTTTAAGAAATCAAGATCTCTGTCTTCCATCAATGTCTAGATCACTGGTTTTCATATGATACAGTCGAACCCCAGTAGCTTAGACATAGTGTCCAGGACTTGAGAACTGGGGGTTGCTGGTTCGATCCCCGGCTTGGCCAATTTATTTTTGAGGATTGATGATAGTCATTGCAACAGGATTCGTTCCTCTCTCACTGCTGACCATTGCTTCGATGATGGTAATGTGGGAAAGCTGCCAGTGGCTTGAAAAGAATATTGTGCGTAGTACTGGTAAAAGTAATCCAGAAATGCATGGATAGGTGCACTGACCACCACAATATAACATAAATAATATTGAAAACGGAATTAAACACCACACAATCAATCATATGGTTTGACAAATTTTCGGCAGGACATACATCTCCATTAGAACTCATCTTTCAGCTATTTTGATTAGGTAAGGTTTTTAGAAATTGGTGCAACTAGCCTATATAATTTCATTATATAAAAGCTATGCTGCTTTATTGACTGCACGAAAGAATGATATGGCCTCACATAAATAAAAGTTGATATGTACATTTAATTTAAACATTAAATTTGCGAATGGCTTGTAAAATGTCTTAATTCAGGTTATGATATCAAAAATAGGTTTTAGCCCTTCAAACCACACAATCCCGACTTCTAACGACCCTGAGAAAGGTGTTGAAAACGTGGTGGGAAAAGGAGAAAATGCTGACAACCGGCATTTTCGCCTTTGCCCACAATGTTTTCTACCCCTTGCAAATCAAATTTCATTGTTTTAGTCGCATGTATTTTTTCGTCTGCAAATCCTTTCAAATTGTTTTTCGTTTGGTATAGAGTTACATTGTTTCAGCAGAAATGCATATTTTGCCCTGAAAAGATCAGGAGGGCTTGACATTGATAGGTACCTATAGATAAATGTTTACAAGTAAATAGATTTTAAGGTAACAGTATTAACTTTTGCAAGTTTGAGACGGTCCCGTAAACCTTGGCTTGTCTGCTGGCAAAAACCTGTTTTCCAGACATGTTTCAGCACCTTAAGTACTTTGATATCTATTGCGCAGCAGCAGATCAAGATTATGTTGAATTATTTTATTTATTTTGATTGTTTTCTATATTTACAAACATTTAATTTTTTCTATTCTTTTAGATGATTGTGAAGCAACTTTATCCCCATTTTTTTTTTTTTTTTTTTAATTCGTTTCTTTATAAATAATATTCAATGTGTAAACTGGACGACAGCGATTTCAAACGCTGTGAAGTTATTTATTACCTGGAAAATGGACGAATCTCTAGACGATTACATTTCCAAAGCTAATTTTAAAGTTAGCATAGGGTAAGACATATTTTCTTTTCAATAAACAAACATTTAGCCTCATCTTACATCTTTAGAGTTCACCATCTACTTAGGTAAGGCACCGGTATAAAATTGAAAAATGAATTGTAATTCACCGCCACGAAAACCCATAACATTTCACGTGGCTTCTCAATGTCCCAATATATTGCTCAATTTTCTCTTCTCTGCATCTGTCTGCAGCATTTGGCATTTCAAACATCAGTGAAGACTGAGGATACTTAACACAAATAATGTTATCAAAATACGTGAAACTACACAGACTGTAGTGAAGGAGAGTTGCACGCTCCATTATGTGTTCGAAGACAAAGTGAAATTGTGATCTGTACAAGGTAATGTTTTGGTGGATAGAGAAGATCTGGGTTATATTTGACACCTGGGGACATTCTGACCCTTCGTTCATCGTTAAACATAACAAATAGAATAAAGACTCTATCAGGCCTAACAGTAAATCCCTTATAAAAACAAACTTATATTATATGGTGACGTAATCAGTAAGAGGGTTAATTTGATTGGATCAGGTATCGATATTGTTTTTTGTGTTTTCCTCCATAGGAAAGTATCAAAAGCCTGAACATTATTAACATTAGTTAAAGGACCCAGTAAAGGTATTTGATATGGTATTTACATACTAAGTGAGTTAACTGTATTCGCAGATGTACATTTCGACTACTTATGTTTTATTGTGACAAAATGTTTTATTCTAAAAATCAAAAATAGTTCCCTGTGTCATGAAACTCTACATGCAGAAAATTAGTATAGAAGAGCGGGTCTTGTATCAGACACACGGCTCATTGATTTGCAATGCGGTTTATTACTAGTTGCAACACTTGTGCTATTTAATTTGATTGATAAACTATGCAGTGATGCTATTTTTAAAAGTTAGCATTTTGGGAGGAAACTGTGGTGAAGTGTGATGTAACCATATATCTTGTTATACGTCAAATGAGAAACAAGCGCTTACAACTTCCAGTAATCTTTCTGTCGATTCTGCTCCCTGGGTACTGCACTGGGTACTGAGAAAATGATTTAGATTACAATAAATTGTATACAGGTAGCTAAAATATTAAGGGGGGAAATCTTGAATCCATTTCCAAATAGATCTAATCAGTCTCGATGGACTCCTGGATTAAACCTTTTCCTGTCTGATATTTTCCAAATCGAGTGTCCGATACACATCAGTATGTGTCCCATCCAAAATTACCTACACGCTATAAAGAATATCATTCATTGTTCAATGATAACTATAATTTGTTGGAACAATACAGAGCAAATCACACTTAACATAGATTTGCCCATTTGGTGTCCACAGAATAAACAACAAGCCAATGAACACATCAGAAAGATGCTGAAAGTGTCTGATAATACCTGGTTCTACTCTAATGGTCTCAGTATTGACAGCATCCTACAAAACTAATTACTGGTGACTGACCTGTTTTCGAACCCAAAATGACATCAGAGATTCCTTGCAAACTAGGAAGTGAATGACTACACTGTTTTGTGTGATATGCTTATTTGAATATAAAAAAAAGTGTCACTGCTGTTAATTTATGAAATGCAATAAAAACAAGACAATATGCATGTTTTTACAGGAAAGATTGGTTTTAAGTGATACATTTCTTTTTCAACCAGATACATGCCAAATTAAAATTCTCCGTTTAACATTTAATTTTAATCCTATAAGGTTAACAATATGTGATATAGTGAGTGTTTATGCCACAAAATCATGTGACCATACTGGAATAATTTTACAAGATTCCAAATTATAATTAGATCAGGAAATTAAAATTTCATGACCTACAGTCAAATCTGTGTACAGCAGCCAGCCAAGGGATGTGCCCAAATTGGCTGCTGTACACAGATTGGCTGCTGTTCACAGTACTTATTTCTCGCACATTATTATCATACTATAGTTGATACATTGTACTTTGCAGTATTGTTCCAGCTTGTTGAATCATCTATTGTATGTTACAAGAAAATTCTGCCTCACATTTTGTAAAAAAAAAAAAGGACTTAAATTACTTCTTTGATTAAAGGACCAGACACATTAATTTGCCGTGATGTGGCATCCAGAAACCATTTATAGCACAGAGCGTCAATGTTTTCATACGAGACATTCCTTTTGATTCGTTTAGCACAAGGGTCACCACTTTCGTACTCCTCGAGAATTTCTCGTTTGCGTTTTGCAACAGTCTGAATTTGTGTGCGGCCTACACCAAACTCAGTAGCAATAATCGGTGAAGAACGTCCAGATTCAAGCATTTGAACAGCTTTCACACGGTCCTCTAGAGAGAGGAATTTACGTTTCGAGAGCGACATGATAGCAAGAACTGAATGCAACAGAAAATTTCCATCCATTTTTAAAAACAACGGGTTCGCAGTTTAGTTAAAGTGTAAACAACTTCGATTGACGTGATGTACAATTTCATATTATTACAACAAATTACCCATCTGCAAAAATACCGACAAACTTTCATTGCCATTCATCCTTTAAAGATCAAACATGAAAATAAACAACAATTGTCGGTCATTTTAATCGTAATTAGGTGTTGTATAATCTGTAATTGTCTGTTTGCACGTTTTACATTGTGTTAGGTCGACTTCGTCAATAACTACGGTATAGTGTTAATTATCGATTTTTCATATCCGATAAATTACGTCGTGTGTTGTGTCAGCTGACCTTTGTTTAGGTGTGATATACTGTTGATCCCGACTTATTAATGTGACCGTTGGCTGCATTTCACGATATCACGCTACAAACAGTGCAATGAAAGAAGGAAATTGCACGGGGGGGATTCGAGTGGCCGTTGTCGATAGATCGGCCGCTGTTGAGGTATGACCACTAACTCAGATTTGACTGTATTTTGTTCAGTCACTTACCACTGAATAATTTTGCCAGAACATTCTCTGCTACTGAGAGAAAATTATTCCAACCCTTTTGTTAAGATATTTTCAGATATCTGATGATAATATGGTATCTAAAAATATTCGTAATCTGTCCTCATAGATGAGTATAAATTGACAGAGGGGACCAAAATATCTTAAGTTTTGCTGTTCTGGTATTCTGGTGCTGCTGTCATGAGAGGGCCAATGGTTGCCATGACCAGTAATTCATCTAGAATCCTGTACTTATGTTAATAATCCCCCACATTTTCTGACACTGTGAGGGACAAGGCCCCCACTTTTAAAAATCACATCATAGGTTATCCACAGTACTTTGATTACATTACTCGCCAACATTTAATTTGAACTGTGAGCCTTTAACATATAAACACGGGTTAGAAATGCTATCAATTGCGTTTGACATTTGAAAAGTCATGCAATTTTCATGCCGGAAGAATATTAATCCATCGGATGGACTGGTTCCCTGCTTTATGATCATTTTGATAACCAGTGTAGTTATAAGTGACACATTTAAAATGTGTTCTCCAAATTTTAAATACAATCGAACCTGCACTAACGCCCACTTGCTATAAGCGACCCCCCGCTGTAAACGACCACATGAAATTCCCCCGACGAAATTTGCTCTATTATGAACTTGCAATAAGCGACTCCCTACTGTCTGCGACTAGCGACCGCCGAAATCATGACTTTTTTGGACCAAAAATCTGTAATAAGCGACTTCAGTGTTCCCAAAATGTCTTACAAATCACCCGGGAATAAGGGTAAGGCACCATGTCAAAAAGAGTAAAGGTAAAGCACTGTGCTAAAAATAACCACGAGGTGTATTACACAGCTGTGTGCATTAAACTGGAAAATCGATATCTTGTAGATACAATTACAGCTGATATAGGGTGTAAATTGTTTATCATGTTTTTCAGTCTGCACAATTGTAAATCGGTAATTAATGGATTAAGCCAATTTGGATTAATGATCGGATATTTTGAGGTTAGCTTTATCACCTGACTTAAAATGGCGGTCTTTTAATTGTTTTACTTCAAAGCTAGTACAAATGTTGTTTGATTTGCTAATTATGGGAGGGTTTAAGGAATGGTAAATTGTGCCATTGTTGCAGTTTTTCACAGATTTTGTTGAGTAAAATCCTAATCGAAATGGAAATGGAAAACAAAGTCACATTCATTCATGATCTTGTGTTGCAAGTTATAACAATCGGATATTATCAACGTGCTACAATGGCTTCAAGAAAATGTTTAACGCTTGAAGAGTGGGTGAAGGCCCTAAAAATGATGGAGTCTGGCAGAAGTTGCAGAGCCACTGCCACTGAGATGGGGGTAGGAAAGACCCAGATCCAGTCCATTCTGAAAAGAAAGAGAGAAATTTTGGAAGAATATGAAAGCAACTCCAACGCTTCACTGAAACGTGCAAGACGCACTACGGAGTATGACGATTTAAATGATTTAGTATACAAATGGTTTTTAGATGCCACATCCCAACAGGTCAACGTGTCTGGTCCCCTCTTGAAGGAAAGAGCATTGAAATTTGCTGAAGATTTGAAATTGAGAGAATTCAAAGCTTCCAATGGTTGGCTAGATGCTTTTCTTATAAGAAATAACATTGTTTTCAAGAAACAATCTGGGGAGAGAGCAGAAGTGAACTTGGACATTGTGAAGGACTGGAAATCGCGTATTCCAACATTGTGCGAGGGATTTAAAGCCGAAGACATATTCAACATGGATGAAACAGGCCTCTTCTACAGAGACAGTACGAAATCGACTTACTTTAAGAAAGGTGAGACATGTGCTGGTGGTAAAAGATCCAAAGAACGTATCACAATTGGCCTTTGTTCATCTGCCACTGGTGAGAAGCTGCCTCTAATAGTCATAGGGAAATAAAAAAAACCAAGATGCTTTGGCTCCATTACTGCAGATAAACTACCAGTCAGGTACTACTCGAACAAAAAAGTCTGGATGACAAGTGGGATAATGGAAGACTGGCTACAATGGTTTGACCGCAAAATGCGACAGCAGAAAAGAAACATCTTACTTTTTTTGGATAATGCTCCATCACACCCACAGATCCCTCTCAAGAACATAACAATAAAATTCTTACCTGCTAATGCCACTTCCCTGTGTCAGCCCATGGACCAGGGCATCATTCAAACACTAAAACTGAAATATCGAAAACGACAGCTCCAACATGTTAATGTAGAACTTGAGCGTAATCAATCTGCCACAGGTCCCCAGATTCTAAGAGACATCAACATTCTACAGGCCATCTACTGGGCGAATTCCTCATGGAATGATGTTTTGTGTTATACCATTGTGAAGTGCTTCAAAAAGAGTGGATTTTTATGTGAGTCTGTTAGCAGTGAAAGTGTAGCCAGTGGTGATCTTGAAACAAATGTGATAGACGAATTGCCACTCATTCTGCATCGACATGCACTGGAACTTTTTGGATGTGAATTGCAAGAAATTATTGACATTGATAGTGAATTTAGGACTTGTGATACTGATATGGGATCTTGGGAAAAATCCGCCCAGGAAATTCTCAGTGAAAACTATGATGATGATGATGAACAAGAACAAAATGAAAATGTGACATCCAGTGAAATTCAAACTCTGAAACTGTCTCAGGCTATACAAATGTCCGATGATCTAAAGAAATGGGCCTTATCTTGTGGAAATTCTAACATTTTGGAGTTAACAATGAAATTGCAGGACTCATTGAGTGAGATGTTTGTTGTTGGACAGGCAGTGAAACAGAAAACAATTATGGAGTTTTTTAGCAAGAAGTAAATTGCATCACAGATTTGGTAATGTAGAGATTGATTTTCATTAAAAACCTTTAGAAACTTACGCAGAAATCATGTGAAAAACAGAGAAATTGCTCATCCAGAGTTTTTTCTCCATTTCTCATAATGTTTTCCTTTTAGATTTTCTAAATGTTTTCAAAATGCCTTGGGGTACAATTGTTGATATTGGCTCCTTTCTATTAAAACAGAAATCATGTGAAAAACGGAGAAATTGCTCATGAAGAGTTTTTTTCTCCATTTCTCACAGTGTTTTCCTTTAGAGCTGCTGAATGTTTTCAAAATGTGTGAGAGTACAAATTGTTGATTTGACTGCCTTTATTTTATGTAGAAATCATGTGAAAAACAGAGAAACTGCTCATCAAGAGTTTTTTTTTTTCTCATTTTCTCAAAGTGTTTTCCTTTTAGATTTTCTGAATGTTTTCAAAATGCCTTAGAGTACAAATTGTTGATATGGCTTCCTTCTATCAATGTAGAAATCATGTGAAAAACAGAGAAATTGCTTATCATGAGTTTTTACTCCATTTCTCATAATGTTTTCCTTTTAGATTTTCTGAATGTTTTCAAAATGCCTTAGAGTACAAATTGTTGATATGGCTTCCTTCTATCAATGTAGAAATCATGTGAAAACAGAGAAATTGCTTATCATGAGTTTTTTCTCCATTTCTCACAATGTTTTCCTTTTAGATTTTCTGAATGTTTTCAAAATGCCTTAGGGTAAAATTGTTGATATGGCCTCCTTCTATCAATGTGGAAATCATGTGAAAAACAGAGAAATTGCTTATCATGAGTTTTTTTCTCCATTTCTCACAATGTTTATCTGTAGAGCTGCTGAATGTTTGCAAAATGTCTTGGGGTACAATTGTTAATATGGCTTCCTTCTATTAATGTAGAAATCATGTGAAAAACCGAGAAATTGCTCATGAGGAGTTTTGTCTCCATTATTCACATTGATTTCTGTTTGTTCTTCAGAATGTTTTCAAAGTGTCTTTTGGATTTAAGCTAACAAAATGCAATTTCTTCATTTTTTGAAAGCATTTATGATTGTCAACATGCATGTGTAAATGGCTGTATAGAAATGATTTAGGAATAAGAAAGGGAAATTTTTTCTAAAAAATTTCTTGAAAGTTTTTCACTTACAATTCTTTTTACAATGCTAGTATAAAATGTGTCAAAAGAAGTTGCACAAAGATTTAATTAAAGTAATAAACAAAACTTGAGTTTTTAATTATATCCTTTGTTTGATTATTAAATAACTGTAATACTAAAAAGATGCAAGGAACAGAGCCCTAGCAGAGAATTATGCCACACCTCCCCCTCCCCCCCCCCACCCCACAAAAAAGTCATTGCTTGGCACACCTTTATTAAGAGACCACCTGCTGTAAGAGACCACTTTTCAGATTTCCCTTGAGTGGTCTCTTAAAGCAGGTTCGACTGTACCTTAAAACAGTTACAATCAAAAACTGCAAGTGTCTCATTGAGAATCATTTGAAGATATTTTTCGACTTGAAATAAATAATTTATTCAAATCAAATCAATAATCATTTGTGTTTGGCTTGGTTTCAAACCCATTTGATGCGTGACAGATTTTCGAATGTCGTATCCAAGCAGATCAATAAACACGTCTTTCCCGGTGCCAATACTAATGGTATGACAATAATATTTCCGTTGTCTGTAATATAAATTTCTAAACTATCAAACCTGACTGTTCCGCTATCCAGTAAACGCAAAATAAGTGACTATTTCACTTCTTCCTCCACATCCTTGTCCCAGAAAGCTGATAACTAAGCTACAGAAGCCTCAATCAATATTGATGCTATGGAGACAGACGAGGGGCCTTCTACAACCCATTGGCAACACACACTCCAGCAATCGTGGCTTAAAGAGTGGTCATGGTTACAAAAAGTGGTGTTGTAACTGTTAAGCTATTTTGTGTGTGTGTGTGGCGGGGTTATGTTGCGTACGAAAAAAGAGTGACTGACTGATTGAACAAATTTGATTTCTTATTTATTACACATTGCCTTTTGGAACGCCCCCCCCCCCCCCCCTTTTTTTTTTTTTTTTTTTTTTTTTTTGAAAATCCACCACATTTTTTAGAAGCATGGGAGGGGGATGGGGGACAATTTCCCAATTTTTTTCAAAATCCTTGATGAAATACTACATGACATTCATGACTCCCTTTCATTGCACTTCAAAAACTGAAGACAATTGACTCAGAACTTACCATTTATATTGTGCAAAGCAGTTCCTTCTTGTGATAGTTAACATTTAGTAGAGTTTTGGTTTACATCATGTTTTTCAGTTCCTTATTTATGAACTGTTCTATAGATATTGAAAGCCTCGCAATGAGGTTGGGTTTTCCTATGTGCCATTTCTGCTTCCAGCTCAAGAGTGAAGGTTGAAATATGTTCTTACATGCACTGTTGAATGTGCATGATTCAAAGAGAATTTATGGTTACTTTATCACATAATGCATCTAAAGTGGAGTTTTTTTGGTTATCAAACAGTTTTAGTAATTATTACTGCATTTAAATATACACAAACTAAAATTGTTAATTAAGTCCCTTGAAAACTGGTCAGTCCACTATAATAACATATATAAACTGGGACAACATGTGGAGCAATTTACAGACTTGGTATTTACATGGAGTAAACAAACGACAATCAGAGTAGTTACTGTCATTTCAGTTAAAAAAAAAAAGTGAACAAAATTTTGATTACCCTATTGAAACATGG
This sequence comes from Tridacna gigas, assembly GCA_945859785.2. Classification (NCBI taxonomy): domain Eukaryota; kingdom Metazoa; phylum Mollusca; class Bivalvia; order Cardiida; family Cardiidae; genus Tridacna; species Tridacna gigas. Next base: position 48,019,704 of record OX244030.2, on the reverse strand, counting down.
CACTTTTATTACCAACATTAACACAATCATTATTAAACTGATATGAATTCATATTTAATGCTGTACCAAATCAATCTTGTGTTTTTATAACCCTCAGGAGGAAAGGCTTTTGACAACATTGTGAAACAAGGATAAAATGGAAGAAGCCAATATTTTGTTCTACAATGCTGACTGAATTCTGAACCATTGTACAGTCTATCAAAGCTTTATTGCATTTCACAATATTTTCTTCCCTTACTTTGATAAATCTTACCGTTTGGGCCCCATGTTATTTTTCGTCTACAAATGCTTTCCTTTTGGACTAGTCTAAACTTTTGTCGTCTGAGGTTAAGGAGAGGAAAAAACAATTATTTATGTAAACATCTTAAAGCAAGATTGATAAACTCTTTACCACACAAAAAAAATGTAGACTCGTCCAAATTGAAAGCATTTGCATTCAACAATTTAATTGTGGTTCAGATGATAGAATTTGTCTTTGGATAAGGTAGAAAACATTGTAGGAAAAGGAGAAAATGCTGTTTACCAGCATTTTCTCCTTTTCCAACAGTGTTTTCCAAAGGCCTCCTCTTCGGGATTGTTAAAACTCAACACTGTGTGGTAAAGGGTTAATAGACAGCTTTATATTTAAATGATAATTGAATTATATTCTGCCAGGCTTTCAGCTGTACTGCTGTCTTTCATTTCAACAGAAATCCAAACTTCAAAGGAAATAAACAGTTTGCTGGCAATAGAAGAAATTTGGCCTTCCAAAGAGGTGGTTCTTGCACACAAAACACTTCTGTGAAAGATGTATCCATAACAGTACCTGCTGTCAAGAAAACACCAGGAAACATTAATAAAACAAATCAGATAAGAGATGCAAGAGATAAGATTCAAACCAAGGGAAAACCACAAGATGCTAGGCAAAAAATTCAGGAGAGAACCCAGAATACTGATGCTAGACAGAAGCTGACCATGATTCGCTCACAGAAAGGACCTCAAGATGTCAGAGTCAAATTGGAGGCCAAAAAACAACAGAGTAATCAGGCTGTGCCTGGTCAAGCTGGATTCATGCTAACAAGAACTGTAAGTTGATGAGAATATTAAGAGGTCTAGATACATGTAATGTGTTTAGGTGTCACAGAGAGTGAGGGTCGGGGGAGAGTTTATCAAACTTAAGCCATCTCTTCTCTGAACTTTTCTCTGAAGGACAAAATCACAGATGTGCCCAAACTGAAAGCATTTGCATGTGACTTATGATCAAATATGGCTCACATGATAAGATTTGCTCTTGAAAGGGTAGAAAACATTGTTGGAAAGGGTAAAAAATGCTGGTTACAAGCATTTTCTCCTTTCCTTTTAATGTTTTCAAAATCCTCCCTCCCTGGGGGGATAAATATCAGAATTGTTCATTAAAGGGTTAAACCTATGTTGTTGATAAGCATTTAGTCATTAGAGTTTTCTGTCATTAATACACACCTTCTAGCTTGCCTGGAAGAAGTTCAGGAGGGTGTCAGCGTTGGTGTTGGTGTTGGCAGTAGAGTCAGAATCCACATTTATATCCGATTTTTTTGAGAGCTCTCATTTTCCAGAGCATATGATGGATTTGGTTCATATTTGGTTTGATGATAGATATAGGTCTAAGTTTCTTTCAGCAATACCGTCTTCCACATCCATGCTCTTACCCAAGATCTCTAGTTTCTTTCAGTTTTACCCTGCCCGTGCTTGTGGCTAAAAGGTCAAGGCATTCACACCCAGAACAATTAATTTTCCAGATGAGCTGTGCTGTCTGATGACAGTTCTTATTTGGTCAAGGGGTTGCTAATTGGAATCCTTGCAATATATTGGATCAGGGAACACCAGAAACATATGGACAGGTGCACTATCTGCAACAAAATAATGAAAATACTGTTAAAAATTGTGTTAGAAGCCAAACAGATGTGAAAAGGGAACATATTAGCAGTGCTCCAGCCAGGGTGAAAAAAGAGCAGGGTGCTGGTTTAAGAAGGGCACTTTGAGGCCTAAAGCGCCAAAGGGGAGGGATGGGAGGGGGTGTCTCCCTCCCATTGGGGAGGGGGGCTCCCCCAAGAAAATTATAGAGATTTGGACCCTATTGACAGTTTTCCTTGCATTTTCTGACTTATGATAAGGGGTTTTTAAAACAGAAATAATTCTGTTATAGTTGCTTATATGGATCTTTGAGCTTCATCTTACTAAGAAAACCATTTTCCATGATAAGTGGTCAGTTTCTTGTATGGTTTAGCTAGGTTCAGGAGCATTACAAGTAATTCATATTATAACCTTCATTTAACTCCTAACCAGATAAAGACTTGCTCAATTTGAAAGCCTTTGCTGAACACAAATGGTTACCAGCATCTTCTCCTTTTCACAAAATATTTCTAAAGCCTCATGCCATTTAACTACAGACTTGATATACATGTCTTCATTTTTGTCAGTGCTTTGCAGGTCAAGCAAGACAAGTGAGCTACAGAAACTAACAAATACAAACTTTCAATACTGTTTTTCTTTTACTGAAATGTGATTGTGACTTTCATTTTCCCTGAAGCTGTTTTATAACAAATACTTGTATACAGAGTTTCCTATCTGTAGACTTCGTAAAATGAGACAAAAACAGGTCTTTATAGGGTAACTTATTACTTCGCGCCAAGCCCCGATAGCTCAGTCGGTAGCGTACAGGACTTGAGAACAGGAGGTCGCTGGTTCGATCCCCGGCTTGGCCAATTTCTTTCCGAGGATTGATGATAGTCATTGCGACAGGATTCATTCCTCTCTCACCGCTGACCATTGTTTTGACGATGGCTATGTGGGAAAGCAGCCAGTGGCTTGGAAAGAATATTGTGCATAGTACTGGTAAAGGAAACTCCAGGAAAGCATGGATAGGTGCACTGGCTGCCGCGATATAACTGAAATAATGTTGAAGACGGCGTCAAACACCATACAATCAATCAATCAATTACTTTGCATGGAATTCAATATCATGGATAAATGTTAAATGATCCATAACATACATTCTTTCATTACTCTTATTTCTATGCTATCGTGAGGTAAGGCAAGGAAACCCCCCCCCACCCCCCCATGAAGGTGCCTGATATTTTTCATTTCATAGAAAACCAATCCAAGTTTTTTCCTAATTTAAAAAAAAGGAGATTTTAGCTTCTTCTCTATGTTTTATGCCATGAGTAAGCAAATCTCCTCTTTAAATTCATTATGAAGGCCGGAAAGATAGATTGAAGTGTCTCTGATCAGGTTGATGTGAAATTGACATGTGACATGTCATGGGTTTTGGTGTTTTTTGTATCGGCTGTCTTTCCATGTGATTTAATTTTTGGAAGGGTATTTCTTGAAGTTTTGACATACATTTCGCAAAATATATGTCAACAATATGCTGTGGTACTCATCTCCATTGACTTTATGAATGCACATTTTTCCGACTTACGACAGATTAATTTGCTAACTCATCAATCCTACCTGAGTGTTAACATAACTTGATAAGTTATTTTTGTAACCACAGGTTAATCTAAGAATAAATTAGTTTGCTTATGACCAGAACACACTACAAAAAGGATAATTTTACCAATCAAGCAACCTTGATTCAACTCTGTACATGTAACTTAATACAGGAAAATAAGCACCATCTTTGTCGGTCATATTTTTTTACAACATGAACAATAGATAACAAACTGAACAAAATTTTCGCAGACAGTCTCTAATATTGTTGAAAAAGAACAGTCATCTTAAAGATACAATAATTTGTTAAATAGAACATGAAATACAATGATAGGTAATTGCCTCTATTGTTTCCATTAATGAAATACGGCAGCGTAATATACAGTCGCAGTCGACCTTTTCACACTTGGCTGCTCAGAGGGGGATTAGTGACACACTGTTAATTGGATTGTATATTCAGCCGCGGCTATCCATGTGGTCTTAAACAGGCTTGTGGGGTAATTTAGAATACAGAGTACAATACTGCTTAACATCGAAGTCTCCAGGGCCCTTATAAGCAGCAGGATGTCAAGAAAAAGGGCAGGGCATCAAGAAAAAGGGCAGGGCATCAAGAAGAAGGGGCAGGGTGCCATGCCCTTGTATTTCCCACTAGCTGGAACACTATTAGTAATCACACTCAGAGGCCCAGTAAAGAATGGGTTGTTATATTCTATAAACATTATTTCCTCACAGAAACCTTTGTTGTTGGTAGTTGCTAGAATTGTTTTTATGAGACAATTCTTATGAATATCCACAATATAGGTTTTAATGAAAAAGGAAACGGATATTACTCACTGAACCTGAAAATTTGTTTTGCCTGGCATTTGTGCATATATGCTACTTAACTGTTTATTGAATATTACAGGTCTCAAACAGTAACAACATTCAGATGAGCTCACAAGGAGCTCCAGGGAACATCAAGATTACAAAAACAGTAAGTAATGGTTTTATCACATACTGTCGAACCAAAGTTGTTTGTGTTGTGGAAATTGCAAATTTGATTGATTTTGATATTGGTAAAAATCACAAAGATGTCCACCAGCATGAATTTAAGCTACATGAAGGTATATTTTACCTAGACACTGTGTTATGTTGGAGTGACTGACTGGGACCCTTGTCGGCATCAGTGAGTGCCTTTTTCCATCATAGTCGACCAGAACACCAGTCTAGTAGCAGTTAATAATGCCAGTTAAACATATGTATTTCAAATGCAAGATCACCTGTTGCAGTTTAGTTGGTATTTGATAATTCGCAAAATATTAGACCTGCAGTATTATCGACTTTTAAGGTACCGTCTTGCTGCCAAATATTTAAGTTAGACTCTTTTTTGTTGACTCAAACTTTAATTCTACCTAAAATGTAGCTGCATAGTATAGAATGAAGTAGATGACATTCACACTCTTTATGAAGTCTTATCTCGATATTCTCTGGCTGCAAAAACTACTAATGTATGATTAATGTTTTGAAATCAAAGAAAATAACAAAGAAAAGGAAAAATATTTTATTTGGGATGTAATCAAGTTACAGTTCATTGAAAAAGAACACCAGAAATGAAAACTTACATCTCACTTACCCAATGCTTGTTTCTGTCTATCAAAACAGTTGACAAAAATCATGCCACCTGGTTATGAGGGACTTGTGGAAGGGCCAGCCAGTCAACCTCTTAAAGTCCACACAGAACAAAGGGGCATAAATGTAAAACAGAGACTGGGCCCAAAAGAGGAACCAAGGAGGACAAGTGCAGTAAATGTAACAAGAACTATCCAAGGAAACTCCCAATTCTTGGGCCATGATAGCCAGAGGCCTCAAGTCATTGAACAAAGACCACCTGTTCCCATCATTCAACAGTCATTTCCTCCTCCACAGCAGACAGCTGTGTTGTCTAGGCCCCCTCCCTTTTCAGTGCAGTATGCACCCACTCCTCTACCTTATAGTGGTGCATCTCTGTCCAAACAAGATGTGCCACCTCCTGCACATATTCATTATATTCTGAATCCAGATCCACAAACTGGTCTGCCCCCACAACATGTTCCTCAACCCCATCCTCTCCATTTTGCCCCTCCTCCACACCAGGCTCCTCCCCCTCCACCTGGAGTTATAGTGTCTGTACAACATCAGCAACCAGCTCGTTCTGAAGGACCACCATATCCTGTGGACGATAATGTGTTTATCAAACGAACAGTTGCCCATGAGGTGAGAACTTTTCCCCCCATGTAGGTAAACATTGCGCATTGGCTTTAGTCTATACCCAAAAATGATAGCAGTGGAGATTAATTTTTGAATGGTTTTCCTGCATTCCTTTGTCATTATATAACAACAAATTTTGATTTTTAATTAGTTTTTCCTCTGAAATTGGGGGTCCTGAATGGCTCAGCAGTAAAATGTAGGACTTGTGACCAGGAGGCCCAGGGTTCAAGCCACACTGGATACATTGGGTTTTTCTTGGGCAAGACACTTCAAAGTCCTAGCCTTGTGCTGGTTTAACCCAGGAAATACATGAACATGTGAGCTGTCGCAGTGATATGACTGAAATAATGTTGAAAGTGGCATAAAACACCATTCAGTGAATCAGTCAGTCCTCAAAAATCAGGGTGTAAAACAAAAACGAAGCTTATCTGTAGTTCTGCATAAACTATTGAATAACAATCTGCCTCCTGCCCCAAGAAAACTTACCAAAAAATTCAGAGAAAGGTAGGTATTGTTAGTTTGCCACAATGTTTTCTAAACTTTGTTACTGAAAGAGGAAGAAAGTTGTCTGCAGGAGGTGCTGATTTAGCCCGTTAACTCTTTAGTCTTTACCATACGATAAAATTTTGGACTGAACCAAATTGAAAACGTATACAGAGAAAAATATGAATGTTGCTTAAATGATGATTTCTTGCATTGATAGGGTAGAAAACATTGTGGGAAAAGGAGAAAATACTGGTTACCAGCATTTTCTTCTTTTCTTAAATTTTCAAAAGCTATCTTCCTTGGGGTCGTTAAAAGTCGGGAATGTGTGGTAAAGGGTAGAAGTACCACACGATTTCTAGTTTTAACAAGCTTGAAGATGTCTTTTGTTAAAGCATTTTTTCATTTTTTTACATTTTACAAAGCTGTCAACTTTAGGGGTGAAAAATTTTGTATCTAGCCATTTCTAAAACAATCTTTGTGTTTAACAATTCTGAGGAAACAGGCTTTTGAAAACATTGTGGGAAAAGGAGATAATAGTGATAACCAGCATTTTCTCCTTTTCTCACAATGTTGTCTACCCTTTCAAAGACAAATCCTGCTATACAAGCAATATTGTATTTGCTTTTCAGTTGGACTGATTTAAAATTGTGTTGTCTGGTTAAGGATTAAACAAAACAAAACTGTGAACATTTTGTCTACTTTCAGATACAAAGACCCAATATTCCTGTTATCCAGGTGGAAAATGATCAATACAGAGTTTCACAGCAACAGCATACACATTATGTACCAACCCCACAAGTGTATCAACCAAGTGGGCAGCCTCATGGATATATGCCTACACTTTCACATCCTGAGGCCCCACAGTCCCCACCCCCACAGTCAGATCCCCTTCAGCAACCCCACTACACACCCACAAGTATACGGAGAACTGTTTCCAATGTGGAACCCTCTGTTCCAAAGGCTGGGCCCTCCAAGCTTGGCCCCTTAGTTAAGACAGTTGTTAATGAGAATGTTCAGTATACAGCTTCCGATTCTAAAGTGTCTCCATTGAAAAGAAAGGCAGAAGGGGGTCGTCTGCATTTATCTGGGACAAACACAGTCCCTGTTCTGCGTAGCACAGACTTTGAGGAAGATGCACCTAGGAGTGGAGTTTCCAGGTATTCAAAACCAGTTCCACAAGTCTCGGATGAACCAGTTGTGAAAAAGACTAGGACAGAGGTAAGGATGTTAGCTTGGCTGTAGTTAATTAACTTGTATATCAGTTTTGTTTTTTATGGTGTTTAAGACCATTTTCAATATTATTTCAGTTATATCGCATTGGCCAGTGTGCCTATCCATGAGTTCCTGTAGTTTCTTTTAACAGTACTTTGCACAGTATTCTTCCCATGCCACTTTCTACCTCCCTACGTAACTATCATTGAAACACTAATCTATGGTGAGAGAGGAATAAATTCAGTCACATTGACCATCATCAGTCCTTGGAAAGAAAGTAGCCAAGCTTTGGATTTGGACCAGTGACCCCCTTGTCTTCAGTCCTGCATGCTAATGACTGCGCTAGTTGCCTTGACCTCTTTAGAAGATAACTAAATTTTTGTTCATATGTAACACATTTGCAGATGACAATTTTCATTACATGTTGCACAAAAATCTACTAGAGCCATGGTCTGACAAAAGGTGGCTTGATGATCCATGATACCGTGCAATTCATCACATAGTGGATCCTTAAAGTCCATTTTTGTCTAACAACCATCTGAATCTTTAGGTAGACTGGTCCTTTGACATGCAGAAAATTGACCAAAAGCAAAAATTGCAGCCCAGGTCAGCCTGGGTTGACTGCACAGGCTGACCTGGGTCAATACTTTTTGCAGATGCATTAAGCCCCATTTTTAACCCTTTACCAAACAAGCCCTGGTTTTCACGTGTCTGCAGTACAAGTCTTTTGAAAACACTGGGAAAAGGAGAAATTGCTCATAACGAGCAATTTCTCCTTTTCCCACAGTGTTTTCAACCCTTTTTGATAACTTTCTGCCATTTTCATTAAATTTGAAATTGTCATCTGCAAACTCTTTCAATTTGGACCAGTCCAAAATTTGTCGTTTGGGAAAGGGTTAAATAGCATGGCTCAAAGATAGTAATTTTCACTGAAAAAGTTACCAACATTTTCTCTTTTCCCAAGATGTTTTTGAAACCTGTCTTCCTCATGGTTAAAAGTTTTCTTCTCTTTCAAAGACAAATCCAAAAATTTAATTTGTCCTCTGCCATTGCTGTCAGTATGGAATAGTTTAAAATTTTGTCATCTGGTAGGAAGTTAAAAGATTTGATAATATTAGAAATTTTGTTGAGGACATTACAGTACACTCTTAGGGGTGGGGGGAGATGTTTGGCAAAATAGCCCCAAAAGAAAATCCCTGTTACTGGGCTTAGATGTTGCAGTCCTGAAAACTTAAGTTGGGAGTCTCTACTGACTTCATTTCCTAACTTCCAAGGCCCCTGTCCTTGAACAGCCTTGAGGAAAAAATGAACATTTCATTTATGTATTAACTCTATACGAAACGACAAAATCATGGACTTGATCAAATTGAAGGCATTTGCAGAGGACAAATTAAATGTAGCTCAAATTGTGATTTATGTCTTTGATAGTGTAGAAAACATTGTGGGAAAAGGAGAAATGCTGGTAACCAGCATTTTCTCCTTTTTCCACAATGTGTTCAAAAGGCCTCTTTCTCAGAGTGGTTAAAACTCAGGATTGTGTGGTAAAAAGTTAACTGAAGAGTAATCACTTGCTGTGCACAGAAAAGAGTAACATTTAAAAAATATGAAATTTCGGTTACCAATTTTGAGCAGGAAATATTGGAACAAGGCAAAAAAATGAAAAAAACAGAATAACTTCTTGCACAGTTTATTTGCCCCTTTTCTTATGATGTCTTTAAAAGTTATCAATGATAAAGAAACTCTTTACCAAACCATCCTGTTTAACCCTTTACCACACAATCCCGACTTTTAATGACCCTGAGGAAGAAGCCTTTTGAAAACATTGTGGGAAAAGGAGAAAATGCTGATAACCAGTATTTTCTCCTTTTCCCACAATGTTTTCTGTCCTATCAAAGACAAAAACCATCAATTTAGCAACATTTAAAATGTTGTCTGCAAATGCTTTCAATTTGGTCCATTCCAAAATTTTGTCATTTGGTAAAGAGTTAAATGGCCCAGATGAAATAAAGCCTTTAAACAGATTGTAGGAAAAGGAGAAGATGCAGGAAACCAGCATTTTCTCCTTGTCCCTCAATGTTTTCTAATCCCTGAAACATGAAACCCTTCATTTCACTCACTCTGGATTTTTCATCTGCAGATGCTTTCTATTTGAACAAGTCCAAGATTTTGTACTCTGGTAAAGAGTTCAAGTCATTTGTAAGGTATCCTGCAAACTCTTTTTGTTCATAGTTGAGAATTGAGTTTCGATGAGTATGGATCCAAAATTGGCCTGGAGTTACATTCTTTAACCATTTACCACACAATCCCGACTTTTAACGACCCTGAGAAAGAAAGCTTTTGAAAACATTGTGGGAAAAGGAGAAAATGCTGGAAACCAGCATTTTCTCCTTTTCCCACAATGTCTTCTAACATTCCGAAAACAAATTTCAATTTTTGAGTAATATTTGTTTTGTTGTCTGCAAATGTTTTCTATTTTGACTGGCCTAAAATTTTGTCGTTTGGTAAAGAGTTAACCATTAAGATAAAATTCTAATTATAGATTCCTAATACTAGACAACTGATTGACGGAGAAAGAATATTTCTGCTGATCAGCTGGCCAGTCTTTGAATTAGAAATGAATGTAGAATGATGATGACTATGGCTCCACACTGTACATTCTATTTAGTTTCATTTTGATCTGTGCCGACTACAATTGTTAACCCTTTCCCAAATGACAAAATTTTGTACAAGTTCAAATTGGAAGCATTAGCAGATGACAAATTAAGTGTGGCTCAATGATGGGATTTGTCTTTGATAGGACAGAAAACGTTGTGGGAAAAGGAGAAAATGCTGGTTACCAGCTTTTCACCTTTTCCCACAATGTTTTGAAAAGGTTTCTTCCCCAGGGTCCTTAAAAACCATGATTGTTTGGTAGAGGATTAATAGGGTTTAATTGTCTGTCCACAGGTAGACGATGACAAGGACGTTATAAGTCCGTTACAAGGGTACAAGGTTGTGATTGCAAACTTACATGTAACAGTTACCCAGGATGATATCATTGTAAGTACAACTTCCGTTTAGAGAGCAGCTTGTACAAACAGTAAAGATAATGCTTATCACCAAATGACGAAATTTTAGACTAGTCCAAATTGAAATGCAACAAATTTGAGATCACATGTACAGATTTGTTTTTGATAGTGTAGAAAACATTGTCGGAAAAGGAGGAAATGCTGGTAGCCAGCATTTTCTCCTTTTCCCACAATGTTTTCAAAAGCTTTCCTCATCAGGGTCGTTAAAAGTCGGGATTGTGTAGCAAAGGGTTAACTCTTTAAAACCATTGAATTTTAAGTATATAGACTTTAATTTATTGAGACTTCAAATTTATTTGAATTAAGTTGAAAGAAGCAAGTTTTTCAATTATATCCATATTTCACTCATACATAGACTTCACAGAACAGGTCATTGTTATTACCCTTAGTGGACACATAGAGGATGGTTGTTTTTTTTTTTTTCAGTGAACATCATCGGTAATGTTTTCAGTTGTGGCTCTGCCACTCATGACAATATTACTGATGATGTTCGCTTGAAATAAATTTTGATCTTTCACCGAAAAAAACAAATATTCTACTTATCTGATGCTTCTAACCCCTTTTTTAGCTCCACTGGCGGAAGGCCAGCGGGCTTATGTCATGGCCCGGTGTCCGTCCGTCTGGGTGCGTCCGTCCATCCGTGCGTTAACTTTTATCTCAAACATCTTCTCTGAAACTACCCATCCAATTTACATGAAACTTCACAGAAATGATTCTGCCGTGGTCCTCTTTAGAATTTCTTGAAAGAGTTTGATTCCTTCAAAAACTCTGGTTGCTATGGCAACAAAACTGAAAAATATTCGAAATCTTTAAAAATCTTCTTGTCTGAAACCATAAGGCATAGGGCTACCAAATTTAGCATGTAGCTTTATGTAGTAGACCTCTATCATGTTTCTTCAAATTATAGCCCTGGGGTCAAAATTGGCTCTGCCCCAGGGGTCACAAGTTTTACATAGGCATATGTAGAGAAAACTTTAAAAATCTTCCTGTACCTAGCCATAAGGCCTAGAGCTACCAAATTTTGCATTTAGCTTGATCTAGTGGGGGTCTACCAAAAGTAACCAAATTACAGTCCTGGGTCAATTTGGCCTCATGCTGGGGGGTGGGGGGGGGGGGGGTTCACAAGATTTACATGGGCTTATATAAGGAAAACTTTTAAATTTTGGTGTACATAGCCATAAGGCTTAGGGCTACCAAATTTTGCATAATCATAGCATTATCTAGTGGACAACTACAAAGAAGGCCCAAGTTACAGCCCTAGGATCAAGTTTGGCCATGCACCAGGGGTCACAAGTTTTACATGGGTTTATGGAGTGAAAACTTCAGAAACCGTCTTGTTACTAGCCATAAGGCCAAGAACTCCCAAATTTGGCATGTTATTCTTCTAATACACATATTCCCCATTTAGTCCAACTGTAGCCCTGGGGTCAAAGTTTTATAAGGGCTTATATAGTGAAGACTTCTCTTTATGGTTTATATTTATAAGCCAGTGGAGCGATACAGGGCCATCATGGCCCTCTTGTTGTTGGGACTTTCATCAGAATCAAGTACAGTTGTTCTTGGTAATTCCCCGTGGCGTACCTCCTCCACATAACAATGCATTACACTATTAAGTAAAATGCGAAAATAGGGTAGATGTGCAAAATTATGTCATATTTCGGTCTAGTTGAATGGCACATGCTGTTTACCAAGGTAACTAGTGCTGGGAACCACTGTTTCTGCCTTCAACTGAAAAGTTAGAAAATGTGAAATCGGTATTTTCACTGGTTGTAACCATGAAATATCAAACCATAATCCACCATTACTTCTTGATAAACTACTGAAAGCATGAAATAAATTGTTTCATTCATGTCTTTGTTTCAGGAGGATTTTATAATGCAACGTTTTCTAATAATTGCAAATCTCCCCTCAAATCTGACAGATTATCTGTGTCTGTCTGTGCTCTTCTCCTCCTACAATTTTCAACTAGTTTGGCTGAAGTTTTAAAGGAAACCTTCCTACTGTAGGAACTTATGCTGCTGCAATTTTTGTAAAGATTGTTTGACTTACAGGAGTAATGGCTGCGGGGGGAGAGTTATTTGTCTGCTTGCAACAGTTCAATTTATGCTGGAAAAATAAAAGAAACTGCTACATGTCCAGGGGTGTGGAAATCTTAGAAATTTCTACTTGTCCGCGGACAAGTAAATTACAAAAATCTACTTGTCCGCCAGTGTGGCTCACTTGTCCAAAAACAAAACGATTTTAATGAAAAGGTACACATAAAGTGACATGTCTGCAACATGGGGATACTCTTGACAAACGTTGAAAAATATTGTTACGATCGTCTGCATTCAACCACGGGAATTCTTTCAAGCACGCCTTGGAAAAAAAAAATGTTTTTGTCATATTTCTTGTCACGGTCTGCTTTACGTTTGAAGCCGCCAAATGGTTCAGAGTCTCAGACTTCCCATTTCCGTTTGCATCGAACATTTGATTTAAAAAAAAACTCCGATTTTATGCACCAACTGATCGCTGAATAGAAAACTTTCAGATATTGAGACAGCTTCCGGCAGAGATGTTAAATCACGGCCCATTTCGCACCGAAGCTGTTTAAATCAGATTAAAGGCTAAAACTTTCACGAGTGCGACATTGTCATCAAAGATCTCTGAATCGGTGCTAAGATTATACCAATAAAATTATGTTAATCCATAATGATGATCTTGAAGGTGTTTACACATTTTCAAAAAATCAACGTGCAACAACAGCCACATATTTTATCGATTTCGTTTAATGCGGTGAAAGCAGAGGTAGACCAAATGTGTATTTTGGGTTTCCAGAAATCAGGGATCATCTCAAGACACTGTTTATCATTCGAAATGTCATTTTGTACAAAGTGAGAGCATACATATTTCACTGGATATGTATACACAACAGATTTTTGTTTCAAATTTTTCAAAATTTTCCTCATATTTCTACTTGTCCACGGACAGCTAGACTGAAAAAAATCACTTGTCTGACGCTGAATTTTCCCGAGTCGGATGAGTCGGGCATAGTATTTCCACACCCCTGATGTCATGTACAAGCCTCAAAACATTTCAGTTGTCTATCATTTTACAGGAGCTATTTGGGGCAATAGGTGCCGTGAGGAAAGTCAAAATGGTTAAACAAGGCACAGCTGAGGTAACATATGTCAAGAAAGATGATGCTTTGGAGGCAACTAGAACTTACAACGAGAGGGAACTTGATGGTAAGACAGAACTCCAGATAAAAAAGGAGTGATAGTACTCTAAATCCATTATTTCTCTTCCAAACCCTATGTTGTGGGTACTCATTAGAATCGTCTCGATGAGATGATTCTAATGAGTACCCATAACATAGGGTTCAGTGGAGAGTGATTAATTGTTCAATCTTGAAATCAAAATCACTCCCTCTGTCTGGAGCTCTGGTAAGGTTTCAAATATCTATAACCCATTATCAAACAATTCCTTGTTTGACAACAGGGCTAAGACAATACATCAACATTTTCTTTGGAAAATAGTTGAGCTAATAAAGTGACTATTTAAGTACAAACCATAATTTAAAGAAAGGCTAATTCAAAAATTGGCATGCGCTTGCTGTGCTCTTGTTTTCATTATAAAATCAGTTAGGAGTTACCTCCCTTTGGTCAGAATTGACAAAAAAAAAAATATAGTGAATAAACAGTTTAAATGATTTTTTTAAAAATATCTCTAATTGAAAATATGCAAAAATGTACATGTAGTTCTTTTAATTCTGTTCATTCATTGAATCAAGTATATATTTTTTTTCTTCAAAAGTGTGCTAGTTGTATTGTTTATGCCTTTCTTGATTTAAAGATTTGAAATATTGGTAGATGAAAATATCAGGAACTGTAGAAAAGGGTCGTGTCCCAAAATGAGGTCCTTGACCCATGACCCTAACCTGTGAACCATTATCATTCATCAGACTTTAATCTTGACAAAGGAAGATGGCATGTCATTATAACCTTGACATATGAACCAATGTTGCATTGAAGTAATTGTATCACCTCTTGAACTCTCTTATCAGTTTAACCCTTTACCAATCGATTGCAAGTTTTGACTACCTTGAGGAAGAGACTGCTTTTGAAAACATGGTGAGAAAAGGAGAAAATGCTGGTAACCAGCATTTTCTCCTCTTCCCACAATTTTTTCTATCATACCCCTTCAAAGGCAAACCCTTTGTTCAAGATTTACTAAATTTGTCATTTTGCAAATGCTTTCCATTTGTAGAAGTCAAGAATTTTGTTGTTTGATAAAGAGTTACAGTTTAGTTTGTGGGTACATGTGTGGCTGAGAGTTCTATTCAACTGTTTACCATCTTTACAGTTTTGCTGCAGAAGACTTTGAAAACATCATAAAGATTGAGAAATGGGAATAAGCATCATAAGTTACTAGTAAACATAAGTTAATAGTAACCCTTTTACCACACAGCAGAATTTTAGACTTGTCTACATGTATATGGTAGGAATTTACTGACAAACTATTCAAATGTTTTTTTGTGTTAAAGCAAATAAAGCAAATTAATTGTGACTCAAATTAGGTGATTTGTCTTCCAAAGGGCAGAAAACATTGTGGGAAAAAAAGGAGAAAATGCTTGTTACCAGCATTTTCTCCTTTTCCCACAATGTTTTCAGAAAGGTGTCTTCCTTGGGGTACTTAAAGCTACAGATTTTATGATGATGAGTTAACCCTTTACCACACAATCATGACTTTAAACGACCCCGAGAAAGAAGCCCTATGAAAACGTGGGAAAAGGAGAAAATGCTGTCTCTGGTAACCAGCATTTTCTCCTTTCCAACAGTCATTATAATGTTTTATACCCTTCCCAAAACAAATTTCAATTTTTCAGTGACATTTATTTTGTTCAGTGACATTTATTTTGGTGTCTGCAAGTGCTTTCAGTTTGGACTAGGTTGAAATTTTTTTGTTTGATAAAGAGTTAATTGATGTTTATAGTCCTGATTCTACAAGAAAACTTTCACGGTCTTTCACCTTTGATTCAGGAGGTGATGAGTTATGGATTTGTAACCTAGACTGGCTGTTTTAACCCTTTACCACTCAATCCCTAATTTTAACAACCCTGAAGAGGAAGCCTTTTGAAAACATTGTGGGAAAAGGAGAAAATGCTAGTAACCAATGTTTTGTACCCTTTCAAAGACAGATTCCATTATTTGAGCGACATCTATATTGTCGCCTGCAAATGCTTTCAATTTGGACGTGTCTACATTTTTCTCATGTGGTAAAGAGTTAAGGTCTTCCTGGAACAGTTCATAGTAGAAGTCGCTAGACAGTACATATTGCCCAGGCTGTAGTACCTTGACAGTATTCACCAACTATTCTAAATTTCGTTCTAAGTAGTTCTCATGAAATTTCTGAATTTTATAGTAGGTCAATTCATGATTGGGTAAAGCATAATGCTTTGCTAAGACAATAATGACTGGCTTAACTAAATTGTGAATGGCAAAACTAATTTGGTTTAGCCAGTCAGAAATAGTTTCACTTTTATAGTATAGAATTACAAAATTCTGTTGGGCAATATGGTCCCTGGTAAATGATCTAGGAAGCTGGAATGAATTGGCAAATTGACTGATGTTCGGTTGAGGATGGTATTTAAAAACACCATCAGATTTAAGTTTTGTTATGAAATGATTGGTGTGAAACATGACTTAACCCTTACCAAACAGTCTCTGCTATTAACGGCTCTGAGGATAACACTAAGTCTTGTAAAAAGATTGTGGAAAAAGGAGAAAATGCTGGAAAACAGCATTTTCTCCTATTCCCTCAATCCTGTTCCCACAATCTTTTCTGTCCTTTCAAAGACAAATCTCATCATGCCAGCGGTATTTGATTTGTTGTCTGCAAACCCTTACAATACCAACCAGTTTAAACCTTTGCCATGTGGTAAAGAGTTGACCTTTTGCCAGATGACAAAATTTTAGACTTCTCCAAATTGAAGGTGTTTGAAGACCACAAATCTTAATATATGTGACTTAAGTGATGAGATTTGGTTGGGAAAGTGTAGAAAACATGGTAGGCAAAGGAGAAGATGTGGCTTACCTGTATATTCTCCTTTCCTTCAATGTTTTTCATAAACCTTCTTTGTCAGGGTCATTAATAATCAGGATTGTGTGGGAAAGGGTTAATTGAGTAATGAGAAGTCATTTTACCAATGTTATGGAATGTTACTGAATGAATGTTACAGGTCAGCCCATGATTGTAAAGCTAGTGACATCACCCACAGCCAGGATAAAGGAAGTATCTGAAAAAGTTCCTCCTTCTGTGAAACCAGTTGCCACGGGACCACTCAAGTAAGATATCCAGACATTAACCTTCTACCACACAAACTTGAGTTTAATGATGCTGAGAAAAAAGACTTTTTGAAACATTGTCGGAAGAGGAAAAAGATACTGACAGCCAGCAGTTTTTCCTTTTCTCATAATGTTTTCTACCATGTTAAAGACAGAAATCATTGTTTGAGCTACATTTGAATTGCTCTTGGCAAATGCTCTCAATTTGGTTGAGTCTAGCATTTTGTTAGTTGGTAGAGAGTTAAGTCTTTACCAGTTGACAGAAATTTAGACTGGTGCTTGTCAAAACCATTTGCATATGACATACATGTACTTTGTGATCCTAAAATGATGGAATTAAGCTTTCAGATGATAGAAAACATTAAGAGTGAAGGAGAAGATTCTAGTTACCAGCATTTTCTCCTTTTTCCACCCCAATTTTAATTTAAAGCACTTTCCCTGAAGGTCCTTGATACAAGGGATTGTTTGGTAAAAGTTATAACTCTTTACCAGATTGCAGAAAAGTAGACTGGTCCAATACTTAAAACCTTGTGTACACCTTAGAGGCCACATTTTTGGTCCAATACTCATGAAAGTTTGTCAGAATGTATGTCTTGAGATCCCAGGTAAGTTTGAAAATGGGTCACAACAGGTCAAAAACTAGGTCATCAGGTCAAATAAAAAAAAAAAACAAACAAACAAACAAAAACCTAGTGTACACTCTAGTAGCCTCATTTTCTGTCCTATACTCATGAAAGTTGGTCAGAATGTTTGTCTTGATTATATCTCAAGTGAGATTGAAAATGGGTCATTTTGGCTTCACAATTTAAGATTCCATATTTGTCCAAAAATTGTGGGACAGTTGTCACAATGAGGCAGTTCAACTTGGTACACACACAATCTTTTAACCGTGTAGCAGACAACAAAATTTTAGACTCGTTCATATTTAAAGCATTTGCAAACAACAATTCAGATGTGGCTTAATGACCGGATTTGTCTTTCACAGCTTAGAATATTGCGGAAAAGGGAGAAATACAAATGTCACTTCCATATTTTTTATTCTAGTCTTCTGTGTTGTACTGAATGTCCAATAGCTTCTTCTTTGAACACCTGTTTCAGTGCTAAAACTGACAAGAAGACAAGAGGACCTAACCTCCACTCTGCTCCGTGTAGTTTGTAGGTTGTTATATAGATCTGTATTTTCATTTCATAAAACAAACAGTATTCAGAGATTTGTGTAGTTTCACTGTTTCGATTCATTATTAAAGATGTTCACAGTTTGAAGTGCCTCTGATGATGACAAATTGACCTTTGTTTTGTCATGGGTTTTCGTGTTTTTCAGCATTTTTCTTGTCAGTAGAGAACTATTACCTTATGGTTTGGCATGAATTTTTCAATTAGGGTTTTAGGTAACTGTAAAACCTGTCATTTTATTCTAGATAAGTGGATTAATACCTTTATCACATTTTCATAGATGACTCACCAGCTTGATTAGCTGTGACAATCAGAGCCGCGAGCATTTTTCAAATTTGATACTGATTGTGCTTTTAAAGCCCATATTTCTACTGGATGAATGCAAGCTAATATAGATGAAGCTTTAGACGGTAATCTCAGTCATCAGACTGATGCTTCGGCAGACATTTTTGAGCATCAAAAAAAGATCCTTTCGAATATCCAAGTGTCCAAACTTGGGGTCGTAGGTCAAATAAGAAGAACAACCATCATCCACTTGTGAAAATAGTTGAATTTTGATATATTCATTGTGGTAAATTCTCATACGAAAATAACAAGAATTCCAGAATGTGAAGGATCAGTAACAAGAATGCAATGTGTCGTGAATATGGTCACATTGCTGGCTTTGATATGGGTATTTCCGACTAGGATGTCTGAATGAGTGGACCCTGCATGAATTTACATCTGGGTGAAATAAACAAAAATATGTATTTTAGACCCAGTTTAAACTCAATAGCCATAGACAAGGTATGGCTGGTATTCTTGCATACATGTACACCTTGAAGTTACTCAGATAAAACAACGTGCCTGCCAGACTGGCAAGAAAGGACCTACTGTCGGTCCTTAAAACTCACTGGCCTCAGGCTGGCAGACTGATGTAAGTGTAAAACCTGGTGAAATTTGTTTATAAAAGAGTTGAAAACTTTGTGGGAAAAGGAGAAAATGTTGATAACCAGCATTTAAAACCAGTCATTAAAAATAGGATTGTTTAGTAAAGGGTTAAACCTAAGTCATGTTCATTTTACAACAATGTTTTAAAAGCAGTGTACTGCAAATTCATGTTTGGAGGAAAGCAGTTAACCCTTAAAGCACCTTTCACGACTATAGTTGTCTTTGCGGCCAGTGTAGATCAAGATCAGGCTGCACAAAACGTGCAGCCTGATCTTTGATCTACACTGTCCGCTTTGCTGCTTAACTGTAGAGAAAAGAAACAAGGAAATTGCAATTATTTGGGTGGTATTTCTAGGATGAAAATGTCTGACAGGTTTTTTCGGCACTCTAAGGGTTAATATTTTACCAAATAAAGATCTAACAATGTCTATTTCCAGATTAAGCAAGAAGCCAGCACTTGTCACAAAAGCGACAGAGAAGAAAGGAGTGGAGGTTGATGTGTTGCATAAAGCTCTTTTCAAAACGGGGTCCAGTGGATCAACAAAACCTGTCACATTTACCGTCAATATTTGATATGTTTTGGACTTTTTACAGACTCAACTTATGTAGGGCTTGGATATCTGGCATGAATTTCATCTGCTATCAATTTCGTTTTAACCAGCCAATGATGGGCCATACCTTTTCAAGTAATCTTGTGTTCTGTCTTGAATAGGAAGAATACAAAATTAATGTTGATAAAAAAGTCCTGTAAAATCTTTATTGTTTATATATGCAATAATTCAAATTCTTCAGATTTTTTTCAAAGAGTTTGATTCCATGAAACATTCTGATTGCCATAGCAAAAAGACTTAAAAGTATTGAAAATCTTATTCTCCAGAACTGCAGTTTGGAATTCTCTACAACTTGACCAGAATCATCTTTTGGTTGACCTCTTTCAGATTTCTTGATATAATTTTTACCCACCAAAATGGCTGCTGTGGGCTAGGCTTAAAATAAATTCACAGCAAGTTACAGTCAAAAATATGTTAAAGGGAAGTAGCTCATGTCTGTATATTATGATTTATCTCCCTTCATTGCCATGCTACATGTTAACCCTTGGGCTGCTAAGGGCAACTCAAGGACCTTTTGCAGACAGTTAAGATCAGGATCAGATGGCACAGAATGTGCCATCTGATCTTGGATCGACATTTTCCGATAGGGAGATATTTAAAAAAAAAAAAAAACTGTGAAATTGCAATGTTTTGGTTTCTAATTGCTGGAAAGTTTCATTTAACTTATGTAGCAGGGTAAGGGTTAACATAGTTGGCATGGAATAGTCAAGTTTTGGAGAGAAAATATTCAGTCTTTATTCATGGTGCAGTCTTCATTCATGGTGATTTATTTTTATGTAAATGGTCATGTTTTGATTTGATGAATATTTGGATGAAGCAAGATTTGAATCGTATAATTTTTCCCCAAAATCTTTACTATTCACACCATAGAAAAAACCATAAACTTTACCAGACAACAAAATTTTAGACTGGTCCAAATTCAAAGCATTTGCAGATGACACATTAGATGTGGCTTGAATGATTGGATTTGTTTCTGAAAGGTTAGAAAACATTGTTGGAAAAGGAGAAAATGCTGGTTACCAGCATTTTCCCCTTTTCCCACAATGTTTTCAAAAGTCTAATTTCCCAGGGGTATTAAAACTCTGCATTGTATGGTGATGGGTTAAACTTCTTTATTTCAGGAGATCCCCATGTTAAACCACTGTTTGTCAGAGTTAATTGATATTTCTGGTGAATGATCCTTGATTACATATACTTGTATTCATTGACATCATGTTGGCTTGTGAAAAAGCTAGGACTTTTTTGGGAGAGCTAGGTTTATTTTGTCTATTTCTATTGCAATTCTATTTCAGTACATACTTCTCACTTTTCATGACGTCAGTTATAAATATGGCACATTTATTTATAAGGTAGTGTAGCAATACAGGGCCATCATAGCCCTCTTGTTTTGATGGACGATACAGACCTACGGTTTAACACTTTCCCAAACAAGCCCTGGTTTTCACGTGTCTGCAGTACAAGTCTTTCGAAAACACGAGCAATTTCTCCTTTTCCCACAGTGTGTTCTACCCGTGTTTGAGACCTTTCTGCCATTTTCATCAAATTTAAAATTGTCGTCTGCAAACTCTTTCAAGTTGGACTAGTCCAAAATTTGTCGTTTGGGAAAGGGTTAAACAAAATTAATTGTCATTCTTTGATTCAATTAATAAATAAAAAAGAGAAAGTTTTACCTATAAAATAAAAAAAAAAAAACCAAGGATCAACAAATTAACCCTTAAGCTGCTAAGCACTACTCACTGGCCTGTTGCAGACAGTGTAGATCTAGATCAGACTGCACAGAATGTGCAGTCTGATCTTGGATCTACACTGTCCGATAAGGAAATATTTTTCCCCAAAAAATACCTTTAAAATAGCAAAATTTGGGTTTTTCCTGTCAGCTTGAAAGTTTCATTTCATTTATTTAGCAAGGTAATGGTGAACACAGAGTGTATTTTATGACCAAGGGCCACACTCGCATGCCATTGTAAATAGTACACTAGTCTAATTCTGAAACTGAAGACTAGCCAACTGATTAGGTGAGGCACTGTCACTGTGTCAGCCAATCAGATGGCTAGTTTTGGAATTTAGAAACAGTTACAGAAATAAATGAGCCATGCTCTGGC
This sequence comes from Tridacna gigas, assembly GCA_945859785.2. Taxonomy (NCBI): domain Eukaryota; kingdom Metazoa; phylum Mollusca; class Bivalvia; order Cardiida; family Cardiidae; genus Tridacna; species Tridacna gigas. The sequence continues at coordinate 47,998,123 of OX244030.2, read as the reverse complement.
TGAAGGGGGCTTAAGGCATCTCCGTGATGCATGATACCAAGCAAGTTATCACATGATCATGGATCTATAAAATTCATTTGGTCTAACAATCGACTGGATGAGGAGGTAGAATGGTCCTTTGAAACACAGAAAATTGACCAATGGCAAAAAGTTTTGGCCCAGGTCAGCCTACACAGATTGTACAAGCTGACCTATGCCAATGCTTTTTTTTTTTTTGTTTTTTTTTTTTTGTTTTTTTGTTTTTTTTTTTTGTTTCTCAGATTCATTAAGCCTTCTTTTCACAGAGCATGACTCAAATACACAGCAAGACCTTGTCTAGTCTTTTGAATATTTTCAGAATATAATATGCGAGATGTAGTGACAAAAATTTGCTTGACAAGTCTTTTGAGCTGCTTTTTTGAAGTAGTATTTAACTTTTACCAAACAGCAAAACTTTTCACTTGCAGCCCAAATTGAAAGCTTTTGCAAACAACAAAATAAATGTGACTCTAAAATAGAAATTCACCTTTGGAAGGGTAGAAAACATTGTTGGAAAAAGAGAAAATGCTGGTTACTGGCATTTTCTCCTTTCCCCACAATGTTTCCAAAAGGCCTTTTTATTTGGGTCACACTTTTGATTGTGTGGTAAAGCGTAAAATAAGTTGTATGAAGTAGATACATTGATGTGTTAAGCAGATCTGATATTGAACTGTGTCTTAGCAAATGTGCGTGTTTTTTCCCGTCATGATTTTGTTGTTTCATTGATATGCAAATTCATACAGAAATGTAAAACTGTTGTCATCTTGAAAAATAAAATATCAGTTCTTTTTTTTTGTTAGGAAATGTTCATGTTGTCATTTATTAGCCATGAACTTTCTTAGTCAGATCATGATAGTGACTGTTTTAGAAGTACCTTTTATAGTTCCAGATAGATGCTGGCATATCTATTTGTATACTAGAATTAGTCGTTTATCACAATAACCTATTTTGTTGTAACTCATGAAGTGTCGCGTTAAGAGGATTTATATGAGGACTTGCAATATAGGTTATGGTGCAAAACAAAAGAACCATGCTCTATGAAAAGGGGGGCTTAATGCATCTGCGAAAAGTATCGACCCAGGTTAGCCTGCGCAGTCCCCACAGGCTGACCTGGGCCGAAACTTTTCGCTATTTGTCCATTTTCTATATGCCAAAGGACCAGTTTCCCTCATGCTTAATTCAAATGTTGGAAAAAAGTAGTTATCATGGCTCCATAAATATGTGATGGCTTGCTTGGTACAACGGATCACGGAGATGCATTAAGTCCCCTTTTGCCACAGCATAGCTCATAAATTTTTGCCTTGGAAACCCAGTGATACAGTTCTTTACTGAAGCCCTGCATGAAATGTATCGGGGAACTCTTTAAAAAAACAATCTTCTCGTCCGGTACATGTACTTTCAGACCTAGGACTACCAAATGTGGTATGTACATGTAGTTTCATCAAATGGATCTCTACAAAAACCTATTAAATCATAGCCCTGGCGTTAAAATTGGCCCAGCCCCAGCCACAAGCTTTAGTGGGCTTTTGGTGAATACTTTAACCCTTATCCTGCTGAATAAAAGCAATGAAACTTTCAAGCCGATAGTATAAGCCTAAATTTTCCTGTTTCAAGGGTATTTCTGGAGGAAAGATATCTCTTTATCTGACAGTGTAGATCAAAGATCAGACTGCACGTTTTGTGCAGTCTGATCTTGATCTACGCTGTCCGCAAAAGGTCCATGGGTCGCGATAAGCAGCCTAAGGGTTAAAAGTCTTCTTGTTCCTAACCATAATGCTTAGGGCTCAGGGACCACTACCAAGGTTGTTTTAATTTGTTGCAATCGGGTCACAAATTGGTCCCACTGGAGGAGGTAGGGTCTTACAAATTGTTCGCAGGTGAGCGATTAAGGGCTGTTATTGCCTTTTTGTTTGAAATCCTGTTTGCGAGACCTCATTAATATTTGTTAATGAATGCTTCTGGATTTGACCTGCTTGTTTTCATTAAAACCATCTTGGCGGCTTGTTAAGATAATCCAGCCAATGGTACAAACCAAAATATGACGATTTAAAATTTCTTTTCACCGACTAAACCTCACCGTACCGGACAGTATATGTCCAAGATAGACTGCACGTTCTGTGCAGTTTGATCTTGATCTACACTGTTCGCAAAAATGGATAGGGTTGTGTTTGACCTTGAACCAGGAGTCGTGTTTGATGTACTAATACATTAGGTAACGGCTGGACTCTTTCTGACCCTATCTCTTTACCAAACGACAAAAGTTAAAACGTACCAAAATTGAAAGCATTTTCATACGACATATAAATGTGGTTCAAATGATGAGCATTTATATCTAAAAGTGTAGAAAAGATTGTGGGAAAAGGAGAAAATGCTGCTTACCAGGATTTTCTCCTTTTCCTACAATGTTTTCGAAAGCTTTCTTCTTCTGGGTCGTTAAAAACGGGATTGTTTGGTAAAGGGTTAACTCATTACCTCCTTGAGATTTTTTGTCTTGCAGTTGACCATTTCAAAAACGTGCCAAAAGAAGGAATTGTTCGGAAGTGCCTATTTCTCTTTTTGACACATTTTTTTCTAATGTACATGTATTTATTCATAAATCCACAAAGACCGTTTCGATACTTCATATTTTACACGAATGTTTTCAAAGAAGTTTGCTGCAGATTTTCAAAGTTTTTCAGGAGGTTTGATTTTTTTACCTCTTAAACCAAGCTAGCTCGTGTTTTTAGGACCCTCAGGAAGCAGACATTTTAAAAACATCGTAGAAATCAAAGAGGAAGAAAAAGAAATGCCACTTAACAACGTTTATCTTTTTCTCCCACAATGTTTTGTACGCTTTCAATCACAAATCCGATTATTTGAGCCAAATATATATTGGTGACTGTAAATCGTTTGAATATGAGCGAGTCTAAAATTTTGTCGTTTGGTAAAGGTTAAATCCTCTCAGCGTCATATGTGAAAACAGGAGCTTTTTGTAAACGGTAAAGATCAAGATCAGACTGCACGGAACGTGCTGTCTGATCTTGGACATATTTCTTCTGCGTGCATATTCAGCCCGTTAAAATAAAAAAAATTCTTTCCGAGGGTTGTATTTTCAGCCGTCGAAAGAGGTCCATTTTATATGAGCAAAAGGGGCCTTAATGCATCTCCGTGATCCATGATAGCTATCAAGCTATCACATAATCATGGTTCTATAATAGCCACTTTTTTAAAGAACCTACTTATCCATGAGGTAGATTGGTTCTTGGACATGAAGAAAATTGATCAATAGCGAAAAGTTTCGGCCCAGGTCAGCCTGCGCGGACCGCACAGGCTGACCTGGATCGATATTTTTCGCAAATGCATTAAGCCCTCTATTCACAGAGCATGGCTCATATATTTGGCGCTGAAAGGGTCAACACTGACTCATCGACAAGGGTTTCTCATTGACAAGGTTATGTTGATACAGCAAGGTATGATAATGCATTGAAAAATAAACCCTAGTTTTTGACCCAAATAGCAAACATTCAAAGTTCCAGCAAGAACTGAGCTTGTTCAGTGAGGATGGAAATTAATTTCAAAGGAAAGAGAGCTCTTGTTACCGGTGCTGCGAGGGGTAAGCCTGTTTAGATGTACTGCCTTCTTCAGCAAGGAACTAGCCTGGGTTCCATTATGATCATTGTTTCCTTTTGATATATTAGTATTCTACCGTTACCTTGTCAGAAATGGCAATTACGGAGCAGATTTAACCCATAAACTGCTAAAGAAATGAAATGAAATTTTCCACTCAATAGTAAAAAAACAAAATATTGCGTTTTCTAATTGATTTCGCAGGTAAGAAAAAAGCTGTACGGGACAGTATAGATCAGAGATCAGACTGCACGTTTTTGTGCAGTCAGATCTTAATCTACACTGTCTGCGAAAAGGGCCTGAGTCGCGCTTAGCAACCAAAGGGTTAAGCGAACTTCTATGATTTTTACAATTCGAATTGTTGTATGCTGTTTAACGCTCTTTTCAACATTATTTTAGTTATATCGTGGCGGCCAGTGCACCTATCTATGCTTTCCTGGACTTTTATTTACCAGTACTACGCTCTATATTCTTTACAAGCCACTGGCTTCTTTTCCACATAATCATTGTCGATGCAATGGTCAGCGGTGAAAAAAGAACGAATCTTGTCGCAATGACTATCATCAATCATCAGAAAGAAATCGGCCAAGCCGGGGATCGAACCAGCCACCCCGTGTTCTCAAGTTCTGTAAGCTACTGACTAAGCTACCGGGGTTGGCAAATTCTATTTATCAAAATTCTACAAAAGTTAGTGATTTATCACCGATTTTAGTAAGCCGATAGCTGCCAGAACATCAGTAAAGACCTGTGAAAGATTGTCACATGATCAATAACATGTGCCGACTGCGAAGATTTGTATTCAAATCAGTATGATGACGTCATATCTGATGTGATAAAGATAGAATTACCGATCGCAAAAGGACTACCTCGTTCTTTGAACGACGCAAATTACATCTTTTTATCGAATGTACCAGTATATAGTTTATATGAATAAATAAATAAATAGATAAATAAATGAATAAATGAGCCATGCTCTGTGAAAAGGGGGCTTAATGCATCTGCGGAACGTATCGGCCACTTCAGTCAGCGCAGTCCGAAACTTTTCGCTATTGGTCAATTTTCTGTATGTCCAGGGACCAGTCTACCTCGTGATTAAGTCGGTTATTTAAAAAGATGGCTAAAATGGATCCATAATTATGTGATAGCTTGATTGGTATCATGCATCCCGGAGATGTTTTAAGCCCCCTTTTGCCAGAGCATGGCTCATATCTAATTGTGTTTATCGGTATTTTTTAAGAAATTTTGAGTTACGGCATGAAAGTTAAATGGGTCCCTTTAGAGTATTGAACTATAAAGACCGTGATCACAAAGGACACGCATTAAGAGTTGATTAGGAAATCGTAATTAGCTCTTAGATCAAGGCTAATAAGACACTAGAAATATGTCAATACGCAAAGGGTGTCCCCTTTTCCTTTCGCAACGATGTTTCAAGTGCTTTTACTATGGACCGGACTAGAACTTCAAAGCATGGCAAAGAGTTAACTTGGGTTTGCAGGGTCAGTTTTGTCCTGTATTAGTGATGCAAAGGACTTCGTCACATATTTTATATTTACCAAACAATCCCTTTCTTTAAAGACCCATGAGGAAAGAGCGCTTTGAAAACATTTTGAGAAAAGGGATTAAAAAATGCTGGTAACGAGAATTTTTCCCCTTTTCTATCAATATTGTCTTTAACAAACCTCATTATTTGAGCCACACTTCATTTGTCGTCTGTCCTTGTCTACAGTTGTGTCATCTTCGCTAGCCAATGGTGACGACCACCATAGAGCAACGCACTGATCGTCACCGTTAGCTAGCGGAGATGCAGTTTTGTTGTCTGGTAAAGAGTTATATTACAAGTTATCTCTTTAAGCCTTTATCACAAAATCATGACTTTTAACGAAACCGAATGAGAAGGCATTTGAAAACATTGTGGGAAAAGGAGAAAATGATCCACTATAATTGCAGGTATCGGTAAAAGTATAGCGCTGGCAATACTCAGATGCAATGCAGATGTAATTGTCGTGGACAAATTGGAAGAGGAACTTAAACAATTCAAAGAAGAGGTAGACAAAATTCGAATACTGGGGCCTGTAATATTTTGTTTTGATTTTGCCTGCATATTTATCTATGTTTGAGTCATGCTCTTTGAAAAGGTGGTTTAATGCAAAATGTAACGAACCATGTCAGCCTGTGCAGTCTACGCAGTCTTGACATGCGTCAATACTTCTTGCTTTTGGAAAATCTTCTGCGTGTCCAAGGACCTCGGGATTCAGCCGGTTGTTGGGGAAAATGGATTTCATGGAGCTATAGTTATATGACGTCTTGCTTGGTATCATGTATTACGGACATGCATTAAAACTCTTTTTGCCAGCTATATGATCGAATCATGCTCGGTGAAAAGGGAAGTTTAATTTGTACATCTGCAAAAAAGTGACGACCCATGTCAGCCTGCGCAATGCACCATGGTATGCCATGGATCGAAACGCTTTTGCTGTCGGTACATTTTCTGCATGTCAAAGGATCATTCTACCTCACGAATCAATTGGATTTAAAATCACACAGCTACTTGCCTGGTTTTCTTCATTTAAGTCGCTCTGAATTTGTTGTCTGCAAATTGTTTTAAATAGGACAGGTCTAAATTTGGAATCGTCTTGTAAAAGCTTAAAACTACGTATGCCCCCAATACCGGGGTAAAATTAGTATATAGGCGTAAATGGGTTATCTACATGTATAATTATATATTTGACATGTCTTTTATCCACACGTTCAGGAACCCAGTATCATACCAGTATGTGTCGACCTATCAGACTGGAATGCCACAAGAAAAGCTATAGAAGGTATCGGTCCCGTTCATTTACTTGTGAACAACGCTGCGGTGGCAGTTGTCACTCCATTCTTCGATGTGAAAAAGGAGGAACTGGACAGGTATTGAGAAATCTTGATTATGTATACAAGTACAAGTAAAAGTTCGAATATACTGGTCTATTTGAAGTATTGGCTTGAATCATCATACTCTTTGAAAACAGTTTTTGGTAAGAAATACCTGGCATTTCTCTATAGCTATAAGTCAGTTCCATAGTTAGTGTTAAGATCTACTGTACGCCGCGGAGATATGGTTATTAGCCCGGCATTTCCGGTAGGATAATATACCGAAAACAAGAGGGCCATGATGGCCCTGTATCGCTCCACTGGACCCGTGGGGCAGGGCCAATTTTGACCTTGGGGCTACAGTATGAAGAGTTCTTGTAAAGGTTTATTAGATAAAGCTGCATGGCAAGTTTAGTAGCCCTAGGCCATGTGGTTTAGGACTAGAAGACTAAGTTTCCACCATAGAAGCCTATGTAAAACTTGTGGCCCAGGGCCAATTTTGACCCTAGGGTTATAAGTTGATTAGTTTTTGTAGTGTAGAAGTTCATTAGTTGAAGCTACATGCCAAATTTGGTAGCCCTGGGCGATATGGTTTAGGACAAGAAGATATTTAAAATTTTCTCTATATAAACCAAAGTAAAACTTGTGACCCTCGGGGCGGGGCTAAATTTGACCCCCGGGGCTATAATTTGATGATTTTTTGTAGAGGTCTAATAGATGAAGCTACATGCCAAATTTGATAGCTCTAGGCCATATGGCTTAGGACAAGAAGATATTTAAAGTTTTCACTAAATAAATCTATATAAAACTTTTGATCCCAGGTCGGGGCCATTTTTGACAGCAGGGCTATAATTTGAAGAGTTTTTTTAAGATGTCCATTAGATGAAGCTACACACCAAATCTGGTAACCCTAGGCCTTATGGTTTCGGACAAGAAGATTTTCAATATTTTTCAGTTTTGTTACCATGGCAACCATAGTTTCTATAAGGAATCAAACTCTTTGAAGACTGTCTGAAGAGGGCTATGGGAGGATCATTTCTGTGAAGTTTCGTTAAAATCCGATGAGCAGTTTCAGAGAAGAAGATGTTTGAAATAAAAGTTAATGCACGCACGGACGGACCGACAGACGCACGACGGACACAGGGCCATGACATAAGCGCGCTGGCCTTCGACCAGTGGAGCTAACTAGTACCATGAAAGTACATGTATATGGAATGATATTCTGGTATTCTTTAAACGCTTTCGGCGCCATAGGTGAAAATATAGGCTTTTGCTGACTGCACGGATCAAGATCAGACTGCACAGAACACGATTTCTGGGTCCGTATTCACCAACCATTCTTAAGAACGTTCTTAGACTTATTCTTCAAGATTTTCCAAGTTCAAAAGTAACACAACTTCTGATTGGCTAAACCAAATGGTTTAGCCAATCAGAAGGTGTGTTACTTTCAAATTTGGAAAATTTTGGAGAACAAGACCAAGAATGGTCTTAAGAATGGTTGGTGAATACGGACCCTGATCTTTGGTCGATAGTCTCAGCTTATTTAGTCCAGTCTATTAGATAAAAATCTTTCTCAGTGGCAGTTGTATTTTCAGTGCGTCGAAAGAGGTCTGCTCTGTATGTTTAGCGCTGAGGGAGTTAATGAAAATTTTATTTTACAATTTTCGGGATGGTTTTTTTTTTTGTAGCCATTTTCAGGTGTGTGTAAAGATGTTTAGTTAATATTTTTCGCCCGCAGATTATACATATTTACGGGATTAATATGAAAGAAATTTGATTTTATTTAAATCAACGTGATACAGCTCCTATACAGTACGAATACACGTTCATAGCTTCATATTTGTTATTCTTTCAGTATTTTCAGTGTAAATGTTCAAGCAACTGTCAACGTTTCTCAGGTTAGTTTACTTTAACTCTTTGCCAAACAGACAAAATATTGGACTAAAGCATTTGCGAACGAAAAATTAGATGTGGATCAAATGCTGGAAACTATCTTTAAATGGTTTGGAAATATTGCATGGAAACAGAAGAAAATGCTGGTAACCAGCATTTTCTTGTTCCCACAATGTTTTCAAAAGTCTTCTTCCTTAGGATCGCTTAAACAACAGATTACTTTGCAAAGGATTAGTTCGATTCTTTATCTCCAATACTGTCTATTTGCCTATTTAAACCAATGCGAATTACTGCAGCCATATTGTTTGTAAAACAATATGAAAAAGGCAGCAGCCGAAATATCGAACAATAGAGTGTTGTTTTTCATAGTGTCTTATTCATTTCCTGAGGAATTCATAGTGTTAGATGCTACACGGTTTAGAAAGAATCTAAGTGTGCTACAATGTAATTACCTTACCACTTAATCCTTTACCATAGAAACTGAGTTTGGACACACCAAAACCTGGTAGACTTTGAACGAAGGGCAGATATGTAAAGAAAGGGAAATAGAATGGAACACATTGTGGAGAAAAAGAGGAATTACATGTAACAAACATTTGCCTCTTTTCCTCACAATGTTTTCAAAAGTATTTTCCTGTGAAGATACATGATGTCTAATTTTGAGCTTAAAACGCATTTTTTCGAGATTTACTTGTTCCAGTGACTGTTATTGTTAAATATTTATGTAAAGCCTCGTAATGTCTCATATCTATGCAAAACTTCTTACTACTAATGTTTATGCAAAATTTGTGAACCATCTCATTTATATATTCAAAGACCCGCACTACATATGTTTATGCATGAACTCGTCATATCGCATATTGATGCAAAGCTTCATACTATCTCACGGTTTCACAGCTTTGTACTTTCTAGTGTTAGAGCAGGGTCTCCTCATATGCATATGATGTTAATCAATTGTATTGCTGTAGTAGCATGGCGTAACACTTACACGAAATAGAACTTTTATCTTCAGTTTTCTGAAAAATCAGTATCCGAAATGATAAAAAAAAAAAACCAACATTTAAATGCAACAACAGTATCCTAATTTTTCACTTATTGATAATCAATAAACTTGTGAAATAATTCAAAGACAAATGCAATGCTTCTTTACATATGAGCCATGCTCTCGCAAAAGGGGGCTTAACGAATTTGCGTGATCCACGATACTAAGCAAGTCATTGCATGATTGTGGATCCATAAAATCCATTTTGTATAATAACCGACTGATTCATGAGGTATACTGGTCCTTTGACATGCAGAAAATTGACTGAGCAGGCTGACCTGGTCGATACTTTTCACAAAGGCATTAAATCCCCTTTTCACAGAGCGCGGATCATATACATTTTGTGGACGTAACAACCACTTTTTACATCAAATTCGCGATTAAAGCCTACATGAACAATCGCATCATTTCACCGTTTGCCAAACGAGTAGGCCTATTAACGATCAATTGCCGAAGAGGAATTTTTGAAAACATTGTGGGCAAAGGAGAACAATGCTGTTAACAAGCACGTTCCCTTTTCCAACAATGTTCTCTACCCATGAACAGGCAAATTTCACCATTTTAGCCATTTACATGTATTTTTATGTCTGCAGGCGTTTTCAATTGGTACTGGTCTATTTTTTCCGTTTGGTAAGGTTTAAGCAATATTTGATATGTTGTCTACATAAACTGCGGAAATGGAAGATTCTAAACCTTTATAGTATGGTATTGAGTTAAGCTATTATTTAATTCGACTGCTGGTGTAACGGCCTATATTGTCGTATCGAAGGTTGTTGCCAAAGGCATGGTAGAGCGTGGAGAAGGTGGATCCATAGTCAACATATCAAGTTTGTCATCACAGATTGCTTTCCCGGGACACACCACATACTCTTCATCGAAAGGTGCAGCTGATACACTCACAAGAGTTATGGCCCTTGAACTTGGTTCTCATAAGGTTTGAGGATGATTTTTACAAATTCTTATTTAATTATCATGCTGTTGAAAATGTAAATTTATCTTTTTATAAGTGTATTCGGTGCAATTTACAACTGGATTTGTTTTTGCGGGAAGTGGTGATCAAAATTAGACTATACAGAACCTACGGTCTGATCAGGAAAATACCCCTCCTGGTATTTGACGGGTATCGTGACAAAATAGATCTTAGGGTCGTCCTGTCTAGGCCCTTCAGACTGACGGTTCCAGAACATTTTAAGGTCATTGTGTTTTATGCATCCTTATGGACATGTAGGTTTCTATTTGTCATGTTGTACGCTATTACCATGGTAACCGATGCTGTTTGATGCTGAATAAATATCATGTTATGTATACCATATTGACAGTTTTCAGGGTGAACGAGTATAACCTCCCTTGTTTTCAGTGTAACGTTACGAATTTTCTTATCTTAGACACGACTGAAATAAGCATTGTGTGGCGTCATACTAGTATGTGACGTCATTTTATACTTCTGTCGGAAATGTGAATCGTGTTTCGTTCATAGAATTTACCCCTTGTGCATAGTTTGTTCTGTATAATCCGACCCATAATTCGTGAGATTTCGCTGTTAAATGATAGAAAAAATCTGAAATTTGTTGACTCTTGAGATGTATACCTATAGGATTTGACATGAGTTGGCATTCGAGATAAATTTTATTAAAAAATGAGTCTAGAAAAAGTGTTATCGAGCTTAGTAACACTGTTTACGAGTTCGATATCACTTTACCTAAAAGGTTAACGAATGTCAGATTCTTTTTATCACATAACTGTATCTCAGGAATTATAGTTCTATATGTTTTAAAACATAGACCTACATGTGTATTGAAATTTACGTGTTCACAAAGCTTTCTTGACAGATGTGTACATCACAGACGAAAAGTAGTTCCAAAGTTCCAAAGAAACTTGCATGTAGCTTTGTCACAGTCATCATTTTTGACAGTTCATTTCAGAGAGAAATCTGTGTCAGCAGTGTTCTAGAAATGATGTGAATGACTACAGAGCTTTGTTCAAATTAAACGTGTGTAAGATAAGAAAATACGTAATGGCTGTATTGCATTAAACTCGTTTACAAGAATCACAATGTAGTTTAACTGACAATATGTCAAGAAAGAGATTCTGTAATTGAACTTGCTGCATTACGTTATCGTTGAGGGACGGCATTCTTCGTCTTGCAGTAATTTTCTCTTATTACAATACGTTTTATATGATTCTTGTAATCACTCTAAAGTTACCAAATGACAAAATTTTAAACTTGTCCAAATTAAAAGCATTCTTTACATTTGTCTGTCCTTTACTGATAGTTCACAAGAGAGATCATCAAATTCTGAATAGCTCCCTTAAATGCTAAATTTGTGAATATAAGTAAAACATTGTGGTAACAGGAGAAACTGCTCACTTCAACTGTTTTCACACAGATAAGAGTAAATGCCATTCAGCCGACCATCGTGATGACAGAGATGGGAAAGAAAGCATGGGAGGATCCAAAGAAGCATATGAAGTATATTGTGCGGACACCAATGGGGCAATTTGCCGCTAAGCCCTTTGTCTATATAATATGGCCCGCAACATTAACGTAAAGTGTCGTCCCGGATTAGCCTGCGCAGTCCACGCAGGCTAATCCGAGACGGCACTGTACGACTACATGGGCTTTTTTCATACAGTAGACTTTCTTGAAACAGAAAATAGCAAAACACTGGAAGTGTCGTCTAGGATTAGTCACAGACTGCACAGACTGATCTGGGACGTCACACTTTTACGCATATGTCCGAAGGTCCCTTTTTGTGTGTTGCACGCCATAAATTAATTCTTTCAGGGCGAAATATATAAACTCGACCTGTTTCGACATCTGAAAGAATAATTCACTAAAATTCAGACAGATTTTTATCTTAAATGCGTGACTAAACATTTCAGTCAACGAGTTTGATGTAAATGATAGTACATATACACGAATGTGAGATTCTATTGATCACATATAAAAACGAATATCGGACAAATAAGGATCCTACTTTACTATCTATAGCCTATACCGTTCACGGCTTCATGTTTGCAGATGTACGAGTAGTTCGGTTTGAAATGTGTACGTACACAAAGCTCTAGATAGCTCTGTGACATTTACATCGAAAGTAGCATGGAACAATTCAAAGGGGAGTAAATCGAAATATTCATATATATTGTTGATTTTAATAACTTATGTTGCATAAGTCATGGGTTTAATACACTGCTGGAGGAGGTTTAATTTGATTTAAAAAAGAAGACTTTAGTAAGTCGTATATAAGGTACTACTTTACCATTCACCGATAACATTAGTGCAGTTGGTAGCGTACAGGACTTTACACGAGCGAGTCGCTGCACGGCCAATGTCTTTCCAAGGATTGTCATTGTGTCAGGATTCATTCTTCTCTCACCGCTTATCATTGTTTCAACGATGGTTAAGTGGGAAAGAAGCCAGTGGCTTTGAAAGAATATTGTACAAAGTAAAAGAAACTCCAGAAAGCATGGATAGGCTGAAGTAATGTGGAAAACGGCGTTAAACACAATATAATCAAATAAACACCAACAAACTTTACCCTTTTATCTTTTTCCCCTCCACAGATCCGAAGGATGTTGCCGACGGTGCTGTGTTCCTGTTGAGTGACATGGCTAAAATGATCAATGGAACGATGCTGCTCATTGATGGGGGTTTTACCCATAATTAACAATTTAGGCTACCAAGCGACAAAGTTTTTGACTCACCCATATTGAAAATATTTGCAGGCAACAAATATGGTGTGACTAGAAACTGATATTGTCTTTGGAAGGGTAGAAAATATAGTGGTAAATGGAGAAAATGCAGGTTACCAGCATTTTCTCCTTTTCCCACAATGTTTTCAAAAGCCTTCTCCTTCAGGTTCATTGACATTCAGGACTGTGTGGTAATAAGTTTAAACGCAAACCAATTTTGATTGGTGGACTTGCCTGTAGATCAATTAAGAGTGAAAATATGAAAAAAAAAAATGTTCTAATTTTTCATGTCATGCTAATTTACAGTATCAACATTATTAGAATTACAGTATAGAATGGGTAAAAACCAAACGATGATGGTAGTGAAGATTTCCCCCTTCTCCAACTTTTCTGCAATAATTCTACCATATTACATTATTTGAATATGGACATGTCTAGTTGTTGTTTTTTGTCACCTGGTGAAAAGTTAACCCTTTCTACGACATGAAAATATGGGCTTTAGCTGATGGCACAGATCAGGATCAGACTGCCCAGAATGTGCTTTTTGATCTTGAAAATATATCATCCTCTAACTCAAGATAAAATTCTGGTGAGTTACTGTGAACAGCCATTGAAACAGGTCGAGTTTATATGTTTGTCACTTAGGGAAAAGTCCGGTACCCTTGACCGAACAATCTCGAGTTTTAACGACCCCGAGAAAGAAGGCTTTTGAAAACATTGTGGGAAAAGGAGAAAATGCTGGCAGCCAGCATTTTCTCCTTTTCCCACAATGTTTTCTATTCTTTCAAAGACAAATCCAGTCATTAGGGGCACATTAAATTTTAACCTGTGGCCTGCAAATGTTTTAAATTTTGATGAATCTAAAATTTTGTCGTTTGGTAAAGAATTTTATAGGGGTGAATCTTAAAGAGACAGCCTTAGGTCATATACCGTTACAAGCATCCCAACACTTTGCTAAGCCTATCTCATTTGCATTTATTACAGGGAGGTGCTTACACTAGCCATGACATAACTGTTGAAAAAGAAATATATATTTGAAAAAAAAAAAGATGGCGTAAATCTGCCTGCAAACAGGCAGGAGGCCCTTAAAATAAGCATGTCTACATTTTTAACCAATCACAAATTTCTGTTTATTCATGTTTTATCACTACCAAAGAGTAGTTCAAAAGCCAGCATATTCAGCTACGTCGAAAAACGTCGTTGGTCTTCAAATTCCCATACAGTATCTTCCAAATTATAGACAATTTAGAGCGTTTACATTTTTGCATGGGACGTATTACGGGTTTAAGGTAGAAAACCACGAGGAATGAACCAATAGGTGAAATGACCTTCAACACTAAATGTTTTTTTACGCTGCAATCAATATCATTTCAGTTATATTACCGAGACAACTCACATATTCATGTATGTTCTGGGTTTCAGCAGTATTAGGCTAGGGTTCTGACTACCTGGAAAAACCCAGGGCTTCCAGTAAAGCTCGAACCTGGGACGAGTCATATACTATACTCCTGAGTCCCTAGGACCCCGATCTTTAACCTTTAGGCTGCTAAGCAAGACTCAAGGCGCATCTGCGGCCAGTGTAGACAAAGATGCAGTCAATAATAAAAGAAAAAAAAAGTATTATTTGAGCCATGCTCTGACAAACCGGGAGTATAATGCATCTTTGTAATGTATTATACCAAGCAAGCTATCACATGATCATGGATCCATAAAATCCGTCTTGTCTAACAACGAACCGAACCATGAGGTAGAATTGTCCTTGGACATGCAGAAGATTTAATCATAACAAATGGTTCGACCCATGTCAGCCTGTACAGACTGCACAGGATGACCTGGGGCTATCTATTTATGGCAGATGCATCAAGCCACCTTTTCTTTTTACCGGAAAAAATCCCACCGTGCCGGCCAGCGTAGATTCGAGATTAGACTGCACGTTCCATTCTAGTCTTTATCTTTAATGTCCACAAAAGGCCATCTAGTCGCGCTTTGCAGCCTAAGGGACAGGCCTATCTCTTTAGCAAACGACAAAATTTTGGACTTGTCCAAAATTCAAAGCATATAGAAGACACAATAAATGAGACTCAAAAGTTTGAATTGTATCTGGAGGGTTAAAAAAATTGTGGAAAATGGAGAAAATGCCAGTTACCAACATTTTCTCCATTTCCCACAACGTTTTCAGAAGCCTTCTATGCCAGAGTCGTTGAAACTCGGACCGAGTGCGGTAAAGGGCTAAAGGGAACATTATTATGACCTGTACCCTTAACTCTTTACCAAACGACAAAATTTTAGACTCATCCAAAGTTAATGTATTTCCAGACAAATATAACGTGGTTCAGATGGCAAATGTTCAGATGTTACCAGCATTTTCTCCTTTTCCCACAATGTTTTCAAAAGGCTTCATCTACAGGGTCGTTAAAACTCGGAATTGTGTGGTAAAGGGTTAAACATGTACATTTACTCATTTATCAAGCCTTACTCTGTTATATGATAATTTTGTATTCTACAATGATGTTTTTTTTAAAGTAACAATAGCTACCAAAAGTAAACAAAGCGGGTGTCAAAATGCATGTAAATTTAAATCATATCATTTAAAAGTATGGAAAGTATTGTGAAGATGACAATCTGTTATTGTACGGTCGGTCCAAGTGTTAGTCGCTGGCAGAAAAATTAATTTCAAAACTAGGTTAAAAGTTGCCAGATCACTCTATCTTTTGTTTACTTTTTATCTGATTTTAAAATTTGTTTTTCTGCTAGCGACTGACACTTGGACCGACTACACATCAACAGAATGAATCTGATCTTCACAATATTTCTCATACTTTTATATGGTACAATTTGAATTTGAATGCATTTTAACACCTGCATTGACTTTTGGTCGCTCCTGGACCTTTAAGTAAATCTGCTGCAGGTTTATTTCAGAGAGCAATGATTTTAGATAGTCTACTAATCAACAGGGGTATTTGGGTACGACAAGGAGTGATAACGTCTCGAATGAAAACTTACTCCAATCTTGACTCAAATAGCACATCTTTAAATCTTCTGCAGTAACTTAACTTGTGCACGAAAGATGGAAATCGATTTTAAAGGAAAGAGAGCCCTTGTTACTGGTGCTGGAAGAGGTAAGCCTGTTTAATTAACCCTTTACCACACAATCCCGAGTTTTAACGACCATGAGGAAATAGCCTTTTGAAAACATTGTGGGAAAAGGAGAAAATGCTGGTAACCAGTATTTTCTCCTTTTTTCCCACAATGCTTTCTATCGAAGACAAATTTTGCAATTGAGCCAAATTTAAATTGTCATCTGCAAACTCTTTCAATATGGACAAGTCTATATGTTTTTCCTGTAGTAAAGAGTTTATTAATTGTACATGGTCTAAGTTCTTTCATTACCAAATATATAAACTCTTCAAATGACTGAAAACACGATTGACCGAATCTCAGACTTGACTAAAGAAGCAGACAGTATGGATCAAAGTTCACAATGCACGATGTGAGCAGTCTGATCTTGATCTATGCCGTCCGCAAAGGCACCTGTTTTCGCCTTGGGCACTGAAAGGGTTAATGTGCTATTCAGTGAGTAAACTGAAACTAATTTGCTTCCGGTTTCTTTCAACACATCATTGTGAAATACAGCTGACCGACATGAATTAAGGGGACTTTAAACAAGATTTGGTTTTGCAAGTTTCTTTTTAAAAGAAAATCTCAAGAAAGACTGCTAATTTTCATTCATTGCAAAGATGGCTTTAAAATTAATAGATAGATAGAAAAAGGTGTAGAAATCATACGGAATTACTGAGATTTTCTTTTATATTTTTACCGTAATTTTATCTGTTAGTAACGGTATCCATGGATAACATGGGATAAATACATTTCACGATGGTTCAATAGCTGCCTTCATAGCGTAGTTTGGTGGAGTCGCCTACATAGGTTTTGAAGGTCGTGGGTGCAAACCCCGCTGGAAGCATTTTTTTCAGCGCGTTTTTGTTTTACTTCAACTAAGGGTAAACCTTATTACGTCCCTAAAATTTTTCCTTACAAAATACCAAATTTCGTGGTCGAGTCGTAATAATTGATGTTTTTATTTTATGTTGGCAAAGTGGGAATTGACTTTTCTATATCAGATCTATCAACTTACAACCGCAGGTATTGGTAAAAGTATAGCGCAGGCGATATTGAAGTGCAATGCTGAAGTGATTGTTGTCGACAGATTGGAAGAGGATCTTAACAAATTCAAAGAAGAGGTAGGAACTGTTCGAAATGTTTTTGTCAGATTTTGGCTGCATGTTTATATGTATAATTGGGCCATGCTCTGTGAAAAAGGGGTTTAATTAATGCATCCGCAAAATGTATCGATTCAGCTCAGCAGTGGCGCAGGCTGACATGGATCGAAATTAAAGTTTTTGCATTAGGCAAATTATCTGCATACCCAAAGACCAGTCTTCCTTATGAGCCAGTCGGTTGTTAGGCAAACTGGATGTTAAGGATCCATAATTTTGTGATGAACTGCTTGGTATAATGTATCATGGAGATGCATTAGACCCCCTTTTGCTAGAGCATGGCTCATATATTGATAAACTGATACCACTTTTGTGTCAAGAGTTCTGTTTCTGAAAATAAGTACATATATATACTCTGACATTAGTCTCTCTTGAATGTGAATAGTTAGAGTATTTAAATGGTACTGGTGGATACTGTCGTATCGTGCATGCACCACATTTGTCAAATCACATTTGTCAAATCATCCAATGGCTGACACACCTAAAGGTCACATGGTGTCAGAAGTAGGATTAGAACGTATTTCCACTAACATGGACTAGCAACCCCGAAAACTGTAACATCTTATCCCTTTACAGACTAGGTTTATACCAACCAAAAGCTAATACAGGTGCTATTAAGGAAAAACATGATGGAAGGGGAAGTCTACAGAAAACAATGACAGAACAAGAGTACTTGCTTGCTAAAAGCAATTGCTTCCTTTCTGCAATAACAACTAAGTTGGCATCCAACCGAGGGGTACAAGTTTGTATACTGGCGGAAATGTGTTATCTGCAAATATAAACATATGATCCATGCTCTGGGAAAAGGGGGATTTACTATATCTTCGTGATGCATGATACTAAACAAGTCACCATTTAATTTATGGTAGTATTTAAACCTTTTTTAAAACAGCTGACTAAATCATGGGGTACACCGGTCTTTTGACATGTAGAAAATTGACTAAAAGTAAAACGTTTCGACCCATGTCAGCCTGCGCAAACTGCGCAGGCTGACCTGGGTCCATACTTTTTGCAGATGCATTAAAGCTCCCTTTTCACAGAGCATGGCTCATATATTTTGCATATTTCTAATCTTACAGGAGCCCAGTATTATACCAGTATGTGTGGACCTGTCAGACTGGAATGCCACAAGAAAAGCTATAGAAGGTGTCGGTCCCGTTCATTTACTTGTGAATAACGCTGGGGTAGCTGCTATCACACCCTTTTTCGACGTGACCAAGGAGGAGCTAGACCGGTATAGGAAAACCTTGATTATTCAAGCATGAGATAACTTGAAGAATTGGTTGGGAACGACATGCTCGTTGAAACCCGTTAGAGCTCTGGCTAAAATTTGTTGGCTTTTGCTTTCTCGTCAGGTTGACAGTCAAGTTCAGAAATAGCAGTAGAGACTTATTTTACAGTAAGAAACGGAAGTATTTCTTTTCATGTCACTGTGATCTGCCACACAATTAAAGTTTGAACAAGATAGCAATAGCAAATTAAACCATAAAACAATAATTAGGATTTCATTGTGTGCTCTGGGCTTATAATGAAATCAAATGTTATTTTCCAACTTCTCATCATTCTGTAGTAAATTTGTTTCTTTCTTTTTTTCGCAAGCTTTGTAGTTTTTTGCTGAAGACTTAAAATATGGAGAGTGAATGAAACTGAGTTGGTTCTTTAGCTCTGGCAAAAGGGGTTCAATGCATCTCTGTGATACATTAGACCAGTTTAGACATCACATATTAATTATGGACCTCCCCTCAAGTCCATTTTGTTAAACGACTGACTGAATCATATGGTAGACTGGTCCTTTGACATGCAGAAAATTTATAGATAGCAAAAAGTTTCGGCCCATGTCGGCCTACGCGGACTGCGCTGACATGGGTCGATACTTTTTGCAGATGCATTAAGCCCCCTTTTCACCGAGCATGGCTCATATGTGAATACATGCGTGCCTACAGATAATGAAGTCTATTTTTATTACCCTTTCAGAATTTTCAGCGTCAACTTTCAAGCCATTGTTAACATTTCTCAAGTAAGTCTCTACTCTCTCTTTTTCCCAAAAATCTGTTCATGTTTTCATGTCTCGAGGGGTGTAAAAGGTAGCTTACATATATAGCCTTTTAATTTCCTTACCAGTGTCCAGTGATTAACTATACACTGGCTTTATCAAACAAAATGTTGCAGTACTTAGTTGGACGTGGACATGTAGCTGCCAGGTGTTGCAGCATTTCGATTGTACTGTCAGCTCCTGCATACATTTGTCGACATTCAGTTCTGCAGCCAGGCGACGCTGCTGTATTTGGCTGGTAATCCAAGTTGTTGTGAATTAGAATAACAGCTAGGCTAAAACTTTCTCAGGAATTTGACGAAAAAGACCGCTTGACGTTGTTAATTTGCAAATGCAGCTAGTGGCTTTGACAATGTTGTGCGGAGGACTGGTTAAAAAAAAAAAAAAGCATGGATATGTGCACTGGCCGACATGACTGCTGAGATGCTGTTGGAAAAGGCGTAGTACACCAAACAATTCCATTATTCAATAAAGGTTAATTGTAAATGTTGGTTGTCAAACCATACAAAATTGTACGTTAGGTTATTGCCAAAGGTATGGTAGAGCGTGGAGAAGGAGGATCCATTGTCAACATAACAAGTATGACAACACAGGTTGCTTTCCCAGAACACACCTCATACTGCTCATCCAAGGGTGCGGCCGACACACTTACAAGAGTTATGGCCCTTGAACTTGGTCCTCATCAGGTAGGTAGATGATAATCGTAATTTTTTACTTCTCACTCATAGACTGCTGAACTTGAAACTTTACTTAATTTTAGGATAGACATCAAAATACTAGTCACAATGTTCCCCATGTTATAATAATTACTACCAAATGTCTTAATTTTCAACCGGTAATTCATGTGGAAAATGCTTACTACACCTTACTCTTTAAATGAAGAGTTAATCAAGTCATCAACATCTGTAAATAATATCCTTGCATTACATATGAGGCATGCTCTGGCAAGAGGGCTTTTAATGCATCTCCGTAATGCATTATACCAAGCAAGTCATCACACAATTATAGATCTACCCAAAAGGGTGGACCATTAACCCTTTACCGCACAATGACGCCTTTTGACGCCCCTGGGAAAGAAGCCTTTTGAAAACATTGTGGGAAAAGGAGAAAATGCTAGTAAACAGCATTTTCTCCTTTTCCCACTATGTTTCCTACCCTATCAAAGAAAAATTGCACCATTTGAGCCACATTGAAATTGTCGTCTGCAAATGCTTTCAGTTTGGACAAGGCTAAAATTTTGTCGTCTGGTAAATTTTAAGACTGTAAAATACATAAATCCTAAGTTTCTGTTGATTATAACAGGTAAAAATATTGAACCTTTTGATGTTCTTTTTGAGAGAATATACCACACAGTATTAGACAACGTAGATCATAGATCAGACTGCAAATTCTGAACAGTTTGATCATCTTGATGTACACTGTCTGCAAAAGCACACCATCTACATGTTTAGCAGATAAAAGAATATATATTCGAATGTTTACACACAGATCCGAGTAAATGCCATTCATCCAACCATTGTGATGACAGAGATGGGAAAAAGAGCATGGGAAGACCCCAAGAAGCACATGAAATATCTAGTGCGGACACCCATGGGGCATTTTGCAAGTAAGCCCTTACCCACTATAATCTTTTCATTATAGGAAGTAGTAGTTGTTGTAACTGTATCATGGTTTTTATCACATATAATTGTGCCTCGGCTACAACAGTTTCCAGTATCCTCAAAATCTGATATCCCAAAACATGGAGACAAAAACAGATTTGTACATATTGTACATCATATAAGTGACTCAGTACATCTGCTAGATTTATAATGCAGTCAGACAATATAAAGTCTTAATTCTTTACCACAAGGCAAAACTTTAGACTGAACTGAAAGCGCTTGCAGACAACAAATTAAACGGGGCTCAAATGATGGAAAGTGTGATTGAAAGGGTAAAAACATTGTGGAAAAGGGAGAAAATGCTGGTTACCAGCAGTTTCTCATTTTCCAACAGAAGGCCTATTTCGTCAAAAGGATTGTGTGGTAAAATATTAAGAATGGGATTGTGACTTAAATAGTTTACTTTGTTTATTCTTAAACAGATCCAACGGATGTGGCCGATGGTGCTGTGTTTCTGTTAAGTGATATGGCTAAAATGATCAATGGAACCATCCTACACATTGATGGCGGTCTTACTTCTAATTAACTCATTACTGCTTCATCGTGACTTTTTCCTGTATCTGCAATAAAACATATCAAAGAAAGATTAAGAAAACAAACAACTGTTTATCAGGAACGCCATACTACATAGAGCCATGTTCTGGCAAAAGGAAGTTTAATGCATCTCCGAGATGAATTATATCAAGCAAGTCATCACATAATTGTGAATTCAGTAATTCCGTTTTGTCTAACAACCAACTGAATCATGAGACTGCTCCCTTGAGCTGCAGAAAATTGACCAATAGCAAATACTTTCAACCCAGGTCAGCCTGCCCTGATTGCGCAGGCTGACCCCAGTCATGACTTTTTGCACATACATTAAACTTCCTTTTCATAGAGCATGACCCACATCACAAAACTGTTACAACCAGCATGCGGAAACAAAGAGCAAATGAGACAGAGACAAACATGATGGAAGTGCCCTGCTGGAGCACATAAGTTGACAAACAGGCTGGGGACATCAAACATTTCAAAAGAAATGCTTCAACTACATCTGATATACCTATGCAAACACACCAACCATTTGCCTACCCTGCCTCATTTACATTCATTAACTCTTTACCACACAATCACAGGTTTTAACAACCCTGAAGAAAAAACCTTTTGAAAACATTGTGAGGAAAGGAGAAAATGCTGGTAACCAGCATTTTCTCCTTTTCCCACAATGTTTTCTAACCTTCCCAGAACAAATTTCAATTTTCGAGTCACAAATATTTTGTCGTCTGCAAATGCTTTCAATTTGGACCAGTCTAAAATTTTGCCGTTTGGTAAAGGCTTAAAGGGTAATCATGCTAGCAATAAAAATTTCCGAGACAAGCCATCTGATTGGCTGACAGAGAAGCAATTACTTTTACTTTGTGAAGGAATATCAAATTCAGTTCCAAATTCTAAGACAAAGCACTTGGTTGAGATATAATGTCTATGCCATTCTGGAGACTTGCAGTGCAATTTCATGTTAACTCCAGTATTAAGAATTGCTGGTGAAATGGAACCCTTAGAACACATGGATAGGAGGCCATCATTACATAAATAGTTTGCAATTTGTAATGAAAGAACTTCATCCCTTTACCAAACAAACCTGGGTTTTAATGACCCCAAGGTAAAAGGCTTTTGAAAACATTGTGGGAAAAGGAGAAAATGCTGGTAACCAGCATTTTATCCTTTCTCCACAATGTTTTCTGCAGTTTCAAAAGAAAAAAATATCTCTTCTTTGAGACATCTATAATTTATCCTCCTGCAAATACTTCTGTAATGGACAAGTCTAAAATGTTGTTGTGTGGTAAAGAGTTAAAAAACAAATTACACCAAATATTACCTGCCTGCTTTCATATTCCAAACATGACAAAACATGAATACAAAGTCTGTTATTCTGTACTAAATTCCATTCTTTTTGTTAAAATGTATACATATAACAAAATAATTACGATACAAATACATGTACTATGTAAATACTGGGATTAAAACCTACCGTTGCTGATTATACTTGTAAATATTTTGCAATTCTTCACTTTTCCTGCAATAACATTATACAAATCCAAAAAAAAAAAAAGATTTTTCTTTTGCATAAAACCTATTTTGAAAGCAATGGGGCAAAAAGATGTTGCTCTTAGTGAGCAATTTCTCTCTTTGCAACAAACGTTTTAACTTACCCAACACATGCATATCTTTAGGCATTAAATCTTGGGCTGATTATGCATTTTTTGCAAAGATGCTCTTAATGTTACCACCTATAATTTCATTTCAAGAGGCAATCCATTCACAACAACACTAAATCAATAATTCTAGATAAATGTTTCAATGAATTTTACAAACAAAAGATAAGAATATCTTATATACCGGTATATCTGCTCATTAAATATTAAATGGGAATATAAATATACCATTAGCATTAACCAATAAGCTGCTAAGTGTGACTTACTGACCTTTTGCAGAAAGTGTAGATCAAGATCAGACTGCACAGAATGTCTGATAAAGAGATATTAATTCTCAAAAAGTAAGTTGGAAATAACATTATTCGGGTTTTAACTATCAACTTGAATTTTTTATTCAACTTATTTATCAAGATAAGGGTTAAAATACTGTTAGCAGGTTCCGTTCTTGGTGAGAAAAAACTCCATCAACATGTTGTTTACAAGTCGTATTAACCCTTATCCTGCTAAATAAGTGAAATGAAACTTTCAAACTGATAGTAAAAATCCAAATTTTGCTATTTTAAAGTTATCTTTTGGGAAAAGATAAATATCTCCATATCGGACAGTCTAGATCAGACATTGATCTACTGCAACTTCTGAGCAGTCTGATCTTGACCTATGCTGTCCGCAAAAGGTCCAAGAGTCACGCTTAGCAGCCCAAGGGTTAACACATAACTTCCTACAGACAACATTATTGTCTTACAGCCAACTAAAGAGGAAAATGGCTAATTATGAGAAACTTCTCTCGTTGACACAAAATTTTCATATCTTTTCATGCATTATACCAAAGTTCAAGTTGAAATTCAAATTTTATAAGAATAATTTGTCTGCTGCTTATTTTTTCTGGGTCCATATTTAACCTATCATTCTTAAGAATGTTCCTGGTCTTATTCTCCAGAATTTTTCTAAATTTGAAATTAACACATTATTTTAATTGGCCAAACTCTTTGGTTTAGCCATTCAGAAGTTGTGTTACTTTCAAATTTAGAAAATGTTAGAGAATAAAACTAAGGATGTTCTTAGGAGTGCTTTAATAAATACAGACCTGGGAGATATTAAAGTAAATCTAAGATCATATGCGTGTGATCACCTCTGGAAAACTAGGCATTAAAACAACCAGTAAAAGCAATAAAACAAACAAAAACTGCCGTAGATAACTTTTGATTTGTCAGATGCCTACATACCTGTAGTCATCACAGAGAAATGGTGCTTGACAGTTTACTTTTTAGCAAACAACAAAATTATAGCCTTGTCCACATTGAAAGCAATTGCAAACAACTGTGTAAATGCAGCTAAGATAATTAGGTTTGTCCTCAAAAGGTTAGAAACCATTGTGGGAAAAAAGAAAATCCTGGTTACCAGCATTTTCTCCTTTTCCAACAATTTTTTCAAAAGATTTCTTTATTAGGTTCATGAAGACATGGGATTGTGTGCTACAGGGTTAAAAAGATTGGAATGTATAGCTGTATGGCCATTATAAAATAACAGAAGACATATTCTTCTTGGAAACTGTATCAACAGCTGTATCACAGCTGGTTATTTAAAAGTTTGGCATTACTTATGGCAGTGTTTAACACCAGCATCTATCTAAAATAAACAGTTACCCTGGAAATGAAATATTAAAGCTACAATATAGACAGTAATAATTATCTGATAAACAATTTTGGTCATACATCACAATACTGGCAGACATGTAGAATAAATTCTAGGATACTAGGTATTATTATGCACTTTATTTTTCTGAGAAAACCCAACTAACATTTTCAGTTTAGACATAAGAGCAAGTTGATTGCAATTCAAATGTTGTTCTCATCCAGAATCTTTCAGTAAGTGAGCAGAGAAGAAAAAAGATCAGACTACATGTTTTGTGCAGTCTGATCTTGATCTACACTGGCTGCAAAGGAAGCTAAAGTCTGTTCAAATACAATAACATTAACCTTTACCAATCAAAACTTAGGGAAGAAGGGCTTTCAATACATTTTAAAAAAAGGAGAAAATGCTGGTAACCAGCATTTTCTCCTTTTCCGACAGTGTTTTCAAATCTTGCCAAGCCAAAT
This sequence comes from Tridacna gigas, assembly GCA_945859785.2. Taxonomy (NCBI): domain Eukaryota; kingdom Metazoa; phylum Mollusca; class Bivalvia; order Cardiida; family Cardiidae; genus Tridacna; species Tridacna gigas. The sequence continues at coordinate 47,972,742 of OX244030.2, read as the reverse complement.
CTCATTATTTTGGTCAAAGTTCTTTTGTCATCTGCCAATTCTTTCAACTTGGAGGAGTCAAAAATTGTGTTGTCTGGTAATGAGTTACCACACATCTAAAATGAATTAATCCTACTGGTATGTACTACCCCACCTCAAAGTATCAAGGTGTTTGACACCTGACTCACAGTTTTCTTACCTCTTTCAGCGCAAAATATATTAAGTTGACGTCTTTCTACCAATAGAAATACAGTCCAAAGAAACTCGGAAGGAAGATTTTTAAAATATAAGCTTGATGTCTTAAAGACACTGTTTATTTAAAATCTGATTTTTGTCTATGACTTTGCACCCAGTAGGTGAAAAATTGTCGCTGCAATCTTTTCATACACCATAAACATCAGTGCTGCCGTTAATACTGTTTGTAAGAGCTTGGCTTCCATCCCTTTGTATAAACCACTCATTCCATTGCTCCTGCAGTAAGTTAAAATAAAACTCATGACCTCCAGAAACAAATTTTCCACTTCGAAAATGTCCTAGCAAAATGAGAATAATCATCACAAGTAGTGGTTTACTAATAGATACATTGTGAAAACATTGTGGGAAAAGGAGAAAATGCTGGTTACCAGCTTCTTCAACAGGGTTGTTAAAACTCAGGATTGTGAGGTAATGGGTTAAGCAAAATGCCTTTTGAAAACTGTGGGAAAGGAAAAAATGCTGGTAAGCACCATTTTCCCCTTTTCCCATAACATTTTCCAAACTTTTAAAGACAAATCCCTTCATTTGAGCAACACTTCATTTTTAATCTGCAGTCGCAATATTTGGAAAACCCTTGAATTTTGTCACCTGGTAAAGAGTCAAACCTATACCATACAGAAACAACTCAGGAAAGGCACTTTCTGGAAGCCTAAGTAGCGAGTAACTTGCAAAATATTAATTACCAAAAAGAATTCAGCTTTTGTACAAGAATACAAGTGAAAATAGAAGATTTTTATCCATTAGCCATACTGTTTTTAAAGTGGTTTGCTGAGGACATAACAATTGTCTGCAGGAGGCAGTAAGTTTATCCAGCACCTTTCACAATTCTAATTGGCTTTGCAGCCAGCATAGATCAAGATCAGACTGCACAAAATAATGTGGTCTGATCTTTGGTTCACATTGTCAGCTATTTTGAGAAATTCTGGACAAAGGCAACACTGAAACTTAAATAATGTGAGTTTTATAGTTTGGGTTTAAGTTTATTTGCAATTTTGAAAGTTAACCTTAATTACTTTTATGGTAAGAACAGTCATGCATTACCTTATTACACTGCTGAGAGCCTGAATGATTGACTGGGTTTTCATATCTTTATTATAACCAGCCTGAAAAAAATACCAGTAACAAGCTGGACCACGCATAAAAAATAACTGTTCACTGATTTTATACAATCAAAAATCTTGACCAAATGACAAAAAGGAATAATATTTGAAGGAAAGGAAAAGTTTCTTCTATGGATCAACAGGAAACAGTGTTGGAGTAGCATTAACTATTTCAACCCTTTACCACACAATCCCATGTTTTAATGACCCTGAAGAAGAAGCCTTTTGAAAACATTGTGGGAAAAGGAGAAAATGCTGATAACCAGCATTTTCTCCCTTCCCACAATGTTTTCTACACTTCCCACAACAAATTTCAATTTTTCAGTCGCATTTATGTTGTTGTCTGCAAATGCTTTCAATTTGGACTAAGACGAAATCTTGTCGTTTGGTAAAGGGTTAAAAAAACAATTGCTTCTTCTCCAACATTTTGTTTTTGTTAAATTGTATCCATGTTTGAAATGTTAAGAGAGATATGTGTCAGATTATCATTTCGCTGTTCACTACATACATGTAGTACTTCTTGGGCATCTTGACTGTTAAAAAGGTTCTTTAATCCTTTCTGAATCATTCCTTAATCGCTCATGCCACTTTTAGACAAATAAAATACTACAGGAACTTGAAAATGTTGACTCCTACCTCTGTTTTGGTATTTTGCTGAGTCCAACACCAAATTTTAATTAATGCGTGAAATTCAACATCCAATGACGACGTCACTGCATCAAAAATTACCTTGCACTGACAAGTCTAAAACTATGTTATTTCAGTAATCTGAAGTGCCACTTCAGATTACTGAAATAACATAGTTTTAGAATGATTCAGAACACCGCTTAAAGATGATCCTTGTGAAGGACGGCGTCAATTTTGGCAACTGGTCAAAAGGTGAGAAAGTGACCGGCGGGTTACAGTGCGTATCCTATTGGACAACTTAAGTGTGTCTTGTTCCACAGTACAAGTATTTCCTCACAAAGGACTAAGAAATGTCTAAATTGAGCAAACACTGGGTTTTGAAGGGGATTATACAGAAAGAGTACACTGATCTCTTGACTTGTAAAGATGTTGACGTTATTTTTTCTAATCTGGCACCCGCCAATGTATGTTTACCTGTGTTTTGTAATTTTCTGTTGAAAGTGTATTTCTCTATGAACTTGTATGAAATTTGGAGGATGTTTGGATCTAGATTATTTGATATGTATCCTAAAAATGATTTTAATTGGTCTCCTAGTTTTATTTTTACAACAAAATTCCATGAATTTATCAAACAGCCCTGGTGTAGCAGACAACTTTCAAACCACTTCTCTACAATATGGATTATCAACATGGATCTTAGTTAGATACAAGAATACAAATAAATTGTTCATGGCCAAAATTGAAACTATATGTTATGTCTACTCCTATTAAACATGTGTATCATATAGTAGGATTTTCAAGTTCTCATTTTTCTCTTAGTATAGTACCATCTCAAAAGCATACTCATTATCATTGATAAAAAGATCATACCCTCATTCTAGTCTGGACCACTTGTATTGGGTAAGTTATAATGGTGGCAACAGTTTTGGCAATGGCACCAATTATGAAGTAGAGAAATCCACTGAGATCCTGTTTTAGTTTTTAAAAAAAAAGGAAGAGTGTATATAACTAACTACTGTACAAGCTATCTAAGATATACCAAAATGCATCACGACAAAAACCAGAAACATTTAACTCTTTACTAAACGGCAACATTTTAGACTGGTCCAAATTGAAAGCATTTGCAGATGACAAATATAGTGCACATGATGATTTCTGTCTTTGATAGAGTAGAAAACATTGTAGGAAAAAGGAGAAAATGCTGGTTACCAGCATTTTCTGCTTTTCCCAAAATGTTTTCAATGCCTTCTTCTTCATGATTGTTTTAAGTCGGGATTGTGTGGTAAAATGGTTAAAGGAATGGAAAATATTATGGAAAAAGTAGCAATTGCTTGAAACAAACATTAGCGCCTATTCCCATGATTTGTACTTAAAGAGCTGTAAAAAATTTTTGCACAGGAATGGGTTAATCCTCGGAATTCTAAATGAATAAAAGTTTTTTTGGGTAAAGTATAAGATTGTTGCAATTTCAGCGCCGCCTTGCCGAGAATATCTCAAAAAGTATTCACATATCAGAGCTCCTGATAAGGGGGGGAACGGGGTGGTGATGGTATTCCAAATCCATTATTTCTCTTCCAAACCCTATGTTGTGGGTACTCATTAGAATCGTCTCGATAAGACAATTCTAATGAGTACCCATAACATAGGGTTTAGTGGAGAATAATTAATATTTTCAGTTTTAAAATTGAAATCACTCCCTCTATCTGGAGCTCTGCATATAAATATAGATTCAAGATGTTGCTGCATACAATATGTCGTCTAATCATAATTTGCACAGTCTACAAAAGCAGCTCAGCCTAACATGTCTACGGAGGAAGCCCTTTGAAAATATTGCAGGAAATGGAGATACTGCATCTCTTCCTTCCATGTTGTTTTCTACCTATCAAAAAACTAATATTTGTGATAACTTTGAATCTGTCATCTGCAGATGCATTCAATTTGTAAGAGTCTAATATTAGTCATCTGGAAATGGGTTAAAAGCAAAAACTTTGATATGAGCCATGCTCTGTGAAAAGCGGTTTAATGCATTTACAAAAAGAATGGACCCATGCCAGACTGTGCAGTCCGCAAGGCTGACATGGGTAGAAACGTTTTGCAATTGGTCAATTTTCTGCAAGTCAAAAGACCTGTCTACCTAATGATTTAGTCCATTGTTAAACAAAATGGATTTTATGGATCAGTAATTATGATGACTTGCTTTGAATAATGCAGAGATGCACAAAACCTTCTTTTGCCAGAGCATGGCTCAGATAAATTTTACAGTGCCTAAATAGTGATACAGTTGTACATACTTTTTGTTGTAAATATCTTTGGAAGTATCTTTTGACAGTCTCATACACCATAAAATGTATGGAAGGGTTTGAGGCAAGTACAAGGGAGGGCTTAGTACCATTCCACAATGTTGATACACCTTCTAATCTGGCTATCTTTAGTAAGGCATCTGCAAGAAGATTTAAACAAATAAACTACTGTTATCTATATGAGACATACTCTGTGATAAGGGTGTTTAATGCATCTGCAGAAAGCAATGACTCAAGTCAGCCTGTGCAGTCCATACTGGCTGGCCTGGGTCGAATATTTTTGCTATTGGTCAATTTTCTACATGTCAAAGGACCAGTCTATCTCATGATTTAGTTGGTTGATAGACAAAATGGATTTTATGGTACCATAATTATGTGATGACTCTTTGGTATAATGGATCATGGAGATACATTAAACCCCTATTTGCCAGATCATGGCTCGTATCTAAAATAAACAAGATGACTATTGCAAGTGCATGTATGTAGATTCAAAATACAAAACAATAGATTGAAAGATAATCTTCATATATAAAACTCCTTAAAAAAGTACTTGAAGTATATGCAATGTCAATCAGTAAATCCACACTATTTAGCACAATATTTTGCTCTTGATACCTTCTGGAACAAATTCGCAGCTCATAACTTTGAGGTCCCTTTGAAAGCATTTACTAGCATGATCCAGCTAAACTTTATGAGCTGGAGCCCACATATTCACTAAGCTTCAAAAGAAAGGATGTGGTTTTGAAAGGGCAGAAAAAATGTTGGGCAAAGCAGAAAATGTTGGTTGCCAGCATTTTCTTCTTTCCTACAATTTTTTCCAAAGTTTTTTTCCTCTTGCAACTTAAAATGCAAGATTGTTTGTAAAAGGGTTCATACATAACCTTACCTTTATCATAGGCAATTATTTTTTTGCTGCAAAGCTTTCTGAAGTATCAACCTTAGTTCATGTTGATTACCCATGTTGTTGTTCATTTTTGTCTATTTATCATCATCACTTACTGCCCATGTGGACCATGCCCCCACATAAGGTTTTTTGTCATGTTATGGGGGATAGTGCATGATACAGGACGAAATCCATCCTCAGTTATGCCTGGTTCTTTAATATGCCCCATGTACAGCAACATCACACACAACCTCAATTTAACATCCCATCCAAAAAGACTTTTACATAATTTTCTATGACTAGCTGTGGGGATCAAACCTACACCCTCCGAGATTTGACGCTTACAAGTTTCATGCTTTACCAACCCAGCTATTTGGGTAGGTCAATCAATTATCCATATTTTACATTGATATCTATAAAGAGTGTCTTGAACTTTTGCAAGATTTTTTGTGGGGGATCCATACAAATAAATCACTCAACTAAAAATCTTGGACCTACATGTATACCATCAATTGATGTTTCCCTTTATTAGGGGTTAACCTTGAAAAAGATACTTTTAGGTGAAAACAATAGAGGGCCAGCCTCTCTCATAAGAAGTTCTTGGTTCATGTTCTATGATGGACAGAGTCAACTTTTGGAATTACTCATACTGTTATGTTATACCTTGGTGTGAGTGCTTGTTAAGGTTTCCAGGAAGTAATCATCAAGAGTGGTTAACCCTTTACCGACTTTTAATGACCCTGAGAAAGAATGCTTTTGAAAACATTGTGGTAAAAGGAGAAAATTCTGGTAACCAGCATTTTCTCCTTTTCCCACAGTTTTCTACCCTATGAAAGACAAATTTTATGTTTTGAGTAACATCTGTCATCTGCAGATGGCTCTCCTTTTCCCACAATGTTTTCTACCCTATTAAAGACAAATTTTATGTTTTGAGTAACATTTGTCGTCTGCAGATGGTTTCAATTTGGATAAGGCTTGAATTTTGTCATCTGGGAAAGAGTTACCGGTAAAATACATGTCAGTTGTCAAACCTATATCACAATCAGTAAAAATTTAAAGAAGTTTAAGCTGAAGGATGAGAAGTGTGTTACCAATAATGCCTGTATATTGAACTTTTTGCTCTTCTTGAAATTTTTCTGTGACAAACTTTGCACCCTGGATTTTCAGCCGGGTATTTACAACCCATAGAGGTGTGGTAACTAGCACATTTACAACACCTGAAATGATAATGAAATAACAAGCATCACAAATTGGAAACAATCAATTAACCCTTTACCAAACAATTCCGAATTTTAATGACCAATAGGTGGAAGTTCCTTTGAAAACTTTGTGTGAAACAGAGTAATTGCTGGTAACCAGCATTTTCTCCTTTTCACACTATGTTTTCTAATCTTTCAGACACAAATTCCATCATGTAAGCCACACTTAAATTGTTGTCTGCAAACGCTTTCAATTTGGACCTGTCTAAAATCTTGTTGTTTGGTAATGAGCTAACACACTGTACTATTGTTACTCTAATTTAGAGTATGTTTATGTCAGTCATCATGGAATACTTTTAGAAAACCTAGATATGAAATTTCTCCTGCTACACAATGTTTGTATTTTTCTGAGGATGGACATTCCCAGCTAGTTTTATTTTTGCAAATTACAAGTATAGTGAATTTCAGGGAATACAAAGTAGCATTTACCTGTACTGATGAAATCTGAATTCATTCATTACCTCCTTAACCCTTTACCAGATGACAAGATTTGGCCTTGTCCAAATTCAAAGCATTTGCAGACGACAATTTCAATGTGGCTCAAATGGTGCAATTTTCTCTTGATGGGGTAGAAAACACTGTGGGAAAAGGAGTTTCTCTGTATAGTGAGAAACTGAAACAAACAAACATTCCCACAATGTTTTCAAAAGGCTTCTTTCCCAGGGGTGTTAAAAGGCAGCATTGTGCAGTAAAGGGTTAAATAAATCTGCAGCAGGCAACACTGAACATTTGTGTATAAAAGAAAGATGACTTAGCGCTTAATAGATAAAAATATGTAAGAATGTTGTGACAAAATGTGAAAGTGCCTATTATGAACAATTTCCACCCTGCAACAATCGTTTCAAAAGTAGTCTGCTGTAATAAAAAGCTGTCATGAAAAAGGCATCAGCCTTTTGAGAAATATTTTGTGATTGAAGGCAAAAATTAGAAAAACATTGAGATATAATCAAGATAAGCATTTCGATCAAGTTTCATGAGTATTGAACTGAAAATGTAGTCTCTAGAGACTGCATGAGGTAAGAGTTGACAACACACGATGGATCACCCTTGAGAGAGACACAGGACAACACAATCGCAAAAGCTCAACTTGAGTACTTTATGCCGAGGTGAACTAAAAAATGCCATACCTGCCATGAATCCAAAAAGCAAGTCTTTTAAAGGATCTGCGGTCACACCCTCTCGCAGAAATGTGGCTTTGAGCCCGCTGTATGTGTAAAAGTAAACAAAATTGGAGCAGCACAGGGTTGACACCACTGGAAATATGCCTCTGTATAGTGAGAAACTGAAACAAACAAACAAACTTTAACCTTAAACCTTTAACCACAGCACCCCGAGTTATAACAAACCCTGGGAAAAAAAGCTCTTGAAAACATAGTGGGAAAAGGAGAAAATGCTTGTAGCCAACACTTTGTCCTTTTCCCCCAAAGTTTCTACACTAGTACCATAAGTGAATTTCACCAGTAATCGAATTTTGCCAACTGTGCTCCAATGTGATATTTTCATATCTGTGACATCATCCAATCACAAAAACAAATGATATCATAATGCCAAAGGTGTTTTGAGCTATCATTACCGATCTAACGACCAAAAAATACCTACCAATATGGCAAAAGTTCATAATATTTCAGTGTCCCATTCTTAAGAATTACACTTAGACTTCAATCTAGAATGGCGAGTGTGATACCACCCCAGATCATCTATAGCCTAAGAAAACCTGACATTACCTGTCCCTATTTGCAAAACCTTTACAAGAGATTGCTCTTAACAATAATGGACATCTCGATTTTTTAAAAAATATTTAGTTAACTCAAGTACAATACAGATGCCCGTATATTCACTCCAAGCAACTGACACTTTAAATAAGCCTTTATACCACACAATTTCATATTTATATACCCTAACAGAGGCTTTTGAAAACATCGTGGGAAAGGAAAAATGCAGGTTACCAGCATTTTCTCCTTTTCCATAATGTTTTCTACACTTTCTGATTCAAATCTCATCATTTGTGCTAAATTTGATCTGTTCTCTGCAAATGCTCTGAATTTGGACTCGTCCAAAATTTTATCATTTATTAAAGTGTTAAACAAATACTGTGATAAAAAGGAACAATTGCCTGTGACATGCAATTGCTTACACAAACATTTTTTGTTTCTTCAAAAAAGAAATTTTACTACCTTTCAATTTTACTGCTTTATGCCATTTGTACAAGAGACAGCTTATGTAAAAGAATAACTGTCCTTGTATCCAGATCCCTCTGTCCATGGAATCTGTTCAAATGTTAGCTCATAAAATGCAACTGATCCTTTTTTCCATTATCTTTTTACCATTTAACTTTTTTCGAAACAACAAAATTTTGGAATGGACCAAATTGAAAGCATTTGCAGATGACAAATTTAATGGTGCTAAAATGATAATTTCTCTTTTTGATAGGGTAGAAAACATTGTGAGAAAAGGAGAAAAGGCTGGTTACTAGCATTTTTCCCTTTTACCTCAATGTTTTCAAAAGCCTTCTTTTTCAGGGTTGTTAAAACTAGGGATTGTGTGGCAAAGGGTTAATCATGTACTGATCCAGAGTTCATGTTTACAGGGATATTATCAATGTAATCTCAGGCAAATTTGTATCCAGAGTTATGGAGTTAACAAAAAAACTATGTTTAACATTTAGTACATCCATCTAAACAGAGAAATTTGAAATATCATACATACAATCCTTCTTCCTTCACAATGTCATAAATAACCTCTGGGGAATGTTTAGCCTTCCTTTTTTCATCAACTGGAAAACAACATGAAATTTATATAAAATGTCAAAAAATTATTCATTACCAACTTGTCTAGCTAAAAAAATAAGTTCATACATACAAACATTAGTTCACACATGTATCAGACCTCCAGATAAAAGGGAGTGATAGTATTCTAAATCCAATTTCTCTTCCAAACCCTATGTTGTGGGTACTCATTAGAATTGTCTCGATGAGACAATTCTAATGAGCATCCATAACATAGGGTTTAATGGAGAAAGATTAATATTTTCAATTTTGAAATCAAAATCACTCCCCTCTATCTGGAGCTCTGATGTATTATCAATATTTTGTCCTGAACCCCTTATCAAACAATCCCATGTTTTACAACACTGTGGAAGAAGGCAAATGAAGAATTGAAAACATTCTGGGAAAAGGAGAAAATACTAGAAACCAGCATTTTCTCCTTATCCCACAAAGTTTTCTACCCTTTCACAGACAAATCTCATCATTTGAGCATTGCTTAACCCTTTACCATACAATGCCAACTATTAATGACCATGAGGAAAAAGCCTTTTGGAAATACATGTATTTTGGGAAAGGAGAAAATGTTTGTAACCAGCATTTTCTCCTTTTTCCACAATGTTTTCTGCCCTATCAGAGAAAAATTGCATCATTTGAGCAGCACTAAAATTGTCATCTGCAGGTGCTTTCAATCTGGACCAATCTAAAATTCTGTTGTGTGGTAAACAGTTAATATCTTGTTTTTACCCCTGAAGAACTAATCACAACTGAAGTTGCTTTTGCAGATACAACAATACCTCAAGATCAGACTTCATAGAATGTTATGGACAAAATTTCGAAAATATCAAGCCCGATTTTTAATCTGTAATGCCAAATATTTCGCAAGCTTTTCGGGCAAAAAGACAACTTTGAACATATCTCTTTAAGGAAGATAAAAATACAAATATTGAAAAAACTCATTTCTTTTATGCTGGTTACCAGCAATTAATCCTCTAGCCATAATGCTTTCTACCCAATCAAAAGCAAATGCTATCACTTCAGCCAAATTTAGTCTGTATTCTGCAAATGCATCAAATATAGTTAGGTCTAAAATTTTGATGTGTAGTAAAGAGTTGAGCAAACTGAACTCACTTTGTAATCTTGTTCTTGCTGTTTCCAGAGGATAAAACACAATCATACTAACAGCACTGCCCTATAAGATAAAACATAAACAAAACAAAGAATAACAGAAGAAAAGCTGTTTGAGCTATGTGGTATTTATGAAGACTTCCAAGTCTACATGAACTTGTTTTTCACTTTCACAATACATAAAATAATTTTAGTGTTACTACTGATCTTGCATAGGAATAAATTAAACAGTTTTCAATCAAGTATCAGTGTGCTTAACCCTTTAACTGGCGACAAAATTTTTGCCTTGTCAAAACTGAAAGCATTTGCAGACAACAAAACAAATGTGCTTTTTCTTCTGGGTGGGTAAAACTCACTGAAGAGATTCTGAAGAACTTGTATGACACTTTGATACAAGGTTTTTTTTGTCATGCATGATGATACATTTTACTTAATATAGGACAAAGAGGTCAGCATATCCCGAATTTGGAGGCTTGCTCAAATGATTTTTTTTTATTCTGTCTCCCATTACCCCCACAGCAACCCTTCTTTTCATGTTTCTGGAAGAAATCTGATCATATTGGCCTCTCTCCGAACAGCGTTTAGCTTCAGTAGTTTTCTTGTCTATTAATAATAAGGTCCTTGATTGATAGTATAATGATTAACTTTCACAACACACACAAACACACAAAAAAACAGAACATTAACAAAATGTAACTGTTACCTGTTTGCAATTCTAGTTTTAAAATGTAAATAACCATTAACCTACTTTCAAGGAAACTGAAACTAGGCTTGACATTTACTACACATGTTCCGCAAGTCAATTTATTTAGAGTAAAGTTCTTTCATCACAGTCTACTTGCTTTCCTTTTTATCAAGTTGTGCATAAAAAAGAAAATTAAAATTTACTAGTTTAAGCATATATTCATTTCACATCGATTGAGCAACAAGTTCTTACAACTTATACTAATCTCCCTTGATTCTGCTTCCTGGGAACTACACCAGTACTCACGCAATATGTGTGGGCCAATGAACAATCCCAAAGTTGACACCCGCTCCTAGGTATCAAACTCAGGACCTTATAGTTATGAGGCCGACGCTCTACCTTACAACCACGGACACCACACATTAAAATTTACTGTTTGTATTTTATTTAGAATGAGTCATAGTAAGCACTTAAACTGCCAATCATACTGCACTATTCTTTTAAAATCAAACTGAATGCACATGCTCAGTCAACATAAATTGTCAGATGTGTTTGTTTACAAATAAACCAGACTTATGTCAAAAAGGGTAAATTACAATAAGACTGATGAAAAACTTGTGCTTAACTAGGTGTCAACATGAAGTTTAAACATTTATCTATTGATACATGTCCATCTTTATTGCTGGCAAGCAGATTGAAAACACATACAACTGGCTGAAATATGACCAGTCAAATTTTATAATTTCCTAAAGCAGGTAAAGAAGGGCTGGCATGAGGGTGAGCACTGAGCAGAGAAACAAATCACAAAAATAACATTACAGTAGAACTTACCTTCAGACTGAAGGTAAGGTCAGCAAAAATTCTGACATCAATTTGTTTTGTTGCCACAAAATAATTGTCAAGAGCATTTTTAGGGAAACAGTCGCATTTGGTGCCAATGGTGACTGGCAGTAGTTGCAAAGCTATACAAAATTTAATATTGCATCTTTGGTGATCACACATCTGTGTGACCGACGGCGACACACACACAAATAAAAATACAAAACAAACATGAGGTAGAGAAAAGATCACAATGGGCAAATCATACGGACATAAAAATTCATACATTATTTCCGAGGCATTCTGACACTTACTACCGCCCCTGCTACAGCATGCACAAAGTTGGACATTTGCTTTGGCTCTGCTCCGCTCGCTGCACACATCTGCTGTAAGATAGCATGTGGAAACTGACAGCTTGCGAAACAAAGTTTTGAACATGCCATCAGTGCATGGCAGTCTAAGGTCAACAACGATTCGGGTTAAGTTTACATTTTTTCGTTGTGAATCAAATGTCAGTGACAAACGCTGCTGAGGTTTTTCTAAAATGAAACTTCCGGGTTTTTGTAACTGGTACCACGCGCATCTTTTATATTCTCTAATACAAAATAATTGGTAACTGATACAATATTTCAGTTAATTTCACCCTATAGTGGAATATAATTTTAGATAAATTTATTTATTTTAGATAATTACCTTACTAGAACTCGTATCAACTCTTCCATTTTAATAATGGTTATTTTGATTTAAGACTAGAGAGCATCTACAATGGCTGCAATAACTTTTGGTCGCAGGCTGGTCACTCAATTTAGCTCGATTAAACTGCACAAAAAAATTCTAACAGGTTCAGTACAGCATGTAAGATGCATGTCTAGTGGTGAGTATGGCTATGTGCATTTGCATTTGGACTGACATTCTCTAAATCGTAGAAATAACCGTGAGCAAACTTTGATGTCAAGAATTGTGTCAATACAATCGAAGCACTGAAGTGCGGAGAAACTGAGTGGTGAAAGGCAAAGAGATAGTCTTTAGGGTTTCACTCCTTACCAGACGACAAAATATTTGTCTAATATAACTGGAAAATTCTTGCAGACAAAATGGAATGTGGTTTAAATGATAGGTTGTTTCTTCGAAAGGATATATCCTGGAGTCATAATTTCTGGGATGAATAGTTGGCCCCATGTAAAAAAATGGAGAAGAGTCGAACCAAAGAAGATTCAGGCTACATAGATAAAGATTTTGCCAAAAGAAGAAGATCCCCCCCCCCATTTTAAATTATTTTCAGTGTGTTGACGGTTATTGGTTTTTTTTTTTTTTTTTCACTTCTTGTTGCATAAAAATTGCCAGCTGAAATTAAGGATTGACACAATTTTCATACTTTGAGGAAAATTATGCACAAAAGGTTATGAAAGGCTTATGATTATTTTGATTGATTTTGTTTTATAATTTTATCTAACTATCGTCCAATTATGTAAATTTTGTTTAATTTAGTTCTGTAAGTTTATTGCAACCTTTAAGACATTTTTATTTCCATTCAGATATTGTGATTAGTAGTTGATTATTGATCTGAAGTGACTAGATCTATTTATGAAACAATTTCTTTAGAAAATAGGTGAAGTGTAAATAACGTGTACGCTTGTGCGTTTTAGTTCATATTTGGTCTTTGACAAGATCTCAAGGCTGTTGTATTTGCAAAAAAGTTATGACAAAGTGTCAGCATGCCATGCTAATATAATTATGGGAATGGTAGTTGCATCGGGTAAACTGAAACACTGTTTAGCTCAACTCTTTCCATAATGTCAGTGAAATGCATGATGAAATATTCAAATGAATTATTCCGTAGGACTGTGCAACAAAGGTTTATGTCAATGGGTGACTGTGGCTATGTCCATGTAGCTGTTTTATTGAACCCTCAAATTCATTTGTTCCATTAATAACTTACAGGAATGTGCAATTTTCTGGAACTACTATTAATCTTGATTAATATTCTTCATCACATTTGGGCAACGTGAAAATACAGATAAAAAAAATCTAAACAAAATATGAAACTATTAATACAAAACACAGGGGCTGAATCTTCTCAGTTTTGAGTTGAAATTTCTTATAAATCGGATAAATCTGTCACATCTGTATAGCGACCAAAAGTAAAAAAGATTACCCTAATGACCAGTGTAGTCTACAAATACACCTGTAAATCCTAAGGATCAGGTCTCTAATTTTCCTCATAGTTTAGCAGAGGATAGAAAAAAGTGTGTACATAGCACAGCTGACAGAGGATTCCTTCAAAAGAAGTGACCTACATCAACCAGTCGTTTTTTTCCTGCCCTTTTTTCAGTGATCCTTTTTATTGAAAGGTTAAATGTTTATGCACATATATACAGAAAGTTTTTAAAACCATTTTTCCAAAGGGTTTTTAAATCATGTGGATGTTCAGTTTGGAGTTAAATACAGTTGAAAATGGTATAAAACACCAAACACAAAATTCGTTTTGTTGCAGTGAAAGAATTTATCATTACTGACAAAAAGGGAGAGAAGCAGAATGTGGGGTTCATCCAGCTGAACCGCAAGAAGGCTTTGAATGCATTGTGTGATGGCCTGATGAAGGAAGTCAGTGAGGCCCTGGATGACTTTGAAGCAGATCCAGATGTTGGCTGTATCGTCCTGACAGGCAGTGATAGAGCCTTTGCAGGTTTGTGTCCTCATATTTAGAGCTTCATATCCTTTTCTCTCTTTTTTTTTTCAAATTTTCCAAAATAGTATAAAATATAGGTCTGAGAATTTGTGAAACAAGTTGAAGACCTCGGTGCTAGTTAACGCTTTCCCGAGTTTCAACAGCAGTCATGAGACAGACTTTTGAAAACATTTTGGGAAAAGGAGAACATGTTGGTAACCAGCACTTTCTCCTTTTTTCACAATGTTTTCCACCCTTTCAAAGACAAATTCTTTCATGTGAGAGGTGAGCCACATTTTATCTGTCTTCTGCAAAAGGATTTCAAGTGTTACAAGCATAAAGCTTTGTTTTCTGGTAAACTAGTTCAATCCTATTAAAGCCGAGCCCCAGTAGCTCATTCGGTAGCGTACAGGACTTGAGAACAGGGGGTGCTGGTTTGATCCCCAGCCCGGCCAATTTCGTTACAAAGATTGATCTTAGTCATGCAACAAGATTCATTCCTCTCTCACCGCTGACCTTTGTTTCGACGAAAGCAGTCAGTGGCTTGGAAAGAATGTTGTGCAAATACTGGTAGAAATGTTCCAGGAAGGCATGGATAGCTGCACTGGCTGCTCGATATAACTAAAATAATGTTGAAAATACCATACAACCAGCCAATCCCATTTAACTCTTTACCACTCAATCCCGAGTTTAACAACCTTGAGCAAGCTTTTTAAAATATTGTGGGAAAAGGAGAAAATGCTGGTTACCAGCATTTTTTCCTTTTCCCATAATGTTTTCTCGTCTTTCTAATAAAAGTCAATCCTTTGTGCCATGTTAAATTTGTCATCTGCAAATGCTTTCAATTTGGACTAGTCTAAAATTTTGTCGTTTGGTAAAGAGTTAAATCCCTTCTGAAAAGCAGAATAATTTTGGGTTCAAAGAGCTGTATCACTTTCAGGCTTTGTTTTTTTGAATAAAATTTATGTTGTTCATTCCTATTGGAATTGTCTTTTGAACATTCTTATCATGTACCGATGTCCAAATAATGCATCCCTTTTATGCTGTCTATTATCTTGAATTCAAGTTGATGTGGTTTGGTTGACATATCATTTGTCTATCTTATGATGATGTTTTGCGTTGCTGTTTTCACAGGAAAAGTCAAGGTTTTGTTATAGTACTGCTGTGGTCTGCATTGTCGTCATGCAAACACTTTGACATTTTCTCATATTCCTATTTCATAATTGGGCTACTTGTTATCAAAAGGGAAACCCATGCTAGAGGAACAGGTAACTCTAAAAATATTTTTGACACAGTTATTTGAAAAAGCATTTTCTCTGAAAAAGCAACTCCAGCCAAGTGTTGACCACCACATGCCTTGCCCTCCTTTTCATATTATTTGCCATGAGATTATGGTAGAAAAATCATGTTTTATCTCTAGCACCTTAAGGTATAGCCATAACAGCCTCTTATATTAGCATGCTACTTTGATATCATTATGCATGCTTCTTTACTATTTCAGCGGGGGCTGATATTGCTGAAATGAAAGATCGTAATTTTTCTGAAGTGTTTTATGGAAATTTTTTAACACGTTGGAACAGACTTTCTAGCTGCAAGAAGCCTGTTATAGCAGCTGTAAATGGATTTGCAGTGAGTAGAAGTGATTATCAGGGTTTATTGATTGCTTTGTAAAAGGGTGTATTGTAATCTTGGTTTCCACAAATAGTTAACTCTTTACCACAGAACAAAGGACGTAGACTTGTCCAAATTTAAAGCATTTGCAGACAACAATTTATATGTGACACAAATGATGACTTATGTCTTTGATAGGGTAGAAAACATTGTGTAGAAAACATTGTGGGGAAAAAGAGAAAATGCTGGTTACCAGCATTTTCTACTTCCCAACAATGTTTTCAAAAGGCTTCTTCCTCGGGGGTCATTAAAATTCGGCATTTTGTGGTAAAGGATTAATTTGTTACCAAATGACAACACCTTAGACTCGACCAAATTGAAAGCAGTTGCAGACGACAAATTGGATATAGTTCAAAATTTGATTGGTCTTTCAAATGGTAGAAAACATTATAGAAAAAGCAGAACATGCTGGGTACCAGCATTTTCTCCTTTTCCCACATTGGTTTCAAAAGGCTTTCTCTACAGCGTAGTGAAAGCACAGAATTGTGTGCTGAAACAAACGTAACTTTGAAAGAACTTCTGTGAAATATGAGTAATCAAATCGAATTCAGAGTTAAGACATGAAGTCATGTGAAAGTGTTATGGGAAAAGAAGAAATTGCATATTAGCTATAATTTCCCCTTTTGCTGCTGCATTTTACAAAAGGACTAATTTGCGATACAAACAAAGGTTGGGTCAAGAGATAATCAGTTAACTCTTTACCAAACGACAAAATTTTAAACTACTCAAATTGAAAGCATTTGCAGACAACAAAATAAACGTGATTCAAAACTTGAAATTTGTTTTGGATAGGGTAAAAAACATTGTTGGAAAAGGAGAAAATGCTGGTTACCTGCATTTTCTCCTTTTCCCACAGTCTTTTCAAAAGGCTTCTTCCCCAGGGTTATTAAAAGTCCAGCTTGTGTGGTAAAGAGTTAAGCATGATGTCCTGAGTTTAATTCTAGTTGTAGCTGACTGTAGAGGAAGTTTCATTGGTTGAGATTTTTTTACTTTTTTCCTAAGTTCCACTAGTGCTCTGGTTTGACTCTGCAGTAACTTGCCCATGGATTCCCCCATGTTCACATCTATGCCCGTAAGGATGGAACAAGGATTTCCTGAACTGCTGTACTGAGGAGGACTCTGAACAACAAAATTTTAGCCTCGTCCAAATTGAAAGCATTTGCAGACGACAATTTCAGTGTGGCAGAAATGGTGCAATTTTTCTTTGATAGGGTAGAAAACCTTGTTAGAAAAGGAGAAAATGGTTACCAGCATTTTTGTTTTTTCCCACAATGTTTTTAAAAGGCTTCTTTCCTAGAGTCATTAAAAGGCAGCATTGTGCAGTAAAGAGTTAAGTTTTGATTTACTGGTACTATTTACAAACATTGTGACAAAATGAAAAATTGCTTAACTCTTTACCACACAATTCAGACTTTTAACGACCCTGTGAAAGAAGCCTTTTGAAAACATTGTGGGAAAAGGAGAAAATGCTGGTTACCAGCATTTTCTCCTTTTCCCACAATGTTTTCTACCCTTCCCAAAACAAATTTCAATTTTTCAGTCACATTTATTTTGTCGTCTGCAAATGCTTTCAATTTGGACCAGTCTAAAACTCAGTCGTTTGGTAAAGAGTTAATAGGAGCAATTTCTCCTTTTATCACTATATTTTCAAAAGCTGTCTGCTGCAGTGCAAAACAGTTGTCTGTAGGATTGTTGGTAATGTTTGAATCAATGTGACAACTTGATTTTACAGCTTGGTGGAGGATGTGAAGTGGCTATGATGTGTGACATTATCTATGCTGGAGAAAATGCCCAGTTTGGTCAACCAGAGATCAATTTAGGGACCATTCCAGGTACCAGTCCTATTTTGAGTTTGTTCGTAAATAGTCCTATATACAGCCTGATTCCTTTTCTTATGTTTGATGACAGTCGCAATTCTTGATAATGCACTGGGCTATTAATGCAAAAGTATTAATTTCAACACTTTCAAATTTCATTTTGAGTACTGATGAAAGAATTGCCAAGCCCAGTAGTGCAGTCAGTAACTTAACCCTTTACCAAATGATAAATTCTAGACTTCTCCAAATTGAAAGCATCTGCAGATGACAAAATTAACCCTTTCCCAAACGACAAATTTTGGACTGGTCCAAATTGAAAGAGTTTGCAGACCATAATTTTAAGTTTGATGAAAATGGCAATAAGGTCTCAAAAAGTGTAGAAAACACTGTGGGAAAAGGAGAAATTGCTCGTTACGAGCAATTTCTCCTTTTCCCACAGTGTTTTCAAAAGACTTGTACTGCAGACACGTGAAAACCAGGGCTTGTTTGGGAAAGGGTTAAGTGATACAAATGGACCAAAGTTCTTTGACGTGGTAGAAAACATTGTCAGAAGAGGAGAAAATGTTGGTTACCAGCATTTTCTCATTTTCCACAATGTTTTCAAAAGCCGTCTCCTTCAGGGTCATTAAAACTTTGGACTGTGTGGTAAATAGATAAAGGACTTGACACAAGGGATCACTGGTTTGAACCCCCAAATTAGCTAGTATCTTTCCGAGGATTGATGACAGTCATGGCAATAGAATTTATTCCACTCTCCTCAATGAAACTTGGCAGGGATGTTCCTGGGGTGAAGCTCTACCAAAGTTGTTCAAGATACTGAATTCCACCGATAACTCTGGATGCCATGGCAACCAAAAGGAAAAAAATAGCAAAATCTTTGAAAATCTTCGTCTCTAGAGCTTTGATATTTGGTATGTAGCATCTCCTAGTGGATCTCTATCAAGTTTGTTCATATGATGCCCCTGGGGTCAAAACTGGCCCCGCCCTGGGGGTCACAATCTCGAACATAGTAACAAAGAAGGAAAACTTTAAAAACCTTCTTCTCTGAAACTTGAGGGTGTAGAGCTTTGATATTTGGTATATAGCATCTCCTAGTGGACCTCTACCAAGTTTGTTCATATGATGTCCCTAGGGTCAAAACCAGCCCCGCCCCGGGGGTCACAAGTTTGAACATAGGAACAAAGAAGGAAAATTTTAAAAACCTTCACTAAAAGTAGAAGGCATAGAGCTTTGATAATTGGCATGTAGCATCTCCTAGTGGACCTCTACCAAGTTTGTTCATATGATGCCCTTTGGGTCAAAACTGGCCCTGCCCAGGGGGTCACAAGTTCAAACATAGGAACAAGAGAGGAAAGTTTAAAAATCATCATCTCTGAAACTGGAAGGCATAGAGCTTTGATCTTTGGCATGTAGCATCTCCTAGTAGACTTCTACCAAGTTTGTTCATATGATGCCCTTTGGGTCAAAACTGGCCCCGCCCCGGGGGTCACAAGTTCGAACATAGGAACAAAGAGGGAAAAATTTAAAAATCATCTTTTCTGAAACTGGAAGGCATAGAGCTTTGATATTTGGCATGTAGCATATCCTAGTGGACCTCTACCAAGTTTGTTCATATGATGCCCTTGGGGTCAAAACTGGCCCTGCCCCAGGCGTCACAAGTTTGAACATAAGAACAAAGAAGGAAAACTTCAAAAATCATCTTCTCTAAAACTAGAAAGCATAGAGCTTTGATATTTTGCATGTAACATCTCCTAGTAGACCTCTACCAAGTTTGTTCATATGATGCTCCTGGGGTCAAAACTGGCCCCGCCCCGGGGGTCACAAGTTCGAACATAGGAACAAAGAGGGAAAACTTTAAAAATCATCTTCTCTGAAACTGGAAGGCGTAGAGCTTTGATATTTGTATGTAGTATCTCCTAGTAGACCTCTACCAAGTTTGTTCATATGTTGCTCCTGGGGTCAAAACTGGCCCTGCCCAAGGGTTCACAAGTTCGAACATAGGAACAGAGAAGGAAAACTCAAAAAATCTTCTCTGAAATTGGAAGGCGTAGAGCTTTGATATTTGGTATGTTGTATCTCCTAGTGGACCTCTACCAAGTTTGTTCATATGATGCCTCTGGGGTCAAAACTGGCCCAGCCCCCAGGGTCACAAGTTCGAACATAGGAACAAAGAAGGAAAACTGTAAAAATCTGCCTCTCTGAAACAGGAAAGCGTGGAGCTTTGATATTTGGTATGTAGCATCTTCTAGTGGACCTCTACCATTTTGTTCATATGATGCCCTTGGGGTCAAAATTGGCCCTGCCACGGGGGTCACATGTTCGAACATAGGAACAAAGGAAAACTTTAAAATTCTTCTTTTCTGAAACCGAAAGGCATGGAGCTTTGATATTTGGTATGTTGCATCTCAGAGTGGACCTCTACCAAGTTTGTTCACATGATGCCTCTGGGGTCAAAACTGGCCCAGCCCGAGGGGGGGGGGGGTCACAAGTTCAAACATAGGAACAAAGAAGGAAAACTTTAAAATTCTTCTTTGAAAGTGGAAGGCATAGAGCTTTGATATTTGGTATGTAGTGATTCTCTTCTAAGTTTGTTTGCCCATCTAAGCACAACAAGTTCATTGAGTTCAAAATTGGGTCATCTTGGGTCATAAACTAGGTCACTAGGTCAAATTAAAGAAATACCTTGTTGGCACTCTCAAGGCCACATTATTTGCTCAATTGACTTGAAAATTGGTCAGAAAGTTTGTCTTTATAAAATCTTACATAAGTCTGAATTTGGGTCAACTGGGGTCATAAACTAGGTCACTGGGTATAATTAAAGAAATACCTTGTTTGCACTCTCGAGGCCACATTTATTGCTCAAATGACCTAAAATTTGGCCAGAATGTTTGTCTTGATGAAATATCAGATGAGTTCGGATTTGGGTCACTGGAACCATAAACTAGGTCTCTAGGTCAAATTAAAGAAATACCTTGTGGGCACTCTAGAGGCCACATTATTTGCTCAATTGACTTGAAAACTGGTCAGAATGTTTGTCTTTATAAAATCTCACATGAGTCTAAATTTGGGTCAACTGGGGTCATAAACTAGGTTTCTTGGTCAAATTAAAGAAATACCTAGTGGGCACTCTAGAGGCCACATTTATTATTCAGCTGATATTAAAATTGGTTAAAATGTTTCTTTTGATAAAGTCCAAGACCAGGTCAAATTTGGGTCACCTGGGGTCATAATCTAGGTCACTAGGTCAAATTAAAGAAATACTTTTAGGCACTCAGGCTACATTTTTTGCTCAATTGACTTGAAAATTGGTCAGAATGTTTGTCTTTGTGAAATATGAGTTTGAAATTGGGTCACCTGGGGTCATAAACTAGGTCACTTGGTCAAATTAAAGAAATACCTTTAAGGCACTCTACTCAGTTGAGCGATCCAGGGCCATCATGGCCCTCTTGTTCTTGTTTTTACTGTTTGACTAAAAGTGTCTACTGTATCAATTGTATTAGCACCCAGTGAAACAAATTTGAGTCTTGGAAGAAAATCAAAAGTGCATAGGAGAATATTAAGTGTTATTTGAAGTGTATTCCTTAAAGGTGCTGGTGGTACTCAGAGACTTACAGCAGCTATTGGGAAATCTAAAGCCATGGAAATGGTACTTACAGGAAACAGAATCAATGCACAAGAGGCTGAAAAAGCAGGTAATAGATGTGGTAGCTCACATTTCAATTTTTGAAGATGATAAGTTTTAACTTGACATTAGTTTGGATTGTAAGAGCTATTCATTTCAGGTTTTTATCACTTAACCCTTTACCAGACGGCAAAATTTTAGCCTTGTCCAAATTCAAAGCATTTGCAGACGACAATTTCAATGTGGCTCCAACAGTGCAGTTTTTCTTTGATAGGGTAGAAAACATTGTGGGAAAAGGAGAAAATGCTGGTTACCAGCATTTTCTCCTTTTCCCACAATGTTTTCAAAAGCCTTCTTTTCCAGGGGTGTCAAAAGGCGGCATTGTGCGGCAAAGGGTTAAACTGCTCAATTAGGAAATCTAAAGCCTTGGATATGATAATGATAGGAAATGGAATCAATATGCATGATGCTTACAAAGCAAGTAACAGGTGTGGTAGCTTTTATTTCAGTTTTGAAGATAAAGAGCTTTAGTTTGATCATTTTTGGAACAGTAAGATTTACTGCTGTCACTTTTTTATCACTGTTGACCAGTGTAATTGGGAAGTTTGAAACCATGGATATGGTACTGATAAGAGACAGAAATTGAAAGCACTGGAAATGGCTTTAATTGAAAACAGGAATATAAAAGCACATACTCCTGAAAAAGTAGATACATGTATATGTGATAACAGTAGAGTTCATTGAATTAATTCCAATTTAGAGTTTAATAATTTTTAGCTCGGCTATTATCAAAGAAAACGCCAAGTCATTGTTGTGGCCCTAGCATCATCATCTGCATCATCGATTTCTGCAGGGCATGTTGTTTGTGTCCTTGAGTAAGGCACAACAGAACCCGTGATAAAACTTCAGTTACCTGGGAAAAACAGGTATATGTAATCATGATTTAACTGCACAATGCTGCCTTTTAATGACCTTGGAAAGAAGCCTTTTGAAAACATTGTGGGGAGAAAATGCTGGTAACCAAGTTGGTGAAAGTTTCCCTGTCAAAGAAAACTTGTAAAATTTGAGCTACATTAAAATTGTCATCTGCAAATGCTTTCAATTTGGACAAGGCTAAAATTTTGTCATGTGGTAAAGGGTTAAGTAATATATTGTGTCAATCCACTAAAATCACGATTCAAGCAAAGAGGACATCTTCTGAAATGAACTCCCTCAAGGCATGGATGACATTATTCCGGTGATGACCAGACTAAATGAATGATTATTTATGGTAGTAAAAAACAGTAGTTGTGCAAGACTCCTGAGGCAAATGTCAAGAAGCCTTTAAGAGTTATCTGCCTTAGATGTAAGGCAACTCTATACCAAACAGTAATGCAGTATTACAACCCTGACGAGAAAGGCTTTTGAGAACATTATGAGAAAAAGAGAAAATGCTGGTGACTAGCATTTTTCCCTTTTCTGACAATGTTTTCAACCCCTTTAACTCTTTCGGCGCCAAATAAACAAACTCTGCCTCTTTTGATGGCTGTAAATACAATCCACTGAGTCTCTGGAATATTTATATCCTATAGGCTTGACCAAACAAGCGGAGGGCATAGATCAAAGATCAGACTGCACATTCTGTGCAGTCTGATCTTGATCTATGCGGTCCGCAAAAGTCCCTGTTTTCGCCTATGGCGCTGAAAGGGTTAAAAACAGATCCCATAACTTAAGATATATTTGATTGATAGTATTAAAATGCTTTGATTTTAAACAAGTCTTAATGTTGTTGTGTAGTAAAAAGATATGGATTCAATTCAATTCTAAAAGATTGAAGTGTAGGCCTTTTAGCAGTGTACTGGTCATAATTATGCTCTCTGAAGTGTTAGCTTTTTTTTCAGGTCTCGTTAGTAAAGTTTTCCCTACAGACCAAGTTGTTAATGAAGCTATTAAAACAGCAGAGAAAATATCTGGCTTTTCTAAAATAGCTATAGCCATGTGTAAGGAGAGTGTGAATGCATGTAAGTTGTAACTTTGGCAAAAATTAGTTAAGTGTTTACCAAATCTCAAAATTTTGGACTGCTCCAAGTCTAAGCATTTGAAGACAACAAATTAAATATGGTGCAATTGGTAGAAATGGTCTTTGAAAGGGTAGAAAACATTGTGGGAAAAGGAGAAAGTGCTGATTTACCAAACTGCCTTCTTCCTCAAAGTTTTTAACTCTTTACCAGACAATAAAATTCTAGCCTCATCTAAATCGAAAGCATTTGCAGATGACAAATTAAATGTTACTCAAAACACAAAACTTGTCTTTCATAAGGTAGAAAACATTGTGAGAAAAGTAGAAAATGTGGTTACCAGTATTTTCTCCTTTTCTCACAATGTTTTGAAATGCCTTCTTTCTCAAGGTTGTTTAAAGTTGGCATTTTGCAGTAAAGGATTAATTTTTTTGGTAAGTAAAGGGTTTACACATTACTCCCTGAAACAAATTTGCAGCAGACAAATCTAAAATCATCTTCCAAAAATGTGGATGATCAGCATGATCTAATAGTTAACCCTTTACCACATGATAAAAATAGTCATCAGCATTTTCTCCATTTCCAACAATGTTTTCAAAAGGCCTTTTCCTCAGGTACGTTAACCCACAGATTGTGTGGTAAAGGATTATATTCATGAATACACATGAAATCATCGGGGCAAAAGGAAATCTTTTTTTCCCGCAAGCAATTTTTTTGTCTTGCCACAATTTTTCAATGATTGGCTGATGCGAGACAAAAGTTGTGTGGAATGCATATTACAGCTTTGCCCTGGTACATTTATCCTTTGAACTCAAAACATGTTTTTGTGTTGCTCAAATACATTTAACTGTTTACCATACAAGAAAGATTTAGACTGGTCCAAGTTGAAAGCATTTGCACACAACAAATTAAATATAGCATAAATGATCATGTTGTATCGCACAAGGTAGAAAAGAATGTGGGAAAATCCCATTTTAAAACAACCCGGAACAAAAAAGACCTAGGAAAACACTGTTGGAAAATGACAAATAGAAAATGCTAGTAATAAGCATTTTCTCCATATCTTGGAATATCTTTTATGCTTTCAAAGACAATCTCTATATATGAGTCACACTCTCATTATTTGAACTAGTATCCAGTGATTCTTAATTCTTAAACTGATGGTTTTAACTCTTCACAAAATTTTTGCTTTGTCCAAGGAACACATGAATAGATTAACTTTGGCTTTGATATAACAGAAATAATGTTAAAGCCAGCATTGACAACTCTTAAAAGAAAAGTAACATTTACTTTCTTTCCTTTTCAGCCTATGAGATGCCATTAAATGAGGGTCTTCATTTTGAAAAGAGACTTTTCCATGCAACCTTTGCTACTGTAAGTGTTAACAGGCCAATTTTGGACTTACCTAAAACTATTACAAAACATACAAGCCTTGCTCTGGCAAAAGGGGTGTAATGCATCTGTGTGATGCATGATACCCAGCAAGTCATCACATCATCATGGATCCATAAAGTCCATTTTGCCTAACAACTGAATCATGAGGTACACTGGTCCTTGGACATGCAGAAAATTGACCAGTAGCAAAAGGTTTCAGCCCAGGTCAGCCTTGATTGACTTGATACATTTTGCAGATGGGTTAAGCCCCCTTTTCATAGAGCATGACTCATACATTGGACAAAAATTTGAAAGGTGGGACCATATCCTTGTTTAATGATGCAGAAAACAATAGGGGAAAAGGAGGCATATATAGAGAATAGATGGTTGGTGTCTTGGATGGGTTAAGTTTATCGGGCAAGGCGGAGGAATTTATCTGGTGAGCCGAAGGCGAACCGGATAAATTCCGGAGCCGAGCCCGATAAACTTAAACCATCCAAGACACCAACCATCTATTTTATTTATCCTGTCACGCACTATAAAAGAACAAAACAAAACGAAAAACAAACAATGACATAAAGACAGTACCTCATTATTCAATATTTTATGGTAGATCTACTGATACCATAAAATTCTGGAGCCGAGCCCGATAAACTTTCCCAGTCCAAGACACTAACCATCTATTCTTCAAATTTCCCAATCCAAGACACTATTCTATTTATCCAGTTTCTCGTTTACAATTCAAAATCCGACTAGATAGAATATTTATGCCCCCCTTCGAAGAAGCGGGGGTATATTGCTTTGCACTTGTCGGTCGGTCCATCGGTCCGTCGGTCGGTCCGTAGACCACATTTTTGTCCGGAGCATAACTCAAAAAGTATTTCAGGTATCATCTTGAAACTACATAGGTGGATCTCATTAAGGAGAAGTGCAGTGCACAAGAATCATAACTCTGCCCATCATATTTATTGAGTTATTGCCCTTTGTTGATTTTCATACTTAATTTTTGTCCGGAGCATAACTCTAAAAGTATTTCAGATATCATCTTGAAACCTCATAGATGGATAGATCTTATTAAGGAGAAGTGCAGTGCACAAGTACCATAACTCTGCCCATCATATTTTTGGAGTTATTGCCCTTTGTTGATTTTCATACTTAATTTTTGTCCGGAGCATAACTCAAAAAGTATTTCAGATATCACCTTTAAACCTCATAGGTAGATTAATCTTATTAAGGAGAAGTGCAGTGCACAAGAACCATAACTCTGCCCATCATATTTTTGGAGTTATTGCCCTTTGTTGATTTTCATACTTAATTTTTGTCCGGAGCATAACTCAAAAGGTTTTTCAGATATCATCTTGAAACTTTACATGTGGATAGATCTTATTCAGGAGAAGTGCATTGCACAAGAACCATAACTCTGCCCATTATATTTTTGCAGTTATTGCCCTTTGTTGATTTTCGTACTTAATTTTTTTCCGGAGCATAACTCAAAAAGTATGTGAGGTAAAATCATGAAACCTTATAAGTTGATAGTTCACATAAATGGGAAGTGCAGTGCCCAAGAATTGTTAATTTATCATTAATAATTTTTGAGTAATTACCCTTTGTTCGTTTTTACACTTTGAACTTAACAGTTTATAATCACATGTTATATTTAGAATTGGATGCCATTAGTGGGGCATACATGTTTTACAAACATCTCTTGTTCGCTTGAACTTAATGCACGAATTAACGACTTTTTCACTATGATACGTGTATACAAGCACAAATGGCGAACTGTGTAAAGCGCTCTGAATATGCAGCTGCAAAAATGACGTCATGAATGGCATTGACTACGTCATAAATGTGATGTTTACCCTCAGGAGAATGTTGTGGCGAAGAATTCTATTACATCCTAAATAATAAGAAAAATCAATATAGGCGTCGAATTTTTAGCGATAATTTTACTGTAAAACATTGATTTCGTGTGCCGGCATCCTGAAAAAGTAGTTCCGGCTGGTCACAAGAGCAACTAGCCTAATAAACCTTGATCACGTGACCAACTGACATAATAAACCTAGTCACGTGGTCAGGTGACCGTATATCACCAAGTCTATATGACCCCGTGTTATATGACGGGATTTGTAGGAGGTGACAGGATAAATCAGTATTTGATGATACAGAAAACAGTGTGGGAAAAGGAGTAATTATCTGTTGCAAGTAATGGCACCTTTTGCAACTTTTCTTTTTCCCAAAACTGCTAAATGCTATGGCTTAAAAAGGTTTATTACTACAATAATAAATCATTAAGGATCATGATATACTGATAAACATGCATATAAAATGAAGATCAGCCCTTAACCCTTTCCCAGACGACAGATTTTGGACTGGTCCAAATTGAAAGAGTTTGCAGACGACAATTTTAAATTTGATGAAAATGGCAGAAAGTTATCAAAAAGGGTAGAAAACACTGTGGGAAAAGGAGAAATTGCTTGTTAAGAGCAATTTCTCCTTTTCCCACAGTGTTTTCAAAAGACCTGTACTGCAGACACGTGAAAACCAGGGCTTGTTTGGGAAAGGGTTAAATTACTGGAGATAACTTCAGTTATTGTTGGTACTGTCATTGAAGATCACAATCAGACTTTGGTTTTGATCCAAAATTCTTTTGGGAGTAGAAAGTTGATATTTTGTTGGAAAAAATCTCAAGAAGTTGACTATTTACCCCTAGTTTGGAAAAAAAAAAAAAAAAAAAGAAATGTTGGAAAAAGAATTGTCTCTGCTGGGACACAAACCCATGATCTCTAAGAACTATAGTATATAGTTGGTGACTATACCATCCGAGCTATCGAGCCAGTTATCAAATTGTTGTGTTAGACATGTATTAATCCCTTGTTATGCAATAAAAGCTAGACTGTTACTGATTGACTAGGAAATTTTACATTTAAAAAAAAAACATGGTTATTCCTCATGATTTCTGTATGTAATTTCCCTTTAAAATGTCACTTTAATTTATTCAGCAATAGACAAGTTAATGAGCCAATATAAAATATTGATATAAGCCACTGTAAATCATATTTTAGACTGATAGTTAGGTATAAAATGTTAATGCTTTACCACATAATCTGGTGGTGAATGACTCCCGGAAGGCAGGCTCTGGAACAAATTGTGGGAAAAGGAGTATATGCTGGTGACAAGGATTTTCACCTTTTCCCACAATATTTTCTACCCTTTAACTGGCAAATCTGATCTGAGTTAATGAGCTAGTAATTGAAATACTGGTATAGGTTACTGTACATCATGTTTTAGAGTGATAAATATAAAATGTTAACTGTTTACCTCGAAATCTGATGTTTTAACCCTTTCCCACACAATGCCGCCTTTTAACGCCCCTGGGAAGGAAGACTTCAGAAAACATTGTGGGAAAAGGAGAAAATGCTGGTAACCAGCATTTTCTCCTTTTCCCACAATGTTTTTTACCATATCAACGAAAAATTGCACCATTTGAGCCACATTGAAATTGTCGTCAGCAAATGCTTTCAATTTGGACATGTTTAAAATTTTGTCGTCTGGTAAAGGGTTAATGACCTTCATGAAGAAGACTTTCGAACACATAGTGGGAAATAGAGAAAATGCGTGTAAAAAGCATTTTCTCCTTTTCCATTAATGTTTTCTACCATTTCACAGATCTGATCATATAAGTCTTATGTTAATTTGTAGTCTGCAAGTGCTTACATTATAGTGAAGTCTAGAATTTTCTGATCTGGTAATTAGTTTAGTCTTATTCCTTTATATAACAGTTCCTACCTTTTATGGCCCTGAGGAAAAAAAACTTTGGAAAATATTGCAGAAAATGGAGAAAATGCTAGTGATAAACTTTTTGTTTGTTTAAAACAACGTTTATCTATCCAGTTAATCTTTTACCACACAATCCCGACTTTTAACGACCCTGAGAAAGAGGCCTTTTGAAAACATTGTGGGAAAAGCAGAAAATGCTGGTAACCAGCATTTTCTCCTTTCCCCACAATGTTTTCTATCCTTCCCAAAACAGACTTCAATTTTTCAGTCACATTTATTTAGTCGTCTGCAAATGCTTTCAATTTGGACTGGTCTAGAATCTTGTTGTATGGTAAAGAGTTTAAAGACAAAATTACTAATTCAGCCACATTTGATATGTCGTCTGCAATTGCTTTCAAAATTGGTCATCTCTAAACTTTTGTTGTTTGTTAAAGAGTTAACCTTTTTCAGCAATGAATAAATCAGCTATGCTGTTGACAATTTTAAGCTCTTTATGTCTCCCATAATGCAGAAAGAATTTACCCTTCACTGAACAATCCTGTGTTTTTATGCCGCTTAGAAAGGAGACTTTTGAAAAGGTGGTGGACAAAGGAGAAAATGCTGATAACCAGTATTTTCATCAATATTCACTATGTGTTCCATACATTTAAATACAAAGCCCAGAATTTGTCATTTCAAAATGCTTTCAATATGAACAATTCTATAATATGTCTGATAAAGGGAAAGTATGTTATTAGTTTGTCATGTCGACAGAAATATAGGGCTACGAAACAGCAGCACTCTGCATTGATGAAATGTCAGTAAACATGGCATATTTTACGTCACCTAGGATTATTTAGTAACTGGGACAATTGAATGATGGAGGTTCTGAAAGAAAAGTAAATGATAGAGTCTTATATATATCTTACACCGTTAAATGACATTTTGAGTTCTATTTTTTCCTATAGTACATTGTCATATTTCTATGCTACAACAGCTACAAGGTTTTTAAGAATTTCTGTGTGTAGCACAGAGAAATATGTTCAAGGACAACATTGCAGAATGCACTGGCTACTGTGAAATAGCTGAAGTATTGTTAAGCTCCAAACAAGGTTTTAATGGATTAAATGTCCTTGAAAAAGATACGCTTACCGGGCATTGGTGGGAAGTAAAACAAGTGAGTTACAGGAGCTTTGAAGAAGAAATATGATCATACCTATGTAAACACCAGTCTGTACTAAGTAACTACCTGCACTAAGCAACCATCTAGTCAATGGATCTATAAGTTTTAATTTCCAAGTTCTAGGTCTTTCAATGAAAGTTTTTGTTAAATTATTAAAATGGACAGTTTCAGTCAAGCATGAAAAAAAAAAAAAACTAAAATATGTGCAATGCTTGCAAAAGCAATAATAGTAACTGCTATGAAAGACATAAAGAGGTAAAGTGGTTTGTGACCTTTAACTTTTTACCACACGACATAAGATTAGACTTGTCCATATTGAGAGCATTTGCAGACAACGTATAAAATTGGGCTTAATTGATGATTTTTGTCTCTGACAGGTTAGAAAACATGTGAAAAGGAGAAAATGCTGGTAACCAGCATTTTCTCCTTTTCCCACAATGTTTCAAAAGTTTTCTTCCTCAGGATCGTTAAGACTTGAGATTGTGTGGTAAAGGATTAAAAATGGTTGCTTCAGGCTTTACTCTACATGAAAATGGCAAAAGCTCAGGAGCATAATATGTGAAACTAACATCTTCTGTGAAATATCATTATTATCTCTGTCATTGCAGGATGATAGAAGAGAAGGCATGACAGCATTCGTAGAAAAGCGAACACCAAAATTCACAGATAGTTAATTCAGAGGGGACCGAAAACATGAGGAATTATGCAGTCGTTTGTTATAGACCTGACTCAGGCATAACATTGCATTCAACAGTGTTTGTTAAAGACACAACTATGGCATTGTATTGTATTCATTGGAGGTGCTGTAATGTAAATACTAACTCTCTAGATCACTAGAAGACTTGTGCATGTGACAATGAGGAGAAACGTTTGAATAAAAGGAAGATAATATACTGCTACCAGTACTTAACTCTTTACCAAACAATAACATTTTGGACCCTTCCAAATTGAAAGCATTTGCAGACGACAAAATAAATGTGACTCAAAAACTGAGATTTGTTTTGGGAAAGGTAGAAAACATGGTGGGAAAAGGAGAAAATGCTTGTTACCAGCATTTTCTGCTTTTCCCACAATGTTTTCGAAAAGCTTCTTCTCCAGGGTCGTTTCCCACAATGTTTTCAAAAGGCTTCTTCCCCAGGGTCATTAAAAGTCTGGATTGTGTGGTAAACTTTTCCAAATAACAAAATTTTAGACTAATACAAATTGAAAACATTTGCAGACAACAAATTAAATGTGGCCCAAATGACAAAAATTGTGTCTGAAAGAGCAGAAAACATTGTGGGAAAAGGAGAAAATGCTGGTTACCAGCATTTTCTCCATTTCCCACAATGTTTTCAAAAGTTTTCCACTTCAGGGTCGTTAAAACTCCACACTGTGTGGTAAAGAGTTAACTCTTTACTAAACAGTCCCAGGTTTGAACCATCCTGAAAAATATGGCTTATTTTTGGAAAAGGGGAAAATGCTGGTAACCATCATTTTCTTCTATTCCCACGATCTTTTTTTATTCTTCCTTGGACACATTTCAATTTTTTTATTCACTTTTATTTTGTTGTTTGCAAATACTTTCAATATGGACAAGTCTAAAATTCTGTTGTCTTGTAATAGGTTAAAAGAATTGTTTTGACGGAAAGTAAAATGATTTTCTTTATATTAAACATGGAGAACAAAGATGCATTTGCTTTTTATAAAGAAATGCCCCTACAGTTATCCACAAATATTGCCAGAGCCTGACTGGTGCAGTATACATCAAAAATCAGATTTGTTCCTCAATGAGAATAACGTAACATACATGTCAAAAAAAGTAATATGAGCAGAAAATAATAGGAACTCGTCAATTTGCCTATTTGAATAGCTATGACCCCTCATGCAAGCATGTTAGGAATTCTTTTTGCCATAATATAGACTTGTTCAGTTTGAAAGCTTTTGCAGATTACAAATCAATTATGGCCCATGTAATGGTTTTGCCACGTTTTTGAAAGGGGTTAAAAATATGTTGGGAAAAGGAGAAAATGATGGTTACAAGCATTAATGTTTGTCTTTTTCCCATCATGTTTTCAAAAGCCTTTTTTCTTTGGGTCTTCAAATGCATGGAATAGTCTGGTAAAGGGTTAAAAAATTGCATCAGACTACGAAAAAAATATGCCCAAAAAATTTCTTAAAATTTGCAAGGAAATTGTATTTTTGAAAGATAACCCTTGTAAAAAAAGATGAGTTTGTTCATTGGGCAGATAGAAAGGAATTATGGTACATGTTTCACCCTACCATGAAAAAATTAGGTCTACAATTTAATTATAAGATTTAAGTTCTGTATTTTTGAAGAAGAGTACAGACAAAGTTATTTTGATAATCACTTTACAGTGCATTTAGAAATGCTCAACACTTTACGCAATATGAGTACTGTTAACACAATGTCTTGTTAACCCTATCCAAAACGACAAATTCTGGCTTCTTCCTCATTCAAAAATCTGCAGACGACAAATTTAGAAGTGTAGAAGTGGTACAAATAAGATAAAGCTCTCTGTTAGGACAGAAAACATTGTGGCAAAAAGAAAATTCTGATTACAAGCATTTTCTTCCTTTCCATATGTTTTCAAAAGGCCTTTTCCTACTTTTTAAACATTTTTTTTTTTTCTTTTTAAAGCAAGGTGAAACTGACCAGTTGTTGCCACTGGTAGATGCATGGTCTAATTTGTTTCACTTTATGCTTCCATTGTATAGAAGTAAATGAAACAATTTTGACAATTTACCTCCCAAAAATGACTTTGTGCTTCTTGCAGTAGACGCTTTTGAAAAAAGAAAATGTGGCAGAAGAAAATTTATTTCAGTAGTTTATGAGAGAAAAGTGGTGAACTGAAGTACTAGCACTTGAAAGATGTCTAAAACTGATTGAAGTGTAGACCTAGTAAGAAACATATTCTTTATAGATCTTTTTAAATATATTATTGTGTTTGTATTTCAAGTATGATCATTAGAAAATAAGATCCATGTAGATCCATTTGAAGAAATCTGTTATGCTTAATGGGTTACGTTGTGGATTTGTAATCCAGAGGTTCTAGATTTGAACCTCAACATTGGTGCTTGTTTTCATTGGTATCATTGGGCCAGGCACCCCAGGGACTCAGATGTGCACTGTTGAATCCTAGGAAACTCATTCATGAGTTAACTGTCAAAGTGATTAATAGCTGAGTTACTGTTGAAAGCGGTTTTAAACACTATGTTAAACAACCATTTTTATCAGAGGTCCAGATAAGAGGGAGTAATGGTATTCTAAATCCATTATTTCTCTTCCAATCCATATGTTGTGGGTACTCATTAGAATCGTCTCGATGAGACGATTCTAATGAGTACCCATAACATAGGGTTTACCGAAGCATAATTAATATTTTCAATTTTGAAATCAAAATCACTCCTTCTATCTGGAGCTCTGTTTATCGAGAGTGACTTTTCCATTCTTCACACAGGCTATTTTAAGACAAATACAAAACTCACTATCATTGAAAAAAATATGTAAGTATGCAATCGCTCCTTGTCCAACTATGTTTTGAAAAAAAAAGTAGTGTACAGCTTGGGAGTAAAATGTCGTATTTGTGTTGAAATGGGTAAAGACCAAGCGTGCTGGAGACTATACACTGGTGTGTGCTGAATTGCAGAAAGTGTAAATCGGAAATCCTAAGATGTGCAGTCTGATCTTGTACACTTACTTGTGAGGAAGCTTGGCCAAAACAGCCTTGAAATCCCAATATTCAGGTCCCCATACTCTGACGGAAAAAATTGATCTCATTTATATAGCACACCAATTTGGGCCCATATTCACCAACCATTCTTTAGAACATTCTCAGTCTTGTTCTCTGAGATTTTATAAATTTGAAAGTAACACAACTTCTGATTGGCTGATTGGCTAAACCATTTGGTTTAGCCAATCAGAAGTTGTGTTACTTTCAAAGTTAGAAAATTCTTGAAAAATAAGACTGAGAATGTTCTTAAGAATGGTTGATGAATATGGGCCCAAGGGAAAACTCGCCCCCTTCCTCTTCAGAAGACTTTTTTAGCATTTTGCAACAGATCATCTTTGAAAACATTGTGGCGAAAGAGGAAATTCCAGCAGATTTTTTTTTTCAACTTATTTCGATTATTCCTAGGTTATAAAGTTGCTGTGAAAGTCTAATTTGCGTCAGGAGATGTGTCAGGCGATAACTAGCTAACCCTTTACGAAGTGATCACGTGATTTTACAGCGATGAACTATAAGGTTTTGAAAAAAAATGCAGCAAAAGGAGACTAATTTTCTTCTTTGCCCACAATATGTTCTACTCTTTCATTAGTCAGTTCCCATCCTTTGAGCTGCATTTGGATCTGTCGTCTGCTGATGCTTTGAATTTGGGTGTGTCTTAAAAGTATGTCATTTGGGTTAGAGATGTTTTGGGCTGTACGACCATGATCAGACATTCAGTCTCTTTTACACTCCAGTAAATTCGACCCTGACCTCAGTTGATCTTCAAGTACTCATGACTCCATGCGCTTTTACGGACACTGTAGATCAAGGTCAGACTGCAGATAGCGTGCAGTCTGATCTTTGATCTGCACTGTCCGATATGCCGTGTTATTTCCCGGCAAAAAGAACTTTGAAAAACCAACATTTGGGCTTTTACTTTCGACTAGAATTTTTTTTTCTTTTCGAATTCACATAGCAGTATATCTCTTTACAAAATACAAACTGTTGGACTAATCCAAATCCAAAGCATTTGCAGACAACACATCACATGTAGGTCAAATGATAGAACTTGTCTGTGAAGGGTAGAAAACATTGTGGGAAAACGAGAAAATGCTGGTCACGAGCATTTTTACCCTTTTCCCACTATGTGTTTAGAAGCCGTCTTTCTTAAATTCCTTAGAACTCGGGATTGTGTGGTTAAGGGTTGGCACAGTACCTCCGTCAAACGACTTTCGCATAGTAACATATCACGTTGAAAACATGGTGCGGGAGGGAGAGGGATGTCAAGTTTGAGTGCAGTAATCTTTTTTGTCATGAATAAAACTGCAGACATCGCAGGCTGTTTTTGTAGCGATGAATTACAGAACAGCAGACAGCGTAGATCTAAGATCTGACTGTGCAGCCTTACCTTGATCTACGCCTCCTACACAAGCAGTTCGATTTCTTGTTAACTTTTTAAGGGTTAATTATATTCTTATCATAGTGACGCGTTTATCAATGGTCAGATCCCTGCTCCTGTACTGATTGAGAGAAAAAAGAGAGTCAGACAGATAGATAGATAGATAGAGACAGGCAGAAAGATGAGGCGAGAGGACAGCTTACCTCAATCGCCTTTTTTCCTGCACGAATTTACTCCGAACTCGCGATACTTTAAATGGTGTGTTTGCCGTTTTTAACCGCAGTTCAGTCATTTCACGGCGACAGTTAACTTATGTGTCCCTGGCTGCTACAACGCTTTTGCTACTACAAAACCTTGTCCAAATGCAGTCCAGCGCTGCCGATAAGGCTGAAGCATAGAACCTCTCGATCTTGAATCCACTGCCTAAACTACTCGACCACGCAGGACCCCAAGCTCAATAGATATGAGACATGCTCTTGGCAAAGGGGATGATCATCTCCGTGATGCATCATAGCAAGCAAGTCATCATATAATTCTAACCACGGACTGAATCATGAGGTAGACTGGTCCTTTGAAATGTGGAAAATTGACCTATTGCGAAAAGTTTCGACCCAGGTTAATCTCCGCGGACTTGGCACGCTGACCTGGGTGGATACTCATTTTGCAGATGCATTGAACGCCCTTTTCACAGAGCATGGCTCATATACATGTTCATGCCCGTAAAAAGACTCCGATATCGCAGCAGAAATGATTAAAGGTAATAATACGTCCCCTTAACTTTTCGGACAATGCGAACCAAGTCAATCCGAGGTTGTGCCGTGGTAATACAAAGGGCAAGTAATCCTGGTCGACGGAGTGTGAACCCTAGCTCGGGTAAATCTCCGTGCAAACGAGTGATGAAAGTTACTGCTATGAGGTTAGCTCCTCTGCAACCCCTTAATTCTGTTTTTATTTTTTTGTGCGACAGCAACTAAAGGCTTCGAAAGAGGTGTTTGTGTGCGCAGGACTATGTAAGGAAACTCCGTGGTCACATGGATAGGTGCACTTTAGGCTATGACATAACTGGAAAATTGTTTAAAAACCATGTTAAAAACCAAACAAAATTGGACAGATCTGACCGTTTTGTGCTGGATGATCTTCACCCCATTCGCCAAGGCAACTGAAACAGCCTGGCTTCGGCGTCAACATAGTCAAAAGATTTCTGCAAGCTAAGAGGTTTATAACGGGGCCAAAACTTGCGGCAACACATACAATAACACGTAACAGCCAGCAAACGTTTTTTTTTTTTCTGTACCTTGCAGACTGATGACTACTTTAAAAACATTGTGTCGAAAGAAGAAATTGTTCGCAATTTCTCCTTTTGACACAATGTTTTTCACTTGTTTACATGTATTTGACTGTAATTCATGTTGATAATCCGTGTTTTACATTTTTTTTCTTTAAAGTCGTCTGCTACAAGTTTGTTTCAGGGGGTAACACCTTAACAGATGACCAAGCCATCAATGGTTATTTAACCATTCACCAAATAACAACATTCTAGACCAAATTCTTGTCCAAATTGAAAGCATACGCAGACGACACATTAAATATGGCTCAAACAATGGGATTTGTCTTTGAACCGG
The DNA here is from genome assembly GCA_945859785.2 of Tridacna gigas. NCBI lineage: Eukaryota > Metazoa > Mollusca > Bivalvia > Cardiida > Cardiidae > Tridacna > Tridacna gigas. Next base: position 47,936,126 of record OX244030.2, on the reverse strand, counting down.
TAGAAAAAAACATTGTGGGGGAAGAAGCAGAAAAATGTTGGATACCAGTATTTTCTTCCTCTTTTATCCACAATATTTTAGAAGAATTTTCCTCAGGGTCGGTAGAATTTGGGACTGTTTGTTAAAGAGTTGAGCTACAAAGTCCACGACAAGACCAAGCCCCTTTACGGTCACGGCCGGAGCACATGTATCAACAGTTGTCAAAGATACTAATGGTTATTCAATGCTTATCTTTGCTGAAGTGGGCACAACGTTAAAACAGCCACCGACCCCTGTATGTTTCTTTATTCTTGGTTAGGCTTCAAATGTAGACCGACGGTAAGCTGACAGTTTTGTTTCGATCATTTTTTTTTTGTTCGTCTGTTTCGACTTAATGCAGCAAACTTTGCGAGTCTTACAGCAGTTCGGATAGTTTAGTTTACACATATTTTATAAAATATATATGAGCCATGCTCTGCGAAAAAGGAGGTTTAATGCATCTGCAAATGGTATCGAACAAGGTCAGTCGGCGCAGGCTGACCTAGGTCGAAACTTATTGTTATTGCTTATGATTCAGTCGGTTGTTTGACAAAATTGCTTAAAAATTTATGGATCCATAATTATGTGATGACTTGCTTGGTATAATGCCTCACGGCGCTGCATTAAACCCGCTTTTGCCAGAGTGCGACTCTAAAAAAGCCGTGTGAGAAGGTTTGCAACGGAAGCTTAACTCTTTACCAGACGACAGAATCTTAGACTTGTCCAAATTGAAAGCATTTGCAGACGACAGAATAAATGTGACTGAAAAACTACAGTTTGTTCTAGGAAGAATAGAAAACATTGTGGGAAAAGGAGAAAATGCTGGTTACCAGCATTCTCTCCTTTTCCCACAATGTGTTAAAAAGTTTTCTTTCTCAGGGTCTTTAAAAGTCGGGATTGTGTGGTACAGGGTTAAAAAGCCTATATAGTTCCTCTCTCTAACTCAGCCCCTTTTGGAAATACTGTTGCACGATATTTTCACGTTTAATTAAGGTCGTATTAAACTTTAATTCATGCTAATCATATCTGCGTTACAAGTATACTTTTAAAGTGGTCATCAGCAAACTTGTTTCACGAGATCACCAGTTTAAAAATTCTTGTAAATTCGGATGCTGAAGAAATCAGAGAGTGGCTACATTCTCACTCTTTCTTAAAAACTACTCAATAAATTAAAGAACAATTTCAAGCAATTGTATAAAGAGAGAGGAAAAAAAAAAGTGTTACGATTTCAAAATTGAGCCATGCTCTGTGAAAAGAGGGTTTAATGCATCTGCAAAAAGTATCAACCCAGGTCAGCCTGTGCAGTCCGCGCAGGCAGACCTGGGTTGAAACTTTTTGCTATTGGTAAAGTTGCTGCATGTCAAAGGAATAATCAAAGAGTAGTCCAAACGTTGATTTCTGTCTTTGATCGGATAGGAAACTTTGTGGGGAAAGGAGAAAATGCTGGTTACCAGCATTTTCTCCTTTTCCCACTATGTTTTCTAAAGGCCTCTTCCTCAGGCTGGGTCGTTAAAACACAGGATTTGTGTGGCAAAGGATTAAAAGAATGGCGAGTTTACTGAATGGCCGGGATGTTGACAGTGTCGACAGCGATTGTTTCCTATTTTCTCTGCGGTTTGATCTTGATTAAGCATTCGCCATTATTCACGAAAATATTCCCAAGGAGACGGCCATTCAAAAAGAAGAACATGAAAGAAAAAAAAAACAATAAATCTTTTTAAAAAAAATAGATGGCGTAAGAGGTACTGGAATATAAAAAATTAAACTTGTTAGATTCAATATGAAGAAAAAAAAAAGAAAAGTAACCACAACAGCAATTGCCCGAAAATAGGCCGGCAGGGGTCCGCAGAATAAACTTGTCCTCATATTTGACCAACCGCAAAGTATTATTTATTCATTCGATTATAGCATATCCAGAAGTAGGTCAAAAGCCAGCGCACTTACATACACCGAAAAAAAAAAGCTTAACAAGTTTGCGAAGTTAATGGTCATTAAATTCGACATTCTTTTAACCTTTTGGCAACTAGGCTGTTAAAGCTAACTTTTTTTTTTTTGTGCACACACCCTAAACAGACAGCCTCCGGGTCACAGTGGTGCATAAGTTCCTTCCTGGAAATAGGAAATGCTTTTCATATATCTCAGATAAAAAGTCTTCAGTTCGTGTTTCTGGTGTAAGAAAGGGGGCACTTTTGTTAGTTCTTGGGGTACGTTTAGGTGCAACCTGTAAGAACATTTTTTAAATGTGAATTTGCAAGGTTGTTGTGCTTAGATAGAACAAGCAAATAACAAAACCAGCCATAATGTGATGGACATATATGCCATAGGAACAATTTGAACAGTTAGGTAGAGAACGGCAGAGCGTCGAAGCCGATGCATTTTGCTCGCATTAAAATGTAGTGAATAGGCAGTATACTGTGATACCAAAATGGCTGATGCACATGCACTGGTGTCCATGACCAGGGTTTGTTAAAAAAAAAAAAAAGATTTTCATTCTTTTGAACGTATTTCAGGGCCTTTCTCAGCTTCCAAGATAAAACGTTCAAGTGCTTGTACATGTCTGCAATACTTTAAAATTAACATGTGATCAGTCTGTTACACAGTTTTTATTGTGATACATGGCACTTGTATATCACTTGAAATGACAAAGAAATCTTTTCTATCCAGTGAGGGTCTGCCTCAAATTTCTCTCTCTATTTCGTGCTTTTTAAAGGTAGCTCATTTATCACTGAGCAATAATTACTCAAATTGACGTCGTCATTAGAGAAATATGATTAATTACCAGGAAGAATGATAACATTGCACCTAATTTTAGCGCTCCGCATTCTTTCACTGTCCCCTAAAACAACAACTGGTAGTCTATTGTAAGATGGAAAAAAAAGTCTGCAGCAATATACATAAAGCAATATGCAGGAAGCTGCACAGAACTTGTAGTCTGATCTTTAAACTACACTGTCCGATAAGGGTTGGGACTTTTCCAAGCAAAATAAGCTTTGAGGAATCAATATTTGAATTTTTTAATAGTGTAAGAAGTATTCTTTTCACTTACGTACTAGTTAACTCTTTACCATTCGACACAATTCTAGACTTGTCGGAATTTAAAGCATTTGCAGACCATAGATTATATATGACTCAAATCGTAGGAGGAAAAGAATGTGACAAAACGAGAAAATGCTGGTCACCAACATTTTCTCTTTTTCGTAGAATGTTTTCAAAAGACTTCTTCCTGGAGGTCGTGAAAACACGTGATTGTTTGATAAAGGTTAAGATCACCCTGGAAAGAACGGGCTGTCTGATATGTGACCTACACCATCTGATATTTGCAAAATAATGTAATAAAAAGTCTTGGACTTTCAATTCTCACTTGATGAACAAGTCAAACCTGTCTACTGCTGTCTCTAAAAAACGACTTAAAAGCTTTCTTGTAAATAGGTTGGCCGAGCCCCGGTACCACAGCTGGTAGCGTTCAACCTATAAGAATTATAAGTCTTATAGTTATAAGTCTTATAATAAGACTTGAGAATAGGGGATCGCTGGTTCAAATCCCCGGCTCGGCCAATTTCTTTCCGAGGATTGATAATAGTCATTGCGACAGGATTCGTTCCTCTCTAACGGCTGATCATTATTTCAACGATGATTATGTGGAAAAGCAGCCATTGGTTTTAAAGCAATATTGTGCGACGTATTGGTAACAGAAACTCCTGAAAAGCATGGATAGGCGCACTAGCCGCCGCGATATAACTGAAATAATGTTGAAAACGGCGTGAAACGTACGCAATACAATCAATCAATGTAAACTGGTGGCAGCATAAAGCAGATCAAACGTAAAGCTGGGAGCTTCCATTGGCGCTGTCAGCATTATGTTTCTGCTGTATTCAGCTGTCATCTGTCCCTAGGGGCTACCCTATGTTTTTTAAATGGATATCTAAAACAGGTTTGATATGTGTCAACGGAACCCAATAGCTCAAACGGTGAAGTCTGTGGCTTAAAACCAAGGGGTTGTTGAAGCTTTAAGGGCCAATAGATAGCTTTTGCGGACAGTGTAGATGAAGATCAGCCTGTACAAAAAATGCAGTTTGATCTTGGATGTAGACCGTCCGCTACCTGATACTAATCTTTCACCAAAATCAGTTTAAAACGCAACGAAAATAAACTTTCGGGCATAGAGAAAATCACTCTTTTTAGTTGGCAGTGAGAGAGTTAACAAGGAAACAACAGTGTGTTGACTATTTTGACCTCTTCATAGAGATAAGATAAATAGAGCAGATACGTCGGTAACGTACTGTTCTTTGACCTTATTTGGTTTTTCATCCTCCTATTTTCAAGTGTTTTATTATGAACCGAAGTTCGTAGGTATTGAAAGCGAGAGACCAAGAGACAGAAAAACACAGAGTGACAGAGTTAGAGCATTTTCAAAATCTTATTATAATATGACCCATGCTCTATGAACAGAGGGTTAAATACATTTGCAAAAAATATCGACCTAGGTAATCCTGCTCAGTCCGCGCAGGCTGACCAGGCTTGAAACACTTTGCTACGAGTAAATTTTCGGCATGACAAAATGCTAGTCTACCTCTTGATTCAGTCGGTTGTTAGATGGCTTTAGTGCATCCATAGGTGTAATGACTTGCTCGGTATAAAGCATCACAAACCCCTCTTTTGCCAGAGCATGGCTCGCACAAAGGGAGGTTCCAGCAATCAAATTAGTCGTTCAGGGTTTTAGCCAATCAGAAACGGTAATTGTAGGTATTCATACATGATGTTAAGAGTGTTTGCGGCAAAATTCTGAAAACCAGTATTGACTAGCCCAAAACTAGTTATGACGGCAAAATACAACTTTTATCACGTTTAATTGCAATATCATGCACATGCTTTAAAAAAATCAACAAATTTGAGCTCTCCTTGTTAAATTTCTTTGACTTTATTCTAACCGACCATGTCGGCTACGGAGCACTTTGAACCTTACACTAGCTACGTCTGCCCATGTGTGCCTGCCGATAACTGTCCGAAATACAGGTTAGTTATCGAAACGTTCACAGTTGCATGTCCTCGTTACGAAATTTTACACTTTGCAGTCTGCCAAAGTGTGCTAAAAAGAAAACCCAAACAGTATTACAAACGGCAACAACTTTATGACAGTAAGAACTGTAAGCGTTAGCTAGAATTGAGGTCAAACCTTATCTTGATAATTTCGTAGTCTTTCTGAAAAGAAAAACAGTCAGATTATAGTACATCAACACGATACATTATACGGTAAGTGGTTATTTTATAAGCAGACCTAGAAAAAATAATTGTATTCAGCGTGCATTACAAGAAAGTTTGCTCAGTTTAACTCTTTTACCACACAATACCAAGTTTGAACAACCCTGGAATAATAAGACTTTGGAAAAAATTGTGGGAAAAGGAGAAAATGTTGGTAACCAGCATTTTCTCCCTTTGCAACAATGTTCTTTATCCTATCACAGGCAAATGTCATCTTTTGAGATACATTTAATTTGTCATCTGCAAATGCTTTCAGTTCGGTCGAGTAAAAAAACTTTGTCGTTTGGTAAGGAATCATCAATTTAGAGTGGTAGTGAATGATTCATAAAACCATAAAAGCAGATATTGATAGAGAGATCCCCCAATGGTGTGGTAGAGCTAGAAGGACGGTGTCTCTTGCCTGCCCTTTCCAAAAATATGTCAAAAACTGTCTTCACTTTTACTCTCCCACGGCTGCCTGATTCTAAAGCCCTTATGATACTAACCGGCATTTCCATTGCGATGTCACGGCGTTGTTTAATTTCCCAGAACGCCAAGAGAATAGTAGGATGTTTTTCGCGAAGATATATGTCACGACGTTCTTAGGGCGACCAAAGAGTTGCTACGGAGTTTCCATGAGGTACTATCGCGTTCCTACGGAGCTCTTCTTGGCGATTCTCTGCACTCTCACGGCGCTTCCACTGCGTGAACTGCGCTTTCACTGTGCTCACACTGCGGGCACTGGATTGTCACGGCGTTTTCAAGGCGCTCATACTGCGTTGACGGCCTGTTCCTGACGTTTATTTGAACTATCTATACAAGCAAACTGTATACGCATTTATTCATCAGTGTTTCTTTGCTTTGCTCTCGAAAAGTCAGTAAAGAATAAAACTATGTGCGCAAACAGAAAGAGGTAAAAGGAGGCCAAAAGACCCAATCTCCCCAAACAGAAGCAGATCAACCACCGTCACCTCATCAACCAGCAGTAGCCCGGCTTACTGGCGTCCATCAGTCATGGCGAATTAAATGTTTATTTGCAAACTTCGTCTAATATATTTTCTTTTTTGTCATGCAAAAACCGATCAAAGCATTAGAAACGCCCTGGAAGCGCAACGATCGCAGTGGCAGTTCCGATCAGTCGTTTCAAGAGCTCAGTAAAATAAGAAAGTAGAGTAGAAAGTAGATAAGCTGTAGAGACGCAGCGACATCTCAGTGAACGCCGCACAATCTCCGTGCAAGCGACCGTCAACCACAGCGTTAGCACTGCGCCCTCTGTGCACACCGGCCGAGTTCCTGTGGAGTTGTAGGAGACCTTGCAGCGCTGCTAAGGCGACCGTGCGGTAATCCCACTGCGCTTTTATCACAACGCCAACGACGGCGGTTGTTTTGTACATGCTCAAAGTGCGGGCCGTCGCTTGGCATTCAATACGATCCCAACGCGTCTACCAGCGATGCCATTGCGTTGCTGTGGCGATGCTTGCGATCGTAAGGTGCGCACCTAGGCGTTCTGCATTTTTTTTCTTAGACGCCTAGGATCGCCGCTTTAGTGTGATAGGGGTTTTACAGATGACCAAAAAGTATCGTCTTTTGTAGGGTGATAATTTTCCCAGTAGTATGGTGAAAATTAAAAAAAAAAAAGGGCGAAAGTGGAAGTGAAAGATATGAATGAGCCATGCTGTATGAAAAGGGGGTTGAATGCATCTGCACAGGCTGACGTGGACCGAAACTTTCTGCTAATCGGTAATTTTCTTACATGTCCAAGGACCGTTCTATCTCATGATTTAGTCAGTTGTTAGGCAAAATGGATTTTATGGAACCATAATTATGTAATGACTTTACTATAATACATTACAGAGATGCCAGAGCATGGCTCAAATATCATCCCCCGCCGCGCAATCTTTCAGTTTAGAAATTTGTCTATGGCCGAAGTTAATCTAAGGGCGTACTCAAATACAGCAAGGCGCAATTGTAAAAAAATATCGTGTTAATATTGAAACTGCTCAAAACTACTTTTAACAAAATGAAATATCTTTAGAAGAAAGTTGAAGATTTGTAAGGCAAGTCTTGGACCTGACTGTTAACTCTTACATAGAAACTCCCATAAAAATACCACAATTATCCTTTCCCATCGCTGGGATTCGAATCAGTGACCTTCAAAACCACACTCCAGCGACTTTACCAGACTTTACCAACTGACCTAGGCGCACAACTTTTGACGCTACGCATTTAAAATGTATTATTTCGTGCTTTTCGGTAGTTAATCGGGAAATAAAGGTGGATTATAATTTGATAATTTTACCGGTTTAACCAGTGAAATTTACCGATTTGATTTGTCAATGGTACAGAACTACTGAGATTATTGCACCATATTTATAACTTCGCTCTTTCAGACATATCAGGTCTATTTCAGATATTGATTAACTTGAGTAATCTTTAAAAAAAAAAAGAACACGTTTTCAAAATCCTGTTATATTAATGATTATGAGTTTTGTTGATTTGTTGTGTCACTTCGAATGTAAATACATGGCGGACACTAATGACATTAGCTCGGAAGGATATATTTGACAATCAGAAGTTTAAAGATTAAAAAAATGTTAATTTGCAAATGCTTTTTTTTTTTTAAATAATTCACTGAACGTGACAAATCTGATAAAATTGTCTTAGAGGAAAAACGGATAAAGTCCTGTCTGCAACACAGTCATCATTGATTTATTCCTCTTTTAAGTGCCAATATTGTTTTAGAGATACATCTTTACAGCCAGAGAGAAAACACGCTGTTAAAATTTGATAGACTGTAGAGTGGTTCTGAATTTTGTCGGCTGTGTAGATGATTTACCGATAAATGTTGTGTAAGGGATAACTACATATATTGGAAATCTTCGATTGAAAACCGGAAACGTCACAGCAGTGATTTCTTTGATAGCCTCCCGAAAATAAAATGCATTTTCTATTATTCGTAATCTATGCAACTTTGCAAACGTCCGGGGAGAGGGGGGGGGGGGGCAACATTTGGCATGAAGATACAAGAATGATAATAGTTTGATAAATTAAAGATGAAATGGACTGAAAATTAGCTTAAAACGAGTATAAATGTATCTTGAACTCTTTTAAGAACAGAACAGAACAGAACATTTTATTTTACGACAGGTACACGGTTGTACATAGTCATACAGAAAAGATATATTAACATGAAAATCACTAGATCTTGGGCGAGCATGTCGGCGAGACTGACATATATACATTTTAGTACTCCCCAGCAAAGTCATAAAACACGTCTCATATAATTTGACTTTACTTGACAGTACCAAAGTTATACTTGCATATTGGATTAAAAATAAAAAAGAGAACATAATGAATTAGAAGCCCTTTTGTAACGCACAAAATAGATGAACCTTTCAGTCTGAAATACCGTCGTAGCCCATATAGCTTCCCAACTGTGAAGGGGGTTAAAACATGAAAAACATTGAAACAGAAGGAAAACAAATTTCCAAAAAATAATACAAACAAGTACATGTTTAGATCTTAACTTAAGGAGATATACCAGTTTTTCCAGCTCACATGCTTGTGTTGTGTATACTCTATTGTACCGGTATTACTCTGGGTTAGTATGATAGAGAAATAGTATATTTTTATCTGCAATATGTCGGTTGCATTTTAAATATCTGGAAATCACCGATGCGGAAGAAAATTGGGAGATTTATAAATAATTGGGGTGCCAAATAGACGTTTATCATAAAGGGAGGTAATTCATTATGTCAATCTCTTTTAAAAATGCATTGTATCTCTTACAAATGCTCTGCTTGATATACGTTTTTTTTTTTATCATTTTTTATATAAGATGTTAAAAAACATTATTTCTGTGCAAAATTTTGAAAAAAAATCTGTCCACTGAATTTTGGTTTTTTTTTATTGCAAAAATTGGTCAGAAGATAAGTCCATGTTGACACCTAACGACCATTTCTTATTGCTACTGTGATCTGTCTAGCGCCTTCATTCTTTCGATTTATCCCTTTCACTATTGGCAAATATAACATTTCTAAGAATAATTATTTATTTGAGTAGTATTTTGACGTTAAGAACTTTTTCTTTTAAGTTTGAAATTAAGCCTATTTACTGTAATTTTGGAAAAGATCTGTATCTTTGTATTTTGCTCACAAAATATGATTTTCTTTTTATATTTTTACCCCGCATACATTATATTACCATCTGAGCGAAAATGAAGAGAAACTATTCGTAGGAAAAAACTGTCGCATATGTCATTAAGTGGTCGCTTAAACCTTTACCACACAATACCGAGTTTTAACGACCCTGATGAAGAGGCCGTTTGAAAACATTGTGGAAAAAGGAGAAAATGCTGGTATCCAGCATTTTCTCCTTTTCCCACAATGTTTTCTTACCAGTCAAAGACAAGTTCCATCATTTGAATCACATTAAGATTGTCGTCTGCAAGTGCTTTCAGTATGGACAAGTCTACATATTTGTCGTTTGGTAAAGAGTTTAAAATGTGTTATGCATAGTAAGTAAACACTAAGAACAAAGTCCTAGGTGCTCTGATGGTCGCTTGCTGCAATACCGTTGAAGATAACGTTAATTGCCAAGCAATATGAGAATAAATAACAGTGTAAGTTGAACTCAGATCGTCTGAGGTAAAGTCTTCATTTCTCTCCTTCTTCCTACAATATTTCCTAGCCTACCAGAGAATTTCAGTTAATTTGTACCAGTTTCAAATTTACCGCCTGTAGACGCTTTCAATATGGAAGAGATCGAAATTTAGAAAAGAGATAGATAAGCCGACTGAGGTTCAGGGCCAAGGAATTAGGTCAGGAGGATAAAGCCAGTCTGGAGTTTTCAGGACCGTTCCTGCTGAGGAACGATCTCAATGTCTAAATTGGTCTCAAGCTCGTGACCTGTAATCTTCCAGCCAACATGGCATAAAACTTGCTGATAGCTACTTCACCGACCTTTCAATGAACTTCTTATCTTTCGTGTACATGTATATAGTCTTTGGCTTTACTGATTTTTTTTACAAAACAACTCTGTGTTCCTTCGTACAAGTCTGGAGAAGAAGCCTTTTGAAAAAAAAAAAAAAAAAACGCTGGACAGCAGCCCGGGCTCATATTTACCAGTTATTCTGAATAACATTCTTTGTGTAATTCTCAATAATTATCTGTTACAAAGTAAATCAATTTCTGACTGATTAAACTATCTGAGCTATGCTCTGACAAAAGGGTGTTTTGATGGATATCTATGATACACCATACCCAGCAAGTCATCACATTATGGATCCTTAAATTTCATAATGTCTAACAACCAGCTAAATCCTGAGGTATAATGGTCCTTGGAAATGCAGAAAATAGAACAATAGCAAAAAGTTTCAACCCAGGTCAGCCTGTGCCGAGTGCGGCAGCTGACCTGGGTCGCAGCTTTTTACAGATGCATTAAACCCTTTTTTCACAGAGTTTGGCTTATTTGATTTAGTCAGTCAGAGAATGGGTTACTCTCTAAATCTATAGTAAGGCTGAAAATGCTATTTGGAATGGTAGATGAATAAGGGCCTAGCTGTAGTCAAATTTAAGACTTTTTTTTCTAAATTTATAATTATTACTTCAAACTTATGAAATTCAAATAAATCACAATTTAGGACGATCAGATACATGTGCGAGATAATCTGTGTCAGTAGCCTAGAGGTCAAGGTATCAACCTACGAAGGGAGAGGTCAAAGGTTCGAGTGGCAGTAAACGATGTGTCGTTACTGGTTACCGAATGCCTACTTTCCTAGTGCCTTGTCATCCATAAATGCTGGGACTCGGGAATTATTTGCGAATCGGGACCGAGAAGAGCATTCAGGTCGTATTTGCACAGATCACAAGAATTAGGCCTATATTTAAAAAAAAGAAAATATACTCTGAAAACGGAAGATAAATGCAAAACTGTTAGACGAATGGGCGAACCTTTCTCTCTCTCTCTCTCTCTCTCTCTCTCTCTCCCCCCCCCCTCCCCCCCCCCCACACACATACATAGATATGTAATGAAAACAAAGTGGAATTTATGGTGGAAGGCTCTCACGGCTTAAAACTTAAGTCATATACGACTCCATGTTCTTACGATCCCGAGGAAGTCCTTTGAAATTATTGCTAGCATACGTGATATTTTCGGCAACAGGCGTTTTCTCCATTTCTCACAATATTATTTTGTAAGCGCTTCATAATGTTTTCAAAGTTTTCTCGTTTGAGAAACCGAATAAATGATAATTGTCTTTAATGTCCAATTTAAAGTCATCTCAATATGAGTTTTGTGTCACTATCAAGAGAGATGAGTCGTCAGTTTCTAACGGAACAATGTTCCGGTGATATACAGACCATATAACATTCCCATCCGGTCACATTGCCAGTCCGCTCAATAGAAGACTTATAAGTATGAACATTTCCAGTTACAAATGGTTGTTTCCATGATATTTTATAGGACTCCACTTGATATGATTTGGTTATTTTGTAGTATGTGTATAATGGGCCAGAGGCCTATAACGTATTATCAAAGAATTGAACAATATTTAGGTCCCTTTTTAAAGACAAACTTCATCATTCGAGCGATCTTAAATTTGTTGTTTACATTTGTTTTCAGTATAGACACGAGTAAAATTTTATCGTCTAGTAAAGATTTTATAAATGTCACGTGATCGGTGATGCATTCGATGCTCGGATTTACGACAGCAGTAAAGTGCACCAATGATATTGCGTCCTTACAAATCGTCATGGTAATAAAAGTAATACGGCTGCTAGCATGTGGGTCGTTTCCTCCATGCTATATGTACAGTTTTAACTCTTCACCGAAATGACAAAGTTTATTAGACTGGTTCGAATGGAAAGAACTTCCCGATAACAAATAAATTCGATTCAAACAACATGATTTGTTGTTGATAGGAAAAGGACATTGTGGGGAAAATGAGCACACAATGGGAAAAAGATGGAAAAGGAGGAAAAAAAGGGGGAAAAGGCGAAAACGGAGAAAAAGAATATACAAGCTAAATGTAGCTCAAAAAGTGGGATTTGTTTCTGAGAGGGTATGAAACAATGTGGGAAAAGAAGAAAATGCTGGAAACCAGCATTTTCTCCTTTTTCCCACAGTGTTTTCAAAAGCTTCTTTCCTTAGGGATAGTTGAAACACGACGTTGTTAAAAGGTCATTTCTAAACCTCGAAACCGTCTCGGTCCTGTATCTTCTTCTACAAACTACAGACCAAACACAACGCTATTTATATGAATTACTGGTCAAGGCCAATTTATTGTCAGATGAACAATTGTTTTTATGATTCTGAAGAACTAAGCTTTTGAAAATTAACATACATTGTAAGAAGAGAAGAAAAATACTAGTTACTAACATTCACTTCTCTTTCCTAAATGTTTTCAACTCTTACAGGAAGAAAGCCCATAATTTGTGCCACATTTAATTTATCGTCTGCTGATACTTTCAATTTAGACAAGTCTAAAGTTTGGTCGGCTGGTAAATAGTTAAACCTTGAAGCACTGCATTATTGAAGTGGACCTTTCACATAACTGGGATAAACAGACGAAATATTACAATTATAAATTTGGTCAGAATATGCGGGTAACATTATGACAGACAGTGTAGATCCAAGATCAGACGGCACGTTCTGTGCAGTCTGATCTTGATCTACACTGTCCGGGAAAGCAACATAAGTTTTACTTATTGCTGATAATAAGCCCGCATTTTAACCAGCATGCATTTAGATACGAGCCTGACTTACCCCTTTTCCACATAATCACGTGATTTAATGTTTTCTCCTTTTTTCCAAAATTTTTCTACGCCATCAAAGAAAAAATCCCATCCTTTTGGCCGCATTTAAGTTGTCGTCTGCAAATACTGTCAGTTAGGACAAATCTAAAATTTTGTTTTCTGCCAAAGAGTTAACTTGCTGGATCAACGCGATGTCAGAGAGTTCCAAAGACAAGTTTTTTTGGTAGTAAGTAAATCACTTGTTGCACGCCCAGTATCCAATCAAAATTATTCTACTATTCAGTTACTCTTGATCTTGATCTTACTGATCTTGATTTGCACTGCCTTCAAAAGCGTCCAGGTTGTCTAGGTCATTTAACCCTTTCCCAAACAAGCCCTGGTTTTCACGTGTCTGCTGTACAAGTCTTTTGAAAACACTGTGGGAAAAGGAGAAATTGCTCGTAACGAGCTATTTCTCCTTTTCCCACAGTGTTTTCTACCCTTTTTGAGAACTTTCTGCCACTTTCATCCAATTTGAAATTGTCGTCTGCAAACTCTTTCAATTTGGACCCGTCTAAAATTTATCGTTTGGGAAAGGGTTAATGGGTTAAAGATGGCGTTCAACAATGGTGTGATACAAGCTCAACGAAACTTTCATTGTGCTGTAGAAGCTCTTCTAATTTATAGCACAGTTTTACACAATATTGCCCAATTATTTGCCAGCTCTAATGACACAGGTGGTAGAGCATGAGACTACAGTAAACGTCAATTGTCGGGCCACTTGACGGTTTGAGTTCAATACCCACGGGTGGCCACCTAAAATTACTAAAGAGTCTTTCGGATAAGACATTATACCTAGACCTGTCCCGTGTAACGGTGCTATGCACAGAGCACAACAAACAACCAGGCGTAACTTAGTATTGGGTTTCTTCTTGTATCTTGCACTATCCCCCCCTCCCCCCCCCAACATAACTACATGTAATAGTCTTCTGAGGACGTCGCTCGTGTGGGCAAACGGTGGCGACGGCAAATAAACGAAAATCAACTACCATTGTCCTTTGAAGCATTGCCACCTATAGACGATAATTTTAGGTTTGTAACAGACCCGTTTTGAAAAAAAAAAATTGTTACATAAGTAGACATACATACAGTTTGTATCTCACCAGTGACACTCCACATCAGTCTGCCCCTCCTTTTTTATTCTTCTGTTTTTGTATTAATGACATTTTCTCAGCTTTTTCTTGCTATGATACTTTATACACCCGTTACTGGTAATTTGGAGAACTCTTTAAGCCGAAGTTCTGTCCTGATCCATTTCTACAGTGTTCACTTTGTTATTTGATTGTGCTGATTTTGTTTTTACCTCTACATTATATCACTGTTGAATAAAATATGTTCAAAAGTATAAGAAGATAATCCTCATGACGATTTCGTGTACTCGGCTTGAATTTATATTGTTAAACCATGTATTACAATGATGTCACCATTGAGACGGCTGCGAAATTGTCTCAGAAGTCAATATGTTAACCGTTTTACGAACGATCTCGAGTTATTTCGACCCTATGGAAGAAGGCTTTTTAAAACTTTGTGGGGAAAAGAAGAAAAAAAAAAAGAATGCTGGTAACAAGCACTTTCTTCTTTACCCACAATGAGTTTTTTTTATTCTTTTAGATACAAAACCCATCATATTAGTCACAGTTAATTTGCCGGATGCAACAGCTTTCTAAAATTTTGTTACCTGGTACAGAGGTAACCCCTAGGCTGCTAAGCGCAACTCACTGGCCTTCTGTGGACAATATAGATCAAGATCAGACTGCACAAAACGTGCAGTCTGATCTTGGATATACACTGTCCGATACGGATTTTTTTCCAGGTGAAACCAACTTTGAAATCGCAAGATTTGGCTTTTCACTCTTGAGTGAAAATTTTCGTTTCATTTATTCAGCAGTTCAAGGGTTCAATGTCATATCCTTTGCATTGCAGATGACTCGCTTACTTTTGTTCGTAGCTGCAGTACTGACCCTTGGCCATGCCGGTAAGTCACCTGGTCTTTGCATTTTACTTGGACACGCTGAGTCCGGTACTCCGGTCAGTAAGGTGTCATGACTATGAAACCCAGCCAGACCAAACTCTATCATGAGAATAGATGATAGTGCGACATGATTCATTCCTTTTTCACCGCTGAACATTGTTTCCATTTATGTTTATTTGACAAAACAGCTGGTGGGCGCAACGGCTTTGAAAATTGTTCTGGGAAATCATGTAAAAAAAAAACTTAGGGACGCATGAACTTACCGCCGTGATATAACTAAAACAATCTCAAAAATGGCGTTGAACAGCGAACGAACAAACTTGAGCGGCATTCATTTCATTAATTGATTGATTGGTATTTATTGCCGTTTTCAACATTATTTCAGTTATATCGCGAATGCTAGTGCACTTATCCATGCTTTCCTGGAATTTCTACGAAAAAGAAATTGTATAATAAATTGTATCCTACATTACTAATTAAGAGGCGCCGCTGCAAGTGATACCTTTGGGATACTTTGTGGGAAAAGCAAGAAGTGCTTATAACAAGCAATTGTGGCTTTTCCCACATTTTTTTTTTTTTCGTGAGATCGATAACCAGTATTTTTCATTTCCTTCATTTCTTTCAAATTTATTTTCTTTTGTAAATAGTTAATGATTTTTGTCAGGTCTGAAAATATTTCATTCTCTCGAACTGTACATTATGGTAGTAATCTAACTAGTACCATCGCTACTTTCTGTACAACCAAATTGAGGAGGTTTGGGATGATTGTATGTGACTTGGGACTCTGTACAGTGACGGTCTGTGCAGTCACTAGTCATTTTTGTCAGGTCTGAACATATTCCATTCTCTCGTACAGTACATCGTGGGAGTAAGAGTTCATCTAACTAGTACTGTTGGCTACTTTCTTTACAGCCAACTTGAGAAGGGTCTGCTACTACACAAACTGGGCTCAGTATAGACCGGGTACCATGAAGTTTTTCCCAGAAAACGTCGACCCAAGTTTGTGCACCCACGTCATCTATTCCTTTGCCAAAATGACAGGAAACCACCTTGCTGCTTTTGAATGGAATGACGAATCCACGGCATGGATGAAAGGAATGTAAGTCTACAATTGAGCCATGCTCTGTGAAAAGGGGGCTTAATGCATCTTCGAAAAGTATCGACCTAGGTCAGCCTGCGCAGTCCGTGCAGGCTGACCTGGGCCAAACCTTTTCGTTATCGGTCAATTTTCTTTGTGTCAAAGGACCAGTCTTCCTCATAATTAAGTCGATTGTTCAAAACAATGATTTTTTATAGATCCATAATTAGCTGACGGCTTTATTTGTATCATGGATCACAGAGATGCTTTAAGCCCCCTTCTTCCAGAGCATGGCTGAATTTCAATATTACCGTCTGTCTCTATAATTTAGTTTGGATAGTAAAGACACATTATAGAGTAGGGCTGGAGGGGTGAGTTCTTTGCTTATCGAATACAGCAACAACTAAACACAGCTTCTGGTCGAGTAACAGTAAAATAATTGACTTAAGTCTGTTAACTGAGTTAAGTCCGTATATTTTGTTCCGACGAGTCTGAAACGAGGTGTCAACTCGGGATTTTGTAAACGTTACTAAAGTCCTTTAATGTAATTAATTGTGTATGAAATAACGAACTCAACTTATAACTGAAAATGGGTCCTTTGGCAGATTTGAGCAAAATAACAGACTTGTTTTTTTTTTTTCGCGAAATCGGGCCAAGACGTAGCTTAGGATGGGTTTCGAAACGTAACATCTGCACCCCGCTTCCAAAAAGAAAAGTCATCTTTCTTGATGTATAAGCTGAAAAAAAAAAATGTTTTAAACGTTCATTTCTTTTTTTCTTTTACTTTTAAAGAAAATGTTTTAACAGCCCTGGCCGTAACATCATAAAGTTCAGAGATAAAACGTTTTGTAGCCACACTCCTGCGTAGATTCAATCCAACATATGTTCCTTTTCTCAGTACTTCTTTATCTAAACTCTAATGCTGCTAGGCGGGACTTAGGGCGCTTTTAGAACATGCAGTCGCGGTCCATATTCACCAAATATTCTTAAGGATATTCTTAGTCTAATGCTGGAGAACTTTCTATATTTGAAAGTAGCACAACTTCTGATTGGTTAAGCCAGATGGTTTAGCCAATTGGAAGTTGTGTTATTCTCAAATTTGGAAAATCTTGGAGAATAAGACTAAGAATATTCTTGAGAATGGTTGGTGAGGGTCCGTAATCACCAACCATTCTTATGCACATTTTTAGTCTTATTCTCCAGATTTTTCCAATTTTGAAAGTAACACAACTTCTGACTGGCTAAACCAAATGGTTTAGCCGATGTTTAGCCAATCAGAGGTTGTGTTACTTTCAAGCTTGAAAAATCTTGCAGAACAGAACAAAGAATGTTCTAAAGAATGTTTTGTGAATACGGACCCTGATCTTGGATGTACACAGTCCGATATCCTGTAAAGGTTTCGGATTAAGCAGCCTCTTTATTGAAACCGTAGTTACTGCTAACCGGAAGAGTACATTTAACTTCTCAAACTGTAAAAAGGTGGCTATTTATTTTTGCGATTACACTGTACACTTAGTTTCAAAATGATTCATCACTATATTTAGTTAGGTATATTGTCTGCAAACCGCTAAAAACAATAAATGAAGGTGTAAGAAAAAAAAGATACTTCCTTAAAGTCATACGTATTCCCATACGGTACTTTTAGGCTTCGAGCCAGATTTCGTGTTAAAGCTGCATAAATTAGATTTTGACCATAACAATTTCTTTCAAATATGATATTTTGTCATCCCCCATAAAATGGAAGTAAAAGCCCTAAACTCTTACATGTAGTTTAGGGAATAACACAAAAATAGCAAAAATGTATATGCCAATGCTGGGACTCGAATCTGTAACCTAAAGAGGAAATTAAAAAAAAAAAAAAAACGAACTTCAAAGCGCGTCTACCAGCAAAGCCATCAGCGTAATTTACAACTAAGTGTGTCGGAAATATAATAATATAGATTGAATAGAATTTATTATTTGCACAAACAATGTGCTGCTTCTTATCGGTACGAATATCATTGCCGTGCGACTTATAGTTCAAATGATATGAACACAGTCTCAAAACTTTCAGAACAACCCTCGTACTTATCCTATGTAATGCAATATCGGCCTACCTTGACCAGCAAGATAAGAAACTTTAAGAAAATAACAGAAAGTGGGGTTGTCATGATGCATCATGTTTTCTTCACATATTTCCGTTCTAAAACTTAGTTTTTAAAGCCATATTTCCCGGCGAATAAAGGTAATCAGTTTTTGTCAAAGTTCGCTCAAAAATTGGCCAACAATATCTTGTTGAATGCCACTTTCAACATCGTAAATATTATTCCCTTTTACCTCTTTTTAAAATTGAAAAAAACCCATACAAAATTGTAATTATTTGCAGACGATAAATTCGGCGAAGCTAAAAAATGATTTCCGTCCATGAAACGTAGAAAACATTCTGGGAAAAAGAGAATTGCTGGTAATCAGCATTTTCTCCGATTTACACAATGTTTTTTTAAGCCGCCTACTTCAGTCGTTAAAATACGGCATTGTTTGGTAAAGGTTTAAATTGTCCTTAACCGTCTTCATGGGCTCCAATGAGGGTCCGCTATGAGTACTCCTGGCAAGCAAAGCATCGTCAGTCACCAACGATACGCTGATTGCGTTATACTACATCCATGTCCCGTGGGACGTTTTGCTTGCAAAGTCTTATTCTAGTAGTAAAGAATTAGAGAAGTATTTTATGGGATCTGTGATGACACTTCATTCATGTACTATGGGACATTTTGCTGGCGATATCTTGTTCTCGAGAGGAATAAATGAAACGTATCGTGGTTCACTAATGACAAGTCGTCAATGTACCGTGTGCAGTTTTGCTGGCGAAATCTTGTTCTCGTGAATAACAAATAAAACATATTGTGGGTTCAAAAATGAAAGCTCATCCATGTACCATGGAATAATTTGCTGGCGAAATCTTGTTCTCGTGAATGATAAATGAAGCATATTTTGGGTTCAATAATGACAATACATCCATGTACCGTGGGACATTTTGCGGGCGAAATCATGTTCTCGTGTATAATAAATCAAACATATCGTTGGTTCCATAATGACAACTCATCCATGTTTTCATGAATAATAAATCAAGCATGTCGTGAGTTCCATTATATGCTTCATAGATATAGATTGGTGCATTTTGCTGGCAAAATCTCGTTCTTGTGAAAAATAAATGATGAATTTCATGAATTTAATAATGGCACTTCATCAATGCCGTAAAATATTGTTCTTATGAATGGCTTCCACAATAACACTTCATCAATGCACCGTTGCGATACTTTCCCTAGATATAAGACCATAAAAAGACCTAAAGACGTTTAATCTATCCCACTACCAAAACCACTACAGTTATCATCATCACCATTATTATTATTATTATTAACCAGGTATGAACGATTCCACGACCATATCAAATCTTCGAACCCATCAGTCAAAACACTTCTTGCCGTTGGTGGATGGAATATGGGATCAGCTCCTTTTACACAGATGGTGGCGAATGCTGCTAATCGACAATCATTCGTTACTCACTCCATAAAGTTCCTCAGAGATAATTCCTTTGACGGCCTTGACCTTGACTGGGAATACCCTGCCAACAGAGGCAGCCCACCGCAAGACAAACAACATTTCGTAGAACTTGTTCAGGTAATATTCTTCATAGAACTTGTGCTAGTCAAGTTTTTCAGTCGTGTATAACCGTCTCAGCGCCATAGGCGAATACAGAGGCTTTCTGCGGACGGTATAGATCAAGATCAGAGTGCACAGAACGTGCAGTCTGATCTTTGATCTATACTGTCCGCTTTCTGTAGTCAAGTCTGTAAGATGAAAAAAGATTTCTGACTTTCAGTGGATTTTAAATAGGTGAGTTTATATATTTGGCGCTGAGAGAGTTAGTACTTTAAAAAACAATCCCCCGTTTTTAACAACCCTTAGAGAAAATTCTATTGAAAAAAGTGTGCATAGATGAGAACATGGAAATATTTTCTTCTTTCCCACAATGATTTCTACCTGGTCGAAGTTGAATTCTGCCGTTTAAGCAACATTTGATTGTCGTCTGCTATTACTTCGAATTTGGACCAGTCTAAAATGTTGTCTTCTAAATAGTGAACCGTGTAAAGGGTCGTGATCGTGCGAGATTCTCATATTTGGTTTGTTTATATGCTGTTTAACGCCATTTTCAACCATACTTCAATAATATCGCTGCGGCCAGTGCACTATCAATGCTTTCCTGGAATTTCTTTAACTTGTACGTTGCACAATATTCTTTCCAAGCCACTGGCGGCTTATAAGCAGCGTCGATACAATGATTAGCAGCGAGACAGAAATGAACCCTGTCGCTATGACTATCATCACTTCTCGGAAAGAAATTGGCCGAGCCGGGGATTCGAACCAGCAAGCCCATGGTCTAGAGTCTTGTACACTACCAACTGTGCTGCTGGGCTCGGCAGATTGTCATAGTTTTGTTACATTTTACTTACGTTATATTCATGTGTCAGTTTTTTCTTTCTGCCTTTGAACAGCAGTGCCGCCATTGGCGGCGTTTCCTGAGCCCACCACCACCTCGTAAAGGAGAGGGGGCGTTCCTGGGGACCTACCCCGAGAAAGCTTTGGAATTCAAGAGGTCTAAAAGGGCGACTCAGATGTACTGTGAGATCGCATTAACTCGCTACCTGCAGGCGACATTTTGCATCCCCCTTTGAAAATATTCAGACATTTGAAAGAAAAAAAATGGTCGTTAATAGATCTCAGTGCTCGCCCAGGTAGCTCAATGGTAAGCGTACCTGACTCGTGACCTGGTGGTTGCGAGTTCGATACCCGGTTGAGGTAAACCTTTTTTCCTGCGATTTTTCGCCTCTCATCTCTTATGCATGTGAGAAAAGTCGCTAGTTGCTTTGGAAAGAAAGTTGTGTTAATACTGGTGTGAGAGAGCCAGGAAACACATGGGTGCGGCACTGACAGCCATGATATGACCTGAGCTGTTAAAATGGCGTTAAACTCCAATACAAACCTAGATCCCAGTGTAGCAGTGGTTATACCTAAATCTAGGACTAAATCGATCTCCCGTGCAGGGCCGAGGTAATGAGACTCCCTTCCGAAAGAATTTAAGTCTATAACAAATTAAGACACATACGGAAATTGGACTTGTTCATATAAACGTTTACAGTTGCTGCGTCAAGAATACAGAAACGAAGCCGCCAGAACAGGAAAGCCCGAACTGTTGATTTCAGCCGCAGTACCTGCTGGTATAGATAAAATCGATTCCGGATATGACGTACCTGCGGTACAAAAGTATGTATTTTCTTCCGATCTAGTTATCCGTTTGTCTTTCATTGTGTCAATTCATTTGTCGGTCTTTTTAAGTTAAAGAAAAAAAAAAAAAAACGTTTTCTTAAAGCTTATCTTTATTGATTCAGTTTTTGAAATAAACCTTTTTGTTTCCATTTTATCAGTATATAAGACCGATTTTAGAAATGACGTTCTTGCAGAATATTAATTAGTTGTATCCGTTTACTTCCTCGCTAGCCATTCGTTGGTTTGTCAGTTTGTTGATTTGTAAGTCAGACTTGCTTCCGGAATTCATGTGGAGACTAGTTTACAACCTGTTTTTATGTGTTACCAAAAGAGGAAAAAAATCAACTCTTCATTATTATTAATCTGTATATCCCTTGTTTATTGAAAAAAAAAAAATAAGTAAAATTCATCCCGAAGCATGACATTCTTGAAGCACATATTTATCTGTTTATTTTTATCATAAACTCATGTTACCATAAACGCTAGCTATGTAGACTTCTCCGTTTGGCTGAGCTATAGACAGCGATCTGGGAAAGTCCAGAGATTTCAGAAAACGCAAGAAAAGCTCAGGGGATCGTACTTAGGTTAAGCTGACGTATGGCTTCTACGATACATCGATTCCATTACTGTAGAGCAAATTTAACCTTTAGACTGTTAAGTGCGACTCCATGACCTTTTGCGGACAGTGTAGATCAAGATCAGACTGCACAGAACGTACAGTTTGATCTTGTAACCACACTGTCCGTAGTTCCGTCACTTTCCCCTCCCGTCTTGATACCAAGCCCGTGATGATTTAACTGTCCAACGAGTCGCGGTGAAGTTTCTCTAAAATGACCCATATCAAAAAGTTTATGTCTCATCACTACCATTACTTGTAAAGAAATTAGTAATTAGTAATAACAAGTTAGATTGTTATTTACTTAATATGAGGACGTTTCATTTCTTTTTCTCAAATCTTATAGAATTACGGATTTGGGCTTACTGGAAAGGAGTAGTTCTATTTTCAAAAAACATATTAACTTTTAATTCTAGTTTGTTTCACAAGTAATTCTTTATTGCCGTCAAACCGAGTTCATTCGCATGCAACTGGATAAACTTCCGACCCGTATTCACCAATCATTCTTAAAAGTATTCTTAGGCTTGTGCTGCAACATTTTCAAAATTTGAAAGTAACACAAATTCTGATTGGCGAAACCATTAGTGTTACATTCAAATTTAGAATATTCTGAGGAGTAAGACTAAGAATGTTCTTAAATGTGGTTGGTGAATACGACCCAGATCTTGAAGTTTTATTTGATTGATAATTATCTACGAATCGACCCTCACCCTGTGTCACCAAAACTCTATCGCTCTTTGACGCTTTAATTCGTACTCTAGGGACTCATCTCAGGTCAAACAAAAAGAAGTGCAAGTTATATAGTGGTGATGCGTATGAAGAAAATAAAATGCCTTTATTCTTAATGATTTGGAAAACTTTTTAAGCAAAGAGGTAATTGGTATCAACGATCATCCTCTTGTGTTCTCACAATGTTTTAAAAGCTTTCGTGTCACATGTCCATAAAAATAGGTTTCTTGTGGTAAGGGGTAAGCACTCAATCGGTCAATAAACATTGTTTCAGAGAGCTAGATTTTATCAATTTAATGACGTACGATCTTCACGGATCTTGGGAAGATCACACTGGCCATAACGCCCCATTACATAAAAGAGCTACCGAGGTCGGGGATGAAGCCAAACTAAACGTGGTAAGTTAACCCACTTATCCCAGAAATTTTTAACCAGATGGCTTTAAACGCTAAGGCCGCTAGGTGCGACTTGTTTGTGTATTTGCGGACGATGTAGATTAAGATCAGACTACACAATACGTGCAGTCTGATCTTGAATCTACATTTTCCGATACTTTAAGATTTTTTTCCGGCCAAAAGTAGTTTTTAAATCGCATAAATTTGGATTTTGCAGATATGCATGTATAATGCTGTAAACTGAGGTTGAACCAGTTCCTTTTGAAACGTTGGATGCCAAAAATCCACTTGTCGTAGGAGCTTTCGTCGCATTTGTCTAATTCGTCTTATATGCTCATTTTTGCTTCTAGTTCGTGGTCTCAAATTGATGTACAGGCAAGCTTGTATTAGATGCAACTGCCTGCATCAAGAAAGCACAATTTTTTTTCAAACGTTGAAATCACGGACCAATTCAACTACCGCATTGCCTGACTTTTTACACCCTGTTGTTGAAAAACTTTAAAAAAAAACTACACAATGTTGAAAAAGGAGCTATTCTTGTGACAAACAGTTTCTCGTTTTCTCACGAATCTTTCCATATTGTTTGAAAACACCATTTTTTTCCCTTCATGATTCTTTTCTTGTTTTGTTGATATCAGTCTTAGTTTTCTTGGAAATACCATACAGCCAGGGGTTAAACAGCAAATTGTTTTGGTCCATTTTCAAACAATTCGGTGTTATTTAGAATGTTTTTGAAAACAATTTTGGGAAAGGAGAAAATGCTGGTAAGCGGCATTTTCTACTTTTGCCACAATGTCTTCTAACCTTTCAAAGATCTGGTGCTGAACCACCATTACTGTGTCATCTGCTTATTCTCTCAGATTGGTCATGTCTAAAATTTTGCCGTGTGGTAAAGAGTTTTTAGGTGTGTTTGTTACCATGGGCGACCGCTGAAGACAATGATTGGCATTGTAATTTAATGGCGATATTGTGTCACTTGTACATAAGCACACACCCACTGTAATAGCGCAAACGGGGTGTTACATAAATCGAAATAAGTATATTTGATTATTTTCGAATGTAATTTATAGTTAATGATATTTGTTTAGACGTCGTTTATACCCGCTCTATCTACAGCCCGAATGGTTTGAATGTGTGTAGTAAGGTGACACTATTGGCGTTGAACTATACTTCAACAACAATATCTTTTCACCGACATCACATTACTCATACGATACAATAACAAAGTAAGGGTATTACACGAACATATTTTGGAATATAAGTATACTTTTTTATTTCGAAATGTGACATATTTTTGTAAGATTTATTCAACTCTTCTTTTATACTTGCCCTAACGCAAGTCCAAATCATGACATATTTTCGCCGCTAAACTATCTTTGATATCAGTTCTAATACAATCGCTTGTTTTCAGGAAACGGCAGCACAGTACTGGGTAAGCAAAGGCGCACCCAAGAGCAAAATGAACATTGGTGTCCCACTATACGGCAGAACGTTTAAGATAAGTGGTTCAGGCGATACCTCCATTGGCTGTCCCGCATCTGGTGCTGGCGCGGCCGGTCAATATACACGTGAAGCTGGCTTTTTGGCATACTACGAGGTAAGCAATCCTGTTCTGCACCATAGACAGTGAATATGCAACGTTTGGGGTCCACGTTCCGTGTAATCTGATCTTGGATTTACACGTACTGACTTTCTGTTTGTGTGTCATTCTGGTCAAAAACTCCTTTTTTAAGACCATTTCAGTGTTCAGTTCATTTATCAAATACGCCGAGAATCATACAATTGGAGGATATCCTCGCGTCACTACAGATGAAATGGTTCCTTGAAGTCTTTTTGTTACGATCTTACCTCCCTTAGATTATAATATGGCACACGAAAAGGGGCCTTCGGACATATGCGTAAACGTTTGTCGTCCCAGATCAGCCTGTGCAGTCTGTGACTAATCCGAGACGACACTTCCCGTTTTTGTGCGATTTTCTGTTTCACTGAGTCTACTGTATGAAAAAAATCTTATGTAGTCGTAAAGTGCCGTCCCGGATTAGCCTGCGCGGACTGCGCAGGCTAATCCGGGGCGACACTTTACGCAAATGTTCGAAGGTCTCATTTAGCATGTTGCTGGCCAGATGCAAATAAGTCCAACCAGCACCGAGTGTTAGTTTACTTCAATGTAAATAAAATCTGAGTTTAGTGGGGTTTTTTTTTTTGTAATTTCCGATGGGACTCCGTAGCCCAGCCGGTAACGTACAGAGCTTGAATGTAAGACGTCGCTCGGCCAAGTTCTTGTCGAGGAATGATAATAGTCATTGTGATAGGATTCAATGCTCTCTCAACGACTAACATTGTTTGGACTATTTTTACTGTGGGAGAGTAGCCAGTGGCGTGCAATGTTCTGGAATAAATTTTAGGAAAGCATATATAGGTACACTTTTGTTGAAAACGGCGTTAAACACCATACATGTAACCAGGCAAGATTTTTCAGATTCTATTGTCTGCCTTCATTTTCTTCTATTCTCGTAATATTTTCTTCCTCAAAATCTTTAAAGAACGGGACTGTTTTGTAAAGGGTTAGGCATTCATGGCATAAGACATCTTTGCACTAGAAATATGCAAATGTTAACAAAAAAAAAAATCTCCTTTTGTAGTGAAATAACTACAGAACTACGGAAGGAGATTTTAAACTGATTCATTTGTCTGTGGTGCTACACCTACCCAGAGCATGCAAGTTTTGATAAATGCAAGGCGTGGCAATACTTGATGTTAATCATGTGACTTTTTCGTTTGCAGTAAGGAACTTTCTGTATCATTTTTTCATTGAACATCTTACATTAGAAAATTTGTGAATCACTCAATGGAATAAAAATGAATTACAATAAAGGTGAATTTGATCAAAACTTGTTATTTTCCGGTTGATTTTCAACTTACAGGTTTGTTGCGTTTTTAAATGTACTGAGTGTATACTTGTGTCATAAATATGGCGTTAAATAGGACGATGGGGATCCGCCGCACATTACTTTTTATTCTTTCGGATACATCAATACCAAGCAGTAGGTCAAAAGACCAGAGTAGTTGCCAGCTAAAAAAGAAAAGCACGAAATGATTTCCACTTGTTTAACTCTTTACCAAACGAAAAGAAATCCGGATGATTCCAAATTGAAAGCCTCTGCAGAGGACAGATTCGAAAGTGATACAAATAAATCAAAATTCTTTGACCGGGTAGAAAACATGGTAGGAAAATAAGAAAATGCTGGTAACCAGCATTTTCTCCTTTTTCCACTATGTTTTCAAAAGCTTTCTCCTTCGAGGTTGCCAGGGTTTAAAATGGTATGTCGTATATTCAGATATGCAGCCTTTTGAAAAATGGAGCTCAGAAGCATTACGATTCCGAGGGCGAAGTTCCTTACCTGGTCCAGAATACCTTGTGGTGTGGATACGACGATCCGGACAGCTTGAGGATAAAGGTAAGGTAACTTAAACTCTTTACCCGACGACTAGATTTTGATAAAAAAAAAAAAAAGATTTTCAGATGACAAATAATTGAGACATGCTCTGTGAAAGGAGAGTTAATCCTAAACCTTTTTCACAGAAAAGTACAATTAAGCCATGTTCTGGGAAAAGGGGGGTTTAAAGCATCTTCATGATGCATGATATCACGGAAGTCATCACGTAATTAGGGACCAGTAACATCCAGTATGTCTAACAACCGACTGTATCATAAGTTAGACTGGTCCTTTGACATACAGAAAATTGACCGATAGCGGAAAGTTTCGGCCCAGGTCAGTCAAATACAAAGACGAATCCCATCATTTGAGTAATTTTTTTAAATTTTTTCTCGTTCTGAAATTCTTGGAACATGGATTATTCTAAAATTTTGTCCTTTGGTAGAGTTAAACCTTTTACCGCAATAAGCGATACAAGTCGCTTTCACGAGCTGCTCAGATCAGGATCAGACTGTATGAAGAGCACAGTGTGATCTCGGATCGACTTTATCGGTTACTGGATTATACATTTCCCATTCGGAATTACCACACAATTCCGACTTTTAACGACCCTGAGAAAAAAAATATGGAAAAAGGAGAAAATACTGGTAACCAGCATTTTCTCCATTTCCCATGTTTTCTGCCATACCAGAGAGAAATTTCAATTTTTGAGTCACGTTTATTTTGTCGTCTGCAAATGCTTTCAATTAGGACATTCCTAAAATGTTATCGTTTGGTAAAGAGTTAAGAGAAAAAGAACAATTTGATTATTTTCATCGAAAATTTCCTTTAAAGGTTGACTATATCAAGCGTGAAGGATTTGGAGGTGTCATGGTTTGGGCTCTAGATTTGGATGATTTCACCGGATCGTGTGGGCAGGGCAAATTCCCCCTGATGACGGCAATCAATGATGAGCTTAATGCCCCAACTGGAAACAGGTACGTCGAATTTATTTGAGGACAAGTGATCGAATCGCACATTTTGTGCTATCTGATCCTGATCCATCCTGTCCGCAATGTCCCTTTTACAGGCTTATCACTGCAGCATAGAGTTTAGGTACTGCCTAACTTCCAACTTGCATTTTTGAAATTTATCCAACATTCTTTCGTAAAACATGAAACAGGTTTCATCAATTAAGCCACACTTAATGTGTCGTCTGCAACAGCTTTGAATTTTGATGAATGTAAAATTGTGTTGTTTGGGGAAACTTTTGAACAAGGTTTTATCTAACCATTTACCAGACGCCAAAATTCAAAGTCTAGACTGAAATTCGATGATAACACATTAAATGCAGTTGACAGGATCGGCTTTGCCTTTGAAATGCAGAAAATGTGGTCGGGAGAGGAAAATAAAAAGCCGAGTTTCGGCGCTTTCTCCTCCTCCCACTATATTTTGAAAAGCCGTCTTCTTCGGTGTCTTTAAAATTCGTGACTGTCTGGTAAAGTGTTACAGCTAAATGAGATATTTCGAGCTACAACTTCCTTTAAAACTCTTTACCAAAGACTAGTCCAAATTGAAGCATTTGCAGACGACAAATTAAATGTGACTTGAAAATTGAAATTTGTTATGGGACGGGTAGAAAACATTGTGGGAAAAGGAGAAAATGCTGGTTACCAGCATTTTCTCCTTTTGCCACAATGTTTTCAACGGGTTTCCTTTCTAAGGTCGATAAAAGTCGCGAATGTGTGGTAAAGAGTTAAATAAAACTACAGCTCTCTACTTTCATATTGACTGCTTCTAATGTGCGTGACGAATTCGTCCGTATTGTTCAAAGGCGCTTGTTAATTTACAAATCCCCCCTCTATAACGTAATTCAGTGTAGGGGACGAATTTTGTTTGAAAACTAAATAAAACGAAACACAAATGGCTATGGTATTATCGAACCATGTTTTAGATCAACCGTAAGGATATTTGGCGAACTGATCAGTCAATATGTAACACACTTGACTTTCAGACCTGTCACCTCTGCTCCTGTCACATCAGCTCCTATGACGACAACAGCAGCAACTCAACCTCCTGTTACAAACGCACCAGTTACAAACGCACCAGTCACAAATGCACCAGTTACAAATGCACCAGTTACAAATGCACCAACAAGTAAGCATTTTCTAAAAGTTTATGGCGTTTTTCCTTGGTCAGGTACCCAATGTCCCTCAACAGCTCAGTCCTACAACTCACAGGATTCGTAATTCATTTCTTTAATTTCTTAGCCTCTTTCATAATTGGAGTGCGACTAATTGCGACAATTTGGTCGCATGATCGACTTAAAAAAGCTTCTCTCGCAATAGATCACAAAAAGCTTTCCCAGATGCAATAGAAGTCGTTCAACAAGAGCGAGTGGAAGCGACCGTTGCAAGAAAGAGGACATATGCTCGTGCGAGCGATAGCGTGTTTACCTGTAAGTGTTGCTCGAGTAACTGCGATTGGTGTGACGTCACTCATACAACTGATGGCATTGTCGTGCGATTTGTCGGGAGTTTGGATGCGACCGGTTGCACGATCATGAGACCGTTTGTACGAGTGGTCTTGAAACGATCCAGAAATTTATACCCGCCCAAATATGGATCTCTTCATATCAACACTGATTCCGAAGAACAAATGAAATGTCGTCAAAATGTCCTCGAGCAAACAACAGAACATTAGCAATAGCAGCTTCCAGCTTACTTAAAAAAAACTGAAGACAATTTTAGACGTTGATTGATTTTTCGCTCTGAGATAGTCGCACAGAGTCTCTTAAAGTCGCACAACAATAGCACTCTGTTACACAGAGTATGTGTTAAATTCAAATTTAGAATATTCCGGAGAATGGGACTGAGAATGGTCTTAAGAATGGTTGGTGAATACAAGCTCTGGGCTACAAGGAACGGTTTATCTAAAGTATTGGTGATACTGTGACTGTATCTAGCTTAAGTCCGAGCTCACTCTGTTAGCCCTTGGGCTGCTAAGCGCGACTGAATTACCTTTTGCTGACAGTGTAGATCAAGATCAGACTGTACAGAACGAGCAGTCTGATCTTGGATCTACACTGTCCGATGAGGAGATTTTTTCCCTCAAAATACGTTTGAAACAGAAAATTTGGGTTTTTACTATAGGCTTTAAATTTTCATTTCACTTACAGTATCTAGCAGGTTAAGGGTTAGGTACATTGTGAAATGCTTACTCATGTGCTTTGTCAGCCAACGTGCCTTATCACTTTGAAGGTTTGAACGCAACAAGGTAGTTAAGTATGAGGCATGCTCTGTGAAGAAGGGGCTTTATGCATCTGTGAAAAGTATCGACCCAGGTCAGCCTGCGCAGTGCGCAAAGGCTGACCCGGGCCGAAACTTTTCGCTATCGGTCAGTTTGGTGTATGTCAAAGGACCAGTCCACCTCATGATACAATCGGTTACTAGACAAAATGGATTTTATGGATCCATAGTAATGTGATGTCGTGCCTGGTATCATGCATCACGGAAATGCATTAAGCCCCCTGGGTCGGTACTTTTTGCACATCCATTAAGCCCCCTTTTCACAGAGCATGGCACGTTTATATGTTACAAGTCTGTTTATCAATGTTTGTTGATTGTCCGCTTTTGTATGCTTAAGGTTTTACATTGTATTTAACAATTTATTCTCTGATTCGTTTATTAGATTTTATGATCAGAAGTTTCCGCCTTCTGCCCCCCCTCCACTTTCTCTCAATAGTCTTTACTGTAACATAACTATCTTTAAAATCGTTGACATTATCTATAGCAACAATATAGATACTAAGGGTCTGGCCACAAGTTCTCACAACATAGGTTCGAGGTTGGGTCATTTACTTTATGACTTGTTTATGACGGGGGACAAAAACATCGTGGAAAAGAAGATACCACCATTTTCTCCTTTTAGAACAAATTTTGTTTAGAACCTTCTTCCTCTAGATCGTCACAACACGGAATTGTGTGGTGAAGGGTTGGGCTGGTTATTTTCATATATGTCAAATCTAAATACAGAACTGAATGCTATATAGCAGGATTTAATTGGAGAAACGTAAGATGTCCTTTTTTTGATTTATTGAGAAAATGCTCAATGAAAAAGAGCGATGGCTTACAACCCCATGTTTTCAAATTCTTTTTTTTTAAAAGTTGGCGATTTTTAGGAATTGGTTTTGAAGACCTAAACGCAAAACACAGTATTTCTTTCCCTCTTTAAAGAGGTCTTTTTGGATATTTTTCCTGCGGATTAAGTTTTTTCGTTAAATACATTCTACGAAAATTACTTACTGTATGTAATTATAGAATATGATATTTGTTGGCCTTTGAGGTGACATTTTATCAAATTCGTCTTTGAAATTGTTGTTAAGCTGGCCAAAGGGCTTGCATAATGACGATTTTTCTACCCTTGTTTCTCTTATGCTGCTAGATAAATGAAATGAAAAATTGAAGCCGACAGTAAAACCCAAAATTTTGTTATTTCAAAAGGTATTTTAGGGGAAAAGATATATCCCTATCAGACAGTATAGATCCAAGATCAGACTGCACATTCTGTGCAGTCTGATCTTGATCTACTCTGTCTGGAAAAACGTGTGTGAGTCGCGCCGCTTAGCAGCCTAAGGGCTAATAAGATTTTATCTCAAATGCCATCCCTTGTCACATCCTGTATATCTATTTCTGTCTTACAGACATAGACATACTTTATTACGCATACAGGGACACATATGTTGTACTGCAACCTATGGTTCCATACCTGTTGTCATGTAGTATTTACAGTTGTAACGTTCATAGAATCAACAAAAATATTTCTACAATCCCACAGAGGCTGTCCTGAAGATAAAGAGACTGAGAAACTCTATCTGATATACATACTGTCCACGAAATTGTGGATCAGCCCCCTTATCATGACCGAAAGAGCCTCCCAAATTGCAGTATTTTGGCCTGGGTCCGTATTCACCAACCATTCTTAAGAACGTTCTTAAGTCTTTGTATCTGAGATTTTCCAAATTTGAAAGTAACGCAAATTCTGATTGGCTAAACCAAATGGTTTAACCCATCAGAAGTTGTGTTACTTTCAAATTTAGAAAATTCTGGGGAATAAGACTGAGAACTTTCTTAAAAATGGTTGGTGAATAAAGACCCTGATCTAGCCTAATATCTGACGATTTCCATTTCATTTGCATCGTACTCAAAAGTTACCTATGTATGTCAACCGTCCAAGTTAGAATAAGTCATATTTCAATCTAACAATTCAACTGACAAAAAAAACGAGATCTATAAATGACATTTAAAATGTCGTCATTTGACATTTTAGTGTTTTGAACTCTCAGTAACCTTCCATTCCTTATCATATTTCAATTTATGCGGTCATTTTTTAATGAAAAAATACTCTAGAAACGTATATTGTTCTCCAGAACATGTAGTGTCTTTTGCATCGAGTGTTATAGTGTTTTCAAGTACGGCAATTTGGCAATAACCCTGGGTCTGAATTAACCCCTAAGCTGCTAAGCGCGACTCACTGACCTTTTGCGGACAGTGTAGATCAAGATCAGACTGCACAGAACTGCACACTGTCCGGTAGGGACATATTTTCCTTGAAAATTATCCTTAAAGTAATAAAACTTTGTTTTTCACTATGGGCTTCCAAGTTTCATTTCACTTACCTAGCAGGATAAGGGTTAATAACGTATTTCCCCATTAGAATGGTAATGAGAAATTGAGTAAATTTATAATATCTTCAACCTGTAAAAAAAACAAAATAATGTTTCTCGCGGATCACTTTGGTCCGATTATATTTTCATCGGAGCATGTGGATCCAGATCAGCCTGTATTTTTTGTACAGTATGATCTTGATCTTAACTGTCCGCAATAGCACGTTCGATAGTTCCCAGGATCTGAAAGGTTACCGTAATTTTGAGTAGAAATAGTTCATACTACGCACTATTCAACGAGACAGATCAATGTACATAAATCAATCATGATACAAAGCAAAGCTATCCATCAATTTCAAAAATGAATATGTCACTTTAAATTAAGTAAACTAATCATGATTTTGACCTTTTTCCCCTGCCTTCCTCAACAACTTAAACTATCTTGTTGATGGTATTATAAAGTATATGACCCATGCTCTGACAAAAGGGGGTGAAATGCATCTCCGTGAAGGGTGGTCCCGTAAGACAGCTGGTTTTATAATGCAAGATGATTTTTCTCAAAAGGAATGTAGGATCAAAAACAGATTGGTCTCTCAAGGCAATGTGTAGTCGAAGAAAGGTGGCATCTAAGACAGGTTCGCCCCTAAATTCAATATCTCTTATTTGAAAATTTATCTGAAAATAAAAATTATCGAATACTATAGAAAATGATACCTGGGCCCTATTGTTTAGTCTTATTCCAAATTAAAAAAGTAACACATTACTTGATTGGCTACATAAAATCTTGGTTCAGCAAATCAGAAATTGCGTTACTTTTGATATTTAGAAAGTTCTAAAGACTAACAATGCAATTTAGAATGGCTGGTGAAAAAGGACCCAATACAAGAAGGCTGTGTGCAAACTGTCCACGCCATTCAGTTCTGCTCGAGACAATGTTTCCTTGGAAACATTTTCTTGTTTGCGCTCTCGAAAAGAACAAGAACTCCAAGCATTAATTAAAACAAGTTGGCTTCTTTGAAAAAGAGGCCAGGAGAGGTCAGCATCAATATTTTCAAATAGTTTATTGACTTTTAATTTCAATATATTATATTGGTACATGTAAACAAACATGTAAGGCATTATCATTATGATTGCCGCTGTGTAGAAACCTCTTATGCATTTCATGAAAGACACGTGACCTTCTTCACTCGTTTTCTTTTCCCGCCGTGTCCTCTTTTTAGACGAAATTCTTTTATTTTCTGCTTAGCTTTATTTTTGTAATGAAAATTTACGGGACTATTGGAGAGATTATTTGCAATCAAATCAATATAACAAATCTTTTTTTGAAATCGTCATATAAAAACAAACCACGTCTATTTCCTATTTCAGTTTTTTTGTTTTATTTTGGTTTGTTTATAAAACCATTACGAAACAGACTGTGCATCAGAACAATTTCGTGAAAAACATGGATTTAGACCGCAATTTCTGAGGCAGTCTGCCTTTTAAACTCACCCATAGTATGACTGTTGGAAAGATCTGATGACCTCTCCAATGATAGTACATAGAAACCGACTTATTATCAAGTCTCTGTTAGACGACAAAATTCCACAGTATTCCAAATTGAAAACATATGCAGACCACAAATTCATTGTGTCCCAAACGCTAAAATTTGTCTGAGATAGGCTAGAAAACATTGTGGGAAAACGAGAAAATGCTGGTACCAGCATTTTCTCCTTTTCCCACAATGGTTTCATAAGCCTTTTAACTCAGGATTGTTAAAACACGGGACTGCATAGTAAAGGGTTTCGCTAACACAAATATGGTTCTGTCATAAACTCAAACTTTTTGAAAGATTGTGGTTTGTTTTATAATTTAGTTATTACGCAGGAGAAAACGAAATACATAGACTTCGGTCCGGGCTTTAAAAAAACCCTTTTGAGACCACTTCATGTAAATTCATAACATCAAGACATTCTTATAACACACTAAGAAAAGTAGCGTCTTCACACTATAAATACAGTTCAAGTCAAGGAGCTATTGAAATCGTAGACAAAATGCAAGAAATTATCTTGAGCAAAATGACGTCAATAGATGAAATACGGGGGAAAAAATAGGATATTTCGAATTTTTCTTTTAATGTTGCTTTCATTTTTGCAAATGTCTCATTTCATTCATCATAATTTACGAAAACATATATATGTATATCATAATAAAGAGCCTATCTTTGTCTTTGTTAAGTTATATTTGTTGCAAGGCTTTTGATTTCTTTGTTGCATAAATTTACACTTAAATAAGTAATCAGTTTTTAAATTATTAAATTAAATGTTATACTCGCTTAGGCGGAAACGACTCGGAAAAAAATGAAGGGTGTTTTGTTTTTGTGGAATGATTGTTTTCCGGATATCTAAATTTTTTTACACACGTGTGTCTCAGGATTTGCCATCTGTCTGCCTCTCTGCAAGTTTATTAGTTTTTACGAAGGCCACCGGCCCACATGCATAAATTATAGATACATATAAACGGACAATGATTTTTTTCAAGGAAGACAAAATATGTTGACATGATGATAAAGCAAAAAATTTGAAATAGAGAAAAATGAAACGAATCCTTCATAGAAAATAACAAGTCAGACCCTAACTTAATGTCTGTGAATGGGGGAGGGGGGGGGGAAAGACGGGTTTACTGCATTTGCAAGACGTATCGACCCATATAAGTCCGCGCTGACTGATCTAGTCCGAAACCTTTTGCTATTTGCAAATTTTTTGCATGTCAGAGGATCATTCTTACCTCATGATTCAGTCCGGTGTTAACAAAAAAAGAAGATGATTTTATGGATTAATAATTGTGTGATGACTTGCTTGGTATAATGCATTACGGAGATACATTAATTAATTAAACCCTCTTCATTGAATGCCGCTCATATCTATTATACCAGAGTCAAGCCAAGTACTTATCCTGAAGATGATCAGTGCGACCTGGTGCGTTTTGAAGACTTTGAGGATCAAAGATCAAACTGAACAGAACTTGCAGTCTAATCTTTGATCCACACTGACCGATACGGTGACCCTTTTTCGGCAAGCAGCCAATTATAATCGCATAATTTGGGTTTCTATTTTTAACTGGGAATTTTCTTTTGATTTACTGAGCAGTTTAAAAAGACTGGTATATTGATCTAGCTATAGCGCTTTTACGGAACTTTTTCAATTATTGAATGGATTGAAGTCGGATAGATGACTCACTGTTGGTGTAGATTTCTTTATATAATTCGATACAATAAACCACGGAAAATTCGTGTATAAATTAATTCGAGTTATCACTGGTTAAGCTATCATCGAGAAAGGTTTTCGAAGAAATTTATCAAAAAGAAACTTTGGACTGCTTAGCGCGACCCAGTGCTCTTTTGCGGACAGTGTAGATCAAGATCAGACTGCACAGAAAATGCAGTCAGGTCTTGGATCTACACTGTTCTATACGGTGGGGTTCTCTTTGAGCATCAAGAACTTTGTTATCCCAATGTTTCGGTATCATAATATTGGCTGGAAATCTTCATTCTATTTATTCAGCAGTTTAAGGTTTAACCCTTTCCCAAACAAGCCCTGGTTTTCACGTGTCTGTAGTACAAGTCTTTTGAAAACACTGTGGGAAAAGGAGAAATTGCTCGTAACGAGCAATTTCTCCTTTTCCCACAGTGTTTTCTACTCTTTTGGAGAACTTTCTGCCATTTTCATCAAAGTTAGAATTGTCGTCTGCAAACTCTTTCAATTTGGACCAGTCTAAAATTCATCGTTTGGGAAAGGGTTAATGCACATATCAATCAAGTCTATTTATCGTCATACATTTTTAATCATTTATTTTCATTTTTTGCACGGCTGTTTTCGAAGAAAATGTCGAGGTACATGGATTGTCAAGCCCTGTCGTCGTCACCCTGCAAAAACGTTGACATTTAATTATATCTCTGTCATTACTGAAGATATTTACTTCAAACTCAAACTCGAACTAGCTGTTAACTAACAAAAGGAGAATCCATTCCAGCAGAACAGGTAACATCAAAATATTTTTGACACAGTTATGCCCCTTTGTCGATTTAAATTTTTAACTGAAAAGTATCTATTTCCAAAAGCCGAGCATTGGCACACACGTGCGATGCTCTTTTTTAAGTTTATTTTTTTCATTGTACAAATAAGTACTTTTTTTCTCAAACAAAAATGCAACAGTCGTATTTTTCAGTGCTCGCTTGTGAAAGTCATAATCTTCTCTTTTACCTCCAAACGACATCGTTCGTTCCAGCCGATGTCTCCAACTCAGCGGTTTTAAAAACGCATATGATTTATTACATGTTCCAGAGATCCAGATTTCATGATCCCATTTCACTCGGCCATTCATTTACTCTGCAACTAATACTTATAAATGCCTTTATGCTCTTAATGATGAACCATTATCGTTCAGGCAGCTTTTTCCTGCTTTGCTTATTTTAGATACCCGCTCTAATCGCCTTTTCCAAATTTTTATTTGAGCACATGCTTACCGCGGCTTTTAACGCCTTGTGCACAGAACGCAAAGACCAATCTGAAAGTCAGTGCGTCTGATCTTGATCTACACTCTCCCACATTCAGTCAGCTCTTTCACAACCACTGGCGTCTTCAATAGCTTTTGAGGGTGGCATAGGGGAAGATGCAGACTGCACAGAACGTGCAGTCTGATCTTGTATCTACACGGTCCGCTACCTGATGGTAAACTTTGATCAAAATAATCTCAGAAATTGTGCTGGAAGTTTTCTCATAGACCTCAAAAGAGGATAGAGTTTATTTCCTTGGTGACAAAAGAGTTTACCCTGTACATGAAATTAGCGAGTTTTAATGACCCCCTAGGGAAGAGGTCTTTTAAGAACATTATAGGAAAAGGAGAAAATACTTGCAGACCAGCATTTTCTCCTTTTCCCAGAATGTTTTTATTTTTCCTGTCCTTTCGGAGACATATCCAATCATCTGACACACATTTTATTATTCCTCTGCAAGTGACTTCAAATTAGACAAGTCTAAAGTTTTGCGTTTGATAAAGGGTAAACCGTCTAAGCTTAACCCATAGGCTGCTTGGCGCGACTCACTGACCATTTGCGGACAGTGTAGATCAAGATCAGACTGCACAGAACGTGCAGTCTGATCGTTGATCTACACGTCCGATAAGGAGATATTTTTCTCTAAAAAAATAGTTAAAAATAGCATTATTCGGTTTTTACTACCGACTTTAAAATTTTATGTAATTTATTTAGCAGGATAAGGGTTACATGCATATCAACAAGATCAACAGATGGGATCTTTTACTGAAAGTTTAGTTTATTTGATGTTTGTGCTTCTTCAGGGCTATGGTTGTTGCTTAATGTTCGCTTTACATGTTCTTGTATGCTTTCACTTTGTCTACACAGCTGCTGGAAAGGCAACAACCCAAGCGCCCGCTGTCACTACACAAGCCCCAGCCCCAGCCCCAACAACTGCAGGTACATCAAGATTTTCAAAATAGTTTTAAAAGAAACATTCAAAATATCTATTGATATTCTTTTTATAAAAGCACCAAATATATAAATTCGAATTAACTAACCAAAAAATCAGACTGCACATTCTGTGATGTAAAACCCAGCGATTCGATTGACGATCGAGCCCAGGGCATCTGGATTGCGAATACTACATTTTCATTTCTAAGCCACGCAGGACCCTTCGAAATTTGAAGATTCTTTATAATAAGAAAGCGGAATGTGTAGATTCATGATCAAACTGCACGCTTTGTGCAGCCTGAACTTGGTCTTCGCCATCAACAAATGCTATTTGTGAAGCCCATGACTGTGGAACGGTAGGGAAATAAACGGCATAAGAGTCGAAATAGAATTACCGAACAATTAATTGAATGATCCTTTAACCCTTTCCCGTACAATGCCGCCTTTTAACGCCCCTAGGAAAGAAGCCTTTTCCCACAATGTTTTCTACCCTATCAAAGAAAAATAGCACCATTTAAGCCATACTGAAATTGTCGTCTGCAAATGCTTTCAACTTGGACAAGGCTAAAATTTTGTCGTCTGGTAAAGGCTTAAGCATTATTTTAATCATATCACGACATCGGCTTAACCCTTTACTGCACAATGCCGCCTTTTACCGCCCCTGGGAAAGAAGCCTTTTGAAAACATTTGTAGAGGAGAATATGCTGGTAACCAGCATTTTCTCCTTTTTCCCACGATGTTCTCTACCCTACCAAAGAAAAATTGTACGATTTGAGCCACATTGAAATTGTCGTCTGCAAATGCTTCACTTTGGACAAGGCTAAAATTTTGTCCTATGGTAAAGTCATGGGTGTCCTAGGTCACCGGGCTCGGAAGTGTCTTCCAAAATGAGACCTTACAGCTAAAAAAAACCCTTCCGTAAAAAAGGTTGGGCGAAATACTGGTAAAATAAATTCAAAATAAACACCAAACAAACAAACTAGCGTTTACAAAGATAATACGACCGAAAGTTTTTGTTGTCTTTTTCAGCTCCTATTGCAAGCGGAAGCAGCCATCACGATCTTACCTTGGTCTCTAATAACGAGTTCGATTGTAGTACCAGACAAGATGGCTACTATCCCAGCCCAACCTCATGCAATGACTACTACATCTGTGCCAACAGCATGCCCTTCAGGACCGACTGTCACCCTGGCCTCGTTTTCAATCCCAATACTCTCTATTGTGACTTTTCTGATCACGTGTCGTGCACAGCTACCAACAATCCCCCTGCAACTCCCGCCCCTGCGGTAGGTACATCTTTAACCCCCATACTGCTGATCAAATTAAAGGCACAAATCTGGCAAGAAGACAAAGCCAAAATATTGCGAATTGAAAGATATTACAGTCAGAAAATCTCACTGTCTCGGACACTAAACACTGCACTGTCCGCAAAAGTGCATTAACCCGCGCATAGCAGCGACAGAGTTAACCCTTAGGCTGCTAAGCGAGACTCAAGGACCTTTTGCGGACAGTGTAGATCAAGATCAGACTGCACAGAACGTGCAGTCTGATCTTGAGTCTACACTCTCCGATAAGGAGATATCCTTGAAGAAAAAAACTTTGAAATAGCAAAATTTGGACTTTTACTATCGGCTTCAAAGTTTCCTTGTGCTTATTTAGCAGGATAAGGGTTAAGACATGAGCAACTAAATTATCGGGATGGTGAGGGGGATGTCTTCGATCAAACAACTTACAGGTTACGTGATAAATAAACAAAATGTAGGTGCAGATATCTGGGACCTTTTTCATCGTAAAAAACTCCAAACACAAAGCCCTAATTAAAGAAACAAAATAAACTGATGAAGAAAAGCGTTTTAGTGATGCATGATTTTTCTCTGATCCTTAAAATACTGCGGAGAGTGTAGCGCTGGATCAAATTGCATC
Organism: Tridacna gigas; assembly: GCA_945859785.2. NCBI lineage: Eukaryota > Metazoa > Mollusca > Bivalvia > Cardiida > Cardiidae > Tridacna > Tridacna gigas. The sequence goes on along the minus strand of OX244030.2, from coordinate 47,896,509 downwards.
TAATCATTTTTGCTGACAATAAAGAGTGTTGAATGATTGGCGTTTCACGCTGCTTTTAATATTCTTTCAGTTCAAAACGAGGCAGGACTGCTCACCAGCAATCAGAATTTCTGCTGCTCTTTTTTCAAGAATGTCATTCAAACCAAGGTCTCGAATAGAGCGATATATACCATTTAGTACCTGTTCGATTTTTCTAAAATGAGCTGTTTGTTAAAATCGATGAAAAAATTCTTCCGATATCAAGTGATAATGGATGAATACATTTCAGACACAAGCCCCTGTCACTGCGGCCCCTGTTACTGCAGCACCCGTAACTCAGGCCCCTGTCACTGCTGCCCCAACGACTCGACGTCCAGTGACACAACGTCCTGGTGCAGGTAAGTCTGTTTATTACATGATAGTAGCGATATTGACAACTTATTGCGTGCATTACAGGCTCTGAGGCCCTTTGCGAAAAAGGAGATCAGTATCTACATGCTCCTTGATGCTGACTGACTTTGTCTATCCTGGCCTCTTTTTGACAGTTTAAGTAATATTGTGAATTCAATGCATCTGACCTTAATTGGTATGACAAGGGGCTTTGTTATTTAGTCATGTTTTAGCATGATAAAATCCATGGCTTAAGTATGTGAGGTGTCCACCATGTAAGCTAGATGTATTCAGTCAGGAAATACTTGAAAGAGATCAGGAAAATACTTGAAGACTGCTCTTGTTAAAATTATCTGTTTAAACTGTACGTACCTTTTATTCATCTCATGATTTATTTTGTCCACATAAGCAAGTAGAGGTGTGCTTCTCTCATCCGCTTCAAACATGTCAATCCCGGCTTGGTAGCTCAGTAGTTAGCGTATCTGACTGGTGACCTGGTGGTTACGGGTTCGATATCTGGTTGCAGCAAACTTTCTTTCCGGGGATGTTTCTCGTCTAATCTCTGATGCATGTGAGAAAAGTAGTTAGTGGCTTGGAAAGAAAGTTGTGTCAGTACTGGTGTGAGAAACCTATGAAACACATGCTGAGGTGCGCTGACCGCAGTAATATGACCTTAGATGTTAAAAAGGCGTCAAACTCCAATACAAACAAACAAATCAAACATGACAAGGATTACCTAAATGAGCCATGCTCTGTGAAAAGGGGGGAACTCAATATATATGCTTCATAAACGGAAAGCCCTTGTGCTATCGAGGAGCCAGGTTTCGTTTTTGTTTTCATTGATGATTGCTCTGCTAAAAAGATCTTTTAATACAGCATTACTGGACAGTTCACCTGCTTTGTTATGATCGAAAGACAGTTGTATTTATTTAATAATGTCTTAAAACTCTTAGATAAATTGGATGGAAAATTGCCTTTTAGTGTGTAGAAAAGTTTAGTTGGCGTGTTTTTTTTTTTGTCCTTGACAACCACAAAATTCCGACATCAGACTACACGTTTTGAGCTGCTTTGTGTTGGTAACTGAATTTCCGAAAGCAATTCAAGATCTTAACTTTTGAGCCATGCCTTGTAAAAATGGGGCTTAATGCATCTACAAGAAGTATCGTCCCAGGGCAGTCCACGCAGGCTGACCTGGGTCGAAACTTTTTGCCTTTCGTCAATTTTTTGTATGTCAAAGGAACAGTGTACCTTATGTTTCTGGTCAAAGTACCAGTGTACTTCATGGTTTTGTCGGTTGTTATACAAAATGGATTTTACGGATCAATAATTAATTGGTGACTTGCTTGGTATGATGCATCACGGTAGATGCATTAAGCCCCCATAAGCCAGAGCATGGTTCTTTTGTATATTCGCAGTGCACCCAGCTGACTTTTGTCAGGGCAAGTCCGACGGTTTCTTCAAGGATCCTGTAGACTGCAGCCACTTCTACCAATGTTCTTTCGAGGTCTCCTATCACGAGGCTTGTCCTTCTGGCACCTACTTCAGTGAATCTCTTCAAGGTTGTGACTGGGCCGCCAATGTTCCCAACTGTCCTTAAGCATGAGCAGTTGACCAAGTTCTATCAAAGTTGTGCTTGTGTCAAACTAACCTGTCTGATTTTTATCTTAAAGATTCTTAGATTGTAAAAATCCACTTCCAAGGAAATAAAGTTGTAAATTGGTTGCTGTTACGGTTGAGTTTTTGTGTCGGTTCAATCTTACACCGAGAAGAGACATTTTATGTCCCCGAAAAGAAATTCTGGGGCATATAGTCTTTGTTTAGTGTGTCTGTCCGTCTGTCTGTCCTTCCGTCCATCAGCCCGTCCCGAGTCAGGGCCGTAACTTTTTCTCTGACTTAATTTCAAAATTACTTTGCACATACGTATATTAACAACATCGAGATAACGTATCATGCGCAAGAGTCATGTCTGTAGGTTAAACGTGAAGGTCACAGCAAGGTCAGATGTGTTTTTTTTTCGGGGGGGGGGGTAGTATTCGTGTCCGGCCTGTAACTTTTTTAATTATGAAGAATTAGTCAGTAGGTCAAGGGTCATGACAAGGTCAAACATGTTTGAAAAGAGAAATTTTGGACGGTTATGATCGTGTCCGGCCTGTTACTTTTTTAATCATGAATGAATTACAATGCATCTGTGTAGAATTGTCAACCACATTAAGACAATATGTCGCGTGCTGTTGCAGTTACATCAGTTTGCTTTCAGTGAAGGGATTTCCGAATTTTGTTGTCTCTATAATCGGCCGGTAAGCCGACCGATTAAACAATGTTGAAAACATGTCGCCTTCAGTGGAACTCGAAGCCACAGCGCATGAAAACAGTTGTCGGCGACTCTACCAGGAACTATGAAGGCAACCGGTTCGTTGATGCGTCAAAAATGTACTTTTATCACACAATCCCCTTTGTTTTCAATGTAATACAGTCATTACGAATTTTCTTGTCTCACACACATTTGAGATAAGGAAATAGTGCCGTATTCGGTCAACACTCTGTAATTATACACCTCATTTCTTAAACATTGTTGACCTAGATTCCTGTGTGAAACTAACGGTCAAAATTGTTAATCATGCTAAAGTTGCGAATTTAATCACTTTAAGATTCAAAACAAAATCAACGTAAGCAAGTTTCTTTGGAACTATTTTTCGTTTGTAATGTAACTGTCAAAGAAGCAAATAGGCTTTGTGTAAATTTCATCACACATTGTACATGTATTCCGATGTTTTAAGACATCATAGAAGATAATCCTCGTGATACAGTTATGTCATAAAAACAATCTGACATTCGTTGGTTTTTAGGTAAAAACTTCAACAAAAAATGTCAAAGGCTTGCTTAATAACATTTTTATAGACTCTTTTAATAAAATTTTGTCTCAAACACCAACTCATGCCATATCATATGTATCCCTTGTTACACAATAATGGCTAAAACGTTACTAACGCACTAGGACATTTTCCTGTGCAAATACTAAAACTTCAGTAGCAATTCCTAGTATTTTCCTCACCATTACATGCGTTTCTTTCTATGCTTTAATCTAAAAGCAATCTTTGCACGCGTATAAAAAATAAAGTCTTTGTTATGATTCTCTAAAATAAAACAGTATACTTTCGAAGTGAAATCTGGTTTAATGTTCCTTTCAGAAATTCGCTCGCTAGCCCTCGTTCTTTTTGGTTTCAAGTTTCTGCAACAGTACCTGCTAAAACAGTAAATACCACTAAGCATTACTTACAGAAAATCTAGGAATACTTACACGCAATTCTTGCAACCTATTTGACCATGCTCTGGCAAAAGGGGACTTAATGCATCTCCAAGATGCCAAGCAAGCCATCACATGATCATGGATCCATAAAATCCACTTTGTCTAACAACCGACAGAATCATGAGGTAGACTGGTCCTTCGACATGCAGAAAAATTTACTAACAGCAAAAAATATCGGCCCAGGTCAGCCTGCGCGGGCTGCGCAGGCTGACCTTGGTCGATATTTTTTGCAGATGCATTAAGTTACCTTTTCACCGAGCAAGGCTCTTTTTTTCTTATCGTGGCACATTTTTAAGTAATGCTTAATAAAACTTGTCCGCCTTACATGTAAAATTTAATGTTAATTTTGAATGACGTCAAAGACATGTTCATTGCCTGTTAATTTGATTTGATGTATATTACTCCGGTGTCGAGAAACACATGTACATGTGGACACGAATAAATGGGGCGATGAACCTTTAACCCAAACACACAATCCCGTGTTTTAGCGACCCTGGCGGAGAAGACATTTGAAAATAGTAAGGGGAAGAGGAGAAATGCTGGTTACAGGTATTTTATCCTCTTTCCACAGTGACTTTTGCATCCTTTTCACTACATTTACATCCCATTTGTCGGCTGCAAATACTCGCAGTACGGTCTAAAACTTCGTCGTCTGGTAAAGGGATAATTTCCTTTGCAGTCAGTAAAGATCAAGATCAGATTGCTCAGAAGAAGTAGTCTGATCTTTCATCTACACTCTCTATTTTGCTCAGACATTCTGGACAAAAGTAACCTGGGAAATGCAATCGTTTGGGTCTTCTCTCTAGATTGATAATGTTTGCGGTGTATATTCGGCGATAGAAGGGTTTGCTAAAAATCTTTAGTATCTCAAGTCCTTTGCAGTGGGGAATTGCTGTAGACAAAGATCAGCCTGGTCATCCGTGCAGTCTGATTACGGTTCACATTATCCTTTTCCTCCTCTTATTGTACAGTCGTGTCATCCACATCAACCCTTTACATCTTCTCCTTTTCCCACAATGTTTTCTATCCTTTCAAAAACGAATACCATCATTTCAAACAGCTTGAATTTTTCGTCTGCCAAAGCATCCAACATTGGCAAGTTTGAAATTTTGTCGTCTGGTAAAGTTATGTCTTAGCAGTCAGTCGCGCTTAGCAGCCGAGGGGTCAACTGAATCTTCAATAGTTTGCAAACGACCAATAAGAAAACATACCATCAACGATCAAACAGGAATTTGTACGGAAAAAATAATTTATTTCTTTCAAGTGATGCGTACCCTCTTAAGATTGTTTCATATTAAGCTCAAGAATTTCGCAAAGAGTTACAGTAATGCCGCGTGGTCAATAACACCCCTCAATTATGTGGAATCGTATACAGGTAGTAACCATGACGTCATACTGGTCTCATTAAAAAAAGACGGAGTTGGCGATAGCAAATGACGACTCCGTCATTCAAACGTCAATATGGTCCTTCTACACTAAATGTAATCACCAAGTTCCTTGACTCTTGAAAACGATAGTGAATTTTGTAGTATTTGTAGTATTTTTTCAGTGTCCTACATGGAATTTTGATCTGCGACAAAAAAAAAAATAATAATAATAATAAAACAAATAATTGGGATCGTATACAAGTAGGAACTGAGACGTCATATCTGGTGCCATAAGAAGACGGAGTTCCCGATAGCAAACGACGACCTCGTTATTCTAATGTCAATATGGCGCTTTTTCACCGAATGTAACAACCCAGTTTCTTGACTCTTTGGAACAAAAGTGTATTTTGTAGTATTTTTCAGTGTTCTACAAGAAATTTTGAGTTGCGGCAAAAAAAGAAATTGGGATCGTATTCAAGTAGTTACCGTGACGTCATAGCTGGTTTCATAAAAGAAGACGGAGTTCCCGATTGCAAAACGACGACCCCGTTATTCAAACGTCAGTATGGCACTTTTTCACTGAATGTAAGCACCCAGTTTCTTGACGCTTGGAAACATGAATGAATTTGGTAGTATTTCTCAGTGTTCTACATGAAATTTTGATTTGCGACAAATAAATAAATAAATAAATAAATAAAACACAAAATTTGGATCGTACACAAGTAGGAACTCTGATGTCATATCTGGTGTCATAAAAGAAGACGGAGTTCCCGATAGCAAAACGACAACCCCGTTTTTCAAACGTCAGAATGCCACTTTTTCACTAAATATAAGCGCCCAGTTTCTTGACGATTCGAAACAGATATCTACACTGGCCATAAATATCTGATCAAATTCCGAATTCTCATTTACTTACATGCATTTTTCAGTGTCTAAGAAATCAATTACACTGCTTCTGAACGTTCTTAGAAAAACTATACGGGCAGAAAGTTAGTTTACTGGAGCTATTTACACTGATATGCTATTGGCTTTTGACACCAGACATCGAAGTTGTAGCTCTCCAAAACTAAGTCATGTTATTTTTCCGCTGAGTTTTGGCGACATCGCCATTGACGTCAATGAAAATTACAGATCACTCTCTTATCAGCTGCATTTATGAAAAAAGATCGCATTTAAGTACGAACCGTGACATCATATCTGGTGTCATAAAAAAAGATGGAGTTCCCGATAGCAAACGACGACCCCGTTATTCAAACGGCAAAATGGCACTTTTTCACTAGGTTTAAGCACCCAGTTTCTTGTTGCTTGGAAACAAAAATGTACTTAGTAGTATTTTACGGTGATCTACAGGAAATTTTGATTTGCGAAAAAAAAAACTATAACAAAAGTTTGTAACTTGTGCATTTTTTCCAGTGTTTGATGGGCTTATATAAAACTCTTGACCGGACGGCAAAATTGTAGTGTCCCATAGTGCAAGCATTCGTAGACTACAAATTAAACTGGGCTCAAAACGTTTGACTTTTTTTCAGAAGAGTAGAAAACATTGTGGGTAGAGAAGGAACAGCATTTTCCTCTGTACCCACAATGTTTATCGAAGCCTTCTTCCTTGTCAAAAACCTCCTTCAAGGGTTTTAAAATTTGGAATTGTTTGTTGAACCATTACCAAACCACAAACATTAAAACTAGTTCAAATTCAAAGGATTTCCATACGACGAAACAAATGTGAGTCAAAATTGAAATCTGATTTGGGAAGAGAAGAAAATACTGGTTACCAGCATTTTCTCCTTTTCCCACAATGTTTTCAAAAGCTTTCTTTGTCAGGGTCGTTAAAAGTTGGAACTGTGTGGTAAGGGATTAACCCTTTCCCAAACAAGCCCTGGTTTTCACGTGTCTGCGGTACAAGTCTTTTGAAAACACTGTGGGAAAAGGAGAAATTGCTCGTAACGAGCAATTTCTCCTTTTCCCACAGTGTTTTCTACCCTTTTGGAGAACTTTCTGTCATTTTCATCAAATTTGAAATTGTCGTCTGCAAACTCTTTCAATTTGGACCAGTCTAAAATTCATCGTTTGGGTAAGGGATTAATATCTACAATTATGAATGAAGAAGTTGAACGTAATGGACAGGAACGAAAACACTAATTTGCTATATTAAGAGTAGTAGCAAGTTAAAATGCTTTGACATAGGTTGAACTAAACCCAAAATTCAGGAACGCAGTTTTAGAAATGGGAATTGGAAGCAGAAAAGTTTTAAGACAGCAGGGTATTACATGAAATGACGGGAGTGGGGGGAGGGTGAAGGGATTGAGAGGGAAATAATGGACGGATGAAAGGGAAGCCAGGGTTGAGGAAGACGAAAGAACAGTGTAACTAAGAATCACTCCATTGTTGTCAAACTGTGGTTGAGGAAAAAAAAACCTTAGTTTCAAAATCTTTGTATGACTCCGTTGTTCTTTTTGTCGTGCTTATGTGGTTAAAAAAGGATAGATTTGAAGGATCGTTTTAAATTGAACGGTTGTCAAAACTTTGATATATCTGTTTACACTGTGCCGTTTTGTACCTGATGCTTGAGTTAGCAGCTAACCCATAATCATAACCTCCTGAAAAATACATGCAAGATACTTTTTGAAGACATCCTCGCAAAAACACACACACACACACACACACACACACACACACACAAAAAAAAAAAAATAAAGAAATAGGGAATTAAATATGAGCCACGCTCTGGCAAAAGGGGGTTGGTTTAATGCATCTCCGTGATCCATTGTACCAAGCAACTCATCACAGTATTATACACCCCTAAAATCCGTTTTGTATAACAGCCTACTAAATTATGAGCTAACCGGGCCTTTGACATACAGAAAATTCACCAAAAGCAAAAAGTTTCGGCCCAGCTCAGCCTATGCGGACTGCGCAGGCTGACCTGGCTCTACACTGTTTGCAAATGCATTAAGCACATTTTTCACAAAGCATGGCTCAATCAATTAATTTAATATAAATGAATACGTGTGAAAACATAGAGCATCACGTGGAATAGTTTCAAAAGTGGTCGGATGCAAGTTGCAAACAGTGTCTGCAAGGTATTAAAAAAAAACATGCTCTGTGAAAAGTAGGTTCAATGCATCTGTAAAATGTTTCGCCTCAGGTCAGTCTGCGCATTCCGCGCAGGCTGACCTGCGGCGATACTTTTTGCCATTGGTCAATATCTGCATGTCAAAAGAACCTGTCTGCATCGTAGTACTTAGTTTTGTTAGACAAAATTGATTTTATGGATCAAGAAGTAATGTAATGACATGGTTGGTATAATACATCGTGCAGATGCATTAAGCCCCCTTTTGCCGCTTAAATAATTAGGAATTATAAATAATACCCACATAATGAAGTCTCCGTACTGTAAGGTAACAACCTACTTTACTAAATATATTACGCTGCTGAAGGATCATTAAGTTGCATTTTTCTACACTCGTTTGATAAAATTTTATCTCTACCAGCAACTTATGTCTGATCCTACAAAATATTGGAATATTTGTGTGCTAGACATCGACCATACTTCATCTACAAAGTGTTTCTTAAGTGCCATGTGACCGTTTAACCTTTACCGAACAATTCCGTGTTTTATCGACTCCGAGGAAGGAAGCTTTTGAAAACATTTTGGAAAAAGGAGAAGATTCTGGTGATCAGTATTACAGCCACTTTTAGTTCGTTGCGTGCAAAGTGTTTTCAATATAGAAGTCCAACATTTTGTGATCTTGTAAAGGTTTAACTCCTTCAGCTGCCAAATAAATGAGCCAGTCTCTGGCAAAAGGGGGCTTAGTGCATCTCCTTAATGCATTATACAAAGCAAGACAATTCATAATTATGGATCCATAGAATCCATTTCGTCTAACAGCTGACTGACTCTTGAGGTAGACTGGTCCTTTGACACGAAAAAAAAAAGAATTGACAAATAGCAAAAGGTTTCGACTCGTGTCAAACTGCGCGGACTGTGCAGGCTGACATGGGTCGATAGTTTTTGCAGATGCATTAAGCCCCCTTTTCAAAGAGCATGGCCAATTAATTTGAATGACTTCGGCTCCCCTGCCTGTTGTAAGTATAAGTTTTGTTGTTTAGATAAAGGCTTTTTGGTCATTGGTTAGAATAACTGTTAAGCACATAAACACTTGTCAGTGGAAAACAATGCGACAAAAGGGTACATAACTCGTTAGGACCAATTTATCATTTTGCCATGATGTTTTTAAAACTAAAGATACTAAAAGTCCTCTCCGGGAAGTAATGAGTGAACAGTTTGACGTCATAAATTTTCAGTGTTGTACTACCCCATCCTGTATTCAAACTTTAGTCACTTATGGTTGGTTCAAATGCTTTCATATTGTACATTACGTAAGAGTGTTCAAGATTTGTTTATACATGTTTTGTAAATACGCAGTGTTTTTAGCGCACCGTCTTTGAATGTGAGTTATTTGTTTATTTGTTTTTTAACCCCACCCTTTGTTCAAAATTGAGTCACTTTGATTGGTTCAAATGCTGTCATATATACAATACGTAAGAGTGTTCAAGATTTGATTATACATATGAATACGCAGTGTTGTAAGCACATCGTCTTTAAATGTGAGTTAACTTTTTTGTTTATTTGATTTTTTTATCATTTATCCAATCCTTTGTTCCAAATCGAGTCATTGATGACGGTTTAAATGTTGTCAAATACATTTGAGCCATGTTCTGGCAAAAGGGGGCTTAATGCACCTCCTTGATCTATGATACCAAGCAGGTCATCATATAATAAGGACTGGCGGAATCATCCGTTACACTGGTCCTAGGGTATGCAGAAAAGTGACCAATAGGAGAGGTTTGAGTTTCAAAATTATGTTTAAACATTCATGCAACCTAAGTGTCTGATTTACTCCGTTTTTGGAAATGAATTATATGTTTGTTTATTTGTTTTTTCAGTATACCTTTGCGGTTAAATCATAGTGAGGGTTTCATAATTACATTGTTTTCCTATGTAAATTATGTATAGGCGTTTTCTTTGTGTTGTATAACATAGTGTATAATTTGTATGGGTTTGGGGTGGGGGTGCAGTTGGGGTTGTGTGTGTGTGCCAACAGTATTTCATTTATACCATGGTCTCAAATGAACAACCCGTGTTTTCCCAGGGTTTCTAAGCCAGCGCCATGTGCAAGACCCTTATTAGGCAACTAGAACGTTCCCGCACAAACAAAGCCGAAGTAAAGTTTAGCTGTGAGAAAGAAATAGATTCTGACACTTCATACGAATTTATAACCGATGGATTGCAATACCTGAGCTATCGATAACTAACAATATGCCTTCCTTTCTTTTTATACTAGCCTAAGTAGCCCGTGACTCTATATCTATCTTAACCCAATACAATTGTAGGATTTGGTTAACTCTTAGGCTGCTAAGCGCAACTCAAAGACTTTTTGCAGACAGTGCAGATCAATATGAAACTGCACAGAACGTGCAGTCATATATTAGATCTACTCTGTCTGATAAGAAGACATTTTTCCCACAAGAAAGACTTTGAAATAGCATTATTTCGATTTTTACTATCGCCTTGAAAGTTCCATGTAACTTATTTACCAGGTTAAGGGTTAAATGTTTATTTTTGCATTCGAAAACTTGGCTACCCATATCAAAGTAATCATTGGCTAGTGTAGGGTCGTCCAGTGTTCAGTGGTTATGGTATTTGATTGGTATTCAGGAAATCGTGGTTTGAACCCCGTGCTAACAGCGTCAGTCACAATGGAGTGCCCTTGTGAAAGGCACTGTAGAGTCCCAACCTGGTACTAGAGAAACCAAGGAAACCATTTTTGCATCGATTTTTTATTTCGCTTTTGAACAGAAAAAGTTACCTCATCAATCATACATGTCACAATGATATTATGGTCTAACGGGGCTTAGCGGTTACTGCAATGCTAGATTTGTACCCAGGAAAATCTCTATGGATCCTCGCTAATTCCATAGGTCACACTGGCCTGTCTTTTGGCAAGGCACTTTGAAGTACCCGGTAAAAAACAGACGAAATCCTGGAAAGCTGTTATTTGCTAGCGCTAAAAGATACAAAAAGTACAAAGTAGTGAAATTAGTCAAACGCTAAAAGAGACTGCGCAACTAAAGCATAAGATTATCAAACAAGAAATATCTTTGTAAAAGATAGACGGCGTAAATTTGCCAGCAAATAGGCAGGGACTCTTAAAATAAACTTGTCTACATTTCTGACCAATCACAAATTTCTATTCCATTATTTGTTATCAGTACCAATATTTGCCTATTCGTCTCAAAGTTTTTGTGAAAGAATTTTGTTTCGATCCCTGGTACAGGTGCTAGTCACGTTGATGTGCCTGTTGGCTAGGCATTGCAAGCCCCAGCCTACTTCCTCGTCCAAAGCGTGATAAATATATGTGCAATGCTCTGTGAAAAGGGGGCTTAATGCATCTGCAAAAAGTACCCACGTCACCTGCGCGGACTTCGCAGGCTGACCTGGGCCGAAACGTTTTTCTTGTGGTCAATTTTCAGCATGTTCAAGGACTAGTATACTTCATGATTCAGTAGGTTGTTACACAAAACGGATGCCTAGTACTGTGATGCCTTGCTTGATATCCTGCATCACAGAGATGCCTAAGCCTTCTTTTGCCACAGCATAGCTCCATATACATTGAACTTATCAGGTCATTCCGTTTTCATACGAAATATGTATAAACCTTTTTGCAAAGGTGACAGTTCGGCAATAATTTGATGTGTAAATTGTCTCGGCTGGCGTGTTAAGCTCAATTAATAATATTTCGGTCACATGACACCAACATTCGCTTATTTACCTTTGCCCTGGATTCGATCGGTGCTTACAGATGGCTTTGGCTCTGCAGTGCCTTGCTTAATAGCATTCCCTTGTGACAAATGTCGCTTAAGCGGATCGAACAGTTCGAGTGCGCTGACGTGTTAGACGTTTTGAGTGTTAGAAAAATTTGTCACCTACAAATACTCTGAGGTTGGACAAAGCCAAAATTTTATAGTCTGGTCAAGTGTTAACCCTTTACCATACAATGCCGACTTTAAACGACCCAGAGGAAGAGGCTTTTTGAAAACGTTGTGGGAAAAGGAGAGAATGCTGGTAACCAGTATTTTCTCCTCTTGCCACGATGTTTTCTATCCTATTAAAGAAAAGATGCATCATTTAAGCCGCACTGAAATTGTCGTCTGCAATTGCTTTCAATTTGGATAAGTCTACATACTTGTCGTCTGGTAAAGAACACTGTGTGACCCATGAGGTGTCATAAGAGCGTTTGGTCAAAGTCAAGCGTCGTAATTTGGTCTCGATTGTCCAAAATCCCTCCTTTATTACATTGCCCTCCCTGCAACAAATCAGAAGCAGACGACTTTGAAAACATCCCTTTAAAATGATGATAATCAGCGTGAAAAAATGTTAAATATATGGAGACATGTGAAAGAGTGTGGCAAAAGGAGAATTTCTTTTCCTGTTGCCATAATGTTTTTAAATGCAATCTGTTCCAAAAAGATAAAGATCGTATGCGAAAGGTAAAGTACTTTGTAAATTTGATTAATGTAGGAAAAAGTCATCAGACATTTTTTCACGGTTCACATTGTAGCCAAAATGTTATTATTTTCCTATCAAAAATTGGAGCGACCGCAACCCTGAAAAATGTCAAGGATACCTTTAGATGGTTTTATCGACAGTGTAGATGGAGGTAGGACTGCAAGAACCCAGGCGTTTATGTGGTTCAGATTCTTAATTAGTATGAGTCACACTGTGGTAAAAGGGGGCTTAACACATCTCCGTGATGTATGATACCAAGTAAGACATCACATGATCATGGATCCATAAAGTCCATTTTGTCCAACAATCGACTGAACCATGAGGTAGACTGATCCTTTGACATACAGAAAATTGACCAATACCGAAAAGTTTTGGCCAAGGTCAGCCTGCACGAACTGCGCAGTCTGACCTGCGTCGATGCTTTTCGCAGATGCATTAAGCACCCTTTTCACATAGCATGGCTTATATACAATTGCAAAAGTTAAGCGCCCTGCCCCATCTTCAATTTTTCAAAACTTTTTTCAGTGATAAACTTTCTCACGAAACCTTCATATAATTATTATCAGTGGAAACGAGATAAAAATGAGAACTTTGTAACGTCTACATAACAAAGCAGATACTGACTGGCCATGAAAAATATCGTATACCAAAATGCTACACATTCGATGAGTACCATTTTTACCTTAACTCTTTACTAAACGACAAAATATTAGAATTGTCGAAATTAAAGGTATTTGCAGACAACAATATAAATGTCACTAGAATGATGGGGCTTGTCTTTGACAACGGTTAGTAGCATTTTCTCCTTTTATCACAATGGTCCAAAAGCTATCTCTCTCAGGTTCTCTCGGGATTGTCTAGTAAAGGGTTAAAAAGACATCTTTCTTAGAATTGAGCTACCATCAATTAGCACACTTTATTCAATGCGAGTCTGCAGTTCAATTTTATATCTAAATTGGTTAATACAAGATGAACTGTCCGCGAACAAAGGCGAGTACAAATCAGCTTCTGTCTGTAGAAAATGATACATTTTCTGCTGCCGACATCAAAATAGAATACAAAATGACTGAATTTGATATTACTGAATGAGCGAGTTTGAATAACTTCTAAATTTACCGGTTCCTCGATCCATATTCACCAACCATTCTTAAAAACAATCTTAGTCTTATTCTCTAGAACTTTCTGTATTTAAAAGTAACTCGACTTCTGATTGGCTAAACCAGTTGGTAGCAAATTTTGAAGAATAAGACTAAGAGTGGTTGGTGAATACGGACCTGTTTAATCTGATCTCCGCGATTAGTACTAGGACTACTTCAAACTGACAATTGGTATTCATACTAAGGAAACCTTGTACTTAGGATGGCTTGTGCTTAAGACAACTAGTACTCGAGACAACTCGTACCTGGGACTATTCGTACCAAGACAATTGGTACCTAGGACAATTTCTACTCAGGACATTTAGTACCTCTGACAATTTGTGCTATGTACAACTCGCACCAAATACTTAGACAGTAAACTTCTAAGATAATCATTCGGTGCAAACTCTCAGTTACAAATATTAGCTATGGTTGGAATTATCCTAGCTATCTTGTTCATTTACACCACATGCATTCCATAACAGTCGGAAAATTCTGTTCCTAAAGTTTAAAAGAAAAAAGGGAGAGTAATTCATCATCGGTATAATTGTCCGAGATACGAGTTGCCCCGAGCAGAAATTGTCCTCGGTACGAATTGTCGTGGTACAAATTGTGCCAGATACGAGTTGTTTTAGGTACCAACTGTCCTGGGTCTATGTTGCACTAGGTTCAAGTTTCCCTAGGAGTTGTCTCGGTACGAATTGTCTAGATGCAAATTATCCGAGAACCGATCTACACACTGTCTGGATAAGCAGTTTGTTGTGCATGGCGCTCTGAGATTTTATTACCTGACACTAATATCATACCTCTACTGAATTTTCTGAATCGTGAGACAGATATGATATAGACACGCATGTTCCTTGTAAACGCCGTCTTCAAACTTAACTTCAAGTGTCATTGTGAAGTCCAAATAGTTTAGAATAGAATATGACTGAGAAACAAGAAATATAGACAGCGTAAGAGTTGTGCTGGAATATAAATATTGAAACTCTTTTGTGGCTCAATATGAATAGAAATAATAAAAAGTAACTTTGTCAGCAATTGGCCTCTTTTTCCTTATTTTTTGCACATTGTTGAAAAGGGAAATTTTTGAAACGGTATTTTTTTTCAAGGTATGATGTTCAGACAGTAGCAACACCTGAATATTTATGCCATTAAAGCAGCTTTAAACGGGCGGGCAGGAGCCCGCCGAAAAAAACATGTGTTCACATTTTCTACCCGTCGCAGTATACTATTTTTTTCATTCGGGTATATCGAACCAAGAAGTACATCAAGAGCCAGTGCAATTTGCTACGTCGAAAAAAAAAAAAATGCCACCAATTGTAACCTTTGCAACAACAGCTGAAAAATGTATTTTTGTACTCGGATTAGGCCAACAAACAATATACCAGTAAAGATAGAGTGCAAATCTCTCTTCTTATTTGTTTGATTTTTTCAAAGAGGTCGTTTTTAAAAGAATTTAAGTCATGCCGAAGTTGCAACACAACTCTGTACTTCCTTGGAGATCTACCAGCATTTGGGCTTTGAAAATTACCTGGCATTATTTATCATTATCAATATTGTCATTATAATTAGAAGTAGTATTTGCATTGTCAAAAGCCTTTTATCTTCTTCGAAATCTTTTTGAATAACGGTGCAGTTTTAATTTCATTGCGTTATCAGAAAGAACATATCAGGCATGCCACACTAAATGATCCAAAGGGTGTACTTGACACATCTTCGATAGAATGAAAAAGTTTTATGTTTTGAGTGACTCTAAAATTTTGTGAGAAAAGGAGCAATTGCTCATTACAAAAAATTACTCCTTTTTCCACAATATTTTTAAAGGTTGTTCACTGCAACGTTAAAAAAGGTATCCGTTTATCGTGAATTAACGGCATGCCAGTAACATTACGGCTCACCTGCTTTCCCTTGTCTATAAAACCATTAATTTCTTATTTATGCCATATTCATATTTCGACCATAAATCAAGACGTTTAAATCTAAACGCTTGTACGTTAAATTTTAATCAAAACACGGGCTAAACAATAGAACGCTACAAGAAATTAATTGCTAACGTCCCGAACGTCTCAGTGCGTTGACAAATTTAGCCCGAGGCAGCTTCATAATTAGCAATATAAAGAAAAACGAGATAAAACTCGTGTTATATGAAAGTGACAACCTTGCCTTACAGCGTTGAAAAGACAAATGGCGTATTTAACGGTATAGAATAGGACGTTGCAAACGTAGTAATATTAACGTTAGAAAACAGACGGTAGTTTATGCGTGAAACTAACGTGACTTATTATAAACGTATTAAATTTGAGGAAATTAAAAAAGCAAACCGTACTATTTTTCCAGTGATTTGAGTAACTTTGTTTTTCGTTTCAAGGGACTATTAATATATGAACAGTAAAAGAAGGATAATTTAATAGATTAGGCCTCAACCCAAGGTTTTTATTCATTTGAACACAGTAAGTAAAGTTTCATCCCTTTATCAAACGAGTCTATTTTGATACAATTCTGATGACAAAGGCTTTTGAAATCATTGTGGGAAAAGAAGAAAATGCTGGTAGCCAGTATTGAAAGACAAATCCGATCATTTGAGCCTTGTTTTACCCTTAACCATACACAGTCCCGAATTTTAACCACCCTGACGAAGAGGGCTTTGAAAACATTGTGGGAAAAGAAAAAAAATTGCTGGTAACCAGCATTTTTTTCCTTTTCCCACAAAGTTTTCTACCCTATCAAAGACAGAAACCATCGATTGAGCTACAATTATTTTGATGTCTGCAAATGCTTTCAATTTGGTCTCGTCCAAAATTTTGTCGTTTATTCAAGAGTCAAACTGTCGTCTGCAAATGTTTTTAATTTGGTAAAATCTAAGATCTCGTCGTCTGGAAGCAGACAACTTTTAATTCTTTACCAAACAACAAAATTTTACCCATTTCCAAATTCAAAGCATTTGCAGACGACAAAATAAATGTTACTCAAAAATTGAAAGTGTTTTTGAAAGGATAGAAAATACTGTATCCTTTTCCCACAATGTTTTTTTTTTAGCTCTTTTCCTCGGGGTCGTTAACAGTGAGGACTGTTTGGTAAAAGGCTAAAACATACCTGTGAAGGAAAGATAAACAACACGAATTGATGCTTTGTACTTTAACTATTTCACTGCCAATGTCGCCTTGGGTAGCTTTTGCGGACGGTGTAGATCATGATCAGACTGCACAAAATCTACTCTGATCTTTGATCTACAACGCCCACTTCCTGGTGTTAATCTATGACCAGAGTCAGCTTCAAACACAACCGAAATAATATTCTTTAGGACCTCGAGAAAAGTCGAATCCATCTAGATGACAGCAAAGAGTTAATATGCGTGAAGACATTGTGGTAAAATTAGACTTTCTTCATTACTAGCAAGTTTCTCTTTCGCCTCATTTTTTTCTCGAATGTGGCATCCTGCAAGACGGGGAAAATATCCACTGAAGGGTTAAATGAGTTTAGAATGTATTACAAAAATTTGGAATAACCTTCGACATCTTTGGCTAACTTTCACCTTGAAACTGTTGATGTAAATTGTTTTAGAGTGTTTAAGTTTTTTCAGCGCAAAGTATATTGAGCCACCCTCTGACAAAAGGGGGCTTAGTGCATCTCCGTGATGCATTGTACCAAACAAGCCATCGCATAATTATGGATCCATAAAATCCACTTTGTCTAACAACCTACTAAATCACGAGATAGGCTGGTCCTTTGACATGCATAGAAATTGACCAATAGCAAAAGGTTTCGGCCCAGGTCAGCCTGCGCAAACTACGCAGGCTGACCTAGTTCGATACTTTTTGCAGATGCACTTTTTTGCAGATTTCACAGACCACGGCTCGTTATAAACCTGACCTCTTTCGACAGCTAAAAAAAAAACAATCCACCGAAACTCAGAAAGATTTTCTGCTCATAGGCTTGACTAAACAAGCCGACGGTATAGATGCTAGATGAGACTGCACATTCATGATCTTGAACTATGGCATCAGCAAAAACCTATTGTGTTCACCTCTTGCGCTAATTAATAAGGTTCAGCGATTTACAATACTGTTAGCTTTCAAAGTGCGAAAAAAAGATCAGCCAACAAAGACGTGGAGTCAAATCTTTTATCTTCATGAAAAGTATCAGAGGTAGTGAAACGAAGAGAACGAGTTAAAACAGTGCTATCACAAGCCAAAAATATTGTTGCAAATGGGTAAGCTGCCAATGGCAAGTTCTCCTGTTGTCAAAATGGTCTAGAATGTATTCACTGAGTATGTCTGTTAATTCATGTTGATATCTCTTGTTTTACGAGTAAGTTTTCAAAGTTATAGCTGCGAATTTGTCATATAAGGTATCAGTAGTAGAATCAGCAATTTCCATTACTAACGTCTTTCGGTAAATTACGTCATGTAGCCAAATATACATAATCTGGCATAAGTTGGCATTTAAAAGAAAATTCTATTAAACGATTCTAGAAAAATGTAATTAAGCCAACCTCGGGCTAGCTCCATAACAGTTTTGTGGACGAGTTTAACAAAGTGTTATCTCAAATACCAACGAATTCAGGTTCTTTTTATCATATTATAAAAGTCATATTCCCTTCTGTGAAAGAAGTACTCGTATAAAGGAAAGTCACCCTATTATATTTATCTTAAACGTGTGTCAGACAAGAAAATTAATTTTGTAGTAGGTATATTGTACGTCAAAAAAGGGAGGTTATGTAAAAAAAAAATCCTTAGAAAGAGTTACATTATTTTAAATCTTTAAATCTTATATTTGAAAAAAAAAAAACATAATAAGCTTTTCCAACGCTTACATTCGTAAATCGCGGTCAAAAAGTGTGACATATGATTATTGATAACAAATGACTAACATTGTGGTCGTCCGATTAGCGTGACTGTTAGACGGTGTCTTGATGAGGTACGGAAGTTTGTGGGTTTAATCCCTAGCCGAGTCATACAAAAAACAACAACAACAATGAAAGGAGTCACGTTACTTCTTCGTTTATCGCATTAGAATATCGCTATTGACCTAGGAGTGTCCTGGGGCAAGGGAATGCAGAGTGAGTCCCAGTCTAGTACAGGAAAGATGAAAACGTGATCTGACGCCGTCATATGAATGAAATAGTGTTGAACACGGCTTAACATGGAAATACAAACTAAGCATAACGGCTAGGCTGCTATTGACAAGACTTTGTTTCAGATAAAATGTTGCTTGAAGAATATAGACGTGAGAAGTGAATATGTTAACATCATTCGGCAAACCTCGGATGAGCCGGTGATCAAGTCCCTCGGCTGTATCACGTAGCTTGGTGAGCACCTACACGGTACATTTTCTTTGCCTGAAGTATTCCTACACCGTTTTACCGTCATTAAAATTGTAAGGCTCCTCTTAAAAAAAAAAAAAACTTAAGTCACAATTTTATATCGATATCTTTCTATGAATATTTCCATCGGCAAACAGTTTTTACATTCAATTTTTAGCGTGCTTTATCTGTTCCTTTCGGAGCTTTCGCTGACAGATCGATAGATGTGAATAAATTCACCGTGGTTGTTCATGTCGTTGCTAACCGATTTACAGGCGCGCCGCCATGTTTAAGATCATGTGATTGAGTTCAGTATGGAAAACTCCTTTATACGAACAAGGTTAGATGCAGGTACGGAATCGGCCGAGTTGTGACGAGTGACGTTAACATGTTTTGTTGGTTTACACTTACATTCTGACCAAGTTTCTAAAGTATCCAACTGGAAAGGATGCCTCTAGAGTGCACACAACGTTTTTCTAAGATTTGGCCCAGTGACCTACTTCTTGACCGAACATGATCCAATTTCAAACTTACAAAAGATATAATCACAACAAACAGTCTGACAATGTTTGATAAGTATCTGGCTGAAAATATGGCCTATGGGTTATTCAGTCAGAACTGAAGATGCAGATATTACAATTTCGAACTGTGTGACTGTTTTTGTAAGAATACATGTTTCTGGTCGAGAAGCGGACAGTGTAGATTCAAGATCAAACTGCATATTCAGCGCAGTCTAATTTGATCTATACTGACAACAAACACAAAAGAATCGAGTTTAGCATTATAAAGATTAACCCTATGGCTTCTAAGCTAGCTCACTGACCTTTTGCGGACAGTGTAGATCAAGATCAGACTGCATAGAACGGGCAGTCTGATCTTGTATCTTCACTGTCTGATATGGAGCTATTTTTCTGGGAAAAAAATATAGTTTGTAATAGCATTATTCAGCTTTTTACTATCGGCTTGAAAGTTTCATATGACTTTTTTGGCAGAATAAGGATTTAACAATGGTGGTATAAGCCACGTCGGGAGTGGCACCGAGCCGTTGGAAGTGGGCCGTTTTGACCCCCCCCCCCCCCCCATCCTCCATTCAGCCATGTCATTCAAACCAACAAGTATTTTTTTTTCGAATCCTACTGACCACGGTAACAATTATTGGTCCGGTTTTGCTAGTTCGATCACCGCTGACATCGACCATTGTGGACATCGCCCCGGAAAAAGTATTAACCTAATCCAAAGTATTGGTTGATGACCAGAAGATAGAAGATAAACGATTGCTCAGTTCAATTACATTGTTTTAAGACCGGTTCTTGTGCATAACCACATAAAATGCACACCTTTACACGTCTCTATAATAGACAAATTTTCAAAACAACGGGAACATTAACTGTTGAGCCGTCTTTTCGTTGTTTTTTTTTCAAACTAGTTTCTCTTTTCAAGTCTTTAACATGAAGACAATTTTTAACAAAAATTCCTTACAAAATTAATAATTCAAACGATGATAAACGGATCTACAGTTACAAATTCGCAATGTCATAATATGCCTTTTTTTTCTATTTTTTACATCTCAACTTCTTACATCCCGTTTTGTACAGTTTTGTTATGTAAATTTGTTCAACCGGCGCAATAGCTGTGACAATTAAGCGTGCAAAAAACAGATGAAGTTTACTTAAGTGAAAGATTTATTGAGATGTCCTATTCCGTCAGTATCTGCTTAGCTCAAACGTGTGTGATATAAGAAAATTCGCAATTGATGTACTACACCGAACGTAAGGATAGTTATTAATATACTGTAACTTAATTTGTATTTCTATTGTGATCTAATCCTGATTCATATTGCATCCTAGGCACGACGATGTGTTCTTTTGCTGGTAAATCAAAGGACTTAAAGTCCTGAAAAGCGAGTGTGCTGTTTATAAATGATGCATACTATATAAATACAGATCTAGTATATATACGTGTAAATATAAATACTGTGATATAAACGAGTCTCGCTCTCAGACATAAAGGAAATATAGACGACAGCAAGGAAACAAAAGATAGGCAATAAATAATAGAATTAATGAGAGACATGTAGTCTAAATTCACGTGCATTTTACAAAAAGTACATCAATTTCAAACAAACGTGCAACTTTGAAATATGCGTCTCTGACGGGACCAAAATTAATTGTGTATATCTTCACTTAGATTTAACAGAAGTTAGGCACATAACTTCTTCCACCATACAGATTTTATTTAAGTCTGTGCCAAAGAAAACCTTGAGGGAGAAGGCCTTTGGAAATATTATGGTAAAAGGAGAAAATGCTGATAACCAAACTTTTCTCCTTTTCACCACAATGTTTTCTACCCTTTCACAGTCTAATCAATTTGGATACTTTGAATGTATCGTCTACGAATGCCTTCATTTTGGACAAGTCTAGAATTTTGTTGTTTGGTAAGGAAACAAGTCAACATTTACGACCCCTCGAATTGTCTATGAATGACCCTTATTTTTCCGTGACAGTTTGTAAGCAACGAATAATTAATATTATTCGATCAGAATCATTTAGGTGAATGTGTTTCAAAAACTAGGGTCCGTATTCATCAAAGCATTCTTAGTAACATTCTTAGTCTTATTCTCAAGAATTTTCTAAATTTGAAAGTAACGCAACTTCTGATTGGCTAAACCAAATGGATTAGCCAATCAGGAAATGTGTTACTTTCTAAATATAGAATAAGACTAAGAATGACACTATAAGAATGGTTGGTGAATACGAACCCAGATCTTCCTTCAAGTCAAGCTCCTGAACAAAACTAAATGCTTGCTTTTATCACACAGTCTCGGGTTTTCAAGACCCTTAGGAGAAAATAGCTGTTGAAAACATGGTGGGAAAAAGAGAAAATGGTGGTAACATTGAAAACATACTGGTAAAATAATGGCCAAACTAATTTAAAACATAATATGAGCAGTGCTTTGAGAAATTTGGGTTCAATGCATCCTCATAATGCATGATACCAAGCATGTCGTTACATGATGTGGCATCATTTTGTCTAACAAACGACTGAACCATGAGGTAAACTGGTTCTTAAATTTGCAGAAAATTTTCCAGTAGCAAAAGGTGTCGATCCAGGTCAGCCTGCGCGAAATGCAGCGCAGACTGACATGGGTCGGTACTTTTTGCAGATGAATTAAATCCCCTTCTTTAGAACATGAAGTAGGATGCAATTTAGAAGCGGTTAATTGCTCGCGGATACAGCCCCGAAATGCGTTCAAAACGTTGAAATACTAGGTCGTACATGTTTTGCAGAAAACTATATGGCCATTATTTTTACCTGGTTGACACTTCATGACACGTGTTAGGTAACAGGGCATCATTGTTTCTCGTCAAGTAATTAGTTTGCAATGATGCTAAACATTTACCCTTGCCGTCCATCGCCATCGAACACTGTAAGTTCCATCCGACAGGTAAATAATGATCAAGGTTGTAAGGTCCGATATCGGCTCGAAATAAAATTCATTCTGTCTAACAATCGACTGAATCTGGAGGTAGAATGGTCCCTTGTCATGCAGAAAATTTACAAAAAGCAAAGACAATTGATTCATGTCAGCCTGCACTGACAGTGTAGGTTGAAATTTGTCGATACTTTTTGCAGATGCATTAAGCTCCCTGTTCACAGAGCATAGCTTATTTGCAAATCGTACGTGTTTACCATTACTTATTGAAAACGCTGCCTAGTCTTTTAACTTCACTGTGTAATTCCCCTGCGTTTTTTGCGATTAAGCCTTTGACAAACAAACTCGTGGCTTCACGGCCCTTGGGGTACATACTTTCGAAAATGAGAAAATGCTGGTAACCGTTTTTTTTTTTTTACCATTTTTCATAATGTTTTCTATTCTTCCAAAATAACATTTAATTTTTCCGATACATTCGATTTGTCGTCTACAAATGCAGTCAAATTAGACGAGTCTCGAATTTTGTCGTCTAAAAAAGAGTAGGCATATGACTACCGCCAGACGACATTTTCCATCTTGCAGGAGACTGTTGATGCAAATATTGTGACAAAAGGAGAAATTGCTCGTAAAATTGATTCATATATTGCATTGATTCATGTTAATTGTCCATATTTTGATGGGAATGTATCTCTCCCGCTTCAAAGTAAGTAAGGTCTTTAGACTTTTTCGACAGTTGCTAATACTGTTCTCTTTGAAATGAAGAAGCATTTTGATCGTCGATTAGATTGCAGTAGCGGATGGCGTAAATGATAGATCAGACTAAACGTTCTGTGCAGTCTGATCTTGACCTACATCGGCCGCATTAACTATAAATGGTGCCCTTTGGCAGTGATGGAGTTAAACCAAACAACCTCATGTTTAAACGACCCTGAGGAAGACACCTTTTTAAAAGTATATTAGCAAGTATACATTCAAAAGACTTCCTATACATTACTAAAGCTATTCGTGTCTTGCTAAAGGCATTTCTGTTTCAGTGCTTATCCCATTAGAAAATATAGAAAAGATCCCTGTTTGAAAGACCATTAGGGACAAATGTTGAAAACGTTTGGGAAATGAGAGAATGCTGGTAACCACAATGTTCTCTGCCCTGACTGAACCAAATAAAATCTTTTTTTTTAGCTGTATTCGATCTGCATACACGCTGTCAATATAGACGCTTCTAAAATTTGGTCGTCTGGGAAAAAGTTAAAGCCGTCTGCTTTAAGTCTATTTCAGGAGACGGAAAGATTATATAGACAAAAAATATACATGTATAAAATAACGTCTTCTAATAGAGTATGTACATAAATTATTCCTTCGTCTCTTGACAGCTGTATGCTTCGGGCCTAAAATGGTGTCAAAATATGTAAATAACGGCCAATAACTCATTACCGCTTGAAATAAATTTGTATCAGGCGACTTTGAAAACATCCTTTCACGTTATGAATAACATAAGCCGCGCTCTGTGAAAAGGGGCACTTAATACCTCCCCGTGATGCATTATACCAATCAAGCCATCACATAATTATGGATCTAAGACAGCAACTTTTTTCAACAACCGACTTTATCATGAGGTAGACTGGTCCTTGGACTCACAGAAAATTGAACAATAGCTAAAACTTTCGGCCCAGGTCAGCCTGCGCGGACCTTGCCAGCAATGCCTATTTTTCCTCACTGTTTTACATATTGTTGAAATATGAAATTTTCAAATTAGAAAAGTTTCTATATTGGTTTGGTGATGAATTTCCGATTCTTGCTCTGGCATTCAGATAATTATACGAGTTTTTGCCTTTTTTATTTTTGTCTGAGAGCGAAGCTCCGTAGCAAAATGGAATAACTATTGAGCGTATTTAAGCATAAGATAGCGAATGTTTTGGATCAATAATCAGACTGCATATTCTATGCAGTCTTATGCTGATCGAAGACTCCACAGAAGCCAGTTATGTCGCCTAACTTCTCTATCAGACGACAATATCCACTCATCTCGTACTAAAAGTATTAGCAGATGCCAAATTAATTGTGGGTTAACTGGACATCAGCGTTTTCTGCTTTTCCTAAAATGTTTGCAAAATGTTTCTTCTTCAGGTTTGTTAAAACACGAGACTGTTCGGTAAAGAGTTAAGACCTTGAAAGAGTGAATGAATATCTCTGTTTACTTTCTCTTAAAAAATACATTATATATGAACTGATCGGAGTCCGGCAAAATTCCTCTTCACTTCCCATCTTTTTAGATCGTACTTAAAAATTACTTTCCGGTTGTTTCTTCAACTGACCGTTTATTCGCAAAATACACTGAATGGACAAAGGGCAAAAGGACTATTATCAAGGCTGATTTTGCTAGAATAGACTGGTTCTTGAAAAAGTAATATGATGCCTCTTACATTTTATAGCTGCCCTCACAAAAACAGTTTAAATTAAAACTAAATTTCACACAACATAAAGTCTTTTCTACATAAACACTGGCAATTTTTTGCGCGATAATTTTGCTAAACCGATTTGAATAGGGTAGGCTTTTAATGCTTCTTGATTTTTGTGGCATTTGTCGTAGAGGCAATTTGAAAATCGTGTATAATAGTCCATCGATCGTGAAAACAGGTAAACTTTTTTTTTAAATTAAAAATAGCTTTACCCGATATCTCCTTCTACTGGCGCAATGACACACACAGTCTTTGTCTCCTGACCGCCTGGTTTCGTCCCAAAACCAGGTCGTCCCAAGACTTGTTCACTCCTTGGGTTGTTTGACCGGGTTTGTTCTTCCTACATGATTGCAGGCTACTTTATTGGATTGTGCGCGAATATTTACAGATCTAAAGCATTGATTGTAACTTACAAAACCCGGCTTGCTATATTTCCAGTAACTTGTTTAAAGTTGTTAGCTGCAGCATGCATATCGATAGTCATGTGTATAAGCCAATGCGGTCGTAGAAAAGCGTTTGTTTGCTTCAGGCTTATTTGTCACTTTGAATCTGTATCTCCTGTATCTCCACACAGGATTGATCTCACACTAAGTACTAGCAATATTATAAAACCCCATTACTTAACAAGAGTATACCTTTATCAAAACTCTTGAAGTTGTCATGATTTGTTTTCAATGAGGGCTGAAGTCTCTTTCACTCTCTGCTCGTGTACACAAAAATCAAAGTATTCTGATGATGAGCCTCGTTGAATTATGGGAAATACTTTTAGTTTTGGTGTAAATATCACAATATACTTATTTGTTATGCTAAGAAAGGGTTCTAATAGCCTAGTAAAACTGTTTTCCTAATATATGCATGTATTTTATTTCACTCATTGAGCCACAATTCATACTAACCTACATGTGGGTGTCTTGATACAGTACAATGTGTTTTATTTCGTCTGAAGTATCTTTATACAAGAAGATTGATTTAAAGGGGTTTAATGCTATTCTCAACAGCATTTCAGTATTTTGCGGCAGTCAGCACGTTCCTGACAGTTTCCCACCAGTACACAACATTCTTCTGGGGCAACTTTTGCTTGCTCACACAGTCTTATAAGTCAAGTGGTGAGAACGGATTGAATTGGGTTGCATCGACTTTCATTGATTGTCAAAAGGAAGTGGCGGAGCCAGTGTTTGAACCAGTACAGGTTGGGGTCCCATGAATTACAAGCCCGAGTCTTTACTTACTGCCTTACCGGCAAAGAAGAAGAAATAGTAGTATGACTGTGACTAACTGAAAGGCTTAAATTGATGTTTAACCCCTAGTCTGCTGAACAAATTAAGCCGTGCTCTGGTGGCAAAAGGGGGCTTAATGCATCTCTGTGATGCATGATACCAATCAAGCCATCACATTATTATGGATCCATAATAACCACTTTTTTAAACAACCGACTGAGTCATGAGGTAGACTGGTCCTTGGACTTTCAGAAAATTGACCAATAGCGAAACGTTTCGGCCTAGGTCAGCCTGCGTGGACTGCGCAGGCTGACCTGAACCGATACTTTTCGCAATGCATTAAGCCCCCTTTTCTCAGAGCGTAGCTGAATTTTAGTTTTTTTCATTCCTATTTTTTACCTGTTTATTCATATTTACAGGGTTTTTGGCCTGATGTTGTAGATTTTATGCGAACAGTGCAGACAAAGATAAGACTCCACGGATGTGCAGTCTTATTTTAGTCTTCATTTGTCACAAAGGACATCATAGGTCATGATAAGCAGGCTAAGAGTTAACATTAGTTACAACTCCCTTCTGACAAAGGTATTAATTTGATTGGTAGGTTGACTTTCAAGCGAATATTTAGAAAGTATTTCTAGTGGTGGTTTTTTTTTTTTTGTCAAATTATTAATTCCACACAATGGCGCCCACACCAGTGCTTTGATTTTCATCTGGACGGTGGAGCGGGGAGGGTGCTTTTCATGGGTCTTTAAACATGTTGGGTCGAGCATAAGACTTGTATTTCGTGAGTGGGTGGGCTCATTTCCATAGAAAATGAAGTCATTATTCAAATTGTAATGCTGATGTGACTTATTGCATAAGCAACCCCTTTCTTCGTGCTATATTTCATTATGAGATGTTCTGTATCTATCATGATTAAAATGGTCCTCCGTGAACCATTAGTTCACTCTACAAGCCGACAAAATTTTTAGACTCGTTTGAATTGAAAGCATTCGCAGACGACAAATTGAATGTGGCTCGGATGGGATTTGCCTTTAATAGTTTAAGAAAAAAATTACGGGAAAAGGAGAAAATGCTGGTTACCAGCATTTTCTCCTTTTCCCATAGTGTTTTCTATAGCTGTCTTCCTCATGGTTGATAAAACACGGGATCGTTTGCTAAAGGGTTGTTCGTGACCATCTGTACGACCCCGCTGATGACGTTAGTCACGTGGAAACGTCTTTAAGGAAAGGCCCTGAGGACCCCAGGTAAAGACACAAGTGAGCTATCTCCGCGATATGATAAAATAACATTTGAAATTAGAAATTTAAAGCAACATAATAACATAACTCATATACTGTTGAGAGTTACGCATTTTCACAAACAAACATATAGTTGTTATTTAAATTGATGGATGTTTTTTTCTGGAGATCGTATAACAGTAATTAATATTAGCGTATAAGGATTATAATAACCTGCAAAGAGATATGACGCATATGGTGTTCAGCTGTCAATCTGCAATAAATTTCGTGTATTCATTGTCCGTTCATGTTGTGAGCTAGTAAGGTCATTACGTCATACTTTATTTTTAGTTAAATATCAATCGAGGTTCAGAGATCATTTGCCTACTATAACCAAAGCCGGATCACATCGTGACAAAAGGAGCGATCTGAATAGTCTGTCCTGTTTATAAAAGAAAGAAAAAAGCATGCTATGAATAAATGAATAAAGACGAACTTTTCGAACAACGTACGATGCTTAAACATGTATGTGACGTTTATCGTGTTCAACTGTCAATCGGAAATGAGCCATGCTCTGTGAAAAGGTGGCTTAATGCCTCTGCGAAAAGTATCGACCCAGGTCAGCCTGCGCAGTCCGCGCAGGCTGACCTGGGTCGATACTTTTCGCTATTGGTCAATTTTCTGTATGTCAAAGGACCAGTCCACCTTACGATACAGTCGGTTGTTAGACATATTGCATTTCCTGGATCCCTTATTATGTGATAGCTCATTTGGTAGCGTGCATTACGGAGATGCATTAAGCCCCCTTTTGCCAGAGCATGGCACATTCATATATTTCGTGCACATTATTCATAACGTCAGCTGCTGAGAATATCGATCACGCCATGGCTTATTTTCAGTAAAATTATGCATGCATCGTGTATCACGGAGATCATTAAACGAATTTCGTGATAACAAGTTTGTTCCTTTGTAATTAAAGGCTGGCAAAAGCCAGACGTATTTCACTTTAAACAGTTTATGTCATCCCAATCACATTTATAAAGTAATTGAAATACAGAAGAAAAAAGTGTTATTTTCTATTATCATTAATTTGACTTCCATGTAACAGTCCCCTCCATATTAAACAAGATGGAGTTACCACTGCTTTCTACCCCGACTTGATCTGTGCGATCTCTGAAAAAAAAATCACGACAGGAGGTGTCACATGACCTCGACTTAACCCTTTATTACACAATCACAAGTTTTAACGACCCTGAAGAAAAAGCCTTTTGAAAACATTGTGGGAAAGGGAGAAAATGATGATTACCAGCATTTTCTCCCTTTCCCAAAATCTGTTCCACCCTTTCAAAGTCAAATAGCATAGTTCCAGCTCAATTTAGTTTGTCATCTGGAGATGCTTTCAATTTGGAAGACCCCAAAGTTTTCTCGTTTGGCAAAGAGTTAAGACAACATGACCAGCGTTTTGAAAGTGGTAATTATTTTGTGGGCAACCTAAAAATGAAGTTACAGGAAAAGACTATGAAGATATCAGGACATTTCCTCGTTTGGTGATGTTACGAAAAAAGAAAAAAAGAATATGTACATAATTACATAATTAACCACATAATCCCGAGTTTTAACGACCCAAATGAAAAGGTCTTTTGAAAACATTGTGGAAAAAGGAGAAAATGCTGGTTACCAGCATTTTCTCCCTTTTCTCACAATGTTTTCCAACTTTCCAAACGCGAGTTTGTAGTTTGAGACACAATTCTTTTGTCGTCTGGAAAAGCTTTCAATTTAGGCAAGTCTATAGTTTTGTCGTTTGGTACAGAGTTAAAGATGTGACGTACGAGATCTTATTTGCTGCGGATTTGACATTCAGTCCGTATGAACGTTTTTTTCGTATTCAAGTATTTTATATGGCAAATTGCCCTTTAAATTTTCATTGATATGCAGTCCCAAAGCGAAAATACGCAAGCCATCCTCTATGCAAAGGGGATTTAACGACATTTGCAAAAGTATCGACCTGCTGTAGGTCAATTTTATGCATTACAAAGGACCAGTCTACCTCATAATTCAGTCGGTTGTTGCACAAAATTGTTTTTATGGACCAAGAACTATGTGATGACTGGATTCATATTTTCGATCACGGAGATGCATTTTTTGCCGAAGTGCTGCCCACATATAAGCAAAGCTCTGTGAAAAGGGGGCTTAATGCATTTGCAAGAAGCAACGGTCCAGGTCAGCCTGGGCAGTTCCTCTAGGCTGAAATTTTTGCTGTAGGTCAGTCTGCTACATGTGCAAGGGCCAATTTACTTCATCATTCAGTCAGATGTTAGACAGAATTGATATTATGGACCATGCTTGGTAAAATGGATCACGGAGATGCGTTAAACCCCTTTTTTCAGAGCACGGCTCAATTACATGACACATGACCTCCGGAAACAAATTTGCGGCAGACGATTTGAAAAACATACCTGTAAACACGAATTATGATTCGATATATAAAATACATAAATACAGATGCAAACATTATTACGTCCATTTCTTTTTGTTTCAGGCAATATCATCAAAAGGGGAATAAGGAAAAAAAAAAATGTCGACACCTTTTCTATTTGTGAAATGTCTACTGAACATTCTGCTTGTCATTTTCCGACAATTTATAAACCAGTGGAGTGTTCGAAACATGGAAAATGTGCTGTTAAATGGTAGTATTTACCAAACAGTCCCAGGCTTTCATGGTTTTAACCCTTTCCCAAACAAGCCCTGGTTTTCACGTGTATGCAGTACAAGTCTTTTGAAAACACTGTGGGAAAAGGAGAAATTGCTCGTAACGAGCAATTTCTCCTTTTCCCACAGTGTTTTCTACCCTTTTTGATAATTTTCTGCCATTTTCATCAAATATAAAATTGTCGTCTGCAAACTCTTTCAATTTGGACCAGTCCAAAATTTGTCATTTGGGAAAGGGTTAAGGATCAAGGCTCTAAAAGCATTGGAGAAAAAGGAGAAAACGCTGGTTACCAGCAATGTTTTCAACACATTCAAAGACACTCCATCATTTAAAACCCTCTACCGCACAAAGTCGCCTTTTAACGACCCTGGGAAAGAAACCTTTTGAAAACATTGTGGGAAAAGGAGAAAATGCTGGTAACCAGCATTTTCTCCTCATCCCACAATGTTTTCTACCCTATCAAAGAAAAATTGCACCATTTGAGCCAAAATGAAATTGTCGTCCGCTAATGCTTTCGATTTGGACAAGGCTAAAATTTGGTCGTCTTGTAATGGGTAAATCCATATTTCATTTGTATAGTGCAAATGCTTTGAAATTGGTCGAGTGTAAAATTTCATCATTTAGTAAAGATTTATAACCTTTCACAAACGGGCTTCAGAAAGGAACGGGCTTGCATTGGCTTGAGGCTTAAATATGGTAGCATTTTATCAGTAGAATAATACTGACAGCATACATTTGAGCCATGCTCTAGCAAAAGGGGGCTTAATGCATCTCCGTGATGCATTGTACCAATCAAGCCATCACATAATTATGAATGCATAATAGCCAGTTTGTTAACAACCGACTGAATCATGAGGTAGACTGGTCCTTCGACATTCAGAAAATTGACCTATAAAGCGAAAAGTGTTGGCCCAGGTCAGCCTGCGCGCACTGCGCAGGCTGACCTGGTCGATATTTTTCGCAGATGCATTAAGCCCCCTGTTCACAGAGCATGGCTCATTTCTAAGAAGAAAGAAAAAACATGTTTCTGATTAAATAAAGAAATTGAAAATGCTAGGATTGATGTAGCAATTTTTTTATGCATGTTTCGTTAGCTCGATGATGAATACCATAATTAGTGTTAACATCTGTAAATTATGTGATGTTACATAGAATGTTAACGATTTGGCAATGTGACAGATTTGAAATTCTTAACTTTTCGAGGATAAATTACTGTCAAATTAGGATATTTTTCCCATGTAGGATCGAAGTAATGATTCCACTGAGTTAACATCAATGTTGACATTTTCAAGAATGGCGAATACATGAGTGAAAAACATAGGGCTTGGATGTTCACGAATGGAATTAATTTTTTTTTACTTGCTAAAATCAGACTGAAGTTAAGTTTCGTTTTCATGTCTGTCAGTTCCAGGAAATTCATAGTGAAAAGAAACAGAAATTCAAAGTGAAATTTCACCTCATGACGTGAATTTATACCTACGCACCCTGTCCGAACTCTTTTCTCTTCCACTGTCGACTTTGAATAGCGACCATCCGCATTGTTCAACATGGCCTAGTTTTTTTCATCCAACGATGACCCATGGTTCAACACGTCAATCACTGAAATGCAGTGAAACTACCAATATGTCGATTTCAAACTATTCTAAGTGCCGTGCTAATTCCAACACTGTCAGTCTGACTGGCTGAGACGTTTTGTCTCAGCCAGTCAGAGGACTAAAGTTGGAATTTACAATATTTTGAAGTGTTTTTGGTTCATGATTACGATGGAGCCTGTATTCAGAGACCGGCCAAGGGAAATAAGAAACATGGCCTGGTATAGCAGACTTCCGTCAAATACTATGCTGAGTTGTGAAAAAGATGTACTACCATAGCAGTATTTTTCTTAACTGTTTGCCGAAGACAAAATTTTAGACTGGTTCAAATTGAAAGCAATTGAAGATGACAAATAAAAGGTGTAGCCAATTATTGAAATTGTCATTAAAGGGCAGAAAACTTTTTTGGGGAAAAGCAGAAAATGCTGGTTGCCAGCATTTTCTGCTTTTCCCACAATGTTTTCATAAGCCTTTTCTCCTTAGGATCGTTGAAACTGGGGAATGTGTGGTAATGGTTTGGAGAAAATTTTGGTTTGCTTTATACGGATGGTCTCAGAAAGATGTTACCATGATCTGTACTATACGAAAGGTGTTGCAATAATCTGTACTATAAGAAAGGTGTTACGATAATTTGTATTATAGGAAAGGTGTTACCATAAATTGTACTATAAGAAAGGTGTTGCTAATATCTGTACTATAAGAAAGGTGTTGGCATAATCTGTACGATAAGAAAGGTGTGCCATAATCTGTACTATAAGAAAGGTGTTACCGTAATCTGTTTTATAAGAAAGGTGTTGCCAATATCTGTACTATAAGAAAGGTTTTACCACAATCTGTACGATAAGAAAGGTGTTGCCGTAAACTGTACGATAAGAAAGTTGTTGCCATAATCTGTATAATAAGAAAGGTGTTGCCATAATCTGTACTATAAGAAAGGTGTTGCCAATATCTGTACTATAAGAAAGGTGTTACCATAATCTGTACTATAAGAAAGGTGTTACCATAATCTGTACTATAAGAAAGGTGTTGCCGTAATCTGAACTATAAGAAAGGTATTGTCATAATATGTACTATAAGAAAGGTGTGAAAGGTGCTACCATAATCTGTACTATAAGAAAGGTGTTGCCATTACCTGTACTACTTTCATGATTCTACGTTGACAGCTCTAGATATTTTACAGCAGCCGGCCGTCGCTGCACACTGCTGTATATAGTATGCAGGTACGAATTTGCCGAATGCTTTCAGCACCAAGAACTCGTGCATATAAACTGGACCTCTTCAGGTGGCTGAAAATACGATCCAAGGAATTTCAAAAAAGTTTTAATCCTACACTCAGCCAAACCTCTTACCGGCCACTTTTGTTTCTCCTGTAAATTTGACCAAGAATTGGATAGGTAAATAAAAACAAATTGTAACATATATCTGGACGTTAGCCATGTATTGCAATGAAAAGATTCTCGATTTTGCCACCTGAGAGCATCTGTTTTTCAAAAAAGGGAAAACACATGTTTTGCGCATGTGTGGTATCCTTCAGCCAAAACAGGTTTAAAAGAAAAGCACAAATTACTGAAATTTTGTCAACGATAAGGAAAAACATGAAAATTATTTTCTGCACAAAAATATAAACCGAGAGAAAGAGCAAAAAGTTTTCAAAAAAAGAAAAAAAATCAGTGTTCAGTAAATGAATGCTAAATAAGTTCCTTCAAAAGTAAAAGTAAAAAAAAAATATTTTTTTTTTCGGACTAGGGTGGGGTATTTTATTACACCTGTCATTTATTCTCCAAAACATCAAACCAAATGAACTGTCTCTTTTATTTACTGACAGCGGATGCCAAAAAAGGTTTACACCGAATTCCAGTTTAAAAATGGCCGTTTAAAACTTTCGTTAATAAATGGACAGTATAAACCAACATCAGGCTACATTTAATGTGCAGACTGATCTTCAGAAATTTCGTCTGCAAAAGCCGCTGATTTCGCCCTTGGTAACGTGCCAGTCGTAGTATAGCTTTTAGGTTAATATATTTGAGTCGTATTTTGACAAAAAGGGATTAGATATATCTTCATAATGCATTGTACGAAGCAAGACCTCACATAATTATGGATACGTAAAATCTATTTTGTTTATCAACCAAATGAATGATGAGAAAGACTGGTGTTTGGACATGCAGAAAATTGACCAAGAGCAAAAAGTATCGACCAAGGTCAGCCTGCGCACTTTGCGCAGGCCGACCTAGGTCGATGCTTTTGCAGAAGCATTAAACCCTTGTCCACAGAACATTGCTCATTTGTTTGTGTGTTGGATACCACAGTTTGTTCTCTCAACTTGGTGATTGTCGTTGCATTGGATTGGCTTTTCTCTTGACCTTCGCTGTAACAATTTGTGTTAAGTTGAGCTCGGTTTAATTTGAATGAATGGCAATACGGCATAAAATTAAAAAAAAAAAACTTGTTGAAAACCTGCCCTATTACATTCCAAAGCTCCTACCACTGTTACGTGCAAAGCTTTTTGTTATATAACTAAAGTCAACCGATTTGAAGTTGGAGAGCATTTACCTTGAAATTATTATTCTTTTGCATGTCTTAAACTGCCTGTTGGAGTAAACGAATGCGATAAAGTATTGCCCAAATTGGTATTGATACAGTCGCTTCACAACGAGTTCCAAGGCCATCGTTCTTCTCTCTCTCTCTCAACCGGTTTTATTTGCCAAGAGGAAGAAAGATTGAGCAGAGCATTTTTCTTCATAAGACTTTAAATAATGATACGTATTTTCCCTGCACTTAAAGTAATTTAAATAAGTATTATTTTGCTTTACGACCCTAATCAAAATGAATTAGTGGAATGCATCCATTAACTGTAGTCACGTTGTCTGATTCAGTAGTTTTTGTTAAAGTCTTCAGCTGCACATGATGTTTTAGTTGAATATCTAATATTGTCGGTTTGATTGCCATCAGTACGTCTTATCCCTAAAGTATTATCCTAATATTCTAATGTTTTCGTTGCTGATATCTCTCTCTCTCTCTCTCTCTCTCTCTCTCTCTCTCTTGGAAACAAAGCATCTTCGGCTGACTCTATTGTGGAAGACAACATTTTCTTCTAGTCCGAATTTACAGCACTGGAAGACGACGATTCTAATGTGGCCTAAATGATTGTCTTCGAGAAGCTAGAAAGCATGGTAGGAAAATAAGAAATGCTTGTGGCCAACATTTTCTCCGTTTCCCACAATGCTTTCAAAAGCCTTTTTTATCAGGGTCATTAAAACACGGGATTATGATTTAAAGGATTAAGAGACACTGAAGACGTCACGTGCAAAATTAACTCGTTGACGTCTCGTGCACGTGACTTGCATAAAACCTTGGGCCCCAAGATTGATATTTCCACATTAAAATCTTTTAAAATGTTTAAAATAAATGAGATCAAAATGAATCAAAATGCAGAGCCATCAAATTACACGTGTTTAACCCCTTCCGACACGGCGAAACTTTTGACTCGGCTATTGAGCGCCCTCCAAGTTACATGTGCCTTAACCCTTATCTTGCTAAATAACTGAAATGAAACTTTCAGGCCGACAGTCAAAACCCAAATTCTGCTATTCCCATGTCCATTTTAGGGGGAAAGAAATCTCCTTATCGGACAGTGTAGATCAAAGATCAGACTGTCCGTAAAAGGTCCTTTAGTCGCACCTAGATTGGGATTTAGCTTAAACGTGCATGGTAGAAAACAGTGTGCTGGTTTTTCTCCTTTTACAATCATGTTTTCAAAGATCTTCTTCCTCATGGTCGTTAAAACTTATATGGTACATGTATAACCCTTTCAGCGCCATAGGCGAAAACAGGGACTTTTGCGGGCGGCATAGATCAAGATCAGACGGCACAGAACGTGCGGTCTGATCTTGATCTATGCCCTCCGCTTGTTTGGTCAAGCCAATAGGATATAAATCATCCGGAGACTCAGTGGATTGTATTTACAGCCATCAAAAGAAGCCAAGTTTGCTTATTTGGCGCCGAAAGAGTTAACTCTTTACTGGATGACAAAAATTTTAGACTTTCCCTATTTAACAGCATTTGCAGACGACAAATGAAATTTAGCTAAAATGATGAGATTTGCCTTAGGGGACGTAGAAAAGACATGCGGGAAAAAGAGAAACTGCTGATTAGCAGTATTTACTCCCTTTTCTCAAATGGTTTTCAAAAGTCTTCTTCCTCAGGCTCGAGACGTAGCTTTGGCGGATGGCGTCGATCTGAAAGCATATTCTGTAAATGGAGATAATCTGTCTATTGTATTATTTTTATATAACAAGAAAATTTCTACCTGTATTGAACTAGCTTTATCAGCTAAAATTCAGATTTATTTATCTATACACAGTAAACAAAAGTGTTGCACCTCCTGTGCTTTTTTTTTTTAACCGAAATTGATTTTCTAACACGAATAATATGAAATCGGGTAGAAATTAGAATCTGGCTACTGCATACACCAAGAGACCAATCTTTTACATACGAAATAAACGGCACTGAGGTATCCCTTGACCTCATGGTAGGTAGTAATTAATGGCTATTGCTGTCAAATTTAAGAAAAATAAGTGGGTTTTAAGTTTTGTAAAAACTGGTAATTCAGAGTCGAAAAAAAATTTACAACAGATTGAAAGTGACCTGCAGAGAATGTGCACACACATCCAGTCAATATTGCGTACTTCCGCCTAGGGCTTTGGTAACAGTTTGCAGTTTCTGTCTCATATCGCTCACCAGACGTTGAAAAAGGTCTATCCGTCGCCGCTGCCATGATGCCAAGGGATACCTCAGTACAGTCCATTTCAGATGCAAAAGAATGATTTATAGGTGTATGCAGTAGCTGGATTCTAATTTCTACCCAATTTCATACTATGTAGGCCAGATAATAAAAGCCCATAAAACCTAAGGGAGTACAGCACTTTTTTTACTGTGTATATTTCACGAATTGGTGAATCTTAGGAACCCGCAACTTTTTCCAGAATTACTTGCTAGAGTTCAAAGCGAGGCTCTCGCACAAGATCGCACTTCAAACAGTCAGGTATTCGTGTGTCGCATTCCATTTTGCAGTGTTTTTTGCAATGCTTATTTCATGAGTAATTGTTGTAAAATGGCTGAGATGTTATTAAATTAGTGTCAATCATATTTTCATGCTCAAATTTCATTTTCTTTTAAATAGAAATACTGACAATCAATCACTTTCCTTAAAACTTACTTCGGTTAATTTGCATTCTTCTTCTGTTTTGGCTCACTATCTTAACCCTTCACCTTAACCTTATTTGAGCTAAAGTTAATTTTTCTACTGCTAGTGCTTTCAAGTGGAACGAGTTTGATAAAGAGTCAAAAGAAGCATTTATGCGCTGCTGAGACATTTCCTTATAATACTACCTTATATGGATAAATAGAGGATTTTTTTTTTTTTTTTTTTGGTGAAAGATCTTAATTAATTTCATTGAGGGAACAAAGTCAGTAATATTTTCACGAGTGGCGCAGTGAACAACATCGGTAATATTTGCCACTCGTGAAAATATTAACGATGTTGTTCACTTGATGAAATAAATTTCGAACCGAAAAAAACAAAACTGCGACACTCGTGAAAATATTACCAATGATGTTCACTCGAGGAAATTATTTTCGATCTTTCATCGAAAAAAAAAATCTATTTATTTCATGATTCTAGCCCCCCTTTTTTTTGTTGAGACTTTCATCGAAATCCAGTATAGTTGTTTTCGGTAATTACCCGTGACGTACCCCACACACACATAACAACGCATTACAATATTACGTAAAGCGCGAGAGATATACGGCAAATGCGCGTAAATTACTTCATATTTCCGTCTGGTTGAATGGCATGCGCCAGTTACTTAGGTAACTAGTGCACGGGAACTACTGTTAAAAGGGTTAGAAAATATGAAATCGTTTTTTTTTTTTTACTAGTCTTAACCAAAACAATATGAAATCGGTATTTTTTACTGCTTGTAACCATGAAATATCAAACCATAATCCACTATTATTTCTCGATTAACTGCCGAAAAGCATAAAATAATAAAGAAATATTAAAGTCTGATATAAGTGAAAACATTGTGAAAAAAGGAAATTCCCCTTTCTTCACAATGTTTTCAAAAGTTTTACATGTAAAAAGACGCAAGAAGTTCTTAGTGGATTGTAATGAGATCAACTACTTTTACAAGGCACAAATTCTGGTATTTTCTTCTGTTCACATTTCAGATGCTTCCATTTCGAGTAGTTTGTTCGTTCTTCTTGGTTTCGTCCGTATTACTGCATAATTATATTGTATCAGGTGAGCATAAATTTTTATCTTTTTTTCTTCTAAAAATCAGAACAGGAAAAAACATTTGAGCAGTGCTCTTAGAAAAGAGGGTTCAGTGCATCTTCGTAAAGCATTATAATTATACCGAGCAAGTTGCCGCACAATATGTATCCACTTTGTTTAAAATCTGGCTGAACCATGAGACGGAATGGTCTTTTGTTATGTAGAATATTTATCCGTAGCAAAAAAAAAAAAGTGTTGACCCATGTCAGCCTGTGCAGACAAAAATAAACAAAAGATAGAGCGATCTGGCAACTTTTTACCCAGTTTTAATTTTTTTCTGCCAGCGACTAACACTTGGACCTACCGTGCAATAATAGATTTTTATCTTCACAATAATGTCCATGCTTTTAATTGGTATGATTTAAATCTAAATGCATTTTATCACCCGCATTCTTTACTCTTGGCCGCTGTTAGGCCTTTAATGTTGATACCCTTATTATGCTTTATAAGTGCGAACTTGTTTCTATTGGTAGTGACTTTACAAGTTGCATGTTGAATAAATAGAGAATATTATTTTTTTCGGTGAAAGATCGAAATTTATTTCATCGAGTGAACATCATCGATAATATTTTCACGAGTGGCAGCGCCACTCGTGAAAATATTACCGAATGATGTTCACGAGATTACATAAATTTCGGTCTTTCACCGCAAAAAGCAACTATTCTATTTATTTCGTGCTTCGAAAATCCCTTCTTTGATGGGACTGGCGAAGTACAGGGAGCTCTGGATATTTCCGCACAAGTGAGTTTATCAATCGGTAAATTCACTGGTTGAAAGGATGAAATTATCAAACCATAACCCACCATTATTTCCCGATAAACTACCGAAAATCATGATATATAGACATTTTATTCTTTGTTCCTTCTAGCACAATACAGAAGAGTATGTTACTACACAAACTGGGCTCAATACAGACCGGTGGACAGAAAGTTCTTCCCCGAGGACATAGATCCGAGCCTTTGTACCCATATAGTGTATGCATTTGCAAAGCTTAATGGAAACAAATTGGTGGCATTTGAGTGGAATGACGAATCCACAGACTGGATGAAAGGAATGTATGTATCTGCCCTTTGTCTTTTTGTATCTCTATCTGTGTCTCTTGTTCTCTCTCTCTCTCTCTCTCTCTGTATGTGTTTGTCTCGGTGTCTCTGTTCCTCTTTGTATCCATGTCTTTATCCCTCTCTCCCCCTCTCTCTTCTTGTTTCTCTCTTTCTC
The DNA here is from genome assembly GCA_945859785.2 of Tridacna gigas. Classification (NCBI taxonomy): domain Eukaryota; kingdom Metazoa; phylum Mollusca; class Bivalvia; order Cardiida; family Cardiidae; genus Tridacna; species Tridacna gigas. The sequence continues at coordinate 47,857,275 of OX244030.2, read as the reverse complement.
TCAGCCCTCCTCCACCCCCTCTGTCTGTCTGTCTGTCAGTCTGTCTGTCTGTCTGTCTCAACATTAACGAGTGATGAGCTGTTGATGGTATGACTGAAACACTGTTCTGAAGCATCATAAAACAATAACATAGCAAATAAATGCACTAAACGGGTCCATACCATCCGACCGCCCGACACTTTTTCTAGCTGTTCTATCCAAAAATCCCTTCTTTGAAAAGTGTGACCGAAATACTGATTGAAGGAGTATAAAATACCAGCCAAGCGAACAAATGTACTAAACGGGTCTATACCATCCGACTTTTCCTCCTAGCTATTCTGGTGAGGAAAAAAATCTTTGATTGATGTTTAAGGTTTTTTTAACCTTATTGTAACATCAATTTTCATTTATCCATTCATTTGCCTCCTTCTGCTTCCAGGTACGACCGCTACAACGCCATAAAAGCTCAGAATCCGGAGATTAAAACGCTCCTTGCTGTCGGTGGTTGGAACATGGCGTCCGAACCGTTCACTGCAATGGTTGCTACGCCTGCAAGTAGAGCTGAGTTTGCAAGAAGTACCGTTCAGTTTTTGAGGTAAGATTTATGCAGAAAAAAAAACTTGTGGAGGAGTGTTTTTCTATGCAACTAAGATTAGTAAATAACTATTCAATCGTATTCGTTTGATTCAAGAAAAGTAAACTTCTATGTAATAAGAAATCTGACACGCCAATCAAGGCAAACCAAGATCAAAGTACTGAAAGTACTTACAGACTAGCGAATTTGATTGATTGATTGATTGTATGGTGTTTAACGCTGTTTTCAACATTATTTCAGTTACATAGCGGTGGCCAGTGCATCTTCCCATGCTTTCCTGGAATTTCTTTTACCAGTACTGCGCACAATATTTTTTCCAATCCACTGGCTGCTTGCCTACATACGCATAGTCGGAACAGTGGTCAGTGGCGAAGAATGAATCCTGTCGCAATGACTATCACCAGTCCTCGGAAATAAGTTGGTTCCGACTGAGCTACATGTACCAGGACTAGCTGTGCTATTGGTTAACTATAAGCCAGTTTAAGTTTAACCCTTAACCTGCTAAAAAAGTTAAATAAAACTTTCAAGCCGATGGTAAACGCCTGAATATTGCTATTTTAAAGTTACATTTTGGAAAAAATATATCCAGTAGGTGCACTGGCCGCCACGATATCACTAAAATAATGTTGAAAACGGTGTTAAACACCATACAAATCATCAGTCAATAACCAATAGCACAAGATGTAGTTAACTATTTAACTCTGTACAAAAAGAAAAATATTACACTTGTCCAAATACAAAGTTGTTGCAGACCACAAACTAACCCTAAGAGCGCCGAATAAACCTATCAGACATTTTCAACCTAGAAATACGGCCCAAATAATTGTAATTTCATGTAATCTACAGTGTTTCAGCACAGCGGACAGTGTAGATCAAAGATCAGGCAATTATAATCGTGAAAGGCACTTCAAGGGTTAATTGTGGTTGAATTGATGAAACCTGATTCCAAAAGGGCAGAAAACAATATGGGAAATGGAAAAAATTCTCCTTTCACTGCAATATTTTCAAAGGGATTATTCCCCAGTGTCTGCGTTACGAGATGTAAGCAAAAATCACCGGTTCAAGGACACTCACGGAACAACGGTGGCTCAGATAAATGAGTTTGTCTTTGAGAAAATTCTCCTTTTCCCGCAATGTTTTCAAAAGGGATTCTTCCCCAGTGTCATTAAAATCCGGGATTGTGTGGTAAAGGGTTAATATTCAAGACTAAAATAACAGTTTAACATAACAGTTTAACTATACATAATGATCTAAATCATGAATGACTGAAGGAATGACGAGAGTTCCCTGTCCAGTGAGGGTGAATACAGCTGGGATTTGCTATAAGTTACCTAGGTGTATCTATTTTTAAATTTATTCATAATGTTACATTGGTGTAGGAATAAGTGCTCTACATAGGTCACTTAATTTACATATAAGCAAAGATCTTGTACCTTATTGATGACCTCTTAATCAGTCTGTTACTTTGTAAGAAGACATGTTCAAATTGGAGTGATGGAAAATTATTGGTTTTTGTCAAAATTGTTATATAAATAACAGAATTAAGATTTCTAACGGAAAGAAGTATTTTCTGTGAGGCAGTAATTGGCAACATGTGGGTTTTTTTGTTTACCTTGACTCTAGGTCAGTCTTGATGCCTAAAGACTACCTTCGCTAGTCTAACAATCACAGCCTGTCAAGTCTGCTTATACCGTTCCGCTGCATTGCCTTACGTCAATCCCGTTTCTTCCACGGCTATCTGAAACGTGGCTGCCGTGGCTGTCGGGAATATGGTGTAAATGTAGCATAAAAAGCTGAATATCGAATTTGACAAAAAATTAATTCACAGCAGCTGACTAGAGGGAACGAGGTAATCTATTTGTCTGTAAATCTTATTGCCCTAGTTGTAGTTTTATTAAGATGTTGATTTTTAAATAAATCACAGTAGAGCAAGGTTGCGTATAGGTAACTATTTTAATCAAAGTACTGAAAGTACTGACAGACGAGCGAGTGTGAAAAAAGCGGCCTTGGTAAGGATAAAGCTTACAAGATTTAAGAAAAATTGTCAAATCCGGTTATTATGTCCGATCTGGTGATTTACAGTAAATGAGTAAACCTTCTACATTGTTTATTGTACAGGCAACGGAAGTTTGATGGTATAGATATAGACTGGGAATATCCGGCGAACAGAGGAAGTCCGCCCGAAGATAAGCACAGATACACATTGTTGGTACAGGTAAGTACACTGTTTGATTAGTAACTGATGTTTTTCTACAACACACAAGGCATAGCTCAAGAAACAGAGTGGCGCCTGGCTTTACTATCGAATGCAGAGATTGAAGACAAGTGACTGAGGAATACAACCCCTTTGAAAAACATAGTTTACTTAAGCTTATATTTCCAGCACTCTAAAAAGATTGCACTCAATCAGGATTATTATTATTTTTTTTTTTCAAACTAATAAGAAGTACTACTTTTTTCTCCTTTAAAACTTTTCAGAGACATCTCTGTTCCAACAAATTCTTCAACGTATTGGTGTACTCATATGATTACGTATCTAAATAATCGCTGCTGATAGCAAAACTGAATTTGATAGAACAAGGTTATTTATTCCTCAGGAAGTCCGACGAGTCTTTGATCAGGAAGCCAAAGTTACTGGGCGAGCACCATTGTTGCTGACCTCAGCTGTTGCCGCGGGGAAGTCCAATGTTGATTCAGCATATGATGTCCCACAAATTTGCAGGTAATGATATTTTTTTTCTCGTCCCTTTAATGAGCATTGAGGTGAAGAGACTAATTTGTTTTAGAAATGGCTACGGGCTATCAGCCCGAATAGCTCAAGTGGTAGAGCATAGAACTTGTAAACGTCAACTCTTGGTCCATTTGAGGGTGTGGGATCGAGCCCCACGGCTGGCCATCTGAAATTACTAATAGTCTTTTCGGATGAGACGCTAGACCGTGGTCCCGTGTAACGGTGCTTTACACCGAATACGTTAAAGAACCAGGGGTAACTTAGAATGGGTTTCCTCCTGTATCTTGCACTATCCCCTGTAACATATCTAACAGCCATCCGGGGGCGTCGCCCATATGGGCAGCCGTTGGCGATGACAAATGGAAAATCAATTAATCACTATTTCCTTGAAACCATAACAAGTACTCAAGTCATATTGTGGGTTTTTCTCACAATTGTTTGACACCAATCATCATGGGATTTGAGTCCGGAACGTTTGATAATAGAGGCCAGGTCGACAATCTACCGCTAGTACGAAGCTACTGTCTCCCAAAATCAGTTGTCACAATTAGTTTTTATACAACATGGCAATTGTTTTCAGTTTGAACAGGATAATGTTGAGGTAATGATGAAGAGGTTACAGAATAATAATGAACTGAAAAAATAAATGAGCTATGCTCTTTAAAAGGAGGCTTCATGCATCTCCGTGCCGCATGATACCAAGCAAGTCATCACAGTATTATAGATCAATAACATCCATTTTGTATAACAACTTATTGAATCATGAGGTACACCGCACCTTTCACATGCAGAAAATTTACCAGAAAAAAAAAAAAATCGGCCCAGGTCAGCCTGCGCAGTCCGCGCAGGCTGGCCTGGATCGATAACTTTTTTGTTTTTGCAGATGCATTAAGCTCCATTTTCACAGAGCACAGCTCACTTATAGATCTATTCTCAAAAGTGTGCAGTAATTTCATCACTGTCTTACGCTTATCAGTCATCCTTGTTTATATCTATAAAATTAATCATTCAAGATATTTTTGCTCTGTCTCCAGATTTGCACCAATGAAATTTCAAATTAGGTAGATCTAATAGGTTAATTTAATAATCTCATTTGTTTTACACGTATATCATACAACTTGCCATTGGTTACATGGTGCGTGCTGGTGGTGTTTAATGTAATTTACTTATGCTTTCGCCAAAAAAATATTGATAATGACATTTGAAAACATAATCAGACATACTGAAATAAGGTCAAAGTCGGCTCTGTTTCTCTTCAAAAGGAAAAAAAAATCTCTTCTGGCAAATATCAACTCTTTCACCTTTAAAGAGACGATATAAGTTGCTTTTGATGATTTGATGATTGTATGACCAAGATCTGATCACTGATAACATTCAGTCTAATCTTCGATCTACACAGTCCATTAGGCTACTTAATTTCAAATTTTGACCACAAGCTCTCTTCGGTTACTTTGATTTTTTTTTTGTTCATACTGGGAAGGAGAGGTAATTATTCATCTAAAAGCAAAAGCTTTAGCCAAGGGTAATTGATCAATCAGGATGTAAAATCAAACAAAACAGCATATCAGTATAAATTATATACCTTCTCTGTTTCATTTCCTTATATTTTAACCACAAATATATATATGGGTAACTCATAAACTAGTACAAATACTACATTTTACAAGTATCAGTGAGTATTTAATGACGTATTAATGAGTTGAATGACGTCAATTGAAACAAGACCAGCGCTGATTTTTTATGATGTAAGAAAAGTAGATGTAATTAAAAAAGCGGCATTTTTTTCTGTTCTTTGAATTGAGAAAAAAAGAAGTTTGAATTTTTTTAGATAAGTTTTTTTTTTTTTCAGTAAACGAATCCAAATCCTAATCATTTGCAGACGGCAATTGGATATGGCTCAAAATAGAGTTTTTTATCTTTGAAAGGAAACGAACCATTTTCGGAAAATGAGAAAATGCTGGTTACCACCAATCGCTCCTTTTGCCCTAATGTTTCAATAGCCTTCTACTTCAGGATCTTAAAACACTAAAGTGTCTGTTGTAATTCTTTGAAACAAAGAACAGGGTCCGTATTCACCAACCATTCTTAAGAATAGTCTCAGTCTGAATGTGGATTTAGAAAGTAACACAACTTATGATAGGCTAAACCATTTGGTTTAGCCAATCAGAAGTTGTGTTACTTTCAAAATCAGAAAATCTTGAAGAATAAGACTAAGAACTTTCTTAAGAATGGTTGGTGAATACGGACCCTGGTCTTCATAATGGACTAAAATCTATTATAGTCTGCAAAAGGGCCTTAAAGAAGACCTGGGTCTATATTCACCAACCATTCTTAAGAACATTCTTTGTCTTGTTCTCAGAATTTTCTAAACCATTTGGTTTAGCCAGTCAGGAATTGTGTTACTTTCAAATGTAGAAAATCTTGGAGAATACGAACCCTGTCCTTTGCAGTACTTAGACGAATTTGAAAAAGTCTTCGTAAAACGTCTCTTATAAAAAAGAAATTGTGTAACATTATATGAATAGATATGAAAGCATTGTGGCAAAAGGAGGAGTTACACAATGAGCGATTTTTCCTTTAGACACAATGCTTCCGAAGTTTTCATGTTGATAATAAGGGGGCCTAGCCTTTGAGTATAGCAAAGACGAACAGCTTGAATAGGTCCAAGCGTCTACGTATTAAACAGTTTCGTTCGACTTTTTATATCAAAAAGGCATACATCTAAAACTATTATTTAAGTCCGGATCCGTATTTGTCAGACTTTCTTAAGAAGATTATAAGTATTATTCTCTGTAAATTTTCTAAATTTTAACGTAATACAAGTTCTGATTAGTTAAACCATTTGGTTTGGCCAATCTGAAGGTGTGTTACTTTCATTTTAGAAAATCTCAGATATAACGGTTTCCACATGGCTACGTGCCTGATTTCGCATGTTTTTCAAGTTTTGTTTTTCAAAGTCACCTGTTAACAACTTATATCATGAGCTGATAAGGCTACAGATTAATGCTATTATATCCATTGTTTTACCTTTACAGAGATATGGATTTTATCAGTGTCATGTCATATGACCTCCACGGAAGTTGGGAAAACATCACGGGTCACAACAGTCCACTGTACGCGCATGCTCAGGAAGCTGGCGACCGAAGGTTTCTCAACATGGTAAGTTCAACTTCGTGCATTCAGGACTTCAGAATTGATTATAAAGTTCGTCCACAAATAAAAAAACATGTTGAGTTGTCCGAGTAAACTGCATTATCATTATTACCCATTTAACTTTGTCGTTGATCGTCATCATCATCATTACAATCATCATCATCATCATCGACGTCGTCGTCAACGGCGGCGTCGGTCTCGGTCTTGTCGCCGCTGAAGCCGTCATGTACATCGTCTGCACCGTCAAAATAAATGCATCCTTTGTTTTGTTTGAATGGTGTTATGAGTAACTGGACTAAAAACTGAGAGAAGAATGGCTAGCTGGCCTACCAGACGTATCATCGCCCTCGTTTTCAAATGTCGTGTAAAAGCATTGAGAAGATTTTTTTTTTTTTCTAAATCTTGATTTTTATACTAGTATAAAGTTGAAACAAAGTCAACACTTTCAGCGTTAATGGCTAAAAAACAAGATGCGGATGCCAACGCACGACTGCTGACGCTTGATTTTCGGTGACAATTCGAAGTCGAACAAGGGGCATAACTCTGTCAAAAATGCTGCCCTTGATGTATAGTTCCACTTTAGATAATCAACAACGTGTCCAAGTTTAAAGCAAATCTTCAGTAATAGCAGAGATATTATAAAATGTCAAAGTTTTCGAACGACGACGCAGACGACAACGAAGACGCAGACAAGGACGCAAAGGGTCCGTATTCACCAACCATTCCGAAGAACATTCTTGGTCTTGTTCTCCAAAATTTTCCAAACTTGAAAGTAACACAAGTTCTGATTGGCTAAACCAAATGGTTTAGCCAATAAGAAGTTGTGTTATTTTCAAACTTGGAAAATGTTGAAGAATAAGTCTAAGAATGTTATTAAGAATGGTTGGTGAATACGGACCCTGGGCTACGCTAATACCTCGCCGTTTTCTTCGAAAACAGCCGAGCTAACAAGGGCTCTTGCTGACGGAATATATCAAAATCCAGATTGCGAAGCACATGCAGGCCTGATCATGATCTATGCCGTCCCCTTATTGAGAAAAGTCTATGAGATTGATAACTTTCTGAAAAGAACAAATTCTGCTTTTTTTGGGCGGTATAGATCAAGATCAGGCTAAACAACATGCAGTTGTTAGATCTGCTTGTTTGGTTCGGTAAAAAAGAAGGGAAAACCTTTCAGAGGACTGTACTTCAAGCTTCACATGTCGAAAGTTGCCGAGTTTATAATTTAGCCACGCTCTGTGAAAAGCGGGCTTAATGCGTCTGCAAAAAGTATCAACCCAGGTCAGCCTGCGCAGTCCGCGCAGGCTGACCTGGGTCGAAACTTTTTGCTATCGGTAATATTTTATCAAATTTTAGTTTCCAAATCTCATAAATAGACTGTAATATTTTATCAAATGTTACTTCCCACATTTGATAAACAGACCACGATATTTGATCAAATATTAGTTCCAAATCTTATAAACAGACCGTAATATTTTATCAAATGTTACTTCCCACATCTCATAAACAGACCACGATATATTATCAAATATTAGTTCCAAATCTCATAAACAGACCGTAATATTTCATCAAATGTTAGTTCCTACGTCTCATAAACAGACCATAATATTTTATCAAATGTTACTTCCCGCATCTCACAAACAGACCGTAATACTTTATCAAATGTTAGTTCCACGTCTCACAAACGTAATATTTGATCAAATGTTAGTTCCCACGTCTCATAAACAGACCATAATATTTTATCAAATGTTACTTCCCGCATCTCACAAACAGACCGTAATACTTTATCAAATATTAGTTCCACGTCTCACAAACGTAATATTTGATCAAATGTTAGTTCCCACATCTCATAAACAGACCATAATATTTTATCAAATGTTACTTCCCGCATCTCACAAACAGACCCTAATACTTTATCAAATATTAGTTGCACATCTCAAACGCAGACCGTAATATTTCATCAAATGTTAGTTCCCTTATCTCATAAACAGACCGTAATATTTTATGAAATGTTAGCTCCCACATCACAAAAACAGACTGTTAATATTTTATCAATGGTTAGTTCCCTTATCTCACAAACATACCGTAATATTTTATCAAAGGTTAGTTTCGGAATCTCACAAATAAACCGTAATATTTTATCAAATGTTAGTTCCCTCATCTTACAAACAGATAGAAGTATTATATCAAATGTTAGTTCCCTTATCTCACAAACAGACAATGATATTTTATCAAATATTAGTTCCACATCGCACATACAGACTATAATATTTTATCAAATGTTAGTTCCCACATCCCACCAACAGACTATAATATTTTACTTTGGAGGATTGCGCCTAGTGCTCTCACATGATTAATGTGTACATTTTATATTAAATGTTAGTGTCCACATTTGACAACCAGACCATATGAGCCATGCTCTGGCAAAAGGGGGCTTAATGTATCTTCATGATGCATTATAACAAGCAGGTCGCCACATACCTGTGGATCCATAAAGTACATTTTGGCTAAGAACTGTCCAAATCATGAGGTAGACTGGCCATTTGACATGGAGAAAATTGACCAATAGCAAAAAGTTTCGGCTCAGGTCAGGCTGCGCATACCACACAGTTTGACCTGGTTCGATAATAATAATAATAATAATAATAATAATCACTTTATTTATAGAAGGTAGCATGTTAAGACAATCATATATATCTTATATTCTACATGGCCCTCTAATAAAGTATAAAAAAGCACACCTGCGCAGCCACACAATGCCCCCCTCCCCCCCCCCTCTCTCTCTCTCTCTCTCTAATACTCACACTCACTCTCTCATTCAAGCATGACCCCCCTCACCCCCCCCCAAAAAAAAAGCAATAAATAAATATATATACACTACCTCAAATACACCCACTCATTTATACTTACACATGCGTGTGCACATATACATAATTAGACATATATACATACATATTCATGAAACTTATTGTATTATTGTAATTCGTTAATCTGACAGATACTCACAGTTAGCTAAAACACAGAATTACTGTTTATGATAAAGATAATACTTTTTCAATTTCTCCTGTTTGAAGTCGTGGCTCATTTCTAATGTCTATCGGAATGTCGTTCCATACAATAACACTAAAATAAGAAAAACTGTCCTTGTATATATTTGTTTTGGGGGCTTTTCTTAAAACTAGATCATTGTTAGTCCCAGACCGTAATGTGTAGTTATCATTTCTAGACACGTGGATTATATCTAACATGTATTCCGGAGCTCTATGATTGATTGTTTTATAGATAAGCACTGCAGCATGATATTTACATCGATTTGAGAACGATAGCCAACACAATTCTTTGAATAATTCAAGTGATGGTGATCTTATGGGCTTGCCGAGTATCAGTTTAGCTACTCGCCTCTGAAGTGTAGATACTTTGTTAATATAACCCTTTTCGTTTTTGCCCCATATTATACAACAGTAATCAAAAATAGGTAATACGTATGAATTGTAAAAAAGCATTTTCACCTCCTTTGATAAGTAATACGTTATATTTTTGAAAAGAGCTATTTTCTTTTTCAGCCCTTTACATACATAATCTATTTGAGCATGCCATTTTAAATGATTATCAACATAGATGCCGAGAACCTTTTATGTACTAACATTTTCCAGCGGTACACCATTAATACTTAAATGAATTCTTTTATCATTTGATATTTTTTGTTTCGATCCAATTAACATACATTTTGTTTTTGCGGGATGTAAAGACATGTTATTTAGCATGCACCAGTCCTGTATCTTTGAAAGACTTTCCTGAAGTTTATTTACTATTGTCACTAGTTCATAACCAGACTTATACAGGGTGGAGTCATCTGCGTAAAGATCAATGTCAACATCAGGACAGAAAAATGTTAGATCATTTATGTAAATGAGAAATAAAAGGGGACCAAGGATCGAACCCTGAGGTACCACAGATTTTATTATTTGTAAGTCAGATTTAAACTTTCCAAGTTTTATAATCTGCCTCCTGTTAGACAAATAAGACTCAAGTAGATCAATAGTTTTATCTGTAAAGTGATATAGCTTCAGTTTATGTAAAAGAATCTGATGATCAACGAGGTCAAACGCTTTTCTTAAGTCTAGGAAAACTGTTCCAATAAATTTACCGTCATCTACATCTGCAAGCCAAGCGTCAATCATTTTAGATAAGGCTGTTGTACAAGAATGGTTTTCTCTGAACCCAGACTGAGAATGGTTTAATGCGTTTGTTTTTTCAAAGAAAATTTGAAGTTGAGTAGCAATATGTCGTTCGAAAATTTTTGATATCGTGGGTAAAATTGAGATCGGCCTGTAGTTATTACGATCATTTTTATCACCTGTTTTAAAAATTGGTATTACGCGAGCTATTTTCATCTCATCAGGATATATCCCAGAAGCAATACTATTGTTTATTATGGATGCAATTGTCGGAGTTATGATATCTCCGCATTGTTTAATAGTTTTTGCAGTCAGGCAATCCAAACCTGTGGCTTTGTTTACGTCCAGTTTTCTTATAAGGCCATGCACCTCATGCGCAGAAATGAATTGAATACTGAATCTTTTTTGCCCTAATTTGTCATCAAGGATTTTTTCAAGAAATTGAAAACCACTTTTTGAAAATATTGTCTTTGTTACAGTATCAGATATACTCACAAAATGTTTGTTTAATTCATTAATTATGTTCAGATTCCCTTCAATTACTGAATCCGACTTGGTAATTTTTTTAGGTATCGGTAAATCATCTGATTGTTTAATGTTTGCTATATTTTTAAGATTCTTCCATATTTTCTTTGAATTCTTGTTATCTTCTATTGCTTTGTTGAAATAATTTTTCTTACTCTTTTTAATCATGTAAGTAACTTTATTTCGGAGCATTTTGTACACGTCATGATTACCAATTTTATGTGCTTTATCTCTACCAAACATCATTTCCTTTATTTCTTTATTGAACCAATCGGGCTGATGCGTACGTTTTATCCGTTTCTGTTTTATTGGGGCATGACTGGATAGAACTGAGTTAAGAATATCATAAAACTTGGAGAGAGCTTCGTTAGGATCCGCTATCATTTCAATGCAGTCTATCCCAGAATGTAATAGATCATGCATAAATTTGTCATTACTGAAATTTTTATAACACCTATATTCGATAGTTTCGTGATTGTGGCTAACCTGGATTGAGTCTGCAGGTGCTGACATTCGTGTAAAACAAACTGGGTAGTGATCACTTACAGAGAGAGATGGTACAAAGATTTCACAAGTGTTCTGAATAGAATTCGTGTAAATATGATCAATTATACTCGAACTCTTTTTTGTCACTCTGGTAGGGCTTTTAACTAATTGCAGATACTTTGTGCAGATGCATTAAGCCCCCTTTTCAAAGAGCATGACTCAAATATTTTACTCTGCAGGACTGGGCTGCTAACTACTGGGTACAGATGGGTTGTCCCAAGCACAAACTTGTGATTGGAATGGGTTTATATGGACGGACATTCACTCTAAAGGATTCATATCAGAATGGACTCATGGCTCCAGTTAAGGGGCCCGGAAAAGCCGGGAAATATACACGGGAAAAGGGTTTTCTTGCTTACTATGAGGTAACATATCTTTTCTGTCGTTTAATCATGATGTCCACAGAATTTCATGACCATGACTTTGAAAAGTTTCTTTGTTAAAAAACGTTTATCAACATTGATCAGTGTTTAATGCATTAATACGTATATTTGAAAACGATTTTGCAAATGAGGAATTTACTTAATGTTTTTTTTTTTTGGGGGGGGGGGGGGGTTTGTGGTGGACGGCTATGATAAACATACTTCTTCCCCAAATTTTACCAAAAGATATCTCTACAAAGGAAACTGAAACTTGTGAAATATATGTGTTTCAGAGTTTATTGAAAAGTATTTTACGCTGCTTTCAACGGGTTTTTTTTTTTTTTTTTTCAGACATCTGGCAGCGAGACATCTTTCACAGGTGTCGTTTTTTATGTTTCACTAGGGCTAAGAGAGTGCTCAGCAGTGGCTGACATCAGGGGACTCCCATTTGACGAGTCCTGAATACGGGTTTCGAACCAGGACGTTTTTATTACAAATATGCCTTAGCCATAGAGCCACGTACGACAAGTTAATGGTTTGATGTAGTATAAATTCGTATGTATTTGCGAACCATAGAGTCTTTGCTGGCTTAAAGGAAAACGTATTACTGGTTTAATATGCAGTCTATATAATATCTTAGCGAACCATTGAGTATATCTTCTCATTTCCAATAACATTAGATCTGCGACTTGCTGGCCAAAGGGGGACAATCTTATTACATCAAAGACCAAGAGGTTCCGTATGCTGTTTCCGGAGACCAATGGATAGGCTATGACGACGTCGACAGTCTTAGAAAAAAGGTCTGTAGCACGTGACTATCAAAAGGCAAACGTGTCAGCACCACCTGAATACTAGATGTAAAACATTTCCAAGGAGCAGCTTGATCTTTTAGTGGTGCATTAATTCTGTTATTGTTACAGTAGTCAACTAGAAGTGAAAGGTGTATCAAACAATCCACATAAATTACATCCGGAAATAAGAATCTCGGACAATTTAGCAATTAAAACACATTTCACAGCTTGAATTGCCTTTGCAGCCAATGTAGATCAAGATGGTACTGCACAAAACGCGCTTTTTGATCTTTGACCTACTCTGGCCGCTTTTCTTACCCGTTCTTGTCAAGATCAACCTTGAAATGGCGATTTTGACATTATTTCTAGACTGAGAATGTCTAAAAAGGAGACTCTGGCTCACTTAATTTTCAGTAATTTGTGGTTTTCTGGTTGTGGAATCATTATCTAATCCTTTCAAAGTATCACTGAGTTTTATTGCTAAACTGATGAGGTTTTCTAGAGAAGCATTATTGATTAATTTGTATTTTTGAAAAATAATAACGATGATAATCCATTGCAACTTTATTATCCAGTATAGTGTCAATGCAACAACATCGGATTTACATCCGCTTAATTATTCTTTAACATAACGTTTAACTACAGGTCCAATGGTTGAAACAGAACGGCTTTAGTGGGGTAATGGTATGGTCGCTGGATTTAGACGATTTTAACGGCAAAACTTGTGGGCAAGGTCCTTATCCATTATTGACAGTGATTAATCAAGAACTTCTTGGAAACAGTATGGTGCGCCCTGCTCCTAGACAACAGTAAGTATGAATTGTGTTCCTGAATATTCGGAAAATATGTTAATTAATTCGAATGTATCAGTTGTTTTAACTTTTACAACACGAAAACATTTGGACAGGTCCAAATCGATAGCATTTGCAGCCGACATATTAAATGTTACCCAAAACATGAACTTTTTCTTTCTTAGGGTGGAAAGCATTGTGGGAAAAGGAGAAAATGCTGGCTACCAGCATTTTCTCCTTTTCTCACAATGCTTTCAAAAGCGTTTTTCTCAGGGTCTTTAAAAGTCGGCATTGTGTGGTAAAGGGTTACAGAATTGGTTGAAATGGACGTGTCTATACAAAACAGTATATCAGAAAAGTTTTAATTGTTTATTCGAGCTATCAGAACTGTTGCTGCATCATTTTTGTAGCAAAAAGAAAGAATACACAGATCATAAGTAACGACTTGCTAAATATGTGAATCTCTTCTGTTTTTCGAAACAAATGAAATTCCGACGGGTTTCTTCTATATAAGTGAGCCATGCTCTGTGAAAGGGGGGGGGGGGAGTTGATGCATCTGATAAAGGTATCGGCACAGGTCAGCCTGCACGGACCGGGCAGGCTCACCTTTTTCGATATTCTTTGCTTTAGGTAAATTTTCTGTCTACTCCATGATTCAGTCGGTTGTTAAACACCATGGATTTTATGGAACCATCATTATGTGATGACTTGCTTGGCATAATGCAACACGGAGATGCATTAAACGCCCTTTTCCCAGAGCATGGTTCAATACATTGAGAATACAGTCTGTCGATTTAACTCTTTACCAAACGACAAAATTTTAAACTCGTCCAAATTGAAAGCGTTTGTAGACGACAAAATTAATGTGACAAAAAAAAAAGATTGAAATTTGTTTTGGGAAGGGAATAAAACATTGTGGGAAAAGGAGAAAATGCTGGTTACCAGCATTTTCTACTTTTCCCACAATGTTTTCAAAAGGCTTCTTTCTCAGGGTCGTTAAAAGTCGTGATTGTGTGGTAAAGGGTTAAATACCTGCTGATACCAGTTGTATACACGTTATCAAGGAGAATATATACATTAAAATGTTGCGGTCCAAACAAAATATAGTGGTTATATATTAGTTCAAGGTATTTTTAAGACCCGTCTAAAAAGAGACAACAAATGTCATTCAACAGAAAAAAAGAATATTTAACTCTTTATCGAACGACAAAAATTGTTTATTCGTATAAAATAAAAGCAATTTTAGACGGCAAAATAAATGCCGCTCAAAATCTGCAATTTATTCTTGGTCGGGTTGTAAACGTTGTGAGAAAATGAGAGAATGAATCTATACATATTGTATAATCTTTGAGCCGCATTTTTTCTCGAAAGGTTAAATATCAATATATCTGTTTGTAAAAGCATTCGTGAATTGAATGAGATACTATGTGACCATGTTTTGATAAAAAAAGTTGAAATCCTGTGTGTCAAAGGGATACAACGATATCAAATCTGTCCGCTAAGTCGTCTTCGACGTTTAGTAAGAAATGAATAAACATTTCGAACGTATTGAGAAAATGGATCAATTGCTTGATATAGTTATAACTCAAATAGGAAGGCTACATTTGAGACTCTGGATAACAGATCAGAATGAAATCTTCAAAACGTAATCATAATTTTTGAATTAGGTCGCCTCGCCCTCGTCCACAGAAGCCTAAGCCTACCTTCCAAAAGAGACCACGCCCACAAAATACATGGAGCAATAACCAATGGACAGCCCAGCCAACCATTAACACTAACATTCTGACGGGTGGCAACGACTTACCCTCGTGGACCGGACCAGTTGTCCCTACGATGAAAAGTCTCCTTATTGTAACACCGAAACCCAAACCAAAGCCAACGACTTCTTTGCCAAGTAAGTGCATAGCTATGTGGCCTGTTCTATATAAAAGCACACTAGCGGCCAAATATAAACCATTAGGGCGGGTGTCAAAATGCAGACAAACTTAACCCTTTACCACACAATCCCGATTTTAACGACCGAGAAAAAGAAGCCTTTTGAAAACATTGTGGGAAAAGGAGAAAATGCTGGTAACCAGCATTTTCTCCTTTTCCCACAATGTTTTCTACCCTTCCCAAAAAGAAACTTTAAAATTTGAGTCACATTTATTTTGTCGTCTGCAAATGCTTTTAATTTGGGCCAGTCTAAAATTTTGTCGTTTGGTAAAGAGTTAATTCGTGCCATTCAAAAGTATTTTTATTTATACGATTCTTACAAACAGTATGGTCTGTCAAAGTACCTGTAGCCGTCAGAAAAAATGTACTGTAACAATCAGAAGAAAAGTTGGCAATTTTAGTTCTTGTTTTACAGTACATTTTTCTGCCAGCGACTGGAACTTTGACGGGTTGATAAGTTTTGCTCTAGTTCAACAATATGTCAAATGAAAGATTGGACCATTGTTATACATTATCACTTCTAATAATATCCATACTTTTAAATAGTATGACTTAACTTTGAGCCATGCTCTGGAAAAAGGGGGCTTAATGCATCTCTGTGATGCACGTTACCAAGCAACTGATCACATGATCTTGGATCCACAAAAAACATTTTGTTTGACAGCCGACTGAATCATGAGATAAATTGATCCTTGGACATGCAGAAAATTCACCAATAGCGAAAAGTTTCGGCCCAGGTCAGCCTGCGCGGACTGCGCAGGCTAACATGGGTCAATACTTTTCGCAGATGCATTAAGCCCCCTTTTCACAGAGCATGGCTCATTTGTTTCGGATTTGACCCCTGAATTGTTTACAATTGGCAGCTAGTGGGCCTTAAACTCTTTACAAGACGACAGATTTAAGGTCTTCAAGATTCAAATCATCTGCCGACGACATAGCCTCGAGTGTCAGTATTCCATGATGATAAGGAAACAAAATGATAAAATTAAGAGTTTAGACAAGGGACACGAGCTGCATGAACTGCCTTCATAAAGAAACCATTTTTGATCATTTTCATGTAAAACTTATATTTTTCATATCGATTTTCAATGGTACGGTGCATACAAAGAAATACATGCCATCGGCCTTCTTGAGCAAACATGATGTAACCTGATTCCGGTAGCTCGGTAGTAATTACAGCAGAAAGTATCAGTTCCTTCTATTTTTGAGAAGGAACACTATTAAGAAGTTAGTAAAAAATGGTGTCAGTGTCAACCAACCAAGATAATTAATTGTTTTTTACATGCATGTGTCTTGCATTTGGCTGAAATTCAGTGCAATAAAACGTTCGAATATTGGTAAGGATTACAAGCTGGAATACCGTGTCGCGTCATCAAACTACGTGCGTTACGAGACGTAAGCAAAAATCACCGGTTCAAGGACACCCGCAGAACAACAACACCCGACGATAGTTATAGTAGCTAAAATAAATGAGTTTGTCCTTGAAAGAGAAGAAGACATAATGGACAAGGAGGAGATTATTTTCCCGATATTTGCAAAAGCTCTTATCCTCACGGTCGTAAAAATAGGGAACTTGTGATTAACCCGTGGGCTGCTAAACGTGACTCACTGGCTTTTGCAGACAGTGTAGATCAAGATCAGACTCCACAGAACGTGCAGTCTGATTTTGGATCCACTCTGTCTGATTAGGATATATTTTTCTCAAATAATAATAATAAGTTTAAAGAAGCATTATTCAGGTTTTTACTATCGGCTTGAAAATTTAATTTAACTTATTTAGCAGGATAAGAGTTAAAGGGCCAAGTAACCAAGGTCATTTTCTCAGATCGTAACGCATATACTTTATATTGCATGTTCAAATTCGAGTTCAGCCTAAGTTCTTTAACATAATTTGTTTCTGCTCTTTCGCTATTTTATGGAGAAAATTACCAGCTGGCTTTGATGAAATCTATGCATAGTGCTGGTAAAAAATAAAGAACATATAGATAAGTGCACTGTGTGTCGTAACTTAAATGAGATTCTGTGGATTCATTACGTTACAGACTTTAATCTAAATATGCAGAGCTGTTATGGATTTTTTCTCTTTTTTGTGTTTACGTCGACAGTCGAAGAAATTATTCACCAACCATTCTTAAGAACGTTCTTTGTCTTGTTCTCCAGAATTTTCTACATAAGAAAGTAACACAACTCGTGATTGGCTAAACCGTTTGGTTAAGCTACTCAGGAGTTGTGTTACTTTCAAATGTAGAAAATCTTGGAGAATAAGACTTAGAATATTCTTAAGAATGGTTGGTGAATACGGACCCAGACCACACAGAACCATGCCGATAATTAACAGAATCCAAATTACATACATGAATACATCAGAAATGTTGTGGTAACAAGAGGAAAAAATATTTTCATTTGTTACTATGCTTTCAAAAATTATGGTCCTTTGCAAGGCCCAGAAAGTCGTCAGCAGATCATAGTGCTTTCATGATACTTTTGTCCTTTGATATTTCAGACATGCCCCATTTGACCAACGAATTCAGTTGTCCTCCGGGGGTCGAAGCCTATTTCCCAAATCCGAACTCTTGTAGCGAGTACTACACATGTGCTGGAGGGTTTTCCTTCAAATTTAAATGTACAGAACCACTGCAGTGGAACTCAGAGGCAAATTTCTGCGATTGGCCTGATAAAGTAGTCTGTGCCAAAACCCCGAAACCAGCGACACCAAAACCAGCGCCACCAAAGCCCGAGATACCAAAAGCACCGGTGCGAAAACCAGTGCGTCTACCCCCAACAAGGCCCCAGGAAAGCTTTCCACAACCAAGACCTATTGAAAATCTTCCGCCTCCAAGAACTTTCAACAATATCATTCCAGCAATACGTCAACAGACTCAACAAGCAGCGAATTCTGCCCAAATATTTCCCGAACAGCCCAGAAGACGTAGACCACAAAATCAACAGCCACCCAGTATCCCAGCGGGAATACTTCCACCGAGAAAAACGGCCCACGAACGCAGGTTTGTCCCGACACAAGCCGCTTTTAGGACAACAGTGCCTCCCCCAACGTATCCTACACCCCCGTGGAATGAATGGTATAGATTTCTGTCCGAATTCTGGAGAGTTATGGCTACACTTGGGGCTTCTCCATCCGAGCAAGGCGGCAACATACTGCCCGGAACGATTGCCGGATTACCACGTAAGTTATCCCTTTATCAACCAATCCGGAGTTTTAACGACCCGAAAAAGAAAGACTTTTGAATAAATAGTAGTAAAACGAGAAAATGCTTCTACCCTTCGAAACACAAATTTCGATTTTTAAGACACACTTATTTTTGTACTCTGTAACACTTTCGATTTGGACAAGTCAAAAAATTTGTCGTTAATTGGTGAGGAGTTATGAGTAAATGACTCCTTACCTTACCAGACAATAAAAATGAAGGCTAGTCTAAATTGATTTCATTGCAGAGGTTAAACTGAATGTGTCTTGAATGATGTTTTATCTTTAGAAAGATTAGAAAACATGTGAAAGGAGAACACGCTAGTTACCAGCAGTTTCGTCTTTTTCCTTAATGTTTTTAAAAGCCTTATTGTCCAGAGGCGTTTGGTAAAGGTTAATAGTGAGCCATGCTCTGTAAAAAAAGGGATTCATATCAAATGCATCTGCAAAAAGTGTTGACTCAATTCAGCCTGCTCAGACAGAGACGGCTGACATGGGTCGAAACTTTTTGCTGTTTGTAAATTTCCGCATGTTCAAGGACCATTCTACCTCCAGCGGTTTAGCCGGTTGTTAGACTTGCTGGATCTTGTGGATCCATAATTATGTGAGGAATTATTTGGTATAATGCATCAGGGAGATGCATTAACTCTGTACCACACAGTTCCGACTTTTAACAACCCTGAGAAAGATAGCCTTTTGAAAACATTGTGGAAAAAGGAGAAAATGCTGGTAACCAGCATTTTCTACTTTTCCTACAATGTTTTCTACTCTTTCTAAGACAATTTTCTCCATTTGAGCCACATTAAAATTGTAGTCTGCAACTGCTTTCAATTTGGACCAGTCTAATATTTTGTCGTTTGGTAAAGAGATAAAACTCTCTTTTGCTAGAGTGCCGCTCAAATGTTTGTTTTGCCTATAAATATGACATTTTTTTTCATGCTTTTCGATATTTTATCGAGAAATAATGGTGGGTTATGGTTTGATATTTCATGGTTACGACTAGTGAAAATACCGATTTTATATTTACTAACTCTTCAAATGAAGGCGGAAACAGTAGTTCCCACGCAATAGTTACCTAGGTAATCAGCGCGTGACGTAATTTACACTATATTTCTCGCGCTTTACGTAATATTGTAATGCGTTTTTATGCGAGGGGGGTACGTTACGGGGAATTACCGAAAACAACTGTACTGGATACAGATGAAAGTTCCAACAAAGTAGGGGTTAGAAGCATGAAATAAATAGAATATTTGTTTTCTTTTGGTGAACGATCGAAATTTATTTCATCTCGTGAACATCATACGAAAAAAGAATCCTCTATATATTTAAAGTGAAATCTTTCCAGATTTCGTTTGCAAGTCCTTTAGAAAATATGGACAAAAAAAAACAAAAAAAAAAAATGTATTCTTTTTTATTTACATACAAAGATAGCGTTTGAAAAGGAATATATACATAGAAATACACACACAAACACGAGGAATTACCGAGTATTGTATTATTTGCTAAAATTACAGAAAAGACGTTATGTCGCAAAGAATAACAGTTGAATGGACATCCAAGCTGGTAGAGCTGCCGCGTTCTAGTCATGAAGATCGTGGGATCAAACCCGGTTGAGGGAAATCAATTTTAATTTTTTTTCTTCCTAACTCAGTGTAAATGGTCACATCGTTTGGATTTTTCCTTAAGAATATCAAATTTCTCTTTTCTCTCCCCCCCCCCTTTCCCCCCACGCCTCCCCACAAAAAAGCTAAAATATAGCTTTATGCTCCCTATTGTGTCATAAAATAATTAAGTTATGTTATAAAATTTTACATTATTTTCAGAACCCGACAGACCAGCTACACAGCAAACACAACAACCGATATCCTTCTGTACGAACAAACCGAACGGTGTGTACCCAGATGTATCTGACTGTACCAAGTACATAGAGTGCGTCCAGACGCGAACCTACAAATTTTCTTGTCCAGGTGGCACAGCATTCCATTCACAACACCTTGTATGTGACTACAAACATAAAATAACACGTTGCAATCCGTAAAAAACACACACACACAAATTTGGATTCTTTGAACGAATTCTATTATCTATACTCGTATTCTCTTTGTTAACTCACGCAGTTCATTTAATTTGAGCAATGTCCTGACAAAAGGGAACTTAATGTATCTCCATGATGCATCATAGTAAGCAAGCCATCACATGATTTATAAATCGATAAAATCCATTTCGTCTAACAACCAGTGGATTCATGAGGTAGGCATGTCTTTTGACATGCATGAAATTGACCAATAGCAAAAAGTGGCGGCCCAGGTCAGCCTACGCGGACTGCACAGGCTTACCTGGGTCGATATCCATATTTTTTACAGATGCATTAAGCGCTCTTTTCACAGAGCATGGCTCATTTTTATTTTTAAATATGCAAAAGTTGTTTTACAGTTTATTCTTTTTAACTCTTTCAGCGCGATAACCACTAAACTCGAGCTCTTTCGAAGGATGAAAATGAACGGGCCATGCTCTGTGAAAAGGGGGCTTAATGCATCTCCATGATGTATGATACCAAGCAAGTCATCCCAGTTTGATACACCCCTAAAATCCTTTTTTTATAACGACCTACTGAATCATGGGGTGCACTCCTCCTTTGACATGCAGAAAATTGACCAAAACCAAAAAGTTTCGGCCCAGGTCTGCCTGCGCGGACAGCGCAGGCTGACATGGGTTGATACTTTTTGCAAATGCATTAAGCCCCCTTTTCATAGAGTATAGCTAGAATGTACAATCCACTGAAGCCAAAAGTGATTTTTGTCTTCCAGATTTGACTAAGCAAGGGGACGGTATAGATCAAGATCCGACTGCACGTTCTGTGCAGCCTTATCTTGGTCTGTTCCATCCATAAACAGCCCTGCTTTCGCCTATGGCGTTGAAAAGTTCAAACCACTGGGGGAGAATATTTATCTACCTGATTTCTTTGCTTCTTCGTTCAACACAAATGAGGAATATGTGGGAGACACCCTTTCGAATGTTGCGTAAATCTTGTAGAAAAGGGAGCAATTGCTTGACAGGAGCTGCTGTTCCTTTTCACACAATGTTTTCCAAAAGCTGGTTTCTACACGAGACACATAGGATCTGAAAGGAGTTTGCATTTTAGGTAAAATTTTATTAAACGAGTTTAGAAAAAATGTTATTAGGCGAGCCTTTAGCACACTTCAGAAATGAAAATATTCCCACATTACACATTTACAAATTGCTCATTCCACAGAAAGCGATGGACGAAATTGTGCTCAATGCTTTTATCCTGTTCCCAACAATCCGTAGATTTAATGATCCCGAGGAAGCTGACCTTGGAAAACATTGTGGGAAAAAGAAAAAACAATGCTGGTAATTAGCCCTTTCTTCTTTTCCCACGCTGTTTCATTTTTTGAAAAGCAAGTGATACCATTTCAGCCACCATATTGAATTTGTTGTGTGCAAATGCGTTCACTCTTTACCAGAAGATAAAGTTTTGGAATTGACAACATGATGAGCATTTACAAATGACATGAGCCACGCGTTGGCAAAAGGGGGTTAAATGCATTTCGGTGATGCATTAAACCAAGCAATTCATCACCTAATTATGGATCCATAAAATCCGTTTTGTCTAACAATTGACTGGATATGGAGATAGAATAGCCCTTGGACAGGCATACAATATACAAATAGCAAACAGTTTCGACATATGTTAGCCTGCGCGGACTGCACAGGCTGACATGGGTCGCGACTTTTTGCAGATGC
The DNA here is from genome assembly GCA_945859785.2 of Tridacna gigas. NCBI lineage: Eukaryota > Metazoa > Mollusca > Bivalvia > Cardiida > Cardiidae > Tridacna > Tridacna gigas. Next base: position 47,834,719 of record OX244030.2, on the reverse strand, counting down.
ATTAAGTCCCCCTTTCACAGAGCATGACTCATATATGGGATATGGCTCAAATAATGGAATTTATTTTTAGCAAGATTATGAAAAACGGTGTGGATACAAATGACAAAAAATGCCGGATACCAACAAGAGTTTCCAAGCGTCGTCAGAACACGCGATTGTTTGGTAGTCTGATAACTGGTTATCTCCCGAAACAAAGTGGCAACTGCTGACTCTGAGACTTTGAAAATGTTCTTGTATAATAAGGAAATTCAACGTTAACCTTTTACTAGACAATCCCGAGTTTTAGCCACCCTGGGAAATAAGGCCTTTGAAAATGCTCGTTCGCTAACAATTTCTGCTCTTCAACAGACAAAATCTATCAGTTCGATCTCATTTAATGTGTCGTCTGCAAATGCTTTCAAAGAGGCAAGTCTAAAATTTTATCGTCTGGTTAAGAGTTAGCCAGGGTTTTAATGCATCCTTAAATATTTTAACCCTTATCCTGCTGAATAAAAGAAATGAAACTTTCAAACCAATAGTATAACCCCAAAACTTTCCTGTTCCAAAGGGATTTTTGGAGGAAGATATCTCCTCATCGGACAGTGTAGATCAAAGATCAGACGGCACGTTCTGTGCAGTCTGATCTTGATCTACGCTGTCTGCAAAAGGTCAGTGAGTCGTGATAAGCAGCCTAAGGGTTAAACATTGAGGCAAAGGGAGAAAATGCTTATTATCTGAGCCATTTCTCGTTTTCTTTTTTTTTTCCACAAACTTTCAATAGTGGACCGTGGCAAGACAACTAAAAATACTTTGCAAGAAATGATGAGAGAATACGTTATCATTTATCAAACAATGTCGTGTCTTAACGAACCTTGAGAATAGCACTTTCGAAATCACTGTGGGAAAAAAGGAGAAAATGCTGGCAACCAGCATTTTCTCCTTTTCCCACAATGTTTTCTGTCCTTCCAAAAAACAAACCTGTTATCTGAGCCAATCGTGTTTTATTATCTGAATGAATATGCTTTTGCATATGGACTAAATCTAGTCTAAACTTTTGTAGTGTGGTCAATTGTCTATGTATTTCTTGCCTTAGATCTATAAACTTATAACTCGCCGAAGTAAGTTCTACACGGTCCGTATTCATCATTCATTCTAAATAGCATTCTTAGTCTTATTCTCGATTTAGAGAAGGTAACACAATTTCTGATTGGTTAAACCGCATTTGTTTGCCAATCAGAAATTGCCTTACTTTGACACCAGGTTATAAATTTTATCAGGAATGCTTGGTGAATACAGGTCATGGATCAGAGAAGATGGCACTCAAAAGGGTGTAAACCACTGGCGCCGATAACATTGAAATACATGCAGTGCTTTGATCTTGAGTGCGGCTGCGCAGTGCACGTATTCGCTGTTACTAGATTTGAGCTTTACGAAGATTTACTGATAATACTGTCTGTTTAACGTAAGCATACACCGATAACGTAAACACGCTATGTACCAAAGTGCTTTAATTAGATTTGCCTTACAATTGGATTTTGTTTAATGGAAACTGTTTTGTAAATAAATAACCATATGTCGTTGTTAAAATAAGTATGTTGTTGTGTCTGACTGATATCCCATATACATTGGTTGCCGAGCCCGTTGCTCAGCCGGTAGAGTATAGGCTTTGAAACCAGGAGCCACTGGTTCGAATCCCCAGCTCAGCCAATTTATTTCTGAGGATTAATGACAGTCGTTGCGACGCGAATCGATCCCTCTCACCGTTTATCAATTAAAAATGGTTATGTGGGAAAACAGACAGTGACGTCAGAAGAATATTTTGCAAACTACTGGCAAAAAAACCCTGAAAGTATGGATAAGTGCACTTGCCGCCGCGATACAACTGAAATAATGTTGGGGAAAAAAGCCATATAACTGATCCAATATGGTGGCACGGTGAGACCCGCCCCCCCCCCCCCCCCCCCCAATCAAGTTTTATCATGGCGATGTCTCCCGGGTCCGAATTCACCAACCATTCTTAGGAACACTCGTTGTCTTCATGTCACGAATTTTCTAAATTTGAAAGTAAAGCAAGTTCTGACTCGCTTAACTAGACGGTTTAGCCAATCAGAAACTGTGTTACTTTATAAATCTAGAATAAGATAAAGAATGTTCTCTGTGAAAGTGTGGAAAACATTGTAGGAAACCAATTGTGGTAGGCAGCATTTTCTACTTTCCACACAATGACCTAAAAAAAAAACCAACTTCTTCATAGACGTTAAACTTTTTTTTTTTTTGTACAGGTTTAACCCTTTACCACACAATTACGACTTTTAACGACGTCGAAGAAGTTTTTTGAAAACATTGCGGGAGCCAGCATTTTCTCCTTTCCCCACAATGTTTTCTATCGTATCAAAACAAATTCCATCATTTGAGCCACATTAAATTGTTGTCTGCGAATGGTTTCAATTTTGAAAAGTATATAATTTTGTCGTATGGTAAAGAGTTCAAGCATTTGTTATGAGAACAACTTCTAGAATGGTTTTTCAATATGCACCTAATGACTGTTCTAGATTTGTTTGTTGTTTGTATGTTGGTACGGTGTTTAAGCCTTTACCACACAGTCCCGAATTTCAAAGGCCCTCAGGAAATGGGATTTTGAAAAAAATTGTGTGTAAAGGAGAAAATGCCTACTTTTACTGCAATGTTTTCTACCCTTTGAATAAAAGTACATTACATGAGCCATATTAAATTTGGCGTCTGTAAATGTTTTCAGTTTGAACTTGTATAAAATGCTGCCGTTCGAGAAAGAGTTGAAGCCGTTTTCAATATTACTGCAGTTATATCGCGGCGGCCAGTGCACATATCAATGCTTTCCTGAAGTTTCTCATTTTTTTTTTTTTTTTTTTCTTTTAACCAGTACTTAGCACAATATTCTTCCCAACCCACTGGCTGCTTTTCCAAATAAGCATCATCAAAAGAATGATCAGCGGTGAGAGAGGAACTAATCCTGTCGCAATGACTATCATCAATCCTCACAAAGAAATTCGCCAAGCTGGGGATCGAACCATCGACCCCCTAGTTTCAAGTCCTGTACACTACTAACTGTGCTACCAGGCTTGGTAAAACCTTTCTAGAACTAAGTAAGTTGTTCAAGAAGACTACTGGCTAGAGTACCGAACTTCTAAATTGAGGCAAGTTGTTCAGCCTTTTACTAAACAATACCATATCTCATCGACTCTGGAGAGAGAGACTATTAAAACATTATGACAAATAGGAAAAATGCTGGTAACCAACATCTGCAGCAGTTAGTCTAATTCTGAAGAATTCTGTTAAATTTCAAAGTAACACAATTTCTGATTAGCTATATCTAATAGTCTGAAGCCGAAAAACAAATTGTATGACTTTCTACATCTGTAGACTGAGAATCCCTCTTAAAATGGTTAGTGAAAACGGTCCATGATCTTGGATATAGGCTGTCTGCCAAAACATTCGAACTTGTCCGATTATAAAGTCGTGACAAAAATTTCCATACAGAGACCCAAAGGTTATCTATGACGTCACTAATCGTGTCTCCAAGCCGACATTCATATCTAAGAAAAGACAGTAGTGCGAGATTATAGAGATAAGCAAAACAAACCTTTACCAAGCTAGTACGATTTTTAACGGCCAGGGACATGAAATCTTGTAAAACATTCTGGGAAAAGGAGAAAATGCTGGTAACCAGCATTTTCTCCTTTTCCCATATTGTTTTGTTCAAGGCCATATTTATTTTGTCATCTGCAAATGCTTTTAAGGTGAACAAGTCTAAAACTTTATAGTCAGGTAACGAGTTAACTCTTTACCTGACAACAGGTGTCACAGATGTAGCAGAAGTCGATCAACAAACTCAAGTGGGCGTTACTGTTACAAGACAAGTGATCAAACATTAAATCTAAACTTCGCGAAATCGTGCTTCCAGGTAACAGGACAATATCTAACGTTGTGCAACGCTCGTACAACTGTCATTCCGATCCAAACGACTCGCAAACGATCGGGTAAGAATTTTGCATTGGATGAGATGTCTCGCAAGACATCTTGAAGACGATCGTAGAGACCCAGTCTACCTCATGACTAAGTCGGTAGTGTTAAAAAGTGGCTATTATGGATCCGTAATTATGTGATGGCTTGAGTGGCATAATGAATCACGGAGATGCATTAAGCCCCCTTTTGCCAGAGCATGCCATATATAGGTATACCACAAACACTGAGACATTAACGTACTTGAAGTAACTGACCCGTCCACCAGGGAGAGGGTGTAAAGCATATGATGGAGTGAAGTGTATTATTCATTCTCTCACAATGATTCGCCTAAAACGACTGACTGAAATACTTAACATTTAAGCTGCTGAATAAATGAAACGCAAATTTCTGCTCAATACTAAAAGCCCAAACATTTCGGTTTCAAAGTTGATTTAACCGGGAAAGAAAATACCGTATCGGATAGTGTAGATCAAAGATCAGACTGCACGTTCTGTGCAGTCTGATCTTGATCTACACTGTCCGCAAAAGTCAGTGGGTCGCGATTAGCAGCTTAAGGGTTAATTCTGTAGAATAAAAGTTCGATTCCTGCATAGGTAATTGAACAAATACCTGTACTGCCTGTTAACTAATGCATGTATGTTCAGGCTTTGTGGTCAGAGACGTTCGTTTTGTGACGAACTTTGCCATCTACATGTATATAATGTAATTATTACATTATATAGATGGCGAAGTTCGTCACAAAACGAACGCCTGTATTTGTGGTACATATATATATCTAATGAATATTTAGTTTCACTCCTTTTCACTCCTTTTCGCTCTATGTACATCTGTGTGCATGGGCCGGAAGCCTAGATACCGTGTTACTCTATTGCATTGTATCATATACATATAGCCTTTTACTAAAATACCAGGCATTCATCACAGAGCATCGCATCCAGTTTCTCATTCTCCCTTTTTCTTTTCTTATTTGTTCTATTTCCAATCTACTTTTTTTTTTCTTCCTCTTTTGTTTATTTTTCGCCTCTCTTTATCAATTTCTCCTTATTTCTGTTTTTATTTTTGTGTACATTTTTTCTTTTTTTTTCTATATTTAATCATTTACACCATGTTTTGTTTCCATTATCTTTCATCTGTTGTTAATTTGGTTGTAGGGGAAGGGCCGAATCTAAGTTGTAAGAACTTGTGGCCCGACTCCATTCACTTCATGAATAAAATATGTTTAAACTAAAAAACTAAACTATCATATCAATTCCCTAGGCTCATTTGGTTTGTCACGCGGAATGATTTATCCGTGGTTAATCGTATGTAATCTGGAAAACCTGTAAGCACGCGTGATCAAAATCCGATTCTTTGTCACTATCCTGTTCCCCATACAATAAATGGACAACCGCAAAGACCAAACGTAACCCAAATTGGATATGAGACTTTTATTGAAAGCTTTACATTTATAATTCACACACCAAAACTTTTTAATCCATGGCAGCATACACATATATTAATTCATCGCAACATGTTGTTGTCATAATTTAAGATTCTTTTATGTTTAGAACAACTGCAGACAACATATTGAAACTAGCTAAAAAGATGGGTTTTTGCCTTGGAAAAGGATAAAATGCTTGTTACCAGCACTTCTTCCTTTTCACACAATTTTTTCAAGATTCGTCGTTTGATGGAATTAGCTAATGATGGGTTAATACATATAAGGATAACCGGATTCTTCCATTGTCTTCTTTATCCAGTCAGCGTACATGGACACGTCCTCGAAAATACCTGGTTCGTCGGCCTTGGTACAGTCTCCACCAGATGATGCAATACCTGGACATATGTACAAACATTAACAAATGAGCCATGCTCTGACAAAAGGAGGATATACTAGTAATGCATCTCTGTGATGCAATATACCAAGCAAGTAATCACATAATTATTGATCCATAAAATCCAATTTTATCCAACAACCTACTGTATCATGAGGTAGAAAGGTCCTTGGACGTCCAAAAAAAAATTACAAGAGGTAAAGAGTTTCGACCCATGTCAGCCTGCGCGGACTACGCAGGCTGACATGGGTCGATACTTTTTGCAGATGCATTAAGCCTCCTTTTCACAGAGTATGGCTCATTTGATTTGTACGGCCATTGGCCCAAATAAACACAATACTGAAAAAATATATATACCAACCTAAAATTACAATAAAGCCGTGCGAGAGCACTGAATGCTGGCAAAGACCGAGACAGACATCCGATAGTTGAAAACGAAAAAATCAAATCCAGCTTTTATCAACACCTGAAATTCGGTATTACTCTTTGCAGGTCAAACTCATTTACATATTTTGAGTTAAACGAAGTAAACAGCGTGGATCATTACGCCCCCTCTTTATACATGATGTTAAATCTTATTTCCGATGGTCATTGTCCTGACGTTTTTTTTTTTTTCAAATAACTCAATCTTGAAAAAGGAAAAGAAATACTGGTAACTATGCCCCTTGTCTTTAACAGCCAAACGTCATCCATAGGGCCACATTTAATTTGTCGTTCGTAAGTGCTTTCAATCTGGAAAGGTCTCGAATTTTCTCGTTTGTTAAAATGGTAAACATGTAGACTGTACTTTTGAATCGCACACAAATCATCAACAAAATATTTTCTAATTGCAACATCTGCAGCTCTAGAAAGTATAAAAAAACAAGAGGGCCATGATGGCCCTGGGTCGCTCACCTTATTAGAGTGCCTTAAAGGTTTTTCTTTAATTTGACCATTTGACCTAGTTTTTGACTGCAGGTGACCCAATTTCAAACTCGTATTTCATGAAGGCAAACATTCTGACCAATTTTCAAGTCAACTGAGCAAAAAATTTGGCCTCGAGTGCCCAAAAGATATTTCTTTAATTTGACCTAGTGACCTAGATCATGACCCCAGGTGACCCAAATTTGAACTGGTCTTTGACTATATCAAAAGAAACATTTTAACCAATTTTCAAATCAAATGAATAATAAATATGGCGCCTAGAGTGCCCACTAGCTATTTCTTTAATTTGACCAAGTGAACTAGTTTATGACCCCAGTTGACCCAAATTCAGACTGATGTGAGATTTTACAAAGACAAATATTCTGACCAATTTTCAAGGCAATTAAGCAAATAATGTGGCCTCTAGAGTGCCCACAAGGTATTTCTTTATTTTGACCTAGTGACCTAGTTTATGGTTCCAGGTGACCCAAATCCAAACTCATTTGGTATTTCATCAAGACAAACATTCTGGCCAAATTTCAGGTCATTTGAGCAATAAATGCGGCCTCCAGAGTGCAAACAAGGTATTTCTTTAATTTGACCCATTGAACTAGTTTATGACCCAAGTTGACCCAAATTAATCTTATGTGAGACTTTATAAAGACAAACTTTCTAACTAATTTTCATGACAATTGAGCAAATAATGTGGCCTCGAGAGTGCCAACAAGGTATTTCTTTAATTTGACCTAGTGACCTAGTTTATGACCCAAGATGACCCAATTTTGAACTCAATGAACTTGTTGCGCTTAGACGGGAAAACAAACTTAGAAGAGAATCACTACATACCAAATATCAAAGCTCTACGCCTTCCTGGCGTAGAGAGGCAGATTCTTAAAGTTTTCCTTCTTTGTTCCTATGTTCGAACTTGTGACCCCCGGGGCTGAGCCAGTTTTGACCCAGGGGCATCATATGAACAAACTTGGTAGAGGTCCACTAGCAAATGCTACATACCAAATTTCAAAGCTCTACACCTTCCCGTTTAAGAGAAAAAGAAATTTAAAGTTTTCCTTCTTTGTTCCTATCTTCGAACTTGTGACCCCCGGGGCGGGGCCAGTTTTGACCCAGGGGCATCATATGGACAAACTTGGTAGAGGTCCACTAGGAAATGCTACATACCAAATATCAAAGCTCTACACCTTCCCGTTTAAGAGAAAAAGAAATTTAAAGTTTTCCTTCTTTGTTCCTATCTTCGAACTTGTGACCCCAGGGCGGGGCCAGTTTTGACCCAGGGGCATCATATGAACAAACTTGGTAGAGGTCCACTCTGAGATGCAACATACCAAATATCAAAGCTCCACACTTTTCGGTTTCAGACAAGAAGAATTTTAAAGTTTTCCTTCTTTGTTCCTATGTTCGAACTTGTGACCCCAGGGGCTGGGCTAGTTTTGACCCCAGCAGCATCCTTGGAACAAACTTGGTAGAATTCCACTAGGAGATGCTACATACCAAATATCAAAGCTCTATGCCTTCCCATTTAACAGAAAAAAAAATAAAGTTTTCCTTCTTTGTTCCTATGTTTGAACTTGTGACCCCCGGGGCGGGGCCAATTTTGACCCCAAGGGCATCATATGAACAAACTTAGTAGAGGTCTACTAGGCGATGCTACATACCAAATATCAAAGCTCTACGCCTTCCAGTTTCAGAGAAGATGATTCTTAAAGTTTTCCTTCTCTGTTCCTATGTTCGAACTTGTGACCCCCCGGGGCAGGGCCAACTTTTGCCCCAAGGGCATCATATGCATGAACTTGGTAGAGATCCACTAGAAGATGCTACATACCAAATATCAAAGCTCCATGCCTTCCTGTTTCAGAGAAGAAGATTTTTAAAGTTTTCCTTCTTTGTTACTATTTTGGAAATTGTGACCCCCGGGGCGGGGCCAGTTTTGACCCCAGGGGCATCATATGAACAAAACTGGTAGAGGTCCACTAGGCGATGCTACATATCAAATATCAAAGCTCTACGCCTTCCAGTTTCAGAGAGGCAGATTTTTAAAGTTTCCCCTCTTTGTTCCTATGTTCGAACTTGTGACCCCCGGGGCAGGGCCAGTTTTCACCCCAAGGGCATCATATGAACAAATTCAGTAGAGGTCCACTAGGAGATGCTTCATGCCAAATATCAAAGCTCTATGCCTTCTAGTTTTAGAGAAGATGATTCTTAAAGTTTTCCTTCTTTGTTCCTATGTTGGACATTGTGACCCCCGGGGCTGGGCCAGTTTTGACCCCAGGGGCATCATATGAACAAACTTGGTAGAGGTCCACTAGGAGATGCTACATGACAAATATCAAAGCTCTATGCCTTCAAGTTTCAGAGAAGAAGATTTTCAAAGTTTTCCTTCTTTGTTACTATGCTTAAACTTGTGGCCCCCGGGGCGGGGCCAGTTTTGACCCCAGGGGCATCATATGAACAAACTTGGTAGAGGTCCACTAGGCAATGCTACATACTAAATATCAAAGCTCTACGCCTTCCAGGTTCAGAGAAGATGATTTTTAAAGTTTCCCCTCTTTGTTCCTATGTTCGAACTTGTGACCCCCGGGGCAGGGCCAGTTTTCACCCCAAGGGCATCATATAAACAAACTTGGTAGAGGTCCACTAGAAGATGCTTCATGCCAAATATCAAAGCTCTATGCCTTCTAGTTTTAGAGAAGAAGATTTTTAAAGTTTTCCTCTTTGTTCCTATGTTGGAAATTGTGACCCCCGGGGTAGGGCCAGTTTTGACCCCAGGGGCATCATATGAACAAACTTGGTAGAGGTCTACTAGGAGATGCTACATGCCAAATATCAAAGCTCTATGCCTTTAAGTTTTAGAGAAGAAGATTTTTAAAGTTTTCCTTCTTTATGACTATGCTTAAAATTGTGACCCCCGGGGCGGGGCCAGTTTTGACCCCAGGGGTATCAAATGAACATACTTGGTAGAGGTCCACTAGGAGATGCTACATGCCAAATATCAAAGCTCTACGCCTTAAAGTTTTAGAGAAGAAGATTTTTAAAGTTTTCCTCCTTTATGACTATGCTCAAACTTGTGACCCCCGGGGCGGGGCCAGTTTTGACCCCAGGGGCATCAAATGAACAAACTTGGTAGAGGTCCACTAGGAGATGCTACATACTAAATATCAAAGCTCTGCGCCTTCTAGTTTCAGAGAAGAAGATTTTGCTTTTTTTTTTTTTTTTTGCTTTTTTTTCCTTTTTGTTGCCATGGCAACAAGAGTTGTGGGTGGAATTCAATTCTTTGAACAATTTTGGTAGAGCTTCACCCAAGGAACATCACTGCCAAGTTTCATCAAGATTGGCCCAGTGGTTTAGGAGAAGAAGATGTTTAAAGAAATTGTTGACGGACGACGGACGACAGACGACGGACGACGGACGCCGGACATAGGGCGATCACAATAGCTCACCTTTAGCACGTTGTGCTAAGGTGAGCTAAAAAGGGGGTGCAAACTACAGAACCAATCTGATTATCGATGGTCAGTACTACTGAGAGCAAGAATATCATTACCTTGGATATACCAGGCGCCATTAGCACCTCTGCAAGAAAGTGGACTTCCAATGTCATCCTGTCGAAGAAAACTAAGGTTAGAAGAATAAACCATACAGCTAACTTTAACCTCTAACGCTAAATGCAGCTGACGCTGGGTTTTACGTTATTTTGCAGACGCTCTAGATCAAAATAAGCAGAGCCAATGTCAAATAATTGAACGGAATTGGTTAAACTATACAGATACGTATCTGGTTCAAATTATATTGCTTTCTTACCTTAGTGCGACTTTTGGAGAGAAAAATTATATTTTTCACTATCCTACCAAACTTCGTGAAATTGTATTTGAGCCATGCTCTGTGAAAAGGGGGCTTAATGCATCTGCAAAAAGTATCGACCCAGGCCAGCCTGCGCACCCTGCGCAGGCTGACCTGGGCCGAAACCTTTTGCTTTTGGTCAATTTTCTGCATGTGCAAGGACCATTCTATCTCAGGATTCAGTCATTTGTTGGAGACAACGGATATAATGGATCCAAAGTTATGCGATGACTTGCATGGTATAACGCATCACGGAGATGCATTGAGCCCCCTTTTGCCAAAGCATGGTTTATTTATACTTGTATCTATTCAGTGTGCAACCAAGTAGTTGCTGCGGAGAACACATAAAGGTTAAGTCTTCATAACTTTTATTGTCATAATTAGTATCCGAGCTCGAATTACTGATATTTTGCTCTTGTTTATAGAGGTATGTTGCGACGCAGAAAATGAAGGACCGCTTACTCCACAGAAATCCTTTGTTGAGTTTTCATATCCAGCACAAACTTCCGTATTGGGCAGAAAGTCGTCCCAGTGTTTAGCACAGATCGAGTCATCTAAAATCGGGTACATCAACTGGTTCAACAGTTCTTCGTTTCCAGTTGCTTCATTAAAAAAATGGAAGAAAAAACATTTGTTAGAGAATGTGATTTGTAGCATACCAACTGCATTCAAGCACACCTTTGCCTTTCATGAGCGCTTTTACTATAAAACTTGTGATTTCTCTTCGTGCGTGAAATTTAAAAAAAAAATACATATGTTTAAAAAGTATGTGTGCAGATGATGTGTATCAACATCAGACAGAACAGAGCTTTCAGTCGAAACTTGAAGCTACAACTTGAGATTTTTTGTTGAGCATTGTGGCAAAGGCGGCCTTAAATATTCGACGATTGGGCTGATATTGTCCTAAAGATTTAACAAAGTCAGATATTCTTCTTCACATGCCCTTATTATAAACTGGGCATGATCGTGAAGACCTCTATCATATACCACATTCCGTACATGATCGCCAGATTTGAGATTCACCTGAAAACAGCTGGAGAAGTTGGTGGGAAAATTGCGGATTTTATATCTCCTGAAATAAATTGCTTAAGACGACTTTGAAAATAGCCTTGTAAAGTTAAGATAATTAACATGAATTTGTAAAGTGAAAGTTAGACGCGAAAAAAATGCTAAAAAGTGAAAAAAAAGTCTGGGTGAAAATTTTCATACGTACTTACAGGAAGTACTACCCCATCCAGGTAGATAACATTGTTCCCCAATGGTGTAGGTATGCGAAGGATCTGGCAGGCATATCGGACGTGTGTGTTCGTTCCATCTAATTGAAAAGAAAAAAAGGGATAATCATGAAAATATCCAAAGTTTTACACTCTTTTCTATTAGAAATATTGCCACATAGATGAAATCGACGTTTAAGTCAGCAGAGCAAAACCTTTAAATCTATTACAGCTTAATTTGCATAAAGTTCGTGGCAAACATCCGGAGAGTCCAAAAGACACTGGACGGTTTCCTACAGTAACATAGCTGTATAAGATGACATAAAATTTTACTGCTAGGCAGCCGTAACAAAAAGGCCTTGAAGGTGGAGCGGTGTTGCCAAATGGTAAGCAAGCATGCCAAAGGTACTGTATATTTGGCCCACGGGTAGTATTTAATGAAGACCGACTGGCCTTTATCCAAACATGGAGGGAAACGTTCCATCACCTTGTTCCTTGGAACGAACGAGTCCTCCTGTTTGATAAAGAAGGTATAAAAACGCCATCCCGTAGAAATATATTTGGGCCACTCCGAATACTAGCTTGCAATAGCAACCTTAGCCCAGGAGAGACTGGCCCCCACGAATTGCTTATTTGGCCGTCCTTGGGTCTTCATTTCAAGTGTTGATATTAGAGCATCAACCAGACCCTGGTCCACCAGTTTCAACAAGTTCATTGTAGACTTATTTTCGATTACGGAAAATCAATAGCGACACTTTATAGTCAATTATATCTAAACTACGATCACAATAGGGTCTTGGCATTTAGATGATCCTAAAGATATATCGGACGTGTTGAAAAATGTTTGGCTCAGCATTGTCAAATAATGGAATTCTTACAGTAAGAAACTATGTTTATAGCAACGGTAGACCTACAAAGTAAGTGCGTGTATCATTAAAAAAAAGTTAATTCACTGTCAAATGCAGTCATCATACAACACGGTCTACTACGTGCATAACTGTGAGATGTGACCACTGCTTACAGGAAATTATATTAAACTCATTACAGTAACATTGGTTTGGAAACCTTGGTAGTCCGATAAGTATAATTATGATGACATAATGGCGTGATTTTGATATGTCACTCGAATATTTTGTGACTTTGGCTATATCTTAAACAGTATTATCCGCGATAGGGAAAAAGAGACAGACGGACAGGGAGTGAGAGCCAGAGAGAGAGACAGACAGACAGACAGAGACATAGATAAACAGAATTAACGTAAATATCTACAATATATTAGTAAAATACATTACTGAATTGGCTCAACTGTCAAAACTACTGCAATATCGTTCTCCAAACTGGTGACGTTGTACCCCGGATGTAAGACGACACGTCTTATGTGATAGTACTTCTCGTGGGAATCGTCCGTACTGATATTGTACGTACCGGCATATATACGCCATAAGTGAAGGTTAAGGTCGAACACACTGTAGCCGAAACTGTTTCAAAATAAAAAAAAATAACAAAAATGAGGGTGCATACCGATCTCTGGAACTAATACAATCGCAATCTCTTACATCAAAAGCTATAATATACCAAGCATCTGATTCCAAAACTGGTTATCTGATTGACGACGACGTTCATTCTCTGCCAGTTAGATGGCTAGTTTTCGAAGGAAAATTTTAAAGTAATAATGGTAATTGAATAAGGCCCAAATTGATGCCACTGGGTCAGAATTTGGAATAAGTTCCAATTCCTTCGACTGACTAAATGCGATTAGTCTGTTGTTCGACTTAGCCGACCGTTGGATGGAATAAGCAATTTCATCCTACAAATCATGACTTCACATGTCCTCTACAAAGATGGTCCACCTTTTATACACTGCAGTTCAGCGGCCGTAATTAGAGGCTGGTAGACGCCTCAGTTAGAGGTTATTATAAACCTCAGTTTTGGACAATCAAAGCCTCGGTAAGGACCTGTAAAACAGATCAGTAAAGACGTATCGAACGCCACAGGCATGGCCTAATAAAAATCTTAATTAGAGGAAACTCTGTATCCCATACTACAATTGGAACGATCCTCAGTGTAAATAGCTTTTATCAAATGCATTAGTTTTGGCTGTTAAACTTTTCTAGGTAAAGAATAGCTTACACCGAAGTGTAGAGCTAATAAAATTCCGAGTCAGATGCTATTATAACCTCACTCATGAGATATAAAACAAAGACCATAGCTCTACATCCTCAACACCCGCCTAGGGTTCTCCTTAGCTCAGTCAGGGGTAAATAAGGTCAGATCAATCATTTGCTAAATTTTTTTAATAGTGAAGACACTGGATCCGAATGTCCCGCATTAGATCTCCTGTGGAGTCATGCTTATAGGAATTGTCCCGCAATTTTGTCAAAGTCGTATAACCTGTTGATGATGTGAAGTATTGATAAGAGTTCTGGACACGTGCAAACGGTGAAATGAAATGTGAAAATGCTTTATGAAGAATCAAAGAAAATCCAATTCATTCCAGTGTTTTTACGTGTGTCATTTGATATTTCTCCTTATTGATTTCTCTCTGATTTAAATGGCAGCCCTGGTGCATGATGTAAAATGTAACGTTGAATAATATGTAAAACACTGACCGAACGCTCTAACTCACCTCTCAAAATGCTGTGCAGATGTAAGAACAACATTTGGATGGATGATAGCCCCAGAACCGGAGATGAAGTCCATGTCATCGACAATCAGTGTCTGATTAAAAAACAATGATCAATTGATGTACAAGCAAGCAATCATATTACGGGGATTTTTTTTTCCACGGAGTGTCATAGTTTCTCACCATAACTAATCTATTGCATCACATGTTGAACTTCAAGTTTACCAATATCAACGTTTAAAAAAGTTATCAAACGCTATATTTGGCGGCTCATTTGAAAAATATTAGGAAAGAATTATAAAAACATATTAGGAAAGAATGAAAACCTAGTAATCAGCACGTCCTCTTAATATTAATATATTTCCTCTTTCATCATCATCTGAGTAACATTTGTGACAGGGCTTTCAATCCGGAAGTGTCCTGCATTATGTTCTCTAGCAATGAGTTGAAGCATGTGTGAGAATGCATGTTGCGACTGCGTGGCGACTATAGATGTCTGTGACATCGTCTAGAATCTTAATCAGTGCACAATAGTATAGATCTATCGATATAAAACCCATTTATAGACTACAACAATAAAGTAAATGTTGGAAATGGATAGGAATCTATCCATACAGGACAGAAAAAAATGGATATGGAAGAAATGCTAGCAAAGGACACTTGCCCTTTTTCCAACAATGCTTTCGGAAGTATTTTTTCTCGTCGTTGCAGACACGAGATCTGCTTTGCAAACGAAAAATTACATATCTTTACTTATTTTATTAAACAAACTAATCACCATCCAGGGCCACGATCCTTGCTTTGCAACCTGCCCTCCAACAATTCTGCTCGTGATTGGCTGTACAGTCGGGACACCACATGGAGGTGGACCTAGAACAAGCATTGTTTCATGCACGAGGAAGATTAGGGACAAGAGTAGTTTCTATTTCTAATTTTAAAAAAAGTTTTAGTATTAAATATTTTAGTCTCTTCTTCTTCTTCCTCCTCTTCTTGAAAATGTGAATCTTTATAGGTTTTCTTAGGAAGAAATATTGAAATCCATTTTTTTTTTTTTTTTTTCAATCTTGTCACAAAAGTGGTTGATTTTTGTTTTGGTCACTCATCCTATTTTTGAAACATTTTCCATCATTTCAGCAACGGTGAAATATTTTGAAATATTCTTTCAACAACGAATTAGAGCTAAACCTGTGCTTTAACACTTTCTGTGATCGTAATGCTATTTGTAGATTTTCTGGCTTTAAAAACGAGCAACTCATAAATCTAGGTCAACGATTAAAAAAACCACCAATTTACACAAAAGAATTTTATTTTACACAGAACTGTTCTGGCTGTCATCATAACATCTCAACTTGTGTATGAAAACTGCTTTGGAATATATTATACAAACCATTCATCCATTCATATACAATGGTAAAATTAGTTTTGCACCCCCTGTGTTTTTATCGGGTTTGATTTTCTTACGTGAGTGATATGAAATGGGGTGAAATTTAGAATCTGGTTGCTGCATACACCAACAAAGCAGTCGATTGCCTCTGAAATGGACTGAACTGAGGTATCCCTGGACCTCATGGTAAGTAGGAGAACTATTATGACGTTTATGCGATTTGCACTTCCGGTCGACGACTCGGGCAATAACAGGGGACTAAAATACTGATCAATTCTTTACTAGATGGCACAATTTTAGACCCATCCATTTTGAAAGCATTTGCAGTCGGCAAGTCAATGTTGATTCATATTCGGGGATTCGTCCGTGAAATGGCAGAAAACATTGGTAAAGGAGCAAATGTCAGTTACGAACATTTTTTCATTCCGCCCTCCAATGTTTTCAAAAGCATTCCTCCAAATAAGTGTTAATTTAGGGATTGTATGTTAGTTGTAAAAATGGGTGGTTTTTCCTCTGAAAGTTTTGAGGGTTTCAGCAAATACTTACTTGGTAACTGAGAATTTGCCACAGCCAGGAAACACAGGCTAAAGATTTGTAGTATCATCTTCCTACATGTACAGAAGTAAAGACATCACAATTAAAATTTCTACACAAAATGTACAAGCCTGGATTACCTGCCCCTACCACTACGTTATAGGCTCAGGCAAAGCGCAATAATGGCGGCCTCCATGGCGACCTCAAGCTTAGCCCTATGTGCTTCCCTGTTTTTCTCAATTTTACGTGATCCAGTTTGATCAATGAATAAAATGAGATCATTTTGTAAAAAATATACATTACCGAATCTAAAACGTGCTTTTGGGATATGGTTGAAATATAAATTTGAACATGAATCATTTTAAAAGTAGCCCTGTTTTCGGACGTTACATCGGTCCATTGATATTTCAGATACTTAAAGCATTTCTGATATGAAGTTTTTCTCGCTAAATAAGAACGACAATTTAAAAAACTAACTGCCATTACTTTTTTGCAACCGATCTGTTTTCAATTCAGTCTATAGTAGGATTTGATCAAGTGAAATAACAATAATCGGTTACTTCTGCATATTACAAATGGGGGCCGCCATTATTACGGTTTGCCGGCGGACGTACTTTTGAAGTACGGCCGGGTACCAGACTAAAAATATATCTGCCAGGTATTTCTATTTAAACTGAGAGAGAGAGAGAGAGAGAAAGAGAGATGCTAACCATTTTAAGCTAGGTATTCATATTTGAATCGCAGACAGACAGCCTATGTCTTTCATTACATTTTAAGATAATGTATTTCTCGAAGAGTAAGACAGTATCAAGAATTTTTGGGCATGATTGAGATCTAAAATTGGTGTAACTCTTTACCAAACGGCACAATTTTAGACTGTCCAAATTCAAAGTATCTGCAGATGACAGCATAAAATATGACTCAAAAACTGAGCATCGAAAATGGTTACCAGCATTTTCTCCTTTTCCCACAATGTTTCCAAAAGCCTCTTTCATCAGGGTCGTTAAAAATCGGGATTGCGCGTAAAGGGTTCAATAAATTTTGTGAAACAACAAAGGAAAAGACAAAAAAAAAATTCAAAACTCACGCGACTTTAGTCAGACCTTTCAAACTAAAATTCTGAGATAAAAAAGAAATTAACACAAATGTTTGGAAGATAATATTAGGTGCAGATAAGACACACTAGAACACGTTACAAAAAAAAAATCCCTGATAAGGAACTGGAATATATAGCACTGAATCACCGCCATTGACGCCATTTTGTCTCCCTTATATTCATTAGCTGTTGACCTACGACCTTAGTTTAAGAACCATCTTTCCACGCGAAAGAAAATTACTAGCCGTTCTTAAAGGGAGCTATTAAGATTTCTATATTCTTGCCAAACTTCAAAATGATTTATCACTGAATTAAGTACGGCGATGACTGGCAAATTGTCAGTGAAGAAGCAAGACAGATGAAAGAAAAAAAATAATAATAATTTCGCGACAGAATTTCGCAAAAACTAGTAAACATGTCACATGATCAATACAATAGGTTTATTGAATGACCAGTTACGAGGATTCGTATTCAAATACATGTAGGTACAATGGCGTCATATGTGACGCAATAAAAATACACGGAGTTAACAGTTGCGAAACGACCACCTAAATTGGTTATCTCCCCTGATACAGCAAGTGTGTATATTGGGATCGGTAACTGAAAGGTCAGAAAGTAAAACATTACTGGTTTGATTTAACCGGTCACAAGTTGTGTTGCCTTAAAATTTAGAAAACTTTGATAATAAGACAAAGATCCGGTTGAATCCAGTTAATAAGTCTTATCCGATTCAGCTCGATCCGATCAGGTTATTAAGTTCGATCCGGTTCGCTTAGGTGACTTTAGCCACCGCTCAGTGCCATTTACTTGCCACTATAGTATTGATCTTTAACTGAAAAAAAAAAAAAAAAAAGCAAATAAAGAACATATCAATTTATTGATTTGGCATCTGAATAGTTTCAAGATTTCACTTGTAGATGAACTTTCCATGCCTTTTCACTCTGTTATCGGTTGAACGAACATGTGGTCAGACGATACCTACAAACACCCGCGAAAAACACGAAGATAAAAAAGGTTGATTTGGGATAAGTAAAGATGAGCCTGATTTGCATAGGTCACTGATTTAATTTGAGCAAACTTCTTGTATCTTATCGATGACATCTTATTCTTTCTACGACTTTGTAAGTAGACATTGTTCAAATAAGAGAGGTAGAGATTTTGAAGTTCATATCAACAGTGTCACATTTGACAGAATAACGATTTCTAACCGAAAGAATTATTTTCTGTGGGGCAGTATTTGGCAGCTGGAGCTTGTTTTGTTTACATCTGAATCTGAATTACTCTCGATGGCAGCAAGCTAGGGTTTGTTTAAAATCTGTTGCTATGCAGATGACAAGGCCGTGGTTAGCGGTTCGGCATGTATGGCAATGCTTGTGCCACTTTTGTGACCAAATAATGAACTGTTCAAATCATTGTATTCCATTTTTACCTTCTAATGTATGTATCATTTTGTATTATTAAATAACAGTGGTCTGGAATACATTTGGTTTACTTTAAGAAAAGTTTTGAAATAAAATGATAATAATAATAATTGTCTCGAAATCTTGTCTTATAAAAGCATTCGGTCGGCGTAAAGTAAATGTTCTGGAAGATTTTTCTTTTATGTGTATGCGTTTTCTTTTTGTCGAAAAATCTAAATGTTTATTCGCACAGGGTACCCTTTATTTTCTTTAAAGCGATCCTTGGTGTATTTCCTCGGTTATTGTAAACCAAGAACAGTCTGCGCATAAATGCCGTTTAATCTTTGTCCACATGTTTTGGCTTGCACTGTTCATGTTATCGGTTATACTGGCTTTCTTAAATGTCAATTAATTCAACTTAATCTTTGAAACCGAATATAAGTTAAACCATATCATTCTGATGGAGACTTCTAATTTCCTCTGCGAGAAGTGTAGACCAAGATCAGACTGCATATACATGCCCTCTGATCTTTGCTTACACTGTTCGATTCACTACCTACGTGTAAGGTTTCCTACTTTATATTCATTTATACTCAACCGGTAGGTCCAAAATGAGGATTCGTAATTCAACCGGACAAAGGTTGAAATTTCTGCATTGTGACCACAAGCTATTTACATTATATATCTTCCGTTCCTTTCCTGCATTTTTTGTAATTCAATCGCATAGAAGATAAAACTGTTCAATGAAAAGAGATAGCTAGCATAAGGGACGAATCTCATACAAAATTTGATTGGCCAACTATGCCACATTACTTTCGCACTATGAGGAAGTGTAGAATCTGGTCATTGCTGCACAATAAATCGAAATAACTGGCTTAGGTAGTCACAGATCAATTTGATAGGACAAAGTCACAGAATCTCTTTCTAAAAGTACAACATTTACACCCACATAGCCGCCGGCGTATACAGCTGGGCGGAGGCTGTATATAGCCTTTTGTGGTGTAGCGACTCGCTGCTTTGAGGGTGAGGTTATCTATGCCATCTGTTTGCATTGGGCTGCATGTTGGCCAAGCCGGAGGTTTTGAAATTGTGTTGCCAAATAACGTTTCTATACTTGGAATATTTAATATGGGACTGTAAGATAAAAACACAGCTGTTCTAACCGTTATATAGGTCACTCTGACAGTGTAATGTCCTTTGCAGATTCTGCAGAGTGAACCGGACTGCACCGAATCTGATTATAGATCCGCACTAGCCGTTGTTTTGTGTGTCCGTTTTATTGTTGTAATCTTTGTTTGTTGTTGTTGGAGCCGTTTAAATACTCCTGCCTGACCATCCTTTTAATTGCAGATTTTGCGACTAGTTTTAATACTAGTACTGAAGAATTCTTTTCATTAATTATAGCAGTCGAATGTTTTCAGCGTTGTGGAGATTTTGCATTTTTGCTAAACACGAATTTCATCCTGGAGGATCATTCCTAATTTTTGCCAAGATGAATGAACTAATCTTTTAGGAGACTGACGACGGTTATAATGTACATAATGTATACAGTCAAAAATATTTCATCGAATTCCACATTTGAATCCCGTGCATTGTTTTAAAGTGCAAGAATATCAGGTACGCTGCCTCTGATTTAGCCTGTGTTACAGTCCGTGCATTTTTTCCTTTTCTATCGTTAGGACGTTACTTTGTCAAAAATGACGGCATGGGGACATTCGGAATCCAATCGCAGCGACATCTAGTTTACCCCGTCTCGCAGCGGGGTAAAGTAGATGTCTCTGCAATCGGTTTTTGAATGCAAATTACTAAAAAATAGATACTAAAATTCCAAAAGCCTTGGTATGGTCACTTTATATTTGTGAGCCATCTTTGAAAATATTGACAACAAAATTTCAAAAAGATTTTTTAGAATTACTTTAGAGGATAATAATAGCTGCTAATCGTTTCGGCTGTTTGGCTGAACGCTTTTCAGAAGGATGCTGTAACAAGTGTTGTTGAAGATCGCAATGGATTAATCTAAAAAGGCGCGGATCTATTGTTATTAACGTTGTGACGTCACACGATAAACATGTCTATAATAATTATCGGCACAACTGATATCATGGGAAGACCGTCGAGTGTTCTCAGGCGGTAATAATAACGAAAACGATAGAGGATATTTGTGTTTTCGGTGCAAGATCGAAATTCAAGTCATCGACTGAACATCACCGGTAATATTTTCGCTGCCACGAGTGAAAATATTACCGATGATGTTTACGAGATGAAATATTTTTTTATCTTTCAACGAAAAATAACAAAGAGAATTTTAATTTCATGCTTCTAACCCCTATTTTGTCGGATTTTTCGTCGAAATCCAGTACAGTTGTTTTCGGTAATTCCCCGTGGTTTTTTTTTATCGGGTTATTTATTTTTTTATAAGGTTTTTTTTATCGTATTATGTTGTATCGTGTCAAAAACGAAGTATCTCAATGTCACACTCATTTTGCATTATTTTCATAGAAATTTCTTGCCAACAGTTTTGTTTTTTAAACCACCATAAATCAAGAAGTAAACTTAGATATACACGTGAGTCAATGGGGATTCGGGATTGGGTGAATTCTTTTTGTCCACTGATTGTAGTCCAAAGGAATCGAAAATGTTACCTGTTCTCATATTTTCTTTTTGTCCCTTTAAATCAAGTAAAAAAAGCATTTGTATGGAAAGTAAATGAGTAAGATAGCTTTGAATTCCCAATGAAAATTGGCTTTTTGATAAAACTTTAAGATTAACCCCTTTTTAAATCCCTGAAGAAGAAGCCTTTTGAAAGCGTTGTGGGAATGGGAGAAAATGCTGTTAACCATTTTTCCCTTTTCACAAAATGTTTTCTACCATTTCAAAATTTGAAATCATCACTTGGGGCTACATTTAATTTGTCGTCTGCAAATGCTTTCACTTTTGACAAGTCCAAACTTTTGTCGTTTGGTTAAAGGTTAAAGTACTGGATGGTGTAGATCCAAAATCAGACTGCTTCTTTTGTCCATACTGCCCTTAGATCTACGTCTTTCGTAATTTTCCTTGAGTCACCCATCGATGTGAAATACAGAACTGAAATATAGGTCCGTGTTTACCATCCCTTCTTAAGAAAATTCTTTGTCCTATTCTCAAGGGAACTTTCTAAATTCGAAAGTAATACAACTTCTAAATGCCTAAACCAAATGGTTTACCCAATCAGAAAGTGTTACGTTGTAAATCTTGAATTAGACTTTGAATAAAATTAAGATTGGTTGTTGAATACGGTCCCTGGGCCAATATGATCTAGAACCCTGGAGTTAACTTCCTAATATTCTTGGCTCGTGAGTTTTTGTAGATTTGTTT
Organism: Tridacna gigas; assembly: GCA_945859785.2. Lineage (NCBI taxonomy): Eukaryota > Metazoa > Mollusca > Bivalvia > Cardiida > Cardiidae > Tridacna > Tridacna gigas. Next base: position 47,812,567 of record OX244030.2, on the reverse strand, counting down.
GTTTGGATCCGTTAAACGCTGTTTTAAACATTATTTTAAAATTATTTGAAATAATGTTTAAAACAGCGTTTAACGGATACAAACAAACAAATATGGGACTGTAAGACTGTAAGGGAGATTGCTTTCTACAAGAACTTTGCACAATATTCTTCCAAAGCCACTGACTGCTTTCCCATATAACCATACTCGAAATAATAATACGAGGAGAGCGAGGAATGCATCCTGTCGATATGACTATAATCAATCCTCTGAGAGAAATTGGCCGAGCTGGAGATTTGAACCAGCGACCCCCTGGTGTCAAGTCCTGTACGCTACCGATTGCGCTACCGGGCTTGGCTGTTTTGAAGAAAAGGTCGTGGTAATGCCATAGCTCTGTCTCCGTCTATGTCATCGTGCGCAATCTTTGTGATTTTCTCAAGCTCTTTCATGACTTAAGATATTGAATTCAAACTTGGGGTAGTTGTTTACTATCAAAAGAGGAACATGTGTCAATAAAACAGAACTGTAACCTCAAAATGATTTTAATACAAATATATCCCCTTGTCAACTTCCGGAGTACTGTTTCTTGGAATCAAACGTTTCGTTTGAAACAACTACAGTCGAACTTTGGCATCTGTATGCGGTGTTCTTGTATATTTTCTTTTAGATACGAACGTGTCGACTCGGCAAAATTATAAATTTAAATTTTCCATAATAGCGGCCTCCACTGAGATACGATGTTGGCCACCCAGTCTGATTTTGAACCAAAACAATAAAGGTTTTGATCGATAAATCAGTTTTATAAGTCTATATGAATTAAACTGCAAATTATAAGATTCTTAAGCATACATTCTGTTGAGAGAAACTGTTTGCAAAGATGTAAGTTGATAAACGTGTTAGTTGATACTCTATTGTGCTGCAATAATTTATATAACCAATCATTTTCACTACTGTATTTACTTGTTATTCCTTTATTCCTCGTCATCCGTCATATTGAACCCAAAGAACACGACATAAAAGCAAGGATAGACTAAAATATTGGTAAATGGTGGAAATTCGAATGAGTAGTCTGGTCGTGTTACTTTACTTTGTTCACTCAGTTTTCATCGAGTTGCACCCTCCGCCGGGAGAATGAAACAGTTTTAAGGAGATCAGTAGCAATCCTGGGTCCGTATTCACGAACCATTCGAAATTGCATTCCTAGTTTTATTCAAGACTGAAAAAGTGAAACACTGTCTGACGGGCTAAACCACTTGGTCCAGCCAATCAGAAGTTGCTTTACTTTGAAATGTAGAAATTTCTTGAGAATTGGATTAAGAATGGACCAAGAATGGTATTCAGAACGGTTGGTGAATACATGCCCTGTGGTCGAGTTCAAATTCCGGCTTAGTCAAATTTCTTCACACGGATTGCTGAAGTTATGCTTACAAAAAGTATCTCTCTTTCACCGCTGAACTTAGTTTCTGCGATGTTAATGTGAGAAAGCAGGCAGTATATCGTGAAGAATTTAATCTTGGGTGCCATGACATAACTCAAATACTACTCCATTGGACGTTCAACACCATACAAATAAACAGACAAAAACCAGAAATGGACACATAAATGAAAGGGATACGTTTTAATTAAGCTATAGTCTAACATCAAGCATACAGACAATACAGATCACATGACATGATATCATTGAACTGATACCCTAATAAGAATACGAGTATCCGGCATCCTCCATTGTTTTCTTGATCCAGTCTGAGTACAGAGTGGTATCCTCAAAGATGCCTGGATCGCCGCTACTAGTGCATTGACCCCCAGAGGAAGCGATGCCTGAAGTAGAAAAGTTTGACACTTAGGCTGTGAAGCGCGTCATTGTGGGCTTTTGCGGACAGTGCAGATCAAGACCAGACTGCACAGAACGTGTAGTCTGATTTTAGATCTACACTGTCCGATACGATGAGATTTCTCCGACGAGCAAAAATCCTAAATCGTATACTATGGGTTTTCACTACTGGCTGAAAATCTTTAGTTTAATTTATCGGAGTGGCTATTTACAGTTAACTGTAAATAGCCAAAAAACGTTAAAATGGCTATTTACAGTTAACTGTAAAGAGCAAAAAAAAAAAAGTTGACTTGGCTATTTACACTTAACTGTAATCATTTAAGACTATGACATTATGTGAAGGTAATTTCGCTGTCTAACATACATGTATCCGGGTCGCAAGTTTGAATCAGAAGAAACCGTTCATGAGTTGAAATGTGACAATTTTATGTTACAATTTCTTATTTCAGAGGTACAAAATGAATATTAATGCATCTTTAGCAATTTTCCTTTATTGAATAGGTGATAGAACTTGAAACTTGAGGTATCCATATCCTTTAAATGGAAATTAACATTCTGTTTCCTATTTTTATACTGAGAACTGTTTGGGTCAGTGTGAGCACATGTCTCTTTTTCTGTAATATCTAAGATCTGCTAGAACCTGTCTGCTAGAATCTGTCTAGGCAGATTATGCAAAGTTTTGGGCGTGTCCTGACTGGCAAAAATTATCAATTGAACCAGTCATAGCTTATTCCTCAGTTGAAAACCTCACTAGATAACAGTATTCATCTAAATTTGTATCGCTTAACCTGTTTTGTTACCTTATAAGTTACAGTAGTAATTAAACCAAAGTTTTAAAAAGAATCCGAAGTATTGATAAACCAAGTCTATCTCTTAAAGAAATCTTAATGTTCAGCAGCTCACCAGTATTGTCTGTTTCTATGACAACTGACCAGTCCTATTTTACTTCAACAGTTGACCACGAAACTTTTAGCCAAACTGTGTTTTGTTCATACTTAGACGTTTGCTGAAATGACGCATCAGTTATTGGACAGGACAGAACAGAACAAAACATGAACAAAACATTTATGAATTAAATTTGAACTACATGGCAATTCATCGTTACATTACAAAGTAACAAACATATGGCTTGTGCTATCAGCAACAGTTGTAATAGTCTTAAACGATTACTTCATTTGAAAAAAAAAAGAAAAAAAATCCAGCACACTAATTTGAAAAAGGAGAAAAAATCTGCCATATGCATAATAGTCATGGATAAGTGTTGATTTTTTTTTATACATGTAAAGGCAGACAAAACAACAATTTTCAACACCAAAGCCTAGGCAAAGTTTGCTGAATAATATGAACATTCATTGTGAGCTTTTTAAAATGTATTCACCTTAGTTATAAAATATATTTGCTCGATTATTTTTTAAACGTGACTATGTGTGTTGAAAGTAAAACAATGCAGAGGATCAGACCTCGATGCTAATTTAAGCCAGGAAAAAATAATGATGCTTTGTAGATCCAGTTCTCAAAAACATGGTTGAAATTGTAACTCGTATTGCATATTACAACATTAAAATACATTTTAATTGTAAATAGCCAAAAGACGTAAATTAAGCTATTTGGCTGTCAGTAGCCAAAAAATACGTACAATTGGCTATCAACAGTTAACTGAAAATAGCCATTATAACGGTTTTTGGCTATTTACAGTTAATTGTTAATAGCCAATTCTTCGTTTTTTGGCTATTCACAGTTAACTGTAAATAGCCTCTGCCTTAACCCTTTCAGCGCCATAGGCGAAAAATGGGCTTTTGCGGACAGCACAGATCCAGATCAGACTGCACAGAACGTGCAGTCTGATCTTGGATCTTTGCTGTCCGCTTGTGTAGTCAAGCCTATGCTCTAAAAATCGGTCTGACTTCCACTTGGTTGTCTTTGCAGCCGTCAATTGAGATCGAGTTTATTTATTGGCGCCGAAAGAGTTAATTTATTTAGCAGCTGAAAGGTTAACTCTTAAGCTTCTAAGCGCGACTTAAAGACCTTTTGCGGACATTGTAGATCAAGATCAGACTGCACAGAACGTGCAGTCTGATCTTGGGTCTACAATGTCCGGTACAGATATACTTTTCTCCAAAAATTACCTTTGAAATAGCAAAAATTGGGTCTATACTATCTTGAAAGTTTCATTTCACTTATTTAGCAGAATAAAGGTTAATTACTCTTTACCTAGGTTCCGTTCTCGTTTATAATGAGAGCAATTTGTGGACGACAAACTAAAATGTGATTCTGGTGACTGGATTTATCATTGTGAGAAAAGGAGAAAATGTTAGTGACCAGCATTCCGACCTTTTACCACAACTTATTTTTCGACCTTTAAAAGACAAATTTATCCCACAATTTTAGTCATATTTAATTGTCGTCTGCAAATGCTTTAGATTGGGACGTTGCTTTGGAAACATTAATGCTTTGTAGGTTTTTTATAGACACAGGGAAAACTTTTATAAATAGTACGAAGAAAAACGTTTGATCGGAGGGAAACATTTGAGCCATTGTCTGGGAAAAGGAATTTAATGCATCTCCGCGATGGTTTATACCAAGCCCCCTTTTTATATAACATCACTTTTTTTTTTGCTTTTTTTTACGGAGATATTGTTTGAAAAGTAACGATTGTTACAAGGGGTTGTGCGTTTTTCCACAATGTTTTCAAAACCTGTCATATACAAACAAGTAATATCTTTAAAAAAAGATAGACGGCGTAAATTTGCCGGCATTAAGGCAGATGCCCTTAAAATAAGTATGCCTAAATTGTTGACCAATCACAAATTTCTATTTATTCATTTGCTATCAGTACCAAAAAGCAGGTCAAAAGCCAGCACATTCAGCTACGCCGAAAAAAAGATAAGGTTGTTCAGTAAATGATTAATAAACTATAACCAGGTGGACAGAACTCTCATCTTCAGACTGCCGAGGTAGTACTCAACGCCAGTATTCCAAGGATCGGGTAAGTTTGTTACCCGGCTGGACAAAAATGGTTCTTCAGTGGTGATGAAAGTCATGGCGATATGATTTATTTTCCTCACAATAATCATCCGTAACTTTTGTTGTGGTGGTGTTGGTGTTTATGTTGTTTTTTTCTCAATACTTTCATTAATCAACACATTCTCATCGGACCAATACTCAACAGTCAGTGTCCAAAGGCTAATTTATTAAGCTGTAATGTAAGTAGCTATTTAGATATTGACCTCACCTTGAACATACCAGGCCCCGTTGGCATCCTTGCAGGATAACGGACCACCGATATCGTCCTGTAATTGAAAACAAACAACCTTCTGCAAACAACTTTGTTTTTCTGGCTTGTTGCGGGCCGCTTTGGAACTATCATGGCAAAAGGAGCTGCTCGTAAGGAGTGATCTTTTCTTTTGCCACAATTATTTCGCTCGTATTTACGTGCCGAATCTTAGTTCATTTTGACCATCCTTATTGCAATTGGATGAAATCAAAGTCATCTGCAGCTGTGTGTGTTGCAGGTGGCCAACAGAGAGTTGTTTGAATTAACAAACCTTGCTCCACTCTTAACTAAACACAAATTAGACTTGTCCAAACTGAAGGCATTTATAGATGACAAATTAAATGTGGCCCTGTTGCTGGGATTTGTCAATGAAAGGGTAGAAAATATTATGAGAAGGGAGAAAATACTGTTCAGCTGCATTTTCCACGTTTGCCACAAATTTTTTGAAAGAACCAACTGCTTCTATGTCACAGACAATCTAAATGTAGCATTTGCGGACCTTCATAGAACTTGCAGTCTTGTCTCAATCAACGCAACCCGTTACCTGATGTTATATTATGGCCAACTGATTTGCAATGACAGTGGAGAGCTACTGCTTAAAGAAAGCTGCATTTATTTGACTTGCGTAGTTTTAATTGAGATTGTTTACTTTAAAAAAAAAACGTCAAATTGCGATTATACAGGAAAGTTATACTCCAGAAATTTCTTAATCTAGAAATGAATGAAAGTTCCTCAGTACTATAAATATGGGTTAGAAAATTTGGAAGAGCACCTTTGTGAATGAACACCTTTGTGAACGATCACCTTTGGGAGAACTGTAAGTCAAATTTTATTACAAGTGCTCATTTATTTCAAAGACTGTATTATTAAAGGACAATTTTAGGGATCAGAAAAAAAAAATTGAAAATTATATTTGAAATTATTGAGGGACTTTTCTTTATTTAAAAATACACTATTTGAAATCTGTTTCTAAATTGTCTCATTAACTTTTTTTTTTTTTTTTTTTTTTTTTTTTTTGTTACTAAATCTTTTTATTTGTTTAAAGCTTGTTGCTGGTTTTAGTTCACTTTTTTCTAGTTACGCCTGGCTCGTAACAGAAATTGGGGGCTCGTCCGGGATTTGAAACATTGAGAAAAACAAGTTTGAACTTAAAAAAAAAAGTTTGAACTTAAAAAAAAAATAAAATAAAAAAAAGTTTGAACTTCAAAAAAAAAAAAAAAAAAAAAAAAAAAAAAAAATCGATCTTTTAAAAGGATTCTGGCAAATTCCACTTACAGACATAGCTAAGGAGATCTCTGCTTTTGTAACTCCTGATGGACTATACCAATACAAAGTTATGCCGTTTGGAATGAAAAACTCGCCAGCAACTTTTCAACGTCTTATTAACACGATAATATCACGATAATATCTGGATATGACAACTGTAAAGCCTACATTGATGATGCCATCATTTACAGTGAGGAATGGGACCAACATTTAAAGACTATCAGAGAATTTTTTGATAGACTGAATGAAGCCAAATTGACAATCAACCTTGGCAAAAGTGAATTTTGTCATGCCAATTTAACATTTTTAGGGCACATTGTTGGTCAAGGACAGGTAAAACCTGTAGAGGCTAAGGTGAAAGCTATCTCAGATTTTTCTGTACCTACATGCAAAAGACAGCTGATGCGATTTCTTGGTATGGCTGGTTACTACAGAAAATTCTGTTGTAACTTCTCTGTCATTGCTGAGCCATTGACAAATCTGCTAAGCAAGCGAACAAAGTTTATCTGGAATAATGATAGCCAGAAAGCATTTGATAAGCTCAAAGCCATACTCAAAGGTGACCCGGTTCTCTTGGCGCCAAATTGTGAAAAAGAATTTAAGCTAGCTGTTGATGCTAGTGATACTGGTGCGGGCAGTGTTTTACTGCAAGAAGATAGCAATGGTGTAGACCATCCGGTTTCTTACTTTTCGAAAAAGTTTAATAAGCATCAGAGAAACTACTCAACCGTAGAGAAGGAATGTTTATCTCTCATTCTTGCTCTTCAGCACTTTGAAGTTTATTTGACTTCTTCTTTAGCACCTATCGTTGTCGTCAGTGATCACAATCCGCTGATTTTCATACATAAAATGAAAAACAAGAATCAGCGTTTGCTCAGGTGGAGCCTGTTTTTACAAGAGTACAACATAGATATCAGGCATGTGAAGGGGAGGGATAATATCATCCCTGATGTCCTATCAAGAGTGTAGTTTTTTAGTTAACTGACTGATGCTTACATTTACTGTATATTTTTTTTTATGGTAGATCAAAGTTAAAATGCCTTCTTGTTTATTTGCTTACATGATTTTAAAGCAAAAGAAAGTTTTAATTCTTAAACTTTCTTTTCCTTCAGGAGGGGAAGTGTTATGTAAGATTATTTATTACATAAATGTACTCTTTTCTTGTATGTTCGTCGCCTTTCTTGATGTTTTATAGCTTTAAATTAATGTATTGTTAATTGGATCAATGGAAATTTCTGGAAAAATCATGATTTATATACATACATAGAGCAATGTAGAAGAAAAAAGAATATTCTGGAACTTTCTCCACTACTGTAGAAATGTTGTAGAACTTGGTGGAACTTTCCGGAATATGGAAGAACCTTAAAGGTTATGCCAGAATTTTCGGATTAACTATTTTTAGAAACAAATATTACATAAATGGACTTATATAACTAGTAACTCATGTGTGACTCATACTCCAGAAATTTCTTAATCTAGAAATGAATGAAAGTTCCTCAGTACTATAAATATGGGTTAGAAAATTTGGAAGAGCACCTTTGTGAATGAACACCTTTGTGAACGATCACCTTTGGGAGAACTGTAAGTCAAATTTTATTACAAGTGCTCATTTATTTCAAAGACTGTATTATTAAAGGACAATTTTAGGGATCAGAAAAAAAAAAAATTGAAAATTATATTTGAAATTATTGGGGACTTTTCTTTATTTAAAAATACATTATTTGAAATGTGTTTCTAAATTGTCTCTTTTTTTTTTTTTTTTTTTTGTTACTAAATCTTGTTATTTGTTTAAAGCTTGTTGCTGGTTTTAGTTCACTTTTTTTCTAGTTACGCCTGGCTCGTAACATCAAAGAAAAGCACTCCGAGTCAGTATTCATCATTCGTTACATACTACATTCAGAATCTAATTCTCAAGAATTTTCTACATTTACAAGGAACATGATATCTGATTGGCTAAACAAAATGGTTTAATAGCAAAGAAATTGTGTTACTTTTTAAATGTAATAATATTATTTAGAATGGAAGGTTAATAGGGACCCTGATTTGCTGATATGTCCTGTCTTTGCCAATCATGTTGATAGCTTTGAAATTCAGAATGGCTGGTAAATATGCCCTTTGGACGTGAACTTACAGCGCAAAAATCTTTGCCGCCATTTTCATATCCGGCGCAGATTTCAGTTCCAATGATAAAGTCCTGCCAGATATTTTTACATACAGAATCGTCCAGAATTGGCATTCCTAGCTGGTTCATTACTTCCTCGTCTCCGGTTTCTGTAAACGAATCAAAATAACAAATCTGTAAACAAACAACATATTTTAAGTAATCGGTGTCTGTAAACAAACAAAATAGGTCTAGTCACACATTTTTTAATTAAACTATTTAGTTGCAGTCACTGATTTCTATAAACAAATCAACATAGTTCAAGTAACCAATTTCTGTATTGAAATAGCATAATTCAAGAACAAAAAAAAACCCTGTCTGTTTAAATGGCCATGTAGCTTCCAAATGTAAACAATGGGGTGGTAAAATCCATTCAAATTTAGAACATATGATTTAACAGATGAAAATTATTGTGAATATGACAGTATGTTACAGTGCGGCCAGTCCAAATGTTAGCCGGTGGCAGAAAAATTAATTTTCAAACAGGTAAAAAGTAAACAAAAGATAGAGGGATCTGACAACTTTAAATCTAGTTTATGATTTAATTTTTGTGTGAGCGACTAACAAATGACCGACTGTATAATAACAGATAGTCATCTTCACAATAATTTACATATTTCTAAATGTTAAGGTTTAAATTTAATGCATTTTAAATTTTACAACCCGCGTTGTTTACTTTGGCAGCTAAAGGGCGTTTAAACAAGTAGTTTCAATCTTTTGAATTAAAGTACCCAAATCGAAACTGAACGTTGACGCATATTGAAAGCAATGTTCATGTGTTTTTTTTACATCCACTGAAAAACGAGTTCAGAGGTAATTGATCAACAGATTATTGAAGGTTTTTTTTCTTTTAGATAGTGAAAAATACATAACGAGTTGAAACAGAATGGAACATACAACGGGATCAACCCACTCCGAATAAGACATACGAAGTTTTCAGTAAGATAAGGCGTGTTTGATTTAACGCTTTATTAAACAATTCCGAATTTTAACGACCCTGAGGAAGATTTATTTATTTTCCTTTTTTCCTATAATGTTCCAAAAACCATCGTCTCATTCCAAAAGCACATTCTCTTTTTTTACAATGTTTTCCACCCTGTCAGATGCAAATTATCACTTTGAGCACACTAAATTTGTAGTATACAAACCCCTTGTATACGGATGAGTGATAGATTTTGTTGTCTGGTATAGATTTAAGAGTGTGAAACCTCCAATTAAAGACAACGGTATGTGCGAGTTGAACTATCTAGAAAAGGAGAGTAAAAGTCTTAGAATACACATACGGATATATATGAGAAAGGTGTAGTATTCTTAAAATCTAAAACAGCGGAGAAAAAAAAGTAGTTTAAATTTGCTTATTTCAACAGAACAGATGATGAAAAAATATCTCGGTTTGTTTTAAAGTACACTTTCTATATAAACGTAATTTTAACACTTTTAGAGTATTAAAAAAAACTTGACCTACTTTGTGTACTCCCCCATCCAGAAAGATAGCACACTTCTCCAACAGTGTATGTGTGTGACGCATCTGGTAAACAAATAGGTCTGGTATGGTCATTGAATCTAAATGAACGAAGGACAAGCGGTCGTATCAGTAAACCTATGTTTTCGGTAGAGCAGACATCGATGACTTTTGACTTACTTTTTGGTATCGATTTTCTCGAATGCATGAACAGTAATTTGCGATCGGTAGAAATTGTGGACACGGCTATTCTGCGGGACCCTGCGGGCCTCTTTGCAGGTACATTTAAGACACCAATATACAGTGTTGCTACTGCTAATCGATATCCCAGAGCGCTCATTCACACCATGACATATGAGCCAGGCAAAAGGGGGCTTAATGCATCTCCCTAATGCATTATACCAAGGAAGTCATAACATGATTATGGATCCATAAAATCCATTTTGTCCAACAACCGACTGAATCATGAGAAACTCTGGTTCTTTGACATCCAGAAACTTTACTAAAAGCAAAACGTTTCGGCATGGGCCAGCCTGCGAGGACTGCTCAGTCTTACCTGGGTAGCAATGATTGTAAGTTCAAACACTTCAGACGCAGAAATATCTATAATATAAATATTGGCCATGCTCTGTGAAAAGAGGGTTTAAAGCATTTGCAAAATACATCCACCGCACGCGCAGTCTGACAAGATCTAAAGCTTTTTGCTATATGTAAATTTTGTGCATGTCAAAAGGATTATTTGATCTTATGAATCAGTCAGTTATTAAACAAAATGCATTTTATGGATTCATAGTTATATGATGACCTGCTTGGTAAAGTGCATCACAGAGATGCATGAAGCCCCTTTTTCCCAGAGCAGTGCTCATTATTAATCAAATTCAAGTCATCGATATGATTGGAGGATAAAATGCCATAAAATGTGTATTCTGTAGTGGATGGTTCATTAATTCACGTGTACTTTTTTCAATTAAACATTTTATCTGAGATGCGCTTACAGCCGGTGTGAATCATGATCGGACCACACCAACGGTGAGGTCCGATCCTGATCCTAGAATACCATTTATGTTGGAACTTTCTGATTGAAGTATGATTAACTCTTTACCAAACAATCCCGTATTTTCACGTCCCTGAGGAAGAGACCTTTTGAAAACATTGTGGGAAAAGGAGAAAATGCTGGTAACCAGCATGTTTTCTACCCTATCATAAAAACCTTAAGTCCATTTGTACCTCTTTCAAATTTGTCAACTGCAGAAGCTTTCAATTTGGAAGGGGGCTAAAATTTGTCATTTGGGAAAGGGTTAAGAGGGTCGTTATTCATGTACTAACCTAGCGCTCTATGACTGCTTATACAACTATATTCTGCGTTCAGTGTAAACCGAGACCGGACTGCACGAAAGCGTAGTTATGTCTTGATTCTACACTGTTCGCTAACTTGCTAATTTCCCAACCAAAATCAGCTTCAAATTTACCTATCTTTTTTCTCCTTTTGATTTTATATACACCAACCAAGTGCTCTGAGATTGTCATATATTTTGTGGCCGGTGTGAATCAAGACTGGACTGTGGCAAATGTGCGATCCTGTCTTGATCCTACACTGTCTGCCATGAAATGATTCTCTGGCAACAAAATTTTCAATTTGTTTTTCGTTTCTGGCCTGAAAATTTCGGTTTTTTTTTTTGTGTGTGTGTGTGTGGAATGCTCTTTAAGAAAAATATAAAATCATTTATATTTCTCGTTGTTAATCTTTCACGACTGCATTTTCATTATGTGTTTGCTAAAAATATTGTAATTTACTTATAGCAATAAAATTCTGTTCTGATCTGTTCTTTCCTGTTTAAGTAATCGGTAACTTCCACCTTATGCTGAAAATCATTCATTATGCATGGAATGTCTTACGTAATAGGTTCTCTGGTCAGGATCAGGGCGACGTCATTCTCTAAACTAGTAACGTTATATCCGGGATGAATGACGACACGGCTAATGTGGTAATATTGCTCATTTGGATCCTTCACACTGATGTTATATTCACCAGCGTACACCCTCCAATAACGAATGTCAAGGTCATAGAGATTGTAACCTGGTCTGGAAAATAAGAACGTGTTTATCACAATTCATTATCTGAAATCATAGATCTACAACAGGGGCCATATTCACCAACAGCTCTCAATTCAATGCTTATGTAAACCCATGACAAGAGTACTCTTATTTCAATTAATAGACCCTTTTACAACGCCGTTCGTTGCCAAGGAAATACGATCCCAGAATTCCACTTTCCGCGCATGCGCACTATTTGTAGGGCAAAAACTTCAATATCGCCACTGTTGAAAGCTATTTTCACACGCAAAGATTTTATTGATTAAAATCTGTGAAGATTAATCGTGTTTAAGGATGCCGTTATCATGCTGTGCACCCGGATGTACAAACAGATTAGTATATTAGTATCTGGCTTAAACGTCCCAGTGTCAAAACGCCCCTACTTTTGGTTAAAACGTCCACAATTTCCATGCCGAATCCGTTAAAACGTCCCCTAAAAGCGTCCCCGTATGTTTTATTCAAATTACTTGTTTGATCTCGTATGTTTTGTTAAAGAGATTTTTCACCGTTAATGTTTTGTATTTTATTGACCATCTTCATTTAATGTTATTAACTTTTGACCCATATGCCTCCATACTTATATTTTTGACTAGCACAAGAGGAATTCGCGTTAAGTTTATGTCATAAATCTTAATTAGTATTACTTAAACCATAATTAGGATTTGTTATGAAATTGATCACGATACACACTCTCTAAACTATTAGGGGTAACAGCATGAACAATGCCGATCTCGACCCACACGCTCCGCCATTGAAATTAAACTAAAATATCCACTGTATTGTCGATTAAACTAACAAGTATGTGATATATCAGATGGTTACCCTTTATAAACCCTTTATCTAACTCACCCTCGTCTAAATTAACGACCCTACGTCAATGGGCTTGTGGAAACACTACGGCAAAAGGTAAAGAAAGCTGGTAACATGATTTTTCCCATTCCCGCAGTGTTCCAGCCCATGATTCAAGGAGTTTGTCTGTTACTGCTTGGGGTAGATTAAATACGGATCGTTTTCTCCCACGTTACTTAACCCTTAGCAAATAAGTTAGTCTGATTATCGTTTCTTTTGCCTCTGTGAGCAAACTTTTCATATAATCGCTCATAATTTAACAATTTTGTACACACTTTCAATAATCTGCCACTGTTTTATTTTGTCTTTTTGCCCTACACGAGTGCGCATGCGCAGTTTTCCGGTCTCGTTACCAGGAAGTGGTCAGAGACTAAAAGAAATCCGTTTGGCTGGGGCGTTCTGTCTCAGCCTGTCAGACTACTAATCCTAGAATTTAGAATGTGCACAATATTTAGTTAGTAGATTGTGGCTTCTGGCATTCGTGGACAAGTGTAGTAGCATTCATGGAAATTCAGATAATCCTTATAAAGATCAATCCGTTGAAAAAAATATAAAGCTGTTTTCGATCCGTAGCAACAACATCTGAAAGAGTCTGTCGTATATACAAGACGAGCCAACATGGTTTGTTCTGTGTGATCTGATATTAATCTCTTTACACACAATAAAGAGTTTTAACGACCCGGAGAAATACAGCTTTTGAAAACATTGTAAGAAAAGTAGAAAATACTAGTACCCAGCATCTTCTTTTTTCCCCATAATGTTTTCCACCCTTTCAAAAACAATTTTGTCCATTTGAACAACATTTAGTCTATCGTCTTCAAGCTTTGAGTTTGGACAAGTCTAAAACTTTTTCGATTGGTAAAGAGTTACTAAGTCTTGCAAAAGCGGATATAGTTGTCGATAACATGTGATATTGCACAGATACTTGGTTTCTCAGTAGGATTGCAAGTAATTTGTTTGTTTCTTGGTATGGTGTTTAACGCCACTTCCAACGTTATTTCAGGTACATCGGGGCGAACAGTGCACCTATCAATGCTTTCCCGGAGTTTCTTTTGCCGTTACTTCGCACGATATTTTTTCAAAGCTACAGGGCGCTTTCACATATAACCACCGAGAAAACAATGATCAGCATTGATAGAGGAATGAATCCTGTCGCAATGGCTATCATCAATCCCGGAAAGAATTGGCTGCGCTAGGGATTCGAACCAGCTCAAGTGATTTGCGATGCCTAGATCCTGCACAAACACTATCCAAAATTTGCTCGGGATCACCATGTTAGATTCAGTCGATATTAAAGGTGTCGCATGCATCAGGTATGGTTTTTCAATGTGCCATGTGTCACATTGCCACTCTGATGAAAAAACCACCAGTGGAAACGGATGTTTTTAATTCAAAACTGTATGGTTGTAAGATATACCCGTACTGAAATATCTAAATGATTCTTATCAAAGTTTGAGTAGTATTTGCGATATGATCTTGAATAAAGCTTGCCTCAAATTCAATTAAGCTGTGAAAGGAAATTTCTTAACCCCTTACCACACAATCACGACTTTAACGACCCCGAGAAAGAAATCTTTCGAACACATTGTTGGAAAAGGAGAAAATGCTGGTAGCCAGCATTTTCTCCTTTTCCTACAATCTTTTCTACCATTCTCAAAACAATTTTTGAAACACATTTATTTTGTCGTCTGCAAATGCTTTCAGCTTGGACTGGTCTACAATTTTGTCGTTTGGTATAGAGTTAAATAATAAACTTACTTTTTATCATAGAAAAGAGAATATTACACCAAAACATTTTTCGTCAAAGTCTATGTGGTATTTTTATTTAAAACTGAAAGACCGCTTTCTTGTTTGTTTCAACCATGCAAACTGTAGTTCTACTATCAACAGATAAACACAAAGTATCTAGTGGTCTGAAGCCAAATCTCTTCATGCCAAAGGGAATATAATGGACTAAAACATGTCAGTCTTTCCAGTCCTTTGATTTCGACTTCAAAATCAAAGGACTGAAATCACTGAGAGATTGAACCCAGTCCATTGCGAAAAAGCATACTGAAATAGAATATTTACCCTTCAAAATGCTGCGCAGAGGTCAACAGGACGTGTTCGTGAATAAGAACAGCGGAACCGGAAATGAACCCAAGGGAATCAGCCAACAGAACCTAACATGGTACGAAGGTAAATTACTCTGTTAGTGGATCAGCTAAGAAACCCATTATCTCCCGGCGATAAATTTATAATTGTATCGAGCAAGTTCTCATTTTTGCTATGAATCTTTCAACTGTATTAATGTGTTATTAGTCATTACTTTGCAATGATGATCCACATTTTACGAAGAAATTTGACTCGTAGTTTTCAAATGTTTATCAGGGCGTTATGAGTTAAGGGAGAGGCCTGCTATTATAAGGCAAGTCTGCATATTTGGATGAAAAAATCCGCTTCATTCCGGCAAGAGTGGTAGTAACTATGGTTTCAAACATGGGTATGATTTGTGACAAATATCGTTGAATGTCATCAAACGTTTTAAACTTTAAATCCGGGTGAAGGGGTATGCATTTAAAATAGGCGGACAAGGTAAATGTGTCATGCTCAGTGAGATCGGGGTTTTATGCATCTGAAAAAGGTATAGACATATGTTAGCCTGTGCTGGATGACATGGGTCAACACTTTTTGCTTTGAATAAGTTATCTACATGTCCAAGGACCATTCAACCTCGTCATTCAGCCGGTTGTGAAACAAAATGGAATTTATGTCTCAATAATTATGTGTGGACTTTTTTTTTTTTTTTTTTTTTGTTATAAAGCATTAAGCATTACGCATTACGGAGGAGCATTAAACCTCTCTTGCAAGAGGTTTAAATGCTTAAATAATTCGATGAAACTTGCACATGGTTTCAACCTTGGATCGTCCTATCATGAAACGATTTTAACAAAAATGAAAACCTAATTACAATTAAAATTCAGAATCTAAAGATCGCGATATTTCGAGAATTGAAATGAAAAGTTTAACTCAAAGTATTTGTTTGAACAAATACGTTTTAGCATTTTCTAGACGACAAAGTTTTAGACTTGTTTGAACTGAAAACAAGTGCAGACAAAAAATTAATTTGGCTTACACGATTTGATTTACTTCTAAAAGGTTAGAAAACATTACAGGAAAAGGAGAAAGTATATTATGTATACGCTATCAACGTAGTATCATTATACATCAAGTAATGCGTCTAGTGCACATACCGAAACATACCATAGGATAATTAGAAACAAATTCATAAATCAGTATGCTAATAAAATCTCTGGCTTACAGTCCATGGCCAGGAACCGATTTTGGAGACTTGTCCACCGACGATTCTGCTGGTAATTGGCTGCACTGTGGGCACTCCACATGGTATAGCGTTAGGATCTAAGTGTAAAAAGGGCAAAACTCAAATTGTAATACTTACATGTTATTTGTGTAGAAAAGTATACTTGATCGTTAATCCCTTTCCTTTATCATTGAAATGAAATGAACCATGCTCTGGCAAAAGGGGGTTTAACGCATCCTGGTAATGCATTATACCAATCAAGTCATCACATAATTCTGGATCCATAATAGCCACTTTTTTAACAACCGACTTAGTCATGAGGTACACAGGTCCTGGACATACAGAAGATTGACCAATAGCTGAAAGTTTCGGCCCGTGTTAGCCTGTTCGGACTGCACAGGCTGACCTGATTCTGAATCGATACTTTTCGCATATGCATTAAGCCCCCTTTTCACAGAGCACATCTCAGTTTTTTCGTATGGCGAATCATCCCACATACTTCCGAATGATGCGTTTGGCTATAGCACTTTTCATCTACATTAATAAAATATCAAACAGTATTTCAAAATTCAAGAACACATGACTAACGCAATATCTTAACCATGAAAATACGGAAATGATTGAAATTGAATTCTGCTGCTAAAAGCAGAAACCTAAAACTTGCAATATCTAAGTTTTTCGCAGGAAAACGGACAGCGCAGAATAAAGATCAAACTGGATGATTTGTGTTGTCGGGCCTTGACGTCTATAGCAGCGCCATGAACTACTTTTATGAATTGAAGGTTAAACTGACCCGGGTAAAGATGAGATGTCTACAATTACGAGTACGTGTCATAGAGATACGTTTGTGATAAGTTGGGTAAGATGGCCACACAAGGTAAACTATTGACCGATATTTCAAATAACGTGTCTGTTAAATTCTAAACTGACTGGAATGAGCAACATGCAAAAAGCTCACAAGTTTATACTGAAATAGTGGACAGAGTAAAACGAAGATTGCACATTCTGTGTAGTTTGAACTTAACCCTTCAACTGCTAAATAAGATGAAACTTTCAAGCCGACAGTAAAATCCAAATGTTGGTACCTTTTATTTTTTATTTTTTTTGGGGGGGGGGGATATCTCCTAACTGGACAGTGTAGATCCAAGATCAAACTGCACGTTCTGTTCAGTCTAATCTTGATCTACACTGTCCGCAAAAGGTCCTTGTGTCGCACCCAGAAGTCTAAGGGTTAATTCCACTAGAGCTACGTACGTCGCCGATGGTGATGGAAAGGGTTGAACGCATGGACGCCTGTCCAAACTGTATTTATGATGTAGGTATTCAAGACATTGATCAAAGATTAAATTTTGCCGACAATTCAGCATCACCATTGGGAAGAGTTTGGTTGTACAGTTCAGCAGAATAATTTTTACCAAATTCCATGCATTTAGTAATGCAAGCATAAAACTTTGCACAGAAACTCATACAGAGACCCTGCTTTGAAAAAAAAACCCGTTAGCCACTGAAAATTTTACATTGGCCAACGATCAACGTATTTGCCAAAGTTAACCCTTTACCACACAATCCCTTGACGAAAGAATGTTTTTGAAAACACTCTGTTGTGGGAAAGGGTAACCAGCATTTTCTCCTTTTCCCACAAGGTTTTCTACCCTTCACAAAACAGATTTCAAAATTTTTCTTAGTCACATTTATTTTGTCGTCTGCAAATGCTTTCAAGTTGGACAAGTTTAAAATTTTGCCGTATGGTAAGGAGTTAATGCTTGCATCACACAGTGCATGCTTTCTTTTTTCCACTAAAATGCATGGGTATTAGTAAACCTAATATTTCACACAAAAAATGAATTGATTATCAAAGGTGGATTTCGTGGATTTTTCTGTGTTTACTTTAAACTTATCGTATAGAATGAAACATTATTATATGCTCTCTGGTTTATATTTGAGTCAACAAATCAAAGCTAGCAGTCCGAAATAGTCTGTTCCCGTCTAATCTAATTGCAAGAAATTTATATTGACATATCAAGATAAGATTGAACAAGTTGGCTTCTTTCAAAAAGAAGCCAGGAGAGGTCAGTGTCAGTGTTTTCAAATAGTTTATTGGCCTTTAATTTCAACCTCTTTTGCTTTACATGACGGCCATTTGATCTTCTTTCCGCCTTCTCAAGTCGCATGATCTTGTCCAGCGGTCTTCTTTCTCTTTTTTGACAAAATTCTTCATACTTTTTCTTCTGCTTAGATTTATTTGCTTAATGAAGAATTAAAGTTATCTGAGAGGTCATTTGTAATCATGGCAAATTAATGTAACATCTTTTCTGAAATTCGTCATATCTAAAAGTGGGTGCAGGACAACTAGCCCCAAAGATAACTCGCCCCAAGGCAACTCGCCCCCAAAAAAACTCGCCACAAGGCAACTCGACTCACCTTCAGAAGACAACTAGCCCCAAGTTATGAGACAACTCGCCCCACATATAAGACAACTCTCCCCGCTCTTATTACTATCACCTGAACGTATTTATAAAACTACACGACGATTTTTTTGTGGGGCGAGTTGTCTTTTGGGCGAGTTGTCTTTGGGGCGAGGTGTCTGTCATTCCTAAAAATAGAACCACGTCTATTTCTTATTTCGGTTTTTTGATTTCGCTTTATTTACAAAACCATGACGAAACAGACTGTGTACCATACTAATTTCGCAAGAAAAATGGATTTAGACAGCGAATTCTGTGGCAGTCTGCGTTTTAAACTCACCACTGTTGGAGAGGTCTGATGACCTCTCCAATTAACTTACCTATTGGTCCTTGTGCGAAGGCCAGACCAACTATACAGCTTACAAGTAATGTAAACATCTTCACTGCTACAGAAAAAATGTATATATTAATGAGCGGTAGTTTTGGATAGGGGGATTTAATGCATCTCCATAGTGCATCATACCAAGCAAGACATCACATAATTATGGATCCATGAAATCCATTTATCCAACAATCGACCGAATCATAAGGTAGGATGGTACTTGGATATACAGACAATTTACAAATATCAAAAGGTTTCGACCTGTGTTAGCCTGCGCGGACTGCGAATACCGAAATAAGTGGATACTTTTTTGCAGATGTGTTAAATCCCCTTTTCACAGAACATGTCTCACGGATAAATTGTAAAATACATGCCTCATTTTCTATTCAATTACGCTTTGTACTCACATTAGGAATATTCAGCCGTGGAAAAAAAGGTGGAATAAGTGTAATGGATGCGTGCTTATATATTAGCCATGCTTTGTGAAAAGGGGCTTAATAGCGAAAAGTATCGACTCAGGTCAGCCTGCGCAGTCCGCGCAGGCTGACCTGAGTCGAAACTTTTCGCTATTGGTCAATTTTCTGTGTGTCCAAGGATCAGTCTGATTAAGTCGGTTGTTGAAAAAAGGGGCCATTATGGATCCATAATTATCCGATGACTTGGTTGGTATGAAGAAGCGGGTGGTCTAAATCGAAGATCCGACTACGCCCTCCCTGCAGTCTGATCTAGATCCATACTCGCACAAAAGAAACTGATGTCGCAAATGGCTTTGAAATGACCAAAAAGCTGTGGATACAATACATTTTCTAAAAAACTAAGTAAAAGAATGTTCATTTGAAATCATAAAATTACAATCTTTCCTTCAAGCGTAAAAAATTCCATTATTCAAATTCATTCGAAAATTGACTTTGACAAACAGACTTCTGGAAACTTAAAACTCAGTGTATTGAATGCTCATGCGAGCAATCAGAAAAATCCAACCAACTACTTTCCGAGAAGGAAAAAAAAAACACATTTATAGTATAGATGCGATGCATGAGGGCCCAGAAGACATGTCTTTTTACCGTTGATTAAAGTTTCAAACAATTGTTCCATAATCCAAATAACCCTTTACCAAACGACAAAATTTTAGACTCTTCCAAATTGAAAGCATTTGCAGACAACAAAATAAAAGTGACTCAAGAATAGAAAAGTCGTTTTGTAAGGGTAGAAAACATTGTGGGAAAGGGAGAAAATGCTGGTTACCAGCATTTTCTTCTTTTCCCACAATGTCTTCAAAAGCTTTTTTCTCAGGGTCGTTAAAAGTCGGGATTGTGTGGTAAAGAGATAAATCTATACTGACGATTCAAACTTATTTCTTGGCCTCCTTGTCACTTACGAAGTTAACGAAATTTAGCAGTAAATCTACCCAGTTTTGTGATTTCTCCTTATGCTTTCGATAATAAAACAAAATTTCACTTACAATTTTTTTTGTTCAATACTTCAAATAAACTGGCAGACAGTCCCAGATCCACGCCTTTTAAGCAAAGAATAATCTCACGCTTATCACCCAAGCTCGCATCGTTGTACCTTTGGTTGCGGTCTAGTACAAAACGTGCAGTCATACAAAAGAAGTTTGTGTCAATTACGCGCGACAAATGGCTTCCCAAGAATTCTTCTCATGCTGGTGAGAAAGATTTATGGTCATCATTTTCTCCTAACTGAAATTAGATCTTTCAAACTTGCAGTTAAGGGTTTGTCTACGTCATGGACACGACTCTCAAAGATTACAAAATGTCATTTCATGGAAAGATAAGGTATTTTGGAACTATTCTTCCGTCATCCTTTATCGAAACTAACCATAGAAATGAGACACGCTCTGGCAAAAGGTGGCATAATGCATCCCCGTGATGCATAATACCAAGCAGGCCATCACATGATCATGGATCCATAAAGTCCATTTTGTCTAACAACCGACTGAATCATGAAGTAGACTGGTCCTTTGACATATAGAAAATTGATCAATAGCGAAAGGTTCTGGCCCAGGTCAGCTTGCGCGGGTTACGCAGGCTGACCTGTAACGATACTTTTCGCATATGCATTAGGCCCCCTTTTCACAGAGCAGGCTCAAATAGATTTTGCACTCAAATGACTAGGTCACCTTCTGTTGGCCGGATGTATGCCATATTGCATCAGTAATAAACAAAGCGTTCGAAGTCGAAATTCAACCGTTGAGGCACAAAAAGTGGTAGAGTAGATCGTTTTGTGCAGTCAGACTCTTGAGAAATCTGTCTCCAAAACACAACTTAAGTTGTGACAGATACTTTCTTTTGGAGAGATAATAATTATCGGGTTCTGTCAGTTTTCTACCATCTTGTACAGGTTTTCCGACATGCAATTAACTGACAAACGTTAACGTTCCTAATTGCATATTTTCGGTCAGTATAGACTGAAGCAATATTTCGTTTTCACTGGGCCTGGAATGATTTTGCGGAACCAATATCTTGCCCGAATTTGCTTTTCCCCATTATCGTCCGCTAGGTGGCATTTTTCGAATACATTACCTATATGATATAGGCATTCTGGGTACAGAACCGAACAACTTTTAATGGCGGCAATCAATGCAGCGAATGTCAAAATAGAATATACGTTTACTCACTAAAATCTACCTTGTATCATTACATGATTCATCCAGCCATGGTTAGCTTGCATATAACATATGCACCAGCCATTTATAAAAATAGCCCCTGTAAACTTGGGAAAATGCCGCGGTATAAGTTCAGCAAGTAATTTTGTTGTCAGTCTGTTGCACAAATCCCGGTTTTCCCCATTTCTATTTTTAGAAACTGTCCATAGATATTTGCAGTAAACAGTGGTATTTTATAAAATTATTTTCTCTGTTTGAAATCATTATATTTTTAAGAAATTTGTAGTGAAAAACTGGCTTGATTTTTCCACAGACGTATTATTATTTCATTTACATTATCTGCTTGCTATTATAGGGGCAGTTTACGCACTGCATATTAATATTTATCCTGTCCAGGATAGCATTGGCATGCTCAGACTGCGTGCTTTTCCCTTTGGTATCCGTGCGGAGACAGGAGGCGTTCTGAAAGTTTCTCACAGATTCATGGGTTCCGTGGTCTCTCAAATTTGGTTCAACAAAAAGTTACACAATTCTGAAAAAAAATCATGAAGTCAAATCGGTGTGCAACTCTTGCCCGATATTGCATAATCATCTCGAAGAGGCCATGCACTAATAAATTAACCGATATTTCGGTTGACATGGAACCAAAAAAAACATCGCAAGGAGATTGCAGGCTCGTCGTCCGACACTCGTACCGCCCTCACACATCTATCACAAGATTGCTTCTCGCTACTCGTTTAATACCCGCCATTCTGCCCCTGGTATTAAAAACACAGCGAGAAAGAAAAGTGATAGAACCGACGGTTTCAAGCAATCGGTCAGATTTTCATGTTTTCCACGTCATTCAAAAGAGAAATGTTCTCTTTTCTTAAATACATGTACTTATTCCCACGTATCGTTGTATCGTATGCCTCTCTCTCTCTCTCTCTCTCTCTCTGACATTAACAACAGCAACTGGAGGAAATTTAAAAAATATATATATTATTTTTTTCTATCTTTTATTTTCGGTAGAAGAAAAACAAAGAAAGAGAAACGAAAGGGAATAAAGACTAAATAATTCATAAAGATACTCAGATATAACGACAAAGAATTATGCCAAATGAAAACTATAAAAACAATATAAAACTTTCACCGCAATGAAAAACCATCATGAAGTACCATTTGATGGCGGTGTAGATCAAGATCAGACTATACAGAACGTGTAGGCTGATCTCGGACCCAGAGCGCCCGAAGCTCCTAAGGATTCAACAGTATTGGCTGATCATTCGATCCTGCAAGTGTCCACTGTTAGACCCTAGTTTTTCTCTATACTTGCATCTTAATCCATTTGATTGTACATATCTTATTTTTTGTGAATTTTTATGTGGAATCGAGTGACTCTTCCAGGCATTAAAATGGCAAGTTTCAAAATACAACCATGTTTTGGTTACCAGCATTTTCTCCTTTTCCCACGATGTCTTCAAAAGGATCTTTTCTTAAGGTCGTTAAAAAGTGGCATTCTGCGGAAAAGGGTTAAATCGTATTGATTATCCCCCCTCTTAAAGAATTATATTCAATGTTGTCTGCTGAAAATTGTCTCAGGAGGTAACGACTGTAAGACAAAAATCTGAAACGTCATATTACAAAAGACAAAAATTAACACAAATAATAACACAAGTCATACAGCTAACATTTTTGTCCCGTATAACGGACTGATATCTTGCAGAGGAGATTTAGAAATACAAACAAGCTTATTACGTCATATTAGGAACGATTCAGACCACGTGTTCAGCTTGACAGCATCATAAGGTCTACATGACTCCCTTTTTACGACGTTAGCAGCTTTGTTCGATTAAAGTGAACCGTTCTGAGGGCCAGCAACGAGACACAGCCCCACGGACGTTTTGTAAAATATGAGCCACCGGGGCGGTTTTTGAGCCGGCTGTTCTATCTACAGCATTACCAAATTATATCTCTAAAGAAAAGGGTTGGTATGCAAAGCTGAATTTATCTTCTGCTCTAAATTTGCTCGCAGTGGGAAATGTGAGAGTGTTTTAAATGAAATTCAAATGATCTCCCTTGATAGATGAAAACCATGGTTACCAAATCGCAACTGGGTCCTTTTCGTTGACTTCCTTTGTTTTTATCCTTGCTCTACTAAGAGATGTTGCGATTATTATTTGAACCACATTTAATTTTTCATCTCCAAACTTTTTCAATCGGAACAGGTCTAAGAATTTTTCGTTTGGTCAAAAGTTAAATTTAACTAAGATATGGTGGCCGATGCGCAGACATTATCAAAACGCGGACATATGTCTCGGTGACCTGCAAAAAAAAGTCCCCTAAAATTCTCCCTGCAAAATCTTATATAAAAAAAAAATTCTTTTTTTTTCTCCAACCCTAAGAGCGCTTATCATTATTTAAGCCTTACATTTTGCGCACATTGTAGCATAAGATCAAACTGAGATTGCATGTAACATACAGTCTGATCTTGAGTCTAGACAACTACTTCTTGTGATATATATTCTGACCAAAAAGCCGCCTTAGGAATCCTTCTTAAACGGCTGAATGCACATAGTTACAGTCAAGAAGAAATCCGCAATTATCAGTACATAGGAGAATATAGGAGCTTTTGCGGACGCCATAGATCAAGATCAGACTGCACAGAACGTGCAGTCTGATCTTGGATCTATACCGTCCGCTTGTTAAGCCAAGCTTAAAAAGCTTCCTTTGTTTGAGTGGATCGTACTTTCAACTTCCGAAAGAGGTAGAGACTACGTATATACATGCAGATCAATTTGGCGCCGACAGGTGTAAGGTACAGCCTAGTTTAGACCTACCGAACATTATCACAATTTTCAAATACGACTGGAAAAAAAGACTGCAAGACGAGATAGTTTCACTTTTTGGCCAGTAGACTTACATCTCACAAAAATATGAAAAGTGTAGCTCCAAGATCAGACTAGACATACAAATGACTCGTAGGATGCAACGGACAACATAACTTGCTTCGCTACCTTGTGCTGACTATTAATACAATATATGGTTGCCCGTTCTGTGTAGTCTGATCTTGATCCGCATTGTACGCAAAAGAATTGATCCAATGCCCTTTGCGTGCTACGAGTTTTATCAGCAAGTCTTATATGTCAAGGTTTTCTGGCAGAAAACAGGCTTTAACTCTTTGCCAAAACACATTCTTTTTGGACTTGTCCAAATTAAAAGCATTGTCAGACAACGAAATTTTATGAAAAGATCGTTTTTGTTTCAAATTATATAAAAAAAAAAAATATGGAAAAGGAGAAAACGCTTGAAATCGGCGTTTTCTCCTTTTTCCTACAACGTTTTCTAGAGCACCTTTTTCCGGGTGATCTAGGCCGAAATATTGAGTTATTGTTAAAGGGTTAAAATGAAACTCTCTGGGTTTTTTTTCCCTAATGTTGAAAATTATTAACTACTCCGTAGGTTTTTTTAAAGACCTAAAAAAATTTATTTAAAATAATAAAGGCAGCAGAAATAAACATCATCCTAAAACCGCTGGTTATCCTGGTCGATGACCCTTGAGAAAGTGGGATGACGTCTGCATTACATAGTGACGTAGAACAGCACCTCTTGTCCTCGGTATAGTCCTCGCCTGCGGTAAAAGTCGCTTCTTCACATCTGGTAGCGCATCCGGTATATACGTGGGAGAAGGTGCCATTCGATAAGACGACTTGCTGTAATATATAACAATATCAGCCCTACTATGTGCTTACGTAGGGTGTTTAATTGATTGTGTTTAATTTGTGTCATGGTTCCACCATTACTTCGGTTACATCGCGGCGGTCAGTGCACCTACTCATGATCTCCATGCTTGACTGCTGTTTCTTTTACCAGTACTTAATTTAGCACAAAATTTTTCTATACAACTTACTGCTTTCCCAAAATAATTATTGTCTAAATAATATTCAGCGGTGAGAAAAGGGAATGACTTCTGTCGGAATGACTATCATCATTCTTCGGAAAGAATTTGGCTGAGCTGGGAATCAAACCAGCGACCCCTGGGATTCAAGCCCTGTAAGTTACCGACTCTACTTTATGTCAGATGTAGGTAACGAAGAAATATGAGCCATGCTCTGTGGGAATGGGGCTTAATGGGTCTTCAAAAAGTATCGACAGCGCAGGCTGACCTGGGTCGAAACTTTTTGCTACCGGTCAATTTTCTGCACGTCAAAGGACCAGTTTACCTTATGATTCAGTCGGTTGATATATGAAATATATTTTATGGATCCATAAGTATGTGATGGCTTGCTTGGTATCATGCATCAGAGAGATGCATTAAACCCCGTTTTCCAAGAAAGTGGTTCATATTCAACAGTAGGTTAAATAAAAAGAATAAAGATTGCTCAACCCTTTACCGCACATTCCCGAATTTGATAACGACCCTTGGAAAAAGACTTTTGAAGACATGGTGGGAAAGAAGAGAAAACGCTAGTGACCAGTAATTTCAACTTTTCCCATGATGTTTTCTATTCTATAACAAACAAATTCCATCATTTGAGCCAATTTTAATATGTCATCTACAAATCCTTTCAATCCGGGATAAGTCCAAAATTCTGTCATTTGATAACGCGTTAACCCTCGATCAAAGCCACCCCGTGTTTTTTTTATGACCCAGAGAAAGATAACCTTTTAATCATCGTAGGAGAAAGAGATAATTCTAGTGAGACGGTATTTACTTGCGCAATTTAAACCGACTGCTCCTACACGCATGCTCGTATGCAAAATACATCCCACCTACGACAATTTTTTTTTTCAGATCTTATACTTCGAAATGTTTGTTACAGGGTTTTTCCAAATTATCTTATAAAACAAGTTTTCAACGAGAAGAATAACAACGTGGCATCTTGTTTGAAACTATTATTTATCTGGTGTTTCGGCTTCCACCATTTATCATGCCAGCTGAATTAAAAGAAAAGGTTATTAGGCTTAAATATACAGCAAAAATAAGGATACTCACGAAGCAAACTTCGTTACTACCGAGGGGACAAGTAGCCCCGGTTCTATTTAGACAAGTCAAATTCCCACTGCAGTTTTGGTTTAAGCAAACCTGTAAAATAAATGTACTAGTTTTATTAAACATCTCTCTCTCTCTCTCTCTCTCTCTCTCTACTGTATTTATTCGGAGTCCCCCGCATGCCTAATTGCCGGACATCAATATCACCCATCGCTGTAAGTCTAGATGCAATTTCAGACACGTCAGTCTTAGAAGCAGCTGATCCTTTTCCAACAATGATTTGGATTAACGTCTACTCTTAACTACATATAGTCGACAATTTCACTTTTCAACGACATGCAAAACAATGGGGAAAAAGACAATTGCTGGCGAGGTTACAGTTCATTATTTCCCTTCAGGTTGAACCACAAAAGAATTTTGATATTCATATTCCAGTATCTCTTACGCCGCCCATCTTTTTTTAAAAAACGTAGGAGCCATGCTCTTCGAAAAGGGAGCATGATGCATCTGCGAAAAGTATGATGACCTGCTTGGTATAGTACATCACGGAGATGCATTAAACCCCCTCTTGCCAGAGCAAAATACTGAATACATTGTGATGTTTATCACTGTTAAAAACATTCATTGTGGCAAAAGATGAAAATGCACAAAATCACCATTTGTCACAACGTTTTTAAAACCTATAGGTTGCCTAAGCGTCAACATAATAACCCTTTACTTTACAAATCCAACGAATCTGGAGAAGAAGGCTTTTGAAAACACAGTAGGAAAAGGAGAAAATGCTGGTTATCAGCATATTCTCCTTTTCCCACAATGTTTTCTACCTTTTCGGGACAAATTCAATCCTGTTAACCACATTTAGTTTGTCGTATGTCGTCTGTAAGAGATGTAACCTACTGCCAGACGAAAAAAAATGACTGGTCCAAATTGAAAGCACTTGCAGACGACAAATACGAGTAAAAAGTGTCTGTGAAAGAGAAGAAAACATTGTGGAGAAACGAGAAAATGCTGGTAATTAACATTTTCTCTTTCTCCCACAATGTTTTCAAAAGCTTTACACCCTGAGGTTGCTAAAACACAGGAATTTTTGGTAAAGGGTTAAAGAATGGAAATGATTTTGTTTGAGGTGAATTTCAGTCGGTGACTAGACTTTCACGGTGTAAAGTCTGTCACAATGTAACACTGTCGGACTTTGTTTTTTAACAATTATGTTTATTTACTCGAGGGGGCGTTGTTGTTGGCGTTGAAGGCGTCGTACTTGAAGACGACGAAGTCGTGGCATTCGAATCTTGGGTTGAACTACTTGGATTTGGTGCGGATGTGCTGTTTGTTGATGCAGAGGGACCGATAGACGAGCGCGTGGTCAATGTTGAGTTCGGAGTTGATGTCATTGATGTGGTCGTAACTGACGAGCTGGTTTTGTTATCTGGTTGACTTGTAGATGGTA
The DNA here is from genome assembly GCA_945859785.2 of Tridacna gigas. Classification (NCBI taxonomy): domain Eukaryota; kingdom Metazoa; phylum Mollusca; class Bivalvia; order Cardiida; family Cardiidae; genus Tridacna; species Tridacna gigas. The sequence continues at coordinate 47,784,518 of OX244030.2, read as the reverse complement.
CAGTGGCTGTTGTTGCGTTCGTGGAGACAGATGATGATGCTGAGGCAGTTGTAGACCCTGTTTTTATAGAGGAAAATAGAATATAGCCCTGTCAGCCTGCGTAGTCCACGTGATCCTCTCTCTCTCTCTTTCTCAGATGCATTATACCCCCTTTTCACATAGTTTTACCAAACGACAAATTTTTAGACTGGACCAAATTCAAGGCATTTGCAGACGATAAATTAAATGTTGCTAAAGTAATGATTTCTGTCCATGATAGGGTAGAAAACATTGTGGGAAAAGGAGAAAATGCTGGTTACCAGCATTTTCTCCTTTTCCCACAATGTTTTCAAAAGCCCCTCCTCTTCAGGGTCGTAAAAGGTCGGGATTGTGTGGTAAAGGGTTAACTCAAATAAAAGTGCAATTAGAAAATGTCGCATTTTTACGAAGATTTAGAGTACGTACATAATACACAAGTATGTGCACACATCCAACGTTGCAATGTCGCCATTATCTCTTGAACATTCTTGATTATCGATATGCTAGAGTCCTCTGACTTCTGTTCAAGAGGTCATTTTATTTCAAACGATCGGTAATACACTTTTAAGGGGGTTTAATGCATCTGTAAAAAGTATCGACTCATATCAGCCCAAACAGTCCGCACAGGCTGACATGGGTCGAATCTTTGTGATTTTGATAAATTTTCTTTGTGTCAAAGGACCTGTCTGCCTTATGATTCAGGCGGTTGGTGAGACAAAATGGATTGTATGGATTGATAATTATGAGACATTTTTTTCACTTATTTAGCAGGTTAAGAGTTAATGGAGATTTCGGTGACAATTGTGTAATATCTTATTCAATCGTACTTTTCAGTGATACTTATGCATATTTACTAATCAAAGTACTGAAAGTACTGACAGACTAGCGAATTTGATTGATTGATTGATTGTATGGTGTTTAAACCTATTTTCAACATTATTTCAGTTATATAGCAGCGGCCAGTGCACATATCCATGCTTTCCTTGAGTATCTTTTACCAGTGCTCCACACAATATTCTTTCCAAGCCATTGGCTGCTTTCCGACATAACCACCATCGAAATTTGAGAGAGGAATGAATCCTAATCCTCGGAAAGAAATTGGTAGAGCCGGGGATCGAACCAGCGACCTCCTATTCTCATGTCCTGTATGCTACCGACTGAGCTACCGGGGCTATGCATGCTATTGGTTGACTATCATCCAGTTCAAGTTTAACCCTTAACCTACTAGAAAAATTAAATGAAACTTTCAAGCCAATGGTAAACACCTGAATATTGCTATTTCGAAGTTAAATTTTGGAGAAAATATATCCTCTTATCGGACAGTGTAGATCCAAGAAAAAACTGCTGTTCTGTGCAGTCTGATCTTAATACACACTGTCAACGAAAGGTCACGGAGTCGCGGTGGTGCTGGTAAAAGAAACTCCAAGAAATCATGGATAGGTGCACTGGCCTTCATGATATCACCGAAATATTGTTGAAAACGGCATTAAACACCATACAATCAATAAGTCAATATCTAATAGCCAAAGATGCAGTGAACTATTTAACTCTGTACGAAACGAAATTCAAAGCTGTCACAGACCACAAATTAATGTGGCTGAATTGATAAAACCTGATTCCAAAAGGGCAGAAAACAATGTGGGAAAAGGAGAAAATGCTGGTTACCAGGGATTCTTCCCCAGTGTCATTAAAACTCCGGATTGTGTGGAAAAGGTTAATATTCATGACGTAAAATAACATTTTAACATAACAGTTTAACTGTACACAATGATCTAAATCATGAATGACTGAAGGAATGATAAGGGTTCCCTGTTCAGTGAGAGTTAATGCAGCTCGGATTTGCTACAAGTTACCTAGGTGTACCTATTTTTAGATTCATTCATAATGTTACAGTGGTGTAGGAATAACTGATAATAGCCTGCTTTGCTTAATTTACATATAAGCAAAGATCTTGTACCTTATAAATGACACCTTGTTCGGTCTATTACTTTGTAAGAAGACCTGTTCAAATTGGATTGGTAGAGATTTTGTGGTTTTTGTCAAAATTGTCATATATAACAGAATTAGGCTTTCTAATAGAAAGAAGTATTTTACTGTGAGGCAGTATTTGGCAACTGTGGGTTTTTTGTTTACTTTGACTCTGGGTCAGTCGTGATGCCTATAGACTAGCTTCGCTAGTCTAAAAATAATTTTTACACCTGAAAGCTTGATATTGCTTTTAAAATAGCCAACGCATTTATTTCCAGATCGATCATAAGTTATATATACAGTACAGCTCTGAAGATATTAGACCAAAGATAGTTTTTACAAAGACTCAAAAATGTACAACAATAGAGTATGCTCACTCCCTCTGTTCCAGGTTCCTGTGTGGCTAATTGTAGCCTGGATACCTTTTCGATCATTTTTTCCTGTTTTATATTCGGTTTGGTTTGGTTTGTATTGGCGTTTAACGCCATTTTAACAGCTCAGGTCATATCATGGCGGTCTGTGACGCATCCATGTGTTTCCTGGCTTTTTCACACCAGCACTGACACAACTTTCTTTCCAAAACCACTCACTACTTTTCCCACATGTATCAGAGGTGAGAGGCGAAAAACAGCCGGAAAGAAAGTTTGCCTCAACCGGGTATCGAACTCGCAACCACCAGGTCACGAGCCAGATACGCTTAACCATTGAGCTGCCCGGGCGGGCTTTTATATTCGGACTTTACTTTGTCAAAAATGAAGTCCGAATATAAAAGAGGACAACATTATCGGACTGGAATCTAGGCTAGGCTCAGTGGTGAAGGTGTAGATTCGAAGTCCACATAATGCTGAAGGAATTTGGTTGTGAAATGTTTATAGCCTAGACATTACATTTGAAAAACATATTACGGAATTTCGGTGTTACGTTGGAAGTTTGATTTAGTATAGTTACAAACAGTTGTCTGGCAAAAGAGCTGAAATGAGCCTGTATGGACCTATATAAAAGTTATTTTACCTCCAGAAGACAAAGATGCTGTTGGACTAGAAGTAGAACTGTGCGATAAACTTATCCCCGCTGACACGGTTACAACAACTGCAACGATATATAGATGTACCACAAACATTTTGTCACGAATTTACTTTGACCCTTTGTCACACAATCCGGAGTATTAACGACCCTGAAAAAGAGGCCTTTTAAAAACGTTGTCGGAAAAGGAGAAAATGTTGGTTACCAGCATTTTCTCCTTTTCCCACAATTTTTTTTTTCAAACGGCCTCTTTTCAGCGTCGTTAAAACTGGGGATATGTGTTAAGTAGTAAAAAAAGTGTAACCGGCATTTTCATTTTATTTTTTACCCTATTAGAGACAAATCCGGTCATATGAGTAATATCTAATATGTCGTCTGCAAATGCTTTCAATTTCGACAAGTCTAAAACTTTGTCGCTTGGTAAAGGGTTAAACAAGCTACCCGTCCACAACGAAAGGGTGTAAAACATATGATGGATCACAAAATTCGAGATTTTTAATCCAAAGCACAAAGGTATTATTCATTATCACACTCCCAAATACCTTGAATGACTGATGAAACATTTCACATCGAATACCGCTTGTGCAATTTAACAAATAGCTCCTCTAGCTGTTATCTGCTCTACAAATACCTGTTCTAGCTGTTTACCTGCTCTAACTAGAATACCACATATGTAATTGAACAAATAGCTGTTATAGCTGTTTACCTCGAATACCGCATATGTAATTTAACAAATGCCTGCTCTAACTGTTTACCTGCTCTAACTGTTTACTCCCACATGCTTGTTCAGTTTAATGTCATTTAAATTTATATAAGGGCAAATGCATTTTCATAATATGTTATGTATCTTTAATGATGAATGAACCTTGAATTTGAAGTGGGCGGTCCTACTTGACTCAATGGTAAGGTTTAAGGTGGTAAGGATTCGACTCTTGGAGAAACGAGGCATAACTACACGTTCAGTGCAGTTTGATCTTGATCTAAGTGGTCTGCAAAAGCGTCGATTACGGGCTAAGCTTCGTTTGATTTAGATTCGATCTCGACTCCTGTTTAACCCCGTTGCTATTGACTGAGTCAACAGAACAAATCATCTATTTTCCTAACTATGTAAAATTCAAATATCGTTACACAGAAAAAGTACATACGATAAAATAAAGACAAATCTGCTGAAAAAATATCATAGCCATGCCCTGTGAAACGGGGCCTTGATGTATCTGCGAAAAGTATCTACCCAGGTCAGCCTGCGCAGTCCGCGCAGGCTGCCCTGGGCCGAGACTTTTTGCTTCTGGTCAATTTTCTGCGTGTCCAAGGGCCATTATATCTCAGGATGCAGTCATTTGTCAGAGAAAATGGATATAATGGATCCCAAATTATGTGATGACGTGCTTGGTATCATGCATCACGGAGATGCATTAAGCCCCCTTTTGCCAGAGCATGATTCATCTACTTTGTTGAAAGTAACGTTGGACTACTACTGAAATGATAGATCACAAGATATATACCCAGTTAAAGCTCCAGTGGCGAAGATGACTATTTGTTATTGTGCGGTCGGGTCAAGTGTAATTCGCTTGCAAAAAAAAAAATGAATTTTTCAAAGAGGCACAAAGTAAACAAAAGATACGAATAGAGCGACCTGGCAACTTTTTACCTAGTTTTGAAATTCATTTTTGAGGTGGGTGCGAAGCATCCCAGCTCAGATTTACCATGTGGGAAATTGAACCTAAAAAATCTGATTCTGGGGTACATAACTTTGCAAAATCATTACCTGGAAAACTAGTACTATTAAGAAAGCATCTTATTCACTTTGGCATCAAGGCATGAATAAAACGTTAACAATAGGGGAACTTACACGACTTGGACGATAAATATGTAAGCAAATACACCATTATCATAACACAATTTAAAAAAGAGTGTTAGAACAGATTACCATGAGGCATGCGTAGGTATACGCATTTAGGTATCAGTTCCACCAAACAGCCTAAAGAAGCGTCAAGAAGTGCCATGGAAGGGTTGGAAGCATCATGAGAACTCTTGTGGTAAATTCTTTGAAAAGGATTGCTTTATTTGTCTAGATATTGCTTAATAATACTTCTCACGTCGTTTCATTTTGACATTCTTTTGAACCCCCTCCCCCCCCCCCTCCCCACCTACACACACAAAAAAAAAGAGAAACTTGTTGGTTTGCCCTGAGATTTATAGGAGAGATACCTCTCAGCTCTTTAAATGTCTGCTTGCGTTTACTCAATTCTTTCTAGCAGCACTACGCGCTTATTATTTTGCACAACAGTTAGATTTCAATTTGAGCAGGATTGAACGCACCCCACCTCAGCAGCGCTTTCATCGCTTTGATTCTGCTAGCGACTAACACTTCGAACGACCATACAATAACAGATACAGTTAAATGGCATGATTTGAATGTAAATGTAATTTGACAACCGCATTGTTTATTTTGGGCCGCCACTGGGCCTTAAGCCATAAAATTACTAAAAAGAAATGAGCCATGTTCTGGGGGCTTAATGCATCTACGAAAAGTATCGACCCAGGTCAGCCTGCGCAGTCCGCGCAGGCTGACCTGGGCCGAAACTTTTCGCTATCGGCCAATTTTTTGAATGTCCAAGGACCAGTCTACCTCATGATTCAGTCAGTCGTTAAAAAAGTAGCTATTATGGATCCATAATTATATGATGGCTTGATTGGTATTAAGCCATCTTTTACCAGAGCATGACTCAAATAAATAAACAGCCACCTCATTGTCTTTGGGCAAAAAATCCAATATTGCAGTTTTACTTCAGTCAAGAAAAAACTCATGTTTTCTATTTTTCCAAAATTTACATCAATTTATCGCACAGCTGCAAGTTTTGTGCAATCTGATCCTGATCTTAACTGTCCACAATAATAGCTGAAACCGCTTGCAGTATTATTATGGATTAGCCTGTGATAAGACTAGCGCTGAATAAACATGACAAACATATTCAGCGTAAAAATAAGACTAAAATTATTTAAATTACAAGCTTGCCTGCTATATAGAATGGCACAGCAAAGTGGACAATGTAGATTAAGATCACACAGTATATTTTGTGCAGTCTGATCTTGATCTACACTGGCTGCAAATTCATCAAAGATTGTGAAAAGCGCTTGTCTAAGAATGTCTTAGCAAAGCGGACGTTGTCGGATATTGTGATCCAAAAATATTCTGTAATGTGACTATCTGATTCTTTTTTTGAACGAAGAAATCCATTTCATTTATTTGTTGCCTTAACTCTTCACCAAACGACAAAATTTTAGACCAGTCCAAATTGAAAGCTTTTGCAGACGACAAAATAAAGGTGAATCAAAAATTGAAATTTGTTTTTGGAAGAGTAGAAAACATAGTGGGAAAAGGAGAAAATGCTGCATTTTCTCCTTTTCCCACAATGTTTTCAGAAGGCTTCTTCTTCAGGGTCGTTACAAGTCGGGATTGTGTGGTAAAGGGTTAAAAGCAGTGAAATTGCATCAAGCTGAATGACTTACCCAGTGCCAGTTTGTTTAAAGACAGCAACATGTTGTTGTATGCTCTGCTACCCTCCCCGCTCTGTCCTTAAACGAAATGTCAAAGAATGCTTTTTAACAGTTACTTATGCTGAATATTATTGAATGACAGTATTATTATCGAACTATAGAATCACGTGTACATTACAGCAACACCCATCTTGTATGAGCAAGTTTCATTGGCTACTGAGGGCTGCAACAAATACCCCCTTATCTTTGTTCTTGTACGAGCATGTTTCGTTTGGAATAACGTAGATCTTCTGTTTGTCATTTTGATGACTGATAAAATTAAGCTGAAAATTGTGGACCATGGAACATTGGGAGACAAAATCGTGAATGAGTGATTGGCAAAGTCATGGCGACACTTAGATTATTGCCTCCACGTGCTATCGACGTGGCTTGCAACAAAACTCAACCCAAAGATGTATAGATAAACATGAGAAAAAAAATGTATCGAATTTATATTTTCTAAATGTCAGTCTGAAATAATAGCTTTACTCTTCCAAAGCAAAATGTTATATCAATACGACCTCTTTCGAAAGCTGAAATGATGAAAATGCAATTTACAGAAACTCAGAAAGATATCTATGTTACAGATGGGCCAAACAAGCGAACGTCGTAGATTCAAGATCAGAGTGTTTTTTTCTGTCTTTATATAATTATGCTGTTCGCAAAAACACTATGGTGTTGAAAGGGTTAAACGAAATGCAGTACAGAATAGTTGCGATAAAACAAAGACTTAACCCTGAGGCTGCTAAGCGAGACACACTGACCTTTTGCAGACTGTGTAGATCAAGATCAGACTGCACAAAATATGTATTCTGATCTTCGATCTACACTGTCCGATATAGGAGATAGGCCTATTTCTTCCTAAGTATAAAGTTGAAATAGCAATTATTCGGGTTTTTACTACCGATTTGAAAATTCCATTTCCCTTATTTAGCAAGATAGAGGTTAAAAATGTGTCCGAATGGTTCTGAAGTATTGCACGTCGCTGTCGAGCGAAAACGTTGACATACTCTCATACCTCTGTTATTACTGAAAATATTTACTTCAAACCAGTTTTTAACTATCAAAAGGGAAACGAATACCAGAAAGACAGGCAACTCTATACACATTTTTGACACAGTAATTATGCCCCTTTTTCGGCTTAGAATTTTTACAGAATAAGCGCCCGCATCCAAGCGTTGGGACATGTATGCGGTGCTCGTGTTTTATATAAGGTATAAGAACTCTTATATTAGACAGATAGACAGACAGAAGACAGACAGACAGACTGCCTTTCCTACTCTCTAATTCATCTTATACATTGAAGTGTCTTTTTTTTTTTATTTTATTTAGTTATAAAAACAATGATGCAAAATGATTTAGGTCAGGTGTTTTGTATGTTTCGGACAGGAGTTATACATGCATAAAATGAAATTGCAAATTTTGCGCTGTTCAAAGCTTTATCCTCGTATCCAGTGATCTGCCAAAATATGTGTTTAAAGTTGATATATTTATCGGTAAAATACAGTCTCGACTGATAATACTGTTTGCCTTGACAACACTCACCCATCTCAATTATTATGCAAACATGAAATTTATGACTGATGTTAACTACTTCATGACCTTTAAATGCCTTTGCAGACGGCTTAGATCAAGATCAGACTGCACAGAATGTGCAATCTAAACTTAAATCTACTCCGCCCGCTACCTGATGCTAAGCTTCGGTCAAAATCCTCTTTTATTTCTGTGGAAATCTGATTTTAAACATTGAAACGAGATGGCAGCTAAAGAGTTAGTTCTCTACAAAACGACACAATTTTAGACTTTTCCAAATTATAAATCTTTGTACAGAAAGCAAAATAAATGTTACCATGTGTAGAATGAAAATAGGTCTTTGGGCTGGTAGAAAATGGTGGGAAAAGGAGAAAATGTTGGTTGTCAGCATTTTGTCCTCCAAATATTGTTTTCAAAAGCTTTCCTTATGTATAGTCGTTAAGATTCGGGACTTTTTGTAAAGGTTAAAATTATAATCGTCTCATGGGTTTATTTATTACGTCGCTGGGACTGCTTCAAGTTTACCTTTTTCTATTTGTTCAAGCGACCAAAAACTGCATTTTCACAAAAATATAGGTAAAGTAATATTCGTCTAGATCTGGGTCCGTATTCACCATTCTTAACTCTTTACCAAACGACAAAATTTTAGACTTGTCCAAATTGAAAGCATTTGCAGACGACAATTTATATGTTCCTCGAGTGATGAAATTTGTCCTTGACATGGTAGAAAACATCGTGGGAAAAGGGGAAAATGCTGGTTACCAACATATTCTTTTCCCACAAGGTTTTCAAAAGGCTTTTTTTTATTTTCTTTAGAATCGTTAAAAGCAGGGATTGTGTGGTAAAAATTGAAAGCATTTGCAGACAACAAATTAAATGTTACCGAAGGTGTGTTACTTTCAAATCTGTAAAAGTCTGAAGAATAAGACTAAGAATGTTCTTAGAATGGTTGGTGAATACGAACCCTGATACATTATTCGTGGATCTTTGAACATGAAATGACATAAAGCGCTCTTTAACAGCTTATACAGCTATATATTCTGCGTAAAGTGTAATTTGATGTAATTTGGCGCTGAAGGAGTAAAAGGTACTTCGCACAAGGCTGCCGAATATTAGTTCATACTTCACAATCTTTTCTGTGTAAAACAAATTTCCTTGTAGACAAAAATGTAATTATATCAGCCATGCTCTGTGAAAAGGGGACATAATGCATCTGCAAAAAATATCGACCCAGGTCAGCCTGCGCATTCCGCGCAGGCTGACCTGGGCCGAAACTTTTTGCTATCGGTTATAATATTATATTTGTATAACAGACTCTTATAATATAATATTATATTTGTATAACAAATATAATAATAAATGATATAAATATAATACAAATAATATTTGTACAAATATTATATTTGTATAACAGACTCTTATAATATAATATTATATATAACAGACTCTTATAATATAATATTATATTTGTAATTATATGAGCTATGCTCTGTGAAAAGGGGGCATAATGCATCAGCAAATAGTATCGGCCCAGGTCAGCCTGCGCATTCCGCGCAGGCTGACCTGGGCCGAAACTTTTTGTTATCGGTTAATGTTCCGCATATCCAAGGACCAGTTTACCTCATGATGCAGTTAGTTGTTAGACAAAATCGACCTTATGGACCCATGATCATGTAATGACATGCTTGGTATCATGCATCACGGAGATGCATTAAGCCCCGTTTTGCCAGAGCATGGCCTATATGGATACGCTTTTTTCCAATTATTAAAATTTGACAAGTAGGCGTATGATATTTTCCCTCTTTTTTTCCTACTTCCATTCCTTCATTTATCTTCAACTGACGTAACGACGATTTTTATTTTTTGGTAAATTCTTTTCGATAGTGTATGCTGCGAGTGTTATTCGATGGCTATACAAAATATTCACTACCATGGTATGTTTGAAATGCGCGTTGAGTATCAATAAATAGCAAACGCGTACCTATGAAAACAAAAATTTAATTAATTAATGATTTAACGGATTTTAAGCAAAAAAATAATAAATCACTAGTTTTTATGGACACTTTATCTCTTGCTCCTTTCATATTTTTGATGTTTGTTGCCCTTTCTAACGACAAAATATTTGACGCTTCCATAATAAAAACATTTACAAGTAACAAAGTGCATGTGGCTCAACTGATGGAATTTGCCTTTTGAAAAAGTAGATATACAGTTTTTTTTTTATAAAATGAAAATGCCATCAGATGCATTCTCCCTCATGGTCGCCAAATCACGGTATCGTCTGGTAACGGTTTTATGGGTAATTCCACAATCCAATACGAGATTCGTTTAGAGGCCAGTATGCAATTCCAAGCTTAAATCTTAGACCGGTACTATTTTTTTCTTTCCGTGAACCGACTGACACGGACAAGGGCAAACATTTGATATACGCATTATACTTTAACCCCCCCTCAGATGATTTATATGTTGATAAAATACCGTGAAATGAAGTTCGCGTTGTACGTTTCTATAGATCTACCCCATCGAAATCCATTTAAACAAACAAGAGTCTGTTAATATCGTTGGCATTTATCGCTAAGCCTTGATCCCAAAATAAAGTGGTTGCCGGAAATTAGTTTTTCTTTCAAAATCAATCAAAGAGACGAAACAAGTTTAAGTAGGCAGTACAGCGGCTCTTCAAAGACGAAACTAAGAACGCATGTGTTGCAAACAACTAAAACCCTGTAATACCAATTCTGGGCCATCGTCGGTATTTGAAAAATTTTGCTTCCAATAGAATTACACTGCTTTTTTTACCATTATTTGTATGTGAAACATAATGATTTAAATAAGTATTTCATTAGTTTTCGGCAAATACCATTATTATGTTTAAATGTGGACCGGATAGAGATTGAACTTCTTTTGACTATGGATGTAAATTTGAAGAGTGGTGTAGACAAAGAACAGACTGTACATCAAATAGTCCTGTCTCTTTCAAAACTTTTGCTGCTATTGAAAATATTATCATTCTTCAATGCCAATAAAATAAACCTTTAAGGTGTTAAATGAACATTTCTAACCGATAGTAAAATCCACAATAAGCGATTTTAAAGATCTTATGGACGAAAAATCGTCATCATATCGGACAATGTAGATCCAACATCAGACTGCACGCACTGTGCAGTCTGATCTTGACCTAACTGTCCGCAGAAGAGCTTTGAGCCATGCTAGGGAAACTAAGGGTTAACAGAATCTATTTGCGATTTTTGATGATTGTATAACTTCGACAGAACAGTGGATACTGTTTTGAGCTTGGTGGGCGTTTCCTGACACATATTGTATATCTCGGCCTGAGAATATTATCTTTCTCAACCTAACCTAAAAGCCGCAGTTGTTTCGTATTTCGTTGACACCATGTGTAACACAAAGCAAAGTTATGAATTCTCCCTCAGTTAACAAAAGTGAACCCGAAAATTGTCCGTAGGAAATCTGCCTCTAAGGAAAACTGCCCCCACCTATACTTTCCTGTTAAGTTCATGTTTTACCCAAAAAAAAAAACTATTTCGGCCTCTCTACAAGCCTAATCAAGCAGTGATGGCAAGTTCTATATAAAAAATAGGAATTGTCAGATATCCCTGCAACAGTTTTTTTGTAATGACTTTATTCTATTTGTTTTATTATTATTATCATTATTATTATTATTATTATTAGTTTTAATTCTGTTAATGGGAACATTAAGCAAAAGAAAACATACATACATAAAGAAATATAAGCACTTTCCAAATGAATTCTCAAAACATTTATCAAACACTTTATTTTTAATTTCTGATTCAGCACATCTTGTTTAATATACACATCTTGTAGTTCTCAGTTAGAACTGTTATCTTTATTGTTATATTTACAATGTATCTTTAAATGTTCACGGGGGGGGGGGGGGGGGGGGGGGGGGGGCAGATTTCCTTGGTGCAGTTTGTTTTCCGGGGAGGGGGGGGGGCGCTTCAGTTTCCTGATACTGAAAACCGTCTTTATTGTACTAAATAGAAAAAGAAAGTTGCTAGTTGGCGGTATGGATGAAAATCAGACAGCACTATCTGAATGGTCTGATCTTAGAACTTCATTGTCCACCTAAGAACCGTGTAATGTCCATTGCAGGTTAAGAAATTTAAGGCTAAGAACTTGCTAGATTGCCTGTAGCCATTGATACCACAATTCCGTCAGTGCTTTGATTTTACGATCATTATACTTAAATGAGGAACATTTCACGCGATTTCGACTTACGCTTCGCCTGAAGTCACCAACCATGCATTGCGACTTTTATTGACAGAGCCCGTATCCACCAGCCATTCTAAATTGCATCCTTGACCTGATTCTGAATTCAGAAAGTAACACGATTTTTGATAGGCTAAAACCCTAGGGGTGACAAATCAGACATTGCCTTACTTTGAGTACTCTTTAAACTAAAATGTGAAAACAGGTCAAGTTCCTATTTTCCACTGAAACTATCTTCGAACCCTTAACTAGTTCGCCGCTCGTTGTCATTGTGGGCAAAGGAGAAATCTTAGTTCCAAGCTTTTTTCAGTTTTTAGGTTTTCCGCCAACAAATTTCATCATTTGAGAAACATGTAATTTGTCGTCTGTAAATGCTTTCAAAATGGACGATGTCTAAAACTTTGTCGTCTGGTAAAGAGTTAAAAGATGCGATCATAAATCGTTAAAAATGGTACCCTAAGTGTTTCTGTTTTATTTTAACCCGTTCTTAAGGTGGGTCCATAAACACGTTTTTAATCATAGTTTTATGTCGACAGAGCATTTTGAAATTATAATTTTATGCCGACAAAACATAAAGCTAACCATATATTCGCATAACCTAGTTTCCGTCTAACGCGGTGTCTCTCATTTTACTCTGCCAAATTACAAAATTTTGGAATGTTCCGAATTAAAAGCATTTGCAGACGACAGATGAAATGAGGCTCATATCAAGGGACTTGTCTTTGATAGGATAGAAAACATTGAGGGGAACGGATAAAATGCTGGTTACCAGCTTTTTCTCCTTTTCCCACAATGTTTTCAAAACCCTTCTTTATCAGGGTCGTAAAAACTCAGGACTGTGTGGTGAAAGGTTACTGAATATCACTTTATTTGTATTCAAAACCTTCTTGTCAATTTCAATCTAATGAGGCCAATTTTACTCATTTTATGAATATAGTTAATTTTATATTCGAAACCTTTTTGATAATATCCACTGATCTCCAACAGTCAGTTTTACGTATCATACGAATATTGCTAATTTTATTTTCGAACCCCCTTCTCCTTTGCAGTTTCCATATACTGCAGTCAATTTTATGTATTTAATGAAAATCGTTAATTTCAAATTCGAAACCTCTTTGGTAATTTTCATCTTATGCAATCAACTTTACTTATTTCACGAAAATCGCTTATTTTACATCTGGAACCTTTTTGATAATTTCCATAAATCTCTTCACGTCTTTCAACACTTAACTAAACTGTCTTGAGCTTAAATGACCCTCAGAAAGAAAGCTTTTGAAAACATTTTGGGAAAAGGAGAAAATGTTGGTAACCAGCAAGACAAGAAGTTATGTAAAGCGTTGAAGGGCAAGAAGCAATGATAAGCGTTGTAGAACAAGAAACGTTGTAAAGCATTGAAGTTTAACTCTTTTCCACACAACAAAATTTTGGACTGAACCAAATTAAAAGCATTTGCAGACGACAAATTATATGTTGCTAACATGATGATTTCTGTCAATGATAGGGTAGAAAACATTGTGGGAAGAGAAGAAAATGCTGGTTTCCAGCATTTTCTCCTTTTCCCACAATGCTTTCAGAAGGCTGCTCTGTTAGAGTAGTTAAAAGTCGGGACTGTGTGGTAAAGAGTTAAGAAGTGTTATGACGCATTGTAGGACCAGAAGCGAGTAAAGCGTTTTAGGACAAGAAGCTCTACGACACAAGTCGTAGAGCATTGTAACGAAAAAGGGTCTTATAGCGCTGTAAGACAAGAAGCGATATAAAGCATTATAGGACAATAAGCGTTATAAAGCGTTGCAGAACAATAAGCGTTGTAAAGCATTTAGGACAAGAAGCGTTATAAAGCATTGTAGGACATGAAGCGATGTAAAGCGTTGATGGACAAGAAGCGTTATAAAGCATTGTAGGACAAGAAGCGTCGAAAAGCATTGTAGAACAGTTAGCGTTGTAAAGCATTTGGGACAAGAAGCATTATAAAGCATTCTAGGACAAGAAGCTTTATAAAGCATTGTAGGCCAAAAAGCGATGTAAAGCATTTGGGAAAAGAAGCTTTATAAAGCACTGTAGGCAAAGAAGTGATGTAAAGCGTTGTGGGACAAGAAGCATTTTAAAGCATTGTAGGACAAGAAGCGTTATGAAGCACTGTAGGCTAAGAAGCGCTATAAAAGCGTTGTAGAACAATAAGCGTTGTACATAAAGCATTTAGGACAAGAAGATTTATAAAGCATTTTAGGACAAGAAGCATTATAAAGCATTGTAGGCTAAGAAGCGTTATAAAGCGTACATAGAACAAGAGGCATTGTAGGACAATTAACGTCATAAAGCATTGTAGAACAAGAGGCGTTATAAAGCCTTGTAGAACAAGAAGCTGTGATATCTTTTTGAACTCTTTTAGCGCACAATTATATGAACTGGACCTCTTTAGACGGCTGAAAACGCAATCCACTGAATCTCATAGCCGTGCTATGGCAATAGGGGGTTTAGTGCGTCTCCGGGGTGCATGATACCAATCAAGCCAATACATAATAATGGATCCATAATAGCCACTTTTTTTTAGCAACCGACTGAATCATAAGGTAGACTGTTCCTTTGGTATACAGAAAATTGACCAATAGCGAAAAGTTTCGGCCCAGGTCAGCCTGCGCGGAGTGCGCAGGCTGATCTTGGTCGATACTTTTCGCAGATGCATTAAGCTCCCTTTTCACAGAGCAAGGCTCATTTATATGTTATGTACACGCTTGACAAACCGGCAAGCGGACAGTAGAGATCCAAAATCAGTTATGGATGTTACACACAACTGGCTGGACCTGGGACTTCAAACCAGTCAATTAAGTTAATTGTTATATCAAGTCCGCAACAAAAGAATTATCCTGAGTCAAGAGACCGTTTTGTCGTGTTAAAAAAATATATCAGAAAGTGAAGAGTCGAAAATCAGAATGCACGTTCTGTGCAGTACGATTCTGATCTACATTACCGACATGCATATAAATGCCTGTCCACCGTGGAATGGGGGTGGGGATAAAGAACGTTATGACATACTGACGAAGCACATTCTTTCGGAGGCAATCTTTTTGCTCTGGCGAAGGTTTATCTTGCTGAAAGGAACTCATCTCTCGATTTACAATATACCTAGATTAATTATTATCCATGTTGATATTTTATTTCATTTTTGGTTATTTATCATCTGTACCCATCACCACCTGCGGTCTCTTTTCCTTTTGTTTCGCGTGGCTGAAAAATTTTACAAAAAGATTAAGGCAAGAGAAGAAATTCCTGGTAACTATCAATTTCTCCTTTTCCCACCGTGTTTTCTCATGTATTAGTGTTTTAAACTTTAATTCACTGTTATTTTTCACATTTACCCGTAGATTTTTTTTTTTTTTATTTATTTTTTAGCAGTCTGCTGCAAGTTTGATATGGAAGACAATAAGTTACCGCTTCTCGAGACAATCCCGTGTTCACACGACGCTTAGTAGCAAGGCGTCTAAAGACATTGTGGGAAAAAGAAATAATGATCGTAACCGGAACTTTCTTCTTTGTCTACGGGATTTTCTATCCGGCCAAGGACAATCCCGTTTATTAAGTAACATTTAATTTGTCGTCGGCAAATGATTTCCATTTGGACAAGTCTAAAACTCTGTCGACTGCTTGAGAGTTAGATATAGTGGGCTCTTCAAATTGACATGAGATCTAAGAATAATAGGAGCATTGTTATCGTTCTGGCGACAGAAAAATGTGGCTTCCTATCTGAACTCTTTGCCAAACAACAGAACGTTAGAAAACATTGTGGGAAAAAGGAGAAAATGCTGGTAACCAGCATTTTCTCCTTATTTCCCACAATGTTTTCTAAAGGTCCAATTTCCCAGGATTGTTAAAACTTGGAATTGTGTGATAAAGGGTTTTAAAGGAGCCAATTCAGATATTTTTCATTAATCAAAATTTCTGGTAAAAAAAACTTCATATGTTCCGCTATATGTGTGTGTGTGTATGGGGCGGTGTGCATGAAAGTTCACTGTAATATTCAGCAAAGTTGTGCGTGTTTGGCTTTTAGATTAACGAAATGGTCGTTTTGCGTTCGGGAAAGTTCTACGTCTGTATTTCTAAGACAAGATATGACGTCATTGTAACTATTTGGATACAGCCTCACCAGTGTCATTCATGTGACATTCCTACAAGTCTGAATGAAATTCTGGCCCGAAATCTAAAAATACCTCAAGAGGCCACGTATCAATTTCAGGAAACACCATTTCAAATTCGTTTTTCTCACACTTCTCTTTCTTACTTATTAGTGGTTTGCAGACGTTTGCCTTACTAAAGTCATTGATAAAAGTTTGGGTTTTTTTTTCAGATATGGTGTCATTAAAAAAAATGGAATAGCCCTTCTTAGTCCATTAACTTTCTACAAGATGCCTTTGAAAAATTTAGACTTGTCCATACTGAAAGCATTATGCAGACGACATATTCGCTGTGGTTCAAATTATGTTATTTGAATTTAAAGGGTTCAAAATATCATGGGAAAAGGAGAACATGCGGTTACCAGCATTTTCCTCTTTTCCCATGATATTTCCAAAGGGTCTGTTCCCAAGACTCGTGTAAAAAATGTCGGAAAAGAGAAAATTCTGGTTAGTGCCATTTTCTCCCCCTCCCCCTCCCCCCCCCCACTTTTTTTTTTTTTTTTTCTTTGAAGGACTCTACCCAAGGGTAGTAAAAATATAGGACTGTGTGATAAAAGGTTAAGAATTACTACTGACTACCTGTATTCGATAGTTGCGTGCCTGCGTGTATCAGTGTGCGCGCACGTGCGTGCCCGAAAAAGAACTTTAAAATGGCAACATTTGGGTCTCTAACCATAAAAAAAAATTCATTTAAAAGGAGGTCTTTTCAGATTTTTTGCTTCGAATTATAGGTATAATCAGTTCTTTTTACTGGTAAATGCTACAAAATATAATTTTCTCTGCAAACGTAAAGAAACTGGACGTTTACACTCGGTGCTATGGTGCAAACTTGATGTTCAAATAACTCGTTGGTCCCTTTGCAATCGGTTACCCCGTCTATTTTTATACTCGTAAGATCAAATATGACGTGCTTATTACAACACTATCTCACATAATCGATGCTTGTTTTTGATCAAGCGGCATTCCTACAAACCTTTGCAAATTCTGGCGAGAAATCTGAAAATAAGTTATGATGCTTCCTAGCCCATGAAGAAAATACCACTTGATTTTTTTTGGGGGGGTTGGTCCTTATTCTTTACTGATACAAGCTATCGCCGTACTTACTTCAACGGTGGATTATTTTTGAAGTTTTATGAGATTCATAAAATATGGAAAGCCTCCATGTAATATATTAACTCTTTACCAGACGACAAATTTGGACTGGACCATAAAAAGCATTTACATAAACAAATTTCGATGAAGCTCACATGATGAATTCAGTCTTTGATAGGGTAGAAAATGATGAGGAAAAAAGGAGAAACATGTTGATTGCTAGCATTCTCTCCTTTTTCCACAATGTTTTGAAAGGCCTTTTCTGTTATGGTCGTTAAACACAGCTTGGCCGATTCCGTAACTGCATCTAACCTCGTCCGTATCAAGGAGGTTTCCATATTCTGTTAGTCACATGATCTTAAACATGGCGGCGCCCCTGATAATCGATTAGAAACGACTCAACAACCACGATTTTGTTATTCACATGTATCAATCTGTCAGTTTTTACTGCCAACGGAATTGATAGACCAAGTTAGAAATGAACGTGACTGTTTGTCAACGTCAATGTACTTATAAAGATTTCAATAGAAAATTGTGACTTGACCTTACAATTTTACGGTCAGGCGGTGCATTTCCGGCGAAGAAATGTACCGTGAGAGAGCGTATCACCCGTCCTAATACAGCCGAGGAATATGATCAAAGGATCACCCGAGATTTGACTCAGGATTGTGTGGTGAAGAGTTTAGCAGTTTACTGTCTGATAGCATATTTTCAAATCTTGAAGGCTTCTTTATGAAGGGTCGTTAAAAACATAGGACAGTTTTGTTAAGAGTTCTAATCAAATTTCTAGGATTAATAAAAACTTCAAATGTCTAAAGAGGGACCATATTCCAGTGGATTGAAAGTATTATAGATTCTTGAACGGAATTGCGATAACGCTTCAGTCATGCATAGAAACAAAACCCGTTTACAATCGAGATAGCACTGGAAAAACAAACACTGTCACACAGTTTTATTATTCTTTAAGTCGAAAAAAGGCCTCTTGCATATTTCACTTCCGCGATTTGACAAGACCACCTGCAAATGAATAGAACTTGGGTAATGAATCGATGCTCATGTCTTGCCGAATGAGATCTTGAGAGAATAATAAAAGAATATTAAAGAAGAAAAAAATAACCAGTTGTTTTTTGTTCTCCTAACAACATTAAATCGGCCCAGTGAGCACTGCTGTTAGTGCGAGTAGGCCTACTATGGTGCTGAACCAAATCCAGGCTTATTAATAAACAACAAAGAATTCTTAGTTTTACTGTTCTTTTTTATTTTAATTCTCAAAAACTTTCTGAACTTCAAAGTAATACAATGGTTTCGCCAATCAGAAATTGCGTTACTTTTTAAATCCAGAATAACACTAAGAATACAATCTAAAATGGTTGGTAAATACGCTCTAACATCTCACCTCTCTAACCCTTAGGCTGCTAAGGGCAACTCTCTGATCTTTTGCGGATAGTGTAGATCAAGATTAGACTGCACAGAACGTGCAGATGATCTTGGATCTACACTGTCCGATAAGGAGCTATTTTTCTCCAAAGGATAGTTAGAAGAAGCATTACTCTGATTCTATACTATGGACTTGAATTTTTCATTTAACTTATTTAGCAGGATAATAGTTACTTCCTGTCCTCAACAAACATACAAATTCAAAGGCAACTCCACAAAAATTAAAATTCTGGCGCAACAAAGTCAGCAAAAACCTCCTCTTGTGTTTCTCAGCTTTTATATAATAAACATAAATGATGGTTTATCTCTACCAAACGACAAAATTTTAGACTGGTCCAAATTGAAAGCCATTGCAGACGATAAATTAAAGGTGGCCCAAATGATGAAATTTGTCATTCATAGGTTAGAAAACATTGTGGGAAAAGGAGAAAATGCTGGTTACCAGCATTTTCTTCTTTTCCCACAATGTTTTCAAAAGGCCTCTTTTTCTCATGGTCGTTAAAAGTCGGGATTGTGTGGTAAAGGGATAGTTCAAGAATCAAGATTTTCTTCTAGTTTTCCTATTTTCGTTTTTTTTTTTTTTGGGGGGGGGGGAATACTGGATATAATTCATAAAAGTTAGTATCTTTTTTCACATGAAAGCCTAGGTTCAAAACCTATGAAATCGGATTTAGATATGTAGTCGTAGAAT
Organism: Tridacna gigas; assembly: GCA_945859785.2. NCBI lineage: Eukaryota > Metazoa > Mollusca > Bivalvia > Cardiida > Cardiidae > Tridacna > Tridacna gigas. The sequence continues at coordinate 47,764,802 of OX244030.2, read as the reverse complement.
TTGTGGTTGTGTGATTGAGAGTTTGTTTTGTGAGCTATTCCCAATAGTGTTCCTGATATGGCGTGCAACACACGAAAAGGGGCCTTCGGACATTTGCGTAAAGTGTCGTTCCGGGTTAGCCTGCGCAGTCCGCGCAGGCTAATCCAAGACGGCACTTTACGACTACATAAGATTTTTTCATACAGTAGACTTTCGTTAAACAGAAAATGGCACAAAAACGGGAAGTGTCGTCTTGGATTAGTCACAGACGGCACAGGCTGATCTTGGACGACACACTTTTACGCATATGTCCGAAGGCCCCTTTTCGTGTGTTGCACGCCATATCAGGAACACTATTGGGAATAGCTCACAAAACAAACTCTCAATCACACAACCGCAAATTCTACGACTACATATCCAAATTCGATTTCAAAAGTTCACGGTCCATTCCCCATACTAGTGCCCTAGACATTCGGCCCAGCCTTACTAGATGGCTAAAACTCATAGCTATGCCCCTGTACTTAACTCTTCATCACACGAAAAAAATGTCAGACGGGTCCAAATTGAAAACATTTGCAGACGACAAATTCATTGTGGCAGACGACAAATTCATTGTGGCTCAAATGATGGAATCTGTGTTTGATAGAGTAGAAAACATTGTGGAAAAAGGAGAAAATGCTGGGTACCAGCATTTTCTCCTTTTTCCACAATGTTTTCAAAAATGTTTCTTTTTCAGGGTCGTTAGAACTCCGGATTGTGTGGTAAAGGGTTATGGGATCAACAGGGAATCTTATTGTTTGGACCTTAAGGTAGATGTATTTGAAAAAAGATCCGTGGGAAAAGAGAAAACGGTGGAATGCTCCTGTGTTCTCTACACTTTCAAGGGCAAATCATAATTTTTGCTCCATTGATTTTGTCGTCTGTGAATGCTTTCGGTATGGACATGTTTAAAATTTTGCCGTCTGATAGAGTAACCATTAACTTCCGGGTAGTTAGAAGGGCCAATAATGGACCTTGTTTACCTAAGATTTTACGATGTTTGAAAAGGAATGTAACAGCCGCTCCCCTAAAATGTCGTCCGGGACCTAGAAGGTCACGTGACACTAGTGGCTGTTAAATTCAAGATAAGCATATTTGTCTTGCCTGACCGTTGCCGTAGCAATGAGAAATAGAATTTTGTTATCAGTGGCATATGGCACGTCTCACATGAACTTGGCGAGGTTACGATATAGAAACGCGGCGTTATTTTGCATTTCGTAATCTTTAGGTTTTGAAATACGTCCTGAAACACACTGGCACCTTGAAAGTTTTTGATGGTCAATATGGTCTGATCTTGATTTACACTGTCCGCAAAAGGTCAGTGAGTCGCGCTTAGCTGCGTGAGGGTTAAAAGACATTTTAGACGTGTTCAAATGTAAATCCCAGAGCAGCAAAGTCAGCAAAAATCTTCTTGTGCTTCTCAGCTTTTAAGTTGTATTAACACTGAAAGTATTTGCAGACGAAAAATTGGATGAAACTCAAATGGAGATATTTGTCTTTAAAAGAATAAAAAAAAAAAACATTCTGGAGAAAGGAGAAAATGATGTTCACAAGCTTTTTTTTTCCACAATATTAATCAAAAACCTTCCCAAGGGTCGTTAGAACACGGGATAATTGTTTGCTAAAGATTTAAGCGTTTCAGTGCCAATCTTATGAACTCACTGCTTTCGATGGCTGAAACTTAGAAAGATTTAGTCTTATCGACTTAATCTTTTATCACACAATCCCGAGTTTTAACGACCCTGAAAGAAGAATCCTTTTGCTGGTAACCAGCATTTTCTCCGTTTCTCACACTGTTTTCTACCCAATCAAAAACAGAAGCGATATTTTCACTTACATACAATTTCTCGTCTGCAAATGGTTTGAGTTTGTCGTTTGGTAGAGTTAACTGACAAGTTTTAGATCTAATATAACATTTATTCCAATATCATATCTGATCCTGGTTAGGCCACATGAAATAGGTCTTAATGGGAACTTTTTTTATTCCTGCTGTTTTTTTCGTCAAATACTGTTGAACACTACAAATTATACTTTTCTCTGTAAACGTTAAGAGACTGAACGGTTTCACTCAGTAAATGAATTGAATAAATTTGGCTTTCAAATGATAAGACAGACAGACAGACAGACATTTTTATTTAGACGTATACATAGTACATTGTCTTGACAAAATGTAAGCTTTTCAATGAATGATGTCACATGTGTATATACATATCAAAAGTGAAGTAACCAAACTGTAGAAAAAAGTGTTAGCCTATAGTTACCAATCAGAAGCAGAAATGATAGAAATTACATAATAAACCTAGTCAACAAGACACAATATGTATGAAGAGAAATAATACAATATAAAGAGGGAGAGATGACCAAATAGTCAAACCATGAAGAAAAAGAGACAAGGTAATTCTTCAAGACCACTTGTTGCGAAACTCGCCTGAATGCGCTCTTGTAGTATGGCGGACAGTGTGGGTCAAGATCAGGCCGCGCTCAAAGTTCGGTCCGATCACAGGTCCACACTTTCCTATCCTTTGGGTGTTGAGATAGGTTGGTCGCCTTGTTACCTATCGGTAACCGGTCTATTTTTGTGAGATCATTATGACGCCATCATATGTAATTATATTTGAATACGATCCCACTTCATCAACGCATCCTGTTAACATGACATTCTCACAAACCTTTGCAAAATTCTGGCTCGAAATCTAAAACTACATGAAGAAGCCACGTAGCCCATTAAGGAAATACTACTGAAAAAATATATGTTTCGTACATTTGTCTTTCTTATTTACTGATGGTTGGTCAACTTTCATCGATTAAACCATTTTAAAGCTTTGGTGAGATTATAAACATCTGAATAGCTCCCTTGAACTCAGAGGTCTGCATTTTCCTTGAACCCAACTTCGGTAAGGCTAGCGCTCCGACCTGACCAGTTTACTAAACAATTGTTACAAGATCACATCTTAATCGTAGAAGTTTAGACCACGTGAAACAGGTCTTCACGGAAACGCAAGAGGGTGTGCTGTTCAAAGCATCATATGCCTGGAGGGGGGCAACTAAGATTTCCCTCCCCCCCACACACACACACCTCCCCTCCCCCCCCCCCCCCACCACCCTCGCGATCATGCCGTAGCATACTGATTTCAACCAGTGTACATGTACTCAATTTTAAAAGAACTTCATGTTTAGATCGCGTTTTGGTAAGTTTTAAGAAAAATCTTATCAACCAGCGATAATCGGAGTTCGTCTACAAAGATGGCCTGTAACCCTTCGCCATACGATCCCGTTGTTTTAACGACCGTGAGATCCAGGGCTTTCGAAAACATTGTGGGAAAAAGGAGAAAATGCTGGTAACCAGCATTTTCTCCTTTTCCCACAATTTTTCAAGCTGTTCAAAGCCAAATTCCATCATTTGAGCCACTGTTGAATTGTCGTCTGCGAATGCTTTCAATTTGGACGTGTCCAATATTTTATCGTCTGGTAGAGGTTTAACTAAAGCAAAAGCATGTCGGGTGACCTGTTTTTAATCGGGCGGTAGACCGATTAGAGAGATGGAAAACTTCGGAAACCCGTCTACTCAGGGCAAACTGGTGTAACTGCAACTCGGAACAGCTTTCACTTACAGCGTTTTAACGCTTATACCTGCTGTGATGACCTTATTGCAAAAACTACTTTTGACCCAGATAACCGCACTTTTGACCCAGATAAGCGCAGGAATAGTAATTAGCGGTAAACAGACGGTAAACAGGCGTTAAGTAATGTCAAGTAATCCCATAATAACTTTTCAATTATGTAATAAACGGCGGTTACAATTTGTTTAGTATTGAAGTATGTCATAATTACAGTATTATCAAAATCTATGGCCAGCAAAAACTGGAGCAGTTTACTTTCAACACGATTATAAGAAATATGGTCAGTAATTAGCAGCAACTTTATGAATGAAACGAGTGCGAATCAAGTGTATTGGGTGATGTGAACACATCTTGTAGTCGTCTGCTGTCCATTTCATTTGGCAAATTTCGAGTGATCCGTTGATAGTTACACGTAGTTACGGTATCGGCCGAGTTGTGACGAGTGCTCTCCGTATATGTAGCAGGTGTTGAAAAGATAATAGGTCATTTTGGTCTTGAGAGGAATAAAATCGCAACAGGAAACACTGCTTGAAAAGAATTTGAAAATTTAGATTGCTCTGCCTAAGAGAAAACTGATGTAAATGCAACTCGTAACAGCCGTAAGTTTAAAATAGTAACCGGCTGGTCGTTTAATGTTAGCGAGGCGAAGCGTGTGAAGCTGTGGGGACAAAGGGTATAGAGTTGTGTAAAGGTTATGGCCCTCGCGGAGGGGCCATTACGTAAACATTTTCAGAATGGACTGGCGATTCATCGCTTGCAACCTTAGTACCCAGACTGTCCATTCGCTATACTGACTAATTACGCATCTTTCAGCATATGATGTATTAACACCTAGGCTGCTAAGTGCGACTCACTGACCTATTTTGCGGATAGTATAGATCAAGATCAGACTGCTCAGAACGTGCAGTCTGATCTTGGATGTATACTGTCCGATAAGGCGACATTTCTTTTCCAAAAAAGAATAAGTTTGACATAGAATTATTCGGGTTTTACTACCGGTTTGAAATTTCATTTCAATGTTTTAGCGGGATAAGGGTTGAATTGTTTTCACAGTCCCTTTTCCTCTCCTTCCAGCCATGGCACTACCATTTTACACTCACTTACATCTTTCTTCTTGGTGAGTTTCTACAGACTGGAATCAGTCTGTAAACCCTTGACCAAACAATCCTGTGTGGCTTTGAAAATATAGTTGGAAAAACTGTATGTATTCAGCATGTTCTCTTTTTTCCACAGCGTTTTTCACCCATTTAAAAGATTTTCGAAATTTTGTCAAATAGAACATTTTCATCGAGGATAAAAAAAAAAAAACCCTGAAACGGTCACACAAATAAGCTCACTTACTGTTATATTCTCCATATCTGAATCAACGGACCAGGGAAAAAGTCTTTGCAGAGAGTGCAGATTCAAACCAGACTGCTCAGAACATGCAGTCAGATCTTGGATCTGTCATGCCAGTTTTCCGAATTATTTTACTCAAGACAGCAATGGTCCTGCAAGATTTAGGCTGCCTTTCTAAGCTTAACATGTCTATTTTAACAAGTTAGCGCTCTAAGCGTGCAAATGTCAGCAACATGTTTGTCTCATCAGCTATTCCACATTGGTCGATTCTCATCCTTTCCACATTTCAGATAAAGAGATCAAGGCTACCGCAGTTATGCTCTTACTGATTAGAATGACTCAAATACAATTACTTGTGTTGGCTATGGACAAGTAAAGTCGCTTTTGAAGACAATGAAAGATAAAGATCAGACTGTCCTTTGAACGCAATGCAGTTTAATATCACAGACGTTCATATCTTAGATCTAATTGTCTGTTTATTTGGGATGTATATGGGAAGAAAAAAAAAAAAACGACCATGAAATTGAAGCCTAATGTTTGATATTGTTTTCCTGACTGTAAAAGGCTAGTCGATTAAATGAGTGGTTTTACTCTTAACCAAACTATTCTTTGTTAATGCCCATGAGAAAGAAGTTGAAAACATTGTGAGAAAAGGAGAAAATGCAGGTTACTATTTTCTCCTTTTCCCATGTTTTTTACCCTTTCAACGATTCAGATCATCATTTGGTCTACATTTAACCGTCATGTGCAGATGCTTTTGATTTGGACAAGTCTAAAATTTTATCATTTGGTAAAGAGTTGACGGTTAGGGAGCTATTGGGTATCTACATTCTTTGAAAGTATAATGTAGGAGAAATTTGCCAGTAGACGTTTGGACTGGGCGATTTGGCCGGCTAAAAAATAAGTAGGACAGTTTGTTCAAAATGGAAAAATGAAAGGCCTACAAGCAGCCAAAAGTAAACAATTCCAAAGTTATAATGCAGACATATGTTATACGGCTTTTATATGTTACAGTACAGTTACCAAAGTTGCCAAAGTTACAGAAAAGAATATATGTATTTTTTCACTCTTTTAAAGGGTTGGTAGGTACTGCTGTTCATGATGAGTGATATCTAAAACTTGATAATGGGTATTGCTGATCAGAATTGTCACATATCTTTTACGTTCTACTGCTGTCGGCTGGCAAACATAACTTATATTTTAACCAATCGTTAAACTACTAATCTGTAAAAGACAGTTTAAAAAAGTGGGATCCTACGTAGCTCATTTGTAACGGTGTAGGATATTTTGTCCAATACATAGTTCAAACATCTACCATCTGATTTGTGATTTCAAACCACTGTAATTATTTAGTGTCGACCGATTACAGTGCTTACAGCACTTTGATTCCCTTTTGCTGTGAAATCTACTAAACCAAGTTAATTACACGAACTAATAGTTGATGTTTGAACACGAATGAAATCATTGAGGCAAAGGGTGACATTTCTCCTTTTGTTAAAGTGTTTCCAAAAGTGGTTTCTAACTGCTGGAGTTAGATCGTTAAAGACCCTATATGTGCCAAAGTAAACAACGGGGTGGTAAAATGCATTTAAATCATACCATTTAAAAGTATAGAAATTATTGTGAAGATGACAATCTGTTACTGTGCGGTCGGCCCAAATAAAAGTCGCTGGCAGAAAAATTAATTCTCATATCAGGTGAAATGTAAATAAAAGACAGAGGGACCTGGCAACTTTTAACTTAGTTTAGAATTTTATTTTTCTGCCAGCGACTAATATATGGACCTAACAGATTGTCATCTTCACAATAATTTACACACTTTTAAATGGTATGATTTAAATTTAAATGCATTTTAACGCCCGCACTGTTTACTTTTGACCGCTACAGGGCCTTTAACCCCTATCCTGCTAAATAAAAGAAATGAAACTTTCAAACCTATAGTATAAACCCAAATTTACCTATTTCAAAGGTATATTTTGAGGAAATATATCTCCTTATCGGACAGTGTAGATCAAAGATCAGACTGCACGTTCTGTGCAGTCTGATCTTGATCTACACCGTCCGCAAAAGGTCGCGATTAGCAGCTTAAGGGTTAATCCATGATTTTGTATACGTGACATTGATTGATTATTTGATTGATTGATTGATTGATTGTTGGTTGGTTGGTTGGTTGGTTGGTTACTGTTTTCAACATTATTTCTCTCATATCATGGCAAACAACTGACTTACCCTATCTCGAAGGACGCGAAAGTGCCTTTGTTAAATGATGCTGAAATTACCGCAGGGAAAGAAACTTTTAAAGAGCGTGAGTTGGCCCTCCCTTTTTCTAAATGTTTGCTAAAATTATCTATTTCATGGATGCGAAAGCAAATTGAAAGAAGACCTTGAAAAAAAAAACTTTCAAAGCATTGGTAATCAACATTTTCCCCCCTTTTTTTCCCACTGTTTTGTTTTACCTTATCATCACTAGACCAGTATTCAGTTTGTCGTCTGCAAGTTTTTTTTCCACCTGGAGAAGTCTAAAATTGTGTAGTTTGGTAGAGAATTTAGCTGATAAGTTCATCTTTTTAAAACTTTTACCAGACGGCAAAATTTTAGACTAGTCAAAATTGAAAAAAAAAAAAAAAAATGCATATGACAATTTAAACGAGTTTTCAAATAATGAAATATCTACAAAAAAGCAGAAAATATTGTCGGAAAAGGAGAAATTACTGGTTACCAGCATTTTCTCCTTTTTCCCACAATGTTTTCAAAGGCCTTTTTCCGAAGGGTCTTTAAAACACGAGACTCTTTAGTAAAGGGTTAACAAAAACGCTTCCTTTCCCGGTGATGTTTGCAATGTCAGTCTAATGCAAAGGCCAGTTTCTTGGAAGAAATTATAAAAGTACAATAACGGGTTGTCGAACAATTCAATCAATGTTTTATCTCTTTTTTTCCCCCCGCTTTCCCGCCAATTTTACTATCAACATTGCCCTATTTTGGTGTCAAATAAACAGAAAACCAAACCCATTTCTAGGAACTGAAAGCAGAAGGTACAAGAACAAGGAAACACGCCTTTGTCTGCCCATGTCATATTCTTAAGTATTTTAAGAATACCACCTAGCGGAAGATAATGAAAAACACGCGCATGCACCGACGAAATAATTTCTCTACACCAACCCGAATTCCCTGAACTGCGAGAGAGAGAGAGAGAAGAAACACTCAAACACAGAAACAAAACTGGGTAGAAAAAAGAAAACCAAATCAATTTCTAGAGTTAAAAGCTGAAAGTACAAAAAGAAGAAAAATAATCGTGACGACGACGCCGATGATGACATTAATAATAATGATGATGACGGCGATGATGATGATGGTGATGACGACGATGTTGACGACGACGGTGATGACGACGACGATGATGATGACAATGATGACGACGACGATGATTATGACAATGTTTATAATGATGATGACGGCGATGATGATGATGGTGATGACGACGATGTTGACGACGACGGTGATGACGACGACGATGATGATGACAATGATGACGACGACGATGATTATGACAATGTTTATAATGATGATGACGATGATAACGAAGATGATGATGACGCCGACGATTATGATAATGATGATGGTGATGATGACGACGACGATGTTGATGACTGATAACTGAAAGTAATTAAACAAAAACTTACCGGTTTATGATGATGGAATCACAGACTATTTCTATTCCTGCGCAACAATCCCCGTCGTCAACTCACGTCGTGTGTTAGCCCAAAAATATAACGGGTGTTAATATTTGCCATGGATACTCGTCAAATATTCTTTATCTCCGAGCAAATCGATGTCATTGAGCCACCCTTGAGCCTCAACCAGACGACAAAATTGATTACTCGTTCATATTAAAAACATCTTCAGACAACCAATCAAATGTGGCTCAAATGGTGAAATTTGCCGTTGGAAGGATAGAAAACATTGAGGAAAAAGGGAAAAAATGCTGGTTACCAGCAACTTCTCCTTTTTTTTCCACAATGTTTTCAAAAGCATTCTCTTGTTTCGTAAAGGGTTAAGCTGTTGCTCATGGATACAAGTTAGCAGCAGACGACAATACATAAATTCTGGTGGCAGATAGTGGTAAAAGGGTAAAGCGTCAAATACTAGAAGTTCTCGGCTCGAGTCATGTAATCAGGGAGGCTAAACCTTTGAAACACGCCGATACGGTGGTGTGCACACTAGTTAGATGTCCAGTGGCCATGCCTACAAAATCCGAGTAAATGCTGCACTTCAGATTTCATTAATGCTTTAGACAGTGAGAAAATTTGAAAAAATAGAAGAAGAGGAATCATAACACTTTGAAATTTCATACTTTACTTAGTTGAGCACGAAAAAAGTTGAGCCATGCTATGTGAAAAGGGGGCTTAATGCATCTGCGAAAGGTATCGACATGGGTTAGCCTACCCAGTCTGCGCAGGCTGACCTTAGCCGAAACAGTTCGCTACCGGTCAATTTTCTGTATGTCCAAGGACCAGTCTACCTCATGATTGAGTTGGTTGTTAGACAAAGTGGCTTTTATGGATCCGTACTTATGTGATGTCTTGCTTGGTACCATGCATCACGATGACGCAGTAAGCCCCCGTTTCTCAGAACAAGGCTCATTTGTATAAGCCCTGAGCCAAGTTGCAATCATCTAAAGTAGTTGATAAATGTTATGGACATTTTTTTTTCAATTTGAAATAAAAAGCCATAAGCTCAACTACAAATTCCAAGAAAACTAGTAATAATTTGCAGACATGAAAGTAGGTGGAAACAAACTGACAAAGGAGAAATTGTTTTTTGCAAAGGAATTCAATGATGCAATTTTTTGTTCGTTTGGACTTTTTTACACCTTTTTTTTACAGTATTTCAGTTACAACGGCATAGTAAGTGTACCTACCCATTGATCCCTGCTGAGTCTCTAACGTGTAGCAGTTTTCTAACGAAAGGCTGCTTTACCCCTTAATAATATTCAAAACAACGATTTCGTTTGAGAGAGGAATGAATCCTGAAGTGTCTTTTATTAATGCTAACCCTTAGGCACTGACCTTTTGCGGACAGCGTAGATCAAGATCTGGCTGCACAGAACGTGCAGTCTGATCTTGGATCTACACTATCCGATAAGTAGATATATCTCCTCGCACAAATGCCTTTGAAATAGGAAAAAAGGGTTATTACTATCGGCTTGAAAGTTTCATTTCTTTTATTTAGCAGGATAAGGGTTAAGAAGGGGGGAATGGCCAAGCCACAACTCAAACCCACCATTCGCAACCCCTGAATAGCAGTCCTTTATCGTTGCGAGTTGAGATTCCGGGACTTGACGAAAGATACGAAAATACTTCTGTTCAAATCACCGTAATATACGCTCGTGCGTAATACCCGGTATATCCGTTTTACGCTGGAAATAGCAAAAATTGCTTGCCTCCAAAGTTTTGACGTTTATTAAACTCCCAGTATTTTATCCATCTGTTGCATTCTATGTACCAAATCGAAGATAAATAACCAGAAAACACGATAAAATCAACAAATTTATCCCGTTCTAGTGTTTAAATACGTTAAAAGTTCGTTTCAGAGGGTAATACAGTTGGACATCTAATCTTGTTTATTAGGTAACAGAGGGCGAAGTTCTGTAAAGAAAAAAAAGGGGGGGGGGTGTGCCTTCGCCCTATCCCTCTCTGAATTTTCCATAAAAACCGGTAGCTGAAAGCGAAACGAAGTTTGCATCATAAATTTCAACCCATCCATTCTAGTTTATCGTGATATGACATGTGTCATTTACTCCCAACCTGCTCACATGAAATTCCAAAAATCAAAACTGAAAATTTAAAAAAAAAATGTTAAAAAAATGATTTGACGGGTTACAGACAAGTCCTTTGATTGTTTGTTTGTTATTTGTTCGGTGTTTAATACTATTTCAAAGATCTTTTCAGTAACTAGTACATTGCAGCGGGAAGAGCACCTGTCTGTGCTTTCGTGGGGCTTCTTTAGCCAGTACTCTGTACAATATTCTTCCCAAGCCACTGGCTGCTTTTCCACATAGCAATCATCTAAACAATCATCAGTGATGAGAGAGAAATGAATCTTGTCATTGGCCAAGAGGGGGATTCCAACCAGTGCCCCCCCCCCCCCCCCCCCCCACAAAGGTTTCAAGACTTGCACACTACCAGGCTCTGCACAAATTTTTGGATATAACATTACACGTAAGTCAGGCTCTATGAAGAGGTGCTTTAATGCATATGTAGAAAGTTTCAACCCATGTCAGCCTTAGCAATCCGCGCAGGCTGACATGGATTGGAACTTTTTGAAGTGTTTTTTGTATGTCAAACTACCATTTGGCTTCATGATTTAGCCGGAGACAAGATGCAATCACTTGCCTGGTATAATGCAATAAGAATGCATTATAAACCCACTACTTTTTCAAGAACGCCTCTCAGATATAATAATATTACCTTTGGCTTGTTTCTTTAACTTTTTCGGACTTAGGCCTTTTCGAAATTGAGTCGCTTTTGCGGACATGTCAAGATGGATTGAGACTCAACAGAATATTAACAGAATACATACATAACCAGAACTGATCTTGTTCTACACTCTCCAAATGTTTTGAGATATTCTGACGAAAATTAAAGGAAGAAGAAGAAGAAACACTCAAAATCGGAATACATGTAATTTTGTTTAATGATGTTCATTTCACTTAAAATGTGTGGCTAAACGGCCAATTAGATATAATTTTGTATAAGAGAGCTTCTGTCTGGTAAATTAAATGTTCAGTTTAATCTCTTTACCACAAAACCCCGCCTTTTAACGACCCGCACCTTTTCCTGCTAAATAAAGAAATGATCTTTTTTCAAGCCGATAATAAACCCCAAATTTTCCTATTTCAAAGGTATTTTTTAAGGAAAGATATCTCCTTACCGGAGAGTGAACATCAAAGACCAGACTGCACGTTCTGTGCAGACTGATCTTGATTTACGCTATCCGCAAATAGTAAGTCAGTCGCGCTTAGCAGCCTAATGGTTAATGGGGAATGCTTTTCAAAACGTTGTGGGGAACAGGAGAAAATGCTGGTAACCAGCATATTCTCCTTTTCCCACAATGTTTTCTACACTTTCACAGACGGTTAACATCATTTCAGCCAAATTTGATTATGTCGTCTACAAATGCTTCGATTTTGGACAAGTCTAAACTTTTATCGTTTGGTAAAGAGTTAAGGCATATTGCCACACCAAGAAAACGTCGACGATGAAGCAATAGTATGATGCTCAGTGGGTGTACAAAAAAGTGAATTAGCATATGGCTGTTCTCTTTACCAAGTTTTTCGGCGTAGCTGAATGTGCTGCCATTTGACCTACTTTTTAGTACTGATAAAAAATGAATAAACAGAAATTTATGATTGGTCAGATATGTAGACAAATTAATTCAAAGGGCCCCTGTGGTAAAAAATGTAGACATGTTTATTCTAAGAGCCCCTGTCTATTTGCTGGCAAATTACGACGTCTATCTTTTTTAAATATATTTCTTGTTTGCCGATAGTTATCGTTTGAGTGCTTGCTGTTTTGTGGTATAGCTTCGTGTACAAGTTCATGCATTCGCAATAAATTTCGACTTTTCTTTTGTACAATCATTTCCCCACAAACGCCAAGTATGGTCAATATATAATCAGTGCAATCATTTTGGGAGTTTCCCTGTCTTTATTTGCTGCATCAATGTAAGTGCTGAGCAGGCTTCAATAGGATGTACATATATTTAATATGATGAAAACCAAGTTTTCCGCTTAATCATTATCACTGCTAACTAAGCACAAATCAGCTGTTCAGGGCTTTGAGTCCTTTGATAAATGTTCTGCGTTAGATCTTTATGTCTCCAAGTAAAGACCTAACTTTTGGTGACCTCTTCACGTATATTGAACCATCACTGGTTTTATGACTGACCCATTTATGACCCAGAAACATAACAAATGATGTTACATTACATTATATCGATATATAATCCAATCGTCGCCTTGGTGAGAGAATTAACACTTCCGGTAAAGGTCAACATCATTGCCTTTGTGTACCATTTTTTTTGTCGACAATGGAAGTTTGTTCGATTTTCTCTTTAAAACATGTCGAATAAGGGGGCTGAATGCATCGCGGTGATCCATGACACCAAGCAAATTATCACATACTATGGATCCATAAAATCCATATTGTCTAACAACTAATAGAGTCATGAGGTACACTGGTCCTTTGACAAGAAGAAAATTTACAAAAAGCAAAAACTATCGATCCAGGTCTGCCTGCGCGGACTGCGCAGGCGGACCTGAATCGATACTTTTTGCTGATGCATTAAGCCCCACTTTTGACAGAGCACGATTCATGTCGTTTGGTCGCAACTTCAACATGATTATTCTCACAATCGGTATGGTTTTACAATAAAAAAAATCAGTAAAGACAAATCAATAAAGACAAGTCAGTGATCCTTCCCGGGTTAAGGTCAAAGGGGTGGAAGAGAGGTAGTTTCAACTTTCTATCAGACAGCAAAACTCTACACCTAGCAAAATACAAAAGATTTGCAGGAGACAAATAAAACGTGACTCAAATGTTGAGATTTAACTTTAAAGGGTTTGAAAATATTGTGGGAAAAGGAAAAATGCTGATCATCACCGCTTTCTCCATTTCTTACGATTCAAAAAAAATTTTTTCCCGAAGGTCGTTGAAGCACGTGATTGTCTAGTAAGGTGTTAACTCACTCCCTCCTTGAACTCTCTACCAGATGACAAAATTTAGGCCGTGTCCATATTGAGAGCAATAACAGGTTACACATAAAAGGTGGCTTCAACAACAGGATTTATTTTGAGGGGGTAAAAAACGTTGCGGGAAGGGAGAGAATGATGGTTTCCAGCATTTTCGCCTTTTCCCAAAAACTTTTCAATAACCTCTACTATCCACAGGGTCATTAAAGTACGTGATTATTTGATAAAGGGTTCTATGATTTTGCAGAAGACGCGTTTGAAAAAAATAAAGACTTATCGTACGGATAAATGGGGATGAATTACGTTTCAACATACGAATTCACTTGAAAGCTTTGCAGCAAAAGGAAAAAATGCTATATAGCAGTGATTCTCTTTTCAACTAAGAAGCCTGCAGTTTCAAACTTGTTTTAATATTTTCAGGCAGAAGGAAAGGCTAATATCGTTACAAAGGTTACATGAAAGTACAAGGTGAAGCTGCATATTTTGTGCAAATCTGGTCTTCATTAGGCAAATGCGGAGGTAAGTTTACAATATGAGGGCAGTACTATAGCATAATACCACGCTCTAACGTACCCACAGAGGACCATGTACTTGAAAACAACCAAGGTCATATAAATAGGAATGCACGTAACAAGCAATTTCATATATTACCAAAACGGGTTGGCCATTTCAGATGAAATTCGCTGATTTACCAAAGTCGTGTCAAATTTTGTCACCTGCAGATGCCTATGATTTGAAACAGTCTGGAGTCTGTGTTTTGGTAACGGGTTAAGACTTATTTCCATCTGCGGAAAAGTATCCTTATAGAGTATAACATAATAGAAAATGGTTCAAATGCTGGGAATTGGGAAGGGAGGAGACATGCCCCTCCCCCGTCCCAACGGTCTAGCGCTTGAATACCAGTTTTTCTGTATCTATTAACCCTTTACCACACAATCCCGACTTTTAACGACCCTAAAAAAGAAGCCTTTTGAAAACATTGTGGGAAAAGGAGAAAATGCTGGCCTTCCCAAAACAAACTTCCATTATTTGGTAGCATTTATTATGTCGTCTGCAAATCCTTCCAATTTGGACAAGTCTAAAATTTTGTCGTTTGGTAAAGAATTAAAGGGGACATATACCTCACACTGATGACATGGCCATAGTCTGCATACCGACACCCATTAACAGGTGAAGTTCCATAAACAATTTTTTTAAAATTCTGAAGTTTTTGCGGATTCCATCTTATTTTCAATCTCTCGTTACAGTGACTTTGACCTTTTCTTTAGCCGAAAAATTTAGGTGACGGTATTTCGAAATCTATCCAAACATGAACATAGTTCACAAAATTTTTTTGCCAGTTCTATTTTTTCTGTTCTTAGAAGCAGTGGCTTTGACCTTTAACTAGATTGAATATGTTTGCATGATCTCCATGCCAAGATATATCACAGCTGTTACAATTTTTATTCTTGCTCATATAGTTTTTTGGTTTATTATTTATTCCATTCCATTTTCTTCCTAATTATTTACTAACAGTGTCCTTGACCTTTGGCAGAAATGGTCAACTTGTCGTAAAAACAAAATATACCTACAAAGACTCGAGACCTTATGAACTGATTTAAGACAAGAAGATAAAGAGAAATCCTATAGAACTCTATGTAAATCACGCGATGGCTGAGGCCGGGCCATCTTTGACCACATGGACAAAATTCGATGCTAATAACCAAATATCAACACTCTAGGCATTATGGTTTCAGACAGGATTGTTCAACCTTTCCCATATGAATCTATCGATGTATTTAAACTGGAACTCCTTTTGCGGTACCATTTTTAAACGAAGAAGCACAATTTGAACATCTTGATGAAGGACCATTTTATAATGCTACATACCAAATACAGAACATTTTAGGCACTGCAATTGCAGAGAAGAGGATCTTCAAAGTTTTCACTATGTAATGTACAGACCAAAGTAACTCCGATTGTGCCCTGCTGCTGAAATAGGCCAAAGATCAACCTACGGTAATCATTGGAACAATCCTTGTAGTGCCTCTAACATTGACTATCAATGCAAAGTTTCAGTGCCATTTAACGTCTGGTTCTCGAAGAGAAGATTTTTGTCATTTTGTTTGTTTGTTTGTTATTTTAGCACAGGCCACCATATTGGTCAGATGACCCGAATGATTTCTCCCTAGGGGTTACAACACAAAATTTAATTTGATCCCGTAGTTCCTGACAGTGAGAGGTCCAGTACTATTTTGGATGCACCATAGGACAAGCTTGTGGGCAAGTTCGTGGTATTTTCCTCTAAATCTCGTCGATCCATCATCATTGTTCCACATATTTTATAAATCACTGGATTTATAAAACATGTGTTAAATACAAGGTATTTCTTCCTGATAACGATTTTGTTACTATTTTATGCTTGCCTAGCTTTATATTCCCAGGAAAGGAAGGCAACAAGATCTAAACTTTTAAAACGTTTTGACGAAGTTACCTCCCTTCGACCATGATAGAGTACGTGTAACATTTTTTTTTACTTTTACTTTTTCCGCATAGCCTTTATGCCGCAATACTTCGACAATAGATCAGATTGTAAAGAAATGCTTAGTGATTCTAAATTAATTCTTCATTTGCAATTACATTTCATGTAATATTTTAGTTATGACATGTTTATAAATAGATCTCCATTAGTCAATGTTTAATGATGGTGTCTATACCTTTGACATCTTTTTTTTTTGTTTTAACCCTTTCCCAAACGACAAACTTTAGACTCTTCCGAACTGTGAGAGTTTGCAGACGACAATTTTAAACTTGATAAAAATGGCAGAGAGTTCTCAAATTGGATAGAAAACATTGTGGGAAAAGGAGAAATTGCTTGTTACGAGCAATTTCTCCTTTTCCTACAGTGTTTTCAAAAGACTTGTACTGCAGAAACATAAAAACATGGGCTTGTTTGGGAAAGGGCTAAAAAGGAAAGATACAACAATCTTCATTTCTATATGATCACACCAAGTCTCATTGCATTTGTAAAGAGGTTTGCATTGGTTTTAATACAGAAATGCAGACAGCTGTAATATTCCATTTCAACCCCGATTCTTTCTAGTTCTCTGGTACTGACTATCCATGCCAAATTTCAATGCCATCTGATTACTAGTTCTGAAGGAAAAGATCTTTAACTCTTTACAAAACAATAAAATTTTAGACATGTCCAATTTGAAAACATCTGCAGATGTCAAATTAAATGCGACTCAAAAATTGAAATTTGTTTTAGGAACAGAAGAAAACATTGTGGAAAATGAAAACATTTCCCACAAATGTTTTCAAAAGTCCTTCTCGAGGTTGTTAAAACTCAGGCTTGTGTGGGAAAGGGCTAACGTTTTATTCTTTTTTTTTTTGCACTGGCAGCAGTACTGGTCACATGACCTTAATAAGTTAACTGCCTCCCTTTAACTTATTAAGGGTGGCTGCACAGAAAATAAATTTTCAATAGATTGGCAGCAAATTATTTTCTGTGATGAAGATCTTTCAATTGAAGCCATTCAGACAGTGGGTGATCACAAAAGCTCATCTTTGGGTTACACTAACAAGTGGTAAGAGAAGGCATACAAAAAACAAAAAGAAAGATATTATTTTGAAACTGGTTTAAATGTTTAATTATACTAACTTACTACAAGTCATTTAAAATTCCAAAAACACATGACAAACTGAAAACTCTATCATTTTCCACAATTCTCAAATGACCAACACTGCTACAAATCATGAAAATCGTTACATTTCACAATCATAGTAAAACATCCGATCAGCTTTCTGAGAAAAGTGGGCTTATTGGATCTTTATAATGCGTTATACCAAGCAAGTCGTTCTGTACTAGGCATCCATTGTCTAAACCTGACTGAACCATGAGGTAGAATAGTCCTTAGACATGCAGAAAATTTATTAACAAGAAAAGTCTTTGCAGGCTGACTCGAGCTGACAGATTTTTGCAAATGAATTAACTCTTTACCAAACGGCAAAATTTTAGATCAGTCCAAACTGAAAGCTTTTGCAGACGACAAAATAAACGTAAATTAAAAATTGAAATTTGCTTTTTGGAAGAGTAGAAAACATTGTGGGAAAAGGAGAAAATGCTTGTTACCAGCATTTTCTCCTTTTCCCACAATGTTTTCAAAAGGCTTTTTCTTCAGAGTCGTTAAAAGTCAGGATTGTGTGGTAAAGGATTCAACCACCTTCTCACAGAGCATGGCTCAATTCTATTTAATGCTAAATCAATGTTCATCTTTTCCAGCCTTTACTGCCAGTAATTTTGGAGTGACAACTGTCATTTGAATGATTAGACATAATAACCCTTTTCCAAACTATAAATATTTAGAGTGGTCCAACTTGAAAGTATCTGTGGACAACATATTAAATGTGGTTGTAATGATGGAGTTAGCATCTGATAGGATAGAAAACATTGTTGGAAAAGGACAAAATGCTGTTTAACAGCATTTTCTCCTTTTCCCCACAATGTTTTCAGAGGCTTTATTTCCTAGGGTCATTAAAACATGGAACTATTTGGTAAAGGGTTAAGTTTTAATTCGATCATACATTCGACACTCTAGCTACGTCAAGTTTCATTCATAATCTCAACTTTTTCAGTAAATGAATGACAAGAATGACAACCACACAAAGAATATATGGCCAGAAAGTTGGCCTACAGAGTCCTACTTGATTTCAGAGATGCACTGGTTATGTTTATCTCTTATGATTCTTGACTGTACGCCAAACTATCTTGTCTTTTATGAACCTAAAGAAGGAGGCCTCTGAAAACAATTGTATGAAAAGGAGAAAATGCTGGTTAATCAGTATTTTCTTCTTTTCCCATTGTTTTCTACCCTCTACAGCACAAATACCATCATTTTAGACCTATCTAATTAGTATCCTGGAAAGGCTTTTGATTATGGCATGTCTAAAAATTTGTCCTCTGGTAAAAATAGAATAAATGAGCCATGCTCTGGCAAAAAGGAGGTTTAATGCATCTCCATGATGCATGACACCAAGCAAGTCATCACATAATTATGGACCCATAAAATCCATTTTGTCTAAGAACCGACTAAATCTAGAGATAGAGTGGTCCTTTGACATGCAGAAAATCGACAAATGGCAAAAAGTTTAAACTTGGGTCAGCCTGCGCAGTCTGTGCCTGCTAGCCTGAGTCGGTATTTTTTGCTGATGCATTAAGCTCCCTTTTCACTAAGCATGATTCAAATGTACAGGACATTTTCAGTTCATTAGTATCACACTCTCAAGACCCGTTTGGCCAAAGCATGTCAGTATATGACTGTTTAGGTCCAAGATCAGATTGCATTCTATGTACACAAAGAACAATGGTACCATGTGCTTAGTCCTCTAATGATAACAAGTAAATATAGAGTCGATTCAACATGACACTTTTTAGCCCTTTCCAATTTCTGTGTTAATTGAGTATTACCTTTTTTGAAACAATGTAGCACATGTTCTGATTGAAAAATCAGAATAGCTGCTACACTTTTTCCAATAATATCCTTTTAACTCTTTACCACACATTCCCATGTTTTCACGACCCTAAAAGAGAAAGCTTTGAAAACATTAAGGGAAAAGGAGAAAATGCTGGTAACCAGCATTTTCTCCTTTTCCCACAATGTTTTCTGCACCATTGAAGAAATCATCATTTGAGCTACATCTGTCATCTGCAAATGCTTTCAATTTAGTCAAGTCCAAAATTTCATTGTTTGGTGAAAAGTTAATTACTATTTTTAATTAACATAATTATCTATTTGAGTTAGTGTTTGTTCTTTAACAATTCAAGGTTTCTATGCCATATTGTCATAATTCAGGATAAAATATAGAGTAAGGTACAGCAGTAGGCAAGAAGTCATTTTCAGGTCAGATATGTAACCATCCTTTACCAAACAATCAAATCTGTCTAACTCTTAACCAGAAGACAAAAATGTAGACTTACTATTTTAGTCTACAAATGCTTCCAATTTTGACAAAATCTAAAATTCTGTCATTTGATCAATGCTTTTTTTCTTTTCAATTAAAGTAATCAAGATTCCACTATAATTCACTTCATACAAGGTGTATGATTCACTAAAGTCTGTTTAATATTAAAGACGTGATTAAGATACAAAAGCAATTTACCCACACCCACATGATTAGTTATTTGTATTAACACCAACAACTAGCTGAATAACAGTAAAACAAGAGCACCCCAATTGTGTCTGTTGCAGTTGGTTTTCCAGACCAAATTCTTGTCAAAAAGGTGTCATAACTGTGTCAAAATACACTGAGAGGTACTTGCCCTTCTGGTATGGGTTCCCCTTCTGGCAGTTAAGTCTTTACCACATGACAAAATCTTAGCCTGGTCCAAATTGAAATATTTGCAGACGACAAATTAAATGTTAAAAAAAAAAAAAAATGTCTTTCAATGGTTAGAAAACATTGTGAGAAGTGGAGAAAATGCTGGTAACCAACATTTTCTCCTTTTTCCACAATGTTTTCCAAGGCCTTTTTCCTCAAGCTTGTTAAAATTCTAGATTGTGTGATAACGGGCCGACTCTTTACCAGATAACAACATTAAGGACTCATTTGGTGAAGAATTGATCCTTTACCAAACAATCCTAAGTTTTCACGACTCCAGGAAAAAACCTCATGAAAACATTCTGGGAAAAGGAGACAATGCTGGTAACCAGTTTGGTTCTCATTTTCCAACATTGTTTTCTAAACCTTCAGATACAACATCACTCAACTGTGCCACACATAATTTGTCATCTTCAAGTGCTTTCAATTTGGACCAGCCTTACATTTTGTTGTGTGGTAAAGAGTTAAAAGAAGATTTTGAAGATTAATATCTGATCAGTTATTCTATTCAGTCCCATTTCAAATCAGTCAATCTCACACAAGTGTGCTTTCTGATCAGTAAACCCACTTTGAAGCTATTAGGCTGATCCCATGTGATATTTGGCAATACAGATCTAGGCAAGTTAAGTCCATTTCATAGAAGAAAACAAAATAAAAAGCAAAATACATCATGAAATGACCACTTCCACTGAAGAACTTTTTATATTACGGCATACCCCTATGCCATGGTACACTCAGTTTTTCATATTTTCTTTAACTCTTTACCAAACAATGCAGAGTTTTGACAACCCTGAGGAAGAGAGCTTTTAAAAACATTGTTGGACAAAGGAGAAAAGGCTGGTCACCAGCATTTTCTCCTTTTCCCACAATGCTTCCTACCCTTTCTGAGCTAAGTGATATCACATTTAATTTGTTGTCTGTAACCGCTCTCAGTATGGACTAGGTTAACATTTTGTGGTCTGGTAGAGAGTTAAAACCTATTATTGCTCACAGATTCAAACAATATTTCTATTTGGCTAAAATGATCTCCTTTCCAGGTTGATCAATGTTTTGTGTCATTTAGAAACCAAATATAATATCTGTCTTAAACGGTTAAAGAAACATAACTATTATATTGCGAAATATTTCTTTTAAGAATGTCTCCACATGGCCCGAGAACACGTTCAAATCTACTGCGATCTAATTTTACACATTTAAGTGGACTTCTAGCAATAACTGTGGCAGCTCTGGGTCGGTCTAACAGCAGTGCAATCTCACCTGGAATTACAAACAACATATTTTCTTATGACTGTTGTACGAAATAAATCAACTCTTTACCAAAGAATCTCATGATGTAATGACCCTGACGTAAGATGTCTTTTTAAAAACACTGTGGGGAAAAGAAAAATGCTGATAACCAGCATTTTCCCCTTTGTTCACAATGTTTTAAATCCTTCCAAGGGCAACTCAATCATCTAAACCACATTTAATTCTGTGTCTGCAAATGCTTTCAGTTTGGACAAGTCTAAAATTCTATGATCTGGTAAGGAGTTAACTTTTAAAATACTGGGTAGGAATCAAGGCAATTAACCCTTTCCCAAACAACAAATTTTGGACTGGTCCAAATTGAAAGAGTTTGCAGATGACAATTTTAAATTTGATGAAAATGGCAGAAAGGTCTCAAAAAGGGTAGAAAACACTGTGGGAAAAGGAGAAATTGCTCGTTACAATTTCTCCTTTTCCCACAGTGTTTTCAAAAGACTTGTACTGTAGACACGTGAAAACCAGGGCTTGTTTGGGAAAGGGTTAAGGTCAGTCAGTACAGTGGATGCAGATTGACCTTTGCTTTACAAAGTCTGGTATTTTGTAACAAAAATCTGGCAAAGAGTTGTCCTTCAGCATTGGATATTTACTGCTCACTTTTCCAGTAGAAAAGTAGTCAATGATTTAGAAAGTGTTCTGACTGTGGTATCTTTAGTATGGTACAGTATGTAATGAAGTAGAAGATAAGTATTGCTAGTGCGAAAGAAACATTAAATGTTTGAGAGCCCCTTTTAATATGCAGAATACATCAAGATCAAAGATTGATTGATTGTATGGTTTTTAACGCCGTTTTCAACATTTTTTCAGTTATATCGCTGCAGCCAGTGCACCTATCCATCTTTCCTGGAGTTCTTTTACCAGCACTACGCATAATTTTCTTTCCAAGCCACTGGCTGCTTTCCCACATCACCATCGTCGAAACAATGGTCAGCAGTGAAAGAGGAATGAATGCTGTCGCAATGACTATCATCAATCCTCAGAAAGAAATTGGCCAAGCCAGGGATCGAACCAGGGACCTACTGTTCTCAAGTCCTGTACGCTACCGACTGAGCTACAGGGGCCCGGCACATCAAGATCAGACTGAAGCAAATGTGTAGTCAGATCTTATTTCAATACTCCTTGATACTTCGTGACATAGATCTATTAAAAGCTTTTCTCTCGCTTTCTGAAAATTCATGTGTTATCCACTTAGCAATGAAAGCATTCAGGTGCTTTTTCTGATAGTATAGATATGCACAGAAGTTGCAATCTGATCATGGAGATACGCCATCCAGTCTGATCTTAGATATACACCTTCTAATATGTTTTTTAGATTTTCAGACAAAAAATGAAATTACAAAGACAGTTATTTTCTACTGACTAAATATGTGCATTGAATTTATTTAGCGACACTGATCCCTAATTCTTTACCAAACAATCCCTGTTTTAACTCCTTTTCCAACCCCTTTTTTACCCTTTCAAAGGCAAATCACATCATTTTTGCTTTATTTAACTCTTTACCAAAAAATCCCGTTCTTTCAAGACCCTCAGGAACGGGCCTTTTGAAAACATTGTGGGAAAAGGAGAAAATGCTGGAAACCAGCATTTCTCCTTTTCCCACAATGTTTTCTACCCTATCAAAACACTTAAGTTCATTTGTACCAGTATCAAATTTTGTTGTCTGCAAATGCTCTCAATTCTGAAGGGTCCAAAATCTGTCGTTCGGGAAAGGGTTAATATGTCATCTGCACATACTTTCAATCTCGATGAACCTTAGCTATTTTCATGTGGTGAATGGCTATTTCCTCCTTTCAGCATTTCCTCAAACAAAATTTTAATTTGCAGATGATTTCGACATTATATAGAGTTATAAGGCAAAAAAAACCAAGAAAGGAGGAAAGAGAACTACATTTTGTATTGTTTGCCAAACATACAAAATGCACAATAATTGCTTGTCATATGCAAATCCTCCTTTTTCAGCAGTGTTTTCCCAAACTGTTCACCTCATGAGCATTAGAATTTAGGCAATGTTCTGTGAAAAGAGGGCTTAATGCATCTTCGAAAAGCATCCATCCAGGTCAGCCTGTGCAGTCTATGCCGGCTGACCTGGGCTGAAACCTTTCACTACTGGTCAGTTTCCTGTATGTCCAAGGACCAGGCAACCTCATGACTCAGTTGGTTGTTAAAAAAGTGGCTATTATGGATACATAGTTATTTGATGACTTGACTGGTATCATACACTACGGAGATGCATTAAGCCCCCTTTTGCCAGAGCATGGCCCATCTGTATTCATACAATGATGATTTATACCAAATTTCATACATACCAAAGTAGTCTGATACCCCCAGTCTGCCCACCTCCACGGGCTCATCATTTTCCGAGCGTCTTTGTAATACAGCAGCTGTACCCTGGAAAGGAAGTAAACACCAAAGCTATGTTACAGTTTTTAACCCTTTACCACACAATCCAAAGGTTTAATGACCTTGAGGAAGAAGCCTTTTGAAAACATTTTGGGAAAAGGAGAAAATGCTGCTGGGCAGCATTTTCTTCTTTTCCCACAATTTTTTCTACCCTATCAAAGACAAGTTCTATCATTTGAACCACATTCAAATTGTTGTCTAGATATGCTTTCAGTTTGGACATGTCTACATTTTTGTTGTTTGGTAAAGAGTCAAGTCATCACCACACAAAACAACTTTTTAAGCCTACCAGCACCAAAAACAAAAGCAGGGGCTTTTTCAGATGGCATGGATGAAGATCTTGGATCTATACCATCTTTTTGAAAAGTCAAACTTGTATGATAAGCATCTTTCTGCATTACAGTGGATTGTATTTTAGCTATCGAGAGAGGATGGTTCTATTAATTGGCCCTTAACCCTTTACCAAGCCACAAAATTTTTGACTGGTCCAAATTCAAAGCATTTGCAGACAACAAAATGAATGTGACTCTAACACTGAAATTTGTTTAGGGAAGGGTTGAAAACAATGTAACCAGCATTTTTTCCTTTTTCCACAATGTTTTCAAAAGTGTTCTTCCTCAGAGTTGTTAAAACTTGGGCTTGTGCAATAAAGAGTTAAACAGTTAATACCCTGCAACAATAAGCCTTTGAAAAAAAGAAAGACAATGAAGCTAGATGTGATAAACTGTTGAAGACGGTGGCAACCAAAGTTTTCTCATTTTCTGATGTTTTCAAAAGCGTTCTTCCTCAGGGTTGTAAATCGATAAATCATAGTAAAGGTGCAAAGGATACCCTCTATGCCAAGTATGTAAAACAATATCACATACAGGAGAACAAGTTAACTTTTTACCACACGACAAAAATGTAGACTTGCCCCGATTCAAAGCATTTGCAGACAACAATTTCAATGTGGCTCAAATAATAAAATTTGTCAGTGATGGGGTTGAAAACATAGTGGGAAAAGGAGAAAATGCTGGTAACCAGCATTTTCTCCTTTTCCCACTATGTTTTCAAAAGCCCTCTTTGTCAGGGTCGTTAAAACTCGGGATTGTGTGGTAAGGAGTCAAACATCAAAAGAATGAATTTACGCTTTACAAAACAACACTGTTCTTTTGGAAACATCATTAGAAAAGATGAAAATGATTAGAACATTTGCATGTTACCATTCTACAAATTTTTTCTAACCCTTTCAAGACAAATCTCATTATTATTATTAATACATGCAGGTGTATCATTTGATTGCATGACTGCAAATTCTGCAAATTCTCTCAATATGAGCAAATCTGAATTTTTTTTATCTGATAATGGGTTAACTCTTTACCACACAACAAAATTTTAGCCTTCTCCAAATTGAAAGCATTTGCAGATGACATTTTCATTGTAACTTAAATGATGCATTTGTCTTTTATGGGGTAGAAAACATTGTGGGAAAACGAGAAAATGCTGGTTACCAGCATTTCCTCCTTTTCCCACAATGTTTTCAACAGGCTTCAGCATCAGGGTTGTTAAAAGTCGGGATTGTGTGGTAAAGAGTTAAACAAGTTTGACCTCAAAAAAGTTATTCCAACAATCTTTACATATGTATACAACATGAAGCTACATATCAAATATGAAGTCCACCTCTTCTAATCTTATAAATGTTAATTTTTGTCCAAGAATTTTTTCCTGTAATAAGGACCATTTTATCCTGTTTCTAGCTCCATAAAACTCTTAAGTACTTAAAACTACTATTTCCATTGCAGGTACATCTGTTGCCTCAACACTAGACACTGCTGTGGTTACCTCTTTACAAGACCACAAAACTTTACACTTGTCCAAATTGAAAAACTATGCAGACTAGAATTTAAATGTGGCTCAAATCAAGGTATTTTTCTAGGGACAGGGTAAAAAAATATTATGGAGAAAAATAAGGAAAATGCTTCTTACCCGCATTTTCTCCTTTTTCAAAATCATTCAAACATGGGATTGTTTGGTACAGGGTTAAATATTCATAATGAAGAAAGGACACTTGAATATCATGAAAATTGTAAACAGAAATATTTGACAATCAACCATTTCTGGATGTTGTAAACATATTTCTTCCAAAAACAAGTCTGTTGTCCACCCATGGCAGGACCAGGTCAGTGGTTAACCCTTAACTCTTTACCAAAAGACAAAATTTTAGACCAGTCCAAATTGAAAGCATTTCCAGACAACAATTTAACTTTTGCTTAAATGATGGAATTTTTCTTTGATTGGGTAGAAAACATTGTGGGAAAAGGAGAAAATGCTGGTTACCAGCATTTTCTCCTATTCCCACAATGTTTTCAAAGGGATTCTGCCTCAGGGTCGTTAAAAGTCGGGATTGTGTGGTAAAGGGTTAACCAGCATCTTTTTTTTCTATTTCCAACAATATTTTTTAAACTATTCAATCACAAATCTTATTGTTTGAGCCACATCTAGTTTATCGTCTGCAAAAGCTTTCAATCTGTACAAGTGTCAAGTTTCTTTGATAAAAGATTAAGCCATTATCTCATTTAACTAATCTGCAGCGGACCATTTCCGAAACATGTCTTTCTGGTGAAATAAGAAAGGTGTGATCAAAATAACCTATGTGAATTGCTGCAATGTTTTCAAGGACATTCCACGCCCCCATAAATGTAAAGGTTGGGGGGGTGGGAAATGAAACTAATGGGGTTACTCGCCATTGGCAGATTGTACATATATTTGGATTATAATGTACCTCAAAGGCAATAAAAATCACTGAATCTTTATGTTACCGTATTTCACCTAATTAATGTGCCTGGGTGCCATGCAAAACACCGACAGGGTGCTCTTATTTTATAGCCAGAGTGCTCTTATTACATTCCCCGAAATTTGAGAGCTGTCACTTGAGTAAGTATGGTACTTTGATCCAAGTTTTAGTTAGTGCCGAGTGCAAAACAACCGCCATTTTGAAAGATTCACTGTAATGCAGTAATGCAGAATATCGATTTTACTGCCAATCATGATTCATTTGGACATCAAAATTTTAATATCATTCACAATTAGTATGGGACACTGGTATTCAATACTTCACTTTCTGAAAGTTTTTCCAAGTTTTGTGTTACTGGAAATTTATAATGTTTTTGGAAGTGTACATGTATTCGGATAGTCAAGTGTCAATGACATCGATTTGTGAAGTAATTTGGATTATGTCGACGCTGTACGGGTAAATTTATTTATAAAATATCCACCATTAATGATTTTCGGAAGTTTGTGTTTGAAAAGTTTTAGTGAAATTATCTTGCGTTTGGAAGTTTGTCACTCCAGTCGTCAGTTTTAAGGTAACGTCAGGTGTTGGTGGGGTTTGTCCGGATACCTCTGGAGTAAGAAAATATAGTGGGGGCGCTACTATTAGGATGGGAGCATTAATTAGGTGAAATATGGTATTTCAATTCTGGATTGTTCTGAAAAGCTCACCTCCACAATGATAAAGAAATCATCCCCTGGTTCTCCCTGTCGCACTATTTCTTGTCCTTCTTCAAACTGGACTGGTTCTAAAGCATCAGCAACAGTTAATCTCTCCCATTTATCTAGGTTTTCTGTAGAGACAACAAAACACAAGTATGTTTAGAAGTCATTCAACTACCACACAATCCTGACTTTTAACAATCCTGAGGAAGAAGCCTTTGGAAAATATTGTAGGAAAACAAGAAAGTACTGGTAACAAGCATTTTCTTCTTTTCCCACCATGTTTTCTACTCTTCAAAAGACAAATTTCATCATCTGAGCCATGTTAGATTAGTCGTCTGCCAAAGCCTTAAGTTTGGACTAGTCTAAAATTTTATCATTTGGTACATAGTTAGGCGGTGAACATTTTTTTTTTTTTTAAATATTGCAAGGAAAAATAGTGGAATTTTGACAAAATGCTTGGGTAAATGGCTTTTTCTGTCTCATGTGCTCATTTATGTGACTGATCTATGCATAATATGCCAGCAAACTTGTGCCAAGATTTAATGATACAATGATCATGCAATAAAAATTCACATTCTTCGCAAACACTGGTCATGAAAATTGAAGTGATGAGTATCAAAACTATAGATTTCATGACAGGGTGTTAGCAAAATTTGTGAATTTTTTTGATGCCGTGATGGTATCTTTAAATGATACATTAATTTGCTGCAGTATGATTCATAGATCATTTTATAAAAGCTAGGCAAAATAGTCAGAGACACAACAATCTAAACAATAACATAAATGGGCATGAAAGAAAGTGATTTACACTATGGGCCATTTAGGATGAAATGAGAATCAAAATGAGATGAAAAAGCAGGATCAGTTAAGTTTTATAACAACCCTGATGAAAATGGCTTTGAAAAACATTGTAGGAAAAGGAGAAAATTATAGTAAACGGCATTTTCTCCTATTCCCACAAAGTTTCCACCATTAAGAAAAATTATTTGAGCCACATTTGATTTACTGTCTGCAAATGCTTTCAATTTTTCAAAAGTATAAAATTTTATCCTTTAACCCATTTCCACACAATCCGGAGTTTTAAGCAAGAAGTCTTTTGAAAACATTATGGGAAAAGGACAAAATGCTGGTTACCAGCATTTCCTCGTCACACAATGTTTTCTGACATTTCAGAACAATCCCAATCATCTGAGCCACCTTTAATTTGTTGTCTACCAATGCTTTCAAATTGGACCAGTCTAAAATATTGTCGTGTGGTAATTAATAGACAGTTAAGATTACATCTGTGGCTGTTCATATGTTTAGACACATTCTGTTTTGTTTGTCCAACACAACATACTGTCCAAAACAGAATATTTCTAACAGTAGGAAGGGCACTAAGAAAGGTCATCAGAATCTCAGATTTCAAAGATAGCTAGACATATTTGTGTCCTTACAAAGAAACAATTGATTATCCATAAACTGATTGTCTTCTCGACATTTTGCTTGAAAGTCGATCTGACTTTTATACAGATTGTTCAAGAGCCTACTCTTTTCACTCTTTGTCAGATGACTAACTCTTTCGGCGCCAAATAAACAAACTTGGCCTCTTTTGATGGCTGTAAATACAATCCACTGATTCTCCAGAAGACTTTAATCATATAGGCTTGACCAAACATGGGGAAGGTATAGATCAAAGATCAGACTGCACGTTCTGTGCAGTCTGATCTTGATCTATGCCATCCGCAAAAGGCCCTGTTTTCGCCCATGGCGCTAAAAGGTCTAAAATTCAAGAGTTGTCCAACCTGAACTCTAGCATTTGCACAAGACATATTAAATCTGGTTTAAGTCAAAGGATCTGTCTTTTGAAGGGTTGAAACATTGTGGGAAAAGGAGAAAATACTGGTTACCAACATTTTCTCCTTTACCTTCAATACTTTAAAAAAGAAATTTTTCCAGGATCAGTGAAACATGGGATTGTTTAATTAACCCTTTACCAAACAATCCCGGGTTTTCTAGACCCTGAGAAAGAAGCCTTTTGAAAACCTTGTAGGAAAAGGAGAAAATGCTGGTAACCAGTATTTTCTCCTTTTCCCACAATTTTTTCTACCCTTCCCAAAACAAATTTCAATTTTTGAGTCACATTAATTTTTTTGTCTGCAAATGCTTTCAGTTTGGACAAGTCTAAATTTTTGTCGTCTGGTAAAGAGTTAAGGGGTTAACATTTGAAGCATCTTTCACAAAATGTGTCATTTTCCCTCAATGTTTTCAAAAGCCCTTTCTCTCAGGGTCACAAAAACACTGGATTGTTTGGTAAAAGGTTATGGGCTAACATAAATTATATTAAGTCAGGAGAGATAAAAAGTGCTTTGACAAAAGGCACTCCCACAGACAGCTTCTGGCACGCAATGAACTACATGGTCTCCCTAGTGAAAATCATTACCCTTTATGCATTACCAACTGCAGATGATATTTTTAACTCTTTTTACCATTGTTACCAAATGACAAAATTTTAGACTTGTCCCATTTGAAAGCATTTGCAGATGACAAATTAATGGTTGTTCAATTGATCGGATTGTACTCTGGAAGGAAAGAAAACATTGTGGGAAAAGGAGAAAATGCTGGTAACCAGCGTTTTCTCCTTTTCCCACACCGTTTTCAGAAAACTTTTTCCTCTGGGTTGTTAAAACTCAGGATTGTGTGTTAATGGGTTAAACCATGCTGTAGACCAAAGTTTGAAAAATCCTGCCAAAAGGAGAAATTGCTCATCAAGTGGTTCACTGTGATGAAAAAGTGATCTGTAGGAGGTAGATAACTGTGTTCGAAATGTATTTGAGTACATGTTCATTTTTGGATTGCCTCAAAAAAGGTTCAACTCTTTACCAAGCAATCTGTATCTAAAGATCCTGGGGAAAAAAGGGTGTGAATTCAAAACATTGTGTGAACGGCGGAAAATGCTAAATAACACCATTTTCTCCCATTTTCTACCATTTCAAAAACATTTCCATTATTTAAGCCACATTTAATATCTGCAAATACTTTTTGGTTACTAAGAGAGATGGCTTTTTTCCTGCTATACAAAAATATACACACATAACAGTCAAAAGAAAAACTGCATTTTCAAGATTTTCTTGACTAGAATACCTGTAATGCCATTCAACAGTGCAGCTCGAGAGCAGACTGCACAGAACATGTAGTCTGATGTTGATCTACACTGTCTGAGGATGCACCTTATCTTTCTCAAAGAAACCGAAAGACAATGAATGATACTGACTCTGTACCACATGACAAAATTTTAGACTAGTCCAAATCAGAAAGTACTGCAGATAAAAATTCAATTGTGACTCAAATTCTGAAATTTGTCGCGGAGTGGGTAAGAAGCATAGTTAGAAAATGAGCAAATGTTGGTTCCCACCATTTTCTCCTTTTCCCTCAATGTTTTTAAAAAGCCACTTCACGGGGGGTCAGTAAAACAGTGGACTGTCTGGTAAAGCGTTCAATGAAGACATCCATATGATGTCAGGGAAATTTGTTGATGGTTTCACAGGAAAATAACAAGATAAATCATGGCCTTGATTTGAAGAGGTTTTCCATTAGACAACCCTTTAACCCTTTACCACACAATGCCAACTTATAACGACTCTGAGGAAGAGGCCATTTGAAAACATAGTGGGAAAAGGAAAAAATGCTGGTAACCAGCATTTTCTCCTTTTCCCACAATGTTTTCTACCCTGTCAAAGAAAAATCACATTATTTTGAGCCACATTTAAATTGTTGTCTATAAATGCTTTGAATGTGGACAGGTCTAAAATTTCGTTGTGTGGTAAAGGGTTAAGCAGACAAGAAAATTTCAGACTTGTCAAATTTTGGTTGGGTCTAGTCATGCACTTGCTGAGAGAAACCCCCACATAATCAAATCAGGTTGGAACCCTAAACATGGGTTTGTTTGTTCGCTTGGTTTTTAAAGCTGTTTTCAACACTAGTTATATTGCACTGGCCAGTGCCTCTACCCATGCTTTCCTGGGGGTTTATTTTACCAGCAATTTGCACAGTATTCTCCTCAAGTCATTGGCTGCTTTTCCACATAACCATTGTCTAAACAACGATCTGTGGTGAGAGAAAAATTGATCCTGGTGCAATGACTATCATCAATCCTCTGAGAGAAATTTGCCAAGCTAGGGATTTGTACCAGGCACCCCCTGGTTTCAAGTAAAGTGCATTACCTACTGCACTACTCAGCCCCAACACATGGAATTTGAAAGCTACAGCCTAAGTTTCATTGTAGTTTCAAGATTAAAGATTCACTTTTCTTCCAGGGACTGAAACTCCGACAGACCATTATGGTACAAGACTGTTACACTCAGAATAATATTCATGCTTTTAAATGGTATGAATTCAATTTGCCTGCACCACCATATTGTTTACTTTCAGCCTCTAGTGGGCCTTTAACCACTGGACCAAACCTGGCCCTTCAAAACAGATTTATCTGGTACAAGACAACTGAATACAAGCTACTGAAGCAAATATTAACAAAACCCTTCCTTCTTCAATATTTTCACAAACACTTAAGCCCAGCTCCCCTAGCTCAGTCAGAAGCATACAGGGCTTGAGAATGGGGGGTCATGAGTTCGATCTCTTTTTCCCACAATGTTTGTACCCTTTCAGAGAAAAAAAATAACAGCTGAGCCATATCTAATTTGTTGGCTGCAACTGCTTTGAATTTGCAGGAGTCTATATTCTGCCCTTGGTAAAGAGTTGAGACGGTAAATTGCTAGCCAACTCCATTTCCTGTGTATTGGAGACAGCCCCAGGAGGTGGATATTAGACTTAATAATTTCAGAGAACTTGATCAATCTTCAATTTCACAAATAATGGGAAGTCTGTTAAATGTGAGTTGTCTCCACATTTTTTTTCCCTATCAAACATTTCTTTTGTCAAGGTAAAAATCAGATTAAAACGCTGTAAGTGGTTGCAAACACTTGGCTGCAGTTGCTTTCTCGATGAAACATCCTTCAAGACTTGAAATAGGGCTATCAGAGTCAAAAATATTTAGAGGGTTACCTCCCCTTCCATTGTGGTTTCCCCTTTTGATACTTAACAACTGGCCCATGTTTGAAATAAATGTGCCATGTTCTGTGAAAAGCGGGCTTCATGCATGTGCAAAAAGTATTGACTCGGGACAGTCTGCGCAGGCTGACCTGGGCCAAAACTTTTTGCTTTTAGTCAATTTTCTGCATGTCAAAGGACCAGCACACCTCTACATACCTCTGCCACATACAGCATATTTCAAACGATACAACTATGGTCAACCTACTTGAAATTGATTCAGTAGGTTGTTATACAAAACAGATTTTAGGAATGTATAATACTGTGATGACTTGCTTGGTATTATGCATCACGAGATGCATTAAGCCCCATTTTGCCAGAGCATGACTCCAATATCCTCAGTAAAGAGAGATAGAAGAAAATGTCTTTTTTTTCACAAGACAATGCTATAGATGATGACAGAGCAATGACAATACAGTGATGTTTTTTTTTTTCCAAAAACAGCATAGCTAACAACATCTACAGCATCTAAAAATAGTTGATAATTCACGGGTAAAAAAAAAACAAGGACTCTTATTGCTCGCCTAACTCTACCGCACAAATTTAGATTGGTCCAAATTGAAAGCATTTGCAGGTCACAATTTAAATGTAACTCAAATAATGGAATTTGTCTTAATTAAGGATGAAAACATTGTGGGAAAAGAAGAAAATGCTACTTATCAGCATTTTCTCCTTTTCCCACAATGTTTTCAAAAGGCTTCTTCCTCAGGGTTGTTGACTTTCGTTTTAGAATACTAAACTGCAATTGTTTGTACAAAAAGTTTCACCCTTCAGAAAATGACAAAATTTTTTGCCCAGCCAAACTGAAAGCCTTTGCAGATGACAAATCACAAGTGGCTTAAACCAAGGTATTTATCTCACAATCTTTTCAAAAGTCCTCTTCCTCCAGCTCCGTAAGAAGTCGGAATTTTGTGGTACAGGGTTAAATTACTGACACAAAGTTAAAAATATCATACACAGATAAAGATGAGAATTCTTAAGTAAAAGACTTACCTAGAATAGAAACTTTGGTTAAGAATTCCTCATACATTTTCCTCTTTCTAATTGTGCTACCCTTTAATTACAAAATAAAACTTCATGTTAAGACTGAATAAATCAAGTAAATGTCACTCCTGTTGGAATTTCTAGGGCAAAAATACAGAAATAGTTAATACTCATTCATATCATTCATTGCATTAGTTTACAATGGCAAGGTCGGACTATGCAGAATAAACAAGTCTGTTCATGAATCTTCAATAAAGCAGGATTTTTCTTTACAAGGGTAGATAACTTTGTTGGATGAAAGAAAATGCTGGTTACCACCATTTTCTCCTTTTCCTGCAATGTTTCTAAAAATTATTTGTCCCAGGGTCATAAAACCCAACAGGATCATTTAGTAAAGAGCTAATGGGCTGGAAGCTAATGTTTCATTTCATTAGTGGTTTATGAGTTAATTTCATCAGATGATCAACATTTTTTCCATGCTCTAACCAGCAAAAGCAACATCTTTCATCTCATTTTCTCCTGAAACAAACTTACAACAGATGATTTTGAAAAACACTGTTTTGAATTATGAATAATCAACAAAAATGCAGGTCTAATGGCATGAATGGTAAAGTTTTGGGGTAAAAAATAAAATGAAACAAAACTTGCCTTCATATTCATATAATGAACACATCACAGCAAAACCATTACATGAAAGTAAATCATCATGAATGAAAACTGAACATTTTCTATCCAAATAACTTGAATATACAACTTCAGCCATGTTAAGGTGAAATATGACAGTAAAAGGAGATAAGTGGTAACATATTACTGTCAAGAAGAAAACAGGAAAATATCAATGCAGCAAGTGTGCCTATCTATGACTGCCCCAGGAGTTCTTCTACCAGTAAGCTGCACAACACTCTTTCCAGGCCACTGACTGCTTTTCAACAAA
Organism: Tridacna gigas; assembly: GCA_945859785.2. Classification (NCBI taxonomy): domain Eukaryota; kingdom Metazoa; phylum Mollusca; class Bivalvia; order Cardiida; family Cardiidae; genus Tridacna; species Tridacna gigas. The sequence goes on along the minus strand of OX244030.2, from coordinate 47,730,538 downwards.
ACAATGTTGAAATAAAGTTCAACTGTGAGCAAAATAATGAATCCTGTTGCAATGACTATCATCAATCCTCACACAGAACTTGGCCAAGCTGGGATTTAACCATTTGTACCCTGGCTCACTGGTCAAGTATGATACATACACTGAGTTACTGGACTCTGTCCAAATCATCTAGAAATGTAACTTACCATGAGTATACGTCTATAACTGTCCCTGTCAATACCCCAGAGTTTAACATCTCCTTTTGCCTGAAATAATTTGAAGGCACCATGTGAAAACATATATGAGTGGCACTCAGGCAAAAGGGGCTTTAATGCATCTTTGTGATGCATTATACAAAACAAGTCATCTTATTATTATGGATCCATAAAATCCATTTTGTTTAACCCTTTACCAAATGACAAAATTGTAGCCTTGCCCAAATTGAAAGCATTTGCAGACAACAATTTCAGTGTGGCTCAAATGGTGCAATTTTTCTTTGATAGGGTAGAAAACATTGTGGGAAAAGGAGAAAATGCTGGTTACCAGCATTTTCTCCTTTTCCCACAACGTTTTCAAAAGGCTTCTTTCTCAGGGTTGTTAAATGTCGGGATTGTGAGGTAAAGTGTTAATTAACAATCAACTGATTCATGAGCTGGTCCTTTGACATGCAGAACAGCAAAATGTTCTGCTCAGGTCGGCATGCACAGACTTGGGCATCATGATGCAAATGACATTAACTAGGCTTTACCAAATAATCCTGACTTTTTATTACTCTTTTGACTGTCTACAAATGCTTGTAATATAGACCTGTCAAAAGTTTTATTATATGGCAAAGAATTAAATGTAGCTCAAGAAATTTGTTTTTCAAAGGGAAAGATAGATTTGTTTTTCAAAGGGAAATAGAGACAATGCTACAAACCACTATTTTTTTCGCTTTCCACAATGTATTCAAAAGTCCTCTAGCTCAGGGTAATCAAAACAAGAGGGTCATAGGTAGATGTGGGAAGAAAAGCTAGACCCTGACATCTTGTGGAACCATTGAATTAGGCTTTCATCAAATTGTTCCTAATCATGTTTTTCATTAATCTAATCTATTGACCTAGTTTTTATCCCCACATAATCAAGTTTCAAAGCTGGCCTAGATATTACTGATAAAAAGATCCAGAGAAAGTTTCTGGAATATTTGAAATTGTGGCCTCAAGAGTCTTAACAAGCCAATATTTAACAACACCATGATGCTCAGTTTTAAACAGGTACAGGGCAATAGATGATCACAAAAGCTCACTTTGAGCGCTTTGAGATCAGATGAACACAATATACCGGTATAGCAATATAGCAGGTTTCTGTAAAGTTGAAATATTTAGTCAACCTGTTCTCAAAGACCACCCAAAAGATATGAGCAAAATGGTCTCAATTAAAGGAACATTAAACCAATTATGATCTGAATTTATTGAAAAAAGTTGGTATTTTATATGGAAAATTCATATGAACATGACATTTTATGCCTAGTTGGGGTGAAAAATGTTGAAAAAAAAAACAACCTCTGGTGGGACTCAAATCCACAACCTTTAAAACCCTACTTGGCAACTGAGCTATGGAGGCAAACAATTTGTCAATGAGTTAAAATTGTTTTTTTCCCCCTTCTTCCACAATAAGACTTTACCATTAGGTATAGGACATTTTTCCATTAAAAATACAAAACAAGAGGACCATGATGGCCCTGTATCGCTCCACTGGCTAATAAGTAAAAACCATACATACCAATCATTTTAGAATTCTAGGCCATATCTTGAATTTATGACCCATGGAGTGAGTCCATTTCTGACACAAGGTCTTCAAATTGAACAATTTTGAAAACGGCCTGCTAGACACTCACATATTACCACAGCTGTATCTCAAGATAAGGAAGAAGAAGATCTTGAAAAGTTTTTACAATATAAGCCTATGAAAAACTTATGAATTGTGGGGTGTGGCCAATTTTGATCCCAGGGCCATAATTTGAAAAATCTTGGTAGCAGTCCATTAAATAAATATACATGCAAAATTTGGTAGCCATGGGTCTTATGGTTAGGAGGGGGAAGATTTTTTTAATTTCACTATATGTAAAAAGACAGTGATTGCTACGGCAGGATCAAATCTGACCCCAGGACTATAATTGGGATGGTACTTGGTACAGACCCATTAGGTAAAGCTATATGAAAATTCGTAGCCGTTGGTTGTATGATTTAGAACCAAAGATTTTCTCAGTTTTCACTACATGAGCCCATTTAAAACTTGTGACTCCCAGAGCAGGGCAAAGTTTGAGCTTAGAGCTATCATTTGAAGAAACTTGATAGTTGTCCATTAGATGAAGCTACATGCCAAATTTGGTAGCCCTAGGCCTTATGATCTAGAACCAGAAGATCTTTAAGTTTTCACTATTAAAGCCCATTAAGACCACCTAGAGCTTGTGACCCCCAGGTTAGGGTCAATTTTGACCCCAGAGCTATAATTTGAAGAAACTTGGTAGACATCCATTAGATGAAGCAACATGCCAAATTTGGTAGCCCTAAGCATTATGGGTTTGGATAAAAAGATTTTCAATATTTTTCTGTTTTGTTGCCACGGCAACCAGACTTTTTAAAGGAATCAAATTCTTTCAAAAAATTCAAAAGAGGACCATTGTAGGATCATTTCTGTGAAGTTTGGTCAAAAATGGATGGGTAGTTTCACAGACATTTGAAATAAAAGTTAACGCACAAGGGACACAGGGCCATGACATAAGCTTGCTCGCCTTAGGCCAGTAGAGCTAAAAATCAATAATTCCTCATATTTTCTACAAGTGCTTCTATTTAGAGTCTGTCATAATTTCAAGCCATCTTTGCATGCCTGAAAATTAGTAGTCTTTAAAGGGATTTAAAAAAAAAAAAAATGAATTCTGGTTCAATGTCCCTTTAACCAAACAAATCCAGTACGGGATGCTGGTGACCATTTTCTTCCCCTTTCACACAATATTTTCCACACATTCAAAGACAATTATGAAACAGGTAAGGCAGGAAATGGAATCAAAACACAATTTACCTGCTGTGTTTAATTAATTCATTGATCCTTTACTTCACAGTCATGTGTTCTTACTAACCTAAGGAAGAAGCCTTCAGAAAAAATTGTTGAAAAACACAAAAATGCTGGTGACCAGGAATTTCTCCTTTTTCACAATGTTTTCTAGCCTTTTCAAGACAAATGCTATCAATACAAGGGGGCCTGAAGTTTTGTTGTCTGGGAGACATTATAACCAATTCACTAATATTTGGGCTACTACTAAGCATGACTCAATATGCTTTTGCGGAAATTATAGATCATGATCAACCACACAGAACCTGCAGTCTGATCCTGGATCTTAACTGTCTGACGTGGTGGGATTCTTCTGACGGTAAGGTCTTTGAAAATCGCAATAATTCATTAGAGATATGTAGCAGTGTAAGGGTTGTTATCAGTTGGCATTTAGTGAAGCATAAAATTCTCATGTCTTCTTATTAATCTTTAACTTGTTACCTTTTGCAGATTATTTTTGCATTTTGTAGCAAACAAATTCTGAAAACAATGTGGAAAAAAAAGAGAAATTGCTCAATATAAGCATTTTCTCCTTTTCCAACAATGTTTAACACCCTTTCAGAGACAGAGCCACTCAATTGAACATCACTTATTTGGCCTTCTGCATTAATGCTGTCTATTTGGTTAAGTCTAAAATTTTGTCATCTGGTAAAAGGTTAACTCTTTTACCAGGCAACAAAATGTAAACTTGGTCAAATTCAAAGCTTTGCAGACTACAAATCAAATGTGAATTAAATGATGGGAATGTATTTCAATAGGTCGAAAACATTATGGAAAAAGGAAGAAACACCAGTTACCAGCATTTTCTGTCTTTTCCACAATTTTTTCAAAAGCTTTTTTCCTAAGAGTTGTTAAAACTCCAGATCATTTGATATGGGATTAATTCACCTGTATATCAGTTAGTGTTTCGTGGAGCCTACAATAATCCTTCACCACACAATCCTGACTTGTAACGACTTTTAGGGAGAAGGCTTTTGAAAACATCATGGGAAAAGGATAAAATGCTGGTAACCAGAATTTTCTCCTTATCCCACCATGTTTTCTACACTATCGAAGAAAGAAATCATCACTTTAGAACATTTAATCTGTCATCTGCATTGCTTTCAATGTTGACAAGTCCACAGTTTTGTCATTTGTTAACCCTTTACCGCACAATGCCGCCTTTTGATGCCTCTGGGAAAGAAGCCTTTTGAAAACATTGTGGGAAAAGGAGAAAATGCTGGTAACCAGCATTTTCTCCTTTTCCCACAATGTTTTCTACCCTATCAAAGAAAAGTTGCACCATTGAAGCCACACTGAAATTGTCGTCTGCAAATGCTTTCACTTTGGACAAGGCTAAAATTTTGTCGTCTGGTAAAGGGTTAAAGGGATAAAATAATAATTTCTTCCTACCTAACCTTCACATGTTTCACACATGTTCATTTTCGGCTTCTGATTTTGAAAACATCCGAGCATATTTTGGATAATTCACTATTCATAAATCTGTGCATGTGAAAACACCATCGTTAACTCTTTCGTTACCACTAATGACACAAGAAGCTTTTGTGGCCAGTGTGATCAACATCAGACAGCACAGAACGTGCAGTCTGATCTTGATCTACAATGTCTACTACTTTCTTCTACACTGTGACGAAACTGTCTCTTTACATCTTGCAGCAGAAATGTATTTGTAGCCATTGTAAAAGTGAAATTTATCTATTTGGTACATAAAGAGTTAAAGAAGATAGTGAGTAGTTTCCTCTTTTGCTACAATGTTCAAGAACAGTCTATTGAAAGACAAAAAGGTAGCCTAGGGGAGATGATGTTTTAACTCTTTATCACACAATCCCAGCTTTTAACGACCTTGAGAAAGAAGCCTTTTGAAAACATTGTAGGAAAAGAGGAAAATGCTGTTAACCAGCATTTTCTTCTTTTCCCACAATGTTTTCTAACCTTCCTAAAACAATTTTCAATTTTTTAGTCACATTTATTTTGTCGTCTGCAACTGCTTTCAATTTCGATTTGTCTTAAATTTTGTTGTGTGGTAAAGAGTAAACTATTTACAAAACCACAACATTCTGGACTTATCAGAATCCAAAGTCTTTCTAGACGACAAATTAAATGTGGTTTAAATTGTTAATTTCTCTTGAACGGTTAGGAAGTAAAATGTGTAGGAAAAGAAGACAATACCAGGTTTTTCTCCTTTTCCTGCATTATTCTCAAAAGACTTCTTCTATGCAGTCCTTAAAACTTCGGGTTATGTGGTAAGGAGTTAAAAATTATTCAAATGAACGTATTTCACTTGTGGGAAAAACATAAAAATTCTGTTTTTCAAAATTATTCTTGCCGCTAGAATCTTGAAGTTATGTTGGACATTGTACACAGAGCTCCGGATAAGAGGGAGTGATGGCATTCTAAATCCATTATTTCTCTTCCAAACCCTATGTTGTGGGTACTCATTAGAATTGTCTCAATGGGACAATTCTAAGGAGTGCCCATTACATAGGGTTAAGTGGAGATTAATTAATATTTCACTTTTGAAATTGTTGACTACAATTGTGCAAGTGATCAACAAAGCTTATTATGTTCAGCCACTACAACATTTATTGTAGCTTCCTAATTTGGTAAGTTCATAGTTTCATCAACAAAAGCACATGTGCTGTAAACAAAAACAAACAATCTTATGACACAGTACCTTTACAGTAGCTGCCCTAGGTGTTCCATATATAAGCGCCAACTCTCCAAAACTGCCACCCTCACCTATGGTTGTCACATGATCATTATTCACAAATACCTGCAATACAGAACCATAAAGAAATAAAGGAGTGAACTCTTTCCAAAAATTGATTGACTAAAATGAATGAGCAAATGAATGAATTTGAAAATTAGTTTTGGTACAAAGTCTATGATTCTACCCATCCACTGATTTGTAAAACATTTTTTTCACTATTATATAGCTAAGCATGACCAAATGTGCTTTGGCACACCGTGCAGGTCCAGATTTGACTGATTAGAATGTGACCTTAAATCTATATTGTCTGATAACAGCCAGATATTTCCGGCAAAAAGAACAATGAAATCATAATATGCTACATCAACTTCCATCACTAGCTTCACATTTTCATTAATTCATTTTGTAGTTTAACCCTTTACTGCACAATGCTGCCTTTTGATGCCCCTGGGAGAGAAGCCTTTTGAAAACATTGTAGGAAAAGGAGAAAATGCTGGTAACCAGCATTTTCTTCTTTTCCCACAATGTTTTCTACCCTATCAAAGAAAATTTGCACCATCTGAGCCACACTGAAATTGTCGTCTACAAATGCTTTCAATTTGGACAATGCTAAAATTTTGTTGTCTGGTAAAGGGTTAAGGGTAAATCTAATATCTGTACAGTCTAATCAAAAACCAAAAGAAATTTCTTTGCAATTGACATGAAAGGAAAACATCAAAGGAAAAGGTAAATACTGAGCTATGCTCTGTGAAAAAGGGTCTTAATGCATGTGATGTTTTATACCAAGCTAGTTATCAGGTAATTACGGATCCATAAAATCCATTCAGCCTAATAATAGACTGAATCATGAGGTGTACTGTTCCTTTGACATTAAGAAAATTGACCGATAGCAAAAGTATTAACCGAGGCATTTTCTTCTTTTCCCGTAATTTTTCTTTGTTTTCAGAATCTGATCTTGCACTTTGAACCATAATGTAATTTGTTGCATGCAAATGCTTTCAATTTGGGCAAGTCTAAAATTTTGTACGTTGGTAAATAGTCAAGTTCTCTGACAGGGTAGAAAACATTGTAAGGAGAGGAACTGATGCTGGTTACCAGCCTTTTCTCCTTTGCCCACAGTGTTCTCTGCAACTTTCTCCTAGAAGGTCATTAAAACTCAGGGTCATTTGTAAAGGGTTAAGAAGATTGTCAATCAATATTTCCAATGTTTTTCTCCTTGTTTTCTTGATTAGAGCTCTTCATACTACCTGTAAGTCTTCATACCAAGATTAGATAAGTATGCCAAGTAATGACTTCTCCTGTACTGAGTATCAAGGAAGATTTATCATGTGAACCCTTTCCCAAACGAAAAATTCTAGACTCTTTCAAATTCATCACATCTGTAGATGACAAATTCAGCATTGGTACAAAAACAATAAGCTTTAGCTCTCGGACTGGACCAAAAACATTGCAGGAAAAGGAGAAAATGCTGGTTACCACCATGTTTTTTCCCTTTTCCGAAGCCTTTTTTCCAAGGGTCGTGAAAGTGTGGGATTGTTTGGTGAAAGGTTAATCAAGACCATATATACATGCCTTCTGATCTTAATCTACTCTGTTTGATATTTTGCACAACATTCTTGCCAAAAGGGCTTTGAATTCACTGTCAGACTGATTAAATGAAGTTTTACAATGCTTTTACACATAATTTCAGTCATGCGACGGTGAATGCATACATGTTGCTTGTCTTCTTGGTTTCCTAAAAGCTATGCTAGGGCTCTGAAATGTCTTGCCTAAGGAAACCTAGCATCTCACCTAAAACCTAAAATGTTTTCATCCCTTTATAAGACTCAGATCACCCAAGCTTTATCAGATTTGCTGTCCACAAATGCTTTCAATATGGACAGCTCTAAAATTTTGTCCAGTAAACAATTAACCCTTTTAACCACACCTTCCCAACTTTTAAAGACCCCAGGATATTAAGCCTTTGAAAACATTGTGGAACAAGAGGACCGTGATGGTCCTATATCGCTCACCTGAGTAGCCCCATTTCCTTCTTTATGTCTATGTAAAATCTGTGATCCTACAATGCAGGGCTTATTCTCATAGTACCATGATTATTTGAAGTGTTTGATACATGGCTATTAAACCACGGGACATTCCAAATATGAAATCTGCAGGCCTTATGGTTTGGGCCAAAAAGTGTTTTCAAGATTTCCTTCTTTGTATCAATGTATAATCTGTTATCCTACAACATAAAGATTATTTTCATTGTAAAGTGGTAATTTGAAGTGTCTTGATAGCGAGCTATTAGACAATGGGACATTCCAAATATGAAAGCTGTAGGCCTTACGGTTTGGGAGAAAAAAGGTTTTCAAGATTTCTTTCTTTATCTCTATGTAAAATCTGGGATCCTACAAAATAGGGCTAATTTCAATTGTAGAATAATTATTTAAAGTGTTACGATAGAGGGCCATCAGGCCATGCTACATGCAAAATTTAAATGCACAAGGCCAATCGATTTGGGAGGAGATGATTTTTACAGATTTCCTTCTTACCTCTATGTAAAATCTGGGATCCCACAACATAGGGCTAAATTTCAATGTGAAGTGATAATTTGAAGTATTTTGGTAGAGGGCCATTAGACAATACTAGATACCAAATATGAACGCTCTAGGCCTTACGGTTTTGGAGAAGATTTTTTAAGTTTTTTCATTCTGTTGCCATGGCAACCAGAGTTCCTCACTGGTTTCAATTCTTTGAAGTATTTTGAAAGAGCATTACCTAAGGATCATTTCTGTGAAGTTTGATTGAAATCTGATTGTTAGTTTAGGAGGAGAAGATTTTTTTTTGTAATTGTGAATAGATGGACGGACGGACCGACAGACGGATGACGGACATTGACCGATCACAATAGCTCACCTCGAGCACTTCGTGCTCAGGTGAGCTAAAAAGGAGAAAATGCTGGAAATCAGCATTTTCCCTTTTCCCACAATGTTTTCTAACCTTCCAAATATAAATTTTGATTTTTAATTCACATTAATTTTTTCATCTGCAAATGCTTTTAATTTGGACAAATCTAAAACTTTGTCATGTGGTAAAGAGTAAAACTCTGTGATGTGATCAGAACTGGCTGCTTGCTTTCATGCGCTATGCGATTGTTGCGAGCCATTGGCTGAAACAAAACAATCTGTAACTACGACAAGAACTGCTTTACATGCCACAGACAAGATGTCTAACAACCGTAGAATTTTCAATCACCGGTGGAAAGCCAATCTTATCTATCCATTGTCTTGTGGAAAAACATTCATTTTCTCAATCAAAACCTCTTTCATTTCCATAACAATAACTGATAATGCAAGATGTGAGAAATCAATGTTGTCTAGATGTTTTGAAATGCTTTTCCATAAAGGTTTTGTAAATTCTTTACCAACGACAAAATTTAAGACATGTCCAGTTTGAAAGCATTTTAAATAGAAGACCATGATAAAATATGGTTCAAATGACAGGAGTTGCCTCTAAAAGGCAACAAAAAAATTGTAGGAAACGAAGAAAATGTTGGTTACTAACATTTTCTCTTTTTCCTACAATATTTTCAAAAGACTTCTGCACTAGGATCGTTCAAATTTGGGATTGTTAGGTGGTAAAGGCTTTTGAAAACACTGGGTGGAAGGCGGGGGGAACAGCATTTTTTCTATTTTGCACAATGTTTTCAAAGACAACTCCCATCATCTAAGCGACTTTTAAATCGTCATCTGCAAAAATAATGCTTTCAATTTTGACAAGTATAAATTTTTCTCATCTGGTTAGAAAACCTTTACAGCTATTTTAAAGTTCATCTCTGCTCTTTAATAGCAGGGTTTTCTCCCAATCTAATACTTTAATGATGACTGTCTTATGCTTGGATCAAGTTCGCCTCCTCAACATAACTTCCATGAAACTGATGGCTGATATTGAGGGGAAGACTGCATGCCCTCATCTCATTACTTATGGGCGTTTCATAGGGTTTATACTAATGGAGATGCTTACACCAGGACCACTGAGCAACAAGGGTCCCTGGGTCTTCAAAGATCTGTGACAAAGACACACAGGTCCACAGAATCGGGAGCCTGTGAACTCCAAAATCATTTGAGCCATGCTCTGTGAAAAGGGGGGCTTAATGCATTTGCAAACAGTATCAACTCGGGTCAGCCTGTGAAGTCCGTGCAGGCTGACGTAGGCCGAGATTTTTGGCTTTTGGCCAATTTTCTGTATGACAAAGGATCCTTCTACCTCCAGATCCAGTTGATTGTCAGACAAAATGGATTTTAAGGGTCCAAAATTATATGATGCCTTCAATGGTACAATGCATCACGCTCATGCATTAACTCGTTACCACACGACAAAAATTTGGACTCATCCAAATTCAAAGCATTTGCAGATGACAAATTAAATTCTGCTAAAATGATAATTTCTGTCTTTAATAGGGTAGAAAACATTGTGGGAAAAGGAGAAAATGCTGGTTACCAGCATTTTCTCCTTTTCCCACAATGTTTTCAAAAGGCTTCTTTCCCAGGATCGTTAAAAGTCGGGATAGTGTAGTAAAGGGTTAAGTTCCCTTCTGCCACAGCATGACTCATTTCTTTTTCTCAAAAACCTATGTACTTGGTGCTCAGATACAAAGGACCTACTCATTGAGTGTGTTCTAATAAGCACTCACAGCATGACGTTTTAGAGATGTCAAGAACCTAATCTGCCAACAAAAACCTGTAATACTGCCTTCATCTGGAACTCTAGATTTTACAAAGTAATACCGTGGAACATAATGAATGCAATATAAAACCTGATCAATTTTCATTGTTAGTAACTGTTAACCCTTTCCCAAACAAGCTCTGGTTTTCACATGTCTGCAGTACAAGTCTTTTGAAAACACTATGGGAAAAGGAGAAATTGCTTGTAACGAGCAATTTCTCCTTTTCCCATGGTGTTTTCTACCCTTTTGGAGAACTTTCTGTCATTTTCATCAAATTTAAAATTATTGTCTGCAAACTCTTTCAATTTGGACCAGTCTAAAATTCATCATTTGGGAAAGGGTTAATCATGTCGTACCTAAAGCTTTTACATACAAATAGGCTATTCCCCTCTGTTGGAAAATTAATGTATTGTCAGCAGCTAGCTAGCTCAAATAAATTCCCATGATAGTCATATGGTTGTCAAACCTGTGTCCCCAATATAGCAGTTTGTCACAACTAATAATACCACTGATAGCAGCATAAATATACTGGACAAAAAAAGTTAGGGATCAGTATAATTGTACACAATTTCTTGAGTATACCAGATAACAACATTTGAGACACCTCCAAACTGGAAGCAATTCATGATAGGGAAAAAACATGCTAGGAAAAGGCGAAAATGCTGGTATCTAGCATTTTCTCTTTTCCCCAACATATTTTTGCAAAGCCTTCCTCCTATGGGTCATGAAAACATAGGACTGTTCTGTATAGGGTCAGTTAAACCTAATCTATGTCTTTATGATGAAATTCAACCTTTTAACCCTCTACTAAACAAGAACAACCCTGAGAAAGAAAGCTGCTGGAAACATTTTGTGAAAAGGAAAAACAACTGTTAGTAACTGACAGCTGGTTACCAGCATTTTCTCCTTTTCCCAGAAAATTTTCAACCATATGAGAGACAAATTCTATTAATTTAAATCATTTTAAACTTGAAATTTTTTAATTCAAAATTAAAAATTTTGCTGACACTCACTTTTGGAATTACCATAATACAATTCGACTTTCACTGATATGTTACCTGAAAGACGAAATGGACTTGGTCATCGAACTGACAATTTTGTTCCTAAAAAGTAGAACGCAACTGCCTTGAGCATAAACATGCCAAATATTAATTTTGCTTCAGAGACCTTGGCAAATGTCTTTTATAATACTAATCCCTAGCTCAGCTTTTTTGCCCAGTATACAAGACATTTTATCATGTTCCCTATATTGGAGCCATCACAGTCAGTGGTTAAGATATTGGAACTGTAATAAGGAAATTCTCAGACTGATTCTGGCTGGTGGTGCTACAGTCATATGAGAGTGTTCTTTTGCAAGGCATTGCAGAGTTTCAGCCTAGCAATAAAAAGGAACAGGAATAACTGAAATATAATTGAAAGCAGCAAAAAGGATCATTCCAACAACTCTATAATTTTCTCCATATATCTACTTACATCCACTTCTCCTTGATCTATTACATAGAAATTATCTCCTTCATCACCTGCAATGATAAAAGTATAGGAAAATTTGTTAACCCTTAACCACACTGTATTATTTTAGACTAGTCAAAACTGAAAGCATTTGCTACCCCCCCAAAAAATTCTGGAGATCAAATGATGATGTTTGCCACTGAATGAGTAGAAAACATTGTGGGAAAAGGAGAAAATGCTGGTACCCAACATTTTCTCCTTTAACCAAAATGTTTTCTACCCTTTCACAGACATATACAATTGCTTGACCTGCACTATATTTGTTGTCCGTCAATGTTTTAAATTTGGACAAGTCTAAAATTTTGTCAACAGTCAAGGAGTTCAACTCAGTTAATCATGCATGTAACATGTATTAACCCTTTACCCCAATTAGACCCGCCCAAATTGAAAGCATTTGCAGACAACAATTTCAGTGTGGCTCAAATAATGTGATATTTCTTAGATACTGTAGAAAACATTGTGGGAAAAGGAGAAAATGCTGGTTACCAGCATTTTCTACTTTTTTCTCACAATGTTTTCAAAAGGCTTCTTCCTCAGGGTCGTTAAAAGTCGGGATTGTGTGCTAAAGGGTTAACCCTTATCCTGCAGAATAAGTTAATTGATACTTTCAATTGGATAGTAAAAGCCCAAAATTTAATGTTGCTATTTCAAAGTTATTTTTGGGAGATAAATATCTCCTAATCGGACAGTGTAGGTAAAAGATCAGGCTGCATGTTCTGTGCAGTCTAATCTTGATCTACACTGTCCGCAAAAGGTCCTTGAGTCGCGCTTAGCAGTCTTAGGTTTAAGATCATTTATCTCACCTTTCTAGCAATAAATAAATCTCTTAATGTTTCAAGTCTGTTTGATACCCCTCCCTACATTGCAGTTTTAGGCTATCTTGCTACTAATTGTCCCATAAAATATCAGACAAAACAGATCCAAGATAAGTTTGCAAATTCTGTACAGTCTTAAGGGTTCATAAGCCAACTTAAGTTGTCAGCAGCACTCGTAACCCTTTACTACACAATCCAAAGTTTTCACAAGCCTGACAAAGAAGGCTTTTGTAAACAAGCATTTCTCCTTTTCCCACAGCGTTTTCTACTCTGTCAAGACAAATCTAGTCATGTGGGTCACAGTACATTTATCAACTACAAAATGCTTTCTAGTGGGACATATCTGAAATTTTGTTGTGCGATAAAGGGTCACTACCGTATTTCACCTAATAAAAGTGTCCAGGTGCCATGCAAAACACCGACAGGGCGCTCTTATTTCATAGCCAATTTCCCGAAATCTCTAAAATAAGCACCTTCACTTAGAGTAAGTATGGTACTTTGATCCAAGTTTTAATTAGTGCTGAGTGCATAACAACCACCATTTTGAAAGACTCACTGTAATGCAGTAATGCAGAATGTCCATTTACTGCCCATCATGATTTATTTGGACATTAAAATTTTAGTATCATTCACAATTAGTATAGGACACTGGTATTCAATACTTCACTTTCTGAAAGTTTTTCAAGTTAGTTAACAAATTTTGTGTTACTGGAAGTCTATATAGTGTTTTTTAAAGTGTATGTGTATTCGGATAGTCAAGTGTAAATGACAGCTATTTCTGAAGGAATTTGGATTATGTTGACACTGTACCGGTAAGCTCATTTATTAAATATCCAACATTAATGATTTTTGGAAGTTTGTGTTTGAAAAGTTTTAATGAAATTATCTTTTGTTCAGAAGTTTGTCACTCCAGTACTAGATTTTAATGTGTCTGGGTGTTGGTGGGGGTTGTCCAGATGCCTGACTGGAGGAAGAAAATATAGTTGGGGACGCTACTATTAGGGAGGGAGCGTTAATTAGGTGAAACATGGTATGTGATTTCTTGCACCCCTGTGAGCAAGGTGAAGGATTAGTTTTTTTTTCCCCAAGATTTCTTACAAATCAACAGCTTTTATCATCAGATTCTGTCTGCTTCACCTTTTCTCATACAACTTTTTTTTTTTGTCTCATCAGTAAACTGGTTTTGAAACTACTCACTGCTGCTGGAAAAAAATTGTCCAATTTCCCTTCATGTTTTCCATGAACTTCAAGAGATAGAGGATATTTGTCTTATTCTGTGAAAAATTGAACTTTGTTTCATTGAGTGAACATCATTGGTAATATTTTCAGGAGTGCATGGTGCACTGAAAAATGCAATTATTCCATTTATTTCATACTGCTAACCCTTTTTTTTTTGTAAAGTACAGGAGAGCTCTTGGTCTTTCTATACCAGTACTGAGTTTATCAGTTGGTAAATTTATTGGTTGAAATGGTGAAATTATCAAAGCATAATCCACCATTATTTCCCAATTAACTATGAAAAGCATGAAATACAGTAACTTTTCCTTCTCATTGTTCAAAAAGTTTCCTTCAGTTTTACTTTCACTAATTATGCATACTCTTGAATACTGCTTCCATGGGATAAAAGACAAAGATGCATCCTAAATAGATGAGAAAAACATATGGAGAACATCTCATTTGTCATCCTGACAGCCCCCAGGGCAAGGTGAGGAAGCTTTGGCAACTAATTTCCAGGTCTATTAGCAAACTTTAACCTGATGCTAGATTGCTATGCTAATTTTTCTCCCCTATATCTATCTTTCTTCTCTGTGGGTAGACTCAGCTTATACCACTGAACACTGTGAATATAAAACCCCTGCTTCCATCTGTACCATGCAACAAAATTTAATAATATCCAAATCGAAAGTATTTGCAGATTACAAAGTAATGACAGGATTTGCATAAGAAAGGATTGAAAACATTGTGAGAGAAGGGAAAAATGTTTATAGCCAGCATATTCTCCTTTTCCAACAATGTTTTCTACCATACCAGAGACACTCACATAATTTGAGCTAAATTTAATTCCTTGTCAGCAAGTGCTTACCGTATTGAAAATTCTAAATTCTATCAAGATCAGGGTTGAACCCTTTACCAAACAACAAAATTTTAGACTTGTCCAAAATCAAAGCATTTACAGACAACAAATAAATGTGACTCAAAAATTAAATTTGTTTTGAGAAGTGTAGAAAACATTGTGGGAAAAGGAGAAGAAGCTCAGGTTACCAGCATTTTCTCCTTTTCCTACAGTGTTTTTAAAAGCTTTCTTTCTCAGGGTAGGTAAAAGTTGGGATTGTGTGGTACACGGTTATAGCTGTGTTTGTTGACTTGGGTATCTCTCAGAATTAGATATGACCCTGTAAAATATTATTTTAACCATCAGACTGCAAGTTCTATCCAGTTAGTTTTACATTAACATTGTGAATTTTTTTCTCTTTGCTGCTTGACTTCAAAGCAAATATTTTCCAAACTCTAGACCAAGGATTCTGAACATGTTTAAAGTGTCAAAATACACCACCAACTTGTCTGTTTCAAGTTCTACAGTCATCCATTTAAGTATAATGTACACAACAAATACAGCTGTTGTGAGGTGTAAACAACAAAATATTTCCCTCCTTTTAATTCTTAAAGTGCGCAATAAACCGAATGGACATTTTTCTTCTAGAATAAGACCCAGAAAATTGCCAACTATAAAGTGGACAGTGTAGATCAAAGATCAGGCTGCACATTTTGTGGTCTGATCTTGATCTACACTGACCACAAAGGCAACTTTAGTAGTGAAAGGCTCTTTAAGGGTCAACTCCCTTCAAAAAAAGGTCCTCTTTTATCCTCCTTGAGGAGGACAGCTTTGAAAAACAATGTGTGGAAAGAGAAAAATACTGGTAACGGGTATTTTCTTCTTTTCCCACAATGTTTTCTATTCTTTCAAGACATTCTATCATTTTCAGGTGCAAATACTTACATTAATGGAGATATCTAAAATTTTGCTGTGTGGCAAAGAGTTCAGCCTTGGAATGCAAAAAAAACATGGAACAGACATTTTCAGTCTGAATGAAAGACACATTTTCATCTGAATGAGAGATGGAGGTATCGTAATGTCAATGGTTCTTGTTGGCTGCTCGTCTCACAGAGTGTCAGATCTGATAGTGTTAAACTTGATTCATGATCAGACTAAATTACAATTTATGCTGTTTGATCTATATCAGTACTGTCCATGAAAGTAGCTTAAAAGTTGTGCTTAATACCTTTAACCCTTTACCAAACAATCCCAGGTTTTAATGACCCTGGAGAAGAGACCTTTTGAAAATAATGTGGCAAAAGAAAAAAATGCTGGTTAACCAGCATTTTCCTTTTTTTCCACATTGTTTTCTTCCTTTTCAAAGGCAAATTTCAATTTATGAGTCTTGTTTAATTTGTTGTCTGCAAATGCTTTCAATCTGGACAAGTCTAAGTTTTTTTTGTTGGGTAAAGGTCAAGGTCTTCTGTCACAAATTGGTCTCCCGACTGCCCACATTCAAAAAATCCTGATGCAAACCATGGCAAAGACATGACCCCCAACATAAATCCCCACTGACCATAGATGATAGGTCGTTACAACTGGGAATTGTGTAGTAAAGGGTTAAAAATGTGGCGGAGCTAAAATTATTTCAAATCATTGGACCACTGAGTACTGCAATTGTACAAGGGCTGTTCCATATTTTCATTGAATTTTGCTGGTAAAACCTCATTTCTTGATAATTTAAGCTAAAAATTTGCCTATTACAGCATGAACGTATCATAAACTTGATACAAATATTTTGCGGTTTTAAAACATTTAAACTGCAAAAATATACGTAACCATAGTACCCCATGTAATGCACATTGCCGGGCGCCAATCTTCTCCCGATTTGAAGCATGTAATTTTGTGCAAAACAAACATTCAGTACGGTGTACAAATGGCACAAATTGTGAAGACGGTCGAACAACATCAGGTCATCATTTCTGTAAAACATCATCACTGTGGCACTTCCGATTACTCTAACAACATAGGGCATATTCCTTTCGCTACTTTGAACACTCCGAATATGTTCTAGATCAATGGAGGATTTCAGAACATGGTGCTGTGTTCTTCAGAACATGTTCTGGCTGTTCAAGGTGCAGTGCACCTGCTGAACGCATCCTCACATGTTACAAGATGGCTGACAGACGAACAATTTTTGATTGCAAAAACCGCGAGTATGGATCCTGAACAGGCCTCACAGATGTGCAGGATGCTCTAGATCCATGCTGAATGCCAAGCTATTTTGTTGGTTTCAATTGTCTTCTCATTTCCTGTTGTCTTGCCACAAATATACTTTGAAAAAAGCTCAGAATACTCCAGTCCATATGACCAGAGTATACATCAAAGTGCTGTTAACATCAGCACTGTAAAACAGTCAACACCCAATTAGTTGCATTAAAAAAATCTTGCAATTAATGGGATTTTGTCATCATCGAAATATAGGTTAAAAAGAATATTTTTGAAAACATTGTGTGAAAAAGGCAAGCAGCAATTTCTACATTACCCCAATGCTAAATCTACCCATCCCAGAACAAATTTCAATTTCGGAGTCGGACTCACGTTGTCGTCTGCAAATGCTTTCACTTTGGACAAGTCTGAATTTTTGATGTTTGATAAAGAGTTATGACTGTGATTGTAACAACTAACCGTCAGCAAATTGTCTTGAGGTGATGTAATATGCCCGTACAATTTCCACATTTTCTAGAAAAGTTTGCGATATATTTGAAGTTTAATTATGACATAGGTTAGAATAGCATTCTATTTACCAACAATAGATTGAAAAGGGGATAAGACGCATTCAGTATTGACCAGCAATATTGTTATCAAGTTTAGAATAAATGAAAGGACATTTTTGACATTCAATGTTCCAAAAATGCTCCATTCAGAACATCATTCCAGAACAGTGCACATGTGCTGAAATATTCTTTTCGCCTGTTCCAAAAGAGTATTCCGGAACACGGTGCAATGTGCCAGAACATGTGAATGGAATACGCCCATAGTTTTTGTCTTGTCAGTGCCAGGTAATGACGTCTTCATTTGATGTTAAATTATGCACACAACTAAAGTTTGTGTCAGCCTGGATAAAACACCAAAACAAACCACTGAATCAATTAAGGAGTCGACAACTTCAAGTTCATGTAGTATTTCATGTGCCTTTAAGTGGCATGAGCAGTTCAGGAGTGGAAGAATATTGCTTGAAGATGATCATCATGAAAGAGGGCTGGTTAGTGTAATGGCATCAATTTTGGGTATTGTGTGACAGAAGATGAGTGATGATCAGTGGGTTAGAGTGCATGCCATATCAGAATGCCAAGGGATGCAATACGACCCTTCAACAGTAATCAGCATTTGGGTGTCTTGGTAAAGGAAATGTGTGAATATTCAA
Organism: Tridacna gigas; assembly: GCA_945859785.2. Lineage (NCBI taxonomy): Eukaryota > Metazoa > Mollusca > Bivalvia > Cardiida > Cardiidae > Tridacna > Tridacna gigas. Next base: position 47,712,265 of record OX244030.2, on the reverse strand, counting down.
GGGGATTATGTAGAAAAAGTACGCAGATCTCTTGACTTGTAATGACGCTGACACTATTTTTTCCTATTCGGAGCCCGGCAGTGTATGTGTATGTTTACATGTGCTTTGTAATTCTCTGTTGAAAATATATTCCTCAGTAAGTTCATATGAAATTTGAAGGATTTTTTAGATATAGACTGTTTAATATGTATGCAAAATATGACCTAAATTGGTCCCCTTGTTTTGTTTTTACGACAAAATTCCACAAATTTATCAAACGGCCCTTGTATGTCAATCTTGCTTATTCCCAAAACCACTGTGTGTTCAATTGTTATCATTCATGGCGGACTGTGGATGATCATAGTAGTTTAAAAGCCAATAATGATTTCTTAAAGTATACTAGAACCTGATAATTTGTTGTAATGTCATGACAACTCTTTATTAATGGTACTGAAAACATAAATTCCTTGTAGTCCATCATCAATATTTGTGTATAACTAGTTTTCTTAGGACAGGAGCCTTGCAAGACCCTAATGAAACGTACATCATCTGAACATAGACGGGATCAGTCTGTTTCAAAATCAAAGAAAAAGGTGTGGTAATGAGTGGCAATCAAAGTGGCTTGACCATTGCTTTCCTTGGCATAAACATGACATCTGTAGTATTCTTAGAATCAGGACTGCTGACACCTGATTTTTCATGAAGAACCCCTATACAGCTAAATGGGGCTTTGCCATGGACCACACCTTGACAGTGGGACCTAGACTTTACACAATCGGGTTTTACGTGAGAGTGTCCTAGGGCAAGACACTTCAGAGCCCTAGCCTGGTACTGGTGAAACCCAGGAAATACATGAGCTGTTGCCATGATATGACTAAAGTAATGCTGAAAGCCCGGTTAAACCATTTGATCATCAGATCAGTTTAATCTGAGAGCCCCATCCTAGTACAATTGCAACAAAATCAATCAATCACAAGGCTTGCATTAGTTTTTCAAACATCTAAAATTTCTCTAAAGATTGAGAAAATGAAACAGCAAGTGCCAATACTAAATTTCTCCAGTTAGAAGAAAACAGACATGAATACATCAAGAGCCCGACACAATCAATAACAATCTGAACCTAAGACAATAAATAGGAGAGCATTCTAGCCATAACAATAATTTCAGGTCCCATGATCTTTCCCAGACATTTTATAAAATATGCAGCAAAAAAGGTGTGATTGCCCTTGGGACAGATAAGTTTGTCTGGGTCAAGAGTAATTCTGAAAATGTTATATAAATTACTTCTTTACCAGAAAACAAACAAGAGCATCACATGCAGGTGTCAATGCTGGGCTGCAGTTACTTGATTTCCAGTGAAAATTCTAAGTCAGAAAAGGGGCATAACTGAGTCAAAAATACTCTGATAGTTATCTGCTCCTGTTGTATGGGTTCCCTTCTTGATAATTAACAGCTTGTGAGAGTTTGAAGTAAATATCTTCAGTGACACAGAGATATTATAAAATGTCAAAGTTTTTGCAAGAGGACCAAGAGGACAATGACGCCGCCAAGGCCATGACAATAACTCAACATTGAGCTAAAACTGAGACTTGTCCAAATCGAAGGCAGTTATTGCAGACAAAAAACTTAAAGAGATGTGGCTGTAATGATGGAATATGTCTCTGATCTATTCTATCTGTAAAATCAGTGCTTCTACCCTTAAACAAACAATCCCAACTTTCACAACCCTTTGGGAAAAGGATTTTGAAAGCATTATGGGAAAAGCAGAAAATGCTGGTAACAAGCATTTTCTCTTTTTCCCACGTTTTCTACTCTTCCAAAATTTTGTTGCTTGGTAAAGAGTTAAGAATTAACTGTTTACCAAACATTATCCCATGTTTAACTCTTTATCAAACAAGAAAATTTCAGACTGGTACAAATTGAAAGCATGTGCTGACAACCATTTAAATGTGGCTAAATTAACTACGTTTTTCTGTGAAAGAGTGCAAAACATTGTTGGAAAATGAGAAAATGCTGGTTATGAGTATTTTCTCCTTTTCCCACAGTGTTTTCAAAAACTTTCTTCCTCAAGGTTGGGGTTTTGTGGTAAAGGGTTAAACAACCCTGACAAAAGCTTTTGAAAACATGGTGGGAAAAGATGAAAATGCTGGTAAACAGCATTTTCTCATTTTAGCACAGTATTTTCTACCCTTTCAAAAATAAATTCATAAAGTTTGTGCAAGGCTTGAATTGTTGTCTGCAATTGCTTTCAGTTTGGACAGGTCTAAATTTTGTCATTTGGTAAAGAATTAAGGATTAAACAAACATTATCAGTCCAAGACAAACCCATAGCTATCAGTCATCTAAAGGCTGTTTTGACCCCAATATTTCATTCACTATCAGACAATGTGGATAATGTTCTGTTTATTCTGATCTTAATCTACAACAAAGTCTGCACAAGCAATTAGATACAACCAGAATTGTTGCAGGCAAACAAACATGTTTGCCTTGTCACTGAATTGCAACAAAAATTCAAGCGGCTATAACTCCCATAATGATCAATTATCATCATTAAAACTGCTAGTGCAACAGTTCCAAAGGCAGAATGACTTCCATTAAATTTCAGCAAAATTGGAAAACTGTTGGAGGAGGGGGGCACAAAATGGTGTCTACAGGCAGATCCACAAGACACAGACGGACAAACCTGATTCTAGCATTAACACACCCACCCCAACTTTGTTTAACCCTTTACCACACAATCCCAAGTTTTAATGACCCTGAATAGGGAGGCTTTAAAAACATTGTGGGAAAAGGAGAAAATGCTGATAACCAGCATTTTCTCCTTTTCAAAGAATGTTTCCAATCCCTTCAGACACAATATCCATCATCTGAGCCACACTGAATTTGTTGTCTGCAAAATGCTTTGAATTTGGACAAGTCTTAAATTCTCTTGTTTGGTAAAATGGTTTACTGTTTACCACACAATCCCAACTTTTCAAGACCCTGATGAAGAAGGCCTTTTGAAAACATTGTGGGCAAAGGAGAAAATGCTGGTAACCAGCATTTTTTACTTTCCCACAATGTTTTCTACTCTTTTAAGGGCAAATGTTGTCATTTGGGCAACCCTTAATTGGTTGTTTGCAAATGCTTTTAATTTGGACCCATCTAAAAATATGTCGGTAACGAATTAAGGGGGTTATAATTATGGTTAGGGTTATGCTAAAGTGGAACATTATGATATCTTGCCATATTCAAACATGGAAAAGCTTTTAGGCTTTCGATGAATTATTCTCCACAACACTTACAACATTCTCAAAACATTTTATCAATCATCTTCCATAAATAACATGGCTAAAAATTTTTGCAGTATCTTATTGTTGATTGTTCAACTAATGATACCAGCTTTGTGGCTGCTGTGATTGATAATTGCAGAGAAATGATGGTTTGTTGACTTGATTGGTATAAAAAACATGGCTAGAAGAGGTGCTCATTGGAGAAAACAAATCAATATTTCAAATGATTTCTAAAACTGCAGTTAACTCTTTACCCCAAGACAAATTTTTGCCTTGTCCAAACTGAAAGCATTTGCAGACAACAAAATAAATGCTTCTCAAAAACCTTTCTTTTTTCATATTTCAAGGGGTTACAGAAAACACAGTGATAAAGGGAGAAAATGCAGGTCACCAGCATTTTTTTCCATTTCCCATATTGTTTTCAAAAGCCTATCAAATCAAGGTATTTGAAATTCGGAATTATTTAGTAAAGGGTTAACTCTTTACCAAATAGCAACATTTTAGACTTGTCCAAATTCAAAGCATTTACAGATGACATAATAAATGCAACTAATAAATTGAAAAGAGTTTTTGAAAGGGTAGAAAACATAGTGGGAAAGGGAGAAAATGCTGGTTAACAGCATTTTCTCTTTTTCCCACTAAGATTTCAAAAGCCTCCTTTGCTAGGGTCCTTAAAACTCAGGATTGTGTGGTAAAGGGTTAAACAGAGCATTATGTGACGCAGAAGTCAACAATTCCACATCCTTTACCAATGTTACTTCATGGCTTATTTACTAGGTAACACCAGAATCCAATTGATGAAAATATTAGTATTGGCCTCCATCTTGTGAAATACTGAAATTCATACTTTTTTTCATCCAAAAAAGCAATTCTTCCTTCTTTTTTGTCATTCTATAGAGCACAAATGCACTGCATGTACAGTTAGTATGTGTATGTTGGAAAACCCATATTGATGTTAGCCCTTTAACCCTTTACCACACAATCCCGACTTTTAATGACCCTGAAAAAGAAAGCTACTGAAAACATAGTGGGAAAAGAAGAAAATGCTGGTAACCAGCATTTTCTCCCTTTCTGAAAATGTTTTCTACCCTTTCCAAAACCAATTTCAATTTTTGAGCCACACTTATTTTGTCGTCTGCAAATGCTTTGAATTTGGAGTAGTCTACAGTTTTGTCGTTTGGTAAAGAGCTTTAATGCTAAATAAACACAAATGACATTTTCAGTGAGGTCATAAAGACTACAATAATTGCTTTTCCCAGGCTGCCCTTTCTATGAATACCTCAATATTGCAGAGAGTGTACATCAAGATCAGACTGCACATTCTGTGCAGTCTGATCTTGATCTATACCAGCTGCAAAAGAGAGTTGAGGAAGATGTTCTATGGTAAAAACAGTAAATCCCTGTGTACAACATACTGAGCTTACCTTGTAATATGATAACTTCTCCCGCATGCCTGTGGACTGGAAACATGGCATCGAAAATGTCACTGCAAATAAACATAATATTTGATGATTGATGTGAAATTTGATATATTAACCCTAAGAGCGAGCCTTACATAACTTAAACCCTTAAAATGCTGCCCGCAAGTGTAGTTGCCATTCAGAGCAGAGCAGATCAAGATCAGACTACAAAAACCTTGCAGTCTGATCTTTGATCTACACTGTCTGCTTTGCTCAGACATTCCGTACGTGAGCAACCATGAATTTTTTTGAGTTTTATTCTGTGCAGTCTGATCCTGATCTACACTGGTATACACTGTCTTCAAAAGAAACTGAAGGTGTGCCCAATGCTCAAAGGATTGAAAAAACCAAAGCCATGAAATTAGACCAACTCCCAAAGGGATTCATTTCTCTGAAAAGGACTGTCCTACTCTTGAAGAAGTAAATAGGTTAATCATTCCAGATGAATGATTCTCAATGCTATGAATCTAGATAATCTGCCCATAAGTCAATAACAAATTTCTTGCAACCTTTTCTCTGATGATAAATTCTAGATGCTTTGAAATTGAAAGCATTTGCAGACATAGTGCAGATGACTGTTTTCGACTGCAATTTTAGTTTCTGATGGGTCACATCCAGTGCATTACAGTGCACAATAAATGTCCAAATATGAAAAGAAGCAGTTTAGATGTCTCATTACTGAGACTACTGCAGATGGTGGTCTGGAATCCGTACAAATATGCTGAAGTTCTCTTAAAGCTTAAAAGATATTGTTGTGAAAGGAGATACTACTTGATACAAACAATTTCTGCTTTTCCCAGAATGTCTTTAAAAATCTCTCTTTAGACACCTTTAAGTCTTTACCAAACAGAAAAATTTTGGACTGGTCCAATTTGAAAGCATTTGCAGACAAGAAATGTTGCTAAAGTGATGATTTCTGCTTTAACAGGGTTGAAAACATTGTGGGAAAAGGAGAAAATGCTGGTTACCAGCATTTTCTCCTTTTCCCAAAATGTTTTCAAAAGGCTTCTTTCTCACGAGTCGATAAAAGTAGGGATTGTATGGTACGGGTTAAACATCGGATGGATGGTTTGTTCACTCTAACCACACAACAACATTATAGGCTCAACCAAACTGAAAGCATCCACAGTCTACATGCATGATGTAGCTCAAAATATGTCTTCTGTCTTTAAAATGGTAGAAAACATTGTGGGACAAGCTGAAAATGCTGGTTACCAACGCATTCATAGATGACAAATTAAATGAGTGTCAAATTTTGGAATTTGTCTTTGAAATGATAGAAAATATTCTGTGAAAAGCAGAAAATGCTGGTTACCAAAGCATTCACAGAAGACAAATGAGGCTCAAAGTTTGGGGTTTGTCTTTGAATGAGTAGAAAACATTGTGAGAAAAGGAGAAAATGTGGGCTACCAGCAATTTCTTCTTTTTCCACAATGTTTTCAAAAGCCTTTCATCCTGAAGGTTCCTGAAACTGGAGACAATGATAAAGGGTTAAACCTTATTCTTGATGACTTTCCCTGTTTTAGTAGGGCAGTGTGACCGTTACCAATCTATTCTTTTTCAAAAGGTTCCAGAGAGTACAACCTGCAACATGTACATCTCTGGAAACCAACTGAAAAGCATATCTAAATAACATCAGAATTCTGACAGCCAGTTTTAATCAATCCTTCTGCATTACAACTCGTACAGTCAGAAACATTATCACTTAAATCCTATTGATTTGAGCCAGAAATAATCATCTAACATGAAAATTTGCATTTTAGCATAATCGGTTGAATATTTAGACAACTACTGGCATGTCAACCCCTGCAGATGACTGTTAAACTCCTTACCACATGACAAGTATGTCGACTTGCCCAAATTGAAAGCATTTTCAGAAAACAATTAAATGTAGCTTAAATGATGGAATCTCTTGTCAATAGGGTAAAACAATTGTGGGAAAAGGAGAAAATGCTGGTTGCCAGCATTTTCTCCATTTCCCACAATGTTTTCAAAAGGCTTCTTCCTCGGGGTCATTAAAATTTGGAATTGTGAGATAAAGGGTTAAGCTGGTTTTTGGTTTTGCGGCAGACTACTTACCAAATAGTGCCAAGTATTTACCAACCTGAGGGACAGTCCTTTTAAAAAAACATTTAGAAAAAAGGATAAAATGCTGGTAAATTGAGCATTTCTCCCCGTCCCACAATTTTTTTTACCCTTTCAAAGACAGAGCTATATTTATTTTGTTGTATGCAAATTTAATTTTTTCAATATGGGTACCCTAAGTCTAAAATTTTGTCCTCTGGTACAGTATCAGAGAATTTAATTTATGCTTACTCTTAGAGAGACAGGAAATGACATACTTTCTGTCAGTGAGACAAAATACTATGATAGCAATTTAAAGAAAGCTTTTGAAAACAGTGTGGAAACGGAAAATGCTGGTAACCAGCATTTTCTCCTTTTCCTACAATATCTTCCAACCATTCAGCCATACTTAGTTTTTGTGATCTGCAAATACTTTCAATATGGACAAGACTTGGTCTAAAATATTTTTGTCTTGTAAAGATTAACTTTTTAGCAAACAACAAAATTTTGGACTGGTCCAAATCGAAAGCATTTGCAGATGACAAATCAAACTTGACTTAAACACTGTGGAAGGGCAGATAACACTGTTGGAAAAGAAAAAGCTGGTAAGCAGCATATTCTCCATTTCCCACAATGTTTTCAAAAGGATCTTTTTTCAGGTTTGTTAAAACTCCGGATTGAGTGGTAAAGGGTTAAGAGAACATTACATGAACTCTTAGACAGCACAGAAAGGACATATTTTCTGTTGGCAGGACAAAATCCAATTTCAAGCCAATTATGGCCAGAATGTCAGTCAGAGTACAATGTGGTAGTGCACACCAAAAGTACAAAATGTATCCCTATATACATTATGAGATTGCAATAAATTGCAGCATGGCAGTTTGTTAAAAACATTATATTTAACCCTTTACCACACAATCGTTTTAACGACCCTGGGAGAGAAACCGTTTGAAAACATTATGGGAAAAGGAGGAAATACTGGTAACCAGCATTTTCTCCTTTTCCCACATGGTTTTTTATCCTTCCAAAAACAAATTTTAACTTTTCAATCACATTTAGTTTAACATCTGCAAATGCTTTCAATTTGGACTATTCTAAAATTTTGGTAAAGAATTAAAACCCTTCAGTATCACATAAGCCTATGTCGTGATGACCTTGAGGAACAAGAATTCATCCTTCAACTTTCCACCACACATTATCCCGAGTTTTAACAATTCAGGAGGAAAAGGCTTTTGAAAACATTGTGGGAAAAGGAGAAAATGCTGGTAACCAGCATTTTCTCCTTTTCCCACAATGTTTTCTATCCTTCCATAAACAAATTTCAATTTTTTAATCACATTTAATTTCTCGTCTGCAAATGCTTTCAATTTGGATCAGTCTAAAATTTTGTCATATGATAAAGGGTTAAATATTACTATCAGAGCTCTAATAAATTTGTTCTCTGAAAATGTCTTCAATTTAGACAAGTCTTCAATTTTCATCCTTTACCACATAATCCTGAGTTTTAACGACCCAGAGGAAAAGGCCTTTGAAAAACATTATGGAAAAAGGAGAAAATACTGGTAACCAAAATTTGGTTTCCAAAATGTTTCTACCCTTCCAAAGGTAAATTTCTACTTTTTAGTAAAAGTTATTTTCTCTTCTGCAGTTGTTTTTTCTTCTGCAAAAGCTTTCAATTTTGGCAAGTCCAAGACTTTGCCATGTGGTAAAGAGTTAAAGAGTTAATGGTACACAAATGTAAACAAGAGGCCAGTCTTACCTTCTTTCAGTGTCATCTAAATGGGAAAACAGGACATTTTTAGAGATAGCTTTCGAGAGGGCAGCCATAGTTTTGTAGTCTTTTGGGACAACCTGAAGAGAAGAGGAATTAGATAATTAGATGAGTTAACCCTTTACCACACAATCCTGAGACAAACATGTGGGAAAAGGAGAAAATGCTGGTAACAAGCACTGACTCCTTTTCCCACAACATTTTCTGCCTTTCCAAAAGCATTGTGGTATTCTGAGTTACATTTAGTGTCATCTGCAAATGCTTTTGGTTTGGACCAAACTAAATTTTGTTGGCTGTTAAAAAGTTAATGGCACTCAGACAGGCTATGTTGGACTCTCAATCATAATTATAATCTATTACAGCACAAACCAGAACTGTGGCAGGGCAACAAATAACATCCAATGGGATGTATTGTCACTGGATCTGACAGAAAAAGAGCATGGGGGGTGTCAACAGCTAGCTGTGGGTATTTTTTCAATGAAAATACTATTTTGACAAAGGGATATAACTAAGTCAAAATGTCTTCAAAATTACCTGACCTTCTGGTATGAGTTCTACTTTTGATATAGTAAACAACTACCCCCAGTTTGGTGTAAATATCTTCAGTAGTAACAGAGACATGAGAAACTGCCAAAGTTTTGGGGTGACAATGCAGACGACAACTGGGCTTTGACCATACCTTGAGGCTTTCTTCGATAACAGACATGCAAAAAATTAAAAGGACCATACCTCTTGCTATAGTTGATCAATCATAATGAAAATTGCAGGTACTTAAGTTAAAATAGCAGGAAGGTTTTCTCTAAAGTTTCAACCAAATAGATGTATACTGTAGGAGTAGAGAACACAATATTGCATCTAGGGACTCACAGTCAACCTAACAGTGGTACTCAACCTCTCTAATTTTGTTGTGGGAAAGTACACAGGACCCAGCATTTCAAGACAAGACATGTTACTGAGAAGTAACTGATGCCCCCTCCCCCTGAAAATAATATAACCTTTTCCTGTGAGCTGTGAACATGAACAATGACTACGGTCACACCAGTGTTACAATCACTTCTGACCTTGCCATGACCTCTGACCTACCGACATTGTTCTTGCAAGGGACACACTGTCTTCATATGGTTAATAGTTCTGCACAGTTATATAAAAAATTTAAAGGACAGACACAAACATAACCTCCAAAAATTTCCCTTTTTAAATATATCTGATCAAACCCCCCCCCCCCCCCCCCCACACACACACACAAAAAGAAAACCCCTGCTCTGACCTTGACCTTTAACCTTTGGACATGAATCTTGCACATAACATATTGCCTCAACGTGGTTGACATTTATGCAAAGTTATTTTGATATTAAGTGACAGGGAAAAAAGTTATGGCAAAGACAGGAAAACAAACGGATGCACTAAACAAAGCTATAAGCCCCCAATTTTTTTCTGTGGACATAAATACCTTTGAAAATATTGAGGGACATTATGTGCTTTTTATATCATTCCATAATATTGGTTATCTGTTTACCACACAATCCTGACTTTTAACAACCCTGAGAAAGAAGCCTTTTGGAAACACTGAGGGAAAACAAGAAAATGCTGGCAACCAGCATTTTCTCCTTTTCCCTCAATATTTTCTACCCTTCCCAAAGCATATTTCACTTTTTCATTACATTTATTTTGTTGTTTGCAACTGCTTTCAATTTGGACTAATCTAAAATTTTGTCATATGGTAAAGAGTTAAACATAACACTTCACCTTTTTAACATATTGAGCAGCATCTTCTTCTTTGTAGACTTCAGCACTAACAGCACCTCTGCGACTGCGTTTAGCGATAGGATGGGGTGGAGTTATGGAGATCTCGTCTTCTCGTTCATCGCTTGGAGGGGTGGCTGACTTGGCTTTTGCTTTCTGTTCCTGAAATTGGTAAAAATACATTCTGATTAATCCTTTACAAAGCAATCTTCTGTTTTAAGGACTCTGGGGGGAAAAGGCATTACTCTTATTCCCATAGTGTGTTCTGCCCTTTACAGACAAATCCCAGATAAGTTGTCTGCAAATGCTTTCAAATAGAGCAAATCTGAATTTTTTTCACTGATAAAGAGTATGCACCCAATACAGCGCCAAGCACAATACTAGCTGATTTTGCAGCCAATGCAGATCGCAATCGACTGCAAACAATGAGTAGCCTAACTTTTAAGACACTGTCCACTTTTCTATGCTATGATGTGGCCGGTAAAACCTTTTGAAATTGCAACATTTGGCTCTGTTTATCTCTCATAATAATGTTAGTTAACTGATTGATTATATGGTGTTTCAAACTTATTTCAGTCGTACCACAGCAGCAAAGAAACTGGCCGTATTTGGGATTCGAACCAGTGACCCAATGTTCTCAAGTGCTGTATGCTACAGGCTTGGCAATTTGGGCTCCGCTCAAAATATTTTACTGCATTATATCCAAGTCAAGTCTGCATGATATTTGCAGTCTCATCTTGATCTAAAATCTCAAGAAAGGCAGCTTATCATTGATATTTTTCACCTACTAAAAACATGTGTTAAATTCATTTAGCAGTGCAAGAGTTAGTGTAACAAATATACTTCCATTAGTAAATTTCTATCCTTGCTCAAATCTACAAAATGTTGTAACAAATAGCACATCAAATACTTTGATTGTAGTTAGTTTATAAAGTCTTGCACTCAAAATAGTTACAATTTTGTAACACTTAACCAAACAATACCAAAACCCTGTGGAAAACAAAGGCTTTTGAAAACATTGTGTGAAAAGGAGAAAATGCTGGTAACCAGCATTTTCTCCTTTTTCCATAATCATTTCTACCCTTCAAAGACGAAGTCCACAATTTGAGCCAAATTTACTTTGTCCTCAGTACCAATGCTTTAGGTTTGCTCTAGTGTAACATTCTGTCAGTCTGGAAAAGAGTTAACTCTTAACCACGCAATCCAGCATTTTAGTGACCATAAGAAAGACGCCTTTTGAAAACATTGTGGGAAAAGGAGAAAATGCTGGTAACCAGCATTTTCTCCTTTTCCTACAATGTTTTCTACCCTTTGAAAACACATTTCAATTTTTCAGTCAAGATCAGTTTGTCGTCTGCAAATGCTTTCAATTTGGACAAGTCTAAAATATTGTCATTTGGTAAAGATTTAAAACAATAGCCGTTTATAAATTAATCAATATGAAATACATGTCCTGCATAAATCACCCTTCAAACATTGGAACATTGACTTTGTTTGTAACCGTTGTGTAACAGTGTAGATTACAATTAACCCTTTACCGCACAATGCCGCCTTTTGACGCCCCTGGGAAAGAAGCCTTTTGAAAACATTGTTGGAAAAGGAGAAAATGCTGGTAACCAGCATTTTCTCCTTTTCCCACAATGTTTTCTACCCTATCAAAGAAACATTGCACCATTTGAGTCACACTGAAATTGTCGTCTGCAAATGCTTTCGATTTTGAAAAGGCTAAAATTTTGTCGTCTGGTAAAGGGTTAAGAGTGCTGGTTTCCGGCATTTTCTACTTTTCTCAGTGTCGAAGGCCTTCTTTATCAGGGTCGTTAAATCATGGGGTTATATCATAAAAGATTAACTCATTATAACCTAAAAAAAATTTGCAGCAAGCAACTTTGAAGACATCTCCTTGTAAAACATGGATAAATCAACACTGTGTACTGTTCACATGCAAACCCTTTTCAAAAGTGGTCTGTCGAGACCCAGTAGAGCAGTCGGTAGCATACAGGACTATTTCTTTCCAAAGATTGATGATTGTCATTGTGACAAGATTCATCCCTCTCTCATCCCTAATCATTGCTTCCATGATGGTTAAACGGAAAAGCAGCAAGTGGCTTGGGAAGAACATTGTCACAATTGAAGTACTGGGAAAAAAGACATTCTAGGAAAGCATGGATAGGTGCACTGGCTCCTGCAATGTATCTGAATAAATGTTGAAAACTGCATTAAACCATCATACAATATCCAGGTGGCCAGTGCAAATATATTTGTGTTTTTTCTGAGTTTCTCTCACCAGTATGTCACACACTCAATAATTCTTCCCAAGTCAATGGTTGCATTCTCACATAACCATCATCTCAAGGGTGTTGAGCTAGGTGCGAGAGGAATAACTCTTTACCAAATGACAAAATTTTAGACTGGTCCAAAGTGAAAGCATTTGCAGACGACAAAATGAATGTGACCCAAAAACTGAAATTCGTGTTGGGAAGGGTACACAGCCTGTACATTACCAATGAAGCTACCAGGCTCAGGAAGAACGATGTTGTTCACCGGATCTTTATTCCGCTGTTTCACAGCACAACGGATGGTGGGAAATCTATATCCAGCAAGCAATAAATTGACCATTATGTTGTTAACCATATCTTTATCACACTATTTCATAGGACAACATTACCCTGAAATTTATATCCAACAAGCAATAAATTGACCAATCACCACTGTCAGTCAAACTAAGCAATCCGCCAATCAATAAACACTGTAAATTGTGAAGATCTCCAATTTTCTTGGACAAACTGTATTTTTGATATCAGGGCATTGAGGCTTCCGTTGCCTGATTTGGGCATGCCTGGTATAGTATTTTAACTTATTACTAAACACAAAAATTTGGAGTTGTCCAAATGTAATGCATTTGCAGACTCACAGAATACTGTTACAATGTGTTGAAATTTGGAGATTTGGTTGAAGAGTAGAAAACTTTGTGGGAAAAGGAGAAAATGCTGGTTACCAGCATTTTCTCCTTTTTACCCACTGTTTTCTAAATTCTCTTTCCTAGGGGTCATTTAAAGCCGGATTTGTCTGGTAACAGGTCAACTCATTACCAGATGACAGAGTGATATCAGAAGTTTCATGGATCTTTTGTTAACACATCACAAAAAAGAGGTGGAACCAGAGATTACAGGTAGTGTAAGGAAGAAACTGCATATTGTGAGCAATTTCTCCTTCAGTTACATTATCATTGACAGTTAAGTCTACTGCAAGATGCAGTAAGTGGTTAGCAGGAGTTAGTGCAGCGCTAAGATCTTAAAGGCTTTAAAATATCTTGTAGGGATGTTATTTACCTAAAATTTCTCTCAGGGAGGTCCCCCCTGAATCCCTTTACAAGAAGGGCCCCTATTAAAAGGAAACTTGTTGCATACCATTGCCATACCACATTTCCATAGTAATAACAGTCAGCCCTGTGTGGTCCTTGATCCAAAGAATATAGAAAACTTATCCATTATGGTGTAACTAATGCAACTCTCCTATGAATTACACATGTTACTCTAGATAGTAAATGGTTTTGACATGTATGCTCTACAGAGCTATTGTCATGTCAGATACAGTTTTTGTACAGCCATTCTATAATGAATATTTCATGAGCAGATGTCTAACTTATCCCCAGTACTCATCCACCTTGATCATATTACAGGGGCAAAAATATTCTAAATGGAACCTGACATTTCATTCATAAAGAATCTATATTCACCTTCTATTATAAATGTTGTTTTAATGTTTAAATCCAAGACTAGACACCTGATTGGCTAAGACAATCTGTCTCAGCCAATCAGGTGGCTTAATTGTCTTGGAATTTAGCATAGAACTGTCAATTTAGAACAATGGTGACACTGACCCCAGTCATTTAACTTGATTGCATTCAGAGGTCACTAGGTCATACGCAATTCATGAATATTTAGCAGCAATATCTATCTTACAGTACTTTGCCTAGTTCATCTTGACAGAATGATCATGTATGCAAATAATGCCTTTTGATGTTAACATCTGATTCAAACCATCCTATTACAATTTCAGCTGATTAGTTCTTTACCAAATGAGAAAATTTCAGACTGGTCCAAATTGAAAGCATTTGTTAGGCGACAAATTAACTGTAGCTCAAAAATTGAAATTTGATTACGGAAGGGTAGAAAACATTGTGAGAATGTTGGTTACCAGCATTTCCTCCTTTTCCCACAATGTTTTCATTATGCTTTTTCTTCAGGGTTGTTAAAAGTCTGGATTGTGTGGTAAAGGGTTAAATACCCCTATATCAAACACTCATATGTGTTCACAAACTTGACAAAGAATCCCATTCAAAGACAAATCCCAATGGTTTGTATCATTTGTAACCATATTCTTACCCTTCACAAACCAATCCCAAATTTTAACAACCCAAGAAAGAAGGCTTTTGAAAACATTGTGGGAAAAGGAGAAAATGCAGCCTAAGGGGAAACATGTGGAAAAGGAGAAATAGCATGCCTTCAACATCATATATATAATTCCTGTTTTTCATACAATTTTTTCAAGATGCATCTTTCTGAGTGAATGAGAAAAACATAAACATCTTGATAAAAGATTAACCCTTTACCACACATTGTGGAGTTTTATCAACCCTAAGGAAGAAGACTTTTAAAAACAAGAGGGCCATGATGGCCCTGTATCGCTCCACTGGCTTATAAATACAAACCATAAATACTAAACATTTCAATTCTGAGCCAAATGGTTTCAAAATGAAGACTTACAAAGTTTTCTCTGTAAAAGCCCATGTGAAAGTTGAGGCCTGCAGGGCAAAGCCATTTTCGATCCCAGAGCTATAATTACTTGAACCCTGGTAGAGGTCCACAAGATAAAGCCACATGCCAAAATAATACACGTCTATGCTGTATGGTTATAAATAAGGTGATTTTCAAGTTTTGTCCATATGAAGCCTCCATAAAACATAAGACCCCTGATGCAAGGCTAATTTCAAATAAAAAAATCAAAACAGGAAGATTTCTTAAGTTGTCACTATGTAAGCCAATGTAAAACTTGTGACCCCTGCAGCCGGGCCAATTTTGACCCCAGGGCTAAAATTGTGGCCCGCTTGGTAGAGGCCCACTAGATATAGCTACATGCAAAATTTGGTAGCTCTAGGCCTTATGGCTAGGAAGATTTTTAAAGTTTTCTCTATATAAGCCTAGGTAAAACTTGTGACCCCTGGGGCTGAGCCAATTTTGACCCCAGGGCTATAATTTGAAGAAACTTGATAGAGGTCTACTACATAAAGCTACATGCCAAATTTGGTAGCCCTATGCCTTATGGTTTCAGACAAGATTTTCAAAGATTTCCAATATTTTTCAGTTTTGTTGCCATGGAAACCAGAGTTTTTGAAGGAATGAAATTCTTTCAAGAAATTCTGAAGAGGACCATGGCAGGATCATTTCTGTGAAGTTTCATGAAAATTGGATGGGTAGTTTCAGAGAAGAAGATGTTTGAAATAAAAGTTAACGCACGGACAGACGGATGGACGGACGGACGGACGCATGACTGACACTGGGCCATGACATTAGCCCGCTGGCTTTCGGCCAGTGGAGCTAAAAACATATTGGGAAAAGGAGAAAGTGCTCGTAACCAGTATTTTCTCCTTTTCCCACAAAGTTTTCTACCCTGTCACAAACAAATTCCATCATTTGTGCCAACTTTAAATTGTCATCTGCAAATGCTTTCGATTTGGACAAGTCTAATTTTTTTTTGTGTGGTAAAGAGTAAAACAAGAGGGCCATGATGGCCCTGTATCGCTCCACTGGCTTATAAATACAAACCATAAATACTAAACATTTCATTTCTGAGCCAAATGGTTTCGAAAATGAAGACTTACAAAGTTTTCTCTGTAAAAGCCCATGTGAAAGTTGAGACCCACAGGGCAAAGCCATTTTTGATCCCAGAGCTATAATTACTTGAACCCTAATGTAGAGATCCACAAGATAAAGCCACATGCCAAAATAATACAAGTCTATGCTGTATGGTTATAAATAAGGTGATTTTCAAGTTTTGTCCATATGAAGCCTCTGTAAAACATAAGACCCCTGATGCAAGGCTAATTTCAAAAAAAAAATCAAAACAGGAAGATTTCTTAAGTTGTCACTATGTAAGCCCATGTAAAACTTGTGACCCCTGCGGTGGGGCCAATTTTAACCCCAGGGCGAAAATTTTGGCCTGCTTGGTAGAGGCCCATTAGATATAGCTACATGCAAAATTTGGTAGCTCTAGGCCTTATGGCTAGGTACAGGAAGATTTTTAAAGTTTTCTCTATATAAGCTTATGTAAAACTTGTGACCCTTGGGGCTGAACCAATTTTGACCCCAGGGCTATAATTTGAAGAAACTTGATAGAGGTCTACTACATAAAGCTACATGCCAAATTTGGTAGCCCTATGCCTTATGGTTTCAGACAAGAAGATTTTTAAAGATTTCCAATATTTTTCAGTTTTGTTGCCATGGAAACCAGAGTTTTTGAAGGAATGAAATTCTTTCAAGAAATTCTGAAGAGGACCATGGCAGGATCATTTCTGTGAAGTTTCATGAAAACTGGATGGGTAGTTTCAGAGAAGAAGATGTTTGAAATAAAAGTTAACGCACGGATGGACGCACGGACGGACGCACAGACGCACGACAGACACCGGGCCATGACATAAGCCCGCTGGCCTTCGGCCAGTGGAGCTAACAATCAGTGACCCAGAAAGAAAAGCAGTCTTTGCCCTGGGACAGAAAAATTAGTCAACCCTGACCTTGACCCATGCATTGCTTAAACCAAACACCAATACAAATATAAGTCTGAAACCCTTGCAGTAAATATATTCCTTAACACATTGAAGGAAAAGGGGCAAAGGCATGGAAAAAGCACCTGCTCCTTTTGTCACAATGGCTTTCTTATTTGGTTTCCTTTCCTCCAAAAGTATCTTACTTTCATAAGCATCTTTCCATAGGCCCAAAAAAATCCTATAAAGTGAAAGGTTTAATTTTTTACTGTACAACACAAATTTAGACTGTCCATTTTGAAAGCGTTTGCAGAGATCAAACTAAACATCCCTAAAATGATGAGTTTTGTGTTTGAGAAAAAAATAGAAAACATGGTGGGAAAATGAGAAAATGCTGGTTACCTGCATTTTTTCCTTTTCCACCAAATTTTTCAAAAGCCTTCTCTCTCAGGGTCGTTTAACCATTTGCACATAATCTAGACTTTTAACGACCCTGAGAAAGTAAGCCTTTGAAAACATGGGAAAAGGAGAAAATGCTGGTAACCAGCATTTTCTCCTTTTTCCCACAATGTTTCCTACCCTTCCCAAATCAAATTTCACTTTCAGATTCACATTTGTCATCTGCAAATGCTTTCAATTTGGACTAGTGTAAACTTTTGTCCTTTAGTAAAGGGTTAGACATGGGATTGTTTGGTAAAGGGATAATTCTCTGCCTGAAGGCAGACCTCATTATCTCAAAGTTCATCAGCCAGCTTGACCAAAACATTTTTACCTGTACCTACAGTATTATTATGAGTAATATGAGCATAATCTATCTTGTGAGCAGAGGTTAAGTTTTCTAAATCCTACTCCTTGCCTGTTTGTTGTTTGGTTTGTGTTTAATGTTGTTTTCAACATTACATTGTTTTTACTGTATCCAGTTCACCCACTGATGCTACTCTGAAGTTTCATTCACCAGTACTTTGCACAACAATCTATCAAAGCTATAATAGCTCTGATTTCAAAAATGAACCACATTGGAGCGATATTCAGCTGAGAGAAAATTGAAATCCTGTCTTAGTCTGGCAATCATAAATCCTCAGAAAGAATTTGGCCAAGCTGGGAGACTCGAACCAGTGAGCCCTGGGTTTCTAGTCCTGTATGTTACAATAATATACATGTAATTTAGCCACAGGGCTGGGCCCCTGGCTTGTTATACGAAAGTACTGCAGCCAACATTTTTCACGACTCGCCAAAATTAACATTGACTTGCTACTTAAATTGAGGGGAAAAAAAAACACCTTGTATCCATTAACAAGGAACATTAGTTGGGTTGCTCAGATTGTGATCAGGTGACTGATTGATTGTATTGTTTTTATCACCATTTTCAATCCTGTCATCAATCCTTTGAAAGGAAAGAGCCAAAGCTGTGCATTCAAACCAATGACCCCTCAGTTCTCAAGTCCTATTTGTTACTGACTGCGTTATGGTCTTCGCAGATTATGATCAGACTACACAGAACATGCAGTCTAATCATACTTACACTGTCTACTATAGAGTAAGGAACACTGGCCAAAACATTCTTAACCCTTATCCTGCTGTATAACTAAAATGATACCTTCAAGTCGATAGTAAAAAAACAAAAGGTCAATTGCTATTTCAAAGTTTATTTTTGGGGAGAAATATCTCCTTACCGGACATGATAGTTCCATGATCAGACTGCCTGCTTTGAGCAGTCTGATCAGACTACAATGCAGTATAGATCAAGATCAGACTTCACAGAGCATTGCTCTGTGAAGTCTGATCTTGATCTACACTGTCTATAAAAGGTCCTAAAATGTTGTGCTTAGCAGCTTAATTGTTAAGACTTTAAACAGTCGTGTCCTTTTCTCCTTACATAAAAATTCCTCAATTTCAGTTTTTTGCCAATATTTTACCTAAAAACATAATGAACCTTTATTGCATAATCTTGATTTTTAACAACCCTAGGGAAGAAGACTGGTTACCAGCATTTTTTCCTTTTCCCACAATGTTTTTCACCCTGACAAGATAAATTCCACTATTTGACATGATTTGAGCTACATTTAAATTGTTAACTGCAAACGCCTGCAATATGGACAAGTCTCACTGCACTGGCCTTGTGTGGTAAAGGGTTGAAGGAAAAGATGAATCCCACAACAAAATTATATTTGGTAAAGAAGTAATTGTTGTCTGGAAAATCAAAATCTACTATATATAATACACTGAATGAAGCTAATTCGTTTTAACCCTTAGAGTGCTGAATAAATGAAATGGACCTGTTCAAATAGAAAGAACAGCCAAAATGTTGTGTCATAGGTTGTTTCGGCCAGAATATGTAATAAAGTAGTGGACAGCATAGATCTAAGATCAGACTGCACTTTCTGTGCAGTCTGATCTTGATCTACACTGTCCACAAAAGCAACTTGCGTCAGTTCCAGTGTTTTATGGGTTAAAATAAAATAATCTATTTTAAATGGATCATGCATGAAAAACAGAGTTCTACAATCTATTTTAATAACTCTCCACAAGTAGCTGATGGGTCTTATCGCTGCCATTTGCTTTCAATGATTATTTCCTGGAAATCATTATCTTTTACCACACAATCCCTAGTTTAAGTGACTCTACCGTTTGATTGATTAAATGGTGTTTTATAACCACTTTCGACATTATTTCATTAATACCATGACCACACGTCACAATATCTATGTATATCCTGGGTTTCGCCAGTACCTGATGATTGTAGATTCAAGATCAGACTGCACCATCCACAATAGGTCCCATAGCCATACATAGCAGATAAGGGATTACACACCACTAAATTTTGTTTGTACTGCAGCAGACACTTTTTGAATGGGGAAAATGCTTTGTAATAAGTAATCACTTCTTTTACCACATTCTTATCTATGAAAATATGCTGATTTGATGTGTTAAAAAGATGTTTTTTACCCTTTACCACACTGCAATATTTTAGACATTTCCAAATTAAAAGCATTTGCAGACGACAAAATAAACATGACTCAAAAAAAGAAATTTGTTTTGGAAAGAACAGAAAGCATTGTGGGAAAAGCAGAAAATGCTGGTTACCAGCATTTTCTCCTTTTCCTACAATGTTTTCAAAAGCCTTCTTCTCCAGGGTCGCTAAAACTCAGGATTGTGTGGTTAAGGGTTACAGTGATCAGCTTCGAATTTTTTACAGGAGGTAACAAGTTGATTGAAATATTGTGTTTGTATTTTGGATAACCATTGCAAAGCAGAAAGCTAACTCTTAAAGCCTTTCACTAATATAGCTGCCTTTGCGGCCAGTGTAGATCAAGATCAGGCTGCACACAACGTGTAGCCTGATCTTTGATCTACACTGTCTGCTATGTTAAAAAACTACAGCCAAAATGTAGCCATGAATTTGCAATTATATTGGTTTTATTCTAGAATGAAAATGACCATTGGGTTTATTCGGCACTTTAAGGGTTAACATAACAAAGGCAATCAACAGTATAAAATATGACAAACTGTCTGTACTCCATTATGTTTTGTTTTGTCTACAGATTATACTCTATGCAGTGCTTATACTGTCGTATCTTTATGTGTGTGTGTGGACAGAACAGATCAAGATCAGACTGTACAAAATTTTCAATCAGATCTTGGAATTAGATCTGCCAATTCTGTCTCAGATCTTCTGTCAAAACAGCTTTCTTCTTCAAGATAGTCAAAACATGGATTCTTTGGTAAAAGGCTCAGCAGTCAAAAATTGTTTAACTCTTTGCCACACAAAGACTTTTAATGACCCTAAGGAAGAAGGCTTATGAAAAAATTAAGGGAAAAGGAGAAAATGCTGGTAAGATAACAGCATTTTCTCCTTTTCCCACAATGTTTTCTACCCTATGAAAGAGAGAAATCATCATTTGAGCAACATTTAAATTGTCATCTGCAAATGCTTTAGATTTCGTCCAGTCCAAAATTTTGTTATTTTGGAATTAAAAGAATTAAAATACTAACAGTTCCCCGAAAAAAGTGTCAACCATTACCAGACACTTAACTCTTTACCAAACAACAAAATTTAAGACTAGTCCAAATTGAAAGAATTTGCAGACAACAAAATAAATGCGACTCAAAAATTGAAACATTTTTTGGGAAGGATAGAAAACATTGCGTGAAAGAGAGAAAATGCTGGTTACCAGCATTTTCTCCTTTTCCCACAATGTTTTCAAAACGCTTCAGTTTCTCAGGGTCGTTAAAACTCAGGAATGTGTGTTGAAGGGTTAAACATTTTGTGTCACATATTAATGACAAAAGAGACTTAATCAAGAGCACCATATGTTTTCAAACGGTCATCTGTCAGTTTTTTTGTGTGAATATTTGAGGTTAATAAAAGGGAACATAACTGTGTCCAAAATATGTTAAGAGTTAACTACCTTTCTGGTATGGGTTCCCCTTCAACCCTTTAACATACAGACCCGACTTTTAATGACCCTGTGAAAGAAATTTTTTGAAAACATTGTGGGAAAAGGAGAAAATACTGGTAACCTGCATTTTCCGTCTGCAAATGGTTGAATTTGGAACAGTCTACATTTTTGTTGTTTGGTAAAGAGTTAAGCGTAAACAATGACAGCAGGGCGTCGGTATGCCTCAACATTTTCTTTGAAAAATTGCCTCACAAAATTGATGTATTTGTTTATGATTTTTGCATGAAAACATCAGCTTCATTTATCAAGGACGAGTGTTAGTTATCTCAAACAGTTGGACAAGTTTCACATTGAGAGGCAGCTGTATTCACATCAATGGCAATAATGATATCTTCCAGCTCATTTATCAACATTTTCCAAGGATTGATGATAGTCATTGCAACAGGATTCATTTCTCTCTCACTGTTGATCATTGCGTCAACCGTGGTTATATGGGAAAACAGCCAAACTGGTAATGGGAAGAATACTGTGCAAAGTGCTGATAACAGAAACTAAAGGAAAGCATGCACTGGCTGCAATATAACTGAAACAGTGTTTAAAACAGTTTTAAACACCACACAATTAATCAAGAAAAAAGAACTTAAAAAACTGATAAAATAAATGTCCACAAATTATGCGGGCAACGGATACAAGGAAGCTTCAATTTTAACAAATAATCTTTACATAAATTGAAGTGTTCCCTAATAATAGATTAATAGGATTTTCAAGATATTTCAAGAAGCATTATTAAAATTTATTCTGCAAGCAGACTTAAATTTGTAATCCTTCTATGCATTAGCAGAACTATTCTGGTGAATTCTTCATCAACAAGCTTCAAGAAGAATCAGCCTTTTTTACCTGGCTAACCCTCTACCAGACGACAAAGCTTTTGCAGACGACAATTTCAGTGGTGCTCAAATAGTGCAATTTTTCTTTGATACAGTAGAAAACATTGTGGGAAAAGGAAAAAATACTGGTTACCATGTTTTCAGAAGGGTTCATTCCCTGGGTCGTTAAAAGGTGGCATTGTATGGTAAAGGATTAACTCTAATACTCCATGAAAAAATTTTCAACTTGTCCCAATTCAAAGCATTTGCAGATGACAAAGTGGCTTTGAGTAGAAAATACTGTGGGAAAAGAAGAAAATGCTGGTTACCATCATTTTCTCCTTTTCCCACAATGTTTTCAAAAGCCGTCATTAATTTAAACTTGGAACTGTGTGGTAAAGGGTTAATGAAATAACAGATTTTCAGGTCCAACCTAACAAAACTTTTTGCAACTCCACAGTAGAGTCAGCTTTCAAAAACAATATGGGAAAAGGGGTCTCTTATTATTGGATCCCTAGACAAAGTACGTCTAGAATTTGCAAAAGAAGGTAAGATCTCTTAATCAGCTCTACACTTAAAATGTATCATATTCACTGGGAACAATGTATCAAGTTCTGAAGGGAGAGGCAGAACCAAGTATATTAGTTGACCTGTTTGTAATACTATATGTCTTGAATTATGATAATAACCTCGCTTTAACAAATGCATATTAAACTAGTCAAAGTGTCTGCATAGTTTTTTGCAAATAAATAAGCTGAGTGAGGCTAACACAGTTTGAAACAATGTTGACAGTTTTAGTCTGTCTATCTGCAATACACAAATTGACAGCATCTGTCTGAACTCTCAATGGGCCAAAAAGTTTGCAGTATATTAGTTGTACCATCAAGTCTTGTGAATCAAAACAGATATTTACAGGATTTAAACTATCTGTCCTTTAAAGTCAACACATGACCTGCAGACCAGTTTTGTAGTTTTTACGACAGACAACTTTGAAAATATTGTGGCCAAGAGAAAGAAGTGCACAAAAACCATTACATGCACACCGTTTTCACAAGCATTCATTCCGTATCTATTGAACTCATAATACAACCCCTGGGGCTTCTGAAAATATTGTTTGAAGAGAAGAAATTGCTTGTACCAGCGATTTCTATGGTCCTGACAGTACTGTCTCCCTTTTCAAATGCAAATTCTATCATTTGAGCCACATTCAATAATGTCCACTGCAATTTGGTTAACTCTTTACCACACCGCAAAAATGTTGACGTGTCCAAAATGAAAGCATTTGCAGATAATTCAAATTGTATTGATTGTATGGTGTTTAACGCCATTTTCAACATTATTTCAGTTATATCACTGCGGCCAGTGCACCTATCCATGTTTTCCTGGAGTTTCATTTAAGAGTACTCCAGCACAATATTCTTTCCAAGCCACTGGCTGCTTTATATTCCCACATGACAATTCAAATGTGGCTCAAAAGATGGAAAAGTCTTTGATAACATAGACAACATTGAGAGAAAAGGAGAAAATGCTGGCTATCAGCATTTTCTCCTTTTCCCACAATGTTTTCAAAAGGCTTTTTCAACAGGTCATTAAAATTCTGGATTGTGCGGTAAAGGGTTGAATCTGAAATCTGAAGTTTTTGTTTGATGAAGACTTGATGCATTTCCATGTAAGTAATGCACCCTGAATTGATATTTTATAAGGATGCTTCAAAGTTGTCCAGTGCAGTTCAGGATTCTCTATGAACTAGCAGAATTGCATTAACACCCCGAGAAAAAAAAAACTCTATAACAGATCAAAAACATGACAGCTTTTTTGATTTTTTTTCCATCAATGGGATCAAAAGATCAATGCAACAGGGACTGATTATGAAGCAACTACAATTATAAACTCCGGAACAGTGTAACCATGGAAATTTCAG
The DNA here is from genome assembly GCA_945859785.2 of Tridacna gigas. NCBI lineage: Eukaryota > Metazoa > Mollusca > Bivalvia > Cardiida > Cardiidae > Tridacna > Tridacna gigas. The sequence continues at coordinate 47,688,029 of OX244030.2, read as the reverse complement.
ATTCCATTTTCTTTCACCCTTTACCAGAATGAAAGCAATTGACTCTGCATAAAAACATTCTTTGAAAAAAATGATGAGAAACTATTGTGAGAACAGGAGAAAATCCAAGTGTTACCAGCATTTTCTCCTTTCTCCCACGATGTGTTAGACCCTTTCAATGACAACACTGACCATTTTAGCTAAACCTATCATCTAAAATTATTTCCAATATGGACAAGTTCAACCCGTAAAGAGCCTTTAACAACTTTAGTTGCCTTTGCGGCCAGAGTGGGTCAAGATCAGACCCCACAAATTATGTAGTCCAGTGTTTGATATACATTTTCATTTTGCTAAGACATTTTAAACAAGAGCAAGCTTGCAATAAGAAATGTTTAGGTCTTCTCTACACTAAAATGATTTTAAGGTTCTGAGTTGGGCTACAAATGTTTTGCCATCTTGTTAAGTGTTAAAAAACTAATTAATACCCAGAGTTTTCCACTGATCATACCTGATCCTCATTTTCTATCTTTGATTCATCTTCCTGAAGGACCACCTCTGGTTTAGAACCCTGTGAAATTTCTTGTTTATTTGTAGGTTCAGGCACAGTTTCATTTTCAGTGTCTTTTTTCTCTGTACTAGAAGACTCTCCAGATCTTAACTCACTTGAAGATTTAGTCACCTCTTTGGATGCATCTTCAACATTTGTTTCAACACCTTTAACATCCTGACCTTTACCTTCACTTTTCTCGTTTTCAGACTGACCTTGATCTTTCTCTGTTTTAGCGTCACTTGCCTGAGGCTCTTGTGAGCCACCAAGTTTCAACTTCCTTGTAAACTTATTTCCCATTTTCCCACAATTCCTTGTTAATCACAATTTTTTTGATTATGTCTTGTACTGCTTGGAAAAACCACAGAACAAAGTGAGAATACCTGATGTTAAAAGCTTTACACACTGAACGACACAAAACTCAGTTCATATATACCTCTTTACCACACAATCCCATTTGAATGACCCTCTGAAAAAAACACATTTTAAAGCATTGATGTAAATTAATAGGAGAAAATGTTTCCCACTTGATCTCGGACAAATCCAACCATTCAAGCCTAAACTGATTTGTTTTCTGCTGATGCTTTCAATTTGGACATGTCTAGAATTTTGTCATCTGATAAAGTCATTTACATGTAATGCATACTAATCACAAAAGCACCTCTCCTCAGGAACACAACACTCCAATATAAGCTGATAAATTATGCTCTTCAACATTGTGACCCAACAGCCTCAAACTACCACCAACTGTCACTCCAGTATCATATTTAAAACTGTCGTTTGACTCTTTACAAGTAAAAACGACACAATTTTGCACTTGTATATATTGAAAGCTGTTGCAGACGACAAATCAAGAATGGCTCACACGGGGAGATTTTTCTCTCGAAGGGTAGAAAACATTGTGGAAAAAGCAGAAAATGCTGTTTAACAGCAATTTCATCCTTTCCCATGATATTTCAAAAGCTTTATTTCTCAGGATCGTTAAAACACGGGATTCCTTGGAAAAATGTTCAACTGCCATTTTACTCATTAACTCCTGAAACAGCTTGCTACTTTTAGGAAAAACATCTCTAATATATGGTAAATCAACATGAATAAACATCCGATGCATGAATGCTATTATAAAACATAGTGACAAAAGGAGAAATTGCTTGTTTTTTAACTATTTCTCCTTTTGGCATGATGACTTCAAAATTGGTATATTGTTGGGAGCAAAAATCATTTGCAAGAATGAATCAATTAACCCTAAACAATCTCCTGTTGTACCATCCCTGAAGAGGATGCCTACTGAAAACATTGTGGAAAAAGGAGAAAATGCTACCAGCAAATAGTTAAGAGAGGTCTGTTTAGTAATCTCTGTAGATTCCAGTTTAATTCACAAACCTTTCTTCACACAACAATCTCTACTGAATGAAGACAGGATAACATCAACTCACTCATCTTTAGACCACTATAAATAAATGAAAACAAAACATTTTCGGCTCTTTTAAAAGACTAAACAGTTGCGGGACTTCAACACTTCTAAGTCATAAAACATTTCACAAAATGTCTGGGTAGATCCAAGATCAGACTGCATGTTCTGTGCAGTGTGATCTTATTCTATACTGTCTGCAAAAGCTCCAAAATTTGCTCATAAAGATGTTAAGAGTTGAAGTTTTGGTCTGTTTCACACCAGTGCACATACCTACAAACTAACAGGGTTTCCACACCTTGCAAGATTACTTTTACATACAACTACATAGGTGAAAATGTTCTACCTTGCTACACTAGGCAACCTAAATAATCAAATATACACACAGTCCTCATTTCCCTTCCATTCACACAGTTAAATAATACATAAACATAGAAAACTGGGAATAAAAACTCCCCACTTATAAATTTTTATCCCTGTTTTTCTTGGAACTCCGCTACTGTAACACTCCACACTTGTAGTGTTTGCAACAGGCAGTATAATGTAATTGCCTAACTGTAGATCAATTTAGCAACACTCCACGGGAATGGATAGAAGATTTTTCCAATACTGGAAATTCCAGGATATTTAGGTATGATTTAGCTCTTTACCAGACCACAAAATTTTAGACTGCTCCTTACTCGAAACATTTTGCAGACGATAAATTGAATTGGGGATAAAATGATGACATTTGTCTTTGACAAACGATAGAAAACATGATTGGAAAATGACAGAACCAAACCAGCATTTTCTTCTCTTCAAGACAAACTTTCAAACACATTCTGACACACGGTCATACAAACAGTGAGTTGTTTGGTAAAGAGTAAAAGCTAATGAAGGTCCCTGGTGTGTTAGGGAAATGAAATCACACCAATATCGTTTTGGAAATATCAAGCCATGAGAATCAAATCCAATTATACCAAATTTGCCATTCCTTAGCAACGGTTTTCCTGTTCCTGTTGTTGTTGATGATGATGACACATATCGCTTGTACATTTCCCAGCACATTGTTATTCTTTCAAGGAAAAATCCCAGTATTTGAGGTTTATCTATGTCTTTACCAAACAAAAAATTTTCATCATTATCCAGATTGAAAGCATATGCAGACGACAAATCAAATATGGTTCAAAAGATAGATTGTCTTTGAATGGACAGAAAACATTGTGGGAAAAGAGGAAAATGCAGATTCCCAGCATTTTCTTCTCCAACAATGTTTTAAAAAGGCTTTTTTTTTTCTCAGGGTTGTCAAAACTTGTGACTGTGTGGTATGGGACTAATAATGTCTGCAAAATTTGCTTTCAATATGGACAAATCTCAAATCTGGAGCCTTGTAAAGAATTCTGATTTCCAACAAGCTTTTAATAAAGTCCTTATCTCTGTAGTATCAACACGGTATATTAACTCTTAACCAAACAACAAAATTTTAGACGGGTTGAAATTGAAAGCAATCGCAGACGACAAAATAAATGCGACTTTAAAACTGAAATTTGTTTTGGGAAAGGTAGAAAACAATTTGGGAAAAGGAGAAAATGTAGAAAACCAGCATTTTCTCCTTTTCCTACAATGTTTTCAAAAGGCTCCTTCCTCAGGGTTATTAAAAGTCGGGATCGTGTGGTAAAGAATTAATCCTTTACCACACAATGCCGCCTTTTGACGCCCCTGGGAAAGAAGCCTTTTGAAAACATTGTGGGAAAAGGAGAAAACGCTGGTAACCAGCATTTTCTCCTTTTCCCACAATGTTTTCTACCCTATCAAAGAAAAGTTGCATCATTTGAGCCACACTGAAATTGTCGTCTGCGAATGCTTTCAATTTGGACAAGGCTAGAATTTTGTCGTCTGGTAAAGGGTTAAACTACCTACAGTATAAAAAGATCATAAACTTGATGCTCATGGTATTGGTCATCCAAAATATTTCAGGGGCAAGAGGTATGCTGTACTGTGACAGCTGCCACCAGTTGTTACAACCTTACAATCGACCCATTTACATACTAACAAAAATAATCATAAGATTTTTTAAGAACAGTTTTTATGAAATATATTAAAGTCTCAAGTATATATGATTATTCAAAGCTATCAATTAAAATTATTTGCTCAGTTCATGGCCAAATTGCCTTTGAAAAGTTCAGAGAGACCTTTGAAAAGTTCAGAGAGAAAACTTTTAAAATCTTTTTCCTTTAATTAATTCTTTAATACCAGACAACAAAATTTTACACTTGTCCAAACTGAAAGAATCTTTAGACAACAAATAAAATTTGGTACAAGTATTACAATTTTGTGAGCGTAGAAAACGTTGTTGGAAAGAGAGAAGATGCTAGTTACCACTATTTCCTCCTTTTACTACAATGTTTTCAAAAGCTTTCCACTTCTGGGCTGTTCAAATGCAGGATTGTTTGGTAAACTTCTTATCTTAAAACTAAAGGGCCTTGAATGCTCACCTGAGTCAATAAAATGAACTTGAAAACAATTCCAATATTTAGTTGGGCAAAGATTTGAAAAGCAGCTTTTTAGGGGCCTTTCTATGACACAAAATACAAGACATCAAAGTTTTGACTGCTAATCTGCCCTCTGAAATTAGAGCCACTTTGTTGCAAAACATGTACCCACTGCAAGCATGGCCATCTTGAGCAAAGAGTCTAAATTTAACAATAATTGATTATCAAAGCCCTTATCAGAAGATGGTACTGCAAACTAAGTATCAACTCCTGGCTGTCCTGTTTTAGAAAACTTAAAATTTTCCCTTAAATAGCACTGTATCATAACCCTAATGGCATGGTAACATTTACAGTCATGCATGTAGCTGACCATAGTTCATTTCAAATGTAGTCTGCCATAGTGTTAATATGGTCAACTAGAAAAAAGTATGTTTGAAGTAGGTTCAAAATTGGCAAACAGAGGAAATATAGAAAGTCTAAGTTGGATGAACTACCTGTGAGTACGGAATTACATTCAAATGCGAGCAAATGACGAGTAACTAAGTAACTAAGCTTAAACTATGTCCTAAGTATGTGCAACAATGGTAAATTAGTGTCAGCTGCGTTAAGCTTCGGTCGAACGTTGTAGCTGCGCCTGCTCAGTACAGGTAAGCTAGTCATTGTGGTTTTGGAAGTTGACAAGCCTAAATTGCTGATCACTAAATATCATGCCATGCCGCCTAGGGAGAAACGATACATTGCATTCGGCATACCTCGGGTGATCCGGTGATCAAATCCCTCGGCTGTATCACATAGCTTGATATGCACCTACACGGTACATTTTGCATGTTTCCGGAAGCACACCGTGTTACCATTATTGAAATTGTAAGGCTCCTCTTAAAAAAGAAAACATGAGTCAATTTTCTATCATTATCTTTCTAAGAATGTTTCAATTGGCAAACAGTTTGTACATTTAATTTTTAGCGTGGTTTATCAATTCTGTTGGGAGCTTTCATCGACAGATCAATAGATGTGAATAACTCCTCCGTGGTTGTTCATGTCGTTGCTAAGTGATTTGCAGGGGCACCGCCATGTTGTTTAAGATCATGTGATTGGTAGTTTAAAATGGAAGCCACCTTTATATGGATGAGGTTAGATGTAGGTACAGAATCGGCCGAGTTGTGATGAGTGTGATGCATTGTTGATGTGTTTTGGCAGGTACTACGGTCAACTAAGTGCAAATTACAGTTAAGTAGGGTCAATTATGGTTAACTAAGGTCAACTACGTTCAGACTTTGGTCACAGTAGGTCACAACGCCTTAGTTAGCCGTAACCCAAGTTTTGAACATGTTGAAAAATTGTGTGCTGACTACAAGCATATTAGAAGTTCAAACTACGCTCATTACCACATTGAACCACGGTTATCTATGTGTAACTAGATTTAATACATTCAACTACGGTCATTCCCCATTACGGTCAACTACTTAAGATGTGACCATGGCTTCAAGCAAGGCAATCCAAGTTGACACATGGACACAATCTTAACAACTTTGATTAAGGAAAATAAAAGTTATGTAACCAGTAACACACCTAAATATATGAAAACCTCTTTTAACCTTTACCAAAAAATTGTAAGTTTTTACTGTCCTATGGAATATGGCTTTTGAAAACATTGTTGGCAAAGAAGAAAATATTGGTATCCAACATTTTCGTCTTGGTACACAATGATTTTTTCTTGTTCAAAGACAAATACCACCATTTGAGCCATATGGAATTAGTCTTCAAATGCCTTTAATTTGCCATCCATTGCAGAATTAAGTAGTGCATTTAAGATTTCCTAGTAATCTAGACCCAGGAATTATGAAATGTTTAAACTTCTGGTAACCTAATAAGAACTTCTGTTTAAATGTTCCCAAGAGGTTTGACAGCAGGCAAGTCTGTTCTTTCATAATCATTTATTGAAGCTGAAGGACTTTGATGCCTTCTATCCTACAAACTTATGCCCCAGCTGATCATAACCAATGCCAGACTCCAAGCTTTTCTCCCTGATGTTTAAGGTTAACCCTTTACCACATGATCCCGATTTTTGAATGACCCTGAGGAAGGTGCCTTTTGAACATATTGTGGGAAAAGGAGAAAATGCTGGTAACCAATGTTTTCTACCCTAGCAAAGAAAAGTTCCATTATTTGAGCCACGTTCGCATTGTCAACTGCACTGCTTTCAGTTTGGACAAGTCTATAATTTTGTTGTGTTGTAGAGTGTTAAGCAGACTTTATGTGTCGTATCTGCAACATTCATTTACCATGTCTATTATAATGTGCAAATATGGCTTTAACTCTTTGCCAAAGGACAAAAATTTAGATTTGTCCAAATTGAAAGCATTTGCAGACGACAATTTAAATGTTACTCAAATGATGGAAATTGTCATTGATAGGGTAGAAAACATTGTGGGAAAAGGAGAACATGCTGGTTACCAGCATTTTCTCCTTTTCCCACGATGTTTTCCAAAATCCTCTTTCTCAGGGTCGTTAGAAGTTGGGATTGTGTGGAAAAGAGTTAATTGCAGTTAAAAAAATAATGTGGAGGAAGTGTTAACTGAGAAATAAATTATTTTTCAGAGCATTTCGTAACTCTACAAAAACAGCTAGTGTAATAACTTACGCTTTACTCTTTACCAAATGAAAAAATTTTAAGACTCCTCCTAATTAAGAACATTTCAATCTGCAGACGACAAATTAAATGTACTTCAAATCATCAGTTCTGTGTTTGAAAGGCGGCAAAATATTGTAGGAAAAGATGAAAATGCTTGCAACCATTATGTTTTCAAAAGTTTTCGAAAGCCTTCTTCAGGGTTGTTAAAAGACAAGTTTGCTAGATAAATGCTTCAGAACCCAAGAAGCCGTCCAATCAGTCCAACATTTCATATAACGACAAGGACATCAGATGAATTAGATTTTATGCAGCTTGTCATGACCTAGGAGAGGGCCAGGAGGTCAGCTGGCATCCTCCAATTGGCTATGGCATTAGATTTGTAGTCATGAAGTCCCAGTTGGATCCCTAGTGGTAGCAGTGGTGACACTGAAGTGTCCTTAAACCCTTTACCACACAATGCCGACCTTAAATGACCATGAGAAAGAAAGCTGTAGAAAACATTGTATGAAAAGGAGAAAATGCTGGTAGCCAGCATTTTCTCCTTTTACAATGTTTTCTACCCTTCCAAAAACAAATTTCAGTGTTTCAGTCACATTCATTTTGTTGTCTGCAAATGTTTTCAGTTTGGACTAGTCTAGAATTTAATTGTTTGGAAGAGTTAATTTGGGTATTGGGCACAGTGCAATGTCCCAGCCTTGTATTGGTGAATTTAGGTGTTCACCCTTCGCCATGCAATCCTAAGTTTTAACGACCCTAAAGGATAAAGCTCTTGAAAACATTGTGGCCAAAGGAGAAACAGCTGGTAACCAGCATTTTCTCCTTTCTCCACAATGTTTCCTGTCCTTTTAAAAATATACCCCATCATATGAGCTACATCTAGCTTGTCATCTGCAAATGGGTTTAAATTTGGACAAGTCTAAATATTCTTGGTAAAGAAGTCTTGAGTCAGCAGCAATGCAGCATGGAACACCATACAAACAAACAAGAACAGCTCTAGAAGTGTTTGTGCAATTTGCTCCAAAGGCCCTGTCACCATCAATCAACATCTTGAACCAAGTTTCTATACAACTCATCAGCCGACAGCCATTCAACACAATATTGATTAGGGGAGATATGTGGTTTTTCTCCGATATCTAGTATTCATCTATTGACCATTACAGGAAAGGTTAGGATGTCAGTCGGTGCCTTTCACCTGCAACTCCTTACCAAATGACAGCATCACAGACTTGTCCAAATTCAAAGTACATGCAGACCACATATTAAATGTTGATCAAATGGTGGACTTGTCTTTGAAGAGGTAGAAAAGATTGTAGGAAAAGGAGAAAATGCTGGTTGCTGGCGTTTTCTGCTTTCTCCACCAATATTTATAAAATCTTTTCTCCCTAGCAGGTTCAGGGTTCTTAAAAGTCAGGACTGTCAAGTTAATTCTGTACTGACTGACAAAAAATTTTTGACCCGTCCAAATTGAAGCATTTGCAGACCACAGAATATGACTGAAAAACTAGAGATTTGTTTTTGGGAGGGTTACCAGCATTTTCTGTTTTGCCCACAATGTTTTCAAAAGGTTTCTTTCTCAGGCTCATTAAAAGTTGGAATTGTGTGGTAAAGGGTTAATAAGAGTTTACTGAACATGTAAATGGAGTGGTCAGCTTTCCTTATTCCCTATAAAGCTTCAGATAATGGTATGAAGTTACACTTATAAGCTTTTATCTCATTGAAACAGCTTTCAGCAGTACAATAGCTCTGTAACTGTATCTATAGAAAACAGAAGCACTGCATGCCAGTGTTAATGCTCTGCTGCAGTTACTTTTAGAAATAGATTGATTTTCAGTGAAAGTTTTAAGTGGAAAAAGGGACATAACTGTGTCAAATATATTTTGATGGTTACTTGCTCTTCTTGTAGGGGTTCCCCTGTCAATAGTTGACAACTAGTTGGAGTTTGAAGTAAATATCTTCAGTAAAGACAAAGATATACAATGTCAAATTTTTTGGACAACACAGACAATGACACAGATGACACCAGGGCTTTAACAATTCTTTCAGGTTTTCTTTGAAAAAAGCTAACAAGAGGGCCATGACAGCCCTATATTGTTGGTACTTTTAAGAATCTAAACCATAATTGGCATGGCTATGTTATAACTGAGCATGTTACACAATTGTGTAAGATTTTATGGTACAAAAAAGACCACAGCATGTTACATAGCATAACCTTATTGGTGTTTGGCTAGTTGAGCAAAAAGTGTAGAGAATGAAATATTAACGGAAAGAGCTGTAATAATTTTGGATTCTCACACATAAGCGCCAATCCTAGAGATTTCAAATAAAATACTTAACTTCAAATCATACTTGTGTAGATCCAAGTTAAAAAGAAATAATCTAAAAATGCTTTGAAAACATGTATCAAAACTCTGTTTCAACCAAGGGCCTTTGTTTGACATCCATATGCTGGTCACCAGCATGTTCTCCTTTTCCCACACTGTCTTCTACCTTTTTAATTATAAGTGTCCACTACTGAGTTACGACTGGCTTGTTGTCTGCAAATGCTTTTGATCTGGCCAAGTCCAAAATATCATTTGGTTAACCCTTTCCCAAACAAGCCCTGGTTTTCATGTGTCTGCAGTACAAGTCTTTTGAAAACACTGTGGGAAAAGGAGAAATTGCTCGTAATGAGCAATTTCTCCTTTTCCCACAGTGTTTTCTACCCTGTTTGAGACCTTTCTGCCATTTCCATCAAATTTAAAATTGTCATCTGCAAACTCTTTCAATTTGGACCAGTCCAAAACTTGTTGTTTGGGAAAGGGTAATTATTAAGAGTCAAACAATATCCATGACAAAAATTATGTTTTAAAACAGTTTAACTCTTTTTGCCTATGAAAAAAATAGACTTTTCAAATCTGAATTTTGCAAAACAAATCTGTTTCAAGTCATAGGACCCATTACTGAAGGTAAAAGAAATTGGTAGGAAAAGGAGAAAATGTTGGTCACAAGTATTTTCTCCTTTTCTCAACATGTTTTCAGAAGTTTTAAGTGTTTATAAATGACAGGGTTGTTTGGTCAAAGGTTAAAGTCAGTATCTCACAAGTTATTGGGCCTGGGATTAGATGCAAGATCAGACTACAGGTTGCAGAACCTGGTCTGAAGCAACACCACTTTCAAAAGCTGTCTTGTCAATCATAAGGGCTCATTTAAAGAAAACACTATTATTATGTGTGTCTATTTGGTATTACCCTCCCCCATACAATATCTATAAATAAGATCATTAAGGTTATTACCAAATTCTTTTCTCTTTCTCTGAAGAGCTGCTGTAAGACCTAATCACACAACTAGAGATATCCTTGAGAATACTGACAAGTCTCTGGCAGCTCTTGACATTCTACCCTTTACCAAGCAATCCTGTGTTGTAACAACCCTGAAGAAAGTGGTTTTAGAAAATACATTGGGAATAGAAGAAAATGCTGGTGAACAGCATGTTATCCTTTTTTGCAAATTGTATTCTACCCTTACAGAGAAAAATTCTCAACATTTGGACCATAATGAATTTGCTGTCTGCAATTCTTTCCATTTGAACAAGACTTCGCTTTTGTCATCTTGTGAAGTGTTAAACTCTTTGAGCGCTGACTATATGAAATTGACATTTTATGCCGTAAAGATGACAAACAAATTTCATATTCAAGGCTATTAAGTTTGATCACAATAACTTGAATTGGGATGCTGAAAACCAAATATCAGACAGCAAACTCTGTGCAGTCTAATCTTGATCTACACTGTACACACAAGCAACTGTATATGTGGTCAACATCCTAAGGGATAATCTCTTCCTGGACATTGGAAGGCTAAACCTGGGAACAAACTCATATATTGAAAAGAGGTAATTATCATGAGGAGGCTAAGAAATCAGGAAACCTAATCTTTTAGAGGTGCACAAATGTTTCTGGGATTTTTACCATGGCAGTATTCAAAGAAAAAGTCAATGTTTAAGTAACAACCCTGTTCACTGTTGCTATATCATCATGGTCGTGCAATAACATTGAAATATTAACAAATCTCTCCTATAAAATGTAGATATTTACTTCAAACTTGGGCTAGCTGTTAACTATCAAAAGGGGAGACAATACCAGCAGGGAACGTAACTCTAACACATTTGATAGTTATGCCCCTTTTGAGACTCCTCTACAAATTGGAAGCATTTGCTACTAACACATTAATCATGTCTCAATTGATGGGAATTGTCCCTAGAAGGTTAGAAAACATTGTAAAAAAAGGACAAAATGCTGGTTACCAACATTTTCTCTTTTTCCTACAACGTTTTTAAAGCCTTCTCTCCAGGGGTTGTTACTGGATTGTTTTATAAACAGTCAAGGAATTTAACTAATATACTGTTGAAAATGGCATTAAAGTCTAAAAAGATAGAAAACATGCATTCTAATAATTGATAGTTCTCACAAAACCAAACTGGAATTAACTCTTTACCAAACAGGAAAATTTTATACTTGGCCAAGTTGAAAGCATTTGCAGACAACAAATAAAATTTAGCACAAATTATGAAATTTGTCTTTGATAGGGTAGAAAACATTGCGGGAAAAGCAGAGAATGCTCGTTACCAGCATTTTCTCCTTTTCCAGGAATGTTTTCAAAAGTCCTTTTCTTTAGAGGTCATTAAAACTCTGGAGTGTGTCATGTAAAGGGTTAAATAGAATTACTTCAGACTTGTATCAATTAATGATTAACTGCCCTGCATACAAAACCCTTCTATTTGCAAAAATCCAACACTTCAGATGTCTGTGAATGTTTTCAGTTAACCCTTTACAGCACAATGCCGCCTTTTAACAACACTGGGAAATAAGCCTTTTGAAAACATTGAGGACAAAGGATAAAATGCTGGTAACCAGCATTTTCTCCTTTTCCCACAATGTTTTCTACCCAATCAAGACAAAATTGCCCCATCTGAGCCACATTGAAATTGTCGTCTGCAAATGCCTTCGATTTGGACATCGCTAAAATTTTGTTCTCTGGTAAAGGATTAATACAAACAAAAACTTAGTATTATTAAAGTACTTCAGTTGTCTTAGTTAATTGTCTGTGCCATAAAGATTAAGTCTGTTGTTTTCTCAAAATATTCAGGAACCATGAACCACCGTTTTACCCTTTATCAATCAATCCCGTCTTTTGACAACCCTTAGGAAAAAGAATTTTGAAAACATTGTGGGAACAGGAGAAAATAACTGTAACCAGCAGTTTCTCCATTACCACAAAAAATTTGTTTACTACCCTTTCAATGACATAACCTGTGATTTGAGCCACTGATTCTTTTGTTTTCTGGATGTTCAATATTGACCAGTTTCAATTTTTGTCATGCAGTAAAGAGTTAACCCTTTAGTTTCTTGCCATCGACACTTGTAGAGCATGCAGTCCAATCCTGGATCTTGTTTCATGGGAGTGTCCTTTACAGCCCTAGCCTTGTACTGGTGAAACCCAGGACATAGTATACATGAATATGTGAGCTGTGGCCGTGATATCACCGAAATAATGTTGAAAGTGGCAAAAAAACTGTTTCATTTATTAATCAGCTTTGATCTGCTAAGCCTATACTATTTCAGTCTTACTTTATGCAAACAAAAATCCTCATTTCTTTTAAGTTTCCAAAACACAAGCAATCATGCATTTTGATGTGATCAAGTGAATATTAAGCCATCATACTGGTGTATAGAAATATCAATAATCAACCATTCATAATAAGACAGAAGTTTAGACATTTCTTTATTGAAGTTATTGGAAGATGACATATTAAAAGTGGCTTGGCTCATAAAAATGTCTTTGAAAAATATGGAAAACATTGGGAGAAAAGGCATTTTTCTCTTTTTCCATGTCATTAAATGTAACTTCTATGTGCCAGCTGCCTACAACTATGGAAATGTTCAGTAACAGGTTGATGATTAACTCTTTAACAAATGATAAAGTTTTAGACATTTCCAAATTGAAAGCATTTGCAGACGCCAAATTAATGTGATTCAGAAATTAAAATCTGATTATTGAAGGGTAGAAAACATTGTGGGAAAAGGAGAAAATGCTGGTTACCAGCATTTTCTCCTATTTCCACAATGTTTTCAAAAGCTTTCTCTCTCAGGGTCGTTAAAAGTCTGGATTGTGTGATAAAGAGTTAACCTGTTACTAAACTACCCTTACTTCTAAAAACCCTGAGGAACTAGAACTTGTCACAGGATGCGACTTGATACCCGGGGATCGCAAGAGCTGTAATTGACCAATGTCTTTTTTTTTTTCAGGAATGTACTCATTTAATTAAAAATGTTGGTAAGGAAGAGATAATGGTGTCTGTCTTCATAATTATATATAAGCTGCCATGTGAAGGAGTTTTAGACTGGATGCATAAGGCTCTCTTTTCATAAAACATGACCCATATAATTGACAAAATCTTCATGACTTTTCAAATTAGAGCTTATAACGTAACAGAATACTCAAAAGGAACCAAAACTTTCCTTCCAGCATTGCCCACTTTTCTGTCACTTTTGTTGCTGCCACAGATATATTCAGTCTTGTCCCAAAGTACATGCACTTCTAATTAACACATGTTCACTTTTTAACACTTTCCTTGCACCATTGCTTGTATTAAGTGTTGACATGCTGTATTGTCATTCAACTGTAAATTGTAAATATGCATGCACACAATATCATCCTTGATTTTGTAATGTTTGGGAAACCCTGAAATAAAAAAATGTTTAAGTCCAAGGGGAGATAATTCCTGAACCAGGAGGACATTTGAAGTTTGAGTCTTGCAAACCTCCAATATATGATCAATGTACATGTATGTTCAAAGTCTCATTATGCAAATATTCACTCACACAATATCATCCTTGACTTTGTAATGTTTGAGAGACACTGAAATAAAAAGATGTTTAAGTCAAAGGAGAGATAATTGTTGAACCAGGAGGAGTTAATACTTTAAATTGCATTTTAAAAACCTTCAATATATGATCAATGTATGTGCGAAGTTTTAAAACAATTGCAGAAAAACTTTTGTGGGAGTTCGCGACACAAAATTACTAGTATTTCATACAGAGATGGATGTTAAGAGAAAAAAAAGTGTCAAGTTCGAGGGGAGATAATTCATGAAGCAGGAGGAGTTGACACTTGAAAATTGCGTCTTGCAAACTTCAATATATGATGAATATATGTGCAAAGTTTCAATACAATTGAAAGAAAACTGGAGGAGGAGTTTGCGACACAAAATTAGTAGTATTTTGTACACAGACAGACACATGGACACAAGGACGGACAGGCAGGCTGATTCCAGTATACCCCCGAAAACATTCGTTTTGCGGGGGTATAAAAAACAATTGTTTTGCGGGGGTATAAAAATGTTTTTGAGAACATTGTGGGAGTAATAGTAAATGTTGGTAACCAGCCATTTTCTCCTTTTCCCCGGACGTTTTCTTCCATTTGAAAGACTTATAAACTCCATGTTCTGATTACCATTTAATTTATTGTTAGCAAATGTTTTCAAATTGGTTGAGGCCAAATCTTTGTTGTCTGGTAGAATTTAAAGGCTTTTAGAGAGAAAGAATTAGCAACAACTCAAGGCTTCTAATTTCTGAAGAAATCTACTTCTTTATAGATGTTTTCGTGTACATGTACTAGTTGCCATTCTAGGAATGACAAGATTTGAGATATTACATTTGCATACTGCGGTCAGAAGTTTGTGTGCCCTCCATTTTACCTAATTAGTTTTATAAGTGTTGCTTGATTGCTTGACACTAATCTAAAAGGCTGTTGCAGGAAATTTATGCATGGTCAAAAATGCTCCTAAATATCAAGATAAGTAGTCTCATTCAAATGTGAAGATAAAATGCCAAATTAATTGGTCAAAACAGCTTGTAAACTCTAATGTATAATATAAAGCAAATTTCTATAATACTGGGTGTACGCAGATTCCTTTGAAAGTAGTACTGTTAGGCAAAATTCACTAATTTTTTTAATCAAGGCATTCGGTGTTTCAAAATCGGTGATACTTAAACAGTGTTGCAAGCGACATTGTCCAAAGAGATAACCCTTTACCACACAATCACGACTTAACGATCGTGAAGAACAGGGCCTTTGAAAAAATTGTGGGAAAAGAAGAAAATGCTAGTAACCAGCATTTATCCTTTTCCCACAATGTTTTCTATCCTATCAAAGACACAAATCATCGTTTGAGCTACCTTTAATTTGTTGTCTGCATATACGTTCAATTTGGTCAAGTCCAACATTTTGTCATCTGGTAAAGACTTAAGGCTTTCTAGAAGCATCAACTCTTTACCACTCAATCCTGACTTTTAATGACCTTGAAGAAAAACCCTTTTGAAAAGATTGTGGGAAAAGGAGAAAATGCTGGTAACCAGCATTTTCTCCTTTTCCCACAATGATTTCTATCATATCAAAGATAAATTTCGCACAATCCTGACTTTTAACGACCCTGAAGAAAAACCCTTTTGAAAACATTGTGGAAAAGGAGAAAATGCTGGTAACCATGTTGCAACATTTTCTCCTTTTCCCACAATGTTTTCTACCCTTCACAAAAAAAAAAAAAAATTTTTTTTGAGCCACATTTGATTTGTCACCAGCAAAATTAATGCTTCAATTTGGACCAGTCTAAAATTTTGTCTTTTGGTAACGAGTTAAATCACTTGTACTGGTAAAGGTTTCCAGGAAGCAATCATCGAGGGTGATTTAATATAAGTTGGAAGTACTTATTTCGCAATAAATGTTCCATGAATATCTTAGTTAAACAAAATTAAGTTATTTCACCATCAAAATGTATCCCTTGATTCATTTCCTTTGGTTAAAATGTGAGCAGGATGACATTGAAAACTTCTTTGTAAATTATGCATGATTAGCATGAATCAAATCAATCGATTGATTGATTGGTTGATTGATTGATTGACTGATTGATAATTTCTGCTCTTTCAATATTATTTCAGTCATATCACGGCGACAGCTCACATATTCATGTATGTCCTGGGTTTAACCAGTGCTGGGCTAGGGCTCTGAAGTATCTTGTATAAGGACACTCCCACGAAAACCCTGTGGATCCGGTGAGGCTCGGACCCAGGGCCTCCAGTCCTACACTTGACCACTAAGCCACACAGGACCCCTGAATCAAATCAAGGTTTAATACATGAATACTTGTGACAACATCGTGTCAAAAAAGGAGAAACTGCTTAATATTAGCGGTTTCTCCTTTTGCCATAATTTTTTCCAAGCATTCTCTTGCACGATGAAAGCAGGAAGTACAAATAACAATCTTTCCGCATCAATAAATACCCTAACTATCCGAAATAAAAGTTACCTACCCGGTCTTCACCAATATCCAAGGGCAATGACTGCTCTCTCTCAAGTTCCTTACTTGGCACTGGAGTATTCCTTAGGGACTGTAGAGTTAATTCCCTTATGTACTGTGCACGGTAAAAAAGCATGTTTTAGCCTAATGTCTTAACCCTTGTAAGTGCCGAACCAGTATTCAATTCCTTATGCTGAAAGTGTAGATCAAGATCATAGACTACACAGAATGTGCAGTTTGATCTTGGATCTACACTGTCCACGTGTTTGCCAGATATTCTGACAAAAACAGCTTTAACACTGCAATATTTTCATCTCTTTTTCTGACTAAGAATTCCTGTTTTACTTATTTGGCACACCAAGGGTTCAGAGGTTTTTTTTTTTTGTACCATCCATTCCTTTGACCCCCAGTTCCCAACCCCAGCAAACTTATGTTTTTATGGCAACACATTAAATTTCTTCAAGTTTTAAATTATTGCATTAAAATTTATGATTAAACTGATATACTTGAACATATTGAGTTTGTAAAATTTACACTCTGTTATGTTCATTTAACCCTTTCCCAAACAAGCCCTGGTTTTCACGTGTCTGCAGTACAAGTCTTTTGAAAACACTGTGGGAAAAGGAGAAATTGCTCGTTACGAGCAATTTCTCCTTTTCCCACAGTGTTTTCTACCCTTTTTGAGAACTTTCTGCTATTTTCATCAAATTTCAAAATGTCGTCTGCAAACTCTTTCAATTTGGACCAGTCTAAAATTTATCGTTTGGGAAAGGGTTAAGACTTATCTATGTATAGCATGCATTTGCAGTGGCAAACAACTATATTAATCTTTTACCACACAATCCCAAAGTTTTAATGACCTAAAGGATGCCGGCTTTTGAAAACATTGTGAGAAAAGAGAAAATGCTGGTTACCAGCATTTTCTCCTTTTCAAGACAATGCTTTCAGCTCTTTCAATGACAAACCTCATCATCTGAGATGCATTTTTTTTTTTTTTGTCAACTGTATAATTATGCATTATGAAAAAAGGAGAAATACTTCTCGTTAAAAACATTAATTCCTACAGTTTATCAGGGAATACAATTTTTTGGTAATTTATCTTCCCCTGTTTAACCCTTTACCACACAATCCCAAGTATTAATGACCTTGACGAAGAAAGCTATTGAAAACATTGTGGTAAAAGAGAATATGCTGGTTACCAGCATTTTCTCCTTTCCCACAATTTTCTAGCCTTTCACAGAATAATTTCATCGTTTGAGCCACACTTATTTGGTCGTCTATAAATGCTTTCAATTTGGGACGAATCTCAAATTTTGTCGTTTGGAATAGAGTTAACAAAATATGACACTGGAGAACAATTAGCCTGTAATTTTATTCTCAAAGATATAATACAAGGACTATGTTGGCAATTGATCTTATAGTTTTTACTCTCAAAGATAAAAAATATTTGATCTCATTTTTCATTGTGAGTGAGACGTGATATTTTGATTTGTCAGTAGCAAAAGATAGCCAATCACACTTTTTCCATTTGCACCAGATCTCTTTTGAAAATGTCAAAATTTTTAAGGGGCACTTTGGTGGCATTATAAGAAATTTCTTGGTCATATTTTTTTCACATCTATTCATCTTCTATACCTAGCAAAAGATGGCAATTAGTTTTTTTACTATAAGACCATTTTGATGATTAGTTTTTCACTTTGTAATTTCATAATCAGTTTGTTTTCTTTGGGGCTGAGGACTGTTTGGGGTTGACAGATGTCACCAATTGCTTAAAAACACTGTTTTAACCCTTTACCAGATGAGAAAATTTTAGCCTTGTCCAAATTGAAAGCATTTAGGTTAAACATCATCAAGTTATTTGCAATCAAATTTTGACTGTGTAACATTTCAATGTAATTTTTTTTTTCAGTCAAGCAAAGTGTAATAACTTAAAATTAAGATACTAAGCCACTGTTGTTTAAGTTTTATTGCCCGAGACCATAAAAATGTTGCTTATTACCTCGGAATAATTTAGCAATGATATCCAAAGCAATACAGCATTTCTGTAATATGAAATCCAAAGCAAGAAAACAGCATTTCTGTCATACTGATCCAAGCATTTTCTTTTAATAAATAAATCCAATGCCGACAAAAATTGCAGTTCTATTTATGACAGATGATGGGAACAAAGATTTCAAATAATTTTCCTGCTTTTACTTTTCATTTTGAGATTTGAATATCAATCAGTTTTTCAGTAGCATTAATAAGTAAAAACGAAGGAACGAAACTAATCTGTAGCTCAGAATAACCATTAATTCATATTGGTTGTTCATATCATACAAAGATACATGATTAAGTTTTTTAACTTCTCTGCTGGAAACTTTTTTTAACCCTTAAACCAGACAACAAAATGTTATCCTTGTCCAAATTGAAAGCATTTACAGAAGACAATTTCAATATCGCTAAAATGGTGCAATTTTTCTTTGATAGGGCAGAAAACATTGTGGGAAAAGCAGAAAATGCTGGTTAACAGCATTTTCACCTTTTCCCACAATGTATTCGAAAGGCTTCTTTCCCACGGTCATTAAAAGGTGGCATTGTGTGGAAAAGGCTTACGCTAATGTTAAACACAGTAAGTCTATAAAGGAATGGATGTTACTGATAAAAATAAAAATGATAATGACAAAAAAAAATATCCGATTATTTCCTTACTTGTTTGTACATTTTGGAAAAGAAGGAAATCCAATCCGTCACATAAGTAAAATATTCACTGTTCAAATATCTTTAATAGACTTTGTTAAGAACACATTAAAAACTAACTGCATGAAAATAAACACATTATCTACAGAAATCTCCATTTAATGTTGACCAAATCTATGTTTTCTTTCACTGTTTATCAGTTTTACCTATAACAAAATGTCAACAAGATTATGGGCTTGAAAAATGTGCCAACTTAACTCAGAGACTCTTACAAACATTCCCACTTTGACAGCATTTGCAGAAGACAAATCAAAATGGGGCCAAAATGTTGGAATCTGTGTTTAAGTCTGTAGAAATCATTGTTGGAAAAGCAGAAAATGATGCAACCAGCATTTTCTTCTTTTTCTAATACAATTTTTAAAAACCGTCTTGTTAAAAACTCAACCTTGAAGAAGGAAGTTTTTCAAAACATTGTGGGAAAAGATAAAAAATGCCTTTAACCAAGAATTTCTCCTTTTCCACAAAGTTCAATGACGAATTCCAACATTTCAGCCACATTTAATTTGTCATCTGCAAATGCATTCAATTTGAACATGTCTACAATTTTGTCATCAGGTAAAGAATCACTAAGTCAAAGTTAAACCTAATTCATATGATAATTCACTCCTGTGGTTTAAAAAATTCCATTTGAACCATAATTTGAAAAAAAAAAATAATTAGTGACACTCAGTTCCTTTACTCCACAAAAAAATCTGAGTTATCGAATACTTGCCCTTTCTTCTTGTTTATCTACCCAAAACCATTCAATTCTATTGATCCAGTGAAAATTCCCATATCACCTAAATTACCTTACTAATTTACATGAGTTGCTAAATAATAAACACACTTCTCAATCTGATCTGAGTTTGCCCAAGTTTTAGAGAGTCACATACATATTTGTATTAACTACATTTTGTACTACAAAGAGATGTTTTTCATATAAAGATCTTTGTTTTAGCAAAACAAAAGGAAAGCTTAATAGCAAACCACGAGTTGAATTATGCACAGGAATCATTTCAGTATTGTCTTAACTCTTTACCACACAACAGAGTTTTAGACTGATCCACTTGAAAGCATTTGCCTGCAGCATATTAAATGTTACTCAAAACATGAAATTTGTCATTCAAAGGGTTGGAAAAAGTTTCCAAAAGAAGAAAATGCTGGTAACCAGCTTTTTCGTCTTTCCCAACAATGTTTTCCAAAGCCTTCTACCTCAGAGTCGTTAAAAGTCGGGACTGTGATGTAAAGGGTTATTCTCTATCCTAAAAACAAAATCTTAAACCTGTCAAAATAGGAAGAAAATGCAAGGCATCAAATCAAATGTAGATGAAATGTAAAAAGCAAAATTTAAGACTCGACAGACGGAAAGCATTTGCAGACAACAAGTTAAATGTAGCTCAAATGATGGAACTGACCTCCTAGAAAGGATGGAAAACATTGTGAGAAAATGCCGGTTGCCAGCATTTTCTCCGTATCCCACAATGTTTTGAACAGACTTCTGCCTCAAAGTTATTATAACTTGGGACTTGAGGTAGACTTTAATTTTCTCACACAAGACGGTTTCCTGTCACAACTGAATTACATGCAAAAAAGGCTAGTTTTAGGCAAAGATTTTTCAACAAAAAGGCTACTTTTAGTCGAAGATTTTTCAACAGTTTCTTTGTAAAATTTTATGATGATCATCATTTTAGACCAAATTTAAGTAATTGCAACTCAGGGTGAACAAGAGGGCCATGATTGCCCTGTATTGCTCCACTGCCTAATGAGTACAAACCATACATACCAAACATTACAATTTTTGGCCAAATGGTTTTAAACAATTTTCTCTATAAAAGCCCAAGTGAATGCTGTGACCCCAGGGCTAGGCCATTTTTGACCACAGAGCCACATACTAAATAATGCAAGTCTAGGCCCTATGGTTATATAAACAAGAAGATTTTCAAAGTGTCCTTGATATAATAAAGCCTGTGTAAATCATAAGACACCTGAGGGAGGGTTGTGTCAATCACAGGGCTAAATTTTTAACAAATTCAGAAGTGATCTACAAGATGAAGCTATAAATGTGCCAATTTTGGTAACCTTAGGATTTATAGTTAGACAAAGAAGACTTTCAGAATTTTCACTCTATAAGCACAAGTTAAAATTATGACCCATAGAGTGGGACAAATTTTGACAACACAGCTTTTATTTGAAAAGTTTAGAAAAAGGCCTCCTAGATGATAACACTCACAAAATATAACAGCTATTGGTCACAGTTAGGAACAAGAAGAGCTTTCAAATTTTCAGTATATAACCCTACATTTATGTAAAACCTGTGAATGTAGGTCTGGGCCAATTTTGAGCCCATGGAAACTTGAAGAAACTTGGTAGAGGTTTACTAGATAAAGCTACATGCCACATTTGGTAGCCACAGGCTTTTTGGTTAGGAACGAAAATATTTTTAAAGTTTTCATGATATAAGACAATGTAACATTTGTGATCCCAGGGATGGAGCCAATTTTGACCCCAGGGCTATAAATGAGGAATCTTAGTAGAGATCCATTAGATGAAGATATATAACAAATTTTGTAGCCATAGGCCTAATATGGTTTCGATCCAAAAGATTTTTAAAGTATTCACTGGTCAAGCCCATGTAAAACTTGTGACCCCCCTAGGCAGGGCCAATTTTGACTCCAGGGCTATATTTTGAAGAATCTTAGAAGAGGTCCATTAGATGAAGCTACATACCAAATTTGGAAGCCTGAAGCCTTATGGTTTAGAACCATAAGAAATTTAAAGTTTTCACTGTATGACCTTATGTAAACCTTGTGACCCCTGGGATTGGGCTAATTTTGGCCCCAAGGCTATGATTTGATGAATCTTAGTTGAGATCAATCAGACAAAGATACTTGCGAAATTTGGTAGCCCTAGACCTTATGGTTTTGAACCAGGAGATTTTTAAAGTCTTCACTGTACACTAGCCATTGTGAAACTTTTGACCACCTGGACAGGGCCAATGTTGATCCCAGGGCTATAATTTGAAGAAAATTGGTAAAGGTCCATTAGATGAAGCTACATGCCAAATTTGGTTGCCCAATGCCTTATGATTCAGAACCAGAAGATTTTTAAAGTTTTCACAGTATAAGCCTATGTAAAACTTGTGATCCACTTGGTGGGACCAATTTTGGCCCCAGGGCTATAATTTGAAGAAACTGGTAGAGGTCCATTAGATGAAGCTATATGCCAAATTTGGTTGCCCCAGGCCTTATCCTTTTGGACAAGAAGATTTTCAGTATTTTTTTTGTTGCCATAGGAACAAGAGTTTTCACAGGAATCAGATTCTTTCAAGAATTCTGAAGAGGACCATGGAGGACCATTTCTGTGAAGTTTGGTGAAAATTGGATTGGTGGTTTCAGCGAAGATGTTTAAAATAGAAGTTAACACTCAGATGGATGTTGGGAAGCAGGGACACATGGCGGACACACTGGGCCAGTGCAGCTAAAAGATTATTTCCACAAGCTCAAAGGGTCCAAGTATTATTTGATTCCTTTATATTACTGTTGCATGATCAACAGATTTAAAACACTCTGAATGAGATAAAACAGAAAAAAAAAAAACTTCAATCATGTCTTCATGAGAAAAACTTGGTGTCAATATTTGAAAGAGAAATCCTCACGAAATAGACTTCAATGCAGGACATGCAACATTGCATTACTGACACTAGATCAGAAGGGATTATCTTGTGTGGCAGAAACCCTTTCCATGCTTAGCATAAAAGTAGGTGCTTTAATAGATAGTGTAGATCAAGATCAGACTGCACAGGATGTGCAGACTGATCTTTAATCTATACTGTGTGATAGAATTTTTTTGGACAATATCTTCTGCACAATGAGTGTCTGAAAATTGTGATGTTTGTTATTTGTTTTTTGACCGATAAAAAGCACCTGTTTTATTCATTCAGGGCTTTACAAACTACTCCTCTGAGGGCTTATGATAATATTATCGCTATTGTCAGACAATGAAAGAACCCAGTAGACATTATCAATCCAAGATCAGACTGAATGTTTTGTGTAGTCTGATCTTGATCCAACCTATCTGTAAAAGCAAAGGATATTGGCTTATTTCTGCTGGACATTATTTATTCCATGTCTGCAAACAAAGAAAAGAACAGTCTAAAAATTGAACTCTTTACCAGATAACAAAATTTTAGACTTGTCCATACTGAAAGCCTGAAATGCAGACAATAAATTCAATGCTGTTCAAGTGATAGCATTTGCCTGTGAAAAGGTAGAAAACATTGTAGGAAAAGAGGAAAGGGTGGTAACCAGCATTTTCTCCTTTTTTCTATTAAGTTTACAAAGGGTTTCTTCTTCAAAGTTGTTAAAACAAAAGATTTTTTGGTAAAAAGGTTAACCCTTTACAAAACGACAAAATTTTAGATTGGTCCAAATTGAAAGCATTTGCAGACGACAGAATAAATGTGGCTGAAAATTTGAAATGTGTTTTGGGAAGGGTAGAAAATATTGTGGGAAAAGGAGAAAATGCCAGTTACCAGCATTTTCTCCTTTTCCCACAATGTTTTCAAAAGGCTTCTTTCTCAGGGTCATTAAAAGTCAGGATTGTGTGGCAAAGGGTTAAAGAAACAATTCATTGTGAATTTACAAGGGTTGTTTGATGATGAGTATGAAAGATGGTGGTTGCTTCTGAAGCTATTGTCTGTGGCTCCATTCATTCTTTACCAAACAACATTTTGCAGACGACAAATTTGATGGCCCACAAAATTAATGCTGGCTACCAACATTTTCTTCTTTTCCAACAGCGTTTTCAAAAGTCCTCTTCATCCATGTCATTAAAATTTTGGATGGTGTGGTAAAAGATTAAGCAATAAAAAGTTAACAATTCGCTGCACAACAAAATTATAGACTTGCCCAAATTGGCACTTGCAGATGACAAATATGTAGCTCATTGATGAGAAAATTTGTCAATGTAAGTTAAAAAAACATTTTGGGAGAAGTAGAAAACGCTGGTTACCAGCATTATCTCCTTTTCCAACAATGTTTTCAAAAGCCTTCTTCCTCAGGGTCGTTAAAACTCAATATTGTTTGGTACAGGGTTGAAAAAATAACTAAATTCTCTTTTTATGCTGACAAATAAAGCTTAGGTATGATGACAATTCATTTTAACCCTTTTCTAACATATTAAACTGCCAGTCTGCTACCACTGTCCAAAAACGCTCAAGGCATGAAGGGAAATAACTCAAATGGAAATAAAAGCTGACTTCAACCAATTATCTACCTTTACATTAATGAAACCAGTAAATTTCATAGCAGTGAACAAACAAACAATTACTGCAGATCAATATCAGACTGCACAAAAAGTGCAGTCTGAATATGTCTTTTATGTCATGCTGTGCCTTTCAGTCTTTACCATGCAATCCTGAGTATTAATGACCCTGATAAAGAAACTTTTTGAAAACACTGTAGGAAAATGAGAAAATGCTGGAACCCAGCATTTTCTCCTTTTTCCCACCTGGTGGGCACTTTCTGCTTTCCCCAACAAATTTTAAGTCTGCAACCCTTTTCAAAGAATTAGATCCCAACATTTTGGCTCCTATAAATCTGCATACTTTACTTCAATAAGGGCAAATCTAATATCTTGTCTGGCAAGGCATGAAGGCAACTTCCCGCAAGTTTTCAATCAGCAAATCGCCTGCAAGTGGCAGATTCATAATCAATTTTGATGAATGAATAATAGGGGGGTCTGCATAATGTCTCTGTAGTTCTAGTGTAAAAAACATATAGGATTGTCTAGGTATCTAGTAAACGATGGGTATGTAAATTCTTTAACTCTATACCAAACAACAAAATGTATGACCTGTCCAAATTTAAAAAAAAAATAAGACAAAATATACATGAAAAATTGAACTTTGTTTTTGGAAGGGTAGTTGAAAATATTGTCTGAAAAGAAGAAAATGCTTGTCACCATCATATTCTCTTTTTCTCACCATGTTTTCAAAAGCTTTCTTTCTTTGGATCATAAAAAGTTGGGATTGTGTGGCACACGGATGACAGACAACTCCAACTGAACTTGTCGAAACTGAAAGCGTTTTCCTGATAAAAAATCAAACTATGGCTTTAATGATTGGATTTGTATTTCAATGGGTAGAAAACAATGTGGAAAAAGTTGCAATACAATGAAAGTCTAGCAAAGTCAAAATTGAAAGCATAAATTTTGTAGACGACAAATTCCATGTGGCTCAACTGACTAAAACCCTAATCGAAAGGTTAACTCTTTACCAGGCACCAAATGCTTTCAATTTGGACCAATCTGAAATTTTGTCTTTTGAGCTACGTTAAATTTGCCATTTGCAAATGCTTTCAATTTGGACCAATCTGAAATTCTGTCTTTTGGTAAAGGGTTAATACTTTCATTTTTTTACAGATTTCCACAGTCTAACAACAAAAAGCTAGAACCTTACCCAGCATGAAATTATGTTTGTGATTAATAGCTTTACCAGCTTTACCAGCAGAAGTAATAACCTATGTTAACAGAGACTGTTTTGGTAAGCTGTAGAGTGCCAAAACAAAAGAAAAAGATCTTTTCAATGGGTAACAAACCAGGAATTGAAGCCTTCAATCCTTTACCTCTGATCATTCTTTGGATGATGGTTATGTGAGAAAGCAGCCAGTGGCTTTGGAAGAATAGTGTACAAAGTGCCAATAAAAAATATTCCAGGAAAATATGGATAGGTGAACCTTCCGCAATGATATAACTTAAATAATGCTGGAAAGGCATAAAATACCATAGAAGCACTCAAACCTTTACTGAACTATCCAAACCCCGAGGAAGGAGTTTTTGAAAACTTTGTGGGAAAACGAGAAAATGCTGGTATCTGGCATTTTCTCCTTTTTGGGAAATATTTTCTACTCTTTCAAACACAACTCTGATCATTTTACTGACGTTTTTCATCTACAGATGCTTTCAATTTGGACAAGTCTTTGCAGGAAAAAGAGAAAATGCTGGTATCCATGATTTTCTCCTTTTTGCACAATGTTTTCTACCCTTTCAAAGACAACTTGGATCATATGACCAACGTTTTTCATCTACAGATGCTTTCAATTTGGACAAATCATAATTCTGTCATTTTGTAATGAGTTATCAGAGGGCTAGCTTTGGTGAACTATAGAGTGCTATAATGAAAGAGATGGTGTTTTCATAGGCTAACTCTTTACCAAACGACAAAGTTTTAGACTAGTCCAAATTCAAAGTATTTGCAGACGCAAAATAAATGTGACTCAAAAATAGAAATTTTGTTCTGGAATGGTTGGAAAACATTGTGGGAAATGGAGAAAATGCTGGTTACCAGCATTTTCTCCTTTTCCCACAATGTTTTCAAAAGGCTTTTTCTTCAAGGTCGTTAAAACTTGGGAATGTGTGGTAAAGGGTTAAACAAGGAATTGAAATTCTAACCTTTGAATTCTTTACCAGCAGATAAAATCTTAAAATTAGTTCAAATTCAGAGCACTTGCAGATGAAAAGCAAGCTCAAACTAGGACAAAAATTTTGTATTTGAAAGGAGACAGAACGAATAAAGTGAAGGTAAAATGCTGCTTACCAGCACTTTCTCCTTGTTCCATAATCTTTTTAAAGGTTTCTTCCTCTGAGGGTTATTGAAACAAAATTGAGATTGTTTGTTAAAGAATAACTCCTTGGCATGCAAAATAAGTGCCAAAATGTTTGAGCCATGCTCTGTGAAAAGGGGGCTGAATGCATCTGCAAAAAGTATCGACCCATGTCAGCCTGTGCAGTCCTGTGCAGCTGACATGGGTTGAAACTTTTTGCTATTTATGAATATTCTGCATGTCCAATGAATGTACCTCAGGTCAATCATTCACAGTCAGTTGTTATACAAAATGGATTTCATGGATCCATCCCTATGAGGACTTCTTACTTGGTATCATGCATTATGACGATGCATTAAGTCCCCTTTTCCTAGATCATGACTTTTCTGTTTTGAAAGTTCTTACGGACAGAAAAACTGAAACACTTCATTTAGGTACTGGACAAAGATTGGCAAGTGGGTTCGATCCAATATACTTGCTTTTATCAAAGCCAGTTGGCTATCCGTTGATCCACAATACTTTTGCCCTTTACCAAGCGTTCTTATACTTTAACAGTCCCAAAGACTTTTGAAAACATTGTGGGAAAGGGAAGAATTGCAGATAACCAGCATTTTCTCTTTTTTCCCTCCCTTTTTGAGACAACCCCATTATATGAACCATATTTAACCATTTACCAGACAACAAAATTTTAGCCTTGTCCAAATTGAAAGCATTTGCAGAGGACAATTTCAATGTGGCTCGTTAATGGTGCAATTTTTCTTTGATAGGGCAGAAAACATTGTGGAAAAAGAAAATGCTGGTTACCAGCATTTTCTCCTTTTCCCACAATGTTTTCAAAAGGCTTCTTTCCCAGGGTCGTTAAAAGGCGGCATTGTGTGGTACAGGGTTAATTTGTTGTCTGCAAACAAAATGCTTCCAGTTTGGATGCTTCTAAAATTTTTGTTGTCCGATAAGGGGTTGATATCATCTTTATATTCATAATTATGTACAGTCGAAGTTCACTATTTACCTACATCATTATCTAACTTAAGCCCTACCCTGCGCAATCACCATTTGATGCCTCTTTTAGTGAGTCTAGACTAAAAGAAAACATTGTTGCAAATGAAGAAATCACTTGAAGCAAGAACTATTTTTCAATTTGTCTGGATCTTTTCTTGCTAGTTTTTCAATCCAGATCTTTATATTTGTACCAATATGATGTTTTCTTCTCTTCTCTCAAAATCTCATTACAGCAAAGCCCTACATAGGCACAATAATAGGGCCATGGGTTACCATAGAGTAAGAAATGAAGATTTCCAGTGAGTTAACTCTTAACCAAATGACGAAATAACTGAAGGCATTTGCAAACAACAAAATAAATGTGATCCAAAAACATTATAGAAAGTCAAAGTTTTCGCACCATAACACAGACAACGATGACGCAGGGCTATGGCACCTTGTAGATGTTTTCTTGGAAAACAGCCAAGCTAAAAATACAAATGAGACACAAAAGCCTAGATATACCGGTACTTATTAGATACTGCATCACAATGAAATGTGTCTCTGTAAGTCTAGATGGTTGCATTTGATTGTAGTTCATTAATTTTTAGACTAGCGAAGCTCATTTCGTCTATAGGCATCATGTCACTGACCTAGAGTCAAAGTAAACAAAAAAACCCACAGTTGCCAAATACTGCCTCACAGAAAATACTTCTTTCTGTTAAAAATCCTAATTCTGTTACATATGACAATTTTTACAAAAAAAACATAAATCTCTACCACTCCAATTTGAACATGTTGTCTTACAAAGTAATAAACTGAACAAGATGCCATTTACAAGGTACAAGATCTTTGCTTATATGTAAATTACGTGACCTATGCAAAGCAGAGAATCACTTATTCGTACACCATTGTAACATTATGAATGAATCTATTAATAGATATTACCTAGGTAACTTGTAGCAAATCCCAGCTGTATGAGCCCTCAGTGGACAAGGAACCCTTGTCATTCCTTCAGTCATTCATTATTTAGATCATTGTGTACAGTTAAATGTTATTTTTTACTGTTATTTCAGTCTTGAATATAAACCCTTCACCAAACAATCCCAAGTCTTAACGACACCGAGGAAGAATCTCTTTGAAAACATTGCTGGAAAAGGAAAAAACGCTGGTAACCATAATTTTTTCCTTTTCCCACATTGTTTTCTACCCTTAAGGAATCAGGTTTCATCAGTTCAGCCACATTTAATTTATGGTCTTCAAAAGCTTTGAATTTGGACGAGTGTAAAATTTTTCATTTTGTAAAGAGATTTAAATAGTTAACGACATCTTGTGCTATTGGATATTTACTAATTGACTGCATGGTGTTTAACGCCATTTTCAACATTATTTCAGTGATATTGCGGCGGCTAGAGCACCTATCCAGGCTTTCCTGGAGTTTATTTTACCAGCAATACGGCAACTGAATGACCTTTTGAGGACAATGTGGATTAAGTTCAGATTGCACAGAGCATGCAGTCTGATCTTGGATCTACACTGTCCAATAAGAGGATACATTTTCTCCAAAATGTAACATTGAAATAGCAATATTCAGGTGTTTACAGTCGGCTTGAAAGTTTCATTTAACATTTTTTAGCATTTTAAGGGTTAAACTTAACCTGGATTATAGTTAACCATTAGCACACATAGCCCCGGCAGCTCAGTCGGTAGCATACAGGACTGGAGAACAGGAGGTCATTGGTTCAATCCCAGACTCGGCAAACTTCTTTCCGACGATCTATGATTAGTCAATGGGACAGGATTCATTTCTCTCTCAGGTTTCGACGATGGTAATGTGGGAATGCAGCCAGGGGCTTGGAAAGAATATTGTGCGGAGTACTGGCAAAAGAAACTCCTGGAAAGCATGGATATGTGCACTGGCCACCACTACATAACTGAAATAACGTTGAAAACAGGGTTAAACACCATACAAACAATTAATCAATCAAATTTGCTAGTCAGTCAGTATTTTCAGTACTTTGATTTATAATACCACTGATTTTTGTTTACAGAATGGTCCAGGGAGTAAGTCTAAATGTGCCTTGGATTTGAAAAGTTCTACAAATGGAAATAAGAAGTATTCCTGACTAAAACTGCAGATTCTCACTTTCATCAATGCTTACCTACTTAAATGCACCATACCTGGGCACATTACATCTGTAACAGAATGCCAGTGCATAGTACAAAATGGCTCCACACAGGATGAGAAATGACATAGGACATGAAAAATCTCATCGTATATCTGAGGAAACAGGGCTCTACAAATAACTCAGCAAAGAGGTTGGCACTCTGAGGGTTAATCTTATATTAGCACTAATAACCAAGTGTTTCATCTTCTCTTTAAACTTAAAATTAGTTTGACTTGTTATTATCATGCATGCTAATTTACTTATAATAAAAGTAGCTGATGCAACTCCCAACATTCTCTGGCAGAGAAACTTCATTTTCTCTTTCAAAGATCTTTATTTTTCCATCTGTTTCATAGTAACCCTAAGAGTGCCAAGTAAGCAAAATGGATGATTTCAACCTGGAGAAAAACCCATGTAATTAACCATTTATAGGCTCCATCTGTGTACAATTATCTCAGTGTAGTACACAGCAAGGAGCAGTCTGATCTTGGTCTACAATGGTTGTAAAGGCAAATGTATTTGAGTCATACTTTGTGAAAAGGGGGCGGAATACATCTGTAAAAAGTATCGACCCAGCTCAGTCCGCACAGGCTGACCTGGGTCGATACTTTTTGCTATTGGTCAATTTTCTGCATGTCAAAGGACCAGTACACCTCATGATTCAGTCAGTTCTTATATAAAACAGATTTCATGGATCCAAAATTATATGACAACTTTCTTGGTATCATGCCTCACAGAAATGCATTAAGCTGCCTTTTGCCACAGCATGGCTTATTTATGACAGGAATTCTGAAGTTTTACTGAGTCACTGTATTCTCACACACTTTACTGAGAATTTCAAAGAATTTGGTAAGGCACACACTTCATAGCTTTTTCTATTCAACAATGTAAGTTTGAAATCTGACAGCAAACTTTGAGACATAATAAGAACTTCGAAAAACAATAACACAATCCACAGAAAACAAAAATAAGGGCAATAAGGGACCCTGGTAACCCTTAGCAAGCAGCTGATTTAAGACAGACTGCTACCACCTTCTATGTATTTCCCTTGTAGTCAGCTGATAACCAGCATTTTCTCCTTTTCCAACAATGGTTTCTGTCCTTTTACAGACAAAATCCATCATTTGGGAGACATTCTATATGCACGTACCATCTGCAAATACTTTCAAATAGGGTGACATCTACAGTTTTGTTGTTTGATAAAGTCTTTGGTTAAACAGGGTGAAAGTATTTCTTTGATTATCTTTGGCTGTCTGGAGGGAATCAAAGAAGAGCATAGTTTCTGGCTTTGCCATAAATACAATAACACAATCCTCTGTTTTTTCAACCAGTTTCAAAATAAGAAAACTTTTAACCCTTAACTCTTTACCTACAAGCAAAATATAGACTTGTCCAAATTGAAAGCATTTGCAGACAACAATTTAAATGTAACTCAAAAGATGGAATTTGTCTTTGATAGGGTAAAAAACATTGTGGGAAAACAAGAAAATGCTGGTTACCAGCATTTGCTCCTTTTCCCACAATTTTTTCAATAGGCTTCTTTCTTAGCATCATTAAAACTCATCATCATATGGTTCAAGGCTTAAAGTGCCAAATAAACCCAATGGACATTTTCATTCTACAGTAAAACCAGGATAATTGCATTTTTGTGGCTGCCTAATTTGTCTGTACTGAGCCAGCAAAGTGGACAATGTAGATCAAAGATCAGACTGCATGTTTTGTGCAGTTTGATCTTCATCTACACTGGCTGTAAAGGTAACTTTAGTAGTGATAGGCACTTTGAGGGTTCATTGTTCTAAATAACTATTGTTAACCTGGGAGGGAAAATTAATATCAGCATCAACCTGTTAAAGGGGCCTATTCATATTTTTTTCGTGTTAATTAAACTCTCTTGTAAAACACTTTTATTAATACATTACAATTTTTTTTTTTTTCTTTGAGTGAAGAAAAAGGAGGGTGAGTGATAAGGTATAATTTTGATGTTTAAATAAAAGGATGATTGTTTTGTGTCATCATTGTGACTTTAAATACTCTTCGTTGGGAAAAAAATATTCTGCCTCCACTCAGGGATTTGAACCTATGGCATTCAAAACCATAACATTGCAACTATCATTTGACTGAGTTATTCGGGCTAATGAATCTTATGAGTTCAAAATGTATTTAACTCTTTACCACACAATCTTCACTTTTGTTGACGCTTAGAAAGAAATCCTTTTAAAACATTGTGGGAAAGAGGGAAAATGCTGGTAACCAGAATTTTTCTTCTTTTCCCACAATGTTTTATATTTTTTCAAGGACAATTCAATCATGCGGGCAACTTAATTTGTTGTCTACATAATGCTTTTAATTTAGAAAAATGTAAAATTTTGTTGTCTGGTAACAAACCAGAGCAATTTCTCCTTTCACCACAATGTTTTACGGGTAACTCTGTACCCCACAATCTCGAGTTTTAACGACCCTAAAAGAAAAGACTAAAGTGAAAACATTGTTGGTAAAGGAGAAAATGTTGGTAACCAGCATTTTCTCCTTTTCCATCAATGTTTTCAATGCTATCAACAACAGAAATCGTCATTTGTGCTACAGTTTATTTGTTGTCTGCAAATGCTCTCAATTTGGTCCGGTCCAAAATTTTGTCGTTTGGTAAAGAGTTAAATTAAGTTGTCTTCTTCATGACGAAAAAAAGTTATCTGCAGTTGGCAGTGAGTTAATATAATGTACATGTACATGTTTATAACAGCCTGGTTCTCATTTCTTGATGATAGATATGACCTAAATTTTTGAGAATAAAAATATGCTTTGAGTGAATCAATTCATTGTATGCTGTAGGCCAACTAAGGGTGTTTTTGCTATATTATTATCACAGATCAAAATCAGCCTGCACACCCAACAATCTGAAAACCAATGTATATTTCAAATTTTTGACGGGTTAAAACTCGTCCAATGAGCCCTGAAATTGTCAAGATGTAGGTTTCTGTTGGCTATCTCAGAAAAAAAAAAAATCTTTCATTCACTTAAAAGAGCAAAAGATTTAAAATCAAAGGACTGAAAGTCCTGAAATATACGCTCTGACATTTAGCTGGCTCTTGAGATAGAATTTTATGAAAGGAGCCTAGAAAAATGTTATCAAGCAAGCTAAATTGGCGAGCTTAATAACAAATTTTCGTGGCAAGACTTAGTGTTTCCCTAACCACACAATCCTGAGTTTTAAAGACCCTGAGGGAAAAGCCTTTTGAAACATTTTGAGAAAAGGAGAAAATGCTGGCTACCAGCATTTTCTCCATTTCCCACCATGTTTTCCAACCTTTCAGAGACAAGTTCCATCATTTGAGACACAATTTAATTGTTGTCAGCAAATGCCTTCAATTAAGAAAAGTCTAAAAGTTGGTTGTGTGATAAAGAGTTAATAAAATGTTATCTCAAATGCCAATGTACTATGTCAGTCTTTATCACATAACTGTATCTCAAGAATTATTTGAAAAAATATTTATTGACCCTGAGAAGGGCTTTCGAAAACATTGTGTGAAAAGCGGACAAAGCTAGTAACCAGCATTTTCTCCTTTTCTAACAAACTTTTCTACCCACCAATGATAGGTGCATTATATATACAAAATTTAATGTCTAAGCTCAAGGGGAAAACAATTCTTCTGTACATCAACAGTTTCCTGTTCATGAAAATACAAAATTTGAGATCTGACGACAGAGCTGCGTAAGAACTGTGACACAAAGTATTGATGTCCGTGTATACAGACAGATAGAAAGGCTAAATCTTTTCAGTGCAGTGTCTTGCCCAAGATCATTCTTACATGACTACTGTAGCCATTGTGATTCAAACCAGTCTTTCAATTTTCTAATTGCAATACAAACCCTCAAGCACTGGTCAATGCAGGATCCCCAAATTATGTAAAAGCTGTGCAGTTCAACCGCATTTAAAAAACTGAGTTCATCGAAAAAATGGTTCTGTAACTTTTTATTCCCCATAATTCCCAGCTCAATAAAGAAGCAAACAAAAAATATGCATCATTTCACTTTCAGTGTTTGTTGTCTGGCTGTCATCATAGCAACACAATTTTCCTCTGAGACTAAAAACATGTTCACAGTTTAAAAATTCACCTTAACCTGGTTTTGCTTCAGTCAATTTAACCTATAGAAGACCTGTCAAATTTTTTAGTGGCCTGATTTTGTAGACAGTCTTCATTAACCCTTTACCGCACAATGACGCCTTTTGACGCCCCTGGGAAAGAAGCCTTTTGAAAACATTGTGGGAAAAGGAGAAAATGCTGGTAACCAGCATTTTCTCCTTTTTCTACAATGTTTTCTACCAGATCAAAGAAAAATTGCACCATTTGAGCCACACTGAAATTGTCGTCTGCAAATGCTCTCAATTTGGACAAGGCTAAAATTTTGTCGTCTGGTAAAGGGTTAATATTAGACTCCACGGTAAATGCAGTCTTGTCTTTGATCTACACTGCCTTGAAACTATCACGATGACGTAAACGTTTCACAGACTGAAAGTATTTACATATATTTTTAAAATCAGACAAGGAGGAAACTGCAAGTATGTACTT
Source organism: Tridacna gigas (assembly GCA_945859785.2). Classification (NCBI taxonomy): domain Eukaryota; kingdom Metazoa; phylum Mollusca; class Bivalvia; order Cardiida; family Cardiidae; genus Tridacna; species Tridacna gigas. The sequence continues at coordinate 47,653,628 of OX244030.2, read as the reverse complement.
CAGAATCAGACAATGAAATAATCTTCCACTTGTTAATTTAAAAATCTGTTGAAATGATCTTTGCAATTGTCCGCATAGGTACAAAAAGATGCAAGCATCACTGACTCATACAACTGTCTTTGCTTGACGATGTCTTTAACATCTACATATATATTTATAGCCATCTTTGTGAATCTTTGCTAATGTCCATTTGAAAATGGTCTGCATTGTAGCAAATAGGTAAAAACACACAAGTTCAAATAAGCCACCTGAAACAGCAATTGCCAAATAGCACAGTCTCTATGCCCATGTCTTTGAAGACATGCTGTTTTTACTTCTGCCAAGCAATTCATGGGCAAAGGCAGAAATTTAAGCATGATTTTATTGGTGGAAGGGAGGGCTATTATTTGTCTGCCCCTACTTGCTACCAGTAATGTTCCTTTCGCTACCGTATTTTAGGCCAGGTAGCAACTACTTGCTACTTGCAAAATATGTTAATTTCTAATACTGATTTCGACCCAACATGTCCCATTTTCAAACTCGTAGATATCATCAAGGCAAACTTTCTGAGTAACACACTGAAAATGTGGCCTCTACAGTGTACACAAGACTGACATGGTGACCTAGTTTTTGACCTGACTTGACCCCTTTTTTTAAAGTCAACCAAGATATAATGTCAAGAAAAACATTCTGACCAACTTCCATGAATTTTTTACTGAAATTGTGGCCTCTACACAAGCTTTTTAAAAATTTGACCTGGTGACCTACTTTTTGGACTGATGTGACACAGTTTGCAACTAGTCCAAGAATTCATTAAGGCAAACACTGTGACCAGCTTTCATGAGTACTGGACAAAAAGTGAGGCTTCTAGAGTGCAGACCAAGTTTTTGTAAGATATGACTTGGTGACCTAGTTTTTGACCAAATGTGTGGCATTTTTGAAAACATCTGAGATATCACCACAGCAAACATTCACATATTTTAAATAAGTACTGGGCTGCAATGACATCAAGAAGGTACAAAGGGTTTTTCAAAGATTTGAACTGGTGACCTACTTTTTTATCTAATATAGGGATGGGAACGAATACAAATACGGTATTTGAATATTCAGTTTTTAGTATTCGAATATATTCAAATATTCGCTCATGGAATTCTCGAATTCTTTTATGGTCCGGTGTCTGAAATTTGAATGTCCGAATATTGGAACACTTTTAGCGACACATTCATCTAACAAAATCAAATTAAATATGCACATCAAATACTTTCACAAGCTAGATCACTAACCTTTATACTTCAACTTGAGAAAGGGCATCAGTGAAATCAAAATCAGTCACATACCTTGTGTAATTTATTTTTTGTTGGGGTGATAACTTTTCCTTTAGCCAGTATCAAAGTAAAGACCTAAATCAAAGTATGCTAAGTATTGCAAGTCTAATTCGCCATAAAAATTTCACTCGCCATAAAAATTAAGTACAATTTAAAGCTGAAGTAAACTATTTATATGGAAGAATACAGGTTTTCATTCTAGGGTTGAAAAACCATTTAATTGCTTTGTGTAAAAACTAGTTAATTATTATACAACAACAACAACAACGACTACAACAACATACCCTAGCCTTATGCATATATCACTGACAAAGTTGCGTCGGCAAATCTAACGGCGTATTAGTAAGACCGATCAAGACTGGACAATGACAGGTTTAATAGAGGGTGACAATCAGAAGACTAGTCAAAGGTGTTATGTAAATTAATAGGTGTTAAAAACAGCTTGACACGTGTAAACAACACATCGACAGATACACAGCTGAGTGACAGAGCACAGGATAAGATCATTTTATTTTTTTTTCCCTACTGACAGTCAATTCATTAAGCATTATAAAAGAAGAACAAAAAGATTATTTGAATACTAAATTCATATTCGAATATTCGGCCGTTTTTAGAATATTTGACTATTTGGTCCGATCCCTAATTTTGAGATTTGTTTGAGATACCCTCAAGACCAATGTTCTGACCAAATTTCATGAGTATTGCGCAGAAAATGTAGCCTCTAAAGTGTATGCAAGGCTTAAGATTTGACATGCCGACAGTTTTGATCTGATGTGACCTATTTTCATACATGTTTGTGATCTCATCAAGACCAACATTCTAATCAACTTTCATGAGGATTGGACTGGAAATGTGGCCTCTAGCCTGTACACAAGGTTTTTCAAAGATTTCTCCAGGTGACCTACTTCGGATGTGACAGGACCCATTTTCAAAACATTGAGATATTACTGAGACATTAGGATTCTGTCCAAGCTTCATGTAGGCTGAAAATGTAGCCCTTAGAGCGTATACAAGGTAAAAGTTGATGACGGATGATGCAAGCAGGACACACCACGATCACAAAAGCTCACCTCGAGCACTTCATGCTCAGGTGAGCTAAAAATACAACAGACAGACGGATAAACAGACAGATAGACAAGCTAACGAAAACAATGTTTTCCCACAAATGATTTTGGGGGGAAATCATAGTGAATTTACCAATTTACCTACCTTTCAAATAAATAAGCAATTTTATGACTTACCATAATGGATTATGCAAATTATCTATAAAATCCAAATTATCCTATAAATCTGTCACTGTTCAATTCTTTTTATATGTATACACAAACTACATGGTATAATTTGTCAAAACAATTGCGTCTTCTTACAAAAAAACATGCATCAATACACACTTGTAACGGTTTCTTTGATCCACAATTCAACCTCCAAAAAATTTTTATCACAGCATAGAATGTTTTTGCTGACAGTGTAGATCAAGATCAGGTTGCACCAGTTAAACTGTCTTTCATCTTGTTAACTAACGCTTTACCAGACAAAAAAATTTTTAGCCTTGTCCAAAGTAAAAGCATTTGCAGAGGACAATTTCAATGTGCCTCAAATGGTGCACTTTTTCTTTGGTAGGGTAGAAAACATTGTGGGAAAAAGAGAAAATGCTGGTTACCAGCATTTTCTCCTTTTTCAACAATGTTTTCAAAAGGCTTCTTTCCCAGGGTCCTCAAAAGGCAGCATTGTGCAGAAAAGGGTTAAATATTCTGGCAAAAACAGCAATGAAACTGCTAATCATATTTGTCTAGTTCATGTAATTTTTTTCCAAATTGCAGGCCAACATGCCTTTACTTTGTGAGATATTCTTGCCAAAAATAGCTATGAAACTCTAATATTCAATTCTTTAAGGCCCTAATAGTTCTGTGTTTTAACCACACAAATAAAGACAAATTTTGAAACATTGTGGGAAAAGGAATAAATGCTGGTAACCAGCATTTTTTTCCTTTTGCCCACAATGTTTTGCTATCAATTCACAGACAAATTCTATCCATGTTATTCACATTTCATCTGTCATCTGCAAATACTTCAATACCGACTATTCCGAACTTTTATTCACCTAGTATAGTTCACCCTTAAACAAACAATTCTGTATTAAAACCATCTTGTGGTAAAAGCTTTTGCCAATGTTGTGGGAAAAGAGAAATTGCTGGTAACGTCTCTTTTTCAGTTTCTCACAATGTTTTTTATCATATCACAGACAAATTCAATCATTTTAACCACACTCTGCTGTCTGCAAATGCTTTAAATGTTAACAAATTCAAAAACTGGGGCTTGGTACAGTAACTAGTGGTATCAATTTCATCCATTCAGCACTCAAAGAGTAATCATCATATGACTCAAAAAATATCACTGCATGGAGAAAAATAATTTATTTTAATATTTGCCCTCAATTCTGTGATTCCCTCTCTCAATCATTTCAACCAGAGCACCAAATGAATGAAATAAATATTTCATACAGTCCATAAAAAAATTTACAAAATGATGCAATTGTGCATTTTCAAAGCTGTTTTTTTTTTAAATCACTATTATCTTACTTTACTGAAAAGCGTCAATCAAAAGGCAGTTTGATCATAACCAAGATCTCCGAAATAAAAAAGAAATGAACCGTTTTAAATTCGGTAAAGAAACCAAAACATTTCAATTTCAATGCTGTTTTGGCCAGAATATGTGACAAAGTAGCCGACATAAGTAAGTAGACCAAAGATCAGACTGCTCATTCTATGCAGTCTGATCTTGATGTGCATAGTCTGTAAAATGCTTAGCACACAAGTCATAGGGTTAACTTAGTCTGTCCACAAAAGGACTCTGATCGTCTGATCTTGATCTATACACTCCATAAAGCAACACAAATTGTGTTTAGCAGCCTTACAGGTAGATGAACAACACAGACTCTCCCCTTTAGAGTGTCACTGACGTTGAGAAAGGCATTCTGGGGGTTAATTCTATAAAGCTTCAGATCACATTATACAGATTAGCCCTTTACCACACAATCCCGAGTTTTCACACCCAAAAGAAAGAAGGTTTTAGAAAACATTGTGGAAAAAGGAGAAAATGCTGGTAACCAGCATTTTCTCCTTTTCCCACAATGTTTTCTACTCTATCCAAGACAGACTGATAACTGCCATTTTCTCCTTTTCCCACAATGTTTTCTACCCTATCCAAGCCAGACATCATTAATTTAGCAACAATTAATTTTTGCCTGCAAATGCTTTTAATTTGGTCCAGTCCAAAATGTTGTTGTTTGGTACAGAGTTAAGAACACGTTCCATCTGTTTTCTCTTCAATATTTCCTTTGAATTCTCACCTGTTCCTTTTCACAACAAAAAAAACAAAACAATTTTAATTAGAAATTGAATAATCCTGTCTACTTCTCAATCACATCCAATTTTTTTTTTTAATCTCTAGTTACAACAGATTTCCAAATTTCTCTGAAATAAATCAAAACCTAAGACAGGTCTTCAGCTCACCATAATATAGGTGATGATCATATTCACAAAGTATAAACTCATAAGCCCCATCTCAAACAAAAACCAGTAAGGTTCACTGGATAAACTACTCTAAAACTGTTTTTGCTGGCTAAATGGTGCTAACAGAAAACATTATCCCTTACAGCAATAAATAATGAAATGGACATTTTCCATTGAGAAAAATACAGAAAACTGGTAACAATTTCACAGCTGACTGAATATGGAATTTGAATCAAGTAATGAAGATCCAAGATCAGACTGCATAAATTGTATTTTGTACTGTCTGATCTTGATCTACTGTGTCTGTGAAAGCAGCTAGATTTGTGCATCAAGTGCTCAAAGGGTTAACCTTTGACCCCAGAAAACCTGTATACTACAGATCCCTCCCCCCAGGTGTTTTCCTCTTGTCTAGAAAAAGGATTGTTCCTCAGTATTGTGATCTCTGTTCAGTTCCACAGAAGCATCAACATCCACAACAATAGGCCTGATACATTGTACTGTGTCATATGAGATTGCTAATTCTTTGTAATTTGATAACTTCATTGACCTTTACTGCACTAATTAGATCAAAATCAGTGTACATTAGCCAGTGGAAAGGAAATGGATATTATCTATGATGTTTTGGCTAAAACATCTACAGAAAACATAAGAACATTTCACTAATTAATATCATACACAATACTTATAATAGCCATAACTTTTTCCAGGCCATACTCTTTTAAATTCAGGCAAATTGCTGCTTTCCCACATAAAAAGAGTCAAATCCAATGTTCAGCACAGAAAATCACTTTATCTCAATGATTTCCGTCAATCCAAAGAAGAATTTTTGAGATGCCTAGGTCCAAACTCACAATCTCTAAATTACTGGTTCTGTATAATTTTCTCACAGTTAACTCTTTACCACATAACAAAATTATAGCCTTGTCAAATTGAAAGAAGTTCATGATGACAAAATTATGTTGCAAAAAACATGCAAAAACCATGTCTTCCTCTAATGGTAAAAAAACTTTGTTGGTTAAGCACATAATTATGCTACAGTTTTCTCACCTCATTGATTTGTCCGTTTCATTTTTCTAACTCTATTGTATTCCAATGGGTTACTATTGACAGTGAGATGGTATATTTCTATCTGTAATAATCGGTAGCTTTTAAAAATGTGGAAATCACAGATACGGAAGAAAAATTGGAGATAGATAAATGATAGGGATGCCAAATCACGCCACAATAGGCATTTATTATAAAGGGAGGTAATTCATTTTGTCAGTAAATCTTAAAAATGCACCATATCTATTAAAAATGCACTGCTTGACATGCTTTTTCTTTCTTTTTTTTTTACAAGAAATTAGAAAGTAATGTATGCAGAAAAATAATCCGAAAATAAGTCTTTGTTGACAAGTTAGAACATTTCTAAATGTCAAATGCTTAATTCTTTCGATTAACCCAAAATTTTACTGTTGGTAAACATCACATTTCTAAAAATCAAAGTACTGAAAGTACTGACAGACTAGCGAATTTGATTGATTGATTGTTTGTATGGTGTTTAACCCTGTTTTCAACATTATTTCAGTTATGTCGCAGTGAACAGTGCACATATCCATGCTTTCCTGGAGTTTCTTTTACCAGTACTCCACACGATATTCTCTCCAAGCCACTGGCTGCTTTCCCACATTCATATTATAACCATCGTCAAAACGTGAGAGAGAAATGAATCCTGTCACAATCACTATCATCAATCCTCGGAAAGAAAATTGCCGAGTTGGGGATCGAACCAACGACCTCCAGTTCCCAAGTCCTGTACACTACCGACTGAGCTGCTGGGGCTATGCGTGCTACTGGTTAACTGTAATCCAGTGTAAGTTTAACCCTTAACCTGCTAAAAATGATAAACGAAACTTTCAAGCCGATGGTAAACACCTGAATATTGCTATTTCAAAGTTACATTTTGGAGAAAATAACATATCCTCTTATCGGACAGTGTAGATCCAAGATCAGACTGCATGCTCTGCGCAGTCTGGTCTTAATCCACACTGTCCACAAAACGTCATTGAGTCGCAGTAGTGCTTGTAAAAGAAACTCCAGGAAAGCTCTGGTGCTCTGGCTGCCACATCATCACTGAAATAATGTTGAAAACAGCGTTAAACACCATGCAATCAATTAGTCAATATCCAATAGCAGAAGATATAGTTAACTATTTAACTCTCTTTACTAAACAGAAAATTTTACGCCAGTCCAAATTCAAAGCTGTTGCAGACCATTAATTAAAAGTGGTCGAACTGATGAAACCTGATTCCAAAAAACAATGTGGGAAAAGGAGAAAATGCTGGTTACCAGCATTTTCTCCTTTTCCCACCATGTTTTCAAAGGAATTTTCAAAAGTATCGTTAAAACTTGGCATTGTTTGGTAAAGGGTTAATATTCAAGACTAGAATAACAGTTTAACATAACAGTTTAACTGTACACAATGATCTAAATAACGAATGACTGAAGGAATGACAAGGGTTCCCTGTCCAGTGAGGGTTAATGTAACTGGGATTTGCTACAAGTTGCCTAGGTGTATCTATTAATAGATTCATTCATAATGTTACAGTGGTGTAGGAATAAGTGATTCTCTGCTTTGCATAGATCACTTAATTTACATATAAGCAAATATCTGGTACCTTGTAAATGACATCTTGTTCAGTTTATTACTTTGTAAGACGACATATTCAAATTGGAGTGGTAGAGATTTATTGATTTTGTCAAAATTGTCAAATATAACAGAATTAAGATTTATAACAGAAAGAAGTATTTTTCTGTGAGGCAGTATTTGGCAACTGTGGGGTTTTTTGTTCACTTTGACTCTAGGTCAGTCTTGATGCGTAAAGACTAGCTTTGCTAGTCTAACAATCATTTATTTGAGCAGTATTTGTTACTTTAAGAACCTTTTTTCAGGTTTGAAATTAAAGCCTATTTTCTGTAATTTTGACAAGAATGATCTCCTTTGAAGAACTGTACCTTTGTATTTTGTCCCGCAACATGATTTTCTTTTCATGTTTTTTACTCCACATACATTAAATTATCACATGAGCAAAAATGAAAAAAATCTTTCCATAGGAAAGTACTGTGGAATATGTCCTTAATATTACCCATTTGTATTGTTGTTTTTAATTTTTTGTTCTAAGTTAACTCTTTACCACACAATCCCGCCTTTTAACGACTCTGTGAAAGAAGCCTTTCGAAAACCTTGTGGGAAAAGGAGAAAATGCTGGTAAACAGCCTTTTCTCCTTTTCCCACAATGTTTTCTACCCTTTCCAAAACAAATTTCAATATTTCAATCACATTTATTTTGTCGTCTGCAAATGCTTTCAGTTTGGACCAATCTGAAATTTTGTAGTTTGGTAAAGAGTTAAAGTGACTTTTAAGTATACGGAGGTATGTCACAAAAACAAAATGAAAATTTTCCTGATCACTGTTCCATCTGCTACCAGTTATTTATAGCAAACTTTTCCAAATGAAGCATGCTCAAAACAGCTCTTCAACCAAGGAAATTGCCAAACTGATAGATAAGGTATCTTTATTATATACAGTATCAGTAATCTCTTGCAGGTCATTGCAAAGATACCAAAACTTGCAAATAACTAACCAGTCATGCTTCATTCACAGACAGAAAAGGAAGAAAAATGCCATTTAACCCTCTACCACACAATACCGACTTTCAACGGCCCTGAGAAAGAGGTCTTTTGAAAACATTTTGGGAAAAGGAGAAAATGCTGGTAACCAGCATTATCTCCTTTTCCCACAATATTTTCTAGCCTTCCCAAAACTAATTTAAATTTTTGAGTTACATTTATTGAGTCGTCTGTAATTCCTTTCAATTTGGACTAGTCTAAAAATTTGTCGTTTGGTAAAGAGTTAACACAAGTTACCAAACAAACTGTGCTTAACAGACACTGAAGGTGAGCTTCTGCAATCATGTTTGAAAAAAAGAAGACAAGAGAATGCTGCATGGTACCCTATGAGTATCAGTGAACTTGTGCCCAGTTTTACCACTTTCAAATTTGATAATCAACTGCAGTTTTTTTGAATTATGGACAGTCACAAATTTGTTCCTTGGGAAGCATTATTTCTATTCAAATAAATTTGCAATATTCTACACTTGTCCAGTTGAAAAAAAAATTGCAGACAAAATGTAATGAAACTCAAATAATAAGATTAAATTTTTCGTAAGGATAGAAAACATTGTGGAGAAAAGGAGAAAATGCTGGTGGCCAGCATTTTCTCCTCTTCTCCACAATGTTTTCAATAGCGTTTTTTTCCTGGCGGTTGATAAAACACTGGTTTGATTGGTTACAAAAGGCTAAAGCTTCACTGGAGATTCATAATGCCTCTCTGAATCACTGGAGACACACATTGCATTACACTGTTGACTCTGATAGCATTTTCATAGCCTTTAATGCTGATTACTCTTTGGTTTACTCTTTACCCGAAAACGTAATTTTAGACTTGTCCAAATTGAAAGAATTTGCAGATGACAATTGAAATATGGCTCAAATGATGAGATTTTGGCTAAAATAGGTAGAAAACATTTGCAGGAAAAGGAGAAATTGCTGGCCACACCAGCAAATTCCTCCTTTTCCTGCAATAATTTTAAAACCCATCTTCTTTGAGGTCTTTAACCTTTAGGCTGCTAAGTGCAACTTAGGAATCTTTTGCTGAGAGTGTAGACAAAGATCAGACTGCAGAAAACATGCAGTCTGATCTTGGAACTACACTGTCCGATAAGGAGATATTTTTCCCCAAAAATATAACTTTGAAATAACAATATTTTGAGTTTATACTATCGACCTGATAGTTTCATTTTAGTTATAATAGCGGTTAACTGACTTTACCGAACAACAAAATTTTAAACTCAACCAAATTGAAAGCATTTGCAGATGACAAATTAAATGTAGCTTAAACAATGACTTCTATCTTTGATAGGGTAGAAAAGGTTGTGGGAAATGGAGAAAATGCTGGTTACCAGCATTTTCTCCTTTTTAAGCAGTGTTTTCAAAAGCTTTCTTCTTCAGGGCAGTTAAAACTCGGGATTGCGTGGTAGGGGGTTAAGGGTTAAAACAATGGATCATTTGGTAAATGGTTTACCAAATAAATTTCAAAATCAGGTAAAATGTAAACAAAAGATAGAAAGATTTTGCAGCTTTCAAAACTCTTTTTTCTGTCAGTGACTAACAACAACAAGAGGGCCATGATGGCCCTGTATCGCTCCACTGGCTTATAAATATAAACCATGAAGAGAAGTCTTCACTATATAAGCCCTTATAAAACTTTGACCCCAGGGCTACAGTCGGACTAAATGGGGAACATGTGTATTGCCAAATTTGGGAGTTCTTGGCCTTATGGCTAGTAACAAGACGGTTTCTGAACTTTTCACTCCATAAACCCATGTAAAACTTGTGACCCCTGGTGCAGGGCCAAACTTGATCCTAGGGCTGTAACTTGGGCCCTCTTTGTAGTTGTCCACTAGATAATGCTATAATTATACAAAATTTGGTAGCCTAAGCCTTATGGCTATGTACACCAAGATTTAAAAGTTTTCCCTATGTAAGCCAATGTAAATCTTGTGAAACACCCCCCCCCCCCCCCCCCCCCCCCCGCCCAGCATGAGGCCAAATTGACCCCAGGACTATAATTTGGGCACTTTTGGTAGACCCCAACTAGATCAAGCTAAATGCAAAATTTGGTAACTCTAGGCCTTATGGCTAGGTACAGGAAGATTTTTAAAGTTTTCTCTATATAAGCCTATGTAAAACTTGTGACCCCTGGGGCAGAGCCAATTTTGACCCCAGGGCTATAATTTCAACAAACATGATAGAGGTCTACTACATAAAGCTACATGCCAAATTTGGTAGCCCTATGCCTTATGGTTTCAGACAAGAAGATTTTTAAAGATTTCCAATATTTTTCAGTTTTGTTGCCATGGCAACCAGAGTTTTTGAAGGAATCAAATTCTTTCAAGAAATTCTGAAGAGGACCATGGCAGGATCATTTCTGTGAAGTTTCATGAAAATTGGATCGGTAGTTTCAGAGAAGAAGATGTTTGAAATAAAAGTTAACGCATGATCGGACGCACGCACGGACGGACAGACGGACGCACGCACGACGGACACCGGGCCATGACATAAGCCCGCTGGCCTTCGGCCAGTGGAGCTAACAATACAATTACAGATCACATTTTCACCTTTGCAATAATTTACATACTGTTAAATGGTATGACTAAAGCCTAAATCTATTTTAACATCTGCAGAGTTGTTTACTTCTGGCTGCTATGGGGCTTTAATTGGTTTCATATCCTCTTCTGGTAAATTCAAGCTTGTCCAAGATATTGTCAAGACAAACATTCTGACAAAGTTTCATAAGTATCTGACTAAAAATGTGGCCTCTAGAAAGCACACAAGGTTTTTCTAAGATTTGGCCCAGTGACCTACTTTTTGACCCCAGCATGACCCAATTTCAAACTTGTCTGAGATTTCATCAGGACAAGCATTCTGACAAAGTTTCATGAGTATCAGGCTGAAAGAGTGGCCTATAGAGTACACACAAGGTTTTTCTGATATTTGGCCCAGTGACCTACTTTTTGACCTGACATCAACAAATTTCAAACTTGTCCGAGATTTCATCAAGACAAATATTCTGACCAAGTTAAATTTCAAGTGTATCAGATTGAAAATGTAGCCTCTAGAGTGCACACAAAGTTGTTTTTAATTTTGGTCCAGTGACCTTTTTGACCTGGCATGACCCAATTTTAAACTTGACCAAGATGTTATGAAGACAAACATTCTGAAAAACTTTCATGGGTATGTGACTAAAAATGAGGCCTTTAGAGTGCACACATGGTAATGACAACCACATGACGGACATCAGAGGCCGGACACAGCACGATCACGAAAGCTCACCTTGAGCACTTCATGCTCAGGTGAGCTAAAATAGAGCCATGGATTTACTGATAAGAGTTTCTTAAGGCTTTCAGAGAAGAACACAATTTTGTAGAATTAATCTTATCCAAGTCCAATACAAACATTTCTAGTTTGCAATGAATGAAAAATTGAAAAAGTCCCCTTTAAACCACATTAATTTTAACTTGATCTTCATAAAAAAAATTAATGGGTAAAGGAGAAAATGCTGGTTACCAGCATTTTCTCCTTTTCCCATAATGTTTTCAAAAGGCTTCTTTAACAGGGTTGTTAAAAGTCGGGACTGTGTGGTAAAGGGTTAAAAGAGCTGCAATGAATTTGTAGTGGTTGAAGATACAGGCTTCGATAAACTGTTAAGTTGAAAGTAAAACCTGGGAAATCAGCAGCTTTCCTAATATTTTGTTTTAGAAAAAATCTGTTTTGATTGCTGGATTTAAGAGATCTCAATAAAAAAACAAGAGGGCCATGATGGCCCTGTATCGCTCCACTGGCTGATAAATATAAACCATGAAGAGAAGTCTTCACTATATAAGCCCTTATAAAACTTTGACCCCAGGGCTAGAGTTGAACTAAATGGGGAATATGTGTATTAGAAGAATAACATGCCAAATTTGGGAGTTCTTGGCCTTATGGCTAGTAACAAGACGGTTTCTGAACTTTTCACTCCATAAACCCATGTAAAACTTGTGATCCCTGGTGCAGGGCCAAACTTGATCCTAGGGCTGTAACTTGGGCCCTCTTTGTAGTTGTCCACTAGATAATGCTATAATTATGCAAAATTTGGTAGCCTAAGCCTTATGGCTATGTACACCAAGATTTAAAAGTTTTCCCTATGTAAGCCAATGTAAATCTTGTGAAACACCCCCCCCCCCCTTCCCAAGCATGAGGCCAAATTGACCCCAGGACTATAATTTGGGCACTTTTGGTAGACCCCAACTAGATCAAGCTAAATGCAAAATTTGGTAGCTCTAGGCCTTATGGCTAGGTACAGGAAGATTTTTAAAGTTTTCTCTATATAAGCCTATGTAAAACTTGTGACCCCTGGGGCAGAGCCAATTCTGACCCCGGGGCTATAATTTCAAGAAACATGATACAGGTTTACTACATAAAGCTACATGCCGAATTTGGTGGCCCTATGCCTTATGGTTTCAGACAAGAAGATTTTTAAAGTTTTCTCTATATAAGCCTATGTAAAACTTGTGACCCCTGGGGCAGAGCCAATTTTGACCCCAGGGCTATAATTTCAACAAACATGATAGAGGTCTACTACATAAAGCTACACGCCAAATTTGGTAGCCCTGTGCCTTATGGTTTCAGACAAGAAGATTTTTAAAGATTTCCAATATTTTTCAGTTTTGTTGCCATGGCAACCAGAGTTTTTGAAGGAATCAAATTCTTTCAAGAAATTCTGAAGAGGACCATGGCAGGATCATTTCTGTGAAGTTTAATGAAAATTGGATGGGTAGTTTCAGAGAAGAAGATGTTTGAAATAAAAGTTAACGCACGGGCGGACGGACGGACGGATGGACGCACGCATGCATGGACGGACGGACGCACGACGGACACCGGGCCATGACATAAGCCCGCTGGCCTTCGGCCCGTGGAGCTAAAAATATTCTTCAATCCCCAAACCTGTATCAGAAGACATAATCTATAACTTCATCCATATTAACCCTTTACCAACCAATCCCAAGTTTTAATGACCCTGAAAGAAAAGGCTTTTGAAAACATTGTGAGGAAAGGAGAAAATGCTAGTAACCAGCATTTTCTCCCTTTCCCACAGCATTTTCTACACTATCAAAGATAGAAATCATCACTTGCACTTTGTTTATTTTGTCACCTGCAAATGGTTTCAATTCGGTTTAGTCCAAATTTTATGGTTTGGTAAAGAGTTAAAAGCATTTTTCAACCAAAAATTAAATCAGAGGCTCAAATGGGATGGGATCTGTATTCAAAAGGGTAGAAAATATTGTTGGAAAAGCAGAAAATGCTGGTAACCAATATCTACTACTTTACTAACAAGGTTTTCAAAAGCATCCTACCCAAGGGTTGTAAAAACATGAAATAATTGTTTGGTAGAGGAAACTTAACACTTTACCACCCAAAGATGACTTTGACTGTCCTGGTAATCACTCTTTTCTTCAAAAAATGCTGGCAGAAGGAAAAATTGCAATTTCTACTTTCACAAAAATTTTGAACAATCACGCTTTCACATACCTCTTTACCTTTTACAAAACAATCCCAGAATTTAAATGCAGAAGGAAAGGACCTTGGAAAACTCAGGAAAAAGAAGTGAATACTGTGGTAACTTGCAATTTTCCCCCATTTCTTCCTTCCAGTATTTTTGGTTCTTCCAAAATAAAATTCCATCATTTGAGCCACATTTGACTTGTCTGCTTATGCTGCCAATTTTGAACTAAAAGTGAAATTTTGTTGTTTGGTAAAGACTCAACTTTTCATTTTGCTGATCCATACTTAACCCTTTACCACACAGTCTAAAGTTTTCCCAGAGAGCTAGGGGCTTTTGAAAACATTGTGGGAAAAGGAGAAAATGCTGGTAACCAGCATTTTCTCCTTTTCCCACAAAGTTTTCTACCCTTCCAAAGAAAAAATTACCTGATTTGTGAAATATTTATTTTGACATCTGTAAAATAATGCTTTCAATTTAAATGACTCTAAAATTTTGTTGTTTGGTAAAGAGTTAAAAAAATTTTTCAGCATAATCAGCTACAAATATGTTTCTGTTAATGTATTAATGGGAGCCAAATTTTAGAGATTTCACTTTTAAACCATTACCAAACAATACCAGGTTTTAACAACTCTGAAGAGGAAAGTTTTTAAAAACATTGTGGGAAATGGAGAAAAGGCTAGTAACAAGCATTTTCTCCTTTTTCAACAATGTTTTCTACCTTTCTGAAGACAATCCAATTATTTTAGCCAACTTTTGATCTGTTGTCTGCAAATGCTTTCAATTTAGATCAGTCTACAACTTTATAATTTGGTAAAGAGTTAAACCTGGTTTCAGTTATCCCATAATACCTGCTCTATTTAAGTTATTACCACATAAAAATATTTTAAGCATTTGCAGATGACAAAATATTTTTTGTGATTCAAAAATTGAAATCTGTTTTTGGAAGGACATAAAACATTGTGGGAAAAGGAGAAAATGCAGGTTACCAGCATTTTCTCCTTTTCCCACAATTTTTTCAAAAGCCTTCTTCATCAGGGTCGTTAAAAGGCGGCATTGCGTGGTAAAAAGTTAACTGTATTGAGGTATCTAGCTCTTTCCCCCAAAAATTCATTGTTTTAGCAACCCTTGGGAATAAGATTTTAAAAACATCGTATATAAGAAGAAACTACAATAGTAATCAGAATTTTCTACTTTTCCCACACTGTTTTCTTTTGAGGGGAAAATTATGTACTTGTAATGACTGCATAGGTCTCCTGGGCCACTTCCAGTTAGAGTTTGTTTTACCTTTTACCACAACAATCCCAGGTTTTAGCGACACTAAGGATATAGCCTTTCAAAAACTGTGTGGAAAAAGGAGAAAATGCTGGTATCCAGCATTTTCTCCTTTTCCCACAAGGTTTTTGATACTTACATACACAATTATCACCTTTTCAACTAAATTTTATAATATGTCATCTGCAAATGCTTTGAATTTCACCAGTCTAAAATTTTGAAGTTTGATAAAGAGTTAAACTGTTTCTATGCAAGCATGACGGGCGGGTCCATGCAGTAAAAAGAACAAATTCTTGAAATTTGACCCACCATCTTTCACACTTAATCATGTATCAAAACAGAAAAAGGTCTGACCTAAACTCTGTTTCTAAAAGTGCTGTACAAATGAAATTGAACTTTTTTTTTTAAGGAAAAAAGCCAAAAAATATGAGCCATGTTTTGTGAAAGGGGGGCTTAATGCATCTGCGAAAAGTATCGACACAGGTCAGTTCTTTTTGCTGTTGGTCAATTTTCTGTATGTCCAAGGACCAGTCTACTTCATGATTCAGTCGGCTAAAAAAAGTGGCTATTTATCATCGATCCATAATAATGTGATAGCATGATTGCTACAAAGCCCTCTTTTATAAGAGCTTGGCTCATATATGTTTTGCAAATAAAGGTTGTTTGCCATACTGTCTGGCATGTTACAAAGCAGCTGACAGAGCAGGTTTGTGCAGTCTGATCTTGATCTACCCTGTCTGCAAATCCAACTTAAGTTGTGCTTGGCACTCTATGGGTTAAAACTGCCTCGCAGTCGGCAAATAATTTGTAAATCACTTAACAGAAACATAACAGACTGAGTGTTTTTACAAAAAAAAAACATTTTTCAATTTTTCATGACTGAAGGAAATCAAGAGTCATGCATTCTGAGCATTTAATAATCTCTTTCAAGCAAAAATTGAGATTTGCAGTTCACTTTTCTCTTGAGAATTTCAAGATAAAAAGATTTTTTTTTCTAATTCTGACAAGGCCTTTGTCTGTTTGTATGAATGGTGTTAAACATAACTATATTTGAGTAATACCAAGGCAACAGCAGACTTACTAAACTTTTACCAAACAATCATGAGTTTTAATGACCCTGTGCAAGTAAGCTTTTAAAAACATTGTGAGAAAAGGAAAAGGCTTTTAAGAAACATGGTGGGAAAAGAAGAAATAGCTGGTAATTAGCATTTTGTCCTTTTCCCACAATGATTTTCTATTCTTTCCAGAACAATTAATCTCTGCATTTTAATTGTATTAAACACTTAGTCTGCAAAATCATTGAATTTTGAAAAGTGCAAAATTTTGTTGTTTGTACGAAGTTATTTCCTTACCACACTACAAAATTTTAGACTGGTCCAAAATGAAAGGATTTGCAGATGTCAAATCAAACGTAGCTCAAATGATGACTTCTGTTTGGGATCAGATAGAAAACATTGTGGAAAATGGAGAAAATGCTACTTACCACCATTTTCTCCTTTTCCCACAATGTTTTCAAAAGCCTTCTCTTACAGGGTCATTAAAACTCGGGATTGTGGGGTAATGCCAGTTAACCCTTTACCACACAATCCCGAGTTTTAATGACCCCAAGAAAGAAGTCTTTTGGAAACATTGTCAGGAGGAAAAGGAGAAAATGCTGGTGAACAGTATTTTCTCCTTTTCCTACAATGTTTTCTACCCTTCCAATGGGCATTTCCAGTTTTTGGTTCACATTTACTTTGTTATCTGCAAATGCTTTCAATTTGGACAAGGCTAAAACTTTGTTGTTTGGTAAAGAGTTGATACAGGCTGGAGTGTAGCATCCAGAATTAACTCTGGATTCTTGGTTACATGCTTTCAACAAAAAACATCTATTTGTATATGTCTGGGATCAAACCTAGAACCCCCTGGACTGTTTTCCTATCTGCAGACACTCTTAATTTGGAAAAGTAAAAAAATTTGTCATTTAGAAAATTGTTTAAACCTTTACTACAAAATCCTGTTTTAACTCTTTACCAGACGACAAAATTTTGGACTGGTCCAAATTGAAAGAGTTTGCAGACGACAATTTTAAATTTGATGAAAATGGCAGAAAGTTATCAAAAAGGGGAGAAAATACTGTGGGAAAAAGAGAAATTGCTCATTACGAGCAATTTCTCCTTTTCCCACAGTGTTTTCAAAAGACTTGTACTGCAGACACGTGAAAACCAGGGCTTGTCTGGGAAAGGGTTAAATTAGCCTGACAGAGAAGTTTTTGGAATACATTGTGGGTATAAAAGGTAAAAATCCTGAAAACCAGCATCTCCTTTACCAACAATGTCCTTTCCCGCTTTTTAGACGAATCTCTTCATTTAACCCTTTCCCAAACAAGACCCGGTTTTCACGTGTCTGCAGTACAAGTCTTTTGAAAACACTGTGGGAAAAGGATAAATTGCTCGTAACGAGCAATTTCTCCTTTTCCCACAGTGTTTTCTACCCGTTTTGAGACCTTTCTGCCATTTTCGTCAAATTTAAAATTGTCGTCTGCAAACTCTTTCAATTTGGACTAGTCCAAAATGGGTTGTTTAGGAAAGGGTTAAGTAACTTCTGATTATCATCTGCAAATGCTTTCAATTTGGAGCACAAGCTAGCTTTGAACCCTAATTCACTGCTCGGCTGTGACAGTCTTAGAAATAGGTTTTTACTAATTTTTTCTCTTTACCAGAAGATTACATTTTAGACTTGTCTAAATCAAAAGTATTTGCAGACAACAAACCGAATGAGGCTGAAAAGATAGTGTTTGTATTTAATGGGTAGAATGTGTTGTGGTAAAAAGAGAAAATGAAGGTGAACCAACATTTTCTCTCTTTCCACAATCTTTTCTACATAAGTGAAGAATTTAAGTGGTAATGGGCTGACACTTCACTTCTGCTACATGGATAAAAAAAATCAGTGATGTCAATACACTAATTACTATAGTTCATCAATAGCCTATTATCCCCCAAAGTCCCTCAAAGTTATTTGCAAGTTTACTAAGGGAGGCAACTTTAAAAAAAGGTTAACAAGACTGCTTTCCCCTGTTTAAAATTACCATGAGGGATGTTCAGGGAAAATTCCAAAATAACTGAATTACTACAACACATTGCCAGCTAAAGACGGTGTCTGTCTTACAATATTTGTATCCTAGAACAATATCCTCTTTTACCACCACATTTTCACATGTATGTAACTCTTTACCAAATGACAAAGTTGTAGACAGGTTCAAAATTAAAGCATTTGCAAATGAAAATGAAAAATTAACATGACTCAAAATCTGAAATTTTCACTTGAAAGGGTAGAAAACATTGCGGGGAAAGAAGAAAATGCTGGTTACCAGGATTTTCTCCTTATTCTGGAAAGATTTTCAAAAGGCTTCTTCAGGGTTGTTAAAACTCGGCATTGGTTGGTAAAGGGTTAAAATAAATGAAACGGACATTCTCAAATCAATGTTAAGGTTATAGATACTGCATTTTTCAAAGCTTATGTCAGAATATCTGGTAAGAAAGTGGGTAGTATAGTTTGAAAATCACACTGCATGTTCTGTGTGGTCTGGTCTTGTTCTACACTACTTGCATAAGCAGTTAATCTTCGGTTCAGCAATACTGGGTTTCACCCTTAACCATACAATCCTGACTTTTAACAATTCTCGGTATGATTGCTTTCTTTACCAAACAGAATTTCTGACTGGTTGAAATTGAAAGCATTTTCGGACAACAAAAAAAATGCCACTTTAAAATTGGAATTTGTTTTGGGAAGGGTGGAAAACATTGTGGGAAAAGGATTTTTCTTCAAGGTTGTTAAAACTCATGGTTGTGTGGTAAAGAGTTAAGCACTTATTGATTACGTAATAAATATCAACCCTCCATCAAACAATCATTTTTTTTATTATTATGCACAGTTATTATGCACAGTTTCCCAACAATTCTGTAAGCCAGCTGGTCTGTGACCGAACTGTATAATCCTGCCAATTCTGATCATTAGGTTATTGACCAGGACTAAAGGATTATTTACATAATTACCCCATTATAAGTTCGGTAACAACATAACATGGACTATATACATGGGACATATATAAACCGGTACCTAGAATCTCAATCTTTGAAATATGCAGTTTAAAATACATATGAGCCATGCTCTGTGAAAAAAGGGTTTAACCCTTTACCACAAAATCCTTTTAACGACCCTGAAAGAGACAGCTTTTGAAAACATTGTGGGAAAAGAAGAAAATGCTGGTAACCAGCATTTTCTCCTTTTCCCACACTGTTTTCTACCCCACCCAAAACAAATTTCCATTTTTTTAGTGACATTTATTTTGTCATCTGCAAAATTTTATGCTTTCAAGTTAGACTAGTTAGACAAGTCTACAATTCTGTCATATGAAAATTAGGGTTTATGCCTCTGCAAAATGTATCAACCCATGTCAGCCTGCCCAGCCTGACACAGGTCGAAACTTTTCGCTCTTTTTGTAAATTTTCTGCTTATCCAAGGACAATTCTACCACATAACTCAGTCTGTTGTTAAATAAAAATGGATTATATGGATCCATAATTATCTTGTGATGTCTAATGCTTGGTAAGAAGCATCACAGAGATGCATTAAACCCCTGTTTCAAAGAGCATTGCTCATATCATTCTGTTAGCCCCTAGCTTAGGCGCAGTCTCCACAACCCACAATATGCAAGTGCATAATGTAGAAAACACGGGAACAAGAGAAACATTCTTTCATCACTTTACAGTACACCATTATTCGTAATTAACCCTTTACTACACGATCTTTTAACGACCCTAGCATAGAAGGCTTTTGAAAACATAGTGGGAAAAGGAGAAAATGCTGGTAATCAGCATTTTCTCCTTTTCCCACTATGTTTTCTACTACATCTAAAACAAATTCCATCATTTGAGCCACATTGAAATTGTTGTCTGCAAATGCTTTCAATTTGGACCAGTCTAAAATTTTGTTGTTTGGTAAAGAGTTAAGCTTAAATCTGCTGAAAAAAAATGAACATTTCCAACAGATATTAAAAAGCCAAATATTGCTTTTTCATCCTATTTCCTTTCTTTGGAAAATCTCACTGTATCAATCAGTGTAGATCAAGATCTACAGAAAGTGCAGTCTGATCTTGATTTATAATGTCTTCAAAAGTGCACTGTGTTGTGCTTAGCAGCTTTAACTCTTTCCTACACAATCCTGACTTTTAATGACCCTGAGGAAGAAGGCTTTTGAAAACATTGTGGGAAAAGGAGAAAATGCTGGTAACCAGCATTTTCCCTTTTCCCACAATGCTTTCTAATCTATCAAGGGCAGGTTTCATTATTTGGGCTACCTTTGTTGTCTGCAAATGCTTTCAATTTGGACTAGTCTAAAATTTTGCGGTTTGGTAAAGGGAAGTTGAAATAGCACTCTTGATTCAGAGTACATAATGACTGTGAACCTTGTTACACCTCTGTTTGGAATGCCAAATAAACCCAACTGATATTTTACGTCTAGAAAGTAGACCCAAATAAATTGCAATCTTAGCTGATTTCTCGGCTTCTTGATCATTTACATATTCCAACAGAAAAAAACCTTGAAAAAGCAGTATTTTGGACAGTTTTTCCTAATAAAAGAGGTCTAAATCATAAAATTAGAGCTTTAAGGTTAAAAAATAACAATATCAAAATCTAAATTTATACATTTTACTCAATTCAACTAATTTTCACATTAGGCAGCCCTCTAGTATTCTATAAGGGAAATAAGTAAAATTAAATCTACTAGTGCTGAACCTGGACTTAATTGCTTCTGCAGACACTATAGGTCATGATCAGACATCACAAAAAATGCCATCTGATCTTGCATTAACACTGTCTGCTACTTTGCCAGATATTCTGACAAAAACAGCCTTGATTGATTGAATGATCGATTGTATATTGTTTAATGCCATTTCCAACATTATTTCAGTTATATCACAGCAGGCAGTGCACCTATCCATGCTTTCTTGGAGTTTTTTTTTTAACCACTACTTCATTCAACATTCTTCCAAAGCCATTCAGGCTGCTTTCCCACATACCCATTGTTGAAACTGATCAGTGGCAAGAGAGCAGTGAGAGGGGAATGAATACTGTTGAAATGACTATCATCAATCCTTGAAATATCATATGCTACTTTCATACCTACTGGTAATGTACATTTTCCTTGCTCTTTGACTACTATATAAATAATCTTTACTTTTTTTAATGGCTACAAATATAGTTCCACTGCAAGATGAAGAGACAGTTCAGTTATAATCAAGGATAAAAGAGTGGACAGTGTAGATGAGAGATCAGACTGCACAGAATGTGCAGTCTAATCATGATCTACACTGTCCACAAAAGCTTCTTGTATTGTAAATGCTAAGGAAAGACTTAAATACACTAAAAGGGCTACAAATAATTCTTCAATCAAATGACATATTTTTACCTTTCATTTCAGAATGTTAGGAAGCACAGTGTTCTTGATTAGTGAAGCTAGTCTACAGGCATCATGATTGACCTAGAGTCAATGTAAACAAAACAAGAGGGCCATGATGGCCCTGTATCGCTCCACTGGCTTATAAATATAAACCATAAATACTAAACATTTCAATTCTGAGCCAAATGGTTTCAAAATGAAGACTTACAAAGTTTTCTTTGTAAAAGCCCATGTTAAAGTTGAGACCCGCAGGGAAAAGCCATTTTTGATCCCAGAGCGATAATCACTTGAACCCTGGTAGAGGTCCACAAGATAAAGCCACATGCCAAAATAATACAGGTCTATGCTGTATGGTTATAAATACGGTGATTTTCAAGTTTCGTTCATATGAAGCCTCTGTAAAACATAAGACCCCTAATGCAAGGCTAATTTCAAAAAAAACAATCAAAAGTGCTCCAGATTTGCCCTTGGGTTTGCAGTTAGGAGCAAAAGCATTTTTTGAATTTTCACCCTATAAGCACATGTTTATGACCAAATTTGGGAGTTCTTGCCTTATGGCTAGTAACAAGACGGTTTCTGAAGTTTTCACTCCATAAACCCATGTAAAACGTGTGACCCCTGGTGCAGGGCCAAGCTTGATCCTAGGGTTGTAACTTGGGCCCTCTTTGTAGTTGTCCACTAGACAGAGCTATAATTATGCAAAATTTGGTAGCCCTAAGCCTTATGGCTATGTACACCAAGATTTAAAAGTTTTCCCTATATAAGCCCATGTTAATCTTGTGCACCTTCGCCCCCCCCCTCCACCCCCCCCCTAGCATGAGGCCAAATTGACCCCAGGACTGTAATTTGGGCACTTTTGGTAAACCCCCACCAGATCAAGCTAAATGCAAAATTTGGTAGCTTTAGGCCTTATGGCTAGGTACTGGTAGATTTCTTAAGTTGTCTCACCATGTATGCCCATGTAAAACTTGTTACCCCTGCAGCGGGGCCAATTTTGACCCCAGGGCTAAAATTTTGGCCCGCTTGGTAGAGGCCCACTAGATATAGTTACATGCAAAATTTGGTAGCTCTAGGCCTTATGGCTAGGTACAGGAAGATTTTTAAAGTTTTCTCTATATAAGCCTATGTAAAACTTGTGACCCCTGGGGCAGAGCCAATTTTGACCCCAGGGCTATAATTTGAAGAAACTTGATAGAGGTCTACTACATAAAGCTACATGCCAAATTTGGTAGCCCTACGCCTTATGGTTTCAGACAAGAAGATTTTTAAAGATTTCCAATATTTTTCAGTTTTGTTGCCATGGCAACCAGAGTTTTTGAAGGAATCAAATTCTTTCAAGAAATTCTGAAGAGGACCATGGCAGGATCATTTCTGTGAAGTTTCATGAAAATTGGATGGGTAGTTTCAGAGAAGATGTTTGAAATAAAAGTTAGCGCACGGACCGACGGACGCACGGACGGACGCACGACGGACACCGGGCCATGACATAAGCCCGCTGGCCTTCAGCCAGTGGAGCTAAAAACCCACAGTTGACTACTGCCTCAAAGAAAATACTTCTTTCTATTAGAAAACTTAATTCTGTTATATATGACAATTTTGACAAAAACCACTAAATCTCTGCCACTCCAATTTGAACATGTCTTCTTACAAAGTAATAAACTGAACAAGATGTCATTTATTAGGTACAAGATCTTTGTTTATATGTAAATTAAGTGACCTATGCAAAGCAGAGAATCACTTATTCCTACACCACTGTAACATTATGAATGAATCTATAGATACACCTGTAACTTGTTGCAAATCCCAGCTATATTAACCCCCACTGGACAGGGAATTATATTAACTATAATTATTAACCCTCACTGTCATTCCTTCAGTCAGTCATTATTTAGATCACTGTGTACAGTTAAACTGTTATCTTAAACTGTTATTCTACATCTTGAATATTAACCCTTTACCAAACAATCCCCTGGTAACCATCATTTTTTCCTTTTCCCACATTGTTTTCTGCCCTTTTGGAATCAGGTTTCATCAGTTCAGCTACATTTAATTCATGGTCTGCAACAGCTTTGAATTTGGATGAGTGTAAAATTTTTCATTTTGCAAAGAGAGTTAAATAGTTACATGTAACTACATCTTGTGCTATTGGATATTGACTAATTGACTGCATGGTATTTAACGCCGTTTTCAACATTATTTCAGTGATATTGCGACGGCCAGAGCACCTATCCATGTTTTCCTGGAGTTTCTTTTACCAGCACTACCGCGACTCAATGACCTTTTTGCGGACAGTGTGGATTAAGATCAGACTGCACAAAGTGTGCAATCTGAACTTGGATCTACATTGTCCAATAACAGGATGTATCTTCTCCAAAATATGACTTTAAAATAGCAATATTTAGGTGTTTACCATTGGCATGGAAGTTTCATTCAATATTTTTTACATGTTAAGGGTTAAACTGAAACTGGATTACAGTTAAACAATAGCATGCATAGCCCCGGCATCTCAGTCGGTAGCGTACAGGACTTGAGAACAGGAGGTCACTAGTTCGATCCTCGACTCCACAAATTTCTTTCAGAGGATTGATGATAGTCATTGCAACAGGATACATTTCTCTCTCATGACGATGGCTATGTGGGAAAGCAGTCAGTGGCTTGGAAAGAATATTGTGCTGAGTAACGGTAAAAGAAACTCCAGGAAAGCATGGGTATGTGCACTGGCCACCACTACATAACTGAAATAATGTTGAAAAAAGGGTTAAACACCACACAAACAATCAATCAATCAAATTTACTAGTCTATCAGTACTTTCAGTACTTTGATTTCTTTCAGGCCCAATATTAGTTGATATTATACAAATAAAACACAAAATGGAGCATTATAGTTTTCAAATGTATTGCTTTCACAAAATGAATTTAAATAGTTTTCAATAGATCAAAGGTTTCTACAAATACAATGTACTTTTATCAATCTAAATGTCGAGTTCCACTACATTACAAGTAATTTATTTACCACCTCAGCATGGGAAACATTTAGTGTTGTTATGGCCTGTGTAGATGAAGATCAGATTGCAAAGAATATTCAGTCTATTCTTGGATCCATACCATCAAATATTTAGCTAGAGATTCTGGCAGTAGCTGTGAGCCTCGACTTTGCAATATTTGGACCCTTCCTCTCGGATGAACAGCACATTAATCCTTTTTAGAAGAGTCAAAGGTTTAACTCTTTACCAAATGACAAAATTTTAGACTTGTCCAAATTGAAAGCATTTACAGATGACAAAATAAATGTGACTCAAAAATTGAAATTATTTTTCGGAAGGGTAGAAAACATTGTGGGAAAAGGAGAAAATGCTGGTTACCAGCATTTTCTCCTTTTCCCACCCTGTTTTCAAAAGGATTCTTTCTCTGGGTCGTGAAAACCTGGGATTGTTTGGTAAAGGGTTAACTATGACATAACCACAGGATCCCAAACGACAAAATTTTAGACTTGTCCAAATTGAAAGCATTTACAGACGACAAAATAAATGTGACTCAAAAATTGAAATTATTTTTCGGAAGGGTAGAAAACATTGTGGGAAAAGGAGAAAATGCTGGTTACCAGCATTTTCTCCTTTTCCCACCATGTTTTCAAAAGGATTCTTTCTCTGGGTCGTGAAAACCTGGGATTGTTTGGTAAAGGGTTAACTATGACATTACCACAGGATCACAAATTTTAACAACCATGACAAAGAAAGCCTTCAAAGAAACATTTGTGGGAAAAGGAGAAAATGCTGGTAACCAGCATTTTCTCCATTTCTCTGAAATGCTTTTTACCCTCTCATACAGTTTCAATCATTTGAGCCACATTTATGCTGTAATCTGTAAATGCATTCTATTAGGACCAGTCTCAGATTTTGTTGAGTGGTATTAGTTGTTAATCCTTCGAATGCAAAATAAATGAAAGTAATAATGTCGGTCAAGAGAAAAGACAAAAATTGTTGCCACCATAATGCTGTTTTGGCCAGAACATTTAACTTAAGTCTGAACAGAGTAGATCAATGATCAGACTGCATGTTCTAAACAGTCTGACCTTGATCCATGCTCTCAACAACATACACTAAAGAAACATACAAAGTATTGTAAATCTTAGTAATAGTTTTGTTGATTCAACTGGTCAACATGTTTATTATAGAAAATACACTCTTTTCAAAATCTTATTTCTGTTTGACAAAACTAGTTTTTCTTTATTTAACCCTTTATCACACGACAAAAAAGTAGACTTGTGCAAATTGAAAGCATTTGCAGACGACAATTCAAATGTGACTCTAATGATGGAAGTTGTCTTTGATAGGGTAGAAAACATTGTGGGAAAAGGAGAAAATGCTGGTTACCAGCATTTTCTCCTTATCCCACAATGTTTTCAAAAGGCTTTTTCTTCAGGGTCGTTAAAACTCGGGATTGTGTGGTAAAGAGTTAATTGTTTAACAAACCACCAAATTTCAACCTTGTCCCTATTCACACAGACTATGAATTATTGTGGCTCAAATGGTGGGAGGTCTTTTAGAGGATAAAAAAAAATCTTTGTATGAAAAGGCAAACATGGTGGAACCAGCATTTTTTAACAGTCCCACCATGTTTTTCAAAGCCTGCTTCTATAATGTGAGGGCTGTGAAAGCAGGATGCTGTTTGAAAAAAGTTTAAGTCTGATCTTGATCTGCTCTGTTGCTTAACTCTTTACCACATGGCAATGTTTTAGACTGGTCTAAATTGAAAGCATTTGCAGACGACAAATTAAATATTGCTCAAATGACTGGATTAAAGTGTTTCTGAAGCGCTAAAAAACATTGTGGTTCACAGCATTTTCTCCTTTTCCCACAATGTTTTCAAAAGCTTTCTTTCTCAGAAGTCGGGATTGTGTGGTAAAGGGTTTGACTTAAAGGATCAGTGATGTTTTGGCACCACAGGGCAACAAGCATCTTACAGAGAAATAAGATAGTGTCTCAAGAATGATTGTTTGTATTGATTAAAGTAATAAATATCAACCCTCCATCAAACAATCATTTTTTTTTTTAATTAATCCTTTACAAAACAATCCCGGGTTTTCACAACACCTATGAGGAAGCCTTTGAAAAAATTGTGGGAAAAGGAGAAAATGCTGGTAACCAGCATTTTCTCCATGTTCCACAATGTTTTCTACCCTGTCAAAAACAAATGTTCATTTGTACCACTTTCAAATTTGTTGTCTGCAGAAGTAAGCAGGCTGTAAGAAACACTGTTGGAAAAAAAAAGAAAATACAGTTAACCAGCATTTTTCCCATTCCGACAGTGCTTTTTACCCTCTGCATAGAAAACCCCCATCATTTGAGTCATATTTTATGATTGCAGTTAAATGCAACTTGAACACCTCAATAAGTAAAGGTAGCTTCTGTGAAAGCATTTTAACCCTTTACTAAACAGCCCCAAGTTTTGACGGCCCCTGAGGAAGGTCAGGCTTTTGAAAAACTTGTGGGAAAAGGAGAAAATGCTGGTTACCAGCATTTTCTCCTTTTCCAACTGTGTTTTTTACCCATTCAAAAACAAATCCGATTATGTATGTCATATTTTCCATTCCTCCACTGCAAATACTTTCAATTTGGACAAGTCTAAAAATTTTAAGTGTTAAAAAAATTTTTGAACTTGGAATGAATTTGAGAATGAAAATTTGAGGGTGATTATTAATTCTTAAAATCAAACAGCAATAACAATTAAAGTCATTTGATGCTCATGTGAAGGACTTAACACTTCAAGAATTAGGGAACATTTCAACACATCTTTACATAAATTTATGTTTAAATATCAGTATTAACCAGTTAACCCTTTACCATACAATCTCTAGTTTTGACGACCAGGACAGGAAAGACTTTTGAAAGCATGGGGAAAGGAGAAAATACTGGTAACCAGCATTTTCTCCTTTTCCCATAATGTTTTATTACTTTTCAGAAACAAATTCTATTTTCTGAGCCACAGTTAACCCTTTACCACATAATCCCAACTTATAACAAGAGGGCCATGATGGCCCTGGAGTCGCTCACCTGAGCCTTTTGACCAGGCACAACCAATTTCCAACATCTTGTGAGATATATGTATTACCAAACAATAAAATTTTAAACTCATCAGTCTGAACCTTCTTCATAAAACAAATAATATGTGGATCAAGCTGTGGGACTGGTCTCTCAAAAGGGTAGAAAACATTGTGAAAAAGGGAAAAAATGCTGGATACCAGCATTTTCTCATTTTCAAACAGTGTTTTCAAAAGGCTTCTGAGAGTCATTCATACACTAGGTTTTTCTAAGATCTGACCTAGTGACCTAGTTTTTCAGCCAACATAACACATTTTCAAACTGTTTCAAGATATCATCAGGACAAACATTCTTACAAAATTTCAAGAGTATTGGACTGAAAAAGTGGCCTCTACAGCGTACACAAGGTTTTTCTAAGATCTGACCTAGTGACCTAGATTTTGACCCAACATGACCCATTTTCAAACTCATCCAAGATATTACCAAGGCAAACATTCTGAGCAACTTTAAAAGAGCATTGAACAAAAAATGTGGCCACAACAGCATACACATGGACCAAATTTCACAAGTATCTGACTGAAAATGTGGCCTCTAGAGCGTACACAAGGTTTTTCGAAGATTTGACCTAGTGACCTAGTTTTGGACCCCACATGACCCAATTTTGAACTCATCTGAGATTTCATCAAGACAAACATTCTGACCAAGTTTCCCAAGTATCTGACTGAAAATGTGGCCTCTAAGAGCGTACACAAGGTTTTACTAAGATTTGCCCTAGTGACCTAGTTTTTGACCCCACATGACCCAATTTCGAACTCGTCCGAGATTTTATCAAGACAACCATTCTGACCAAGTTTCATGAGGATCGGACTGAAAATGTAGCCTCTAGAGCGTACACAAAGTTTTTCTAAGATTTGACGTAGTGACCTAGTTTTTGACCCCACATGACCCAATTTCGAACTCGTGCGAGATTTTATCGAGACAAACATTCTGACCAAATTTCACAAGCATCTGACTGAAAATGTGGCCTCTAGAGCGTACACAAGGTTTTTCTAAGATTTGACCTAGTGACCTAGTTTTTGACCCCACTTGACCCAATTTCGAACTCGTCCGAGATTTTATCAAGACAAACATTCTGACCAAATTTCACAAGTATCTGGCTGAAAATGTGGCCTCTAGAGCGTACACAAGGTTTTTCTAAGATTTGACCTAGTGACCTAGTTTTTGACCCCACGTGACCCAATTTCGAACTTGTCCGAGATTTCATCAAGACAAACATTCTGATCAAGTTTCATGAAGATCGGACTGAAAATGTGGCCTCTAGAGCGTACACAAGGTTTTTCTAAGATTTGACCTAGTGCCCTAGTTTTTGACCCCACATGACCCAATTACGAACTCGTGCGAGATTTTATCAAGACAAACATTCTGACCAAATTTCACAAGCATCTGACTGAAAATGTGGCCTCTAGAGCGTACACAAGGTTTTTCGAAGATTTGACCTAGTGACCTAGTTTTTGATCCCACATGACCCAATTTCGAACTCGTCCGAGATTTTATCAAGACAAACACTCTGACCAAATTTCACAAGTATCTGACTGAAAATGTGGCCTCTAGAGCGTACACAAGGTTTTTCTAAGATTTGACCT
Source organism: Tridacna gigas (assembly GCA_945859785.2). Classification (NCBI taxonomy): domain Eukaryota; kingdom Metazoa; phylum Mollusca; class Bivalvia; order Cardiida; family Cardiidae; genus Tridacna; species Tridacna gigas. Next base: position 47,624,273 of record OX244030.2, on the reverse strand, counting down.
AGTGACCTAGTTTTTGACCCCACGTGACCCAATTTCGAACTCGTCCGAGATTTCATCAAGACAAACATTCTGATCAAGTTTCATGAAGATCGGACTGAAAATGTGGCCTCTAGAGCGTACACAAGGTTTTTCTAAGATTTGACCTAGTGACCTAGTTTTTGACCCCACATGACCCAATTTCGAACTTGTCCGAGATTTTATCAAGACGAACATTCTGACCAAGTTTCATGAAGATCGGACTGAAAATGTGGCCTCTAGAGCGTACACATGGTAAAAAGTTGACGACGGATGACGGACGACGGACACAGCACGATCACAATAGCTCACTGTGAGCACTTTGTGCTCAGGTGAGCTAACAACCCTGATGAAAAAGCCCTTTGAAAACATTGTGGGAAAAGGAGAAAATGCTGGTAACCAGCATTTTCTCCTTTTTCCACAATGTTTTTTACCCTATCAAAGCTAGAAATCATCATTTGAGCTACTCTTAATTTGTCATCTGCAAATGCTTTCAATTTGGACCAGTCTAAAATTTTGTCATTTGGTAGAGGGTTAATAAATTCAAGAACTTTTTGTGATACAGCAGTGCATAAATCTGATAAACCAAATACCAGACTTTAAATTATCTTAAAATTTACAGATACTGCAGAATATAATTAAATGGGATGCCTTCAAAACTTCAACATCATAAAACCATTTGTAAAGAAATAAACTCATACTTTAACGACTGAAGAAGAAACCTCTCAAAAATAATGTGGAGAAAAAGGAGAAAATGCTGGTAACTAACATGTTTCTCCTTTTTCCACAATGTATTCTACACTTTCAAAGCCTAGTATCACTACTTATAAGCCATATCTAACTTACCGTCTGTGCCTTCAATGCCGACAAGTCTATCATCTGCTATTAAGGGTTTAATGAGAAGCCTTCACAACTTCAAGGCCATAAAACCTCTTACCATTTATCCAGTGTTTTAATGACTTTAGAAAAGTCTCAGTGCCTTTGAAAACACTACCCAAAAAAGGAGAATATGCTAGTTACCAGCTTTTTCTCCTTTGCTAACAAAATTTTCTACCCCTTTAACCCTTTACAACACAGTCCCAACTTTTAATTATCTAGAAAAAAAATGCCTTTTGAAACAATGTGGGAAAAGGAGAAAATACTGGTAACCAGCATTTTCTCCATTTCCCACAATGTTTCCTACCCTTTCAACAAGAGGGCCATGATGGCCCTGTATACCTCCACTGGCTTATAAATATAAACCATAAATACTAAACATTTCAATTCTGAGCCAAATGGTTTCAAAATGAAGACTTACAAAGTTTTCTCTGTAAAAGCCTATGTGAAAGTTGAGACCCACTGGGCAAAGCCATTTTTGATCCCAGAGCGATAATTATTTAAACCCTGGTAGAGGTCCACAAGATAAAGCCACATGCCAAAATAATACAAGTCTATGCTGTATGGTTATAAACAAGGTGATTTTCAAGTTTTGTCCATATGAAGCCTCTGTAAAACATAAGACCCCTGATGCAAGGCTAATTTCAAAAAAATAGATAAATAAATAAATAAATAAATAAATAAAAGTGATCCAGATTTGGTAGCCCTTGGGTTTGCGGTTAGGAGCAAAAGGATTTTTTGAATTTTCACCCTATAAGCACATGTTTATGACCAAATTTGGGAGTTCTTGGCCTTATAGCTAGTAACAGGATGGTTTAAGTTTTCACTCCATAAACCCATGTAAAACTTGTGACCCCTGGCGCAGGGCTAAACTTGATCCTAGGGTTCTAACTTGGGCCCTCTCTGTAGTTGTCCACTAGATAGTGCTATAATTAGGCAAAATTTGGTAGCCCTAAGCCTTATGGCTATGTACACCAAGATTTAAAAGTTTTCCCTATATAAGCCCATGTTAATCTTGTGAACCCCCCCATCCCCCCAGCATGAGGCCAAATTGACCCCAAGACTGTAATTTGGGCACTTTTGGTAGACCCCCCACTAGATCAAGCTAAATGCAAAATTTGGTAGCTCTAGGCCTTATGGCTAGGTACTGGTAAATTTCTTAAGTTGTCACTATGTAAGCCCATGTAAAACTTGTTACCCCTGCAGCAGTGCCAATTTTGACCCCAGGGCTAAAATTTTGGCCCGCTTGGTAGAGACCCACTAGATATAGCTACATGCAGAATTTGGTAGCTCTACGCCTTATGGCTAGGTACAGGAAGATTTTTAAAGTTTTCTCTATATAAGCCTATGTAAAACTTGTGACCCCTGGGGCAGAGCCAATTTTGACCCCAGGGCTATAATTTGAAGAAACTTGATAGAGGTCTACTACATAAAGCTACATGCCAAATTTGGTAGCCCTACGCCTTATGGTTTCAGACAAGAAGATTTTTAAAGATTTCCAATATTTTTCAGTTTTGTTGCCATGGCAACCAGAGTTTTTGAAGGAATCAAATTCTTTCAAGAAATTCTGAAGAGGACCATTGCAGGATAATTTCTGTGAAGTTTCATGAAAATTGGATGGGTAGTTTCAGAGAAGAAGAAGTTTGAAATAAAAGTTAACGCACGGACGGACAGACGCACGCACTCACGCACGACAGACACCTGGCCATGACATAAGCCCGCTGGCCTTCGGCCAGTGGAGCTAAAAACAAATTTCAGCATTTGAGTCACAGTCAATTTGTCATCTGCAAAAGCTTTCAATTTGGACAAGTCTAAAATTTTGTTGTGTGGTAAAGGGTTTTTAAGCCCACTACTACTGCTTCTTTTTGTCTACAATTATGCTCTCAATCAGGACAAGTAAAAATTCCAGTTGTCAGATAACCAGTCAACAATGATTCAGACACTATTTTATTACTTGCTAATATTGGTTTCTAGCATCAACAATGCAATGTCATTTCCTTTCATTTCCTCATTCCTCACATTCTGTGAGAGAAATTTTGATAGTCCTAAGCATTTCTTCAGCTTTCTTAACTCTTTACCAAACAACGAAATGTTGGACTGGACCAAAGTGAAAGCATTTGCAGAAGACAAATCAGAAGTAACTAAAATGGTGATTTCTGTCTTTGATAGGGTAGAAAATATTGTGGGAAAAGGAGAAAATGCTGGTTACCAGCATTTTCTCCTTTTCCCACAATGTTTTCAAATGCCTTCTCTGTCAGGGTCATTAAAAGTCGGGATCGTGTGGTAAAGGGTTAACCATTTACCAAACAATCCAAAGTTTCAACAACCTTGAGGATGAGGGCTATTGAAAACATTGTGTAATCAAAGGACTCAAAGTCCTGGAAAACGGATTTGTGGAGTAGCATAAGGCTGTAACATGTTGTTATAAAAAAAAACATCACATGCCACACATGTACAATCAGAACTCCAGATAGAGGGAGTGATTCGATTTCAAAATTGAAAATATTAATTTTTCTCCGCTAAACCCTATGTTATGGGTAACTCATTAGAATGGTCTCATCGAAACGATTCTAATGATAACCCGCAACATAGGGTTTGGAAGAGAAATAATGGATTTAGAATACCATCACTCCCTCTTACCTGGAACACTGTACAATCATTTTAAAATGGAGTTAACAAAGGATTTTTTTTTTCTCTGCCGAGCGGGCCGCACAGTAACTGGAATTTGATCTGTCAATCTTACGTGGTTTCTTCCTGGTATTAGATTTCGGAATAAATATGTATACACGTGTATGACAGTATATACAGTAGTGACAGAAGCAAGGCTGAGGTGTATTAGCTAGAACTGAAAGTAGAATGGGTGCAAGCGTGAATGACAGTGTATCTGGTTCAGGTCAAACCGGTATTAGTACAGTGTGAGCACACATGCGTCATTACGCATGATGTATTTGGTTCCAGTCAGAACGATCACAGTAAGCGGATTTGCTATACAAATCCGCTAAAAAGGAGAAAATCTGGTAATCATTTGTGCTAAATTTGTCTCTGCACATGCTTTCAATTTGGAACAGTCTTTTGTACTTTGGTAGAGTTAATTATTTTGTAGATTGTCAATCTCTTCATAACCACCACTACAGTTACCTTTAGGGAAAATATAGATTAAGATCAGATACATGCATGTTCTGATCAGAACATGCAGTCTGATCTTGGATCCATATTGTGTCTTATTTTGGTTCTGATCAAACAGCTTTGACTATAACAACACTACAGTGTCACAGGACTTGAAACTTAGAAGGGGGGGGCCGTCAGAATCCTGAGCTCAGCCAATTTCTGTCCGAGGACTGATGATAGTTATTGTGACAGGATTCAATCTTTTCTAACTGCAGATTATTGTTTCACTGATAGTTATTTGGGAGAGCTACTGGCTTGGGTTGGGAAGAACTTTTTGCAAAGTACTGGTAAGAAGAAACTCCGGCCAACCATTCTTAACTCTTTACCAAACGACAAAGTTTTAGACTGGTCCAAATTGAAAGCATTTTGCAGACGACAAAATAAATGTGACTGAATAATTGAAATTTGTTTTAGGATGGGTAGAAAACATTGTGGGAAAAGGAATAAATGCTGGTTACCAGCATTTTCTCCTTTTCCCACAATGTTTTCTAAAGCTCCCTTCCTCAGGGTCATTAAAAGTCGGGATTGTGTGGTAAAGGGTTAATAAATGCTAATAATCTAATGCTCAAAAATGTATTTCAATTTTAAAGTAATACAACTTCTAATTGATTAAACCCAATGGTTTAGCCTATCCGAAATTGTATTACTTTTCAAATATATACATAGTAAAAATAGTGTTCACTCACGCAGCAGCCCCCGTGTTTTTACCAGGTTTGATTTCCTGGCGTGAATGATATGGAATGGGTTGGAAATTAGGATCTGGCTGCTGCATACACCAACAAATCACTCTGTTGCTTCTGAAATGAACTGAACTGAGGTATCCCTTGACCTCATGGCAGCCAGTACTGATCAAGTTGCTGCATTTCAACCTCTTGCAAGAGGTATGAGACGAGGACTGCGAGCTGTTTTGCAAACTCTGGATGGAAGGACACAACACTGACTGACTGTGACACAGTGTCCATTCTCTGCAGGTCACTTCCAACCTGTCGTAACTTTTATTTTGACATTAAATTCCCAGTTTTAAGCAAACTTAAAAGCTTCTCATTTTTCTTAAATTTGAGAGCAGTATCTCAGCAAAAAATTCCTACCTACCATGATCGAGGTCCTAAGTTCAGTTCATTTCATTGGCAAACTTACATTGGTCTCTTAGTGTATGCAGCAGCTAGATAATAATTTCAACCCAATTTTATATTATTCATGCCAGAAAATCAAACCTGGTAAAAATTAGGGGGGGTGCATATTAAACCTTTCTTACTATGTATAGAATAAGACATTCCGAATACAATTTAGAATGGCTGGTAAATATGTGCCCATTTTCCTTTGAAAAAGAAAGCTTGTGGAGTAATAATTAGAAAGGGGTAGGGGGATACCTCATGAAGAATTAATGGTATTTAGAACTCTTAGGCTATCTCCATCATAATTATCTCTTTATCTATTCATTATTCATTTGCACCTTACACCCCTACCTCCCTTCTATTATTGCCATGAGGCAAGCTTCATGAGATACAGACCAAGGATATAATCATGGACTAAAATTTTCATTGCCTGCTAACTCATTCTTCAATCCTGTCCTTTACCACACAATTCCCAGTTTTAACGACCCTGAAAGAGAAAGCTTTTGAAAAGATTGTAAGAAAAGGAGAAAATGCTGGTAACCAGCATTTTCTCCTTTTCCCACAATGTTTTCTACCCTATCAAAGACTGAAAGATTCATTTGAGCTACTTATTCAAGTTGTCATCTGCAAATGCTTTCAATTTCACTCAGTTCGAAATTTTGTTGTTTAGTAAAGAGTAGGATCACACAAGAACCTTCTGGCTAACATAAAAAGCTTTAGACCTTAGCAAGGGAGTACCCTCCTTACTCCGTAGATGAAAAAGAAACCATAAAAAATGTGAATGCATGGAAGTATGGGACAGTCCCACATGGCAAAAAAAATCGACAGCTGGCCTGATTCCCTATGACAGGCCTAATAATAAGACCGGCGATAATTATGTTCCAATCAATATGTCCAGAGTAAGAAAATAACAATCAATAACACCTACATAAAAGTGAAAAGAAATATTTCTTCCATCTCAGACCACTTGCAAGATCATCATTAAACATTTTCCAAGACAATCCCAGGTTTTCACGACCTTGACAAAGAGGCCTCCTGAAAACATTGTGGGAAAAGGAGAAAGTGCAGGTAACCAGCATTTTCTCCTTTTCCCACAATGTTTTCTCTCCTGTCAAAGAACCTCAGTTCATTTGTATCGCTTTCAGATTTGCTGCCTACAGATGCTCTCAATCTGAAAGAGGCTAACATTTCTTGTTAAAGCGCTGGATAAACCTATCAGACATTGTCATCCTAGAAATACAACCCAAATAACTGAAATTCTATGGTTGCTTTTGTCTACAGTTACAGTTTCAGCAAAGCAGACTGGGACTAGATCAACAGGCTGCACATTTTGTGCAGCCTGATCTAGATCTATACTGACCGCAAAGGCACCTGTAGCCGTTAAAGGCGTTTTAAGGTTTGAGGCTTCTTATCTCAAAATTTATTTTTGTCCTTTCAATTTTAGATAAATAACATAATTTGAGCCACATTTGATTTGTCCTCTGTGAATGATAAGCCTTGCACTTTCTCATCTAGAGTTTTAACAACCTGAGGAAGAAGGCCTTTGAAAACAATGTGGGAAAAGAAGAAAATGCTTGTAACCAGCATTTTCTCCTTTTCACACTTTTTTTTGTCCTTTCAAAGACAAATATTCGATTTTTCTTCTGCAAAATGCTTTGAATTTAGATAAATCTTACATTTCCTAATCCTAGTTTTAACAACCCTTAGGGCATTTGAAAAAATTTTGGGAAAAGAAGAACTTTTTCCTTTTACCATATTTTTTTTCCTGCAATTCCAAAAAGACAAATCCTATCACTTGAACCATATTTGAACCGTTGCCTGCAAATGCATCAACTTTCAACAAGTCTAAGCATTTTGCCATCAGATAAAAGAGTTGACCAATTCTTGAATAATTACGTGTACATGTTCTTATTATCCTGCAGAAGACTTGAAATTTGCAAGAAACAGTGAAAGTGCTCATGTTAAACTGACATTATTATCTAAAGGTAATCAAGTGATCTGGAATCTGGCCTCTGTAGCACAGTCTGTCCAGATAATCTCTTTAATTGACCCTTTACCACACAATTCCGACTTTTAACCATCCTGCGAAAGAAGTGTTTTGAAAACATTGTGGGAAAAGGAGAAATTGCTGGTAACCAGCATTTTCTCCATTTCCCACAATGTTGTCTATCCTTCCCAAAATAATTTTCACTTTTTAGTTAAATTTATTTTGTCCTCTGCAAATGCATTTAAATTGGACCACTCTAAAATTTTGTTATTTGGTAAAGTAATGAACTATACCAGTACAACTTTGTTTTAAAATTTCTTTAATTATTTCATCAAAACAATCTTTACCACTAAACAAAATTTAAGAAGTGTCCAAACTGAAAGCATTTGCAGATGACATCATAAATGTGGCTCAAATGATTTTTTTTATTCATCTTTGGAAAAGGTGGAAAACACTGTGGGAAAAGTAGAGGATACTTGTTACCAGCATTTTCTCGTTTTCTCATGTTTTCAAAAGCTTTCTCTCTCAATTACGCTGGTTAAAACATGGGATTGTGTGGTTAAGCATTGGGCATGATGCCTGCTGCTCAGTCTGGAATCTAAGCTACATACACATTGGCAGGTTGTCAGAATAATTACCCTTGCAGTGCTAAATGAGTCATGCTCTGTGAAAAAGGGGCTTCATGCATCTGCGAAAAGTATCAATTCAGGTCAGCCTGCTCAATCTGAGCAGGCTGACCAGTGGGCCGAAACTTTTCGCTTATGGTCAATTTTCTGTATGTTCAGGGATCATTCTACCTTATGATTAATTCTTTACCACACAATGCCTACTTTTAACGACTCTGAGAAAGGAAGCTTTTGAAAACATTGCGGGAAATGGAGAAAATGCTGGTAACCAGCATTTTCCCCTTTTCCCACAATGTTTTCTATCCGTTCAGAGTCAAAAAGCAAAATTTCAACCACATCTAAATTGTCGTCTGCAAATGCTTTCAAATTGTACAAGTCCAAATTTTTGTCATTTGGTAAAGAGTTACGTCAGTTGTTAAAAAAAAAAGATAATAACTGATCCATTAGTATGTGATGGCTTGCTTGGCATTATGCACCACAGATGCATTATAAGCCCCTATTTTGCCAAAGCATGACTCAAATAAATGAACAGCAATCTGGGAAAAAGGAGATTTGATTAATCTTGATAATGTATTATACTAAGCAAGTCATAACATAATAATTATGGATCCATAAAATCCTTTTTTTCTAATTACAACCAGCTAAATCATGAATAATATAATTTGGTCCTTGGACATTCATAGAGTTGTCCAATAGCAAAAGGTTTTGGGCACTCTGCAGGCACAGAAATTGCAATATTCTTGACTGGCTTCATCTGAAAGAGGACTCTTCTTATTTGGATATGAGGACAGTGAGGATCAAAATCAGACTGCATAGAATATGTAGGGTGATCTTGTATCTACATCACATAATACAATTACATTTTCCTACTAAAAACACTTTGTAAGCTGCAATATTTGGGTTTTACTGATGAATGCTTCCTGAAGTTTTTATTTAGCAATTTTATCTCTTCACAATAAGATGACAGTGATTTTGTCTAATTTGTATGGTGATTAACGCCATTTTAAACGTTATTTCAGATACATTGCATTTGCCAGTGCACCTATCCATGCTTTCTTCTCCCAGTAATTCCCAGAACATTCTTCCAAAGCTACTGGCTGCTTTCCCCCATAACCATCATCAATACAAAGTGAGATGACAAAACTTTGAATTAAATGTCAAAAATTATAATATTTGTACCCAACAAATTAAATATCGACACAAAATTATAGCAAATGATGGTGGGTAGGAAACATGGTAGGAAAAAGCACCGGTAACCAGCATTTCCTCCTTTTCCCACAAATTGTTTTCGAAAGCCAATTTCCACTAGGTCTTCAAAATATGGAAAAGTTTGGTAAAGGTAATACTACCCTTTACAAAACAATTCCCACTTTTAACAACAATGAGGGATAAGGTTTTTAAAAGGGTTTTTAAAAACAATGTGCAAAAAGGAGAACCAGCATTTTCTCCTTTTCCCACAATGTTTTCTGCTCATTCAAAGACAAATTGTATCATTTGAATCACATTTGAATTGTCGTCTGCAAACATTTTCAATTTGGACGAGTCTAAAATTTTGTGTGGTAAACGGCTAATAGAGAAGCCTATGAAAATTCTAGAAGGAAAAGTTGCAGACAAGCCTGGAAAATACAAGCATCAAGATAGGGTAAGGTTTCATGTCTAGTTAGATTAGATTTATTGATCTAGACCATGCTTCCTCGGTTCTTCGGAACTGTAAATGCTAATTGTAGTTGACACAGGAAGAAAAGGGTGGGTGGTAGACAGAGCTCTTCTTTCTTAACCCATTACAGAGCAATCCCAAGTTTTAAAGATACATCTTTGTTTTCAGCCAGTTTTTAACCCATTTCATCTTTATGTCATGCAGCCTGCACAGCCTGCATGAATCAACACGAGTCAAAACTTTTTGCTATTAGTAAATTTTCTGCATGTCAACAGACAAGTATACCTCATGATTCAGTCTGTAAATATTAGATAAACTGGTTTTTATGGATCCATAATTTTGTGATAACTTGCTGGGTATCATGCATCACAGAGATGCACTTAACCTACTTTTCACAGAGCAATTGTCTCAATATTTATTTTCCAACTCATGCCAGACTTATAATACAAAAAACATTTCCTGAGATCAACAGATCTCACCTAAGAGGAAATGACGGGAAACACTGACGTTTGAAGAGAAAATATTAATCCTTAGGCTGTTAAGCTCATCTAAATGACCTTTTGCAGACAGTGTAGATCAAGATCAGACTGCACAGAACATACAGTTTGATCTTGGATCTACACTGTCCGATATGGAGAATGCATGGATTGTGCAGTCTGACCTTGGACTACAACGTCTGCATCGGTAATTAAATCTGATTCAGTCTTAAAATTACCACAGTTAATTTTTCATGTTGTTTGCAATAGCACTCTTAAAAACAAGAGGGCCATGATGGCCCTGTATCGCTCCACTGGTTTATAAATATAAACCATAAAATACTAAACATTTCAATTCTGAGCCAAATGGTTTCAAAATGAAGACTTACAAAGTTTTCTCTGTAAAAGCCCATGTGAAAGTTGAAACCCGCAAGGCAAAGCCATTTTTGATCCCAGAGCTATAATTACTTGAACCCTGGTAGAGGTCTACAAGATAAAGCCACATGCCAAAATAATACAAGTCTATGCTGTATGGTTATAAATAAGGTGATTTTCAAGTTTTGTCCATATGAAGCCTCTGTAAAACATAAGACCCCTGATGCAAGGCTAATTTAAAAAAAAAAAAAAATCAAAACAGGAAGATTTCTTAACTTGTCACTAAGTAAGCCCATGTAAAACTTGTGACCCCTGCGGCGGGGCCGATTTTGACCCCAGGGCTAAAATTTTGGCCTGCTTGGTAGAGGCCCACTAGATATAGCAACATGCAAAATTTGGTAACTCTAGGCCTTATGGCTAGGTACAGGAAGATTTTTAAAGTCTTCTCTATATAAGCCTATGTAAAACTTGTGACCCCTGGGGCAGAGCCAATTTTGACCCCAGGGCTATAATTTGAAGAAACTTGATAGAGGTCTACTACATAAAGCTACATGCCAAATTTGGTAGCCCTATGCCTTATGGTTTCAGACAAGAAGATTTTTAAAGATTTCCAATATTTTTCAGTTTTGTTGCCATGGCAACCAGAGTTTTTGAAGGAATCAAATTCTTTCAAGAAATTCTGAAGAGGACCATGGCAGGATCATTTCTGTGAAGTTTCATGAAAATTGGATGGGTAGTGTCAGAGAAGAAGATGTTTGAAATAAAAGTTAACGCACAGACGGACGGACACACGGACGCACGACGGACACCGGGCCATGACATAAGCTTGCTGGCCTTTGGCCAGTGGAGCTTACAAGTGCTAAGCCAATTCTTATTTAAACTGTCCTGAGGGAACAATTATAGTCCCATAACATTGCAGAAATATTAGATATTTCTAAAACAATCAAGGAAAATGCGCTAAAGACTTAAAATTCTCAAATAAATTTAAAATGGGACCAACTCAAACTAGTCCTGAGCGTACATGTATTATCATGGGACATCTTATTTACATGGGGACAGAGTCCAAGAATCATAACTCTCTGACAGAACACTGAATCAAAATTGTGTTTTATGCCCCATTCAGCAGTATTGCAGTTACACCATGGCAACAGTTATAAGATAATTACATGCTCTTTGGCTTAAAGAGTTACCAGGGTTCAATATGAAACAAGAAATATCTTTAAAGAAGGTAGAGTAAATTTGCCAGCAAATAGGCAGGGGCCCTTAGAATAAACATATCAACATTTTTTACCACAGGGGCCCTTAGAATAAACATGTCCACATTTTAGACCAATCACAAATTTCTCTTTATTCATTTTTTATCAGTATCAAAAAGTAGGTCAAAAGCCAGCACATTCAGTTAACCCTTTACCACACAATCCCAACTTTAATGACCCTGAGAAAGAAGACTTTTTAAAACATTGTGGGAAAAGGAGAGAATGCTGGTAACCAGCATTTTCTCCTTTTCCCACAATGTTTTCTAACCTTCCTAGAACAAATTGTAGTTTTTCAGTCACATTAATTTTGTCGTCTGCAAAGGCTTTCAATTTGGACTAGTATAAGATTGTGTCATTTGGTAAAGAGTCAAGCAAAAAAAAAATGGACTGAATGTTACAATCATATGAAGTGATTATGATATCGAAAAAGAAATACATGTAAGTAAACAGGTAATAAAAATCAACATAAATTAATGTACTACATTGATGTATAAACACTGTACAGCTTGTAATTTTGACTCTTTACCAGGTGATGAAATTTTAGACTTGTTTAAAACCAAAGCATTGGCAGGTGAAAAATCTTAAAAAGTCAGAAACATTGTGGGAAAAGGTGAAAATGCTGGTTACCAGCATTTTCTCCTTTTCCCACAAGTTTTCAAAGTCTTTTTCCTTTGGGTCAATAAAAACCAGCAATCTCTTGGTTTCAAATTTCTCCCAGGTCTGACTGCACACACTCTGCAACTTCCACTAAAGCTGTTGTATATTGTTTATGGTGGGAAAAAAGAGTTTGGCATTGATAGTCTATGGTTTCTACTAGCACATACCTACACACTGGCATTTTGTGAGCTATAATGATTGACAACAGAATTTGAGCCTCAATGTCACCATCAGAGCTCCAGATAAGAGGGAGTGATGGTATTCTAAATCCATTATTTCTCTTCCAAATCCTATGTTGTGGGTACTCATTAGAATTGTCTTGGTGAGACAATTCTAATGAGTACCCATAACATAGAGTATAGTGGAGAGTGATAATTATTTTCAATTTTGAAATCAAAATCACTCCCGCTATCTGGAGCTCTGCACCATGACATAAAAAAATTCTGGTTTAGCTTCATCAAGTTCACTGATATACAATAACACTTTCAGCCGCTTTTGCTGGTTCAACAGATCAAGATCAGATTGCACAGAATGTGCCATCTAACTCTTATCTTGGATCAATGTCATCCCATAGTTTACTCAAGCATGCAAGATAAAAACTCTTTCCTGAGGTTCAGTGGATTTTGTTTTCAGCTGTGAAGAAAGACGGGTCAAATATTATACACTGAGAAATTTAGAACCCATAATTGAGTTGCACTCTATGAAAAGGGGATATGAGCTCTTTACCAAGCAAAAAAATCTCATACTTGTCCGAATTGAAAGCATTTGCAGACAATGAAAAAAATGTGACTTAAAAATTGCAATTTGTTCTGGGAATGTTGGAAAACATTGTGGGAAAAGGAGAAAATGCTGGTTTCCAGCATTTTCTCCTTTCCAACATTGTTTGCAAAAGCTTCCCTTCTCAGGGTCGTTAAAAGCCCGGGGTTGTGTGGTAAAGGGTTAATGCATCTTTGTAATTATAAATGCTAAGCAAGTTGTCACATAATAATCCATTCAGCATGACTGAATTATGAATTTGCTCAGTCAGTACAAATTGTAAATCAGTAACTACCATGATTTAACTATCTACTTTAAATGACGAAATTCTTTTCTCGTCCATATTGAAAGCGTAAATATTGCAGAATAAAAATTAATAAGTAACTGGTTCAAATAAATACATTATTGCCTTCAAAAAATCATAGAAACTTTCGTGGGGAAAAAAGGACAAGACTAATGACCTTCATTTTTTCTCATTTTCCCCCAATGTTTTCAAACAGGCTCCCTCCTGAGGGTCTTCAAAACCTGGTATTATTTGGTAAAGGGTTAAAGACTGTAGTTTTTGCCCATTTATCTTCGTGGCAGATTTTGTTTATACATTTTGTGCAGTTTAATCTTACTCTGAGTTTAAATAACATACATTGTACTTCCATCTGTTCCTTCAGTCTAGGGGAAAAATGGAAAAAGGGAAAGTTGCAGTTAAAACAAGGATTACTTTAAGAACTCTGTACACCAGTTCCACCAACATAAATGTATGACTGTTGTTTTATGCCAAATTCAAGTCTCTGGTTGTAGAGCAGCCAAATCTGATTTCCTATATTACTAAACCTTAGATTACCAAACAATCCCATGTTTTATCACCTTGAGAGAGGCCTTTTGAAAACATTGTGGGGAACCGGAGAAAATGCTGGTACCCAGCAGTTTTTCCTTTTCCCATTACATTTTCTACCCTTTTAACCCTTTACCAGACAACAAAATTTTAGCATTCTCCAAATTGAAAGCATTTGCAGATGACAATTTCAATTTGGCTAAAATGGTGCAATTTTTCTTTGATAGGGTAGAAAACATTGTGAGAAAATGAGAAAATACTGGTTACCAGCATTTTGTCCTTTTCCAACAATGTTTTCAAAAGGCTTCTTTCCCAGGGTGCAGTAAAGGGTTAAAAGACAGAAATCGTGATCTGAGCTACATTTAATTTGTTGTCTACAGATGATTTTAAGCCTTTACCACACAATCCCAACTTTTAACGACCCCAAGAAAAAAACCTTTTGAAAACATTGTGGGAAAAGAAGAAAATGCTGGTAACCAGCATTTTCTTCTATTCCCATAATGTTTTCTTTCCTTTAAGAGACAAATGTTATGTTTTGAGCTACATTTAAAATATCGTCTGCAAATGCTTTCAATTTCCACCACTTGAGCTACAGTAAATCTTATCATCTGTAAATGGACTGTGCTCTGTGAAAAGGTGGCTTAATGCATCTGCGCAAAAGTTTCGACCCAGGTCAGTCTGCGTAGTCCGCGCAGGCTGACATGGGCCAAAACTTTTCGCTTTAGGTCAATTTTCTGTATGTCCAAGGACAAGTATGCCTCATGATTAAGTCGGTTATTTAAAAAAAAAAGTGGTTATTATGGATCCATAATTATGTGATGGCTTCATGGATATCATGGATCACAGAGATGCATTAACCCCCCTTTTCACAGAGCATGGCTCAAATGCTTTAGATTTGGACTTGTCTAAAATTTGATCATTTGATATAGTTAAACTTGTAACAGGGTACTGTGCACAACTTTGGAATTTATGCTCAGCTGAGTTCATACTTTTATTAGCTCTGGCTCTAAACCTCCACAAGATTTTGCTCATGTAAGTCCTGATATTGGCAGAACAGTTGTAATTAGAAACCCCACATATACCAGCGCTAAGGTACCCAGCTATAATCCACATTATTTTTTCTACCTGTGTGAAAAACAGAAATCCAGTCAGGTATAGGCTTATTACCCCATCCTGATAATGAAAACTTCAAACTCTTTACCATTAAACAAAGTTTTAGACTTTAGCCCAAATTGGAAGCATTTGCAGACGATAAATTTAAAGTGGCTAAAATGATGGGATTTGTCTCTGAATCGTTAGAAAATATTGTTTAGAAAGGAGAAAATGCTGGTTACTAGCATTTTCTCTTTTTCCCATGATATTTTCAAAAGCTTTCTTTCCCAGGGTTGTTAACCTCCAGATTGCATGGTTACTGGTTAATTATCACTTTCACTTCCTGGAAACACACTTTTGTGTCCCATTATTCCTTACATACAGCTTACTTCCTCTTGCAACAGGCCTCTTTTGAAAACACTCTGACAAAAGGATAAACAGTATGAAGTGAATTGCTTTTATACCTATAAAATGGGAAGTTAGCTAGCCTTAGTACAAGATAATTGAATTAACATGGTAAACTCTTTGCCACACAGCAAAATTTGGGCTTGACCAAACTTAACGCATTTATAGACAAAAGTAAGGTAAATATATCTCAAATAACGCTTTTTTTTTTTTTCCAAGAAACAAAGCTATGTGAGAAAGGGAGAAAATGTTTGATCTTGATCAAAATGGCTACAAAAATGAAGTAGTGAAAGGTGCTTAAAAATGAACTCTTAACCAATTGACAAAATTCTTGACTGGTCCAAATTGGAAGCATTTGCAGATGGCAAATGAAGCACAAATTATGAAATTTGTCTTTGAAAGGACAGAAAACATTTTTGGCATAGGAGAAAATTTTCCCACAATGTTTTTGAAAGTCTTTTTCCTTCTGAATTTTTAAAACTCTGGATTGTATGGTAAAGGATTAATATTCTGGCACAAAGTCTAATTTTAACAGATCTATATTGAATATTTTATTAACCCTTAAGTGCCTTTCACGACTATAGTTGCCTTTGGGGCCAGAGTAGATCAAGATCAGGCTGCACAAAATGTGTAGCCTGATCTTTGATCTACACAGTCCACTTTCCTGACACACTAGACATGAAAGAAGTTACCACAAAATTGCAATTATCTTGGTTTTATAATTCTAGACTCAAAATGTCCATTGGGTTTATTCGGCACTTTAAGGGTTAACAGCAATTGTAAACTAATTCCTAGACCCATCACTGGATAAATATGACCTTGCTTCTGAGCCCCTGCAATGTACAGCCTTAGAAAACATTGTGGGAAAAGGGGCAATAATTGTTTGTGATAGGAAATTATTGTTCCTTTTCCAACAATGTTTTCCATGCTTTTCAAGAGTGAATTTTTCCTTGCCTACACATATTTCTCCTTTCTGTCAGAAGTGGTATTTAGTTTGCATGGTAGTTCTAGGTTCTTGTCATCCCCCACCTCCATACAAATTTGCAGCAGATGACACTATAAACATCCAAAGCCAAGCCCCGTAGCTCAGTCGGTAGCATACAGGACTTGAGAACAGGAGGTCGCTGGTTCGATCCCCGGCTCGGCCAATTTCTTTCTGAGGATTGATGATAGTCATTGCGACGGGATTCATTCCTCTCCCACTGCTGACCATTGTTTCGACAATGGCTATGTGGGAAAGCAGCCAGTGGCTTGGAAAGAATATTGTGCGGAGTACTGGTAAAAGAAATTCCAGGAAAGCATGGATAGGTGCACTGGCCGCCGCGATATAACTGAAATAATGTTGAAAACAGCGTTAAACACCATACAATCAATCAATCAATCATAAACATCCAAGTAAACTATGTATAGAAAGTCAGCATGTTGATCGTTGCAGGTATGACTGAAAGAATAAAAGCATCAGTCTATGGGTATGGCACTACATGTACTTGGGCATCCAAAAAACTCAATAACTCTTTCACTACTAACTCTGGAAATTCCACTTTTTTTTCTGAGCTCTAAAAATAGATTTCCACTGCTATTGAAAATAACTTTTGTCATAGTTTAACTCTTTACCAAACAACAAAATTTTAGACTAGCCCAAATTGAAAGCATTTGCAGATGACATGATAAATGTGACTGAAAATTTGAAATTTGCGTTGGGAAGGGTAGAAAACATTGTTAGAAAAGGAGAAAATGCTGGTTACCAGCATTTTCTCCTTTTCCAACAATGTTTTCAAAAGACTTCTTTCTCAGGGTCGTTTAAAGTCAGGATTGTGTGGTAAAGGGTTAAAAACAGGGTAGCAGAAGGTGTAGATCCAAGTTCAGACAGCACATTCTGAGCAGTCTGATCTTGATCTATGCCGTTCGCAAAAGCTACTCAAGTCGTCATTAGCAGTGAAAGAGATAAATGGGTTGTTACAATGAATAAGAAAGCTGTTAACCTTTTCCCACACAGCAAGTTTTACACTCTTCCAAATTCAACACATCTAGAGATGACAATTTCAAAATCAGTACAAATGAGCTTAAGTTCTCTGACAGGGTTGAAAACACTGTGGGAAAAGGAGAAAATACTGGTAACCAGCATTTGTGGAAAAAGGAGAAAATGCTGGTAACCACCATTTTCTTCCTTTCCCACAGTGTTTTCAAAAAGCTTCTTGCTTATTGTCGTTAAAACTTGGGACTGTATGGTTAAGGGTCCACTCTTTACCGGTCAGCAAAATTTCAGACACATTCAAATTGAAAGTATTTGCTGACAACATAAAAAAATGTAGCTCAACAGATGATTTCTATCTTTGATAGGGTAAAAAACATTATGGGAGAAGGAGAAAATACTTGTAACCAATATTTTCTCCTTTTCCAACACAATGTTTTCTGAAGCCGTTTTCTTAGGAGTAATTAAAGCTCGGGACTGTGTAGTATAGGGTTAACTTAAACACTGTTCACACAGACAATGAATGCTATTTCATTAAATCATGGTGACAGCTTGCTTATTCACTGATTCCTGGGTTTGAACCTGCATTACACTGGGGCTCAGTAGTGCCTTGCCCAATGCATTTGCTATGTGTATAGCGTTGTCAATGCAGATTGAACCCAGAACTTCTAGAATGCAATTCACACTTTGAGTGCAGAGAAAAATATCTCTTAATATGTACACTTACATGTACCACTATAATCATAATATTCTCATCTTAATCTTACTTTTTTTTGCAGTCTTAACACTCAAAGAAAGATAAAGTATTTTTTATAGATGGTGTAGATGAACATCAAACAGTGCAGAATGTTCAGTCTTGTCTTGTATCTGTAATGTCCAACATTTTTTGATATTATGACCAAATTACATTACATTACAAAGAGCTCTGCAAGTGCATTATTTTTGTGTACTCGACAAGTTGATAGACTGACAATTTTTGCAGTTTTAACCCTTTACCAAACATTCCCGTAATTTCATGACCCTGAAAGACACTATGGAAATGAGAAAATGGGGCTGACCACCATCTTCTCCTTTTCCTATAATTTTTTCAGCACTTTCAATGACAAACGCTGGGTACAAGCATTTTCTGCTTTTCTCTCATTGTTTTCAAATGCCTTCTCTCTCAGGGTCAGTAAAGCTTGGGATTATGTGGTAAAGGTTTATGCTCAGCTTACAGCGACAACTTTGATAAGTTGAACATCAAGCTGCACAGAACAAATAGTCTGATTTTGGTTTTCCCATTATCCACCACTTTGTGATTTTGTAACCAAAAACAAAGTCTTAAGGTGTCATTTTACCCACCGAACAAAAATGTCAACAGAGTAAATAGACATTCTCAGGCAAGAAAACAAAACCCAATAGATCCAGAGAATAGTGCAATTTATGAGGTTGTTTTTTATCAGATTGTAAATCCAAGACAGGATCTCTCCAAACTCTTTACCATACAATCCTGTAAAATCAATACTTTCATGAGGACGAAATCTTCAAAGCATTGTAGGAAAAGGAGAAGATACCGGGAAACAGCATATCCTCCTTTTGCCACAATTTTTACTACTTTTTACAAAGACAAACCCTATAATTTAAGCCACATTTTTCATCTGCAAATGCTTTTGAATGTCACAAGTCTTTAATATTTTTGTCCAGTAAAGATTTAATCTACACTAAGGGCAAATCACTACCCTTTCTGGACTCCACTGGTAATACTAGGTTCTGGCTCTGCCCAGATTCGGAGGCTTACTTTACTGTGTCCCCGCAACAACAATTCTTTTCATGCTTCTGACAGAATATCTGATCATACTGGCCTCTGTTCAAGCAGTGTTAAGCAACAATATTTTTATTAACTCTGAATAATAAGGTCCCTGATAGACAGCTTAAAGATTAATTTTCACAAAAACACCAAAACAAGAGCAAAATGTAACTGTTTTACCTGCTTGCTATTCCAGTTTAAAATGTAAATAACCATTGCTCTACTTGCAAGGAAATTATAACTAAATTTTCATTTACTGCACATATTTCAGAAGTCAATTTAGTCGCAGTAAAGTTCTTTTTTTCACAATTTATTGGCTTTCTGTTTTATCACCTTGCTCACGGAAAAAAGAAAACTAAAATGTACTGGATGCATTTCATTTATGACAAGTCATACTTATCATTTATAATGCCCATGCTATCATGCTATTTTTTTCAATTGAAATTGAATTTGCATGTTCAGTCAACTTAACTTGTAATGAGTGGATGTTAACAAATTAATTAACCAGATGTGTTTATGTCCAAAAAAAGTGGGTTAATTACAGTAAGAAAAATGAAACCCTTGTACTACACTTGGTGTCAACATGAAGTTAAATTATCTTTCTCTCGATTCACCTCAATTTTCTGAGCTGACAAGCCGATTAAAGACACATTCAGCCCACTGAAAGATAATTGGTAAGATTTTAAAACTTCCAGAAGCTTTAGAAGAATGGCTGCTGTGAAGGCAACTGGAGAAACAATCACAATTATAACAGCGGAGCCATCCTACAGACTGAAGATAGGTTCTGCAGAGCCTGTCCTGATGCATAAACAAATTTCAAGCTTCATAAATAATAAGAGAAAAGGAAAAAAACTTTGCAATTCGCATGATGACAGTGTACTGAATTGCAAGCAGTGGAAATCTGAAAGTGGGAGAAACGGAGGTTGCACAACTCTTAGTACTCATACGTTTATCAAACATTAACAAACTACATGAAAATTACAGTGGGACAAATATACTATGAATGGAACCTGCAAACCAGAGAACACTGGTTGCATTGGAGAGACACCAATGTGACCAAATTAGATCGACGGAACTTACCTTTTCGAGTCTCTCGAAGTATTCCCGAAGGAATCCAATCGGGTTTTCAGGTCTACTGATGCAAAGTTGAACTATGCATTCCTTCAGTAACTGTTGAACATTGTGTTTTTGTACGTAATTCTCGCATTCACGCAAACTTTGTTCCTCATCAGAGTTGGCTGCCATGTTTACGACGTGAAGTGTGACCTTAACTGAGTGAAATGGATGTAAACACCGGTTTTCGGAGACAACCAATCAAACATTGTTTCACAACACCGGATAACATTGGGGGTTTTCTCAAGCCGTATGAAGCATAATTTCAGGTGATAATTTTCAAGAGCAAAGTTCTGTCATTAAATGTGATATTGTTTATCAAGGAGGTTTAAACGTTTTATTCTGTCAAATTCCTTTACACTTAGATGAAAAGGATCCAGAACGGGAGTACTCTAAACTCATTTGACATATATGTGCGATTTTTTTTTTTTTACAAGGGCACTAACTTGTCTTGAAAAGTTATGCATGTTTATAAGAGTAGCGTCCCGTAAATATCAGTTTTCCGCTGCTTTGTTCCCTGATTTACTTCTTAGTTTCGGAGTAGCAGTATAAGCTGGCTTTTGACCGACTTTTTGGCATTTGCCTCAAATGAATAAATAGTAGCTGGCGATTGGTAAAAAAATGTGGACATGTTTATTCTGCGGACTACTGAGGACCTTTACGCCCATTTATGCCGCCGATGTATCTTTAATCCGGCAGTAACCAGCGCAAACTGGTACCCGTTGTATCTCCCATAGCCGTCCGATAGATATGAAGATCAAAAACAGGCTGCCAGTTTATAACCAGTGGCGCTTATTCACATCTTAGCAAATGGATATGCTAGGGCATACTCCTATATTCGTATTCGGGTAATTTGATCGATTTTTCATGAGTTAATCTACAACCCATTACCGCACAGCCTACAAGTAATTTCAGACACAGTTTCTGGCACCGTTTTGTTCCGTTGAGGTTGAATGACATCTAATCTTGAAGAATATACATGTATGAGCCATGCCGTGCCAAATGTGGGGGGGGGGGGGGGGGGGGGGCTTCGTGCATCTCCGTGATGCTTTGTAGCAATCAAGCCATCAAATAATCATGGATCCATAATAGCCACTTTTTTTAACAACCGAACGAATCATGAGGTAGACTGGTCCTTGGACATATAGAAAATTGACCGATAGCGAAAAGTTTCGGCCCAGGTCAGCCTGCGCAGATGCATTAAACCCCTTTTCACAGAGCATGGTTCACATATATATATATGCTCTATCAAAAGGGGGCTTAGTGCATCTCCGTAATGTATTATACAAAGCAAGTCGTCATATACTATTATGGCTCCATAAAATCAATTATGTCTAACAACAGACTGAATCACAAGGTACGAGACATGCAGAAGATTAACCACTAGCAAAAAGTTCGGTCCATTTCGGCCTGCGCGTTAACTTCAGCGTCAACACGTCAGTCCATTTTTTGATTCTGCTTGTGACAGATTTGTAGAAGATGATTATGAAAAAGCAAATGTCTTGAATTCGTTTTTCTCCAGTCAGTCTATGATAGGTGACTCTTCAAACACTTCCGCATGATTATCAGCAATTTGTCGGTGAAAAAACAAAATGTATAATCATCATGCAAGAAGAGGTTTCCGATGTATTACAAACTCTTCGTATTGGAAAAGCATCAGGTCCAGACGATATCAAAAACAAGATCTTGGTCAGCATTTCAGATTTCAACTCATCTTTGTCTCGATCCCTGGTTTGTCCTGTGTTTAAAAGCGGTGATCCTTCTATTGCAACTAATTATAGACCTGTGTCACTCTTGAACACGATGGAGAAAGTACTGGAAAGAATAATGTACTTGTAAGCATATTTTTAATCACCTAAAAGAGACAAATTTCTTCACACCACATCAGTCTGGTTTCCTTCCCGGCGACTCGACTGTCAGCCAGTTGACATATTTGTGCAATAAAATTTCTGGCACCTTAGATAATGGCTTTCAAATAAGGATGTTTTTTTTTTTTTCGACATTAGTAAAGCATTTGACAAGGTGTGGCACATAGGTCTCATTTTTTAAATCACACGCTACAGGTATTGATGACAAGGTTTTATCGTTATTACAGGATTATCTACTTAATAGAACTCAGGAAGTGGTTCTTCCTGGAGGTTCTTCCGAATTATCATTTGCAAAAGCTGGAGTTCCACAAGGCTCAGTATTAGGTCCATTGTTGTTTTTGGTCTGTATCAATGATATTGTACAAGATATTGAATCTGGCATTAATTTGTTTGCTGACAACACAAGTCTTTCTATAACAGTTTATACTCCAGATATATCCGGAGTAATTTTACAATCGGACATAGAAAAGGTTAATAAAAGCCGATATAACGGTCCTATTGGTTTTGTAAAACTACATGAAATAGATTTCTTCCGTTGACATTGTGGGGCGGAGACGGTGCCGGCAATCAGCATCTTCCCCATTCGGCATACCTCGGGTGATCCGGTGATCAAATCACCGGATGTTAGATGTAGGAACGGAATCGGCCGAGTTGTGACGAGTGCATCTTCCCTTCCTAGCACGATGCCTATTACCTTATGGTAACTCAACCTTTTATGTTGGCTATGTACAGTTGATTTATTGCGTGCCTTCACTTCAACGAGCCAAAATTTTTGGACTCAATTTTTGTCGTCTGCTACACGTAGGAGTTGGCCCTTTCCACGCCATTTGAAAGCAAAAAACAGGGCGGTTGGGACTACGATCAGACTGCTCAGAAGGTGCGGTCTGATCTTGGGCCTATACTGAACGCTGGTCCTGCTAAGCCTGTAAGATGACATTATTTCCTTTCTCTTTTTTCCCCCAATCCTCGTAAGAATCCAATTACAAAATATTATAAATACCAGTGTTCCAAATATAGTTTACTAGACATACGTAATAAAGCCTCTCTTTCTCTAAGACGTGTTGCACTTTCAACTCAACATGCACTGTAACAGAACATGAGGTGATTATCGTGTACACACGCCCGCTGTCAGGTTAAGAATTTAATGCATTTTACACAGTGGGATTTTCCTTTTTGCAGCCTGCAACTGATATATATTATACATTTTCTTTTTTTTTTATTAATTCTTCCGTTTCCTCTGTACCACTGGAATTTCGTTCGCCATTATATGTAAACCAGTTTTTTCAATGACCACCCAAACCTCATATTGTACATTAATGTAACTGAGAGAATAAAGTGTATTGTATTGTATTGTATTGTAATAAATGGGCAGAGAGATTATTGTTTAAGTTTAATCCCTCTAAATCTATGTTAATATCTCGGAAACGTATAAAACCTGCTCATCCGGCTCTCTCTATGTCAAATGTTGTTATTCCGTAAGTTCAGTTTCACAAACACCTTGATATTTATCTCTCTTGTGATGGAAACTGGGATCAACAAATGAAGACTGTCATTGAAAAGGCGTGGAAAAGAATGGGCGTTTTAAGACGTTTAAGATTCCAGCTTGATCGCCTTTCACTTCATACCATATATTTCTCTTTTATTATACCCATTCTTGAATATGGAGATATCATTTGGGATAACATGTATGAGTACAAAAAGGAAGAACTAGACAAAATTCAAACGAGGCAGCCAGGATAGTAACAGGGTGTACTAAGCTCGTGTCAATTGAAGAACTTACTAGAGAATCGGGTTTGGAAACACTGAGAAACCGTAGGAAAAAAAAGTAGGCTACATAAGATATGAATGGTCTAGTTCCAAACTACATATGTTCTCTTGTACCGACCACTATTAGCAGTAATACAACATGCAATCTCTGTAATTCGAACGATTTGTCAAGTATCGCCTGCAAAACTTTTATTTGAAACGTTTCCACTTTCAGCAGTAGATGCGTGGAACTCTTTGCCACATTCTACACGAGAAACAGACTCTCTCATGTTTTAAGCGTATGTTGGATATAGATAAACCAATTCCCTACAAATTATTTTTTTTTACGAGGAAAGAAGATTGCAGGTTTTACATGCTCGTCTTCGAAATAACTGTAGTGATTTAAAGCAACACCTCTTCTGGAAAAATATTGTAGACACCCCCACCACCCGCCCCCGTTGTTGCGGGGAAACAGAATCCAATATACACTACATTTTAGCGGATTTGTATAACAAATCCGCTTAGTGTGATCGTTCTGACCGGAACCAAATACATCATGTGTAACGACGCATGCGCGCTTACACTGTTCTGTGATACAGGTACAGCATTCGGCATACCTCGGGTGATCCGGTGATCAAATCCCTCGGCTGTATCACGTAGCTTGATATGCACCTACACGGTACATTTCGCACATCTCCGGAAGCACACCACTTTACCGTTATTGAAATTGTAAGGTTCCTCTTTAGAAAGAACGCATGAGTAAATTTTCTATCGTTATCTTTCTAAGAGTATTTCAGTCGGCAAACAGTTTGTACATTCAATTTTTAGCGTGGTTTATCAATTCCGCTAGGAGCTTTCATCGA
This sequence comes from Tridacna gigas, assembly GCA_945859785.2. Lineage (NCBI taxonomy): Eukaryota > Metazoa > Mollusca > Bivalvia > Cardiida > Cardiidae > Tridacna > Tridacna gigas. Next base: position 47,599,635 of record OX244030.2, on the reverse strand, counting down.
CAGGTCGATAGAAGTGAACAACTTCATAGTGGTTGTTCATGTCGTTGCTAAGCGATCTACAGGGGCGCCGCCATGTTTTAGATCATGTGATTGGCAGTTCAAAATGGAAGCCTCCCTTATACAGACGAGGTTAGATGTAGGTACGGAATCGGCCGAGTTGTGACGAGTGACAGGTACAGGTGCGCCCATTCTGCTTTCAGTTTCAGCTAATACACCTCAACCTCGCTTTTGTCACAACCGTATATACTGTTCTACACCTACACGTGTATACCTATAGTCCAAAATCTAATACTAGCAAAAAAAAAAAAAATGTGCGCAAGATTGACGGATCAAATCACCACTCCTTAAACAGTAATAGAATAACAGTTTCTGCGCGGCCCGCGGCCCCCGTTCTAGCCTGCCCTTGCATGTGATGTTATTTTTTATTACAACATATTACAGCTTACGCTTCTCCAAAAATCCGCTTTCCAGGACTTCGAGTCCTTTGATTCGTTTGCAGATATGATCGTAATATTAGAACAGCATTCGCACAATCTATTAATGAAATGTCTGATTATAATATTGACATCATCCTATTTGGAGACAATAATCTCTCCCTGGCAGAAAATGGAAAAAAAAAAATCTTTAATGCAGTTCATGTTTTCATTGAGAAAAGTGGTAGATTTGCTTGAGTTTCAGGTTATATTGAATATATATATGATACCTCTCTTTTGATATTGCACTGCCGCGAACATAGATACACACGGGTCTTTTCCTAAACATGTGAATTTTTAACTTTTCCCTCCATCACTCTGCTCACTCTCCTACCATTATTCCTTTCTTCACACTTCTTTTTCGTTGTCGCTCTCTAAAGTCTTTACTATTAGTTTACTTTTTGGTGTATATTCATTTCATTTGATTAACTGTAATTGCTCTACCATGTGACTGTCTTTTTTGGGAGAGGAACTATATAATTAAGCTTTTATGCTTCTGTTCCTGTTTTCTTCGTAATGTTTAGTGGTAAGTGATTATATCTGTTAGTATATACATGTTTAAACTAAGCTCCCTTTTTACAGAGCATGGCTCATATAATTAAAAAATTCAAATTAAAAAAAAAAAAAAAAAAGGGAATTGCTGGTGTGGTTAATGCTGATTATTTGTCTTCAAAATGGACAACAAAGGAATTTCAATATTCATATTCCAGCACCTCTTATTGCGGCCATCTACCCTTTTTATTCGCCGAAGAGCTTTCTTGTTTTAAATTCTAAAAAGAAGGCCGGTTCTATCTTTTTGTTCAAATTAATAGGCGCTGTTCACAGTAGATATTGATAATCATACAAAACTTTCATGAATAATGAAGAGAAGTGTAAAAAAAAGTAAGTGGTATATCCTTGAATGTTGTGATCCATAACCTCTTACTTTTTCTTCCATTCTAGAACTTCTCAAAGCTAGTTTTTGGCGTAGTTGAATGCGCTGGCTTTTGACATACTTCTTGGTACTGATAAAGAATGAATAGATGGTAATTTGCGATTGGTAAAAAAAGTGCACATGTTTATTCGGGGGGCCCTGCTGGCATATTTGCTTACATATTTAAGAAGCCACAATTAACAAGCGTTCCTACTGCTAATCGATACCCCGGGCCTTGATTCAGACCACAGCAAAATAATGTAGCAGAGAATGATTCTTTTCCTGTGCTCTATTGAAATTTGATATATTCATTTATAAGCGTTACCCAGTAACCCTATACTAATTTTCAACATAATGAAAAACAGTGAGGAAAAAGGGGCAATTTCTCGTGAGATTACTTTTCATTATTTTATTTCATATTGAGCCACAAAAGAGTTTCATTGTTCATATTCCAGTATCTCTTACGAAACAAAAATACATTTAGAGGTTTATTTTTTAACAAGAATTCTGACTTGTGTAAAAATTAAAGTGCTGTCAGCACTGTAATGAATCGACAATGTGTTTATCTACCCAGCACTCAATACCCGAATAAATCAAGATGTGTTTAAAAAGTAGACGACGGAAGGCACAACTTTCCAAGATGAAATGGGCCTGAGACTTTTCAAAGTATTACGAAATTCTCCACTTTAAAATATTGAGCCAAACAGGATGTTCTGCAGGCGATACTATGGTGGCTACCACTGCCGAAAGCCATAATAACTTCAAAACTTTTGTTTTAAAACTACCTACAAGATTAAATCTAATCCAGAGTCGCTTTAAAATTTCTTCTGCGTACTTTGATTGCTGAAAGCGGAAGTGACATCATAAAGCTATTTCTGTTTTGTTATGATCAATATTCTTCCGTAATTTGCAGGAATTAAAACAAGAATTGTCGCATTTTCGCAGCATGACCTAGCCAAATACGACGTTTCCAGATTAACTTTTATAGTATGTAAGAAAGGGTGAGCAGTTTGCCGTAATATAACGATTGAATTTATTGTATGATGTACTATTTCTTAGCAAGACAGGAATCAGCTGATCGTCCAAAACATTTGTAGGTCATGTTTTGTCAACAGGAATGAGAATGCAAACTTAATAGCTAATTTCCCATTCCTCCGCAATAATTCAAATTATTATCAAAATATCATTTTCGCAAACCTAATATTGAAACATCATTGGCACAGCATAACTAACCTAAAATCTGTCAGTATCGTTCATACGCAAAATTTGACAGGTCATCCTGCATTGAAGAACTGTGATCGCGTATATGCAGTGATAAAAGATAGTCTCATGTCATGACAGTTGTTTATTTGTAAAGAATTAGTATTTCGCAGCATTTACAATAACAATTTTCTTACTTTAAACTCTGATGATTTTTTTTTTTTTTAAATTTGTTTGGATGTATGTACAGTAGAATTTTGTTAATTTGCATGTTGCTTATTCGAAAGTATGTGTTGGTTTGTATGCTATCTCTGTTTCCGATATTTATGCTTCTTTATCGTTAAATTTCCCCCAATACTTCAGACGTCGGTGATCCGTAATTCGTAGTGAACTTCATGCCCCAAAAGCAGTTTTTTAACACAAACTCCTACCTTTAATTGGTATATAATTAATCCCCTTGCAAACTTAGGAAGGTGTGAAAATCCATGACCAACCTTGATTTTCACACCTGTTGATTGACATTGTTGACTGGTATCATTCAGTCGTCAACTGCGCGCGAGTGTAATTAAAGGCGTTATTTGATTTGTCATACCAATTAAACAATCAGGACAATAATTTCGAAATTCCTTAAAACATCCGACAAAGCCTAAACATATAACAGCCTGCAGCGATTACTAGAAAGACCGGAAAAACACCTTATGTCCGGAAAATGCAGGAAAATGCCGTAAAACGTCGGAAAGCACGCCAAATATGGCAAAATACATATCGAAAGGGTAGGGTTATATGTTAAATAGGGGTATTGGAGAAAGAAGTTATCAACCTATACTCGCCGAAAAAAAAAAACATTGATACTGCATCATCCCTTTTCATTTTTATCTCCGAAAATCATCATGTAGCCGACCCGATCCCCCCTCCTCCTGTGGGAGACAGTAACTGTTGTGAAGAGATAGAGCATTACTGTCTCACAAAAGATTCTAATACACTGGTGAGAAGTGTTAATTTGTGGAACTACCCATGTTCTAGTGGAAATACTAGTTAAACCTTTCTGAACAATCTTGAGTTTTAATGACCTCTTGGATAAAAGTTTTTGAAAACATGGTGGGAAAAGGAGAAAATGCTGGAAAACAGCAACAGTGTTTTAAGTCCTGTAAAAGGCAAATTATTTGAACCACAGTTAATTTAATTGATGTCTGCTAATTCTTTCTACTTTGACATGTGAAATTGTCATTTGGTCAAGGTTTCTGGGAAGCATTTATTTAGTGATTGATGGAATTTGTCAGAACAAGATGGTTCAGTTGCTTACCAAACAACAAAATTGAAGACATGTCCAAACTGAAAGCATGTACAGACAACAAATTAAAGTTGGCTCAGACAGTAGGCTTTGACTCCAAAAGGATAAAAAAGACATTGTGGGAAAAGGAGAAAATGCAGGTTTTCAGTATTAATTTATCTCTGTTTCTCACCATTAAAGCTTTCAAATGGCATCTTTCTCGGGGTCATTAAAACTTTGGGGTTGTGTGGTAAAGGGTTTTAATGGAATTGTTTTGTACAGAAATGAGTTTAACCCTTTACCGCACAATCCCGACTTTTAACGACCCTGAGAAAGAGGCCTTTTGAAAACATTGCGGGAAAAGGAGAAAATGCTGATAACCAGCATTTTCTCCTTTTCCCACAGTGTTTTCTACCCTTCCAAAAACAAACTTCAGTTTTTTGGTAACATTTATTTTGTTGTCTGCTTCCAATTTGGACCAGTCTAAAATTCTGTCATTTGGTAAAGGGTTAACCAATTTCCAAAAAACAAATTTTAGACTGTTTGATGTTGAAAGTAGCTTCAGATGACAAATTCGAAATCTATTAAAATGAACAGAAGTTCTCTGAAAGGATACAAAACATTGTGGGAAAAGGAGAAAATGCTGGTCAGCAGCATTTTCTCCTTTTCCCACAATGTTTTCAAAAGGCTTCTTCTTCAGGCTTGTTAAAACTCGGGATTGCATGGCAAAGAGTTAATTAAGAGCTAAAATAACGTTTGTATATAAACTCAAAGCAATCACATCAAAGTATGTATTCAGAAATAAATCTTCTTTTTCAGGTTTTCCCAGATGTTTGTCAAAAATCGCCGCACAACTTGCAGCTGCCTTGGAATTCCTACTTCTCTGGGATTCTACAATTCTATTTTACACCTCATTAGACCTATGTCAAAAATCTGTCTCTCCAACCTCTTTTCAATTAGTCTTGCAGAATTTTTCAGCAGTAATAATTTAATTCAGACTGTGTATAAACATTTTCTCATAGAAACTATATTCAAGTATAAACAGTCTTTAACTTTTGTGTTTTTGATCAGTTGTGCTAACCATTTACAGAGCGTTAGTTCATATCAATTTAAGAATTCCAGTGTAGAATGCAAATTGTTGAAACCAGTGAATCAGCCAGTAGATCAAATGGAAAAAATAAGCCAAGCACCAATCTCACCAGCAGCAGTAGCTCTAGCAGTAGTAGCAGTTCAGAAAGCCTGTTTTCTGAAGATGCATCCTATTTGTCAATGCCATCACCTCCAGATGGGGGCTATGGTTGGATGATAGTGTTTTCTGCCTTTATGGTCAATATGATAAGTGATGGAATTTCTTTTTCATTTGGAATTTTATATATAGAGCTGTTAGATTACTTTGGAGAAAGTAAAAGTTTTACATCATGGGTTGGCTCAATATTTTATGGATCATGTCTTATGGGTGGCCCTATTGCAAGCGCCCTTGCCACCAAATTTGGATGCAGGAAAGTTTTAATGTTTGGAGGTACCATGGCTACCTTGGGATGTTTTTGCAGTGCCTACGCAGACAGTATATATAACCTATGTTTCCTGTTTGGAGTGATCACAGGACTTGGAATGTCAATGGGCTATGTGACATCTGTTGTGATTGTGGCATTCTATTTTGAAAATAAGAGGGCCCTCGCAACAGGATTATCAGTATGTGGTTCTGGGATTGGGACATTTGTTTTCTCTCCTCTAACAGAGTTTCTAATTGACACTTACGGATGGAGGGGTACAATGATATTGTGGAGTGGAATCATCTTTAATCTCTTGGTTTGTGGGGCCTTGCTAAGGCCTCTAGAGTTTACACCACAAGAGAGACGACAGAGAGCTCTTCAAAGGTTTGAGAGGCTTTCTCGCACAGTATCTTTCACAAGTTTTTCCAAGAGCTTAAGCCGAAATGAGAGTAATTCTGATGTTTCAGATTCAGAGGATGTATCTATTGAAGACAATATTTTGGATCACTGTCACTCTCAGATTCAAATACCCACTTTTATTAAAGAGAAAGAAATTGAAATACCAGTGGAACTGCTGAAAGAGGCAAAGAATAATAAGAATTTGTTGAAAGAATTTCTGAAAAATCAGGAAAGTGAAAAAGAGGTTCTTGAAAAATCTGATACAGTGATAGTATTTCAGAATGGAGAGGAAAGAATTCATTTACTACAACATCCTCAGGTTGCAGATCAGAAACCTAAAGGCAGCTGTCTCAAAAAGTCCTCTCCAGTCCCTGGAAGCTCCAATGAAGCATCAGTCTTAAATAAAGAGAACAAAGGAAAACATGTCCAAATGAGCACCTACCTACCAATGTATCGTAAAGATTTATTTTTCCGAGGAAATCTGTCAAGATTTACGACTTCAGCTGGACAAGTAAAATCAACAAGCTGCCCAGAACTGTATAGGAGAGGTGACAGTGATAGTGACAGCTCTGATGAAGAATGGGATTCTTTCTGCTGGAGACACTTTCACTTTTCCAAACAGGTCAAACGTGTCCTGAAGACCATGTTTGATCCTTCGATACTGTTGCATCCGCTATATGTTGTCTTTGCAACTTCCAATTTTATCCTTTATTTTTGGTATGATGTTCCTTATATATTCATGACAGACAGAGCTGTCGAACATGGTATGCCACAGTCCAAGGTCCCATATCTGATATCAGTTCTTGGAATTGTCAACACACTTGGTCAGATTGTATATGGCATACTTGGAGATCGGGAAATCAACCTGAGCTTCTTGTATGGAATCTCCATAATGTTATGTGGACTAACAGTCACGATTGTACCACTGTTTGTTGATTTCATACCTCTAGCAGTCCTCTCAGGAGCATTTGGACTATTGATCAGTGTAAACTATGCATTGAGTACTGTGATACTGGTAGAATACTTGGGTCTAGATAAGCTATCAAACGCTTATGGGCTAACAATGATGGTACAGGGTATAGCAAACTTGATTGGTCCACCAGTGGCAGGTAAGTGGTATTTCTCATGACAAATGTTTTTTTCTTTACAGGCTGGAGTAACTTGTTACCTCATGAAGACAAATTTAGAGGCAGGGATATTTAACTCTTTACCAAACAAAAAAATTACAGACCCATCCAGATTTTGCAGAAAACAAATTTAATGTGGCTCAGTTGATGGCATTTGTCATTGAAAGAATAGGAAACATTGCTGGAAAAACAGTAAAAGCTGTTTGCCAGCATTTTCTGCTTTTCCCAGAATGTTTTTAAGAACCTTCCATCTCAGGGTTGTCAAAACTTGGGACAGTGTGGTAAAGAGTTAGAAATATGCTTGTAAAATGGGTAAATATAAATCAACACATACATGTATCTGAGTTGAATACATTTATGGAAATGTGGAGACACTGTGGCAAAAGGGGAAATTGCTCAGTATAAGCTATTTCTTTTTGCTGAAATACTTTCGCAGGTGGTCTCCTGCAAGACCATAAAAGTTGTCCGCCTGAGACAATAAGTATTTAACCCTTTCCCAAACAACAAATTTTGGACTGGTCCAAATTGAAAGAGTTTGCAGACGACAATTTTAAATTTGATGAAAATGGCAGACAGTTCTCAAAAAGGGTAGAAAACACTGTGGGAAAAGGAGAAATTGCTCGTTACGAGCAATTTCTCCTTTTCCCACAGTGTTTTCAAAAGACTTGTACTGCAGACACGTGAAAACCAGGGCTTGTTTGGGAAAGGGTTAAGAGATTAATTTGTAGTCTGCAAATGCTTTCAAGTTGGACAAGGCTAAAAATTTGTAGACTGGTTAACCCTTTACCACACAATCCTGACTTTTAACGACCCAGAGAAAGAAAGCTTTTGAAAACACTGTGGAAAAAAGGAGAAAATGCTGGTAACCAGCATTTTCTCCGTTTCCCACAATGTTTTCAACTCTTGCCAGAACACATTTCAGTTTTTGATTTGCATTTATTTTGTTGTCTGCAAATGCTTCCAATTTGGACTGGTATAAAATCTTGTCATTTGGTAAAGAGTTAAAGAGATAAAGTATTATTGTCATTCTGAAATGTTACCCTATAGAAATTGCCAATTTCTTTATCCAGACATTTTTGCAAATTCGACTAGGCGGTTTTGGTTGGCACGTTGCCCAAATCATTATATTGTAGATTCAAGGTTAGACTACAGTTCTGATCTTTATCTTAATTTCTATCTACAGAAGCTGCCAGAGGTTTGTCATGAGCTTATTTAGAATAAAAAAGATTTGCTGTTTTCCCTGACTTTGATTAACCCTCACAAAACTATGCAGAAGCTGAACAGCCCTGGAGGAGAAGGCTTTTGAAAAACATGTAGGAAAAGGAAAAAATGCTGGTAACCAGCATTTTCTCCTTTTTCGACTATGTTTTCTACCCTTTCACAGACAAATCCCATAATCTGAGCCACATACAATTTTATGTCTGTAAGTATTGTCAATGTGTAAGAGTCTAAAATTGTGTCATGTAGTAAAGAATTTTTTATTAAAGTTTCATTAATTGATTTATTTTTACAGCTGCTTTATACGATTATACACAGTCCTACGATGCAACTTTCTACACAGGGGGTGGTTTTATTGTACTGTCAGGATTCCTGTTAATGATAGTGCCTTGGATTCGTCATCGTCGTGAGAAGCTGCAACTGGAATGGAAGACTCGATTCTTTACGTCAATAAATAGTCAGTTACAGAAAAGCATTGAGAGTGTCAGTGAACAGTCGGAGAAACAGGTGAATTCTGTTCAAGAGACGGCTTGTTCAACTCTCCTGGTTGATGAAAGTAAAGCATAGAATAGTGTATGATTAAGTTGATTTCAATTGATTCACTCCCAGATGACAAAATTTTGGGCTTGTCCATATTGATAGCATTTGCAGATGACAAAATAAATGTGGCTCATATGATGGGATTGTTTTTAAAATGGTAGAAATGTTTATTGGAAAAAAAGAAAAATGATTAGTGCTTTCCCATTCCACAGAATTTTATAAACTTGTTCATATTGAAAGCTTTTGCAGATGAAGAATTAAATGTGACTTAAATGATGCAACTCTTTGTCTTTTTGGAACTATAGAAAATGTTTCATGAAAAGGAGGAAATGCTGATTACCAACATTTTATCCTTTTCCCACAATGTGTTTGAAATCCCTCTTCTTCAGGGTCATTAAAACACAGGATGGTTTGGTGAAAGGTTAACATCATTTTCTCCTTATCCTACAATGTTTTCCTAATCCTTATATAGGGTTTTAAACATGAGACTGTTTCGGTTAAGGGTTAAGTGCATGTCACACATATCTGTGCTCTCTAACACTTTACCGCAAAATGCTGCATTTTAATGAAGCCTGCTGAAAACATTGTGGGAAAAGAAGAAAATGCTGGTAACCAGCATTGTCTCCTTTTCCCACAATGTTTTCTACCCTTCAAAGAAAAATTGCACCATTTGAGCACCCTTGAAATTGTCATCTGCAAATGCTTTCAGTTTGGACAAGGCTAAAATTTGGTAAAGGGTTAAGTCTTTTCCAAACAATTCTGTTCTTTGATGGCCATGAGGACCAAAGCTTTGAAAATATTGTGGGAAATGGAGAAAATGGTTGTAAGCAGCATTTTCCCCTTTTCCCTCAATGTTTTCTCCCTTTTTAAAGGCATATCCCACTCTTTAAGCCTAGTGTAATTCTTTATGTTTTTTCAAATGTCTTCAATGTAGACCAGTCTATAATTTTGTTATCTGGTCAAGAGATAATTGATATGTCATAACCACAGCCTTTGTCATGGGTGATCAATTTGAACTTTTTTCATTGGGACAATTTCTAGTAGTCCCCATGGCATGGGCTTTATACATGAGACTGATGTGTGCCTAATATAGATTTGTGAAAAAATGGACAGAAATTATAGCCCCTGTATTTTTTTTTTTTTTTTTTAATAATCAGATTTCATTGCAACGATTATAATGACTTTGTTAAGACTTTGTAAGCAGAGTACTATATTATATTGACATACATGTATGTTTTTAATGTAAACCTAAGCAACTGAAATTAGGATGGGGAAATGGATATGAGTCTCTGTTTAATGGTGGTTCTATGCATAGATCTGAAAAACATTGCCCTATGTCAGTCCATGTCAGCCTGCGCAGTCGAGACCAAAAATTTACATGTGATCCATGCTCTGTGAAAAAGGTGCGCACCTGTGAAACGTATTGCCCTAGGTCAGCCTGCTCACTCCGCCAGGCTGACCTGGGCCAAAACTTTTCACTATTGGTCAGTTTTCTGTATGTCCAGGGACCAGTCTGTCTCATGAGGCAGTTGGTTGTTACGGATCCATAATTATGTGATGGCTTGATAGGTATGATGCATTACAGAGATGCATTAAGCTTGCTTTTGCCAGAGCATGGCTCATATTTCTTTTACAATATTTCTAATATTTCAAAACTTTTTGTTATTGGTAAATTTTTTGCATGTCAGAGGACCAACCTACTTCTTGATTTAGCCTGTTTTTAGACAAATTGTATTCATATTTAAATACTTTTGTGACAACTTGCTTGGTGTAATGCATTACAAAAAATGCATCAAACATCATTTTCCCAGTGTGCTGTTAATTTTATTTTTGGTCATTGTAAAACCAAAATTAATTAGGTATTTATTTTGTGGGTTAGTGTTTTAGGTACATTTAATTGTAACAAAAAAAAAAGTCACGTACAGTACATGTACTGTGAATGTATCTAGTAACCAGCTAGTCCTTTGGTCACATTTTTTTCCATGTCTCCAGACCCAAAATTCATTTGGAGTTCTTTTTCCAACCAGAACCTTTCAGGTAGGGAGAATTATTGCAGAAGGGGTACTTGAATGAAAAAGAGGTTAACTTTTTACCACACAATCCTGAGTTTTAACAACCCAGAAAAAGAAAGCATTTGAAAACATTGTAGAAGGAGTTTTAATGACCCTGAAAAAGAAAGCATTTGAAAACATTGTAGAAGGAGAAAATACTGGAAACCAGCATTTTCTCCTATTCCCACAATGTTTTCTACCCTTCCCAAAAGAAATTTCAACTTGAGTCACAATTATTTTGTCGTTTGCAAATGCTTTCAATTTTGTCGTTTGAGTTAATCCTCCAGGCTTTACCAAAGAGCAAAATTTTAGACTGGTCCAAATTAAAAGTATTTGCAGACCTGTGCTAAATAATTCACAAATTAGGAAATTTTTCTCTCTAAGGGAATAAAACACTGTTGGCAAAGGAGAAAATAGTGGTTTCAGCATTTTCCCCTTTTCCCAAAATGTTTTCAGAAGTTCATTTCCTTGGTGTGGTTAAAACTTGGGATTGTGTGGTAAAGGTTAATCCTTTTACCAAACAAGATCATGTTTTTTACAACATTGAGGAAGAAGGCCTTTGAAAAAATTTAGGATAAGGAGAAAATGTTCCTTTCCCTAAATGTTTTCTACCATTTCAAAGATGAATTAAGTCATTTAATCAGATTTTTAAATATGTCTTTTACAAAATTTGTTCAGTAAGATTAAGTCCAACATTTTGTTATCTTGTAAAGAGTAATTTATCGTCCCTCTGGTTTACAAAACAAAATGCCTTTGGACAGGACTCTATATGCCCTGCAACATGCGAAATGAGACCTTTGGACATTGCATAAAGTGTCGTCTTCGCAGGCTGATCTGTGACGGCACTTTACGATTATATGAGATTTTTTCATACAGTAGATTTTCTTGAAACAGAAAATCGCATGGGAAAATGGGAAGTGTCTTCTCGGATTAGTCAAAAACTGCTCAGGCTGATCTGGGAGGACACACTTTTACGCATATGTCCGAAGGCCCCTTTTCGTGTGTTGCACGCCATATATGTTACAGGGATGTATGCAGCCCTGTGTATGACTTGACTAATTATCTGGATCTTGTAATACTCAGTGGTGCCGTGTGCCCAAAATTGATACTGCATCCATGTTTGTAAATATTTCACCATTGCACTGACTTTTAGATGATAAAAACATTTTAGCCTTGTCCAAATTGAAAAAATTTGCAGGTGACATCTTTGTTAAGGAAGAAAACATTGTGGGAAAAGGAGAAAATGCTGGTTACCAGCATTTTCTCCTTTTCCCACAATGTCTTCAAAAGGCTTCTTTTCCAGGGTCGTTAAAAGGCGTCATTGTGCGGTAGAGCTTTAAAAACAAAAAGAGTCAACTTGCTTACAACTGTACACCTATTGTACACCATTTTTTGTACTACATGTATATTTATGCATAGTTTTACTTTTTAACTGGTCTTCTGACCACTTAACAGTATGCAGGTGGGCTACCTATGGGGTCACCTAATTATCGGTGGAAAGTCTACAAATAATGACTACTTTCAAATATGGTGAAATCGGTGGATTAATTCAAGTTAAAAAAAAAAAAGACTTGATTATTAACAAGATCCCTCCCGATCATAAAAATGCATTCTAACTTCAATTTGAAGCAAAAAGTAACCCTACATCGACTTACAAATTACAACTGTTCAGACCTCTAGCTCACTTCACAGTTGTTACATCTTTAACATATTCGAGAAGATCTTGTGTTATTTCAATTGAAGAACAAATTCTCATCTATCTCTGTATACATGTATGTAGCCGCCCTGCTTAGGACAGAAAACAAATTCAATTTTTTCCCAAATCCATTCACACCTGCATTTAGCTTAGGAAGGGTGCTTATATTTAGAAATCCTGGTAGATCTCATGTTTTCAGCTGGTCCACTTCTCTAGTCGGTGTAGGTATCTTTTGAATGTGATGCTCTGTGCTCAAACTGTTACATATATTTAGTTCTATGAAATAATTTGGAGTGCTCAGTGTAAGAGCCATATTTGGCTCAAGAAAAATTTTGTTATTTGTGTTTTTTGGCCAGTTTCTTACCCTTTATAAAAACAATTTTTGAAGCTCCTCAGAAAAAAAGCCATTTGAAAACATTGTGGAAAAAAGAGAAAATACCAGTAACCAGCCATTAGCATCTAGTAGTTTATGAGGTCAGTCGTCTATACTTAGTTCATGTTAAGCATTAGGACAATGTTTGATACTTTACTAAACAATTCTGTGTTTTAACAACCTTATAGAAGACTGCCCTTTAAATCATGGAGGGAAAATATGGAGGAGTGAAAATGGTGATCCATTGTCTATAGGATTGTCCAAATTGACAGCATTTGCTGATGACAAATAAAATATATGTCTCAAACAATGGGATATTTTTTAATGGGTAGCAGACCAGTGAAAAAAAAAAAGAGGAGAAAACCCTGGTAAAAGCATTTTGCCCTTTTACCATGATGTTTTTAAAGTCTGTCTCCTGCACTGTTGTTAAAACAGGGGATTGTTTAGGAATGGATTGATTTTGTTTGACATCAAGTGCTCACATATAACTATACCTGTTATCACACAATCCCAAGTTTTAGTGACCTTAACTCTTTACCAAACAACAAAATAATAGACTGATCCAACTTAAAAGCATTTGCAGACGACAAATGTTGCCAAAATTATGAAACGTGTCCTTGAAAGGTTAGAAAACATGGTGCAAAAAGGAGAAAATGCTGGTTACCAGCATTTTCTCCTTTTCCCACAATGTTTTCAAAAGTCTTTTACCTTGGGGTCGTTAAAAGTCGGGATTGTGTGGTAAAGGGTTAAGAAAACTTTTGAAAACAATGGGAGAAGGAAAAGATGATGGTAGCTGGCAATTTCTCCTTTTCCCACAATGTTTTCTACCCGTTCACAGGCAAATCCCATCATTTGAGCCTGGGTCAGTTTGTTGTCTGCTTTCAACACAGATGACACTAAACTTTTGCCATATGGGAAAGGGTCAACCCTTTACCTCACAATCCCAAGTTTTAAAGACCCTGACTGAAAGAAGTCTTTTGAAAACATTGTGAGAAAAGGAGAGATTAACCAGCATTTTCTCCTTGTCCAACAATGTTTTCTACACTATCAAACACAAATTCCATCATTTGAGTCATATTTGAATTGTCGTCTGCAGGTGCTCTGAATTTGGACTAGTCTACATTTTTGTCGTGTGATAAAGATTTTTATCTTTACCCAGTAACAGAATTCTAGACTGGTCCAAGTTGAAAGCATTTGCAGACGACAAAGTTAATGTGGCTAAAATGATGAGATTTGTATCTGAAAGAGTAGAAAACATCGTGGGAAAAGGAGAAAATGCTGGTTAGTGGCATAGTTACTGTTTCCCACAATACTTTCCAAATCATTTTCCATTAGGGTCGTTAAAACACAGGATTATTAGTTAAAGGGTTAAAAGAAAAAATGTGTTCTTGCACAAGGGGGGTCCTGTGTGTTCTTGGGCAAGAGACAGCAGAGCCCTTGCCTTGTACTGTTGAAACCCATGACATACATGAATATGTGAGCTATTACCATGATATGACTGAAATAATGAATATGATTGCACAAGAGGTATTCTGTCTCGGATCTTGGAAAAAATAGTCTTTAAAGTTGCATGTTATAAATTGTTACTGACCTAGCTATGTATTCACCAACATTTATGTATAATGTTGTTTACTACTTAGCCATTAAAAGGCCTTTTGTTACTCTGGCCTTTGCATCCAGTGCAAGATGTGCAGTCTTAGCTTGATCTACTTAGTCTGCTTTGCCGATACATTCCTGACAATACAATGCCTTAGACTAACAAGGTAAAAAGTCAAAATTTTCTGTTTTGTGAAAACATGTTTGTTAGATACTACGATAACCTTAACTCTTTACCAAACGACAAAACTTTAGACTTGTCCAAATTGATAGCATTTGCAGACAACAGCTTAAGTGTGACTCAGAAATTGAAATTTGTTTTGGGAAGGATAGAAAACATTGTGGGATATGGAGAAAATGCTGGTCACCAGCATTTTCTCCTTTTTCCACAATGTTTGCCAAAGGCTTCTTTCTTAGGGTTGTTAAGTCGGGATTATGTGGTAAGACCCTTTTCAGCACCTGTTCTGGTCAACATGGTCTAATTTTGGTGGAATTGCCACAGAATGATAGAGCATGAAATGGTGATTCCTCATATCAACATCTATGCATACCATAAGGTTGTAAGTAACACCGTAATAAGGTATTATTCTTAGGCATTGAATAAAAACATTATTTTTGATTACTCTACTTTGGATCTTATAACTGCTAGAACGAAAATATCTCTATTCAGCACCGTAGAGTTTGAAAATTTCAATATCAGTCATCTGACAGCAAATTTCAACCAATCAGAGATGGCTAACCTTGGCCAATCAGGAGGCTAATCTTAGAAATTAGAAGTTACATTGAATGGTTGGTTAACCTTTTGGCTTACAATTCCGTGTTTTAACAACAGAGAAAAAAGGCTTTGGAAAACATTGTGGGGAAAAGAAAAAAAATGTTGGCCACTCGCATTTTCTCCTTTTCCAAAGTGTTTTCCACCTATTTAAAATGTAAATCCCATTGTTTTAGCCATATATGTATTTGATTTTTTGTCTGTAACTTTTCAAATTGGACATGTACAGTGTATAAATTTTGTTGTTGGTGAAGAGTTCATACAGCTCCAGGGCTACTGGTACAAACTTTTTGCATCATTCAAAATGTAACAAAAGAAAATATTCTTTACACTAACCTATATTATTTGTACCTGCATGGAATTGATCATTGGTGGAATTCATTTAACTCTTTGCCAGACAACAAAATTTTGGACTTGTTAAAGTCAAAACTTTTGCAGAGGATGATTTAAATGTGTGTCAGATACATGTAATGTTTTTTGTGCCTAGCTGGTTAGCTCAGTGGTTACTGCATTCGACTCGTGGCCTGGTGGTTCCGGGTTTGATACCCGGTTGAGGCAAACTTTTTTCCCAACATATTTTTCCCCTCTCACCTATGATGCATGTGAGAAAAGTAGTCAGTACTCAACAGGTGTGATGCGAGAAAGCCAGGAAACATGTGTAAGTGCACTGACTGCTGCTGTTAAAACGGCATAATTGAATTAAAAGATGTGTTGGCTTTTAATCATTTTTAAGTGTTTTTTGTTAAAAGATGTTAAAGCAATAGCCAAGTCCGATAATTGCTGTTTTTGATTTTGTTGACTAGTAACATTTTGATGTTCTTTCAGTCTTTTAACTATAGCTATTATTGAATTATTTATGTCTGTTTGTTTTAATGACAATAAGTGTGAATTAGTTTCTAAGTCTACTCAGTTCTGTTTAAGAATTCATTTAGTTACTCTCTCAACATGATTTTATTTGTACATTTAAAGCTGAAATGCCTTTAACCCTTTACCAGATGACAAAATTTTAGCCAAATATAAAACATTTGCAGACGACATTTTCAGTGTGGCTCTTGGTGCAATTTTTCCTTGATAGTGTCGAAAACATTGTGGAAAAGGAGAAAATGCTGGGTAGGCTTCTTTCCCAGGGTCATTAAAAGGCGGCATTGTGGGGTAAAGGGTTAACATAATCCATACTGTAAGCTTTAGCATAGTGTTTATTTTACTTTATTGTTAACTTTTTTCTTTGTTTTTTTTAGTTTATTGTTAACTTTTTTTCTTTGTCTCTTTATATACCATTTATTGCCCTTTTTCCATGCTTTCAAAACTTCAGGGTTGATAAAAGTTTGGAATGTGTGGTAAAGGTTTAGTTATATCTTATCGAAGTTTTTCTTGCATTTTTTATTCGGCTGTTTAATACTCCTGAGTTACTGACAAAGCCCTCTCGTTGTCTGTGCTGTCGTGCAAAAACTTGGACTTTTTATAGTATCTCTTGTCATTACTGAAGACACTTACTTCATATTGGATAAACTGTGAACTATCAAAAGGGGACCCATACAAAAAGGGCAGGTAACCATCAAAGCATTTTTGACACAGTTATGCCCCTTTTTCAACTTAAAATTTTCATTGAAAGTCCAGCACCTGTTGCCGAGCATTGGTACCCACATGCTGCACTCTTGTTTACAGTCTGTAGTTTATCAGAGTTACAGAGCTATAGTAAAAATGCCATGTTTTGACTACATTTATTTGCTCATTGTGATAATTTTTTGTCCATTTCCTTCAAATTATGCTGTCTGATCTTTGACCTACACTTCCAAGACATTCTGGAAAAGAGTGGTCTTAAAACTGCAATTATGCCCTTTTTCTTTTGAGATTAAAAATGTCCGCAGAGTTTAGTGGGCACTTTAAAGGTTAAAACTCAATGTCTATTCTGTATGGGTATTGCACTGTTTACACTTCTAAGTGATACTAGAGTCCGGCATTACCCTTTCCAAAACACATCCTATCATTTTAACCAAATTTAGCGGATTATCTGCAAATGCTTTTGGTTGGGACAAGTGCATAATTTTTTTGTCAGGTAAAGAATTAAATTTTTTATTCGTACATAGCAGAGAGCTACTATGATGCCAGAGGCAAAAAATAATCAACCTCTACTGTAAACAGACTATAAGCATGTTAAAAATAATTAGATTAAAGAACTGCCCTTAATCAAATTTATCTACCTAGGATTACCCGAGCTAGCATTATTACCATACACCGTTACCACACACTCATAAGTTTTAACAACCTTGAGGAAGAAGTTTTTGAAAACTTGTGGGAAAAGGAGAAAATGCTGGTAACCAGCATTTCTCCTTTTCCCACAATGTTTTCTTCCCTTCCAAAATTATTCAGTTTTTAACCCTTTCCCAGACAAGCCCTGGTTTTCACGTGTCTGCAGTACAAGTCTTTTGAAAACACTGTGGGAAAAGGAGAAATTGCTCGTAACAAGCAATTTCTCCTTTTCCCACAGTCTTTTCTATCCTTTTTGATAACTTTCTGACATTTCCATCAAATTTAAAAATTGTCGTCTGCAAACTCTTCAATTTGGACTAGTCCAAAATTTGTCGTTTGGGAAAGGGTTAAGTCAGTATTTTGTTACCTGCAATTGCTTTAACTTTGGGCAAGTCCAAAATTTTGTTTGGGTATTTGGTAAATATATTTAGTGTTTTATCATTTATACTAATATAACTGCATGGTGCATTTTTTGTTCTTTAGTCTGATATTATTTATATTCCTCAGTTACAGTGCTACTGTTCTAGCATACTTGGTTATCATGTTTTGATGTTTTAAAAACTGAATTTTACAAAGGCCTTCAAGGTCCCAAACTTGGATGAGCAAAATGTTATCTAAACTGGCTTACAGTGAACCTTTTCAAAAGATTTCTGTGTTAGTGTGAATCAAAGATGGGGTTCATTTGAAGCTCTTTATCTTACAATCCCTAGTTTTAACGACACTAAGAAGGCAGCTTTAAAAACATTGTGGGAAAGAAGTACTAGTAAATGTTCAGAATGATTATTTTCTCCTTTTCCCACAATGTTTTCTACCCTTTCCAAGATTAATCTTATTATTTTCGCGACATTTGTCGTCTGAAAGTGCTTTCAATTTGGACAAGAATAAAATTTTGTAGTTTGATAAGAGGTAGAGGTTGGACCCGTCCTAAGTTGCTTTGGCAGAGTGTGGATCAAGATCAGAATGCACTCCTATTCCCACAAAGTTTTCTACACTGTCAGTGTTAAATCTCATCATTTGAGCTGTACTTCATTTGTTGTCTGCAAATGCTTTCAATTTTGGCAAGTCTAACATTTTGTCTGTCTGGTAGAATTAATAGAATTACCTCACCAGGTTTCATCTTTACCTGAAGGTATTAACCCTTTACCAGATGACAATATTTTAGCCTTGTCCAAACTGAAAGCATTTGCAGATGACATTTTCAGTGTGGCTTAAATGGTGCAATTTTTCTTTGATGGGGAAGAAAACTGTTGGAAAACGAGAAAATGCTGGTTACCAGCATTTTCTCCTTTTCCAAATGTTTTGGAAAGGCCTCTTCCCCAGGGTCATTAACCCTTTACCGTACAATGCCGGCTTTTAACGCCCCTGGGAAAGAAGCCTTTTAAAAACATTGTGGGAAAAGGAGAAAATGCTGGTAGCCAGCATTTTCTCCTTTTCCCACAATGTTTTCAACTCTATCAAAGAAAAATTGCACTATTTGAGCCACACTGAAATTGTTGTCTGCAAATGCTTTCAATTTGAACAAGGCTAAAATTTTGTCGTCTGGTAAAGGGTTAAAAGGCGGTGTGCAGTAAAGGGTTAATTTATTCTGTGCTATTGGAATCTCAATGGCCTTTTATTGTGTTGTAAGATGGTGTTTCTCTATATTAGACCTTTACTAAATAATCCTTGTTTTAGCAACCTTGAGAGTCCTGTAGCAAGGTGTAGGATTTGAAGCTTGGAGGTCCTGGGTTCAAGCTGCTCTAGATGCTCTGGCTTTTTCATGGGAGTGGCCTTTGGCAAGACACTTTAGTGCCTTAACCGTAATACCTAGGACAGGCATGACTATGCGAGCCCGTATGATATGTATGAAATAATGTTGAAAGCTACGTAATACACCACTCAATCAATTTAACAACCATGAGGACGACTTCTGAAAACATTGTGGGTAAAGGAGAAAATGCTGGTAACCAACATTGTCTCCTCCTGCCTCGATATGTTCTACCCTACCAAAACAGATCTGAGCAATATTCGTCTTTTATTTTCATCTTAAAATGCTTTGGATTTGGAAATGTAAATTTTATCATATGGTAAAGGGTTGAACTTTTTCCACTCTGAAAAATTTAGGCTTATCGATCCTGGAAGTATATACAGACAGTAATTTAAATGTGGCTCAAATGGTAGGATTTATGTTTGAATGGGTAGAAAACATTGTGGAAAAAGGAGAAAAATCTGATTACTAGTATTTTCTTCTTTTTCCACAATGTTTTTGAAGGCTTTATTATTAAAGGTCATTTTAAAATGGGATTGTGTAAAGGAGTATGACTTACATTTTTCATGTACCTTACATCACATTTACTGTATACAGACTGCAAATTACTAGAAAATCAATAAATCTAAAATTATTACTTAGCATCTTTTTTTCGAATAACCCAACAAGGAAAAAGCCAGCTTGCTTCCCCTGGCCCCTGATCACCTGCAGATCCCAATTCTCCAGTGCAGTTGCTTTTTCATTAAAACTTTTATGTGGACTACGGGGCACATCTGTCTCAAAATATTTTGGAGTTGCCTGTCTGGCAACATTATGGTAGTTCACAACTTAACCCAAGTTCAAAGTTAACCCTTAAAGCGCCCGTCACGAGTATAATTGCCTTTGCGGCCAGTATAGATCAAGATCAGACTGCACAAAATGTGCAGTCTGATCTTTGATCTACACTAGCCGCTTTGCTACATCTTTATAGACAAAAGCAACCATGAAATTGCAATTATTTGGGTCTTATAGTGTTTGTTGGGTTTATTCGGCATTCCTAGGTTTAAGCACTCTAAGGGTTAATGTTTCCAGTGCTGAAACAAAATCTCAGTTTTTGCACAACAAAGGCGCAGATGGCTGTCAATTCAAAGGTGCTCTAAATGATCCAGACTGATGATTGTCTGCTGTTTAGATACAGTTACTGTCAAGTACACGACTGAGACTTCTATAACCCTTTACCACACAAACCCGTTTGAACGACCATGAGGAAGAAGCCCTTTGAAAACATTGTGGGAAAAGAAGAAAATGCAACCTGCATTTTCTCCGTTTCCCACAATATTTTCTACCCTTTGCAGAAAAAAACTCATGTTTTAGGTTATTTTTGTCGTCTGCAAATGCTTTCAATTTAGGAAGTCTAAAATTTTGTTGTTTGGTAAAATTAACTAGTAGTGTGCCCCAACTGATACAATGTTCCGAGCCACAGGCCGCTTTCTCACAGTCAAAGTGAAAGTAAGGGCATTAGGAAGAGCAATTCCTGTTGCAATGAATACAGTATTATGTAACTTCTGAAAAAAAATTTGTCAAGCTAGGTTTTGAGTTACTGCCAAGGTAGGTCCAGTTGGACTATTCACCAACCATTCTTTATTTCATTCCAAGTCTAATTCTAGGTTTATAAAACACCAATCTTCTGATTGGCTAAATCGAACTTAAGCAATGGTGTCCTTTCTTTGTTGAATTGCATCTTTTTGGAGGCAAAGGAATAATTTTATCCAAAATTAGGTTGTCAGAGCGCGACTATTGTACAAATTTGGAAAAACCTTGCATTATCCCTTTATTAGAAACACCTTGCATTATCTCTTTACCACACAATCCCAAGTTTTAACAACCCTTGGTGAGGCTTTTGAAATCAATGTGGGAAAAGGAGAAGATGCTGGTTACCTGTCCTAAAATTTTTTTGACCCTTTCCAATAAAAATCCCATCATTTCAGTACATTTATCATTTTGTCTGTAAATGCTTTGCATTTGGACTGGTCTAAAATTTTGCACTTTGCTAAAGAGTAATGAAACTTTGAAAATTTCAAGTTTTCTTAGAGGTTTAGGCTGCCCTTTCATCATCTGTGGTATTATTACGACAAACATTTTGTGATATGTGATGGAAAATGTGGCCTCTACAATGTGCACACGGTTTTTCTAGGAAAGTGTGCAGATTTTCACCGTGACTCATTTTCTAACTCTTCAGATAAAGATATCAGTAAGACAAATATTCTCACAAAGTTTCACAAGTATTGGATTGAAAATGCTGTATCTAGAGTGATCACAAGGTATAAGTTGATCATAGACATTGCATGATCACAAAATCTCACCTTGAGCACTTAGTGCTAAGGCGAGCTAAAAACGTTATCAGCTTTTTCTCCTTTCCCCACAATGTTTTCAAAAGGCTTCTTCCTTGGGATTATTACCCATTTACCACACAATCCCACATGTTAATGACCTAATGAAAAGGCCTTTTGAAAAAATTGTTGGAAAAGAAGGAAATATTGATAACTAGCATTTTCTCCTTTTCCCGTTTTGAACTCTGTCAAAGGCAAAGTTGCAACTTTGAGCCAGATTTATTTTGTTGTCTGCAAAAGCTTTCAATTCTGGACAAGTCTACAATTAACTGTTTGGTAAAGGGTTAAATCACTAGTTCATTTTGTATAGTTAATTCATGTATCCTAGGCAGCTTCAAGAAAATGTGAGCCAAGTTGGTGAGGGCCAAATCATTGATGTGTTTGCAGCATTTCCATGGCGTCAGGCTGAGGCTTTTCAGGGCTTTGCTCGAATGCACTTCCATGCAACCAGTAAGTAATAAGCCCTTTCAGCAACGTAGCAAAAAAGAAGGTCTTTTCTCATAGACCATATTGGATTGCAAAGCACATGCAGCCTGATCTTAGATCTCTATCACCTGCTTGAGAAGTCGAGACTGTAAGGTACAAATCGGAGTTTCAACTGTTTATATTTTCAGCCATCGGAACAGACCCGTATATGAGCCATGCTCTGGCAAAACTCTTTCCAACACAGCAAGATATAGACTTGATGAAATTGAAAGAATTTCTCTTTTCCCCCCACGTTTTTTAAAAGGTTTCTTTCTCTGGGTCTTTAACCCTTTCCCAAACGACAAATTTTTGGACTGGTCCAAATTGAAAGAGTTTGCAAACGACAATTTTATATTTGATGAAAATGGCAGAAAGTTATCAAAATGGGTAGAAAACACTGTGGGAAAAGGAGAAATTGCTCGTTACCAGCAATTTCTCCTATTCCCAGTGTTTTCAAGACTTGTACTGCAGACATGTGAAAACCAGGGCTTGCTTGGGGAAGGGTTAACATTCCAGATTGTGTGGTAAAGGGTTACTGCATTTGTGAAAAGTATCAACCCATGTCTGCCTGCGCAGTCGGCACAAACTGACCTGGGTCAAAACTTTTCGCCATGGGTCAATTTCCTGCATGTCAAAGAAACGGTCTACGCCAAGATTCAGCAGATTACACAAAATGGATTTTATGGTTTTTTAATTGTGACCACTCACTTCCTTTTACAGGGATGCATTATGCTCCCTTTTGCCACAACATGGCTCAAATAATATTTGGCATGGTAAAAATTAACTCTTTACCAAACAACAAAATCATACCCTAGTCCAAATTGAAAGCATTTGCAGACGACGAAATAAATGTGACTGAAAAATTGAAATTTGTTTTGGGAAGGGTAGAAAACATTGTGGGAAAAGGAGAAAATGCTGGTTACCAGCATTTTCTCCTTTTCCCACAATGTTTTCAACAGGCTTCTTTCTCCAGGTCTTTAAAAGTCGAGATTGTTTGGTAAAGGGTTATCTCCTTCATCTTATCAGACACTATAAAAGGCTTTTGTGGAGTGAAGATCAAAATCTGGCTGCACACACAGCATTCATTTTGACCTCACATTCTCACTACTTCATTCAAAACCAAGACTGAACTATCCCGAACTCTGCAGCAGAACTGTATTTGTAGGTGTTTTCAAATACAGGTATCTTGCAAGGTATAGACAGAGTAGATCAAAGATCAGACTGCATAATCCATGCATTCCGATCTAGTTCTACAATGTCTTTAAGAGCACTTATGAGCTTATGTAATGCATTGAGAGGATCAAAGTACTAAATACTACAACCATTTTTTTTTTTTTCAGTATTTTAAAAGACTTTATTTACATATTACTTACAACATAACATTAAATATTTATCATACAATGCATTTTGGTCCTCATTGTGTATTTCTTGAACTGTTGTCAAATTAACAACTTGAAGCAGCATCAAAACAGGAACAATGTTTCTTTTCATTTCAGTAAAAAAAAAAAAGCTAAATATTATGGGTGAATTTATCACTGAACATAGTTTTGACACACAAAAAAGCCAGGTATGAATTTGTTATATTCAAAAGTGTTGCAGATCTTGTTACAGCCGACAGTTCACAATTGTTCCTAAACTTTCTCTAGCAGTGCTAGGAGCAACACCTGGAGTCACTGGGAGCATTTTTTTCCCAGTGGATTTTGTGGACAGTGTAGAACAAGATAAGACTTCACAGGATCTGTAAGCAGATCTTGTATCTACAATATCTGATGATCTGTGAAAATATCTTTTTTTTTCATTTATTTTTGGACTATTAGACATTTGAAGTTTTTGTTCAATGACTTGCTGTAAAAAAAATAATATTGAAGAGTGTAACTTTTTAACCTGATGACGATATTCAAGACTGCCAGAACTGACAGCACTCAAGAAAACAAATAAAATGTCTCTCAAATAATGGAATTTCTCATTGAAAGGGTAAAAACCATGGAAAAGAAAATGCTGGTTAACAGCATTTTCTCATTTTTCAACAATATTTTCAAAAGCTTTCTACCTTGAAGCAGGGGATTGTTTAGTAAAAGGTTATAAATTAAGTTTCATTCTCATTGTAAAATAATGCCAAGATACTTTGGGAAGTTTATATTCACCATTACTATCATAACTGTATTTAGTGATACTTTCCTATCAGATAAATTATTTTTGTTTTTAGATGAATTAAGTACAAAGCAGTCAATAAAAATATTGCAAAAAACCTTTATACCGCTGATGCAATAATCATGGGAGTAAAAAAAGGTGTACATACTCAAACTAAATTACCAAACAAGTGTTGTTCTTAAATGAACAATTTAAGAACAGAGTAGGGTGCAGTCAACAAAAATATTGCAAAATCCTGTACTCTTGGCACAAAAAAATAATCATAGTCAAAAAAAAAAGTTAACTTGTTCAAACTGTATCTCCAGGCAAGTTACCAGAATTTGTCTTTTTTTTTCAGATTTCTCTTTCTGTAACCAGAAGATCAAAGTCCAGAAGTCTGAAAAACTTTCAAAAAAAGTAATTTTTTCTAGAATGTTCTACTAAAAGAAAACTATCTGAAACAGTTTCAAGAGGCAATCACA
This sequence comes from Tridacna gigas, assembly GCA_945859785.2. Classification (NCBI taxonomy): domain Eukaryota; kingdom Metazoa; phylum Mollusca; class Bivalvia; order Cardiida; family Cardiidae; genus Tridacna; species Tridacna gigas. Next base: position 47,575,071 of record OX244030.2, on the reverse strand, counting down.
ATTATAAATTCTCGAGATTTCCTCAAGCATGTCCAGAACACTTCAACATTTAACTTTTTCAGACCAAGCTTTCACTAGGCAAGTATGACTAATGACAATGCGGATGAAATTAAAACTCAAGAGGTACAGATAAATTGGGGGTGGGATTCATCGAATTTTAAAAATCTCCCCCACCCCACTTAATTTGGTGTTGTGTATGTACTCATTAGAACTGTTTTGATGAAGCATTTCTAATGGATACCCACATCATCACTTTCAGTGATCAACTGATCTGCACCTCCTGTAACTTATGTCAGTTGCAAATTAGTAAAGATAATCATTTCTCAGTAATGGCAATCTGAATCATGAAACAAAAAATGTCAATACACTGAGATTTTTGTGTCCTACATTTATTGGGGTGGTGGGGGTGGTGGTATAGATGAGTTGAACATATTGTTATTGTACATTCCACTATTATGCTGTGGTCGTCCACCATACCCATTACTTTGTTGATGTCCAAAGCTTGATGCTCCTCCACCATAGCCACCCCGTCCACCAGATGACCCTCCTCTACCTCGAGATGTGTTTCCAAAACCTTTTACAAATCCTTTTTGATCTTCATTATCATACCCTTTGCTTGTATTTCCAAAGCCCTTCTGCTCACCATAATTTCGATTTCCAAACCCTTTCTGCTCCCCATACCCTCTGCTCGTGTTTCCAAAACCTTTCTGGTCTCCACCACCAAATCTGGAACCTCCTCCAAATCCCCTACTACTGGAACCACCTCTGCCTGAACCCCCTCGACTAGATCCTCGATCCCCAAAGCGGGACCCACCATCACCAAACCTTGATCCACCACCAAATTTAGATCCCATATCATGCTTGTTAAAACCTCTGCTTCTCCCTGTTTTGTATAAAAGAAAGAGATTAAAGTTAAAAAATATATGCATACGACAAATGCAGTTCAAATTGCAAGCAAAGTTAACACATCTGGGCAATATGGGTACATGTATCTTTTTTTGAGTAACAAAAGCAGTAAATCCTTAACCACACAAATACACCTTTGAATCCCCCAGCAGGGGCCATAATTTCTATATCATTGTGGCCAAAGGATCGACTGCTTTGTCACATGTGATTGCTCCTTTTTTCACCATGTTTTCTCTAGAAAACAAACAAGTCATTCAACCTTCCCCTAAAAAGGTCTCCTTCCTGTGATTGTACTAGTAAATGATTACTCCTAGTAAATGATTACTCCTAGTTTGCACATAAAAGTTAAAATCTCTTCTAGAAAAAGGGACAGGCAGATAAAGTTAAATTCTAAATTAGTAAAATGACATTTACAGACATTTTAACTCTATACCAAACAATACAATTTTAGACTTTACCAAACTGAAAGCATTTGCAGATGACACATTAACTGTAGCTCAAATGATGATTTCTGTCTTTGATAGGGTAGAAAACATAGTGGGAAAAGGAGAAACTGCTGGTTACCTAATACCAGCATAAAATTAAGATTTTTAACAGATCAATACCTCTTCCAAAATCTCTCGCATTCCCAGCTAGTTGTATGAGTTTTGGGTTAACCACCTGGTTGGCCTCTTGCAACACCTCGATCAGATCCTTTGCTTGCTTGATATTTCCAGGGGTAAAAAATGTGTATGCTGTACCAGAGTTGTTTGATCGCCCAGTTCTTCCAATCCTATGGACATAATCTTCTGACGAGTTTGGATAGTCGAAGTTGATGACAAATTTAATGTCCTCCACATCTACAATATTATCAGAATGAATAATGAATACGGACCGGACAGATGTGTATCTTAGAAAAAATGTGTTTCATTAGCATTTACATTTCCATCTATTTGAGATTAACATCTCCATTAACAAAGTTAAATGACTGATTGATTGGTGTTTTACGCCGCTTTCAACATTATTTCAGTCATATCATGGCGACAGCTCACATACTCATGTGGGTTTTACCAGTACTAGGCTAGGGCTCTGAAGTGTCTTGCCCAAGGACACACCCACGAAAAACCCAGCGGATCAAGTGGGGCTCGAGCCCGGGGCCTCCAAGTTACGAGTCCCACACTTTACCACTGAGCCACGCAGGACCCCATAGTTAAATGAACTATTGTAAATTCTCACTAAATAATGAACAATAAAGATGAAAAAGAGTCAAGAAATTACTGTCTTTAATACAATTATATGAATGTAATGGCAAGAAAAACATTGCAGCTGTCACTAAAAATGCCTGTCAGTCTGGGTGAAATCTTGGATTACAAAATACAAGAAAGCTGTTCCTGAAATGTTTTACATTACAGAATTATTTCCTCTGTATAAAGTCCAGACTGAACAGCAAACAGCAACTCTTACTTCCCCAACAACCCCCCCTTCTTGCCTTTTCATCCAAGCTGCTTGTAAAGTTACTACAGTAAATACCATATGTCGAGTAATCTCTCCTGAGGCAGGGCTCTACGACATGACATCACCACAATTAAGTGAGGGAGAATCACCATCCCAGAATTAGGCTCCTTCTCTGTATTGTCTTTAAATTCTTTAATTAGCCTAAAGATCACTTCAATTTTGTGCCCGAATTTGTCAACATGCAATGCTTTTTTTTTTCATGGCAGTTTATCATCCAGTTTCAAGTCACATTAATATAAGCTAGGTATCTATCGAGCTAAGATCCAGAATCCTGTGCATATATTAAGTAGCCGTCTTAATCCTTGGTTACAGGTAAATAGTTCCACAGGGAATAAATACCAAGCCAGACGATTTTTCTCTCCCAATACTAGATACACACTGGATCCTTTTTTTTTTTTTCTTCATTAAACTAGTTATCCCCTTAAAAAGCTGAATGACCATGCCCTCAAGTATAGACATAGAAGTTGTGCACACAAGCATAGACAGAATGCTGTACTGTTTAAAAATGTTTTCCTGCTACAAGGATCAAAGTAATTTCTAGCTTTGACTGTTTGCTGCATATGATAATAAAACAAAGCTTTTTGATTATGGTCAGAATGAAACAATCCAGACCACACCATAATATAATTGTGGAAAAAGACTCACTGCGAAAGTATATGTCCAACTGGTATGTGTAACAGCTATGTTTTCAAAATGTGTACAAAAGATAAATGCAAGATTTGACTTTTTTTTTTTTTCTCCTTTGATTTCCAGGTGAACTCTTTTGCAAAAGCATGTTTACCTCTTCACCAAGCGGCAACATTTTACACTAGTCCAAATTCAAAGTACTTGCAGACGACAAAATAAATTGACTAAAAAATAGGAATTTGTTCTGTGATGGGTAGAAAACATTGTGGGAAATGGAGAAAACGCTGGTCACCAGCATTTTCTCCTTTTCCCACAATGTTTTCAAAAGGCTTTTTTTTTTCAGGGTTGTTAAAACTCAGGATTGTGTGGTAAAGGGTTAATACTTCTCAGCTTTACAGGCATGTTTGTTTGAATGCAATTTTACACAACTCTGAACAATACTTTACAGAGCTCACTCACTTAATCATGTCTTTCCTGGGTTTTACCAGTACTCCATTTTGGTTCTGCAATATTTTGCTAAAGAACACTACCAATAACAAATGCACCCGGGTTAAAACTAACATTTCCAATCCAAATATAACCCCCTACCATTGAATCACAGAGGGCCCCACTGGACAGGTGTAAGTTACCCTGTTCAGGAAGCATTAACTCTTATTAGTGCTTTGTTTTTCTCTTAAGATTAATTTTTATGAGTAGATATCAAAGCTGTGACTTAGGATACAACTGGATAACATATTTTCTTATTCTTCCATAGATTACAAAGATTTGCACTGTCCACTCCACATTAATCAAAGTGCCTTTTTCTCTCTGCTTTACATGAAAACATAAACCCTCTTGTATAGAATACTTACATCCTTATCCACAAGAGGGCTCTCATACCCATGAAAGCAGAGACACTGTGTGGCACTTTATAATGCGGGAAATAAAAGATCAGCCTCCCATATCCTTATAATGTGTACAATAGCCTCCCTCATGTCTTCCAGTCTTGTCATGCCGACGATGAGCCTGCTGCCACATTCAAGCTGTTTAAATCAATCTACTGACAAGGAAACGGAAGAAAAATTAATACATAATATATTCAAATGGTCAATATTTACATAATATTTGCAAAAATTCTGTAGCAAATCTAAGTCATGTCTTTCTTCATTTGCGATGTTACTCTGAAAAGCTTTGTAAAAAGATCTACTAAATGAATATCATACTTGGTGCAAAAAAAAAGATAATTTATTTTATTAATATGGAACAAACATAATATGCATTCTCCTCAACAACTCTCTTCCAATCATTAAGAATCGCTGCAAAGTACTTCTGTAATGATTTTCGAAGCCGTCATATTGCATTTTAAAATTGTTTTGGGAATGATTTCCATGTTATGAAAGAATCTCTGAGAAAGAATGAAGAAAGAAGAAATCATGATACATGATGCTGCAATCAAAGGCTCATCCTTTTGGACACAAAATGTATCAAGTCTATGTGAACAAACCTAATCCTCTTGATGCAACATCAGTGGCAATCATCAATGGAACTTTACCACTTCTGAATTCTGAAACAAAAGTTGCATCTTTTATGAATGATAGTTCAAGTGTAATGGTTTCAAATCACATTTCTGCCTTTTGCTAACTCATCCAACACTAATGAAATCTATCACCGCCAATAGTAACAGTATTTTCAGTCTATTTAGATGATGATGAGACTGCACAGTAAGTACAGTCTGATCTGCACCTCATCCTGACACAGTTACTAATGACAACATCTTCCATGCCACTGACTTTTGGTTTTTTAGACATCAAAAAAACTTAATTTTAATGACAAGCAACAATCGACCATAACTGATTTACACAAATTAGCTAACATAAACTTACCTATCTCCGTAAAATTTTGTGTAGCAGTTTCAAATGAATTTTGTGCCAAAGCTTAAAGATTGGACAGTGAATAAAACAAACTTAAGAAGAATGATTACAAAATGGCAGTAACTCACCATTTAATACCCAGTCTCTCTCTGGCTGGGATTTGTCACCATGAATACATGATACAGGCCATCTGTAAATTGCAATAAGGAATCAAGGATGAGAAAATTATTTTTTCCTGATCACTAAACAAACACAGCTATCACATCCATGGGAATGAAGGAGTAGCTGCAAACTTTGGGATTTTATTTTGTGCTCTTTATACCATCTGTATCACATAATTTTCCTTACCTGCAAATATTCCTTTATGTTTCCTGCACAGTTGAATCAATGATATATCTACAACAAGAGGGCCATGATAGCCAAGTGGTTCACCTGAGCCTTTTTGAGGCAACACAACCCCTTTCCAATCTCTTCAAAGACATCGAGACATAGGTTCTAAAAAACTTGCAGAGTATTGGATTGAAACTGAGGCCTCTAGAGTGTACACAAGCTTTTACAGGATATGGGTTGTACACAAGCTTTTCCAGGATATAGGTTTGTGTCCTACCTTTAGAACCAATATGATCCATTTTCACATTTGTTAGAAATCTCATTCAGACAAATATTTTATCCAACTTTCATGATTTAAGACTGAAAATGTAACCTCAAGAGTGACCTACTTTTTTGAACTGATTGACTCATTTTCCAAACTATTCAAGCTATCATCAGGAAAAAATTCTGACCAATTCTTATAAGCACTGGACTGAAAATGTGGCCTCTGGAGTGTGTATGAGCTTTTTCTAGGATTTGTCCATGTGATTTAGTTTTTGACCCAGTATTGGACTGAAAATGCGGCCTCTAAAGACTTAGTGTACACAAGGTAAAAACTGATGATGCACACCTGACACAGTAGGATCACAAAAGCTCAACATGAACACTTCCTGCTCACATGAGCTAAAGAGTTTACTAGGTATTCAATCACAAATCAATCTGCTGAATAATGAAAGAGGAGAACTTGTTGTAAACCTGTTGATTTTGCAAACTGATTTATGATTCAATACCGAGTAAACCTTTTGATAAACATATCATGGTTCAAGAAAAAATGCAGGTACTTGGCAGCCGCAGATCATTTATGAATTTGTATTTCAGTTCCAGATCATGAACATGGTCCAACGGATTCTAATGAGTCATAATTGACTACCAGAAATATCTCTGAACATCACTATAAGGACCTTCTTTAAAGGTGATGATATTTTGATTAAAGACTGGTGAACCTTCTTGTTTGACAAATCATGGGAATTTACAAACGACGGTCATGTATTGTATGACATCAGCTCTACCAAAGAAGAAAAGTTAAGAACTGTATTTCTAGAAAACATTTGCTGCAATGGTGCTCTTCCTGGTTTAAACAGTAGAACACATGGCTATAAGGTAGAGAATGCCGATAACACAGACCCCCCACCCCCCTCTCCATTTTGTTTTGTACAAGCCTTCTGCCTCAGGGTCCTTTAAATGGGGGTGTTTGCTAATGGTTAAATTAGAGATAATTTCATATTTACCCATCTCTTTTTAAAGATCTTGCAATTTCGTCAGCTTTTCTTTTTGTCTCCACAAACAAAATTGTCTTGTTTTCTTTTTCCTGCATGATTTCTTCCAGAAGTTTGACAAGCCTGTAAAGAAAGTAAGGCTTATGCTATAAACCTAGTTAGGAAACAGAAACAGCGTTATGAATGCAGGTATCCACAATCACATAGATTAGAAACTCTTATTTCGATTGTAGTGGTAGAATACATTGAAATATTTTTTTGCACAAAAATCACCATAAACATGCAGTCTGATCTAAGATCAGATCAGGAAGTGAAAGGAAATCTAAAATAAATGATATGCTTTCCAAAACAAAAATCAGGAAAGAAATTACCGTATAACTGGTTATTTTTGCGGGTACAAATTTTTGCGGTTTGGGGCCAAAAACGGTACAACTAATCTTTGCACATCTAATTTTTGCAGTTTCTTAATCTGATGTAGCCATTTTTTTTTTAAAGAACAACTTCAAGTATAGAGCACGCTTCTTACTTGAAGATCCCATCAAAGAGTGGGCTGTCAAACAGCTAGAGTCATCTGTGTTTCTTTTTTCAGCACTTGTTAAATCTCGAACAACAGAATTAGTCCGATATCTCCCTGGGGTGATAGAGCTTCAGATAAAGGTCTGTTAGACCTTTCCGTACTACATATTTTAGCAATGCCATTTTGATTTTTTTTTAAATACACAAACTGACAAAGACTGATAAAAAACTGATAAAATCCATCGATAGTGTGTAATACAACTAGTCTTTGTCTACTTATAATTACACAGGTGTACCTTATCGTGGAATGAAAATCAGTAATTGGTCACGGTGTAGTGGCTATCGGGTGGTCTGCTGCTAAGTGGGACAGTATGGGGAAAAACAGTAATTATTTGCGCGTTTAAAATTTGCGGTCCGACACCACCTACAAAATTCCGCAAATAATATGTTGCCACAAAAAAATCCAGTCATACAGTATTCACACAGAAATATAGACTTTTCAAAAAATATTGATGAAACATGACACCAATGTTTGCTGACAAGAGCTATCCTTCTGGTTTCCACTTCATATCACGATGAGGACAGCAAAATACATACTTGAAATCCTTTTCACTTTCTTGGCACACATCTATAATCTGTAATATATTGTGGTTAGCATGGATCTGTAGTGCTCCAATGTTTACTTGTATGTAGTTAACCAAAAATTCTTCAGCAAGTTGCTGTACTTCCTTTGGCCATGTTGCACTCCACATGAGCGTCTGTCTGTCTGGCTATATTGGACAGAACAATTCAAATGATATCAGTATTAAATTTCTAAATGATATAATTTTGGGCTCTTCCAGATCGAAAAGATTTGCAGATGACTAATGTGGCTCAACTAACGGGATTTGTCTTTAAAAGAGTCCAAGACACAGTGGGAAAAGAAGAAAATGCTGGTTACCAGACGAACATAATAGATACAGTGTTAGAAATTAACATATTTTGCAGGTAGCAAGTACTTGCTACCTAGCTTTAAATAAGGTAAGAAAAGGAACATTCCTGGTAGCAAAGAGGGACAGACAAATAATGCCCCCCCCCCCCAATAAAATGATGCTTGAATTACTGCCTTAGCTCATAAATTGCTTAGCAGATGTAAAACCAGCACATTTTCAAAGACATGGGCATAAGGACTATGCTGTTCGGCAAATACCAATTTAGGTGGCTTAATTATACTTGTATATTTTTGCCCGATTGTTATAATGCAGACCATTTTCAAATGGAGATTAGCAAAGATTCACGAAGGTAACTATAAATATAGATGTTAAATACAAAGTCATCATCAAGCACAGATATGTTTGATTGCATGACTCATTGATGCAGATGATTGCAAAGATCATTTCAGCAGATTTCTAAATTAACAAGTGGAAGATTATTTCATTGAAAATTGGGAAAACACTTCAAGTAGACAGAATTACAAGGTAGCAACCTTATGCTACTGCTTTTGTGCTAAGGTAGCAAAATTTGTTTTTCAAGTAGCAAATTTGCTACTTGCGACCGCTAATTTTGAACCCCAAGATGTACCATTAGAAAACAGTGTAGCACTCTTTTAAACTGCTAATTTACACCATCAGAGCTGCTGCTGCATTTTTTTTCCTGAAAAAGGAAAAACAGCTGTCACATTATGTCAAATATGCAATGACCCAATGAAACACAGTATTGGTAAATAAGATGAAGTTAAATGGGAATTTTCCATAACCAGTTGTTTGGTCTCCCTTGCATTCAAATTTTCAAGCCTTAATAACGGAAGAGAGACACATAAACTTCAGCACTTACTCTGATCTGTTCAATAATTTTTCTAATCTGTGGCTCAAACCCCATGTCTAACATTCTGTCAGCTTCATCCAGAACTAAGTACGTACATCTTCGCAGATTTGTCTTCCCAGCTTCCAAAAAGTCAATTAACCTGCCAGGAGTGGCTATACAAATCTCTGCACCTATTCAAAAAAAAAAAAAAAATGTTTGTGGGGGGGGGAACTCTTACAATTAATGTTATTCAAAATTGACTAGCTTATAAACTATTTCAACATTTTTACTACACCCAGCATTCTTTACCAATGCAATTTGAGACAGATGACTCATAATTGCCATAAGTGAACAAATCTGTTGTGAACTCAAACATGAATTCACATTTGAATTTTCTATGTATTTGAAGGCAGTGGCAGTATGTAAAGAGTGCATTTTTTTAGTGTGTGCAACTTTTTGGTGAGAAAATTCAGAGTTCTCAATCATGTTTCTCTAACATTTGCCCAACTCTCTTCAGTAAGGACGCCGTAAGTTTTTGGAAACTCACCTCTTTCTAAAGATCTTATCTGTGGCCCTTTTGGTGCACCTCCGTATACACACACATTACGTATTCTAGATGACTGGCCAAATTCCTGTGCTACCTCTTCTACCTGCTGAGCCAACTCTCTTGTAGGAACTAGTACTAGAACAATAGGTCCATCACCTCGTTCTAAATAGGACTGGTGGTTTATGTGAACAATGGATGGTAGGATGAACTGTTATAAAAAGAAACACAAATAACTGATTGGGTTAAACCATTTACCAATTGATCTTTTTTTCTTATGACCCTGCAGAAAACAGCTTTTGAAAACTATGTTGGGAAAGAAGAAAATGCTGGTCTCTGTTTTCCTTCACAGGGTTTTCTATCCTTACAAAAATGAATCTTGTCATTGAGTCACCCTTGTCATTTGAAAATCGATTCAATATGGATGCCCGATATTTATTTGGTTTGATGATAAAAAGGTATTTTTTAACTTTAATCCTGCTAAATAAGTTGAATGAAACTTTCAAGCCCATAGTAAAAACCTAAATTTCGCTATTTCAAAGGTATTTATAGAGAGGTATCTTCTTAACGGACATACAGATCCTAGGTCAGATTGCACATTCCGTGCACTGATCTTGATCTACACTGTCTGCCAAGGTCAGCGAGTCGCGCTTAGCAGCCTACGGGTTAAATGTCTTGTATAGGCTAATTTTTATGAAGCAGAGCTAACAATCATCGTTAACCATTACAAACAATCTCTGGTTTTTAAAAACCCCGAGGGAGAAAGCCTTTGAAAACGCTGTGGAAAAAAGGAGAAAATGCCAGTGACCAGCATTTTCTCCTTTCCCTCAATTTTCTCTACTCCCTCGAGTTCATTTGCAACAAGTTCAAAGTCATTGCATGAATATGTTTTAAATTTGGAAGTCTAAAATTTGTCTTTTGGGAAAGGGTAAAATTATGATGAAGAAAAAAGTAAGGCTTCTTTTTAAAGGCTGGATCAACAAATGTACTTGTTATTTTTATCATCAGTTGGACTTCATATCATTGAGTTCTATCCTTTTCATGCACTGAATTTTCCTATAAACTTGACAAAAGAATTCTAACCTGAACTTGCTTTACTTTTGTTGATGAAAAAACTTACTGCAGCTGTTTTTCCTGACCCTGTCTGGGCTATACCAACACAATCCCTTCCTGACAAAGCTATGGGCCAGCCTACTGCCTGAATTGGTGTTGGATGTGTCCAGGACTGAGCACGGATCTGAGAGTTGACATAATCTGGAAAAATTCCACATATATATAACATCTCCATTCACCCAGAAATAGTTTAACAACCTATCTCAAAATGAAAGCCACAGAATAGTATTGGAAATTGGTTTATCACCCAAGAGCTAGATATGTGCAGCAATTTTTGGTTCAATTAGTAACACATATGTAGTTGGCACTCATTAGAATTGAACCAATTATGTAAGCTCCCTTGCCTATCTGAAGCTCTGAATTAGGTATTCAACTAATTGACATATAGCTAGATTGCATATAATGCTCGCTGAAATCAAGGGGGATGTTCTTTAGCATATGAATGATCAAGAAAGGCTGGGGGCGCAAAATGGTTTCCAGTTACATAGTTCGAGTCATCAATTGCTTTGCAGCTGAATCCGACTGGTTTAGCATTAAATAAATCAAACTGCTTTATTCTTTGTTCAGAGAAAATATAAAAAGAGCACTGTATGCAGCTGCCAATGCTCAGATGCAAATGCTTTTAGATATAGATTGAATTTCTGTGAAAATTCAAATGTCTACAAAGGGGCATTAGTGCATAACTGTGTTAACATTATTTCGATTATCTGCCCCTGTTGCATGGCTTCCATTTTTGATAGTTAACAACTAGTCCTAGCTGGAAGTAAATGAAAGTAAGCATCTTCAGTAATGAAAGATGATAAATTATAAAATGTTGAAGTTTTTGCACAACAAAATTTAAGTTGAAAAAGGGGGCATAACTGTAAAATTTTTTATTTCAAAGTTTTAGCATATGATGCCACCAGGGCTACAACAGTATCTCCACATCTTCGAAAACAGTCAGCTTATAATTATTAGAAAAGAATAAAAACTCTTTTATCACCTTCCTGAAATGGACAGCAGTGGAAATGTAGCAGCTATTAGTAACAACCAGTTCTCAAGTATTGTTTTCATGCCATTCAAGAGTACAGTTCCCTCTCTTTAAATGTTTTTCATGTTGAACTGTTCTTTGGTAGGTCTATAAATTCCTGATGCAAAACAGAGCACTGAACTAATACACACCGATGACTATGATATTATTTGTAAACACTTAGTTTTTCAGAATTGTGCCTGCTAAAACAATTCTCAGTGGCTTATTCTTCTTACCTGGAAAAGATGCTTCCTCAAAATTGAGGATTGGCTTTGGTATATTCTGTCCACTAGAAGTGATCTCATGTGAATCCAAAAAGGCCTGCACCTCCATCTGTAACAAGTTACACATTGAGAACCAATTATATCGAAAGGGCACTTTCTGTCATTAATTATAAGAGCCACACACAAATCTCATTTCTTCACGCTTTACAAAACAATACCATGATTTTACAACCCTTTCACAGCTTTTAAAATCATGGTGGGAAAGGAGAAAATGCTGTTAACATTTTTTTCCTTTTCCCCCAACAAGACACTTTTTTAGGTCAAACCATATTCTTTCAGCCTCATTTAATTTTTCATCTGCAATATATGGTCTTCTGATATGGACAAGTCTACCATTCGTCACCTGGTACAGAGTTCAGACTTTTCTTTTTTAATTTACAAAATGAAGAAAGTAGATTGGCCCGGTCCGACGAATCACCGAAATGCAACCGAAACACCCTTATTTTTTTCAATATTAAGTTCAGATAACTGATATTAGTTTGCAGTATTTTTCTTTCTTTCTTTTTCTTTAACTGAAAATGCGCTCAATGAAAGTATCAATCATTAATGAGAAGAATGATGCTGTTAATATATTCATCATTAATTTGCATGGAGAACAATCACTGAAACACCCTCGTGTCTGGTCTGTTACATACCAAAATACCTGATCTTGATTATGCCAATCTAGACCTGAAGAATTATCAGTAGCATATGATCACATGAATTTATTATTTCTTTGAATGATAAACACACATACAACATCATTTGCCGACGAAGAAGACCCAAATCAGAATGTAGGTCTCTGATCCATCGAAACGCACAAATAGCTCAGTTCTGTTCTGTTAAAGTGATGCAATCGTAATTGAAGGCGTTCAGCTCATATGATCAAACTTATTTTGTGTAAGATTGTCATTGTGATTTTTAAAATGGCATGGTTATTATTAATAATCTTATCGGTGGAATTATAATTGTCTTATCAATTTACGCCTGGTAACGTGTTAACCACAGATTTAAAATGGCTGCCGGTTTTCCGATTTGGTGATTTTTAATTTCATCTATATCCAACATAAAAAAGAAAACTATTTTTGCCAGCATAGTTATGGATAAAAATTAGACACATCAACCTTGTGCACAAGCACAGCTACTGTAGTTAGATTGCGGATGTAGAATCCCTGAATCAACAAATTTTACTACGCCGGGTGGGTATTTCAGCGAACATTTAAAGTACCGGTGGGATATTCCGGTGCACATTCTCCACGTCGGGCTTCAATGTCAAGTTGTGATTTTGTCATTAGGTTTTAAACTAACCCTCCTTCGTCAGTATGATTACAATTTGTGTCAAACACTGCAACTTCAGTTGTTTGAAATCAAAAATTAAAAAAAAAAAAAAAAAAAAAAATCTGGGGTATTTCAGTGGCATTTCGGTGATTCGTCAGACCCGACTGGTCCACTATTTCTTGGACCTGGAAAAGGCAGCAGTGTCCTACCAAGGGTTTGTCCCATTCAATTGGAAAAATGTCCCGCAGAGTTCTCAAAATGCTAATACTAACAAAAAAAATCCTAGGACAAAAAATCCTAACAAAGGATTCCACTGGACGACAAGTTTTTCAGGGCATGCGTCCCAAAACAGCTGCTCAGCTAGATCGTTTATCAAGTAATTGTTTACGACGTGTTTAACGAGGCGAGAAATCCAAAACATAGGTAATCACTGAAGTCGAGTAGTCCAAGAGGTAGGTGTGGCTCTCTGGGAGACTAACAACCAATCTGAATGTGTCATTCTCTATCACTTGCCCAGTACCCGTTATACTGTGGATGACAAGTAGCTAATACCCTAACTGCCCGCCATGTTGTTTGACTGATTAATTGTATGGTGTTTAACGCCGTTTTCAACATTATTTCAGTTATATCACGGCGGCCAGTGCTCCTATCCATGCTTTCTTGGAGTTTCATTTACCAGTACTCTGCACAATATTCTTTCCAAGCCACTGGCTGCTTTCCCACATAACCATCGTCAAAACAATGATCGGGGGTGGGAGAGGAATGAATCCTGTCGCAATGACAGATTTGCAAATTTCAGGGGAGTTCTCCGTATTTCAGTGGTTTATCACTTGCTAAATTCACTGGTCGAAATGTTGAAATTATCAACCCATAACCACTATTATTTCCCGATAAACTTGCGAAAAGCATGAATTAGACTAATTTATGCGAATAATCATTCTATATACCTGAATACAGAAAGACGTGAATATCTAATGATGCTATCAATGGGCAACAACGGTAATAGATAACCGAGTATTGTCCACGGCCTCTCAACTTTCCGATTAATTTTTCAAGTACTTTTTCGGGTAAAAACAATGATTTAATTAAGAACAATTTTCCATGAAAAATTTATCCTATAAATTGGTCATAAAAAGAAGAAATGAAAAGGTTTTTTTTTTTTCATTTGTTTTGAATTCATTTGTTAATTATAAGTTGAAAACATTGTGACAAAAGAAAATTCCTAATACTTTGTTTTTTACCACTAGTCTGACTTAATGCAACTTGTTCTTCTATGCTCATTATTAACAGCTGCTTTCTGCTAATCAACCATTTACCAAACAATCCATTATACAGATCAACAAGCTTCAGAAAGAAAGCTTGAAGCAACATTGTGGGTAAAGAAGCATTTTCTTCTTTTCCCACAAAGTTTTTTTCCACCATTGGAAAGATTTTATTGACATCATGGTCCATATGCAGTGCTCCAGATAATTTTCAACGACATCAGTACAGTACTGATGAAAATCAAGATTAATCAGTACCAGCATATGGGGATCAGTACCAACATTTGGTTAACGAGACTGACTAAAGTCAAAATTGGTTTTCTTGCATTTGCTTTTATATAAGCATTACTGTAAAACTACATAACATTTTACCTAGTAACAGTATGATGTTTACTGTACAAAGTGTAAAGCAGGTTTGTAGAAACAAATATGCAACTCATAATCTTTTTTTGAAGCGATCTTTTTTTCCTGCTATTTAATTTTTGGAAAAATATTTGTGCAGGATTTGACATAAATTTGTCAAATAGGGTCGCAAATAACTTCAAAACCTGTAATTTTATGCTAGAAAAGCAGATATCACAAATACTTTTGAATTCACCAATGCTTCAGTTTTGGAGACATTTTTTCTGACTTGGCCCAAATTGGCACCACTGGCGATCAACAGAGAGCCCATCTGGGTGCATGCGCTTTTTGCTTCATATTTTTTGTGCGTGATTATTCAATTTAGAGCGTGAATTATTGCACATTTATACATAAATGGGAGCAGTGCTTAAGTCTTGGCCAGTCCGATTTTATCTTCCAGCGATTCTCAGTTTTGTTAGGATTATTTGGTTCTGGAGATGGATGAAATAACCTAGCCAGACGTTTCTGTGTATTTCCTAACTTTTTCGAAACGCAAACTATTCATTCGGAACATACATGTACGCAGTACGATTATCTGCTGGTCCCACGTCGTAATCGATAAAAACTTGACTAAAGCCGAGATGCAGGGTCTAATTCCGGTCTGAGCCGATTTTCCCTTTTTATTTAACGGGAAAAAATTGGAAAATCGCTCGGCAATCCCGAAGATATCTGAATGTTTGTCTGAGAAAGAGTAAGCTCCCTTTCATTGTGTACAGATTCGTTCCCTATATTTTACGTACCTGGAAAAACGTTACGTATCGAGTATGGAATTTTGTAAAAAAAAGATGCGTAACAATCAGATCGTCATCCGTAAATTACGTGAATACGGACCTTATCTGGAGCACTGATATGGACAAACAGTTTTAAATTCAGTTCCAATTACCAGTTAAAATGGAAGAATTGAATTTACAAAATTTATGTTTGTGAAGATGGGTCCAGAATTGTTGCCATTATCATTATTATGCACTAATGTTAGATTATTTACATAGTCTAAATAAAGGATAATGTGAAAAGTTATTAAACTTCTTCAATCACATAATTACAAGTAAAGTCTTAGCTACTAATTTTTAATGTAAATATAGACTTGTCCATTATAGACATTGTCTTCATGATGCACGAATGTAAACTTTAGTCTTTAGATGTTTATACATGTAACTTGTGTATGAAAATTCATCCTGACTGTAGTGTACAGGAATCCAACTTCTTCAGGTTGGAATCCAACTTTTTCCCAACTTGGATTCCCGGAATCCAACTTCCAAAATCCTAGTGAGAACACTGTCCCGTCATAATGCACATAGGTGGAACTCTATTCTGTTCCGATTTATTTGATAATTAGTCTTTAGTGCATTTGAAATACTTGAAATAAGTTGGAAAACATGTTTAAATTATGCTATCCATCAATTAAAAGTTAAAATGACGATATCTGTCTTGGAAAGTATAGAAACTTTGCGAGAACTAGAAGGCCCTGAAGGGCCTGAATATGCTCTACTGGCAGGGACCAAAATCCAACCCAAACTACAAGCTTAATCCCTTAAACAGGAAATGTAAATTTTCAACAAAAAAAAAAATGGCTACTTTTCCCACATTGTTTCTTGGATTTTTTTTCAAAATCAATAGGATTCAAGCTGTTGATGAGAAAACAACTGGGTGAATTTCACAAAAATCTGATTACAAATGCAGACTTTATCATGTAAACAAGAATTGGAAATTTTCAACATGAAATGGCTACTTTTCCCACATTGTTTCTTCGATTTTTTTTTCAAAATCAATAGGGTTGAAGCTACTGATGAGATAAACAAACTGTGTGATTTTCATGAAAATCTGACCAGAAATACAGACTTTATTGCGTAAACAAGAACAGAAAATTTAAATTTTCAACTTTAAATGGCTACTTTTCCCATACTATTTGTTGGATTTTTTTCAAAGTCGATAGGGTTGAAGCTATTGATGAAATAAACAAACTGTGCAAGTTTCACGAAAATCTGAAGTTATTTGCAGACTTTATCGCGTAAACAAGAACTGGAAATTTTCAACTTGAAATGGCTACTTTTCCCATACTGTTTGTTGGATTTTTTTCAAATTCAATAGGGTTGAAGCTATTGATGAGATAAACAAACTGTGCAAGTTTCATGAAAATCCGGCAACAAATGCAGACTTTATCGCGTAAACAAGAAAAAGACTAACGGACGGACAGACGGACGGACAGACGACGGAAACCCCGCCATGACATAAGCTCTGCTGGCTTTCAGCCAGTAGAGCTAAAAAAACAACAACAACAACAATGGTAAACAGTGTTTTTTCAAAGCCTTTCATCTTGGTCCTTAAAAATAAGATTATTTAGCGCATAGTTTCATGACCCTAAGGGGGAAAGACATTTGAAAACTGGTGGGAAAAGAATAAAATGCCGATGACCCGCATTTTCTGACAATGTTTTCTTCCCTTTCTGATACAAATTCCATTGCTTAAGTAGTATCTTATTTGTTATCTGCTATGCTCTGAATCAGGACCAGTGTTAAAGTTTTTCGTTTGGTAAAGAGTTAAGCAGTCAATACAGGAATAATACTTACAGGAGACCTGTTAAACACTTTGGGATGTTCTACATAGAAATTTTTCTCAAACTTTGGTAGCTTTTGAAGATCCCATCTGGGCTTTCTTAGACTAGATCCAGGTTGGTTCATCTTGTCTCTTTTACCACCCCTTCCTCCTCCTCTCCCTCCACCTCTACCACCTCCAAATCCACCACGGCCCCGGTCACCACGACCCCTGTCATCATATCCTCCTCCAAAGGATGACGGTAAACCATGCGATCCCAATCTATAAAACAATCATCTTTTGTCTACTCTAGTTAAATGTATTCATCAGATTCTAAAAACAAGAATTCTTTACCAAGAGCTATGCTATGGGTGGGAGTGAACTCGGTATAACCCTTTACCAAAACAATCCTGGGTTTTAATGACCTCAAAGAAAAAAAAAAACGTTTGGAAACATTGTTAGAAAAAGAAAAAATGCTGGTAACCAGCATTTTCCCCTTTTCCCACAATCTTTTGTAAGATTTCATAGAGAAATCTAGTTATTTCGGCAATATTTACTTGTGGTCTACAAATGCTTTTAATTTTGATGTGTTAAATAATTTGTAGTTTGGTAAAGACTTAACCCTTCACCACACAAACCTGAGTTACAGCAAACCTTAAAAGATGGCTTTTTGAAAACACTGTGGGAAAATGAGAATTCTCCATGTAATAAAATTTTTCCTAGCCCTTCACAGACCAATCCAGTCATACGAGTTACACTGAATTTGATGTCTGTGTCATAGGGTGGACGTTCGTTGAAATAAAATGTACTTTGAAATGATAGCGACTTTTTTATTTCATTACCAATTATTCTGGTCTGCCTTGTCCACCGTAGTTAGTTTAGTTTTTGCTTATGGTCTAGGGTAGGTAATTCTAACACTAATTAACCTTGTTGAACAATCTGGCATGACTACTCTTCCTACGCGCACTGCGACTTCACTTTTATGTCTCATACATGTTTTCAAAATACTAAAGATACCTCTCCAAATATATGTTATATATATTCAGGTAACATCCCCATTAGTCTACCAAATGACTGTTAAATGTTTATTTGTTGTATTGTGATATTTGTTCGTCTGTATTTCGTTAGTTTAACAGTTCATGTTGATTTTCCTTGTTCGACCCTTGCCCTGGAAAATGTATGTAAACCTCCTTCAACACAATGGAGAGAAAGCTTATTATTGTTATATTTGTCTTCAGATGTTGTAATCGTCAATGTGCGTGTGTATGTCCATATATTCATCCATCGTCTACATTAAACGTCAATTCATCTGACAATCTCGTCAATCAGTCGGACCCACAATATAGGCCCAATCCACTGCATAGGCCCAGCCACGTAGGTGTAAATAGAAGGCCGAATAACGACGACATGCAAATGCTTTTCAATATGAACAAGTCTAAAATTTTGTGATTTGGAAATGACTTTAGATTTTTGCAAATGTCATACCTTGCATGTTATCTCCTACACTTTCATTTGACAATGATCCATAATAGCTGCTTTTTTTGTACAATCTAATCATGAGATACACTAGTCCTTGGACATACAGAAAATTGACCCATTGATAAAAGTTTCGGCCCAGGACAGCTGTGCAGGCTGACCCGAATCAATATGTTTTACAGATGCCTTAGGCCCCTTTCTGAACATGGCTCACAGATAATGGCAAGCAGGTGTTAATGTTACATCAGTATGAAATGTTGAATAATTTAAGTAACCCCGATCAGAAAAATATCCAAATGAGATTACTGAACCAACATTGAAAAGTGGTACTCCGGTCTAGTGGAGGGATTTATACGGTCCCATTTACACAAGAAGCAAGTGAAATCGCCTTTTCGAATGGACTCGAAAAACAGCCATCAGTTAGGTATTTTCCACTGGCTCTACTTTACCAAAATTTCCCCCAAAAAAACTGTAAAACTTAGATAAAAAAGCGACCTATCAGCGACTGAAACACATCCATAAGCATTAGACTAAGGCTAATATATACTTTTTTTTTTTCGAAAAGGGAAATGAACTATTGTCTGTGGGTCCGATTTTCAGTCGCCTTTTCGGCATACTTCGTTATCCCCTGCTCAAATTGGGTCCTCAATTTTCATGTGTTTACTAAATGTACTTACTTTACGGGAGGTTTCCTGTCAGATCTGCCAGACGATGATGACATTCGATCTCTATACGACATTATGATCAGTTTCTACGATTTTTTCCCTGCTATTTTGCGTTCAACAAGCTTTCTTCCCCAACACGCCGTTGTACTACTTTCTCTGTGCGTCACAGGAAATAATATTCATTCACACGTCTGGTAATTAGTATGAATATTATCATAAAGCGTAAATAAGTTCTTTGTCTGAAAAATCAAATAAACAAAATTACTTTTATAATCAGAGTTATTGTCACAGTGGAAACTATTTGATTTCTAAGCGAGTTATGATAAAACTATATCGGCGCGTACGAAATTAATTCCTGGGGCAGGCTTGTGTGATGCGGTTAACACGAGGCTATCAAGTGGGACATTATCGTCCGCTAGGTGGCATTTTTCAATAATCGAAGGCAACGGGGAAAATGGGATTTTCGCCGGATTTGACCGGAGGAAACATGACAAGTGGATTCCTCATTTGAAATCAATTTTATGTAGAAAAATACAGTTTTTTAGCTCCACTGGCCGAAGGCCAGCGAGGTTATGTCATGGCCCTGTGTCCGTCCGTCCTTCCGCGTGTTAACTTTTATTTCAAACATCGCTGAAACTACCCATGAAATTTTGACCAATTGTCTTTTTTTTGTATAAATATCCGCAATGATCCATGCTAGAAAATAATGACGTCATAAATCATACTATTTTTACGTCACGCATGACCCTTTTTTTTTTTTAAGAAAGCATGACAAAACTATTTTTTGATTGTTTCAAGATGTCATAGAGAAAAACGGGATTTAAGTTTTTAATGTTTTATTTGCAATAAATAAGCCATGCTCGCGTAAAAGGGGGCTCAATGCATCTTCGTGATACATGATACCAAGCAAGACATCACATTATTATGGATCCATAATGGCCACTTTTTTTTTTTAACAACCTACTGAATCATGAAGTAGGCTGGTCCTTTGACAAATGGTAAATTGAACAACACCGAAAACAAAAAACTATCAGCCCAGGTCAGCCTGTGCAGACTGCATAGACTGACCTGAGCTGATACTTTTTGCAAATGCATTAAGTTGTAGAATTATTAGTTTTCGTAATAGTTCGGGTTCTGTAAATTGCCGGAGTTTGACGAAGAGTTGTCGACAATACAGTGCCAAGCAACAACCAATTTGAACCAAAGTGCATGAGCAGGCGTTAAAGTGGGCTTGAACAAAACCAGATTTTGGGCACTTGACGATACTCTACTCACCTGAACAGGCCTATGAAGTAAAGCTCCTCGCGAGGAAACTTGCAGACATTGCGTTTTACTGACTTGCCTGCCAGAAGTTCTGAACACTAGATTCAGATAACCGTAAGTTGCCAGCTTAGCTGTTGTTTATTTATTCCTAGAGAGACCAGTTACTCTATAAAGCCCCCTTTTCACAGAGCATGGCCCAAATATTTTTATTCATATGTTATGGAAGCTTCTTTTTTTTTAATCCACAAACTGGATATCTAGGTTACCCGACAGCTCTACAGATTTCTGTCATAGGATCAATGATATTCATTTGGACAGAATTCATTCATCTCTCATCAATGGTGTTTCGACGATGGACACTGCAATGATACGTGTATATTGTATATTCAAGTCCATTCCGGTCTATTCCAGTCTGCCCCTGTCCGTTATGGTGCTTTCAAAGAGTTGCATGCATACCTCAACCACATGACATAATAAAGGAGAGGTAAGTAGCGTAAAATGATAATTGTGCTTTTGACAGCCTAGGGAAGACAACGCTTGTCAACTCTTTGATACAACATGGCGAATACTGATTTTTTTTGTTATTGAATTAATGTTGAGAAAATGGCGGAAAACAACTGGGATAAGTTCGGCCTTCAACCAATTCGAACCATCCGACTCATTCTAAATACTACGCCTTTCTTTTAAAACGGCCTGCTCCGCGTCACTCATACTAATAATGGCTCTATTGTAAAAGCTAATCGTAACTGTTTGGGTCAGGTTGGGTCTAAGGTATGCAGTCACTTCGTACCATAACCATTTCGTACCATTTCGTTTACAACCATTTCCACAAATTTCCCATTTCGTACCAAAGCGTTACCATTTCGTACCAGGGTAGAACCTTCTCATACTATTACCAAACATGTAATTTAATGTGACAAAAAGTGGTATTTAATATATTTACTTGATATAGATCAATGCTTTGGACCTTATGTTGTTTACGGGATATTATCATAAATCAATTTAAAGAATCAGTATGCGATTGAGAAGATAGGTGTTTGGTCTGTTTGTCTGTAATGCTTGTCACAAGTTGGATAATCAGAATTAGGAACAAACTGATCACATTAAATTGAACAATTAATCAAAGAATTATAATTGTTTGATTATCCTTGATTGTAAATTGTCAATTTCCTTTTTGTCTTCTTTTTTGTATGTTTGTTTATGGGTATGTTTTGAAATTAGGTTGCCCTTGTATGATGCCGCGACAGGGACAGGGTCAAACGTCAAGGTCAATATGACGATTTTTTTTTCTTGTAAATACATCATTTTGCACAATATTCATTTACTTAAATTACCAGCTTTGCAAAAGCAGTTCGTTTTTCAACGACTCTTGGAGAAACTGCTATGAAATCATCTTGGGAAAAGGAGATAATCAGAAGGTGTTATTGTGCAAAACTTCTTGAACAAATATCTAACTTGAATAAATAGCGTTTTTTTTTTTTTGTCTTCTCCTTCTAATATCTTCATATTGAAAGTTTTTCTTAGTCGAAACTTTGTCATAGGTCTCAAAAAAACATGGTACGAAATGGTATGACTATGGTACGAAGTGGAAAAATTATGGTACAAAATGGTATAAACTAGGGGTGAAACAATACGGTAAAAAGCGTATTGCAATATATTGCAATACGGCTGACCCGTATTGCAATACGTATTGCAATATGCTGTATATGCTGACATTTAGCATATCTGACCACTTGTAGTCACTGTTAGGGTAGCATATGCTCAAAAGGTGATAAAGAAAACTAGTACATGTGCTTGGAACTCTTCCATTCTTTCAAGATAATGAACTAAAAATCAATTGTTTCGCATGAACAAATAAAAACAAACTAAAATTGACTAGTCTTTAACACTCGCTATCTTGACGATTTTCGTCTGCCATTTTTTTTCTTCAAGAGCGTACTTGTTTATATAAAAACCAGCGCTACTATACCGAACTTCGGGACATGGCTCAACAGAGTAGACAGTGCAATGCACTTACTTACTCAGTTGCTTACTGCACTAACACTAATACTTTGCAGCTTAACTACTGGAAAACGCAAAAATAAGTGTGAGCAAAGTTATAAGAAATGAATAACATACAAACTCCATTGATCCAAAAGCATTAAAGCTCGACGTTTATATGGAGTTCGTGTCGTGAATTTTATGTGGTCATAGTTTTACCTAAACACCGGTGACACCGCCTGTGGAAAAAAATAAACAACTTTCGCTTTCGGAAATCTTTAGAACTGTAAGTTGAAAAACGATCGATTTCTGACAGAATTTTTGGGAAAACCGGACTTTCTGATGCAATTAAGAGAAGTTGACATATTGCAGAAATACCGATACGGTAAAATTCGAACCGGTTTCGGTTTTTTCTTTGAATAGACCGCGGTTAATCGGTTAATCGGTAAACCGTTTCACCACTAGTATAAACTATGGTACGAAATGGTAAAATTATGGTACGAAGTGACTGGTACGAAATGGTTATGGTACGAAACGTTCGTAATTCGGGTCTAAAGGGTATGCAGTCATCTCGTACCATAACCATTTCGTACCATTCAGTTTATGACCATTTCGTACCATAGATTTTCCACTTCGTACCATAAATTTACCTTTTCGTACCATAACGTAACCACTTAGTACAGTGGATTCCGCTTATTTGCAAGTCTTATTTGTCAGAGAAAATATTGCAATTAAGCGGTCGGCCCGATAAACCGATGCCTCCTTTTCAGACCGGAAGTCCGACCAAAGATACCGGAAGTCCGACCAAAGATACAGACGATTGTTTCGTTCTGATGACAGACTTTCAGAACTCACATCCCAATCATTTAATCAATTTAGAATCTTTGAAAATAAGTGTATCTCACAATAAAACAGTTTTACAAAGAAAGTTCTCTAATCTCTAGTTTCCTTTGAAGTTCATTATTAAATCGCTCGGAAATAACCCTTGCTGTTGGCAATAGTTACGCTGCGTTTGACATGAAATCCAGAACAAACACTGTGAAAACACAAGTTTCGACTCATAATTACCTCCAGTTTCCTGTTGTATAACAATCGCCAAATGTGTACATGCATATTCTTTACACAACATGATCGTGTGTGACGCACCTGTATAGCCCCGACTTGCCACCTGTTCAGTAAACACTTTCCCAAACGACAAATTTTGGACTCTTCCAAACTCAAAGAGTTTGCAGACAACAATTTTATATTTTGAGAAAATAGCAGAAAGTTCTCAAAAAGGGTTGGAAACACTGTGGGAAAAGGGGAAATTACGAGCAATTTCTCCTTTTCCCACAGTGTTTTCAAAAGACTTTTACTGCAGACTCCGAAAAACCAGGGCTTGTGTGGGAAAGGGTTAAATCGATGGATAAATTCTGTGTGACGTCATGGCCTGAATTTCGTGCACACGACTCCATTTTGGCGAATCAATTTAGGCCATACTATTTAAAAAATGTTCTTCTGTGTTTTTCACACGTAAACAAAGGCAGATAACATTCACGCCTGTAGTTAAATTGGATGTCACAAGTTGGATTATCAACGAACCGTCAAAGTTTTTCACAGTTTATAATCTGAAAATTGACAAGTTATTACGATCAGTTTTTCTTTATAATACGTGAAGTGCCGACATCGGCATTGCTAATAAATGAAAAAAAATCCGAGTCGGTGCAATAATTCTTCTTGCATAAAACCGAAAATGTCCTTTATCAGAGTCCCGATAATCCGGTGAATTTTGCGTTGTTGAAATGGGAAAAGGATCGGTGCTGGACAAAATGTTGCAAAAAACCGAAAATCCCGATAAACAGGGTTGCGATTAAGTGGAATCCACTGTACCATGATAATACCATCTCGTACTATGACCAAACATATCAATAAATGTGACAAAAAGTGGTATTTGATATATTTACTTTTAAGTATAAACCAATGCTTTGGTTACCTTATTTACAGGATCCATATTATCATAAAGAAATAAATAAAGGAATCAGTTAGTATGTGACTAAGAAGATAGGTAATTGGTCTGTAATGTTTGTTGCAGGTAGGATATTTAGAACTGGGAAGAAACAGATTAAATTAAACATTTAATTGAAGAATAATAATCGTTTGACCACCCTTGATTTTTGATTGTGTATTATCCTATGTGTCTTCTTTTTTTTGTATGTTTGTCTATGGGTATGTTTTGAAACAAGGTGAGCCTTGTATGATGCTGAGACAAGGACAGGGTCAAACGTCAAGGTCAATGTGACTATTTTTTTCTCGTAAAAACATCATTTTCCACAATGTACACCTTACAAAAGCAATTCATTTTCAACGACCCCTCAGACAAACTGCTGTGAAAACATAATGGGAGAAGGAGATAATCAGAAAGTGTTATACTCATAATTTCTTTAATGAGTATTTAACTTGAATAAATAGCATTTTTGTTTTCGTCTTTAAATTCCAGTACCATTATAACGATAGGTTTTCAATCAAAACTTTGTCATAGATCCCAAAATACATGGTACGAAATTTCATGTCTATGGTGTGATGTGGTGAAATTATGGTACAAAATGGTACAAAGTATGGTATAAAATGGTAAAATTATGGTACGAAGTGATTGGTACGAAATGGTTATGGTACGAAACGTCCGTAATTAGGTCTAAAGCAGGTCACTGGGTCAAAGCTTGGTAAAACCTTGTGTGTGCTGTAGAGCCTAGAGGCTACATTTTCAACCTGATAACTTATGAAACTTTGTCAGAACGTTTGTCTGGATGATATCTTGGACGATTTTGAAATATGGTCACATCGGGTCAAAAAGTAGGTCACTGGGCTAAGTCTAAAAAAACATTCTGTGCACTATAGAGGTCACATTTTCAGCCTGATACTCATGAAAATTGCTTAGAATGTTTGTCTTGATATTTCTGACAAGGTCAGAATAGCGTCATGTAAGATCAAGAAGTAGGTCACAATGCCAAATCTTAGAAAAACCTTGTGTGCACACTAGAGGCCACATATTCAGCCGGATACTCATGAAACTTGGACAGAATGTTTGTATAGATGTCTTGGACAAGCTCGAAATAGGATTATATAGGGTCAAAAAGTATATCAGTTGGCCAAATCTCAGAAAAACCTTCTGTGCACTCCAGAGGCCATATTTTAGTACGCTTAAATTTTGGTCAGAATCTTTGTCTTGATGATATCTCAAACAACTTTGAAATTGGTTCAAGTTGGGACAAAAAGCAGGTCACTGGGCCAAATCTTAGAAAACCTTTTGTGTACTCTCCAAGTCACATTTTCAGGAGATACCTATGATTTTAGTTTGAAATTAGGTCAGAATTTCCTGATGATATCTTGGATGAGTCTAAAATTGGGTCATGTGAGGTCAAAAAGTATGTCACTGGGCCAAATCTTTGAAAAATCTTGTGTACACTTTAGAGGCCACATTTTCAGCCTGATAATCGTGAAACTTGGTCAGAATGTTTGTCTTGATGACATCAGAGACAAGTTTGAAATTGGGTCATGTCGGGCCAAAAAGTAGGTCACTTACATTTATTCAAATAGTTTTACATCATTAAAACCGTGATCTCTTCAGCTTTATCAAATGTAGATGACTTTACTCAGGTGAGTGCTTTAGGGCCAATGGCCCTCTTGTATACAAATCCCATCATTTTAGTATCATTTTATTTGTCGTCTGCAAATGCCTTGATTTTGAAGCAGTCTAAAGTTTGGTTGTTTGGTAAAGAGTTAACCCCTTACCAGACAATTTAACAACCTTGAAAAAGATAGCTTGAAAGCACCGTGATAATAAGGAGTAAATGTGTGTAACCAGCATTAATTTTGTTCCATTTTCCAAAATGAGTTCTGTTCTTTTAACCTTTTACCACACAATCCTGAGTATTAACAACCCTAAGAAAAAGCTTTAGAAAACATTTTGGGAAAAGGAGAAAATGCTGGTATCCAGCATTTTCTCCTTTTCCCGGAATGTTTTCTTGCCTTTCAATGACAAATTCCAACATGTGAGCCCAATTTGATTTGTCGTCTGCAAATACTTCCAATTTGGACAAGGCTGAAATTTTGTCGTTTGTTAAAAAGTTAAAAATGAACCCCCGTCATTTGCACCATAAAAATTGTTGTCTGCAAAAATTTTGAAAAAAAAAAAAATGTCAGCAAGTCTCTTGGGGTAAAATTTTGTCATCTGGTAGTGGATTATGGCACTGGAAAATGTAATCATGTTTGAATGCTATTTTTTCTTGTTTTGGTTTGAAGGATGAAAACCATGGAGGGAGACAGCAGTGTTCCAACGCTACGACCTTTGGCCTGTGAATTAGGTAACCTAACAAGAGCAGATGGTTCTGCTACCTTGTCTCAGGGAGATACTTGTGCTTTGATATCAGTGTATGGTCCGGGTGAAGTTCGACTGAATAAGGAACAGTTGGATAAAACAACTGTGGAGGTTGTGTTCAAACCCAAGGCAGGGCTGCCTGGCTGTCTTGAAAAAGGACTTGAAAGACACATTCGCAATACATGTGAAGAAATCCTTATTGCAAATTTACATCCAAGGTCCTCTGTTAACATCACAGTTCAAGAGCTTCAAAATTCAGGATCATTTCTCGCAACTTGCATAAATGGCGTGTGTCTGGCATTACTTGATGCTTGTGTGAGTATGAAATCTATGATGGCATCTGTGAGTTCTTGTATCGACTGTGAAGGTAATCTCATTTTGGACCCTTCGCGGATAGTGGAAGAGAATTGTCGTGCAAGGTTTACTTTTGTGTTTGAAAGCAAAGAGAAAAAAATTGTATCAGTTATTGCTGAAGGAAAATACAGAAAAGAAGACTTTCAGAAAAGTTTATTGACTTGTAGGCAAGCCAGTGATCTCATCTTTGAATTCTATAAAGACTCAATTCAGAGGAAAATGTCAAAAACAGCTTGAGAGATTCTCCAATGTGTAATCCTTTATCAAACAGTCTCATATTTTCTTGACCTGGATTGCAAAGGCCGTTTGAAAACACTGTGAAGGAGAAAATGCTGCATACCAGCATTTTCTCTTTTTTCCACAATGTTTTCTCTCCATCCAGGACACATCCTATCATTTGAGCCAGAGTTGATTTTGTTGTCTGCAAAATTAATGCTTTGAAATTAGGAGAGTGAATTTTGTCTGATGTCACAGAAGTTTTAGTGGTAGATAATTAACCCTTTACCACACAATCCTGACTTTTAACGACCCTGAGTAAGAAGCCTTTTGAAAACATTGTGGGAAAAGGAGAAAATGCTGGTAACCAGCATTTTCTCCTTTTCCCACAATGTTTTCTACGCTGCCCAAAATAAATTTCAATTTTTTAATCACATTTATTTTGTTGTCTGCAAATGCATCCAATTTGGACCAGTCTAAAATTTGTTTGTTTGGTAAAGAGTTAAAGGTATCCACTTCTGATGTCACAAGTTCTTAACTCTTTACCAAACAACAAAATTTTAGACCAGTCCAAACTGAAAGCATTTGCAGATGACAAAATCAATGTGGCTAAAAAATTGAAATTTATTTTGGAAAAAAGAAAACATTGTGGGAAAAGAAGAAAATGCTAGTTACATGTACCAGCATTTTCTTTTTTTTTTCCACAGTGTTTTCAGAAGCTTTCTTTCTCGGAGTCGTTAAGACTCTGGATTGTGTGGTAATGCTGACTTTCAGTGACCCTTAGGAAGAAGCTTTTTGAAACCATTGTGGGAAAAGGAGAAAATGCTGGTAACCAGTATTTTCTCTATTTCCCACAATATTTTCTACCATATCAGAGAAAAATCATATCATTTGAGCCTCATTAAATAATTGTTGTCTGCAAATGCTTTCAATTTGGACGGGTAAAAAATTTTGTCATTTGGTAGAGTTAACTCTTTCTCAGACGACAAAATTTCAAGTTGTCATTTTATGCCACCAGGAGAGGGGTTTGATTTCGTATGTGGAATATCTTATTCTGTAAGTTGCTCATAAAGTGTACCGCGATATCTTTGTTACAATCTTTCTCACCTATCTCTACATTAAAGGATTTAATGGTAGAAATTCTTCCCTTATAAAGCCCTTAACCCTGTACCACACAATCCCAAGTTTTAATGACCCTGAAGAAGGAGGCTTTTGAAAGTAGTGTGTGTAGTATGCTCTCCTTTCCCCACAATGTTTTCTAACCTATCAAAGACAAAAACCATCATTTAAGCTGCATTCAATTTGGCGTCTGCAATTGTAAAATTTTTACTGTTTGGAAAAAGAGTTATCCCTTTGCCAGACAGCAAAGTTTTAGACTTATCTGCAATGAAAGCACTTTCAGATGACATGTAGAACATGGCTAAAATTTTGAGATATGTCTCTGAAAGGGTAGAAAACATTGTGGAAAAAGGAGAAAATGCATTTTCTCCTTTTCCCATAGCCCGCCAGGGTAGTTCAGTGGTTAAATGCTGGTTACCAGCATTTTCTCCTTTTCCCATAGCCTGCTCAGTGGTTAGTGCATCTGACTTATGACCTGGTGGTTGCGAGTTCAATACACAGCTGAGGCAAACTTTCTTTCCAACCATTATTCACCTCTGACCGCTGATGCATGTGAGAAAAGTAGTCGGCAGCTTTGGAAAGAAAGTTGTGTCAGTACTGGTGCGAGACAGTCAGGAAACACACGGGTGCGTCACTGACCACCATGATATGACCTGAGCTGTTAAAATGGCGTTAAACTCTAATACAAATCTTTGTCCCACAATGTACTCAAAAGCCTTCTTTTTCAGGGTTGGTAAAACTCGAGATTGTATGGTAAGGAGTTAACTCTTTACCACACAATCACGGGTTTTAACGACCTTGAACAAAAAGCCTTTTGAAAACATTGTGGGAAAAGGAGAAAATGCTGGTAACCAGCATTTTCTCCTTTTCCCACAATGTTTTCTTACCTTCCAAAAACAAATTTCTATTTTTGAATCACATATTTTTTGTCGTCTGCAAATGCTTTCAATTTGGACTGGTCTAAAATTTTGTTGTGTGGTAAAGGGTTAACTCTTTACCAGATGACAAATTTCTATGCTTGCCCACACATTGAAAGTATTAAATTTTGCAGATGAACTAAGATGGTCAAAGGATGGAATTGGTCTCTGAAAGGTAGAAAACATTGTGAGTAAAGGAGAAAATGCAGGTTACAAGAATTTTCAGCTTTTCCCGCATTGTTTTCAAAAACCTTCACTCTCAGTCTTTAAAATTCCAATTGTGTGTTAGTGGGTTACTGAAACACTCATAACATCTTTTATACATGTGCTTACCTAGCATTTTATTGATCACCCTAGGTTTTTAGGAAAAAATAGAGCAAATCCCTTGGGGGAAAAAGGCAGCAGCTTACAATTTTCAGTGAAATTTTTTAATCAACTATAGAACTGCATGTAAAGTATTGTCGGATATGTACATGTTCAAGCAAATAAAATGAACTAAAACGAAACGAAATGTGTGGTGTCCATGGTTGTGAGGTAGAGTGTTGGCCTTGTAACCATTAAGTCCCGAGTTTGATACCCAGTAGTGGGTGTCAATTTGGAACTGATCATTGGTCCACACATTCAGCGCTATTACTGGTGTAGTTCCCAGGAAGCAGAATGGAGAGAGAATAGTATAGGTTGTAAGAACTTGTTTCTCAATCAGTGTAAAATAAATATGTTTAAACGATATTAAAATATATCGGCACATTTCAGAATACAGTTTTGATTGTGATTATTTAAAAGAAAAAAATATCTAAAATGTACTTGCATAGTGTAACAGTATTATGTGTTTTACTCTGAAGCCTTTTCAGCTTGCCTAGCTCAGTCTGTATTGCAAAAAGCAAGTACATGTAATCCAGAGGTCTTGGGTTCAAATTCCAGCTAGGCAAAACTCTCTTTTGAGGATTAATCCTTTATGAACAATCCAATGTTCTAACTGTGGTAAAAAAGGGTTTGAAAACATTGAGGGGGGGAAGAGGAAAGGCTGCTAACCATCGGTGGTAAAGGGTTACGATACATTTGTTGTCTGCAAATGCTTTCAATTTGGATGAGTCCAGCATTTATTGTTTGGTAGGGATAAAATATTGTTGAAAATGGGCATTTAATGCCCAGCAGACTATAAATTAACTGGTATATAAGTGTGCCATTATTTAAATTAGACAAATTATACTTTTTTATTAGGGTCAGATAGGATATTGTAACAATAGCAAAAGTAAACTGGTCAGTTCAGAAGACAAGCATGACCAATATCCAGGGTCCGTATTAACCAAACATTCTTGAGAACATTCATTGTCTTATGCTGAAGAATATTCTAGATTTCAAAGAAACATAACCTCTGATCGGCTAAACCATTTGGTTTAGCCTATCAGAAGTTGTGCTACTTTCAATTCTAGAAAATTCTTGAGAATTAGACAAAGGATATTCTTGAGAATGGTTGGTTAATACAGAGCCAGGTCTGGGTTAAATCTTGTCAACCAATAATTGATAGGTGCTCTGGCTTGAAGCAAGCAGTTGCGTATTTACCATCAATGTTTTCCATAGCTGTCCACTATAGAGAAAAAAAAAAGTCTCGCTTGTAAGGTAATGCATGAACTTTGTTCTCTTACTCCTCCATTTGGTTGATTGATTGAATGTTGTTTTATGTTGCTTTCAACATTGTTTCAGTCATATTATGGCGACAACTCGGCTATTTGTATGTGTCCTGGGTTTCACCAGTACTAGGCTAGGGTTCTGAAGTGTCTTGCTCAAGGACACTCTCATGAAAAACCCAGTGTTTCCAGCGAGGCTCGAACTTGGGGCCTCCAGTTTACAAGTCCTTCACTTTACGATTTAGCCATACAGTCTCCAATCCTCCACTTGAGCTTTTACACATTAACAAAATACACCTGACAGACTTCTTGCACGTTGCAGTAGACCACATTTGAAAACATTGTGGGAAAAGGAGAATTTGCCCTTTTCCCACAATGCTTTCTCAATCTATAGTATAGTGAAAGCTCTTGTCACATAATGAATATTCCGTCTTTTTACACGAAGTTTAGATCTCTGATAAATTTATGATTTAATACAATGCTTACTTCAGGATCATGTGTGTGGTTTCTCTACACCATGGACACAGTGACAGATCAGTTTACACTTAAACATTTGAACTCCGTTTAAAACGAGGCAAATATCAGAAAACCCAACACAGTCATAAAAACAAAATAGTGACAATGCGGTTTCACAATATGATGCCATTGATTTTTGTTTACGCATGGTCCCAGTAGTAAGTCTAACCATAGCTTTAACTCTTTACCATATGACAACATTTTAGACTGGTCCAAATTGAAGGCATTTGTAGATGATGTATCAAATGTGAATGAAAAATGGAAACTTATTTTGGGCAGGGTGGAAAACATTGTGGGAAAAGCAGAAAATGCTGGGCTGGTTCCCAGCATTTTCTGCTTTTCCCACAATGTTTTCAAAAGGCTTCTTTCTCAAGGTCGTCAAATTCAGCATCATGCGGTAAAGGGTTTACTTGAAGAGTTCCACTAATGGAAATTAGAAGTAGGAAGAGTTTGATGAAAATGACACGATAAATATTTCTTCATTGAAGTTCATTTCTTGAAGCAATTCATCCCATATTACTAGTAGCTTTCTAGTCACTTTCAATTTGTAAACTTTTGCCTGAATCCTTTTCCCTGGGTAAAAAAACTTTTGAAAACAACTTGGAAAAAGGAGAAAAGAGTAGTATCTAGCAGTGGTTTCTGGCCTATCAAACACTTATCCAATGATATGTAATATCTACAATCTGTATCAAAAATTGCCTTTGTTCAAAATGTACCATATTCTCTTTTCATTGTTAACCATTTATCAACCAATCCCGCGAATTTACGACCAGGAGAAAGGAAGCTTTTCAAAACTTTGTTGGTAATGGAGAAAATGCTGATTAGCAGCATTTTTTCCTTTGCTTACTAAAGTTCTATGCTTTTAGAGACATTCAAACCCGATCATTATCTCTACATACAGTAAGAAGAGCTTTCAGAATGAAACAGTCTAAAAATGTGTCATGTGGTATAGAATTAATGCTGCGAGCGTTTTTGAAAATTCTACATCAATTTCAGAAAACTTTATGCCTCCAGCTCTCTATGAACTGTCCCATTTCCAGCATTGGTTCATTCCTATTTGCGTAATAATTTTGCTTATATTTTTTTTTTGGTTGAAGACGTACGAAACACACAAGATTTACCAAAAGCTAACATTTAAACTATGAAAAACAAACAACATATCAGGATCACCACAGCTTTTTCAGTGAAGACTTTCTTCGACCCAAAGTTGATCTATTAACTATAATGTTCCTGTTTTGTTCATCTCTGAAAAATAAAAATAAACCGTTATTAACAAATTTACCAAATGATTTTTTTTTTAAAATCCTAAGGCATATGCATGTTAGTACTCCTTAACTTCCAAAAAGGGGCAACTCCCCTCGAGATTAATCTGATCAGTTTGAGTTATGCTCTGTGAAAAGGGGGCTTATTGCATCTGTGAAAAGTGTTGACCCAGGTCAACCTGTGCCATACGCACAGGCCTGACCTGGGCCAAAACTTTTCGCTATTGGTCAATTTTCTGTATATCGAAGGACCAGTCTAGCTCATGATTAAATTGGTTGTTAAAAAAAGTGGCTATTATGCATCCATAATAATGTGATGGCTTGATTGGTAATATGGACGACAGAGATGCATTGAGCCCCCTTTTGCCAGAGCATAGCTCATTTGTTTGTGTTTTATTGAATATCAAGAGTATTTCATTTTTCTAAAGGCGACAGCTCGCTTATTTGTTCTGGACCACATTCAGTTTTGCGCCAGTGCTTTGACAGTCACAATAATCCTGATGCTGCAGGACCAGTTGAAAATTTTGAGCTGTATGGAAGGCATCTATTGCTACCAGCACTTCATTATTTCCTGGTATGGTGTTTTAATCCTTAACAAATGAAAAAAATTCAGACTAGTCCAAATTGAAAGCATTTGCAGACAACAAAATAAATGTGACTGAAAAAAGGAAAATTTGTTTTGGAAAGGGTAAAAAGCAGTGTACGAAAAGGAGAAAATGCTGGTTACCAGCATTTTCTCCTTTTCCCACAATATTTCAAAAGGCTTCTTTCACATGTTCGTTAAAAGTCCGGATTGTGTGGTAAAGTGTTAACTCTGTTTCTAGCATTCATCTAGTTATATCGCAGGGGCCAGTGCTATCCATGCTTTCCTAGAGTTTCTTTTCCCAGCACTTAGCCAATGGCTGCTTTCCCAGATAAAAATTCTCAAAACAATGCTCAGCAGTGGAAGAGGATAAATCCTGTTGCTAAGACTATCATCCATTGTTGGAAAGAAATTAAGCCAGCATGGAAATGAAACCAATCACCCTCTGATTTTCAGCTGTGAATGTCAGAACTGAGCTACAGGACTCGGGGCCCCATTGTTGCATGGTGTTTAGAATGAACTGGCTGATGATCAACTCCAAGATCTCACATTTTTGCAGCATGTGCTGTGCTCTACCTCAGGGCCACAAGGAACATTCTCCTGGAAGTGAGCTTTTCCTTTACATCGGACATGCCCTGTTTAACTGATTTCATCTCTATTTTAGTGAAAACAGATGGAAGGGTATCAAATTTTTGCGAAAATGCATGAATAATTCTTGAGCTGCTACATATAAATTGGATATTTGTAAAGATCAGCAGCAAGAACCCATTGAATGCACTTTCAAAGCATGCTTGGTTAAAAATAGGACAGCGGATTGCACAATCTCTGTATTAATGTGTGCACTAACAAAACACAAAATTTCTAAATGGTAACAAATAATTTTCATTGAATCAGACCAGAACCTAGGTTATGTAGGCTACACAGTTGAGCCTGTCTCCAACACCACATGGAATAACACACTGCTTTAGGACGCAACTGTTTTGATTCTACATCCATTCTTAAATTAACTTGAGCCTTTATCACACAATGAAATTTTAGGCTTGTCCAAATTGAAAGCATTTGCAGATGACAAATTAATTACTGCTTGTATGGTGAGATTTATCTGTAAAAGGACAGAAAACATGGTGAGAAAAGGAGAAAATGCTGGTTACCAGCATTTTCTCCTCCCACAATGTTTTCTAAAGACTTCTTTCTCAGGGTAGTTAAAACTCGGGATAGTTTGGTAAACAGGTAATGGAACTTGCATCAAAAGGCAACTTGCTGCATGAGACCTCTTTTCTTACTTTCATTTCGTGGTCTCTGAATATAGGTTTGACTGTATCTAAGATGTGACTTTAATTCAGCAACATAACAAAACAGAAACAACAGGCTAACAAGTGCTACTTTCAATAAATAAATAGGAAAAATTATAACTGAATTGTTTCTTAACAGATTATTAGGAAACTTGAGCAATCATGAATTGTTAGAAAATAATGTCAACAATTCTAGCTGCAACAAAAAATCATTACCACAAAGCTGCCTAAAATATTCTTTCAAATGTTATATAGTACAGATGACCCCACACAATTTTCTCTAGACCCTTCACTTAACTACAGTCACCATTGTGGCCAGTGTAGATCACAGATCAGACTGCACATTTTGTGCAGTCTGATCTGTGATCTACACTGGCCACATAGCTGAAAAATTGTAGACGAAAGCAATTATGAATATGCAATTATTTGGATCTCATAAATTTCTAAACTGAAAAAGTCTGTTGGGTTTATTCAGTTAATAAAGATAACCAACAAGTAAAATCACAATCAAACAAACACTTGACAAAGCTCCATTTTACTGCAAGGTTTCTTACACAATCAAGGAATTATTTAAATCCAAGATGTTACTTTCTACATGATCAATGATCAGAAGTATCAGTAAGTGGGTGAAACCTACAGAAAGTTGACCGTGTTTGTCTTCGAAATATTCTTGTTCAATAAAATGTTTGATTTATACATCATTAAGCAATTTATAAATGTATAAGAAAATGTCTTTGAAATGTACACAGATTTATACCTAAAACATGCAAGTTATTTTGCATGAAAATTTTTCTCATTAGAGTGGAAATACTAAGGTGCAAGAATTTACATGAAAAGCAACACACAGAAAAGCAGCACAGTTGTTAGTTGGTTGTACAAGCTTAAGAGTTAGCAGTTTTAAACATGCATCTCGGTTAATTTTCAGTAATACATACCATAACCTATGTGTAAGCTATATAAATACTTTAGTATGATCCCAACCTCAAAGATAACGGTGATAATAGTGCAGTCTGACATGATGGTGAATGTTTCTCTTTCTCTGCAGCCACATGACATATATGTTGAAAAGTGTATTTATTTAATAAATACAAGCCTAAAAAATTTACCTAACCACTACTATTATAAACATTACCAGTTAGAAGATATATCACCAAGTCTTGCAATTTCTCAGTTGTATAAGCCACAATATCTTATACAGTGACCAGCATTTGACTGCATATACCAAGTCTGATCTTGTCCTTACAAGTCTGCACAAATAAGTTGTCTTCAACACAGTAAGAGCATAAAAATGGCCAATATGAGTGAAAAGGTTGTAACCTCCAACTGATACCTATCATTTTCACTGTTTCAAATGATAGTTTACATATTTTTTTGCTGTTGTATATTTAATAAGTTCACTGAAACACCATACACATACTTACTTTTAATTTGTAAAGCCCTCTTTATCAGATACAGATCCAATCTGACACTGAAACATCAATCTGCGATGAACCAATTGTCACTTGGGATGGAGCACATATATTTAACTCTTTACCAAACGACAAAACTTTGGACTGGACCAAATTGAAAGCATTTGCAGATGGCGAATTGAATGTTGCGAAATTGCCGATTTCTGTGTTTGATAGGGTAGAGAACATTGTGGGAAAAGGAGAAAATGCTGGTTACCAGCTTTTTCTCCTTTTCGCACGATGTTTTCAAAAGGCCTCTTTTTAAGGGTCGTTTAAAGTCTGGATTGAGTGGTAAAGGGTTAAGCTCCTGCACTTAAAAGCCCCACAGTGACTGTAAGGCTTGGACCGAAAGCCCTAGCAGTTTTTTTTTCCCATGCCATATTCTATCCACTTTCTTTTCCATGTCATTTATCCTCTTCACTGTTTGTTCCTTATTCGTTCTTTAGATGTCATTTCTTTGCTTTTTCCTGGAGATTTTAACAGTCAGAACCACTTCTCTGTAAATGTTCATCTTTTACGTAATTTTTTCTTCCTAAGTGCGGAAAATGTATCTTTTTTGTCATAAATCATCCTTACGGTATTTGGGTGCACGCTGGTCAGACCACCAGGAAGTGACATAATACAGGTCAATTATAGAACATTCATGGGTGGGGGGTGGGTGTGGGCAGAAATTCCATGTGGTTGTTTACTGCAGGTGCTCATCCAAGCTGGTTTGACTACTTTGCACAAGTATAAAACAATACTTATATGTATATAAATATTGAAAACTATTTTACATTCTGAAATAATCATATAGAATTAGTCAGAAGTATTCATAGACAAGATTTACGAGTAACAAATACATCTACGTATCCCATGAACCTATGCTGTACTTCAGTAAGGATTGTCTTCTAAACAGGCAAGTTTACAATTTATAACAGTTTTTACAACATACAATCTGACCCTTGCAAAACCAAATTTTGCCAGCAAATGTCATAAAGTAGCTAACAGTGTAGAACCAACATCAAACTACATGAGCAATGCTCAGTGAAAAGGGGGCTTAATGCATCTGCAAAATGTATCAGCCCAGGTCAGCCTGGAGATGAATCAAACCCCCTTTTGCCAGAGTATGGCTCACATGTTGTATGTAACCTGATGTTGACCTATACAGTGAGCAAAAGCAACACAAGTTGTGCTTTGCATGAACAGCACCCACATGGTTGCATTTTATCAGTGACCAATGTAGCTGACATACCTGCATATAATGGGCAATCTCTCCTTTTGTTACTTTCACATTTATTCAAGAATTATTAAACCCTAGGCTGCTTATCGCGACTCACTGACCTTTTGCAGACAGCGTAGATCAAGATCAGACTGCACAGGATTGTGCAGTCTGATCTTTGATCTACACTGTCCGATAAGGAAACATCTTTCCTCAAAAAATACCTTTGAAAGAGGAAAGTTTTGGGCTTATAATATCGGTTTGAAAGTTTCATTTCTTTCATTCAGCAGGATATGGGTTAACTTTATTTTAATGAAAATCATCCCTATTTAAGAGGATATTTTCAAAGCTGTCAGCTGCGAATTTGCATCAGGACATAATGACAAAACTTGAAAATTAACATGCCTTTCACTGCTACAGTCTCCTTTCCAGCCAGTATAGATCATAAAACATGTAGGCTGATCTTTGATCTACACTGTAAGCTTTGCTAAGACATTCTGGACCATTGCAACCTTGAAACTGCTCTTACTGAGGTTTAATTTCTAGATTGAAAATGTCCATTGGGTTAACTCTGAGGATTGGAAACACTTTATGGTAGATGTTGCAACTGTGAAATCATGCCAGAGAGGGAGGAGAAAAGAGAATTCAGAAAGAATATCATCAGATTTTTAGCACATTTCTTTATTTCCAATGTCACACTTGTTAAAAGTAAGGGTTGAAATCTTTCACTGCCAAATAAAACTTTTACAGCCAACTACAATTTCACTGCATATGTAGTGGCCTTTAAACTTTACCAAACACTCCTGTGATAACAAGACTCAGAGGAAGAAGGCTGTTAAAACATTGTGGGAAAACAAGAAAATGCATGCAACAAGTTTTTCTCCTTTTTCCAACAATATTTCCTTAACCTTTTAAAGACTAATCTCATTGTTTCAAATAAGTCACCTACAAAGGCTTTCTATGTGGGCCAGTTTGAAATTTGTTATCTGGTAAAGACTAGATTTAGAACACTATAGGGTAAGGTGTAAATCAAAGATCAGACTGCAAATACTGTTGATAGTCTGATCTTTTATCTACATTGCCCCTTTCATGCAGTCTGCTCACATTATTGACAAAACCAACTTGAGTTGTCCATGGCAGTGAACTGCTTACAAGTTAAATTCCTCAAATTATGATCTGATACCAATCCATCAAAACACAAAACATTTCATGTTCTCACACTTGACAGTTCATAAAAAACAGAAGTGAAACGAAGCATTTACCAGCAATTAATTCCTTTCCAAGAATTCTTTCCAAACCGGTCCATAGGTCCTTTCTTTGCCCTCAATTGGATTCTTTTGGTGTCACATTTTTGGCATTAAAGTGTAAAATTAGTTGTGTAGTAATGTCCAAGTCAGACATTTTACATGACAATCTATATTGGAACCCAGCATTTACCCTCAAGTAAGTTTTTCCTCTTACACTCCATTCCATACCAAGAAAAAATTTGACTGCCAAAATCATTTTCATCAATATTCATGAACTAACTATAGGAAAAATGACTGCAAAAATCTTGTTTTCATCAATATTCATAAACAAACTCTGGGAAATTTGAAAGCCAGTCTTGTTTTCATCTATAGTCATGAATGATGGAAAATCTGACTCTAAATCCTGTTTAGATCAATATCCATGAGTTAAATCAATATCCATGAGCAAACATGACAGACAAAATCTTGTTATCAATACTCTTGAACAAATTATGGAAAATTTGACTGTCAAATTCTTGTTTTGATCAATACTCATGAGCTACCTTTGGGAGATTTGACAGTCAAAATCTTGTTTTCATCAATACATGGGTTCATAAAACTATGGGAAACTTGACTGCCAAGGTCTTTCATCAATGTCTATGAACTAATTATGAAAAAATTGACAGTCAAAATATTTTCTTCTTAAATGTTCATGATTTATTGGAAAATTGACTCAAAAAAAAATTTTTTTTTTCATCAATATTCATGAACTACATGTACAGGAAATTTGCCAAAATCTTGTTTTCATCAATATTCATGAACTCTATGTACGGGAAATCTGCCAAAATCTTGTTTT
Organism: Tridacna gigas; assembly: GCA_945859785.2. Classification (NCBI taxonomy): domain Eukaryota; kingdom Metazoa; phylum Mollusca; class Bivalvia; order Cardiida; family Cardiidae; genus Tridacna; species Tridacna gigas. Next base: position 47,535,551 of record OX244030.2, on the reverse strand, counting down.
CATCACTATTCATGGAGTATAGGATTTGACAGTTAAAATAACCTTTTTCATCATACTCTCAAACTATAGGATCTAACAGTTAAAATCTCATTTACATCAATATGCATAAACTAACTATTGGAAATTTCACCATTAGAATCTTATTTTCATTAATATTAATGAACTAACTATTGGAAATTTGTCCATCTTAAACTTGTTTTCATCAATGTTTATTGTCTGTTGGAAATGTGACTCAAAATTTCCTTTTCATCTACATTCATGTGCGTACTATGGGAAATCTGACTGTCAGTCTTTTTTTCATCATTAATCAGAGTAACTATTGACCGTTTACCACGAAATGCCAACTTTTAAATACCATGAGGAAGAGGGCTTTTGAAAATTTCCGTGCAAAGGAGAAAATGCTTGTAACAAGCAATTTCTCCTGTTCCCAAAATACAGTATTTTCTTAGACAATTTAACCCGATTTAAACAGCATTAAAACTGTCTTTGAATGCTTGCAATTTGGGCAAGTCTGCATTTCTTTGGGTGGTACAGTGTTGACCAAAATACACCTGTTTTACGAAGGTCGTGGTGTCTGCCTAGGAAGTCAAATTCTGGATTTGTCACAAAACAATTAGACTGTGGAAAACCTTCAGTACAAGACCTAGTGTTTGTTAAAAGGAGATTGTTTTTGTGGAACTAATATGCAATGTTTCAATAATTATTGGTGAGAATAAAGTTATGCCAGCCAAACTTTCCATGATATATACAATGTGTACCGTTATCAAAGTACTTTGAGTAACAACAATAATTGGAAGTACCGATAAAAAGTCTTAAAATGGACTTATGAAGTAAGATTAAATGATATTATGTAGATGAAACAGTATGAAAAACAGATATAAAACATTAATTGCCCTTAGTATTCAGATTGAAAGGCAGTGTCAGGTGTCACAAGAATAATTTACTAAATAAAAGCCCAACTTTCTTTACCATGTACTTTTCCTAGTCTAAACATGAATGTCATGATTGCCTTTTTTTTATCAGCAATTTCTGAGTATGATACTCATCTTTGAAGTTTGGTGGGAAAAGTCCCAAAACAACAGCCAAATTTCATAGATTCTGCAAATTAACACTTTACCAAACGACAAAATTCAAGATTTGTTCAAAGTGAAAGCATTTGCAGACAGCAAAATAAATGTGACTAAAAATTGAATTTTGTTTTGGAAGGGGTAGCACACATTGTGGAAAAAGGAGAAAATGTTGGTTACCAGCATTTTCTCCTCTTCTGACAATGTTTCAAAAAGCTTTCTCAGGGTTGGTAAAAGTCTTGATTGTGTGGTAAAGGGTTAAACTACACCCCAGATCCTTGACAAAAAATTTGATATGTTCCATATTCACAACAAGTATGAAATTATCACTTATCAAAAGTCATCAAAATGTAGACTATCTGGTACATTACTTATTACTGATATTACAAAAGAAAAGACTTTCATAAAGTTACTTGATATTACAAAAGAAAAGACTTTCATAAAGTTATCTGATATTACAAAAGAAAAGACTTTCATAAATTTATTTTGTTAGTAAGTTGCATATATCTGATAGTCAGAGGTTTAAAGAGTTTCTTTGCTTTTAACCCTGTACCATAAGACAAAATTGCAGACTTAACAAAGTGAAAACAGTATTATGTAGACAAGAAATACTGTGGCTTAAAGGATGACCTTTGTATGTAAAGGGTTGAAAACATTGTGAGAACAGGAGAAAATGCTTGTTACTAGATGTTCTCCTTTTTTCCACAATGTTTTTGAAAGCCTATTCCCCCAGGTTTGTTACAACATGGCATTGTTCAGTGAAGGTTGAACCCATCTCCACACGATCCCGTCTTTTAACAACCCTTGAGAAGAAGGCTTTTGAAAACACTGTGGGAAAAGGAGAAAATGCTGGTAACCAGAAATTTTCCCCTTTTCCACCATGTTTTCACACCTATGAAAATCAAATTTTGTCATTTCGGCTACATTTGAGTTGTCCTCTGCAAATGCTTTCGATTTTGACCAGTCTAAACTTTTGCCATTTGGAAAAGGTTATAATAACCTGAAATACACATAGTATTTTCAAACCTACAATACACCACTACAAATCACACAGATCATAAGCACTTGAAAGTACATGGATATGAAGATGTTTAAATGATAATGAAGCATTGTGGAGAGAAATTATTGCTGTAAAAAAAAAACACAATTGATCATTACTGCAATTACAGTGTTATTCGTGCCATACTCTGGCCTTAAATAATAGCCAAGTAGCTTTTTCTGCCTACCATATAGATTCATGTCATATATTCAGCATTTCCGGGAGCACCTTTATATCTTCTTCAAACCAGGGATCATATCCTTATAATTATCGTACATATTCAAACATAAATTGCAGATCATAACTTTGAAAACATTTTGGCAAATGAAGAACTGCTTCTTGTAAGCAATGTCCCCCTTTGCCCAAAAATGTTTATAAATGGTCTACTACTGCAAGATGTTACAAAAGCTCAGTATATGGGTGGTAGCACTTTGCTGTGAGTGCTTTTTCAGTGAAAATATGAATACACAAGAGGGCCATGATGGCCCTGGATCGCTCACCTGAGACAATAGGCCAAACATTCTGACCAAATTTCACAAGTATCTGACTGAAAATGTGGCCTCTATAGCGTACACAAGGTTTTGACCTAGTGACCTAGTTTTTGACCCCACATGACCCAATTCAAGACAAACTTTCTGACCAAATTTCACAAGTATCTGACTAAAAATGCGGCCTCCAGAGCGTACACAAGGTTTTTCAAAGATTTGACCTAGCGACCTAGTTTTTGATCCCACATGACCCAATTTCGAACTCATCTGAGATTTTATCAAGACAAACATTCTGACCAAGTTTCATGAGGATTGGACTGAAAATGTGGCCTCTAGAGCATACACAAGGTTTTTCTAAGATTTGACCTAGTGACCTAGTCTTTGACCCCACATGACCCAATTTTGAACTCATCCGAGATTTTATCAAGACAAACATTCTGACCAAGTTTCATGAGGATCGGACTGAAAATGTGGCCTCTAGAGCATACACAAGGTAAAAAGTTGGCGATGGACGATGCACGACAGACGACGGACACAGCACGATCACAATAGCTCACCATGAGCACTTTGTGCTCAGGTGAGCTAAAAATGGCCATAACTCTATCAGAAATATTTTGAGGGTTACCTGCCCTTCTCGCAAGATTTCTTCTTTAGATAGTTAACAGCTAGCCTAGGCTTGAAGTATATATCTTCAGAAATACAGAGATAGGAGAATAAGTCAAATTTTTCTCAAAATGGCAACAAAGACGACAACAGGGCTATGATGATTATGTCGACATTTTCTTCGAAAACAGCGGAGCTATAAATTCTTCTGATGGAGGTAATGTGTACATTGTATACAGTAGTACATGCATATACATGTATAAACAAAGTGTTGCAACATTACAAAAGTCTTTTGAAAGAGAAAAAATATGCATACAATTATCATGAGAAGATAAAAACAAGCCCCACACGATACCTTGTATTTTGTCTATTTAAATATACCGGTACATGTATTTATTTAAAAAACCATATTCTCTGGGATGACATTCTGAATTACAGAAGAGGTTTTATGCTCTGAAAACATGGCAACCAAAGGAGAAAAAGCTTACTGTGAACAATTTCATCAGTCCCTTTAACCCTTTACCAAACAATCCTGTGTTTAACGACCCTGAGAAAGAAGCCTTTCCAAAACATTGTGGGAAATGGAGAAAATGCTGATAACCAGCATTTTCTCCTTTTCCCACAATGTTTTCTACACTTCCCTACAAAAAAATTCAGTTTCTGAGCCACATTTATTTTGTCATCTGCAAATGCTATCAATTTGGACAGGTCTAAAGTTTTGTCATTTGGTAAAGAGTTAAATAATTAGATTGACAGATTTCTCTAAGTTAATCCTATACCACACAACTCTGGGGTTTTATCAAACCTTACAAAGAAAGCTTTTATGACTATGTTTTCAAAAGCTTTCTAATCCAGGGTTGAGAAAACACAGGATTGTTTGGTAAAGGATAAGCCTTTTGAAAACATTGTGGGAAAAGGAGAAAATGCTGGTAAACAGCATTTTCTCCTTTTCCCACAAGTTTTCTACCCTGTCGAAGACAAATTCCATCATTTGAGCCACATTTAAATTGCCGTCTGCAAATGCTTCAAATTTAGACAACTCTACATTTTTGACGTATGGTAAAGAGTTAACTCTTTATTAACCCTTTCCCAAACGACAAATTTTGGACTGGTCCAAACTGAAAGAGTTTGCAGACAACAATTTTAGATTTGATGAAAATGGCAGAAAGTTATCAAAAAGGGCAGAAAACACTGTGGGAAAAGGAGAAATTGCTCGTTACGAGCAATTTCTCCTTTTCCCACAGTGTTTTCAAAAGACTTGTGCTGCAGACACGTGAAAACCAGGGCTTGTTTGGGAATGGGTTAAACAGCAAAATTTTAGACTTGTCCATATCCAAAGCAATCACAGACTACAACAGCAAATGTGGTTCAAATGATAGTGTCTTGAATAAGCAGAAAATATTGTGGGAAAAGGAGAAAATGCTGGTTACCAGCATTTTCTCCTTTTCCCACAATGGTTTCAAAGCTTTCTTTCTCAGGAGCATTAAATCTTAGAACTGTGTGCAAAAGGATTATAGCATTCATAAGCTGATATGAGTTATAGAGATGGAAAAAAGATCAACAAAGCATTGTACTTGCATGCAGTGGCAAGTGACATACAAGATCAAAGAACTTTTTGAAGAGTATTATGACAAAAAAAGTAGGCAAGTAAGTAGATTCTGGGTCTTACTCTTCTTTTATCGTTGGAACTGTGATTTATAAAGAAAAAATGATTAAGAATAGATTTCTATTATTGTGATCAAGATCTTTATTCCTTCACCCCAAACAATCCCACCTTTCAACCCTCTTGTTGAAGGCATTTGAAAGCATAGTAGGAAAATGAAAAATCGTACTGATTACCAGCATTTTATCATTTTCCACCATGTTGTCTTCTTTTTCACAGACAAAACCATTCATTTTAGCCACAATTATTTTTTTGTCATCTGCAAATGGTTTTGATGTGGACAGTTCTAAAATTACAACATAGAAATTATAGGTTAAGAATAAAAACTATTGTAATATGAAGTAAGTTGTGCATGAAATCAAAACAATCTGGATTTCAAAAATCAGCAGTATCACTCATTCATGTGTTTCTGCGGTCCATCAGTAATAGGATGGGTCTCATATGCCCAAAGATATTTCCACAAAAAAAAAGTGACAAAGATGACAACTAAACCTAGGGCCTGTATGTTAGTAAGTGAATTAATCTAACCCTTGACCTTACCCCTATGAGAAGTTAGTATACAGTCACCAATGCTATGCTGTTATCAACCCTTTAACAAACCGCAAATTTTAGACTTGTCCAAACTGAAAGCATTTGCAGACGAAAATTTGAATGTGACTCAAATGATGAAATTTATCTTTGATAGGGTAGAAAACATTGTGGGAAAAGGAGAAAATGCTGGTTACCAGCATTTTCTCCTTTTCCCACAATGTTTTGCAAAGGCTTTTTGGTCAGGGTCGTTAAAAGTCGGGATTGTGTGGTAAAAAGTTAAATGAGCCACACTCTGTGAAAAGTTTAATGCATCTACAACAAGTAATAACCAGTATCAGCTTGCACAGTCTGCACCAGGACCATTCTACTTCATGATTCAGTTGACTGATAGACAAAATAGATTCTATCGATCCATGACTGAGATGTCGCGCTTGGTAAAATGCATTATGGACATGTATTAAACCCCCTTTTGCCAAAGCACAGCTCAAATGCATTTCCCAGATATTACTACATTAACACATCAATGAGGTACAAAAAAAAAAATTCACATATGATTCCATTGTAAGGTCAACTGTAGAATTCGAGAGGAATTCAGGGAAATAGCTGACTCTAGGTACCTTCATTTGAGAAGAAATTTTCTTAACTCTTTACCACACAACCAAAATGCAGCCTTGTCCAAATTGAAAGCATTTGCAGACGACAATTTAGATTTGGCTCAACTGATGGAATTTGTCTTTGATATGGTCGAAAACATTGTGGGAAAAGGAGAAAATGCTGGTTACCAGCATTATCTCCTATGTCCACAATGTTTTCTGAAGGCTTCTTTCTCAGGGTTGTTAAAAACTTAGGATTGTGCATTAAAAGAGTTCAACATACATGCAATAACTCTCAGAGTGCCAAACAATGTGACAGACATTTCCAGTTCAAATAAATGAACCCAAAAATTGCAGTTTCAAGATCACTGTTGTCCAAAACCTCTCAGCAGTGCAGCGTAGATCAAAGATCAGACTGCATAATTTGTGCAGGCTGATCTTGGTCCAAGTTGACTGCATCTCTAACAAAAGGCACTTTAACCCTTTACCATACAATATAATTTTATCATTTGCAGAAAACAACCCTTATGTGGTCCAAACGATAGGAGTCACCTGTGAGGGGCAAAAAACATTGTAAGAAAAGGACAAAAATGATTCATTTTCTCCTTTTCCCACATTGTTTTCTAAAGGTCTTTTTCTCAAGGTTGCTAAAACTTGGGATTGTGCAGTAAAGGGTTAGGGCTAAACATGTAATACATAAAATGTAGCTAAACATTGATATGGTCAAATTTATAGCTGATATGTGGCTGCAGTTTTCTAGCTGAATATATTTTAACCCTTTACGACAAATGAGATATTTCATAACATGGTTTAACTTTGAAAAAGTTTACATTGTGGTAAATGGAAACAAGAGGGCCACTGGCCCTAATGCGCTCACCTGAGTAAAGTCATCTACAGTTTATAAAGCTGAAGAGATCCTGGTTTCAATGATGAAAAACACATGAGAGTAAGTGGCCTACTTTTTGAACCAATGTGACTAAATTCCAAACTTGTCCAAGATATCATTAAAACAAACATTCTGACCAAGTTTCATGAGTATCAGACTGAAAATGTGGCCTCTAAGGTGCACACAAGGTTTCTCTAAGATTTGGTCCAGTGACCTACTTTTTGACCAGATGTGACCCATTTTGAAACTTGTCCAAGATATCATCAAGGCAAACTTTCTGACCAAGTTTCATGAGAATCAGGCTGAAAATGTGGCCTCTACAGTGCAGATTTGACTATGTGACCTACTTTTCGCCCCGACATGACTCTCTTTCAAAATTGTCTGAGATATCAACAAGATAAACATTCTCACCAATCTTTATCAGTACAAGACTGAAAATGTGGCCTCTATGGAGCCCCCAGGTTTTCCTAAATTTTGGCCCAGTGACCTACTTTTTCACCCGACATAACCCAATTTCAAACTAGTTTGAGATATCATCAAGACAGACGATCTGACCTAGTTTCACTAGTATCCGACTACATATGTGGCCTCTAGAATGCACATAAGGTCTTTCTAAGATTTAGCCCAGTGACCTACTTTTTGACCGGACATGACCCAATTTCAAACTTGTCCCTGATATTATCAAGACAAACATTCTACCAACTTTCATGGGTTTCAGGCTGAAAATGTGGCCTCTAAGGGGCACACAAGGTTTTTCTAAGATTTGGACCAGTGACCTACTTTTTCACCCAACATGACCCAATTTTAAACTTGTCTGAGATATCATCAAGACAAACATTCTGACCAAGTTTCATTAGTTTCAGGCTGAAAATGTGGCCTCTAGAGGGCACACAAGGTTTTCTAATATTTGGCCCCGTGACCTACTTTTTGACCTGACATGACCTAATTTTAAACTTGTCCAAGATATCACCAACAAAAACATTCTGACCAAGTTTCAAATGTTTCAGGCTGAAAATGTGGCCTCTAGAATGGACATAAGGTTTTTCTAAGATTTAGCTGAGTGACCTAGTTTTTGACCCCACATGACCCAATTTCGAACTTGTACAAGATATTATCAAGACAAACATTCTCACCAAGTTTCATAAGTTTCAGTCTGAAAATGTGGCCTCTAGAGTGCACACAAGGTTTTTCCAAGATTTGGCCCAGTGATCTACTTTTTGACTCGACATGATCCAAATTTCAAAATTGTCTGAGATATCATGAAGACAAACATTCTGACCAAGTTTCATAAGTTTCAGTCTGAAAATGTGGCATCTAGAGTGTATACAAGGTTTTTCTAAGATTTGGTCCAGTGACCTACTTTTTGACCTGACATGACCCAATTTTTCACTTTTTAAAGATATTATCAAGATTAACGTTCTGACCAAGTTTCAAAAGTTTCAGGCTGAAAATGTGGCTTCTAGAATGCACATACAGTTTTTATAAGATTTGGCCGAGTGACCCAGTTTTTGACCCCACATGACCCAATTTCGAACTAGTACAAGATATTATCAAGACAAACATTCTGACCAAGTTTCATAAGTTTCAGGCTGAAAATGTGGCCTCTACAGTGCACACAAGGTTTTTCTAAGATTCTGGCCCAGTGACCTAGTTTTTGACCTGACATGACCCAATTTCGATCTTGTCCAAGATATTATCAAGACAAATATTCTGACTAACTTTCCTGAGTATATGACTGAAAATGTAGCCTCTAGGTCGCACACAAGGTAATTGTTGACGCCTGGACGACAGATGACTGACACAGCACAATCACAAAAGCTCACCTTGGGCACTTCGTGCTCAGGTGAGCTAAAAATACTGGTTAACCCTTTACTAAACAATCCTGAATTTTAATGACCTTGAGCAAGACAGCTTTTGAAGACATTATGGGAAAAGGGGAAATGCTGGTAACCAAAAATGTATTCTACTCTCTCTTTGATAAAAGTCCCATCCTTTGTGCCAAATTTGTTGTCTGCAAATGCTTTCAATTAGGACGAATCAAAAATTTTGTTGTGTGGTAAAGAGTTTATAGGTGTAAACACCATGTAGTGGCTGTAAGACATCTTTGCAGCTGCATAATCTTTACCACATGATCTCATGTTTCAACAATAGAAAGAGATTTGGAAAACTTTATTGGAAAAGAAGACTATGCTGGTTACCAGTATTTTCTCCCACAATGTTTTCCAGTCTTACAGAGAAAGCAGAGCTCCAGATAAGAGGGAGTGATGGTATTCTAAATCCATTATTTCTCTTCCAAACCCTATGTTGTGGGTACTCATTAGAATCGTCTTGGTGAGACAATTCTAATGAGTACCCATAACATAGGGTTTCGTGAAGAATAATTAATATTTTCAATTTTGAAACCAAAATCACTCCCTCTATCTGAAGCTCTGAGAGAAAGTTCCAATCATGTGATGCATTTTCTATTATTTGTCTGCAAACAATTTCAAGTAAGGATGATCTAAAACTTTGTTGCTGGTACAGAGTTGTTGGATAAGTAATATGGTGATCTATTTAGCCCCTTCCCTCCCCTTTCCAAAAAAAAAAAAAAAATGTAAACAAATATAAATATATCAATATTAGACAACCATGACTTTGGTATTCTACAAACCTACCACCCAAAATTTGTTAATTTTAATTCGTTTTTCTACAAAAAATGCTGCAAAAGTTAATTTGAGAAGCTTTAAAAGTTCGAGAAGCTAAAAAAGATAGGCTTATCTTGAAAGATATCACTGAACATACAGGAATATGTATAAATATCTATATGTATTTAATACATCAAGATGTACAAAACGATAAATTCATTAACATATTAAAGACCCAATATGGGCTAAATGTAAACGATTTTGTGTATAAAATATAATGTAAATTTCATTGAAACCAGTTAAAAGTATGGCCATTAAAATAAGTCTGACAAACTGTTATAGTATGGATGGTCAAAGTTTCAGTCACTGGCAGAACAATTATATAATACATATTAAAACTTAATTCTAGTTTTACTATGTATTATTGTGCAGGTGACTTGAACCTTGACCAACCACACTATAACTCTTTACCAAACGACAAAATTTTAGCTTTGTCCATATTGAAAACATTTGCAGACGTCAAAATAAATTTGACTCAAAACTGAAATTTCTCTTAGGAAGTGTAGAAAACATTGTGGGAAAAGGAGAAAATGCTGGTTACCAGCATTTTCTCCTTTTCTCACAATTTTTTCAAAAGGCTTCTTTCACAGGGTCATTAAAAGTCGGGACTGTATGGTAAAGGGGTAACAGATTGTGAAAATTACAAAACAGGGCCATACCTTTAATTAGTATGAATGAAATTTACCTGTATTTCATACACAAAATTGTTTACATCTGGCCTCTATTGGGCCTTTAAGGAGACAATACAGAGAGTATTGCACTTCCAACTAATACAATGGCAAAATTATGAATAAGACAGCCTCAATTCACAGGAAACCCTCACTATGTGTGCGTTTGGCATTTAACCCTGTAATGTTTTCCATCCTTTCAAATATAAATCCAATCATTTTAGCAACATTTAGTTTGTTGTTAGCAAATTCTTTGTTTATGATCAAGAGAAAAATTTTGTTGTCCGGTAAAGGCTTAACTCTTTACCAAACAACAAAATATTGGAGCAGTCCAAATTCAAAGCATTTGCAGACGACAATTAAAATGTGGCTCAATGACGAAAATGTTTTTAACAGGGTGGAAAACATAGAGGGAAAAGGAGAAAATGCTGGTTACCAGCATATTCTCCTTTTCTCACAATGTTTTCAAAAGATTTCTTCCTCAGGGCCGCTGAGATTCAGGATTGTGTGGTAAAGGGTTAATGCCTATTTGAACAGTACTTCAGTGATGTTACATTGGTCAGTGGACCTATCAAAGCCTTCCTAGTATGTCTTATCCAGTAGTGCACAGAACATTCTAGCTAATCTAATGGCTATATTCACATAATATAACAGGCTATATTCACTATTCACATATAAGTCAAAACAATGCTCAGCAATGAAAGGAAGGTGATGACTTTTGTCAAAGCAGGGCCTAAAACTCATGACCCCTGGATAACATACCTTTTGCACCAACATTTTCTCCTTTTCCCCAGTGTTTCTTATCCTTCCACAGACAAATCCCATCATTTAAGTCATGTTCAATTTGTTCTATGCAAATGTTTTGAATACACTTTGCTTTGAATCAACAAGCTAAAAATTTTGTAATTTGATAAAAGAGCTTACTCTTTACCACAATCCTGAGTTTTAAAACCCTGAGGAAAAAACTTTTCAAAAACATTGCTGGAAAAGGAGGAAATCCTGGTTACCATCATTTTCTCCGTTTCTGACTATCTTTTCTGCCCTTTCACAGACAAATCCCATAATTTAAGCCATATTTGATCTGTATTGGCAAATGCCTTCAATTTGAACCAGTCTTACATTTGTCATTTGGTAAATAGTTAACTCTTTACCACACAACAAAATTTTAGACAGGTCCAAATTGAAGGCATTTACAGACGACAAAATAGATGTGACTTAAAAATTGAAATTCATTATGGGACAGGTAGAAAACATTTTGGGAAAAGGAGAAAATACTGGTTACCAGCATTTTCTCCTTTTTCCCCACAATGTTTTCAAAAGGTTTGCTTTTTAGGGTTGTTAAAAGTTGGGATTGTGTGGTAAAGAGTTAACATTGGCCAGACTATAGTCTGTCTGTGAAAAATTAGAAACTCTTGAGGCTGTCTTTTCATTCTATCACAGATAAATTATAAATGTGTTTCTTCTACAGGGGGACTCTCAGGGCGAGGGGGAGGGGGTGGGGGAGAAGGGCGTGGAGGGCGAGATATAGTGTGCCTATTTAAGCTACTATTTTTATCTTGCAGAGGCGTAAGCTGATTGTTAAATCGAGACTCTAAATGAGTTTCAACTTGTAAATAAGGACTTCCACTACCTGTGTCATACTCCGTGTGATGAAGTGAGTTTCCTGGAACTGTGACCGGAGCACCCGTTGATGCAGATCGATGATGACCTGAAGGAACAACAGGGGGCGGGACTTTGGGCCTATCACTTGTTCCATGATGTGATGAATGTCTTTCTGGTGGTGCTGGCTTGTCTCCTGGCAGTGTTTTCTGTTTCTCAGCTGGTTGCATGGTGTCATTGTTGGTCTCCATTTGGGGTGGGGCAGCTTGCCGTGGCCATGTTTGAAACTGCTGGGCCTGCTGGTTTGGCATAATTGCAGCTGTGACAGCCACAGAATATGGCCGTTCAGAGGGAGGGGGTGGAGCGGGCTTTCTGGGTGGTTTTCTAAGAAAGGTTTCCTCACTGTGCAAAAAGAAAAGCTTGGTTATATGTATGAACCTTACCGTACCTGTTGTACACAATATTTATATCCAAATTGTTAGGTATTACATTCTGAAACAAATATTAAGCAGACACATTTCACAACACCGACACAGTTACCACAGAATCCCAACTTTTAGTGGCCCTTAGCAAGAAACCTTTTGAAAACATTCTGGGAGAAGGAGAAAATGCTGGCAAACAGCATTTTCTCCTTTTCCCGCAATGTTTTCTACCCTTTCAAAGACAATTTACATCACTTGAGCTACCATTTAATTTACTGCCTCAAAATGCATTCAATTTGGACCAGTCTAAAATGCTGTCTTCTGAGAACTGGTTAACCCTTTCCCAAACAAACCCTGGTTTTCATGTGTCTGCAGTACAAGTCTTTTGAAAACACTGTGGGAAAAGGAGAAATTGCTCGTAACGAGCAATTTCTCCTTTTCCCACAGTGTTTTCGACCCTTTTGGAGAACTTTCTGTCATTTTCATTAAATTTAAAATTGTCGTCTGCAAACTCTTTAAATTTGGACCAGTCTAAAATTTGTCGTTTGGTAAAGGGTTAAAGAACAATCAAAATGAATTAAGGTTAACTTCATGAAACGTGATGAAGGCAAAAGGAGAAATTAGATATTACAAGCAACTTGTCCTTCAGTTGAAGTGCAAAATGTCGTCTGCAGGAGGTAATTACATAACAGAGTAAATATTTGACCCTGAAAGTCCTGTAGTCACATTTAGACATACTAGCAGCAGATAAATATTGTAACGAGTTGATAATACTAAGCTTTTTCTGAAAACTCGATATTTTCTGCGCTCTCCCAACACCCTAACTTTACAGGTCCATACTTTTTGTTATCTTCCTAAAACTAATCCTTCAAGCGCATTTTCTGACAATAAGTGCCTCTATGGCCTGTGTAGATTAAGATCAGACTGCACAAAACAAGAAATCTGGTCTTTGACCTACAATGTCAGCTTTGCTGAGACATTCTAGACAAAAGCAATTTTGAAACTGCAATAATTTTGATCTCACTTCTAGACTGCAATAATCTGTTGGGTTTATTCAGCACACTTAGGGTTTATCCTTAGGCTGCTTGGCACCACTAATGATGCTCTTTTGGACAGTGAAAATCAAAATCTGATTTACAATGCCCAAATTTCATGATTTATTTTTTCATTCATGAAAAGACTGATTATATATATTCCAGATGCTAAGGGTTTATGATTACGTTACGTTTTCCAGTTATAAAAACACCTTTTCCTCCCATGCATTTTAGTGCCTCTTGTTATTTTCCATGAATATCTACAGTTAACTTCACTTATAACAATATTCAAAAGATCCATGAAAAGAAATATTATAAGAGGTAAAAGATATTAGATATGATTATCATGCACTATCCCTGGATTTGTTTACTTCAGATTGACTTATTAATATCATCAATGTTTTTTCTAATATCCCAATGAGTAACCTGTAAAAATCTCTTATCAACACAGTATCACATAAGAACATATTTTTTCACTCACACAGTAGGTAGGCAGTAAATACACTGTTGAAGAAAGAATGACAGTAAAAAAAACTACTTTTTCCCCAAATGTCGTCAATGATGCTAGGAATAAAAAAGGTTTTCTTCTTCTAAACCAATGATTCTATGTTTGATTTACACTAGATTCGGCTGATCTGAATTTAGCTTTGTGGTACGAGAATAATACCATAACCTTTGTATCATAGTACAATTTGTGGACTGGTCAACTTTGAGAGCTGTTGAAGAATAGAAAAAAAAAATATCCAAACAGCCTGGTTTTGATAGCATTTCACCATTACATTGCCTTCTCCGTAAAATGGACATTTTGTTTCAAGATTTCAACCTGTCAGACCTGCCCCAGGCCAATGAATATGCAAACCAGTTGTCTTATTGCTTAATCTGGAAAAACATTCAAGGGGCCTTAACTCCTGAAAAAGTTGATCAGTCTCATCAAAATTGCAGTTGCCATGATTAACCCTTTACCGCACAATGCTGCCTTTTAACAACCCTGGGAAAGAAGCCTTTAGAAAACATTGTGGGAAACGGAGAAAATGCTGGTAATTATGGGAAAAGGAGAAAATGCTGGTTACCAGCATTTTCTCCTTTTCTCACAATGTTTTCTACCGTATCAATAGATAATTGCACCATTTGAGCCAGATTGAAATTGTTGTCTTCTAATGCTTTCAATTTGGACACAGCTAAAATTTTGCTGTCTGGTAAAGGGTTAACAGGCTTCCATTAAAATTTCAACTAAATTGGTTGAAAATGATAGGAGATGTTGCTTCTATAGACTGACAACCTGATTCTAGTATTCTCTCCAATTTTCTGTGGTGGGGGGTGAAAAGCATCTTCGCATGCCAAGGTGACCATCACTATGCGGATCTTACCCCTTGGCTGATTGAGTCAAAATTTGTTAGCACGGCAATGCGCCACCTACTGGATTTTGCTTGTTATCACCCCTTGATTTACATCATTGAAAACCAATCAAATGTCACGTGACATAACTCTTTCCGCATTCCGTTAAATATGACCAAAGGCTTTTTTACCTTTCTAGGTGTTTGGTTATGATCTATTAAGAGCTTCGGTGTTGTTGTTTTAACTGGGGTCCATGACAGTTGGGTACTAAGGTTCAGTCCAATGACAGTTTGTTCAGCATGCTTTCTCCGTAACTCGCCAACAATTGACTGCTTTTCAGATCGCACACATGACAGACAATTTATCAAGTCAAAATCTATTTTTACTTTGACGGTCCATCATCTGATGTTGGGATGTATCCTAAAACTTTACTTGATTGATTTGTGACTGTGAATTCGAAGAAAATATCGTTCGTCTAATTTTTTTTTTTAATACATGTAGTTCCCAGCATATCTGACAACTTTCTCCTGAGGTCGCAATTTTCATTTATGTTCTGCTGATGTTGGATAGCAAATGCAATGCACTATTTGAGTGGTGCTTTCAGTCCCAACTGCAACCAATGATTGCACGTATCACGAAGCTAACAAATTTCAACTTGATCAGCCAAGAGGTAAGATCCGCGTAGTGATCATCACCTTGGCATGCGAAGATGGGTGAAAAAAGGGGATGGGGCTACCTATACCACCTCAAAAGGAAAAAGTTTTGTATAGCACATACTTATGAGATCACAGGAACAAACACGTTCAAATACTACGAAAGATTAACTTGTTGCAATTTATTTGAGTCATGAACCATATCTAAAATATCTTGAACTGTATCTTAAATACTTTCAAAGAACTTGGTTAGGCAAGAGGCAATGTATAGGGATAAAATTGTGTATACTCAAGTTGTGTTGTAGGTTTTTGTTTGCTGCTATATGTCACAG
This sequence comes from Tridacna gigas, assembly GCA_945859785.2. Classification (NCBI taxonomy): domain Eukaryota; kingdom Metazoa; phylum Mollusca; class Bivalvia; order Cardiida; family Cardiidae; genus Tridacna; species Tridacna gigas. Next base: position 47,519,954 of record OX244030.2, on the reverse strand, counting down.
TGCGACTACATTGTTAGATAGCTGGCATGTTAGATGTATCCTGTGAGTATGTGAAATATACCTCCAAATACATTACTTACTTGGAGAATTCTGTGTGAGTGTATCCAAGATACACTTTATAATCTGTATCAATGTGACATAATGAAAATATGTTATACAAAACCATGTTATATTCAAGATATAAATGATTATGTTTCTTGTCCATATGGGCATTTCATTCTATACAAGATGAAATACAAAATGTGAGATTTTACATTTTTCCGTACTGAATGTATTATGAGAAGTTGATGAGTTTCATAGAACAATGGGAACACTACCTACGGTATCTTCAACTATCAAATAACTGATTAACATTTAGAAAAGATTTTTCATTTTATCCAACTTGTTTTTTTTTTCTACTTTCTACGTAACCCTTTCACAAATGATACAAATGAGTCTATATCCAGCTTGAGAGCATCCATAGATTTCAAATTGGAAATCGGTACATGTATACAAATTTTAGTTCTCTAAAAGGGTACAAACAGTGAAAAATGGGGAAAGTGCTGGTTGCCAGCATTTTCTCCTTTTCCCAAAATGTTTAAAGAGCCTTCTTTCTCAGGGTTGTTAAAACTCAGAATTGCTTTATAAAGGGTTAAAGAGTTCATAACTGTGCCACTTATGGACAAATAATCACTCCTTATAAATACAGGTGCCTGCTTTTAACCCTTTACCACAAATCCCACGTTCTAAAGCGCCCGAGGAAGATGGTTAAAAAAACATTGTGGGAAAAAGAGAGATTGCTGGTGACTAGCATTTCCCACAATGTTTCTACTCTAATAAAGGCACGCTACATCATTTGTGCCACCTTTGATTTGTCGTCTGCAAATGCTTTAAAGTTAGATGAGTTCAAAATTTTGTCATTTGGTAGAGAGTTAATGAAACAGTTTTTTACAATCTATGTACAGGTAACTATCTTATAATCTTTCCCCCCCCCCCCCCCAAAAAAAAAAACAAGTTTCAATATCGTATGGTAGATGCACCAAAATCTTTACATTAAACCTTTACAGCACAATGCCACCTTTTAACGATCCTGTGGAAAAAGCCATTTGAAAACAGTGTGGGGAAAGGAGAAAATGCTGGTAACCAGCATTTTCTCCCTTTCCCACAATGTTTTCTACCCTATCAAAGACAGAAATAATCATATGAGCCACATTTGTCATCTGCAAATGCTTTCAATTTGGTCCAGTCCAAAATTTTGCTGTCTGGTAAAGGGTTAAGTTAAATAAGCTCATATATAAAAAAATGTTAGAAGCTTTTATATTGGACTAGAAGGCCAAATGGGAACATAAAACAAAACACTTAAAAACAGTAATTAAATTCAATTAAGCATGTTTTAACAACTTCCTGATACTTCCACAGTATCACAAAGAAGAAATATTTAAGGAGCAAAAAGACTGCTCTGGTTCAGATCACCCTCCAAAAAACAGACAGTATATTGTACATGGTATATCTTGATCCACATTGTCAGTCAAGGACACAGAAGTTGAACCTGGGTATGTATTCACCAATCATTCTAAAGAACGTTCTTAGTCTTTGTCTCCAGAATTTTCTAAATTTGAAAGTAACACAACTTCTGATTGGCTAAACCATTTGGCTTAGCCAATCAGAAGTTGTATTACTTTCGAATTTAGAAAATCTTGGATAATAAGACTAACAGCATTCTTGAAAATGGTTGGTGGATACAGACCCTGGAGCCCTTAGAGTTAAAGCTGCCAGTTTACCTTTTCATCCTTTTCTGGTCCATGATAACTCTTTACCAGACAACAAAATACATGACTAATCCATTAATGAAAGCATCTGAAGGAAACAAATAAAATGTGTCTCAACTGATAAGATTTCTTTTTGAAAAGTCAGAAAACATTAGAAAAGGAGAAAATGCTGGTTACTAGCATTTTCTCCTTTTCCCACTATTGTTTTCAAAAGCTTTCTTTCAACTGGTCATTTGGGCTCTTTGACGAAAGGTTAGGCCAGCACAGCCTAACCCTGGTAGAGAAGCAACTCCCTAACCCTGTAACCCAAGGAAAACCATTTCTACATTTTATTTCATGGTCTTTGGATCTTGAACCTATGACATACTCTTTCTGGACCGTAAGTACGCATTCTGAAGCTTTTACCAACATGACAGAATTTTAGCTTTGTCCTAATTGAAACCAATTCCATACAGCATTGTTATTAGGTACATGTATGTAGCTTTAATAAAAGGATTTGTATTCAGGGAATAAAAGATATTGTGGGATTAAAAGAAAACACTGCCTCCAGCATTTCCTCCTCTTCTTTCAATGTGTTCAAAAGCCATTTTTTCCCAGGGGGTCTTTTAAAGATCAAAGTGTTTGGAAAAGGGTTAAATCCAGGTTGGGAAAACTGTTCACCTCTGATGTCTCAAATTGGTAACCTCCTAAACAGACAAAATGTAATCCTTTACTCCTCAGGCATGGTTTTTTTTTTTTACCTGACCTATGCTGAAGACATTGGAAATCAGTGCACCCAAATGGCAAAATTTGATACAAAAGGGTGCGTTAACCCTTTACCACACAATTCCAAGTTTTCACAACCTTAAGAAAAAATGTTCTTGAAAACATGGTAGGAAAAGGCGAAAATGCTGGTAAACAGCATTTCCTCCTTTTCCCACCATGTTTTTGACCAAATAATAGACAAAACCAGGAATTGAAACACATTTAATCTGTTGTATGAAAATGCTTTTGTTTCGGACAAATCTACTTTTTGTTGTCTGGTGAAGAGTTAAAATTTGTCAACAGTAACTAATGTATGTTAAATACAATGTAGATACAAGCAATACTGTGTATGTGATCATATTAAAAATACAACCTCTCACTTATTGGGGCCCCTGGTAAATTGGTTGAACTTGTCCCTGGGGAGCCAGATGGTGATCTGGACACCCTAGCCTGTGATGATGGGGGCGTGGTTAGTGACTGTGGTGTGTCCTGATAGGTCGGACTAGACTGTGGTGTATTCTGGGAAGACGTGGACTGGTTTAAGGCAGACCTTGATACATTTCGATGTTCCTGACCCTCTGATTTACCAGGTGCTTGAGAACTTCCTCCGCTAAGTTGAAAATCGATTTCTGCAAAACAGAAAATCTGAATTAACCCATTACCAATAACCCCATTTTTTCACAACTCTATAGAGGTAAGGCTTTTGAAAACATTGTGGAAGAGGGAGAAAATGCTGGTTATGAGCATTTTCTTCTTTTTCTACAATTTTTTTCTACAACTATTAAGGATGTATGTCATCAATTAAGCCACATATTATTTGTCTGCAAATGATTCACGATAGCGAAGTCTAGAATTCAGTTGTCAGGTAGAGATTTAAATATTCAAGAAATAATATTTGTTCTATCTCTTGCAGGTTTTATCAAAAAAGGTTTTCTAATTTGTTACAAGACAGACAATAGTATATGTGTGTTTGTTTGTATCATGTTTAATGCCATTTACAACATTATTTTAGTTATACTGAGGCGACCAGTGTACCTATTGATGATTTCTTGGGAGTTCTTTTACTGGTACCTTTCACAGTATTCTTCCCAAGCCACTGGCTAAGGTAATTAAAGAAGTGGTAAGTGCTTTAAGTGTTTAAGATGTCAGCAAGGGGAGAATTGTTGGTGTTATTCCCGTCACTGTTTAACACACAATCCCTTGTTTTAACAACTGGGAGAAAGAAAACCTTTTTAAAGCATTATGGTAAAAGGAGAAGATAATCGTCAACAGCATTTTCTCCTTTTCCCACAGTGTTTTTCACCATTTCAAAGATAGTTTCCATCATTTAACCCTTTACCACACGACGTTATTTTAGACTGTTCCAAGTTCAAAGCATTTGCAGATGACAAATGTGGTTCAAATGATTTGTGTCTGAAAGGTTAGAAAACATTGTGGGAAAGGGAAGAAATGCTTGTTACCAGTATTTCTCCTTTTCCCACAGTGTTTTCAAAAGTCCAATTTTCCAGGGTCGTTAAAACTCGGAATTGTGTGGTAAAGAGTTAAGCCTCATTTGTCGTCTGCAAAATTAATGCTTTCAATTAGTCCTCTTCTAAAATTTTGACCACATGTAGAGAGCTAATGTCTTCAGTCAAAAGTCTTCATATGAAGTCATTATTAACATCCAACAAGATTAGGATACCCACATTTCAGAGCTATTCTTTCATCAGCATATGTGTACAAATCTATCAATTTAAGTTATCTGATCTTCTGAGGCTCCTTCTTGATGGAGCAAAAATATCCTTCTCAGAATATAGCAAACCTTGTAGATCTATGTAGAATAAAACTTTAACATTCTGAATACAAAATTGTTGCCTTTTGGTGGAGAGTGAAGATCATAGCCTGGGGCAAAGATACAAGATAAAAATGCTCTATGAGACTATAAGGTCTGGGTCCAAATTCAACAACCATTCTTAAGAATGTTCTTAGTCTGAATATTCTCCAGAATTTTCTGAATTTAAAAGTAAAACATCTTCTGATTGGCTAAACCATTTGGTTTACCAAATCAGAAATTGATTTACTAAGACTAGGAATATTCTTAAGAATGATATATGGACCCTGGTCTTACACCTTCATAGTCTGATAGTACTTGAAATGCATGCATTCTAGCTCCACCACCATTCAGTCATTACCCTCAGAAACAAATCTAAAGTAGACGAGTTCAAAATCATCCATTTAACCCTTTCCCAAACAAGCCCTGGTTTTCACGTGTCTGCAGTACAAGTCTTTTGAAAACACTGTGGGAAAAGGAGAAATTGCTCATGACGAGCAATTTCTCCTTTTCCCACAGTGTTTTCTACCCTTTTAGAGAACTTTCTGCTGTTTTCATCAAATTTAAAATTGTCGTCTGCAAACTCTGTCAATTTGGACCAGTCCAAAATTTGTCGCTTGGGAAAGGGTTAAAATATGTATATTTAACATTAATCCAAACATTGAGGTTAACATTATTCCAAGTTTGATAGATACATACATAGAAACATACAATGTTTAAATATTGTTGCAAAAGAAGAAACTTATTACGTGTATATGCAATTTTTCCTTTGATAATTTTTTTTTCAACTGGGTACAATGTAGGACAAAAAATATTGTAAGAAATTAAGCAGTATGTTAAACACAGGTATTCGCATACTTTTACAAAAATATCCATCTTATTACCTGTGTTTGAAGACAGATATTCTCTGATGTACGATTAACACCAAATGCCAAACAAGAGGGCCATGATGGCCCTGGGTCGCTCATCTTAGTAGAGTGCCTTTAAGGTTTTTTTTTAATTTGACCATGTGACCTAGTTTTTGACTGCAGGTGACCCAATTTCAAACTCATATTTCATGAAGACAAACATTCTGACCAATTTTCAAGTCAATTGAGCAAAAAATGTGGCCTCGAGTGCCCTAAAGATATTTCTTTAATTTGACCTAGTGACCTAGATTATGACCCCAGGTGACCCAAATTTGAACTGGTCTTTGACTATATCAAAAGAAACATTTTAACCAATTTTCAAATCATATGAATAATAAATGTGGCCTCTAGAGTGCCCACTAGCTATTTCTTTAATTTGACCAAGTGACCTAGTTTATGACCCCAGTTGACCCAAATTCAGACTCCTGTGAGATTTTACAAAGACAAACATTCTGACCAATTTTCAAGGCAATTAAGCAAAGAATGTGGCCTCTAGAGTGCCCACAAGGTATTTCTTTATTTTGACCTAGTGACCTAGTTTATGGTTCCAGGTGACCCAAATCCAAACTCATCTGGTATTTCATCAAGACAAACATTCTGGCCAAATTTCAGGTCATTTGAGCAATAAATGTGGCCTCCAGAGTGCAAACAAGGTATTTCTTTAATTTGACCCAGTGAACTAGTTTATGACCCAAGTTGACCCAAATTAATCTTATGTGAGACTTTATAAAGACAAACTTTCTAACTAATTTTCAAGGCAATTGAGCAAATAATGTGGCCTTGAGAGTGCCAACAAGGTATTTCTTTAATTTGACCTAGTGACCTAGTTTATGACCCAAGATGACCCAATTTTGAACTCAATGAACTTGTTGCGCTTAGATGGGCAAAGAAACTTAGAAGAGAATCACTACATACCAAATATCAAAGCTCTATGCCTTCCAGTTTTAAAGAAGAATTTTAAAGTTTTCCTTCTTTGTTCCTATGTTCGAACTTGTGACCCCCGGGGCTGGGCCAGTTTTGACCCAGGGGCATCATATGAACAAACTTGGTAGAGGTCCACTAGGAAATGCTACATACCAAATATCAAAGCTCTACACCTTCCCGTTTAAGAGAAAAAGAAATTTAAAGTTTTCCTTCTTTGTTCCTATCTTCGAACTTGTGACCCCTGGGGCAGGGCCAGTTTTGATCCAGGGGCATCATGTGAAAAAAAACAAGAGGGCCATGATGGCCCTGTATCGCTCCACTGGCTTATAAATATAAACCACGAAGAAAAGTCTTCACTATATAAGCCCTTATAAAACTTTGACCTCATGGCTACAGTCTGACTAAATGGGGAATATTGTATTAGAAGAATAACATGCCAAATGTGGGAGTTCTTGGCCTTATGGCTGGTAACAAGATGGTTTCTGAACTTTTCACTCCATAAACCCATGTAAAACTTGTGACCCCTGGTGCAGGGCCAAACTTGATCCTAGAGCTGTAACTTGGGCCCTCTTTGTAACTGTCCACTACATAATGCTATAATTATATGCAAAGTTTGGTAGCCTAAGCCTTATGGCTATGTACACCAAGATTTAAAAGTTTTCCCTATGTAAGCCTATGTAAATCTTGTGAACCCCCCCCTCCAAGTATGAGGCCAAATTGACCCCAGGACTATACTTTGGACACTTTTGGTAGACTCCAACTAGATCAAGCTAAATGCCAAATTTGGTAGCTCTAGGCCTTATGGTTTCAGACAAGAAGATATTTAAAGTTTTCTCTATATAAGCCTATGTATAAAACTTGTGACCCCTGGGGAAGAGCCAATTTTGACCCCAGGGCTATAATTTCAAGAAACATGATAGAGGTCTACTAAATAAAGCTACATGCCAAATTTGGTAGCCCTATGCCTTATGGTTTCAGACAAGAAGATTTTTAAAGTTTTCTCTATATAAGCCTATGTAAAACTTGTGACCCCTGGGGCAGAGCCAATTTTGACCCCAGGGCTATAATTTCAAGAAACATGATAGAGGTCTACTACATAAAGCTACATGCCAAATTTGGTAGCCCTATGCCTTATGGTTTCAGACAAGAAGATTTTTAAAGTTTTCTCTATATAAGCCTATGTAAAACTTGTGACCCCTGGGGCAGAGCCAATTTTGACCCCAGGGCTATAATTTGAAGAAACTTGATAGAGGTCTACTACATAAAGCTACATGCCAAATTTGGTAGCCCTATGCCTTATGGTTTCAGACAAGAAGATTTTTAAAGATTTCCAATATTTTTCAGTTTTGTTGCCATGGCAACCAGAGTTTTTGAAGGAATCAAATTCTTTCAAGAAATTCTGAAGAGGACCATGTCAGGATCATTTCTGTGAAGTTTCGTGAAAATTGGATGGGTAGTTTCAGAGAAGAAGATGTTTGAAATAAAAGTTAACGGACGGACGGATGGACGGACGGACGGACGGACGACCGGACGGACGGACGCACGACGGACACCGGGCCATGACATAAGCCCGCTGGCCTTCGGCCAGTGGAGCTAAAAAAATTGGTAGAGGTCCACTCTGAGATGCAACATACCAAATATCAAAGCGCCACACCTTTCGGTTTCAGAAAAGAAGAATTTTAAAGTTTTCCTTCTTTGTTCCTATGTTCGAACTTGTGACCCCAGGGGATGGGCCAGTTTTGACCCAAGCAGCATCCTTGGAACAAACTTGGTAGAAGTCCACTAGGAGATGCTACATACCAAATATCAAAGCTCTATGCCTTCCCTTTTAAGAGAAAAAAAAAATTGAAGTTTTCCTTCTTTGTTCCTATGTTTGAACTTGTGACCCCCCGGGCAGGGCCAATTTTGACCCCAAGGGCATCATATGAACAAACTTAGTAGAGGTCTACTAGGCGATGCTACATACCAAATATCAAAGCTCTATGCCTTCTAGTTTTACAGAAGAAGATCTTTAAAGTTTTCCTTCTTTGTTACTATGCTCAAACTTGTGACCCCCGGGGCAGGGCCAGTTTTGACCCCAGGGGCATCATATGAACAAACTTGGTAGTGGTCTGCTAGGAGATGCTACATACCAAATATCAAAGCTCTACGCTGTCCAGTTTCAGAGAAGAAAAATTTTAAAGTTTTCCTTCTTTGTTCCTATGTTCGAAACTTGTGACCCCCGGGGCAGGGCCAGTTTTGACCCCAAGGGCATCATATGAACAAACTTGGTAGAGGCCCACTAGGAGATGCATCACGCAATATATCAAAGCTCTATGCCTTCTAGTTTTACAGAAGAAGATTTTTAAAGTTTTCCTTCTTTGTTCCTATGTTGGAAATTGTGACCCCCGGGGCAGGGCCAGTTTTGACCCCAGGGACATCATATGAACAAACTTGGTAGAGGTCCACTAGAAGATGCTACATGCCAAATATCAAAGCTCTACGGCTTCAAGTTTCAGAGAAGAAGATTTTTAAAGTTTTTCTTCTTTGTTACTATGCTCAAACTTGTGACCCCCGGGGTGGGGCCAGTTTTGACCCCAGGGGCATCATATGAACAAACTTGGTAGAGGTCCACTAGGCAATGCTACATACCAAATATCAAAGCTCTACGCCTTCCAGTTTCAGAGAAGATGATTTTTAAAGTTTCCCTTCTTTGTTCCTATGTTCGAACTTGTGACCCCCGGGGCAGGGCCAGTTTTGACCCCAAGGGCATCATATGAACAAACCTGGTAGAGGTCCACTAGGAGATGCTTCATGCCAAATATCAAAGCTCTATGCCTTCTAGTTTTAGAGAAGAAGATTTTTTAAAGTTTTCCTTCTTTGTTCCTATGTTGGAAATTGTGACCCCCGGGACGGGGCCAGTTTTGACCCCAGGGGCATCAAATGAACAAACTTGGTAGAGGTCCACTAGGAGATGCTACATACCAAATATCAAAGCTCTGCGCCTTCTAGTTTCAGAGAAGAAGATTTTCAAAGATTTTGCTTTTTTTTCCTTTTTGTTGCCATGGCAACCAGAGTTGTGGGTGGAATTTAATTCTTTGAACAATTTTGGTAGAGCTTCACCCAAGGAACATCCCTGCCAAGTTTCATCAAGATTGGCCAAGTGGTTTAGGAGAAGAAGATGTTTAAAGAAATTGTTGACGGACGACGGACGACAGACAACGGACGCCGGACGCCGGACATAGGGCGATCACAATAGCTCACCTTTAGCACGTTGTGCTAAGGTGAGCTAAAAATAAACCCAAAGTTCTACATTTCATTCAACACTACAAAAAACCAATGAAACATTCTACATTTCATTCAAGAAACAAGCAATTGTCCATTAATAAATACCATAAAGCATATCACAAACTTTTGAAATAAATATACTGACAGCTTTCAGTTACAACTTAACAATTTAGATCAGTTGAAGATGACATATAAATGAGCCATACCCTGGGAAAGGGGGATTTAATACATCTCCGTGATGCTTGATACTACGCAAGTCATCACATAATTATGGATCCTTAAAAAACATTTTGTCTAACAAATGACTGAATCATGGAGTACACTGGTCTGTTGACATGCAGAAAATTGACCAATAGCAAAAAGTTTCAATCCAGATCAGCCTGCATGGACTGAGCATGCTAACCTGGATCGAAAATTTTTGCAAATGCATAAGCCCCCTTCTCACAGAGCATGGCTCAAGTCTATTGCAAAAGTTTTGGCAGAAATGTTCAAAACCTCTCACTGTATGTCCATTCCAGACTTCAGCATCCAAACTCAGTTTGCTCGAGACTGGATTTTGATAGTGTTGAGTTTGATTTCTGGTAGTAATGAAGCCTAAGGCTAGCTTTTTCCTTGGTGATAAAACTTCACTACTCTATGATCAAAAAGACTGCAGATCATAATATCAATGAGACTCATATGATTTGGCTCAACAATAGATGTCTTGTCTATCTCCTACAGGTCCAAAAATTCTAGAAAAGGAGAATTGCTGGTTAACATTTTGTAACCTTCAGTGATGTTTCAGACTTGTGCGAGATATCCTTAAGATAAACGTTCTGGCAAACTTTCATGAGTTTAGGACTATGTAGTCTCTAGAGGTAAAAGATGGCCAACAGACCACCCATGACGGACACAGGATGATCACAAAAGCTCACCATAAGCATTTTGAGCTTAGGTGAGCTAAAAAGAGCAAAAACCACCAATTTCACAAAGAAATCATTCATACAAACAGCAACTTTTCCACAATATTTTTCAAAGTAAAAGCTTGAAAACCAAGGCAAAGGTTTTTTTTTCTATAGGACAGGGAATTTTTAAAATTTACTTTATTCAGTTACTCTATTTACCCTTTAGCAAATAGGTCTGTGTTTCAACAACCTTGAGGAAGCAAACTGTTAGAGACATTGTGAAAAAAGTATAAAATACTGGTAACCAGCATTTTCTCCTTTTCCCACCGTGTTTTTGCCTAATCAAAGACAAGTCCTATCATTTGAGCCACATTTGCTTTGTTTTCTGAAATTACTTTCAGTTTGGCCATCCCTAAAGATTTGATGATAGTTTTTGGCACCACAGAAAGTCCCACTGAAGCAGTATTGTCATGGACCATATACCTAGACCAGATAAATTATGAGCTGCACTCTAGCAAATCAAACCATTAATCCTTTACCAAACAATCCCATCTTTTAACGACCCAGAGGAAAAAGCCTTTTAAAAGCATTGTGGGAAAAGGAGAAAATGCTGGTAACCAGCATTTTCTCCTTTTCCCACAATGTTTTCTACCATTTCAAAGACAGCAATTATCTTTTGAGCTACATCAAATTTGTCTGCAAATGCTTTCAATTTAGATGAGTCTCTAATAATGTCCTGTGGGAAAGAGTTAAATCCATATTGTCTTACAACAGACTAAATCTGAGGGTAGACTAGTCCTTTGACATGAAGAAATTTGATCAATAGGAAAATGGTCAGCATGCACAAACTGTGCAGGCTGACCTGGATCTGTAACTGTATGCAGATGCATTAAATTCCCTTTTCACAGAGCTTGGCTCTTATTATTCTGATAATCTCACTAGTTCCAAGATGTACCTTTACATGATCTCAGCAATTTATTATGGCTGATTAAGAATGTCAAAGTTGGATCAAAATTTTGAATGGCAAAATTTAATAAATTTCTCCACTATTACTAATTTTTATATAAACCATTTTCTGCCAATGTTATCTAGATCTATGTTTCTTCTTAACCAAACAACAAAACATTACCCTGCTTGAAAGTCTGTATTGCAATAAAATTTCATACTGTAAATAAGCCTTGACCCAAGAAAATTTGTATCTTCTTTACATGCAAAGATGATGTTAATGAAAACAAGCCGGTCTAACTGAGTAAAATTCATACCATATATCAATGAACTCTGACAAAAGAGTACTTTGACATAACGATCTCTCACAAGAGAGCCAGAATTGCACACTGAATAATTTGTAATATCCCCCCTTCCAGGGAACATGCTACAGGGCGATCTGGGCGAAGACAAATTTTAGACTTGTTCAAATTGAAGGCATTTGCAGATGACAAATTAAACATGTTCATATGATTTGATTTGTGTTGAATAGGATAGAAAACATTGTAAGAAATGGAGAAATTGCTGGTTACCAGCTCTTTATCCGTTTCCCACAATGTTTTCAAAGGCTATCTCTGCCTTGGTCATTAAATTCAGGATTGTATGGTAAAGGATTAAAGAAGCATAAAGAAGAAGCAATATAACCAACTAAAGTTTAACACTTTACCACACAATCCCGACTTTTAACGACCCTAAAAAGCAAACCTTCTGAAAACATTTTGGGAAAAGAAGAAAATGCTGGCAACCAGCATTTTATCCTTTTCCCACAACATTTTCTACCCGTCCCATAACAAATTTCCATTTTTAAGTCACATCTATTTTGTCGTCTGCAAATGCCTTCAATTTGGACCAGTCTGAAATTTTGCTAGGTGGTAAAGAGTTAAGACATATGCAGCAATGTATCCAACTAAAGTGTAAGACAAAGCTACAAAAGAAAAGAAGACAACTAAACTGAACAGGATTGACAACTTTATTACTGGTGTACAATCACAGCTATTACTTCCACAAAATAACAAGATCTACAAAATGAGAAGGGGACTACAACATGCATGAACACACAACCTCCTGAAACATAAGAACCATAATGGCCCTAGATCACTCACCCAAGCCTGTGTAACTTTGAGAGTACACTAGTTCATCTATTTCAAAACAAGATACATGTAAGAGCAAGATAAGCATTCTGATCAAGTTCAACGTACATTTGCAGAAAAAGTGCTTGTATACTTCATGAAAGTTTTTTTTCCACAATTTGATCCAGTGACCTACTTTGGAGGCCTTAATTTGAACTTGTCCTACATTTAATCAGGTCATGAGTTCTAACCAAGTTTTATACCATTTTGCAGAAAATGTGGCCTCCGGACTGCACAAAGGTTTATCCTAGTATTAGATCTTGTGACCTACTTTTAGAACTTGCATGACCAATATTGGAAGCTGTCAAAAATATTAGCAAGACAAACATCCTGACCAAGTTTCATTAGTATCTGGCACAAAATGTAGCCTCCAGAGTGTACATAGAAATTTTTTCTAAGATTTCATGATGCATGACGCAAGACAGACACAGCAAGATCACAAAGCTCACCTTGAGCATTTCATGCTAAAAGATTAATGGCAGATGACAATAAAAGCAACCTTTTCCATTTAGAACAATCAACTGGAGATGAAGTTTAACACATCAATTTGAGTAAAATAATGTGACAAAAGGAGAAATTGCTCAATAGGAGCAATTTCTCCTTTAGCAAAAATGCATTTGAAATGAGTCCAATACATGAACAAAAACATGGTATGCAGGAGGTGGTGAGATACACTATCACTATCTCTATCAAAAAAAAAAAACACAGGCAAAATAAAAATAAATACAGAACCAAGGCAGCTTATAAAAAAACCTGCATGTAAGGGAAGGATAAATAACATCATTGACTCTAGACAACACTTTTTCAATCACAATAGGATGGCACAACCAATGAAATAAACCAGGACAGGACTACATTCACCATTGCATCATACTGACCCTGACTTGACCTTGACTGACCTTTCTTGCAACCATTTCCCATAATTCCTTCATTTACCACTTTGGATGTATTTGGATATTGTAGCTGATCATCCCACATAGATCGAACTTTGGTCAAGTAGGCAGGCCAGGAATCATCTCCAAGAGACTGCAGCGCAAAGACCGTGCTATAAACATCACTGTGTACACTGTGTGATGTTGGGGTGCTAGGACTGTGTGGCTGGGGTTGTGGGTCTGAAACTCTTTTATACTTTTCATCTCCATAAGTTTTGCTCTTCTCTCTGTCTTTAGGATTGAAAGTGATAATTGCAGGATTGCTTGGTTTGCATGTCACTGATAAACCTTTTGTTACAGTTCCAGGTTTTTGGTTGAACAGACTCAGCTCCCCTTTGGCTGTGTGGTAACCATTAGCACTATCACGCCTCTGTAAGGTGTCTGCAGTCTCATACTGCTTCATCATGGGGCTGACTTCTGATATACTGGAGGACTCACTGGAAGAGGAAACTGTATCAGGGCTGGATGATTGACCAGATGTAGAACTACATGGTACATTTACTGCCAAACCTCTAGCAGATCCTGACGCATTACTTGAACCAGCTGGTGCCTTGCTTTTTTCTTGAGCCTCAAGAGCTTTGTTGACAGATTTAGAAACCAGCTGTCTGTCATGAACAGGTCCAAGAGGTTTGGTTTTCCTACCTGATATCCTTGTTCTGTCTAGCATATGATGTTCTGGAGCATGGCCTCTCAGTGTTGCATGAAAATCTTGTGCTAGTATGAAAATAAGGATACATGTTTACAATACCCCATACCCAACAAAATTGTACGGAAGTTTATATTATATAATATTTGCTTCAGTACCTATGCATCAAACAACAAAATATGGTTGATATTTACGGAATGAAGAATTCCACACATTACATTTCACCACATAAACATTGGACACAAAGTTCAGGAATGTTTGACAAACTGCACAGCAAAGCATTAATGGAATACAGCTGCTTAACCCTTTAACCCTTTACAACACAAGGAAAATTTAGACTCTTCCAAACTGAGCGTTCACACATGACATATTAAATATGGCTCCAATGGTAGAATTTGTGTGTGAAAGGGAGGAAAACATTGTGCGAAAAGGAGAAAATGCTGGTTACCAGCATTTTCTCCTTTTCCCACAATGTTTTCAATAGGCTCCTTCCATAGGGTTGTTTAAACTTGAGATTGTTTGGAAAAAGGCTAACTCACAATCCAGAGTTTTAACACCCCTGCAAAAAAAAAGCTTTTAAAAACGTTGTGGGGAAAAGGAGAAAATGTTTGTAACTTGCATTTGCTCCTTTTCCCACATGTTTTCTAACATTTCCAAGACAAACGTCAACATTTGAGCAACATTTAAATTGTAGTCTTCAAATGCTTTGATCATGGACCAGACTACAATTTTGTTGTCTAGTAAAGTGTTATCCCATCGAGTCCTTTTGTTTGCAAGATCAACTGCATACAATGCATATTTGGGTATAACACTGTCCAACCATTTGTGCCATATTCTGGCTATACCAGCCTTGAAGCCGCAATTACTCTAAAGAAAAGGTTCATTCTGTTTACCAGTATATCAGATACTATGGGCTTTATATCTGGTTTTCATTTAACACTGAAAAAAACAAGACCCCTCCATTTTGGGTTGATTTATGTCTAGATTCGGGATTGTGAGGTACAGGAACAAATCACCTCCACAAAATCAAAACCAATAAAATTTTCCAGACAAATTCAATACTAAGAATAGCATTCATATTTCTGGAGTTGCATTCTCTGTTATCGATCCATTCTGATATACCGATAATTTGGGTTTCTTTTAATGCTTTTTTCAAACATAGTTTTCCTAACAGTGCCATGATATACATTTCACCGTAACAAATTGGTTGATAACCTTTATTTCTCATAATTCTCTGATCATTTTACACTCTGCATCATGAAAAGATGACTTAACTCTTTAACAAACAATCCCTTTTTTTAAAAAAAAAAAAAAAAACATGAAAAAGAAGGATTTTGAAAACACTGCAGGAAAAGGAGAACATGCTGGTTATCAGCTTCCACATTTTTTTCTACCTTTTCAAAGATAAATCACACGCCTTAACCCTTTACCACACAATCCCGACTTTTAATGACCCTGAGGAGGAAGGCTTTTGAAAACATTGTGGGAAAGGAGAAAATGCTGGTGCCCAGCATTTTCTCCTTTTCCCACAATGTTTTCTATCCTACATTGGACAAATTTCATTATTTGGGCTATCTTTACTTTGTCGTCTGCAAATGCTTTCAATTTGGACCATTCCAAAATTTTGTCGTTTGGTAAAGAGTTAAACCATATTTAATTTGTGACCTGCAAATGCTTTGAATTTGGACAAGTCCAAAATTTTGTCACTAAGTAAAGAGTTAAAGCATGATGGCACTCAAAAGTCCTATATTTAACTCTTTACCAAACAACAAAATTTTAGACTTGTCCAAATTCAAAGCATTTGCACACGACAAATTAAGTAGTTCAAATGATGATTTCTGGCTTTGATAGGTTACCAGCATTTTCTCCTTTTCCCACAATGTTTTCAAAAGGCTTTTATCTCAGGGTTGTTAAAAGTCAGGATTGTGTGGTAAAGGGTTAAGCCCTCAATTACTGAAATCCACCTAGTTTTGCAATCAAACTCTATAGGGTGCGTTTCAAATCAAGAATACATCTATAGTCATTTTAAGCCAGTTTTTAACCCATTACATCTTTACTTTTTATCAAACTATAATCGTTCTTGTATCTTCATGCTAAATGTTGCCCGTGATGGTTGCAAGATTGCATAGATTACGACGGATAGAGGGGCCTTCAAAGAAATCACTGTTGTGATGTTTGCAATTTATTTTTTCACTCTGGCTGTAAGGATCATCTTTTTAACTCTTTACCAGACAATTTAAGACTTGTCCGAATTCAAAGCTCTTGCAAATGACAAAATGATGGAGTCTGTCTTGACATAGTAAACAACTGTTTGGAAAGGAGGAAATGCTAGTTACCTATGAATGTTGAAACAGAACTGTTACGTAAAAGGGTTCATTTTATACAAGCTATTTTTTACACATATCAGCATCTAGTAAACGTCAAACAAAGACGGAATAAGGACCATTTGCATATATTAAGCAACTGCCCAGTATTTTCAGAAGTCATCCAGAACAGCGATGTAAAAACTGCATTCCTGTTGGCATGTTATGCACACAGCCAAGATTTGGTGAGGTAGGAAAAATACAACAGCATTTGCAGAGGCTGAAGTGTAACTCTTCTGTGTATATAGTAAAAAAATGTGTTACTGAAAAAAGGACTTTTATGTGCTGTGTATCAGTTGTTGTTGTTTTTCATATCAAAGCAACAGAAAATATGCAAAAGAAAATGTCCCATTCAAACTGGAATCAAAGAAACGTAAAGACGTGCCAACAGAAGGACAGATACAGAGACATGTCAAACATCATATCTGCTTGATTCTTTTAATCCTTCACAAAAAAATCCAGACTTCTAAACACTGTAGAAGAAGGTATTTGAAAACATTATTGGAAAAAGAGAAAATGCTGGTAACCAGCGTTTTCTCCTTTTCCCATACTGTTTTCCTCCCTGTCAGTGACAAAACCCATCATTTGAGTCACATTCACTTTGTCCTCTGCAAAGGCTTTCAGTTTGGACATGTCTTAAATCTTTACAA
Organism: Tridacna gigas; assembly: GCA_945859785.2. Classification (NCBI taxonomy): domain Eukaryota; kingdom Metazoa; phylum Mollusca; class Bivalvia; order Cardiida; family Cardiidae; genus Tridacna; species Tridacna gigas. Next base: position 47,502,964 of record OX244030.2, on the reverse strand, counting down.
GATGACAAATTTTAGCCTTGTCCAATTTGAAAGCATTTGCAGACGACAAATCAAATGTTATTCAATAAATAAAATGTGTCCTTCATAGGGTAGAAAACATTGTGGGAAATGAAGAAAATGCTGGTTACCCGCATTTTATACTTTCACACAATGTTTTCAAAAGCCTTCTTCCTCACGGTTGCTAAAAGTCAGCATTGTGTGGTAAAGGGTTAAGTCTTGTTGTTCGGTAAAAGATAATTCCGCCTAATATGATTCCTAGAGTGCTCACTGATTACTTCTGCATATGACTATTTTTTGCTCATCAGCAGTCAGTTTATTCATGTATTTAAAGATCTAGATGTATTCAAAGGAAAAAGTACTCATTATAAGTCCTGTGTCCTTTCCTCACGATTCTTTCACTCTTTACCACTCAACAATTTTTGAGATTGTTCCAAAATTGAAAGCTTTTACGAACAACAAATACAGTATGGCACAAATGATAATTTTTGTATCAGAAAGGGTAGAAAACATTGTGGGAAAAGGAGAAAATGCAGGTAACCAGCATTTTCTCCTTTTTCCACAATGTTTTCAAAAGGCTTTTTCCTCAGGTTTGTTTTGGAATTGTGTGGTGAAGGGTTAATCCTTTACCAATGGGCATATGTTTCACCTTGTCAAAAATTGCAAGTTTTTGCAGAATGAAATTGCAGATGACATAATAAATGTGGCTCAAAAATTGAAATTTGTATTTTGAACAGTAGAAACATCGTGGGAGAAGGAGAAAATGCTGGTTACCAGCATTTTTTTCATATTTTCATGAAGTTTTCATAGGCCTTCCTAACCATAGTTAAAACTTGGGATTGTTAGGTAAAGAATTCATGGACCAAAGCTTATTTCAGATTAGTTATAACTATAAACTGGTGCGAATTCATTTCATGGCGTAGTGAGATATGAAAGTGTTCAACAAACAAGTTGCCTTCTTTGTTTTTTTTTTCTCTCTAAAAAAAATCTACTTGTACTTTCTATTTTGTGCTGAAACAGACATAAGGCCAGCAAAAAGCTACCATAAATTAACTCTTTACCATACAATCCCGAGTTTTAACGACCATGAAGAAGAAAGTCTTTTGAAAACATTGTGGGAAAAGGAGAAAATGCTGGTAACTAGCATTTTCTCCTTTTCCCACAATGTTTTTTACCCTTTCAGAGACAATTTTTCCATTTGAGCCACGCCGAAATTGCTGTCTGCAAATGCTTTCAATTTGGACCAGTCTAGCATTTTTTCATGTAGTAAAGGGTTAAACCAAACTCAAGAACAACAGAATCACAATACAGGACTACGAAAACTATCTATAATGCCTACTGCATCAGTTTCCATTGAAATGGCATTTACATGTCATAGCAAACACTTTACTCTTTACCAAACAACAGAATTCAAAACTTGTCCAAGCTTAAAATATTTGCAGTTGACCAAATAAATGTTTCTCACAAACTGAAATTTGTTCTTAGAAGGGCAGATGTTTCATATGTTTTTAAAAGTCCCTCTGTTTAGGGCCGTTAAAAGATAAGATTGTTTGGGAAAGGGTAAACAAAGCTGCAATTAAGTTGGGATATTGCAGTCTAAAATCATTAGTTCTACACTATAACCAATTATCTGGGTAAGCATATGAATCATCTCAAAGACATGATTCATGTGGGAGCCAAGAACATAGGTTTCGGTACGGAAGTTTAATATAATTGCCCCTCAATCCTCATAAAACTACTTTTTTCTGTAGCCCAAAGGCATACATATTTTATTTTGCTTGGGACTTCATTGACAACAATCCTTGGCCTTGTCCAATCTTTCAAATAGTAACTTATTCATATTGAAAGTACTTGCAGACAGCAAATAAAATGTGGCTCAGATAAACCCCTTTGTCATTAAAAGTTTAGAAAATATTGTGTATATCAGCATTTTCTCTATCTCTGTTTTCCCCACTATTTTTTCGAAAGCCTTATTAATTAGGATTGATAAGATATGGGAGTGTTTGATAAAGATTAAAACAAGAGGGCCATGGTGGCCCTGTATCGCTCCATTGGCTTATAAATATAAACCATGAAGAGAAGTCTTCACTATATAAGCCCTTATAAAACTTTGACCCCAGGGCTACAGTCAGACTAAATGGGGAAAATGTGTATTAGAAGAATAACATGCCAAATTTAGGAGTTCTTGGCCTTATGGCTAGTAACAAGACGGTTTCTGAACTTTTCACTCCATAAACCCTTGTAAAATTTGTGACCCCTGGTGCAGGGCCAAACTTGATACTAGGGCTGTAACTTGGGCCCTCTTTGTAGTTGTCCACTAGATAATGCTATAATTATGCAAAATTTGGTAGCCTAAGCCTTATGGCTATGTACACCAAGATTTAAAAGTTTTCCCTATGTAAGCCAATGTAAATCTTGTGAACCCCCCCCCCCCCAGCATGAGGCCAAATTGACCCCAGGACTATAATTTAGGCACTTTTGGTAGACCCCAACTAGATCAAGCTAAATGCAAAATTTGGTAGCTCTAGGCCTTATGGCTAGGTACAGGAAGATTTCTAAAGTTTTCTCTATATAAGCCTATGTAAAACTTGTGACCCCTGGGGCAGAGCCAATTTTGACCCCAGGGCTATAATTTCAAGAAACATGATAGAGGTTTACTACATAAAGCTACATGCCAAATTTGGTAGCCCTATGCCTTATGGTTTCAGACAAGAAGATTTTTAAAGTTTTCTCTATATAAGCCTATATAAAACTTGTGACCCCTGGGGCAGAGCCAATTTTGATCCCAGGGCTATAATTTCAAGAAACACGATAGAGGTCTACTACATAAAGCTACATGCCAAATTTGGTAGCCCTATGCCTTATGGTTTCAGACAAGAAGATTTTTAAAGATTTCCAATATTTTTCAGTTTTGTTGCCATGGCAACCAGAGTTTTTGAAGGAATCAAATTCTTTCAAGAAATTCTGAAGAGGACCATGGCAGGATCATTTCTGTGAAGTTTCATGAAAACTGGATGGGTAGTTTCAGAGAAGAAGATGTTTGAAATAAAAGTTAACGCACAGACGGACGGACGGACGCACGCACGGACGGACGGACGACAGACACCGGGCCATGACATAAGCCCGCTGGCCTTCGGCCAGTGGAGCTAAAAATCACCAAGAGCATTTGGCAGCCTAGGAACATATGGAGAGTTGATTCAATTTCTTGAAAAGTAAACCAATGGGAGAGGTTTGTCTGCCTTGTCCGAGAGACGCGAGGGATTTCATATGCAATGAGAGCAGTTTTGTCCCTAAATAGTCTGGTCCAAAATCTATTCAAAAACTTCATTCACCTTCCAAAGCAACTTGAACTAAGTTATCTTGTGGTTTTGGGACTCTTAACCATTAAGCTACTAAGCATGACTCACTGACTTGCAGACAGTGTAGATCAAGATCAGACTGCACAGAAAGTGCAGTCTGACTTTGGATCTGCACTGTCCAATAAGGAGAGAAAAATATGTTTGGAATAAGATTATTAGAGTTTTCACTATCGGCTTGAAAGTTTTATCCAACTTACTTAGCAGAATAAGTGTTAAAGCCATAATGACAAATTACTCCCTTTCCATAAGCTGAACAACTCAATCCAACAGAAAATGAAGAGGCTGTCAACCAATAAAAAACCATCTTTAAAACTTCATAATCACACAGTGACATGTTACAATTGGTTAGGAACAACAACAAGTTGACAGAACTACTGCATAACAACCTGAAAATGTCAAATAAAAGTTCTACTGCACAATATATCCCATGAAATCTCAACAATGCAAGTTCTCAGGGGACCAAGAACTGAAAAATAATGTTACATAAAACTAGGTATATATCAACAGTAAAAGTATATTCACTGAATCATCACCTCATGCCATTTCTGTTCAACAATTAGGCTTATTACGTAGAAATTGAGAATTTAAAAAAAACTTGTCACGAAACATCACAGCAAAAGTTTTAATTGCATCCAAGAGAAATCAAGGCTGCTGCTAAACTTTCTTTCTAGAAAACATATTCCATTTCTGCAAATACTTTAAATCTGCTGATAATTTCTAATTATCAGATAATATTTCAAATATTGAGATTTCACAGCAGACTGGCACACTAAACACAAAATATTCCTAATCCACAAATATTGACAGTTTCTAGACTGAATCTATATATTCTGCTTGTTTCAAGACTAGTTCCACACACCTGTCTATAGCTAACAACAAAACTTACCCCCTGGAAAGAACCAGTCTGCATGTTGAACTATCAACTCTGTTATAAGACTCAACATTCCAGTATTCATCATGTTTGGCCTGAAATAATGCAGAGAAAATTATGTGATTTTTTTTAATATATTTCACCGTGAAACAAATTTGCGGCAGCCAACTCTGAAAACATCCTTGTAAAAATATGGAAATGCTGCAAATTGCATAAAGTTATATTCAACACAAACTAATAAATTAATCCTTTACCAAATAATCATTTTTTTTAATGACCCAGAAGCAGGCATTTGAAAAGGTTGCCTGAAAATGAGAAAATGCTGGTAATAAATATTCTATGTTTTCCTTACGATGATTTTTTTCTGTATTTCCAACTTATTCCGTTTTTGAGTCATATTTGTCATGTACAAATGCTTTCAATATTGACATGTTCATATCTACATGAAAATAGATCTTTCTATGTCTTACGTCTTACCAGCAATAGCCAGAATAAATGAATAGTTTAGTGACTAACCAGTTAAATATGACATTGCCTAACTAGAACACTTTGTGCAAGCAACAAACTTAGGACTCTGAAATTTCAAAAGAGACACTTAAACTTAACCCTTTATCAAACAGACAGTTCTAAATTTAAAAAAAATTAAAAAATTTACAGATGACAAATGTAATAAAAATGAGGGAATTTGTATCAGAAAGGGTAGGAAACATTGTTGGAAAAGAAGAAAATGCATGATGACAGCATTTTCTCCTTTTCCAATGATGTTTTCAAAAGCCTTTCCCCTAAGGGTTGTTAAAACTGGGGATTGTGGGGTAATGAGTTAAACCTAGACATACATCTTATTTCTCAAACAATCTGACCCAGTTGAAGTCCTTGGCATATCATAAGCTATATAAACATGGAATAAGACTGTGGACATTACCACTGCCCCTCCTTAGTCTGATACATTTTTCATATTGCATAATTGTACAAAGCTTTATCTAAGCAAAACAAACTCCTTTTTTAAAGATACATACTTATGGACAGAGAGAAAAAAAAACCTTTCCAAACTTGATAGTATGTAGAATGGCCTAGAATTTAGTTAGCTGTGTAAATATAGATAAATTACCAATATATATGGTGTAACCGATAGAGAAACTCAAGGCATTTGTCTTTATTTACAACCAGAAATGACAACAATGATTTCTCTGAAGGCCTCCAGAAAATGAAATGCATTTTCTATCCAGCATAATCTGTGCAAACTTGCAACTGTCAGGGTAAACATTTGGCATGAAGATATGAGAAAGATTAAAGTTTCATAAAAAACAAGATGAAATGGGTTAAAAAGTGGCTGAAAAGGAGTACAGATGTATCTTTAACCCTTTCCCAAACAAGTCCTGGTTTTCATGTGTCTGCAGTACAAGTCTTTTGAAAACACTGTAGGACAAGGAGAAATTGCTCGTAACGAGCAATTTCTCCTTTTTCCCACAGTGTTTTCTACCCTTTTTGATAACTTTCGGCCATTTTCATCATATTTAAAATTGTGGTCTGCAAACTCTTTCAATTTGGACCAGTCCAAAATTTGTCATTTGGGAAAGGGTTAAATCCATCTATAAATAACTATTTACCCATTGTCTCCCTCAGACCAGATGAGATTTGGACCTATCACAATTGCTATATTAGCCGGCGTCATTTTGTTCACATCCGACTTCTCTGTAACTTTGGCTAAAAACTTTACTAAATACCTGCAAAAGAAAAAAATTGCATTGAAAAATTCTACACAACAACAGAGATTACTCTGTGACATTATATCTTTACTGTACACATACACCTTTCACATACTTAGAGTGCACTAATCTCTGAAAGGAGTGTATAAATCACTATGAAAATGTGAAAAAAATGAGAACTTGTTTCATTTGAAGCACTTTATTGTAGATTTCTCAATAAAACTCTAAGAAAAAAAAAAATTACATATTTAACCCTTTCCCCATTGAACCTATATTTATGGACCAAGATGAAAATGGCTTTTGAAAACATTATAGGGAAACGAGAAAATGCTATTAACTCTTTCAAAGACAAAGCCCATCATTTGAACCACATTTACTGTCTGCAACCCTTTAGATTTGGCCAAGTGTGATATTTTTCCTCTGGAAAACAGTAATAAACCAATATATATTTACCTAAAATTATCATAATTTGGTTTGGGCAATCTGTCTACAACCATCCATAAAGCTTGCAGTCGTTGATCATGTGGCCTGAAATTTGTAATACAATGTACCATCAATGACAATCCTAGCTCCTGTGTATACAGCGCTTTGTTCCATGCATTTGAGATAGCTAGTTTGAGAGATATTTAAAACAGCACAGCAGGAAAAGTTATCACTAATTGTTCAATGTTTATCCTTCACAAAACAGTTCCAGGTTTTTCACGACTGAGAAAGAAGGCTGTTGAAAACATTGCTGGAAAAGGAGACAATGCTAGTAGCCATAATTTTCTCCTTTTTAAATAACAGATTTTAACACATCAAAGACAAACCAAATCTCATCATCTGAGCGACATTTGTCGTCTGCAAACACATTCCATTTTGCCAACTCTGAAATTTTCAAGTCTACAACATTAATGTATACTGTGTACTAGTTTATGGTATGTTTACACAAAGCTTAACCCTTTACCAGACAATAAAATTTTAGCAATGTCCAAATTAAAAGCATTTGCAGATGACAATTGCAATGTGGCTCAAACGGTGCAATTTTTCTTTGATAAGGTAGAAAAAATTGTGGGAAAAGGAGGAAATGCTGGTTATCTGCATTTTCTTCTTTTCCCACAATGTTTTCAAATGGTTTCTTTCCCAGGGTTGTTAAAAGGCGGCATTGTGTGGTCAAGGTTAATATCAGTTGATTTTCTAAAACTGAATTTGTGACACTTCTCTAAAATCAATTTGAAGTTCACTTCAGCCAAACTTTTGCTATCATACCACATGATTGACTTTCCCGTTTATTTATAGTTGCCACCAGTTACAGATATGGGCAACACCTTCACAAGGCTATTAGTTAAGGGGATAGTGCAAAATAGATAATGAAACCTAACCCAAGTTACGCCTAGTTCTTTAACATGCTCAGTGTACAGCACCCTTGCACAGGTACTCTGTTTAACCCATTACCACACAATCCTGACTTTTAACGACCCTGAGGAAGAAGCCTTTTGAAAAAATTGTGGGAAAAGGAGAAAATGCTGGTAACCAGCATTTTCTCCTTTTCCCACAATGTTTTCTACTCTTCCCGAGACAAATTTCGATTTTCGAGTCACATTTATTTTGTCGTCTGCAAAAGCTTTCAATTTGGACTGGTCTAAAATTTTGTCGTTTGGTAAAGGGTTAAGGTCTCATTCAAAAGACTGTTAGTCATTTTAGAGATAGCCAACTGTGGGGCTTGAACAAACACCCTCAAGTGTCCCTAGATTTGTATCATGGATTACCACTTGAGCACTTCTGGAAGGTGAAATATCATGCTACAGATACTGCAATAAGCTAATATACTGACAACAACAATAAAAAGAGACCACTCACTTTTGAGTTGCTGTGACAAAGTCTTGAAATAAAGCATATGTAAGTAAGGGTTCTGGCAGTTCTCTTAGATATTGTTTCAGTGCTCCTGAACAACAGAAAAACAAATAGTTACAACATACTCAAATTTACAATTATGACCTGAAAAATCCACATCTTTAAGGTAGACATGGTTTCTTTTCTTTTGCTATATATTCTAATTCTCATATCTATACACATTTAATCCAGTCTTATATTTTTGCCTTTTCCCACAGTGTTTTTTGCTCTGCCTGAGACAAATCACATCATTTTAGCCACAATCTATTTCTTCTGCAACTGCTTTCAATTCAAAGGAGTGCAAAAATTTTGTTATCTGGTAAAGAGTTAACTCTTTACCACACAATCCCAACTCCAAACCACCCTTAGAAAGAAAGCTTTTGAAAACATTGTGGGAAAAGGAGAAAATGCTGCTACCTTTACAAAAACAAATTCCAATCGTTTGGTTACATTTATTTTGTTGTCTGCAAATGCTTTCAATTTGGACTGGTCTAAAATTTCGTTAATAATATTTTTACATTCCACATAAATCTACATAGACCAGAACTATACACTCCAGGGATTTGGTGACTGCACATCCTTTCATTTGTAAAGGTGCAATGCAGAAATGTAAATTATAATAGGAACCACCATATCACTGTATTTTTTTTCATAAAACCAGTAAAAGACTGCCACTGTCACAAAATGTTAATGGGACATTAATTGTTGCTTTCACTGGTACAGTGTTCTGCTATGGAGGATATTCTGAGACATTCACCTGCGACACTGTCCCAATGAATTAGATAAATGTCCCATCATAATGCCCTCGTGGAGGAAATTTTCCCTATGTCCCTTTTTAGAGAACCTGTTTCGGGTACATTTGTTTGTTTGTCTGAATGGTGTTTTCAACCATTTTCAACATTATTTCAGCCGTATTGCAGCAGCCAGTACACCTATCCATGTTTTCTACGGGTTTCTTTAATCAGCACTTTGCACAGTATTCTTCCCATGCCACTGGCGGCTTTCTACCATAATCATAATCCAAACGATGATCATTGAGAGAGAAATGAATCTTGTCACAATAACCATCATCAATCCTCAGAAAGAAATAATCCATCTGGGGAATCAAACCAGTGACACCCTGCTTAATGGGACAGTTGTCTCTCACTTTCTACATCAGACTACCAATGAAAACATGCTCCGAGAAAAAATGCTTGTAACTTTAGGGTCCTCCTTTTGCTCCCAAGTTTTCTCCTATCTTTATTCTTTATAAAGAGACACAATTTTAGACTTGCCCAAATTGAAAGTATTTCCAGATGACAAACTAATGTGGTTCAAATGATTGGATTTGTCTCTATAAAGTTAGAATACATTGTGGGATAGAGAAAAAGAACTGGCTACCAGCATTTTCCTTATTTTCCCTTATTTTTTGATAACTTTCTTTCCCAGTGTCCTTAAACTAGGGATTGTGTGGTAAAGGGTTAAACTTCAATTCATGTGAATTATCAGTGCCATACAAAGACATCTTACAAGATGCCTGCTGCAAATTTCTTTCAGGATTTGCTATTCTTTTTCCAAACAACAAAGTTCTAGCCTTCTCCAGATCGAAAGCATTTGCAGACAACAAATCAAATGTAATTTGAAACATTGAATTTTCCATTCATATGGTAGAAAATATTGTGGGGAAAGCAGAAAATGCTGGTTACCAGCACTTTCTCCTTTTCCCACGATGTTTTCTGCCATACTTATTTTCTCCTTTTCCCACAATGTTTTCAAAAGCCTTCTTCCTGAGGATCATTAAAAGTCAGGATTGTGTGATATAGGGTTAAGCTAAACAACATAAAACGTTACCTGCAACGGTATGAGGATCTAGCTCCCCTATTTCCTCAAACACAATTCCAGCATCAAAGGAAGCCTGCAATACAGAATATAGTAACACAAAGTATAAATACGTAAACATTGTTCATCTCGACAGCATGTGTCTAAGGGTCAACCAAAAATCAGATGAATATCCCTTTTTACACCCATGTAGTGGCTAACTTTTGAAAGCACTGTGAGGAAAAAAAAAGTAAATGCTTGTATCAGGAAATTGATCCATTTCTCACAATGCTTTCATCATCATTCAAATATACCACCAAGATCAGAAGAGCCTAAAAATATAAAACACGTTGACATATACTGACTGTAAATTGACCTCTATTCCGTGTAAGCTGCATGTATCCATGAGCATCATACAAATACCACTTTGAGCCCTTGAACCATAATCCAGTGTTTTAACAACCCTGAGGATAAAGGCTTCTGAAAATATTATGAGAAATGGAGAAAAAGGCTGGTAACCAGCATTTTCTCCTTTTTCCCATAATGTTTTCTTCTATTTCAAAAACAAACCTCTTATAGGAACCACAACGAAATTGACCTCTGAAAATGTTTTCAGTTTGGACAAGTCTAAAGTTCTGTCTTCAAAGAGAATTAATGGAACTATTGTACACAGCTTTTGAAAATAATGGAAGGGTACAGTAGTAATTTGTGGTATAGGGATCACTTCTTTTATTCTGCAAAAAAGAAAAGCATATTTCTCTTCCTTCAAATATTTCTTTTTTTTTTTGCCACTTTTATGTAAAACATGTAGTTGGTTTTCACATGGTCTAAAAACTAACTTGGTTAGTAACAGGTAAATTCAGGGAATCAGTGTTTATTATTTTCTCTAAGAAAAAAAGAAACTAAAAGGGTAGATCAAAGCTAGGGAACCCAGTGTGTAGCATAAATGACTTGAAACCAGGGGGTCCCACTTTCAAATCCCCAGATTGGCTAATATCTTTCCAAGGATTGATGATAGTTATTTCCACTGGATTTATTCCTCTGTAACCGCTGTACCTTGTTTCAACAATGCTTGTTTAGTAAATTGTTTGAGATAAAAATCTGTTTCAGCTTCTGTAGATCATAGGATTTTCAGAAGTTGAAAGAGGCTGAGTTAATATATTCGGCACCGAAGAGTTCATACGCTGTGACATTAGAGAGGTACTTACTTTTAATTTCTTTACTTTTGATGCCATTCCAGCTATTCGTAACAGACCCTGAAGTAAATCAAGATACAATTTACAGTGAAAATTATTTGATCCTAGAAAGAAGATAAAAAGGGACTGCCTTCACAAAGCAATGCAATGTTGCTTTAATTCTCCATTTAAATACTAGTCATCTTCTTGGCTGAGACAGAACATCTTAGCCAATCAAGTTGTCAGTCTTGGAATTGAGAATGGCAGGTGATCACTACTCCAAACCTCAGGAAATATGCACAGTCAAATTCTTCGTTAAATATAATTACTATATAATGCATGTTGTACAACTAACATCCAACCATTTCCTTACTAACCCTTAAAGTGCCTTTCACAACTTCAGTTGCCTTTGTGGCCAGTGTAGATCAGGATCAGACAGCACAAAACTTCATAGACAAAAATGATCTAAAAACTGCAATAATTTGGGTCTTATCTCTTGACTTGAAAATATCTGTTTGATTTATTCAGCACTGTAAGGGTTAAGAAAGGGTGTTAGCTTCCACAGAAGACTGCAAAAATTCAATGTTGAAACGATTATGAAAATATTAGTTAAACTGATATTTATTGGAATTCATGACATTACATATAGAATCATTATTTAAAGAGATAAGTGAAATATTGAAAATAGGGCTTTGAGCTTTTAAAAAAATCTCATTTTTTAGAAAAAGATGGAAGAAAGAAAGCAAATGCTTTCAAACTTTGTCGACCACATGGATGTAAGAACATGTTGTGCAACGGAAGGATAAACCTTTGCAACACAATCCCGGGTTTCAATGTCCTCAGGGAAAAAGGTTTTCGAAAACATTGTAGGAACAGAAAATGCTGGTAACCAGCATTTTCTCCTTTTCCCACGTTTTCAACCCTTTCTCACAAGGCCCATCATTTGAGCCACATTTAATTTGTCCTCTGCAATTTTTTGTAAGTCCAAAATTTTGTCATCTGGTAAAGAGTTAACTTTCGCCAGTTCAACCAGACATGGCATACTCCCAACAAAGAATCACAATCTATCAACAAATTCGAGGTTCTAGCACTTTATAATTAATCTTTATAAAATTCATGTACATATACATGTAAATTTTTTGCATATGCCAGAAATTGGGTTTTTGATTAGTCTACTTGGTAAAAAAAGCACTAGTCAGCATTAGCATTACCTCTTCTTCAAGTCCACATTCTAACAGATAACAGATACAACTTTCTAGAACAGCAGCAATATCACGATTTGCAACCCTTAAATGTTCCTCCAAGGGAACCCCATAAACAGGTTTAGTGGGATTACAACTTAAAGTTTCTCGCATTTTTGGTATCACAGCCTCTATAACTTCTAAAGCATGTCTATGGTAGTTGGCCTGGGCCTCCAGTAACTGAAAACAACAAGATAAATACAGTACACTCTCCAACAAACATCATATAAAATGTTTTCCTGGTTATTTTGATATGCTTTGAATAAAACTACTTACAAATCTTCTCTTTACTAGACAACAAATTTTAGACTTGCTCAAATCTAAAGCTTTAACAGACAAATTAAATGTGGGTCAAATGAGGAAATTTGTCTTTTTAAAAGTAGAAAATGTAGAAAACACAGAAAATGCTGGTAAAAAGCATGTTCTCCCTTTTCTGCAATGTTTTCATAAGTCTTTTTGCATGAATAATAATATTTACAACTCACAATAACTCCTGCTAAAACATTTTAGCAAAAGGGCTTATGACTCATTTTTGCTCTCATCTGAGTTATCATTAAGACAAATATTCTGACCAACTTTTATAAGAATCACATACAAAATATGGCCTCTAGAAAGACCACAAGGTTTTTCAAAGAACAGTATCATTGAAGTACAGTTTGACCGGACATGACCCAATTTCCAACTCATTTAAGATATAATCAAGCTAAACATTCTGACCAATTTTCATGAGTGTTGGACTGAAAATCTGGCCTCTACAGTGCAAACATGGTTTTCCAGAGATTTGAGCCGCAGACCTACTTTTTGACCAAAAAGGACCTAATGTCATACTTATCCAGGATGCTGTCAAAAAAAACACTCTGACCTTTTTTCAAGAGTATCTGACTGAAAATGTGGCCTCTAGAGTGCACACAAGGGATTTCTGAGGTTTATCCCAGTGACCTACTTTTTGACCTGATACCGGTATGTCCCAGTTTCAAGCTTGTATGAAATAATATACAGACAAACATTCTGTCCAATTTTCATGAGAACATAACTGAAAGTGTGGCCCCTAGAGTGCACACAGGGTAGTTGTTGACAACCATGTGACACATGAGGATGCTGGACAGAGCAGGATCACAAAAGCTCACCTTGAGTACTTTGTGCTCAGATGAGCTAAAAACCTATTAAGAACTTTCCTTCTTGTTTTCAAGTGAGTTCTTACAAGTGCATCAGTGACATGCATTTACCAATCTAGAAAATGCCTGACACAATATCAAGGCTTATTTTGTGAAATTATCACATGGAAAGTGTGACCAGTCTAAGATTTTGTTGTCAGGTAAAGGGTTAAATAGTACTTACATTTACAAGTGTCTGACAGTGTTCTGCCTCTCTAGATATAAAATTAAACATCCCTGTTGTGTAGGCATCCTGAAATAAACAACAACTTGACATTTATCATTTAATCCTTTACCACACAATGCCCAGTTTTAATGACCCTGGAGAACAAAGCTTATGAAAACATTATTGGAAAAGAAGAAAACGAAATGATGGTAAGCAATATTTGCTTGTTTCCGGCAGAAATAAATGCTGATTTAACATCTTAGGTCATATCACAGTAGTCAGTGCACCTACGCATGTGTTTCCTGGCTTTCTCACACCAATAATGAAAGAACTTTCTTTCCAAGCCATTGACTACTGTTCAGAGGTGAGAGGTGAAAAAACACCGAAAGAAACACCGAAAGAAAGCCTAACGGTTATTGACCCTGCAACCAAAAGATCAAGAGTCAGACAATTGTAGGAGGATAGCAATGTTTAACGGTTATTGACCCCGCAACCAAAAGATCAAGAGTCAAACACAAACTGTAGGAGCATAGCAATATTTAACGGTTATTGACCCCACAACCAAAAGATCAAGAGTCAGACAATTGTAGGAGCATAGCAATGTTTTAGACAAATATGATTTAACCCTTTACCACACAATCCCAAGTTTTAACGACCCCAAGGAAGAAGCCTTTTGAAAACATTGTGGAAAAAGGAGAAACCAGCATTTTCTCCTTTTTCCACAATGTTTTCTATCCTTCTAAAGGTGAATTTCTATTTCTGAGTAACATTTATTTTGTCGTCTGCTAGAGCTTTCAAATCGGGCAAGTCTCAAATTTTGTCATTTGGTAAAGGGTTAATGAGCATTGAACATAGGTAATGAAAAATACAAAAGCTTGATAAAAATACATCAGATACTATTAAGCCATAAGACATTCCTGCGTTCTCATAAGGCCATCTTAAAAAATAGAAGATTTCAGATGATTTATAATTACTATGTAGAGATAAAACATTTTAATGGAAGCAGTTTGAAACTTGACAAGAAGGGAACTACCTATTGGACCAAGGCATTCTCATGGCAGAGGACCAAATTATGCAAAAGCCTCCAGCTGGATAAGATTCATAAATAGTTTAAGTCATAAATATACTAGATGCACGAGACAACACAAACAAAACCTGAAACCTACCTTTGCCTGATCCACCCTGTTGCTGGCTTCCTCTAGTTCATCCTTCACAGCATCAGCTTTTGTTGACGCAGTAGCCATGTTTACTCCCGGCACTTGTGTCTGCTTGATAGCGTTATTCCATCTGTAAAATGATCAATTACAAAACTGTAGAACTCCCGTACAGTTGATCACTTTGAGAAAACAATGTGGAGTAAGGAGCAATTGCTTTTTATATGGAGGTAAAGTTTTCGCACGATATTGCTAATAATGTCAATCTGTGTTTCTTTATCCTTTGTGAGAATACATGTATTTCAAAATCCAATATTTATTATCTGAATTGTGTTTAACCCTTTACCACACAACAGAGTTTTAGACACATCAAAAGTGAAAGTATTTGCAGATGACAAATAAAAAAGTGTCTCAAATAATGAAGATTTTCTGGTAAAGGGCAGAAAAAATTGTGGGAAAAGGAGAAAATGCTGGTTACCAGCATTTTCTCCTTTTCCCACAATGTGTTCTAAAGCTTTCTTCCCCAGGGTTGTGAAAAATCGGAATTGTGTGAGAAAGGATTAAGCTGTGTTTAGCAGCATTTCAATCATGGCAATACAGTAGCTTATTTCTCTATTCCTACACAATAGAGGACTTTGTATGATACATGACTATGACTTCATGATGCAAAGAGACAATGCAAACATAGAAGTAATTCAAATGTACATTGTACAAAAAGATAAAGAGCAGCTCTGTTGGAGGAGAGGGTTTAAAACATCTCTGTGATGCATTATACTGAGCAAGACATCACATAATTATGGATCCACAAAATCCATTTTGTCTAACAACCTACTGAATCATAAGGTAGAATGGTTCTGGACACGCAGAATATTTACATGCAAATAGCAAAAAGTTTTGAGCTATATCAGCCTATGCGGACTGCACAGGCTGACATGGGTGGATACCTTTTGCAGATCATGCATTAAGCCCCTTTTTCATAGAGTATGGCTTATATGGCCTGCAACATGCGGAATGAGACCTTCGGACTTTTGCGTAAAGTGTTGTCCCTGATTAGCGTGCGCAGTCAGTACAGGCTAAACCGAGATGGCACTTTACGACTACATAAGATTTTTTCATACAGTAGATTTTCAAAAAACAGAAAATCACATAAAAACGGGAAGTGTCATCTTGGATTAGTCACAGGCTGCACGGGCTGATCTGGGACAACACACTTTTATGCATATGTCCGAAGGCCCCTTTTTACATGTTGCATGCCATATGCAAGATAAAATACCTGCTTTTGGCTGAGTCCATGTCAAGTGTCACTTTACTCAATTGTTTTTTATATTTTGCTATTTGTGGGATATCAGTCTGTAAGAGAAGAGAAAAAAATTCAAAGATTAACATTATTCATTAACCTTTTATCAAAAACATGACTCAAAAGGTAAGCAATATTTTTTCCTTTCCCCAGAATGTTTTCTACCCTTCCAAAACAAATCTCATCATTTGAGCCACACTTTATTAGTCGTCTGCAAAATGCTTCCAATCTTGAGTCTAAAATGTTATCCTATGGTATAGTATTAAAGGTTAACATTCAACATTGAAACAACCCCTTCGAAAAGTAGGGATTACTGACTGTATCAAAAATCAGTAGATCACTGTACAAGTGAAGAAATATTTCCCGTAAGGCAAAATTTCACATTCATGCAGCATACAGATTTTGAATACATTGAAAAGAAAGGAGCAACTGCTTTCAACAAGTACTTTCTTTTGTTGCCCTTCAAGTTCTCCATACAATTCAAGAAAACAATTTCTCTTTCCTCCAAATATTTCCTACCCTGCAGTAGATTGCTTTTGAAAAGACTGTTAGAAAAGGCACAATTAAATGAAACAAGTAATTGCTCCATTTCCCATATTGTCTTCCATACTATTTAATGACACAAGGTCCTTTTTTTGGTAAAGACATATCCTTTATTCAATGTTTACAAACTTCTAACTCTTTACCAAACAACAAAATTTTAGACTGGTCCAAATTGAAAGCATTTGCAGATGACAAATTAAACATGACCCAAAAATTGAAATTTGCCTTTGGATGGGAAGAAAACATTGTGGGAAAAGAAGAAAATGCTGGTTACCAGCATTTTCTTCTTTTCCCACAGTGTTTTCAAAGGGCCTTTTCCCCAGGGTTGTGAAAACCTGTGGTTGTTTGGTTAAGGGCAAAAGATACTAACAAAAGCCATAGACTGTACAGCAATGAATTTAACACCCAACCAACAAGCGAACACAAAATACAATAGTAGTGGAATAATCTTACCTCCAATATGTCCTGTAAAGGTTCGAGTACATTTTTTTCCACATCAAGTTCATACTGTAGGTGCTTTGATGCCAGGGTGCTCTCACAGCTTCCACACATATCAAACATCTGCCTGCATGATGGAAAGTTTAAATTTAATATACATGAACCATAACAAGCAATTGCTCTGTTTCTCACTATCACTTTCAGGTGAATACATTTTTTTCCAAATCAAATTAATACCGTAATTGCTTTGATGCCTGGGTGCTCTCACAGCTTCAACACATATCAAACATCTCCCTATGTTAGAAACATTTTTTTATTGAGTAGTCCCAAGTCATCATTACATCAGTTTGTATACAGACAACCTTTAGGCCTTTAAGTGCTGATCCATATTTATTACATGTACTTATAAGGACATTGTAGATCAAGATCAGACTGCACAGAACATGCTTCTTTGTCATGTATTCAGAAATTGAAATTGCAACAACTTCAATATTCAAAGCATTTGTAGATGACAAAGTTAATGTATCTCAAATAATGACATTTGTTTGTGAAGGGAAGAAAAACGCTGTGGGAAAAAGACAAAATACTGGTAACCATTATTTTTTCCTTTTCCCACAAGGTTTACAAAGGTATTTTTCCTCAGTTTTATTAAAACTTGGAATTGTTTATTACAGGGTTAATCGAAGGATCTTGTTTTTTGTGACCCTGAAGTAGGCTTTGGGGAAAAGCTGAAACTGCTGAAATTCAGTATTTTCTCCTTTCCCCAAAATGTTTTCTGCCTATCATTTCATCATTTTTCATCACATGTTTATCAATAGTGAATAGCCTTAAATCTTGTTGTCAGAAACTGAGCTAGATTTGATCCACAATACTTGGGCTGTTGTTAATGCAGTCTAAATCTTAGTATGAAAAAACTAATTTGATCTTTGCCTTACCCCATTATGCTCTCCGGAGGAACAATGTTAGCTGACTCTGTCATGCTGTGACCCAGGCCTGCCTCTGGCATCTTTTTCTGCAATGTACAAGATAGTTTTATTTAAACATATTTGTTTTACATGTTCTTGTGACTTATACTAATCTCTCTAGATTTTGCCTCCTGGAAACAACACCAGTGTTGAATGTGTAGGCCTATGAACAGTCCCAAGGTTGACACCTGCTCCCAGGTATCAAACACAGGACCTTATGGTTATGAGGCTGATGCTATACCTCACAACCATGGATACCACGTAAAGATAAACATAGCTTAGTTTATTTAATTTCAAGTATTATCAAATTTTCTTTTTCATATTTCATGAAAACCCAAACTTTAATAGTGATCTCAAATATTGAATTGAGAGCATTTGTAGACAAAGAATAGAAAGCAGCTCAACAGATATGCTTCATCTTTAAAAGGGTAAAACATAGCAGGAAAACATCTTGGCTATCAGTATTTTCTTCTTTTCCATCTGTTTGCAAGAACTTTCTTCCTCAGGTTTGCAAAAACACCAGTTAACCCTTTACCAAACAATTCCAAATTTTAATGACCCTGAGAAAAAAGCATTTTGAAAACTGGTAACCAGCATTTTCCTCCTTTCCTACCCTTTCAAAGATAAATCCTATCATTTCAATCACATTTAACTTGTCATCTGCAATGCTTTTGGTTTCCAAGAGTCTGAAAATTTCTTGTCTTGTAGAGTTAAATGGTTATCAACACATCTGGTAAACAGTTACTGCTAAATGGCAATTAATATTAAACAATCAAAAGGAAAACAGGAGTTACCAGTCGTTTTTCTGGGTCCGCAGTCCCTGTACCAATCAGACTTGCACTGATTTTCTTCACTGTGTTGGTGCATACTTGCTTCACCAGTTCCACCCTCTTCTCTGATGCTTGCAGGTCATCTGAAAGGACCTCTGTCTTCTCGACCCTGTAAAATTCCAACAAAGATCATTAACTTTTAACCAAACAACACACATTTAGACTTGCCCAAATTGAAAGCACTTTGCAGACAACAAATTAAAATGCAGCCGAGTGATGATTCAGCTCTTTGATAGGGTAGAAAACATTGTGGGAAAAGGAGAAAATACTGGTTACCAGCATTTTCTCCTTTTCCCACAATGTTTTCAAAAGACTTCTTCCTCGGGGTCATTAAAACTTGGGATTGTGTTGTAAAGGGTTATTCTTTACCAATCAACAAACTTTTAAACTTGCCCAAATTGAAAGCATTGGAAAAACTGCATTTTAACCCGTTACATCACATCCCACGTTATAACCACCTTGTGGAAAAGGGCTTTCGAAAACAATAATGGAAAAGGAAAATAAAATTATCTGATGGTAAATGGCATTTTCCTCTATTTCCATATTGTAACCCACCCTATCAAAGGCAAACCTCAGCATTTGGGATATAAGTCTGTTTAATTGTAGTTTACAAATGCTTACAATTTAGAATAGTCTTAAATTCTATTGTTTGGTAACATCTAGAGTCAAATCTGCTTCAAATGTAGGGATAAGACTTTAGAAGGTAGACAACATTGTGTGAAAAGGAGAAAATGCATAATGTTTTATGGTCGACTGACCTATTTTCGAGGGGTACCTGTTTTTGAACCCGAGATGATATCCAAGTTTTCTTGCGAACTATGAGGTGAGTGACATCACTGTATTGTGTGAACGATTAATTGGAATGTAAACAACAGTGTCACTGCTGCTACCTTATGAAATGCAGCAATATCAAGCCATTATGCATGTTTCTAAAGGAAAGATTGGTTTTAGTGACAAATTTCTTATTACCTTTTTCAACCTGATATGTGCCCAATTTAAATTCTCCATCTGATATTCAATTTTAACCCTGAAAAATTCTCGACACATGATGTAGTTAATGTTGATGCCAAAATTTCATGTGACCATACTGGAATAATGTGACAAGAGGATTCTTCCTCAGGATCTTTAAAATATGGGATTTTCTGGTATTGGAATAAACAGTATTTGATGTTCGAAGATAGCACAACCCGTTGTCTCTACAGAAAACTTTAATCTTTCAGCAGCCCACTTTTGAAAATATCTGCATTGGTTCAGATATTTGAAAACAAGGTGGAAACTGAGACTTGCTTAACTCTTTACCACAGAATTTTAGACTTGTCCAATTCCAAAGTATTTGCAGATGACAAACGTGGCTCAAACTGTGGAAGTTGTCTTTGATAGAGTAAAAAACATTGTGGGACAGGAGAAAATGCTGGTTACCAGCATTTTCTCCTTTTCCCACAATGTTTTCAAACGTCTTATTTCTCCAGATTGTTTAAAGTCGGGATTGTGTGGTACAGGGTTGATAAAATTTTTTCTCAAATGCCAACTTTTGTCAGATCCAACACATCCACACCAACTTGAAAGGTTTCATTTATAGCGATTTATTTTGTGAGTCACTGCGAAAGATACAGACCACTGTTGCTGAATTGAGAAAAAACAAAGCGGAATTTCATCTACTCTCAAAGCTTATCAAGTCTCTGTGTACAAACATGGTCAGTCTGTTGAGTGTCCTTTTGTCAACAAAATGTCAAGCTTGTTGACACCTTTTGACTCTTACCTCATCATTGTCATATTCCAAACTTGCAAATTTCATGTATGAGTACATAAACAAATGTTTCTTGAGTCATTAACTCTTCTCTTTACCCCACGACAAAATGTAGACTTGTCCAGATTTAGAGCATTTGCAAGCGACAAACTAGATGACGGTCAAATGATGGAATCTGTGTTTGATAGGGTAAAAAATGTTGTGGGAAAAGGAAAAAAAATGCTGGTTGCCAGCATTTTCTCCGTTTCCCACCCACAACATTTTCAAAAGGCTTCTTCCTCAGGGTTGTTAAAACTCAGGATTGTATGGCAAAGGGTTAAACATTAATCAGGTAATAAGATTTCTTTTTGTATGATGTTTAACTCCCTTTTTTAACATTCAGTAATATGACAGCAGCCAGAGCAAGAATCCACATGTTCCTTGAATTTCTTTTGTACATCACTCTTTCCAAACCAGTGGTAGCTTTCCTACATAACCACTGTGGTAAAAAGGATTAACAGTGAGAGGAAAATGAATCTTTTCACAAGGATCAACACATATTCAAAATGAGTTTGGCTGAATTTATATTCTATCTCCCCTGGATTATAACTTCAGCCCTGTACATTACTGAGCTACCTTTCCTACAGGACACTTCCCCTTTGACAGGTTCCAGTCTAAAGCAAAGCTCAGACTGAAAATAATTAACATTAATTATATACATATATATATGAGACATGCTCTTGCAAAAGGGGGCTTTATGCAAATCCGTGATGCATTGTATCAGTCAAGCCATCACATAATTAGGGATCCATAATAGCCACATTTTTTTTAACAACCTACTGAATCATGAGGCAGACTGATCATTGGACATACAGCAGACTGACCAATAGCACAAAGTTTTGGCCCAGCTCAGCCTGCACAGTCCACACAGGCTGACCTGGGTCAATACTTTCTGCAGATACATTAAGCTCCCTTTTCACAGAGCATGGCTCACACACAATATATATATATATATATATTGTGCTCTGTGAAAAGGTTGAATTAACCCATCTGTAAAATGCATCAACCCAAGACGGTCCATACAGCCTGTGCAGGCTGACCTGGGTCAGAATCTTTTGCTATTTGTAGTTTTCTGCATGTCCAAGGGCTGCTCTTCATGATTTAGTAGGTTTTTAGATGAAATGAATCCATAACATGTGACAACTTGTTTGGTCCTGGGCATTTGCAAAGATGCATGAAGTCTCCTTTTCCAAGAGCACTGCTCAATCATCTTAATGACCAAATGGTTCACATGAACTGTGTAGTAGGAATACACATGCTGAATAAGAATGTAACAAAAAACTAAAGCAAATAGCAACTTCCTTTTATGCATTTACAGTAATTTTAAATTACAATATTATCTTGGCATATCTTTATATCAGTTTTTCCATCTCCAAAAGTTATCATGAGATGTTGGCTACTTATATACCAGAGGTCAAAATAAGTAGGGCCGGGGGTTGATTATGTTATTTTTAGATCATATCATTTAACTCTTTACCACATAACAAAATTTTGGACATACTGACGGTGTTGCATACAACAAATGAAATGTGACTCAAAAGATGGAATTTGCATGTGAAAGAGTAGAAAACATGGTGGGGAAAAAAGATGTAATGCTGGTAACCAGCATTTTCTCCTTTTTCCATAATGTTTTCAAGTCTTTTTCCCCAGGGGTTAAAACTTTGTTTGGTACAAGTTAACCCTTAGAGCACAAAAGAACGACAAAGATTCCCTAACATTGCAAAGTTAACCCTTTAACCCTTTACCAGAGGACAAAATCTTAGCCTTGTCCAAATTGAAAGCATTTGCAGACGTCAATTTCAATGTGGCTCAAATTGTGCAATTTTTCTTTGATGGGACAGAAAACATTGTGGGAAAAGGACAAAATGCTGGATACCAGCATTTTCTCCTTTTCCCCACAATGTTTTCAAAAGGCATCTTTCCCAGGGGCGTTAAAAGGCGTCATTGTGCGGTAAAGGGTTAAACTACCGAATAAACCCATTTGACATTTTTAATCTAGACATATGATCCAAATAATTGCAATTTCAAAGTAAAATGTTGTCTGGAGTGTCTTTTTAAAGTGGACAGTGTTGGTCAAAGAGCAGATTTCACACATTTTGTACTGTGTGATCTTGATTTTCAGTGGCAGCAAAGGTATTAACCAAGAAAGACACTAACCCCCTGGTCTCACAGAGCCAGAATCCCCAAAAAGTCATAGCACTTCAGGAGACAGTGTTTTTCCTGAATCACTACGAAAACGAGCCGTTCAGTTGATCTTCAGGCCATATTTCCTGAAGTACAGCTAATTTTTTCCGGATGTGCTACGACATACTACAATATACTACAATATACTACGATGAACTATGCGTTCACCCCGATTTTCTTGCAAAGTAAGCCGTATTCTGAAGCCCAGGTACTATGAAGCATCCCGATCCACACTGACTGTCCCAATTTCTATGTATGAAGGGGACCATGATGTACAATGAACTATGATGAACTACACCGACAGCTCCGATCTACTATGAGTTTCAAATATTCTCCAAGAATTTGCTTCCGAATTTGAACAGAAGACACACCCAAGTATATAAATTCTTCAATTTTCAGCTGAGAATCAGTCATCCTAAAACTTTTGAAGTGACAACATGCCAACCACAGCTGAAGAAGTTATCATTGTCATCTTGTGCTACAAAGTCTTGTTCGAGAACAGCAGGGGCTGGAATATGAACAGCACCGGCCACAGCTTAAGGATAAGAAACAAAGGCGGTGGTGGGTGTGATTTAGAAAAGACTGAATAACTGGTAAAATCGGCACACCTTTTTATACCCTTTCAAAATTCTGGGTACACTGTGGTACTTCAGTATGCTGCAGAGTGTTCCGGAATGACTTCATGGTCGTTTGTCGTTGTTCGGTGTAAGTCGGCGTACCTCAGGACACAAATTCGGCATCTCAGTGATATTATTGCTAGTACTTCGGTGTGGATCTGGGATAACTCGGTGTACAGCGGCGTGACTCGGGGTGCTTCGGAGGGGAAAGTACGTGGAATTAGGGCCAGTTTCTTATCCGAACAACGCCGAATTGACTACTACGAAGTACACCAAAACACTATGATGTGGTATGAAGTACTATGAAGTACACCAAAACAAGACGATTTCTGATCAATTTGGCTCGAACTTTGAATTCGGGAAAAAAATTTGCGCATATTGAAATTTTTCTCCGTAAGTGTTTTTGAACCTGAACTGAAGCAAGCCTATTTCACCACAAATTTGAAAATTTCAAATTCGGCAAATTCGGGATCGATGGGGGGGTAAAGGATTGAAAGATGAGTTTCGGCCAGAATGCCTCACTTATAAAGATGTGGCAGATAGGATCTTCAAGATCCAACTCCACATTCTAAGCTGTCTGATCTCAGATCTACACTGGCAACTTTGTTGTTGTTGTGATATTCTAATATAAATTTATAAATTGCAATGTGGGGGGGGGGGGGGAATGAGAAAATGCTGGTAGGCTACATTTTCTCTATCTTCCACAATATTTTTTACACTTCAAAAACAAATATCATAACTTGAGCCATGCTGAATTTGTCTTCTGCAAATGGCAGAAATGTTCTCCTCTGCTAAAGAGGTAATACATGTACTGCAGCACTAAGGTCATCTTTGAATAATGAGCTGTCCATTTTATTTCTCACTGCTGTTAAGTTTAATCTGTTACCATACAGCACAAAGTTAGACTTGTCAAAATTGAGATCATTTGCAAAGAACAAAATGCCAGAGTATAAAAAGTCGGTTACCTGAACACTTTATCACACAATTCCAAGTTTTAATGACCCTTTAAAAAAGGCTTTTGAAAACATTGTTGGAAAAGGAGAAAATGCTGGTAACGAGCATTTTCTCCTGATCCCACAATGTTTTCTACTTTATCAGAAAGAGATATCATCATTTGAGCCACTTTTCACTTGTCCTCTGCATTTGCTTTCAATTTGGTCCGGTCCAAAATTTTGTTTGGTGAAGAGTTAAAGAAGAAAGCATTGTGGGAATAGCAGAGAATGCTGGTTACCAGTCTGTTTTCAAAGGCCTTCTCCCTAAGGGTTGTTAAAACTAAAGGACTGTTTGGCAAAGGGATAGCTAGAGAATTTGTACCTTCAAAGTCCACATAACTGTTTTTCTGTTTCAGCCATATATAGTCATAAACAGATACAAGAGTGACTGGTAGTGTGAAAAGATAGGAAGTTTTTTAAAACCATTGTTTTTCAATTGCTTTAAGGCACATGAAAATGAATGAGAAAATTGTTGATCACAAAAATTTCCTTTGTTTCCTCATTTCATTTTTGTGCATGTTTGAAGAGTATTTTAGTGAGCTAAACCCTTTCCAAAAAATTTGGTCCAGTGATCTATGTTTTGACCTGATGTAACCAAATGTCAAACTTGTCAAATATATCATTGAGACAAAAATTCTGACAAAGTTTTATGAGTATCAGATGGAAATTGTGGCCTCTAGAGTCTATACAATGATTTTCTTAGGTCTGGCTCAGTGACCTACTTTTTGACCTAACATGACCCAATTTTAATCATGTCGAAGACTAATCAAGAAAAACATTCTGACCAAGTTTCATAAGTAACTGCCTGAAAATATGGCCTCTAGAGCGCACACAAGGTTTTTCTAAAATTTGGCCCAGTGACCTACTTTTTGACCTGTCATGACCCAATTTCAAGCTTGTTTAAGATAACATCAAGATCAAGAGGGCCACGATGGCCCTGGACCGCTCATCTGAGTCAATAGGCCAAACATTCTGACCAAATTTCACAAGTATCTGACTGAAAATGTGGCCTCTATAGCGTGCACAAGGTTTTTTGATGATCTGACCTAGTGACCTAGTTTTTGACCCCACATGACCCAATTTTGAACTCATGTGAGATTTAATCAAGCCAAACATTCTGACCAAGTTTCATAAGTATTTAACTGAAAATGTGGCCTCTAAAGCGTACACAAGGTTTTTTGAAGATCTGACCTAGTGACCTAGTTTTTGACCCCGCATGACCCAATTTCGAACTCTTCCGAGATTTTATCAAGACAAACATTCTGACCAAATTTGACAAGTATCTGACTGAAAATGTGGCCTCTAGAGCGTACACAAGGTTTTTCTAAGATTTGACTTAGTGACCTAGTTTCTGACCCCACATGACCCAATTTCAAACTCGTCTGAGATTTTATCAAGACAAACATTCTGACCAAGTTTCATGAGGATCGGACTGAAAATGTGGCCTCTAGAGCGTACACAAGGTAAAAAGTTGACGACGCACGACGGACGACGGACACAGCACGATCACATTTTTTATAGCTCACCATGAGCACTTCTTGCTCAGGTGAGCTAAAAATAACCTGACCTAGTTTCATGAGTATTAGGCATAAAATGTGGCCTCTAGAGTTCACACAAGGTTTTTCTAAGATTTGGCCCAGTGACCTACTTTTTGACCCAACAAGACCCAATTTCTGAGTCGTCCAAGATATTACCGATATTAAGGCAAATAATCTAACCTAGTTTCATGAGTATCAGGCTGAAAATGTTGCCTCTAGAGTGCACACAAGGTTTTTCTAAGATTTGGCCCTGTGACCTCCTTTTTGACCCAACATGACCCAATTTCAAACTTGTCCAAGATGTTATTAGGACAAACATTTTGACCAAGTTTCAAGAGCATCAGGCTGAAAATGTGGCCTCTAGAGTGCACACAAGGTTTTTCTAAGATTTTGCCCAGTGATCTAGTTTTTAACCCAATGTGACCTAATTTCGATCTTGTCTAAGATTTTATCAAGACAAACATTCCAACCAAGTTTCATGACTATCGGACTGAAAATGTGAACCTCTTTAGTGCACACAAGGTAAATGTTGATAACCCAGACCACTGACAACGCACGCAGGCCGCCGAACACAGCACAATCACAAAAGCTCACCTTGAGCACTTCATGCTCAGGAATGCTAAAAATGCTGGTAACTAGCATTTTCTCCTTTTCCTACAATGTTTTCTATTCTATCAAAGACAAATCTGATCGAAAGAGCAAGAATTAATTTGTCATCCGCAAATCCTTGCAATTTGGATCAGTCTAAGACTGTCATGTGTTAAATGGTTAAAAATGGTAAGAGGCTGCTACAATGCAAAAGAAGGCTGATTGCAATATACAGGTCTAAGCATACTATCCACATGCACTGAATTACTTTTATGGATACTGTTGATCAGGATCACACTTAACTTATTACCACACAACAAAAATGTAGACTTGTTCAAATTGACAGCTTTTTCAACAGACAATCTAAATTTGGCTCCAATGATGGAATTTGTCTTTGTTATGGTAGAAGACATTGTGGAAAAAGGAGAAAATGCTGTTTACCAGTATTTTCTCCTTTTCCCACAATGCTTTCAAGCTTAAGGATCTTTAAAACTTGGGATTTTGTGGTAAATGGTTAAAAGAATCCTTCACCAAACAACAAAATTTTATAATCTGCCAACTTGGAGGCATTTTGCAAGTGACAAATTCAGTCAAGCCTAAAAGATGATTTCTGTCTTTGATTTAGTAAAACACATTGAGATGAAAAAGGAAAAAATGCTAGTTACCAGCATTTTCTCCTTTTCCAAAATTCCCACAATGTTCTCAAAAGCCTTCTCCAAGGCTCTTAAAACTTGGGATTGTTTCATACAGGTTCAGTCTTGGTTTGATACTGAATATCGAAGTCTTAAAAACTTATCAGAAGGTAATGAGTAAAAAGGGAAAAAAACACATAATAATCTAACTGTCACTGTGAATTTTGTCGCTGCTTTTAACAGCAATTCAGCAATAATGCAGCAACAAGTGCGTCTATCCATGCGTTAAGATTTCCTAGTATTTTTTTATACAGTAATACCACAAACAAAAGCTCACTTTGCAAGCCACTTGCAAACGAAGTCCAAATATTGTGCTGCAGCTGGAGAGGTATGAAAATATTGCTATGACTGTAATCCATTCACAAAAACAGTTTGGGGTAAGTTGGGATTCGGACTTGCAAGCCAAACCTTCATTTGCAAAAGCAATAATACAGATATTTTCTTCATCAAATAAAGACCAAAATAACTACAATTTCAATGTTTTTTTTTTTTTTCCTGAATGCCTTATTACAGCGTACACTGTAGATCAAAGATCAGACTGCATGTTCTGAACAGTCTGAGTTTGATCCAAACTGGCTGCAAAGGCAACTTTAGTTACGAAAAAGAAATCTAATTTTACCAAAGAACAGAATCTTAGACATGTCCAAATTGAAAGCATCTGCAAGCAACAATTTAACCATTTACTAAATGACAAAATTCTAGACTGGTCCTATTTCAAAGCATTTGCAGAAGACAAATGTTGCCAAAATGATTAAAGTCATCTTTGAAAGGACAGAAAACATTGTGGGAAAAGGAGAAAATGCTGATTAGCAGCATTTTCTCCTTTTCCCATAATGTTTTCAATAGGCCTTTTCCTCAAGATCACAAAACTGGGGATTGTGTGATAAAGGGTTAAAGTAGGCTGAAATGATGGTTACCTGCATTTTCTCCTTTTCCCACAGTGTTTTTAAAGTTTTCTTTTCCATGGTCATTTGAGCTAAGGGTTAACATTTAACATACAAAACTCTTTACCAAAAGACAAAATTTTAGACTTATGGAAGTTGTCAAAAATTACTGAAAGCATTAGCAAGCAACAAATACAATGTGGCAGAAGCAATGGTTTTGTCTTCGGATGGATAGAAAACACTGGAGAGAAAACACTGTGTGAACATTTTTCCCACAATGTTTTCAACATCCGTATTCCTCAGGGTTGTTAAAAGTCAGGATTATGTTATAATGGGTTAAATACAGTGTGTTTTTTACACATAAAACACTTATTGTACAGAAACTTTCTCATAACCTGTGTGTAACCTCAAATCAACACAAGGAAGTGACTGGTCAATGTACAATCTTTTAAATCACATCATGTTTTAACAACCCTGAACAAGAAACTCTGAAAGCTTTTTGAAAACATTGTTCAATGGAAATGGAGAAAATGCTGGTAACCAGTATTTCCTCCTTTTCCCACAATGTTTTCTATCCTTTCAAGACAAATCCCATCATTTGAAGAGTTATTTTAAATTTGGCATCTGTGAATGCTCTCAATATTGAGGAGCCTAATTTTTGTGTGTGTGTGTGTGGTAGAGAGTTAACCCTTACATTGAGCTTTCCTTGACTTTGGTAACTTTTCCTGCCAATGCATATCAAGTTCAGACCACTTGTCAGAGACCAAGTGACTTTGATTCTATCTTGGAAGAAGTGCCATCAACTTCTGAGAAGAATATTTTAACCCTTAGAGTGCCGAATAAACCTATCTGTCATTTTCATCCTAGAAATATGACCCAAATAATTGCAATGTCATGGTTGCTTTTGTCTACAGTGATTCAGCAAAGTGGACAGTGTAGATCAAAGGTCAGGCTGCACATTCTGTGCAGCCTGATCTTGATCTACACTGGCCGCAGATGCAACTATAGTCGTGAAAGGCGCTTTAAGGGTTAATGATAGCATTAATGAAGATGCCTTCAAGGATTTAATACACTATTCCATATTTTGTAGGTGGAAAACCCATAACAGCAAATATTTTATTGGATATGTACAATATAAAGTCTGTTACAAATGGAAACATCTGAGACAACATAGGTCATGGGCTGTACATGTTAAAACAACTGCCATCAAAAACAGACAATGTTCCTAGAATATGTTTTTGTCACAAAAGAAATAGCTGTCGGAGTAAAAGGATGTATTTTCTCCATATGGGTTACCATTCATCTCAACAGTTCATATCTAAATAATGAAAAAAAAAATAAAAGGCCATCATTTAAAAAAAAATCGTCCAACTAGAATATGCTGAAAATACCCATATGTCAACCTTATATGGAAGCTTTGCTTTAAGTTACATGGAAATCCATACCATGGTCGCTGAGAAACTGGGAAATACATGTACCACTGATAAGAAATTGGGCACTAACACTTCCAACGGATAAAAGCCTAAAACTGTGAGAAAAATCATAGAGCTAGGAAATACTGACAATATGCACATGTTCTCCTTACAGGTAAGCTTCAATTGAAGTTCTGTTGAATTCCATGCAATAATTGCTGAGAAAGAGTGCACAAGGGACTGAAATTCAAATGGACATAACCTGCACACATTTTTTAACTGGAAAATGCTGACAATATGCACATGTCCTTCTAAAAATAAGTTTCCCATGAACTATTTTTGAATTCCATCAAGTGCTTACTGAGAAATGGTATGGAAATGAAAGCATGGTCTAAAAATTCAAAGGGCCATTACCTGGAGAAAATCATTGAATATGCATTATGTCCTCTTTAAAGGGAAAGTTCCCATGAAGTTTCATTGAATTCCATCCTGTAGTTGCAGAGAAATAGTTTGGAGACATAATTGTGGACAAATAGCCAATGCCGCTACAAAAATGCCCCCCCCCCCCAATTTTTTCGGGAAGCATTACAAAAGTACTGATTGTGGTTTGTTCTGGTAGCAAACATATTTGCACAGGGCATTTTGAAAGAAACCAGCCTCCCGGAGTATGGAACACATCTCATGGATGGGTATTTGATAAACTGCTTCCCACAAAATGTCACTGTTTCCTATGAGATTCTTGAAGTCAACTATTCTGACGGTGTACAAGGATCTTCCTACAGCAAATTTAGGGCCAGGTATGTTTCTCAATTCTACTACTCCAAATTACCAGAATAATGATGAATCATATTAATTTGTTACAGCTAGTACAAGCTGTTTTGGGTTTTGATATGGGAGCTTTTTTTCAAGTTATGGAAGGACTGGCCTCCAACACTTAATTATAATACTACCAGAAGTAGGCCATATCAATTATGACAAGGTAATTTCCAGTATATGGTACCAGCATACTTGTCTAGGCTAGACACAAAATTCAATGAAATCCCAGCAAGTGGTGTTTCATACTATTGTCATAGAAAGCTATTTGGTTTAAAGCACTAAAAGTAAGCTTTACTGTGGAGGTATAGATCTTTAACATCAATATGGTTTAGTGCCTGTGTCTCCATGATAGTTGAGCAAAATGCTATGACTCTCATGCTTGTATGGGTGACGATGCACATTACTTTTGGTAGTGCTAACAGAAGGACAATAGTAACTGCTAAACTTGAGAAGCATCATCCACTGATCTTTCCCAGATTGAGAAGTTATAAATCTGGAATCAAGATGTCAAAGATCAAGTGCAACCTTCTTCCACACAATCCTGTGTTCTAACAATCCTGAAGAAGAAGGCTTTGTGGGAAAATGAGAAAATGTGGGTTACCAGCATGTTCTTTTTTTCCAACCATGTTCAAAGACAAATCTAATCACTCTGTTTAGTGCTTGGATGTGTGACCAAGTTGACGCAACTGACACTTTTGCAAAAAAAACCTGAATGCTTTAATGTCCTTTTATAATGCCCCTAGGGGCTTAACATTTTCCAAAAGGGGAGTATTTCATAGACATAAAACAAAAAGGAATTTTCTGAGCCTGACAATAACATTACCCTCCTGTTTTTAGTCAGAGCCGACTGTGAAACGATCACCATTTGAGAAACCTCCTATATTTGCATGCAGAATATCCATTTACCGCCCATCATGATTCATTTGGACAGTTAATGGCATTCATGATTAATATAGGACACTGATCTTTGATACTTTCACTTTCTCAAAGTTTATGCTATCAGTTTATTTCTTCTAATTTATTTCAACTTAATGAATTGTACATCTGGTAAGCTTATTTTAATTGAAAAAAAGTTGGGGGAAGGTTATTTAGAAGGGAAGTTTCAATGAGGGACATTATGTTAAGTGCAAAAAAAGGAAAAAAACTGAGTCAATAAATGATGGCTCTTATATTACGGTACTTGCTATTGTTGCTGTGTTGTATGTTGAATGATCAATCCTATACATGTACATGTATTACCTGTTGTTGTTGTTGCGTTGTTATGTTGACCTTCTCATGATGATCATGATATTTTGTACATATAAATTTACTAACAAAAATTTTTCAAGTCACCCTATTTGTTTACTTTTTACCCGATATTAAAATTGTTTCTTCTGCCAGTGACTAACAATTGGACAGACCGTATGATAACAGACAGTCATCTTCACACTAATATGCCATATGGTATGATTTTAACTTAACTCTTTACCAAACAACAAAATTTTAGATCCGTCCAAATTGAATGCTTTTGCAGACGACAAAATAAATGTGAATTAAAAATTATAGTTTGATTTTAGAAGAATAGAAAACATGGTGGGAAAAGGAGAAAATGCTGGCTAGCAGCATTTTGTCCTTTTCCAGAGGTGTTTTCAAAGGCTTTTTCTTCAGGGTCGTTAAAAGTCAGGATCGTGTGGTAAAGGGTTAAATGAAATTTAACACCAACATTATTTACTTTTGGCCACTATTGGGGCTTTTATCATTAATCCTTATAAAAACACTGAAATAATTACATAATGTAACCGTCATATCTTTGCAATTCTAGTTTTTCAAAATGTGAACGACAATTTTACTTTACTTGAAGGATTTTATCATAATAAAGTTGATATTTACTCTGCAGGTTTTGAAAGTCAATTCACTAACAGTAATGTCCTTTTAACCCTTTACCACACCATCCCGACTTTAAACGACCCTGAGAAAGAAGCCTTTTGAAAACACTGTGGAAAAAGGAGAAAATGCTGGTAACCAGCATTTTCTCCTTTTCCCACAATGTTTTCTACCTGTCCCAAAACAAATTTCAAATTTTCAGTCACATTTATTTTGTCGTCTGCAAATGCCTTCAATTTGGACTAGTCCAAGATTTTGTTGTTTGGCAAAGAGTTAATCACAATTTATGGCTTTCTTTTTTTTTTTTTAATTTGTGCATAGAAAATTAAACTAAAATAATTGTATTGCATGTTTTTCATTTAACCCTTCACCACAGTCCTGACTCTTAACGACCCGAGACAGAGAGCACTTGAAAACATTGTGGGAAAAGCAGAAAATTCTTGTAACCAGCATTTTCTCCTTTTCCCACAATGCTTTCTACCCTACTAAAACAAATTTTAATTTTTGAGTGGCATATATTTTGTTGTATGCAAATGCTTTCTATTTAGACTAGTTTTAACTTTTGTTGTTTTGTAAAGGATTAAAAAGGATCATTGTCAGCACTAAATTGCTGATCATACTGCCTTTTTTTTTTTTTTTTTTTGAAAAATGGAATTGAATGTGCATCTGCAGAAATCTGAATTAATCATGAATGTTTGCTACAAATTAAACATACTTAATTCATCAGAAAAAGGTGAATTGCAATCCAACTGATGAAACCTCATTCTAGACTTGGTGTCAATGTGAAGTTAAATCATTTATCTTTGATCTATATTCATTTTCATACCTGACAAGCAGATGAAAAAAATACAAATGTTGAAAGATGACCCATATGATCATTTTATCCAGAAGAAAATGAATACAGGGCCGAGTCCAAGAACAGCAAAGCAGCAACACAAAACAACCTCAGAGCTACCCTTAAAAATCAAAGGTACGGTGATTCCAACAATGCTGGAACAACACAAACAAAATTGACTTCACGTTATGAAAAATGATAGATTAAACCATTGTAATGTCATCGTTACATCATCAGAATCTACCGAAAAAAATTTTAAATGGCAATGAGTACCGTCAATTAATCTTAGTTTTGAGAAATGCATAACTTAGATATTTCATCAATTTAGGCAAAGAAATAAAAAAAAAAAAGTGCCCCACCTTCCTAGATTTTGATCTGCTATCTGTTTTACTCGCAAAAAGTTTTTGCGTAAGTTTTCTTTCTTAAACATGTTTTTGGTACTTTGTATCTTTCAAATACACTTTTTTCCTCAAACTGTCATATTAAACAGACAACAAGCAAAATCGAAATTCAGCGAGCTCATAATCGATGTTTGATTGTTTTCCGGAAATCTTTATGAATCAAAACCGGAAATGAAGGACGAGTTAATCCAATCTTACAAATATTTTCATTGGATGAATTTCTGTGGTATGACGAATCACAGGAAAGCTAACAGCTAAACCAACATGGCCGAAGTTTCCATCGAAAACGTGTTACAAGAAGCCGCAGAGAAAGAGGCACTGCTCAAGACTGTTGAAGTCCATAAGGATATTGATCTAGATATAGATCTTGGAAATCTACTCACGTCTGATACAAATCCCATTTACTCAAAAGATCTAAAGTATGTCCTCCTTTTTAATAAATAATTAGAAAGTAACTAGAATTCGCGACCAGTGCTGTAGACTTTTATTTACCATGTATCGTATAAGCAAAAAAAGAGAATTGATTTACTGATTAACCTATCAATGCCCATTTCTTGGTGTAGTTCTAGGGACTCCTCCGATGGATTTCACTTGTGTCTTTTGTTCGTGGGAGGGGGGATAGAAGTAATTATTCAGGAAACGTACAGTTGAATGCAGAATGTGTCTTTAATCTGCTTGTCAGCGGATAGTTCCTCAGTCGAAAACTCTTCATGTTGGGGTGTAATAAGCCATTTTTTTTTTCACTCTGCGAGCCTCTGTCAGCTAAATTTTTGGGTCCTCCAGTTTGATATCACTGACAACGAATTACAGTTTCAGATAAATCATTCATTTCATCTGGACTTAAAAATTTTCTGACTGTGGAACTATATGTTTGTTACAAGTAAGGTTGTTTCTACTGATTGCATGCATATTTCAAAAGATTAGCATGTGATTTGGTGCATTTTCAATGTAATTTGTTGGTAAATTGAGTACATGTACGTCGTTGAGATCTCTCAGCGACCTGACCATTCTTAAAGTTTTCAGATTCATTTAAGTCATCTTAGTGTAATTGTGCTCATACATATATATGGATTTTTAAAGAAAAATACATGTATCATTGATAGAAGGCAAAGTTATAGGAATTTTATGTTCTGTGATAGTGTTGTCATATAAATTGACTGAATCCAGGTAGTTCGTCGTTTAGAGTTGTACACCCTCATTAACCCAGGTGTGAAGTATTACCATTTATCACCCCATGGGACATTCAATTGCGAAACCGTTGTGTCTGTGAATATTCATAAGACAGCGAATTACACCCGATAGCTAATCAAATTTGTCGATAACATAACGATAGTCTCTTGTAGTGGAGAATAATCACATTTCTTTCGTTAATATCAACAAACCGGGTAAAACCCACATCATTATCAACGACTATGGCGGCCGCCGGTGGGCCTTCATTCTGTGGCATTTGCCTTATGACAATCCAGGGCAGACATTATAAATCCTTGTATGTGAAGGCAAATATTCAGAAATACAGCGTACTGCTGTATTCCTTAGGGGTATGTAGCAGGGGTGACGTCATCCTTGTTGACCCAGTTCCGATGTACTCCGTAAACTACATTCATCGATTTGATTGGTTGTAGACAAGGTAAATATAGAAATGATGGCATGTGGTTGATAAAAATAGATTAAATTTTCTCACTGAAAAACTGAGATTGCCAATCAAAATGCCTGATGAACAACTCACGAGAACGAGAAAACATATGCAAGATAACCCAGGGGCGATGAATGTAGTTTACAGAATACATCGGAACTGGGTCAACGAGGATGGGAGTTGTATACCTTTCTATATATTTAGAAACAAACATTTCAATTTCTTTTAATCACCCAACCGTCACCTTCGCTTGTCAGCACTGAAAACTGCCATGAATTGATAGATGGATGAATTAACTTCACACTGACACCAAGTTTAGCACACAAATTTCATCAGTCCTTTTGTAATTGATCTTTTATCAAATAAAAACATCTGGTCAATTTGTAAACAAATTGCCCTAGAAGTATAATCATTCTGTAAACTTTTTGCAGGTGATGTGAAGTTATATGTAACTTAAGCGGCAGATCTGCTATAATGTTTTCTAGCCTTTGTTTATTCTAGCCTTTAAAACTTATATCCAGTTATATGAGCCATGGTTGATATGTTGTCTGCAAATGATTTCAAAATGGGTAAGTCTAAAATTTCCTTTGGTAAAGGGTTATGAAATCATAATAAATACGAATATAGAGGATAATATTTATTGATCATCTCTTACCACCACGTTTTTGTTTTTGATTTTGTTGTGCTGTTGGTAAAATTAAAGCAGAAATTACATAGATCTGTTCTAAAATTTTTATTCATTTTTGCAAAAATGGTCTAGTAGACATCTCAAGTGATCTAGTGAAATTTGCAAGATACTGGTCCTCTTGTCTGGTAGAAAAAAAGTGTTTATGGTGAACCACGTACATCAAGGTGCATATTTTTCATGAATCCATTTCAAACCACTTTATCTGTTGTTTAACTCATGTTTGTTGCATCCGTGAAAGAAAGACATGTATGGTAATATTTTCAAAACTTGTATAGAACACCTGAGCTATATTCTGAAAGGGGGGCCAATTATCCAATGATGTCGGGCAAGTTGTCCAAAGAAGACAGGTTGTCTTTAGGCAAGTTTCGAACATAGGCCAACCTGTCTTGGGGAGGCAGGATTTTCTTTGACGCACGATGTTGTGCGTTTTGACACATTTTTAAGGAAAATGACCCATATTTTTTTCAACAGTGTGTCACTGTGGACACACAAATTCAATAAAGGTTACTTACGATCGTCTTTGCTACCGACAGTGTTACATCGCGAGTACATAAGAAAGCTTAAGTACGAGAAGAAAATGGGACGAACCACTAGACTGTGTATCAATTTTACGAGAATACCATTGGTCTTCAAACTCGTCTAAACTAAACCAGTTGATCTCTAATGAATACAATATGGCTCAGTGAAAATTGGCATCATTCTTGCTGTCTACAAGGAAAAGAGACCTTGAACAACGATCACATGATGATCACCTGGTTCGAGTTATGAGAAAAACATTTCAAGGCTTCGAGGGTTTACTGAAAATTGGCAAAAGACACAGATCTTTGCTTAATTGTTTGTCAAAAACGGCGGCTTGAATGCAACCCGCATATCAAAACACAGGAATCGGCCGTTTAATTGGTGAAAATAATTTGTTGTCGGATGGATACTCCCTATTAAAAAAAAAAAAAACACAAACACACACACAAAATAGAGTTTGTCAAATCCGGCTGACAACAAGCTATTTGTATCAGTTAAACAGTTGATTCCTGTGACAAAAATAAAACACAGTAACCCTTTTACCACAGAGAGTGGCTGCACAAATTTGCACAATTCAACTCTAACGTGCGTCACCAAAACACTGTGGTCACATTGATGCGCTTGAAATATTGAAATACGTAAATAAATGACAGGCTGTCTGCAGCTAGAGCATTTCTGCCTGTTAAGACCAAGCTTTTAATAAAGCATACTCGAGCTACTCTATGACAAAGATGTCATCTAGACTGTAAGCCCCTCTATACAGAGAATCCCTTATGTTACAATGCATCTTACATCATTAAATAATTCATAAATACAGTAGGTTATATAAAGTTTTGGTATGAATAAGAAACACAAAAAACATGTTTCATACATAGTAGTCTTTAATGTTGAACCTAATTAGACTTTTTGTGACCCCCTCAAAGTCCAGAATGACCCCCATTATTTATGACTAAGGGGTCACAATGACCCACTGTTCCTGTTGCAGAGGGAAAACCCTGGGGAGGTTATCATGGGGCAAGTTGCCTCTGGCACAAGTTGTTCCAGATTCATGCAGTAGAGGAACACTTTCGAATTGAAACTTTGGTCAACTTATTACACAGTGTTTTTTGTTATGCCCCTGCAAAATGAATGTTTACCAGGATTCTATTGCTATCGAGAGTGACCCATATTAAAATATTAACAAAGAGCTCGCTCATGCCTAATACTGCCCCAAAGTAAAAAAGAAATCTTTCTGTTAGAAATTCTGTTAGATATGATAATGTTGACATGAACTTCAGAATTTCTACCACTCAAATTCAAACCATGTCTACATGTTTAGAAGTCATAGACTGAACAAGATGTCCTCAATTAGTTACAAGATGTTTGCTTACATGTAAATTAACCCTTTACCAAATGATAAAAATTTAGACTCGTCCAGATTGAAAGCATTTGCAGATGACAAAATAAAAGTGACTCAAAAATTGAAATTTGTTTGGAGAAGGATAGAAAACATTGTGGGAAAAGGAGAAAATGCTGGTTACCAGCATTTTCTCCTTTTCCCAGAATGTTTTCAAAAGGCTTTATTCTCATGGTCTTGAAAATCTGGGTTTTGTTTGGTAAAGGGTTAGGTCAGTGACCTATGCAAATTGGGCTCATCTTTACATATAATCCCATCTCACCGCTGACCATTGTTTCGACGATTGCTATGTGGAAAAGCAGCCAGTGGCTTGGAAAGAATATTGTGCATAGTACTGGTACAAGAAAACTCCAGGAAAGCATTGATAGATGCACTGGCTGCAGCGATATACTGGTAACTGAATAATGTTGAAAACGGCGTTAAACACCACACAACATATAATCCCAACACAACCTTTTTCAGCCTCATCTTTTTCTCGGGTCTTGTAGATCTGGTCTAGCTACAAATTCGTTCAACCGTTTAGAAAGTGAAAAGCATGAAAAGTTCAACTTATAGTAAACCACAGAAAGTATTCAAATGTGAAATCATCAAAGTGATATGTTTTTATTTGATTTTTTGAATGAAAGGTTAAAGACAGAATTTTTTCACGATATTTCCTAATTTGAAAGAAAATGAGGGTGAATAGAGTCACCAGATAACCCGATGTGACTAGGCTGATTTAGGCTGGACTTAATAACTAGATTGGACCAGATCAGACTTAATAAGCAGACTGGACCATTTTGCATCACTTTGGTATGGACTATATTTAATTACCAAGGCCCTCTATTACAAATTTGCTGTCATTACTTTCAGTACTTTGATATTCTCATTGTTTTGAAACTTTGTACATGTGTATTTACCAATAATTGGAGATGTGCAGTTTTTCTTTCTTTTTGAGGCCTGCCTGAAGAGTTAAAGAAATGTCCTCCTATTGAACTTAGACATTGGTTTGCATAATCCATTGTGAGGTTTGAACATCTTTCTAATTGCTAGGTCTGACAAAGAAGAATACTTGCGGAGATTAGCCAGAGATAATGCACAGCTCTTAATCAACAGTATTTGGAAGGTAAGTTTTTTGGACACAGGTTTTTTTTTTTAACACTAATTTTTTTAGCCAGAATCCAAGAATGGTAGTCACATTTTTTAGCGTGCAGCATGCTCTTGAAATCGAGAAGGGCTCTATCAGGTATAGAGAGTAAGGTACTGCCTTTCAGGCATAGTGATTAAGGCACTGCACTGCTCAGATTTGATTTTCCTTGTCATAGCAGAGCTCTGGACTAGGAAGAAATACAGGAGACATATAAGTAGGCTGTACTTGTAAGATATGATACAGAAATAACATGGAAAGTGGCATATAGCACCTTTCACATCAAGATTCTAGAAAGTCTTTTTAGCATACACATGTACTAGTGTATACATCAGTAAAATTTATTTATCACATTGATGAGATCATGCCTACATGTATATGGTAC
Organism: Tridacna gigas; assembly: GCA_945859785.2. Lineage (NCBI taxonomy): Eukaryota > Metazoa > Mollusca > Bivalvia > Cardiida > Cardiidae > Tridacna > Tridacna gigas. The sequence goes on along the minus strand of OX244030.2, from coordinate 47,464,044 downwards.
TGTGCTTGTAAATAGTTGCTAAAAGTCTTACATTATAAGCTAATCCAGATTTCTAGGGGGGGGGTTTTTGTGACTAGGTTATAAGCGTTTTTAGCTCCACTGGCCGAAGGCCAGCGAGCTTATGTCATGGCCCGGTGTCCGTCGTGCGTCCGTCCGTCCATCCGTGCGTTAACTTTTATTTCAAACATCTTCTTCTCTGAAACTACCCATCCAATTTTCATGAAACTTCACAGAAATGATCCTGCCATGGTCCTCTTCAGAATTTCTTGAAAGAATTTAATTCCTTCAAAAACTCTGGTTGCCATGGCAACAAAACTGAAAAATATTGGAAATCTTTAAAAATCTTCTTGTCTGAAACCATGAGGTGTAGGGCTACCAAATTTGGCATGTAGCTTTATGTAGTAGACCTCTATCATGTGTCTTCAAATTATAGCCCTGGGGTCAAAATTGGCTCTGTCCCAGGGGTCACAAGTTTTACATAGGCTTATATAGAGAAAACTTTAAAAATCTTCCTGTACCTAGCCATAAGGCCTAGAGCTACCAAATTTTGCATGTAGCTATATCTAATGGGCCTCTACCAAGCAGGCCAAAATTTTAGCCCTGGGTTCAAAATTGGCCCCACTGCAGGGGTCACAAGTTTTACATGGGCGTACATAGTGACAATTTAAGAAATCTTCCAGTACCTAGCCATAAGGCCTAGAGCTAACAAATTTTGCATTTAGCTTGATCTAGTGGGGGTCTACCAAAAGTGCCCAAATTATAGTCCTGGGGTCAATTTGGCCTCATGCTGGGGGGTGGTGGGGGGAGGTTCACAAGATTTACATGGACTTATATAGGGAAAACCTTTAAATCTTGGTGTCCATAGCCATAAGGCTTAGGGCTACCAACTTTTGCATAATTATAGCACTATCTAGTGGATAACTACAAAGAGGGCCCAAGTTACAACCCTAGGATCAAGTTTGGCCCTGCACCAGGGGTCACAAGTTTTACATGGGTTTACCGAGTGAAAACTTCAGAAACCGTCTTGTTACTAGCCATAAGGCCAAGAACTCCCAAATTTGGTCATAAATATATCCTTACAGGGTGAAAACTCAAAAAATCCTTTTGCTCCTAACCGCAAACCCAAGGCCTACCAAATCTGGATCATTTTTGATTTTTTTTTAAAATTAACCTTGCATCAGGGGTCTTATGTTTTACAGAGGCTTCATATGGACGAAACTTGAAAATCACCTTATTTATAACCATACAGCATAGACTTGTATTATTTTGGCATGTGGCTTTATCTTGTGGACCTCTACCAGGGTTCAAGTAATTATCGCTCTGGGATCAAAAATGGCTTTGCCCTGCGGGTCTCAACTTTCACATGGGCTTTTACAGAGAAAACTTTGTAAGTCTTCATTTTGAAACCATTTGGCTCAGAATTGAAATGTTTAGTATTTATGGTTTATATTTATAAGCCAGTGGAGCGATACAGGGCCATCATGGCCCTCTTGTTTTTTATTTGTATGTCATAGGTTCTAATTTTGATTCTCCTGCATTGGTGTTTGGTTTTTGTGTGTTTATCTTTGCTTTCAACATAAGTTTAGTTACATGTTAAGTTTGCTTTCCTGGAGTTTCTTTAACCAGTACTTGACACAATGTTCTTCCCACACTACTGGCTGCTTTCCCATATAACCATCATCAGTGCAATAATCACCTATGAGTGAACAATGAATCTTATCACAATGAATGTCATCAGTCCATGGAAAGAAATTTTCCAGAGTAATGTATGACTGTGGGAGAATAAGACCTTGTATAGCCCTAGCCAAGTACATCGTAAAATGGTCAACCAAGTAGCCTGTGAGCATGTTTTGTAGTCTGATCTAGCATTTTCTCCTTTTCCCACAATGTTTTGAAAAGCCCTCTTCCTACGGGACATGAAAGCATGGGATTGTGTGGTAAAGGGTACAGTCTGTTTCGTCAAATTCTTTTCAGCAACCTACGTCTAGGGTAGAAGATGTCATTGTCGCAGATGTAAGTAAATGTAAATTGGATTATTACTCATCTGTACGAGCCATGCTCTGCATAATACCAAGCAAGTCATCAGATAATTATGGATCCATAATAGCAACTTTTTTTAATCAACAGACTTAACCATGAGGTAGACTGGTCCTTAGACATACAGAAAATCGACCAATAGCAAAAGTTTTGGCCCAGGTCGGCCTGTGCAGGCTGACCTGGGTCGGTCTTTTCACAGATGCATTAAGCCTTTTCACAGAGAATGTCTCATCTATTTAACCCTTTCCCAAACGACAAATTTTGGACTGGTCCAAAATTGAAAGAGTTTGCAGACGACAATTTTAAATTTGATGAAAATGGCAGAAAGTTCTCAAAAAGGGTAGAAAACACTGTGGGAAAAGGAGAAATTACGAGCAATTTCTCCTTTTCCCACAGTGTTTTCAAAAGACTTGTACTGCAGACACGTGAAAACCAAGGCTTGTTTGGGAAAGGGTTAACCTCAGGCAATAAAACTACAGACTTGACAATATTTAAAAAAAAAAAGAAATGCAGATTACTCATAAAATGTGGGTCAAATTACAGAACTTGTTTTTTAAAGGGTTAGAAAACATTGTTGGGAAAAAAGAAATTTAATGGAAAACATCACTTTAACCCATTACCAGACGACAAAATTCTAGACCAGTCCAAACTGAAAGCATTTGCAGATGTCAATTTCAATGTGGCTCAAATTGTGCAACTTTTCTTTGATAGGGTAGAAAACATTGTGGGAAAAGGAGAAAATGCTGGTTACCAGCATTTTCTCCTTTTCCCACAATGTTTTCAAAAGGCTTCTTTCCCAGGGGCGTCAAAAGGCGGCATTGTGCGGTAAAGGGTTAATCAAACTAGCTACACTCTAGCTCTGTAGTTATCAAAAAGAATTTAGAGGTAATTTCATAGCCATGTCATCTTGCCAGAACATTGACATTTTCTGACAATTCTGTCATCAAGATATTTACTTTAACTCTTTACCACATAAACATGAGTGTTAACAACCCCAAGGAAAAGCATTAGCATTTTCTCCTTTTTCCACAATGTTTTCTACCCTGTCATAGACATATTATGCAACATTTAATTTGTCGTCTGCAAATGCTTCCATTTTGGACCAGTCTAATATTTTGTTGTTTGGTAGAGTTAAACTCGGCCAATTGGCTTTACTATCAAGCCTTTACCAAACTACAGAATTTTAGATTTGCTTGAATTGAGAGCTTTTCCAGAGGACAAAGTCCGACTTAGAAATAGGGACAGAATGCATTGTGGGAAAAGCAGAAAATGGTGGTTATGAGCATTTTCTCCTTTCCCACTTTGTTTTCTAGGGGCTTCTTTCTCAGGGTCATTGAAAATCAGGATTGTGTGGTAAAGCGTTAAATAGAACTCTATACAAGAAGGGGGTAACCTTCAAAATGTTTTGATACAGTTATGGCCCCTCTTTTCACTCAAGAGTTTTCATTCAAAAAGCACCTGCAGTTGGGCTTTGGCACCTGCCTGCAGTGCTCTTGTTATCTAATCTTTTGGCTGTCTTTCTTCATGACCTGGTGCAACACTTACCAATGTGAAGTCAAAATATAGCCACTTCAAGTTATGTGGAAACTGTTTTTCTTACAAACAAGTTATTTTTACCAGGCTTTTTGCTGACATAAATCTTTTCAAGAGATGTTAACATTCTATACTACACAGCGCTCTATACATCGCTAGATGTTTCTGATCGTACTTATGATGGACTACCTTTTGCAGACTGAGAAGATCAAGATCAGACTGTACAGGATATACCATCTGATCTTGTTTCTACACACACTGGTATTTTATGAAAAATTCTAGTGAAAACACCGTGAATTTGAAATGTTTGAATCTTTTTTCCTGACCAAAAATGTTTATCATTTATTAAATGCTCTTCTTTCAGCTGCCAGCCCCCACCACAGCAATTCCAAGAGAGAAACCAGTAAGTTCTATTTAACTGATTACAAAATGACATATTTTTGAGGCGCAGAACTGAAAGCATTTCCAGGCAACAAATTAAATTACCAGCGTTTCTCCTTTTCCTACAAGGGATGTTGTATTTGCATACGTCCAATTAAATGTGGCTCAAATGATTGGAGTTGTTACTGGTAAGATTTTTTCATATTGTGGGAAAAAAAAATTAAAAGAGCCATCTTCATTAGGGTCAGAAAAACACATGATTGTATGATCCTACATAGATTTGTATTGTTATATTCATTTATGTGACTGAAAGGGCAACATTTTCATGTGTCTATGTCTATTTGTTCATCCATGTCGTCTGCCCATTCATCCATCCATCCATTTGTGGGTATTTTCATTGGTAAATTGGTGTTTTTAACTCTTTCCCTAGTTTTGCTTTTGCATTAAGACTTTGTACAATTATTAACATAAAGAGTAACACAGAGCTCCAGATAGAGGGAGTGAGTTTGATTTCAAAACTGAAAATATTAATCATTCTCCAATAAACCCAATGTTATGGGTACTCTTTCGAATTGTCTCATCGAGACGATTCTAATGAGTACCCACAACATAGGGTTTGGAAGGAAAATAATAGATTTAGAATACTATCACTCCCTCTTATCTGGAGGTCTGGTAACATGTGCAAAATGTGAACACTCCAGCTGAACACTCGCAATTTTAGCATTCTTATGGTCAGTATGAGGTGTACCTGTGTCTTAAAGGAGGTCATAAATGAAATCCCTGATTTGGAATCACAAAGTTGGGGAGCATCTTATAAGTGAAGGTGTCTTATAGTTGAGGGTATATGGAATACCCTCTGCTAAATACCTTGTTTTATGCCTTTGGCTCTGAGAGAGTTAAATCAAAGCATTTTGCAGGGTTACTGAAATACTTTCATTGACTGCTCTTATTTCTTTTTACAGGTTCCAAAGCCTAAACCTATGACAAAATGGGAGAGATATGCTCAGCTAAAAGGAATTCAAAATAAGAAAAAATCTCGGAAGGTTTGGGATGAGGAGTCACAGGTAAGGATAACTGGATACTATTATGTACACTCCTGCTGTAGAGAGCTTCTGAGAACATTGTTAGAAAGGACCAGTCGCTTTGAATAAACAAATGCTTCTTTGCATAATGTCTCGGACTATTCTGATGAGTATACATGATAGAGGTTTAAGTAAAAAAAAGAAAAAAAACTAATTCTAGGATTTTATTTCCCCACTGTGCTGGATTTCTGGTAAGATTGCAGATTATCTTACCAAGTATCAAATAAACAAGGTTTTAGTCCCTGATGTGGACAGTATAGATTAAGATCAGGCTGCACAGAACATGCAGTCTGATCTTGGATTTTCAATGTCAGCTTTTTTTTGCTAGACACTATGGCAAAATCAACTGGCAAGCTGCAAAATCTGCATGTTTTGTACCGATATGAGATGTCCATTTTATTTATTTGGCACTACAAGGGTTAACCCTTTGCCAGACGACAAAATTTGAGTCTGTTTCAAATTTAAAGCATTTTAAGACGACAGTTTCATTGTGGCTCAAATGGTGCAATTTTTCTTTGATATGGAAAAAAGGAGAAAATGGGGTAATATTTTCAAAAGGCTTCTCACCCAGGGTCATTAACTCTTTCGGTGCCAAATAAACAAAATTGGCCTCTTTCGATGGCTGTAAATACAATCCACTGAGTTGCCGGAAGATTTTAATCACATAGGCTTGACCAAACATGCGGAGGGCATAGATCAAAGATCAGACTGCACATTCTGTGCAGTCTGATCTTAATCTATGCCGTCCGCAAAAATGCCTGTTTTCGCCTATGGCGCTGAAAGGGTTAAAATTTTGTCGGCATTGTGTGGTAAAGGACTTATAACTAATTTTATTAAGACAGAAACCAGCACTGCTTAACTATTTCCCAATATCCAATTTTTGGACTACTTGTACTCTGTTAAAGTCTGAAATAAAAAAGAATATCAAACATAGAACAATAAAACTTCTATAAAAGAAGAAGTAAGAAAACATTGTGATAAAATGGGGAAAAAAAATAATACTCAAAATGAGCATTTCTTCATATTTCGATATGTTTTCAAAATTTCCTCTGCTCCTCTGCTGAGGCATTAAAATGTGCTCAAGTTGCTTTAAAAGGTAAAAATAAACAGAAATTGGTAAACCTCATATTTTTACAACCCTGAGTAAGAGGACTTTAGAAAACAATGTAGGAAAAGGAGTTAATGCTGCCATCCAATTTTCTACCCTTTAATGACTAAACCAAGCAAATTCTTTCAATATTGATGAGTTTAAAATTCTGTACCCTGGGTAAACAGATAATTGTTAAATATTATATTACCTTGCAGTCATACAAACCTAGCTGGGGATATAAGAGAGCAAAGGATGATACGAAAGATTGGTTGATAGAAGTGCCACAGAATGCAGGTTAGAAATAAACCAAGGTTGAAGTTGACTCATCATAGGATGATTTTAAACATTTACTAAAATGAATAAACTTCACACAAAGAAGTAATGTAGAAGGAGGAAAAAACAAAGGTGAAAGAAGCAATTGCTTGTAACAAGTAATTGGTGATTTTCTGTAATGTTTTCAAGACTTGTGTATTGTATGGGATTAAAAAGTTGGGTAAACTGTAACCAGAGAATTCTGTTTTAATGACCCTGAGGAATAAGGCTGTAGAAATCATTGTGAGAAAAAGGGGAAAATGCTGGTAACCAGCATTTTATCCTTTTCCCGCAATGTTTTCTTCCCTATCAGAGGTAAAACCCATTATATAGGTTAAATCTAATTTGTTGACTGTAGATACTTTCAATATGGATAAAACCAAATATTGGTTCATTGGTAGATAATTAATCTTCACTTCAGTTGGGAGGAAGAGATTTACTTGGGCAGCATGGTACTGGTTAAGAATAACCCATAGGATTTTGTTCGTGGACTGTAGTGATGTCACTGAAATATTTCAAAAGATGACGATAAAATGAAAGGTATTACAAGTCAAATTTGAGAACTTCTTATCGTCTCTAGGATATTTCTTTACAGTATGTGGTATATTAGACCTACCAAAAAGTCAGCAGTTACTCAAAGGACATGCACTTGAAGAAAATAATTTCATTTTATATTTGTGTTATAGTTTAACATGATTAAAGCATCACAGTAAAGCTGAAAATGTAGCAGTTGCTAGTTACTGTAAATGTGAAAACTTAAAATTGTCGCTCCTTTTCACACTGTTTTCAAAAGCTGTCAACTGTAGGGATGTTAAAAGTCATATTTGTACAAACTGTTTCTTGCTTCCAGATCCATACGAGGACCAGTTTGAGAAGCGGAAAAATGCCAAGAAAGAGAGGGTAGCCAAGAATGAGTTACAACGTTTGCGTAACATTGCTAGATCTCAGCATAAAAAAGGTAGAGGTATATAGTAACACTCAGAGAGCTGAATTCATTCATCCAATATTTAGTCTAGGATGACACCCAGATGATTTCAATTTAACTGTTGCCTTTGTCCAAAAAATCTCAACAAAGTGTAGATCAAGGATCAATGCATGTTTTATGTATTCAGATCATGATCTACACTGGCTGCAAATGTAACCTAAGTTGTAAAAGATGCTTTAAAGGGGCATTAAACAGATTTTGATCCAAATTTTTTTTGAGGATAGGAAGTTAATATTTTGTAAGGATAAATCATAAGTAAGTGATTGTTTGCCCTTAGTTGGGAAAGACACAAAAAGGTAATGCTGAAAAAAAAAAATTGCACCCAGTGGGACTCAAACCCACAGCTTTCAAAACCAAAGTTGGCAACCATGCCATCTGAGCTATGTTGCTACCAATTTTTTACTGTGTTAAAAATGTATTTCTTCTTTGTATTGCAATAACGACTATACCATCACTGACTGTAAAGGAAATTCTCAAGTAAGATTTAAAAAAAAAACTTTACAATTCACTATGTTTCTACATGTATTTCTACCTGTGTTTAATTTTTAAAGGGACTTTATACCAGATTTTGTTTTGCAAGTATTTTTTGAAAATCTTAGCAAAGATTGCTAATTTTCATTGATATGTGATGATGAAAGAAATTTAAACAGAAATACCTATAGTGTATAAGACAAAGAATTTTTAGGTTTTTTTACAGTAAAATGTCCTATTCCATTAGTAAGGGTATAGCTGTTACTGCAAGGGATACATCTCGTACATTTTGAACACGATAATTATTCGGATGCATCAAGATCTAGTTGGTAGAGTTGCCAACTCTGGTTTTGAAGGTCCTGGGCTCGAGTAAAATCTAAGGCTTTTTGTCTTCAGTGTTTTTTGATTTTTTTATTTTTACTCAAACAAGAGTAAAGTTATAATGTCCTGATGAAATTTTACTACAGAATATCAACTTTCTCCCTCTGTCCCACACCCTCCCCAAATTTTCATCAAAATTTGGATAATGCCCCTATAATGCCATCACCTTGCAAGCAACTGTCCTTATTAAAATATTTAAGATATTCTAACAAACTTGCAAAAACAAATCGGATTTAATTTCCCTTCAATGGTTAAATGTGGATCACTTTGTACATTGCACTTTGCAGCACATTTCATCAAATATCTTCCCTGCCCTTCCCTAACCCCTCCTACCCCTCCCCTCCCCTCCCCTCCCGTGTCTCTTCCCTTTCCTTCTGAATCAGGATTGCCTGTGGCACTGATGGGGATAGGTTTGCTGCAAGAAATATTGCTACAAAAAGTAAAGGACAATGTATCTTGTCTGTTTGGCATCTGGTATTAAAGAGATAGATTAGGTGATTTGCCCTATACTAACCAAATAGACATAGAATTGTTGTGTTTGTATATGGATTATTGATTATAAATGAACAAGATACATTCTAGTTTAGCTTCTTAATTACATGAAGACAAACACCGTACAAGATGACAGAAAATTAATATGACTATTTATGTATGCTGCATGTAGGTGGGGCTTATCAGCAGACAGGGATGGGGCCCTAGTAAGAAATACAAAACAAGAATATTGCAAGAGAAGTCAGCAGGTGTAATTGAATTACATGAACATTGCTAAATGAAAAAAAGTCCAGGGTCTGTATTTACCAACCACCTGAAATCCAGGTCTAATTCTCCAATCCAATGCTAGGGTTCTGATTGACTAAGACAATGTTTTGGCCAACTAGACAGCTGCTCTTGGAATTCAGAGTTAGAACAATATTTAGAACTGGAATGTGAATGCAAACCTAGAATCCTTAACCCTTTACCACACAATCCCGAGTTTTAGTGACCCTGAGAAAAGGAGCCTTTTGAAAACATGTGGGAAAAGGAGAAAATGCTGGTAACCAGCATTTTCTCCTTTTCCCACAATGTTTTCTTCCTTATCAAGGACATATTTTTTCCTTTGAGCCACCTTCAATTTGTCACCTGGAAATGCTTTCAGTTTTCACAAGTCTAAAATTTTGTCGTTTGGTAAAGAGTCAAACCATTACCTTATAGGCTATTTTTAGACATGCCCCAAACTGTGGCAAGAAAGAAAAGAAAAAAGAAGTAATGGAAAACAACTTTATTTTGATGATATGGAAAACATTGTGGTAAATGGAGTAGTTGCTTGTTATAAGCAATTGCTTCTTTTCCAACAATGCGTTTGAAAGTAGTACATGCCAGGAGTGTGAAAAGTCATATTGCACGGTGTTGATTAAGTACAATGTATATCTCTTATCTCCCACTTCAGTTCCTGGTGTTGGTCTAACCCCAACAGAAGCTCCAAGTAAAGAATACCTGGGCAAAGCTCTCACTTTAGCTAAAAAGTCAACAGCTTCAATTGGAAAATTTACAGAGTCACTCCCCAAAGAGAAACCAGCAAAAAATATGGGGAATAAGAGAAAGGTATGATTTGTTTGAATTTCTTTTTTCAAAGTAATTTGACTGAAACTTGGTTTGAACTGCAAATTCTATACTGAAATGTCAACCCTTATCCTGCTAAATAAGTTGAAAAAAAACCTTTCAAGCCAATGGTAAAAACTCGAATAATGTTATTCCAAACATTTTTTTAGAGAAAAGATATCTCCCTGTTGGACATTGTAGATCCAAGATCATACTCCTCGCTCTGTGCAGTTTGATCTTGATCTACACTGTCTGCAAAAGGTCTGTGAGTCACGCGTAGCAGCCTAAGGGTTAAAATTCAGTACATAATGAGCATCTTACTGCCAGGTAACTAAGTGAAAATTACCTAATATTATTATTATCTTATTTTAATAGTAAAGACGTGATTATCTAAAGTTTTAAACTACTAGATAACTTATTTGAAAATTTCTACTAGATAACTTATTTGAAAATTTCCAACCGATAGTAAAAGCCAAAGTTTTTAATTCCAAAGTTCTTGTAGGCTGAAAAATCCCACAATATCAGACAATGTAGATCCAAGATGAGATTTTTCCCCACAAAATACCACCTTTTGCAACCCTAAAAATTTGGGTCAATACCTGGTTTAATGCCAATCCTTGGAAGTGCAGTCGGTAGCGTATAGGACTTGAGACCTTAGGTTCGCTGTCAGGAATCCCCAGTTGTGCCAATTTATTTAAGAAAATTTATGAAAGTCGTTATTACAGGATTCATTCCTCTCTTATTACTGATCATTGCCCCAACAGAGGTTATGTGGGAAAGCAGCCAGTGAGTTGGGAAGGATATTGTGCAAATCACTGGAAAAAGAAAACTTAAGGAAAGCATGGCTAAAGCAATATAACTAAAATTGTGTTGAAAATAACGTTAAGCACTTTTCAAACAAAGGAACAAAAAATCTGGTTTAATGCCCCTTTTACATGCTTGGGAACAATACTGAATTTAGTTGGATTCAATTGCTGCATGAGTTTACCTGTCAAAAGTATGGACTGGTTCTCCAGTAAACTTAGTCTGGATTACCTGCCCCTACCACTTCGTTATCGGTTCAGGCAAAGCGCAATAATGGCGGCCTCCTAGGTGTCCTCAAGTGTACCCCTACATGCTTTACCATTTTCCACAATCTCATGTGATCCAGTTTGATAAGTTAATAAAATGAGATCAATTTTGTGAAAAAAATACATTACCGAATCTAAAACGTGCTGTTGGGGTATGATAAAAATTTGACCATGAATCATTTTAAAAGTAGCCCTGTTTTCGGACGTTATATAGGTCCATTGACATTTCGGATACTTAAAGCATTTCTAATATGTTGTTTTTCTTGCTAAATAAGAACAACATGTAGGAAAACTCACTGCCATGACTTTATTGCAAGCCATCTGTTTTGAATTCAGCCTATGATCCCATTTGATCATGTAAAATAACAATATCCCATCTCCTCTATATTACCAATGGGGGCCGCCGTTATTGCGCTTTGCCTGATGTACTCTTGCAGTACGGCGGGGTACCAGACTAAAGTAAACTTAGCCAGTGGAATTTAGTATTTTACATAAGCAGATGATTTAATCTAATAGTCTTTTGATTATCGTGGTGCATGCAACTGCCTGCTTGTTTAGCGATATTTATTATACATCGATTTATGTATACATTTCAGTTTGAGCCCAACAATGTCAGTCTAAAAACAGAACAAAATAGACAAATTAAGATACTGGAAGAGTTAGCCCAAGGACCCGTAGTTAACGCTTCAAAAGCAGCAAATATGCAGTTGAGAGAGGAAGACTCAGAAAGGTTGGTGCATTTTAAAGTCTTCTATAAGTCTTTACAGGATGACAAAATCTTAGGCTCATGAAACCATTTGTAGAAGACAAATTGCATGTGACGTAACCCTTATCCTGCTATGGAATAACTTCAGTGAAACTTTCAAGCCCATGGTAAAAACCAAAATGTTGGTATTTCAAAGTTATGGGGATTCGGGATCATGTATGTACACATCTTATCGGACAGTGTAGATCAACGATCAGACTGCAGGTTCTGTGTAGTCTGATCTTAATCTACACTGTCTGCAAAAGGTCAGTGAGTCGCTTTTAGCAGCCGAAGGGTTAAATCATGGGATTTATCTTCGAAAGGGCACTTACTCTGATCAGGAGAAAACACTGTGGGAGAAGGCGAAAATGCTGGTTACCAACATTTTCTTGTTCTCCCACAATGTTTTCCAAAACTTTCTTCCTCAGTGTGATCGAAACACTGGAATGTTTGGTGAAGACTCTTCTGTAATTGATTACCACCAAATTTTTGTGTACAGGCAGTTCAATCAAAATATACCCCCTTTCCCCGAGAGTTTTTTGACCTTCAAAGACATATCCTGTTACTTGAATGATATCAAATTTGTTGTCTGCGAAAGCTTTCACTGTGGACGAGTCTAAAATTTTTGTCATTTGGTAAAGGATTGAAACTGTAAATGATGTAATCTGTTGTTGAACCCATTGAAAGGGACATAAGTGAAATATTACTCTCAAGGCTAATGTTAGACAAAAACCAAGAATTAGTATTAGATACAAAAAGCAGACATACTGTAAGAAAAAATACTGTAGGTCAAAGACCAATAAATTCTGTTTTATACAAACAATTGCTTCTTTCCCCACAACATTAAGGCTGCTAACTGCAAGGCCATTAAAAGTCCTTATTGTACAGTTGTGGGTGTTCAGTCACCAAAAAGAACCAAAATATTCCACATTTTTATGTAAACATATGAGCCATGTTCTGGCAAAAGGGGCTTAATGCATCTGCATGATGCATCATTTCAAGCAAGTCATCACAGAGTTATGGATCCATAAAATCCACATAGTCTAGTGATTGACTGAATTTTGAGGAAGAATGGTCCTTGAACATTCAGAAAATTGACAGATAGTGAAAAGTTTCGGCCCAGGTCAGCCTGCGCGGCTTGCGCAGGCTGACCTGGGTCGATACTTTACGCAGATGCATTAAGCCCCCTTTTCATATAGCATGGCTCATATATATTGTACAACAGTATTAAAGTAAAATCAGATAGTGGTGATCAAAAACAGGTTGCATGTTCTATTCAATCTAATCTTGATTTACTTTGTCCACATTGACAACAAAAGCAGTGTTTGAATGCTGGAAGGCTTAGGTTTATCTCTTTATATTCCAGGGCTAAACGTCGACGAGAAGATCCTAACTTTGGCAAGAAAAAATTGCAAGGAAAGAGAAGTAAACATGGACATGGAAAAAACAATAAAATTTTTCAAAAAGGAGGCAATAAGAAGGGCTTCAAAGGAGGGAAAGGAGGCCCTCGAAAGGGAAAAGGCAGGAAATAATTGTGAAATAAAATTGTGATGTTGATTACTTTAGTTGTACATAATATGATGTATTGAAAAGTTTACAGAAATAAAATTATTGAAAAGACATAATGCTTTAAAATTGTATAGAAATTTGTACACAATTTTTAAACTGAGAGAAAAAGTACGATCCTGAGATGACAGTGTAATGTTAAAATCTGCCATTTTAAATAGTGTGATTATCACAACGCTCAACTAGCAATATGCTGTTATAAAGATAATATAGTCCCAGAATAACTTTTTACAAACGTTGTAAAGGAGCATAATATATATAGTTGAAAGTATTGGGAAATATGTGCTCATTACTACCGGTTAATGCACGAAAAAAGATGTGGAAAGATGTTCTTAAAGAGAAATTGCTCGTCTTTGCCACAAAGGTTCTACAGATGGTCTGCAGGTGGCATTGTACATGTAATAACAGACCTATACTTTCTGCTAAGATAATCCCAATGCATCATGCCGACTTGCCTGATGTGTATCGTACCAGTTCTCCTGATGTAAAATGGCATAATTTTCTTTATCTGAGCATCAGTTTGTTTTTTGCTCACCTGAGTACAAAGGTAATCTGTCTTGATCATGCTATGTCCGTTGCTGCATTGTCCGCCGGCAACTTTTACTATTGTGCACTACAGAGGCCACGTTTGTAATCCAATGCTCCTAAAACTTGGCCGACTCACTGATTGTCTTGGTAATGTATTTGTTGACTTTGAAAAATTGTTCACCTCTGGTCGAAGTCTTCGTCACTTGGTCAAATCTTTAAAAAAAGATATATTATGCATTGTAGTGGCCAAATTGTCAGCCCACCGCGTAGTAATAACGTCTGGAAGACAAGTATGGGTCACCATAGGTTTGATACAAACATTTCCTGTTCAATGCTCATGACTTGGTCAGAATGTTTATGTTAATGACATGTTAGAAGAGTTCTAAAATAGTCACCTTGGATCAAAAGGTAGGTCACTGGGTAAATGTAAGGATAACATCAGAAGTTTCGCTCAATATTTATGAAGCAAAGTGAGGATGTTTGCGTTGATGGTACCTTGTTTATAAATTAATTTACTGTATTTTCTGAAAGATATTATGCCCTCATCTCTACATTATAGCAGGGATCGTGTATGTATACATACGTTCCCCGAGTATTATTGCCTTGGCGATTGCTTGATGTGATCGTCAGTATATGAAAGAGGTAGGATTTTTTAATGACTTATCGATGGCATTGCCTGGACGGATTATAACCCTCACCTCACTATCCGGGAGGTTATTGGTTCAAACCATGACCAGATGATAACAAGGACCATATAACGAAAGTAGTAATGCAATACTTTTAATTCTTGAAGCCAAGTCGTTCATAATGAGCCAACGAAACCTCTGATAAGACGCTATATACATGACTAGAAAGGTTTAACCCTTTCCCAAACAAGCCCTGGTTTTCACGTGTCTGCAGTACAAGTCTTTTGAAAACACTGTGGGAAAAGGAGAAATTGCTCGTAACGAGCAATTTCTCCTTTTCCCACAGTGTTTTCTATCCTTTTTGATAACTTTATGCCATTTTCATCAAATTTGAAATTGTTGTCTGCAAACTCTTTCAATTTGGACCAGTCCAAAATTTGTCGTCTGGGAAAGGGTTAAAAGGCACCAAGACGTGAATCTTTTTCCTTCAAAAAGCCATTCAAACCTTTTTCTAAAATTAGGACAATTTGCTACCGACAATATCTGAAGATTGTGGTGACTATGTTCAAAAAAGTAGTTTTTTTAACCTTCGACAATGCCGTCTTCTGGTTAAGATTTAACCTTTTTACCACACATTCCCGAGCAGAACGCTTTTGAAACCATCGTTGGAAAAGGAGAAAATGCGTATAACCATGCTGTTAACCACCATTTTCTCCTTTTCACACATTTTTTCAACCCTATTAAAGACAGAAATCGTCCTACATTCAGTTTGTCATCTGTAAATGATTTCAATCTGGCCACGTCCAAAATTTTATCGTTTGATAAACAGTTCATGTCCCCAAGATCCGTTAGTTTGTCTTTTTGTCTGTCGGCATGACTTGAGTTCCGCCTAATAACACCAGTGTTTATTGTCAGATTTAAATCAAATTTAGCATGTTTCACAGTCTCACTTAGACACTGACTGGTTGTTAGGGTTAAATTCCGTTGGTGTTCGATAGAGTTACGGGACTTCGAAACCGTGTAATTTTATAATTACCTGGGTTCGTATTCACCAACCATTCTTAATAACGTTCTAAGAGGTCTTATTCTCCAGAATTTTCTAAACTTGAAAGTAAAAGCCACTTCTGACTGGCCAAAGCAAGTTTTGTTACTTCAAATTTAGAAAATCTTGATGAGTAAGACTAAGAATATTCTTAAAAGATACATCTATACTCGTTTGCAGCCTGTTTTAACCCAAATGTTGCCCATGTCGGCTGCAAAGTTGTGGAGATTACGACCGATAGAAAATGTCATTTATTTTTTTGCAGCCTTTAAAGAAATCATTCTTGTAATTTCCGGTTTTAAATGAGGACAAATCCCTTGAGTTTCTCTAATTCTTACATCATAGAATATAGGTAATTTATCTATATTTACACAGCTACTCAAATTCCTCTCTGGCTGTAAGGATGTATCTTTAAGAATGGCTGGAGGATACGGACCCTGGTTTCCGTCAAGTTATCTAATTATTTGCTATAAACGTTGATAAAAAAAATTAGACTGTTTTTTTACTATTTCTTTGAGATGTCGATTGAATTTGATAACGGCCAAAATACAATGTTGTTTGGAAGAGTAATTGGACTTTGAAATCGTGAAAATTTGACATTTTCTGGTTTTCTGGAAAAAAAAATGTTTAATATTTATCAGCTGATATGAGCCAAATTTAATGTATTGATTTATATCATTGAGGTGCCAAGAGAGTTCGATATTTTAAAAAATGATCGCCCATTCGTTGACTTTTTAGTTAAAATTTTACAAAACTCGCCAGTGAAAAAAAAAAAAAATGTCAACGTCACCAAAGGCTCGCTTGATAACATTTCCAGAACTAATTTAACCCCATCAGTCACAAAAGCGGCATAAAAAGCTTTTGCGGACGGCAAAAATCTAGATCAGACTGCACAGATCGTGCAGTTTCATCTTAGATCTACACCGTCCGTTAGCTATGTTGGTTTATGACGAGAAAAGACTTTTACCTACAATGGAAGTGTTCTTTAGATTTTGGTAGAAGCCGAATTAACTCATTTCGCAGTAAATGACTTGTCCATATTCAAAGCATTTGCACACGACGACACATTAAATGATTCTCAAGTGATTGAATTGGTCTCTGAAAGGACAAAAAACATGTGAGCCATCAGAGCTCCAGATAAGAAGGAGTGATGGTATTCTAAATCCATTATTTCTCTTCCAAACCCTGTGCTGTGGGTACTCATTAGAATCTTCTCGATGAGACGATTCTAATGAGTACCCATAACACAGGGTTTAGTGGAGAATAATTAATATTTTCAATTTTGACATCAAAATCACTCCCTCTAACTGGAGCTCTGATGCCATGCTCTGTTAGGCTCAGTGCATTCGCAAAAAGTATCGACCCAGGCCAGCCCTCATAAAATGGGCAATACTCTTTGAAAAGGGGGCTTAATACATCTGCGAAATGTATCCACCCAGGTCAGCCTGCGCAGTCCGCACTGGCTGACCTGGGCCGAAACTTCTTGCTATTGGTCAATTCTCTGCATGTCCAAGGACCAGTTTACCTCAAGATTCAGTCGGTTGGTAGACAAAATGAATTTTACGGATTTGTAATCATGTGATAACTTGTTTGGTCTCTGGGAGATGCATGATGCATGGATCACGGAGGTGCATGTTACCAAGCCATCACATAATTATGGATCCATAATAACCATTTTTTTTACAACCGACTTAATCATGAGAAAAAATGGTCCTTGGACATACAGAAATTTGACCAATAGTAAAAAGTTTCGGCTCAGGTCAGCCTGCGCGGACTGCGCAGGCTGACCTGAGTCGATACTTTTTAACAGATGCATTAAGCCCCCTTTTTAACAGAGCATGGCTCATTTCCAAAGGGCTTCTTCATCAAAGTCATTAAAACTCAGGATTACCTAGTAAAGACTGACCTGTGTCGGTACTTTTTGCAGACGCATTAAGCCCCCTTTTCACAGAGCATGGCCCATTTTCAAAGGGCTTCTTTATCAAAGTCAATAAAACTGTGGATTATCTAGTAAAGGGTAAATAGACTTTATCTCAAAAGCTAACTCCTGTCAGATCCTACATGTTTGTTGATAGATTAAACAGTTAACCAAAGCTTAAGACTAAAATATTAGTACATCGTGTTTATAGAATGGGGACGGGTTTAGGCAATATGGAATTTCTTCGGAATGTAAATTAGAAATTCACTTTTCTTTGATATACGTCATATTATCATTATAAAACTACAGATTTTTTTCCTCGAAACCTTACGTCGATATACTGGATCAAAATAGAATGAGATTAGGTTGATAGATTATATCTGTCAAAAGAGTTCAAGTATTGTCTATTTCATCTGGTCATCATGGACTCAGTTGTTGCTCTCCGACTCTAAGCTCGACCAGTTTCTTTCCGATAACTGATGATAATCATTTTAACAGGATTCATTCTTCTCTCAACGCTGATCATTGTTTCGATGGTGGTTATGTGGGAAAGCAGTCAGTGGTTTGGGAAGAACAGTGTTCAAAGTACTGGTAAAAGAAACTCCAAGAAAGCATGGATAGGTGCACAGGCACTCGCGATACAACTGAAATGATTTTGAAACGGCGTTCAGTATCATACAAACATTACAAACAATAAATGAGTGAATGAACGAACGAACAACGAACGAATGAATGTATGTTGCTATACGGCGCATCGATATCCAGTGTCATTTAACGTGCACAACAAGGGATACAAGAGGACGCTAAAAAAGGACTCTGCACTGGTTTGAAATGGTGTGAATGTTAAGGTGATTGTTAAATGCACATAAAGAAGAAGTATAAGCCTATTATTTACAATGGACATTATTAAGCGACTGGGCAGTCCTCGCTTACTCATAAGCCCTTGTAATTTAGTAGAAAGGCAAATGCTAGTTAGAGAAATATGACTATCAGGGGATAAAGGGTTAAGCTAGAAGATACATGGAAAAAAGAATTATGCCAAAATGGAACCAAGGCACACAAAGAGGAGGCAAATACAAAAGAACGATGCTCTGACATAAGGGGGCTTAATGCATCCGCGTGATGCATTGTACCAATCAGGTTAACAAAAAAATGGTGGATCCATAAGAGCTACTTTTTAACAGCTGACTGTATCATGAGGTAGTCTGGTCCTTAGACATACTGAAAATTATTGACCAATAGTGAAAAGTTTCGGTCCAGGTTAGCCTGCGCGGACTGCGCAGGCTAACCTGAATCGATACTTTTCGCAGATGCATTAAGCCCCCCTTTTCACAGAGTATTGCCCATTTAAAGAAGTTCCAGAATTTCGGGTAAACACCACCCTCTAAAATGAAGGAAATAAATGATTCCGTGCGGAGGGTACCAAAAAGGTTATACATACTGTCGGCATTAAATGCTGTACTTGTAAAGTGTACGGTGCACTGAACGCATTCAGGTGCATCTTCTCTGTTTAATAATCGAGACTGTGTCAACCGTGAATGTCGCATTCAACTGCAAGCAATTACAACTCGCTGTACAGACCTGTAAGATGGAATTTCATTAATACGTTCAAGAACATGGCATCTTTTTGCCAGTTCTCCACAGACAGCTGCGGCTGCAACCGAGTTATCATCTTTAGAGCCATCTGTATAGATGGGTTTGAAGGGAAAAAAGGGTTCCTTTAGCTCCATGTACTTGGAACGAAAAACGCTTTGGTCTGTTTCAGACTTCTTAAAAGAGGCCTGGCCAAATCGTAATTCAGTACAGTTTTGTGTCTGAGGAGGAATGTCAGTATAGACTCTTACGAAAATGAAAGTTTGCAACAAATGCATAGCTCAAATACAAACCGCCACGGCTGGGATTCGAACCCGTGCGGGCAAAGATCCTCGTTTATCGAGGTTTAAAAGACCAACACCCTGAGCTTCAGAGAATTCTTCCTAACGCAGATGTCAGGTATTGATTTTATACGGGAAGAAGCTATGCTGTAAGGAAGGAGTGATCTCCCGTAACACACACCCTCTTAAGAGAAGTCATCATCATTTTTGATGACGGAAAGCCTTATTAGGCAGTAAGTCTGTTATTTAGACAACAAATGGCTCAGTGGCCAATAACGGGCAGACAACAAATGGCTCAAAGGCCAATCCCGGACCAGCCCTCATCTTACGAACATGAAAGTTCGCAACAAATGTATAGCTCAAATACAAACAGCCACGGCTGGGATTCGAACCCGTGCGGGCAAAGATCTTCGTTTATCGAGGTTTAAAAGACCAATACACTAACCCTTGAGCTAAAGAGAATTCTCCCTAAGGCAGATGTCGGGTACTGATTTTATATGGAAATAAGCTATGCTGTAAGGAAGGAGTGATCTCCCGTAACAAGACTCAGAATCTATACAAAGATTGTGTAGAAATTGGCCTTCTAAGAATGAGTGGAAATCATCGTAGGAAAAGGGGAAAATACTGGCTACCAGCATTTTCTCCATTACCCAAGACGTTTTGTTTTCAAAAGCCTTCTTTCTCGGGGTCATTATAACTCGGGATTTTTTGGTAATGAGTAAATCAGATTTGCAAGTTCTGTACCTCCCGTGCCAAACTTTTTATCCACGAGTGTGCAACCAGCGCAAAGTCAGTGAATCTAATCAGGCTCCAGAAATTTTGCCAAGAAATTCTATTTAAGGAAACGCCTAGATGAATGGTACTCTTGACCCGAATAATTTTTCTATTCATTTTCATTGCTCCGGTTTGTACCATTTCCGGTGATTAATACGTAGGCTGCGGAAGTCTCGTTAACTCTCAGCACTAAACGTATGAGCCACAGTCTGATAAAAGGGAGCTATAAAAGGGGGCTTAACGTATCTCGTGATGCATTGTACCAGTCAAGCCATCACTAATTATGGGTCCATAATAAGTCACTTTTTAACAACTAACTGAATCTTGAGGTAGACTGGTCCTTGAACATACAGAAAAATGACCAATAGCGAAAAGTTTCGGCCCAGGTAAGCTTGCGCGGACTACACAGGCTGACCTGGGTCGATAGTTTTAGCAGATGCATTAAGTCCCCTTTTCACAGAGTATGACTCATATACTCGACTTCTTTAGGCGGCTGAAAATACAATCATCTGAAACTCAGAAAGACTTGACCAAACAAGCGCACGGTATACATCCAAGATCAGAATGCACGTTCTGCGCAGTCTGACATTGGGCTACGCCTCCCACAAATTTCCCTTTTCTAGCCTATGGCGCTGAAAGGGTTAAATACGCAAATACGAGTTTTAACCCCTCCTCTAAGTCAAAGAATTTTGCAATTATTGTGGATAAAAGGAGCGATGGCATTTTACAAGCAACTACTTCTTGTCTCACAATGGTTTTCATGTTTTGGAAAAAATATAAATGGACATATTCTTTTCTTTCAGTTGTTTCTCCATTGTGTTGTTACTTCTCGTTTCGGGATCTCCTTTACAAAGTCGAAAAACAGTTCGTGTCGTGATGGTTACCTTTACATCACGACAAAAATTTCTACTCACCGAAATTGAAAGCGTCTGCAGACGACAAATTAAATGTGACTCAAATGACATTATTTGTCTGATAAAGGATGTCCTCAAAAGCTCTCTTCTTTAAGGATCGTTAAAACACTTTACTAAACGACCAAATTTTTAGACCCATTTATATTCAAAACATTTGTGGACGACAAATTGAATTAAAATCAAATTATGGAATTTGTCTGTGAAAGGGTAGAGAATATTGTGAGAAAAGGAGAAAATGCTCGTTACTAGCATTTTCTCCTTTTCCCACAATGTTTTCAAAGACCCTCTCAATCATGGAAAAAAACTCGGAATTGTGTGGTGAAGGGTTAACCCCTAGACTGCTGAGCGCGACCCACCTACCTTTTGCGAACAGTGAAGATCAAGATCAGACTGCACAGAAGTATGCGATAAGGAGATATCTTTCCTCCAAAATTGCCTTTGAAATTTCAAAATTTGGGTTTTTACTATAGGCTTGAAAATTTCGTTTCACTTATTTAGCAGGATAAAGGTTAAGTCTATAGAAACCATTTCCCTCAAATGTTTTATGTTGATATTTGTTGGCATTTATACGATTAATGTTGATAGTATCTTTAAAAATTTTTAGGCGAATATTTCGCACATGGTCATGTACGATCTTTGGCCTCACGGATATAAACCCAAATGCCATGCAATACGGCTTTTTTTTTTGGAGGGGGGCGGGGTTCTAGCGTGGCTCAATGGTAAAGTGTAGGACTCGTGACCTGGAGGACCCGGGCTCGAGCCTCACTGGATCCACTCGACTTTTCGTGGGAATGTCCTTGGGCCAGACACTTCAGAGCCCCACCCTAGTGCTGGTTGAATCCAGGAAATACATGAATATGTGAGCTGTCGCCATGATATGACTGAAATAATGTTGAAAGCGGCGTAAAATACCATTCAATCATTCATCCAGTGATTTTTTTTTTCCGAAATAAAGAGCTGTTGCTTGTTACATGAATGTGTCAGAATGGATGTCATCAAACCTCGGAAAGAATTTGGTCGAAGATTCGAATCCGAAGCCTGGCCAAGAAAGCTAAGTGGGTTAGGCGCTGTACTAGTAATCTTGGGGTTGTGTGTTCAAATCTCCGCTCGATTAAAACCCTTTCCGAAATTGACGTGGGTTGTCACTGAAATAGCTTTTAGTCCTTTCTCAACACTTAACCTTGTTTCGACTTCAGGTTAAACGTCAACATATTATCTAGATTGTAAAACAAGTTCTATGTCTCATACGGGTATTACAGATTACTCTCGCCCGATTTCTACCTGGAAATTTTAACCAGTACTCGTGCCGTATTCAGGTGATTTCTAGAGATGAACCTGCTAATCACGGGATTCTAACCCGAAACCTCTGATGTGAAAGGCCGAAGCTCTACTCCCAGAACTACTGTCTGCCACATGTAGTGTTGTGACTTTGTTCTTGTGGGAAAACAGCTACATGCTGGGAAGATAATGATTTGCGTATCACTGGTAACGAAACATGAAGATATATCTTTCATTTTCAAATACATTTCTATCTGATATGGACATTCTGGACACAGAACCGGACTACTTTTCAAGACGGCAATCAACAGGCGAATTTTAAAACAAAATATACGTTTACTCACTAAAACCTACCATGTACGATTCAACCAGCCATGGTTAGCTAGCATATAACCTATGCAACAGCCATTTATAAACATATCCCCTATAGGCTTGGGAAAGAGCCCATGTATGAGCCCAGCAAGGTGGGGACGCTATTTTTGTTGTCAATCTGTTGCATCCCGGTTTTCCCCATGTCTATATTTAGAAACTGTCTGCAGAGATTTACGGTGGTATTTTATAAAATTATTTTCCCCGTTTTAAATCACTAGATTTTAAAGAAATTCGTAGCTAAAAACTGGATTGATTCTTCTACAGATACATTATTCATAGCCATTTTAGCGTCAATTTACGCACGGCGTATTAATATTTATCCTGTACAGGATAGTGTTGCATCATAGCAGACAGGTCTAATCTTCGAAGAATCATGATTGACATGCGCAGACAACCTGATGAGTAGGCTCTTTACGCGCAATGATACTACTTAAATACAATTGGAAACGCCAAGCCAACATAAATAAATAACCCGAACTTCTTAACTCTTAAAAATTTAAAGGGGCGCTATATAAATTTTTATGATAACACCAAACTTTAAAAGTGTTTTACCACTAAACTGAAGCAGTTTGCAAACGATCAATAAATAAGAATGGACAGTGTAAGGATTTTAATGGTATTCTTCACAGTGATACGTTGCCTCTTTACTCTTTACCAGACAACAAAGTTATAGACTGGGCCAAATTCAAAGCATTTGCAGACGACACCATAAAAAATAATGGATTTTTTTCTGTGAAAGGTCAGAAAACATTGTGGGAAAAGGAGAAAATGCTGGTTACCAGCATTTTCTCCTTTTCCTACAATGTTTTCCAAGGCTTCTTTCTCAGGATGGTTCAATCTCGGGATTATGTGGTAAAGAGTCAAATAATTTTCAAAACTTTGCAAATGATTGTGATATATTGTGATCATATGATCAACAACATGCATCCATTATGTGGTACTACGAATATGAAGTCATATCCGGTTTCATAAAGTACGTAGATTGCATTCTTTGATTTCAAAAGGACAATCCCGTTATTTAACCAAAACCGCACCTTATTTCATTGAATATAAACGTTCAATGCCCGTAAGCTTGCTAAGGAAAAGTGTATCCATTTGTATCTGTCAGGAGTTTACGAGAAATCGTATTTCAGGGCAAAAAAAAAAAACATGGAAACTCCCTCAAAAGACCATGAGATTTAACCACTAAGCAGGATAGGCTTGTCTCAAATGCTTTGTTAATTACTTTTAGAACTATTTTGAGATTAAGCACAATATTGGAAAGTTTCGGGCGTGATTTGATAGCATCAGGTCTATCATCATATCTATCTTGATTAGACGGTAACGCAAGTGCATTGTTTAATGCTGTTGAGAAAGTTTAAAATCGACATTAAAAAATTACCTGGAAAGTTTGAATAATAAATTCGTCACGATTTAAATAAAATTTAATACAGGTCAATTCGACTTTTTCTTTTCTTTTTTTTTTTAAAACTCTTTACAAATCAACAAAATCTTAGACTTGTCAAAATTGAAAGCATTTTTTTCCGAAGGAAAAATTAAATGCAGCTAAAATGAAAGATTATGGAAAAGAAACCAATGTTAAAAGGAGAAAATGGTGGCTACCAGCATTTTCTCCTGTTATATATGAGCCATGCTCTGCGAAAAGGGAGCTTAATGCATCTGCGAAAAGTATCGATCCAGGTCAGCCAGCGTAGTCCGCGCAGGCTGACCTGGGCCGAAACTTCTCGCTATTGATCAATTTTCTGTATGTCAAAGGACCAGTCTACCTCATGATGCAGTCGGTCGTTAGACAAAATGGACTGTATGGATCCATTATTATGTGATAACTTGTTTGGTGTTATGCATCACGTAGATGCATTAAGCTCCATTTTGCCAGAGCACGACTCAAATGTTTTCGTAAGCTGTTTTACTCTCGGTCTTGAAAACACTGGATTTTTAGGTCAAGTCTTAAAGGCTATACATTTTCTGTTTGGTCTGGTCTTGATCTACGTTCGTGGCCAAAGCAGCTGTTGTCACACATGGAAAGCTTAACAGTCCCGTGTTAGATTTATTGTGTAACAATATAATCACAACTATATACTCGCTCATCCCGATGAAAATTAACAAAAACTATATACATATAGTAAAACTTCAATACTGTGTCACATGGTAACGACTAAACCATATGGTTTTTCAATAGAAATGTATAAATATATTTCTGTCGAAAAATACATATGGTTTGTATAAAACAAGAAATATTATATTAAAGATAGACAGCATAAATTTGCCCGCAAATGGGCCTGCAATGGCCCTTAGAACAAACATGGCCAAATTTTAGAAGATGATGACCTTTTAAGTAACCGTCAAACTGAAGTCCTGTGACATCAATTCACTCCTCTGTTTCAAGAAAAATAGGTCCTCAAAATATCAATGAACAGATGCGTCAGTTCCATTTGATGTGAAAATAACACGCGGATTAAAAAAAAAGTGCAAACCAATTACACAAATAATGAACTTCAGAGTTAAATGTCAAAGAAGCAGCTCTAGATTTGAAATTAGCATCGTTTCACAGCTTTGATATAGACTAGTTCATGAAGTCCACGTTGCCAATGAATATGTAAATGTGAAATATGAATATGCCAAAACACCCCAAACCACTCGAAAAACACCCCAAACCACTGTCATTACACCTCAAACCACTTTCCTAACACCTAAACCGGCACGATATCATGGAAATATAGTCATGAAATAATGCTATTTGAATCTTACAAAGAAAGTGTTGTCAACAGTCACATGAATGGTTTTGAATGAAATGGTCCACTGTTAAAACCTATTTGCTATAGAAATTTCGACGATCACCTTTTATTCGTTCTTTAAGTTCTTTGATTTACTAATCGCAAATTTCTATTCATTCATCCGAATGTATCAGTACAAAGAAGTAGGTCAAAACCAGCGCACTCAACTACGCCAAATTAAACTTAAAGGCACTCTAGCCGCCAAAAGTAAACAAGCGCGAGTCAAAATGCAGACAAATTTAATTAATAGGCCTACGTTACATGCAATAACGATACATCCAATAACACGTCACTAAAATTTGTTGATAAATAGCCGAGTGATGGGAAAAGTCTACATACTCTTTGGACAGCCCTCGTACATTAAAAATTGTGGATACCATCATGAGTCATATATTGTGTAACTGAGTACAATCTGTCAAAATTTCAGTCGCTGGTAGAAAATGTATTTATAACTAAAACAAAAGTGGCACCTTTTGGTCTAGTTTTTTTCTGCATTTTCTACATTTTTTCTGCCAGCGACTGGAACTTTGACAGATTGCACTGGGACATACTATTAAATTTGTCTGCAATTTTATTCCCGAATTATTTACAACAGGCAGCCAGTAGACCTTTTCGGTATATCTTATTGCCGATAAAACTACATGCCTAAATATACATAACATTAACTCCAGAGTGACACAATTTAGACATTTTAGTATACTTCAACGTCGATACTGTCTCATTTGTACGTACACAAAAAGTAAAATTATTGTATATTTAGGAATGCAGTTTATCATTTATAGGATTTCATTTTATGTGTTTCTACCGAAAATTCTTTCGGTTCAACCCTTTACTATACTGCCTCAGGTTTTAACGACCCTGAGGAAGGAGGCCTTTGAAAACATTGTGGGAAAGATAAAATGCTGGTAACCAGCATTTTCTTCTTTTCCACATTGCTTTTTCTCCTCTTTCAACAAAAAATCCCGTCCACTGAGTCACATTTATTTTTTGCCTGCATATGCTGTCAATTTGGAAAAGTCTAAAATTTAATAGTTTGACGAAAAGTTAACCCTTGCCGAGTGACTCACTATTGCCGTTATACTGTCAAAATTTGTCTGGCATTTAACACTGCGCGTGTTCAACATTGTGTCAATTGTTTTATGGCAGCCAGTGTACATATCAGTGCATCTCTCGTGTTTCTCAGACCAAAATTTCTGAATGCAATTCTTCCAGACTTCACCACATTCTGTATGCATGTCTGGCTATAAGGCAACGTTTATTGCTTTCCTATAGTATATGTGCTGTAATTGAGAGTGATGGTGTATCAATAAAAACAATATTCCACGGGATAAACTTGATTCTCGAATAAAGTGCTTTTTGTGCTTTGCCGGAAGTGTTTATTTTTTCCCCCACAAAAGCTCAAGATACTGTAAGAACAAAACGATATCGGCAAAACCACATCGTTTATTGGTTTATTACTCAAGTATAATGTGATGTAAACTAATTAGAGGATAAATAGTACTTTTTTTTAAAAGGACATACGGCGTGCAACACACGAAAAGGGGCTTTCGGACATATGCGTAAAAGTGTGTCGTCCCAGATCAGCCTGTGCAGTCTGTGACTAGTCCGAGACGCCGCTTCCCGTTTTTGTGCAATTCTCTGTTTCACGAAAGTCTGCTGTATGAAAAAATCTTATGTAGTCGTAAAGTGCCGTCTCGGATTAGCCTGCGCGGACTGCGCAGGCTAATCCGAGACAACACTTTACGCAAACGTCCGAAGGTCTCATTTCGCATGTCGGGGCCAGATTACATCTTTTCGATTCTTGAAAGCGATATCATTTTTTTGCAATCCCACCGAACTGATGTTTCCTCGCACAATACTCTTATTATAAAATTACGTACTTATCGAAAATGTAAGTTTGGCTGTACTATAGAGTTTTTCATATTAAAGTCTTATGTAAATTACGGTAAATTCTTGTAATTGCCAAAATAGTCGGTTTTATATATTTTTTTTTTTCTTCATTGCTAAAAGCCGTAGATAATCTCTTAAATCAATTACACTTTGGAATGAAAATAACAGGTTCCATACTTTTCTCTCTTTCTTTTTTTAAGAAAAAAACAATTCTTTGGTAATTTGCACACGCTTTACCCTTTACTAAACAATCCTTTGTTTTAACGATGGAAACGGCTTTGGAAACACTGTGGGAAAATGAGAAAATGCTGGTAAGCACATTTTCTCCTTTCCCCATGATGTTTTCCACCTATATAAAGATTAAACCCCACCATTTACATAATATCTAAACGTAGTATTCCTTTATAATATACCTAAAACTTTCAACAACAACAACAAAAATTGCTGTTATTGACAATTTTATTCGAAAATGGTAGAAACAATTGAGGTAGAAACTTCATTTTTATTAATGGCGTATGAATATTATAGCGTAATTTTTTGACCAATCAAATTGCAAACCCGTATATACGTATTGTTCGTTCGGGATACGTCATCACACCATATTTGTAGTCGTACTTGACACTGTGAATATACGGATTTTTTCCAGTCGTGTGTGATTTTCTCCGCGTGTGATACACGTAGTTGAGCTGGAAATCTAAGAGTATATAATAAATTTTATATGCCCATTCATGGTTAACATTCAAGTTTTACATGGAAATGTCCTTCCTATATCAAACGGCTTGTACTTAAAGTTTTAAGTAGGATGTCCTCCCTTTTGTACTTAAGGCGTCCTATTTTACAAAGGTTTTCCTCCTTATTTTAAATGGGATATCCTTCCTACTTTAGATGTCCGCCCTTTTTTGCAAGAGATGTGCTCCCTATTTTTAAACGGGATGTTCTTCCAATTTTATATTGAGTGTGCTCATTATTTTCACGAGATGTCTTCCCTATTTAGCCTGGGTTGTCCTCGCTTTTTTTTACACAGGGTGTCCTCCCTATTTTACATAGGATGTCCTCCATATTTTACAAGGGGTGTCTTTCATTTGTTATCGTCTCTATTTCACACGTGATGTTCTCCCTATTTTGCATAGGGTGTCCTCCCCTTTTACACGAGGTATCCTCCCCATTCTACATTTAACGTCCTCTCTTTTTTACATGAAGTGTTCTCCCTAATTTGCATAGGGTATCCTCCCTTTTTACATGAGATGTCATCTCTATTTTACATAGGGTGTCGTTCCTATTTCAATTAGGGTGTCCTTCTTATTTTACACGTGGTATCCTAATTAAAATTTTCAAAAGACGTGCTTAAAGGTTTTAACCTAACTTTCCATACCGCACAAAATATAAGCTCATTGTGACTTTCCACCGGTGAAGAGGTACTTATTTGGTCGAATGTTGTACATATTAAATCATGGCCCATTGCCTGGTCAGTCAATCGGGCCTTCGGTCCGTCGATCCATCATCCATCAAGTAACTGAACAAACAACTACAGAAAAATAGATAATCATATAAGATTAAAACCAAAACTGATTACGCAATAGTTGAAAGGAAATAGGACAGCAATAATACGAGAAAGAAAGAAAGAAAGAAAGAAAAGAAGAAAGAAGGAGAAAATATGAAAAGGAGAAAAAAGGAGAACAATGGAGGGACAGAATGAGAGAAAAAGGAAAGACCGAACGATGGAAAAGAACGAATTCGAATAATATGCATCAGATAAATTCTAAGCAAAGTTAGAAACAAATTATGCATTCATCATAAGACAAGGAGAATCTACTCCCGAATACATGTATATACAAAGGAATTTGTCGACGTTTCAATGCTATGAATATTACCAATAGTTGTACCTTAGCTTAACAAAGGCATCAGACAATTTTCCCATAAGAAAGACTGACTTCAAATTATAACTTCCAGGCTAAAATGTTTTGTTATATCTACAGTCTGATCTTGATCTAGATATTCGACAAAGCACTTGAACATAGACTTCGTATTCAAAGGTTTAGTTTGTGAACCGAATGTTTTGCCTTTTCTTTGTACCACGACTTATTGCTCTCAGAAGCTTTGAAATAATTCCAGCTAGGAACAAGATCGGACGTTTTATTATATGACAAAGCAGGTAAAGATCAGGCAGCACAGATCATGCCAGTCCGGTATTGGATCTATTCTCTCCGATGTTGTGAGATATTTCTGGCCAAAACAGTCTGGGTATTTTTTGCACTATTTCGTTCTGAATGATTGACACCAAATGTTTGCTTTATTCGTTTATCAAAAAGATTTCGAACAAATGCCGCAGCCAACAACAACAACATCAACAATAGCAAAAATTACAATCTAATTTCACCATATTTCATTAAGACCATTTGCATCATTATAGATTTCAGACCCGTGCGGGTTGAAACTGGGGCTTTGCAGACGACACAGATCAAGATCAAGGTGTACTGTCTTGTCAAGCCTAAAAAAAGAGACATCTTTAAACAAGACAGACGGCATAAGTGGGAATAAGATATGAATATAGAAGGTTTCTCTTTGAAACTCTTCTTACGCTTGTATACGTGTTTAATAAATGTGTCAACAAATAGGCCTATATGGGCACGCCGAATAAATATGCCCCCTTTTTTTCAGAATCGGAAATTGCTATTTATTCATTCGAGTATATCAATATTAAGGACTGGGTATATACAGCTGCGCAGAAAAAATCCTGCGTGTCAGTGGTTTGTATCTTCAAACTGAGAAAGAAGTCGAGTTTAATTTCTACCGCTGAAAAGGATTTATAAGAACGAACGCCAAGAGGTTATGTAAGTTCTTCTCCAATACAGCGCATTGCCTCAATAACATGTCTCAATTTCATGCAAAAGAAACCTGAACACACAAAGAACTAAATACGGCGGAGTGATCTACAGCAGCAATAAAGTATTAAAAATACACAGAAAATGAAAAAGAAAAAGAGCACTAAAGTGATGTTAAAGTACTAAGTGCCTCGCCTTAAAAGGGATGAATACAACAGCCCAGAATTCAACCATCACTACCTCCAGTTCTGGGTTCGAGTTCACAGCATCATCGGTCAGTTGGATCTCAGTGTTTGCTATCACGGCTCTGCTCTCTGTGGTTGGAAATTCCCTCGTGATTATAGTGTTTAGGGCGCGATTCCCGCGTAAAAAGTGTGACACGTCGCTAAAACCATACTTAATCAACTTAGCCGTCTCGGATTTGATCATGGCCGTGTTTTGTATGCCATTTACCTTTATTGACGCTCTATCATCGTGGATATTTCCAGAATTCATGTGTTGTGTCGTATTATTTTTCCAAGTACTGTCAGTATCAGCAAGCGTTTTTACCAACGTTGCAATCAGCTTAAACCGTCTTCGCGCAATCTTGTTTCCATTGCGTTCGATTTATACTTTACGGGCCTATTCCTGGCTTTTGGTCATAATTTGGTTTTGTTCAAGTGGAATTGCGTGCGTGCAGTTGTTTGTTGGTCAGACAGTGGTAGAGAATAATAGCGTCCATTGTGGCGAGGTGTGGTCATCTCCGCACGCAGCCAGAACCTATACTCTGTGTATATTTGTGCTAGTGTATGCCATACCGTTGATACTGCTGGCTGCGGCCTACATCACGATTGGAGTGTCTTTATGGAGGAACCCGCGTAGAGATGAACTGCTGAAGTCCAAATGTAGGGTAAGTTGATTTCTATAATTGGCGTGCAGCACACGAAAAGGGGCCTTCGGACATATGCGTTTTGTCCCAAATCAGTGCCGTCTCGGATTAGCCTGCGCGGACTGCGCAGGCTAATCGGGGACGACACTTTACGCATATGTTTGAAGGTCTCATTTCGCATGTTACGGGCCATATAACTTAGCTTGATACAAATGGTTTCTGAACCTTTTCAGCGCCAAATCTAAAAACTCGACCTCGTTCGATTGAAAATACAAATCCACTAAACCTAGACATTTCTTTTGTTTAGGTTTGATTAAACAAGATGACGGTATAGATCCAAGATTAGACTGCATGTTCTGTGCAGTCTGATCTTGATCTATACCGTCTGCAAAAACCGGGCCTATGTTTTCGTATATGTCGATGAAATGGTTAGGAGCGAGAGGGTGCCCATTTCTCAAGAAATAGTTTAGCTTCCTATGCGTATGAATACACGGACATGCCCGAAATGTGTGCATTGTCGGTTATTCATGTTACCCTCAGTACGTTGCGTTTCATCTACGTACAGTGGGGCGTATACCTGACAAAACCTCTTTTTTTATAAATGATTGATGAAGCACTGGTTCCGTAAAAACTCTATGCGGAACGTTTGACCAAAATTGACACTTTGCAAATTATTCATGGGATGGATTTTCCATGTCTTAATTTAGTAACAAAATCCACTTTTACGACAATAGTAACAAAATCCCCACTTTGTCATCACAGCTAGACTTTATTTTGAAGAGTTCTCAATCTTAATTATCGCCAGTACGATGGAGTCAGCTCTCTTTGAGCACATTTTTGCACATTTAGTAAGAAAAGGAACATGTGTCGCCAGACGGTATTGTAGGCACATGCACGGTAACCCGTAAAGAAGACAAAACGTGAAGCAACCCATAACGAGAAAACAAATCTGAAATTGCAAGGGAAGTTAACATATGCAGCGCCCAAGTGCCAAACCTATAAGAAAATTAATTGTTAAACCATGTGAAAGTCGGTTCACTGAAGATTAAAGATATAATGGAACTAGGAGAAAAGGGACCCTTTGGCACACTCCAACGTTCAGTCCTATACGAAATAAAGTGTTACTACATTTACAAGACAGACCACCATAGATATTAGGTGAACACAAAAGCTGATACAGAGATTCAGACTGATAGTAAATGAAATGTTAAAGTATGTCACAGTCGGTAGATGTCAGATATTAGAAGAAAAGTAGGCTATAGCGACAGCCTAGGGTTGAATTCTGTCCAGAACCCTTGCCAGAGAACTAAAGAAAACGTTTTTTAAGTTAAAATACAGCAGACAGGCATAGCCTAATGTTCAATCCTGCTGCACGATCCTAAAGCGTTTTACCGTGTCTGAGTTAGTCCAGTAAGATCTTGGTTTAAAATTGACCTGCGGGCGCAAGTTAATCGTTTTCAACGCAAAAAAGATTTCAACATTATGTCAGAATGGAACGAATACTATTTTCGAGGAATTGGAGATAGTTTGCAAATTTTAAGCTTAAGGAAGTAATTCTTACCTTTGGTGAAAACAAACATACAAAGAGAATCAGAAAAAAATGGTCGGGATCGAACCCACTATGCCTAAAAATTAGTGCAGACCTAGGCAACTGCGCTATATTGCTATCGATCGAGTTTGAATTTACATGTATTTGAGCCATGCTATGTGAAAAGGGGGCTTAATGCATTTGCAAAAACTATCGACCCAGATCAGCCTGCGCAGTCCGCACCGAAAGTATTTGCTTTTGGACAATTTTCTGCATGTCAGACGACCAGTCTACCTCATGATTCAGCAGATTGTTAAACAAAACGGATTTTCGGAATGTATAATACTATGATGACTTGCCTGGTATCATACATCATGGAGATGCATTAAGCCCCCTTTTGTCAGAGCATGACTCACCTATATTTTGTTACGCAACACCGTTCCTGACGGGGCAAGAAAGTTCAAATGTGTATAAGGAAGAAAAATGACATTTGTATTGTTTCTTACATTTATTTTCAGTCACCATATCAGTGTAAGTTTTTTTGACCATTACAACCAGTCTGCGATCAGAATCAGTAGCGATTAGTTTTCTTTTTTGCATACTTAAAAGACTGGCTACTACTAGTTTTGTGCGGCGACCATTCAGCGAATTTTTCATGACTTCTGCAACTTCTCTGCAATTGCCATTTCTTTTTTTTTTCGCGGAGAGGTCGCACTATGTTCGCACTCTGTGGGACTTGGGCTTTACCGACTGAGGCAGCCGGACTCCGTTTAAATTTTTCGCAGCAGCGGATGGCGTAGATCCAAGATCAGACTGTACCTTCTGTGCAGTCTGATATTGACTTACGCCGTCCGCAAGCTATTTAGGTCCCCATTTGTAGTGAACGAATCAAACTAGGGAAATAGTGCTAAAGTCCAGGCGAAACGTTTTTAGAAGAGGAAAATATGCGTCGGCTTTCTGTTTTTTTTTTCCCTTCAAAATACAGGATGTTTAATGAGCACCTGTATATTCTTTCAAGCAAACGGGATGAACAAGGCCCCCGGGAGAAAATGTTTACATTGTTTAAATATTCAATTATATACCTTCCCGAATTTCATATCAAAGCGATTTGTAAACTGTTAACAATAAGTGGCAATACTACATAACATTAGACGCTAAGTAATGAGTGCTCTTGCGTGAACAAAGTACAGCAGAGATTTAACAAAGGTACCTAAGAATTTATAAATTTACTTTTTATCGGAAAATCAAGTTAAAGACTTCTTCCAACTTGAAAGCGTTTGCAGACGACAAACTGGATTTGGCTCAAATGACGTGATTTATCTTTCAAAGCCAGATAAAAAAGTGAGAAAAAGGGAAAATGTTTTTTCTCATAATGTTTTTTTTTTTTTAAATCCGTCAAAACAAGGGATGGTTTGATAAAAGGTTAACGCTTACAGTGTCTAATACGTAAACTCAACTAATTTCGTGCTCTTCGGTAATTTATCGGGAAATAATGGTGGGTTATGGTTTGATAATTCATGTTTACGACCAGTGAATTTAACCGATTTGATAGCAACCAGCATGGAACTACTTAGATTCTTGCTCCATGTTGAAAACTTCACCCTTTCAAACGCATGAAACAAAGGTAATTTTATCGAGTAATCAAAAGAAAAAAAAATCCCAGTTCTTCAAAATGTTTATTAATCCAGTTAAATTCAGGTTTATGAGTTGATTTGTTGTGTCACTTCGAATGTAAATAAATGGCGGACACTAATGTCACTAACGCGGAAGGATATATTTGGCATCGAAAGATTGGGATTAAAAAAAGTTAATTTGAAAATTGATTTTTGTCTTTTTAAATGATTCACTGAACGTGATATTCTCTCAAATTGATTAAAACACAATCAATACTCTCATAATTCTGGTCTACATCAACGAACTATACTTGGTGAACTGGTAAATACATTCTTATTGTAGTGCGGTCTTATATGGGGAGAAGGCGACGGGGAATTACCGAAAACAACTGTACCGCATTTTGATGGAAATCTCAACAAAAAAGAATTGATTGTATTGTGTTTAACGCCGTATTCAACATTATTTCAGATATATTCCTGCGGCCAGTGCACATATCCATGCTTTCCTGGAATTTCTTATACCAACACTACACACAATATTCTTTCCAAGCCAATGGCTGCTTTCCAACATAATCATCGTCGAAACAATGGTCAGCGGTGACAGAGGAATGAATCCTGTCGCAATGACTATCATCAATCCTCGGAAAGAAATTGGCCAAGCTGGGGATCGAAAACCAGCGACCTCCTGTTTCAAGTCTTGTACGCTACCGACTTAGATCATGGAGACAGCTGATTTATTCATGTACATGTTTTGCTTGTTTGTAATGGAGTTTAACGCCATTTTAACAGCTCAGGTCGTATTATGGCGGTCAGTGACGCACCCATGTGTTTCCTGGCTTTCTCACACCAGACACAACTTTTTTTCAAAGCCACCGACTACTTTTCTCATATGCATCAGAGGCGAGAGGCGAAAAATCACCGGAAAGGAAGCTTGCCTCAACCGGGTATCGAACTCGCAATCACCAGGTCACGAGTCAAATACGCTAACCACTGAGCTACCCGAGCGGACATGTATGTTCTAGGTTTCACCATACAGTACAAGGATGGGCGGGCCTCTGAAGTATCTTACCAAATGATTCTCCAACGAAGAGCCACTGGCGCCTCGAGTCTGGATCGAACCCGAGGCCTTCAGGCCTTCAGGTTTTTAGTTCTACACATTATCTTTTTAGCAACGCAGGACCACTAATAAGAATTAGTGTTACACCATTCCATTGTTTTTGATGAAAAAATATCCTGTGTCAACCCCTTCACAAACAATCCCGTGTTTGGGTCAGAAGGCTTTTGAAAAAAATCGAGGGAAAAAGAGAAAATGCTGGTAACCAGCATTTTCTCCTTTTCCTACGATGTTTTGAAACTATTGTTTACCTTCTCTTACAATCAATCAGTGTCCCCGTGATATGACTGAAAATGTTGAAACTGCGGCGTATAACATCAATTAACTTGCCAGCCAGCTACCAAGCAGGCCAGCTCATTCATATCAGATTGAATTTTAGGCTACTTTACGGTCAATGTTTCATGTTTAACTGCAAGGGAACCTACAATAAAACATGGTGAACACAAGACATTTATCTGGAACCGTGCTAAGTGTTTTGTTACACCTATCGCCTAGTTCTGTGCCACTGTTCATCTAACGCCTATTGTTCTTTTTTGGCCTTAGTTCTTCGTGACAAAACCCTTGCATAACGAGTCGGTTTACTTCGTAGAAACTAATTCAACGTCATGTTTTACTTATCTAAGTTTTCTTAGACATCATGTTTTACTTATCTACGTTTCCTAACACTTTTAGCGCCAATTACATAAACTCAACCTCTTTCGACGGCTGAAAATAATATTTACTCAAATTCAGACAGATTTGTATCTTGTACACTTGACTAAACAAACGGGCGATATAGATCAAAGATCAGACTGCACGTTCTGTGCAGTCTGATCTTGATCTATGCTGTCCGCTTTGGCCCCTGTTTTCGCTTATGACGCTGAAAGAGTAATCGTCATGTTTTACCTATCTACGTTTTCTTTAATTAACTTCTTGATTTTATGTAGTATAAAACAAGATACTTCGTGCCTAAATTCAAAAAAGAGAATCTAAATCAGTGGGATTATTTTAACCACTGAACCACGCAGGATCCCTACCGAGCAAAATTTTTGCGTATACCATTCCATGTCTCATCATATATGAGCCATGCTCTGTGAAAAAGGGGGCTTAATGTATCTGCCAAAAGTATCGACCCAGGTCAGCCTGCGCAGTCCGCGCAGGCTGACCTGGGCCGAAACTTTTAGCTATAGGTCAATTTTCTGCAAAGGACCATTCTACCTCTTGATTTGGTCGGTTGTTAGACAAGTGAATTTAATGGAAACCTTATTATTACGTCATGTCTTGCTTGGTATAATATTGAGCCCCCTTTTGCGAGAGCGTGGCTCATATCTTTGGGACCGTTCCTCTGATGGACCAAGACATGCATTAACCAATCAGAAAACTGCTATTGAAAATAAATAAACGGACTTGATATAGAATGATTACTTGATATTGGTTTCTTAGCCCTTTACCAAAACAGTTCTGTGTATCAACGAAACTGATGAGAAAAGGCTTTTGGAAACATAGTAGGAATAGGAGAAAATGCTGGTGACAAGCATTTTCTTCTCTTCCTCCCCCCCCCCCCCCCCCCCCCCCCCACGATGTTTTCCGCCATTCAAAAGAAATTGCCTCCTTTCAGCGACATTTACTTTGTCGCCTCCTAGTGCTTCCAATTTGGACGAGTATGTTTTATGGTCAGTTAAAACGTTAAACTGAAAAAAAGATACAGGGAACACATTTTATTTTCTCATTGGAGGTGGGGTGAAAGAGTCGCTCCATGCCTCTGTATGTAAGGCGTCTGAATTGTAATCGGTGAATCCTGGTTTGAACCTCTCCTGATGGCTCCTGTGGCGTTAGATTGTCCTTGGGCAAGGCAGTGCAGAGCCCATGCTGCAGAGCCCGTAGAGAAATTTAAAAAGTTTATAAATAAGTGAGCCGTCACGTAACATGGCTGAAAACTTCTGAGCGGCTTTGACTTCGTTCAAATAAATTATCTATTCCTAATTACAAGACATTTTACCATTCTTAGCATTTTACCAGATGACAGAATTTTTAAAGTTGTCCAAATTAGAAACATTTGCAGATGACATAATAAGTGTAACTAAAAAAAAAAAAAAAAAAATGCCGTTAGGATGGTGGAAAACATTGTGTTAAAAGGAGAAAATGCTGGTTACCAGCATTTTCTCCTTTTAACACAATGTTTTTGAAAACCTTTTTCCATAAGGCTGTCAAAACTCGGGGTCGTTTGGTAAAGGTTTACGAGGGAGTCTGGCATGACGTCATCATCCTATAGACAGACAGCCATTGTAGTTTCATTTTTTATCAAAATCTTACATTAGTTCCTATAGATATAGAACATTGTAATTCTTTTAAAACTAGTTCATTATCTTTTCACTCTTAAATTCGTTGTACACATCTGTAAGTGCTTTCGGATAGTTGCGATCGTGATCAGAACGAGAAGTCTGATCTTGGATCTACATTATCCAACATATATAGGATTTTCTGATCAGAGCAGCCTGAAATCAACCCTTAGGCTGCTAAGCGCGACCCAAGGATAGTGCAGATCAAGATCAGACTGCACAGACCGTGCAGTCTGATCTTGTATCTACACTGTCCAGTAATGCGATATCTTTCCCCCAAAATTGCACCCGATCGGGTAGCTCAGTGGTTAGCATATCTGACTCGTGACCTGGTGTTTGCGGGTTCGATACCGGGCTGAGGCAAACTTTACTTTCGGCACTTTTTTCGCTTCTCATCTCTGATGCATGTGAGAAAAGCAGTCAGTGGCTTGGAAAGAGAGTTGTGTAAGCACTGGTGAGAGAAAGCCAGGAAACACATGTGTAGGTGAACTAACCGCCGTGATACGACCTATGAAGTTAAGACTGCGTTAAACTCCTATACAAGCAATTACCCTAAAACGGTTTAAAAAGCAGAATTAAGTTGTTTTTTTTTACTGTCGGCTTGTAAAAGTTTCATTTCACTTACTTAACAGGATAAGGGTTAAAGTATTTCGGCTTTTCATGCTGACTATAAATGAGCCATGCTCTTTGAAAAGGGGGCTTAATGCATCTGCGAAAAGTATCGACCCAGGTCAGCCTGCGCGGTCCGCGCAGGCTGACCTGGGCCGAAACTTTTCGCTATGGGTAAGTTTTCTGTATGTCCAAGGACCAGTCAACCTCATGGTTAAGTCGGTTGTTAAAAAAGTGGCTATTGTGGGTACATAAGTATGTGATGTCTTGTTTGGTACCATGGATCACGGAGATGCATTAAGCCTCCCTTTCCCATAGCATGGCTCAAATATTTATTGATTCAGTATCATACAGGTGAACAAGTGCGATCGTAGCGATACCTGCCAACATATTTTATCAGACATCATTTCTTAACGGAAAATTGTTTATTTCAATTATGTTTTACGTCACTTTTTCCCCCGTGATTTCCTTTCATGTAGTTGAAACCGTGTTGCTTTCAACTGTATTTCAGTCATACTGCATGTTTTATCTTAGCTGAACGACTGTGATATTACAATACCTCCCAACCTACTTTATGAGAGTCCTATTTTCCTTACGATAACTTATTTCTTTAAATTATGTTTCACAGTCACTCGCTAAGTGTCTCGCGAATTCTTTGATTTATTTGAAAATGTATGTCAAGTTGCCTTCAACATTTTTTATTCATAGTATTGTCTCGTCGATAGCTTACCTAATCTGCTCATGAATTTCACCTGCACTAGGTTACCCTAGCACACTCCCACATTCCCACCTCGCTAGAATAGAGCTTTGATATTTTTTTTTACGCTAGTAACTCTAAGCTTGGGTCATAACAAGGCGGTCGATGCACCTACGCATCTGTCTCCTGGCTTCTTACAACAGTACTGACACAACTTTATCTCCAAGTCACTGACTACTTTTCTCACATGCATCAGAGGTGAAAGGCGACAAATTGCCTCAAAGAAAGTTTGCCTCAACCGGGTATCGAACCCCAAACTACCAGGTCACGAGTCAGATACTCTAACCACTGAGATACCCGACCTGGGCGAAAGCATCTTCAGCAAATTAAAGGTGGCTCACGGCAGTTTTGTCTTTCTGAAAGCAGACACCATTGTGGGGAAAAAAGGAGACAGTGCCTGTTTAAAGTTATTTAAAATATCAGCTATCAGCATTTTCTCCTTTTCCCTCAATGCATACAACCCCTTCAACGATATCTCCCATAATTTGAGCCGAAAAATTATCCGCTGAAATGCTTTCATTATACAGAAGAGTAATAAAAAGATTGTTGTCCGGTAAAAAGTTTACCCTTTACCACACAATTCCGACTTTAACGACCCTGATAAAGAAAGCTTCTGAAAACATTGTGGGAAAAGGAGAAAATGCTGGTAACCAGCATTTTCTCCTTTACCCTCAATGTTTTCTAACCATTCAGAGACAAATCCCATCATTTAAATCACATTTAATTTGTCGTCTTAAATTGGTTTCAATCTAGGCAAGTCTAAAATTTTGTCGTTTTGTAAAAAGTTGAAGGCAGACGGAAGCAGGGCAAGATTAGTCTGTGCGGATACTGGATTCAACGGATATAGACGAGTTCCATGCAAATCGTCCATACATGTGATCCATTTACGTAAATAAGCACAGTTACTATACTTATGTCTAGTTTTGATTCATAGACACTCTATGGGAACAGCGTATTATTATTATATGGGTCCTGCTCTGTGAAAAAGTGGGTTTAATGCATTTGCAAAAGGTATTGACCATGCTAGCCTGCACAGTCCGCGCAGGCTGACATGGATCGAAACTGTTTGCTATTTGTAAATTTTCTGATCGTCAAAGGACCCTTCTACCTCAAGATTCAGTCGGTTGTTAGTCAAAGTGGAGTTTGTGGATTCATGATTATGTGATTATGTAGTCTAGATTACCTGCCCCTACCACTACGTTATCGGGTCAGGAAAAGCGCAGTAATGGCGGCCTCCTAGGTGTCCTCAAGCGTACCACTACATGCTTCCCCGTTTTCCCCATTTTCATGTGATCCCGTTTGATCAGTTAGTAAACTGAGATCATTTTTGTACAAAAAATACGTTACCGAATCTAAGACGTGCTGTTGGGATATGGTTTAAATAAAAATTGGAGTATGAATCATTTTAAAAGTAGCCCTGTTTTCGGACCATATATAGGTCTATTGACATTTCGGATACTTAAAGCATTTCTGATATGTAGTTTTTTTCCCGCCAAGTAAGAACGACATGTAGAAAAACTCACTGCAATGACTTTATTGCAAGCGATCTGTTTCGAATTCTATATCTATGATCCGATTTGATCATGTGAAATAACAATATCCCGTCTCCTCGCATATTACCAACGGGGGTCTCCATTATTGAGCTTTGCCTGACGTACTCTTGTGGTACGGCGGGGTACCAGACTAGTGATTATGTTGCATGGGGTTCAGCTAAAACATCCTCAAAGTCACGTAATTAGTAGTATTTTTATTTTTGTTTGAAGAATTTTACTTATTTAACGCTCTGTAACACTTTCAGCTCCAGACAGTAGTCTTTATAAACTCGCCCGCCCGGAAAGCTCAGTGGTTAGCCTAGCCGACTCGTTCACTTGTGGTTGCGGGTTCGATACCCAGTTGAGGCAAACTTTCTTTCCAGCGATTTTCCGCCTCTCACCTCTGATGCAGAAAAGCAGTCAGTGGCTTGGAAAGAAAGTTGTGTCCGTAGTGATGTCAGAAAGCCAGAAAACGCATGCTAGGTGCACTGGCCGCCGTAATATGACCTAAGCTTTTAAAACGGCGTTAAACACCTATAGGCCTGCAAACAAAATCTTTATAAACACAACCTCTTCCGACGGATATAAAAACAATCAGATAAAATCCAGAAAAAATTGTATCTTACAGGCATGACTTACAAGCGGACGGTATTGATCTGAGATCAGAGTGCACTTTGTATGCAGTCTGATCTTGATCTATGCTGTCGGCAAAGTCTCCTTTTCTGCCCATGAAGCTGAAAGGGTTAGCAAATAAAGCGGAAAGGGGAAATGTGTGCCTTTACGCTTTACGACAAAAATTTGGAGTCGTCCAAATTGAAACCATTTGCAGAAGACACTTAAAATGTGGCTAGAATTATGACATTTGGCAGTAAAAAAGTAGAAAACATTGTGGAAAAAGGAGAAAATACTGTTAATCAGCATTTTCTCCTTTCCCCACAATGTTTTCAAAAGGCTTCTTTCTCAGAGTCGTTAAAACTCCGCATTTTGCGGTAACCGTTTAAACTTATCCAAAGTGAAAGTCTTTTCAGACTTTCCATATTAAATTGGGCACAGGTGGTGGGATTTGTCTTCGAAATGTTAGAAAACATTGTAGGAAAAAGGAAAAGATGCATTCTGTCTCAGCGTCGTAAAACACTGATATTTTTCGGTAAAAAGGTCAGAAAGACAGAAAATGCTGATAACCAGCATTTCCCCCTTTTACCCCGATGTTTTACAAAAGCCGTCTGCCTCAGGGTCGTAAAAGACACGGGTTTTGTGTTGTATAGAAGTTAATTTCCTGTCAGCATCAATATGAAGGTTATTATTAGTGTAAGTGGATGCTGGTTTGTTTTCTCAGCATAAGGAGTGGTTTTGTCTGTTTTTACTTTTTAAACCTCTAGACTGCTAAAAAGACTCGATGCACTTTTTTTCAGACAGTATAGACCAAGATCAGAGTGAACATAATGTGCACCCCGGTCTTTTATCTACACTGTCGGATACGGCCAGTTGTTTTTCTCAGCTTAAAAGTACATTTTAATGGTACTTTTTTATATTTCTTTTTTCTATCTGCCGGAAATTTTATGTTGATTTATAAAGCATTAGCCCCTACTCTGAACTAATGTCGCTACGACCTCAACAATTCTCTTCCTACTCCCTTCCATCAACAGTTTTACTAAATAGTTTTTGAACAATGGAACGTATTGATTTGACCGAATATTATCTATAGCAAGAGGGCCATGATGGCCCTGTATCGCTCCACCGCCTTATAGATTAGTGATCCAAAGTGTACATGGACAGTGAGATTGGTTTATAAACTGTGTACGAACAGACAATTTCAAGACTCTTCCAAATTGACAGCTTCTGCATACGACGAAGTCATACACATTGACCGAAGTTCTTTCATAAGATAGAAAACATTGTGAGAAAAGGAGAAATACTAGTCGCCAGAAGTTTCTTCTTTTCTCACACTGTTTTCAAAGCCTCCTCCTTCAGAGTCGGTAAAACTCGCGTTTGTGTGGTGTTCAAAGATGTAGTTGTAGCAAAAATTGTTGATAGAAGACGTACGTCGGTATAAAGAAAATCGCCCTTTTTTGCATACCAAGATGTCATCATAGAATCTGAAGGAGATTCAACCAATGATCATTATTGCTAAATATCAATGTGGTCTACAAACATTTTTTGACACAAAGATTTCTAAAATTTTTGATGTTGAAGACGTTTTTTTTTTTTTTTTTCGCGTTTCAAGAATGCTTAAGTTTTGGACCAAAATAAAGCGATACAAACATTGTTTTATTCTTAGTATCAAAAAGGTCTAAGCATAAATTAAAATATAGATAAATCATCATAGATGAAAACTGACAAGTCTTGCAAGGATTGGATTAAATACTAACAATGTTGCATAGAAGGTATATACTTCTCATCTCTGATGCATGTGAGAAAAGCAGTCAGTGGCTTGGAAAGAGAGTTGTGTCAGCACTGGTGTTAGAAAGCCAGGAAACACATGCGTAGGTGAACTAACCGCCGTGATATGACCTATGAAGTTAAGACGGTATTGTATTGTTGAAAGGAAGATAAATGGCTACAAATGTATGCCATAAAAACTTGCTTATCTTCCATTTCATTTCAGGAAAATTTCACTAAATCTGCGATTTTTTGCTTTTACCATGGCAATCAGAGTTATTGATAAAATTAAATTCTATGCAGGAATTCTAAAGAAGATCATGGCAAGATCATTTTTGTCAAGTTTCGGGTAAAATTAGTAGCGGTGTTTCAGATAAGATGGTGTTTGAATAAAACGACGTACTGACGCAAGGCCCATGAACTAACGACGGACACAGTGCCATAACATAAGCCCGTTGGTTTTCGGTCGATGGAGCTAAAAACGAAAGCGGACATATGAAGTGCCCTACATTAAGTAGGACAAAACTGGAAATGACAGGGAAAAACCTATTCTCGGGTAACCGGAAATTACATGCTTCGTAGCTCTCGTGCAATTATTACACACGCCATTTTTCAATGGGACTTGACTCTTCGATATATGACAATTGTCTCCGATAATGTCAGCTTAACCCTTTACCAAACGATCCCTTGTTTCACGACATTGAAAAAGCAGGCCATAGAAAACTTTGCGGGAAAAGGAGAAAATGCTGGTAACCAGCATTTTCTCCTTTTTCCTCAGTGTTTTCATGACCTTTCAATGAGAAATTCCATTATTTAAGCCGTAGAGAAATCATTGTCTTCAAAAGCTTTCAGCAAGGACAAGTCAACAATTTGTCTGGTAGAGAGTTGGCATGGCCATTCATCATTAGTAAAGATGACAGGTTCAAAAGGTCAAAACAATAGTACTCATGAGCCAAGATAAACTTTAATGATTTTTATTTTTTGCGAACAGTGTAGATTCGAGATCAGACTGCACAGAACGTGGAGTCTGGTCTTGAGTTTAAACAGTCTGATTTTTTGTGCAAAGGTTTACCAAAACATCCGTGGATTTGCAATGGAATTTTTCAAACTTTTTTTTTTCCGATTTAACCCTTAGCTTGCTAAAGGCGACTCAATGGTCTTTTTCGGACAGTGCAGAGCGTACAGTCTGATTTTGGATCTTCACTGTCCGATAAGAAGATTTTTTTCCCCCAAAATAATTTGAAATAGCCAATTTCATGTCCATTCTATCGGCTTGAAAATAATTTAGCAGGGTATGGTTTAATTTGTTTGGCGGGTTAAGAGTGTGGAATCTCCTTGTCATATTTATATCACTCGTCATCCCCGGAAAATAGGCCTACGAGTGTAGAATACGCTT
Organism: Tridacna gigas; assembly: GCA_945859785.2. Classification (NCBI taxonomy): domain Eukaryota; kingdom Metazoa; phylum Mollusca; class Bivalvia; order Cardiida; family Cardiidae; genus Tridacna; species Tridacna gigas. The sequence goes on along the minus strand of OX244030.2, from coordinate 47,419,887 downwards.
TGAAAAACATACATTTTTTATGCATAAATAATTCAATTTATATCACTTTAAGTTTAAAAAAAATGACTTGTTGGAGTTAAAGTTTCTTTAAAAAGCGGCCTTCTGACATTCTTGTTTTTTTTTTACAAGATCGAGGCTGGGCCTCTTCGGTGTCTTGCCCAAGTGTGAACCGACGCGAAAAGCTAAGCCAGCTACGACATCTCGGTTACAAATACACCGCTTTTCCACTGTACCTCGGATGACCCACCCGTCGTTTTCAATGCACAAATTGAGAGAGAGAGAGAGAGAGATTACTATTTATCACGCAATTTGTAAAATCATCTGTATCATGACGATGTACGATAAAGTAATAAGTAGTTCTATTCTTTTCTGAACTTTGTTCTTGATAAACGGTACCAACCAAAGCAAGACAGACGAATGGTCTGTTACGGAGATGGCCGCTATTAAAGGTTAAATTCAAGTGATTACTATGCAGTTTTTTTCTGTAGAACCTAACAGTAGTAGTATAACTGCCTGTAAAAATGAATAACTTTGTTCATATCCATTTTAATAACACATTCGAGTTGTTTCCCTTGCAATACTGATAAAAGTTTAATCTTGAGATCGTCAGGTCGACTTATCTAGCTCATGCAAACAATGTAGATCAGGATCAGAACGCACAAAACGTGCAGTCTGATCTTGGATATACACTTCCTGCTATTTTACACCATATTCTGACCAAAACAACATTGAAAATGCCAAAGCTAGACTGTTTTGTCTAATGGAAATGGTCCATTTAACTCGGCACTTTCTGGGTTAAGGAGACTTCATTGTCTGTCAAGGACATCCTAGTTTACTGAACTACAGTAGTTGAGATTTAAACAGCGCTCATAACAGTTTTCGTTGTGGGCTCAAATTGGATTTAAATGAAATTTTATATACAAACATAAAATATGATGTCAGCTTCACATCAAATAGAGTAATCTCCTACTACTAAGATCCTTTCCTTTTTCCCGTTTTATCAAACTAAAGTTTTGCGTATAAAAATCTCTGTTTATCTTAAATCTAAGCCAAAAATTGAGCAGAAATATTTAAATGAGCATGTAAATGTAAATTATAAATGTAAGTTTATGCATCTAATAAATGGAGAGTAATTTAGTTGTTTTTTTTTTCTTCGTATAATTAGAGAGAAGTTTTAAATTTGAAATATCTGAATATCTCAATTGTTGACTCCACGAGACGAAAAGTTCAAAATAGCAAGGATCCTGGACGGCATAGATCTAGATCAGATCGCTCAGAACGTACAGTCGAGGTCGAGTTTATGTTTAAGGCCCTGAAATAGTACCCTTTTATCAGATGACAAAAAAAAAAATCAAAGCGCTGACGCACTGAAGGCAGCGGGTTTGTGCCAGCTACAGATCTTATTACTTTCTTTGCACAGATTTCCTTTATACTTGACTTGAAGTAAAAAGGTGCCTTAATCGATCTGCAAACAGTATAGACTTAGGTCAGCCTGTGCAGGCAGTCAGTCTGTGCAGTCTTCACAGGCTGACCTGGGCTGAAACTTTTCGCCATTGGTCCATTTTCTGTACATCGAAGGGTCGGTCTATGGATCAATAATTATTTATGTCTTGCTTGGTATAATCCATCACGAGGATGCAAGAAGCCCCCTTTTGCCAAAGCACAGCTCATTTGTTTGTGGCTAAAATAAAGATAAAATCTAGTACATGAGCACAGGCAGAAAACAAGACTTGAATAAATGATATTAATCCTTTCCAAAACAATCCCAAGTTTTTATGACCCTGTGGAAGAGGCCTTTAAAGATATTTGTGGAAATGGAGAAAGTGCTTCTAACCAATGTTTTCTATTATATCAATCCGTAACATTTATGAAATTCTTGAAAGGTATCTTAAAGTACTGAAAACCAGTCTTAGTATAATTTTGAGGTTTTACACCTCAAAATCCTTGTAGGCCAAATAATGTGCTTTATAAAAGTTTTGCCGATCCCTTTTAAGGAGTTTGTAGCTCAAAGACTTGAAGTTGGTACCGCTGGTTTAAATTTCCAGCATGGTCTTCTTTCTGATCCACTTATCATTTATGCCATGTTGTTATTCAGTGCATGACCTTAAGGAAATAGCCAAGAAACGCATGCATAGGTACACTGGCAGCTGTTATGACCCAAGCTGTTTAAATTTCATTAACTGCTAATAAATCATACTGAAAGAAGCCATTTGCAGACAAAAATTGAAACATGGCTCAAAAACAGTGTACATCTTTGATAGGGTAGAAAACATTGTTGGAAAAGGAGAAAATGCTGCTTACCAGTATTTTCTCCCATTCCTACAATGTTTGTAAAAAGTTATGTTCTAAGGGTCGTTAAAACTTGAGATTGTGTTGTACAAGTAAATGCATAATATAATTTGCAGTTATAACTACTTTTAACTCTTTACCACTCAATGCCGACTTCTAACAACCTTGAGAAAAAAGCCTTGTGAAAACAGTCTGGGAAAGGAGAAAATGCTGGGAACCAGCATTTTCTCTATTATCCACAATGTTTTCTATCCTATAAAATAAAACTTGTACCATTTGAGCCACAATGAAATTGTCGTCTGCAAATGCTTTCAGTTTGAACACAGCTGAAATTTTGCCGTCTGCCAAAGGCTTAATGGGTGACTTTTCGTGTAACATCGCCTGTCATAGCCGAATCCGTACGACTTTGGCGATAAAAGGCGATGTTACACGAATCCCATTACGATGCCCTATGCTCAAAATTCATCATGCAAACAAACACCGACAAGAAAAAGTCGATGCAAAGAATCAAAGTCGCCGCAAATTTTTTTATTTAATGCTTCAAGAAAGCCAGGGCAAATAAGTAAATGTCAGTTTTCATCAGCAGATTTTTTAACACGTTATGAAATTGATGTGACTGTGAATCTATATCAAAAGTTGTCTTCTGTTACAGTATCTAATACCCTCGCATAGCGCTCTCTGAACTCTTTTCCAAACGAAAAATATCAGACTCTTCCAAATTCAAAGAGTTGACAGACGACAATTTAAAAAGCTGCAAAAATGGTAGAAAATTCGCTAGTAGTGGGGGGAAAAGTATTTGTTAAAGGAGAAATTGCTTATAACGAGTAATTTCTCCTTATCCAACATGTTTTTCCAAAAGAATTTGACAGCACACGTGATAACCCGCGTTTGTTTGGGAAAGTGTTGAAAACAGGGCCAAGTTACTAAAATGTTGCTGTCCTAGGATAGTATGATTCAAGAGAACGTAAGTTTGCAAGGCATGCTTTCAATTTAAACAAGTCTAAAACTATACTGTTTGGTGAACGCTGTTAATAAAGAATACTGGTTTTGCATTGCGATTTATGAACAACACAGCGAAAAACTGGTCTCTCTCCGGACTTTTTCCAACAAAGTACATTGTAAATTTATCTAGAACTTGGTGAGAAATAAACAAAAGGGTTCTAAACAATCTTTGTTTTAAAAACTAAACTTAGAAAGAAGTAACCAATAATGGTTAGATACAATCATAACCATCATACTCGTTCTTCGGCGAAATTTAACACAATTTCAGCAATGTACAATTTTAGCGGTGGTCATTCAACAAAAAACACAAATAGTAGGAAAAACTAGGTACTAAATAATCAAAATGATAATTAAACCTGTGTACGAAATGACGAAAGTGGATACGAAATGACCAACTGGATACGAAATGACCAAAATAGAAAGTATAGGTAGGTACGAAATGACCAAAATCGTATCTACGAAATGACCTAGGTACGAAATTAACTAGGTACGAAATGACTGGAAACCTGTACAGCCTTGACCAATGGAAACAAGGCATTTATTTGGATGAGTCCATTTCTCACGAATAGCGAAAATAAAAGTAATACTTGGGCGGATTTTTTGATGTTGTAAGTATTAACAGAGCAAAAATAGTATCGTATTGTATATACTTCGTAGTTTAAGAATGAATTAAAAAGCCAGTTTAAGGCGAAGTAGAAAGATTCCTTGTTAACCTTAACACCCCTATAAAAAAGAAATTCCCATTGTCCATTTCCTAACTTGAAAAACTATTAAAAATATAGTCGCGCGCTTCTGCGCGGCGATTAATAAAAACTTTTGCTTTGAAAATATTTTCTTTTGCACTTTTTCGGTCTATGTAGATACCGACGCCCTCTTTCCGTTTCTATTCTACAGTAACATTACGGATGAACTCGTAAGGTGTAAGGCAGTTTTGAAAGGGTGTCGTCTGCGCGAGTAGCGCGTATTTATACATGATCGTTTGTGTATTCATGGAGGAACTATTTAGTCAAGTGTAGGAATAAAGTTTTGTTTACCTCGCGTATCCAGGAAAAAGCTGCCGGATGCAAGAATTCTCGACCTAGATAAATATCGTAAGCGTTGAAAATCAGTAACTCATACCTGGGGACTATGACAGCGGGTTTCACCCGCTGCCAAAAATGTCCAAATTAAAAGCATCAGCAGACGACAAATAAAATGACACCACTATGATTGTATCTACCTGTAAAAATGTGGAAAACATTTGTGGGAAAATGAGAAAATACTGATAATCAGTGCCTCATATCAGAGTTTTCAAAAATTTTTTTGCTCACGGGGTCATTAAAGCTCGGGATTGTTTGGTACAGGTTTAAGTCTTGAACTGTTATAAAAAAAAAATCAATAATTACAGCCCACAGTATATAACCCAATTATAGTGACTTAAACGTTTGTTTTCGCCTGAGAAATATCAACGTATCGGGCAGTGTTAATCTAAGATCAGCCTGTACATTCTACACCGGCCGCAAAAGGGCATCGAGTTGCACATAGAAGCAAAGAGGTTGATCTTTAGCGCGCAGAAGAAGAAAGACAACCGTAAATAAAGGGGAAATTCCTTCGTGGGCTACGTAGCCTCTTAAGTTATTTTCAGATTTCGGGCCAGAAATTTGCTAAGGTTTGTGCGCTGATTTCTTTTATTTTCTTCTTTCCCACAGTGTTTTCAAAAAGGTTTCTTTCTCAGGGTCGCTAAAAATCGGCATTGCGTGGTAAAGGGTAAAATGATCCATAGGCTGATTGACGCGAAGGAATACATAGTTTGTGAACTTGTATATATTTATATCTCCTCGATCAAATAGATCTGTAGATTGATAGGCTGTTTATTTCTCAGTTGTAAACTTGGGAGTTCTTTTGACTTTTTCGCCGCAACTGTAGCTCTGCCAGTGTTGTTTGGTACTTGAACTAACGACTTCACAAAGCGAGATGAACTTTTGACACTGCTTGAAATTAGGCATCGTATATGTCTGTAGATGTATATCATGTTGAAAAGAATTGTTAGATCGTAAACTTTCAAGACAAGAACTTATACATGTGAGCCATGCTCTGGCAAAAGGGGGCTTAATGCATCTCCGTAATGCATTGTACCAAGCAAGACATCACATAATAAGAGATCCATAAAATAACACTTTGTCTAACAACCGACTGAATCATGAGGTAAACTGGTCCTTTGACATACAGAAAATTGATCAATAGCGAGAAGTTTCGGCCCAGGTCAGCATGCGCGGACTGCGCAGGCTGACCTGGATCGATAGTTTTCGCAGATGCATTAAGCCCCCTTTTCACAGGGCACGGCTCGTGTACATAACTAGTACCTCTTTGGACTCCTGCTGTGTTCTTTAACAATGGTTGTGGTGATAAATAAAGTAAACAGAACGTCTCTGTCAACCTGATGGCCAGTTTTCAGAGTTAAAACTTCGATTCATTTAACTCATTAACAGACAATAAAATTTCAGACGTTTCCATTATTGAATGCATTTGCAGACTACAATTAGAACCTGGTTCAAAGGACGTAACTTGTCTAAAAAATAGACGGAAAGCTTTGTGTGGGGGGCGGGGGGGGGGGGAAGGAGATAATGCTGGTAACCAGATCATAAGAGATTCAGTTGAATTATCGTCTGCAAATGTTTTAAATGCAGACAAGTCTAGTATCTGGCGTCTGGTGAGAAGGTGTGTGGGTAAAGTTTTATTCTTTCCATGGCTTGTAAGTTCCATCCTGATTGCAATAATAAAAAGATATAACTCTTTACCAAACAAGCAAAACAAGGACTTGTCCAAATTAAAGACATTTCCAGACAACAATTTAAATGTAGCTCAGAAGATAGAACTTGTGTTTGCTAGGGTAGAAAACATTGTAGGAAAAGGAGAAAATGCTGGATACCAGCAATTTCTCCTTTTCCCACAATATTTTCAAAAGGCAATTTTCTTAGGGTCATCAATACTCGTCATTGCGTGGTAAAGGGTTAACTAATAGATTTTATGACAAGGTATCGACTCTTTTATTCACCTTTAAAAGATTAACCCCTGTCAAATTAATTGACATTATCGCTAAGGGTGTATGCCTTTAACCTTTTGCCATACAAGCCCCCAGTTTTAACGACCCCGAATAAAGCTTTTGAAAACATTGTGCGAAAAGAAAAATGTTGCTTGCCAGCATTTTCTTCTTGGCATACAACGTTTTGTACAATATTTTCTAACCCTTTAAAATGCTGATTACTAGCACTTTTTTCCGTTTTTGACAGTGTTTTCTACGCTATTGAAAGATAAATCCATTTTTTTTTTAACTACATCTAAATCGCATGTGCAAGTGAATTCAATTTTGACCAGCCTAAAATTCTGTAGTCTGGTAAAGAGTTAACCCTTTCCCAAACGACAAATTTTGGACTGGTCCAAATTGAAAGAGTTTGTAGACGACAATTTTAAATTTGATGAAAGTGGTAGAAAGTTCTCAAAAAGAGTAGAAAACACTGTGGGAAAAGGAGAAATTGCTCGTTACGAGCAATTGCTCCTTTTCCCACAGTGTTTTCAAAAGACTTGTACTGTAGACACGTGAAAACCAGGGCTTGTTTGGGAAAGGGTTTTAAGGATAAAGCTTCATCCTTTCCGTGGCTTATAAGTAAATTTCAATTTTCTGTCCTGATAACAGTAATGAGAAGATTTGTTAGATTTTACGAAAAGATATCGCGCTTTTATCCTGTTTTGAAAAGTTGACCCTTGTCTTTTCAAATCAAATATATTGACTTGTATTACAAAAATTAGCTGCGTTAAAGTTGTAGATATTTAACCTTTTACCACACTATACTCCTGTTTTAACGACGCCGAAGAAGATGGATCTTTAAAAAATTGCGAAATATAGAGCAAATGCTGGTAACCAGCATGTTATTCTATTTCATTTATGTTCTCTTTCCTTGTAAAGACAAATTCCATCATTTTAGCCACGTTTTATTCGCCCTCCGTGAACGGTTTCAATTTGAACTAGTCTAAAATGTTGTCGTTTTTGTAAAGAGTTAATGAAGATTGTTTGCCTTAGACTATCAAAAGTGAAGCTAGGCGTGTAGGCCAAGATCAGACTGATTCGGGTGTTCGCTCTCTCCCGCTCGCCCATCACTGCAAATGGCTGGATAAAGGTTCATTCTTTCAGCACGACATATAGAGAGTCGACGTCTTGATTATACAATCGGACGGTATAGATCCAAGGTCAGACTGCACGTTCTGTGCAGTCAGATCTTGATCTATACCGTCCACAAAAAGCCCCTGATTTCGCCTTTGGCGCTGAGTCTTAACCCTTAGGCTGCTAAGCGCGACTCAATGACATTTTGCGGACACTGTAGATCAAGATCAGACTGCACAGAACGTGCAGTCTGATCTTGGATCAACACTTTCCAATAAGGAGATATTCATTTTTTTTAAAAGTAACTTTAAAATAGTACGTTCTTGTTGATACCATTGGCTTGAAAGTTTCATTTAACCTATTTACCAGGTTAAGGGTTTAGTATGCAAAAATCTGTTTTACAAGAAGTTTCGATGTTTTGCGATAAGAACATTGTACGCTTTGTTGAAGGTCAAGAATGTACATTTGAAATCATCGTGACGGAATAGTTGAACGTTTTAGTACTTTTATTGAATTGTACTGAGATTGATCTAGTGATTGATGCTTTACATCGCTTTTAGCATGACTAAAGTCATATCACGGCGGCGGCTCACGTATTCATGTGTGTCCGTCGCGGATTTCACCGTCACTAGCACTGGGCTCTCAAGTGTCTTGTCATAGAACACTTCCAAGAAAAACTAGTGTCGCATCCGATGATCGAATTCAGGACCTCTTGGTGATAAATCTAAAATCTTACGCATTGAGCTACTCAGGACACCGACCTCTTCTTACACATACATAATTAAATCTGGTACCCTTTGCTAAGTAATCCCATGTTTTTTAACGACCCAGAGGTTGAAGACTTTTGAAAACATTGTGGAAAAAGAAGAAACTGTTGTAAATAGCATTTTCTCTTCTTTCCACGTTTTTTTTTTTCTGCGCTTTTAGAGAATAATCCAAATATTTTAGCCACATTATTTGTCGTTTGCAATTTCTTTAATGTGGAGACGAGTCTAAATATTTGTCACCTTGTAAATAGTTCAAGGCCAACTAGCAGCCAAAAGTAAAAAACAATAAGGGAGTCAAAATGCAGGCAATTTTAATTCATACAAAAGTATGGATACATTATGAATCTGACACTTTGAAAGATCTGTTAAAGTTCCAGTCGCTAGTAGGAAAGTGAATCTTAAAACTGGAATTAAAGTAGCCAGCTTTAATTCTAGTTTTACCGGTGGTATCATATAATATCTACCCATTTAAGTGGCAGGATTTCCCCGTAATTCGACCCTCACATTGTTCACTTTTGGCCGCTAGCGGGTCTTTAAAGTGAACAAATCTTCTAGAAGGCGCTTCAAGACGTTCCCCGAAAGTTACAACAAGTTAACCCTTTAGCAAAGAACCCAGTGTTTTTACGACCTTGATGAAGAAAGGTTCTGAAAACGTTGTTGGAAAAGTAGAAATTGTTTGTATCAAACAATTTCTACTTTTCCCACAATGTTTTCTGCTCTATGAGAGAATTTCAGCTGATTTGTACCAATTTCAAACTTGTCGTCTGCAGATGATTCCATTTTGGAAGTGTTCAAAATTTGTCGTTTGGGAAAGGGTCAAGCAGAGGAGAATATATTTGTCGTCGAAAAAAGAAATACACTGCCTAATGCAGTAGAACCACTCTTATTCAAATGTGTCTTCATGCTCTATAATTTTAAACAAGGATTTTCGAAGGAAAGCTATAGACCATAAATACTAACGAAATTATTATACTTTAAATGAAGTTAAAATAGTTGGAAATTAAAATAAATGAGTTACCGTATTCCATGCATTCTAAATAGTACCTTCCGTCATTTCCTCAATGGCCAGTCAAGAACGAGATTCGTATTCAGCCCGATAAAACTTTCCATCCCACGGTGGCAAGAGAGAATATTGTACGTCTCAAAAGTTCAGGCCTCAGTAACTCTTCTATTACTTACCTGTGTCTATCGTACTAAGTACCAGTTGAGAGAAAAATCATCGCAGAACATGATTAAAGCATCGACATTTTCATTCCGGTGACAGAAATTGTGAAAATTACCGATAATTGACGACTGGAAATGTTCGGTATGGAATAGATTTGGACACCTTGTCTTATATGTTACATTATATACGTGGCGAAGTTCGTCACAAAACGAACGCTTGTGTAATAGACGTAGGATGAAAGAGTAGATTATCATCTAGAAATACTATATTTGTTGTTGAAAATGGAGAACAATATCGAACAGAGAAGAACCATTCTAATACATGTATTCAAATTTGTCTATCAATTCAGGATTCAAGTGAGTCCCTAATTCTTTACCACACAATCCCTAGTTTTAAAGACCCTGAGAAAGAAGCCTTCTGAAAACATTGTGGGAAAAGAGAAAATGCTGATAACAAGTATTTTATCTTTTTCCCACAATGTTTTCAACCCTATCCTTTATTTGAGTCACATTTGAATAGTCGTCTGCAAGTGCTTTCAATTGGGACAGGTCTAAATTTTTTTTGTCGTTTGGTAAAGAGTTAAAAAATACGACTACAGATTTGGCAGACAAGAGTGAACTGTCCTCTGGAAATACCTAGTTTCATGTTCAAACTAGAGGGCAATGCTAAACAAAGTAGAAAAAAAAAAATCTCTTTTAGCAAAAAAGGCATGTTTGCATGCGCTTAAATAATATTTAAGGTTTCAGAAGGATCCTTTTTGACATCTGGCAGGAAAGAAAATGATCGCTTGGGAATGTCCCCCCCCCCTTTTTTTTTGTTATCGTTGAAAATAGAGTATCATGAGACAAGGTTGGACGTGCCCTCGGTGAATACTCGGTTATCTCCGTCCGCTATTATCGAGTTTAGCCGATAACCGTCCGACTATTACGCTCGTATTTAAGAAGTTTAGTTCGCATTCGCTGAAGTTACAGAAGACTTGCGCTAGTTCTCTGTTAGGTACTCATATATTGCCCACATCATTTAAACTGACCCAGGTCAGCATCATTTACATAAATGAAAACTCCATTTTTACCGTCGGCATCGTACGGGACTGCCTTCGGCTTATGTCCCGAATGGTCAGGGAAATATTTCGTGGGGTATGCGCGAATTAAATTGATTTCCTTCGTATAAAAGTACCTAACGGAGAACGAGCTAAAATCTTCCGTAACCTCAGCGAATGCGAACTAAGCTTCCCGAACAAAAGTCGGAGTTCTATCTACATGCCTACCTATGTATTCAGCATAAAGGTCTGGGTCCGTATTCACCAACATTCTTAAGAATATTCTTAGTCTTATTCTTCAAGATTTTCTACATTTGAAAGTAACACAACTTTAGCCAGTCAGAAGTTGTGTTACTTTCAAATGTAGAAAATTTTGAAGAATAAGACCAAGAACATTTTTAAGAATGGTTGGTGAATACGGACCCAGGATCAGGTTAAATGAAGTAGGCTATACCCAGGTAAGCAATTTAATTTACGCATACCGTACGAAATATTTCCGTGACCATTCGGGACATATGCTGAAGGCAGCCTGGTGCAATGCCGAGGGTAAAAATAGAATTTTAATTTATGTAAATGATGTTGACCTGGGTCTAGTTAAGTGAAGTAGGCAATAATAGCAGTACAATACTAAACAAAGTAGGGTAATTCTCTTTCAAACCAGTCTACACGCGCGTTTGTGATAAAACGAGGGTTAAATAATGTCCACGAAAGAAGATTTTATATAGATCTACTATAAGGCAGGAAAGAATAGGTTGTACGATAGACATAAAAGTTTGTCTTTACTATCTACTATTGAATTGGATTACGATACCAAAGTAAAAAGGAAATTATGGTAGCTATCTCGTATCTCGTGGCAGAAATATGCCACCATAGGAAATAGAGGATACTTGTCTGTTTCGGTGTATGATCGAAATTTCTTCCATCGAGTAAAAAGCAAAGGCTATATTTTCACGAGTGGTGAAGCCACTCGTGAAAATATGGCCTTTGATTTTCACGAGATGAAAGAAATTTCGATCACACACTGAAAAAAAGCAATTATCCTATTTCTTTTATGCCCTTCACTTGAACCTTTCTTTTCACGTCTAAAAAAATAGATCTATTCAATCTAGTCGGATATGGACTAGCTGTAATAATGACGTCATGAGTAATGTTGACTACGTCATATCACGTGATATTCACCCGCTACAATTTCATTCATGTTCTATAAATATCCGTAGCATGTCAAAAATAAAAGTTATAACATTCACCGGTGAATTATATCATTCACCGGTGAGTTGGAAGGATATAATTCACGGTTAGATTTCTATAAACTATAGAAAAGCATAAAAGATATCGTTCTTATTCAAATCTGTATTCATTATTGTTGTGTATGGCCGAGGGTACAGATTTAACTAAGCGTATTTAAACAGAAACAATTTCTTTAATTTAGACTTCGTGCCCCGCCTCGTTTCTAAAACATAATTAACATAAACTGACGGATAACTCTTACTATCTTAATGATGTGTCTCTTAGTGATTAACTCCCTTGGTAATGATAATACTGAATACTTTTGATAAGACACTACAACTTCTCCCCTTGTAAAATAAAAAGAATTCACCAATTCTAAAGTGGCATTATAAATCTGGAATTTCAACACTTTTAAAGATTATGTAAATGTTTTCAAATTGACTGTTATCTATTGTGTTCAAGACTTGTCCATCTCTAAACAAAAAAATGTTTTATCAATTTCAATGACATATCTTGCTTTCAACAAAATCTAGCATATCTACGAGCTGAAGAATATAACCTCTATTTCGAGAAATCTTCCAGTGTTAATAGTCTTTATGAACTTAAACATAAATGCATACTTTGCAACTTTAATGGTAAACTGTTCTTCACAACAAAAGATAATTATGCTTAAGAATGAATTGCAATTAAACTGTTCTTTCTTCACTGAACAAGTGACCTTCACACTTAATTAACCTATTTCATAGTCTTTAAATTTTAATGGCTGTTTGCGTTCTCTTCCAGACCTTCTCAACGGTTGTACCAATGGATCTAATGCTGGAGCACTGAGATCTGTTAGATCCTCCTGTCTGGGTTCTCTCGATTCCAATTGTTGATGATAATTATTAGGAACGTTTAGACTACTGTTTTCCGTATCCAAACCTTCTGTGGTTTTCTGTAATTGTAATTCATCAGATCTATCAAGAAACTTTTTAACATGAGTTGAATTACGAACTTTGGTAACTCCTTGTTGTCCCTGTACAGTTATCTGACTTCCAAGTTTGTCAACAACTATGTGCGGTTCTTGCGCAAATGGAGTTGATAATTTATTCTCTCTGTCTTGTTTCACTAAGACTTTGTCACCTATTTCAATGTTTCTTTCCTCTGCTTTTCTTTTACTGTCTATATACTGTCTATTTTTCTCTTTCATGTACATATCTTTGTCTCTGATTTCCTCATCGTTTAAAGAAAACTGAATATCTGGCAGTTTTGTTCGAATTTTCCGATTGAACATCAGTTCGGATGGTGTTCCTCCTGTTGTACTATGTGGTGTTGTACGGTAGGCGAACAAAAATTTTCTGATCTCACTCTTCCATTCTTTTCCTTCAGCTTGTGCTATTTTTATTCTTTTCAACAATGTTCTGTTCTGACGTTCAACTTCTCCGTTGGCACTCGGATGTAGTGGTGTGGTATGTCTATGATATATGTCATTATCTAACAAGTATTGTTCAAACGTTTCTGAAATGAACTGTCTTCCATTATCACTTGTGATACTCAAAGGTAGTCCATGAACAATGAACATTTTCTCTAGACTCTCTATGATCTTTTCTGAAGTTATCGTTTTCATAATGTCTATTTCAAAATATCGACTGTAATAGTCAATACAGACAAACACGTAATCTCCGGATGGAAGCGGCCCCATTAAGTCTATGGCTAGGTCTTGCCATGGTCCAGCTGGTAGTTCCGTAGGTTTCAAAGGTTCTGGTCTTGGTGATTGACTTACAAGTTGACAGCCATAACATGATTTGACAAACTTTTCCACGTCTTTGTCCATTTTAGGCCACCATACCTTTGTTCTCAAATTTTTCTTTGTTCCGACTATACCTATGTGACCTTCATGTGCTAACTCAATACATTTTGTTCTTAAACTCTTTGGAATGACGATCCGTGTACCTCTTAGTACTAAGCGACCGATTGTACTGAGCTCATATCTCACTGGACTGTAATTTGGTGTTTTTTCCCAATGATCAGAATGAATCGCTTTATGAACTTCATTCAATTCTTCATCAGAAGCAGACAGTTTTTCTACTTTGCCTGTTGAAAGTGCCTTTGGTGTTGCATTTTCTGCTACAAATCTAATGTACTGTTCATCACTTATTTGACATTCACTCTCATGGACAATTTTGTCTTTGTTTACTGATACTCTGGACAGAAAATCTGCAATATTTACTGTACCCGGCTTATACTTCACAGTAAATGAATATGGTAAGAGACGAAGCACCCATCTTTGTATTCTTGCTGAGGGCTTTGATTTTGATGAATAAATTACCTCCAGTGGTTTGTGATCTGTGATCAATTCGAATTTGGTGCCATATAGATACATGTGGTACTTCTCGCACGCCCAAACTATAGCCAACGCCTCTTTTTCAGTGGTAGAATATCTTTTTTCTACATCAGTCAGTGTTCTGCTCGCATAACTAATCACACGTTCTTGGCCATTTCTTTCCTGGATTAAAACTGATCCAAGCCCAACATTGCTAGCATCTGTGACCAATTTAGTTTTTTTGTCCAAGTTTGAAGAATCCTAATGTTTCAATGTTAGCCATTCTAGATTTCAGCGCGGCGAATGATTCTTTTTGCTCCTTTCTCCAAACAAAAGGTTGGTTTTTTCTAGTAAGCCTTCTAAGAGGTTCTGTTAATGTCGCAACATCTTTTATGTATCTTGCACTGAAATTTACAAGTCCTAGAAAACTTCTTGTTTCTGATACATTCTTTGGCTCACTTGCATTTAATAAGTCTTTCACACGCTCTTCAGTGGGACCAATTCCTTTGCCAGACACTACATGACCCATGAATGTGACTTTGTCCATGTTAAATTGTGATTTGTCCAAATTAACTGTTAGACCCCTTTTTCTGAGAGTGTCCATACACTTCCTCAGTTTTGAATCATGATCCTCGCAATTAATTCCGTGAACCAAAATGTCATCTGCGATATTTGTGACTCCTTGGCAGGACTGCAAAACTTGGCCAATAATGTGCTGAAACATTTCTGGTGCTGCATTCACTCCAAAACTTAGCCTTTTATATCGATATAGACCTTTATGGGTGATAAAAGTTGTTATTGGCCTGGAGACTTCATCTAGAACTATTTGATGGAAACCCATATTCAAATCAATGTTACTGAAGACTGAACTCTCATTCATCTCCACCAAAACATCATCTATTGTTGGAATTGGATGTCTTTCTCTAATAATGGCTCTGTTTGCTTGGCGCATATCAACACACAATCTTATGTCTCCTGAAGGTTTTGGAACAACAACAACAGGACTAACCCAAGGTGTCGGGCCACTCACTTTTTCAATAAAGTCAAGATTTTCAAGTTCATCCAATTTCTCGCTTACTTTTTGTCTCAGGGATAATGGTATTGGATATATTTTCTGAGCTACAGGCTCCACATTCTGATCTATGTGTAATTTGAGTTCAAAATCTGTCAGCTTTCCTAGTCCTTGGAAACAATCCTTGTAATCATTCAGAATGTTATCATTAACACTGTTTATCATACTTATTTTCAAGATCCCTAGGTCTTCTGCTGTCCCTCTACTTAATAAAGCTGGAGCTTTTGAATTTATGACATAGAATTTCACTTTAGGTACTGAACAGCTTCCACTACTAGTAGAAATATCTGCCTCAAATTCACCTAACAAATCTAATGGCTTCTCTGTCCCATAAGCAAAAAGTTTCTTCTTTGTTTTATTATTGCTGTAGACATGCACTTTTTGTTCCTTTAAACTTTCCCATGTTTGACGATCAATAATATTGGCTGATGAACCACTATCGACAATGACTTTCAATGAAATCCTGCCAACAACAATTTCATGTTTGATCATTTTATCATTTTTCACGTGGAATGAATATTCAAACTCATCATCATCATGTAGGTCAACCGACTCATGAATTTCTTGGACATCGCCCTTTCTTTTCGTCTTGTCCTTTGTTTTGCAGCATTTTTCAAAATGTCCAACATGTTTACATTTGTGACAAGTTTTATTTCTTGCAGGGCAAGATGGATCTTTCCCAAAGTGACCAGTCTTTCCGCATCTGAAGCATGCACTAGATTTTTCATGCTTTTTAGCTTTTTTCCATGGTTTTTGTTTTCGATCACCAATTTTATTGACAGAAGCAGTTTCATTAGTGCTTGAAGGCTGATCTGTGTTCATGACCTTGCTTTGAATTTCACTTATTTCCATGGTACTTGCTGTTATCCTGAGTTGTTCTAATGTTAGGTCATCTCCTTTTTCCAAAAGTTTAACTTGGAGTCGCTGAGACAAACATTTCTCTATAACTTGATCCCTGATTGCCTCGTCCGGCTTATCAAACTTACAATGGACTGCCTTTTGTCTTAATTTTGTTATGTATTGCTCAACTGTCTCGTTTCTTTCTTGTATCGTATTGCGGAACTGATATCGTTCATAAGGGACATTGACTTTTGGGGAAAAGTACTTTGCTAACGTTTTCACACACTTCGTGAAGGCATCGTCACCGTCCTCACCTATTTCTTCCAACGTAAAGAAGATATCTTGCACTTCTAACCCAGCACAGTGTAGGAGAAGGGCCCGTTTTTGATCTGCATCTACAACTCCCTTACCAGTAGCATAGAGTTGAAAAGACCTTAACCAGCGATCCCAAGCTTGGCCTAGATGGGTGGGGTTAGTATGCGGGTCGAATTTTTCAACGCCGTTTACAGACTCTAAAGCCTTTGCCATCGGTTAAATACCAGTCGAATCGAATCATTGACATCTACAGAACAGGTCTGTTTAGTTCATCTCGTCGCCAGTTGTTGTGTATGGCCGAGGGTACAGATTTAACTAAGCGTATTTAAACAGAAACAATTTCTTTAATTTAGACTTCGTGCCCCGCCTCGTTTCTAAAACATAATTAACATAAACTGACGGATAACTCTTACTATCTTAATGATGTGTCTCTTAGTGATTAACTCCCTTGGTAATGATAATACTGAATACTTTTGATAAGACACTACAATTATCTTAATAGTTGAACGACAATTTAAGAGATCTGTAGAAGCCAATTGCAGATTTTAAAAAGTAAAAGAAAGAAATATCAGGGTTTTACGTTGAAAATAAAGTCCAATACCAAAGAGAGTGTCACTTCCAGGTGACAAGCATTTCGCAATCTGCTGTCTACATTAGCTAATTTGTTAAATAACGATTCAAAAGAGTCATCGAAAGAGGATTGCAGATTCAGCAGACGAGAGTTTACTTTTTTCGTTATTGAAATATTTGACTTAATCCTTTACCAAACAATCCCGAGTTTTAACTACCCTGAGAGAGAGGGCCTTTGAAAACATTATCGGAAAAGGAGAAAATACTGGTAACCAGCATTTTTTCTTTTTCTAACAATGTTTTACCCTTTCAAAGAACTTCAGCTCAAATCCTGCATTTAGAACCTCATTTGAATTTTTTTTCGTCTATAAATTCTTTCAAATTGAACAAGTCTTAAGATACTCCTATACTCATTTTCAACCAGTTTTCTGCCAGTTTTTACCCCATTCACCCTTATTTTATGAAACCATAATCATTCTTGTATCCTCATGCCAAATTTTGCTCCTGATGGCTGCAAAGTTGGACAGATTACGACGGATAGGGAATGCATTTCATTTTTTGGAAGGCTTAAAAAAAATCATTGTTGTTGTTTCCGGTTTTAAAAGAGGACAAATTCCTTCAGTTTCTCTATCTCTTTCACCATTAGATCTACATATTGGTAATTTATCTATGTTTACACAGCTGTGTGATTCTACACATTTTCAATTTAAACTTAGTTTTTTTCTCTCTAGCTGTAAGGATGTATCTCGAAGTATCTGATTTAATGTTCAAAACGAAGAAAAGACAACAACAAAGTAGAATTATTCATAATAAAGTCCATCTTGACTCGTATTAGCCTGTTTGTTCCACTACAATTTAAGAGAGTGGTCGACAGACAGTTACAAATTGAGTAAGGAAACGCCATATTCAATGTTGAAAGTTGAGGCAACAAAACAGAAATATTTTATTCCAAATTGTCTATATTAGCTAATTTGGTAAACGAAAGTTCAAGAGGGTCTCCGAAAGACAATTACAGATTTGAGCAGACGAGATGTAACCATAAAGACGCCATGTAAATTTCTCATTTATCGTCTGGCACATGTGTGGTCTACAAACCCAAAGCAGACGAATTTGTCCCCCGAGGTCCCCGTGTTGTCGCCTAATTGGGTTGGCGCAAAGATTAATTCTTTCTCGCTCTATACAGACTTTCTGCTCTAGATGCCTTAATCCTTGGGCTGCTAAGCGCAACTCAATGTCTTTTGCGGACAGTGTAGATCAAGATCAGATTGCACATAACACTGTCCGATATGAGATATTCATCCGTCCATAAATACTTTTGAAATACCAATATTGGGTTTTTACGACTGGCTTAAAAGTTTCATTTCACTTATTTCGCAGGTTAAGGGTGAATACTGACATTCAGGCGTAATCGTCAAATGTATAAAAACTCGACCTCTTTCGCGACGACTAAAAATAAAATCCACTGAAACTCGGACAGATGTTTTTAAACTGTTTTCATTACTTTCACAGACCTAATAAAGAAGTGACCTAATGAACTTAGCTTTATCCGGCAGTTGTGTATTCCTACGCGCTGTAAGGTTAATATACGGACTTGTGCCATACATTTAGAGAAAATTACGTCATGTGACATCACCATTCATTGGAAAACTCATTGAATACAAAAAGGAATATAACCCTTAAATTTTCATTCTAGTTGGAATTTATTTATTTGGGTGCCCTTATTAATGTCGCTTTAACTGGAGACATTTGGATATAAATGGCACAAGATTGTACATAACGTTG
Organism: Tridacna gigas; assembly: GCA_945859785.2. NCBI lineage: Eukaryota > Metazoa > Mollusca > Bivalvia > Cardiida > Cardiidae > Tridacna > Tridacna gigas. The sequence continues at coordinate 47,401,379 of OX244030.2, read as the reverse complement.
CGTTGACAGTCAGCATAGGTGGCAAAACTCGACATCAATAGCAATAAAAACATTGATATCCTGCTAGAAATTGTGAAAAATGACTCATTTTTTTTTATGATATATGAGAATTCTAGTCGCATATAATATGAATATTGCTTTCCTCGGATCACTAGTATACGTGCCTACTAAGGCTTTGAAAGCCTCTTGATCAACGGGGATATACAGTCACCTATTGAAAACAAATCAATTAATAATATTTAAAAAAAGCGTTTAAGGCTCGTCTTTTAAACTTTTCTGATAAAGGTTGGAAGCAGAGGTACTTGTTATAAAAATTTCAAATGGAACTACTTTTTCGCACTACGACCCGGAACGCTTTTTGAGTACTACGGCCTGGAAGTACTCTGGAATACTATGACCCGGAAGCATTTTGTTCTAGTGTTAAACCTACTGACAATGCGCTCCTCATTTGTGGGATTAGCACTGCTGTTAACCCATGTCCTGCCAAATTTGAATGTTTGAATACTATTATTGCATAAATAGATTTTTCGTTAACTGTATTGGCATCATATTAAGTTCACATTGCCGAAAGTACTCATAAAACAGCGAAGAGCGTAGAGCAAGATCAGGCTGCACGTATATGAAGACTGATCATGCTTTACACACTCCACAAAGTACATTCAGCGAATGTCGGGAGAAGAGTTTAAAAAGTGCCAATTCCTAAAGAATTCAAAGGAATTATTGCCATTTTTAATAATGCAGATTTCATTGTTTGTGAATATATGTGTCACCCAAACCCGACAAGAAGTTGTCCGAAATCTGCCGACTGGGAATCCTTGCATCTAACTAATTATATGCAATAAAGGTCATTGATCAATTAAATTAATTGTGTGAATAATGTAACTGATAGTTGCTGTCTGAGAAATCGGTGGAAGTATAACTCCTGGGGTGATTTTCTTCACCTAGGTTTGTGAAAAGTGTCAATCTTGGACAAAAACAAAAAAAAAAACAGCAGCAGCAGCAGCAGCAGCAAAAGAAGAGGAAGAACCAGAAGCTGTTCTACAATTTTTCAAGGTCTCCCAACCGCTTTTTGTTCACCATGCTTGTATAAAAAACAACAACTCGACAGGAATTGACTAAATGTATGTTTTCCTGAAACAAAGTATTTCTTTCAAAACCAGTATTAGAAGGTTGAGTCATAAAACTCAACTAAACTTTACTGAAGCAATCGGGTACAAAAAAAACAACATTGTCTAAAAGCAATATAGATCAATTGTTGCACGTCAAGTATAAAAAAAAAGGAAAAAAAAAAAAAAAAAGCAATGCAATAACATATATGTTATTCAGTTTGTAGTGCTCGTAGTTTTATAATTATCTAGATCTACTACCTTCTAGTTATTCAAAATTCCTACAGTTCTTTAACCCATTTCTACTGGTAATCCAGACACGACAATGATTCGCAATGACTTAGGTACAAAAGTTTACTTTCAAATTAATCATGAATATTCTTACGAATTGGAAAACAAGATAGCCTGGGTTCAGTTCGATCATTTTTTCCTTGTTAAAATTCGGGACGTTACTTTGTCAAAAATAACTACGGAACCGATCAAAAGTTTTGCCACAGATCTTTAGAGGCGCTGAAAAGAGCCCTCGATAAGGACTGACAAAAGCCTGGACTCATTTTGTATTGGAATAGAGAAAAGGGAGAGAAATAATGAAAAATAATCGCTCCAGCTATGACCTCTTTTTCCTCTTTGTTTTGCGTATTGTTGCAAATTGAAATTAAAAATTAGATATATGTTCTCAGATTACGTATAAGCCTAATTCTAACATGACGCGTGGATTCGGCTGCATAAACATAGTGCAACTGAAGGTGTCGCACCACTGCGAGATTGCTTCCGGGTCGTAGTAGTCAAAAGTAGTCCGATGTGAAATTTTGCAGTAGCACTTTTGTTGCACTGTTTCATGGAGTTGAGGGGACTTGGTGGTATATAATTTAGATTTGCTTCAAATTTAGGTAGTGGGGGACCATTTAGATGTGATTTTATCATATACTGATTGGACTATTTTATGTCAGTGGAGGACCAAAAAATTGGGGTCATGGCCGTGAACAGGCATTTTTGAGAGGACAAGTTCTAGGGTGCCTGTATTGATTGGGATTTAGCAAAAAACGCAATCGGTTGACATGTTGTTTTTTATGCATTTTTTTGAAGGACTATGACTGTACTTTTGAGAGCAAGAGATGGTAAAGCCAAAGTTTTGCCATTAAGCGATTTGTGAAGATTTAAAGATGGTCAATTTCACTCTATTTTCAATATGGCAAAAAACCAGTGGTGTGACACCTGAAGCATGGTAAAATCGACGGCATTCTATATAAAGTGACGTCATTGTATGTAAACTTAGTAGCCCGTGGCTGTTCAAAGTGAGGTCATTGTATGTAAACTTAGTCGCCCGTGGCTGTCCCATGTCTCCGCCCTCGGATATATTATCCATGAAAGTCACTTGACATAAACAAATAGTCATGTCCGGTCAGGTGGCAGGGCACTTGGAAACTTGTTCACTGCTGTGGCGAATCATGTCGAAGGCGAGGCGGCGACATGATTCGTCACAGCCGTGAACAAGTTTCCAAGTACCCTGCCTTCGGCTCGGGGCGACATGATTCGCCACAGCCGTGAACAAGTTTCCAAGTGCCCTGCCACCTGACTGGACAACGAATTTATCATACAGCAAAGTTTTACCATTTCAACGCGTATTGAGGTGAAATTTCCCTGTTTTATGGTCTCACAAATCGAGCACGCATAGACAAAACGAATTTCCCTTTCGAGTGCCCAAAACACATTTAAAAATGACGTCACTGAAAACTGACGTCAGTGAAACCTAGGTAAAACGTGCATGGAGTCACTGCAATAGACGTTCGACGTATTTTTATTTAAACATGGATTTAAACAACTCAGGTAAGCAACTAGATCTATTCATTTTATGATTTGTTCGCAAAAGTAAATAAGAATTAGTTGTTTCAAACGACCGTTAGTTTATCATTATTTTTTAACGCTACAATGCATCATAATCTTTAACACGTCACAGTTTGTTCTCATGACGATTCAACGCTGCCATCTATGACTTTGCTGTGCTGTATCCTGTGAGCTGCCAGTGTGCAGCATTGTATATTCGGAGTTTATTATCCAATCAGATCGCGAGAAATTTCTTTGCAGTATAATAATTTAAAATGTTACCAATTAAATAAAATGTCTTTTCATGTTTAAGACTAACATCAAAATTGGCCGGTGTCGCATTGGAAAATGGGATTGGGGGTGGGTTGGGTAATATTCAGAGCATTTGAAAAAACTGCGACTCTAATGCTTGACGATACATACAGTTTTCGTTGTTGTTTGAAAGGAAGAAAGTAAAATAGTTAATCGGTAAATCCTTGAGTTTGTCCTACCTCCTAGGTCGAGTAGCGGAAAATGGCGATAGTTTTGTAGCGTCAAGTGATTTTCAATGATAAAATATCCGAGGGCAGAGACAAACGGTTTCCTTTCATAGAATGAAGTCAATACATGGATCCATGGCGATGAGATAAACCGACTTCCTTGGTTACTGTCGTTAAGGGCTCACAACCAAACGCAGGAAATACATATACAGTATAGCAGAAAGGCTACTTAATCGTGCTGTCATGACTGTTTCTTCCGATTAAATTCCGGAAAAATATTCCTTTTGATATGTTTCTGCCGATGATGGATTCTTGGCAAGAAATATATGGATACTTGAATTTATTTACACAAGGATTTGTACAAAAAGTGTGAATTTCAGGGGCTACGGACAATGCAATACATGTGCCAGCAAAGTTTTGAACTTCTAGGAGAGAGAATGAAACACCACATAATCCTCAGATTTTCCTAAAAATAATAGAATTAAAGATGATTAATATTTTTGTAAGGCTTTTTAGGTTGTCTCAACATCGTATTCGATAATAAATTACAATAAATAACAAGCATTTTGAAATATTTATAGATTGTCTCATTCAACACAGAGGTGGAAGTCTGAGAAATGGTTAAATTGCAAGTTAAGGGAAAATGGTTGCCTGATGATTTTAAAAAATGTAAAGTGTGCGGTCAATCAACGAACTTGTTAATATCATTGGCGGTAGTTTGTTTTATCTTATGATATACTGAAGACAACGGGTGGTGGAGTGGATTACAGCGGCAATCAAACACACATCAATTAACAGTTTACTGACATACCCTTTGAAATGGCAGATGCGCTAATCCACCTAAATATGGCTACGTCAAAAGCTGATTTAATTAACATAAGTTGCCTTTTGAGTTGAACTTCCAAAACTGTACAAAACAGAACTTAGTCTGTTTCATAATTGAAATCTACATGTACCTTCAGTAAAGAATATACGTAAATGTACTTAGTTTAAGTAGCAGATGGTTTGAATCCAAGAATAAACTGCATTTTTTGCACTCTAATCTGTATCTTCACATTCAGCATTCTTCACGTATTCTTCACGCACCAAGGGTTAATGTTAACGTCAAACTGAAATTTGATGGCATGTGCCCCTTTTTGCATGTGTAGAGGTTATTAAACAAGATTAGCTATTTGAGTGAACATACTTTCTTTTTATTAGTATTTCATATATTTTACCTTTGTTTTTTCCACTGTAAAATAGTTTAAGTTTTTTTCGGAGAGTTTCAGAGGGAAAAAAAAAAAAAAAAAACTAACAGTAATTAATCCATTGCGTAATATATAGCCTTGATCGAAACTCTTTGCTGATGTCCCATTGTCAATCATAATCATAATCCAAACTTATAATATCTTCGTATATCTCACGTAAACAGTACACGATCGCAAAGCACATCTTTTAAACTTTTTCCGAAAATTCAAGCGTTGTAAACACACATAATATCGCACTTCTCCAACATTAACAGTCGCTTGTTTGTGAGCCGAAATAGATAGATATTTATTTCACTTGTACATAATAGTATACATCATGTTACAACATTCTATGTTTTAAAGATCAACAATAGTCAACAGTGACATACATTTGGAGAGAGAGAGAGAGAGAGAGAGAAAGGAAAACTTTGGCTAGATTTATATATCATAAGGTACTTACAGGAAGATGTAAAAAAAAAATAATAACATTTGAACCACAGGAGTGTCAAACAGAACTTTACTGACTTGTGCGGTCAGTGCAGAGTCAGATCAGACCTCACAACACGTGCAGTCTATCTTGGAACTGCACTTTCCGCTATTAATTTTGTTTAGCATTCCTTTTATAGAATGCAAACTTAATAAACGTACATGTTTTCAAAATGGTATTGTACTCCTCAGATTTCATAAGACTTACAAATTTAAACATATTTGGTTTGACGTAGTATTTTTTATCTATATATTTCTTACGAAGACTATAATAAAAAGGACATTCAATAATGAAATGATATTCATCTTCTATGCAATTCATGTTACAAAATATACAAAATCTTTCATTCCTAGGGATTCGTATACGCCCGTGTCTTCCGGATTCAACTTGTAGAATATGGGAAGACGTGCGGATTTTAGTTAAACAAATTCTGAGACGTTTTGTTAAAATAATAGATAAGTAACTTTCAATTTTGAATTCTTCTTTCAAGTGGCCATATAAAGGAGAAAGAACAGCACTTGTTGATAAATCCGAATACCATTTCTGTAAAAATGAATCTTTCAATCGTTGTTTGAAAATTTCAATAAAATGATCAGGACTAACACTTTCGGGATTCTCCCAAACATATAAAAAACCATTTTCTTCTAATAGTGATTTAACACGTGATAACCAGTTTACCTTACCAACAGACATATCATTTAACATAACTTTAGTGATGGTTTTCATTAAGATGTTTTCTGTCTTTATTATTTTAAAAAAGTATTTTAACATAAGGACATATCTATTTATATACAATGGATAACGTCCTAATTCGCCATAAACGGCAGCATTGCAGGTGGACTGTTTGACCCCGAGAATCATTTTACAAAATTTTAGATGGATTCGCTCAAGCTCTTTGGATTTAGTGAACCCCCATATCTGACACCCAAAGTTGACAATTGGACTGACAAAGGCATCAAATAATTCTAACGAAATTTTTGGGTTTACAAAATGTTTACAAATGTTACTATATAAAACATGCATTGCCTTAAGAGCTTTTCCGACAGCATACTGATTGTTTAATATAAATGACCCAGTATAGTTCAGTATAACACCTAAATAATTGAAATTATCAACTACTTCTATTTCGTCATTATTGTAATACCATTTTTCATTTGACTTGATTCTGCCTCGCTTCCTGAAAACTACAATTTTAGTTTTGGCAATATTAACTTCCAGTCCCCATTTAGAACAATATTCATATAAAAGATCAAGACTATGTTGTAGGTCTTCCTTAGAGTTTCCAATAATTACCATGTCGTCTGCAAATAATAACACGATGAAACATATTTCATTTAATGTAAGACCGCGACTGTTACTATCCTGTAAAAAAAGTTCTAAATCCTCCAAGAAGAGAGCGAAAAGTGCCGGTGAGCTCGTCTGGCCTTGGATTAACCCTATCGCAACATCGAAAAAGTCCGAAAATGTATTAAAATTTTTTACACATGATTTTACGGAAGCATACATGGAACGAAAAACATTTAAAATTTTACCACCTAGACCCATATTAAAAAGTTTATACCACAATGCTTCTCTGTTAACGGAGTCAAAAGCCTTTTTCAGGTCGATAAACGCGCACGGAATGCGTAAATTATAGTTTAGAATATGTTCAACAAGATTCGATAACACAAAAATTGCATCTGTCGTGCCGCGCTTTTTACGGAAGCCAAATTGCGAGTCTGAAATAAAATTATTGGATTCGAACCATGATTCGATTCTAGAAGTTAAAACACTAGAAAAAAGTTTACCCAGGTTACTTGTCAATGTGATTCCTCGATAATTTGTAGTTTGGTTAGTATCTCCCTTTTTATGAATAGGAACTATGTAACCTTTAGACCAACATTCTGGAAATATGCCAGTGTCAAATATAATATTAAACATGTCTGTGAGATGACCGGAAATGATGTCACACGACTCTATGAAATATTCGTTCAATAAATTATCACTAGGACTGACGGCCTTGTTTCTCTTTAACTTTTTTATTGCTGACTGAACTTCTAGTATAGAAATGGGTCTGTCAAGTTCCCGATAGATGCAATCGTCTGAGTTAAAATCATGACTAGATATAAAATTATCTACTTCCGGTATGTCTACTCGTTTAATTTCGTTGAAGAGATCAGAAAAATAAGCTTGAAAATCATCTATACCTATATCACAGTTAATATTCATTTTCTTTGTTCGGAAATAACTCCAAAAGTCTTTGGGTTGTTTTCTACGCAGATTTTCAAACTCACGTGATTGTTTTATTTTGAACTGGTGCTTTTTAGCACGAATTAATTTTTTGTAAGTTAATTTATTACTGCATAGTGATTCTCTATTTTCATTAGATTTGTTGCTATTGAATAAATGCAAAGCTTCGAGATAATTACGTCGAGCTGAAATACAATCGCTATCAAACCATTGCTTATTTTTTGTCCGCTGTTGGTTCACGTTTGCACATTGTTTCACAGTGCGTTGAAAAAAGGGTTTTGCCTTATTACAAATAATTTCTGAAAAGGATTCGACCATTTTTTCTACAGAACATCTACTTGTCTGATCTGTATCAAATATAACACGGTTTAAATTGCTTAGTTCAGAAATTAACTGGGCCCGAAATTCATCCTTTTTCCCATCGACCCATTTATAACAAAGACTCGAATTCTCATTTTTACGTTTTTCAAGGGGAGTAATAGGGAAGCTAAGATTAAATAATAACGGTGCATGATCACTATATATAGTAAAATCACCGACTCTGAAATCATCAATACAATGGAAATCGCACCTATTTAACAAAAGGTAGTCTATTGTACTACAAACATGTCTTGAATAATACGTAAACGCTCCTGTATTTTTGTCTGCCCCGAGTCTACCGTTAGCTATACTGAGCGATGTTGATTTACACAAATCTAAAAGTAATTTACCTCTACTATTACATGTATAATCTAAGGAGGCCCTGTCTAGGGGCTCATCAGAACAGTAATCGCTAGAATCGAGATCATCGACTCTTTTATCATGTAAAATATAATCTTTCATTTGACCAACACGAGCGTTAAAGTCTCCTGCCAACATAATGGAACCTAACTGATTAAAATGAAAAATATCTTGTTCGAGCAAATCAAACAAATTAACATTTAAAACATGATGAATTGGAGACTCGTCCGACCATAAATATATGGAACATAGAAAAACATCTTTTTCACACTCAAAAAACCCATGATCTAATTTCAGCCAGATTATAGTGTCATGGTGGTTTCTAACAACAGATACTCCTTTTTGGATATTATTTTTGACATAAATAACTGTACCGCCACTATTCCTTTTAGCGCGCCGGTGTCTGTATTTTCTGTAAAAGTTAAAACTCTTATAACCATCTATATCTATATTAGAATTAATGTCCGTCCATGCCTCACTTATAATGATTAATTCATTCTCTTTTAAAAAAGATGAGAAATGTTCGCTTTGTAGTTTGTCTTCCGTCAACCCATTACAGTTCCAGACTGACACGTTAATTCCTTTCTGTTTCACATCCTCCTCTTGATCCTATCCTTTCACTGGTTTCCCGTCTATGTACAAAGTATCATATGTCAACCAGGCCTTCTAGAAGACAGCAAGGCTGCATATCGGGCCACATAAATGCGATGACCTGATTGGTCAAATATCGATTTCCACGGATCCATGTATTTTACCACGCTTACCACGCTTCCCTTGGACTGTATTTATAGAGCCAAATTCACGTGTCATGTTAGAATATTAAATTACCAATTAGACAACTGACATTTTTTTTTAAAATTTGACGTAAGCTTTTACAGCTTCAGGTCGTACAACATGATTACAATACATATATAGGAAAACATGACATTGTAATAATTTACAAACTAAATTCGTAATATGTTACTAGCAGGCTTACATTTGGGAAGAGAGATAAGTGACACTAACAAAAGGTAATCATTCAAAATATTAACACATCAAGCATTGTTTCTTTACCACACGAGAGGAAATGTAGACTTGTCCAAACTTAAAACATATGTGATCGACAATTTAATCTAATGTAATAATTGCTCAAACAATTGAATTTGAAAGGATTGAAAACATTGTGGAAAATGGAGAAAGTGATGGCCACCATCGTTTTCCCCACAATTCTATACAGATACTAACACATCGGACAATAACTCTTTACCACACTGGAAACAATGGTGAACAAAAGTGAACTTGCCCAAATTCGAAGCATTTGCAGTGGACAATTTCAATAGGGCTCAAAAGTAAAGTTGTCTTCTAATAGGATAAAAACATTACGGAAATTGGAGAGAATGCTGGCCACCAGCAAATTCTCCCCATCCACGATGTTATGCGAACATTAAAACATTGAAGATTAACTCTACACCACACGAGAAAAAATGTAACTGAAAGCATTTGCAGACGACAATTTGAATATGGTTCGGTTCAAATGATTGATTTTTTTGATAGGATAGGAAAGGCTGTAGAAAGCGTAGTAAAATGCTGCCCACTAGCGCTTTCTCTCCATCCACAATATTTTGTATACAACAATAACATATCTAATATTAACTATTAACCACATGACAAGAAATAACGTACCCTATCATATTCATTTGTGGTGCGTCGTATAGCGGAGGCAATGCTTACCTATTGGTGTCATAAACTTGTCCGCAAATAGGCCTGCAAGGGCCCGCCGAATAAACATGTCTACATTTCGACCAATCGCAAATTACTATTAATTTATTCGAGTATATCAATACCAAAAAACCGGTCAAAAGTCAGCTTATACAGCTACGTTACAATGAAGAAAGAGGAATTTATACCGCGGGAAACCATGAGCTGAAGACAAAAATCATCAAACAAAAATTTCCCACTATGCTAACAGGCTTTATCAAGATTCGATTAAAAAAAAAACGAGTTTCTGTAACTTGTTGTTTGCATCTGGTTTGGATCAACCATTAACTAAACATCCAGATTTTTTTTAAGAATGAGAAAAATGGCGCTTGAAAACAATGTGGGAAAAAAGAAAGAAATGCTGGTAAGTAGCATTTTGCTCACGATGTTTTCTACTCTATCATTGACACATCTTATGATTTAAGCCACATTTAGTTTGTAATCTGTAAATGCATATGAATATAAATTTTGTTGTCTGGTAAAGGATTCAGCAGCTGCGACAAAAAAGAAAAAAGGAAGACGACAGAATACACATACACATTACGCGCACCATGCAACAAGGTGTTATCTGTCGACTTGATTTCAAAAGAAAAATATTTAAGTTTCTATTTTACACTATCTTGTATCTGATTCGAATTTACCCTTATCCTGCAAAATAAGTTAAATAAAACTTTCAAGCCGATGGTAAAAACCCGAATAATGTTATTTCAAACTTACATTTAGAAGGAAAAAATATCTCCCTATCGGACAGAGTAGATCAAGATCAGACTGCAGTCTGATTCTGATCTACACTGTCCGCAAACAGTCAGTGAGTTGCGCTTAGCAGCTTAAGGGTTAACGGATAATTCCTTGATATCAGACGTGTAACATGCCACCAGATTACGCACCTGAAGCTCAAAGATTATTTTGACATTTTAAAAGCCTCCTGTTTAAATTCTATACCATTGCCTGCGGAACCAATGATGCTCCCTAATTGGCGGCACGCTTACGTTAAATTCAGCCTTTGGATGCTTTGGCGCCTTTATTTCGATTGAATACAAATGGTTGTTCCATTTGTTTAGCAGTGTAAGTATACGAAGGACTATCAGAAAGTTCGAGTATTAGGCTAACCCTTTACCAGACGACAAAATTTTAGCCTTGTCCAAATTGAAAGCATTTGCAGACGACAATTTCAGTGTGGCTCAAATGGTGCAATTTTTCTTTGATAGGGTAGAAAACATTGAGGGAAAAGGAGAAAACGCTGGTTACCAGCATTTTCTCCTTTTCCCACAATATTTTCAAAAAGCTTCTTTCCCAGGGGCGTTAAAAGGCGGCGTTGTGCGGTAAAGGGTTAATTGTTTCGTAATCTGTTATGTTTTAATATCTTTTGTATATGATTAAAAACAAATATCATATCTATACTTACATACAAAAGGACAAGATCCTTTCACCGAATAAAAAGAGAGTTTTATATACTTCTTTAAACTGCACTACAGTCAGGCGACACAATTTCATGTCACATCACTTTCATGATGGAAGGTGCGACGTGAATCATTATCTTCGGCTAGATGGCAATTTTCAAAACATACCTATCTAATTTGGGCATTCTGGGTACAGGACCGGACTACTTGTCAAGGCGGCAATCGATGGAGCGAATTCAAAATGAAATACACGTTTACTCACTAAAACGCTACCTGTTACGAGTAGCATATAACCTTTTTACCAGACCAGTGATTTAATAAATCCAGTCCCTATAGGCTTGGGAAATAGCCCCGGTATAAGCCCAGACATTTTCCATTGGTAACTCTGTGGAAAAACCCTGCACAAATCCTGGTTTTCCATAATTCAGAGACTGTGTACAAAGGTTTGCAGTAAACAATGTTATTTTTAAAACTATTTTTCTCGCTTGAAACGTTTAATTTTTAAGAAATTTGGAGCGAAAAACGGGCTTGGGTTTTCCACAGAAGTCTTTTTTACTGTGAACTCCTTTACTACTTTTTCAACAGCAGAGTTTTAGTTTACTTGCTGCGTATTAGTATTTATCCTGTGCAGGAGAGTGAAGCGTCATAGCAGACAGGTCCAATCTTCGAAGAAAAATGACATGCGCAGTCAACGGACACAAATTCGTCAGGCATGCTAAAAGTATTGTTATATCCTGTTCACTCTTCTTCGAGTTATTCCCTTACATGATCAACTCACTTCTGCTTTTCTAGACACTCTTCTTATTTCTAGAAACATCAATTCATGGAGTATCATTTCGAAGTTGCATTAGAAGACATTTTATTACATTTTCTGAAAATAGACCCAATATTAACACTGTAGACACCATCAAACTTCTTTTATCCATTCAGTTCGCACGCTATGATTTAATTTTAATAAATACAACCATAAAATCGAAAAATGTTATTACTTTGCATCTTAGTTTGTTTCTTAGTTTTTATTTATATACAAATGTTATTTTGAATTCACACACACACACACACACACACACACACACACACACAGAGAAACTATTCTGCGTAGAAAAGACATAATAAAACTAAAATGGTGCTTTGGTGCTTTCAAAATTTTAACTACCTTAATTTATTTTGTGTTCAAGAAGACGTTTGAAATTCTCCAACCCTCATCATGCTAAGTAAAAGAGATGAAACTTGCAAGCCGATAGTAAAATTCAAATTTTCCTATTTCAAAGGTGTTTTTGGAGGAAAGATATCTTCTTATCGGACAGTGTTGACTGCACGTTCTGTGCAGTCTGATGTTGGATCTACGCTGTCCACAAAAGGTCTGTGAGTCGTGCTTAGCGGCCTAAGGGTTAAGTTAATTTTAAAAAGCAGTCTTGGCTTTTTTAATTTCCCTGCCAATAGCGACTTAAATAGCTTTTCCGGATGGCGTAGATCAAAAGCGCACTGCACAAATTGTGCAGTCTGATCTGGGAGCTACATCGTTTGGTAAAGAGTTAACTGCAGTGAAAAAGTTAATTTTACCTCTTAATGAAAGTATGGCTTTTCTTCAACATACTGTTTTTCCTATTACTTTTTTATTTTCATTTTCTGTTGTCCGTCCCGCTACTTTCTTTTCTTCAGTCAATATCGTCGATCCTGGTCAGAGCTCAGTCGGTAACGTACAGGACTTGAAACCAAGGGGTCACCCCAGCAGGAAAGCATGTATAGGTGCACTTGCAGCCGTGATAGATCTGAAATAATGTTTGAAACAGCGTTAAATGCTATATAACCAAACAATTTCAAGTGATGGGAATAAAATTCCGTGATAACCACGTGACCTAGTCTTAGGATTTATATATCCTCGTAAACTATGTAATAGGCAGTATTCAGGAAACAAGCTGTCTGTCCGTCTGTCAATTAATAATGCATTAACTGTCTAGGTGAGGCAAAAATAGACCTTGCTTCGCAATTCCTGTACACAAAAAACACGTGCATGGATCAATCGGATATATTTAGAAGAAAACAGACATTTTGTTTACGGTAAAATGAAACACACATGCTTAATTTTATTTTAATGAACAATCGAATCTCACTGTCTGTCTGTCTGACTGTATTTAGTAAGAAGTAATTTATATACAGGGAGAACACGGCGGTCATTTTCATTATTCAATTTTCTATATCTCGGTCAATCTAACCAATAGACAGATTTTTCAAACTTTCTCGCTTGCATTTCACCAACCACAGTTCCAGTATAAAAATCTAATCGTAAAATTTTATCTTACGCTTATCATGTGAAAGATAGTAATGTATGTTTTACTTATGATGTTGCAAGAGAAGCGAAAATCCTGTGATATTTCTAGGGGTGCGATTCTTGCACATGCACTATATGTTACGCCCATGATCCTAAGCTTCGGTCCAGGCGGTAACCATCTTTAAACCTCTTTAAAACACGACAAATTCTAGACTCTTCTAAACTGAAAGCATCTGCAGACGAAAAATTTGAAAGTGAGAGCCGAAGTTCTTTGACAGAGGGGAAAACATGATGGGAAAGGGAGAAAATGCTGGTTACCAGCATTTTCTCCTTTTTCCCCACAAAGTTTTCAAAAGCCTTCTACTTCAGGGTTGATAAAACTTTGGATTGTGTGGTAAAAGATTAATCTGTCCTTTCGCTAACAATACAGGTCTGTCACAAATTTGTTAATCGGTTCCAGAATAAAAAGAAAAAAAAAAGTGATCAGACTGGAACCCAGTTTATGCCCATAATAGAAGCGGTCCAGTGTAATTAGACGACAAAAAATGAGCGTTAGGCCGTAGATTAACGCGTTTTAACTTCTGACGAAGGCAGGGACAGAATACATACAAAAGAATTTTTGTGTATGCACAGATTTTGTCTTGTTTTACATGATCCAAAAGTCATTTACAAGATGCATCCTATTACCCTGGCCAGTCCTACACACCCATTTCTGTCCTTTTGTTTGAAGACGGTAAGGTTTAGTTACGGAAACTCTTTTATCATCAGGTTGATAATGATATTTGTCACTTGTTAAAAACGGGTACTCTGTGTATAAAGACAAAATAAAAGTGGGTCATTACTCCTGTTTTAGACACATATTTCTGTTTCTATTATCTATGAATTATAAGCCATTTTTGCACGCCAAAGAAATTTCCAGACTTGCAAAACGAAATCTGATTGGATGCCAGTTTTAGGTTCATGAAAATAGAAGAAATTGATGATTACAACACGCCCAGTCCAGTATTTTAACGTCAAAATTGCAGCTTTAACTAAATCTTTTTTCTTTAATTTTCTTGCGAAGAAAATTACCATTTCTGGTATTTATCAGTGTTTTTTAGGCAATCTATTAATATATGCCCCTTTGATGCCGTCGTAGAATACGCCAGTGGCGCTCTGCTTCTCAAGTAGTAATTGTTTTCATAGAGTCCGTATTTAATGCCAATAAACCAAACACTAATAAGTTGTAAAGGGATTTAACGCATTTGCAAACAGTGTCAACCAAGGTCAACCTGTGCAATCCTCGCAGGCTGACCTGTGTCGAAAGGTTTTGCAATTGGTATTTTTTTTTCTGGATGTCAACGGATCATGATTCATGATTGAGTTGGTTGCTAGATAAAATAGATTATGAATTATGTGATGACTTGGTTGCTATAATGGATCACGGAGATGCATTAAACCCCTTTCCCCAGAGCGCCCTTTTTTTTTTTTTTTTTTTGAGCTAGCAACACAAACTTGACAGAGCAAAGACTAAAAGGATTGTCTACTTCGCAGCATCTATATAAAACGAGAAGAATTTATCTTTGCGCCAACCCAGTTTGGCGACTACGAGTGGACCACGGGGACACATTTGTCTGCTTTGGGTTTGTAAAGCACACATGTGACAGACGATAAATGAAAAATTTACCTGGCGTCTTTATGGTTACATCCCGTCTACTGAAATCTGTAATTGTCTTTCGGAGACCCTCTTGAACTGTTGTTTATCAAATTAGCCAACATAGACAAGTTTGGGATAAAATAATTCTATTTTGTAGGCTATTAAACTCATCTTTTACCACTGATTATGGTATTTCCTTCCTGTACTAACTTTGTAATTGTCTGTCGATGACCCTTTTGAAGTGCAACGGAACAAATCGGCTAATAAAGATACATTTGATACAGAATGTTTCTAGTTTGTTGCTTTGTGTACTGTATTTTGAACATTACTCAGATATTCCCAGACGACAAAGTTTAAGACTTATACAATTTGAAAGCATTTGCAGACAACAAATATGATGCGCTCTAATAGTAAGATTTGTCTGATAAAGGGTGGACAAAGTGTTGGAAAAAGAGAAAATGCATTGTCTTCTATTCAACAGCGTTTTCAAAAGTCCTCTTTCTCAGGGTCGTTACAATTGGGGATTGTTTGAGTAGGGTTAAATCAAATATTTCAAGGACAATTCTTGTCTGCAGAATCTTTAATCAACTCTCAGTGACTCCCTTGAATTATTGTATAACGAATTAGCTTATGTAGACTGTAGATTTTGAAATTCTTGTCGAATGATTTTACTTCATTTGGTATTGGACTGCACATTTTCACATAAACTCTGTTTTTTTTTTATAATTTTTTTTGTTTAATCTGTAATTGTCTTCCATGACCCCTTGAAATGTCCTTCGAGAAATAAGCTGCTGTAGACCAATTTCAATCGGAACCGTTTCCCTTTTATTTTGGTATCGTAATCAATTTTCAATGGTAGATATTAGACAATTACTCGTATGTCTAATGTACAACCTACTCTCCCCTGCCTGATCTAAAATCTTCTCTCGAGGACGCTCTTGAATTCTCAGTTTATTGCATCAGTGCATAGAGACTGGTTTGAGGAAGAGCTGTTTACTTTGTTTGGTAGTGTAAAGGGAATGTAGAATGAAAGTCCCATAGGACAAAATCTCTCTAGGATGATTGCCGTACTGGACAAAAGCTCCATAGTATTTAAGAAAGTAGTACTGTTATAGTATGACCTCATATAGTCAATCTGCAAACTCAATTTGGTTTTAGTGATGGTTTATCTATGTTTTAGCAACTATTTAGGTGTATGAACTGAACACAAATTCTGGTCCTATACTGGTTTGCCAAAGGACCTGGCATATTGATCTATGGCATTTCTAAAATACCATTCAAGATGAGCAGGTAAGTCAAAGAGTAAAGCGCGCATAGTTTGCAAACAAACAAAAGAAACCTCGGAATTAGAT
Organism: Tridacna gigas; assembly: GCA_945859785.2. NCBI lineage: Eukaryota > Metazoa > Mollusca > Bivalvia > Cardiida > Cardiidae > Tridacna > Tridacna gigas. Next base: position 47,384,911 of record OX244030.2, on the reverse strand, counting down.
AAAAACAAAATTTAAAACAAGTATCCCAGCAATTTACATTTGAAGCATCAAATACAAGTCATTGGGCAATGAAAGGTTAAAAAGAGCAAATAAATACATTTTCAAACAAGTTGGCTTCTTTAAAAAAGAAGCCAGGAGAGGTCAGCATCAATGTTTTCAAATAGCTTATTGCTTTTAATTTCAATATATTTTGGTATATGTAAACAAATAAGTAAGGCATTACATGATTGCCGCTGTGTAAAAAGGAGAAACTTCCTATGCATTACATGACAAACATGTGACCTTCTTCCCACGTTTTCAAGTCGCGTGATCTTTTCTCGCGGTGTTCTCTTTTTTAACGAAATTCTTTTTTTGTGTGTGTGTAGCTTCTTTGTTTAATGAAAAATTACAACTACTGAAAAGGTCATTTGCAATCAAATCAATATAACAAATCCTTTTTGAAATCCGTCATATAAAAACAAAACATGTCTTCCTATTTCAGTTTTTTGATTTCGGTTTATTTATAAAACCATGACGAAACAGACTGTGTATCAGAACAATTTCGCAGAAAAGCATGGAGTTAGGCAGCAATTTCTGAGGCAGTCTGCCTTTTAAACTCACCACTGTTGGAGAGGTCTGATGACCTCTCCAATTAAGTGCTACAACCTATTTACCTTTCGATCTTTGATAGTATTTTGTGACCTTATATAGAATTGATATATTAATCCTCAGTATTAAATGAGTCATACAAATTTCAACTCTTATCAGTTTTTTTTTTCCATAAACATACATTAAAAAAAAAAGATGGTACACATGATGAAGTATGATGGGGCTTTTGTCCGTGTTTGTGTTAGGGCCATAGGACTTTTGTCACATAGGGCCTTTGACCCATGGGGCTATTGTCCTGTAGAGCTTTTGTCCTTTGGGACTTTTGTCCATACCCTTGTACCTGTTTTCTATTTTCAACAGCGTAAATAGTACTTTTAATCAACAATTTACTTTCCTGCTATATCTCAAATAGTACCCTCCTGAATCCTCATTCATCACATCAGCGTAGACAGGCCTATTCTCGACTGCCCATTTTCGTCTGCTAAGTCTGTAGTCTTATGTCGAGGACTCTCTTGAATCCCCACTTAACTTTATAGGGAATGGAGACGGATTTAAATCAGTTATGTACTCCATTCACAGTAATAAATTTAATGTGTCCAGGCGACAATTTTCTCTCATGTTACATTTATGACCGTCTGTCGAGAACCCTTTTGAATCCTTGTTTAACATTATAGAGCATGAAGACAGACTTGAAAAAGAATGGTTCTACTGTATTTGGCATTGTATTTGAGCCATGGTCTAATAAAAAGGGAGCTCAATACATCCCTAAGATGTATTATACGAAGCAGGTAATCACAGAATTATGGATCCTGTAGACCCTTTTTGTCTAACAAACGACCGGTTCTGGAGGTAGAATGGTCCTTTGCCAAGCCTAAAATTGACCAATGGCAAAAAGTATCGACCCATGTCAGCCTGTGCAGGCTGACATGGTTCGATACTTTTTTGCATATGCATTAAGACACCTTTTCACAGAGCATGGCACATTTCTTTTTCAACAACAAAAATAATCACTCTCTTCTGCTAAATCTGCATTTGTCTTTCGGGGACCTTCTTGAAACGTCTTTTAGAAGATTAGTTCTTGTATCTGAGTCTTTTTATTTTATTTAGTATCGTATTTGCTTTAATACTTTGACCCTTAAGCTGCTAAGCGTGACTCACTGACCGTTTGCAGACGTGCAGTCTGATCTTGGATATAAACTTTCCGGTAAGGAGATATTTTTCTCCATGAAGTATGTTTGAAATAGCATTGTTCGGATTTTTACTTTCGACTTCAAAGTTTTATTTCGCTTATTTGGCAGGATAAGGGTTAACAGGGTCCATATTCACAAACAAGTCTTAAACTTCATTCTTAGTCTTATCCTAGATTGGCTTAACCAAATGGTTTAGCCAACCAGACGTAGTTTTACTTTCAAATTTGGAACATTTTGGAGAATAAGACCAGGAATTTTCTTAAGAATGGTTGATGACTATTGATTCAGGTAACAAGTTTCTAGACTCGTTCACATTGTGAACACTTGCAGTTGACTAATTAAATATGCCTCAAATAATCTGATTTTCTTTGACAAAGTGGAGACAATGTTGAAAGAGGAGAAACTGCTTGTCACCAACAATAAGGAAATTTTGATAGATAAAGTGATGTTTTACTCGTCTAGAATTTCATAGCGGTAGAGCAGTACAATGCAAACAAGAAATTACTCAACTCAAACTCAAAATGACTTTATTTGGTATTCGGCAAAAGAATTTTGCCATTGACCATTTTACAGAAATATAGCATGAAATATAGAATAAATATTTACAAATACAATATATAAAAATCTGAAAAAATAATAATCACAACTATAGTAGGATTAACCCTTAAGAAATTGAGCATGTAGTCTGATCTGAGATCTACATTGTCCGATTAGAAGTATTTATCTTCAAAAAGAAAAAAAAATAATAATAAAAGATATAATAGAGAGATAGTATCATTAGGGTTTGTACTATGGTTTGAAACTTACCTTTATTTTAATATAATCAGCAAGATAAGGATCAATAATGTCAAACGTTATTTAAAAAGATATTTCGTAAATCAAATGCTCTTTTGATGAATTTTGCAGTATTTAATTGGATTTTTCGTTTTTTAGATGACATAATTCTATTAAATTTAGCAATTGTAAACCAGTGTATATTTAAGTGTTTTGATCTTAATTCACAATATTTTGGACAAACACATAAAAAGTGATATTCTGATTCTATTCTATTAATGTTGCATAGTCTACAAACTCGATTTTGTCTATCAATATTTTGGATTCTCCCAGTTTCTATTGCAAGCTTATGCGAGGCAAGTCTACAGCGTGTCAGCGTTTTTCTTAGTGTTTCATCCCTGATGTTTGTTAAATAATTTTCAAATTCGAAATTAGTTTTGTAATTACAATAATAGTCTAATTTTACACAAGTGCGGGTCGAATTTTGCCATTCCTGTATGAAATTATCACGAAGTCTTCTTTGAATATTTTTGAATACAAAATTAAAATTGTCTATGTTATATCTTGTCCAAATATATGAATATCCAGTTTTATCTAAATTTTCCTTGATTTTTTTAGACCAGTTAAAAGCATTTCTACTAGCAATTTGAATATTGCAATTTTCATTAAATATTGTATGAATAAGTGACATTCTATTACTTTTGATTTTTAAATAATATTTAATTGACTTTACTAGCGGTATAAGGAAATTTTGATCGACAGAGAGTATTTCGCTTGTAACACGTCGACCAGTGGATCTAACCATGCGTTCCTGGAGTTTCTTAACGCTTTCCAGAACAATTCCGTGTTAACGATCCTGGGGTATAAAGCTTTAGAACATATTGTGGGAAAGGAGAAAATGCTGGTATTTTCTCCTTTACCCACAATGTTTTCTACCCTTTCATGAACAAGTACTGTGGCAAAATTTGTTCATCGCCTTCAAATTTTTAGCATTTAGACAAGTTCAAAATATTTCCAAGCATCTTGTCTTCCCGTATAGACGAAGTTCAAAAGATGGCGAGCGCCGAGTTAGAAATGAACGCTGTCGAAATGACGTTATCTGCTCTCAGAAAGAGTCCTTTGTCTCATGAGGGAATTCGAACTTACTACTGTTTAATATACCAAAGCTGCGCTTAACGACTGACTCATAGATTCAGCATAAATGGACTGTGTATGTCTCTGAATGAGATTCTCGATCTATTCTTTTTCTAACAGACGGGTTTGTAACTTCATTTCCAAAACAGAGATTACTTATTGGCAGCTGGTTATCTACAACTTGCCTCATTAACTTTGATCGTACACATTTGGTCTTACAATGGCTGTCGATATATTTCTTTTTCTGCCAAGGATTTGTTTATCCTATAAAATGTATGATGTGCTCTATAAGTATTGGTAGACGAGGCGGATAACCCATACAGTGCGTCCATTAGCCCCTGGTGTCTTTTGATTTCACATAAACGTTAAAATTCGTTCATAATTTTTGAGAGACTAATACTTACAATTTGGTCGCATGATCGATCAAACTCCTGCATCCCCCTTTCAAAACAAAAATTCTTGACATGGATCGCACAAATCTCTAAAGTAATGTGGCGGATGGCTGAAGCCCCTTTCAGACAGCTAAAAAAACTAAGGTGCTGTTTCTTCTGTAAACGATGGAACGCTTTCATGTGACTGTTACACGAGTTATTGCGACTCGTGGTTGACCGCAAACGTCAACCATAAAACTGGTTTTATGAGATTGGGCATGCAAAAAATACCCGCCTAAATTTGGATATCGTAAGTCAACTCTGACTTCGGAAGAACGACCGAAGTGTTGAAAGAAAGAACCAGAATGCCAACCCAAAACAAAAGCTGTAAAACAGCAGCTGTTGAGAACTTTTAAGCTGATGGCAGATTTTTCGTACAGAAATAGTCGCCATGTCTCTGCCATCAGAAAATGAATGTAACTCATTCAGCAGCTTAAGGGTCAAATAGCGGCATTTAGTATTTTAAAGGCATACCATGGTAACACAGTGTTGCAAGATATCATGCATATTGTCGTAAAACGTTCTGGCACTCGCCTCACACACGACTTTTCTCGTGAGTTCCCTGGAACATGTTCGAGTTTGCTTGACTTTTGAGCGCTAAAAATGCGATTTTAAATGTGGTAAAAAAATTACTAGGTGTAAAGCTATCTGACTTTTGACCTACACTGTCCGCTTTGCTAAAACTTTAAGACGAAAGCCACCATGCTATTGCAATCATTTGGGTCTTACTTCTACATTGAAAACGTCTACTCAGTTTAGTAGACGCTTGGGGGTCCTGTGCAGCTCAGTGTTAAAGTGCAGGACTCGTAAACGGGAGGCCCGGGGTTCGAGGCTTTGTGTGACACTGTTTTTTGGGCAAGATTTTTCAGGGCCATAGCCTTGTACTGGCGAAACCCAGTACATACCTCAATATGTAATTTGTTTCTTTGTATTGGATCTTAACACCGTTTCAACAGCTTAGGTCATATCACTGCGGCCAGTGCACCTACGCATGTGTTTCTTGGCTTTCTCACACCCTTACTGCTACAACTTTTTTTTCCAAACCATTAACTACTTTTCTTACATGCATCACAGTTGAGACGCTAAAAATCGTTGAATAGAAAGTCTGTCTCAACCGGGTATCGAATCTGCAACCACCAGGTCACGAGTCAGATGCACTAACCACTGAGCTACCCGGCCAAGCTCTCAATTTGTGAGCTGTCGCCTTTATCTTTAATGACATAATGTTGAAAGCAGCGTAAAACACCATTCAAACACACATCATTCGGCGCTCTAAGGGTTTAATTGGACAGGATAAGGATAAATATCCATGTGGTCTTGTACAGGCAGAATGTTCTATATTGGTATTACAGTAGTGTTTAACGTATTGGTTGTTTGCACGCTGATGCTATTTGTCTAAGTGAGTTTTCTTATAGAACTGTTTGTGCTGTAGGTGAGAGTGTATCTTCTATACAATTAGGAACTAATACAGTGACTCGGATTGTCTTCACCCTTTACGGCGCCAAAGAGTAATATAAAATTCCTCTCGCGGAGAGTGTGGTAAGTCTAAATAAAGATCAGAATGCACAGAACGTGAGGTCTGATCTTGGTTTTACGCTTACCGTTTTTTGTCAATGATTTTTTTTTTAAAAGATAAAGGACTATAAATATGTATTTTTGTGTCGTTTATTGCCGACAGAATATATCGATTTCGTATTTTGCTCAGTGCCAATGATAGTTTCAAAATTGATTTCGCAGACAATGTACATTAAGATCAGACTGGACTCAACTTGCAGATTGATATTGACTCTACACTGTCCAATAAAAATAAATCTTAAAATTTTGTCTATTCATTATAGAGTTTAGTTGGCGCCCAAAAGATCAAAGTACTCATTATATTAGTGCGTTGTTTTTTTCTCTGCGGTACATTATCGGAGCGCACTTTTTTATATACATGTATGTAGGCTAATGAGCGTGATCATATCACCCTATCGGTTATAACTCTTTGTTCATTTTTTTTTTTAAATTGAGACCGACGGAAGTTTGGCAGCAAAACAGATATGGCATACGTTGTGAAAAGGAGGGCTAATGCATCTGCAAGAAGTATCGACCCATGTCAGCCTGCGTAGTCCGCGCAGGCTGACATGAATCGAAACTTTTTGCTGTTGGTCAATTTTCTGCATGCCTAGCCCTTTTAACCCTTTCCCAAACAAGCCCTGGTTTTCACGTGTCTGCAGTACAAGTCTTTTGAAAACACTGTGGAAAAAGGAGAAATTGTTCGTAACGAGCAATTTCTCCTTCTCCCACCGTGTTTTCTACCCGTTTTGAGAACTTTCTGCCATTTTCATCAAATTTAAAATTGTCGTCTGCAAACTCTTTCAATTTGGACCAGTCCAAAATTTGTCGTTTGGTAAAGGGTTAAGGAGCATTCTATCCAAGGATTCAGCCCGTTGTCGGATAAAATAGATTTTATGGATCCACAATCATTTGATGACTTGCTTGGTATTATGCATCACGGAAATGCATTAAGTCCCTTTTTGCCAGAGCATGGCTCATATGTAGGTAAATTGTTGATCGTTATAACTAACAGACAGCAGCAAGATATTACAGGTTCTCGTTATTTAAACATTGTTTTTTTTTCCCATTTGCTGATAAGCCCCCAAAGAGGATTGCAGCGTAAGATTTGCAGATAATTTATTTCCATTAACAGACGACTGTCTTTGAACAACAGTAGAATTTATTTATTTATATATTTATTTATTTATTTATCTATTTTGTCTATTACCCTTCTTTTTTGTTACATTTCATTTAATTATTCATATATAAGCCATACTCTGGCAAAAAGGATTAAATGCATTTCGAATTCTTAAGAATAACACAAAGAATGTTCTTAAGATTTGTTGGTGTATACGAACCCTGATCTTAAATCTATGCCATCACATGGTGGGGAAGGAGACAAATCGGTGAACCACTGTACCAAAACTTTTTGAGCTATGTTAGGGCACCCACTGAACCTATTGTAGTGGGTAGGGGAGGGATTGGTTGTTTATGCATAATTATTCTGATTTAGTAATCGCGGCAACCGGTGCACCTAACCAGTAGTAGGCACAACAATTATCTCGAAATATTATTACAAAAGAAAGAAGAATCTTGAAAACTCAAATCTGAGAAAAACCTCAAAAATAGGTTCAAATTTTCATCTTCAAAGAGTCAAAGACTAATTCGCAACTTTTTCATGCATAAAGAAAGATTATCACATGCATAAATTTGCTAAACCCGTTATTTTTTTTTTCAAAATAAGTGTGAATGACAGCCGTCTTTTCTAAACATGCAACATGTTTTGATCGCTCATGTGAACAACCAGAACTGCTGCCATACTATTGTCGTTGAAGCCAGTGTCCTGCCTAGCCCACTGATTGATTGATTGATCGAATTGGAGTTTGACGCCGTTTTAACAGCCTATGTCATATCACGGCGGTCAATGCACCTACGCGTGTATTTCCTAGCTTTCTCACACCAGTACTGACACAACTTTCTTTCCAAGTTAATGACTATTTTTTCCACATGCATCAGAGGTGAGAGGCGAAAAATTCGCCGGAAAGAAAGTTTGCCTCAACTGGGTATCGAATTGGCAACCACCAGGTCACAAGCCAGATACGCTAACCACTGAGCTACCCGGGCGAGCTAGCATATTGATAAGAATAGATCCATCCCATAAGGAGAGCTATTATATTTTTTCCTCAGTCATTAATGTTATTGGAAAACATGGAAGTAGCTGATAGGGACATGCAAATTGCTGCGTGTTTTAACATATTTAGATTTCAACGGTTATCTTGAAATAACATATTTATCTTGAAAGCTTTATACAGTCATTCATTATCATTTCAAATTGATATCTAATTGAAACAGCTACGAGCAGGAACGGAACCTAATTCATCTCGACATTTATAGCTTAAACATTTATCGTTGATTTTTTTTATCGAAGTTGTCTTTAATCTTTACCAAGTAATCCGATGTTCTAGGAAGGTTTTTTTTAAAAAAAAACATAGTGGGAAAAGGAGAAAATGCTGGTTACCAGCATTTTCTCCTTTTCCTACTATGTTTTGTAGTCTTTCTGTCACGAATTCCATCATTTTTTCCACATTTAATTTGTCGTCTGCCGCCTGCTTTCAGTTTGGACCAGTCTTAAATTTTGTCGTTTGGTAAAGAGTTAACTCATGACCTCCAGTATCAAATCCGCAGCAGACGACTTCAGAGACGACCTGGTAAAATATAAATTATCTACACGTCTTAGAGTTTTTATACATGAATACTTGTTAAAACATTGCGATAAAAAGGAAAAAAAAAAAGCTCGTTACAAGCATTTTTTCTTTTTACTGCATTGCTCTGAAATTTAATCTATTGAAAGGTGCCAAAAAGCGTAAGCAGGAAGTATTTGATTTAGTTTTTAACTCTTTACCAGACGATAAACTTAAAGACTTGGTCAAATTGAAAGCATTTGCAGACGAACTATCAACTGTTGCTGAAATGATGGGACTTGTCTTTGAGAGGGTTAAAAACTGGGTGAAAATCAGAAAATCCTGATCAGGAGCATTTTCTCATTTTCCAACAATGTTTTTCGAAAGTACCCGTGCGGGATAAAAAAAAAAAAAAATAAGAGATTATGTGGTAAAGGGTAAAAAAACACTTTAAATAAACAATATAGGCATTTCTGATCAGGAAGTCAAGATTGATTACAGATTCAAGGGTTACTTACCAGAGTATTTAAAAAAATAAATCGTAAATAGTGGATCCAAGATCATCTTGTTCAGTCTGATCTTGATCCATATCGCCAGCAAAAGCAAATTTGATCTTAATCTTCATTGTCTACAACGCAAACTTTATTTTTGTTTTGTGTGGCATTTAACGCCGTTTACAATATTATATTAGTTATATCAGTGCGCCTATCTTTGCTATCCTGGAAATTTCTTTTATTTATTGAATGTCATTTTATGGCGCATCGACAGCTTTGGTCATTTAGCGCGCATTATCTATATTAAAAGATGACTAAAGCGGAACTTTTGAGCTGACAAAGATTTGAACAAAATGATGGCAGTAAAACGGTTGAATTAAGAAGGATTATGTGTGATCTTGATATGCATAAAAGATATTATTGAGTGACAGGGCAATCCCTATCTGCTCAAAAAGATTTAAATGAATTAGTTAAGATTGTGATAAAAAGATTTGAACAGGACATTTCTTTTACCAGTACTCTGTATGATATTCTACCAAAGTCACTGGCTGCTTTCTCATGTAACCATCGTCGAAACAATGATCAACAGTAAGAGAGGAATGAATCCTCGGACAGAAATTGGCCGAGCTCGAGATTCGAGCCCGCGACCCCTGTGGTCTCAAGTCGACAAGGTCGCGTTTGGCAGTCTAAATGTTAAAATTAATCCTTCAAATAACTCTTATCAAGACGACAAAATTTTAGGCTTACAAAGAAACGCTATAAAAATCGAGGAAGAAAAAATTGCTGGTTACCAGCATTTTCTCCTTTTCCCATAATGTTTTTCCAAAGCTTTCTTCATCAGGATCGTTAAAGTTCGGGACTAATTGGTATATAGTTAATTTAGCTTGTATAGGCGCCGACTGCAAATAAAGTTGAAATTCGCAGACAGTGTATAATCAAGGTCAGACGGCACATAACGAGCAGGCTGATCGTAGATATAGATTGTCCGATACGGGTGAAATTTTCTCACAAAATATTTCCAGTTGTAGGTCGTACTTGGGAGCCGAACCAGCGATCAATGGCTTCAAGCCCTGCACATTACCGACTGTGCTATCGGGCTTGCTTTTTTTGATAAAGTAAATTATTTCATACTTCTCAGATAATAACATTCTATTCATGTCTTTGTTTTCTGCGCATGTGGGTATAACTTTGTTCAATATGTTGTAAGCTATAAACATGCAAGTGCTGTTTTATGCTGAATAAATAAATGTTAAATGATACCTAGCTTTGCCAGATTTAAGGCACATTGAATGGATAGATCGGTGAAAAACTATGCGATTGTCCAGTTTCTCATATCAAATTATAATTAGGGTGTGAAAAACCGCGACTGATTCTTTATACCGTGTGCAATCAGATCTTGACCTACATTGTCCAATATTTTAAGACAGGGTTTACTGTATCCAGCTACATGCATATGAGATAGACGAAAACAGGACGGCAAAGATCAAGATCGGATTGCACGGAACGCACAGTCTGATCTTGATCTATACCACACGCTTGTTTGGTCGAACTTACAGGATAAAAATCTTTCCCAGTTTCAGTGGATTGATTTTCAGTCGTCGAAAGAGGTCGGGTCTATGTTTGCCACTTAAAGAGTTAAAACAATATTAACCCTTAGGCTGCTAAGCGCGACTCATAGACTTTAATCGGACAATGTGGATCATGATCAGACTGCACTGAACGAGCAGTCTGATCTTGGATCTACACTGTCCGATAAGGAGGCATCTTTCCCCCAAAATACCTTTGAAATAACAGAATTTGGGTTTTTATTATTGGCTCGGAAGTTTTATTTCAGTTATTTAGCAGGATAAGGGTTGGTTGAACCTGTACAACAAAAGTCTTTATCATTTTCAGTAGGTTATACTTTCAGTCGTCAAACGAGTTTGGTTTATATATTTGCAAACGAAAGAGATAAAACAATATTAATCCTTAGGCTGCTAGGCGTGACTCAAGGACCATTTGCGGACAGTGTAGATCAAGATCAGACTGCACAGAACGTGCAGTCTGATCTTGGATCTACACTGTCCGATAAGAAGATTTTTTTCCACCAAAAATGCCTTTGAAATTGCAGAATTTCTTTTTTAATTTTCCGTTTGATATTTTCATTTCAGTTATTTAGCAGGATAAGTAAGAATTAAAATATCAATAAATGTTTCTGCTTATCTATGGGAAAAAAATCAGTGCATTTATTTCGGAATCCAAGAGGACTTATTATCTGGTAAAATGTGTGCATCTAATATAATAATGGCGGTCTGGTAATTATTGATGCATGGTAAATGAAGGTTAAAGTTGCACTTGAATCACGTTTGTTCGACAGAAGAGAAGAAACCTTTCGTATGCCTCTTCTGGCTTCTCTGCTGTTTTACGTGTATACCAGACTAGACAAGCCCTTCTACCGCGAATACCAATGTTTTGGTACGGTACAAATAATGAGTCTGTTATTCGCGTTCTACATGTAGAAAGTTTCCGGAAGTCTACTTTCACTTCCGTAAACTTGAAAATGGAATTTTGATAGGCTGTGAATAAGGTTAACTGGCCGATAAAAAGGTCAGTGAGGGCGACCTTGAGGCCGCTCTCAGATCCATCAAGATGCGGTGCACAACGTCTTGGTGAATTGATATAGGATCCAATCATTTTGCATCCAAAAGACAGCTGACCGAGTGCGTCATTCCGTTTAATTAGTTTACAAGGCTACGAAATTAAGTCGACGTCATTTTTTAAATCTGATATAAAAAACAGTAAGGATGACAGCGTCCCAGTGAGGCTACAGTTTTCAGGGGAATTTCAACGACTTTGGACTAAAATTCATTTTCAAATGACTTTGCGACCACTTGGAAGTCTGAAAATTTTGTCGTCTGGTAAAGAGAAGACGAGATTGGATCGAAAGGGGGAAAGAGAGTTATTATTAGGTGGTTGAAAGGTTCAGGAAATGAGCCATGCTCTGTGAAAAGGGGTCTTAATGCATCTGCAAAAAGTATCGACCCATGTCAGCCTGCGCAGTCCGCGCAGGCTGACATGGGCCGAAACTTTTTCGCAACTGGTCAATTTTCTGTGTGTCAAAGGACCAGTCTACCTCATGATACAAGCAGTTGTTTGGAAATATGGATTTTATGGATCAGTAATTAGGTGAAGTCTTGGTATAATGCATTACGGAGATGTATTAAGCCCCTTTTTCCCAGAGCATGGCTCAAATTTATTTTTCACAAGTTTCGCCGAAGTTCAGTGCCAAATTTAAAGTAGTACAATGCAATTTTATTTATGAATCAATAACTGTTTATGAAAGCATCTCGATAAGATGATTTATAACCAAGATTGAGCGACAAATATTGAAAAACATACACAGACAAGTGAATTGATTGGAATAAATATGATTGGGCTGGAGATTTATAGAATCGTATTTAATCTGCTAAATTGTTCGCTAACAAAACGGGAAAAATCCTCATCGTCGTTTCATATAGCGGATAATTTGCACCCAACTTTTCTCCCAATGAATTAAATTCGTTTTCACGCATGCGCAATTAGGTTTAATGGGGGGTAAAAAGCAGAAAATTAACGACGATGTAACCGTTTTTCATATTATGCTAACAAGAATGCGAACGTCCATATACAATTAATGTTTCACGATGGTATCAAAGAGGGTTATACCTACTTAGGTTTTCATATAATCAAACAAACCTTTAAAAATGATTTATCGCTGAATTCGGAAGATCTACGACATTAGCTAAAAAACCACCAATAAATGAGCCATGCTCTTTGAAAACGGGGCTTAATGCACCTGTAAACAGTATCGACCCAGGTCAGTCTGCCCAGTCAGCGCAGGCTGACCGTGGCCGAAACTTTTCGTTACAGGCCAATTTTCTGTATTTCGAAAGAACAGTCTACCCCATGTCTAAATCGGTTTTTAAAAAACTGGCTATTATGTATCCATAATTTTGCGATTGCTTTTTTGGTATAATGCATCACGGAGATGTATTAAGCCCCCTATTGCCAGAGCATGGCTCACATAAGAGGGAGGTGTTAAAAATTGATGTTATTTTCTTAATGGGCTATGCATACTGTAGGTATCCTAAAATGTCACGGCAAAAGTCGAGAAAACGCTTGTGCGAAAGTCATGCGATCACTACATGCGGCAATTACGTGGGATCGTATTCCAATAAGCACAATGAAGTCATATTTGATCTAATAGAGTTAAACTGATTACTGAACGACCATCACGTTATAAAGGTCAATATCGCATCTTTTTACTGAATATAATAACCGTCCAGGTTTTTTACGCTTGCAAAGCAAACTATTTTGCAGTTTTCAACCAGCGTTTGAAATTATTGTTTAGTTCATAGTTGAAGTGGGTGTCTGTTTTTACTGAATGCAAAATCTAATTTCTATAAGGCTCCGAGTTTTATCACGTCCATCGATAATTTTATGCTTTATTTCATCGGCAAATAGCGCAGAAATTGGTTTTATTCCTAGCATGCGTAATTTTAACCCTTAGGCTGCTGAGCGCGACTCACTGACCTTTTACAGACAGCGTAGATCAAGATCAGACTGCACAGAACGTGCAGTCTGATCTTTGATATACACTGCCCGATAAGGAGATATTTTCCTCCAAAAATACCTTTGAAAAATAGGAATTTTTTTTTTTTAACTATCGGCCTGAAAATTTTATTTCCTTTATTTAGCAGGATATGGGTTGACCGCGGCTTCTTTATTTCCAAAATAATTTCCAGGCTAGGCCACAGGCTCTTTTAGTCGAAATTTCTTACGATGTTTTCAACATTAACTCTTTACCTCACAATCACGAGTTCAACTACCTTGAGGAAGAAGGCTTTTGGTAACAAGCATTTTCTACTTTTCCCAAAATATTCTCTATCCATTAACTCTTTACCAAACGACAAAATCTTAGACTGGTCCAAATTGAAAGCATTTGCAGGTGACAAAATAAATCTGACTCAAAAACTGAAATTTATGTTGGGAAGGGTAGAAAACATTGTGGGAAAAGGAGAACATGCTGGTTACCAGCATTTTCTCCTTTTCCCGCAATGTTTTCAAAAGGCTTCTTTTTCCAGGTCGTTAAAAGTCGGGATTGTGTGGTAAAGGGTTAATAGACATTTCCAACACCAGAGCCACATTTAATTTCGTCGTCTGCGAATGAAAATCGGACAAGTCTAAATATATTTCGTCTTTTAGAGAGTTATCATTAAATCATGCGCCGAGACTGATTATTTATCCATCCCTTCCAGCGTTGATAGTACTGAATACTGACAACGTGTATGAAACATGTTTCATGATACCTGCATGGTTACTACATTTAATCAGAATTAATGACAGCTCTTGTTTGTATTAGTTTGATTTAGAGTACAGAGATAATTTATCTACGCCGTTACATAGCACGTGTTATTCTCTCTGTTTAGCTGTAGCGTATAGTAAAATCTGCTCTGCATAATTAGAGTAAAAGTGCCTTTAGGCTTCGACGGAAGCAAAATTACATCAAATTGCAAAACTCGAATACGCACAAATACGCATAAAAACCCCGACGACTTTGGATGGGGGAGTGGGTGACGCTGTTGTGAACCTTACCTCTTAAAAACGAATCTGAAACGACACCAGATAAAGTTCATAACGTATGTGTAAGTCTCCTCATGCGCTCTGAATCAATTCGTACGAAGAACATTGAAATAACGCTGTTGGATCGATAGTCACACGCGAAAAGTTCGTTGAAGAAGTCGGTTGGACGAATGCAGCTGTAGAGATATGAAAGCACGCACCCGCTGCGTATGGGTTATTCGTCGACGCATGCACAAAAATTTGAGCAAGGCTCTGTGAACAAGGGTCTAAATGCATATGCAAAAAAGTATCGAGGTCAGCATGAGCAATCCGCTCAGGCTGAGCTGGGTCGAAACTTTTTGCTATCGGTCAATTTTCTGCCTGTCAAAACAAAAAGAAACTCCAAGATTGCATGGATAGGTGCACTGGGCAAAACACCATACCCAAACAAACAAACAGGCAAACAAACATACCAACGTAAACGAACTTAAATCGAACTTAGCGATGAGCTCTCGAACTTCCGCGTGAGCCAGTGTATGACTGCGAATGTCAAAATACCTCGACACGATGGCATATGCTGAGTCAATGCATTACACTGTAAACGCGATTTAATTTAGGGACAAAGGAATCCCTCCACAATGTCATTGAAAATTATTAAGTCTTTCCCAACCAATCCGAGTTTTAACGATCTCGAGAAATGAAGCTTTTAAAACCATATAATCAGCATGCTTTCCTATTTCAACACCGTCTTTAACCATTTCACAGACTGTTCCATCATTTTTAGCAGCATTTAAATCGTCATCTGCAAATGCTTTGAATTTGGATGAGTCTAAAATTTTGTCGTTTGGGAAAGGGTTAACTGAATTATTAAACAAGCCTTTGACTATTTGTTCGGTCCGTGTAGATCAAGATCTGCACTGCACGGAATGTACAGTCTGATCTTGGATCCACACTGTCCGATATCTGATGAGGCATTCTTGGTCAAGATGACCTTTGAGGTGCCAAAACGGAATCCTTGTCCTTTATTTTAACGCTCGATGGATCATCATTCTTATGGGATTCAAATTTTGGTCACTTGTTTACTTGGCGACAAATATTGCACTTTTCCAAATTAAAGCAGTTGCAGACGACAAATTAAATGTGGCTCGAGTGACGGAATTGGCCATTGAAGGCAGAGATGCTGGTTACCAGCATTGTCTTTTTTCCCACATGTTTTAAAAATCCTTTTTTTCCCCGCCAGGGTTGTATAAACCACGGCATTGCGTTGGAAAGGGTAGGTGGATTTATCTTTTACTGAAAACTGGCCTTGTTTTTTTTATGGTTACGTAGTAGTTTTGATACAAATCTCGAGAATAATTAACAGGGTCGGGCAACAGTTGCCAAGGGCTCGTAATTAAGGGGTTGGGGGTTTGAATCTTTGCTTTATTAGAATCCTTTCCGAGGAGTTGGTAAGGTCTTGGCGACAGAAATCATTCCTCACTCACCTCCGATCTTTGCACTGTTCTGATTATGTAGGAAAGCACCCAGCGGGTTTCAAAAATATGTCTAGTGAAGTGCGAATATAGGCACATGAGTATAGGCACATTGGGAACATACAGATCGGTGTACTGGTTGCCGTGACATAATTAAAGTACCGTTAGAAACGGAGTAAAATACAGACATGATCCGGACAAACAATTTTTTCTTATAAGTATTTTATTTCTTTTTCATCACTTACTTAACAATTCCTTCCTGCCGCGTTATTACTAAAATAATGTTGAAAACGGCGTTAAACACCATGCAGTCAATGAACAATCCCTTATAGCACCATACAACCAATCAACAATCC
Source organism: Tridacna gigas (assembly GCA_945859785.2). Classification (NCBI taxonomy): domain Eukaryota; kingdom Metazoa; phylum Mollusca; class Bivalvia; order Cardiida; family Cardiidae; genus Tridacna; species Tridacna gigas. The sequence goes on along the minus strand of OX244030.2, from coordinate 47,368,675 downwards.
CTTGATTTTACGTCCCTGAAGATGAATGATTTTTTAAAACGTTGTTGGAAAATGAGAAAATGGTAGTAACCAGCATTTCTTCTTTTTCCCCACATTGTTTCATACTCTTTCAAAGATACAGGTTGCTTCCATTATTTTAATCGCATTGAAATTGTCGTCTGTAATTGTTTCCAGTTTGGACGAGTTTAAAATTTTGTCGTCTGGTAAAGGGTCATTATCGTCATAGCTGACGACAAACAAGTGTGAAGGGGATTATATAGCATTGAAAATTGACAGCCATTCATCTGATACCATAGAAGTTCTGGTAAATACGTCAAGGAAATGTGAGCTTTATGCACGAAAATCTGCCCCCACCCGTTTTAAATATTACTGCTGTAATACAGTATCTTCGTTTTACAAATTTTTAACTCTTTACCAAAATTTTAGACTTGTCCAAATTGAAAGCATTTACAGACGACAAAGTAACTGTAAATTAAAAAAATAATATTTGTTTTGATAAGGGTAGAAAACATTGTGGGAAAAGGAGAAAATGCTGGTTACCAGCATTTTCTCCTTTTTCTACAATGTTTTTAAAAGGCTTCTTCCTCAAAGTCGTCAAAAGTCGACATCATGTGGTAAAGGATTAACACTCTCTCCATGTGTAAGGGAGTGGGATTTTGCACTTGATGATTTTTAAATCGGTAGAAAAAGGGATGGATCTATCATAATGGCCAGTTTATTTCCTTGTTACAGTGTTTCCCTGATTGTCTCATCGCCAAGCTGACATTGTCAATTCATTTTTTTCTCTTTGTGTGTTTTTTAACAAAGCAATTTTAAGAAGAATGCAAAATTACATAATTAAGACGAAAAATAATTATTCCGAAGTTAGATTAAAACTGTCATGGTGGAGATTGTAGGTCAAGATCAGACCGTACAAAACGTACAGTCTAACCTTTAATCTACAATTTTCGATATTATGTGAGATATCATGACCACCAAAATATAGAAATTACAATATCATCATCTTTTTCATACAGTTTTATACAGTTTAGATAGACAGATCGAACAGGGTTATTCGGCAGGTTGAGCGAACTATGGACAAACTCACTGGGAATATTATCTTTGTAGAATTACAAAAAAGAGTACTTACAAAAGATTAAATGATGTGTGTACGGTCAAAGGCCGGCCCTAATCCGTCGAAATGTTCCAATTAAAGTAAATAACAAAGACATGCCGAGAGGTGTAGAGGCGTGCGACACATTTGACAACGTAACGATTTCATATTCCAATCTACCAACGATATCAACGGCGGCGGCTAATCTCTCTCAGGGAAATGGTACCGGGGACAAGGGCCCAGATGAGGGAGGTGGCCCCTTGTCCGCAGATTCAGCAGTGGGACTCATGGTTCTATTCTCACTCACAATGCTGCTTGCTATAGTCGGCAACTGCTTCGTGGTGCTCGTGTTTGCTCGAGGTCGAAGGTCAAGGACAGACTTGCGACCTTTCTTAATCAACCTCGCGATAGCTGACCTAATTATGGCTGTATTTTGTATGCCTTTCACTTTTCTTTACACAATGATGGATACGTGGATATTTTCGAGACCCATGTGTCCAATAGTGCTATTTATTCAGTGCCTATCAGTATCAGCTAGTGTATTTACCAACATGGCGATCGGAACGGACCGGTTCCTCGTCGTAATGTTCCCACTAAGGTCAAGGTTAACCAATAAGAAAGCTAAATACGTGCTAATCTTGATATGGATTTGCAGCGTGGCGCTTTCTTCTGTACAGTTTAAAGTCGCTCAAACGTGGGAAACAAACGGGAAAATTATCTGTCAGGAAATCTGGGAGACTGAAGCAATGAGACAGGTCTACACTGTTTGTTTATTTGTGATAACCTATGTTATACCGTTGACTATACTGGCTATTACGTATTCTATTGTTGGGATATTACTATGGAAACGTACGGCTCCTGGAAATAGAGATCTTACCAGAGATATGCACCAATTACGCTCAAAACGAAAGGTAGGCATCTGTTTCTATTGCTCGAAGTCTCTAACCATTTATGAAACAGTCCCGTGTTTTGTTTAAACGACCCATAGGGAAAGGGCTTTTAAAAACATTGTGGGAAAAGAAGAAAACTATTTTCTCTCTTTCCCACAATTTTTTCTTCCCTTTCAAAGATAGAGGCTGGTAACCAGCGCATTTTCCGTTTCCCTCAATATTCATCCTGTTTAGAGACAATGCTGGTTACCAGCATTTTCTGCTTTTCCCACAAGGTTTTTCTTCCCTTTTAAAGATTAATGCTGGTAACCAGCGTATTGTCATTTTCCCTCAATACTCTTCTATCCTTTTAAAGACAATGTTGGTCACCAGTATTTTCTCCCTTTTCCACAATATTTTTCGTCCCTTTCACAGACAAACAATTTATGAAACATCTAATTTGTCTTCTGTGAATGCTATCAATTTGGACGAATCCACAATTTTGTCATTAAGTAAAGAGTTAAAAGTCATTGTGGCAACATAAATGTGGATGTATTGTCTCGGTGAGGGATGGAGTCTAACAGCATACTGGCATTCAGAACTGCTGCAGCACCTTTTGCCACGATAAAGGTCAGTTACTGATAACACCGATTTCTTAAATTTATTGGATGTAAGAATGATTGAAATTTCACTGTAAGTCTGTTGTTAATCTGTTTTGCTTGACAAAGTTGGCCCAGCTGTATCATAAGAAGTACTTTTACGTAATATCGCTCTTGCAGTTACCAGTAGCAACATGCTGTCCAAACCCCTGGATTCCTTTTCGCTCATTTAACCCTTTCCCAAACGACAAATTTTAGACTAGTCCAGATTGAAAGAGTTTGCAGACAACAATTTTAAATTTGATGAAAATGGCAGAAAGGTCTCAAAACGGGTAGAAAACACTGTAGGAAAAGGAGAAATTGCTCGTTACGAGCAATTTCTCCTTTTCCCACAGTGTTTTCATAAGACTTGTACTGCAGACACGTGAAAACCAGGGCTTGTTTGGGAAAGGGTTAAATAAACGTTAGATATTTGATAAACGTTAGATATTTGATAAACGTTAGATATTTGATAGCGTGAAATCCAAACTCGTGTCTGGATCAAAGAGTATTGGAGATCCCTATTACGAGGGTTAATGGTAAACGAAATGTTGGTCGTAATATGTTGATGTTCTACTCGTTGTTTAACCCTTTCCCAGACAAGCCCTGGTTTTCACGTGTCTGCAGTACAAGTCTTTTGAAAACACTGTGGGAAAAGGAGAAATTGCTCGTAACGAGCAATTTCTCCTTTTCCCACAGTGTTTTCTACCTGTTTTGAGACCTTTCTGCCATTTTCATCAAATTTAAAATTGTCGTCTGCAGACTCTTTCGATTTGGACTAGTCCAAAATTTGTTGTTTGGGAAAGGGTTAAGTCGACATTTAGAGTTCAGCGACACTGTAAAATTATTTCAGTTTTTCCTCACTGATCTGCATGCAACAAGTTTAGATGTGGAGTGGCAGTATTGAAAATCTAAAGGGGAATTAAACCAGTTATGAATAGAATTATTTTGGAGGTGGGAAAGTTGATCTTTTTGTAAAGAAAAGTCATAAAGACGTGAGTAAAAAAAGCTGAAAAAGAAAATTTCCCCTCGTAGGACTCGAGCCCACGACCTTTAAAACCAGAATCGGCCTCTTTCCTGACTGAGCTATGATACCAACTGCTATTTTGATGTGTTAAACATGTATTTATACCTTGTTATGCAATAACGAATATTCCGTTACGAACGAAATAGGAAATCTTGCAATGAAAACACACAAAAAAAATCGGTATTCATTCGTAATTTGTACCTGTGCTTCTTTGTAAGTTTTATTTTTACGTCATCTTTGCACGCGAGGGAAAGTTATCCGTCTTTGTTAAGATTTTGCAAAAAGTAAACAAGAAATATCTTAATAAAGATAGTCGGCGTACATTTGCCAACAAATAGGCAGGGGCCCTTAACCCTTTCCCAAACGAAAAATTTTGGACTGGTCCACATTGAAAGAGTTTGCAGACGACAATTTTAAATTTGATGAAAACGGCTCACGAAACAAAATCTGGTTTTATGTCGCCTTAAAGCTCAATACAATAATATTCATTTTTTTATGACATAGGCACTTGAGAAGGGATTCGTCACACAGATATTGTTATTTATTATAAACCTGGTGATAAGGAATGTTCCCTTGATTAGTTGGTGATAGAAATGCTACATAGTGTTGGAGAACAGGTCTGAGCGGCGGTCTGGAGCGGCGTTCTGATAGAAGGGGGTATAATGCCTCTTTGTAATGCGTTATATCGAACGAGTCATCGCATAATACGATTTGTGAAAAACTGGCTGAATCATTCGGTAAAATGGTCCTTTGACAGCAAGGAAACTTACCAACAGCGAAAGAGTTTAAACCCAAGTCAGTCTGTGCGGACTGCGCAAACTGACATGGGTAGATACTTTTTGCAGATGCATTAAACCACCTTTTCAAAGAGCACGAATCACTTAGATTTATCATACTTCTGATTTTTCTCTATACATGTCATCGTTAAATGAAAAAATTATAGTTAAACCCTTATCCTAATAACTACTGTTTAAACCCTTTAATACACAGTTACGACCATGAAGAAAGGAATCTTTCGAAAACATTGCGGGAATAGGAGAAAATGCTGGTTACCAGTATTTTCTCCTTTTCCCACAATGTTTTCTACCCTATCAAAAAGAAATCATTATTTTAGCTGCATTTGTTTTGTTGTCTGCACATGCTTGGTCGAGTCTAAAATTATGTCGTTTGGCTAAGAGTTAACTGGAATTTTTTCCTGGGCCGACAAAATTCATTACAAATTATCATTTTTTAAAAAACAAACGATTGTCAACATTGTTAAAAACATCGCGAAAAAGGGCGCTAAAGTTGAACATGACGGCCTTGCTGTCTGATCATGGCTCTATACTTTACGGTACCGGTATTCACGAAATGTGCTAGCAAAATCAACCTGGAAATTGCAACAGCTGACATTTTTCTTTCTGCCTGACAATTTTCTAATTCACTGTATTCATTTTTTTTTCCGGTATAGCATAAAATCAGATATCACCATAGGAATTGTACTGTACCGTATACCTCTGTCTGAAGAATTTCGAAAGCGTAGTCAAAGAATCGAGTTAGTGTATGGGATTAAAATCGTACCTAATAATGAATCTGATAAAAAGAGAAAGTATGGTTGATGTCTTGAATTGGGAAAGTTTATCGGGCGAGGCGTAGGAATTTTATCGCACTGTTTAGACTGCTGTTATTATTTTAGACTCCTTTTGTTCTAACTATGCGTAGCCCATAAGCTGGTAAAAATAATACGTTACAAAACAACAGCACTTCTTTTTAATACACTTTGCTCTCCATAACCTAATGTCTTATGTATCTAGTAGATCGAGTTTTTGTGACATTTGTCGAAGACAGTGCCACTATGAGTTCAATACGGTATTTTGAAGATAATGTATCGTATTTTGTGCAAAACTGAAGGAAGTAAACCCAATTAAACCCATTTTTTCCAAGACAAATACGTGTTTCGATAGCACTCAGATACTTAACTAATAACGGCGTATGAAAATAAACTGGATTAGGCCATCGATCATGGGAATACTTTTTTTTTTATTGAAAATACCTATACCCGCTATGGCCTTCTATTGGCGCAATGATACACACAAGCTTTGTCTCCTGACCGTGTTCGTCCCTGGGCTTGTTCGTCCCAGGGCTTGTTCGTCCCTTGGGTTGTTCGTCCGGGCTTGTGCGTCCCACATTATTGTTTGTTTATTTTTTAAACTATTAATTCCACACAATGGCTCCCTTGATAAATGCCACACCAGTGCTTTCAACGTTTTGATTATTATACAGCAAAGAAATTTCTCGCGGTCTGATTTGATAGTGTGCTCCGAACATATATTGCTGGACACTGGCAGCTCCCAGGGTACAGCACAGTTTCCCTGTCGGGACCCCCGAAGATACCTAAACCGTTCAACTCAAAATCCAAGATGGCGGCGTGGAATCGTCATGTAAAAAAAGTGTGCAGTCTTAAAGGTTATGCTCTGTTACGTTAAATAAAGCAATGATAAGCTGATGGTCGTAAACTTCGAAACGACTGATGGTCGTTTACTTTTGCCAGGAAATCATAAAACACATAGTTAACTTCGAGTTGTTTAAATCCATGCTTAAATAAAAACTCGTCAAAATATCTATCGCAGTGACTTCATGCACCAAACAGCATGTTTACCTAGGTTTCAGTGACGTCAGTTATCATTGACATCATTTTTCAGTGTGTTTTGGCACTCAGAAGGAAAATTCGATTTCGTAAGCGTACTCGATTTGTAAGACAATAAAACACGGAAATTTCACTTGAATACACGTTGGAATGATAAAACTCTGAAGAATAATAAATTCGTAGCCCGGTCAGGTGGCAGGGCACTTGGAAACTTGTTCATGTCCGTGGCGAATCATGTCAGTCTTTGTTGCGGTTGGCTCTGCCAAACTTAATGCTTGGGAAGAATATTGTTCAAGGAAGCGTTGAAATAAACTCTAAAAAAAGCATGGATAAGTGCAAATAAATTGGCGGTCGCGATATAATTACAATAAAGTTGAAAAAGGTTTTAACCAGCATAAAAACAAATGAACAAGCAAACGAAACTTGACAACTGTTCACTGCACATTGCACAGCTGTCTTCTATTAGTCTAGGGTTGTTACAACACGTGATTGCTTGGTACAAGGTTAACCACTGAGCCACATAGTAACCCGAAAGTGAAACGCAAAGAGAAAATTATTTTGCTCGGAACAGTTAAATCCATGGAATGCGTTTAACTCATGTTTGCTTAATCCTCAAACTGCTCCATGTGTATGAATTCAATTGAAAATTTCAACCAACAGTAAAAACAAAATATATGTATGTGTATTGCCATTTCGAAGGTTTGTTTTGCCGGAAAAAAATAAAACCGTATCGGTCAGTGTCGATCCAAGATCAGACTGCACGTTTTGTGCAGTCTGATCTTGATCTACACTGTCCTCAACGGTGCATTAAGTTGTGTAGTTTAAAAGATAATACATTCATTTGAGCATTAAGTTCAAAAACTCTTGTGTTTACCTGACAAACCTAACCGAGTTTTCGACAGGTGGTCTTGTCTAGCGCATTGAAAACGTTACGTTACATCATTAATTTATTCGATTTTTATTTCAAGCCTGCTGATGGCGACCTCGGATGCCTTAAGCAAAAAGTGTATATTAGATAATTAGATCAGACCTGCTTGTCCCAGAGATTTGATCTTATTGTGCATTCTTCAGTATTCAAGAAGTTGCCTAAATCTTTATCAAAAGACAAAATTTAAGAATTGTCCAAATTGGAAGAGTCGTAAAAACACGATTTTTTTTTTTGGGAGGTGGGTGGGGCAGGTTAAAGGGTTAAAGCTTTGTTGTCACCGCTTTATTTGCAAGATATGTACCTGATGCCAAAACGATAACCGGTTCTGTTGATTTAGCAAGATCGCATGCCAAAATCGGTTAATGACAACATAGTGACAAGATGGTGTTTTTCGGAAAGTGCCGACAGATCCAAGTGCAGTCTGATCTTGGAGCTACACTGCAGTCCGATATTTTTTAGCAATTCAGCCCCAAAAACGCAGCCTTGAAGTTGCTTTAACTTCGCCAAGGAAAATGTGTGTTTCTTTATCATTTACAGCGTAACAAAAAAAGAATTGAAAAAAAAAAAAAAAATGAAACAAGAGAAATTTAAATGCTCTCTCCTTTCTCTTCCCACGTCATCATGACATCGACTCTACTTCAAATTAATAATAATAAATAATGAAAGAAAAAAAAATCGATTTTTCCCGAACGTGCAAAAGTTTGATTACACCCATCGTTTATGTAATAATATGACTGGAAGTTCGGATAAAACCAAAAACGTATTAAACGATCCTTAGTCCGTATTCACCAACCATTCTTAAGAATATTCTTAGTCTTATTCAGAAGAAATTTCTAAAGTTGAAAGTAACACAACTTCTTATTGGCTAAACCATTTGGTTTAGCCAATGAGAAGTTGTGTTACTTTCAAATGTAGAAAATAGACAAAAAATGTTCTTAGGAATGGTTGGTGAATACGGACCCTGATCTTGACCAGCTGAGAAGGAGAAGAGCATTCTGAATCACTGGACAGGGATGGGCGAACGATTACTGGCATGTTCTGTGTTAGACTTATGTTACATTCGGTTGATTGTTGCAACACGTTTGTATCTAAAACAAACTTATGTCTGGATAAATAAATCTCTTAACTCTTCTCTTCCGAATTTATACTCTTGCTGTAAAAAGAATTGATTTTGCTAAAGTTTTTGCCATTTAAAGGTAATTATGTTATCAACTCTTTCACTGTCAGTGGCGATTTTAGTAGCTTTTGTGGGCAGCGTAGATCAAGATCAGACTGCACAGAACGTACTAAACTATGATCAAAATTATCTCTTTTTTTTTTTGTAGCAGTTGAAGTCTATTTTTAGGCCTCAAAAACAGTTCAGTTTATTTAACTTACCGCGAAAGTGTCAAACCAATAATAGAGATGCAGACAGTGTAGATTCAGATCAGACTACACGTATGTGCTGCTGGCGGATCTTGTTCTATACTCTCCGCATACTATATTTGTGTTCACCTATGGCAGAAGAAGAGTTAACACTTAGCGCGGCAGAAAGGTGAAATTTATTACTATTACGTCGACAATATAAGCCCATATATTTCAATACCAATGCTTTATTGGGGATTTGGGGCGTTGGGGGACGGGGAATGTCAAGATATCTGGCTGCCCTTAGATATTGTAGATCTAAGATCAGACCGCACGTTCTGTGCAGTCTAATCTTTCATCTACAATGTACGCAAAAAACAACTGAGCTTGCTTTCAGTGCCGTAAAGGTCAGCTGTTAAATGAGAAATGCAACTGTTTACATTCTGATGCAATCGTTGTAAACAAAGGTGAGCTGTATTTATGTTGTGATTAGTAAATCGATACAAAAAGAGCTAGAAATTTTTTATATATAGCAGAGAAAGGGTCACGATTGGTTATTTTTTTCATGAATTATACAGGAGAAAAAAATATATATTTCAACAAAATTAACCACTTGTTCCATTAAAAATGTATTGAATGTTTGCCTTGTTGTTTCTGATTTCGGTGACATGGTCCCTCTTGGCATAGAATTCAAAACTTTGAATTCTTAGCCAGAAATTCTGGTTCGAATTTTATTGGCGGCGCCAATCCCTCGGGAGTGTTCTTGGGCGATGCACGCAAGAGTTCCAGTCGAGTACAGGTTACACTTAGGGAAGGCATGAAAATGTGAGATGTTACCGTTGTATGACTGAAATGGTGTTAAAAGCTCCGTATGAAACTATTCAAACCATTTTTTATAAATATTCGTTTTAATTCATAGCCTGCTTGTATACCTAGAATATTTTAGTGAACTTTTTGTTCCCATTTCTACATTGCGAGATAAGTACATTATGTAATAAGATGCGCTCAGCGAAGAAACAGAACATATTCCACATTATTCGTTGTCTTACGGAAAACATAAACGGGCTATCCCTTTACCAGACGATAAAATTTTAGGTTTGTCGACACTGGAAGTATTTACAAATCAAATGTAGTTCAAATAATGGTAATTATCTGAGAAAGGGTTGGAAAAATTGTGGGAAAAAAAGAAATTGCTGCTAACTGTGGGAAAAGAATGTGGGAAAAGAAGAAAATGCTGGTCTTTTTCCACAATGTTTTCAAAATCATTCTACGTTAGGGTCATTAAAAGAGGAAATATTTTTTATTGCATTATCATTCTAATCAAGTTATGCCCATGAGCGCCAATCAAAAATCTAAATCACTTTTCCGAGCCTGTGAAAATCAGGACTAGGCTGATAGTACTATATTCTTTGAAATACTCGGATCCAAAATGGGCTTGGAATTGACTTTGTTCTTACCATTTGAATACCCATTTAGTTTATTTGGCAAATATAAGATTAGTCCGCGAAAAGGGGTCAATCTTGAGAACATTGCATGAGAAACAAAGTAGGTTTCATTTAGATCATAGTTGATAAGTTATCACAAGTTTTCCGGGGCACACCGTACTAGAAATAGATGCCACCTCAAAGACACCGAAAAGGGGCTTAATGCATCTGCGAAAAGTATCGATCCAGGTCAGCCTGCGCACTCCGGGCACTCCTTCGCACTCCGAGCAGGCTGACCTGGGTCAAAACTTTTCGCTATTGGTCAATTCTCTGTATGTCCAAAAACCATTCTACCTCATGACTCTGTCGATTGTTAAAAAAAGTGGCTATTATGGATCCATAATTATGTGATGGCTTGATTGGTATAAGGCATCACGGAGATGCATGAAACCCTTTTTGCCAGAGCATGGCTAACTGATTTATTTTAATAAAAGACATATATGTTTCTTTTAATCCGATTAGCTTACATGCCATGAAATGGACATGATGAGTTCCCTTTCATTGCCAAGCAATTTTGTTTGCTCAAATGAGCAATCTCTGTAGCCTGCGACATTTTTCCCCAAGCCATGTGCGTGCCAGCGCGCAAGGCAAATGTATTCGAATATAAAGGCATTTCAAAATAACTGCGATTTTTCTGTTGATAGTTTCAGGGAGAGATTTGAGCGTGTGAAATATATGTCCACGTGCAATATCTTGGCATGCAAACCTGCAGACACGTAAATGTTTTGTAGGAAATAGATTTTACATTCATCATTTATTTACTATTGTGGCACAGAACTGCCAACACATACCAGATAAGACCAGCCGATATTTCCACGAAAATTATGGCGAATTTTACGGTCGTTTAAATCAATCATAATAATTTGAGCCATGTTCTGGCAAAAAGGGTTTAATGCACCTCTGTGATGCATTATACTCGGCCAGTCATCACATAATTATGGATCCTTAAAATCCATTTTGTTTAACATCCCACTGAATCATGAATCATCGGTCCTTTGACTTGCAGAAAACTGACCAATAGCAAAAAGGTTCGACCCAGGTCAGCCTGCGCGGACTAACCAGGCTGACCTAGGTCGATACTTTTTGCAAAAGCATTGTGCCCCCTTTTCACAGAGCATGGCTCATTTTCATGTTAGGACGATATCAGGTCAATGACTTAACGTGCATCTTACCCTACTAGTACCTTTTAACTGCCACCACTTACCAAATAATGATGTCGGATTTCGCGTTATCTTAAAAGTCTCTAGATAACTTTTGCTGTGTCAAGAACAAGTTAAAACAATAATGATACCAAATATCCAATAAAAGGGCCAGTGCGCGTAATATATAAGAATTTTAAAGTGTTTTTCAATTAATTTTAGATTATCAAATATATGGAAAACGTGGGCCGATTATACAATCCAATATTTTCTTTGCGAAAGAGTGGCCAAGCGAATACCGAATGGATTATAACACAACGTAACTACAGGTAGTTTAAAGCATTAACATGGGAAAAATCACGTCCAGTTATTTATCTGGTATCATGAAAAAAAATCTGCCATATTTTTTGCAAAAGACCCGCCATTTTTTCACGGTAAATGGTGGCAGTTCTATGCAGCCATAGTTTCCGATCACCATCTACAATTCCAGAATCTGGCTAGTCGTACCGTCAAGGTTTTAATATGGTAAATTTCAACATCGCTCGTGTTAGTTTCCGTATCTTCTGGTAAATCTGTGTCTATTCTAAACCCTTACAGCACTGAACCCGAACTTAACTGCACAGAACGTGCAGTCTGAAAATGAATCTACAATGTCCGCCTCTTTGCCGGATATTCTAATTAAAAAATCTTTGAATGGCGGTATGATTTATGCATCTCTAATAATCATACCAAGATCAGACTGCATGTAACATGTCTGTGTTCGGATCTACACTGTCCATTATATTTTGAGATACTTTGGCCAAAAGACCCTATTAAATAGCAAAGACTGAGTAGATGGCAGGGTACTTGATGGTGGCAAACATTAATAAAGTAGCAGAAAGTGCAGACCAAGATCAGATTTCACATGTGAACAGGTATCGTTGTTCAACGCCTTACGTAAATCACAGTACAATACGGCTGGATAGAGTAAAGCTGGATGAAACTGAAAAATCGATCTAGATCGACCATGGCAGCCAGTTTTAACCCTTAAGCTACTAAGCGCGACTCATAGAACCTCTTTGGGACACGTCGATCAAGATCGGGTTACACAGAACGTACAATCTGTTCTTGGATCTTCACAGTCCGATAAGGAGATATTTCCCCAAAGGATACATTTGAAATAGCAATATCTGGGTTTTTCTATGGGCTTGAAAGATTCATTTTACTTACTTAGCACGGTTAGGAAAACCGCTTGCAGAATAGATGGCAGACATCACTGATAATTTGGCGAAAAATGTAAAGTGTAGACCTAGATCAGTCTGCACTCACTTGCAGGTTGATCTGGGTCTTCACTCTCCGAAATACATCTGTAATCGTGTTTGACAAGATACAGATTGTAGAGATCGGACAGTGTGGATCAAAGATCAGACTGCGCATTCTGTGCAGCCCGATTTGGGATTTACACCGTCCACAAAAGCGCCTTTAGTCGCATTGGCAGCATAAGGGTTAAGAAGACCGCATGCGAACTTGTTTACACTGATTGATGCAAAACGAAGGGCGATTGCCAATACGATAAGTAGAGCTAACATCAAAACAGCTATAAAAAATGTATGTACTGTACATATACTTGGTTCGCAAACCTTTATTGTACGTTCCTTTAACTCTTTACCAAACGACAAAAATTTTAGACTTGCCAAAATTGAAAGCATTTTGCAGACGACAAAATAGGTGTGACTCAAAAATTAAAATTTGTATTAGAAAGATAGAAAACATTGTGGGAAAAGGAGAAAATGCTTGTTACAAGCATTTTCTCCTTTTTCCACAATGTTTCCAAAAAGCGTCTTCCTCATGTTCGTTCAACGTCGGATTGAATACGCCGAGGGCGTTAGCTAAGTCGGTAAGGTATAGAGCTTGAAACCAGGGAGTCACTGGTTTGAATTCCCAGCTCGAACTATTTAATTCCGAGGATTGAAGGTAGTCATTGCGACAGGGTTTATTTCTTTCTCACTGCTGGTAATTGTTTCGAGGATGGTAATGTGGTAAAGAAGCAAGTGAAAGAATACTGCACGAAGTACTAATAAAAGAAACACTAGCGTTGACGCGTGGATAAGTGCTCTTGCCGCCGCGACATGAATAAAATAATTTTGAAAAGGGCGTTAAGCATCAAACCATACCTGCAAATAATCCTTTAATAATTAATTGATTGTATGCTGTTTGACGCCGTTTTCAACATTCAGATATATCGCAGCAGCAAGAGCATCTATCCATGCTTTCCTGGAGATGCTTTTACCAGCACTGCTCACAATATTTTTAAAAAGCCACTGGCTGCTTTCCCACATAACCATCTTCGAAACAATGGTCAGCGGTGAGAGAGAAATGAACCCTGTCGCAATGACTATCATCAGTACCCGGAAAGAAATTGGCCGAGCCTTTAATCGAACCAGCGACCCCCTGTTCTCAGGTCCTGTACGCTACCGACTGAGCACCCGGGGCTCGGTAGATAGCAGTTTAAACACCACCATGACATATGCGAAGATGGATTCATTTTTCGGTGAGTGTAGACTCATATCATGCAATCTAATCTTAGTCTGCACTATCCGTTTGTACCAAATAAAGTGCGAATACCAACATAAGAAGTGTTGCTATCATCAACAGATCTACAAAAGATGTATATGAGCCATGCTCTGGTAAAAGGGGACTTAATGCATCTCCGTGATGCATTGTACCAGTCAAGCCATCATATTATTATGGATCCATAAAGCTACTTTTCTTTCTAACAAACCGACTGAATCATGAGGTAGACTGGTCCTTGGACATACAAGAAATTGACCAATAGCGAAAAGTTTTGGCCCAGGTGAGCCTGCGCGGACTGCGCAGGCTGACCTGAGCCGATACTTTTCGCAAATTCATTAAGCCCCCTTTTCGCAGAGTATGCCTCTTAAATAGGAGTCGTGTTCTGTGTACATTTAGTTTGATGCATCTGCAAAAAAACAGTATCGACCCATGTCACCCTGCGCGGTCCGCGCAGGCTGATCTGGTTCGAAACGTTTCGCTACTAGTCAATTTTCGGCATGTAAAATGAACAATTCTACCCATGATACAGGCGGTTTCAAAACCAAATAGATCTGTATTATGCAACGACTCGTTTGGTATACTTCATTACGAATATTTAACTCCCTTTTCCCAGAGAGCGACTTACATGTATTCTTGCTTCCCAAACTTTTTATTGTTCACTTATTTAAATCCTATCATGCAATACGTGACGATGAATACATTTTGCTGAAAGTTTGAATCAAAATCAGCTTACTCATCTATGCAGTCTGATTCTAGTCTACTTCGTCTATTTCTCTGTAACGAATGGCGATCGCCAACGGGATACGAGATGCTTACATTAAATGGGCTATTAAATATGTGAGCCACACTCTGTAAAAAGGGAGCTTAATGCATCTGCGAAAAGTATCGACCCAGGTCAGCCTGCGCAGCCCGCGCAGGCTGACCTGGGCCGAAACTTTTCGCTATTGGTCAATTTTCTGCGTATCAAAGGACCAATGTACCTCATGAATCAATCGGTTGTTATACAAAATGGATTTTACGGATCCACAATTATGCAATGACTTGCTTGGTATCATGGATCACGGAGATGCATTAATCTCTCTTTTGCCAGAGCGTGGCTCATATATTCGTGTTGCACAAACCTCCATTGTAAATTTATTTAACCCTTTACCAGACGACAAAATTTTAGCCTTGTCCAAATTGAAAGCATTTGCAGACGACAATTTCAGTGTGGCTCAAATGGTGCAATTTGTCTTTGATAGGGTAGAAAACATTGTGGGAAAAGGAGAAAATGCTGGTTACCAGCATTTTCTCCTTTTCCCATAATGTTTTCAAAAGGCTTCTTTTCCAGGGGCGTCAAAAGGCGGCATTAATCTCTCTTTTGCCAGAGCGTGGCTCATATATTCGTGTTGCACAAACCTCCATTGTAAATTTATTTAACCCTTTACCAGACGACAAAATTTTAGCCTTGTCCAAATTGAAAGCATTTGCAGACGACAATTTCAGTGTGGCTCAAATGGTGCAATTTGTCTTTGATAGGGTAGAAAACATTGTGGGAAAAGGAGAAAATGCTGGTTACCAGCATTTTCTCCTTTTCCCATAATGTTTTCAAAAGGCTTCTTTTCCAGGGGCGTCAAAAGGCGGCATTGTGCGGTAAAGGGTTAAACCTCATCATGGATATTCAACGATGGATTCATATTGCAGGAATTGTGATCAGATAAGACTGCAGATACATGCAGTCTGATGTTAGTCTTCACTATCCATTTCCCTGAAACGTACGGTGATTGCCTAAACGACAGTCGCTGCTTTATAAATATGCCAAATCAAACAACCAAATCGTTAATAGAGATAATAGTGTATTTTGACTACGAAACGAATTAACTGTTAGACAACATTGAATTACCACAGTGTCTGGCGCGCAACATTTCTCTTTAGCTCACCTGAGCACAACGTGCTCAAGGTGAGCTAATGTGAACGCCCTATGTCCGGCATCCGTCGTCCGTCAACAATTTCTTTAAACATCTTCTTCTCCTAAACCACTGGGCCAATCTTGAAACTTGGCAGAGATGTTTCTTGGGTGAAGCTCTACTAAAATTGTTCAAAGAATTGAATTCCGCCCCTAACTCTAGTTGCCATGGCAACAAAAAGTAAAAAAATGCAAAATCTTTGAAAATCTTCTTCTCTGAAACTAGAAGGCGCAGAGCGTTGATATTTGGTATGTAGCATCTCCTAGTGGACCTCTACCAAGTTTGTTCATATGATGTCCTTGGGGTAAAAACTGGCCCTGTCCCCGGGGTCACAAGTTCGAACATAGGAACAAAGAAGGAAAACTTTAAAATTCTTCTTTTCTGAAACCGAAAGGCGTGGAGCTTTTTATATTTGGTATGTTTGCATCTCAGAGTGGACCTCTACCAAGTTTGTTCATATGATGTCCCTGGGGTCAAAACTGACCCCGCCTCGGGGGTCACAAGTTCGAACATAGGAAAAAAGAAGGAAAACTTTAAAAACCTTCCTCTCTAAAACTAGAAGGCATAGAGCTTTGATATTTGGCCAGTAGCATCTCCTAGTAGACCTCTACCAAGTTTGTTCATATGATGCCCTTGGGGTCAAAACTGGCCCTGCCCCGGGGGTCACAATTTCGAACACAGGAACAAAGAAGGAAAACTTTGAAAATCATCTTCTCTGAAAATGGAAGGCGCAGAGCTTTGATATTTGGTATGTAGCATCTCCTAGTAGACCTCTACCAAGTTTGTTCATATGATGCCCCTGGGGTCAAAACTGGCCCTGTCCCTGGGGACACAAGTTCGAACATAGGAACAAAGAAGGAAAACTTTGAAAATCTTCTTCTCTGGAATAGGAAGGCGTGGAGCTTTGATATTTGGTATGTAGCATCTTCTAGTGGACCTCTACCAAGTTTCTTCATATGATGCCCTTGGGGTAAAAACTGGCCCTGCCCCTGGGGTCACAAGTTCGAACATAGGAACAAAGAAGGAAAACTTTAAAATTCTTCTTTTTTGAAACCGAAAGGCGTGGAGCTTTGATATTTGGTATGTTACATCTCAGAGTAGACCTCTATCAAGTTTGTTCATATGATGCCCCTGGGGACAAAACTGGCCCCGCCCCGGGGGTCACAAGTTCGAACATAGGAACAAAGAAGGAAAACTTTAAATTTCTTTTTCTCTTAAACGGGAAGGTGTAGAGCTTTGATATTTGGCATGTAGCATCTCCTAGTGGACCTCTACCAAGTTTGTTCCAAGGATGCTGCTTGGGTCAAAACTGGCCCAGCCCCGGGGGTCACAAGTTCGAACATAGGAACAAAGAAGGAAAACTTTAAAATTCTTCTTTGAAACTGGAAAGCGTAGAGCTTTGATATTTGTTATGTAGTGATTCTCTTCTAAGTTTGTTTGCTCATCTAAGCACAACGAGTTCATCGAGTTCAAAATTGGGTCATCTTGGGTCATAAACTAGGTCACTAGGTCAAATTAAAGAAATACCTTGTTGGCACTCTCGAGGCCACATTATTTGCTCAATTGCCTTGAAAATTGGTCAGAAAGTTTGTCTTAATAAAATCTCACATAAGCCTGAATTTGGGTCAACTGAGGCCATAAACTAGGTCACTGGGTCAAATTAAAGAAATACCTTGTTTGCACTCTGGAGGCCACATTTATTGCTCAAATGACCTGAAATTTGGCCAGAATGTTTGTCTTGATGAAATATCAGATGAGTTTGGATTTGGGTCACCTGGAACCATAACCTAGGTCACTAGGTCAAATTAAAGAAATACCTTGTGGACACTCTAGAGGGCACATTATTTGCTCAATTACCTTGAAAATTAGTCAGAATATTTGTCTTTATAAAATCTCACATGAGTCTGAATTTGGGTCAACTGGGATCATAAACTAGGTCACTTGGTTAAATTAAAGAAATACCTAGGGGGCACTCTAGAGGCCAGATTTATTATTCAGTTGATTTGAAAATTGGTAAAAATGTTTCTTTTGATAAAGTCCAAGACCAGTTCAAATTTGGGTCAACTGGGGTCATAATCTAGGTCACTAGGTCAAGTTAAAGAAATACCTTTAGGGCACTCTAAAGGCCACATTTTTTGCTCAATTGACTTGAAAATTGGTCAGAATGTTTGTCTTCGTGAAATATGAGTTTGGAATTGGGTCACCTGGGGTCATAAACTAGGTCACTTGGTCAAATTAAAGAAATACTTTTAAGGCACTCTACTCAGGTGAGCGATCCAGGGCCATCACGGCCCTCTTGTTTAATTTGCATACCATTCGCTTTAATAATAAATGGGGGAAAATTCAATAATGTATTCAATTTGAAATTCTCGAAAAAATTCATTTAGTGTATTATGTCTGAAATGTGTCGATTGCGTGTATCTGAGGAATCTTGTTTCGTGCCTAATTTGTGAGAATTTTGTAATAACTCCCCAGGTTATATCTTTCATTTTAATATTCTCTGTTTAACTCTTTACCAGACGACGAAATTTTAGACTTGTCAAAATTGAAAGCATTTGCAGACGACAAAATAGATGTGAGGGGAAGGGGAGAAAACATTGTGTGAAAAGGAAAAAATGTTGGTTACCGATATTTTCTAAAGCTTTCTTTAGTTTCTGCAGTTGAATAGAGTAATCTGGTTGGACGATTTGTACCATTTGGCAAACCTCCGGTGATCTGTTGATCAAATCCCTTTGCTGTATTATGATACATTCTATTCATATACCCCTAATACTTTAACGGCGGTCCCCTGTCACTTGTATACAAACAGAAGTCGAAAACAAAAACACATCATGGGTATTGTGAAAC
This sequence comes from Tridacna gigas, assembly GCA_945859785.2. Lineage (NCBI taxonomy): Eukaryota > Metazoa > Mollusca > Bivalvia > Cardiida > Cardiidae > Tridacna > Tridacna gigas. Next base: position 47,350,181 of record OX244030.2, on the reverse strand, counting down.
TACGGAATCCCTAAAGTGACATGCTTGACTTTATTTTAATATGCAAATTTCTCATTTTATTTCGTTTTTACGAAATAATATTTCGTATTTACGAAATACTATTTCTTTTTTACGAAATAATATTTCGTTTTTACGAAATAATATTTCGTTTTTACAAAACAATATTTCGTATTTACGAAATCATAATTTCGTAAAAACAAGATAATAATTTCGTTTTTACGAAATAATATTTAGTAATTACGAAATAATTACTTCGTTTTTACGAATTAATTTTACCATTCAAAAGGTCATGTAGCCTTGAATTCCATTATTGACTGGTTTTAATGCCGCTGTCATCATTAGTCTATTTAGATCTAGTCGAAATCATAATGAACCATGCTCTGTGAAAAGGGTGCTTAATGCATTTGAGAAAAGAATCGACCCATGTCAGCCGGCGCAGTCCGCGCAGGCTGACATGGGCCGAAACTTTTCGATATCTTCAAATTTTCTGCATGTCAAAGGGCTATTCGAACTCATCATTCGATCGCTCATAAGACAAAACGGATTTTTATGGATCCATAACAAGGGCAGATCCGGGATTTTTTTCGAGAGGGGGTCCAGAATAAATCATTATATATGAGACATGCTCTGTGAAAAAGGGGCTTAATGCATTTGCGAAAAGTATCGACCCAGGCAAACTTTTCGCTATCAGTAAATTTTCTGTATGTCAAAGGACTATAACTACCATATGATAAAGTCGACTGTTACAAAAAGTGGATAGATCTACTATAGATCCATCAGTATGTGATGGCTTGCTTGGTGTCATGGATCACGGAGATTCATTTAGCCTCCTTTTGTCAGAGCATGGCTCAATTTCAAATTTGTTACTGCGTACAACTTTAAACATTATTCTTTAACGCGTTTCAACTTGTTAGAAGTTCTTTGTGGATTTGACTTATGTTTCAGGCAGGCAGCGGTTACTTTGAAAATTCTAGAGGAAGGGTCCGCCGATGCATAATAAGGTGATGTCTTGCTTGGTACCATGGATCACGGAGATGCATTAATCCCCCTTTTCATAGAGCACGGCTCAATTACGTTTGATTGCTTCGTGTTTAACGTCGCATCAATCTTTTATTTCAGTATTTTCACGACAATAGTTCACAAAAAAAATTTTCCTGGGCTATCATCACCAGCTAGCACTTGAAAGGTCCCATAATCCTAACACTGGTAAGACAGTCGTTGTGCTGTCCTGGAAACCTTGAGTACCAAGGAAGAAATTCCATTACTACCATATTTGAATTTGTTTGTATGAGCACGAAAACACTAACGTTACCCCTCGCTGTTCTCCACCTCCGAGGCGATTTCTAAAGAAGCTGGTCTCCCTCTCTTAGCTTTGAAAAGAAAGTTCTGTCAGTACTGGTGTGAGAAAGCCAGGAAACACATGGTTGCATCACTAACTACCGTAATATTACCTTAGCTCTCTGTCTGTCTGTCTGTCTGTCTGTCTCTCTCTCTCTCTTAATCATCACTCTACAAATCTCTTACCCTGATACTTAAGGGACAGTCGTAATTTTATCCCGTATTTCCAAGTGCAAAGAAGGACAGGAATAAGGAACGCTCTATTATTACCATTTCATTAGTCTGAGAAATGGATTTGCAGGGGATCAACCCCGCTACCTCGCATTTCAAGTAGGACAGCCGAACCACTCGGCTAAAGAAGCGGTTAAAGCTCTCGAGAGAGCAATGCTTTGATCTGCACTTTATTAAAGATCTGTATTTTCATACAAAAGGAATGAAAGTCAACAGGCTGCATATCTACTCGAAAATACATCGACGCTGATTTGTCCATCTTGTAAGACGTATTTGTGGATGTCTGAACATTACGAATCCCCTTAAATACGGAGATTAAGGCAACGTATTTGTAACAAAGAGGTTCCGGGTTAGAATCCCATTGGCGGGGCTGTTTGAGTGTCAATTCTTTGGCAAAGCACATCAGAGCCGCATCCGGCTACTGGTGAAACCTAAGAATACATGAATAAGTGCTATTCGTCATTAGGATTGATAATTATTTAGCCCGGTATCAATCAATCAGTCAACCTGTTCCGTACACTACAAGTCCCTCACCATCACAATTATTAGCCTGTAGTGATTCCTGCACCCGAGTGATAAAAAAGAGAGCCATAAATTCTAATTCTTAAATCCGAAGAATGACTCAGCTTGGAATCGGACCCTCAAACTCCAGTTTTCGACTCGACCGTGTTTGAAACAAACTGAATATTGTAACTACCTTTTTATTACCAAAGACAATTGTGCGTACACAAATCATAAATAGAAGAAATAACAGACGGACGGACAGACGAGGGACTGACTGACTGACGCTCTGACTGACTGACTGACTCACTGAATGAATGAATAGATTTGAGTTTACCATACTCTCAATCAGTCTATCAGTCATATTACTTATGTTTGTCCCCTTTGGTCCAATGTACCGATATTAAGCATCGATTCTGGAAAAGCACAAATTAGATCAATGACTCTAGATGATAGCTTATTTGAAACAAAACCCAAAATCGAACATGGTGTAGGCAATTCAAGAATAAAACAGCTCAACTCTTGTTGATCGATGATTTTCCTGGGCGCCGCCATGTTAAGATCATTTTACTGAAAGCAGATTAGTGGAAACCTCGATACGAACGAGGTTAGATGCAGTTACGGCATCGGCCAAGTTGTGATTAGTGTATTTGTGTGTGCAGTGAATCGAACATGCCCGTCAATTTGACCGGACTGTCTGAAACAGATAAGTTCTCAAAAATAGTGCTTTTCTCTATTTTCTAATAACTTTCTAATAACAAAATCATTAATATAACTAAGTATGTACAAACTATGGACCAAACTAAGACAATTTTATACGACTTTCATGTCCTTCTATGAACTAGACATACCTTCTTGGCACCCTCCGACAGTTTTGAAGAATAAGATTCTTCAGAGCTCTGAGGAGTGATTTTGATTTCAAAATTGAAGATTTTGATTATCCTCCACTAAACCCTATGTTGTGGGTATTCATTAGAATCGTCTCATCGAGACGCTTCTAATGAATACCCACAACATAGGGTTTGGAAGAGAAATAATGGATTTAGAATACCATCACTCCCTCTTACCTGAAGCTCTTATTTATTTCTGATATGTAGAAGGAAGTTCTGGTACAAAACCCTATTTTTTCTTCAAATAGGCCCCTTGATTCTTTTACGTGCCGGCTGTAAAGCACCGATACACGTCAGGCTTCGTCTTTGTTTCTTACCAGTTTACCTTTAGTTGGATGGGAAACATAAATTGTGTTCCCAACCCAACTACAGGCGTATTGGTCAGAGAATCTGGCTCCCGCGAAACTAGAGGTGAACCGGTAAGAAAATATGTTTCCCATCCAACATTAGAATTTATATTGATATAGACAAACTAAAAATTTGCCCTTTAATTAAAAAAGAAGTATTGAGATATATACTCAGTGGAATAAATCTGACTGCTTTGGAAACTGAAAGTTTCTACTTCAATTTTTGAGCTTTAATTGGAATAGATAAGATATATCGTCGAATAGAGGTTACGTTTTCCTGTACACTAGTCTATATGAAGGTAGATACAACGGCATTTACCAGCAAATTAGAACAAACCGCTTTGTTTCCGAGGATTAAATTACAATTTCTCCCCAAAGAGACACCACGATCAGAGTAATAAATTTTCACAAATCGACATAAAACATTCAAACTTGTCCAAATTGTTAGTTTTTGTAGAAAATTAAATTTTGCTATATTGATGGTTTTTGCTTTAAATAGGTAGGAAATATTTCGGAAAAAGGAGAAAATGCTGGTTACCAGCATTTTATCCTTTTTTCCACAATGTTTTCAAAGGCGTTCATCTTCAGGATCGTTGAAACGCGGGATCGTTTGGTAAATGGTTAAACTGGACCTTCTCTAACAGGAATACAGACCGGAGCATAACAATTTCAAAGATATTTTGCCAGGTTATTTCACTAAATAGTGAACAGTTTAGATCACAGCTCAGACTGCACGTTCTGAGCCATATGATCCTGATCTTCATTGACAAGCCGAAAATAATATAGCGTAGATCTTCACCTTCTACAAAGTACAAATTTGCATAACGCTCTAAGGGTTAAGAGGTTACTTGTTTGGTCTTGTACATTTTCTTTTTTATTGCAGTTAACACGTTCGTTGGAACATTATGCAAACTTCCACCTGGAAGTTTCCTTGGGCAATACACATCAGATCCCTAGCCTAATTCTTGTGAACCCGGGACGGGGCATACAAGTGAACTGTCGCCGTGATATGACTGAAATCATGTTGAAAGAGGCGTTAAACACTTTAAATCGATAAATGCACACACACACACAAAAAAAAAAAAAAAAAATGAAGAACATACGCTAGTAATAGAAATTTTATATCATCATTAAATATAAATTTCTTTGATCTCTTTTATGAATAAAGCTCGCGGAAATGAAAGCTCGTTATTTGCCGTAACTGTTTTTCCCTTTTTATATCATAAGCTATTTACACTTGCAACTGATATTTACAAACACAGAAACGGATGCATCCTATTCACTAGAATACGCACGGCCGTACACTCAAGTACAGAGGCATGGACGGACAAATACACGCAACCACAAACGGACGTTCACACGCTTGCATTGAATATACATAGGCGATCAACAAAGGATCATACATGAACGTACAAGAGCACAAGAACAAACGGGATGGAATTCATTTTTCTTGTCTCCTCTGTTTTTCACCTTTTCAGAGCCATAGGCGAAAACATGGTATTTGCAGACTTTATGGATTAAGACAGGACAGTACAGAACGTGCACTTTGATATTAAATCGATACCGTCAGCTTGTTTGTTCAAACCTGTAAGACAGCAACCTTTCTGAGTTTCAGTGAATTGTGCGTTTAGTCGTCGGAGTATGTCAAGTAAACATATTTGGTGCTGAATAAGTTAATGGGAAATAAAAGTCAGTTACTTCCCTTGATAGCTCTCCACTATTACTAGATCCTGAATAAGGTATTACTTGGTTTTTATCCTTGATATTCTTTGCACTATTTAGGAATATTCGTTCAGGTTTAAATATCTCCTTTAACCTTTATCAAACCACAAATTTGATCTATCTGATCTATTTGATGTATTTCAGTGGTGATAGAGTGTGAAATTCGTTTTGCAAATATTATGAAGACCTTACATATATATCTATCAAATTATAATAGTCCCAACATCTCTTAGTAAAGCAAGGAAAAAAAAGGAAAACAAAGAAAACGACCCAGTTGCAATTTGGTAACCTTGGTTTTTATCTAACAATGGAGATAATTTGAATTTCACTTTTGTACCCAAAAGGATGCCACAAAAAAAACTTCGGTAGCCCTTTCAGACACTACAGATTCACAACCAGACTGCAGTGTGTTTGACATTTTCGCAAGCAGGCCGCACAGTACTTCATAGTTGGTGCGACTTCCTGACCCACTCAGCTTCGGCAATGCAATGTCTAAGCCTGTATCTCTAAGAGGAAGAGAAAACATGTATACATTTTCATGTTGAACGTTTGTGAACAATGGACTTCAAAGACCCGGACCTGTATTCACCAACCATTATAAAATGCATTTTCAGTCTAATTCTCAAGATTTTTCCAAATTTCAAAGTATTGCAATTTCTAATTGGCTAGACCATTCAACCAAAAATTGCCTTATTACAAAATCCGGAAGAAGACTAAGAATGTTATACAAGTTTGGTTAATACAGGCCTTGATCACACATGGCTCACAGGCTGATCCTGTCTGTATTCTATTTACCCCTTATCCTGCTAAATAAGTTAAATGAACTTTTCAAGCCGGTAGTAAACACGCGAATAATGTTGTTACAAACTCTTTTTGGAGAGAAAATCTCCTTACCGGACAGTGTAGATCCAAGATCATACTGCACGTTCTATGCAGTCTGATCATGATCTACTCTGTCCGCAAAAGACCGGTGAGTTGCGCTTAGCAGCTAAAAGGTTAACATGTTGTGCTAAAATTCACCGGTAGCTCAGTCAGTGACGCACAGGGCTTAAAACCAGGGAGTTGCTGGTTCGAATAAAAAGTCCGGTCAATTTCTTTCCGGGATTGACGATTGCCATTTCGACAGGATTCTTACCTTTCTCACTGCTCATCATTTTTTCGACAATTATTGTTACATGTATGTGGGAACTAGGAAGGCGGCCACTGGCTTGGAAAGAACATTGTGCAAAGTACTCGTAGAAGAATAGGTCCACTGGTCGCCAGGAGATAAATGGATGACATTGAAAACGGCGTTGAACACTATATAAAGAAATTCACATTCATTGAAGCTTTTTCTAGGTTGCAATATCTTGATTTTTTTCTGTGTAAAGTGGTGTCAATGTTTCAATTTAAAGAATAAGAGTACATTTCAAGGTCGTTTTGGCTAGAATAACTCGGAAAATATCAGACAATGTGGACCCAAGGTTACACTTTCTGTACCTTCTGGTTTTGATGTACACTCTCCACTTAAGCTTGCTGAGTTGTGCTTGATGTAATTATGAAATGACAGCTTTTTTTCCTGGCATGAAGGATGCGCATCAAACGAACCACGAAGAACAAACAGTCTATATATCAGATTAGACTTTATACAGCTGCTTTATTTACCTATAGTGATCGATAAAATTCATAGATGTTCTGTTATATCGAGTAACACTTCTTTCATAATCTTTAATCGCCTGTTTTAGGATGCAGTTTAAGAAAAGCGCGTGCTTATGGTTGTTTAACCAGAATTAGGTGTTATCCGGAAGTGTAAGCTTATGACTTCCAACGACATGTGTTGCGCTGCGAAAGAAAAGTAAATCCACAACTTGCACTCTTGCACTACTCTTTATTTATCTACAATCGGTTAACCCTTAGGCTGCCAAGCGCGACTCATAGACCTTTTGCGGACAATGTAGATTATAATCAGACTGCACAGAAAAGGCAGTCTGGTCTTTGATCTACACTGTCCGATATGGAGATATTTTTTGCCCCGATTTTGAAATAGCAACATTTTGTTTTTACACCATCGGTTTGGAAGTTTCATTTACTTTTTTTAGCAGGTTAAAGCTTAAATGATAGAAATGCATGTATTGTCATAGAAATGACTTGTGTCGTAACACGCATTCTATATTTGTTTCATGACAAAAACAAAACAAATTTATATTCCGGCTCACAGTACTTCAAATACTACCAACGGGTTGATATGTTTAATGATGCCTGAAACTGTATTTCATTCAAAACAAGAGAACGCTGGTAACTAGCATTTTCTCCTTTTGTCCACAATGTTTACAACCATATCAAAGATGATTTTTCATTATTATACCCCCGCAAACGAAGTTTGTGGGGCGTATACTGGAATCAGCCTGTCGGTCGGTCGGTCATGCGGTCGGTCGGGCGGTCGGTCTGTCCGCAAAATCTTGTCCGGACAACTCCTCCTACAGTTTCAATCCAATTCCCTTGCTACTTGGCAGAAGTGTTCATTAGGAGCTGTAGATGTGCAAGACACATATTTTGTAAAAATTCCACCAAGAATTACTGAGTTATTGCCCCTGATTTGACTTAAAAATGCTTGTCCGGACAACTCCTCCTACAGTTTCTGTCTGATTCACTTTAAACTTGGCAGAAGTGTTCATTAGGAGCTGTAGATGTGCAAGACACACATTTTGTAAAAATTCCATCAAGAATTACTGAGTTATTGCCCCTGATTTGACTTAAAAATGCTTGTCCGGACAACTCCTCCTACAGTTTCTGTCTGATTCACTTTAAACTTGGCATAAGTGTTCATTAGGAGTTGTAGATGCGCAAGACGCAACTTTTGTGAAAATCCTATGAAGAATTAATGAGTTATTGCCCCTGATTCACATTTAAAATGCTTGTCCGGACAACTCCTCCTACAATTTCAGTCCGATTTGCTTTATACTTGGCAGAAGTGTCCATTTGGAGTTGTAGATGTGCAAGACGCAAGTTTTGTGAAAATTCCATCAAGAATTACTGAGTTATTGCCCCTGATTTGACTTAAAAATGCTTGTCCGGACAACTCCTCCTACAGTTTCTGTCTGATTCACTTTAAACTTGGCAGAAGAGTTCATTAGGAGCTGTAGATGTGCAAGACACACATTTTGTAAAAATTCCATCAAGAATTACTGAGTTATTGCCCCTGATTTGACTTAAAAATGCTTGTCCGGACAACTCCTCCTACAGTTTCTGTCTGATTCACTTTAAACTTGGCATAAGTGTTCATTAGGAGTTGTAGATGTGCAAGACGCAACTTTCGTGGAAATTCTATGAAGAATTAATGAGTTATCGCCCCTGATTCACATTTAAAATGCTTGTCCGGACAACTCCTCCTACAATTTCATTCGGAGTTGTAGATGTGCAAGACGCAAATTTTGTAAAAATTCCATCAAGAATTACTGAGTTATTGCCCCTGATTTGACTTAAAAATGCTTGTCCGGACAAGGACAACTTCTCCTACAGTTTCTGTCTGATTCACTTTAAGGAGGTCTTTTCTGTCATATGTATAGTTGGCCAACATTATGCGAAAAGGCACCTTTGGACATTTGCAACAGGGGTGGATCCAGACCAGCCGCTGTGTCTCAGACATATTGTCAGATCATGGTCTACACTTTTTTACACTCATTTAGTTTTGTGTCCAATTAAATTGATCCTTTGCATAAATATTCACCAGGAGCAGTAGAGGTTCAAGATGCATTTTTCTCAAATGTTTGCCAAATTAATTACCCCTGAATTTACTCAAAACTTCTTGTCCAGAGAACTATTCCTTCAGTTTAAGTCTTATTCACTTGATATTTGTCATGATATTCACCAGGAGCAGTAGATGTACAAAGCACAAATTTCATGAGTGTTGGCCTAATGATTACGGAGTTATTGCCCCTAAATTGACATTGCAGAGTTATTGCCCCTGTGACATGAAATATAGGGGCTGGGGTATTTATCACCTTTAGTGATAGTTATTCTAGTTTGAGCCTGATTTAATGTTTCATCTGCGAATACTTTCATTATGGACCAGTCTTAAATTTAGTGACTGGTAATGAGTTAACTCTTTAAAAACGACAAAATTTCAGACTTGTCCAAATTGAAAGCATCTGCAGACGACAAAATAAATGTGGTTCAAAAATTGAAATTTGTTTTTGAAAGGGTATAAAACATTGTGGGAAAAGGAGACAATGCTGGTTACCAGCATTTTCTCCTTGTCCCACAATGTTTTCAGATGCTTTCTTTCCCAGGGTTGTGAAAAATCGGGATTGTATAGTAAACAATTAATTCAAACGCTTATAGCGGTGAAGCAGGAAAAATACGGCCACACTGACTTACAGTCAGTTCGCATGAGAAACACGCTTAACCAGGTCGGGGATTCGTGTTCAAATCCGCTTAAGGGTAAAAAATTGCTTTAATTGTGGATAGTCATTGCGACAGGATTCATTCCTCTCTCGTGGATCATTGTTTCGAAGTTGGTTGCGCAGGAAAGCAGCCAGTGGCTTAGGAAGAATATTGTGCAAAGTAGAGGTAACAGACATTGCAGGAAAGCATGGATAGGTGCCGCCTCGATATAAATGAAATAATATTGAAAGCGGCGTTAAAGTCTGTACAAACAGATTCATTGAGGTTTTCGACCAAGATAGGTTTTCCGATCTGATTTACATATCGAGAGCCGTCGTATTTTGGTTTCGTGTCGCTGGACAAATATTCTGCAACACGCACGCTCTTTGCCCGTCTGCTTGTAACTTAATTAACCCATAACCAAACAATCCCGTTTTTAACGTTTCTGTGGAAGAAACTTGTAAAACCTTTGTGGGAAAAGGAGAAAATGCTAGTAATGTGCATTTTCCCTTTTTCTGGCAATGTTTTTTACCCCTTGAATAATAGAAATCGTAATTTGGACTACATTCAATTTCGCGTTTTTATATGCTTTTAAGTCTTAAATTTTGTCGTGTGATTAACAATTAATTCTTCTTGAGTCTTATTTATCCCTTTCCCAAACGATGAATTTTAGACTGGTCCAAATTGAAAGAGTTTGCAGACGACAATTTTAAATTTGATGAAAATGGCAGAAAGTTATTAAAAAGGGTAGAAAATACTGTGGGAAAAGGAGAAATTGCTCGTTACGAGCAATTTCTCCTTTTCCCACAGTGTTTTCAAAAGACTTGTACTGCAGACACGTGAAAACCAGGGCTTGTTTGGGAAAGGGTTAAATCTACTTGGGTCAATAAGTAGATTCCCAGCGCGATTTAACTCTTTACCACACAATCCCGACTTTTAAAGACCCTGAGAAAGAAGCCTTTTGAAAACATTGTGGGAAAAGGAGAAAATGCTGGTAACCAGCATTTTCTCCTTTTCCCACAATGTTTTCTACCCTTCCCAAAACAAATTTCATTTTTTTCAGTCACATTTGTTTTGTCATCTGCAACTGCTTTCAATTTGGAGTAGTATTAAATTTTGTCGTTTGGTAAAGAGTTAAGACGAGTATTTTATAGTTCTGAATCAGGAAGCGGACGGTTTATACATAAGATTAGACTGCACGTTCTGTGCAGTCTGATCGACTGCATGTTCTGTGCAGTCTGATTTCGATCTAAGCCGACCGCGGAAGCTTTTCTAAAATTGTCATTGATAGTTAAGGATATTACGTCAACACGTCTCAAACAAACTTCGAGAAATTGATGTGTCTTCAACCCTTTACCAGACGACAAAATTTTAACCTTGTCCAAATTGAAAGCATTTGCAGACGATAATTTCAATGTGGCTCAAATGGTGCAATTTTTCTTTGATAAGGAAGAAAACGTTGTGGGAAAAAGAAGAAAATGCTGGTTATCAGCATTTTCTCCTTTTCCCACAATCTTTTCAAAAGGCTTCCTACCCAGGGTCGTTAAAAGTCGTGATTGTGTGGTAAAGGTTAACAGGTTTTCTTGCTGTTTTACTATTCTGTTTATCGAGTTACGCAATGCGGTATATTCTCATGCTGTTTACTACAGTACGTTAGTTCTTGGGATATCCTAGCGTGGATCCCTCTGTCTGGATTTTTTTGCCGCAAAGCGACTTTGAAAAATCACAGATTACACTTGCTATGTACTTTTTCATAAACTACTGAGTTTCGCTCGTGTTATATAAAACTTTTGCTTCTTTTCTTCAATTTCTGAGTAGCCTAACAAGACCAGTTCTTGTGGAATGTACTTCACGGTGGAAGGGCGTGTTTGAGGAGAGTAACAGAGAGACAGACAGACAGACAGACAGACATACATGTTTTTACTTCTTCATGATCGAATATCATGTATATATTTAGTCTTCACATTGTAAGTCGTGTGCATGTTGTAAGCCATGAGCCGATTCGTGCTTTATTCGTATCGGAAAGTAGTAAATCATGTTCCGCCTTTATACGTCGCTAATTAGTCGAGAGTTGCAGAGCCATAATTCTATTTTAAGTTGATTACTTCTGTAAATATTTTAAATTAAGATTTTTCTCTGAAAACCACAGCAATGGAAATTAAATATGAGCCATGCCCTGTGAAAAGGGTGCCTAATGCATCTGCAAAAAGTACCAACCCAGGTCAGCCCGCGCAGTCCGCGCAGGCTGACCTAGGCCGAAACTTTTTCCTATTGGTCAATTGTATGCATGTCAAAGGATCAGTCTACACAATGATTCCATTGATTGTTTGACAATATGGATTTTATGGATCCATAAATGTGTGATGGCTGGCTTGGTGCAATGCATCACGGAGATGCGTTAAGTCCCCTTATGCCAGAGCATGCCTCATATATAAATTACATCTATTAATAATGACTTGAGTTCCATGACAAACTATAATTTACACTGTTCTGTTTCCACTACAAACTTGGAAAAAAATACCACTCTGTACTTTCCTTTTAGTCTTCACACGTGACGTCGATTTATTGTTTTTTATCTGTTGACCAAATATAGCTATCATGAATTCTTGATGACCACTGACTTCGGGGTCACAAAGCGCATCTCTCCGAATTAATTGGATGGATAAACCCTTTTTGTACTATATCTACAACCTAGCATGGTGACTAACAGTAAATTATTTACAAAGAAACACTTCTTCCCCCCCGGAAAACTCTGTTCTCATTAAAAATGTAGTGCGGGTGGGCGTTGCAAACAATAATATAGCTCTGTTGAGTATAAAGTTACTTTTCGACGAAAACAAAAAAGTAGTCCGTTGGTTCTTAGAAACTGAAATGAATGGACAGTTTCTCACATGGTGGCGCCTTTCGACGCCTCTGCACTTTTCCCACACTTTTTTTTCTTGAATATACCTAAACTATTTCTATGACCCGTTAGTTGCAAGGTCTAGAAAACATTGTTGGAAAAGTAGCAATTTCCTGAAAAAAGCAGTTGCTCCCTTTCCCAAAATGTTTTCTATACAGGTGAAAAGCAATACTTTCCTTTCAAATTTTGCCGTTTCTCATAAATTGTAATTGTTTTTGGAAGGTTTAAAAATATCTCGAACAGAATGAGAACAATCCGAGTTAGCGTCATAAAATGATTTGCAATGTATATAAACATGCATTTTATGTTATAATTTTGAAAAAAATTCGGACAGTATAGGTCCAGGACAAGAATCGCATTCCCTACATACTGATCTTGATATGCACAGAAGAAGCAAGAAATATCTTTAAAAAAGATAGACGGCGTAAATTTGCCAGCAGATAGGCAGGGTCCCTAGAATAATTATGTCTACATTTTTGACCAATCACAAATTTCCCCTTATTAATTTTTTATCAGTATCAAAAAGTATGTCAAAAGCCAGCACATTCAGCTGCGCCGAAGAAAAGCTACCGGTATTTGATAGTCTTGGACACTCGAAGGGTTAAGTTGATTGGTAAAGAAGTCTTGATATAGTGTCCTATTTCTTGGCACTAGTGTGTTGTGTATTTCCGGCTAAGAATTCGTAAATCAAACCAGGAAACAGCGGCAACTTTTCAACCTATAAGCATTAAGATTCCATGCTTTTTCCTTTGGATTTGTATAATTATGTATAGCAGATGTTCAAAAGGTTGGAAATGCTGGGCGCTAATGGTCAAATAGCGGAAATATTGTCGTAAAATCACAGGGAACAGATCATCAAATTGAATGCCACGTTTTGTATAATTAACTTATCATGCCTTCCGGTTACTAGTTCACTTGTCTTTATAGAAACCTTGCGATAGACACGGCTTGTCAATAGGAGTACAGAAGTTAAGAGAGCTATGCTATGACTTTTAATGCCAGAAACAGGAGCCCAAATGATTGCATCATGCTAAGCTTGCTTGGAACTGACCACTGCGCTCATTTAACCCTGCTAAATAAGTGAAATGAAACTTGCAAGCAGATTGAAATCCAAATGTTGCTATTTCATAGTTATTTTGGGGGAAAAATATCTCCTTATAAGACAGTGTAGATCCAAGATCAGACTGCACGTTCTTCCTGATTCTACACTGTCCGCAAAAGGTCCTTGAGTGGCGCTTAGCAGCCTAAGGGTTACTGACGGTAAGCGATACCGCTTTAACACTTAAGCTGCTGAATAAATGAAACGCAAATTTTTACTCAATACTAAAAGCCCCAAACATTGCGGTTTCAAACTTGATTTCATCGGAAAGAAAAATACCGCATCGGATAGTGTTGATCAAAGATCAGACTGCACGTTCTGTGCAGTCTGATCTTGATCTACACTGTCCGCAAAAGGTCAGCAGGTCGCGATTAGCAGCTTAAGGGTTAACCGTCAATGCTCTTCAAGTACTCTTTTTGCGGAGAGCGTAGAGCGGAACTACGTGATGCACACTGCACGTACACTGCACGTTAAAGGGAGGTGTTTAGATTTTCTGTAATCAAACGAAGCTTTTAGAATGATTAATCAATGGTTTTAGTAAGACAATAGCTAGCAAACCATCAATAAATAAGACTGAAAAGTGTAGGCAAAAAAAAAAATATAAATGAGCCATGCTCTTGCAAAAGGGGGCTTAATGCATCACCGTGATGCATTATGCCGAGCAAGTCATAACATATTTATGGATTCATAAAATCAATTTAGTCTAACAACTAACTGAATCATGAGGCAGAATGGTCCTTTGACAGAAAATTGACCAAAAGCCAAAGGTTTCGGCCCAGGTCAGCCTGCGCGGACTGCGCAGGCTGACCTGGGTGGGTACTTTTCGCAGATGCATTAAGCCCCCTTTTCACGGAGCATGGTTCATATTTAAATGCCATTTCTTCAATGGGTCACGCGGCCTCTTGGGGTATTAGTTAAGAATTCGCCCCAGTATTTCGCAAAGACTTTTGGGAATGTCACGTGATCAGTAGCTTGTGTCGATTTTGTGGGATCGTATTCAAATAAGCATGATGGCGTAATATCTAATCCATAAAAAGACGGAATTACCGATTGTAACACGACCATCCCGTAATTAATCACCTTCTTTGCACCTCATTATTTAAAGGCCCAGTAGCAGCCAAGAAAAACAATTCAGTGGTTAAAACGCATTTAAATTTAAATCATACTATTTAAAGTATGTAAAATATTGTGATGACAATCTATTATTGTGTAGTCAGTCCACGTCTAAGTCGCTTGTAGAAAAATGAATTTTAAAATCAGGCAAAAAGTAAACAAAAGATAGAGTGACCTGGCAACTTTTAACCTAGTTTTGAAATTAATTTCTCTGCAAATGACTAATTCTTGGAACAACCGCACAATAACAGACTGTCATCTTCACAATGATTTGCATTCTTATAAATGGTATGATTTTAAATGGCTGGTGGACGAACGGACGGACAGACGGACGGACGGACGGACGGACAGACAGACAGACAGACAGATAGATGGAAAAGAGTAAAATTTTATGCTGATAACCAGCATTTTCTCCTATTTCCACATTGACTTTGTTCGCATATATTTAATTTGCTGTCTGCAAATGATGTAGCGTTAGACAAGTCGAATTTTTTTATGAAACCCAGTATGATGTGATGTTAATAATGTTTTGGTAGAAGAAGTAGACCAAGATTAGACTTTACAAAACGAGTGGTCTGGTGTTGAACTGACGCTGTTCGGTCTTAAGGGAGAAAATTAATAGTGGACAGAACGTCCTTCTGATCGCAAGAGTTTCGTATTTTCATACCACAAACTGAAACCTATTGGAAAGAATCTATTTCATCCACTGGAAGCTATAGTCCTTCAATCCTAAGTGAGATATGCAGGATTTGCGGACGGCATATATCAAGATTGCTGCACAGACCGTACAGTCTTATCTGGGATATACAACGTCCGCAGCAGGATTCTAAGATTTGACCAAACTTATTGTCATTTGCAGCAGATATGTGTTTTTTTTAACCACTGAAAAGGGTCAAATTTGGCAGCAAATGAGATTAAGGGTTAATTTGTGCCAAATGTATATTATTGAGCTATTTGGCAGAAGAATGTGTGTTTATTGGGGTTACAAATGGTGAAGTCGGCACTATACTTCACTTTTAATAAAACCAAGGTCATTGTGAACATGCAAAAAGCACCTGTACTTTACATGTATGTGCTGATTTGTTTCGATGGTGTTTTAAGCCATTTTCAATCATACATCGTGTAGTCGATAATCTATACCGTGAGTGTAAAGGAAAAACTCCTTGAGAGAAATAAACCGATATACTTCATAGAAGGGTCGTAACAGCGGTTTTTTGATTGATTGTGTGGTGTTTAACGCCGTTTTCAACATTATTTCAGTTATATCGCGGCGGCCATGATTTTCTGGAGTCTCTGTTATCAGTGCGCTGCACAATATTCTTTCCAAGCCACTGGCTGCTTTCACACATAACCATCGTCGAAACAGTGGTCAGCGGTGAGATAGGTATGAATCCTGTCGTAATGACTATCATCAATCCTCGGAAAGAAATTGGCCGAGCCGGAGATCGAACCAGCGACCTCCTGTTCTCAAGTCTTGTACGCTACCGACTGAGCTACGGGGCTCGGCGCCGCTGAATAAAAACCCCTGGTATGCTTTCTATGCACGCTGGGTATCTATACTTCCTTACTCGTCTGCATGTCCGAACGTTAGAGTTGGTACCATTGCCGGTTATACACCATACGTTTATCATGTTAGTTGTGCAGTGGGATATTTGGTTTACACAACCTTGCTCTTATGAATGATTAATGAAACATTTCATTGGTTACATCATGCCATTCTGCGGAACTTCTATTCAAATAAACTGATACGTTACAAACCACGTGTACGACAGGATTCTCCTAGTCTAAATTCAGTTACATTTAACCCCTAATTTTTCACCACAGCTAAACACCATGTTTAGTAAAACACGAATTTTAATTGTATGAACTGTTTATAAAAATATTTTCAAAAGACATTCTTTCAACTTAGATTCTTAGATCAATCACTGGATGATTGTGCCCGGAAAACTTATTCAATAGTAGTGCCATGAAGTGGTTAGTTCCAAAGGTTGATTCTGCTTTTCACGAGAATTAAACTTGGAACTTCTGATGTAAGCGGCTGACACTCCACCCCTACACCACTGTCTCTACTACCTTTACATTGTCAAACATTTTATGGCATTTGAAGAAACAATGGCATTTGTTTTGAGAATGTTCAGCCAGTTAGATTTTGTACGGTGTACACCCTTATCAACATTGTTTCATCTTTATTGCGGTAGCCAATGGATCCACCCATACTGTCCTTGAGTTTCTTTACACCGGTACTTCGCACAATATTCTTCCCAAGCCACTGAGTGTTTATCCACATAAATCCTATCGAAACAATAATCACCGGCAGGAGAGCAATGACTGTCATCAATACCCGGAGGAAACTGATAAGGTTGGGGATTCGAACTGGCAACCCTCAGGTTGTTTCAAGCCTAGTGCCTTGCCGACTAAGTAAGCGGGCTCGGCAAACAGACTGTCAGAATCGTAAACTTGATAATGTAAAACTGTTATATGTCAGCATGGCTGCTTGTATGGAAAATAAAACACAATAATTTTAGAAAAAAAGTTCTACTTTCCTGCCATCTAAATCCTGTTTAATTGATCACAGGAGTGTCACTGCACCGGAAATTCAAAATTTGTTACATGATTGATTGATGTTCTGTAACTGTTTATCAGGCGATAAAAATTTAGACTTTTCGAAACTGAAAGCGCTTGCAGGCGATAATTTTTTTTAATGTTTTGCAATCGGAAACTATATAATTGAGCCCTGCTCTGGCAAAAGGGCGCTAATGCATCTTCGTGATCCATGATGGCAATCAAGCAATCAAAATTATGGATCCATAATAGCCACTTAAAAAAAAAAAAAAAAAAAACCGACTTAATCATGAGGTAGACTGTTCCTTGGTCATACAGAAAACTGACCAGTAGTGAAAAGGTTCGGCCCAGGTCAGCCTGCGCGTACTACGCAGGCTGACCTGGTCGATACTTTTCGCACATGCATAAAGTCCCCTTTTCACAGAGCATGGCTCATTTTTATAAGAGCAGATATGACGTCATCATATAGATGTATTCGAAAAGGACCCGACTATTCGGCGTTTGTTACTGATCATGTGACATTCCCACATGCCTTTAGAGACAATGTATCACTGAATGGAAATACCACATTCTGTGAAAAGGGGGCTAAATGCATTTGCAAAAAGTATTGATTCCGGGCCGAAACGTTTTGCTATTGGTCAATTTTCTTAATGTCAAAGAACCAGTGTAGCACATGATTCATTCGGTTGTTAGCACAAACTGGATTTTATGGATCCATGATACTGTGATGACTTGCTTGGTATCATGCATCACGGAGATGCATTAAGCCCCCTTTTTGCCAGAGCATGCCTCTTTTCTTAGATTTCTTTTTCTGATAAGTTGATGGTCTGCAATCTATTGCCCGACTAAAAGCAGTGATGATACATTTTTGAAGGTTGGTTTTAATCGCAAAAATGTGAATTGCCCACAATAAAGGCCAAAAATCCTTATCATTTTCTATAAGCCGTATATAAGTTATGCCAGTATCATCGTATTTTATGACACAAGCATAAATACATGTATTCTTATCACTTAGGCTGCGAAGGGCGACTCAATGACCTTTTGTGGACAGTGTATATCAGTCTGCACAGAACGTGCGGTCTGATCTTGGATCTACATTTTCCAATAAGAAGATTTTCTCCCCAAAAAGACCTTTGGGATAGCAAAATTTGGGTTTTAACTATCGGCTCGGAATTTTCATTTTACTTATTTAGCAGGTTGAGGGCTAACTTAATTCTCATAGTCCGAAATTCAGGAAGATTTGCCTAAACAAGTATAGAATAGATCCAAGATCAGACTGCACTTTCTGTACAGTCTGATCTTCTTCCATGCCGCCTGTAAAAAGCAATTTAATTCATTCATCGCTAAAATATATCCCTCGATCTCTCTCCACAGCTGGAAATACAATCTACTGACGTTTTTTGTCATCGAGGGTTGACTAAACAGGCGGACGGTATAGATCATTCTGCACGTTCTGTACAACAGTCTGATCTTGACCTTTGCCGTCAGCGAAAACATCTGAACCATGCTCTGGCAAAAAGGAGCCTAGTGCATCTCCGTGATGCATTGTACCAATCAAGCAATCACATAATTACAGATCCATACTAGGCCCCATTTTCAACAACCGACTGAATCATGAGGTAGACTGGTCCTTGGACATACAGGAAATTAACCAATAGCGAAAAGTTTAGGACCAAGTCAGCCGGCGCGGACTGCGCAAGTTGGCCTGGCAGATACTTTTAGCGAATGCATTGAGCCCCCTTGTCACAGAGCATGGCTCATCTTTTTTCGCCAATGGCGCTGAAAGAGTTAAGGTATTTGCATAATCCACAGTATTTTAACCCTTATCCTGCTGAATAAAAGAAATGAAAAATTCAAGCCGATAGCATAACCCCAAAACTTTCCTCTTTCAAAAGGATTTTTGGAGGGAAGATATCTCCTTATCGGACAGTGTAGATCAAAGATCAGACTGCACGTTCTATGCAGTCTGATCTTGATCTACGCTGTCCGCAAAAGGTCAGTGAGTCGCGATAAGCAGCCTAAGGGTTAAAATATTTCACATATCCTCATATAAAAGCAATAAATTTTAACGGTTAGTATAAATCCTGCCTTAAGATCGTAAAAGTAAAAGAGAAGAAATTATATTCAAACCGTTTGAATTCCGTAATATTCGAATTTTAAACTTCTTTTTGATGTGCAGAATCTTGGGAGAAATCTGGCTACAGTTAATGATAGATTATGGGAAAAGGGACTTAATTCAAAGAGCCTAGATCTATTTAGATTTACTTTCTTTTTTGGCCTTATATCAATATTTCTTGTAAACAAACAATCAATACAACTAGACAGATATAAATTCAGCTCCAAAAGTAAAGGAATGGTAAGATTATATTCTGTGAACAGTTAGTTGCAATTTTGGTCAATCCGATGTTCGTTTTACAAGCGGGGTAACTCTATCTACTTATGTGACATCATAAATGATGTCGTCCGGACTGATTTGAAAACGAATCCAAGTTTCTGACGCTTGTTATTGATCATGTGACATTCCCACAAACTTTTGTCAAATTTTGGCGCGAAATTTAACCATAGGTATACATACACTTTAACCTTAAGGCTGCTAAGCGTAACTTGGGGCGCTTTTGCGGACAGTGTGGATCAGGATCAGAGTGCACAAAACGTGCCGTCGGATCTTTGATCTACATCGTCCGATACGGTAGATCTATTTTCTTTCCGGTGATCAACTTTGCAATATTTGGGTTTTTACCATTGAATGGAACTTTTCGTTTCGTTAATATAGCAGTTTAAGGGTTAACAGTCTACATAGTCCAATAAGGGGAAAATATTTACATGGGCCACGCTCTGGCAAAAAAAGGGGCTTAATGCATTTCAGTAATGGATGATTCCAAGTAAGCCGTCATGTTACTATGGATCCATAAAATCTCCTTTGTCGAACAACTGTCTAAATCATGGGATAGACTGGTCCTTTGACATACAGAAAATTGACAAATAGCGAAAAGTTTCGGCCAAGGTCAGCCTGCGCGGACTGCACAGGCTGACCTGGGTCGATACTTTTCGCAGATGCATTTAGCCCCCTTTTCACAGAGCACGGCTCATATATTTTCCATTATATTCCTTCTATACAATGATTTTCCAGCTATCGCTTTTCTCAATTCAGTGATGAAACGAATTTTGCCGTTTGGTGAAATTATAAATTCCTGAATAGATCTAGTCCCCTTTAAGATTATGAAAGGTAACAGACATGAAATTGTATTCAAACCGTCCAGAATTTCGTAACGTTCAAATTTGGAACTTATATTTGAAGCGCAGTATCTGGAGAGATATCTGATCTCAGTTTATGACAATTTTTGTGAACAAGGGGCTAAATAAAAGAAAAAAGACCCGCTATTGGGGATTCGCAATGCTATTTCATGGCATGATTATGCGCAATGCAATTTTTCAACATGAAAATATTCACTGCTCTGTCACGCGTGTTTTTCCCGACTATTTTAGATACTTGTAACACTTTCATTGCCGATTGCGATTTAACTCTTTACCAAACGACAAAATTTTACGCTCGTCCAAAGTCAAAGCTGTTGCAGACGACAAAAAAAAAAAAATGTGTCTCAGCTGATGAAACCTGACGCTAAAAGGGTATAAAACATTGCGGGAAAAGGAGAAAATGCTGGTTACCAGTATTTTCTCCTTTTCCCACGGTGTTTTCAACATGGATTTGCTGAAGAACATAGCATTACGTGATCATACATGTACAGTTGACATAAGATTTCATGAATTCTACGAAGAGAAGCAAAATATATAAATTTAGATAAATTACTGATAATGCATTTTGAGTCTTTTGACATGAGGTTTGTAAATTTTTGGATTGTCGGCCAAGTATAATAGTATCGTTTGATATATTTATTTCTGAGGTCTGTGTATTTTGGACATATTAATAAGAAGTGATATTCGTTTTCAATCATATTTGAGTTACAGTTTCTTCAAATTCTTTCATTTCTTTGGATATTTAAATGCCTTCCTCTTTCGATTTGTAATTTATGTGATGAAACTCTAAAACTTGTCAATACTGATCTAAATCTGTTATCTATAATGAAATCTAAGTAATTTTCAAATTTGAAATCATGTTTAAAAAATGAAAAGGTTTTTAAACGTCTAGA
This sequence comes from Tridacna gigas, assembly GCA_945859785.2. Classification (NCBI taxonomy): domain Eukaryota; kingdom Metazoa; phylum Mollusca; class Bivalvia; order Cardiida; family Cardiidae; genus Tridacna; species Tridacna gigas. The sequence continues at coordinate 47,328,966 of OX244030.2, read as the reverse complement.
GTGAATAAATGAGCGTCTCTCGGACAAAAGGAGGTATAATGCATCTCCGTGATGCATTATACCAAGCAAGTCAAGATACAATCATGGATTCATAAAATCCATTTCGTTGAACAATTGACTGAATCATGAGGTAGATTGGTCATTTGACATGCAGATATTTACAAATAACAAAACGTTTCAACTCATGTCTCTCCTTTTTCTGCAAAAGTTTCAAAAGAGGGCTGGTGAAAGACGATAATATCTTAGCCCTGCTCTGTGAAAAGGGGGCTCATTGCATCTGCAAAAAGTATCGACCCATGTTAGCCTGCGCAGTCCGCGCAGGTTGACATGGGTTGAAACTTTTTGCGATTTCTTAATTTTCTTCATGGCAAAGGATCATTACACCTCCAGATCCAGTCGATTGTTTGACAAAATGGATTTTATGGATCCATAATTATGTGATAATTTGCTTAGAATAATACATCGCAGATATGCATTAAACCCCGTTTTGCCAGAGTATGCCTCATACCCAATCAGGTTTTTATTTTCAAGGTATTCTTCCATATGAGCCATGCTCTGTGAAATGGGGCTTAATGCATTTGCGTAAAGTATCGACCCATGTCAGCCTGCGCAGTCCGCGCAGGCTGACATGGGCCGAAACTTTTCGCTATCTCTAAATTTTCTGCGTGTTAAGGGATAATTATACCTCATAATTCAGTCGGTTGTGTGACAAAATAGATTTTATGTATCCATAATGAGGTGGGGTCTAGTCAGAGCAAGGCTCATATCTTTATTTACGTAGGTAATTGTGAGCAGTTTACCCATTATCAGACAGTCTCACGTTTAAACGACCCTGGCCGAAAAAAGGGTTTTGGAAATATTGTTGGAGAAGGAGAATATGCCGGTAACCAGCATTTTCTTATTTTTCCCACAGTGTCCTTTTACTCTATCAGAATCAAATTGTATCAGTTTAGTCACGTTCAATTTGTCGTCTGCAAATGCTTCCAGTTTGAACAATTTGTAAAAAATATTGTCATCAGGTAAAGAGTTAAACAAATATTTTTTGCTTCCAAGAAGTTTACACGAATTCTAAGAAATCTTTCACTTCAGGGAAATCTTTATTGAAAAATGTTCACGCTTTTGCAGCTGATTGCGCAGGGGGAAAAAACATTAATTTGTAAAGATACCAAATAAATGAAACGAACCGTTCCTTTTAGAATCAAAGTACTGAAGTGCAGAGAGGTTACTTGTTTTGTGAAACTGAAATTCTGGAGTTTTTTTACTGGTATTTATAAAACATTCGTCAGGCTAAACTCAGCTAAGCTTGAAATTTCAAACTTTTAAATATATAAATTTGCATTTTCAGTTCTATATGCTGGAATATGGGCTCTTAAGTTCGGTATAGAGCAAGATCAGACTGTACAGAACGTGCAGTCTTATCTTTGATCTTTACCGTCCGCTTGTTTATTTAAGCCTAGAAGATAAAAAGTCTTTCTGATTTTCAGTGGATTGTACTTTCAGGCGAAAGAGGTGTTGTTGAAATATTTGACACTGAAAGAGTAAATACACGTTACAGTTTTGATATCAGTTTTTCCTCTCCTATTTGATTTAGTAATCAAACTTAAAGTTTGGGTCAAGTATGAACTAATTTTTTTTCCTTTTATGCTTTTCAGTAGTTTACAGAAACCCAACATTTATTTATATCCTTATAATTCACCGGTAAATGTTATAATTCACCGGTGAATATTATAACTTTTATTTTTAGACATGCCACGGTTATTTATTGAATATGAATTAATTTTTAGCGGGTGAACCCCACGTAGTCAACATCACTCATGACGTTATTATTACAGCCAGTCAATATCCGACTAGATTGAATAGATCTATTTCGCTTGAAAAACGCTCATATTTTCCACGATGAGCAAAAATTAGAGGTGAAAAAGATAGGTTCAAGTGAAGAGCATAAAAGAAATAGGATCATTGTTTGTTTCAGTGTATGACCGTTTCTTTCATTTCGTGAAAAGCAAATGCCATATTTTCACTCGATGAAAGAAATTTCAATCACCAAAACAGACTATTATCCTCCATATTGAATGAACGAATGAACAAACAATGAACGGGTGAAATTCTTTATTGACATAAACTTAACGCTACGCTAGTTTATAATCAAAATACGATATGAACATAAATTACATAAAATGATGTTTTAGTGTTCTGTTGGAAGCAGAGGAAATTTGGTGAAGGATTAGCCAAAGATACTCAATCAGCAGCTGGCAGCTTTGGAAAACTATGCCGGTAGAAATAACCGCTTATTACAAGCACATACTTTTATGTTGGTGAACTCATCCGATGGACTGCAGAAGCCTATTTTACGCTTGGAAAAATCTTTTTTTTTTTGCATGATTTCTTTAACCCTAATGCTGCTGAGCGCGAATCTCTGACCTTTTGCGGACAGTGTAGATCAAGATCAGGGAGATATTTCTTTTCCAGGAGATAAGCTTAAAATAACAAATTCGTTTTTTTTTTCTATCGGTTGAAAATTCCATTTCATTTATTTAGCAGGATAAGGGTTAAAGCATTTTTTCTTGTTGATAATTCAAACAAGACACACATATTTGCCTACTACTACAAAGCATGTGCGGCGAGTATTCATCAATTTTTGCCGAAACTTCTCGGAGACGAGTCTTTTTCGTATCTTTCTGCCTCGGTTCTGAATCTTCCTGGAGTCGAAGTAGTTCAGTTGTTATCAGCCCCCACAATTCCAAATACATAAACTTCATTTAGATTTAAGAAAAAGACTGAACATCACGAAAAATACGAAAAGCTATGGTAAAATCTATGTAGTAAGGTCCAAAACGGTTATTGAAAACCGGATCTGGGTCCGTATTCACCAACCATTCTTAAGAACGTTCTTGGACTTATTCTTCAAAATTTTCCAAATTTGAAAGTAACACACCTTCTGATTGGCTAAACCATACGGTTTAGCCAATCAGAAGTTGTGTTACTTTCAAATTTGGAAAATTTTGAAGAACAAGACCAAGAACGTTCTTAAGAATGGTTGGTGAATACGAACCCCGGTCGGATCCTATAGGCTTGCCTATACTCAAAAGGCTGGACCTGTGACTCAGCCCATATCCTGCTAAATAAAAGAAATGAAACTTTCAAGCCTATAGTAAAATCCTAAATTTTCTTATTTCTTTCTGAGAGAGATATCTCCTTATCTGACGGTGTAGATCCAAGATCAGACTGCTTGTTCTGTGCAGTCTGATCTTCATCTACGTTCGCTGCAAAAGATCAGCGAGTCGCGCTTAGCAGCCAAAGTGTTAAAGAAACAAAATAGTATACACTAATAATAATTATTATTTTTTTTCAAGCTGCTCCTCCTAAATTTACAAGAGGAGTGATTGACTCGCTTCTGTGCAAACACGACTTTTTATACCATTGCGATTGAAAGTTTTAGGGGGAAAAAACTGTGAGAAAAGGAGCAATTGCTTTGTACATACCGTATCTTTTCTATGAAATTTATATCCTACGAAAGTTCTCTCAGTTTCGTCCGTTTTTTGTAGGCCTAAAATAGTTTTTTACCGCAGTGAGTTTATAATGCATCCCTGTCACTGTCCTGTCACTGACCGTGCGATCACAATACACCCACCTCTCTTAACCCTTAATATTGTAAATAAATGAAATAAACAATTTTGTGGTGACCTGTGGGCTAAAAGCCCAACTATTTCGAATTCAAAGTTCAGCGGGCAGTTCAGGTCAAAGATCAGACTGCACATTTTGTCATATCTTAAATTACACTCTCTGCAAAAGCGCATCGAGTTCGCCTAGTTACCTTTCGGTTCACTATGCATAGAAAAGCTGGAACAAATAATCAAGTACGAATACGCCCAGAGGCGAATAAACTCGTCTCAGCCGTCTTTATTTGATTGATTGATTGTATGGTGTTTAACGCCGTTTTCAACATTATTTCAGTTATATCGCGGCGGCCAGTGCACCTATCCATGCTTTCCTGGAGTTTCTGTTACCAGTACTCCGCACAATATTCTTTCCAAGCCACTGGCTGCTTTCCCACATAACCATCGTCGAAACAATGGTCAGCGGTGAGATAGGAATGAATCCTGTCACAATGACTACCATCAATCCTCAGAAAGAAATTGGCCGAGCCGGGGATCAAACCAGCGACCTCCTGTTCTCAAGTCTTGTACGCTACCGACTGAGCTACGGGGCTCGGCCCGTCTTTATTTCAATCACTGAAGCGAGTGTCCGATTGCGGACGGGACGGAGTTTCAGAAAAGTTGTCGATTCAATCGGGCCAATTTCTTGAGATTTTGCCCAAAGGGGTAAAAACATATTTGGGCTTTCGCAGGACCTGGATCAGCGAAAAGTGTTTTGTAAAGCTCGGACACCAGTAGTTTCATAACATCTCAAAGTTGAAAAGTTTTTTTTTCACATTCGTTCGTATCAAAATAGAGTCATTAGACGTCAATAAGTAAGTATCTTAAGTATGAACAAATCGGTAAAATCCGCGTAATAGGACCTAATATTTTTGTTGTGACTCCGTGCATGGTGCTTTGTACGGAATATTCTTCCGAGAGTAGTCGAGTGCAGCTGACAAAAACTGATTTAATAAGATCTGTACAACGAGACAGATTTTTTAAAATATTTCTGCAGCGTTTGATTGACCAATTATGCAGATCAAAAATTAAGAGAACTAAGATCTATCAATTTGCATAGGCCTGGGCTTCATGATTAACGAGAGAAGCCAGATTTAGGGTTACAGGCAATAAACTTAACTCTGAGGTTACCAAGCTCGACTCAATGACCTTTTTGCGGACAGCGTAGACTAAGATCAGACTACACAGAACATGCAGTCTGATCTTGGATCTACACTGTCAGATAAGGAGATATCTTTCCCTAAAAAGTACCTTTGAAATAGCAAACTATGGGTTTTTACTATCTGCTTGGAAGTTTCATTTCACTTATATAGCAGGCTGAGTGTTAATATTCTCAATTAATCAAATATGCATAGAGCACAGAAGAGGTGACCGAAACATTTCGCTTTCGGTAAATTTTCTGTATGTCAAAGGACCATTCCACATCAAGATTCAGTCGGTTATTACACATAATGGATTTTATGCATAGTAATGTGATAACTTGCTTGGTATCATGCATCACCAAGATACATTAAGCCCATTTTTCACAGATCACGACTCATATTTTTTTTTCATTTCCGCCAGTAATAAGCTTGGGCTGTGTGCCCTACTCAAAAACACTCGCTCGTGAACTGTCCCATCCAGTGAAGGTTGAACAAGGATTTTCAAATTATGCTAAATCCATCCTGATCATCAGTTAGCCCACAAGGACCACAAATGGGCAAAAGGATTGAAATATTAATTCAAGAACTTTGGATATAATTCCACAGGAATTAGATATCTTAATTTACGACAATGAAACAAGTAAAAGCGTTGTAACTAAACCTGGTCTATGAGGCACATCTGCGGGAGAGATAAGTGTTAGATATATTGTGATCGTTACTAAATGCCTGCGAGGCTTATCAGTTTATTTCTACCCGTGACACTAATCTTTCATTCTATATAACTCTTTCGCCGTATATAGATTTGACTTCTTGAATAGATCGAACAGTAGATTTCCATTTCAGATGACGCCGATCGGTCATACCTTAGCATGTGGTAGCGAAAAATGTAGATTCAAGATTAGTCTGATCTTGATCTTTGCCGTCAGCTACAGCTATTTTAGCATTCGCTGGCAGTGAAAGAGCGAAAAACAAACAAATGGTTGTCATAACCCCTACTTGAAATTTTCGTTAAAAAAATTCGAGTCATGCTCGGCGAAAAGGGGGCTTAATGCATCTGCGAAAAGTATCGAACCAGGTCAGCCTGCGCAGTTCGCGCAGGCTGACCTGGGCCGATACTTTTCGCTATTGGTCAATTTTCTGTATGTCAAAGGACAGTGTACCTCATGATTAAGTCAGTTGTTGAAAAAAGTGCATTCATAAATATATATCACAATTGGTATCAGGCATCACGGAGATACATTAATCCCCCTTTTCACAAAGCACGGCTCAAATATTTGGTAAATAAATTTGTATCAAGACCCAATGCCAGTGATTCTTATCAATTCATGTTTCCAGGGGACACTAGTCTTCTTTCAAGCTCAATAGAGAATCAAAGTACTTCATTTGTTCTAGTCAAGTCCCATTTTTTGAATGAATGAATGAATGAATGAATGAATGTTGAGTTATGGCGCATCGGCAGCTCTGGTCAATTAGCACGCATACATATGAGTCATACTCTGGCAAAAAGGGGCTTAATGCATCTCTGTGACGCATGATAGCATCACATAACTATGGATCAATAAAATCCTCTGTATAACAACCGACTGATTCATGAGGTACACTGGCCCTTTGACATGCGGAAAATTGACGAATAGCGAAAAGTTTCTGCCCAGGTCAGCCTGCGCGGATTGCGCAGGCTGACTTGAGTGGATACTTTTCGCAGATGCATAAAGCCCCCTTTTCACAGAGCATGGCTCATATATTAAACGATGATAATGTGTAACTTTTGTGCTGAAAAGGATTAAAAAAAAAAAGATAACAGTAAACAGTGTTAAATTAAGAAGGATTATGTGTAGTCTTGATACGCGTAAAAGACATTATTGAGTGGCAGGGCAATCCCTATCCCAGTTTTTGAGGAAAAAAAAAATTACCACCCTTATTTTCAGTGTAATACAGCCATTATGAATTTTCTTTTCTTGAGATAAGCAAATGTAAGTTACTCAAAAATTCTAATCCGCCAGCTGGTATTTCAAGTAATTCAGGCAGAATGTAGGTTACCCCCTAGTTCTTCTCTCTGGTGATGAAGGAAAGTATTCTGATTCAAAAATCATTTTGTTTAAATTATACAAAAATACTTACCATAAAAACAACATGTACGTAATAACCCCAAAAGTGGAAAATCACCGATCAAAGTTATTAACAAGTGTATCCACCGTCAACATGGAAGATTATCCGGTAACGACGTCGCATTGTTCTGAGATATCTCAGAAAGTTCTGCTGTAGAAGTGTTTCTTTCACAGGAGCAACTACACGTGATAAAGCTTTTAAATTGTTCTGGTGTGGCTGACTCTTCACCTTTCCCTTCAACCGATTCCCCACTTGCTCGATGGGATTAAAGTCTGGACTTTTCGCGGACCATCGACGTATGCCCACATGATTGGCGATTAATATGTCACGTGTTCCTCTTGCAACATGGTGTGACATGGTGTGTTGTTCTGCGCCTACGGTTGGCCTGAATAAAGGTTATAAGAACAGGTTGCAGGATGCCATCTCGGTAGCGGCGCCCATTTAAACTGCCATGGATTCGAGCAATATTGGTCTTAGTGTTCATGGAAACGCTTGTCCATACCGTGATAGAATCACCTCGGTACCGGTCTATCTCTACCAAACAACAGTCAGCATTGCGTTCAACTCGCCCTCGGTATACTCTGGCTCGACCATCATCACCTTGGAGGCTTATCCGCGTTTCGTCTACGAATAATAAGTTAGCCCATTCAGCCTCTGTCAGCCGTATGCGACGTCGACCCCATTCCAAACGTCTAACAAGATGTCTAGCCGAGAGAGTAACGACCTTGTGTGGATGTCGAGCCCAAATACCAACTTCTCGAAGGCGGTTGCGCACAGCCTGTGAGCTAATTGGGGAACTGTCTGTTCCAATGGTCTCTGCGTGGAAGATGCACTCATGAAGCGGTACCGCAGGTGGGAAACCACCATGTTTTTATCTTGCCTATCTGTAAACGCAGCATTAGTAACCTTTTCCCGAACGTAATATCAGTAACCCTTTTCCCAAACGTAGCATTAGTAACCCTTTCCCCCATTAGAAACCCTCCCAAACGTAGCTTTAGTAACCCTTTTCCAAAACAGCAGATTTACTCTGTCAAATTTAAAAAAATATGTACACGATAAATTTGAAATTGTTACAAATGAGTTTTCAAAACTTCCCTCATAGGACAGAAAACGTTGTTGGTAAATGAGAAAATGCTGATTACCCACGTTTTTTTTTTTCACCTTTGAGAGACAATTCACATCATTTCAGCCCCATTGAATTTATGTAAATTCTTTCAATTTCGCTAAATCTACTTGGTCTTTATTTTTAGCCAAGCCCTTTAAGTTCACGGAACTCAGGAATCGAATTAATCGGCCGTAGAAAAATTTTCTTCCGTAGAATTGAACTATCTGACAGTTCAAGTAGGCGAAAGAATATAATGATATTTCCCTCGAGAAATATTTCAAGTTGAAACTATTACAAAATTTGTGATCAAAATTTTGAGAAAACGTCTTTACGCCAAATGGAAATGAATTAATTTTCTCTAGAAATTTGAGGTATAGGTCTCAGTGTTTAATGGAGAGAGGAATAAAGATTTACGAGGTTTTTCATGCGAATGAGTCGGAAACAAAATTTCATAACGGTTGTATACGACCATGATAAAACCTTTTAGACTTGTTTAGGCGCATTTACCACAAATTGCTGTTGGAAATGTTGTCGCGAAAAAAGAATTTTTTAAGATCACATAAAAATTACGGCAATATACTTTTTAAAATGTTTGCCTTATTTTCGCTGATCGTTGTTCCGACGACTGTGGGAAAGCAACCAGAGACTTGGGAAGAATATTGTGTAAAGTGCTAGTGAAAAGAAACTCCAAAAAAGTGTAGGAAGGCAGTTGCCGCTTCGCTGTAATTGAAATAATGTTGAAAACAGCGTTAAACACCATAGAAACAACATCTTTATTAAACTTAAGCTGCTTAGCGCGACTCTATGCGTTTTTTGTGGACTGTGTAGGTAAAGTTAAGACTGCACTGAGAGTGTAGTTCTGATCTAGGATCCACACTGATCAATGCGTTTTGTGAAGTGGGACTTTGATCTTCGCCGTCTGCAAAAGTTATGAAAGAGATAATACATGTTGATAATGAGCATTTCACAAGGTTAGTTTCAATGTTGCATTGTGCAAATTCATTAGATTTGATTTTTTCAACGAGTGAAGTTCGAAATAACGAGATTTTTATATCAAGGTAAGAAATAGAGTTACAACGAAAATAACTCCATTTTTTGGTTCGATGGTTACCAACGTTGCCGAAATGTTATAAATTTACATACAGTCAACAAAGCCTGCAAAATTACATTATTTAGAATGTACTTGATCACGGAAGTGGAAAACTTTTACAAAGAATAAGCGAGTTTTATTTTTACAGTTTTCACTACGATATAAATACGGACTATTATGTGGTAGTAACTTTTCTACCGCTTGTATTGATTCGAGCAGGTGAGAAAATTTGATGTCGCGCGAGACCGAAGGTCGAGCGAAATGTCAAAATCTTCTTACGCAGCGAGAAGTAAATACAGGCATCGGGAAAGTTACTACAACATGAAATTCCTTTTCCTTATATACATACAACTTTAAACTATAAAATGTTGCAGTTATTGACATTTTGTTCGTAAATTGGTAAACAAAATAAAACACAAAATGGTGTAGTGGCTATTTACATGTATATGAATTGTGGATAAATATCATAGCATAAATTTTAACCAATCAAATCGCAAATCAATACGCAAGTTTGTCCCGCGTGAGTCACGTCATCATACCATATTTGGAACCGTATTTGACACTGTGTAGATATAGATTTTTTTTTTCCTCGCGTTTGTTATTATATCCACGTGCGACGCATGCATTCGTGCCGGAAAATGTTCAGGTATAATATTAAATAAGTATATTTTCAAGAAAAAAAAACAAAAAAAAAACAAGATTTCAGTTTTGTTTTTCACTAAAACATCCTCAAAAACACCGTTTTCAGATAAGGATAATCTATGTGAAATGTACACTTTACCAGAGGGCAAAATTTTGGGATTTTTGAAAGCAACAAAGCTGCAATCATGGCGTTTATATAACAAAACGATCGTTTTGCAATCGGGAACTCCGTTTATTTTCAAAAGACGTAATCGCCGACGTCGTAGTATATAGAATTCTAATAGACCATTCTTATATGACGTCATATCTGGTATCTATACAAACAGGGAGTACCAGTTTGCTAAGCGACAACCCAGCTATTTAAACGCCAGAATTGCGCAAAACGTGCTAAATTTGTATCGATGCCGTCCGCTACCTAATGCTAAACAATAACCAAATTTTCTTCAGTTGCAGAAGAAATCTACTTTTAGGCCTATAAAAATTTGTTGAATTTATTTATTTGTCAACGAAAGTTAATATTACCCGTCCAGTTTCTTTACCATTGTAGAGGAAAAAAATGTATTTATCAGCGTTTCACAAGAAACTTGATTCAAGGCAAAAACGAACTATTAATACGTCGCTTTAAGGTCTTTTTCTATAGACGTCGAGATGTAATTTGCCAGACTAATCACATTTCGTTATGAAAAATTATTCTCTAAGCTGATTTTATAGACGATATTTTCACTCCGGTATTTGTATAACAACCGCAATAATCTTTTTCCCAGTGGTCAAAATTATCAGTTGTGTCAGTATTTTTGAAAGCTGATTGTCTGCGCCGTGAAGTTAACATTTTACCAAGCGCAGACGACTTTTTCTCCTGTTTATGTAGCAGAAAATTTAGGAATAAAAGAATATGGCAGAAAGGAGAAATACGAGCAATATCTTCTTTTTCACACTGTTTTTCACTCTTAATTCGTGAATTTAACTTTAAGATCAAAAACATACGAGGATGTTGATAGAGACGTCTATTGTCGTGTGCAAGCAAAATGACGTTATGCACCAAAAGAACATGAAGAAGAAGCGACATAACCAGAATATTGAAATTAAAATACAGTAAGTGGCCATAAATATTTCATCAAATCCCGAAATTTCATTGACTTACATGCATTTTCCGTGTGCAAGAAAATTGATTACACTGCTTCTGATTATGCAATCAAAAGGAAAACTATACTGGTAAAATGCATGGATACTGGAGCTATTTACTCTAATATGCTAGTAGTGTTCGTCACCTGACATCAAAGATGCTCGTACATAGCGTTCTAAAATCTTGATTATTATTATTCCGTTACATTTGGCGACTTCGCCGTTGACGTCGACGTTAAAAAAGAATTTTTGATGAAAATGTTTGATCGATCACATTCTAAACAAGTGAATTTATATCATATTACATTGTATCGAGTTCGAAAATGTATATATCATTTTAAATTTCATTTTTTTACCGTTTTCATGTAAGTTTTATAGCTATAGCTGCATTTTCAAGCCACAGTAGATTATTGAATTAAAAAGTGAATATGGAAATACATTTAAGTATCTGATGGGGATTCGAAATTTGGTAAAATATTCATGCCTTGTAACTGTAATTGACCAAAACCGTGCTTCACTCTTTCAGCGCGCAGGGTGAGAGTGGGCGAAGAAGAGCTTTAACCCTTAGGCTGCTAAGCGCAACTCGTAGCAACTGATAGACCTTTTTCGGACAGTGTAGATCAAGATCAGACTGCCCGAAATGTGCAGTCAGTCTGATGTTGGATCTACATTGTCCGAAAAGGAGATACCCCCTCCCCCTCCAAAACAACAACAACAACAACAACAACAACAACATAATTTGGGTTTTACTATCGGCTCAAAAGTTTCATTTCACTTATTAAGCAGGCTAATGGCTAAGTACAGGGATGACCTTTTCCAGTTTTATCAACCGGTCCGAGTTGGTTCAGCAGCAGTTCAACAAATAAATTAGATAATGAAAGCACACGTAATTGAAGAAAGAGAATTAAATCAGTGAAACTTTATTCGGTTTGGCACACTAAACGTGTAATTTAGTTTTATGAGCTCTATTTTTGGAGCAAGGAGTAAGAGAATATATTTTCTTTGCCAGCCTAAGCAGTGAGTCTCACATTTTACCAAATGATCTCTTGTTTTTAAGACCATGGGAAAGGAGACTTTTGAAAACATTGCGGGAGAAGGAGAAAATGCTGGTTACTAGCATTTTCTACTTGAAATGTTTAACCCATAACCAGATATCAGATTTTTAGACCCGTCCATATTGAAAAACGTAATGTGGCTTAAATGGTTGGATATTTCTGTGTGTGAAATAGTTGAGAACATTGTAGGTTCAAGGAGAAAATTTCTCCATTTCCACAGATGTTTCCAAGGCTTTTCCAGCAGGGTCGTTAAAACTGGGGATTGTATAGTAAAGGGTTAATTCATTCACCATGTTTTCGGCAGTGACAGATTTAAGAGTTAATTTTCGACAAGTGTTACCAGATAAGAGGGGTAATTAAGAAAATTCCTGATCGATGATCCCTAATTTAATCTCTAAAAAGAAAGTGGCAAGTTCTTTCGTTAGCACATTTTCGAAAGTGATGACAGGAAATTACAAGCGTTATTATGCACTTAAAAGATATGTTAGCCCGTGTAAATTATATCGAAGTGTTATTCTTAATACAATCCTTAAAATACTTAATTACTTTAAGGGCCATTTTTAGAAAAATAACAGAAGATTGCGTTTTCAAAGTCCTCTTCGCAGGCAAAATCTCGCAAAATCGGGCTGTCTTGATCGTCAAAACGCCACCAAATGATGTATTCAACACAAATGTATGACAACAAAACATCAGGAAACGCAGACAAATCCATAGCAAAGAATGCCGAGAGCATTATACAGAGGAATTCAGGCAATATAACAGTAAAGAATGGAGGCAACAACACAATCAAGGATACAGATAACACAGTACCAAACTATTCGGCAACACCAAGGAATGCCGGCAGCACAACGCTACGGAAGGTTGACAATACCACATCGTAGACTGAAGACAGGAAAACACATTCTGGCACAATATCAAGGAATGCAGACAGCACAACAGTAACGAGTGCTCGAAACAAGGCACCAATGAATGCAAGCGGCATCGCATTCAACAATTTAGGCATCGGGACACCAAGATTGTTGGGTAATGAGACACTACAAAAATGATACCAGATACAAAGAACTTAACAGCACACTAAGGAATTAAGAACTTAACAGCACACTAAGGAATTAAGGAATGAGAAACAAACAAAGAGAGGAAAAATCAGGCACCAAGACAACAAAAAGTAGGCCTAATGTCGACAACAAGACACAGGGAAAGGTAGGAACCAAGACAAAAAGGACAGAAACGAATGGTGACACCAAAGAGTGTAGTCAATAAGAAACGACAGAAATGAGTAAAGGCAGAAAAAGTAAGTAACCAGATACAAATGGATACATAAGAAAAATACGCAAGCAACAAGACCGAAGGAACGCAGGCAATAGGGTACCAAGCCAACATGAACATGGGAAAAGACATCAAGGAACAGCGCGAGTGGGCAACAGGCATTTATTCCAACAAGATACGAAGGAAAAATGTCTTTAGTCATTACGCAATAAAAAAAAAACACCTTTGAATAAACGAAAAAGACCAATGGTGATTACAGTTTTTCTTTTATGCTTTTCAGCAGTTTTTAGAAATCTAAAAGTGAATTATATAGAAAAGCAAAGGAACATATTTTTACTTGTTACTTCGCCAAGTTTCTTTCATCTCGTGAAAAGCAAAGACCATATTTTCACTCGTTGCATCGCCAGTCGTGAAAATATAGCCTTCGCTTTTCACTCGATGAAAAAAACTTCGATCATGCAATAAAACAGTCATCCTGTATGCCACAATGGCCTAAGGGCAACACTTCGTGATTGGATAAAAGTAATAGGAAAAGAAAATACAGAAGAAAAAAAAAAAATGCAACACGCCACCAAGTAAGCACGAACAGAATGTAAGAAATAAAGGCAATCAAACAGAACTGTATAGATGCATTGTCACAAAGAATTAATCCAGAACGACACAGAAAAACACACAGGTATAAAAGGGAAATGGAAAATGCAAGACCATTGCTGAGCACGGTAGGATACAGCAGGGCACTGGAAAAAATGGAATAACGCCGCGATAAAATAAAATATCCGATGACCATACACAGTTACAACAAAATCACCAAGACAAGTCATCTCATTCATTACAAGTACAAGTTCTGGTTTGTTTCTTTGTGTGTTTGTTGAGGGGAGGGGGAAGTAAAAACCGTGCATGGAAAATGTGCATTTTGACAGGTCCCTTTCGTCGACACGCTAATCACACAAACAAATACGTCTGTTAGTGAGGAAGTGATGTAACTGTCAGGATCTGTTGTATTAGATATATGATGTTATATAGAACAGCCCGAAATAATTTGTCTGGCGGTATCTCTACGAAATGAGGCGCAAAACCTATATATTTACAAGAGTGTTTCTAGATACCCAAACTCTTGAATGATACTATTAGGAAAATCGTGTAGTATATCTATCGGTCTGTGCACTGCACCACGTTGTTGTCCAGCACGGTGTGAACATGACTAAACAACAAAGTAACCACCACCACGTTTGTTTTTCTTTTGATAAAATCGTCGTTGCAGGAGCCATTCCTTTAGTCCACACTCAATGACCCCATCTTAGCCATGTTACAGGCAAAAACTACACAGTCGTGCAAGACGAACTGATTATATAATTCTTTCTAGACTTGGAACTACTTTAACAGGACCGAGGTTTTAGTCAAACAACATTAGATGATTTTTCATTTCTAAGACTTTTTTGCATTTGGGAAAAGACTGATATACCTCATGACAAAAGAGGCACTTTTTACGTCCGGTAGTCTCCAAGTTTTGAGAAATTGTTGAAATTGGAGCGGCCGTTTTATAAAGCACCTATTCTTTTACCCGAATTTTTCCATATCATTTGATATTGGAACTTTCCTTTCCGTTAACTGTCTCTTATTTTCCTAAATTGTCCTGCTTTGGGTATGTCTGTTCGTTGATGGATTCAGAAATGAGACTCCTCGATTTAGCGAGATCAAGGACAAGGCAGAAAAGAATTGGATGCACGCCATGTTGTCCTTTAACAAAAGAGGCATTACAGACGTCTAACATCCCCATCGCGCTCCTCTCTCTCTCTCTTTCTTTCTTTCTCTCTATCTCTCTTTCTCCCCCTCTCCTTTTCTCTTCTTCTTTGTCTTCTTCTGTTTCTTTTTTCTTTGTCTGTCTTTCCGTCCGTCCCTCTGTCTATTTGTCTCTGTCATTGTCTTTGTACTTCTCTCTCTTCGTTCTCTCTCTTTCTTCGTCTGCATCTTCCCCCCCACCCCACTCTTTCCGAAAAAGTACAAGTAGAGCATTTTCTAAACGCAAGCCAACAGGAATATGATTGCATAACAGAAAACCACTACTCTGTAGTTCGTTCTGAGCAAAGCGATTAAAATCAAACACTTCATTGAATTGTTAGGTGTTTTAAGCAGTGTTTCAGTTATAAGAAGGCGGCAACTTTTTTTTATTCTTCTATCTAGTGAGTTTCATAAGCGAAACTTTTCAGTGCCTTGCCCATTAACAATCCTAAGAGAATGGCCATTGAAGTTAAACTGTATTAGTATGAACAAAATGATTTTAAACCTTTCCCAAACAATCACGGGTCTTAACGACTCGGAAGTGAAAGGCCTTTGAAAACGTCTTTGCAAAGAACAACAGAGTTTTCGGTGTAGCTGGCTTCCTTTTGACCTACCGCTCAGTATTTATGTACCTGAAAGAATGCATAGTAATTTTCGATAGGTAAAATATGTGGGTATGTTTATTCTGCGGGCCCCTGAAGGCCCTTTTGCCGACAGATTTATGGCAACAGTATGCAAGTATTGCTACCGCTAATATTTTTGAAGCGTTACACTATAACTCATCAATGTATTTCGAATGCACCAATTTTAGTAGCAATTGCTTTATTATACGATAACTTGGATTAACATATAGAACATCTAATCTTGAAAGTAGATGTAAAATGAGGATTCTGGTGCATTTTTGTAGACCATGTGTATGGAGAGTTCCAGTGCATTTTTTGACCATGTGTATTCCTATGGTTAAAATCCTTAACCCTCTGTAAGGTTAAATATTTAGCAGCTGCCTTATGTTTTTCGACTATGATGATTTTGTCCATTTGATAAAAGGCCTGAATTACAATCCTTTTTAACCAGGATTTTAACCTTACACAGTCATGGTAAAAAAATGCACCAGAATTCTCGATACACATGGTTAAAAAAAAAAAAAAGCTCCAGAATCCTCATTTTACATCTACTCTTGAAAAATATATCTAACTGAAAATTTCACCTTTCAACAATATATAAAACAATGAGGAAAAAGAGGCAAGTTGCTTATAGGGTTACTTTTCACTTTTTCTCTTCATTTTGAGCCACGAGAGAGTGCCATTATTTATCTTCCAGTTTCTCTTGTGCCGTCTTTTTTCTAAAGGTGGCTCTTGTTTACGATATATACAGGATAGTAAATGAGCTCTTTACCAGACGACAAAGTTTTAGATATGAGCCAGGCTCTGGCAAAAGAGGGTTTGATGCATCTCCGTGATCCGTGATTGATACCAATTAAGCCATCACATAATTATGGACCCATAAAAGCCACTTTTTAACAACCGACTTAATCATGAGGTAGACTGGTCCTTAGACAACAGCGGAAAGTATCGGCCCAGATCTGCCTGGGCCTATACCTCTCGAAAATGCATTAAGCCCCCTTTTCACATAGCATAGCTCATATATTGATATCGATATATTCATTGAGCAATTGAGCAATAAAAAACAATGTGCGTTATAGGCCTCTGGTACACACAATGTTAGACTCCGACGGTAGTGAAAGCATTGCACGTGACAAGTCAAATTTCTGTTTCAGTGATGGTGTCTGTCTTCGAAAAGATATAAATCATGGTTGGAAAAGAAGAAATGCGGGAAACCACCATTTTCTTCTTTTCCCATATTTTTTTTTTTTCAAAAGCATTTTTGTGCAGAGACGTGGTTGTTTGGCAAACGATTAAAATCAGCTGAACGATATATAGGCATTTTCCATTCAAAGCCATCAGACGAACAGGGCGATTGATTAATCTGTTAACTTTTTACCTTAAGAATTACATCCATGCAGCCAGACAGGAAAAAACGCTGTTAAAATTTGATATACTGGTTCAGAATTTAGTTGTGAAACCTTCATGAATGATCTATCCCTATTTATTTCATGCTTTCCGGTAGGATATCGAGAAATAGCGGTGAAAATATTTTTCGATATTACACGGGCACGACCAGTGAGAATACCGATTTCCACAAAAAAGGCGTTAGAAGCATGAAATAAATAGAATATTTGTTTTTTTCGGTGAAAGATCGAAATTTATTTCATCGAGTGAACATCATCGGTAATATTTTCACGAGTGGCGCATTTCATCGAGTGAACATCATCGGTAATATTTTCACGAGTGACTGCGCCACTCGTGAAAATATTACCGATGATGTTCACTCGATGAAATAAATTTCGATCTTTCACCGAAAAAAACAAATATCCTCTATATATTTGGTGTAAGGGATAGATACATAATTATGTTGGAATCTTCGATTTCAAACCGGAAACGTCACAACAGTGATCTCTTTGATGGCCTCCAGTACATGAAATGCATTTTCCATCGGCCGTAACCTGTGCAATCTTGCAACCGTCAGGGGCAACATTTGGCATGAAGATACAAGAATGATTATAGCTTGATGAAGGTAGTGTTTGCCTTATTTCGGTGATATCTTTCACTTAACCAATTACCAAACGATATTACCAAACGATTCCTTTTTTCAGGCAATTTATCCCTTTACCAAACAACAAACTTTTCGACCTGTCCAAATTGAAAACATTTGCAGACAACAAAAATAAATGTGATTGAAAAATTAAAAATTTGCTTTGAGATGGGTAGAAAACATTGTGGGAAAATGAGAAAATGCCGGTTATCAGCATTTTCTCCTTTTTCCACAATGTTTTCAAAAGGCTTCTTTCTCAGGGTCGTTAAAAGTCGGGATGGTGTGGTAAAGGGTTAAAAACACCCTTGGTATGGGAAAAATGTTTGCAAGTCAGCAATTTTCCTCCCTTTTCGTCGATTCCAGTTGTTAGCCGAATAAGAGGTAACCAGAGAAAGTTTTTCTGATTTCGAAGTGGCTTTAGAGATATCCCTGTAATCCGCTTTTATGCAAATGACGGGGAAACAAATGTAGCGATTTTACGATTCGCTAAATACAGGAGAATAGTTAACCCTTATCCTGCTAAATAAATGAGGCGAAACTCTCAAACCGATAGTAAAATCCCAAATGTTGCTATTTCAAAGGTAATTCGGAAAATATTTCCATATCGGGCAGTGTAGATCCAAGATCAG
Source organism: Tridacna gigas (assembly GCA_945859785.2). NCBI lineage: Eukaryota > Metazoa > Mollusca > Bivalvia > Cardiida > Cardiidae > Tridacna > Tridacna gigas. Next base: position 47,310,722 of record OX244030.2, on the reverse strand, counting down.
ACTGCAACCTAAAGGTCAATTACCATAGAATTTATTGCACATGGGTCCGTTACTTTTATTTATTCATTCGATGGCTTTGAACACCCCACCCTCTTTTTTTCAACAGTATTTTTGCCATACCGTGGCCATATGTGATCTTTTGTCACTTTCCGTAGGTGCTCTTTGCATTGACAGTAAAAAGAGATTTACAGCTATAGATTTCTTTCGACCTTCTTATGAAGACCCTTTTTAATAAAATCATACAATTTAGACATGACATTTTGTAACGCCAGCAAGGGCAACACCAAGACAAAAAGGAAGGAAAGAAGAAAATCTGTCAGCTTTTGGATTTGACTCTCCCGGGATTCGAACCAATAGAACTTTTAAGTGCACGAGTTAAGTGTTGCGTCTTAACACTTAGGCTGCTAAGCGCGACTCAAGGACCTTCTGCGGACAGTGTAGATAATGATCAGACTGCACAGAACTTGCAGTCTGGTCTTGGACCTACACTGTTCCGTAAGGTGATATTTTTCCCTTAAAAAAACAAAAAAAAAAAAAAACAAACTTTGAAATAGCAACATTTTGGTTTTACTATCGGTTTGAAAGTTTCATTTTACTTCTTTAGCAGTTAATCGGTCGTACTTAAAATATATGAGCTCTGCTCTGGCAATAGAGACTTAATGCATCTCTGTGATACCAAGAAAGTCATCACGTGATTGTGGATCCATGGAGTCCATTTTGTCTTACAACCGACTGAGTCATGGGAAAAACTGGTCTTTGCAGAAAATCGACCTATAGCAAAAAGTTTCGGCCCAGGTCAGCCTGCGCGGACTGCGCAGGCTGACCTGGGTCGATACTTTTTGCAGATGCATGAAGCCCCCTTTTGACGGAGTATGGCTCATATGTTAGATGTCACATAATAACAGCTACTTTATGACTAATCGGTTCATACCCATATCGTGCATTACCGTGTTGGGGCTACTCGATAGAAACTTATCATCGTCTGTTGTCGGTGGTCAGTGGCGACAATTTTAAACGTTTGCAATCTCGGGAAATTTCTTGATGTTTTCTGCTTCGAACGCATGTTGTCCATCTGGCGCAATGAAATCGTCAAAACTCGAAAGAATTACGTGCGCATTTCTCCCTTGATATGATTGAAATAGTCTTGACACCGGCGTGAAACACCATTCACAATAAGTCAGTCCTGGATATGTTTGAACGACACTTTTACCTTCGGTACACTTACATGAAGAAATATTGTATTGCATTTTTTTACTTAATTACTTCCGTCTAATTTGTCTGGTCTATTGTCTGACTATTTGTACTCAGTAACATAAGTTTGTCGAGCTTAACTTTCGGAACATTAATGTATTTAATTCATGTGGGGACTCAAGTAGACTGTGTGGACGGCATAGATAGTGATGAGACTGTACAGAACTTGCAGTCTGATCTTGGATTGTCGCAGTCCACCACCTGATGCTTTAGTATATAAACGGAAATGGATGGATATTTGCGGAGCTCTGGGAAAAAAGTTTTCGTGCATTTTCGTAAAGTATTATACCAAGCGAGTCGTTGAATAATGCGAATCCAGTTGCCTAAAACCGACTTGAATCATGTGGTAGAACGGTCAGTCTTTGCGGACTGCGGACACATTTTGCAAACATATTCTTTAGTTACTAGAGTCTGACTCGCATTAATTTGCAGTGATACAGCCACCTACGACGATTCGGATTTGTCTGCCCCCCCCCCCCCCACACTTTTGCCAGAGCATGGCTCAGATTTAATGTTTAGCTTTCGTACGTCAAACCGAAGAGCTAATTATTAATAAGCCATGCTCTGGCAAAAGGGGGCTTACTACATCTCCGTGATACATCCTACCAGGCAAGACATCACATAATTAGGGATCCATAAAATTCCTTTTGTCAAAAAGCCCTCTGTATTGTAGGGTAGACTGGTCCTTTGATATACAAATCTGTACCTACAGAAACTTTTAAAAACTCGTTCTCCACAGAGGCATACCTATATGGCGGGCAACACACGAAAAGGGGCCTTCGGACATTTGCGTAAAAGTGTGTCGTCCCAGATCAGCCGGTGACTAATCCGTGATGACACTTCCCGTTGTTGTGCGATTTTCTGTTTAACGAAAGTCTACTGTATGAAAAAATGTTGTGTAGTCGTAAAGTGCCGTCTCGGATTAGCCTGCGCGGACTGCGCACGCTGATCCGGGACGGCACTTTACGCAAATGTCCGAAGGTCTCATTTCGTATGTTGCGGGCCATATTTAAATCTGCAAAAAAAATGAACGATCTGCACTTACTCAGTTGCGCTGTCGTATTTTCCTACTAAAGATCGAAACGGGTTGGTATAATGGTGAAACTATTGAAAGCCGAATTTGCAAATACTGTTGTAATTCTAATGTAGAAAACGAAGTTCACCTTGTTATTTCATGTGATTTTTACAAGGACTTAAGAACCCAGACTTTTGGTCATATACTTGACAAAAATCCTGTTGGCCAGTTGTCTTCCTTGGACAAACTGTCATATCTTATGAAGAATCATGTTCGTTCACTTGCAAAATTCATTGTTCGTGCATTCGAGAAGCGACGAAGCGACTGCTAATTTCTTGAAGTCTACAATTTTATCTGATCTGACCAATTATCCAACATGTGAGTTAATATACGTAAACATATTTGAAACTGACAGTGACTTATAGGCCCACTTGGCTGGGTGTATGTTTGTCAATGATTTTGTTATATCTTTTGTATTTTATTCTGTACACGTGTCACTATAATAAACTACTACTACTACTATACCGAAAATTGCCCAATAGCTAAAAGTTTCGACTCAAGTCAGCCTGCGCGGACTGCGCAAGCTGACTTCGATCGATACTTTTTGCAGATGCACTAAACCTGCTTTTCACAGAGTATGGCTCAAATTAGGTCGGTTTATATTGTCAGCCTTTGGAAGAGAAAATGGATAGTTTATTATGCTGAAATCCCAGACCGTATTAAAATTAAACCAACGTTATTGCGGTTGAAATCTTGTGAAAATTTTCCATCTACAATGACCCTTCTCCAAACGATACAGTGTTTTAGCGATCTCAAGGACGAAGGTTTTTGTTAACATTGTGGGAGAAAGAGAAAATAAATGCTGTTTACCAGCTTTTTCTCGTTTTCCAACAATGTTTTCTATCCTACCAAAGGCAAATCCCATCATTTGAGGTTTATATATCATCTGGAAATGAATTTTAGTATGGACAAGTCTAATATTTTGTCATTTAGAAATGAGTTGACACACGGAAAACATGGTATTTTTATGCAAAAGCAATTTATCAAATTGTACAAATAAAGAGAAAACGAAATAGGAGGAGATTAGGTAGACAGAATAGTGATGCTATTGTCACGGAATTCCATTAAAATTTTCAGGCATTTGACATGTTGACTTTTCACAAATTCAAAAGCACTTTCAGCGGGTTTCTAAAACTGTCTGGAAATTTCGTACACACGCAGGGATTCTTAAGAATAGTTGCAGCCTTGCTGCGGCCAATATGACATTATCTAAATTCTCATTTTCATAATGAAATTTGTTTATTTTAGAAATTAAAGTAACAGACATTTCACATATCGACCTCACGCAATCCGTTCAAATCGCCCCCTTTCGCCCTTTCTCTCTCTTTCCCCCCCCCCCCCCCCCCCCACACACACACAAAAGCATTATATAATTGCACAGTTCTTAAGAATGACAATAACGGTCAACATAAAGTAAGCAATGTTTTGCCTTCATACTGTCTCGAGCTGTGCCTGGCTTAGTGGTAAAGTGTAGGTTTCGCAACCTTGAGTCGACGGGTCGATCCTTACGTGAAGAAATGACTTTTCTGTGGGAGTGTCCCTCGCCAGACACTTTAGCCTAGTCCTAGTAAAACCCAGGACATACATGAGTAAGTGAGCTATCGCCGTGTAATATGATGGAAATAATGTTGAAAGAGGCGTAAAACACCATTCAACCAATTAATCAATCATATTCTGGTACGTTTTAGTCGACTGAAAAGTTTGTATGAGATCTGACATGTTGAGCTTTTACAAATTGTAAGAAGTGGATCTCTTTCAGTCCGTTTAACCCTTTCCCAAACGATAAATTTTAGACTGGTCCAAATTGAAAAAAGTTTGCAGAAGACAATTTTAAATTTGATGAAAAAAGCAGAAAGTTGTCAAAAAGGGTAGAAAACACCGTGGGAAAAGGAGAAATTGCTCGTTACGAGCAATTTCTCCTTTTCCCACAGTGTTTTCAAAAGACTTGTACTGCAGACACGTGAAAACCAGGGCTTGTTTGGGAAAGGGTTAAATATTTTGTCCATATTCAAAAACTCGCAAAAAACTTTCCGTGAGCCAAACTTAGGATAGAAAATATTGCTTTTGGATAGGTTTTCGTAAACTTCCGTAATTTGTCCCCTTATCAGAAGAGCAACAGCGAATGGAGGTATTTACATCTTCCGCAAAATATTATGTTGCCTTTCGAAAAGGAAGTTAGTTGCTAGGTCAGGCCTTCTACACGTTCATTGTTTAAGAAACATCAGGACCCGCACTGACCTACAATTCTTAGTTTAAATATGAGTCTTGCTCTAGATTTACAGAGTAACACAACTTTAGACTGCCTAAACCAAATGAGCCATGCTCTTTCAAAAGGGGGCTCAATAAGTCTCCGTGATCCATGATACCAAGCAGTTCATTACATAATTATGGATCCATAAAATCCAGCATGTCGAACAACCGACTGTATCATAAGATAGACTGGTCCTTTGACACACAAATAATTGACCAATAGCGAAAATTTCGGTCCAGGTCAGCCTGCGCAGACTGCGCAGGTTGACCTGCGTCGATACTTTGCGCCGATGCATTAAGCCCCTTTTACACAGAGCATGGCTCAAATGCATTACCCAAGCAGGAGTTGTGTCATTTTCAATTTAAAAAATTCTATAGACTAAGACTGAGAATATTCTTAAGGATGGTTGGTGAATACGGACCCAGGAATGCAGATACATAATTATGCGATGATCGATGCTAAATAACTGAAATATTGTTGAAACGTGTCGATCGACACCGAACAATTAGAATATGGAGGGTTTTCATTGATATGCAGATGTCTCGACAACATCTTATCGACTAATAATTCACGATGTAACGTGTGTAGGTTTCTGTCAATGGGTTGTTTTCAGCAACAATTCTGGGCAATTTCTATTTCTTTATTCCAAAACCAGCCCATCTTATTGGTCGGGACAGAACGTATTTAACAAGCCAATCAGATGGCTAGCAATAATATTTGAACCATGCTTTGTAAAAAAGGGGCTTTAACGCATCTGTGAAAAGTATCGACCCAGGTCAGCCTGTGTAGTCCGCGCAGATGTCTCAACAACATCTTTTCAACTAATAATTGACGATGGATCGTGTATTGATTTTTGTCAATGGGTTGTTTTCAGCAACAATTCTGGGCAATTTCTATTTCTTTATTCCAAAACCAGCCCATCTTATTGGTCGGGACAGAACGTATTTACAAGCCAATCAGATGGCTAGTAATGATATTTGAGCCATGCTCTGTAAAAAAGGGCCTTAACGCATCTGCGAAAAGTATCGACCTAGGTCAGCCTGCGCAGTCCGCGCAGGCTGACCTGGGCCGAAACTTTTCGCTTTTGGTCAATTTTCTGTATGTCAAAGGACCAGTCTACCTTATGATACAGTCAGTTGTCAGACATAGTGAATTTTATGGATCCCTAAATCTGTGGATCTGTGGTATCTAGCTTTGTGTGATGCATCACGGAGATGCATAAGGCCTCCTTTTGCTAGAGCACGGCTCATTTAGAACGAGAATTGATTTTACAATGTTTGATGCATACGATCTCAGTTTTGCCTAAATAAAAACAACAGGAAAAAAATTACAGTTCTCATTATTCATCTCAACAATGTTCTCAATTGCTAATATCTACGACTTGCTTTGGTTTCGTTTTTGTTTGTGTTTGACGTCTAGTTTATTTCGACACCCACTTCATCTTAACTCTTCGAATGCCTAACCTTTATCCTACTGAATAGATTAGATAAAACTTTCAAGCCGATAGAAAAAAAAGACTGAATAACTGTTATTTCAAACTTTTCTGGAGGGGAAAAATGTTCTTATCAGACAGCGTAGAGCCAAGATTAGACTGCAAGTCCTGTCCAGTCTGATCTTGATCTACTCTGTTCGTAAAAGGCCAGTTAGTCGCACTTAGCAGCTTAGGGGTTAACAAAATTTAACATGTCCAGTAGAAAATAATTTCCTAGCGAAACGTTTGTGTTAACAGCGATATCCTTTGAAGTACCTAATAGTGTAGATCAAAGATCAGACTAAAAGTTCTATCAGATCTTTGATCACTGTCCGGAAATGCATTGCAAGGCGCGATGCTTTAAAGTGCTATCATACAATTGTTCACTTTGTTTCCTTTGTCCATTAATACACAAATTCGTCTGTTTTTTCGCTCTAAAGGTACAATTACGTTGTAAATAATGAGAGTTTTTTTCGGTTAGAATAGAATCTGGAAGCGAAATGTGGAGATTAAAGACACGAATGAAAGTTTTTTGAGGCATGGTCTTGATCTCCGCCGCCCAAAAAAGTTGCTACGGTGACGAAAGGGTTCTGCAACGTAGAAAGCGTTATTTGATCAGCGTTGTTTAGAAAAATACTCGCATCAATCAATATAGGCACCTATTTATGCAAAATGGCTAGACAATTATCGTCAAAATATATGGCAAAATGGTGCAATTATCCAGGAATAATGCAGTCGTTAACCCATTCCTGCAACTATACGGCATCTTATACCTTTTCTATCGACAGCTTTGGAGACATAGTTGGAAAAGGAGCAATTTTTTGTAAGAAGCAATTGCTCCCTCTTCTACAATGTTTTCATACTGTTTAATGACAGAGCCAATATTTCTTCTCCAGTAAAAATGTATGTTCTTTTCTGAGTAATTTGTATAAGTTCGGGAAGGTCTGACTTTTGCCTATACAGGAATGGGTTAAGGTAAGAGAATCGACGCCTGTAGAGAGTTTTGCTTCCTTTCAGGAACAACTCTGTAAATTCGTGTCGTCAAAGCTTCCGCCCGCAAAATTGATGTCGATGTAACAAAATGATTGGTTTACAAAACAGATAATACAAAGAAATTAGTCTCTAAACAAACAGTAGGCGAAATGTCTCTGACTGTTATTTAGTTTTCCTTCTAGACAAAAATATAATAAACATTTCCGGGCAGTCTGTTTTGGGCGCGCTGTATAACCGGAAATTCAGTTTCAGTGTTCGAGCGGAAGTGTAGGGCGAATTAAAGTCAACAAAATGAACTGTCATGAGCAAAGGAAACCATTTGAATTCCTCCTCGGAGATCAGTAATTGTTCTTTGCAGTCTGGTCTTTGATCTACACTGCATAATGAGGAGATATTTTTCTCCAAACACTAAGTTTAAAATAATAGTATTCGAGTTTGAACTATCGGCGTGAAAGTTTCATTTAGCAGGATACGGGTTAGCTGATTTTTAGAGCTACATCTGTTACATTTTCTTCTCATCAGAATAAAGTCTATTTCTCTATTTTTTTTTTCACCGTCTGAAATATAACTAAAATGAGCCACGCTTTAGTTAAAGGGGACTTCATACATCTCTGTGGTGCATTTTACCTATCGAGCCATCACATAATTATGGATCTATATTAGCCACTTTTTCTAACAACCGGCTTAATCATCAGCACGAATGATCCTTTGACATGCAGAAAATTGACCGATAGCGAAAAGTTTCGACCCAGGTCAGCCTGCGCAGACTGCGCAGGCTGACCTGGGTCGAAACTTTTCGCAGATGCATCAAGCCCTCTTTTCACAGAGCATGGCTCAAATCTAAAGTTTGAACACGAATTAAGCTGAGCATAATCTCAAGTTTTAAGTGCATAACCCCTGAAATCGCAATGTTTTAGCTCTTCCGATACGATTGAAAAGTCTCGCCGTACCAGATGGTGTAACATTTTGCAGCCAAATAAATAAAAATTTGGTGTTTGTTTCAGAAAGAAAGATCAGCTAGTAAGTTCTGGTAAAAATGATCTCGATCTATACCGTGCGTTGAAAAAAAAAAAAAATCATATTTTTTCATTACAAATACGCTATAAATAAAGACAGATGCTCTTTTGTCGTTAGTATACAACTAGATGACAGAGTAAACCCAGTATCAGACTATATATTCTGCTAAGAGTAATCTTGATCTAAGCCGTGCGTTGAAAGATCATTAGCCTTCAGGCTTCTAAAGGCGACTCACAGCGCTTTTGCGGCCAATGTAGATCAAGATCAGACTGCACAGAACGTGCAGTCTGATCTTGAATCTACACTGTCCGATAAGGAGAAAATTCTCTAACCAAAATAACTTTGAAACTGCAATAATTTTTATTTTTCTACTATTGCTGGAACGATTTAGTTATTTTACTTAGCAGGTTAAGGGTTAAGTTTTTTGAGGCCTCATTCTTAAGGACGGCACCGACTGACCAGTGACTCAGAGCATCTAACAATTACCGTTCGGGTTACAGTATTATCATAATAGCTGTCTTGCAATCTTATACGAAGACTGTATCTGACGTGTTCATCAAGCAAAATACAGAGTCCATTCAGAAATGAATGATATATAGATATAGAAATCATTCTGTCATTACTGCTTCCGATCAGATATGTCAGTTTTGTGATAGTTTCTTTACTCGTAACCTATATTCTTGACCGAGTATAAGTTAAACTAAACAACACGGCCGCATACCTCAACAAACACCATACTAGACCGCACAAAAACTTACTACATGACCACAGTTCAACACCACAACATCCAACACTACATCTACATGGCGCAACTCTACCATATTATGTAACACCAGTTATCATTCCATTCCATACCAAGCAACCCTGTTCAACGTTAAACCACTCAGGCAAACACTACAGCAATCAAGTCAATAGCACACAACATCGCGCCTCACAGACATGTAACCAGTACAGCACGACACCTTTGCATATTAGGCACCAGAACACAGTTCTTGGCTGATCTCTTGTCGACGGTCAACACGCCAAACACACCTTCTACCACAAAAGGTCTATAGAATCAGCCTGAAATGAAAAAGAGCATAATCTCAATTCTTTAGATTTCATCAAGAAATCATCTTAAACTTGTGAAATAGTGAAATTACTGACCAATACAGGCCACTGGTATGGTCGGAAAAAAAACGACAAAATAATCCATTTTAGCCTTTATTCCAAAAGTCACAAAATGCAAACCCGGAAGACTAGCCTGAAAATGCAAAGCTAAATTGAAACTCAAACCAATACATAACTTACAGAAATAGCACGTTACCATGTCATTTTTTTCGCAGTCTTTCATGGCATTAGCCCACCATTGTTTTTACGGCTAAAGCTAGCTACTAAATCCATGGCTCCTGAGTTTCGCATTTGGGGTCAAAACTAATGGAACAAAGAAGGAAAGGTCATGACCTCCTGTTTCAAAGATAAAATGAATGCTTCTTTTCAATAATCTTACACAATTCATGGGTGTAATAACTGCTCTTCTTATCAAAATTGCATTGAAAGCCTACCTTTCTCCATTATTTCAAATTTTGACCATGGGCAGTTCGAAGAGAACTGTTTACATGTGCCTTATACTAAGCAAAATCATTGAACAAAACTCCAATGTACCACTGAGGTTTCAAGCAATGCCAGCTATTCACATGTTAATGCATTGTCTTACCATGCTTTGCTACACTATTTTTCGGCGTAGCTGAATGTGCTGGCTTTTGACTTACTCTTTGATTCTGATAACAAATGAATAAACAGAAATTTGAGACTGGTAAAAAATGTACACATGTTTATCTGAAGGGTCCCTGCCTATAAATTTTGAGGACAAATTTACGCCGTCTGTCTTTCTAAAAGATATTTCTTGTTGCATCTGTTCTGTTGGTCTATGGCACGATCAAATCACACTACAGTTATAAAAGGCCCACATTTCCCATTCTATTAACCGTTAGCCTGGCATTCGGAGTCTTATTTTGACGACCCTGCGGCTGCTTTTAATATAGACGCGTCTAAAATTTTATCAACCAGTAAATAGTAGACAGAGCTATATTGAGCAAACAAGCTGTTTCTAACAGCTCATTAATCTTTCTTTCTCTTAATAATACGCATTCTTTACGATGAAGCCAGTCCAACAAAACTGGCTTATCAAAATAACTTTTTTTTACCTTTTACCAAACAATCCCGAGGTTTACGAGCCAGACAGAGAACGCTTGTGAAAACATTGTAGGCAAAATGAAAAAAATGCTGGTAAACAGCATTTTCTCCTTTTCCCACAATGTTCTCTAACCTCTGATAGTACGAACACCATACTTTGAGCCATATTAATTTGTTGCAACTGTTTCTGGACGAGTCTAAGATATTGTCTACTTTAAGAGCTACTTTATACTTGGTGTTACTTTATATTTACCCAGCCAAAAATGTTATCTACCTGTTGCTTTGAAGAAAACTCAACCTGTCATGCATAATTGAACAAAAATATATGTAATGAGTCCATGCGGATTATATGCCAAAAGGATGGGCAAAAATAGGCGCATGCGCCATGGGTCATGTCATTTTGCCTCAGAAACCGACAAGTCAAAGGTGTGAGGCAATAAAGAAGATGGATCGGTAACCTGTAATTAGATTTTGTGCCGTAACGACCGTTTCTAGGTCAAAAGCATTCGTGGGATGTTGTTTTCCGGCGGAATTGTGATGTTTCTATAGATCGCTTTGCATTTATGTCTTTGGTACGCATTTAAGATAATAGATCACCGTCCTCTTGTCGATAATATACGCATTAATCCTTTACCGTTCAGTCTCATGTTTTTACGACAATAAGAAAGATGAATTGTAAACAAATTGTAGGAAAAGGGGAAAAGCTATTACCAGCATTTTCTCCTGTTCCACATCTTTTTTTATTCATTAAAGAATGACCCCCACCCCTCAACTCTAGCCAAATTTACTTTTTCGTCTGCAAATGCATCCTATGTAAACGCATCTAAAATCTTTTCGTCTTGCAATGAGTCAAGAAAGGAAATGAACAAGCTGTGATATATTGATGTTCCTGCGATTCCGGCATTTGTACTTTAGGATAGGTCGATAAAGAAATAGTTTTGATTGTGTGGTGTTTTCAACATTATTTGAGTTATATCGCGGCAAACGCACCTATCAATGTTTTCCTGGAGTTTCTTTTTCCATTAATGTGCACAATATTCTCTCCAGGTCACTGACTGCTGTCCTACATAAACATCGTTGAGACGATGATCAGCGTGAGACAGGAATAAATCCTTACACAATGACTACCAGCAATTCCCCGAAAGAAATTGGCCGAGCTGGGGATTCGAATCATCGACCCTCTTCTCTTTTCCGTTGTTTCAAGTTCCCATCGTTACCGACTGAGCTACCTGACTCAGTTGTACTTTTAGTACAGGCCGATAAAGAAATGGATGGCTCTCTCGCCAACATTCTTTCTGCGGTTTGATAAGGAGGATTACGACAAGAATCATTGCACGTGAACTTCTTGACAATATAATTATAGATACTTTATTCGTGTTGGAAAGCAGCCAGTTGTATTTTGGAAAGACTGAACATACCTACAGTGCTGACAGTGAAGCTTCTAAGATCGCATTAGTAGAAATTGCTGGACTGAAAACGATTACTTGTGGTACCTTTCAGAGTAAAAAGGAAAAAACATGGACTTTTGCGGGCGGTATAGATCAAGATTAGACTGCACAGAACGTGCAGTCTAATCTTGGATCTATACAGTCCGTTTGTTTATAGAAATATTGAGTTACAGATGATTGTACTTTCAGCCATTGAAAGAATGTCGAGTATATAGCTGGCGATGAAAGATTTAAAAAGTTATTTACTGCCCATAGCAATCGACTGGATGATTGAAATAATTATGTCGAGTGCCTGCCATGACAAAGACGTATATCATTTGTGTGTAACAAGCAAATAATTTCCATTAATCATGCATTTCGAGCACCGCTTTGTTACGGGGGAAACCCTATTGACCGCCTTTAATCTAATTTAGAGCTTCCTTGAAAAGGTTTCTGTGGCGATCTAACAAGTTTGGGACACATGAACAGTACAGAATGTGTCTCAAATTTTCCTGATCAAATACATGCAACGCGAGCGATTAAAATCAGACAAGCCCCCCAAAAAGGTCCCTATCATCACAGTGTAAAATACGGTGCGCACAGTATCAAATACGGTCCGAAATATGGTTGGATGATGTCAAGCGGACGAGGACTACTTTCGGCTTAGTCTCCGATTTGATTAGTAAAAGTTTTATATGATATTCACAACTCGGCCGATTCCACACCTACATCTGACCTCGTACGTACATAAAGGGTTTCCGTTTTGAACTACCAATCACACGATCTTAAACATGGCGGCGCCCTTGTAAATCGCTTAGCAACAACATGAACTAAGGTGAAGTTATTCACATCTATCGATCTGTCAATGAAAGCTCCTAACGGAATTGATAAACCACGCTAAAAATTGATAGTAAAAACTGTTTGCCGACGGAAATATTTTTAGAAAGATAGCGATAGAAAATTGTGATTCATGTTTTCTTTTAGGAGGAGCCTTACAATTTTAATAACGGTAAAATGGTGTACTTCCGGCGAAGAAATGTTCCGTGTAGGTGCATATCAAGATACGTGATACAGCCGAGGGACTTGATCACCGGATCACCAGAGGTTTGCAGAATGATATAAAGGTGTAATTACCCCATACCTATTTCTTACATTCATACCGTTTTCGAATAACGGTTGCAATATTTAATATTAAAATTTGTAGGTAGATAATACAAGGAATAGGTGTATTATATTTTTGCAACATTCCTAGAGCTTGTATTTGCCTCGAGCTGCGTAGAAGAATTTTGACATCTCACTCGACTTTGATCCTGCAACATGTGATGCTTTGTCAGAACCACTTGAAAAAATTAGTGCAAAAAGCCGTTTTATTACAAAAGTGGTTCTAACAACGCATTCCCACACTGCTCGAAGCTTGAAACCTTAGCAAAAGAACTGAGGAGTGCATGTACGTCGTCTTTGGATGCTTACCTTGTAGTGATGCTTCTCAACAAACTTAGGGAATTACGTTCCTTCTAACTTAACTCTTCCAATTCCTGATTAAGACAGTACATTCCGGGTTAGAGGAAAAAATAAACTACTGCTAGTGACTCAGAGAACATTATGTTAATGTATTGATCATAAAAAAAACAAGGTTTAAAACGTGGAAAACATGATGGTGGTAGGAGAAATTGCTCGTTACAAGCATAACAGTGTCAAAAGTTAGTCTGATGCAACACAAAACATTTCTTCTGCGGGTTGTATATTTTAACCCTTACTCTGCTAAATATGTTAACTAAAACTTTCAAGCCGATAGTGAAAAGTCGAAAAATCTATTTCAAACTTCTGTTTTGGAGAAAAATATCTCATCGGACAGTGTAGAACCAAGATCAGACTGTGCAGAGGGATCTTGATCTACACTCTCCGCGAAAGGTCAGTGAGTATCGCTTAGCAGCGTAAGGGTTAACCCTTATGTTGCTAAATAGATGAAACGCATACATGTAATTCTTTTCAGTAGTAAAAACCCAAACATTGCAGTTTCAAAGATGATTTCACCGGAAAGAAATACCGTATCGGACAGTGTATATCAAAGATCAGACAGCACTGTCTGTGCAGGCTGATCTTGATCTACATTGTCCGATCTACATTCTTCGCGAAAGCGCCCCTAGTCGCACTTAGCAGCCTAAGGTTTGATAAAAAAAAAATTAGGCCAAGAAATACAAGTTCACCTCGAGTAAAAGGACTTTTCAGTCATAAATAATTAGGTTTATTTGTATAGTAGTTCAACGTTTTTTTTTCTTTCCAGTATTTCAACATATTTAAGAATCAAGTACACCCCAAACTTATACAACCATTTTTATTTTGTTTGTGTGTGGTAAAAGAATGGAATTTATAGGAAATAAAGGTGGATATCATAAACCATTCCAATGCAATCATGTGCATTTTTGCGCACGTGTGAGAAAGCTTCCGAAATATTGCTTACACTTTGTGTGGCATGTTGGAAAAGATTTGCCGTGTTAGGTTCAAAAGGTTATTACGCAACTATATCTACCTCACCAAAAAACTCTAATTGATCTGCCAAAATGCACATACTTCTCCAAGTTATAGCCGACACAATGAACGTTTGGTACGCCCAAAATGTGACGCAAACATCAGAAGAATTTCTTTCACATGCATTTTATTTCGCTATTTTCCTTCATGGTCAATGTTTGTTAACGTTCATTTGACAAGTGTGCCAATCATTTTTTTTTTCTCTTTTTTTTTTCCCGGGAAATTTAGATCAAGATCGGCTTGCACATAATACATGTACAATACAATATATCACAATACAACACGAAAACGGAAATGTCTCATCTTTTCGAACAGTGTTAAACAAAGATCAGATGCACGTTCTCTGAAATCTGATCTTTATCTGAAAAGTCCTCAAAGTTACATTTAGTATTGCTTACCAGTCAAAAGGCTAATAGAGAAGCGGAGAGATAGCCCGAGATGAGCATTTTCTTGGTCTACACAATCCCTTAATCACATGCTTCTTTAAGTAAGGCAAGATAACATTTGAAATATACAATCAGACCTGTTTTAGCGGCCACCTGTATTAAGCAAGCATATTTTTGCGTTAATATCTTAAAATGTACATATACTGAGCAAGCACCCGTCGTAAGCAAGCGCATTTTGAGTGACCCTTCAGTGCCTGCTGAATACGGATTGGACTGTATTTGTATTTGCAATCCAAGACCCTTTGCGCATACATATCTTTCAACTGACATTTTGATGTAAAAATGTAACAGAAATATTGGCTTCATAGTTTTAAATTGTTACCGTAGGAGCTATATTTAGACCTGCCACAAATAAATACAGCATTCGGCAGAACTCGGGTTATCCATTAACCTAGTCCGTCCATTCGTCAAAACTCGGCCATTTCCGTAACTGCATCTACCTGATTAACGGATCACCCGAGGCTTGCCGAATGCAAGTCCCTTTTCTGCATTGGTGTCGTTTCACAGCGAACTCCTTCCATGTAGTAAATTCGTTAAAAATCAACAAAGTAAACTAAAACAAATTCGTTTAAAATCAACAAAGTAAGCCCACTGGGGTCTCTTCTATCTTGTATGTTTGATTGTGTTTCTTATCTGACACATGATTTCGGTTAACTTATGCAGAACATAAGCTTCGTTTGGCGCCTGGTCAATGCCGAAATCAGATAGGAGTTGTTTAACAAAATGGGAATTGGCATCCGTCATTTACTAACAAGTTGTACTGAAATGGTACATTTAACCCTTTCGGCACCAAAGGCGAAAACAGGGGCTTTTGCGGACAGTATAGATCAAGATCAGATTGCACGGAACGTGCAGTCTGATCTTGATCTATACCGTCCGCTTGTTTGGTCAAGCAAATTAGATAATCCGCCTATGTGTCAATGGATTGTTTTTTTTTTTCCAGCCATCGAAAGAGGTCGAATTTCTGTACATTTTGCGCCGAAAGAGTGAATGCCGTACTTTATGGACAAAACTTCGGCAAAACCCATGTGAGCTTGAACAGATCAATCAGAACTGCTGCTGACTTTTTTTTGCTGGAAATATACTACTCAAACTTTGCTATGGATCACCATATTACATTCAGCCGATACAATGTGTGGCATGTATCAGATATGGGTTTTCGATGTGTTACACTGCCACTTGGATGAAATAAACCATCTATGGAAATAGATCTTTTCAATGCAAAACCGCATTGTTGTAACATATACCTGTATTGAAATACATGTACATGTATCTAAATGATCCCTATCGAAGTGTGAGAAGTATTGATCATTGCGATGTCGGCTTCCCCTATATAACTCTGTACCTTCCGTATCTCGATGTGGGGAACTGTATTGTTAAAATCTCGTTTCATCGGTATTCATGAACCAAAAAGCCACTGTACGACCGTTCAAAATCCGTGTTTTTGTACGAGAAAATTTATCACCACGGAATCTAGATATGGCGCTGAATCGGGATTTTGTTGCCGATATTAGACAAGGAGACATTGTTGTACACTTGTTTGCGAGCACTGCGGCCGACGAATATTATTAGGACAGAGGTTTACATAAAGCCTCCGACAGTATAGCGACATTCTGCACGGAGAGTAGGGCCATGTCTCACAGGCTATCTTGCATTATAGGGCTATGAGAACTTTTGTTGTCAATGGACATTTCAACAGGAAACGAACTCCTGGGACCTCCATTAAACTTCTCACGACCTTAACTGATAAAGCGCTGGAACCGACTTAAGTTGTTTCTGCGGACAGTGTAGATCAAGATCAGACTGCACAGAACGTGCAGTCTGATCTTGGATCTACACTGTCCGCTACTTTGTTACTTATCCTGGCCAAAACAACCTTGAAATGACAATAAATTCGGATGTTTTTCCTGTTTAAAAACGTCCATTTCATTAATTCAGCGCTCTAAGAGTTAAACAAATTTCCGGCAATGGCCTTTGAAAACATCCTCGTAAATTAAGAATGATAAGCATGGATAAAGGAGCTATATTTGAATACAGGTACATTGTTAGAACATCACGGCGACAACAACAACAACAACAAAAACAACAAGTTGCCAGCAGGTACAAATGTCCTGTTCCCATAATTGAACCTTGCTCTGGCAAAAGTGGGTTTGATGCACCTTCATGACTTATTAACCCTTTATCACACAATCCCGACTTTTAACGACCCTGAGAAGGAAGCCTTTTGAAAACATTGTGAGAAAAGGAGAAAATGCTGGTAACCAGCATTTTCTCCTTTTCCCACAATGTTTTCTACCCTTCCCAAAACAGACTTTAATTTTTTAGTCACATTTAGTTTGTCGTCTGCAAATGCTTTCAATTTGGACCAGTCTGAAATTTTGTCGTCTGGTAAAGAGTTAAACCAAGCAAGCCATCACATAATCATGGATCCATGCCATCCATTTCGTCTTCTGGATCATGGGGTAGAATGGTCCTTGGACATTCAAAAAATTGACCGATAGCAAAGAGGTTCAGCCCAGGCCAGCCTATGCGTATTGCGCAGGCTGACCTGGGTCGAAACTTTTTACAGATGCATAAAACACCCTTTTCACAGAGCATGACTCAATTACATGGTTTAACACTTCGTTTATTTGAAAGGAAAACTGGTCCGTTGCTTATCGGCGGTTAGTTGATCTATTCGACTGATAAGCAGGGGTATTAAATTTATGCCGTTTTCTGGCATTGGATCCAAGACAGATTTGTGAGCTTTACAGTCGAGTAAATTCAAAGGGGAAATAGGAGGTGTTGACAAATTAAAGACAAATTAAAAGCACGTGTTTGTCTTATCTTGTCTGCAGATTGCTGTAGGTTGATGTTAACCCTTATCTTGCTAAATAAATGAAACTTTCAAGCCGGTGGTAAAAACTAAAATGTTGGTATTTCAAAGTTATTGTATTTCAAGTTATTCAAAATATCCCCTTATCGGACAGTGTAGATCCAAGATCAGACTGCACGTTCTGTGCAGTCTGATCTTGATCTACACTGTCCGCAAAAGGTCAGTGAGTCGGGCTTAGCAGCCAAAGGCTTAATCCCTTTCAGTTCCATTGGCGAAACTATGGGCTTTTGGAAAGAGCTCAGGATAGGAAAAAAAAAAAAGGAAAAAATTCTCTTGATTATACGAGTAACAGTGCTGTTTGTTTGTATGGTGTTTAACACCGTTTTACATTATTTCAGTCCTGTCTCGACGGCCAGTGCACCTGTCCATGCTTTCCTGGAATTTCTTTCAACATTGTTTCGCACAATATCCTTCCCAGGTCATTGGCTGCTTTCCCACATAACCACCATCGAAACAATGATCAGCAATGGGGAAGAAATGAATCCCGTAGCAAAGACTACGTATCATCGATCTTTAGCCGAGCTGGGGATTAGAATCAGAGACCTCCTGGTTTCAAGTCCTGCATGCAACCAACTGGGCTACCGAGCTTGGCATATAACAAAGTCGAAAACAGGAAGAGTAATAGAAAACGCAATCATTCACAAAAGTGTCCACAGACCCGCGGGAATTTCCTATGTCAATACTAGGGTTAGAAACCGATCAGTTACAAAACTTCGTGTTATAACCGATGTTCGGAGAGAGTGGTTTCGAGGTTTTTGATTACACTTTCATGAATAGCAGATACAAATGAAATAAAAAACAGCTTCAAAGCTTAGTCGATTGACGTGTTTTTTTTTGTCTATGAGGAAGAACTTAACCATTTGACTGCTATGCGCATTTCACTGACCTTTTCCGGACAATGTAGGTCAAGATCAGACTGCACAGAACGTGCAGTCTGATCTTGGGTCCACACTGTCCGATATGGAGATATTTCTTCCTTAAAAAATATCTTTGAAATAGCAACATTTGGGTTTTTACTATCGATCCTTTTCCCTTATTCATGAGGATAAGGGTTAAAATTGATTTCCCTAACTCTCTACCAAGCGACAAATTTTTGCAGATGTTGGAATCCAAATCATATGCTGACGAGAAATTAAATGCTGCTTTAATGGTGGCATTTATCTAAGAAAGGCTAGAAAACCAGCATTTTCTCCTTTTCCGACAACGTTTTCAAAAGCATTCTTCCTCAGGCCCGGGATTCTGTAGTAAAGGGTAAGGTCTTTCACCAAATATGTAAATTCGACCTCACTGAATCTCTTAAAGTTTGTTATCTTGTTGCGCACGATATAGGGTCAAGATCGTACTACAAGTTCTGTGCAGTTTGATCTTGATCTATCCCATCCGCGGAAGCCCTTGTTTCGCCCATAACCTTGGAATTAATGACTCTTTTATTGCCAAGTCTATAAGCCTGACATTTCTTAAACCAAATGGTTTAGCCAATCAGAAGTTGTGTTACTTTCAACTGCAGAAAATCTTGAAGAATAAGACAAAGAATATCCTTAAGAATGGCTGGTGAACACGGACCCTGATCCAGTCCTAATAAACGAATGATATTTTATAGCATATTGACGGAGCCCTGAGGTCATTTAGCGCATGTCAGGTAATATTAATGGTAAAAGATTTAACAAAAAAGTTTGCTAAATGGGAATTACATGAGCGTACAAGTTTAAGACTGAAAGCTGAATTGGCAGTAAACACAGGTAGCTCATAAAAAGCTTTAAAAGGGGGGGGGGGGGGGGCTATTAAATTTTTTATAATCTCACTAAACTTCAATAGTGATTCATCATTTAATGAACTAAGGAGAAAGCTGGCAAAACTTCAGTAAAGAAGAAAGACAAATCGATGGGTGAGTGCAACACTATCCTAAGTGCCTATACAAAGTATAGGCACTTAGGACAGTGTTGCACTCACCCATCGAAATGTAAGAAACAATATTTAAGGCGTATTTCCTTAATGGTTCGCATAGCCTCTTACGGTGTTTCTTAAAGTTTCTTAAAATTTTCACGCCAGACTTTCACAAAGGTTTGTTAAAAATGTTATCTTTAATGCACCTCGATTATCTTGGATCGTATATAATAAATATAATACGTACGATGGCCACTCGTCACAACTCGGCCGATTCCGTAACTGCATCTAACCTTGTCCGTATCAAAGGGGTTGCCATTTTGAAAAACTGCTTGTGATGTTATCTTAAGCATGGCGGCGCCCATGTAAATCGATTCGCAACGGCAACAACAGCCACGGTGATAAGCATTCTGTCGCTGAAAAATGCCAACGGATTTGATAGGCCGAGTTACAGAAAATGAATGTATTAGCTGTTTGTCACCGGAAATGTAGTTAGACAGATTCCCATGAAAAATTGTGACTAGTGGTTTTTCTTTTTCTAAGTGAAGTGTTACGATTTTAAGAACGGTAAAACGGTGTATTTCCGGCGAAGAAATGTACCGTGTGGGTGCATATCAAGCTACGTGATACAGCCAAGGAACTTGATCAACGGATCACCTGAGATTTGCCGAATGGTACGATGGCGTCATATTTGTCCTTACCGATTGCAAAGCAATCAAAAGCTTTTTGGAACGCCAAATTCGCACCTTTTCTTACTGAGAGTAATCGTCCAATTTCTTCACGTTTGCAGGAAAAATTTATTTTGTGGCATATATTAGTGTTTACCATAAAACTTAATTCGCAGCAAAAAGCCTTGAATACTTCCTTTAAGAAAAAGTCGCTTTTGTTGTTTAGAAAGCACAATCAGTTTCTCTTTAACTTGCGAAGAATAAAGCGTATTCTGGCACAGTCTGATTACACCTCGGAACCGCAAATGTTATTGCCTTTCATTTTTCTCCTGTTTTTTTAATGTTCAACAGATGTTATTGTTGCAGCCTATTAGTTCGATTTAACCCTTTAGAACATAAATCTTGATTTATTACAAAAAAAAAAAAAAACTTAGAAAAAAGGCTTTTCAAAACATTTTGGGAAAAGGAGAAAATGCTGGTAACCAGCATTTTCTCCTTTTCCCAAAATGTTTTTACTATATGTACCCTGGTCACAGAAAAATTTCATCATTAGAGTCCTATTAAACTGCCGTCTGCATATGCTTTGATTTTGGACGACACTAAAATTCTGTCGTCTGGTAAAGAGTTAAGCTCATCTAAGATAGATGACTTTTTTAATCGCAAATCGAGCCTCGTGAAATAGGCAAACCTTTAACCGTCTACCAGACGAGAAAATGATCATTAGGTTCAGATTAAAAGCATTTGCAGACAACACATTAACTTTGTTTCAAGTCTTGGCATTTGTCTGAAAGGGCAGAAAATATTGACAGGAAAGGAGAAAGTGCTGGTTGCCAGAATTTAACCCTTCTCTCCCACAATGTTTTCAAAATTGAAACAACAGTTCTGAAAGCTTATATTTTGTGGCATTTTATGAGTTTTTTCTCCACCAAATACCTAACGAGCCTTAGTACCTTTTTCTCTAACCCAGAGAATAAGTGACCCAGGGTTGTGAATTGGAACCGTGTGTCATATCATCAAGTTAGTTCGCGCAGGCTGACCTGAGTCGATACATTTTGTAGATGCATTAAACACCATTTTCCCAGAGCACTGTTCGTATGTAAACGAATTTATCTGAACTTTGCCTTCAGTTTTCTGTTTACGCCTGTTCTGGATCGTGAAAAAAAGCGCAGTGATACAAGTTCAAAGTCTGTCTCGTGATAAAAAAATCAGACGTCGTTAATGATCCTTCTAGGACACCTGTTTGTTCGGAAATTGACCAGGGAACAAAAAGTTACCCTTCATTACAGAACGAAGTTATAGTAATTCTATCATCACGTCTGCTGCCTTTTTTTTTTTTGTTCTTAATCCCTTACCTCTGAAACAGACGACAAAATATTAGACGCTTCAAAATTGAAAGCGTTAGCAGACGACAAATAAAACAAGGCTCAAATGATGATTTTTGTCTTGGAAAGGGTAAAAAGCATTGTGGGAGAAGGAGAAAATGCTCGTTACCAGCATTTTCTCCTTCTACCGCATTGTTTTCGAAAGTCTTTTTCATTAGGGTCGTTTAATCACGGAATTGTGTGGTAAAGGATTAATGAACAGGAAAGCTATTTTAAGACTTATCAGAAGCTAACACATTTTACATATAGAACTTAAATTTAGAGGAAAATCTCATTTTTGAGAAGCATAGAAAACATTGCGAGAAAATAAGCAGTTGCATGTTACGTAGAGCCCCTCCTTTGGCGAATGTCAAACATTGTTTATAACAAGGTGAGTAAAGATATACATGCGCAGTGCAGTGTAAGGCTAACTGTTTCGTTGCTAGAAGAATAATTCTTTTAATGGCTGAAATTGAATTCCACTTCCGATTAAAAAGGAAAAATCTTTTGGCCAGAGATAAAAAGCAAATGACGGTCGCTGAAGAGTCAGATCGTGAGTTCTCTGCGGTCTGATCATGGATCTAGGGTGTCAGCAATGGCTATCTGAATGTAACTTTCGGTGGTAAAAGGGTAAGAATGAAATTAACTTTTTCAAAACTGTAAATGTACACCAAGATATTGCTATTTCATCTTTGCTAGATGGGAATAATGCAAAGGACAGTGTTTAATGACTTTAAGTTGCTCAAACATAGATTTTCACTGTAACAAACGAGCACCAAACGAATCCTGCGTAAAATTAACGCGCCCACAACGCGCAATGGGGATCATGAGCCCAGACTGCGATTGACTGATCTTGGACGGAACTCTCCTCTTTCATGATGTTTGCCATCAAAATACTCCCACCCCCACATTAAATGCCAATAAACAGGAACACATGAGCCGTGCTCTGTAAAAAAAAGGGGTTTAATGCATCTGCAAAAAGTATCGACCGATGTCAGCCTGCGCAATCCGCGCAGTATGACCTGGATCGAAACTTTTTGCTATTGGTAAACATTTTGTATGTCAAAGTGTCAGT
The DNA here is from genome assembly GCA_945859785.2 of Tridacna gigas. Lineage (NCBI taxonomy): Eukaryota > Metazoa > Mollusca > Bivalvia > Cardiida > Cardiidae > Tridacna > Tridacna gigas. The sequence continues at coordinate 47,288,224 of OX244030.2, read as the reverse complement.
CTACCTTATGATTCAGTCGGTTCTTAGACAAAATGGTTTTTATGAACCCATAATTCTATTGAGCCTTGCTTGTATTTATGCATCAGTGAGATGCATTTTGCCATAGCGCGGCTCATATCTATTTTTGTACAGTAAACAACAAAAACAGGTCGATATAACAAGGGTTTACAAAACTCGTTCACTCTTTACCAGACGACAAAATTTGGACTTGTTCGAATTGTCAGCAATTGCAGACGAAAACTTAAATGCGACTCAAAAACTGAAATTTGCTTAATAAAGGATAGAAAACAATGTGGAAAAGGAAGAAACTCTTGGTTACCAGCATTTTTTTTTCCTTTTCCAACAATGTTTTAATAGGCTTTCTCTTTAGGGTCGTTAAAATTAGGGGTAAAGGATTAGTTTCTAAATACTACTTGATATAATATTATGTTCCATATAAAGTGACAATGGCGGATTACAAGGAATTATTATTGCATTAAAAAAGATAAACGACGAGCAATTATTGGAATACATCATAGTGTGAACATGTACTAGTGCCAACTTAATTATCTGTTTGTCTGGAAAAACAGAAGGAAATGTGCTGGTTGAAACCAACCTAAGCCCGATTTTCTGGAATAAAACCTTACCTTTTTACCAGATGACAAAAATTTATACCTGTCCAGATCGAATGGATTTGCAGACGATAAATTAACCACTGCTAAACTGATGTGGTTTGTCTTTGAATCGCTAGAAAAAAAGTGGGAAAAGGAGAATATCCTGGTTACCAGCATTTACTCATTTTCCCAAAATGTTTTCTTAAGATTTGTACTTCAGTACCCTTATAATATGAGATCTTTGTTAATGATTTTTACGTTCACAGGTATCCTGTTCAAAGTCGTCTGTTATAAATTTGTTTCAGATAATAACTTATCTTTCATTGAAAAATCTCGCAAATCCGGTAGTGAATACAGAAAAAAATGCTTATGGTGTGACACCAGAACTGTATTCTTCCGGGTCGCTGTAGTCTCACTTGAATTTTTCTATATCAAGTGCTTCTTCTATGTAGATGAGCCATGCTGTAACAAAACGGGGCTTAATGCATCTCTGTAATGCATGATACCAAGCCAGTCATTACATGATGAAGGATCCTTGACCCTTTCCCAAACAGCCCTGGTTTTCACGTGTCTGCAGTACAAGTCTTTTGTAAACACTGTGGGAAAAGGAGAAATTGCTCGTAACGAACAATTTCTCCTTTTCCCACAGTGTTTTCTACCCTTTTTGATAACTTTCTGCCATTTTCATCAAATTTGAAATTGTTGTCTGCAAACTCTTTCAATTTGGACCAGTCCAAAATTTGTCGTTTGGGAAAGGGTTAAAGTCCAGTTTGTCTAACAACAGACTGAATCATGAGGTACAATGATCCTTTGACATGCGGAACATTGACCGAAAGCCAAAAGTTTCGGCCCAGGTCAGCCTTCGCGGAATGCGCAGGCTGACCTGGGTCGATACTTTTTGCAAATGCATTAAGCCCCCTTTTCACAGAGCATGGCTCATATAGTTTCATAAGAAACTATGAAAGAAAATGTCTCAAACGTGTTTATGTGTTTCTGATGTTCATTTGATAATTTCCTGGAAAAGTTAGCGTAGTTTTGCTATTTCCTGGGGAACTATTTTGTGCTCCAGTGATCGCATAAAGAGACAGTCACAACCAATATATATGCCTTTTTTTGCTGTGATTTGCCCAGAGCACTTGTGTTTGAGGAGCAATAACAAAAAAATCCACTGCCAGTGAAGCCTCTTTCTGTGCTGTTTTTTAGAGACCATTAGACCTAAATTTTAGAGAACTAAATAGCAAACTTCCGCTTCGTCATGCAAGGAAAGAGGAGCAGAGGGTCAACATATACCGATATTCATTTTATGTTCAATGTATCAAGAAGGTTTAAGTGCGACGCCTAACAGTAGTGACAGAAAGTTACACAACTTTCTCCTCGATTCGGATATTCGCTGTCTTCAGCCGTTTAACTTACAGTTAGTATTAATTAAAACGTTTTGTATTTCAGGAAACATTCAGTTATCATTCTAAACTCGGTATTGATTCTAAATTCTAGATCTTGAGTGGTCGAGACAGAAAGTCTCAGCCAATCATATGAATGAATGAATAACTTTATTGACTTATATATCCTGTACATAGTCAGTCTCAACCATATGGCTTGTTTTAGAATTTAGAATTAGAACAGGACTTGCAGTCGTTCACAAGCTAAAAAAAAAAAATAAAACTGATTGCTCCCTGGATATGCCGAATAGAATACAGAGAGTAATTACATTGTACTAATTACAATTATAGCCTCGCCGTATTGAACTAATATCATAACGAGCATTCGGCATTTTATTAGATCATTATGGCTTGATCATATGGAATGTAGTACTTAAGGGGGTGTATTTGAAATTTGCACCTGCAAAAACGTCTGACTTTCATAACAAGATAGATATGAACTATGCTCTGGCAAAGGAGGGCTATATGCATTTCTGTGGTGCATGATACCAAGCAAGTCATCATATCATTATAGATCCTTAAAATCCATTTTGTCTAGCAACCGACTGAATCATGAAGTACTGCTGGTCCTTTGACATGCAGAAAATTGACTGATAGCAAAAAGTTTCGAGCCATGTAAGCCTCGCTGACATGGCTCAACCGGGTTTCGAACCCGCAACCACCAGGTCACGAGTCAGAAAAGTAAGGTTCTATTTCGCAAGGGACCTTCATGGTCGACTTGTCCTTTTGTTAAGGAAAGCTCCTTGCCTGTTTAGTGTACAGGGAATACGTAATTCTTAGCGGTGAAATGAAAGCTGCATTTATTCTGCATCAAATATGAAATAGATGGATAATTGATTAGAGAATTAAAAAAAAAAAAACGACACACACTCTCGCAGAGAAACGAAATAATATTAAATGTATGAAACGATACGAACATCCGGCACATGCGCACCAAGGGCCGAGAAAAAGAGACCTATTTCCAGCTCTGCCTTCTTTACGGCTATGATTATGTACCAGGCAAGTCATCACATAATTATGGGTCTAAAAAATCCGGTCTATCTAACAACCACCTGAGTCATGAGGTAGAATGGTCCTTGGACATGCGAAAAACGTCAAATAGTTTCGACCCATATTAAACAAGGCTTGGCAGACTGCGCAGGATGACATGGGTCTAAACTTTTTGCGGCCATGATGAATTAAACCCTCTTTTCACAGAGGATGGCTCGAATGTATTAACCTGCTAAATAAATAAAATGAAACTTTCGATAGTAAAACCCCATTTTCTTGCTGTTATAATGGTATTTTTGGTGAAACATATATCTCCGTATCGGACAGTGTAGATCCAAGATCAGACTGCACGTTCTGTGCAGTCTGATCTTGATCTACGCTGTGCACAAGAGGTCTTTGAGTTGCACTTAGCAGCCCAAGTGTTCATGTAGCATACTTTGATTCAAATTCATTATCCCTATTTTGCAAGGTTGTTTTAGAGTCATTTGCATCATGTTTGATCTGGCAGCTTATGTGCTAAATGAAGTGGAAAAGAATGGTATCCGACATTTAAACGAGACCATGTTTATGTTCTGTCTCAATAAAGACATCGTAACGGATGTTGCTGGGTCGGTACTGACACTTTATTGCCAAAAATGCAAAAGATGGCTAATTTTCTTGCACATATGACGTCAGTGTTTCTGTAGACGCGGCGCTTATCCAAATCAAACAGGAAGCGAATTTCAAGTATGCTAAATGAGTCTCTAATCCAGTTGGCCGTGTCAGTCATTTGTCTTCAGTGTGAAATTTTCAGTTATCCTTTTGTGAATATCACTTTTTTTCCCGGAATGGTTAAGATCTGTATAGCAGGATTAAATCGACAAGGTTCTCGTAGTTTCACGTCACCCCCGACTTAGAACTATCGGTATTTTTCGGGCTTGATCGTACAGGCGATCAGGTTCGTAATAAAACCGAGAATAAATGCATTTTGCCGCTGGATGATATCTGTATCAGACTTTTTAATCCTAGCGAAGCTTATAGCAATTAACGTTAAATCTGTGGACATACTCGTTTAAGAACACTGTCCGTATTTACCAATCACTTTTAAGAACGTACCTAGTTTTATTCAGAATTTTTTAAGTTTGAAAGTAAAACAACTTCTGATTGGCTAAACAATTTGGTTTAGCCAATCAGAGGTTGTCTTACTTTCAGATTTAGAAAATCTTGAAGCATAAGACTAAGAATATTCTGAAGAATGGTTGGTGAATACGGACCCAGGAAGTGTACCAATCTTAAAAGGACTTTGTTTTGTTGAAATGACCGAATACCGTATGTCAAGGACACGTATTCACAGCCATTCTAAGTGACAATCTTGGTCTTATTCCAACTGAAAAAAGTAGATCTAACACAATTTCTGATTGATTTGTCATTTGACAAAAAGAAATGAGAATTCGAATTGGAATGCAAATTAGAATGGCTGGGGAATAGTGCCGCTCGAAGCGTGGACCCTTTACCAAAAAATCGAGTTTTAATGACCCAGAGGTAAAAATTCTTTTGAAAACATTGTTTCCTAACATCTTAAAGAGGAATCATGTTGTCTGGGCCGTATTTATAATGGTCGTCTGCCATCACTTTCGATTTGTCGTTTGGTAAAGCAGTGGCGTCGCGTCGGGGGCGGCAAGGGCGGCGATCGCCGCCCCAATATTTCCGCGAAAAAGGCGTAGTTCGTACAATGAAAATGTAAGAATTGTGACATTCCGTTTAAAAACTTGCAATTTTAATGGCGCGGCGAAATCGGCTGATATCTGTAATCGGTTTCTAAGGCGACCGTGACATGTATACCTACTCTCCCTTTGTGTCGATTAAATGTGAAAATGTGACAATGCGACCTAGGCAATACACAGTATAGAACACCTTCAAACAGAGAAACTTTGACCAATTAATCAGCCATCAAAAACTTATTTAAGAGTTTAAGTGTGTGGTTTAAAAGAATATACACTATATACAACAGCCGCAAACTGAGAACGTTTGATTGACTAATTACTTAGCCGTCAAGGGCTTAATCGAGAATTAAAATGTGTGTTTTATAGCAATGAAAAAAGGCGGCAGGTTTGATAAGAAATAATTACTTGTACTCAAAAACGTGCAAATTCCTGAAACAATATTTCTTCTTCATTCCTCTACGTATCTTCTATATGTAAACATGACTGAACCTAATTAGCCCCGTGACTTTAAGTTCCCTAAGCGTTCCTTTGGAAAGAAATCTCCAGAACTACGATCATTCCACACACAATGGTTTAAACAGTTCTCGAGGCTCCATTACAATTAGGTATGTACAAAAGCAAACTACAAACCCCTGTTTTCCGGATCTTAAAAACATTCTTGGAAAAGGAGAATGGGCTTGTGACTAGCATGTTTTCCATTCACAGAATAATCTAATAATATTGCAGATCAATCATGTATAGATGAACTAAATGCTAAAAATCTAAGACAAAATCAACATTAAAAAAAGCTCCAAGCAAGTTTTGAAGTCCAGGAAATAGCGGCATTTCCCGGACGGATTTTAAAATTTTCTTCGGCAGTCGGAGGGGACACCCCTCCCACACCCACCCCGTCCTTCGCCGCCCCAATGTACAAAACCACGCGACGCGCCTGTAAAGTGGTAATATCACTTCTTTTAGGATACTCTGATTGCTCATGTACTGGGTAAATTTCTTCATAAAATAGTGTTACGGGAGATCACTCCTTCCTTACGGCATAGCTTTTTCCTGTATAAAATCAATACCTGACCACTGTGTTAGCGAGAAGTCTCTTTAGCTCAGGGGTTAGTGTATTGGTCTTTTAAACCCTAATAATCGAGGATATTTGCCGCACGGGTTCGAATCCCAGCCGGGTTTGTATTTGAGCTGTGCATTTGTTGCGGACTTTCATGTTCGTAAAAATGGGGCTCGTCCGGAATTGACCTTTGAGCCATTTGTTGTCTGCCCGTTATTGGCCTTTGAGCCATTTGTTTTCTAAATGATAGACTTACTGCCTAATAGGGCTTTCCATCATCAAAAAATGAGGACATCTCTTAACCCTTTCCCAGACGACAAATTTTGGACTGGTCCAAACTGAAAGAGTTTACAGACGACAATTTTAGATTTGATGAAAATGGCAGAAAGGTCTCTAAACAGGTAGAAAACACTGTGGGAAAAGGAGAAATTGCTCGTTACGAGCAATTTCTCTTTTTCCCACAATGTTTTCAAAAGACTTGTACTGCAGACACGTGAAAACCAGGGCTTGTTTGGGAAAGGGTTAAGAGGGAGTGTGTTTCGGGAGATTTCTCCTTCCTTACGGCATAGCCATTTCCCGTAAAAAATCAATACCTGACAACTGCGTCAGGGAGAATTCTCTTTAGCTCAGGGGTTAGTGTATTGGTCTTTTAAACCTCAATAATCGAGGATATTGCCGCACGGGTTCAAATCCCAGTCGGGGCGGTTTGTATTTGAGCTATGCATTTGTTGCGGACTTTCATGTTCGTAAGAATAGAAACAAGAAAACTATTTTTAACCAGTTGCAAAAAGAAGAGCCATGCTCTGGTAAAAGGTGGTTTAATGCTTCTTACGTGCTGCATTTTACAAGGCAAGTCATCACATAATCATGGATCCATAACATAAACCATAGGCCACTGAAACTCTATTGGTCTATCACGGGATGCGGAATTTTTCATTATCGAACATCGTTTCTATAAATAGCACATTGACGACTGCCTCTATATTGTATATAGTAAGACTTACTATATAGTATATAGAGGCAGTCGTCAATGTGCTATTTATAGTAACGGTGTTCGATAATGAAAAATTCCGTATCCCGTGATAGACCAATAGAGTTTCAGTGGCCTATGCATAAACATAACATAAAATACTCTTTGTTTGACGACCGACTGAACCATGAGGTAGAGGTCCTTTTGCATACAGACAATTGACCAAGGGTAAAAACTTCGATTCAAATCAGCCTGCGCAGACTGACATCAGTGGATACTTTTTGCAGATACATTAAACCCCTTTTTGACAGAGGATAGCTCATGTTTATTGCCTTCACTGATGAAGCCTTATGTTTGCTACCTGAGCCAGTTTGCTGGCACATGTATGAACACGTACCTCTTAATTTAATCATTAAATAAATTCAACATCTTTAGATCAAGCTCAGACTGCACAGAACAGGGTCCGTATTCACCAACCATGCTTGGGAGAGTTCTTAGTCTTATTCTCCAAGATTTTATAAATTTGAAAGTAACACAACTTCTGATTGGCTAAACCAAATGGTTTAGCCAATCAGAAGTTGTGTTACTTTCATATTTAGACAATTCTGGGGAATAAGACTAAGAATGTTCTTAAGAATGATTAATGAATACGGGCCCAGAGCTACCTGTTTCGAAATTTTGTTAGGTATTCCTTCAAGACAAATATGATTCGAAATACGAGGGCCGTTCATTTAATTATGTCACTAATTGGCCACCATACGCATGGCTGTAAGGAGCACGTTGCAAACTGCTTTGATTTCACGGGGGGGGGGGGGGGGGGGGATTTTCTGTAATAAGTATGAAGTATCTTTCTAATCCGTCCATTCTTTCAAAAGCTATTGCATGTCAAGTTGGTTCACTCGTATACACGGATTATATCATATGCAAAATGAAAAAAGGAAACTAGGTTGGAGTGGCTTGTGACTTATCCATGACAACGCACCTACTCAATGTGTTCTTGTTCAAGATTTCCTGAAAGGGGAAAAGGCAGTTCAACCCCCTCATTCACCTTATTTGTCAGACGTTGGTCCCTGCAACTTTTTCTGTTTCTTTTACTAAAGAAAACCGTCTATGGTCGTCCTTATGAATCCCGCATTGCGCTTCGTAGTGTAATTGACCAGTGTTTCAAGGGTATACCTAAAAAGGCCTACTTCCCTGCCTTTACGGAATGGATTTCGGGACTTGAAAAGTATTTTCGTCAAGGGAGAACACCTCGAAAGGTTGAAGTAAACGAAATTTGAATTTGATTACATGTAATAATTCGTTCTGTAGAACCCCGATGACTACACTAAATGAACGGCCCTCGTACAAGTATTTCGATTTGACGCACTAACTGAAAATGGCCATTTCATTCGCTGAAGCGCTTTGTGGGATAATGAAATGTTACCTAGTATATTGTGAAGACCTTCAAGGCTTTATACAAATGATGATTGCAGCCCAACATAGCAATCTTGATTGAACTTCTTTATCAACCAACTCCCGAAATTTATAAATGCACACACACACAAAAAAAAAAAACTTTTTTAACATGCATATCTAACCTAAAAGATTACAACTGATAAACTACATAAAACTAGTCTGTTTAAAGTTAATCGAACATGAACCCGACATGAAACAAACTTAAAATTATTCGAAATAAAACTAACCCAACGTAATACATATAAACTTGATTGAACAGATACTGAAATTGGTGTTAATGCGACATGAAGTGTTTCAGGTAATCGTAAATTCAGAATTTATGTAACCATTTTATTTTTCTTGAAACGCCGTATTGAAACAAAAAAAGTACATCTAAAGCACAATTTATAATAAATCTGAAGTGGCTTTAGATTCTTGCACTTGAATTAAAATATAATTACACGAGTAAATAGCATGAAAGTTTGGTCCATATCAGCACCTTGTCTCCTGAAGCAAAACCTTGGCACACGACTTTGAAAATTACGCTGTAATTCAGTAGTGTTGTATAATCGACAAGTAGATAAAAATGATGATAAATACATGAAACAAATTGTGGAGATATTGCTCGTAACGTAAGCGCTTAGGACCCAAGGGCTAGTACTGAACATATAAATGAGCCATGCTCTTGCAAAAGGGAGCTTAAACCATCACATAATAGTGGGTACGTAGAATCCATTATGTATAAAAACCGACGGAATCATAAGGTAGACTGGTCCTTTTACATGCAGAAAATTGACCCACAGCGAAAAGTTTCGGCAGACTGCGCAGGCTGACCTGAACGATATTTTTTGCAGATGCATTAAGCCCCTTTTCACAGATCATGAATCTCATACAGAGGTGAAAATATTATGGGGAAAGATGGAATGCCGCATAAGAGCCAAATTGTAAACTTAAATTTCCATGGAAGTTGGGGATAGCAATAAAATGATACTCTAAGTCTGGTTTTTACAAAGTCAACAGAGAATAGTTAACAGAATTAAATCGTTTCTCATAAATTCCGAAACAAAAACAAAAAAAAAAAATATATATATATATATATATATATACACGTTGAAATAGACTGGTTTTATTGCTTCACATCTGCATCGCCTAATTACAGCACATCATATTTAAGAATAATACCTGCTTGCAATAATAAATAAATAAATAAATAAAAAACACCAGTTAATGACTTTTGTTATTGAAGTTTAACAACGTAAAATGTAATCATATATATGGTTAAAATGGTAAAAACATAAAACATAGAGAAAAATAGACTGTTATGACCAGCATAATTACCTCCCTTTTTTAATGAATGCAAATTTGATAGGCTAGGCAAAAGGATGGGGTACTTGTGAAAAGGGGTTTTGATGCATCTACAATAACTGCCGATTTAAAAAGTATTGTATTCAGCGCAGGCTGACCCGGATCGAATCTTTTTGCTTTCGGTACATTTTCTGCATGTCCAAGGACCAGTCTACCTCGGTTTCAAGACAAATTACATCTAATGAACCGATTATTATGTGATGACTTGCCTGGTATAATGCATCACGGCTATGCATTAAAATCCCTCTTGCCAGAGCATGGCTCATTTCTATTGATATTTCGGGAGACACAAACTGTTTGTCTGTCGAGTATATTGTATATGATACTGTATAATGCTCGTATATCTTCTTTGTAAAGATTAGAGCTCAATAAAGTACTTTGATTGAAAGTACTTTGATCTGCTGTTGGTACCCTAAGCACCTTCGCCATATTTTTCCTGGTTTGTCTCATTCGCTCTTTCGCTCTTTGTTTTACTATTTGCTAGTCGTAACAAGACCCCTTAACCCTTAGCCTGCTGAGTAACTTAGAATAAAACTTTCAAGCCGATTGTAAAAACCCGAATAATGCTATCTCAAATTTATTTTTTGGAGAAAAATATCTCCTGATCGGACAGTGTAGGTCCATGATCAGATTGCACGTTCAGTGCAGTCTGATCTTGATATACGCTGTCTGCAAAAGGTATGGGAGTCGCGCTTGGCAGCCTACGGATTAAATTGTTACCGAAATGACAAAGTTCAAGGGTTGTCCAAATTCAAAGCATTCGTAAACGACAAAGTCATTAAGGCTCATAAAAATGGACTGTTTTTATGGGAGGGTAGAAAACATTGTGGAAAAAAGAGAAATTGCGGGTCAGCAGGTATGAACTCTTTACCAAACGACAACATTTTAGACCAGTCCTAATTGAAAGCATTTGCAGACGACAAAATAAATGTGACTCAGAAAAATTGACTTTTGTGTTTGAAAGGGTAGAAAAACATTGTGGGAAAAGGAGAAAATGCTGGTTACCAGCATTTTCTCCTTTTTTCATAATGTTTTCCCAGGGTCGTTAAAATTCGGGACTGTGTGGTGAAGGGTTTATCTTGTCGCTATGGCTTTATAATGTATAAAGAAAGTAAAATATTTCTGACCTATTCCGAGGAGAGTCATTTCTACGTTATTGATACCCCTCTCATCGTTGTTGTCTCGACCATGGTTATGTGGGAAAGCCAACGGTGGCTTAGGAAGAAAATTGTGCAAAGCACCGGTAAAAATATACCTCGGGAAAGTAAAAATAGGTGCACTGGCCGCAGAGATAAGACTGAAATAATATTTTAAACGACGTTAAACACCATACAATCATTCAGTAAACTTAACCCTTATCCTGCTTGGTAAAAGAAATGAAACTTTCAAACCTATTTTTGGAGGAAAGATATCTCCTTGTCGGACAGAGTAGATCAAAGATCAGACTGCACGTTCTGTGCAGTCTGATCTTGATCTGCGCTCTCCGCAAAGGGTCAGTGAGTCGCGCTTAGCGGCCTAAGAGTTAATAAATATAAACAAGGTATGAATCGAATATTTCGCTGAATTCAAATCATTTGCCAGATAAAAAAGATGTACCTTTAGAAGTAAGTGTAAAGATTAATCTTGAAATTAGCTTTCGAATTTGTTTAACCTTTACCACATAATCCGAGTTTTAACGACCCTGGAAAAGAAAGCTTCTGAAAACATTGTGGGAAAAGGAGAAAATGCTGGTAACCAGCATTTTCTCCTTTTCACACATTGTTTTCTACCCTATCACAGACTACTCGCATCGTTTAGAACACATTGAATTTGTCGTCAGCAAATGCTTTCAATTTGGATAAGTCTTAAATTTTGTCGTTTGGTAAAGAGATACGGACATAGAACGCGCGGGTAACATAATTATGTATTGAAGAGGAACCATATTCCTCAAGTATCCCGGACCTAAATGTCGATTTGCAGGCTCTTAGAACAGCCATCAAACTTTAATTGCCTTCACATAACTGCCACATATCATTACAATAATTTCATTACCGAAACGGTTTATTAGTCGGGCACTTTTCTCCTACCAAACAACCTCTTGACAGACAAATACTAGCAATACTTCTGTTTCAAATAGTTTTTTACCGCTTGGCAAAGGTAAGACATGTCCAAATTAAAAACACTTGCAGACAAAAGTTTAAATATGGCTGAAATGATGGGATTTGCCTTCGGAATGGTAGAAAACTTTGTGGGAAAAGGAGTGAATGCTGGTTATCCCAATGTTTTCAAAAGCCTTCTTTCTCCAAGTCGCTAAAATTTGGAATTGTTGTGCAAAGGGTTAATCAATTAATGAATACCTCCTTTCTTTACCACCTGTCGTCTTTTTGAAAACTTTTGAGAAACATTGCGTGAAAAGGGACAATTTAGGAGCGTTCAGTAGGTGAATACGAAACGAAATTTTTATCAGGAGTGTCGTCTATTAGAGTGTAGGGGATGTTACCATGTAAAACAAAATATCAGACTTCCAAGATCGGATCACACGTTTCGTGCTGTCTGATCTTAATCTTCCCCATGATCAAGGTTTATCTTAAGTTACCGTGTTTGACAGGTAAAATGGTATATGCTGCATACTTGCTCAGGAGCTGTAAGAATCTAAGACATCATTCCAATTATAATGCGGGTTTTCTCTCTCTTCCCCCCCCCCCCCTTTACCAAATTTTAGACTAGTCCAAATTCAAAGCATTTGCAGACGACAAAATAAATGTGATTAAAAATTGAAATTTGTCTTGGGAAGGGTTGAAAACATTGTGGAGAAAGGAGAAAATGCTGGTTACCAGCATTTTCTCCTTTTCCCACAATGTTTTCAAAAGATTTCTTTCCCAGGGTCGTTAAAAGTCGGGATGGTATGGTAAAGGGTTATTTCAAAATACCACATAAAGATCCAAGATCAGACTGAAAGATCTTTACAATCGGAGCTTGATCGACACAATTTGCGAAAACAACTTTTATCACATTAGGTACCGGTAGAAACTTTCAAGTCGATGGTAAAAAAAACCCAAATTTTGCAATTTCAAAGGTATTTTGGGGGGGATAGATATCTCCTTATCGGACAGCCTAGATCCAAGATCAGACTGCATGCTTTGTGCAGTCTGATCTTGATCTACATTGTCCTTAAAAGGTCCTTGAGTCGCACTTAGCAGCCTAAGGGTTGATATGTTGATAAAAAGAATCCCAAATATCTCGTCGCACTGTCTCTCGTTAGGCAATACAACGTTTTATGGCATCGTTATTGTGCTATGATTAATTAATGAATTGCTTTCACTCTTTACCAAACGACAAAGTTTTAAACCTGTCCAAATTGAAAGTATCTGCAGACGACAAAATAAACGTGACTAAACGACTGAATCTGTTTTTGGAAAGGTAGAAAACATAGTGGGAAAAGGAGAAGCTGATTATTACCAGCATTTTTTGCCTGTCTCACAATGTCTTCAAAAGCCTTCTTTCTCAGGGTCGACGAACCCAGGATTACTTTGAAAATGGATGACTCCTTCGTCCGACTAAGTTCAATGGAAAGGTATTTCTGTGCAAGGGACAGATTACGATCAGACAGCACAGAAGAGAAAAGCCAGAGTTCACCCAGAACATCTATGTGTAATCTGATCTTGATTTGGTTGTATATTGATATAAGTTTTCTTCAAAAACATTTTTCTTTGTGAGATTTCTATAATTCTGAGTGGATTCGTGAATGAGTGAGTGTATAATTAGATAAGTTAGTGAGGATTATTGAAAGAGTAGGAGATAGAATGAGTGACGGAGGGGCAGAGGGAGAGATAGAAAAACAAAGAGATAGACAGACGGTGAAAATAGAAAGGGAGGGAGACAGAGAGACTGAAAGAAAAACAGTAAGAGGAAGGGACAGACGCGGACAGACAGCAGGAAGAGAAGTAAGAAAAGGATTCTATTCAAATAATTGAGGCCGTAAATGAAAATAAAAAGAAAGGTGACCTTGTAGAACTTTATGCATCTTACCCCAGTGGATGTTTTCATTTTCCATTGATTTACCCTTATCCTGCTAAGTAAGTGAAATGAAACTTTCATGACGATAGTAAAAACCCGAATAATCTTCTTTCAAACTTACTTTTCAGAGAAAAATATCTCCTTGTCGGACAGTGTAGATCCAAGATCAAGCTGCACCTTTTGTGCGATCTGATCTTGATCTACGCTGTCCACAAAAGGTCAGTAAGTCGCGTTTAGCAGCCTAGGGGTTAATTTACCCTTTACCAAACAAATGCCGAGTTTAAACGACCTCGAAGAATAACATTTTTGAAAACATTGTGGGAAAAGGAGAAAATGCTGAAAATGCCAGAATTTTCTTGTTTCTCCACAACGTTTCCTTCTCTTTCCCATACACATTCCACAATCAACATTAAATTTGTCGTCTGCAAATGCTTTGGATTTGGAGAAGTGCAAAATGGTGTAGTTCGGTAAAGGCTTATCTCATTACCTCATGAAACAGATTTGCGGCAGACAACTGTCTTGAATTAACTCTAATTGCTAAGCGCGACTCAAGGACCTTTTGCGGACAATGTAGATTCAGATCAGATTGCACAGAATGTGCAGTCTGATATTGTATCTATATTGTCCGATAAGGAGATATCCCCCCTCCAGAAAAAAAGAAACGTTGAAACAGAAATATTTAAGTTAATATCGGCTTGAAAGTGTCATTAAACTTATTTAGCAGGTTAAGGTTTAAAAAAAAACTCGTGAACTATGAATAACCAACATAAGGACTGAAACATGAATATACATGAAAACATTGTGTCGAAAGGAGAAATTATTCCAAAGAAGCAACTTCGATGTTTTTATTATCATCTCTTCAAGATTAGACAATTCGTCTGAAGAAGGATTATTGAGATAAGATATTGTTTGTTAAAGGCCGATAATGAAAATGCTTCTAAGTGAAAATGCATGTTTACAGTACAGCTCACAGATTGATTTGTTTGTTTTGCATTTCTTATTTTTTCGATAAGGTCCTTGCTCGCTCGTATGCATAGGTTCAACGTGCGATTTATCTTGTCAGTTCTCTATGAAAAGGTCGATTTATTTGTTGAATGGTGTTTTACGCCGCTTTCAACAATGAAATCTTGAACTCTCTACAAGACGACAGGAATGTTAGTCTCTTTCATGATAATTGGGAGTGTTTGAAGTCGACATAATTAACCCTTAAAGTGCTGAATAAATGATTAGGCCCTCTTTAACTCTTTACCAAACGACAAAATTTTACACATGTTCAAATTGAAAGCATCTGCAGACGACAAATTAAATGTTGCTAAAATGGTGATTTCTGCCTTAGTTAGGGTAGGAAACATTGTGGGAAAAGGAGAAAATGCTGGTTACCAGCATTTTCTCCTTTTCCCACAATGTTTCCAAAAGACTTCTTTCTCAGGGTCGTTAAAAGTCGGGATTGTGTGGTAAAGGGTTAATCAGGAAAAACAGCCAGAAATATTGCTATTTCAAGGTTGTTTTCATTAGAACAAGTAACACAAAAGCAGACGGTGTAGATCAGATATCAGACTGCACGTTTTGTGCAGTCTGATCTTGATCTGCACTGTATGCAAAAACAACTGAAGTTGGTTCCAGGGTTTTAAGGGGTTTGCTGCGAATAAATTTATTCTCATTAAAACACTGATAGGTACTACGAAATATGCTTTTTCTGCAAAACTAAAGAATCAGGGGGCTTTTGCCAGATGTAAAAGATGTACCTTAAGAAATCCTTTGCACATTTTTTTATGAATGGTATGTGCACAATGAAAAGGCGGTTTAATGCATCTCATTGATGCATTGTACCAGGCAAGTCATCACAGTATTATGAATCTAAAAGATCCAGTCTGTTTAACAGCCAAACGTATCATGAGGTAGAATGGTCCTTGGACATGCAGAAATTTTACAAAAACCAAAAGGTGTTGATCCATGTCAGCCAGCGCGGACTGCGCAGGCTGATATGATTTTATAAATTTTTTTGCAGCCACGATGAATTAAACCCCCCCTTTTTTTAACAGCGCGAGAACCCTTAAACTCCTAAATAAATGAAATGAAACTTTCAAGCCGATAGTAAAAACCCAAAGTGTACTAAATAAGGGTTTCGCAGGCTGACATGGGTCGATACTTTTCGCAGATGCATCAAACCCCCTTTTCACAGAGCATGACTCAATTATTCCTTGTATCAAAAGAGGACTGACAGCAAACCTTGGTTTACATGTGATAGTCTCATACTGTTCTTAAGAAGACAACGAGCATCTGCCAATTACATGTAATGATATGTCTCGGCAAAGCTATCAATGTCTAAATAGATACACACTACAGACAAGTATACGGCTATCTTTTCGGTAAATTCTCTTGTTTCGGAGAGCATGCAGTCGCCATGCATGCATTTCTTGACTTAATACATTACTCTAAGAATAAGACGTTTTATGCCTTGTGCCCGGGTAAACAAGCACCGTCTCTTTGACCCCACAAAGCTTTATTAACCCTTTACCGCACAATGCCGACTTTTAAAGATCCCGAGAAAGAAGGCTTTTGAAAACATTGTGGGAAAAGAACACAATGCTGGTAACTAGCATTTTCTCCCTTTTCGACAATGTTTTCCACCATAATTATAAATAAAATCCCAATGTCTTTGTCATTTGTCGTCTGCAAATGCTCTCAATTTGGAGGGGTCTGAATTTTCTTTGTTTGTGAAGAGTGAATGAAAGTTCAAAGATCGAACATAAATCTGAGTATGTATCTTGTAAGCCTCAAATTAACAACTGATTCACCCGAATGACCTCTGTGATCTTTCCTACAAATTGAAAATATTAATTTCTAACATGTTCTTCAGTGGATTATAGAACTTGCTATAGAAGTATAGCCCTGTAATTTCACGGCAAATACCTACGATTTCAATAAAATCTGTAAGGTCAAAAAGTCACTGCTTGTATGCGACTTTATCTGCTTTCGAAGGAAACGGTATTTTGTCTATAATTACAAACATGCAGTAGAAAAGCATCTCTGCGAGCAAAAGAATTAACACTTTACCAGAAGACAAAATTTCAAACTTTTCAAATCGAAAACATTTGCAGACGACAAATTACCTGTGCCACAAATGATGGGATTTGCATTTGGAAGGGAAGAAAACATGGCGGGAAAAAGGAAAAAGACCGCTGGTTACCAGCATTTTCTCCTTTTCCACCATTTATTTCATGCTTTTCGGTAGTTTATCGAGAAATAATGGTGGATTATGCTTTTATATTTCATGGTTAATACCAGTGAAAATACCGATTTCATATTTTCTAAATCTTCAATTGAAGGCGGAAACTGTAGTTCCTGCGCACTAGTTACCACGGTAAATGGTGCGTGCAATTCAACCAGAGGGAAATATGACGTAATTTACGCTATATTTCTCGTGCTTACGTAATATTGTAATGCGTTGCTATATGAGGGAGTTACGCCACGGGGAATTACCGAAAACAACTGTACTGGATTTTGAGGAAAGTCCCAACAAAGAAAGAGTTAGAAGCATGAAATAAATAGAATATTTTTTTTTCCGTGAAAGATCGAAATTTATTTCATCTTGTGAGCATCATCGGTAATATTTTCACTCGATGAAATAAATTTCGATCCTCACCGAAAAAAAAAATCCCCTATATCTTCAAAACCCTTTTTCACGAGGTCGTTAAAGCACGGGATTATTTGATAATGTGTCATTTCTTAGAAAGCTAAATAAATGATTCGAGAATATTCATTCAGTACGCTTAGATAAAACACGAACTCTGCGAATCCAAACCCTTTTTTTAAAACCAGAATTTCTCATAAATAAAGGACTGTGTAGATCCAAGATCACGCTGCACGTTCTGTGCAATCTGATCTTAAACTACTCTATTTATTATTCGAAGTAATAGTAAAAAAAAACCTCCAGGATAGTATGGATAGCTGCACTGGTCGACGCGATATAATTGACATAATATTGAAAAGGACTTCAAAACAAATAAAAAAAACCAATCTTGATAAGATAAGAGAATCAACTTACCCTTTACCAAACAATTTCCAGTTTAATGACACTTAGCAAAACAGCCTTCTAAAAAAATGCTTATAACATTCATTTTCTCCTTTTCCCTACAATGTATTTTATCCTTTCACAGGCAACTCTCGAAGTCTGATCCACAATTAACACTTAAACTGCTGAATAAATGAAACGCAAATTTCTACTCAATACTGAAAACCAAAACATTGCGGTTTCAAAGTTGATTTCACCGGAAAGAATTTACCTTATCGGACTGTGTAGATCAAAGATCAGACTGCACGTTCTGTGCAGTCTGATCTTGATCTACACTGTCCGCAAAAGGTCAGTGGATCACGATCAGCAGCTTAAGGGTTAACTTGGCATCTGCAAATTCTTTCAATTTGGTCTGGTAAGGTAAAGAATTTAGAAATCTATCGAAGAGCAGACGAACCAATTTATATGCAAGATACGTTAATGGATAAAAACCGAGAAATAATAAATTTCCTTTTAGGTTTAAACCCTTTACGAAAGGATTCTGTATTTTTACCATACTGAAAAAGTTTTTGAAAACATTATAAGAAAAAGAGAAAATTCTGAAAACCAGCATTTTCTCCCTTTTCCCCCCACAAGGTTCTCTACCCTCTCAAAGAAAAGCATTTCCATCTTAGTCAGATACAGTCCGTCGCAAATGTTTTCAACATGGACAAATTTTGTTACCCAGAAAACTGTTTAACCCTTTACCAGACGACAGAATTTTAGCCTTATTCAAATTGAAAGCATTTGCAGACGACAATTTCAGTGTGGCTCAAATGGTGCAGTTTTTTCTTTGATAGAGTAGAAAACATTGTGGGAAAAGGAGAAAATGCTGGTTACCAGCATTTTCTCCTTTTCCCACAATGTTTTCAAAAGGCTTCTTTCCCAGGGGCGTTAAAAGGCGGCATTGTACGGTAAAGGGTTAACCCTTTACCAAACAATCCCGAGTTTTAACGAACCTAAACACTAAAGGCTTATGAAAACATTGTGGGAAAAGGAGAAAATGCTGGTAATCTTTCTTAAAGTCGTCAAAAATCGTTCCCAAACAACAACTTTTCCAAACTGAAAGTAACTGCGGAAGACACAACCGAAATTGATGCAAACACGCTTTATGTCTTTGATAGAGTTAAAAAAAGTGTGGAAAAAGGGAAAAAGGGAAAAAGGAAAAAAAGGAAAACGTTGGTAACGAGAAAGTAACAGTGAAAAATACTTTTGCAAGATTATGGCGCACATGTAAAGTGGTTTCTACAATTTCCGGATTATCGAAGTTATCAGAGCTGTGCGGATTATCGGGTATTTGTTATCGTTGATACTTATTCGTACCAGAGGACAAAACATTTCTCCTCTGCAAATTGAAAGAAATAGTAGACCACTAATAAGATGTTGCTCGAATGATGTGAGATGTCCCGGAAAGATTTGAAAACACTGTGGGAAAAGTAGAAAATGCTGGTGATCAGCATTTTCTCCATTTACCACAATGTTCTTAATAAACTTTTCGATAAACTTTTTTTCGAAAATATGAAAAAGATTCAACATAATTATTATCACCTGCAGATGACTTTTGTTTTTCATTTAGCAGCATATTTCCTTTTAAAACATTGTGACAAAAGAAGAAAACTAGCAATTTCCGATTTGGTTATTTATCGGACAATACCAGCGATGCAATGGCTCATGGTGAGTGTGGCAGACTCCCATTATGTACTGTTTATATGTCGATTTGCATTAGATATTGGCTTAAGCTGATTCAAATGCAAGATACTAGATATCCTACACAAAGCTACAAAATGTTGAAACGCCTTGACACAGCAGGTAGAAATATTTGGGTAACATGTATTAAAAATCTGCTTTTTTCATATGGATTTGGGAACGTTTGGATTAGCCACGATGTCGGAAATGATGAACAATTCATAAATCTTTAAACAGCGAATAGTAGATTGTTGTAGACAAAATTGGTTCTCTAGGATTGAGACTAGTCCCAAAGCATTAACTTACAAAGAGTATAAATCTGCACTTAATCCTGAAAAATACCTCACTTTTGAAATTCCTTATTCCTTTAAGAAAATGCTTTCAAATTTTAGATGTTCTAACCATGAATTGAAGATTGAAAAGGGACAGCATATAGGTATTGATAGAGCGTTTCGTTATTGTCCCCTTTGTCGGAAAAAGGATATTTCAGTAATTGAAGATGAGTACCACTTTTTCTTTGAATGCTCGGCTTATGAAACACTTAGATTAAAATATTTTGAAGAAAGTTGGATTAAAAGTAGAAATATGAATAAATTCTGTGATAAAATGACGATTAAAGATTTAAAGACAGCAAAAATAGTTTCAAAATATCTGATTGAGGCGTTTGAAATCAGAAAACTAAAGATTAATACATAATTGTGTAACAAAACTTTAAAATTCAATGAAATAGCAACTTTAAATTAATGTATATGTATTCCTTATAGATTTATTTCTATTATTATTATTTCGAGACACGGAAAGATTTCGTTTCAGTAAGGTTTTTTGCTTTCATTCAATAATACCTATTTTTACCCTTTAGCGGCTAAACACTGTTCTTCTACTTCAGTGCAGGAAGAGCAGAATGCTGTCGCTGAAATAAGGGTCAGTTTTTATCTCGTCCAGCAAAAACATCATTCTATAGGTGTTTTAATATATTTCTGTTTTGAGGTGCATCATATTTCTCGCAAAGTCTTTATTTTCTTCGTTTGTAATTAAATATTACGTCACTCAGGATTATTGTTAAATTCTTTTCGAATTATGTACATGGGCCGGAGGCCTATATACTCCAATAAACATATTGTATTGTATTGTATTGCATTTCCGTTTATCTATTCAAATTTTACGTTGATTACACAAAACTTTACCAGGAAGATGAGAAAGTCATATGCTGCAAATTTGTTGCTGTAGATAAGGAACTGGTTTCTTTCCTCTCTTAACCCTTTGGCCGCTAAGAGCGACACAAGGACCTTTTGCGAACAGTGTGGATCAAGATCAGACCGCACAGAACGTGCAGACTGATCTTGGATCCACACTGTCCGATTAGGAGATATCTTTCTCCTAAAGAATACCTTTGAAATAGAGAAATTCGGGTTTTTAATATCGGCTTGAACGTTTCATTCCACTTATTTAGCAGGATAAGGGTTAACACTGGTCGTTGTTTCGACGAGGCGTATGTGGGAAAGCAGCAAGAGACTTGAACAGATGTCTTATGAAATATTGGTGAGAGTAACTCCAGGAAAGCATAGATCGGTGCACTGGCTGCCGTGATATATCTGAAATAATGACGAATACGCGACATAACACTGTTGCGATGAAGAATACGGCATTTGACACCAAGCAAACACGCATATTCTCTGGCACTGACCCCTTAAACTGCTGAACCTGAGTTGAAAGTGTCCAGCTAAAATTAAAAGTGAAAGTAAAAACACATTATATTGCGATTTTAAAGCTCTATTCTACGGTTAGATCTTACCGTATCGTGCAGTATGGATCAAAGATCGGGCTGCAAGTTCTTTGCAGTCTGATCTTGATCTACACTGTCCGCAAAAACGAACTGGGTCACGCTTAGCAGCCTAAAGGATAAATAGATGGCCCTCGCGTGTCAGTCTCCCGGATGAAACAAGTTCACAGACCTTGAAAACTATCTGTACACGTGCTTGTTAAAAAGAAATAAACATAATACATCAATCACGCGCCCACGTGCCACCGCTCCATGATTGACAGACACGCTAGGAGAGAAAAAGAAAGATTCCAGGGGAAATTAAAGATACCTTTACAGACAGAATAGGTCAAGATCAGACTGCACAGAGAGTGTGATTATCTGACAAGCTTTATCATTTTTTTATTTCACGGATAGAAAGAACCCATTTTTTTTTGACAATCTAAGGGTTTAGACGGGAGATTTTTTTCACGTTAATGCATCAGCTAGACTTGTTAGAGTCTTTGCGTGTAACGAACAACCCAACCTTGTTGGATTTTGTGAACATTAAAGGCAAGGATAAAACTGCACAGGACGTACAGTCTGATATTGATTTACACTTCCTGTTAGCCGTGCAGCATTCTCGGTTTGAAATTCTTGAAAATGCAATGGATATTGTCATATGGCTGCTAAGTGTCCATATCATTTGCCTAGAGTGAAAGGAATCCACAGTTTATCGTAGAAAGGTAGGTTTTGAAAAATAAAAGTTCCACAATAAAAATGAAAACACGTATATGAAGAACGATAAAGACAAATGCCAATGATTGAATTTGAAATTGCCCAAACGAATCAATTTATGTTCAATATTTTGTTGAAAAGAAAATCTTTCGGTTGCTTATAAGATACTGTACGTGATCTACGTCTTCCGTAGAAAGTACTCACGGAACATATGACACTGAGAGAAATAACCAATTGCTGTACAATTTTGGTTTGGCAAACATTATGGGGACATGAGCATACATTCGAAAGAAGCAGTGGTCCATTTCCATCAAAGGTATTTTATGCTGTCGAAAAAGAGGCACTTTCCTTTCCCTGCGTTTTCAGTTAGAAACATTCCACGTATATTAGTACCAAATTCAAGGCGGATAACGTAACGAAGTCTGTCTAAATTTCACTGTTTGTAAAAATAGCATCTACATGGAATGGTTTAACACAGACTTTGTGAAAATTCCACTAGTTGACTGTAATATTTATTTTGTTCATTTTCTTATTTACCCTTTATTGTAAATGTGCATTTTACTTTGGTTTAAAATCGGTTATATTTCCAGTGCGTTGCCATAACCTTTACCTTCATCCCACCAAGGCCACAGGCGTAAACAGAGACTTTGCGAAACAACATAGGTCAAGATCAGACTGCACAGAACGGGCAGTATCATCTTTGATTTATACCGTCCGCTTATTTAGTGAAGCATAATCATGGTAGATGGAAAAATGTGACTGGGTGAAATATCTGCGTTCACCTTTGACTGACCCGAACTGTCTCAAAAAATATATTTCTTCGGAAATTGTATGATTTCACAGAGTCTAGGCAATTTCCCTTCATTTATTAGGACGACAGTGTATATGGGGCATTATCGGCCAGTGTCAATCATGTTAGTTTTCTCTTCAACAGGGTAATACATAGAGTTAGTGACCTCCATGATGAAATGGTACACCAGTGACCTTCACATTGTCTTGCAAGAGTTCAAGGATAAGAGGGTATATACAGGGGTAAATAATAAAAAAGGAAAGGGAAATCTGTCAGGATAGTTTTTTAAAGAATCATTTTTGGACAACGGATGACTACATTTAGCCAAAATTATTAGCAAAACAGTTCCCCTTGTTGTGTCGCTTCCCTCAAATTATTTCTTCACTTTGCAAGGATGCATTCAAACATGTCCAAACCGAACGTTTAGGCGGTTTGGACAAGAAATTCCGGTACAAATAGGCTAGGTTTCATGGTATGAAACACGATATTACTTTATACTAATTGGCAATGTGAGTTTCCTCTTCAAAATGGTTATGTGAGTTTCCGTTCTAATCGGCCATGTTAATTCTAAATTGCAATGCGAGTTTCCATTCTAAATGGCGATACGAGTTTCCATTCTAAATGGTAGAGTGAGTTTCCGTCTTTACTGGCAATGTACAATTTAAATAGCAATGTGCGTTTCCATTCTAAATGGCAATTTTAGTTTCACAATTCTTTGGCAAGTTTAATTGAAAATGACGCAATCAAAGTGATGTTTTTTCCTTGTGTCAGATAGTATTAAAGGCCATAAAGCTGCCAAATGCAAACAATAAGGATGTAAAAATGCTTTTAGATTTAAATCATACCATTTATAAGTATGTAAATTATTGTGAAGATGACAATCTGTTATTGTACGTTCGTGTGTTAGGCAATGGCAGAAATATGAAATTTAAGACTAGCTTTTTTTTTTTTACCTGATTTGAAAATTAATTTTTCTGCAAGCGACTAACACTCGGATCGACCACACAATAACAGATTGTCATCTTCACAATCATTTCTATACTTTCAAATGATATGATTAAAAATCAAATGCATTTTACCACCCTATTGATTACCTCTGGCAGCTATAGGACCTTAAGGAACAATGTTGGAAAAGGATATAACATGGTGGAATGCGCTAAGCATTTAACCCTATACCAAAAAATCCCGTGTTCTCACGACCCTTGGGAAGAAACGGCTTTCTAAAACATTGTGGGAAAATGAATAAATGCTGGTTACCAGCATTTTCTCCTTATTCCCACAATGTTTTCTGCTCTTCCAAAGACAAATCCTGTGTTTAATTATGTTTGATTTATTGTCTGCAAATGCTTTCAATTTGGACAAGTCTTAAATTATGTCGTTTCGAAGAATTTGAAAATAAGCAGAAGAAACACAAGAAAAGTAGGTTGCTGCGATATAGCTGAAGTAACGTTGAAAACGGCGTAAAACATCAGAAAACAAACCTTTTAGTTTCTAAAGATTGACACTAAGGACTGATGCAGAAGTCAAAGGGCGAAAACTCAACAGTTTCAGCTGTTTTGGCCAGATTTTTTTTTTATTTAGTGCCGAACACTGTAGACCAAAGATAAGATGGCACGTTCATCATTCACACGTTCAGCACCCAGTATATAATTAGACCTTTTTCGAACACCTGAAATAAAATCCACCAAAACTCAGGAAGATTTCTCAAAGGTTTGACTAAACAAGAGGACGGCTTAGATCCAAGATCAGACTGCACGTTCTTTGCAGTCTGATCTTGATCTATGCTGTCCGCAAAAAGCCCGTGAAAGGGGCAATGTGAAGGGTACAACATTATCTCTAAGGGTCAAAATATCAGATACAAACTATGGTCTGTCAAATCAAATTTCCTTTCCATATCAAAAGAATGCAAATAGACATATTTCTACGATCATTAGTTGTTGCTGATTCGATAAACGGCCCCTTCATTACCTTTTACACTGCCATAAATAAAATTGGTAGTTCGGGTCAGAAGAAAAGCCGCCATCGATGCACCTCTCGATACGCAGATCTGTCACAAAACACCGGGCAGTGTTGGTTAAAGATCAAACTACGTTTGTATGCAATCTGATCTGAATCTAAACTGCCCGCGTAAGCAACTTTTAGCGTGGCAAAAGTTGAAGTTGTGGTGATAGTGGCCCATCAGCAGACGATAAGATATTTCTTCGATGAGAGCAAATAGATATGACGGATTAGTGAGACTGCCATTGTTATCACCGCAATGATACCGTTGAAATGCATTGTTTGTTCGTTGCTTATTTGTTTGGTTATGGTTCACCATTTAATATGAGCCATGCTCTTGCAAAAGGGGGCTTAATGCATCTCCGTAATGCATGATACCAAGCAAGTCATCACATAATTAGGGATCCATAAAGTCCATTATGTCTAACTAACTACTGTATCATAAAGTAGACTGGTCCTCTGATATACAGAAAACTGACCAATAGCGAAAGGTTTCGGCCTAGGTCAGCCTGCGCGGACTGCGCAGGCTGGCCCGAATCGATACTTTTTCGCAAATGCATTAAGCCCCCTTTTCACAGAGCATGGCTCATATATTTTTGACATAATGTTTCTGACTGCCACACAAGCTATAAAAACAGATTCTTTTCGGAAGAATGAGTTACTGTCTACGTGGAAAAGTTCGCGACGTGGGATTTTTTGCGATTTCGCGATTTTGAAAAATTCGCGTATTTAACCACAAATGTATACCAAGAAGTATTGAGTGTCTTGAATTCGCAAACATTACCTTACGTGTTGTGTTACAAATGTCGGTAATTGATAATTCGCAAGCATTACCTTACGTGAAATGTCGGTAATTGGTAGTTCGCAAACATTACCTTACGTGAAATGTCGGTAATTGGTAATTACCTTAGAAGAAATGTCAGTAATTGGAGATTCGCAAACACGCGTATATATCCACGTATACAGTATGGAGAACATTAATGGGGAAGGAGGATCGGCTTTAACCCTTTTGGCCCCGTGCGTGAACTCAATGACAAAGTGCATATCTATGGTAATGGATTGAGCTCCTTTTTCGATGTGTTTCTCTAAAGTGATCGCGGGGAGTTCTCCAAACTATGCATTTGAACCATGCTCTGTGAAAATGGAGCTTAGTGCTTCTGCGAAAAGTATCGAGCCAGGTCAGCCTGCGCAGTCCGCGCAGGCTGACCCGGGCCGAAACTTTTCGCTATGGGGTTAATTTTCTGTATGTCCAACGACCAGTCTACCTCCTGATTCAGTCGATTGTTAAAAAAAGTTGCTATTATAGATCCATAATTATGTGATGGCTTGATTGATACAATGCATGATCTTAAGCCCCATTTTGCTAGAGCGTGGTTCATTACTATTTTCTTTTATTTGTCAGCACTGTTCACAATACTCCTTCTGATTCGTTGGTAGCAGAAACAGATGTGCCACGCACTGGCAAAAGGGGGCTTAATACATCTCCGTGATGTATGATGCTAAACAAGTCATCACACAATTATGGATCCATAAAATTAATTTTGTCTAACAATGGCTTAGTCATTAGGTACACTGGTCTTTCCACATGAAGAAAATTGACCAATAGCAAAAAGTTTTGACCCATGTCAGCCTGCGCAGACTGCGTAGGCTGGCATGGATCAGAACTTTTTGCAGATGCATAAACACCCCTTTTAACAGAGCATAGCATTTAATGTTCAGCATCAATCCTCAAAAGCAATCCGTCCGAGCTGGGAATCGAACTTCGAATCTCTGGTTAACGAGACATTTCTATTGCCAACTGAGATACCATGGCACCATTTGTCACTGAACACCAATAAAAATAAGCTGAATGATACTAGTAGTATGTTTATCTCGATGGTTCACGATCGTTGATTCGGTTATCGCTGTAGTGAAATACTAGAAAATACCTTGAGCGTGATAAATATTGTGATGGAATGACAGTTTAGATTACCGTATTGCTCCTTGTATTCTTATCTCTTGTAGTAAACGATTATTGTATCCACTGTGGCAAAAGGCGAAAAAAAATCTTTACAGTTCTTTTGTCCTTTACCGCTGTCTCCCTAGCATTCGAAAGAACAGTTGTAGAATTGTTCACTGGTGCAAAATAATCATTCACTTTAAATATAAATATATAAATTGAGATATGCGCTTTTTTCTTTCAATAAAGCTATACTGAGGGTAACTTCTAGAAGTGATCGAAGGTGGAGCGATAGAAAAACAGTCTATTCATATAAAAGATACAAACAAAACTGTTAGCTTTGTCATCGAAACAAGATTGTCGGACTCGTCCTGTTTTGTACAGGTGCAAGACGATCACTTCCCAGAAATTGAGGTGCGTTTATTTCTAGTTGTCGAAGCAGGGCAACGAAGTTTGCTTAAAAAAGGATCGGATACGAATGGTACATTTTTGAGGAGTCAGCATAAAACCACCTGTAGAGCAACCCCAATAAAGGCACAATATACACGCACAGCCAGTTTCCATTTGGAAATGATTTCTCATTTGTCATATGTTTCGTCAGAAGTTATCCAAACATAGCTTCTAGAAAGACCGGGGATATTAATGAGGCGTCGCTCGTTAAGGATGTGTATAAAATGTAATTACATGAAGTTTAATGACATTATTACGTGACCAAGCTCTGATTCCTAGATCAATCAGTGTATTTCTCCATGACACTGCTTTTAGAAAGAAACCGAAGTTGTCTCGTCTTTGGCTCCGAGATGACTAGATATGCATAAAAATGTAACTGTTCACGAGATCTTACTTTCGGATAGTAACTGATCAGTCGATAGTATTTATCTCTTCAGCGCCATGGCAAAAACAGGGGCGTTTGCGGACGACATAGATCAAAGTTCAGACTGCACACGAAGTGCAGTCTGATCTTTGATCTATGTCGTTCGCTTCCTTATTTAAGCCTGCAAGATAAACTGTATCTGAATTTCAGTGGATTGTATTTTCAGTCGTCTAAAGACGTCGGGTCTAGGCATTAGACGCTGACGGAGTTGGGATAAGAAAGCCTACTAGTATCAGGCTGCAAGCCTTCACATTTCGATAGCCTACTGTCGAGAGTGAGAATGACGCAGAGCTTAGCGTAGGTACTACATTGCAGCGTTTGCTGATAACCTAGCGATTCAGTACTGGTCAGTGCTTGGTATATATACGTAGAATCAAAAACAAGGGCATCATTGTATTTTATCTTTATGTAATTGTTTATTTTGCCTAAAACATATAACAAATATGGAATCAAAGTCAATATCGGTTGTGACGCAATGTGCAGCAATACCTACACGACACCTAGCGGGCATACTGGAGATGATACGGCGTATCGTTGCTCTTGGAATCTGCTGGGTAAAGTCACTCTGTCATATTATGTCAGGAGAAACAAGTAACAGGGTTCCCTTATTTTTGGGGCTACATATATACATGTATGTTGAAAAGTGGCGTCTTTTGTTAAACAACACTTAATAACCAAGTCATATTTGCACGACGGCTAGGATTATGGTGTTCCTAAGTACCCGAGCTCGCCGAGCACGCTGCTGCTGTGACAGCAGGATATGTCCAGTCTATCCCGATGTTTTTCCGGTTAGGCGACGGTCGCAGGAACTGTGACCGAAGTATATAAACAATGTTTTACCATCCCGTTGGCAGAAAGCTCATGTATGTATGGGAATCAATAAAAGATCATAAAGCATGTTGACCTGTCAGAATGTTTCCAAACGCCACGATAGCAGTACTTCTGTATTTCCTTTACGGATATTAAACCTTTTTGGTGTCCAAGTCAGAGTTCCCTTTATTACCTATTGGCTTATTTATGACCATAGAAAGTCTCGCACAAAAGACAAAAATAGACCACAAAATGCCTTTTTAAATGGTAGGGAAACGCTATGCAAAAAGGAACTAGTTTGTTACAATGTAAAGTTTTTTGAATATGTATAATTAGAAATAAAGTGGAATGAAGTTACGACCTCGCCTTAATACGTAGCTCTCTTCATACAGAAGACAATAAACATCTTTGAAACTCTTCACCAAACAATCCCGAGTTTAACTACCGTGAGGTTAAAAGCTTTCGGAAACATTGTGGGAAAACAAAAAAATGCTGCTGAACAGCTTTCTCTTCTCTTTCCAACAAAGGTTTCTTGCCTTTCACACACAAATTGCGCCATTTTAACCTCTTAAAATTGTTGTATGCAAATGCTTTTAATTTGGACGTGTCTATAAATTTGGCGTTTGGTAAAGAGTTAAAGACATTATCCCACGCAAGCTATCTTCTTTGTCTTGAAGCGGACTACTTTTAAAAATATCGTAGCGCAGCAAAGAGAAAAACTGCTCGTAAAAAAAACACATTTCTCTTTTTGCAACGATATGGTCACAGGTATCCATGTATTTAACCTTATGTCATATTGACCAAATGTCATTGGTAGGAGATGGAACGTTATCGCAAGAGGATTCTTTCCTCTGTCAAAGCTGAACATTTTTTTTAAAAGATATATTCATACAGCCAGAGAGAGAGAGAGAGAGAACGCTGTTAAAACTTGAAATTGTGTAGAGTGGCTAAGAATTTGGTCAGCTGCGTAAGTATAGATAAATTATACATAATATGGTGTAAGAGATAGAGAAACTCAAGGGATTTGTCCTCATTTAAAACCCGAAACGACGAAAGGACAACAGTGATTTTTTTGTCTGTTTGAAGGTTGCCAAAAAATCAAATGCATCTTCTCCCCATCGTATAATCTGTGCAACCTTACAATTGTCAGAGGCAAAATTTGGCATAGAGATACAAAAATGATTACAGTTTCATAAGATAAAGATAAAGGTGAAATGGGTTAATAATTGGCTTAAAATGAATATAGGCCTATCTTTAAATTTTGTTCGAAATGGGAATGCAGTCAGTTCTGTCGGTCAGAGCGTCGAGCTTAGTACTGGGTACAAAGAAACGCGCTCGCAAAGCACTTGTAGCCCTGAACTGACTTAAAAAGGTGTGAAAGACGTTTAACATTTAGGCTGATAAGCACGACTCATTGACCTTTTGCGGACAGTGTAGATCAAGATCAGACTGCACAGAACGTGCAGTCTGACCTTGGATCTACACTGTCCGATAAGAAGATTTTTAGTTTCAAAAATTAAGGTTGAAAAAAAAAACATTATTCGGGTTTTTTTTTTTTATGTCGGCTTAAAAGTTTTATTTAAATTATTTTATTAGGATAAGGGTTAAAGCATTTCAGTATAGAGATTAATATCTGGTTTGATTCGAATCATTTGTCTGATATAGAAATGTTAAAAAAAAAAAAAGTTTCTCAAACTCGCACCAATCTCTCTCGATGATTGCCTTCTAGAAATCTAGCCAATACACGTACTCGCAGTGTAATGTTGGGGGCTCCAATGGTTGAACCCCGTTGATTAACTCTTAAACTGCTAAGCGCAACTCAAATACCTTTTGCGGACATGGTAGATCAAGATCAGACTGCACAGAACGTGCAGCCTAATCTTAGTTCTACACAGTCCTATAAGGAGATATTTTTTTCTCTCCAAACCTATTAAATAGCAAAATTTAGGTTCGTACTATCGGCTTTAAAATTTCATTTCACTTTCTTAGCAGGTAAAAGGTTAAAGGATTCCGAAACCTCTGATGTTGGATGCTGACGCTCTCTGATTTTTTGGACCTAACTGTAAACGCAATATCAAGGTGGTATTGATGGTGAACGGAACGGGTCGTTACGGCTGAATTAAAACCCTTTACCGCACAATCCCGACTTTTAACGACCCTGAGAGAGAAGGCTTATGAAAAGATTATGGGAAAAGGAGAAAATGCTGGTAACCAGCATTTTCTCCTTTTCCCAAAATGTTTTCTACCCTTCCCAAAGCAAATTTCAGTCTTTCGGTTGCATTTATTTTGTCGTCTGCATATGTTCTCCATTTGAACAAGTCAAAAATTTTGTCGTTTGGTAAAGAGTTAAAAAAGAAGGAGAAAACATCGAGTAATTCCGAAAAGCTGTTAAACATATTAGGCGTATTACCTTGAAATTTCCGGATCGTTTCTCGGACTATAT
Source organism: Tridacna gigas (assembly GCA_945859785.2). NCBI lineage: Eukaryota > Metazoa > Mollusca > Bivalvia > Cardiida > Cardiidae > Tridacna > Tridacna gigas. The sequence goes on along the minus strand of OX244030.2, from coordinate 47,257,610 downwards.
TTTTTCTGAGAGAAGCATTGCATCTGACTATTACAGAAAATAGATAAATATTTGAATAGTTTAACACATTCCCAGAAGTAACTTTCTTCGTTTTGTAGACGAATTTTTCTTTTCGGCTCAACTCTTGATCGGACGCCAAAATTTAGGACGTGTCCAATTTGACAGCATTTGTAGACGACAATTTACATGTGGATCAAATGTTGATATCTGCCTTTGATTGGGTAGAAAACATTGCGAAACTAGAAAGAAACAAGCATTTTCTCCTTTTCCTACAATGCTTTCGATAGTGTTCTTTTTCAGGATCGTTAAAACTTGGGATTGTGTGGTAAAGGGTAAAATCTGGCTACTTTTGAAATCTATGACGGTGAAAGGGGGACAAAAAATGAAGACGAGAGTTTACGGTTAGACGATAGTTAACCCCAAGGCTGCTGAGTGCAACTCAAAGACCTTTTGCGGGCAGTGTAGATCAAGATCAGACTGCACATAACGTGCAGTCTGATCTTGGATCTACACTGTTCGATAAGGAGATATTTTTCTCCAAACAATAAATTTGTAATAGTATTACTCGTGATTTTACTATTGCCTTGAAAGTTACATTTAAGTTATTCAGCAGGATATGGATTAAGGCAAAGCATCACTGGAGCGGACCTCTGGGAAAAAGGGGGCTTAATGCATTTTCACAATGCAGTATACAAGTTAGTCGTCGAATAATATTGATCAATTTTGTCCAAATAAATCTGCTGAATCAGAAGGTAGAACCATGTAGATTTTTATACTTTCACACACACACAAAAAGGTTTTAATCCTGAATTTGATAAGGTAAAAACTGGCAAGCCTTCAATAAAATTAATAGTAAAGTATAAGTAAGAAACGAAATGGTATTTCTTCAAATGGATGCAAAGCATGTAAGAGCATATGAGGTATTTTCGATCTCGCGCCAGAATTTCGCAAAGGTTTGATAAATGCCAAATGACCGATATATTGGATCCTATCCTGATAAGTATGGTGACGTCATTTCTGATCTCTTGAAAACAGACAGATAGCGAAAGTATCATCACGTTATTCAAATGCAAAAAAAAAAATGCACATTTTACCTGAATGTAATAACCCAGTTGGTTGCGCTTGCAAAAAAAAAAACAGCGATATTTATCAGTACTTCATAGCAATTTTGATTTACGGAAAACAACCCAAATAGGTTCCTTTAAACAGCAGGTCAACTTGGCCATCTATAATAATAATGAGCTATGCTCTGGCAAAAGGGGGCTTAATGGATCACAAGCAAGTCATCGCATTAGTAATAGATCCATAAAACCCGTTTTGTCTAACAACCGACTGATTCATGAGGTACACTGGTCCTTTGCCATGCAGAAAATCTACCAAAAGCAAAAGGTTTCGGCCCAGGTCAGCCTGCGCTGATCTGAATCGATAATTTTTGCAGATGTATCAAGCCCCCTTTTCATAGAGCATGGCTCAGTTTTATTGCTTTCCAGCGGCATGACATAAAATCCCTAGCTGACGTAAAACTGATTACTCTTGTGTTATCTATCATTTTTATACTTAGATTCTGTCAAATTGTTGTGAACATAAATGAGCCCTACTCTGTGAAAAGGGGGCTTAATGCATCCGCAAAACGTATCAATTCATGTCAGCCTGCGCAGTCAGCACAGGCTGACCTGGGTCGAAACTTTTGCTATTTGTAAATTTACTTCATGTCAAAGGACCATTCTACCTCATGATTCAGTTGGTTGTTTGACAAAATGGATTTTATGGATCCACAATTATACTATGTCTTGCTTGGTGTAATGCATCACGGAGATGCACTAAACCCCTTTTTGCCAGAGTATGGCTCAAATCGATTTTCATGACATTTTAGCAAAGAGTCATTGGAAATCGAAATGATGTAAAACAACACTGCGTGTCCTTTTTTTTTTGCTAATTTATTCAAGAAAAATGGCTGTATGCATCTACCAAAGAATCCAGCGTTTTGAAGAATCTTGGAAAAAGACTGTTGAAAAACATTGTGGGAAAAGAAAAAGTGCTGTTAACCAGCATGTGTCCTGATATTGCCAGAAATTTAATTACTGTCAATAAAAACAAGAAATCAAATTTATTTAACTCTTTTGCCAACCGATGCTAATCAGTCTCGTTTGAAGATTCCTTTAGCACAATTCCAAATGAATATCTTTGTTCAAGCATAAAATTAAATAAAAACATTAATAATAATAATAATAATAATAATAATAATGGCAATAGATAAGAATTGACATGAACTGAGGAGTAATACAAAGTAGGATAACATTGTGTAGTACTGTTGAATAAGTAAATACTTGTAAAAATAATGCGGCAAAAGGAGATATTCCTCGGTAGAGGTAATTTCTCTTCATACAATGCTCTTTATATAATGGTTTCTAGAAGTGGCCTGCTGCTGCAATACTTCAAAAGTCGTCTGCAAATCTGTGAAACCCTTTACCACATAATTTCGAGCTTTAAATACGGTGACGAAGAAGGCTGTTGAAAACATTGTGGGAAAAGAAGAAAATGCCGGTAACCAGCATTTTCTCTTTTTTTCCACAATGTTTTCTTCCCTTTCGAAGACAAATTCCATCATTTGAAACATCTGCAAATGCTTTAGATATTTACGATTCTAAAATTTTGTTGTCATGTAAACAGTTAACCGTTAGGCTGCTAAATGTGACTCATTGGCCTTTTGCGGACAGCATAGATCAAGATCAGACTGCACAGAATGTGCAGTCTGATCTGGGATCTACACTGTCCGATAAGGAGACATCTTTCCTGCAAAAAATACCTCTAAAATAGGAAAATTTTGGTTTTTACTATCGGCTTGAAAGTTTCATTTCTATTATTTAGCAGGATAAGGATTAGTACGACTACTGAAAAAAAAAAAAAAAAAGCCTTATAGAATGTTTATTACTGTCATTATTACGAAACAGCAGTAAACAGTTCTATTATCTTCCAATTTTATTTTGATGTGTAACTCTTAGCGATTTTATACGTACTTGAGTGGCTTTAGCAACATTATTGCCGAATGCACTGTATGAGCATGCGTAACAAGGAAGGTCTACCTAAGAAAAAAAGATTGACTGCGAAAGAGGTTTTGCAATGTGAATATTTAACCCTTTCCCAAACGATAAAATTTAGACCGGTCCAGATTGAAAGTGTTTGCAGACGACAATTTTAAATTTGATGAAAATGACAGAAAGTTCTCCAAAAGGGTAGAAAACACTGTGGAAAAAGGAGAAATTGCTCGTTACGAGCAATTTCTCCTTTTCCCACAGTGTTTTCAAAAGACTTGTACTGCAGTCACGTGAAAACCAGGGCTCGTTTGGGAAAGGGTTAAACTCTTTCATGGTTTGGTATGAAGAGAATAATGAAAAGGAATCATGCCATCAACTGCTTCTTTTTCCTCACGTTTTTGCAAACTGTAGAAATGTGAAATCTTCAATTAGATATGAACTATGCTCTGGCAAAAAAGGGGCTTAAGGCATCTCCATGATGCTTTACACAAAGCAAGTTATCGTCTAATTTGGGATTCATGAAATCTGCTTTTTCTAACAATCGACTGGTTCTGGAGGTAGAATGGTCCTTTGACATGCAGAAAATTGACCAATGGCAAACAGTTTCGACTCATGACAGCCTGTGCGGACTGCGGATGCAGATGCATTAAGCGCTCTTTTCACAGAGCATGACTCATTATCGTCCACTATATATGAGCCATGCTCTGACAAAAGGGGGCTTAATGCATCTCCGTAAACCATTATACCAAGCAAGTCATGACATAAGTATGGATCCGTAAAAAAAAACCTATTTAGTCTGGCAACTGACTAAATACAGGGGTAGAACGGAGAAGCATAAAATTTACAAATAGCAAAAATTTTCGACCTTTGCTATAACGTTTTCAAAAACTTAATTATTGCAAAACACTAAGAGATTTGCACTTGGAATCAATTTGTGTATGGCTGTAAATTCTATTTTTTCTACAACGTTTACAAAAGCCGCACGCTGATAGACGCAAGAAAAAGGTCGGCTGGGGACAATTAGTGTCCGAGCGCAATTTCTTATTTTGCTTCAACGTTTTCAAACGTAATTTGCTGCTTGACGCGAAAAGTCGTATTCTTAAGTTAATTAATGTTTGGCTGCTGACTTTAATTTGGAACAAATGTCTGGCATTATACTTGTGCGGATATATCTTCATTTAATGTCTTTTTGAGAATATTGTCGAAAAAAACGAATCCAATTAGCATGTTTACAACTCATTTGAAATGGAGAGTAATATTTCTTTTTTTACTTTAACCCTTTACCTGACAACTTATGTATTTTTTGCGACCGTGTCAAAATATTAATCCTTAGGATGCTAAGCGCGACTCACTGACCTTATGCGGACAGTGTAGATCAAGATCAGACTGCACAGATCTTGGATCTGCACTATGCGATAAGGAGATTAAAAAAAAAAAAAAAAAAAAATAATGATAATAATAATAAGTTTGAAACAGCACAGCTTGCATAGAACATGCATGCTTAGATCTACAGTGTTTGCTATTTCAAACCTATACCCGATGGCGAAACTTTAGACTTTTCCGAATTGAAATCATTTGCAGACGACAAATTTAATGGGTTTCAAATTATGGGATCGTTTTTGAAGTGAAGAAAACATTGTGTGAAAAGGAGAAAATGCTGGTTACCGGTATTTTCTCCTTTTTCCACGATGTTTTTAAGTTCTCTTCCCTGGGGTCATTAAACTCAGGATTGACGCTTAAAGTGATGGTAAATGATTGTAATCATAAAGAAGCAGAAATATATTTAGAAAAGAGAGAAATAGTGAACGTAATACTTTTTTGACAGAAACGTAAAACAGTTTATGGTCATAAACAGACATGCAAATCACATAAAATATTTTAGTGGCCATCTCAGCCTCTATTGAGCATGAATCAAAAGCAGCAGCCTCTATTAAACATAAATTAATAGCAACCTAGCTCTACTAAGCATGAAATAATTGAATTCCCAAAGATTTCAAAATATATGTTGACCTGTACCTGTAATAAGCGTGTACCTGTCTTAAACAAGCATTTTTTATTGTCCTTCAGTCGCTTGTGAAATGATTGTTGGATAAAATATTGTCATCGTGCTAGAACGGTAAAACTAAGTTGCTGAAGGACCAGCCAAAAGTACTCAACCAGCATTTGGCAGCTTTTGAAAACACTGCAGGATAAAAGCAATTTCTCTAACCCCTCCCCCCCCCCCCCCACACACACACACACACGCCCCCCCTCCGAAAATGCTATCTATGATACCCCAAAACGCCAACATGTAAAGTGTTTGTAGTTTGTTTAAACTGTAACAAGCATTCTTGGACTAACATTAGCATTTGCAAGGCTGCGTTGAAAATATACAGGAACGATAACTCGTATAGAAAATAGTGAAATATGAAAAAATATAGAAACGGCTCTGCTTTACATCTCGCAAAATATTGAGATTAATATTAACCCTTTACCACACAGTCCTTTAACTCTTTACCAAACGATAAAATTTTAGACGTTTCGAAATTGAAAGTATTTGCAGACGACAAATGTAGCTGAAATTATGGTAATTGTCTCTGAAAGTTTTGAAAACCTTGTGGGAAAAGGAGAAAATGCTGGTTACCAGCATTTTCTCCTTTTACCACAAGGTTTTCAAAAGGCTTTTTCCTCGGGGTTGTTAAAACTAGGGATTGTGTGGTATAGACTTAAACAGTGTAAAAGGAAGAATCGAAGGCTGTATAATATCATTCAGTGGAACATAAGGCTCGGTCATCCTTATCAAACCGATCAACAGGAATTTCATTCAGGCGGCTCGGGAACAATTACAGATAGGTATCTCTAGAGGAAAGGTTCCTACAAGAAAGTAATTGGATTACGTAGGAAAAGATTGGTCAGCCCGAGTCTCCCGTCACAATGTCCTAGATACGACTCGGGTGACATTATCTCGGATGAGTTTATATAGTCTGTTACGTTATTGAATTCCACAGGGGTTTGTTAACTTTTTCTTTGCAAACTACTTGTAAATGAGTCATGCTCTGGCAAAAAGGGGCTTATTGCATCTTCATGATGCATTGTATCAATCAAGCCATCATATAATTATGGATCCATGATAGCTACTCTTTTTTTAAACAACAGACTGAATCATGAGGTAGACTGGTCCTAAGGCATACAGAAAATTGACAAATATCGAAAAGTTTAGGCCCAGGTCAGCCTGTGCGGACTGCGCAGGCTAACCTCGGTGGATACTTTTCGCAGATGCATAAAGCCCCCTTTTCACAGAGGATGGCTCATTAGTAGCTGCCAAATTAATTGTGACTTAGAATTCGAGAGTTGTCTGTGAAAGGATAGAAAACATTGTGGGGATTCGACTTTTCGCCTTGGTTTAAAAGTAGATTTCTTTTGTAATCGAAGCCAAGTTTGGTCATAGTGTGGTAAAAGGTAGTGGCCCAAGAAGATCAAAGATCAAACTGCACGTTCTGTGCTGTCTGATTTTGATCTACATCGCCATTCGCAAAAGCTACTTATGTTGCCCAAGGCAGTGAAAAAGACAATCTACCTTTTGTTTTGAACGAACGAACGAACTAACGAACGAAGGATCGAACGAACGAACGAACGAACCAGGCTCTTAATCTTTTGAACACAAGGCGTTCTTCTTATTGTGCAGACAACCCATCGAATTTATGAGACCTCTCAGAACGAAGATTATGAAAAACTATGTTTTTTTTTTGTTGAAAAAGAAATGATTAGGTAGAAACGATGATGAATTGTCAATAAAGATTTTTATCGGCAAAGATCAAAGTAAACTAAATCACATCTCATCTCAGCAAAATTTTGCAAAATTGGAAAACCTTTAGGAAATTAGTGTTTACAAGTTCTTAAATTGTTGAGGAAAATGTCCAACTTTTAAAACAAAACTTCTGGCTGTTGACTTTTTGTGTCTTACAACAAAATACTTTCGAAAACATCATGGCAAATAAAGGAACTGAGCCATGCTCTGTGAAAATGGAGCTCAATGCATCTGCTGAAAGTATTGACCCAGACCTGGGCCGAAACCTTTTGCTATTAGTCAATTTTCTGCATGTCCAAGGACCAGTTTACCTCATAATTTAGTGGGTTGTTAGACAAAATGGATTTTATGGATCCATGATTATGTGATGACTTGCTTTGGTATCCTACATCACAGAGAGGCACTAAGCCCCCGTTTGCCAGAGCACAGTTCAGTTGCTTTGAACGATTTGTTTTATGATGGATCGATGGTCTAAGTATTCGAATTAAATATACCTGATACGCTCGTTGCTGCGATTTTTTTTTCTTAAGTTGATAAAAACAACACACTGTACATTTTCCTATAAACTTGGAGACATTGGACGTTAAACTCGGACGACAGGGACAAATCTGGGTGTTTAAATAATGGTCCCTTTGGAATCGGTAACTTCGTCTATTTTTATAAGATTTTTATGACACCGTCGTTCTACTTAGAGTACGACCCTACATAATCTACCCTTGCTATAGATCAGGTGTCATTCTCTAACCTTTTGGCAATTTGGCTCGAAATCTAAAAGTACCCTAAAAGGCTACGTAGCCCGTTAATGAAATACCGCTGAAAAGTATATTGTTTCTTGAATTTGTCTTTCTATTTTTCTAAAGGTTTGCCAGCTATCGCCTTACTAATTCAACGATGAATCACTTTTTGAAGTTTAGCAAGATAACCAAAATTTGAATAGCCCTATGTAAAGAATCATTACATGACTGCATAGACATTGAAACTAAAACACTGGTTAGAATAAAGAAAGGTGTTTGATGTAACAACAATTTCACAAATAGCTTATTCTCATAGCTACCTGATTTTTACCCAAAGTAAACACAAAGTCTGATCTTGAATCCAAGCCGTCTGCTACTTTGGTTATAAATAAGTTTTTTTTATCCTTCGTTCCATCCTTTGTTCCATCCTTCGTTCGTTCGTTCCTTCCTTCATTCCTCCCCTCCTTCCTTCTAAGTCAATGATTTTTTTGTAAAGGGTTAAAAATGAAGGAACTCCCTTTTCATTGCTTTGATTTCCTATGGCGATATATCAGCTAGTGTTTGTTTTCTCTCTAACACAATGATTCAAAAAGATACCAATGAATAATTAAGAGCCTTTTATCTCAAGAGAAATACGAATAACTCTATAAAGGGTAGTTTTTTATTTATCTTTTGGTGCTATTGCAGGCGTTAATAAATCACTAACTTTTTTTATGGGTTTGTGTAACTAAAATATCATCGAAAAACAATATGAGCATTGCTATACTACTGAATAATCGAAGTGCTCTTTTAGCCATTGTATAGTTAATATCAGTTCACGGGTTCGAGTCTCACTGGATCCACTTGGTTTTTCATGGGAGCGTCCTTGGGCAAGACACTTCAGAGCCCTAGCCTAGGAAAGGAGACAGGAAATACATAAATGTGTGAGCTGTAGCCGTGATATGACTAAATCAATGTTGAAAGCGGCGTAAAAGACCATTCAACCAACCAATCAATTGATTTAGTACTACATGAGTAAATAAATATACATGTACTTGGGTAAAACAGTGAATTCCATTACATTCGAGGCGACAGTTGAGTACGAAATATAAACTGCTTCTGCAGTGTACGACTTGAATGGAATTCAGTATTGCAATGAAGCACATGTATGTTAAAGTAACAATAGCTGCCAAAAGTGAACAAAGTGGGTCTTAAAATGCATTTAAATCATACCATTTAAAAGTAATGAAATTACTGTCAAGATGACAATCTGTTATCGTATATTCGGTCCCATTGTTAGTCGGTGGCCGTGAACGTAATTTCAAAACTAGGTTAAAAGTTGCGAGGTCAGTCTATCTTTTGTTTTACCTTTTGCCTGATTTTGAAATTCATTTTTCTGCCAGCGACTAACACTTGGAGCGACCACACATTAACAGATTGTCATCTTCACAATATTTCCCATACTTTTAAATTGTATGATTTAAATTTAAATGCATTTTAACACCTGCAATGATTTTTTTGGCCGCTATTGCGCCCCTAACCCTAAGCTGCTAAATAAGTTAAATGAAACTTTCAAGCCGATAGTATAAACCCAAATTTTGCCATTTCAAAGAGATTTTATGGGGAAAACATCTTCTTATCGGAAAGTGTAGGTCCAAGATCAGACTGCACGTTCTGTGCAGTCTGATCTTGATCTACACTGTCCGCAAAAGGTCATATAGTCGCGCTTAGCAGCATAATGGTTAAATGAATTATCTATTTTACATTAATAAACTTTCTATATAAAACAATAAATATGACGGCTAAATCATCTTGATTAATATTTCAATAATCATATTGATTAATATTTCAAAACAAAACAAAGAACAGGCGGAGAAAACATTGTGGGAAAAAAAAAAACGAAATATTGGTTACCATCATTTCTCATTTTCCTATGATGTTTCAAAAACTCTTCGCACTGAGGATCTCTAAAACACAAAATCGTTTGGTTAAAGATACACCTATATATATTTTTTTTCAACAAGCTTTTAACCCCATTTTATCTGCATTTGATCAGCTATATTCATTCTGGTATCTTCGTGCCAAATGTTGCCCAGGACGGTTGCAGGATCACATAGATTACGACCGATAGAAAATGCATTTCATTTTCTTGGGGCCAGCAAGGAAATCACTGTTGTGACGTTTCCGGTTTTAAATCGAAGATTTCCGATATGTTTATTATCCCTTACACCATATATATCGGTAATTTATCTATGTTTACACAGCCGACTAAATTTTGAACCATTCTACACTCTATTAAATTTTTACATTTTTTTTCCTCTGGCTGTAAGGATGCATTTTTTAGGGGTTTTAGATGCCTCGCCGTTATTAAACAAAAGTGGAACAAGTGATCTGTTTGTATCCCATCCCTTTTCCCAACAGAACTTCAGAAATCTGCTCTTCATGACTCTAGTAAACATTTTGGCAAATGGAGACATTGCTCCTTGTGAGCACAATTTCCATTCGCCACGGTGTTTTTTAGTACCGGTTTGTCCAATCTATCATTAGCATACTTAACACCTGTTTTTTTCTTCAAGTTCTCTGTTATTGCAATAAATTAGAAGGGTTCGGCAAAGTGCATCGGAAAACAGAATGCCCCGGCAAAAGAGGGTTTAATGCGTCACCATCACATAACTATGGATCCATAATAGCAACTTTTTTTTAACTGAATCGTGAGGTATACTTATCCTTGGACTCAAAGAAAACTGACAAACAGCAAAAAGTTTCGGCCCAGGTCAGCCTGCGCGGACTGCGCAGGCTGACCTGGTCGATACTTTTCGCAGATGCATTAAGTCCCATTTTCACAGAGCACGGCTCAGATATTTTTGTATGTTTGTAATAAAATGGAATTTTATAAAGCAGTAAAATGATACAGTTTAACACTTTCATTGCAAATAGTTTTTGCGGACGGCGAGAATCACGATCAGACTGAACAGAACGTGAAGTCTGATCTTGGATCTGCCCCATCTGCTAACGAATCCCAAACTTTTACCAAAATGATTTCAGTTACAATGTAAAATCTTCTTCTATAGGATTACCTCGAAAAAAGTCGTGATCTTTTGAGTTGGTAGCGAAAGAGTTGACTCATTAACCACTTCAGAATTTCAGGCAGATGGCGCCGATTGCATGATTGTACGAAAATATCTATTGGTTGTCTTGTACAGAGTAACAACCAGTTGACTCGAAATAAAATGTGTGTAACCCAAGGTCATGGACACTAAACGGTAACCTCCATAACAAAGCTGAAAGATCGAACCCGGAAGCTCAGTCGGTAAAGTACAGAGTTGTTACTCCAGAGGTCACGAGTTCGAATCCAATCACAGCGTAACTCGTTCGGAGGACTGGTGATAGTCAATATTCATTCCTCTAACACCTCTGAACCTCGAATAAACAACAAATTGAGTTCTGCTCTGTGAAAAGGGCTGCGAAAAGTATCGATCCATATCAGCCTGCGCAGTCCGCGCAGGCTGACATGGGCCGAACATTTTCGCTATCTTTAAACTTTCTCCCTTTCAAGGGATAACTCGATCTTATGGTTCAGTCGGTTGTTTGATAAACTGGATTTTATTCATCCATTATAAGATGATGTCTGGCCTCGTATAATACATTACGGAGATGCATTAAGCCCCGTTTTACCAGACCAAGGCTCAAATACTGTTAGAAAAAACATTATCGGCCAAACAAATAAACAGCTACCATAATTCAGACATATCACGCGTTGACAGTCCAACTACATGTACTCGGGTCTTCTTTGATTTCACCCTTGCTAGGCTAGGGCATTGTAGTGCCGTATCAAAGATCACTCTAACACGACCAGCGTCTCTAACTGGAATCCATCCCGGATCTCCCAATTCCAAATCCGAGTCTAAAGCCCCTCCCAACCCGTCACAACTCGGCCGATTCCGTATCTACATCTGATCTTGCCTTTATCGAGAAGGCTTCCATCTTAGAATACTGTTGGTCACATGATCTTAAACATGGCGGCGCCTATGAAATTACATAAGCAACGACAACAACAGCTGCAGTGAAATAATTCAAAGCCATCATTCTGTCGATGAAAACTGTCAACGAAAATGTGAGACCGCAAACTGTTTCTCAACGGATATGTATTTGGAAAGGCTTCGATAGAAAATTGTAAGTGGTGTTTCTTTTCTTAAGTGGGGGCTTACGATTTTAAGAACGGTACAGCGGTGTATTTCCGACAAAGAATTGTACGGTGTGGGTGCATGTCACCTATCGTAATACAGCCGAGGGATGTGATCAACGGTTCAACTGCAGTTTGCCGAATGAATCCCTCCCTAGCCATTAGAGCTGATAAAGGTATATTACACCCTCAGTACACGTTTAACTTTTGCATTTAGACCAATAAATAAATCATAAAGAAGATAGGGAAAACATTTAATCCTTATCACTTCATCCAGTCAATCCCATGTCTTAACGACCCCTGGGGATCAAGCTTTTGAAACCATTGTGATAAAACGAGAAAATGCTGGTAACCAGAATTCTCTCCTTTATCAAAAATTTTGTCTTCTCTTTCAGAGACATATTTCATCATTAAGGCCAGTAGTTATCGGTCTTCCTCAATTTCTTGCAATTTGGACAAGTCTTAAATTTTGCTGTTTGTGAAAAGATTTAAACTGCAAAAATAACGGAAAATCTCCAGCGAGTCTGAAAATGCAAAATACTGCTATTTTAGATTTCTCTTGGCTGCAAAAATCTCCCCATATCAAAGGATGTAGCCCAAGATCAGATTGTACGTTCTGTGCAGTCTGAAATTGTTCTACACTATCCGCAGAAACGTCTTAAATATCCCTCTGCAGTTTAAGGATTTAACCCTTTTAGCGCCGTGGGCGAAAACAGGGGGGTCTTTCAGACGGTATAGATCAAGGTCAGACAGCACAGAAAGTTGAGTCTGATCTTGGATCTATACTGTCCGCTTGTCTTGACAAGTCTGTAAGATAAAAGATATTTTTGCCTATCAGTGTATTGTATTTTCAGCTGCCGAAAGAGGTGTAGTTTTTATATTTGGCACTAATAGAGTTAGGAAAAACTTTCAGTAAATAACGCCCAGTCGTCGATCTACGTGCTTAGCTCGAATTACACATAAAGATTACAAAGATCTCCATAAATCTCCGCGAATTAACCGTAAAGATTGTGTAGTCAATTTCTCATAAAGACGAACAACATCTATCTCCTAAATATATCTATAATGATTAACCCATTGCTTGCTAAATAATAGATAAATAAATGAACCATGCTCTAGCACAAGGGGGCTTGCTGCATTTCCGTGATCCATGATTCCAAACAAGACAAGACAGTATGATAGATTCAGAAAGTCCGTTTTATATCATAACCCACTGAATCATGAAGCGTACTGGTCCTTTGAAATGCAGAAAATTGACCAAAAGCAAAAAGTGTCGACCAAGGTTAGAATAACCTGGGTCGATACACTTGGAAATGCATTAATCCGCCTTTTCACAGAGCATGACTCCAATAATAAAAAATAAAAAAAAACTGTTAACCCTTAAGCTAATAATCGCGACCAACTGACCTTTTGCGGACGTGCAGTCTGATATTTGATCTACACTATCCGATGCGGTATTTTTCTTTCCGATGAAATTTAGTTTGAAACCGCAATGTTTGGGCTTTCAGTATTGAGTAGAAATTTGCGCTTCATTTATTCAGCAGCTTAAGTGTTAAATAATTATAACCAATACAAAACCTCACGTTGGAACCTGCAGTTCCTTATATTGTAATTTTCATGGAGTGATTGCTTATTGGTAAATTGGCTGACAACGATCGGACTATGTAGGTACAAGATCAGACTACACGTTATGTGAAGTCTGATCAACGGATCTGTACTGTTCACAAAGGCCTTACCATTAGCTAGATAAATGAAAGGAACTTTCCCATTAAGTTAACTCTTTACCGTACGAGAAAAATGCAGACTTGGCCAAATTGAAAGCAGTTGCAGACGACAATTTAAATGTGGCTTCAATGATGGAATTTATCTTTGATAGGGTAGAAAATATTGTGGGAAAAGAAAAAAAAAAAAAAAATGCTGGTTACCAGCATTTCCTCCTTTTCTCACAATGTTTTCAAAAGACTTCCTCGTGTTTGTTAAAACTCGCGATTGTGTGGTAAACCAGATTGCCCATTTTTTCGGGGTGGGGGTGGGAGAAGGTTGATAGTTTTTAAGGGAAAAAATCACAAGAACGTGACTGTTTAGCCTTAGTTGGGGACACAATTGCCCACGATGGAACTCGAACGCACGACCTTCAAAACCATAATCGGCGACTCTGCCAACTGAGCTATCGGGCCAACTGATAAAATACCGTGTTAACCCTTAATTTGCTAAATAAGTCGAATGAAACTTTTAAGTCTATAGTGCTGGTATAAACCCAAAGGTATTTTGGGGAAAAATATCTCCTCATCGGACAGTGTAGATTCAAGATTAGACTGCACGTTCGGCGCAGTCTGATCGTGATCTGCAAATGGTCGTTTAGTCGCGCTAAGATGTATTTATCTCATTATTTCAAGGAATAGGTATTTTTACACTAAGAATACAAAAGACATTCTGTAATTCCTCGTGTTATTTACATGCTATTTTATGTATGTTTTAATTCTAAAAGTATCCATGCACGTGTATGAAAATTAACAGTCTTAAATAAGATTTTCAAAAATAAAACTTGAGAAACGAAATCTAGTCTAATTCCCCTTTATCATAGACTCCTGTACTAAACATGAGGGTGGATGCACTATAGGTTTATACCATTTTTTAGCCCTTAAAACGCTGGAACCAACTTGTTTTTGCTGACAGCGGAGATCAAGATCAGACTGCACAGAACGTGCAATCTGATCTTTGATCTACGCTGACAGCTACTTCATTACATCTTCTGGCTAAAACAACCTTGAAATAACAATATTTCAGATGTTTTTCTTCATTGAAAAGGTCCTTTTCATAAATTCAGCAGTCTAAGAGTTAAAGACAAATTAGATTAAATGGTGCTTAAATGATAAGATTGGTAAGATTGGAAGATTGGAAAGGGTATAGAACAATGTGGAAAAAGGAGAAAATTTTCTCCATTCCCACAATATTAAAAAAAATTACCCCTCTTCAGAGTCTTTAAAACGCGGGAGAGCTTGCATAAATGTCTTCTTATCGAATCGTAAAATAATTTTGAAGCAGTTAGTGCCAATGCATGAAATTTCAAAGTTGTATGAATTTAATTTGTCGTATGGAGTAACTTCCCAACTTTGGAGCTTTTCTTTGTTTCTGCCTATTTAATTAAAGTCTTCATTTCAAATTTTCACACCGTATCAAGCATTAAAAAAGACTTAAAAGTTTGAGCTCAAATTCAATTGAGCATGGATTCACGTTTTATAAGAACGGTCACTGGTTATACTGTAACACAAATATAGAGACAAATAAAGGTACCAGCACTAAGTAGCGCATGTTCGCACCCTTACACACATTCTTGGAGAAGTCATTAAAGATTGAAGACGCATACCTCACCGTCTGTCAGTAGTCAGACCGAAAGAGCTAATAGGACTTGACATTTTAGGATGTAAACTCTTTACCAGACGACAAAATTTTTACACTCGTCCAAATCGAAAGCATTTGCAGACGACAGAGTAATCGTGGCTGGAGTGATGCATTTTTTTAGATAGGGTGAAAAACATGGTAGGAAAAGGAGAAGATGCTGGTTACCAGCATTTTCTCCTTTTCCTACGATGTTTTTGAAAGCAGTTTTCTTCAGCGTTGTCAACAAACAGTATTATTTTGTAAGGGACTTATCGATAGATATGAGTCATGCTCTGTGAAAAAGGTGTTTAATGCATCTGCAAAAAAGTCTCCACTCATGTGAGCCTGCGTATGTTTTGCTACTAGTAAACTTTATGTATGTCCAAGGACCATTCTACCGCGATATTCAGTTAACTATTAGACTAAGTCGATCTGACGAATTCCTAATTATGCGATGAATTGCTTGGTATAATGTATCACGGAGATGCACCAAACCACCTTTTCCCAGACCGCCGCTCTAATGTAAGGAATGCTTATGTACAAGATACCACCCCGACGAAAACAATGCCATGGAAATGTGTCCATAGTAATTGAAGGGAACATTATTCACACAGTTGCAGTGTGTTGCCAAGTTATGCACCACGCAAACAAATCTCTTTGAGCCGAGAGCTGTAGCTCTGTGGTAAAGTGCCTCGCTACAAAGCCAGGGAGGTTGTGAGTTCGTATCCCTGCTCGCCCAAGACTCTTGTGGAGGATTGGTTGATGCGACAGGTTACATCCCTCTCTTAGCACTAAATTGTTGACTTTACAAGTGTTTTGGAGAAAGTCTTATGCTTAGTCCTGGCGAAAAAACTACTTCCAGTAATGCACGGATAGCTTCAGTTGCGACAGTAATATATCTGACAGAGGTCAACACCAAATATACAAACTCGGCTTTTGTTACTCGTGTTCATTTGTCTCTACAAATATTTCTTAACAGTTTTGATTTGACTTATGAATCGCGACCGAAAAAAATAGTTTGAAAAGAAAAATGGTTTAAGAAAAAAACTTTGATCTTTCGACTATATGATACTCTGAATATACCGGACGAGCGTGCCTTTAGAAAATAGGGTAGCAGCAGTTCTATTTGCTCTTACGAGAAGTGGACAGTGTAGGCCAAGATCAGATTGAACGTAAAATACACCCAAGGCCGCGGATGGGTGGATAAAGGGAAAAGGATAACTATGTAGGGGTATGTTTATATATAAGCAATGCTCTGTGAAAAGGGGATTTAATGCATAAAAAAAAGGGGGGGATCGGCCTTACTGTATGTTCATGTTTGCAGTCTGACCCCACTGTCTGTGTGCAGCCTTCCCCTACTGCATGTTTAAAGCCTCCAGGCACTGTCTGTGTGCAGCCTTTCCCTACTGCATGTTTGCAGCCTCCCGCCACTGTCTGTGTGCAGCCTTCCCCTACTGCATGTTTTGCAGCCTCCCGCCACTGCCTGTGTGCAGCCTTCCCCTACTGCATGTTTGCAGCCTCCCGCCACTGCCTGTGTGCAGCCTTCCCCTACTGCATGTTTGCAGCCTCCCGCCACTGCCTGTGTGCAGCCTTCCCCTA
Source organism: Tridacna gigas (assembly GCA_945859785.2). Classification (NCBI taxonomy): domain Eukaryota; kingdom Metazoa; phylum Mollusca; class Bivalvia; order Cardiida; family Cardiidae; genus Tridacna; species Tridacna gigas. The sequence goes on along the minus strand of OX244030.2, from coordinate 47,240,912 downwards.
CTGCATGTTTGCAGCCTCCCGCCACTGCCTGTGTGCAGCCTTCCCCTACTGCATGTTTGCAGCCTCCCGCCACTGTCTGTGTGCAGCCTTCCTCTACTGCATGTTTGCAGCCTCCCGCCACTGCCTGTGTGCAGCCTTCCCCTACTGCATGTTTGCAGCCTCCCGCCACTGTCTGTGTGCAGCCTTCCTCTACTGCATGTTTGCAGCCTCCCGCCACTGTCTGTGTGCAGCCTTCCTCTACTGCATGTTTGCAGCCTCCCGCCACTGGCTGTGTGCAGCCTTCCCCTACTGCATGTTTGCAGCTTCCCGCCACTGTCTGTGTGCAGCCTTCCCCATACTGCGTGTTTGCAGCCTTCCCCCACTTTATATGTGCAGCCTTCCCCTGCTGTTTATGTGCAGCTTTTCTCTATCGTCTGTTTCCAGCTACCCTCATTGTCTGTTTTCAGCCTTCCTCTACAACAATAACAAACACCTCGTCGTCACGTGTCCAATATGATATTTTGTTAAATGGTAATGCTCTGATATCTTTCTTTGTTTAAGGATATGGGCCTTATAAAGTATCCTGTCCGTCTGACTGGTAACGCGTCCAGCTGGTAATACAGGCGTTAAGGGTGCTATTCCAAGCTCGGCAATATTCTTTGTCCGAGGATCGATGAAAGAAAACCATTGGATTTCAATTGATGTCATATTGAATGAAATAATAGCTATCGTCGAATAATCAATTTTACGATTACACCACACCGTGAAACACTTTGAATTGTATCGATGCAGTTCTCGTAAAAATGCAACCATTGCTATCGTAGTTTAACCGATTTCACGAAAATACCGGTTATTTCGAGACTTTGAACTGTAGTAGTGGAGGTGTAAAATGCAATCAATGTCATCATCGATTAACCGATTTCATGATTACCCAAGATAATGAGAGACTTTCGATACTTTCGTCTGCGTCAGAGACGTCATTGCACGTTACTCTGATTTAACGTGGTACCTCCTAGAACAACTTTACAGCAGACGACTTCAAAATTATCCCGGGTAATACATACATATAGATAGATAATCAGTACGAGGTAAGGCTACAAAAAGTGATTGCAAAATAAATCAGTGTGGCAAACGGAGAAATTGCTTATGACGAGCAGTTTTCTTCCTTTTGCCACAATATTGTTCTTAGATGATCTACCTTGTTACACAAAAACAAAAATAAATCGTCTGCGGTAATGAGTTAAGCATCCTTGTATTTATTCGCTGAAATTGGCACTATTTTTTGCGGTCTAAAAATATCTGACAGACATTCACGTGTCGATTTTTCACTTTTCTTTCCAAAAATCATTCCGGAAAAGAGTTGTTGTCATCAAAATTCATTAGCCCATTCCCCCCAAACATTCCGAGTCTTAACAACTCTTAAGGAAACAAGCTTTCGAAACATTTTTGGAAAAGGAGAAAATATTGGCAACCAGTATTTTCTGCATTTCCCACATTTTCTTCTCCTTTAAAGAAAATAAATCTGTAGTCAGGTTTACTCTGTCGTTTGCAAATGCTTTCAATTTGGTCAGGTCTAACAGTTTGTTTATCAGGTAGTAAACAGTTAACCCTTTACCACACAATCCTGAGTTTTAACAACCCTGTGGAAAGAGCATTTTGAAAACATTGTTGGAAGAGGAGAAAATACTGGTAACCAGCATTTTCTCCTATTCCCACAATATTTTCTGCCTTTCTGCAAACAAGTTTCAATGTTTGTGTCGAGATTATTTTGTAGTCTGCAAATGCTTTCAGGTGGGACAAGTCTAACATTTTGTTGTTTGGTAAAGAGTTAAAAGGATTCTGTACGGGCCGAGAATGCTCAACCACCTGCATGTAATGATATTAACCATGCTCTGGCAAAAGGGAGCTTAATGCATCTCCGTGATGCATGATACCAAGCAAGTCATCACGTAATTATGGATCCATAAAGTCCATTTTGTATAACAGCCTTCTGAAAATCATGAGGTACTCTGGTCCTGGGACGTACAGAAAATTTACCAATAAGGAAAAGTTTCGGTCTGCGGACTGCGCAGGCTGACCAGGGTCGATACTTATCGCTGATGCATTAAAGCCCTTTTTCACAGCGCATGGCTCAAATCTAAATAAGCCCCTTTAAAGGCTCCGAACCTGCTTTCTTGCATAAACAATGGTTGTTTGAAAGAAGATTTCTTTCGGCTTGGACGACCTGGCCACCTACGACATTTTTTTTCCTTCGGGTAGAATATGATGTAAATATTTTAATAATTCCATATACAACAACGATAAAAAAGCCGGGGCAGCGAACTAATAAAAGAAGGCAAAAATCAACTTTTTATAAAATAATACTTTTTTTTTTTTCGCACTTAGCAAAGATGGAAGTTGGAATTCGGGAAGGGGGGGGGGGGGGGTGGAAAGCTACTTTTTCACGATTACTTGCTTTGCGCCCAAAGGTACAAGATATTTACGCCTTTGATCTACATGACACATGAGTCATGCTCCGTGCAAAAAAATATCGACTCATGTTAGCCTGCGCGGACTGCACAGGCTGACCCGAGTCGAAATTGTTTGCTATAGGTAAATTTTCTGCATGTCAAAGAACCATTCTACCCCATGATGTTTCGCATGGTATAATGTATCACGGAGATGCAATAAGCACCCTTTTGCAAGAGCTCGGCTTAAGTATTCTAGTTGTTAACCTGGTCACTTGGAACATTTTTCATAAATTAATTATTTCTCTGCCAATGGTGATATAAAGGCTGATCTGGATTGAAACTGTTTGCAGATGCATTAAACCAATTTTTCACAGAGCATGCCTCAAGTGTTTAATCAGGACTTACATGTATATACAACCCGCTATATTACGAGAACGATCGAGAGCCTTGTTAGTGAAATAGACATGCGTGTCAATGTTTAAGTACGCTCTAGGATAATGTTTTGGAGATAAAGCCAGACAATAGGCTAATTGAAATTAGGTCACAAGACCTTGTTCTATTTACAACTACAAGTTAAATGTGCGGATCTGGATCACCTAATTAATAATAGGAACCAATTAGTGAAGACTGGATGCTGCCAGATTGTGACGTAATCTGAGTGCTTTATACTTCAGATCAAAGCACCACGGGCACTGAAACTTGAGTCTAATTAATTCTTCTTATATAAAGTGATTTCGAATTTCCAGAAAGCTGCCAAAGTGCAAATATTTTTATGTCAGAGAAAAGAAAGAGAGATTAGTTTCGGAATTTCCGATATGATTATTCCCACTGGGTGTGTATATTCAATTAGAACTGTCGTTGCACTATTTTCTGAGAGAAAACCATCACCCACTGACTTGCATGAAAAATAAAACTTCCAAACTTGAATCGCATAATAGTTATCTAATGACGTGTTTTAATTCGAATGATTGCTGATTCAGAGATATGCCTTTTCGAAATATTGTAGTTTCACTTTGAAATACTCTGTGAAATTAATATAAAACCTGTGAAATTAAAACAACACAACATTGTTCTGAATAGAGAATAACAAAACCGAGTCAGTGATCTGTAAGACACTAGAGTTTCTAATGATTAAAATTCTCCCAAAATTTTACATACAAACGCAACTGCAGAATTCCGCTATTTCAAAACCATTCTCTTGCAATATATACCTTGTTGATTAAATTCTATTGGTATTAAGGACAACGGTTATTGGCAACACCCCCATACGGCTGTTCACTATGTTAAGGGGGATAGTGCAAGATACAGGACGAAACCCAGTCTAAGTTTACGTCTCGTTCTTTGACTTGCTCGCTGTATAGCACCGTCACAGGGAACCTAGGTTTAACGTCTCATTTCAAAGACTGTTCGTAATTTTAGATCGGAATCGAACTCACACCCTCAAGTGGTCCGAGATTTTTCCTTTACAATTCACTCTACACTACCACTTGAGCTTTTCTGGCCAGTCGAGATTTGTATCTTGAGATAGTAATGGCATATGAATGCCAGTTGGCTAATATTTATTGACTATAACTAATACAATTTGTAATTTCCGTTAACAGAACTAGCTTCTTCCGTAAATAAAGTATAGACTTGCAATACAAATAAACAAGAACAAGTGGTAACGTAATAAAGGAGGCAAATTATCATCAATCATAACCATTGCTGTACCCTTACAGTGATAGACGGAATGCTTTTGCGGACAGATTAGATTAAGACCAGGCAGCACAGAAATTGTTGCCTGATCTTAGATCTACTCTGTCCGATATTTTTGTTAGATATTTGTACCCCTAAAGTCGTTGATATTTGAAAAGTTTTTCCTATTTACCCATTTTAGTTATTTTGTGCTGAACCCTTTGAGCGTCGTAGGGGCTTTTGCGGTCAGCATCATAGATCAAGATCAGACTTCACGCTGTGTACAGTCTGATACTGGATCTATACCGTCCGCTTGTTTAGTCCATCCTTTAAACTCTTAAGCGGCTAAAAAAAGTTAAACGAAACCTTCCAGCCTATAGTGAAAAAAAAAAAACCCGAAATATTGCAAATTTAAAACAGACCTCCAGATAAGAGGGAGTGATACTATTCCAAATCCATTATTTCTCTTCCAAACTCTATGTCGTGGGTACTCATTAAAATCGTCTCAATGAGACGATTCTAATGAGTACCCATAACATAGGGTTTGGTGGAGAGTTATTAATTTTTTCAATTTTGAAATCAAAATCACTCCCTCTGTCTAGAACTCTGTTCAAAGCTTTTTTTTTCCTCGAAAAACATCTCCTTATCGGACAGTGTAGATCCAAGATCAGACTGCACGTTCTGTGCAGTCTGATCTTGATCTACTCTGGCCGCAAAAGTAGTGCCATTAGTCGCGCCTAACAGCCTAAGGTTTAAGACTAAAGTCTTTCTGATTTTCAGTGTATTGTATTTTCAACCGTAGAAAGAGGGAGGGTTTATATATCTAGCCCTGAAAGAGTTAACTCTTTACCAAACGGCAAAATTTTTGACTTGTCCAAATTGAAAGCATTTGCAGACGACAAAATAAATGTGACTCAAAAACTGAAATTTGTTTTTGAAAGGGTAGAAAACATTGTGGGAAAAGGAGAAAATGCTGGTTACCAGCATTTTCTTCTTTTCCCACAATGTTTTCAAAAGGCCTCTTTCTCAGAGTCGTTGAATGAATGAATGAATGTTGTTTTATGGCGCATCGACAGCTTTGGTCATTTAGCGCGCATATCCGTGTTAAAAGATAATAAAAGTGAAATTGTTTAAAAAAAGTTTGAATATATTAATAATGATAAAAGAGTTGGGTTAAGAAGTGTTATGTGTGATCTTCATATGTATAATGGAAATAATTGAGTGACAGGGCAATCCCTATCTACTCAAAAAGTTTAAAATCACAAAGTTAGGAATGTGATTAAAGGATTTGAACAGAAAGTTGGATTGATAGTAGAAGTGTTAAATTAAGATTTAATGTGCATAAAATATGATATTGAGTGGCAGGATAAACCCTGCCTACTCAAAGTTTTAAATGAAAAAGTTAAGAATGTGAATAGTAGCTTAAAGGTAATGAGAACTTAAAATTGAGAAAGTGTGGAGCCTCCAATGGGATCAAAACACTCCCATTAAAGAGGTCCTGTCTCCAATGAGATAAGATGCCCCAAGAGGGCTAATCCTCCCATTAAGGAGATGCAAAAATGTTGGATTGATAGTAAGAAGTTTTTAAAATGAAGAAGAAGTATGTGTCATTTATAATGTGCATAAAATATGATATTGAGTGGCTGGGCATTCCATGCCTACTCAAAAGTTTTAGATTAAAAAAGGTAAGATTGTGAATCAGCTGACAAGATATTTTATATAAAGATGTGTAAAGAATGTAAAAAGGTGGATAAGAAACTAAAAAGTAAATATCACAGTTTATTGTAAATGCCAATCTCCTTTATGAAAGCGATAATAGATTCAACGCTGACAGAATCAAAAAGATTTTTTAAACTATCGACGTTGAAATATTTTGTACGAACTGGCTGAAAGTCAATGCAATCTAGTAGGATATGTTTTATAGAAAAGGATGCATTGCATGGAATACATTCAGGGGCATCATCTCTGGTCAAAAGCCAGGAATGTGTAATGCGTGAATGGCCAATTCGAAGTCGTGCAATTATCACTTCTTCTCGACGAACAGACCTGTAAACGGGGTACCATTCACCAAGGGAAGGTTTAACTGAATGTAGTTTATTGAAAACATCAGCATCCCACTGGGATTGCCAAGAAGATTGGATATGTGTTAAAACAGAGGATTTAAAATCAGTGTGTGGAACTTTAAAATCTGAAATGGGAAGGTTAAGTGCAGATTTGGCAGACCTATCGGCATTTTCATTGCCTTTGATGCCTACATGACTTGGAAGCCAGCAGAACACCAATCAATTCATAGAAGAAATTTGTGAGATCCTTTCAAGTAAAGTACAGATCAAGGGATTCTCAAGTCGTTGATTTGAAAGGGCCTGTAATGTTGACAAAGAGTCCGAAAAGATAATGAAACGGTTGGAATTAGAATGTTCAGCTAGAGTAAGGGCAAGATCAATAGCTTTAATTTCTGCAGAGAAGATAGTGGAATTGTTTGGAAGGCGGTACTTTAAGCTCCTTTCTCCATAAATAGCGGCAGCTGCTACAGAATTTCCCTCTTTTGATCCATCTGTATATATTGGTTTGAAGGAAAAATAATGCTCCTTTATCTCATTGTATCTAGCATGAAACACAGTTCTATCCGTGACTGACTTTTTGTCGGATGCAAGGTCAAATCTGAATTCTGCACTGTTTAGTGTCCATGGAGGGATTTCAGAGATTTTATAATCGGCAATAGACTCAGTGTCTATGCCAAGGTTATCTACAATGGGCTCCATGCGGATACCAAATGGAGGAATAACATTTGGTTTCCTTTCAAAAAGACGTTTATATTGAGGTTTAAAAACAACTTTATGAGTTGGATTCAGTTTTAAAAGATATTGAAGTGAGAGTTTTTCCCTCCTGTAAGAAAGAGAAGGTTCATTAGCCTCAACATAGAGACTATTGACGGGAGAAGTTCTGAAAGCTCCAAGTACAAGACGCAGGCCTTCGTGATGTATAGGATCGAGAATTTTAAGACAAGATTTACGGGCTGATCCGTATACAATAGATCCATAGTCTAATTTGGAGCGGACTAAAGACCGATAAAGCCGCAAGAGGACTTTACGGTCTGCTCCCCATTCAGAATGGGCCACAACCTTTAAAAGATTAAGAGCCTTCTTGCATTTCTTTTTAAGTGCAGTGATGTGAGGAAGGAAGGAAAGCTTTCTGTCAAAGATGACTCCGAGAAATTTAAATTCAGAAACGACTTCAATTTTAGTTTTGTCCAAATACAGTTCAGGGTCTGGATGAACACCACGTAGATTACATAGGTGCATGCACTTCGTTTTGGACTTTGAAAATTTGAAGCCGTTTTCATCAGACCACGTTTGGAGTTTGTTGAGACACTGTTGAAGTTGTCTCTCAATAATATTCATATTTCGAGATCTGAAGCATATAACAAAGTCATCAACATAAAGAGAACAGTCTACACCAGGACAGATAGCTTTAACTATACTGTTTATTTTTACACTAAAAAGTGTAACAGAGAGAATACATCATTGGGGCACACCCATCTCCTGTTCACGGGCTCCCGAGACAGTATTGCCAACTCGGACACGGAAAAGACGTTCATCCAAGAAGGCTGAGATAAAAAGAGGAAGACGGCCTCGAAGACCAAAGTCATGCAAGTCTTTAAGAATTCCGTATTTCCAAGTCGTATCATAAGCGCTTTCAAGGTCGAAAAAGACAGATACTACATGTTGTCTATTAATAAAGGCTTCTCTGACAAAGGTTTCAAAGCGGACAAGATGATCGATGGTGCCACGTTGACGACGAAATCCACTCTGTACATCAACGATGAGGTTGTTTTTTTCTAGAAACCAGACAAGCCTGTCGTTGACCATACGTCCTAGAGTCTTGCAGAGACAACTAGTAAGAGCTATTGGACGATATTTGGCGGGGTCACTAGCATCCTTGCCAGGTTTTGGGATAGGAATGACTAGTGCCTCTCGCCAGGACGAAGGAAAATCACCGGACTGCCAGATATCATTAAAAATATCAAGTAAAACAGAGAGAGAAGTAAAAGGTAAGTGTTTTAAAAACTGGTAATGAACTTTATCTTGGCCAGGAGAAGAATCGTGAGCTTTATTCAGAGCAGATTTTAATTCTTTAAAAGTGAAGAGTTTATTATAATGCTCTGAATTAGAAGAATTGAAATTAAGTTTTTTCTTTTCTTCTCTGGCTTTATTCCTCTGAAACTTTTCAGAATAGTTTGCAGAGGAGGACTTTTTGCAAAAGGTGTCGGCAAGAGCATCAGCTATATCCTGGGGTGTTTCCAACGAAGTATTGTTAACTTCAAGGTGACTAAGAGGGGGTTGGCCTTTGTCATTGATCTTTCTGATCATGTCCCAGGTTTTTTTAGTAGTGGTTCTACTATTTAATTTAGAGACATATTGTCTCCAAGCCTTGCGCTTACTTTCTCTAATGGTACGACGAGCCTTTGCCCTGGAAATACGGAATAAGTCATGATTTTCTTTGGTAGGTCTGATGTTAAACTTTCTAAGGGCTTGTTTTCTGTCTCTGACAGCCTGTTTACAATCTTCATTGTACCAAGGCTTGTCAGGACCTTTTGGATTTGTCGAGGTCTGAGGGACAGACTGTTTAGCTGCATCAATTAACAGCGAAGTAAAAAGTTTCGCGGGATCATCGCAATCTCCAAATTTGTCATGTGTAATGGTCTGTTCACAGAGGGTTTCAAATCTGTTCCAATTGGCTTTAGAGAGCTTCCATTTCTGCGGTCTTACACTGCTGGATGGTTGTGTAGATGATAAGATAATAGGGAAGTGATCACTTCCACACAAATCCTCAGTCACTTTCCAGGTGAAATCGGGAAGTAAGACTGGACTGCATAAGGTTAAGTCAATAGAAGAGTAAGATCCCGTTGCTGGATGCAAGTAGGTTTTGGATTTGTTATTATTCATGAAAGATAAGGAGTTATTCGAAATGAAGTTCTCCAACTGTAAACCTCTCTGGTTAGTGTCATTGCAACCCCACATAACATTGTGACCATTAAAGTCCCCAGCAAGAATATAGGGGGATGGCAATTGAGAAATGAGATCATTCAGATTGTTCTCATTGATAGGTGTACTTGGGGGGAGATATAAAGAACACAGTGTAACAGCACTGTGTAAAGATAACCTGACGGCAACAGCTTGCAAGTTTGTGTTAAGAGAGATAACTTTATGAGGTATGTTGTTATTAACAATAACAGAAACACCACCTCTAGCTTTCTCGCCTTCGGTAAAGATTTTATTGTATATGGAATAGTATTTGATAGAGATATCATCCTCCTGTTTAAGGAAGGTTTCTTGCAGACAAACAGCAACTGGTTTGTGATCATTAATTAAAAGGGAAAGTTCGTCAAAATTTGACTTCAGACCTCGACAATTCCACTGGATTATGGTATCCATTGTGCATGAAGAAAGTATAAAAGCTAAAGTAAAAAAAGAGGTTGTAAACCAATGCATTTTAAAAAAGTTTGATTAAGACTTCATTACAGTTGTCTCGGGTTTGGACGTGTGCCAAGTGTCAGTGTCCTTGTTCCAAGTATCTTTAGAAATGGACCAGATAGAGGCTTCTGAATCTGAAGCCTCACCTTCAAGATTTTCAGCATCTGCATCCATGTCCTCTAGCTCCGAAAATCTGTTGGAGGTAGGGACAGGATCATTTACTCTGACTGTGATTTCACAAGATTCATGGGAATCTCTAGATTGTGGTTTAGGTTTGGAAGAAGACCTTTTAGGAGATCGAGGTGTATGATTAGATTTGGTATCTTTAGATGAAACATTAGATTTTATTGTAGACTGTGAAGATGGAGGTTGGGGTTTCTTTGGAGGCTGTTGTGAAGGGGAGATGGCTTTGAAGGTTTTTTTGAAGAGATATTTTGCGAAGAGGTAGACGGCTTTGAAGTTTTTTGTGAAGAAATACTTTGAGAGTTTGTGGGTTTTGAGGTTGCAGAAGGGGTTTTGTTTGTTGTAGACACAGATGGAGAGTCAGGAATTAGTTTGGACAAGGTGGATGGAGGGAGAAGTTCTTTCAGCTCAGTAGCTACATCAGGAAATTTTTGAAGGAGAACTTTCGCTAGAATCTTACAAGTGCTGCAGTCATCCTTTTCAGTTGACGAGCCAACAACACCTGCATAGCTAGGACTAGAAGAGGTTTTCTTTCTTTGTTCAAATATTTTCCTTGCTTCTGGAAAGCTAACATTATTGTTGTATTTAATGGACAGCACTTCTTTTTCTTCTCTCCATACAGGACACTCTCTAGAAAAGGTAGAGTGTGGAGACTTGCAATTCATGCAGAGAGGGGGATTGGAACATGTAGTACTGTCATGGTCAGGTCCTTGATGAGCACATTTAGAGCATGTTTCTTGATTTTGACATTTACTGATGTGATGGCCGTATCGCTGGCATTTAAAACATCGCAAGGGATTTGGCACATACACATCTACTTTTACAATTTGGAAACCTATCTTGATAGACGTTGGAAGAACAGGTGAAGAAAATGTTAGAATATATGTGTTTGTGAGTTTCTGTTCTCCATCTCTGCGTACAGAAATTCGCTGAACATCAGATACACCTTGTTGTTTTAGGTTGTCTTTAATTTCTTGCAAGGAGTTGCAGTAGGAAAGTTCCTTGCATCTAATTACTCCTTTACAAGAATTGAGGGAAGGATGTGCAAAAATTTTAACGTCTGTATCAAAGAATTTTTTGTGTTTTAAAAGATTCAGTGCTTGTTGATTTGTAAGACATTCAACTAGAAGGGTCTGGTCTTTAAGTTTTTTGACAGATTTGGGAGTTCCAAGGATACTAGTTATTTGTTTTTCTATTATAAACGGAGAGAGTTTTGTTATAGGTTTTGAAGGATCTTTGGATTGGATAATTATGAAACGTGGAGAATGAAGAGAGGAAGTAGGAAGTGAAGGTTCTGTTTCAGATTCACTATCTGAAAGAGGGCGTTTGCTTTCATTCAGCTTGGCCTTTTTTTGGGACGCCATGTTTCTGTTTAAAGTTTCACCACCGATGCTCCCCACCCGCCTTGGAGCCCAACAAGGGGACATGGTCTGGGGAAAGCCCATTCGCAGACCATGACAGGGATACATCCGTGGTATACTCGGTATGAAAGGGCTAGACTGGACAGATGTATTCTCACAGAAAGTTCTACCAAGCTTAGACAATCATAGAGAGGTTACAAATGTCAGCCAAATACCAAAGAACTTTCACCCGATTGACCCATGAGCCACCGCCTTCTAGGGCAGAACAAGAAATATGAAATCTGGATTAGATATGGAGAGGACAGTAATTTTAATAGAGAAAAGGGTATAAGAGAAAGAACATATTAGATGCCCTAGGGCAAGGCATGACCAGCCGATTGATCAGGACGGGCCTTCCTGACCTCTCGTTTAGTTCAATTCAAGGCCAAAGTGGTGTGTTGCGAAAACAGAGCTATCAAACGGCCGAGCCCTGAATCCACTCAACCACCAGGATCCCGTCATCGAACGACACGAGTTGCAGCCCACGGCAAACGGGCAGGCACAGTGGGGGGGGGGGGTCTTACCCCTGCTGTAGTGCGACAGCTGAGCTATTTCTATCCCCCCCACCCAGCTGGGGGCTCTCAGAGTCGTTAAAAGTCGGGATTGTGTGGTAAAGATTTAAGGTTTAGATAAAAGAAATAGACACCATCTGTCAGTCAGCACGCCAAGAATATTGCTAATCGACGGCTGTTATGGCCAGTATATGAACGAAAATCAAACAGTGAAGATTCAAGATCAGACTGCATATTCTGCACGATCTGATCTTGACCTTCAATCCAAAGGGAAGCGTATAAATGTGTTAATAGAATTTTAAGCAATATGCCACATCTTTATAAGAATAGACATATGGACGTAGACATATCAAAGGGATATGAAGTGAAGATCACGACACATTGACTGATTTCGTTTTCTATTTGAAACGTGAATGTGGTCTACAAAAACGTGATGAATGAAGTTACTTGGTTTGAGTGATTTTCCTTTTTGCAATACGTTTATGAAAGTTTTTAAACTGCGAAAAATCACGCAGTGTGCTAGAAGGGAAGGGTCTGACCGTCTCATTCAGAACGATTGTTGATGACTTGCAATTGGAATTATGACAGGCTTTGGCAAATGTTCATATCATTGGTACTTTGATCCTAACAGCATTTTTTTACCGGAAACTATTTGTACTAGAGGAATTTCCTGTTCTTCTTTGAACAAACTAATTCACATAAAATAAACAATAACAAGAGCAATACCACGTTGTTTGTCTGTATGTCTGTCTGTGACTGTCCGCCCCCATATGATTTATTTCATTGATCCTTACATCATTTTCATATAAAACTACTTTCATGAAAAAAGTTTTCAATTTTTGTTCAGTCATGCTATATCTATAGATAGGCGAACAATACCATGGTCTTTGCGCTCGTGTCTGACCGTGTCTGTTTCGTGGTTTCTTTAAATAGTCATATCACAAGCACTGTGGTCTTTAACTTATTAGTTGTTGTCATTGTTTTTTCGCCCGCCCGGGTAGCTCAGTGGTTAGCGCATCTGACTCGTGACCTGGTGGTTGTGCGCTCGATACCCGGTTAAGGCAAACTTTCTTTCTGGCGATTTTTCGCCCCCCTGACCTCTCATTCATGTGAAAAAGTGGTCACTGACTTGGAAAGAAAGCTGTGTCAGTATTTGTCTGAGAAAGCCAGGAAATACGTGTGTAGGAGCACTGACCGCCGTGATATGACCTAAGCTGTTAAAACGGCGTTGAATTCCAATACAAACAAACAATGTATTGTCTTTTTTTTTCACAAACCCCGATCCCCCTGAAAAAAAAAATGAATGTTTGATAAAAAGAAAATTGTTCTTCTTTGGCTTGAATCTCTAACACGACACGGTAAGAACTCTTACATAGTTTGGTTAAAGTTATCAAACCTTTACCAAACAACCAAGGGTTTAGCGACCCTGGAGAAGAAACCTTTTGAAAACCTTGTGGGAAAAGGAGAAAATGCTGGTTACCAGCATTTTCTCCTTTTCCCACAAGGTTTTCTACCTGAAAGAAGTCTTTTTTTTTCCCCAGATTTTTTCATCATTTAATTTGTCGTCTGCAACTGCTTTTAAACTGGACCTGTCTGAAATTTTGTTCTTTGGTAAAGCGTTAAGCAAAGAGTTCTTTCATTATTAACTTGCTGATAGGTTTTAATTCGTTACAAAGGTATGAGTATTCCGCAGCTTTCAGATGATCCATTTTCACTCCTGACAGCGACCAAATTAGCTTTTGCAGCCCGCGTAGATCAAGTTCAGAACACAGAACGTGCAGTCTGATCTTGGATTCAAATCATCTGAAACTATAGCCTGAACGTATCTTCATGTGCAGTGTACCTCTAAACTTGGAAGAAAGTTTGGTTTTCTTGGCTTGCTAGGAAAGATTTAACTTTATAAAAGAAGACAAAATCTTACACTTGTCTAAACTGAAAACATTCGCAGACGACAAATTAAAACCCTATACTACACAATGCCGACTTTTAACGGCCCTTGGGGAAGAGTCTTTCGAAAACAATGTGGGAAAAGAAGAAAATGCTGGTTACCAGCATTTCCTTCTTTTCCCTTAATGTTTTCTAACCTTTCATAAAAGAAATTAAGTCATTCTAAGACCATTTTATTTGTCGTCTGCAAATACTTTCTATTTGGACGAGTCTTAAATTTTGTTGTTTGGTAAAGAGTTAAATGCTACAAAAAATATATATTTTTTTTCTTTGAAAAGGTAGAGAAAGTGAGGAAGTGTGGGAAATAAAGAGAAAATGCTGGTGTTTCCACCACAATATTTTCAGGAGCTTGCATTCTTAGGGCCATTAAAACTTTGGATTGTTTGATAAAAGAGTTTACCCTTATCCTGCTAAATAAGTAAGATGACATTTAACTCTTTCCCAAACGCCAAAATTTTAGACTCGTCCAAATTCAGAGCATTTGCAGACGATAAAACAGATGTGACTCAAAAATTGAGATTCGTTTTAGGAAGGGTAGAAAACATTGTGGGAAAAGGAGAAAATACTGGTTACCAGCATTTTCTCCTTTTCCCACAATGTTTTCAAAAGGCCTCTTTCTCAGGGTCGTTAAAAGTCGGGATTGTGTGGTAAAGGGTTGAGCCGATGGTAAAAATCCTAAACTTTGCTATTTCAAAAGTATTTTGAGAGGAAAATATCTCCTTATCGGACAGTGTAGATCCAAGATCAGACTACACGTTCTGTGCAGTCTGATCTTGATCTACATTGTCCGCAAAAGGCCCTTAAGTCGCGCTGTGCAGCCTAAGGGTTAAAGAATCAGTTCAGGTAACATCTTTTTTTCTTCTCTCTGTTTTTACAGGTAGTAAAGATGCTGGTCATTGTGGTGGCGATGTTCGGTGTCTGCTGGCTGCCATTACATCTGTTCACCCTTATGTTTGACTTTTACCCGGAAGTGTTGCGCAACTTCACCAGAGAAACTGTCACAAGTTTGTTTATCAGCTGTCACTGGCTGGCCATGTCCAACAGTTTTGCAAATCCGATTATTTACGGTTTTACGAACGAAAGTTTCAGGGTAAGTATTGGAGTACAGGCATCATCAACCAATCTATACTTAGTTTTATCTATGAATTCTAAGACTAGCAATCTGATTGGCTGAGACAGACCGCCGAGAGCTGACAAGTAGAAGCCTGTTCATGGAATTTGAATGAGACTTGAATTAACTCTTTACCAAACGACACTGTAGACTTGTCCAAACTGAAAGCATTTGCAGACGAGAAATAAAATGTGGTGCAAATGCTGCAATTTTCGGTTGAAATGGTAGAAAACATTATGGGAAAAGGAGAAAATGCTGGTTACCAGCATTTTCTCCTTTTTCCACAATGTTTTCAAAAGTCCACTTCGTCAGGGTCGTTAAAACCTGACATTGTGTGGTAATGGGTTAAAAAGGCTGATAAAAGTGACCCTGAAGCCAAGACGCATAGGTTGTTTTGGCAGATTGTTTAAAAGTTCCGTCGTTTTAAACAAAACGCCCGTTGTGAAATGTATTTCAAGATTACAGCGCCGTTAAACCTTTGGAAACCTTTCCGACAATAGTACATCCGCTGTTAGGTTCTTCCTGAAGTAATCGAATTTGAACGATGTGCCGTGGAACTTGAAAATTGATTTGTGTAAAGGTTGGAGTTAGAGGAGTGTTCAAATATGAATGCATCAAAGTACCTAAAGTTTGATTCTTCATAGGTTTCACTGAAATTTTTATTTTGTAACCTCAAAGTATTTGACCTCCAACAGATATACAAAGTTTCAGTCTCCGAATCCAATCTTTGAAGGCATTTTCATAGCTAACTCAACATTTAATTTGTCGTCTGTAAATGTTTTCAATTCGGACAAGCCTTAAGTTTTGTCGTCTGTCAAAGAGATAAAGGATACCCAAGCCCAAATAGTTCAGCAGGTAGCACACAAGGCTTGTAAGCCAGGGTTTGTCAGTTCGAATCTGGAGTCGACGAAAATAGGATGGACGAAACTGAATATTGCGTTAACTCTGGTTAACTCTTTACCAAATGTCAAATGTATGGTCTTGTCCAAATCCAAAGCATTTGCAGACGACAAGTAAAGTCTGATGAAAATGAGGAGAGTGGGTCTGAAAGGATAAAAATGCTGGTTACCAGCACTTTCTTCTTTCCCCACAATGTTCTCAAAGGCCGCTTTCTGGATTCATACTCGTTATTTTTTTCTAATTTCTTCGTAAAGACTTAAAGCAAGCAACGACTTGGATAGCTCCGGTAAAACCATCAGCAGGAATATACATGATACATGTACAGCGGTTTCGGCCAATTTGCTAAAGGCAAAGCAAGTTGCATAAACAAACAAATCTGAGTCGGTGTTGCCAGTCCTTAAAAGAAACCTCATACAAGATTGTCACTTACATATGGACGGCAATCTAGAAATGCATTACCAAGATGCATTATATCAACCCTTTACCGCACAATGCCGCCTTTTGATGCCCCTGAGAAAGAAGCATTGTGAAAACATTGTGGGAAAAGGAGAAAATGCTGGTAGCCAGCATTTTCTCCTTTTCCCACAATGTTTTCTACCCTATCTAAGAAAAGTTGCACCATTTGAGCCACAATGAAATTGTCGTCTGCAAATGCTTTCAATTTGGACAAGGCTAAAATTTTGTCGTCTGGTAAAGGGTTTTAAGCAATTCATCACATAATTATAGATCCATAGAAATCTTTTTGTTTAAGAAGCGACTGATCATGTAGAATGGTCCTTTGACATGCAGAAAATTGACAAATAACAAAAAGTTTCGACCAGGTCAGCCTGCGCTGTATGCGCAGGACGACCTAGGTCGACACTTTTTGCATATGCACTGTATCTCCTTTCCACATAGTACGCCTTATATAAACGAACCATGCTCTGTAAAAACGGGGCTTAATTCATTTGCAAAAAGCCTCAATCCAGGTCAGCCTGCCCTGACTGCGCAGGCTGACCTGAGCCGAAACCTTTTGCTTTTGGTCAAATTTCTGTAGGGCCAAAGGCCAGTGTACCTCATGATTCAGTAGGTTGTTATACAAAAGGGATTCAATGGATCTATAATATTGCGATGACTTGCTTGGTATCATGCATCACGGAGATGCAGTAAGCCCCCTTTTCACAGAGCACGGCTCAAATAATAAATACATTTCACTTTCACACTCAGGCATTCGTAGCTTATTACTTGTCACCTATATGCTTTACTCATCTTTTGCAGCCGCATTTGGAAATTAGCTCATAAGAGTAATTGCCTTTTTCTCCCACCGATGTATTTTAAGACCCTTCCAAAATATCCATTTCCTATCAATGCACTTAATCAGGTTGTGAAGGATTACCTGCGGTTGTTTACAGTAAGGTCCAAAATAATTTCATAGATATTCATTTCCTGTCATTTCCTATCCAGGCAACTAATTAGGCTCCTTTTCCTTACTTGCTTTCGCTTTCGGCTGGTCTTTAAATAGCTTATTCAGCTGCTGTACCTGTACATGTTGACGACGAAGAGGACACTTTATATGCGTTTGGATGACACAAACGAGGCTGGTATTTACCCAGCATACAACACTCCGTTCTGGTTTCAGTACTTCTGATTGGCTGTGACTGTTTCCCTTCAGCCATCCAGATGACGGGATTCTGTTAATAGGGTACACGAAATATTTTATATTAGTGTTGGTTTTTGATACATAAAACTGCACCGTAGCGCTAAATGCGATAATTTTGTAGTCCAGATTGTGTGGAATCATTGATGCAGGCGGAGCAAGACGTAAGGTTCGTCAATTGGCAAGGCACTGCATAGCCAAAGCCAGAACAGATTAAACACCCCATCCTGGAAAGCAATGATACTTAAACTGTGACCGTTGTGTGGCAAAAATACTGTTAGCATAATTGAAACAACACAAACAATTCCAAAACGTATGCTCTATTTACAGGCTGACCTAGTGACGTTGTTTTACATGTGGTTCCCCTGCTGTGTATGCCTCACAAAGATGATGCCCCGACAAACCAGTGGTTCCACATACGAAACAGTTGTATACCGCCGACAGAGCTTGTACAAACAAGGAGCCAAAATTGGTGGCACGTACCACACCAGAACGGTTCGAGGAGAACGGTCCAGTAAACCTTATCTAAATGGCCATAGAAACAGATACGAATACACGGATACGAACCAAATGGATAAGAACAGAAACAAAAGTGACTCCTTAACGAACGGTTGTGGTCTCCGAGTCGTCATAGCGACGAACGAAGATCAAGAACTTTTACGGTTGTCTCCAGTCTCGCGGGTATCGATAAGTTACAACACAGACGGAACAAACGATGACAGGCATGGAAAAAAGCCCTCATGTAACAGCTGAACACGTTATGAATGTTGAACTTTTACAAGAAAATATAATGAATCTGTGATTTGCCTTTGATTCAGTGCTATCGGCGGATACACATGGTGTTAGCTGATATGTGAAAGAAGGCTATCAAGCAGGTTCATCAAACGAGAGAGACGGTCTTGTTACCTCGATACAACCCGAAACATATATCTGCGACAGACGCCTTTGAAAACAATCGAAATAATTTTAGTCGTGCTCTGTGAAAAGGAGGCTTGGTGCATCTGCAAAAAGTATCGACCCAGGCCAGCGCTGTCCGCGCAGGCTGACCTGGGCCGAAACTTTTTGCTATTTGTCAATTTTTTTTGCATGTCCAAGAACCAGCTTACCTCATGATTTAATCGGTCGTTAGACAAAATCGATTTTATGCATCCATGATTATGTGATGACTTGCTTGGTATCATGCATCACGGAGATGCATTAAGCCCCCTTTAGCCAGAGCCCGGCTCATATATGAATAACTTCAACATGAATTTAAAGTTAAACACACAAATACACATGAAATCATCATCTCAAATGGTGAAATTACTCGTCACGAGCAATTTCACCTTTTGCGATGATGTTATCAGAAGTCAAATTGTCCCTTTGCCATGATATTTTGAAAAATCGCCCGTAGGAGAAGACTTGAAAACAACTGAATAAAGTAAGGATATCCTCAGAACTTGCAATCTTATCTTGGATCTACACTATCCGATAAGGAGATGTGTTTTTTGTTTCCCAAAAACCTTTAAAAAAGCAACATTTTTTTTTTCCATCGGCTTAAAAAAATATTTAACCTTAATAGAAAAAAGGTTAAAATATCACCCTTCTTTAAAACAGTATTAGAACACGTGGTTTGAAAATGGGCAATTGGTTGTAAAAACTAGTTGTTCCTTATTCCGCAGTGTTTCCAAACCCGTAAACTTCTAGGGTGTAAAAATTCATGGTTGTACAGTCACTGGTTGAGCGTTTTATTTAAATGAGCAATGCTCTGGCAAAAGGGGGCTTAGAGCGTCTCCGTGATCCACGATACCAATCAAGCGATCACATAATTATGGATCCATAATAGCCACTTCTTTTAGCAATCGACTGAGTCATGAGGAAGTCTGGTTCTTTGACATGCAGAAAATTAACCACTAGCAAAAAGTTTCGGCCCAGGTCAGCTTGCGCGGACTGCGCAGGCTGCCCTGGTCGATACTTTTCGCAGATGCATTAACCCTCCCTTTTCACCGAGCATTGCTAAAATATTTATTGTATGATCTTCGACAAACAATTTGGTACCATTTATTTAAATATAAACTATTGAAACCTCTTGATGTGTTTTGTCCTTTTTTTTTAAAGGAGGATGTTGTTAATTATTTTCACCATTTTCCTCTTCCTCTACATTAATTTTTCTTCTTTTTCCTCTTTTTCTTCTTTTTCTTCGCATCATTACCATGATGATGGTGATGGTGATGATGCAGCAGCAGCAGCAGAAGCTGCACTATCAGCATCAGCAATATTATCGTATTCTTCTTCTTTTTCTTCTTCGTATTATTTTCTTATCAGCTTTATCACTAGTATTATTGTTGTTGTTTTCCTCTTATTTTCTTCTCCTTTTTCTTCTTCTTCTTCTTCTTCTTCATCTTCTTCTTCTCTTTTCCTCTTCTCCTTAAGCTCATACAAACATATAGTAATCGCAATTATTTTTAGCCATGCTCTATAAAAAGGGAGCATCTGCAAAATGTATCGATCCGTGTTAGCCTGCTGACGTGGGTCGATACTTTTTGCAATTGGCCAATTTTCTGCTTGTCAAAAGACTCAAGATCCGGTCGATTGTTAGGAAAAAAAAAAACCCGGATTCTATGGATCCAAAATTATGTGATGACTTGCTAGGTATAATACAGCACGGAAATGCATTAAGTCCCCTTTTGCCAGAACATGGCTCATTTATACTTTAAAGCAGATGACGTAGCACCCTCTCACCACTTTTTCGATCCGCAGAATGCCAAGGAAATGAAGCTGTTCACAGACGTAAGGAAAAAAAAAATCCAAATTTATCAAAATATGGCACTATCATTGTTCTTTTTAGCCTGGTATCTGAGTCTATCTTGCAGTGTAAATGCTAGATCAGACTGTACGTTTTGTGCGGGGTGATCATGGTTTTTACTTTTCGCAACAGCAGTTACCGTCTCTCTCAGTCATCGTGCCCAGCAACGAATTAACGAACGGGTGGAATAAGCTGAAATCAATTTCTCTGTCTGTCTTTCCGTCCATACACGTAATTTTGTGTCCCTCTCTCCTCCTGAGGTCCCGGGTGGCTTAGTCGTCAATTGTAGAATTTGTATCTTGGAGGCCCCAGATTTCAACCTCCCTGTGAGCACTCGGTCTCCGTGGGAGTATCTTTATGTAAGACACTTCAGAGCCCTAGTCTTGCATTGGTGAAACTTAAGACATAGATGAACATGTGAGCTGTCGCGATGATAAGACTGAAATAATGTTTAAGTGGTGTAAAACACCAATCAATTCAACCAATCTCTCCTGGGATCTAAATGGAAACCTGTGCACCTGCAAATTTCATTATAATTGGTCGACTGTATTAAAGAGAGCAATTCGGATTTTTCTTTATCTAATAAACCTCGAAAATGATTTATCACTGAATTTAGTTAGGCGCTAGCTTGCAAATAATCAGTAAAGAAGATAGATAAAAGTAAGAAAAAAACAGCTATCAATGGTATTTCGTTAATGAGCTACATAGTTTCTTAAGGTATTTCTAGATTTCGGGCCAGATTTTCGCAAAGAATTGTGGAACAATAACACGATTATGGGAAAAGGGGGGGGGGTCGTATTCAAATCAGTATGATTACGTCATATCTGACGTAAAACAAAAAGGGCGGAGTTACATGTACCGATTGCAAAGCCGATCATCCCTTTGTTTAATTCTTTACCAGACGACAAAATTTTAGACTGCTCCAAATTCAAAGCATTTGCAGATGACAAATTAAATGTGACTAAAATGATTGGATTTGTTTCTGAAAGGTTAGAAAACAGTGTGGGTAAAGGAGAAATGCTGGTTACCGGCATTTTCTCCTTTTCCCACTATGTTTTCAAAAGTCTAATTTCCCTGGGGCTTTGAAATTCGGCATTGTGTGGTAAAGTGTTAACGCCCAGATGGCACATATTTACTAAATGTAACGATAAAGGTCATATAATTGCAACGAAAATTAGATCTAGTGGTATTTACCGCTGTTTTACAAGAATTTTGATTTACGAAATAAAAACTTAATAGGCCCTTTAAGATTGTTATGGTCCTTTGGATTTGTTCTTTAAAGCCATTGACAAGGTAACCGGGAGGTGCGGTATCGGCCGGCCTGCAACAGTTCTAGTAAATCTCAAAATAATGAGAAGAGTTTCCCGGAACCCCGATGTTCTGCGCTCCGACGCCCCGACGCTCCGACGCCTAGGTCAGAGTTCATGACCTTATGAAGAAAAAGTCTGTTGTGAATCTACGTAGTATAAATTGCTTACAAGTAAAACAACAATGTCATTTATTGGTACATTCGACACCTTTTGCCCTCTCCCGCTGAGCGCAGATGCGACAGAACTAATTAGTGCTAAACTGTACTCGATTTTTTAACCCTTATCCTGCTAAATAAGTGAAATGAAACTTTCAAGCCGATAGTAACAACCCAAATTTTGATATTTCAAAGGAATAGACATCTCCTTAACGGACAGTGTAGATCTAAGATCAGACTGCACGTTCTGTGCAGTCTGATCTTGTTCTACACTGTCCGACAAACGTCCTTGAGTCGCGCTTAGCAGCCTAAGACTTAACACCCATTTTCTGTCGAATTTAAACTTGTTGATTTTCAAAATAAAACCAGAGTTCACAAACTTTATTGTTATTTAATGAGGATTGTATAGGTGAAACCATAAGAGAAGCGGATAGTCTAGTCCAAGATCAGACTGCACATACCTACAGTCTGATCTGATCTTGGTCTTCAGTATCCACGAAATACACCCATTCTGGCGGATAGTATGATAAGAGTAGTCTGTTCACGCTCCTTCCTGAGGCAAATTCTGAACGTGACACCGTGTATAATGACAGCCCTCAGATGCTACTCGTCTTTATTTCTCTGTCAATAAAACTTCCACAGTAAACAAATCTTTTCAGAGATGAAATGCAGACAGAACGACAATTCAGATGCAGATATTCCAGTCAAAAGTTCCAGGAAATTATCCTATTTTTTAATAGTTCATCGGCATTTTCATTTCACATTGTCTCCCAAATATCCACTAGATTTGTCCCAACCACTTTTGCAATACAGAAGAACATTAACTATAAGGCTGCCAAGCGTAATTCCATTCTTTCTTGCGGACTGTGTAGATCGAGACCAGGCTGCACACTGAACGGACAGTCTGGTACCGGATATACACTGACTGTTGCAAAGAGAGTTTTCAGGTGAAAAAAAAAAAAACTTTGGTTCAGAAAGAAATTAGATTTTAGTATTTGCTTCAAATTTTAAAATGGTTCATTTAGCAGTTTAACCCTTTACCGCACAATCATGCCTTTTAACGCCCCTGGAAAAGAAGCCTCTTGAAAACATTGTGGGAAAAGGAGAAAATGCTTGTAACCAGCATTTTCTCCTTTTCCCACAATGTTTTCTGTCCTATCAAAGGAAAATTGCACTATTTGAGCCACTTTGAAATTGTCGTCTACAAATGCTTTCAATTTGGACAAGACTAAAATTTTGTCGTCTGGTAAAGGGTTAAGGGTAAAAGGAGGATACCAAGTACATGTATTTCTACAAATCTTTATATTGCAATATTTCGGTCTGTGTCTATTATTTTATACTTATTAAGTTCCCGTTACAAGAAATATGTCTATCGTACACCAGACTGCACGCTCTGTTTATTCTAATCTGAATCTACACTGTCCATCAAAGCAATTTACCCTTTCAACATTTGGAACTTTAAGACTGATCTTGGATCTATACCAGGTTGTCTAGACAAGCATATAACATAAAGAAAAATACTTTCTAAGTTTCAGCATATTGTATTTTCAATCATAGAAAGGAACCATGTTTACATATTTGGTGCTGAAAACGTCAATGTGGTGCTCAGAGTTCTGCGTTGCCTAGTAGTAAAGTGTGGGTCTCGTAACCAGGGTCCGTATTCACCAACCATTCTTAAGAATATTCTTGGTCTTGTTCTCCAAAATTTTCCAAATTTGAAAGTAACACACCTTCTGATTGGCTAAACCATTTGGTTTAGCCAATCAGAAGTTGTGTTACTTTCAAACTTGGAAAATCTTGAAGAATAAGTCTAAGAACGTTCTTAAGAATGGTTGGTGAATACGGACCCAGGAGGCACTCGCTTAAAGCTCTGGCTTTTTCGTGAGAGTATTCCTTGGGAAAGATACTTCAGAGCACTAGCCTAGCACTGATGAAACCCAGAACATACATGAATAAGTAAACTGTCGCCGTGATATGACTGAAATAATGTTGAAAACTGTGTAAAACACCATTCCAACAATTAATGATCTAGTGCTCAGAAATGATTGTTGGGTAAAAGGTTTCGGGTTACCACTTGAATACAAACTTCCAATGCCGTATCTGATTGGCTAAACCATTTGGTGTAGCCAATCAGTTATTATGTTTCTTTCAAATTCTGATAATTTCTAAGACTAGGACTAAGAACGCAATTGATAATGGCTAGTAAACATGGTCAAGCCTTCAAGAGTAAGGTCATCTAAAAGTCATTTCCTACTTGATATTTTGTCTTCGTCAAAGCTTTCTATGGCGTCTTTGAAATTGTTTAAACTTCTGAACTCTGTTATATTTTTCATGACAACTAGGGAATTGCGCTGTGTTCTCTCATTTCACCGCCTAAAGCATGTCAAATTGCCTCAAGCCGTAACCATTGAAGAGCAAATTGAGTGGAGTGGTTCGTTTAAGTCCATGTAAATCGACTAAGATATTCTTATCTCTGTGTTGTTTTTCGACAGCATGTCGTTTTTAAGATGGTGCGTTCACTTCCTCGGCGCCATATGAAATGAGCTGCACTCTGGAAGAAGGAAGTTTAACCCTCAAGCTGCGAAGCACGACCCACTGACCTTTTGCGGACAGTATAGATCAAAATCAGATTGCACAAAACGTGCAGCCTGATCTTTGATCTAAACGGTACGGTAAGGAGATATTGTTCTCTAAAATATTAAGTTTGAAATAACATTATTTGGGTTTTGACTATCGCCTTGAATGTTAACTTATTTAGTAGGATATGGGTTAACTCTTTGGCAAACAAGGGTTTTTACGACCCTGAGAAAGAAGCCTTCGGAAAACATTGTGGGAAAAGGAGAAAATGCTGATAACCAGCATTTTCTCCAGTTCCCACACTGTTTTCTACCCTTTCCAAAACAAATTCAATTTTTGAGTCATATAAATGGTTTCAAATTTTGTCGTTTAGTAAAGAGTTAATGCATCTTCCCAATCCATCCTACGAGCCAAGTCCTTCCAAAAACATGGTTCCATTTTGTCTAAAAGCTGGTTGATTCATGACGTAGAATGGTCCTTTGATATGCCGAAAATTTAGGAATAACAAGACGTCTTGACTCATGTCAGTCTTTGCGCACAGCGCAAGCTTACATGGATCGTTACTTTTTGCAGATGCATCAACTACGTTTTAACGAAGCATGTCTCAAATAAACTCGATGGCTGGAATTTCAAATGACGGGAACGCAGAAAAATTTACATCGTATTGGCTTGACTAAACAAGCGGTCGTATAGACCCAAGATCTGTGAGGTCTGATCTTGATCAATGCCGTCCGATATACGCCAATGATGCTGAAAGCATTAAATATCCTGGAGTAAGCAATATTTTCTTCTTACCTGCTTCGTTAGAGGAACTTTCTCGGTGTCTGAGTAACGACCGAACAATTCCCCTGACAAAAACATCGGTATTTATTCACTGGAATACATGTAATATGCCGATCCTATATCAAAGCAATATACAGTATTTTATTAAAATTTCTTTCAGACCTATGAGCTTATCATTAAATTGTAGAACCTGTGATCTCACAGTTAATTTATATGATATGATTATTTAAAGATTATACTTTCTCCACTTACATTAAGCGGGTTAAGCTTCCGTTTTTGGTGAAAGAGTGTGATTTGCCATAGATATGCCAGATATGTAGATATGTAGCGTTATATAATCTTAAAACATTGAATTAGGAAAAAACGTGTTTAGATTTTGTTTTAAAAAGATGAACAAAAAAGGGCGTTTTTGTTTGGATCATATCGAAATAGTTATAAAACCAAAATTCATCTTTCATAAAACAAACAATGCTTGATCTGAGATCAACGCAAACCATCCTCGATCAAACGTCAAAGGTAAAGAACGTCCCTTCAATTGAAATGGGTAAAATGACGTGAAAAAATGCAATAAAAGGCTGCTTGTAAATGTAACTGTATTTAAAATTGTTTCGACTGAAAGCTGTGAATGTCATATTTTAAGTGGGATCCAACGATTTTAAAAATAGTAAAGAGGTCTATTTTCGGCTAATAAATGTTAGGTGTATGGATGTGAATTTCAGCAATGCTGTTTATTAATTTTATTCCTTGACTGTACTTACATACATGTACCGACTTCGTTATGCCATCTGGAACCCGATCTAGTCGATGGTTTGCGACAAAATTAGATTAATGACGTCTTTAACAAGTTGAATGAGTAATTACACGTTCAGGAAAGAAGAGATGGACGAGATTACTGTGTATCCTGTCGTGTCACGATGTCGCTTTCAATCATTTACTCTCCAAAAGTAATTAAGTTCATTAGGACAAATGCAAATCAAGATTAGCCTGCACTGAATGTCTTCTTTGATCTTGAATCTGCTCTGTCTGATTTTTTCTGAAACCAAGATGTTTTGAGCACGAAGATCCTTGAAATCTTTATGTAAAGGCCCGTTTCAGTTAGATGGCAGAGTTAACATTTTACCAAGTGGTTTCGTCCTTAGAAAAGACTGGACTTGTTTTCGGAAAACATCGTGAGTAAAATGCTGATAACCATTACTTTCTCCTTTTTTCAATGTTGTCTTGCCCTTACAAGGTAAGTCTTTTTAGTTAATTTGTCGTCAGTATGTCTATCAACATTGGTGAGTCTAACACTGAATGACCTTATAAAGACTTCAGGCGCATGATTAATTATCTTGACGCCCTAACTTAGTCTGTTGAGTTTCTATAAAATTAAACCCTTTACCACACAATCCCGACTTTTAACGACCTTGAGAAAGAAAGCTTAACCAGCATTTTCTCTTTTTCCCGCAATATTTTCTATCCTTTCCAAAACATTTTTTTTTTTTATTTTTGATTCACATTTAATTTGTCGTCTGCAAATGCCTTGATTTTCGACAAGTCTAAAATTTTGTCGTCTGGTAAAGGTTCATTATTGTTTCCTCACCCTCTATGCCTCAGAAATGTAACGAAATAGAAAAGGGAACAAATTTTCAGATAACCCCCTTGTTTCCAATCTAATACAGCCATTACGAATTTTCTTGTCTAACTCACGTTTGAGATAGGAAAAAAGTGCCGTATTTGGTTAACACCCTGTAATTATACACCTCATTTCTACAGCATTGCTGACCTAGATTACTGTATGAAATTAACAATCAAAATGATAAAGTTGCAAATTTAAGCACTTTTAGATTCAAAATATAATTAATATATACAAGTTTCCTTGGAACTATTTTTCGTTCGTAATGTAACTGTCGAAGAGGCGAAAAGGCTTCGTGTAAATTTCATAACACAATGTACATGTATGCCTATGTTTTAACACACCGAGGACTATAATTCTTGTTATACAGTTATGTGATAAAAAGAATCTGACATTCGTTGGCTTTTTATGTAAAAATTTATTAGACTCGTCCACAAAAAAATGTTATTAAGCTCGGCAAAGGCTGGCTTAATAACATTTTTGTAGACTCGTTTGATAAAAATTTATCTCAAAAACCAACTCATGCCAGATCCTATATTTCTCTTTTCGACAGATTATTTGATGTAAATATCTTAGATTAAAGGTCATTCTGGAAAGCAAAAATATTTAAAAAAAAACCTTCGTAAAGACATTTTTTTCAAACCTTGCAGAAACGAAATTAAGTTTCATACTGCTTTAAAAGCATACTTAACACATATGAGTAAGATGCCGCCGTGCATTTTCTATTAACTTTCCTTGTCTGTTTCAGACATTCGTGTAACGGATATGTTCAATCTATCGTATGTTCGACACATCAATGTTCCAGTGTATTTTAATCGTTCTTTACTGCATTCTTAGATTAAAGTTAAACATGTAAAGTATTTCAATAACTCTGCATTCAAACGACATTGATTTCACCAACATATTCACTTACATGGATTTTTTTTTGTGTGATTTATTTCATTTCCTATCACATGTTGGAGCTTCAGTCACCTATAACTTTTGAAAACGTTGTGACAAAAAAATGCTCACCCTGAGTAATTTCACTTATTTGTCACAATGTTTTCTACGAGGAAACACAAAATTTGTAAATAATTATTTAGTCGCCGTTCCAAATATTTACATATATAAAACCGACGATTTCAGTTACTGAACGAACTTACCAAGTAAGCCTGATATCTTTCATGAGTTTCGCTGCAACAAGGGTCGTTGCATAATATTTATGATTCAGTTCATATTCGCATTCCCATGTGACCATAGCCCGAATACAGTGAATCAACTGCAAACCGTTTTATTCTATGCAATAAAAGATTGCATGTTATTGTATAAAATTGTAAGGCAAAGGCATTCTCGTTTTAGAATATTTTGAACCGTGGGCTGCGTTATATCTAGTGAGAACGAGTCATGATACGAGATTTCTTGATACAACAGCACAATAAAATAAGACAGAATAGATATTTATTATTAAGGATTATACGTAAATGATATTTAAACATGCAATCTATTGTTTTAAGATAGCTTTGTTTAAGTGTGGTTGTAAATCTATCTACTTTCAGTCCAAATGGATTAATTCTAACCAGACGACGCATTGTCGCCGGTAAATCATAACAGGTGACGCACTATCGCCGGTAAACTGTAACAGGTGACACACTAGAGCCGGTCAACTATAACAGGTGACACACTATCGCCGGTCAACTATAACAGGTGACATACTATCGTCGATAAACTATAATAGCTGACACACTATCGCTTGTCAACTATAACAGGTGACAATTGCGCAGGTAAAGCCTAACAGCTGACACACTATTGCTTGTATACTATAACGGGTGACGCACTATTGCCAATAAACTGTAACAGGTAACAGACTATCGCCGGTAAATCATAATAGGTAACATATGTTCTCCGGTAAATTGTAAAAGGTGACAAACAATCACCAGTAAACTGTAACAGGTGACACACTGGTTGTACAGACTTTCTCTAGAAATTTATAACAGATGACACACTACCGAAGGCTTGCGATAACAGCATTGTTTCAGCCATGGAGGGAGGGGTGGGTGGGGAGCTTACAGAACATATTTTTTTAAAATATAATTAAAACTATATATTCAAATTACACAAATAAAAAGCATCTGAAGGAAAGGAAATCATTTGTGTATGAACAAGCAAATACTAGGATAAAAGAAATGCTTTGTAACACCCAATTGCTTCTTTCCCCCCATATTTTCAAAAACTGCTCATGGGGTCCTCTCTCTGTCTCTGTTCAATAAAAGCCCAAGAGAAGTATTTCTTTCCGTTAAACTTTTAGATCTACTGTAAGTGTCGATTGCACCTGTACTTACTGATTCGTATAAAATTACTCTAAAGCTTATCTAGCCATTTATCAAAATGGCGTGGTTTTTCAAGACAGATGACAGCATAGTGCAACTCAAACATAATGCTAAAAGCTACTGTGAGAGCTTCCAGAACTATGTCTGAGCTGCAATTACTCTTTACCACACGATAAATTTTTAGACAGGTCCAAATTGAAAGCATTTGTAGACAAAAAAAAAAAAAAAAAAATGGTGACCCAGAAATTTAAATTTGTTTTGGGAAGGGTCCTTTGGTGAAAGGAGAAAATGCTGGTTACCAGCATTTTATCCTGTTCCCGCAATGTTTTCAACAGTCCATTTCCTTGGGGTTGTTAAAACTCGAGATTGTGTGGTAGACGGTTAAGCTGTCACCTGTCTAAAAGAAATCTTATCAGTCGTCAAGTTAGTGGTCGCTGAAAACAGGTTTGACTGTACTATTCAATGCGAGAGGATCGAGCCCGGTAGCTCAGTTGGTAAGGCTCAAGGATAGAAAACAAAGGATCGATGTTTCGATTCCCCGGCTCGGCCATTTTCTTTCCGAGGATTGATCATAGTAAGTGCGACAGGATTCATTCCTCTCACACTGCTGAACACTGTTTCGACAACATTTATGTGCAAAAATACTCAATGGCTGAGACAGAATCCTGTGTGAAACCCCAGAATACATGGATATGTGCACTAGCCACCACAATGTAACTGAAATAGTGAAAAGAAAAAGGCGTTAAACACACACACACACACACACACACACACACACACACACACACAAAACGGACGGGCCCATTGACATACGATTTAATTTCAGATCCCTCGAAAAGTTGCGAATTGTGCTTCTGTTCACATGGAGTACTTCTTGCAGCGACTCTTGGGTGCAGGATCAGTTGTTTCCGTAGACAACCAATAAAGATGTAAAACAGACGCGACTTTTTTTTCCGTAATTAGGTTTATCTGATAAACGGATCGCAGAAAATATGGAAATAATGTCCCATTTCAAAAGACATCTAGAAAATCTCAGTTTCAAAATACCATTTAGTTATCCCTCGTAAATTTTAGGGCATAGACACACAGGCCATTTTCAGACCAAAAAGAGTATTTTTTTTTTACTCTTTACCGAGCAACAAAAAATTTACTTTTCCATTTTGAAAGCATTTTAAGAAGACAAAATTTATATATGGTTTAAGTGATGCAGTTGATAGGGAAGAAAACATTATGTCTTTGCTGGGTAGTAAACACCGTAGAAAAGGGAGAAAATGCTGGTTACTGGCATTTTCTCCTATTTCCCACGATGTTTTCAGAACCCTTCTTTCTCAGAGTCCTTAACGCAAGGATATCTGTAGGAAAGAGATAACTGGTATGGAAAAAGTGTTCAAGACAAATATACATTTGAGTCATGTTCTGGCAAAAGGGGGCTTAATGCATCTCCGTGATGCATGATACCAAGCAAGTCATCACAGGATCATGGATCCATAAAACCTAATTTGTCTAACAACCGACTAAACCATAAGGTCGACTAGTCCTTTGACATACAGAAAATTGGCCAATAGCGAAAAGTTTCGGCCCCGGTCAGCCTGCTCGGACTGCACAGGCTGACCTGAGTCGACACCTTTCGCTGATGCATTAAACCCCCTTTTCACAGAGCATGGCTAATTTGTTTTATGAAAGCCATTGTTCCTACCAAATGATTTTTGAAACATGTTTGCAAAAGGGGTGTAATAATTCAAAGTTGTATGTTCCCAGAGAATAAAAAGTATAAAGATTATATCCAAACTCAAATAGATATTTAGAAAAATAAAACTTGGTTCTAAATTGATGGGACGTTATCACACTTGATTTCACCATTTAGGCACTCAAGTGTAATTTAAAATGTTCCCCTCCCCTTGAAAAACAAAAGTTGATGCGAAAACAGCGGTCGTTGAACAGTTAAAAAGATCAAGTCTTAGCCAAACGACAAAAAATGTAAACAAGTCCAAATTGGAATAATTTGTAGACAGCAACTTGAACGTGATTCAAATAATGGAATTTGTCTTCGATATGGTAAAAAGATTCTGGGAAAAGGAGAAAATGCTGGTAATCGGTATTTTCTCCTTTTCCCACAATGTTTTTAAAGGGTCTCTGTCTAAGGGTTGTTAAAACTCGGGATTGTGTGGAAAAGACTGAAATAAACATTTTACAGCTTACAGTGAAAACCCAAATGTTGTGATTTTTAACCCTTCATCTCAGAATACAGAGTTTTAACGCCTCTGAGAAAACACCATGGCAAAAGGGGGGAAATTACAGTATCCAGCATTTTTTTCTTTTCCAACAAAGTTTCCTACCCTTTCAAGAGCAATTCTAGTCTTTTGAGCCAATCTTGCTATGTCGTCTGAAAATTCTGTCAAATTGGAAAAGTCTAAAGTTTT
The DNA here is from genome assembly GCA_945859785.2 of Tridacna gigas. Taxonomy (NCBI): domain Eukaryota; kingdom Metazoa; phylum Mollusca; class Bivalvia; order Cardiida; family Cardiidae; genus Tridacna; species Tridacna gigas. Next base: position 47,209,695 of record OX244030.2, on the reverse strand, counting down.
GTCGTCTGGTACGGAGTTTTAAGTTCTTTTCGTGGAAAATATTTCATCGTATCGGACAGTGTAGATTAAGATCAGACAGCACGTTCTGTGCAGTCTGATCTTAATCTACACAGTCCGCAAAGGAACACTGAATCGCTCTCGGCAGCGTAGGGGTTGAATCTTTTTGTTGGATGGACGCGGAGATGACTGGACAGAACCAATCACTTTATTGGCTAACACGGGTGCAGGAAAAGCTAGGAAACGGTCTGAGATGGTGTGGGTGATTATTGGACCGCTTTTCTTCGAGCACAAGAAAGAACATCAGTTCACCTCTTCTGCCTAAAGTCTCCCGGAGCCTGGCGACTATTGTTGATTTTCGTTTATTATCGTCACCACCAGTTTCCCATATGGGTAGGCCCCCAAAACTGTTAGTTACTTTACGGGGGATAGAGCAAGATACATAACCAAACTCATCATAAGTTACGCCCGTTCTGACTCGATACCCAAGTTTAACATTTCATCCAAAACACCTTTTATTGATTTTAGATGGCCAGCCATGAAGGGTCGAACCCATACGCTCAAGTTGACAATGATTTGACGTTCACACGTTTCACGCTCTACCACCTGAGCTATTTTGGCTGGTCAAACCTGGCAACTGCTTGGTCGATTTTCGTTTATTTATCGTCGCCGCCGGCTGCACATATGGGCGACGCCCCAAGCAGACTGTTACTTTTGTCACGAGGGAAAGGGCATGAGACAGGACGAAACCTATCTTAAGTTACGACGTGCTCAGTAGCACCGTAACACGGGACCCAGGATTAACGTCTCACCTGACTTTTATAATGTGCACCAGGGTGGTCTTTTTATAGCCTGCAGCTCTCACTGTCTGTCAGGAATACCATAGTGTCGTATGTTGGACTTCGTACAGCCTTGGAATATCCTGCGTCTTCTGCCTTAGCTCTACTTTCCTGAGCGGTATTCGCCATAATTGAGCAGCTTAGGTTTCTAGGTGTCATTCGGTCGGATCACGCGACCCATACATCGGAGCTCGGCTTTCAGGATCTAAATGTTAGTTATCTTGTCGGCGTATAGATATTGGGGGTGGGGGGTGGGTTTGTTTAAACATCTAAAAAATAGTATAGTTGTTTGTTTTGATCAGAGACTGTACCTTCTTGAAAAATATCTGAGCCATGCTCTGGCAAAAGGGGGCTTAAAGCATCTCCATGATGCATTATAACTAGCAAAAGTATCCATAGTATTATGGATCCATAAAATCCATTCGGCATAACAACCGACTGAATTATGAGGTAGGCTTGTCCTTTGACATGCAAATAATTGACCAACAGCAAAATGTTTCTGCCTAGGTAAGCCTGCGCGGAGCGCGCAGGCTGACCTTGGTCGATACTTTTTGCAGATGCATAAAGTCCTCTTTTCACGGAGCATGGCTCATATATATTAAGAAAAAGGGGGGAAGGGAAAACGGAAACGAGTTGGAAATTATAAATCTATAGACCCCCTTTTGAAAATATTATAATTATATACTTAGCCAGAATATTTATATAAAGAAATCTTGGTTAAATAATGAAATATATTGTATGCATCGCTTACCTTTTGGCACACTTATATATTAAAACAACTTAAGTGTCTTTTGCGTTCAGTGCAGATCAAGATCAGACTGCACAGAGAATGCAGTATGATCTATGATCTACACTGCCTGGAATTCTGAGTATTTTTTTTTAAACAAAAGTACTAAGATTACAGTTCTAAGGCAAAAAGAAAGAAAGTTTGTATTTATGATTCAGTGAAGGGTTGAGAAGATTGTACTCTTTCCAAAGCAGCAAGGTTTAGACGGTTCTAAATTCGAAACACCTGCAGACGACAAATTCAAAATTGACGAAAATGAGCTCAAGTTCTATGAAAAGGTAGAAAACATTGTGGGAAAAGGAGAAAATGCTGGTAACCAGCATTTTCTCCTTTTCCCACAATGTTTCCAAACATCCGTCGAAGAATGGAAAGTGTGTGGTAAAGGTTTAGAACAGATGCTATAACAGCGATTAGACATTACTACTGATTACCAAATTATTGACATAAAGAATATCTATTTATACCCTGGTTATGTAACACATGTAAGTGCTTTATTCAAGTCACACTTTTGTCATATATTCGTTTAATCGAAAATCTATTAAATCGATAATCTATAATTCCTAATCACTGAAAAAAGAAATATCAGTCCATTCAAATGTCTCTCGTCTAAGTCATTCATAGAAGTTCTTGACTGCCTTTCACTGCACTGCGTGCACACGAAATTTGCGTTTAGGTAAGCAAGCATCAAATCTGCAAACAGGTGTCATTAAACTGCATACCTTTACGATTTGAATAAAAAGTTGCATAACTTTACGCCAGCTCATACCTTTGGGTAAAGCAGGCATCGTATATGTGTACATACAATCCGAGAAAATTTGCGTAAATCTTCGCACTTTATTGAAACGCAGCCCTGGTTATAGAATTAGAAATTCCCATTACATTTAAAATGAAATAGGGGTAACGTCTAGATATAACAGCCATTAAGGGCAGGTAACAGAACAGAACAACAAATCAGACAACAACAAAACGTAAATTGGTAAATTCACACGATGTTTACAATGAATTAGTCAAGCTGAGTCTGTCTGTCTGTCTGTCCGTCCGTCCGTCCGTCCGTCTGACCGTCCGTCCGCCCGTCCGTCCGCCATTCCACCCGTCCGTACGTCTGTCTATCTATCTCCTTTCTCGGAAGTAACACAAAGAAAACTGTTTAGAAGATAGAAAATAAAATTTTTTACATAACTTCACTCAATGAAGCATAATGACTAATTGTTATAAGAAGTAATTTCTACTTTTCTTACAATATTTTAACATTATTTCTACAGCAAAGTTCCAAAAAGAAATTAATGGCTAACCGGTGGAAATAGTATGATTTTTGTAAGATAACTTTTGTTTTCTGAGTTTCATTGATTTTTACCTGCAGCCGTCGAAAGAAGTCGAATTTATAACTGAACCATGTTCGGGCAAAAGGAGGCTTAATGCATCTCCGTGATGCATTTTACCAAGCAAGTAATCACATAATTATGGACGCATAAAATATTTTTTGTTTAACAATCGATTGAATCATGGGTAGACTGGTCCTTTGACACGCAGAAAATTAACAAATAGCAAAAAGTTTCGACCCGTTCTGCGAAGTCTTACATGGGTCGACACTTTCTGCAGACACATTAAGCCAATTTTCACAGAGTACGGTTCAATATATTTGGCGCTGAAACAGTAAACGCGGTTAGGAGGGAACAAAACGGAAGCGTGTCACTGGGACTTCCGACATGGCTTGGAATTATGCGTAAGACTTCGTGAAATAGCATGGGATTAACCCTTAGGCTGCTAAGAGCGGTTCACTGACCTTGTTCAGACAGTGAAGATCAAGATCAGACTGCACAGAACGTGCAGTCTAATCTTGGATCTACACTGTCTGATAGGGAGATATTTCCCTCCCCCCCAAAAAATAAGTTTGAAGAAGCATTATTCGGATTTTTACTATCAGCTTGAAAGTTTAAGTTATTTAACAGGATAAGGGATGAAAATGTATTTTTGTAACTTTAAATCTCTCGGCTATAATGGATTCTAGTAGATCTAGATTAGAATGTACTTTTGAAATTTTAACCCTAGGGTAAATTTCTCCTCTCTTTGTGAGCACTGTAGATGAAGATCATTCCGCCCAGAACGTACAGTCTGACCTCGAATAAACACTGGCTTAATCTGTTAACATATTCGATCTTCTTTTTCAGCTTATAGCTCTAAGTGAAGATTTTCAGTTTGATCTCTTGCAGTCCAAAGATAACTGGACGAAGGTGTGTGCCAGCATAACAGTGACATAAAAATGTGTATTTTTAGAGAGAGATTTAAAAAAAAATAACTTCGGGAATTTTATATCAGATTCTTCTGACATGTATCGATCTTGTGGAATTTGCATGAGTATAAGATACTTTTACTTTGTATTTTTTCAAAGACTAGGTTTCTTTTACCAGTCTTGTCGTATTGACCCTTTACCAAACAATCCCATTTTTTAAAAAAAAATCCTTTATGGGAAGGCCTTTGAAATCATTCTGAGAAAAAGAGAGAAGGCTGATAACCAACATTTTCTCCCTTCTCACAATGTTTAGTAACCTTTCAAAGAAAAATCCCATAAAATTAGCCACAATTATATTGGCGTCTACAAAAGGTTTCAGTTTGGACGAGCTTAAAACTTTATGGTCTGGTAAATATTTAACACTTTACTACACAATGCCGATGTTTTAATAGCCCATAGAAGGACATCTTCCCAAGCCAAGGATACTAACTCCACTTTGTTCGTTACGTACCCTTGGCCGCTCGCCTCTTTAAAATTCGAAACTCCCGCTGCGCCACCTATCGAATATCACGAGTTGCGTAACCTTCGCTGATGTTATTTCTGACCAATCAAAATGCTCGTAATAAAATTTGTTAGGCTATGCATCAAATATGGCTGTAAACTGGAACCCGTTGTATCTCCCGTAGCCGTCCGATAGACAACAGGCAACACCCGATTTATCGACGGCAGGTATTGGTTTTCACATGTACCAAATCCACCAATCAGACAGCTCGTATCAGAATGCCTTATTTTGTTTTAAAATAACCGAGCAATATTCTATCTTTGGCTAAGATTTTCATGATAGACAAAGATAATTCTGACCACAATCAATTTATCAAAATCATTAAAGAATTTAATCTTTATCGATAATGTCTATTTCTGTGCATAAATAAGATTATGATTTAAATTTCCAAGTCTCGCGTTATCTCATGAAATCTCGAACCGGGCAGAAACTCGACTTGTAAGCATTGGGTGTTACCTGTTGTCGATACGAAGATCGATAACAGGCTGCCAGTTTAATATGGCTGCGCTTTCGGATTCATCACAATTTTCTGAAATTAATCAGACATACGATGGTTCGCAATCATTTGGCTGTGGAACCCGTCCTAATATTTCACATAATTGATCATGAACTATAAAAAACTCATTAAGTATCGATCGTCTACTCTTTTTTGGCAAATTTTCATCACAAACACGACAACTTTCGTTTTTGACGGGCGCCGCCATTATTGTTTTCCGTTTCGCTGAAGATTTCTTGTTACGGATGGTTTGATTGGACGAGATGGGTTTTGATCGCATCCAATGAAATGGCGCAGAGGGAGTTTCGATTTTAAAGAGGCGAGCGGCCAAGGGCACTACCTTAGTATCCTTGGCTTGCGAAGATGAGAGAGGGAAGGCTTTTAAAAACATTGTGGGAAAAGGAGAAACTGTTGGTAACTCTTGGTAACCAGTATTTTTCTCCTTCTCCCACGAGGTTTTCTACACTATAAAAGACAAATTCAATCATTTGAGCCACATTTAATTTGTCATCTGCAAATGCTTTTAAGTTGGACATGCCGAAACTTTTCCGGTGTGGTAAAGAGTTAATCTCTTTCCTAGGGCAGACGAGCGACCGAGCCCCAGAAAGTTTAATGGTTTTTCTCTAAGTATCTCACCAAACGACAAACATATAGACTAGTTCTAGGTTAAAAAATTTGCAGACGACACCTTAATTAAGGCTTACATAATGGGCTTTGCTTTAAAAAATCAGAAAACTTTTGTGAGAAAAGGAGACGATATTTTTTACAATCATTTGGGCCATGCTCTTGGAAAAGGGAGTTTAACACATCTACGTGATGCATCCTACCAAGCAAGTCATCACTAATTATGGATCACTAAAATCCATGTTGTATTACAACCGACCGAATCATGAGGTACACTGGCCCTTTGAAATGCAGAAGATCGACCAACAGCTGGAGGTTTCGCAGGTAGCCTGGCATTCAGGCCCTGCGTTTGTGTCATTCTAATAGACAAGGTACGCAACTATTGTAAACCGTCAGGAATATATTTTATTACTTGCTCTCTGCGTTAAATCAGACCTTGAGAACATTACATGAGTGTAATTGTTCTGCTGTTTTATTTTATGATTTTTTTTTTAATGAAAATGCTCTATTTAACGGACTGATACCAGTCTAGTTTCGCAGGCTGACCTGGGTCGATACTTTTTTGCAGATGCATTAAGACTTCTCTACACAGACCATGGCTCATTTCTATATTTCAAATGATGTTTTCAGAAGTCGCCTCCCAAGGAGTCATAAAACTACGGGGTTGCTTGACACATAGTTTAGCTATCATAAGTTCGATTCCCGGCTTAGTTTGAAGATATGAGAAAGCAGTCAAAGCTATGGAAAGAGTTTAACCCTTTACGACACAATGACGAGTGTTAACGCCTCTGGGAAATCAAGCTCTTGAAAACATCGTTGGAAAAGGAGAAAATGCTGGTAACCAGCATTTTCTCCTTTTCCCACAATGTTTTATTACCTTTCAGGAACAAATGCAATCATTTCGGCCACATTTAATTTGTCGTCTGTAAATGCTCCGAATTTGTTCCAGTCTAAAATTTTGTAAAGAGATAAAGCGTACCATTCGTACTATTTTTAGACGTGTCCAAATTGAAAGAATATGCAGATGATTAATTAAATTTGGCTCAAATGATGATGTTTTTCTGTGAAAGGGTTAAACTATTATTTACCAGCATTTTCTCTTTTTTTTCCATGATGTTTTCAAAAGACGCCTTTCTGTGGGTCGCGAAAACACGTGACTATGTAGTCATTGGGTTAATTTGTTGCTACATTTGTTCAACGGTAGTTTGCTGAAAAGTTCGTTTGCCACCGGTAGCAGGTTAACCCTGAACTGCTTAACGAATGGAATAGGCACTTTTTTCTCCGTGGTAGTGAAAAACACATGAATTTTGGACATTGCAGATCCTAAATTCATTAACTTTTGTCTATTTGTTTGCTCTTGAACGTCATTTTTAAGACCATATCAGTTACATGTATATCGCGGCGGCCAGTACACCTATCCATGCTTTCTTGGAGTTCTTTTTGCCAGTTTTTCTCCAGTCACTGGCTGTTTTCCCACATAAACATCGTCGAGAGAAGAATGAATCCTCTGGCAGTGGCTATCATCAGTCCTCGGAAAGAAATTGGCCAAGCTGGGGAATAAAGCCAGCGACCCTCTGGTTTCAATCCCTGTATGTTGCGACTAAGGTAGTTTAGTTTAAACATATTTTATTGCCTTATATACACGTTTATATGAACGAAAATTCCGAGTACATAGAATGATACATGTACAGTGGCAACGAAGTCTGGCCACAAATTCTCACAACGTAGATTCTGCCATTTCCCTTCTCCAACACGTTTCTTATATGGCAGCAGAAAAACTTTCAAACATTACAGTAGTTTGGAAATAAAAAAGAACAAAAGTAGATAATGAAAACATCTGAACACACAAAGAATGAAAAACATACTATGAGAGCGATAAATGTAGAAAGATAGATTATCAGCGTGGTTCGAAGTTGGACATGTCTAATCAAGTAGTGTCTCAGAATAGGCATAAGGTACGTATAATAATCTGTCATTAATAATTTGACTAAGCTACTGGATTATATCCAAGATCAGACTTACGATTTTGTGTAGTGTGTCGAGTAGTCTCAGATTAAAAAAAAATAATAGACGTTATCTCGACAAAAAATATATATTCGGCGATAAACGTCTAGGGGAACAAAATAACTTAAGGGCAGCAGAAATCTTTCGGGAAATCAGCGGAACAATGTTTTCATATTCACATATTTACTTATTATACTGCGAAAAAATTTCTCGCGAACTGATTGGATAATATGCTACGAATAAATAGTGCTGTACACTGGCAACTCCCAGGGTACAGCACAGCAAAATCAAAGATGGCAGCGTTGAACCGTCATGAAAATAAACCGTGAAATGTTAAAGGTCACGCATTGTAACATTAAAAAAAAAATGATTAAGTAATGGCCGTTTTAAACAAGAAATGGTCGTTTACTGTTGCCAACAAATCATAAAATGAATAGCTACTTACCTTATAGTTGTTTAATCCATGTTTAAATAATAACAATAATAATAATGATAAAGACGTCGTATGTCTATCACAGTGACTTCATGCACCAAACTGCAAGTTTCACCAGAGACGTCAAGTTTACAGTGACATAATTTTTCAGCGTGTTTTTGGCACTCAGAGGGGAAATTCGATTCCGTAAACGTACTCGATTTCAGATACCATGAAACACAGAAATTTCGCTAAATACAAGTTGGAATGGTAAAAATTTGCAGGATAATAGATTCGTTGTACGGTCAGGTGGCAGAGGACTCGGCGAGGTGGCGACATGATTTGCCACAGCCATGAACAAGTTTCCAAGTCCCTTGCTACCTGACAGTACAACTAATAATGTAATTATTTTCTTTTCGAACACCCGAAATTAACAAAAAGACTTTACATGGTCAGCAAAACAAATATTGTTATTTCTTATTATTCATAAGGTCTGTGCATTAAAAAAGTGTCAAGGGAACCAATAACAGGTTGTGCTTTGCCGTACAGTTGCGCTTAACCTTTTTCAGCATAGAATTCTTGTGAAGAAAGTCCCAACAAACCCTTGTTCCAAACAATTTTACGTTACTGATATGTTTGAATAACTTATACAAAATTTAAAGAAAGGCAAAACAAAGGCAACCGTCAAGAACAGGTGATTGGCCTCTCTTGACAGCTGAAAAAAAAAAAAAAAAACAATCTACTGAAACACAGAGATTTTTATCCTATGGGCTAGACTCGACAAGCAGACAGTATAGATCCAAGATCAGACAGCACGTTCTCTGCAGTCTGATCTTGATCTATGCCGCTCGCAAAATCCTTATTTTTCCACCAATGGTGCTGAAAGGGTTACATTGTGTACAATCCTCGCTGCAAACCTTTTGCAAGTTACATTTTGCGAAACGGTGAAGTAGGGCACAGCAAATGGGTTGTTTTCAGCTTCTTTTAGGCTTTTTTCATGATAAGATTCTGGTTCATTATCTGACGTAACAAAAAGGAAACCCGTCCAACTTCAGTTTCTTCCAACTTTGTACCGTCCTGAAGGTACTGACCTACTGAATTCTGATGAATACAGTGAGCATCTACTATTTCTTTGTAGTTCAACTCGTTTTTTCCATCCTTGTCAAGCTTCTTCAGAAGTTTTACTAACGTACTACGTCGTAGAGGCACCCCGGATCTGATCATTCCATCACAAAGTTCCTCTATGTCAATATACTCACTATTGTCTTTGTCCAACTGCTTCAGCAAATCTGGAAGTGTGTGGTTCTGCAATCTCATACATTCCATGAGGACCGTGAGAGGATCACAATGTAAGATCTGGCTCTCCGCCTTGTGATCGTCGTAACTTGAAAGCGGTTTCCGTTCACTCTTAAGAACAGAACCATGGGCAATGCGTATACCGCGCTTTCTTTGCATGCCCTTGTACAGTGACTCAAACTTTTCGTCGACTTCCTGCATGCCGAGGTCAACGAACTTTAAGGCAGAATCTTTATTATCCCGGATGTTTTCCAGGATTGTGAAGGCACCTTTACATGTAATATGGTTCTGCCCGATGTGAATTGCTTCTAGAGTTAAGTTTTTACTTAAGCCTTTCAACAGTTCAGCAATGCAAGCTTCGGTCATACGATTACATGTTAAATCTAATTCCTTTAATGTAGTGTTCTTCTTCAAAGCCAAACCCATGGAAATGGCACCTATCATGTGCAGTCCATTCCATGCTAAGTTGAGTTTCTCTAGAGAGGTATTTTTTGCAAGAGCTTTTCCAATAGCTTCGGCGCCTTCTAACCGTATGTGGTTCCATGACAGATCCAAGACTCGAAGTGAACATGACGGGGACTTTAGAGCTCTAGCAATCATTTTAGTACCCTCGGATAATATTTTATTGTGGCTCAGGTTTACTTCTTGTAGAGACTCAGACTTGACAATTAATTCCTTTACGTGTACCGCGTCCTGTTCCTCAATTCCAGTGTCTGATAAATCTAAAACGGTCAAATTCATTGCATTTGCAGCAGCTTCACAGATAGATTTCACGCCTGTTGTCATCAGATTATTGGTAGCCACTCTGACGTGCGTTATAAATTCATTATCATCAACAGTCTGAGCTATCAAGTCACCACCTTCCGGACCTATTCCGTTATTTTCAAATTCTATCTTCTTTATATTGCTCAGTCTGATTGCGACACACAGAGACATCAAGTCGTGAAACTCAAGTTTAACGAATTTTACCGTCAAGTTCTTGCTCGTTGGCCTTTTCTTCAAACCAGTCAATGGCAGACGCTTCAATTTTTTACACATTGAAAGATAGCTTTTCAGCCAGATATCGCTTTCCTGGGTATCATCTTTTTCTGCATCAAGCTCATCTTTAGCATCAAAATCGAAATCCTCATCTAAATCGTCGAACAGGTCTTCACAACTACGAGACGTAGAGGTTAGACTTTTACCATGGTAGCTTGAAGACGGTCTGGAAAAGTTAAAACGATGGATAGTCGTGGGGGTCGGTAAACTGTTTCGCTTTCGAATCAACACAGGTGGTTCTGTCCGATATGGCTTATTGTCAGTTCGGTAGCTCGTGGCCAGAGCAGTAGGGTTAACGCTTTTAGAGTTCCGTAAGGCACACATTGTAAACTCGAATGTATTCTGAAGTGGAATTGAATGGCAAAGATAGAATACACAGAGGATATATATATATTTTTTTTTTCGGTGAAGGATCGAAATCTACATGTATTTCATCGAGTAAACATCATCGGTAATGTTTTCACGAGTGGCGCAGCCACGGGTGAAAATATTACCGATGATGTTCACAAGATGAAATAAATATAACATACTTGTCTCGGAATGATTCGTTTACCGAGAAATAGACCAAGATTATGCTGCATAACTGTTCAGTCTAATCCCAATCTACTATCTTCTATATAAAATCCATTGTTGAATATTCACTGAACCCTTTTGACCAATTACCAAATATTTTGGTGTTTTAAAGATCCTGAGTAGGAAGGCATTTTAAAACACTGTGGAAAAAGAAGAAAACGCTGGTAACGAGTTGTTTTCTTTTCCCACAATGTTTACTACCCTTCCAAGGCGGATTCAAACATTTGAGATGGCATTCAGTTTTTGTTAAGTCTAAAATTTTGTCATCTGCTAAGGAGTTCATGAGGACTACTTTTTGATGGCTTTTATGCTTTAACGTTTTTCTTTTAACCGCAGACACCATTGTTTAGCATGAACGCAATTAAAAAATATTTCAAACTTTTCACTTGAAAAATTATGCAGTCATCAGAAGTGAAAAAAAATCTATTTATTTCATGCTTCTAACCCCTATTTTGTTGGGACTTTCTCAAAATCCAGTACAGTTGTTTTCGGTAATTCCCCTCGGCGCAACCCCTCACATAGTAACGAATTACAATATTACGCAAAGCGCGAGAAATATAGGGTAAATGCGTGTGAATTATGTCATATTTCCCTGTATTTGAATGACTCGCTCTTTACCTTGGTAACTAGTACGCGTGAACTACTGTTTCCGCCTTCATTTTTTCCCATGTCTTTACCTTACTTTTTACCATGTATTCATTTTTTTTTTTTTTTCTGTTTTCCTTCTCTTCTAATATTGTAAAAATGTCTAGAGCAGCATTGTTGTTACGCTAAAAGTCTCTATATGTGACACTGACCTGTACCGAAATAGATTTATGTCAATTTTTGTGGTTGATGACGAAAAACTCTGTAGTTTAAGTCAATAAAATATTCTGATTCTGATTCTGATTCAATTGAACAGTTAGAAAATATAAAATCGGTATTTTTACAGGTCCTAACTATGAAATATTAAACCGTAATCTACTATTATTTCTCGATAAACTACAGAAAAGCATGAAATAATTAGAGGATATTTGATTTTTTCGGTGAAAGATCGAAATTCATTTCACCGAGTGAACCACATCGGTAATATTTTCACAAGTGACGCAACCACGAGTGAAAATATTACCGATGATGTTCACGAGAACAGGCGGAAACAGTTAACCCGCGCACTACTTACCTAGGTAATCAACGCGTGCCATTCAAATGGAGGTAACTATGACGTAATTTACACTATATTTCTCGCACCTTACGTAATATTGTTAATGCGTTGTTGGGGTGCGCCACGGGAAATTACAGCACAGTTGTCTTCCGCCTTCAGTTGAAGAGTTAGAAAATATAAAATTGGTATTTTCACTGACTCATAACCATGAAATATCAAACCTTAATACACCATTATTTGTCGATAAACTACCGAAAAACATGAAATGAATTAGAGTATTCAACAAAAGTTAACCCTTCGAGTGCTAAATTAAACGAAATGGACATTTCAGTCATGAGAAACAAAAGTGACGCTTTGACTTCGGCCAATTCTTACAGACTTGTGCCCCACGTTTAAGTTTAAATATTGCCCTAGATCGTACAGAAAATTTTAAATTCGCAGTTTAAGTCTTCCACTAAATAGGAAAAATACGGGAAGGAATTTACTTAACTTTTCAAAAGATAAAGTCTACGGAAAGTAGTAAAATGTTTGAACGTGCTTGGACGTATACCTACTACAGCGTATTTTAACTACGTTCTAAGTAATTTAACGCACTTCAGTAACGTCCTTTTCACGCACATTAACTTATTTCAAACACAGGCCTTCGAAGCTCCACTGGTCTATCACGCGACACGAACATTTTCCTTGGTCGCTTACTTTTGAGCATTGGTGCATCGCATGTATATCACGGAATACTCAAATTTTCATTTAAACCGTTACTATAAATAACACATTGGCTACTGCCTCCATATTGCACACCTTGTCCTGCTACATACGATAAAGAGGCAGTCGCCTATGTGCTATTTATAGTAACGGTGTCCATAAGGAAAATTTCGTTACTCCGTAATAGACCAGTGGAGTTTCAGTGGCCTATGCTTCAACCTGTATCCGCCTGGATCAGCCTGCGCGGACTGCACAGGCTGGCTTTGGTCGATACTTTTCGCAGATGCATTAAACCTCCCCCTTTTCACAGAGCATGGCTCATTAACAATTTTACGTCTGTACTTGAACCATTGTCTTGCTAAGTAATTGAAATGAAAGTTTTCAAGCCGAAAGTAAAAACCCAATTTCAAAGGCATTTTTTGCGGAAAGTTTCGGGTTTAAACGACCCTGAGAATGAATACTTTTGAAAACATTCTGGGAAAAGGAGAGAATGCTGGTAACCAGCATTGTCTCCTTTTCCCAGAATGTTTTCAAAAGTATTCAAAAGTAATTTCTACAATTATGCCACATTTATGTTGTCGTCTGCAATTACTAATAATTTAGAATAATCTTAAATTTTGTAGTTTGGCAAAGAGTTTACTTTCTTTAACTGTCTTTATGGTACTTCAACTTGTAACTACCATGTTTTTTACTAAGTTAGGACACGTTATTAAAATATATGCGTAACCAAGATGCAATACATAAAGTCAGGAATTTTTAGGAATCAGAATCTCAATTGTCTCATACATCGTCATGTCTGTCTGTCTGTCTGTCTTCCCTGTCTGTCCGTCCGTCCGTCCAGCCGTCCGTCTGTCTATCTGTCATCTCTATGCATCGTATTTTCGTAAAGTCATTTTTTTACTATCAGTAATCACTAAGAAGTTACTCACCTAAACAGACCCTATTCCGCAAAGACTAGGTAACAAATGAATTATATAGTTTAGACAACAAATACTTGACTCTTTTTCTCAACCATTGACTCTTTCGTCGTTTAACACACACACACAAAAAAAATCCAGTATTTTTTCCAAGTTCTACTGAAGAATTCTAAAGCGAATGCAAATACGTAACAGCCATGATTCGGACTCGGTGTAGATAATAAATCAGACTGCAGAATCTTGATCTACAAAAAGGTAATTATGATGCCTCTAATCGTAAAAGGGTTGAGATAATTTTTGCTCAGCCCAGTAAACCGGGCCTACACTTAACCCTTTACCACCCGGCAGAATTTTAGACTTATCCATACTGACTCATCCATACTGATGAAATTTGCAGACATCAATTCAGATGTTTTTCATATTATAGTATTTATTTTCAAATAGGTAGAAAACATTGTGGAAAAGGGAGAAAATGCTTGTTACCAGCATTTTCTCATTTTCCAACAGTGTTTTCAAAAGCCTACTTTAAAACTCGTACTTTTGCGGTAAAGGGTTAACTCTCGGAATATCGAGCTCGTTAAAAAAGTAATTCGACAACGTACATAGAGATCAGACTGCAAAGAATGTACAGAATGATCTCGAGTCTACACTTTCCTATATTTCTTGAGAAATTTAGTTTTAAAAAAAAATGTCTAAATTTATAACTATAGGCTCTAATCTATCTAATCTACTGAAATTAAAACACACAAAAAAAGCAAGTTTATTTACTTGAACAGTATAAGGGTTTTGGTATAGTAATATTTTTGTCTGAAAGTGGACTGGATTAACCCTTTACCACACGACAAAAAAGTAGACCAGTCCAAATTGAGAGCATTTGCAGACGACAATTCAAATGTAGCTGAAACATAAAATTTGTCTCTTAAAGGGTAAAAAACATTGTGGGAAAAGAAGAAAATGCTGGTTACCAGCATTTTCTTCTTTTCCCACAATGTTTTCAAAAGGCTTCTTTCTTGGGGTCGTTAAAAGTCAGGATTGTGTGTTAAAAAGTTAAACGCTTATTTTATTTCGGGCTGTTCAACATTATGCAATGAAATCTTTTTATTCGGTAATGACACAATGATACGTAATTTGACCATTTACCACATTATCTTGTGTTTTAATGACTCCGAGAAAGAACGTTTCTTTATTAAACATGATTAGGAAAAGGATAAAATGTTGGTAACTAGGATTTTCTCCTTTTTCTCCAAATATTTTGTACCCTTAACTCTTTACCAAACGACAAATTTTTAGACTAGTCCAAATTGAAAGAGTTTGCAGACGACAATTTTAAATTTGATGAAAATGACAGAAAGTTCTCCAAAAGGGTAGAAAACACTGTGGGAAAAGGAGAAATTGCTCGCTACGAGCAATTTCTCCTTTTCCCAGAGTGTTTTCAAAAGACTTGTACTGCAGGACACGTGAAAGCCATGGCTTGTTTGGGAAAGGGTTAAGAAGACGAATCCTGTAATTTTGACCACATAATATTTGTCGTCTGCGAGTGCTTTCAATTTGGACAAGTATTGAATTCTGTCGTTTGGTGAAGATTTAAATTGTGTGTATTATAGACGAGTCATTTAAGAATGGTTCTTTGTTGGAATGACGCTTTATGCCCCTTTCAAGAATAATTCTGTCATATCGCGGCGAAAACTGAACTTACCATCATTTGCCTTGGTTCAATAAGCATCAAGCTGGAGCTCTGCAGTGCATTGCCAAAGGCCATTCCCACGTGAACATCGCTAACAGTTGCAATCTGACTTTCCCGATAACAAATTCAAGGCCCAAACCTGTACGGAACAGTTTTAACGACTATGAACAAAACAGCTTTTGAAAACATCACGACAGAAGGAGAAAATGCTGGTTCCCAGTATTCCTTTTCTCACAGAGTTTTCTTCCCTATCAAAGACAAATCCCATAATAAAAGGTATGTTTGATTTGTTGCCTGTAAATGCTTTCAACTTCGATATGTCTAAAATTTGGATGCGTGGTATAGATTTAACCATATATATATATATATATATATATATATGTATATATGTGTGTGTGTGTGTGAAGCCATGCTCTGGCAAAAGGGGGCTTAGTGCATCTCAGTGATGCATTGTACCAGGCAAGTCATCGTATAAAAATGACTGCCAAAAATCATTTTGTGTAACAAACGCACTGGATCACGTGGTAGAATGGTCCTTTGACACGCAAAAAATTGACCAATAGCAAAAAGTTTCGACTCAGGTCAGCCTGCGCGGATTGCGCAGGCTGACCTGGGTCGATACTTTTTGCAGATGCATTAAGCCCCCTCTTCACAGAGCATGGCTCATATAAATATCGTATCGAGCAATTTCTCCTTGTACAACGATGTTTTCAAATCGTGGTCTGTTGCAAGATGGAAAGAACATTTCGTAGGAGGCAGGCAAGAGAGTTAATAAAAATGGCTACCGGCTTTCAAATGGGCAATAGCTACCGTTATTAACCCTTAGACTGCTTATCGCGACCCACCGACCTTTTGCGGACAGCGTAGATCAAGATCAGACTGCACAGAACCTGGAGTCTGATCTTTGATCTACACTGTCCGATAAGGAGATATCTTTCCTCCAAAATACCTTTGAAACAAGAAAGTTTTGGGCTTCTACTATCTACTATAAAGTTTCATTTCTTTTATTCAGCAGGATAAGGGTTAAATGGTCTCCAATGATCATTTCCAAACAATAGGTGACTCTTGTACACATGAATACATAGTTCCTCTGGTGATGAATTCCGAAAAACTCTCGCGTGACGAATTGCCGTAAATAGACGGAAATTTGGAGTGACAACTTGATTAATTAACGGAATTTCGTTAAAACACTCCGTGACAGATGATATATTAGTGCGTCAGGGATACAGATCTGCAATTGTTGAACTTGTCTAGAAATCCTAGTTTTCTCAATGGAACCAATATGCTCTCATTACGCCCGGTCAAGTCGAATATGGAATTTCCTATGATGTATTTTTATGTTCCATTTAATCTCGTCTGACTCGATGTTTCTTGCATGTAAATCAACCTCTGCTTTATGGTTAGCCCTATCACATACGACTATGGACCTACAGTATTTCGGGGAAAGAAACGTGGATTCAGATAAATCTACAAAAACGTGCCGCCGGATCATTGTCTTCCCCCTGCTATTACAGGTACATTAGTTGTTGAAAATCAAGATACTGGTTAACATATCTAACGTAAATGACTGACTTTTAACAACCCTAAGGAAAGGCTCCTGGTTTGGCCGTGGCGCTGTATGGGTGAACAAAGATCTTTTCATTTACAAAGGGATATCACTGCCTCTTGAACAACCCTGTCATACTCAGTTACGCTCCCTTGACTAACGTGGGGGGTGTGGGGTAAACTGGTACCCGTTGTATTTCCCGTAACCGTCCGATAGACTTTCATACGAAGATCGATAACAGGCTGCCAGTTTGCGGGGGGAGGGTGCGGGGGTTGCCGAGACCAGGAACTTGGTCGGAAACGTACAGTTCAGCACAACATAATTCCTTTCGCGGATTGATGAAAGCCATTGCTCTAGGATATATGGCTTTCTAACCGTTGAATGTCGTTGGGTCACAGTTTTTTTTTTTTATTATTTCAAAATATAATGAAAGCTATAAAACGAATGTCAGATTCATTTCATCACATGTATAACTGTATATCAAGAATTATTAGTATACTGCAAAAGTTTCTCGCAATCTGATTGGATATTATGCTCCAAACATATATTACATATATTACTGTACACTGGCACGCGCCAGTGAAAAGCAGTTTTCATGTCGGGAGCCCGGTAGACTTGATTCACTTGAACAACGCAAAATCAAAGATGTTGGCGACGATCTATACGAGCCGTCCACAAAACAAATACTGAGTACAACATGACGAGGGGAAATACATCTAAAGTTGAAAAAATTACAATTTATGCTTATGCATTTCACCTGAGATTGTTTTGAAACTTGCACAGATTATTTGTATCTTCAAGGAGTTGATACTATTGAAAATGAAAACTATGCAAAAATCAATTAATGTAACCGTTATTGTCCATTGAAATTACTAGTCCCTAATTTTATTAGCATGTCATTTCTCAACAACCAGAGGATGGAATTCAGTGGGAAGCTTCCCTATAGTGAGGAGATAGTTCGATAATTTTCCTTTGGGTGAAGGCCCTTTAAAATAAATGGTTCAATGTAAACCAAAGTTCAGAGAGTACATCCAACTCCAACAGCTTTTTCTTTTCGGACAAAAACACATTCGGAGAGCATCACCCGTCTCCGATGGCTCTTGCTTTTACTATTTTCCTTTACATTTAGGTTCAGTGGTCAGTCATTGCAACTAGAGCGGTTCAGACCCTCAAGGACCTCCAGCTTTTGTTTTTGTTTTGTTTTAGAAAAAGACTAAAAGCTGAATAGTTTGATATCCTTTATCTATATCTAGGCTTTTAAAGTATATCCGCTCTATATCTCTTGAAGCCTCGTCCTAATTTAACCTTGATGGGAAAATAAGCAGAGTTGGTGTTACAGAGTTACACGCCATAATCAAAGGTCAAGGTCACTGCAGGGACCAAAAGTCACCTATTCCAAAATAGTGTCTGCTACATATCTCTTGAACTTCGGTCTGATTTTCAACAATATGCCACACATAATGTTAACCTTGTTGAGTCTGCACACTGACTCAACAGGCTTTAGACACCGAAGGACATATCACTGAATCGAAGACGAAATGCTTATGATAATTTCCTTCGGGCCTGTGTTGCCCGAAACCACAGAGCTTTTGTTGTTTTAGTCTAGAAAATGATCTGTACCACAGCGTGCAGAATCTATGGCTAAACTATACAGACTCAAGGGTCATGTGATTGAGCCTTAGATTTCGTGTCTGCTCCATATCTCCTTCAACCATGTGAGGATTTTTAAGAAAAGGCTTGAATGGGTTGCCCATTAAGATCATCTGGTTTGCCTGTGACTACCATTGTTCTTGAGTCAAATGATGGGGATGGTATAGGTGTTGCCTGTGCCTGTCTGTTTAGCTGTCTGGGTATTTATCTGTCCGTCCAAAACACTATTGTGTGGCTTCATGGATCCTTAGCCCTTTCAAAGATTTCAAGTGGCCAAATGTACATCTCTGTAAGGATTTTTAAAAAGAATTGGTGGCAGGGGTTACAGCTGTTCTTCACAGCCTGACGTCTTTTTTTGATTAGAGGGTATATGTACATCACTTATTCGCAATCCCGTTCCTTCGGATGGCCATTAGGGTCTCAATGCAGATGCAAGCATTCAATGACTCAAGGAATATACCAAGTCACGAATGTTCGCTTTTGCACTGGAAACTTCATGAACACCTGGTAGATCATGAAAGGAATACAATTATGGATGGATTATCTACAGTAATATGAATTCTGCCTGTGGCCCGTTTGACTTTTTTTGTTGGCCTCTACTTACGGTTCCATCTTCTGTCATGAGTTAAACCATATCTAAAACCCTAACATGGCATTTCATTTTCTTTATTTGCTTGTCCTTTAACCCCGTTTTCAACGTCATTTCGGTTATATCGCAACAGCAAGTACATCAATACCCGCTTTCCCGGAGTTTCTTTTACCAGTGCTTTAAACAAACTTCTTTTCAAGCCAGAATACAAACAGCTCGAATACAAAAAAATAAGTAGTTTTATAAGTATTTGAAATGCGAAAGGTAATGTACAAAAGAGAGACGGCGTAACAGGTGAATAATGATACCCTTTTGTGGAATTGGTATTCAGGTTTATCAAACATAGACAAAGAGACATTTTATTCACTTTCTAGACAACCGGCCCATAATACATAGGAATAAACATACAAATAATACACAGAGTAATTTCTAGATTTCTAATTTCAAATTAACTTTTAAGCTGCTAAGCGCGACTTACTGACCTTTTGCGGACAGTGTAGATCAAGGTCAGACAGCACAGATAAGATTGGAATAACATTATTCGGGTTTTTACTATCGGCTTAAAAGTTAACATAGGGTTAGATAGTGGTTAACATAGATTCTTAAGGGACTTTCGAAAACGGATTACATGCTCATGACTATAATATGACAAAATAGATCAACCCTTTAATTCTGAATTATAAAGAGAAGATCCACGAATGATGGAAAATACCGAAATATAGATTAAAAGTTCTTATAGCTAAAATATAAGCTCACTGTATCGGGCAGTGGAGGCATTCTGATCAGACGGCACGCACTGAACAGTCTCATCAAGATCCGAACTGTCCGTAAAAGCACAGCAAAGTCATGCTCAACAGCTGAAGGGTTAACTTACTTATTGTAGGATATAATTTCTTAGCTGAATGCTTTGTACAGATCTCGAAAGATCTTTAAACAACAGTTTGTGTATCATATGATAAAAGTGAGTAATCAAAGCGTTGAAAGCATTGGTGTGGCATTCGTCAAGGGAACCATTGTGTGGAATTAATAACTTTAAAATAAACAACAAAAATAGTTTCCAAATATTCGCTTAAAAGACAACCTGCGATTAAATTTATACCTTTGTCAGAAAGCAGTTGTAAATAATGTTAATTGTTATCCTGCTTATCATGACCTAGGATGTCCCATGTTTGCGACAAGTGAATACCAAGTAAGACTGCCCGCCCGTGGAGTCTTATCTTTATCTGCACTGTTCGCTTATAATTTATAACATCGGGCCAACAACCATGTAAATATAAATAAACTGGTCAATGATAGGAACAAAAAAGACTACAGTATTTATTTAGCAGGGTAGGGGGTAAAAATCATCTACATGTATTGCATTTCAGTCAGTAACAATTATATTAATATTTCTTCTTCTTACTTAGCCTAAATAAGGCAGACACTAGCGACTCAG
The DNA here is from genome assembly GCA_945859785.2 of Tridacna gigas. Taxonomy (NCBI): domain Eukaryota; kingdom Metazoa; phylum Mollusca; class Bivalvia; order Cardiida; family Cardiidae; genus Tridacna; species Tridacna gigas. The sequence goes on along the minus strand of OX244030.2, from coordinate 47,189,173 downwards.
GCTTGTAATCTATGGGACCCAGGGTTGCACTGGTTCGAACAATGGCTCTGCCAATTCCTTTTGACAATTGATGAAAGTCGATGCAGCCAAATTCAATCTGCTCTTACCACCAGACAAATAAAACTATCTCAGGAAGCAGTCAGTGGCTTCCGAAGAATGTTGTGTACTGGTGAGGACTTGTCAGGAACACATTGGTATGTGCACTGGTTGCCGCAAAATACTGAACTGCTGTTGACAATGGCATTTAACACATTTTAATCAATCTGCTTGTATCGAGATACTTCAGATGAAATAAAACATATTGTATTGTATCAACACACCCGATGTAGGTTAGTACGAATTGTGGCTTCAATGAGTGAAAAGATATATTAGGGAAAGTTTTTTTGTTATTTGAAAATTTTCTTAGTATACCAAATAAGTATATTGTGATATTTACACCAAAACTAAAAGTACTTACCATAATTCAACAGAAGACATCATCAGAATACAGTGATTTTTGTGTACATAAGAAGAGAGTGAAAGAAACTTTGAACAGCCCTCAATTAAAACAAATCATGACAACTTCGGAAGTTTTTATAAAGGTTAAGTAAAGAAGCTTTATAATACTGCCAGTAGTGTGAGGTCTTTCCTGTGTAGACTGCCTCAGGATATAAAGATTCATAGAGACAAACAAACCTGAAGCAAACCAAAGCTTTTCTACAATCCTTACGCTCATACGAGGGTCAGTCAAAAATAACTGAGCCCTACCCCATAACTTTCTATATAAGTTTAACAGACTACTCACTCGTTTATTATCCCTCAAAATAATCTCCCTTGGACTGAATGACCGAATTCCATCTCCTCGGCAATGCCTGGATACCGGTTGCTAGGCAACTGAAGTTGATTCGTCGGACCTCCCCGTTCACAGCACATTCCTACAAAGGTACGGTGCAGAAGTCGATGAAATGCTGCAAAGAATCGTTGCCACTGATAAAACTTGGATGCGTTCGTTTGAACCTGAATTGAAGCGAAAGAGTAGCGCATGGCACACCAAAAACTCTCCGAGACCCGTAAAATTCCGCAGAACTGTACCAAGATGATGATGATATTTGCGTATGATTACCGTGGAGCACTGACCTCACACAGGGTACCGACAGGTGAAACAGTAAATAAAGAGTACTACAAGATGTATCTTAGGACAATACTTCATCCAGCATTATGCCGAAAGCGCCCAGACCTCATTGACTGCACGCCGCCCATTTTGCAAGACAGCGCGTCACCCCACAAAAGTATCGTTGTCAAGGAGCTGTTGGAGGGAAATGGCCGGGAAGTGCTTGATCACCCGCCTTATTCTCCAGATCGTTCTCCCCCTGACTTTGATTTGTTCCCAAAGTTGAAAGAACCCCTTCGCGGAATCCGTTATGATAGTTTAGATCAAACTGGGCTTACTTCCTTCGGTTTTACACCAGCTACGATACATGATTTTCAAAATGCCGTATTGAACTCATAGTGGCATTTTCCTCGACAATTGCTACAAAAAAACATTGTAAAGTTCTTTTTTCTAGCCAATACTTGTCCTTTCCTTTCCATAAGTACCATATAAGCCACACTCTGGCTAAAGCGGGCTTGATGCATCTCCGTTTGTCCAACAGCTCGCTAAATCATGAGGTAGACTGGTTCTTTGACATATAGAAAATTGATCAATAGCGAAAAGTTTCGGCCAAAGTCAGCCTGTCCGGACTGCGCAGGCTGACCCGGATCGATATTTTTCACAGATGCATGAAGCCCCCTTTTCACAGAGCATGGTTCATGTACATTTGAAAATAAAATGACACTCATCTTCTATGACAAAGATATTTTGATTCCGACATTTATGGCAATGCCCAAATTCTCTATCAATAAACAAATGTCCCCTTTTTAGATCATGAGATCATGTGATGAGCATATAAAGTTAGCCAATGTTTTTGCAATGTATGGGCAAATCAGCACTTAACCAGTACTTGATACAATTTGGCATGTAGATGTAAATAGTGCATAGCGGTAACCTTCTACATTTACCTAGTGCAAAAGAGTCACAAGTATTCATTGAAAGATAACAAAGTATTTTAGTAAATTGTATATGAAGTTTTTCCGCTTCTTTAACGTATTGATTCCCACAAATTTGAGACCCACAACACAGGATAGGTTTAACTGAGGCATAAAAAATGTTCAGTATATCTTTTGTTTCAATGCTTCCAAAGTATTTACGCATTCTCAAAATGTAGTTATTGGAAGCCGGCTCTTGAAGCCAGCTTCCAGTAGGAATGCTTTTTTTTTATGCACATGGGGAATTTTGGGATACATCATTGCACAACTTTTCCGACATATTCACTCAAATACTTTCAATAGTATGATGCTATTAAGCTCAAAATTATGCATTTTTTTAAATGTACTGTTGAGATGAATTTCGAGCGTGAAAAGTAAAGATTTCGTATTTATAGATATTTATTTAATAACTGATTAATGATTGACCCCACAGGCAGCGTAACTCTTCTTAAACTAGTATAGACTGGTTACCTCCCCTGATACTACTATACGTGTAAGTAGATTAGCGCAATATTACGCATTTTTTTCTCCTTGTGCTGTTCACATAAATTGCGAGCATGAAAACTACAGATTTTGTATTTGAACTTTTATTTCTAAAAACGCTCAATAAGATTTGGCTGCATACATACTATGTTTTTTGTAATAACTTTCTTGGGGCTTGTGTATGCTTTAAGCTGCGGGGAAAATGTACATCTCACAAAACCAAAGGTAAAGTGATATCTCATTACTTTGCCATGAAGCAAGAAGCAGATACAAGCACCAGGAAAGTTGATACAACATAGTACATGTATTCCCTTTATAGTATAACTACATATTTAAACAACAAAATGAGACATGCTCTGTGAAAAGGGGGCTTAATGCGTCTGCGAAAAATATTGATCCAGGTCAGCCTGCACAGTCTGCACAGGCTGACCTGGGTCGAAACTTTTTGCTATTGGTCAATTTTCTGTATGTCCAAGGACCTGTGTGCCTCCTGAATCAGTCGGTTGTTGCACAAAATGGATTTTTATGGATCTTTAAGTATGTAATGACATGCTTGGTATCATGTATCACGGAGATGCGTTAAGCCTCCTTTTGCCAGAGCATGACTCAAATATTGCAATTAGTGACAATTTTAATTAAAAAAGATACCAAATTGTATTAGTCTGATATGTCATAACATTCTTTTTATTAATGGCTGATATGGTGGATAAATATTATGATATAGATTTTCAATGACATAACATATCAAGACATCGGCATACCATGTTTGGGGCCATATTTGACGTTGCAGATACAGAAGAGCCATGCTCTGGCAAAAAGGGGGTTTAATGCATCTCTGTGATGTATTATACTAAGCAAGTCATCACTTTAGTATGGACCCATAAAATCTGTTTAGTCTAACAATCGACTGGATCTGGAGGTAAAATGGTCCTGTGCCATGCAGAAAAATGTACAAATAGCTAAATATTGACCCACGTCAGCCAGTGGGGACTGCACAGGCTGACATGAGTTGATACTTTTTGCAGATGCATTAAACCCCCCTTTCACAGAGCATGTCTCAGATTTTTTGTTCCACTGTGTCTATCTTTATCTGTGTGCAATATATTGTATTTTAGCAGGAAAGTTTGTGGGCGTGTAATTAATCTGTTTACTATTGGAAACTTTTTGTAATAACTTTTTTTGTAAGAATGTACCTTTGTTGTGACAAGCCTTGCATACTCAGAGCACAATTGAGACACACTAAATCCTTGGGCATTTATTTATGAGCCATGCTCTGTGAAAAGGGGGCTTGATGCATTTGCAAAAAGTATTGGCCAGGTTAGCCTGCGCAGTCCGCGCAGGCTAACTTGGACCGGCACTTTTTGCTTTGGTAATTTTTCTGCATGTCAAAAACCAGTGTACCTCACGTTTCAGTTGGTTGCTAGACAAAATGGATTTTATGGATTCATAAATATGTGATGACTTGATTGAATTATGGATGACAGAGATACGTTAAGTCCCCTTTTGCCAGAGCATGTCTCATATGTTTTAATAACCCTGAGGAAGAAGACTATTGAAACGTAGTTGCAGGAGGACAAAATGCTGGTTACCATCATTTTCTCCTATTCATACAATGTTTTCTACCCTTTCAAAGGTCTAAAGTAAGGCTGGAAGGGAATGTAATGGAACTTTTGATGTAGCCTTTAAGGGTATTGCACTTATTTTTGTGGCTTTAGGGTTCCAGCCAAACTTGGGTTTTTCACCTAGTTATAAATGACCCTCGACAGCTTTTGACTGATGTTGTACATCATTGCACTTGAGCCCTGCTCTGTGAAAAACGGTCTTAATGAATCTGGGAAAAGTATCAACCCAAGTCAGCCCGCTTGGACTGTGCAGGCTGACCTGGGCTGAAACTTTTGGCTATTGGTAAATTTTCTGTATATTTAAGGACCAGTCTACCTGATGATTAAGTTGATTGTATTAAAAAAGAGGCTACATGTATTGTTGATCCTTAATTATGTGATGGCTTGCTTGGTATCATGGATCACGAAGATGCATTAAACCCCCTTTTGCCATAGCATGGCTCATTTACATGTTCAACTATTACATTGTAAGGTGGCTATTCAGATTTTCATTGTCAAACCAAACTTGAAAATATTTTATTGCTCAGTTTAGTAAGGCAATAGCTGACTAAGAATCAAGAAATAAAGCAGAAGCAAAGGAAAAACAAATTGATGGTACATCTTCAATGGACTAGTTAGCCTCTTAACTCTGTACCCTACAACAGAATTTAGAACTTGTCCAAATTCAAAGCAGTTGCAGACGACAAATCCAATTTGGTCATAATGATGAGATTTGTCTCTAAAATGGTAGAAAGCATTGTAGGAAAAGGAAGAAATGCTTGTGATTAGCATTTTATACCTTTATTGCAATGGTTGCAGAAGCTTTTTTCTTCAGGGTCACTGGAACATATAATTGTTTAGTGAAGGATTAAATCTTTACCACGTAATCCCGACTTTTAACGACCCTGAGAAAGAAGCCTTTTGAAAACATTGTTGGAAAAGGAGAAAATGCTGGTAACCAGCATTTTCTCCTTTTCCCACAATGTTTTCTAACCTTTCAGAACAATTGCAATCATTTTAGCCACATTGAAATTGTCGTCTGCAAATGCTTTCAACTTGGACAGGGCTAAAATTTTGGACAGTATTGTCCAAATTCAAAGCAGTTGCAGACGACAAGTTAGATTTAGTTATAATGATGAGATTTGGCTCTGAAATGATAGAAAGCATTGTGGAAAAGGAGAAAATGCTTGTGACAAGCATTTTATACTTTTCTCGCAATGGTTTCAGAAGCCTTCTTCTTCAGGGTCATTAATTAGAACATGTAACTGTTTGGTAAAGGTTTTTTAGCTTTTGGCTAAAGTTTTGTAAATGCTTGTTGGAATGTCAAGTGATCATGCAATAATATGCATCAGCTACGGCAGAGCTCCAGATAGAGGGAGTGATTTTGATTTCAAAATTGAAAATATTAATCAATCTCCACTAAACCCCATGTTATGGGTACTCATTAGAAACGTCTCATCGAGACAATTCTAATGAGTACCCACAACATAGGGTTTGGAAAGGAAATAATGGATTTAGAATACTATCACTCCCTCTTACCTGGAGGTCTGACTACGGTATATAGGATCATATTCATGTAATAATGATAACAGTATTTTGATCCTGTCAAAATAGAGAAAATACCTAATCCAAAATGACCATGCTTTTATCTGAAGAGTAAAATCGCGCCATTCCTGTTTACCGAATGTAACTGTCCTCTTTCCGAATGCATGCAGGAAAAAAAGTGAAGTTTATATTAGTGTTTAAGTCTTTACCACACAATCCCGTGTTTTAACGACCCTGAGAAAGAGGCATCATGAAACATTGTGGGAAAAGGAGAAAATGCTGGTAACCAGCATTTTCTCCTTTTCCCACAATGTTTTCTGTCCTTTCCAAAACAAATTTCAATTTTTGAGTCACATCTATTTTGTCGTCTGCAAATACTTTTAATTTGGACTAGTCTAAAAGTTTGTCGTTTGGTAAAGAGTTAAACAAAAATAGGATTCACAGCAAAAAAAAATCTTAATTAGCCCCCAAATTGTTGCAGTCGGTAAAATTTTCTACTGGTTCTGTATTTACCAACCATTCTTAAGAACATTCTTAGTCATTCTCCAGAATTTTTAATTTAAAAGTAACACAACTTCTGATAAGCGAGTTATTCCTAAAGCACCTTCCTCATTGATGGTAACAAAAAAATTGCCGGCTTCTTAGATGCTATGCATCAAAAATTTGTCTTGTTAGCTTTCTTGGCATGCATTGATAACTGTGTGAGTTTTGCTTGCGTAGTCTTATCCTTTTTTCCCGTGTTTAACTGATATATTATAATAATACAGGGGTATTCAGTTTTCTAATTGACCGTATACAAATTCCATGTCTTTGAAAGTGCAACTGTATGTTGAAAATACTAGGGTTGATTCATGTTTTTCAGGTCGTTAACATTCGCAGAGGCTTGAAAAAATGGATTAACGCCCGAGTGCGAAGCACGAGGGTGTTTAACCATTTTGAAGGCCCCTGCGAACGTAAACGACCGAAAAAAAAAAACATGAATTAACGCTATTATTGCATAAAATAAACGTATTTTAGCAACGAAAGCAAAAAATGTTTCCATAGAAATGCAAAGAAACGGACTTGAAATGTACCGGACTTGTACCGGTCAAAACCGGAATTCGACAATGAAATTTTTATTACCCGTAGTGAAGGGCATACTCCATTCGGCATACCTCGGGTGATCTGGTGATCTGGTGATCAAATCCCTCGGCTGTATCACGTAGCTTGATATGCACCTACACGGTACATTTCGCACAACGGAAGCACGCCCCTTTACCGTTATTGAAACTGTAAGGCTCCTCTTATAAAAGAAAACATGAGTAAATTTTCTGTCGTTATCTTTCTAAGAAAATTTCAGTCGGCAAACAGTTTGTACCTTCAATTTTTAGCGTGGTTTATCAATTCCTTTGGGCGCTTTCATCGACAGATCGACAGAAGTGAATAACTTCACCGTGGTTGTTCATGTCGTTGCTAAGCGATCTACAGGGGCGCCGCCATGTTTAACCCTTTCCCAAACGACACATTTTGGACAGGTCCAAATTGAAAGAGTTTGCAGACGACAATGCTAAATTTGATGAAAATGGCAGAAAGTTATCAAAAAGGGTAGAAAACACTGTGGGAAAAGGAGAAATTGCTCGTTACGAGCAATTTCTCCTTTTCCCACAGTGTTTTCAAAAGACTTGTACTGCAGACACGTGAAAACCAGGGCTTGTTTGGGAAAGGGTTAAGATCATGTGATTGGTGGTTCAAAATGGAAGCCTCCTTTATACAGACGAGGTTAGATGTAGGTAAGGAATCAGCAGAGTTGTGACGAGTGGGGCATACTCCTGTGCCACTGTTTTGGACTCTCGCTCTAAATTCACGTCTAATAATATTTAATACATAGCAGACTTTTGTGGGATAAACTTGCACATTTTTTAATCTATTACAACTAGGATAAATGAGTGGTTATGAAATTTCTGTAACTGAAAGACGTCAAAGGGATATATCAAGCGAAGGAATTGCCGACCACGTTAAGAAAGTGGGTGGGATGTAGAATGCATTACGATTGATTTTTTGCTCAGATCTCGATAATACTGAGATACTGGGTAAGATTTCTTTTGTGGTGTACTAAAATCATCAAAGACAAGCCATAATAAGGATCTAATATGGTACAAGTTCCTACAGCTTTGTTGGTCGGAGGATGGAATGTATCACGAGAACAAACGTTCAGCATACATTGTTTACAAGGTAGGCTCTGATCAAGGATATTGAAAGTACAAAGCCGGGCGTTAACGGCGCGTGATTTTACTATTCAATACACGTTTTCTCCTGTTAACGCCCGGTTTTTTCCCGTTAATACATGCTTATAACGGCCCGGAAACTTACATTTTATGCAATAATGTTTGTTAAAAATTGCTCAAAGCAAAATTATTTTACAGCGTCAGATAAATTTGACAATGCACGTATGTTTGTTATAATGAAATTGTTGAGATGTTTAAAATTAGAGGGTGTTTAGTAGTTTTTAGCCAAGATGTTCCTTGTTTATTACTCAAAAGTTGCATGTTTCCTAGCCGGTGTTTGTAAACATAAACAATTTTACAAAGTTTCGCTTTTTTTCTTACGTAGGATAGCTAGCATGCCTTAGACTACAATCAATAAGCATGTTGATGTGATCGACAGATGTCTTATGTAGATGAGCCATGCTCTGTGAAAAGAGGACGTAATGCATCAGCAAAAAAATATCGATCCAGGCCAGCGTACGCAGTCCGCGCAGAAAATAAGGCTCTATCTCTAGATGCATAAGTTTCTTTAGTGCTAGTAAAGGGGCAAAGTAAATGGATAGCTGCTCCTCGATTACTTTTGGTCAAGGGGTACCAGCCTCGACCTCAGAAATCATGTTATCTGAGCCATGCTCTGGCAAAAGGAGGCTAAATACATCTCCGTGATGCATTGTACCTGTCAAGCCGTTACATAATTATGGATCCATAATGGCCACTTTTTATAACAACCGACCGAATCACGAGGTAGACTGGTCCTTTGACATACAGAAAATTGACAGATAGCGAAAAGTTTCGGCCCAGGTCAGCCTGCGCAGACTACGCAGGCTGGCCTTGGTCGATACTTTTCGCAGATACATTATGCCCTTTTTTCACAGAGTATGGCTGATCTGTAAATGCTCTGAATATGGACAAGAGGACGATTAGCCATGCTCTGGTAAAAGGGGGTCTTATGCATATCCGTGATGCATTATAACAAGCAAGTTATCACATAATTATGGATTCATTAAATTCATTTTCTCTAACAACTGGCTGAATACGAAGGTAGGATGGCACAAAATTTACCAGAGGAAAAATGTATGGACCATGTAATGGACTGTATATTCAGCCGTCGAAGAGGTCGAGTATATGTATTTGGCACTAATAGAACCAAACGATATAAATCGAACCGAAGTTTTAGAGCAGTTTTCATTATTGTTATTATAGTGACATGTTACATCATTATATAAATACAGTATTAATTAAGTACAGAGAATATTGTTACACCCGGCCGAGTTAGGCCTCCTTGTCACTTCAAACATAGTTACAAAAATGTCAAATCAAAGCGCCAAAGGCACTGAAAGCCTGGGCATCTGAAGGGGTAAAGAAGAAGAAAGAAGAGGCCCAGAAGCTCAAAATTTCTATCACATTTGTACAGGCTTGAAACTTCTAGATCACATTTGTACAGACTAATAAAAATATCTCTACATTGTCTCACACTGACAGTCTGTAGAGTTGACAACAGAATGGAAAAACATAAATTTATAAAGGCTCATGCAACCAATCAAAATGAGCAGCATGCAAAAAGGAATAGGCCTACTGCTGATAAATGTGGCCTATATAGTGCACACAACGTTTTTCCGATTCATAAAAGTGACCTACTTTTTGATACTACACAACCTAATATCAAACTTGTACAGGCATATATGGTGCACACAACGTTTTTCTGATTCATAAAAGTGACCTAATTTTTGATACTACACAAACTAATATCAAACTTGTACGAAATGTCATTAAGACAAAAACTCCAACCAATTTTCAAGAGTATCTGATTGAAAATTTTATCTCTGAGTGTAAGCAAGGTTTTCCTACGATTTTCCCCGGTGACCTACTTTTTGACCCGATATGATTCATTTTAAACTTGTCCGAAATATTTATCAAGGCAAATATTCTGATTGATTGATTGATTGATTTATAGTGTTAAACACCCTTTTCAACATTATTTCAGTTATTTCATGGCAGCCTGTGCACCTATCCATGCTTTCCTTGACTTTCTTTTACCAGTACTACGCACAATATTCTTTCCAAGCCACTTACTGCTTTCCCACATAACCATCGTCAAAACAATGATCAGCGGTGAGAGAGGAATGAATCCTGTCGCATTGACTATCATCAATCCTTGGAAAGAAATTGGCCCAGCCGGGGATCGAACCAGCGACCCCCTGCTCTTAAGTCCTGTACGTTACCGACTGAGCTACAGGGGCTGGACTCAAATATTCTGCCCAATTTCAATGTTAGATTTCACTGTGTTTTAGGGAAACGTTGGTTAAAATTACAAATATTCTGCCCAATTTCAATTAAAAGCCAAAGCTACCCTAAAACATAGTGAAATCTAACATTTTGACCAAGTTTCATTGACAATGGGCGGGAGGGTAACCTAGTTGATATCCTTTTAGGATTTTCCATGCTTATACTGCTTTTGAAATGTATACAAATGGACCTATCGGTATTGTAAAGTCAAAAAGATTATCTAGACAAAATTTTGGCCCAACAATTTTCAGTAAATTTGGACCAAAACTTGCTTCTATGGTTGAACACTATTTTCAACATTATTTCAATTATGTTGCAAAGGCCAGTGCACCTATACATGCCCTCCTAGAATTGGTTTAACTTGTACTTTTTAAGCCACTGGCTGTTTTACCACATAAGCATAGTTGAAAAAATATACAGCAGTGAAAAGGGTTGAATCCTCTTCCCATGACTATCATCAATTGTCTGAAAGAAATAGGCAGAGCTCAGCAAACCTGGCTTTCAAGCCTTTTATTTAATAGACTGAACCACCTGTCTTGGCTTGGCTTTAAACACAAAAGGAAATTTGCATGGCATACTATTAAGACAGATGGACAGATCAGGATCTCTATTTACTTACCATTCCTAAGAACTTTCTCAGTCTTATTCTCCTGAATTTTCTAGATTTGAAAGTAACACTTCTGATTGGCTAAACCATCTGGTTTAGCCAATCAGAAGTAGTGTTTTACTTGCAAATTTTAAAAATCTTGGAGAATAAGACAAAGAATGTTCTTAAGACCAATTGGTGAATATGAACTCAGTTCATGTAATCAAAATATGGTCTCAAAAGTATAAAAAAGTTGTCAGTGTTGTGACCAGGAAGCAACCATTCGAAATAATCTAAGATAATTCTAATGTATTGCCAAAAAAACAAAAAAACAACAAGAGTGATTGTAATCTGTCTTGTGTGACCTATTTATTTTTACCAAGATTGACCAAAATTTAAACTTGTGACCGTTGTAATTAGGAAACAAACTTGCTAACCCAATTTTCATACTTGCATAGTGGCAACTGTCAAAATTATCTTAACTCCTTATCAAACAACAAAATTTTACACTTGTCCAAATTGAAATCTACTGCAGACGACAAATCGAATGTGATGCTAATGCTGACATTGGAAAGTGTAGCAAAATAATGTGGAAAAAGGAGAAAACACTGGTCACCAGCAATTTCTCCTGAGCCCCTCCTCCAGTATTTACTAAACCCTCCTTCATCACAGGTGTTAAAACTCAGGATTGAGTGGTAAAGGATTAAATATTAATACAAGGACAAATACTAGGACTAAATGTGGTGAAGATTTGGCCAGAGATGTAATCTTCAGATGATTGGTGTTTGCTACAGTTTTACTTTTAACTTTATCCAATACATGGTGCATAAAAATGATTTGCTGATGGTCAATATTTTTGGAGCAAAACATGGCCCTTTTTGGGGTAAAAAGAAAGTGGCTGTCTTTTTTGTAAACAAGCAATTTGCTCTCTATTCTTTTTGATTCTTTAAAATTTAAGAACATTGGGCCTGTTCCTAACTTGTTCAGTTCATTTTCTGCATTTTCGAAGTGATTCAAGATGCTGCTGCTTTTATGTATACTAGCATTTTCCCCATTTCCCACAATGCTTTCTACCCTATCTGAGACAAATTCCATCATTTGCAAAGGCTTTCAATTTGGTTAAGTCTAAAATTTTATCATTTGGTAAAAAGTTAAAACCAATTACTGCAGTCGAGCCCCATTAGCACAGTCGTTAGCGTATCACACTTGAGAACAGGGGGGTCACTGGTTTGAATCCTTAGCTCAGCCAATTTCTTTTCGATGATTGATGGTAGTCATTACGACACAATTCAATCCTCTCTCACGTAAGCAGTGAGCTTTTATATACCTTAATTCTTAATTTTGACGATTGGTGATCTTGGTATTTAGAAGTAGCCTATGATGGCGACAAATTTGAGACTGTTCCTCCATTGCTGTTGTCGAAAATTCTAAGAAAACCAGTGATTCACAGACATTAATTAAAGAAAATAAATAAATAAATAAATCTTCCTAATTGTAGATATATTATGTTACTTGATTTTTTAATTCATGTTTCACTTAAAATTCATTTTAATAAAGTAGGGTGCAATAATATGGGACAAGCAAGCCTGGATGAAAAAGCCCAGGGATGAACATGCCCACGGACAAGCTATAGTATTTGGATAAACTAGACTCGAACCAAATGCATGATAGGACGATAAAATATTTTTCTTACATTATTCTCAGTAACATTGTGGATTTTCACAGATGAGTACTAATATTGACGGTCTTGAATTGCCCTGCACTCCGACACCTTTGAAAATTCATCAGCTTTGAAATATGTTCCTATCATTTTGGAAGGAGCGGTTCATCTGCACACAGTAACTTTATTCATGAATTAACATCAAATTTGTCTGCAACAACTGACAGTAAAAATATGGATCCGTAATCAGTGTGTTAAAAACCTCTTTCAGTACCTATTATCACTTAACCCTTAACCAAACAACAAAATTTTAGACCTGTCCAAATTCAAAGCAGTTGCAGACGACAAAATAAATGTGACTGAAAAATTGAAATCTTTTTCGGGAAGGGTAGAAAACATTATCGGAAAAGGAGGAAATGCTGCCTACCAGCATTTTTCCCCCTTTTCCCACAATGTTTTCAAAAGGCTTCTTTCTCAGGGTCATTAAAAGTTGGGATTGTTTGGTAAAGGGTTAAATTGTTCAATACAATGGATGAAGTTTTCAAGCCACTTATATTTTTCTGTAACATGGCGATTGCAAAATTGTTGTTGGTAGAAAATAACTCATTGTATCAGACAATGTAGATCTAAGATCAGACTGCACGTTCTGTGCAGTCTGATCTTAATCTACACTATCCGTAAAAGAGCATCGCGCTGAGAATCCAAAGGGTTAAATATCCTGTACTGACAGCTTAGATCAAGATCAAGATCAGATTGCACCGAGTAATAAATATGATCTTCTATATAAAACGCCTACCACCTCCTAAGCCTACTAATCTCAGGTCAAGCAATTTATTATCGATAAATAGCGGAGGAGATAAAAAATCAAGATCAGATGGCACTTAAAGAGAAGTCTGATCTTTGTTATAACACGCTCGCCATTTAGGTCTTCTTAACTGGTTGTCCATGGCTCATATTACAAAGTTTTATACCCTGTGTAACGTCACATATTCGATTTTGTGTGCCGAGTTTGTAATGCCCAAAATGGGTCGAAATTGTGTTATCATGGTCCGAGACCACTCGTCACAACTCGACCGATTCCGTACCTACATCTAACCTCGTCTGTATAAAGGAGGCTTCCGTTTTGAACTACCAATCACATGATCTTAAACATGGCGGCGCCCCTGTAGATCGCTTAGCAACGACATGAACAACCACGGTGAAGTTATTCACTTCTATCGATCTGTCGATGAAAGCTCCCAACGGAATTGATAAACCACGCTAAAAATTGAATGTACAAACTGTTTGCCGACTGAAATATTCTTAGAAAGATAACGACAGAAACTTTACTCATGTTTTTTTTTTTTTTAAGAAGAGCCTTACAATTTCAATAACGGTAAAGGGGCGTGCTTCCGGAGATGTGCGAAATGTACCATGTAGGTGCATATCAAGCTACGTGATACAGCCGAGGGATTTGATCACCAGATCACCCGAGGTATGCCGAATGGGTCCGAGACGTCATAGGATATCGGGACAACACTGAGAAGAAGAAATAACGCATTGTACATACTGGGCCAATCAAAACATATTTATACCTTTAGATACGAGAAGCACAGTAATTTTGCAAAAATAAATCTTACCGAGTTTTCGAAATGTTCAGCTGTTGTGGGGAAAGAGCACAACGTCTGCGTTTTGTCATGCACCTTGTGTCAAAGGAAAGACGAAAGATTTCGAGTATTTTTCGGCAACATCACTCGTCGCTACTCGGCCGATTCCGTAACTACATCCAAGGATTTGCCAATGTTTCTTCAGTGTTACAATGCCACTTGTAAATAAGATCATTAAGGCTTGAAATTCTTTGTCAAATACTTTCGTTAGATTAACATCGCGCATCTCTCACAGTTCTTTGTGAACTTAAACCTAACTATGATGTTCAAACCCAAATATTTTTATCATTTTCGGGGGTCGTTTCTTTCAGCGTAGTGAGATGCATTGCAAGCGGTACTTTTCACTTTTACTCGTTACTGCTCGGATCATGTTGATGGGGTTGAAATTTTGGTATACGATTACTATAGCCTTGGGCTTGGCAAGCCAAGCCCAGGCTAATAAACACATGTGTATATGTGTACATGCATGACAATTTGAATGTTAAATACTAAAATTGTCTATACGTATATTTATCACATAAAACCTCCTAAGGCAGTGTATTAAACCTATGACTTATTTCTGATAGTATTAGTGTTTTTTTTTTTTTCAGGTTCTTTTACACTTTTAGTCATGAGCGCGTGAAGCCGTGAAACCAGCGACGGCACCTGCCGGAATTTGTACCACTGCGCCGTTTCGCGGAAAAATGACGTCATTGTTGCTGAGACGCATACGCTTGGAAAGTTTTTTTTTTTTCTTTTCATGTTTAATAAAAACCAAGAAATGCAGGTAACATTTTTTTTAATCAACAAAAAGGCGGAAATAATGGAATTAAGTCCTCTAGAAACTGTTTCATTCTACTTTTGTTGCAAATGTCAAAGAGCTATCCACTCGTGTATGTACACATTTGAAACCGAACTACAACTGTACACATGGACCCGTGAATGGTGTATAGGCTAAAGGTGATGAAGCAGGATGTTTATCGGCGTAGCTGAATGCGCAGGCTTTTGACCTACTTCTTGGTACTGATCAATAAAGAATGAAAAGATGGTAATTTGCGATTGGTAAAAAATGTGCACATATTTATTCGGCGGGCCCCTGGTTGCATATTTGCTCACACATTTATGAAACCACTGTTAACAAGCTTTGTTACTGCTAATCGATAGCATGTGGCCTTGATTCATACCATAGCAAAATAATGTAATATAGTATTATTCTTTTCTTGTGCCATTTCTACTACTTTTCATTAAAATGAAAAAGAGTGAGGAAAAAGAGGTCGTGAGGTTATCTTTCATTATTTTACTTCATATTGAGCGACAACAGAGTTTCAATATTCATATTCCAGTATCGCTTACGGCGTGTATCTTATTTAAAGTTATTTCTTGTTTTGTCTGTCACTCGTTTGAAGTGATAAATGGAATCTCATTCGTGTTAATGTTGACTAAAATGTATTTGACGCTCTCCAAGGCTCGAGTCACAAATTTTCAGTCAACTCATTTGATAAAAATAGTCATACATAAACACTCAGGTAAGATCCTCTGTAAAGATCATTTTGATAAAAGTTATACATGTATAAATATCCAAATATATATGTAGTATAAAGCTCAGGAAAGTATGAGTAATAAAAATGCTATCCATATAGAGTTTGTACAGACTTAAAATGCGCTGAATGTAATTTCTAAATTTATATTTTCCTTTTTATCAAAAACATTCCATTATTTTTCAAAATTCCTTCTTTTGTTTTTTTTTTTTTTTTTCGGGTGTTCTTGCCATGGATTTTATGTAATTTTCCCATCTTTATGGGAGCTTTTGTAGTCCTACTGCAGACCACGGAGTAGACCACACACATACTGAAGTAATAATGTACGGCTAAATCAGAGCGGTCGAAGTTCAACAACTGTACAACTTGCACATGTTAAGAACTTGAAAAAAAAACAAAAAAAAAAAAAACTCTGAAATAACTATTATTTGGTTTGTGGAAAGTAAAGCAATAAAGCCATTTTGTTTAGCCAATCAGATATTGCATTACTTTGAAGTTTAAGAAATTCTTAGAATTAGACTTAGAATGGCTTTAAGAAAGGTTGGTGAAAACGTGTCCTGCTAGTCTCATACCTGTTTTTCGGGCATTTATTTGATTTGTTAAACATGAAAGTCGCAGGGGATGAGGTCTTTGCTGTATGGAGGTTGTGACGACAGACGGCTCTAGGTGTCAATAGATCCCTCTGTAAATGATATTTTTTTCATGTAGTAAAGGACAGTTCCTCCAACTTCATGTTCATTACACCTAAAATATACTTAAAATATTCAAAACTTCATTAACACACACTTGTTACTGAAGATAAACAGGCGATTCCATCAATAAGAACACTAACAGTTTGCCATACTTTCTAAACCAATAACAACGCAGAATTATATTCAAACCTGTTGGGTTTAAATTCCATATTAACTCAATGTTTCACTATATGTGACCACTTAATCATTAAATGGTTGACGTATAGACAAATATTCCCAGCTTAACCTGAAGCTCCGTCCACACTGTTCTAGCAGGTGTTTGTACATAGAGAAAATACTGCTACAATGTATACGCTGTAGTGAGAAAGGCCTACTGCAATATTTCGGAACTTTAAATGCAAAACTAAAACAATGACAAATACATGTATAAACGAGTTACATTTATATTCCTCTGAGAAACATCCTAAAACCCAAAATACTTTACTTTTTACTCACCAAGTACCGTGAATTTACCCTTTACCACGATTTAGAAATATTTGTGAAATTTTAAACAAATAATCCGCATTAATAACATGTAATGAGGTCAAGTATAGAGGTGGACAACGTAGACCAATCAATACAGGACTGCATGTACACACTGGCTGATTATAGTCCTAGATGCTCGCATGGGCAGATCCAGTTTGTGATCAGCAGAATTACAGATATTGCACCGGTTGTAAAGAAAATAAACGACTGGATACGGAGCAAACGTTGTTTTCAGAACAAACCTAGCAAAAAAACCCCATGTGCTATCAGTAGAAAATAGGAAAAAAAAAAGTTATACGTATTGAAATTTCTACGATCACCCCCCCCCCCCCCCCCCCCTTTTGAAATTCGACTATTTTACACAGTCTGGCAAAGAAACCTTTCGTAAATTCGGCCTGGAAAGAGTCTTTTGTTCGAATGAATATGACCGTAGACAATTGTCCTGTATCAGGGTCTGTATCCATCTGCCACTCTCTAGAACATGCTTTGTTTTAGTCTAGATTTAGAAAATACACAACTTCTGATTGGCTAAACGAAAGATGTTGGAACATCTGTCTACCACAAGAGGCGTGGCGACCTTGCTCTCTGTCCAGCGTATACGGCTCTTTCCTCTGAGAGGCTGCTCTATCAGTCAATTAAAAAGTAATGCAAGCTATAAGCCACTTATTGATCAAAGGTGCCATTTTTAGGGAATAAAAGAAAAAGGGGGGGGGGGGAGGCGGGGTTTGAAGCCGATCGGCAATCTAATTGTTTAAAAATGAAATATATGATCAATAACTTATCTTTTTTTGCTCATAAATGTATAATGTATGTAGAAACCTGAAATGCACGGATACTTTAAGACCAACCCTCGTACATAAGGTCTTCGATTTTCAAACCGTTTTGTCCCATATGACAAATGTTCTTCAAACATGAAGCCGTGTCTCAGTTGGGTATTGGCCACCATAGTATTTATTTTATTTCTTATTTCGATTTTGACGCCAACATTTTATAAAACTATTAAAGGGAAGTTTCAAAGTGTAAAACCATGCACCAATGAGACATTCTCGAAATTAATCCATTTGCCACTCTTAGTAACACTACACGATAACGTGAATATCACAAGCTTCGAAAGATCTGGATGTTTTGTTTTAGATACCGGAAAATCAGGTCTCTCTAGGATAATTCATGAAAGGAACTTTGCGCATATCACTTGTAATGCGACCCGGAAGAAGTTCTTGTCCAACAGCCAAAACAATAAAAATGTAAGTACATGTACTCGCTTTGTAATTTCATTGTTTTAACAGTTACACTCTAGGGTCGTATTAGACTTGTCCAAATCCAAAGCAGCTGCCGTGGAATTTGACTGAAATGGCAGAATTTCGCATCAAATGATTAGAAAACGTGAAGGGGAAGGTAGAAATACTGGTAACCGGTATTGTCGCGTTTTCGCACAATATTTCCAAATTCCTTCTTTCTCGGGCGTTGATAAACATGGAATCGTTGGTTGAGGTAAAATTCAAAATTTAGCCATGCTCTGGCAAAAGCGGGCTTAATGTTTCTCCGTGATTTATTATACCAAGCAAAATATCAAATAATTATGGATCCATATACAATCCATTTTGTCAAAAAGCCAACGGAATCATGAGGTAGACTGGCCCTTTGGCATGCAGAAAATTAAACAAAAACAAAAGGTTTCGGCTCAGATCAGGCTGCGCGGACTGCGCAGGCTGACCTGGGTCGATACCTTTTGCTAATGCATTTAGCCCCCTTTTCACAGAGCATGGCTCAAATTATCTCATCAAAAACTGGCCTGATTAGCTGAGACTCTGTCTAAGCCAATCAGATGGCTAGTCCTAGAATTTAGAATGAGAACGATACTTATAGATCTAATGTTTGAGTGTGCAAGGTTATAACTGATTAAAGAAGCCTTAAAGCGGGTGGAATGACTGGTGAAAGTTGTGTTATGACCGTGTTATAACTGAAAAGCGTATTGAGAGTGGCATAGAATTGCCATATGAAGAACTCGCTTTATGTTTTGAAAAAAAAATGTAATAAATAGAGGATACGGGTTTTTTTTTTTTTTGTCATTGAAAGATCGAAATTTATTTCATCGAGTGAGCATCATCTGTAATAATTTCACGGATGGCGCAGACACTCGTGAAAATATTACCGATGATTATCAATCGATGACATAAATCTCGATCTTTCACCGAAAAAAAAAGAAAAAATGTTCTATTTATTTCATGGTTCTAACCCCTTTTTTCTGAGGGACTTTCATCAAAATTCAGTAAAGTTGTTTTAATTGTTTTCGGCAATTACCCGTGGCGTACCCCCTCACATAATAACGCCATTATCTTCCGTCAGGTGGCATTTTTCAAATACATTACCTCTCTGATGTGGGTATTCTGGGAACAGAACCGGGCTATTATTCAAGGCGGGAATCAATGCAACGAATTCCAAAATAAAATAGACGTTTACTCTCTAAAACCTACCTTGTACGATTCATCCAGCCATGGTTAGCTAGCATATAACCTATGCACCAGCCATTTGTAAACATTAGCCCATATAAGCTTGGGAAAAAGCTCCACTATAAGCCCAGCAAGGTTTGGGACGTTTTATTTGTTGTCAGTCTGTTGTACAAATCCCGGTTTTCCGCATGTCTATATTTAAAAACTGTCTACAGAGATTTGCAGTAAACAGTTGATATTCTAAAAAAATATATTCCCCGTTTTAAATCATTTTGTCTTTCAAGAAATTTGTCGCGAAAAACCGGCTTAATTTTTCCACAGACGTATTATTTATTGTCATTTTCGCCTGCACTTTTTTTAGCGGCAATTTACGCACCGCGTATTAATATTTGTCTATTATTTTTCCAGTGATGCGTCATGGCAGACAGGTAAAATCTTTGAAGAATATGACATGCGCAGACAACGAACTTACAGTAACCCGTCTTGCAATATTTACATACATGTATATTTCCATTTTTGAGTCGCCTGGTTGCGTAGCAACCAGGCTGTCATTGTTGTCATCCTGATCTAAGGGGTGACGTAAGCATACCCCCGGCCTTGAACTGCTTCCTGTTCCAAGTTCCGCTTTACGAGATAAAACAGTTTTCTTTAAAATAGTTTTCTAATTATTCGGTGAACAACTCAGTTTTTTTTTTCTGTTGTAAATAAGTTACAGTTGTGCCTTGAATACGTCTATAAAGACTGAGTTATTTAACGGTTCAAACCTTTGAAACAATTTCGTCCACAAGGGTACACGATAGCCTATCGCTTACACAGACATCATCTCTGAAACTAGCGCATTATGTCTGTATCTAAAAGTAGCCGTCTTGAACTAAACAAGTTTGCGGACACGCTGAAAGATACTCTTCGACGACAAACGTCTTTACTACGGCACGCTTCTATTTGTTGACAATTCTCAGTTAAAATGGTTTGATAATTACCCATTAAAAGTACACTCTAAATCTTACAATCTGTCCTTAATTGTAAGTCTTATTTCAGTTCAACACTCAACCTATGATCGGAAAGAGAAAGGCGACATGGAAGCTTACAATGGAGATTTTTCCCAACAGTAGGCTATTTCTTTTAAAACAAATTTATAACGACTTGGAATGGTAACGTTGCCTTCTTAAGTATTTTACACGTTTCTTCTTCGGAGCTTTTTATTCTAGACTTTAAATACTGTGCACACCCATGTTCTAGGTGCACAAGCAGAGATCGTACATAGCGCACGGTTCTAGGCTGTACCAAGTCATCGCTTGGCAGGTGCTTTCTGGAATGTAGGAGTGGGACAAACTGAGATCTTATTATCACGTGACGTATAACATCATTCGCACCACGGAATTCTTTATAAATTTACATATTTATGAATCAGTCGTTGAACCGGCTTTATTTTCAGCATACACCGACCTAGCGTTTCACCGATCAATGCAGAGAGAGTGTTTTAAAGCTTACTGTGTTTAATTAATTGTTTTTCGCTTTTGAAGAGGTGAAATTGTCAAAGTCTGCTATTTTTGCGATTAACCTAGATCTAGTATTTATGAAACAACAATTTATTAGTGCAGGTGTCAGAACCCAAGGTGCTTTCGTAACTGCCAAAATCTGAATTCAGAAGGGATTTCGACTTGAGACTACGCAGTTCTAACAATCAGTAATCTGAGAACTTGACTTTTTACCCCACTATATTTCTCTATATCCCTCTTTGAATGGCACGCGCTGTTTACCTAGGTAACTAGTGCACGGGAATTACTGCGTGCGCCTTCAGTTGAAGAGATAGAAAATATGAAATCGATATTTTCACTGGTCGTAACCATCAAACCATAATCCATCATTATTTCTCGTTAAACTACCGGAAAAAAAAAAATGAAATGATGTATCCATTTTTCAAATTTAGACAGTTGGCGCATACCGGCATATATTGTTACTTCTTTGATCGGTGAGCAAGCTCTGTGAAAAGAGAGTTCATTGCATCTGTACAAAATACACGTATCGACTAAGGTCAGCTCGCGCAGTCTGCGCAGTCAAAGGACGAGTTTACCTCATGATTCAGTTGCTTGTTAGACAAACTGATTTTTACGGATCCACAACCATGTAGTGACTTGCTTGGTATAATGGACCACGGAGATGCATTTAACCCTTTACCACACAGTCCCGAGTTTTAAAGACCCTTGTAAATTTGACTTTTGAAAACATTGTGGATAAAGGAGAAAATGCTGGTGACAAGTTTTCTAATCTTTCAGAGACAAATAATTTGAGCCACATTTAATTTGTAGTCTGCAAATGCTTTCGATTTGGACCAGTCTAAAAATCTGTCGTTTGGTAAAGAGTTAAGGGAATGAATGGGGCATTGAACCAGATTTCGTTTTTGTGTGTGTGTTTTTTTTTTTATCTGAACAAAGACGACTACTTTTTAATCGCTTTGAAAAGGACTTCAAAGTTAAAACATAGATAGAAATAAAAGAAGAAAACACAAGAAACTACCGTTTTTTTTTTTTTAATTTCACAGTTAGTAACCGTATAGCTGGTATTGCAAAACAAGGGATAAATACATTTTAAGCGCACGTTAACATGAGTTGGCTCGGTAGTACAGAGGTAGAGTCACCGACTCTGGTTTAGTCTGGTACCCCGCCGTACTACAAGAATACGTCAGGCAAAGCGCAATAATGGCGGCCCCATTGTTAATATGCAAATGAGACGGGATATTGTTATTTCACTTGATCAAATCGGGTCATAGACTGAATTCAAAACAGATCGCTTGCAATAAAGTCATGGCAATTTTTCCTCATATCGTTCTTAATTTGCGAGAAAAACTACATATCAGAAATGCTTTAAGTATCCGAAATGTCAATGGACCTATATAACGTTCGAAAACAGGCTACTTTGAACACAATACATAGTCGAATTTATATTCAAACTATACCCCAGCAGCACGCTTTAGATTCGGTACTGTATTTTTTGTACAAAATTGATCTCAATTTATGAACTGATCAAACTGGATCACATGAAATTGGGGAAAACGGGGAAGCATGTAGGGGTAAGCTTCAGGACACCTAGGAGGCCGCCATTATTGCGCTTTGCCTGACCCGATAACGTAGTGGTAGGGGCAGGTAATCCAGACTAACTCTGGTTATGAAAGTCGTGGATTCGAGTCCCACCAGGGACTTTTTTTTTTTTTTTTTTTAAATCTGAGGACGAACGGTCACGCCTCCTTATGATTTTTCCGTTCAAAATGTCAACTTACCTGCCCAGAAATATTTTGGGTCAAAATCTGTTTAAATGCTCCTTTGAAATCCTTATTCCGAAAGAGGTACTCATTCGTATGTTCCGTAGTGTAAGCCGTTTCCAGCAGTGTTTCGGCGGCAAGGTCATACGTACCAGTACAACACTCAAGACTCTCTGAAAATCACTGGCTGCTTTCCCACTTAAACAATGTCAAAACAATGTCAATGTCAATTTCTAACGATGCGAGAGAATTGGTCCGGTAACCATTGCTATCATCATTCCAGGAAAAGAGTTTGACCCAGCAAGGGATTTTAACTCGCCTTATTGTAGACTGATATGGTCAACAAGTTTGTGATATTATAACGATACCATAGGTAAACTCTATGTTTTCTATAACGGTCTGCCATTGATACGGAATTATGTATCAAACCATTATTATAATAATAATAAAAACACATGTACTAGAGTATATCAGAATGATAGAAATAAGCATTGGAAAAAATAAATCCACCCATTTAAAACTCTTAATATATTTCTTTTAAATTACATGTAATATAAAGTGTAAATTTGAATGGCATCTGCAGAATTGTATACTTCCTCTAGCTAAAAAATGGACGCAGGCCAAATTTGGACGATTTCTGTCAGTCCAATGTTAAATTGGTGGACCAGTGTTCATGGTGTGGTATGTACCCCTTCCAAGTCAAGTAAATGATATTATCGTGTGAGTTCTGTTAGTGATACTGTACTCGCACATGAGTTAGTCGGCACACATATTTCCATATTTCCAGAGATTTTCTATACAATGATAAAGTCTCTGGTACTGCTGCGGTTGAGTTCTGACAAGTATGCCAGAAATTTGGCCATGCCTGACGGTGACGATCGTAAGAAGTCGCCAGGCCTTTTAAAGTCTCTTGTTTGACACAATGCTTTTAATTCGACGTAGCAAAGTCACGAAAAGTTGGCAGATAGGCCACGCAGTCGTTTGTAACGTCAGCGCCATAGGACTGTTACATCCGTCAATGACGTCTACAAGCACGTACACTCGACACTTTTTTGACGGGTTAATCCAAGGTATGTTGAATGGTTGGTTACCGTTGACTGTCGTCTGTCATATAAGACTCGCCACTGATAGGCCAAATCTCGTAGATCCGCTTGTAACGTCAATGACACAGGACGATTACATCCGTGAACGACAATTTTTTTTCGACAGTTTGTGACGGGTTAATCCAAGGCACGCTAAATGTTAGTTACCGTTGACTGCCGTCTGTCATATAAGACTCACAACTGATAGGCCAAATCTCGTAGATCCGCTTGTAAGTCAGTGGCACAGGACGACTACATCCGTAAACGACAACTTTACTCGACAGTTTGTGACGGGTTAATCCAAGGTACTTTAAATGGTTTGTTACCGTTGACTGCTGCCTGCCATATAAGACTCGCTACTGACAGCCCAAGTCTCGTAGATCCGCTTGTAACGTCAGTGCCAAAGGACGATTACATCCGTAAACGAAAACTTTACTCGACATTTGTGACGGGTCAATCCAAGGCACGTTAAATGGTTGGCTACCGTTGACTGCCGCCTGTCATATAAGACTCTCCAGTGATAGGCTATGTCGCGTAGATCCGCTTGTAACGTCAGTGCGACATAGGGATTACATCCGTCTATACGAGAATTTGCGACATCTCAATCCCCTTAACTTTTGGTGGTTGAATACCGTCACTGCATCCTGTCAGCCTTTAGGAACTGACAATACACCCCACTGACAGGGCCACGGCCCGTCGATCCGTTTGTTACGTTAGTTACTTAGGATATTTAGATCCATAATGCCGTCTTTACACGACAAAATTGTGACGACTTAACCGTCTATCAAACAATCACGAATTTTAATGACTCCCGGAAAGAAGGCTCTTTAAAAAACTTTATTTGGAAAAGGAGAAACTGCTGGTAACCAGCATTTCCTTGTGTCCCACAATGTTTCCTACCCTCTCAAAAACATATCGTACTATACGAGCCGTATTTGACTTGTGCCCTATAAAAGAATTTGAAAATGGATACGTTTGAAATTGATTCGTCCGTTTAACAAGAATTATTCCGCAACACGTTATGTCGTCGACCTACTTATTTTCGAGAGAAACGTGTTTTTGAAAAGACATCAGAGTTTTATTTAAACTATGCAGTGAATGACGTCACCCTTTTGTGTAAAACCGGTAACTCGTTAGGATATGCGTAAACGAAAATCGTGAATTAATTCCCTCGAAAACTTGCCAGTTCACCATAAGTGTTGATAACCGTTGCCTGCATCAATCAAAATCCAATAACCGATAAGATGCGCCACCTTCGGCGGCCCAGAATCCCACAGTGCCTGCACTGTTAGATTGGTTACCTTTACCCTAAAAAGCTAATACATGGATCCGAGGCGATAAGATAAACCGACTTCCTTGGTTACCGTAACTAAGGGCCCCCAAACAACTGCAGTAAATACATATACGGTATAGCAGATAGGCTACTTAAATCGTGCTGTCACGACTGTTTCTCTCGATAAAATTTCTGAAAAGTATTCCTTTTCATATGTTTCTACTGATGATGAATTCTCGGTAAGAAATTTATGGATACTGGAACTAATTTACACAAGGATATGTATAAACAGTATGAATTCCAAGGGCTAAAGACAATGTAATACAGTCTCAGTAAAGGTTTGGACTTCAATGAGAAAGAATGAAACACCGGATAAATCTCAGTTTTGCCTAAGAATAATAGAATTAAAGGTGCTTAGTATTTTCGTAAGGCTTGTTAGGTTGTCTCAACATCATATTCGATAATAAATTACACTAAATTACAAGTATGTTGAAATACTGTATTAATAGGTTGTCTGATCCAACAGAGAGGTGTATGCGTATAAAAAGTTTCAATTTCAAGTTATAAGGGAAAATGGCTGCCTAATGATTTTTAAAATGCGTTAAGTGTGCTGTCAATTAACAAACTTGTTAATATCATTGACGGTAGTTCGTTTTATCTTATGATATACTGAAAACAATGGGTGTTCGAGTGGATTACAGCGGCAATCAAACAATCCTATCAGTTAACAATTTACCGACATACCCTTTGAAATCACAGATGTGCTAATCCACTAAATATGGCTAAGTCAAAAGTTGATTTAATTAACATAATTTGCCTTTTGAGCTGAACTTCCAGAACAGAACTTGGTCTGTTTCATAATTCAAATCTACACTGTACTTTCAGTAAGGAATACACGTAAATGTGCTTAATTTAAGTAGAAGATGGTTTGAATCCAAGAATAAACTGCATGTTTTTTGCAGTCTGATCTGTATCTACACATTCAGCACTCTTCACGCACCAACGTCAATGTTAACGTCAAACTGAAACAAAGATGACAAGTTATTCTTTTTGGATGTGCGGAAGTTATTAAACAAGGTTAGATATTTTAGTGAACGTACATTCTTTTCATTAGTATTTCATATATTTTTACCTTTGTTTCCCACTATAAAACATTTTATGTCTCTTTCAGAGAATTTCAGAGGAAAAAGAAACTAACATTAATCAATCCATTGCATAATGTAGCATTGATCGAAACTCTTTGCTCATGTCGCATTGGCAATCATAATCATAATGCAAACTTGTAGCCTCTGCGTGTAAGCCGTACACGTTTGCAAAGCACATCTTTTAATTTTTTCCCTAAATTCAAGCGCTGTAAACACACATAATATCGCACTTCTCCAACATTACTAGTCGCCTGCTTGGGAGCCGAAATAGCAGACAGCAAGGCTACACATCGGGCCGAATAAATGCGATGACCTGATTGGTCAAATATCGATTTCCACGGATCCATTATCTGTACAACAGGAATCAGTTTACTGAGGCGTAAACCTGCAACGTAAACCTGCTTGGGTCCATATAGTTGCTATCAGATATGGCGACGATATATACCACTAATGTTGAGAGACTTACTATTGTTCTGAGCGGTCCACATAAATTCTATATTTGAATTGTAACGTGACGATTTTTTGATAAATTAGCCAACAGTTCGGTGCTTTTCAGAACTTAACGTGTTGCATTTAATTTGTTTATCTCCCTTCAGCCTGAAAGTGAAGATTACATGTCTTATAATAATACATACGAGCCATGCTCTGTGATAAGGAAGGTCTGCTAAATTGTATCCACCAATGTCAGCCTGGGCAGTCTGCCCAGGCTGACCTGCATCGAAACGTTTTCTTTTGGTAAATTTTCTGCAAGTCCAAGGACAATTCTACTTCAGACTTCAGTCTGTTGTTAGACAAAGTGGATTTTATGGGTCCCTAGTTATGTAATGACTTACTTGGTATCATTCATCACGGAGATACACTAAACCCTTTTCCCATATCGGAGTCCATATAATTGTGCTGACGTCATCTCTTCCACTCGTACAGAACAGAATACTCATGTTCTGCCTTTAACAAGGCATCAAAGCACTTAAAAATATTTTTTCGCCAAAGAAGGGATGTCACGTTACTTGAAGTATTGTCAATGCTTTAATGTTCGTACATTTTTTTTCTTTACTTTATTCACCTAATCATAGTTTTTGTCTGTTTTGATTCCAGACAGCCCTGGCTAGTATTCCAGGCTCGGGCAACACATGGACACGGCACCTTTTAGAGGAAGTCACCGGTTTGTTTCTTTCTTTCACCAGCATTACGTCAAATGATTATTTCTTATGGATCTTTGTTAGCATTTTTTGTTTGTTTGTTTTTATATAAAGAAATTTAATTCGAACAGTTGAACTATAACACTCCACACTATCCTATTTTCATTTTCTTCTCTTACTAGAACTGGGCCTTGCTCTGTGATAATGGGGCTTAATGCGTCTGCGAAAAGTATCGACCCAGGTCAGCCTGGGCAGTCCACGCAGGCTGACCTGGGCCGATACTTTTCGCTATTGGTCAATTTTCTGTATGTCCAAGGACCAGTCTACCTCACGATTAAGTCAGTTGTTGAAAAAAAAAGAGTGGATGTTATGGATCAATAATTATGTGATGGCTTGATTGGTATCATTGGTCACGAAGATACAGTAAACCCCCTTTTGCCAGGGCGTGACTCAAATATATAATCAGTAAATTTCCCTACTTATATTTAGACACGTAGGACTCATGCAATGACCATGCAATTACTATTACCCCTATATTTGGCAAGAACAGTTTGAGCTTAGCTACAAATCTATTTCATAAGTAGCTTTACATGATTGATTTGTACATGTAAGTTAATGCAGATAAAAAGAAAAATATCAAAAAATAATTATTTCGTGTTTAGTTTCGCAATGCTACTTTTATCTCATTGAGATCAGGGTTGATTTTGTGTAATCCAGTGTTTCTTAGCCTTGACCCTCACCTACAGAATTGATTAACGTGCCAGTTTCTCTAGGAAAGACACTGCAAAGCCAAGCCTAATTACTGGTAAAGTCAGGTGTTGTCGTGACATCGAACACACATACTTTGAAATTGGTGTGAAACGCCAGAGGCTTGAATGAATGAATTCTATTTACAGGAATCTACACAGGTAGTATATACAATGATCCAGCTCTGAAGAAATTTTTTCCCGGTGAAAGAATGGAACGCAACGTGATAGCTGTCAAAACTCACTTAACTAAAGATATCCCGAGTTTTAACCGCGCCATTCTTGTAGTTCGTGACCCGTTTGAGTCGGCTTTGGCCACATATAACTACGGAAAAGCAGCCAGTCACGTACGTAGGATGAAGAAGCAACATTTTGATAAAAAAGGTAACCACTTAACCCTTTACCGAATGGTCCTGTGATTTACTGCCCTTGGGATGATGACGGTAAAAGACATCGTGGATCTGAAAGATAGGCAGTATTTTCTCCCGTACGCAAAATATTCTTCGTTCCCGTTAAAGATGAATCCTATCATTTCAAGCACAATAAATTTGACATTTGCAAATATTTTCAATGGGTTCGATTTATATATTATATCTGAGACTTCAGAAAGCATGAGCGATGAATAGTGTGACGGATTAACAAGATTTTAATGCCTGGAGATGTAAATGAATCGGCAAAATATATAAATTTTCGCCAACTCTCAGTTTATATTTCGTTCACTCAAATTCCTTCATGGCAATTTACGTAGAGGACATGTCGCGAATAATTCCACAAAGAATGTTGGACTTACTTCAAATATCATTTAAGACTCGGCGCCTTATTTTTAATGGACATGTTTAACATATTCTAGTGCCTCTCAAAATTTCAAAACTATAAAATGGCTGAATGAAAGATGATTTCTGTAACAATGTAATGAATGCAACGACGCAACCGCCATAACGCACTGGTTACGCAAAATGTGCAATGTTAAAAACAAGATACCGAAGCTCTTATCTGTAAAACAAATATAGACGGCCTAGATTTTGACGGTATGTACATGTACATAAGATAGGTAAAGTTAGCTACTAGTAGCCAGCTACTAGTAGCCAGCTACTTGTTCAGGTAAAGTTAGATACTAGTAGCCAGCTACTAGTAGCCAGCTACTTGTTCAGGTAAAGTTAGCTACTAGTAGCCAGCTACTTGTTTAGGTAAAGTTAGCTACTAGTAGCCAGCTACTTGAGCTGGTAAAGTTAGCTTCTAGTAGCCAGCTACTAGTAGCCAGCTACTTGAGCTGGTAAAATTGGTTATTTGTAGCCAGCTACTGGTAGCCACCTTCTAGTAAGCAGTCACTTATAAAAGGAAAATCTGGCAATTCGTACCCAGCAACCAATGTATAAGTAATTAAAATGGAGGGTTTTTAGTAGTTTCCTAAAGGTACAAGTAGCTGGCGAACTAATTGTCGACGCCTTAAACGAAATATTTTTCTTCCATCCAGAATACTATGTAAATGCATCAGAAAAATCAAAATCAAATAAATTCCTGTATTAAAGGGTCAAGCTGCGAGATCTGTCAATAGAATTTTTTTTTTTACATTTGTTTTTAATTAGGGATTTAAAATATACAAGTAGCTGACAAGATTAAGACAGACATTTCAAAATATTTCAAAGAATCACATTCACTGTACTACGAAGAAATGGAAAATATCATTTTCAATTCATTTTTAATTATTAAAGGGGCCAGCTACTCGTCATGAAAATTGGGACATTTTTCAATTTCACTTAGAGAGGAATTCAAAAGTACAAGTAGCTGGGGAGTCTAAGAGCTATTTTTGTAATTAAGTGCTTGTTTTGAATAAAGTAGACAATAAATGCGTCAGAAAACTCAAAATTGAAGCATTTCCAGTTATTAAAGGAGCCAGCTACTTAATATAAATCGGACAGTTTGCACTTTTGCGAAATGGTGATTTTAAATGTACAAGCAGCTGGCTAGATTTAGAGACATTTTTCAAAATATCTCAACGAATCATATTGAGGATATTTAGGGGAAATTAAAGATATCAAAATTAGTCTATTCTTATCATTTAAAGGGCCCAGCTTCTCGTCATGAAAATGCGGATATTTTTAAACTTAACTCAGATTAAAATCAAAAGGTACAAGTAGCTGGCGAGCCTAAGAGCGAATTTTGCAATTAAATGCGTGTTTTGAATAACAGATATTATGAATGTATAAGAAAACTCAAAATTGAATCATTTCCGGTTATAAAAGGGGCCAGCTACTTGATCTGAAAACTGGACAACTTTGCTGTTTTTCGAAGTTATGATTTCAAATGTACAAGGAGCTGGCGAGATTAAAAGAGATTTTTCAAAATATTTCAACAAATCTTTTTTGGGACACTTAGGAGAAATTAAAAATATCAAAATCAATTCATTCTCATCCATTTAAGGGACCAGCTACTCGTCATGAAAATGCGGATATTTTTAAAATTTACTTAGAGTGAAATCAAAAGGTACAAGTAGCTGGCGAGCCTAAGAGCGAATTTTGCAATTAAATGCTTGTTTTGAATAACAGATACTATGAATGTATAAGAAAACTCAAAATTGAATCATTTCCGGTTATTAAAGGGGCCAGTTACTTGACTTGAAAACTGGACAACTTTGCTGTTTTTCGAAGTTATGATTTCAAATGTACAAGTAGCTGGCGAGATTAAAAGAGATTTTTTCAAAATATTTTAACAAATCTTTTTTGGGACACTTAGAAGAAATTAAAGATATCTTTAATAACCGGAAATGATTCAATTTTGAGTTTTCTGATAAATTCATAGTATCTGTTATTCAAAACAAGCACTTAATTTCAAAATTCGCTCTTAGGCTCGCCAGCTACTTGTACCTTTTGATTCTACTCTAAGTAAAATTAAAAAAATATTCGAATTTCCTGGCGAGTATCTGGGCCCTTTAAATGATAAGAATGGATTGATTTTGATACCTTTAATTTCCCCTAAATATCCTAAATATGATTCGTTGAAATATTTTGAAAAATCTCTCTAACTCTAGCCAGCTACTTGTACATTTGAAATAATGATTTCAAAAAACAGCAAAGTAGTTCCGTTTTTTAATCAAATAGCTAGCCCCTTTAATAATCGGAAATGATTCAATTTTGAGTTTTCTCATAAATTCATAGTCTCTGTTATTCAAAACAAACATTTAATTTCAAAATTCGCTCTTAGGCTCGCCAGCCACTTGTACCTTTTGATTTCACACTAAGTATTATTGAAAAGCTGCCCCCTTTAATGATTAAAAAAGGATTGATTTTGATATCTTTAATTTCTCCTAAGTATCCTCAATATGATTCGTTGAAATATTTCGAAAAATCTCTCTAAATATAGCCAGCTACTTGTACATTTTAAATCATGATTTCGCTAAATTGCAAATTATCCCGTTTTTATATCAAGTAGCTGGCCCCTTTAATAACCGGAAATGCTTCAATTTTGAGTTTTCTGACGCATTTATAGTCTACTTTATTCAAAACAAGCACTTAATTACAAAAACAGCTCTTAGACTCCCCAGCTACTTGTACCTTTGAATTCCTCTCTAAGTGAAATTGAAAAATGTCCCAATTTTCATGACGAGTAGCTGGCCCCTTTAATAATTAAAAATGAATTGAAAATGATATTTTCCATTTCTCCGTAGTAGAGTGAATGTGATTCTTTGAAATATTTTGAAATGTCTGTCTTAATCTCGTCAGCTGCTTGTACATTTTGAACCCCTAATTAAAAACAAATGTGAAAAAAAAAAAAAAATCCTAGTGACAGATCTCGCAGCTTGACCCTTTAATACAGGAAATTATTTGATTTTGATTTTTCTGATGCATTTATATAGTATTCTGGATGGAAGAGAAACATTTCGATTAAAGCGTCGACATTCGGTTCTCCAGCTACTTGTACCTTTAGGGAACTAATAAAAACCTCCATTTTAATAACCTTTATATTGGTCGCTTGGTATGAATTGCCAGATTTTCCTTTACAAGTGACTGCTTACTAGAAGGTGGCTACCTGTAGCTGGCTACAAATAACCAATTTTACCAGCTCAAGTAGCTGGCTACTAGAAGCTTACTTTACCTGAACAAGTAGCTGCCTACTAGTAGCTGGCTACTAGTAGCTAACTTTACCTGAACAAGTAGCTGGCTACTAGTGGCTAACTTTACCTGAACAAGTAGCTGGCTACTAGTTGCTGGCTACTAGTAGCTAACTTTACCTATCTATGTACATACGGTATTGAAACGCTTTTATATTTCAATATGAAGAGAAATAATTTAGTTTAAACGTATTCTATTCAACCGTATAAGATACAGATTAACAGAATACAAAACAATCATAAGACATAAACACTGAAGAAAAGGATAAGAACGGAAGCTCAAGCTTATAAAGTTCTTCTTCAAATTCCGGATAACGGTGACTAGTTTTACATATATCATTACTAATTGCAAAAAAAGTAAGTTAATTTAAAATATATAAAAGAAAAAAAAAAAAAAAAAAAAAAAAAAAATGGGAGAAAAAATATTATTGTTATTGGTGAAGATTTCAACAGGAGACACCTTTATAATGGCTGTGGAAACTTTCCAGCTTGATCATCACAATTGATTAAACCAGAAATTGTTTACACTGTTAAAAGATCGGCAATTAGGCATTACTTGTAATTCATTTACTATCACGGATGTGTGTGTGTGCACGGCAGCAAAAATTCTTTGGTTATGTCATGAGGGTGGGTGAGATCGGGTTTAACGGTCCGATCCCCAGAGAGTAGACTCAACGTACGTCCGTTTACTATCGATTCATTTTTACTACTCATCAATACAATTGTTTACAAACAAAAGTGACGTCATCAGAGAACGGTTAACGTTACGTCAACGCGCTTAACTTTCCCACGTTCCCGACATCCTCCGGGCCGCAGAGAAAACCCATTCACCAATCCATAACGAATTGAAATTTTGCATTCTCCGGACTCTAAAGAATAATTGCATTCAAATTACACTGAATACTTATATACTAACAAACAGATGAATAATGGAGTATCTTTAAAGTCTATAGATTTGAAATAATAAATTTGAATAACTGTAGCAATCTTAATTGATGATCGAAGAGTCTTAAATATCTCCTATATTGTCAACGTGTAACTCTAACGGGTACAGTTTTGTTATTGGTCGGTTGGTAATTCCGTTGCTGGTTCGTAAATTAACTGCTCGAACGTGTCCGTCCCTTCCGGTGATGAGATTTTCTACAATACCAAGTTTCCAGTAAATACGCTTAGTCTCATCGTGTATCTGGACAATATCTCCGACTTTTACTTTAGTTTCTGTTTTCCCGGAAGCCCGTTGGTATTCCCTTAAGGCGGTTACATACTCATGCCTCCACCGTGTCCAAAAACTCTGCAGGATTTCGAACTTTGTTTTTGCTTCTTTGTTTAACTCTGAATGTGATTTGGGGTGAAAGTTATTTTCAGTAGGCCTTTCATCTGGGTATGAAAATGACTTAATCCTTCTTCCATATAAAAGATGTGAGGGAGTAAGTGGCTCTGGGTCATTTATAAATGCAGAATTATGTGTAAGAGGTCTGTCATTTAGGATCAATTCAATTTCTGTAACAAGGGTGGATCAATGCTCACTGGTAATATATGAACGGCCTAATACTTTATTGATGCATGTTTTTGTGAGACCTATCATACGTTCCCAAAACCCTCCGTACCATGGCGCTCTTTTAAGTATGAACTTCCATGTTGTTCCATACTGTTGTAAAGTTCTATTGACTTCCGTTGATTGGGTAAAACGTCGTAATGTTTCTGCGGCAGCGACGAATGTAGAACCATTGTCTGACAACATTACCTTTGGAATGGATTTCCTACTGGTGAATCGTCGAAATGCTAAGAGAAATGTTGCTTCAGATAAATCATTGACGATTTCCAAATGTACCGCCCTTGTACTGGCACAAGTAAATAAGCAGATGTATACCTTCATGTCTAAACGGTCTGGCGATATTACGTGTAAGACCCCTGTATAATCGACGCCTGTCACTGTGAAAGGAACACTTTCGTTGAGTCGATCTTTGGGTAAAGGCGGTGGATCCGGTGGATCGTAGGCTTTACCTATAACCTTTCTACATGTAACACATTTTCTAATTATTTTTCTTACAGCTTGTCTGATAGCGGGAATCCAGAATTTTTGTCTTATAGCAGCTATGGTCAATTCCGATCCTGCATGTAAATTCTCACAATGTATATTTGATATTATGATATCTGTGAATTGATGTGTTGTGGGTAGCAGAATGGGATATTTTGTATCTATCGAAACACTAGCATTGTCAATCCGACCTCTGCACCGAATAATGTCGTTTTCATCGAGGTATAGTCGTAGTTGTCGAATCAAATCAGTCCGTTTTTTAGATTTTAAATTGAAAATGACGTCTTTGTATGACTGCCCTTGAACGGCACGTATCCAGTCTATTGACGCACTATTGATTTCAACAGCAGTTAAATGTTCGGTACGTTTCTGTGATTTCTCCGATTTCACATTCCATATAAAGCGTTTAACACACGCAGTTGTGCGCGGCAGCTTCTGAAAAGAGCTGAATTTGTTTATGTCTAACACCTTCGAGATGTTTCTTTCTTGTTGTTGACCCATGGGATCATTTCCGTGTTCACAAATCAAATCATTGTCTTTGCTTGAAATTGAGAGAATTGTTGAATGACTGCAATCCCAAATCGGCCACTTAGTTTTATCACTTAACCAAGCTGGCCCCTTTTTCCATAGAACATTTTCTTTAAATTCCTTCGCAGTAATTCCTCTTGTCTGTAGATCTGCCGGATTTGTGTCTGTAGGGATGTATTTCCATGGAATTTTTTCAGTTACTTGTTTTATTTCCCTAATACGTGTTGTGATGAATTTATTCTTTACTTTATCGGATTTAATCCAGTGAAGCACTATTTGACTATCACTCCAAAAAACGGCATCATCCAGGTCCAATTCCTTCATAAGGTGTTTTCCAACCCGAGTTCCTATGACAGCAGCCATAAGTTCTAGTCTGGGTAATGTCATCCCCTTTATAGGGGCAACTCGATTCTTTGCCATAACAAAGGCTGTTTCTCCATTTCTAACTATATAGGCGCAAGCCCCATATGATTTCTGACTTGCATCAACAAAAACATGAAGTACTGCTTTTCCGTCAGATTTGGTTTCGCGTGAAAAGTAATAACGGGATAGTTTTGTCTCTTGCTGTACAGATTTTATGTCCTGTAATATTTCGTCCCATTCATTCTGTAACTTTTCGTCTAATTCAACATCCCAAGCATAACCGTCTTTCCACAATTTTTGTATCAGTAGTTTAGCTCGGACGGTGACAGGGCTAAGTATGCCTAACGGATCATAAATTGACGATGATTCCCTGAGGATTTGACGTTTTGTTACCAATATTATGTCAGTTTTGTTGTCGCATTTTGTCGCAAATGTGAGTATGTCTGACTCGGCATCCCATCTCATGCCTAATAATTTCGTTTTTTCATCTTTGTCTGAAACGTTTTCAGAAACTGCTTTTTTCCTCAATTTTTCACTATTTGAAGACCACGCTCGTAGATTAAACCCTGCTTTCATTAGTGACTGTCGGCTGTTATTGAAATAATCAATACACTCTGTTTCTGTATCCACACTTGTTATTATATTATCTACGTACAAGTCCCTTTTCATGGCATTCTCAAGCGGTGTGTTTCCATCACTAAGGTGTTTTAATAGCGTAGCGTTCAAAATAAATGGAGAGCAGGTAGCACCAAATAGAACGGATTTGAAACGGTAGGTACATAATGGACTGTTTGAATCAGATGGGTCACTCAACCAAAAAAATCTGGTTACATCTCTGTCATTCTTGTCAAGTCCCACATGCAGGAAGGCTTTCTCTATATCTGTGGATATTCCATATTTTTCGTCCGAAATCGAACAAGAAGACCTGTCAGTTCGTTAAGTATTGGTGGGGTAGAACACAGGCAGTCATTTAAACTTGGTGAATATTTATCCTGTTTGCAACTACAATCATAGACGATTCTAATAGGCGTCGTAGTCGAATCCTTTTTTACAGGATGATGTGGAATATAGTGTACCTTTAAGCTATTTTCTTTCTTGTGTGACACCTTTTCTATGAAACCTCGGCTCTCTTGCTCCTTAATTATATCTCCGTATAATTTTAGCATTTCTGGTTGTCGTGCAAGCCTTCTTATTACATTTTCCGTGCGTCGTCTTGAGATTGTTTCATTTCTAGGTAGCTCAGCGTGATCTAATTTCCACGGTAATTTAGCTATGTATTTTCCATCTTTGTAGCTAATGCTGGTATGCTGGTAGTTTTCTAAATAGGATTCATAATCTTCCTCTGTTTGGGTATCTTTAATTCCTAATGATTCAACATTCATAAACTTTTCTAATTCACACTCTTCTTCTTTGTGAGAAACTAGGACATCCATAATGGAAGCATCTGAATGTGTCTTTTCCTCTTGTGTTGGACCCGATAGCAAAAAGCCTAACTTTGAACTGACAGCAGTTGGTCCATTGCCTCTTACGATTTGATCGCCAACGAATGTCCAGTAATAGTCTGCTCCTATAAGCATGTCAACTTCAAAATACTCTGTTTCATTCATGGGCATGGCTAATTTCAAACCCTTCAGATATGGTAGATTCGCGTATCCTTTACGACTAGCAGCAATTGGATTTCCAATTTTCGGAATGATCAGAGCCTCAACAGGAATTCTCTGTTTGTTTTCGGTCACGACGAATACTTTGGCAACGTCCAATAGCCTTGTCCTAGGAGTCGATTGTTCAAATCCGGAAACCGTTAAACGCTCTTTCCTGATTGGTTGAATTTTGAGCAGTTCCGCTATAGATTCGGTAATGAACGATCTTTGCGCTC
Source organism: Tridacna gigas (assembly GCA_945859785.2). Taxonomy (NCBI): domain Eukaryota; kingdom Metazoa; phylum Mollusca; class Bivalvia; order Cardiida; family Cardiidae; genus Tridacna; species Tridacna gigas. The sequence goes on along the minus strand of OX244030.2, from coordinate 47,152,318 downwards.
CTTCGTCAAAGAGAATGTTTGTGTCGTGATAAAGTCCGTTGTATGTTAGTGGTGCAACGGCAGTTTTCAAAAGCACGTTTTTACTTATTCCGGAGTGTAGAATAGACATTGTTGTCTCTGTTTTGTTTTCAGAGTTAGTGGGGATATATGTGATATCGGATTTCTGTTTAATTGCCCATGTATTACAAATACTTGTATGGTGTTTCTTGTGGCATTTACGGCAGTTGTATTTGGATCTGCAGTCTGCTACTTCATGGGAACCGAAGCAATTGAAACATAAATTTGCCTTTTTGATAATCTCTGCCCTGGCTGTAATATTTGTAACGTTTTCGCAATTGACCGGAGCATGAATTTCATTACAAAATATACATGGTTTGTCGTAAATATGGGTGGACTTACTTTGTGGTCGGTTTCCATTTGTCCAAGTAGTTCTTCCTTTCTTGTTTGTCAACGTATTTTCTCGAGATTTTGTGTAAAATGCAGCAGTACTCATGTAGGGAACCGTTCTCTCAGACCTTTCAAATGGGTAGCCTGCTTCCATGATATCTAATTCATGTGATAAACATCTCAATAAATTTCGCAACGTCCATTCTGTAGATCCATTTTCACGTGTAATGTTTTGTCGAATTTCTGGCGGTAGCTTGTTCAAAATAATAGGTATGAGAAGTGTACCAAACGATTCCTCTGGGTGTCCGAGCGATTCTAATCCCCGAATGTAAATTTCTACTTTGTCATAGAACTGTCTTAGACTAGTATTTGTTTTCAATGGGGGAAGTAAGTCTAACAATCCTTGCATATAAGTTTGGCTAATTTTATGAGTCTTTCCATAACGATCATGAAGAAGAGATATTGCTTTCATGTAATTTATGTTGGTGAGGGCAAATCCTGTAATTGTCTGTAATGCTTCACCTTGTAGGAGGGATCTAAGATAGTTAAATCTCTGTACATCGCTAAGGGACGGGTTTTCATGAATAGCGTTTTGAAATGAATCCCAAAAACTCTGCCATTCCAACAAGTTTCCATCAAATATCGGCAATGTCAGTTTCAGCAGTTTGTGTGAAGAATTACTCGATAAGACAGTCGTGCGTGATGCATTTTCAATGTTCACTGAAGGCAAACTATTTGCATTCCGTGCCGCCGGATATTGCATAAACGGTTGTGCATCAGGGTTCAGGTTCGATTCTCCATGCGGGATTTGTTGATTACAACCCGTGTTTAAATTGAATATCTGTTGTAATTCTAAAATTTCCAATTCTAAATTAGAGTTATACTCATCTGAATCCAAGATTTCTTGCTCAGTTTCTTCTGCAGATATTTCTTCTAATATCCGATTGTCCAATTCTAGCAGTGTGTCTTTTTTCTTCAAGATATTTTCCATATGTTTTTTAATTGTCTCAGAATCTGTATTTGCTCTGTCGATGTTCCGTAGTTTGTTGATAATTCGTTTGACCGCTGATCTGTTTCCAGTCCGTAAAGCTCGAAGTTTATGCATTTTTCCGATTTTTCGTATGCGTATGCGTTGTGTATGACAAATATACTCAGATTCATCCTGGTCACGGCACCAATGTCATGAGGGTGGGTGAGATCGGGTTTAACGGTCCGATCCCCAGAGAGTAGACTCAACGTACGTCCGTTTACTATCGATTCATTTTTACTACTCATCAATACAATTGTTTACAAACAAAAGTGACGTCATCAGAGAACGGTTAACGTTACGTCAACGCGCTTAACTTTCCCACGTTCCCGACAGGTTATCAAGCAGATTAAGGTTTTCATCTCCATATAAAATGATTTGGAGTGTAAGTCTTGTTATACTTTTAATACTTAGGCTTAGAGTAATTCTTTGGTTATTATAAAACGGACATTCTAAAAAATAGTGTTGGGTTGATTCCAATGTACCGCATCTACAGAGTGGTGATTGCACCATTTTTTTTTTTTTTCTACAGATGCTCATCGAGACAGCTGCATATGTTTCGTAACCTAGCATGTATGATTTGAATTTTCTTATCGCCAAAAAAGTAACGCCTCTGTAGACAAGGTTTATCTATGTTCAAACGGTATTTAAAAGATGACAATGATTCCGAGTTTCTGATTTCATCTGGTTGGGAATTCCAATCATTAATCACAGCTGGCAGAAACAGTGGTACTGTACAAGCTAGTTTTCAAATTGTTAGGCCTTCGAAGGTTATGAGAGCAAGAAATGCCAACGTAGGTGGAATAAGAGTATTAAGATAATTTTAAGAAAGCCCATTTACCATTTTATAGAAAAGAATAAGCTTGCACTTGCGATCGTCGGTGGCTTAGAGTTTCCCACCAAGACTCCTGATATAGATCAACGATAGATACTCGTTTAGCACAACCAGTAACAATCCGAGAAGCTTTATTTTGCACATTATCCAGTTGATCTTTCAACCCTTGAGAAAGATTGTCCCATATAACATTGCCATATTCAAGAATACGTCTGATAAAAACAGAAATACATAATATGGAGTGAAAGGCGATCAACACAGGTTTTCAAAAGTTGCACAATTCCGATTCTTTTCTATGCCTTTTCGATAGATTTTCCTATGTGGATGCCCTACGAACCATCGTTAGAAAGAAATATGCCTAAATGTTTATCACTGGTAACAGAAGGAATTTCAATATTTGACATAAAAAGACCTGGATGGTTGGTCTTAAAACGTTTACGAGATAAAACTAAAGATTCAGACTTTGATGGATTGAACTTGACCAACCACTTCTGCGCCCAATGAGTAATTTTATCGATATCTGTTTGTAACATAGTTCCAACGGCAACCGGGTCAGCTAAAACCACTGATAAACTGGTATCATCTGCAAAAAGGTTAATATTTGCCTGAATGTCATTTACAATATCATTTATTAATATAAATAAATGATAAAAGAGATCCCAGTATAGATCCCTGAGGCACACCGGCTTGAATATGACATAAGTTTGAGACACCACCAGGTACAATAACTCGTTAAAAACGATTAGAAAGATAATCAGAAAACGGGGAAAATGAATTGCCTCTAATCCCCTCTTTTGACAACTTGAACACTAAGCCTTTATGCCAGACTTTGTCAAATGCTTTGCTTATGTCAAAATATACTGCTCTAAATTCCAATCCATCATCCATCTTTTTTTCCCCTATATTTTTGAAAAGTAAAATTTCCAAAAAGATATATTTTTCAAGATTAGGTGTTAATCCCTACTCATCGTTGGAAAGGGGCAAATGTTTCTAAAACAGGTGTGTTTGAAAATATGCGTAGACTGTTAAAAAAAATCAAATTCACTACATTCAAGTAGCACATGAAAAGGATTATTCCATATCATACCTATTTGCTAAGATGTGGATTAAACGCTCCAGGAAATGGATTAATGGTAGGAACTCTTGTATATTGGTGTCATGAGTGAGCAAGCAATTAGGCCAGAAATAAATAAATAAATAAATAAAAAATGTACACTTTTGTTACGAAACGCAAATTACTATTTATTCATTCCAGAAAAACATCAAGAAGTAGACCGAAAAGCCAGCTTGTACAGCTACGCCCAAAAGTGGGATTCGATTGACGTTGATTTTACTTACGAGATCATTGAGTTAATGTCATCACTGAGCTTTTTAGACCTAGTTCGCTAGGCACAACTCTAATTGCTTGTGGATCGAGACATTTAATTTTGCATTGATCTTGATTGATTGATTTAATGGTATTTTACGCCGCTTTCAACAATATTTCAGTCATATCACTGCGACAGCTCACAGTCATATTCATGTATTTCCTGGGTTTCACCAGTACTAGGCTGGGGCTCTGAAGTGTCTTGCCCAAGGACACTCCCACCAAATACCCAGTGCATTGATTTTGACCTTTGACCTACGGAAACGATTCTTACCTACGAGATATTGTCAACTATGTGATTGACATTGTGCATAGTTATCCTGAAATTCATAAATGATTTTAAAAAAGTTACAGACCAGACACTAATCACCCCCACCCGGTAATATTCAAGTTTTTTTTACACACTTGACCTTGCCGTGACCTTGACCTTGACCTACAGACATAGTTTATGAGCGCAACACATGGACTTTATGTGGTTGACAATTCTGCAAAGTCATTCTGAAATTCGTTCATGATTAAAAATGTTACAGGCCGGACAAGAACAATACCCCTCCCAACACATTTTGACCTTGCTGTGACAGACAGACAGACAGACCAAACAGTAACTATATGCTCCCGCAAACCTTTTGGGGGGAAAGGGGCATAAAACGATAAAAAAAAAAAAAAAAAAAAAAAACTGGTGGCCAGCACTTTCTCTTTTTCGTGCAATGTTTTCTACCTTTCGACAGATCCCAACATTTAAGCTTCAAATTCTATCAATCTGTACAAATCTACAATTTTGTCATCTGGGTTCGTATTCCCCAACCATTCTTAAGAATATTATCAGTCTAATTCTCCAGAATTTTCTAAATTTGAAAGTAACACACCTTCTGATTGGCTAAACCATTTGGTTTAGCCAATCAGAAGTTGTGCTACTTTCAAATTTAGAAAATCTTGGAGAATAAGACTAAGAATATTCTTTAAAATGGTTGGTGAATACGGACCCTGGTAAAGGGTTTCTATATTTTTCATTTTATTGCGGTAGGTTGCTCCTTTTCCAAAACAGAATAAAATTATACTATAGAAATCGTTCAAATGAAAGATTGTTTATTCATGTATTTTCAGTTTTCATCAGTCAACACGTTTATAAACAACTGAGGTCGCCAGAAAAGGGTTTCAATGTTAAATGGATCAAAGAGTTCAAAGGTGACATCCTAGTTTTGTTTTACGAAAAGCTGAGAACCGATCTTCTTAATTCATTGACAAAGATGGCAGCTTTTACCAACTCCGAGGTGACCCTGGCCAAACTGTGGTGTATATTTCAGAACAAGGCCGGACACTTTTACCGAGAACCCAGACCAGACTGGATGTCACGAGAGAGTCTAATAAATGAAACCATTGAAGAAGATATCCGTGTTTGGAAACGAGCTGTACAAAAAGCCATCGACAGTCGGGTGCGAGAAATTGCCACAAACTGATATGTGTTAGTTAATCGTTTCGTTGATTGTACTGATGATTTTGTCAACCAAACGACAAGGTTGAAATCTTTTTCAAACTCAAACCATTCGCATGTGGCTGATGTGACGATATTTATCTTTAAAAAGGTGAAACACGTTGTGGGAAAAGGAGAAAATATGGTTAACCTTTTTTTTTCTTTTATGCTTTTCAGTAGTTTAAAGAAAACTAACAATGAATTATATCCTTATAATTAACCAGTGAAGTTATTTTTGACATGTCACAGAATTTATAGAAAATGAATAAATTTTAAGTGGGTGAACGTTCACGTTTTATGACGTAGTCAACATCACTCATGCCGTCATCATTATAGCTAGTCCATATACGACTATAATAAACATGACATTTAAATGATTAATTGCTCAAAATAAACCATAGATGAGGCAGTGACAGAATCATTCAAATATAAGCCTTCTGAATGGACGAAAAAGTAGGGCAAAGACTAAAGAAAAGTTAAAGTAAAGAGCATAAAAGAAATATGATAATTGTTTCAGTGTATGATCAAAATTTCTGTCATCTCGTAAAAAGCAAAGGCTATATTTCATTCGTGGTTTCGCCACTCGTGAAAATATAGCCTTCGCTTTTCACTCGATAAAAGAAATTTCGATCATACACCGAAACAGACAATTACCCTCTGGCTCTTTTTATCAACCATGTTTTCAAAAGCCTTCCTCTTCAGGCGGTTCTCTTGTAAAGGATTCATATCAATGTGGTCACAAAAAACGTAGATAAAAAGGCCACAGGTAATTAAGCAATATAGGTGAAAAAGCCATGCCTCCAAGTCAGCAAAAAAGCCAAAGGTAAGAAAGACATATAGCCAAAAATGTCAGTTTTATACTTTCATTTAATCTGGGGCCAGTTGAGAAGCATCTTTTTTTAATTAAATTTGAAAAAAAAAAAAAAAAAAAAAATACCCATTGTGTCTGTTTCTTTATTTTGTTGATAAAATTTTAGAATTTGAAACTTTGCACCAATCAGAGTACGTCAACCCTTAACCCTGTGCCAAACGACAAAATTTTAGACTAATCAAAATTGAAACCCTTTGCAGATGACAAATTAACTGTTTTTGAAAGGGTAGAAGATATTTTGAAAAAAAAAGGTGAAAGATCTGGTTACCAGTATTTTCTCATTTTTCCACAATATTAAAAAAAAAAAAAAAAAAAAAAATCTGCCTGCTCAGGGTGGTTAAAACTCGGGACAGTGTGGCAAAAGGTTAACAATTATATCATATGCTATTTAGAGGGTTTGTTACTCTAACATAATCACACACTTATCAATCCTACCTGTATCACAATCTAAGAAATATTGTGGCAAAAGAGGAACTACTCTTTACAAACTTTTTCTTCTTTCGCCTCAATGTTCTCGAAACGGGACGACTTAAATGAAGGTTTTTTTTTTTTGTGTGTGTGTTAATCTAATGTTCTGGGCTCAAATTTGTCCAACCTTTAAATCAAATTGCACGTTATGTAACGTGTTTTCGGTATACATGTAGAGCGCAATGAAATAAATGGTTGACAATGAACATAATTCATAGTTACAGCAGGAGTGTCGATGGGCTCCTTGGCCTGAAATATAGAGAATAGATAGGTGCATGGTTGACCAGTGTGTTGGATTTGGATGAAACTCCGGAGCCGAGCCTGATAAATTTTCTGAATCCAAGACAACAACTATCTATTCTATTTATTCTGTGTCTCATTATAAATTGTACCATACCAGTTGCATATTTCGCTCAATATAATGCATATGTCGACATCTTTTTCGCTATAAATAAAGATGTAAAGCGTCCTCTTACTGTATAATATGCAGCTACGTTAATGACGTCATAAATGGTAATGATTATGATATGAACGTGACGTTTAGCCACGGAAAAACGTCGACTACGAATGAAGACAAATATTTCTCTGTTTTCAAACATTGCAATGCTTATCTAAAAGTACTACTAGTTGGCAGGTGCGCGTATTTACGGTCACATGACTAACTGACGGATAACCAAAAAATAGTATATAAAGAAACGATGGTTGATGTCTTCGACTGGGAAAGTTTATCGGGCAAAGCCTAGGAAATATCCGGTGAGTTGAGAGCCAAGCCGATGAAATTACGAGCCATGCCCGATAAACATTTTCAAGGCACCGACCATCTATACCATCTATTGTATTTATCCTGTCTCTCAGTTTATAATCCACAACCTCGCTTAAATACCTAAAGAGCTCAACAACAGTTTTGGCCAAAACTGACTTTTTAAACAATTTACATAATTTAAGTAATGATCTTTTAGGTGGAAAAGTATTAGAAAGAATATCTAAAGATTTACCACTGAAAATGTTTTTTATTTAAATTTCATCGTTTTCAGACTTGGGTTAAATGTTATTGCCAAAAAAAAAAAAAAAAATCAGTCAGAGGGGCTCACCAACAGTAAACCTTGCTGATAAGCCCTTCTCATATTGATTTTGTTCATGATGTATTTTTTATCATAAAAACACAGGGGATGTCCATCGTGCTATCTGTTTAGTATAGATTGACAATAAAATGGAATGTGCTGGCTTACACGTAGGCTCCACATTTCGACTGTGTAGGACCGGAAGTGTAGTGTTTGGGATTGTATGTGACTTTGGGATTCTGTACAGTTTTTACACGGTAAGTCAAGCTGGTGATTTTTCATTCATATCCAGTTATTTGTTTGTTTTGTATAGACCATATCAGGAGCACGTATTTGCGCTGTGAATCTTCCCTAGAGCAATGGCGATGTCTTGATCATTTAACCGTGCTAAAAGTATAGATGATTTTGTCCCGAAACAATGCCGTTTTTCTTGCTCTATGGAAGTTACACATCACACGCTCACATGCCTGGTATGGCCTGTGTATATCAAAAGTAACAAATGAATGAGAAGATTTTAAATTAACTTTAAAAACAAACGAAAAAACTTACCGTGCACACGTATTTTTTTAGATTCAAGTGACATACCGCCACTGTGCAGAATCCCATGTCATATACAATCTCAAACACTGTACACTTCCGGTCATACACTGTGATTTTTCTTTCAGATTTATTTTGCATCATATGAAGGTCTTTGGTTGTTTTTTTTTTTGCTTGTATTTGGAGATTTCGATTTAAAGAAGACAGGGTGAGTACTTTTCTTATCACTTTGAGTATAAATTCAACATTTTTACAAGTTACATTGTACAAATTAGGTAAAAGATTCAATAATCGTGATTTCAGTGCTTTATTCTCCTTTTTAGAATGTGTCTGTAGGTATGACTTTGAGCCCTTTTGACCATATAAAAAGTCAATGTGATAACAAAGAAATTTCTTTTGGCTCTGAACTTGTTTAAAAAAAAGATACAAAAGACAAGTTTTGAACAAAATTATGCAAATTTTATGTGATGGAAAACACTTTTTGAGATTTGAAATTCTGAAGAGCCTTTTTGGCTTTTAAGAAACTTTTTTTGTATTGATCAAAATTTTGTATCGAAACTGTTTTTGTATTGGTTTTCTCTCTCTCTCCTCTAGGATACGTTAAAGGTGGACGATGAATGGTCAGATGATCAGTTCAGTACTACACCCTTAATATTCCCCGATGGATTGGATAACATTGGAGGTAATATTTATTGCTGCAAAGTATCACAATAAGAACACAATGTTTTGATTGATTCATCTGAAGATTTCTTTAAAAACTTCATAATTATTCAATAGAACATCTTTTTTTATTTTGTAGATGAGCCATGCTCTGTGAAAAGGGTCCTTTAGGCACCTGCGAACAGTATCGACCCAGATCAACCTAGGCAGTCCGCGCAGGTTGACCTAGGCCGAAACTTTTCGCTATTGTTCAATTTTCTGTCTGTCGTCGAACCATTCTACCTCATGATTAGGTCGATTATTAATAAAAAAAGTCTATTATGGATCCATAATTGTGTGATTTCTGATCGATATAATGAATCACGGAGATTCATTAAGCCCCCTTTTGCCAGAGCATGGCTTAGATACAATGCAAAGCTGCCTATTTCTGAAATGAAGTAGAAGGACTTGTTAAACCTTTGCAATTCCTTGGTAATACCAGAAATTCATTGGGCCATTCGGGCCGGATGAATGAATTGAAAGGTTGATATTCGTTTATTTACCGTCGCCATGGGTTGCCCATATGGGCGACGATCCCAGAAGGCTGCTAGCTATGTTACCGGGGATAGATCAATACATTAGCGGCCAGTTTAGGCCTTTTGTTACTGCTTTGGGTAATGTATAAAACGTTATGAAAAAATACGGTAACGGAACCTAAAATCGTCACTTTTGCATAACCCTTTATCAGACGACTAAATTTTGTTACCGGGGATAGATCAATACACAAGAAAATATTGATGCTGAACATCAATGGCGCCGCAAACTAGTTGTTTCTGTAACAAGGCACAATGCATTGGGTTATTTCCTAATACGCATCTCTTGCACAATCTTAAATGCTTGCAGAGCATATAGACTAGAGGGGTTGTATGATACCAGTCATGTTAGGCGCTCCAACATTGACCTAGTTACAGTTAGCTGGTCTTAAAAACACGATCGCGAAAGGAAAACAGTATTTCTACAATCCATACAATACTAGAACAAAAATATAAGTGGGGTCACAAGTACCACATAGGGTGCTCTAGGGTCAAAGAGCTTGAAAATGCCTCTTAACCTTTTCCAGCGTAAGATATTTAAAATTGTGGCTTCGAAAATTTGTGACAGATAATTTTTGATCACGTGAGTTATTATTCGAAATGCATTTTTTATTTTTCGAAAGGAAAACGTTGATATGTCTACGATCCGTGTTTTTATCCATCTAACAATGAAAGTGCAATATACAAAAAAAAAAAAATCCCCACAAATATATAAAAAAGTTATTATGGACCCCGATCTGGTAATCAAAGTACAGTAGATATAGGTGGATGTTAAAACAAAGCATGGAACTAGTTCAATATGGCTGCCTCCATAGGCACTTTACAAAAGCGAATAAAAATATAGTGCCGCCGCTCATGCGGCGCCACAATTAGCGGCCAGTTTAGGCCTTTTGTTACTGCTTTGGGTAATGTATAAAACGTTATGAAAAAATACGGTAACGGAACCTAAAATCGTCACTTTTGCATAACCCTTTATCAGACGACAAAATTTTAGCCTTGTCTAAATTGAAAGCATTTGCAGACGACAATAAATGGTGCAATTTTTTTCTTTGATAGGGCAGAATAAATTGTGAGAAATGGAGAAAATGCTGGTTACCAGCATCTTCTCCTTTTCCCAAAATGTTTTCAAGAGGCTTCTTTCCCGGGATCGATAAAAGGCGGCATTGTGCAGTAAAGGGTTAATTGTAAATTCTATTTTACGCTAAGTTTGTAAAAGTAAAGACAAACATGAATAATTTGGAACTGGCACATCATCAGGGAGCTCTTGAAAAATAGTATTATTTAAATTTAACCCTTCGTTCAAATTAAAGAAATCCCGATTTAGCCCACTTGTTGAAGATTATGGAAAACACACTGTACTGGGTGTAAAGTGTTCAATGATAGAAACAGATCTAGTATAAAGGAAATAATTTAAGAAAAAAAAAAAAAAAAAAAAGGGCGGGTGTTAAATTTCTGGGCTAAATGTTCCGCCCCCACCCCCCACCCCCAACCCCCCATCCGGAGAAATCTTCCCAAAGTACATTGTGGTAAATCTCGTCCCCGCATACAATATCCTATTCCTACGCTCTTATTTTTCGATGAGAAATCTCATAACTGCAGCGGTCAGTGCATCTATACATGCTTTTCTGGAGTTTCTTACGCCAGCACATGGCACAAAATTGTATTCAAGCCACTGGTTGCTTTCAAAAATAAACATTGCCAAAACAATGTTCAACCGTGAGAGAGGGGGTGAATCCTGACACAAAGACTTTCCTTAACCCTTTACCACATAATCCCGAATTTTAACAACCCCCAGGAAAATGACTTTTTAAAACATCGTAACCAGCATCTTCTCCTTTCCCTTAATGTTTTCTGTCCTTTAAAAGAAAACTTTCATGATTTGTTTAACATTTCTTCTGTCGTCTGCATTTGCTTTCAATTTGGACCCGTCGAAAATTTTGTCGTTTGGTAAACAGTTAAAATCCTAGGAAAGGAATTGGATGAGCTCGGAATCGAATCACCAACCCCTGGACTTCAAGCCTGAAAGTGACCGACTGAGTAACCATGCTGGAGTTGTTTTCCTTTCTAATAACTAACCATATTTCTGTAGGTCTTCATACATAAAATGGCCGTTGAAAAGAACCTTTGATATAACAGTAAGCCTAAAATAACGGGTTTTCAGGTTACGATTTCGTGTCACGAAACAAACAAAATTAAAAGTTCTCTTCACATTCGTGCTCAAGCTTCTTTTAGACTATTAAAAAAATATATGAGCCATGCTCTGGGAAAAAGGGACTTAACGCATCTGCGAAAAGTATCGACTCGGGTCAACCTGCTCGGTCCGCGCAGGCTGACCTGGGCCGAAACTTTCGCTCTTGGTCAATTCTCTGTTTGCCCAAGGAACAGTCTACCAGATGACTAAGTCGGTTATTTAAGCATGACTCATATACAAATTACTCAAAGCATAAACATTTGGGAAAAAAGGATTTTCAGGGGTGGAAAACAACATGGAATAAGGAGAAATTACTTGTCGCTTTGCATGCTTCTTTTAGACTTACAAACATTTTTACATTGTTCGCTAAGCATAAACATTTGAAGGAAATGGCAAATTTTGATTTTTATTTATTGAAAACCTTGTCGGAAAAGTAGCAATTGATTTTCATAATGAATTGCTCATTTCATCACCGTGCTTCCTAAATCTGCAATCTTTATGGGAAGAAAACACGCATAAATTTATCATTTATGCAGATATGCGCGATTCCTTAGAGTAGTATACTGGTTTCTAGGGCGTCAACTATTTTTCCTTGTTTTACACTGTTTTTGATAGCGTCAGTCATCTTTAAGTGCTTTTCAAATATTAGTGAGTGGTACTAAATCCGCCTAACGATATTTACAGGTACTTGAAGGCTGATTGAAGAGTGATTTGATTGCGTCTAATACTTTAAAGTGAAGACAATGTATATACATAATTCAGAAACCCCAAGATCAAGATCAGACTGCACAGAAGATGCAAGTTGATCTTTCTTGCGGATAGTGTAGATCCTGATCAGATTGCGCAGAACATGTGGCACGACCCCTTCAATTATTATTAACCTTTTGGCTGGTAAGGGTGGCTCACTATACATAATTCAGAAACCTCAAGATCAAGATCAGACTGCACAGAAGATGTAAGTCGATCTTTTTTGCGGATAGTGTAGATTCTGATCAGATTGCGCAGAACATGCGGCACGACCCCTTCAATTATTATTAACCTTTTTGGCTGGTAAGGGTGGCTCACTGACCTTTTGGGCTGACAGTGTAAATCAAGATCAGACTGCGCAGAACACGCTAAGGCGATATTTGTTAAGGTCAGTGTAGATCAAGATCAGACTGCACAGAACACGCTAAGGAGATATTTTATTTCCCAAATCTTAACTTTGATGGAACAGCAATATTTCGGTTATTGATGTCGAATTGAAAATTAAAGAGTAGATCAAGATCATTTCGCAGGATGTGAACAGCACGTTCAATCTCGTTCAAACGTGTCCGGTCAAGTCTCTATTTGTTGTTTATTGCGTTATATAAATATTGCTGCGATGTCTTTACTTTCAAATATTAGTGAGTGGGACTTAATCGTCTTTAAGATACTTAAAGGTACTTGAAGACTGATTGAAGATGGTTCCAGGGTGTCTAGTACTATAAAGTGAATAAACAAATTTGAAATCGTAAAGGAGATGAGATCGGAAAATGTCAAAACCCTCGACCTTTCATCTATTATTAACCCTTTGGGTGGTAAGCGTGACTATCTAACCATTTATGGACAGTGTAGATCAAGATCAAACGGCGTAGAACATGTAGTTTGATCTTTGTTGTGGACAGTGTAGATTAAGATCAGACTGGTCAGAACATACAGGGCGACCCCTGCAATTGTAATCAGCCCTTTGGCTGGTAAGCGTAACTCACTGACCTTTGGGTTGACAGTGTAGATCAAGATCAGACTGCGCAGAACACGCTAAGGAGATATTTGTTAAGGACAGTGTAGATCAAGATCATACTGCACAGAACACGATAAGGAGATATTTTATTTCCCAAATCACAGCTTTGATGGAACCACAATATTTCGGTTATTGATGTCAAATTGAAAATTAAAGTGAAGATCAAGATCATACTGCACAGAACAAGAAACGGTAATATTTCGTATGCAGGGTGTGAGCAATACGTTCAATCTCGTTCAAACGTGTCAAGTCAAGTGTCTATTTGTTGATTATTTAATCGTCTTTAAGATACTTAAAGGTACCTCAAGACTGATTGAAGAGTGGTTCCAGGGTGTCTAGTACTATAAAGTGAATAAACAATTTTGAAATCTTAAAGGAGATGAGATCGGAAAATGTCATATTTCGTTTTACATTATGCTTATCAACACTTAATGTGAAAAGAGCCTTTATAAATGATGGACCAAAGTTACTTTTATTAAGAGTGGGTTTAACATCGTTTTTCAACTACATTTAATTATATACGTATAACCAGAGTTAGTGTTCTAGTATTTCTTTTCCGGTACAAACTTTTTTATTATCATCCCTAAACCCCTGACTGTTATTTAACACTGACTAATGAACTTGTCCGGTGATAAGGGACGAGTCCGCGACTCAGTTTTGGCGCGATTTATATGTCATACACACACACACACACACACCCACACCCACATCCTTACACACACACACACACATACTATGATGAAGTGAAACAAGAACATTGCGAAAAAAGAAAAGGCATTTATCAAACGAGAAATATTTCATCAATTGAACACTACTGGACATAGTACTTGTTCTGCATCAAAGAAATGTTTGCGTAAAAAGTGTTCATAATCCAAATACTTTTTATAACGCAAATAATCTTCACTGAAATGCTCATTACAAGGTTTTCCAAAACCACCACGATTTTTTCTGCAAGCCATTCTGAATAAGAATAAAGCTCCATTTTTTGATTTCAAACATTTTATACAGGGTTTGCAATCAACATTACAGAGTAACAAAGCACGATTACGTTAAGACAATATGCAATGACAGACAATATGTTTACATTGTACAATGACATGACTCGTTTTCATGTTTAATACTGTTTGCATTTCACAACATCATACCCCGATTCGTTGCTCATCACTATTTAGACTTTACAATGACACGCCCCCCCCCCCCCCCAACCCCCTCTCCCCGAATCGTTCGTTGCTCGTAACTTTAACCTCTATCATTCTTACATGAAGATACGCTTTAAAATCACTGGTCATTAATTATACAAAGTTCTGTGAAAATTGGATTGAAAGGATCTTTTGAGGGGTAAGTTTTATTTTTATAGTAATTCTAAATATATTAGACAGTCAATAATTCGTTATACCGGTGTACAAAGATTTTTTTTCTTACTAACGATTATGCAAACAATTTAAAAATCGGATAGAAATTGATAACATAATGAGGGGAAAAAAAAAGACACAGTGATATATTCGCAATGATAGGACCTGAAACTTGTTTATACATAGTGTATTTCATAATAGAAAATATGGTGGGAAAGTAATTTTTTTTTTTTTTCGATTTTTCTATTTCTTATCCCTCTCAATCTGTTTTCCTTATATTATCATATAGAATTATTTTCATTTTTAATTCATAAATGGTGTTTTTTTTTTTTCTTTCAGGTATAAAGCAGCCGATACATGTGCTATTTATTCCTCAAGTAAATAAATATGAGTAAAGGATACAAGAACGTGAGGAACTATTTATAGACATTACGAATAGAGTACCAGTTCTAACCTGTTCATAGGATACAAGAACGTGAGGAACTATTTATAGCCATTACGAATGGCGTACAAGTTTTATCCTGTTT
This sequence comes from Tridacna gigas, assembly GCA_945859785.2. NCBI lineage: Eukaryota > Metazoa > Mollusca > Bivalvia > Cardiida > Cardiidae > Tridacna > Tridacna gigas. The sequence continues at coordinate 47,137,231 of OX244030.2, read as the reverse complement.
GTAAGACACAAGAACGTGAGGAACTATTTATAGCCATTACGAATAGCGTACTAGTTTTATCATAATCATTTACTTTGTATCAGTGAACCTCTTACTGTGAAAATGGATTCCTTCGAGATGGCTTTAGAGACAATGGTCCAATCTTATACCGATGCTGAAGAGTTGATGAATTTTTCTGCGACCATGGGTATTCAGGATTCCCCTATTGTAAGGTTCCGTTTATTTCAACTGCGAAATCCGGAGTACAGTGATCATTATATAAATGAACAAATTGATTCGTTATTTCATAATTTAGGAGGTCCAGTGGATATAACCAATGACAGTAGTGACTTAGATTTGGAATCGGTAAGAATAGAAAAAGAGATACAGGGGGGCAATAAAAGCGCTTCTGTTTGACGACGAAATGGAGGAAACTGCTCGAGTTTGTGTTGAAGATGGGGAATGGAATCCTGTACTCCCTCCAAATCAGCCTCAGCCAGGATCTTCGAACGATATTCGGTATAATATTCGAAAGAAGTCTGAAAGAACGTATGCCAAAAACAAGGCTATGGACAGGACCTATGAGATAAAAATAGACGAAAGACATTACGGTCAAAGTATAAGTGGTATTCAAAGAGGACTTGAGCAATTATTCGAAAATGTATTAAATGAGACCGGAGGTAATTTAGCTGGTAATGACTTGGGACGGGTAATTATTCAACACCAAGGACTTGATAACCCTATTATAGTTCCACTACAGAGATGGGATCAACTTAATGCGGTAAAAGTTATAGAGGCCATTATGAAAGTGCTAAATAGCCATCAAGAACTGTTAATTGATCAGAGTTTTATTATTGTTATTGGTTTGATCATTTTGCCAAAAGGGTCATCAAAACGACAAATGACAAAAGTAAAGGGTAAGAACAATTTGGTACATCTAAAAAGGTCCCTTGTGACTATTGAAAATAAAGACAATTTGTGTATGGCTAGGGCTATAGGGGTCAGTTGGGCAAAATTAAACAGATGCACTGTAGATGAATGGAAAGAAATAAGGAAAAACAGAGGGGAAAGAAGTAATATAGACTTGATTTTAGAACACAGAAAAGTACCCGAAAGTTATTATAAAAATTTACGCAATAAGACTCGAAACGAACAAAAGAAATTCGCCCAAGCACTGTGCCATGCCGTCGGTGTGAGCACCGAGCAACCCCTCAGTTTAAATGATGTTAGGATGTTTGAAGAATTCCTTGGTGTTCGTGTAATGGTGGTGAGTGCTCGCTTAGGAAACAAATTTATAACCGTGGCTAGCAATGACAAGTGTCCATGCATTTATATTTATTTGGTTGATGATGATCACTTTCACGCCATTACCAGCATCACGGGATTTTTCAGTTGCAGTTATTTCTGTACAAAATGTCTCAAACATTATAATGACAGAGAAGGACATCAATGTGAAATAAAATGTATTGTCTGTAAAAGTGACTCGTGCCTTAACGTAGAACCTGTGAAATGTAGCGACTGTAATATGTCCTGCAGATCGCCAGTTTGTTACGCTGAGCACAAAAAAGTTACAACATACAAATTTGGGCCTAAAAAAGGACAACCCAGTGGCCCTTCACCATGCGAAAAATGGTGGAAGTGTCCCACATGTTTCAAGGTGTTGAGAACAGACAAACGCAAAAAGGAGGAGCATCGATGTGGCGAATACCAGTGCTCCTCCTGTCACAAATATGTCATGGATGATCATAAATGTTATTTAAGAGCCACACCGGCCAAAGAATATTACATTCCAAAATTTATATTTTTTGATTTTGAATGCAGTCAGGATGAGATGAGTTACTGCGTTGAAGGATACGTACCCGATTCAAAATTAAATTGTAAGGACTGTCAATTGCCAGAGATATGTAAATCTTGCTCCAAATGTCAGAATTGCAAAACAGCATGGTGCGGTAAAGCGACCCACCGTCCAAACTTTGTTGTGGCTCATTCAGTATGCCCTAAATGCATTGAAAAAGAACTGACTCCTGATTCCGTATGTAAGGGTTGTGGTACGCGTTGTAAGGAATGTGACAATATTGATCTGCACGAGAATGAGGACCCAGGTCCTTGTCCCGGTAAATGCGGATTCAGAGAAGTCATATTCGAGGGCGCGGATACGGCCGAAAAGTTTGGACAGTGGCTCTTTACGGATCAACACGAATATTTCAAGGTTGTTGCCCATAACATGAAAGGGTATGATGGCTATTTTATTTTGGAATATTTGATCGATCAATCCATAAGACCCGCCAAAATTATTTACAACGGCTCAAAAATCATGTATATGACAGTGGAGAAAAATTTACATATAAAGGTGATTGACAGCCTCAGCTTTTTACCCATGAAATTATCAGCACTCCCGAAAGCATTTGGTTTGCAAGAATTGAAAAAAGGGTGGTTCCCGCATTATTTTAATACTAGAGAGAATCAAAATTATGTTGGACCCTACCCTGATGCTAAAGATTATGGTTACGATTTTATGAGTGAGAAAGAAAGAAGCGAGTTAGTAGCGTGGTTGAGTGAGAGAGAGAATGAAATATTTGATTTTAGAAAAGAAATGTTACAATATTGTAGAAGTGATGTAGATATTTTAAGACAAGCTTGTATGAAATTTAGACATTTATTAATGAGTGCTACGGGGGAAGAGAATGTGGTTCTCAATAAAAAAGGGAAGGAAGAGAAACAATGGGTTGGAGCCGTGGATCCATTCGATTCTCTCACTATAGCTTCCGTTTGCATGAACGTCTTTAGAACCAAATTTTTGGAAGAAACATGGCGCGTAAAACTGAAAGGCAATGATCAATGGGTACCCGCAAAAGTCATCGACGAAAAATTGTACATACAAAACGGAAACGAGTGGGTCCAAGAATCCGAATTGAAAGGAGAGAAAGTGTGCAAGAAAGAATTTGTGAGTTCCCCCGTAGCGAAAATTCCTCCCAGTGGTTACAATGATCAATACAGTAAAGCGTCAATTCAATGGTTAGAGTGGAGGGCGAAACTCGATAACGTTCATATCCAACATGCTTTGAATGAAGGGGAGAAAACGATCCCCGGCACTCGCTACAAATTGGACGGATATTGTAGAGAAACCAACACGGTCTATGAATATCACGGATGTATATTTCACGGATGCCCCGTGTGTTTCTCTGACAATCGTGAAGAAACGTATCACCCACTCACACACCAGTCTTTGGACGAATTGTACGCGCTGACATTGAAAAAACAAACACACCTCGAAAATTTAGGTATGAAATATATTTGTATTTGGGATCACGACTTCAAACAACAACAAAACCAAAACCCTGAACTTCGGCAATTCATTTCTCAGCTAGATATCATGGATCGACTAGACCCGAGAGAAAGTTTCTTTGGAGGTCGCACCAATGCAAGCCGGCTTTATTACAAAGTAAAAGAAAACAAGCGAGTGAAATATGTGGATTTTACGAGTCTGTATCCTTGGGTAAACAAGTATTGTCGTTATCCCTTAGGTCACCCCACAGTCATTACCAAAGATTTTGGGGACATCAAAGATTATTTTGGTATTGCCAAGGTGAAGATTATCCCGCCCAGGGGACTCTATCACCCAGTCCTTCCTTACAGGTCTAATGGCAAACTAAAATTTTCTTTATGTCGGACCTGCGCGGATACCGAAAGTCAAACCCCATGCGAATGTACAAATGAACAAAGAGAGTTGACTGGTACGTGCTGCACCCCCGAAATAGAAACGGCTGTCAGATTAGGGTATAAAATCACAAAATTTATGAAGTATACCACTGGGAAGAAAGCATTCAATATGACCCCAAAACCCATAAAGGAGGACTGTTTGCTCAATATATTAACACATTTTTGAAATTCAAACAAGAAGCAAGTGGTCCTCCCGTTTGGATTAAATGTTACGATGATATGAATAAGTACATCGGACAATATGTGGAAAAAGAAGGGGTCTCATTGGATCGAAAAAATATTCGAAAGAACCCAGGACTTAGAGCTTTGGCAAAACTGTGTCTCAATAGCTTTTGGGGAAAGTTTGGTCAGAGACTTAATATTCGACAAACGGAATTTTTTCACGAAAGTCAGGCCAACATGTTTTTTCAACTTTTTTCCGATCCATTGAAGCAACCCATCGATTTTCATATATTGTCTAATGATACGATACAAGTTGAATGGCAGTATAAGAACGATTGTCAACCCGAAGATAACAAGACCAACATATATTTGGCAACATTTACAACGTGCTGGGCCAGACTTAAACTTTACAGTGTACTTGAGCAGCTAGGTAGAAGAGTCCTGTATTATGACACAGATAGCATCATATACGTGAGTCGTCCAAATGAGTATGATCCACCTCTAGGTGATTATTTGGGTGAACTGACAGATGAACTTGAAAATGGAGAGTACATTGTGGAGTTTGTGTCTGGGGGGCCAAAAAATTATGCTTACAAAACGAATGAAAACAACGAAACTTGCAAAGTGAGGGGATTTACCCTAAATTATAAAAACAGTCAACTCATTAATTTTCATAGCGTGAAAGATATAGTCACAGACCCTCAAAGTAGTTCAAATATCACTGTGACCAATCCTAGTAAAATTTGTAGGGACAAAAGGAAAAGAAAATTGTATAATAGAGAAGAACAAAAAAGTTATCAAATGGTTTATACAAAAAGACGAAAAGTAGACCACTTTGATACAGAGTCATACGGGTTTTGATAGTCGACCTCTGTCAAATTTGCTTTCAACGATATTACGACATTTATATATAAACCTGTTAGATATTTCTTCATTGTCACTCAATTCTCAAAAAGAAAAAAAAAAAAAAAAAGTGTCACTCAATTTTCAAAAAATGTCACACAAATATTAAAAATTGTCAAACAAATATTAAAAAGTGTCACTCATTTTACGTTTTTGTACGTTTACACGTAAATTCTCATAGGCTCAAATTAAAAAAAAAGTACCACTTATTTTCCAAAAAGTGTCACTCATTTTCTAGAAAGTTTTAGTCATTTTTTTTTTTCGTGCCAGTCACTTTACATCCCCCACAATAGTAATTTTTTTTCTTATTTCTGGCGCGAAATCTAAAAATACCTTAAGAGGCTACGTAACCCTTTATGGGAGCACATTAAAAAAAACTTCATGTGTGGGTGTGTGTGTGTGTGTGTGTGTGGGTGTGTGTGTAATTTTATGATTCTTAATCATTGATGATTTGTAATGTTTTTGTTTCATATAAATTTCAGTGATGTATATATTCTTTAATTTGATGAGACAAAATCTAAATACCCACCTTTAAAGGTTTTACTCATATTTCCAAAGACTAACTGTTATTCATTTTATTCTATCATGATCGTATTGCTTGTAAATTAAAAGATAGTAAGAAAGAATTTCTCTTTGCGTTTTGAGTTAATCCAACGTAAGAATATGACAGAAACTCCGGAAAAAGAAACATTTTTACGTTTCCCTAAACCTGACGAAGAAAGTCAGAGTGACAAGTGGCATTTACTTGGTACCCGGGTCCCACAAGCAGAGATTGTCTACTTTTGTCAGATGATCATAGTGTACATCATTATTATTACAGCGATCGTTAACCTATCCATACAAAACGGTTCTACCGAACTCTGGGTATCACTCTTGAGTAGCTGTATCGGATACGCTTTACCTAACCCAAAACTTAAGAAATAATGGCCGTCCCTCTTCCCTTCGAACAATGTTCTAGTATGTGTATTAGCGGACAAACTGGTAGCGGTAAAACCCAATGGGTGTATCGCTTTTTGAAACAAGTAAACCTCATGTACGGACGAGACCCCCCTTCCCATATTCTCTATTGCTACGGTATCCACCAAGACTTGTTTGATGCCATGGAGAGTTCCATTCCAAACTTTTACAGTAAGCAAGGACTGCCTACTGCGGAAGAATTGGATGACTTCACAAAAGACAAAAAACACAAGTTAATCATTTTAGACGACCTAATGCATGAGGTCATGCGGAGTAAAGAAATGGAGTTACTTTTCACTCAAGGTTGCCATCACAGAAAAGTATCGGTGATTATGATCACGCAAAACTTATATCCCGGGGGTAAACATGCCAGAACTATTGCATTGAATACCTGGTATCTGGTACTTATGAAAAATATTCGGGACATATCTCAGGTAGCAGTATTAGGACGACAGCTTTATCCCCGTATGGCATTTACTGGGTACCCGGGTCCCTCAAGCTGAAATTGTATACTTTTGTCAAATGATCATTGTTTACATTATTATTATAACGTCCATTGTTAATTTATCCTTACAAAACGGATCGATCGAACTCTGGGTATCACTCTTGAGCAGTAGCATTGGTTACGCTTTACCTAACCCTAGACTAAAAAAATAATGACATCTATTCCATTCGAACCATGTTCCAGTATATGTATTACCGGACAAACCGGTAGCGGAAAAACTCAATGGGTGTATCGCTTTTTAAATGGACCCCATGATTTCTTGAAGTGAAGGACACAATGAAAATCGTTTGAATTTAAATCAATAGTATTTAAATCTTCACCTTTTAACGTCAGTCTGATAGAGTTAAACTTTTTAACACTCACAGGTCTATATCGCGGGTGTAAACACTCACTAACTTTTAATCTTTTGTACCGACCTTCGATTTCAATATTGGTAAGAACTGGTTGTAGCCTGTTTTTGACAAACGTTTCCTCAACAATATCACAATTCAGATACAATCGTTTACTTCGTGGTGTAAAGTCACAAGTCAGTGACGATTCTACAACACCACACAACCAATTTCCTTCTAACATAAAGTATTTAGAAAATTGAAATAATAAATCATTCTTACGTGTATTAATAGATTCCGCGCTGCTTAAATATAGGTAAAAATCTGTCATTCTTCTCTCGTTTTTTTTTTATTTATTTATTTTTTTTTTTTTCAATTCATCCAGTATGTTATGAATGTGATACACAGTTCGTAACGAAATTGGTATACGAACGAATGAAATATTCGAAGTAAGGACTTCTTACGATTGAGGCGAAAATACGCCGAAAAGAAAGTTCGCCTCAATCGGGTATCCTACTCACAACCACCAGATCATGAGTCCGACACGCTCACCACTTAGTCACCCCACCCGGGGCTGCATGTTGACCTACTGCGGTAATGATTAGGCGTAAAAGAGTATTGATCTTCTTCGGTAACTGTGTAGGCGTATAAAATTATTGATAGTATAGTTTCCTGCGATTAGTAGAAGTGTGCAGGCGTATAAAATTATTTATGGCGTGGTTTCCTGTGAATTGTAGTCAGTCTATTTAAAGACAAATATCGACACAATGAGAATTATATTAAAATAGTGTCTTATAAGTAAAAGAAAACTTGTCTTATGGGTCAATATTGGAAGCATTTTAGCCAGTGTTTATAATGTAAAGTGTTTCGTGATTTAATCAATCCTTCTTAAATGTATAGAGTTCAAGTTCAATTAATGTGGGACAAACAATCTCGTCTTCTTGTTTTGAAGATTTTACCCCCGTTATAACTACTTTGCCTGTATGAAAACAGCAAAAGTGCACTCCGTCCAGTTTGAAGTTTAAAGAAGGAAAAATCTCTGGTTCGTAAATGACATTCCTATCCAGAGACAAACTCTTCAAATTTAAGTTTGAACTGAGTGTATGAGTCATGGACATTGTTAACAATTTTACGCTCGTTAACTTCACAGGATATCCGCATTTTTGAAGCTGTCGGGTGTATTGTCGTAATCGTCGGTGTCCCTCCTTTATGCTGGAAGCTTTCCCATTGCAGTTAATTATTCCATTGGCAAACACTAAACAGTTTCCTCCAATTTTTTTTTGTGTTGCCATATGAGTCCAGGAAATCGTGCCGGGTCATATCGCACATTCGTTACTTGGTAACATAATCTTTTGAGCGCTGAAGACAACATTCGTGATGATCATGATCGTTTAGTTGTCTGAACATAAGTAATGAAAATTTTTTAGCTTCCCGTCATTTTAAAGTAATGTATCGATTGCTTAAGAGTATCGCGTCACATCCTTTTCCGGTATCCAGCTATCATATTTTTTCGGCCAGTGTAACCAGCGCACTAGAACTTCTTGTTCCTTATGACGTGTCCTTCTTTTTATTATTTTTTCGATATTAAATTCTGTACTGTCGTTAACGTTTACGACTTGCAATTCTTGTTCGTAAAAGGAGCCGTCTACCTGATCCTTCTCCCAGTCTACTATCTTATAACTAGGAATTCCCTGTCTCCTGAAGCGTGATTTAATTATAAATATCTCTCCTGTCCATTTTTGCGAGTATTCCCTGTCAAATACAGACCTGACGTGAGACAATCTTACAGTCTGACCGATTTTATACCTATATTTTTTAAGTAAAGGTTTACTTTTATTTCCTTTTTTAAGTAAAGGTTTTCTTTTATTTCCTTTAGTTCTAATAAGATACTGTTGAAGACGACTTTCTCCTTCATTGTCCTCGGAAATTGCAGCTGGTTTTTCTCCAAGACTCCTATGTATTGTATGATTGTAACTGTGTGTAATATTTTGTAAAACATCGATATAGCGACGGGTTTTGTTCTTTAAAAGGTATCGAAAAATCTTTTGTTTTATTGTCTTGATTGCTCGTTCGGCGTAATTCGCTTTGGTTTCAGTGTTAAATGCATACATGTGATAAATGTTTTCACTTTGTAGATATTTGTTCAGTTCTTTACTTTTAAACTCCATCCCTCGATCGGTCCGTATAGATTTTGGTTTTCGCGTTCTTGATAGTATGCGTTTAAATGCAATAACAACATCAGTACCTCTTTTACTTTTAAGGGGTTCAGCATAAACAAAACGTGAAAATATATCTATGGCTAATAAGACGTATTTCACTCCGTCATTATGTTTTTCTATATGATCGTTGACCATTAAGTCTACATCCCATTGTTGATGAAGACCGGCAACTATCACTCTGGATCGTACGAAATGACGTCTCGCCCCCCCCCCCCCCCCCCCCCCCCCCCCCCCCCCCCCCCCCCCCCCCGGTAAGAGAATACGATTCTTGATCTTGTAACCATTTTCGTATACGGTGTCTACCAATTCTGACCTTATTTTGGGATTTGACATATTAATACAATGTTTCGGGACCACTATAACTTGCGGGATGATCTGCCTTAAAATAAATAGAAGCCAAGTATTTTTTCCAGTTTTCCATCGTTTTAATAAAGCGTATACAAATTATTGTACATTCTTACAAAATATTAAATACAACACTCATAATAACTCAGAATATAAAGGTCTATTGTAGTTCATATGATAACTATCTAAAATGAGTAAAAATCGTTCTATTTCCAACTCGATTTCAGTTTTTATACCTCTACAATATAGCCATTCGCATAATAATAACACTGATATCTGGAATATTCCAAACATGATGATCAGTTCAAAGTTGTATTTGGGTTACACTCGGTACACTCAAGGAATCCTAATTGGTTCATATGATCACTCTGAAGGTAACAAGGTATAACACTGGCCAATTCTGGTAACGCTTTACTTATGTCACCTATAACTTCTTTTAATCGTTTATATTCTGAGGGTCTTAAACATATTCCTTTTTTTGTTGGTACCACATTTTCCTCGGGTTTCCAATATTGTCTTATGTCTACACAAACGCTGTTTTGGTTAGTACAGCAATAAACGTTACCCCCAAGATGGTATGTAAACGCTGTTTTTTCTCGAAGGGATTTGTCTGCGTACTCTAATTGATCTACAAAATTTTTCCATCGCATTAAGCTTAAACTTATGCCTTTTTTGGTTGGGTAATTATCTTTCCACTCTCTAATATCGACTCTTAGCTCATCCTTCCATAAATTCACCTGTACGTAACGATCATTTCCGAGACTAAATTTTACTCTGTACATCGTGTTGGTTTGAATGCAACATCCAAAATGGCTTTAAATTCTGTCAATTTGATTATTTTAGAGTATTATTGGATTCCTGATTGGTTGTTATACTTAGAAACACAAGTCATCTGTTGTTATATTTAGAAACACACGTCATCGATTGTTATATTTAGAAACACGTCATCATTAGCTAAAGTCTATTTTACGAATCTTTGCCAATGTTGATGGTTTGGGTCTCAACTTTTTCACTTCCTCTAGAAATTTGCAACCCCCTAAAATTTGGCTGGCTGTTACATTGTCTCGTACATCGTGAAAAGCAGAAGCTAGTAACTGTCTAGGAACTTCTTCATGACAGTCTTTCACAACACCATACCATTCCTCTAACATAACATACAACAGTGTTTCGATTTTTCTCGCATAAATGGATTTCAACATTTTGATCTGATATAACTCGTAGCCCAGATAAACCGCAAGTATTTCCCACTCTCTGCCGATCATACGTGAGTACTCAATAAGGTCGAAACTTGTCATGTTTCTATCCATTTTTTGTACATCGGATAATAATAGTAAAGCTATACACTGTTCTCATATATAGTCCTTACAGCGTTTATTGGTAGTTATTATTAAACATTAACGTCACCATTTCTTGTCTGGACACATCCATTATACCCCTTGTCACAATTAAACATTTTCCAGCTGATCAAAAGCCCCCAGACCATCATTTCATTCTTTCCTATTATACTAGGCTGTGTTATAGAAAAAAGGGACTTAATGACAAACTTTATAAATGTTGAATCCTTCTGATAGTAACATTTCTTGAAAAGAAGTCCATGAATTGCGAATAATAGATGAAAGGTCGAGGGTTTTGACATTTTCCGATCTCATCTCCTTTACGATTTCAAATTTGTTTATTCACTTTATAGTACTAGACACCCTGGAACCATCTTCAATCAGTCTTCGAGTACCTTTAAGTATCTTAAAGACGATTAAGTCCCACTCACTAATATTTGAAAGAAAAGACATCGCAGCAATATTTATATAACGCAATAAACAACAAATAGAGACTTGACCGGACACGTTTGAACGAGATTGAACGTGCTGTTCACATCCTGCGAAATGATCTTGATCTACTCTTTAATTTTCAATTCGACATCAATAACCGAAATATTGCTGTTCCATCGAAGTTAAGATTTGGGAAATAAAATATCTCCTTAGCGTGTTCTGTGCAGTCTGATCTTGATCTACACTGACCTTAACAAATATCGCCTTAGCGTGTTCTGCGCAGTCTGATCTTGATTTACACTGTCAGCCCAAAAGGTCAGTGAGCCACCCTTACCAGCCAAAAAGGTTAATAATAATTGAAGGGGTCGTGCCGCATGTTCTGCGCAATCTGATCAGAATCTACACTATCCGCAACAAAGATCAACTTACATCTTCTGTGCAGTCTGATCTTGATCTTGAGGTTTCTGAATTATGTATAGTGAGCCACCCTTACCAGCCAAAGGGTTAATAATAATTGAAGGGGTCGTGCCACATGTTCTGCGCAATCTGATCAGGATCTACACTATCCGCAAGAAAGATCAACTTGCATCTTCTGTGCAGTCTGATCTTGATCTTGGGGTTTCTGAATTATGTATATACATTGTCTTCACTTTAAAGTATTAGACGCAATCAAATCACTCTTCAATCAGCCTTCAAGTACCTGTAAATATCGTTAGGCGGATTTAGTACCACTCACTAATATTTGAAAAGCACTTAAAGATGACTGACGCTATCAAAAACAGTGTAAAACAAGGAAAAATAGTTGACGCCCTAGAAACCAGTATACTACTCCTTAGGCTGCTAAGCGTGGCTCAATGACATTTTGCGGTCAGTGTAGATCAAGATCAGACTGCACAAAAGGTGCAGTCTTATTTTTTATCTACACTGTCCGATAAGGAGATATTGTTCTTCAAAAACAGTAAGTTTGTAATAACATTATTCAGGTTTTTACTGTTGTTTTGAAAGTTTTATTTAACTTACTTAGCAGGATAAGGGTAAATCCGGAAGAGGAGTGACCGTATGGGTATTTGGCTCTAGTTAGAATATGTTTCAAAAATATTGGATACAACAGCTGAAAGACCAGGGTCCGTATTCACCAATCATTCTTAGGACCGTCCTTAGTCTTATTCTCCAAGATTTTCCAAATTTGAAAGTAACACAACTTCTGATTGGCTAAACCAAATGGTTTAGCCTATCATTTGGTTTAGCCTATCAGAAGGTGTGTTACTTTCAAATTTGGTAAATTCTGAAGAATAAGACTAAGAATGCTCTTCAGAATGGTTGGTGAGTACAGACCAGACTGCATGTTCTGTTTTGTCTGATCTTGATCGGCATTATCAACAAACATACTCAAAATTGCCCTTGGTATCTGTAGGCTTGGCCATTGTGTCAGCAATAGCAGACGGCAAACTCAATATAGCTCAGATGATGGGATTTGACTTTGACTCTTTACAAAAAAAGACAAAGTTTGAAATTGTTCAAACCCAAAGACTTTGCAAACAACAAATACAATCTGGTTTACATGGTAGGACAAGTCGTTGCAAGCGAAGAAAACACTGGATTAGGAGAAAATGCTGGTCACGAGCATTTTCTTCTGTTGCAACACTTCACTCATGGTCGTTAAAAACCGGAATTGTATGGTAACCTTTAAAAGGGGTAAAATTGAAGAAAAAACCGGTACTGGCATTTTCTTTTTCTCAAATGTTTTCAAAGGCTTTCTTTGACAGGGGATCGTTTGGTAAGGTGTTACGGGAAAATAAAGAGTAATCTGCGCTAACCAGAGCCTGAAGAAGTCAGTGGTAGTTGCGCAACCGTGGCATTCAATACAGAAAAATGGCGTTTTAAACATCCGGTTATAGTCTTAAACCGACGTTACCGTGGTTTATGTATGAAGAAACTGCAACTAACAATCATTGCGACTATAAAGATTGCATTTTTTTTTTCACCACGCTTTCACTATCGAGATTTGATAAAATTAATAATCGAACAGAGCTCAGTGCAACAAGGCACCTATCTTAAATATTTGTCAAATTTGAAATAGGATCTTTATGTCCTCAAATATTAGATTTCCCATCTCATTATCCTACCTTTCGAATAGAAATTTCCCATTGTTTAAGACAAAAATCGATTCTTGAAAGGGTATCAAAGGTTACTCTGCATTTTCAATCTCGAAAGGTTGAAGACCAATCACCGTGCCACTTGTTCATTTTAAAGATTTGACTTTAAAAAAAAAAAAAACCTAAGTGTTCACTGAAACAAGTGGTACGTTGTCCGTGGAAAACTCGCACTATGTGTCACAAATGACGGGTCGTCAGAAAATATTTGGGCATCAGTTTCCTTGTTCTCAAAACCCTTTCATTTTTTTTTCAAAATTCAAATCTAAACTTATTGGGTTACCTTTGCCATAGATTATTACATGTATATACCTTTTCTATCTTCATGGGAGCTTTTCTATTCCCACCGCAAACCATGGGGTAGAGAACGTTAATTGAGGTAATGATTTACGCGTAAAATCTGAGCCGCCCTGGGCCCGTGTTCAAAAGCCATTCTAAATTGCATTTTTTGTCTAATTCTCAAGATTTCTTTTCTTTTTTTATTTTAAAGTAACGTAGCTTTTTGACTGTTGAAGGAATCAGAAATTGTACTGTTTTTTTCCCTAGGACTTAGAGCGGTTTGTGAATATAAGCTAAGTTCTCATGTTTGTTTCTTGTGCGCATTTAGTGTGTAAAACATGAAAGTCGCTGGGAATAGGTTGTGCTGTATGGAGGTTGTCACGGAAAATCGCACTTGAAGGTGTCAGCAGGTGCTTATATAGATGATCCATTTTCATGCAAACGAATTAAGCTTGGTTTTTATTGCAGCTTAACATCTATCTTAATAAGACATGTACAGCGATCGAGTCCTTAAAATTCTTATAATTCGTTTCCAAACTCAAATGTACAGGGTGTCCATAAAGTTCCAGTACTTATTACAAGTGTTTATTGGTCAGAAACCATTTGGCATAAAGTATTGCAGTTTTTTGTAAAATGTTGTTCATCTTCAAGTCTTGTCTAATGATGTTAGGTCACTTCTGGATGCACATTTCCCTGGAGGGTGGATTGACCATGACCATGACGAACCAACCGCAAGGCCACCTCGCTCTCCTGATCTTACCCCCTTGGATTATTTTTCCTTTGGGGGTACGTCAATGATCGCGTCTACCAGACTCCTGTTCATGATCTTTCTACACTTCGCAGACGCATTGTTGAAGTTGTCCAAACAGTTAACGTTGATATGCTGCAGGGCGTATGGAGGGAGATGGAAAATCGTCTTGACATTGTGCTGACAACTAAAGGTGCACATGTGGAATGTAGTCTATTAGGAGATGTACAACATTTTACAAAAAAAAGGCAATACTCTATGTCATATGGCTTCTGAGTAATAAATACTTGTAATGGTACTGCGGCTATATAAACACCCTATATATGAGCTGCGCTCTAGCAAAAGGGAGCTTACTGCATCTCTGTGATGCATAATACCAATCAAGTCCGTACATGATTATGGATCCGTAAATAAACCATTTTGTCTAACAACCGACTGCATAAGGTAGACTGTTCCTTTGACATACAGAAAATTCACCAATAGCGAAAAGTTTCGATCAAGGTCAGCCTGCGCGGACTGCGCAGGCTTATCTAGATCGATACTTTTCGCAGATGCATTAAACCCCCTTTTCACAGAGCATGGTTCATATGTATACAGCTTTGCAACTAGCCTCAAATACCTCGTGTAATACGTTGAACCCGGTTACTGTTGCGTTTCCTTTTTTTCTCTCTTTTCATAGCTTGACTGAAATAAAGTTGAAAGCGGCGTAAAACACAACTCATTCAATCAATCTTACTTTATAAATACATCCATTTGAGCCCTGCTCAGTTAAAAGGAGCTTAGTGCATCTGCAAAAAGTGTCGACACATGTCAGCCTGCGCAGTCGAAACTCTTTGCTAATTGTAAATTTACTGCACGGCGACGGACCACGCTACCTGATGATCCAGTCGGTTGTTAGACAAAAACGATTTCATGGATCCATGTCGATGTGATGACTTGCTTGGTATGATGCATAATGCACCACGGAGATGCATTAGGACCCCTTTCCCGGAGCATAGCTCATTTAATTATATTTCCTTTACTTACATGTAGACATACAGTTATACTATTATTACGCAATTACTTCCAGACGGGAATTTGGGAAAAAACTACATAAGCTTAGCTTTCGTTTTTATCTATTTCATCATTACTTTAATATGTTCGAATTTATACAGTACATGTAAATTTACGTAAAAATGATTCAATATCAAACAAAATCGATTTATCTCGAAATGCGTTTTGCAAAGCACGATAGATTCAAAATACACAAAGATAAACGGCAGCAATGTTTAGCTCTGTGACATATCAGTATTCTTCGATGGGCGATATTTGTGTGTATGGTGTTCAACCCCATTTCATGGGGAGAGGAATGAATCTTGTGCCAATGACTATCATCAGCCCTCGGAAAGAAATAGGCCGAGCTGGCTATCGGACAAGCGATCCCTTAGTTTCAAGCCCTTTCTGTTACCGAGCTACCGGGCTCGGCTCCTGAAGGGCAATATTTAGCTCTAAACACCACTAAAATGACAATCGTAAATAAGCATACTTGCTGGGACATTTTATGTATGTATTAATATATAGCAAGGGTTATTTTTCCAATTGATACATGTAAATATGCAAAAATACAAAAAAGAAAATAGGAAAAAAACATCATAGCAAATTACGTTTGTTTATAATGGTACCCGAGTTCCGGTAGCTCACAGTTAACGCCGGGGTCCAGTAATTCAGGAGTTGCAACTTCGAACCCCATATAGGCCTATACTCTTTCCGACGACGTGCAGTCTGCTCTCACACCTGTAATATCTAACAAATTGAAAATTTTCATCAGAAAAGAATACTGAAATCGCAATATTTTGGTTTATAACCATTGGATCTAAATTGCCACTTATTTAATAGGTTTAGGGCTTGTTATCGTAAGCCAATGGTACTATCATCTCATTGAGATCAGTGTGGTTTGGTGGTAAGCCAGTGTTTCTAGGCTTGGTCCTCACCTTCGACATAGGTTAAGGTGCCATTTCTGTCGGGAAAGGCACTGCAGAGCCTAGCCTAGTGACGGGTAATATCCAGGAAATACATAAATGAGGTGTGGTCGTGACATAGGGGATACATACTGTTGAATTTGGTTTAAGACGCCATTTATTTAAGTATATAAACCCCATTCTCTTTACAGGGATCTACACCGGTAGTATTTACAAAGACAAAAACGCTGAAGAAAGTGTTTCCCGGTGAAAGTATGCAACACAACGTGATAGCTGTCAAAATTCACATAACCAGAGATATCGTGAGTTATAACTGCGCCATTCTTGTTGTTCGTGACCCGTTTGAGTCGGCTTTGGCCGAATATAACAGACAAAAAACAACCAGTCAAGTATGTAGGATAAAGAAGGAGGATTTTGAAAAAAAGGTTAAACCACTTAACCCTTTACCGAATAGTCCCGTGATTTACAGCGCTAGGGATGATGGCTGTAAAAGAGTCCGTGGACCTGAAAGTTCACAAGTTGTTGTGAAGCTAGGTGATAAAAATTCCCAAATGATCATACATGTAGACCAATGCAATAACAAAAACAAGATTTTTTTGTCAAAAAAAAAAAAATAGACGACGTAAGAGATAACTGGAATATGAAAACGGTATTGCGTGAATGGATGACTGCATGATTAACTGCACGGTTGATTGATTGCACGATTGCTTGCTTGCTTGATTGATAGCTTGCTTGATTGATTGATCGATCGTTTATCCTTATCCGGGGTGCTTAAACGAATTTAAACGCTGATTACGCTCCAGCAATATTTCGATTTTAATATTTTTTCTATTAATTTTAAACCTCAGATGCGACCGTGGACGAGTTTGCGGGAAGTCATGACCAAGTTCAGTCCGCACAAAGAAACAGCCTGATCTTCTTATCTTGTTCTTCAATCTTCACTTCTCCAGTAAATATCTTATCCTGATTAATTTCCTACTAAAAGACAATAACCGTAATTTCCTCTTCCCACCATATTTCCTACCTTCCAACAGATCCCGTCATTTGAATCACCCTTGTCGTCTGCAAATAATATCAATTCGAACAAATCTTCAGTTTTGTAATCTGGTAAAGAATTAGTATATGAGGTGTACTCTGTGAAAAGGGGGCTTAATGCATCTGTGAAAAGTATCGACCCAGGTCAGCCTGCGCAGTCCGCGCAGGCTGACCTGGGGCGAGACTTTTTCCTATTGGTCGATTTTCTGTATGTCAAAGGACCAGTGTACCTCATGGTTTAGACAGTTGTTCGACAAAATAGATTTTATGGATCCATAATAACATGCCGACTTGCTTGGTATCATACATCACGAAGATGCATTAAGTCCCATTTTGCCAGAGTGTGACTCATATTTTTCTTTACTGCGGTAGGTTGCCCCTTTTCCAAAAAACACTGCAAACCTATATATAGTACAGACAACTTATGAAGTGAAAGATTGTTTAACAATTTACCACACAACGCCGCCTTTTAACGACCCTGAGAAATGAACCCTTTGAAAACATTGTGGGAATAGGAAAAATGCTGGTAACCAGCATTTTATGCTTCTCCCAGAATGTTTTCTATCCTATGAAAGACAAACTGCATCATTTGAGTAACATTTAAATTGTCGTCTGCATATGCTTTCAATTTGGACACGTGTATATTTTTGTTGTGTGGTAAAGAATTAAATCATACATTTTCAGCTTTCATTGGAGGATTCATTAAATCCACTACTGAGGTCACCAGAATTGGGCTTCAACGCCATTCGGCATACCTCGGGTGATCCGGTGATCAAATCCCTCGGCTGTATCACGTAAACCGGTAGCCTGTTATCGATCTTCGTATCAACGTCTATCGGACGGCTACGGGAGATACAACGGGTACCAGTTTACTGTATCACGTAGCTTGATATGCACCTACACGGTACATTTCGCACGTCTCCGGAAGCACGCCGTTTTACCGTTATTGAAATTGTAAGGCTCCTCTTAAAAAAGAAAACATGAGTCAATTTTCTATCGTTATCTTTTTAAGAATATTTCAGTCGGCAAACAGTTTGCACATTCAATTTTTAGCGGGATTTATCAATTCCGTTGGGAGCTTCCATCGACAGATCGATAGATGTGAATAACTTCATCGTGGTTGTTCTTATCGTTGCTAAGAGATTTACAGGGGCGCCGCCATGTTTAAGATCATGTGATTGGTAGTTCAAAATGGAAGCCGCTTTATACGGACAAGGTTAGATGTAGGTACGGAATCGGCCGAGATGTGACGAGTGCTTCAACGCTAGATGGATCAAACAGTTAAAGGACGACATCCTGGTTTTGTTTTACGAAAAGCTGAGAACCGATCTACTTAATTCATTGACAAAGATCGCAGCTATTACCAACTCCGAGGTGACCCTGGCCAAACTGTGGTGTATATTTCAGAACCAGGCCGGACACTTTTACCGAGAACTCAGACCAGACTGGATGTCACGAGAGAGCCTGATAAATAAAAGAATTGAAGAAGCTATTTGTGTTTGGAAACGAGCTGTACAAAAAGCCATCGACTATCGGGTGCAAGAAATTGATCCTAACTGATATCTGTTAGCCAATCGTTTCGTCGATTAGACACTGATAACCTTCTCTATACCAGACTACAAAATTCAAAACTTATCAAAATTCAAAATGTTTAAGCCATGCTCTGGTAGAAGGGGGCTTAATGCATCTTCGGGCTCCATGAAACCATGCAGGTAGTCATATAATTGTGGATCCATTAAATCCATTTTCTCTAACAACCGACTGAACCTTGAGGTAGAATGGTCCTTTGACATGCAAAAAAAAAAAAAAAAAACGGCCAAAAGCAAATGTTTCGGCCCAGATCAGCCTGCGCGGACTGCCCAGGCTGACCTGGGTCGATAATTTTTTTTCTCTGGAGAAATCGCCCCCATTCCGTTGTGGGACGATTTCTCCGTGGGACGTTTTCTCCAGGAGAGACGCTTCCTCCAGATTCCGATGAAATGTTCAGTCTTCTACAAACACTCACCGGTACTCTTCCGACCACTCATTGATCCTTAAAGCGCATTCACAACTATTGTTGCATTTGCGGCCAGAGTAGGCAAGATCAGGGTCCGTATTCACCAACCATTCTTAAGAATATTCTTAGTCTTATTCTTCAAGATTTCCTACATTTGAAAGTAACACAACTTTTTATTGGCTAAACCATTTAGTTTATCCAATCAGAAGTTGTGTTACTTTCAAATGTAGAAAATTTTGAAGAATAAGACTAAGAACGTTCTCAAGAATGGTTGGTGAATACGGACCCAGACTGCACAAAACGTCCAGTCTGATCTTTGATCTACACTGTCCGCTTGACTGAATCAGCACTGGCAAAAGGCATTCGGCATGAAATGAAATGAAGGGCATGAAAGTGTAATTATCGGGGTCTTATTCCGGACTGAAAATGCCATTTGTGTTTATTCGGCGCTTTCGGGGTTAAGTTGGAGAATCAAAGAGCCAGAGGCGCTGATGGGCTAGGAGCCAACTTACGGTTGCCCATTTAATTATGAAGTTTTAATATGTGCAGAGCGATCTGTACAAAATTGGAGACTATTATACCGAAAAATATGTTTTGGTTGATCTTTTTCTCCCATATTTTGTGCTGTTGGTATATCACGACCACCACTGGATGTATGTGGCGTCAATGATTGTGGGGTAGAGCGTCGGCCTCGTAACTATAAGGTCCCGAGTTCGATACTCGGGAGTGGTGTCAACTTTCGGAGTGTTAATGGGCCAACACATTCGGCTCGAGTGCTGGTGTAGTTTCCACAAAGCAGGGTCGAGAGAGATTATTATAAGTTGCAAGAACTTTTTTCTCAATCGATATAAAATAAACATGTTTAAACTAAAACTGGATGTACCCATGTGTTTTTCATATTTTCAAACAGGTGGGCTAGCTCAGTCGGTAAGTACACCGCTTGAAACCATTGTGTGGCAAGTTTAAGTCCCTAGCTCTGCCAATTTCCTTCCAGGGACTAATGAAAGTCATTGCGAATGACTTCACTCCTCTCTCACCGCTAATCACTGTCTCCGCAGTGGTTATGATGGAAAACAACCAGTGGTTTCGGAAGAATATTGTACAAGGCACTGGTAGAAGGAATTCCTGGAAAGAGTGGATAGGTGCAACGATTTCCGCGATATAACAGAAATAATGTTGAAAACGGCATTTAACACCATTTGACTAACATCCAAAACCGACAAGATCTTCAGATAATATTAATTCCATTTGCAAAATGTGTTCTTACATAGTTCAGAAAAATGGATATTGGAATCTCGTCAGCATGAGAAAGCAGTCCTAGATAATGCAACAAGAAAAAAAAAAAAAAAAAAAGGAAAATACTTTTGAAGAAAATATAACTTTTATTGAAAGAAGAAAACATATGGGCTATGCTCTGGCAAAAGGGGGCTTAATGCATCTCCGTAATGCATTATACCTAGCAAGTCATCACATAATTATGAATCAATAAGAACCCCTTTTTTATCTCACACAATCGACTGGATCTGGAGGTAGAATGGTAATTTGACATGCAGAAAATTAACCGATCGCAAAAAGTTTCGATTCATGTCAGCCTGCGCGGCCTGCGCAGGCTGACATGAGTCGATACTTTTTGATAATGCATTAAGCCCCCTTTACACACAGCATTGCTCACATATTATTGGTTATAAAATGGATAGAAACTGCATCAAGTCATACCTAAGCTTAAGGGAATATGTTTCAACTCAGTTCTTGATATTTTTGTCTGTTTAACAAATTTATTTTGACCAAAAAAAAAAAGAAGCCAAAGGTCAGAAGAACTGAAAATGCTCTTGAGTCTCATTTAATATACGATACTGTTTGTAATACTTATCCCTTCCCTGTGCATTTGTCCATTCTTGATATCAACCATAGGTAATAATATATTAAAATGACTATTTTACAGAGAAATTGCTGATAATTACAGTTGCAAATAAAATTCTTCGCATTTTCTAAGGTGTTCTTTGTAAGATCATTTCAAAAAGTGTACTTTATTATGCTGTGGTTATCACGACACCTGTCGAACGGAAGTAATTGGAAATGGGCACTGCGCATGTCTTATTTACCTCAACAATGATGGCGGACGAATGCCTGTTTACAAACATGTTTTGACTTAAGTTTTTGGTTTCCATGCAAATAATTTTCTGCAATTTCGCGAGAAATCGAAAAACTAAGGAACCGATATGGATCGTAAGTATGACAAACAAAGTCCACGTTCATGTATAAATTTGTCATCTGTCAACGTCAAAACTATTTGCAAATTTGACAGTTGCCGTGGCTGATTCAAACAAAATGAGAAATTCCTGGAAAAGTCTTCGTGATAAATCATTCACATTTTTCTAGTCCCAAAAATTTAAAGTTGAAAACTATTGTTGATCTTATCTTTTTGCACGGAATGAACATGTTAAATATGGGTCTAGCCTAGAGTGATGGGCAGTATTTCTAGTTGAAAAACATTAGTTTGTCACAAAAACCTATGCTTTTTGCCGTTAATTGTGCAACGCAAGCTCTGCCATTTTGTTCTGTTAATTTATCAGATATGTTTGATGTGGTCAGCAGGGTTACGGTACATATGTGGGTAATTTATGCTCTTAATTGAATAATTACACACTAAAATACGGAGTGAAACTTGCATGTATGCAGAGGCTTAACCCTTTACCACACAATGACGCCTTTTAACGCCCCTGGGAGAGAGGCCTTTTGAAAACATTGTGAGAAAAGGAGAAAATGCTGGTACCCAGCATTTTCTCCTTTTCCCACTATGTTTTCTATCCTATCAAAAAAAAATTGCACCATTTGATCCACACTGAAATTGTCATCTGCAAATGCTTTCAATTTGGACAAGGCTAAAATTTTGTTGTCTGGTAAAGGGTTAATGCCTGCTGCTGTTGATTGCAAGTGGCACCAATTTGGGCAAACATGCTTGCAACAAGTAATGTCTTTACATGATATTTGAAAGATCGAAACTCTGACATACACAATAAGTATTAAGTGTAAGAGATGCATAGGTCACTGTTTATCACATCTAATCAAGCTGTTATGTTATGTATTTGAAAGAATTAATGATATTAATCAGTTTTTCTAGTGTAAAATTACGGGTTTTGAAGTTACATGCCTCCTTAATTGACAAATTATGTCAAATGACGTGGAAATACTTTTCCAAAAATTACCTGGCATGAAAAAAATGTTGCCGCAAAACGCAAAAACTCATGACACAACAAAGATCGGTTTGACATCGTCTGATCATAGGCATTTCAACTGTCAACTCAGTTTTAGTAATGACTTAAAACAGTGACTTTACATAAATCTCTCTATAAAACATTGAGTGAAAGCTAATTTGAGTCGGAAATTGACAGTGAAATGGAAAATTCTACTGGCCATTGGGTTGACAGTTGTCCCTCTGAACGTAGTCCCATGAATAAGGAAAAATTATAAGCAACTGTTTTAAGTTACCTGTATTGTTTTTAAGACTAGATGACTGCTGAGTGAGACTCATCAAAACAAATTTTTAGTACACCAGACTCTTACTTACCTCCATAGAAGCTCTTAAAGTGGTAGTGTTAAGTGCACACATAGAATTTCTCTTGCTCTTCCAAACTTGTATCCTAGGGAGTGCATGCACTCCCCTAAAAAGGATGTGCATGGGAACAATGCCAGTGTAAGCTGATGTCATATAGAAAATCTGTTTTCAAACATAAATGCTTGCAAATACAATTTTATAAAAGGGAAATGCAGGTAACCAGCATTTTTCCTATTTCTAGTAATTTCTCAACCTTTTTGTAGAAGATTTCTATTATTTATGTCACATTTAAGTTACTGTCTATCTGTGCTTTTAATTTTGATGATCTACTGCAAACTTGTTTAAGGAGGCCAATGTGGGATTTTCTCTTTACAGGTGCATCTAGAAGAAAATCTGACAAAACTGGAGATGATCTTCCTCATGTAAGCAATTGCTCTTAACATTTAGAGAGTTGAATAAACCCAACAGTATTTTCAGGCTAGAAATTTGTCCCAAGTTATAGTACCATAATTTTGATGTTGCTTTTGTGAAGAATGTTTCAGCAAAGATCAAAGATCAGACTGGTTGTTTCATGCAATCTGATCTTGATCTACACAGGCCACAAATGCAGTTACAGTTGTGAAAGCTGTTTTAAAGCTTAATTTATATCTGATACTAGTCTGTTTCAAAACAAACATGAAAATTTTGGTCAGCAGTGGAAGACCCAAATATTGCATGCAGCATCATGGCTGCTTTTCAGCCAGAAGGTTTGACATTGGGGTATAATAAAAAAAAAAACACCATTACCCTGCATTCACCAATGATTCCTGATAAGGTTCTATGTCTAATTCTTAAGAACTTCTAAATCTTAGTGCAACACACTTTCTGATACGATAAACCAAATCAAGTCTTTCTAAATCTAAAATAAAACTAGTAATGAGATTTCGACATGTTGATGAATACTGGTCCAAGTATGGAAATAATAATATGAAAATATACTTTCTACATTAAATTTGCTCAAAGTTTTTTACTGTTTCATAGAGAATTCCCATGGCTTCCAAGACTTAGGCTGACCTTAAAAAATTCTGTGTTTGGAGTTACCCGACCGACTCACGAAAATCGCCGCGACTCAACTTTTTTTTTTGCTTTTAGGCGCCCGAAATTTTTTTTTTTTTCGGCAAAATGCCTTCACGCAGTTATTTTCCTTTCCTGTATTCAAAGTCCTTTTCGCTAATTCTTTTCGATAGTTTTTTTTTTTTTTGTATCGTATTTATCGCTGTAAGAATATGGCCGACGGAAAGAGTTTCGTAGACTCGCAAGTTACGTTTTGTGTTACTGTAAATTTAAGAGGCAGTGACACCAAAAAAACTGTTATCAACAATTCGATCAGGAAGTTTGATGTTTTTGACATTGCTAAAGAAGATGTGCTTGACGACTTGATTCCGAAAAGTTGTTTTGACTACTTCGAGAAAATTTCTACAATTACGGTGTCGTCTAGACCGTCGTCGTCTGCTGTGGAGCAGTTCACGCCGAATTCTTATGATAAAATTTCCGTTTTGACCGACTTTGATAAATCTTTGAGATATGTAACCATTGACATGGATGTGGAAGGTATTTGCAGTAAAAATGAACAGTCGTGCAGCACTACTGCTTCTCAAAATGCATTTTCCATTCCGATGCATACCACCCAGAAGAAACGGCCACCTAGCAAAATTATTGTTGACAAGGAATACTTCACAGGTTAGTTTAAGCTTTTGGATAATTTAATATTCCATTTATAAAATTTATGAAACAAAAATGACAACTCGGTCTGTAATTTCATTTTATTGTTTGATGTCAGTCTGCTGTAGTAAAAACACGCTTTGTTTAACATGTGCAGAGATGGTTACAAATGATTGTGCAACAAAATGTCGTAAAGCATTCACCATCGGATGTAGGGAATTACATAGACCAGTACGAGCATTTTCTACCTGCAGGCTTTTCTGTGTTGCATAGTATTATTAAAGGCTATCATTTTTTATTTTCCTAGTAGTCATAACTTGCATGCAACTTTATGACACATTCAGCTGTCACTACAATATTATTCCAAAATATACTGATCCATTTCTTTTTAATGTAGCAAAAGACAGAATGTTCAGTGATGTTGTCGATCATATGACTGAGGCTCAAGCCGGTTTTCCTATGTCCATGTCAAAGTGTGATGAGAAGCGGCATCTGTCAGTTATTGTTGATTGCCTATGGTACATAGACGGAAGTCAACATAAGCTAGAGAAAGCGGGCATGACCATTCCAAAAAGGTTTGTAAACTGCAAAATTCTGAATGTTTGTGACATGAATTTTGCTGTTTATGGCTTTTATTAAAATAAATTAATCACACAACAAAATTAGAACTGTCCAAAATTCAGAAGAGTGTTCAGAAGACAATATATTTTGTGTAATGGAATAAGGCTTTATTGAAAACACTGTTAGATAGCAGGGTTCTCCCCAGGAAAGTCAGAAGCTGTGGTAGTATTGCTGATGTGGATTTGAAAAACATCATTGGAAAAGAAGAAACTGCTTGTTACAAGCAACATTTCTTTTTCCCACAAGGTTATTAACCCTTTCCCAAATGACAAATTTTGGACTGGTCCAAATTGAAAGAGTTTGCAGACAAGAATTTTGAATTTGATAAAAATGGCAGAAAGGTCACAAAAAGGGTAGAAAACACTGTGGGAAAAGGAGAAATTGCTCGTTACGAGCAATTTCTCCTTTTCCCACAGTGTTTTCAAAAGACTTGTACTGCAGACACGTGAAAACCAGGGCTTGTTTGGGAAAGGGTTAAACATTTTTAGATGTTTTTCACACAGATTTTTTTTTTGCCATATTTCTAGTTTGAGTGGTTTTTTGAAATGAAATTTGCAAGAAAAGTGTCAAATCCATGAGATATGAATTTGTTCGGTGTTGAATATTTTATAATTCGGTGTTGAATATAATTTATAATTTTGTTGCATGCTATGTAGGGCATTCACTCCTAGAACTTCTATTCATTGAAAGTAACTTTTCATGTTCATGTTAGTAAACAGCAAGACAGATGTTAAAAATTTTTCATTTCAATTTTTTTTTGTAGGTGATCCATTGCAAGGGAAAGTGTTTGTTAGGCTACAGCTTGGTTGTACATCCCCCATTGAGAAGACATTCTACTCTTCAATGCATGTGCCTTTAAACAAAGACTTGTGCTACTACTGTGGGACAAATGAAAACACATCCCGTGATGAGGAGGCACTATCTGCCTACCGTGTGGTATTTCCCATCTGTGAAACCTGCAAGGCTCAAGGAAAAGTCATTGTTAAAAGACTCCCTAAAAAATAGTGATCTATATTGTGTCTCTGACAGTGGTGCTTGGATGTATAGATACTTTCTGTGTACTACTGACATGCTGGCTGATGATGCTACATTAACTCTTTACCAGATAGCAAAGTTTTAGTCATGTCCATATTGAAAGCATTTGCAGACAAGAAATTAATTGTAGCTCAAATGATTGGATTTGTCTCTGTATTAACCCTTTCCCAAACAACAAATTTAAGGTCCTTCCAAATTGAAAGCATCTGCAGCCAACAAATTTGAAAGTGGTACAAATGAATTAAACACTGTCGGAAAAGGAGCATTTTCTTCTTTTCCCATGATGTTTTCAAAAGGCCTCTACCTCTGGATCTTAAAAACCTGTGATTGTTTGGTGAAGGGTTAAAAGGCAGACAATATTGAAGGAAAAGGAGAAAATTCTCATGTCAGAGCAATTCTCCTTTTTTCCCCAATGTTTTCAGATGTCTCCTACTTCTTACAGGGCTTTAAACTCAAGGCTTTGTCTGGTAAATGGTCAATGTAGTATGCTTGATATAAAATGTGACATTCACATGGGAGTGTTTATCCATAACATTATGTCAGGGTTAGAATATTAAATGTTCATTTCATGTCAGAATGTTTTATCTTTTATTTATTTACAGACTAATATTTGGGATATACCAAGTATTTGATTTATCATGGGGTATTTTCTATTCAGCAGTATCATTCTCCACATGGTGTTGTAAAAAAAAAATAAAAAAAAAAAAAAAAAAATTACCTACCTACCTACCCACCTAAAGAAATGTGGGTCGGGTAACTCCAAACATAGAATTTTTTAAGGTCAGCCTTAGTCTCAGAAAAAAGGGGAGTTGTTTATTTGCTGTGCTTGTTTTTCCAACATTATCTGTTTAAGGATGTGCTCTTACAATTTGCCAAGAATAACTTTTTTAATCCTATTGGAACTGTATTAGAAGCATTTACAGGCAAAAAATCAAATGTGCCACAGGTAATAAGGTGTGTTTGAAAGGGTAGAAAATATTATGGGGAAATGTTGGTTACCAGCATTTTCTCCTTTTCCCAAAATGTTTTAATTGCTCTCTTTGTCAGGGTCACTAAAATTCAACATTTTGTGGTAAAGGGTTGGTGTTGTTTCCAGCAACTTTAATGGTCAGCAACATTGATTAGTAAACACATGCATAGACATGATCTGATTGCTTATTGTTTCATACTTGGGGTTTTCCTTGGACTTTCTCATACAGTGGTCATTTAACCTCTTTCATATGAATAAAAAGGGTAAACATTAGTGTTACCCTAGGTATCTTTTAAAACTCTTCACTACGCTTGAATGGTTTGTCTGTACCCAATTAAAGACCTATATTTGCCAGACCCTTGTACACCACATACAGCTCAGACTATTTTTCGGCCTGTTTTAAAACTGTTACAGATTACATAAGGACAAACTTTTGAAGAAAAGAATACAATAATTTTCAGCAGCATGAAAAATATTGGTTGAAAGTGGAGCAATAGCTCCTTTTCTTTGAACCTTTTTGGAAGATGTTAACTGCAGCTGCATAAAATGTTTTGTCTGCTAAGTGTTAGGGTAATGGAAGACTGTTGTCTTTTTTTCAGAACATTAAGTCTTTTTAACCCTTTACCCAGAGCTCCAGACAGGGGGAGTGATTTTGATTTCAAAACTGAATATATTAATTATTCTCCCCTAAACCCTATGTTGTGCGCACTCATTAGAATCATCTCATCAAGATGATTCAAATGAGTACACATAACATAGGGTTTGGAAGAGAAATAGTAATTTAGAATACCATCACTCTTATCTGGAGCTCTGCTTACCTATCAGTCCTGTGTTTTGATGACCCTGAAGCAGAAAGCTTTCAGAGACATGTTGGGAAAAGAAGAAAATACTGGTTACCAGCATTTTCTCCTTACCAAATGACAAAAGTTTGGAGTCGTCCGAATTAAAACCATTTGCAAATGACAATCTAAATGTGGCTAAGATTATGAGATTTGGCAGTGAAAGAGTAGAAAACATTGTGGGAAAAGGAGAAAATGCTGGTTACCAGCATTTTCTCCTTCTCCCACAATGTTTTCAAAAGGCTTTTTTTCTCAGGGTCATTAAAAGTTGGAATTGTGTTGTAAAGCGTTAAATGCATATCTTAAGACTGAAAGGGTAATTTATATTCCATGCTGAGTAAATCCAATAGACATTTTCAGTCTAGAATAAGACATAGATGATTGCAATTTCATGGTAGCTTTTAATCGCAGTGTTTCAGCAAAGTGGAGAGTGTAGATCAAAGATCAGACTGCATGTTTTGTGTAGTCTGATCTTAATAAATTATGCTGGCTTCAGGGGCAACTCAGGGTTTTCCCTGAATTTTCTTATTTGGGGGTAATTGGACTCCCTTCAAATGAATAAAAAAAAAGCAAACATTTAAATTTTTGGGTCATTTAGAAAATTTAGGGGTCCAAATTCAAAGAAACAAGGGGTCAGGGAAAACCCTGTAACTATAGTAGTGAAAATCACTTTAAAGGTTGGAGATACATCTATACTCGTTTTCAGATAGTTTTTAACCCATTTCATCTTTATTTCATCAAAATATAATCATTCTTATATGTTCATGCAAAATGTTGCCCCTGAAGGTTGCAAGGTTGCCTAGATAATGACTGATAAAAATTGCATTTCTTTTTCTGAAGCCCTTCAAAGAAATCATTGTTGTGACATTTCCAGTTTCTCGATATGTGTATTTGTCCCTATGTATTACACCATGTATTTTGGTAATTTATCTATGTTTACACAGCTGACTAAATTCTGAACCATTATATAGTCTATCAGTTTTTTACAGTGTTTCTTCTCTGGCTGTCGGGAGGTATATCTTTAAAAACAATTTTTAAAAATATATAGCACGTTTGTTGAAACAGGTACAAGCAGCAAAGGAAGAAATACTACCAGGGTATGAGGAATATCTCGTATTGTTACAGGAAAGAAACAGGTAAGATGTTATGGAAAGGAAAAGTATTATCTATTGTTGGTCACCCAACTTTTCACCTCTTCATAAAATTACAAGCCTTGCTACAGTAGTGCAGTTGGTAGTGTGCGAGACTTGAGAATTGGGGTTGCTGGTCCACATTCCCAGCATGGCCAATTTCTGTCCGAGGATTGATGATAGTCATTGCAACAGGATTCATTCCTCTCTCACCGCTGATTATTAATTCGATGATGATTGTGTGTGAAAACAGCCAGTGGCTTGGGAAGAATGTTGTGTAAAGTACTGGTAAAAGAAACTCACAGAAAGCATGAATAGGTGCACTGGCGACCATGATATAGTTGCAATAATGTTGAAAATGGCATTAAACGCCATACAATCAAAATAATCAGTTTGACAAAATTTAGATTTGTCCAATTTGAAAGAATCTGCAGATGACAAACATGGCCCAAATGATAGGATTTGTCTGAGAGGGGGCATCAAACATTGTGGGAAAAAGAGTCGATGCTGGTTACCAATGTCCATTCCCACCCTGTTTCAAGAACCTTTTTCATCAGGGTTGTAAAAACAAGACATTGTTTGATAAAGGGTTAAACCATTTCTTGTGGCAGCTGAATTTGAAAACATGCTTGTAAATTATAAATTACGGATGCTTGTAAATTATAAACTATGGATTGATGGATAATGCAAGTTTCATTTCGTTTATTCATCCTTTATCCAACAGTGTATTCTGCCATATCAAAGACAAGAATCATCACTTTTGTTACAACAAATTTGGGGTCTGCAAATGCTTTCAATATATACAAGTCAAAATTTTGTTGTGTGGCAAAGAGTTAAGATATGTTTTATTCCTTGGACCATCAAGTACATTTAAATGAAAAATGCTGTTTCACTAGGTAAAAAGGGACATTTTCAAACAGATATTGCATTTTAAATGTTATTTCAGTCATAGTACCAGACAGTGGAGACAAACATCAAACAGCACAGTTACAGGTTCTGTGAAGTGTAATCTTGAATCTATCCAATTTGAGATATTCTCAGACAGTGTTTACGCTGCAGTTACCATATCTTTTTATTGCATGAAAAACAGCCCATCTTTTTAATATACAGACAGTACCATACTGTTTTGGATCTGTTTAAGTTATAATACTCACAACATATTAATAATGTAGGTTCAGGATCAAAATGCCTGCTGTGTGAAGTCTGATCTTGATCTTCATAATTCTGCAAAACCATCCAAAATCACATCTAAGTTTTCTTAAGAAATTTAGATCTGATATGACAGGAATGAAAAGCAAGATAAAAAGCTTGAAATAATTATTCTCATTTTAGATTATTGAAAAAATTGCGAAAGAAGAATAAAGATCAGATTGAAATAGAGAGAAAGGAGCAGGGTTTCTCTGTGTATGTCAATGGGCCACATAAGGGAGCTCACCCACACCCTCAACCTACTCCAAAGCAGACCATTCCAACCAATCCAAAATCTGCTAGAGCACCTAAAACAGCCGGAGGTGAGTGTATTTTAATTATAATTGAGTTCTGCACTGGTAAAAGGTGGCTTAATGCATATCTGTGATGCATCATACTAAGCAAGACATCATTTAATTAGGGATTTATAAAATTCATTATGTCTAACAACAGACTGTATCATAAGGTAGACTGGTCCTTTGAGATACAGAAAATTGACCAATAGGGAAAAGTTTCAGCCCAGGTCAGCCTGCATGAACTGCGCAACCTGGGTTGATACTTTATGCAGATGCATTAAGCCGCCCCAGAGCATTATTTCACTTGTTTTATTATCCAGTATTACATACAGTTAATCCTCTACCAGGTATTGCTATGTTTTTATGACTCTGAGAATATTACCATCATTTTCTGCTTTACCCTCATGTTTTATACCTTATCAAGGACGATATTATTATTTGAGCTACCCAATATTTGTTGCCTGCATAAAATTACATTTTGCAGCCTGAACTTATTTCATTTTCTAATAACTTTAACCCTTCACCAAACAAACTTGGGATTTATGGACAGTAAGGGAGAAGCCTTTTGAAAATGTTGTGGGAAAAGGAGAACATGCTGATTGGCAGCATTTTCTTCTCTACCTGCCATGTTAATTGATGTCGTTTGAAAATGCTTTCAAAAGTTTTGAGGTTTTGGGAAGAGTTAGTTCACCAGTTATTGGCTTCAGTACCCTTTATTGTCTATTTCCTGCTACTTGACTTGTAAAGATTTACACAGGTAGATTTATAGATACATAGAAGCTTGGCAAATGCTCCAGAAAACTTAACCTTTGGTTTAACTCTTTTTCACAATATCTAGAACATAGGCACTATTACACAATGAAACAATCACAACAAGACTGTAGAGTATTACTATTTCTATAGTTTCTGCATGGTCTTTTGCGACAGAGGTTCGTCGAAATCCAAATATTTTGGACAATGCTGTCTTGAGTGAAATTACTAAAGCAGAGATAGAAAGACAGAAGGAGGCTGCTCGGGGAAAAACAGCTCCTAGTGCCCGTGAGAGAAGGAGAAACTGGAATGTAGAATCTGTTGAAATCAGAACAGTACAGGGAGAGCGGAAAGTGAAAGCTCCAGGCAAGAATCATTATCTTCTGTTTTCTGTGAAATCTACAGAAGTTATCTATACAGAATACAAGATAATTCACAGAAAGAAAATGTAGCAGCTCTGATTTCTCACATAAGCAGTGAGAATGGCACGTACCCTTGCAGGAAAAAAACTCAAATCTGATTCAATATTGGTTCATGACTAAACAGCATAATCAGTCTTTAGACACAGATTAGAGTTTCCAATAACTGGTTACCAGCATTTTCTCCTTTTCCCACAATGTTTTCAAAAGGCTTCTTTTTCAGGGTCGTTAAAAGTCGGGATTGTGTGGTAAAGGGTTAAATGGATATAATCCATTGTAGCAGAAGTATAAAAAACAGAAACTTGAATAAAGATTAGAAATTTGACCTGAGCCATGCTTCGTGAAAAGGGGCTGAATGCATTTGCAAAAACTATTGACCCAGGTCAGCCTGGTCTATGCAGGCTGACCTGAACCAAAACTTATTGCTATTGGTCAATTTTCTGCATGTCCAAGGACCAGTTTACCTCATGATTCAGATGGCTGTTGGACAAAATGGACTTCATGGATCCATGAACATGTGATGGCTTGATTGGTATAATACATCACAGAGATGCATTAAGACCCCTTTTATCAGAACATGGCCCACCTTTATTTGCTATTTATTTTGCTAGAATTTAACCAAAAGAAATCTATATCTGCCTCTGTAGCATTTCTAAAATACTTTAATTTTTTGAGAATCTGCTAGGGGCATTAAAGGGAGCTGTTCAGATTTTTATAATCCCACCACACCAAACTCCAAAAAATGATTTATCACTGAGTTCAGTAAGCCAATAGCTGGCAAATCATCATTTAAGAAGACAGACAATAGTAAGAAAAAATAAGTTTCAGTGTTAGTTCCTTAATAGGCTACATGACCTCTTTAGGTGTTTTTAGATTTTGTGCCAGAATTTTGCAAAAACTTGTGGGAATGTCTCATGATCAAAAAACAGGCCTCAATTATGAGGATACATATTCAAATCAGTATGATGACATCATGTCTCTTGTAATAGAAATAGAGTTGTTGATTGCAAAATGACCATTCCATTATTTAAATGCCCAAAAGTGCATGTTTTTATTGAATATAACCATACAGTCAATACAATTGCATAGAGAAATATGTCAAGTTGTATTTATAGGAACTTTTGATTAACAGCATGAAAGTTAAATGGGCCCCTTTAATGATACTTTTGAAATATGCCTAGTGTTACTTGTCAGAGGTGAAATGTACATGCAGAACATATTTCTTATTTTAGAGATACTGTCGGGGAGATATGTGGATGATTTTGAAGCTGATGATGACAGTGATGAGATAAGAAGTAGTGGGAGTGAAAACAGTGAGGATGATTCTACATCAAAACACAGGAAACAAACTGTAGTAAGTGTGCAGAATAACTGCCTACCTCACAAGGATACATGTTATACATGCTTTAAGGTTTGAATGATTTTAAAATCACCCAGATCGGGAAAATTTGTAGATGACAAAATGCTGAGCAACTGATGGACTTCTTCTTTGAATAGGTAAAACATTGTGGGTAATGGAG
Organism: Tridacna gigas; assembly: GCA_945859785.2. Classification (NCBI taxonomy): domain Eukaryota; kingdom Metazoa; phylum Mollusca; class Bivalvia; order Cardiida; family Cardiidae; genus Tridacna; species Tridacna gigas. The sequence goes on along the minus strand of OX244030.2, from coordinate 47,104,152 downwards.
AATATGCTGGTAATCAGCATTACCTCTTTTACCCACAATGTTTTCAAATGTTATATTCTGTAGGGTCTTTAAAACATAGGATTGAGGGTTATATCCCTTGCCTAGTACAGGCGAAATTCAGAAAACAATAAGTGAACTATTGCTGTGATTAAAGTGGGAAAAAAAAAAGCTATAGGTATTAGACAGTGGTGAAACATGTGCAGGACAAAGGTGTCTCATGAGTTGAATAATGGCTGGCCCTTTCAAATTAGGTGGAGCTATTGTAGGAATCACTGTACTTTTTTGTATAGAATGGGTATTCATGTACTTGCAGTCGATTATGCGGCTAATTATAGCCATAATTTGATTTTTTTTTTTTCCCAAAAAATAATTTTGCATGTTTTTAGATAAAGGGAAGGTTCCACACCCGTAGTGGCTCTACAGACAGTAGATCAAGATCAGACTGTACAAAACATGCAGTCAGATCTGTGATCTATAGTTTCTGATATCTGCAGCTTTGTTATGAAACAGATATAATAATTTGCAATATTTATGTATTTTTTGTTGACTAAAAAGTGACCTTTTTGCTCATGTGATAATGTGCAGGTTTAGTGATTTTATTTATGTACGAGTCTGCTCTGTGAAAAAGGTGGTTTAATGCATTTGCAAAAAGTATTACCCCTTGTCAGCCTGCTCACTCCTTGCAGACTGATAGGGGTCGAAACCTTTTGAAAACGTGGGAAAAGAAGAAAATGCTAGTAACCAGAATTTTCTCCATTTCCCACAATGTTTTCCACCCAATCTAAGAAAAATTGCATTGTTTGAGCCACATTGGAATTGTGCAATCTGCAAATACTTTCAATTTGGACCATTCTACATTTTCATCTTGTGGTAAAGAGTCAAACTCCTTTTTCATAGAGCATGGCCCATATATATTGCAGCGCAAGCCCCCACCTCCCAGAGAGAGTGACATGTTTAACAGCAGTGATAGTATAAATAGTGAGGAAGAGCTCTTTCAGGTAGTCATTTTCGTTGTTGATAATTTTCATAGCACTTTATAATAGCAGTTCAAATATCATTTTGTCTGAAAACTCTCACCTGATCAGATAGTGTAGATCCAAGATCAAACTGCACATTCAGTGCAGTGTAATCTTGATGTGCATTGTCCACAAAGTGTGTTGAGTCTGTCTTAGTAGTTTTAGAGTAAGCTTATGCCAACATGTGTATACAAGAAAGAAACCTGCTCATAAATAGTGAACAGGATCCCCAGATAAAATAGGATAGGTATTCCCCAACTATTCTTAAGAACATTCTAAGACCAGATCTAAAGAATTTTCAAAATTTGAAAGTAACATAATTTCTGATAGGCTCCATTTCCCACAATATTCTCAAAAGCATTGTTTCTCAGGGTGGTTAAGACTTTGGATTGGTTGGTAAGGGTATAGACTGTCCATTATGCCAGTACTTTTACCTTTTACCTGATAAATTCATCTGAAATGCATATGAGTCATGCTGTGGCAAATGGGGGCTTAATGCATATCTGTGCATTATACCAAGCAAGTCATCACATAACTATGGTTAAACAAAATACATTTTGTCTATCAACTGACTGAATCATGAAGTATATTGGTCCTTTGACATGCAGAAAATTGACCAATAGCAAGAACTAAGACCCATGTCATCCTGCGTGGACTGCACAGGCTGACATGGATCAATATTTTTTTGCAAATGCATTAAGCTCCCTTTTCACAGAGCATGGTTCATATTCAAATCTCCAAACCAACAACTCAAAGAATATACTCTCTATTTATCAATGCTTTCAGTTTCTGTCTATCCAGCGCTCCAACTAGCAGGGAATAGAATTAACCCTTAAAGCGCTGGAACCAACTTAACTAGTTTTTGCTGACAGTGTAGATCAAGATCAGACTGCACAGAACAAGCAGTCTGATCTTTGATCTACACTGTCAGCTACTTCAATACACCTGGCTAAAACAACCTTGAAATGACAATATTTTGGATGTTTTTCTCCACTGAAAAGGTTTATTTCATAAATTCAGCGCTCTAAGGGTTAAGTGTCATGCTGCTCCTTTTTCTGGACATCCTACCCTTTTCTAGAAAGCCCTGACCTTTTTATAAGTCCCCTAGTGTGCCCTTTTCTGTTCAGCAAAAGTGTAATGTATAAACTAATTATGCCCTATGTGACTCCATATTTTATATTTATAGAGTGTATATTTGATCTTTTTGCGAAAGTATACATGTGCATGTTTCATGCTTTTTTTTTTCTCTCAGAAAAATTGTAGAGATGTAGCAGAGGGTGACAGTGATATTGAAATAGATGCATCAAGATTTAACAAACAGCAAGGATTTACTCAAAGAAAAGCACAAAAATCTTCTAAAAAACAGAGTAAAGGCAATTATTCGGATGAAGAAAGTGGTAGTGACAAGTTGATGTTAAGCATGAGGGAACTAAAGGTACAATGCATTCTTTTTTAACCCTTTACCAAACATTCCTGTGTTTTAACAACCCTGACAGTGTAGGCTTCTGAAAAAATTGTGGGAAAAGAAGAAAATACTGGTGACCATGCTTCTGCTATTTTCGCTTGTAAAACCTCTGATAACAAGATCTTGTAAGCTCAGTTAGACTTGAGGACCTTTTGCGGACATAGTAGATCAAGATCAGACTGCACACAATGTGCAGTCTGATCTTGTATCAACGCTTTCCGATAAGGAGATATTTCCTCCAAAAATACTTTTGAAATAGGAACATTTTGGTTTACATTATGGACTTGAAAGTTTTATCCATCTTATTTAGCAGGTTAAGGGTTAACCCCCTTAAGATTAAACTTGGCCATGTTCTTAAAGAAAAAGTTACATCTCTGTATGGCAGTCAGAATAGTAGAATGATCCTTTTTGTAACAGGAAATTGATAAAACAGCAGTTATGATACTTTTGCACATACATGAGCAGACTGTGTTAAATAAGGACTGCCTCCTAGCTATTTACACATTGGAAGTCAAAACTGATTGTCAGAAAGGCTTCTTTCTATTTTCAGTTTTAGTCAAAATTGATGGTACTAAATGGTAACAGATTGATTTTTGTTTTCATTATTATATCTGTTTTCATGTGTAGAAACTTCAGGTATGAAATTTGTTTTAACAATGCAGAGTTTTGTGCCAAGTTCTGAAATTTTGAAGTGAGACATGTTACAACCTTTAACCATTTACCACACATCCCTGAGTTTTAATGACCCTGAAGGAGAAGGGTTTTGAAAGCACTGTGGGGAAAAAGGAGAAAATCCCGGTAATAAGCATTTTCTCTTTTTCCCACAATGTTTTCCACCATGTCAAAGAACTTTGTGTCATTTATATTACTTTCATATTTGTCATTTGCAGATGCTTTCAGTTTTTTAAGAGTCTAGGATTTATAGTTTGTAATGGGTTAAAAACTGTTGATTTTTTTTTTGTTCATAGAGTTTTACCCCAGTTTTTCTCTCTATTTTTTTTTTATAAGAATGGTTCAATTACTAATACACAACTTAGCAATTTAAATGTTTTTGCTCTTTACCAAACGACCAAATTTTAGACTAGTCCAAATTGAAAGCATTTGCAGAAGACAAAATAAATATGACTCAAAAATTAAAACTTGTTTTGAGAAGGGTAGAAAACATTGTGGGAAAAGGAGAAAATGCTGGTTACCAGCATTTTCTCCTTTTCCCACTAATGTTTTCAAAAGCTTTCTTTCTCAGGGTTGTTAAAAGTCAGGACTGTGTGGTAAAGAGTTAAAAGCTTTGAGCTCTAAGCACAACATACCCGTATCTCGCTTTTGCAGATTGCATATATCAAGTTAAGGCTGCACAAATAGCCTGATATTGTATCTACACTGTCTGCTTCTTTGTAACGAATTCTAATCTAAACAACTTAATGTTACTGTAATATTTTTTGGCAGATTTTCCCAGTTAAAAAGACCCTCTGATTAGTTCAGAGCTCTTAAGGTTAAATTTTGCTTTTAACTAGGGATGGTTATGAATACAAACACAGGTATTTGAATATTTGTTTTTAATTTTCAAATATTCATTTCAAGAACTTTAGAATTTTGTTTCAATGTCTGAAATATGAATGTCCAATTATTGGTACTCTAATAGCCAGACATTCCTCTAATATCAAATCAGGAATGGGCGTTGTAACATTTTTTGCCAGATGGTTTTCTAACCTGTTCAAAGAAAAAGTCAACAATGAATTTGAAATCAGTCAAATGCCCATAAATATTTTACTTCATGTGGTGGGCTGTATGTTGATTATCTGTGATGAAAATGATAATAACCTTTAACTCTTTACCACACAATCCCGACTTTTAACGACCCTGGGAAAGAAGCCTTTTAAAAACATTGTGGGAAAAGGAGAAAATGCTGGTAACCAGCATTTTCTCCTTTTCCCACAATGTTTTCTACCCTTCCAATAACAAATTTAAATTTTTCAGTCGCATTTATTTTGTCGTCTGCAAATGCTTCCAATTTGGACCAGTCTAAAATTTTGTTTGGTGAAGGGTTAAAGTGCCTTTCACAACTATAGCTGCCTTTGTGGCCAGTGTAGATCAAGATCATGCTGCACTGTCTGCTTTGCTGAAACTCTGTAGATGAAAGCAACCAAGAAATTGTAATTATTTGGATTGTATTTCTTGGATGAAAATGTCTGATACGTTATTTGGCTTGCTAAGGTTTAATCATGGACACATATTGAGATAAATATTAATTTGTTTTCTTTACTCTCATTGTAAACTTTGTTTTTCAGCAACTTAGACACAGCTTAGCTAAGAACGCAACCATCCGAGAAAGCTTGGCAAGAAATGAAAGTTCTGTGAGTATTGGAAGTGTATTTCAGGTTTTTCCTATGCTATTTATTGATTCAAAGTTATTTCAATTATTCTTTGTATTGAAGGACTTGAGCTTTTAAGACTGGTGTGATTCTGGATACAACTTTGCCTAAAAAAGCAGAAATATTCTGTTCTTTAACCCTTTCCCAAACTACAAATTTTAGACTCTGTCAAATTCAAAACATCTGCAGACAAAAAATTCAAAGTTGGTACAAATAAGCTTAAGCTCTCTGATAGGGTAGAAAACATTGTGGGAACAGGAGAAAATGCTGGTTACCAGCATTTTCTCCTTTTCCCACAATGTTTTCCCAAGGCTTGTTCTTCAGGGTTGTTAAAACCTGTGATTGTGTGGTAAAGAGTTAACTGTATGGAAAATATCTTGGAAATAAAATTCTTGTTTGTTTCAAACATTTGCTCCTGGAACTACAATGCTTTCCAAAGTTTGAAGCTGCATGGGTGTAAAAAGTGGTATCTGTACAGTTATTGGTAAATAATGGCATGATAGTCGGCACATGACTGTCAGAAAAGAGTTTTCATCAATCAGATAGCTGTTATTCCGAGTTAAATCCCCTGTTAACTCTTTCACTACCAGTTCAAGAAATTCCACATATTTTGAGATGTAAAAGGAGATTTTCCACTGCCACTGAAGATGGATTTGGTCATAGTCTAGCATTAGGTAGCAGGTTGTGTAGATCCAAGATCAGACGGCACATTTAGTGCAGTGTGATCTTAATTTACATGATCAGCAAAAGCTACTTAAGTTGTCACTGGTAGTGAAAGAGTTAAAACTACCAGTATGTGTGTTGGCTGGATAAGCTCTAGTGGTAGAGCATGGGGTTTATAATTTCAGGATATTTGAGGGTGTGGGTTTGATTTCTTTGGCTTTCCAGTTTAAATTACTAATTGTTTTTCAAATGAGATTTTAAATCGAGGTTCAGTGTGACAGTGCCGCACACCATTTATGTTGAAGAATCAGGCATAACTTAAGATGGTTTTTTTTCTTGTATCTTGCACTATCCTTCTTTAAAACAAGTAAAACCCATCAAGGGGAATTGTCCATGATAGACAAGCAGTGGCAATGATTAATAAATGCAAGAGAAATCAGACCAGTGACTGACTGACCTGAAAACTGGGTCTGTATTTACCAACCATTCTTCAGAATGTTCTTTGTCTTATTCTCCAGAATTTTCAAAATTTGAGAGTAACACAACTTCTGATTGGCTTAACCATTTGGTTTAGCCAATCAGAAGTTGTGTTACTTTCAAATTTAGAAAATCTTGAAGAATAAGACTTAGAACGTTCTTAAGAATGTTTGGAGAATACCGACCCTGATTTCTGAGGTGTTTCTCTACATTTCCTCTAGGGAGAAGAAGACTTCATACCAGAAGCATCTATCCCCGAGGTTGAGGAGGAGCTTCCAACAGATGATAGTGTGTCATTAGAAGACAGCCCAAGAAGACATATTGATCTGAAGAAGCCTGATGACCAAATAGTGATAGAGTTTGGAGGGGCACCTGTCACTAGTAAAAGTAATGATGCCCTTTTTTTTAATTAAAAATAATGACATAATATAATGTAGTATAGTGCTACTCTGTTAAAAATTCACCAAAACGTTACACAGCATTTTATTGTTTTCTACCCTTTTACAGACAGATTCCATCATTTGAGCCACATTTAATATGCCTTCTGCAAATTCTTTCAATATGGACAAGTCTGAAATATTGTTTTCTGGTAAGTAATCAACTATTATATCAGTCATGTTCTGGAAAGGGGTTCTAATTCATCTTCAAAAGGTATCAACCCTTGCAAGCCTGTGCAGCCCACCCAGGCTGACCTTGATTAAACCTTTTGTTATTTGTAAATTTTTAGCATGTCCAAGGATCATTTTACCTCATGATTCAGTCGGCTGTTAGACAAAGTGGATTTTATGGATCCATAATTATGTGATTACTTGCATGGTATAATGCATCACAGGGATACAATAAACCCCCTTTTCCCAGAGATCTGCCCCCCCCCCCCCCCCCACACACACACACACACACACATATATTCTGATTTATTTCAGAGGTTGAAAGAAATCTCTCAGCGGCAAGAAGAAAAGATCTAGATCAGGGAGAGTACACCAGTGGAATAAATAGACAAAGACCTGCATCAGGGCCATCCTCTCGGAATCCTCCAAAGGTGATAAACAGGTCACAGTCTGCAAAAACACTGATAACATCAGGTTTGTGAATGCAGTTAAAACAATTTCAATATTTTTACCTTTTACAAAATAATCCTTTGTTTTAATGAAACTTAAGAAGACAGCTTTTGAAAACACTGGGGGGAAAAGGAGAAATTGCTGGTAAGCATTGCCTGAGTCACATTAAATTTGCTGTCTGTAAATGCTTTCAAATTGGACAAGTCCAAATTTTTCTGGTTTGGTAGAGAGCTAAGACATACCACTAGTACAGGTGTCAGTGAAATGAACGGATAATTTCATTTTGTTTGGAATGATTCGACAAACATCATTGGAAAAGGAGCAAGCAGTTGTCTTCTGCTTGGTGTGAACTTGTAAACTTGTATATGGAAAACAAATCAACATGTTCCAATGGTTAGGAGAAACCTATATTGCATTTTAGCTTTATGAATTTTTATTGTATCAATTTAAACTTACAGAGAAGAAGCCAGTGCGTCCCCTGTCTGCCAACAGACGTACCCCTGATAAGTCAAGTGCAGACACAGACTTTGAAGCATTAGCAGTGTTGGCAGCTTTGAGAGAGGAGAATGAAAAAGCTGTCAAATATAATACTAAAGATGGAAAAGAGGTATGATTATTATTGAACCATGCTCTGGTAAAAAGGGGGCTAAATGCATTTCTGTAGCACATGATACCAAGCAAGTCATCACATAATAATGGATCCATAAAATTATGGATCCATAAAAATTAATTTTGTCGAACAATTGACTGAATCATGAGGCAAACTAGTCCTTGGACATGCAAAGAATTGACCAATAGCAAACAGTTTTGGCCCAGGTCAGCGCAGGCTGACCTGGGTCGATACTTTTTGCAGATGCATTAAGCCCCCTTTTCACAGAACTTGGCTCTATTATAATTTGTCCTACATGAACCTTCATTGCTTGCATATCTTGAAATTGATACCCACTGCAACTGGTTATAGTGGAATGTCCTTGGGGTAGTCAGTAACCAAGCCCTAGTACTGGGAGGTCTGTTGATGCCATTTTTGAAAGCATTTGCACAAATTAAATTTGGCTCTGGTTGTTGGTTTTGTCTGTAAAGGATAGCAAACATTTATGTAACCAGCATTTTCAATTTTCCTGAAAACGTTTTCTGAAACCTTTCCCCACAGGATGGTAATATCACAGTACTGTTTGATTAACCCTTTACCAATCAATCCTGTGTTTTAACAGCCATGAGGTAGACGCCTTTTGAAAACATTCTGTGGGAAAAGGAGAAAATGCTGGCAACCAGTATTTTCTTCTTTTCCCACAATGTTTTCTACCCTTTCAAAGATTGAAATCATCACTGAAGCCATATTTGATGTGTCATCTGCAAATGCTTTCATTTTGGACAAGTCTAAAACTTTGTCGTTTGATTAAAAGTTTATGTTCACAATAGCATGATCTCCTGTATTTGTTTACTGAAAACCGATAAATTTCGAGAGACTGAACAAACCTTATTTGCAGGTATCCAGAGTAAAACCCTCACCAAAGGCTGCACGAGAAAATCTTGTAAAGCCTTTATATGATAGATCTGAAGTGCCTCCACACTCCCATCAGATGAGACAGGCAAACAGTTCAGCTGATGGTGTGTCTCACAGTGGAACAAGACCACTGGTGTCACGAGAAAAAATAGAACAGATCATGGAGAAGGTGTTAAAAATGAATCCCAAGTGAGTTTTTTCTTTTACTTATATAAAGCATCAGGCTTGTATACATCTATTGAGAACCATGAGAAAAAAAGACACAAATAACATGTAAAGAATACCAGAAAGAGACTGATTTGATTCACATAAGTTTTGATGTAGAGATTAACCCTTTCGGCACCATAGGCAGAAACAGGATTTTTTGCGGATGGTTTAGATCAAGACCAGACTGCTAAGAACATGCAGTCTGATCTTAGATCTATACCATCCGCTAGTTTAGTCAAGTCTATAACCCAAAAGCTTTTGAGCGTTTCAATGGACTGTGCTTTTAGCTGTCGAAAGACGTTGAGTTTATATATTTGGCGCTGAAAGAGGTAAAGATTGACAGATGTTAATCAGCATCCTTATACACATTGTCTACTGTTATTATTAGCAAAAGATCAAACTCATTTTTAGAAATCAATGCCAGCTGTAGACTGTTGCAGATTTTATACATGACTACTTTGCTATAATTAGCTTGGACAAAATGTTCAGTGGATAGAGAGGTATGAATCCTGTTGCCTACCATTAATTCAACATTATTTTCCCTCTGATATAGTTTTTGTGTTGACTGCCCGTCTGTTCGTCCATCTGTCCAGACAGATATCTTCTAAAATCCTTGAAGAAATTTGATGAAACTTCATTCATGTGTTCCTTATGATAGTCCACCAATATACTTTTTTTCAAAACTTTTTTTATTTATGCTGTGTCATGGAAAAAAGGGACATGTAGCTTGTTTGTTTCCCTTAAATTGCCTTCGATTGATCATTTTGGTACCACAATGAATTTGAGTTTGAATTCTTTGTTCAATGTTGAAATCGTATATCTTCTAAATATCCTTCCAGACAACAAAGAAGGCTTGTAAAGATGTTGGGAAGTATTGAACAGTCTCTTGTAAATGAAAACCAAAACACACAGGAAGACAAACAGTTAACACCCCGTAGATCTGTCAACAAACCTGTGAAAGCAACTAAAAGTTCTGTTATGAAGGTTTGTTCACATTTTATGTGTTAGTTACTCCCTGAAACCTCCGTCAGTTATAGGTCCTGCCATTACGCATAGTGGTAGATAGATGTATGGATGCTTACAGTTTTTAGGATTGTTTGATTATCTAACACAGACAATCCAAAAATTTATAGACTTGTAAACTTCCTCAAATATTATGAAACTTAAATGAGCATATCAAGTCAATTTTTTAGTCCCCTACCGGCGAAGCCTTGGAGTTGCAAAATTTCACTGATAAATCAGTTTTCCGGACTTTTTTCCTAAACGCTGGTAGGTATTGATCTCAGATTTGCTGTGTAACTCAACCACTATGACTTACAGATCAAGTTCGACTTTCGTTCCGGTTCACTGGTTTTTCACGGATTTATGGGCCTTGGACTTACAAAATTTCACTGATAAATCAGTTTTCCGGACTTTTTTTTCTAAATGCTGCTATATATTCACCTGACTTTTGCTGTGTAAGTCAACCACCATGACTTACAGATCAAGTTCGAGTTTCGTCCCGCTCCACTGCTTTTTCACACATTTACAGGCCTTGGACTTACAAAATTTCACTGATAAAACATTTTTCCGCACTTTTTTTCTAAACGCTGCTACATATAGAGCTGATTTTTGGTGTGTACATCAACCACCATGACTTACACATCAAGTTTTAGTTTCGTCCCGGTCCACAGCTTTCTGACGCATTTACGGGCCTTGGACTTACAAAATTTCACTGATAAAACATTTTTCTGCACTTTTTTTCTAAACGCTGCTACATATAGAGCTGATTTTTGGTGTGTACATCAACCACTATGACTTACACATCAAGTTCAAGTTTTGTCCCTCTCCACTGCTTTTTGACGCATTTACGGGCCTTGGACTTGAAAAATTTCACTGACATGCCAGCGATACATACGGCTGGTAGGGGACTGGGTATTGCTATGCAATACTATCAGAATGCTTGTTTTTTTCAATGTTTAAGTATACAAAATTGAAATGAGCCATGCTTTGTGAAAAGGGGGCTTAACCCTTTCCCAAACAAAGAATTTTGGACTGGTCCAAATTGAAACAGTTTGCAGACGACAATTTTAAATTTGATGAAAATGGCAGAAAGGTCTCAAAAAGGGTAGAAAACACTGTGGGAAAAGGAGAAATTGCTCGTTACGAGCAATTTCTCCTTTTCCCACAGTGTTTCCAAAAGACTTGTACTGCAGACATGTGAAAACCAGGGCTTGTTTGGGAAAGGGTTAATGCATTTGCAAAAAGTATCAACTCTGGTCAGCCTGCACAGTCCACGCAGGCTGACCTGGGCTGAAACTTTTTGCTTTTGGTCAATTTTATGCATGTCAAAGGATCAGTCTACCTGATGATTTGGTCGGTTTGTTATACAAAATGGAGTTTAGGAATGTAAATACTGTGATGACTTGCTTGGTATCTTACATCACAGATATGCATTAGGCCTCTTTTTGCCAAAGCATGGCTCAAATAGTTTGGGTTAACCATGCCATATGATGAATACCTATGAGTAGCTATGGTCCTACTATGGAATTTTCTTGTTTAGCAATAACCTTCTGTCAGAAATAATTCACAGATAGAGTGATAACACTTAGAAAGAATGGTATTGCCATTTGAATTACTGACCTTCTCCCTTACCATACATTAAAGCCGTGCTCTGTCATGCATCTGAAAAAGTATCAACCCAGGCCAACCTGCACAGTCAACGTAGACTGGTCTGGATCAAATTTTGTGCATGTCAAAGGCCATTCTACCTCATGATTCAGTAGATTGTTAAACAAAATGGATTTGATGGATCCATAGTTGCATCATGACTTGCTTGGTATAGTGCGTCACAGAGATGCATTAAACCCTCTTTTGCCAGAGTGTAGCTCATTTGTTTTGTTTACAGAATAGTATGGCAGGAGTAAGTAGCACCGATCCAAACATACTAGAGGTATACATAGAAATCAAATCCAACTGGGGTCATCCGATGAGACTGGGGCTAACAGAGATCCAGCTGTTTGACACAGATAGCAGACTCGTCCCTATCTCACCATCAGACGTGTCAGTGTTTGGAGCTGAAGAGATCCAGGGCAGTGTTGATCTACTGTTTAATGGAAAGTTTAAGGTTTGTTTAGTGTTAACTCTGTACAAGATTATCATATTTTTGACTCATTCATGTTGAAAGCAGTTGCTCACAACAGGGTTAAAAATGGCTCAGGTTATGGTATTTATCTTTGAAAGGGTAGAAAACATTTGAAAAAGGAGCAAATGCTAGTTACCAGCAATCTTTTCCCTCTGGCAGTGTTTTTGAAAGGCATTTTCTCAGTCTTTTAAAGACACAGACTTGCTTTGCAAAGGGTTGAATACTTTAACAGTATTTCTGTAGTTAATGTACCTATCAGTGCTTCCTAGTTTTTTCACCCAAAATTTGCACAACGTTCTCTCCTAGCTGCTTGATGCTTTCCAGCATGAACAGAGTATGGACAATAGTCAGTAGTGAGATAGGAATGAATCTTGTCACAAATACTTTCATCAATCCTCTTTAAACTTTTTGTCACACAATTCTAAGTTTTACTGACCCAGAGATAAAGGGCTTTGGAAAACATAGTGGGAAACGGGGAGAAGATGGCTGGTAACCAGTATTTTCTCATCCCACATTAGCTGTGTTTGACTGGTCACTTTTCATGAAGCATGAGAATGAATATTGAGCTCCACTACCTGCAAGGTGTCCGTTTCCTGCTGCAAAAAAGTCATGATGATTCGAGAGCGTAAGGTTTGTACTTCACTTAAGTTTATGAAACCATGAAATTTACCAGTCAAGAACAAAAAAGTGCAACACTAAAAAATCGTAATTACCAGTGGAGTACAGCTAATGTTTTCTACCTTGTCAAAGAACTATGGTTCATTTTTACCACTTTTGAACGTGTAGTCTGCAGATGCTTTCAACTTGAAGGAGTTAGGAATTTGTTGTTTGGTATAGAGATAAAGAATTTTGCAGAAGAATATACATATATCTACAAAAATATGTAATCCCGTTGTTTTGGAGAATATAGTGGGTGCCTGACACAAGTAATCTTATAACTCATTACCCCACAATTCTGACTTTTAACGGCCCGAAAGAAAGAGACTTTTGGAAACATTTCGGAAATGGAGAAAATGCAAGTAACCAGCATTTTCTCCTTTTCCCACAATCTTTTCTACCCTTTGATAGACAGATTTTATATTTGAGTAACATATCATTTACATGCTCTCAATACAGACGGGTCTAAAATTTTTTCCGTTGGTAATCCCTTTATGAACCACTTTTGCTGGAAAGAAAATTTGCCTCAACTGGGTATCAAATTCGCAACCACAAGGTCACAAGTCAGATATGCTAACCACTGAACTACCCAGCTAGTCTTGGCAGATGGCGAATTAGACATGGCTGCAATAATGGAATTCATCTTTCAAAATGTGGAAAATATCGTTTAAAAAAAAGAGAAAATGCTGGTGACCATCATTATCCCTAGCCAAAGGTGAGGGTATATAGTTTTTGTGTTGTCCATCAGTCAGAATAGACATCTTCTAAAATTCTTGACGAAATTTGGTGAAACTTCATACATGTTTTCTTTATGATAATCCGCTGATAATTATGTTTTTTCTTTTTTTTTTTTAAATTGAATGCCATGTCATGGAAAAGGGGGGCTTGATATGTGTTTCCATTACGGACCAATATCTCTAACATTTGACAAAATTTTATGAAATTTCATCTTCATATTGTTTATCTTCTGCAACAGACTATCTTTGTTTTTATTTAATGGAATGTCATGTCATGGAAAAAGGGGGCTTAATGTATAATTTCCTTATGGATCAATAACAAAAAGGCCATGTGTATATGCAAAACACAATACCTCTCATATGTTTCTATCAAAAAAGGTTTCTTTCTAGTGGGAGATATCATTTCAAAGAAAATACTTGTTTTATTCACTTTTAAAGATTTTTTGAATTGCTTGCTTCCTCAGGGTTGCTAAAAATTGGGATTGTTTGGAAAAGGGTTGAACATGCAAAATGCCTTCTATTTTTTGAGACTAGGGGGACAGCAGTGTTTGTCTACACCTATGGTCAGGGGAAAAAACCTGGTTTTATTATTTTTTTATTTGGGTTTTATGAAGAATTCATAAAATGATAAAAATGCACTTCTTAAAACTTCTGTTTTCAGACAAATAAGGAGAGAAACATGTGGAGCTGTAGATACCATGCTAGAAGACCTGTGGAATTTACTATCATAGCTAGAAATCCCTCACCAGGGAAAAAAGACAAATTTGCCTTAGGAACTATCAAAATATGGAATTTCAACAAAAGTATCAATGTAAGATTTTCAGTTTTTCATGGCTGAAGCATCCGGTTAGGCTTTCAGTCACAATTGATATACTTAATACTAAGGATTGATTTAAGAATCTTATTTCTTTACTGAATGACAAAATTTTGGACTGGACCGAATTAAAAACATATACAGATGACAAATGTAGCTCAAATGATGATTTCCAAAGCATCCAGTTAGGCTTTCAGTCACAATTGACAAACTTAATACTAAGGATTGATTTAAGAGTCTTATTTCTTTACCGAATGACAAAATTTTGGACTACCAAATCGAAAGCATATACAGATGACAAATGTAGCTCATATGATGATTTCTGTCTTTGATAGGGTAGAATGCATTGTATGGGAGAAGGAGAAAATGCTGATTACCAGCAATTTCTCTTTTTCTCACTATGTTTTTAAAAGCCTTCTTTTTCAGGGTTGTTAAATCTCAGGATTGTGTGGTAAAGAGTTAACCCTTTAGCTAAGTCTGGTAGGTCAGTTGGTAATGTTCAGGTCTGTATTCACCAACCATTCTTGTGTAATTCTCAAAATTTTGTAGATTTAAAAGTAACACATCTTCTAATTTGCCAGACCATTTGGTTTGACCAATCAGAAGTTGTGTTACTTTCAAATTTAGAAAATCTTTGGAGAATAAGATCAAGAAATTCCTAAGAATGGTGAATACGGACCATAGGCTTTCAAACCAGGAGGTTGCTGAATCTAATCCGCAGCATGGCCAATTTCTTGCTGAGGATTGATAATAGTCGTTAGAACAGTAAACAGGATTAATTCCTCTTTCAACATTGATCATTGTTGTGATGGGATAAGTGGGAAAGCAGCCTATGGATTGGAACTGAAATTGTGGGAAGAACTGGAAAAAGAAATTCTAGGAAAGCATGAATAAGTGGTCTGGCTGCTATTATATAACCAAAATGATGTTGAAAATGGCATTAAATAGCATACAAACAAACAAATCTTAATCCTTAAGCAAACAATTAAGAGTTTTAACAACCCTGAGGAAGAAGCTGTATGAAAACATTGTTGGGGAAAGAGAAAATGTTGGTAACCAATATTTTCTCCTTTCACAGTGTTTCTACTCTGCAGAAGACAAATTCAGTTATTTGGACCACATTCAGTATGTCTTCTGCAAAAGTTTTCAATTTGGATAAGTCAAGAATTGGGCTGGCTGGCAAATAATATACCCTTTACAACACAATCCACAGTTTTAACAACCCTGAGGATTGATTGATTGATTGATTGTATGGTGTTTAACGCCGTTTTCAACATTATTTCAGTTATATCACGGCGGCCAGTGCACCTATCCATGCTTTCCTAGAGTTCTTTTTACCAGTACTCCGCACAATATTCTTTCCAAGCCACTGGCTGCTTTCCCACATAACCATCGTCGAAACAATGGTCAGCAGTGAGAAAGGAATGAATCCTGTCGCAATGACTATCATCAATCCTCGGAAAGAAATTGGCCAAGCCGGGGATCGAACCAGCGACCTCCTGTTCTCAAGTCCTGTACGCTACCGACTGAGCTACAGGGCTTGGCTAACAACCCTGAGGAATGAGGCTTTGCAAAACATTGTTGGAAATGGAGAAAATGCTGATAACCAAGTCAAAGAACTGTGGTTCCTGTCTATCATCTCTGAGTTTGACATCTGATGCTGATGCTTTCAATTTGGAAGAGTCTAGAATTTGTTATTTGGTAAAGCATTAAGTGATATTTTTGAAACATTGATAATTTAAGCTATTTTTGTCCTCTCATTATGGAACTGTGGAAGTGTTTTTTTAGTTAACATGTCTGATACATTATGACAATGCCAAAATTAAACAATTTTTGTCATTTACTCTCTGATAACATATTCCACATATGATAATCATGATGGACATTTTCCTTGGCACCTTTTTTAACATGGTTATCAGTAGTGAAGATCATGTAAAGAATATACAAACAGAAGTTGTTGTGCATATTCAAATTGCAACCAATTTAATGATAGCCTGGATACCTTAGGTACAGGGCTTATTCTAGAAGTCAGACATATGGAGCCGACCATCCCTCATCAGCAAAAATAGGGGCCATCACAGAAATCTATGGGAACAAGAGAAAACATATCTTAACCCTATACCTCACAATTTCAAGTTTTAACGACCCAGGAGAAGAAGGCTTTTGAAAACATTGTGGGAAAAGGAGAAAATGCTGGTAACCAGCATTTTCTCTTTTTCCCACAATGTTTCCTACCCTATCAAAGATAGAAATCATCATTTGTCATCTGCAAATGCTTTCAATTTTGTTGAGTGCAAAATTTTGTCATTTGGTAAAGCGTTAAGAACTATGTTCTATATTTCATAACTCTTGCAACCCAAATCTTTCTCCAATTACTGCCCAAACGATCTTTACTCTCTGAATGCCTCATGCATGTGTTAGTAAATAGTTATCCCTCCTCTACACAATACTGACTTTTAACCTCCCGTAGGAGGAAGGCCTTTGAAAACATTGTGGAAAAGGGAGAAAAAGCTGGTAACCAGTATTTTTCTCTTTTCCCACAATGTTTTCTACCCTATGATAGACAAAATTTCATATTTTGGATTACTTTTGTCATCTGCAAATGATTTCAATTTGGGCCAGATAAAATTTTGTTGTCTTGTAAAATGTCCATCTTCTGTCAGTGTTGGTCAATGTTGAATGATTTGTGAAATCATATAGTATACTGAGATTGCCTAACCATTTTTTCAGGATCTTGAGGTCGGGGTAAAGGATATACGGGTATTTGTGGGAAGTGATTTGGTTTATAATGGCCCTGTGGAGAAAGGGTGTGGCAATCAAGTGTTTGACTACTGTCATGTGATATCTATAACACCTGAACCACCATCTGTAGTGCCAAGTCAAGAGTTAGACACTGAAATACCTCATCCTGAGCAAAAACAACTGCCTAAGCAATCATTACAGTCATCCAATACAGCTAAAAAGACGGAATCAAACAATAAAAATAGACAAGTGAAAGAGACCAGGAAAAGTCTCAATAAAAATGTTAATAATGATGCTAATAGAGAAACAAGTAACCAGTCTGAGAAAGTCCGATCAAGTCGACCACCTGCATCTCCACGGTATGAGAAGTCGCCATCACCACCCCGAAAACCAGTAAATGAAGTTACATCTCGAAAAACTTGCAATTCACCCAATCATAGAAGTATATCACCTTCACCAAGACGTAGAGAAAAGAAAACTTTCCGGAGTATAAGTATGTCATCTCAATCTTCGGGCTCATCTGGCGGAGAGTCACGCCCAG
The DNA here is from genome assembly GCA_945859785.2 of Tridacna gigas. Classification (NCBI taxonomy): domain Eukaryota; kingdom Metazoa; phylum Mollusca; class Bivalvia; order Cardiida; family Cardiidae; genus Tridacna; species Tridacna gigas. Next base: position 47,086,778 of record OX244030.2, on the reverse strand, counting down.
GTTCAGGTGTTGTGATATCATCAGATAAAGAGAAGCAGATCAGAAGTGAGACTAGAACATTGAATTATCCTAAGGCACAGAAAGAATCTCAAGCTACAAAAGGAAGTTCAGAAAGCTTGAGTGAGGGTGAGGAGACTCCAAGAGGTGAGTGCAGCATAGTAATTAACTCTTTACCACACAATCCCAAGTTTTAATGACTCTTAGAAAGAGGCCTTTTGAAAACATGGTGGGAAAAGGAGAAAATGCTGGTAACCAGCATTTTTTCCTTTTCCCACAATGTTTTCTCTCCTTCCCAAAACAAATCTCAATTTTTGAGTCACATTTATTTTGTGGTCTGCAAATGCTTTGAATTTAGAATAGTCTAAAATTTTGTTGTTTCGTAAAGAGTTAAGCAAAAATCTAAATAATAGGAGCCATGCTCAGGCAAAAGGGGCTTTAATACATCTTCATGGTGCATTATACCAAGCAAGTGATCACATTGTTATGGATCCGTAAAATCCATTTTGTCCAAAAATTAACTGAAGCATTCCTTGACATGCAGAAATTGACCAATAGCAAAAGGTTTTGACTTGGGTCAGCTTCTGCAGACTGCAAAGGCTGACCTGGCTCAAAATGTTTTGCAAATGCATCAAACCACCTTTTCACAGATAATGGCTCATATGAATATGAGCAGCAATTTAGTTTGTGTACTCATTTATAGACCTGTGCTTGTAAAAGTTGTGTTGATAAAAATTGTTTATATCTGTGCCTATGCTTACAAAATTTGTTTATGTCTGGGCTTGTGTATACTCAGGTTGTTTATATCTGGGCCTGTGCATACAAAAGTTTTTGACATGTGGACCTGTGCTTGTAAGAATTGTTTATATCTGGGGCTGTGCATGTAAAAGTTGCCTATATCTTTGCCTGTGTTTACCTATAAAAGTTTTTTAATGTGGACCTGTGCTTGTAAAACTTTTTATATCTGGGCCTGTGCAAAGTTGCTCTATTGACTTTTTACTTGGGCTTTAGCTTCAGATAGTTTGAGAATTTGAAATTTTGATAGTAAAATAAGAAGACAAATGAAATAGTGCTCAAAATGATCAGAAGAATCCCCTTTCAGGCATATTAATGCATATGTATATAACATTGTATATTGCCTCCAGCAACAGTTTTGCAGCAGGCAACTTTGAAAACATCAGTGTGAATAATTAATGTTTAATTCTTTACCACACAACAAAATTTTAGACTGGTCCAAATTGAAAGCATTTGCAAACGACAAACTAAATGTTACACAAATTCGGAAATTTTTCTTTGAAAGGGTAGAAAACATTGTGAGAAAAGGAGAAAATGGTGGTTATCAGCATTTTCTCCTTTTTCCAAAATGTTTCAAAAGTCCTTGTTCTTGGGGATCATTAAAACTTAGAATTGTGTGGTAAAGGGTTAATATGTGAGTACAAGTAGAGTCATTTTAGCAAAATGAGAAACTCATGTGAGACTTACCAGTACTATTTTGTCAGTAGTTAGTAGTGTGTGAATGTGCTTTTAACCCTTTACCACACAATCCTGACTTTTAACGACCCTGAAGAAAAAGCCTTTTGAAAACATTGTGGGAAAAGGAGAAAATGCTGGTAACCAGCATTTTCTCCTTTTCCCACAATGTTTTCTACCTTTCCCAAATCAAATTTCAATTTTTGAGCCACAGTTGATTTATCCTCAAATGCTTTCAATTTGGACCAGTCTAAAAATTTGTTGTTTGGTAAAGAGTTAAAGGATATTTGCATTGTTTCTCTTGTTACTAGTCTTCTTGGCAGCCAAGCAGGTCTCAAACAATGTAGATCAATCAGACTGCACATTACAAGTCAGTTAAAAGAGCATTTTCATGCTAGAAAATGATCGAAAATGGAAGTCAAGTTGCTACAATTTTAATTTTATTTTAAGATTCACTAACCTCAACTCCGATGTAAAACGTAACTGCGGTCATTTTACGACATACCATTTTCATAGTAGGATCATTCTTCACATACCTGACCATCAAATACAGAACCAGGAACACATAAAACTTGAAAAAACTTATGTGAACACTAAAACTACTAAATATTTAGCAAGGTCGACCTATGTTTGTGGAAGAAAGCATCTTCAACACATATATAACTTATTCACGCTTGGTTTTAAGATGTATTTAACATACTTGACATAACATTTCCTCGTGAAGTTTCTGCTTGATAGGAAAGGTGTATCAGTAAACGTAGAACCTGTACTGGGGCCGGTACTCATTGGGTATCAATATGGACACATCTAAATGTAGACTCAGGCAAGAAAACCCTCAAAAACCACAATTCAGTGCACATCTACTGCCACTTTCCTGACTGCATTTATCATTATTCAGTGAATACAGCGAACATATGAAGTCTGTGAAATGCTGGTGTTATTTTAAACAGGAACAGGGTTTATAGAGATGGCAAGGAAACCTTGTGTTCTTGACATTTCAAGTCAGTTGTGCATGGTTTCCTAAGCAGAATGTCTCACATACTTAACAATTCTGAACATCCCACTTTTGAATATTATGAATAAGTCGTCATTTCATGCATACACCAAAGCACGTTTTGCTTGCAGTTGTTCAAGTCCACATACATTATGATTAATTTCACTGTGAAAGTGTTTTTTTTTTAATGTACTTTCTGGTATGTTTGTGTGTGACAAAAATGTGTTAACTTTCTTGACTTGAGTATTTGCGACAATGTTTAAATAGTTATACGCAGTTGGATTTGGAAATTAACATGCAGGTAAGTAATTTTCTAAAATCAAATATCATCTTAGCTTTAAAAAATGGTAATTTTTTTTCCAATCCACCTTGCAACAGGCAAGTTTTCACCAATTTCTGGTAAGCATCGGTATTTTGTGACCATCCAAGTCCATCTTCCCATTCAGATACTGGTCGAATCTGGTTTGCCATGAAATAAGGCCGTTTGGTAATGATTAAAATCATGGCATTTTTGAAAGGAGACCCAGCAAGAAGAACTGACGCACAGAAACAACAAAAATGCCCATTTAACTGACTTGGATTGTGCAAAGAAAATAAGAGGAAATTTCATTTCTGGCAAAATGGAATTTGAACTGCCATATTTGGTTTTTACGATCTGCTGGAAATCTTCATTTTGTTTGATCTATAGTGTTAGCCTCTCACAACAGTATTACAGCATTGGTTCTAATGAACCCTTTACCCAATGACAAAATTTTAGACTGGTCCAAATTCAAAGTATTTGCAGACAACAGATTATAAGAGCCATGCTCTGGCAGAAGGGGTCTTAATGCATCTGTATGATAGGGTAAAAAACATTGTGGGAAAAGGAGAAAGTGCTGCTTACCAGCATTTTCTATTTTTCGTACAGTATTTTCAAAATCCTTCTTCCAGAGGGTTGTTCTAACGTATAATGGTGTTCTAAATTGTTAACCCTTTACCACACAATCCTGACTTAATGACCTGGAGAAAGAAGCCTTTTGAAAACTGGTAACCAGCATTTTCTCCTTTTCCAAGAATGTTTTCTACTCTTCCCAAAATAAATTTCAATTTTTCAGTCATATTTATCATGTCGTCTGCAAATGCTTTCAATTTGGACAGCCTAAAATTTTGTTGTTTGGTAAAGAGTTAAATGAAAAGTAGCTGGATGAAAGAATGAAGAAAAAAACAGAAAAGAGTAGCAGAAAGCCATTTTGTTATATGCAAAAGACTTCTAATATGGCCAGACTATGAGGGCTGATTGAGAAGTTGTGAGCCTTGTGAAGGAGTTAAGCAGGGATGTCTCCTTTTTCAGCCCTACTATTCTGAGACTTTTAATGGCCGTGTATCTGACAACGCGTGTCATTTGGTTAGTTTATGTCGAAGAGGTGCACTCCAAAGTAAAGAAGGCAAGTGACTTTTGCAAAATGGACAAAATTGCTGAAAGAGCAATGATTCAGTACTTGCATATGAAAGATGTAGCACCTAAGGATATCCATATTGATATTGTAGCAATACTAGGGAATGATGCCACTTCATTATGTTTCTGCAAAAATTTGGATGGCAGAGGTTAAGCTTGGCAAGCAGAGCTTTGAAGACGACACCTGTCCTGGACAACTTGTCACTGTTGCAACCTATGAAAATGTCCATCAGGTCCATGGTATTGTTCTGGTTGATAGTTACAGAGAGATACACAGCTAGTGAAGTTGTTATTTCACAGGAAAGAGTACATTCTACTCTTATGGAAGATCTTGCAGTGGCAAAGCTCTCAGCCTCTTGAGTGCCAAGACTTCTGACAGTTGATCAGAAGCAGACCAGGCTGACTTTGCTGTGTGCTAATCTGGATGTTTTAGACAGATCCTGCTAATTTTCTGCAGAGGTTTGTGACTTTGGATGAAACATCATTTCACTCCAGAGGCCAAACAACAGTCTTAACAATAGAAGCACCCCATTCACCTGGTTCACAGCTGGAAAGGTCATGGCCTTGGTTTTCTAGGATGCTGATGGTATTCTGATGGTAGATTATCTGCAAAAGAGACAAACAATCAATTGCACATACATGTATTATGCATCACTTCTCGGGCAGTTAAGAGAAAATATTAAACTCGAGCACCACATAAAACTCAGTAAAGGTGTGTTGTTCCACCAGGACAATGTTCACAAGTCTGTCATTGCTATGGCTACCCTTGATGATTGTGGCTTTGAATTGATTGAGCATCCACCATATTTCCCTTATCTTGCTCCATTAGATTCATCCATTTCCAAAATTGAAACAGGCCACTTCAGGTCAAATGATGATATAATTTCTGAACTGTCAAGAAGAGGACTTCTTTAAAGCTGACATTGAGGCCCTTAAACATCGAGCCCCAGTAGCGCAGTAGGTAGTATACAGGACTTTATAAGAGGGGGGTCACTGGCTTGATTCCTCAGCTTGGCCAATTTCTTTCTGAGGATTGATGATAGTAATTGCAACAGGATTCATTCCTCTCACACTGCTGATCATTGCTTTGACGATTGTTATGTGGAAAAGCAGCCAGTGGCTTTGGAAGTATATTGTGCAAAGTACAGGTAAAAGAAACTCCAGGAAAGTATGAATAGGTTCACTGGCCATCGCAGTATAACTGAAATAGTGTTGAAAATGGCATTAAACACCAAACAAACAAACATCGCTTGCACAAGTGTATAGATGCTGAAGTGGATTATGTTGAAAAATAATGCAATATTTCAGCTAAAAGTCAAACCTGTACATATGAGGCTCATAACATATCAATAAGCCCTTATATCTCACTAAATCACCATTGTAGAAAAAATGTCACGATTTTTTTATTGAAATAATCTATATATATTTTTCATTCTTTTTTTTCTGCTGCAAAGTTCAAACAATTATTTAATCAAGATAATGAATCTTTATTTGATGTCTGTGTGGGCCTTATCAAAATCACACACAAACACTTGTACACAATGCATGTAGTGAACTGGATCTTGAACCCTCCTTTGTTTTTTTGTATACTGTGTGCATTTTAAAGGGGACTATTTAGATTTATCTGTTACTGTGAATCAAAGTTTTGTGTAAACACTAAGATGAGCCATGCTCTTTGAAAAGAGGGCTTAGTGCATCTGCGAATAGTATCAACCCAGGTCAGCCTGGCCCGAAACTTTTTCGCTGTTGGTTAATTTTCTGCATGTCCAAGGACCAATTTACTTCATGATTAAGTCCATTACAAAAAAAGTGGGTATTATAGATCCATAATTATTTCATAGCTTGGTTAGGTATCAAGCATCATGGAGATGTATTAAGCCCCCCTTTTGCCAGAGCATCACTCATATACTTGTATGAATTAAATTCCTTTATCTTTGCAAGCATAAAAAAAGTGGATGGTTTCATTCTAATATTGGTGTTAACCCTTTCCCAAACAACAAATTTTGGACCAGTCCAAATTGAAAGAGTTTGCAGACGACAATTTTAAATTTGATGAAAATGGCAGAAAGGTCTCAAAACGGATAGAAAACACCGTGGGAAAAGGAGAAATTGCTCATAACGAGCAATTTCTCCTTTTCCCACAGTGTTTTCAAAAGACTTGTACTGCAGACACGTGAAAACCAGGGCTTGTTTGGGAAAGGGTTAAAGTAATGGTAGGTGGTTTTGCAGTTGGTAACTCCATTGGTGTTTATGTTATACCACTGTGACACCAGATATGATGTCATCAGATATGATGTTATCATAGTTACCTCACCATTTTAACACAATTCTGTTAATCATATGGCCATCGTACAAGGCTGCAAAATTCTGGCACTCAATCTGTTGATACCGCAAGAGGTTACCTATCCCATTAATATTTTACCCCACAATCCCTGGTTTCAAAGATCCTGAGGAAGAAGCCTTTTGAAAACTTAGTGGGAAAGGGAGAAAATGCTGGTAACCAGCATTTTCTCCTTTTCCCACAATGTTTTCTGTGCAATCAAAGACAGAAATCATTATTTGAACTACATTCATTTTGTCATCTTCAAATGCTTTCAACTTGGTCGGGTCCAAAATTTCGTCGTTTCATAAAGAGTTAGAGTTTTTTCCTTCATTTGTACTTCTGATTTATTGATGGTTTGCAAACTGTTCTTAATTTAGTTGTGAAAGGATTTTTAAAGGGGCTTATTTAGGTTTCTTGCAGGAAATTAAAATTCCTTGTTAAAAAAACAGATAAATACAACTAGATATATTTTTCTTTTTAACCATAAAGAAACTTCACAGTTGATTCAGTAAAACAGTGCAATTTTTCATGTTAAAAGGACCGGGTGGTCATTTTGCTCCTTCTATTTCTTTGAGATCTGAGATGACATCTTTCTGATTTGAATAAGAATCCACATAATTGATACATTGATTATGTGACATTCCCATAGGTCTGTGTGAAAGCCTGGCGCAAAATTAAAAAAAAGTATCTTAGGAGGCTACTTAGCCTGTACACCAAACCATTTTTTAAAGTATGGGGGTTGTTTAAAGGGAAATTACTCTTAACATGCAATTTCTCCTTTTGCATAGATGATTTTCTTTTCCTTATTCCCAGTTTACGTGTGGCCTATCATTGGCTTATGGCTTCCGTATGATGCCTGTATCCTTTCTTCCATGCAGCCTCTGTATAATGGTCACACAGTTATCGTACAGGTTTACCAATGCTGTACCCTCTATGAATTTATTTCACTCTGCACCATGTCAAATGTTGAAAATCTGAAGCTCAAAGTGTGTGGACATGTGGTAAATAATATAGCACAATCCCCACACTGGCTCTGAACAAAGTGCGCATAATGATCATGCAGACAAGACACAATTTTAGATATTGATTGGGGAGAAAAGAAAAATCGAGGGATAATCCAAAGGCCACTTGGCTATTGAAGTTTGTCACAAAATGCCTGTGTGATTTTTTTTTTTTGTAAAGACTGCACAATTTCTGTATGATCTCTGTATAATGTCTGTACTGTGTTGCCCCTTATTTAGGGCCTAAAGCTAGCTAGGACAAGAAATTTGGCAATGCTGGTATGTAGTGTAAACACACACACACTGTAGCAGTTAACCACCTCCAATGCCAGACAAATTGTTGTTAAAACATGTGATTGTTTGGTAAAGGGTATGCTGTAATATTTGATCAGTAGCTCACAAGTATAAACCACTTGCTTGCAAAGAGCTTCAAATTTTCCTTTTAAAACAAGTATCTTGTATCTAAATATATCAAATTTGCAAAAGAACTGTCTTTGCTCTAAATCTTTTGAAAGCCCCTTTAACTCTTTACCACATAGCTAGATTTTAGACTGGTCCAAATTGAAAGCATTTGCAGACAAAAATTTACACATGGATCAAATGATGGTATTTGTCTTTGAATGGGCAGAAAACATGGTGGGAAAAGGAGAAAATGCTGGTTACCAGCATTTTCTTCTTTTCTCATGTTTTCAAAAGGCCTCTTCCTCAGGATTGTTGAAAATCAGGATTGTGTGGGAATGGGTACACTGTTTGGCTGAGGTCCAGAGGGGATTTTTTTGATGAAACAAAATATTAACCTTTTAACAGAATATCCTGTGTTTTTACTACCTAGAGGGAGCAGATGCATTAAGCCCCCTTCCTATAGAGCATGGCTCATAATTTATTTTGTTCCTGTAAGATTTTTCTTTTACCTGGATGTGGCCGAAAAATGGTTAACCCTTTAACAAACAATCACAAGTTTTAATAACCTCCAAGAAAAAGCTTTTGAACTCTTTATTGGAAGATGGAGAAAATGCTTGAAACTAGCATTTTTTTCTTTTCCCACAGTGTACTCTATGCTGTCTGTGCCTTAGATCCTATCATTTCAGCTGCATCCAATTTGTAATCTGCAAATACCTCCAAGTTGGACAGGCCTAGAATTTTGGTTAAGAGTAAGGTAAAGTTTTGGGTCAATATCAGGGTTAATTTGTCTGTTTATTTGATCTGTCGGTTGACCCATACACTTTTTGTGTGCAGTATGGGGGCTTCTCAAACCTGAATTCTTCACTAGAAGTAATTTGTTCAAATTGAAACTTTGGGTGTAGACAACAAATCATTCAAATCATTATGACAGATGGAAATATTCCTCAAAGCCATTTTTCAGTTTGCCATAATGATTTTCAATTGTCATGTACAACAGCAGATTTAAGAAGTATTCATTTGCTAGAAGACTTAATTAACTCTTTACTAGAGGACAAACTATTGGACCTTTCCAAATTGAAAGCAGGCACCAATTCAAATGAAACATAAATGGTGGAATTTGTTAAGTTGTTTGTGAAAGGGTAGAAAACATATAGAAAAAGAAGAAAATGCTAGTTACCAACACTTTCTTCTTTTTCCAGAATGTTTTCAAAAACCTGCAGACTCAGGGTTGTTAAAGCTCAGGATTGTGTGGTAAGGGAAAAATGACAATAAATCATGGCTAATTAACTTCTGATTTTCAAAACAAAGGCATTACCATGACTGATCTTTTCAAAAGTAAGGCAGACACGTGTCAATAAATTTCAGGAAATTTGATTTGTTTACCTTGTCCACACTGAGGGCTCAATGCAAAACTATTCTAATTCAGTTTTTGACAATTTTTCAGGAGAGGGAAAAAATTGATTCATTTTTCTTGTATTGGCTGTTTTAAACCTTTTCATCCACCAATATATCTAACAGTACTTACGAAATAAGAAAAACTTAGAAGTTTTAAAAAAAAAAGTTTTGTTGTACAACACATTTTTCAACTTGGAATAGTTTTGCATTATAAATCACAAAAATGTTAAGGTATTGTTTGAAATTTTGTTTAGCAGGACTATTCTATCTCAAGTAGGAATAGTGTAGCAATACAAAAACAAACAAAAATCCACAATTTTTGAAGGCAGATTACTATTCTTAACACAGATTTTCAATCTTTCTAGACTACTTTTCTGATGACTGAAGGGTCTATATTTATTTGATGTTTGAGCTGTTATGAGAATCCTTCATTTACATCGATATTGTCTGTATTGTAAAAATCATAAAACTTACTACATGTATTTTCTCTGATGGAATGCAAACATGTATTGTTTGAAACATATAGCTAAAGCAGAATTTCAACACAATCTTATTTAATCACAAGAGTTTCAAATAAACCTGTATGGCATAGCAAAAAGCAATATCTTGTGATATTATGTGGTTTATATTTTTCATTCAGCCAGTCAGATTTAGGAATCATGATCAGTTTCAATGATTGTTACTTATCATAAAAAACTGATGACACAAGGATGAAATTCTGGCCAAATTAATATAAATTATAGTTATACTTGGAAATTCTGTCTACATAAACATGATTAGCTGTAAACTGAGGCAGTTTTGTAATAGTTGTTCAGCCTTGTTCAAACTGTTCTGTAGTGCTCTTGCTGATGAGGAAGATGAAATACCTGGTGGACTTTTGGCATGACTTTTTTTGCACAGGATATTAAATCCTGATAATTTTTCCTAGCAACAGACTGACAGGCAGTTGATCCTCAACTAGCTATTTTAACCCGTAATTGTTCTGGATATAAATACAATAGACTGGGTCATTCTCAAACACTACACCAAGTTTCTGTTTTAGACAGGGCCATAAATGGTATATTGTAAAACAATGGTATTTTGATCTTTATGATTTATACAGTGTTTTATGCTCTGACCAGTATACCTTTTGCATCGATGGGCATTCGTTTTGTGACAAACTTTGCAATCTATGTAATGTAATATATAATACCTATATTACATTATTATGGATGGCAAAGTTTGTCATAAACTGGATGCCTGTGTTTTGCCTGTCTGTATCCACATATAAATGAATTTTGTTCAATAGACGTCTTACTTGGAGTAGGTAATGATTGTATAAATAAAGGATATTTGTTTTTTTCGGTGAAAGATCGAAATTTATTTTATTGAGTGAACATCATCAGTAATATTTTCACAAGTGGCTGCCACTCGTGAAAATATTACTGATGATGTTCACTCGATGAAATAAATTTTGATCTTTCACCCCAAAACCCCCCAATATTTTATTCATTTCATGCTTCTAACCCCTACTTTGTTGGAACTTTCATCAAAATCCAGTACAGTTATTTTTCAGTAATTTCTCGTGGCGTACCCCCCCTCACATAACAACACCTTACAATACTGCATAAAGCGTGAGAAATATAGTGTAAATTACGTCAAATTTCCCTCCATTTGAATGACACGCGCTGATTACCTAGGTAACAAGTGCACAGGAACTACTGTTTCCGCCTTCAATTGAAGAGTTAGAAAATATGAAATCGGTATTTTCATTGGTTGTAACCCTTAAATATCAAACCATAATCCACCATTATTTTTCCATAATCTACCGAAAAACATGAAATAAACCTGGTTACACCCCTGCATATTGAAATTATTTGCTGATGTCATATAACAATTCTTAAGTTATTTGATTTGTCTTGAAAGTGTAGCAAACATTGTTGGAAAAGGAGAAAAGGCTGGTTTCCCCACATGTTTTCATAAGGCTGTTTTCCGCAAGGTCATACAAAACATGGAATGATCTTGATAAGAGTTACAACCCTTGCAGCCCAAAATAAACAAATTGAAACCGTCATTAAGGTAAAAATAATTATTTTTATTATAATTAAAAGCACTGATGTTTCAAGGTTGCCTTTTTTCCAGAGTTTCTCAGCACAGCAAACAGAGTAGATGCTAGATAAAAACTGCATGTTTTGCAGTCTGATTTTGATCTACTTTGGTTGCAAAAGCCACTGTTTTGGTGAAAGGCTTTTTAAGGGTAAAATGATAAGATTCTGTCTATTAAATGTTTGAGTTTTCAAACACACAAAACATGATGAACACTCTCACCTCGTGAGTGTTTTTAAGATAAAATTTAGATAACAAGATAGAGCTAATAGAACATTTCATTTAGGAAGGCTCATACGTCATAATATTATGATTTTCAATATAAACAGTGAATGGGTATTGAATTTAAATGAAAGCAAAATCCTATGTATGGCCATTAAATAATGAATTATTGATATGCTTGTGTTCATGCCCATTCATACGGGATATATCCGATTTATTTCTTTATTTTACAACCATAATGAACATTTTAATATAAGACAGAGCTCTTTCTTTTGACTGTTTGCTATTAAATTAATTCATGTTAATGTTTGTTGAGTTACTTCTGTGAAGTGCATAAATTTGAAAAAAAAAAATACTATAGGATTATATTGTTTGTATATCAATAACATATTACCTTGCAGATTGGTCTTTAGTGAATCACTTGAAAAAATGCATTTCCGGTAATAGGAAAAGAAGATAGATTTTTCAATGATTTGAAATTTAAAAGCTTTGTTGGAAATTGATTTTTCTATAACAAAACATGTTGAGTTTGAAACTTATGTATTTGCAATGAGGGATTAGCCAAGCCTGGTAGCACAGTGTACAGGACTTGAGACCAGGGTGTTGCTGGTTTGAATACCTGGCATGGCCAATTTCTTTCGGAGGATTGATGATACTCATTGTGACGTGATATATTCCCTTCTTACCACTGATCGTTTTTAAGGTGATGGTTACGCGAGGAAGCAGCCAGAGGCTTCGGAAGAATATTGTGCACGGTACTGGTAAAAGAAGCTCCAGGAAAGCATGGATAGATGCATCAGCCATGATATAACTGAAATAGTGTTGAAAACAGCATAAACGGTTAAATACCATACAAACAAACAAACAAACAAACAAGTACTAAGGGATTAACTCTTCAAGGAATCAAACATTAATAGTCAGCAAAAAAATTGCCAAAAATGTTACAGTTTTGAAGCAGGTGTGGCTAGATGTTTTGCAGAATATCACAGTGTGGCAATATGTATAGGTAGTCTGATCTTGGAGTATCAGTGTCCTGCTTGCTGATGAAAGGGACCTTAATATTTCAAAATTTTGGCCTTCATGGTTGACCAAAAATCTGATTTCAATCTCAGTCGGGCTAATAGGGGAGAGATACTGTGTGATAAAGAAGGAGGGATAATGTTCAGGTTACATTGGATAGAAGACTTTCCCAAAATTTGATAATATTTTAATGATAGGTTTGAGTCATATGTTCTGAAAAGGGGGTTTAATGCGTCTGCAAAAAGTATTGACCTTTGTCAGCCTGAGCAGTCTGCACAGGCTGATCTGGGTTTGAACCTTTTGCAAGTTGTAAATTTTTTGCATGTCAAAAAAACATTCTACATCATGTTTCAACCAGTTTTAACGAAAATGGATTCATGTTTTGTGACAGCTTGCTTGATATAATGCATTAACCCTTTACCACACAATCCCGACTTTTAATGACCCTGAAAGAAAAGGCTTTTGAAAACATTGTGGGAATAGGAGAAAATGCTGGTGACCAGCATTTTCTCCTTTTCCCACAATGTTTTCTGCCCTAACAAAGACAGAAATCATAATTTAAGCAACATTTAATTTGTTGTCTGCAAATGCTTTCAAATTGGACCAGTCTAGAATTTTGTCATATGGTAAAGGTTTAGGAAGACACAGTAAACCCCCATTTCCTAGAGCACTGCTCATTTATTTAAGTGTGATATCAGAACAATTTCATGATATACATTGAAAAATGGAATGTTTTAAGAAAAGTTTCAGCTTTTTTCTATTGTGTCATAACTAAAAGTAAATGGTTTAAGACTATGCATACAAAATCAATGCTCTTTTAGTAATGTGTCCTGAACTGTCCTGAACAATGCTATGCAAACCTCAAAAGAGCAAGATATGGGACTTTCAAACTCTCTTTTTGACATACCATTTGAGATGTAACAAGTTTTAAGTGGATGTTTCTGAACTGTTCTCTGTTTAAACTTATAAAAATTGACACCCGACTGTTATTGCAAGATGACCCATGTGTTGGGAACCACAGGGTATTCATCCAATCGGAGTGTTTGGGCAAAAGCTTTGCTACAGCAGCCCAGTCGACCACGGAAACAGAAGAGGAAAAAATGGAACCATTCTTTTGGAGGCGACTCTGACATATATGAGATCAAAGAGGAGGAAGAGAATCGTCCTGTGAAGTTCCCTCCTATATCTGTTGATATAAAACTTGCAGAACCTGATGATAAAGAGATCATAGATGTGACTGGCAAAGGACTAGAACATGCTTCTGGTAATAAGAATGGCTCCAAAGATGACGAAAGGAAATGTTTCAATGATCTTAATGTGAGACATGACAGGAACAGTGAAACAGAACATCAAACAAATTCTGAGATGTTGCCAGTTGGAAATAGTCTTCCAAAAGTCATGAACAATAATGAAGGTAACATCGGTTTTGTTTTGCCTGAAATTGTTGTTACTTACACAGGGGATACTGACACAACAGACCATGAATCATCAGTACCATGCGGTATAAGAAATAAAACTGAAGTAGACAGTGCAAAGCTATGTCCACCCCCAGTATATAAATTGGAACAGTCACAATTTTTAGATTCTCCCCATCCTGTCATGAATAATGTGCCAGATAAAAAAAGATATAAGAAAAACAGTGATTTAGGCATACAGTTTCCAAGACTAGCCCAGGATCCAAAATATACACATATCAGAGTACCAAGAAGAAGGATTATTCATGTTTCTCAGGAATCTCTTGATTCCCCTCTTTTCAATGCACATTCCCATAGAAAAAGATACAGCACTTTTAATAGCAGTATTAGTCAGTTATGTACATCTCCTTCAAACATTACTAAAATTAGTCTTCGGAAAAAATGGAACTTTAAATCTCTGGATGAGCCAATGAGATATTATTCATCCCCACCAACAACAAGCTCTCTAATCAGTGATGGCTCTGTGAGTAGTGAACAATTTCAAAATTGTGGTAGTGAAAAGTTTAATTCTGTAGTTAGTGCGAAACTGTCAGCTTACCATAGAAATTTAAGTAGATATGCTAAAGGGGGTTTATCACAGGCCTCAAATACAAACAGCTCAAAACTTGGTGCTAAATATGGTGTATCAGACACCAAAGGGTTTCCCAAAAGGAGAAAAAAATGGGTCTTACCAGACTTTTGGCCAAAGGAGGATGACATAGGTTTGTATGGATGAAAAACCAACTCTTTATATCTTGTAAATGCCTTAACCCTTTACAAAACAATCCCAAGTTGTAATGGTTTAGAGGAAGAAGACCTTTGATTAAACATTGTGGGTGAAGGAGAATGTGTTTGTAACCAGCATTTCCCCCTTTTCAGACAACATTTTCAAAGACAAATTTTATCACTTGAGCAACCTTTGATTTGATGCCTTCAATTGACCTCACTTTTTGCAAGTTTAAAATTATGTCGCCTGGTAAAGCCTTAATGCGAACTAGTTATGAAAACATTGAGTCAAAAGGTGAACTTGTTGTAAAGACCACTTTCTCCCTTTTAGACAATATTTCTATGTATAGATGGCTTAACCCTTTATCACACAATCCTGAGTTTTAAAAACCCTTAGAAAGAAAGCTTTTGAAAACATTGTGGGAAAAGGAGAAAATGCTGGTAAGCAGCATTTTCTCCCTTTCCCACAAAGTTTCCTACCCTTCCAAAGGCATGTAACATCATTTGAATAAAATCAAATTTGTCATCTGCAGATGCTTTGAATTTGGTCAAGTCCAAAATTTTTTGTCTGGTGAAGAGTTAATTTGCGTCCATTTCACAGATTAGAACAAACATGTGCCAACCAATCTTAATCTACATTGTTTGCAATGGTAATTAAGTTGTGCTTGACACTTAAGTGTTTACCAACTACAAAATTTGGGACTTGTAGTCCAAATTAGAAGCTTTTGTAGACAACCAGTTAAATGTGGCTCAAATGACGAAATTTTTCTCTGAAAGGATAGAAGACATTGTTGCATAGGAGGTAAATGCTGGCTTTCAGGGTTTTCTTCTTTTCCCACAATGTTTTCAAAAAATTATTCCTCAGGGTCATCAAAACTTGGGGTTGTATGATAAAGGGTTACCATGTACTGTACAGGAATTATTCAGACAGCGTATACCAAAACATTTAACAAATTACAGAAAGAACAGATATATTACCAAAATGAAAATTATCATTTTGTGACAATGTGGAAAACACACTGGAAAATACAGTAAATGTCTGTTGCGTGCAACTGCTCCCCTTCTGCATAATGTAACCTAGTTGTAGCTGTATGTCATTGGTAAGGGCATAAGAAGTTTTTTATGCTCTATTGAAATAGATCAAGGTAAGGGTAATGTATTGGTATTGTGTTGGTATTGATACTAGTTGAATGACTTCATTGAATGCTGAAATACCGTGTATTTGATACATTGTGAAATTCATATTTGATATTTACTGAACTTGATTTTATTCTTGCAAGGTATGTGATATAAGCATTTCTCTTCACAATGTCTCTCTCTCTCTCTTAATTCAAGTAAGCAAAATTAAAAGAGAAACTTGGGATATAACGATGCAGGTAGAATAAGATTTAAAAAAATGGACAAGATACTTTGATATGCTTTTGGAGTACAATAAATATGGAATATTAGTGGTATTAGTAGTATTAGTAGTAACTTTCCTAATGCTTGTATTTAATTCGAGGAAAATTTAATATTGCATGAGATCAAAAGTTGTGCAAGATGTTAAAATTTTCTTATGCAGCGAGAAGTAAATACAAGCATCAGGAAAGTTACAGCAACATAGTATTCCTCTTATTATATACCTACAACTTTCAACCACACGATTTTGCAGTTCTTGACATTTTATTCATAATTTGGTAAACAAGATAAACAATGGTGTTGTAGCTAGTACGTCATATTTATGAATGGAGGATAAACATCATAGTGTAAATTTTGACCAACTAAATAACAAATCAATACGTATGTTTTCCGTGTGTGAGTTACATCATCAATACCATATTTGAAACCATATTTCACAGTGTGTAGATACAGGTTGTTTCTCTGTTGCGTGCTATTTTATCCACATGCAACGCATGTATTTGAGTCAGAAAATTTTCAGGTATTTAATTTATGCTGTTATTGCTTAAGCAGTTCCCATTTTTTTTACTTTTTTCCATATATATTCTCGGTATATCTATTGAAAGGTCAGCAGTAGATTATGTGAAAAACTTCTTTAACTTGCATAATGCACTAGTTGGAATTTTCTCCTTCTCTACCCTTTCAAACACACATTG
Organism: Tridacna gigas; assembly: GCA_945859785.2. Classification (NCBI taxonomy): domain Eukaryota; kingdom Metazoa; phylum Mollusca; class Bivalvia; order Cardiida; family Cardiidae; genus Tridacna; species Tridacna gigas. The sequence goes on along the minus strand of OX244030.2, from coordinate 47,070,161 downwards.
CAACATTTTTAGCCACATTTAATCTGTTGTCTGCAACTGACTTATATCTGGACTAGTCTACAACTCTGTCATCTGGTAAAGAGCTAAACCTTGTCACTTTGCCAGAGAACATAATTTTAGAGATGTCTTGAAACCATATTCACCAACCATTCTTAACATTCTCAGTCTTACTGTCCAGAATTTTCTAAAGTTGAATGAAAGTGACATTTGGTTTAGCCAGTCAGAAGTTATGTTACTTTCAAATGTAGAAAATCTTGGAGAATGGGACTAGGAATGTTCTTAAGAATGGTTGGTGAATATGGACCCAGGTGGCCCAAAAATCAGCAGATTCTTGGCTTGCAGGAATCAGAATCGTTTCTTCTCTAACTCTTCACCAAATAACAAAATTTTAGACATGTCCAAAGTGAAAACATAACTTATGCAGTCTACAAAAATGGAAATTTGTTTTTGGTGAGGTAGAAAACATTGTGGGAAAAGGAGAAAATGCTGGTTACCAGCATTTTCTCCTTTTCCCACAATGTTTTTAAAAGGATTTATCCTCAGGGTTGTTAAAACTCGGGATTGTGTGCCAAAGGGTTAACTCAAGGTATGATCTAGACAAGAAAAAAGGCAACATGATCTGGTATGATCTAGACCTGAAAAAGGCAAGATGATCGAGGTTAACCATTCAACACCTGGTCAATATTAGCCAATGAAAAAAACTTCCTTGCAAATGAGATATTCATATTCATTATTTTATTATCAACCCAAACTGCTTCACTTGAACTTGATTTGGCTGGTAATTCCAGTCTGGCCCTGTATTTCTTGTTCTCAAATGATCAAGAAACATGTTTTGGGCACAAAAACACTATCTGAATGGAACCCTGAATGTATTAGATGTTTCTCCATGATTCCACAAGTAGGCCATGCCTTTGATGAATATTCTGTCTTCTTGCAAACAATATTGATCAGTGCTCCTTGATATTGGACATTTAATGAAAATCAAAGTCTGAGAAGTTATCTTTTCTATTATTAATGCATTATAGACAAGCTGCATGGACCCTTACCCTTGAAATGATACAGATATTAATGAAAGCCTCTTAACCATGAAAACATGTGCCACAAACTCTAAGTTTTGTTTGTTGGTCAACTATTACAGGAGTTATTGCCCTTATGAGGTTTTTCCTTATCCATTGACAAGACAACCAAAATCAGAAAATCTCAAAAATTATAGTTAACTCATCCCTACAGAACCTACAGAGGAAGAAAACATTATGGGAAAAGGAGAAATTACTGATTACCAACATTTTCTCCTTTTGCCACAGTCTTTTCTATCCTTTCTACTACCAATGCCGCAGTTTGAGACACAGTCATACTGTAATTTGTTGTTTGGAAACAGTTTCAATTCGGATGAGTGTAACATTTTGTCGAGAGTTAATCATTTATCACACAATCCTGTGATTCATCGTCCTGGAGAGGAAGGCTTTTTAAAACATGGTTGGAAAAGGAGAAAATGCTTGTAACCAGTAACTTCTTTCCATTGTGTTTTCTATTGTTTCAAATACAAATTCCATTGTTTAAGACACGTTATAATTTGTTGTCTACAAATCCTTTGAATTTGGAAAAATCTAAACTTTTGTCCTTTGGTTAAGAGCTGACATAGAGATATAGAAAAGCTATGGTACATTTATATACATGCTTGCTAACTGTCGATTTTTATTGACTTAGATCTAAACCTTAACCACAAGTCATAACAAAATTTTAGACTCGTCCAATATAAAAACATTTGCAAATGGTAAATTTGAAAGTGGTACAAATGACCTGAAGTTCTATGACAGTGTAGATAACATTGTTGGAAAAGGAGAAAATTCAGGTAACCAGCATTTTGTCCTTTTCCAACAGTTGTTTCGAAATTTACTTTTTCCTGAGGGTCATTAAAATACAGGATTGTTTGGTTACAAGGGGTGAACTAGTGAAAGAGATTCAAGGGAAAGTTTCTTTTTTGTTCAATTCTTATCATAGATTTGGACCAGGGAATAAAGTTAACTCTTTACCAAACGACATAACTTTAGACTGGTTCAAATTGAAAGCATTTGCAGACGACAAAATAAACATGAATGAAAAATTAAAATTTGTTTTGGGAAGGATAGAAAACGTGCGAAAAGGAGAAAATGCTGGTTACCAGCATTTTCTCCTTTTCCCACAATGTTTTCAAAAGACCTCTTTCTCAGGGTCGTTAAAACTCAGGATTCTGTGGTAAAGGGTTAAGTAGTGATGATTGAGTTTTTTGTGAAGAGTTTATACCTTTTGTGTGAACAATTTATCATAACGACAACTGTGACAGGCACTTCACCTTTGAATTCCTTATCTGCGGAAACAAAACATGATTTTGAAAACACATAAGTAAACTAAAGGACATGAACAATGGACATTACATGAGCATTCCACATGTAAAAAGATTGTTGCAAAAGGAGAAATTGCATGGGATAGCAGTTTCTCTTCTTGCCATTTTTTTTTTTTTTTTTTCAAAAGGTCTTAGCTACAAGCAGAAAAAAGTGCAAAAATTAAGACTTGCCCAGATAGAAAGCATTAACTTTGTAGATAACAAGACTTAGTGTGGATAAAATGATTGACTTTGTCTTTGAAACAGTAGGAGACATTAAATTGCTGGGAAAGGAGAAAAAATACCAGCCTTGCTGGTTTTCAGCATTTTCTCCTGTTCCCAAAATGTTTTTGAAAGCCCCCTTTTTATTGTGTCATTGAAACACAGAATTGTCCTGTGAAGAGTTAAAACACATTCTTTTTGCAAAACTCAAAATTTTAGACTTGTCCTCATTAACTGTTTACCACACAATCCCGATTTTTAATGACCTTAACAAACAAGGCTTTTGAAAACATTGTGGGAAAAGGAGAAAATGCTCGTTACCAGCATTTTCTCTTTTTTCCCACTATATTTTCTACCCGATCATGAACAAATTCCATCATTTGAACAACATTTAAATTTTTGTCTGCAAATGCTTTGAATTTTGACCAGTCTGAAATTTTGTCGTTTGCTATAGGTTTGAACCAAATTGACAAGACCTACACTCCATCATTTTATTTCCAGATGGCCCGTCTCAGGGAAGCACCCCAGCTAGGAGACGTGGGTCTAAAACACCAAAGAAGTCAAAGCGCATGGCAGCCAGATTAGATGGTCATACATCCTCAGAAATAGAGAATTCTAGATCAGTAACAGACAGGTAATCAGAGCTCCAGATAGAGGTAGTGATTTTGATTATAGAATTGAAAATATTAATTATTCTCAACTAAACCCTATGTCATGGGTACTAATTAGAATCATCTCATCGAGACGATTCTAATGAGTACCCACAAGATAGGGTTTGAAGAGAAATAATGGATATAGAATGCCATCACACCCTCTTATCTGGAGCTCTGGGTAATTAATATCTAATTTTCCTGTGATTTTTCCTTTTTTTTCTTGAGGAAAGCCAGAAGCTGCTTTTTGTTGCCATAATTTCTGTCTTTCTCAGATTTGAATGATCTTTCTTTTTTTATCTTTCCTAGCATTTTCCATTTACTGTCTAATGAATTTATATTTATTCATTTCCATAAACTTTGAGTGAATCGTTTGTAGGTTGTAACCAGCACAGGGATTTTTAGCGTTTTTTATGTTCTACATGTATATATAATACAAGGGATGCAACTGACATTATCGGCAAAGTCTACTTGTCATCACAAAAACACAGGTTACTTCGTCAATTTTACAGATAATCACATAAGGTCTACTTTATCTAGCTCATTACACATTTCTCTAGCGAAAAATAACGTGGTTTCATGGCTAAAAGTTCAATGGTTTGAGCTACAGAAGCCGGTTTCTCGACAAATAGGTCGAAATTGTTTGGTCCGACACGGGTTCGTTCAGTGCGCTTGTCAGAGTAAATCTACTATTCTGTACAAGATCATGGCCAAAATACTTATCGGTTTGATAAAACAAGTAAATATCGTTAACCAACCTTCGTTGTTTAATAATAACACGAAGAATACAGCTCCAAATCGTCCGATGTTTGATCGATTCACTCAAATTTCAAAGAAGCAGCCATAATTGTTGTCACGTGATCAAAATGTATCAAGGCATTTCATTGGTCGGATTTTTGGTTCCCCAACCTTGTGTTTTTTCACAGGTCTGATCACCATTTAGTAAGTCCCTCGTTTTTGACCAGTTTAGTAAATTTAAAGGTATACCGGTAAACATATCTTGTGTAACTTCTAGACCTTTAGTTGTACCAACTCAATGGGAACAATTGACTGAACATGCTGAAAAATTTTGTTTATCATATATTTATGAAAATCTCTTGTTAGCTCACCTTAGCACAACGTGCTAAAGGTGAGCTATTGTGATCGCCCTATGTCCGGCATCTGTTGTCCGTTGTCCATCAACAATTTCTTTAAACATCTTCTTCTCCTAAACCACTGGGCTAATCTTGATGAAACTTGGCATGGATGTTCCTTGGGTGAAGCTCTACCAAAGTTGTTCAAAGAATTGAATTCCACCCACAACTCTGGTTGCCATGGCAACAAAAAGGAAAAAAAAGGCAAAATCTTTGAAAATCTTCTTCTATGAAACTAGAAGGAACAGAGCTTTGATATTTGGTATGTAGCATCTCCTAGTGGACCTCTACCAAGTTTGTTCATTTGATGCCCCTGGGGTCAAAACTGGCCCCGCCCCAGGGGTCACAAGTTTGAGCATAGTCACAAAGAAGGAAAACTTTAAAAATCTTCTTCTCTAAAACTTGAAGGTGTAGAGCTTTGATATTTGGCGCGTAGCATCTCCTAGTGGACCTCTACCAAGTTTGTTCATATGATGTCCCTGGGGTCAAAACTGGCCCCGCCCCGGGGGGTCACAATTTCCAACATAGGAACAAAGAAGGAAAACTTTAAAAATCTTCTTCTGTAAAACTAGAAGGCATAGAGCTTTGATATTTGGCATGAAGCATCTCCTAGTGGACCTCTACAAAGTTTGTTCATATGATGTCCTTGGGGTCAAAACTGGCCCTGCCCCTGGGGTCACAAGTTCGAACATAGGAACAAAGAGGGGAAACTTTAAAAATCATCTTCTCTGAAACTGGAAGGCGTAGAGCTTTGATATTTGGTATGTAGCATTGCCTAGTGGACCTCTACCAAGTTTGTTCATATGATGCCCCTGGGGTCAAAACTGGCCCCGCCCCGGGGGGTCACAATTTCCAACATAGGAACAAAGAATGAAAACTTTAAAAATCTTCTTCTCTGAAACAGGAAGGCATGGAGCTTTGATATTTGGTATGTAGCATCTTCTAGTGGATCTCTACCAAGTTTGTGCATATGATGCCCTTTGGGCAAAAGTTGGCCCTGCCCCGGGGGTCACAAGTTCGAACATAGGAACAGAGAAGGAAAACTTTAAGAATCATCTTCTCTGAAACTGGAAGGCTTTGATATTTGGTATGTAGCATTGCCCAGTGTTTCAGCCAGGACGCGCCATCGCGGGATTCCCGCAAAAAAAAAAACGATTCCCGCACATTTGTATATAAACGCGCCAGGGTACGAAAGACCGTGGGACGAATCGTATTGGTACGAAAAGTAGGAGGACGAAAAATATATACGACAGGGTTACAAGCAGTATTGAAAATTAAACTTTTTGCATCAAATCTTTATGTACGTCACTAAACCAGTCTGGAATTTTCATTCCTGGTTCCCCAATTATATGTTCTTGGTATGTGAATGCGATCTAAAGCCGGTAATTATATCTACGCAACGCTTTTCAGACGATTTTGTCTTCGTAAAAATTTTACAAAAATGAAAAGAATCACTGGCTTCTTCCCCTGCCCGAATCAGGGCGAGAAACAGACAGAACCTTCAACTGCCAGTCCCAGCAAAGTAGCGAAAACCACCGGGGATCAAGACGGAACATCAAATCAGTCTTGTGACACGACGAAAGTTCAGCCGGGAAAAAAACAGTTTGCTCACTCATTCCAAGAATCGTGGAAACGCGAATACCCATGGCTCGATTATGACAAAGAGAAAAATGTTTAACACCCCCCCCCCTCCCTCCCCCCATGACACAGGTGATCGGCCCCTATTTAGGACTCAAGGGGGCCAACTGGCCCCCTTCTGAGCAATCCTAGCTGAAACACTGATTGCCTAGTAGACCTCTACTAAATTTGTTCATATGATGCCCTTGGGGTCAAAATTGGCCCTGCCCCGGGGGTCACAAGTTCAAACATAGGAACAAAGAAGGAAAACTTCAATTTTTTTTTTCTCTTAAATGGGAAGGCATAGAACTTTGATATTTGGTATGTAGCATCTCCTAGTGGACTTCTACCAACTTTGTTCCAAGGATGCTGCTTGGGTCAAACCTGGCCCAGCCCCTGGGGTCACAAGTTCGAACATAGGAACAAAGAAGGAAAACTTTAAAATTCTTCTTTTCTGAAACCGAAAGGTGTGGAGCTTTGATATTTGGTATGTTGCATCTCCTAGTGGACCTCTACCAAGTTTGTTCATATGATGCCCCTGGGTCAAAACAGGCCCCACCCCGGGGGTCACAAGTTCGAAGATAGGAACAAAGAAGGAAAACTTTAAATTTCTTTTTCTCTTAAACGGGAAGGTGTAGAGCTTTGATATTTGGTTTGTAGCATTTCCTAGTGGACCACTACCAAGTTTGTTCATTTGATGCCTCTGGGTCAAAACTGGCCCAGCCCCTGGGGTCACAAGTTCGAACATAGGAACAAAGAAGGAAAACTTTAAAATTCTTCTTTAAAACTGGAAGGCGTAGAGCTTTGATATTTGGTATTCTCCTCTAAGTTTGTTTGCCCATCTAAGCGCATCAAGTTCATTGAGTTCAAAATTGGGTCATCTTGGGTCATAAACTAGGTCACTAGGTCAAATTAAAGAAATACCTTGTTGGCACTCTGGAGGCCACATTACTTGCTCAATTGCCTTGAAAATTAGTTAGAAAGTTTGTCTTTATAAAGTCTCACATAAGATTAATTTGGGTCAACTTGGGTCATAAACTAGTTCACTGGGTCAAATTAAAGAAATACCTTGTTTGCACTCTAGAGGCCACATTTTATTGCTCAAATGACCTGAAATTTGGCCAGAATGTTTGTCTTGATGAAATACCAGATGAGTTTGGATTTGGGTCACCTGGAACCATAAACTAGGTCACTAGGTCAAAATAAAGAAATACCTTGTGGGCACTCTAGAGGCCACATTCTTTGCTTAATTGCCTTGAAAATTGGTCAGAATGTTTGTCTTTGTAAAATCTCACATGAGTCTGAATTTAGGTCAACTGGGGTCATAAACTAGGTCACATGGTCAAATAAAGAAATAGCTAGTGGGCACTCTAGAGGCCACATTTATTATTCATTTGATTTGAAAATTGGTTAAAATGTTTCTTTTGATAGAGTCAATGACCAGTTCAAATTTTGGTCACCTGGGGTCATAATCTAGGTCACTAGGTCAAATTAAAGAAATATCTTTAGGGTACTCGAGGCCACATTTTTTGTTCAATTGACTTGAAAATTGGTCAGAATGTTTGTCTTCATGAAATATGAGTTTGAAATTGGGTCACCTGCGGTCAAAAACTAGGTCACATGGTCAAATTAAAGAAAAACCTTTAAGGCACTCTACTAAGGTGAGCGACCCGGGCCATCATGGCCCTCTTGTTTTTAGCTCACCTGAGCACGAAGTGCTCAAGGTGAGCTTTTGTGATTGCCCAATTTCCGTCGTGCGTCGTCCGTCGTCCACAATTTCTTTAAGGTAAGACCTGTGTAATGCACTTCCGGTGAACATTGGGCAAAAATTCTAATTGGTAGTTAAATAAGGATAAATAAGGATTTATTCCGAAATAATATTTTTGCACATTTCTAATGGATCAGAAATTCCGTTTATGTCTATCTTGAAACTTTTTTTTGATACTTTTGTTTGTTTTCTAAAAAGGGAGGTAATTATTATCTCTTTTTCAATTGAGAATATAGCGGTTTTAAATTTATAAACGATAATTCAAAAAAGGAAAAAATGGAAAAAATGAAAAGGTGAAAGTAGTTCAATAATACTCACTTTTAATTATAGCTAATTTTGCAGGATGATATTTTAGTGGAAATAGCTGTTTTCCATTACACAGGTCTTACCTTAAACATCTTCTCCTCCTAAACCACTGGGCCAATCTTGATGAAACTTGGCAGGGATGTTCCTCAGGTGAAGCTCTACCAAAGTTGTTCAAGAGATTGAATTCCACCCATAACTCTGGTTGCCATGGCAACCAAAAGGAAAAATATAGCAAAATCTTTAAAAATCTTCTTCTCTGAAACTACAAGGTGTAGAGCTTTGATATTTGGTATGTAGCATCTTCTAGTGGACCTCTACCAAGTTTGTTCATATGATGTCCCTGGGGTCAAAACTGGCCCCGCCCCGGGGGTCACAAGTTCAAACTCAGGAACAAAGAAGGAAAACTTTAAAATTCTTCTTCTCTGAAACTGGAAGGCGTGGAGCCTTGATATTTGGCATGTAGCATCTCCTAGTGGACCTCTACCAAGTTTGTTCATATGATGTCCCTGGGGTCAAAACTGGCCCCGCCCCGGGGGTCACAAGTTTCAAACATAGGAACAAAGAATGAAAACTTTAAAATTCTTCTTCTCTGAAACTGGAAGGCGTGGAGCTTTGATATTTGGCATGTAGCATCTCCTAGTGGACCTCCACCAAGTTTGTTCATATGATGTCCCTGGGGTCAAAACTGGCCCCGCCCCGGGGGTCACAAGTTTCAAAGATAGGAACAAAGAAGGAAAACTTTAAAATTCTTCCTCTCTGAAACTGGAAGGCGTGGAGCTTTGATATTTGGCATGTAGCATCTCCTAGTGGACCTCTACCAAGTTTGTTCATATGATGTCCCTGGGGTCAAAACTGGCCCCGCCCTGGGGGTCACAAGTTTCAAACATAGGAACAAAAGAATGAAAACTTTAAAATTCTTCTTCTCTGAAACTGGAAGGCGTGGAGCTTTGATATTTGGCATGTAGCATCTCCTAGTGGACCTCTACCAAGTTTGTTCATATGATGTCCCTGGGGTCAAAACTGGCCCTGCCCCGGGGGTCACAATTTTCGAACATAGGAACAAAGAAGGAAAACTTTAGAATTCTTCTTCTCTGAAACTGGAAGGCGTGGAGCTTTGATATTTGGCATGTAGCATCTCCTAGTGGACCTCTACCAAGGTTGTTCATATGATGTTCCTGGGGTCAAAACTGGCCCCGCCCCGGGGGTCACAAGTTTCAAAGATAGGAACAAAGAATGAAAACTTTAAAATTCTTCTTCTCTGAAACTGGAAGGCGTGGAGCTTTGATATTTGGCATGTAGCATCTCCTAGTGGACTTCTACCAAATTTGTTCATATGACGCCCCTGGGGTCAAAACTGGCCCCGCCCCGGGGGTCACAAGTTTCAAACATAGGAACAAAGAATAAAAAATTTAAAATTCTTCTTCTCTGAAACTGGAAGGCGTAGAGCTTTGATATTTAGTATGTAGCATCTCCTAGTGGACCTCTACCAAGTTTGTTCATATGATGTCCCTGGGGTCAAAACTGGCCCCGCCCCGGGGGTCACAAGTTTCGAACATAGGAACAAAGAAGGAAAACTTTAAAATTCTTCTTCTCTGAAACTGGAAGGCATGGAGCTTTGATATTTGGCATGTAGCATCTCCTAGTGGACCTCTACCAATTTTGTTCATATGATGTCCCTGGGGTCAAAACTGGCCCCGCCCCGGGGGTCACAAGTTTCAAACATAGGAAAAAAGAAGGAAAACTTTAAAATTCTTCTTCTCTGAAACTGGAAGGCGTGGAGCTTTGATATTTGGCATGTAGCATCTCTTGGTGGACCTCTACTAAGTTTGTTCATATGACGCCCCTGGGGTCAAAACTGGCCCCGCCCTGGGGGTCATAGGTTTCAAACATAGGAACAAAGATTGAAAACTTTAAAATTCTTCTTCTCTGAAACTGGAAGGCGTGGAGCTTTGATATTTGGCATGTAGCATCTCCTAGTGGACCTCTACCAAGTTTGTTCATATGATGTCCCTGGGGTCAAAACTGGCCCCGCCCCGGGGGTCACAATTTTCGAACATAGGAACAAAGAATGAAAACTTTAAAATTCTTCTTCTCTGAAACTGGAAGGCGTGGAGCTTTGATATTTGGCATGTAGCATCTCCTAGTGGACCTCTACCAAGTTTGTTCATATGATGTCCCTGGGGTAAAAAACTGGCCCCGCCCCGGGGGTCACAAGTTTCGAACATAGGAACAAAGAATGAAAACTTTAAAATTATTCTTCTCTGAAACTGGAAGGTGTGGAGCTTTGATATTTGGCATGTAGCATCTCCTAGTGGACCTCTACCATGTTTGTTCATATGATGTCCCTGGGGTCAAAACTGGCCCCGCCCCGGTGGTCACAAGTTTCAAAGATAGGAACAAAGAAGGAAAACTTTAAAATTCTTCTTCTCTGAAACTGGAAGGCGTGGAGCTTTGATATTTGGCATGTAGCATCTCCTAGTGGACTTCTACCAAATTTGTTCATATGACGCCCCTGGGGTCAAAACTGGCCCCGCCCCGGGGGTCACAAGTTTCAAACATAGGAACAAAGAATGAAAACTTTAAAATTCTTCTTCTCTGAAACTGGAAGGCGTAGAGCTTTGATATTTAGTATATAGCATCTCCTAGTGGACCTCTACCAAGTTTGTTCATATGATGTCCCTGGGGTCAAAACTGGCCCCGCCCCGGGGGTCACAAGCTTCGAACATAGGAACAAAGAATGAAAACTTTAAAATTCTTCTTCTCTGAAACTGGAAGGCGTGGAGCTTTGATATTTGGCATGGAGCATCTTCTAGTGGACCTCTACCAAGTTTGTTCATATGATGTCCCTGGGGTCAAAACTGGCCCCGCCCCGGGGGTCACAAATTTCGAATATAGGAACAAAGAAGGAAAACTTTAAAATTCTTCTTCTCTGAAACTGGAAGGTGTGGAGCTTTGATATTTGGCATGTAGCATCTCTTGGTGGACCTCTACCAAGTTTGTTCATCAATTGACCTGACAATTGGTCAGAAATTGGATTATGCACGTTGAGTGAATTTCGCCTATTGACTCAGGTGAGCGACCCAGGGCCATCATGGCCCTCTTGTTTAAATAGAAGTTCCCCTATATTGCATTTTTGATTGAAGCACATTGTTTTGAAATGAGGCAAGTCTCTTTTGCTTTTAGTGTTGAAAACAGACCACCAGTACCTCAAAGAAAATCAGAAGAAAACCTTGTAGAACCAAAAGTAGAAGAAAAAATGCCACCTCGAAAGTCTGTGGAAAAGGTGTCAAGAAAAGCCTTGGTGCAAAAATCACTTGAGGAGAAAGCAAACAAATCTAACACAGTAACAGACCCCAAGAGATCAGCTAGAGGAGTGGTACCATCAGTTGAGGAGAAGAAGCCCGATGCTGACAGTGAGTTGGATGATTCACTACGGGTACCAGGCAATGCGACTTCCTCATCTGTGTCGATTACTTCAAGCCAGGATGATATGCCAATGTTACAGAAACTGAAAGATATGAATAAAAAGTAAGTTACTGGAAATGAGCATGAAACTTATTAATGTCATTGTTTCTCTATTGTGATCTATGAATTGGCTTATTTCTTTGCATGTTGTCTTGCAGAATAAAGAAGTGAGTAACTGAATTAAGAAAAGTTGTGTTAGATTTGACTTTTATCGATCACGTTGCAATAAAATAAGACTTATATAAAGACAAAAGTGATACAAACAATGTTTATTATCTTAAATTGTCAAAGTTATCAAACTCTGTGGTAAGAAATATAGTGCTATGGCAAAATCTCATCATAGTGAATTCTCCTAACTTTGTGGGAATGATAATTTTAATCCTTTAAGACACAATCATGTATTAAAGACCTTGAAGAAGAAGGCTTTAGAAAACACTTTTGGGAAATGCAGAAAATGCTGGTGACCTGCATTTCCTCTTTTTTCCACCAACGTTTGCTACCCTGTCAAGGACAAATTGAATCATTACAGACTTATTTTGTTTGCTGTCTGCGAATCTTCTCCATTTGGACAAGTGTAAAGTTTTGTTGTCTGATACAGAGTTAAGACAACAACTTAACGGTCCCTGCATCAAAAAAAGAAATGTATAGGGTTCATCATTATTAAAAAGTGGTTAAACTGTCAGTTTTTCATTCTGGAAATCTGGGTTCTGTGGCCATTGGACATACTGTTAATGTGGGAGTATCCTAGCGCCAGGCCCTATATAGCCCAAACGTGGTACTGGGGACCCCCACAACATACATGATAAAGTGAGCTACTGCCAAGATATTCTAACATACTGTTGAAGGAAACATAAAACTCAAACATTCAAACAGTGTATATGCATACCAAATATGATATTTTTACAATGAAATTTCAGGGAACAGTCATCCTCCAGGAAAAAGGAAATTCCAAGATGGCTGAAACAGGAAGATGTTATAGGTGAGTATTTTTCTTGTTCTCTGAAAATTGTCCAACATGTAACAATTTTTTGTCAGAATTATCCAATATGTAACAAATGGCCATCTTTTCATCAAAATCTGGTTTGATGTTGGGCTAAATTGAACAATTATGAATATTATTCAAATTTAAAATCTATTTGCTGAGACAATCTGCCAGCTAGTTTGGTCACAATTTTTTCTCATGTGTATGTTAACCCTTAAAGCACTGAATTAATGATTTGGACCTTTTTAATGAGGAAAAAAGAGCCTGAAATATTGCTATTTCAAGTTTGTTTTCTTTCAAATATGTAACATAGTGGCAGAAAGTGTAGATCTAAGATCAGACTGCATGTTCTGGGCAGCCTGATCTTGATCTACACAGTCTATAAAAACAGCAGAAGTCAGCCCCAGGGCCCAGTCAGCCCCAAAGTTGGCATTTACACCATCTTCAACATTATTTTGAAAGGGAACCTGCTTTCATCCATGCATTACTGGTGTTTCTTTTACCTGTATTATTTCGCTTTACTCTTTCTAGAGTAAAAGCTTACAGATATTGACAGAGGAATGAATTCTTGCACAAATCTCTAGACGGATTGTGCCTTATATGAGATTCAAACTTACAGCATACAAACTCTTTGCTCAGGAAAATGGGCAGACAAATTTTTTGGCTCAGCTGTTTTCAAAGAAAACATCAAGGTATTTGCGTAGCTCTGGCGTCGTCTGCATCGTTGTCTTTGTTGTGTGTACGAAAACTTTGACATTTTAGAATATGTCTGTTATTACTGAAAATATATGCTTTAAACTTGGACAAGTTGTTTATTATTGAAAGGAGAACCTATACAACTAGGGCAGGTAACCATCAAAGTATTTTTTAAAGTTATGCCCCTTCTTTTGCCTTAAAGTGTTCACTGATAATCAAGCATTCCCAACAGAGCGTTGGCACCTTTTATTAAGAAAGGCAAGAAAGCACAGAATTATCCTGTTTGATAATAGATTAATGTGTAAACTCTTCACCAGACAACAAAATCCTGGACTAGGGCAAATTGAGAGCTTTTGCAGACAAATTAAAGTGGCCTAAATAACAGGATCTGTCTTTGAAAGGGAAGAAAACATTGTGGGAAATGGAGAAAATGCTGGCTTCTAGCATTTGTCTTTGAAAGGGAAGAAAGCATTGTGGGAAATGGAGAAAATGCTGGTTTCCAGCATTTTCTCTTTTCCCACAATGTTTTCACTAGTTTTCTTCATTCAGATTGTGAAAACACTGGATCTGTTTGGTAAAGAGTTTATCATTTGGCTTGTTTGTTATTATAAAGCACCATTTGAGAATCCCCCTGAGAGTCGAGGGGGCGGGAGAGAAGAGCAAACAGAAGAGGAACAGGGGGCAGATCTACCCCCACCCTCCCAGGAGGAAATCAACATGCTGATAGATGAAGAGATGTCCTTGTTTCCAGAGTCAAAGTGAGTTGTTGTTGTTTAGATTTAGTTGCTTTTTGCAGATAGTGTACATCAAGATCATATTGCTAAGACTGAGTAAGTCAAATTTTGGATTCACAAAATCTTGATATGTTGATAAATCAGGATATATCTGTGTGTCCAGACATAAGGTGGGTTGTTACTTGCTTAGCCTTCCTTAAACTGCCATGATATGACCTGAGCTGTTAAAATGGCATTAAACTCCAATACAAACAAACAATTTAGCCTCCCTTGCTTTTTTCAGACAATGTAGATCAAGATTAGATTGCTGACATCTTTTGTCTGATCTTGGATCCACAGTGACTGATATGTTGATAGATGAGAAAATGTCCAGACACAAATTGAGTTGATATTTGCTTACGCTTTAGAATGCTGTTCACAACTAAAAATAGTTATGCAGACTGTGTAGAGGAAGATAGGACAGAATTTGCATTCTGATCTAGGCCTGACACTGCCTGATAGATTGAAAAATGAAAAAATATATCCTATCTATACACAAAAAAAAGGTTAGTCATCTTTTACCTTTAATATTTTGCCAGGTGACCCCCTCTTCTATCATATTTCAAACATCAAAACTTTATACTTGTCCAAATTGAAAGCATTTGCAGACACAAAAAGAAAAAAAATGTATGAATTTTGTCTTTGAAATGGTAGAAAACACTATTGGAAATGGAGAAAATGCTGGTTTCCAGCATTCTCTTTTTTTTTTTCCACAATGTTTTCAAAAGCCTCTATCTGCAGGGTTGTTAAAACTTGGGATTTAGGGATAAAGGATTAGACAACCTTTAGGAAGAGAACTTAAAATGAAAAAAGGGAAAAATGCTGATAACCACCATGTTCTAGAATGTTTTATACCCTTCAGTGACAAATCCTATGTTTTTTAACATTCATTTGAGCCATGCTCTGGCAAAAGGGGGCTTAATGCATCTCTGTGATGCATTATACCGTACCGTGCAAGTTGTCACATACATTATGGATCCATAAAATTCATTTTGTCTAACAACTGAATTAATCATGAGATACTCTGGTCTTTTGACATGCAGAAAATTGACCTATTGCAAAAAGTTTCAACTGAGGTCAGCCTGCACAGTCTGCGCAGGCTGATCTGGGTCGATACTCTTTTGCAGATGTATTAAGCCCCCTTTTCACAGAGCATGGCTCATTTCAATTGCCACATTGTTTTCTGCATTGGTCTACTGCATGAAAAAAAAGGTCATTGAAGATTATTTAGTTGATTTGAGTTGTAGATCAAGATCAGACTGCACAGTACCTCTGTAGGTGAGATTTTGTTCTCTACTATCCTTTTCAACAATTTTTTTTTTTGTAACTTCAGAAAGACCACAGGAAAGCCAGATGTTGAAGAGAGAGGTGAGTACAACATACAATATGAAAATGTACCTTAACCCTTTACCACACAATCCTGACTTTTAACGACCGTTTGAAAGAAGCCTTTTCAAAATATTGTGGGAAAAGGAGAAAATGCTGGTAACCAGCATTTTCTCCTTTTTCCACAATGTTTTATACCCTTTCCAAAATAAATTTTAATTCTTCAGTCTCATTTATTTTGTCGTCTGCACTTGGTTTGAATTTGGACCAGTCTAAAATTTGGTCGTGTGGTAAAGAGTTAATATGTTAGTGTACAGATCACTTTAACTCTTTACCAGACAACAAATATTTGAGCCATGCTCTGGCAAAAGGGGGCTGAATGCAACTCTATGATCCCTGATACCAAGCCAGTCATCAGATAATTGCTGATCCATAAAATCCATGTAATGTAACAACTGGCAGTTTCATGGTCCTTTGACATGCAGCATATTCATCAAAAGCAAAAAGTTTCGACCCAGGTCAGCTTGCGCGGACTGCACAGGCTGACCTGGGTTGATACCTTTTGCAGATGCAATAAGCCCCCTTTTCACAGAGCATGGCTCATTTTTATGTGTCAGAAATGTGTCAGAAATACATGCTGATTACAAAGTAGATGTTGCTTATATTAGGAGTTTTTTTGGAGAAAGGGTATAGAAAACATTGTGGGGATGGGAGAAAAATACTGTTGACTATTATTTTCTGGCCCCCCCCCCCCCCCCCAACGTTTTTAAAAAACTTCTTTGTCAGGATTGTTAAAACATGGAATAAATGTGGTTAGGGGTTAAACTATTTCAAGTGATAAGAACAAGCAAATTTAGAAGGAGGGGGAAATACTGAATTTATCTAATGTTCTTGGAAAATGAGCAACCAATGTTTTTTTTTTGTTAAAACGATTTGAACAATTACGAGAATAAAAAAGAATAAGATTTAATTATTTTACAGTTTAAGTGTAAAAACAACTCATCGGTGGTGTTAGACTTTCAAGGTATTGTATAGTCTTCTCCAAACAGCCAAAAATTTAAACTTGTCCAGATTGGTAGTGTTTGCAGAAAAAATGTGTGTGGCTCAAATAAAGGAAATTGTCTATAAAAGGATGCAAAACATTATGGGAAAAGGAGTAAATGCATCTCTTTTTCTCACAATGTTTTTCAATAGACTTCCTCCCCAGGCTTGTTAAAACGCTGGATTTATAGGTACAGTTTTGACATAAAATAATGCATCCCTATTGCCCTAGCCTTAACTCCTTTGTCAAACAACAACATTTTAGACTTGTCCATATTCAAGCCATTTGCAGATGACAAAATGTCCAACTTGAAACTATTTGCAGATGACAAAATAAATATGATTCAAAATGTGAAGTTTGTTTTTGGTAGCAAACATTGTCAAATATGAAGAAAATGCTGATTGCCAGCAATTTCTTCTTTTTTCCAAAATGTTCTCCAAAGTGTTTTTCTTCAGGGTCGCTAAAACTTAGGATTTTTCGGTAAAGGGTTAACCAAAAATCAGATTGGCTCTGATAGATCACATAAACAATGTGAACTGCTGCTACAGTGTTTTTTGAAAGGCATGTCAGTACAGGGAATTGCTGTAAACTTACTGATATATACATGTATCAAAATCATGGCACGTTTTGATCAATTATATTTTGCTGTAGCTGTTCTCTTTAATTTCTTTGTTAGTGTTTAGAAAAGAATTTAACAGCAAAAAGATGTTGCCTATTTTTTCCAGAAGGAAGTAATACACCAATGCAACGCATACAAAAAAACAGATCCAAGTGGAGAGAAAACCCGAGCATGAACCTGGAAGAGTCCTGGGGATCTCTGTCACAATTCAATAAAAACCAGAGGGGTAGATTGTCGTTGGATATGGACGGTAGGTGCTTTGATGATTCATTAACCCTTTACCAGATGACAAAGTTTTAGCCTTGTCCAAATTAAAAGCATTTGCAGATGACAATTTCAGTTCGGCTCAAACGGTGCAATTTCTTTTTGATAGGGTACAAAACATTATTTTCTCCTTTTCCCACAATGTTTTCAAAAAGCTTCTTCCCCAGGGTCGTTAAAAGGCAGGATTGTGTGGTAAGGGTAACACACTAGCTCCTGGAGACGACTTTTTTCTGAAATTTGTTGTTTTTCAGCAGACCACTTATGAAAACATCGTAGCATAACTAGAAATTGTTTGTTTCAAGTAATTTCTCCTTTTACCACCATGTTTTTATATGTACTCATGTGTTAGACAAATATCTGCATAAATTGATGTGTACATGGTTTTATGGTATGTAATAGATTAAATAATTTTAGAGAAGTATGTAATGATGATTGTGTTTAGATTTTCAAAGTTGTCAAAATGGAATGTTTGATTTTGTCTATTTAATTACATTCCAGGTTCTTTAACATGTCACAAGCTTGTGCACATTATGCTATGCTTTTTCAAGGCGGAATACAATGAATAAGAAAAAATGTCTTGTTAACCATGTTAGTGCTTAGTAGACAGTGTAGATCAAGATCAGACCTAACAGAAAGGATCCTTGCTGTCCAAAGTTCTTTGACATGCTCAGCTTATAGTTTGCAATAAGAATAAATATTGCAGTAAATACTGGCATTTGTATTGTTGACTGAAACTGTTTGTTGCATTTTGTATGCAGGCTGAGGGTTAACTCTTGTTAATCAAGATCAGACTGCATAACATATGTAGTCTGATCTTGGATCAACACTGTTTGGATCAACTCTGTTTAAATTGTGTGAGATATTCGAACAAAAGAAACCTTGAAATAGGAGTATGTGTATTTTGGTCCTTACTACTGATTGCTAAATGTCTGTATTTACATAGCTGTCTAATTAATTCTTTAATGGACAACAAAGCTTTAAACTTGTACCATATTGAAAGAATTTGCAGACAATATTAAATATAGCTGAAATAACTGGATTTATCTTAGAAATAGTATCAAACATAGTGGAAAAGGAGAAAATGCTGGTAACCAGCATTTTCTCCCATTCCCACAATTTTTCCTACCACCCTTTTCCTGTAGGGTCCTCCGAAAGACAGAGGATTGTTGGGTGAAGGCTAAAATATAGAATGTATTGTTTCAGATGATGTTTTAGATGAATATATCAACAAAGCTGCCAAGCTTGCTGGATTGCCAGTAGAGCCTACAATACCAGAGGAAGGCCAGGTTGAACAGCCAGTAAACATAAGCGTAGAATCGTATGTAGTGACTAAAGTCTGTTTTCTTTTTTTTTGATGTTCTAAATGGGCCTATCAGATTTCACCTCTGTTGAATAGTAGTTGTTTATTTGCCTTTGTTTTTTAATATTATTTTAGTTATGTCATTGTCTTGCATTTCTGGAATTTAGAGTTGTCTTTCTTTGAACTAAGACTTTTTACACATTTGCCAGACAATGAGTTTTAGTCTTGTCTATTTCAAAAGCATTTGTATACAACAAATTAAATTGAACTGAATCAACAGGACTCGTTTTGAGAATGAATCAGAACATTTTAGGAAAGCGAGAAAGTGCTGGTCACTGGCCTGCATTCTGTTTTTGATAAACAGTTAAGTTGAAGCAACTGCCTTTTTGGATCAAAGCACTGGAGGGTATGAAATCACCTTTCAGTAACTGTTATGGTTGAAACATAGATAGAATATTGTATTAGGTATTTTAAATGCTTGCATGAGCTTTGAGAACTGCTGCTTTACTTATGTCGAAAGATATGTCTTGTAAGCAGTTGCTTCAAATCCAGAAATATCGCATTATCATTCTACATTTCAAAACTTCAGACTATGTTGATAAATCTATTCACAGAGATGATGATGAGTTTGTAATACCAGAGCTGCCTTATGGAAAAGACTTGGTGATCAATATTAGAACAACATGGGGAGATAAACACTATGTGGGTCTCACTGGTCTGGAAATTTTCTCATCTACTGGTCAACAGATGAAGATTTCAAAGGTACTATTTAGCCTCATATTGCAGCTTATTACATCTTAACCCTGTAGTGTATGATAAATTTTTAACTCTTTACCAGACGACAAAATTTAAGCTTTATGCAAATTGTAAGCATTTGCAGACGACAAATATAAAGTTACTCAAAACATAACATTTGTCTTTCATAGGGTAGAAAACGTGGGAAAAGGAGAAAATGCTGGTTACCAGCATTTTCTCCTTTTTCCACAATGTTTTCCATAAGCCATTTTTCTCAGGGTCATTTAACTCTTTACCACACAATCCTGACTTTTAACGACCCTGCGAAAGAAGCCTTTTGAAAACATTGCCACAGTGTTTTCTACCTTTCCCAAAACAAATTTCAATTTTTCAATCACATTTATTTTGTCGTCTGCAAATGCTTCCAATTTGGACCAGTCTAAAATTTTGTTGTTTGGTAAAGAGTTAGAGTCAACATTGTGCAGTAAGGGGTTAAGCTTGTCCAAATTGAAAGCATTTGCAGGGAACAAGATAAACATGAATCAAAAATCAAAACTTGTTTTTCGTCATAGAATTTTACCAGTCTTTGCTCCTTTTACTGCAGTCTTTTCAAAAGTCTTGTTCTCTAGGGACGTTAAAACTTGGGATTGTGTGGTAAAGGTTTAAAAGAAAAAATGCAGTAGGTTTAAAGTATGAATAATCAGTGCAAATTAGGGTTTAACCCTTTGCTATAAAAATCCTGAATTTTTAATGACCTTGAAGAAGGAGGATTTTGAAAACACCTTGGGAAAGGGGAAAATGCTGGTAACCAGCATTTTCTCCTTTACCACAATGTTTTCTACCCTTTCAAACACAAATCGCATCTAAACTTATGTCAAGTGGTAAAGAGTTAACTCTTTACCAGATGACAGAATTTGAGACTAGTCCAGACTGAAAGTATTTGCAGATGACAAAGTAAAGGTGGCACAGATCAGGAAATTTGTCTTTGATAGGATTGAAAGCATTGTGAGAAAAGGACAAAATGTTTGTTACCATCATTCTCTCCTTTTCCAACAATGTTTTCAAAAGCTTTTTTTCCCCCCTTTGTTAAAACACCAGATTGTGTGGTAAAGGATAACTTTCTGGCACTCATGCCGTGATGTCATTAGTTTCGAAGGTTGACCCCTCCAAGATGGGGATTCAAACTTGGTACCTCTCACATGAGAGGCTGATGCTAGATCCCCATATCACTGACTGTTAACCCTTTACCACACAATGCCACCTTTTAACAACCCTGGGAAAGAAGCCTTTTAAAAACATTGTGGGAAAAGGAGAAAGTGCTGATAACCAGTATTTTCTCCTTTTGTCACAATGTTTTCTACCCTGTCAAAGAAAAATTGCACCATTTGAGCAACAATGAAATTGTTGTCTGCAAATGCTTTTAATTGAGACAAGGCTAAGATTTTGTCATTTGGTAAAGAGTTAACTGTCAAAACTGAATCTTATAATCTATTATATCCATTTGACAAAAGCAGCTCCAATTATTAACTTCTCTGGATGGAGGTTATATGCTTTCTGAGTTGTATGATTTGTACATGTATAAGGGACCTTATAGGAGTCTTTTAATGTTTGCCTGTAAAACAATACATAAACAGTGTGGAACTACATACATGCACTGAATTTAAATAAAGTTCTCTAAATTATGAAATTACGCCATGGTTTACACAGATTACAAGCTAGGTCATACATTGAAAAATGGGAAGTGTTTATTATATAGAAAAAGGAAAAAAAAAGGAATATCTCCTTTTAATTCTTGATTTGAAGTGAAGTATTGATGCAAAAATAGAAATTTCTGGTTGTGAGCAGTTTATCCTATTGCCACAATGTTCTTGAGAGTGGTCCACTGGAAAGGGAAAGAATCTTCTATAGGAGTTAATAACTTAATGGAGTCCAACACATTTCAGAATTAGGACTTTACAGAAGTCTCTTAAAACAGCTCATAACAGGAAGCAATTACTTATTACAAGCTTATCTTTGTGAATTTCTAGATACGAGCTGATCCAAGTGATATAAATGTGCTACCAGACTACGACAAAGATCCAAGAGTTGTGAAAAATTTGATTGATGGTGTGAATAGGACTAGAGATGACATTCACATGTGGTTGGCTCCCTTTAACAAAGGAAAGGACCACTTTGTGTTTGCTACTTTAGACAAACCATGTAAAATAGCCCTATTAAGAATATGGGTGAGTATACTTTGAGTATGATTTAGATAAAGCTTAACTTTGTATCTTTGATAATTTTAGATACATGTATTTGAGTCATTCTCTGTGAAAAGGGGGCTTAATGCATCTCCATGATCCATGATACCAAGTAAAATGGTCACATAATTATGGATCCAAAATTGCCACTTCTTTTTAACAACCAACTTAATCACGAGTTAGACTTGTCCTTTGACATACAGAAAATTGACCTATAGCGAAAAGTTTCGGCCCAGGTCAGCCTGTGCGGACTGCACAGGCTGACATGGGTCGATACTTTTCGCAGATGCATTAAGCCCCCCTTTCACAGAGCATGGCTCATTTATTGAAAGAGAGAAGTCTCCAAGAGAAAAAAGGGTACTTTAAACAAAGAATTTTTTACACAGACTCTCTCCCCCAAAACATTTGTTTCCATTTTAAGCATTGTTGCTCCTTTTATGGCAATGTTTTTAAAAGCTATCTGTTGCAGAATATGTAAAATGTTGCCATTGTGCACTATTGACCAAAACAAAGTTTATTTAACTCTTTTACCAGCATTTTCTCCCTTTCCCCCTGTTTTTTCTAAAGGTATCTTCCTCGGAGTTCTTAAAACACTGGACTGTTTGGAAAAGGTTACAGAATAGGTTCAACAATCAATGCGATTTAAAAATGTGTTAGGTATTAAATAGGCTTTGTAGGTCTGAATAGCCTACATACACTAATGGTTTAATTAATCCTACTAGAATTAGTGGTTGTGTAAATCATAAAATGGTTATGAGTGTGGAATATTGATTTGCATTAATATATTGTATATCATTTTGTTGATTGGCTATTTGTTCATATACTTCAGAATTACAACAAATCCAGAATTCATTCATATCGTGGTGCCAAAGATGTTGTGATATCTTTAGATTCATCTGTGATATTTAAGGGTGAGATAGCCCGAGCATGTGGTGGGATAGAGGGAGGTACAGAGGCTTTTGGGGATGTAAGTTACTCTGTGTCTTGGTGTTTGTAAACCTTTTAATAACCTCAGTTTCCTCACCAGTGTAAATCAAGATCACACTGCACAAAATGTGCAGTCTGATCTTTGATCTAAAATGTTCACTTTGCTAAGACATGATTTTGGACAAAAGCAACCTTGATATTGCTATTATCTGGTGTTACTTCTTCTTTTGAAATGCCAACTGGGTTGCCTTAAGGTTCAAGGTTTTCTTTATATTCCCCTTTTTCACTTCAGATTACTTTAGACCTGTTTACTATGCACTGAATTGCACTACGGCCTTATTATGAAACTTTTTTTTTATTTCTCAGAAGAATGAAAAAAATAACCAGTGTCAGTTTCCATGAATTTTTCTTAGACATTAGAGGAAAAAAAAGTAAAATACGACAATTTTTTCAATAAAAAGTGCGAAACATTTTTCTTCTCAACAAGGATACTTACAAAGATTACCCAGTTTGACTGATTGATTGGATAAGTAAATTAAAGTTTCCAAGGGTGTCATTTGTCAGAAAAGACTTCATAGTAATGGATTAATGGGTTTAAACTGCATATTTTGCAGACAATATTGTTCACAATGGATGAAGGTATTCTGGAAGCTGTTTCGCAAAATGATGAGGCTTATGAGGGAGAAATGTTGAGTGATGACGAACCATTTGATGTTGAAAGACCTTCAACAGCTGAGGGTGGAGGAAGTGTAAGTATAGTACATAGTAAAACCTTCAAAGTTAAGTACAGTACATAGTAAGACCTTGAAAGTTAAGTATGGTACATAGTAAGACCTTGAAAGTTAAGTATGGTACACAGTAAGACCTTGAGAGTTAAGTATAGTACATAGTAAGACCTTGAGAATTAAGTCTAGTACATAGTAAGACCTTGAGAGTTAAGTCTAGTACATAGTAAGACCTTGAAAGTTAAGTCTAGTACATAGTAAGACCTTAAAAATTAAGTATAGTACATAGTAAGACCTTGTAAGTTAAGTATAGTACATAGTAAAACCTTGTGAGTTAAGTATAGTACATAGTAAGACCTTAAAAGTTAAGTATAGTGCATAGTAAGACCTTGTAAGTTAAGTATAGTACATAGTAAAACCTTGTAAGTTAAGTATAGTTCATAGCAAGACCTTGTAAGTTAAGTATAGTACATAGTAAGACCTTGTAAGTCAAGTATAGTACATAGTAAAACCTTGAGAGTTAAGTATAGCACATAATAAGACCTTGAGAGTTAAGTATAGTACATAGTAAGACCTTGAAAGTTAAGTATAGTACATAGTAAGACCTTGAAAGATAAGATACATGTAGGACATAGAAAGTTCTCTGAAACTGGTAATAATCTTTTGGTACTAACTTTCTTTGATTTAGTGGTTGGTCAAGCCATGAATTCAAGTTCTTGGCCAAAAATCAGTCCTTTATTTTAATTGCTTCAAAGGCTCTATAGCTGCCAAAAGTAAACAGTCGGGTGGTAAAATGCATTTGAATTTAAATCATACCATTTAAAAGTATGGAAAATATTATGAAGATGACAGTCTGTTATTGTGTGGTCAGTCCAAGTGTTAGCCACTGGCAGAAAAATGAATTTTTAATATCAGGCAAAAAGTGAACAAAACATGGAGTGACCTGTCAGGTTTTAACCTAGTTGTGAAATTAATTTCTCTGCCAACAACTAACATTTGGACCGACCAGACAATAACAAATTATCATCTTCTCAATAATTTCCATACTTTTAAATAGTACGATTTAAATTTAAATGCATTCTAACACCCGCCTTGTTTACATGTGGCCACTATTGTTACTTTAAGATTTTGTTGAATATGAACATGTCAATGTACATGCCCTGATCTTTTTGAAATTGCAAATGTTCATAATAAGCTTCGAATATGCTTGATTAGGGTGGCAACTGAAAGTTTCTCAGGGTATATTTTGTCAAAAAGGATTGAAAATGACATTAAACTAGCAAACAGGGTGTTCAGTGCTTTGATCTATTTTCAGGATCGTCCTTTCACCAGAGCTGTAGGCAATATCAATGACATGCAGAGAGAAGCAACGAACATATCACTCGCTCCAGAATATGAGGGAGACATTGTTGTGTATCGAGGGAAATGTAAGTCAGAGATAATTAATCATGAATCAGACAACAAAATGTTCAGACTTGTTTAAATTTAAAGCATATGCAGATGACAAACTAAATGGGGCTCAAATGACTGAGTTTGATAAGGATTAACCCTGTACCCAACATACTTGTAATTTAACAACCTTGAAGGAAAAAGGCTATTGAAAAAATTGTGAGAAAAGGGGGAAAAAGGTGGTAACCAACATTTTCTCCTGTTACCACTATGTGTACTACCCTTTTGAAGACAAATTTCCTGATATGAGTCCCACTTAATATGTCTTCTGCTAATGTGTTCTATTTGGAAAAGTTTAAAGTGTTGTTGTTTGATGAAGATTTTATGTACATGATGAGCCCAAGAACACACAGAGCTTAGAGCACAAAGCAGGTTGCACATGTATGGATAGTTTAGATCAAAATCGAACAGTACAGAACATGCAATCTAATCCTGGATGTATATTTGCTGACATTATGCAAGGATATTTTTACCAAGGCAACATTTTGTCTCTTTTCAGTGACTGGAAATGTCTTGCTATTTATTTTGTTTGTGCAGAAGACCACTTCTTGAAACATTGTGACATAAGCTGACGTTTCTCCCAACAAGCAGTTTCTCCTTTTGAAAAGTGTTTCACTTGATTTCATACATTGAAACTTACTTTATATGATTTATCCATAGGAGGATGGTTTTAGAAGGTCTTGAGATAATGTATTACTGTTGGAAAAAGAACTGGACAAAAATATTTTAGCCATGCTTTGTGAAAAGGGGGCTTAATGCAACTGCAAAAAGTACCCACCCAGGTCAGCCTGCGGAGTACGCACAGGCTGACCTGGGCCCAAACTTTTTGCTTTTGGTAAATTTTCTGGATGTCGAAGGACCATTCTACCTCAAGATTAAAAGCCCCCTTTTGCCACAGTATGGCTAATTTGTGTATGTTGAAGTTTACTGAAAAAAAAATTAATGCCCATAAAATTTGGTATTTAGTCCTGTAGTAACCTATATAGTAGCAGGTGACAAAATTGTAGACTTGTTCATTGTGAAAGCATTTGCAGACAACAAATTAAATGTGTTCAAATGCTGGAATTAGTTTTCGAAAGAGTAGATAACATTGTGGGAAAAGGAGGAAATGCTGGTCATCAGCTTCCTTCGTCTGTTACATTTAAATCATGGAATTGTTTGGTGAAGGGCTAAACTGCATCAAAACTGAAATTTTTTACCTGTTATTTTAGGTATAGAATTGAACTTTATAGCCACTTGGGGCGACCAACACTATCTAGGTCTAACTGGACTGGAAATTGTCGGCAAAGAAGGGGAAGCCTTACCGGTAGCTATGGAAATCATTTCTGCCAATCCTGCTGATGTTCGTGGATTACAAGGACATGAAAGGGATGACAGAACATTAGATAAGTATGTGTTCATCTACCAGGGTCCGTATTCACCATCCATTCTTTAGAACATTCTTTGTCTTATTCTCCTAAATTTTCTAAATGTGACAGTAACACAACTTTTGATAGGCTAAACCAAATGGTTTAGCCAATCAGAAGTTGTGTTACTTCGACATTTAGAAAAATTCTGGAGAATAAGACCAAGAACATTATTATTGTCAGCATGGAAATGTCTAAAAGTTCTGTTGATATTTGTGACATACAGGATTTGAAATGAATGATGGAATGTAACTCTGTGGCCAGTGTCAATCAAGATCAGACTGAACAAGACATGCAGTCTGATCTTTGACCTACTCTATCCACTTTCCTGAAACACTATGGTCGAAAGCAATCATGAACTTGCAATTACTTGGATTTTTCTTTTCTAGATTAAAAATGTCCTTCTGGTTTATTTGGCACAGTAAGTGTGAAATGCTGAATAGTTTTATTGTAATAGACTTGTAGATGGGAATGTTTAATTGTTTTACTGTGTTGAACTCTTACATGGAAACATTGAATACTCTTACTGTGATTGACTACGAAACAGAAATGCTTTATGTATTTACAGTCAGACTTGTATGGAGCAAGCACCTATCAGACACTGAAATTGTGCTTGCTTAGCACAGGTTCTTTCATAATACAGGTATATTTAAATTTTGATAGACTGGTACATGGTAATACTTATATTCTTTCTTTGATAGACTCATGGAGAGAGATGTTATCATCTTGGTTTTACTTTGATGGGTGTTTAGTGGAAATGTCCCTAATTTTTATTTTGATAGACTGATTGCTGGAAATGTTGCATATTTTTATTGTGATAGACTGTTAGATGGAAATGTTACATGTTTATATTGTGATAGACTGATAGATGAAAATGTTACATATCTTTATTGTGATAGACTGATAGATGGAACCAATGTGACAACATCTGATGAACACATGTGGTTAATACCTTTCACTGAAGGAAATCATCATACTCTGACCATTAACTTTGGCCAGAAGGTAGTTATGGCTGGTCTGCGGTTATGGAACTACAACAAAAGTAAAGAGGACACCTATCGAGGGGTAAGTGAATTTATTCCTGTTCATGATGAGAAACTTGAATGTTGTACAATGCTTTCAACTGTTCATATATATCAATGCAAATCCTTTTCTCCACAAATTGTTTTAATTCAATAATTTGAGCTACATGCAATTTATTATCTGCAAATGATTTCAATATGGATGGGTCTAAAATTGATTGTCTTGTAAAGAGAAATGGGTAAATGGTCAAGCTTTGTGGAAAAAAATCTACCCAGTGCAATATGATGTAGAAAAATAAATGTTAATGTCATTTCAGGCACGCCTAGTCCATGTTGCAATTGATGGCAAGGTCATTTCACCACCGGAGGGGTATTT
Source organism: Tridacna gigas (assembly GCA_945859785.2). NCBI lineage: Eukaryota > Metazoa > Mollusca > Bivalvia > Cardiida > Cardiidae > Tridacna > Tridacna gigas. The sequence goes on along the minus strand of OX244030.2, from coordinate 47,042,756 downwards.
GATACGAAAAGGTCCTGGAAACTGCCATTTCGACTTTGCACAAGAGGTTTCATTTTCTCCAGATGCTAATAAGAATTATCCTGTTCTGTCTGCCTTAGGGTGAGCAGGGGTCTTTATTTTTATCATCCTTTAGGGAGACAAATCAATTCACTCATTTCCCCCAAGAAGCAACATCACACAACAGTAGCTAAGAAAGCAGTTTTGTATAATTAAGGGTTCCAGATAGAGGGAGTGATTTTGATTCCAAAATTGAAAATGTTACTTATTCTCCACTAAGCCCTATGTTATGGGTATTCATTAGAATTGTCTCATCGATTCTAGTGAGTACCCACAACATAGGGTTTGGAAGAGAAATAATGGATTTAGAGTACCATCACTCCCTCTTATCTGGAGCTGTGTAATGTATAACGAAGGCAATGCAATTGCTGGTATAAATGGTTTTTGGAATGCCAATGCCATTGATTACCATCAGTCCTTTACTTGAAGACAGATGCAAACACCCTAACTACTGTACCATACCTGCAATAGGTTAATGAAGTATGGCTTGTACGGACAACAAAGAGAATAGTTTCACAAGTCCAGAAGGACATCTATTCAACACATAACTTTCCTTGTTTTCTCTGTAATATAGCCATTACAAAATTTTGTTATGTTACACAGGTCTGAGATAAGATTTTGTGACATCATTAGATCATTCTGTGACACCATTTGTTGAATAACTGTATTTCTACCAACCATTTACATACCTTGTCATACACAACTGTAGATCATTTTAAAACTAAGGTTTGATATATTCTTAGACTAACAATCCAAAATTTATATGCCAGCTTCCTCAGAACTTTTTTTTATCACAAACCTATACTCCTGCCAAAGCAGTGAGTAGGTCTCATTCATGAATATACATTTAGGATTGGCATTTAGATCAAATAACAATGCATGTAATTCTTGACATGGAGTGATGTGATGAAAAGAATCCGACATTTTTGGCTTTTGAGATAAGAATTTTGTTAAACTCATCTAGAAAAATGTCACTAAGTCTTCCAAAGGCTGGCTTGAAAACATTTTTCTACACCCATTTTTTATTTAAGATTTCATCTCAAAAACTAATTTATGTCAATACTACATATGTTTTTTTTATTGGTTGATTGCTTTCGATGTTGGTATATTATTTTGTTTTTAACTCCTAAGCTTCAGAAACAAGTTTGAAGCAGATCACTTCAAAAAGAACCCTGTTAACCCTTAAATGTGGCTAAAGAACTGAAATTTGTTTTGGGAAGTGTAGAAAACATTGTGGGAAAAGGAGAAAATGCTGGTTACCAGCATTTTCTCCTTTTCCCACATTGTTTTCAAAAGTCGTCTTTCTCAGAGTCGTTATAAGTCAGGATTGTGTGGTAAAGGGTTAAATAGGAATCATGAAGATGAGTTAACATACAATGTTTTCAAAAGCCTTCTTTCTCAGGGTTGTTAAAACCGGATTATGTGGTAAAGGTTTAAGGTTGAAAACATGAATACATCTGAAAAGATTTTGGTGAAAGCCGAAATTGCTCTGTATGAGAAACTCCTCCTATTGCGGTGATGTTTTCAAAGGCGTCTTCTGAAAAATGAAATAAGTTGTTTGCAGGAGGTAATGTGTTAATCTTTTTTAACTTTAACAGGCCAAGCACAGATGAAAGTCAAAACTATGACTTTGTACAGATGCCATGTGGATGTATCCTTTCTTTTGTCTTGAAAAAATTTACTGATTAACACACTTTCAGCTTGAGTAGCTTTCTTTTTCAGAAGTAATCAGTTAAAGCGATGAGCAACAGTTTAAGAGCTAGATATGCACATTTTGGTTTGGTTGAAAAACCCCAAACATTTCAGATACAAGCCTAGTTTGGCAATAAAATGTCACAAAATATTGCCTAGCACAGATCAAATATCAGACTGCACTTTCTAAACATTCTGATCTTAGTCCTCACTGCCCTAAAGAGTCCTGAAATCATAATTTAAACTGTGAGAAAACTACTAGAGCAGAGTTCCAGATGGGGGGAGAGATTTTGATTTCAAAATTGTAAATATTAGTTATTCTCCACTAAACCCTATGTTATGGGTACTCATTAGAATTGTCTCACCAAGACAAATCTAATGAGTACCCACAACATAGAGTTTGGAAGAGAAATAATGGATTTAGAGTACCATCACTCCCTCTTATCTGGAGCTCTGAAGAACATCACTGTATTGTAAGAAAATGTAGTTATTTATTTAGTTAGTTATTTATTCTTAATGCTTAGTCAGTTATATATCAGTTACAACTGTTCAGTACTTGGGGTGATGTTTACTATGTTGGGCTGAATGGTGTAGAGTTCTATGATGCAAATCTTCAACAAATACCCCTCACAGAAAACAGTATGTATTCTTGTTTTTGTTTCTTTCTTATAGTCGTGCTCTCAGTTTTTCTAAAAATTTATATTTACTTTATTTGGCACTTTTAAAGTTAAGATAAAGATGTTTTAAAGAATAAATGATGGGACTAAAAAATACCAGTTATCTAAAACAGGTGAATAGAATATGTTTTCTGTATCACACATGCACTTTGTGTAGATTTTTCCTCTTCATGCATTTACTCAGTGTAGAACACCATCGTGTTCAAGGACTACTTCTTTTGATTCATGTTTTGCTCTTTCCATCAAATTCTGTTGATATTCAGCTCTCTGATGATTTTTTTTGTTTTGTCTGATTAAATTTGTGATGCTTTTTTACAGTTATAAGGGGAAGGTATATAATAAAAAGAAGTTATATTAAAAAAGGAACATTACATCAGTCTGCATTAATGTGCTGTTGGTTCAGGTCTCACAGTGTGTGTAACGAGGTTTGCATCAGATTCAACCTTTGGTCACATCCAATATGCACCTCTTTACACATGCAACTTAACCTGATCTAACCAAACACATAATTTATACAGACTATTGTAATAATCCATATATACTGAAATTATTCCTATACCAAGACCTGTGTAGTTGTTAGTTGTATGAGTTGGCTACATTTTGAGTTGGGAAGGCTCTTCATTTAAAAGCATTACATTATTGCCTTTTCTCTTGCATTCTTTTGTTGTATTTAAAGTATTCCTTACTATGATGGACAGTTGAAGAAAAGATCAAATTCTGATGATTATCAACTTTTTGAGCAGAGCATCAAGAAAACATTGTATTGAATGGGAAAAAAAATCAGTATGCCAACAATGCAACAGTTGTTTGCAGAAGCTGTTTGAGGTTCATTTCTGTATGAATTTAAGCCTGTACTACACAATCCCAATTTTTAATGATCTTGAGAAGGAAGACTTCTGAAAACATTGTGGGAAAAGGAGAAAATGGTGGTAATCAGCATTTTCTCCTTTTCCACAGTGCTTTCTACCATATTAAAGACAACTTCCACAGTTAGAGCCACATTTAATTTTGTTGTCTGCTAAAGGTTTGGGTTTTGACAGGTCTAAAATTCTGTTGTGTGGTAAAGGGTTAAGAGTTTAATTGCAATAAAATCCCCATTCAAACAAATCAAACAAACAGAAAAAATTTGTGTGGCCAAGAGCTCTTATTTGTGTCCATTTCAGATATATCTGCCTACCCAGACAGTGTTAATGTACTGGAGAATATACAGAATGATGCCAGAACTCCAGACAAACTTATTGATGGATTTAATGACACTACAGATGGATCTCATACTTGGCTTGCCCCTATTTTACCGTCCATTGTAAGTATTTGTTTTGATTACTTATCTGATATGGGTTGAACCATGAGTACATTTCATCCTATTTGCCTTGCATGAGACCTGTTTTAGAAACATTTAAACAAAAGAATAATTAAGAAATTTCTCTCTTAACTTGGAATAAATATGATGTTAAAAGGTATTACTATTAATTTCTTGTTTGTATATTATTTCTCCATTCAAGTTCTTTCCTACATTCAGGAAGCTGAAAAATAATTGAGGAATATGTGTAGCATGGGGCTAATTGTTTAAGCTACTGGTAGATCTATATTGCATCTGGCCTAAAATGTTTTTCAGTTAAACAGAGTGTATGTGATATTTGATCAGCCTACAACTATATCAATGATTAAACTATGGAACTACAGTAAAACAAGTAACAGAGGAGCTAAAGATTTTGCAGTGAGTACATTTACTAGTTACCTCCTGAAGCAAATTTGACAGGTTGCGGGTTTTACTTTGTGCTTTTAGCTTGAGCTGTAGACAACATAGCCTCAAAATTGCAGGTCTTAGAAATTTTTTCAATTATCCACTAGACTGCTTATGAAAATTATCCCTTTCTTAACCCTTTACCACACAATCCCGACTTTTAATGACCCTGAGGAAGAAGGCTTTTGAAACATTGTGGGAAAAGGAGAAAATGCTGGTAACCAGCATTTTCTCCTTTTCCTACAATGTTTTATACCTTTCCAAAAACAAATTTCAATTTTTCAGTCACATTTATTTTGTTGTCTGCAAATGCTTTCAATTTCGACCAGTCTACAATTTTGTCATTTGGTAAAGAGTTAACTCTTTACCAAACAACAAAATTTTAGACTCGTCCAAATTGAAAGCATTTGCAGATGATAAAATTAGTGTTGCTCAAACATTGAAATTTATTTTTGGAAGGGTAGAAAACAGTGTAGGAAAAGGAGAAAATGCTGGTTACCAGCATTTTCTCCTTTTCCTACAATGTTTTCAAAAGGCCTCTTTCTCAGAGATGTACCCAGTATTTTTTCAAAAAGGATTGATTATTGTCTATATCCACTTGTACTTTTATTTACTTTTCAGAGATGAAACAAACATCCCTTTATAAAAAAAAAAAACACAGGTTTCATTTCCATATGATAAATTGTACAAAAATATTTGAAAGTATGGTTTGTTTATATCAAGTTTCATGATGCAGTTGTAAATGCCTTTCTCTACTCCAAAAGAATTACATCCCATTTTTTTTTTTTTTTTTTTTTGAGGGGGTGTGTTCAAAATATTAAGCTCAATAGACATAGATACAACGAATTATGGGAATTATGGGTTAAAAGATAAAGTACAGCTTCAATAAATGTTCTAGTTTAATTAGTAAGCCTGCTTTTCATTACTGCAGTTACTGGTTGATGATTTATTAGTCTACAATGGGGTACTTCAACCAGTGACCACAGGGGTGCGTGGAATACTTCCTACAGTAGCTGGTGCACAACCTCATCATACCATCCTGTTCACCAATAATAAAGACATCATCCATAAAGAAAAACACAATATTATCAGGTATTTGTTTCTGCTTCATATCTTTCAGGAAACCCTACAGAAAGAACAATTTCTTTCCTCAATTTCAACAGCATTTTACTTGTATCCTGGCAACCTGTTTGCTCTTAACAATACATTGCTAGGGTGGTATTTGCAAATCATTTTATACTGCATCCTTAGCCTTATTCTAGATTTAGAAAGTAACACAATTTCTGATTAAACAATTTCAAATTTAGAAAATTCTTGAGAAGTAGACAAAAAATGTAATTAAGAAGGGTTGATGAATATAGGCCTAGAACTATCCACTGCACGCCATGCAACCAGCTGCTTTTCTTCTCAAAAACATTAATACTGTTGAGCAATTGAAAAGTAACAAATTCTTTTGCAATGATATTTTGGAATCCTCAACACACATTTTGGCTTAGCCAGAATTCAAACTCCTAAGCCCTAGATTACTGTGCCCCATGTAGGTTACCACTGACCTAGAATGGCTCATAAGTGCCGTAACATTTCACTGTAAATCTTTACCAGAGAATGAAATTGTACAGACTTGTCCGAATTCAAAGTACATGTATTTACAGATTAATTGTGAAATTTTGCTCAGGTGTGGAGATTTTTCCTTGAAAGTGGAGAAAGCATTGTGGGAAAAGGAGGAAATGGTGGTTACCAGCATTTTCCAATTTTCCTACTATGTTTTCATAAACTTTCTTACTCAAGCTTGTGAAAAAAAAAACTTGTTTGGTAAAGGGTTAACTCTTTACAAGAGGACAAGATTTTAAACTGTTGAAAACAAAAAAACATTTGTAGAAAAATAAAATGTGGCACAAAGTATTGGATTTGCATTAGAAAGAGTAGAAAACATTGTCAGTAAAGTAGAAAATGATAGTTACCAGTATTTTTTTTCCATTTCCCAATCATGTTTCAATATATTCTTCTAGAGGGTTATGAGGAAAGGTTTGTTTGGTAAAGAGAAAAACCTTACAGCAGACGACCTTGAGAACATATCAGCAAATAGAAATAATCAACAGGAACCAAGTTTAATATTTTAACAGTCTGAAAACATTATGGCAAAAGGAGGAATTGGTTGTTTGTACTAATCATTGAAAGTATCATAATTTATGATTTGAATATTATAGCAATCAGACTGGAGAGCAAGATGTCCAGATGACAAATGACAAAAAAATTGTTAGCCATTACAATGATCCTAAGAGAGCACAGTCTGGGAAACCTGTGGATCAATGTGAGTAGTTTCTATCCTCATTTATTAGACTTTATTTGTTAACTAATAAGCCTTAGAGCCCCTTTACAACTATAGTTACCTTATGGGCCAGTGTAGATCAGGATCAGACTGCACAGAACATGCAGTCTGATCCATGATTTATACTGTCCGCTTTGTAGAGACACTTCGAAGAGGAGCAACTTTGAAATTGCAATTATTTTTGACTTATTCTTATTTCTATACTGAAAATGTTTATTGGGTTTAATGGAGCTCTAAGGGTATACATGTTTAACCCTTAACCCTTTCCCAAACAAGCCCTGCTTTTCACTTGTCTGCAGTACAAGTCTTTTGAAAACGCGGTGGGAAAAGGAGAAATTGCTCGTAACGAGCAATTTCTCCTTTTCCCACAGTGTTTTCTACCCTTTTTAAGAACTTTCTGCCATTTTCATCAAATTTAAAATTGTTGTCTGCAAACTCTTTCAATTTGGACCAGTCCAAAATTTGTTGTTTGGTAAAGGGTTAAACTGCTAAATAAGCTTAACTTGAAGTTGATAGTAAAAAACCTGAATGTATCAAACTTGGGACCTTATGCTTATGAGGCCAACCCTCCAACTCGCAACCACAGTCACCACTAAACAGAACACCCCATGGTTACAGTTTCTGACTGGGTTATAATTCTTTCTTTTTGATAAATGTATGCATCAGACACATTTGTCAATTTTTTGTTGTCCCACTGTGTTTACCTAGGCCTCATATTAACTATTTCTACAATTTAAATATTTCATTTTCTTTTCAGCTAAACGTCCAACAACCAGTGTAATACATTCTAAAAAGAGGAGATAATGTCATCTTGCATGATAGACAGACATAAGCCAGTTTTATTTATCACCAGGCTTTCGTTTTTATGATGGGTATCAGCATGTAACAGACTGAAAATCAGCAATTTTTGATAGCCTGCATTCCTACACAGAATATGACCTTCATACCTGTGCAGTGATACAGCTAAACCCTATACTACACAATCCAATTCTTAACAACCAAGAGAAAGAAGACTTTTGAAAACATTGTTTGAAAGGGAGAAGATGCTGGTAACCAGCCTTTTCTCCTTTTTCTACAATATTCCTGTCCCTTCAAAGACAAAATTATCACTTTTAGCGCTGCTGTCTCCAAAGAAAACATTGCAGCCCTTAAACTAGTTGTTAACTATCAAAACCTGAATTCATACAACAAGGGTAGGTAACCACCAAAGTATTTTTGGCATTTATGCCCCATTTTCATCTTGGAGTTTTCACTGAAAGCATCTGCAGTCCGGCTTTGGCACCTGCATGGGGTACTTTTGTTTTTCCTTTTCACATAATGTTTTCTGTCCTACCAGGGACAAATGATATAATTTGAGCAAAACTGGGAACACCCTCATTTGCAATTGCTTTCAGTATCTAAAATTTTATTTCTTGCTGAAGAGATGAGAATTTCTATGGAGAAAAAAAAAAGACTTGCTGGTAACTTGCATTTGCTTTCCTTACAGTAGTTTTCCATTCCTGCAAAGGTTTTTAGCACATTTTAATGGTTTTAAGAAGCCCAAAAAAGAGACTGTATGGTAAAGGGTTGACTTGAGCTGGTGAAGGCCCCCCTGAAAACACTGGGAGAACAACCAGGATCTCTCCAACTTTATCGATTCTAGATGACTTTACTCAGAAAAGAGTTTTCGGGCCAGTAGCCCTTTTGTTAGCTCACCTGAGCACAAAGTGCTCAAGGTGAGCTTTTGTGATCGCCCAATGTCCGTCGTGCGTCGTCCGTTGTCCACAATTTCTTTAAACATCTTCTCCTCCTAAACCACTGGGCCAATCTTGATGAAACTTGGCAGGGATGTTCCTCAGGTGAAGCTCTACCAAAGTTGTTCAAGAGATTGAATTCCACCCATAACTCTGGTTGCCATGGCAACCAAAAGGAAAAAAATAGCAAAATCTTCAAAAATCTTCTTCTCTGAAACTAGAAGGTGTAGAGCTTTGATATTTGGTATGTAGCATCTCCTAGTGGACCTCTACCAAGTTTGTTCATATGATGTCCCTGGGGTCAAAACTGGCCCCGCCCCAGGGGTCACAAGTTCAAACATAGGAACAAAGAAGGAAAACTTTAAAATTCTTCTTCTCTGAAACTGGAAGGTGTGGAGCTTTGATATTTGGCATGTAGCATCTCCTAGTGGACCTCTACCAAGTTTGTTCATATGATGTCCCTGGAGTCAAAACTGGCCCCGCCCCGGGGGTCACAAATTTCAAACATAGGAACAAAGAAGGAAAACTTTAAAATTCTTCTTCTCTGAAACTGGAAGGCGTGGAGCTTTGATATTTGGCATGTAGCATCTCCTAGTGGACCTCTACCAAGTTTGTTCATATGATGCCCCTGGGGTCAAAACTGGCCCCGCCCCGGGGGTCACAAGTTTCAAACATAGGAACAAAGAAGGAAAACTTTAAAATTCTTCTTCTCTGAAACTGGAAGGCGTGGAGCTTTGATATTTGGCATGTAGCATCTCCTAGTGGACTTCTACCAAGTTTGTTCATATGACGCCCCTGGGGTCAAAACTGGCCCCGCCCTGGGGATCACAATTTTCAAACATAGGAACAAAGAATGAAAACTTTAAAATTCTTTTTCTCTGAAACTGGAAGGTGTGGAGCTTTGATATTCGGCATGTAGCATCTCCTAGCAGACCTGTACCAAGTTTGTTCATATGATGTCCCTGGGGTCAAAACTGGCCCCGCCCCGGGGGTCACAAGTTTCAAACATAGGAACAAAGAAGGAAAACTTTAAAATTCTTCTTCTCTGAAACTGGAAGGTGTGGAGCTTTGATATTTGGCATGTAGCATCTCCTAGTGGACCTCTACCAAGTTTGATCATATGATGTCCCTGGGGTCAAAACTGGCCCCGCCCCGGGGGTCACAAGTTTCGAACATAGGAACAAAGAAGGAAAACTTTAAAGTTCTTCTTCTCTGAAACTGGAAGGCGTGGAGCTTTGATACTTGGCATGTAGCATCTCCTAGTGGACCTCTACCAAGTTTGTTCATATGATGTCCCTGGGGTCAAAACTGGCCCCGCCCCGGCAGTCACAAGTTTCGAACATAGGAACAAAGAAGGAAAACTTTAAAATTCTTCTTCTCTGAAACTGGAAGGCGTGGAGCTTTGATATTTGGCATGTAGCATCTCCTAGTGGACTTCTACCAAGTTTGTTCATATGACGCCCCTGGGGTCAAAACTGGCCCCGCCCCAGGGGTCACAAGTTCCAACATAGGAACAAAGAAGGAAAACTTTAAAATTCTTCTTCTCTGAAACTGGAAGGCATGGAGCTTTGACATTTGGCATGTAGCATCTCCTAGTGGACCTCTACCAAGTTTGTTCATATGATGCCCCTGGGGTCAAAACTTGCCCCGCCCCGGGGGTCACAAGATTCGAACATAGGAACTAAGAAGGAAAACTTTAAAATTCTTCTTCTCTGAAACTGGAAGGCCTGGAGCTTTGATTTTCGACATGTAGCATCTCCTAGTGGACTTCTACCAAGTTTGTTCATATAACGCCCCTGGGGTCAAAACTGGCCCCGCCCTGGGGGTCACAAGTTTCAAACATAGGAACAAAGAATGAAAACTTTAAAATTCTTCTTCTCTGAAACTGGAAGGTGTAGAGCTTTGATATTTGGCATGTAGCATCTCCTAGTGGACCTCTACCAAGTTTGTTCATATGATGTCCCTGGGGTCAAAACTGGCCCTTCCCTGGGGGTCACAAATTTCGAACATAGGAACAAAGAAGGAAAACTTTAAAGTTCTTCTTCTCTGAAACTGGAAGACGTGGAGCTTTGATATTTGGCATGTAGCATCTCCTAGTGGACCTCTACCAAGTTTGTTCATCAATTGACCTGACAGTTGGTCAGAAATTGGATTATGCACGTTGAGTGAATTTCGCCTATTGACTCAGGTGAGCGACCCAGGGCCATCATGGCCCTCTTGTTTGATTTTGTGCCAGATTTTCGCAAAGACTTTTGGGAAAGTCACATGATCAGTAGCATGCATCAATAACATGGATTTATATTCAAGTTGGTGTGATGAAGTCATATCTGATCTCATAAAAATAGAGTAACCAATTCAAACTAACTGTCCACTTATTTAACCCTTTACCACACTGCCAATTTTGGACTCTTCCATAGTGAAGATAATATTTGTCTTTGAAAAGCTAGCAAACATTCTGGGAAAAGAAGAAAATGCTGGTTACAAGCATTTTCTCCTTTTCCCACAATGTTTTTGAAAGCCCGCTTTCTCAGGGTCACTAAAACTCGGAATTCTGTGGTAAATGACTAATTGTATTTAGCGAGTTTTACAAGAAATTTACATTTACATAATAACCCCCTTTAAAGATTCTAGTGTCCAGTCAAGCCATTATCTCCCTTGTTACCTCATGAAACAAAAAGGCTTATTTTTCAATGTACTATGATTTTTGTTCCATGTTCCGTCCAAACCACAAAGCTTTTTGATGTTTGCATTATGTAACATATTTCCAGGTGGGCTTTGTTGCTCATTCAGTAACACACAAGGCTTGTAATCCAACAGTTGCTAGTCTGAATCCTGGCTTGCCTGTTTTCCCTCAATGGATATTTTGAGAACCCTTTACCACACTATCTCGAGTGTTAACGATTGCAACAGAGAAAGCATTTTAAATCAATGTGGGAAAAGGAGAAAATGCTGATAACCAGCATTTTCTCCTTTTCCCACGTTGTTGTCGACCTAATCAAAGACATTCCATGCTTCAAGCCACCTTTAATTTGTAGTCTGCAAATGTTTTCAAACTTTGAGAGTTAACTCTTTCCCAGACAATAAATTTTTAGACTTATCCAATTTGAAAGCATTTGTAGATGGCAAATGAAACATGTCCCTAATGATGGTATTGTCCTAGAGTAGAAAACGTAGTGGGAAAAAGAAAAAAATGCAGGTGACCTGCATTTTCTCCCTCTACCAAATTATTTTCAGAAGCTTTCTTCTTCAGGGTAGTAAACTCTTTACTACATGATAAATTGTAGACTTGGCCAAATTGAAAGAATTTGCAGATGATATTTTAAATGTGGCTCAAATGATGGTATCTGTCTTTGATAGAGTAGAAAACATTGTGGAAAAAGGAGACAAAATAATACACAATTTTATGTTGGCTTGGGAAAATTAAATCTCATCCTCTTTGCCAAGTAATTAATTATTGTGTCGCACAAATATGTCATATTGCATCCAAGATGTGTCACTGTTAAAAAAAAAGCATGTAATTAATTATTATAATTATGTACATGTACATGTGTGTAAAAATGCTGCATATTTCATTGCTTTTACCATATAAATGTGTATATTTGAGCTGTTGATAGATAGTTATTTATTTATTTGAAATTGTTTTGATTTTTGACTATATGCCATAGTGCAAGTACTGAAATTGATTTTGTGATAAAATAACATAGAACTACATGTATTTTCATCTCAAATTCCAAAATGAAGGTGGATCCGCCAAACACATATATATACTGTAAGGTCTGACTTTTTTTATTTGCAGTAAATAGCCTTTGGAAACATTTTGTGTAAAAGAGCCATTATTTGTTAACCCTTTACCACACAATCCCGACTTTAAACGACCCTGAGGAAGAGAGCTTTTGAAAACATAGTGGGAAAAGGAGAAAATGCTGGTAACCAGCATTTTCTTCTTTTCCCACAGTTTTCTACCCTTCCCAAAAACAAATTTTAATTTTTCAGTCACATTTATTTTTTCGTCTGCAAATGCTTTCAGTTTGGACTAGTCTAAAATTTTGTCGTTTGGTAAAGAGTTAAGGAACTTAGACCAGATGATAAACGCATGAATACTAAGATAATCCATTATGGTGTCTTTACTTTAGAATCTTTGTTATTATACATGTGGTTATATACACGTCTGATACAGATACATGTAGGTTAACCTATAGAATCCCAGTCATACAACCACTACTTGAGTTGTTTGTGAAAACAGTGTAGATCAAGATCAGACTACACAGACCATGAAGCCTAATCTGGGATCTACATTGATTGTTATATATTGATATCTTCTATCCAGAACAACCTTGAAATAGCAGTGTCTGGATCATTGTTTATGAAGTGAAAATTTCATGTCAAGGGCATGCTAGAGATAAGAAAAAAATCTAATAAATATTCCATCAAATATTTTGTGATTTGTCTTGGATTTTTTAATTACTTCGTTATGTATAACTCTACTATTTGACACTTAACTTGTGGCTTACAAAAATATCTAAAGTCCATCAGTCTTGGGAACTGGTATATATACTAGCTAAAAATTGTTAAAAATGTTAAAAAAGTCAAATAATTATATAGTTACTTCTGTGGTGTCCATATTAAGTATTACATACTTAAAAATGAACTAACCCTTTACCATATAATCCCATATTCCTTATGAAAAGGCTTTTGAAGCATTGTAGGAGAAGGAGAAAATGCTGATAACCAGCATTTTCTCCTTTTTCACCCACAACGTTTTCGACCATTTCAAAGACGGATCATATTTTGAGCTACATTTCAATTTGTCCTCTGCCAGTGCTTTCAATTTGGATGAGTCAATTTGGTATAGAAAGGACCATAACATGCTGCACATAATTAGTTGATAGTAAATAAGTTTTGAGATTATTTTGCCGGTTAAAAAATGTCCAAGCCACGTAAAATTACAACCATTCCAATGACACCCATAAAAGTCATTAAAAAGATAGCAAAAAAAAAATTCATAAACAACACGAATGATAATTAATGGCACTAGTTCCAGAGCCCTCCTAAAGAGATGATGTCTAAAAACATTCAAGAGCTCTACTGGCCATCAACTAAAAATATGACAATCAAGGGCTCCACAAGAACCTGAAATGCTCTACTGCCCATAAACTTTTAAAATGTTGCCATCAAATTAAACAACACATTTTTAGCTTTGTTGCTGTCGAAGAAAATGTTGATGTCTTTTCATAGTTCTTGCTTCGTCCTCCTCTGTGTTGCCGTCGCCTGGATCATCGTGCAAAAACTTTGACATTTTATAGTATCATATGTCATCACTGAAGATACTTACTTCAAACTTGGACTAGAGGTTGACTATCATAAGGGGAACCCATACAACAGAGGCAGGTTACTATCAAAACATTTTTGACAGTTATGCCCCTTTTTTGACTTAAAGTTTTCACTAAAAGCAACTGCAGCAGAGCATTGGCACCCACATATGGTGCTTTTGTTGAATATTGGCTCCGTTTGGTGGACTGAATCTAAGCCATGATGACAAAAACTTATATAAACTTAGGCCAATAATGTTAAAATTGTGAAAAGTAATAAATGAAAAAAAAAAAGGTCTATGATGAAGACTAGTAACATTTAAGAGATTACATTTTGCCAGTTATCATACCAATACAATCTTAACCCTTTACCACACAATCCCGAATTTCATTGGCCATGGGGGAAAAAGCCTTTTGGAAACATTGTGGGGGAAAAGGAGAAATTGCTAGTACCCAGCATTTTCTCCTTTTCCCACAATGTTTTCTACCCTTACAAACATGAAATCTAACATCTGAGTCACTTTTACTTTGTCGTCTGCAAATGCTTTCAGTTTGGAATCGCCCAAACTTTCGTTGTTTGGTAAAGGTTTAAATCATTCAGTTGGCAGCTTTTGAACAATTCTTTTGGAAAATGCACAACTGTTTCCTATTGGAGGCAACTGCTCCTTTTCTAACATCCATTTCAACATTAACAAATATATGAACCCCTCGATGAAATGTGTTAAAGTTGTGTCACATGCACTGTACTTAGTATGTCTGAAAATAGCTTGTTTAGTAAACACTTGACAATCTACAAGTCAATCCCTTGTTTTTACGGCACTGAGGAAGAAGCAGTTTTTGAAAACATTCTTGGAAAATGTGACAATGCTGATAATGAGCATTTCCCCTTTTAGAACAATCTTTTCTATGCTTTTAAAGATAAATTTCATCATTTGAGCAAGAATGAATTTGTCGTCTGCAAATCTTTTCCATCTGGCACAGTGTAAAATTTTGTCGTTTGGTAAAATGATTTAGTCATTCAGAAATTGTGTTACTTGCTAAAATGACTAAGAATGTGATCTGGTTTGGTTGGTGAAAACAGCCTATTATAATAGGACAGCACACACATTTATATATGTTTGAGAGATTAGCAATATACAAATGGATAACCTATGTGTATATGTCAGAGTCTTTTTGCATCACATGCGTCAACTCTCCTTCTTTCCTTTTGTTTGGTCAGTCAAGCACTCTGATGTGGACCCTCTTAATGTCTTTAAGAATGGAAGAAGATCTGAAAAAAAGATTACACTTGTTAAATATGAGACGAAATGAGGCTTTTATAACAAGAAGGATCTAAAGTTTCCAATACAGTGAATGGATTACTTATTATTGCCAGTCCATTGGAGTTATCTCTCTGAGCACTCTTGTGCATATTTGGTAATGCGGCGTTCACACTAGAGCACGATCTTTTACGATCATCACGATTGGCCAATCGCAGCGAATCGTGTAACTTTGCTGGAATTTGACGATTAGATACGAGTTTGTGCGATTTCATGCGTTCTGATACGATTTGTTACGCTTAGATGCGATTTGGTCACGATTGGTCAATTTCTAGTGATACGATCTGTGTCCAGGATAGACACGATCACATACGATCTGATAGGAGTATCACGATTGAGTTCGCGATTCTATTGCGATCTGACGCGATTATAACGATAAGTGTCCGCGATCTGTTACGACACGATACGTGCCGATGCGTTCTCATACGAGCATCAAGGACTGATGCGCTTTGTTGCGATGTTTTACGATTGTTGGATGGATGTTTTGAGCGATTTCGATCACGATTGAGCCACGATGAGACCGCGACTGGTATATCAACAACCTGATTGATCGGTGACCTCATTGTTGATTGAACCTCTAAACATTCAATACCATTGATGATGGCCGGACTTGTGGATGATGAGAATGTGACATTTGCATTTTTAATGTTTGCTTATATTACTGCCATCGAAGAAGAAGAAGAGCAGCTACAGGAACCGCAACCAAAGAAGGTCAGGAGAGCTATCACGAGACCGGTGTGGGTACAACCATGGATCACAGAGGAGAGAAGACAAACTCTTGGTCAGTACTCCAGCCTCCTCGATACCCATTTGAGGCTAGAGCATCCAGTGGCATTCCAGAACTACACAAGGTTGACGCCACAGCTTTTCGACGAAGTCTTACAAAGGGTGACTCCAGCAATCGAACGAGTTGCCACCAGATTCAGGCAACCCCTCTCACCTCAGAAAGTTTCAAAATTGCTAAAATATATGACGCTAGATGTTACTCTTCTATTGTAGATTGAGCAATGAAACAAATTAATCTTGCCCGATGTATATATGGTCGCGATAACTCGCAACAGATCTTGGGCGTCCGTCACAAATGCGTAACTAGTCGTGCCTGCACGTATTTACTCGCATCAGCTCGTATCCTCTTGTGAGTCATTCGCATCAAGTCGTGGGCAATCGGGCCCGACAGAATGTCCTGAATCGTGACGGATCGTAACACGTCGTTGGAGATCGCAACACATCGCAACAGATCGCGCTATTTGTCTCCACCCCGATGACCACGATTTGGAAACACGATGAGAAACGGTCTGTTGCGATTTGTTGCGATGACTTACGATCTGATGCGATGGTTACGATAGTTCCGGCAATCGTGTTAATCGTGGAAAATTTTTTAACTGCCGAAAATTTTTCCACGATTAACACGATTGCGGCGATTGACATCAAGATGAGATACGATCTGATAAGATCCGATACGATGATCCCGATACGTCCACGATAAAACCCACGATTTCAATCGTGGTCGAATCGTGATAAGTGTGAACGCCACATAAGAAAATGAACAAGTCTTGTGAGAAAGCACAATATTATACCAGTCTATTGGAGTTATCTCTCTTTGAGCACTCTTGTGCATCTTTGGTAAGAAAATGAACAAGTCTTGTGAGAAAGCACAATATTATGAGAACGTACACTGTGCTTGTAATGTAGACAAAATGTTTACTAAACCATGACAAGAATAACAAATGAGAGACAAAAGCCTAAATACCATCCATTAGACACTGCATCAGGATGAAGAAAGCTTCCATCAGAATAGACAATCGTAATTCATTGTGCTTCTTATCTTATGGCATTGATTTTTGTTTATGCAAAATGCAGGCATTAAGTCTAAATAGGCCCTTTACTTGAAGAATTCCCAAATGGAAATACAAACTACTGTTCATACCTGAGCCCCCTGTTCCCTTGGTTGCAAGAGAATCAAAGTCTGTATTCCTGTTTGTTTCATTTGCCATCAAAACTATGTATCTGGAAAAAAATATCCACTAATCCTTACCACACTAATCCTTACCACACATCCTGTTTTAAAATCCCTGATGAAAAAGCCTTTTGAAAACATTGTGGCTAAAGGAGAACATGATGGTAACCAGCATTTTCTCCTTTTCCCATGTTTTCTACCATTTCAATGACGAAAATAATCTTTTAAGCTACAATGAATTCCAGTTCTTCCATGGTGTCTAAGTCTAAAATTTTGTTGTTTGGTAAAAAGTTCATTCTTAAATCAAAGGCTAGACACAACAGAAAGGAAGGTAAGCGGCAAAATGATAGTAAAATGATAGAAAAATGGACAAGAAGGTCACGAGGGTCATAAAGAAAACACTGTGGGAAATGAAGCAATTACTTTAAGATTAATTTCGCAGAAAGAGCAAGGGCCTTATATTTGTGAAAATTAATAACTGTGAAACTTCAAACAAACAGAAAAGCACAAATTATTCTGGCCCTAAGTGTCTTGGTTTACTTTATTATGATCATAGCTGGCAAAAATTTATGACTTTTTCTTGAGTAAACAGAGAAGCAGCAGTTTTTGTTGCTTACAAAAGCAACCAGAACTGTTCCTTCCTACATGTGATAAATGTAAACAAGAGCACCACATGCAGGTGCCAACGCTCGGCTGCACTTGCTTGATTTTTCAATGGAAATTCTAAGTCAGAAAAGGGGCATAACTGTATCTTTAGTGATGACAGATATATAGTAAAATGCCATAGTTTTTGCACCATGACAGAGATGACGGCAATGACGATGCTAAGGCTACTATAATAACTCAAAGTTTTCTTTGAACACAGCTGAGCAAAAAGTGTCCCAGACTTCCATCTTGTGATTAAGTAAGTAATTTCCACACTCACTTGGTGACAATCTGTATATGATAGCTTCTGAAATCAACCACAGATTTCAGACAAGCATTATAGGCTGAGGATAGTCTCTCATTTGACAGCTTAGTCACTGAAACATACATGTGTATGCATAGTAAGCATTACCATACCATCGTGAATAAATGAAGTGAAGCTATAGAACACAATGTTGGAAAAGAAGAAAATGCTGAAAACCAGCATTTACTCCCTCTCCAACAAAGTCTTCTAAGTATTCAGAGATGATTCAATCATTTGAGACACATCTACTTGTCACAGACACTGAAATATATATAACTATACAACACATGTATAGGATACAATCTGGACTTAATGACCCTGAGAAGCAAAGCTATAAAACACAGTGTTAGAAAAGAAGAAAATGCTGATAACCAGCATTTCTCCCTCTCCAGCAAAGTTTTCTAACTATTTAGAGACAATCCCATCATTTGAGACAAATCTCCATTGTCGTCTGCAAATGCTTTGAATATGGAAAAGTCTAGATTTTGTCAGAGTTAAATCAAGATAAAAACTTCTCAAGCAAGTACAATGATTTCAGGGTCCGTATTCACCAACCATTCTTAAGAATATTCTTAGTCTTATTCTCCAACATTTTCTGGATTTGAAAGTAACACAGCTTCTGATTGGCTAAACCATTTGGTTTAGCCAATCAGAAGTTGTGTTACTTTCAAATTTGGACGATCTTGGAGAATAAGACCAAGAATATTCTTAAGAATGGTTGGTGAATACCGGCCAAGATGCAACAGTGTGAGATTGAATCTAGATCAAATAGCCTACCAAGTTCTTTAACTGTAGATCTATTTTCAATCCAGGTTATAAAGTCTCTGTGTGCCGGAACCATATACTGCCTCATCTCTTTCAGAAATTTATCTGTATCTGAAAAATGAATACATTACAGAACACATTCACTCCATCAGACTACCTTTTGTATCTTGCAAACTTCTTTGGAAAAAAAATGTAGCAAATGGAGATTTTGATCCATTAGCCAAAATATTTTCAAAAGAGCTCTGCTGCGAGATGGTTACAGTCAAGTTCAAGATGTAACTTGTTGCTTCATGTTGAATATTCATACAGCACAAGAATGTTTCTTTCTTTGGTGTTAACTCTTTACCACATGACAAAATTTTAAACTGGTCCAAAAGGAAAGCGTTTGCAGACAACATAATACATGTGGCAAATAAGGGATTTGTCTGTGAAAGGTAAGAAAACATAGTCGGAAAGGAGAAAATACTGGTTACGAGCACAATGTTTTCAAAAGCTTTTTCCTTGGGGTCATTAAAACTTGGTATTGTGTGGTAAAAAGGTAAGCTATGTTTTCAATATTATTTCAGTTGTACTGTGGCTCATAGCACCCATCTATGAGTATGCATTACTGGAGTTTATTTTACAAGTACTGTGCACAATTTTCTTTCCAAGCCATAGGCTGCTTTCCAACAATGTTTAGCTGTGACAAAGGAATGAATACTATCTCTAACACTATCACCAATTCCTACAAAGAACTTGGCTGAGTTGGGTTTCAAACAAGCAACCCGTTAGTTTAAAAACCTGTAGGTTATCATCTGAGCTACTCAGCTTAGCCAAAATGTTTCCAAAAGCCTTCTTCCTCAGCAGGGTTGTAAAAACCCAGATTGGTTGCAAAGGGTTAATCCTTTACCAACCAATCCCCAGTTTTAACAACTCTGCTAAAAAAGGCTTTTGAAAAGACTGCGGGGGGAAAGGAGAAAATGCTGTTTACTAGCATTTTCTTCTTTTCCCACAATGTTTTTACTCTTCCTTAAATAAAATTTCATCATTTGTGCAACATTTGTCATCTGCACATTCTTCCAAATGGACAGGTCTAAAATTTTGTAGTCTAGTAAAGAGTTAAGGTGGAATCGAGTGAACAGTTGTGTTTAACCCTTCACCGCATAATGCCGAATTTTAACAACCCTAAGAAAGAAGCCTTTTGAAAACATTGTGGGAAAAGGAGAAAATGCTGGTAACCATCATTTTCTCCTTTGGCCACAATGTTTTCTAACCTATCTAAGACAAATTTTATGTTTTGAGAAAAATCTTATTTGTCGTCTGCAAATGCTTTCAATTTGGAAAAGGCTAAAATTTTGTCTTCTGGTAAAGAGTTAAGTTAATACATGTTTGTACCATCCTAGATTCATGGCACTTACCTGGCTTGTGAGTAACTCCAAGTAAGGCATCCATACACTGTAATGTAGAACTCTGGGCAGCACTTGCTCCCATCATCTATTCTCAAGTAAAAAAATATTGTCAAGAACCCAATATGCTAAAATGGAGAGAAAATAAGACAGGACATAGAAACTTGATGAAAAGAGAGGGAGGGAGAGAGATAGACAGAAAATGAGTGAAAGAAACCGACACAGAGTAACTCTAACATAAAATTAGCAGCTAAATATATGTACTCATAGACAAATTTACTCTACGAACCCTAAACCTTGTCCAAAATATGGCTTGTTTTGTGCTGTAAGACTTAACCAGAAGAATTTAAAACAATTTTAACATTTCAGTAAAGTACCAACCATTCTTCTAAATCAAGAGTCTATTTCTAAACTCCTGGACAAATCATCTGAGTACTTACTTATCTGATGGGTTTTCTTCAAACTTGGAAGAACTGAATTTAGAATTCTTGGTTAATACATTCCCGGTAAATATGAATGTGGTTGATTTTTTTCATTAACTGAGCCTTTACCACACAACCCAGTATTTAACTCTTTACCACACAATCCCGAGTTTTAATGACCCCAAGAAAGAAGCCTTTTAAAAAACATTGTGGGAAAAGGAGAAAATGCTGGTAACCAGCATTTTCTGCTTTTCCCACAATGTTTTTTAGCCTTCCCTTAACAAATTTCAGTTTTTCAGTCACATTTATTTTGTCGTCTGCAAATGCTTTCAATTTGGACTGGTCTAAAATTTTGGCGTTTGGTAAAGAGTTAAATGACCCGAAGGAAGAAGGCTTTTAAGAGACATTGCTGGTTACAAGCAATAATCTCCTTTTCCCAAAATGTTTTCTATCCTTTGACAGACAAATCCTATAATTTAACTAAACAAAATGTGTTGTCTACAAATGCTCTCAACATGGTTGAGTCTTAAATTTTGTCATGTTGTACAGGAATAATGTAATCTGGGTGATCACTGGTTGCAGTAAAATATAAATACCTTCATAGGAGCATCTGAAACTCCTTGATATATCAATCCATTCGGTAGTGGTGAACTTTCACCTCCCCACCTGTCAAAGTGAAACGGTATAGTTGGTTATTAGGCAGATTCAGGCAACAAACAATAATACAAGTAGCATATAAGAGTATATAGCTCCAGTAGCCTTGCTAAAGTTTTCAGAAGGAATTCATGAAGCAGAAGCAGGGTAATCAATTTTATTGTACTTTGAAAAATGAGCTACCTTCACAGGCATTTTTTCAGTGGTACAGTTAACATTGTAGAAAGAGCATTTGCTTGTTACAAGAAATTACTCCTATCCAGTAATCTCTAGCTTAAGCCTTTGAAGTTTAACCCTGTACCACAAAACCTCAAGTTTTAATGACCTTAGCCAGATAGGCTTTTGAAAACATTTTGGGAAAAGGAGAAATGCTGGTTACTAGAAACTCTAAACCACAGAAGCTTAACCCTTTACCACAAAATCCAAAGTTTTAATGACCCAGAGGAAATAGGCTTTGAAGACATTATATGAAACGGAGAAAATGCTGGTTACCAGCATTTTCTCCTTTTCCCAC
Source organism: Tridacna gigas (assembly GCA_945859785.2). NCBI lineage: Eukaryota > Metazoa > Mollusca > Bivalvia > Cardiida > Cardiidae > Tridacna > Tridacna gigas. The sequence goes on along the minus strand of OX244030.2, from coordinate 47,021,250 downwards.
AATGTATTCTAACTTTTCAAAGACAAAAATCATTATTTAAGTCACCTTTTTTTTGTCATCTGCAAATGCTATCAATTTTGACAAATCTAAAATTTTGTAGTGTGGTAAAGAGTAAATACTCAAATTTGTATAGTTATTTCTACATATTCCTGTATTAAGGCCTCTGATGCATTTACCTACCTAGATAAAACATGTTGGGAGAATAAGCAATTTGCTACTACATGTACAAGGAATTGCTTCTTTAATCCAGAATGTTTTGCATGCCATCCCATAGTGTTGCTTTCTGCTCAATTAGTCCTCTGTTTCTATTATTGTTTTCCAGTTGTAAATGCAGGAAATGTTATAATATACCCTTAAAGGCCCAGAAGTAAACAATGCAGGTTTTAAAATTCATTTAAAGTTAAATTACATCATTTAAATGTATTTGAAGATGGCAATCTGTTACTGTACAATCAGTCCAAGTGTTGGTCGCTAACAGAAAAATGAATTTTAAAACTATGAAAACAGTTGCCTAGTCACTCTATCTATTGTTTATTTTTTAGCTAGTTTTGAAATTCCTATTTCTACCAGTGACTAACACTTGGACCGACAGTATGATAAAAATGTCATCTTCACAACTGCATGTATTTCCATACTTTTAACCAGAATATTTTAGATTTAAATACATTTTAACATTGCACTGTTTAACTTTGGCTGCCGCTGGACCTTTAAAAAGCTTTTTGAAACTTGTTGCGTCTAGGCCAGTGGCAGACTGCCATAAAACATAGTCTAATCTTTGATCAACACTGCCCGTTTTTGCTACAACATTCTGGACAAAAGCAACCTTAAAACTGCAGCTAATGAGGTCTTTATTTCTAGACTGAAAATATGTGTTAGGTTTATGTGGCACTGCAAGGTTTAAAGACAATTACCCTGATAAATATGGTCTGATCACATTGTAAAACGTTCTTGCTGTAAGGCGATCTGCAAATAAAAACCCTTAACCCTTTACCAAACAGTCCTCTGTTTCTATCACCCTGAGGAAAGGCTTTTGAAGAGCATTCTGGGAAAAAGTGAAACTGCTGGTTACTGGCATTTTCTTTTTTCTCCTAATGCTTTCTGTCCTATCTAAGACAAATCCTGTCATACGAACCATGTTTAATTTGTTGTCTGTAAATGCTTTCAGTATGGACAAGACTTAGTCTTGTAATCTGTCATCTGGTAAATTTTAACTCTTTATGATTACCAAACAACAATACGAGGGTTGTTCGGGAAGTTCGTAGAATTTTGCTCTAAAACCCATATTATTTGTAATTTATAGGTAAATATCAAGGTATAAGTACTTAAACATACCGTGACTACATTTCCAAAAGATTATTCGAAAATATCAACAATAACCGAAAATAGCGGTAACCCTAGCAACACAATATCGGGATACCGGAGCAGTCCATTTCTTAACAATGTATAACATAGAATAACAGATTTTACATTGTATCTTTTATACTTTCTATTGGCATCAAAATGGCGCGAAAACGTCAATCGTTAACACAACGTCATGACGTCATTTCCTGCAAATTTCATAACGTTTTCGGTTCTTTCAAACGAGCTACACGATTTTGAAGGAGATATCAAAAAGTCGCTAACCGGAAGAGATGACGTCTACCGGCGACGTCGAATTGCGAAGTGTTGTGAAATTTTGTGTCGCGCTGGAAAAATCACCAACAGAAACGCTGAACATGATCAAATCTACAGGAAAATATAAAAAATGCAGCCCAGCTACTGTATATAAGTGGCATGCGCGTTTTAGAAGCGGACGTGATTCTATTGAGGACGATCCTAGATCTGGTCGGCCGGCCGTCGTAGTGTGTTCAGTTAGGGATCGAGTGAAAGACATGGTAAATTGTGATAGGAGAATTACTGTCAGGTCGATTGCAGATGAACTCGATGTTTCGGTATCCACGGTGCATGGGATATTAACAGATGAACTGGGCATGTCTAAAGTTAGTGCGCGTTGGGTGCCCCGATTGCTCAAGGAAAGTGAAAAAGAATGCCGGGTGCGATGTTCACAGGAGTTTCTTACCCGCTACGAAACAGAGGGAGACGCATTTTTAGACAGGATTATCACCACGGATGAGACCTGGCTGCACCACTTTGACCCGGAAACTAAGCGCATGTCATCGGTGTGGAAAACCCCGCGTACCCCTCCACCAAAAAAGGCTCGGGTCCAAAAAAGCGCAGGAAAACAGATGTTCGTTTACTTCATGGACCAGCACGGGATGCTATTACAGCACCGAATTCCAGAGGGCCAAACAGTCACAGCGGCATACTATTCTAAGGTAAATAATAAATAAATAAATAAATAAATAAATCAAATAAATAACAAAAAATGAGATATTGATTTACGCAAACCTAATGAACTGTGCATTTCTTTCTTTAGGTTCTGAGGCGGGATCTCGTTAACGCGATACGGAAGAAACGGCCCCACTTGAACCATGACCAAGTAATACTACACCAGGATAATGCACCGGGACACCGCGCGGAATCTACACAGCTAGAGATCACCCTGCTGGGTTTTGAGGTCTTGAAGCACCCACCATACAGTCCTGACCTCGCCCCCATGGATTTTCGCGTGTTCCCGGAGCTCAAGGCACAGTTACGCGGAATACGGTTTGATTCAGCTGACGACCTTACTAAACAAGCCCAAGCAGTTGTGTCGTCATTTTCTGAAGAGTGGTATGTAGAAACGTACACTAAGTGGATAAGCAGGCATCGGAAATGCGTGGATCTTGCGGGTGACTATGTGGAGAAAGTGCGACGTTCGTTGGACTTAAATGACGCTTGACGTTACTTATGACGTCGGCGTGCTCCGGGTATGACTTACATACTGTTTTATTTCTGTTAGGAAAATTTTGCTATTTAAGATACTAGAAAAATACACAGGGAATGGATAGAATAAAATCTGAAATTTGTGCCCGTACATTCTATTTTATTAAACTGCGATTATAACTTGTCCTATAAAAAAATTCTACGAACTTCCCGAACAACCCTCGGATTTTAGACTTGTCCAAAACAAAAGCACTTGCAGATGCTCAGAAAGATTTGTCTGTGATAGGATAAAAACAAAAACATCAAGGGAAAAGGAGAAAATGCTGGTTACCGTTTTCTCAAGGGTTGTTAAAAGTTGGGACTGTTTGGTAAAGGGTTAAAAAAGAGATCTTTTCATAAATTCTTAATTGCCAAGAAACACAGTTCCAGCAGATGACTTTGAAACATCCTTGTTTTATATATATGGATAACCAGTAGGGCACTAAAGCAAGGGGGACAATCACATGGTTTTGTTTTGATACACCGCACAAAAAAAATGGTTGCATTTTTTACTAAAAGGTAATAGATTATTGGCTTGTTATGTCTTGGTGCTAAATTCTAAGGATTGATTTATCCATGGTATTCAAGGAAATTTGCATATACATTTAACAATATCATAACGCTGTCAAGAAAAATAACACTTTTTGCATACAGTTTGGCATGATATTTTAAAAAAGCCAAGTATCAAAACTAAAAATGCTCATACTTGTCACTTAAAATTTCATGACAAGGTGTTTGCAACAAGTATGAATCTCTGTTACACCACTACAGGATCACTGAACCCGCATATAAGTTTGCTGGAATATGATGCATAGATTGATTGATATACTTATGGACCAAAGACTGAAAAAGCCATTTATCACACTATTTTTCCCTGCAGTGTATCAAAACAAAACCCACACAATTGTCCCATGTTAGAATTGATCCATGTAAAAGAGGCATGTGAAAAATAGAGAGATTTTGAAATACACAATTCTATCTACTCAAAACATGATTTCTTCACGTTTTGCTTGCCACTTTTCAATTCATTCAATTTCCCTGAAACCTTTGCTACACATCCCAAGTTTTAACAATTTTGAGTAAGGAAGCTTTTGAAAACATTGTGGAGAAAGGAGGAAATGCTGGTAACCAGCATTTTCTCCTTTTCCCACTTTGTTTTCTATCCTTCGATGGCATATTCCATCATTTAAGCCGTATTTGATAAATCGTCTGTAAATGCTTTCAATTTGGATGTGTCCTCAAATTTTATTGTTTGGTAAAGAGTTAAACCCACAACTACCAGCAAACAATTTTCTTAATCTTGCAGCAAAAATCTTTTGAAAACATTTAAACAAAAGGAGAAATTGCTTGGTACATGAAATTCTTCCATACACTTCCTTAGAGGTTATAAATATAAAGGATGTATTAGAGTTTATTTGACTGAAAGAAAGAAAATGTGTCTTTTCTTAATGATATTGAAAAAAATCATGGATAAAATAGCTACTACATGTACTGGTAACAAGCAATTGCTCCTTTTTCCACTACGTTTTTTAACACAGTCTGCGATAGGTACACAACACTGTTCCTCTTGGCTCAGTGATAAAGGTTTGGTATGTAACCACAGGTTCTGGGTTTCTGCTGGCAGTGCTTGCAAGGTGGGAGCACCATACCACTAAAGATGGATGTAAGCTCTGAGTGTGAAAGAAACACAAAAAAAAAATACATGTACTGCTCATCAAGAAAAACATATATGAGTCATGTTCTGTGGAAAGGGGGCTTAATACATCTGCAAAAAGTATTGACCCAGGTCAGCCTGCACAGTTCATGCAGGCTGACCTAGGCCAAAACTTTTTGCTATTTCTAAAATTTTCTGCATGTCAATGGACCATTCTATGCCATGATTCTGTCGGTTGTTAAACGATATGGATTTTACGGATCTATAATTACACAATGACTTGATTGATATAATGCATCACCGAGATGTATTAAGCCCCTTTTAGCCAGATTATGGCTTATATATCAGTATCCAAAACATGGGTTTGGATGTTGAACTAAATGATTCTGGGATAAAAAATAAACCCTTTTATATCCCTGTATCCAACAATGCTGTGTTTTGATGACCCCGAGGAAAAAGGCTTTTGAAAACAATGGAAAAGGAGAAAATGCTGGTAACTGGCATTTTTTTTTTTTTTTCCTCACAATATTTTCTATCCTAACAATGACAACGTCCACCATTTTGGCCAAAATTAATATTTCATCTGCAAATGCTTTCAAAATGGATGAGCATAAGATTTTGTCGTCTGGCAGGAGTTATCTTAATTTCAGAATATAGGGTATACATTACCATGCATAGTAGATAAAGATATCTTCATATTATGTAGGGTATCTGTCAAGCTGTTCAAGTTTTCTAGTAGCCACTCCACATTTTGTTGGTCAGCATTGTCAATTGCCATCAGCAAACACTGCAAGGGAAAATCTTTTGTTTGCTTGCTATTTAACTCTTTACCACACAATTCTATATTTAACTCTTTACCACACAATCCCGACTTTTAACGACCCTGGTAACCAGCATTTTCTCCTTTTCCCACAATGTTTTCTACCCTTCCTCAAACAGATTTCAATTTTTCAATCACATTTAATCTGTTGTCTGCAAATGCTTTCAATTTGGACCTGTCTAAAATTTTGTCGTTTGGTAAAGAGTTAAATGACCATGAGGAAAAAGGCTTTCGAAAAGAATGTAGGAAAAGGAGAAAGTGCTGGTTACCATCTCCCTTTTCCCCCAGTTTTTTCTAAATTTTTTAAGGTAAATGCTATCATTTGAGCTGTCGTCTGCAAATACTTTCAATATGGACAAGTCTTAAATTTTGTCACTGGTAAAGAGTTAATTCCAGTCACCCTAGCTAAAAGCAACAAAAATCTGTCGGGATTGTTTTGAAATGTCTTTTAAAGAGTATTTAATTACATATTGCACTTCTTTCTAGGCATGTGCCAATGGGTATATGTTATTCTAAAACCATTATTAAACACACCTGAAGTGCTGGCGCAAAGTCCTTTTCAACCTGGCATGTTACACCTTCAAACCACTCTGCTTCTGTCCCTCCAGGCACAGTATATAAACTTTTCATACAACTAAAAATAAGAACAAATATTTTGAACTGTTTCTGGTGTGCTTGTTCAAACTACATGTAATAATTCATTTGCAAAAAACTTGCAGTATTAACGTTTTTTTTTTTTTTTCTTTGATGTACTTTTTTATCACCTTATGATATTACTTGGAGCAAATGAACTTAAAGCAGGTTGAAATTTCCTTCAAGAAAGAGGCAATTAATGTTAGATTAACAAAATGCTTCAATCTTTAAATTCAAGTCTAAACATTTTCACTCACAACTTCTCCATTTGTTTGAATATGGATCAAGATCTTCAATAACCACAGATATGTAATTTTCTGTTGCAGTAACTTTCCTGGGGCTTAAATTTGCTTTGACCTGCATGGAAAAAATTGATATTTCATGAGACCTTAAGTACAAGCCGAAGGAAAGTCACTATGACATAATATTCCTTTTAGTATATTACAAAACATACCAAATTTCACTACAAATTATTGCGAATATTGATATTTCGATTTGAAAATAGAGATGTATTGAAACAAATCTTTGTACTGTAATTAATAACATTTTTCATGAAAGGCCAATGAATATCATGATGTAACACTTTGTCAGAAATACAAAATCTGAAAGAAGTCCACACGCGGGTTATGTTATCATACTATATTTGGGGCCATAACTGTCTGGTACTGCTATGTCCAAATTTTGCTTCCATCGTATCTGATTTAACTCTTTGCCACACAATCCTGACTTTAATAGACCTTGGGGAAGAAGAATTTTGAAAATATTGTGGGAAAAGGAGAAAATGTTGGTAACCAGCATTTTCTCCTTTTCCCACAATGTTTTCTACCCTATCAAAAACAGAAATCATCACTTCAGCTACTTTTAATTGATCATCTGCAAATGCTTTCAATTTGGTGAAGTCCAAAATTTTGTCATTCGGTAATGAGTTAATCTGTGCACAATGCATGTAATTAAGCCATATTGTAGGACTATAATTTAATATCTCCATCACAATCTGAATAATTATCAACTATATTGCTTAACTCTATACCAAACAATTTTAGACAGGTCAAAATTAAAGGCATTTGACAACAGATTAAAAGTGGCTCAAATAATGGAATTTGTCTCTGAATAACAGCATTTTCTCCTTTCCTCACATATCCCAGGCTTTCACTTTGGACAAGTCAGAAATTTTGTTGTCTGGTAAAGAGCTAGATTTTCATATATTTATTATTGAAAAATTCTATGGCGAAATGCATTTTTCTGCTGATTTGCAAAAGACTTATTCCTACGGTTCGTTAAAACTCGGGAATGTTTGATAAAGTGTTAACATACTTTTCTTCTTCTGACCACCTCCAATTGGCCAAGGCAAAACTGCAATGACTAAGGATTGGTTTGATACCCAGGTAGCTTGCTACACCACACCAAGGTACCACAATGCACTCAGGAAGAACCTGATAAAAGCATCAAATTAGTAAATCCTTTATGACACAATCCTGTGTTTTAACAACCCTGAAGAAGTAGGTTTCCTAAAACATTGTTGGAATAGGAGAAATCGCTGGAAACCATCAAGTTTTCCTTTTTCCCATTAAGTTTTCTACCTTTTTAAGACAATTCCTGCAATTTGATCTACTTTTATTTTGTCGTCTGCAAATGCTTTCAAGTTGGACAAGTCAGAAACTTTGATGTCTGGTAGAGACTTAAATTTTCATAATACTTGTCATTTCTATAGTATTGAAAATTCTAAGGCAAAATGCATTTTACATGCTTATTTCTTACCAAGTATAAACACTATAATGTGAATATGATAATTGTGGTATTTTTTTTTTGCTTTTTCCATTTTATTGAAACAAAAACGCAGTATTGCAATTTAGTTACAATTCAAAACTGCAAAGTGCTAATCGATATTCATCTGATAAATCACCTGTGCCACTGTATCACCTACATATTTGACTCTTTCCCACACCACAACATTTTAGACTCGTCCAGATTGAGGTACTAGCAGACAATAAACTAAATGTGACACAAAATTGAAATTTGCTTATGAAAGGGTAGAAAACATCAGCTACCAGCATTTTCTCCTTTTCCGACTGTGTCTTCAAATGCTTTCTTTTCCCAGGTCATTAAAACTGGGGATTCTGTGGTAAGGGCTTGAAAAACATTGAGGAAAAAGGCTTTTGGAAATATTGTGGAAAAAGGAGAAAATGCCAGCACCATGTGCTTTCTCCGTTTCTGATGTTTTCTACCCTTTCAAAGACTTATTTCATGCATATGCTTTGAATCTGGATTAATCAGATATTCATTGTGTGGTAAAGAGTTGAAACATTAATCCCTAGAGTGCCTATCACAAATTAGTTGCTTTTACAAGAAGGGTAGATCATGATCAGGCTGCACAAAAATGTGCAGTCTGATCATGGATCTACATTGTCTGCTTATGATGAGACATGTTGGCAAACATAGATTTGAAACTGTATTATGTCTTTTTTTTTTTCCAGACTGAAAGTGTTCCTTTTTCTTCTGTTTGGTGCTCTATGGGCTAAAAAATAAGTTGGGTTTGAAGCTTTCATATGTCATATTTGACTATCAGTTTTGAATTTATCGCTTAGTTCTACTGATATGATCAATACCTACATTTGTGACCCCTCTGTCACCATCCTGCCAGATATAACCAGATGCAATTAGAGACAACTGTAGGTGAGCCAGTCTGTATTCTTTGTATGAGCACAGTCTAGTATGATCCAACAGTTCCATCTGGAAGATAAAGATTTATTGCATAATGCTCATCGAAGATCCTTTTATAGCCCATTTTGTTTGTAAGAATATTCATATTATAGCATGTGGTAAGTAATATAAATCTGTTATCAGCAACCGTGTATTAATACAGAGTTAGCACAACAGATTATTTGCACATACCATAAGCATATACATGTATTGATGATACACCAAATAGTCCATTGCCAAATTTTGCTATGAACTCTTTATCACACGATCCCTATTTTCAACGACCCAAAGAAAATAAGCCTCTTGAAAACATTGTGGGAAAAGAAGAAAATGCTGGTAAACAAAATTTTCTCCTTTTCCCTCAATGTTTTCTGCCCTATCAAAGACAACTTCCATCATTTTAGCCACATTTAAATTGTCATCTGCAAATGTTTTCAATTTGGAAACGTCTATGTTTTTGTTGTGTGGTAAAGAGTTAACTATTCATTAACAGTCAAGTTATCAGAAACAACCCTTATATTTGCACAAACTTGAGTATATTGAGGGTATATATCCAATAACAGATCTCCTTTCCTCACAAAATTTTCTGCCATTTTAAGGACAAATTCAATCATTTTAGCTAGATTGAATTTGCCTTCTGCAAATACTTTCAATTTGGTCAAGTCTGTGTTCTCTTTGTGTGGTAAAGAGGTAATTGGAACCCTATAGATTCATTTTGTTACTTGCAAGGGTCAACAGGGGATAGTATAATAGAGAAGTGATATTCTGTCAAATTACTTTTAACATGTGAATGATTTAAACTCATTAAATTGTTTGTACACATATTGAATGGGTTAGTAATACAGTAAAAAAAGTTGCATGTGAACTTTCCATACACCCTGTCAAAACAGAAACATTTTAGAGTCTGCAAATAACACACTGAAACATCAGTCCACCTACTGAGAATATCCATACTAACCAGTGCCAATACAACCACATTTATATCTCAACTCCAATACAACTGAAAATGGTCTGGACTTCAAAATAAGCACCACATATCCATATATGTACCTAGCACAGACAAATATACACATATACTGCAGTCTTAACTCTATTACCACATAATCATGACTTTTAAAAACCCCGAGAAAGAAGCATTTTCTCCTTTTCCCACAATGTTTTCTACCCTTCCCAAATTTTAATTTTTGAATCATGTTTATTTTGTCGTCTGCAAATGCTTTCAATTTGGACCAGTCTAAAATTCTGTCGTTTGGTAAAGAGTTAGATGATGATTCTACCTCCATCACTCACATATCTGGTGGATTTCATATGTTCATCAAACAAATCCTTCTATAGACACAAGCAGTTTCAGAAGAAAGAAACATTAGAGCCATGCTCTGGGAAAAGGGGGCTTAATGCATCTCCGAGATACATGATACCAAGCAAGTCATCACATGATTACTGATCCATAAAGTTCATTTTGTACAACAACCGACTAAATCATGAGGTAAACTGGTCTTTTGACAAACAGAAAATTGCCCAATAGCGAAAAGTTTCAGCCCAGGTCACCCTGCACAGACTGCGCAGTCTGACCTGGTCGATACTTTTCACAGATGCATTAAGCCCCCTTGTCACAGAGCATGGCTCATTTATATAATACATTGAAAGTAATAAATGAAATGAAAAAACAACAAAAATTTCAGACTTGTTCTGTTAAAAAGAATTTGCAGATGAACAAATCAAATGAGGCCCAAATCAAGGGATTTATCTTTTATAGGGTAAAAAACATTGTGGGAAAAGGAGACAATTCTCCTTACTAGCAACAATGTTTTCAAAAGTCATCTTCCTTAAGGTCAATATAACTAGGGATTGTTTGGTAAAGGGTTAAACAGGATAGTGTCTTACTAGTCCACTATACCATAATCTTTTTAAATTTCTCGTTGTTACAAAACTGCCAGTAATTCATTCTCACCCCTCCTACTGTATCTCTCATTCTCTTCTCTGCTACCAAATTTGGCATTTCTCTTGCTGCAATGTTCCATGGTTCAAAGTAGGCTGGTAGTTCTCTCTAGAAATGAAAGTACAAAATGTGTTCAATAGCCCTTTACTGAACAATCCCAAGTCTTAATGAACCCAAAGAAATAGACTTTTGAAAACATTGCAGAAAAAGGAGAAAATGCTGGTTTACCCAGCATTTTCTCCTTTTTCCGCAATGTTTTAAAACCTTCCTACAACAAATTTAAACTTCTGAGTCATAGTCATTTATTGTTTGTCTGCAATTGTTTTCAATTGGATAAGTCTAAAATGTTGTTTAGTAAAGAGTTAAAAACACTGGGTCATTGTTCAAAATACATGTACATTTAGATCTACCATACGCTTTTGTATGGATGGCGTTTTATGCTGTTTCTAACAAGTTTCAAGTACTATAACTAACCCTTTACCAAATGGCAAAATTTTATACTGATCTAAATTGAAAGCATTAATTTTGCAGACAACGAATGTGGCTATAATAATGCGATTTGTCCCTGAAAGGTGAGAAAACATTGTGTGAGAAGGAGAAAATGCTGGTTACCAGCTTTTCTTCTCTTCCCACAATGTTTTCAAAAGACTTTTTTCCACAGGGTTGTTAAAGGTTGGGATTGTGTGGTAAAGGGTTAAATAATACCATTATCCATATTGAAAGCATATAAGAATGTCATACATAAATATTTCTTATTATCAAGTTCACCAACTAACCCTTTACTACACAATGCCTAGCTTTATAGCCCCCGAGAAAGGAGGCCTTTGAAAGCTTTGTGGGAAAAGAAGAAAATGCTGGTAAACAGCATTTTCTTACTTTTCCCATGTTTCCTACCCTTTCAAGGATGAAATTTATTATGTACGCCAGATTCAATTTGTCATCTGCCAGTGGTTTGAATTTACACAGGCCCAAAACTTTGTCGTTCAATAAAGAGTTAACAGAGGAGACAGAGCTGAAGAGAGAGAAGAAAAGCATACATAACTCATCAGCTGTTTTTAACAATATTTTAGTAGTAACATGGTGGCATGTTCACCTTTCCTTGCATTCCTGCTTTTTTGTCCTTTTTCGTTAAATTATCTTTGCATGCTGAGAACCACACAAGATGCTAATTCAGACGATCCCTGTTCAGACAGACCATTTTAAGAATAAGTTGGATAAATTGTGGTCTCATAAGTGCTGTGACCTTTCAAATGTGTATTAGGTCCACCAAAAAGGAAAAAGGAGAATCAGCATTAGAAGAAGATGACAAACCATATGGGGTTAACAAGTTTATCAGGAGACAAAAGGTAGGTTACCAGGTAGACACTAGATAGTGAAGTTCAAGATCAGGTCTAAAAGTCTGACCAATACTGTCCAATATTTGTTCTAAATTCTTAATTAAATGGCCATGAAATTGAAAAAAATTGATGTTGTTAACTGACTGAAAATGAATGTTTTCTTTTCTAAGGGTTACTTTTTTCTGAAATGACATTTTTTTTTTTTGCTTTAACTTTAAATTCAAGCATCTACAGATGACAAACATGGCTCAGGCTATGGGATTTATCTTTAAATAATAATTGTTTGGAAAAAAAAAAGTATTTCTATTATCTAGAATAAGAATACTTTCAAAACATCCTCAGTAATTTCCCTAATAAAAGAAAAAATACTGGTAAACAGCATTTTCTCCTTTTCCACAATGTTTTCAAATGCCTTGTCCCCCTGAGTAAGGGTCATTTATGCATCTCCTTTAACATCCCAGTGATTAACAGTTTAAGAAACATTGTGAAAAAGAAATAAAAAATTGTTTTTCACAAGCAATACCTCCTTTTTTCACAATCTATTTTCATGTTTCAAACAAAATAAGTACATTTAAGTGTCACTGTCACACAGTGTGTGGTGTTAATGTTCATGTCAAAGCTAAATATTATGTAACATTAACACTACGGATTTATTTCACTATGATATTCCTATAGCTGGCATACCAGTGGTTCTCTCAGAAGAAATCCTGTTGTTCTTGAAACATGAAATCTTTCCAACAAATCATTGATTCCGATCATTTTTTGATTTCAGCCTCATGCAGAGGTTATTAATTATCATGTTACGTGACATTTCGAACTTTGCACCGTTCGAAAAGTTGGCGGAAATATTAATCAGTTTTCGTGTCCGATCAGAGACGACAACATGAAGTGTAATCAACATATTCAAATAAAATGCAATAAGATTGTACTAGTGCCGTACGAAAAGAAACATGTTCTGAAGTAAGAAAGAAGTATATAGCGATATCTTATTCCAGCCCTTCCACTTACACTTTACCAAACGACAAAATTGTAGACTTGTTCAAACTGAAAGTGAAAGTAAATTAATTGTAGACAAATGAAATGAAGCTTAAATGATTGGATTTGTCTGTGGTAGGGTAGAAAATATTTTGGGGAAAGGAGAAAATTTTGGTTACGAGTCTTTCCTGTTTACTCCATTAATTTGACATGCGAGAAAATGTGCTGTGTAGTGTGTATGGAAATCTCGAACAGAAATAACCCAGTTATTTAACGGATGAAGGCAAACCCAAAGATTGAGCATGCAATTTAACCCTTTACCACACAATCCCGACTTTTAACGACCCTGAAGAAAAAGCCTTTTGAAAACATTGTGGGAAAAGGAGAAAATGCTGGTAACCAGCATTTTCTCCTTTTCCCACAATGTCTTCAACCCTTCCTAAAACAAATTTCAATTTCCAGTCACATTTATTTTGTCGTCTGCAACAGCTTTCAGTTTGGACTAGTCAAAGATTTTGTCATTTGGTAAAGAGTTAAAGGCACAGTAGTGGCCAGATGTAAACAATGTGAGTATTATAATGCATTTAGATTTGAATCATGCCATTTAAAACTAAAAGTATGGAAATTATTGTGTCCTTATTGTCTGTTTTTGTATGGTTGGTCCAAGTTTAAGTTCTGGCAGAGAAATGAATTTCATAACTAGGTTAAAAGTTGCTGTATCTTTTGTCACTTTGCCTGATATTAAAATTAATTTTTCTGCCAGTGAGTAACAATCAACCGACCCCCATTGTCATCTTCACAATATTTTCCATGCTTTTAAAAGGCATGATTTAAACTTAGTGTATCTCAACATGAGCATTTTTTTTTAGCCACTGTAGGGCCTTTAAGGAGGCGCTCCTGTTCAGATTGTGTGACTACATGAATTCAACCATTTTTTCAATCGCTTAACTGAAAAGCTTGGCCATTCAGGGCTTCCTCTGTCCATCACCATTGGTGCCAAATGCGACATTTGGAACCAACATGAGCAATATGTATCTACTGTGAAACTGTTTTTTCAACTTTTTTGTTTTTCTTAATGACTTTCAGCAGTAAATTTACACACATAAATGTAAAAACAATAACTGGGCACTAAAATCTCTGTCTGATAATGAGGAAAAATCTTGGATGATTTTATGAAATGAAAATATTGAACAACCTGTAAATTAGACAGGGGAGGAAGGAGATTAGGCCACCTTGTCATACTGTGATAGCAATGGGACAAAGCTTAAGAAATGCAAATGCTTTTCATATTAGTTTTAAAATTTTGTTGTTTGGTAAACAATTACTGTAAATGGTTGTTTCTGTTATTTTATTCATAATGATTTAAAGCTGCCAGTTAAAGACTATACATCCACTATATTCCAACAGGTCTGTATATAAGATAGAGCACTTTCTTATTTGAATTTGGCCAATTTTTTCTCCAGACTGGGGTTAACCCTTGTTGCCCTTGTTATTAGTGGTACTAAGTAGAATTGTCTGGTTCTGATAGGCAGAGGGAGGTGGGGGTGGGGATGGAGTAATGAAAATTCATGAGTCAGTAGCCTGAAATGTCTAATACTTATGCTTACTATGTGGCTTCCTCTGAGTTGGCTCCTACTGGCCCCAATTTTTGTGAGGTCGCAGATTGATGGTGCACAAAAAAAAAATTGCAGGGAGAGCCCTGCCATCTTTGTGGTATTAAGCCATAGAGTGCTGAATACATGTGATTGACCTTTTCTTTCAGGAAAAACATCAAAAATATTGTAATTTCAAGGTTGTTTTTGCCAGAATATGTAATGAAGTAGTGGACAGTGTAGATCTAAGATCAGACAGCACAGAATGTGCAGTCTGATCTTGGATCTACACTGTCCACAAAATCCACTTAAGTCGATTCCTGTGCTTTATGGTTTAACACATATTTCTAGTTAATTTTATCACACAGATCTTTAATACTTCAGCTATATCCCAAGTCCACACTTTACGCAGTATGATTAGAATATGTGTTGCTACAGAAATGACCTAAAATTCAATTGCACATTCAATGTCTAGATTGAACAACTCATTCTGTACTCATTTCTTTACCAGATATCATGAGTGGATGAAATCTGAAGAACTACAATTGCTGACAGCCTCTGAGCCTCTGACACTGGAACAAGAGTATGAGATGCAAGTTTCCTGGAGGAATGATGACAATAGTTAGTATAGAATTAATCCTCAAAGCTACACAACAAAGTGGTTTTACCAGTAACACAGATTAAGATAATGTGCCAGTCTGAGCTAGAGTAGGCAAGATCAGGCTGCACAGAATATGAAGTCTGATTTTGTATGTACACTGTGTGCTATTTTGTGAATTAACGTGGTAAACAGCATTTTCTCTTTTTCCAACAGTGTTTTCTGCCCTTTCAAAGATAGAAATCATCAGTTAGATCACATTTTATTTGTCATCTGCAGAATGTTTTTAACCTGGACTAGAATTTTATTGTTTGGCAAAGAGTTAATCATTACATGTGATGACAAAGTTTTAGCAGACACTTCAAAATAGGGATAATGGTTATAAGTATGATAGTCCAATAAAAGGATACATATGAGAAACATGATGGCGGAAGGAGAAAGTGATTTTTTATTTCTAACCTTTTTACTTTGCGAGAAAGTTTTCAAAAGTAATCTACAGATCTGAAAGTTTGAATTATTTGTGTCACATATCATCCCTACACTGAAAACAAAAATTTTGGGACTTGTCCAAATCCAAAATTTTTGACAGATTGAATGTGGTTCAAATGGAGGGGATCTATCTTTGAAAGGCTACAAAACATTGTGAAAAAGACAGAAAATGCATTTGTCCCATTCCCACAATGTTTTCCTAAGCCTTCAGCTTGGAGGTCATTAAAACTCAAGTGGTGAGGGTTAAAACTTTGCAATGCTAAGTATGAATTTGTGCTGTGTAGGTACGTGCAAGAAAAGATTTGACTTACCAGGTAGTTTGCTGAGAAAGTGTGCAGTGTTTTCAATTCTGTTGGGTTTTTTTATGCGGGGACGTGTTCTTTTATTCACTTAGGGAAAAAAATAATCATATAAACTTTGAAGGACATAGAAATTCTAGCATAGGAAATTTTTTTTACCCTTTACCAAACAACTCCATATTTTAAGCATTCTGAGGTTGAACTCTTTTGAAAATACAGTGGAAAAGGAGAAAATGCTTGTCAAAATGCTGGCTTTTTTTCCACATTTGTTTTCTGCCATGTCAAAGATACATCTGATCATTAGAGTCTCACTTAATTTGTTGTTTGCAAATGCTTTCAAATTGGATAAGTGTAAAATAATGTTGTTTGGTGAAGAGTTTACTTTTTACAACACAATTTCAAGTTTTACCAACCTTGAGGACTAAGGCATTTTAAAACAATGAGGGGAAAAAGAGAAAATGATGGTAACTAGAATGTTCCGCATTTCCCAGGAATTTTTTTGCCCTTTCAAAGGCAAATTCCATCATTTTCTAAAATGTCATATGGTAAACAGTTCAGCCTGTTTTATCACACAGGCTATTACTGGAATTATATCCTGTAAAAGTGAAAGCAAGGAGAAATATTTGTTGAAAACAAAAATGTTACTTTTGAATGATATGTAAATTATTTTGGGAAAAGGCATGATTGCTTGAAACAATTGGAATATGATTTTTTTTTTTCATAAAGTACAATTTTGTCACATTCATAGTTGAAGTTTTTAAGTAGAACAGAAGAATCATAGAAAATTCTCTCAATGGGTCTTCTAATAAGATAGTTAAAGTTTGATGTACATGTACATTGAGCATTATTTCATTTTTTTCAGAATGTACCTTTATTCTTCTTGACAGAGGTATGCATGAACATTCTGGAAAAACAGAAATAGGTATGTTCTTCTAAAACTTGGCAGAAATATTTTATCATGCTGATAAATTCTGTTAGAAAAATTATACTTCATCAGACCAAAAGGCAGTAAACTTCATCAGACCAAAAGGGAATAAGATTTTCTACCCATTACATAGAGTTACTTTTGTATAAATGGGAACTTGTCTGAAACAAAAAGGCCTTGAGTTTTGACGTTTTATGCGTAGTATAATCTAGAAGAAGAATTATGATCAAAATTGTTGAGGTAATATCCAATGGATGACAGAAAATATCCCCACTGGATATACCGGAATCATGATTTGAGCCATGCTTTGAGAAAATAGGGTTTAATGCATCTGCAAAAAGTATCGACTGTGCAGGCTGACATGGGTCAAAACTTTTTGCCATTG
Organism: Tridacna gigas; assembly: GCA_945859785.2. Classification (NCBI taxonomy): domain Eukaryota; kingdom Metazoa; phylum Mollusca; class Bivalvia; order Cardiida; family Cardiidae; genus Tridacna; species Tridacna gigas. Next base: position 47,004,060 of record OX244030.2, on the reverse strand, counting down.
TTAAATTTTTGGCATATCCAAGGACCACTCTACCTGATGACGGAGTCAGTTGTTATAAAAAATAATTTTATGGATCTCTACTGTGATGACTTGCTTTGTATAATGCATGACAGTCGTGCCCTTCATTCCTCTTGAAATTTTCACTTAACCCTTTCCCAAATGACAAATTTTGGACTGGTCCAGATTGAAAGAGTTTGCAGACGACAATTTTAAATTTGATGAAAATGGCAGAAAGGTCTCAAAAAGGGTAGAAAACACTGTGGGAAAAGGAGAAATTGCTTATTACGAGCAATTTCTCCTTTTCCCACAGTGTTTTCAGAAGACTTGTACTGCAGACATGTGAAAACTAGGACTTTTTTGGGAAAGGGTTAACTCTTTACTATACAACAAAATTTTAAACTTGTCCAAACTGAAGGCATTTGTAGATGACAAAATAAATATGACTAAAAAACTGAAATTTGTTTTTGGAAGCATAGAAAACATGGTGGGAAAAGGAGAAAATGCTGGTTACCAGCATTTCTCCTTTTCCCACAATGTTTTCAAAAGGCCTCTTTCTCAGGGTCGTTAAAAGTCAGTACTGTGGGGTAAAGGATTAAAAAGCAGCTGAAGCTGAGCGTTAGTACAATGTATCTGCATGCAGTGTTTTTGTTCTATCTTTGTTCTAGACAGCATGGTTGGTGATGTGAATTTGTTTTTCAATGATGAGGAGAATCCCAAAAGTGCAGAAATAGAAATTATGATTGCAGGTATGAAGAAACTTTCTTTGATATATAGATATATATTGGACAGATGAAGTACCTTACCCATCTACTACACAATAAAACTTTATTGAATATGACTGAAACAGTGATACATGTCTTTGAAAGGGTAGAAAAGATTGTTGGAGAAGAAGAAAATACTGGTTCCCAGCATTTCCCTCTTTTCTCAAAATGTTTTCAAAAGCGTTCTTCCTCAGTGTTGTTAAAATACAGGATTGTCTGGTAGAGGGTAAATAATTGAGTATCAATATGATCAAACTGAGTACAGATGTCAAGATGGCTATTACTAAATGTAAAGGAAAAAAAATCAAATGTGCAATAACTCCATAAATGAGTTAGATTTGTGAAACCCTCATTTGTAGATAATGCTCTTGCCCTCTTTTTAATCTTTCACCAGATGACTAAAACGATAAACTTAACCAAACTGAAGGCACTCGCAGATGGCAAATTAAATGTGGCTCAAATGATGAGAGTTGTCTTTGAAAGGGTAAAAACTATTTTTGACACAGTTATGCCCCTCTTTTGACATAGAATTTTCACTAGAAGCAAGTGCAGCTGAGCGTTGCCACCCACATGTAGTGCTCTTGTTAAGATTGTTTGGTTAAAGGTTTAGGTATTGATGAAGGTCAAGGTCACTGTTACTTATTATAGAAAAAAAGGAAGATAAGGTCCAGGCTCTGAATTTGTAGGTGTACATTCTTCTGTAGTGAAAAAGATCAGCTGTTGTGTAGACTTATTCTCTCTGCAGAAACAAGTTGTGGCTCCTTTTCCCTGCAATGATTCCAGAAACTACATGGCATTGTGTATTAGCTGTGCTGTGAAAATAGAGGTTTAAATGCATCTTAGTGATGCATGATACCAAGCAAGTTATGGCATAATTATGGATCCATAAGTTCTTTTTGTCTATTAGTTGACTGAATCATGAGGTAAAATGGCCTTTTGATATACAGAAGATTTACAAATAGCAACGAGTTTTGGCTTGTTTAGCCTGTGCAGAGTGCACAGGCTGACATAGGTTTACATTTTTAGCAGATGTATTAAACCCCCTTTTCACAGAACATGGCCCATATTTTTCATGGGCATGATTGGTTGAATTAGCATGATATGAACATCTGCTTCTTTCAGAGAAAGACGCAAGATGTAAAGGGTATGGAAAAGAAGCCATGAATTGTATGATGAGATTTGGTAAGTTTGAGATGTTCCATTTCATTTTGTTTGTTTGTTATGTATCTGAATATTGTTTGCAACAACAAATGTCACCAGTGAACGTAAATTTTGTTTAAAAACCAAGCATGGTAGCACAGTCAGTAACTTGAGACCAAGGGGTCGCTGCTTCGGCTAATTTCTTTAAGAGGATTGATGATATTCTTTGTGATAGGATTCATTCCTCGCTCACCGATTATCACTACTAATAAATGTTTCTGATTATGTGGGAAAGCAGCTAGTAGCTTGGGAAGAATATTGTGCGGAGTACTGGTGAAGGAACTCGCCGGGCATGGAAAGCTGCACTGGCCATCACAATATCTGTAACTGTAGTGTTGACTACAAAACACAGGAATGCATAGATGATTGCTTTGGCAGTAGTGATAGGGATTAAACACAGATGAAAATGGTGTAAAGTTTACTACTAACCAACAAACAAAAGAAGTAACAGCAAGTTGTGCTATACAATCATAGGCACTTGTTTTTTGATAAACCTTGCCCACAATAACCTATTAACTGTTTACCAAACTACAGAATTTTAAACTAGCCAAAATTTTCAAGCAAGAAACCAATTGTAGCTAAAACTTGAGTATCTGTTTTAGAATGAGTAGAAAACATTACATGTGGTAAAGGGGAAAAATGCTGGTTACCAGCATTTTCTCCTTTTTTACAATATTTTCACAAGCTTTCCTCCTCAGCCTTTAAAACCCAGAATTGTTTGCTAAAGGCTCAAATATACAGGACAGGATGTTCAATTGTATTACAGGCCAAACACTGCCCCCCAGACATTTTGACAGTATTTTTGATATGCATGTATATATAGCAAAACTGGAATCTTTTTTTTTTTTTTTTTCTTTTAATTATATCAATTTTTTTCTTTTTTTTTTTTTTATCTTCTGTGGTAAATGATCTTTAATTTGGGACATACCACAGAATAAATGGATTGATATTACAAGAGTTATAAAGTCAAAACTGTGGAGCTGGAGAAAGTTTTCTCTACCCACCATAAGTTGGAAATTTAATACAACGGTGAATATATTGAACAAATCTTATTATTCAATACTATTTTAAGCAGCTTACAGTTATTTTAAAAGCCTCCAAAGTTTCAACAGTAATAACTCTTTAAAAGGGCATAAAACTAGATTTTGACCCCTATTTTTTCCTGTTGTTTTATTTTTTATTCTTTTTGCCGGGGGAGGGGTGGGCGGGTGTGCTAGAAGAATATTGGTATTTTGTAATTACATGATTGATTGTATGGTGTTTAACGCCGTTTTCAACATTATTTCAGTTATATCGCGGCGGCCAGTGCACCTATCCATGCTTTCCTGGAATTTCTTTTACCAGTACTCCGCACAATATTCTTTCCAAGCCACTGGCTGCTTTCCCACATAGCCATTGTCGAAACAATGGTCAGCGGTGGGAGAGGAATGAATCCTGTCGCAATGACTATCATCAATCCTCGGAAAGAAATTGGCCAAGCCGGGGATCGAGCCAGCGACCTCCTGTTCTCAAGTCCTGTACGCTACCGACTGAGCTCGGCATTTTGTAATTACAAGGGACTTGACTGTTTTTAATTAAACAATTGCCTTCAAAACCAGAGTCTGACTCTACCGATTGATCTAATGGACCAACTGATACATAACTGTTTTAAAAATGTTTGTAGCCCATGTTATGCAATAACAGCTATCCATTTACTAATGGGATTGGAAATTTTACACTAAAATAAAAAAAAATAATAAAACTCTGTAATTTCTTTTGTTTTCTACATGTATTTCAATCTAAGTGTAAAGCATTTCTTTCACAGGCAAATGAAAAGAAGCAGTCTTTGTTACCACTTTTTGAAAAACTTGCAAAGCAAAATCTGGTTTTATGCCCACTTGATATTTATTGATCTGTTCTGTTCCATGTACCAGATCAAAGATAAATTACCATAAAACTTGAAAAAAGAAACAAACATCTTTTTAAGCTCCAATTTCGAAGTACATGTACGTGAAAAATGCTGAGGAATGATTTGAGTTGTGTTTAGCTTATAGCTGTAATACAGCTGGACACCTTGTCTTATGCATCAGGTTTTAGAGGGCAAAGTTTGTCAAAATAAGCAACTGCCTGTGTATGCACTCTGAGTGGTTATTTACAGCTGTATATTTGTTGAGTATAAAACTACTGAAGGTTTCAATCATACAGTCTAGGTTCTCATAAATTATTTGTTCTCTGATCAATTTTTCAAATATAATGAGAAATTAACCTTTTCAACAAAGAGCAAAATTTTAGACTTGCCTATATTGAGAACATTTTCAAACACAAAAGTATAATGTTAATCAAATCATGCAATTTATCTTAAAATGGTTAAGAAATATGTTGAGGAATGAGGAAACTGTTGTTTACCAGCAAAAAAGTGCTGGTTACCATCCTTTCATCTTTTGCCAATATGTTTACAAAAGCCTTCTTCCTCAGTTTTATGCCTCTGCCTTTTATCTTGTACAGGTTTTGACAGTTTAGGTGTGACATCATATACAGCCAAAATAGGGTATACCAATGAAAACAGCCTAGGACTGTTTTCTAAACTTGGATTTGTAGAGGTAATCGATACATTAATAATAGGGCTGAAATGATTATTCAAGTGCCTGTGGATAAGGTACAAAATTGCCAATACCTGGGTACATACTCATTACCCATTACCCAGTCTTAAACTTTTTGTTTTCAGAAACCTGTGAAAGTAATTGTAGATTGTGCTGAGCAAATACTCAGAAGTACTGGTATTAAACTGAGGAATATGACCAGGTCCACTGAGCCTTTTGTATTGCTGAAAAATCATAGAAAGCTGCTACTGTGCAAAGGGTTAAGCCTTTACCAAACGACAAAATTTTAGACTGGTCCAAATTGAAGGCATTTGCAGACGACAAATTAAAAGTGTACCAAATGATGAAATTTGTCATTGATAGGATAGAAAACATTGTGGGAAAAAGAGAAAATGCTGGTTACCAGCATTTTCTCCTTTTCCCACAGTGTTTTCAAAATGCCTTTTTCTGAGGGTCATTAAAACTCTGGATTGTGTGGGAAAGGGGATTTCCATAAATTGTGCTAAACATTGCTTGTCACTTTTACTCTGCATGTAATGTCATATACCCAGATCTTAAAGGTTAACCCTTCCCACACAATCCTGTGTTTTAATGACCCCAAGGAAAAGGAGTTTTGATAACATTGTGGGAAAAGGAGAATATGCTGGTTACCAGCATTTTCTCCTTTTCCCACAATGCTTTCTGCCCTTTTAAGAGTAATTTTATCATTTCAGCCACATTTAAATTGTCATCAGCAAATGCTTTGAATTTGGACAAGTGTATTACTTTGTTGTGTGGTTAAGGGTTATAGTGCAATACATTGTAATGTAACTACAATGTATGTGTGGCTTCTCACTTTTCAATCAGGTAAACAACTGTAGGTCTAGTTCAGTATGGGTGTTTTTTTGTGCAAATCATTTACACGCTAATGCACTATCCTGTGCCACAAAATCGCAAAATTAGTTCAAGTGTTTGAAGATACAAGGTCTTCTGACTTTCCTCACCATGCCTAGGAATTCAAATTTTATTATGGATTTTTGAACATCATAATGTATTTCTTCATTGATGATGTTCTGCTACCTCTGTAGCTCAATCCTCATATTGCACATAAGTTGCTTTTGTAGTCTTTTCAGAGCTCCAGATAGAGGGAGTGGTTTTGATTTCAAAATTGAAAATATTAATCACCCTCCACTAAACCCTATGTAATGGGTACTCATCAGAATCGTCCCATCTAGACGATTCTAATGAGTACCCACAACATAGGGTTTGGAAGAGAAATAATGGATTTAGAATACTATCAATCCCTTTTATCTGGAGGTTTGGTCTTTTATTTGTTTGGAAGTAGACTGAAATACTTCCCAACAGTCACTTGATCCTGTCCTTGAAGCATCTGCTTCTCTTCTGCTACAGAAGAAGGACATCCAAATTTTATCAAGTAGTGTTATTATATTACCGCAGGTACTCGGATACCTGAAGATAATTGTCAGATGGATACCAGGGTACAAAATTTGTACTCACTTCTGCCCTACATGGAAGCTTGTACACACAATTTTCGAAGAAAGTACTTTTTCATACTTTCAGTGCCAAATACAGAATATTGTTATTTTGATAGTTTAGAGTTCTTTCCTGATGCAAATGAAGAGATCGTTTGGTACAAGATAAGAATCAAGATGCACAGATGATAAATCCTAGACCAGACTGCACATTTAGTGCTGGATTGCTTAGTACAACATCCTAGACTTGCTGGATCAAGAAAAGATTTTGCTAAACATGTCTGATTTGTATGAACATTTTTGACTAATTTATAATGTATTCTGTTGAAAACAGCATTGGAAATGCTGGGCCTTGACGCCTTTTATTCTGTAAAAGAACATTTATTTCATTTGCAATACAAAACAATGCTTTATTCAATATTTCAGGCCTCTGGTGTACAACATTAAGTTTTTAAAACATACCATGTAGAGTGACAAACATGATGACCCTTTTCAAGGGTCTGGATGTTCTTGTCTCACATTTTACCTCAATGTTTTACTGCATTTTCTTCCAATTACAGATATCAAGAAGTGATGTATTTCAAGAAGTAACATATCAGTTAGACCTAACAGACAAAATAAGAAGTGACATTTTATCAGCCACAGAGTCCTATGAAATAGTGCCATATACAGACTGATAGGCAGGTACAGATGTGCTACAGGTTTTCATGACGTGTTGGGATGTGTGTCATTTCACATTTCCCATGTATGAAACAAGAGCTCTGCAAAGCATGGCAGTATGTGCCTGAAGGAAGCTATCAAGAGCATTTCACCTTTGACCCTTGCTATGACAATGATTTTGAAGCCTGGCGTCTGAAACCTCTGCTTCCTCGACATATCATCATGGTGTACACATGTGCTAAATACTTCCAAATCAGACCAGCGGTTCAGGAGATTATGTAGAGAACACAATTTAAGTGCATGTAACCTTTGACATCTCCCCACTGCCGTGACTTTGACCTTGGAGCATGTCATCTTAAACCTCCACTCAGTGTTTCGTCTAATCAAGGTGCTCACATGTATGAAATATTTTCAAGATCAGACATGGGGTTAACGAGATGTAGTGGACAAAAAATTGCCAACATATGAACCGATGACCATTGGCATAATATTATAGGTACCTTCTGGCACTGACATTCAGTATGATCGATACTTGACAAGATCTGCTCATATTCATTGATATTAAATTTGCATCATAAAAAAATACGACTTTTTTTGTGGGGGGGGGGGGGGGGGCTATTTTTGCCTTGAAAGTTTATTGTCATACAATCTTCTTTCGATTCATGTCTCTGTGAATGCCAGTTAAGCGCATTGTACTGATTTTGAAAGGCAGTGGAGTGATACAGGGCCATCATGGCCCTCTTGTTAGCAATAATTTGTTGGCACATCAGATGTTTCCAGTATTTTTTGGCATAATTATCATTTGTCACCTATTATGTCGTAACCTGCGTGACTGCTATTCACAGAAGTAAATTATATACAAAACCTTGGTCTTCTGCAAAGCTAGAGTTGTTAGCTCTACTGGCTGAAAGCCAGCAGAGCTTATGTCATGGCGGGGTTTCCGTCGTCCGTCCGTCCGTCCGTCTGTCCGTCTGTCCGTCCGTCCGTCCGTCTGTCCGTCCGTTAGTCTTTTTCTTGTTTACGCGATAAAGTCTGCATTTGTTGCCGGATTTTCATGAAACTTGCACAGTTTGTTTATCTCATCAATAGCTTCAACCCTATTGAATTTGAAAAAAATCCAACAAACAGTATGGGAAAAGTAGCCATTTCAAGTTGAAAATTTCCAGTTCTTGTTTACGCGATAAAGTCTGCAAATAACTTCAGATTTTCGTGAAACTTGCACAGTTTGTTTATTTCATCAATAGCTTCAACCCTATCGACTTTGAAAAAAATCCAACAAATAATATGGGAAAAGTAGCCATTTAAAGTTGAAAATTTAAATTTTCTGTTCTTGTTTACGCAATAAAGTCTGTATTTCTGGTCAGATTTTCATGAAAATCACACAGTTTGTTTATCTCATCAGTAGCTTCAACCCTATTGATTTTGAAAAAAAAAATCGAAGAAACAATGTGGGAAAAGTAGCCATTTCATGTTGAAAATTTCCAATTCTTATTTACATGATAAAGTCTGCATTCCCTGCCAGTAGAGCATATTCAGGCCCATCAGGGCCTTCTAGTTTTTAAATAGCCAGACATCTTTTGATCTAAAGTTTGCAAGTAATACTTAGACTTTACAATACACAAAAAACAGTCCAGGTATCAAGAGTGACTTAAATATGCAGTGTTTAATTAATTTAACTTTGGTGACTGCATTGTACAAAATTTCTGATTATTTACCCTTTTTCTGAGTACAATTTGATAGTGTTCCAAGTCATTTTTAAACAACAAAAACCACATATTGGCTTAAGAAGTCTTCAGATCTTACTAAAACTGGCCATAATTCACAAAATCTGTAACCTCCGTGACTGTTAACATCTGTTACAAATTTGATACTTTTACTACATTCTACATTTGATTTAACATGTAGATTTATATAAAAGAACAAAGTTGACTTCATTTATTTGTATTGCGTCAAGGTATTTCTGTTGCAGATTTGGTGAAAACAAACAATGGATACTATTAAACATCTTCGCAAGCCAAGGATACTAAGGTAGTACCCTTGGCCGCTCGCCTCTTTAAAAATCGAAACCCCCGCTGCGCCATTATATGGGGTATATGGAGAACTCGCACGATATCCATTATATATTGCGCGGTACTGTAGAATTATACAGTATTGGTGTAAGGTTATTCACACAGATAATACGATTTTGAATAAATTATATAGTCTGGCTTTGAATGATTTCAACAATGGCAAGAAAAACTGGGTATCTCGTGTGAAATGTCTTCTTGACCATTTCGGCTATTCCGATTTATTCTATAATCTTAACCATTCTTCAGTTAAATCAATTCAATGTATTTTTAAACAACGTGTGTTGGATTGTTTTGTGCAAGAATGGTATGGGTCACTAGACCAGAGTGTAGTTTTAGAAGAGTATAGACACTTTAAACATTCTTTTACATACGAATATTATTTGGATGTTGTTCCCTATGACATTAGATTTTACATAACCAGAATCAGACTGTCTGCTCATTCTTTACGTATACAAACTGGTAGATATGGACAAAATAGAATTCCAAGACATGAGAGGTTTTGTTTGCTTTGTAATTCAAATGAATTAGAAGATATGTATCATTTTATATGTGTATGTCCAAGTTTTGTTGAAATTAGAAAAAAATACCTACCAGCATCCTTTATCAGAAAACCTTCTATGTATAAACTATGCCAGCTATTTCAATCTAATGAGAAGAAAACATTGTGTAGCATTGCTCACTTCCTAAAGGAAGCGTTCTTTTTGCGAAATAAATTGCAATTAGAATTAAGAATTAATAACTGACTCAATTAATTTGCATTGTATCGTAAAATTTTCCTTTTTGACTTACTCTCCAAAACATTATTTCAGACTTAGATTCTTTCATTCCTGTTTTCACTGCTATTATAGTCCTTTGCTTGCTATGACTTGTGTGAAACAGTATACTGTATTTGGAATGTCAAATTTGTATAATTGACGATGTATTTTGTGTACAAGTCATAAATAAATATATGTTCTGTTCTATTCTGCCATTTCATTGGATGCAATCAAAACCCATCGCGTCCAATCAAACCATCCGTAACAAGAAATCTTCCGCGAAACAGAAAACTATAATGGCGGCGCCCGTCAAAAACGAAAGTTGTCGTGTTTGTGACGAAAATTTGCCAAAAAAGAGTAGACAATCGATATTTAATGAGTTTTTTTATAGTTTATGATCAATTATGTGAAATATTAGGACGGGTTCCACAGCCAAATGATTGCGAATCATCGTATGTCTGATTATTTCAGAAAATTGTGATGAATCCGAAAGCGCAGCCATTTTGATGCATAGCCTAACAAATTTTATTACGAGCATTTTGATTGGTCAGAAATAACATCAGCAAAGGTTACTCAACTCGTGATATTCGATAGGTGGCGCAGCGGGAGTTTCGATTTTTAAAGAGGCGAGCGGCCAAGGGTACGTAACGAACAAAGTGGAGTTAGTATCCTTGGCTTGCGAAGATGACTATTAAAATGCAGGTTTGAGAACGGGCAAAATGGTTTGTGAAAAATACTTAGTGATGAGAATCAGAAGATTTACACCTATACAATTTGTAATTAGTCCATAGTAAAGAAAAAAGAATGAAAAACAACAGATGAAATGACACATCAGTTCCTGATACGTTGGTTACTGATACATATAAAATAAGGAATAGATTCATCATGTAATAAATTATATCATGCTTAGGAATACAAAGATTCCCCCAATATGAACCAATGAAACTCTACTTATCGTTTTTAACACAGCTGTGACCTATATTTATGAGACTATGAGAAAATATTCCAGCAAATCATAGCTCCCAGCATTAATGAAAACCAGATATAAAACCAAAGAGAAAATTACTTTATATTTAATTAAAGAGTTTTTGATATCAAATATACACATAACCATTAATTAAGCACCGCCCAAAATAATTGACGCATTATCTTGGCCTGCAAGAAGCCCTGGGTCCATTCTTAAGAACCTTCTTAGTCTTGTTCTCCAGGATTTTCTAAATATGAATGTAACACAACTTTTGATTGGCTAAACCATTTGGTTAAGCCAATCAGAAGCTGTGGTACTTTCATATTTGGAAAATCTTGGAGAACAAAACGAGGAACGTTCTGAAGAATGGCTGGTGAGTACGGACCCTGGTCTCAACCTGACTGAGCATTTGTGGGACCACCTGGGACGTAAAATTCAATAAAGGGGTCCACCCGTCCAAAATCTACAGAAACTGGCACAGGTATATTCCATGACGAATGGCAGATCCCAATGATGTGAATTCAGCGTTGATTTCCATGCATGAGGAAGATCGAGGGTTGCAGCAGTTAGTGCAGTGGGGATACACCAGAAACTGATGTCACCATTGCTTTTGGCTCAGGCATGAACATTGATCTATATGGGAGAATTTCGTCTACCTCAGACCATTGGCGTAGTCTCTGTGACCGTAGTTTTGGACATGATCATTTTGACGTTATTAGTGCCCTTATCTGACTGTCAATGAATTACAGCTAAAAGTAGAAGCAGTGTTGATAGTTGATGGATTGACACCTTGGAGGGTTCCGTTAACGAACTGATAACCAGGTGTTAGGTTTCCATATCGTGAATGACAACTGCATTTTGTTGAACACAGCCTTATGACATAGAAATGGGTGGTGCTTAACTAATGGTCATATGTACATGTATATGTATTTACCATTACTAAAAAGTCGGAACATAATTATATACATGTATTGACATTTACAGGTACATGTAGTTAAAAGTTCAACGCATAAACAATGTTAGTCTGGATTTCATGCCCGTACCACTACGTTATCGGGTCAGGCAAAGCGCAATAATGGCGGCCTCCTAGGTGTCCCGAAGCGTACCCCTACATGCTTCCCCGTTTTCCCCAATTTCATGTGATCCAGTTTGATCAGTTACTAAAATGAGATCAATTTTGTACAAAAAATACGTTACCGAATCTAAGACGTGCTGTTGGGGTATGGTTTAAATATAATTCGACTATGAATCATTTTAAGAGTAGCCCTGTTTTCGGACGTTATATTGGTTCATTGACATTTCGGATACTTAAAAGCATTTCTGATATGTAGGTTTTCTCGCCAAATAAGAACGACGTGTAGAAAAACTCACTGTCATGACTTTATTTCAAGCGATCTGTTATGAATTCAGCATATGATCCGATTTGATCATGTAAAATAACAATATCTCGTCTCCTCTGCATATTGCCAACGGGGGCCGCCATTATTGCGCTTCGCCTGACGTACTCTGTAGTACGGCGGGGTACCAGACTGATACGATGTACATGTATGTACGTTCATGATATCTCGGGTAATGTTACATTCCAAAACGGACTTTGTGTGTACGGCCGAGAAGACTCCAAAAATGAATGATTGATGGTATGGTGTTTAACGCAGTTTTGACATTATTTCACTTGTAGGGCGAGGACCAGTGCACATATCCATGCTTTCCTGGAGTTTCTTTTACCAGTAGGCCTACTCTGCACAAAATTCTTTCCAAGCCACTGGCTGTATTTCAACATAACCATCGTCGAAACTATGGTCAGCGGCGAGAGAGGAATGAATCCTGTTGCAATGACTATCATAAATCCCCAGAAAGAAATTGACCGAGCCGGGGATCGAACCAGCGACCTCCTGTTCTCAAGTCCTGTACGCTGCCGACTGAGCTAACAGGGCTCGGCCCAAAAATGAACGATTCGCGTGCTATATTGAACACACCGACACATGACTGCAAAAACTCTGATACTTAAAAATCGGTGCAGCTTGCAATACGATAATAGTGATGGGGGATAATTCTGCGAACTGCCGCAAAAACTCGAAAGTAAGATCTGCGCATGTCCGCAGAAATTCCAATGCAGGAAAATCTGCTGTACGCGCTAAATTTTATTAGCGAAGAGGAGTTATTCTGCACATTAGAACAAGAACTCTAAAGCAGAAAGATTTGCACAATTTCACAGATATTCCAATACAGGAAGATCTGTACAATACGCAAAATGTTAATAGCTTCAAGTGTTCCTTTTTTTTTCTTTTTCTGACCTAGATCTTGGTATGAATGCTCTATATACCTTGTCTTATGCACTTATTTCAGATCTCTCACACATACAAGTAGAAATCATCTGCTCTTTACTTCGTAATTAAACATATTTCGGCTTCAACATTATGATTTATTGTGTGTGTATGCAAGTTGGCTGTTGAAAGTCATTATGAAGGTTAAAGAAGGACAGTTTGGAGGGTCTCTGATTGGACGATGTCAATTTTACATTTGTCATGTGTTTTTGCCATGAGGAGTAATTTAAATAAAATAAGGAATAGCGAATACATGTTATGATTTATGAAATGCGCTTATATGACAAATTTTCTTGAAAAGAGACCTGGAACTAGTTATTTGTATAAACTTACAACTTAGAATTTTATTTAGTAAGTAGACCTTTACAATTTATGATCTGAGAATTGTTAAACTCAGTTATTCTGATGCATTCTTACGTACAGCATCTTTTTAATTAAACAAAAAATACGAGGATCATCTTTCAAGAATAAAATAGAAACCAGAAAATGTCTGTTTAGATTTTACGTAAACGTTCATGCGTCAGTAGAATCGCTTTAACCCTTGTTTTCAATGACAAATCTCTGTCACTTGTTTAGGTAATTTGCAGCCGTTGTTAGGTAACCGCGCTTACATACCTGATTTTATGTGGTTAAAGCGGGTTCATGCCCTGTAAGTCACAATGCCAAATACCTCATTAAACTTGTGGGAAAAGGTTGTAATCGCAAACAGTTGATCAGTATCACATGGACTTTCTCCTCTCTTTAATTTATGGTATTGCTTCTATCTTTAAAACAAAATCAAGTAAACTTACCTGTGATAAACATTTTTCATTAAATTATAGGAATTTCAGTATTTATTTATGATTATATAGGGGCGTCAATTTACACCGGCAACCACATCCGATATGGTTATGTCAAGGATAGATAACCGGTACTGAATGATATTTAACACTCGAACATTGTTAGAAAGCCAAGATCGTCTTTAGAGTCACAAGATAAAACCTACATGGATAAAAATAAGAACAGTTTAAAGAAAAAGAAACAAATACTTACTTTCAGTTAAAAAAAAAAAACATTCCTCATTCCTTTCACATTGGCCTGTCGAAATTCCTAGGAAATTTCACCAAAGATGGCAAACCGAAAATGTTCAGAACAGTATAACCGGAGAGGTTGCGTGATAAAGTTTATGTGTGCCAAGTTATTTTGAGTGTACCAACGAGCCCTCTGCGGATGAATTATTCCCCGTCTCCCCTATTTCCGAAGGGGGGGGGGGGTAACGAAAAGAATATCGTGATAATGGTAACCTTATTTACGATCTGTTTCTGAGTCTTAGTTTTACTAACTCTTTCTAAATTCCTAAGACTGAAAAATCTCTTCTAAACATGTATTGCGACATCTGAATTTCTAAAGATACGCCTGTGAAGCGTGAACGTAAATGTACTTTTTCCGACGTGTAAATAATTGTTTCAGCTTCGTTGTATTCAATTTAAAATCCTTCTATCGAAACGTCAACCGTATTCAGCCAAATATAGATTACTTCATCAGTTCCGAAATTAATATCCGAAACATCTTTACAAAATATGAATATTGAACAGGAATTCAGGCTTGATATATAAAAAAAAAAAAAAATTGTGACTGTATGCATGAGGAAATGCTCGTAATTAGCAGTATCTCATTTTACTGCAACGTTTTAAAAATTAGTTTATTGGGAGAGAGCGAAAAAAAAAGTTTTCAGATGGTAAAGAATAAATCGATCTTCTGGAAACCAACTACGTATGACCACGTGATATGACAGCTGTTTTATATATAGTGCAGCCAACACCCTCAAGAGCAGAAACTGTTCGTCAGTAGGTACCTGTCATAGATTCAAGATAAGTTTGACAGACTTTCGTCTCGATGTTTTTGAATAGATTTCTCCAAACTTTGAACGACTGGTGAGTCTTTAACCTGTTCTTTTCCGCCCTTTAGATATTACCCAAAAATATCTTTACTAGCCATAAAAAAAATATGAGTAATTACTTCCTACTTCTAACTTGTAGCAGACGGAGTTAAAAACATTTTGTAAGATAATTATAGATGACTTTCAATATTAAGGATTAATATTATGAACAATAATATACTTATAGAACTAATGCTTAATTAATCTTTATCCGAATGTGATTCCACTGTGATAAAATCAGAAATCGCTCGTTACAAGCAATTTTTATCTCTGCTGTTTTCGCAGAAAAGCTTGGTCGTCATCTGTAGTTTTGTTGTTGTGCGAAAATGTAGACATTTCTGATCTCTCTGTATTTACTGGAATATTTATTTAAAAATCGAGTTGGTTGTTAAGTATCAAAAGGGGAGTCCATACCAGAAAAGTAGGTAGGCTAATTGGCAACGACCGGATTTCCGCCATGTAAGCATAGATTTTTTAAATAGTTATGCACAGTTTTCGACTAAAAATGGTCCCTGAAAAAACAATCGCAGTCGAGTATTTACATTCCATACAAGGTGGTCTCGACATAGGAATAGAGGTACATACGTGCTTGAGTCATGCTCCGGTAAAAGGGGGTTTAACAAACGACAAAATTTCAGACTTGTCCAAATTGGAAGCATTTGCAGACGACAAAATAAATGTGACTAAAAAGTTAAAATTTGTTTTGGGAAGGTTAGAAAACATTGTGGGAAAAGGAGAAAATGCTGTTACCAGCATTTTCTCCTTTTCCCACAGTGTTTTCAAAAGGCTTCTTGTTCAGGGTCGTCAAAACCCGTGATTGTGTGGTAAAGAGTTAATACACCTTCCTGGTGCATGATAATAACCGTGAATCAAGGCATCACCTGATTATCACAATCCATAATAGCCACTTTTCTTAACAACCGACTTAATTATTAGGTAGACCGGTCATTGGACATACAAAAAATTTACCAATAGCGAAAAGTTTCGGCCCAGGTCAGCCTGCGCGGAATGAGCAGGCTGACATGGGTCGATGCTTTACGCAAATGCATCAAGGCCTCCCCCTCAGAGCATGGCTCATATATGAGAAATGCTCTGTAAAAAGGGGGCTTAATGCATCGGCGAAAAGCGTCGAACCCGGTCAGTCTGCGCAGTCCAGTCCTCGCGCGCTGACCTGGTTCGACGCTTTTCGCTATTGGTCAATTTTCTACGTGTCAAAGGACCATTCAACTTCATGATTCAGATGGTTGTTAAAGAAGTGACTATTAATGATTCATGGTTATATGATGGATTGCTTGGTATCACGCTCCTTGTGCCAGTGTATGGCTAATATATATGACACACATTGACTTTTCACTGACTAGCACGATTTACACTTTCCAAGTCAAATTGGAAGCACTTGCAGGTGACAGGTCTCAAGGTTGTAGGAAAATGAGAAATTATCAGTTAAAAGCGACATGTCTCCTTCTCTCTACAGTGCATTCAGCAACCCTCCTCTGAAAGTCCTTTTAATGGATCATACAGAGCAGTCATCATACTTAAGGAAGAAAAAGCAATTATACTTGATGCATGCATGCAGAATTGATAATTGAGCCATGATCTATTGAAAAAGGGGATTAATGCACCTGCAAAAAGTATCGATTCATGTCCGTCTGCGTAGGCTAACATGGGTCGAAACTTCTTGCTATTCGTAGATTTTTTGCATGTACAAGAAACACTCTACCGCATGATTGAGCCTTTTGTTAGACAAAATGGATTTTATGGATCCATAATTACATGATGACTTGCTTGGTATAATACAGCACCGAGATGCCTTAAACCCCCAGTTCTCAGAGCGGCTTCGATTGTATTAACTCTTTCGGCGCCAAATAAATAAACTCGACTTCTTTCGGTGGCTGTAAGTGCAATCCACAGAGACCCAGAAAGATATTTATAGTAGGGGCTTGACTAATTAAGCGGACGGTACAGATCAAAGATCAGACTGCACGTTCTGTGCAGTCTGATCTTGATCTGTGCCGTCCGCAAAACAAGGAGTAAGGAACATGCATCAGCTCTTACTAAACGACAAGACTTTGAAGTCTCACAGCTGGAAACACTTGCAAATACCTGTAATAGAAAAAAAGTAGTTCAGGAGTTATTCAGTCTTTGAAATGGCGTAAAACACTACAGAAAGAGGAGAAAATGCTGTTTATCAGTACCCTCGCCCTCTTTCGCAATGGCTCAAAAAGCTATGTTCTTCATGGTTTTTGAACCATGAGATAGTTTTGGCACAACGGTAATTATGACACGTAGCACGTTTATACTGGGACCTGTCCAGATGCAGATCAGTCTGGCGAAGTCTCTGTACCTGCTGATCTTGTGTAACGTGCAACGGCCTGGTCACCCATCCAGGCACTAACCTCATGCACGTTGCTTACTTTCCACGGAGAGAGAAACACCAAACCGCATCGCTGTAAAAGCTAGCTCTACAGCAAGGCAGGTATAAAGTGCTTAAATATCTAATGAGGCATTATCTCTTCTTGGCATTACTTTCCCCTACCAGAAGTCTCGACCCGAGACTTATATACAAAGGAGTATACAAGGGTAAGACAACTCCGATCCGGCAGCTGTCATTATCCCACCTCTGCCACCAAATGTAACGTGCAACGGCCTGGTCACTTATCCAGGCACTAACCTCACGCACGTTGCTTAACTTCCATGGAGAGAGAAACACCAAACCGCACCACTGTAAAAGCATGTCTTCTGGCAGAATATTCCACAATCTGGCGGCAACAAATCTGAACTTGTTCTTTCCATACCTTGCTCTGACTTACGGGATCTCCAGAATATTTGAGAACCAAAATTTGTCAATGGTTTGAGCTTTTAACCCTTTACCAAACGACAAAATTTTAGACTTGTCCAAATTGAAAGCAAATTGTCCAAATTGAAAGATGACAAAATATATATGTGACTTAAAAATTGAAATTTGTGTTGGGAAGGTTAGAAAACATTGTGGGAAAAGGAGAAAATGCTGGTTACCAGCATTTTCTCCTTTTCCCACAATGTTTTCAAAAGGCTTTTTTCTCAGGGTCGTTAAAAGTCGGAATTGTGTGGTAAAGAGTTAAGTGTAACCAGTAGTTGAAGATATACTGGAGAAAATGATGCATACATTAGAATGTTTTTGAGGCTGTTTTTTTTTTTGAGTCTAGCGAGGAGTGATGTATCTACATTTAGTTTACTCATCTGACTTTTGTATCTTGACTTATAATCGTTAGAGACAATACAATATGGAGAACATTTTAACTTAACTTTTTACCAAACAACAAAATTCTAGACTGGTCCAAATTGCAAGCATTTGCAGATAACAAAATAAATATTACTCAAAAATTGAAATTTGTTTCGAGAAGGGTAGAAAACATTGTGGGAAAAGGAGAAAATGCTGCTTACCAGCATTTTCTCCTTTTCCCACAATTTTTTCAAAAGCCTTTTTTCTCAGAGTCGTTAAAAGTCGGGATTGTCAGGTAAAGGGTTAAGCATCATTTTCGATGTAAAATTACTGAAACTTCATAAATTACAAAAGATATAGTCTCATGGTCCAGAGAAGGTAATTTTGTGGTTTTGTATGTTGTAGTTTGCCTTTGGAAGAATTCACGAATTTTTCGACCGAAGGTTTTTCATCTGGTAAGCATAGGGATGATTTGAGACATATGCACAAAATTTAAATGGTCACGTTTTCTCCTTTTTGTCTCCTTAATCTTTGCCAAACTTTATCGTATGAATTCACGGATGAAGTCGTAGTGAAATGCAAATACTAACTGACAAGCTTTTCCGGGGAGTTCCTTCAACTTGCCAAGAATATACCATTTTAGATCACACCCACAGTCATGAATTTAATCCCAGGTTAGAAAACCGCTGTCTTTGGTACTCAGAGATTTGATTACTAATATGATGCCACCAGTCAGAGAACAGCAAGGATCCACACAATTCGTAAAGAAATTAATTTCTTGCACAGTATGTAATTTGTTGAAAATGTTATATCTATTTATAATGCCTGAACTTTATTTAAAAAAAAAAAGCATCCTGCCGTCTGTCAAAAAAAAAAAAAATTTCCATTTCGGCAGAAAGGCACTTCAAAACGTTGCCATTACGCCTTGATCCCATCTTCAGACCATAAATATCCATAATGCAGCCAAACGCCACTGTGTGACCAGACCTAATACTGTTGTGTCCAGAATCAGTGAAATGTTCTGTGTTGCGGTATTATTTGAGCCAGGATCTGTGAAAAGGGGACCTAATGCATTTGCGAAAAGTATCGATTCATGTCAGGCTGAGCAATCCGCTTTCTTGAAGCTTTCTGCATGTCATTGTTTCAGTCAGTTGCTTAACAAAATGGATTTCATGGATTCATAATAATGTGAAGTCCTGTTTATAATGCATTACGGAGGTGCATTAAGCCCCCTTTACCAGAGCACGGCTCATTTAAATCTCTGATAGCTTCAGTGCTTTGTTCGTCGTTTGTCTGTGCATGCGTTAATCTCTATCTTAACCCTTATCATGCTAAGTAAGTGAAATGAAAATAAAATTTCAAACCGATAGAAAAACAAAATTTTGCTCTTTCAAGGGTCATTTTTGGGGAAAATATCTTCTTACCGGACAGCATAGGTCCAAGATCAGACTGCACGTTTACTGTCCTCAATAGGTCACTGAGTCGCGCTTTACAGCCTAAGGGTTAAACATTGAACTGATTCTGCAACTGACCCATCCATTATACTTAGAAAAACATAATGTAAACCTTTATAAAGATTTTACTTAAAAAACACAGATATCCGAGAGTGCACCTCTTTCAGACTTCTTGATGTAACTTGGATCCGTGCAAGAAGATGTTCACCGTTCAGAGAAACTTTACAAAAGTAGTCTTTGGGTAATATGGATGAAAAATAAAGCTGGTTTAATGCTCGTGCAGTTGATAGATTTTAAAACAGTATGTCAAACGATAACATTACAAACAAAGGCGTTAAAAGCTCCCCCCCCCCCCACCCCCGCCCCATTTAATTTTATAAACTGAGTCAATACGACTTTTTATACTTTTTATTTTAGAAAGTAAGCAAAGGTCACGATGATACTGAAAGCAATTGCAGACGACAGACTGATTTCGGTTCAAATAATAGGTCTATAAAAGCGTAGATAACATTGTGAGAAAAGGAGAATATGCTGGTTACAAGTATTTTTTTTAAATTTCCCATATCGTTTTCACAGGCCCCCTTTCTGAGCACTGTTTGATAAAAGTTTAATTTAGCTTTAATATCCAGCTGGAAAAGAGTAATCAAGAAGGCTAACAGTTCTCTTGGATGTTCATAACTTGTTGATATTAAAATGGTTACAGAATTTATATAGGAGCCATGCTCTGGCAAAGGGGGGCTTAATGTATCTTCGTGATGCATCATACCAAGCAAAATATCGCCTATTTCGGGATCCATAAAATCTATCATGTCTAACAACCGACTGTACCAGAAGGTAGACTGGTCCTTTGACATACAGAAAATTGACTAATAGCGAAAAGTTTCGGCCAAGGTCTGCCTGTGCAGAATGCGCATGCTGACCTAGGTCGACACCTTTCGCAGATGCAGTAAGTCGCCCATTTCACAGTCTCAGATATAAAAAGAGGCTCCATTGGTTATCTGACCATCAAAGAGTAAAGTCAACGATCGGGGTGAACGTGCAGGTTGATGTTTGTTTACACCCCTGGCGTGGGGCTACATAGGACGTCATTGGTCACGATCAACAGGCCGTAGGTGAACCCCTTTACCACACAATCCCAATTCTAATGACCTTGAGAAAGAAGACCCACGGTATTTTCTTCCCATTTAAATAGAAATCTTATCATTTGAGATACAATTGATTTGTCTTCTACAAATGCTTTCATATTGTACAAGTACACAAAATTGTCGCCGAGTAATAAGTGAAACAGGTTTTTAGTTTCCATTGTTCATGTCAAGGACGGATTAAAGGGGGTGCCAATTTTAATGTTCATGTCAAGAACGGATTAATCCTTAAACTGCTAAATAAATGAAACGAAAATTTCCACCAAATAGTAAAAACCCAAATATTGCGATTTCAATCTTGATTTCATAGGAAAGAAAAAGCCGCATAGGACAGTGTAGATCAAAGATCAGACTGCACGTTCTGTGCAGTCTGATCTTGATCTACATTGTCCGCAAAAGGTCAGTGAGTCGCGCTTAGCAGCTAAAGGGTTAAAGGGGGTACCAATTTTAACTCTAGTGCAAAAATTCATTTTTTTTGCCAGCGACTGGAACTTTGACACCCTCGTTAACCCAGGTGTGAAGTACATGTATTACTATTCATCACCCCTGGGACATTCAATTGCGAAACCGTCGTTTTTATGAATATTCATAAGATTTCGAATTACATCCTTTAGCCAATCGAATTGTCGATAACATCACGATACACTCTTGTAGTGGAGGATAGTCACATTTCTTCCGTTACTATGAATAAACCGGGTAAAACCCAAGTCATTATCAATGAATATGGCGGCCGCCGGTGAGTTTTCCCTCTGTGGCATTCGCCCTACGACAGTCCAGGGCAGACATTACAAATCCTTGTATACAAAGGCATTCGGGGTGATGCCAAAGTTTTTTTTTTTAACTTTCGTCAACGATGTTCACGGCCTCAGCAACATTTAAAGTATCGCTAAGCCTGATTTGAAACAAGCGTTTTGTTGGTTGTAGACGAGGTAAAAATAGAAATGATGGCATATGGTTGATAAAAATAGATTAAATTTTCTCAATGAAAAACAGAGACAACCAATCAAAATGCCTCATAAATAATGCATGAGCACGAGAAAATATACGCGAGATAACCCAGGGACGACAAATGAAGTTTACGGAATACATCGGAACTGGATCAACGAGGATGGAACTTTGACAGACTCTACTGTAACACATCGTCAGACGCATAATATAATCCATCCTTTTAATGGTATGCATAAAACTTGCTTGCATTTTGACTCCCGCATTGTTTACTCTTTGCTCGTTGTGGGCGGTTACAATCGGTAAAAAGGCATAAACTTAGCTTTTAAATAACAAGTCAGTCGCGTGAAGTTAGTATCTCCGTCCATTTTATAAAGTCATCGCCCTTATTTGAATATGATGCCCCACGTAACCGACGCATGTTTAATTCTGGTGACAAAATCTGAAATGATTACCCTAGAAGCTACGTAGCCAGTCAAGGAAATGAGGAAATACTACAAAAATAGTATTCTTACATCTTTAAACATACACGGTAGGTTGAACATATTAACCTTTGGATTGGGCCTAGACAGGTATGAACTTGGTGGGATAATTTTTTTTTTCTATTACATCTATCTATTTTCTTTGCAGATGGTTTGCCAGCCACCGCCTAACTATATTCAGTGATAATTCAGTTTGAAATTTGGTGACATAGTAAAAGTCTGAAGACCCCGAGCAGAGGACTGCGAAGAATCAAGATAAGACTGCTTTTCTGTATTCGTAAAAGTTAGTTATCTTGCACATGGCAAATGAAAGACTTTATTGAATTTCTTGACATAACGTCATTGTAATTCAAAAGGTTATTTTCCATTCCATTTCTTTCTGTGTAGTAAGGATATTCATTCCGATCGGTTAGATCTCATATTATTTCAAGACCATAGAAGCCACGAGAGACAGCAGTACCAGACGGTAGAACCCTAGGAAAATTCGATGGTAGAATCAAGGGATACAGCCGTACAGTGGAATCGAGTGATCAAAGAGTTAGACAGGACAATCCAGCGATCGCCGAGTTAAACAGGGCAATCGAGCAATTGCAAGAGTTAGAAAGGACAATGGAGTAATTGCAGAACTAGACGGGACAATCGAGCGATCGCAGAGTTCGACAGGACAATCTGTCGATCGCAGAGTTAGAAAGGACAATCGAGCGAATGAAAGAATTAGACAGGACATTCGAGCGACTGCAGAACTAGACAGGACAATCGAGCGATTGTAGCATTAGACAGCAGAATCGATCGATCGCAGGGTCAGATAGTGGTATCTAGCGGTCGCAGAGTCAGACATTAGAATCAAGCAATAACACATTTACCTAGAAGAAACGAGCATCGTAGAGTCAGACAGAGGAATCGAGAAAATGTAGAGTTAGAGAGAGAAGTCGAGCAAATGGAGACTTAGAAAGTGGCATCTAACGATCACTGAGTGAAACAGTGGAACCGAGCGATCGCACAGTTAGACAGTAGAATCGAGCGATCGCAGAGTCAGCCAGTGAAATCGTGCAAACGCAGAGCGGTAGAAGCGAGTTAGAGCGGTCAGAAAGTAGAATCCAACAGTCGTAGATTTAGATACTAGAATCAAGCGATCCGTTAGTAGAAGTGAGCGATCGCAGCGTCAGTATTTTTGCAGGCATCATGGTTTCGAATGATGTCATCACCATTTTGTACTCGCTCATTGCCTTGATTCACCTTCTCTTTTCTATTCTGATGCTCAAAGCCCTCAGAATTACTACAAACATTCCGTTCGCGTCAAAATTCCTTTCTACCGGTCTGATTTTATTTGATGTAGGCTTCATTACTGCAACAGCCATTAACAGGTTACAGAAACAACCTTTTGTCTCTATTCAGATCTCTACACTGTCTACTTTGTTCAGTCAGTTAGCGTATTGCACAATGACTCTTATGGCCATTGAACGAATGCTTGTGCTCAAATGGCCGATGCAGTATATTCGACTCGCCTCTGAGCGGAAGGTCAAATGCGTTACCTGTGTTGTATGGACGTGCGTAGCGTTACTGCTCTTTCTGGTTCGTTATCTTCTTTGTTGGGCAAACGAGTCAGCCAAATTGGCAGTATTTCACAACTATGGGACGTGTGTATTCTTTGTGATGACCTATCATTTGTGTTTTTTAACTTTAGGGCAAACAATCAGCACGGTCAGCTACCTCGTGGTACTGAAAATTGTCAGAAGGCAGTCGTTAAAAGATTACATGAGAGGCTCTTTTAAGTCTCTGAAACAAGTTTTGCGAATGTATAGATCTACAGGGATGGTTTTCATATACATTATTGTCATGACGGTTACCTCCTTTGCATTTTATGTCACCATAGTTTTATACAGAGCTACTTTGATATCGAATGAAGCGACTAGAATTGCCTTTCAGTGCGCGAACATGTTTAACTGCGTGCTTGACCCGTTCTTGTATGTTCTGTGGTACACGGAATGCAGATTGGCGTGCAAGAAACTACTTAGAAATTTTTTCTGTCGGTTTTCGGAAAAAAACACAAACAATGTGTTTCATATAAAATGCACAGGTACATCAGAAACGGTACCATAATTATGTTGCTTTACAGTTCTTTTCAAAAGATCTATGTTTATCGGAACGCACAAAATCAGTATTACTACGATTCCAACATTTCAAGCGATGCGTTTTCGTTGTTGTCTTTCTGTGGAAACCACTTGTTTGGTCCTTGGCTGGGTATCCTAAGCTGATGCACGTTACATTACGTGACAACAGTTGGATATGATAATTGTTCTAGTAGTTGAGAAGCCTTGTCCTCTATGCTTCGTAGAATGTATACGCGTATGTAGATAAAGTTTTAGGGGAAACTTCTAGTAGATAAACGTACTGTCATGGACAGTGATATATCATAAAGGGCTTAAATCCAGTCCAATCTCATTAACTCTTTACCTAACAAGTAAATTTCAAACTGGTCCAAACTGAAAACATTTGCAGACTACAAACAGTGTGTTGCTTTAAAGGATGAGAAACTCTTCGAAAGGATAGAAAACTTTGTGGGAAAAGGTAAAGATGCTGGTTACGAGCATTTCCTTACTTTCCTACAATGTTTTCAAAAGGGGAGGGGTTAAAAACATTTACTCTGTGAAAAGGGGGCTTAATGCATCTGCGAAAAGGATCGAACCAGGTCAGCGTGCACAGTCAGCGCAGGCTGACTTGGGCCGAAACTTTTCACTATTGGTCAATTTTCTGTATGTTAAAGGACCAGTCTACCTCATGATTCGGTCGGTTGTGAGGCAAAATGGACTTTATGGATCCATGATCATGTGATGACTTGCTTTGTATCATGCATCACGGAGATGCATTAAGCCCCTTTTTGCCAGAGCATGGCTCATAAAGGGTTGAGGGAAACCGAGAAAATGTGAAATTAAAAAGGAAACCTTTTGATATATCGCACTGTTATTTTGAAGGATGAATAAATGATTTTGAAATCGCTTCTCTAATTGATTTTCAAGCGTCCTTCTTAGAAAATAACCTGATTTTTTTCATGCTTTTCGGTAGTTTATCGAGAAATAATGATGGATTTTGGTTTGATATTTCATGGTTACGACCGGTGAAAATACCAATTTAATATTTTCTTACCCTTCAATTGAAGGCGGAAACAGTAGTTCCCGCGCACCAGTTACCTAGCTGATCAGCGCTTGCCATTCAAATGGAGAGAAATATGACGTAATTTATGCTATATTTCTCGCGCTTTACGTAATATTGTAATGCGTTGTTATGGGGAATTACCGAAAAACAACTGTACTGTATTTTGAGGAAACTTCCGACAAAATAGGGGTTAGAAGCATGAAATAGAATATTTGGTTTTTTTCCCGTGAAAGATCGAAATTTATTTCATCTCATGAACATCATCCGGGTGATATTTTCTCTCATGGCTGCGCCACTCGTGAAAATATTACCGATGATGTTCACTAAAAAAAAAATCCTCTATACCTTAATCTCTGTGATAATCTTATACTCATTTCTTAATCCTCGAAAGGGAGCTATTGAGATTTTTATAATCTCACTAATCTTCAAAAATGATCCATCACTTCATTAAGTAAGCCAATAGCGTGCAAACTGTCAGTACAGAAGAAATGCAAAATTGAGAAAAATATTTTAATGGTATTTCGTAATTTGGTAATGTAGCCTTTTAAGTAGTTTAAAATTTCTCGCCAGAATATCGCAGTCTTGTCACATGTTCAATAACATACGTCGATTACATGGATTTGCGTTCAAATTACTTATACCCTTTTGCAACTCATCCAAATCTAATTTTAGCAGTCTTACAAAGTTTCCTGAACATTGACTGGAAGATAAATGGTTTCTACAACACTATCAGGGTTTTGCTCGATTTGACCTTGTGACCACCTTTTTTCCCTCGGGTGACATATGTTTAGTTCTGTCAAAAATATTATCAAGACTATATATCCGAGTAATTTCATGGAAATTGGACGCAAATGAAGCCGCTGGAGAATACACACATATTTGACTCAGTCCTTTTTGTTTAAGTCCTGGTTAAAGTTTTGTCCACACTGGACTTAGAATGTGACCATTCCAAGACAAACAATATGACCCAATAACATGACCATCGGCCATTAAAGCCCACATAATCATTTTCTTAGGTCTGGTCTAGTGAGCCGCATTTTTACCAGAGGCATTCCATTTCAAACTTTTGAAGTACTTCATCAAAATAAACATTTCCACCGAGTCTGATGTGCGTTGGCCTGAAGGTTATTCCTATAGAGTGCCCATTATTTCTTCTAAATTTGACAATGTCACCACTTTTTGACCAGAGGTGACTGGTTTTACAACCTGTCTGATACATTATCAAGACAAGAATTCTTACCGAGTTTCAGGAGAATTGGATTGAGAATGTGGCATTTAAAGTGCATACGGGGTCTTTCTTTAATTTGCGAAGAGTCCTGCGAATGTCCAAACCTGGACACCCTGGTTTCGATTTTCAGTCGAAGCAATTAATGTTTCCTAGACTGTGTTTTGGCAAGATACTTGAGCCCTAACCCAGAACTGTTAAAACCCAGGAAACACATGAATGATAGAGCTGTCTATGTGATAAATGAAATAATGTTGAAAGGGTCATTCATTTCATTTCTTTGATTTGGCCTAGTGAGTAACTTTTTGAACCTACCGAAATCACCTTTTTTCATTCTACTCGTAGAACAAGATACTATAAAGACAAACATTTGAACCAAGGTTAACTAGCATTGTACTTGTTCGTGTACTAGAACCTTTGTGAAATTTCGATAATTTCAAGGACAACTTAGTACATGTACTCTTGATATAAGTTCAGGATAGTAGATTTTATTTTAGTTCAGTATTTTTATACCCTGGAAATCCTATCATATTTAATCAGAAATATAGATATTTATCCAAAGTCACATGTAGTCAACCTTAGTGTTACTTTTTGCTACCTGACTTTTCTTGTCGCTGTTTTGGCAAAACAGAATCTGTCTGGACTAAATTTTTGTCACAAAAATGCGGAATCGTTTCTAGTAGGTACATGTTTTGTTGATCGCACGCCAAATGGTAATAGAGAGCGGATCTTCAGTAATGATGAACAACGAAGAAAGAAGAACTACACCCTGAATATCACATACTCGGTGACTTTAACTTCAATTTCTTTCCAGACAAAAAAAAAAAAACTTCGAATGTAACGATGATCAAAATTTGTTTCAAGATACGGACTTTCACAAATGGTTAGTTAACCAACACGAGCGTCAAAAAATCTTCAATTATTGACCAGGGTTATGCAAATCGATATGGCCGACAACATGCGAAATCTTAGGACATTTGAGTAAAGTGTCGTCCTGGATTAGCCTGCGCAGTCCGCGCAGGCTAATCCGAGACGGCACTTTACAACTACAATAACACTTTTTCATACAGTAGACAGTCGTGAAACAGAAAATCGCACAAAAACGGGAGGTTTCGTCTCAGATTAGTCACAGACTACACAGGCTAATCTGGGACGTCACACTTTTATACATTTTGAGAGGAAGGTACTTGGGAAGCAAAACAATGTTTAGTTTAATTATTTTATAAAATCAAAATGTTTCATCTTATAAATCGCACTATGATTAATTCAAAACAATGGTATAAATCAACAGACAGGAAAGCAGGCAGACAGACAGAGTGGGATAGACAGACGGAATGACATGAGGACGGACAGACGGACGATTAGACAGACTGATAGACAGACAGACTTTAATGCCATGGAGGCGGATCATTACTATATCCAAACATTTCAAAGTCCACTGCGAACACTTTCTGGATATCTTTTATAATATCTCTGTCAAGTTTCTTGTATGCTTTGTCCAAGTACATTTTTCTCTGTTGCACGCTGCGTGCCTTTGTTAGGGGGTACCAACGTTTGGCCATCCTCACTCCTTTGTAAAATAAATCCGCCTTTCTATAATCATCATCAGTTTTGTACAAACTTTTGGGTAGGTCAACCTTTGACGAAATCAGACCTTGCATCTGTAGGGTCTTCCAAAGTCTTTCAGTGGAATCCTTGACGTCTTGGCAGTCTAATGTGCCTCTCATATTGGTCGGGAGAAGGTATTCAAAATATTCTTTCATTAACGAATAGCCCGACCAGTCATAAGACTTGTGCGTTATTTGAGACAGCGTTGCTCTTTTATTTTGTTCCAAATCTGATTTCTGGAGAATGGCCGTTAAGTCATTTTTAAAAGTTTCTTGTTTAAATACTGCACCGAGAAACATTTCACAAGGTTTACACAAAAAGAAAATCGGTGACCAATGATAATCGTACAGACCAAGTTTAGTATTTGAAATAACATACTTTAAGAATTCTTCAAAAGAGATTTGTGATTTACATTTTGGGTCATTTCGAACAGACACGGATGTCGAGGAAAGAAACATTCTGTCGATGTAGGCCGAGTATAAGCGAGTGTATGGGTTTCTAGCCGATAGGATCATTCGGACATTATCGGTCTTGTTCCATCGCTGATGTTCTCTGCCTTCCGTTTGGTGTATATCCTCTCGTGGCATATTCAGTAGGTTCTGATTTTGACTGTCATTGTGGTGTAATAAGTAAAAAAACTGTGTCCAAAATGTTGAGGCTATTTTACCGATTTTACAATACGACCAATTATAACTTTCGGCAGTATAATACACGGGTGCATAAGCCTTGTATGTCTCTAAATCCTGGAGATGTTGAAACTTTCTGCATGTACGATTTACCCATAATATACGTTGTTCTTGTATAGAATTTAGGTTGACTGGACCTTGACGGTCTTGTTCTTCAGCAACTTGGTGGAAGGCTATGAATGAAGGGAAAAAAAATCATTTGAGCCATGCTCTGTGAAAAGGAAGGTTTGATGCATATGACAGAAGTATCGACCCAGGTCAGCCGGCGCAGTCCGAGCAGGCTGATCGAGTTTGACACCTTTGCCACTTGGCAATTGTGTTCATGTCAAAAGACCAGCCTACCTCATGATTCAGTAGGTTGTTAGACAGAACGTGTTTTATGGATCCACGATTATATCATGACTAATGTATCATGGAGATGCATAAATCCCCTTTTGCCAGATCGCCACTCATTTTGTAATTTCAGGCTTCTTTTCCTTAAAGCAATATTGGGCCTATTAGTTTATAGATTTAAACTACAGTAAGTTTGTTTAGTTCTTTGTTTGGTGTTTAAGAGCATTTTTCATCATTTCATTTATGTACCGGTGGCCAGTACAAATCCATGCTTTCCCGGAGTCCCGTTTACCAGTACTTCGCATATTTTTCTTCCCATGCTACTGGCTGCTTTTCCAAATAACATTCGTCGAAAAAGTTGTAAGTGGTGAGAGGAATGAAACCTGTTGCAATAACTATCATCAGTTCTGGGAGAGGAATTTGAATTAGCGGAATCCTGGATCTTAAGCTATTTGCGTATCCGGCTGAACTCCTGCGTTCGGCATAAAACCATGATAGCATTCGTATGCAAATAAATCACACCACCACAATGTTTATTTGTCACTATTATCATCATCATCATCACAATCATATGTTAATTACTTGGTGACTGCTTCTTTGAAACCTTAACCAGTACTTGTGCCGTGATCCGCTTCGTTCCAAAGGTTGACCTCGTTCATGATGAGATTCGAAGCCAGGACCTTTGATGTGAGAGGCCGATGCGCCATCCTTACACTGTTGTCACATAACAAAGGATTGTATAGAACAGGGCCCTTCTTCACTAACTATTCTGGAGAACATTTTCAGTCCTATTCACCAAGGTTTCTAAAATTGAAAGTAACACAACTTCTGATCAGCTAAACCGAATGGTTCAGCCAATCAGAAGTTGTGTTCCTTTCAAATATCGAAAATTCTGGAGAAGAAGACTAAGAACGTTCTGAAGAATGGTTGGTGAATACAGACCCTGGCAGGTTTAACCCTTTACCACACAATCCCGACTTTTAACGACCCTGAGGAAGAAGCCTTTTGAAAACATTGTGGGAAAAGGAGAAAATGCTGGTAACCAGCATTTTCTCCTTTTCCCACAATGTTTTCTACCCTACCAAAGACAAATTTCATCATTTGAGCCACATTAAATTGTCGTCTGCAAATGCTTTGAATTTGGACAAGTCTACATTTTTGTCATTTGGTAAAGAGTTAACTAAAGAATAGTA
The DNA here is from genome assembly GCA_945859785.2 of Tridacna gigas. Classification (NCBI taxonomy): domain Eukaryota; kingdom Metazoa; phylum Mollusca; class Bivalvia; order Cardiida; family Cardiidae; genus Tridacna; species Tridacna gigas. The sequence goes on along the minus strand of OX244030.2, from coordinate 46,973,932 downwards.
CACAGCAATACTCACACTTGCTAATCAGAATAGTAAGGGCGAGAATCACAACGACCAAGCGGCAAGATTTCTTTTCCTTTAATGGCGCGAGGCTCATTTCACTATTAACTAAAGAATATACGCAGCGATAGTCATACTTACACTTGCTAATCAGTATAATAAGGGCGAGAATCACAACGACCAAGCAGCAAGATTTCTTTTCCTTTAATGGCGCGAGGCTCATTTCACTATTAACTAAAGAATATACACAGCGATAGTCATACTTACATTTGCTGATCAGTATAATAAGGGCGAGAATCACAACGACCAAGCAGCAAGATTTCTTTCCCTTTAAAAGCGTGAGGCTCATTTCACAATAAACCTTTATCCTGCTAAATAAAAGAATTGAAACGTTTTAAACCAATAGTATACGCTAAAGCATTTCAAAAAAAAAAAAAAAAAATGGGAGGAAATATATCTCCTTATCGGACATTGTAGATCAAAGATCAGACTGCACGTTATGTGCAGTCTGATCTTGATCTACGCTGTCCGCAAAAGGTCAGTGAGTCGCGCTCAGCAGCCCAAGGGTTCATTTCAACCTCCTTGACAATCCTAAAACAGTGTTTCCTTGTGATTTAATATTGCTAAATGCATATTAGGGTTTTTATCCCGCTGCAGACCACTTTTGAAATCAGGGTGATAAGAATGAGAAATTGTTTGTTCGTGGATTTAAACCCTTTAGGACTATCAAGCAATCCTGTGGTTAAACGACCTGGTAACCAGCTTTTTCTCTTTTTCCCAACCTTCCAAAGACAATTTCTATTATTTCAGCCACAGTTAATATGTCTTATGCAAATGCATGGAATTTGGACAAGTTTGAAATACAGTCGTCTGGTAGAGAGTTAATCTTCATTTCGTCTGCTGCAGATTTGCGTTAATGTTGGTTGGCTGTATTTGAGTTCAACGCAGTTTACCAGTTAAGGTCATATCACGGCTGTTAGTGCACCTACGTATATGTTTCCTGGTTTTCTCACACCAGTGCTGACACAACTTTTTTTTCAAATCACTGACTACTTTTCTCACATGCCTCATAGGTGAGTGGCGAAAAATCTGCATGTGAGAAAAGTAAGTGATTTGGAAAGAAAGTTGTGTCAGTACTGGTGTGAGAAACCCAGGAAACACATGCGTAGGTGCACCGACCGCCGTGATATGACCTAAGCTGTTGAACTGCGTTAAACTCCAATACAATCATTCATAAAGATCATCCTCGTTAATCCAGGCGTACGTCATTTCATTAACCCTTAACCTGGTAAATAAATGAAATGAAACGTTCAAGCCGATAGTAAAAACCTGTATTTTGATATTTCAAATGTATTTTGGGGAGAAATTATCTCCTTATTGGACAGTGTAAATCTCAGATGAGAGTGTACGTTCTGTTTAATCTGATCTTAATCTACACTGTTCGCAACAGGTCTTTGAGTCGCGCCTAGCAGTCTAAGGGTTAACTAAAATCACCGTGATGATCGTAGTTAAAGAAATAAAGTTAACCTAGGTTTACCCTTTACTACACAATTCCGTGTTTTAATGACTCGTAGGAAGAAGAATTTAGAAAACATTGTGGGAAAAGGAGAAAATGCTGGTAGCCAGCATTTTCTTCTTTTCCCACAAAGTTTTCTTCTGTTTAAAAAGACATAAACCGTCTTTCTGGCAATACTGAATTTGTAGTCTGTAAATACTTTCAATTTGGACAAGTTTAAAATTTTGTTGTTGGGTAAAGGGTTGACGAGGATGCATAAGTATAGCATAAGCTTAAACCCTTCACAAAACAATCTCGTGTTTAACTCTTTACCACACAACAAAAATTTTAGACCGGCCCAAATTGTAAACATTTGCCCACGACAAATTAGATATGGCACGATCGGATTTTTATCAGATAAAGGTAGAACACTTTGTGGGACAAGGAGAACATGCTGTTCAACAGTATTTTCTCATTTTTCCACAATGTTTTCAAAGGCCTCCGTAAGGGTCACTAATCAGATTGCGTTGTGGAGGGTTTAAGAATTTTCAATACTATCTGTGTCCTAAACCCATGATGGATTCTTGCAGTTCATTGGTAATAAAATAGATCGGATGTACTTTGATTTTATTGCCATGAAATGGCAAAAAAAAAAAAATGCTCTGAGAAAAGGGGGCTTAATGCATTTGCGAAAAGTATCGACCATGTCAGCCTGCGCAGGCTGACATGGGCCGAAACGTTTCGCTGTCTTTAAATTTTCTGCAAGTCAAAGGATAATTTTACCTCATGGTTCAGTCGGTTGTGTGTCAAAATGGATTTTATGGAGCCATAATTAGGTGATGTCTTGCTTGGTATAATGCATTACGGAGATGTATTAAGCCCCCTTTTGCCCGAGCATGGCCCAATTTTACTTGATATACTTGTTGTCAGCGCATTTTTGATAACATAAGAGCTATATTATAATTTGATATTTTCATTAAAGATAATGCTGGAGATCTAACATTGCCTTGCTTAAGGATACTCCTCCTTCGGCGTGGCACGACAGAACCCAAGTATTATGTATAATTTACATATCATATATGATGTTAGATTCCCAGCATTATCTTTAATGAAAATATCAAATCCGATGCCTTAGCACCTTACATGTATCCATCGTAGACCTGTTCAGAAGCAGTGAGGACCAACCGATAACCAAGCTTAATTATGATAGCGCGTGGTATAGTTTATACATGGTGTTAAACGCCGTTTTCAACATGATTTAAGTTACACCATAGCAATCAGTGCGCCTGTGCATGCGTTCCTGACATTTCTCTTACCAGTCCTTCAATAAATATTATTGTTTCTAAACCTCTTGCTTCTTTTCAACATAAAGATAGTCGAAACACTGTTCAGCGGTGAGAGAGAAATTAATCAGGTCACAGTGACAAGGATCAACCTGAACACAGTTGTTCCGAGCTGGGATTCGATTTCACGACTCCTTGGTTTCTAGACGTGTAACGTCTAAGTTACCGGGCTGTGTTGATATGTTAGGGACGTTGCACTCGTGTCAAACGAACGTTCATACAAGTATAAAAACGCTCCTCGGTCATAACTCAACCCCTTTCTCGATGTAAAAAAGTTTTCGACCTTTCGTTATTAAAAGCATTAGCATGAATCAAATGTAGCCCAAATGACGAGATTTGCCTTTGACAGGACAGAAAACATTGTGGGAAAAGAGAAAACTGCTAATTACCAGCTTTTTCTTCTTTACCCACAATGTTTTCAAAAGCTTTTTTTCTTTAAATTTGTGGAAACTCAGGATTTTGTTGTAAAGGGTTACGTCTTTCAGTGCCAGATACATAAACGGGTCATGCTCTGTGAAAAAGTGGCTTAATGCATTTGCAAAAAGTATCGACCCAGGTCAGCCTGCGCAGTCCGCGCAGGCTGACATGGGTCGATACTTTTTGCTATTGGTCAATTTTCTGCATGTCAAAGGACCAGTGTACCTTATGATTCAGCCGGTTGCTCTACAAAATAGATATTTTGGGATCCACAATTATGTGATGATTTGCTTGGTATAATATGTTATGGAGATGCATAAAGCCTCCTCTTGCCAGAGCATGGCTCAAATGAATTCGATATTTTTACGACGGTCAAGATACCAATACACTTTTACTTAATAAAGATTTTTTACCATAAGCACTTGCTAAACAAGCGGATGGTAAAGATCCAAACTAATAATACACTTTTTTGTCAGTCTGATTTTGATCCTTGTTTCCGCAAAATCTCTGAAACATCAAGTTAAAAAAAGTTTCTATGTTTTTTTTTTTTTTTTTTTAGACAAGAACATCTCTCAAAATACAGGGCTGTCTTATTTATCATGCAGCCATTCGATTATCACAATCTACTAGAATGCATTCAATTACGTCTTTCCGCGCCAAATAGGAAGAAAGGAAGAAAGAAAGAAAGAAAGAAAGAAAGCTTACCGGTATATTCCACAGTTATCTAGTCCTATAAATACGTTAAAGCAATACACGAATATTCAACAATTATCCCCCATCTATCGAAATTAAGAACATTTACCGAACAACCCTTTGTTTTAACGACCCTTACTAACAAGGCCTTTGAAAACAGTATGGGAAAAGAATATACAGCCTTTTCTCCTTTTCCCACAATGTTTCCCTCCAGTTCACAGTCAAACCTATTATTGTAGTCACACCTGATTAGAGGTCAGCAAATGCTTTCAATTTGGCAGACTTGATTAGTGGTCTGCAAATGCTTTCAATTTGGCAGTATAAAATTTTGTCGGTAGGTATGTAAATTTACAATAGCAGCTTACCGTTTTCGAATTGACCCACGGAGTTTGTACTTACTGCCAAGTTCAGAAATTCTGTCCAAACACACGTTTAAATCTGTTAAGTCGCCCCGTTTTACCCTTCTCATTGAACTTTTTACCAGACGACAAAAAATTTAGAACAGCCCAAATTCAAAGCATTTGCAGACGACGGATAAAATGTGGCCCTAATGACGGAATTTGTTCTCAAAATGATAAAAAACAATGGGAACATGGAGAAAATGCTGGCAACCCACATTTTCTCCTTGTCCCACAATATGTTCAGAAGCTTCCTCCTCCAGTTTGTTTGTACACGTGGGTGGGGGGGGGGGGGGTGGGGGTGGTAAAGCGTTTAATAAAGAAAGGTGTATAATATACATGTACAAAACAGCAAATTTCGTTACTATCGATAATGGAGATTTAAAAAAGAAATAAAAAAATACACGAGCATTGCTCTGTAAAAAGGGGACTTAATGTATCTCGGAGATGCGATATATATAAAGCAAGCCATCACATAATTATGGATCCATAAAAATCCACTTTGTCTAACAACCGACTAAATTATGAAGTAGACTGGTCCTTTGACATGCAGAAAATTGACCAATAGCAAAAAGTTTCGGCCCAGGTCAGCCTGCGCGGACTGCGCAGGCTGACCTGGGTCGATGCTTTTTGCCAATGCGTTAAGCCCCCTTTTCAAAAGGTATGGCTTATATTATTTAGATCGCCTGTATTGTGTAACCCTGCAGGCGCCGATGACTATACATTGTTTGCTATTGGCGGCAGTGTAGATTAGGACCAAACTGTAAAGACCGTGCAGTCTGATCTTCAACTGTACAGTCCATTTTACCGTTTCTATTTATTTATTTTCTAATTATTTTATTTTTTGAGAAAACTCTTACCTTAATACTACTACTACTACTTCTACTGTTATGTCCACCATCACTACTGCTGCTATTACCCTGTCTTATTCATGGTATCATAGACCTGTACGGAAATGAATAATCTGTACTCAAGGCGAAAGTAAACATTTATATTTGTTTTCTGAACAAAATAAAGTAACTTGCAAGTGTCATGGAGCCAACATATCGATTTAAAGTCTGTGCCATACGATGGAATTTGAAACTTTTCCGAATTTGAAGCATTTGCAGATGACAAATTCAATGTTTCTCAATACAAGAACTTTGACCTTTTTCAGAGGTAGAGAATATTGTGGAAAAAGGAGAAAAATGCTAGTAACCAGCATTTTCCCCTTTTCCCACAATGTTTTTGAAAGCGTCTTCCTTGGGGTCGTGAAAAGTCGGGATTGTGTGGTAACGGGTTAAACTCTTTACCAGACTATAAAATTTGAACTCAACATAGTAGCACTTGCAGACCATACATGCTATCGTGGCTCAAATGATAACAGGTTTCTTAAGAAGGGTAGAAAACATCGCGTAAAAAGGAGAAAATGCTGGTTTTCAGCATTTTCCCTTTTACCCACAATGTTTTCAAAAGCCGTCTATCTCGGGGTCGTAAAAACACGGGGCCGTTTGATGAAGGATTAAATTAGTCTAATACAGCCGGTAGAACTAATCAGGTATGGAAAAGTAGGGTACGAGTTAATCCCTCAATCATTGTTGTGTAGTTTTGGGATTATCCAAAGTGTCAGAGCTTTTGATAAAATATTTGGCAACTAACACATAGGTAAATGGGTAGTTGAACAAACATTATCGTCAAGAACAAAGAAGAGAAGATTTGCTTTATGATTGACATGACGGTTACATCTGGAAGAAACACCGCTATCAAGGAACTGAAGAAGCTGTCAAAATACAAAGGCCTTGCAATAGAAGTCACAAGGATGTGGGCAATGAAGACGACAACAATACCCACCGTAGTTGGTGCACTTGGCCTCATTGAGAGAAGAGGATGAAACAGAAGCAGAAGAGGATGAAACAGATTCCTGGGCCTTCAATAACCATTTTCAAAAACGTTCTTAGCCTCATTCCTCGAGATTTTTTTCTAAATTTGAAAGTAACACAACTTCTGATTGGCTAAACCAAATGGTTTAGCCAATCAGAAGTTATGTTACTTTCAACTTTGGAAAAATTCTGGTGAATAAGAATGTTCTTACGAATGGTTGGTGAATACGGCCCTGGAAACCCAAATATTCTAGAAATCCAGAAGATCGGCCTCTTTTGAAGCCCACACATGATCAGCAGAACGCTTTCCATAACTTAAGTCCTGAAATTGAAATTAGATACCTGCCAAACTTTCCCGTGATTTGTAATTATCCCGTGGAAAAAACCTTTGTAAACATTGTGAGAAATACCAGCGAAAGAAGGAATAGGAACACAGTCGAATATAGCTTTAAATTCGCAAAATTTAGATTTTTATTATTGGTTGTAAATTTTTATTTCATTTGCAGTACAATTTTTTTAGTCTGTATGGTGTTTAAAGCCGTTTTTAATATTATTTAGTTATATTGTGGCGGCCAGTACACCTATCCTTTCTTTCCTGAAGTTTCTTTTACAAGTACATGTACCTTGTACAATATTCTTCCCAAGCCACTGGCTGCTTTTCAACATAACCATCGTCGAAACAATGCTCAACGGTGAAAGATGAATGAATCCTGTCGCACTTTTACCAATCCTCGGAAAGAAATTGGCCGAGCCATAGATTCGAACCAACAACCCAGTTGAAAATACCGTTTTTAAACGCTAAAATCAACATGCGTGAAAGCTCACGATAAGAATTAGTGTGAACATAAACCGTGGAGAAGGAGAATTTGCTAACAACGAACATTTCTTTCTTCTAGCATTAAGTTGTCAAAAACCGTCAATGGCACGGCACTTAAAATCATGGCACCGGGTAATCTGATTTAGCCATATCAAGATGTCTAACTCCGATAATCTGTTTCATAATTCGATAAGCTGGATCAGGTTCAACACGGTATCGACGTGGTCTGAGCCCTGCGATATGCATTGTTTCTGGCAAATACTTTTCAAACTGTTTAAAGCTAAATAACAGATTACTCCACGTCCCTGCAAGGACTCCTGGTTATCATTTCGTGTGTGTGTGTGTGTGTTAACTTTGAGGTTCTAAATTAAATTATCACCATCGGCACTGACTTTCTTTTAAGTGTCCTTGGGCAAGCTACTGCAGAGTTCTGTCCTTCTTATGTTAAAACCAAGGGACACAAAAATAAGTGAGCTGTCGAAGTGATTTGACATGAATAATTTGATGTTTGGCTATAACGGTTGGCATGGGAAGATGGGGTGAGGTTCAAATTATCGCCTCTTGCAGACACGTCTCCTCTTTGCCTGTTAGAATAGAAATCCGAGTAATGAATTTGAATGAATACGCTATTTCAGTCTTAAATGACAAATATATGCATCACGACTACTCTGCCCCATGATGACAGAATGAATGATTTGTTTGAAATGGAAATAAAACCAGAATATCTATATTTACCCAGACAGACTTCAAGTCATTAGAGACCAACTTATTGAGAAATATTTTACGATATAATCATTCGCTTGCTTTTAATTCAACAGTCTCATGACATCATATATATAATTATACAACATTACCTGTCGATATTTCAAGTCAAGTTCACTATTCTTTACGATAAGAAGTGCATCATTCTTACGTAATCTAGAGAAAAAAAAGTTGGCTGAAATAGAAGAGTGACAACAAAGAAAGGTCTATGAATTTGAGTAAAACATGAGATATCCATCGTAAACCTCGCGATGACGACATAAGCTATGGCTGATGTAATCCTTTCTGTAAGGTCAATTAAACCTACATCAAAAATTCCTGTGTTAGAACAACCCTGCAGAGGCAGGGTTTTGAAAACATTGCAAAAAAGGTAGAAAATTCTGGTAACCAGCATTCTCTACCTTTCCGCAATGTTTTTTACCCTTTCTAAGACAAATTCCTTCATTTGAGCCGCATTCGTCATCTACAAAACTTTTCAATGTGAATGAGTCTCATTGTCATCCGACAATTCAGCCGTCACAGGCTCCCGAAATTGAACAAAGATGGGGACACGATAAGGTAATGTCCCATTTCTGCCCTGGTTGTAGAGACGACAGCAACAACAACAACAACAACACAAAGATATGGGACAAAGCGTAAGGGCATCTTCAGCCAATGCATAACCTCTTGTAGGCATTGTCTCTTCTAATGGCGTTCGGATGGTTGCTTTTCAGCACTCGGCGCAAAAAAGTCCATTTTCATATTGCCACCTTGTCTCAGTTATGAGACAATTTGACATTTCCCATAGGTTATCGGAATATGAGGAGCCAAAGTCAGACTATAGAGAAAAAGTTCACATAGTAAGTATTCACTGACAAAATTCTGTTTATTGTTCTTGTCGTAGATATTCCAAAATGAACTTCTAAATAGGCTGAAAGAGAACGTCTTTGCCAGTTAGACGCATTGTCTTGAAATTTGAAACTAAAGTTGTATAAAATATATGGTTAGTTAAATACTGTACTAGTATAGAACCCGATCTTGAGTCTATAATTTCCACAAAATTATACAAAAAATTGAGCCCAGCGTTTGAACCCTTAAACCGCCAAATAAATTAACTGAGAATTTTAAGTCAATAGTAAATACCGAAACATCGCAATTTCTAAGTTCTTTTTTCCAGGAAAAATCTTAATGTATATGACAGGGTAGATCAAAGATCAGACTTTCTGTGCAGTCTGATCTTGATCTACATTGTCCGAAAACGCCCAACACGTCGAGCTTAGAAGTGAACATAAAGGGGTTGATAGGCTATTAAACTAAACGATAGAACGAAAGCCGTAATCGATGGAACTCTGTCCAAAACCATTATAAGATAGAAATCAAAAGCCAATGTCTATCTCATCTCGAGTAGAATGCATAATGTATGAGTATTTACGCAGTCATTTCACGACTTTAAGAATGTCCTATACTTATACCACGATATTGTGTCATTTGTATATAGACAAAAGTCCGAAAATAAATAAATAAATAAATAAATAAATAAATGAAAACTCAGAGCATGTGTTATGAATTTCGGAATGATTGTATTGTTTGACAAAATTAAACTGAGACATTTGCATATTCATTGGACTTACTCCGGCACATTGGTTACAACCCCATGTATTAAATACGGAAACTAATTTGTTTCAGTTCGATATTCGATATTATATGGGAATGTCGTTAATTGTTTAAACTGATCTTTCGGATTGCCCTGAGACAAAAGTATTTTCCGAATATATCGTTCGGATACTATCGTTTAAAATTGTAAATAGCCGCAATACGCATGCGTTTAAAATCAAAATATGTAATGGAGTGCTCTTTCAAAATGTTCATTTGTATAAGACGATCGCTTATCAATAAAGGTATCCAGGATTGTGTCTGCAATGGAACAGTAGGTGTCGGCAGTAGGTGACCTCTTTAACTTGGGAACCTGGAAATGAACGAAAGAAGGTCATAGATTATGCAGATGTCTCTGGTCAATCCGAAAGATAAATATGTATGTATGTATGTATGTATGTAACATTTGTACCGAAATAAATTGCGTAACTCTTCCAAGTGTCAAAATATGGTCGTGATGACACATCTCAAAGACGATACTGTGTCATTTGTCAGGGGTGTACCTGCCTCTACGCTAGAACACAGTTGCGTACACTTTGCAAAAAGAAGAAAAAGAAAAGAAAAACTATTTTGCAAAAAAAAAAAAACGTCGCCAGAGGCCACCAGATAGCTTCTACAATTTACAAATTTTCTGGGGGAGGTGCCTCACAGACCCTTCTGCGAAATCCCCCTCCCCCATCTCGTCATGTTGCACCTCGTGTAATACCTTCGGTATTACTTTTGCTTTTCTTTATTTGTGTCTAGCTATGCTCCTGCTTGTATTTACACAAAAGTACGAAATAAAAGCACATCAGTATAGGATAGGAAACGAGTGCCATTGTATACAGGAAATATACACGAGCGTTAGTGACTGTATTTTTTGCCTGCTACGACACGAGATTTTCTTTCTAACTTTGACCACATGAGTAATATAAACAATTGTTGTATGAATAGATTTACAACCATGAGAGCTGTAGCTTTGATTTATAATTTCGAAATAATGTTCGCTGGCTTGGTAAATCGTTATACGTGTAATAATTATTATGTAATTTTGAATGTTAATCATTGTATAAGAGTATACATGTATCTGAATGTAAGGCATGATTTATAAGATCTACATTTATATCTGCTGCACCTAAAGTACAGATGGGTGATGTCAAACCAGATGACATAATATCGCCGTTAAAGTATATTATGAAACGTAACGACAATAAATAACGCTTTAATGCATACCTATTCGTCTGTATACATATTTTTATATGCTATTGCCGTACCCTGGTTGTCACTGGGCTGATAGAACAACTGATTTAAAATTTTATACTCTAGGTTTGATTTCCCTCTGGGCTAAACTTGATGAAAGCCACTGCAACATAATTCGTTTCCTTCTCATCGTTAAGTATTATTTGGAAAGAAGCCAGTAGCTTGGACATCGTTATGTGCTTAGTACTGGTTGACGGCACATGTACAAAGGAATGCATGTAAATCTGCAGTGACTGTCGTTATGTAATCTAAAACATTACTTGAAAAAGTACAATAAACGAAACAACGTAGATCACATGTTGCTGTAGCAAAATTGGTCCGCTCGGGTAGCTAAGTGCTTAACATATCTGACTCGTGACCTGGTGATTGCGAGTTCGATACCCGGATGAGGCAAACTTTCTTTCCGGCGATTTTTCGCCTCTCACCTCTGATGCATGTGAGAAAAGTAGTCAGTGGCTTTGTAGAGAAAGTTGTGTCAGTACTGATGTGAGAAAGCCAGGAAACACATGGGTGCGTCAATGACCGCCATGATGTGACCCGAGCTTTTAAAATAGCCTTAAATTCCAGTACAAACAAACCTGCTTTAGCAATTGGGCTATGGCCTTGCCATAAAACTGTAAAATCGTATTTTGGTGTTGACAATACTCTAGGGGTGAGCACCATTTTAAGTACATATTGTTTTGCGGTGTTCAGCACCAGGCCGAGCTATTACTCTTCGCACAGGATGTGTTCGATGCTTTAGAATAATAAGGTTGCATGTAAAAAAAAAAAAGAACTGGTCTGAAAAAAAAGATGTGCTCTGTGAAAAGGGGGCTTAATGCATATGCAAAAAGTATCGACCCATGTCGATGACATAGGTCGAAACCTTTTTGCTATTTATAAATTGTATGCATGTCCAAGGACCATTCTACCCCTACATCCAGTCAATTGTCAGACTAAATGGGTTTTATGGATCAATAATTGTGTGATGTCTTGCTTGGTATAATGTATAACGGAGATGCATTAAGCTCCCTTTTGCCAGAGCGTGGATCATTTATATAGTAACCATTCTCCTATGACCCTTTCCAGTGACTGTGTTGGTCAATATAACAGGGTCTGATATTGATAAGATTACGACAGAATGGTCAAGCCTGAAATGCCGTTTCCATATGGCGTGCAAAACACGAACAGGGGCCTTCGGACCTATGCGTAAAAGTGTGTCGTCCCAAATCAGCCTGTGCAGTCTGTGACTAATCCGAGACGACACTTCCCGTTTTTATGCGATTTTCTGTTTCATGAAAGTCTACAGTATGAAAAAATCTTATGTAGTCGTAAAGTGCCGTCTCGGATTAGCCTGCGCAGACTGCACAGGCTAACCCGGGACGACACTTTACGCAAATGTCCAAAGTTCTCCTTCGCATGTTGCGGGCCATATATGTATGCGTTACTTACGACCTTATTCTAAGGCATCGACATGCTATTATCTACAAGATGACGCACACCACATTGGCATCACCAGACAAGCGATATTGTCTCGCAATCCACGAATGAAAACATCCCCACAAATCGAGAAATTGCTTTAAATGAAAAATTGCGCTTTATGTCACATGTTTTAATCATTTTGCATTTGAACCGTATTAATGCGTTCATATTTTCATGGATTAATCTTTGTTATTGACAAAATACGACCAAACAACACCTTTTTTTCCAGGTACCATCTTGCCAGAATGTTTTATCACAGTGGACACTGTTGATTCAAGATCAAACTGATTCTTACAGGAAATACGAATATTTTTTTTTACACTTGTGGTTTTTTTTCTGTTTTATACACCCAAAGAAACGTACTATGTTGTGGCCATGGTCGTTGGTCCATCACTTCGTCCATCTATCTGTCCGTCTGTTAGTAATCCGCGTTCGTTCTGTATCTCTTGAACCCCTCGTCTGATTTCTAAAATAGTTCACATATGTGTGCACCTTGATGAGTAACGTCAGCATACTGCCCCCAGTAGATGACATGTTTTTTCGACTTTCGGGATACAATTTTATTTTTTTTTTGCCAAAGGTAAAACCCTCGCGATAAGCATTGCCTTCTTTCCGCAATGGTTCATCCGAATTCATGGTGCAGTCTACTGAACCTTAATTCATTTATTTTTAATGATTTCCTCTGCTGTAAATTTGCCTAACTCTCTACCAGGTGACACAATTTTAGACCTGGTCTAAATTCAAAGAATATGCAGACGGCAAATTGGCTCATGAGCAAATGTTGTATTATAGTATGCTAAAGAGTTGTATGTAATTACATTTCAAAATAAATAAGGTTCTGTTCAGTTCTGTTCTCAAATGGTGGTCATTGTCCTTCAAATAATTGACAATATTATGGGTAAAGGACAAAATGTAGGTTTTTAGTATTTTATCCTGTTCCCATGGATAATGTTTTAAAAAGCTTTTTACCTCGTGGTTGTTAAAATCCGGAATTGTGTTGTAACGAGTTAAAAAGTTCACGAACTAATTTATTCCAACACAGGAGGATAAAATTTAATGCTCATTCTTACAATACTGAGCGAGCGATCAATGTAAATCAAGATCTGACCTTATAATACAGACAATCTGATCTTTGTCTTTTTATTTTTGAATCAATTCAGACATTTTGGAGAAAAAATGGGCAACGGAATTACCTAATTCAGATTTATTGTCACTGGGGGTAAACTGTCCATTCCATTAATGTAACATTGTAGAAGAGATCTGCAGATTCGCATCAGTAAAGCCTTTTTTGTTTCTCTTTGGCTGGGAAAAATGTTCGGTGAAATGTTTTCAGTCAACATCCAATCATTTTCCCATTTAGATACAATCCTCGGAAAGTACGTATACGGCCCGCAGAAGTTGCAGACCAGGAAAGTTAGATGGGATAACATCTTTTATGGAAATAGGTCGGCAGCGTATCGTAAGTGTTTTTTTATTCCGTTATCGTGTTCTTTGCTTTTTTTTACTTACTACTTGTATTTTGTTTCTTTTGAAAATAAGGTTAGCTTTCCAAGCATTTTTGGGTCATAGGAGACAACAGGAGCTTTTGCGGACGGCGTAGATCAAGATCTAACTGCACTGAACACGCAGTCTGATCTTGGATCTATATCGTCTGCTTGTTTAGGTCAAGCCTGTTAGATAAAATCTTTCTGAGTCTCATTGGATTGTATTTTCAGTCGTCAAAAGAAGTTTTTTTTTTAATTTAGCCATTCGCTGTGAAAAGGGGGCTTAATGCATCTGCGAAAAGTATCGATTCAGGTCAGCCTGCGCAATCTGCGCAGGCTGACCTGGACCGAAACTTTTCGCTATTGGTTATTCTCAGGCAGAACGTACCAGCGTGTTTTATATAGCAGTTTCAACGCTTTCCCCCCCTTTTTTTTCTCTTCAAAACATCTACCGAAGAAGCGGACGGTGTAAATCCACGATCAGCCGGCACGTCTTGTACAGTCTGACCTTTATCTACGCTGACAGCAAAAATTTTCAAATTCGACTTCAGCGCTAGAGGGCCTTACAGTGACAAAATTTTAGACTAGTCTATTTTTTCATTTTTTAAGTGGTCAAAACTTTTTTTAGCCAGTCAAAAATGAGCATTACATCAAGAATGATAATAAAGATGGTTGGTGGATACGGGTATTTGAGAATATTCTAAACACCTTAAAGAAAAGATGTGTGATCATACTGTCTTTTGAGACTAATGGCGGACTAGACATGATGGTGAAAATGGTAAAAGTTTTTATTTTCTCATGCATGTAAATAGTTTTATTCTTTTTGTCATTTGATAAAGACACCATGCCGTTAGTCACGGTCCTTTAGAATTTTACACAGAATCTGCAACCACTCCTAATATCGTGTATAAATGCACACAAACACAGCATCTGGTTGGCTAGGACGCAACCGCGTTTCCGACTGAGTGGAACCACCGAATGAGCAGACCTCCTACCAGCTTATTTCATTTTGTTACAGTTTTGTTTATCGTGTTTGTACAAAGTTTATTGTATTGTGTATTGTTGTGCAAAATTAATATTTTGTAAAGGACACGTTTGGAATTGAAACATTTGCGTCTAAAAGCACTTGCCAGTTCTTTTGTAGTGTTTTTTTTTTTTTATTCTGTTTTTTTCCAAGTCGTTTGTATTGCTGTATTTTAATATGAATCATTGAGATGGTTATTATTGAATGGTGAATTTGCAGGCAAGTTTGGGTGTGTGTGTGTGTGTGTGTGTGTGTGTGAAATCATTCAATTTTTGGCTTTTGTAACAGTAATAAAAGCTCTGTTATTATAGTAACCTATCCCTTCACCACTGAAGAAGTAAAGTATTCAATTGCTGAAGTCATTTGAGTCATGCTCTGGCAAAAGGGTGTTTAATGCATCGGATTGCGCAGGCTGACCTGAGCCGATACTTTTTGCAGATGCATTAAGCCCCCTCTGCAGAGAGCATGGCTCACCTACATTCCATGCCAATTTCAGAATCCGTCATTGTACCGGTCAGTTTGTAAATTACTTGTACGTGTGGCATGTTGGGCAGATTGCCTTTTGGTGTTTAATTCGTAACCACACGAAAATAATTTAAATTTGACTAAATTGAAAGTACACTATTTGCAGTCGACTGAGCAGTTGCAGCTGAATTGGATTTGTCTTTGGAAGGGTCGAAACATTGTGGGAAAGGGAGAAAATGCTGGTCACCAGCATTTTCTCCTTCTCTCAAATTGTTTTCAAAAGCCTTCCTCTTAAGGGTCATTAAATCAGGAAATTATATGGTAATATGTTTAAAATATGTCAAATAATAACGTCAATATCTAGAAGTACGCTATCGAAGAATGTCTTGATCATCGACAAGTAGTAAAAGAAAAAGACCACAACCAGATATTTCTTTCAGACCTACATATGCCGATGGGCATCACAATAAGATATAAGGAAAGATATAACAATCAGACAACACGTTAAAAGCTTTCGATTTTCCATGATGTTCCCCTAGATTTCAGTCTGGAATGGAAATTAGGCCCAAATGTTGCCGTGTAAATGAAATGGAATTCTTTATTCATATCGTACCATGCAGATCAAGATCAGCCAGAAAGTTTCGAGCCGTCTGACCTTCATTAAAAAAATTCAGACGTTCCCTTCAGCGTGCCAGAAGAAATGTAGTACCTCAGACCCGTATGATCTAGATTTGCACTTTTTCATAAATTAGAAGCAGTTTTTCACTGGCGACTTTTTGTCTTCTAGTCAAGCGGTTGCTCGTTTGAAGCCGCCGAGCCCCGGTGGTTCGGTAGGTAGAGTACAGGACTTGAGAACAGGAGGTCGCTGGTTCGATCTTCGGCACGGCTAATTTCTTTCTGAGGATTGATGATAAACATTGCGACAGGATTTATTCCTCTATCACCGCTGCCCATTGTTTTGACGAATGTTATGTGGGAAGCAGACAGTGGCTTGGAAAAAATATTGTGCGTAGTACTGATAAAAGAAACTCCAGGAAAGCACGGGTAGGTGCACTGGCAGCCGCAATATTACTGAAATAATGTTGAAAACGATGTAAAACACTATACAATCAATCAATCATTTGAAGCTTAAAATGATAAATCCGAATCTTGCTAAGGTCTTGATCGTAAGGGCTCTAGACACAAACTGTGGTACTTTTGCAAACAGTGCAGATTCAGATCAGACTGCAATGAACGTGCAGTCTGATTTGGATACTACACTGTCGGCTACTTTATATCATAATATGGGTAAAACACTGAAATTAAATATTGTTACTGTTTTTCCTGAAGGAAAAGGTCCAGTCAGCCTTTTATGGTTAAAAACATGTGCTTTTCGAAATGAAAAAATAAGCGACAATTATGCAGAATCAAATGGTGGTCGATTAAAAACAATTGAGCCATGCTCTGTGAAAAGGGGACTTAATGTATCTGCGAAAAATATCGACCGAGGTCAGCCTGCGCAGGCTGACCTGGGCCGAAGCTTTTCGTTATTAGTCAATTTTATGTATGTCAAAGGACCAGTCTACGTTATGATAGAGTCGGTTGTCAGACATACTGGATTTTTATGGATCCCTGATAATGTGATAAATCATTTGATGTCATGGATACGGAGATGCATTAAACCTCCTTTTGCCAGAGCATGGCTCAATTTCAGAAGATTAACAATTGCTGATAGTAGTAAATGCCCCTTTTCCCAAGGAATTTTTCCATGCTGGTGGTTACAATCAAGGGAAATAAATCGACTGATTTTAACAAATGTACAAACCACGTTAACCTCCCTTGTTAAGATCTATATAAACAATGTGGGGTGCTACACACGAAAAGGGGCCTTCGGACATATGCGTAAAAGTATGTCGTCCCAGATCAGCCTGTGCAGTCTGTGACTAATCCGGGACGACACCTCTTGTTTTTGTGCGATTTTCTGTTTCACGAAAGTCTACTGTGTGAAAAAATCTTGTGTAGTCGAAAAGTGCAGTCTCGGATTAGCCTGCGCGGACTGCGCAGGCTAATCCGGGACGACACTTTACTCAAATGTCCCAAGGTCTTATTTCGCATGTTGCGGGCCATATTTGATTGGTTAGCGAAGTTACATTGAATTTTCTGTCGTTCGATCACCATTATCTTCCGCTAGGTGGCGTTTTTCAAATACATCACCTATCTGATATAGGCATTCTGGGTAGAGAACCGGACTATTTTCGAAGGCGGGAATTAATGCAACGAATTTCAAAATGAAATATACGTTTACTCTCTAAAACCTACCTTGTGCGATTCATCCAGCCATGGTTAGCTAGCATATAGCCTATGCACCAGCCATTTATAAACATAAGCTCCTATAAGCTTGGGAAGAAGCCCAGGTATTAGCCCAGCAAGGTGGGGACGTTATTTCTGTTGTCAGTCTGTTGCACAAATCCCGTTTCTCCCCGTGTCTATATTTAGAAACTGTTGACACAGATTTGCAGTAAACTGTTGGTATTCTTAAAAAATATTTTCCATGTTTGAAATCATTTTGCCTTTTAAGAAATTTAAAGTGAAAGATTGCCTTGATTTTTCCACAGACGTATTATTTATTGCCATTTCGCCTGCATTTTTTTAAGCGTCAATTTACAAACCGCGCATTGATATATGTCCATTTTTTAGCAAGTGATGAGTCATAGCAGACAGGTTAATCTTCGAAGAATATGACATAGCAGACAACGGTTCGATCACGTTATTCCCTTTTCCTGAAGTTTTCTTAAACCATAAAGCGCCTTGTTCAACTGTAGCTGGTTTTGCATCCAGTATAGATCAAGATTTTATAAAGTTCTCCTCGATCCTTGGTCTACACTGACCGATTTGCAGAGACATTCTGGACAAGAACATCCTTTAAATTGCAGTTACACGTACTTTGGTCTTATTTCCGGATTGAAAATGGCTGTTAGGTCTGTTCGACGCTCTTTTATTCCGAAACGTTGTTAACACTTAACCCGCTAGATAAATCAAATGTAACTTTCCACGCAGTCGTTTAAAAAAAAACAGAGATATTGGAATTTCATAGTTATTTTTTTTTGGGGGGGGGGGGGGTAACAAATTTGTCCTTATCGGACAGTGTCGATCCAAGATCAGTCTGCACGTTCTGTGCAGTCTGATCTTGATCGACACTAGCCGCAAAAGGTGCCTTGAGTGGCGCTTTGCAGCTTAAAGGCTAATCTAATAACTGACTAGTCGAAAAAGTTATTGGCTAGTAGAGAGTTCAAGGGACTTTATTTTGCACCCAAACCAGGCCCTAAAAGATTAAACCATAACCCTTCGAGTGCTGAGCGCGACTCAGGGAACCTTTTGCGGATCATGTAGATCAAGATCAGACTGCACAGAACGTGCAGTCTGATCTTGGATCTACACTGTCTGATAAGGAGATATCTTTCCCCCAAAAATACCTTTGAAATAGCAGTTCATTTAGCAGGATAAGAGTTCACCTAACTATCCGAGTTTATACGTCCCTGAGGAGAAACCCTTCTGAAACATTAAAGGAAAAGGAGAAAATGCTAGTAGCAAGCAGTTTCTCCTTTTCCCGCAAAGTTTTCTACCCTTTCAAAGACAAAATTAATGTTTTAAGTAACATTTTATTTTTCGCCTGCAAATATTCTTAATTTGAACAAGTCTAAATTTGTGTTGTCCGCTAAAGAGTCTTGTCTGTTCTCACATGATACGATAGCCGATGACAGATATCCAACACAATAAGACATCAACAAACCTAGTGTTTTTCCCTATGTTTTGTATCATCTTTTTGCTCGCGCTTCCGTACCTCAATCGGCAGGTTAAATAGCCAGTAATTCATTCAGTTTGAATCTCGCCTTGGCCATTTTGTTTAGGACCATTGATGAAAGTCTTTGCGTGAGACAGGATTCCCAGTTTATTTTTTTTATATGACGGATATTTTTTTACTTTTTTTTTCTTATATGAGAAAACAGTGCATAGCTTTGTAGAAGAAATACAGGGAGGGCCTTGATAGGAGCACTTGCCACAGTGATATAATAGCCTTATTGCTGAAACTCGGTGTGATCGTTTCTCAAGGTTTAGTAAGATGATGAATTCCTCGAAACCCTCCTTTATAGGCTCTTTATAACCATAAAGCTGCTAAATAAGTGAAATTAAACTTTCAAGCCGAGAGTGAGAAACCACATTTTGCAGTTTCAAAGTTCCTCTTTGGAGAAAAATATCTTCTAATCAGACAGTGTAGATCTAAGATCAGACTGCACGTTCTGTGCAGTACGATCTTAATCTACGCTTTCCGCAAAAGGTCTTTGAGTCGCGCTTAGAAGCCTAGGAGTTGAAAGTACGTGGAACAGTGCATCCATTCATGTGTATCTTGCATATCTTTTGCAGTACAACGGCATTTCTTTTGCAGTACAACGCACGTTATTCTTTTTAGGCCACTGGCTGCGAGGAGAAAGATTAAATGCTGTTACTAACGAGATAATGAATTGTAATCGTATGCGCGTAACGACCTCATGGAATGTTTTTATTGTGTAAATAATGCTGTTTTTCTCAGGATGTTATTATGATAAGGGGGAGTATCAGGTCAATTAGGGCTTCAGAGAAACGTTTGTCTAACTAAGTAGATTTTGATTCTCCATAAATCACACCGATGATCGAAGTAACATTTGGAATGGTGTTAGGCAACATTTTATTATATGTGGATCCAAGAAGGCACATTGTCCAATACGTGCGCCATGATCTTGAATCTACACTGTCCCTTATTTAATTGTACACATAGAAGGAAATTAATCCTTTGTTGTTTCCCCCCTCCTTTTCACGAGTTCAGCATTGATACATCTAACACCGGGGAGGTCCGGAAGTTAGATGAAGAGGAAAACTAGACTGGCCACTTTCCCTGATACAGCAAAGTGTATAGGAATCTGAACAGGCTACTGAAAACAGGCGGAATTCTGCGGGTCTACTTTTAGAAAAATGGGAAGTCACTCTTGTTTACTTTGCGTTCATGTGAGGTCACCCACGTTTCTTGTGGTCTTTTAAGCAGATCAAAAAGCAAGCGGAAATGATTCTTTTTTGTGTGTGTGTTAATTCTTTTTCAGATTTAAATAATTTATCAAGTACATGTGTTCCTTTACTTTGTCACCCTCAGCGACTTGGTCACCAATCCAAGCACAAACCATAACGCACGCTGCCCAGTTTTAACAGAGAGAAATATACCAAACCGCATTGTCTTTTTTCAGCGGAGACTTGAGCTGGTCCCCATGTATACGCATAATATTCGGTAATCTGCATCAAAAGCGGTAACAAATCTGATATATTAACGATACTCTGATTGGCTAATCCAGCTAATCTAGCTTATCCAAGGAAAACCATCGTCAGGATAGCTGTACGAGTTGTAGACTGGATTACCTGCCCCTACCACTACGTTATAGGGTCAGGCAAAGCGCAATAATGGCGGCCTCCATGGCGACCTCAATCTTAGCACTAAATGCTTTCCTGTTTTTCTTAATTTCGGGTGATTCAGTTTGATCAGTAAATAAAATGAGATCAGTTTTGTACAAAATATAAATTACCATATCTAAAACATGCTTTTGGGATATGGTTTAAATATAAATTTGACTATGAATCATTTTAAAAGTAGCCCTGTTTTCGGACGTGATATCGGTCCATTGAAATTTCGGATACTTAGAGCATTTCTGATACGTAGTTTTTCTCGCTAAATAAGAACGACAATAAAAAAAAAAACTAACTTTCATTACTTTTTTGCAACCGATCTGTTTTCATTTTAGTCTCAAGTAGGATTTGATTAAGTGTAATAACAATAATTCGTTACTTCTGCATATTACAAACGGGGGCCACCGTTATTGCGCTTTGCTTGACGTACTTTTGAAGTACGGCGGGGTACCAGACTATACGAGTTGCACATGTCTGAATATGTACAACGGGGACCAGTTTAGGGGAAGACATGATGCATTTGAACTTGGTAAACGGTTACCTGAGGTTGACCGTTTTACCCGAGCCATGCTCTGTGAAAAAAGAAAAAAGGTTAATGTACATGTATCTGCAAAAAGTATTGACCCATGTAAGCCTATGCAGTCCGCACAGACTGACATTGGTCGAAACGATTTGCTATTTGTAAGTTTTCTGCATGGCAAAGTACTTAACGAACTACCTTTAGATCCAGTCGATTGCTAGACTAAATGGATTTTATGGATCCATAATTATGTAATAACTTGCTTGGTATAAAACATCACCAGGAACATATTTCAAGAAATATGTTCAAATTGTATGTGATATTTTCAAAGGTGGTCTCCTTTCTAAGCTATCATCGATATTTTTTTGATTGAGAAGATCCACCCCGACGGGCTGGGCGAGACTGTCCCACAAAAGGCCCCGTGCTTCCAGGGAGACTTGAACCTGAAGCTTCCAATTTACGAGTCTTACACTTCACCACTGAGCAACGCAGGACCGCTCGTTGGCAGGGAAGGGAGAGAGTATTAAATAGTAGTCATATACAGTGTAAAACATAGAAAAATGACTACAGGAAAAAAACAAAAGGTAGACTTTTGACTTTAATGTAATAATCAGTTAGCTTCTTGAAGTTTTTTTTTACTGTAATGAATGTCATAATTATACTACCTTTGAGTTAACCCTTTAGCACACAATCCAGAGCTTTAACTAACCCAAGAAAGAGGACTATTGAAAATATTGTGGAAAAAGGAGACAATGCTGGTGGCCAGCATTTTTTCCTTTTCCCACAATGTTTTCTACCCTTTCAAGGAAAAAAAAAAAAAATTTCCTGATTTGTGTAACATTTAGTTTGTCGTCTGCCCATGCTTTCAATTTGTACCAGTCTAACATTTTGTCGTTTGGTAAAGAGTTAATTAATAACTTGGCCTCACAGTGCTTTCTTTGTCGAGGATAATTCACCATTTCATCGCTAAAATCGGATCATGTAGCTTTTGCGGACGACGTAGATCAAGATCAGACCGCATGGAACGTGAGTCTGAGCATGAATTCACACCGTAGGTTACTCAATGTAAAACTACCACCAAAAATGTCTTTATTTTCAATAAAACTTTTTTCTATGAGACACTGAAAAAAGACTGATTTAAATGATCTAGTAGCACAATATTTTCAAAAATGATTTGGAACAAAACATCAATAGTCCGAATGCAAAAAAGTTCAAGAAATGACTTCGACCTATCAGTGTATTCGGATGATACTTGAAAATGCACTCGAAAAAACTACATGCATGTAACTGTTCCGGCGCCAAATTTATCGACTTTTTATTCCATGGCAGAAAACATAACTCTTATAATAAAGAAAATTATTTTTATCAATTAAGCTAGAATTAAACGGCAGACGGAGTATATCGGGTATCAGACTGCACATTGTACGAACAGAGATGTAGGAAAACTGCTCGTGTGAGTAGAGAGTGGAGAAGGGAGCGCTAGAATGAACTGTGAAGGGGGAAAAAAACAGGAAGAAGTACAGACAATGGGATAGAATTAAACAGACAGACGGAGTATATCGGGTATCAGACTGCACATTGTCCTAAGAGAGATGTAAGAAAACAGCTCTTGTGAGTAGAGAGTGGAGAAGGGAGCGCTAGAAGGAACTGTGAAAGGGAAAAAAACAGGCAGAAGTACAGACAATGGGATAGAATCTCTCTCCCATTATAGACAAATCATACATCTGCGATCTGGTTTAGAGCAAAAGAGATTCCGTCCGTCTGTCTGTCTGTCTGTCTGTCTGTCATTACAAATAATACAGTCAGCTTCCTGCATATTAGTGCAACGATTTAATAATCAAAGTTTCGTTGTTTTATCAGATAATTTATGACTTACGTAGCATCACAGTAGTGTCTCTGTCAGGATAATTGAAATGATGTTATTCAGGCAAATGAAGGAACGCTTTCGCTGCTCTCTGTAGACATGAAACTTTTTCAATGCCAACGGTGACTGAAATAGCTTTTGCGGACAGCGTAGATCAAGATCAGACTGCACAGAATGTGCAGTCTGATCTGGGATGTACCTGATACTAATTAATTACAAAAAAAAAAATACAATACTTTTAGAATTCTGCTTTTAAGCTTGGGGAAAAAAAATCGAATTCGTTTAGTTTGCATGGATAGAGTTGAAGACGACAGGTATGAAGGTATGAGAAGAAAGTTTGTTTCAATTTCGGTGACTGTATTATCTGGTGCATATAATATGTGCAATCTTACATAAGATGCATTGAGATAAAACAAAAATTATGAAGCGTGTCTAGGAAAAAAATGTATGAGTATAGATCGAGCCTTTGGCGAGCTGATTTAAATATTCTGAAACGAGTTTAGTCAAATTTTATCTTAACATCCAACGACTGTTAGATTCCTTTTATTATATAACTGTATTTCGAGAATCGCATGTGTAATGCTTCGATCTATGTTTGAAATCTTCATGTTTATTCATGAATGAGACCTACAAAATGCTCTGACAAGAGTGTGCTTGTGACAAAAATAGTTCCAAGGAAGCCGACATATTGATTACTACAAGTAATTGAAGTTAAACCTTAAAGCGCTGTATAAACATATCTGGCATTTTATAACTAAAATATAACCAAATAATTGCAGTTTAAAGGTTGCTTTTGTCTACAATGTTTAAGCAAAGCGGCTAGTGTAGATCAAAGATCAGACTGCATGTTCTGTGCAGTCTGATCTTGATCGACACTGTCCGCAATAGCAACAATAATTGTGAATAGCGCTTCAAGGGTTAAATCAAAACATAAATAAATAAATAAATAAATAAATAAATAAATAAATCTGCAATATCTTAACCTTGACCATCAGTTTTGAGAGTTGATTTTACTGGGAAAAATGTGTCAAACGTTGTTTTGGAAATAATGGGTAGGACTACAATGATTCAACAAATGACTTCACGTTTACAATGTTCCGATGATGTCACAAAACTTTATCTGAGAGTTGTGTGATAGATCAAAAAGAAAATTCGCAATGGTAATATCACACTGAAAACAAGATAATGCGATAGAATTTTCTTTCATACCTCATCCGGGTAATTGCTACAAATAATCTAGACACCCAATGAAAGTTACGTTCTAATTGCCTCCTCCCATGATTCTAAATACGCATATACTCGTAAGGGCCGGTAATACTGACGAAACTTTCCGACCGGCTTGTTCATCTATAAATTCCTAGAAGTCATTTCGACAACGTTGATCCCACTCTAACCAATGAAGATAGTATAGGGTGAAACGGCCAACGGCTGCTTGGAAAGAGTTCCTGGCGTAGGACTAGTAAACAAATTCCAGGAATACGCAGTTTGGTGCATTGTCTGACGTAGATAGATTTCCATTGCAGCTGAGCAACAAAGGACGGAAGACGCAGATCTAAGACCAAAATGCAATGCACTTTCTGAGCAATTTGATGTTAATCTACGCCGTCCGCAAAGTGATTAAAATTGCCTTTGGCAGTGAGAGAGGCAATATTCTCTGTCTGACTGAAGACAATTAATGTTTTATCAACATGCCTATCCATCGTTTGTTTGCAAATCATTGTTGACCTCATCGGTTGCTATATATCTGTACCGCAAAGAACAATCGGGAATCCTCGCCAACAATCGGTAACCTACAATGACCGATGTCAATACGGCAGAACACGGAGCCATACTTACCAACAATTCTGAATTCAGTTCAAATTCTAAATTCCAAAACTATCTATCTGATTAGCTGAGCTGGAATATCTAAGCCAATCAGCTGATAAGTCTTGCAATACAGAATGAGAGTTGTCGTGCCTTAAAGATTAAAAACACTCCCATGTTACATGCGCCACAGACTTAGATCGAAACAAGGAATTTCCTCATGGCAAGTTCAGCACTTGAACCAACAAGCCGCGAAGAAACCGGGCGGGGTAACGCAGCAAGTTTAATGTTATACGTGTAGTACAAACTAAGCCATGCAACTCGGACGAAGTACTGTGTATTTTGTACTCAAACTCATTCCCTTCAGCGCCATTGGCTAAATAAGAGGCATTAGCGGACGGCATATAGCAAGATTAGACTGCGCAGAATGTGCAGTCTGATCTTTGATATTAATCGTCCGTTTGTTTAGTTAAGTCTATAAGATGTGACTGTGTCCGAGTCTCAGTCGATTGTATTTTCAGCTGTCTAAAGGTTAAGTTTATGTATTTAGCGTTGAAAGAGCAAACAATTTACCAAACGACAAAATTGTAGGCTAGTCCATAATGAAAGGACTTGCAGACGACCAAATGAATGTGGCTTAGATAACGGAATATGCTCTGCAAAAACTAGAAAAAAAAAACATTGTCTTCTTCCATAGGGTCTCTAACTCTTTGCCAGACGAAAAAAATTCTGGACAGCTCCAAATTGAAAGCATTTGCAGACAATGAATTCAGTGAGGCTCAAATGATGATTTCTGTCTTTGATAGGGTAGAAAACATTGTGGGAAAAGAAGAAAATGCTGGCTACCAGCATTGTCTCCTTTATCCATTACGTTTTCACAATGTTTTCACAAGCTTTCCTTCTCAGGGTCGTTGAAAGTCGGGATTTTGTGGTAAAAGGTTAAAACCACGGGATTGTTTGGTGAAGGGTTAATGAGTCGTGACATTTACTGCCCTGTATCTAGATCTGTGTTACTATTCTGGAGAGCCAGTTTTAATGCAAACACGATTCCGGGATGTTACATGGATGTAC
Source organism: Tridacna gigas (assembly GCA_945859785.2). Taxonomy (NCBI): domain Eukaryota; kingdom Metazoa; phylum Mollusca; class Bivalvia; order Cardiida; family Cardiidae; genus Tridacna; species Tridacna gigas. The sequence continues at coordinate 46,948,119 of OX244030.2, read as the reverse complement.
TCTACAACTGTATCAAGTAAAATGGCCCGGTACAAATACATTATGTAAGGAAACTAGCGCATATCTCTTAATATTCCGTTGTATCTTAATTGTCAGTTCTTTGGTTAGTTACATGCTTTGCCAGGCATGATTTACGACTTTTTAATACTTATTAAGATAAACAGTTCAACCACATTGCCCAGCTGTATTACCTGCCTTTAAAGCAATGTAAAACAGACAGTGGGCAATGCTTTAGTTACCAAAACTTTACAGTTACTTGTCATACATCATGAAATAATAATACAGTAACATGCATTTGAATAGCTGTATAGAAATCAGTAATGAAAATACAGATACTGATGATAATAATTGCAATAATGCATCAACAGGACGTGGCCATTGGCAGTTTAAAGTAAGCAAGGAATAAAAAATACGTCGCCAACCACGCAGGGAAAGAAGATATATAACGTCCAGGGTACTCGAACTCACGGCCTTAAAATTAATAGTCGGACTGTAATGACTGAGCCATAGCGGTACTGGTCTATGACTTGCATTTAGAATGTATCGGTCGGTGTACCTTGTTACGTAATAGCGGCCATACCATGATCGTAAGAAATTTCACAGATGAACAAAGATAAACTAGACATCGTGTATGTATTTGACCCGTATTTTCTGTCAAAATCTTAGTATCAATATCAGCTTTGTAATCGCGTTTTTTCCCGAACTTTTTAAATTAAATTTGCCGACACGAACTCTTGTTTCTATTAGCTTTAAACAAAAAGAATGAAGAAGAATGTTGAGAGCCAGAACAGAAAATATCTGCTTGCATGTCTTAGAGCTGAGTGTTTTCTCAGTTCCTCCTCTTTTAGACCAGGAAATGAAAATACTAAGAACCTGACCTTTTAGTCCGTACAGAAAACCAAATTTATTAAGTCTACCAGACGACAAAATTTTAGATTCCCAAAATCGACGGCATTAACAGACAAAAAATAAGATAATTATGGCTCAAATAATGGGTTTTGTCTTAGAAAGGGTAGAAAATATTGTGAGAAAAGAAGAAAATCCACTTCAAAATACGCTCTTGTTAATGGTCTTTAAAACTCTGAATTGTCTGGTAAAGGGTTAAAACTTTGGTGCTGTAGTTCTCACAAAGTATCGGAATGTTCACGTTAAAGCGGAAGACCCCTTTTGGACCCATTACTCTAACTCTGACTGGTATGCTCGACCAATGACGTATTTTTCGGATAGTGTGGACCAAGATCTGCTAGGACATACCTGCAGTCTGATCTTAGTTTACTCTCATAATACACCTTCTCCATAGTTAGTTTCGGTCATAGTATCTCTAGTCCAAGAGGACCTTGATGGCCCTAGATTGCTCACTGTAGCATTTGTACCTTTGAGAGAATAATGGCACAGTGGAATCAAAATGTTATCAAGACCAACAATCTGAATAAATGTCATGAGCATTGTGCTGCAAATTTGATTTTTAAATGGCAATTTTTCTAAAATATGAGCATGAAAAAACATTTTGATCACGTACTACACAGAGATAAGAAGTGTCTAATGTGCGCACAACATGTTTTTACGACTGAGTTGTGACGTACTTTTGACCTGAGTAGACCCAGTTTCGAAATCTATACAACTGTTATTAAATACATTTTTTGGGGAGCGTTGAAATTAACATTTTTATGTGTACTGAACTGAAAATGCGGCCGCTAGCTTTTACTCAAAGTTTTTTCTTAGGTTTGGGTTCTTGACCAGTTATATGAGCATAGGGTTGACAATGTGGCTTCTAGAGTGCGCACAAAATTGTCTTAAATTTGAGATCGCGACCTACTTTTTTACCCGAGATGATTACCTAATTTTAACTTCTATAAGATATTATCAAGAAAAATATTCTGTCCTAGTTTCATAAGCAATTGGCTGACAGTGTAGCTTCTATAGAGTGGATATAAGGTTATTCTTAGATTTGTATCAACACTTACCATTTGATCCACGGTAACCTATTCTCAAATTTGTCTCGGATTTTATGAAGTCAAAGATTTTAACCAAGCTCCGTGTAAATGTGGCCTCTAGAATGTATATAATGTAAGCGTTTTGGGACGGACGACGAACTACCGACAACGTACAACGCACGACGAACAACGGACACAAGCTCAAATTGAGCAATTCGTCGTCAGTTAAATTGCCAATCAACTGATTTAAAACGTTTCTTTTGGGAAAAAATGAGCCTATTTAGATTTATTGTCTGTAAATCAAAGTTTCTTTAAAAACACGCATAAATACTACAACATATGAATCATGCTCTGTGAAAAGGGGCTTAATGCATTTGCAAAAACCGATTTTTTTTTTCTATCCGTCAATTTTCTGCAGCTCAAAGGATCTGTGTACCTCATAATTTAGTCAGTTGTTTTACGAAATGGATTTTTATGTATCCATAATACATGCATGGTATCGTGCGTCACAAAGATGCATTAATCCCCGTTTTCCAGAGCAGGGCTCATATGTATTTCTCTGTAAGCGTAAAGAAACTGGAAAGTTACATTCAGTGAACATTTGCAAACTCTGTGTTAAAATATCAGGATGGTCGTGATGCAAATGGGTCCGTCTCTTTTTATGAGATCAGATATGACGTCATCATGCTTATTTAAATACGATCACACGTAAACGACGCGTACTATCGATCTCCCATAAGTCTTTGCGAAATACTGGTAAGAAATCTAAAAATACCATAAGTGGCTTCGTAGCCCATTAAGGAAATACAATCACAAAGATTTTATTCTTTTTCTGTTCATTTTATTTATTAATGGTTTGCTAGTTATCGCATCAGTAAATTCACTGATAAAAAAGTGCGCAGTTTTGTTTGATTATAAGAATCTTAATAGTTCCCTTTAAACATCGAAGTTATTTTATTAATTTGGCCTTATATGGATTAAATCCTAGAATGCTAAGCGCGACCATAGATGCTTTTGTTAGCTATCAGTCACTCTCTGTTAGTTACTATTGAAATTACCATTGCTGACGACTCCTTGCAGGATATGATGCAGAAATGCCGAGATTAACTGAACGTCGGATTTTGCCGGTTTACCACAGAGCCTTGAAACCGTAAGACAGCCAGTCATTATCGTAAGCTTACGGGTATATTACGATAATCGATAATTTAACGGCGAATAAAAAAAAAAATAACCAAATCGAAATTAACACCAGTTAAGATGCCGAGGACAATATTAATTCCTTTGTCATTAATGACTGTTGATTATATTGCAGGAAAAAAATCAAACAATTGTCAAAGTACTACATCAGCGAATTGGCCAGGACTCAAGTTCAGCTGTCCATGTATATGAACCCGACATGAGACGTCAGTGGAGTAAAGGCATGAACCGTTCTGTAGGTGAGGAGAATCTGGCGGCCGATACCAACTGGAAGGTAGAACTCTCGGTGTTAGAGCGCAATCCCTATTACACTGTCTTATCGGATATCCTAGACAGAATTCATGACGAGAGGAACATGCCTACCGCCTTACTGGACCAACATGTATCTAATATGTCGTTGGAGTTTTATAGCGGAATTTATTCGAATTCTTCTTTAAATGTGTCAGGAGTTAATAATGAAACCAGTGGAAATTCGTCTTTGGTGAATTATGTTACTCTAGACCAGCCATTTAAAACGGAGCATTATGTGTTAATTGTTATGTATACTTTAACGACACTTTTGGCGATTTTGGGAAACTCTTTGGCGATTGTGATATTTACGAAAGGCAAACGGTCTAAAACGGATTTACGGCCATTCTTAATCAATCTAGCCATTGCAGATTTAATCATGGCTATATTTTGTATACCTTTCACCTTCACATACCAGTTACTAGATTCGTGGATATTTTCTCGACCTATGTGCCCTATTGTCATGTTCCTCCAAACCGTCTCCGTCACCGGAAGTGTGTCAACCAACATGGCCATCGGAATTGACAGATTTTGCGCTGTCGCATTTCCGCTAAATACCTCACGTAATAGTCCTTTCCGATATCGTCTAATTATACTAGTGATTTGGATAGTCTCTATAGCCGTCGCAGGGGTCCAACTTTTCATTGGGGATACGCAATTAAAACCGAAACACAATCAAATAGAGTGCAAGGAAATGTGGCAAAATCCGGATATGGAAATTGTGTACACCATTTTGTTACTTATTCTAACGTACTTGGTTCCTGTGATAATTTTAACGGTTACTTATAGCATTGTGGGATATTTACTCTGGAAACGGAACCTTCCCGGAAATGCTGACATTCAGCGCGATCAAGCGCAGTTGAAGTCCAAGTTAAAGGTAAGTGAATGTCATTTATATATCTTAGCAGCGCTCTGGAGAAAGGAGTTTCAATGCACCTCCGCAATGCATCACACTAAGCAAGTCATCACATAATTATGGATCCATGAAATACATTTTGTCTAACAACCGACTGAATCATGACAAGGAATGGGCCTTGGACATGCAGAAAATGTACAAATAGCAAAACGTCTCGATCCATGTCAGCCTGTGCGGACTGTGCAGGCTGACATGTATCGATACTTTTTGCAGAGGCATTAAACCCACTTTCCATATAGCATTACTCATCTTGATACATTGTAGTCGGCTTTAACCTTTTACCGCACAATGCCGCCTTTTAACGACCTTGGGAAAGAAGCCTTGTGAAAACATTGTGGGAAAAGGAGAAAATGTTGGTAACCAACATTTTCCCCTTTTCCCACAATGTTTTCTACCCTATCAACAGAAAAAATGCACCATTTGAGCCACTTTGAAACTGTCGTCTGCAAAGACTTTCAATTTGGACATGGCGAAAATTTTGTAGTCTGGTAATGGTTTAATACATTAAGTAAGATTCTGTCAACAAAGTCAATGTCTTTTTAAAAAGAGGGAAGTTCATTAGTTGCGCATGCTTGGTGTCTATCAGCACAAAACAGGTTACAAAGAGAAGCTTAAATTACTGAAATTTTGTCGGCAATAAGAAAAAAAAACATGAACATTGTTTTCTGCACAAACATATTTGAAAAAGGAGTATGAAGTTTTCAAGAATTCGATTTTCTTTAAAACTTTCAATGTTGAGTGAATGGATGTTAAATAAGCTCCTTTGACAGGAACAAGTCAATAAATTCTTATCAGACTTAGGTTGAGGTATGTTTTTACACTGATCAATTATCCTGCAAAGAAACCCCAAACAAACCTAATGAAATATCTCTTTTCTGTACAGAGATGCAAATAAAAGTCTGCGTGAAAGCACTTAAAAGTGGCGGTTTAGAAGGTTTGTCGAGTATAGATATGTAACAATATTAAAAAAAAAAACGATTTTGAAGAAAGGTTGGGTGAGGTAAAAATGATATTAATGTTTGCATATTGTCTGCCTGAGAAAAAGCGAGAGAGGAGACTTTATAATGTCACGATCTTCTCTTATGTGGCGTTCACACTTATCACGATTCGACCACGATTGAAATCGTGGGTTTTATCGTGGACGTATCGGGATCATCGTATCGGATCTTATCAGATCGTATCTCATCTTGATGTCAATCGCCGCAATCGTGTTAATCGTGGAAAAATTTTCGGCAGTTAAAAAATTTTCCACGATTAACACGATTGCCGGAACTATCGTAACCATCGCATCAGATCGTAAGTCATCGCAACAAATCGCAACAGACCGTATCTCATCGTGTTTCCAAATCGTGGTCATCGGGGTGGAGACAAATAGCGCGATCTGTTGCGATGTGTTGCGATCTCCAACGACGTGTTACGATCCGTCACGATTCAGGACATTCTGTCGGGCCCGATTGCCCACGACTTGATGCGAATGACTCACAAGAGGATACGAGCTGATGCGAGTAAATACGTGCAGGCACGACTAGTTACGCATTTGTGACGGACGCCCAAGATCTGTTGCGAGTTATCGCGACCATATATACATCGGGCAAGATTAATTTGTTTCATTGCTCAATCTACAATAGAAGAGTAACATCTAGCGTCATATATTTTAGCAATTTTGAAACTTTCTGAGGTGAGAGGGGTTGCCTGAATCTGGTGGCAACTCGTTCGATTGCTGGAGTCACCCTTTGTAAGACTTCGTCGAAAAGCTGTGGCGTCAACCTTGTGTAGTTCTGGAATGCCACTGGATGCTCTAGCCTCAAATGGGTATCGAGGAGGCTGGAGTACTGACCAAGAGTTTGTCTTCTCTCCTCTGTGATCCATGGTTGTACCCACACCGGTCTCGTGATAGCTCTCCTGACCTTCTTTGGTTGCGGTTCCTGTAGCTGCTCTTCTTCTTCTTCGATGGCAGTAATATAAGCAAACATTAAAAATGCAAATGTCACATTCTCATCATCCACAAGTCCGGCCATCATCAATGGTATTGAATGTTTAGAGGTTCAATCAACAATGAGGTCACCGATCAATCAGGTTGTTGATATACCAGTCGCGGTCTCATCGTGGCTCAATCGTGATCGAAATCGCTCAAAACATCCATCCAACAATCGTAAAACATCGCAACAAAGCGCATCAGTCCTTGATGCTCGTATGAGAACGCATCGGCACGTATCGTGTCGTAACAGATCGCGGACACTTATCGTTATAATCGCGTCAGATCGCAATAGAATCGCGAACTCAATCGTGATACTCCTATCAGATCGTATGTGATCGTGTCTATCCTGGACACAGATCGTATCACTAGAAATTGACCAATCGTGACCAAATCGCATCTAAGCGTAACAAATCGTATCAGAACGCATGAAATCGCACAAACTCGTATCTAATCGTCAAATTCCAGCAAAGTTACACGATTCGCTGCGATTGGCCAATCGTGATGATCGTAAAAGATCGTGCTCTAGTGTGAACGCCGCATTAAGAACCTAAATGGGATTTTTGTGATGATTAAAATCAGACTGAACAGAACGTGTACTTTGACCTTGCATCTACACTGTCCGATACATTGGGACTTTTTTTAGCGCGGAGAAGTTTGAAGTCACAGTATTTCACTTTTAACTATTGACTTCGAATATGCCCTCAATTTATGTAGTCGGTATCATTTACCAATCGATAAAAATGATTTTAACCCTTAAGCTGCTAAGCGCGACTCACTGACCTTTTGCGGACAGTGTAGATCAAGATAAGACTGCACAGAACGTCCACAGAAAGTTTTATTTAACTTTTTCACCAGGGTAAGTTTTAAATTCGGACAAATGAAAGCAATTCCAGATGTCAAATAAGATGTGATGCTACTGATGTAATTTGTCTTTGAAAGAAAAGAAAAAAAAAAAAAGTGGAAAAGGAGAAATGCTGGTTAACAGCATTTTATCCTTTTCCGACAACGTTTTCACAAGCTTTATGTATCTTGGGGTAGTCAAAAGACAGGAATGTTTGGTGAGAGGATAAGGGGGACGTGTGAGTACAATGTAATATTGGTGGTTCTGCAATACATCATTCTTTGCTGCACATCAAGACGGAATTAGATAAGACTGACACTTCGCTGTAAAAAAGAGATAGTCAGCCCAAATAGCTCTCACCGTGACTTGTATAAGCGACGCAACTCTAGACACTTGAGGGTATGACGTTCAACCGATGTTCTCTGACACGGTATTTTACACAGGTCATGTTAAAGAGCCAGGCCTAATTCAGGATTGTTCTCGTCCTCTATCTTGCACTATCCCCCTTAACATCACTGATGGCTTTCTGGGGACGTCGCCGATATGGGCAACCGGTAGCTAGACGATAAATAGATGAAAATTCAATCAATCAATAGACAGAAATATCGAAATGACAGGCATGGTCTGTCAAACTATGTATGAATTTTTTACTTGTCGAAATTCAAAGCATTAGCAGAATGCGGCACAAATAATAGGACGTGCCCTTTTCTACTGTGTTTTCATGAACTTCCTTCTTCAGAGTCCTTAAAACGGGCTTTTTTTGGTAATGATTTAACTCATTACTTATTACTTTAATTGGTTCTGAGGACAGTGTAGATCCAAGATCGAGATGCACAAAGTGTACAGTCTAATGTTGGGTCTAACTGATCTGAGTCTACTCTCTACGATACTCTTGCAGTCTGATCTGAATCTAAATTGTCCGATACGGTGGAATTTTAAACTCGGAATATTTGGAGTTTTACGCTTAGCTAGAAATAGGTGCTGATTTGTTTAGCTGCTTAAAAGTCAAAATCTACAAGACGGAATAAAAAAAAGACATGAAGGACTAGAAGAAGTGGGAAATAATAAGATCGCCAGACGATAACCTATCATGTAACAGTGTGCAATATCCCTTTCCCAAAACCAAGTACAAACCACATCATATCTGTTATTAATTTCATGTCAGCATGCTATAGGTCATCTACTGTAGACATCTCCCGAAGACAGGCAAGTGGAGAAATTGCATAAAATGATTCAATTTATCGATTTTCCACAATGTTTTCTTGCCCCTCTCCATTCTGACCATGATCATCAATATCACTGTTTGTATTCCTTAACTGAATTTAAATCAGGAATAAGTTCACCCTTTACCTCACAATGCCGCCTTTTAACAACCCCAAGAAAGAAGCCTCATGAAAACATTGTGGGAAAGGGAGAAAATGCTTGTAACCAACATTTTCTCCTTTTCCTACAATATTTTCTACCCTATCAAAGAAAAATTGCACCATTGGAGCCACACTGAAATTGTCGTCTGCAAAAGCTTTCAATTTAGATAGGGCTAAAATTTTGTCGTCTGGTAAAAGGTTAAGCAAAAGGTCATGAAATGAAAACTATGCAAACTACAAAATAAATGGATATCACTGAAGTGGCATTTTCAAATTCAAGAAAATATGGATTATTTATTCTTTATTTGTTTTTTTTTTTTGACGCTATATATCGGTTATATCATGCAGTTATATTACCGTGGCTAGTGCATCTTTTCAAGCACACCTGGTGATATCGCTGGTAAACTTTGTTTTTTGAAGGATCTTATAAAAGTACCTGTACAATTAACCCTTTACCACACAACATTTTTACTCATTTATTTTGAAAACATTTGTAGAGGAGAAAGTGAAAATGGTTCAAAGGGTAATATTTGTTTTTGAAATGGAAGAAAACATTTTGGGAAAAGGAGAAAATGCTGGTTACCAGCATTTTCTCATTTTCCCAAATTGTTTTCAAAAGCCCCCTTCCTCAGGGTCCATAAAAGTTAGGGTCGTGTGGTAAAGGGTTAAAGGGACATTGATCATATTGCGTTTTGCTATAACTTGACAAAATGTGTTTTTTTTTTTCATTTTTTCACCAAAAAAGGTAGTTTGCTTGTTATTCAACCCACAGCCTGCTACGATCGACTGAATATTCTTTTTCAGTCTGATCTTGCATCTATACACTTTGGCAAGGTAGGGGTTTTCCGGCCAAGAATGAATTCCCAAAATATGGAATTTCAACCACTGACTATAAATTTTTATATAACTTTCTTAAAAGTTCAAATCTCTATCACACGAAAATTTTTAAGACAAAATTGTAGGACATGTTGTGGAAAAAGGAGAAAATGGCATTTTTTCAAACGATTTTCCCCGGGGACGTAAAAAAATTTCCGTCAACCCTTTACCGCAAAATCACTACTATTAACGACCGTGAAAAATAAAGCTTTTGAAAACATTGCGGGAAAAGGAGAAAATGCTGGTAACCAGCATTTTCACCTTTTTTCACAATGTTTTTTATTCTATGAAAAACAAATTCCATGTTTTGGGTAACATTTTATATGTTCTCTGCAAATGCTTTCAATTCGGACAAGTTCAAAATTTTGTCGTTTGGTAAAGAGTGAAAGGCTCAAGGATTAAAAGCAAAATTGCCAATCCCACAAAAACCGCAAAACCGGAAACTCATCCCGGCTGACTCTCCCATAGATCAAAGCTTTCAGTACGAAGAGAAAAAAAACTTTCTTTGGTCCTTAGATATGATCGGATCAGACGATAATTCGATAAGAAATTACACGTAATATTGGAATGCAGGATGAGATACACTACATTATATAGCAGTCAGAATCTACTAGTATCACATTTGATAGGTAAAAATCCGCGTGGTTGCATACTTTTGGTTCGGGATCCAAACCGGAAGTGCGTGCCTGAATCGTTTCTAGTCAGAGTCCGTATTCACAAACCATACTTACTTAAGTCTTTGTCTAATATTCAAGAATTTTCTAAATTCCAACGTAACGCAGTTTCTAAATACCAAAACCAGACAGTTTAGCTAATCAAAAATTGCGTTACTTATTTAAACTAGAGTAAGACTAGAAATGCAATTTAGAACAGTCGGTGAATACGGCGTATAATTCTTATAGATATCAATTTAGACCCGCAATGAGACGGCGCGACCTGTACAGCATACCTCTGGTTCGGAATTCAAACCTGAAATGCGTTCTTGGATCTTGTCCTAATCTGCAGGTTTATAATCCCTAGTCCGATGTAGATAATTATTTCCATTTGCAAATTGCATGTTCTCTGTTCATGCATTATATGCGCATTAAATCTTGTTTTATCTTATTGAGTGATCTGTAAATAGAGGTAAAGTTGGGGTTTTTTTTTTTGTAAATAAAGTAAGCTTATCGAAAAGAGCGCAAGAAAAACGCCCTGCACATCGGTGTGGATCTGAGTCTATTCTCTACGATACTTTTTATTTACCGTTTTAGGTGTACTGTACACATGTAAAATCTATTCAAATGAACCCTTATCCTGCTGAGTAAGTTAATTGAAACTTTCTCAAGTCGATAGTTTAAAAACCCAAATGCTGCTGTTATTCTTAAGAATGACTTTGCATAGTGTTTAACCCCGTTTTCAACATTATTTCAGTTATATCGCTGCAGTCAGTACACCAATCGATGCTTTCCTGAAGTTTTCTATTACCAAACTTCCAAAAGCGACTGGCTGCTTGCCCACGTGATCATCGATAAAACGACGATCGGCGATAAGAAAGCAATGAATCCTATCGCAAGGACTATAATCAATGCTCGGAAATAAATTGGCCGAACCAGCAATTCCGACTAGCGCCCCCCCCCCCCCCTTGTCTCAAGTCCTATACCCTACCGACTGCGCCAGCGGGCTCGACTAGAGAATGCAATTTACAATGGTTGGTGAATACGGGCCCTAGGGTTTTACATACTATATGCATTTACAATAAATAGCCCAGGGACTAAGTTAACTCTTTACCACACAACAATTTTTTAGACTGATATAAGGTGAAAGGAATTAAAGAGGACAAATTAAATGTGGCTCAAATCATGGAATTTCCTATTGAAACTGGAGAAAACAGCGTGGGAAAAGGAGAAAATGCTGGTTACCAGCATTTTCTCCTTTTCCCACAATGTTTTCAAAAGGCCTCTTTCTCAGGGTCGTAAAATCTTGGCATTGTGTGGTAAGGGGCTTAACCGTAGGGGAGTTAGAAGGGGCGCTGAGAGTGTGATATTCTTAGACAAGATGTCTTGTCTGGAATCACTATTTTTATGGAAGCTATCGTGTTGTAAACCAAATATTATAGGAAAAACTGGCAGCTCAGATCTGGCAGATTTCGTAGAACCTTCTTCTCGGTATTTATGTATTTCCGTTCGTCTACAGCTCTGTACGCTACACTACATGTGCCTCGGTCATAAAGCAAAAACGTGTCAAAAAAAAAAACCCACAGTCATAAAATGATAACCGCTTAGGATGCTATACACATACTTTGGGCTGCTGAACGCTACTCTAGGATCTTTTGCAAACAGTGTAGATCAAGATCAGACTGCACAGAACGTGCACTATGATCCTGGGTCTACACTGTCAGATAAAGATATATATTTCCCCCCAAAAAAGTTACGTTGAAATAGCAACACTAAGGTTTTTACTATCGACTTGAAAAGTTTCATTTCATTAATTCAACAGGATAAGGGTTAAACAAGAAATCACGGCACAAGTAAACAAGAAATCTACGCTCAGGGATCCACGAACAACATTTGTAGATTAAGATCAGACTACTCAGAGCATACAGTCAAATCTGGTATTTACACTGTCTGGTATACCTATGTGAAAAATTGTGAGGCAAACAATGTCCTAAAAGACGAATTTACTGAAAAAAAGCAACCACTCCTTTCCAAACAAAACTTCTTGCTTTTCACTTTTTAGTCACATGAAAACTATTGCTAGAAAAGTAACACTTGTTTCAAACAAGTTCTCTTTTATCCGCAATGTTTTCTTAGGTTGTCTAATGTAAAAACGTGGAAATCATACTTGAACGGCATTTGATAAACACGATGCACATGTATAACTGAAGTTTTAGACTTCTTTGATGCTTCATAAAATCTCCCTTTATCTCTTTGTCAAAAGAAATAAGTTAAACTAGTCTTAAATGAAAGTATTTGCATGCGACAAATTACGTCTTACGATGATATTTGTCTCGGAAAATATATAAAATATAGTGCGAAAAGGAGAAAAGGCCGGTTAACGGCATTAATTTTGATCTCATTACCACATGGTTTTTAAATGGCCAGTTTTTCTCAAGGTTCTTTATAACACAGAATTGTTTGGTGAAGGCGTCATAGCTATCATACTCTCTTCTTTAACTGCAACAGCTTGTTTCTCGGTATGTTTCCGTTTTAACCATTTACCGTACAATGCCGCCTTTTAACGCACCCCGCCCCCCCGGGAAAGAAGCCTTTTGAAAACATTGTGGGAAAAGGAGAAAATGCTGGTAACCAGCATTTTCTCCTTTTCCCACAATGTTTTCTACTCTATCAAAGAAAAATTGCACCATTTGAGCCACACTGAAATTGTCGTCTGGAAATGCTTTCATTTTGAACAAGACTAAAATTTTGTCGTCTGATAAAGGGTTAAAGGGTATCACTTTAACTCTATAGTGTCTCACAAATCCAATTATTCTGCAAATTTTAGTTCTAGATGCTTTCCAGTTTCATCATCCAAAGGTTTAAACTTAATGACCAATGGTAATTGTTATATCCCCCAAATCCTAGGCAGGCCAACTTTTCGTAGTCATCTTTTTCTTTTATTTTTAATCCAGCAGGAGCGACCCCATGCTCTCGAGGACTGCGATCTGACCTTGCAGTTGCCGAGCACATTCGGTAGCTTTCGGGACTTGAGACCAGGGAGTCGCTGGTGCGATTCCCCAGCTCGGCCAATTTCTTTCCAAGGATTTATGATAGTCATCACGACAGGATTCATTCCTCTCCCATCGCTATCATCGTTTCAACAATGGTTATGTGGGAAAGCAGCCAGTGGCTTTGGAACAATATTGTGCGAAGTTCTGGTAAAAGACAATCCTAGAAAAGCATGGATAGATGCACTGGCCGACGAGATATACATGTAACTGAAATAATGTTAAAAACGGCTTTAAACATCAATCAAACAAACTAATCTACGGTTGCCGATGAAGTCGAAAACAGCCCAGGCCAAGGTTTAATATTGCGTCTAATTATGTCTAATATCTTTGCTTTATCATTCGAACCTTTGGATTCCCTAGTTGATTTGTCTGGAAAACTTTTAACCCTTTGACTGCAAAGTCGACTTAGTGCGTGTTTGTAATTTGCAATCAGAAGATTCTAATCTGAAATGGTCCTCGTGACATTAAGACTGGCAGGGCAGTTGTTTAATAGGCCATACTTATACGTCAATTACGAAATCAGGAATAGCATTTCCAATTGTATTTTCGATTGGTTAAGCAGACAAACTTTTATACATTGTAAGTATGTGTTGCCTTATAGAAAGATCTAGTTAATTGTCTCGACGAGATCATTCATACTTGTGATAGGGAAATGCAGCATTGATTCCTCTCCCAAACATATCGGAAAATGCATCATGAATTCATACTAGGAAAGTGGTTGTTGCTGTTATTTGTGTCTTCACATTTCCTAGATGTTTTCCCTTAAATCTTTAGCTTGCTAAGCGCGACTCACTGACCTTTTGCGGACAGTGTAGATCAAGATCAGGCGGCACAGAACGTACAGTCTGATCTTGAATCTGTACTGTCCGACAAGGACATATTTCTCCCCCCAAATATCTTTTAAATAGTAAAATTTAGCGTTTTACCATCGGCTTAAACGTTTCATTTCACTTATTTAGCAGGATAAGGGTTAACATTTAAGATTTTACACCCCATGTGATTGACGTCTCTAGAGAACCTAGAGAAATGGAGAAAGTGCTTGTAACAACCACACGTCTCGTTTTCCACACGATTTCCCATACTCTTGAAAACCATATTTCTCTATCTTTCAAATTTTTGGCTCTCGTGCTTAAGCATGAGCGTAGTCTTAGATGGATCTATAAACACTGCTGTAATTTTATTTTTGCCCTTTTGGGTCTTGCGTTGCTCAGTGGTGAAGGGGGGATTCGCAGCCTGCAGGGTCCGGGTTCGACTTTTTATTTCTTCCAGGAGCGTCCTTTGGCATGACCTGTCAGAGCACTAGTATAGCACTGGTGAAATCCGCGATAAGACTGAAATAATGTTGAGAGTGCCGTAAAGGCATTTAATAAATCAATTTAGCGGTATAGATTAACGATACAAGACACACACTCGTATATCTGCCAGCGTTAATTTTTATCTAGACAATGATCACATGTTATTTTGATACAGAGCAACGTCACTTTTGATGCTGATCTGTTCCGATAAGAATGTTTCCGATATTCACAGTGCATCTAAAGTTGATTTATTGAATTACCGTTTAACCCTTATCCTGCTAAATAAGTTAAATAAAACTTTCAAATCGACAGTAAAAACCCGAATAATGTTATTTCAAACTTATATTTTGGAGAAAAAATATCTCCTGATCGGACAGTGTAGATCCAAGATCAGACTGCACGTTCTGTGCAGTCTGATCTTGATCTACACTGTCCGCAAAAGATCAGTTAGTCGAGCTTAGTATCTTAAGGGTTAATTTTCTTACCCATCTTTCGCTTGCCAAGAGACGACACTCTCCTACGTTACCAAAGTAATGGATCGTCACCCTTGGCTAGCGAGAATGCTCTTTTTCGCCGAACGACATGATTTTAGACTGCCCAGATTAAAAGTATTTGCAGACGATAATCGAGTGATTGCATATCTTTGAAACGATGGAAAACATTGTTTGGAAATGAGACAGTGCTTGTAACTGGCATTTTCTCCCTTTCAAATATTGCTGTCAAAGGCCCTTTTCACCCAGAACGTTAATAAACGGAATTGAGCCATGTTCTGCGAAAAGGGGGTTTAATGCATCTCTGTGGTGATTTACACCAAGCAAGCATCATATAATTATGGATTAATAAAATCAATTTATCTAACAACCGATGATTGAATCATGAGGTGGAATGGTCCTTGGACATGCAGAAAATTGAAAATAGAAAAACATTTCGACCCAGGTCAGCCTGATCGGACTGCCGAGGTTGACTTTCTAACCGACGCATTAAGCTCCCTTTTTACAGAGCATGGCTCAATTGTATTTTATAAAGGGTTAACCATTAAAGTGCGAAATTTGCCTTAATACTCATTACACCTGATTTTTAGAGGCGGGTTATGTTTAATGTTAACCCTTAACCTGCTAATCGCGACTCACTGATCTTTTGCGGACAGTATCGATCAAGATCAGACTGCACAGAACGTGCAGTCTGATCTTTGATCTACACTGTCCGATACGGTATTTTCTTTCCGGTGAAATCAACTTGGAAAACGCAATGTTTCGGCTTCTACTACTGAGTGGAAATTTTCTTTTCATTTATTCAGCAGCTTAAGTGTTAAAACTATTTTGACATTTCCAGATCTATGTTAGGGCTCTGAAACCTCATGCCAATGAACGCCCCTGAAAACAGGTCGAACCCGGTTCCGTTCTAAGCTAATATCGCTTAAAAAATGTCCAATAATATGTTCTACGACATAAACAAATAAGAAGGGATAATCTATCTGATTGAAACGTGTTTTACGCCGCTTTCAACATTAGTTCTGTCCTATAGTAGGACAGGTCGCTTAGTCATGAATGTGCTGGGTTTCACCAGTACTAGACCAGGGCTCTTAAGCGTCTTGCACACGAACGCTCCTACGAAAAATCCAGTGCTTCCAGTGAAGCTTGAACCCTAGACCTGCACCTAACCACACCGAGCGTCAAGACGGAATGAGTGAATCACGTTCTTGAAATATGATAGAGACGTGGAAGCTGGCTGACCGACCTATCGAAAGCGGCCAGCACTCACTAACTCAAACGCCCATTAACTCTTTACCAAACGACAAAGTTTTAGACTGGCTCAAGTTGAAAGCATTTGCAGACAACACAATAAGTGTGACTAGAACATTGAAATTTGTTTTGGGAGGGGTAGAAAACATTGTGGGAAAAGGAGAAAATGCTGGTTACCAGCATCATCTCCTTTTCCCACAATGTTTCAAAAGGCTTCTTTTTCAGGGTCGTTAAAAGTCGGGATTGTGTGGTAAAGGGATAACTCCTAATCAATAACTCTTCTAATTCACACCACACAACTGTCCTTTGTTGTTACAGTGTTTTCTCCTTTTGACAATCATTTTTCAGTAGAGCTGTAAGACAAAATAGTCGTTTGCAGCTGATAATGAATTAAACGGAACATTAAGACCGACAAAACTGCCACTGCCGTCATTCAATTCCATGACGTCAATTTTAAAATTCAAGAAAACTAGATCTAGATGATGCATTACTGTCTGTAAAAACTACAACAATCAAAAACAAATACACGGTGGGCGAACTCTATTTTCCAGGTAATCGTCTGAAACGCATACTGGCAAAAAAATCCCCCATTTTCATCTCGTGCGTAGCAAATTTACAATAAAAATGTAGATCAATGGAATATAAAAAGCATCAAATGCGAAAATAATATGCCCGCAAAAATTTAGTTCCACCTTTTTTAATTTTCTCTGTTTGTTTTTTTCGGTGAGAGTAATGGATGTAAATTGCTTTTTCTTTCAGATGATCTGGCTCGTATATTCTAGTAAGTCAAAGGAATTCGAGGCAAAAGTACTTAACCCTTTACCACACAATCCCGACTTTTAACAACCCTAAAAGAAAAGCCTTTTGGAAACATTGTGGAAAAAGGAGAAAATGCTGGTAACCAGCATTTTCTCCTTTTCCCACAATGTTTTCTATTCTTCCCATAACAAATTTCAAAATTTCAGTCACATTTATTTTGTCGTCTGTAACTGCTTTCAATTTGGACGAGTCTAAAATTTTGTCGTTTGGTAAAAGGTTAAGCCATGCTCTGTGAACAGGGGGCGAATGCATCTGCAAAAAGTATCGACCCAGGTCAGCCGGCGCAGTCCTCTGACCTGAGTCGAAACTGTTTGCCTTTGGTCCATTTTCTGCATGTCAAAGGACCAGTGTACCTCATGATTCAGTCAGCTGTTATACAAAATGGACTTTATTGATCCCAAATCATGTGATGACTTACTTGGTATCATGCACCACGGAGACCCATTAACTCTTTACCACACGGCAAAATTTTAGACCAGTCCAAATTGAAAGCATTTGCAGACGACAAATTAAATGCAACTCAAGTACTGAAATAGGTTTTGGAAAGGGTAGAAAACATTGTGGGAAAAGGAAAAAATGCTGGTTACCAGCATTTTCTCTTTTTCCTACAATGTTTTCAAAAGGTTCTTTCCCAGGGTCGTTAAAAGTCGGGATTGTGTGGTAAAGAGTTAAACCCCTTTTTTACAGAACATGGGTCACTTGTAATTGAATCGTATAGTTATGTCAATGAAATAGAGGGAACTTTCTTCATGAAGCAGATTTTTATATACCTTAAAATCTTGACCAGAAAACAACCATTTTAGACTTGTCCAACTTTGAAGCATTTGCTGAAGATAAATGTGGCTCAAACAACGGCACTTTTCTTTGACAGGGTAGAAAACACTGGAAAAAGGAGAAAATGCTTGATACTAGCATTTTCTCCTCTCCCCAAAATTCTTTAATAAAGGCCTCCTCTGTCATATCAGGATCGTTAAAGCTCGGAATCGCTTGGTAAATGGCTAAATGCTAGATGAATCAAATAAACATTTCTAGCCAATAGTAAAACCTCATACATTGGAATTTCAAAATTCGTGTCACCAAATAAAGTTCACCGTATCGGAGAGTGAAGATTTAGGATTAAACTGCACGGTCTGTGCAGTCCCATCCTGGTCTACAATTTTCATAAAGGCGTATAGAGTTGCGTTAAGGGGCACAGGGGTTACCAGCATTTTCTCTTTTTCCCACAATGTTTTTTTACCCTTGCAGAGACAAATCCCATGATTGAAGCCAATTTTATTGGTCGTTGATTGATTGAATTTGCGTTTATTTATCGTCGCTACCGGTTGCCCAAATGGGCGACGCCCCCTGAAGACTTTGTTTTGGCACGGAGGATAGTGCAAGTTACGCCTGGTTCTTTAACGTGCTCGTTGTATAGCACCGTCACACGTGACCTCGGTTTAACGTCTCATCTGAAAAAATATTGGTAATTTTAGATGGCCAGCCTTGGGGACTCGAACCCACTTCCTCAGGTGTCTCAAGACTCGATGTTTAGAAGTCTACGCTCTACCACCTGAGCTATGCGGGCTGGTAGATTTATTGGTCGTCTGCGAATGCTTTGAATATGGGCAAAATTGAAATATTTTCGTTTGTTAAAGAGTTTAAGCTTTGCAGTTCCAATTTGCGGATGATTGACGCCTGTCATGGAAGTTATGGCTAAACGCTTCTCTGCATTGCTAACTGCAGACAGACTCTCAATTGTTTTGACATCTTAGCAATATTTTTGTCTTTCTTCATTGATGAGCAGTTTGGGATTCATAATTTATCAGACAACTCAAGAAAACTGTTCGGACTTGTTGTATGTTTGTATATTGTCTACTTCCGTTTTGAACATTATTTCAGTTATAGCTCGGCGGCCAGTCCACCTTGAGTTTCTTTTTTACAAGTGTTTACGCACAGTTTTCTTCTCCAGCCATTGGATATATTGCCACATAAACATGGTCGCAAAAATAGTCAGTGGTGAGACAGGAATAAATCCTGGCTGACTATCATCAGTCCTCAGGGAGAAATTCGCCAACAGGGAAATTCAAACTAGCGACTCCTGGTTTTAACTCCTGTACGTGCTAAAGATTAGAGCTGTTCCTGTTTTGGCAGGACGTGATCTTTACAGTCTACGCATGCTTGTTGAAATCCCTTCTCGTCTTTCTGTCTGTTGGTCGGTCCATCAGTGTATCCAAGACTCCGCTGTCTGTCTTTTTGTCGGTCTGCCTGTTGGTTATTCAGTTTCTCTGTTGGATGGTTGATAAGTCGGTCCATCGGTGTGTCTGTCTGAGTGTCTGTCTGTATGTCAGTCTCTCTGCTGCCGCCCCTTCATATGTCTGTTTCTGTTGGTCCTCGACTCTCTTTCTATCCCCCTCTTTGTGTGCCTTTCAATTTGCGTACATTGTATTCTACAAACACTCTCCGCATTTAGGTTTACGTTATTAAATTGCTTTTCGTAAATTTCGTGCTTACCTATCTGTGTACTCGAGATAGATATATCTGTTCCTTTTTAAAAAAAATATATCGCATTGAAGATACTCAACGAAACGACCTAATAAAACTGCCAATGTTGTAAAACTTTATTAACATTGCTTTTTTCTTGCAATAAACAACTTTCATTGAGAGTGGAAAATAGATTGTGTTAATATAAAGCTTTTGATTTATTTATCTTCTTGAGTAAAGACGGTAAATTCTACAACATTGCGGTTTCAGTGTAGGTGTATTTCGTCAAACCGCTCTCGGCATATATCCGCACATCATTTGCCGATTTTATGACCACATCTAACGGATCACACGAGATTTGACGAAGGTATTTGTCATAAGAGGCTTTTTTTCCGACATTTTCCGTAAATAACGATCATTTACGGAATATGGCACGAGAAGAGGGTAGACGAAATTATTTCTGTGAACACTGTAGGAGTGATTAAATCAAGATTATACTAACATGTCATTATATTGAATAATCTGATAACTATATATTATAGAGCCTGGTCGCGGCTTTAAAATCAGGCACAAAAATTGCAGTGTGCAATCTTTCAATAACATGGCGGATTACATCATGGTCTAGTAACGTCATTACCGTCAGCTTCACGACCTCATCGTAATCGTCTTTTGTTCTACACCGTTGTTTAGAACAAGTATCTCATACTGTCGTATGTATACCACAGTTGGACATATAGATGAGATGGGCTGGAAGTTGTGGTTGGCTCCCAGTGGCGACAGCATGAATTCTTGAATAGTATACTGTGTCCGTGGCATAGTGTTTAAGGCATCAACCTACGGAGTGTAAGGTTGGGAAGTGAGTCGTTCGGATATGGCCAATTGGTGAGACGCCAGTTAGTTAAATAACGGTTACTTGGTGCACACTTGCCCGATGCCATTGCAAAAATTGGGATTCGAGGCATATCTCTTGTCCCAATTTTGTCCGGCCCTTTCATAAGGGGTGGCGCTCTATTTAACAAACACTGATTTTGAAATTCACCGATGACGCAGTACCCCGAAACTCGATTCTGAAAAATCCTGCCTAGGTCACTCATACGTAAGCTATTCCAACCCCCATCTTTCCGCTCCCCCTTTACTCGTAAAAACTATCGATTCGTTGAAATTGCACCAACGCGGGAGAATAAAACGTTTCACATCTCAGTATAAAGAAGTGTCACGTTAATTTAATTAACATCTCTGAAATGCTTTTAATCAAAGAAAGGTTGTACATGTATATTAACCCTTAGGCTCTTAAGCACTACTCAGTGACCTTTTGCGAACAGTGTAGAGCTAGATCAGACTGCATAGAACGTGCAGTCTGATCTTAAATCTACATCGTCCGAGTTTTTCAGTTAAAATAAGGGTGATTATTTTCTTCATCATACCACTATGTAATGATTCAAATATCATATTTAGAGCGAAAGTGTTTGCTGGGTGATTAATAATAGTAATAACTTGATTTTCGGAAAGTAAAATAGGATGCACTTGCCGCCGCGAAATAGATAAAACAATTTTTTAAGATATTATTACAAAAATGGGGTTTTTTTTGGTAGTTTTTAACAGGGCTATCATTAGCAAAGCACAATTATTTTATGTAACGAAAATGTGTTGTAGGGTTTAAAATCTACTCGTTTTGGAAGTTTCATTCATGTGAAAAACATTGTGACAAAATGAGAAATTGCTCGTGAGGAAAAGGTAGAAAACATTGTTAGGAAAAAAAGAAAATACTGGTTACCAACATTTTCTCCTTTCCCCACGATGGTTTAAAAAAGCTTCTCCTCAAGGTCTTAAAACAGGGAATTTTGTGATAAATGGTAAAAAACAAAAAAATCATGAAAAAGTATCCTACTTACGAGCTGGTTAAGAAATGGACTGCTTTTTTTTTTTAAATCAAAAAACAATTGCGGTTAAAGGAGTAATTATTTTACACAAACGATTCTTCCTTTCCCAAAATGTTTTCTAATATGTCACCTACTACAGTAGCGTAGGTTTTAACATATATATGTTTGTTATTAGTTCAACTGCAACGAATCGTTGAACACTTTGTTTTAATTCAGAGCTGGCCATGTAGTTTTCCATCTACAAGTATTTAATTAGAATGGTCTGTATGGCCGGGAAGCGGGGTCTGTATCCTAGCACAAACTTTCTGTATAAAGATCTAAACAGACATTTTTCACTTCGAACATTCAACAGAAAGTTGCCCTTGACATTAAGTGTTTCTTTTCTTGGGCAACAACAATGTCCCTACTCGTGTTAAATGCTTCTTAATTATCCACAGCTTAGCTGTAATTAAATCGGCATTGTTCGACTATTTCCGTTGCTTTCTCGGGACATATTCTGCACTGACAATCATGTACGTAGTTCGTGGAGAGAAGTCGGAAATGACAAATTTACTGGTATACGAAACATGGCGGGAGTGCCAGACTTCGTCGGATTTCTTCAATCCAATCTTCAGCTCAGACACCTTGATACGTCGGATGCCCCAATGTCTATGTCTGCATTAGGTGCCCCTGAGCGTTCGTCATATTTGTATCGTTTGCCCTATCTGTGTTTTGTTACGACTTGTTGGTCGTTACAGCTGGGGGTCGGGGTGTTCATGTCAAGGATGGACTCATTTATGTTTAGTAAAGACTTGTTTATATTTGAGACCAAAATAGCTTCCTGTGGTCAAAAGACGACTACTTAACCCATAGGCTGCTAAGCGCGACTCACTGACCTTTGGCGGACAGTGCAGTCTGATCTTGGATCTACACTGTTCGATAACGAGATACCTTTTTCCCAAAAACACCTTTGAAATGGCAAACATTGGGTTTTTACTATCGGTTTGAAAAAATCATTTCATTTATTTAGCAGGATAACTGTTGATGTAATTCCGAAAAAGAATGTACGTCAAAAAATGTTGACTTCTTCAAATGGGTATTATGTCGAGCATAACCTCCTTTTAATGAATGCAAACAAGATCGCCTAGGCAGAATGTTGGAGAGCTTGCTTTAGGCTAGGCAGAATGTTTGGAAACTTGTATTAGAGTAGGCCGAAAGCTGGGGAACTTGTGTTAGGTTAGACAGAATGTCGGGGAACTTGGAGGCCTGTTAGGCTAGGCAGAATGTTGGGGAGCTTGTGTAAGGCTAGGCAGAATGTTGGGGAGCTTGTGTTAGGCTAGGCAGAATGTTTGGGAGCTTCTGTAGTGTTCAGCAGAATGTTTGGGGAGCTTGTGTTAGGCTATACAGAATGTTGGGGAGCTTGTACAAGGCTAGGCAGAATGCTGGGAAGCTTGTGTTAGGCTAGGCAGAATGTTGTAGAGCTTGTGTTAGGCTATACAGAATGCTTGGGAGCTTGTGTCAGACTAGGCAGAATGTTGTGAAGCTTGTGTTAGACCTGGCAGAATTTTGGGGAGCTTGTGTTAGACTAGGCAGAATGTTGGGGAGCTTGTGTTAGGCTAAGCAGAATGTTGGGGGGCTTGTGTAAGGTTGGGCAGAATGTTGGGGAGCTTGTATAATGTTAAGCAGAATGTTGGGGAGCTTGTGTTAGGCTATACAGAATGTTGTGAAGCTTGTGTTAGGCAAGGCAGAATGTTGCGGAGCTTGTGTTAGGCTAGGCAGAATGTTTGGGGAGCTTGTGTTAGACTAGGCAGAATGTAGGAAGCTTGTGTTAGGCTGGGCAGAATGTTGTGTAGCTTGTGTTAGGCTAGACAGAATATCGGGGAGCTTGTGTTACGCTAGGGAGAATGCTTGGGAGCTTATGTTAGATTAGGCAGAATGTTGTGGAGCTTGTCTTAGGCTAGGCAGAATGTTGGGGAGCTTGTCTTAGGCTAGGCAGAATGTTGGGGAGCTTGTGTTAGGTTAGGCAGAATGTTGGGGAGCTTGTGTAGTGTTAAGCAGAATGTTGGTTAGGTTGTGTTAGGCTATACAGAATGTTGGGAAGCTTGTGGTAGGCTAGGCAGAATGTTGGGGAGCTTGTGGTAGGCTAGGCAGAGTGCTGGGGAGCTTGTGTTAGGCTAGGCAGAATGTTGTGGAGCTAGTGTTAGACTAGGCAGAATGTTGGGGAGCTTGTGTTAGACTTGGCAAAATGTGGGAAGCTTGTGTTAGGCTGGGAAGAATGTTGTGAAGCTTGTGTTAGGCTAGGCAGAATATCTGTGAGCTTGTGTTACGCTAGGAAGAATGCTTGGGAGCTTATGTTAGATTAGGCAGAATGTTGTGAAGCTTGTCTTAGGCTAGGCAGAAAGTTGGGGAGCTTGTGTTAGGCTAGGCAGAATGTTGTAGAGTTTGTGTTAGGCTATACAGAATGTTTTGGGAGTTTGTGTCAGACTAGGCAGAATGTTGTGAAGCTTGTGTTAGACTAGGCAGAATTTTGGGGAGCTTGTGTTAGACTAGGCAGAATGTTGGGGAGCTTGTATTAGGCTAGGCAGAATGTTGTGGGCTTGTATTAGGTTAGGCAGAACGTTAGGGAGCTTGTGTAGTGTTAAGCAGAATGTTGGGGAGCTTGTGTTTGGCTATACAGAATGTTGTGAAGCTTGTGTTACGCAAGGCAGAATGTTGCGGAGCTTGTGATAGGCTAGGCAGAATGTTTGGGGAGCTTGTGTTAGGCTAGGCAGAATGTTGTGGAGCTTGTGTTAGGTTATACAGAATGTTGAGGAGCTTGTGTTAGGCAAGGCAGAATGTTGGAGAGCTTGTGTTTGGCTAGGCAGAATGTTAGGGAGCTTATGTTAGGCTGGGCAGAATGTTGTGAAGCTTGTGTTAGGCAAGGCAGAATGTTGGAGAGCTTGTGTTAGGCTAGACAG
The DNA here is from genome assembly GCA_945859785.2 of Tridacna gigas. NCBI lineage: Eukaryota > Metazoa > Mollusca > Bivalvia > Cardiida > Cardiidae > Tridacna > Tridacna gigas. Next base: position 46,923,887 of record OX244030.2, on the reverse strand, counting down.
AATGTTTAGGAGCTTATGTTAGGCTGGGCAGAATGTTGGGGAGCTTGTTTTAGGCAAGGCAGAATGTTGGAGAGCTTGTGTTAGGCTAGACAGAATGTTTGGGAGCTTATGTCAGGCTCGGCAGAATGTTGGGGAGCTTGAGTAAGGCTACACATAACGTTAGGGAGTTTGTGTTAGTCCATCAGCTGAGGCTGAGGTACATAGCTCGCTACACAATAGATTACCATCCATTTAAGCTGCTTATCAGAGTACTAGTCAGTGAAAACTAGAACTGTAGCAAGGCAGAAAAATACCCCCACCAGCACCTTGTCACTGAAGCAGCACAATCAGAGGACGGGAATGATTTTGAAAACAAAGTTCACCTGCGACCTTGACCTTTGAACCATGTATCTGAAAATAATAGGGCATCCCCTTGGGTCATGAGCAATACTTGTATAAAGTTTCAGGCTTTCGTGTCAGAGTACGGAAACGATTTTCAAACAAAGTTTACCTGTGACATTGATTTTTGGCATTAACTTTTGACCCATGTGGAACCTTCTTGGGTCATGAGAAGTTTTTGTATAAAGTTTCAGGGTCCTAGGTCAAACGGCTTTTGAGTTAGAGCACGGAAACGAAAACATCGATGGATTGACGGACGGACGCGCGGATGGACGGACGGACAGACACACGTGGTGAAACCAGTATACCCAGCTCTACTTCATAGGTGGGGGCATAATTAGTCTTAGATTACAATATTTTGAATGCTTCAAAAGTTCACGCCCACCCCGGTTTTGTACCAATTCGTAGGCCAGGAAACGGAGCTGCAATGTTAGAATAATTAGCTTTATCAACATCGTTACATACAACATTTTGCTGATTGTTGTAATAAAACACTAAAATTCATGAGCCGTGGGGGTTCTATATAACATTACAGAAGATATTGAGATTTACCAAGAATCTGATGAATTACGTAAGACATTTACCGATAATCTTACTAATAACATCAAAGGCGTTTTTCTTTAGATTGGAAGACGTTCTTTTGTGCTTGGATTTATTATTGGCACGACAAAAACAGTTAATTCCATACCACACAATTTAAGTTTTAACCACCCTGAAGAAATAGCCTTTGCCAAACCTTGTCGGAAAAGGAGAAAATGCTGGTAACCAGCATTTTCTCCTTTTCCAATAATATTTTCTATCCTATCATGGACCAATTTCGTCATCTGCGCCACCTTTAATATGTCGTTTGCAAATTCCTTTAATTTGGACCGGTCTAAAAATTTGTCGTTTGGTAAAGAGTTTATTAAATCTCGATATGTTTTAGCACACTGTAACTCGGAACAGATACGAATAATCAGCTAACAAGAACATGTTTAAAAAAAAAACAGTACAGTAACACTTCTGGATCCTTTCAGGAGCAGTTTTGAAGATATTTTTGCGAACGGAGAGATTATTCTTAGTTTGCCTGCTGCAACTTTGTTTCATAAGACAATGTTTTAACACCGTCCCTTGCTGAACCCTTACCCTTCTAAATAAATGGAATGAAACCATCAAGCCAATAGTAAAAAACCCAAAATCAGTTATTACAAAGGTGTCTTGGGGAAAAATATGTCCTTATCGGACAATGTAGATCTAAGATCAGACTACACATTCTGTAAGGTCTGATCTTGATTTACACGCTCCACAATAGGTCCTTGAATCGCGCTTTGCAGCCAAAGGGTTAAACACCTTGACGAAGAAGCTCAAAAGAAATGTGACAAATGGGGAACATGGTGGCAACCAGCATTTACTTTTCCCACAATGATTTAGACATGTGAAAAACATCATTTGATCCACATTTGATTCGTCATTTGCAAATGCTTTCCGTTTGTATAGGTCTACTGTTTATTCGCGCGGTAAAGAGGTACTAAAAACAAAGACATCAGTTATTGTCTGGACTCGCCTATACATAAACAGGTATGAGCCTAAAATGAATGCCATAAAGTATCAAGATGTCAAACAAGGATCAGAATGCACGGTTGTTTAACCTGATCTTTGCCTTTTCATCTCGTAAGGACATTTAGAGTTCGCGAATCCCAGGATATAGGTCAATGACTCCGAAACAACCACTGAACAAAGTAATAATAGGTTGCGAATGTATTTAACCACCTCCGAGGAATGCCTCGTAACTCATTCAATATCACATATCGAAATAAGCTATTTTTCTAGGAAACATTATAAATGTACTGCCCTAGAAAAGAGGGTTCCTCGGTGACCTTGAATCAAATTCGTTATCCAGCGGTTGTTGGCTCGATCGTCCCTAGCAGCGCAATTTACTTTGGCAAGGCCTCAAATCAGGAGACATAATAACCGTGCGGGAGTGGCGGTTGCCAAATAAAACCGATGGATTTTTGACAGAGTTCAAATTAAAGCCCCCCCCCTCTCCCCCCCCCGCAAAAAAAACATTAACAAAAACTAACATGAAACTAGAACATGAACACACAACAAAAACAACAACCAGCAATAAGAAACAACTTTTTTTTTCTCCTTTTTCCAATCCTGTGTTACAGAATGTCCAAAGAATGAAAACACAGTTTAGCAAGAACATTGTATTGAAACAAACACAAATAAAAGCCACTGCACACCGGACAGTGTAGTTCTAAAACAAGACAGCAGATTTGAGTGGGAGCTTTCACAGACTTGACCGAACTCACAATTGAGCCGTGCTCTGTAAAAAGGGGGGCTTAATGCATCTGCGAAAAGTATCGACCCGGGTCAGCCTGCGCAGTCCGCGCAGGCTGACCGGGGTCGAAACTTTTCGCTATCAGTCAATTTTCTGTATGTCAAGGACCACTCTACCTCGTGACTAAGTCGGTTATTCAAACAGGTGGCTATTATGGATCCAGAATTATGTGATGACTTGATCGGTATGATGCATTACAGGGATGCATTAAGTCCCCTTTTGCCAGAGCGTGGCTCATATAGAATTTAATTTTGACTAAAACTTTAACTATTAAACTACTATAAATAGTTATTGACTTCTATGAAAGACGTTAGAGATGTACTTTTCGAAGCGAAAGTAAATTTTGTTGGCGGTAATTCGCCCATCATATCCGGCCTAATTACAAACAATAGTATGCCAAAACTGGGCTTAAGATCTAAACGAATTTATTAGTAGAATCTTTCACCAGGCAAAACATAACTGACTCGTCTGTAATGAAAGGATTTACAGATGACAAAGTAAACGGAGCCGAAATGATTAAATTAGTCCTAGATAAGCTTGAAAACATTGTGGGAAAAAGAGAAAATGCTGAAAACAAGTAACAAGCTAAAGGAAAACCCCTCATCCCCCACTCGAAAACAATCATTTCTCACACTAGAAATCTCGTTACAAAAATAATTGAGCCATGCTCTGTGAAAAGGGGGCTTAATTGGTCTGCAAGAGTATCCACCAAGGTCAGGTCAGCGCAGTCCGCGCAGGCTATCCTGGGCCGAAACTTTTTGTTATTGTTCAAGTTTCTGCTCGCCAAAGGACCAGTCAGTTGGTTGTTAGACAAAAATGCATTTGATGGATCCATAATCATGTTAAGACCTGCTCGGTACAATTCGTTACGGAAATGCATTAAGCCCCACTTTTGCCAGAGCATGTCTCCATTCATTTATTATATTGGAGTGTTGCAGTGAAAGTTCCTAATTACTGGCAGACGTTTCGTGTTAATTTTCCTCGCCGCTTTTCAGCACCTCTTTTGACTGATTCTATTCAAAGATGAAAGAGCGCATCCTCGCCTATTATTTATTCCATATAAACTCGTACTAAAACTATCGTTACATTAATCGTTCATATTAATTGCATTATTGGGATTATTCGGATACTATTAAACGTTAATGTTTGTCAATTTGACTGAAATATAACTGATCTATGCTCTGTGAAAAGTGGGCTTCATGCATCTGCGAAAAGTATCGACCAAGGTCAGCCTGCGCAGTCCGCGCAGGCTGACCTTGGGCCGAAACTTTTCGCCATCGGTCAATTTTCTGTGTCAGAGGACCAGTCTATCTCATGACTGATTGGGTTGTTAGACAAATTAGACTTTATGGATTCATGATCATTTATGACTTGCTTGGTATCATGCATTACGGAGATGCAGTAAGCCCCTTTTGCCAGAGCATGGTTCAATTACCATGCAAAAGAACTTGACTCTAATTCACCAACAATTTTACATACTGTTATAATTTGCTTTGAATCACCAGGAGGATTGACAATAGTCATTAAGACAGGATTCATCCTTCTCTCATCGCTGACCATTGTTTCGACAACGATTAAGTGGGAAAGCAGCCAGTGGCTTTGAAAGAATATTGTGAAGAATACTGGTAAAAGAAACTCCATGAAAGCATTGATAGGTGCACTGGCTGCCGCGATATAACTGAAATTGTGTTGAAAAAACGGCGTTAAACACCATACCAAACCATATTTGAATCACCAGTCATCTGATTGGCTAAGACTTTCTGTCTCAGCCAATCCCATGGCTCGTGAGGGAGTTTAAAGTTTAAAGAATTTCATGTTTACCTTCACAATTAAAACAATGTTTACATGTATTTTAGCCGTGCTCTTGCAAAAGGGGGTTAAATGCATCTCCGTAATGCATGATACCAAGCAAGTCATCACATAATTAGGGATCCATAAAATCCATTATGTCTTTCAACCGACTGTATCATAACTTCACAAGGTCGACCGGTTGGCATACGGAAAATACCTCATGATTAAGCTGGTTACCAAAGAGTGCTTATTATTAATTCATAATCACATGATGGCTTGATTGGTATGATGCATTACGGAGATGCATTAAGCCCCCTTTTATCAGAACATGGTTCATCTATATTTGGGGTTTTGTTATGGCTTGAAAATTTTAATCAAATTTATAAGCAGGTTGAGAGCTAGTTCAAACTTACTGCAGCACAATAGCTTCTCGCCCATACATACTTAATATGAATAATACATAAATAATATTATAATTCATGGCATTTCAAGTTAACCTGAAGCAAGAATTCGAATCATATCGATTTTTCAGAGATGTACTGAAACAAACAAAATGTGTTTTAGTTTAGTAACAAGGTGTGAAAAAATGCTGACAAGGCTGTCATCGGCTGATGCTAAACGCCCAGTCATTGAAATACGTTACAATTTGTTACCTTTTACGCCCATGAAAGAGAAAAAAAATGAGCACATTGTTGGGAAAAGGAGCAGTTGCTTCTTAGAAGTAATTGCTCCTTTTCAGACAAAGTTTTACATTTCTTTAAAAACAAGACAGCCCTTGAAATCTTAAATAATTCTTGATTCAGCTACCGTAAAAAGCTGCAGAGCAAAATGATAAAAGAAAAGAAAAAAAAGTACCTCAAGTACTTTGATTAGTGCCTATACCCGCAGATCCCCCGCGAAAACCTCTGTTTCGATATCAGTTTTGATGGTAAACGCAGGTCACATTGGCAAGCACCGACTGCTTGTTCAGAAAATAAAAGACGGAAGTAATGAAAACAACATATGCATTGTTAAATGGTGAATATCTTATAACTAGGGTGATGATTTCAACATCTTTTTATCTGCATTTCACTTTTTTTACTACTTGCAAAGTACGGAGATGCATGCTGGGAAAAAATACTTTTCTAGATATCAATTATACTTTTGTCGTAACTTTTTACTGCATCTGCTATTTTTAAAGTAACGAAAAAATGACTTTTAAAAATTACATAAAGAAACAACTGACGGAAGAAAAATGGCATTTTTATTTTTTTTTTTTTATTCATTTTTCAATAGATACGATGTTGAAATAAGCGCAATTGCTTGTCACAGGTACTCGCTTCTTCCTCCTTAATGTTTTTCGTATTTGCCCTATGCAAGGACCCAATGAGTCGTGTATGCAGAGAAATCTGTTAGTATCTCATCAATGACCACAAAGGTTAGCTTGCAGGCTACTTTAAGAGACTAAAAGAGATTTAAAAAAAAGACATATCAAGACTTGGTATTCTAACGTACTCGTAGATGAGAATCATTTGAGGGAAAGGTAAATGTCTGCATTAAATGATTTGGAAAATGTTGGCAAATCAGCAATACTAGTGTTTGTTGTGTTTGTTAATTATCTTCAGAGAAATTCTGTTTAGTTTCTTCAGAATTTAGTCTGATAATTTGACATATTCTCGGAAATGACGAGTGTTTCAAAGATCCGAGTTGATAAAAATCTTTTTCATTAATAAGCTCTTTCAGCTCCCTCAGCGCTAAGTATACAAACTCGACCTGTTTTGACAGCTGAAAATCAGCCATACTCTGTGAAAACGGGGCTTAATGCATCTCGGTGATGCATGACAGCAATCACGCCGTCACATAATCATGAATCCAAAATAGCCCCGTTTTTGAATAACCAACTTAATCATGAGGAAGACTGGTCTTTGGGCACATAGAAAATTTACCAATAGCGAAAAGTTTTCTGCTCAGGTCAGCCTGCGCGGCTGCGCAGGCTGACCTGGGCAGAAAACTTTTCGCAGATGCATTAAGCCCCCTTTTTACATAGCATGGCTCAAAGCCAATCTACTTAAACTCAGACTTTCATCTGATAAGCTTGATTGTACAATTGGACGGTTTATATCGAGGATGGGACTGCGCGTTCTCTGCTGTCTGATCTTGACCTATTCCGGCTGCAAACGCCTATATTTTGGTCTCTGGCGATTTTAAAAGGGTACGGAAGAAAAAATCTTATTAGGCTTCGCGTGCGTCAATGTCATAGATGAATTGCTTTTAACTATTAAGAATACTCCACTAACAGCAACTGAAAGCCTATCAGAAGTTGGTTTAAACAGTCTAAAAAAAAATGAAGAAGAAAAAGAATGCAGGCTGTCACGAGAATATCTGACACCGTCAGGCACCAATAGTAATTCCAGTGACTTTCTGCGAAAAGTTCATTTTTGACGGTGTACATAACAAGCATACTGCACAGAATTTGAAGAACCTATTCAGTCTCATTACAAGCCTGCTAAAGTTTCGGATCTAGCGCTCAAACGGGTTATATAAATAAAAACGAGAAGGCATTTAGGAGCATGTATTATTATGTATAATTTTTTCCAGACTTTATGGTTATGGAAACGAAATTCAATAACAATGAAACCGTATCTCTTACATTTGCAAGGAATTCGGCTTTTACGGACTTATAAACCAATTTTCTGCGCCGTCGTGAACGGGGCAGATAAAGATCAGACTGCACAGAATGTGAAGTACTATGTTAGATCTATAGGCCTACTTCCTATGCTTATGCTGATTTTACGTTAACCGCGATGTCTACCACGTCCACGATTTCGAAAACATGGCGGACATAGTGGTTTATGTAAATGAGCCATGTTCTGTGAAAAGAGGGCATCTGCGGAAAGTATCGACCCAGGTCAGCCTGCCCAGTCTGCGCAGGCTGACCTAGGCCAAAACTTTTTGCTATTGGTCAGTTTACTGTATGTCAGAGGACCGTTCTACCGCATGATTCAGTCGGTTGTTAGACAACGTGGTTTTTTTATTTGATGTCTCGCTTGTTATGATAAATTACGGAGATGCATTGAGCCCCCCTTTGCCAGAGCATGGCTCAAATGTAACAAAATGAGGCATGAAGGAGTGACACTTACAGAATTGTGTTTCCAAGATCACCTACGATGGACTAAAAGATCTGATGCGCTGCGTTAACCCTCACCCTGCTAAATGAAAGAAAGTAAACTTTGAAACCGATTTTACAAACGCAAATTTTCCTACGTTAAAGGTATTTTTTAGGGAAAGATATCTCCTTATCGAACAGTGTAGATCCAAGATCAGACTACACATTCTATGCAGTCTTATCTTGATCTACGCTGTCCGCAAAAGGTCAGTGAATCGAGCTTAGAAGCCCAAGGGTTAATACAGCCAAGCACGGTATATCCTTCAAAATACAGAATTCTCCCATAAAGCGGTGTGTTTGTATAGCCTAGTCAGTTTTCTCCAGAACCATCCTAGCATTATTTTATGGAAAGAAAGTATAAAATACATTACACCAGTGCTTATTGGATATAAAATATAAATTGAAATTTATTAAACAAGATTTAAATATCAATAATATTTGCACTGAAGACGTTGAATCTCGTAAAATTTAAGGCATGTATGTAGATAAACACTTGTTCTGGAATTTTCATTAAAAAAAAATCTAGATAAATTGTAAAATAATATTGTTAAGAAGAATTTCCATATATCTCACATTTGAAGTGAAACCATTATCTTACAGATTTTATAATACATGCCTTGCTTTGACTTTTGTTGTTCAATTTGGTGAAAGAACACCACATGTTTTATCTACTAAGCCGTCCTCCAGAAAGGGACGCTACTATCATACTTGGGTTTATCCCACGAATACCATCGAAGGTACATTTTTTTTCTCAACTTAACCCTTTCCCAAACAAGCCCTGGTTTTCACGTGTCTGCAGTACAAGTCTTTTGAAACACTGTGGGAAAAGGAGAAATTGCTCGTAACGAGCAATTTCTCCTTTTCCCACAGTGTTTTCTACCCTTTTGGAGAACTTTCTGTCATTTTCATCAAATTTAAAATTGTCGTCTGCAAACTCTTTCAATTTGGACCAGTCTAAAATTCATCGTTTGGGAAAGGGTTAAAGAATAGTCCAGTCCTCGTGCCCTGATTGGCTTTTAGATGTGATTGCTAGGCTCCTTTTGAAACCATGGTTGTATCGCAAAATGCGAATGCATTACTGGGACCTTCAAGTATACGTGTTGTTGGCACTACCGGAATGAGACCGTGTCCTCACGTGAGAATTCGTGATAAAAAGGAGCAAATATGAACTGGCACCCTGTTATAGGTCTCGTATCAACTATCGAACGCTTTAAATAGCAGATACAACAGATACCAGGATCTGTATTCGCCAACCATTCTTAAGAATATTCTTAAAGTCTTGTTCTCCAGAATTTTCTAAATTAGAAAGTTACACAACTTCTGTTTGGCTAAACCATTTGGTTTAGCAAATCAGAGCTGTGTTACTTTCAAATTTAGAAAATCTTACAGAACAAGACTAAGAACGTTCTTAACCCTTTCCCAAACAAGCCCTGGTTTTCACGTGTCTGCAGTACAAGTCTTTTGAAAACACTGTGGGAAAATGAGAAATTGCTCGTAACGAGCAATTTCTCCTTTTCCCACCGTGTTTTCTACCCTTTTTGAAAACTATCTGCCATTTTCAAATTTAAAATTGTCGTCTGCAAACTCTTTGAGTTTGGAAGGGTCTAAAATTTGTCGTTTGGGAAAGGGTTATGGATGGCCCGTGAATACGTGCCCAGTTTAAACCGAACCGGGAGTCAGTGGTTGTTCTGTACAGGATCTTTCAGAGACACAGCGATGTTAGACCGATGCGCTTGCAGCGCTACATGTAGGAGAGCCAGCTGGAACAGTAGTGTCGCTAATGTGTGTATTCTACTGAGTGAGAGTAACAGTTATCACTAGGTGTTAGGATGGCTAGCCGAGCTCGGTGGCGTACAGGAATTGAAACAAGGGGTCGTGGATTCTGCAGAAATTATCGCAGTCCTCTCAGGCTGACCCTAGTCGAGCTTTATCTTTTGTCATTCCGCTATCCCCAAGCTGAAGTTTTGGCGATGTGGCGACTATGAATCTCTCGCCGCTAGCGGGGTTCACTAAAATCCTTTCTGAGCTGAGTTGCTATTAATATCGCCGCGTCCAAAAGAAAGACTGGTTCTGCAGTATACTCATACAAGAGAATTAAGTACTGTACCTAAGCATGTTAAGTAATCTCATAATATACAATTCGAAAGTTAAAAAACGAAGTAAATATTGGCACATATCTTGGGTTCGTATACTCACTTACTATTTTTAAATATGCATTTAATCAAAGACAAGGTCTCGAGAGTAACGCAATTTCTGACTGGCTAAAACGATTGGTTTATACAGCCAGAACTTGTGTTGCTTTTAAATCTAGAATTTCTTGAGAAGTAGCCTAATAAAGTTAATAGAAATGGTTGTTGAATACTTTCTCCGGTGTTTCATGGTTCTGCTTTCTCTTTCATGTTTATCATTGTCAGTATCAGTCCAGAGCTCCAGATAGGAGGGAGTGGTGGTATTCAAAATGCATTATTTCTCTTCCAAACGCTATGTTGTGGGTACTCATTAGAATCGCCTCGATGAGACGATTCTAATGAGTACTCATGACATAGGGTTTAGTGGAGAATAATTAATGTTTTCAAATTTGAAATCAAAATCGCCCCCTCTGTCTGGAGCTCTGAATTATTATTCACTATAAATCTGGCATACAAATATTTTTTTTTTTGAATCCTTTACCAAACAATTACGTGACCTAATGAACCAGAGGAGGAATTCGTTTGAAAACAAAGTGAGGAAGAAAAATACCCTTTTTGAATAGCTTTTAATTTACAATAGAAACGATGTTGAAATAAGACCCTAATATTTCCTAACCTGGCAAAGACAAATCACATTGTTGGAGGTACACCTAATTTGTCGTCTGAAGAGGCTTTCATCTCTTTACCACACAATTCCGAATTTTAACGACCCTGAGGAAGAAACCTTTCGAAGACATTATGGGAAAAGGAGAAAATGCTGGTAACCAGCATTTTCTCCTTTTCTAAAAATGGTTTCTACCATATATAAGGCAAAATTCCTCATTTGAGTAACATTTAAATTGTCGTCTGCAAATGCTTTCAATTTGGATAGGTCTACATTTTCCTCGTATGGTAAAGAAGTTAACTCTTTACCAAACGACATAATTTTATACTGGTTCAAATTGAAAGCATTTGAAGACGACAAAATAAACATGAATGAAAAATTAAAATTTGTTTTAAGAAGGGTAGAAAACATTGTGGGAAAAGGGTTAAATTGGGAAAATCTAGATTTTTGTTGTCTCGTAAAGAGTGAATTTATCATAGCGAATGTCACCTTGCATCGTTCATCTAGATAAGATTGTTTAGAAAGGGGAGATCAGACAGCTTTTTATTGCTCTTTTGGAAATTACTTTTTTATGCGAGACATGAATATATAACTTTGCATCGCATCTGGCGTCCAGGTATTGACGGTAAGAGTTCACTGTTTTTTGAAGGGGAAGAACAAATGAGTTTTTATTGGTAAATTGTAACCTACCTTTTGATGACTGAACGCTTGACTTAACCGTTACATGTTTATCGGGAGAGAAGCAACCTAACAGTTAATTCATCTCTGCACGTTTCGTACAGAAATGGACTGGGTACCGTTTTACTCACAACTCGTACGTTTTAGCGTAAGAATTCTCGTTATTTAACGAGAATGTGTCCTATGAAGAGCTGTATCTTTGTATTTTGCTCCGCAAGATGATTTTCATGTCAATTCTTCGTTCCGCATACATTATATTATCAACCGTTGTCTGCGCATGTCATATTCTTCGAAGATTGACTTGTCTGCTATGACGCATCACTTGATGAAAATTGGCCATATATCAATATGAGATGCGTAAATTGCCACTTAAAAAGTGCAGGCGAAAATAGTAATAAATAATACGTCTGTGGAAAAATCAAGCCTGTCTTTGGCTACAAATTTGTTAGAAGACGAAATGATTTCAATAGGGGAAAATATTCTTTTAGAGTACCAGCTGCTTACTGCAAATCTCTATCAACAGTTTCTAAATATAGACATGGGGAAAACCGGAATTTGTGCATCAGACTGACAACAAAAATAACGTCCCCACCTTGCTGGGCTTATACCGGGTCTTTTTCCCAAACTTACAGGAGCTTATATTTCTAAATGGATAGTGCATAGGTTATATGCTAGCTACCCATGGCTGGATGAGTCGTACAAGGTAGGTTTTAGAGAGTAAACGTATATTTTATTTTGAAATTCGTTGCATTGATTCACGCCTGAAAAAAAATAGTCCGCTTCTCTACCCAGAATGCCCATATCAGATAGGTGATGTATTTGAAAAAATGCATCTAGCGTAAGATAATGTATTATCACCTGAGCGAAAATAAAAAAAAATCTGTCCGTTGGAAAAAAAAAAAAACTCTGGCATATTTCCTTAACTGCGCTTTTAAAACCACGTTACGGTATGATAGCCGGGTTATCGGGATCCACCCATATGTCGGTAAGGCACTTGGTTCGTAGTGAAGCGCTTGTTAGTTCAATTTCCGACTCGGGCACTCTCCAAGGAATCGGATAATTGTCGATGTGACAAGGGTTTTTTCCATTTCACCGACACATTTCGTTTCCATCTTATTTTTATGAAACAGTAGAAAGTGGCTTGGATAGACTTTTTACAACAGCTATAGATAAAATGAATACCAGAAGCACATGGAAAAGCTAACAGAACAAACTTTCTTTATTTCACATGAGTATACATTCATTTTACAACACGGGGTCTTGTTAAATCTATGTACATGAAACCTTTTCAGCGCCAAACGCATTCCCTCCATTCAACCCACTGAAACATAAAAACGATTTTTGTATTATAAAGGCTTAACAATAGAAACGGACCACATAGATGCAAGATCAAACTGCACGTTCTGTGCAGCCTGATCTTAATCTATGTCGTCCACAAAGGCCCTTGTTTCCGCCTACCGTTCTGCAAGTGTTAAACGATTCTCAGGTATTTGATGATTGCATTTCACTTATTTATGCCTTTCCAGGATACAAGGCGAATTTTATTAGTTAGAAGTGCAAAGTTCCTTAACATCGATACAGAGTGATCATTTCAAATAGGATTGATAAATGTCTGGTTCTTCATTTTTTTAGTGTGTGTATGTCAGCAAATTGAAAACACACACACACACACACACACACACAGAGTTTCTTTTTTTCACCCACATCTGTGTCTAATTTTTTCCTATACCACGATCAATCTCCAGATACTGGCCCAAAAAAGCAATGGGATTTGGACTCTGTCTTCAAATACATTTTTCTTTTTTCATTTTATTTAAAGTAAATTTGTCAACGGAATGATACGTTACAAGGCATATTTGTTCGACGTCCGTTTTACATTACATGTATTAGTACAAGAAATCGCAGCCTTTAAAGTCAAACAATACGTTGACGAATTAACTTAATCTGAAGATCACTTTTGATAGCAATGGAAAAAATTCCGGACGGTCAAACGTCAACGTCAAATGATCGCATGGAGCAACGTGCAGTCATTGAGTTCTGCGCCAGAGCCGGAATGACACCAACAGACACATGGAAATTCATGAATATATAAAGAAGGTTGCACAGAAAGTGTCCAGAAGTATTGTGTTTGAGTGCCATAGACGCTTTAATGAAGGGCACTCAGATATAAAAGATAATGCTGGAAGTGGGAGACTAAAAGATGCTGGTAACCTCGCTTTTTACCAAAACATTTTCCGGTATAACTGCATCATCAGAAGCAGCGTAGTAACTTTTCTTACACATTGAAACATGGACGTGATTGGAATTCGGAATTTGATGAAATACTTTAGCCACTACATCTATTCGACTGCGGTACAAAGTCTTAAATATATCGAATCGTAATTATTATATTAAATGGATTTCGTTAGCGGTATACTGGAATTATCCTTTATCACAGTTATTCACATAACCTCTTTTGTTTTAGGTGCAACATAACCATTACAAATTATCTCATCTTATTCACTTGTTAAATTTTTAGGGAAGATTTTGTTAACCCTTTACCACACAATACCGACTTTTAACGACCCTGAGAAAGACAACTTTTGAAAACATTATGGGAAAAGGAGAAAATGCTGGTAACCAGCATTTTCTCCTTTTCCCACACTATTTTCTACCCCTCCCAACACAAATTTCAATTTTTGAGTCACATTCATTTTGTCGTCTGCAAATGCTTTCAATTTGGACAAGTCTAAAATTTTGTCGTTTGGTAAAGAGTTAAGTCAGAGGATCATTGTGGGACGTCGTTTGTTACAAAAATATATTTCATCCTCCCATGTCAAAACCAGGTCAGACACATGTATATTAGCCAGTCATTTCAATTGTAACTTGATGACCTTGGGACAGCAAAGTTTCTTTATTTCTAGGTCGTTGTGTAAGGTATGGTAATAAGAAACAGCAAGCCTGTTATAAAGGCGTCATCAGGAGTTTGTTCTCTTTAAAACTGAAATAATTACATAAACTTAACCAAGAAACTATTCTAAACTTGGCTAACTTTAAATTTTCGTTTATAAATAAATACTCCCCCGGCAAACTAAAAAGAATACTCCGGAGAAAATCATTGGTGGCTTACAATTGACCCAAATGCTTCAGAGACACTCTTGTTTTAGCGAATTTCGATTCCGAAAAAAAAAATTACCTTCGGATACGCTGATGCTTGCAACACATTACGCTGAAAGACTGTTAAAATTACATGAATGCGTCATGTACAAGCATTCAAACGAATGTGTGGAGCTACATTTCCCACCTAAGGCACTTTTAGCTGTAAGACAATGAATGCTATTTACCTCATCAGCTATAAAGAATGCTACAAACAGTATGTTGGCGAAACTAAACAGGCCTTGATTATACGTATGAATCTACACCGCTCAGAATGGAAAACCGGCGAATTCGACATGTCTCTGTTTAAGAACACTTTAACACGGCAGGGCACTCCTGTGAAGACATAGAGGTATGCGTAACTGGGGCTAAAGAGGCGTGATCAGACACAGCGTAAAGAACGTGAAACCTAGTGGTGAAAGAGACTTCGCGCAGTGCAGCCTTCGGGAATGAACAAAAACGACATCTAATGACGTAGCCAACCGTATCTCAATGATACAGACGTGATTGCAGTCATTTTAGTTCTTTTATCACTGTCCCGATTCTAGAAATTCTTTGTCTTAAGTTATTTTTAGGCATAGGCCTGCCCTAAGTTAATAAATTTTTAAAATGTATTGCATTTAATTTCAAACCCGTGATGAACCCATTACGCCGACAGATTCTCCGATTTTCTTTTTCCTTTCGGATAATTTTTTTTCCAAATCAGTGCTAGCAGCGGTACCCATGCCTTACGTTAAAATGAAATCAAGTTATATAGGTTATAAAGTCAGCTGCTTTGTATCATGTATTATCGTCCCGTGTCCGCACCTGTAAGAGTAGTGACTAGGTGTCATTCACGTCAGGTCGGTGTCCCATTCAGATTTAATGATTATAAGTATAACTCTTAAAATACAATTAAGTGATAAAAAAAAATCTGACATTTTTGGCTTTTGAGATAAATTTTATGTAACTCGGCGAAGGGAATGTTATTCAGCTCGTCAACGGCTCAAGGGAATTGAGAGATTTAGTTCAAGATAGCATTTTTACAAGCACTTGAATTTTTGTCATAATGAAAGCCAATCCAATACAAACCGACTGTACTGACAGTTCCTTCACTTTTGTACTTTCCCCCTCCCCCACTTTGGACATTCTGGTCCTTAGTCTGTCATTCTGTTTGAATTTTCCTCTTTTCTTTGAGTCTCGTTCAGAGTGGTTATCGAAGTTTCGTTGCTTGTGTTACGACCATTCGAAACATTTCGATCTAAGCCTAGCATTCTTTTCAAACTAATACGGAATGCATCCGACACGAAGGCATACATGACAGGGTTTATACTGTGATTTAAGAGAACCAATATACGAACAATGTCTGCCACGTGAAGGGATATAGCAGAGGATCCGTAAATGTCATTCCCAAAGGTTTGAAGAAATCTGTCAAGAACGAGCGGAAATGGCAAAACTGTCGCAACGAATACCAGTCTTAAGACCATCCCGGACATCGCTTGAACCCGTCGCCTTCCTTGCTCATTCGTTGTTGCAGTAACCCTGTGTCCAGTCTTGTAGATTTCGACCAGGTGGAGCGTGATAGTTGTCGTTACTGGTGTCAGATACACTACCGTCCATAGTGCAAGCTGGATTAGATATGATTTACGCCGTGGTATATCGCTAATTAAACCAAGAACACCCTTGGACACGGAACTTAGGACGGCAATCGCCCAGACCAGTCCCGACAGTTGGAGAACCCGTCGTGTGCTCAAGTAGACCTTGGCCTTTATGGGATATATCAGGATAACATAACGCACAACCGCCAACAAGGTCACGTGACCATAGGCTAAAAGACTGGCAACTACTGTGATAGCCGAATAGGTTTTTTGGCGTAATCTACTGGGATAGTCACACGTTATTGTCAAAATGACTGCCTCATACGCCAAAGCAAGGTCGAAGATCAGAATGCACATGTCGGCGGCGGCACATGTAGCGATGGTCACAAAGGTTGCGTTTCTAAGTTTCCTGTCCCGGACAACACGAACTAAAACAATGGCATTGGCGATGATTCCGACTGTAAATATGCATTCAATGGCGCGGTAGGTGCAATGAACATCGCACTAGACACATGGGTTAGACATTCTTGCGGTTTCCTCTAGTATTCTCGACCTGTTAAAACGGCAAGCTCCTTGGGAGCAAGATGTGTTAATTTTGGTAGTGGAATCATTCCACAACAATGTCTGATTCATTGACATTTTCTTGTGGCTGTTGCTGTTGTGTTAGTGCTTTTCTTGTTGCACAGATTTTCCTTAAACTGTATCAATATCCAAATTTTTTATTTGAAAAAAAAAAAAAAAATTAATCTATGAAATCAATCTGATTCCTTATCACCATTCTTCAGATGTAAACATTTTATGTCTAAAATTTTAACACCATGTAAGCTCGTAGTAACCAATTCTTCCGGAAAGTTTCCACAAAAATCCTACAGAATTCTTGAGAAAGGTGAGGTAAAAAATCTATACGTTCAATGTGCTTTTAACTGACCGCCCTGCTTGAAATGAGAAACACAGCAATTTGATTGGCTATCAACCCGATGAAAGTCCTTATTTGGCGCATTAAATGAAGGTAATTATTAATTTCTGAAAGAAAAAATCCTTTAATCTGTTTCCTTGGATAAAAGACTAGGACTTTGGTAAACAAAATCACAAACTCAAATTTGATTTTAACTCTTTCTTTGGAACAAACATATGGGCCATGCTCTGGCAAAGGGGAACTTAGTGCATCTCCGTGATGCATTGTACCAATCAAGCCATCACATAATTATGGATCTATAATAGCCACTTTTTGAACAACCGACCCAATCATGAGGTAGACTTCCTTGGGCATACAGAAAATTGACCAATAGCGAAAAGTTTCGGTCCATGTCAGCCTGCGCAGGCTGACCTGGGTCGATACTTTTTGCAGATGCATTAAGCTCCCTTTTCACAGAGTATGGCTCATATAATATCGACCTTTTTCGACGGCTGAAAATTCAACCCACTGAAACTCAAAAACACAGGCTTGGCTTGGCTTAAAAAAATGGGGACGGCATATATCCAAGATCAGACTGCACGTTCCAAGAAAGCCAATGTGTTTGGCCATGGCGCTGAAAAGGGTTAATTCTAAACGCAATAATCGCTGCGTTACTGTTTTGTCCGACGATGTCGATCAAGATCAGACATCAAAGAACTATCCAATATTTATTTTTGTGTTTTTTGGTCAGAAGCCTTACCGCGCTAAACCCAGATTTTGCATGGTGTAGACAAAGATCTGTATAATCTTTGATCTTCCATATCCGCTACCTTCTCTAATTTTCTGTCCAAAACAGCCATGAAATAGCATTTTTTTTTTTTTTCTTCTCTTTCCTGATTTCCTGACAGATCTATTCCTTCAATTCAACTCTCTAATTGACAAATACTCCTATTATCAAGGAAGCGGGATTAGCATTATAAACGATAATTCAGCTATTTGGCCTTTTCCCCTTTCAAATTAACTCTCCTCATTGTCTCAAATTAGTGTCTATGTTGAACTTAAAGGATATACATGTATTTCTTTTGCGAACATCATCATTATCTCCATTATGCTGCGTTGTTTCTTCACGAGTCATGGTGCGTTTGCGGACTGTGAAAATCAAGATCAGACTGCACAGAACGCACAGTTTGATCTTGATTTTCAAGTGCTCTATATTGTGAGATTTTACCGACCGAAAGGACTTTTACCCTGTCAACGCCATAAGCGAAAAAAAGGGGCTTTCGTGGACGGCATAGATTAAAGTCTGACTGCACTATACGTACATACGTATTCTGATTAGCTAAACCATTCTTCAGATGTAAACATTTGATGTCTAAAATTTTAACAGAAGCTGTGTTAATTTCTAATTTGGAAAATTTGAGAACGCTCTAAAATATGGTTAGTGAATACGGACCCTGATCTTAGATTTATTCCATCCACATGTTTAGACAAGCCTTCATGATAACTTTAAAAAAAAAATCTGATTGTCAGTGATTTTTTTTGTTTTTGTTTTTTTTTTTTAGCTATTAAAAGAGGTGGAGTTCATCTGTTGGGATATGAAAGAGAAAACACGCATATGTTTTTTTATTATTTACCGGAAAAATACATTTGAGTCACGCTCTGGGTAAAGGGTATTTAATGATGCATTATACTAAGCAAATCACCACATAATTACGGACCAATTAAAATCATTTCTTCTAACAATCGGCTGCAGGTAGAATGGTCCTTGGACATGCTGAAAATTTTAAAATAGAAAAAAGATTCAACCCATATAAGCCTGCGCTGACTGCGCAGGCTAAAATCGGTCGGAACTTTTTGCCGATGCAATGAATGCCCTTTACACAGAGCATGACTCATTTAAGTTATACAGCAGTTGAAGGCTTACAGCAAAACCATTGGAAGTCCTTGTGACAGCGTAGCACTTACCTCAGTGCTCGCCTTAACTCTTTCAATCAAAGCCGCCAAATAAAACGTAATACAGTTAAGTAGTCTTTAAACGTCAAAGTACAGGAATGCAAGTGTCGGTATAAAACGTCGAGTTACTTAAGGCGCCAATCAAAAAAATCAAAGCGCTGAAGACGCTGAAGGCCTGGACATCAGAACGGGTGAAGAGGTAGGAAAATGAGGCTCAGAAGCTCAAAGCTGCTATCACATTTGTACAGGCTTAAAAACTGCTATCACATTTGTACAGACTAATAAAAAAATATCTACATGTCTCATAGCCTTGGCCTCATGGTCTATATGGATTGAAAGGAGATCATTTTCAAAGGATTTTCTGTTTCCTATTTTTTTCCTTTACGTTGCTTTGGCAACAAATCAAAATGGTAAAAAAACAAAAATGTGCAGCGTGCAAAAAATGCTGATAGGGGACAACTCCAGGGAACATTTCTGGAAAGTGCAAAAAATCCACAATGGCCAAGCTCTTGATCATATTTTTCTTTCATTTTACGACACTCAGTATATGAGTTGAAATAGTGATCATGTCCTTTGAGCAATGACTAGCAAAAACACAAAGTCTTTTAAGGCTAATATCACAGAGCATGATTTGTCTAATATCACAGAGCATGATTTGGTGTCTGAGAAGACAATTTTTAGGTATTTCTTTTCTTTTTGCATTTTGGTTTCTATGGCAACAAATAAAAAGACGCCCA
Source organism: Tridacna gigas (assembly GCA_945859785.2). Classification (NCBI taxonomy): domain Eukaryota; kingdom Metazoa; phylum Mollusca; class Bivalvia; order Cardiida; family Cardiidae; genus Tridacna; species Tridacna gigas. Next base: position 46,904,482 of record OX244030.2, on the reverse strand, counting down.
CATGCAGGTGCCAACGCTCGGCTGCAGTTGCTTGACTTTCCGAGAAAACATTAAGTTGAAAAAGGGATAGTTATTTACCCTTATTGTTTATCTTTCCCTTTTGATAGTTAACAACTTGTCCACGTTTGAAGTAAACATCTTCAGTGATCTGTGATAACAAAGATGTCAAATGTCAAAATGTCAAAGATTTTGCATGAAGACGACACAAACAACGAAGATGATGACACTAGGGCTATGAAAATATCAGCTTCTACAAAAAGGGGCATAACTAGTTACTTTGCCAAAAAATATTTTGGTGGTTACCTGCGTCTGTTGTATTAATAAAAATTCCCCTTTTAATAGTTAACAAAATGTTTAAGTTTGAAGTAAGTATCTTCATTAATGACGGGTATGATAAAATGTCAAAGGTTCTGAAAATTCAAAGTAATAAAAAGGGGCGTAACTGTGTCAAAAATATTTTGATGGTTACTTGCCTCTGTTATATGGGTACCCCTTGTAACAGTAAATAACTTGTCAAAGTTTGAAGTAAATATCTTCCAGAAAAAAAAGAGATATTAAAAAATATCAGAGATTTTTCACAATGACGCACAGGCTTTGACAATAGCTTGACGTTTTCTTCGTAAACAGATGAGCTACAGACTACAAGTTGAATAAAATCATATGGATGATACAAGACTGATAAAGGAACATTTCGATAAAAGTTTTGTCAAAATATCTGTTGTAAATGCCACTTTTCAATTTTCCCCATTGAAAGTCTATGGAATTTCTAAGTTACCATGATCAACCAAGTTGGAGAGCTGACTTTTAGAAACAAGAGGACCGTTGGACCTAAAGCCCACATCTGAGTAAAGTCATCTAGGATTGATGAATTTGAAGAGCTCCTGGTTTTTATTTGTTAAACACAAATGAACCATGCTCTGACAAAAGGGGCTTTAATGCATCTCCGTGATCCATCATTCCAAACGAGCCATCATATATTTATGGATCCATAAAATCCATTTTGTTGAACAACGGACTGAATCATGAGGTACACTGGTCCTTTGACACGCAGAAAATTTGCCAAAAGCAAAAAATTTCGGTCAGTGTCAGCCTAAATACCTATGGAGATCAAGATCAGATTGCAATGAATGTCAAGTCTGATCTTCAATATAAAACGCCCACCAGTTACTTAACTCTTCACCACAAAATCTTGAGTTTAAGGACTCTAAGGATATAGCCTCTGGAAAACTTTTTGGAAAAATAAGAGAATGCTCTTATTTTTTTCTACAAGGTTTTCTGCACTTTCACAGTTAATAACCAACATATCGGCTAAATCTAACTTGCCGTCCGCAAATGTTTTCAATTAAGACAAGTCTAAAATGTGATCGTTTAATAAAGATTTACTGGTTTTCAATGGCTTATGTTACAAACTTTAATGCATTGTGTAACGTTACATATTTGATATCGTATGCGCCGAGTTTGTTATGGGTCGAAATGCTTATGGGCCGCGATGTCATTTCTGGACAACTCTGACAGCAAGAAATAAGGCATATATACCGATCAAATACAAAGTTATAACTTCAGACACGAGATGCACAGTAATTTTACGAAAATTAAAATCTTACTGAGGTTTTGAGGCAACTTTTTCAGAGAAAGAGCACATCGTCTGCGTAAAATACGCTATCATTTTTTGTCATTCACATGGGGTATAGAAAAAGGACAAACGAACGATCCCGATTTGTGCTCGGCAACAGCACTCGTCACTACTCGGTCGATTGCCTACCTACATCAAAACATTTGATCAACGATCACCGAGATTTGCCAACTGTTTCTTTCAATGTTAAGCACACGAATTTGTTCTTATGAATAAGTTCACCAGGGCCCCAAAATTCTCAGTCAACACTTTCGTACGATTAATCTCGCACATCTGTCGTTTTTGTTGTGAAATTAAACCTCACTATATGTTCAAATCGAAATATTTTTATTATTTTTTCAAGGGATCGTTTCTTTCAGCAAAGTGAGATGGATTGCAGGCGGTACTTTTCACTTTTACTCGGGTTTTTCCGTAAAGGCTTGGATGGGGTTGAAATTTTGGTTTACGATTCCTATGGCTTGGGCTTGGCAAGCCAAGCCCAGACCAACAAGTCGAAACTCAGATAATGCAGCTCCGAAAATCGTGAAGTTGGCTGCCAGTTGACAGTTGACAGCTGCAAATTCAATCTTGAACTAGTAACTGTCACCTAACTTCATACAAAGGTGCCTATTCAAATCTTCATCCAGCTGCCATTTTGATTTTCGTAACGTTTCGAGCAAATTGACTGCTGGCAACAGTCAGCTGGTTGCCCATTTGACTTCAGTATGCTATGGCAGCGAATTGTCAACTGTCAGCCAACTTTACAAATCAGCTGCCAATTCGTATTTGATGAAAGAATCAAATTGTCACCCGCCAACTTTCAGCTGGTGCACGTTCGATTTTCACGCGTTTATAGAGAAAAATGTGCGAATAGGCAGCTGTCAACCGTCAGGCAATTTCATACTTCAGCTGTCAATTCATTTTTTATAAAAGTATCGTATGTTTACCAAATCGTGAACTGTCAAGTCTCAGCTGGTGACCAATTCAATTTTATGCGCTCAAAGAAAATGATCGCGAAAAGGCCACTGTCAACCGTCAGCTCATTCCACACTTCAGCTGCCAATTCGTCTTCAATGAAAATTTTGTATGTTTACCGAATCGTCAACTATCAATTGTCAGATGCTGCCAATTTGATTTTCATGTGCTCAAAGTAAAAAAAAATGCTAATAGGCAACTGTCAACCGTCAGCCAACTTCACGCTTCAGCAGAAGTTTTGAGTTAGCTAACGGTTGACAGTTGTCAATTTGCATTCTTTTTCTTTGAGCGCATAAAAATTGAATTGGCAGCCAGCTGACAGTTGGCAGTTGCCTATTCGCATCTTCTTCTCTTTAAGCCCATGAAAATCAAATTGGCAGCCAGATGAGGGCTGAAAGTTGACATTCCGGGAAACAAACGATACTTTAAATAAAAACGAATTTGTAGCTGGAGTGTGAAGTTACCTGGCGGTTGACAGTTGCCTATTAGCCCCTTTTGCTCTTTATGCGCATGAAAATCGAATTTGCAGCGAACTGACAGTTGATAGCTGACGATGCGTTGAAAATACGATAATTTTCAAAAAAACGGATTGGCAGCTGAGTTGTGAACTTAGCTGACGGTTGACATTTGCAAATTCGTATTCATTTCTTTGCGCACGTGAAAATCGAATTGACTGCCAGCTGACAGTTGATAGTTGACGATTCGGTAAACATATGATACTTTCCTTAAAACCGAATTGGTAGCTGAAGTGGGGTATGTGAAGTTGGCAGTAAGTTCGACAATCGGAGTTTGATATTCAATGTAGACATGAATATGCTGTTAAGTTGAATTTCATGCAGCAGTAGACTCGATATTTTTGTCAAACTCAAGGGACAGTTACAAACAACAAGGAATAACGATTTGAATATCGAAATGAATTTCATGCCAGCAGTCAATTCGCGTGTTGTCTTTTTATGAGCATGCAGATGATGTATGATCTCGAATATAGATTTGAATATCGAAATGAATTTCAGACTAGCAGCAGATTCGCCAAGATTTCCATATGGGCATGTAGATGTGTATGTGATCGAATCTCGATTTAAATGTGGAATTGAATATCATGCTAGCAGCAGATTCGCAAAGATTTCTACATAGGCATGCAGATGTTGTATGAAATCCAATTTAGATTTGAATATTGAACTGAATTTCATGCTAGCAGCAGATTCGCTAAAATTTCTATATGGGCATGTAAATGGTGTCTGATATCGAATGTAGATTTGAATATCGAACTGAATTTCATGCTAGCAGCAGATTCGCTGAGATTTCTGTATCGGCATGTAGATGATATAATTTTACAATCCAATGGAGATTTGAATATCGATCTGAATTGCATGCTAGGCAGATTCGCAAAGATTTCTATATTGACCGGTAGGTATTGTGTGAAATCCAATGTAGATTTGAATATCGGTGGGATATTGTATTAAACAGTCTAGTTCTAATAGCTTCATAATTATTGCATTCGAAAAAGAAATGTTTACTGATCTCAACCCCACCACAAATACAGAGAGGGGAATCAACAATATTTTTCATAAATAAATGGTGACTGAGAGTACTACAGCTAACTTCACGCATATTAAAGTCAAATCTCTATTAAGAACTGTATTTACATTTAGTAGAGAATAGGTATGATAGGCGCGTTTTATGTCAAATCAGACTTTCAGCTCATTGTATGCATGTACAAACTGGTTGCTAAAGTATGAATCGGGTAGATAGAAGTTTGAGACTGGGTAACAAACGTCATAACAGCGATACAGAAGATGAGTTTCATTTTCATTTTCTTTTTTTCATACGATTTCGTAAGAAAACAATATATGACACTTTTTACAGAATAAGCCTAAATATGCAAAAAAAAAAACTTTGCCAGCTGCTTTCTTCCGATGATAAAAAAGACCCTCCAAACTTTTATCCGCTTCATGAAATGTGTATTTACCACAAATGAATTACATGTATTTGGATAAGTAGTCTCACAGATTTCACTCTGAGTATATGTGTTTGGTTAACATATATTTTTTCGTGTATGATCAATTTCCCACTGATTTCATAATTTCTATTATTTATTTATTGTTCTATTTATTCAGACCTTTTAGTATTGCTTAATTTAATCATATATGGATGAGAAACAAATATGTTTAAATCCAAAATAAAATATATGTTCTGTACTGTACCACCACGAATTTTTTTACGCCCTTGCAAACAACGATTGTTTGTTTGTTCGTTCGTTCGTTCGTTCGTATGGTGTTACGCCGTTATCAACATTATTTTAGATATAGTTATTTTAGTTATATCGCGATGGCAAGTGCACATCGCAATGCTTTCCTGGAGTTTCTTTCACCACTACTTTGCACAATGTTCTTGCCAAGCCACAGGCTGCTTTCCCACATAACGATCGTCGCCTTTCGTTTCAACGTTTTCAAACCAGAATTTTAAGAATCAAAGATGTCTTAAAAAGATTGTTTATATTTATCTAATTCAAATTCAAATATGTTTATTGTATATATAGGCCACCGGCCCTTGTACAAGTACATATACAATCAAACATAACATTTTGTTTACGCGTAGGGATACTATTATCAATTATATAACTCATTCACAGCATCAAGGATGACCCAACTAGCCGATAACCCTACTCGAATTACACTAGAGTATAAATATAAATCAGATAAATGTATTTATTGTGAATCACCTCTAAGCCATGTTCAGCTTCTGTAATTCAAAAATCTAAATTTCAGGAATCCAAATTATACATACATACATGCATGCACGTCTACACTTACATGTGTATGCATACTTGCACCTGCCTGTATACATGTATATTGAAACACTTCCATATAAATGTACGTTTTATACTTATTTAAATGAAATTATCATCAAGCAATGGTTGACGTAGCATAGATTCAAAACATAGAATGAAATATCAAAATGGTTATTGCTCTCGTTCCTCAATAAAACTTTTTCGTTTCGAAAATGCATAATAAATGAACATTGCCAAATTTCGAATAACACTTTCCTGGTTAGAAGACATTGTATTATAGAATGAAAACTGATTTGGTAGACGAGTATAATTGTGATCAATATATTGTTCCCTTAAATCGGCATATAATGGACATAGTAGAAGAAAATGTAACTCATCTTCCACCTCACCTTCACAATATATACAAAATCTGTGATCTTTCGGAATATTATAGTGCCTATCTATATTTTCCTGTACCGGAGCTGAGAGAGTAAAAGTACTTTTTTGTATTTCTATTTGAGCCATGTTCTGGCAAAAGGGGGCTTAATGCATCTCCGTGATGAATGATACCAAGCCAGTCATCACATGATTATGGATCCATAAAGTCCATTTTGTCTAACAGCTGACTAAATCATTAGGTAAACTGGTCCTATGACATGCAGAAAATTAACCAATAGCAAAGAGTTTCGGCACAGGTCACCCTGCGCAGTCTGCGCAGGCTGACCTGGGCCGAAACTTTTCGCTATAGGTCAATTTTCTGTACGTCAAAGGACCAGTGTGTCTCAAGATTTAGTCGGTTGTTAGACAAAATGGACTTTATGGATCCATGATCATATGATGATTGCTTGTTATCATAGGTATAACGAATATTAGTGAAATTAGGTTTCAGTCCTGTTGCAGAAAGTCTTTTTATGTAGTTGGTGTACAAGAAACGCGCAGCTTGTTACTGCTTGTTTGTCTTGTAGCGTCGTGTTCGAATCTTATTTCAACATTTTAAGAGAAAAATGTGTGAAACGACTAAAATCTGCCGGTAAGAAAGACATCTATTTATATGTTTGAGTTTTCATAATGCGTTTGTTGAAACATCTCAAGAAAAATAGACCGTGGCTCTACATCTAAGATCAGACTAGCTGTTCTTTGCAGTTTGGTCTTGTTTTACACTATATGAAAGAGGAGTTTAAATCTTCCTTGACGCCGACAGGTTTAAGTTTAAAAAAAGCCATTCCTTCAGTCCTGCCGTCTAGGCGATGTAAAAACACACAAGGCTTAAAATATCTGAAGTTGTAAAAATCTGAAGATTATTACAATGAATCATATTAAAAGCAACCCCGGAAAACTCCTGGAATTGAACAAAAAAAGATCTTTTTCAATCATTTCTCCTTGGGTATGATAAAGAAATGAATTACTTCGTATTTGCTGGAAATAGTTTTTTGTTGAGCATTGCATGTAACAATAACGTCGTGTAGAAGTGCGCTAGACCGGTTTTTAATTTGCTCCCGAGCGTAATTTGTGGAAATTGTGCTTTGAAAATTGGAATATTGTACATTTGTCAGTTCGACGTAGCTGACGTTTTCAAATTTCCTTTCAGAGTTTGGTTGATCGGAATTTATTTTTGAATGAACCTTGGTCTCTGTCTGTCTGTCTGTCTGTCTGTTTGTCCATTCGTCCGTCCGTCCGTATGTGCCCCTGCTCTATCTCTCTCTCTCTCTGGCTCTCTCTCTCTGGTCCCCTCTCTGCCCTCTTTCTTTCTCATCTCTGCCCCACCTCTCGATCTTCTCGATCTCTCCTCGACTAATTCAGTCATATAGGCAGGTAAAGAGCTGAGGTAATTGTTGTATCAAAAAAAATTTGTACAACTAATGTATCGTGTTTCAGTGTTAACCTAATAATGTTGTTTCTCAAAGTGACTCAAAGCTATCTCTTGTAACGCATAATTGATTAGGCCTAATGCACCTTAAATGTTTATGGTTCCTTGTCCTTTTTTTCCCATTGAAATACAACCCAGTTATGAGATTAACTTGTAAACCAAATAAACATTTCCGGTTACGTCATAACCTCCTGAAAGAATTTTTGCAACAGACGACGTTGAGAATATCCTTTTAACACTTTACCAAACAGCAACTTTTTAAACTTTTCCAAATTGAAAGTATTTGCAGACGACATTTAAATATTGCCTCCGATGGTGCAGTTTGTCTCTGAAAGAATAGAAAACACTGTGGGAAAAGGAGAAAATGCTGGTCACCAGCATTTTCTCCTTTTCCCGCAATGTTTTCGAAAGACTTCCACCTATGGGTCGTTAAAACTCGGGACTATTCGGTAAAGGGTTAAAATAAATTAACCATTAGGAAGACACCTTTGCAAAATCCGTTTTTTCTTTTTTTGTCTGTGGCGCTCCAGAAAGATAGTCATACATAGCTTGGCTATAGTAACAAGTTAAGTTTCCGTTCGCAAGAATAGATTATCTTTCAAACGCTATCCAACTTGCAAAGGCTAATTATTGAGAGCGCGAATTGCGACTCGTCAAACATGACATATAACAGAAGCGTTAATCCGATATTCCGATGCAGTTCCATGTTTGTTTAACACTTCACTACACAAACCCTGCGTTTTAATCAAAGCGCTGAAGGCACTGAAGGCCTGGGCATCAGAACGGGTGAAGAGGTAGGAAAATGAGGCCAAGAAGCTAAAAGTTGCTATCACATTTGTACAGGCTCAAAAACTACTATCACATTTGTACAGACTAATAAAAGATATCTACATGTCTCACACTGACAGTCTGTGGAGTTGACAACAGAATGGAAAAACATAAATTTGTAAAGGCCAATGTAATGAGTATTTTTGTATAGCCTTGGTCTCATGGTCTTTATGGATTAAAAGGAGATAATTTTCAAAGGATTTTCTGCTTCCTATTTTCTTCCTTTACGTTGCCTTGGCAACAAATCATGGTAACAAACCAAACTGAGCAGCAGACAAAAAGGCTTCGATCCAGGTCAGCCTAAATACCTGTGGAGATCAAGATCAGATTGCACTGAATGTCAAGTCTTATCTTCGATATTAAACGCCAACCAGTTACTTAACTCTTGACCATACATTCTCGAGTTTTAAGGACTACAATGATACAGCCTCATGAAAAAAAAAAAAAAAAAAAAATAGAAAATGCTCTCTTTTTTTCTACAAGGTTTTCTGCACTTTCACAGCCAGTAACCAACATTTCAGCTAAATCTAACTTGCCGTTCACAAATGTTTTCGATTTAGACAAATCTAAAATTTCATCGTCTTTTAAAGATTATTGGTTTTCATTGGCTCATGTTACAGACTTTAATACATATTTGGTATTGTATGCTCCGAGTTTGCTATGGGTCGAAATGGTTATGGGCCGAGATGGCATACTTGGACAATTCTGACAGGAAGAAATAAGGCATATATACCAATCAAATACATAGTTATAACTTCAGACACGAGGTGCACAGTAATTTTACGAAAATTAAAATCTTGCCTGGGTTTTTAGACACCTTTTTAAGAGAAAGAGCACATCGTCTGCGTAAAATACGCTATCATTATTTGTTATTCACATGGTGTGTAGAAAAAGGATAAACGAACGATCCCCATTAGTGCTCGGCAACAGCACTCGTCACAACTCGGTCGATTGCGTACTTACATCAAAACATTTGATCAACAATCACCCGAGGTTTGCCAATTGTTTCTTCCACTGTTAAGCCCACGAATTTACAGTTATGAATAAGCTCACCAGGGCCCAAAATTCTCCGTCAACACTTTCGTACGATTAAAATCGCACATCTATCAAAGTTTGTTGTGAAATTAAACCTTACTGTGATGTTCAAAACGAAATATTTTATTATTTAAAGGGGTCGTTTCCTTCAGTGTAGTGAGATGGATTGCAGGCTGTACTTTTCACTTTTACTCGGGTTTTTCCGTAAATGCGTGACTCGGGTTTTTCCGTAAATGCTTGGATGGGGTTGAAATTTTGGTATACGATTCCTATGGCCTTGGGCTTGGCAAACGAAGCCAGGCCAAAAACCCTAAGAAAGAATTCATTTTTTTTTTTTAAAAAGGGAGAAATGCTGTTGACCAGCATGTTCTCCCTTTCCAAATTTTTTTCCCCAATGTTGAAGACAAATCGCATTAACCTGAGCCATATTTGCTGACAATTTGAAACTCGTCTAGAATTTCGTCGTCTGGTAAAGTGACTTACAGATAAGGGCAAATATATAGTATTTGAAGTTTGTTTGTTTCCGTGATGTTTAACGCCTTATGCAATTTCAGTTGTATCACGGTGCACCTATCTATGCTTTCCTGGAGTTTCTTCTGTCAGCACTTAGCACAATATTCTCCCCAAGCCACTAGCTGATTTCCCACATAACCATGGTTCAAACAAAGGCAAGCGTTCAGAGAGGGATGAATTCTCTCGTAATTACCACCATCTATCTTCGGACGGAAATTGGCGAAGCTTTGGATTCGAACCAGTGATCCCTTGTTTCAAGCCCTTTACCTTACCGACTGAGCTACGGGACTCTGTTAATTTGATATAAGTAGGCTCTTGATACAATATTTTGATAAATGTACATACAAGTAAGACAATATCGCCGTTTAAAGTATACTAATATCCCAGTGTATTCCAGAAATACAACCCTATTTTTGGCGTAGAATTTCTAATTTACAAGTACGTTGTATCAGTAATTTACGTTCAGAAATTGTTTATAAAAGTTCTGAAGTGTTTCTTCTTCCTGAAATTCCAGTTTTACGTGTGAAACTCTCGTTGTTTCATGTCCATATTAGAACAGAAACAAAGCACAACATGTTAGCGCAGAATTCCTAAGTACATATAAATATTACTGGTAATTTTACGTTCAGAAATTGAGCTAGGTCAATAGAACTTCCTTTGCCCGTTACCATCTGTATTTGTCTCAGTTCACCTTGTGTATGTGAACACCTTAATACTTCTTAATCATGAAGAACGCAGAGACGCGAACTCTGCACATGTTGACAGAAAGGAGTTCATTGTGACAAAAAGTGAAAAATCTTATCTTCAACAACTTCTGTGTTGCCAAAATTTACGAAATAAGATCTTTCACTACGGACAGGTTGAACTGTTTGTGAAGTACAAATAACTGACACATATATATTTAATCGGCAGGCTTAAAGGCGTTCAGAAATTCAAACTTAAATGCCTAATCTCACAAAATATTTGACAGTTAGATCCAAGATCAGACTGCACGTTCTGTGCAGTCTGATCTACGATCAACACCGTCCGCAAAGGCAAGTGCAACTTCTGTCCTAAGGGTAAAGTTGACCAATTCCAAAGCAATATAGAACATCTGTCATGTATAATAACATAGAAGTTGATTTACAGTTGTTTACAATCTGTCTTCGGCGAAGATAAGTTACTCTGACCACGCTTCATATTTTTTTCTTGTATTTGTATTTTTTTTTTTCCATACGGGCTTTTCGTGTTTTCGGTTGACTTTACCATAATTATTGTGTACGTATCTTTTTATGGCGACATTCAGCCATGTATGTTTAAAGAGGCAATCTTACATTGCACTTAAGGATGTCTTCGGGAGGTTTCTTTTTTTTTTCGCAAACTAAGTGCGCATGAAAACGAGCTTTTTCGTCCCCGGGCTTGTTCGCCCGAGCTTGTTCGTCCGGGCTCGTTCGTCCGGGCGTGTTCGTCCTTTTGAATGATCTCATTTCTTTTGAATCAAATTTGGAGCACTTAGAAGTCATATTAGTATAAAGGACAATATTGGACTCTTCATGAAGGAAATAGTTAGTATTACTCGGATAGTTTCACTGCAGGCGCGAAATCATACATAGCCTAAACATGTTTGGCTTAAAGGATATTTTTCGAGGAAATCTAAGATGGATTCAAGGATTCAGTCTGCAATTCCAAGAAATGATACTACAAGAAATACCGACTGTATGCAACTAGCGAGGCAGAAGAAACGAAGATCACTGTCTGTTTCCCGCTCACTTCTTCTAATTCCAAGTGTACAGAAACGTATTTTCGCGATGCGATATCATAATCGTCGAACGAGTCATGGAAAAGTGAACGTTGAAATTGTAGCCTACGTCGAATTACTAGCCTACAGACTTGACTAAATAAGCGGTTGGTATAGATCCAAAATCAGACTGCACATTCCATGACGTCTGATCTTAATCTATGCCTTTCGCTAAAGCCCCTGTTTTCACCTATGGCGCAGGAAGGGTAAAGTGGTTTTTTTTTTTCCAGGGTTATACTTGTACTAACCTGATGTTAAGTAATGCCTATTATAACCAGCTTACATACTCAAACATTTTAGGAGCCCAGTTCAAAACAATTTTGAAAATTTACAAAATTTGACATATCAAATATTTTATTGTTTTTACTGATACATGACTATATATGTTTTCAGAAGAAAAAAAAATGCTTAGTCAGTTTCCAGTAAAACTGGGAATTTTTATATAAAAATGTTTTATAGTTGGTATGAAAACTATAATTTTGTGAAAATCTGAACTCGACAACCTATTTTTGTTCTTGTTGTTGTTGTTTTTTTTTTTTTAATTTGTATAGAAGATACTTCAAGGATTCTATACAAAAAAATAGACACAATCTATGGAAGGGCATTTTTGATAACGCAGTTTTACTTGCAAAACTCAAAATGTTTTCTCCATTTTTGTGAAAAATGCTAAAAAATTACCCTTTCTGAAAAAAAAAAAAAAAAAAAAAAAAAATAATAATAATAATAATAATATGAACGGAATTCAAATTTTCTGAATGTTAGATAAGGACATACAAATATTTAGCTCTGATTTTATATAAATTACAAAATTAAACCTGTCTGACAATGTTACAATCATTTCAAACAAAAGTCACAATTTTTAGAATTTTAACGTATACTGTTTCCATACAAACAGGCATTTAACGAGAAAACGAATTTGTCAACATATAATTTTCTTTTTATTTTTATATTCAGCATAAAATTTTACATAATATATTTGGGGGAAAAAAATCTTTGGAAGAATTACAACTCAAGGAAACGTCCGTAAGTCATTCTAACCAGTTGAAAAAAGTAAATAATTAGAGAAAATATAAAAAGGCAAAATTGTTGGAATTGTGCCAGGAGCATTTTGACAATATGTAGGGGCTAGCTCAATATAAAGTGTACGAAAAAGTAATACCGAAAGTATTATCCGAGGAGCGAAGTGCCGGGGGGGGGGGGGGGGAAAGCGAGGGAGGGACCTCAAAGGAAGGTCACGACGGGCTCCCCTTGAAAAGTTTTGAATTACAGAAGCTATTTGGTGACTTCTGGTGACGTATTTCGGCAAAATCTTCCTTTGTTTTTTAAAAATGTACGCAACAACGTTTTTGCGTACAGGCAGCTAAGCCCCTTGTATGTGATCTTAAATATACACAGCAATTCCTTTATTGTGTTTTTCTGATCATTAATGACGAAAATAAACGGTCAGCAAAATGCAAAATGCAAAAGGTAATATTTTGGCCTATTTTCAAGCATAGAAGTTACATATTTATCCACCTCTCTATGGGTGAAATACTGATATGAGCTATGTTCTGTAAGAAGGGGCTTAATGCATCTGTAAAAACGTCGAGGCAGGTCAGCCTGCGCAGTCCACGCACCTGGGTCGAAACTTTTTAGCTATCTGTCAATTTTCTGCATGTCAAAGGACCAGTGTTCCCAATGATTCAGTCAGTTGTTATACAAAGTGGATTTTACGGATCCGTAATTGTGTGATGACTTGCTTGGTATGATGCATCACAGAGACACAATAAACCCCTTTTTGCCAGAACATGGCTCATATACAATTGATCAAAGGTATTGCCATATTCAATCAAATGCAAAGAAAGCTCACTTTCTCTCATGTCCTATAGTTCGAACGAATCGATTTATTGGAAAAATTACCTGAAACGAATACAGCTCTTGAAAGTGGTGCTTCAACAGTTCTTACTGCTCATACAGATAGTCAGGACTGCTGGTGCAATGTTCTCCAAGGGTAATTATCATGAATGGTAGAGTTGGAGATAACAGAGATCCATAATGAATATTTGGGTTTATCTTTTTACCCTGTTCGAAGTTTCAAGCGTTTTTGACAATTCGAATAAATACACCAATAATTTAAGTTTTTTCTTTGGGTCCTGTTTTTGAACTTTTGGTGTTAAATTGTCTCAAGTTAAGATTTCGCAGGATCGGTAGTAAAATGTAGTTTTCACTTTATTTATGCGGGAAAGCAGCTAGTGGTATGTAAATTGTGTCATGGTTAACACTAATTAAAGAAATTCCAGGAGGACATGGATAGGTGCTTTGACCGCCCTGGGAAAAATGAAATACTGTTGAAAATGACGTTAAAAAAACGAACCATTCAAACAAACAAGTTATATAGCTATTTCTCGTATCGGAGAGGAGTTAAATCCAAGCATTGAGAAATTTTTCCCCGCAAGACGTATTATTTTATTTTTCCCTTCCAGAATTACCATGTTTTCACCATCAGCGGAAAACGCCAGACATAGTTGTGACCCTATATTATTTTCTCATTCCGTGGTTACAAAGGCGTTGTTCTATCGAAGGAAATCGAAAACTATTACATCTCGATAAATACGCTTGTATAAGTTGACCTAGCTGGCGAAATTGATTACTATAAGGCCCGCAACATGCGAAATGAGACCTTCGGACATTTGCGCAGTCCGCGCAGGCTACTCCGAGACGGCGCTTTACGACTACATAAGATTTTTTCATACAGCAGACTTTCGTGATACAGAAAATCGCACCAAAACGGGAAGTGTCGTCTCGGATTAGTCACAGACTGCACAGGCTGATCTGGGACGACATACTTTTACGCATATGTCTGAAGGCCCCTTTTCGTGTGTTGCACGCCATGAAAGGGTGTTACATATACAAGTGACACAATATCGACGTTCAAGTATATAGACCTTTTCTTTTTTGAAGCACCTATCATTTTTAGTTGATGTTAAGCATATCGCATGGTGCTTTGTTCAGAGAGTTAAGATTCAAGATCAAGCTGCACGTTACGTGCAGTCTGATCTTGAATTTACACCGTTGAATATTTTGGCGAAATACGTCAATACAGATCCTGTCTAGTGTAAAAAATAACAGATTAATTGATCAATTTATTAATTAAGTTAATGTCTAGATATATTTATTCATATAGATCTAGATATGAATAGGAAGACCTTTGGGAAAAGTTTGTTGTGTTACGAGGGACACTTTTTAAGTTCGTAGAGTAAGCCTATAACTTTTTAACGCGATTATGAAGTTGCACGATTTTTTACACAAAACTTGCGTAATCATTCCTCTCTCGAACGGTGTCACGGTATGCGGCGCACGAGGTCCACGTGCGCGCTGCGCTGGGTATTTTCAACACGTGGTTTTATACACTATAGTAAAATATAGCGTTCAATATGGATGGAAAAATCTCTGAACAGAGGGTATATTGTAAGATTCGAGCACAGCTCGGGTTTCCGCCAACAGAAATTCATGCTGATTTGCAAAAAGTTTATGGGAATGGTGCTTTAAAATATGCTACAGTTTGCAAGTGGGTACGTCGTTTTAATGATGGTCGAGAGTCAATTGAAAATGACCCTCGGGTGGGTAGGCCGGTTTCCGTTTTGACGGAAAAGAACGTATCTACTGTGAAAACGTTAATTGAGGAAGACGCACGTTATACCGTGCAAGAGATAGAAGAATTAAGTGGCATTCATTCGTCTAGTGTTTTGAAGATCTTACGTGAACGACTTGGGCTACGTAAGATCTGCGCGCCCTGGGTGCCCCATTTGCTCACTGACGAGCAGAAACAAAGTCGGGTTAGACTTGCATCGCAAGTTATAGAAAAATATGATAAATGTGACCCACGTCGTTTGGAAGAGATAGTTACAGGTGATGAAACCTGGATCTATCATTTTCAACCCGATTCTAAGGCTAAAAATAAGGTTTGGGTTTCATCTGAGGGCGACAGACCTGTCATTGCGCGCCGTTGCAAAACATCAAATCGCATGTTGTATGCGATATTCTTTGATTCGAAAGGTCCAGTCCTTCAAATTCCAGTCCCGAAAGGTAGTTCTGTCACTGGAAAGTTTTACAGAGAAAGTGTTCTTACTCAACTTGTTGATTTCTATCAGAAACGCAGACCGCGCACCGGTGTCCGCGGCATCAAATTACTCCATGATAACGCACCGGCTCATAAATCCGCTACGGTACAGGAATATCTGAAAGAATCTGGGCTCTATGTCTTAGATCATCCCCCATACAGCCCTGACCTGTCCCCCTGTGACTTTTGGTTGTTCCCAAGACTAAAGGAAATGCTGGCAGGGCACCCTTTTGAATCCCGTTGTGGTATAGGCAGTGCGGTCTACCAGTGTCTGCAACATATACCTAAAGAGGACTACCGGGCGGCGTTCCGGAAATGGGTAGATCGGTGTAAAATGTGTGTGGAGGCAGACGGGGCATATTTCGAAGGTCTTAGATAAATAAAATTTTGATATTTCAAGCGGTTTTAAAAAGACCGCCCTACTCTACGAACTTAAAAAGTGTCCCTCGTACATGTGTTCACTATCTTGTTAGCCGTGATTTTAGATCCGGTTTTCTTCAGTCGTTATATATGAGCCGCGCTCTGTGAAAAGGGGGCTTAATACAACTGCGAAAAGTATCGATCCAGGTCAGCCTGCGCAGTCCGCGTTGGCTGACCTTGGCCGAAACTTTTCGCTATTTCTCAGTTTTCTGTATGTCAAAGGACCAGTCTACCTCATGATACAGTCAGTTGTTTGACAAAATGGACTTTATGGATCCGTAAGGAGAAGACGTCTTGCTTGGTATAATGCATTACGGGGTGCATTAAGCTCCTTTTTGTCAGAGCATGGCTCATATATTACCATGGGCATGAATAAACTATTAGTGCTAGTATAAAAGATTTAAAAGATAAAGTAACCTGGTTTCATCTTGTTAGTGTGTGGAAAACACTGGACTACACGGTCTCGCGCTTTACTGGCTATGTGTTAAAAAAGAGAAAGAAAATACGTGAAGTATTTGTTCAGTTATCACAGATACTCTGAAGTTTGCGTTTCCTTATTTTAAATCATCATATTTTCCCAATATCAAAAAAAAAAAAATCATTAGAACCAGAAATCTAGAACAACCGTAACGTACAATAAGTTGTTGTACTTTCTGGTCGTGATCTTTCCCCGCCCCTACAAACACACACGCGCCCGCACGAAAAAAGCTACGTAACACTTTAAGCCACTAAGTGCGGTTCAGTGCCCTTAAGTGGACAGTGTATGTCATGATCAGACTGCGCAAAACATGAACGAAATGTTCAGAAGTTCTCATTCCTTACATTAAACCGCGCTATTCATTGTCCCATGGCAGACAGTGTAGATCAATATCAGACTTTACAAAACGTGCAGTCTGATCTTGATCTACATGCCCCAGACGGTGAGATTTTCCCGCGAAAAGCACTTTGAAATCGGAATATTTGAGCCACACTCTGTGAAAAGGGGGCTTAATGCATTTGCGAAAACGTATCGACCCAGGTCAGCCTGCGCAGTCCGCGCAGGCTGACCTGAGCCGAAACTTTTCGCTACAGGTCAATTTTCTGTATGTCAAAGGACCAGTCTACCTCATGATACAGTCGGTTGTTAGACATAGTGGATGTTATCGAACCCTAATTATGTGACGACTTGCTTTGTATGATGAATTACGGAGATGTATTAAGCCCTCTTTTCACAGAGCATGGCTCATTTTTTTTTTTTTTTTATCATTGGCTGGAAATTTGCATTGAATTATTTAGCAGTGTAAAGGTTCATTCGCAGAGGGCAGTGCGAGGGTCAACAGATCTGCACACATCGTGCCTAGACCGGCTGATTGACTAGAATAGAAATTTCAATCATCATAAATGAGTAATTTGCTTTCACTGCAGTCTAATCTTGATTCACACTGACCGGAGAAGCTACCAAGGTTGCCCCCGGCGTATAAAGGATTAATTCTGCTAGCTTATTAGATCATCACATCTTGCTTAGACCGACAAAATTTACGAGAGCGGAACTACGGAACAAATGTCATGTATAATTGCTTTAGACACGATTTAGAGATGTTTATAATTTGCGTCAGACAAAATAGAGATATTGATTCGTTAGTCTGATCTAAAAGTAGACCAGAAATTTGGGTTACCTTTAGATCTGAGCCATGTTCTTGCAAAAGGGGGTTTAATACATACGATATCAAAATTTTCCCACGCAGCGAGAAGTAAATACAAGCCCCAGGAAACACACTACAACATAATATTCCATTTATTATATACCTAAACTACCAAAAACCAAAATATATGCATTTAGTGACAATTTTATTCGAAAACGAAGCACTGGTATAAGAAAATTTGGTTTAGTAGGCGTTAACATCTTTTTTTCATGAATGGCGGATGAATTTTATTTAGTATTATTTTCACCACGCCCATTGTGTTAACATATAAAACAATCAAAATGGCTGCCGTGTTCACGTGGATACAGTGTTACGTCATCATACCATATTTGGAACCGTATTCCACCGAGTGGAATACGGATTTTTTTTCCGTCGTGTGTGATTTTAGACGCGTGCGACGCATGTATTTAACCCGGAAAACTTATAGGTATATAATGCATCTACTTGACGCATGATACCAAGCAAGTCATCACATAATTTTTTATCTAAATAATCCGTGTTGTCTAACTGACTGAATATGGTGGTAGAATTGTCCTTGGACATGCAGAATATTTACAAATAGAAAAAAGATTTGAACCATGTCAACCTGCGCAGAATGCACAGGATGACATGGGTCGATAATCTTTCTAGATGCATTATATTTTCACAGAGCATGACTCATCCATGTTTGAGGGGTGCTCCGGAAAAAAGGAGGTTCAATGCATCTAAATACTATTGCATAATACAGTGCAAATCGTCTTGTAATATGATTCCATTTTATCGGAGACTCGGTTGAACCATGGGGACGAATAGTTTCTTTGACATGCTGAAATTTACCAACAATAAAAGATTCGGCCGAGGTTTCTCTGCGCGGACTGCACAGGCAGACATGGATCGATCCTTTTTCCAGGTTTCCCATGGCATTGTGCATTTCATTTTGAATCCTCGCTCCTACATTTTTCTATGTACAAATTGCCCCAGACAAAACAATTTTGAGATAATAAGTTTGTCAAGTTGAGCTAATATTAGACCGAAAATTTGGCATACATTTAGGTCGAAGATATGTATGTTTCTCTTTGAATGCTTAAGTTTTTGAACGGGAAGTATAATTTTCTGATGTATTTTTTCCAGGTCTTCTGTTTGATCTGGTCGAAGCTTTTCACTATTGGTACTATTTCTGCCTAGCAAAGAACCATTCTACCCCAATGGCTCAACTGGTTTAAGACAACATGGATCCATGTGGTTCGAAAAGTTTGCTTTGGTATAACGCATTACGAAGATTAATCAAACAAACTTTTGACAGAGCCTATATATATATATGTGTGTGTGTGTGTGTGTGTGTGTGTGTGTGTGTGTGTGTGAGCCATGCTCTGTCAAAATACAAAATAGGCCTGATGCATTTGCAAAAAGTATCGACCCAGGTCAGCCTGCGCAGTCCGCGCAGGCTGACCTGGGCCGAATTTTTTTGCTTTTGGTACATTTACTGCAGATTGAAGGACCAGTCCACCTCATGATTCAGTCGGTTGTTAGACAAAATGGATTTTATGGAACCATAATGATGTGATGACTTGCTTGGCATCATTGATCCGGAGAAGCATTAATTCCTCTTTTGCCAGAGCATGGTTCATAATATACTTTTAAACAACTGAACGCTGTCGATTGACTGATTTTCCTTTGAAGCAAATTTTGCGGCATACAACTTTGAAAATATCCTTGTAAAGATATGAGTAATAAACATAAATAATGGTTTTAAACATGAACATAAGTAAAACACTGGGACAATAAGAGAACTTGCTCGGTATATTTCTACTTTTGTCACAATTTTTACCGGGACTTTTTTTATGCGGAGAGCCGGTAGCTATATGTAAAGTCTTTACCGGACAACAAAATTTTAGACTGTACATTTTCGAAGCATTTGCAGATGACAAAATAATAGTGATCCGAAAACCTAAATTTGTCTTTCGAAGAATATAAAACATTGCTGGTGACATTTTTCCCCACAAAGTTTTCAAAAAGCCTTCTTCTTCGAGTTGATTAAACTCGGGATTTTTTGGCGAAGAGTTAGCTCCTTACAAGATGACAAAATTTTAGACAAGACCATTTTGATAGCAGGCGAAAAAGAAAACGTTAGACACACTCAAAAACTAAGATTCATTTTTGGAGGGAAGGAAAGAATTAGGAAAAGGAGGAAATTTTTGTAACCAGCATTTTCTCTGTTTCCAACAATGCTTTCATATCTTCTTCTTCAAGGCGTTTAACACTTAAGCTGCTGAATAAATTGAACGCAAATTTCTACTCAATACTAAAAGCCCAAACATTGCGGTTTTAAGGTTAATTTCACCGGAAAGAAAATACCGTATCGGACAGTGTAGATCAAAGATCAGACTGTACGTTCTGTGCAGTCTGATCTTTATCTACACTGTCCGCAAAAGGTCAGTGGGTCGCGATTAGCAGCTTAAGGATTTAAAAAAAAAACTGGGAATTGTTTGGTAAAGACTTAAATACCATGCAGCAGGTAAAATGAGGGCAAAGCATCTTATAGGTCATACCATCAACTGGTACTGGTGATATTTGGTCGAAAGAAATGTCTTTTGAGTTATACAGACAGTTTTGTGAAAATATGTAACACCTTTTTTGTAAGGAGCAAGTTGCTCCTTTTTCCATCGTGCTGAAAAAGCTGTCTTCTGCAGAGGTTGGTGAGGGTATGGGGAATACGTATTGTATGAATGTTGGAAACCCATATATATCGATGTTCAAAGTTCTTAATACTGAAAAGACCTCACCGTATCGGACAAGGTGGATCAAAAATCAGACTGCTGCACATTCTATGCAGTCTGATCTTGATCTGCTTTGTCCGCAACAGCAGATTGAGCCCCGCATTACAGCCCTTTTCCACGAAGGCGGTGATGAATAAGGCTTTTAAACTGCACATAAAAGCTACAGCTTTCTTCACCTATCCATCTTGCTGTTCTCTTAACCCCTTATCACACAATCCCGAGTTTTAATCTTGAGAAACAAAGCTTGTAAAAACATTGCGAGAAAAGGAGAAAATGATGGTAACCAGATGTTTTCTACCCTTTCAAAGACAATTCCAATCATTTGATCTACGTTGAATTTTTGGTCTGCAAATGCTATTAATTTGGACAAGAGTAAAGTTTTATCGTGTGATAAAGAGTTAAAGTAAATTGACAGTCAGCTCGGGCAGTTTTAGCCTCCCTTGGTCTCATTCGCAGGCACGGGAGACAAAACTTGATTGTCCGGACGGCGTAGGTCAAGATTACATTCGGCATACCTCGGGTGATCCGGTGATCAAATCCCTCGGCTGTATCACGTAGCTTGCTTGATATGCACCTACTCGGTACATTTCGCACGTCTTCGGAAGCACACCGTTCTACCGTTATTGAAATTGTAAGACTCCTTTTAAAAAAGAAAACATAGGTCATTATTCTATCGTCATCTTTCTAAGAATATTTCAGTCGGCAAACAGTTTGTATATTCAGTTTTTACCCTGGTTTATCAATTCCATTAGGAGCTTTCATCGACAGATCGCTAGATGTGAATAACTTCACCGTGGTTGTTCATGTCGTTGCTAAGTGATTTACAGGAGCGCCGCCATGTTTAAGATGATGTGATTGGTAGTTCAAAATGGAAGCCTCCTTTATACGGACGAGTTTAGATGTAGGCACGGAATCGGCCGAGTTGTGCCGAGTGTCAAGATTAGTCAGCACAGAAAGTGCTGTCTGATTTTTCGGATCTGCACCGTCTGGCACTTGACTTTAAGTCGTTTATAAATGCTGTGATTTAAATACGTGGGCCTATATGTTGCCATTACAAATAACCGTTATGATTTGATTTTTTTTTGAGAGTCAACAAACCTCAAAGACGACGAAAGAATTTATTTAGACATTTTTCTATAATAGAAAAATATCCAACCACTCACTTACCTCAGTCAGCATGAAAATATATCGGACTATGCAAATCAAAGATCAAGCTCCATAAATTAGCATTCTCTGCTTCGATTTACACTTTCTACAAAAAACCCTAAAGCTACGGTACTTGTGGCATACTCTGCCCCCCAAACCAAGAAAAAAAAAAAGAAAAATACCCCTGTTGTTCCAAGAATTGATTTATTTGATACAAAAAATAAAACGCAAAGGTTATTTACACAAGGCGAAGATAATTGCAGTGTTGGCAGACAAAATAGATTATAGGAAAACAGAAGTAGTGTTGTATTTCTATTGAGCTATATTTTATAGCCGTGAGAAGAAAGACTCGGTTTCAGTTGTGAAACAGCGGTTCCGATCGACTAGATTTGAGCCAAGCTCTTTGAAAAAGGGGGCTTAATGCATCTGCAAAAAGGTATCGACCAAGATCAACCTGCGCAGTCCGAAACTTTTTGGTCAATTTCCTGCATGTCCAACGACGGTTGTCAAACAAAATGAACTTTATGAAACCATGATGACTTGCATAGTATCATGCATCATGGAGATGCATTAAGCTCCTTTTGCCACAACACTGCTCATTTATTTCAGGTGCAAAAAAATAACCAACTTTGAATATAGTCTCCTGTTCACCCTTTTTTTGCCACTGAGGGATGAAGTAGCTTATGCAGGCAGAGCAGATCAAGATCAGACTGCAAAGAATGTGCAACCTGATAAATGTCCTGAACTGTCCGCCACTTTTACTTTTTCTAACAAATAAGCTCATTTAATCCCTAGGCTGCAACGCGCGACTCAAGGACCTTTTACGGACAGTGCAGATCAAGATCAGACAGTCCCGAACGTGCAGTCTGATCTTGGAACTACACTGTCCAATTAGAACATATTTTTCCCCCAATAATATCTTTGAAATAGTAAAATTTCGGGTTTTACTATCGGCTTAACAATTAGGCTGCTAAGCGTGACTCACTGACCCTTTGAGCACAGTATAGATCAAGATCAGACTGCACAGAACGTGCAGTCTGATCTTAGATCTACACTGTCAGATAAAGAGATATTCTTCTCAAAAAAAAGAAAAATAATAATAAATCTGAACTAGCTTTATTCGGGTTTTTTTTTTACTGTCAGCTTGAAAGTTTGTTTTAACTTATTTAGCAGGATAAGTGTTAATTAAAAAGTTCATTTCACTTATTTAGCAGGATAAGGGTTAATTGAAAAGTTCATTTCACTTATTTAGCAGGATAAGGGTTAATTAAAAAGTTCATTTCACTTATTTAGCAGGATAAGTGTTAATTAAAAAGTTCATTTCACTTATTTAGCAGGATAAGTGTTAATTAAAAAGTTCATTTCACTTATTTAGCAGGATAAGTGTTAATTAAAAAGTTCATTTCACTTATTTAGCAGGATAAGTGTTAATTAAAAAGTTCATTTCACTTATTTAGCAGGATAAGGGTAAATTAAAAAGTTCATTTCACTTAATTAGCAGGATAAGGGTTAATGAGCCAGACATAAATATCGAAAAAATGGAATCAGACTTGAAGATAAAATCAACTAATCGATGTACTTTGTTAGTGTTTTGTAAACTACTTTCAAAACATTGTGGAAAACAGTTGAATTGCTCATTACCACTATGTTATCAACTGCATTCATGCATTTAACCCTTATCCTGCTGAATAAGTGAAATGGAATTTTCAAACCGTCAGTAAAAATCTAAAGAATGCTGTTTTTAACTTTTTTTTGGAGGTGGAATAAAAAACATCCTTAGCGGACAGTGTAGGTCTAAGATCAGACTGCACATTCTGTGCAGTCTGATCTTGATCTACACTGTCCGCGAAAGGTCAGTGAGTCGTGCTTAGCAGCCGAAGGGCTAAGGTTGAAAATACTGCAGCAGCAGTTCTGAGTACTCGTACAATGAATCGAAACTGTTGTTTCACTTTCACCCTAAATCGCACGTTCTAAAAAAATGTCTCGAAAAAGCAATATGTTCGAACTATGTTCACACAATTGACACTTAACTGTTTGAATAATTAAACTCTATACTGTGCTGAAATTTTCTGTTTGTTTTCAATAGTATTTCAGTTTGGTCTTAGAGGCCAATTAATCTCTTCATCCACCACTGAAGTTTCTGTGTATGTCCTATGTACAGTTTTTTTTTTTTTTAATTCAAAGTACACAAAATTATTGATTTGTCTCTCTCTTTCCACTTTAACAGATAATGAAGATGCTGATTACCATCGTGGTCCTTTTTGCCCTCTGCTGGTTACCGCTTCACATATTCTTCTTGGTGCTAAACTTTGGTTCCCCGGTCTACAGTGAGTCCTTGTACACCGTCTATTTCATCTGTCACTGGATTGCTATGTCTAACAGCTTTGTCAACCCCATTGTGTATGGACTACTAAACGACAGTTTCAGGGTACGTAGCAGCTTAAAGTGGCCTATTCAGATTTTTGCAGTACATCAATATCTCTAGAAAAACACCGATAAATGCAACTAGATGAGCCATGCTCTGTGAAAAGGGGGCTTAATGAATCTGTGAACAGTATCGACTCAGGTCAGCCTACGGGGACTGGCCGAAACTTTTTGCGATTGGTCGATTTTCTGTATGTCAAAGGATCATTCTACCTTATGATACATTCGGTTGACATATGAATTTAGTGGATCCCTTATTATGTGATTTCTTGCTTAGTATGATGCATCACGAAGATGTATTAAGCCCCCTTTTGCCAGAGCATGGCTCAGAGTTTTTTTTTTTTTTTTACTGTAAAGAAACTGTGCGGTTACATTCAGTAAAATGGTGAAATTGTGGACGTTCAAATAATGGAATAGTCGTTTTGCAATTCGTAACTCTTGCCATGTTAATGAGATCAGATATGTACATACTGTATATGTATCATCGTACTGATTTTAACGCGAATTCACGTAATCGACGCGTGTTATTGATCTTACGGCATTCCCACAAGTCTTTGCGTAACTCTGGCTCGAAATTTAAAAATAGCATTAGAGGACCCGTAGAACGTAGCCCATTAGGAAAATACCATTGAAAATTAAGTTTTTGTCTTACCGTTGAATATTCTTTCCTGCGGGTTTTCTAGAGATCGCCTTACTTAATTGAGTGATGACTTATTTTTTAAGTATAATGAAATTATTTAAAAGTCAGACTAGCTGACTTTAAGGGCTAATACTAAATCTTGTAAGATCTTTTAGAAGTGATGTTACACTAATAGTGTCATTTTTTCTGTTCCTGTAGGGTAACAGTAACACTTTCAGTGTAAGTGTTAAATCTTCACAAGACGACAAGAATATTGAATATTACATACAGTTTTTGTTGATGACAAACGAAACGTGGCTGCTAAGCGTGACTTACTGACCTTTAGCTGACAGCGTAGATCAAGATCAGACTGCACAATACGTGCAGTCTGATCTTGAATTTACACTGTCCGATAAGGAGATATTTGTCATCTAAACATAAGTTTGAAATAACATTATTCGGGCTTTTACTATCGGCTTGAAAGTTTTATTAAACTTATGTAGCAGGATAACAATTAAATGTGGCTCAATTGTTTATTATTTTCTTAATAGAGTTTAAGATAATATGGATACAGAAAATTCTGGGTCCGTATTCACCAACCATTCTTAAGAATATTCTTGGTCTTGTTCTCCAGAATTTTCCAAATTTGAAAGTAACACAACTTCTAATTGGCTAAACCATTTGGTTTAGCCAATTTAGAAGTTGTGTTACTTTCAAACTTGGAAAATCTTGAAGAATAAGTCTAAGAACGTTCTTAAGAATGTTTGGTGAATACGGACCCTGGTCACCAAGATTATCTGCTTTTCCTACGATCTTAAAAACGATCAACCTGTGGTTCTTAAAAACAAGTGGTCGTTTAGTAAAGGTATAAGTTACCAGGGCCAGTATTCTAGAACCCTCCTTAATATCATTCTTATATTCTAATTCTCAAATTTCAAAGTAGATCCAATGCAGTTCTTGATTGGGTGCACCAAAATGGTTTAGCCAATCAGAAATTACGTTACATTGTAAATCTAGATTATGACAAAGAATGCAATTTAGAATGGTTGGTGAATACGAGCCGAAAACTTTTGGTTTATTTATTTTCTTAAAACATAATAGTATGTTCCGGAACCTTCTGTGCAGTTTAGGGCCGTAAAACCGAGAGTCCTCTAAATTGCTCTACTCTTAAATCCCGATTTTCAAGAATAGCTATCTGATTGGCTGAAACATAGTGTTTCAGCAAAATCAGTTGGGTAATCTTGAAATTCAGAATGTTAAGGAGGAAATTAATGGTCTCTGATTAATGAATCACACTGTCCGAAAGTATTAACCTGCCGATTTATAGCTTATTATTAGATAAAAAAGCAAGTAGTTTGAAAACACATAGGTATGTGCGTTGACCGTCATCATCGTATCCAGCGATTGAGAATGGTACTATATAAAGATCTCTGCTCGTTCTGGTCAATCTGATCTTGAAACAAAAAATCAAGATAATGGGTTTTTGACATTCTAGGGTTATAATATGCAACAACATGCTAGACGTTTATTGGTTGACTGAATATTTTGGCACTTTAAACAGTTTTTTTTTCCAGTCATATCACGGCCACGGTCCTCTCATGCATGCAGAGTATATGTTCACTTGATCTATAGGCGTGGGCGTTGTAATGTCGTGCCCAAGTACTCCTCCACGAAACTAGCGCCGCCAACTGGGATCGGATCACATTTTGCCGATTAAAAATCCAAAGCCTAACCGCCACGTCAAAAATGACCTAACTTGTATCGAATATCGTTTATCGTAGAATAATTCCCAGATTCGCACTTGTATGGCAAGTTAATCAGTGAATAGAAGAGGACGTATACAGAAATGATACCACTGAATATGACGTAAATTGTTGACAGATGGACGCACAGACTGGTGGAAAACAGTTTCCAGTTTCCAAATACCTCTGTCGCATCTTCTTCAGCAATACATATTTAAGGTTTTTTTTTTTTTATTGTATTTCAGACAGACTTAAAGGCACTTATTCACAGACCATTTTCCATGAACAAAAGTAAAAGGACAGTACGCCACGGGGCCGTTAAATTCAAGACTTCGAGATTCGGCAATTACAATAACTCCTCCTCCGGAGATCTACGACTCTGTCGAGGCAACAACTTTCTGGATGTAAACAGCCACAGTCCACGTACCTCCATAACAAGAACTGATACCGTAACAACCTCGTTTTTACGCTTGTAGGCCAATCTGACGAGCGTCATTCACCAAAAATCTTGTTAGAACGACTGAATCTGTTGCAGGATACATTAGGTTGATTCTGACAGAGCAGAGCAACAACCACCTAGATAGCCACAGTTCACTTTCCTCAGTGACTAGAATACGTAACGTAATAACTTCGTTTTCACGCTTGTGCACCACTTTCATAATGAAAAAGTACAATACATTCAAAACTCGTTGGAACGACTTATTTTGTCACTGGATACATGTACGTGTAGGTCCATCCTGTGGGAGCAACAGCCATCTTAATGGAAATAGTAACGGTCCACGTACCTCACTGACTAGAACTGATACCGTACAAACTCGTTTTTACGCTTGTAAGACAATCTGGCAATGAAGCAAGAAAACCTCGTTAGAATGGGTCACCTTGTAGTAGAGTCCATGTAGGTCGACTTTATTGGAGCAAATACTATCTGGATGTAAACAACCACAGTCAAAGTACCTCTATGACTAGAGGAGATACCTTGACAACCTCTTTTTTAAACTTGTCGGCTGATAAAGTACAATAAAGTAAAATTTCATTGGAACAAATCCGTTTGTTACGGAATACATTTCGGGTCTATTGGAGCGACAACAATCCGAATGTAAACAGCCACAGTCAACGTACCAGAATGACTGATACTCTGGCAACTTCGTTTGAAGACTAGTAGACCACTTTGACTTTGACCAATCATGATACATCAAAACCTCGTTAAAACGACTCACTTTGTCATAGGAGCAAAAACAAGCTGGAAGTAAACAGCAAAAAGTCCACCTACCTCAATAGCTGAAAGTAATACCGTAATACCTCGTTTTTACGATCGCAAGCTCGTTTGACAATAAACATACGCAACCTCGTTTTACGCTCTTTGGCCAATCTGACAATGACCTGTTGCGATACTTTAAAACTTCATTAGTAAGATCCACTGTCTCACTGTCGAAGCAACAATTTTCAGTAAATTTACTCCCTTTCCCTTTCTGTAACACAATGATGTTTGGGCGGGGTATACTGGAATAAGATTGTCCGTCCGAGCAGCCGTCTTACCGTCCGTCCGTACACGCAGCATTGTGTACCCTTCTCCTGCTACAGTGTTCAACCAACTTGTCCGAAATGTCATGGTAAGCTCCCTACTAAGGAAATTTAAATCCCTGCTATTTCATGACTTTTGTGCAACTTTTACAGAAATCATGGCCCTTTGAGTTTTTCCTAATCCAGCGACAACAGAACCAATGGAGTATTCGTCGACCTGCGACAGTTCTAGTTTGCCCTGATCTGTAGGTTTCACTGCTGGTATTATACTGCCTTTAAACCCTAAGCTGCTAAGCGCGAGTTACTAAGTTTTTGCGGACAGTGTAGATCAAGATCAGACTGCACAGAACGTGCAGTCTGATCTTGGATCTAAACTGTCCGATAAGGAGAAATCTTTCCGCAAATAAATACCTTTGAAATGGCAAGATTTGTGTGTTTACTATAGGCTTAAAAATTTCATTTAACTTATTTAGCAGGTTAGGGGGCTGATATTTAGCATATCTTGGTACGCCTTCAAACTCACAACCTCATTGCCATTGTCTTTTGCAAACTATCCGTCATGTTGCAGCATAAGTTACATTTGTAGCATATCGATACAAATGAAGATTGTACATCTTCGTCAGTCTTAAGACACGTGATTGTATGGCAGAATGAAATTTGTCCCCTTGTTACTTGGGTCGCTAGATAAACACCTGACGGTATAGAATGTATAGACTGATCTAGGATGTTTACAAATTCGACTCTGCTTTCCAGATTTCTGACTGTTAGCACTGGAGAATGATTTCCCATATTCCCTTGAAATGAGAAAATTTGTGTATGATGCACTTTAGCTTTAGAAAACTATTCCCTCCATCAAAGAACTTGGCTGTGGTTTTAATTAACTCTTCACTTGACAGGGTTCCTGCGTGGCTAAGTGGTATAGCGTAGGACTCGTAACCTTAGAGCTTCGAGTTCGAGCCTCACTGGATGTATATTGTAATGGTGAAACCGAGGACATACATGTACATGAATACGTTAGCTGTCGCCGTGGTGTAATTGAAATTATGTTGAAAGCGGCGGAAACACAATTCAATCAATCAGTTATCTATACCTGACAACAAAGTTTGGACTTTTGACCGTATTGAAAGTATTTGCAGACGAAAATAAATAATGTTGGAATAAAAGGATTAGTATAAACAACGTGGAAAAAAAAAGAAAAAGCTATTAACCCTTTCCCAAACAATAAATTTTAGACTGGTCCAAATTCAAAGAGTTTGCAGACGACAATTTTAAATTTGATGAAAATGGCAGAAAGTTCTCAAAAAGGGTAGAAAACACTGAGGAAAAAGGAGAAATTGCTCGTTACGAGCAATTTCTCCTTTTCCCACAGTGTTTTCAAAAGACTTGTACTGCAGACACGTGAAAACCAGGGCTTGTTTGGGAAAGGGTTAACCGCCATTTTCTCCTTTTTCCACATTCTTTATTTTTCTATGGGTGTTCGACCCTAGAGTCTTGAAAGCACCGGATTGTTTACTAAAGGGCTCAGTCAACTGTAGCAACAATTTAGTTTAATTTAGCGAAGAAAGAGCTGGAGGTTTAAGGAACGCTCGAGGTTCACAGTGCATGTAGAAGGTTTTGGAAAAGAGGACAAGAAATAGGCGGGACTACTGTGCAGGGTAATCGGGCTTCATACATGGCTGACAAAACAGACAAGTGATAATTATGGCCAGAGCTTAACCAGAAGTGAAAATGTATCTGTAAGAAAAAAAGTATGAAAATAAAATGTACATAACTTTTGATTTGTATTTGTTTCATCATGTCTAATAAGAATATCATTCATTAAAGAAACATATTTATCACATAAAACCTCCTCCGGCAGTATATTAAGCCCATGACTTATTTTTCATAATACACTAGTGTATTATCGTTTTTTTGGGTACCGGTTCTGATCAGTTTTTAGTCATAAGCGCGTGAAGCCAGAGAAACCAACCACAGCAGGTGCCGAAATTTGTACGACTACGCCGTTTCGCGGAAAAATGACGTCATTGTTGCTAAGACGTATACCGTGGAAAGTGTTTGATTTTCATGTCTAATAAAAACCGAAAAACGCGGCGAAAGTCTTTTAAAACAACAAAATTGCGGAAATAGGTAGAATAAACCCCTCTAGAACCTGTTTCATTCTACTTTCGGAGTTTATGGCAAAGATCTATCTACTTGTGTATGTACACATTTGAAACCGAACTACAACTGTAAACATGGACCCGTGAATGTTGTATAGGCTAAGGGTAACGATGTAGGATATTTTTTGCCTTTCATTTGTTTTATGTGATTAATAGAATCTCACATTCGTATTTATGTATTATCACTTTTATCAAACTCGTTGACTAAAATGTATTTGACGCTCGCCAAGGCTCGCGTCATACATTTTTAGTCAACTCGTTTGATAAAAATGATAATACATAAACACTCGTGTAAGATCCTCTATGTCTCTCATGATATAACAAAGAATAGATTCAAGATCAGAGTTCGTATTCACCAAGCACCCTCAGTCTACTTCTAGAGTAGCACAAGTTCTGATTGGCTAAACCATTTGATTAAGCCAATCAAAAAAAAATTGAGTTTAAATCCTGTCATTTCAACGCATGGAAATATTGTGAAGGTGACAATTTGTTATTGTACAGTCGGTCGAAGTGTTAGTAGACCACTTTTCTGTTGGGAGAAAACTGAATGTAAACCAGGTATAAAATAAAGGATAAAGCACGCTGCCAACTTATAAACTGCTTTTAGAATTTATCTTTCTGCCAGCGACTAACATTTCGATCTACTGTACAATAACAGACTGAGCTTTTTACGGTCATTTTCGACGAGATCAGACTGCAAAGAACGTGCAGCTACCGAATATAAAGGTGGGCTTGAAACTCAGGGGCCGCTTGTCCGATACCCCAGCCTGGCTAAATTATGTATGATGGTCGTAATTGCGACGAGATTCATTCCTCTCTCATCACTGTACATCGTTTCGACGACTTTTACGTGGGACAGCAGCAAATGGCTTGGAAAGAATGTTGTGCAAAGTACTGATAAAGAGGAACTCTAGGAAAGCATGGTGGGATACACTGAAGTGATGTTGAGAACAGTGTCTTACACAGAACGAAAAAAAAAAAATAGACAAACATAATAAAAAAAAAATGAACGTGGGAGGAGAAGAGTGGATCTATAGCCTGTCCATAAATCCTGTACTTTAGTCAATTGTATGCATCGTGTGCATTGTGGAACTGATTACGTTGCATAGCTCGTAGGATTTATATTTGGTAACTGTAATCCTGTACCGAAATGATTATTTTTGATGTCCTCCAAACGTAACGAAATGTTTGTCTTTTAGGTTCTTCTTTTGTTCTAATATAGAATTAAGTCTTAGGCTGTTAAGCCCGAGTCAGTGACCTTTTGCGGACAGTGTAGATCAAGATCAGACTGCACAGAACGTGCACTGTGATCTTGAATCTAAAAGGTCCGCTTTTTTAAAGCCAAGACTATCAGATAAAATCTTTAAGACTATCAGTGGTTTGTATTTTAAGCCGTCGAAAGAGGTCCAGTTTATATAGTTGGTGCAGGAGGTTTAACCCTTTGACTGGTAAGCGCGTCTCACTGACCTTTTGCTGACAGTGTAGATCCAAGATCAGACTGCACAGAACGTGCAGTCTGATCTTGGATCTACACTGACCGATAAGGAGATATTTTTCTCCAAAAATAATTTGAGAATAACATCACTCTTACTTGAATGTTTCATTTAACATATTTAGCAGGATGAGGGTTGAAAGATCATTTCGTTTCTTTTTAACCTCTTTTATCTTGGAAGTGATTGAGTGCATATCTCTGAAGTACACGTAAGTGGTTTCAAGTGCCAGTAACTGAAGTTTGTTCACCTGTGAAAATATTTTTTTACTTTTCCTTTTATCAACACTTAACATGCAATGAACAGCAGTTGTTTGATCTTGTGAAAAGTGTAGATTAAGATCAGACTGCAAAGAAAGAGAGCTTTTCACCGACAGTTTTTATTCACCAAGTCCAAATTTTGTGAGATTCTCTGGTCAAACAAGCCTTGGAAAAAATGTCATATTTTTTATATTTTTCCTTTCTTACAAAGATTTCCTTTTCACTGATGTAGCCATCTTGGTGGGTCAGACCTATGTGAGATTACAGTACTGACAGCCGCTACATAATTATGACAGCTTAAAACTTCGTGGAAGTAGAGAAATTTGTATTTTTTACTGTCTCTAAAGCCAATTAATGTTCCCGCCAAAAATGCAAAAGGTATAAATTCCTTTTCCACGCGGTTCCGTGTTTTACGAGACTGGTGAAGTAGGCTTTCGAAAATATTGTAGGAGAAGGATGAAAATAGAATAGTGATGGCTTGCAATATTTTATCTTTCTTCCAAAAAGTTTTCTACCGTACAAGAAACAAATTCTGTCAGTAACAATACACTCTGTTCGTCATTCCTAAAAGCTTTGAGTATGGAACCATGTACAATCAAAGAATTGAAAGCACGTGCAGACTACAAACTAGACTTTGCTCAAGTGATGTGAATTGTCTTCGGAAAGATAGAAAACAATGTGGGAAAAAGACACAATGCTGGTTACCAGCATTTTTGTCTTTTTTCCCCAAAATGCTTTCAAAAGGCTTCTTTTCCAAAGTGTTAAATTGCGTTAAGTAAAGGAAAAGAAGGAAAAACATTACAATAGTGATATATCCCTTTACCAGACGACAAAGTTTTAGCCGTGTCTAAATTGAAAACATGTGCAGACGACAATATCAGTGAGGCTGCAATTTTTCTTTAATAGGGTAGAAAACATTGGGGAAAAGGAGAAAATGCTGGTTACCAGCATTTTCTCCTTTTCCCACAATGTTTTTCAAAACGTTTCTTTCCCAGGCTCGTTAAAAGTCGGCACTGTGTGGTAAAGGGTCAAGAGAGTTAATGTTTCTGAATATTTAAAGTTAAGGCTGGCTTTTATTACACCAATGTTAGTGCTTTCAGGTATTTTGTAGTAAAAGTAAAGCTGCAAAAATTTCATTAATGTCACGAGAGATTTGAGAAATATGGCAATGAAATGGGTTATATATATGACATACGAGTACTTTCATAATCGATGTCAAATAAAACATTTAAAACAGGCATTCAAGCAATACACCGTACGCAATTTTTTAAACTTGCCCTACTTTTAATATAAAAAAAAGGCGTTATCCGCACTTTTTGACTTTCCACCCGTTGTCTGCGCATGTCATATTCTTCGAAGATTAACCTGCTGCATTGATTAACCTGACGCATCACTATCCTGTACAGGATAAATATTAATGCGAGGTGCGTAATCTAAAATTCTGTCATTAAAAAACTAGCAATTGAGAATATTGCTATAAACAATACTTCTGGAAAAAACCTAGCTTGTTTTTCGCTTCAAATTTCTTAAAAATTTAGTTGTGTCAAACGGCAAAAATAGTTTTTGAAAATATCATTGTTTACTGCTAATACCTGTGTAGAGTTTCTAAATATAGATTTCAGGAAACCAAGGATTTGTGCATCTATGTTTTTCCAGACTTATCAGCAAAAAATGTACTAGAGCTATTTCCCGAGGCTAAAGGGGCTTTATTTATAATTGACTGGTGCATAGGTTATATACTAGCGTACCATGGCTAGGTGAATCGTACGAGGTAGCGTTTTTTGAGTGAACGGTTATTTTACTTTGAAATTCGCTGAATTGATTGACGCCCTGAAAAGTAGCCTGGTTCTGTACCCAGAATGCTCATATTAGATAGGTCTGTATTTGAAAAATGTCACCTAGCGGAAGATAATGCTTTTCACCCCCTCTCCTCCCTCTCCGCCCTAACATGTTTCGGCATATAACGTCATAATTCGGCCGTTTCAGTTTGCGACATTTTCTCAACGCGAGCCCAGCTTGCGGTTTGCATCGAAAGGAGCAATGACTTCTGACTGACAGCCTCATTATTTTGATGTGTTCAAAAGCCTTATGAAGAGGAAAGGGCACGAGTTAGTCCCCTTTGTTTGGCTTAGGCAACAGGTTCCAGTTGCTTCGAAAAGAATCGTCCGTCTGGTATATTCAATTATGGCCTGACTCTCTTTGGCCTTTACATTGTCAGTTGATCATCTCAACATATTCAGAGTATCAAGGTGCAGCATGGAATCTGGGCTGAACTAAAAAGGCAAATCGAATGAAAGGAAGTCACCCAGGGCGCGTGTTCGAAAAGTTCAAAACAGTTGCCTTCTGTCACCCTATTCTCTCAAATTATTTTGCTTTAGTGTTGATAAACCTTATTTTAGGTCTTCTTTCTTTAATATCTCCGAGAAATGCCGTAACCTTTTTATTATTCTACCTCGTGGGTCCAGGGTTCAATATCAAATCTCTACCCAACACAAGTAGGATCGACGAGAACAACAAAGGGCGTAAACTAAGTCTTACGTATCTCCCAGCCACACACAAAGTATCCAATCTATTTCTTTGGTGATCATGCATAACGAACGTACCAAAACTATACGTCCCGATATCAACACCCATTTTATTTTTATCTGTCCAAAAACACGGAATTCCAAGAACCACAAACAGCCATTAACAAGGGCCACAATTTCTTTCACCTTCAGTTTAGTTCAGCGGCAAAGCTATTCCTATTGATTAACTCATAACAACTCAATTGAACATTTTATGGACCAGGGATACTGCATAAGGCGATACCGAGCAGAGCAGACATCATGGATTTCATTGTCTCGATAGAGCTGGATGCAATTTAACGTTCGGGGTGCACTGACAAAATAATGCTATATGTATCTTCTTATAGATCAAGACAGCCCTAAATCTTTCTCCAATGTTCTGAAATTTTCATATGCAAACAAGCCACCGTAGGTTAAAGCCTTTCGGCTCGAAACTGCATTTTGTTTAAATGCGAGATGCAAACGGGTTGTCTGTGGGTGGTAATTAATGCATGCAGTCAAAAGGAGAATGCACCTACATCAATTAAATAAAAAAAAAATTCGTATTTGTCATGTTGTTGAATTAATTTACGTTGAATAACCCAACAAATACCAACATCCAGCGTGCCATATCTCGCGTGCAATATCTTGATTTGGTCAGTGTTAACCTAGGTCAGTCAGATTCAAAGGTATAGGACTCTGGAAGCCTGTGTAATCTCACCTTCAAATACGCAATCTGGATGACTTCTAAAACTGTGGCCGTTATTGGAGCAGGGCCGAGCGGGCTTCCTGCTGTCAAATGCTGTTTGGATGAAGGCCTGCTGCCGGTCTGTTTCGAGCGGACTGATTACATTGGAGGACTATGGCATTATACTCCAGAAGTGGAAGAAGGGCAGGCCTGCGTTATGAAGTCGACGATTGCAAACACGTCCAAGGAAATGACAAGTTACAGCGATTTTCCCGCACCCAAGGAGTTTTCGATATACATGCATAATCGATACGTGGAGAAATACTTTCACCTGTACGCGGACAAGTTTGATATTCGGAAATATATTCGGTTTAATACAGAGGTAAGGATTTTCTTTATAAAACCATTTCGGAACAAAGTTATTTTTACCTGCATTGGACAGCTTCGAAAACACTTGGAATGGGATCGTTCGCCTTTACATACTAACGCCTCTCTCATATTTTTCTTTTATTCAAAGGGGGAATTAATTGTTTCTTCCCCCTCCCCACTAAAATAAACAGGTAACAATGGAAACTTTTGGCCTGAATTGCAATTCTTAACGATAGATTTGAAGGCAGTAATAGGCTGCCATAGTTTTGGATTACAGGAGAAGGGAGTATTCTACCTCATACATTCTATAGACTGAATTGTTATTCCCAGTACGGTGAAGTGTAATCCCATGTAAATTAATTTCAGCCATGCTCTGTGAAAAGGAGGCTTAGTGCATCTGCAAAAAGTATTGACCCAGGTCAGCCTGTGCAGTCGGCGTAGGCTGACCTGGGCTGAAATGTTTTGCTACTGGTCAATTTTCTTCCTGTCCAAGGACCAGTTTACCTCATGATTCAGTCGCTTGTTAGACAAAATGGATTTCGTGGATCCATGATTATGTGATGACTTGCTTGCTACAATGGATCACGGGCATGCATTAAACCCCCTTTTGCCAGAGCATGGCCCATTTCATAATAAAAGCTACGGTCAATGCATCATCATAGCTCATAGCTCTTATCGCAGACTTAATGACGGGAAAAAAAGAAAAAAAAAAAAGAAAACGATGATCTTGTGAAATTTGACAAAAAAACAAAGTTGCTCTTCCTTATAGTCCGGAATATCATGATATCAAAGTATGATAAAGTAAAAATTTCGCAAACTTCGTTTGTAGAAAATGGTTCAATGACGAATCTT
This sequence comes from Tridacna gigas, assembly GCA_945859785.2. Lineage (NCBI taxonomy): Eukaryota > Metazoa > Mollusca > Bivalvia > Cardiida > Cardiidae > Tridacna > Tridacna gigas. The sequence continues at coordinate 46,868,335 of OX244030.2, read as the reverse complement.
ACGAACAAGTTTTGCGAAGTCAGACACTTTTATCCGGGTAACTACGGAATCCTGTTTCCGCCATCCACTTTTCGACCTACGAGGAACTCGAAAAGTAGAAATTAGGCACACTAACTTCCACTTTTCTAGCAAAAAAGTTACCTCGAAAAGTCGAAAAGTTGAAGTTTTTGACTTGACAATTGTCAAAAAACTTTCGACTTTTCGACCTCAGGTTTGTCTAGAAAAGTAGAAATTAGGAAGTACTAACATCAACTTTTCGCGTTAAACTGCTAGGTCGAAAAGTCGAAAAGTGGAAGTTTTTCACATGACAATTGTCAATAAAACTTCCACTTTTCGACCTAGAAAAGTCGAAAAGTCGAAAAGTTGAAAAGTCGAAAAGTCGAAATTAGCCGATTAAAACTTCCACTTTTCTAGTTAGGACTAATTTTTCGTAGGATAAATTGGCCGCGTTACTATTCTAAATGTACACCGGACAATGTGTAATTTTGCATGAAATAACAGCGTATGTCGTCGTCCAGAGTCATGTTTCGATTCCAACATTTGTATTCGTCTGGGTCCAAATACTACGGAATCCTATTTCTACGGAATCCTGTTTCCGCCATCCACTTTTCGACCTACGAGGAACTCGAAAAGTAGAAATTAGGCACACTAACTTCCACTTTTCTAGCAAAAAAGTTACCTCGAAAGGTCGAAAAGTTGAAGTTTTTGACCTGACATTTGTCAAAAAACTTTCGACTTTTCGACCTCACGTTTGTCTAGAAAAGTAGAAATTAGGAAGTAGTTTTCAACTTTTCGACTTTTCTGGTTCGAAAAGTGGAAGTTTTATTGACAATTGTCATGTGAAAAACTTCCACTTTTCTACTTTTCGACCTAGCCGTTTAATGCGAAAAGTTGAAGTTAGTACTTCCTAATTTCTACTTTTCTGGACAAAAGTGAGGTCGAAAAGTCGAAAGTTTTTTGACAATTGTCAGGTCAAAAACTTCAACTTTTCGAGGTAACTTTTTTGCCAGAAAAGTGGAAGTTAGTGTGCCTGATTTCTACTTTTCGAGTTCCTCGTAGGTCGAAAAGTGGATGGCGGAAACTGGATTCCGTAAGGTAACTTGTACCCATTGTTTGTACAACCTCTAACTCTTTGCCAAACGACTAAATTTTAGACTTGTTCTAAATGAAAGCACTTAAAGACGACAAGACAGAAATGTACAAAAATTAAGTGTGTCTTTTGAAAGGCGGAAAACTTATATGAAAAGCAGAAAATGCTGTTTACCAGTATTTTTCTCCTTTGCCTACAACGTTTTCAAAAGCCTTCTTCCTTTGGGTAGTTAAAAGTCTGGATTGGCTTTAGAAGCATTAGCTTTAGAAGAACCATTGTCTAAACATTTACATTACATGCATGTATCGAGAGAAGAAAGTTCTGACATTGCACAGGTTGTAAAAGTTGAAAAGGCCGACGATTTCAACGAGACGGGTCGATGGATTCTGACGACGAAAAATCTAAAATCGAACAAAAGGGAAGTTCATACATTCGATGGTGTACTCGTTTGCACTGGTCATCATGCGGACAAAAACATACCGAAGTTTGACGGCATGGACAAATTTCAAGGAAAGATAGTTCACTCACACGACTACAAGGACTACAAGGGCTATGAGGACAAGCGAGTAGTTGTGGTAGGGATTGGAAATTCAGGTGGTGACGTCACAGTAGAACTTAGCCGAACTGCTTCACAGGTAAAGATTACCTTTGTCTTGTAAATTATTTCCCATTCCTTAGTTACAATAGTTGCCAAATGCTTGATAGACTCATTTAATTTGGGACAAAATATTTTATCTAATTAGCTTAATAATAATAATAATAGTAGATATCATATCACTCGATCTGGGCCAAACCTCTATATAATACCTTACAACACGACATCCCTTATGCAACACAATAACCCTCACCAAATTTCATGTAACACGCCCTCTAAAATCACATGCTCATGAAATCATAAACCAACGAACCAATAGGTGAAGCATTCATAATTAAATCAAACTAACCTCTATCTTAATCCTTTTACCTTTAATTCAATTATTATAACATATCAACCCCCCACGCGGTAGATGAAAAATTTTCGAAAAAAAAAAAATTTAATTTTTAAAAAAAAAAAATTTCATCATCACGCATCATTACATCAGTTAATTATTGCATCAGGCTAACCAGGTGCATCATTACATCATTGCATCAGTTAACCAGTTAACCAACAAACCCATCAACCAGACAATCACTTACATCAGTTAACCACCAAACCCCCCCCCCCCCCCATCAACCAACGCGTCACGCAATGGCTAGCGGGTTTATGAGTTAGTGGGTGGGATTATGAATTAAAAAAAAATTGAATTTAAAAATTTATAAATCTTAAAGCAAACTAATAATTAAGTTATGGAAATTAGAGTTTGTCCTTACTATTGTGAAAATAAAAGTATTTTATTAACAAACTGTACCTGTTGTAATAGTTTATTAAAAAGAAAAGTAAAAAAGGGAAAGGGTTTTATAAAAAATTGTGAAGCGTGTATTAACAAAGATAAACCGTTTGGTTGGTCAAAATCATGTAAGTGTGAATGGGGAGAAAAAACTTTTTTATATATCAGTTGTTCAACTTGTATTTCTCCAACTTGTATATATTGCGGGAAAAAATGTTTACCTTCTTTTTGGAATTGTTTTAATAATGATTGTTCACAATTTTACTGTGCTGATTGTTTTGATGATGATAGAGAACGAGAAATAGTTGATGAAAATAATTTTAAAGAAAAATGGAAAGGTTCAATAAAAGATAAACTAGAGTGTTATGGAATTTTTAAATTACAATATTTAGCAGTAAAGAAAAAAATAAAAGGTTTTACTAGACTAAATAGAAATGCATTAATAGAATTGTTAATTCCTTTTACAACAGAAAATGATTTACCAATTAAATAAAAATTATAAATATTTAACCTCATAAACAAGGTTAAATATTTTATTTTGTTTTTGGTCTTGCTCCCTATGCTTCATACATTTTTCTTTCTTCTTCTGTTAATCCTTGTAATCTATAATGACCCCATGATAAAGTTCTATAACTTCCATCCCTCAGTATCAAACCCTTTTTATCATCTTCAAAGCTTAATGCTATTTTATTCATTTTTATAGTTGTTAATTCATGAAGTTTACTTTTTATTCCTCCCATAGTTACACAAAAATCTTTTTCAGTATCCAAACAATCTTTATAAGTTTTAAATTTTAGGTCTTTTTTTATTACTGACTTTTTAACTCCTTTACATTTTTTAGTTTCTGATGAACTATCTTCATAAACAAACATACCATTTTTATCAGTTATTGCATTACCTTTTTCATCTTTTCTTAAGATAAATTTTTTCATAGCATAAGTTTTTGCTCCTGGACTTACAAATCCAGTTAAAAGATCTCCCTTTAGTTCATCCTTAAATTTACCTAACACATTACAATTTTTATCACTATATAATGGATGATTTTCCGGATAATTGCTAAAGTCAAACAAATCATCGGCATCCTCTTTTAAATCTTCATACAAATCATCAGTTTCTATTTTTAAAACATAACTGTCAGTATCAGTATAGCACATAAATACTTTATCTTCACCAAATTTATTTTTAAAATAGTTATAATAATCTTCTAACATAGTTGTTTTGCTAATATCAAGTATGCTTACTCCTAAATAAATTGGTTTATCATATTTAATCCATGTTTTTTTCATATGTACCGCAACCAAATTTTCATCAAATATAGTATGATTATGAAAGTTATGTTTTGCTGTTAACTTTTTAAATCGTTCACTATTTTCACCATTAACTAATTCTATGTTTACTCTATTTCTTATATTTTCCATGGTTTTACCAAAAACAGAATTCATTGCTAACTTCCATAAATTATCTAAAAAATTATTTTCATCCTTTTTTGCTTGTGTTCTTAAATTTACACACTTATCAACATATTTTTTAATAGCGGTACTTTCTTGATATTTAATTCCATGATGTATTTTTTTAATCTTTAATCCTAATCTCAGGTAAGTCTTTAAAGCTTCATAATGAAGTAAATATTTTTCCTTATCATTTAAGTTTGGTATTAACTTTTCTACTTTACTAACTTTTAATTTTTCTGCTGCTAAAGGCATTTCATTATGCAAATCATGTAACTCTTTAGGATACTCCAAATCAACCATTAAATGACACGGATATTTTTCCCAGTTATTTAATTCTTCTTCTGTCATCCACTTAAAATAGTTTACAGGTAAAGGCTTACTCATAGCCCAAGGATAAAGACTGTTTTTATCAATATAAAACCCATATATACTAGGTTTAGTTGAATCATACTCATCACCCATATACTTATTGTTTGCTTCAAAATGTCTAATACTTGTCATGCATACGCCACCCCTTTTTGATGCTTCAAAAAAGTTAAGCATATTAATATCAGTAAGTTTTTTTAATTTTATTTCGCTTACCTTAAGCATAGCATCCCATCCATATCCAGGTAAAGTATAATACCAAGCAGGGTCTAAGTCAAATTCTTTATGCATAGAAAATCTAAAGTTTTCCATAACATCAGCTAAAAGTACAACATCTGTTTCATTGTATAGTTGTAAATAATCAGACATAGTTTTGCAACCAAAAACATCCCACACTTTTAATGCGTGTGTTAGATCTTTTTCTTCAATTCCTTCTCCATTTAAGCTTGAATAAAATTCTTCTATAGGTGGTAGTTGTGTTTCTTTTAACTTATCAAAACTATCCATCCATTCATAAGGAAAGATACCCTTTCTACTTAACAATTTTAATTTTTCTTTTGTATAACCACCACGATGTTTTTCTAAATAATACTTTAAATTTTTTAAATTTTCATCTTTTAAATTTTCTACAATTTTTTCTAAACTACTAGCTAAAAACTTAAAACTATCAAGAAATCTTAATTTAATATTTTTATTTCCTACCTTTAGATTTTTTGTAAAACTAATATATTTTTCTTCTGTGTTAGGTAAACAATCAATTCTACCACTAGTTTTACCAAGATACTTAATAAAAATATGTGCATCATAACCAGATAAATTATGAAAGATAACAGGTATAAAATTTGGAACTTTTGCTTTAAGATTACAATCATTATGTGCGGCACCTCTATAATTACCAGTAAAATGACAATGATCTCTTACTTTATAATTTTCATGAGTAAATTTACCACCACATATCCAACATTTTACTTCATTTTTATGTTTTCTAACTTTATCTTCAGTTAATTTTTCTATTTTTACTGGGTTTTTATAAAATTCATTATAAAGTTGTTTGGCATCCTTAGTTAAAGTATCTATAAAATGTTTTTCGGCATCCTCACCTACATATCCTCTTAATACTGGTTTCATAATTTTATCATTAAAAGGACAAATTAAATAGTTATAACTTACAGGTATATGCTTTTGTGTTTCAATAGTATTACTTTTTTGTTGTGGTTCTATTTTTTGTAATATACATTCAAAATCAGCAATAACAACAAATGGTACCGGTATTTTTCTACAATAGTTTTTAAACTTTATAAAAATTTCTTCAGGATTTTCAGGATCAAACTTAGGCATTATTAAATCAACTCCATCATGATCTTTACAAAGCTCCATATGCTTTTCTAAAAGTTTCTCACTACCAAAATGATTCATACAAAGCATACAATAATCTACATTATTATTAGAGGCAGTTTGTGTTCTCAGTAAAGCATTAATATTTTTTATTAAAACATAATGTGTTTTTTCTTCTTCATCTTCAATATATAACAAATTTATATGATTTTCTTTTAAACTTTTTATAACTCTAATACGTTTGATTTTTTCCTTACCTTCTACTATCCCAAAAACATTAACGCTAATTGTTGGATTTTGTCTTTCAAACTTATCTATATCCTGTAAAGAAACAGGATATTTAATTCCTTTCATATTTAAGCTATTTTCCTTAGATTTTAAATCACCAATTCTTTCAGGGTGGTTATCTGTTGGATTTAAATGCCTTAAAACACACCATTTAAAACATTCATCATCCTTATTTTTCATATTAATACATGCCTTTTTATTTTTAATCCAATCAGGTAAATCTATCCATCCACCTGCTCTTAATGGTTCATAAATAACACTATGTAACTTTAAATGAACCACACTATTAAACGACCAACCACTACCATTTGAAGTAAATTTAATAAAATTTTCTATAATTCTTTCCATCATATTTAAGTATACTTCTGTTATATTGGTTCCTTCTAAAAAAATCTCATAACTACCAGAAGAAAAATTTGCTTTTACTATTTGTCTATTATTATCCTCTCCTCTTTCCATAAAACATTGAAGATTTAATTTTACTTTATGACTATGCATGCTACTTAAAAGTTTTTCAATTGTTGGTTTTGTTAGCATTAAAAACTCTTGTAACGTTTTAACAGGTATACCGTCTATTTTATGTTCAGTTGCATAATTATTTAAGGCAGATCTATTTTGTATTATTTTTATTTTTTCCTCTCTTTCTTTATCATATATACTTTTTATTTTATTTTTTAAAGCATTAAGTTCTGGTGTTATACTTGGTTGTTCTACTCTTACATTTTCTAAACTCCTTATCAAATCATTAACTGAAGTAGTTTGTTGCCTGGTTGGTCTTTGTCTTGGCGGTATATAGGGTGTTGGTTGTAATATTGGTGCATCAATGGCAACGATATCCCTATCTAATATTGAGGGTCCCGTATTAATCAAAAGAGTTATTAGTTCATCACGTCTAAGCCTTGAGTATCTTCTTAATCCCCTTTCCCTTGCTAAATTTCTTAATCCAGCTACATTGTATCTATCAAATTGGCGATCCATTTTTTTTAAATAAAATATTCTTTCCTTAAGTCAAATTTTATTATTTTTTTCATAAATAATAAAATTAAAGAATATCAATTCTATATTTACCTTTCCATACTCTACCATTCCAGTTTTCAATCGTTTGTGGACATTTATCTATATACTTACTAGCCTTGTAAATCGATGGAAACTCTTTCACCTCTTCAGTTTCAACATCCTTTAAGGTAACCCTCTTTGGGTTTTTACCAATATCCTTTAATCTTTCATAATTAGGAATTTTTTTTAAAAATTTTTTTTCTTCCTCTTCAGGATACAAACCATGCTCTTTTAACACATCAATATACTTTTTCTTATTCCAATAGGAATACCACTTAATATTGTTATCTGTTAATATTTTCTTAAAATCAGCAACCTTTTTCATTTATTTTAAGTAAAAAATTACTTAATATACTACACTCATCTTATTCCCATCACTCTGGAAGTTAATTAGTCTATCACTAATTAAAACAGCATAAGCTATAGTATCTGCTGGACTAGGTGGATTGAATGTTGCTTTAATGTGAATATCAGTAACAGAATACTTAAGTCTTTCACTTTGTTTACTTAAATCAAACACAAACAAAGGATAAAGGATTTTGTAATCTGAAGGAGTAATATTAGGGTTTGATACTAATTCATCCATGTTAAAAAACTTTTTTCTAAATGAAGCAGCTTCACCATATATTCTACTAATTTTATTAGTAACAAAATTTATATCATAATCATATGCAGGAAATTTTCTGGATCCTAGCATAACATAAATATTTTTTGTATTTATGCTGTCAAATATAGCTGGGTTTTGATCTTGACGACCACTTTTTCTAGATTGAAAACCAACAATTAAGAAACGCGGCACCTCAGGAGATGATTTAGATGATAACCTCCAAGTAAAACCTGTTGCTTGCGGAACCGCTATACTATCGCTTTGTATCATTCTATATCCAACTGGAAATTTTTCTTTTTTCTCAATAAATTTAAAAAGTTCCATCCTATTACCATCTTCCGGTTCTACATGAGGCATAAACCAAGATACCTTCTCTAATACAACTTTACCAACATCAGCGGCACCAGCTCTAAAAATTGCGTCATTGTCATTATTTCTTGTTAAGGTTAAAGTTTGTTTCATACCATATAAAACTTTGTTGTAATCTTCACAAAAACCAAATATATGTTTCAAAGGTATCCTAAAACTAAAGGTTCCAACTGGTTCTGAACTAAAAATATAATCCCTTCTTATCTTAAAACCTATATTATTAACAACATCAGCTAATCTACTAGTATCTTTATACCACAATTGGTTTAGCCCTTGTGATTTAGCAAAGTCATCTGGGTACTTTAAAAGTCCAAGCATTGTTGTAGTCTGACCAGGATAATTAATGCTTTCTATCTCTTGCCCACTTAGTTGATATCTGATATTTTTAAACAGATATAATAGTCCATTATTTATTAAGGTTGCCACATCAACTTCATTATAATCAGTATCATCATTTTTTACTAATTTACCTATAATTTGTAAATATGACTCTGAAGGATGATAAAAAATATCTTGAGTTTCGATATCAATCCTAATATTTCCTCCAGGGTTGTTTATATTGGTTCCTGTAATAGGTTCATACTCATGATATTCATATTCATCAATACTATCATCTTTAAAAATCGGTGCTTTAATATTTAATATATCCATTTTATTATATGCAATTATAATTTTTAAGTCAAATTATAATTGTTTAAATTAATTTGCCCATAGTTGAGGGAATGACTTGTTTTCATCATTTACATACACACCCTTAAGTTTAATATTTTTAATTTTTTCTACTGAAAGGTTTTTTTTCATTTTTAGATAAATTCTATTTCCATAAAGTATGGTTACCTTAGACATATTATTTTCTTTTAGATATTGATTTACATCTTCTTCAAATTCCTTAATGATATCAGCTTTTTCAGGTGACAATTTTAAAGCAATCTTTTTATAATCATAATTTGTATCACTGCTATCTAATACTTCACAATCTTCATCAAGTTTTAAATTAGCATAAAGGATACTAACCTTTTTTGTATTGTATTTTTCATAATGTGTTAAATTAAATTTTAGATTTGTCATTTCTTTTTTATTTAATGTTTATTTTTACTTAACTTAAAGTTCATAATACTTTAACTCCACCACCCTTACTATTTAATTTCTTAACTAAATCTTGAATAGCAATTGCACTACCATCTATTAAAGCATTAATATTTTGCGTTGCAGGTTGAGTTGTTGTAGTAGGCTTTTGTGTATATTTTTCTATAATCTTTTTAGATTTTGGTGTTAAAACCTTTTGAACTAACTTTTTACCTGCATCAACAGCGGCACTCTTTCCAACCTCTAATGCTTTCTTTGCTCCTTCCTTAGCTACACTCTTACCAACATCAACTGCTGAAGATGCAATTTGTTTAGCTGCTTGACTAGTAAATAGTTTTGTAAGAAAATTAGCTAAAGTATCAAATATTCCTGCTCCTCCATAAGCATATCTTCTTTTAAATCCTCTCTTTTGTGATGTAATCATTTTTATAGTTTAGACATTAATTTTTTATAAGCTTTTGTATCTAATATACGTTGTCTTTTTAATTCATCACAAATACTTACCAACTCATTTCTTACACCAGTATTACCGGCTCCTTTACTTGCCATTAAGAGGTCTAATCTTTCTAATAGTGCATTAGGATCAGATGGGATAATAGTAATTCCTCTACCTAAATAAGGAGAATAAGGATGATAACGTTTTTCATTTCCTCTTATTGGAGATGTAATTAATGGTATTAATGTTTTACTAGCTTTTTTTTCATTTTCTCTTATTCTACTAGCCTTTTTTTCATCCCAAAAAAATCTAAGAATGTATTTCCACTTATTTGTTCTTTTGTCTTTAGAATTATTATTGTTTGGGTCATTATCTTTATGAAGAGTATTACTTTTTAATATTATCTCCTTGTAATTATCAAAATCCTTTTCAGTAAATATATTTTTTGGTTCTTTAGCCACAATTAACTCCCACAAACCTGGTGTGCCTTTATATTCATTATTATCAATGTAAAAATTATCATTTACAATATCAATTTTTTTATTACCAATATTTAATTTTTCATCTTTTTCATAAAGACCATATATTAAATCAACTTCATCTTTATTTTTAAATCTTCTTAACTGAGATAGTTCAAATGGATTAACCATTATTTTTGATATATCATCATCTAAACCTTTTAATTCTAATAAATCAAAAAAATTGACAATTTCATTTTCTTCTTGATCACTTAATTTTAATTCTTCAAAAACATTCAAAGTAGGAAATTCATCAAGTTTAGTTGTTAATCTACTAATCTTATTAAGGCCTAATTCTCTTGCAATCTCCTTTGATGTTTCTTTTTGTGATTCTGTAACAGGTCTAAAAAACCTAGAAAGTTGTTGTTGATATTTAAGTTTGCCTTCTTTCTCTGCAAGTTGATTATCATGAATTCTTTTCTTCAGTGCAATGAATTCTTTTACTGTTTGCTCCCTTTTTAAAGGGTCTCGTATCTTCAAAAATGACATTTTTAAAAAGTAAAAAAATTTTTTAATTTGTATTGTCTATCTCACATGCACAAGAACACTTAAACTTAGGTGGTTTTATTTTTAATTTGAATGCCTTTCTACAAGCCTCCTGAATTCCTCCCGTGCTTCTATTCGCCCCTTCTCTATTAAACTCTCCGATTCCTCTAGCTTGCTTTTTTTCTTAGACTTACTCCTAATTTCTTCCTTCATTTGTTTGTATTTTCCCAATTCTTCCATAATTAAAGTAAATTCTGAATGATCTATTTTGTTGTCTGTTATTGCTTTTGATATATGTGTAAGTAGTGTGTTTAGCTTTGAATCAGCCAACATTTTAATCTGAAGATGTTTTTCAGATTTTGTTCTGCTTCTTCTAACCACAAACTTACCCACTAAAGCGGCTAACCCAACAACTAAAGCACAGCCTTCTAGAACCATAGTTGCAGGTATCGCTACTACGGTTGATAGTAAAGCGATTCCCCCTGCTCCGGCACCCAGTGCTATAACGGTTAGTCCAGCTTCTACATTGTCCACATTCTTACTAATCTTTAAATACTTTTTACTTAGTTGCTCTCTTTCCTTAACTTCATTTTCTAGAAAAGTCTGAATTTCTGATATCTTTTGTAACCTGAATGATTGACCGTTATCTCTTGCAGATATTACTGGCTCTAATGATGGTGCATTTGGTATATTTCGTGCTTCTGGTAACTCTGGATAAATCTTTTCTTTTAGTTCCATTTTATTAACAGCAACTTATTTTTAAATAGAATAGTAAAGACGACATAAAAATGTGTTTTCTTGTATTTTTTTTATTTTACCAGAGTTGTTTGTAATTGTTGCAACCATGTCATCCACTTCTTCTAACGTAACTTCATTTGTAATAGATAATTGATTAAGTTTAAGATTATAAGATAGAGAAGCTAAAACAAAACCTTTACTCATATTGAAGCCCATACCTAAGGCTAACGTCATCGTTTGTCCTCCTTCTATTACTAACGGTTGTTGGGTAAAAATATCCCATGTAACAGGATTAACTTTTTTAGCTGGATACTTAACTTCTACAGGTTTCCAAAAAATAGTTTTTGGTTGAACTATTTTATGTTTTCCATTTCCAAATTTATGCACATTCATATTTTTTTATTTACAATATTGCACCTAATATAGGAATATTAGCAAATGGGCTATTAGGTCCTAAAAGAAGACCTTTTCCATCATAAATTTTACCACCTTGTTTTAAATACAATCCATCACCAACGGAACCTAATCCTTTACCTTTGTATGGTTTAAGATATAAACCTTCACCATCAGTTTCTACTTGACAGACACAGCCACCTTTCTTAAGATACAAACCATTACCCATTGCTTTTTGAACTCCTGAAGATGCTAAACCAGATAGTGCACCAATTCCTATAGCAGGTAAAACGGTTCTTGCTAATGTAGGTAGAACTGATGAAGCTAATCCTGCTAATAGAGGTAAAAATCCACCTTCTACTTTCATATTTTGCTTAAGTTGTTTAGTTGACATTCTAAACGTTGCCCCCTTACCACTTTTATAAGCTTTTGTAAGTTTAATTACTTGTGGTTTGGTTAAAGCTATTACATCATTACCATGAATATCTTCATGCTTTAAACGAATACTTGTCGGAGCTTTGTTTCTAAAAGAATGTAAAATTTTTTCCTTTTGTCCGTCTGATATATTTATTTTAGCGTTAATATAGTTTGTCATTTTTTATATCTATCTTGCTTCTCTTATATGAAATCTAATTGTTAAATTTTCCCCTCTAAGATTGAGTAATGTTCCATCTTGGTCTGTAATTGATACATTTAAATTATGTATTTCATTTAATGTTAATGGAAGGTAAACAAGGTTTACCGGATTTTCTATAATTTTATATCCTGGTGATACATTTGGAAAAAAACTATAAATTGTATTTTTTTGTGAACCGTTAACATAACTACCCGAAATTAAATCTATATTAACTAGTAAGCTATTAATACTAAGAATATTTACTACATTTTCTGATTCATGAAATCCTTGTGTATATTTAGCACGAGAGAACCCTAATATTTTAGCAATAGAATGTTGTTGGTTAAAATCAACCTGATATCCATTTTCTATAACAAGAATAGACTTTAAAGTATTAGTATTTGCTGAGATGCTAATATAATATTCTTCATTAACAGCATCATAATGACCCTTTTTTCTCATTTCTTGTTGAATTACATCATTAATATCAACTAGATCATAACTTCCTTCAGGTATTCTTATTTTTACCCATGTTGCACCATTATCTGGTGTATAAACAAAAATGTTATTGCTTGCATCAATATTAGGAAATGAATAATAAGTTTCAAGATTAACCAATGCTATTTCATATTCTTTTTCTTTTTCTAATTTAAGTGGAGGAGTAAATCTTGTTGTAAACTCTGTTTTGTTATCGCTTACGATAATTTGAAATGATGTTTTATGGTTAGTGTTTTTTACTATCTTTTCAAGTAATTCTACTTCCATTTTATAAATTTGTAAAATATATTTTAATGAAAAAATATATTTTTTAATTATAATCTTTGTAATTTCGTGGTATGTAAAAGTTATCAAAACCACATCTATATTTTCCATCGTTAGGGTTCTTAGTTAAATCTAACACTACAAAACCATGAGGTATTTCCCAACACTTTTTACAAAAATTAATAAACTCTGTTTTAGTCATATCATCTCCTACATGATCACTATAAATATGATTAAGATTTTTTAAGTCTTGTCTAAACAAACATATTAAGTTAGCATTTTCTCTAATAGTTTGACGGGGTAGTCTAAAATAATTTTGTGCTAGATAAAAACAATCAGCATTACTATGTCTTCCTCTTACATAATAGTTTTCACACTTGTTTTGTCTTTCTAAAAGTAAGTCATCAAATATCATTAAGTTTTTATTTGATGCATTTAAATCTCTTGGATCAGGTACATCACTAGCATATTCAAAAAATTCACAATCAATATCAGATTTTTCCTTAATTGTTTTTGCCCATTCTTCAACTAATGCAGTAGGTGAAATATCTCGGTTTTGAACTTCATCTTTAAATGAGAACAACCTTAATATGTATTCTTTTGGTATTTTTTCTTCAAAAGCTTTTTTAAGTATGCGATATTCTGGTTGAAACAAACTTTTACCAAAAACGTATAAGTTACCATAATCTAACCAATCAGGTCTTAACAAAAGGTTAAGTAAAAGTGTAGTTTTACCACATCCTGATTTGCCTACTATTAAACCTCTGATACTCCTTGGTAAAAGAGGATGGTTAAATCTTTTTGCTAAAGTTTCATTCCAAGATAAATTAACAATATCCATATTTTAATTAAAAAAATTTATTTTAATATATAAAAAAATGTATTGCGTTAAATGTAAAAAGAAAACAGATACTACTGATATACAGTATACGGTAAGTAAAAATGGTAAAAATATGGCACGAGGAAAATGTGTTGAATGTGGAACAACAAAAACACAGTTTATTAAACAACAAGAAGGTGGTTCGTTGTTAAACAAAGCAATCAATAACTTACCTGTTGAAATGCACTTACCTGGTCATAATTTTACTGGCCCTGGTACCAAGTTAAAGAAAAGATTAAATCCTGATTTAACACCTAAAGAATGGTCAAAGCCTGTTAATCGCGTTGATGAAGCGGCTTATCATCATGATATCTGTTATCTTAAGCATAATGATACTAAAACACGGAATGATGTGTGTGATGCTAATATGCTTAAAGAGTTAAACGGTATCTATAATCCTACTATTAAGGAAAGAATGGAAAGAGGATTGGTTTCATCATTGATAGGAACCAAGAAAAGATTTGGTATGGGTGTCGGTAAAAAAAAAATATTCACTAGCAGAAGAATTACATAAACCTGTAAAAAGAAAATTTAAGAAAAGGAGAGTTAGAGTAGGGGGTGTCGATAAGATATGGGCAGCAGATTTAGTAGATATGCAAGCATTTTCTAAACTTAATCATGGAGTAAAATTTCTTCTTGCTGTCATTGACATCTTTTCAAAATATGGTTGGCTGGTCCCCTTAAAGGATAAAACAGGAAAATCTGTTTCTGCTGCACTGAAGAGTATTTTTAAGGAAAGAAAGCCTGAGAAAATGTGGGTGGATCGGGGGAAAGAGTTTTATAACAAAGATGTTAAAGATTTGGTTGAATTGTATTCTACTGAAAATGAAGAAAAATCAAGCGTTGTTGAGAGATGGATTAGAACAATGAAAGAAAAAATGTGGAAGTATTTCTCTGCTCACTCAACAAATGTATATATTGATGTATTACAAAATCTTGTTAAGGAATACAACAACACGAGGCATTCTTCTATTAAGATGTCGCCAATTGAAGCAAGTAAGAAGAAGAATAAAAATAAAGTTTGGACAACATTGTATCCTGATTATGACCAAGTAAGGGAGGATATCAAACCAAAGTTTTCTGTTGGAGACAAAGTAAGGATAAGTAAAAAAAAAAAGACTTTTGAAAAAGGTTATACTACGAGATGGACTGAAGAGGTTTTTACGGTTTCCAAAGTAAAACAAACGACGCCTATAACGTATAAGATTGAAGATTTAAATGGTGAAGAAATAAAAGGTTCTTTTTATGAACTAGAACTACAAAAAACGAGTCAAGAGGTGTATAGGATAGAAAAGATTATTAAAAAAGGTAAAAAGAAATCTCTTGTAAAGTGGAAAGGTTATTCTGATGAGTTTAATTCATGGGTTGATAACGATGCTATTGTAAATATTTAACTATATAAAAATGGAAAATATTTTAATTGATAATATAACTTTACCAAATAAACCTTTAAGCAATTTTGAGCTTGAGGATGCCGTAAAAAAATTAAAAATAAAAAATTTTAGAGGAACATTTTTAAGAGATACCCTACCTAAAAAAGTAAGAAATAAAGAATGTGGTATATTAAATCTTGATGCTACTGGCGGACCCGGTACTCATTGGGTTGCTTGGTTTAAAGATGGAAAGAAAAAAATTTATTTTGATAGTTATGGTATTCAACCACCTCTCGAAATTATAGATTATTTAAAAAGTCCATTACAATACAATACGGATCAATTACAACAAGCAGGTGAAGTATTTTGTGGACATTTATGTTTATACATTCTTAAAGAGTTGTGCTTGGGTAATAAATTTCAAGATATTTTAAATAAACTTTTTTAGCAATATTAAAAAAAATGCCTGTTGATAAATTTGGAAGAATGGATGAAGTTAAAACAAGCGGTGATGGGGTATCACTTGCTTACATTACTAACAACTTTTTACGTAAAGATGGAACAACCACTGTTACCGGTTCCATAAATATGGATGGTAACACTTTAACAAGGGTTAGTAATCCAGTAAATCCTCAGGATGTTGCTACTAAGAGTTATGTTGATGGTAGTAGCTCAGGGTTGTTAGATGAAAACGGGGGGTATCATATAGAGGGGTATCTAAACATGGGTTTTAATAAAATAAAAAACTTAGATGAACCTGAGGGGCCCAGTGAAGCTGCTACAAAAAGATATGTAGATGGTATTAATGCAATACGAAAACAACAAGATGGTACCTGGTCTGCTGTTGCAGATATAAGCATGAAGGGGTATCATTTAATGGATCTTATAGATCCTGCATCCCCGATGGATGCTGCTACAAAAAGATATGTAGATTATGCTAATCGCGCATTTATTCATGATGGTGATGCATATACATCAAGTAGTGACATTTCTATGGGTGGATGGAGGATTAATGATGTTGCTTCACCTATAAATAATCGACAAGTTGCAAATAAGTTTTATGTAGATAGCATTGTTAAGACGGCCACCGCAGGAAAAAGAGCTTTATCACAAAACCAAGCTGGGGTTTTCTTAGCAGCTGGTAAAATAGATATGAACACTCACCCACTTACTGGCTTACCAAATCCAATAGACCGTGATTCTGCTGTCAATAAAAATTATGTTGATAATGGGGGTGCCATTGTAAAAAATCCTGATGGAAGCTTTACAGCTTCTGCGGATATAAATATGCAAGGCTTTACTATAAAAAATGCTGTGGCTCCCGTAGAAGAAAGAGATATAGCAACAAAATCCTACGTAGATGAAAAAATAGGCATTAAACCAAAACCTATAATTACTGTGTGGGCTGAGGAAAAGGGAGAACTTAAGAAAAACAGCTTTCAGTTTTCATTTGGTAATGGTTTATCAGGTCCATCTCATGCATTGGGGGGTTATTGTTTATCCGTGTCAGGAAGAATATTACGCGGCACATTAGTTTCTTTACCAAAAGATGATAATGATAGTATACTTGAAATAACCATATCATCTGCTGAAACTGGAAAAAATATTATTAAAAAACGTGATGAGTTATGTACTTGTACAGAGTTTAATCCTCCTATTGAGGTCAACCAATGTGATGTTATAAATTTTAAAACTGTATCAAAAAATCCAAAGGTAACTAATTCTTATGTAGCTATATTGATAGAATTGGACTTGTAAAATATATAACCCAGAAAAAGGGTTAAATATTTATAAAAACTTAAAGTTTATACTATATTCTTCAATGTCATTAATACAACTTTCAAGGAAACTATGTTCATTTGGACAATCTATAAATCTTTGTTTAAAGAGAGATAGCAAATTGGTTAAATCTTTACTGTAAAAATGATGTTTAACGCGTATGTTGTTACCACCAACATAAAATGTTATGTTTAAAGTATCTTCTTTAGGTTGTTCATAAAACATTTTACTGCAGTAATAGTAAATATCACTAAACCGTCTTTGATTTTTATAGGGCATAAGACCGGTTCCATTTGTGTAAATGATTTTGTTTGTGTTTATAGGATGAATATTTGATTTATCCTTAAGTAGGTCATTTAGCTTTTGCTTGAAATCTGGCTCTAGTTCTAGCATTTTATTTTATGAAAATTTTTTTTAGTTAATCTATTTCTGCTATTTCATCCACGATGTCTTCTTCCACCACAGCTTTCTACTGTTTATCTGGTTTTGCATTGTATTTTATAAATCCGTTATAACAACTTGCTGTAAATACTGTTACACCATAAATTGTACCTAAAATTTTAAAATCAATTGTTATTTTCCTTCTTAGTTTAATATGATGTTTATTAGTTTTATCTTCTTCCTCATTATAAAATAAAGCAGCTTTCTTTTTCATTAAATTACATGTATCTTTTATATACTCATCAATAAAATTTATCATTTCATCTTTTTTGCTTTTCCCTTTAAATTTCTTTTTTTTATCAATAATACTACAAATATTACTAAGTTCTTTACTACCACATTTTTCATTAACTCTATATATAATTTTTTCAATAAAATCATCCAAATACTCCATTATTTCTAGAATGCTATAATCTTTTAAAGAGCCAAAAACAAAATTACCTTTAAGTAATCCTTCTTTTTCTGTATATAAACTAGCAAATTTATTCATGTTTTATATATCTCTGGTTCTTTAACTAACTATGTATGCTGGAACTTTTAAGAGTAAATTCAATTTTTTATTTCTATCAAAGGAATAAAAAATTAAAAATTTTTTTTAAAATTTTTTTTATTCATCAATGTTTATTAAACCGTTTTCTAGTTCTTCTCTTTCAGATATTAGATGATCTAGATAGAAACATTCGTCTGCAAATTCACAATTTTTATCAAACCATTCTTGCATTACACCACCGTATATACTATTAGTTAAGTAGTAAGTATATTTACTTATTTTTTTATAAAACTCTTCTAGTTCTCTAAATTCTTTTTCCAGATTTTCCACATGTTTGTACTCTTCTTCCTCTACGGAAAATGCTACACATGCTCTGTTTGTTATTTCTTTAAATAAATCATATTTATGACTAATTTCATTAAATGCTCTTAATTGAAATTCGTCTATTACCTGTTTGTCTTTTACAGTTTTACTTGCTTCTATTTCTTCCTTTAATTTTTCCATATTTCTCTTTTAATATGGGTTATATATCATCTTAAGATGAAATATATACCATGGATTATTATTTAAGTCCTATTTTTAACATTAAATAATTGTGATATTACTCTAATCTTTTTTGTATGGTATGAGATAACCACTCGGTAAACTCTTCTGCATCAAAAAAATTCTCTACGTATCCTATTTTCTCTTCATTTATTCCTTCTGCTCTTTTAAGGTAATTTCTATACCTCATCACATCACGCACCGTTTCATGTGAAGATGTTCTTGCTAGAGTAGCATAGTATTCAATTTCATCCTTTGAAAAGGTTTTATTATCTGGTTCTTTGTAACCATCTTCTATTTCCTTTAAAGCAGGTTTAACAATCTCCTCTTCACAGTTATTAAAGAATATTTCTATTCCTTGCAACACCTTCTTCTTAGTTTTCTTGAGTTTATCTCTAAACTCGTTGAGGATGTATTCTTCTCCTCTTTCTAAATGTTGTTCTACTGATTCTCTTTCAGTATGTTCTATTTCTGTTTCTCTTAATGAATTCATGTTTTCTCTAGTTTCAGTAAAACTTGTCATTATTTTACCTACTATTTTTGTGCGATTTTTTACCTTAAAATCAATTTTTTTTTATTAATATCCCAACCCACTTACTAACTCATAAACTGGCTAGCCATTGCATGACGCGTTGGTTGATGGGGGGGTTAAGCGATTAACTGATGTAAGGGTTTGCAGATTAACTGATGCCGTTGGTTAGCTGGTTAACTGATGCAATAATTAACTGATAATCTGGCTAGCTGATGTGTTGGTTGATGGGGGGTTTCCGATGATTAACTGATGTAAGTGATTGTCTTGAGCAACTCGGTAACTCATTGACTCAGTAACTCATTGACTCAGTAACTCATTGACTCAGTAACTCAGTAACTCGGTATCCCTGTATCTGAAGCAATGACGCGTGATGTAATGATGTAATGATGCACCCGGTTAGCCTGATGCAATAATTAACTGATGTAATGATGCGTGATGATGAAATTTTTTTTTTTTAAAAATTAAATTTTTTTTTTTTCGAAAATTTTTCATCTACCGCGTGGGGGGTTGATATGTTATAATAATTGAATTAAAGGTAAAAGGATTAAGATAGAGGTTAGTTTGATTTAATTATGAATGCTTCACCTATTGGTTCGTTGGTTTATGATTTCATGAGCATGTGATTTTAGAGGGCGTGTTACATGAAATTTGGTGAGGGTTATTGTGTTGCATAAGGGATGTCGTGTTGTAAGGTTTTATATAGAGGTTTGGCCCAGATCGAGTGATATGATATCTACTAATAATGATAATAAAAAACCCTCTTCTATGTCTATTACGATATTCTGGCATGCTGTTACATGGACCAGAAAAAACTCACTCGTCACAACTCGGCCGATTCCGTACCTACATCGAACCTCGTCTGTATAAGGGAGGCTTTCATTTTGAACTACCAATCACATGATCTTAAACATGGCGGCGCCCCTGTAGATCGCTTAGCAACGACATGAACAACCACGGTGAAGTTATTCACTTCTATCGATCCGTCGATGAAAGCTCCCAACGGAATTGATAAACCACGCTAAAAATTGAATGTACAAACTGTTTGCCGACTGAAATACTCTTAGAAAGATAACGATAGAAAATTTACTCATGCGTTCTTTCTAAAGAGGAGCCTTACAATTTCAATAACGGTAAAGCGGTGTGCTTCCGGAGATGTGCGAAATGTACCGTGTAGGTGCATATCAAACTACGTGATACAGCCGAGGGATTTGATCACCGGATCACCCGAGGTATGCCGAATGAGAAAAAACTGTCAGTAGATTATTACCTGTTAACTTTACAGCTCGTGCATTTTGGTATCCCTGTAGTACACAAAATGTGTTTTAGCTATTTTTACGCTGGATCAAAAGATATGGATGACGTCACTCAAGAATAATCATGAGCATGAATGTTTTTTTTTTTTTCTATTGAAATACATGAAAAAGAATTTAAATGTTCATTTTAACAGATTTTATTCGTGAACACCAGACTGTAAAATTTGGTGTGCACCAGGTGATATAATAGTTTGATCATACACCGAGACAAAAAACCATCCTCATTATTATTACTCCTCGTTATGTTTACTGTTGGAGTATATACATTGTCACTCGTTCAAGTTGTTTTGTACACGTATTTGTATCGGGACAGGTGGCCTACATACTTGTATAAAGGATTGAATTTAAAATCGAATTGAATTAATTCTTATGTCCGTTTAGTCACCTTTTCTCGGGAAAAAAGATCAAGCAAAATCTGAATTCCGAAATGAAAGACAGAATTTTCGGTTCATAATTCTGTTTAAAGAATGGCAGGGTCATTGAAATAAAAAAAATGACAAATTTGAAACACAAAGGGATTGAGAAATCTAAATTTCTTTCAACGTTAATGATTCATTCGTTTCCATGCAGAGAAACATTCCGTTCAATATTGTCTTTCTAGGTTTACCTGAGCACGAGACGAGGCGCATGGATCTTTCCTCGTTTAGGCGACCAAGGTCAACCGAGTGATGCTATTTTAAACGTTCGATTCAATAAGTTTATGCTAAGTGTCATCCCTGGAGCTTCTGAAAATTTGAAGAAGAACCTAAACAAACGATTTAACCACAGGAAATTTTCGCTGGAACCCAAACATTGCCCGCTATCCCTGAATCCAACAACCAATGATGAGCTTCCGAATCGCATAATTTGCGGTAACGTGATCGTCAAACCGAACATCCGGGAATTTACTAAAACTGGAGTGGTATTTGAAGACGGGACTTTCGAACAGGTCGATGCGGTAGTGACAGCTACCGGATATATTTTCGGTTTTCCGTTTTTAGACAAATCCATAACCGAGGTAAAAGACAACAAGGTGAATCTTTATAAATACATGTACCCACCGGATATTGAGAAGAACACACTGGCTATCATAGGATGTCTTCAACCTTCGGGCTCCATTCTGCCAGTAAGTGAGATGCAGTGTAGACTTGCAACAAGGATGATTAAGGTAAAAAACATGCATGCACTTAACTTACCATGTCACTTCTACTGCTATGATAAACTCATTATATCATAAACTCATTATTAAGAAAAAAAAAAAAAAAAACGGACTTGAAGTCAGAAAACCCCACACTTAGTAAACGAGTCCCATCGTTGTATGGATTATGAACTTAGCTAGGCCGCCAACAAAATTTTCTATTGCCTAGCATAGCGATTGTAACATTTAAAGATGCCGATTACTACCAGCTTGTAAACTTGTTGATCCATACAGTAGATACAACTGAAGGTGAGGATTTGGTAAAATCGAACGGTGCAAATTACTGAGCAATACAAACATACAAAGTTCGGTTTTCCAACAGTTTTTCATAAAGGGACATAATTATGTAGATTTTTGACATGAATCGAACTGTTTTTGTTGAATACGGATCAATACTACAAAATATGATTTTCTTAGCAAGCGTAAAGAAACTGGACTGTTACATTCAGTAATCAAAGTGCTGTAAGCACTATAATCGGTCGACACTGAATAATTGCCGTGGTTTGAAATCACGAATCAAATGGTAGATGTTTGAACTATGTATGGGACAAAAAATCCTACACCGTTACAAATGAGCCACGTAGGATCCCACTTTTTTAAACTGTCTTTTACAAATTAGTAGTTTAACGATTGGTTAAAATATAGGCTATGTTTGCAAGCCGACAGCAATAGAACGCAAAAGATATGTGACAATTCTGATCAGCAATACCCATTATTAAGTTTTAGATATCACTCATCATAAACAGCATTACCTACCAACCCTTTAAAAGGGTGAAAAAATACATATATTCTTTTCTGTAACTTTGGCAGCTTTGGTAACTGTATTGTAACATATAAAAGCCGTATAAAATATGCCTGCATTATAACTTTGGAATTGTTTACTTTTGGCTGCTTGTGGGTCTTTCATTTTTTTCATTTTTAACAAGACATCGTATTCATCTTGACAAACTGTCCTACCTATTTTTTAGCGGGCCAAATCGTCCAGTCCAAACGTCTGCTGGCAAATTTCTCCTACATTATACTTTCAAAGAATGTAGATACCCAATAGCTCCCTAACCGTCAACTCTTTACCAAATGATAAAAATTTAGACTTGTCCAAATCAAAAGCATCTGCACATGACGAATTAAACATAGACCAAATGATGATTTGAATCGTTGAAAGGATAAAAAAAACATGAGAAAAAGAAAATGGTAACCTGCATTTTATCCTTTTCTCACAATGTTTTCAACTTCTTTCTCATGGGCATTAACAAAGGATAGTTTGGTTAAGAGTTAAAACACTCAGTTAATCGACTAGCCTTTTACAGTCAAGAAAACAATATCAAACATTAGGCTACAATTTCATGGTCGTTTTTTTTTTTTCCCCATATACATCCCAAATAAACAGACAATTAGATCTAAGATACTAACGTCTGTGATATTGAATTGCATTTCGTTTAAAGGACAGTCTGATCTTTATCTTTTATTATCTTCATAGGCGACTTTACTTGTCCATAGCCAACACAGGTAATTGTATTTGAGTCAATTGCTGAATACATCCAGTTTCTCCAACTATATTTTCAAAGCCCCACAGGTTTGTTTGGTCAAGGGTCAACAGACTGATTCTAGTCTGCAGAAACTCACCAAGAAGATATATGTAAGTGACTGTGTAAAATGGTAGTGCCACGGCTGGAAGGAGAGGAAGAGGGGCTGTGAAAACAATTTAAACCTTTTCCCGCTAAAACATTGAAATGAAATTTCATACCGGTAGTAAAACCCGAATAATTCTATGTCAAACTTATTCTTTTTCGGAAAAAGAAATATCTCCTTATCGGACAGTATAGATCCAAGCTCAGACTGCATGTTCTGTGCAGTCTGATCTTGATCTATACTGTCCGCAAAAAGGTCAGTGAGTCGCACTTAGCAGCCTAAGGGTTAATACATCATACGCTGAAAGATGCATAATCAGTCAGTATTGTAAATGGACAGTCGAGGCACTAAGGTTACACGCGGTGAATCGCCAGTCCATTCTGAAAATGTTTACGTAATGGCCTTTTCGCCAGGGCCATAACCTTTACACAACTCTATACCCTTTGTCCCCACAGCTTCACACGCTTCGCCT
This sequence comes from Tridacna gigas, assembly GCA_945859785.2. Lineage (NCBI taxonomy): Eukaryota > Metazoa > Mollusca > Bivalvia > Cardiida > Cardiidae > Tridacna > Tridacna gigas. The sequence continues at coordinate 46,844,742 of OX244030.2, read as the reverse complement.
CACATATACGATCCCTGCATTAAACGACCAACGACCGGTTACTATTTTACACTTAAGGCTGTTACGAGTTGCATTTACATCAGTTTTCTCTTAGGCCGAGCAATCTAAATTTTCAAATTCTTTTAAAGCAATGTTTCCTTGCAAACTCCTTTCTGTTGCGATTTTATTCCTCTCAAGACTAAAATGAACTATCATCTTTTCAACACCTGCTACATATACGGAGAGCACTCGTCCCTACTCGGCCGATCCCGTAACTACGTATAACTATCAACGGATCACTCGAAATTTGCCGAATGATATGGATAGCAGACGACTACAAGATGTATTCACATCACCCGATACACTTGATTCGCACTCGTTTCATTGACAAAGTTGCTGCTAATCTCTGACCCTATTTCTTATAATCGTGTTGAAAGTAAACTGCTCCAGTTTTTGCTGGCCAGAGATTTTGATAATACTGTAATTATGACATACTTCAATACAAAACAAATTGTAACCGCCGTTTATTACATAATTCAAAAGTTATTATGGGATTACTTGGCATTACTTAACGCCTGTTTACCGCTAATTACTATTCCTGCACTTATCTGCGTCAAAAGTGCGCTTATCTGGGTCAAAAGTAGTTTTTGTAATAAGGTCATCACAGCAGGTATAAGCGTTAAAACGCTGTAAGTAAAAGCTGTTACTAGTTGCAGTCACATCAGTTTGCCCTGAGCGGACGGGTTTCCGAAGTTTGCCATCTCTCTAATCGGTCTACCGACCGATTAAAAAGTAAAGAAAGAATAGCGTTTAAATAACGTTTTGTCATTTTGCAATAGGGTGCTCTGTTTGTTTTCATGACATCCGGATATGACGTCAACGTACCTATTCAAATACAGTCCCACATTATCGACGCGTGTCACTGACCATGTGACATTCCCAAAGGCTTTTGCTGGCTAACAGCGCAACAAGTAAGAATAAAGTAAACGTGTATGTATCCCAGTAAGAAAGTACCACAAAACAAGTATTTATTTCTTTCACTCTTATATCTGAGCTATATACTGGCAAACGGGTTTTGAATGTACCTACGTGATGTATTATACCAAGCAAGACAGTTAACTATGGGTCCATGAAATTTTGTCTGCCAATCGACTGAATCATGAGGTAGAATGTTCCGTGGGAATACATAAAATTTACAAAGAGCAAACCTTTCGGTCCATGTCAGCAGGTCAAATCTTAAAAAAAAGCCATGGGAGCGCTCTAGAGGCCATATTTTTAGTCTCATACTCATCCGTCCAGTTAAAGAAGGCACCCCAATCTAGTCTAAAAAAAATCTTTCGCTGCCAATTAAACAAATTCAGATTATTTCGGGGTTTAAAAGTAAATTTTGGTCAAAGCGTATATTTAATGTTGCAGACTGTGTAGCTCTAATATCAGACTGCACGTTCTGTGCAGTCAGATCTTTGATCTACACCGTCTGCAAAAGCTTTTGAAATCACTGTCTGCGATGTAAAAATTAACCCTTAGGCAGCTGATCGCAATTCAAGGATCCTTTGCGGACAGTGTAGATCAAGATCAGACTGCACAGAACGTGCAGTCTGATCTTAGATCTACGCTGCCCGATAAAGAGATACTTTTCACCCAAAAAACAATTTTGAAATTGCAATATTTGGTTTTTAACTCTCGGCTTAAAAGTTTCATTTAACTGATGTAGCAGGACAAGGGTTAAAGGCTTATTGAAAATGTCGATTGGGATATGTGGATGCATGTTTTGCTATTTTCTATTATCTAGAAGTTCAGATATTAATATAAAGTTTCAAGAATATGTTCCTTCCACAATCTTTTGACTTTATTCTAATTCTCCAATAACAAATATAACAAAACTTACAAAATTTAATGTGGCCACAAACGGTCGAGATCAATCCTAACAACGTTTTCAAAAGACAGCGGAGCAGGTCAAGTTTTGATAAGAGTTGAAAAAAGGAATGTCTAACCTAGTGAATGAAACAGACGTGTATTATTATGATGTAGCCTAGTCTTTTTAATTCATTCAGAACGGAATAAGTCTGATTAATAATGCGATCTTACAAATAGGGAGATGTTACACTACCGACGAGTTCCGAAATGTGGACGGATATCCGGTTGAAACAGGAAATGGTTTCAAAGAGATACGTAAAGTCAACACGTCACACAATCCAAGTGGACTACATATCTTTCATGGATGAGCTTGCAGTTCTCACTGGCTGTAAACCTAACCTAGGTAACAGCAGTTTACTTTGCATGTTTAATTTCATAATGATATGATTATTCTGAAAACAAGCTGAGTATAAAGTAACACAATGCAAAATAATTCCATGGCAATTTAGGTGCAAATATACATACAAATTCTAGTTATTTTTTTCTACCAATGGCCTTAATTGAGAGAAACATTATATTAAAAGACGTAGATCATTACTTTTTTTCTGGATGAAGGCAGTTCGAAGAATTTTTAAAAACAGATTTCAGGATAGAATAAGGTTTTTCTCTTTTTTACAAAAAGATCTAAGGCTGGCGTATTCTCGAAAATGTTCTTGGTATCTTTGAAGCTTTGATTAAGTCTATAAATATATGAACCATGCTCGGTGAAAAGGGGGCTCAATCGAATTGCAAAGCACATCAACCCATGTAAGCCTGCACAGTCTTCGCAGACTGACATGAGTCGATATTTTTTGCTATTTGTAAATTTCTCAATAACGAAGGACTATTCTACACCTACATTCAGTCGATTGTTAGACTAGATGGATTTTATGGATCTATAATTATGTGATAACTTGCTTAGCATAATGCATAACAGAGATGCAATAAAGTCCTCTTTACGAGAGTGTGGCTCAGTTATAAAACTTGAAGGGTACAGGATGTTCTGTTTTATTTCCATTAACTTTCAGTAGATAGAGTTCAGGATCAGATCTACGATTACTTTGATTGACAATTTCACCCTGACCACTGCGCTATGTAGTAAAAGAAACCCCTTACATGATAATAATTTTGATGCTTTGAAAAGTACTTTGTCATGTTTTTTGTTTATGAAAAAAAAATCTTTTAAGTCAAAGTTTTCCTATTAATAAAGGAAAGAGTGATAATTTCATTCCATACGCATGGCTATGTTCTGGAATTAGTTTAGCACCCTAGGCGAACATCAAATACGGGTTTCCTGTTATTTCTTCTCAGGACAAATGCATGAGAGCTTTTTTTCAGTTACATTCTTTAAGCACATTGAACTATCTATATTTGTTATCATCTCGAACTGTCATCTGCGACATTCTCATTTTGGTTTTAATAGGAAGTCCATGGACCGCAAATAGTATATAGATACCATTTAATAGCAGCAAAATAAACTAAATGTATTTATGAAAGCTATTCATTTTTTTCGTTTTTTGAACCTAAGTTAAGCTGATGTTCACAGACCCAAGACTAGCTTATCACTGTTTCTTCGGTCCATGCACAGCCTATCAATATCGGTTAATGGGGCCAGGTGCGTGGAAAGGTGCAAGAGAAGCAATTTTGACCACAACTTACCGGATGAACTATTCGCTGGATACACGGAAGTGCAATATACCGGAAGAGAGAGGGAATGTCTTTATCTACGCTCTTTCAATGGCTCTGTTGGCACTGTTTTTGTACTTCGCTTTTTAATCAAGCTATAAATAGCTCTGTACCTATTCGTATGTCATTGGAAACAAGCTATAAATGTTTCATTAATAGACAGAAAACTCAAGTGGTATAGGTCGTGGTTCTAAACCCTCTGGGTGCATAGCGAAGACTAGGTTGCATAAAAGTGTTTTGTCTCCTATTGCTCTCGTTACACAGGTCGTGCATGGTCGTCACAGCCGAATTTCATGCTCGTAATGTGCTAAGTCGACCATTTGGGGAAAGGAAGCACTTCAGCTGCCGATTACCCTCGTCACGGCTGCCAGTGCCGAGTTACATGTTGATTCTTTTGATGAAGTGTTTTGCCTGCCGATTGCTCTCGTTATATATTTCGTAGATGCTCGTCAGTGCAGAGTTTCGTGTGCGTAATGTTCCAAGAGAAATTGGCTTTTTCAGCAGGACAAAAAATAATTCATGCATATTCACTCATCCTGGACCCATATTAATTATTCGTTCTATTTAGCATTCTTTAACTAATTCTCAAGAATTTCTACAGTAGAAAGTGACGAAATTTCTGATTGTCTTAAGCAAATGATTTAGCCAATCAGAAATCGTGTTACTATTTTAAATCTTATTTCGGGTAAGAATGCAATCTCGAGTGGTTGCCGGTGAATACGAGCCCCGGTCAATAACCTATACAGCCCTTCATGCCGATTGTGTCCTTTGGTGAGGCACTCTCCAGCAAAGTACATTTTAGGACCCAGGATAAATGCACTGCATAGATTTGAGCCATGCTCTGGTAAAAGAGGATTTAATGCATCTGCAAGATGCATTATACCTAGCAAGGCATTACATAATCATCGATCCACGAACTCCTTTGTATAACGTCATAATAAAATATGAACGAATAGTGCGAAGAAACTTTAAAGAAAAGATCTCGACTGACTCACTAGAAAATGGTTCATCTGCTTTTTCATTCCCTTAACGTTTATTTCTGTATTCGAAAACATCCCTGCCTCGGACAGATAAGGAAAATCGCGAGTTCCTTCGTGTTTAACCAGATCTCGCGAGGGTCTCGTTTGTAGACCTTTCAAATCATGTGATTGTCTAGGATGTCAGAAATCGTAGGACAGAAACGCTCTTCGTACCAGTCTTTTACGTCACTTAATCCGTGCGCCATATTTGAATTTGTATAGATCTACGTCATACTTTTTAGATGCCTAATTTTACTGCCATCTCTACCATTAGAACTGTCGCTTACGCGACGCCTCTCGTGCGCTGCTCGCAATAAGAAAAGACGAAAAAAAAATACGTATCAACACGGTGTAAAATACGATTCCAAATATGGTATGTTGTGGTAACCCGTGCGCGGAATACGGTAGTCGTTTGCGGCTGGATCGTTAAAAAAAATTTAGCTTATTCTTCCGCCATTCACAAAAAAAGAAGTTATAAGCCACTGAACCATTTTTTTTTTTATAATGTTTTACATTTTTCGAATAAAATGTCAATAATTGCAATATTTTGTTTAAGTTTGTCGGTACGAGGGCTGAATGGTAAGTTGTCAGCTTTTTATTGAGCAGGTATGCCTTTTTTCAGCCCTACTATTCCCTGACTATTTAATGCTGTGTACCCGAAGACTGGAGTTATTTGGTCGGTTTATGTAGAAAAAGTAGCGCTCAAAAGTAAACAAGGCATGCGACTTTCGCAAAATGGAAAAACTTTTCAGACAGAACAATGATTCAGTATTTGCGTGGGAAATCCGAACTGATATGGCAGTAATACTACGAAATGATGCCCCTTCACATGCTATAATGTAAAAAGATGGGTTCTGGAATTCAAGCGTAGCAGGCAGATCCGTGAGGATGACGCCCGTCCAGTAAGGTCAATAAAGTCCACATCATCGTTATGGCTGGCAAGGTACAGAAAGATATATAGTCGGTACAGTTAGGATTTCACTGGAAAGAGTCCATGTCATCTTATGGAAGATCTTGCAAAGACAAAGCTCTCTGGCCGTTGGGTATCAATTCTTCTCACAACTGATCAGAAGCACACCAGGTGGACTTTAACGCGTGCTAATCTGAACCTTTTATAGGCAGATCATGTTAACTCTCTGCAGAGTTCTGTGACCATGGGTAAAACGTGGATACACCATTTCACCCCAGAGGCCAAATAACAGTCTAAACAATGGAAGCACCCTTGTTCATCCCCGCCAAAGAAGGCAAAGACTGTTCCATCAGCTTCAAAGAATATGGCTTTGTTTTTCTAGAGTGCTGATGATATTCTGATGGTAGATTATCTGCCAAAGGGACAAACAATCAGTGGCATATATTGTGCGTCACTTCCTATGCAGTTAATAGCACCGCGGAAAACTCAGTAAAGGTGTGTTGTTCCACCAGTCTGTCATTACCATGGCCACAATTAGTGACTATAATTTTGAATTGATTGAGCGTCTGCCTTGTTAGCCTGGTCTCGCTCCATCAGACATTTATCTATTTTCAAAGCTAAAAAAGGCCATTTCCGGTACCAACTTTCGGTAAGATTATAACGTCATACATGCATGCACGGAAGGACTTTCTGAAAGGTCTAAAAAGGACTTCTTTAAAAAGTGGCATTGAGGCCGTAAAACATTGCTGGCCAAAATGTATAGATACTGAAGGGTATCATATTGAAAAATATGCAATATGTCTGCCAAAAGTCAAACCCTTACATACAGTGTATGAGGCTCACAACTTACCAATCGATCCTCGTATATAATAAAAGTAACATCATATTTAGGTAACTTCCCTGGTGATTTTATTTACTTCTCGCTGCGTAAGAAAATTTTGGTATTTCGTTCTACTTTCGATCAAATTTTCTGAGACAGCTCGAAGCAAATACAAGCACTAGGAAAGTGACAACATAATGTTCCGTATATCCTCATGCGATGCGTGTATTTTAGGCGGAAATTTTGTAGATGTGTGATAATCTTGCATTTTTAAACTAATTTTAAGTTCATGCACAGATCCTAAGTTTTGCTGCCAAGAAATATTGGAGATACCCCACGACTTTCTTATTACCCTTTTCGATTGCTGAAAACATGTGCATTTGCCGACTGTATAGATTAAAATCAGGCTGCACTGATCTTTAAGGTAAAAACCTTTGAAAGCTTCAGTGGCTAATATTTTCAGCCGTCGTAAAAGGTTGAGTCTATATATTTGGCACGGAAAAATATTCTTATGGTTCGATCCGCCTGAACATGCTGGTCGGATAAGAGAATAACTAGGCAAAGGATAGTAAGATAATGTCTTGGATAATGCCATCGACCACTATCGGCGCCACTAAAAAACATCAATAGGTAATCCGCCGGTGTGATATTACTGATATTCCGGAAAAGCTGCTTGAGGTGTTACTCCATCTAAAGTCCCATTCTCACTGATACAGTTTGGCAGTTTGGTATGGTTATCTGGTATAAACTGTGATGAACCGGGAGAACAATCCTGGTTGCACTGTAAATAATCCGTGACGGTTCTAAACCCTGGTGACCGGCAATCGGCATCGGATGTTTTAAGGTGTTTAATACAACCGGCAAAGCCGGCACTTCCGGGGCAATGCTTGTTCTCAGCCGTTACTCTACCGTGAGAAACCGTAGCATTCCAGCCTAATTCGGACTGTTGTAAACTCCAGCTTCGGGTGTCCAATGGTGGAGAAAATTGGTTTTGCTCTCAGTTGTCCCGGTCAGTCTGTCTCTCTGTCTGTCTGTCCATCAGTCTGCCCGAAACATGTTTCTGGCTTCATGTCTCCTGAGTCCTTTCAAAGATTTTCATAGGGCAAATGTTACCCTAGCAAAGAGGATATAGCTGTCCTCAAATTATCGTCATTTTTAAAAGGTAGTGGAGTGAAGCAGGGCCCTATTTTTTTTTGTGGCTTCATGTCTCCTGAGTCCTTTCAAACGTTTTTCATATGGCAAATGTTAACCCCAGCAAGCATTTTCCAATTTAAAAAAAAAAACGGTAGGGATGGGGGAAATATAGCTGTCCTCAAATTGCCATCTTGTTTAAAAGGCAGTTGGTGGCCATCATTGCCCCATATTTTTTCTGTTAATATTTAATTCAAAGCTACTATATTCCTTTGTGATTTTTGTCCTGTGTTATATTTTTAATATTTAGATTTTACTATTCCATAAGGTGATTTCGTTTTTCCCGGTGAACGGTGATATCACCTCTATGAATCATCTCCAGTAACCATCGGATACCACTGGTGTATCACCGGCTTATCACTGCCGTTTTAGGGGCGCTCAACCGTGGCATGACAGGACGGCGTCAGCGTTTATCAGATCAACACCAGAGACAACCTGGATGACACCGGGGTCTATCGAGATTAACCGGGCAAACCGCCGTTATGCACTGTAAATACTCCGTGCTAAAACCGGGAAATAGCCGGGCTACTTCGGGGTCAAATTAAAAAATTTGTCTTAACGACGGGTTGTACACCAGGGTGACGTCGGTATCGTGAGATACGGCTCTAATTTTTAAAGAAAACAGTCCCAGATCATCACGGATAATTAAATTTGCTTTCTTTACCGGTTGGCACCGGGACCAGCATTATGGCAGTGAGAACGGGGCTTAAAATACAGCTACTTTTTTATAAGATAGATGAAATGCTGTTTTTCAAAACAATGCAAAACATTTTGGAAAAGGGATAATAGTTTGCTCCAAGTAATGACTCTTTTTCCTCAATGTTTCTCAAAGACAACTTCAGGGGCATTAAAGTCACAGTAACCATTTAAACGCCTCAATTTGTTTTTATTTGGCGATGGTTAACCCTTAACTACTTTACCAAACGACAAAATTTTAGACCTGTCAAAATTGAAAGCATTTGCAGAAGACAAATTAAATGTGACTGAAAAATTGAAATTTGTTTTGTGAAGGGTAGAAAACATTGTGGGAAAAGGAGAAAATGCTGGTTACCAGCATTTTCTCCTTTTCTCACAATGTTTTCAAAAGGCTCCTTTCTCATGGTCGTTGAAAGTTGGGATTGTGTCGTAAAGGGTTAAGCTGCTAAATAAATGAAACGAAAATTTCCACACAATAGAAAAAACCTAAATATTGCCATTTCAAAGTTGAGTTCAAGGGGGGAAAAACATCGAATCGGACAGTGTAGATCAAAGAACAGACTGCGCGTTCTGTGCAGTCTGATCTTGATCTACACTGTCCACAAAGGGTCCTCGAGTCTTGCTTAGCAGCCTAATGGTTAAGAGGTGAGCAAAGAACATGTTATCTCTAAAATAGAATGACAGAACAAAACTGTTAGTGAGTGTCAGGCAGAGAATCAAAGAAACATAGACAATGCGTGTCAGACACTTGTCAAAAATATACAGAGTGAACAATGTGAATGGGCTTCTCCCATGAATTGCCTAGCATCGTAGCAAACTATCACAACGGCATTTGTTCAGTTGTTTATTTTTAGTTATATTTGGGTAAAACGCCGTTTTCAGTACCAGACGACCGAACGTTAGACATTACAAAATTGAAAACAATTGCGGCATACCAAATGAGGTACTGGCTCATGCGATAGGATTTGTCTTTGAAAGAGTGGAAAACAATTTTCCACAATGTTTTGAAAAGTCTTTCGTCTCGGGAACGCAACAACATATACTTATTTTGTAAAAGTTTAAGTACATGTAATAACAAGCCGGCCACAGCACCTATCTAATGCCTTCCCTTGTTTTCAGTGTAATACCATTTAAGAATTTTGCTTATCTTACACACTTTTGAAATTAGAATCAATCAATCAATCAGCCAGTCATTAAATCAGTCAAGTAAACAGTTAATCAATCAATCAATCATAACAATGAAAAACATACAGATAAATTCTGATATGAGTAAAAGAATCTTGAACCTTATTCTCTATTACCAGGCGATAAAATACATGTATTACTATAGATTTAAAAGTAAAAGGCAAAATATAGAAAATAGAAAGTTGTGAAAAAAGTTGATTTCTGCAAGGTTTTAAATCAATGAATTGTAACAAAGATTGTAACAAAGAAATGATAAAGAATGTTTCATTTGAATATGTTTGATCAAAAAGTTATTTTTCATACTTACTATATGGTCTATAACATTCATCGATTATGTGGGGTGGTATTCAAATAAGTTCGATGACGTCAAATTTGTGTTATCAATAGCAAAGCGACAAGCCCATTATGTGAACGCCAAATTTGCAGTGAAACGCAAGATCATTATTTTGAAGCAAAAGCAATAAATATAAAGGCCCCGTAAAACCCTTGATATCAGGAGTGGTGTACCAATAAGACTTTGCGTATGACTGTTCTTTACCGGAAATGTCTTGCGCAAAACAGCTGTGTGACGATATATAGTTTGTCTTTTCTATGGAGCTAAACGTCTTTTTCATTTTTAAGTTATACTGTGGTGTCAGGCGCACATATCTATGCTTTCTTGGAGTTTTTTACCATTACTTCATACAATATTCTTTCCCAGCCACTGGCTGTTTTCCTATGGCATAACCATCATAGAAACAATGATCAGCGATGACAGAGAAATGGAGTGAGAAAGGAATGAATCCTGTCGCAATTACTATCATCAATCCTCGGAAAAAAAAATGGCCAAGCTGGGGGGAGGGGATTCGAACCATCGATCCCCCCCCCCCCCACAAATTGAGGCCCTGTGCTTTGCCGACTGAGCAAGCGGTTTGTCATGAGGTATAGACCCTCAATTTTAGACGTTTCAAGTATCTCCTTGACCTACAAGAATAAGAAAATAATAAACTCGACTTCAGAAAGCATACACAATACATCCTGAAGTAAGATGAGTAACTCTTAATCCTAGAACTGGACTGGCGGTAGTTAGTTATATCCCATACTGTAACTCGAATTCGCTAATTTCACCATTATCGGGTTCATGATATTATGGCATGCAACACTCGAAAAGCAGCCTTCGGACATATGCGTAAAAGTGTGTCGTCCCAGATCAGCCTTTGCAGTCTGTGACTAATCCCGACATTTCCCGTTTTGGTGCGATTTTCTGTGTCACGAAAGTCTACTGTACGAAAAAATCTTATGTATTCGTAAAGTGCCATCTCGGATTAGCCTGCGCGGACTGCGCAGGCTAATCTGGGACGACACTTTACGCAAATGTCCGAAGGTCTCATTTCGCATGTTGCGGGTCATATAACGTTTTTTTTTTTTTGTTTTGTTTTATTTGCCACGTCAACTGGTATGATGGGAGTCGTGGCCATCTCCCTCCATACCTTAAAATTCAATGTTAGTAGAAAGTTTTGGTTAATAATTCATATTGCTTATAATGGTATAGAAAATAGTCACTTAAAGAAGAATGCTTTAAATACTAATATGCAAAAAGATTTGTCTCTTAATACTAACCAAGATTGCATTATTACGTAACTATTCTATCCCTTAAACGTGGCTTTATTGAGAGAGAGAGAGAGAGAGAGAGAGACAACCAAAAACAAACAAACATACAAAAACAAAAAGGAAACTGTTATGTAAGTGTGTTTGTATGGCTGTATAGATATTGAGTGAGGAAAAAGAAACTTGGTTAAGAAAATAATATATTTGGAAACGTTTATACGCTGTAGCATATCGTTTGTTTGGTTTTCTTGTAATATATCTATATTCTATGTTGGCTCATGGGAGATTTTGAAAAACATGTTCTACAGTTGTCATGTTATATTTGTCAACTTCATGCGTTTTCGTGCAGTTATGAATATTTAAAGCAAGGTTTAAAGCATTTTTTAGACCAGTCCCTGTAGGTAACTTTTCTCTTTTCCTACAGTGGGTCATATAACGTTACTAGACAGGCAACATATATTGTTTGATGATCAATCCCATTGGGACACAATCCCTAGTTTTCACAACATTTAGGAGGGAGGATTTTGAAAACAATGTGGGCAAAAGGACAAAATGCTGGTAACCATCGTTTTCTTTATTACCGGGCAGCATTTCGAGCAGCATTTACTCTGTCGTCTGCAAACAGTTTCAGGTTTCGGCAAGCTTAACCCTTTACCAGACAACAAAATTTTAGCCTTGTCCAAATCGAAAGCATTTGCAGACGACAATTTCAATGTGGCTCATACGGTGCAACTTTTCTTTGATGGGGTAGAAAACATTGTGGGAAAAGGAGAAAATGCTGGTTACCAGCATTTTCTCCTTTTCCCACAATGTTTTCAAAAGGCTTCTTTCCCAGGGGCGTCAAAAGGCGGCACTGTGCGGTAAAGAGTTAAGTACCTATTCGTATGTCATTGGAAACATACGAAAGATTTTGTCGTCTGGTAAAGGGTTAATAAAGCAACTGAAGCATGACGATGGCATCGAAGCCGAAAGACTATCTGATAGCTGAAAAATTAACTGTTACTTTCTCAATGCTGATTGGAATTTCCTGACAATGCAAATTGAGTTTATACTGTAGCTCTTGTTCATTCTTCCAGTATCACTATGATCTTAGACAGATGACAAAATTTAAGACTTTCCATACTGAAAGATTTGCAGACAACGAAGTGAATAACATCAAACTTTGTCTTTAACTTTTGTCTCTGTCTTTAACGGCGTAGAAAATATTGCTGGGGCAGAAAAGATTGGTTGGTTGGTTGTATTGGGGTTTAACGCCAATTTAACAGCTAAGGTCATATCATGGCGGTCGGTGACGCACATGTGTTTCCTGGCTTTCTCACACCAGTACTAACACAACTTTCTTTCCAAAGCCACTGACTACTTTTCTCACATGCTTCAGCAGAGGTGAGAGGCGAAAATACGCCGGAAAGAAAGTTCGCCTCAACCGGGTATCGAACTCACAACCACCAGGTCATGAGTCCGACACGCTCACCACTGAGCCACCCAGGCGGGCTAGCAGAAAAGAATGCTGATTACCAGCATTATTCTATGTTTCAATAATATCTTCATAGGCATTAGTTCAAAACTGTGCTATTTGTTAAAGAACCAGCAGCGACCAAAAGTAAATAATGTTAAAATACATTTAAGCCATGCTCCGGCAAAGGGGGCTTAATGTATCTCTGTGTGGTATGATAGCAAGCAAATCATCACATAATTATGGATCCATAAAATCCATTTTATCGAATCACCGACCGGATCATGAGGTAGACTGGTCCTTGGACATGCAGAAAATAGACCAATAGCGGAAAGTTTCGGCCCAGGTCAGCCTGCGCGTATTGCGCAGGCTGACCTGGACCGATACTTTTCGCAGATGCATTAAGCCCCCTTTTCACAGAGCACGGTTCATTTAAATTCAAATTATATCATTCAAAAGTATAAAAAAAATTATTGTGAATATGACAATCGGTTATTGTACAGTCGGTTGAAGTGTAAGTCGGTGGCAAAAAATGAATTTTAAAAACTAGGTAAAACATTGCCAAGTCATTACTATCTTATGTTTACTTTTTGCCTGGTTTCCGACTTTTAACGACATCAAGCAATAGACTTTTTGAAAACATTGTGGGAAAAGGAGTAAATGCTGGTAACCATCATTTTGTCCTTTTCCCGCAATGTCTTGTACCCTTTCAAAGATAAGACCATTTCAGCAAAAATATTTTTTTTTTTTGCAATGCTTTAAATTTGGATCAATCCAAAATTTTGTCGACTGGTAAATACTCAGTGTTTAAATATCTCAAATGTCAAGTCAAATGTCAGACCGTATGTTATCAATGCTATTTATACCTTTGGTTTGAGTGGTAAGCACATATCCTACGAATCACTACGTCAGTGGATACGTATTAACTATGTATGTATTAACTATTCTAAACGCATTTAGTATGAACTAAGAAAGTATCACAACTTCCGATTGGCTAACCATTTGATTTAGCGAACCGAGAACTGTGCGTGTTACTTTGAAATTAAGAAAGTTCTTCACAGTATATATGAAACATCGTCTGTGAAAAGGGGGTTTAATGCGTCTGCAAAAAGTATCGACTCAGGTCAGCCTGCGCAGTCTGCGCAGGCTGACCTGAGTCGAAACTTTTTTTTTTTTCGTAAATATCCTGCATGTCCAGGGACCATTCTACCTCATGATTCAGTCGGTTGTTTGAAAAAGGGATTTTATGGATCCATAACTATGTGATGAATTAACCCTTTCCCAAACGACAAATTTTGGACTATTGAAAGAGTTTGCAGACGACAATTTTAAATTGGATGAAAATGGCAGAAAGTTATCAAAAAGGGTAGAAAACACTGTGGGAAAAGGAGAAATTGCTCGTTACGAGCAATTTCTCCTTTTTCCACTGTGTTTTCAAAAGACTTGTACTGCAGACACGTGAAAACCAGGGCTTGTTTGGGAAAGGGTTAATACACTCAACAAAACTTCTAATAATAATTATTGTTAAAAACGGACACTTTTAAACTGGAATTCCCCATAGACCTTTTTTGGCATCGGCTGTCCAGAAAAGAGGCAGTTCATTTGATTTGATTTTTTTTTTTAGATTAATTAACAAGTGTAAAAGCATACCTCAGCCTAAGTCTGAAGAGAACTTTCTGACTTGTTCTTTTGAAAGGAACTTATTTAACATTCATTCGCTTAACACTAAAGATTGAAAATTCATTTTTTTTTTTAAAACTTCATGCTCTAGGTTTATATTTTTGTGCAGAAAATAATTTTCGAGATGTTTTTTTTTTTCTGATTGTTGACAAAATGTCAGTAATTTGTGATTCTCTTTTTGACCTGTTATGGCTGATAGACACCACGCATGCGCAAACCATGTATTTTCCCTTTAAAGAAAAAAAGAGATGCCTTTTGTTGGCAAAATCGAGAATCTTTTCATTACACTACCATGGCTAACGTCCAGATATATGTTACAGCTTGTTTCTTTTTATCTATCTATTACTCGGTCAAATTTACAGAAGAAACAAAAGTGGCCTGTTAGAAGTTTTGCTGAGTGTATAATATATCACGTAGATACCTAAAACCCCTTTTTCAGAGCGAGGCTCCTAACTTTTCAACCCTTTACCACATACACCCTTGTCTTTATGACCCTGGCGAAGAGGGCCTTTGAAACATTGTGAGAAAATACCTGTGACCAGCATCTTCTCTGCTTGCCACAAGATTTTCTACTCTTTTAGAAAGTCCCATCATTTGAGCCACGTTTAGTTTGTTGCCTTCAAATGCTTTCAGTTTTGACAAGTCCAAAATTTTATTTGCACGTATAGACAGACAGTAGTCATTTCGTCAGGGTTCATTTCTCTCTTACCGCTCATCATGGTTTCGACAATGGTCATGCGGTAAGAGAGCTATCTGGACTTAGGAAGAATCTTGTGTGAAGTACATGTAAAGGAAATTTAAGGAAAGCGTTGTCTAGGTGCACTGGTTGCCGCAATATAAATGAAATAATTGTTAAAAACGGCGTTTTAAAAACAAAGTTAATGATGTTTGGTCCCTAAAATGTTTTAGTTCAGAAAAACAGAGGTAAACTCATTCAGCTGCAAGGTTGTTCTCTTTGCTATTGCCTGATAGGGTATTAATAGTGTCAATCTGGTGTTAAGATGAGGCTGCACAAAACGTGCAGTGTGATCTTGAATCTAAACTGCCGTACGTTTTGTGAGAAATTCTATCCAATGAGTCATGACATTGCTCCAGCCAGGGCCCATACTCACCAGCCATTTTAAGTTGTTTTCTAAGTCTTATCCTAGATTTGAAAAGTAACACAATGTTTGATTGGCTAAACAATTTGGTTTAGCCAATCAAAAATTGTTTTACTTTCTAAACAGAAATTGAGTTAGTCTGAAAGGCCAAGGGTTAGAATTAGACTAAGAAACTATTACAGAATAAATCAACTTCAAATACTTTTTGAAAATTGAACTCGGTGAAATAACAAAAGCGGATTGGTTGACGTAAATGATAAAGCAATGAACTGACAGGATGCACCTGGTTAATCATGATGACAGTCAAACAATCACGGTCATGTGACGCTGTCTTTTCTAATTTTAGATACATGTATCATTTACGTGAGCGCGTTTGTCTCCAATTCAAAGCCATTACCACGCAGTGGAATACGTTTCGCCAATGACAAACAACGCGTTACGGTCTTTTGAATCTTAGGGTTTGCAATTGACGTGTATTCACTCGCTCGTCAATCATACGACGTTAAAATACGAACGCGTTATTAGTTCTCCATCTCTTTGTATAAACGAGAAGTGCGATAACGTATGTAAGGGCCATGCGAGAAAATATCAGATGCTTGTGGATTTTATTTGGCTTATTATACACCGTTCAAGGGTATAGACGTTTTCAGACACTAATTCCAAATGGAAGACAGGTTCCACACCCTTGCGACAGTAACAGGGTCTGGGATGCAGTTGGCCATACGGAACCGTATCACACAACATCTAAAAACCCGTTTGGGCTAGTAAGTAGTAAATTATCATTTTCCAGATTATCTGAATTTGTTAACATAGGAGCAATGCTCTGTGAAAAGGGGGTTTAATGCATCTGCTAAAAGTATCGACCCAAGTCAGCCTGCGCAGTCCGTGCAGGCTGACCTGAAACGAAACTTTTCGCTATAAGGGGGTTATTATGGATCCATAATTATATGATGGCTTGACTGGTATCATGCATCATAGCGATGCATTAAGCCCCCTTTTGCCAGACCGTGGCTCATATTTAAAAGCTTCCTCAGGCACAGCAGTAAGAATTGCTGTCATTGTCCGAATGAAAGAATTCACATACGAATACGGATTAGCCAATGAACATGGCCTGACTTAAAGTTGCTTTTTTCCGGAAAGTATCGATCAAGATCAGTCTGCGCGGGATCTATCCTGTCCACAGTTTGTTATATATTCTGTGCTTAAACAACCTTGCAGTACCAATATTTTGTTGTTTTTGTGGCATTTGTCGATTTGTCTATGAATTCAATTTGGTATTTTGAAAATCATGTATCGTAGTTTGTGCAAATCGAAGAAAGTAAGCCCAATTAAACTCAATTTTCCTAAGACAAATAAGTGTTTCGATAGCACTCAGATACAAAATTAAAAACGGCATATTAAAATAAAGTAGATTAGTCCATCGATCATGGGAATACTTATCTTTTTATTTAAAATATCTACACCCTCTATGGCCTTCTATTGGCGCAAGGATACATACGACCTTTGTCTCCTGACCGTGTCCGTCCCCAAACCAGTTCGCCCCTGTGCTTGTTCGTCCGGGCTTGTCCGTCAAACATCATTGTTCGTTTATTTTTCAAATTATTAATTCCACTCAATGGCTCCCTTGGCAAATGCCACACCAGTGCTTTCAACGCTTTCATTCTTTTACCGTAATTGTAAAGGTCCATTTCATTTACTCAGCGCTGTTCGGGCTGTGGGGGGGGGGGGGGGGGGGGGGGGGGGAGGGGGGCGGTGTTTAATCTATGTGATGCGATAGCTGGAAGACCACCAGTATAGAAACGTGACACAGGTAGCAAAAAGTATCTTTCAGTGGTATTTCCTTGATGGGCTTCGTGGTCTCTATTTATTCTTAAATTTAGACTTCGCTTTAGAATTTCACAAAGCTTTGTGAGAATGTCACGTGATCAAAAACATGTGTCGATTAGGTTGGATCGTACTCAAATAAGTATGATGACGTCACATTTGATATCATAAAAATACCTACATGTAGTAAAGCGACCAAACCGTTATTTGAACGCCAAATGTGCTACTTTTTCCTGCAATTAATCGTCCAGTTTCTTTATATTTGCAGAGAAATGTATGTTTGCAGAGAAAAGTATATTTTGTAATATGTACTTGCCTGCAGAAAAAAAAAAAACATCTCCAAATTTATTACCGAACGAAAAAATTAATTGAGCCATGCTTTGGCAAAAGGGGGCTTAATGCATTTCCGTAATACACAATACAAATCAAGCCATCACAAAACTATCGCTCCATAAAAGCCGGGTTTTTTTTTTTTTTTTTTTAAATAATCGACTGAACCATGACGTAGAGTGGTCCTTGGACATACAGAAATTTTACCAAAAGCGAAAAGTTTCGGCCCAGGTCAGCCTGCGCAGACTGCGCAGGCTGACCTGGGTCGATACTTTTCGCAGATGCATTAAGGTCCCTTTTCACAAAGTATGGCTCACTTACTGTTTATTGAGTCGAGAATATCATGACCAAGAAGTATGTCAAAAGCGAGCTTATACAGCTACGCAGAAAAATATTGTCCTGCGTAGATCCACGAGGGTAACATTTTTTGTATAACTGATTTACAATATGTATCATGATTGAAATATTACGGAACTTGCAATTTGATCTTGTAATACAAATGCATCTTTGAAGTCTGATTTTGCTTACCACAACTCGCTTTATTGGTTTGTCATTCTAAAGGTGAATTAGCGATAATTATCATGCATAATATATCAAATGATATATGCAGTTCGTGACGTAAAAATGCTCGGTCATGTAAAAACCCATACATTTCATCACTTCTTGTCATATATAACTTTAATTGACAGACCTATTTTAAAACATACGAGTAGATTTTAACTTCCTGTGGTTATTGTGGTCATTGAAGGAAAATAATTGTAGGACGTTCAATAGTTTGTTTTGCGAGGGAGGAACAGGCGTGGAGCTCCCCTTTAGAGGCAGCTTTTCAGATTTTTATAACTCAGACATAAACAAACTTCAAAATGACTCTGCGCTGATAACTCGTTCTCACTACTTTCGATAAAACCTTGTTTAACGGGCGCAAACTTTATTCAAGCGGAGTGGACGTAGTACTAGTAACGTTTTACCCATGCACTATTTAAGCCATGCTCTGGCAAAAGGGGGATCCGTGATGCAATATACCAAGCAAGGTATTACATGGTCATTGATCCATAAAGTCCATTTTGTGGAACAACCGACTGAATCACGAGGTCGACTGGTCTGATATCTCCTTTTAAGTGTCAACTGAAAAAGCTGACTCGTTTTGTCAGCGGTGAATCTTTTTATGATTTCAATACTGATTTCCACGAGAGATATCATACACAATAATAAACAGTGTTGATTTTACAATAAATTTAAAAGTTATGGCGTTGCACCTATAATCAGGTTATTCCAGTTCGACCCCCATCGGCGGCGCTGACCATGTTTGAGGTACAGCAGAACTCCAGGCTAGTACTGGTGAAACGGTATGAATATGTGAGCCGTCTCCGTGATGCTTGTACCCAACGTCTACATAATACATTAAAATTGTTGACAAGTGAAATGACAGAACACAATCACGTGGGACAAATCTCACACAAAATTTGACTGGACAACCAAGTTTCATGAACTTTATCTGTAGATATTACAGTGTATTATATGCGCATTTGTATCCAGTATGTCAAGTTGGCCAACTTATTAGAGCGCTGTACACCATTCGTACACGCACAGTGGCACATTAAAATAGTGTTGAAAGTGGAAAAATAGTACATCCAAAAAACTGAGTTGAAAAAAAAACGTATTTCAATAGATGTATAATCAACTGAAATACCTGATGTTGAATATACACTCTCAAAAAACTTCTAACCTGCCACTTTTGTTCCTTCTGCGAATTTAACCAAGTCATAGATATCAGTCGAGCATGCATGTCTAACTGGCAAGTCAAACTAGAATAAAAGCCTGAACGATTGAATTTTTGACAAGAACAAGAAAAATGGTAATCCCACAGCACTGGCGTGAAGTTTTAAAAGTTTCGACTTTTTAATTTCCAATGATGAGTGAATGGATGTTCAACAAGGCTATTGCTTATGAAAAAAAGGAAAGAATTTCTTCCAGGCTTCGGCTAAGGTATGGCAGTTCATTCTAGTTCATTCAAACAATTCAGTATAAATTAGTTGCGTCCTATCCTGAGTGGGGACGCAAATTATATGGGTCGGTGGGAACTAAAGTGGCCGTTTAGAAGTTTTGTTCACTATACATGTAAGTAGTTACACTTCAGGTTAACTATCTTTGGCTTTTAGGCCATAAGGCTCGACAGTGTCTATCGGATGTAACACTTCTGTCGCCAGAGCCGGCTATCAACGCATTTGTTGAGTGTGTAGGTTAAGATCAGACTCCAAAGAAATAACTAGATCCATTATTTTGTGAGATAGCATGTCTCTTGAACGACCTCGAAGTTAGAATCTGGAATTCTTTATTATTAATGCCTATATAACTGTGTAACCAGTTCCTTTTGTAAGATGATCAAAGACAGAATTTGACTGTTGGAAATGATTATTTGCCTTGAGGCTATACACTGCCGATCAATCATTATAAAAGGGACGCATATACGTGTATAAATGTATTGTAGGTTATATGTAGACTCTTCTGTCACTCTTTTTCTGTTCATCTGTCAATCACCCTGACCATTTACCCTTTACGGCGAAACGTTAGACTCGTCGGTATTGAAACCACTTACAGACTAATCGTTATTTAAATGTGGCTTAAATGATGAGATTTTTCTGTGAGAGTGTTGAAAATATTGTGAGAAAAGGAGAAAATGTTGCTTACCAACATTTTCTCCTTTTCCCACAATGTTTTCAAATGCATTCTCCATGAGGGTCGTTAAAACTCGTGATTGTGTGGTAAAGGGTAAATGATACATTCCAAGCCGGTGCTAAAATATTATTATTGATATAATGTAAAATAATTAATAAAGAACAATTTACAAATAGTCTAAGTACATACGCCCTGACAGAACTTTGGTCAGTCAAATTTGATTAAAGAGACAGTTAACCAGATTTTGACCCATATTTTTTCTTCCCTTTTTTGGGGGATGGGGGTAGAAAGTTGATATTTTGAAAGGAAAAACCATAAAGGACGTGACGCAAAGGACGTAACATTTTTGCAACACATATTCATGGCTGGTTAACCGCTATTTTCATGCTTTCAAAATTAGATTTGTGGCAAGTATAACTCTTTGATAAAAGTAAAGATTTTAAATTTGTTCAAATTCAGCCCATTTGTAGAGGGCAAATTAAATGTGGCTAAAAAAAATGGAGTATATTTATGAAAGGATGGAAAACATTGCAGGACAAGGGAAGAAAAAATGCTGGTTACTGGCATTTCCTGCTGTTTCCCACATTGTTTTCACTAGCCTTTTTCCTCCTGGTCGGTAAAAGATTAAAACACGCTCTTTAAGCTTAACTCTTTATCACACAATCCCGACTTTTATCGATCCTGAGGAGAAGCCCTTTGAAAACACTGTGAGAAAAGGAGAAAATGCTGGTAACCAGCATTTTGTCCTTTTTCCACAATGTTTTCTACCCTTCCCAAATCAAATTTCAATTTTTCAATCACATTTATTTTGTCGTCTGCTTTCAATTTGGACCAGTCTAAAATTTTGTCGTTTGGTAAAGAGTTAATCACACTGTCCCAAAATACTGAATGTTGCCACTCTGATGGAGTTGTCTCTCTTTGGGCACTCTGATGCACATTTTGTAAGAAAATGAACAAGTCTCGCGATTTTATCAATTAGCCATGCTCTTGCAAAAGGGGGCTTAATGCATTTCCATGATTCATGATACCAAGCAAGCCATCATATAATTTTGGATTCATAAATCCATTTTGTATAACAACCTACTGAACCATGAGGTAAACTGTTCCTTGGACATGCAGAAAATTGACCAAATAGCAAAAAGTTGCAACCCAAGTCAGCTTGCGGGGACTGCGCAAGCTGACCTCGGTTGATACTTTTTGCAGATGCATTAAGCCCCCTTTTCACAGAGCATGGCTCAAATATACATACATGCTAACCTGTAAAGTAGACAAAACGTCAACTATGCCAAAACGAGAATAACAGGTGAGAAATGAAAGCCTAAATTTATGCTTGTTATAGACGCTGCATCGGAGTGAAAACTGCTCCTGTCTGTATACATGTACAGGGTCCGTATTTACCAACCATTCTTAAGAACGTTCTTAGACTTATTCTTCAAGATTTTCGCAGTTTGAAAGTAACACAACCTCTGATTGGCTAAA
Organism: Tridacna gigas; assembly: GCA_945859785.2. Lineage (NCBI taxonomy): Eukaryota > Metazoa > Mollusca > Bivalvia > Cardiida > Cardiidae > Tridacna > Tridacna gigas. The sequence goes on along the minus strand of OX244030.2, from coordinate 46,823,231 downwards.
CCAAATGGTTTAGCCAATCAGAAGGTGTGTTACTTTTAAATTTGGAAAATTTTGGAGAACAAGACCAAGAATATTCTTTAGAATGGTTGGTGAATACGGACCCAGAGCGTAGATCTTTGCATTTAGGTGAAGTAGATAAATAATAGCATTTTAGGCAACTCTTATTCTGGTTTTTTAATTAATTTTTTCTACTATCAACTGGATCTTTGATAAGACGTACTGTAACACCTTGCCAAACTGCTAGTAATATCGATACTTTTAAATGGTACTAAGTAAATTTGCCTGCAATTTGAACCCCAAATTGCTTACATCTGTCCACTAGTGGTCTTTTAACCCTTTCCCAAACGACAAATTTTGGACTGGTCCAAATTGAAAGAGTTTGCAGACGACAATTTTAAATTGGATGAAAATGGTAGAAAGGTCTCAAAAAAGGGTAGAAAACGCTGTGGGAAAAGGAGAAATTGCTCGTTACGAGCAATTTCTCCTTTTTCCACAGTGTTTTCGAAAGACTTATACTGCAGACACGTGAAAACCAGGGCTTGTTTGGGAAAGGGTTAAGAAGAGATACATTATGTCATAACAAAATGAGAAAAATGCGACAGACAGGTTATGACTTAATACTGATAATGCTGTCATCATCAACAATAACAATAATGACTGAAGTATAGATAACCCTTAACTCTTTACCAGACGACAATATTTTTGGACTAATCAAAGTCAAAAGCATTCGCAGACGACAAATTAAATGTGGATCAAATGGTGAGATTTGTCCTGGAAAGGCTGGAAAACTTCATGGGGAAAGGAGTAAATGCAGATGAGTAGCATTTTTCCTTTGTATGTAGGCCAACAAAACGGTGTCGAACAAAGGTAGACTATGCCTTATCTCTATTTCAAGGTAAGCCACACTATCCCCATGGATAGCTAATAGCATGCGGTATGTAGGTTAAACACTTAACCACAGAAAGGATTTTTAAACAAATCGGACATCATGCGTACATAGCGTAAATAAAAGAGTCATCGAAACCTAGTGCGGGCCAAAGAAATTGTTGAATGACTGTAAAGTAAGGTAAAATGATGAAAATCTGTCAAAAGCGAAAAATTCAAAGTCAGCCTACGTAATCTGTGCTGTTAAATCTTGATCAATCTTTTTCGCACAAGCGAGATACATATTTCAGGAGGGGTGGGGGATGATTTATTATATACATGCCTTGTGGTGGAGGTAAATTTATTCAAATTTAATTGCGAAAAAAGTTCCATATCAAAGAAAGTGGGTCCTGTGGGATAAAAAATCTAATTTATATGATGGATGAAATGCAGTGATTGTGCGGTGAATACATAGGTGAACTGAAATCCTTCTAGGAAATAGTTACAGTTCGTCGCCAGCAGATAAGAAATGGAAACCTATCTTTTTTTTTTACAGTCAGCCAACACCTAGCTTCCTACCCATCAGTAGGGCCTCCATTTAACTCTTTACCAAACGACAAAATTCTAGACTAGTCCAAATTGAAAGCATTTGCAGACGACACAATAATTGTGACTGAAAAACTGAAATTTGTTTTGGGAAGGGTAAAAAATATTGTGGGAAAAGGAGAAAATGCTGGTTACCAGCGTTTTCTCCTTTTCCCACAATTTTTTCAAAAGGCTTCTTTCTTAGGATCATTAAAAGTCGGGGTTGTGTGGTAAAGGATTATGGATTTCTCGTTTTAGCAGAGCCTCGGGGTAGAGACTGGCTGTAGCAATGCTTATAATTATATTACTACTCTCATAGATCTATGTGCCCGAAAATAGGCCCGCGAGGCTTGCATGCTGGTGCCATAAATGTGCCCACAAAAGGGCTTTCAGGGGCCGCCGAATAAACATATCCAAATTTTGAATCAATGGCAACTACTAATTATCATTTATTCATTCGAATATATTAATACGAAGAAAAAAAGCCAGCGCAAAAATGGCAAAGGTCTGCAAAATAGGTCGTGGTAAATTTATTAGATTTGGACCACATAACACCTGTAACACCATTTTGCTGTGTCGTCGAAGCCTTAGCGGTGAAATCATTGCTGTTGATTCTAGAATGACTTAACTGCAATTTACCCCTAAGAAAATCTACAGAAGGCTTTGAGTTTCAACCTAGGTCAACCTATGCAGTCCAGGCAAGATAACTTGGGTCGAAACTTTTCGCACGGATGATAGAAGGCACGGATTATTAAACGCAAAGATCATACAGGTACAATGGAAGGGCGACAGAGAAATAAGGCTTTTAGTTGATTACCATTATCGATGGACTCGTAGCTTCTGAGACGACCCCTGTCTGAATTCAGTATTCTGCGTTCACATTCCGTATTCGGTTATCGCTTATACATCAATATTTCTACCGAATTGTCACTCTGCTGGGGTATACGAATTAAAACTTTAGCCAGAACAATCAGTCAGTGTGGTTATAAGCATTCGTATTAATCTAAGCCAACTGCTGGACCAATTTTCACCCCTCCTCATAGGTGTACATCACCTACTCACTCTTAAAATGGTTATTTGCGATTAAGATTCTATGCAGAAAGTGAAGACAAACATCACCCTGCAGATCCGTATAGTCTAAACTTTATCTACTCAGTCCGCTTCTTACTTGATCTGCGTTCAAGTTAATTTTCAACTCCCCTTCATTAAACTGGCTTGAAATTTGAAAAGTATTAATGGGCATTATAAATTCAACAGTTAGTGTTGTGTCCATACTTTATTTTCGTAAATTTCTTTAGCTAATCTCTTTGTACCCCACTATAAACAAGTTGGCTTCTTTCAAAAAGAAGCCAGGAGAGGTCAGCGTCAGTGTTTTCAAATAGTTTATTGGCCTTTAATTTCAACCTCTTTTGCTTTACATGACGGTCATTTGATCTTCTTTCCGCCTTCTCAAGTCGCATGATCTTGTCCAGCGGTCTTCTTTCTCTTTTTTGACAAAATTCTTCATACTTTTTCTTCTGCTTAGATTTATTTGCTTCATGAAGAATTAAAGTTATTTGAGAGGTCATTTGTAATCATGGCAAATTAATGTAACAAATCTTTTCTGAAATTCGTCATATCTAAAAGTGGGTGCAGGACAACTAGCCCCAAAGATAACTCGCCCCAAGGCAACTCGCCCCCAAAAAAACTCGCCACAAGGCAACTCGACTCACCTTCAGAAGACAGCTAGCCCCAAGTTATGAGACAACTCGCCCCACATATAAGATAACTAGCTCCGCTCTTATTACTATCACCTGAACGTATTTATAAAACTACACGACGATTTTTTTTGTGGGGCGAGTTGTCTTTGGGGCGAGTTGTCTGTCATTCCTAGAAATAGAACCACGTCTATTTCTTATTTCGGTTTTTTGATTTCGCTTTATTTACAAAACCATGACGAAACAGACTGAGTACCATACTAATTTCGCAAGAAAAATGGATTCAGACAGCGAATTCTGTGGCAGTCTGCGTTTTAAACTCACCACTGTTGGAGAGGTCTGATGACCTCTCCAATAATTGTCGCAAATTTCGGGAATGGGCAAGTCCACAACTTTGACGAGAGAAATCTCCTACCCATAGGCGTCTTGCCCTTAGGCAAAATGCGTTTTGCCCCGCCTTTGGGGCAAAAAGGCAACCGATGAAAAATTAAACCAGGAACCAGTAGGATTCATTCCTGAAAGATCTATTTGATAAAAGTATTTGCATGTGTAGACATGCAGTTGTAGCCTGTGTATATAGAAACAGTCCTAATGTGCATTATGGTTTGCCAGCTACGCGATGTTTCGCTTAAGGATAGCGGTTTGCCTTTAGTCACTACATGTGCTCGTTAGAGCACGTATTGACTCAATTTTTATAAGAAGTAATCTATTCCCTTCTGCCAAAGCCCAAATTTAGTGCTTTTGGACTTGAGCATCGTGCACTGTGCGACATCCGGTGGTAGTTTCTGACTGCACCATTTCACGGGAATTAAGTCAGGAAAACAAGGAAAAAAAACGCAACATTAAGCCATATAAGATTACAGGTACGTCAGCAAAATTTTATACTGTACCCCAGCTGCTTGGTTGCACTCGAAAGACGACTAAGGGTTTGTGGAAACGTTTCCGGGTCAGGGAAAAGCGTCTGCGACCATACCCGAGATGTAAGGCCACGTGTGACGACTGCCGTCGATGATCGGTATCATTGTGCAGCATCCGCTCGTAATAGGCGCATGACTGCAGTAGCAGCTGGGTAATAGTATGGTATCAATCCCCCAGAGATTCCGAAATCGATTTAAATAGAACGCTCTGCCGCGAGCGCGTACTGACCCGATGATACCTCGATTAAATTCTCAACCACCTCATCGGGCGACAAAGTGCGATTAATGCTGCCGTCACATGCGCTTCTTTCGTGCTAACTTAAAACAGGTCTTATTTTCCGACGAATCTCAATTAAATCTAAGCCATTCCGATAGACGTCAGAGAGTTTATCGCCGACTGTGAGAGATTTATGTCAATGAATGCGTCACCGAGAGGGACCGTTCTGGAGGCAGTTCAGACCTAGTCTGACTTGGGATTATGAGAAGTTCTCTATATCACATCTCTAAACCCCCCCCCCCCCCAAAAAAAAATGCAGCGACTTAAAATGCTCATGTCAGAAAGGACTCTGTGTGTGTGTGTGGGGGGGGGGGGGGGGGCGGGGGGAGGAGCTTTTCTGAAGTAATGCTAATTCCAAGTGTAAAGATAGAAAATCACGATGGGAACTTTCTTGTTTTTCTCGCTGTATATTTTGACTACTCATGAAAATATCGAGTGTGGTGTTCATCTAATAAAACGAGTCATGTTCTTGCAAAAGGGGGCTTTATGCATCTGCAAAAAGTATCGACCCATGTCAGCCTGCGCAGTCCGCGCAGGCTGACTTGGGCCGAATTTTTTTGCCGTCTTTCAATTTTCTGCATGTCAAAGGACCATTCTACCTCATGATTCAGTCGGTTGTTGAACAAAATGGATTTTACGGATCCATAATTACGTGATGACTTGCTTGGCATAATGCATGTCGGAGATGCATTAAGCCCCCTTTTGCCAGAGCGTGGCTCAAATGATAGTTCCATCATACTTTAAACCTTACCAATCTTCCCCTGTCTATTTCCAGGCGTTTCTAAGAAGTGGTACAGACTGGCGAACAGTTTGTCCTCAAGACAGCGACGGGGACGGAATGACTAATGGATACGAGCTTGGAGACCCGGATTGTTTATGGACCCCGAGCAACTCACGGTCATTGTCGCGTCCTAAAGGGCATCCAGGTAACACTTCTCAAAACCATTTACCAGAAGACAAAATTCTAGACTCTTTTTTTTTTAAATTGAAAGCGCTTACAGACGACAAATCAAACGTGGCATGAATTATGAGATTGGACTGTGAAAGTGTCGGAAAACACTGTGAGAAACCGACCGACCGACCGACCGACCGGCTGGCTGGCTGACTGCGATATGTCATCTTATCATCAGAGAATGCAGAATCAGATTGCACGATTTCATTTCCCATATACAAAAGAGTACGAATAAGTACACAGAAGGGAAAATTATTAGCCCTTAGCTGCGAAAGGCATTTACTGACCTCTTTGCGGACAGTGTAGATCAAAATCAGACTGCACAGAACGTGCAGTCTGATCTTTGATCTACACTTTCCGATAAGGAAATGTTTTTTCTCCAGAAATAAAGTTCAAAAGAGCACTATTCGGGTTTTTACTATCGGTTTGAAAGTTTTATTTCATTTATTTAACAGGATAATGGATAACCTTTAAGCTGCTAATTAAATGAAACAAAAAATTCCACTCAATAGTAAAAATCTAAATATTGCGCTTTCAGGGCTGATTTCATAGGAAAGAAAATACCTTATCGGACAGTGCAGATCAAAGATCAGACTGCACGTTTTGTGCAGTCTGATCTTGATCTACACTGTCACCAAAAGCGCCCCGAGTCGCGCTTAGCAGCCTAAGGCTTATAAACAATGTTGTCCCCCTTTGACACCTAGCTTGTGATCCACAGCCCGTGATCACTCAGCATTCTTTGTTGCAGGATTAGTATATTTCTATACTGTATTTTGAAAGTAACAACTCCTGAGCCATTTGGTTTAGCCAGTCAGACACTGCGTTACTTAGACATTTTGAAAGTTCTTTAAGATTTAACACGAATGCTATTTCATTATATAATTATTTTCCAAGAATTCAATTAATATTGGGCCTTAACAGGGCTGGTAGGATAAGGTTCAAAGATTGCGTAGCATTAATTTGGGTTTCTTATAGTTGACCTACTAACCTTTTTTCGGCCTTAAGTCCTATGTTTAATCTATTGATATCTATCCGAGAACAACAGACGGGAAGATGTTTCTGATTTGATGAAAATGGATTCCAGGGCGCAAAGAAAAAGATTTTCCAGGTTTTTGAACTACATGTCGGCTTGTATATGAGTCATGCTTTTGAAAAGAGGGCTTAATGCATCTCCGTGATTCATAGTACCAAGCAAGCAATTACATAATTATGGATCCATAATAGCCACTTTTCTCTTACAACCAACCGAATTATGAGGTAGAATGGTCATTCGACAAGTAGAAAAATGAACAATAGCGAAAGTTTCGGTCCAGGTCAGCCTGCACGGACAGCGCAGGCTGACCTGGGTTGATACGTTTCGCATATGCATCAAGCCCCTTTTTCACAGAACATGGCTCATAATACCGTGTTCCGTTGAGCTTGAACTCGATTTTACCCAGTGAATATTGTTTATTATGTGGCCACAAGAAATAGCAAGCCTACTAAAGACGGATGACGACGGATGACGACGTATGACGATAATGTTTGACGGGCAAGAGCCTATCATAAATGCTTATCGGGACCATGTTCTGCCCAGGTGAGCTTAAAAGGAAAACAAACGTGTCAAAAAGACAGACGTGACTTTGCATTAATCACAAAGGTAAACGCACAAAGGCTGCGGTTGTATAACCTATCACAATTCTTTTATGAGGTCTTAATCACGTCTAAGGACAAAAACAACTAAAGCACCGTTTCCGCGTTGTATTATGTACAGCAATTAAGGACATATGCCACAGTTTTCTTCCTTTTGAACATTTTTTTCTTTTTCTTTTTTTCTTTTTGTAATTTTTTCTCAGAGATAATATAATGTATGCTGAGTAAAAATATGAAAAGAAAATCACATGTTGCGGAGCAAAATACAAAGATACAGTTCTTCTAAGGGAATAACTCAAGTGTCAAAATTACAGAAAATATGCTTTAATTTCAAACCTTAAAAAAAAGGTTCTTTAACCCTTTCCCAAACAAGCCCTGGTTTTCACGTGTGTACAGTACAAGTCTTTTGAAAACACTGTGGGAAAAGGAGAAATTGCTCGTAACGAGCAAATTTCTCCTTTTCCCACAGTGTTTTCTACCCTTTTTGAGAACTTTCTGCCATTTTCATCAAATTCAAAATTGTCGTTTGCAAACTCTTTCAATTTGAACCAGTCCAAAATTTGTCGTCTGGGAAAGGGTTAAGTAAAAATACCGCTCAAATAAATGATTGTTCTTAGAAAAGTGATGTTTACTAACAGTAAAAAGGATTAATCGAAAGAATTAAGGCACTAGACAGATCACAGCAGCAGTTAGAAATGTTCTTACGTGTCAACAAAGGCCTATTTTCTGATCACTTTTCTGCAATTAAAAAAAAATCCATGAGCTTTAAAAATTTTGCACAGAAATAGCGCTTTCTAATTTCTTGTAAAACATGTAAAAAAGTATATCAAGCGGGCATTTGTAAGACATACATGTACGTTGCATATTTAAAAGTTATTGACCAAATGAATTGCCTCCCTTTATGATAAACGTCTATTTTGGTGTGATTTGGCATCCCGATAATTTATAAATCTCCCATTTTTCTTCAGCGATTATGATTTTCAGATATTTAAAAGGCAACCGACATATTACAAAAAAGAAACATGCGCAAACTAGAGGGCAGAGAAAACTGTAACATATGTCCTTAAAGGGGGTTATTTAGAGTTGTATGCCATTAATCAAATTTTTGTTGTAAAACACCAATGTGCACAGCTAGAAATATATTTCTTTGCAATCATAAAAATTCAAAAAGATGTTATTTTGGGATTTGTTACAAGAGGATGGTCAAACTCCGTCTATTTTTAATTCACCAGATATGACATCATAATACTAATACAAATTGTTTACTAATCTTTGTCACCGACGCGTGTTATTGACCATGTGACATTTCCACAAGTCTTTGCAAAACTGTGGCGCGAAATCTAAAAATGCCCGAAGAGGTTACGTAGCCCATTCAAGATATACCATTGAAAAACACTTTTTTCTCTATTTTGTCTTGCTCTTCTTTACTCATAGTTTGCCTGCTATCGCCCTTCATAAATTAGTAAATAATGTTTTTTTTTTTAGTTTAGTGAAATTATGCAAATCTCCCCATAAGGAACCACGTGATTGATCGGCAAAAATTGGCATTTCACGTCAAATGTTATCAACATATGAGCTATGCTGTGCTGTGTGAAAAGGGGGTTTAAAAAGGAGGTTCAGTGCATCTGCCACCAGTATCGATCCAAGTTAGCCTAATTCAGCCGGTTGTAGGACAAAATAGATTATATGGATCCATGATGCTGTGATTTGCTTAGTATAAAGGATTACAGATATATGCATTAACCCCTCCCCCTTTTTTCCAGACTCTATACATAATGATAGCAATACCCGACTCCTGTCTGTATATTCCGTACATGATCAATTTGATTAAATTTAGTTTTATAACTTTTCATCACTTTTTGTTAACGTTAACACGCCCAGAGCTTTTCAGATTAGCATCGTTATATTGCTAGGCTTATAGCTCTTTCGCTAGTAAATGGTCCATGATCTGTAAAAAGGGAGATTGATGCATCTGGAAAAAGGCTATTGACCCATGTCAGCCTGCGCAGGCTGACACTGACATTGGTCAATACTTTTTGCTGTTTGTAAACTGTCTGCAAATGCAAGGACCATACTACCTCATGATCTAGTCTGTTGGTAGGCATAATGTTTTTCATGGATCCTTGACTATATGATGACTTGCTTGGTATAATGCATTAAAACCTCTTCTTGCCATGCATGGCTCAACTATAATCCAAAGTGACATGGACTGAAACTATGTTGTAAAGATCGCAATAGAAGCAGATCTTGATGCTACATGTATGTACATGTACATACTAATCACATGTCCTCTGCCCTCTCTGGCAGATTTATGTGGTTTTAGATGATTTACATAGTGTTTAGATGATTTACATAATGGTATTATAACTGAGTTTGTGGGCTAAGCTTGTTCATATGTTAATGCACAGATATAACATGTTGTTACAGGTCTATAAATAATGTGCCTCCGTTGTGTCTAGACTGTCACACTCGTTGTACATTAATTGTACCGTGTATTACCTACGCAAGAATGAATTGCACATAGTGTATGCCTACCTTGACTTTACTAGTTCTTTGAACTCTTTCTTTATTCTTGGTATCCTGCATGGCCGAGTGGTAAAGTGTAGGATTCGTAACCTGGGCCCCTGGGTTCCAGCTTCGGTGGGAGCTTTTTTCTTCTTGGACAAGACATACATGAATATGTTAGCTGTCGCTTATTCTGGTGCTTCCAAGATTACTTTCATTACTACCAGAACATGGCTCTGCTTTACCTTGCCTAAGGAAATTCCCATGTGACGAGCGTCACCAGGACAATCGAATCAGGATATTCTGGTCAGAAATCCAGTTCTTTTATCCTGTGATCGCCATAGACGAAAACAGGGGTTTTGAGGACAGCACAGATCCAGATCAGACTAAAAAGAAGGCACAGTCATATATTGGACCTATAACGTCCTATGAGAGAAAATCTGAATGTGAGAGAATTGTACTTTCAGTCGTGATTCATTGATTTTCCGTTTATTTATTGTCACCATCGATTGCCCATATGGGTAACGCCCCGAGAAAGCTGTTAGTTATGTTACAGGGGATAGTGCAAGGTACAAGACAAAACCCATCCTACGATAGTTACGCCTTGCTCTTTAACGTGCATGGTATATAGGCCTATGGGTCCATCTTTTATGACGACTTGCTTGGTCTATACCTTTTTATTCCTATTTTCGTGAACCAAACATTTATTTTGATGCCATCAAAGTGACAAACACGGCATTGATTTAATTTAGGAATGTCAACCGACAGGGTAGGAGTCAGAATTCATATCTGGATAAAAAAGGGTACACTAAACCTGTTTTTCAGGGTAAACTTGCCTTAAAAATACATGTAACCAGCACCAGGAATTGACCAGACGCTTTCCCATAACTTCGTGAGTCATTTTCGAGACAAAAAACATTCCAAATGTTGTCAAATGACGTCATACTGGGAATATTCCTTAGAAAGGTCGCAGTCTTCATATTTATCACAGATGCATTTTCTGTAACATACTTCGAATTAATGGGAATTTATTGATAAGAAATGTTGTATTGTACAGAAAACTGATAAATTATGGAGAAAAATGTTGATTTAGACAAGCTTTACTTTTTTAATTGTAATTTTTATTTTTGACACGTTTTTTTTTTGCATAGAGAGCTTCTCTAGAATGATTACGCCTTTAAAAGTTTGACAGGAGGCACAAAAAAACAGAATATGCAACAAAACAGTGCTTGCAAATATAGATTCACGAAGATATGAGAATTCACGGAGTAGTAGGAATCGGCTATAATACTGTACGAAGATACATAAAATGTCCTTTTCTCAGAGCTCAACATTCGTAAGGAACTCGAAAAGAAAGGACCAATATTACGAGTTAAAAGCGCCACTTTCGAAGACCTCGTCACAAAATGAAAAATTGCTCAAATCGAGCATTTTTTTTTTTCCCTAATTTCTCAAATGTTGGGACATGCATTTATTCATGTCAACCATCGTATTTTACCAAGGCGGTTTCAGCAAGTTTGTTTGAAGAGGTCATGTCGTTATTCATAGGGCTGATTTACGAGAGCTTTTTACGATGTGTTCACGTCTAGATAATTCGTTATAAAATACATTTGACATCTCGTTTTAATATGATACACGCAGACAACAATAATTATTGTAGATGTCATGTAAAGCCTCAAAGATAGAATGAAAAGTAAATCGCACAGACATGATTATTAATGTATCGGTACTGCAATAAATCTAAATCAAAGTACTGAAGGGTGAGAGGCCATTGTACAAACCCATGTTGCCTTAACCCTTAGGCTGCCAAGCGCGACTCAAGGACCTTTTGCGGATGGTGTAGATAAAGATCAGACTGAACAGAACGTGCATTCTGATCTTGGATCTACACAATCTGTTAAGGAGATATTTTTCTCTCAAAAAATGCCTTTGAAATAGCAAAACTTGGGTTTTTACATATCGGCTTAAAAGTTTTATTTCACTTAGTAGAAGGATAAAGGTTAAACTCTTTCAGTGCCAAGTATAAAAACTCAACCTCTTTCGAAGGCGGTAAATACTATCCAATAAAACTCATAAGGGTTTTTTGATCAAATAACGAGCCTTCTTTTCAATGAAATATAGCCATAGCTAATTTTCTAATCTGACAAACGTTTGAGATAAGCAAATAGTGCCGTCATTTATCAAACTGATGATTTTTTTTTTTCAGTGAAAGATCGAAATTTATTTCATCGAGTGAACATCATCGGTAAAATTTTCAAGAGTGTCACGGCCACAAGTGAAAATATTACCGTATGATGTTTACGAGATGAAATAAATTTCGATCTTTCACCGGGAAAAAAAATTCTATTTATTTCATGCTTCTAACCCCTTTTTTGTTGGGACTTGCGAAGTACAGGAGAGTTCGGTATTTCCATACCAGAGAGTTTATCAGTCGGTAAATTCACTTGTCGAAACGGTGAAATTATTAAACCATAATCCACTATTATTTCCCGATAAACTACCGAAAAGCATGAAATAAAACTGTAATTATACGCCTTACTTCTAAAACATTGCTGACCTGTATTTCACTGTTAATTCAGCTGTCAAAATTGTTGATTGTTACAAAGCCACGACTTTTTATATCGTTTGATTTAAAATCAAGTCATCACAGATGTGTATTTAAGCTTCATTGGAACTAGTTTTCTTCCGTGCCGTACACACTTGTCAAAATAGCGAATACTAATGTTCAGTCGTGAACATGTAAACTTTAATTCACATGTACACCGCCAACATGCATGTAGGTTTGTTTTCGCTAATTACAGACTATAATTCATGATGCAATCTGATAAACAGAAACTGATATTCGTTGGCTTTGGAGATTCAGTTTAATTTTACTCGTCAGGAAAAAATTTATATTGTTAAATTAATGCGGTTAACATCATCATTTTAGTTATATCATGGCAGCCGATGCACCTATCTATGCTTTCCTGGAGTTTCTTTTACTAGCACTTACCACAATAATTTTCCTGAGCCACTAGATGTTTCCATTATATGCATCGACGAAACATTGATCAGCGGTAACTAGCATTTTATCCTTTCCAACAATGTTTTCAAAGCTTTTTTACCCGGGATCTTCATAACTCGGGATTGTTTGGCAAAGACACATTAACTATTTGCATGACGATAAACTCGAGACTTGTCTAAATTAAAAGCATTTGCAGACGACAATTTGGAAGTTGGTGAACTGATGGAACTTTCTTTGAACAAGTTGAAAATGTTATGTAAAAGGAAAAAATGCTGGTTACAGATCTTTTCATTCTCCTTTTCTCAAAATGATTTCATAAGCATTTTTTTTTAAAGATCCTTAAAACTCGTATTATTTGGTAAAGGTTAAGGGATCATATACGATACATGGGTTATTTACATTCTCCGGGTCACGAGGCAGGTGAGATGCCCGAGCCAAAAGGCCTAAGCACAACTGGTTATTTTTGTAGACAATGTAGATGAAGATCGGACCAAATTTTGCGGTTTCAAGATCAGACTGCACAAAACAGGCATTCTTGACCAAACGTTGTCACAGTCATTCACGACAGAAGTCTAGTGAATTGGGCGAGTATACTCATATTACGTCATTCGACCATTTCCCCGGATACCTTGAAATACAATAGATTAACCTTTAAAGGCAGCAATTCAGATTTTTACAACCACACTAAATTTCAAAACTCACTCGAAGAAGAAAGACAAAAGTACGGGAAGATTTTTTTTTTTTTTTAGTAGTATTTCCTTACGTAGCTCCTTGGGTTATTCCTAAATTTCGCTCCAGAATTTTGCAAATGTTTGTGGGAATGTCACGTGATCAATAACACGCGTTGACTTTGTGAGATCGTATTCCACAGAGTACGATGACGTCCTACTTGACCACATAAGAATAGACGGAGTTACCGATTGGCAAAGCGACTAGACTTTGAGCAACCAACAGACTAACTCCCCATCCCACCAATTCACTTATTCCCAGGAGGGGAGATTTTCGGCACTATCTTGAAACCTATTCTCAAAGTCTGCCACCTGGAGAGCGGGTTGTATGGAGGTCAAAGGTTATCAAGTTTACTTTTGCATACGGTATTTTACCGAATCGCCATACAGATTGCATTTCATTTTCTACATTTTATAAGTCAGTTTACGCAACAGATGTATTATACAAACAGAATCATTTTTGTTTGAACCAAAGTATTGCAAGGGCTGTATTTTATCATGTTTGTAGGCCTGATACTCGGAAAACGATTAACCATTGTAAACAACAACATCTTTTTTTATCTTAGTGATTTTCTGCAAAGTCTTCTTCGTGATTCTTAGCTCTTTACCGAACGACAAAAAATTTTAGACCTTTCCCAAGTGAAAGCATTTGCATACGACAAAATAAATGTTACTCAAAATATAAAATTTGTTTTGGGAAGGGAAGAAAACGTTGTGGGAAAAGGAGAAAATGCTGGTTACCCGCATTTTCTCCTTTTCCCATAATGTTTTCAAAAGGCTTCTTTCCCATGGTCGTTAAAGGTCGGGATTGTGTGGTAAAGGGTTAAAAATCCTTCTCAGTCTCTTAGATACAAGAGTTTAATGATAAATTGAATTTCAGTATTTTCAGTCCTGTGATTTCCACAAAACGTCTCTGTTTATTATAACAAATATATTGCGATCATAAAAATATGCATATCAATTAAGCTTGGATCATTTTTAAACTTTGTACTCAATAAATGAACCAGATAATGATTAACTTCTCAACAGATAATATAAATCATTCAAAAGTACATTTGATGAACTTGGTTATTAGTAAGTTTTGGTTTTACTCGTTGATAGACCAAATAGGTAACAGAAAAAAAAGTAATAATAATAAGTTCACTGAATTTTTCTTCTGTGGCGCATTTACGGCATCTATTATTAAGAAAAGGTGTTTCATATAAAAAATATAATGTAATTTCTCATTTTTTTTTTAAAGGTGTTTCATATAAAAAATATAATGTAATTTCTCATTTTTTTTTTTTTTTTTTTTTCAAGAAGCGGGTAATGGTCAGTGCTTTCATTGCTTTGATTTGCACGAGATGTTTCTGTACTTTATGCCGAGCCCCCGTAGCTCAGTCGGTAGCGAATAGGACTTGAGAACAGGAGGTCGCTGGTTCGATCCCCGGCTCGGCCAATTTCTTTCCGAGGATTAATGATAGTTATTGCGACAGGATTCATTCCTCTCTCACCGCTGACCATTGTTTCGACGGTGGTTATGTGGGAAAGCAGCCAGTGGCTTGGAAAGAATATTGTGCGTAGTACCGGTAAAAGAAACTCCAGGAAAGCATGGATAGGTGCACTGGCCGCCGCGATATAACTGAAATAATGTTGAAAACGCCGAAACACCATACAATCAGTCAATCAATCAATCCTGTACTTTATAAAACATCTCTAGATATTAAAAATATAAGCTTATCACACTACCTGAGATTATTTCAAACTTACACACGGACTAAAATAACCAACTAATTATAAATTTCTTATCAACTTGTAAGGTGCAGTCAAAAGTGCCTCTGGTGACCTTTATGTCTTGCAAAAGTCCCCGCTCGCCACGTAGCAGACTTTAGCAGACTTTGGAAATATACTCAGGAGACAACGGGGTTTAAGAAAATAATAGTCACAAAAATTCCCCCGTGGAGAACGAGAGGTGGGGGCACCCCGCTGGCTCATAGACAAGATCAAACCATCATTTGAACGCCAAGTTTTTTAAAACTTTTTACTACCTGTAACCATCCAGTTTATTTATGCACTGATGAAGAGCAATATTTTGGTATTATCGCTGTTAACATAAAAAAATCAACCCTAAAGCGTCTTCGCGACTGTATCTGCCTTTGCAGCCAGTGTAGATATTTGAGCCATGCTCTGGTAAAAGCGGGCTTAATTCATCTCCATAGTGCATCATACCAAGTAAGACATATTCAGGGATCCATAAAATCCATTTTGTCAAACAACCGTCTGTATCATAAGGTAGACTGGTCCTTTGACATACAGAAAACTGACTAATAGCGAAAGTTTCGGCCCAGGTCAGCCTGCGCGGATTGCGCAGGCTGACCTGGTCTATACTTTTCGCAGATACATTAAGCCCCCTTTTAACAGAGCATGGCGCATATACTGTTCGCTTTGCCGAGACATTCTGGATAATAACAACTTTAACATTGCAATAACAGGGTCTTATTTGGAGAATAAAAGTGTTCCTTGGGTTTCTTGGGCGCTCCAAGGCTTAAGTCGCGGCAAATATTCTAAAAAGACCCCTGTAAAGCGCTGAATCCGGGTTTTTGGTTGCTTTTCCGTATTTTCTCCTTTTCTAACGATGATCTCTGTCCTTCAGAGACAAATTACAATATTTGAGCCACATCATGTTTATTGTTTGCAAATGCTTTCAGTTTGGAAGAGTTGAAGTTTTTTCGTCGCTTTAAAGGGCTATTGTAGCCAGCAGATTTTTTATGAGTAACCATTTTTGTCTATGTTTCTTTTTACAGGGTTCTGCGATAAGGGCTCAGAAAAGTGTACATCGGGATCTACTTACCGCGATTGTCCAGTTTCCAACGTACCTCCAAGAAGTAGCACAGATCAACATTTTGATGTTCGTACACCCCCACCACATTTTGGAAAACACCCACAATCCTTGCTTACCGAACGTCTCGGCGAAAGATCAAGCGCGTTTGGTGGGCAAATCGGAGGGCCACCAGGTCTGGGTCAGTTCGGCAGGGGACCAAGTCTGCCTCGGTCAGTTGGTAGATTTGGTCAGTCACCGTCTTTTAGCCAGAACTCGAGATTCGACCAGCCTTCTTTCAGCGAATCAGGATTCGATCAAAACCTGCCTGGAGCCGGTTCTGTGGGTGTAACAGCTCCACCCATGTCAGGCTCTTTTGGTTTGCCAAGACCATCATTTCCTCTAGATGTGCCAAGACAACCAGTGTCAAGGTCATTCGGTTTGCAGGATAGGACGGGATCGACTTCATTCGACTGGTCTAGACAATCACAAGGCACTTTCGGCCAACCTTCAGGAGGCACTTTTTCGAGACCGTTTGGGGCCGTTGAAGGTCCTAGCGTAGAATCAAGTTTCTGGCAGCCAAGTCAACCGGTATCACAAGGCTTCGAACCCACCAGAGACTCGTTTGCATTAAACTTAAACCAACGATTTTTACAAGGCGGGGTCCCCGAGTCGAATGGAATACCTGTAAGAGGTCAGTCCGCCTTAGGTCTTCCCGTAGCTCAGTCAAATCAAAGAATGCTTGAGAGGCAGGTCAACAGACGAATACAACAAGCAAGGAATTTTTCTAGGCGTAGACCTGGTATGTCACCGGTCGTAGATTGGCGAGGTGTAGCCAGGGGTGGCATGGGCTCCCAGTTCATTCCGCAAGGGGCTGGTGGCAGCAGCTTTATGTTTAATTGAAGAAAACGTCGGTTAACCTTTTACCAAGCAATCCCGAGGTTTAACGACCTAAAGTAGGTAGGCCTTTTGAAAACATTGTGGGAAAAGGAGAAAATTTCCCACAATGTTTTCAAGCCTTTCGTTGACAAATTTCATTATTTGAGCCACATTTATTTTGTCGTCTGCTAGTGCTTTCAATTTGGACCAGTCTAAATTTTTGTCGTTTGGGAAAGAGCTAAATGAATAATTACTCTGCTTAACTCTATAGCAGACGGCAACATTTTAGGCTTGTCCATCTTGGAAGCAATTACAGACGACAAATTTAGTTGTACTCAAAAGATAAAGTTGGTAAATGGTTACCAGCACCTACTTCTTTTCTTACATTGTTTTCAAAAGTGTTCCACCCCAGGAAAACCTGGGATTGTTTGGTAACTGGTCAAAATAATACAGTTTATTTTTAAAGAGATCGTATAAAGACAAATCTTTATGTATACAAACGATCCCTGGACCCGTAATTCACCAACCATTCTTAAGAACGTTCTTTGTCCTATTCTTCAGAATTTTCTAAATTTGGAAGTAACACAACTTCTGATTGGCTAAACTATTTGGTTTAGCCAGTCAGAAGTTAGGTTACTTTCAAATTTAGAAAATCTTGAAGAATAAGACTGAGGAAGTTCTTGAGAATGGTTGGAGAATACAGGCCTGTGTCTAACACGGGTGATAATCGGTGGAACTAGCTCTAAAAAGTGTGCTAGCTCCAGAGTTCCCTGATGTGTCGAGGGAACAAAATTCGATCGACTCTTTATGGAGCTAGATTACCACCCGTGTTTAAAGACCCGTAGAAAGCTTTTGAAAACATTTGTGTGTGTGTGTGGGGGGGGGGGGGAAGAAGAAAATGCTGGTAACCAGCATTTGCTCCTTTTCCAAAATGTTTTCTACCCATTTCAAAGACAAATCCTATTACTTAAGCCACAAATAATTCGTCGTCTCAAGTGCTCTCAATTGGTAACCAGATTTTTTTTTCCTTTTCCATATTATTCTCTACTCTTTTTAAGACACATTCCAACATTCGAGCCACATTTAATTTGTCGTCTGCAAATGCTTTCAATTTTGATAAGGTTTTGATTCTGTTTACCAGTTTTCTCCTTTAGCCTCAATTTTTTCCGAGGCCTTCCTCTCGGGGTCCTTAAGGGGTCGCTGGTTATCAACGTTTTCTCCCTTTCCCACAATGTTTTCAAAGGACTCTTACCTCGGGTTCTTTAAATCACGAGATTTGTATGGTAACGGGTTCAAAAGCTTAACACTGCATCATAGGCAAACTAGTGGACTAAAATATTCTTCAGCAATCTAATATCTACAGAACGTGGCTGTCTACAAAATTTGCTACGGACTAACACATCGATATAAGCCAAAATGAGGCCTTAACCCTTTCCTAAATGACAAATTTTAGACCCTTCCAAACTGAAAGAGTTTGCAGACGACAATTTTAAATTTGATGAAAATGGCGGAAAGTTCTCCAAAAGGGTAGAAAACACTGTGGGAAAAGGAGAAATTGCTCGTTACGAGCAATTTCTCCTTTTCCCACAGTGTTTTCAAAAGACTTGTACTGCAGACACGTGAAAACCAGGGCTTGTTTGGGAAAGGGTTAACGCATCCCCGCGGTCCATAATACCAAGAAAGTCATTACGTAATTATGGATCTATAAAATCTATGTTGTCTAACAATCAACGGAATCAAGAGGTATACTGGTCCTTGGACATACAGAAAAGTTTCGGCCCAGGTCAAGCCTGCACGGACTGCACGGGCTGACCTTGATCGATACTTTTCGCAGATGCATTAAGTTCCCTTTTCACAGAGCATGGCTCAATTATTTATTGCACTGACTTCTTTCAGCGCCAAATATATTTCAAAAACTTTAACTCCACGGCTGAAAATACAGTCCACTGACACTAAAGATTTCATCTTAAAGACTTGACTAAACAAGCGAACCGTATAGAGTCAAGATCAGACAACAATTCTGTGCTGTCTGATCTAGATCTACACTGTCCGCAAAAGGTCCTGGAGTCGCGCTTACAAGCCTAAGGGTCAAAATATGTAAGCCACGCTCTGGCAAAAGGGGCTTAATGCATCTCCGTGATGTATAATACCAAGATAGACATCACGTAATTATGGATCCATGAAATCCATTTGTCTAACAAACGACAGAATCATGAGTTAGACTGACCCAAGATATACAGAAAATTGACCTATAGCAAAAGGTTTCGACTCGGGTCCCTCATATATATGAACCACGCCCTGTGTAAAGGGGGCTTAATGTATCTGCGAAAAGTATCTACCCAGTTCAGCCTGCGTAGTCCGCACAGGCTTACCAGGGCAGAAACTTTTTGCTCAAGATCAATTTTCTGTATGTCCAAGGACCAGACTACCTCATGATTCAGTCCGTTGTTAAAAAAGGTGGCTATTATGGATCCAATATTATATAATGACTTGTTTGATATTGTGCATCAAGGAGATGCATTAAGCTCCCTTTTGCCGGAGAATGACTCATATGTATTAATTTTGAACATGTTCCTTACATGTCTAAGATTGTATTACTCCTATATTCGGCTTTCAAAATTTTACTGATGCTTAAATAAAGGTGGGTGTAAATTCTTGTTTCCTTTTTTTTTTCGCTTCGTGCGTGAAGTCGTCATGTCCTTTTGACATGGTCCAATTTAGATTCTTTTGCAACGAATTAAAAGTTTCTGTTTACCATTGATAAATACTATATTAAAAGATGCTTTTCTCCACAAAGATGAAATACTGGACGGTTACTTGCGGTAAAAAGTTCCAAAATCTGAATTTAAATAAGGGCTTGGTCAGCTTTACAAAAGGGAACTCCGTCTATTTTAAGATCAAATTATGACTTCGTCATACTTATTTGAATTTAACCCCACATAATCTATGAGTGTTATTGGTCGTGAGAAAGTCCGCAAAAACGTTCGCAAAATTCTTGCTGAAATTCTAAAAATACCATCAGGGGCTGAGTAGCCCATGAAGGAAACACCACTGAAAATTGTTCTGTTCTATTCTTTCATTTCTTTTTCTTCCTTACTACTGGTTCGCAGCAATCGCCTTATACAAGGATAAATCGTTTTTGAAGTTTGGTAAGATCATAAAAAAAAAAAACTTAATAGCCTCCTTTAAGGCATGCTCACCGATTGGAACGAATATTCGAATTTTCCCAATCATAAGCCAAATACATGTATTCGGATGTAAAATTATTGAATATTCTTAACCTGACACCCACGGTCCCATCGGTAGCTTTTGCAGACAAAATAGATCAGAATAAGTCTGCACAGAATTAGTGACTTGATCTCGAGTCTACACCATTCGCCCCTAGTTTTGAAACTACAACCAAATGCCTGTGTAGTAGGTGTGATTTTTTTTTTACTTTTATCCGAAGGGACAGGGGGGCAGAGAGAGAGACAGACAGACACACACACACACACACACAGACAGATTAAAGAACTATCCGAGACTGAACAATCTTCAACTCCTGGAGGACAAGGTTATCATAGAATAAATTAATTTAGGAAGCAAACTAGCGGCACTCTGGGAAAAGGGATCAATGTTTGGTTGATTGATTGAATGGTGTTTTATGCCGCTTTTAACATTATTTCAGTCATATCACGGCGACAGCTCACGAACTCATGTATGACCTTGGTTTCATCAGTACTAGACTTGGGCTTTGAAGCGTCTTGTCCGAAGCCCAGTGCCTCCAGTGAGGCTTGAGCCCACAGCCTCCAGGTGAGGAGCCCTACACTTTACAACTGAGCCACATAGGACCCTGGGGGGCGAGTTGTCACATAATATCGATCAATTTTGTCAAAATATCAGCTAAAGCATAAGGTATCTAATGGTCCTTTGACATGCAGAAAAATAACCAACAGCAAAATGTTTCGACTGATGCCAGCCTGGGCTGGCTGACCTAAGTCGATTCTCTTTGCAAATGCATTAAACCACCTTTTTCACAGAGCATGAATCATATATGATTGAGCCATGCTCTATAAAGAAGGGGCTTAATGCATCTGCAAAAAGTATCGACCCAGGTCAGCCTGCGCAGGCTGAACTGGGCCACAGGCTGACCTGGACCGAAACTTTTTGCTATTGATAAGTGTTCTTACCAGTTTACCTCATAATTCAGTCAGCTGATGGACAAAATCGACTTTATGGATCCACAATTATGTCATGACTTGCTTGGTATAATGCATCACGGAGATGCCTTAAACACACCTTTTGCCAGAGCATGACCCATATTTGTATACATGTGTCTGAAACACTTTCGGGACGTTACCAGATGAACTCTAGATATTTGAGAACAGTTTTTTTGAAACTCGATGTCGAAATACGTAATCGGAAAGTTATCAATCATGGTGCACGCGCAACATACTCATCCATTATCACATTACCACCTACAGGGGGTTTCTTTGTCTATCAGCAGACCACTTTTAAAAACACTGTCGAAAAAGGAGAAAATACTTGCCTATAAACGAGATATTTTTCTCTCCTCCATACACACAGCTGGTACCATATTGTGTAGAGTCTAGATGAAGTCAACATCCTACTACGCTGAAATCTTCTTTTGTGATGTATCTATGCCGTGCAATGGAAACAAACAAAAAGGGGAGAAAACACAAATACAAACGCTTTGAACTTTTTATATATTTAACAATGTTTCCCACATGTAAACACCATCAACACAAAACAATCCCTTGTTTTGCCGGCCCTAAACAAGACGGCCTGTGAAAACATTGTAGGGTAAAAGAGAAAATGGTGGCAAACAGCATTTTACTGTTTTTTCCGCACCACTTTCTACCCTTTCAACGACAAATCTCATCATTTGAGCGACCATAAATTTGTCGTCCGCAAATATTTTCAATACAAGTGTCTAAAATTTTGTGGTCAGGTAAAAAGGAAGATAGCTTTAGAAAATATTGTGGGTTAAGGGAAAAATGCTGGTAACCAGTATTTTCTCCTATTCTTACATTTTTCCTGTCCTTTTTAACCCTTAGGCTGCTTAGCGCGACTTAAGGACCTTTTGCAGACAGTGCAGATCAAGATCAGACTGCACAGAACGTGCAGCCTTATCTTGGATCTACACTGTCCGATAAGGAATGATGGTAGATGGTAGATTTTATTGACTTATACAAGTACATGTATCTCGTGATAAACATGAACAACCGATAATAAACCAAGGGCAATAACTGCTACATGTATACATTATAAACATGAAGAATCTACTCTGTATGTGAAGCGGTCAATTTCGTATAATCTTTTTCTTTTTTTAAAAAATGTGATATTTCCGTCTTAATGTTTTCAAATCAACTTTTATAGATATGTTTTCCTTTGTCTTTTTCGTATAATCTTGAACCAACTGTAGAGAGTGAATATGAATATTATTATCATCTCCTAAACTGTTAAAAAGAAGAAGAGTGAGAAAATAAATGAGTTTTCATCCAATATAAAAAAAAAACCCAAATGAAATAGCAATAAATTGGGTCTTTACTCTAGGTTTGAATGTTTCCTTTCATTCATTTAGCAGCTTAAGGGTTGAGACAAGTCTCACCATTTTAATCGAATTCAATTAGACGTCTGCAAATGCGATCAATATGGACGAGTCTGTAAGTAATTCACTCTCGACAATGTTTTGATTAACAAAATAAAGGACAGTGTTAGATCCATAATCAAATTTTTATCTACTCCGTCATCTACTCTTTTCCAGTGACAAAACTCTAATCTGGTCCTTTACTCTTTACCAAACGACAAAACTGTAGACTTGTCCAAATTGAAAGCATTTCCAGACAAATGATGGAACTTGTCTTTAATAGGTTAGAAAACACTGTGGGAAAAGGAGAAAATGCTGGTTACCAGCATTTTCTCCTTTTCCAACAATGTTTTCAAAAAGGCTTCTTCATCAGGGTCGTTAAAACTAGGGATGGTCCGATAAAGTGTAAAAGGAAGCGTCTGCAGACGACAAATTAAATGTTACTCAAACGACAGGATTTGTCTTTGGTAGGGCAAAAAACATCTTGGGAAGGGATACAAGCAGCATTTTCTGTTTTTCTCACAATGTTTTCAAGAGCCTTGTTTCTCGGGTCGTCAAAAAACAGGATTGTTTTGGTGGTGGGTCAAGCAATTTAAGCTGTGCTAGGCACTGTAAGGTCAAAAATTGCCAAATAGGAAGTATTAAAACAAAAGTAATGAAATGTAAATTGACAATAAAATTACATATAAATCATGCTCTGTGAAAAGGCAGCTTAATTCATCTGCAAAAAAAGTATCTACCACGTCAGCCTGCGTGGACTAGGCCAAACGTTTTTGCTTTTGGCCAATTTTCTGCGTGTCAAAGGACCTGTCCATCTCATGATTCAGTTGGTTGATAGACAAAATGGATTTTAGGGGTCCATAATTGAGATCACTTGCTTGGTATTATGGATCAAAGAGATGCATTAAGCACCCTTTTGCCTGGGCAAGGCTCATATATAAACATAAAAATAAATAATGCTTTGGCAAAGGGGGGTTTAATGCACCTCCGTGATGCACTATAACAAGCAAATCATCACATAACCATGAATCCATAAAATCCTATTTTTATCACAGAACCAAAGAAAATGTGGGGCAGAATGGTCCTTGGGCATGCAGAATATTTACAAACAGCAAAAAGTCTTGACCCACGTCAGCTGTTGTATACTTCGCAGGCTGACCTGAATCGATACCGTTTGCAGATGCATTAAACCCCAATTTCACAGAGCATGGCTCAAACATCAATATAATTCATACTAAACAGAAAATACCTACTTTTTTGGCCTTCAGAATTAATTGACCATCTGAACTAGACCCATTTTATCCTGAAGAAAGATCTGAACCTTGGAGTAGGACATCTTTTTCAACAAGATGGCCATGATGGCCCTGTATCGCTCCACTGGCTTATAAATATAAACCATCAATACTAAACATTTCAATTCTGAGCCAAATGGTTTCAAAATGAAGACTTACAAAGTTTTCTCTGTAAAAGCCCATGTTAAAGTCGAGACCCACAGGGAAAAGCCACTTTTGATCCCAGAGCGATAATCACTTGAACCCTGGTAGAGGTCCACAAGATAAAGCCACATGCCAAAATAATACAAGTCTATGCTGTATGGTTATAAATACGGTGATTTTCAAGTTTCGTCTATATGAAGCCTCTGTAAAACATAAGACCCCTGATGCAAGGCTAATTTCAAAAAAAAATCAAAAGTGCTCCAGATTTGGTAGCCCTTGGGTTTGCAGTTAGGAGCAAAAGGATTTTTTGAATTTTCACCCTATAAGCACATGTTTATGACCAAATTTGGGAGTTCTTGCCTTATAACAAGACGGTTTCTGAAGTTTTCACTCCATAAACCCATGTAAAACTTGTGACCCCTGGTGCAGGGCCAAACTTGATCCTAGGGTTGTAACTTGGGCCCTCTTTGTAGTTGTCCACTAGACAGAGCTATAATTATGCAAAATTTGGTAGCCCTAAGCCTTATGGCTATGTACACCAAGATTTAAAAGTTTTCCCTATATAAGCCCATGTTAATCTTGTGAACCTTTCCCCCCCCCCCCCCATGAGGCCAAATTGACCCCAGGACTGTAATTTGGGCACTTTTGGTAGATCCCCACCAGATCAAGCTAAATGCAAAATTTGGTAGCTCTAGGCCTTATGGCTAGGTACTGGAAGATTTCTTAAGTTGTCACTATGTACGCCCATGTAAAACTTGTTACCCCTGCAGCGGGGCCAATTTTGACCCCAGGGCTAAAATTTCGGCCTGCTTGGTAGAGGCCCACTAGATATAGCTACATGCAAAATTTGGTAGCTCTAGGCCTTATGGCTAGGTACTGGAAGATTTTTAAAGTTTTCTCTATATAAGCCTATGTAAAACTTGTGACCCCTGGGGCAGAGCCAATTTTGACCCCAGGGCTATAATTTGAAGAAACTTGATAGAGGTCTACTACATAAAGCTACATGCCAAATTTGGTAGCCCTACGCCTTATGGTTTCAGACAAGAAGATTTTTAAAGATTTCCAATATTTTTCAGTTTTGTTGCCATGGCAACCAGAGTTTTTGAAGGAATCAAATTCTTTTAAGAAATTCTGAAGAGGACCATGGCAGGATCATTTCTGTGAAGTTTCATGAAAATTGGATGGGTAGTTTCAGAAAAGAAGATGTTTGAAATAAAAGTTAACGCACAGACGGACGGACGCACGACGGACACCGGGCCATGACATAAGCCCGCTGGCCTTCGGCCAGTGGAGCTAAAAACCCAATAGAAGGAGAAATTGCATTCCGTTTTTGCAACTATGTTTTCATATTGCCTTCTGTGGGAGTGTCCTTTCGCAAGACATATTAAAACCCTAGCCTAGTACTGGTAAAAGCCAGGACACTCATGAATCAGTAAGCTGTCGCTGTGCCTGAATTAATGTCGAAAGCAGCATACAAACACCATAATACCAATCAATTATTCATGCACTAAGTAGTAATGCATGTTGATTATGCTTATATTACAAGAGTGTTTCCAAAGTTTTCTGCAAATTCATTTCGGGAGGTTACGAGTCTATTTCATACCAGCCTTTTCCCATATAGTCTAATAAAGATATTAAAATTGGAAAAAAAAAACAGGAAGACAAAACATTTCAAATAACATAATAATAAACTTAAAACTCTTGATTTTTCAAGAAATGATATGAGTGTATCATGATATAATGCTATTTACAACATATCACATGACAAATTCATCAAAAAAAATATGGAATGTCTGAATTTTGTTGAAATGGTAATTGAACCATGCTCTGGCTAAAAGGGGCTTAATGCATATCCGAGATGTAACGTACCAATCAAGCCATCCCATAATTATAGCCACTTTTTTTAACAACCAACTGAACCATGAGGTAGACTGGTCCTTGGACATACAGGAAATCGACCAAAAACAAAGAGTGCACAGGCTGACCTGCGTCCAAACTTTTCAGATGCATTAAGCCCCCTTTTCACAGAGCAATTACATGTAAATATGAATGATGTTTTACAGGATTTATGCAAATCCCTAAGTAAATTACAATATTTCAGGCCTTTATTATACAATCCAAAAATTTAACCATCTGAAGAAAAATGCTTTTGAAAGCATTGTTGGAAAAAGAAAAAGTAGCCAGCATTTTTTACATTTTCCAAAATACTTTTAACCCTTTCAAAGAAAAATCCCATCATTCAAACCAATGTTGTCATTTGGATAACTATGCTTTTAGTTTGGACAAGTCTAAAATTTTACAGCTTACTACCGAGTTAATTCTTACCCAAACAATTTGCCCAAAACTGAAAGCATTCTGCAGAGGACAATTTATATATGGCTGACATGATAACATTTGTGTCCAAAAGGGTTGAAAACTTTGTGGAAAAAGGAGAAAAATGCTGGTTACCTCTAACCACTATGTTTCCAAAAGCCCTTTCCTTCATGGTCACTTAAACATGGAGCTGTTTGGTAAAGATTTAAAGAAATCTGAGATTAAAGTGAGCTGACAATTGCAATATGCAAACCCATAAAAACCCCCGGATTTCTTCATTCTCTTCATCCCTGTCCCTATATCAACAGGCAAGTTTAATAGTAAATGCAAAACTGTTTTCACATCACCACAAAAGAACACCCACACACTTAAGAATATCTTTTATGTTATATTTTTCCAAAAATTGCTACAAAAACACACACACACACACACACACTAAAGATACCTCGTATATTTAAATAAAAGTTTTACTGTTAGTAACAGGGCCTCTCCCATCTCCCATATTATCTAACAAATAAATTCGTGCACATTTTTTTATGAGCCATACTCTGTGAAAAGGGGGTCTAAGGCATCGGCAAATAATGTTGACCAAGGTCAGCCTATGCAGCCTGTGTTGAGACTTTTTGCAATCAATCCATTTTCTACATGTCCAAAGACCATTCTGCTTCATGACTCAGTCTGTTGTTAGACAAAATGGATTTTATGGAACCATAATTTTGCGATGATATGATTGGTATAACTCTTTACCAAACCACAAAATTTTAGACTGGTCCAAATTGAAAGCATTTGCAGACGATGAAATAAATGTGATTGAAAAATTGAAATTTGCTTTGGGAAGGGTAAAAAACATTGTGGGAAAAGGAGAAAATGCTGGTTACCAGCATTTTCTCCTTTTTCCACAAGGTTTTCAAAAGGATATTTTTACAGGGTTGTTAAAAGTCGAGATTGTGTGGTAAAGGGTTAATGCATTACAGAGATGCATTAAATTCACTTTAGCCAGAGCACCACTCATATACATTTTTACAGCCCACTTTCTTTCCAACCATATACTGTATTATGCATAGCTAAGTAATATGTAAATCAACAAGACCTTTGTGGCTCAGTATTTCAGTGTATTTAACAAACGGAATCAAATTTTTTTGTCTATTAACCCAACGACAGTTTTGCACTTGTCAAAATTCAAGGCACTAACAGGTTACCACCATTTTCTCCTTTCCCCACAATGTTTTCAAAAGCCTTTTTGTTCAAGTTCTTTAATACTTGGGACTGAGTGGTAAAGGGTTCATAAAATGAGCTGTGCTCTCTGAAAAGGGGGATTAATGCATCTGTGAAAGGTATCGACCCAGCTCAGTCTACACAGTCCACGCAGGCTGGCCTGGGCTGAAACTTTTCGCTAGTGGTCATTTTTCTGTATGTCCAAGGATCATTCTATCTCATGACTAAGTCGGTTGTTTTAAAAAGTGGCTATTATGGATCCATAATTATGTGATGGCTTGATTGGTACAATGCATCACGGAGATGCATTCAACCCCCTTTTGCCAGAGCATGGCTCAAATATAAAATGCCTCTATCTGTTCCCTTCATTCAATGCCCTTGTCTATGTGTACCTTCCATGTCCTACTTAGCCATTGTTATAATATTTTGCTGGTTATTTTACAAATTATGCACTTGTTGTGACACACTGGGTACAACACATACATGTAGTTGTAAAAAAATAATGACTTTTACACTGATACAAAAATGATACCATTATTGTCAAACAGTGAAAAATGGCTAACCAGCTTTTTCTCCTTTTCCCACAATACATCTACCCTTTCAGAGACAAATCTCATCATTGGATGAAAACTGCCTTTCAATAAATAAAAACCATTGGGGGAACAGGAGAAAATGCTTTTCAAATCCCTTCTCCAATAGTGTAAATAAAACTAAGAATTGCTTTATTAAGAGTAGACCCAAATAAGCATAAGGGTTGAAGTAAGATTCATATGTCCATCATCAGTCATCCATCATGTAATGATCATCAGGTGCATGGGGATCAAAAGCATTTTCTGTGTAAAAAAAACAAAAACATTAGCACAGATAATTGTGTAAATGCAGTTTCTTTGGTCTGTAACAGGCAGACATTCTTAAACCCTTCCTGAGCAACAAATTTTTAGACAGTCCATGCTGAAGTGTTTACAGACAACAAAATAATTGTTGCTTGAATGATGGGATTCATCTTTGATAGGCTAGAACCATTTGTGGGTAAAGGAGTAAATGCTGGTTACCAGCTTTTTCTCCCTTTCACACAGCCTTTTCCTTCTTGGCCATTAAATGAATAGATTACTTGGTTATGTATATAGAGGATATTTGTTTTTTTCAGTGAAAGATCAAAATGTATTTCATCCAGTGAACATCATCAGTACCAGCCTTGTTGTATAGGTTCCCCTATTGATGATTAACAACTTGTCTAAGTTTCAAACAAATATCTTCAGTAATAACAGAGATATTATAAAATGTCCAAGTTTTTGCAAGGCAACGCAGACAAAGCCAGGCCTACCACAATACCTCATGTTTCACCGAAAACAGGCCAGCAAAAATATTTGTTAACATCATAAACTGTTGACTTTGAACACAGTTAACTCTTAACCAAACAACAAAATTTTAGTCAGAATTCAATGCATTTGCAGATGACAAAAGAAGCATGACTCAATTGAAATTCAAAATTGAAATTTGTTTTAGGAAGGGTAGAAAACATGTGGAAAAAAGAGAAAATGCTGGTTACCAGAATTTCTAATTTTCCCACAGTGCTTTAAAAAGGCTTTTTCTTCAAGGTTGTTAAAACTCGCGATCATGTGGTAAAGGGTTCAGCAATTTTAATGTGGTTTATACGGATCACAGGTGCATTTAATCAACACTCAATATGCTCTTTTTGTCCCATAATCATCAATGGCTGCTTTTATCATTGGCATATCATTGATCATAATGTGCATCTGTAGGAATAATACCCCAAGACAGACCATACAATTTCACTTTCAGTATACATCCTTTGTAAAATCTAACCCGTAGTTTTTTTTGTATGCTTGATATAACCATAGGACAGAATTTTACACAAAGATTTTCATAATCATATGCAATCATGTGCAATAAATGCAATGTTCTATTCAAAAATAGAAAAATCTCAACTTACGGCCATGTTCTTGACCCTCCAATAACTTCTTTAAATCTTCATTTTCCTTTTTAAGTTTTCTGTACTCCTGTAAGAGCAATACAGAGAAAAATAATCTTGAAAACTGGAGTGCCATTATGCATCCTGATAATTCACACTAAAATAATTCTTTCTTTGTCAGTCTCCTGTTTAATATCAGTTTTCAACATTATTTCAGCCATATCACAGCTAGTGCACATATCAATGCCTTTCTTGAGTTTCTCTGACCAGAACTTCACACAATATTCTTCCCAAGCCACTGGCTGCTTTCCCACATTTACAATTATTTATCTGCTATTTATGTAGCAGCATCAATAGTAAAATAGTTGTGAAAAAACATCTACAAATCATTCTCAATCAACATTTTTACATGTTATCATGGATTTTTCATTTCCCATACCTAACTCTTTTTTTCTGAAAAACATTTTCAATGTCCTAAAGCCTTGCATGTTTACGCTTATGTACTGATTTTCAATTTCCCAACTTCACTTTTTACCAATGAAATACAGATTTTCATTTTTTTTTAAACCTGGCCTAGTCATATGAAAGGCAAAACTCTTTCTATACAAGCATTTGATTTTTTTTTTCTTTTTAATATAAATTTAATTAGAAGTCCTTTATTTAACATCTAAAATTTTTTATTCCACTGCTAATCAAAACAGCTTTTAATCACATATTAAAATAAACTTTTGGACAGTGTTGACCAAATGTCAGACTGCAAATTCTATGCAGTCAGAGCATAATGTACACTGCCCACAGAAGCTGAAAATGTGTCTGATAGAAGTGAATTGAATGACTCTTTATCAGTTTTTTTTTTTTTTTCTTTTTCATTTCTTTCAATATCCATCCTTTATCCTCATATCCCTTTATCAAACAATCCGAAATTTAACCACACTTAAGAAAGAGGCTTTCGAAAGTGTTATAGGAAATGAAGAAAATGCTGGTAACCAGCATTTTCTCCTTTTCTCACAATGTCTTCCACCCTTTCAAAGCCAAACCCCAACATTTGAACCACATTTAATTTGTTGTCTCAATATGCTTTTATCCTAGAGCAGTCTAAAATTTTTAAGTTGGGTAAAGAGTTAAGAGGCTCACCATGACTTAAATGCTATGCTTCACCTACCTCTGTACATTTGTATAAATTGTCAAATTGCCCATCTGATTCCTCTTTGCTTTTCTTGTCAGCAAGATCTGCTTCATTGGATAGTATCTTTTTTCTTTCATCAGACAACATGTAGCCTGCTTTCACAAATATCCTTGCCAAATACTTTTTGTAACCCTGCATTTATATATGTAATATTGTGTGAAAATATAAACTTTCCATTAGATTACTAAACATGATATTTTCAAACATACCTGCAACTAGTTCAAGGGACACAAAGAAAAATATGTTTCTTAGATAAAATGGGGTAATTTTTTTATTTCTAAGAACTTGTAACCTTTAATGCATTGAGTATTTTAAATAAGACAAAATTAAAGACTGTTCAAAATTGCAAGCTTTTGCAGCCTATAAAATGAGGCCTATATAATTATTTTTTCTTTGCGAGGGTAGAAAGCATTGTGAGAAAAAGATAAAATGTTGGTGACCAGCATTTCCTCTAGGCTGGTCACCAGCATTTTCTCTTTTCCCACAAATTTTCAGACAGCCTCTTCCTCACCGTCCATGAAAAACTGGATTGTTTTGTAAAGAATCATATGGAAAGTAATAGAGAAAAAAAGCCAATTGTTTGACACTTAAAAACTGTCTAATGCAGAGTTTGTAAGCCTTTGAAAATTAAACAGTTTTATACCTTTGGAGTAATTTCTTTTCTAGCTAATTCCCCTTCTAATAGATTCCATTCTGTCTGTAGTTCCTGGCTCAATGTTGGATAGACTAACATGGCCTGTCTGTGGCATACATATGGAGTACTGAAGTTCATGTGATAATTACATGTGGATGGTTCGGACACATTTAGAATCTGATTTGTCTTTGAGCAAACAAAAAATACCTGTTTGAAACAAATACATATACAGAGATATTATGATAGAAACAATTAGAATGCCCAGCTAAACCCTTTTTATGAACAGTGAAAATCCAAGATCAGTCTCATTCTATAAGGGTTGATCTTGATTCGAAACTTAAAGACAAATAAAAGAAAAAAATACTGCAATATCAAATGTGTTTCTCTCAGAGTATCTAAAAACTATCTTAATTGATTCATCAAAGGCCTGACTCTATCTTCTGAACTATATACTATACTGCAATGTGTTCAAAACCACCAATTTCAAGCATTTTGATTCCTCAGAAAAAGGTGTCACCACTTAATTAACCCCTATGCTAAAAGAACTTTGTCAGATACAAATATATTCCAGAGTAACCTGTTTCCAATACACCAAACCTCCAGATAAGAGGGAGTTATAGTATTCTAAAGCCATTATTTCTCTTCCAAACCCTGTTGTGGGTACTCATTAGAATCGTCTCAATGAGACGATTCTAATGAGTACCCATAACATAAAGCTTAGTGGAGAGTGATTAATATTTTCAATTTTGAAATCAAAATCACTCCCTCTATCTGGAGCTCTGAATTATGCTATGATTTTGTTCCAATGAATGTCAACATTTCCTGTTCTTGTAATACTTTTCTTAAGCAACAAATTTACCTTTTGAATGAGCAATATGATTCAATTTTTCTTGCAAATGCAGCGAGCACATGTTTAGCTAGAGACATTGTCACCATTCAAGATGGTAATCTACGTTCATTTTTTAAGGTGCCTTTCACAACTATAATTGCCTTTCCAGAATTTTGAACTTGTCTAAATGGAATGTGTCTCAAATAGTGGGTTTTGCCAAGGAAGAGAAATAAAAAATTGAAAAAAAAGGAGATACTGCTTATTACCAGCACTTTCTCCCCTTCCTTACTTAGCCCAAGTACCTCAGTTGGTAGGGTACGGGACTTGAGAACAGGAGGTCGATGGTTCAATCCCTGGCTTGCCCAATTTCTTTCTGAGGATTAATAATAGACATTGCGACAGGATTCATTCCTCTCTCACTGCTGACCATTGTTTTGACGACAGTTATGTGTGAAAGCACCAAGAGGCTTGGAAAGAATATTGTGTGGAATACAGGTAAAAGAAACTCCATGAAAGCATGGATAGGCACTCTGGCCACAGTGATATAACTGAAATAATGTTGAAAACAGCATTCAACACCATACAATCAATCAACTCTCTCCTTTCCCACAATGTTTAAAAAAGCCAACTTTCTCAGAGTCATGAAAACATGGAGTTGCTTGGTAAAGGGCTCAAAGCACTAACTTCAATGCGTGATGATTGAGTAATAAACTGAACATAACATAATTCCACTGACTCTTTTACCTTCATGGTCCTATGAAGTTCCCCACACTTATCACCTTCTCTCATCACCATTGCAACAAATGTATTGTTTACAATCTCCCATTCTTGCCACACACTGCAATAAATCAAACATTTAATCAATCATACCTTATCTATGTCACATTCTACTCCATTGCAATGAACAGTCTTTTTGAAATACAGTTGGAAGAGGAGCAATTACTTATAGCCCCTCCCCCCAAAAAAACCTCATTATACCAAACGTATCAAACAAATGATACATCTAATATATCTAGGCAGTGACCATTCTCAACCCTGTACTAGAAAATACAGCATTTTCACAATCCAGAAGATAAAGGCTTTTAAGAACCGCTGTGGCAACAGGAAAAAATACAGTTGGCCATGTTTTGTACCCTTGTTATGGGAGATCACATCTTCCTTACAGCATAACTTCTTTCCGTATAAAATCAATACCTGACAAACGTGTTAGGGAGAATCTCTTTAGCTCAGTGGTATGTGTATTGGTGTTGTAAATGTCTAATAATTAGGATAGCTGCTGCATGGATTCGAATCCCAGCCAAGGCGGTTTGTATTTGAGCTATGCAGTTGTTGTGAACTTTCATGTTCGTAAGACCCTTTACCACACGATCCTGAGTTTTAACAAACCTGAGAAAGAGGTCTTTTAAAAACATTGTGGGAAAAGGAGAAAAATGCTGATAACCAGCATTTTCTCCTTTTCCCACAATGTTTTCTTGTCTATCTGACACCAATCATTTGTGCCACACTTATTTTGTTGTCTGTAAGTGCTTTCAAACTGGACCTATCTAAAATTTTGTCGTTTGATAAAGAGTTAACTTAAAATCTTGAAATTTGAGTCTCAAAAATGTATGCTCTGCAAATACTTTCAATTAGCACAATTCTAATGCTTGTGTTGTTTGCTAAAGAGTTAATTTTGTAGGAACCATGGCCAGCCCAAATAAAGTTCATCAAACAAAGATTAAACAGGTAAAGTATTGACACAAGAAATATCTTAATTCATCTGACTATATAAACTGTCAACAATGGTATGACCAATGTAAGATAAACTAGCCAAAATATACATATCAGGAAATGGGTCAATTAACTTGAGACAGTTTTAACCCTCAAAAGCCAAATAAATGAAAATTGCCACCTTCAGTAAATATGTAAGATACATTGAATTGCCTAGGCTGATATTAAACAGAGTCAACCCGAGATCAAACTGAATTTTCTTTGAAGGCTGATCTTGATTCACTAACTGCCCTCAACAGACCCTAGAGCTGCAATAGGCATTCCAGAAATATTCATTCAGCTATCTACTGGGCTTTTACAGCCAGTTATAGTGCATATGGAACTTTAAACCCATTGCAGTAAACATCTTATGAAAACTTTGCAGGAAAAGGAGCAATTGCTTGTTTCAAGCAATTGCTCCTTTTTCAGCAATGTTTTCTTTATCATCTACAAAAGGACACGTTCCTTTCTTTCAAGTGTTTCTCTTCTTTGTGGTAAATCTGATATCACATTGCCTCCTTAACAAATTGCATGTGCATGTATTATCTGACAACTTTGATTGATTGTGTAGTGTTTTACACCACTTTCAACATTATTTCAGCCATATCACAGCTACAGCTTACTTAATTATGTGTGTCTTGGATTTCACCAGTATTATGTTTGCCTTCTGAAGTATCTTGCCCAAAGACGCTTCCGCGAAAAACCCAGTGTCTCAAAGGACAAGTGAACCTGGGGCCTCCAGGATATGAATCCATCACTTTCATCAGGACCCCAGTGACAACTTAAAAAACATCCATGAAAAATAATACATGGATACTCAACAAAAATTCAGGTTTACAAGATGAAAAATGCATTAAAACCCCTTTTGCCAGAGCATGGCTCATATGTTTATGAACTCACCCTAAGATACCACTGTATGGATTCCATCTCAACGACTGTTCATGCTGTGTTACATTGGAGAAGGGACAGAACTCATATCTGTAGCTGAAAAGGAAAGAAACACTTAAATGCAAGGAGGATATATATACTAACAACACGGTGTTCTGCAAGGTAGCGATTCTTAGACAGGTGTCCCATTGGCTAAAGGCAAAATGCAAAATGTTTTATCACTATGTACATAAATGGTACATAGTCCCTTTAACCTTTTACCATACAATCCTGAGTTTTAAAGACCCTGAAGAAGAAGCCTTTTGAAAATATTGTGTGAAAAGGAAAAAATGCTGGTAACAAGCATTTTCTCCTTTTCCCACAATGTCGTCTACCGTTTCAAAGACAAATCCCCATCATTTGAGCCACATTTAATTTGGTGTCTGCAAAACCATTCAGTTTGGATGAGTCCAA
Organism: Tridacna gigas; assembly: GCA_945859785.2. Taxonomy (NCBI): domain Eukaryota; kingdom Metazoa; phylum Mollusca; class Bivalvia; order Cardiida; family Cardiidae; genus Tridacna; species Tridacna gigas. The sequence goes on along the minus strand of OX244030.2, from coordinate 46,788,168 downwards.
ATTTTGTTGTTCACTAAAAATTTAATTCTTTAACAAACAGCAAAATTTAGGACTAGACCAAATTAAAAGCATTTACAGAGAACAAATTAAACATTGTTCAAAATTTAATGATGATTTCTGTCTTTGGAAGGGTAAAACCATAATGGGAAAAGGAGAAAATGCCTGTTACCAGCATTTTCTCCTTTCCCCACAATATTTTAAAAAAGCTTTCTTCTTCAGGGTCAATTAAAGTTGGGAATGTATTGTGAAGGGTAAATCCTTTAGCACACAATCCCGACTTTTAATGAAGGAAGAAGGAAGTCTTTTGAAAACACTGTGGGAATAGGAGAGAATGCTGGTAACCAGCATTTTCTCCTTTTCCCACAATGTTTTCTACCCTATCAAGTACAAATCTCATCATTTTAACAACATTTAATATGTCGTCTGTAAATGTTTTTAATTTGGACCAGTCTAGAATTTTGTTGTGTGGTAAAGAGTTAAATAAAATCTATAATGGGAATAAGAATCAAGTATATTTGTCCTGTTTTTTTAAGCCTCTTTCCTCAAAGTTTGTAAAACAGGGTATCGTTTGGTAAAAGATTTAACTCTTTACCAAACGACAAAATTTTAGACTGGTCCAAATTGAAAGCATTTGCAGACGACAAAATAAATGTGACTGAAAAATGGAAATTTTTTTTGGGATGGGTAGAAAACATTGTGGGAAAAGGAGAAAATGCTGGTTACCAGCATTTTCTCCTTTCCCTCAATGTTTTCAAAAGGCCTCTTTCTTGGGGTCGTTAAAAGTTGCGATTGTGTGGTAAACTGTTTAATGACTAAGACAGGGATGAAAGTTTCTAAATCATCTATGAAATTGACAGGTGGTTAAGCACTGGGGCGCTAAACAACACAGATCAAGATGATAAACAGCACAGATCAAGATCAAACTACACAGACCGTGCTGTATGATCTTTAATTTACTACTCTTTTGTGAAATATTCAAGCAAAAACACCCTTGAAATTGCAATGCTTTTGTTTTATTGTCCTAAGAAAGTCCATTTCATTTATCTTACTTTACCAAACCATTACATTTATAACTAGAATAACTATCACTAAAGGTGATAAATACCCCCACCCCTATATTTCATGTCACAGGGGCAATAACTCTGCAATGTCAATTTAGGGGCAATAACTCCGTAATCATTAGGCAAACACTCATGAAATTTGTGCTTTGCACATCTACTGCTCCTGGTGAATATCATGACAAATATCAAGTGAATAAGACTTAAACTGAAGGAATAGTTCTCTGGACAAGAAGTTTTGAGTAAATTCAGGGGTAATTAATTTGGCAAACATTTGAGAAAAATGCATCTTGAACCTCTACTGCTCCTGGTGAATATTTATGCAAAGTATCAATTTAATTGGACACAAAACTAAATGAGTGTAAAAAAGTGTAGACCATGATCTGACAATATGTCTGAGACACAGCGGCTGGTCTGGATCCACGCCTGTTGCAAATGTCCAAAGGTGCCTTTTCGCATAATGTTGGCCAACTATACATATGACAGAAAAGACCTCCTTAAAGTGAATCAGACAGAAACTGTAGGAGAAGTTGTCCGGACAAGCATTTTTAAGTCAAATCAGGGGCAATAACTCAGTAATTCTTGATGGAATTTTTACAAAATGTGTGTCTTGCACATCTACAACTCCAAATGGACACTTCTGCCGAGTATAAAGCGAATCGGACTGAAATTGTAGGAGGAGTTGTCCGGACAAGCATTTTAAAAGTGAATCAGGGGCAATAACTCATTAATTCTTCATAGAATTTTCACGAAAGTTGCGTCTTGCACATCTACAACTCCTAATGAACACTTATGCCAAGTTTAAAGTGAATCAGACAGAAACTGTAGGAGGAGTTGTCCGGACAAGCATTTTTAAGTCAAATCAGGGGCAATAACTCAGTAATTCTTGATGGAATTTTTACAAAATGTGTGTCTTGCACATCTACAGCTCCTAATGAACACTTCTGCCAAGTTTAAAGTGAATCAGACAGAAACTGTAGGAGGAGTTGTCCGGACAAGCATTTTTAAGTCAAATCAGGAGCAATAACTCAGTAATTCTTGATGGAATTTTCACAAAATTTGCGTCTTTCACATCTACAACTCCAAATGAACACTTCTGCCAAGTATAAAGCGAATCGGACTGAAATTGTAGGAGGAGTTGTCCGGACAAGCATTTTAAATGTGAATCAGGGGCAATAACTCATTAATTCTTCATAGAATTTTCACGAAAGTTGCATCTTGCACATCTACAACTCCTAATGAACACTTATGCCAAGTTTAAAGTGAATCAGACAGAAACTGTAGGAGGAGTTGTCCGGACAAGCATTTTTAAGTCAAATCAGGGGCAATAACTCAGTAATTCTTGATGGAATTTTTACAATATGTGTTTTGCACATCTACAGCTCCTAATGAACACTTCTGCCAAGTTTAAAGTGAATCAGACAGAAACTGTAGGAGGAGTTGTCCGGACAAGCATTTTTAAGTCAAATCAGGGGCAATAACTCAGTAATTCTTGATGGAATTTTTACAAAATGTGTGTCTTGCACATCTACAGCTCCTAATGAACACTTCTACCAAGTAGCAAGGGAATTGGATTGAAACTGTAGGAGGAGTTGTCCGGACAAGATTTTGCGGACAGACCGACCGACCGACCGACCGCATGACCGACCGACCGACCGACCGACAGGCTGATTCCAGTATACCCCCCACAAACTTCGTTTGCGGGGGTATAATAACCTACACAAATGCTGGTAACCAGTTTTTTCTCCTTTCCCCACAATTTTTTTTCACCATCTTATCAACTGAACCACATTTACTCTGATGACTGCAAATGCTTTCAATTTAGTTGAGTCTAAAATGTTGCTGTCTGGCAAAAAGTGTGATGGATAACTTAAAATCCTACCTGTTATCAGTCTTGTTGAAACACTTGCCAACAAAACGTCTAAACAAAGCTGGACCAGAGAAGTTGGATGGTTTTATCCTCATTTTTAGTTTTGGCGCTGTTACTCCATATGGATTGCCTCCCTGGTAGTTATTCATTAATCTGAAAGATTGTTTGATTGTATGGTGTTTAAAGATATATCGACATTATTTCAGTCATATTGTGACTGCCAGTGCACCTATAGATCTATACCCTATGGGAGTATTTTTACAAATACATGTACTTTAAACAATATTCTCCTGTAGCCTCTGGCTACTTTCCTACATTGTCAAAACACTGATCAGCATATTAGTCTGAAAGATATGTTACATGTAACATGTAAGTTGTAACATGTAGAATAAGTCATTACTTCAAAGACTAATTAAGGAGTAACCAAAACTATTGCCAGTCAGAACAGACTCCCAACTTTTGAAATGAAAAAAAAAAAGATGAGTGACTACTTTAAAACAGAAAAATTTCAGAGAAAAAAAATACCAATTTGAAATATACAAAAAATATTGTTTGGCCATTTACTAAAACATCTCAAGTCTCAACAATCAGTTTTTTAGAAAAACAAAAAAAAAAAGGTTTTTGAATGTCGTCATCTAATAATCTTGGGGGAGAAGGCGTTAGAAAACATTGTGTGGAGGAAGAAAATGCCTTTAACCAGCATTTTTTTTCCTTTTCAAAAGTTTTCTACCCTTTCAAAGATAAATACCATCACTTGAGCCACCTTTGTCTGCAAATGCTTTCAATTTGAATAAGTCCGGTCCGACGAATCACCGAAATACCAAAATGCCACCGAAACACCGAAATACCCCAGATTTTTTTTTTTTATTTTGGATTTTAAAAAACTGAAGTTGTGGTGTTTGACATAAATTGTAATCATACTGTCCCACCGGTACTGTAAATGTTCACCGAAATACCCGCCCGGCGTAGTAAAATTTGTCGATTCAGGGATTCTACATCTGCAATCTAACTACAGTAGCTGTGCTTGTGCACAAGGTTGATGTGTCTGATTTTTATCCATAACTATGATGGCAAAAATAGTTTTCACTTTCATGTTGCATATACATGAAATTAAAAATCACCAAATCGGAAAACCGGCAGCCATTTTAAATCTGTGTTTAACACGTTACCAGGCGTAAATTGTTAAGACAATTATAATTCCACCGATAAGATTGTTAATAATAACCATGCCATTTTAAAAATCACAATGACAAACTTACACAAAATAAGTTTGATCATATCAGCCGAACGCCTTCAGTTACGATTGCATCACTTTAACAGAACAGAATAGAACCGAATTATTTGTGCGTTTTGATGGATCAGAGACCTACATTCTGATTTGGGTCTACTTCGTCCGCAAATGATTTTGTATGTGTGTTTATCATTCAAAGGAATAATAAATTCATGTGATCATATGATACTGATAATTCTTCAGGTCTAGATTGGCATAATCAAGATCAGGTATTTCGGTATGTAACAGACCAGACACGCGAGTGTTTCAGTGATTGTTCTCCACTTAAATTAATGATGAAAATATTAACAACATCATTCTTCTCATTAATGATTGATACTTTCATTGAGCATTTTCAGTTAAAGAAAAAAGAAAGAAAGAAAAATACTGCAAACTAATATCAGTTATCTGAACTTAATATTGAAAAAAAAAAAAAAAATAGGGGTATTTCGGTGTTTCGGTGGCATTTTGGTATTTCGGTGATTCGTCGGACCCGAATAAGTCTTCAAATTTTCTTGTCCGCTAAGAGATTAAGTAAATTATTATTTCTGCTTACCCATAATTGGAAGGCTCCTCTACAACCTTTATCTTGTGCCTTTCAGCTGCAAGGAGAAACTACAACTAAAATGACAGTCACCACACAGCCCTGGTAGTAGACAGACAGCCTGTTATATCGATCACTGTATCAACTCTATTGGAGTGTACCTCGAGATATGATAGATACCAATATATTTACTAGTACAGTACAAATTCAGATGCGTTTCTTTTAACCAATCTGAAGTTTTAACTAGCCAGGTGACAAAAAAAGGCTTTTGAAGTCACTGACAGAAAAGGACAAAATGCTGGCTACAAGTGGCTGATGTTTTGGTAACAGACAAGTTCAGTTACTTGGACTTACACAGTCAATCAATCAGATGTTTTGGTAACACTGAGTATTACGTACTGTGACATTTTTTCACAGATTTATGGATGTTTGGGTGTAACCAGGTTCAGTAAATTGACCATTTAGCGTAAATCAGTTGAATGTTTTGGTTACAAGGTAATTATAAAGCGTTAATGCAGCATGACATTTTTCTAATTTTCACACTCAACACAAGAGCTTTGCTTTGTTCAAATGTTTGCTTTTTAATTTGCAATTTACACTCATTTCCTGCACAATATTTTTATGTTGGTCATTCGATGCTGTATGTATAAATACCCGAAAATAATAAATTTTGATAACCATATCTTAGTTTCAGTTTTCAATTATTGTTGATGTTGAAAATATTACAAAAGTATATTATCAGGGATCTCCCTAGCATCAGAAACTCAAGAGTCATTGACTCTTGGGCCACAAATTCCAAGAGTCAAATTGAAATTTTCAAGAGTCAAAATTTTCAAATCAAGAGTACAATGTTACATAGTATGCTACTTAGACTAAGCTTTTCGGATCATCATATGATAACCATTCAAAGTCTTTCAACCACTCTGGCCTAAACTTTCTTTTAAATTTTGGTTTTGGTTGCATTAAATTTTGATCAAGAGTTTCCTCCCGACAGCGTTTTTTTTGAGCTGCCGCCAAAGAATTGAAAGATGTCCTTTTGAGCCATTTTTCTAGACTGTGTTCTGCAGATAACACGGGCAGAATGTTGATGTTGGTTTGGTTTGGTTATTTCCGTTTATTTATCGTCGCTACCGGTTGCCCATCTGAGCGACGCCCCCAGAAGACGGTTAGTTGTTACGGGGGATAGTGCAAAGATACAGGTCGAAACTACTGAGAGCTTCGCCTGGTTCTTTAACGTGCTCGGCGTATAGCACCGTCACACGGGACCTCGGTTTAATGTCTCATCCGAAAGACTATTAGTAATTTTTTTAGTTGGCCAGCCGGGGATACGAACCCACAATCTGTAGGACATTGTGTTCACAAGTCCTACGCTCTACCTACTGAGCTATATCGGCTGGTGATGTTGATGTGCCTGTAACAGCACATATTTATACAGGCGTAATTGCAAACAATGTGAAAAGTGATAATATTTATTATTATTAAACATCTTTAATTACCTTCGAGTGTTAAGGGAATTGTGACCACAATCAAAGTATCGGCAAAACAAACTGCGATCTAGTGCAATTAAATCATTCGTTCATTACGAGACAATTATCACAAGGGGCAAATTGCTAATTAAAATCTCACCGCTAAATCTCTGTAAAGCTGACCGGCATTCTTTTATTAATCGCCATCGTTTGATCTGTGTACACGTGTGTTTCATTTATAAATATACACAAAAGTATGTCATGTCATGTCTGTGTGTATGTCGGCGAAGCGCATGTTGTAGGCTATTTTCCACCATCGGCTACCGACTGTCTATGTTACTGATAAGAAATACTCGTCGCTGATTGGTCGAAATCGGAATATGAATATTTCATTAAAGCGAAACTCCGCCTACACCTTATATGGTTGACGCTCAGGCAAGAATTCGCGTGCGTCAATTTGACGTACAGGGTATTTTTTTCAAGCGTCAAATCGGGGTCATTTCCGATTTTCAAGCGTCAAAACCCGAGGTCCCGGGTCAAAGGAGATCCCTGATATTATGCCTAAAAATATTCAGGAAAAAAAAATCAACATTGAACAAATAAAAGTCATGAATTGGGTGTGAAAAATGTCACAGTGCAGTGACGCTTTACAATTACATTATTAGAAAACATCCAATCAATTTACTCTGTCAGTCTAATTTACCGAACTCATGATCTGTTACCAGAACATCCGTCACCCTTTTTCATACATCTTTGCTTCCCTTTAAAAGACTATTTTCAGGTTTTGAGGCACGTATCCTCACCTTCTGCAAATGCTTTCATGTTTATTAAAAGGTCTTAAATTTTGTTGTTTGGTAAAGATCAACGACAAGTTTTGCGTCATTCTTTATCCTAAACTCAAATATAGAAACATAAATAATATCCGCAATGTCAGGAACTATCCGAATTTATGGCATTTAGCATACACAGAAAGAGTATTTCTTCATGTAAGAAGGTCTTGAAAATCTATATTATTCAACTGATTCCAAATAAACTGTACAATAATTTTCTATTAGTATTCTATACAGAACCACAAAATAAGGAAGTACCTCCAACTGCAGAAGCAAAACACACTGCCACAAGTACCAATCCGAATATGACAGCCATTTTCAATCAAAGCACGTCAAGTATTGATGTGAAACACGCGGTGTGACTAGATACCGAAAATAGCCTATTTTCGCGAAAATAGCTTCCCCTCTACGAAAATAGCTTCCACTAATCGATAAATGGATACAGGTTTGAATATATTGCTTTTAATTGTCATTTTCATGTACTGTCTTTCATAGTAAATATTGATAACGGTTTGAAAAAGGGTGAATTGAAATTAATCGACCTTAATTTTTATATGAGCTATTCTTATATAGTTTTTATATATGACCGGACCATGCACATATAGCCTATTTTCGCGAAAATAGCTTTCCCTCTACGAAAATAGCTTTTTGTGTGGCATGGTCGTGTATCGAAGACCATTTTCGTTGCATATCTATTGTATAGAATACTAAAATATTAAAAATATCGCTATTTTCTCATTTCTAGACAGGATTAATTTCATTGAGCAATTTATTTATTTTTAACTTCGAAAATAAATCGACAGTACGTTAATACCATTAAATCGATGCTACTATTTTCTTTCTCTCGAGATTGAGATAATAACCTCAATTAGCTTTTATTTAGTTTTGTTATATTCATCATCAATATTGAATATGAACAAAAGAATGGTAGTAGGGGCTATTTGGTGAGAGATACAAATAATTATTTTCTCCAAAAATAGCTTTCTTCTTAGGAAAATACCTAGTGATTGTAGCAATGGAAAAATTTCTTAATTAATAAATATTTTTCTCATTGCAGAATTAGGGCTCAAGGAACATGTTTATTTAACATTTTATGAACATCAATTTTTGAAAGGTAAAAAGAAATAACTTTTATTGTAAAATTAAATGTCCGCTTCTCGCATTCTATGTACGAAAATAGCTTGTGCCTGTATCCAGTTTTCACGAAAATAGCTTGAAATCAACAAGGAAAATAGTTTTATCACCTGATAATACGAAAATAACCTTTGAATATTTATTTGAATATTTATTTCGGTGCAAAAATATCATTGATGTGTCCGTATCCAGTTTTCACGAAAATAATTTTCTCATCTGACAATACGAAAATAGCTTAAAACCAGTTATCAAAAATTGTTTTATCACCTGACAAATCGAAAATAGTCTATGATCGCCTGACCTATCGAAAATAACCTTTGATTATTTATTTCTTATACACTTCTTGATCCGAGTTATTTCTTATTTACAGATTTTTTTTTAAATACATGTATGCTATCATTAATCAGGTCTTAATCCATGACTGATCACATTTTTTGGTAGGGGGCAATTTCGGGATCCGTCAATCAGCTTTGAAGCGATCAGCACACGTACAAACCACACTAATCACGTATAATTAGATTATAACACCTCTGCTAATATTTCTTTGTTTATTTCGCACATTCTTTTTATGCGGCAATCCTTTTCGGTGTTCCTTAAATAGGTTCTTTGGCGTTTTACTTTAATTAGTTTTAGATCATTTGTTTTAAATATACCGCGTCAATAATTGATATATAAGATGGACTTCAAATGTATCTCAAAAGATGATTGTTTTTTTCGGACTGACAGAAAATTTTGGGATATCAGCATTTTCATACCATATTTTGAAAGCATTTGTATTTGTCATTTGATATCGGAATTATGTGGTAAAGACTGAACATTTATCAATCTCAATCTAATTTCTAGACAAAAACCAAATGACGTAAATGTTGGAAAGGGCAAGATGGGTTATAGTAAGTAGTTTCTTCACATGATTTTATATTTTGAATCGAAAGATTTAAAATCTATGTTCAGTTTGATCTTGATCTTTACCGTCCGCTTGTTTTTTCCAGTAGAAAAAGAGACTTATGCTTTTCAGTGTATTTTTTTTTTTTTTTTTTTTTTTTAGTTTGTGCTGAAATATCAAGAGTAGAACAATCCTCGGAAAGAAATTGTCCAATCTGGGGATTCGAACCAGCGACCCAATGTTTTAGTCTTGTGCGTTATGGACTGCCCTACTTGGCTTGGCCCCTCTGTCCCATTGGATACGAAAACAGAAACCTTTGTACCAAAATAGATTGTGTTAACCCTTAAGCTGCTAAGCGCGACTCAAAGATCTCTGCGGACAGTGTAGATTAAGATCAAACTGCACAAAACCCGATAAGTTGATATCATCCCCCCCCTAACAAATTCTACAGATTACATGTGCATCCTGTTAAGATCAGTCTAGTCATTTAGATCAGTGTCTGCAACAATGACCACTCTGTTGATAGCTAAGGACCCAACTCTACTTCAATCGACCACCAAAGACTATGACACACTCTGACTATAGATACGGAGGCTGAACTGGTGTATTTGCTTGTCGCGCATATTGATTGTACTTGGTGCGACCCGGTACGAGGGCCATTTGAAAAGTTCATCTGTGGCGATTGCACATGTAGCAAACCATTTATATTTGGTATCCTTGTAAAGATCAACAACTGCACTTTAATTTGATATGCAATTCGTATGCATGCACCTGCTACAAAATACAGTCACAAGAACATATATACTGTTTTTATACTGGAAACTGGCATGGTTAGTTAGCATGGTTGGGGGGTTGTTGGGTTTGAAATAATGTTTCTGCGAGTTGAAGTAACGTTTCTGCGAGAAAATGCTAGAAACCGAAAATTTAAGAACGAAGAATGAGTTGCAGGTAGTCACACTGTTCTGCTCTAAGAAATATTTGCTTTCCATCAGTTTTGTGGTCGTGGTAGGGTCAACAATAGAGATTTTAAGGAATTATACGTATACCCGTTTTTTTTTTTTTTTTTTTAAGAAAACTGATCAACATTTCACGTACAATTTCATTATTGAAATAGCTCACTTTCCTGCAACATGTGATCGTGATTATCTGATACAGGTAAAGCATGGCTGAACCAGCGTATCAAAAATATCGACATAAATAAAGAACCACCCATCATGTCCCATGTCTGTCTGTCTGTTGCTAAATTTATGCAATTTTCAGAAGAAAGGGTACAAAACATTCTGTTAAAAGGTGAAAATGCTGGTTATCGGCATTTTCTCCTTTTTCCCAGGATGTTTTCTACCAGACTTGGCCCCTCTGAAAATATAACGAAAATAGCGTGTGATTGCCGCCTCTTTTCACAACGCTTCTTTCCTCTGAGATTTTTTTTCCGATTACGATACAAAAATGGTAACCTAACGAAAATAGCTTGTGTTAACAGTTTAAGCTACCACGAAAATAGTTTTGCCACATGAATATACGAAAATGGCTTGATCGGATTATAACACCTATGATAATAATGTGTTATCAATGTCACACTTGCGATAATCGGTGTCGGTCTTCTATTTGGTGCTTTGGTACAGCCAAATAGATTATAATTTTCCTCTTTATTTTCTGTATTGTTGTTCAATGAATAATGTGTTTTTACAAAAACCGAACAAATGCAAAGAAATCACGCCTTTTTTACACGTTTCCAGTACATGATGGAAGATAGTATATGTATCAATTAATGGAAGCTTTTTTCGTCGAGCGAAAGCTATTTTCGCGACTTGAAAATAGGTTATATATGCATGGTCCGGTCGTATAAAAACTTTATTAGGATCGATAAATTTCAAGTCACCCTTTTTCAACACGTTATCAATATATATTATGAAAGATAGTACATAAAAATGAAAAAAAGAAGCGATATATTCAAACATGTATCCATATATCATTTAATGGAAGCTATTTTCGTAGAGGGAAAGCTATTTTCACGAAGAGAGGCTGTATATGCATGGTCTGGTCGTATAAAAACTTTATTAAGATCAATTAATTACAATTCACCTTTTTTCAGCACGTTATCGATATATTACGAAAGATAGTACATGAAAATGACATATAAAAGCAATATATTAAAACATGTATCCATATATCAATTAATGGAAGTTATTTTCGTAGAGGGAAAGCTATTTTCACGAAAATAGGCTGTATATTCGTGGTCCGGTCATATAAAAACTTTATTATGATCAATTAATTACAATTCACCTTTTTTCAGCACTTTATCGATATATTACGAAAGACAGTACATGAAAATGACAAATAAAAGCAATATATTCAAACATGTATCCATATATCAATTAATGGAAGCTATTTTTGCAGAAGGGAAGCTATTTTCATGAAAATAGGCTGTATATGCATGGTCCGGTCATATAAAAACTTTATTAAGACTGATCAATTACAATTTCGCCCTTTTTCAGCACGTTATGGATATATTACGAAAGATAGTACATGAAAATGACAAATAAAAGCAATATACTCAAACATGTATCCATATATCAATCAGCGGAAGCTATTTTCGTAGAGGGGAAGCTATTTTCGCGAAAATAGGCTATTTTCCGTATCTAGTCATACCCGTGAAACACGTTACAGTAATCATAGTCTGGACAAGTTGGCTTCTTTAAAAAAGAATCCAGGAGAGGTCGGCATCAATGTTTTCAAATAGTTTATTGGTCTTTGATTTCAGTATATTTTGGTAGATGTAAACAAACAAGTTAGGCATTAAATGAATGAGAAAAAAACATTTTTTTTTTTCAATTTTGCTGGTGTAAAGGCACAAAACAGTACATGTTCCACATTGTTATAATATTCTAGGAATTGTATGCCATATGCTATTAACATGCTCAGACATGCATATTTTTTCAAAAGTCAAGGACACAAAACTGAAGGTGATGATCCATTTTGGCCCATTTTCAAAAGGAATAAACCTCTTATAAATGTTTGTAATGTGCGCTCAGATAAGCCAAAATATTTTTGGAAAGGAGAAATCGTTCAATTAAAATTTGATACAATATGCTAGTTCCACCGAATAGGCAAGAATCTTACCTGATGACAATAAATAAAGGTGGCCTATACATATTACTAGTACCAGACATGTTAAAAATAAATGTAACATTTTTTTCAGTCTATTAATAAACAGCAATTTTTGGCCTGTCCCAAACAGAAAAAGCATGCAGACGACAATTCAAACTTTGATAATTAATGTGGACGATAGTGCTTTGCTGTGATGGAAACCATTGTGACAAAAGGATAAATTGCAGTAACTTGCAGCTTCTCCTCTTCCCACAATATTTTGAAAAGTTGTCTGCTGCAGACATGTAAAATGAAGAGGTTGTTTGTCTAAACGTTAAACATTTAGAAAAGAAGATAAATGAGCTATGCTCTGAGAAAAGGGCACTTAATGCATCTGCAAAAAAGTATCGACCTATGTCAGCCTGCGCAATCCGCCCAAAACCAAAGGACCACAGACTCTTTTGAGGTGTGCGGTACGTAGGGCGAAGAGGCACGACTTTTTTTTCCCGCTCATAAGTTGATTTTCGCGGGATTCTCACAATCCCGCATAATAGAAGCAACTCTGTGTGTTATTTCATCAAATCTGTATCATTGTAAATCCATAGAATATTTGTATAAAACTGAGAAAAATGCTAGAGTTTAGTCAGTTTTGAAAAATAGAACTTGAAAACATACTGATCAACCTATTTATATCTATTTGTGGGGTACGAGTTCTCCAGAGAACTCGTGCTCTCGAGATTAGGGTACAAGTTTTCCAGCGTAAGAATTCTCCAGATAGTATCAAGTCACGTGATCTTTTCCCGCGGTATTCTTTTTCTTTTTTTAAATGATTTTTTTTTTTGCTTAGATTTATTTGTTTAATGAAAAATTACAAGTATTGGATAGATCATTTACAATCAATATAGTACAATAAATCTTTTTGGAAATCCGTCATATTAAAAAAAAAACGTTCATTTCCTATTTCAGTTTTTTTATTTCGGTTTGTTTACAAAACCATGACGAAATAGACTGTGTATCACAACAATTTCGCAAAAACAAATGGATTTAGACAGAGATTTCTGTGGCAGTCTGCCTTTTAAACTCACCACTGTTGGAGAGGTCTGATGACCTCTCCAATTAGTCTGGTACCCCGCCGTACTACAAGAGTACGTGAGGCAAAGCGCAATAATGGCGGCCCCCGTTGGTAATATGCAGAGGAGACGGGATATTGTTATTTCACATGATCAGATCGGATCATAGGCTGAATTCAAAACAGATCGCTTGCAATAAAGTCATGGCAGTGAGTTCTTCTACATGTTGTTCTTATTTAGCGAGAAAAACTACATATCAGAAATGCTTTAAGTATCCGAAATGTCACTGGACCTCTATAACGTCCAAAAACAGGGCTACTTTTTAAATAATCCATGGTAGAATTTATATAAAAACCATACCCAAACAGCACGTTTTAGATTCGGTAATGTATTTTTTCTACAAAATTGACCTCATTTTATTTACTGATCAAACTGGATCACATGAAATTGGGGAAAACAGGGAAGCATGTAGTGGTACGATTGAGGACACCTAGGAGGCCGCTTTGCCCGACCCGATAACGTAGTGGTAGGGGCAGGTAATCCAGACTAAGTCTGGATTACCTGCCCCTACCACTCTTGAAGTACGGAGGGGTACCAGACTACAGTAATTGATTAGCCTATGCGGTTACTTGAGAATTCGTACCCCGGAGAATTCATACCCTGGAGAACTCGTACCACAATCTAAAGGGTACGAGTCCTCTGGAGAACTCTTACTGGAAGTACGAGTTCTCCAGAGAACTCGTACCCTACTAATAGATTTCGTGATAGACTGTTTTCATTTTATTCAGATAAATCATCCAGATTTTCATGATCTTTTACCCTTTGTGAAATAAATAGGATATTTATATAGCTACATGTATAAACCAAGCACCAACGGAACGATGATTTACGGTATTTGCAGTAAAATATTGGACGCTTTGGTTTATTTAAATAGAAAGGAGGGTAATGTAAAAGGGTAGGTAGATTTTAGAAAATGAAATTATGATGTAGATCAACAATATTTTCATCTCCTAAATGTATATCTTAAATGTTTCGTAGATCTATGATTTAAAAAAAAAAACTATTAAGATATTGATGATTCATTTATTGAGTACATGTATGTCAATTTAACTGGTGTAAAAGGTGTCGGGTACACCTAATAAAGTCATATGGAATTAGGTGTGATAAACTGTACATACTTGCCATTTACCGACACCTCCATAAATAGATATAGTATATTACAAGCTCCTTTAACCCTTTACCAAGCAATCACGTGTTTTAACGAAAAAGAAGGTTCTAAAAACATTGTGGAAATGACTGTTGATAATCGTGATAATCGTTTTTCTTTCTTTTTTTTTTTTTTTTTTTATGTAACTTGAAAGAAGAAATTCATCTTTTTTCAATCTTTATGTATCATCATTTGGCCATTTTACCAAAGTGTCCCGAGTTTTAACAACCCTGTGTAAGATACTTTTAGAAAACAATGTTGGAAAAGGAGAAAATGCTTAAAACCAGTATTTTCTTCTTTTCACACAATGTTTTTCCACCTTATCAAAGAATTAATGTCCATTTATACCAAATTTGAATTTGTCGTCTGCAAAATTAGAATTTGGTAGTGGCTAAAATTGTGAGCTCTGAAAGAGTAAAATTTGTTGATAGTCTATTATTTACCTGACAAAAATATACTTACCTGGTCAAACATGGAACTCGGCATTATAATTTTTTTACCGATCCTTGTAATAGCATCAAAAAGGTAGTTTCCAAATTTACTTTCCTAACACAAACTATTACATTTAACATCCGACAAAATTTTAGACTCGTCCAATTAAAAAACCTCTACAGACGGCAAAAATGATGCTTTCCACGTTAACTACAGGCAAATCTACAATGGCATTTTGGTATTACTGTTACACTTGGACAGCATAGATTCAAGCTCGAACTGCACATTCTAATCTTGATCTTTGCCACCCGTTTTTAGCCTATGGCGCTAAAAGGGTTAAGGGTCCAATATTGAATATCGCCATTACAAAATTTGTGCAATGTCATTAATGTTTTGTGAAAATTGCATCTTTCTCGCTGTCTTTGTTCAGGAAACGTGCTCTTTAACCAAGTGTGAAACTTTGATTATCTACGTGTTTATTCTAATCACTTATTAAATTCCTATTAACAGTTATCTAATCCAATTAGATATTAATTTATTGATAAACTGTTCCCACATTTTCCGAAATCAATCAATCATTTCCAGACTTATCTGAATGCCCGAAGGATACAGAACAGAACACGTCTTTCTTCACCAAGCTATACAATATACATGTTTACTTTATATACAACAAACACTGCATGGAAAAAAAAAAAAAAAAAACACTACTTTCTTTTAATTTTTATGTTGCTTCAACACATGTACTTTTTTTTTTTTTCCCCCTGCAAATCTATATCATTATAAATCCATACAAATTTTGTACAAAACAAAAATAAAGTTAGCGTGTAGTAACTTTTGGGAAAAAAAAAAACGTCAAAACATACTGATCAACTATCTTTATATATCTATTTGAGGGGTACGAGTTCTCCAGAGAACTCGTACCCAGGATACGAGTTCTCTGGAGAACTCTTACCCTTTAGATTCGGGTACGAGTTCTCCAGGGTACGAGTTCTCTGATACCGCCTATGCTAATCAAATGGATCTTTGTGTTAAAAATTCGAAACCTTCTTTCCTCTTTAAATTTCGATAGACGCTTTCCACTTAATCAATGGAAAGCAAACGTCATTTACCGGAAAAATCCGGGATTTTGATACCGAGATGAAATGCTCAAAGTCATGTGATTTCTAATACGAACAAAATGGCGGCGGACTGTCAGCGGTACATGTGAAATAATTTCTCAGAGAACTTTTTCACCTTTCTAATTTTTCTTTGTCATAAATCTATTTTTGTTTGTTTTTATACCCATGTCTCTGTTCTCTTGGTCTGTCTTACTAGTGTACTCAAATCTTTGTATTGTGATCTGTCCTTTCTATTTACTCAGGTCGTTTCGCCCCTTAGTCTTTTCGCCCCCCCCCCCCCCCCCGGGCCGTGTAGGACCTGCGACTTTTCAGCCGGCGAGGTCCGATCTGGACTTTTCGGGGCAAATTTTGAGGGTGGGTCGATTTGTCCCAGTTAGATATAGTTTTTTTGTTTTTTTTTCCCCCAAGGTGTGAACTGTTTACCAGCATTTTCTCCTTTCTCCACTAGCTTTTTAAAGACCCCTTGCCTCAAGGTCATTTTTAACACAGGATTTTTTGGTAAGAGGGTTAAATGATGTGTTAGATTGTTAACTTGTATCAGGAGCTAATGGCGCCATGCTTTTCAGGTTTTTCTCAATATTACAGAGCTCATGAACCACATTTTACATGAAAGATGAATAAACAGAGAAAAAGTAAGAGCCATGGGAAAGTGTTTCGAGGTAAAAAGTCGCAGCACAGATCAAAACAGTTCTCTGATAAATATGTTGAAGAAACAAACACAGAGAAACAGACTCATTCTTCTAACAGTAAGGGAATGTTTTTGTCGAATGTATTACACTTTAGCAGGTGGCAGAGTTATATACTTGTGCATAGTCAACCCTTTACCACATGATCCTAACCTTTGATGACCCTTAGGAAAAAGCCTTTCAAAAACATTGAGGGGAAAGGAGAAAATGCTGGTAACCAGCATTTTCTCATTTTCCCACAATGTTTTCTAACCTTTGAAATATAAATGCCAGTTTTTGTCATCTGCAAAGGCTTTCCTTTTGGATGGGTTGAACATTTTTGTCATTCTGAAAAGAGTTAAAAGAACTTGCAATAAACAAACTGAATGTGGCTGAATTGACTGAATTTGGTCATGAAATGGTCAAAAAAGTTTTGAGAAAAGGAGAGAATGCAGGTTATCCGCATTTTCTCCTTTCCCTACAATGTCTTCAAAAGCCACCTTTTTTTGGGGTTGTTTAAACTGAGATTGTTTGGTAAACATTTTACTCAAAAGATTTAAAGAATAGTATTACAACACTGTATGCATTCAAAAATGGCAAAAAAATGGTCAAGAACATTACAGTCCAGGCGAAAAAGAAATTATGAATGATAATTGGGCTATTGCAATCAAAGAACTTGTGTAATGTTTATACAATGAAACACGAACAACCTAATACAAGAAAATTTAGAACATTATTTTTGTCATCTCTGACCATGTTTGGTGTTATGTGCAGACATGACAAGCAATGTAAATTTCTTAACAAAGGCTGTTGGCTGAAATATCGTGGAAAAAAATTGTTTCAATTCATGTAATATATTGTATGTCAACTTCCCATTGAATCACTTCTGTGTGACATTACAGTATCATTTTTGCAGGTGATTCAGAAAGCAGTGATTCTGAAGACACAGACAGAATTGATTTCCCACTCGCTATGTGGGACCTAGAACACTGTGACCCAAAGAAATGTACAGGGCGAAAATTGGTGAGGCAAGGATGGGTGAAAACCCTGAAACTGGGCCAGAGGTTTAATGGACTGATACTATCCCCTATGGGTAAACAGTGTGTGTCTGCTGCAGACAGGTAGGCTAAGCTCATTATCTCCCACCACATTTTTAGCTTGGTTGTTTGGAAAAAGTATTTCATTGGGCTGTCATGTGTGGGTATCATCTAGGGGATGTGCTGACATTTTTTTTATACTCCTGTCATTAATAAAAATGTTTACCTCAAACTTGGGCTAGATGTTACCAATCAAAAGATGAACCAGAAGGTCAAGTAGCCCTCAATATATTATGTTTAATATTGTTATGCCCCTTTTTTTGCCTAAGATTTAGAGCAACTTCAATAAATTGTTGGCATCTGCCTTGAGTATTCTTGTCCATCATGCAGTGGAACCCTTTTTAGAAGACCTGCATGCATAGTTTTTTTTAACTCTTTACCACACGAAAATATTTCAGATGGATCCAAATTGAAAGCGTTTGCAGACGACAAATTCAATGTGGCTCAAATGATCAAATCTGTCTTTGATAGCGAAGAAAACATTGTGGAAAAAGGAGAAAATGCTGGTTACCAGCATTTTCTCCTTTTTTCACAATGTTTTCAAAAGGTTTCTTTTTCAGGGTCGTTAAAACTCGGGATTGTGTGGTAAAGGGTTAATGATACCGCAGGCCACTTTTGGAAACATTGAAGTAAAGGAGATATTACTCGTAATAATGCCATAATGTTTTAATATATATTTGTGTATTAGCCCTTAACCAGAAATTCTCATGTTTAACATACAGAATTGAGAAACTGTATGGTCACTCCATTTTCCAAAGCTGTCTATTTTAGGGATGTAAATTATTGTTTTTCATGATCTTAACCTTCAACACACAGTGCTGTGTTTTAACAATCTTTAGGAGGAAGTATTATGAAAATATTGTGAGAAAAGAAGAAAATGCTGGTAACCAGCATTTTCTCCTTTTCCCATGATATTTTTTACTCTTTCAAAAACAAATCCATCATATGAGCCAAATGTGTCTTATTGTCTGCAAATGCTTTTTGATTTGGACAAGTCCAAAGCTTTTTTTATATGGTAAAGGGTTTAACCCTTTACCACACAATGCCGACTTTTGATGACCTTGAGGAAAAAGTCTTTTGAAAATATTGTGGGATAAGGAGAAAAAGCTGGTAACCAGCATTTTCTCCTTTTCCCACAATGTTTTCTAGCCAATTAAAGACAAGTTCCATCATTTGAGTCACATTTAAATTGTTGTCTGCAAATGCTTTCAGTTTGGACTAGTCTACATTATTGTCATGTGGTAAAGAGTTAATTGTCTGAACTCACAAGACAAGCTATCAGTTCTTTTGCAGACAGGTTCAGTCTAGATCATTCTTCACTAAATATGCAGTTTGATCTTGGGTGTAGTGTCTGCAAGTTGCCTGAAACAATCCAATCTTAACCATACAGTCCTGAGTCATCACAGCCTTGAGGAAGACTGCTTTTGAAAACATAATGGGAAAGGAGAAAATGCTGGTAACCAGCATTTTATCCTTTACCTAGAATGATTTCTAACCAGTCAAAGACAAATTCCAGTATCTGAGTCACACTGAATTTGTGGACAGATGTTTTGAATTCTGCAATTAAAATTTTCTCATCTAGTAAAAAGTTGATTTACATGTATTTGGAAATCTAATGCAGTACGGCAGCACACCTTTTCTTTTAGAGATTACGTTAAAATGATAATTCTTGTTTTTTTCTGTCAGAGATATAATACAAGAAAATGGTATTGCTGTGGTGGACTGTTCCTGGGCCAGACTAGAAGATACACCTTTTGGTCAAATGAAAGGAAATCACCTCAGACTTTTGCCTTATCTTGTAGCAACAAATCCTGTGAATTATGGAAAACCATGTACCCTCAGTTGTGTGGAAGCATTCGTAGCCACAATGTATATTGCAGGTATTTATTTCAGAATTGGTTAAAGGCCCAATAGTGGCCCAGAAAATGCAGTTGTTAAAAAGCATCTAAATTTGAGTGATACCGTTTAACCTTTTCCCAAACAAGCCCTGGTTTTCACGTGTCTGCAGTACAAGTCTTTTGAAAACACTGTGGGAAAAGGAGAAATTGCTCGTAACGAGCAATTTCTCCTTTTCCCACAGTGTTTTCTACTCGTTTTGATAACTTTCTGCCATTTTCATCAAATTTAAAATTGTCATCTGCAAACTCTTTCAATTTGGACCAGTCCAAAATTTGCCATTTGGGAAAGGGTTAAAAGTATGGAAAATATTGTAAAGATGACAGTCTGTTATTGTGTGGTCGGTCCAAGTGTTAGTTGATGGCAGAGAAATTAATACAGAACTAGATAAAAAGTTGCCAGGTCACTCTATATTTTGATTACTTCTTGCCTGATTTTAAAATTCATTTTTCTGCCAGCGACTAACACTTGGACCCAACACACAATAGCAGATTGTCATCTTTTCAATATTTTCTATACTTCTTAAATGGTACGAATTAAATTTAAATGCATTTTGATGTCTGTGGTTTTTTTTTTTTGTAGCCACTGTTGGGCCTTAACATTTAAATACATTCGAACACCCACTTTGCATACTTTTGGCAGCTTTTGTTGCTTTAACTCTGTAGCATACAATGAAATTTGTATTCCAACTTGAAAGTGTTTTCAGATGATGCATTCATTTTAGAAAATGATCCCTGACACTGAAATATTGAAAATATTGTGATGAAAGGAGAAAATACTGGTTTCCAACATTTTTTTTTCCCACAATGTTTTCTATCCTTTAAAAGACAAAACCCATCTATTGTGCGACAGTTGATTTGTCATCTGCAAATGCTTTTATATAAGGACTTATCTGATGTTTTGTCATCCAGTAAGAACCTAAAACTCAAAACAAGCAATCTGTCTCATGTACAGATCAGTAAATTCAATGTGTTCCTGTTCCTGGTGTTTTCTCCTTTTCTTTTTTAACACTGAGTGTTTCATTTGGCAGATGTTCGGTTATCCGTTGATCAGATGACTTGGCCAGATTAAGACTGCTTTACTGCTGGTAAAATAATAAGACTCCACTTAAAGAAAAGAATATACATGTCACAATTTTAAGTAGAAGTCTTTCCAGATATATTTCCATTGAAAGACAGTTCTTAAATGCATTTTGTAATGTGATTTATCACATAAAACCTCCTCCAGCAGTGTATTAAACCCATGACTTATTTTCGGTAATACACTAGTGTATTATTGTTTTTTGGATCCCGGTTCTGATCAGTTTTTAGTCAGGAATGCGTGAAGCAGAAGAAACGAGCTACAGCATGTGCTGGAATTTATGCTATTATGCTGTTTCCCGGAAAAAATGACGTCATTGTTGCTAAGGCATATATGCGTGAAAAGTTTTCATTTTCATGTGTAATAAAAACCAAAAAATGCAGCTGAAGTTTTTTTGAAATCAACAAAATTGCGAAAATAGGTGAAATTATCCCCTCTAGAAACCGCTTCATTCTATTTTTGGTGTAAATGTCAAAGAGCTGTCTATATGTGTATGTACACATTGGAAACCAAACTACAACTGTAAACATGGACCCGTGAACAGTATATAGGCTGAAGGTGATGATGCAAGATACTTATTTGTCTGTCATTCGTTTTGTTGATAAATAGAATCTCACATTCGTGTTTATGTATTATCATTTTTATCAAACTAGTTGGCTAAAATGTATATGAGTCTCGCCAAGGCTTTTGTCATATAATTTTAGTCAACTCCTTTGATGAAAATGATAATGCAAAAACACTCATGTAAGATCCTCTATTTACCAATTGCATTGGCAATTCTCAATGATGTATTTATTGACATGAATAATTTCATTATAGTTGTTGTTGTTGTTGCTGATCATTGCTTTTCATGGGGCATGCCATTTTAAATTCTTTACCACACAATCACAAGTTTTAATGACCCTGAACAAACAGCCTTTTGAAAACATTATGAGAAAAGGAGAAAATGCTGGTAACCAGCATTTTCTCCTATTTCCACAATGTTTTCTTCCCTTCCCGAAATGAAATTCAAGTTTTGAGTCGCATTTATTTTGTCGTCTGCAAATGCTTTGAATTTGGACTAGTTTAAAATTTTGTTGTTTGGTAAAGAGTTGATATCATGTGACTGGAAGAATTTCAAATAGAAACCTCCTTGATACAGACAACGTAAGATGTAAATATGGAATTAGCTGAGTTGTATCAAGTATGAGGGTTTATTTTTCTCTTTGAAGGCTTTAAAACTCAATGTGACTTACTTATGCGACCTTTCAAATGGGGTCATTCCTTCACGGAGGTAAATGAAGAGCTACTGACCATGTATAGTCAGTGTGTAGATAGTTCGGCTGTGGTGGCAGCTCAGCAGAATTATATAGAACAGATTCAGAATAAAGAAAAAGAGAAATCTCTAGAATATTGTGGTAGGTTGAAAACTTGTTGTTAATGTTGTTTATTCAACTCATTGCATACTTAACCCTTTCCCAGACGACAAATTTTGAACTGGTCCAAATTGAAAGAGTCTGCAGACAACGATTTCAAATTTGATGAAAATGGCAGAAAGGTCTCAAAAAGGGTAGAAAACACTGTGGGAAAAGAAGAAATTGCTCATTACGAGCAATTTCTCCTTTTCCCACAGTGTTTTCAAAAGACTTGTACTGCAGACACGTGAAAACCAGGGCTTGTTTGGGAAAGGGTTAACTCTTTACCAAATGACAAAATTAGACTAGTCCAATTTATAACATTATTCATGAATTAAATGTGGTTAAGATGATGTAATCTGCCTTTGAAAGAGAAAAAAGATTGTGGGAATATGAGAAAATGTTTGTTGCCAGCATCTTCTCCTTTTACTCATAAGGCCTCTAGCTCAGAGTTGTGAAAAGTTACAATTGTGTGGTAAAATAAATTTGCATCAGATGCCTTTGAAGGCAGTTTAAAATAGGGATCATTAAGCATGAGAAAATTGTTTAACCCTTTACCAAACAATCCCGGGTTTTTACGACCCTGGTAAAGAGAGCTTTTTAAAACATTGTGGGAAAAGGGGAAAATGCTGGTTACCAGCATTTTCTCCTTTTCCAACAATGTTTTCTTACCTTTCAGAGACAAATTCTCATTTTTTGGCTACATTTGTTGTCTGCAAATGCTTTGAATTTGACCTGTCTAAAATGTTGTCATTTGGTAAAGAGTTAAGTCTTCAGCAGACGCTAAAATGTTAGACTTGTCCAAATTGAAACAAGTCAGATGTGGCTAAAATGATAGATCTGTTCATCACAAGGCGATAAAACATTGTTGGAAAAGGATAAAATGCTGATTATCAGCATTTTATCCTTTTCCCACATTGTTTTCAAAAATTCTTTCTCAGGGTCATTAAAACTTCGGATTATTGGTAAAGGGTTTTAAAAAGACAGTTTTTTCATCACTGTGTCCCTTATGTTGATTAGTTACATATCTTGAAGTAGCATATATGCTAATAAGTTTACTGTTTACTACACATTTACATTTCATCTGTCCTCATCAAGTTTCCTACCCATGCAAAGATAAATTCTATCATTTGAGCAGCATTTGATTTGTTTTCTGCAAATGCTTTCAATTTGGACATGTCAGTGAATTTGTTTTCTGGAAAAAAGTTATTCACTTTTATGAACCAAAACTGCTGCAGACTATGTTGGAAAGATTTTTGTAAAATATTGAAAATAAACTTGATTTATATGTATACAGGAAAACATTGAAAACACTGGCAAAAAGGAATAATGCCCTTTATTAGTATTCGAAATTGGTCTGCAGAACAAGTTATGTTCAACTTGTCAACCTTTCTAGTTGGAAGCTTTTGCAGATATTTAATAAAATTATGGATAGAGAGATATTTAAGCATTAGGAAGATGAAAATTTATTTAAGTTGAGGAAACATTGTCACAGAAATGGCTTACACATGAAGGAAATGCTCAGTGCTTTCTGGTTGGAGAATAACTGTTTATTTTGATATAACTGTTTATTTTGATATAAGATCAAGATCTTTAACAGGCTGAGAAGTGGAGGAATTGCTGGTTAGTCAAGTTGTTCCAATGTATTCAAAATTCCTCTAGAGTAAAGGTGTTAAATGGCAGCCCAATTGGGAAAAATGTAGAACTTTTATTTTTTTTTTCTGGATTCCAGATTTTGCTAATATGGATATGAGAAAAGGTCATTATAATCCAAATAGAGATTTGCCGCCATCAAGGTATTTAAACAATTTTTTTTTCTGTAGTTACAATTGAATAGGGAAGGGTAACATTCTATGCTAATGTTGGTGCCTTCATGGCCCAGTGGATAATACGTCATGTGTTTTACATACTTGGAGTACAGAGGTCAATCCTGGCAGGAGCAATGTTGGTTGAAAGTTGCACGTTCAAGGCAGGTCAAAGGTGGTGTCCATACTCACAAACTATTCTTTATTGCATTGTAACATAGCTTTGATTAAACCATTTGGATCAGCCAAGCAGAAAATGTGTTACTTTGAAATTAAGATGCTTCAAGAAAATAAGAATATTTCCCTGGAATGTTTGGTGAATAGTGAATGGTTTGTTGTTTGAAAAATGGCTGACAAAGCATGAAAAGAGTATCATTGCCACAAAATATAACTACAACATTCTGTTCAGAAACAATTAGGTGTATATGTATATCAGTAGACCTACATTTTATTCATGATTGAGGTTAATGAAAGACTTATTTGAAATGAGCCATGCTTTGGCAAAAGGGGCTTAATGCATCCCAGTTATCCATGATACTGAGCAAGTCCTAACATACTTATTGACCTGTAAACCTATTTTGTCTGACAACTGACTGAATTATGAGGTACACTGGTCCTTCAACATACAGAAAATTGAAATCATGAGGTACACTGGTCTTTGGACATACAGAGAATTGACCAATAGCGGAAAGTTTCGGCTCAGGTCAGCATGCACTGACTGTGCAGGCTGACCAGTGTCTATACCTTTTGCAGATGCATTAAGCCCCATTCTCACAGAGCATGGCTTAAATGCATATTGACACTATTGTTAATCCTTTCAATGCCATAGGCCAACATACGGGCTTTTTGGGATGGCTTAGATCAATAACAAAACATGCAGTCTTATCTTTGATCTGTACCATCTACTTACTTTAGTTAGGCCTATAAGATGAATACACTTTGTAGAACTGCAAACTAATTTATTTATAAAGAAATCAAGTGATACATGTATCATTGCATTTTTGACGGGAACTTCTTCTTTTTCCATAATTTTTTCTACGTGTTCAAGAGCAAATCTTATTACATGACTGTATTTTAGCTGCATTTGCCATCTACAATGCTTTCAATGTGAACCAATCTAATACTTTGTCATCTTGTAAAGAGTTAATAAAAATCCTTTGATTTGTTTGTATGGTGTGTATTGCTGCTTTCAGAATAATTTCAATTATATCATGGTGGCCATTGCACCTATTCATGCATTCCTGGAGTTTCTATAACAATATTCTCCCCAAGCACCTGGCTACTTTCCCACATAACCATCATTGAAACAGTGGTTAGGGGTGAGGAATAGCTCCTCTTGCACTGACTATCCTCAATCCTCAGACAGAAATTGGGCATGCTGGGAAATCGCCTCCCTGGTTTCAAGCCCTGAAAAATATTCTTAGAAGTGTGACTGTTAACGCTTTGCCACACAATGCTGA
Organism: Tridacna gigas; assembly: GCA_945859785.2. Classification (NCBI taxonomy): domain Eukaryota; kingdom Metazoa; phylum Mollusca; class Bivalvia; order Cardiida; family Cardiidae; genus Tridacna; species Tridacna gigas. The sequence goes on along the minus strand of OX244030.2, from coordinate 46,762,802 downwards.
CATTTAATGAGCCTTGGAAAGAAGCCTTTTGAAAACATTGTGGGAAAAGGAGAAAATGCAGGTAACCAGCATTTTCTCCTTTTCCCACAATGTTTTCTACCCTATCAAAGAAAAATTTCACCATTTAAGCTACATTTAAGTCTGCAAATGCTTTCAATTTGGACAAGGCTAAAACTTTGTTGTCTAGTAAAGGGTTAAACATATAACCCAGAAGTACTTTTTTCTTTGTTTACAGTAGTGAAGAACACTCAACGGATGAAGAGGAAGAATTGGTTGACAAGTTTGGAAATACAATTACCATTAAAGGCATTGATAAGACAGATAAAACCCATGCAGATACAGACAGACCTCTGAGAGACAATGTTGATGACACATAGTGTCTGGTCAATACATTTCGTTTGCTTGATTTTTAGCTCACCTTAGCACAACGTGCTAAAGGTGAGCTATTGTGATCGCCCTATGTCCGGCGTCCGGCGTCCGTCGTCTGTCGTCCGTCGTCCGTCAACAATTTCTTTAAACATCTTCTTCTCCTAAACCACTGGGCCAATCTTGATGAAACTTGGCAGGGATGTTCCTTGGGTAAAGCTCTACCAAAATTGTTCAAAGAATTGAATTCCACCCACAACTCTGGTTGCCATGGCAACAAAAAGGAAAAAAAAGCAAAATCTTTGAAAATCTTCTTCTCTGAAACTAGAAGGCGCAGAGCTTTGATATTTGGTATGTAGCATCTCCTAGTGGACCTCTACCAAGTTTGTTCATTTGATGCCCCTGGGGTCAAAACTGGCCCCGCCCCGGGGGTCACAAGTTTGAGCATAGTCACAAAGAATGAAAACTTTAAAAATCTTCTTCTCTAAAACTGGAAGGCATAGAGCTTTGATATTTGGTATGTAGCATTGCCTAGTGGACCTCTACCAAGTTTGTTCATATGATGTCCCTGGGGTCAAAACTGGCCCCACCCCGGGGGTCACAAGTTTGAGCATAGTAACAAAGAAGGAAAACTTTAAAAATCTTCTTCTCTGAAACTTGAAGGCGTAGAGCTTTGATATTTGGCATGTAGCATCTCCTAGTGGACCTCTACCAAGTTTGTTCATATGATGTCCCTGGGGTCAAAACTGGCCCCGCCCCGGGGGTCACAATTTCCAACATAGGAACAAAGAAGGAAAACTTTAAAAATCTTCTTCTCTAAAACTGGAAGGCAAAGAGCTTTAATATATGGCATGAATTATCTCCTAGTGGACCTCTACCAAGTTTGTTCATATGATGCCCTTGGGGTCAAAACTGGCCCTGCCCCAGGGGTCACAAGTTCAAACATAGGAACGAAGAGGGGAAACTTTAAAAATCATCTTCTCTGAAACTGGAAGGCATAGAGCTTTGATATTTGGTGTGTAGCATGGCCTAGTGGACCTCTACCAAGTTTGTTCATATGATGCCCCTGGGGTCAAAACTGGCCCTGCCCCGGGGATCACAAGTTTGAGCATAGTAACAAAGAAGGAAAACTTTAAAAATCTTCTTCTCTGAAACTTGAAGGTGTAGAGCTTTGATATTTGGCATGTAGCATCTCCTAGCGGACCTCTACCAAGTTTGTTCATGTGATGTCCCTGGGGTCAAAACTGGCCCTGCCCCGGGGGTCACAATTTCCAACATAGGAACAAAGAAGGAAAACTTTAAGAATCATCTTCTCTAAAACTAGAAGGCATAGAGCTTTGGTATTTGGCATGAAGCATCTCCTAGTTGACCTCCACCAAATTTGTTCATATGATGCCCTTGGGGTCAAAACTGGCCCTGCCCCGGGGGTCACAAGTTCGAACATAGGAACAAAGAGGGGAAACTTTAAAAATCATCTTCTCTGAAACTGGAAGGCGTAGAACTTTGATATTTGGTATGTAGCATCGCCTAGTGGACCTCTACCAAGTTTGTTCATATGATGCCCCTGGGCTCGAAACTGGCCCTGCCCCGGGGGTCACAATTTCCAACATAGGAACAAAGAAGGAAAACTTTAAAAATCTTCTTCTCTGAAACAGGAAGGCATGGAGCTTTGATATTTGGTATGTAGCATCTTCTAGTGGATCTCTACCAAGTTTGTGCATATGATGCCCTTGGGGCAAAAGTTGGCCCTGTCCCGGGGGTCACAAGTTCGAACATAGGAAAAGAGAAGGAAAACTTTAAAAATCATCTTCTCTGAAACTGAAAGGCGTAGAGCTTTGATATTTGGTATGTAGCATCGCCTAGTAGACCACTACTAAGTTTGTTCATATGATACCCTTGGGGTCAAAATTGGCCCTTCCCCGGGGGTCACAAGTTCAAACATAGGAACAAAGAAGGAAAACTTTAAATTTTTTTTTCTCTTAAATGGGAAGGCATAGAGCTTTGATATTTGGTATGTAGCATCTCCTCATGGACTTCTACAAAGTTTGTTCCAAGGATGCTGCTTGGGTCAAAACTGGCCCAGGTCACTTGGTCAAATTAAAGAAATAGCTAGTGGGCACTGTAGAGGCCACATTTATTATTCATTTGATTTGAAAATTGGTTAAAATGTTTCTTTTGATATAGTCAAAGACCAGTTCAAATTTGGGTCACCTGGGTCATAATGTAGGTCACTAGGTCAAATTAAAGAAATATCTGTAGGGCACTCGAGGCCACATTTTTTGCTCAATTGACTTGAAAATTGGTCAGAATGTTTGTCTTCATGAAATATGAGTTTGAAATTGGGTCACCTGTGGTAAAAAACTAGGTCACATGGTCAAATTAAAGAAAAACCTTTAAGGCACTCTACTAAGGTGAGCGACCCAGGGCCATCATGGCCCTCTTGTTTTCAGTTGATAGGTAAAGGGACAGTCTATTGACTCTTTACAAGACACAATGTATAGACTGACCCAAATTGTAAGCCTTTGCAGACAGTATATAAAATTTTGCTCAAAACATAGGGTTTTGTCTTTGATAGGGTAAAAAGGATTGTGGGAAATAGAGAAAAAGCTGGTTACCAGCATTTTGTTCTTTTCTCACATTGTTTTCAAAAACCCTCTCCTTCTCAGATTTGTTAAAAATCCTGTGCAATATGACCTTTATCAACACTTTAATTGCATGTTTTAGTATCCCTAGCATTCAAATTGCTGAAATTTTGTGTGTCAGATATTTTCTTAAATAAAGGAATTATCCAAAAATATCCCAATGAATTTTCATTATAATTATTACTATTGTTTTGATTTCATAGCAAAATAAAGATACTTAAATCATTTTACTCAATTAAAAAAAGCTTCTCTTTTTACAAGAATGTTTTTAAACATGGATCACTGCAAAGGCAAAAGCAGTTGTCTTCAGGGGCTGATGTAAAAAAGCTGTATGTTATACATAATAACAAAGCTTCAGGACAGGACTGACTGACCTTTTGTGCTAGGTAAAAATCTAGAAAACCGCTCAAAGTGTTTTCATCCTCTAGATACACTTTTTACAGTTCTACCCAACTACCACAAAGACTTCTATCGCCGAGCCCTGTTAGTTCAGTCAATAGCGTGCAGGACTTGAGAACAGGAGGTCGCTGGTTTGATCTCGGCTTGGCCATATTCTTTCCGAGAATTGATGATAGTCATTGCAACAGGATTCATCCCTCTCTCACCGCTGACCATTGTTTAGACAATGTCTATCTGGGAAAGCAGCCAGTGGCGTGGAAAGAATATTGTGCGGAGTACTGGTAAAGGAAGGAAACTCCATGAAAGCATGGATAGGTGCACTGGCCGCCGCGATATAATGTTGAAATAATGTTGAAAACGGTGTTAAACACCATACAACCAAAGGACTTGTCTCAGCAACTTTATATAGCTAATCCAGTGCCATATTTTTAATATCCAGAGGGAAAAAATCTTCTAAAAACATTGCGGGAACAGGAGAAAATGCTGGTAACCAGCATTTTCTCCTTATACCACTATGTTTTCTACCATACTGAAGACAAATTCTACCACTCGAGTCACTCTTATCTCTTTACAACATAATTTCAAGTTTAAACGACCCTGAGAAAGCATCCTCGTTGACCCAGTTCCCATGTATTCCGTAAACTACATTCATTGATGAATGGTAATACTTCACACCTGGGTTAACGAGGGTGTGAGAAAGAGGCCTTTTGAAAACATTGTCAGAAAAGGAGAAAATGCTGGTAACCGGCATTTTCTCCTTTTCCGACAATGTTTTCTATCTTTCCCAACACAAATTTCAATGTTTGAGTCACATTTATCGTCTGCAAAAGCTTACAATTTGGACTTATGTAAAATTTTGTCGTTTGGTACAGACTTAATTTGCCCTCTGCAACCGCCTTCAATGAAGACGAGGCTTGAATTTTTCCTCGTGTATGTGTATTCAGAAAAAGATGAGTAAGAACATATTGGTTAAAACATTAATGAACTATGCTCTGGCAAAAAAGGGGGCTTAATGCATCTCCGTGACGCATGATACCAAGCAAGTCATCATATAACTGTGGATCCATAAAAACCATTTTGTATAACAATCGACTCGATCTGGAGGTAGAATGGTCCTTTAAAATGCAGAAAATTGACAACAAGCATCAATCTATGTCAGCCTGCGCGAACTGCGCAGGCTGACATGGGTCGATACATTTTGCAGATGCGTTAAGCCCCCCCCCCCCCCCCCCTTCCACACAGCATGGTTCAAGTTATTTTATTTGATATGTCTCATCTAAACTACGGCACTGTAATCAACATTGTCAGCTCCCAGCCAAAATACCCGTAACTCGTGCAGTGGTAATGAATGGACATTTAAGTCAATACAAAAGATGAAGGCATTGCAAAATTGAAGGCTTTTTTTGTCAGAATATCTGGCAATAACAAGGATTGTTAGGACCCAAGATCTGACTGTATTTTCTGTTCAGTCTGATCTTAAGCTAAGCTGTCTTTAAAGGGACTTAATCAGACTTCAACATTTCAGAGATTACAATAGTTATTATGATTTATAATCAGCTAGTGTTCTGTACTGGTAGGAAATGTTCCCTACATCTTTTAACTTTCTTGATACCAAATTACAAAAAAAGCCAGGTCTGATAACACATTTGGTAACGTGCATGGCTTCAAAACCGAGGATCATGGGTTAGATCCTCCGATTCGGCCAGACTTTGGTACCATGCTAGTTATTTCGTCAGGATTCCTTCTTTTCAATTGAATATTGCTTCAATGCAATCTTTGTGGAACAGCAGCCGGTTGATTGAGAAGGATACTGAGGGAAGTGCTGATAGAAGAAGAGGATCAAGTAACTTACTATTGACACTCCCAGTGCCATGAGCACCGTCGAGAATAGAACCCGGAACCTTTATTACCGTGTGTGGTAGAGGCTTTCTGAAAATATTCCGGGAAAAGGAGAAATGGTAGTAACCAGCATTTTCTGTTTTTTTTTTCGAGAATGTTTTCTTCCATTTCAAAGACCCATCATTTGAGCCACATTTGACTTGTCGTCTGTTAACGCTTCCAGCATGGATAACTCTTGAAACGTTTCTCTAGGTAAAGGTATACAACAGGCTTTGAGGATCTCCCGGTACATGGAGTCAGATAGGCCTAGCAGACATAACACTGCTTCATACCTACGACGCTCGTCTTGTGGAACTGTCCTTTGGCAAGACTCTAGAAAGTCCCAGCTTAGTGAAATCGAGGAACGATACTATCAGCATTATAAGCTATCGCCTTTCCCGTCGATGTATCCAAAAGTTTGTATCGAGACGAATTCCTTTGCCGGATTAAATAGACAACAACTTTGTACCATACAGGAAGTTTTAACGACTCGGAGTAAGAAAGCTTAAAATTGAAAACATTGTTATAAGAACTGTCTCCTTTTTCCACAATGTTTTCTAATCAATGAAAGGCAAGTTCCATCATTTGAGCCACATTTGATTAGTCATCTGCAAATGCTTTGATTTTTAGACAAGCGTAGAACTTTGTCTTTTGGTAAAGAGTTAAGAGTTGTTTGTTTATATCATTTCAAACTATCGGATGCTTTTGGACCCAAAATCAGAATAAAGATTTTTACAGATTCATTGCAGCCTGATTCACATCAATACTGTCTGCAAAAGAGTCTGAAAATGTCTTTGCTCTTGGGTCTACAGAAATAGCCATAAATGTGTAATCGATTACAGGTAAGGCGCAAAAAGTGAACAGCTCTACAGCTTAACCCTTTATCAGACGACAAAATTTTAGCCTTGTCCAATTTGAGAGCATTTGCAGACGACAATTTCAATGTGGCTCAAATGGTGCAATTTTTCTGGTCACCAGCATTTTCTCCTTTTCCCCTCCTTGTTCAAAAGGCCTCTTTCCAAGTGTCGTTAAAAGACGGCATTATGGAGCAAAAGGTTAAATCTGTATTTATTGATAAGAGTATTATGTAAACGTGCAAAACATGATTTCCGCTTCTGAAACACCTTACCCATATCCTGTCGATATTACGTAGAAGATTTTTTTTTTTCGGTGAAGGATCGAAATTTATTTCATCCCGTGCACATCATACGGTAATATCTTCACGAGTGGCGCAGACGATCGGATATGTCCTTGAAAGGGTAGAAAACATTGTGGGAGAGGGAAAAAATGCTGGTCACCAGCATTTTGCCCTTTTCCCACAAAGTTTTTAAAACGTTTGGATTGATCGATAAAGGGTAGATAGTATGACTGCATCAAAACATTTAGTTGATTCAATTGTTTCGCGTCAAATTCTAGCTATGATAGAGATCGATTTGAAGGGCATTTTAGAGATAAATATACAAAAGTTATCTTCTAGGGATAGGCCTTAATTTTTCTTCACTCTTAACGTTTTAGGCTTGTCCACATTGAAAGCTGTTGCAAGCGGCATACTTGATTATATGTAGTTCAACGCTAAGAATTTGTCTTTGAAGTCTATAAAGGAGTAGGAAAATATTGTGGGAAAAGAAGAAAATGCTGGTTACCAGCATTTTCTCCTTTTCCCATAATCTTTTCAAAAACTGTCTTCTCTAAGGTCCGTGCATACGCGGAATTGTTTGATATAAAGTTAATGCAGTTAGAGAGGCGAGTCACTCCGGGGAACAACAGATTTGATTTGTATATTTCGTAGGATTGTCTGTGAAATAAAACTTTCCTTTTTGGTGAGATAGACATCTTAATTAATTTATCAATCAAATCTTTGATAGAGTGTGCAATAAAGGAAACAAGTTAACCTTTGAGCATGATGTAAATAAAATAGTTTTAAAAACCTATTTACAGCATATAACATCGATTGTTCGGAGCCACGTAAGTTTCATGTAGCACAAATTTGATTTCGTTAAAACGAAATATTGAACCGTTAAAACGAAATAGTGACTCATTAAAACGAAACCATAATTCTTTAAAGCGAAATCCCATTTCTAATATAACGAAATAACATTCGTATTAACGAAAAGAAAATTATTTTAACGAATTACTTATTCGATAAAACAAAATACATAGTCATTCGTTACAAAAAAAATCGTTGAAATCCTATTGTGTTAAAACGAAATACAGATTACGGAATGCTAACGCGATATAACGAAAAATTATTGCCTTCTATCGAAATGCTGATCGAGATATCGAAAAAAGGTTTATGTTCGGAACACCCGCCACCATTTCGATAAAAAAAAAATAGTATTTCGTTGTGTCGAATTAGCATTTCGTTTTATCAAATTAGTATTTCGTTTTAACGATCTAAGATTTCATTTTAACGCATTATTGTTTCTTTTTCACGAATTCTTATATCCTGCTGTCGAAACAGGCTTTCGTAAAAATGAACTGTTGTCTCGTTAAAACTTAATTTTTATTTTGTGATATTAAAATGGGCTTCGATTTAACGAATAACTATTTCTTGTTATTGAATTAGTATTTCGTTTCAACGAAACAAAAAGGTGTTACGCCTAGCACTTAATGGCTCCCTACAATTATGTTCTCTAACTTATATCAACCACTGTCAAATTTCTGGAAACCTCACCAAAGTTCGCGCCCTGATGTGAGTAGTTCCAAAAGTTAATGCTCCGCACAGGACTCGAACCCAGAGCTACTGACGTGAGAGGCCGACGCTCTATAGTACTGCCTCTCACCTATAAAGTTAACTCTTTACCAAACTACACAATTTCAAACTCGTTTATATCAAAACTATGTGCAGACGACAAATTCAATGTAGCTCAAATGATGGAAACTGTATTCAAAAGACCAACAGAACATTATGGAAAAAGGGAAAATAAAATGTTATTTACCACCATTTTCTCATTTTCTCTCACTGCTTGTAATAGCATTCTTTTTCAGGGTCATAAAAACACTTTATTATTTGGTAAAGGGGGTATGTAATAATGCATTCAAGAAGTAACAAATCACGGTCAGGTTTCAAAGCTCTTTTAGTCAGTATATCTCAGAGAAGATCGAACCTTGAAGATCCAAGATCAGACAGCGTGTTTCTCGAGTGGCTGCAGTTCATACCATTGGGAAATTGTGCAACAGCAGAGCCCGTATTCACCAACCATTTTCAATTTCGTTCGTAGTCTTATTCTCAAGAATTTTCTAAATTTGAAAGTAACACAACTTCTGATTGGCTAAAGCGAATGGTTTAGCCAACCAGAAGCTGTATTACTTTCTTAAATCTAGAATTAGACTTTGAATGAAATAAAGAATGGTTGTTAAATACTGGCCCAGTTCTGATAGCTCTCCCGAGCAACAAGAACACCTCATGTGTCATTTTTTGAAGTGAAAATAAATCATTCGTGATCTAACATGACGAGAAATTAGGATGAAACAGATAAACACAATTAATGGAATACGATTGCTGTGAAAAATGCTCAGATGTTTTCATGGTAACTTATTACCAAACGACAAAAAAAAAAATAAAATTGTCCAGATTGAAAGCAATTGCAGATGACAAAATAAAGCGACTAAAGAATAAAATTTGTTTTTGGAATGGAAGAAAAGATTGTGGGAAGAGAAGAAAATGCTGGTTACCAGCATTTTCTCCTTTTTCCAAAATCTTTTCAAACCTTTTCTTCTTTCGGGTCTTCAAAACTGAAAACTTGGAATTGTTTGGTAAAGGGTTAAGCACTTCCGACGGACATAATTTCAACGACCTGTGAAAGAATAAACCGAGAGTTTGATATACTGGCAGGAACTATTTGCACCAAGGAAGCCGATAAATGGTTGAGTCACCTGTTTTCGAAGGATACCTAGGAGGAACTATCTGCACCAATAAAGCCGGTAAATGGTCGAGTTACCTATTTTCGATGGGTACCCGTTTTCGAACCCGAACCAGTATCCGAATTATTTTACGAACTCTGCAGTGAATGACGCAACAGGTTGCGCGAAAAAAAACTTAAGTCTGTTATTTTACACAAATCTACTAACGGTCCCAGGTTTTGACTTAAGTTGAGTTAGTTATTTGAGACACATTTCAGCAATATTAACAGATTATAGTAACATTGTCAAATCCTGAGTTGGCACCACGTTTCAGACTCAGCTAAGCAAAATAAGTGGACTTAACAGATTTAAGTCCATTACTTTGGTGAGTTGAGTCCAACACAGAACTTGAGAATGTTACATAAGTCTGTGAATACTAGTGGAATTCGTCTGCAATTACAAACGCACCTTAAATCGGAAAAATAAGTCTGGTTGCAGTTTTCAGTAAAATCAAAGCGCTGAAGGCGCTGAAGGCCTGGGCATCAGAACGTGTGAAGAGGTAGGAAAATGAGGCCAAGAATCTCAAAGTTGCTATCACATTTGTACAGGCTTAAAAACTGCTATCACATTTGTACAGACTAATAAAAAAATATCTACATGTCTCACACTGACAGTCTGTGGAGTTGACAACAGAATGGAAAAACATAAATTTCTAAAGGCCAATATAGTGAGTATTTTTGTATAGCCTTGGTCTCATGGTCTTTATGGATTGAAAGGAGATAATTTTCAAAGGATTTTCTGCTTCCTATTTTCTTCCTTTACGTTGCTTTGGCAACAAATCATGGTAACAAACCAAAATGAGCAGCGTGCAACAGCAGGGAATATTTATGGAAAGTGCAAAAATCCACAATGGCCAAGCAATGAATCATATTTTTCTTTCATTTTACCACACTCAGTCTATAGGTTGAAATAGTAACCATGTCCTTTGAGCAATGACAAGGAAAAACACAAAGTCTTTAAAGGCTAATATCACAGAGCACGATTTGGTGTCTGAGAAGACAATCATTTAGGTATTTCTTTTTATTTTTAAGTTTTGGTTTCTATGGCAACAAATAAAAAGACGTCCGCATTCGGGCGCCAATGCTCGGTTGATTTTCAGTGAAAACGTAAAGTTGAAAAAAGGGGCATAACTTGATGGTTATTTACCCTTATTGTTTATGTTTCCCTTTTGATAGTTAACAACTTGTCCAAGTTTTAACTAAACATTTTCAGTAATAACAAAGATATTGTAAAATGTCAAATATTTTGCATGACGACGACACAAACGACGAAGATGATGACTCTAGGGCTATAAAAATACCATGTCTCTAAAATCAGCTCAGCTAAAAGTTCTCAGTCGAAAAAGGGGCATAACTAATTACTTTGCCAAAAATATTTCGGTGGTTACCTACCTCTGTTGTTCTGATATACATGTAAATTCCCCTTTTGATAGTTAACGAAAAGTTCAAGTTTGAAGTAAGTATCTTCATTAATGACCGATATGATAAAATGTCAAAGGTTCTGAAAATTTAAAGCAATAGAAAAAGGACGTAAATGTGTCAAAAATATTTTGATGGTAACCTGCCCCTGTTATATGGGCACCCCTTTTGACAGTAAATGACTTGTACAAGTTTGAAGTAAATATCTTCAGGAATAAGAGAGATATTAAATAATGTCGAAGTTTTTGCATGACGACACTGACGCATAGGCTTTGAAAATAGCATAACGCTTGCTTCGTAAACAGATGAGCTAAAGACTACCCGTTGAATAAAATCATATGGATGATACAAGACTGCTCTAGGTACATTTCTATAAAAAGTTTTGTCAAAATATCTACTGTAAATGCCGCTTTTCAACTTTCGCATTGAAAGTCTATGGAATCTCTATGTTGCCATGATCAACCAAGTTGGAAAGCCGATTTTCATGAACAAGAGGGCCGTTGGACCTAAAGCCCTCATCTCAGTAAAGTCATCTAGGATTGATAAATTTGAAGAGTTCCTAGTTGTGAATATGGAAAACACAAATGAGCCATGCTCTGGCAAAAGGGGGTTTAATGCATCTCCCTGGTCCATCAATCCCAACGAGACATCATATATTAATGGATCCATAAAATCCATTTTGTGGAGCAACCGACTGAATCATGAGGTACACTGGTCATTTGACATGCAGAAAATTTGCCAAAAGCAAAAAGTTTCGACCCAGGTCAGCCTAAATACCTATGGAGATCAGGATCACTGAATGCCAAGTCTGATCTTCGATATAAAACACCCACCAGTTACTTAACTCTTGACCACACATTCTTCAGTTTTAAGGACTCCAAGGATATAGCCTCGTGAAAACCTTTTGGGAAAAAAAAGAAAATGCTCTCTTTTTTCCTACAATGTTTTCTGCACTTTCACAGCCAATAACCAACATTTCAGCTAAATCCAACTTGCCGCTCGCAAATGTTTTTAATTTAGACAAGCCTAAAATTTCATCGTTTTTTAAAGATTAACTCGTTTTCAATGGCTCATGTTACAAACTTCAATACATATTTAGTATTGTATGCTCCGAGTTTGCTGTGGGTCGAAATGGTTATGGGCTGAGATGTCATATCTGGACAATTCTGACAGGAAGAAATAAGGCATATATACCAATCAAATACATACTTATAACTTCAGAAACGAGGTGCACAGTAATTTTACGAAAATTAAAATCTTGCCGAGGTTTTGAGACACCGTTTTCAGAGAAAGAGCACATCGTCTGCGTAAAATACGCTATCATTATTTGTCATTCACATGGCGTGTAGAAAAAGGATAAACGAACGATCCCGATTTGTGCTCGGCAACAGCACTCGTCACAAGTCGGTCGATTGCGTACCTATATCAAAACATTTGATCAACGATCACCCGAGGTTTGCCAAATTGTTTCTTACACTGTTAAGAGCACGAATTTGCAGTTATGAATAACCTCTCGAGGGCTCTAAATTATCAGTCAACACTTTCGTACGATTAAAATCGCACATCTATCAAAGTTTGTTGTGAAATTAAACCTTACTGTGATGTTCAAATCGAAATATTTTGTTATTTAAAGGGGTCGTTTCCTTCAGCGTAGTGAGATGGATTGCAGGCGGTATTTGTCACTTTTACTCGTTTTATTTTCGTAAATGCATGACTCGGGTTTTTCCGTAAATGCTTGGATGGGGTTGAAATTTCGGTATACGATACCTGTGGCCTTGGGCTTGGCAAGCCAAGCCCAGGCCAATAACACGAAATGCAAAATAAACAAGAAAAATCGCAAGAATTCTTTTTATAGGGCAGATCGTTTTCATTAACAAATTTCTTATTACTTTTTTTCGACCCGGTATACTTTAAAATACTTCCTACTCTGAACTTGAAACGTTTCCAGAGACTGACTTAGTCACTTTTGCCGATATAAAGTGATGTGATCATACTGTAAAATATGACGGCATTCCGATCTGTAGTCAATGTAACTAAACAAGAAAATATCACCTATTTCGTTCTCTCAGTTAGGACACAACATTTTTATTTTTATTAAAGTCTTGATTGGTTTTCTGTCCTACTTTCTTTTGCTATTCAATATTTCAGGTGCATCATACTGAAAATTGTTTATACCATTTTCAAGCTGCTCTCACTGATACATTTAACCCTTTACCAAACGACGAAAATTTAGACCCGTTCAAATTGAAAGCATTTGCAAACGACAAAATTAATGTGACGCAAAAATTGAAATTTGTTTTGGGAAGGGTAGAAGACATTGTGGGAAAGGGAGAAAATGCTGGTTACCAGCATTTTCTCCTTTTCACACAATGTTTTAAAAAGACTTCTTTCTCAAGGTCGTGAAAACCCGGGATTGTTTGGTAAAGGGTTAAGTCTGTTAAATAGAGAAAAATTCAGCCCCATTCTTTGGTGATACAAGACAATTGTTTTGACGCAACTTTACGCATTTACTTAATTTTCTTCGAACAGTGAAGTTTAGACATCTAAGAATTATCATTTACATTGTCCAGGACCATTCCTTCTTGTGGTCATTAGCGTTTCAATTCAGTGTTAGTGTATATTATATAACTGGGTCCTTTTTATTTGTGATTTGTATATCAAATAATGAAAGTCTCCAAAATGGGTAGAGATCTGTCATTTTTTTTTTTTTTCTCGCGAAAACAGCAAACCAGACTGCCTTGCAAAGCAAATGGTGCAGAATACAGATCAAAGCAAATTGCCACCGATGTATACAAAAACAAATTGTTGAAAATAGTGGTTTTTTGTATAGGGCACAGGGCCAGCAATAAAGCAATGAAGTAATGAATAAAACAAAAGAACTTGATAAACAGATGTATGTGCACCTGTGCTTTAGAGCATCGTGTGGTTTCGAGATTCATTCCCAGCTCAACTACACTCTTTTAGAGGATTGATGAAAGTCACTGCAATAGGACTCATGCCTCTTTCGCCAACGAACATTGATTCGACATGGTTTATCTGGAAAAGCAGTCAGTGGCTTGGAAAGCGTATTGTGCAAAGCACTGATAATTTTGCAGAAACACTAGTAATGCTTTGATAGGTGTACCGGCCCTCGTGATATGACTGTTAAATGTTGGAAATGGCATTAAACACCAAATAAATAAATCAATAAATGAACTAAATAAATAACTGATTATATTAACCCTTATCCTGCTAAATAAAAGAAACAAAACTTTCAAGTCGATAATAAAAACCCAGATTTTCCTATTTCAAAGGTTATTTTTTGAGGGGAGTTAACTTCTTATCGGACAGTGTAGATCCAAGATCAGACTGCATGCTCTGTGCAGTCTGATCTACACAGTCCGCAATAGGCCAGTGAGTTGCGATTAGCAGTCTTAGGGTTAAATAGATAAATTAGTTTTAAATGACCTTTCTACTGATCGAATAAGCTTGTGATTCGACCTTACTTGGTGGTCTCCAACTTTATTTGAACGATCGAGGATTTTAGTGTATTGTTGATGAGTTTGCGTTCCTCATAAAACACCGATAATCTCGCATTCGGATTGTCTTCTTCAAACGGCCGACAAAATTATTTCTAGATAAGTGAATTTTAAGCCTTTAGTCTGCAGAATCAATCAAATGCAGCTTTTCAATCAATGCAAAAAATCAAATTTCCGCTATTTTAAGACTGTCTCAGGCGATTTATCTCCAAAAAAATCTGGCAGAGTTGTAGATCCAAGCTGTAGAGCATGAGAATATTCAGAATGTATAGTCCAATCTTGATTTTGATTGCCCCCTTAAAATGACCTCGGATCTAGAAGTTTTGCGAGCGGATCTGTCTGATTTGTATAGGGTTTGTGCGATTACTATTCAAACAAGCCTTTTGACGCTATTGCAGCTGAGTTTTAGAAATCATTCGGGAAAAAAAAATAGCAATTATTATTTGTTTACCACACAATCTCGAGATTTAACTACCCTGATAATGAAGGCTTTTGAAAACATTGTGGGTAAAAGAGAACATGTTGCTAACCAGCATTTTCTCCTTGTTCCACAATGTTTTCTACCCTCTTTTAGACACATGCAATCCTTTTGAGCCACATTTAGTTTGTCGTCTGCAAATATTTTCTATAATGGTGACACATAGATTTTGTCGTCCGATAAAGAGTTAAAAACCACTTCCTCCTGTCTGACAGATATCATTTGCAAAACCACTTTCCTTATATCAAAATACACCATTCCCTTTCCTTCTCTGTGTATCGTACTAGTCAGCGGTATGTTTGTTCGAAGATATCTATAAGGTACTGATTTTATACTGATATTATAGCTGCATAGAACAAGATTTCGGGAATAAATAGTATTTGAGAACAATAAACCATAAGGGTGTAACTGTTTACTCTTAGTTTAGAAAGTAAAAGACCACACGAAAAAAAATGTTATTGCTGGGATTTGAACCTGCGATCCTCAATACCACAATCGAGCGACTCTTTTAACTAAACAGCAATCTGCCCGACTTCGCAATTAACGTGCCTAAAATACGTGTGTAGAAGTTTCTTCTTATCGCACCACGTTGACAAAATAAATAAGAAATTTTACAAAAAAAAGGACACCTCATACTTTCCACATGTAAATCTGTTTTAGTAACAAGGCCACAGACAGACAGACAGACTGTATGGACTATATCCAACATGTGCGTGACATGTATGTCACATGACTTGTCATGTGTATAAAGAAAACATCTCGGCATCTCTCTCTTTCCACATGTATGTCACTGTTGACTATTGTTAATCTGAAAAACATAGGATGATGTACACTATCATGTACAAGTGAAATAAAAACATCTATCTATCTATCTATCTATCTGTCTATCATAAAGTTCATTATCTGTAGGTGAAAGTAAAATATGAAATTTCAGTAAGATTCCCATTTTCTGTTATACAACATTATGCCTACTTCTTGTTCTTGTTGCAAGTCGCTTTAACCCTTTACCAGACAACAAAATTTTAGCCTTGTCCAAATTGAAACCATTTTGCAGACGGCAATTTCAGCGTGGCTAAAATGGTGCAATTTTTCGTTGATAGGGTAGAAAGCATTGTGGGAAAAGGAGAAAATGCTGGTTACCAGCATTTTATCCTTTTCCCACAATGTTTTCAAAAGGCTTCTTTTCCAGGGTCGTTAAAAGGCAGCATTGTGCGGTAATGGGTTAAACAAAGCGTGGGAGGTCTGCGGTCTCAGTGTGCACTTGATCAAATCAGTTCCTCATTACCCCGCTCTGAGGCACGCAGGCATTTTTGTCTTTCATAACGGACATTTTGTTAATTGAAATGTTACAAATTGATTTGGATGCTTTCATCTTCCGAGAGATAGAAAACATACAGATCATGGTTTGTTGCTAATTTGATTGGAGGCTTTCTTTTTTCTAAGTTTAGTGATAGAGGTTGGTCTGATTGGTGTACTAGAGAAAGCATGAATAACAATAGTTTCTCTATTGAACCAAGGAACGCCGACGGTGCCTGTAAATAAACGCCGATCTGAAGCATCAACCCTTTACCAAACATTCCCAAGTTTTGACGACCCTGAGGAAGGAGCCTTTTCAAAACACTGTGAGAAGAGGAGAAGATGCTGGTAACCAGCATTTTATCCTTTTCCAACAATGTTTTCACCCCTTTCTGAGATGAAATCCGATCATTTGAGTCACCTTGGTTTGTAATCTGAAAATCTTATCAATTTGGAGCAATCTGATACTTTGCTGTTTGGTAAAGGGATTTCAGACAGCTCGTCCAATGTTATCTAGACATGTAATTATCCAGTGGGCGAATATTGAAAAAAAAAAATGTAAGATATAAGAACAGCTGAAAGGATCGGCGTTTATCTTATGATTTTGATTTATTAGAAAAACATGATAAAATCCTCTCATCCGTCTGTCTGTCTGTCTGTCTGTCCGTCCGTCCGTCCGTCTGCCCGCCCGTCCGTCCAACCTGTGGATCTTGCGTGACTAGGTGGTAAAGTATATGACACGTAACCTGGAGGCCCCAGATTCGAGCCTCACTTGAGGCACTCAGTTTTTAATTAGGCGTGTCCTTGGTCAAGATACTTCAGAGCCTAGTACTGGTGAAACCAAGGACATACTTGAATATATGAACTGTCCATGTGATATGACTGAATATGAGATGATTAATATTAAAACCGGCGTAAAATACAGTTAAGTCAATCAAATAATCAATCATCTGTTCGTAAATTTATTCGAGGCCAGGAGACCCATGGTAAAAATGATATAAAATACTACATCTATAAAATATAAATGTATCTCATAAAATGGCGGCCGAAGATGCTTTCCCTAAATTTTGCCCATTGACATTAAATTTGTTTTCTATGCCTTAGCAGTTGGAAATACAGTCGAAAAGGGAACAGCTGCTTGCAAGTTTTTCGACAGCTGAAAATACTACCTAATTTTCGACGGCCGAACACTTTAACTCTTTACCAAACAACAAAATTTCTACTTGTCTAGATTGGAAGCATTGCCGACGACAAATTAAAAGTAGCCCAAATGATGATTTCTTTCTTTGAAAGGGTATAAAATATTGTGGGAAAAGAAGAAAATGCTGAGTATCAGCATTTCAGCATTTCTCCTTTTCCCACAATGTTTCAAAAGGCTTCTTTCTAAGGGTTGCTAAAATACGATATTGTTTGGTAAAAGATTAAATTTCTTTCGTAAGTATGTTTGTCTTTGCAGCAACTGTAGATTAAGATCAGACTGCATAAAAATTCAGTTTGATCGTCAATCTACACTGTTCGTTCTGCTGAAACATTCCGAGCTACAGCAACAGTGAAGCGGCAGTTTTTACATGCGAGCCATGCATTGTGAAAGGGGGCTTGATGCATTTGCAAAAAGTATCGACTTAGGTCAGCCTGCGCAGTCCGCGCAGGCTGACCTGAGCCGAAACATTTTGCTTTTGGTCAATTTTCTGGATGACCACGGACTAGTCTACCTCATGATTCAGTCGGTTGTAAGACATTTTTTTTTTAATGGTTCCATAATTATGTGATGACGTGCTTGGTATAATGTATCACGGAGTTTCACTAAGCTCCCTTTTGCCAGAGTATGGGTCATGTATTTAAGTCCTGTTCCTAGAATAAAAATGTCCGTTGGGTTTATCCGGTGCTATAGGCGTAAACTCTTTACTAGACGACAAAATTCCAGACTTGTCCAAATGATTGCAGTTACAGACGACAAACTCGACGGGTCTCATTTAGTGGGATTTGTCTTTGAAAAGATAGAAAACATTGCATGAAAAAGAGAAAATGATTTTCATTTTTTCATGATATTGGTAGAGAGTACTAAATTGAAGTATTCGCATTCAATCTGACCTTGATCTACTTTGTAAGTATACAATAACCAAACTCGCACACGGCGCCGTTCGGAGAACTCGGAAAAGAAATGTAATTTAACCCCTTGGCTGCTAAGCGCAACTAACTGACCTTTTACGGACAGTGTAGATCAAGATCAGACTGCACAGAATGTGCAGTCTGATCTTGGATCTGCACTGTCCGATAAGGAGATTTTTTTTTTTTGGTTCCCAAAAAATATAAGTTTGAAATAGCATTATTCGGGTTTTTACTGTCGGTTTGAAAATTTCATTTCACTTATTCACCAGGGATAAGAGTTAATATTTTTCTATGTTGCAAACTATATTAAACCTATAAGTGACATAAAATACAAGCTGTATTGACAGCTAGAGCGCTAAAATGCCCACGTAATGTAATAATGCTGACAATTTGTTTAAGCCAGATATTGTTTGCTGTATGATATGAGCCATGCTCTGGCAAAAGGGGGTTTAATGCGTCTCAGTGATGCATTATACTAAGCAAATCGCCACATACATGTAGTGACAGATCCACCATTCAATCAGTTTTGTCTTACAACCGACTGAATCATGAGGTAGAATGGTCCTGGGACATGCAAAAACAATACAAAAAAGAAAAAAATGACTATGGCGATAATTTTTGCAGATGTATTGATTACCGGTGTATTGACGTTGATTACCAGTATTGCATCATCATTCGACAAACCTCGGTGATCCGTTGATCAAATCCCACGGCTGTATTCCAGTGAATGATATCCACCTACACGGTTGCATTTCTTGGCCGGAATTTCACCGCATTGCCGTCCTTAAAATTGTAGCGCTTCACTTAAACAAACAAAACATGAGTCACAATTTTCTATCGAATTTTTTTCTAGATACATTTCCACTGACAAACAGTTTGTGCATTCAATTTTTAACGTAGTCTATCAGTTCCGTTGGCAAATTTCACCGAGAGGTTGAAGGATGTAAATATCTTCACCGTGGTTGTTGATGTCGTTGCTAGTGGAATTATATAGGCGCTGCCATATTTAAGATCATATGACTGCCAGTACTTAAAAATGGATCCTTGACACGGAGTAGGTTTGATGTTATGAAATCGGCTAAGTTGTGAAGACTGACCCCATCATAAGACGACTGTTCGCCGGTGATATTTTCCGGTGGCAAGCCGGCGTTACCCATTTCTCACAATAAAATTTGTTTTGATGCTTACTTACCCAAACTGTGTACGCAAATTTCATGCAGACGCAGTTTAGTGAAAGGCAGCAACACGAATCGTATACAGAGACTGTGAGAACTGTGCTGATTAAGGCATGGAAAGTTCTTTCTCAAAACAGTACGCATTTTTTTGCCAATCTAAAAACATTGATATTACACAAAGTATTACTCATAATTTGTTCTTAGGCGAGACTTTGTGGGATTTTGCGGACATTGTAGATGAAGATTAAACTGCACGGAATGTTAGTATGAGGTCTTGAACAGTTTGATTTTGAATTTACACAGTGCAAGACGAGAATGTGGGGTATTTTGCGACGGAAAAGAACTTCGGGTTCGGAAAATTAACAGCATTTTCTCCTTTTCAAACAATGTTTACAAAAGTTTTCTTTCTCAAGGCCCTTAAACGTCGAGATTATTTGGTAAAGGTTTAAACGCATCCGGCCAAGTTCAAGCCTGCTGTTGACTTTCACCGGGAGCCGTCTGCGAATAACCAGTAACAAAACCTACTTCTTCTGAAAAGTACAGCACCATTTCCGGAATTAACCATTGGTGTATTATATGGGTCCAGTTTAAATTGACCTTTTCGTGTATTTTGCAATCTGGGAGAAAATGAACGATAATAAGTAATCCCCTGATGAGAGCAAAAATCAGTGCTATTGATAATTTCGGTAAGTGAACAAGACGTATATATTCAAATTTAAAGGCTTCTATCACACGAAACATCCGATAGTGTCGATTCAAGATCAGACTGCACGTTCTGTGCAGCCTGAACTTGGATTTGCACTCTCCAAGAAAGTAAAAAAAAATAGCTAGGTGCCGACATTTTCCTTTCATGAATGAGTCTTCTTTTATACAATGCAACACAAAAATTGAACGGGGCTAACACACGGAGGATGATGATGCCACGGTTGTTAAGGGACCAGATTTGTAATACGCTGTCTCATGGTTTGATCCTCGCCAGTCATGTTGCAAAATATATATGAGCCATGCCCTGGCAAAGGGGGCTTAGTGCATCCCCGTGATGCATGATACCAAGCAAGTCGTCACATGATCATGGATCCATAAAGTCCATATTGTCTAACAACTGACTAAATCATGAGGTAGACTGATCCTTTAACATACAGAAAATTAGCCAGTAGCCAAAAGTTTCGGCCCAGGTCTTCCTGCGCAGACTGCGTAGGCTGACCTGAGTCGATACTGTTCGCAGATGCATTAAGCCCCCTTTTCACAGAGCATGACTCATTCTCATATTCTTTGGTATGGTTCTCTACACTGGGAACCGGCCTAGTATCCGTGAAACCCTAGAAACCTAGAAACACTTAGATATGAAAGTACCCCCCCCCCCCCCCACTTCGCGAGATTGAAAGCGGCGTAAAACACAATTCCGCAACATAAATAACTGATCAGTATGGCCCTACGGGAGTACCGTAGTTATGGAGTATGAAAAAAATCCTCCCCCGCAGACTGCTTATTTGAACTTTTGCCCTATCCGAAATGTGTCAGATTTAGTTTTTCCCCCTCGCATAGCGTGCATAAAATTCCATGCCTGTCATATGTTGTGAATGTCATTGTATTTGAGTGGGGGTTGGATATAATACGCATTTAAAGTCATGCTGACTTTGCGCTTTCGACTTAAGTTGCTCAGCTCAGTAGCGCAGTTAGTACTGTACAGGACTTCAAACCAGGGGGGTCGCTGGTTCGTACCCTAACTCGGCCATTTTCTTTCCCGAGGTTTGATGATAGTCATTGCTGCAGGACTCATTCCTGTTTCACCGTGGATCATTTTTTTTCGACGATGGTTATTTGGGAAAGCAGACAGTGACTTGGGAAGAATATTGTGCAAAGAACTTGTAAAAGAAACTCCAGGAAAGCATGAATAGGTTCACTGGCCGCTGCGACATAACTGAAATAATGTTGAAAACGGCGTTAAACACAATGCTAACACATACAAACAAAATCGAAAAAGGTAACAGAATACGAAAGATAATAGGTTTTGTTGTAAGTACCTTTTATCGAGACAGTGAAAATAATTTTGGCAGTCGGTCCGTAGGTCAGTCTAGCAGACATTCAGTCAGTCACGTGCTTTAATCCTTTACCAAACAATCCCATGCTTTAACCACCTTGAGGAAGAAACCTTTTGAAAACATTGTAGGAAAAGGAGAAAATGCTGGTAACCAGCATTTTCTCCTTTTCCCACAGTGTTTTCTTTTCTATCAAAGACAAATCTCATCATTTGAGCAAGAATTAATTTGTCAATCCTTTCATTTGGATCAGTCTAAGATTTTGTCGTTTGGTAAAGGGTTAACAAATTAATGGCTTTTACCTCATTTCCACACCACAAGATTTTAGACCAACCCAAATCGAAAGCATTTGCAGACGACAATTCAAATGTTGCTGAACTGCTAGGATTTATCTTTAACTAGTCTGAAAACAATATGGAAAAGGAAGAAAACGGCGGTTACCAGAATTTTCTCCTATTTCCACATCGTTTTCAAAACATTTTTTTCTAGGGTCCATTTCAATTCGGGATTGTATAATAATGTTTAAAACTCTCCCACACTTTTTGTTTACACAATAAATGCACAATTAATGCATCTGCAAAAAAATATGGCGCAGGCTGACTTTGGCCGACACTTTTTGCTACTTCATTTCTGCATGTCAAACGACCAGTGTGCCTCATGATATCATTCAATTGTTAGACAAAAAGAATTTTATGAATCCATGACTGTGTGATGACTTGCCTCGTATCATATTTTCAGGAGATATATTAGGCCCCCTTTTGCCAGAGTATGACTCATATATAGTTTTTTTTTTATTGAAACATTTAAGTGGAATATTTCAGTGTGTTTCAGATACACGTATTATTTTTGTTGTTGTTGTTGTATTCAGTCCCCATGACAAAAGCTACTGCCCCTAACTTCTCTACATACACATGTTCACTTCATATGCTTTAAGATTTGTATGAGTTATAAAAAGATCTTAAGGTGATACGTAGCCTCTTAATGTTTCCCTATAAAAATTAATACATAAAAATATTTGTAACCACACGTTGACTTTTATCACTGTTTAGCAAATTTATTGGCACTTTTACAGACCAGAAGTTCACTTAAAACATTGAAAGACAGGAAAATTATCCTTTTTTTTTTTACAAAAAAAAAAAAAAAAAATAGAAACTCATGATATCACCATTTAAAATGTATTTTGATTTAAACATTTTTTTTTTTTTTTTTCAAATACTTAATTTCCCGTTTTTCCCACATGTAGTTTTATTTTAAGGAAAATACCACTTATTTTCCAATTATGTCTACCGTACCATTCTTTTCTCTAAAAATCAATGTGAAACTGTTTTTACTCTTTACCAAACAAGTCTCACAATGTTTTTTACCCTTTCAAAAATTCAATTTTTGGGTTTTTTTTTTTTTTGCAAAAACTTTTATTTTTGAGCAAGTCTAAAAGTTTAAAGGATTAATATATTGGTTCTGTACCGAAAGCAAAGACCGGAGACTTTTAGTTCTCCTGCTGTACACAGCGCTTTTAAACTTTGCTGGAAAAGAAGACTTGCCATCTATAAGAAATTGCACCTTTTGCAACGACTTGTCCATTTCATTACAAAAAAGTCCACTTTCTTTCTTTCTTTCTTCCTTCCTTAAAATATCCATACCCCTTTCTTTCTTTCTTTCTTTCTTTCTTTCTTTCTTTCTTTCTTTCTTTCTTTCTTTCTGTCTGTCTGTCTGTTATTTAAAAAATTAATAATTATCCTCCTTTCTTTCTTCTTCATTTCTTTCTTTCTTTCTTTTATTTAAAAAATTACTATAAAAAAGAATCCACTAAAACTCAGACAGACTTTAGTCTTACAAACTTGACCAAACAAGTAGAATGTACAGACACAAAATCAGACGGGACGTACTATAATATACTATACATCTTGATCTCTGCCTTCACTTTCACCAATAACACTGAAAGAGTTAAACTATTATAGGTTTATCTTCATGTTACGAAATCTATAATTTTTCAGAAATTGTTCAAAGAATATATTTTCCGAAATTAAAAAAAAAAAAATCATTCGTCATTTTCGTAATTACTGTCAATTTTGCAAAATATAGGAATAGATTTTCTTCCCTTTGACAGAAAAAGAATTCCTGGGGGAGCAAAGTTTACATCAAGACAGAAAGTGCAGTCTGATCATGGATCTATACCACCCGGTTACTTTTACTTGACTTGAGGAACTTTACCGTGACTTGAGGAACGACTGGTTACCAGCATTTTCCTATAATGTTTTCTAAAAGCCCGCTTCTTTAGGATAGTTAAAACTCGGGATTGTTTGTTAAAGGGTTAAGGGCGAATGGATCAATTATCTTTTTTATGATCCTGAACACCCACACCTAGTTTGCAATTTCCGCAAACTAGGCGTAAAACTATATTTCAAGTCAATAAGATTTGTGATAAAAATGCCATTACAAATTTTGAACTATTTCCGAGATAGTATGGATACGTGGAGTGAAACTTCGATACTTCGTTTACTCATACAAGCGGGATGGAGAACACATACACCAGAGCTCCAGACAGAGGGAGTGATTTTGATTTCAAAATCGAAAATATTAATCACTCTCCACTTAACCCTATGTTATGGGTACTCATTAGGATCGTCTCATCGAGACGATTCTACTGAGTACACACAACATTGTGGTTTGGAAGAGAAATAATGGATTTAGAATACTATCACTCCCTTTTATCTGGAGGTCTTCATACACTGTTCACCTTGATTCCGTTTTTAGCCATCTCATTGGCTGATACAGAACGTCTCAACCAATCAGATGGATTGTTCTTTTCCTTGTTGCTATATAAGCTGGCTATTGACCTACTTCTTGGTATTAGTCTTAAACAGATAAATTGCTCTTTGCGATGGATGAAAAATGCAGTTATATGTATTCAGCGGGCCCGTGTGGGACAATTTGTGGGCCTATTTGCATGTCCATTGATGACACCAATATACATGTACAATGTTTGCTATCGTTGATCGATATCCCGAGGCGCTTTCTCACACCTTGGAAAATGGATGTGACGGGGATAATCCTTTTCATGTACTAATTGGTAATTTAATATTTTCATGCGTCACCCCAGTACCAATTGCTGTAGATACTACATGTGTTTTCAGACACACTATTTTTAGCAGCAACCGCTCCTTTTTAAACAATGAGCAGGATCAACATCATATCTTGAAAAATATATGAGCCATACTCTGGCAAGAGGGGGCTTAATGAAATATCCGTGATGTATTACACCAAGCAAGCCACCACATAATTATGGGTCCATAAAACCCATTTTGTCTAACAACCAACGCAGTCTTGAGGTAGACTGGGTCCGTATTCGCCTACCATTCTTAAGAACGTTCTTAGTTTTTTTTTTCTTTTTTTTTTCTCCAGAATTTTCTAAATTTGAAAGTAACACAATTTCTGACTGGCTAAACCGTAAATGCGCTTGTAGTCGCTCTCAGCTGCATAAAGAAGTAATCTTACGACCACGCAAAAATCGTTGTACTTGTTGATTAACCATAAACTGCAGGCCATATCTGGAACGAAAGGTCTATTTCCGTCTAATATTTCCTTGAACTTTTTTGCTTTCCTGAGGAAACCTTTTATTGCCATCCTTGTAAATTTATAATTTCACTTTTTTCATGCTTTGCAAACCTTTGTAATCGGATTTATCATTTAATATAATCCTTAACTTACAATGAAAAACGTGTAAAAAATTATAACGGAGTAAGTTAAACGCGATATAGAATAGAATAGTACAGAATTTAAGTGGCTGATTTAGATCTTTTTGCCATAAATCAACATTCGATGTAAAACAATGATAAATATTTTTTCTTCGCAAGTGAACAGAAACTGAGCTGTCATATTCAGCAAAAAGATCCAATTTCGGTATTTAAGTGATTGGGAGGTCGTTTTGCAATCGGTCGCTTGATAATTCCGTTTATTTTTATCGGATCAGATATGACGTCATCTTACTCATTTGAATGACGTCATCTTACTCATTTGAATGAGCCCACATCATAATCGATGCGCGTTATTCATTATGTAGCATTCCCACAAACGCTAATCTTGACAATTCTGAATCGAAATATCTAAACTACCATAAGAGGCTGGGGGTTTAATGCATCCGCAAAAACTAACAGGCAGGTCGACCTCTGCTGACTGTGCAGGCTGACCTAGGTCGAAACTTTTTTGCTATTTGTCCATTGTCTGCATGTCAAAGGACAAGTTTTTCTCTTAATGAAGTCGGTTTTCGGATTTTATGAATACTTAATTAGACCTTTTTTCCGAGAGCGCCGTTCTTTTTATTTTTAACTTTGATGTGATCATAAAATTCAGAATAGTCTCCTTTGAGGCTTGGTTGGATCATTTCTCCGTCGTCCGTTGCGCAGGCTAACCTCAGTCGGTACTTTTCGCAGATATGTTAAGCCCCCTCTTTACAGAGCATGGTTCATAATAATTATGTTCATGACTTTATTACAATGAAAAATGAATGCGAAGAATGAAACCCCTTTATTACCGGACACATTGTTAGCCCTTATCCTGCTAAATACATGTAAGTTAAATAAAACTTTCAAGCCGATAGTAAAAACCCGAATTATGCTTTTTTTTCTGTGTTAGAAAAATATCTCATTATCGAATAGCGTAGATTCAAGATCAGACTGCAAGTTCTGTGCAGTCTGATCTTGTTCTACACTGTCCTCAAAATCTCATTCAGTCGCGCGTAGCAGCTTAAAGGTTAAGGTATAGAATTCAAAGTAGTTCTGCATGTACATACCTAGACAACCATATCACTGAAAGCTGGAAAAAAAAAACACTTCATTTTGACTATTTCTGTGGGTTTTTTTTTTACAGTTAATATTTTGTTAGGAAAAATATTACGACGTGACTTTAAGTTGGGAAAAAAACACAAAGATACCATGAATAGTTTTCTATCCTTTCAAGAACAAATAACATTATTTTGGCTATATTTAATGTGTCCCCTACAGATGCTGTCAGTATGGACAGTCTATTACTTTGTTAAATAGATGTCTTGGAGTGCTTAATGATTCCATAAACCTGGTTACAGCCATACATACCCTGTGACTAACAGGATAAGAAATTTCGCACAAAAAGTATCAGAAAACAATGGACATTGCCAATGCTTTCTGTTTTTGTCTATATCTACGAACGGATAAGAAACATTGTAGGAAACGGAAAGTTGCCTGTCACCAGCATTTTTCTACTTTTTCCAAGAATGTTTCAAACGCCTTCTTCTTGGAGGTCGTCACAAATTATATACGGGATTGTGTGTGTTTTTTTTTTATAAAAGATTTTCTTGAAAACTTCGGGAAAGAAATCTGGCTGCATGCTGCCTAAAAGTACTGATTTAGCAGAAACCACGATTATGCAAATGAGTGACGTGTAACTGTATGAACTCATGAATCATGGACGGTAATAATTGCGCTAATATTTAAGACAAGAGTTTGTCGGTTGGCACGTAAAGGACATTACAGCAGTTTCAAGATTTAGAAAAAAAAATTTAACATCCTCTGTAAATCTAGGTTCTTCGTAATATGAGTAGGTTTAATAATGGTGCCTTATCGGTGATATTTGCAGAATGCATGGAATATGCATGGAATATGCAATCTGATATTTGATGCACACTGGGCTGTAAAGATTCTTTCCAACTATAATCTCAGTCTTGCAAAGCGAATTGTATAGACTATTATGAGCACAGACCTCGAAAGAACACACAATGTTTCCCGGTCATGAAGGAGACAAAATTGTAGTTGGTGTGACTTGTTTGAATCACCCATATGTTTTGGCAGCTTTCAACAGTAATGCAGTATAGAACTTGGACCACTCAGTCACTCCTGTCCTATTGGGTTTCAACAGGACTCGGCTGGGGTTCTCAATCGTCTTATCTCATACACCTGTATTAAAAAGCGGACGGTTTAGATCCCAGATCAGACAGCAGGTTTCATGCAGTGTGATCTTGATCTATGCCGCAGGTAAATACTCATTCTTTCGTCTTTGGCGCTGAAATAATTAAAAGCGACAAACGCGATGTTCAAACTGGTCTCTCCATCTCATAGTGGTGATGTTACTGACCTTTTGCGGACAGTGTAGATCAAGATCAGACTGCACATAACGTCCGATAAGGAGATATTTTCTCAAAAGAAAATAAATTTGAAATAACATTATTCGGGTTTTTTCAATCAACTTGAAAGTTATTTAGCAGGAAAGCGTTAACATAGTCGGCGCTTAAGGAGTTACTTTTGAAATGTTCGATCACATTTCACGCTATCATCTTCTAATGACACATGCACACAGACAAACAGTTCATATACATGTACCTTCTAAGGTCTTACAGCCACCCTAAATGTTGTTAACCCTCTGCCAAACAATCCTGTGTTTTAACAACCTTTGAGGAGACGGCTTTTGAAAAGCATTGTGCGAAGAAGGAGAAAGCGCCGGTAACAGCATTTTCTCCTCTTTCCACAAGTTTTCTAACTTTTCAGAGAGAAATCCCTTCATTTGTGCTACATTCGGTTTGCAAATCTGCAGATGTTTTTATTTCTTTTTCGAGAGTATGAATTTTCGTCGTCTGTTTAAGAGTAAAAACTTCAAAGCAGGTTCTATTAGGTAATGAGAAGTCATTCTAACAACTCTCTCGTATAGCCCTGTCAGTGGTAAAGAATAAAAAAAAAAAGACATTTTCTAGATAGAAGAAAAGATTGAAATTTCTTGATTTTCAATACTATCTTGACAAGGATGTCTCAATATTTGCAGAGTGAAGATTCAAGATCAGACTTCACGCTCTGTGCAGTCTGATCCTGACCTTTACTCTATGCAAAAGCGATTTCAGTTATGCTACGCACCTGAAGGGTTTACTTTCCATGTTTTGATCTTCTAAATGGCCCGCAACATGCAAAATGAGACCTTTGGACATTTGCGTAAAGTGCCGTCCCGGCTTAGCCTGCACAGTCCGCGCAGGCTAATCCGGGACGGCACTTTACGACTACATAAGATTTTTTCATACAGTAGACTTTCGTGAAACAGAAAATCGCACAAAAACGGGAAGTGTCGTCTCGGATTAGTCACAGACTGCATAGGCTGATCTGGGGCGACACACTTTTACGCATATGTCCAAAGGCCCCTTTTCGTGTGTTGCACGCCAAACAAAGTGATAAAGATTTTAATGGCGGTAACCCAATACTAGTCAAGTACAACTATTAGCGCCCCCTTAAAGTCACAGGCACTCTTCATTTCTTTTTTCCATTTTCTTAAAGATGGGGAAAAAAAAAAAACAAGATTAAGTGAAAAAAATGCAGAACTCGGTTACGGCAAACTGATAAGTTGCATTTTTGTTTACGGAGATTCCGCCGTAAAACTAGCCAACCGCGAGAAAAAATAAAGATGAGGCGGAGAGAAGCAGGAGTACAGTAAGAAGTGTCAAAGACGGTGTTAACAAACAACATGAAGCAATGGAAATACTTCGGGGTAGATATACATACTGTGCTTTTTCTTAAAGACAAATTACCCAAATTTTATTACCATTTCCGGATCTTGCCTCGAAATAATGCCTAGAGAGGGGTTTCCGTCATGATGCTGTGAATTAAAGCTTAAGTAAACAACGTTCTGGCATTTTTTCTGAAATGAGTCTTGTGAACGAACGTGGGAAAAGGAGCAATGACATGTTAGGAAAAAAATCTGGCTACTTTTTCTTCGATGTTTTCTGTGTTATTTTGAAATGACATTTGACATCCACTAAAACGGTTAACGTTTCTTTTATTTATTGTATATTTATTCGGTTGAGAGTTCGAAGAACCTGTACAGCAAAGTATAAACTCTTTGGCAGAAGACAAAATTTTTAGCCTCTTCCACACTGAAAGCGCTTGCAAACAGCAGACATGCGGTAAAAATGAAGTACACTTTGGTTTTTTTTTTTGGAAATTGTATATGGCGCAATGTAGGAAACTGATAAAACTGCTGTTTCCCCCCCCCCCCCCCCCCCCCCCCCCCCGCACACACACACGCACAATGTCTTCAAACGCCTTATGCGTCAATGTTGTGAAAACACTGCATTCTTTGATAAAGATTCGCCCTTCAAGCGCGATAGGCTATGTTTGTTTCTTTGTTTTAATGGAGTTTAACCGCGGCCATTTTAACAGCTTAGTCATATCACGACGGTCAGTGCACCTATGCATATGGTTCCTGGCTTTCTCACACCAGTACTGACACAACGTTCTTTCCAAGTCACTGACTACTTTTCTCACATGCATCAGAGGTGAGAGGCGAAAAATCGCCAGAAAGAAAGTTTGTCTCAACCGGGTATCGAACCTGCAAACTAAGTCACGAGTAAGATAAGCTAACCACTGAGCTACCCGGTCGGGCGCGTGATAGGCAAAAACAGGAGCTTTTTGCGGGCGGTATAGATCAGACTGCACAGAACTTGCAATGTGATCTTGGATCTATAATGCCTACGTGTTATGTCAAGCCTATAAAATACAATTTCGTTGAAGTCAGCCGCCGAAAGAAGTTAAATTTATTAGCCATGCGCTGTGAAAAGGGGGGGGGGGTTTTAATGCATCCGCGAAAAATATCGACCCAGGTCAGCCTGCGCAGTCCGCGCAGGCTGACCTGGGCCGAAACTTTTCGCTTTCAGTTAATTTTCTGTTTGTCAAAGGACCAGTTTACTTCATGATCCAGCCGGCCGTTAGACAAAATGGACTTCATGGATCCATGATTATGTGATGACTTGCTTGGTATCATGCATCACGGAGATGCATTAAGCACCTTTTTTCCAGAGCATGGCTCATGTTTGGTGCTGGAAGAGTAAATGGGGAAACTGCATGATAATGATAGATGGTGACTGCCATGGGCTGGCCGTGCCTGACGGGAAAATTTTAGACTCGAACAATTTTTAAAGCAATTGCAGACGGCAAATTAATTGTTGCTCAAATGAAAGTACCTGGATTTGTCTGTGGGAGAGTAGAAAACACTTGGAAAAGAAGAAAACGTTGGTTGTCAGCATTTATCGCCCTCTTTCCCTACAATATTTTTAAAAGCATATTTCCACAGGATCGTAAAAACATGGGATTGTTTTGTAAAGTATTAAAAATCAAATAAAATTTCTTTCAATGATCTGCCGTACGATGGTTACAATTGTTTTCTTTTTTTACCACAAAAAAAAAAAAACGAAAGGTTTCTCCGACAGGGTTGAAAAAGACGGAATTGTTTGGTAAGGAGATGAAAAGCGAATGATTTTTTTTTTTCAATTTTCTAACTCATCTGGGGCTCTGAAAAGACAGTAAACAATGAAAAGGAAAAGATTACCAGCATTTTCCCCTTTTCCAACAATATTTTCATATGCATTGTTCCACATTGTTCGGCAAAAAGCGGGATTATTTGGTAAAGCGCTTTGCAATCAATGACATGTCTTTTAATGATCTGCCACATCTAACAAGAGATCGAGATAAAAATCAGCGCACAGTGATACAGCCGTAGAAACGATGTAAATTAGCCGTGCTTTGTGAAAAGGGGGCAAGAATATCTACCCATGTCAGCCTGCTCGGACTGCGCAGGCTGACATAGGTCGAAAATTTTTGCTTTGGTAAATTTTCTGTATGTCAAAGAACCATTGTACGTCATGATTCAGTCAGTTGTTATACTAAATGGATTTTATGGATCCTCAGATATGTGATGACTTGCTCCGTGTCATGGATCACGGAGATGTATTTAGCCCCCTTCCGCATGGCTCAAATATCATGGCCGAGGCGTCCCATCATTTCCTCGTCGAGGAATTTGCCTAGCCCGATTTCTCATTCGGTAATGTAGAGGGCTTGAAACCTGTAGGACAATGGTTCGATTGCCAAGCTTGGCAGACATTTTTTCCAAAGATTTTGATAGTCATTATGACAGGATTCATTCCTCTGTCACCATGCGCCGAACATTGTTTCGACGATGGTTATTCGGGAAAACGGCAAAGTGGCTTGGAAAGAATATTGTACGAAGAACTAGTGTAAGAAACTTCGGAAAAGAAGAGATAGGTGCACTGGCTGCACTGGCTGAAATCATGTTGAAAACTGAAAAGAAAAACACCATATTGCCAACATCATTTAACCTGACTCAGGTCAACATCATTTACATAAATTAAAATTCTATTTTCATCCACGGCATCACACGGGGCTACCTTCTGCATATGTCCCGAATGGTCACGGAAATATTTCGTTCGGTACGCGCGAATTAACTTGCTTACCTGTGTATATAAGTGCCAAATATAGAAGTAGCTCAAGTCCTCCGTAACTTCGGGGATTGCGAACAACTTCTTTCCGAATAAAAGTAGTTCTATTTATATGCTTAATTATATGTTCAGCTTAAAGGTCATGGTCAGGTTAAATGAAGTAGGCAATACAAAGACATGAACGAATCCTCGAGGAATTTGGTCGAGCTTCTGTAGGTCATGTGATGTATTCCGCAGGTTTTGATTTCGACTCCTTGTTCGGCCGAAATAGTCCCCCAAGATTAGTTTAGCCCTTTCCCAAACAATTCTGAGTTACATGTATAACACATTGTTTGAAAAAAGGTTCTCGAAAACATTGTCCAAGTACATTTTCTATGCTCCTCTGCTACCGAACCTGGAAGCTCAGTCGATATTGACCTGAAACATACCAGTAATTATATCACATAATGATTTGAACGATAGGTAACTAAAGCTCAGAAAATCCCTCAGTCTATTTCGTACATGGCTTGAAATCAGGGGGTTGCTGGTTTGATTTCTAAGCTCAGCTATTTTTTTTTTTTTTTTTTTCTTTTCCGAGGATTGATGATAGCCATTGTTTTACTAATCATTCATTTTTTACCGCTGATCATTGTGTCTACAGTGGTTATGTGGGAAAGCAGCCTTGGATGAATATTGTGCTCAGTACTGGTAAAAAATCCGAGAAAGCATAGAAAGGTGCATTGGCCTAGAAATAAAACTGAAATATTGGTGAAAACGGCGTTAAACACCATATAAAACAAAGAAGCCTCTCAGCTCTTAGCATTACTTCGACCTTGATCATGTATGAAAGTAGTCGGTGGGTTTGGAATAATATTGTGCAAAGTTCAGGTAAAAGAAAATTCCAGGAAAACATGGCTACATGTACTTGGCGTCGAAGATATTACTTGAAAAATGTTGAAAACTGCGAAAAAAAAAACATGCAAAACCCGAAGTCGGCCTCTCGTATATCTGAACCTTAAACATTTTACGCTACATAACTTTTGAAAATCTTATCCATGATGAGATCAAATTTAAAGTCTCGTGTTCGCTGACATTTAAACTGTTTATTCTCTAACAAGCTGTGGCATTTCCAGTACGGTGCCATTTTATTTCATAAGTTAATGGATTTTCTGTGTGTTAAATTAAGCAATCCTTACTCCATAACTATGTGAATCGATTCTTAAAGTCATAATTTATCAAAAGGGCCCTCTTTGACAAATTGAAGTTTTAACTAGAAAAAAAAAAGTGTTTTGAAGGTCACTAGAAAACAAAGGTGCAAGTTGAGATTTCGAAAATATCTGTAAAAAGGAGACATATGTGTAACTAAGACTAAGTGATCACGTGAAAGTTAAAACTAAATCTTTTTTTTTTTATAAACAAACATTAAGAAACCAAAAATTAAGAAGCTATGCATAATATTGCCCGCAACATGCGAAATGAGACCTTGTGACATATTTGCGTAAAGTGTCGTCTCGGATTAGCCTGTGCAGTCCGCGCAGGCTAATCCGAGACCGCACTTTACGACTACATAAGATTTTGTCACACAGTAGACTTTCGTGAAATAGAAAATCACATAAGAAGGGAAAGTGTCGTCTCGGATTAGTCAATACGGACTGCACAGGCTGATCTGGGACGACACACTTACGCATATGTCCGAAGGCCCCTTTTCGTGTGTTGCACGCCATATAATAGTCAACACTGAATTTGAATGTCGACTACCTCTATCACAAATCAGTGGGCACAACACATAAGTATGGGAGATAAGCGATGTGGCAAAAATTAATAAGCAGAAAAATGAACAAGAATAAATCACTTTTATTATTACTTTTTTTTTTTTGTAATTGTAATACTACCAGTTTACCTATTGATAAATGTGTTTTTTGAAAATAATAACATCTGAAAGGTATTGGTAAATTTCTGGCCAGTATTTCGCAAAGCTTGTGAGAATGTCACATGATCAATGGCATGCGTCGATTATGGTAGATCGTATTCAATAGACGTGATGACGTCATATCTGCCCTCATTTAAAAAAAGACGTAGTCCTTAACCTTATCGATTACAACACGACCTTCTCGTTATTTAAGCCTTTACCACACAATCCCGAGACTTTTAACGACCCCTGGAAAAATGCCTTTTGAAAACATTGTGGGGTAAGGAGAAAATGCTGGTAACCAGCATTTTCTCCTTTTCCCACAATGCTTTCTTCCATATCAAGAACAAATTTGGTCATTTGGGTGACCTCTAATTTGTCTTCTGCAAATACTTTCAGTTAGGACCACTCTAAAATTTTGTCGTTTGGTAAAGAGTTAAACGCCAAAATTGCCCCTGTTTACTGAATGTACCCGTCCAGTTTCCTTACCATTGCTGAAAAATATAGTTTGTATTATTCATTAAAGGCACAGAAGCGGCCAAACGTTAACAATGCAGTTGTTAAAATGCATTTAGATTTAAATCATACCATTTAAAAGTATGGAAATTATTGTGAAGATGAAAATATGTTCTTGTACGGTCGGTCCAAGCGTAAGTCGCGGGCAGAGAAATGAATCTCAAAACTGGGTTGAAACTTTCCTGGTTGCTCTATCTTTTGTTTACATTTATTTACAAATTCATTTTTCTGCCAGCGACCAACACTTGCACCGACGGTACAACAACAGATTCTCATCTTCACAATATTTTCCATACTTTTAAAAGGCATCCTATTTAAATTTAAATGCATTTTAACACCTGTATTATGTTTCTGGTCGTTATTGGGCCTTTAAAAAAGATTTACAGCAAAGAAGTCTAACTGGCCTCCTTTAAAACACGGGACCGTTTTGTAAAGAATCGTATCAAATAAGATAATGAAACGAGAGATCGATCGTGATCTATCGAATCAATCAGTGATTGGTACGAGTGCAGTAACCTTTCAGTTTCTCTTTAAAAGGCATATCTGTGTCAAATCACTTTTTTTATATATATATATTTATAGAGAGTATTAACCGTAAGTGACGAAAAATACGTCTATTACAGGGCCTCTCCTTTGATTTGTCGCGTCAGAGGGTTTTCCCCAAATTTTGATATGAATTTTGGAAATATTTTTTGGGAAAATCGGGTTATTACTAATTCATTCATTAAAATAGCATTTCATGGTAATTGAATCATGTGTTTTGTATTTGCGATAACATTATATTTTCCGCAAAAAGTGTACAATAAATTTTACATGATCATGGGATATTAGGTAAAGAGTTAAAGGAAAACTTGTAGAGCTGCATTTAAATAACTAGATTTTGACAAAAAAAAAGAGAAAAAATTATATGTTATAAAGAAAGATTATGTAAGTTGTGAGTATTGACTTTTACATGGGGAAAAGTACAAAATTATCAGAAAAAAATTGCCATTGCTTGGATTGTATGGAGGGGAATATCCGCCAAAATTCTATGGGTCTAGATGACAATCTTATTTGTGAACATTAGATGTCTTTTCGTCTTCTTTCTTACATCTTACATGCATATTGCATCTCATGCGTCATTATTACTAGTGCATACTGTTTGGTGCTAATTGCCTGCATAATTATTATAACTTGATCATATTTACTATTGTGTTTTTGTTGAATGATTAATTCTTCCTGATTATTTCCTACTGCGTCATTGCATTTGTCTTTTTTCCCAAGTGCTTGCTGCATGTTTCTAGTAGCATTTTACTTTCCTCTAAATACATGTTATATTTGTTATACTTCCTTCTCCAGTATTGAAACTTTCTAAATTGCAGACGAGAAGTATAATGGGTGACAAATGTTTTGGTAACAGACAAGTTCGGTAAATTGGACTTATAAAAGTACATCTATTTGATGTTTCGGTAACAAGGTAATTATATAGTGTTTAACTCTTTACCACATAATCCCGAGTTTTAACGACCTTGAAGAAGCCGCCTCTTGAAAACATTGTGGGAAAAGGAGAAAATGCTGGTAACCAGCATTTTCTCCTTTGCCCACAATGTTTTCTACCCTATCAAAGACAACTTCCATCATTAGAGTCACATTTGAATTGTCGTCTGCAAATGCTTTCAAGTTGGACAAGTCTACTTTTTTGTCTTGTGGTAAAGAGTTAATGTACCGTGATGTTTTTCACACCAAGTAAAGTCTTGGCTCTCATTTGTTCAAGGGTTCTTTTTTCCACACGCTTTCAGACATAATAATTTTGTTATGTTGCTCCTGCCATGCTGTATGTAAAATAATATACCTGAAATCACTATCGCATCTTACTTTCGATATTCCAACCACATAGTTGAGGTGATGAATAATACCCAATCCTAACCTTGTACCGGATGTAACTTCCTTTAAAATTTTTTTATGAATATTTTACTGCGAAAATATTTTCTTCCTTAACCCTTTACCAGACGACAAAATTTTAGCCTTGTCGAAATTGAAAACATTTGCAGACGAAATTTCAGTGTGGCTCAAATGGTGCAGTTTTCTATTGATAGGGTAGAAAACACTGTGGGAAAAGGAGAAAATGCTGGTTACCAGCATTTTTTCCTTTTCCCACAATGTTTTCAAAAAGGCTTCTTTCCTAGAGGCGTTAAAAGGCGGCATTGTCCGGTAAAGGGTTAAAGACTTCCAAACCAGCCATTAACCCTAACAGCGCCTGTCACTACTTCAGTTGCCTTTGTGGCCAGTGCAGATCAAGATCACACTACGCCAAACACCGAGTCTAAACTTTGATTTTCACATGCTCCTTTTCCAAAGCATTCTGAACAGAAAAAACCTTGAAATCACTAAAATTAAGGTTTTATTTCTACAATGAAAATGGTAGTTAGGTTTATTCGAAGCTCTTAGAGTTAAACTTATGGATAATTCAATTGTTTCCAGAAAGATGGCTAATACAGAGAAAATATTGTTGCAAATGAAGAGAGGGGGTGAGAGAGAGAGATAGATAGTGACATATACTCTTTTGACAAATACTTTTTTCAAACAGCATGAGCAGTGTGTGATCTGAATTTGCCCTATCCCCTTAACTTTTATGTGTGCAGTCTGATCTGCGAATTTCTCCTCGTCTATCAATGTTTCAGGGACATAAAAATGAGTTTTAGGGTTTTTGTTTTTAATTTTTCATCACAAATTCTAAATAGCCACCTTTAAACCCACGTTAATCTCTAAGATCTATGGAGATCTTCTTTATCTTGTTGGTAATGGGAGGTGTGAAAACAGGCTGTTAAAGAATTCGCGTTTATTTTTCGGCGCCACCGGTTTCCCATATGGGCGACGGCCCCTGAAGGCTATTAGTTGGTTGGTTGGTTATTTCCGTTTATTTATCGTCGCTACCGGTTGCCCATCTGAGCGACGCCCCCAGAAGACAGTTAGTTGTTACGGGGGATAGTGCAAGGATACAGGTCGAAACTACTGAGAGCTTCGCCTGGTTCTTTAACGTGCTCGGCGTATAGCACCGTCACACGGGACCTCGGTTTAATGTCTCATCCGAAAGACTATTAGTAATTTTTTAGTTGGCCAGCCGGGGATACGAACCCACAATCTGTAGGACATTGTGTTCACAAGTCCTACGCTCTACCTACTGAGCTATATCGGCTATTAGTTATGTTACAGGGATAGTGCAAGATACACGACGAAATCTATCATAAGTTACGTCTGGTTCTTTAACGTGCTCGGTGTATAGCACCGTCACACGAAACCTCGGTTTAACGTCTCATCTGAAAAACTGTTAGTAATTTTAGATGGTTAGCCGAGGGAATCGAACCCACACCCGCAAGTGTCCCGACACATGACGTTTACAAGTCCTACGCTCTACCACATAGCTATACAGGCTGGCATAGGCTGTTAAAGACACATGTCTATACATGTATATAGTATACCGTAATCCCTTTGCTCTCGCAAAGTTCGTACTGGTGTCAGGGACCTAATATGATTTTTTTATGCAGTGATGGCCGTGTCGCATTGATGAACACACTTTAAAACCTGCGGACGACGACTTGTGTGCACCAGACCAGATTTAGAAACATTGTGGAGGCAGGAGAGGAACAAAACAGAACATTTTTTCTAGACAAGCACAATGTACATTGTCAAAATTACAAGAAGTATGCGACAAAGCATTGTCGAGGCCTCTCTCTCTCTCCCCCTCTCTCGCTCCCTCTCTTCATTTGCTACAATGTTTCACCTGTAATATCTTTATTAATTCGCACTGATTAACCATAATTTTAACCCTTAGAGCATCGAATAAACCAAACGGCCATTTTCATTTTAGAAAAAGAACATCTACTATAAATGATTTCAAGGTTGTCCTTATTCACAATGTATTAGAAAAATAGACAGAGTAAATCTACGATCAGTCTCCATGTTTTGTGTAGTCTGATCTTGATCTGAATTGGCTGCAAGGGTGAAAGGTGCTCTAAGGGTAAATGGCTGGTTTGCAAGCCGGCCATTTTGTTCCCAAAAGAAAATATTTTCACGAAGGAAATGTTAACAAAGACAGTGCCTTTTTGATAAAACATATTTATAAAACTTAAAATTGGCTTGAGCTTGGAGTCTGTTATCTGTAGGACGATTACAATGGGTACAGGTTTAGGATTGTGTGTTATTGATTAAATCAACTAAGGGTGAAAGGGAGAAAACCGAAAATAAGATGGTGATCAGAATTTATCAATTTCAGGCATTTATAAACAGCATGAAAGGTAAAACATAAATATTATTATGTCAGAAAACGAGCGGCAATTGCAAATTAAAAATAAAGGTTTGCACAGAAAGCAATGTACTGGGTGTGAGAAACATCAGGGCACTGCTTTGTTAAAGAACATCCAATTGATTTATTTTTAAGTCCAATTTACCGAACTTGTCTGTTACCGAATAATGTATATGAAAGCGCCATCTGGTATCATAAATGCCATTCTTGTTAGTGCATACTTCGTTCGCCTTAATTCAGCTACCTATCATAGCTTCAATTCAATATCACAAAAGCCCATAGTTTTTGCCAGAATATGCATAAACAAGAATGTAGCACTTTAATGATAAGCTATACAGACATGGGAAATGGGAAAAATCAGGATAAGGAAGTAAGATGGATGAAATCAAAATGTCAAAAGGGGCATAATGAACAGAAGCACACGCTACTAAATAACAATTTTATGGCATACAAGTAGAAGAAGAAAAATGGAATTAGCATCAAGCAACATGCACTAGTAATAATGAAACATGAAATGTTATATGCATGTAAGATGTAAGAAAGAGGACAAATAGACATCTAATGTTCATAAATAAGAATGTCATCTAGACACATAGAGTTTTGGAGGATATTCCCCTCCATAGGATTGGGGCCTCCGACCGTAAAGGTCAATGTCCAGGTACTTTGCTGACTAAACTATACACATGAGCACTAATTATGCATCGCATTTTCTCTTCCCACAATGATTTATTATGCCTTCTTCTTTATGGTCGTTAAAACTCGGAATTGTTTGGTTAGAGGTTGAATGATGTTTTGCACCGCTTTCAACATTATTTCAGTCATATCATGGCGACAGCTCCCATCACTCCTTTATGTCTCACCAGTACTTGACTGGGACTGTGATGTGCTTGCTGTTCACGCGAAGGGTACAGTGCTTCAAGTGAGGCTGGAGCCCAGGGCCTCAAAGCCAAAAGTCCTTCATTTTCCCACTGAGCCACGTAAGTCCCCTCACAAATACGAAACAATGACTACCCCGATAGAAACGGGATCAAAGAGTTTACACACAAAAAAAAAAGTATAAGAAAATGGGACAATTCACCTGTTTTCTGTACTTGTTTCTATCTTAGATTTAAGGCAAGTTTTTCTGAAGAAGATATTTATCAGATTTTCCAAAAAAGGGAAAAAAGGAAACTTGGGAAACGAAGTCTGAGCTCATGCCTCTTTAAACTTTGGGAGAGAAATAGAAAGCAGAAAATCCCCAAAAAAGTTAATTAAACGTCAATACTATTTCAGTCATATTTCGACAATAGCTCGTTTATTTGTTCGCGACCATGGTATCCATAGTACTAGGCTAGGGTTCTGAGGCGTCTTGGCCGAGGATACCCAATGCTAGTTAAATCTAGAAAACATTTGAATAAGTCGGCTGTCGCCGTGACATTACAAAAATGAGAAGAAAAAAAAACATTGTCAAACGCCGTTTAGACTCAATCAATCTTTCCACTGAGAGTTTATTTTTTTGGCAGCAGGATTAATTCATCACTCACCTCTAAACACTGTTTCGAATCTGTTTTCGTAGGGAAAGCAACCAGTATCTTTTTAAGAATATTTGACCCATACGCTGGCAAAAGGGGATTAACGCATCCCGTGATGCATTATACCAAGCAAGTCATTACACGATCATGGATCCATAAAATCTATTTTGCCTAACAACCGACTAAATTATGAGGTAAACTGGTCCTTGGACATGCAGAAAATTGACCCATGGCAAAAAGCTTCGACACAGGTCAGCCTGCGCGGACTGCGCAGGCTGACCTGGTCGATACTTTTTGCGAATGCATTAAGCCCTCTTTTCACAGAGCATTGCTCAT
The DNA here is from genome assembly GCA_945859785.2 of Tridacna gigas. NCBI lineage: Eukaryota > Metazoa > Mollusca > Bivalvia > Cardiida > Cardiidae > Tridacna > Tridacna gigas. Next base: position 46,722,808 of record OX244030.2, on the reverse strand, counting down.
GTAGTCTAGCACATTTGTGGAGGCACATTAGAGGAGAATGCTTAGGTGGACGGGTCACCAAAAATTTCGAGGGCTGAAAAATGATGTAAGCAATAGACGAGTTCACCGTAATAATAACCATTCTAAATATGATATAAACGATTAGATTTGCCTGAATACATTTTGGATACGTGTCGACCCAGATCAGTCTATGTTGGTCTATTTTTACCTGCGCCTTGGCTAATTTGTATGTTAACCCTTTACCAAACAATTATGTGTTTTAACGATTCTCGGACGAAAGGGGCCTATAAAACCATCGTGAGAAAAGGAGAAAATGTTTGTAAACAGCATTTTCTCCTTGTTCCACAATGTTTTCCTTCAAAAAACAAATTTAAACTTCAGAGCCACATTTTTTTTTTTTTTTTTGTCGTCTGCTAATGCTTTCAATTTGTGTAAAATTTTGTCGTCTGGTAAGGAGTTTAATTCTTTACTAAACGCTGAACCCTTAGGAAGATGGGTTTTGGAAACAGTGTTGAAGTAGAATATTCTGGTCACCAGAATTTTCTTCTTTTCCCAATGACATTTTCTACCCCTTTCTATACAAAATTCAATCATTTATACCATATTTAATTTGCCGATGAAGTGTTCTTAAAACCTTAGGAAGACGGATTTTGGAAACATTGTCAGAAAAGAAGAAAATGCTGGTCACCAGTGTTTTCTTCTTTTCCAGTGACATTTTTTACCCATTCAAAGACAAATCCAATGGTTTATATTATACTTAATTTGCCGTCTGCCAATTCTGAGAATTAAGTCGAGGCTAGAATTGGACTGTCTGAGAAACAGTTCAAAACAAAACGACATGACGCCTCACTCTCTCCTTGGAATAGGGGAGAATTATGTGTTGATGCACTAAGGGGTTATCTACCACGCAGAGCCTATAAAAATGAGCGAGTTTTCGCTGAAGCAATTCAGTGAGTTGTGAGCAAACTGGCATTCGGCGTTTCTCAAAATGTACGCTAAATGGGCTATCTCTTGTTCTCTTCAGACATGAAAAAAATTACAGAACACCTCTCTAATCATCGTAGTTGGTTGAAAACAGGTCCGCAGGAAAAGAAAAATAAATTGGGATAGGTTTTAAAATACTTTGAGTAATTATTCGTTTCTCAAAAACCAGTGTTATTTCTAAATATAAATTGTTTTAATTTCTGAAAATAAACATTACTAAGATCTTATATTGCATTTATCAGTTATATAAATAATGTAAATACAGAGACAATTCGTCGAATTGATTTTGAATCTATGAAAAAATTGTCGATGAAGAGATAGGTGTGCGTGTATAAATAAACAGATATATTTACGAGAGAAGAAATAGGCCAAGGCGAATATTCTCAACTCTCTGGTACGTATTGAATGTAGATTTAAAAGTATGCATTGATCGCTTTATGTGTTAACTATAAGTGGGTAAGCATTACAGCTTTGTAAAAGTTTAATGTGAATGTGATTTAAATCAACAAAAAAAAATTACAGAAATTTACGTGGATTTTTTCGGTTTTTTCCCCTAACTTAAGTGTGTTTACATTTTATTCCGTGCAGAGACTTTTCATAATTTTGAGCGTTCGATTCACCTCGTGTTACGACTGTTCATGCTGGATACACGGCGGAGCTCTACCATCCGTACCTCAGTACCTATGTTTGAGTCTTTCAAAGGGACGTTTTACACCACCTTGGTTGTCTGGCTGGTTGTTGCGCATCTCATGGCCGTGACAAGCTGCACTGACAAGCTCCTCAATGACCAGGTAAGAATGGCGTTTAATTGTTTTTTTTTTGCGCGTATGGGCGACGCTCCCAGAAGGCTGTTTTTTATGTTACGGGGGATTGTGCAAGATACAGGACGAAACCCATCCTACAGTGATTCTTTAACCCTTTATCACACAATCCGACCTTTAACGACCCTGAGAAAGAGGCCTTTTGAAAACATTGTGGGAGAAGGAGAAAATGCTGGTAACCAGCATTTTCTCTTTTTCCCACAATGTTTTCCAACTTGTCAATGACAAATTTCATCACTGGGGCCACCTTTAATTTGTCGTCTGCAAATGCTTTCAATTTGGACTAGTCTGAAATTTTGTCGTTTGGTAAAGAGTTAATTAAAGTGCACGGTGTATAGCACCATCACACGGGACCGAGGTTTAACGTTTCATCCGAAAGACTGTTAGTAATTATCATTTTTTTCTTTAAGTTGGCCTGCCAAGAGAATCAAAGCCAAACTCTCAAGTGGTCCGAGGTTTGTCGCTTACAAGTCTCATGCCCTACCACCTGGGTTCCTCAGGCTGACTGGTAAAAATGATTTATTGCACTGCTGTACTTTATACTGCAGTATACTGGAATTTAACCTTTTACCAAACAATCACGTGTTTTAACGACCCAGAAGAAGAAAGCTTTTTAAATGTATCGTAGAAAAAGGGAGAAGATGCTAGTTTCCATATGTTTTCTACACTCTCATAGACAAATCCTATTATTTTGAACATATTTGCCTTGACCTCTGCAAACGCTTTCATTTCAACGTTGTGTCAAATCTCGTACTTTGGTAAAGCTTAATTTAATAGTGAAAAGTATGCGAGTGAAAAGGGAGCTTAATGCATCTGCGAAAAGCATCGACCCGGGTCAGCCTGCGCAGTCCGCGCAGGCTGACCTGGGCCGAAACTTTTCGCTATTGGTCAATTTTCTGCATGTTCAATGACCAGTCTACCCTATGATACTGTTGGTTGTTAGAGATAATGCATTTTTATGGGTCGCTAATTATGTGATGACTTGCTCGGTATCATAAAATTCGGAGATGCATTAAGCCCCCTTTTGCCAGAGCATGGCTCAAATAAGCTCGACCTCTTTCGGCAGCTGAAAACAGGATCTGCTGAAACCCAGAAAGACTTTTATTTTCATAGTGATGACTTAACAAACGGACGATATAGATTCAGATCATACTGCACCTTCTCTGTAGTATCATCTTGATCCGTGCCCTTCACAGAAGCTCCTGTTTATGACTATAGCGCTTGAAGGGTTTTATCATGCGGAAGTTAAATCGTTGACGATCATAAAAAATGTATGTCAAGTTTTATTGGAAATTAATCGTGATAACGTGTGAAAAACATATGTAAGTAGAGAAACGGGGAGTATAGACCAAGATCGGACGGCACATATGTCCTTTCTGATCTTTGTTTCCGTTTTCAGCCAAAAGACATCCACAGCCGCATGCTATAAGATAAGCGTTAAACCATAGAATTAGCTATTCCAACTTTATTTGCTTCCCTGGACAGTATAGATCAAGATCAGACTTTACATAATGTGCAGTCTGATCCTCAGTCCTCAGTGTCCACACTTTTCCGAGATGAATTGACACAGTTAACATTAAATTTACAATATCTTGGTACTTTTTTCTTCTTTAATCCTTTGCCACACAACAAAATTTTAGACCAGTCCAAATTGAAAGCATGTGCAGACGACAAAATTAACGTGACTCAAAAATTGAAATTTGTTTTGGGAAGGTTAGAAAACATTGTGGGAAAAGGAGAAAATGCTCGTTACCAGCATTTTCTCCTTTTCTCACAATGTTTTCAAAAGGCTTTTTGTTCCGGGTTGTTAAAACCCGTGATTGTGTGTTAGAGTTAACATTTTATTTTTTTTTATATATCTCTTGAATGATTGGAACAGAGGTTCTCTGCAGTTTGATCCTCATCTAACTATAATCGCCTTCTGCACCAATAAAGTAAAATAAAGGAACCAATTTATGTGTGTGAATCGACCCATTAATACTGAAAACATGTGAATAAAAAACAGAAAAAAAAAAGCTTCAAAGAATGTTTTATTGATATGGGAGAGAGTGGATTTAAAAAAAAAAAAGAAAGACAGAAATATGGAAAGAGAAGTAAACATCTTCCTTTTCTTTTAGTGGTATTTTAAAAAAAAAATGTTTGAAAAATAGCCATTGCTAATTTTCATTTATAGTGTAAAATTATATCACGGCCCTAGCTCACATTTTCATGTATGTCCCAGTTTTCACAAATACTAGGCTAAGGCTCTGGTGTGTCTTGCCCAATGACATTCACAAAATAACCTGTGCGGTAATGAGAAAACGTTAAGAATGAAAGGGGGGTCGTTTTAAATTCAGCTCTTAATTGTCTTAATTCTATGACAAAACATCTGATTGGCTGAGACAGTACGCCGAGACGTTGTGTCTCAGCGTAAAAAAAAAAGAGGTATTTTAATACGAGCCCTCTCACGTCGAGTTTAATAACCTGCAGAGAGAATATCATTCTCTTGTTTTTTGCTTCCTCTCATTCAATGGGAATTCCGTGTTTTATGGAAGAAGGCATTTGAAAACATTGTGGGAAAGGAAGAAACTGATGGTAACCAGCATTTTCTCCGTTTTTCACAATGTTCTCTACCCTTTCTATAATAAATTTCATCAACTGAGACACATTTGATTTGTCGTCTGCCAATGCGTTCAATTCGGACGAGGCTAACATTTTTTGTGTGAAGTAAAGCGTTAATGGGGATCCCCCGCCAGAGTTGGCAGTATCCAGGACAGGTATTCTAGGCATTCCTGCAAACTATATGAACTAACACAACCGAGCGTGGTTTTACGCAAGCGTAAAATGGGGTTCCCGAATTCTGATGTTGTTTTGAAAATGTGTTTGTAAACATATATATGAGCCATGCACTGTGAAAAGGGGGCCTAATGCCTCTGTAAAAAGTATCGCAGGCTGACATGGGTGGAAACTGTTCTTCTATTTGTAAACTTTCTGCATGTCAAAGGATCCCTTTACCTTGTGATTCAGTCGGTTAAAATACAATATGTATTTTGTGGATCGACAATTAAATGGTAACATATTGTTGCTTTGTATAGACAGCAAGATCTAGCATAAATTTTTATATCTGTTATTACCAGTTTCAATTGCGAAGCCCTTTCGACGCCAGAAAGTTCAAAGAAAAAACTTCAATTCTTCTTAATTTTACAGTAATTTTAATCTTATTTCCGACTAAGATCAAGTATGTAAAAGTTAGCTGCACTTTTTAAAAGTAACTGCAAGTTAATATAAGAAAAAAAAAAAGAATAGCCAGGATTTTACAAAGGGATTTCTACGAGAGGCAGAATAATGTTACATAATGGATGAATCACTTACGTTTTATTATGATCTATATACAGCTCTACATCCTCAATCCTATCTAGATTTGTTTTTTCTCTTCTAATGCATCTGATTTTTTTCTGTCGTGTCACTTATATTCCCTAATGACGTCATACTTGGTTATTGTTCGTTTATTTATTTGTTTGTCTTGGATTTCTTTCTTTTTCTATGTTCTTTAACTTGTTTATTGAGGAACTTTTGTATTTGTAACAAGAATCTATGTATAGTTTGGGTTACGAAATAAAATATGTAATCTAATTTTATTTTGAGTAAGTTACCAGTACATTGGCGATAACTCATAGGGCCAGCCCGGGGTAGTCAGTTCGAATCTCGGCCTGGCCTTAATTCTTTTCCATGGATTACTTGGACTGACGAAATTCACTGCAGCAACAGTTTTTCCTCTTTCGCTACTAGGCACAGTTTCGAATTTTCCAATACTGGAGAGTAGCAAGTGGAAAGTGTATATAACACTGATTCAGAAACTCCATAATTGCACGAAAAGATGGATTTTCCGCAGTTACTGATATAGCTAAAGTTCTGTCGAAAACTGCATCAAACGTCAGACAAACACAGTATTACCAGACCGGTTGTAGGATGGAGGTTTTTTTTTTTATTTATATCACATTCATAACGAATCATATCATTCTACCAGGCTATAAATGTTCTTTGCTTTCACATGAAAGTGTCATGCATGTCACATGATATGTTATGCATGTCAGATTCTTGCATGTGAGACGAAATAGACATTGGAAAAGACCTATTGCAAACTGGTAGCAAAAAATGGGACATTTGTACACAGCATGGGATATGATCTCATACAATATCTTATCATTCATTCATTCATTGGTAAGTCACTATTGCACGTATTTACATAACTTATATTTCTGTATATAATCATTTTTTTTTCCATGAGCATAACATTATAAATATTATTTTAAATGGACAGTATGGGTTATCGACTCACTTGACAGAATATTGATTAAAGCAGCTCAAAACTAAACTGCCTGTTTTTTTTTAACGGTAGTAAGTCAAAAATTAGAAAACGAACAAATACACTTTAAGCATTTAAATATAGCATTGTTATAAGAGTCAATACATTAAGGCACCTTTTTATAAAATGTTGTTGGTTGGTGTTAAAAGCGACTTATATCTAAACTGCTTCTACGGGCATTTAAATGGCAAATCTTTACTTCTTTGCATAGTCGGTCCTCAAGACGAGGTAACAAAGAAAGTTTTCTTTGAAATTTATTTCTGTCGTTAGTCACGTGATAGAAAATGGATAAATACAGTTTGAATACTTAAGTGGAACATAGTTCAGAAACACGGTATGATATCTGTTTAATATATTGTTAGTTGGACTTAAAGCGACTTACAACTAAATTGCTTATCGATGTGTTAATAAGAAAAGCAAATCTGTATTCTTTTGCAAAGATGGCATACGGCAGAAAATGCTTGAGAAATGCAAATGTATGTCATATTCATTTCCTTATCAACAGATGTCTTACAGTAACTGCCGTCAGTAATGGGGTAGACGAACGAATAAATACACTTTTAAAACCTAAATACAGCTTAGTTCAAAAACTTACTTCTAGAAGGCATGTGTGTATATTGTAAGTTGGGCTTTAAATTTCTTTACAACTAAACTGTCCTTTGAGGGAATTTGACAAGAGAAAATCAAATCTTTATTCTATGGCCTTTATACTGGGTTATGACAGATAATACTCGTGCAATGCAAGCCCTATGTCACGTTCTTTCATTATCTTTCTGTGAAATTTCATAACACTGTTAGTCACGGGGCAGACAGCGTATAAATACAATGTAAAAAGTCTTAAATAGCACGCACTTCAAAAACTCGGTATGATAAAGGCATCTGGTTATAATTTTGTGATCTGAAGATGGTATGGGTTTGAATTTTCCAGTGTACTTAAACTGTTAGAGGTAGGTCTGTGTTTCACGTTTTAAACACACAAAATCTTAAATATATGTAACACATAACATTTTTTTTTTCAGACAATTTAAACATATTTTGCAACATTCGTTTATGGCTCAGAACTAAATGATTTTATCAATGTTTACCAAGATTTTTTTTTACAACGCTGTTCTGTGATTAATTCTGTATCCAGGCAAATAGCTGGTTTCCTTTATGACGAAAAATACCAACTCAATAAAATGCTCAATGTTTACAAACTGGTTTTGTTATGACTGTCATTCATTTATTCGCAGTCAGCTACCGGTATATGAATTCGACGCCCCTTATAATACCACTTCAAAAAGAGTGATGAAGAGACACTTTGTTACAGTTTAACATCAAGTCGCAGGCAGTGACGATTCAAGACAAGACTGTCCGTTCAGTGCTGTCTGGTCTTGATTTTTTGCCGAGCCCCGACAGTGCATTCGGTTGCACACAGGACTGGAGAACAGCGGGGTTGCTGGTTCGAATCTGTAGCTCGGCGAATTTTTTCCCGAGGATTGATGATAGTCATTGAGACAGGATTCATTCCTCTCTCTTCGCTGATCATGGTGTCGACGTTGGTTATGTTGGAAAGCAGCCAGTGGCCTGTGAAGAATATTGTGCGAAGTAGTGGTAAAAGAAACTCCAGAAAAGCATTTATAGGTGCGTTGGCCGCCGCAATAAAACTGAAATAATGTTGAAAACGGCATTAAACACCATACAAACAAACAAACAAACACTGGTAGTACCACATGTCTATATTGATTAAGCAGAATTTGGATTGTCGAGCTGGAATATTGACCATCTAGCTCAACATTCAGAATTTCTAGTGACAAGCTGACCTGATGACTGCTCGAGCTAGACATTGAAAGGATATTAAATGTTGGCGATCATCTAGCCAGCTTTGACACTTACAGTACCGCAAGCTTACACTGCGCAATCAAAATTTGCGATGTCGAGCGGGATTTTTTACTGTCCTTCAGGACAATCATATTTCCCAATGGGGAGACGGAAGATTGTTTGTGCTGGCTAGACACTGAGTTGAAATAATCAATTGGCGATTGTCTAGCCAACATTAGCACTCATTGAAGCGCAGACGTCTTGCGCAATGAGATTCAATGACAGATAGAGCCAAGCCCGATAGCGCATTCGGTAGCGTTAGTGTCATGCATGTCACATGATATGTCATGCATGTCAGATTCTTGCATGTGAGACGAAATAGACATTGGAAAAAGACCTATTGCAAACTGATAGTATTCGCTTGTATGAATCCAAAGCTCGGCGAATTTCTTTCCGAGGACTGATGATAGTCATTTCGACAGGATTAATTCTTCTCTCACCGCTGATCACAGTTTCGACGATGGTTATATGGAACGGTAGCCAGTGGATTTGTAAGAATATTATGTTCAGTACTGATAAAAAGAAACACGAGGAAAGCACTGGTAGTGCTTATTTGCCGCCGCAATGTAATTCAAATAATGTTGAAAACGGATTTAAATACCATACAAACAAACAAACAAATGAAAGACAATTGTTAGCTATGAGGTGGCATTAACCGTTAGAAATAAGGTACAGACAGAAAGGTTAATATGATCCGCGAAATTAGATATGAAAATAACTAATCGGATTAATTAAAATGAGCCATGCTCTGTAAAAAGGGGCTTAATGCATCTGCAAAAAAAGTATCGACCCATTTCAGCCATTTCAGCCTGCGTAGCCCGAAACTTTTTGCTTTTGTTCAATTTTCTATTTATCAAAGGACGGTGTACCGCATGATTCAGCCGGTTGTTCTACAAAACGGGTTTTATGGATCCACAATCATGTAACGACTTGTTTGGTATAATGTATCGCGGAGATGCATCAAGCCCCCATTCAGTGCAGTGGACGAACCCTGTGTTAGAGCAAAGGCCCCTGAAATTCCATTGATCTATCACGGGAGTGACGGGATGACAAATTTTCCTGAGCGGACACCGTTACTATAAATAGCACATTGGCGACTGCCTCTATATCGTATATAATAAGACAATATAGAGGCAGTCGCCAATGTGCTTTTTATAGTTACAGTGTAAAGAAGATTTGAGTAATCCGTGATATACAGGCGATGCACCAATCTACAATGATCGGCCAAGGAAAATTTGGTGTTCCGTGATAGACAAAGGCCTGTGGTTAGAGTCAATGTGACACAGACTTACTTAGAATTATCCCCCTAAGCTCATTACCAAACGACAAAATTTTTGTCTGTTCCAAGCTGAAAAAAGAATTGTAGATGACATATCAAATGTTGCTAAAAAATGTTGCTAAAGTTATTGGATTCGTCTATGGAAGGACAGAAAATACCTTGTGGGAAAAGGAGAAAATGCTGATTACCAGCATTTCCTACTATTTTCAACGGGGTTTTCAAACTGATTCTTCCTCTCGGTTGTTAAAACTCGAAATTTATTGGTAGGGTTACTTCATTGCCAACTTCAGACGAATTTTTGCGTCTAGCAACAGACATCTTCTGAAAACATAATGACAGAGGGAGAGATTGCACAAACTGAATGTTTACGTGCTTTCTTCTGCTAAACCCTGATTCATGTTGTCATTTCTTTTACCTCTTTACCAAACGACAAAAATGTAGACTTGTCAAAATTCAAAGCATTTGCAGACGACAATTTTTAATGTATCTCATATTGTGGAACTTGTATTTGGTAAGGTAGGAAACATTGTGGGAAAAGGAGGAAATGCTGGTTAGCAGCATTTTCTCCTTTTCCCACAATGTTTTCATAGGGCTTCTTTCTCAGGGTCGTTAAAAATAACAAACAAACAAACGAGGCGCTCTCATAATGAACTGTATCATTCCAAACGAATAATCAACCCCCACATCATTAATTAAGAAGTAAACAATAATTAAATGTCTCTTCCAATTACACTATAGCCGCGCCGTAAAAATACTTCTCAACCTTTTTTCAACAACATGTCTGCAGCTGATATTTCTCCTAAATGAAAGGCGTCGTAACGTTTTCGATATTATCTTCGGGAAAGGGTACATATGCAAAATGTATAGATTTTCTCTTTGATATTCTTGATGAATATTATCTTCGACTTTTTCTATCGAAAAATTACAATTCCAATGGAAATGAGGATACCTTTTAGGTCATAGTAAGAATGAAGCAACTGAGGTCAAAGATCAAGTTCAGACTGCACGTTCTGTGTAGTTTAATCTTGATCTCTGGCGTCCGCGAAAACCACACTGTCGGATTTTACGGTGAAAGAGTAGACTTAAGAGTACGAATATAGGTGGATCAAAGGTGAGCCTCATAAGCCTGTTTGTATCTTTTCCAGAAACATTATCAGTACCACACTGATTATGCTATCTCAAGGCATCATCCTCTTACGCAAGTTTTTCACTCAAGGAGTTTTAGTAAAATACATGATTATGAATGGAATCGAACTACAGTGTAAACTATGCCTGAATTTTGAGTACGATACTCACCCACACGCACCAATCCACCAACACCCCCCCCCCCCCCCACACACACACACACGATAGATAGATAGGAAGTAAGGTAGGCAGAAAGGCAGGCAGAAAGGCAGTCAGACACACAAACAGTCTAGTAGATGGGTGTTATATTCACAGACTGGTAAATACAATGGAGATAATATATATATTCACAGACTTCTAGATAGATATTCTATTCAAAGGAGTACAACAGTAGTCATATGCTAACACACAAATATTCTATTGTTAAGCATTTGGTGCGAATAAAGACTTTTTTTTTTACACTAATGCTTGTTTGACGTAAGTCGCTTTAAACACCTAACCGGTATCATAGAAACAGAGAAGGTCTAAGAGCTAAAGAGCACCTGGGTTTCTATTTAAATATTCCTTATATATATTTTCCCCAGAAAATATTAAAACGGACATGTCAGTATAAAATGGTATTCGTCGTCTATGTCAATAGAGTTACAGTACAATATTAATCACTGTCTATTAATTCTGTGAACTGTATTTCTCTTTTAGCGTAAATCCGCAAGGAATTATCATGTTCATCCTTCTAAGAATTCTGTAGTATTATAACTGGCTCACAAATTATCACACATACGTGATGTATAAACAAATTTCGAGCATAAATTGTTACATGATTCACCCTGAGAATGATATTCTCTCTACTAATTAGTGGCGTACAACTCCACATGCACAATCATAAGAATCAATCTAGAGTGTAAACTATCACAGATTTTTCAGTACGAACAAAAATGTTGTTTTTAGATTACTGGTGCAACAAATTGATACACAGATAAGATCATATACAGTTTGAACTATTATAGATTTTTACCACCATGTTTATACTAGACGATTCGGGCAGACAAAAACCCATACAGACTCACAATAAATTGAAAAAAAAAAAGATATGTATATTAGAAAAGGAACATGATTGTTCTTTTCTGATTGTTAGCACCCAAAAGATCAGTAAAGTTTTACTCCTGCGTCCACTGTTAACATGATTTAGAATTGTTTTAAGGAAGCATTTAGGTTTATGGTTCATCGTACAAATATAGGTTTCAAAAGATATATTTACAAAATAATTGAAGCATTATAGATACACAAAAAATGACATCCAATTATTAACTCATTTCACTGTTTCGCGACCTCTAACGATCTGAATAGATTTTGCGGACGGCGTAGACCAAGATCAGACTCTACAGAACGTGCAGTCTGATCTTGAATCTTCACCGTCCGATACCTGATGTTAGACTATGACCCAAACCGTCTTTACTCGCGAGGCTGAAGGCTAAACATAAGCCTTTGCCCGGAGATTACATGACAGCTGCTATTCATCTGTAAAACTTCACTCATATATTTTTAGAAAAGAATGGAGGCACCAGATCTAATTGATCTCTGTTCACTGTTTCATTTATTGAAGATGTAAGCGACAAATCAGCTGCTGACAATGTCAAGACTAATAACGGCAGGCGGATTTTCTCAAAAGCATTTTATGACTATAGTCCGTGTCTTAATATTATTTAAGATGTGCAATAATGTTTTTTTAAGATGCTTTAGAATGATGGCTCATAAAACGTTCTTGATTTGCTTATCCAGTCTTCCTTTACTGTAAAAAAAAAAGTCCTCGTGGTCACAGATTGTACATCATGTTGTGTTGGCTGTGCTCATTTATCTTTTGTTATAAGGATTTAAGCTTAATAAAGTATTTTGGAATTGAAATGTGGAATTGATTACCGCATTCAGACATCATCGACTTGCTGTACACTTGAGTTATGCAACATGTCCCTCTTCTAATGTCCATATCTAGACATCAAGTATGTGCGGCTCGGTTGGCTAATCAAAGGTTGTACATGGTATCTAGTCTGTTCTACGTGATTGTGATTTTTGTCATTTCATTGGCCATCTGTGCTTATGCAAAGGTACAAAATAATGTGGGATGCTCTAGGAAAAGAGTGTTAGATACTTCTACGTAATGCATTATTACATTAGTAGGGATATAATATGGATCCAGTTTGTCTAAAAAAAGGCTTAATCATAAGGAAAAATGGTATTTTGACACGCACTAGCAGACTAGCTGGCATTGGTCGATACTTTTTGCAGATGCATTAAGCCCCATTTTCACAGAGCACAATCCAATTATTGTTTCTTCTAAAACATCTAGAATATCTGTTGCTATATGCAGACAATGTTCACGAAAGTTATTTCTGATGTGCTGTAATTCATGTCTTTTACAATCAATGGCGACGTAAAACGCTTTCACGGTCGGTGTAAGAAGATCAGTCAGCACAGAACATGCATTCAGAATCTTATGTTGGATCCATACATTCCGCTACCTGAAGCTGATTTTTTTACCAAAGCTAACTGTTAATCTTTCTTTTAGACCACTAAACAAAGCGGGGTTTATGTACAAATGTAGTTTGGTGCCAAATCTTTAGAATGAGGGGGACGATGTTCTCAGTACTGTCAGCGCTTTGATTTCGTTCTCGTATTCTGTCTTTCACTGTGTCTCACGTCAGTTTTTGCATGATAAACAAGCTTCATTTGTACCTAGTAATTATTTTACAGCCATTCTGAGTGTCTGGAATGTCTTTGATTGAGAGAAAAGGCTTTAAGTGACCGTCTAGACAGGACCTGATGAGGTACTTTAACCCTTATCCTGAAGCATAATGAGTTGACTACCATAAATTTAACTATGTACCATAGTATTTATTGGAAATGAATTGGAATCGTAATCATGACCAAAACAATTAAAAGTGAAGCGGAGAACGTGGTTCAAGATCATACGGCACGTCTGATCTTGGTCTTCACATTCCGCAAAATTAATTACTGGTCGCGTTTGATTTGGATAAGAGTTAAGACGGAAAACCACCTAAGGCAGAGATGGATCGAACTCGATGGAGGGCGAAGAAACACGAATATCGCTCACTTGCTTTGACACGCACTTGCTCTGACTTGGAGATAGCTGATAACACTGTGACTAACTAAGAAATTGCTCATTGTCAAAAATGTCGCAATATTTCTTTAAGTCTGCATTCGTGTTGTGTAAATTATACCTATTTGTTCACCGGCTTTCTTTTTTCAAACTATTTGTTGTTGCATTTCAAGTTTACAGAAAGTTGCGTTTGACGTTCAGAGTTTACTCTGTGACCGCTTTTAAAAGGCATAATTTGTTGCGTTTGGATAAAATGTGGACCAAGATCAAACTATACAAAACGAACAGACTGACCTTTTACCTTCGTTGTCCTATATTTTGGAAAAACGAGAAAATGCTGGTTTGTCAGCATGTTTTGAATAGGTCTCTTTCTCGGGGTTATTGAAACTCGGGATTGTGTGGCAAAGGTTAAGTGTGAATTTACTTCAGTGACAGCTTGAGGTTGCTTGTGCTTAAAGGAAAAAAAGGCTGGATCACACTGAGTGTTCTGTATTCTATCGTAATTCTAGGATCGCCCTATCATTCTCGATCGGAAGAAAGTGAGCGTGTGGATTGATGGATGGGTGCTGATTGCTCAATATGTGCTAGGAAAGGGGATGTATGGTTATTGATAAATTGGTGGACGGATGAGTGCTAATGGACGGATAATAAGTAGTAATACTCGGATGATTGAGTGCAAATAGGTGGACATATGAGTGCGGATAGGTTGATGGCTGGTGCCAGTAGAGAGATGGATGAGTGCGGATGGGTGATTGGATGAGTGCTGACAGGCGGGGTTGAGTTGTGCAGATGCGTGAATGGATGAGTTCTAATGAACAGACAGATGTGTGATGATCGGTGGATTGGTGAGTGCTGGTATACAGATTGGTGTGTGCTGTACGGTGGATTGGTGTGTGCTTGTAGACAAATTGATGTGTGTTGTACGGTGGATAGCGGGAGTGCTGATAGATGGGTGTGTGCTGTACGGTGGATTGGTGAGTGCAGGTATACAGAATGTTGTGTGCTGTACGGTAGATAGGGTAATGTTTATGGACACATGGATAAGTGCTGATGGACAGATGGATTGGTTCTGATTGACAGATAAATGTCAAACTATATTTAACATAATTTGACACCTCAAAAGGAGTAAATTCCTAACTTTTAGAGCAATTCCTCCCTATTTCTTTTTAGAATAATGTCTATTTTTCAAATGTTCTCACTGTCCGAAGCATAAATTAAATTTTTAAGTTGAGCACGAACTCAGGTGGGCATGAACTTACGTTTTATAAGCACTACTCCCCATCTTTGATCTGCACATTCCCATAAGGTTAGATTTATCCAGAAAAAATGAAATGTAAGTATTTGACGTCTTTCTTCGCCGTAGCTGTATGTGCTGGCTTTTGAACTACTTTTTGGTACTGATAACAAAGGAATAAACAGAAACTTGTGATTGTTCAAACATGTAGCCATGTTTATTTTAAGGGTCCCTGCCTATTTTCTGGCAAATTTACGCCGTCTATCTTTTTGAAAGATGTTGCTCGTTTACTGTCGGTTAAAAATGTTCATTCAATTTCTTATAGCATTCTAAGGGTTAATCCAACAGGATTAAGCTTACCCAAGGATTATAGTGACACTGTATCCGCTGAATTATTAATATGGACACCAGTTTTACGGCGAGGTCACTCGAATTTCATTCATAAATGGGCCAGGCTTTGGCAAAAGGGGGTTTAGTACATCTCCGTGATGTATGATACCAAGCAAATCATCACATAATTAGGGATCGATAAAATCCATTTAATCATGAGGCACACCAGTCCTTTGACCTACAAAAATTGACCCAAAACAAAATTTTTCGGACCATGTCAGCCGGCGCAGACTGCGCAGGCTGACATGAGTCGATACTTTTTGCACATGCTTTAAGTTTTCTTTTCTCAGAACACAGCTCTAATTATCTTGTTTTGTTTACGTTATCTACACATCAACCTTTTTCGTCTTGCAGTAGACCGTTTATGAAAAGTTGAAAAACGTGCCAAGCAAAGCACTGCTGCCAAATGTGAACAATTTTGTTAATTGAATGCAGGTAAATTTCATTCATACCAAACGAGAGTATATGGTGGTCATTGTGAATCTGACGGTCTGTAAAAGGCGCTTCCCAGAATTAAATTAATGGTGCTAACATTGGTTCTAGTCTTAATTTTGATCAACTGTGTAGCCGACATCATTTAGGTCAACCCATGTCAACATCATTTATACAAATCAAAATTCTATTTTTACCCTCGGCATCGCACGGGGCTGCCTTCGGCATATGTCCCGAATGATCACAGACATATTTCGTACGATATTCGAGAATGAAATTTCTTATCTATGTATATAAGTACCTGACAGAGAACTAGCTCAGATCTTTGGTAACTTCAGCGAATATGAACTAAACTTTCCCGAATAATAGTCGGAGTTCTATTTATATGCCTACTTATATATTCATCATAAAGGTCAGAATCAGGTTAAATGAAGTAGGCAATACTTTATAGATCACGAGACTTACAATCTTAGGAAAGGCAAAGGGATGATCAATTCTTAAATTGATGAAATACAAGGAAGACATGTATAGCTAGGTTATCGTCTCGATATAACTGAAATAGTCTTGATAGCGATAGGATAAACCATCTTTCCAACCAATAATTTTGATGTATTAAAAGGGTCCAAGCAGAGGGAGTGATTTTGATTTCAAAATTGAAAACATTAATCATTCTCCACTAAAATCTTATGTTTTAGGGTATTCATTATAATTGTCTCATCGAGACAATTCTAATGAGTACAGACAACATAAGGTTTGGAAGAGAAATAATGGATTTAGAATACCATCACTCCCTCTTATTTGGAGCTCTGTTAAATGTAAGGGTGTTCTATTTTTATATTGCACGGTGTCAACGCGTACAATATAAAGCGAACAAATTCTCATCATCGTGTTTATTTATTTTTTCAATGTCAGAATTAACATATTGATACTAATTTTAGATCTGTAGAGTTCAAACTGGGGTCAGACGTCAAATTATCTGCAGATTTTATTGCAAGCGTATTATAAGTTACAAAAAACATTTGGATTAAATCCAGATATAACATTTTACTTACAACTGTATCTGATCTCGATATTGGAGATGTTTTGGGTATGTGCCATTCGGCATACCTCGGGTGAACCGGAGATCAAATCCCTCGGCTATATCACGTAGTTTGATATGCACCTACATAGTACATTTCGCACGTTTCCGGAAGCACACCGTTTTACCGTTGTTGAAATTGTAAGGCTCCTCTTAAAAAAAGAAAACATGAGTCAATTTTCTATCGATATCTTTCTAAGAATATTTCAGTCGGCATACAGTTTGTACATTCAATTTTTAGTGTGGTTTATCAATTCCGTTGGGAGGTTTCATCGACAGATCGATAGATGTGAATAACTCCATTCTGGTTGTTCATGTCGTTGCTAAGCGATTTACAGGGGCGCCGCCATATTTAAGATCATGTGATTGGTAGTTCAAAATGGAAGCCGCCTTTATACAGACGTGGTTAGATGTAGGTACGGAATCGACCGAGTTGTGACGAGTGGGGTATGTGCGTGTTCAACGCCATTATACCAGTTATGTCGCGGCGGCCAGTGTACCTACATGTATCTATATTTTTCTGGACTTTCTTTAATCCTTTACCACACAATCCCGACTTTTAAAGACCCTGGGGAAGAATTATTTTGAAAACATTATGGAAAATAGGTGAATATGTTATAACCGCATTTTTTCATTTTCCCACAATGTTTTCTACCAGTCGAAAGACAAAATACATCTTTTGTGCAGCATTCAATTTTTTGTCTGCAATTGCTTTCAACTTGGACCAGTCTGAAATTTTGTCGTCTGGTAATGACTTAACAAGTACTTCGGTACCTCCTACAATCCTCCTTTAACTCTTTACCAAACGACATATTTTGTACTCGACCACTCTGAAAGTACATGTACATGTATTTGCAGACGACAAAATAAATATAGCTCAAGTCATGATTTCTATCTCTGATAGGGTAAAGAACATTGTGTGAAAAGGAGAAAATGCTGGTTACTAGCATTTTCTCCTTTTCCCACAATGTTTCCAAAAGGCTTCATCATCAGGGTCGATAAAAGTCGGGATATTGTCATAAAGAGTTCAAGACATTGGTTGCTTTCCTATTCAAATATCACCGCAACAATGTTGCAGGGTTGGAGAGAAATAAATTCTACCGCAATGACTATCACAAATCGTAGAGGAGGCATGGTCGAGTTTGGGTCGATAGACGCGCTCCATATGCTATATACATGTACGTAAAACATGGAAAGGGCAGTCACAACACTAAGTGCAGATAACTGCCCCCAAATGCGATTTTAGTTTTTGACAGGTCGCATCCGGGTATAGAGACGATCGCGAAATAATTGGGGAACACTCCGCACTGATTTTGTGCGCACTTTTAAACTTTCATATTCTCACAAATTGACGACAAAACTAGAATTTGAACATACCTGTTGCTTGCAGAGTCAATAATCCTTCGTTTCAAATACTGATATTTTCAATTTAAACTTAGGAAAAACAGTTTAATTTATCTGTTACTGAAGATGTTAACTTTTCCCATAATAGACACAAAATGGCTGTAAAACACGATAAAGTTTGGTAGTTCTTTCGAGATTTACGAGTCTAGGACAATTCCCCCCAGACAAATGCCCCACGAACAACTCCCCCTTGCAAATTCCCCCCTGGACAATTGCCCCCAAGACAATAGCCCCCGGAGACAATTACCCCCTGGACCATTACCCCCTGGACAACTGCGCCCCCAAACCCCCGACAATCACCCCCTGGACAACTACCCCCGGGTGATTTCCCCCCCCCCGACAATCCCCCCCCCCCAGGAAATTATCCCCCTAGGACAATTGCCCCCCAGGACAATTGCCCCCCGACAACTCCCCCCTCCAGACAATTCCCACCAGGATGTTCATACCATCATATGCACAACTCGATGAACTCAATTTTCTGTTCGCGAGGAACTCCTACTCGACGTGCGTACTTCAAATGTGATCACATGAAAAATCTAGTAATCTAATCTAATCTAGTTCCAGTTGAACTCGGCCTTGGAAGTGAACCCAGGGTCTGACGCTGAAAGCCGACAATGACCTCGTCCCAAAGCAAAAGCAGAAGAAATTTCGAGTTAGATTGGGGGGATTGTCCGGGGGCAATTGTCCGGGGGGCAATGGCCCTGGGGGCAATTGTCCGGGGGGGAATTGGCAGGGGGGAGTTGTCTGGGGGCAGTTGTCTGGGGGGGGGTGTCCAGGGGGTAATAGTCCTGGGGGCTATTGTCGGGGGGGATTTGCCTTTGGGGGGTAATTGTCCAGGGGGGAATTGTCTCGGGGGGCTATTGTCTTGGGGGCTATTGTCCAGGGGGAATTTGCAGGGGGGAGTTGTCCAGGGGGCAGTTGTCTAGGGGGGAAATTGTCCTGATACGGAGATTTACATGTTATTGACGACTTCTAAAAGCACTTTAGGTAATGAAACGTTTAATAATTATACCCCCCCACACCTACGAAGAAGAGGGTGTATACCGGTTTCACAATGTCTGTCTGTCTGTCTGTCCGTCCATCCGTCCGTCAATCCGTCCATCTTTTCGTTTTCGTGCTCTTACTCAAAAGCCGTTTGAACTAGAACCCTGAAACTGTATACAAGTGTTAGTCATGACCCAAGGAGGTGCCCTATTTTTTTAGGGGGGTGACATGGGTCAAAGGTCAAGGTCATGGGTGAATTTTGTTTGAAAATCGTTTCCGTGCTCTAACTCAAAAGCCGTTTGACCTAGGTCCCTGAAACTTTATGCAAGTGTTGCTTATGACCTAATGTTTTTTGGTCACATGGATCAAAGGTCGAGGTCACGGGTAAACTTTGTTTTGAAAATCATTTTCATTCTCTGATTGTGCTGATTCAGTGACAATGTGCCAGTGGGGGTATTTGTCCGCTTTGCGACAGTTCTAGTTTGTCCTTGGTCATGTCTGTCATTAAGAATTAATTGAATTTCGCTGCTGTACAGATTAAACCGACGAAGAGTGCTGTAGCTCTTCACGATGGTCTTCGGACGGTATGATGCACAATAATCGTTCGAATTTTGAAGAAAAGCATTGTAAACGTCTCATTATTGAGACTATCTTAATACTTATTATAACCTTATCGACGAAGTCGGAGCAATTTGATTTCTATTCAGGAAGTGCGGCTTTTAAATAGCTTTGGGGGAATTAGAAAACAAAAAATTCTTCGTTGTTTCTCCATCACTTCTATAACATTGTTGGTGTATTGTTTTCCAGTATTATTTATCTGCCATAATACTTTTATGTCCTCTATGCATCTCGTACAATTTACCACGGGTATTTACCAAGCTATCTCGTGTTTGGGAAACGCGGAGTAAAACAACTTTTGAAAAAAAAAGTAAGAAAAGGAGAAAATGCTGGTGATTTTCTCGTTTTCCTGCATTTTTTCACCATTCACAGCCAAATTCCATCGGTTTACAACATACATTTAGTCTTCTGCAGATGTTGTCTGCAAATACTCTGATTTTCGGCGAGTCAAAAAGTTTGTCATCTGGTAAAGAGTTAATACGATAGGCTACATATAGCGAACTGTAATGTCGTTTGCAAAAAGGGTACTCATAAGTAAGCCTTCAAGTCCGTGCAATCTAATCTCTGTCCACTCTCTTTGATCTCCAATAAGTTTAAGCTTTATTGCATTCATTCGAAATTAGTAAAGTGATGATTAGATAGTGTAAGTGAAGAGTAATTCTGCGATGCTTTCAAGAACTATTCACTCAGACACCCCTCGAGACTGACATGTCTTGGTCTAGAACAAAGCTGGTCACAATAGTTAGCTTAAGTTTACGCCAAGGCAAAATAGCTCTGTTAACATCGGCCAAAATAGCGAGATGGTCTTCGAGATTAACCCTTAGGCCGCTAAGCGCGACTGACTGAACTTTTGCGGAAAGTATAGACCAAGATCAGACTGCACAGAACGTGCAGTCTGATCTTGGATCTACACTATCCGATAAGGAGATATTTAGCCAACCCCAATAACTTTGAAATACCAACATTTTGGTTTTTACCATCGGCTTGAAAGTTTCAGTTAACTTATTTTACAGGATAAGAATTAAGTGTTATTAGGGTTGTACTGATTGGCTAGGCCGGGTCTCGTACTCTCAACCATTGATTACTTGCTATTAGCGCTCCCGGGGTCAATGCCACAAAACTTCAGAAGTAGAGATACAAAAACAATAAAAAAAAAACCTTCAAAGATATCTCGTATAAATCATATTCGCTCGCAAAACTCTTGAATTAAGCTGCGTTTAATTCTGGCTTGGAATTCGTTCAATTATACAGGATTAAACTTTCCTGAATAGCAAGGCATCATCTGCTAAAATAACGGTTGAAAAAAAACTCAAACCTTCATTCTTCACTGTCTAACAAACTTTTCTCCCCATCACTAAACAAATACAAGGTACCCACAGACCAATGTGAACGAAATCTTATAGGCACCCCACATAACAGGGCTTGATTGTATGCTGTTTAACGCCGTTTTCAACATTAAGTTATATCGCGTCGGCCAGTATACCTATCTATGCTTTCCTGGAGTTTCTTTTACCAGTACTCCGCACAATATTCTTTCCAAGCCACTGGCTTCTTTTCCACATAACCATCGTCGAAACAATGGTCAGCGGTGAGAGAGGAATGAAACCTGTCGCAATGACTATCATCAATCCTCGGAAAGAAATTGGCCGAGCCGGGGATCGAACCAGCTACCACCTGTTCTCAAGTCCTGTACGCTACCGACTGAGTGACCGGGGCTAGGTACAAAACAGTGCTTGGAAACACTAAGACAATCGCGTTTTTACAAGTCTTAGAAAAAAGGTTTTTAGCACATTGTTGTCAACAACAATGCACGACTTTGGATGCTTTCTCGGACAACATAGATCAAGATCAGAGAAAACAAAACGGACACCCTAACCTTGAACCTACACAGTCCCGTGTTTTAACGACACTTTGGAGGAAAACTTTGGAAAGCATTGTGGGAAAGTGAGAAAATGCTAGAAACTAGCATTTTCTCCTTTTCCCACACCCACAATGTTTCCTACCCTCTAAAGACAGATTTAATTTATCATTTAGGACACAATCGTCTGCAAATGCTTTCAGTTTGGACAAGTCTAAGATATTTCGTCTTCTGATTTTTTTCGGGGTTTTTAATCTCTGAAACAAATAGCAAACAACGACTTTGAAACTTTCTTGCTAAAAACGGAAAGTCATCATGGACTGCGCAATTTGTAAAACATTGTAACTAACGCAGAATTGTCGTTTCGAACAATTTCTCCTTTTGCCATCAGGGGGGTCCTACGTGGCCCACATGTAAAGTATAGGACTCGTAATCTGGAGGCCAGGGGCTCCAGCCTCACTGGAAGAACTGCAGGAACTGTCCTTGAGCAAGACGCATCAGAACCCTAGGCTGGTACTAGTGAAAACCACGACACATATGAATATGTGAGCTGTCTCCTTGATATGACTGAAATAATGTTGAGAGCGGCGGAAAATACCATTCGTTCATTTGTATTTATCCTTTTACCAAAATGTTTTCAGAAGCGGTCTGCTGTAAGACACAAAAAATTATCTGAAGGAGGATAAGATAAGGTTTCGATGTTCAGTTCTGGGAGAGAGTTTCGCTTGTAGAAAACAGATGTTAATGTAAATAGTACTGCAGGTGTTCAGAGTATAGTAAACACGCAGGAATTAGGCTAACGGCCTGTCTGGTGGAGAAATGAAGGTGTGAAGATATTCTATCGCAATATGACAAATGCACTTTTTTGTTTAGTTTAAACCTAATTATTTTACGTCACTTGTGAAACGAATTCTCACAACTTATATTGATCACTCTCAACGATTGCTACCAGCAAACCTTAACCAGCACTGGCGCCATGATGAGGGTGCTTCCAAAGGTTGACCCTTCCCACCACGGAAGACATTGATATAATGGTGGGATGGCGGCCTCTCACATTGGAGGTCCCGGATTCGAATCCCATGATAGGCGGAGTCAACCTATGGAACCAGTTAGGTTACGGTGCGAGTGCTGGATAAGTTTTCCAGGAAGCGACCATCGAGAGATATTGATATAAGTTGTAAGAACTTATTTCACAATCGATATAAAACAAATGATCCATGCTCTGTGAAAAGGGGGCTTAATGCATCTGCGAAACGTATCGACCGATGTCAGCCTGCGCAGTCCGCTTAGGCTGACCTGGACCGAAACTTTTCGCTTCTGGACATTTTTTTTTTTTGTATGTCAAAGGACCAGTCTACCTCATGATTCAATAGGCTGTTAGGGATGTATAACTCTTTGATGACTTGCTTGGTATCATGCATCACGAAGGTGCATTAAGTCCCCTTTTCACAGAGCATGGCTCAAATACGTTTAACTCACACGAGATTAGGACCCAGAACCTTTGAACCGCTCTGTCTCTAAACTACGGTCACCCGTGACAATTATAGAGTTGTGGCATTTTCTTTATCCTCTATTAACGATTTACCAAACAATTCGGTATCTTTACGACCTTGTGGAAAAAGGACTTTTTTCCAAACATTTTAGGAAAAAAGGAAATTGCTTGTTACCAGCATTTTCTTCTTTTTCCATAATGTTTTCCACCCTTTTTCCACAATGTTTTCCACCCTTTCAGAGACAGATTTTATCATTTAGGGGAATATTTCATTTGTCGTCTGAAAATGCTTTAAATTTGGACGAGTCTAAACTTGTGTCCTTTGTAAAGACTTGACGAGCATTGCGATTGATGGACAAAATATAAACGTTATTTGTGTAAGTCCCTTACACTGATTTCTACAATAGTCTGCTTTCAAATGCTCCCAATCCTATGGTAATCGCAGAGGGGCGATAGATTCATCAAGATAACCCATCATTTGAGAGTGGCCTATAATTGCCATCATGCGACTCGGACATACATGGTTGACTCACTGTTGTCTTTAAGAGAGGATGCGCCTGAATTAACTCTTTGAAGTCAGCCATATATTCTACACGGTCTCTCTTGGCTTGATCTCCATCCATAATTCGAGCAAACATTGATTTCTAGTAAATATGTAAGCAATGAATGTATAACTCGCAAATATAGCGTAATTTGGTTTGACGTTTTTTTTTTGTGGCTTAATTTAAAACAAGTTGGCTTCTTTAAAAAAAGAAGCCAGGAGAGGTCAGCATCAATGTTTTCAAATAGCTTACTGCTTTTAATTTCAATATATTTTGGTACATATAAACAAATAAGTGAGGCATTATATGATCGCCGCTGTGTAAAAAGAAGAAACCTCTTCTGCATTACATGACAGACACGTGACCTTTTCCCCACGTTTTCAAGTCGCGTGATCTTTTCCCGCGGTGTACTCTTTATTAACGAAATTCTTTTTTTGTGTGTGTAGCTTTATGTTTAATGAAAAATTACAACCACTGGAAAAGTCATTTGCAATCAAATCAATATAACAAATCCTTTTTGAAATCCGTCATATAAAAACAAAACACGTCTATTTTCTATTTCAGTTTTTTGATTTCGTTTTATTTATAAAACCATGACGAAAGAGACTGTGTAACAGAACGATTTCGCAGAAAAGCATGGAGTTAGGCAGCAATTTCTGAGGCAGTCTGCCTTTTAAACTCACCACTGTTGGAGATGTCTGATGACCTCTCCAATTATGGATGTCCCGTCTGGGGATTTGGTAAACCTAGTGAATTAGAACGTTTACATTTAAGGTCTGTAGACGCATTTTAGGAACTAGGCTTAATTGTTCTAACGCAGCTATTTACGGTGAACTTGGCAAAGCCCCAAAATTCATAAATCAATATGTTCAAATTATCAAGTACCGGTTAAAGCTAGTAGGCTACATTCAAAGAATACTATCCTTCAAACAGTGTACGGACATTTTTTATTTAAATGTTTTTTCAGGCGAGAGGAAATGGGCAAACAATGTTCAATTGAATAACTATGATTTTTCAGAATATTGATGGACTTCCAAAATGATATGAATAAAAAAGCGATTTATCCAAGTTTTTAAGAATAGATTGGTAGATTATGTCAAACAATCTTGGATGTTCGATATAGAAGTAAATCTGTACTAACCCATATGTATTTTACGTGAAGCCGAACTTTGGTTTTGAAGGTACATCCAGAAGATAAAACGAACATTTCAGAAGCATTGTGACTCGTCTTCAAGTACCACCGAACAATTTAAGAATTAATTCGGGCATGTATAGGATAAATCGTATTTAGCGCAACGAATGATGTTGCCCAATTTGTAGTAAGTCAGAAATAGAAGATGAGTATCATTTCGTCTTCACTTTTGATATATGTAGGATATTCGTAAAAACATATCAAAAAATATCAAAAACCAAGTCTGTACAAATGTGTAGAATTGTTGACTAACTGTAACAAAAGAATGGTCTTAAAGTATTGTTTATATGCGAAAGCAGCCAGTTTTGTTTTGCGAAGTAGTGGTAAAAGAAACTACAGGAAAGCAAAAGTAGGTGCACTGATCACCATGATATTACTGAAAGAATGTGGAAATGATGATTAACCCCCAAATAGAAGAATCAAACGAACCGTGACATATTTTACCTTTCTGTCGCATCTCAAATCGATATATTAAGTTACTGAAGTGAACTGGCGCTATCAGCCATTGAATGGGTTTGAGGTCAGAGCTTAAATAAGGAACTTTAGTCGGTTCCATGTAGCTCAATTGTTATACGCAATACTTGAAATCCGGAAATATTAAGTTAGAACTCGACCCAGTGAAAAAATCCCCTCTAATGCTTGATAAAGGTATTTTGGACAGGGCTCTTTCCTCTATAAGCGCTAAACATTGTCTCTTCTATTTTTATGTGCAAAACCAGCCTGCGACTTAAACAGCGTAATGTGAACATGTCGCTCGGCAAGTTGCAGGTTTTACAGGCTTTTGAACTAGCATGCGATAGATTGTGCGTTAAATATAAAATAAGCCAAAGACTGTCACTCAGTAGGGTGTTATTAGGCAAATTCAGGCTATCTGATATGATTTTTACAGAAACATCTATTTCTAACCAATAAACCATATGGTTATCAAGTTGTACCGTTACGCACTTGTTTGTTGATTCCTCCATACTAGCGTATAGCGGTGATAGTTTGGCACTTAATTACGGTTTAACCAAACGTTTTAGCTCACCTGAGCATGAAGGTGAGCTTTTGTGACCGTGCTGTGTCCGTCGTGCGTCGTACGTCGTCAACTATTACCTTGTGTATGCTCTAGAGGCCAACTTTTAAGTCTGATACTCATGGAACTTAGTCAGAAACTAAGTCTCGACGATATCTCGAATGACTTTGAAATATGTTCATGTCGGGTTAAAAAAGTCAGCAGATCAAATCTTAGAAAAAGTTTGTGTATGCTCTAGAGGCCGCTTTTTTCAGTCAAATACTCATGAACCGTGGCCAGAATGTTTGTCTTGATTATATCTAAGAAGAGTTTGAAAATGGGTTACGTTGTGTCAAAAAATAGGCCATCGGGTCAAATCTATGAAAAAACGTTCTTAGAGGCCACATTTTCAGTCAAATACCCATGAAAGTTGGTAAGAATGTGTTTGTCTCGATGATATTTCGGATCAGTTTGCAAATGGGTCACGTCGCGTCAAAAAGAAGATCAGCGAGTCAAATCTTAGATAATGCTTGTGTACACTCTAGAGGCCACTTTGTTAGTCAAATATTCACGAGCCTTGTTAAGAATATTTGTCTTGATATCTTTGATGACCTTGAAAATCGGTCTCATCGGGTCAAAAACTAATGTGCCTAGTCCAATCTTTGTAAAACCTTGCGTACGCTCTAGAGGCCACATTTTCAGTCAACTATCCATGAAACTTTGTAAGAATATAAATCTTGGTGATATTTTGGACTAGTTTGAAAATTAATCACGTTGGGTCAAAGGTTAAGTCACCAGGTCAAGTCTTTGGCCAGGTCAGCTCAAGAAATGTGTACACTCTAGAGGCCACATTTTAAGTCCAATACTCATGACAGTTTGTCAAAATGTTTGTCTTGATATCACAGACAAGTTTTAAATGGATCATGTCGAGTCAAAAACTAGGTCACCAGGTTAAATCTTTATAATGCCTATTGTAGGCTTTAGGGGCTTTCTGTCCAGTACTTATGAATGTTGGTCAGAATGTTTGACTTGACAATATCTTGGACGAATTCGAAAATGGATCACATCAGGTCAAAAAGTAGGTCACCAGGTCAAATCTTGAAAAAAACTTGTGTACTCCCTAAAGGCCACGGGTTCTGTCCAATAATCACGAAAGTAAGTCAGAATGTTTGTCTTTATGATATCTTAGACGACTTTCAAAATGGGTCACATCGGGTCAAAAGCTAGGTCACCAGGTTAAATCGCAGAAAAACCTTGTGTACACTATAAAGGCTACCTTTTCTGCCCAATACTCATAAAAGTTGGTCAGAATATTAATCTTGTGATGTCTTGGACGAGTTCGAAAATGGGTCACTTTGGGTGAAAAAAAAAGGTCATCAGGTCAAATCTTAGAAAAAGCTTGTGTACTCTCTAGAGACCACATTTTTTGTCCAATAATCATGAAAGGTGGTCAGAAGTTTTGTCTTGATAGTATCTACAACATGGTTGAAAATGGGCCATGTTGGGCTAGAAAGTACGTCACTGAGACAAATTCTAGCAAAAGCTTATATAACCTCTAGAGGCTAAATATTTAGTCCAATACGCATGAAAGGTTGTTAGAATGTTTGTCATAATATCTTGGACGAGTTTGAAAATGGGTCTTGTTTGGTCAAAAGGCTCAGGTAAGGGACCTCTGGGCCATCATTGCCCTCTTGTTTATTTTTTTAGAAATATATAAAAAAAAAAAAATTAAAAGAGAACTAAATACATTTGGCTTAAACTGAAAGAAAAAAAAACATAAACTGTATTTTTTGGTAAACATATTCTGTAATACCGTAATTCATAATACCCATTCTGAGTTGTTATTTTGGATTTTTGGTGTATGCTTATAGGTAAACCGCAGGCATTGAGTATAATGGTGGTGTATACGGTCAAGAAAACGAATTTTGTTTTTTGCAAAATTTTTTATAAAAAAAAACTCTAGAAAACGAATTATTATCTCGTGGGAACGAGATAAATACAAAAAAATGCACATGTCACCTCAGTGCCACCGTAGGTGTACGCCGCTTCCAACATTATTTCACTTATATCACGGCGACACCTCACATACTCATGTATGTCATGGGTTTTACCAGAACTAAGCTAGAGCTCTAAAGTGTCTTGCCAAAGGACATTTCAACGGAAAGCCCAGTGCATTAAACGGGCATTGAGACGCGAGTATACTTAAAACAATTCACCAGTCCACTGTGAAGGGGTGTGAAGTATATGATGGTCCACATAGTAAATGTTTTTAGTCTAAAGCACTGGTGTATTTTGTAGTCTAATCCTTCTTCTGAATAGAATGACTAAGCGAAGCATTTAAAATCATAGAATTTAGTTCGATTCATGAATTAGTAATTCAAAACATACCTGTTCTACTTACTAACTTGGACATGTCCACCCAGTCTTTATCATACATATCTGTGTATGATGCATGCTCTTGCAAATGGGGGTTTAATGCATCACCCTGACGTATTGTTCCGATCAAGCCATCACATAATTGTGGATCCATTATAACCATTTATTTTTTAACAACTGGCGGAATCGTGAGGTAGACTGGTCCTTACATATACAGAAAATTGACCAATAGCGAAAAGTTTCGGCCCAGGTCAGCCTGCGCGGACTGCGCAGGCTGACCTGAGTCGATACTTTTCGCCGATGCATTAAGTCCCATTTTCACAGAGCATGGTTTAATCATACAAGTGACACAGTATCGACGTTAATTTATAAGATGAAGCGATCTTGTTCTGACGTTATCTTGTTTATCAATTTTCACGGATCGGCACAAAAATGATACAGGAATAAACAGTCAAAATCTGTGTCTAACAGACGCTTCTTACGCAGAATAGATTTTGAAATCCCGATTTTGTATCTGAATTGTTTTCTTTTCACATTTGATTTATTATCTCCGGAAACAAGCTTTCACAACATCCTTGTTGGAATACGGATAATTAAAACATCCTTGACTACAAGATTCAGGAAAAATCCCATGTTTTAACGACTCTCGGGAAAAAGCCATCTGAAAACATTGTTGAAGGAGAAAATGCTTATAACCAACATTTTCTCTTTCCACGCAGTTTTTTAAATCCTTTCACAACATCCTTATTAAAAATATCCTTATTGGAAATATGGATTATGATAATTAGATATAACTTTTTCCCGGACGACAAAACTTTAGGCTTGTCCGATTTGAAAGCATTTGCCGACGACAAATTAAATGTGGTTTAAATGATGTTGCAGACGGCTTTCACAGCATCCTTGTTAGAAAATAAATGATAAAAAACAACCCCGTGAAAATATGGGTTGAAAAAAAAAGTGAAATGTAACTCTTTACCGGACAACAAAATTGTAGGGGTGTTTAACCCTTTCCCAAACAAGCCCTGGTTTTCACGTGTCTGCAGTACAAGTCTTTTGAAAACACTGTGGGAAAAGGAGAAATTGCTCGTAACGAGCAATTTCTCCTTTTCGCACAGTGTTTTCTACTCTTTTTGATAACTTTCTGCCATTTTCATCAAATTTAAAATTGTCATCTGCAAACTCTTTCAATTTGGACCAGTCCAAAATTTGTCGTTTGGGAAAGGGTTAATATGAAACCATTTGCAGATTGCATTTTGTATATGGCTTAAATGGTCGGTTTTCTATTCGAACGGACAGAAAATGTTTTGTTTTTTTTTTAATTTTCGTTTTCCCACAGTGCCTTCAAAAGTTTTTTTCCCCCTCTGGATCGGGATGATACGATGAAGAATTAATTCACGAATTTATTTGAAAACATAAAGGCAAAAAGAATCAATATTTTTTTAATCATTATTTTACTACTTCTTACAGTATCTCAGTCTTGTCATTGCGCTAGCTCATTTATGTCTTTCCTACGTGTCACTAGTACCAGGCTTAAACCCTGTACTGCCTTGAAAAGGCCAACATGACTAGCTTCGTCAGCCGGTGTAATGCAGAGAAATGACCCTCCCCTACAAAATGACCCATGGGTCATTTCACTACGTAGAGAAATGACCCGGGTCATTATTCTACGTAGAGAAATGACCCCAGACGGCGTCTGGGGTCATTTCTCTACGTAGCATAATGACCCGGGTCATTCCTCTACGTAGTGAAATGACCCGTGGGTCATTTTGTAGGGAGGGTCATTTCTCTGCATTACACCGGCATCGAAAAAAGGATTGTTGCAAATGGAGAATTAACTCTTAAACTGCTATGTAAATGATACGAAAATTTCCGCTCGATAGTAAAAACCCAAATATTGTGATTTCAAAGTTGATTTCAACGGATAGAAAATACTGAAACGGACAGTGAAGATCAAAGATTATTTTCATGTCTATATTGAGACGCTCAGGTCATGTGACTTGTTTAACCAATCATAATTTGTATCAGAATTCATTGTTATGGTAAGCATGCTGTTTCCTTGGTCATTTTGGAAAAATATTATTAACAGTGTGGCGAAAGCTACAGGTTTAGTTGGTCTCTGTGATCCATGATACTAATCAAGCCATCACATAATTATGGATCCATTATAGTCCCTCTTTTTAATAACCGACTAATCATGAGGTAGACTGGTCCTTGGACATACAGAAAATTGACCTTTCAGGCGGTGTCTTTTCGTGTTAGCCTTCTTCAAT
Organism: Tridacna gigas; assembly: GCA_945859785.2. Lineage (NCBI taxonomy): Eukaryota > Metazoa > Mollusca > Bivalvia > Cardiida > Cardiidae > Tridacna > Tridacna gigas. Next base: position 46,692,415 of record OX244030.2, on the reverse strand, counting down.
TATGAATGAAGGAATTCAGGCGTGTTATAAGGCAAAGTACTGCGTAAAACTTCCATTTTTTCTCCACACGGACAAAGCCGCCGATAAAGATATTGCGTTCGAAACTCTAGCATCAAAAAGAACAATTCTTTCTAATTTAGCCCTTTCAGCACCACGGGCGACAACAGGAGCTATAGCGTAGGACATGGATCACGATCATACTTCACACAATGTACAGTCTGATGTTAGATCTATCTCGTCCGCATGTTTAGTCAAGCCTGTAGGATATAAATGAGCCATGCTTTGTGAAAAGAGGGCTTAATACATCTGCGAAAAGTATCGACCCAGGTCAGCCTGCGCAGATCGTGCAGGCTGACCTGGGCCGAAACTTATCGCTAAAGGTCAATTTTCTGTATGTCCAAGGACCAGTCTACCTCATGATTAGTCGGTTATTAAAAACAAAAAGGACTATAATGGATCCATAATTATGTGATGGCTTGATTAGTATCATGGATCACGGAGAAGCATAAAGCCCCAATTTGCGAGAGCATGGCTCAAATCTTTCTGAGTTTAGTTGGATTGTATTTTTAACGTCGAAAGAGGCAGAGTTGACATTCTTGGGGCTGAGAGTTAAATGCTGGGTACGAGCGCACCCCCTTTCATATAAGTGTGGGTGTCTAGAATAACACTTGGGTCATGGGGTGCAACAATGCTATTAATCCTTTTATTGGTTCACGTATATAAACGGTTTTCGTGCAGCTCTATCGGTAATAATTGCCTGTTGTTGTACCATAAAGATATCTACTATCTACTTACTCTTAACATATATAAGATAATGTCACGTGAGTGGCAGATAGTGAGGACCAAGTTTAAACTGCACAGGATATGGAGTCTGATCTCAGATCCACGCTGCAGGGTAAGATCAGATACTTTCTTATCTAAAACATCATTACAATTACTTTGTGTCTTTTTCACCGACTACAACTCTCGTTTTCATGATTTCAAGGCAGGTGAAAGGTTAACTCTATGCCGAGGGACAAAATTTTGGAATCTTTCAAATTCATAGCATATGAGCCATGCTCTGTGAAAAGGGGGCTCAATGCATCTGCAAAAATTATCGAACCATGTCAGCCTTCGCAGTCTGCGTAGCCTGACATGGGTCGAAACTTTTGGCTATTTGACAATTTCTGCATTCAAATGACCATTCTACCTGTTGTTAGACGAAATGGATTCCATGGATCAATAATTATATGATGACTTGCTTATACAGAAATGCATTAAGTCCCCTTATGCCAGAGCATAACTCAAAGATCGATGACAAAATCAGTGAGACTGAAATGCTCGGATTTGCATTTTTTAAAGGACAAAAAAGAATGTGGGAAAAGGAGAAGATGCTGGTTAGCAGCATTTTCCCATTTTCCCACGAAATTTTCAAAACCAGACTTTTTTCCCTGGATCGTTTGAAACGCGGGATCGTATGGTAAAAGGTTAATCTATTTTATTGGGGTTTCTAACCTTTTATCAGAATGTTTCGCTGTACCTCTAAGTGTTATGGAGCCGCTTGCCAGACTTCGGCTATAGGGGTCCTACTTGATTTAGTCAGCGTTCCTACGTAGCTTTCTGGGATTGCCCATCCTGGTACCTCAGGTAGTAACTTAAAGGGCTTGTAAGCTAGGGGACATGTAGTCTGGTACCCCGCCGTACTTCAAGAGTACGTCAGGCAAAGTGCAATAATGGGGGGCCCCGTTGGTAATAGACAGTGGTAACGGCATATTGTTATTTCACTTGATCAAATCGGATCATAAGCTGAATTAAAAACAGATCGCTTGCGATAAAGTAATTGCAGTGAGTTTTCTTTTTAACTGTCGTTCTTATTTAGCGAGAAAAACTACATATCAGAAATGCTTTAAGTATCCGAAATGTCAATGGACCTATATAACGTCCGAAAGTAGAGCTACTTTTAATATAATTCATAGTCAAATATATATATTTAAACCATACCCCAACAGCTCGTTTGGATTCGGTAATGTATATTTTGTACAAAACTGATCTCATTTTATCCACTGTTCAAACTGGATCACATGAAATTGGGAAAAACAGGGAAGCATGTAGGGCTACGCTTGAGGACGCCTTGGATGCCGCCATTAGTGCACTTTGCCTGACCCGATAACGTTTCGGTAGGGGCAGGTTGTCCAGACTAGGGGATATGAGTTCGAATTCCAGCTTCTACTGCGACGGGGATTCTGCATGACTAAGTGGTTTCCTCATTTCCCCCGAAACAGACAGGCTCAATACCAAAGGTAGTAAAAAGCAGTAACGTAAAGAGCTTTTAATCGGAGGGTAGTGAGGTCCCACCCCAGCACGGCCAGGCTCTATCCTGAACGCTGTGTCACGGGTCCTGCATGACTTAGTGGCTTCTGCATTACATCCTGAAACTATCGAGTCCGGGATTCATATTCAATAAGCATTCTTAAGAACGTTCTTAGACTTACTCTCCTGAATTTTCTAAATTTGAAAGTAACACAACTTCTGATTGGCTAAACCATTTGGATGAGCGAGGTAATATGACCATACAAAAACCTCATAAAACTAATTTCCAACAGACAACGTTTGAATTACTTTGCTGTAAAGGAAGGACAATCAACCTGAATCAATGTTTAATCCGTGAACATAAGTAAAAACAGTATTGCAAAAGGAGAAAATGTTTACATTTTGTGAAAAATGTATCACGAAGTTGGTATCGCGATTTTATCGTGTTGAATCATACTGTCGATTAAGACATCATTAAACTGACATGCTTTAATTTATTCCCTACCTTGTTCTTCAATGAACATTTTCCTGTTTATGTACCCATAACGATCTCCATCGGTTAAATCAGTGCCGTTAAATTTAATGGTCCCTGTAGTTAAATCCTACAGCGATATTATCGCGATATTACTTCGCTTATGTCGCGGTAAAATTTATCACGTTTAACGTCATCGATATCCCATTTGGCAGATCAAGGACATCACTGTTTCGATCGATAAAGAAATTTTTACAACGCTAAAAGTCTGAAAATTGGATTTTAAGTCTTTTACGAACGTAAAAAATGGATATTAAACTGATTTATGTTAAAAGCATACGCAGACGAATCGGATATGATTCAAATATCGAATATTTATCTTTGAAATGGTAGAAAAAGTTGTGGAAAAAGGAGAAAATGCTTGGAGAAATAGCAGTTTCTCCTGTTACTAAGTATGTTTTAACAGAGCTTTTATTTATGGCGATATAATAGGAGTCGTGCTGTGGCTGACGGGGGCTTAATGCACCACCGTGATATGTAATACCATGCAAGTCATCACATGATCATGAAACCATCATGTCCATTTTTTCTAGCAAATGGCTGAATCATGAGGTAGAGGTCCCTAGACTCTGTAGAAAATTTACCAAAGGCTAAAGGTTTCGGCCCAGGTCAGCCTGCGCGGACTGCGCAGGCTGACCTGGGTCGAAACTTTTTGCAGGTGCATTGAGCCCCCTTTTCACAGAGCATGACTTATATGCTTATATTGAAAATTTGATAAAGTGGATTAAAAGTTTTACAGCTCTAAGCACCAGAGTACTATGATCAGCATTTGCTGAATTTAAACTCTGCATATCTGTAATGGGCGGGGTCCTGTTTGGCCCAGCGGTGAAGATTCAGGATTTGCAATCCAGCGGGCTCAGGTACAATTCTCACTCGAGGCGTTGGGGGGGGGGGGGGGTTGCGTGATTGCCCTTTGACCAAACACGTCAGAGCCCTTACGTTGCAATGTTGAAACCCAGAACACACTTGGATGAGTGAGGTGATATGATTGAAATAATACTGAAAGCAGAAAAAAAGTATTCAGTCAATCGGTTAAACTTTAATGGGTAGTGCTATCGGCCACAAAGGTTCACATACATTCTAGAAGGAGAAAATGGAGATCAGACTGCATAGATCGTGGGGTCTGTTGTCGGGTCTCAACTGAACACTACATGTATTTGTTTCTTAACCGTCATTAGACCGTGACTGTGCGGGGTCGAAACTGTTTGCTATATATAAATTTCCTGCATGTCGAAGGACCATTCGAACTCAAGATCCAGTCCATTGTTAGACTAAATGGATTTTATGGATCCATAATTATGTGATGACTTGCATGGTGTATTTCATCACGGAGATATATTGAGCCCTCTTTTCCCGGAGCATGGCATAATTATAATCGCTTTTTGCGGTGAAATAGTGAATATTATTTCATGATTTCCGGTAGGATATCGAGAAATAGCGGTGAAAATATTTTACGATATTACACGGGTACGACCAGTGAGAATACCGATTTGTACTGATTTTTATGGAAGTCTCGACAAAGAAAGGCGTTAGAAGCATGAAATAAATAGAATATTTGTTTCTTTCGGTGAAAGATCGAAATTTATTTCATCGAGTGAACATCATCGGTAATATTTTCACGAGTGGCTGGCTGCGCCACTCGTGAAAATATTACCGATGATGTTCACTCGATGAAATAAATTTCGATCTTTCGGTGTGCCACTCGTGAAAATATTACCGATGATGTTCACTCGATGAAATAAATTTCGATCTTTCACCGAAAAAAAACAAATATCCTCTATATGATTCATTACTTCCACTTTTGCACATCATCATTATCACCATCATCATCATTATCTTTATCACTATCATTAATATCATCAATATCATGATCATTACGATCATCTTCTTCTCCTGCTTATCATCATCATCATCATTACTTTTATTGTATGGAAAACTTACGAGATTCAAAGGGGAAAAAAAAGAGTAAAAACTGACAGATTTATCCTCCCATTTATGATCCCTCGCCGTTGGTTGCAAGTCTGTCTTATCTATATACGCTGTTTCTATGTTATTTTAGAAGTTTTATTGTTTTTTCAACATCCGAGCACTTGTCGTTTAATGCTTTACTGAGCAATCCGGATTCTTGCGACTTCGAGGACGAAAACTGTTGAAAACATCATTGGAAAAAAGAGCAGTATTTCTCTCTTCCCCCCCCCCCCCCCCCATGTTTTCTATCCTTTTAAGGAGAGAGATGCTGCATTAAGTGCCAGGTTTAAATTTTCGTTGGCAAATGCTCTCATTATGGACGAGTCTACAATTTTCTCTTGTTGTAAAGAGTTTGATGTTTCATTCATAGTCGACCAGCTGTTGTTTTAAAGGGAAACAAGAGCTTCCTTCAAGATTCAATGGTTCAAGGTCAGTTACACAGGATGTCGATGTATCTTTCAAAAATAGCTTTTGAGGTCATTCGAATGCACCGAATGCGCTTGCTTTTGACATTATTCTTGGTACTGATAGAGAATGAACTGATGGTAATTTGCGATTGGTCAAAAATATGAACAATTTGATATTTCATAAGCGTTTCCCAATAACCAAATAAGTACTCCTTTTCAGCAACATGGAAAACAGCGAGGAAAAAGAAGCAATTTCTCGTGAAATCAAAATAGTAAAAGGATTCGATCCAGACCAGCCTGCGTGAACTACGCAGGCTGACATGGTCGGTACATTTTGCAGGTGCATTAAGCCCCCGTTTCACAGAGGATGGGTCACCTGTATAAAACACGAGGAATTGTCCGGCTTTTTTTTTTTTTATTGTTGTTGTTTAAAACTCTAACTGCGTCTGATACGTGTAGCCGTTATTGCTTAATGCGAAATAAGCACATTTTGATCGTTTTGAACAGAAAGAGTTGTCATGAAAGCTTAGTTAATTTTCGCGCTGAATGATGGTTTTGAAGGTTGTAGGTTGGAAGCCCAGCGGAAGCAATTACTTCTGCATGTTCTTTTACCATTAGAATCTAGAGGTGTCCCGTCTCCTCCTCTCATCAACTTATGGGAAAGAAGCTCAACTCTTTACCAAACAAAAGAACTTTAGACCGGTCCAAGTTGAAAGCATTTGCAGACGACAAATAAAACGATACTAAAATAATGGGATTTGTATCAGAAAGAGTAGAAAATATTGTGGGAAAGGAGCAAATGCTGGTTACCAGCCTTTTCTCCTTTACCAACAATGTTTTCTAATGCCTTTTGTCTCAGGGTTTTGAAATTCGGGATTGTATGGTATGGGTTTACCGTGGCCTTTGGGGTTCCTAGACCAAAATCAGCTTGCAGAAAGTCAGTTCACTTTGACTTTACTCAGCTCTTTTTGATGCTTTGATTGATTGTTGAGCTTTATACCAGACGGCAAAGTTTTAGACTGGTCCAAATTCAAACCATTTGCAGACTACAAATTAAATGTGGCTCAAATGATCGGCTTTGTCTTTGGAGGGGTATCAAATATCGTACAAAAAGGAGAAAATTTTGGTTACAAGCATCCTTTCCATTTGAAACAATGTTTCTAAAAGGTCCATAAACCCTAGGTCCTAAAAAAGGATGCTATTTTGTTTGATAAAGGCTTAAAACATTCCTGTACGACCTTTTTTTTTAATCTACCAAACTGTATTGAAAATTACAAAAATAAACGTAAGGTTCTTACAAAAGAGATAATTTAAAGGAAAAGAGAGCATTGATCTAAAACAATCATAAAAAACATTGTGGGAAAACCTCAAAAGCTTGCTACGAACAATTACTCCATTTTCCTACAATTTTTTACAAAACTGTCGACTACGAGAGTTTAACCCTCAAGCTCCTAAGCGCTACTCACTGACCTTTTGCGGACATTGTGGATTAATATCATACTGCTCTTGGATCTACAGTGTCAGATAAGGAGATATTGATCTCCATATAAGTGAGTTTGAAATATCATTATTCGGGTCTTTATTATCGTTTTTTTTTTTTTTCAGTTATTTAGCAGGATAAGGGTTAACCCTTTACCGCACAATGCAGCCTTTAAACGACCCTGGGAAAGAAGCCTTTTGAAAACATTGTGGGAAAAGGAGAAAATGCTAGTAACCAACATTTCTCCTTTTCACACAATGTTTTCTACCCTATTTAAGAGAACATTGCACCATTTGAGCAACATTGGAATTGTCGTCTTCAAATGCTTTCATTCTGGGCTAGGCTAAAATTTTGTCGCCTCTGGTAAAGGTTTAAGACGTCGTGTTTTTTCACGGTAAGGGGTCTCGTTTAACCCTTTACCACACAATCCCGACTTCTAACGACCCTGAGGAAAAAGCCTTTTAAAAACATTATGGAAAAGGAGAAAATGCTGGTAACCAGCATTTTCTCCTTTTCCCACAATGTTTTCTACTCTTTCCAGAACAAATTTTAATTTTTGAGTAACATTTATTTTGTCGTCTGCTAAAAGCTTTTCAATTTGGACTGGTCTAAAATTTTGTTGTTTGGTAAAGAGTTAAGCGAGGAGTACATGCCGATCTGAAATTATCAGAGTACATGCGATCGTGTGTTGGTTCCGGTGATTACAGAAAATCAGCGGGAGGAAGGTTAAGTGGATGCACGTGCGCCTTTATTAACCCTTATCCTGCTAAATAAATGAAATGAAACTTTTCAAGTCGATAGTAAAAAAACCGAATAATGTTATTTCAAACTTATATTCCGGAAAAAAAATCTCCTTATCAGACAGTGTAGATTTATATGGTAAACTTACAGAATGCATCGGAATCGGAAGACTACTTTTAAAACTTAATCTAAAAACAACCTGGCTTAGAATAGAAAAAAATCGCCGTGTACTATGGACACGCTTTCTAATCTTGATCTACACGCCTAGGGCACTCTCACGAGAAACTCAGTGCTTCCAGTGAGGTTCGTACCCGGGACCTCTAAGTTACGAGTCCTACACTTTACCACCGAGCCATAAGACTCCTGCGTTACGTCAGAAATGAGGCTCATTGTGTGGCTTGATTGTATTTTGTAGAAACCCTTTTTCAATATTATTTCATTTATAACACGACGACCATTGCACCAATCCATGTTTTCCTCAAGTTTTTTTGTTTGTTTTGTTTTGCTTTTTCCAAGCCCTGGTTGCTTTTCCACGTTACCATTGGCGAAAAAAAAAACATATCAGCGGGGAGAGATGAATAAATTCTGTAGAATGACTACCATCAATCCTCGGAAAGAAATTGAACCAGCTGATGGTTTAAACAACTTCCCCCTGATTTCGAGTCCCGCACGTTACCTATACTAAGCAATCGGGCACGGAAGAAATGAGACCAGAAAGTCCTTGACTCATTTCTTGTATAGGATTTCATACCGACCCACGCGCACTTGTAGAGAAACATAATCCATAAAGATCTCTTTTTATGACTTGCGCACGATTTACCCTTTCTGTGCCTACTTCATTGGCTTCATTGGCAACATTGGCTTCATTTTGGGGCAGTGTAGATTAAGATCAGACAGCACCGAACGTTCAGTCTGGTTTTAGATCTATACATTCCGATAGTCTTTTGGTTATTTTCTTCGAAAAAAAAAACATTTAATTGGAGTTCTTGGGTCTTATTTAGTTATTTACACCTTAAATGTATTAGTATCCATTTCAATTGTAAAGCGCCCAGTCGGTTAACCCTTTACCGCACAATGCCGCCTTTTAACGCCCCTGGGAAAGAAGCTTTTTGAAAACATTGTGGAAAAAGGAGAAAATGCTGGTAACCAGCATTTTCTCCTTTTCCCACAATGTTTTCTACCCTAACGAAGAAAAAATGCACCATTTGAGCCACATTGAAATTGTCGTCTGCAAATGCTTTCAAATTGGATAAGGCTAAAATTTTGTCGTCTGGTAAAGGGTTAATACAATAGCTAGGATTTTTATTGCAAGTTTATAATTAGCCAGTTCCCTCACTATCCAAATTTTTTACGATCTTTAAGAACACTTTTTTTTTTTTCCTCTAAATTTTGAGAAAAAAAATTGAAATAGTAGAACGTGCTGGTAACAACTGGTGTTTGATCATTTCTTAACAATGATTTTAATCCTTTAAAATACATGTACAAATCCACCGTTAGAGCATCAAAACTCTTTCAGCACCAAATATAATTGAGCCATACTCTGTGAAGCGGGGGCTTAATGCATCTGCAAATTGTATCGATTCAGGTCAGCCTGCGCAGTCCGCGCAGGCTGACCTGGGCCGACACTTTTTGCTTTTGGTAAATTTTTCTGCATGTCAAAGAACCAGTGTACCCAATGATTCAGTCGGTTGTTCGACAAAATTGATTTTATGGATCCATAAATTTGTGACAACTTGCTCATGGATCACGGGGATGCATTAAACCCACTTTTGCCAGAGCTTGGCTCGTATATAAGTGCCCTCTTTCGACTCTTGAAATACAATCCACTGAAAATCAGAATTTTTTTTCTTTATCTTATAGGCTTGACTTACACAAGCGTGCGGTATAGATCTAAAATCAGACTGCATGTTCTCTGCAGTCTGGTCTGAATCGATGGTGTCCATAAAAGCCCATTTCGCGTCGCAAGGGTTGATATTGTCGTCTGCTAATGCACTCAATATGGACCAGTTTAAAATTCTGTCATGTGGAACAGGGTTAAATAAATTTATGAAAGGCTTTTAAATACATGTAGAGGATTTTTTTTTTATCGAGTGAACACCACAGGTAATATTTTCACGAATGGTGCAGCCACGATTGAAAATATTACCGTAGGATGTTCACGAGATGAAATAAATTTCGGTCTTTCAACGAAAAAACAAATATTTTATTTATTTCATGGTTCTCAGCCCTTTCTTGTTGGGACTTGCGTAGTACACAGGAGCTCTCGGCATTTCCGCACCAGTGAGTTTATCAATCGGTACATTCACTGGTCGAAACTTTGAAAATATCAAACCGTAATCCACCATTGTTTCCCGATAAACTACCGAAAAGCATGATATAAAGGATAATTATTGCCTAAATATATATATTGAATGTGAAGAAAACAAACTTTCGGTGCATTTTTCATCATTGCATATTCTAGATATGTATCAGGTATAATGCATGTTTTATGACGTTCCCTGAAATAAAAAGGTTATATAAAGAAGGATTTAGCTGTAACCTTTGCCAAACATTCCCATTGTATATAAATTATGATTTAGCTTAACCCTTTACCAAGCAAAATGGCGTTTTAAAACATTGTTAGAAAAAGAGAAAATGCCTGTAAGCAGCGTTTTCTCCTTTTGACACGAAATTTTGCAACCCTTAAAAAATCTACCGATTGAGCTATCCTTCATTTTTGGTCGTCTGAAAATGGATTTTGTTTTGGCATGGGCCACTGAAACTATGGGTTTATCACGAAATACCGAAATTTTCATTGATAAATCGTCGGACACTGTTACTAAAAATAGCACATTGGCGCATAGCCTCTACATCCATACAGAGGCGATGCGCCAATGTGCTTAATCTTAAGTAACAGTAAGAGCCCCTCACTATTAGCAATACAGCAATGTACGTAATTCAAGGTATGTTCAGTTTTATATCTTTTGTCAGAGAGACTTCAGATATTTAAACCATTCACAAGACAAAAAAAAAATTAGATCTGTCCAATTTGAAAGCATTTTGCAGACAACACATTAAATATTGTTTAGCTGATGTTTCTTTGTCATGGAGAGGGTAGAAAGCGTGGTAGGAAAATGAGAATATGCTGATTTCCACGATGTTTTCGCTATGTTTCTGCCAAGGGTTGATAAACGACAAGATTGTTCGTTAAAGGGTTGTGGAGAGAGTATTTTAGGAGGCCCATTAAACTCCGTGAACTTCAAAATAATAATATTACAATCGTCGGTCATTAACCTCTGTGCTGAGAGGCACGACTCAAAACGCTTTTGAGGACAGTGTAGATCAAGATCAGACTGTAGCGAAGGTGCAGCCTTATCATGGGTTAACACTCACACTCTCCGATACTTTGAACCCGCAATAGTTGGCTTTTACTATTACCCTAAATTGTTCATTGCTGAGCCCGGTGGCTCAGTTGGTAGCATACAGGACTTGAGACCTGGAGGTCGCTGGTCCGATGCCCCAGCTCGGCCGATGTCTTTCTGGGGAATGATGATAGCCATTGCGAGAGGATTCATTCCTCTTTCACTGCCGATCATTGTCTCGACGGTGGTTACATGGGAAAGCAGCCAGCGCATTTGGAGGAATATTGTCTAAAGCACTGGTAAAAGAAACACCACGGGTGCACGGATAGTTGTGCTGGCCACCGCGAAATAACTTATATGAGCCATGCTCTGTGAAAAGGGGGCTTAATGCATCTGCAAAAAGTATCGACCGAGGTCAGGCTGCACCATCCGCGCAGGCCGACCTATGCCAAAACCTTTTGCTTTTCGTCATTTTTTTGCACGGTGAAGGACCATCCTACCTCAGGATTCAGCCTATTTTTAGACAAATTGGATTTTATAGATCCATAATTATGTGATGACTTGCTTGGTATCTTGCTTCACAGAGATGCATTAACTCTTTACCACACAATCCCGACTTTTAACGACCCTGAGAAAGAAGCCTTTGGAAAACATCGTGGGAAAAGGAGAAAATGCTCGTAACCAGCAATGTTTTCTACACTTCCCAAAACAAATTTCAGTTTTCGAGCCACGTTTATATTGTCGTCTGCAAATGGTTTCAATTTGGACTATTCTAGAATATTGTCGTTTGGTAAAGAGTTAAATCCCCCTTTTTCGTGACTCGTGGCTCACGTTGTTGAAGTCGGCGTTAAACATCATACAAATAAATTTAGCAAAATAAGAATTTAGAAGGACTCTTAGGATTCTATTGCAATTTTCACGGCTGATTTTCTTAACTCTTTACCAAACGACAAAGTTTTAGCCTCGTCTAATTTGAAAGCATTTGCAGATGACAAAATAAATGTTACTCAAAAATTGAACTTTGTTTTAGGAAGGGTAAAAAACATTGTGGGAAAAGGAGAAAATGCTGGTTACCAGCATTTTCTCCTTTTCCCACAATGTTTTCAAAAGCTTTCTTTTTCAGGGTCGTTAAAAGTTGGGATTGTGTGGTAAAGCAGTAAACCAGAGCCCCTCACAAATAATCAAACAGTATAGATAAAGTTCAGACTGCACGTTCTATGCAGTGATCTACTCTGTCAGCAAAAAGCAAGTGTGGCTTGCGAAAAGGTAATATGAAAGACAAAAGGATAGGGCGGACGGCCTAATATACTTTTAATCCTACATGCCTACGTAGACATATTACAAACACATTAAAATGATTGCCGTAATTGCATATCTCTCGGCTTGAACTGAGTTGAGCATGCAAAACGTTTTATGTGCGCCTACCCCGATCTCTCAAAGATAGACGGAATACCATTTTGCAATGCGACCGATCCGTCATTTGAACGAATTTGCACCTTTTTCCCGACTTCATCCATCCAGTTCCAACTCTTTTGCAGAGAAAAGTATAGTTTGTGGTGTTTTTTCAGTGTTTCACAAAAAATCATAATAATTCGCAGTGAAAAATCTAAAAAGACCCATTCAAATTTTTAAGCGGACAGTGTAGATATAAAAGGCCCCTTTAAAGTGTTAAGCAGATAGTGTAGACTGCACAGATCATGCAGTTTTATCTGAGATCTACACTGCTCCCTTCTTTTCTGGGTATTCTGAGGAAAACAGCCATGGAATTGCAATTTATGTATCTGTAGAACTGTTTTGTTTGTAATGGAGTTTAACGCTGTTTTTCATTTATTTAACGCTACAGGAGTTACGCCCTTTACCGAACAATCCCAAGTTTTAATGACACTGAGAAAGAAGTCTTTTGAAAACATTGTGGGTAAAGGAGAAAATGCTAGTTACCAGCATTTTCTCCTTTACCCAGGATGTTGTTTTACCCTGCCAGAAACAAATGTCATCATTTTAGCTATATTTATTCTGTCGTCTGCACACGCTTTCAACCTTGACAAGTCTACAATGTTGTTTAATGTAGAGCTAAACCTAAGAACTATTTTATGTTGTTAGGGACATCTTAAAGGAAAAAAGACTATTTCTTTATCGTTTCAAAAAAAAAAATAGGTATACTCTTGAAATTTGAAAATTTTAGAACCCAATTACATAGTGAAAACGAGAAATTATCGTGTATTTTCAAAACTTTATCAGAACTAATTATATTAATTCATTGATGATTTATTAGAACAAGATTTTGCCAGCATATTGTCCCACGGTACATAGAAATAAATTTTCAAAACTTTTTAGGAACTCATTGGTGATTCATAAAAACAAGATTTTGCCAGCATATTGTCCCACGGTACATAGAAATATGTTTTCAAAACTCCTTAGGAACAGATTATATTAACTCGTTGATGTATCATGAGAACAAGATTTTGCAAGCGTATTGTCCCACGGTACATAAAAATAAATTTCCAGAACTTTTTAGGAACTGATTATGTCAACTCACTGATGTATCATGATAACAAGATTTTGCCAGCAAATTGTCCCACGGAACATAGAAATAATTTTTCAAAACTTTTTCAGAACTGATTACATGAAATCGTTGATGTATCATGAGAACAGGATTTTGCAAGCGTATTGTCCCACGGTACATAGAAATAAGTTTTCAAAACTCTTTAGCAACTGATTATATCAACTCATTAATGATTCATGAAAACGAGATTTTGCCAGTAAATTGTCCCTACGTTCATAGAAATAAATTTTCAACACTTTTTAGGAACTCATTATAATGACTCACTGATGATTCATGAAAAAAATGCCAGCATATTGTCCCTAGGTACATAGAAATAAACTTAATACCATTTTAGGAACCTATTATATTAACTCATTGATGATTCATGAGAACAAGATTTCGCCAGCATATTGTCCCACGGTACGTAGAAATAAATTTTCAAAGCTTTTTCGAAATTGATTATATTAACTCGATGATTAATGAGAACAAGATTTTGCCAGCATATTGTCTACGGTACATAGAAAGAACTTTTCAAAACTTTTTAGGAATTAATTATATTAACTCATCAATTGATGATTTATGAAAACAAGATTTTGCCAGCATATTGTCCCACGGTACAAAGAAATAAACTTTCAAATTCTTTTGGGAACTGATTATATTAGCTCGTTGATCATTTTGAGAACAGGATTTTGCCAACATATTGTCCCGCGGTACATAGATGAAGTGTGATATAGAACCCACGGCAATAATGCTTCATTATTATACTTTGGATTAAGGTTTGCAGCGGTACAACGATAAAGTGTCATTTGGAAACCATAAAATGTCTAATTTAGTATTAATGAGAACAAGATTTTGCGAGCAAAATGTTCAACGGTTCATAAATTAAGTGTCTTCATGGATCCCCCCATGAAATGCTTCGTTCATTTGTCATTAGAACAAGAGTTTGCCAGCAAAATGTCCCATGGTACTTGGATGAAGTATAACATGCGTAATCAAAGTATCGTACGAAAGAGAACATGCAACGGCACACAGTCAAGTTTTTGTAAAGACAGTCTTACCCAATACTCATACACATTTTCAGTTTTCAATAGGTTGGGTCGTAATTGCTGATTGGATATCTAAAAGTTAAACGCACTTGATTTTCAGGAATCACAAACTGAGTTGGATCGCAATTAGTAACAACTGATCATCCTGTTCACCCTCTTTAACCTCTTCAATCTTGTGATATACTTTCAAACCCACAATGGTTGATATGATACATGCCATATAAAACATTTGAAGTAAAACAAGTAGGATAGACAGTCAGGCGAGACAGAAGGGATGGGGGATAAAAGTTAACATCTGATTCGTGCTATACTAGATCGTGTGTTTAGTTGTAAGCATTACCCTAGAACAAAATCAATTAAATGCTAGTGATTAAAGATGATAACCATCACAAAAAAAACAAACCTACTTGTTTCATGTTCCTTTAGAAAAACTGTTGGGGATAGGAAGGGAGTGTGCTACATACCTGCTGATGTTCAGTCATTCTGCGGTTTGTATCTTGTCTAGACGGGTCTATTAAACAAACCACACTATCATTTTCCAGCCTAAATATCCGAACATTAATTCAACAGATGGTGGTTTAAAACAGATAAAAAAAGAAAAAACGTTCAAGTTCTTTGTGGTTTTGTTATGATGAAAATCCATACAATACTACATATATTCAAAGAAATCGTGGCAGAGGCTTTTTTTCAGAGAACACAGATAAAGAGCAGGCTTCAGGGAAGATCTTGGACTATCACTGTCCAATATTTAGTGAAGTGGTGGAATTACTCTAAAATGTCCTTATGGGGGGGGAGGGGGTGGCTACTTGCTATTTCCGTCTACGGCCATCATAAATTTTGAATTCAGCTTTTTCGTTTCTTCTGGAGTTATGTCTCCATCGCCATCCATTGAGATGAAACGAAACTTCATTGACTGATATGAGCCATGCTCTGTGAAAAGGCGGCTTAATGCATCTGCGAAAAGTATCGACCCAGGTCAGCCTGCGCTGTCCGCACAGGCTGACTGACCTGGGCCGAAACTTTTCGCTACTGGTAAATTTTCTGTATGTCCAAGGTACTATCTACCTCATAATTAAGTCGCTTGTTTAACCCTTTCCCAAACAAGCCCTGGTTTTCACGTGTCTGCAGAACAAGTCTTTTGAAAACACTGTGGGAAAAGGAGAAATTGCTCGTAACGAGCAATTTCTCCTTTTCACACAGTGTTTTCTACCCTTTTTGAGAACTTCCTGCCATTTTCATCAAATTTAAAATTGTCGTCTGCAAACTCTTTCAATTTGGATCAGTCCAAAATTTGTCGTT
The DNA here is from genome assembly GCA_945859785.2 of Tridacna gigas. NCBI lineage: Eukaryota > Metazoa > Mollusca > Bivalvia > Cardiida > Cardiidae > Tridacna > Tridacna gigas. The sequence goes on along the minus strand of OX244030.2, from coordinate 46,676,770 downwards.
TGGGAAAGGGTTAAAAAAGAAAGCCTATTATGGATCCATGGTTATGTAATGACTTGCTTGTTATAATGTATCACAGAGATGCATTAAGCTCCATTTTCCAGAGCATCGCTCAAATACTTTTGAAGGTTGTGGGCTCGGTACCTACCACAGACAATTTCTTTTTCAGCACTTTTTTATCCCAAAATAAGTGTAAACAGTCACGTCCTTATGATTTCTCTCCACGATATACCAACGCCCCTCCCAGAAAATATTTTTTGGTTGAAAGAAACTAACACGACTTAGACGAGAGACATACAAAGAAATACACTATTATCGTAACGGAATGGTCATCGATGTTCCAAAAAGTTTGAGCAGTTCGTTGAGAAAAATGCCTCCTTTTATCAACAAAGCACGCATATAAAAATGGGGAAAAAAGGGGGAATTCTAACCTCATAGCCCACGTGAATTTGGCTATATATAAACACAGTGCATCGGAAGCGTGGTAAAATCACAGGCCTTTGAAACTCTATTTGTCTATCACGGAACACCAAAATTTTCCTTGGTCGATCACTGCAGATTGGTGCATCACCTGTATATCACGGATTACTCAAATTTTCTTTACACTGTTACTATAAATAGCACATTGGCGACTGCCTCTATATTGTACATAATAATAAGACAAGGTGTGCAACGAAATCGAAGAAAATTTTTACCCCTGTCTCCTTTTAGATATAATATTTAACTGCAAACGGAAAAATAAACTTAGTTACCGTTGCAGATGCCTTCACAAATGATTTTTCTCGTGTACCCTGACCTTCGAAAGTTCCAGACGGCTATTGCGATCAAGCAATAGCTCTGATCTAAAAAGAAAAAGTAAAAATGTTCTACATTTTCCGGATCGCCATGCGCTGACGTCACACAATTCATTATGACGCAGTGAATTATAACTCAGGTGAACAGACGCGCCAAAGTTTTTGACCAATAAACGGTAAATGCGCGTTTGAAAATATGCGAAATGGAAGATAAAAATATTGATACTGGATTAGATGAAAAGATATTATATATAACAGACGAAATATTATTTCAATAATTTCTTCAATATATCAACAAAATAATTTTAGATCTTTGTTTGAAAAAACGTATTTTAGTTTTAGTCCGCTACGGGATGATAAATTGTGTAACGTCAGCGAATGCGATCCGGAAAATGTGGAAGCTTTTTAAAATGTTTTAGATAAGAGCTATTGATTGATTGCAAGAGCCGTTTTGAACTTTTGACGGCCAGAGTGCACAAGAAAAATCATATGTGAACCCATCTGCAACGGTAACTAGTTTTCCGTTTTCGGTTAAATATTATCTTTGACAGGGGAGAGGAGTAAAAATTTTCTTCGATTTCGATGCACACCTTGTCCTTCTATATACCATATAGAGCCAGTCGCCAATGTGCTATTTATAGTAACGGTGTCCGCTCAGGAAAATTTTGTCATCCCGTCATTCCCGTGATAGATCAAATTAAATTTAAACATATTTTATTCAATAGACATTGACATTTACATAGACAATACAAGAAATAAATGTGAAAAGGATAAGCAACATGCTTTCGTTCCGTGATAGATTAATGGAATTTCAGTGACCTATGGTAAAATCGACGCCATTCGATACAAAGTGAAGTCATTCTGTGTAAAGTAACTCGCCCATGGCTGTTCCATGTCTCCGCCCTCAGATACATGTATCTTATCAATGAAAGTTACTCGACGTAAACAAGTCGTCATTTTCAGCCACCGAACCAAGGGGAAATGAAAAACTCTAGGATCAAGTGTCTTTTCCTGTTGAAGATTAACATCAAAACTGGCCGGTGTTGCAATGAAAATGGGACTGGGAGCGGGTGGAGTAATATCACAGCGTTTGAAACGACTTCGACTAATGCTTGACGTTACATTCATTCTTCTTTGCCGTTTGAAAGGGAGAAAATAAAGTAGTTAAACGTTGCGGTTTCCTCTTGTTATTGCTGTGTTTGATGCCTGTGGTTTTATTGAGATTTTGATTTTTTATGTACATGTATTTACCGACTGGGCAGTGGGGTTTTGTTTTTGTTAGTACATGTAACTGGAACAGCCTTAGTTTATTCAATGAAATTAATCCGCATCCGCGTTTCTATACTAAATATGAATTTGATTTCGTTTTGGATCAAGAGTTGGTCATGCTGGAATCGAAATAATTTTCTTTCTATCGTGGTTTATCGTTCAATAAACCACAGTTATAAGTTGAATAAACCACTCGGGCTAACGATACGATAAACCACGATAGAAAGTGGATTATTTCTGAAATAAACGTCAGGTAAACACGAAAGTCGTGATGGGCCTATATAGCCCCAATTCCTTCTAGATAAGTGCGTCATAACTGGCTTAGACAGAGTACTGATCTGTGAGAAGCCTGTATTGCAACGTTGGCGATCCTTCACTTTCTTGTAGCATTTAGCTTTTCCACTTTCCTTGTATTTTTCGGCAAGGCTAAAGGAAATGCATGTAGCTTGAAGATAGCACATTTTGTTTGAGATTTACCAGAAAAATACCGATTTACCAAGAAAATTGTATAGTATGCCATCGGGTATGTATGAAAAACTCAGAACTGTAATGTTCTGAGCTGACATTACACTGAATCAGATGTCTTATGGGTTTTATAGAGTACACAGGCAAACAAGCAATCAGACAAGCACGAAGTTAAAATGCTATGTATAAATCCTCCGAATTAAAATATTTACTTCTGTTCAATTTTTCTTGCATATAATGTAGCACTACATGTTTATTATCTTGTATAACAACTGGAATTTCTACTTGAGTTGGATTAAAAAACGCACCCTCCCACTGTAGTGCTTTGATTGGCCGCGAAGGCCATGAGAGGTCGATATACTCTGAAAAAAATCTGTAACGTAGCTAAACAATTCAGGGATAACCTGACATTTTAATTCTTTCGCTGCCAACTAAATGAATTTGACTTTTTTTCCGAGTTCTAAAAGCAGATTTTTTCTCTCTGTTTAAGGAGTTTTACCTTAGTTTGGCACCTTGTAGCGGACGATGTATATCCAAGATCAGACTGCACTTTATGTGCAGTCTGATCTTGATCTACGTTGTCTGCAATAGCTTTTGACGTTGCCACTGGCAGAGAAAGAGTTAATTTTCATTCGTTTTACGTATCTATCGTTGTTTAATGACATTGTACGTAAACTTAGACGATATCTCCAGTCTGAAGGCTTTTAGTGATGCTTCAAATTGGGTACCATAGACATGAATGAAAATTTATGTTTCATTTGAACTGTTCTAAAGTACCCTTTGCAAAAGAATACAAGTCTTTTCACGGCGGCAACGGCACCTTTTTTGTGCATTCCTTGTGATTCTTCTGAAGCACATCATACGCACATTACATTTTTGAAGCCGCTGGCTTCTTACCCACATAAAATATAGTACAGTGTCCAGGGTTGAGGGCGGAATGATTCCTCTCTGGATGACCATCATCAAGCCGAATTTTGACCCGGTAGGGTTTCATGCATTACAGATAGGCCAGAGAGTCGAATCGAGAATGTTAGAAAAATAGTTCTATTTTCAGTCGATTTTTTTTTTTTTTTTTTTATTCCTAGAAGCCGAGTTTTCAAAAAAAGAACATCAAAATGCCTGTGTACATGGAAGTTAAGAAACCTGTCTGTCAATGATTTACAGAGAAAGACACAGCAAGGAGAGAGAGACAGAGTGAGACAGACAGACAGACAGACAGATAGACAGACAAAGACAGAGACAGGGACAGAGTATATAGACAGAGAGGCAAAGAGAGTAGAAAAAAGATACTGGTTAATGATTCCATTCAAAGACACAGAAGGTCAAATTTCAAGTAAGCATGATAGTCAAAAAAAGAATTTGTCGATGCGAGAGAGAGAGAGGGAGCAGAAACGTACGGAATACCATTAGGGCCATCGCCTTTAAATGTGTTAATTTGAAACGCGATACACGATAGTACGATGATGATAATGCGAAATCACGAAACTACGATGATGAAAACGCGACATTATCATCATCGTACTATCGAGTATCGCGTTTAAAATTAACACATTCAAAGGCGATGGCCCTAACAGTATTCCGTAGAAACGAAACATAGTGCACCCTTCTGTAACAGAAAAGTCCTTCTCGATAATGAAGAGTGACGTGATCATTTGTGCTGGCATTATTTGGTAAATTGATACACATCTAAAGTCCTGGAAATAAACTTCGGAGATCCATCAAATAATTCTCCGTTACCCCTTATCCTGCTAAATAAGTGAAATGAAACGCTAAGGTCGATAGAAAAAGCCTAAATTTTGCTGTTTCAAAAGTAATTTTCGGGGGTAATATATCTTCTCATCGAACAGTGTAGATCCTAGACAAGACTGCACGTTCTGTGCTGTCTGATCTTGATCTACACTGTCCGCAAAAGGCTACAGAGTCGCGCTTAGCAGCAAAAGGGTTAAAATTTGTCCCTTTAGCAACAATCCCGCGTTCTTACGACTCTTTAAAAAACATTTTTGAAAACGTTTTCAGAAAAGGAGAAAAGGTTGATTGCAAGCATTTTCTCCCTTTCTCACAATGTTTTCTTTCACGTTTTGATACAAATTCCACCATCTGAGCCACGATGAAATTGTCGTCAGCAAATCGATGGGTGAATGCAAAACTATTTCATCTGCGTTTTGGAAAATTCTACATGTGAGGGAAAAAAATCCTTCTCATTTCTGTGAAAAGCGATGTTAGATCATCTTATTTATATAGATTGAGTTGAATTCATTCATACAATTCAATAATAATGCAGTTTTAAGGTTGCTTGTGTCTAGAATGTTCCAGCTAAAAGGGTAGTGTAGATTAAAGATTAGAGCTGCAAGTTCTGTGATTCATGGCACGTTTTGTTCTGAAAAAGTACTTTACAGGTTATTAGGGGTAGATTTTTTTTTCAAATTGTCCTAAAGGTGTTCAAGAGTTCACATTTAGAGTAACTTGGTGAGGCCTCATAGAAAAGAAACTGTTGCACTCTTTACCAAAAGACAAAATCTTAAAAATGTCCAAATTGAAAGCATTTGCAGACGACAAATTAAATGTGGCGAAAATGATAAGAATTTTCTCTGAGAAAGGCAGAAAATTTTAATGTTGTAAGGAAAAAAACAGAAAATGCTTGTTACCAGTGTTTTTCCGTTTTCAGACGAAGTCTTCAACAGCCTTTTTTCCTCAGGGTCGTTAAATCTCGGGATTGTTTGGTAAAGGATTAACCCTTTACCACACGGCAAATTTTTAGACTGGTCCAAATTTAAACCATTTTCAGCCGACAATTTAAATGTGGCTTAAATGACAGGATTTGTGTCTGAAAGGCTAGAAAACATCGTGGGAAAAGGAGAAAATGCTGGTTACCAGCATTTTCTCCTTTTCCCACGATGTTTTCAAAAGTCTTATTTCCCAGAGGTGTTAAAACTCGTGATTGTGTGGTAAAGGGTTAAAATCTCTAATAGTCTATGTATTTGTCCCGGTTCCCAGAAAAAAATTATTCCGGTAATTTTCTGGCAGACGTAAAACAATTTTCGTTTTCAAGTTGAAAAAAAAAACTTGGCAATAACAATCACATTCTGCGAAATAACAATAGACTTGAAATGCGTATAATTATATAATTACATTTGTATGTTCCGATGCTTTGCAGTTTTGTGGAAAGAATGAAAATGTTCGGCCCGCTTTCCAACCCTAACCCTTTACCAAACAATCCATTGTTTTGACGACCCTGCTAAGAAAGGTTTTGAAAAACTTGCGGGGAAACTTGCTTTCAATTTGGACATGTTTAAATTTTGCTGTCTGGTAAAGAGTTAACCCTTTACCAGACAACCATGAGGAAGATGGTTTTGAAAATATTGTGGGGAAAAGACGAAAAAGCTTGTAACCAGCATTTTTCTCGTTTCCCACAATGTTTTCTACCCTTTGGAAGTCGAATTTTATGCTTTGAGTAGCATTTAATTTGTCGTCTGCAAATGCTTTGAATTTGGACAGGTCTACAATTTTGTCGTCTGGTAAAGCGTTAACTCCTTTTTTTTTTCTCTCATATCCGCCAGCAGACGATTTATGTCTTCTATTCTGTACTTTAAAACATCAGGACAAAAGGGGAAACACTTGAAATGATTATTTTCTCCTTTCGCCACTATGTTTTCACATGTATTTATTTATTAAAACTCTTTACCACACAATCCCGACTTTTAACGACCCTGAGAACGCAGCTTTTTGAAAACATTGTTAGAAAAGGAGAAGGAGAAAACCAGCATTTTCTCCTTTTCCCACAATGATTTCTAGCCATCCCAAAACAAATTTCAAATTCTTAGTGGCTTTTATTTTGTCGTCTGCAAATGCTTTCAATTTGGACCAGTCTGAAGTATTGTTGTTTGGTAAAGAGTTAAAATCAGATTCACTAATTATCACTCTTTATAGGATATTTTAACTGTCGTCTGCAGCTACTGATTTCTTTTCGGGTAATGTTGAGTTTTGCTGAATAACTGATTGTATCCTAACAGATGACAAAACTTTACACTCGTCCAAAATGAATACCTTTGCAGACGACAGAAAGTTGTGGTTCAAATCATGGAAATGTTTCATAAAAGGTGGGAGGGAACACTGCGTACAGATGTAAAATAAAACTTGGCAGCATTATTTTCCGTTTCCCACAAGGTATCAAACAAATTTTCCCATATGATCTTTAAAGCTCGGGACTGTTCGATAAACAATTATCTGGGCCAAGATGAGACTGCACGAATGAGCAGAATACTTAAGCCATCACCGAGCAACCACGTGATTTAACGACCCATAGGAAATAAGGCTATTGAAAACGTTGCGGAAGATAAAAAATGCTACTTACAACTGGATCTTTATTTTCAAAATCAGTATGTTTTCTACTGTCGTTTAACGGAAGCCCATTTAAGACACGTTTAATCTGTCCACTGCAAGTGCTTTACATATGAGCCATGCTCTGTGAAAAGGGGGCTTAATGCATCTGCGAAAAGTAGCGACTCAGGTCAGCCTGCGCAGTCCGCGCAGGCTGACCTGGGCCGAAACTTTTCGATATTCAAACAAGTGCGGTGGGACTTCTTAGACCAAAATCTTGTAAGATAGAAACTTGCAAAGCTCAGATAGTAATGCTATAGAAAAACAAAAACTTGATGTAACATCGATAAGAAATTGGAATTCATGAATGAGTCACTCCCTGGCAAAAGGGGCTAAATGCATCTCCGTGATGCATCATACCAAGCAAGACATTACATAAGTAGAGATCCTTACAATCCGTTAAACGAACAACCTATTGTATCATTAGGTAGAATGGCCCCTTGACCTACAGAAAATTGACCAGTAGCGAAAAGTTCCGGCACAGGTCTGCGCGGGCTGACCTGAATCGATACGTTTCGCAGCTGCATTAAGCCCCCCCCCCCCTTTTCACAGAATATGGCTCCTATGTCAGAGATATCTGGCTGCGTTCTGATAACAAGTATTATCGAGTTATTTAACATGCGAAAAATCACTTTTTCTCCTGGAAAATGCGGGGCCATCAACCTATGCCAGTTTGTAGAGTGTCTTGGGTCATTATGTTTGAGATATCTCAGCTCTTCTTCAAGGATCTGAATACAGCTGAAATGAGGTCGAGCCAACATATTACTGTCAAACCTCGAGCGTTCAAACATTCGATAGTTCGAGGTCATCGGCTGATTCAAATTCATGATCAGCTGAAACTGAATTAGAGCAATAAAAATAGCTGTTACCATGAGGAAACTTGAATAATGTTGAAATCGACATAAATACCTTTTTATTCGAAGTATATGTTATAGAATCCAAATTTTACATGGCACATGATAGACAAGAACGCCAATTTCGTGGATTTAAGATTTTAAAGATTCAAATTCTTTCATGTACACGCAGGCCTGTTGCCAAAATTGCATTTTAATACATTTGCACTCTGAAAAAGGGAGGTTAATACATTTGCAAAAAGTATCAACCCAGGTCAGCCTGCGCAGTACGCGCAGGCTGACCTGGGCCGAAACTTTTTGCTATTGGTCAATTTTCTGCAGGTCAAGGGACCAGTCAGTCGGTTGTTAGACAAAATGGACCTCATGGATCCGTTATCATGTGATGACTTGCTCGGTATCATGCATCACTGAGATGCATTAAGCCCCCTTTTGCCAGAGCATGGCTCATTTACATAATTTTGATTTTGTTGAGATCATATCAAATGATATCCCTTTGCTAGAAATTCAAAAATACGCCATGTCCAAGGCTGTTAAATTACGCTTACGGCTATGTCATTAAACAATAAATGAACATACAATATTTTATTTGATCCAGTGTTTTTCAGAAGTTTGGTCGATATGTCCTAATGCTGTAGCGTGTGACTTCACTCTAATTTTTGGTGCAGAAAAACCTGGTTAAGTCAAAACTGTTTTAGTTTCGATTGCTTCGGTCTTTATCTACAAGAGAACAAGCTTTGCTGCTTTTCTATGGTGCTACAACATTTGTTCAACGCAATAAGGTTTGGGTTAATCAAATTTGTAAAAACATCCATTTTCCTTTTTTTCTAATTTTTATTATTTAAACATTCTGTCCCTAAACTTTGTAAAGCTATTTGGCTTTTTCTCCAAAAAGAAACGTTTTTGAACGGAGCGATGAGAAATATCGTTCGGTGTTATTTCTGCGCTGTGGGACTTACAATCTATTGCCGTTGAGTATGACCTGCGACTGGGAATGTAATAAGACGAGCTTTCCACATTGCGCGCATTCCACGCAAAGAAAATATGCGTGCGGGGTTCCAGGAAAACTAGGCCAATCGTTTAGGAATACGAAAATCAGATTTTACATCTTGTTAGAGCTTATTACTCAGCTCTAGATAATGTCAGAAAGAAAAAAAAAAATTACTCGCACTGGTTTATGTGCACGTATTCTGACGCAAACGCGAATCATATACTAGTATGCTCTGGCCTCTCTCATATATGTATACCCAGCCTTTCAATTTATTGCGTGTTAGTCTTCGTCTGTCCATCCGTTAGTCTGTCTGTCTGTCTGTCTGTCTGTCTTCTGTCTGTCTGTCCGTCCACCTGACCGTCCGCCAGCCCGCCCGCCCGGACGGCCACCCGTCCATTTGTCCGTCTCTCTCTCTGTCTCCTGTCTCTGTCTCTCTCTCTCTCTTAGGTGATAAATGACTAAACGAATGTAGAGTCAAATATAAATGTCTAGTTAAACTCTTTTGGTATCTAGTCGATGACGAAAATAAATATCCTACAACCTTGCAGGTAGAACTTAGTCTTTTCTAGACGACAAGTTCCAGACTCGTCCATATTGAAAAAAAAAATTGCAGACGACAAATTCAGTGTGACTCAAAAGTAGAGATTTTTTTGACGATGGAAGAAGACATTGTGGGAAAAGGAGAAAATGCTGGTTTACCTGCATTTTCTACAATTCCCACAATATTCTTAAAAGCCTACTTTGTCAGGAATGAAAATACAACCAAATGAAATTCAAAGAGATTGTTTTATACTGTAGGCTTGACTAAACAAACGGACTTTGTAAATCCAAGATCAGTCTGCACGTCTTGTGCAGTCTGATCTTGATCTATGACGTCCACAAACCACCGGTTTTCGCCTATGGCACGACAAAGGTTAAAGAAAACTTGCCATAAAGCGTTTATGAAAATTACTGATTGAAACGCATCTTAGAACTGAGTCACTGTGAACAAAGAAATAGACAAGCATAATGTGGCCTTATTGAACTGACTTGTACTTCGGTAAAGTAAACTGATAAGTTCGGAATGCAAGCCTACGGGGCTGCTTAGGTGCCATTTGTCAAACATTTTTATTTCGTTATAACTGATCCGATTTAACGAAATAACAATCCGTTATATCGTTTTTGAGTCGCCTGGTTGCGTAGCAACCAGGCTCTCATTGTTATCATCTTGATCCATGGGGTGACGTAAGCATACCTCCGGCCTTGTACTGCTTCCTGTCCCAGTTCCGGTTTGCGAGACGTAACCTAGTTCCGTAATTATTCGGTGAACAAGCAAGTTTTTTTTTTTCCGTTGTAAAATTATAACTCGGAAATGGTGCATTTTGTGATCATGAATATGTCTTTAAAGACTGAACTATTTCAACAGTTCGAAACAACCATTTCGTCCACTTGCATATACGATAACCAATCGTTTACACAAGCATCAAGTATAATTTGCATATATTATAACAGTTTCCGGATACGCCTAAAATGAAATACTCTACGACTGAAATCGTCTTTTCTACGACACGCTTCTATTTGTGGAAGAATTGTTAGCTTAGAACTACACAACTTTTTATTCTAGACTTTACATTATTTCCTTGCACTCGCATATTTTGGCTGAACCAAAACACTGTGGTAAATGCCGTATGTAACGTGCACGGAACCTTGGCTGCACTAAATCACCGCTCAGCAGGTGCTTCTTAAGATGGAATGTATAGTTGAACAACGATACTATGCCACTTGATAAGGATTAAACGAAATGTCTTTTTCGATTGAAATGAATGGCAAAAAAATCTTACAAACAGTTATCTAAATTCTTGAATAAACATATGCAATAGCTCCAAAATTTATAATAACCGTTCAATGTTGTTTGTTTAGATTTTGTGTGTGTATATAAGTGACATAAAATCGACGTTTAGTATAGCTGTGGGACAAATATAGATATTGTGATCACGTGATCATGATGTCATGTGTACTGGCCAGAGGTTCTTCATAAATTTACATATTTATGAATCAATCGCCGTTATTTGCGCTGTCCCTCATCGGCTTTTGATTTTGTGTGGATTCGGAATTTAAGTGGAAATTGCGCAGTTCTTACAACCACCAATCTGAGGGCTTGACTCTTCACTCCACCGGAATTCAAATACCCCAAAATAGATCTGCAGTAACCCACGGGTCTCACTAAAATACGCCACAGAAGAAATATACGCCACAGGTACGCCACAGGAGAAATGTATACGCGACAGCAAATATACAGCTATTAAACTTAGATTTTTATGTTTTATCTAGTAGATAAAGTTATTATCTATCATCTGTGCAAAAATGATTGAAAAATATTTTGTATTAATGCGGAAATTCGATCTTATAAAATACGCCACAGCGGTGTTATAGCCAACCTATACGCCACAGAAGAGATGTATACGCCACAGCAAATATACAGCTATTAAACTTAGATTTTTATGTTTTATCTAGTAGATAAAGTTATTATCTATCATCTGTGCAAAAGTGATTGAAAAATATTTTGTATTAATGCGGAAATTCGATCTTATAAAATACGCCACAGCGGTGTTATAGCCAACCAAAACGCCACAGAAGAGATGTATACGCCACAGCAAATACACAGCTTTAAAAGCTTGATTTCTAGGCAGTATCTATTAGATCATGTTATCATATATCATCAGTGCAAACATTAAATGGAAATAATCGATCTTTATGCGTTAAATCGATGTGATATTATTGAAAGTGTTTGGCAGACATTACGTGTTTATAAATACATGAGGGGAAATAACTCTCGTTCCAGAGTAGCTATTCATTCGGCAGCTCGGCATGTCTCAATCTCTTAAAATTGTTAAGTTTAAAAAACTTCTTCAATGCTTTAACCCTAAACCAGACAAGGCCTGGTTTTTACGGGTCAGAACTAGAAGACTTTTGAAAAAAAATGAAAAGGAGAAAATGATGGTTACCAGAAATTCTCCTTTTCCCACAATGTTTTCTACCCTTTCATATAGAAAAATGTTGTTTGAGCAAATGTTAATTTGGCACCTGCAAAATGCATTCAATTTGGTCTTGTCCAAAATGTGCTGTTTGGGAAAGGGTTAAATCAATGACTTTCATAGATTTTAAAGTCTAAAATTCGAAATCCAGACTGTTTCAAAATTCTGTCGGTTATTTGATGAGGGGGTGGGGGGAAGGGGAAGGTTAAAGACCACGGTAGAGACATGGTCTTATTTTCCCATGTCTGCAATTCATTTTAAAACTCGTGAAAACAAGCGATTATTTTGAAAAGGGATAAATTATAGATGAAGTTAAGAACAAGAGCATCTACGGGGAAGCATTCACCCTTTACCACATTTTCAAGCTTTACCAAAGCCAATGTAAACTTTAGCAGACGATAATCACGAAGACAAGTTTTTATGGTAGAATAAATTTGAGATAAAGGACATAATGATGGAAGGACGCCATTTATCCTTATCCATGTTTAGAAACTGATTTTCACAGGCTGTTTGGTTTCAATATGGTACAGAGTAGAGGGAGTACGTGTGAATCGTGACTCGTGACATTTTCAAACAATTCACACATTTGAAATTGCGGCACGTGGACTGATTTCTACAAGGTCAATTTTTCACACCTCTTTATACCATGATACGAGCATTCATTCAATTCAAATTAATTCAATTAACTTTATTTCTTCCACGTATGCACAACATACAGTATGGAAATACAAAAAATGAATGCCAATGATAATAATGTGATTTGACATTGAATTGAGTTGAATTGAATGATACGAGCATTCATTCACAAAAAAAAAAGAAACAGATAGTATTTGAAGAAACATTTTTATTGAAATTGAAATTATAAAGAATGATGAAAATATAAGCTATATTTACATAAATGTATACATATATAACAAAAAAAATACATAGCATATTCAAGCCTTAAAGAAGGGCCTTCTAACTGCAAAGAATTGTTTATTTAATCCAGAGTCATTGAAATGCACTAACTGATTATCGTAGTCTTTGGGGAAATTAACTCTCAGGTTGATGAAATTGTCTTTTAGAGAACATTTTAAAAGTCTGTTTATTTTGTTTCTTTGTTTATTGAAAGAATCATTGGTAAGTCCTGGCGACTTCACAAAGCACCCACGTTTCACAATCTCGACGACACACACGTTGTTTATTCCATTGTCTTTCAGATATACAGTCAATTCCATTAACTTTTCATAGATCTGGTTCGGCGAAGATGCGACAGAAATGTCGTTTCCCCCAAGCTGGATAACCACTGTTTCTGGCTGGAATTTTAGTGAGACCGGTAACCCACACAAATTACAACTTTATCGCAGTGTTTGTAAAAGGTGGACATAACGTCACGTAGGTTGTGAATCGCGAATATTTAGTTTATATACCAATGCAATATATAGATCTACAGCTTTTAACTGGTGTGGACGCAGTTCTAAATCCTACTAATTAGTAATTGTGGCGGTCCAACATCACGTCCAGGCCCCGTGCTTATAAAACTTGTTTGAGCTCAATCTCATGCTCAAGGAGCGCATTCTTGCTCGTGTTCAGGAGTTTGTGCAGAACGACGGCAGGACAGTGTATCCGAAGAAAAGAGGTGTTGATTAAATGTTTTGCTAACAGATTTAAAATATCGCTTTCCCCATCCGAATCGTAGCTGGGAGGACAATACATGAGATCTTCCAGATAATATGCTGGTAATAATCGATATTAAAAATCGATGGTGTTCTATTTTTAAACGGAAATTGATTGGTTGCCACGTAAACACTACGTTTTAAGGTTGGTTGCTACCTCTGTAGTCATTACATTTTAAGGTAGGGGGCTACTAATTTCAAGAAAATACCACCGAAGCTAGTGTTTGAGTTGATTTCGTTATTAAAACTGCTAAAACTACGATAATTTTCCCCCCAAATCACTTTTTTGTTAACTGTTCAGGGTAAGAATTCAATTTATTTTTGTTTGCAGGATCCGGCAAACTAGCTGGATCGACACTAGCTAGCATCAGCTGTCAAAGCCTCCATGTTTGTCAATGTTCAGCATCCGAATATGTAATTTTTAGGTTCAAGATAATTCGACCCAATGGGTAAATGACAACGAAGTTCGGTCAAAAGGAAGTGGAGGGTTGATTGATTTAAAGTGTAGATAATGGAAAGAGATGCTGCAGAATGGCATTTATCACACCTTTACATGGCTTTCATATCAAACACCAGTCTCCAATCATTGGAGCGAAACCCAATCAATGACAACAGCATCAGTGTCAGACCTTCTTAAGGATGTGTGTGGGGAGGTAGGGATGGGGGTCTTGGGCACATTAAGAAATAATGATAATAAAGTACTAAAAATATACTTAACTTCTATAGTTATATAACTCGCTGTTTCATGGAAACCTCCAAATCATTTACTGCATGGAAACCTCCAAATCATTTACTGTATAGATAATTTATACTGAACTTGCCATTTTCCGAACCTGTAGTACCATAAATCATGACAAGCATAATCATAATTAAGAAAAGTAATTGGGCCGAATCGTCTCATTTTCAGGGCCGAACTCTCAGAATTTTTGGGTCGAGTCTTCTCTAAAAACGTGGTTGACCATGGGCTGAATCTTCTTATGGCCGAATGTTCTAGTATAGTTTATTTTCAGATGTTGGGTCGCTTACGTTCGTGAACGAATTTTAGTGCATACTGTGCTCAGATGAAAACGTTCTAAATGTTTATTAGCATCATCTGAGTTCAAAACTCCCGTGATAAAAACCCAGGCCGTTGACTACGGTTTTGTGCTAAGCATGAGATCGTTCTCAATATTTTTTTTAAATGCATGGGGCCAAGAAGTGACAAGAAGGGTTGCACAGTGACTAGTTATTGCTAAAATTGATGTGCCTGAAAATACATGTAGTCATATGGTAATGGTTTACAGGGTAACGCATTTAAAAAGTTAAAAGATATTAATTAGCGGTTGCAAGCTTCGTGATTTCAAACAGGCCTGAGAAGGGGGGACGCAGAATAAATATGTCAACATTTTTTATCATTCTCAAAATTGTAGTTATTCATTCCAGTATGTCAAAACCATGAAGTAGACCAGCGTAGTCAGCTACGCTGATGAAAGTTATGGGCACTGTATAGTACTGTCTCACTGTATAGTAGAGTCTCCAGTCCAACGGACATCAAACTTGGTTGAAATGTTTATTTTGATGAAATACTGCACATGTTGGAAATTGGTTGCTTCTGGTGAAAATGTGGCTCACTAGGCCAGACATAAGAGAAGGGTTGCGTGGGCCTCAGAGGCCGATGGTCAGGTTATTGGGCCATATTGTTTGGCTTGTGCTGTAGCAGCGACATTGCTAGTCATTGCTGTATTTACAACGACAGTTTATAGCACTTGAATTAAAAAAACCTACGTAGCAGGGAAGAAAAAGTTAAAAAAAAAAAGTTTTCTAAGGCATCTTTAAAAACGCTATAAAAGAATTTTGAATATGTGGACAATTTTTCCAAAATTCAATTTAGGGACAATTTCTACACGGGAAGATTTCTCATGCAGCCACCCAGAGGCCTTAGTTTTTCCCAGATTCTTTTGAGGCATTAAGCTAAGGTAGAACTGCAAATAACGATAGAACTTCATCAGTTATTTTATCTTGACGATACCTTTTGATAATCTTTTCTTTTTTAATTGAAGTCACCAGGGTAAAAGACTAGGTCACTTTGGACTTTTCAAAGCTATTACTGATACATAAAGCACAATTCTCTTTACATATTTCTTTTTCGTGTGAAGTTTGATATTTTTGTTTGTAATGTTAGGATGACAAATTCAGAACCTATGCTTGCATATACAATTTTTTTGCGGTCAGGTTACTTGGTATCTTGAATATTGTTAATAGATTTTTGTTTTGAAATTCAAAAAAGGGTGATGTAAAGCAGATGAGATTACACACCATCACACACCAGGCGACTCTCAGGGCTATCAGTCCTTTGATTTTTTTAGGGGAGGGGGGGGGGACGACATAAAAATTTACTGCAACGGAATGCTAGTTCGACTTGTCAAAATACTAATTGATTTTATTGAATTTCTGTATCAAAATTAAATTCGTTTTATCAGAACACTTTTTGAAGAAAGTGAAGTGGCAACACCCGTTAGTTTGCGTCCGGAAAATCAGTGTCAGTTTATTACCAGTTGACACACATCATAGAATTGTAGCCATTTTATGCTAAAAATAGACTCGTATCCCTCCGCTGTTTAAAGTAAATATACATAATGATTCGGTTATTGATACAATTTGTTTTTATTATGTCGTAAGTACCACAGATATTATCTTTTACTCATCAGTAATGTTGGCTGTTAGCATACCGCCGATTCCCTTATACTCGTACACATAGAAAGAATAAAAGAAAACTCGTTTTCACAACGTTTATTGCCATTTGACACACATCGTAGAATTGTATTCATTGTGAACTGAAAATAGTTTTTTACGTTGTTCCAAGTACACAGCATTTGGCTGTAAATATCATTTATAACACGTGAGCCATAGACGTCACCTAAAACTCATTCATAATCTCGTCTGTAAGAAGAAAAAGAACCACCACTGTCAATTCCCATATAGTTTGAATGAACGAAAATTTTTGGTAGCATTTACTAGGTGACACACATCTTGACTTGTAGTACTTGCGAATCCAGGGTAAACAATACATGTAGCTGATGCAACTCTCAGTTTCGATTAACCTTTTACCACATAATCCCGAGTTTTAACGACCTTAAAGATGGAGCCCTTTGAAAATATTGGAGGAAAAACAGAAAATGCTGGTAACCAGCATTTTCTCCTTTTCCTACAATGTTTTCTAATCTATAAAAGACAATTTTAATCATTTTAACCACATTTAATTTGTCATCTGTAAATCCTTCGATTTGGACAAGTCTAAAATTTTGTCGTTTGGTAAAGAGTTAACCGTTATCCTGCTGAATAAGTAAAATGAAACTTTCAAGCCGAAATTTCCTATTTCAAAGGTATGGGGAGGGGGAGATATCTCCTTATCGGACAGTTTAGATTCAAGATCAGACTTACGTTCTGTGCAGTCTGATCTTTATCTACATTATCCGCAAAAGGTCCTTGAGTCGCTTTCAGCAGCATAAGGGTTAAAAGATTCATGGTAGAAGCTCGGATTTTAATCGTCCCCAGTTTATATATCTATTCATCACCGGGTAAACGATATCACTTCAGACCGAAAAAACAAGCAACTTAAGCTGTGTTGAGCACTTTAAAATAGCCTGATTAAATGAAAATTCCCTGATAAAAGTTTAAGAAAATTTGTAATTTTATATAATCTTTTCACGGGTGAAATTCTCACCGCATTGGTCAGTGTAGATTCAAGATCAGACTGCAGGTTCTGTGCAATCTGATCTTGATCTACACTGCCTGCAAAGGTGCACTGAGCCGAGCTGACCAGCCTCAGAGGTAATGTGTAATATTTAATTTTGAAAACATGAAGTAACCGAAAACTTTACGATAAGCCTCGGAAAGCTGGTTTGTTATTCAGATGGTCCAGCCCAGTAGTTCATTCGATAGCATACAGGACCTGACTCTAGAAGTACAAGTACAAGATTACAAGTACAAGATTCTGATTCCGGCAGGAGTCCAGCGTGGCTAAGTGGTAAAGCGTAGGACTCCTAACCTGGAATCCCCGGGTTCGAGCCTACCGTGTTTTTTGTAGGAGTGTCCTCGGGCAAGACACTTCAAAGCCCTAGCTTAGTACTGGTGAAACCACGACATATATGAATATGTGAGCTGTCGCCCTGATATGACTGAAATTATGTTGAAAGCGGCGTAAAACTAAATTCAATTATAATACAGTTCAACAACCACAGTTGTACGTCGAATGAGTCGATATTTTTTAATTGTTCAAAATTTTACAGCTGTTTCACAAAATCGTTATACAAAGTGGAATCAGGGTATTTCTTTGGAAACAGCCGCAACGGTTCTCATTGCTCATTGAGTAATCAGAACTACTGATGCACTATTTCTATTCAGACATACCTGTATCAGTATTTAATTAGAACTACTTTATCATGTGCGAATTAAAATTGAAAAAAAAAAATGAGCCATGCTGTGGCAAAAGGGGGTTTAATGCATATCCGTGATGGATTATACAAAGCAAGTCATCACATAACTATTGATGTATGAAATCCATTTTGTCTATCAACCGACTGAGTCTGAAGGTAGAGCGGTCCTTGGCCATTCAGGAAATTGACCGATAGCAAAAAGTTTCGACCCGCGTCAGCCTGCGCGGATTGCGCAGGCTGACATGGATCGATACTTTTTGCAGATTCATTAAGCTCCCTTTTCACAGGGCAAATATATTTGTTGGACCTGACGAAAATTCGAACTATCGCATGTGTCATAATGTGTAATTATCTATTTCTAGGCTACAACAGCGCCCATGCCTGTACAATCAGTATCCTCAAACAATGTTAGCGAAAAGGCCACAGCAGACGAGACCAGCGACCCCTTTTCGTACATATCCGATGTTTACACCGAATGGTCACCTTGGAGTAATTGTACGAAGTCGTGCCAGCAAACCCGAGTACGAAAATGCAAAAACAACAGCAACTGTCGCGGTAGCTGGTTTCGGGAGAGGCGGGCATGTAAAGGAAAGGGCTACTGTTCTAAACGCTCCTTTCGCTCATTTAAACTTTTGGGTATTCGCAAAAGTGATAAATTAATGGAAGACATTTTGTATAAACTTTTATACGGCAACTGGGGCACATGGGGACCCTGCTCAAGAAACTGTAAAAAACGCCGGATCCGGAAGTGTATGCGACCTGCAATGTGTGGCGGGAGTTATATACAGGAAGAGAGAATTTGTCGAAAATCCAGACTTTATTGCAGAAAACAATATACTTTGAATACTGATATACCTGTAGATGAAATGGTTCGCAAAGATAGTATGGAGGATAAAACTAAAAAATTAATGAATGTGTCCCCAATCACACCGTCGGAACAAAATGGCGAAAAGAGCAAGACCGGAAGTAAGTGTGACATCTATTTTTTCTTTAGTATTTTCTTTTTCTGTTCATTTTCATTTCGTGATTTATTACTCGTAGGTGTAGTATTTTCCTTCAAATAATTTATGTTATTATTTGTATAAAATGCTCATGTTTTTTCACGTCTAAAGATAAACTTATTGCTGTATACATAGATTTTATACCCTCTGTTTTTAACCTATATCCAATCTTCTTGGCAATCACAATGGGATGCTGATATTTTTAATAAGTTATGTTTAGTTAAACCGGTCATAGGTGAATGGTACCCCGCTTACAGGCCCATTTGCCGAGAGGAGGTAATAGTTGCCTGCTGCAGAATTGGCCACACACGTTTAACGCATTGTTGGTTGTTAACAGGCTACGAGGCACCAGAGTGCATTCCCTGCAATACGTCCTTATCAGTTGAACACATTTTTCTTGACTGTGTGGATCTTCATCCAGTTTAGTGTAGACAGTATGAGAGCTCTCTTTGATACTGTCAACCTTGAGACAATTATTGCCTTCCTTAAGGAGATTGGACTCTATACAAAACTGTGATATTGTTTTAAAACTTTTTCTTCCTATTCAGACTATTTTATTCTTATCACTGTATATCTATCTTATTTTATTTCCACTACAGAATAATTTCATGACACATCTTTCATCATATATTCATTACTCATATTTTTTTAAGTTCTGTTTATGTCATTTCATCTCTTCAATATTTTATCTTGGATGACGAATGACCTTAGATATACATGAAGATAATGAGACGTGCTGGTATTTGCTAATACAAGATCCGTCAGTTTGAAAATCTGATCTGTGTACAGTAAACATTAATTATTAATCAAACATTCAAATGGATCAATTTCATAAAATAAAGATAAATTCCAGCAAGACTGCCGCCAATTGCAGATCAAGGCATACCAGAAAGGTTGTCGATCTAATCAGGGATATTGCTTTTCTCAAGAAGATTAAACCTTATACAAAACTGTGATATTGTTTTACAACCTTTTATTCCTATTCAGACCTTTTTATTCATATCACTGTTTATCTATTTTATTTCAATTACAGAATCATTTCATGACACATCTTTCACCATATACTCATTACTCACATTTTTACATACTATTTTTTCCTTTCATTACCTGAATCTATTTGCGTGCTAAATGATCCTAGATGTCGATGCGCCACAAAACACCGTATATTCATTCATTCATTACATGTAGAATAATGCAGATTGGCAGGTAGGATCGGTTTCAGTAGTAAAATGTGTTACCCATTAGAACACAAAGCATTGCATTTAGACTTTTTAGCCTGTTTAACCGTCACTTCTCGTATTCTACCTTCTCTTACATCGAAGATGATCACATGATGGCGCGTGGAATATACAGGCAATGCTCCTTCTACAGAGGATCATTGTGCTATTGCCCCGTCACATGAGAAACTGAATGGTGCCACTGCATGCAAAGTGTTGTGCAAAGGTACATTATAAAGTGCTTGCTTCTGCCAGAGAATAGAACGTATTGAAGGACCAAAAAAAAAAAATAGATATCTCTAAACACTGAGCTTGACTTAAGTCTGCTGTATCGGATTTAAAGGAAAATGTTGTCATTCTAGCAGAAATGGGTTGAGGATGACCAATCAAAAATTGTATAACTTTGAAATTTAGACAATCGCGTTATTTAAAATGTAGACAATACGAAAGAATTAGACTGAGAGTACAGTCAATAACTGATAAGAACAGCTCCGGAAAAATTGCGAAAGCGAGGTTGTGTTTTTCATTATACATACTATGCACTCGATTTCGTATAAGGTCGGAAGTTCTTTTTCACATTCAGTTACGTGTTTACCCGTCGATTCATCAAAAGTCAAACAAATGTCACTGTTACACGGCACTTCATGACCTCGACCTTGGGATTGTTTTTTCCAGTACAATATTTACAGCGTTTATATACATATCAAGTTCACACGCACCCTTTGACCTTTTATCAAAAACGATCCCTAATTTAAATTTCCCTGTGGAAGAAGGCTTCGACAATATTGTGGGAAAAGCTGAAAATGCTGAGAGCGAACATTTCCTAATTTTCTCCCACAATCTTTTCTTCTCCGTCAAAGAGCAATTTCATCCTTTCAGCCACAATTAATTTGTGGTCTGCATATGCTTTCATTACGGACAGGTCTAAACTTTTGTCGTCTGTAAAAGAGTAAGCATATTTATCATTGTCCCTGCATGCTTGTGTTCGACTTGATTAACGGTTCTGCCTAACTTAGCCGTTATGCTGCTAAGCGGGACTCGGGGCGCTTTTGCGGGAAATGTAGATCAACATCAGACTGCACAAAACGTGCAGCCTGATCTTTAATCTACACTGTCTGATACAGTATTTTTCTTTCCGGTGAAATCAACTTTGAAGCCGCAATATTTGGGTTTTTCCTATTGTGTGTAAATTTTCGTTTCATTTATTTAGCAGTTTAAAGACCAAATGAGGTCACTAGTTACACGGTTGGTGTACAGTACCATATTTTGAGACGCCATAATGATTACAATTTTTTTATCACCTTGACCTGTTTGAAATAGCTTCTGGATTCCCGCTTTCGGACTGGAGGACGTACAGTAGTGCTGAAGTACTCGGGTATCAAATGGCTGTTTCCAAGGGCAAATAACTCAGTTTTTCTTTTTCGATTTGTATTTCTTCAGCTGGAATTGTGTTCTCGATTTGAAGGTTTAAAAATCTTTCAGAAAAAGTGCATTTTGACAATTTATTATTTCATGAATGGTTTACCTGTCTTTATGCCAACGTTGCACATAGTGTTTATCTCAAATATGCGTAAGATATGAAAATTCGGTTAGTGTATCACACTAATTAATGCGGGTAGATATGTGATTAAAGAATATTCATAATGGCCACTTTGTACTGAAAACAAGAGTAGTTGTGTGACAACGGTCATAATCTTACACTGGAAACAATGGTAGTTATGTGATAATTGCTGTTCTAATTTGGTGGTTATACGTGCAGAGTTGCAATCATCAATATGGATGAATGCATGGGTGGATGGATGGGTGGATCGATCGATTGATCGATCGATCGATAAATGGACAGATCAATAAATGGATAGATCGATGGATCGATCTATTTGCATTTACGCCTCCTTCAACAATATTTTAGTCATGTCACGGCGACAGCCCAAACATTCACGTTTTATGTTGGTTTTACCATTACTAGCTAGGGCTCTGAAGTATCTTACCCAAGGACGAACCTACAAAAAAACGAGTAAAGCTCGAGCCCAGAGCCCTGAGGTTTCGAACCCTACACCAACTAGGAACCATGTACCCCCGTAATTATACAACTAGGGATTTGACGTCGCTGCGGGAGACTACAAGTATTTGAGCAATGCTTTGTTAAAGGGGGTTTAACGTATCTGCAAAATGTATCAGCTCAGGTCAGCCAGCGCAGTCCGCTATAGGTCAATGTTCTGCATGTCAAAGGACCAGTTTTACCTTATGATTCAGTCTGTTGTTATACAAAATGGATTTTATGGATCCATAATTGTATGATTACTTGTTAAGGGTAATGCATCACGGAAATGCATTAAACCCCTTTTTGCCAGAGATTCGGTCATTTATATTTGTTATTAACTACATGTTAACTACATTCCAATATTATTACAATATTTTAGTAACATTTATGATTTAGTTAAAACTATGTTTCTCATCGATTTTCAAATACTTCTTTCAGCTTCAAACCATTATAAAATAACATTACCTCCTGGAAACCTAACCAGTACTCGCGCCATGATGTGCTAGTTCCAAAGGTTGACCTCCTGTCCCCACCCCCGTCTCTCTCCCCCCTCCCACACCGCCCGTTACGGGATTCGAGCCCAGAACGTATTTTATTGGATTTAGCTCTAGCATGTCCATGGAAAACATCTTTATCTATTTTTACATGAAAACCATTTAGAAATAACGAGGAAAAATTCTTGGAAAATCTTGTTCTTTTTTACAGACAAAATATAAGCCATTTCACTTAATGCTTTGAGTTTTTTTGTCTTCCCTCGCGTATTTATGCGTAAAGCTGCCTTACTATAAATAACATCGTATAAACTGTAAATAATAGTCTGAGTTCCCAGACGTGGGGTTATTAACCTTCAGAACAAAATATGTTGCTGACTGCATAACATACAATTCTTCTGCACAACTCGTCCTTTAGATTCTGGTCCTATAGATATACAGGTTGTTCACAAAGTTCGGAGACAATAAATGGTTCCTTTTAAGCCATTACATGACGACCACATTTTAGACTTGTCAAAGTTGAATTCAATTGAGGATCAGAAAAGATACATATGTGAACTGAAATTTTCATATGATAAATGGATCATCTTTGAAAGGGTAGAAAAGAAGTATCGTGAGAAAAAAAAAGGAGAAAATGCAGTTTACCAGCATTTTTTTCCTTTTCCCACAATATTTTTAACGGTCGTGAAAATATGAGATTGTTTTTGTAAAGGGTTAAACACTGTTCTAATTTCCACCAAAAACAGCCAGATAATAACATGGTCAGCTGTCCGTCTGTGAATTAAGTATCAAATCAACGATTAAAAAAATATTATAGGTAAGTTCATAAAGTTATATATAGGGTCCATGCCACAATAATCATATAGAAATACATAAATATTACGTATTTACCCTGAAGCTGCCAAATAAGTAAAATGAAATGATCAAGGCGATTGAAAAAATCCAAATGTTGCTTTTTCAGAGTTATTTTGGGGGGGGAAATATCTCCTTATCGGATAGTGTAGATCCAAGGTCAGACTGCACGTTTTGTGCTGTCTGATGTTGATTTACACTGTCCCCCAAAGGCCCTTGAGTCGCGCTTAGCAGCCTAAGGGTTAATTTGCAAATCGTTGTTGTTTTTCATTTAAGAGCAAGCAATTTGGTCTGCGTATTTGCCACCTTATCACGTGAATACTGAGTGATTATATAACGATGGTTACTCCTATTTTTCCAAAAAAATAATAGCTACGTAATAAGAGAAACAGTTGACCGTCTGTATATTGAGTTTAAAATCACACTATTGATCAAAATTATTGTAAGGCCATGCTAAGAGGTGCGCCTCATGATAGCCTATAACTGGAAAGATACCGACTACATTTCAGTGCAAGACTCTGTTGTTGTTTCATTAAAAAAGCAAGCAATTTCGTCTGCAAACTGGCCCTCTGATGATATGAATCTAGAGTGATTAGATTACGATGTCTAGAAATAAGATTGTAAAATAACAAAGAGATGATTTCATTTTGCATAAAATTACGTCAACGGCCGACGTCGAGACACAATTTGGAGCCTTTATTTCTAAACTGTGACTCAAAGTTAGTAAAAATGTCTGATTAGGTGAGTCTTTCTGTCTCAGTAAATTCGACGGCAAGTCTTGGAATGAGAAGATGAGCTGACTTAGACTGTTTGATTAACACAATAACCTATCATCGTTGTTTGTGCATCGCTAACGAAGAAGCCTTTACAGACTTCCAGCTTATTGATGGAATCAAGTATGAAGAAATGTGAAAATGCCACAGAGCGGTTGGCTTTAGTTGCATTGCATTATAAAGACAAAAATAGGAATGATCGTGACTATTGTGACTAAAAGAGCACATTAAGAGGGAGGCGCAATGACATGATTGAATATTGAAGTCTTTACCAAACGACAAAGTTTTAGATTTGTCCAAATCCAAAGCTTTTTCAGACGACATATTAAAATGTGGTTCAGATAGTAGAAATGGTCTGTAAAAGGATGCAGAACCTTTAGACAATTTATTGGCCGTGTACACAGCATTGTAAACAAAGACCTGATGGACACATCGATGGTTACCAGCCTTTTCTCTTTTTCCCATAATGTTTTCAGAAAAACTCGTTCAGGGTCGTTAAAATTGTGACCCTTGTTTGGTAAAGGATTAGATCTAATAATCTGCGCAAGATAATTCTGGTGATTAGCAGGATCTGGATCTACTAAAATGTAAACGTTTCCTTTACGAAATTAAGTTTGAGAATAAGATATTCCGTTCTGTAGATCACTGTAATGTCAAAAGACGATTGTGCCGATGAAAAGGACATTTTAAGCGGTTAAACCTTTCAAATATTGCAAAACAAAGGTTCCTTTTTCGTCATAATATCTCACTCACGTCGGACATTTTTCTTTTTAAAAGAGTGTTCTTCTTTTCCAAGGATGTGAGTTTAAATGAAGTAAAGCAACAAGTACAGAATTAAGGAGAATCTATTACACTAATAAGACTTTATCAATACAAATTTCAAATATCTATTTCAAAAAATACCAAAAAAGAAACAAAACACTGCGCCAAATGCTATCCGGCACATGATTCATCTCATTTATGACGTCATTCATGACTTTTTTGTTTGTGAGAAGACCACATGGATAATCCCTTTTCTAAGTAACATGTTTTTGTGGGTTTTGAATTAATAACCAACCCTGATCAAAACTGATATATACTGAGTAGAATGCAATTATTTTGAAAAGTTAGATTAATGTATTCGATAATTTTCCATTTGTTTCTCATTGAGCACTGGTTGGCGTATTGTACACCAGTTTTTATAGACCAAGTAGCTTATTTAAGCTCATCAAAAACATCAAACTTAAATTCGCTAACATAGTAACTCTCTTAGGGAAACAGACAGAAATCCATTAGTGCAAATTTAGGACTCTCTGACGGATTATCAAATAGTCCAAAATCCAGGACGTATTGTCACTCCTATTTGAGCCGGTACGCTTTCTCGGTTTCTCGGTATGCATAAACTCAAGCAGAAGCTGTGGTCTTTTTTTTTTCTTTTTGAGGGTGGGGGAGAGGGCGTAGAGCACGAACGAGGTCACTCCTCAGAGTCTTGAACACATCGAGCAATACGGAATAATGCGCGAGTGTGTAAAGGTAGATCATTTCGAAACGAAAAGACATAATTTTAAAGGACAAAGCTGAGATTCTTTTATATTTCAAATTCCGAAGTGCTCCATTTATATTATGCTCTGATATAGGTCGGTTTTTGAGATAAAAGTAATTTTTAAATGAATCCTTGGTGCACCTTAATTTAAGACGAAATGTATCTCAAAGATCAATGAGTGTCACATTTTTATCGCATGTATTTCAAAGAATATAAATTATGATGGGCGAAAACACAAACTAAATACGCGTGGAAATTTCGATGAATGAGACTGGCCTACTTTTCTGACAAAAGAGTAAATCTACGAGACTAAATCACGAAGTTTTTGCAGATGCTATCAACCCCCTTTTTATAGAGTACCGGTATAACCCATATTTTTCCCGTTTAAGCAAATTTAAGTATACAGTATTTTCTTTTCGATACTCAGTAATTCGATTCAAAATATATTCGTTCCTTAAATGTTCGAATTCTTGAAGTTTTGATGAATTGCAAGGTACTCTAAACATTGTTATCATTTCGATATGTTTAGATGACCCGGATAAAAGGTGCTACCGTTTGTTTAGTCTAGCATACAGACATGAAACTCTATACTCACAACGTTTCTTTGAATCTTTCGTAAGGTATTATGCCTTTTTGGAGGAAGGGGGTAAATAAAAGACAAATGGAATCTTAATGGATTTTTTTTTTCGACATGTTTTCGCATTAATAGTTATCTCATAGGTTTAAAGAAAATAAATCAAAAGCCTAGAGAAAGGAGAAAAGTCTGAGAGATTGTCCATTAAAGCACCGGCTTTACACCAGACAAGTAATTTATGAGGCCGAATTTGCCGATTTCGTTAAAAAATATACAATTTAGACTATATCTCTCTTAATGTAAATGATGATAAAGAATGTCTTTTGTCTGCCAGTTATAACCAGCTGTAATATACTAGCCATGCTCTGGCTAAAGGGGTCTTAATGTATTGTACCAATCAAGCACATACTTTTGGATCCATAATAGCCACTTTTTTTTAAACAACCGACTGAATCATGAGGTAGACTGGTCCATGGACATACAGAAAATTGACCAATAGCGAAAAGTTTCGGCCCAGGTCAGCCTGTGCGGATTGGGCAGGCTGACCTGGGTCGATACTTTTTTGTAGATGCACTAAGCCCCCTTTTCACAGAGCACGATTCAATTATGTATATGTATTGGTAAAGTCATGATCAACAATGGTTGGATAACGTTTTTTATTGCTTGCTATTGGATCATATCTCATGAACATTCAACGAAAATAGTTTCATTATGGTATAAACGCCATAGTATGTCACTTGAGAAAGATTAACCAAATTGTTTTTCGGTACAAAGATATAAGATGAAACAAAACTTTGTACTCGATTAACTACAGTACTGAAAGTATGTATGAGCCGCGCTCTGGGAAAAGGGCGTTTAATGCACCTCCATGATTCATTATACCAAACTAGTTACCACAGAATTATGGATCCATAAAATCAATTTTGTTTAACAACCCACTGAATCATGCGGTAAACTGGTCCCTTTACATGCAAATAGTTGACCTATAGCAAAACGGTTTGCAGGCTGATCTAGGTCAATACTCTTTTCAGTTGCGTTAAACCCCATTTTTACCTTCGACTCAATGAAATGAGAAATATTTCATTCAAGAAAACCAAACTTCAGTAGTTTTCGATTTGGTGTTCAGTCAGTGCTTTCAAACATTAACTCTTTCACTGCCCTAGGCCCATAAGTATTGTCTGCAAACAGCGTTGACTAAGATTAGACTACACAGAGTTCGCAATTTGATCTTCGTTTTACGCTGTTCAAACTGCAGCTCAAACTACGATCGGAAACCTCTCTCTTTAGAACGAAAATGGCATTTATAACCGCCAAACACATCTAGCAGAATTTATTAGGCATCAAAAATGCATGAATCATGCTCTGGCAAAAGGGGGGCTTAATGCACCTCCGTGATGCATGATAATAAGCAAGTTGTCATTTATTATGTATCCACCAAAATCCATTTTGTCGAACAACTTTTTCTTAATCATGAGGTAGACTGGTCCTTTGACATAGAGAAAACTGACCAATAGCGAAAAGCTTCGGCCCTGTTCAGCCTGCCCAGGTTGAGCTGGGTCGATACTGATTACAGTTGCATTAAGCCCCCGTTTCACAGAGCACGGCTCGTACGTTTCTAACTAAAAACGAATTATATTTTGTGAAAAAAAGAGACTTTCTTTAACCCTTTCATTGCAAATGACAACTTTTAAAAGTACATGTAGTTTGTGGGAATGACGTAAGTCAAGATCAGATTGCACAGAATGTTCGGTCTGATCTTCGATCCACACCGTCCGCAAGCTCCTGCAGAACATTGACCTAAATCTGGTTCATCTGCGGTGGAGGAAATCTGCTCTTAAACTAAAAAAAATCACAATTTACTGACTCTTAAAGTTTCACAAAATGTGCAGTATGATCTTTGATCTAAACTGTTAGCTTTAGTGAAACACTATAGACGAAAGCAACCACGAAATTGCAATTCTTGGCATTTACACTTGCCATTGCAGTTGCAGGCAGTGTAGATCAAGATCAGACAGCAAATA
This sequence comes from Tridacna gigas, assembly GCA_945859785.2. Classification (NCBI taxonomy): domain Eukaryota; kingdom Metazoa; phylum Mollusca; class Bivalvia; order Cardiida; family Cardiidae; genus Tridacna; species Tridacna gigas. Next base: position 46,648,450 of record OX244030.2, on the reverse strand, counting down.
ATATGCGGTTTGATTTTTGATCTACACTGGCCGATTTGCCGAAGTATTATAGACAAAAGCAACTATGAAATAATAACTCTTAGCGAATACTGCTGCCGTTGCGCGTAGTGTGGATTAAGATCAGACGGCAGAAAAAGTGCAGTCAGTCTTATCTTTGATCTACACTGCACGCTTTGCTGAACTATAACAGACAAAGGCAAACACGCAATCGCAATTCTTGGGGACATATGTTAGTACTGAAATGTGTGCTGTGTCTATTCGGCGATCTGAGGGTTAACTTCACAATAAAAGGGGTATGAAAAGTGCGTATTTCCCCAACTGAATTGAGAGCATTTGCAGAGGGCAAATTAAAGGTGACCCAAATGACGAAATTTGTCCTTGATAGAGTGGAAAACACTGTGGGAAAAGGAGAAAATGCTGGTTACCCGCATTTTCTCTTGTTCCCAAAACGTTTTCAAAAGTCTTTTTCCTCAGGTAAAATCGGGTTTGTGAGGTAAAAGGAGAAGCGTATAACGAGTAAAAATATAGCTGAAATAAAATTCATTACGAAATAAAACACAACACTCTCAGAGTTAATCGCGTTTTTAATAGACCGTCTGCAGATGTTTATTTATAGATAATGCACGTCTGATTCTGCCGTAAGACGGCTTTTGTTGATGAAATACGTGAGAAAACCCTAATAGAAAATACGCGTGTTTCAGTAACCCATATTGCGCTATATTTTATGGGGCACTTTTGGATTTTTTTGTTGGAATTATTATCATTACTATTATTGTCATTATTATGTATAACACTGATAAATACCACAATATATATTTTTCCCCACAAGCATAATGACATTGGATGGTTGCATATATAGTAAAAGGGTGAAAATTTGGCGTTTAGATAACGGTTTGGTTGCTTTGCAATCGGTAAGTTAGCGATTGCAAAGCAACCAAACCGTTATCTAACTTCCTCTACATCTTATCAGATAAAAAACGACGAATTTTTGCGAGAAGGGTAGGAAACAATGTTGGAAAAGGAGACAATGCTGGTGACCAGCATTGTCTCCTTTTCCCACAATGTTTTCAAAAGCTTTCTTTCTCAGGGATCGTGTGATAAAGGATTCAAGAAACAGACCTTATCCAATTAAGCGGTGTGCTGGTTTCATTTCCAGTCATACTATTATTGCCCTAGTCTTTGATGGTAATGATGAAATAACTGAAACCATGATATATTATAACGCGAGGGCTATTTGTTAATCTAAACTTCTTAGAAAGTTTGAATATTATGGTCACGAATAAACCTTTTTTTTTTTTTGGCGGGGGGGGGGGGGTTAGATTTATTGAGTTTGCACGATTATTTCTCGATTATTTTCAATTACAAGATCGAATTGTATGAATGATACCATTTACACGTATTAGCCTACTATCAGTATCGTATTTGACCAGAAGTATGCGGCATATTACCGTCAGCATTTTTTTGGTCGCAATATAAAATAGATCTGAGGTAAAAAAGATGCTTTAGGAGGCAATCGCGGATTTACTATTTTAAAGAAGTCGAAACGGTGCTCAGCGATAAGGATAATGTAATTCATTACCAAACGACAAATTTTAGACTGATCCAAACTGAAAGCATTTGCAGACGACAAATTAAACGTGCCTCAAATAATGACATTTGTCTTTGGAGGGATAGTAAAAATTGTGGAAAAAGGAGTAAGTGCTGGCTTCCACCAATTTCTCCTTTTTCCGCAATATTTTTGAAAGCCTTTTACCTTAGGGTCATTAAAACTCGTGATTGTTTTTCAAACGATTAAAAGCCAATGGTGGCTTTCCCACCTTGCAGAAATTGACAGATAGCTCAGCTGTACGATAATATGAAGAATCAAAGGGCTGGTAGTCCCTCTTGGACAACTCTTTAAAGCACATTCTCCAAACGTTTAGCGCATTACAACGCAGACTATTACACCGATCACAAACCAGAACACGTGATATAAAACATAAAAATGAAATACAGGAATTTTTGTAAACAATATTAAGTACATTTTTGGGGGAAAAAAGGTGGGGCGCTATTTATCTAAAGCAATAGTTCGTTTTTCCCAAACGTTTTTAAAACTAGCCTGAAAATATGTAGATTACATTTGTGGTATTCGGAAGAATGTCTTACGTGCATGATTTAGCAACATCAAAATGATATGACATCTTTTATAAGGAGAAACTTATTAATATCATACATACAGGAGTGCCTGAAATAGGCAGTCGCTAACTTCAAAACAATGTTCAATGGATGTTGCGTGCGATTATTGTACATAAGACAAACACGCAAGGATTGCAATCAAATCAAACGAAAATCGGTGTTACATATCTGACTTTTGAGAAACAAATGCATCAAGAATTATCACATGCAATAGGACTATATTTTAATTTAGTTGAAAATACGGCCCCGCAGCGCAAAAGGGGATTGCCAGTATAAATCATGTTTTGTCCTATTTTTACATAAAGTAGTGGACAATGTAGTCTGATGTTAATCTTTGCTTCTTGCAACGATTTCTTATGTTGCGCAGGGCGAAGCCATTTTTACTCGTTGCATAATTCAAGATTCAAGTCCAGGTAGTTGAGTTTGTTATGCAACTGGCTAGTAATCTAGTGATGAGCTCGAGTCCCCTGAACGGCCAAAAATTTATCCCGGAATTGACGAACGTCATTGCATCAGGTTTAATTCCTTTCCAGTGTTAAATATTGTTATGATTCAGATCCAAACGAGCCATGCTCTGGCAAAAGGGGGCTTAACGCATCTCCGTAATGCATTATACCAAGGAAGACATCACCTAATTATAGGTCCATAAAATCCATTTTGACAAACAATCGACTGAAGCATGAGGTCGAATTATCCTTTGGCATGCGGAAAATTTAAAGATAGCGAAAAGTTTCGGCCCATGTCAGGCTGCGCGGACTGCGCAGGCTGACCTGGGTTGATACTTTTCGCAAATGCAGTAAGCCCCCTTTTCACAGAGAATGGATGAAATATATATACTCGATCTCTTTTAACGGCTGAAAATACAAACAACTGACATTCAGGAGGATTTTTATATGCAGGACTATAGGCTCAACCGTTGGGGGGGGGGGGGGGGGGGGGGGGGGGTGTTAAGCTCGACACAGATCAAAATCAAACTACATAGAACGTGCAGTCTGATGTCACATCTGTACCGATTGCTTGTTTAGTCAAGCCTATGAGATAAAGAAGAAAAAGAACACCCTCTGAGTTTCGGTTAACCCTTAGGCGGCTAAGCGAGACTCACTGACCTTTTTCAGACAGTCTAGATCAAGATCAGACTGCACAGAACGTGCAGTCTGATCTTGGATCTTAACTGTCCGATAAGGAGATATTTTTTCTCCAAAAACTAAGACTGAAATGACATTACTCTGGTTTTTTACTATCGGATTGAAAGTTTTATTTAATTTAGCAGGATAAGGGTTAATTATATTTTCAGCCCGTCGCAAGAAGTCGAATTCAAACTCATATTTCGCTTTGAAAAAGGTCAACAGACGGACCTGCTTACATCATATTGTACTGTTACCCCGTAACTATGACTTTTTACGTCCAAGGAAGTTGACAGTTCAAAAAAAAAAAAATTCAACGCAATAATTATTATGATTTCGCCTTCTTTCGACATCTGAGTATACAATCTGAAACTCCGAAAGATTTATAACCAATAAATTTGAATAAGCAAGTCGACGATATAGATCAAAGATCAGACTGCACGTTCCGTGCAATCTGGGCCCGTATTCACTAACTATTCTTGAGAACGTTCTCAGTCTTATTCTCCAGGGTCTGTATTCACCAACCATTCTTAAGAACGTTCTTAGACTTATTCTTCAAGATTTTCCAAGTTTGAAAGTAACACAACTTCTGATTGGCTAAACCAAATGGTTTAGCCAATCAGAAGGTGTGTTACTTTCAAATTTGGAAAATTTTGGAGACCAAGACCAAGAATATTCTTAAGAATGATTGGTGAATACGGACCCAGATTTTTGCAAATTTGAAAGTAAAACAACTTCTGATTGGCTAAACCATTTGGTTTAGCCAGTCAGAAGTTGTGTTACTTTCAAATCTTGAAAATCTTGGAGAATAAGACAAAGAATATATTGGTGAATACGGGCCCTGATCTTGATCTATATCGTCAGCTAAAGTCCATGTTTTTGCCTTAGCCGCTGAAAGGATGACGCAGTGTAAGAAGGGATAATTGCCTTCAGCACGCACTTGCCACTTTTTCCTAAATATTACTCACTGTGTCATTCAATATCTTGTTTATTTGTGTCAAATTGGCGTCTTCTAGGTCGTGAGTACTTTCTAAATCAACAAAAAAGGTATCTGATGGTTCGTATGGGCTTTTATGTTGCTTTCAACAATGTTTTAATCATGTAGTGGCTGCAGCTCATTCATCAGCCACGCCTTCCCGGATTTCATTGGTACTATTGCTTTGGTTCTGCATTGACTTGTCCAAGGGAACTCCCCTTTGGCTAGGGCGCTCCGTGGGTTTCAAACCAGAATAATTTTGTGCAGTATTCACAAGCCGTTCTAACTTCAATTCAGGAAGTAAATTCCAAGGCTAGATTTTTCCTTGGCTGAGACAGAACGTCTCAGCCAGTCAGTTGACTATTTCTAGACTAGCGATCATAGGAGTGCCACCAAGAGTGACCTAAATATTTCTGTTAGAAATTGTAATTCTGTTAACTCTTATCCTGCCAAATATGGTGAATAAGTGGAATGAAACTTTCAAACCGATAGTGAAAACTCAAATTTCGCTATTTCAAAGTTTTTTTTTTTGAGGGGGGGGGGGGGGGGGAAGAGCGGGCGGGGCGATATCTCATTATCGGACGGTGTAGATCCAAGACTAGACTGCACATTCTGTGCAGTCTGATCTTGATCTACACTGTCCGCAAAAGATCACTGAGTCGCGCTTAGCAGCCTAAGGGTTAAATGTGAACAAAATGTCATCGATACGGTATACGATGTTTGCAAGTCAGTGACCTATGCAAATCAGTGTAAATCAAGTCAGTTACCAATGCAAATCTGATTCATCTTTACTTATCCCCACGCAACCTTTTTCATCCTCACATTTTACGCGTGTGTTTTAGGTTTCCCTAAACTTTGCTGTCGTCCAACTGATAGGAAAATGAAAAGCATGGAAAGTACATGTAAAAGTGAATCCTAGAAAGTACTTTAATGCCAAGTCGTCAAATTGACATTTTCTTAATTTGCCTTTTTTCAATTTAAAAAAAGAAAACATATTTTTTCATAGCATTTCCTATTGTGACTGATAAAATTAATGGCCATGAGCGGTGGGTAATGTCACCGGAATCGACTTGATAAGCGGATTGGATGGGCTGAACCGGATCGGACTTAATAATCGGATAGGACCGGATCATACGAACCGGGTCAGACTAGATAACTGGATTGGACAATTTTTCTTCAATCCTGTATGAAACGACCTAGTTTTATCTTTTTCATGGCAACTTAGTCCACATTCGATGGTCTATCAGCACTTTCTGCGCTTTATTGGAATTTAGAAATTAAGAAAAGAATTTAGAATAGTTTGCAAAAATGACCCCAGATTACAACCCCGATGTGTTAATCCCTATAGAACGGAGGACTCCGGCGCCTTTCTTTACCCACCTTTCTAAATTACATTCTTACTTTAAATTTCTAAGTAATATGATTTCTGATCGGCTAAAACCAAATGATTTAGCCAATCAAAAATAGTGTTTTTTTTTCTAAATGTAGAATTGCGCTGTAAAAACAATATGTATTGTTCCGTACTCTGTGAAAAGGGGGCTTAATACCTCTGCAAAAAAGTATCGTCCGCGATCAGGACCTGGGTCGAAACTTTTTGTTTTTTGGTCAACGTTCTGCATATCAAAGGACCAGTTTACATCATGATTCAGTCCTTCTTAAACCTTAAGCTGCTTATCGCGACTCACTGACCTTTTGCGGACAGCGTAGATCAAGATCAGACTGCACAGAACGTGCAGTCTGATCTTTGATCTACACTGTCCGATAAGGAGATATCTTCCCTCCAACAGTACCTTTGAAATAGGAAAGTTTTTCGCTTATACTATCGGTTTAAAAGTTTCATTTCTTTTATTCAGCAGGATAAGGGTTAAGACAAAATTTACTTTATGGATCCATGCTCATAATAATGACTGGCTTGGAGTCATGCACCATAGTGATGCATTAAGCTCCCTATTGCTAGAACATGGCTCAAATGTTTAGAGAATACGGTCCTAGATCTAAAAGTACAATGCTTTCAGACGGACGTGTTACAGCTAGAAAGTTGTCAGTAATGTTTTATTCATTGAGCCCTGATGCCGGAAATGACCGTCTCAATGGCTTTTAGCCGATACTACTGTCATTGAAACGGGAGGAAACAAAACTGTGGACAAACTTTACGCATCAGTGGAGACGTGAGTCTTCCAAAGATCAAGACCTTTAAAGAATCATAAAAAAAACGATTCATTAATGAGAGATAGAGCCTCACAGCGCTATGAAAAACATTACGGAAAAGTAAACAATTCTGTATGAAATACCGTTTTACATGTATCAAGAGCACGGAATATTTTCCGGGAAGAAGAGCAATTCTTGGTTACAATTAATCTTCCCCCTTTTCTATATCTCTTTGAAGAGTTTTCAAAACATTTTAAATCATACTTGCACTTTTATGGTTACAGAGAGTTGATCTTTCCGGTGATTTTGCAATAACTCGTTTTCATCGTTCAATGCAGGATATGCCTTTATCAGAGCTTGTATTTAGCAAAGCGTCTTTAGAAATGAAAGTCTTACTCTAAACCCGTATTCACCAACCATTCTTAAGAACGTTCTCAGTCTTATTCTCAACGATTTTCCAAATTTGAATGTAACACAACTTCTGATTCGCTGAACCAAATAGTTTAGCCAATCAGAAATTGTTTTCCATTCAAAGTTAGAAATTTCTGGAGAATGAGACTAAGAACGTTCTTAAGAATAGTTGGTGATTTCCAACATTAAGTAAGACTAACCATCTAATTTGGTGAAAGGCTCTGTTCCAGCCAATCAAATGGCTTATCTTTAGAATAGGAACAACTTTGAAATTGATAGCTTATAGGCCTTCAGCCCTTGATCTTACTATATCAGGGATTTCCCTAAAATACAATAACTCAGAAGTCTTCTGTTGCGATTTAGAAATAGAGCAATTCTAAAGTGTTGTTATGATTCGTCTTTGATTTCTAGGGATGTATATGAGTTTTCAAAATCAGCTATCGTAAGCTTGCATGTCAAACTATAAGCCCCCGGTAACTCGGTGGTATTGCGCAGGCCTAGTAATCCAGAGCTTGTAAGTTCGAATCCCGTCAATGCCTTAAATTCTTTCCGATGATAGATGTTTCAAATCTTTGAAAGATGACTCATTTCTCTCTACGACTAAATATATTTTGGATTTGATTTAGATTGTGTAGAAATGAGCCAGTGGCTCGAAGAGTGTTACCCGAGGTAATGATATAAAAGCTCCGGGAATGCTTTAACAGGTGAACTGGCGGTCATAATATGACCGAAATACTGGTGGAAACGTCGAGAAAGACAAACAAGTAAAAACCCTGGTCAAATTATGAGCTGCTTCAAGACGTAAACAACTGAGCCATGCTCTGTAAAAAGGGGCCTTAATGCATCTGCGAAAAGTATCAACCAGGTCAGCCTGCGCGGTCCACGCAGGCTGACCTGGGCCGAAACTTTTCGCTACTGGTCGACAATTTTTGCATGTCAAAAGGACCAGTCTACCCCATGATACAGTCGGTTGTTAGATATAATGAATTTTATGGATTCCTGACTGTGTGATGTCTTGCTTGGTATGATACATCTCGGAGATACATTAAGCCGCCTTTTGCCAGAGCATGGCTGAAATATAATTACTTTGATGACATTAGTGTTTGTAGTCTTACGTCTGGAAACTCCTATAATTGAGCTTAACGAGCTATATTTTTTTTTTCCAAACGACAAAACTTTAGACCTCATCAAATTGACAGAACTTGCAGACGACAATGTGCTCAAAAGATGACCTCTGTCTTTGGAAATGTGTAAAACATTGTGGGAAAAAAAGAAAATGCTGTTGACGAACATTTTCTCGTCTTTTTATAATGTTTTGGATTCCCTCTTATTCAGGGTTATTAAAAAACATGGGATTGTTTGTTAAATGACGAATTCTTTCTCAGTGAGTCGACAAACGGGGATAACATGGTAAAATAATTTTACGGTTATCTTCCCTTCTGGTATAGGATTTCCCCTTTTTGAAGGTTAACAACTAGCCCAAGTTTGAGTTAAATGAGCCATGCCCTGTAAAATGGGGATTTAATGCTTCTGCAGAAAGTATAAAACCAAGTCAGCCAGCGCAGTCCGCGCAGGCTGACCTGGGTCGAAACTTTTTGCTTCTGGTAAATTTTCTGCATGTCCAAAGACCATGATCTATCCGGTTGTTAGACAAAATGGACTTGAAGGGTCGATCGTTAGTGAGTTCTTGCTTGGTATAATGCATCACGGAGATGCATAAAATTCCCTTGTCCTAAGCATGGCATATTTTCTTAACCCTTTACGACACAATTCCGAGTTTTAACGACCCCGAAGAAGAAAGTCTTTTAAAAACACTGATGGGAAAGGAGAAAATGCTGGTAGCCAGCGTTTTCTCCTTTTCCCAAAATCTTTTCTACTATTTCTCAGACAATTTTCTCCATTTGAGCCACATAAAATTGTTGTCTGCAACTGCTTTCAATTTCGGCTAGTCTAACATTTTGTCGTTTGGTAAAGGGTTAAGTAATAACCGAGATAAGAGATTTTTTTTTTTTCTTTTTTCCACGAGGACGACGCCGCAGGTGCCGCAGACGACGTCAGAGTTATCACAGTAATAATTGGCGTGCAACACACGAAAAAGGTCTGAAGGTCTCATTTCGCATGTTGCGGGCCATATATCGACGTTATCTTTGTAAACAGATAAACTAATGGACGTCCGACTGTTTACTATAGGCGCCCTAGATCCTTGTTGGTTTTGAAGTAGCATGACAAGGAATAAGGTCTAGACATGGCATTGAAGAATGTCATGCTAATAGTGTTTAAGTTATATGACGTTGACGGTATTTTACACGTTATACTGTTTACATGAAAACGAGCAATGAAACCGACCATTGCTCAGAAATGTCTTATTGATAAAGAATGGGCTTTATGAAGTTAAGGTACTGAACTACCATGAACGGATTTGATACCAAGCGCGGATGGCATAGATCAAGATAACACTGCACGGAACGAGCGGTCTGATCTTTGATCTACACATTCCGCTCCTCTTCATTTAAACTTTCTTCATCTTAACTATGTCCTACTGCTGCGCCAAGCCCCCGTAGCTCAGACGGTAGCGTACAGGACTTGAAAACAGGAGGTCGCTGGTTCGATCCCCGACTCTGCTAATTTCTTTCTTAGAATTGATGATAGTCATCGCGACAGGATTCCTTTTCTCTCTCACCGCTGACCATTGTTTCGACGATGGTTATGAGGGAAAGCAGCCTGTGGCTTGGAAAGAATATTGTGCGGAGTACTTGTAAAAGAAACTCCAGAAAAATATGGATAGGTGTACTGGCCGCCGTGATATAACTGAAATAATGTTGAAAACGGCGTTAAACACCATACAATCAATCAATCGACCTACTGCTGCTGAATCAAAAGAAAAGAAAAGCCTCACTGGAACGTGGCTTGCACATCGTAAATTCAACAGGGAAATACTCGTGACAGATAAATCCTGTCTGTCTGTTTGTCTGTCTGTCTGTTTCTCTCTCTCTCTCTCTCTCTCTCTCTCTCTGCTCGACCATTAGCACTGTTGATTGACAAACAACACTTCAAGAGCCATAAGCGGAATCAGGGGCTTTTGTGGCTGGCATAGATTAAGACCAGACGGCGCACAAGGTGCAGTCTGGTCATGAATCTACACCGCACCCTTGTTTAATCAAGCCCATATTAAATGAAAAACGTTTGGAGTCACAGAGGATTGTATTTTCAGCGAAATCGGTCATGATTATATGAGCCATGCAGAAATATGACAAATAGTGAAAAGTTTCGGCCCAGGTCAGCCTGCGCGGACTGCGCAGGGTGACCTTGGTTGATACTTTTCGCAGATGCATTAAGCCCCTTTTTCACAGAACACGACTCATATATTTGGCGCTGAGAGTTTGAAACTCACTTGTAATCTCAACTGCGAGGCAAAATAATACAGCAACCGCTGACTTTGATCTAGAATGGACGTAAAGGTGCAATAGCACTTATTACTGACTGACACATATCTTCAGCTTCAGTACTCGTGAACTAAAAATAAACTGAACGCTCTAGCGTATACGAAGCAATTGATCAAAGTCTATTTTGGGAAAAGAAACGAAGCATAAGATACTTCCCGATCGATGTAATCGAAGATTTTCAAAAGTCTGCTTATCTCTTATCTTTTTGCCAATCCCTGGTTGCACAGTCGGTAGCGCGCAGCACTTGAGACCAGTCCCTGGTTTAAAATCACCAGCTTGGCGAATTTCTTTCCTAAGACTGATGATAGTCATCGAGACAGGATTCCTTCCTCTCTTATCTCCGATCATTTTGCGACGCTGGTTAGGTGGGATAGCAGTCAGTGGCTATTGTGCGAAGTGCTGCTGAAAAGAAACTTCAGGAAAGCATGGATAGGTGCTCTGGCAGCCGCGATATGACAGAAATAATGTTGAAAACGGCATTAAACACCATGAAGTCAACCATAATCAATCTCTTCTCTTTTTTTTCTTTTTCATTTCAAATACAGCAAGCCTCATATCTCATGGTCATGGCTGTGAAGCGTTTGTCTAAGCGTGCGAATCATAAACATAGGTATTGTATTCCTATCATGTATAAATGGAATATTTCAACAGTCTGCATTTCTGTATTGTCGAATCTAGATTATTCTATCTAGGTCAATTCAGGGATATCATTTTATTAACCCTTTACCACACGACAAAATTTTAGACTGGTCCAAATTGAAAGCATTTGCAGACGACAAATTGAAGTTGGCCTAAATGAGGAAATTTCTCCCTAACAGAGTAGAAAACATTGTGGGAAAAGGAGAAAATGCTGGTTACCAGCATTTTCTCCTTTTCCCACAATGTTTTCAAAAGGCTTCTTCCTCAGGGTCGTTAAAAGTCGGGATTGTGTGGTAAAGGGTTAAAGCATGGAAAAAGTATTTCACACGTGTGTGGCTTTTCCTTACAAGGTTTTGGATTCTCATAAGGTCGTGGGTTAGTTATTTCGTGTGTTCAATTAGTCGTGGACGGTCCGCCGAAAGAAAGAGGACAAATGTTAAAATTTGATATCAGTTGCCCAGTTCAAAACCATTTGAGCCACGCTCTATGAAAAGGGGGCTTAATGCATCTGCGAAAAGTATCGACCCAGGTCAGCCTGCGCAATCCGCGCAGACTGACCTGGGCCGAAACTTTATGCTACTGGTCAATTTTCTGTATGTTCAAAGACCAGTCTACCTCATGATTAAGTCAGTTTTTAGAAAAAGTGGCTATTATGGATCCATAATTATGCGATGGCTTGATTGGTATCATGGATCACGGAGATGCATTAAGCCCAAATTTGCCAGAGCGTGGCTCATTTCTAAAGTTAAATCGATCACTGTTCCTATTCTGGTTATCATCTAACGCTCTCTCATTATATGGCGAAATTGAAAGGGCCCACTTGGAAGTGTTGAAAGTCACATGACTGCTTTGCTGTAAATGAACGATGTAGACATACTCTTCATTTATTGCAATTTATATATGCCACTTTTTTACTACATATACAGCGACGTGCGATTGGTATCTTATAATTATTATTTGTTGTTTTATCATCATCATCACCATCGTTATTATCAATAAAAAATACAAATTTCACGAATTTGCGATCGAATGGACTGCATAATACCGAATTGGCCACCCCACGCAACAATAAAAGACGATAATTTCTATGATATTTCTGATTCATTTTTCAATATATTTGGTAAAAACTAACCCGAAAGACTCAAAATAAAGCCTAATGTATACTTTACAAGTACACCGTACCGTTTTGATACCTTTACGAAATATTCTAAATTAATTCATTGATGTTCACCGATATATTAAGAGCGAACATTACTTTCAAATAGCGTTGTAGTACTTACCTCTAGCGGATTTATGGAAACGGACATTAAGATGGCTTGCAAATAATTGTAATTTGTCTATTTGTTTTGTGTTAAATGTCATTTTCAGCAATGTTTCAGTTTTGTCACTGAGTTGTTGTGTGTAGCAGCGGTATGTTATGAACATTTTTGTAATGAAACAGCTTTTAAGCCGTTGTGTTACAACAGAGGTCCTAAAAGTGGTAGGTTCCGTGCCTGTGAACCAACCAATACTACAAACTACATCTTTTTCCAAAGAACTGGCTACTTTCCCACCTCATCGAATTGAATATGCATTAGTGATGAGAGGTATGTAGGATCAGACATGACTTATCATTTCAGATAAAATTTCAATAAACGAGTCTGTTATTAAGCAAACCTTTTTTGTCAACCGGTTGAAAATAAAATTTACCTCAAAAACCGACTAATGTCAGATTTTTTTTTTTTATCATATAACTGTATCTCAAGAATTTTAGTTTATGATGTGTTGAAATATAAGCCTTTAGTAAACTTGTATTGGCCTCTATGACAGATGTGTAAATCACCAACGAATATTTTTCCAAAGAAACTTGCGTATAATGATTTTGTTTTGAATCTAACGATGATAAAATTCGCAGTTTTTTTTTTTTAAGATCATCAATTTTGTCAAGTCATTTCACAGAGAAAGCTGGCTCGGCAATGTTTCAGAAATGAGGCGTATGATTACAGAGTTTCAACTAAATACGACAGACACTATCATTCTGCTTATCTCAAACATTGGTGAGACAAGAAAAAATTGTTATCGCTGAATTACACGTTAAATAAGGGCAGTTAGACCTCTTTGGGGGGCTGAAAATACATTTCAATGAAACCCAGAAAGATTTTATCCATGCTCTGGTAAAAGGGGGCTAAATGCATGTCTGTGATGCGTTATACCAAACAAGCCATCACATAATTATGGACCCATAATAGCCACTTTTTTAACAATCGACTTATTCATGATGTAGACCGGTCCTTAGACATATAGAAAGTTGACCAATAGCGAAAAGTTTCGGCCCAGGTCAGCCTGCGCGGACTGCGCAGGCTGACCTGGATCGATACTTTTCGCAGATGCATTAAGCCCCCTTTTCACTGAGCATGGCTCATTTTTATCTTTTATCTTATAGCCTTAAAGTTTCAGAAAGGGTTAATAGCACTGGTGCAAATAAAAAAAGTATAACGAACAGATGCGTACAAGAAAAGTACAAAACAATTCATAATTTCAAGCACACACACTTATTATTTATTAACAGGTTCACTCACTTTGAACAAGTTATCTGTGCTTACATTTATAGTTATTGCACCGTCTGGTTTCTTTTTGGTCGAAGTATATTGTGGCAAACAACGTGTTTTAGCAATAAAATATCTATGAGCGAAGAAATGCAGATATGGAGATTTTTTTTTTCCTGCAAATTAGTCGATTTCTCAAATAAAGAATTATTACCTGTAGTAGAAAAGATAAGTTACCAAATATCACTTTAACCATTTTCGACCAGGCGAAAAAAAAAAAACTCGTCACGATTGAACGCGTTTGCAGACGATAAGTATTCCCAACGATTGGGTCTGTCTTTAGAAAACATTGTGGTTCCAGCATTTTCTCCTTTTCTCACCTTTTCCACAATGTTTTGAAAAGCGTTCTCCACCAAGGTCGTTAAAACTCGGGAATATGTGGTAAAGTGTCAAAAACATAACATGTAAAAAGACGCTGTTAGTAACTGAATGTGCAGAGATAGCTTATGCTGAAAGCCAGTTTCAAACTATTGTTTCATATGGTATTGGCGCCATTTATGCATTTAGGTTGGTTGGATGTTTGACCTATTCGTTTGGTTAAGACCAAAACCCCTTGAAAGCAAAATCAAAAGCAGCTCTTGCAATAAGCACAACAAGACAATTATTGCTTTTGCAGATTGTGTAGTTCAAGATCATACTGCAGAGAATTCTCAGTCTGCTATTTCATCTTCAGTCTTCAGTCTCACATCTACTGACATTTTCGACCAAACCGACTTTTAGAAATTTTAGTGTACTGTAGATTCATAGGTAAGAAGCACAGAGGCGTGAGCCTCTATTGCTTGCACCATCTGCTTGTCAGCTGCAATACATATAAGCCATGCTCAGTGAAAAGGGGGCTTAATGCATCTGCGAAAAGTATCGACCCAGGTCAGCCTGCGCAGTCCGCGCAGGCTGACCTTGGCCGAAAGTTTTCGCTACAGGTCAATTTTATGTATGTCCAAGGACCTGTCTACCTTATGATTCAGACGATTGTTAAACAAAAAAAGAATTGGTTATTATGGATCCATAGTTATGTGATGGCTTGATTGATACAATGCATGCGGAGATGCATTAAGCCTCCCTTTTGCCAAAGCATGGCACATAGATAGATTGCACGCACTAAAAGAATTATACCATTCTGGTAAACAATTCTTCAGGTTATACTTTGTTCAGAAAAAAACAAAGAGTACGCACCAGAATTGATCTTAGCTTGGTAATTGATATTCAAATCTTCAGACAATTTCTTGTGGAGAGATAGGCATCGGCTACACAGCAGAAGTGATCTTAGCTTGGTAAATAAAGTTCTTTTCTCAAACTTTTTCCAGAAAATCACGTGTTTAAACGATCTTGATGGAGAAGGCATTTAAAAATAAGAAAAAGCTGCATTTTGTCCTTTTTCCAAAATGACTTTTTTTTAAAGACAACGTCCATAAAGTAGGATACATTTAATCTCTCGTCTGAAATTGCTTTGACTTTGGACAAATCTATAATTTTGCCGACTGGTAAACAATGCAACTATACCTAATAGAGCGATTGGAATAAGGTGCACTATGTGTACTGCTTGAGGCAATTCATGTTGGCGAGATTGCTGTACATTACACTATTGATATCGGTTTATTAAACAGCAATCAATTCTTCAGGCAATTAGTTGTGCAGAGATTGGCTTGCTGAGAAGCATTTAACTACTAAGATAATAACCAATGCTGAGAACGACAAAGAGCGCACAATTGAATTGTTCTCTGCTTTGATAATAGCATTCTTTTTCTTTAAGCAGTATTTAATGTAGGACTACGAAATATGTGCACCAAGAAGCTATTGATACTCATCGGCTACTTAGAACCAGAGGTTTTCATCACGGCTCAGTCGACAGTTTTCAGTACATGTATTTTGAAATGCTTTGCCTTATGTGGACAATCGTAAAAAGTGCACGAAAGAATGCATCTTATCTTGGTGAACAACAATCATTTAAATGTAATACCTTACCAAGCAGTTTACATAGAGTACACAACAGAGTCGATGTAAACTTGGTATTGAGCGTTTTGTTCTTCAGTCAGAAACCTCTGCAGATACTGATAAAGAAGGAATTATTGAATTGGTCACACTTATTGAGCAACATTCAAGATAACACTTTACGGGGGTGGTCATAGAAATTTGTAAACAATAGGGCTGATCCAAGATTTGTATTAGCATGCAATCATCAGGCAACGTATGACGTATAACGATTGTAAAGACTGCTTTTATAGAAATGATCACACTTCTATCAGAGTATATGTGTATACATAAATTTTATTGTATCATTGGCTAATTGGTAGTGTTTAATGTAAAGGGCACTCAGTTTTTCTCTCATTTCTCAAGATTGGAACAGAGTGCTTCGGCTTCGTAAGTTGCAATAAATTTAGGCAATTCCTAGTGCAATTTGACGACGCACTTTTCTCCTGAAAGAGAGAACATTTCAATTACCCCCAATCAAAACCAGGAGGGTCCAATATCACATCATTATACCGCACATACCAGAAGAACTCGCTTAATTATGTTCAGGTCTTCTTGTTTAGCCGTTATGTCGTTACTTTTTTTTTTTTAATTACATATCATCTTTAGCTATGTTCTTGTGCCAGTGTCATTCTGCCACACACTTGTATATCGTAGAAAACAAAGGCAGCACATGCACTAACATACTGACGTAAAGGTAGGTTAGTTGGTAAACACTTTTTAACTTGATCGTTTTTGAAATTTACAATGTTCCTATGAAAAGTGGTTTGGTTTATAATCTGGAGCACATTAAAAAGTTTTTATCTCACCTGAGCGCGAAATTCTTATCGTGCTGTGTCCGTCGTCCGTCATGCGTCTTGCGTCGTCCATCGTCTACCTTTACCTTGTGAACGCTCAAGAAGCCACGTCTTCAATTCAATACTTATGAAACTTGGTCAACATGTTTGTCTTGGTGATATCTCGGACGAGATAGAAAATGGGTCATGCTGAGCTCAAAGGTAGGTCACAAGGTCCAATCTACAAAAAGCCTTGTGTACACTCTAGATGTCACATTTTCTGTTTAATACTGATGAAAGTTGGTCAGAGCGTTTGTCTTGCGTATATCTCAATACTCATAATAGATGGTCAGAACATTTTTGCTGATGATATTCTGGAGGAGTTTGAAAATGGCTCATGTCATGTCACAAAGTAGCTCGCTGCGACATATCTTAAAAAAAAATACTTGTGTACTCTTTATAGGCCTAAATTTTAGTCCAATACTAATGAAAGTTGGCCAGAATGTCTATCTTGATAATATCCCACACAGAGTCCGAAAACTGGACACGTTTGGTAAAAAAGTTGGTTACCGGATTAAATCTTTCAAGAAAAAATGTTTACACTTTAGAAGCGACAATTTTAATCCAGTACAAAAATTGTTGTGTTCAAAAATATTCAGATTGAAATGGATCACATCAAGTAAAAAAGTAGGTCACCAGATCAAATCTTTGAAAAAACTTGAGCGTATTCTAGAGATTATATCTTCAGTCTGTTATCTATGAAAGCTGGTAAACAATAGGGCTGAACGTTTGTTTCTATGATATTTCTGTTGAGATTGAAAATTAGGTACCGTTGAGTAAAAGGTGGGTCACTGGGTCAAATCTTTGAAAAACTTTTCGTACATTCTAGAGGCCACATTTTTAGTCGAATGTTCTTGGAAGATAGTCAGAATGTTTTTCTTGGTAATATCTTGGGCGAGTTTGAAAATGGGTCTCATTACTTGTAGGTCAAATGTCAAAGAGTAAGTCACTGGGACAATCATTTAAAAACCCTGTGTACATTCTAGAGGCCACATTTTCAATCCAATGCTCATGTAAGTTGATCAAAATGTTTGTGTAGATGATATCTCAAACAAGTTCCAAAACTGTTACAGTTGGTCAAAAATTAGGTCACAAGGACAAGTCTTTGAAAAACCGTGTGTACATTCCAGAGGTTACATTTTCTGTCTAGCGTTCTGTTTCCGTCAAACTTGGTTACTCCACCGGGGGAAACCTTTTAAAAGTCTTTCATACCCTCTTGAAACATTTTCATTCCAATGCCCATGACAGTCGGTCATCATAACTGTGTTTATGATATTTCAGACAAGTTATATATTAAGATACAATGAATCAAAACATAGGTCACGGGAACAAATCTACAGAGGCCATATTTTCAGTCTGATGCACATCATACTTGGTCAGAATGTTTGCCGTGATAATGTTATAAAAATGGTCAGCCCGGTATAAAACCTGGTCATTCGGTCATTTCAGAGGAACATTTTACCGTCCTTCTTAAACATGAACAGGCTCAAGTGAGCGATTTAGGGTCATCATTGCCCTCTTTTTCTTCTTAAGTTTTGGTCTTACAGGGGACTGTTTAGATTTTTATAATCGTATGAAACTTCACAAATGTTTTATCGCTGAATTTACTGAGGCCGTAGTATACAAAAAAGCAATGAAAAAGAGAGAAAAAGTTTTCAAAGGTGTTTTCTTCATGTGATACATAGCCTTTTCAGGTGTTTTCAGATTTTACGCCAGAATTCCGCAAAGGTTTGGGGGAATGTTACACGATCAGTAACACTCGTCAATTATACTGGATTGTATTCAATGTTAAAATTACCATTCAGTTTCTTCATGTTTGCCAAGGAAAATAAGTTCAGTTAATATTTATCAGCATCTAACTAGGTATTTTGGTTTGCAGAAAAAATCTAAATGTGCCAATTTTAAGGATAGCAGAGGCGGGGGTTGGGGTGTGTTACCGGAAACTTGGCTATGTTTTAGGCCTAAAGATCGTGTTGTACACAGCTTAACGTTTTCTGTTGATTTAAAAACATGATATCTCTTTGAGCCCTTCATCAAACGACAAAATTGAGACTAGACCAAGCCGAAAGATTTGCAGACAACAAACTGTTTGTACTTCAAAGAGGGTTTCTGTCTTCGAAAAAGGAGAAAATACTGGTTACCAGCATTTCTCCTGTTCCCACAATGTTTTCAGAAGCCATTTTCTTACGTTTGTTGAAAACGAGATTGTTTGGGATAAAGTACATGTGTTTGTATCCGTCAATACATCATCGATGTTACGGTAATAAATAGCATTTAGTATAACAGGCCGATTGGCGGTGTATAGTGTATTTTTAGACAGAAATAAGAGACCAATCAAACTGAAATGTGATATTCTGAACGAATAGCGTCATAGTGTACTCCAATATCCATGTAAATGTCTGCATTTAGACATCAAGCTCGTGTAACTTGGTTGACTTACCCAATTTCTTGTCAGAATTTCCTTTAGCCACTAGATAGCCATGATTTGATTAAACTGCACCTCCAAACCACAAATAGGGAAAGGTGTGACAAGCTAATTATTATTATTAGTAACAGTAGAAGAAAAAGTGGTAGTAGCAGTGGTAAAAGTAGTAGTAGTAGTATTTACGGAGGTAAGAATATCATCTCTGTACAATTCTGAATTGACTCGGGTCCTGGTCCTGTTTAGTAAAAAGGTTGAGGATATTGTTGTTGCTGTAATAACGGGATGGTCGTATTTTTCAATGAGATCGGATATGACGTCATCGTACCCATTTAAATGCAATTCCACATAATCGACGTATATTTATTGATCGTTTGACATACCCACAAGATTTTGCGAAATACTTCTTATTTCATAGTGAAACTCTTCAACTTAAAGGCACGTTTAGACCTACTACCGGGACCACGCGTTAGCAAAAACCAATGGCATCATATATGAAGTACAATCCAACGCAGCTATCTGTACTTACGGAGGCAGATTTCATTGCAATGCGCTGCCTGATAAGTATATTTAGGCTATCATTTCTCATTTTTGTGGCATTTGTCGAAGACAATGCCACTATGAGTTCAATAGGGTATTTTGAAAATCATGTATCGTAGTTTGTGCAAAACCGAAGGAAGTAAACCTAATTAAAATCAATTTTTCTTAGACAAATAAGTGTTTCAATTGCACTCAGATATGAAATTGAAAATGGCGTATTACAATAAATTGTATTAGGCCATCGATCGTGAAAACACTTCCTTTTTATCGGAAAATAGCTTGATCCGCTATGGCCTTCTATAGTGGCGTAATGATACACATACCGTACTTGTTCGTCCCAAAACCAGTTCGTTCCTGGGCTTATTCGTCCCAGGGCTTGTTCGTCCTACAAGATTTCACCCTTTTCCATCGGATTTTGCATAGTAGGTTGACTTTGAAGCGAATATTTTGAAACTATTTTTGTTGATTATTTTTCAAATTATTAATTCCACACAATGGCTCCCTTGACAAATGCCACACCAGTGTTTTCAACACTTTGATCTTTTCCTCTTATGGGTTAGTTAACCATGTGACTTCGTTACGGGTACCGCGTATGTTGCAATAATATCGCGCAGTCTCGCGAGATTTGTTCATTTTCTTACCATATATTACATGTATATATTATACACAAAAGTGTTCAGAGATAGATAACCCTATCGGACTGGCGATAATAAGTATTGTTGTCAGAAATCTTTAAAATACATTGCGGATTTAGGGAAAACATATTACAAGTATCTGCTTACCTAATTTAGAAAATCCTGTTGATATTTGAATTTAATGTAAAAATCTAAATAGCGACTTTTAAAGGAGACTACACAGGGTTTGTTTATAGTCATTTAAAAGTTAAAAAAGAAAACCATCACTGTATTAAATTTGCAAAAGACTGCAAACTATCAATACATAAGAAAGAGGAAAGACTTAAGAAAATCTTTTTTCATGCATATTTTCTTATTTGCTACGAAGCCTCTTATGGTATATCTTACGGTGGCACTGAGGTGACATGTGCATTTTTTTGTATTTATCTCGTTCCCACCAGATAATAATTCTTTTTCTCGAGTTTTTTCTTTTTTTTTTTTTTTTTTTATGAAAAAATTATGCAAACAACAAAATTCGTTTTCTCGAGTTTTTTTTTATATAAAAATTATGCAAAAAACAAAATTCGTTTTCTTGAGGGTTTTTTTTTTTTTTTTTTTTTTGTTAGATTATGCAAAAAAAACAAAAATTGTTTTCTCGAGTTCTGAAACAATCGCGGATGCAAACTACCATGTTGAATTAAACTATGAAGAAAATGTACTCCGTGTAAAAATAGGAATTAGTAGGAGGAATCTGATTGGATGATTATGTCGTGAGCACGACTTATTATCTCGCGCGAACGACATAATGGATGACTTGGATTGGCTGATTATCTCGTTCGAACGAGATTGTATTTCGTTTTTTGCATAATTTTTCATATGAAAATAAATCGAGAAAATGAAAGTTGGGTTTTTTGCAAAATTGTTTATAAAGAAAAAAAAATTCGAGAAAACGAATTTTGGTTTTTGCATAATTTTTTATTTAAAAAAAAAAAAAAAACCGAGAGAAAAACGAATTTTGTTTTTTGCATATTTTAAAAAAAAAAAAAAAAAAAGCTCGAGAAAACAAATTATTATCTCGTGGGAAAGAGATAAATACAAAATAATGCACATGTCACCTCAGTGCCACCGTAATATCTAGATTTCGAACCAGAATTTTATTTTTCAATCGGCAGTGTCTGCACTTGACAAGGTTTTCTGCTAAATTGTTTTTCTTCCACTTTCACTCTAAGTAATGGTGTAAGATTTTTGAAATAACGTTCGTGTTAAAATCTCTTAAGCAAATGACAAAATGTTTTACTTGTCCAATTGAAAAGTTTTGCAGACGACCAAATCGGATGTGGCTCGAACGTTTGTATGTGTACATGGAAGGCTGGAAAGCATTGTGGAAAAAGCAGAAAATGCTGGTTACCAGCATTTTCTTCTTTTACCACAATGTTTTCAAAAGCCTTCTTCCTCACGGGCGAAAATTCGGGAAATATTAATAAAATGCAAAGAATGTACCCCCAGTAAAGTACACATCAATCCACTAATTAGATTTGCGTCAAACAGGTGAAACGGATCAACGAAAATGACGCACATATTCCAATTTCAAGGTCTTCTTTAGTTGGAATGTCTCTCAAAATACTTTTCAATGGGGCCATTAAACTATAGTTCGTTTCGCAATTTTTTTTTTTATAGAAAATCATAACAAAGATTGCTAATTTTCATCCGAGTGCAAAGATAGTCTGGAAATTAGAACATGTATAGAAATACTTGGAGGAAAAACACGAGGAATCAGCGTGGTTTCTGTAGTTCTAATATCTTGTAAAGGTGTCTATTTCTTTAGCTAACTGTTATGCTTTCATCTTATTACAAGGGATGAATACATTTTTAACACGGTATAATGTCAGTCGACTATAGACTTGTATCTAGACCTGTCGTCAACTATAGTTAGGAGGGACTTGGGTTCGAGTCCCACTGGAGGCATTTTGTTATTGTTGTCGTCGTTGTTTTTATTGTTACTGTTGTTGTTTTCGTTCTTTAGGCTTTTTTTTTTTTTTTCACTATTCTACATTTGTGATAAATCTAGTTCCTTTCTCATGACCCTTTGCCAAATAATTCCGTTCGCCATTTATACCTTATTTTACCTAAATAAGACTATGAAAATGCCTTCAAAGATTGGATCCGGGGACCGAAACTTTGTATTTCTATTGGAGGTGAATACTTTGAGGGAACAAAATAAAAATTTCAGTGAAACTTACGAAGAATCAAATTTCAGGTGCTTAAATGCATTCATTTTTGAACACTCCTCGTAGATAATCCTTAATACATGAATACAGATTTTTTTTTAACAGAAAATCATAATAAAGATTGCTAATTTTCATCCGAGTGCAAAGATAGTCTGGAAATTAGAACATGTATAGAAATACTTGGAGGAAAAACACGAGGAATCAGCGTGGTTTCTGTAGTTCTAATGTCTTGTAAAGGTGTCTATTTCTTTAGCTAACTGTTATGCTTTCATCTTATTACAAGGGATGAATACATTTTTAACACGGTATAATGTCAGTCGACTATAGACTTGTATCTAGACCTGTCGTCAACTATAGTTAGGAGGGACTTGGGTTCGAGTCTGGAAATTAGAACATGCTGCAGCAAAAAGGAGAAATAGCCTGTGACCAGCAATCTCATCTTTTGCCACATTTAGTTAAACCTGTCGGTGGTGGCCGTAATTCAAATCCATCCATCCATCCACCCATCCATCCATCCATCCATCCATTCATCCATCCATCCAGCTACTATATATAAATGTCTAAGGTTTTGAATACCGCCATTGCACAGGAAGTGGCATATTTGATTATTAGTATGAAAATTGTATTTAAAAGGGACAAATAAGCCAATCGGACCGGGTGTTATTGTTATTTTAATTCATTCTTCAATTTATATTTGCTAACCTATACATATGTCACTATCATAAAATATTTACTTACTTACTTTTTCAGCTAACACTTACGGACAACCCAGATCAATACCAATAAAAAGAAAGTCGGGGAACACTTTTTTCTATGCTAGATCTACTTATAGCATGCATTCTGGATATAAAAGTTACCTGTAATTGTTGAGGAAAAAGTGTTAACGAAGAACAAACATCGTCATATTATTTATTTATTGCCAACCAGAGTCCGTATTCACCCATCATTCTTAAAAACATTCTCAGTCTTATTCCCCAGAATTTTCAGGCTAAATTCGAAAGTAACCATTTCGTTCTAGCCAATCAGAAGTTGTGTTACTTTCAAATTTTGGAAAATATTAGATATAAAGAATAGGAACGTTCTTTAGAATGGTTGGTGAATACGGCCCATGGTTCATCCATTCTTTTATTATATGTAGTCTGATCTTTGATCTACATTATCCGATTTTTGTTCTAATAGCAAACTCTTTACCGGACCGTAAAAAGAAAGCTTTTCAATACATTGTGGGAAATGAAGAAACAGCGGATAAACATTTTTCTTCCTTTTCCTACAATGTTTTCTACTCCAATAGAAATGAATCCTTTAATTTGAGCCACATTTTATTTGTCGTCAGCACATGCTGTCAATTTGGACGATTCTAAAAAACTGTCATCTGGCAAAGAGTTCAGATATCTCAACATCTTATCATATGTAGACGGCTGGATAGTTGCACTGATTGCTGCGATATAGCTGAGATATTGTTTATAACAGTCTTGAAACTAAACAAGCAAGCATGTCACACATGTTTAACATTTGTTTGTATTGTTTGTTTGTTTATTCATTTGTTTGTTTATTCATTTTTTTTCTTTTATTATTATTTATTTATTTATTTATTTATTTATTTGTTCGTTCGTTCGTTCGTTTTTTCGCGTTCGTTCGTTTGTTTGTTGATTTGGCGTTTAACCCCGTTTTCAACATTATTTCTGTAATATCGCGGCGGCCAGCGTACCTATTCATGATTTCCTGGAATTTCTTTAACCTCTGGCTTTCACAATACTCTATCCAAGCCAGTGGTTGCTTTCTCATCGTCCAAACTATGACCAGCGGTGAGAGAGTAATGAATCCTGTCACAATGACCATCATCAATCTTCGGAACGAAGTTGGCCGAGATGGGACTCGAACCAACGACCTCTTGGTCTCAAGCTCAGTCCGTTACCAACTGAGCTACCAGGGATGACACTTGTAACATACAAGGTACGTAACATTATACACAAAGAATGCGTACTTAACAACCATCAGTATGCAGAAAGTGTGCTTGGAAATTCCCCCTCCTGGGTTTTGCTATGTGGAATATCTGCGAAAAAATGTTTCTTAATTATGAGAAAATTTTCCCCTATTACAGAGTCGTAATGGTTCAATAAGAAATTATATAGGTGTTTTTTGCTTCTACTCCTATTCCGTGCATCGGTTTTCTTGGTGCTATATTTTGTTAATGGCATTTCTGTTATATTACTGTGGCCATTCTACCTATCCAAGTTTTCCTTGAGTTTCTTAACTCTTTACCTCACAATTCCGAGTTTTGAAACCAATGCAAGAGAAGTCTTCTGAAAACATTGTTTGAAAAGGAGAAAATATCGGTAACTAGTATCTTCTCCTTTTCCTACAGTGTTTTCTGACCTTTCAAAGAATAATTTGGTCGTTTGAGCCACATTTAAATTGTTGTGTGCAGTATTTTAATTTGGACAAGTCTAAAATTTAGCGTGTAGTAAAATGTTAATGAGTCAGTAAAAACGCAGTATTGGCTTCAAAACCACTGATTGCTTTCGAACTTAATATAATTAAGCAATGCTCTGTGCAAGGGGACTTAATGCATCTGCGAAAAGTATCGACCTTAATCAGCCCGAGCAATCCGTACAGGCTGACCTGGGCCGAAACCTTTCGCTATTGGTCATTTTTTTCTTTGTCAAAGGATCAGTCTATCCTATGATACAGTCAGTTGGTAAACATCTTAGATTTTATGGATCCCAAATTATGTGATGACTTGCTTGGTATCATGCATTACGGAGATGTATCAACTCTTTATCACACGATCCCGTGTTGAAACGACTCGGAGGTAAAAGCCGTTCGAAAATCTTGTAGGAAAAGGAGAAAATGCTGGAAACCAGCATTTTCTCCTTTTCCCACAAGGTTTTCTACACTTTCACATACAATTACCATCATTTCAGCAAACTTTAATCTGTCGTCTGCAAATACTTTCAGTTTGGACCTGTCTGGTTTTTTCTTTTTTCGTTTGGTAAAGATTTAAGTCCCCTCTTGCCAGAGCATGGCTCATGTATACAAAGTGGAAGAGCCACTTTTTAACCAATCAAAATTGGTATATCAATAGAAAACTCCCAGGGTAAGTCCAGTTTGACGTCAAATGACTGATAATGTTTCCAGTCAGCTTACAAGATAAGGAAAATGTTTTTCCAGCAGTGATGTGCCACTTGTTCACTTCCGACCAAGCGTCTTCGTGGAACAAACGAAATATTTCATTAACTATTCGTCAGCACGATTATAAACTGGTACCCGTTGTATCTCCCGTATCCGTCCGATAGACGATACGAAGATCGATAACAGGCTGCTAGTTTAGATTCAGTATGGCATAATTAGTCACCTGGTTGTGTGATTTTTGCCTGTAAAGTAGGCTCATATTTTGATCCCCTTGTAAATTGCTCACGTTTTGATGTCCTAGGTATTTTGCTTAATCACAGAATAAAAAAAGGGAACTTTTTTTCAGAAATATTATATGGCACATAAAACAAAACTTCTAACAAGTAAGTCTTGCTCTGGGTAAAAGGGGTTTAGTGCATCTCCTTGATGCAGTATACCGAGCAAGTCATCATTTCATTGTGGAACCATAAAAAATAATTTTGTCTAACAACCGACCAGATCATTATGTAGTATGGTTTTTAGACGTGTAGAAAATTTACAAATAGCAAAATGTTTCGACCCACATGAGTCGATATCTTTTGCAAATGCAATAAACCCCCTTTTTACAGAGCATGGCTAAAATGTGTTAACCTTTTTAATGCCATATAAATAAAATGGATATTTTCAGTACGTATTTTACTATTTCAGGTCTGATTTTGTCCCACAATTTCATAGACTATCCGACAATGATCAGACTGCTTTTTGGTTTTTTGTCTCTGTGTTCTTGATCTACATAGTCCGCCAATGTAACAGGTGGTGATGGGAACCATAAGATTTTAAACGTTCAATTCTGGGCAAACCTCAACACTAATCTTTCATCTAAGTATTTCCTAGTCGCGAAATGAACGCTGTATTTTATATGCGGTCGGATCTTGATCTACATAGACCGCAAAAACAACTAAAGTTGCAATAGGGACTCTAAGCTATGAAGACTGTTTTTCCAGAAGAACTTCAATGATTTTTTTCTACAAGTTAATTCCTCCTCCAAGGCCAGATGATTATCGCTTGGGTTTTTTTTTTTGTGTGTGGACGGAAATTCATTTTTTTACTTGTTTTTTTTTTACTTATCGGAATCAGATAAGATGTCTCGGAACGAGTTTTGTAAGCGCTATTCTTTTTGTTACGGACAGTTTCCTCTTTGGCCACAAAGCGGTCAAGAGTGCTCAATTTCAACATGAAAGAAAAAAAAGTTGTCTGCTCGAGAAAATGTGTTAGCCCTTAGGCTGCTAAGCGCGACTCAAGGACCTTTTTCGGACAATGTAGATCAATATCAGACTGCAGAGAACGTGCAGTCTGATCTTTGATCTACACTGCCCGATGAGGATATATTTCTCCCCCAGAAAGAACTTTGAAATAGCAAAATTTTGGTTTTACTCTCGACTTGAGTTTCATTCAACTTGTGCAGCAGGATAAGAGTTAAACGATGCATTCGAATTATTACGAGTTCAAAAAACCGAGACTTCCCTGTTAACATTCTTGTGCAAATTAACATAGCTGTATGGTGCAGCATTTGTTTAATCCGGATTAAGTTGTTTACTACAGTTCGAAGGAAGATAATTCCACAGAGGGTGGTTCCTTTTATGTTTCTACTGTAAAACTTTCCATTTTCCATTTAAAAAAAAAATCGAAAATTTAACCCTTTCCCAAACAAGCCATGGTTTTCACGTGTCTGCAGTACAAGTCTTTTGAAAACACTGTGGGAGAAGGAGAAATTGCTCGTAATGAGCAATTTCTCCTTTTCCCACAGTGTTTTCTACCCTTTTTGAGAACTCTGCCATTTCCATCAAATTTAAAATTGTCGTCTGCAAACTCTTTCAATTTGGACCAGTCCAACATTTGTCGTTTGGGAAAGGGTTAATCTCCCATCTGATATGCCATTCTTCGGTTGATTTCCTGCTTCATTTGCCAAATCTGAATTCAATCTACTCTCTGTCCGATTGCCGACGAAGTCTTTACGTGACGATAAAAATTCATATGAGCCATACTCTGGCAAAAGGGGGCCTAATGCATCTCCGTGATGCATGATACCAAGCAAGTCATCACGTGATCATGGATCCATAAAGTCCATTTTGTCTAACAACAGACAGAATCATGAAATAAACTAGTCGTTTGTCACCCAGAAAATTCACCAACAGCAAAAGGTTTCGGCACAGGTCCGCCTGCTCGGACTGCGCAGGCTGACCTGAATCGATACTTTTTGCACATGCATAAGCCCTCTTTTCATAGAGCATAGCTCAATTATACTGGTCAGTATTGAAAGCATGTACAGGCGATATATTAACTCTTTACCAAACAATCACGGGTTTTCACGACCCTGAGAAAAAGGCCTTTGAAAACAATGTGGGAAAAGGAGAAAATGCTGGTAACCAGCATTTTCTCCTTTTCCCACAATGTTTTCTTCCCTTCCCAAAACAAATTTCAATTTTTGAGTCACTTTTATTTTGTCGTCTGCAAATGCTTTGAATTTGGACTAGTCTAAAATTTTGTCGTTTGGTAAAGGGTTAAATCTTTATCATACACCAAAATTCTAGACTTACCCAACTTAAGTGCATTTGCTGAAGATAAATTAACTGTGCCTCAAATGGGGGATTTACCTTTGAAAGGGTAGAAATCATTGTCGGAAAGGAGGAAATGTTGCTTACCAGCATTTTCGTCTTTTCCCATTATGTTTTCAAAGGCCCACTTCCTCACGCTCGTTTAAAAGCCAGAATTGTTTTGTAGAGAATTTAAGTTCGCCCACGGAATAGTATTTTGTCTCTGGACATTATGCGATAAAGAAAAAAATGCTGGTTATTAACATTTTCTCCTTTTCTCACACTGTTTTAGAGCCATTTTCCTCGGTGTCTTTAAGACGCGAAACTGTTCGCCAAAGGATTATATGATTGGTACTCCTGACGTAAGGATGTTCATGTATATCACCAATCACGACGACATTTAGAATGCTTTTAAAGAAGAGCCCTGAATTTCATATAATGTGCTTTAACCCGGATTTTATATACACTAAAGCACTATAAAATCTAGGAACGAGTAAACTCATTTGCATAATACTTAGTTATGTATACAAGGGAGATAACAGCGTAAACTGTAACAAAAATACTAAAGACACTGATCAGATCGTCTTTACATCGGTTTAAACTCGTGTTGAGTCAAATCTTCTATTCCAATACACTAGCTGAACTTTTGTTGTTCACGGTGCGTCTGTAAGTATTTCATTCTTTCACCTATATTTGGCTCAGGACTTCGGTACATGACTCAGTAGTTAATGCGTGGATTCTAAATGCATAGTTTCAATCCCCACCGAGTTCTCCATGTGAAAGACACTGCAGAGTCCCAACCTAGCGATCGCAAACCTGAGGAAACACATGAAGAAGTAAGGGGTCAGGGCGATATACCTGAAATACGACATAACCCCTAGGCTGCTAAATAAGACTGAAACTTTTAACCCTTTCCCAAACAAGCCCTGGTTTTCACGTGTCTGCAGTACAAGTCTTTTGAAAACACTGTGGGAAAAGGAGAAATTGCTCTTAACGAGCAATTTCTCCTTTTCCCACAGTGTTTTCTACCCTTTTTGAGAACTTTCTGCCATTTTCATCAAATTAAAATTGCCGTCTGCAAACTCTTTCAATTTGGACCAGTCCAAAATTTGTCGTTTGGGAAAGGGTTAAGATGATAGTAAAAACCGAAATTTTGCTATTTCAAAGGTATTTTGGGGGGAAATATATCTCCTTATCGGTCAGTGTAGATCAAAGATCAGACTGCACGTTCTATGAAGTCTGATCTTGATCTACACTGTCCGCAAAAGGTCCTTGTAGATCAAAGATCAGACTGCACGTTCTATGAAGTCTGATCTTGATCTACACTGTCCGCAAAAGGTCCTTGAGTCGCGCTTAGCAGCCTAAGTGTTATTAACAGCACCGTGCCAGACCGCTGACTGTCTTTGCTCTTTTCTACGGCAAACTTTTTGATGTATGTTTCCTGGGCATGACAGGTTTCATCTGCGAAGATGCAAAGAGATACAATCTTCATGTTTATCAGTTTTGATAATTTTTCAATATTGAACGCTTTTCGAAACAGTCCAGACACTGATAAAGAATGCTTTTGAAAAATAAAAATATTGTGGTAAAAGGAGAAAAATTTCTCAGCATTTTCTCCCTTTCTCAATATCTTTTTTCCGCTTAAATAAAAAAAACCTGTTGTCTGTGGCCCTTATAATTTGTCGTCTGCAAATCCTTTCAAATTGGACGATTCACTTTTGTCGTTTGATAAAGGGTTAGCTCTTTACCAAACAATCGCGTGTTTTAACGACCGTTAGGAAAACTCCGTTTAAAAACATCTCCGGAAAAGAAGAACATGCTGAATACCAATATTTTCACCTTAATCACACAGTGTTTTCTTCGCTTTCATAGACAAATCTCCTAATTTGAGAAACATTTAAATTGTCGTCTGCAAATGCTCTCAGTTCGGACAAGTCTATAATTTTGTCGTCTGGCGAAGATTTAATATAAGGAGAATTTATCAGATCGTAGGAACACCCACTCCCCTTCTGTGTAAGATATTGGAAACTGACAATCACGCTTAAAGCAGTTAGATAACCGTACACATAGAGGGCGCTTACGCCTTTCATAGACTTCCTGTTCTTTGAAACTTCTTTTAGTCTTCCCTGAATCTAAAATATGAAAAGATGTTTGTGTCTACGTTGATTGGTTTTAAATTGGAAGAAAAAATAGATAGCAACAACAACAACAAAAAATAGATGTTTGTGCTGAATTATTAATTTTGTTGTGAAGAACTTACTCGGAACAAGCTGTCTATTGTTTCAGATTGTTCCTTTGACTGAGAATACAAAACATATTTAACTCTTTACCACACCATACCGAGTTTTAACGATCCCTGAGGAAATAGACTTTGGAAAACCTTATGGGAAAAGGAGAAAATGCTGGTAACCAGCATTTTCTCCTTTTCCCACAAGGTTTTAACACTTTAATAGACAATTACCATCATTTCAGCTACATTCAATATGTCGTTTGCAAGCGCGGCTTTCAATTTGGAACTTCCAAAATTTTGTCATTTGGTAAAGAGTTAAGCCCCTGGAAATGGCTTTTAATTTTGCATCTTAAACGTTGTTTTTCGGCTAGAATATCTCTGTAAATATGAGAAACAAAGCCAGTGCACTTTGTCGTACAGACAATCTGATTTAGAAGTACAATTTAAGGTGTTTCGGTTTTTCGGTGTTGCAGACTACGCTGGCCTTTTCTTGGTACAGATGTACTCGAGTGAATGAATAATAATTTGCGATTGGTAAGAAAATGTGGACATGTTCATTCTTCGAGCCCCCGTGGGCCTATTAGAAGACAAAGTTATGACAACAGTACAATTGTAAACGTTGCTACTGCTAATATTTGGGCCATGCTCTGGAAAAAGGGGCTTAATGCATCTCCTTAATACATGATACCAAGTAAGTCATCACAGTATATGGATCCATGAAATCCAGTTTGTAAGAAAACCTACTAAGTCATAAGGTACAATGGCCCTTTGATATGCAGAAAATTGACCAAAAGCAAAAAGCAAAAAGTTTCAGCTCAGGTCTGAGTCGACACTTTTAGCAGATGCACTAGGCTCCCTTTTCACAGAGCATGGGTCATTTTTAAGCGTAACCTTTACTCATTACTGTATGTCTGCATGTATTTTCAATCATAAATTTTAGCAGCAACTGTACCTTTGTTTCAACAATATATTTGATTAACATATAATCTATAATGTGTATATATCTGATTGAAAATTTCACTTTTCAGCAAATTATTTAGGTAAACGAAGCAATTGCCTGTGACGGTTTTTTTCCGATTTATTTTTTCTTCATATTGATTAAAAACATTTTAAACATGTTTGAATAATTATAATCCAGTACCTCTTACGTTGTCTATCTTTTTCAAAGATAATTCTTGATCGTTTCTCCAGTTTCTCCTTGTTTCTTTTCTTTGTAAACCTTCGTCTGTTGATACTGACGAACAACTACGGAATATACCGAAGATTTTGTAACTTATTCACCGATGATAATTAAAGGATAATATTATCGCCATATACAATAACATCACCAGCAAGGTCGAGATATTTGACTGGGAAAATAGCCATGAACTTTATATAACATTGACGAAGACAACTATTCCTGAAAGAAAAAAAAAAAACAGATCTTCTTCCTGGTAAACAATAGAGAGTTCAAGGTCAATTTGAGAGAACGTAGTAAATCTCGCACCAGAAGACCTCTGTTTTATGTTATCCCTTTTCCTCTTCTACTTCCGTTCGTGATTCCTCTTGTACTTGTAGCTCTAAGTGACGTCATACAACCTAAGACTGAAAACTGGTGAGACCAATAAGGACATAAATAAGTGAGCTGTGTCCGTAATAGGACTGAATAAAAAAAATGTTTTAACTCTATATCAATAGACACAATTTTAGATTGGCCAATAATGAAAGCATTTGCAGATGACAAGTTAAATCTTACTCGAAACATAAAATTTGTCTTTCATAGGGTAGAAAACATTGTGGGAAAAGGAGGAAATGCTGGTTACCAGCATTTTCTCCTTTTCCCACAAATTTTTTCAAAAGCCTTCTTTCTCGGGGGTGTTAAAAGTCGGCATTGTGTGGTAAAGGGATTATAATCCCTGTTTTTCGAAGCAAGAAATGAGCAATGCTCTGGCGAAAAGGGGTTTTATTTCATCTCTGTGATGCATCATTTCAAGCAAGTCATCACATAGTAATGGATCTAATGGGTCCCTAAGGTTGTTGCTCATTGACGCTTATCGTCGTCATCATCATCGTCATCAATTATTATTATTATTATTATTATTATCATTAAACAGGTAGTAGAATGAAATCACACACGTCAGTTCTCAAGACAATATCTGCTCACTGTGGGTTACGGCCCGGTAAAAAACGCGGTTCCTATCGGATAGTCGGGGGTCAACAAGTTCCAAAACATAGCTGGCCGTGGCAGGTAAGTTAGCTTGTTTTTTACATTTACGACGCTTTCATTATTATCTTACTCGTTTTAGCTACATTTGACTTACTTCTGAGCTCTCTGGGTTTCATTTGGCATTTGGCTCTGCACCGCCTAGCTCGACTTAATTTAGTCTGGTACCCCGCGTACTTCAAAAGTACGTCAGGCAAAGCGCAGTAATGGCGGCCCCCCACTGGTAATATGCAGAAGTAACGGTTTATTGTTATTTCACTTGATCAAATCCGACTATAGACTGAATTGAAAACAGATCGGTTGCAAAAAAAGCTTTTTTAATTGTGGTTCTTATTTAGTGAGAAAAACTGCATATCAGAAATGCTTTGACTATTCGAAATGTCAATGGACCGATACATCGTCCGAAAATAGGGCTCTTTTTAAAACGATTCATAGTCAAATTTATATTTAAACTATACCCCAAAAGCATGTTTAGACTCGGTAATGTATATTTTGTACAAAATTGATCTCATTTTATTCACTGATCAATCTGAATCACGTGAAACTGAGAAAAGCAGGAAAGCATGTAGGGCTAGAACATTTCAAAGCCAAAAACCTTAAATCTTTACCAGGTGACACAATTTTAGACTTGTCCAAATTGAAAGGATTTGCAGACGTACAAATAAACTGCCTCGGATGATTGGTTTTTTTCTTTAAAAGGAAAGAAAATGCTGGTCGCCAGCATTTTCTACTTTACAATGTTTTTAAGAGCCTCCTTTCCCGAGTCGATAAAATTTGGGGTTGTTTGGTAAGGAGTTAAACTGGTAAATGGGCCGAAGGAACATTTCCAGTCAGGTATCAGATCGGAATACTGCAATTTCACAGTTGTTTTAGTAGAAAAAAAAAACAGCCTTTGTGCATTGTTATCTTTATTTAAGATATCTGCAAAAGTGCATTAAGTTGTGCAGCTGCATAGAGATTAATCATATAAGATGATAAAAGCGAGAAAAAAATCTTTGAATGTCATAGGAATGAGCCATGCTCTGTAAAAAGGGGGCTTATTGCATTTGCGAAAAGTATCGGTCAGGTCAGCCTGCGTGGCTGACGTTTGCCGAAACTTTTCGCTATTGGTCAATTTTCTGTATTTCCAAGCACAAGTCTACCTCATGATTCAGTCGGTTGTTGAAAAGCGACTGTTATTGATCTATAATTATGTGATGGATTGATTGGTACAAGGCATTACGGAGATGCATTAAGCCCCTTTTTGCCAGAGCATGGCCAATTTGTTTTTGATGTGTTAAAACAATATTTTGCAAAAATCTTAACAGTACGCGTCGAGATTTTCGAGCTTTACTTAGTGAGTTGAAGGAAAAGATACATCAAGATCAGGTTGCAGGGAAAAAGCAGCCAGATCTTAAGTCTACCGGTGTACAGTACCATTTGAGCCATGCTTTGTCAAAAGGGGGCTTAATAAATCTCCGTGATGCATTATAAAGCAAGTCCTTACATAATCATGAATCCATAAAATCCGTTTTGTATGACAAGCTAATGAATCTTGAGGTACACTGGTCCTTTGACATGCAGAAAATTGACCAAAAGCAAAAGGATTCGGCCCAAACCGCGCAGGCTGACCTGGGTCGATACTTTTTGCAAATGCAGTAAGCCCCCTTTCTACAGAGCATGGCTCATTTTCTTTTGGAGAGAGGTAAATCTAAACGGTATAAAAATCAAATTCTTGGGCTATCTTACCCACTGCGAAGTATATTTGACAGCAATCAAAAATTTAAACTTACGCCTAACCCTGCTTTGCAAAATCCTTTCAACTTTCGAGTTTCCTTTGGCAAGGCAAGGAAGTCAGCAGCATGTAAATGAAGACCATGTTATGTAATAACTTTGAGTAAAGTACAAAATCTCCTTGATCCCTGCTATCAGTCGAGCCATCACATAATTATGGATCCATAATAGCCACATTTTTAAACCCC
This sequence comes from Tridacna gigas, assembly GCA_945859785.2. Taxonomy (NCBI): domain Eukaryota; kingdom Metazoa; phylum Mollusca; class Bivalvia; order Cardiida; family Cardiidae; genus Tridacna; species Tridacna gigas. Next base: position 46,614,242 of record OX244030.2, on the reverse strand, counting down.
GGCTTAATCATGAGGTAGACCGGTCCTTGAACATACAGAAAATTGACAACCGGCAAAAAGTTTCGGCACAGATCAGCCTGCGCGGCAGGCTGACCTGAATCGATTCTTTTCGCAGATCCACTAAGCCCCCTTTTCACAGAGCATATATATATCACATTTTATTCTACTTCCTTCAGGTTGCAATTCTTCAAAAGTACAGAGAACAATTCTGCGGGGGTACACTGATAGCGCCACAATGGGTGATCACCGCCGCTCACTGTGTGCGGAAGAAACGGCGGAAGAGAAAAATCTTTGTACGAGTCGGGGAACACGATATTTACGCTTATGACAAAGGCGAAGAGACATTAAAGCTCCTCACCGACTTTCCCCACCCAAGATACGACTTTGATTCAATTACAAATGACATAGCTTTGTTAAAATTAGAAAGACCCGTAACTCCATCAGATAGGGTGGGGTTTGCGTGTTTACCGGACGAACGGGACAAACTTCCCGAGGGTACAGTGTGTCATATATTAGGATGGGGCAAGGAGAAAAATACACACGTGTTTGGTTCGACTGTTTTAAAACAGGCAGAAGTGCCATTAGTAAATAGGAAAAAATGTCAAAAAGTATTTGATTATAATATTCATGAAACTCAAGTCTGTGCGGGGTACAAAAGAGGCGGGTTGGACTCGTGTGCTGGAGACAGCGGGGGACCTTTATTGTGTCCCAAACAAATCGGAAACGAGACTCGGTGGATTGTATACGGAGTTACCAGTTATGGGGAAGGGTGTGGAGAGAAAGGAAAATTCGGAATTTACACAAAAGTTCGAAAATATCTGGACTGGATCAACCAAGTCGTAGATTCTAATTAGGACCATCAAAATCCTTTTTTTTATTTTATCTCTGTGTTTTAACTTTCTTGCAAAGGGAGCTATTTAGTTCTTCATGTCGTTAATCATTGTTTTTTTTTTTTCTCGGAAGCACCAATAAATACAACAAGATGCACTATCTTTTGCAGTCGTGTAAAATTGTGCGCTTTATTCAGTTAAAAGATGCAGTTCTGGGCCTTTTAACGGGATGGTCTTTAACTCTTTTCCTGCTAAATAAATGAAATGAAACTTGCAAACCGAAAGTAAAAACCCAAACTTTGCTATTTCAAAGGTATCTTTTCGGGAAACACATTTCATTATTGGACAGTGTAGATCCAAGATCAGACTGCACGATCTGTACAGTCTGATCCTGATCTACATTGTCCGCAAAAGGTCCTTGAGTCACGCTTAGCAACCTAAAGGTTAAGGTAATTTCGTCTCTGTTTATCAAATCGGGTATGACGTCATCATACTGACTTGGATATGAATCCTCGTCATCAACGCGTTTAATTGGTCATCTTACGTTCCACAAGTCGTTGCGAAACTTTAGCGCGAAATTTAAAAACACGTTAGGAGGCTACGTAGTCCAATACTGAAACACCCTTGAAAAATTTCTTCATCTTAGTTTTTATCTTTCTTCTTTGCTAATGTTTTTCCATCTATCGCCTCGCATAACTCAGTGACAAACCAGTTTTTAAGTTTGGTGAGATTATTAAAATCTAAATAGCTCCCTTTAAGGGAAGTCAACATTTGTTTATCAATCAGTAGATGTCTTGATATACAATTAATAAAGAAAAGAAAAACCAGGTCCCGTATTCACTAACCGTTTTAAGTTGAAGTCTCAGTCTAACTTAGACAAGAAGATAAAGAAAGTAATACAATTCCTAATTGGCCAAACCAAATTGTTTAGCCAATCAGATTTTGCCTTACTTTAGAATTTAGAAAATGCTTGATGGTTAGGCTAACAATGGTATTTAAGAATGGATGGCAATGATACGGGTCAAAATAAAGTTTTTCATTCTTATTATAGATGAAGGAACACACGTCCGTTCTCGAACAATTTCTTACTACACCATTTGATAATCATATTCGCTAGTCGAGGGTTACACACTATTTCGCGAAGCGGAAAATTTCCTTGGCTGGCAAAAATGATTACCTCTTTACCAGACAACAAAATTTGGGCCAAATCGACAAATGAAATTTAGCTCAATGATGGACTTTGTCTTTAAAAGGACAGAAAATATCTTAGGAAATGGAGAAAATGCTGGTTACCACCATTTTTTCCTTTTCCCAAAACGTGTTCTAATTAATTTACCCCAGGGTCCGTGAAACCCGATATTGTGTGGTAAAGGTTTAATTCTACATTTTTATCATTATTTGTATGTTGGTATTTATTTATAACGGGTATCAGAGCGCCTCGTCAATGACGTCACAGTTAAGATCGAGGAACTCCGGAAGTCCTTGCAATAAATTAGGGCTTACACACTTTCATTGCCTGTATTCATACTGTAATGAAATCGGATGATCAGTGAAATTTGCTTTTATTCAGCATTTCAAGAAGCAATAGATAAGGAGAAAAAAGGAAAGAAAAGCTGACGAATTCCATGTCTTAGTTATTTCAGGGTAAAAATAGTGTTGTTGTTTTCTTATAATCTTACGTACAATGATATATACCAATTGCCGCCAAAATGTCCACCTATTCACGGTGACTAGGATTCTAGTGAAATAAAAATACTTTTTGATCACAGTTTAGAGACGAGTTGCGAACTTTGTAAATCCAAGACGGGATTTTTGAGTTCTGTGTAGTCTGATCTTGACATATACACTTTTCAAAACAGTAGAATACGAGGGTTGTCCAAAAAAAAACTTTTTCAATAAATCAACTGTTTACCAAAAGGTTCTCACCAAAATTTTTGTGACGCGTCATCGGATGTATCATTAATATATGCTACAAGTTTCATCAAAATACAATGATCGAGTTACAACAAAGTGTGACTTTTAAACGCTACGTACCTCATGCACCAGAGAGCTTTTAGTGCTGTTATTTAATCCGTTGTAACTTTTAAATCGACCTTCGTTTTTAATGAAATTTGTAGCATCTATAAATAATAGTTCTAATGACACGTCGTCGTATTTAGTCGTAAACGATTGGTAAATAGTCGGGTTATTGACAATGTGTACACACATGCACTTCTTGGACAAATTACTGTTGAAGCCATAAGTACAGAATCCTTTTCCTGCCATCGTATATTTCGACTTGAACGGAAGTAGAATAACTATATAAAATGAATTACTCTAATTTAGATCTATTGGGGTAAGTTATTCCCATGTAACGTAGATCTTTAGCTCGGCTGTTTGCGAAGAAAACGTCGAGATATTGTCATAGTTTTGTCATCGTCTTTATAATGCGAAACATTTCGCTTTTTTTTCAATCTTTTGCCAAGGTATTTACCTCAAACTCGGGCTTGTAGTTGATAACTATCAAAAGCGAAACCAATGGAAAAAAGGTCGGGTACCCTCAAATTACTTTTGCCATATCCTGGCAGAAGGAGGCTGCATCTCCGTGATCCATGATACCAGGCAAGTTATCACATGATCATGGATCCATGAAGTCCGTTTTCCTAACAACTAACTGAATCTTGAGGTAGACTGGTCCTTTGACATGCAGAAAATTTACCAATAGCATGAAGTTTCTGTCTTGTCCGCGCAGGCTGACCTGGCTCGATACTTTTCGCATTAAGCCCCCTTTTCCCAGAGCATGGCTCATCTATACCGGGTTTTCGACTAAACAAGCATCTGTCGCCGTATGTTGGCACCCGCATGGCTTTTCGTTAATCTTTACTTCTCGTTAACTGTTAAGAACATTGTTTTCTTTTCCTTTCTTTTCACCAAGTAATAATGGTATTTCCAGAAGTCATACGTTTAACCAGACAAAAGAAAACTCCGTTTGCTATAAGTAAATGCTCTTTTTCCTACAGTTTTTCAAATGTTTTCTATAATTCCTCCAGATAAAATGTCCTATGCTTTTTAAATTTTACTTTAATACGTCCGTAGTACTTATTAATGTTTTTGCCTATAAAAAACCTATATCTAATTTACTTCCTTACCTGTTGAAAAATTGAAGAGCTTTGACCCTGATGAAAGGTAATGCAGATTAGAAAATTAAAATGATGGCATTTGTCTTTAAAAGTGCAGAAAACACTGTGGGAAAAAGATTAAAATGCTGGTATCCAGCATTTTCTCCTTTTACCACAAAGTTTTCAAAAACCTGCCGTCGTAAAATCTCGGAATCGTTGAAATAATAACTTTTGAGGTGAAGGTCAAGGAGAGGAGTCGTAATCTAGCTCACTTTACTCTGGTTGATTTATTTATATACTATTATTTTTAGCAAATATCTATTTGCAAAATGTACATTTCATTTTATGAAAATAAATGTGCAATGAACTAATGTAGTCAACAATTATTCTAAATCGCTCTATTAACCCCTTTTAGATTGTCAACGGCCGAAACAAATAAGTGACTCGACAAGACCTCTAAGCAGCCGCTCTTAAGCTGTAATTCCCGGTTGACCTTATTTTTGCATCATTGCCCAGAAAAAGAGACATTTCATTTGGTTTGATTTTTTCCATAGTAATTAGCCAATGTAAAAATATACCTCAGCCTCTGTCAGGAAATAATTCATTGACTTGTTCTTTTAAAGGAGTTTAGTTAACATTCATTTGCTCAACATTGAAAATTTGAAAATCACATTTTTGAAACTTGAATGCTCGTTTTCTCGGATTATATGTTTGTGAAAAAGTTAATTTTTGTGTGTTTTCTAATTACTGACAAAATTTCAATAATTTAAGCATCTCTTTTTAACAGGTTTTGGCCAACCCATGCATAACGAAGCTGAAAGTAGACCACGCGCAGATTATGTCAATATGTCATCTTTATTCTGTATTTGATACTGTAAAGTACGGATTTTTTTTCTGTTGTCTGTTGTGTCTGATTTCATCCGTGTGTGATGCTTGTGCTTTAGTCGAAAAGTGTGCAGGTAGATGAAAAATAGTGGTATCTCCTAGCTATAGAAGCAGACGTATCTGACATATTCACATAAAACGCCTTAATACAAGCCAATATCCCCATCCAAAACACCACGGACAGGTCGAACCCCTTTACATATTGAAAAGCCGCGCATAAACTGATGGTAGGACAACAGGCCATTCCTGAAATGTATTTACACGCATTTCAAATGACGTCAAACAGCTCCAAACAATGATAAGTCCACCACTGGACACAGTAGCCTAAACCAGGGTCAGTACCCACCAACCATTCTTAACAACGTTCTTAGTCATATTCTCAAGAATTTTCTAAATTTGAAAGTGACACAACTTCTGATTGGCTAAACCATCTGGTTTAGCCAATCAGAAGTTTCTACTTCCTACCTCTAAAATTAGAACCTGAATGCTCTGAAGAATGGTTGGTGAGTACGGACCCAGGATCACCCAAGAGACACACTCTTATGGCCAACTGGCACAACAGATTACACAGCTTACATACCCGAAAAGCAAAATACGACGATATTGTCTAGATGTCGCAGAGCTCTATATTCTGATAATAGACTGAGACATCCGACATCTGAACAGAAGCCCTAACAATCCCGACCCACATTCGCGACTAAAGATGAATCACCACACAATGGCCCAAGCCAAAACATCCAATCCGACTGGTATACCACGAAGTCGAGCATATTAAGGAAGTATGAGGGTAGGGTCCGTATTCACTAACCATTCTTTATTACATGTAAATTCTTTGTCCAATTCTCAACATTTTTTCTCATTATAAAGTATCAGAATTTCTTATTCTACGTCTTGAATATTAACCCTTTACCAAACAATCCCAAGTTTTAACGACCTGGAGAAGGATCCCTTGGAAAACATGGCGGGACAGGAGAAAATGCTGATAACCATCATTTTCTCCTTTTCCAACATTGTTTTTTGCCCTTTTGGAATCAGGTTTCATCTGTTCAGCCTCATTTAATTTATGGTCTGAAACAGCTTTGAATTTGGACAAGTGTAAAATTTTTCATTTTGTAAAGAGATTTAAATCTTGTACTATTGGATATTGACTAATTGATTGCATGGTGTCTAACGCCGTTTTCAACATTAATTCAGTGATATCGGGGCGGCCAGAGCACCTATCCAGGCTTTCCTGGAGTTTCTTTTACCAGCACTAACTGGACTCAATGACTTTTTGCGGACAGTGTGGGGATAAGATCAGACTGCTCAGAGTGTGCAGTCTGATCTTGGATCTACAATGTCGGATTAGAGGATATTATTTTCTCCAATATGTAACTTTGAAATAGCAATATTCAGGTGTTTACAATCGGCTTGAAAGTTTCGTTTTACATTTTTAGCAGGTTAAGGGTTAAACTTAAACTGGATTATAGTTAACAAATAGCACGCATAGCCCCGGCAGCTCTGTCGGTAGCGAACAGGACTTGAGAAAGGAGGTAGATGGTTTGATCTCCAACTCGACAAAATTCTCACCGAGGATTTTTTTGATGATAGTCATTGTGACAGGATTCATTTCTCTGTCATGTTTCGACGACGGTTATGTGGGAAAGCAGCCAGTGGCTTGGAAAGAATATTGTGCGGGGTACTGGTAAAAGAAAGTGGCCATCGCTACATAACTGAAATAATGCTGAAAACAGGGTTAAACACCATACAAACAATCAATCAAATTCGCTAGTCTGTCAGTACTCTCAGTACTTTGATTAGCTTATTGTAGTTTCAGCTGTCGACGGCAACTGTAAACTTATCCACGCTTTCTTGGTACTTTCCCAGAAGCAAAGCTTTGGTAATCAGCATATTCTCATTTTACCGACCGCAACGTTTTCTGACCTTTCTTTGGTAAAGGGTTAAATCGTGTACCGAAGAGTATCGAAAAAGTAAGTTTGCACCGATGTTTTGGCTAATTTTCGATTACTCACTTAAAAAGGTACATCCGTGAAAGTTCGCTGTACGTGGGATGTTCGTTAATGTTCCAGTACACTTTCCACTAAAGAAAACAAACAGCCAGGTGAAAAAAGAAACTCATGAACAGGCTTCATAAAAAAAATAGCAACACAACACCCGCGCATTTATAGCAGAATGGTGAAAGTTTATTGTCATATTATTTTCATAGGTTATTAATCTACCACACACACATCAACCGGGAAAAAACAACAATAAAGCTCCTGAAGCAGGATCAACTAATAAGCGTTCGACTGATCCAGATACGAGTTTCAAAGGCAAGCACATGTTTTACCATCGAGCAAAGTCTGTAACCCTTCAACACACAATGCCGACTTTTAACGACACTGAAAAGGAGAGCTTTTGAAAACATTGTCGGAAAAGGAGAAAATGCTGGTAACCAGCATTTTCTCCTTTTCCAACAATGTTTTCTACCCTATCAAGGAAACATTTCGTCATTTGGGCCACCTTTAATTTGTCGTCTGCAAATAATTTCAGTTTGGACCAGTCTGAAATTCTGTCGTCTAGGAAAGGGTTCATCGGAACAAGTGGTAGATCAAGCGCTGTAAAAAGCAGTTTCATGTGTCTAATTTTGGAAGGAGTCTAGAATTTACGAATCATTTATGTGTAGATAAAACCTTAGCCTCAAGTGCACATAAAACTGACACATGAGAAACACTGCAGGTATTCAGTGGTATCACGTGCAAAATTCCGTTCATTTCCGGAAGGGCATGTCGGTATTGCCGTGAATATTGGGATGCTGATAACACAAGTCATCAAAATCATGGAACTGATCCTCATCTCTGCGAGTCCTACCATACCCTCGAAAACTGGATCTTTTATCTCGGTCCCTTTGGGCATTTTTTTCAACGGCGTATACATTCCGGGCTCATATTCACCAACAATTCTTAAGAACGGTGTTAATCTTATGCTCCAGATTTTTCTAAATTTGAAAGTAACAGAACTTCTGATTGGCTAAACCGTTTGGTGAATAAGACGAAAAATGTTCTCAGGAATGGTTGGTGAAAACGGATCCCGATTGAGGCTGTAGGCACTCATGGAGGGTCTGTTAGGCGCAATACGGCCATTTCTTTTAGGTCACATCGTGGAGTGGTGTTGGAGCGTCACCGTCGTGCATGTCGGCAATGGGTTCGAGACAACATGATAAGACGTTAGTGCAATGTTTCTTCAGGGACGATCTTGATTCAATGTTTCTAACGCCGACGGACATGTGCGTGTCTACCATCGACGTCAAGAATGTTACGCATGTAATTTTGTGCAAGAGCACAACCGTTTCGGCGGAGGTAGTGTTATGGTTTAGGCGGCCATATAAGCCACACCTTTAGAACGAACCTGGTTGTGATAAATGGTAATTTAAACGCCAGGGGCTATGTGAATCAAGTAATTCTTCCTATTGTCGTAGCACTGTTCTAGGAACGTCGTGACCTCACATTTAAGCATGATAATGCGCTACTGCACATGGCCAGATTTTTTTAGAGCCAACAATACCGACGTTATGCCGTGGCCTGCCAACTCTGCAGACGATAACCTGATAGGGCACAAGTTGAACGTCTTTAGACGTCGTACACGTCAGCGTACCCCGCAGCCACAAAGCATCCAATAACTGACGGATGCTCTTTACCAGGAGTGGGCTCACATTCCACGCTATCTTTTAAGGAACGACGACTACAAGCAGTGATAGCAAGTCAGGGTGGCCATATGCGGTACTGACAAAGCATTTTAAAATGTCTGTTTTTGCCGAAAAATGATGAATGAAACTAAGGCAATCGATAGAGTAAAAATATTCCCATGGTATACTTCCAGACCAAATTGTGGTGCATTCCACTTCTTGTTCATTGGATATGGCAGTACAAAGGTAGGTGAAGCATTTTTATTATGGACGTCAGCATACCAGCACAAGCTATACATTTAGCTGTGTGGTAGATCAGTATACTAAAAAATAACATCCTTGTATGGTCATTGGAAGAACTGGTTATGGAGTTTAAATGGTGTTTAACGCCACTTCAACATTAGTCCAGTTATATCACGGCAACAGCTTGTACATATATACATGTGAATCCTGGGTTCAACCAGTACTAGGCAAGGGCTCTGAAGTGTCTTACCCAAGGTCACTCCCATGAAATATCCGGCACCTCGAGTGAGAATCGAGCCAGGGGCTTCCAGGTATCTTAACCACTGAGCAACGCAAGACTCTGTGTTTACGGAAAACAGTGAAGGAAAATGAGCAATGGCATATAGAACCCAGTGCCTTCTTTTTTCCTCAGTGCTTTTACAGGCTGTACCAAGCAATTGCGTCTTTCTTCATAATTATCTGCATGTATTGGCTTATTCTGCAGGGACGTTATAACCTTTTAACGGTAACTCCGTATCACTTCACAAAACAAACTTGCAGATGAAAGATCCTTACAAAAAAGGGCAAACCCTCGTACGATTAGGAAATAAAGAAATTTATATTTATCACGTAGAGGACAAAATATTAGACTAATCTAAGCAAAAAGCATTTGCAACCTATCAATTAAATGGGGCTAAAATGTTAGGATTCGTCCTTAAAAGGGTAGAAAACATTGTTTGAAAAGAAAAGAAATGCTGATTACCTGCACTATCTCTTTTTCAAACAATGCTACAAAAGCTTTATTCTTTATTGTCATTAAAGCACTGAATTGCTTTGTAAATGATTAATTATTGCAAGTTATATCAAAGGCAAAAGAGAATCAGCTCATCTGTTCTTTACCACGCAATCCGGAGTTTTAACGACCCTGAGGAAGAAAGCTATTGAAAACATTATAGGGAAAGGAGAACCCAGCCTTTTCTCCTTTTCCCACAATGTTTTCTATCCTTTCAGATAAAAAAATCTTCATCTGAGCCACATTTGACTTGTCGTCTGCAAATGCTTTCAATTTAGACGTTTCCAACCTTTTGTCGTTTGGTAAAGAGTAAAGGAATGATTTTTTTCAAAAATGGTGTGCTGCAAAAAGATAAAAACCGTCGTCTCCAGGCGATTGTAGACTGGTTTGAGGACATGCACATAGATAGCCCACTCCTGTAATGCTTCTGAAAGAACTGGATATAACATTGCATGTGACGGTATAATCAAAGTGAAGTATCTCCGGGCAACACAAGTAGTTAATACTTCAGTAAGACGTTATCATTCTGTTTACTTATGTGATTTTTTTTGTTTGTTTTAATTTGTTCTTCATTTTTTTTTTTTTTTTTTAAACAAAACGTAGAGTAATATGCCACTAAAATACGCTGAAATAGCTTTAAATTTCGTTTAATCTCCTTTGACTTCAACAAAAATCGTTCCCAGAAAATCGAAAAGATAATTCGATAATAAAAGGAAAATAGGCAGATTGACATTCAGTTACACAAACAATCGAAATAGGGAAAAAAATCTCAAGTATAGAATATAAGCCATGCTCTGGCAAAAAGTGGCTTAATACACCTCCGTAATGCATTGTACCAAGCAAGTCATCACATAATTTGGGATCCATAAAATCCACTTCGTTTACCACCAAACAGAATCATGAGGTAGAATGGTCCTCAGACATGCAGAAAATTGACCAATACCACAGAATTTCGACCCAGGTCTGCCTGTGCGTTAAGCAGATGCATTAAGCCCCCTTTTCACAGAACATGGCTCAGAAATATGCTACATAACTATGTAGCTACTCCTTATAGCGTAGACTACGATCAGACTCTAAGAAACAGTGTCTGATCCTGCATCTACACTATCCGCTACTGCATTCGATACGATGGCAGTTACTGCGGTCAACATAAAAATACATGTAAGTGTGATGGGAACTTGTGTAAACGGTAAAAATCTGCAAAATATAGCATGACGCTTACGTGGATGAAATACTACTCTAAAAGTTATGTAAATCTATTACAGTAAGTGGTAATAACCCATGGGGTGAAAAGCTTAACCCTTTCCCAAACGACAAATTTTGGACTAGTCCAAATTGAAAGAGTTTGCAGACGACAATTTTAAATTTGATGAAAATGGCAGAGAGGTCTCAAAACGGGTAGAAAACACTGTGGGAAAAGGAGAAATTGCTCGTAACGAGCAATTTCTCCTTTTCCCACAGTGTTTTCAAAAGACTTGTACTGTAGACACGTGAAAACCAGGGCTTGTTTGGGAAAGGGTTAATACAATGATATGGATATACCACGGCAATTCGAACAGTTAGTTATTCCTACAAATGGACATAAGAGAAACAGGGCAGCGGTCTATGGTTACTGATGCAGTTCCTACAAATGGACATAGGAGAAACAAGGCAGCGGTCTCTGGTTACTGATGCAATTAATCCGTTCTTCTATTTTGTTTTTCTACCATTTATTCTCACTCGCCTATGTAAGAGCGGAGACATATGGCATATGCATTCATGAGAGAATTTAAACTTAATATTTCCTTGGTACTCCTACCTTTTTTTTGCACTCTAAAACAAATGTATCGTATGAAATTGAGAATATCCTTGCAAAGTAAAAATTTCTCCTTTTGTCCAAATGTCTGCAGATGTCCATTGCAATAAAAAAAAATGTCTGGGAGTGGTAAAGTATGACAGCAACGTGTGTACAAAATCACATACAAAAACAAAAAAAAAAAGTATGGACAAATGTTAACCCAGCCCTATTTTCCTATAAGTCATAGTCACTTGCAAAAAGTATACATGTATCATGGCACAAGGTAAATAACAGGAGCAAAACCTGGTATAATTATGCACAAGTTCTTCAATGTGGACCAATCGAGAAAAAAATCGGTGTCCTAACCGGTTGTTCGACCAAGGGAGATAATCTTATAAACTGTTTTCATCTAAAGTTTTAAGACTTATATGCCCATAACCTCTTTCAGCGCCAATGGCGAAAACGGGGTTTTCGGGACGACATAGATGAAGATCAGACTGCATAGAACGTGCAGTCTTATCTTTCATCTATACCGTCCATATATTTAGACAAACTTATAAGATAAGAGTCTTTCTAAGATTCATTGGGATGTAGTTTGGGCTGTAGAAAGAGGTCAAGGACATACATGTGGCCCTAATAGAGTTGAAGTCACACGAAAAACAATCTTGGTCCGTATTCACTAACCCCTCTTCAGAACGTTCTTAGTCCTACTCTCCAGAATTTTCTACATTTGAAAGTAACACAACTTCATATTGGCTAAACCATTTGGTTTAGCCAATCAGAAGTTGTGTTACTTTCAAACTTAAAAAATCCTGCAGAAAAAGACTAAGAATGTTCTTAAAATGGTTGGTAAATACGTACCCTGGATTTCATTTACAATACTTTCACAAGAAAAACGACCCGATTTGATTCTCATTAAAGAATATAACATCTAAACTAACCTGGGGACAAGTGTTCGTTGTTAATACGGTTTTCGTAAGAAACTCTCACAAAATAACGGTTTGATGTAATATCAGGCTGCACATCCTCTGCAGTCTGAAATGTATCTACACTGCCAGTAAAAGCAATATTAGCTTAGTCTGACACTCTATGGGGTATTAAAAGTACACATTGTATGACATTTGGGGCGACCGTTGGGAAGACCCTTTTTGTGTACAGAAATCGATGACTCTTAAGATCAACTTCTGTTAAGTTCATAAATCGTTAGATCTGTACTTATTTTATGTTCATAACTCGTTAGATCAGTTCATCTCTAGCAGAAAGATCATAGAATCTATACCTTTTTTTTGTTCATAAATCATTAAATCTACATGAGCCATGCTCTGTGAAAAGGGGCTAAAATTCATCTTCGTGATGCACGATACCAAGCAAGACATCACATAATTAGGGATCCACAAAAGCCCTTTTGTCTAACAACCGACTGTATCGTGAGGTAGAATTGTCCTTGGACATACAAAAAATTGACCAATTATGTAAAATTTCGGCCCAGGTCAGCCTGCGGGGACTCCGCAAGCTGACCTGGGTCGACACTTTTCCCAGATGCATTAAGCTCCCTTTTCAAAGAGCATGGCTCAACAGATACCTCCTTCACACATATATTCATAAATCGTTAGATCTATGCCTGTTTTAAGTACAAAAATAATAGGTTCTAGACCTCTTTAGTGTGCAGAAGTCGTAGATCTCTGTTGTTTAATCTGAAGTATCACAGAACATGAGCGTAACTGAGGCAGTATTAAATCAGCAAAATCCACTATTCTCCATTGATCTCTCTCAGCATATTCCGTAAAATAACAATTACCTTATTTTGATCGAACTACAACTTTTGATGGACCTTTTTTTCGGCGTAGCTGAATGTGCTGGCTTTTGACCTACTTTTTGATACTGATAAAAAAAATGAAAAAAAAAAAAAAATAGAAATTTGTGATTGATCAAAAATGTAGACATATATGTATTTATTCTTTGTGGTCAAAAATGTGGCCATGTTTATTCTAAGGGCCCCCCCCCCCCGCCTATTTGCTGGCAAATTTACGCCGACTATCTTTTTTAAAGCTATTTCTTGTTTTAATTTTAAGTATATAAGTTAATAGCGACAAACTTTTGTTGCAATGGCGGTAATTGAATTCTCCTAGGGAAAATTTGCAAAACCAAATTAAGATAAATGTATCATTATTTTAACAAAAAAATATGTTTACACAAATATTCATCGATTGAAAACATGCGAAAATATTATTGCCCTACTTGTGATATAAAGTCAAATATACTATTTTCCAAATCGATAGAAACATGACCCATGTTTTTTGCCGAAATAAATCAACGATGTGCAGATATTGCCGATTTAACCATACCCAGATACATAGAAATGAGCAATGCTCCGTGAAAAGAGAATTTAATGATGGACTAATACTAAGCAAGTTATCACATAATCTTAGATCCATTAAATCCATGTAGTCTAAAAATCAATTGGATCTGCAGGCAGTGTGGTCCTTTGCCATCCAGATAGTTTACAAGCAGCAAAAATGTATCGACACATGTCAGCCTGCGCTGCGCAGGCTGACATGGATCGATACTTTTTGCAGATGCATTAGGCCCTCTTTTCACAGAGCATGGCTAAAATATAAATAACTCCTCATCCTTTTGAAATTAGTGTCCTACAGTTCATCCTTTTTCCGCTTTAATTTTTTAGAAACACTGTCACCATTTTGTGGTTCATGTGTCTTCGAAGATATATTTTCTTTACGGATAGCCTTTTCAGCTTTGTCTTGAGTTTTCTTCTTTGGTTCTGCGCTCTTTCCATGTGCTGTATCTGAGGTTTTTGTAGCTGTTCTCTTTTCAGAGTCACAGATACAAGCCTCCTCCTGACCCTGAAGATATGGTGTACAACCCAGAGCAACAGTCCCAGTGTACATCAGCTTGGCCATATCTTTGCATCCTGAAAATTGTTGAAAGAATAAAATTGCAAAGTAGTGAAAGTACTAAAATTCAGATATATTTCAAGTGATAGTGTCCTGTAAACGACCATATTATTATGTCATGTACCTATGTTTTAACCTTGTTTCATATCAATTATTCATAATTTATATGGATGTTTTCGTGTACGTTCGTCCAGATTTAGAGTGTGTAGTCAAACCTTAAACCTTTCTCAAACAATCCCGTGTTTCTATGACCCTCGGGAAAAAATGCATCTGAAAACATCGTTGGAAAGGAGAAAATGCTGGTAATCAGCATTTTCACCTTTTCCAACGTTTTCCGCCCTTTCAACGTCAAATTTCATCACATGAGCCACAGTTAATTTGACATCTTAAAAAGCTTTCAATTCGAACAAGTCTTTTGTGTCGTAAAGGATGAACAATTTCCAGTATCTTGTGAGGTGTTCCAGCCGCATATCGAGTAAAATCTGGGTGTTATTTTTATTTGGTATAATCAACCTAATAAACATATAGAATGTACGACATTTGAGCTTTGCCTAATGAACTGTCTACTTCTTTTATTTAGCGATCTGTATGTTGATATCCTTACCTTGGTATTCTTTCTTTGATAAATCCTTTTTCAGTTCCTTACACATTTTATCTAAGCATTGTTTGAACTCATCATCGCACTCGTCTCTGTCAGTGCCGCACGAGTCATAACAGATATCATGTTTATTGCAACATGACGTCATTTCGGGCAATTCCTCTAATTCGAACTGAAAAAAAAATGAAAAAACGAGAACTGATTAATGCTGTGGATTCATGTGAAAAGGAGAAATTTCGCTGGCAGGAAACGCCGAGATGTGGCGCCTGGCTGAGAAGGGCGATATCCCTTTCCCTCGCCGTGGGGGAGGGGGTGGGGAAGATTACTCTTAAGTAAAATTGAAAAAAGTAGACATCATACCTATGTTATATATCAGAACTAGAGTTAAGAAAAACATTTTGAACAGGTATAAAGTTCCTAAAATGCCTGGCTCTAAGTGGGATAAGCTCAAGTCGTCCCACTTACAAAGCCAAAAGTATGCACTGCAGATGATAAAATGCGCACGTTAGGGTCGCTGCATTTGTACATACCGATAGGCGAGTGCAATACTATTTCATGTGCCTTTACATTGTATAGGCATTTAGAATAGTATTATACTCACCCATCGATACATATACTTGAGGAAATGTTGTTTAAGCATGTGCCCTTTGCCTTACGGCCAGTACCGTCCAAAATCATGGTCGGATTTATTGTAACAATAACCTCTTGCAACGGGAATACCATGGGTTTTTTATGGTGGTGGGTTTACTTATTGAACCATTTCATTTCTGTGATAGCGAAAGCGTTGCCGGATATGCCAATAGATCATTATGTCTAGTTTCTTACCGTGATACCAAATGATCCACAGCCATTGTAAGTTGGTGTATGACTCTTCCGAACCTTCGGTGTACTTCCTGAATAAAAAATGTCAAAATACATTATTTTTTTAAATTTTTCTCTACAGATAAGAATGTGAAGAACGTAAGCCTCGATGAGTAACAATGTTTTATTGACAAATCCCTTCTGTCTTTGTCGTAACCGAATAGCATACAAGATGTATTTTCGCCCTAAAGGGTATACCACGTATTCCCAAGTGTTAACGACCCTGAGGAAGAATGCTCTTGAAAATATGGTATGAAAAGGAGAAAATGCTGGTGACCAGTAGTTTCTCCTTTTCCCACCATGTTTTCTAGCCTTTCAAATACACGTTACATCATTTTATCCTCGTTTATCATCTTTAAATGCCTAGAATTTTGACAAACTCCAATGGAATGCATACCAGTGACAAGCACAAGTGAGATCATTGGGTGTTAACGAATAAACTTTGACAGCCGGTCGCTACTTTAAGCTCTCAGACACTTTTTTTTTTTTCTAACAAACTTTGTCCTCTATAACCTAATATAAAATCATTATATTAATAACTTATTTGGTATTATTATCAAAATAATACACGGCGAACTTTGTCAGAAAAATGTACCTGTGTTAAGGTTTTCATAGCTCAAGAGCACCGCATGCGGGTGCCAAGGCTCGGCTGCAGTTGCTTTTCAATTAAAATTTTAAGTCGAAAATGGGGCATAATTGTGCTAAAAAATGTGTGGAAAACATTGTGGGAAAAGTGAAAATACAGATGCATAAAACATCCTTTTCATAGGTCATGGCTCATTTAAATTGATTAATTGGTTTTTGAGTCGCCTGGTTGCGTAGCAACCAGGCTCTCATTGTTATCATCTTGATCCATGGGGTGACGTAAGCATACTTCCGGCCTTGTACTGCTTCCTGTCCCAGTTCCGGTTTGCGAGACGTAACCTAGTTCCGTAATTATTCGGTGAACAAGCAAGTTTTTTTTTTTTTTCGTTGTAAAATTATAACTCGGAAATGGTGCATTTTGTGATCATGAACATGTCTTTAAAGACTGAACTATTTCAACAGTTCGAAACAACCATTTCGTCCACTTGCATATACGATAACCAATCGTTTACACAAGCATCAAGTATAATTTGCATATATTATAACAGTTCCGGATACGCCTAAAATGAAATACTCTACGACTGAAATCGTCTTTTCTACGGCACGCTTCTATTTGTGGAAGAATTGTTAGCTTAGAACTACACAACTTTTTATTCTAGACTTTACATTACTTCCTTGCACTCGCATATTTTGGCTGAACCAAAACACTGTGGTAAATGCCGTATGTTACGTGCACGGAACCTTGGCTGCACTAAATCTCCGCTCAGCAGGTGCTTCTTAAGATGGAATGTATAGTTGAACAACGATACTATGCCACTTCTTAAGGATTATACGAAATGTCTTTTTCGATTGAAATGAATGGCAAAAAAATCTTACAAACAGTAATCTAAATTCTTGAATAAACATACCGGTATGCAATAGCTCCAAAATTTATAATAACCGTTCAATGTTGTTTGTTTAGATTTTGTGTGTGTATATAAGTGACATAAAATCGACGTTTAAGTATAGCTGTGGGACAAATATAGATATTGTGATCACGTGATCATGATGTCATGTGTACTAGCCAGAGGTTCTTCATAAATTTACATATTTATGAATCAGTCGCCGTTATTTGCGTTGTCCCTCATCGGCTTTTGATTTTGTGTGGATTCGGAATTTAAGTGGAAATTGCGCAGTTCTTACAACCACCAATCTGAGGGCTTGACTCTTCACTCCACCGGAATTCAAATACCCCAAAATAGATCTGCAATAACCCACACAAATCGCAACTTTATTGCAGTGTTTGTAAAAGGTGGACATAACGTCACGTAGGTTGTGAATCGCGAATATTTAGTTTATATACCAATGCAATATATAGCTCTACAGCTTTTAACTGGTGTGGACGCAGTTCTAAATCCTACTAATTAGTGATTGTGGCGGTCCAACATCACGTCCAGGCCCCGTGCTTATAAAACTTGTTTGAGCTCAATCTCATGCTCAAGGAGCGCATTCTTGCTCGTCTTCAGGAGTCTGACTCATAGTTTTGTGCAGAACGACGGCAGGACAGTGTATCCGAAGAAAAGAGATGTTGATTAAATGTTTTGCAAACAGATTTAAAATATCGCTTTCCCCCATCCGAATAGTAGCTGGGAGGACAATACATGAGATCTTCCAGATAATATGCTGGTAATAATCGATGTTAAAAATCGATGGTGTTCTATTTTTAAACGGAAATTGATTGGTTGTCACGTAAACACTACGTTTTAAGGTTGGTTGCTACCTCTGTAGTCATTACATTTTAAGGTAGGGGGCTACTAATTTCAAGAAAATACCACCGAAGCCAGTGTTTGAGTTGATTTCGTTATTAAAACTGCTAAAACTACGATAATTTTCCCCCCAAATCACTTTTTGTTAACTGTTCAGGGTAAGAATTCAATTTATTTTTGTTTGCAGGATCCGGCAAACTAGCTGGATGGGCACTAGCTAGCATCAGCTGTCAAAGCCTCCATGTTTGTCAATGTTCAGCATCCGAACATGTAATTTTTAGGTTCAAGATAATTCGACCCAATGGGTAAATGACAACGAAGTTCGGTTAAAAGGAAGTGGAGGGTTAATTGATTTAAAGTGTAGATAATGGAAAGAGATGCTGCAGAATGGCATTTATCACACCTTTACATGGCTTTCATATCAAACACCAGTCTCCAATCATTGGAGCGAAACCCAATCAATGACAACAGCATCAGTGTCAGACCTTCTTAAGGATGTGTGTGGGGAGGTAGGGGTGGGGGTCTTGGGCACATTAAGAAATAATGATGATAAAGTACTAAAAATATACTTAACTTCTATAGTTATATAACTCGCTGTTTCATGGAAACCTCCAAATCATTTACTGCATGGAAACCTCCAAATCATTTACTGTATAGATAATTTACACCGAACTTGCCATTTTCCGAACCTGTAGTACCATAAATCATGACAAGCATAATCATAATTAAGAAAAGTAATTGGGCCGAATCGTCTCATTTTCGGGGCCGAACTCTCAGAATTTTTGGGCCGAGTCTTCTCTAAAAACGTGGTTGGCCATGGGCTGAATCTTCTTATGGACGAATCTTCTAGTATAGTTTATTTTCAGATGTTGGGTCGCTTACGTTCGTGAACGAATTTTAGTGCATACTGTGCTCAGATGAAAACGTTCTAAATGTTTATTAGCATCATCTGAGTTCAAAACTCCCGTGATCAAAACTCCGGCCGTTGAGTACGGTTTTGTGCTAAGCATGAGATCGTTCTCAATATTTTTTTTAAATGCACGGGGCCAAGAAGCGACAAGAAGGGTTGCACAGTGACTAGTTATTGCTAAAATTGATGTATCTGAAAATACATGTAGCCATATGGTAATGGGTTACAGGGTAACGCATTTAAAAAGTTAAAAGATATTAATTAGCGGTTGTAAGCTTCGTGATTTCAAACAGGCCTGAGAAGGGGGGACGCAGAATAAATGTCAACATTTTTTATCATTCTCAAAATTGTAGTTATTCATTCCAGTATGTCAAAACCATGAAGTAGACCAGAGTAGTCAGCTACGCTGATGAAAGTTATGGGCACTGTATAGTACTGTCTCACTGTATAGTAGAGTCTCCAGTCCAACGGACATCAAACTTGGTTGAAATGTTTATTTTGATGAAATACTGCACATGTTGGAAATTGGTTGCCTCTGGTGAAAATGTGGCTCACTAGGCCAGACATAAGAGAAGGGTTGCGTGGACCTCAGAGGCTGATGGTCAGGTTATTGGGCCATATTGTTTGGCTTGTGCTGTAGCAGCGACATTGCTAGTCATTGCTGTATTTACAATGACAGTTTATAGCACTTGAATTAAAAAAACCTACGTAGCAGGGAAGAAAAAGTTAAAAAAAGTTTTCTAAGGCATCTTTAAAAATGCTATAAAAGAATTTTGAATATGTGGACAATTTTTCCAAAATTCAATTTAGGGACAATTTCTACAGGGGAAGATTTCTCATGCAGCCACCCAGAGGCCTTAGTTTTTCCCAGATTCTTTTGAGGCATTAAGCTAAGGGAGAACTGCAAATAACGATAGAACTTCATCAGTTATTTTATCTTGACGATACCTTTTGATAATCTTTTCTTTTTTAATTGAAGTCACCAGGGTAAAAGACTAGGTAACTTTGGACTTTTCAAAGCTATTACTGATACATAAAGCACAATTCTCTTTACATATTTCTTTTTCGTGTGAAGTTTGATATTTTTGTTTGTAATGTTAGGATGACAAATTCAGAACCTATGCTTGCATATACATTTTTTTTGCGGTCAGGTTACTTGGTATCTTGAATATTGTTAATAGATTTTTGTTTTGAAATTCAAAAAAGGGTGATGTAAAGCAGATGAGATTACACACCATCACACACCAGGCGACTCTCAGGACTATCAGTCCTTTGATTTGGTGTTATAAGGCAAAGTTCTTAAGTATAGTAAAACTCATGCTTTGCAGTCTGATCTGGTGTTAATTCTACTTTCGGAGTAAATGTCGAAGATCTATCTACTTGTGTATGTACACATTTGATACCGAACTACAACTGTAAACATGGACTCGTAAATGGTGTAAAGCTAATGATGTAGGATATTTTTTGCCTGTCATTTGTTTTATGTGATAAATAGAATCTCACACTCGTGTTTATGTATTATCATTTTTATCAAACTCGTTAACTAAAATGTATTTGACGCTCGCCAAGGCTAGCGTCATACATTTTAGTCAACTCGTTTGATAAAAATGATAATTCATAAACACTCATGTAAGATCCTCTATTTATTAGTTCCAAAAACTGCGTAGACCTGTAAAGCGCCACGGATTTTTTATTATTCTTGTACGTCAATATGTCTTTATAAAAGTTTTTTTTACAGTTCCTTTAAAGGGGTTTTTCACCGGTCGCTCTTTAAATTTAGCTTATTTTCATCTTTATTCTTTTAAGGCCCCTTTTTTAAACCGTGACGCATTACAGTTTACATTGATGTATAAAAATAGTAATGCCAAATGGTGTACAAGTATTTTACAGAAAAGAACAAATGGCTCCTAGCTGCATGGCGCAATGCCGAAGGGCGATGGTAAATAAAACAATTACCACTACTACTTCACAGCATTTGATTTTTAGTGAAGGAAAAAATCCCGGAATTACACACAATTAATCAAACAACCAATTGAAAACCAGCATGTATGAGAAATGAAAATGAAATCAACTGAAACCTTTACAATCGATCTTTGATTGTCCTATTCCAAACCTTTGAATATTATTCTATCGGTTTTCACATATCGGCCATTTCTTTACTTCAGATAATTTTTTTTCTCGAAGAACAACAGATAAAACTGATCTCATAAATATGATGCGTAACAGTTCATTTTAACTCTTTACCAAAGCATGGACTTGTCCAAACTGAATGCAATTGCAGTCAACAAACTAAATAATGACACAAACAGTGGGATTACGCACAATCAAACAACCAATTGAAAACCAGCTGTTATGAAACATGAAAATCAAATCAATTGAAACCTTTAGCCTACAATTGATCTTTGAAACCTTTAGCCTACAATTAATCTTTGATTGTCCTATTCTAAACCTTTGAATGTCGTTTTATCGGTTTTCACATATCGGCCATTTCTTTACTTAAATTTAGGTTTTTTTCTAAAAGAACAACAGATAAAACTGATCTAGACTAATAATTTGATGCCTAACAGTTCATTTTTACTCTTTACCAAGGCATGGACTTGTTCAAATTGAATGCAATTGCAGCCAACAAACTAAATAATCATGACACAAATAATGGAATTTGTTTATTGAAAGGCAGAGAACATTATAGGAAAAGGTGAAACTGCTGGTAATCAGTATTTTCTCCTTTTCCCACATTGCTTTCAGAGGCATTATTCCTAGAGGTCTTTAAAACTCGAGATTGTTTAGTAAAGGGTTACCCTATGCTCTATTTATTTTTATAATATGAGTAACAGAGGTATTCCTCTAGGGTGAGAGTTCACTTTCAAGTATAATAAGGAGCAAGGGCAGAGTCCACAGTTCAACCACACTCACACTTCCTGACTTTTAAGGACCCAGAGAAAGATGGCTTTTGAAAACATTGTGGGAAAAGGAGAAAATGCTGGTAACCAGCATTTTCTCATTTTCCCACAATGTTTTCTACCCTATCCAAAACAAATTTCATTTTTTCAGTCACATTTATTTTGTTGTCTGCAAATGTTTTCAATTTGGAATGGTCTAAACTTTTGTGGTTTTGTAATGAGTTATAGGGAGTTGTTCATCCATGTGCAAAAATAGCATTAAAACTAAACGCCCAATAGAAATACAAGAACAAAATAAGAGAAATTACTGTGGTGTTTTTACATTTTAAGTGTCAAATTTCTTATTCTATTAGCAACAGTATTGCTGTCATTACATAACAAGAGATAAATACATTTTTAACACAGAAATAAATCAGTTAGACCAATAGCCACTGATTATAGTTTTGAAGGTTGTGGGTTTCGAGTCCCATCCAAGGCATTTTCTTCCCGACATTTTTCTCCCATCCCACGGAAACAGTCAGGTTTTTATAATTTTTGCTTACAAAATATCACCCCCCCCCCCCTTCAAAGAAAAAATTACGACAAAATTTGGTTTAGTGTCCCTTTAAGGTTCAAGCAGTAAAACTATGGTAAAAAAGTTCCTCTTTTTTCCCCGCAAACCAAGCATCCCTTTTCAGAAAAAAAATCGAAACAAATGTAAAAAGGGCCATATCTAACAATGATTCCTTTTGTATCATTCATGCGAGATATTTGTGCTGGTTTCTGACAGGTCTAAATTAATCCTGCTAAAGAAGGGGTAAACCCACTAGCTGCTAGATGAATTAAATGAAAATGTCCAGCCAATAGTAAAAACCCGAATATTGCCATTTGAAAGAATTTTTTTTGCAGTAAAATTTTACCATGCTGGATAGTGTCCATCCGAGATCAGGCTGCATGTCCTGTATACAATGTCAGCAAAAGAGCATTGAATCATGCTCATAAGCCTCCAGGTTACAACACTATTCACTGCCACAGAACATGCAGTAACACATCTTTGATTAACAATGGCCCACTTTTTATCCTAGAAGAGAGGAAGATATTCTGCAGGCTCCTTCAATCCAATGCTTTCACCAACATAGAAATATCCAAACACATGGCCTTGCACACCACACACAGAGGAGGCAGGAGCAGGCTGCGAGTGGTCCAATAATACTCTTTCAGGTTGTCTGATCTTTATTTGCAATATCCATAAAAGCACAAAGTGCCACTAATACTGTATATGAAGTCTTGATCTTAGCCTTCACTATCTGCTTCCCTATTCATAGTCCCAGTTCATAAAATTCCCACAAGCTATCAACAGACTGAATGAAAAGTACTCATGATAGTATACAACAGTTCTTTTATATACCTAACTTGATAGAACCATTTAACCCCTTACCGCACAATGCTGCCTTTTAACGACCCTGAGAACAAAGGCTTTTGAAAAACATTGTGGGGAAAAGGAGAAAATGCTGGTAACCAGCATTTTCTCCTTTTCCACAATGTTTTCTAGTTCCTACCTTATGTAAGACATATTTCATGTTTATAGTAACATTTGTCATGTGCAAATGCTTTCAACTTGGACAGGGTTAAAATTTTGTCGTCTGGTAACAAGTTAAATATTGATAGTGTACACCTTTTACTTAGATCCATATAATTTTGAGCTTGGGCTAAAGACATGAGCAAAAAACAGACAAAAAAACATGCATGCAGTATACAAATGTATTTATTTTCAACTGGTAAGCAGAGCTAGGATCGAATTGTGGTTGAAAGCAGTATTTCTATCATGTAACTTGACAATAACAAGTCACTTTTTCATGTGTATAGTTAACAAGAATGAAAGCCAAAAACGGAAGTAGAAATACGTATGCACTGGGATGTCTTATATGTAAATGATATTTCACTTACCATCCGGACATTTATATTTACAATCCGTATTAAACATATTAGAGAACATGTCCGAGGCTTTGTCTGTAACTTTCTCTGTTCCTTTATCCAACAGTACATTTAAGGCTTCGTCCTCATCCACGTCTATCTTCTCCAACATTTTATCGATTTCATTCAACTGTGAATCGATGTCCATCTTGTCGAGATCGTTTAAAAAGTCACCACCACAATGTGATATGATGAGCAGTAGCATTAATTCTTGTGCCCCCATGTCTAAATTGGAAAATAATGTTGCTCTCTGTACCACGTTTAAACTTGTTTACATACATGTATTATTTTCTACAGAAGACGGAAGTGCCCTTAACGTATAATCTGGTACCCGTTGTATCTCCCGTATTCGTCAGATAGAGAGTTGAAATGAAGATCGATAGCAGGTTGCCAGTTTACGGTAACGTATAAACTTTCAATTGGTCGATTTGCGGACAAAATGATTATAATGTTTTTATTTTCCCAATAGCTGCTATTCAATAAATCAATAAATCTTACCATTCACCATGGGTAAAATTTATCGAAATATCTTGTTTCCCCCCCCTTTTTTTTTAAACATTTCCACTAAGCTAGTCTTGTCTTTTAACAAGAAGGATGCAAAGACATAAAATCTGTAATACTACAAGCGTTTACTTTCTATGCAACTTTGGAAAAATGCATCGTTTGGGGCAAACCGAGACTTCATTCAACAAAGTAACATTTAGCTCACTTTGCTACATGTAGATACAAGCTCGCGACTTTCCCATAAATCATTGGACTCTTAAGGCAATGAAACATATTCCCTTTTTCTATTTGTGAAGACAACAGAATTGATCAATACACTTTGATGTATTTTTTCCCCGGTGCTATTTCACATGAAATCGAACTGTTTATTGAAGATCAGATTGCAGGCTCTCTCTCTCTCTAGGTCTATGTCTGTGACCGTCTCTCCTCTCTCTCTTTCTCAATAATATAGACAAAAGTCTAACATTTTGTAGAGTTAGCGGGCCAAGAATGAAATCTAACATGATCCGTCTCGCTCAAAAAAAAAAAAAGAGAAACGCTGAACCGTTGGTAGCTGGATATTCCCCAGGAATATAGGTAACACATTAACCCCCTCTTTTCCCAGAGTAAGAAGCTGACTCATTTCGAACCAGTGATTTCTAATGACCCTTTCAGCACCAAGTTCATGAACTTAACATCGTGCGATGGCTGAAAGTCCAAATCCCTGGAACTATTAAAGATTTTTCTCATAAGCTGAACTAAATACGCGGGCGGTATATAGATACATGACCAGATTGCACGTAGATGTCGTTCGCAATCCCCATTCGCCTACGGCGATGAAAGGGTAAATTGCCCCGTACTTTGTTTAAAAAAAAACGAAAATCGGTATCAAGAAGAAATTCCCGTATCTTTGATACGTCAGTAAATCACTTCATTTGAAATGCAATGTATACGCTTTCTGTTTGCTTGGTACAATCGAACGCAGCGTCCACACAGAGCAGGATTAAGAGACATTTCTAGAATTTTGGAAAATAAAATATTTCTGCTGTTGTAAATTGGCAAACTCAGCATCATCCGAAACATGGGCCACAAGAAAAATTGAGTTTTACCAACCCAGTTGCATGAATCTGATCTCCAAATATAGTCAAACGGAAAGGGGTATATCATCTGGCGATTGGATTACATGCTAAAAGTGCTATGTCGGGTCATCACAGATCAATGAGATTTCCCGCGGTATTCCATTCTAAACAAAACCCTTTTACGCAGATGTAGCAAGCGACGTGTATATTCGGACAGAAGTTGATATGGAGTATCTGGCAGTGTAGCGGCTCTACGCACTGTGAGTCATCGGTCAGCGACTCAAGCAATACGTTTTAATCCAATTCAAAATTTCCAAGACTGGAAATCTAAGTGGTCGAGACGTTTTGTCCTGTAAATTCGATGGCTAGTCATAGATAGTTGAAATAAAATTTAGAATGGGTGTTGAGTGACACCCAATAAGCTAGCTTTCGACATATAAACTCAGGTAAAATGGCACAAAGGAGTAAATAATGATGGAAATAAAAATACCTTAACCATTGCATGGAACAACAATCAGGGTCAGTATTTACCAACCATTCTTACTTTCAGTCTAATTCTAGACTTAGAAATTAACACAACATCTGCCAGGCTAATACATTTGGTTTAGAAAGCCATAAAGAAATAAATCAACACACAAAAATATTTCACACTTTTTCTTTTAACTTTCAACTTAATGAACAATTTATCAACATTTACTTCAATTTTCAACATAATGAATTATTTCAGTATGATCAAACAGGCCAAGCTTTTTTAAGCCTAGAATTGGAATCGCGATCATGGGACCATACACATACCTATAAATCTAGACCCTGTGTTTCTATGATTTGGCATTATTGAAAAATTCAATTTGTTGTCTGCAACTGCTTTCAATATAGATGAGTCTAAAATTCTGTTACTGATAAACAATTTACCTTTTACCAGATTACAAAATCTTAGACTTGTCCAAATTCAAAGTATTTGCAAACAACAAATTGAATCTAGCTCATTTAATGGCATCTGGTTACCTTCAGTTTCTTCTTTTCCCAAAATGTTTTCAAAATTCTTCATTCTCAGGGTCACTGATACCCTGGATTGTGTAGTAAAGGTTTAACCCTTAATTCATGTTCATAATATATATTTTACAAGGCTATTTTCAAATTTGTCTGACAAAACTGTGTTTCTGGGGGTAATGAATTAAATAACGACATTGCTGTTTTTTCTATCAACTATCCTGGATGACAAAACTTTAGACTTTCCTATATCGAAGACAAGCTAAATTTAGCTCAACTAGCTGGATTCATCTTTGTAAGAGTAGCAAAAAAAAAAGTTAAAACACAAGATAATAGTTGTCACCAGCATTTTTTTTCATGGTGTTTTCAAAAGGATTCTTCTTAAGGGTAAAAAAACATTGGATTGATCGGGAGGATTATCTGTAATGCAATTTCTGGTCATAGCATGGCTCATCCTTCAGTCTATCAGGATACTTGTCTTTCTTCTTCACTTCTTCCCTGCATTCAAAATGAAAATAGAAATCAACATCAAAGTATAAATTTCATCTACAAAAATTGTAAGAATTAGGCTGAAGAACAGTTAACAGCTAACAAATTTAAAGCCTGTGTGATAGCATTTAATTCAACACTTACTAAGGCTTATTGACTGGTTGATTGATTGATAGATTGATTGATTGATTGTAATGTTCAATGCCATTTTCAACATTTCAGTTAGATTGCAGCAGCCAGTGCTTTCCTGGGGTTTCTTTTACCAGTACTCCTTACAATATTCTTTCCAAGCCACCGGCTGCTTTCCCACATAACCATTGTTGAAACAATGGTCAGCGGTAAGAGAGAAATGAATCCTGTCACAATGACTATCATCAATCCTTGGGAAGAAATTGGCCAAGCTGTGGACCAAACCAGCGACCCCCTGTTCTCAAGTCCTGTACGCTACCAACTGAGCTACCCAGGCTTGGCTTCTAAGGCTGAGAAACAGTTAACAAATGTAAAGCCTGTGCATGGCATTTAACTCTTTACCAAACAACAAATATTTAGCCTTGTCAAAATTGAAGGCATTTGCAGACAAAAAGTTAAATATGGCCTAAAAGTTGTACTTTCTTTAAGAAGGGTAGAAAACATAGTGGAAAAAGAAGAAAATGCTGGTAACCAGCCTTCTATCTTGGAGGTCATTAAAACTCAGGATTGTGTGGTAAAGGGTTAATTATATGAAGTATACTCAATTAATCTCCTGTAAATGCTTTCTGTTTGCATTAGTAAAAGAAAATGTCATTAGGTAAAGAGGTAAAGAGTTAATAAACATTAAACAAGTTTCAGTAATCCTCTTTCATGTCTTCAAGGAAGTTGTTTGCTGCAAGACAAATACAAAAAGTAGTCACATGCATGCCTGTCTTCTTTACTCTGTGCCAAACAAAAAAAAAATTTGACCGATCCAAATTCAAAGTATTTGCAGATGAAAATTTAGATATGACTTAAATGATAAGATTTGTCTTTGAAAGAGTAGAAAACATTGCTGGAAAAGGAGAAAATGCTGATTATCAGCCTGCTTCTTCAAAGTCATTCAAACATGGGAGTGATACGTAAAGGGTTAATTTAGAATTAGAACAAAACAGAATTCTTTGTGAATATGTGATTTTTTATTTTGGGAAGATGTAAGGAATTTACATTGATGAAGACGCTTCCAAAACAATGTTCTTGCAAAACCTTTTGACGCACAGAAAGGCAAAGAATTCTATGAAAACTGGTTTATTTATTGATACCCATTTTAAACCATTTTGGAACATCTTTACTACTGCTGGTAGACGACGTCTTTTCATCCAAGGTGGAAGGTTGCTCTGAGGCTTTAGGTTTGGATCTGCCACTGACTGGCTGTTTGCCTTTTCCACTGTATGCTGACTGGGTTTCAGAACTTTCTTTGCTTTCTGTGGATCTCAAACTGCAATGATACAGTAATTTAAGTGTATAACTAGCATTTCTAGGCATTTTCTAATATCAAATTTATATCCTGTTTCAAACAGCCAGGAATAACTTTCACTTCTAAAACTCAAGAGGAGTAGGAGGTCATTATTGAGGTCATTATTCATTCTTTTCAGTGCAGAAGCTAAAAAAAAATATTGTGTGATACTGCATGATTACTCCAAGTTTTGGAAGCATCAGTAATTGCTCCATATTCAAAAGGTATCCATGATACTCAAAGCTATAGTGGTACTGTGCCAGGCACTACAGTAGCAGTTATACACTGGTTTAACTCTTTACCAAACGAGAAAATTTAGACTTTAACAAATTGTAAGCTTTTGCATAAAACAATTCAAAAGTGGATCAAACGATAAAATTTCAATATAAATGGGTAAAAAACATTGTGGAAAAGGAAGAAAATGCTGATTACCACCAGCATTTTCTTCTTTTCCCACAATGTTTTCAAAAGCCTCCTTCTTCAGGGTCATTAAAACATGTAATTGTTTGGTAAAGGGTTAAAAACTAAAAAGAAGTGTTGAAAGACACTGTTGAAGAAATCAAACATGGCAGAGTTTGTAATATCTAAGATATCTTAAAGATGCATACAGTAAAACTTGCCTTAGTGGTCACACATATAAAGCAAGCACAACCTGTACTAATCAAGCATATGAACAAGGCTCTGTGAAAATGGGGCTTAATGCATCTGCAAAAGTATTGAATCAGGTCAGCCTGTGCTGACCACACAGGCAGACTTTGGTCACAACAGTTTGCTATTAGTCAATTTTCTGCATGTCAAAGGACCATTCTACCTCATGATTCAATTGGTTGTTACACAAAATGGATTTTATGCATAGGCTACATGCCTTAGCAGGCAATATGAACGAAGACGGGGAAAACGCGGACGATATGAAATGAAGAGGGAAAACGCGGACGCCGAAACATAGAGGGAAAACGCGGACGCCGTGTTTCAATACAATTAGTATCTGGTCTTAGCATTTTGAATAACTTTTCTGTTTTAAGACGTCAACTTGTGGCTGAAATGATGGAATTTGTTCATGATGAGGTAGAAAATAAAGTTGAAAAAAGGAGAAAATACTGGCGTCTTGTATCTTCTCTCTATATTCCCTTTTTAGGGTTGTTAAAACTCGTGATTGTCTGGTAAAGTGTTGAGGAAAGGTGGACTAGTAAAGGAGGGAAAGGCGGACTGACAAAAGAGGAAATATCTGAACCTATAGAAACAGTATGGGAAATGTGAACACAATTTGACAAGACAGACAGACAGACAGAGTAAAATGAGACAAAATGAAATGAAACAGACTTGTTTTGACTTTGTATACCATGTAATGAGAAACTATATATGGCCTGGAGAACTTCGACTCTTTAAGCGGGCAATATAAACAAAGAGGGACATGAAACGCGGATGATATGAAACATGGAGGGAAAACGCGGACGCCGTCTTATAGCTTACTTAAGTCATTGCCGGATTTAAGCATTTTGTACATCATTTTTATATTTAAAAAAAAAAAAAAAAAAATGTAGACTCTATTAAATATGGCTGGGAAATCTTCGATGCTTCAAGCAGGCAATATAGACAAAGAGGAAAAATACGAACGATATACATGTAGTACATGTAGGGAAAACGCGGACGATATGAAACATAGAGGGAAAACGCGGACGCACTGTTTCAATACTCTCAGAATCTGGTTGTAGTATTTTGAATAACATTTCTGTAAGGTGGCTTATTTTTATCACACTCTTCTAAATATTTCGAACTTTGATATAACAGATTCAGACATATTGGTATAGATTTTCGATCGGCAAAACATATATGAAAAAAATGCGGACAATATTACATGTATACCGATTGATAAAGCGGACGAGGTTTATTGCATTAGATAGGGAGAAAAGTGGACGTCCTGTATTTAGAGTATATTTACTAGAGTTAGTGTCTCCTGTATATATTTACACAGAAAGAGAGAATGAGAGTGGGAGAGAGAGGGGGGAGAGGGAGAGAACTACCTGTTCTATTACGAATGCTATCGTTTTTTTTTTTTGCCGACAACATAACCAACTTAACGCTGATCAATCAGTATATTAAGGTGTGAATGACGATCACAATATAATTGTGATATCTTCGAGTTGTCCGTTTGTGTTTAATTACATCATAATCGAATTACTACGACATGCAAGCTCTTTGTTAGTACAAGTAAATAAAAAAAAATCGGTAGCTCTTTAACTTGTTAAATTTATCACAAACTCCCTTTGTTTTCTTTGTCTGACTTGTTACATGTAACTAAAAACTCATTAGAAGTAAAACAAAAGGTCTCCATACAGTGTATAGATTTGGCATAACATAACTTTATGTTATGTTAAAGATTGGGAAGGCCAGATTGCAGACAAACGGGAAAACGCAAGGCACCTCTTGCGAATTTTCTTTTTTTCTTTTTCAAATCTTAATGATAGGCACTAACTCAAGAAGCATATACACTTATATACTAATTCATTAATTTTTGTCAACAAGGTCTGCATTTTCACTATATGTACTATACTTATATCGCATGCGTTTTCCCTTTTTGTTTATATTAGCTGCCTAAAGCATCAAGAATTTCGCATTTTCTCCCGTTTTGTTAAAAAATGATTTACAAAATGCTTAAATCCGGCTATGATTTAAGCATAACACGGCGTCCGCGTTTTTCCTCTATGTTTCATATCGTCCGTGTTTTCCCTCTTCGTTTCATAACGTCCGCGTTTTCCCTATGTGTACTACATGTATATCGTCCGCGTTTTCCCTCTTCGTATCATATCGTCTGCGTTTTCCCTGTTCATATTGCCTGCTAAAGCATACGCGTTTTTATTTCTTGCATATCAAATAGTGTCCACCTCCCCCCTGGGCACTCATTTTCAATAAGTAGGTCCATTTAGTGTTTCCCTTCAGAAATTTTAATTCAAATACAAATGAGTATGTATTTTTGCACAAAACAATTAAGTACAATCAGGTGTGCAAGAAATCGTCACTTTTTGGTATCCTGAAAAATATTTTACTGAGAAAATTTGAGTTGAGTATTTATTTTTAAATGTTCGTTACTGTCGCCAAAGTGAGAGCTGAACTTTTAGCTGTTTATATTTGGCAAATACATGTAAATAATTACTGTATGGGAACCATTCACAGTAAAGGCGATGTTTGATATTGTTCTGTGTAAAATAATGTAGCAACCTGCTCCAACGTTCGTAAAAAAGTACTGCTGAAGCAAGGTCTAGCTGTCGCTGAAATTTCCCTATGTGTACTACATGTATATCGACAAAACCTTCGTTATACATTCTTTGTGTACTGATTACTGATTTCCTATACACGGATTTATTGAAAGGATAAGGTGAATTTGATAAGTAACCAATATATAAGGCATCTAGAATAGCAAAATTTATAGTGGTGATACACTTAGTTGAAAAGAAAAGCGACTTTAGTAACGTTGTCTGGTCTAAAGGTAAACTTGGAAACCTTCGTTACCGCACATTTCAAACAATCACTGATCCATCCGAGTTTCCGCGTTATTTCCATGGCATGTACATGTTAGCTACCTAAAATGTAACATGGTGATGTTGGGAATTCAGCTTTGTATTACAGCATTATTGATGAAATAATGGTCAAATAAATTCTTCGTTACTCAAACTTTCGTTACGAATTATACGGAACTTCATGAAATGTCATGTTCTCAAAGGCAAATAAGACTTTAACGCTGATATCACTGTTACGTTATCATCGTGGTGTTTCACAGACAAGAAAGGTCGATGACACACGGTTTTTAAACCTGATTTGAGGCATTCACTAATAGGCATTCATGCATGGCTTATTTTTTCACCATAAAAGCATACTTTTTCTTTTAAAGTTACTTTCTATGTTTGTAACTAAATCAAATTCTAATGATTACCTGAAAACCAGTACCACATCTAAGCTGCTTTACTTCTACTATTAATTAGACTAAACTTAAACATTCGTTACAGTGATGTAACGAAGATTTTATAAAATTATCCATTGAAGTTCGAGCACATCTGGTCAAAACATTCTCGTCTGTTGTGTTTCTATGAAATATACTAGATCTAAACTTAATTACAAATACGATTACATACACAAAAACCATATCAAATGAAAATTACTCGGAATGATGAAACGATGATTTCATTTAGTGTCATGCTGCTATTGTTAATATTTTGTAATTTGTATCCTGCCGTCCAGGAGGCATCTAGTTTATTTGTCAGAAATGTCGATTACAGTTTAAAGCAGACCAACGATTCTTCCGAAACGTAGTTCATCTGAAAATACATGCATTTCCTTGTGTAACGAATGTTTTGCCAGCGTAACGAAGCTTTAAGATCGGAAAATAAGCTGCTGTGACATAAAACACTTAAAAATATCTTTTTCTGTGTAGAATGTCATTGAACCAGATATGGGCAATTGTCTAATTTACATTCAAAGACTTTTACAGTTGTTTTCAAATTCGTCTTAAACTTTCGTTACTTCAGTCTGACGAGTCTTTAATTACACTACATACTTTGTGTCGTAGTAAAGTACTGCGAATTTACTTTTTTCAGAATAATATGTGCCAAATGTTGATTTTACAAGGCACAGATTATTTTTTTTAAGTCTGAAATATTTTCTAGTATGGATTCTGCAAGAATAGATGAATTTATAAGTTAGTCATCGGTTGTTATATTTAAAACGAGACCCTTTAATTTGAAAGTTATAGCAGAACTGTATCGGAGAAAAGATATGTTTAATTTCCCTCTGTCATAAGTAATATGTGTTTCCGTCGTATGGAACTTATTACATCTAAGTTTTACACATATTTGATGTCAGAAGCGGGATTTAAAAAGAGAAGCGCCTAGTCAAGAAGGTTATTTTTAACAGAAATTTAGGAAAAGACATGGCCTCCATTAAATGTACATATCTCCTAAACCAGACAAGCAATGCATTCAAATTTTTCGGACAACATTCCACAGAGGTATAAAATTTGTTTGACACTGGTGATATAACCTTACCAGAAAGTTCATTTTTAAGTTTTTGTTTTCGTGAAATGGACCTATTATTGAAAATCAGCGGTGGGCATCAGCTTGTTGAATTAGTTGAATTATAGCTCTATTTTTCAATGTTCTTCCTGTCTGATATCAATGCTAGACACTGATTTTGTAATATGGCATAGATTTATTCATTAGTGATCAAAGTATCTAGGAAAGTGAAATAAAATATACAATTATTTTTGTTCATCTATCTAAAAAACCTTATAATTATACATGTGTCATTAATTATCAAAGTATTTACCAAAGCAAAATGAAAAAGAAAAGGTTTGTCTATCTCAAAAAACTAATATAAGACACCGAACTAAGTGTAAGACGGCGTCCGCGTTTTCCCTCTTGTTTCATATCGTCTGCATTTTTCCTCTTTGTTTATATTGTCCACTGTTAAAGCGTCCGCGTTTTAGTCACACCCTGGATTACCTCCCCTCCCCACCACTACGTTATAGGGTCAGGCAAAGCACAATAATGGAGGCCTCCTTGGTGACCTCAAGCTTAGCCTTACATGTTTTCCTGTATTTCTCCATTTTATGTGATCCAGTTTGATTAGTGAATAAAATGAGATCAATTTTGTAGAAAATATACAATACCAAATCTAAAACGAGCTATTGGGGTATGGTTTACATATAAATCTGACTATGAATCATTTCAAAAGTAGTCCTATTTTCGGAAGTTATATCAGTCCATGGATATTTCTGATATTGAACAAATTTTTGACATGTAGTTTTTAAATAAGAACGACTAAAAAAACCTAACTGTCATTACTTTTTTGCAACCGATCTATTTTTAATTCAGTCTATAGTCGGATTTGATCAAGTGAAATAACAATAATCTGTTACTTCTACATATTACCGAAGGGGCCACCATTATTGTGTTTGCTTGACCTACTTTTGAAGTATGGCAGGATACCAGACTACCTGCAATAAGGAACTCTATTTTTATCAAACAAGATATGACATCATCATATTTACTTAATGCAATCCAATGTAGCTGGAGAAGAGGCATACCTTGCATGAAAATATGTGAATTTTACACAGAATGACCTGTTTTTTTTTTTTTTCTTTTTAACGATTATACATGTATGAATCATGTACAAAATATGAATTCAGTACACTTATGCATTCAAAAGGTAATGAACAGAAACACTTCCTCTCTGGACTACAGAAAAGGGCAGGGTGTTAAAATCTAGGGAACCTTACCATTCAGCCACAAGCTTATCTGCTTCAAATCTAGATTTAATGTTCGACAGAGCAGAATCAGATAAATAGTGGTCTGCAAAAAAAAAGATATGTCACATGTTTAACCCTTTACCAGACAACAGGATTTTAATCTTGTCCAACCTGAAAGCAGTTGCAGACAACAAATTCAATGTAGCTCAAATAATAACATTTGCCTTTGAATTGGTTTAAAACTTTATGGGAAAAAGAAAAAATGCTGGTCATCAGCATTTTTTCCTTTTCCTTAAAGGGTCCTTAAAATATGGGATTGTTTGGTAATGGTTAATTCATTACTTGCTAATACAAATGTGCTCTTGACAACACTGAAAAACACCGTTGTAAAATAGGGCACAAGGAAGGGTTAAGATACAAAATACACATGAAAAGATTTCGGCGAATCCGGAAATTGCTTCTTCACTTGCAGAGCTGAATAGCATTAGTGCGGTATTTAAATGACAGATATAAAAGCCAGAAAAAAACTATATTACATCAAAAAATCAACCAGTTAAAATTGAAAGCCTATCTGTGAAAGACTGACAAGACTGCAATAGTATGCTGTGCCATCTAGGCTTGATTTAGTTTTTCTTAAGCTATTTAGTTTGAATGACTCTTGGAAAGTTTTACTAATACTACAGTGAAACCTTACAAATTCCCGTTATTTACTGAGTTTGGCCAATATTAGACCTTGGATAATTGTAAGCCATGTCTAAGGACACTCCAACATGATCATTGGGATCAACCAAGGATCTCCTAATCATAAATCTATTGATTAAATGACGAGCAATGCGGGAAAACCTCCATCAATGCACTTATATGCTGCAAATGGTTCAAAGTGCATGTATAGACAGTTCAAGATACACGAACATGTATTTGCTCTGACTTCGAGTAATACAAATGTTTTGGACTTACCCTCTGTTTGTGAGGATCCAAAATATACAATGGATGCTGGGACAAGATGAGCCTGAAATGAAAGACAGAACTACTCTTATAAAAGTAGTACAATACAATACATTTCTACTATATATAAGCCATGCATAAAGGGAGGTAATAATATGCACACTAACACCTGCCCTGTTGCACTCTTTACCAGATGACAAAAATAGAGATCTGTCGATACTGAAAGCATTTGCGGGTGACATGTCAAATGCAGCTGAAATAATGTAATTTATATTTAAATGGTCAAAAAGCAATTTGGAAAAAGAAGAAAATGCCGGTTCCAGCAAATTTCTGTGGATAACAGCTTGTTCTCCTATCCCATAGTGCTTTCATAAGCCTTCTTCCTTAGGGTTGTAAGGGTTGTATAAAAATGGAGAGAGATGTATTATAACAGGTCAAAAGCATCATCAAGCTGATGACACTAAATGGAACATATTTTTTTTTTGCCATTACTACCATTTATTCTATCAAAGACAACTTCAACAATTTGAGCCACATTTAATGTCATCTGCAAGTGCTTTGGTTTGGACAAGTCCAAACTTGTGTCATGTGGTAAAGGATTAATATCCGAGTGCCAAGAGCATAGATGGAGAAGATAAATATTCAAACCTACTATACATATTGTACATATTTTGCTAAGTTTAACAGTAGATATTTTTTCAACATTTAACCCTTTACCGCACAGTGCCACTTTTTACCGACCCTGGGAAAGAAGCCTCTTGAAAACATTGTGGGAAAAGGAGAAAATGCTGGTAACCATTTTCCCCTTTTCCCACAAAGTTTTCTGCCCTATCAAAGAAAAATTCCACCATTTGAACCACATTGAAACTGTCGTCTGAAAATGCTTTCAATTTGGACAAGGCTAAAATTCTGTTGTCTGGTAACGGGTTAAAGCTGGTCATCTGAAAATTGTGCCTTGTACAAATACATACTATGGTAGAAGGTTGTACAGTGTAGTAATAACAGCATAACTGTCTTTCTGCCTGGGTTTGAAAATTGGTAAGTAGCAAACCTTACACAAGAGTACATCATTTCTATGAAATGAAAGTGAAAATAAAAATGTTGCATTTGCCATTACAGAAATTAAAAATGGACATCCTACCTCAATCAGGGTTTGGCTTTCATCTTTCAAAACACATTTTGGAGGAGATGTATCTAAATTGAGAAAAAGTTTCAAAATTGAAAAAGTTTGTTGTAAGTAATGAAACATGTCAGTAAGAATATTCATCTTGTTTCTTTAGGGCTCTTTGCGCTAACTCATCAATTGACCATCTGTGACAACAAAATGGCAAAAGGAGGACTGTGAAAAATTTCTTTATTTGGCACAATGTTTGTACATGTATTCACAACTTAACTCTTTACCAAACAACAAAATTTTAGGCAAGTCCATAATGAAAGCATCTGCAGACGACAAAATAAATGTGAATCAAAAACTGAAATTCTATTTGGGAAGGGTAGAAAACATTGTGGGAAAAGGAGAAAATGCTGGTACCAGCATTTTCTCCTTTTCCCACAGTTTTTTCAAAAGCCTTCTTTCTTAGGGTCTTTAAAGTTGGCATTGTTTGGTAAAAGGTTAAACCTTCTCATGAAGATTATCCATATTTTACAGGGATGAATTCAGATGTCTACAGCAAAGTTAATTCAGCAGATAAAGAAATACACCAAATTTCCTACAGCAAGTGTATTTTGATGCATTCATCCATAATCCAATGCAGTGACAACTCTGTTTTCATTTGTCACATTAACTTGTTTCCTAACCCAAGATTTTAAATCTAAGTTACACATACACATAGCTGTTACTCTTGATCTTCTAGACTCTGGACTAGAGAAGCCATAGAAACGAAAAGTATTCTAAAAATGGCAGGATGGGGGGTGTTTATCTCCTTTACCATATGACAAGCTTTAGACTGTGCCAAATGTAAAGCATTTGCAGGCAATAAACTGAGTATGCCTAAAATAATAGGATTTCTTGTGAGTCTTGAGACTGACTTCTGCCAGCAGTGCTAGTCACACAGGATTTTCGTCAGGCAAGCAACACCAGAGCTTAAGCTTTGTACTGGTGAAATCCAGAAAAGAGTCATAAATCTTACAGCATAAGAAAAAGTAGGTGAGCTGGCCTGTGGTATGACCGAAATAGAATACTACTGAAAATGGCATAAAACATTCACACCATAACATCAATTCTAAACTATGCCAAAGAGTCCCCTCATCTGGATCAATATCATATTAATCGTTCTTTGACCCTAAAACTATGGTTTTAACAAAAATTGAAACTTTCAGTAAGAATAAAACACCTGAATAATTATCACTTCAAGACACCTATATGCCAGAATGTGTAAGCATAGAGTGCAGAAAATATCAATATTAGACTGCACGTTTTGTGTGGTCTGATATTGATCTTCACTGACAACAAAGGAAACTACACTTGTGAAAGGCGCTTTAAGGGTTAAGATTTTGAAAATAGTCAAATTTATGTATCTGATAATGAAAAAGTTGTTGTTACTTACATAAATAAAAAGGAATGTCTTTGCTTTTCAAATTTTCTTTCACAAATTTTTGAACAGCATGAACTGCAAGATAAAAAATATGAAAAATCTTAACCATGACCGACGAAAGTTATGAAGAAGTTTCTCTCAAGTATTACTCTGAAAGGTTTTTAAGATTTTTCAGTGAATTATGGAGGATACATAGTATCAACTGCATTTATGCATAATTGTATATATATCTGTGAGTGAGATGAGGCTGGCTGACAAACAAGTTTGCACGACAACCTTCATGTACTGTTTGGGCAAAGATCCTATAGCAGCCTACGAGTATTGTTTGGTCAGAGGTTGCTATTTAGCTTATGGCAGTACTGCAAGTATCTGTACGGAGTGTAAGTTCTCCAGTGCCAAACATATACAACACTCAACTGCTTTAAAAAATCTATGTGTATATGAATGGAAAATCAACACAAGATTAAAAACAAAAAAAACACATTTAAAAAACAGTATGACAATGGCAGAAATTATTTTTTGACACTTTACAACACAATCCTACATATTAACTATCTTGACAAAAAAGACTTGCAACATTTTCTCCATTTGGCAAAATTTTTTCTACACTTTCATAGACAACTAACATTAGTTCACTTATATTAAATTTATTGTCTGCAAATGCTTTGAATTTGGAGTTGTATTATATTACCATTTTGTCGTTTAGTAAAGATTTATGCAATTTCCCCTTTGTCACAATTTCTGAAATACAAGTTGAAAATAAATGTAGTTGTTTGCAAGCAGGAACATGGTACATATTAAGTGTAAAAAATGATGCCAACAGATTAACCCTTTACTCCACTACACAATTTTGACTTGTCCCAATTGTAAGGACTGAAATTGCAGGCAACAAATTAGATGTGGCTGAAATAAAGGGACTTGTCTTTGAAAGGGTAGAAACTAGCATTTCCCTCAATATTTTCAAAAGGCTTTATTCTCAAGGTCATTAAAAGTCTAGATTGTGTGGTTAAGGGAATACATGAATACATGACACCCATGTTCATATTAACATTCAGATTGCAATCCAATAACAAATTTTTTTTATCTTCATCACATCTAATACCCACCAGTTTCTCTAGGCCTAAAACAACCCTGTAAGACAAGTTTATCTGTGAATTGTACTCGTATCACAACTCGGTCATATTTACTGTATAAAGTTTCCAGCTTGTCTTTTCTCATGGCAGAGGTCATCAAAGGCTGATTTTCTATCTCATCTCTTGAAATAGATAAAGAAGAAAAGAACATACTAAACCATGATAGACGAAACCTCCTGCCTCACACTAAATAAGACATGACAATACTATTGAAAAACTAGTGATATGATTCTTTAAAAAGTGTGCAGCCAAATTTTTTTTTGTTTTGTCAATCTATTGCAAAAGTTATATCTGTACATTCCAGCCAATTTTTGTGTCATTACAGTATGCAACATTCTTTCCAGCCCTCTATCTTTAATGGAAACAGTGGAAGAACTGTTCAAAGTCAAGATGACAATAAAATCTGTCAATGCAGCTTTCACCAATCAAAACATACAATTTTGACAAAGCTGATACAAATACACAAACTCACAGTCTCTAGTTTACTATCGTTGGATGTTACCAACCGAGGCTCTGCAAACTTTAATATCAAAAATACATGGTGTATTTGATATTTCCTACTCCCAATACCAATAGCCAACAAGAGGGCCATTGGCCCTAAAGCGCTCACCTGAATAAAGTCATCTGCAGTTGATAAAGCTGAAGAGACCCTGGTTTTAATGATGTAAAACACATGAGTGTAAGTGACCTACTTTTTGAACCAATGTGACCCAATTTCAAACTTGTCCAAGATATCATTGAAAGAAACATTCTGACTAAGTTTCATGAGTATCAGGCTAAAACGTGGCTTCTACAGTACACACAAGGTTTTTTCCATCATTTGGTCCAGTGACCTACTTTGTGACCAGATGTGACCCAATTTGGAACTTGTCCAAGATATCACAAAGACAAACTTTCTGACCGAGTTGCATAAGAATCAGGCTGAAAATGTGGCCTCTACAGTGCACACAAGGTGTTTCTGAGATTTTGCCCAGTGACCTACTTTTTGACCTGACATGACCCAATCTTGAACCTGTATGAGATATCATCAAAATAAACATTCCAACCAACTGTCATAAGTTTCATGCTGAAAGTGTGGCCTCTAGAGTGCACATAAGGCTTTTCTCTGACCTACTTTTTGACCTGGCATGACCCAATTTCAAACTTGTCCAAAATATCATCAATACAAACATTCTGACCAAGTTTCAAGAGTATCAGGCTAACAATGAGGCCTCTACAGTGCACACAAGGTTTTTCTTAGATTTAACCCAGTGACCTACTTTTTGACCCGACATGACCCAATTTCGAAATTGTCCAAGATATCATAATGACATACATTCTGACCAAGTTTCAAGAGTATCAGGCTGAAAAAGCCGCTAGAGTGCACACAAGGCTTTTCTATGATTAAGCCCAGTGACCTACTTCTTGATCCAACATAACCCAATTTCGAACTTGTCCAAGATATCATCAAAACAAACATTCTGACTATGTTTCAAGAGTATCAGGCTGAAAAAGTGGCCGCTAGAGTGCACACAAGGTTTTTCTATGATTTAGCCCAGTGACCTACTTCTCGAAACAACATAACCCAATTTCGAACTTGTCCAAGATATCATCAAGACAAACATTCTGACTACATTTTAAGAGTATCAGGCTAGAGTGCACACAAGGTTTTTCTAAGAATTAGACTTGTGACCTACTTTTTGAACCGACATGCTCCAATTTAGAACTTGTCTGAGATATCATCAAGAAAAACATTCTGACCAACTTTCATGAGTATCTGACTAAAAATGTGGCCTCTAGAGGGCACACAAGGTAAATGTTGACGACAGCATGACTGACGCCAGACACAGCACGATTACGATAGCTCACCTTTGGTGAGCTAAAAATGAACACTTTTACTTACAATTTCTTTTTCTGGGCAGAAACTAGGCTTCTTATATCTGACTCTGTAATCTCAAAGAACTCTTCTGGTATTTCTGCGGACAAGCGAGAAAAAAAAATCAGTTCCATTTCTTACAAACATGGAAGTTCACAACAAATGCATAGCTCAAATACAAATTGCCACGGCTGGGATTTGAACCCATGTGGGCAAAGATCCTTGTTTATCAAGGTTTAAAAGACCAATACACTAACCCCTGAGCTAAAGAGAATTCTCCCTAACGCAGTTGTCAGGTACTGATTTCATACGGGAAAAAGCTATGTCATAAGGAAGGAGTGCTCACCCCCTCTTATGAGAAGTCATCATTTTGATGACGGAAAGCCTTTTTAGGTAGTAAGGCTATTATTTAGACAACAAATGGCTCAATGGCCAATAATGGGCAGATGACAAATAGCTCAAAGGCCAATCCAGGATGAGTCCCATCTTATGAACATTAAAGTTTGCATCAAATGCATAGCTCAAATACAAACCGCCACGGCTGGAATTCGAACTCATGCAGGCAAAGACCCTTGTTTATCGAGGGAAAAAGCTATGCATTAAAGAAGGAGTGGTCTCCCTTAACACATTAAAATTTTGGCCAAATTGGTTGAAAACTTTGGGAGAGGAGAGGATACAATGTGTGTACAGATAGAAAGGCAAACAGACAGATCAACAGACAGATAACCTAATTTCAATGTACCCACTTCCCTTTTAGGGCTAAGACTGACACTAGGAATGGTTGGTGAATATATGCCACACTACCTTCGTCTTTAACAATGGTTGAGTTCCCATCTGCATTCTCCTTCTCTATTAGACTGTACATGACAGTGTTCCTGTCACATGGCTGTAAAACATCATTATTGTGTATGTTTTTTACAACTTAACTCTTTACCAAACAACAAAATTTTAGACTTGTCCAAATTGAAAGCATTTGCAGAAGACAAATCAAGAGGTACCTTAAACATTATTTTTTTTCTTTCAAGGGATGAAAATCATTGTGTAAAAAAAAGAAAACACAGGTTACCAGCATTTTCTCCTTTTCCCACAATGTCTTCAAAAGTCTTTTTCTTCAGGGTCATTAAAACCAGGGGCTGGGTAAAGAATTAACTCATCACTGTGGGCTATTTTCTAATAATCCATGAAATTGTACTAGTGACAGAGAGGAGAAATACTTTAAGAAAATTATCTTTTTTACATGATATTAATCACAGTGTGAGTAAAAACGAAACTCCTTGTTGCAAACAAATGCTCCTTTTTCTATAATATTATCGATCTTAATGCATCTCCATTATGCATTATACCAAACAGGTCATCTCATGACTAATGATCCATAAAATCCATTTTGTCTGACAAACAGCTGAATCACAATGTAGAATATGGTCCTTGGACATGTAAAAAAATTCTGAATAGGAAGGAAGTTTTGACCATCTCAGCCTGCATGGACTGCACAGGCTAATATGGGTAGATAGTTTTGCAGATCCCCTTTTCAGAGTGTATAGCTCTTACATACATGTAATTATACTATAACCCTTCACCAAACAACCCTGGAGTTTGATTGGTCTACAGAGAGAACCATTAGATAACACTTAGGGAAAAAATGCTAGTTAGAAGCAACTCCTCCTTTTCCAACAATGTTTTCAGCACTATCAGAGAATTTCATGTTGTCTGTAGCTAATTTCAATTTCAAGTAATCTTAAGTTTGTTGTCTTGGAAAGGAACAATACATTACCTTCTGCAGATTTTCTTTGTCATGCTGGGTATCACTTTAACCCTTTAGCGCATAATTCCGTGTTTTGACGACTCTTGGGAGAAAATGGAGGAAATGCTGGTAACTAGCATTTTTTCGTTTTCCCATCATATGTTTAACCCTAGGACAAGTCAATCTTTTTGCTTGCTTTTAACTTTTTATCTGCAAATGCTTTCAATATGGACAAGTCTTTTTCATGTGTGTGGTAATGATTTTACCCTTACAAAGCCAAATAAACCCAACAGGCATTTTCAGTCTAGAAACAAGACACAAATAATTTCTTTAGTTGCTTTAGTCTATGGTGTTTCACCTAAGCAGACAGTGTAGATCAAAGATCAGACTGCATACTCTGTGCAATCTGATCTTGATCTACACTGTCAGCAAATACAACTGTAGTAGTGAAAGGCACTTAAAAGGTTAAGAAACAGTGAAGAGAAAAGATAAGCATATAAAGAAAACTAACAGCTGCATCTTAAGGTTTCCAAGAAAATCCATTTACAAGTTTAAATTTGATCCTCAGTTAGCAACCATGTTGGCAACTGTTGTTCCAATTCTAAGAGACCAAGGATATGCTTGGCAAAAGATTACTAACAAGATTGCAGAATAAAAGATCTAACCAGGAAAAACAGAATTGTGAGAACAAAACAGTCTTTTCATTAAAATAACACAGCTCTCTGTACTAATTGAAGAAATGGCTATGTTATTCACCAAGCAGTCTACAGAATAATCCTTTACTAAATGGTTCCATCCTTTTACAACCCTGGTAAAGATGGTTTTTGTAGACATGGAGGAACAAGAAAATGCTGGTGCTCAGCAAGTTCTTCCTTCCCCACAACACTTCAAACCTTTTAACTGTTTATCAAACGACAAAATTTAATGTTAGATACTTCCAAATTGAAAGTATTTGTAGACAACAAATCAAATGTGACTGAAATGATGAAATTTGTCTGTAAAAGGATAGAAAACATTGTGGGAAAATAAGAAAATGCTGGTTATCAGCATTTTCGCCTTTACCCACAATGTTTTCAAAAGGCTTCTTTTTCAGGGTCGTTAAAAAGAAGGATTGTGTGGTAAAGAGTTAAGGTCTAATCACATCACTTTAGTCACATTTCAGTTGTAATCTGTAAATGCTTTTAATATATGAAAGTCTAAAATTTTGTCATCCGGTATCTGGTATAGCGTCAAGGCAAAAAGTCAAAATATGACAAACATTCATACCTTGAAGTCCTCTCTCCTACATTCACTGAAACAAAACAAAACATATATTATATGACCCATGCTCTGTGAAAAGGGAGAATACATCTTCAGAAAATATTGACCCAAATCAGCCTGCGCAGGCTGACATGGGCTGCAACTTGTTGCTATTGGTCAAGTTTCTGCATGTCCAAGGACCAGTTTACCTCATGATTCAGTTGCTTGTTAGACAATATGGACTTTATGGATCCATGACCATGTGATAATT
The DNA here is from genome assembly GCA_945859785.2 of Tridacna gigas. Classification (NCBI taxonomy): domain Eukaryota; kingdom Metazoa; phylum Mollusca; class Bivalvia; order Cardiida; family Cardiidae; genus Tridacna; species Tridacna gigas. The sequence continues at coordinate 46,570,047 of OX244030.2, read as the reverse complement.
TGCATGGTGTCATAGATCATGGATGTGCATTAAGCTCCCTTTTGCCAGAGTATAGCTCATAGCAATTAACAGAATTTGACAGAATTTGATAATGACTAAAACTGATCTTATTATTCGATGTGATTAGTCTCTCTAATTCAAACCAGAGACCACATTCATTTTGATGATTTTTTCTTTACAAGATGACAAAATGTCGTACTTTACCAACTTGAAAGCATTTGCAGATGACAAATGTAGTTTAAATGATGACTTGTCTTTGATGGCACAGAAAACATTTTGGGAAAAGGAGAAAATGCTGTTTACCAGCATTTTCTCCTTTTCCCAGAATGTTTTCAAAAGGCCTTTTGCTAAGTATCATTAAAACACAGGATTGTATGGTGGAAGGTTTTAGGGGTTTTAACAGCCAAATTGAATGTGTCAGGTGAAGAAACGGACATAGGAGTCACAATGTAAGTAGCAATTTCTCCATTTACCATAATGTTTTTCACCTTCATTCATGAATCAAACCTTAGTGTTTAACACTTTACCAAATGACAAAACTTTAGACTTGTCCAAATTGAAAGCATTTGCAGATGACCAAAAAAAAAAGTTACTGTTAAGCTAAAATTTCTTTTGGGAAGGGTACAAAACATTGTGGGAAAAGGAGAAAATGCTGGTAACCAGCATTTTCTCCTTTTCCTACAATGTTTTCAAAAGGCTTCTTTCTCAGGGTCATTAAAAGTCAGGATTGTGTAGTAATGAGTTAACTTTAGACTTGCACAAATAAAAAGCATTTGCAGATGACAAATTGAATGTGTCCCAAATGATGGGATCTGTTTTTGACAGGACTGAAAAAAATGCTGATTACTTCCATTTTCTCCTTTTAACACAATGTTTCCTAAAATTCTCTTCCATAGGATTGTTAACCCCAAAAGCTTTGAAACATTCAACAAAGTTAAGTTGTTTTTGTCAACAGTATAGATCAAAATCAGACTGTACAGAACATGCAGTCTAATCTTTGATCTAAACCTTCTGCTACTTCATTATATATCCTTGCCAAAACAACCTTGCAATAACAATATCTTGGATTTTCTTTGTGTGTGTTTGAAAAGGTTCATTTCATCAATTCAGGGCTCTAAGGGTTAAAACATGGAGTTGTTTGGTAATGATTTTAAACACTGAATTTGTAATCCAGAGGTTTTCGGTCCAATTCATCCAGATCATGTTGGAGAGTACTTGACCATGATAGAGCAGAACTCAAGCCTGTAACTGGTTAACCTTTTACCGCACAATGCCACCTTTTAATGACCCTGGGAAAGAAGCCTTTTGAAAACATTGTGGGAAAAAGAGAAAATGTTGGTAACCAGCATTTTCTCCTTTTCCCACAATGTTTTCTGCCCTATCAAAGAAAAATTGCACTATTTGAGCCACATTGAAATTGTTGTCTGCACATGCTTTCAACTTGGTCAAAGCTAAAGTTTTGTTGTCTGGTAAAGGGTTAAGCCAGTAAAATGCAATAATAACCTGCTTCTGTAATTTGACTGAAATACTGTAAAACATGACATAAATAACAATTCAAACAAACACATAAATAACAATTCAAACAAACCAGAAAGGTTTCAAACTCATGTCATGCAATTTCTTTTAACCCTTTACCTGATGACAAAATTTTAGTCTAGTCCATTACAAAGCATCTGCAAACAACACTGAATAGGTTTCTCAAATAATGCAATTTATCTTTAACTCTTTACCAAACGAAAAAATTATAGACTAGTCCAAATTGAAAGAATTTGCAGACGACAAATTAAATGTGACTGAAAAATTGAAATTTGTTATGGGATGGGTAGAAAACATTGTGGGAAAAGGAGAAAATGCTGTTTTTAAAAGGCTTCCTTTCTATGGTCATTAAAAGTTGGGATTGTGTGGACAAAGAGTTTTAAGTGCAAAACACCTTGTGTAAACAGCAGAGAATGTGGGTTAACAGCATTTTCTCTTCTCCCACAATGTTGTCACCATCTCCTTTTCCTCACAGTCATTAAAACACAGGATTGCTTGGTAACAGGTTGAGAGATAATGAGTGAAAGATTTACCTGAGTTCATTCTTGTACAGCTGTTTTCCTTTCGTTTCTTCAGGAAACTGCAAATATACATGAGAAAAAAAATATGCTAAATAATATTTTGTATATAAGCTAATTGAAAACTAGTTTAATAGTCCTTTTCACATGAAATGAAAATATCAACCTGCTTTTTGAGTTTGTCATAAACTTGCTTTGACCCAATCCTTCAACTCGTGTCACAGATGATTTGCATAGGTTGGTAAGCAAACTATCATCTGAGACAATGATCACATTAAATTTCAGTATTACTGCTGACCTATATGTACATGCATGCTCAAATCAAATGGCTTTTATCTGTTTCTTGTTTTATTTCCAAGCCTGTTTCATGCATACAAGTTCTTACAAACATGAAAGTTCACAACAAATGCATAGCTCAAACATAAACCACTCCGGCTGGGATTCGAACCCGTGCAGCAAAGATCCTTGTTTATCAAGGTTTAAAAGACCAATACACTTACTTACTGCCATAAGGAAGGAGTGATCTCCTGTAACACAGCCCCTCTTAACAGAAGTCATCATTTTGATGACAGAAAGCCTTATTAGGCAGTAAGTCTATTATTTAGACAACCAATGGCTCAATGGCCAATAATGGGCAGACAACAAATGGCTCAAAGGCCAATCCCTGACGAGCCCTCATCTTAAAAACATGAAAGTTCGCAACAAATGCATAGCTCAAATATAAACCGCTCCAGCTGGGATTCGAACCCATGCAGCAAAGATCCTCGTTTATCGAGGTTTAAAAGACAATACACTAACCCCTGAGCTAAAGAGAATTCTCCCTAATGCAGTTTTCAGGTATTGATTTTATACGGGAAGAAGCTACATGTATGCCGTAAGATAGGAGTGATCTCCCGTAACAAAGTAAGGTCATGAAAATGGTGAATTAGTAACATTAAAATATCTAAGACATGTGCTTTTGATTTGCCAAAAAATTCGCCCCCGAGATTGACTTTGACAGTGTGCAGTGCATGGGTATATAAATATGTAGATTATTTTCAACCTTTTTATTATAAATTCTAGTGCATAGCATCCCTGCTAATATCAGCGTCTAAACAGTGTCCACAGAGCCTCTAAACAGAGGCTATAAACACTTTTACATTGCAATTCTGCTCTCTATCAGATCAGCATAACCATATTTCACTTAAATACATAGCAAAACATAACCATATGAACCATGCTCTATCCAAAGGGACCTAGATGCATCTCCGTGATCCATGATACCAAACAAGTCATTTCATAATTATGGATCAATAAAATCCATTTTGTATAACAACCGACTGATTCATGAGGTACACTAATCATGTGACATGCAGAAGATTGACCAATAGCAAAAAGTTTCGGCCCAGGTCAGCCTGTGCAGTCTGCACAGGCTGACCTGGGTCGACACTTTTTGCAGATGCATTAAGCCCCCTTTTCATAGAGTGCAGTTCATATATATATATTATCTCTATTACTCCCTCATAAATGCGACATGAGGTAGGGTTATAATTGAATCATCTACTGTACAGTCTTAGTGACACACTCTCTATTCATACTACCAGATGTGCACATGCACAATATACATGCAAGACAAAGATATAATATGCAAACAGGCAGATAAACATAAATATGTGTGTGTAAAACTGTATGTACAGAATTCTAATTACCATTACAGCAGATTCTGGACAGATATGGGAAATCTCCCCCACTCCCACCCCACATAAATAAAAAAAATGGGAACCATAGAGGATCTGCTTTCTTACACCATCACTGTTTTATAAAGGTTTATTATATACTGTAAATGAGTTTTGCTGTATAATGTATTTATGTATTTTCCATGGACTGTATACAGCTTGGTTAAACATGTTATAGAAAGACTTTCAAAGTTTATGTCTACCTTAAAATCAGCAAATCCTGTTTGGGGAGGTGGTAAAGCTCTGTGTTTTTCTACACTTTTCTTTCTGTTTCCATTCTTTCCAGGAGCTTGAACCTGACCTCCAAGTAGTCTTGGTAACAAAGCTGCAGCAAGTTGTTGTGCTACCTGCACAAAACATCAATGGCAGTATTCACTAACCATTTTAAATTGCACTCATAGTCTTATTCTAGATTTAGAAAATAACATAATTTCTGATTGGCTTAACCAAACTGGCTTAACCATTCGGTTTAGCCAATCAAAAATTTGGATTAATCCCGAGAATTAGATGACTGTTCTGAACAAGAGGGCCATGATGGCCCTGTATCGCTCCACTGGCTTATAAATATAAACCACGAAGAAAAGTCTTCACTATATAAGCCCTTATAAAACTTTGACCTCATGGCTACAGTCTGACTAAATGGGGAATATTGTATTAGAAGAATAACATGCCAAATGTGGGAGTTCTTGGCCTTATGGCTGGTAACAAGATGGTTTCTGAACTTTTCACTCCATAAACCCATGTAAAACTTGTGATCCCTGGTGCAGGGCCAAACTTGATCCTAGAGCTGTAACTTGGGCCCTCTTTGTAACTGTCCACTAAATAATGCTATAATTATATGCAAAATTTGGTAGCCTAAGCCTTATGGCTATGTACACCAAGATTTAAAAGTTTTCCCTATGTAAGCCTATGTAAATCTTGTGAACCCCCCCCCTCCAAGTATGAGGCCAAATTGACCCCAGGACTATACTTTGGACACTTTTGGTAGACTCCAACTAGATCAAGCTAAATGCCAAATTTGGTAGCTCTAGGCCTTATGGTTTCAGACAAGAAGATATTTAAAGTTTTCTCTATATAAGCCTATGTATAAAACTTGTGACCCCTGGGGAAGAGCCAATTTTGACCCCAGGGCTATAATTTCAAGAAACATGATAGAGGTCTACTACGTAAAGCTACATGCCAAATTTGGTAGCCCTATGCCTTATGGTTTCAGACAAGAAGATTTTTAAAGTTTTCTCTATATAAGCCTATGTAAAACTTGTGACCCCTGGGGAAGAGCCAATTTTGACCCCAGGGCTATAATTTCAAGAAACATGATAGAGGTCTACTACGTAAAGCTACATGCCAAATTTGGTAGCCCTATGCCTTATGGTTTCAGACAAGAAGATTTTTAAAGTTTTCTCTATATAAGCCTATGTAAAACTTGTGACCCCTGGGGAAGAGCCAATTTTGACCCCAGGGCTATAATTTGAAGAAACTTGATAGAGGTCTACTACATAAAGCTACATGCCAAATTTGGTAGCCCTATGCCTTATGGTTTCAGACAAGAAGATTTTTAAAGATTTCCAATATTTTTCAGTTTTGTTGCCATGGCAACCAGAGTTTTTGAAGGAATCAAATTCTTTCAAGAAATTCTGAAGAGGACCATGTCAGGATCATTTCTGTGAAGTTTCGTGAAAATCGGATGGGTAGTTTCAGAGAAGAAGATGTTTGAAATAAAAGTTAACGCACGCACGCACGCACGGACGGACGGACGGACGACCGGACGGACGGACGCACGACGGACACCGGGCCATGACATAAGCCCGCTGGCCTTCGGCCAGTGGAGCTAAAAATGGTTGGTGAATACAGTCCCAGAATGATAAATCATGGATACACACATTTATCTGGCACAAAAAAGTGAGCATTATTCTGTTATAACCTAAACTTAATGTCACTTTCTTATCAATGCTTTGTTATTTTGAAGGTTTGCACATTACTCGTATTAGCTTTATTACCGGTACCACTGCCAGAAGGCAAATTTACAGTTTTTCTTTAACTAGTACTATGCACAAGATTTTTTTTCCAGCCTACTTTCCAAAATTAACAAAGCCGAACCAATTTTTAGCCTGTGGGAGGACTTATCCTGTTGCAATGACTTTGTTCAATCCTCAGAGAGACAACTGAAAGCATTTGCAGACAACAAATTAAAGTTGGCCCAAATGAGAAAATTTCTCCCCGATAGTGTAGAAAACATTGTGGGAAAAGGAGAAAATGCTGGTTACCAGCATTTTCTTCTTTTCCCACAATGTTTTCAAAAGGCTTCTTCCTAAGGGTCGTTAAAAGTTGGGATTGTGTGGTAAAGGGTTAAATGCCCTATGCATTACCACGAAGATTCTTTGCCTTGTCTTTCAGTGACAGTGCTTTATAGTTACTCTTTATGGAAAAGATCTGCAAAAGTGCTGCTGGATCACTAGACCAATTTACCAAATAGAATGTAGAATGCTCTTTTTTATATCATTAACCCTTTACCACACAATCCTGAGTTTTAACGACCCTGATGAAAAAGGCTTTTGAAAACATTGTGGGAAAAGGAGAAAATGCTGGTAACCAGCATTTTCTCCTTTTCCCACAATGTTTTCTAACCTGTCAAAGACAGAAATCACCATTTGCACTACATTTAATTTGTCGTCTGCAAATGCTTTCAATTTGGTCGAGTTCTAAATTTTGTCGTGTGGTAAAGAGTTAAACAAACCTGCTGCTGGTCAGGTGGTAAATCTAGAAAATCTTGAGGGGTGAACACTTCTAGACCTGGGATGTTGAGGCTCCTTATTCTCTCTGCAGCTTCCCTCTGACTTTGTTCAGCTTGGACTTCTGTATTTGTAACTGAGTATGGAAAAAACAACAAAGTTTAACCCTTTACTGCACAATGATGCCTTTTGACGCCCCTGGGAAAGAAGCCTTTTGAAAACATTGTAGGAAAAGGAGAAAATGCTGGTAACCAGCATTTTCTCCTTTTCCCACAATGTTTTCTACCCTATCAAAGAAAAATGGCACTATTTTAGCCAAATTGAAATTGTTGTCTGCAAATGCTTTCAATTTGGAGAAGGCTAAAATTTTGTCGTCTGGTAAAGGGTTAACCCATTACAGCATAGGATATTTTCGGGTATCCTGAAAATTATTAAAAGAGACACAAAGGAGAAAAATTGGAAAGAAAGAAAATAATTTTTCTGCTGGATGCAGAACACTGGTGGAAAGAAAGCAATAGCCTGTTACAAGTTGCTTGTTAAAGTGTGCTTCTACACATACACTTTCATTAACAAAGCTACCATGTAACTCTTTACTGGATGACAAAATTTTATACTCATCCATATTAAAATCATTTGCAGATGACAATTTAACCATGGTTATCATGATAATATTTTTTAAACAAGAGTGTACAAAGCATTGTGAAAAAGAAGAAAATGCTGCTTACCAGTATTTTCTCCTTTTCCAACAATGTGCATAAAAGCTTTTCTTCTCAGGGTAGTTAAAACTTCGGACTTTTGGGTAAAAGCAGGAAATGCTGGGACCCATGATTGTCCTCTTTTTCCCCACAGCATTTCTATTCCAATACTGACCAACCTAAAATGTTGTCCTGTGGTAAACAATCAGGACAATAGACCATTTTTCTGGTTGTTTCTTTTAATTTTCATTGGAGTAAACTGGTGATTCCATTTTCATAACTTGTAACACAGAGCTTGCATTTGACCTTTTCCATGTGACCTCATCAATGCTTCAGCAAAGCAAACTTAACTCTTTACCAAACAACACAATCTTAGACTTGTCCAAATTGAATTCATTGCAGATGACAAAATAAATGTGACACAAAAATGGAAATTTGTTTTCAGAAGGATAGAAAACATTTTGAGAAAAGGAGAAAATGCTGGTTACCAGCATTTTCTTCTTTTCCCACAATGTTTTCAATAGCTTGGAATGGCCTGGAAAATGGTTCATTACCTGAGTCCTTACCGGATTCTTTACCAACACATTCTGTCTCCATGACAGTTTCTGTTTCCTCAGTATCCTCCACTTCCATTGGTTCTGATAAATCAGATGACTGGTCCGTTTTAACCATCTTAGTGGCTGGCTCGTCACCGCTTCTTTCTCTATCTTGTTCAACTATTTTTTTATCACTCTGTATATACACATTTATATTCTGAGATATGGTTACCTCTGAACTCTTATCAGACAACCCTTTTGTAACCATGGACTCAATTCTAGTCCCAGACTGTGCCTCTATTATAGTTGTAGACTGTGAACCAACCACAGTATTGCTTTGTGCTTGTGGTTGAGATGTCACAGAAATTATCTGAGCTTCTGACTGACCTGGATTAGTTGATAATTGTATCTTCACTGTAGGTTCATCTACTTTCTCTTTCTCAGCAGCGATTTTTGCTGTTGATTTACTAATTACCTTCTCATCAAGTGGTCTTTTCACAAACCTGGTAAAACATTTAAGAGAAAGAAAAAAATACTGTCACAAACAGTAAATGCACAAACACAAACTGAATTGAGTCCAAATCATGGGATTAATCTTTAATTTGATAGAAAAATTATAGGTGAAAAAAAAAGAAAATGCTAGATATCAGCACAAAGTTTTCAAAAGCCTCCTTTCTACAGGTCACTGAAACTAAAAATTGTCTGGTAATAGGTTAATATCTTGACAAATACATTGATAGGTTAAGGAAGACAAAAGTTTCAACCTAACATGCATATTGGAATAATTCATTTTCTATACCTCAGCAACAAAAATACTGTTTTGCTGGGGTAGTTTTGCTGAGGTTTCAATCTATCAAGGACAGAGGTCATTATTTAAACAATATTAAATTTGTCTTCTCCAAAGGCTTTGAATATGGTTCAGTCCAAAATTCTGTCGTTTGGTCACAAGTTAACTAGCAATCATGCTTTAGAGCATGTAACAGTAATGATTCCATATTCCTGTCTATGCCCTGGTAGAAGACTGAGCCTTTGACAATGCTATACACTGCATAATTTTCTAGGGTATCAAATTTACTTAACTGTTCACGATCAGAAAAGATACGGACCTTATAACTGCTCTCCCACCCACCAGACCTAGCTTTCTTAGCTGGGTATTTCTCAATGCTGTTTCTCCTCTAACTTCTTCTGTCATATATATACAGACAGGGTGTAAAGCAGGAGTAATGCTGTCATCTACTGTGGTTAACTGTCCACTCACCTTACTGTTTAAAACAGATACAAAGTACATAATTATACAGTGAAAATTTTCATAATTCAAAAGCAAGTTAGACCAAAAAATTGGCTGGAAAATATCAGTGCATCTGTAAGTTAGACTATACACTTTAACCCTTTACATGACAACAAAATTCTAGACTTTTGTTATCGAAAGCACTTGCAGATGACAAATGAAATATGTCTCAAACAATTGGATTTTTAAACAAGAGGGCCATGATGGCCCTGGAGTCGCTCACCTGAGCCTTTTGACCAAGCACAACCAATTTCCAACGTCTTGTGAGATATATGTATTACCAAACAATAAAATTTTAAACTCATCAGTCTGAACCTTCTGCATAAAACAAATAATATGTGGATCAAGCTATGGGACTGGTCTCTCAAAGGGGTAGAAAACATTGTGAAAAAGGGAAAAAATGCTGGATACCAGCATCTTCTCATTTTCAAAGAGTGTTTTCAAAAGGCTTCTTTCTGAGAGTCATTCATACACTAGGTTTTTCTAAGATTTCACCTAGTGACCTAGTTTTTCAGCCAACATAACACATTTTCAAACTGGTCCAAGATATCATTAGGACAAACATTCTTACCAAATTTCAAGAGTATTGGACTGAAAATGTGGCCTCTACAGCGTACACAAGGTTTTTCTAAGATCTGACCTAGTGACCTAGATTTTGACCCAACATGACCTATTTTCAAACTTATCCAAGATATTACCAAGGCAAACATTCTGAGCAACTTTAAAAGAGTACTGAACAAAAAACGTGGCAACAACAGTGTACACATGGTTTTTCTAAGATTTGACCAGGTGACCTAGTTTTTGACCCCACATGACCCATTTTCAAATGCTACTGAGATATCATCGAGACAAACATTCTGACCAACTTTCAAGAGTATTAGACAGAAAATGTGGCTTCTGGAGCTTACACAAGGTTTTTCTAAGATTTGACCTAGTGACCTAGTTTTTCACCCGTCATGACCCATTTTCAAACTAGTCAGAGATATTATCAAGGCAAAAATTCTGACCAACTTTCAAGAGTACTGGACAGAAAATATGGCCTCTAGAGCATACGCAACGTTTTTCTTAGATTTGACCTGGTGACCTAGTTTTTGACCCAACATGGCACATTTTCGTACTCTTTCAAGATATAATCAAGACAAACATTCTGACCATTTTTCAAGAGTATTGGACTGAAAATGTGGCCTCTATAGTGTACAAAAGGTTTTTCTAAGATTTGACCTAGTGACCTAGTTTTTGACCCCACATGATCCAATTTCATTCTTGTTCGAGATTTTATCAAGACAAACATTCTGACCAAATTTCACAAGTATCTGACTGAAAATGTGGCCTCTACAGCACACACAAGGTTTTTCTAAGATTTGACCTAGTGACCTAGTTTTTGACCCCACATGACCCAATTTCGAACTCGTCTGAGATCTTATCAAGACAAACATTCAGACCAAATTTCACAAGTATCTGACTGAAAATGTGGCCTCTAGAGTGTACACAAGGTTTTTCTAAGATTTGACCTAGTGACCTAGTTTTTGACCCCACATGACCCAATTTCGAACTCGTCCGAGATTTTATCAAGACAAACATTCTGACCAAGTTTCATGAGGATCGGACTGAAAATGTGGCCTCTAGAGCGTACACAAGGTTTTTCTAAGATTTGACCTAGTGACCTAGTTTTTGACCCCAAATGACCCAATTTCGAACTCGTCTCAGATTTTATCAAGACAAACATTCGGACCAAATTTCACAAGTATCTGACTGAAAATGTGGCCTCTAGAGCATACACAAGGTTTTTCTAAGATTTGACCTAGTGACCTAGTTTTTGACCCCACATGACCCAATTTCGAACTCGTCTGAGAATTTATCGAGACAAACATTCTGACCAACTTTCATGAGAACTGGACTGAAAATGTGGCCTCTTGAGCGTACACAAGGTTTTTCTAAGATTTGACCTAGTGACCTAGTTTTTGACCCCACATGACCCAATTTCGAACTCGTCTCAGATTTCATCAAGACAAACATTCTGACCAAGTTTCATGAGGATCGGACTGAAAATGTGGCCTCTAGAGCGTACACAAGGTTTTTCTAAGATTTGACCTAGTGACCTAGTTTTTGACCCCAAATGACCCAATTTCGAACTCGTCCGAGATTTTATCAAGACAAACATTCGGACCAAATTTCACAAGTATCTGACTGAAAATGTGGCCTCTAGAGCATACACAAGGTTTTTCTAAGATTTGACCTAGTGACCTAGTTTTTGACCCCAAATGACCCAATTTCGAACTCGTCCGAGATTTTATCGAGACAAACATTCTGATCAAGTTTCATGAGGATCGGACTGAAAATGTGGCCTCTAGAGCGTACACAAGGTTTTTCTAAGATTTGACCTAGTGACCTAGTTTTTGACCCCATATGACCCAATTTCGAACTCGTCTCAGATTTCATCAAGACAAACATTCTGACCAAGTTTCATGAGGATCGGACTGAAAATGTGGCCTCTAGAGTGTACACAAGGTTTTTCTAAGATTTGACCTAGTGACCTAGTTTTTGACCCCACATGACCCAATTTCAAATTCGTCCGAGATTTTATCGAGACAAACATTCTGACCAAGTTTCATGAGGATTGGACTGAAAATGTGGCCTCTAGAGCGTACACAAGGTAAAAAGTTGACGACGGACGACGCACGATGCACACCGCACGACGGACAACGGACACAGCACGATCACAATAGCTCACCATGAGCACTTCGTGCTCAGGTGAGCTAAAAATGGTAGAAAACATTGCCAGAAAAGGAGAAAGTCGGTGCTGGTCACCAACATTTTCTCCTTTTCATGCAATGTTTTCAAAAGTCTTCTTCTTACAAATTAAATGAATTCTGACTCACATTACTGAATTTTGCTCTAGAATGTTGGTTTGAGTGTCTGGAGTGTTACACCACTTTGCAAACAGTGTCTCAGACATGTTTACGTATATCATGGTGGCCACTACCAGTTCTAACATTCCTAATGCTTCCTTAACCAGAACAAGCGGAGCCCGCTAGCGCAGTCTGAAGTATATAGGACTTGAGACCAGAGGTTGCTGGTTCAAATCTGCAGCTCCACCAATTACTTTCTGAGGATTAATGACAGCCATTGCAATAGGGTTAATTCTTCTCTCATCAATGATCATTTTGATCATTGATTGTTTTGATGGTTTTATGTCAGAAAGCAGCCAGTGGCTTGAAAAGAATATTGTGCAATGTACTGGTAAAAGAATTTCCATTGAAAGGTGCTAAACACCACTCAAACAAACAAACATCCATTGCAACCCACAATATTCTTTCCATGCTAGTTTCTACTTTCCAACATACAGAGAGAGACACTACAGAGAGTCCTACACATGTACAAGCCCATTACCTCCTTCATAAATGAAGATAATGTTTATTTCAGAAACTGTTGTAACAGCATAATAACTTGAGTCATGCTGGGAGATCAAGAATCATTACTGTCAATGGTTTGAAATGATAAGCTGTAATTTACCCTTTGTCAAACAATCCTGTTTTACTCACCCAATTAAAAGAGGCTTTTGAAAACATTGTGGGAAAAGGGAAAAACTAGTACCCAGCATTGAGCAATTTTTCCTTTTTTCACCATGTTTTCTATTCCTTTAGCACTTCACCAAACAACAAAATTCAGGTTTTTTTTATTCAAAAGTATTTGCAGACAACACATTAACTGTGGCTCAAAGTATTAAATATGTCTTTGAGAGAATAGAAAACTCTGAGGGAAATGGAGAAAATGCTGGTTCACCAGCATTTTCTCCTTGTCCCACAATATTTTCAAATGTCTTCCACCTCATGGTCGTCAAAACTTGTGATTTTGTAGTAAAGGGTTGAAGACTATTTCATCATTTGAGTCTAGTTTACATTGTGTTTTTAACTGTTTGGTGTTTGCAATGGTTCAGGAAATGTGGGCTTGCACAAAGCAGAGATCTGCCGAGGTCACGCCATTACAGGATCGGAATTAAAAAATTACAGACGGCGCATTCAATATATGTCTAAATGGTCCAACGGCGCCTCAAAAATACACAATAGCAGCTTTAGATATGGAACATTTGTGGGGTGAATCAACTGGTAGAAAGCAGTTTCTGCTTTATTTGTTTTGTTGTTGAAATGAAAAAAAAAAAAAGACGCCTGGAACCATTTTGTTGTTCGTATCGGCAATTTTCATTGGATAAGCTTCTTCTATAACCAGGATTTAATTTTGACCGATAGGTATGTTTGTTGCAAGTATGCAGTATGCATTTTCAAGTATGTTCTGCATCAGTTGATCACAGTCTGGGATGGCAGAAAAGCAGCCAACGAAAATAACTATATCCAACCTCAGTTACTTTGGTCAATGGCCAAAACAGTTATCCAGATGGAGCCTACCGTTTGCCAACTTGCAACACCCAGAAACCTCAGCAGATAAATTCTGCCCCCAAGCAAAAACTTCATGGTATGAAAAACATTTTCAAAATATATTGCTCTTGCACTGACTGACTTGGCCCCATGTTGCATTAAGATGGCCCCACTTTTTAAGCATGGGCGGGCCAGTGGCCCCTCTAGCTCAAAACCTTGGCAGAATACTATACAAAGGATTAGACAAGCCTATAAAATACCTATCAGGAACAGTTTCCCAGTGGTGGAGTACATCCCACAAGGTGGTTGAAGGGCTAAATGCATGCTGAAGTCTCTCCCCATTCTCTAACTGCAGTGCAATAACCACCTCACTCTCTGCTCTTGATTTCTCTGCTTTCACCAGTTCCAGTTTGGCATTGTTGGCAAGATTTGAAAATCTCACAGACAAAGTCAGGTCCAAAGTTGTCCTGCCATGTCTGAAGAAAGACATTATGAAACATCTTTGAAGAACCATGTCTAAATAACCAAGTTATGATAAAACTTTAATCCTTTACCACACAATCCAGACTTTTAACAACCCTGAGAATAAAAGCTTTTGAAAACATTGTGGGAAAAGGAGAAAATGCTGGTAACCAGCATTTTTTCCTTTTCCCACAATGTTTTCAACCCTTTCCAAAACAAATTTCAGTTTCTGCGTTATTCTGTTGTCTGCAAATGCTTTCATTTTGGGTAAGTCTAAATTTTTGTCATGTGGTAAAGAATAAAGGACAAAGATGATACTATTGCTTTCTGAATAATTATCTACATTTTTTAACCCTTATAGCGCTAGATAGATGAAAGTCTGTACTACAGATACAGATGCTGTAATTTCAAAGCAGATTTCATACCTGCCATAGAAGCAGACAGTATAAATCCAAGATCACTCTACATGTAAACTGTCTGCATCAGTAATTAAATCAAGTTTCCGTGCTACAAGGTTTCATACTGAGAAAAACAAGAGATGCAAAGAAAAAGTATTTAAAGAAATCTTTGATGGAAAGGAAAACAGCTTTTTTACCCATTCATTTTGCAATATGTACAACTGTGTCAATTTGGTTGAAAAGGCAAACATGAAACATGGCATTAGAAGAATAAGGTTATTTTCAGTAACTTCCCTTTTAGTCAAAGTGTTTTCATACCCACCCACTGTAAATGTGTACATGTAATTAGGAAAAAATGGAGCGCTGACAAGAACTCCATTTCAAACAATTTTTTAAAAGCTGTCTACTGCAGAAGCATTAACCATTTACCACACCGTCCTGAGTTTTAACAACCCTGAAGAAGGCTTTTGAAAATATTGTAAGAAAAAAAGAGATAAATAATGCTGGTAAAAACCAGTTTCTCCTTTTCCCATGTTATCTACCCTATTAACCCTTAACCCTTTCCCAAATGATAAATTTTAGACAGGTCCAAATTGAAAGGGTTTGCAGATGACAATTTTAAATTTGATGAAAATGGCAGAAAGTTCTCAAAAAGGGTAGAAAACACTGTGGGAAAAGGAGAAATTGCTCTTTACGAGCAATTTCTCCTTTTCCCCCAGTGTTTTCAAAAGACTTGTACTGCAGACACATGAAAACCAGGGCTTGTTTGGGAAAGGGTTAAGCTGCTAAGCATGACTCACTGACCTTTTGTGGACAGCATCGATCAAGATCAGACTGCACAGAACATGCAGTCTGATTTCAAATCTACGCTGTCCAATAAGGAGATATCTTTCCATCAAAAATATCTTTGAAATAGGAAAATTTGGGTATTTATTATCTCACTTCTTATTTGTAGCAGGATAAAGGTTAACCCTTTCCCAAACAAGCCCTGGTTTTCACGTGTCTGCAGTACAAGTCTTTTGAAAACACTGTGGGAAAAGGAGAAAATGCTCGTAACGAGCAATTTCTCCTTTTCCCACAGTGTTTTCTACCCTTTTTGAGACCTTTCTGCCATTTTCATCAAATTTAAAATTGTCGTCTGCAAACTCTTTCAATTTGGACCAGTCCAAAATTTGTCGTTTGGGACAGGGTTAAGACAAATCTATTATTTGAGCCCTATTTCATTTATCACAGATCTGCAATTTTCTTAATTATTAACCAACAACAAAATTGTTCACTTGTCGATATTGAAAGCATTTGCAGACGACAAAATAAATATGACTGAAAAATTAAAATTTGGTGTTGAAAGGTTAAAAAGAATTGTAACCAGCTTTTTCTCCTTTTCTCATAATGTTTTTGAGAGTCTTCTTCTTTAGGGTCATTTGAAGACAGAATTATGTAGTAAAGGGTTCATACAGACAAGTCTTAAATTCTATTTCCCAATAAAATGTTCATATACCACAACTTACATTAGTTTATACTCTTCTGAAGGCAAAAATTTCTGCTTCTGACAAACTTCTTCTAGTACCTGCAATGTACATGAGCACTATCAACTGCTTCTGGATAAAATATATCTTAAAAATGCCAGACTTAATAATAGTGATTATCATATACCTATCAATAATCTAAAATGCACATGTTATCTAAAACATGTAAACCATGCTCTGTAAAAAGGGGCTTGATGGATCTGCAAAAAATATTGACCCAGGTCAGCCTGCGCATTCTGCACAGGCTGACCTGGGCCGAAACTTTTCGCTATTGATCATTTTTTCCAAATGTCAAAGGACCATATTACTTCATGATTAAGTCAGTTGTTAAAAAAGTGGCTATTATGAATCCATAATTATGTGATGGCTTGATAGGTATCACTCATCAAAGAAGGTGCATTAAGCCCCATTTTGCCAGAGCATGGTTCATGTATGAAACAGGCCAATTTACGTTTTCTGTATCATCCATGTATTCTGTCTAGCTTTTTCCATATATAGTATGTATAGTACTCTGTATAGAAGATTCATGTATTTATGTTCATCTCTTTCCATCAAATCCTGGAAAAGTGTGGCTCTCTGTATTTTTTTTTTTTTGGGGGGGGGGGGGGGGAGAGCTGGTTTATTTTGTTATGCCTTTTACAGTTAAATTGAAAAAGTTAAATAATAACAGGAACATTAAAATGGTATTCTGTGTGGTTGCATCTGTAAAGAAGTTTTGCATAAGATGTGAGCTTCAGTCTCATCTGATATGAACCTCTTTACACATGCAACTTGATCTGATCCCACCACACAGATGTGCAGACTGTTGCACTAACTAGACTGAAATCAGTTTTCCACAGAAAATTGGCACATTTACACATTTTGCACATTTTTCAGCCATATTTGGTCATCACTATGTACACATCATATAATGCTAGTCATAGATTTGTGCACATCATTTAATACAGAATCAAGGCATGGCTTTAGAAATTATGGGTGGTGACTAAATCTTGTCCGTGATTCCCAATTGGTTTGCAGTCGATATTGTATGAAATTCTGTGCACACACCATAGGATGCAGATGGGGCATGGCAAAATTGACATTGACTGATTAGCATTGTATGGTGTGTATACATGTATAGTGTGTAACTGGACAAAACCAGTGTTTGTTTGTTGATTACGCTTTATGCGCCGTGTGCTACAACTGGCCTGAATACACTTGGCACAACTAGGCCAATTCAGTAACTACATCTAACTTGATCAAATGATCATCCAAGGTTTGCCAAATGACCCAGAAAAAAACTGGTATTTACACAGGGTTTTCATTTTGAAATGAAGCAACAGACTGATTGACAAAAACAACAGGCCGGGGGTCAAGGGGGCCGCCTAGGCTTTGGCATCCATGATTACCAAATGGAGATCAGAGAAACATATCGTCGCCTATGATTGGATAATTGGATGCAAGTATCCAGTAAATGACTGCATAACATTCATAAACCAATTGTTTCTAGTTTCACGGTAAAATTGAACTGGTGTTGCAGTACAGTTACCAACGTGTGAAATAGTTTCAATATAAACAACGCGATTGATTTTTCAAAGATCCAGCAAAAACAACAGATTAAAGGCCAATTTCAACCGAAGTTTTTGATCAGCAATCGGCTTTAAAGGAAAACCCTGAGTACATGCAATGCATATCGCAATACAATATCAGCTGGGGTCTGTACTGCAATATACCAGTAAAATGGTCTATCATTATACCACTAGTGTAGAGACAGATCACACAGCAAGTCACCAAGTAGTTGGAGTGTCAGAAGTCCCATCTCTCTCTCCCAACATGTCTCACTCCCTTTTACCTCTCTCCTCCTTCTCTCTCACAACTATGGTTATCTCTAAAGGATTGAAGCTGACTTAACCTCAAGAGAGCCCAGAAAGATTTGACCCAAACTCAAGAGGACTATAACCAACTTTGTATGTGTTTATGTTTGCATTCGTTTTAATATTGCTTTTGTTTTCTGATAACCAAAACCATAATTTGTCATCAGTTAACATTCTGATATTAAAATGGATGACCTGGATATTAGCTGACCTCAGCTTGCTGAGTGGAAAAACTGTTCATTACACCTCAGTTTGAAGATTTTTTGACGGAGGAACTATCAGTCTGTCACAAATAAGTCTCTTTCTAATAACTGTACAGTATTATTCCAAAAGATTGGCATGTGATTTGGTGCTTTTCAGTGTAATCTGTTGGTGAACTGTGTACATGTATGTTGTCAGATCTCCGTGACCTGACCATTAATAAAGCTTTAATTAAGTCAAAAACCTTGTCCAGTACAACCATGTTTTTCACACATTATTTTGATTTTCATGCGTTTTCGCGATAGAGTGGTCGGAAATTGCCAGTTTTATGCCCACAATATTTGACTTTTACCTGCAAAAGCTTAGTATTTGGTGTTGTCTTCACATTTTGGCGTCTGCCATTAGGACACAAAACTTGCAAGGAACTCATCTTGAAGTTGTTTGTTTTGATTCTGCTGACTGATGGCGGTGTCGTACATTTTAGGATTAGCAAAATATTTACCCAAAAGCATGTTCGCTTTCCCGCCTTGCACACTACTCTCTGAAAACGCTGGAAATGGGAGCAATTACTCTTGTCGAGATTTTGCTCCTTTTCACAAAATATTTCCCAATCGTTGCGAAAAAAGACGTTTTCTTACTTTCCATTTTTTCCTTTGTCTATAGAATCAGTCGCACTGAACGTAGATACACTTCCAATGTCAGAAAATAACTTTAAAATTATATATAATTTACAGGTCGTGTTTCTACTAAAATGGATGTATAGTCTTCAAATCATTACAAGCCCATACTGAACCTATTCCATGAAACATTTTATAGGTTTATGCAAAATATCATGGGTTGGTTATTTAACATCTTAACTGTCGTTTGAAAATTGGGCCATAAAAGTTGAGCTCGAGATGCAATTCACGTCAACTTGGTAGGCCTACATGATGGATCGGAATTACTTCTTGAAAATGCCTCTGAAATAACTTAATAGAGAGTGAACACACACACACACACACACACAACAAACAAAACAATGCACACTTTGTAAAGTTAGGACAGATGCCCGATTAGGTCTACACAAACAATAAACGGAAGATGAGTTCCGTTGTGAAGAGAGAAGACCGAGATCATCCTGGACGTTTCTTGGCAAGCCAAACGTTAGAACTTTGATAAATATATCTACAATAGTCGCTTAATTTTTAGCGACAGGAAGGACTGATGACCTTTTAATCACATTTTCCGTTCATTTATCGTCGCCACCGATTTGCCCTTATCGGACGACGCCCTCCTGAAGACTATTAGTTTTTTTCATATGACAGGGGACAGTGCAGGATACAGGACGAAACCCATCCTAAGTTACGCGTGCTCGGTAATACACGGGACTTCGGTTTTAATGTCTCATCCGAAAGACTATTGTAATTTTAGATGGCCAGACGTAGGGCACGAACCCACACCCTCTAGTGACCAAAGACTTGATGTTTACACGTCCTACGCTCTGACACCTGAGCTATGCGGGCTGGTCACCGATGACTTTGATTTGTTTTTCTTTATTTTATCGTCGCTACCGGTTGCCCAAATGGGGGACGCCCCTGAAGGCTTTTTTTTTTTTTACGGGGGATATTGCAGGATACAGGACGAAACCCATCCTAAGTTACGCCTGGTTCTTTAACGTGCTCAGTGTATAGCACCGTCACAAGGGACCTCGGTTTAACGTTTCATCCGGAAGACTATTAGTATATTTAGATGGCCAGTCGTAGGGCTCGAGCCCATACCCTAAAGTTACCCAAGACTTGATGTTTACAAGTATCACGCTCTACCACTTGAGCTATGCGGGCTGGTCACTGATGACAATTCTAACAAACTCTCTTTAAATACTGACGTTCATGTATATGAAAAATGTCGAGACAATTCGGCCATGACGATCATTTACCTAAATTGCCGAGACAAGTCGGTCCTGGAGAAATTGACTGCCGCAAGTAGTCAACAATTTAAAAAGTCATGCCCAGGTATATAATTTGGTAACTATGACTCTGGGGATCGATCCAGTGACCCCCTGGTCTCAAGTCCTGTACTCTACCGACCGAGCCACTGATGCTTGGCCTCAGCAGACGAGAGCAATCTCTTCTAGCAGACTATGCACTACGCCGTGAAGAGCATTTTCTCCTTTTGCGGCAATTTTCATATTCCTTTATTCATGCTTCATTTTGATAAGTGATATTTTATGAGACAGTGACCTGCTGCAAGTCTCGTGGTTACAGGAGTTAATCATTAGCCTTTTACCAAAACGTTCTCGGCGTGTCTTAAAGGGGCAATACAACAGTTTTTTACACAAAACAGAAATGGGGGTGGAGAGTGATCTTTGTAAAGATAAATCATAGGGCGTGTCTGTTTACCCTTAGTTCTGGGAAAAAATTCTGCAAAAAAGAAATGTTTCCGGTGGGATTCGAACCAACGACCTTCAAAACCGGCACAGTGGGCACCTCTACCAACTGAACTATCGGGCCCACTGTTACTTTGTGTTAACCCTTAGGCTAGTAAGCGCGACTCGCTGACCTTTTACGGACAGCGTAGATCAAAATCAGACCGCAGAGAACGTGCAGTCTGATCTTGAATCTACAATGTCCGATTAAGAGATATCTTTCCTCAAAAAATACCTCTGAAATAGGAAAATTTGTGTTTTTACTATCGGCTTGAAAGTTTCATTTCTTTTATCTAGCAGGATAAGGGTTTACTATGTATTTATCCTTTGAAATGCAATAATGACTATACTATACACTAACCGAGTAGGGAAATTTTACATCTGAAAAATACCTCAAAAAAATGTAACACTTCGTGTTTTCTTCATGCAGACTATTTCTATCTATGTTTTAATTCAAGGGCGATCCTTAGGGGAGAAAAAAACCTTGGAAATTTCTGTGGTCTATACGAAAAAAAAAAAATGGTAACCAGCATTTTCCCCTATTTTCACATGTCTTGTACCATTTGAAAGAGGCATATTTTAGCCACGTTTATTTTGTCGGCTGCAAGTGCTTTAAACTTTGTACAAGTCTTATGTTTTTTCGTCTGGTGAAAAGTTAATAACATCATAGGTAGTAAAAAGTACATGGCTCCATATTTTGACTGCCAACTTTTGTCCTTTTATATGGTATGAATTAAATTTGTCTGCAGTTTGACTGCTGTATTGTTTACTTCTGGCCGCTTAAAGAGTAAGTAACTGATGCGAACAGTTTAAAACAATATTGTTCAACAATGAAGGTGTCCAGTTCTATGACTCTCATGTCTAGTGTATAATATCAAGTTATCCCAAATTGTCTTAAAACAATAAAATAATGTTGTGAAATTTTTCAAACTTTGAGATGGAGAAAGTAAGTGAAATTTACGTACATCTTGCCACTTTGTTAAACAATGTTGTATTAAACTGTATAAGTTACTTCCTCTTAACTTTTTAACAGGTGACAAAAATGTATACATGTACTTAAATGTGACTCAAATGATGGATTTTTTCTCTTTTTTTCAAATTTAGAAAACACTGTGGGAAAATGAGAAAATGTTTGCTACCTGCATTCTCTCCTTTTCCAGCAATATTTCAAAAGCCTTGTTCCTTTAGGTCATCAAAACTCGGGTTTGTGGGGTAAAGGGTTAACGTGTTCTTGAAAGCACTAACATGAAATGAATAAATATCGATTACTATATTTTTTTTCCCCCAAAACCTGGTCTGAAAGGCCAGAAAAACACAGGACTGTTTCCGGTTAAGTCGGTATACGTTTGTCTGTCTGATCTCGCTTGTGATTCATACAATCAACCAATAAAGGCTTTTATAGTCATGTGCCCCATTTACTTTGTTGCTTTTAACGGCGGTGTAGAGTAATGATCGGACTTCACAGAATGTACAGTCTGATCTGGAATCTATACCGTCCCAAAACTTGTTTGTGCATACAATTGTGTAACCTCATTTGTGATTTACTAGAAGATAAAATGTTTATTTCAGCTACTAAGGTTCACGGTTGATCAAGATCAGACTGCACAAGCCACACAGGCTGATTTGTTATCTATGTAAGGTATTTGTCTAGCCCACATATATTTTGTTTGTTTGTTTGTTTGTGGGGGCTTTTGTAGCAATGTAGTTGAGAGTTCGCGAAGGCACCCAGAGGTCTTGGGTGCGATTCCAAGTAAAATCGGTCGGAACTTTTTCAAAGCTGTTACATCTATACTGTCTGATTTTTGTGAAGTATCTCTAAGAAACACGATTAATATTCGAATTACTTTTGAGTCTGATATTGTAACTTCCTGCAGTTCCTTACTTTTGAGTCTCATATTGTAACGTCCAGCAGTTCCTTAGTGAAGTCTGAAGTCGATTAACCCTCAAGCTACTAGGTCAGTGAGTCGGGCCTAGAACGTGCAGTCTGATCTTTGATCTACACTGTCCGACAAGGACATAATTATTTTCCCAAAAAAAGTATCTTTGAAATAGTAAAATTAGGGGTTTTATTATCGGCTTAAAATTTTCATTTCACTTATTTTAGCAGGACAAAGGTTAATTTCTATCTCCTGAAACAAAACTACAACAGAAGCTTTTGAATAATGTACTTGTATAACGAGTTTCGTCAACATAAATTGATGCTTAATCGTCTACGAAACAGTTCTGAGTTTTTAACAACTCTCAGGAAGAACCTATTGAAAACGTCATGGAAAAAGGTAAAAAATGCTTGTGACCAGCAGTAGAGGGTAAAATGCCCGTTCTGGCTCACCCCCCTTATGCATGCACGTGCGCTTAAAAAAATAATCCATGGTTAAGTAAGCCACCAAATTTAAGTTGCGCATGCAATTATGCATTTGTCCAATGCTTAACAAATCCAACCACGCTTAAGGTTAGCCAGCGCATTTATGTAATCCAACCACGCTTAAGTTGCCCCACCACGCTTAACAAATCCAACCACGTTTAAGTTTCCTAACCCCCATTAACTGATTTCATAAACACAACAGCTTATAAAATCTTAACACAACCCACCACATAACTCACACTGATACACACTCGAAGATAAAATTGCATAACCCCTTTTATAATCGTTTTTACCTAAATTCAATTTAAAAAAAAAATTTAATTTTTCCAAAATTACCAGGTTGAACTACACCATAAAAAACGATAAAACGACCAACCCATATATTACCCCCTGAGCAAAACAATCAACTCACGCATCGGCTAGCTTGCTAACCACGTATTAGGTTGATTGGATAACTACATTAGGCTTATGTAAGTAGATGTGCCTTAAGATTTTGTAAATAAAAATTTAAAAAATTAATTTTGAAGAAACTAGTGATAAAGAGGATGAATATTAAGATTTAAAAACAGATTTAAATATTTAATCTTTTTACTAGATTAAATATTTTAATATTAAGGTGAAGGATATGTTTTTGGTCTTGCCCCCTGTTGTTCATATCTTATTTTATCTGCTTCAGTTATTGTTTTAATTTTATGATGCCCCCAAGCTAAGCTATCCTTGTTATCCTTTAATATGTATCTTTTATCATCAGATGAACTTAATGCTTTTTTACATAACTCTTCAGTATATATTTCATCCCCATGACTTCTTAATACACTCATAGTTCTATAATAATTTTTTCCTGCATCCAAACAATCTTTATAATTTTTTAAATTTAGTTCATCTTTAACAACAGACTTTTTTACTCCCTTACATCTTTTACCTTCACCATTACCTTCCCATATCAATTTTCCATTTTTATCTAAAACTGGTTTTGGATTTTGATTTTCTTTAGTTTTTTCCTCTCTTTTTATAGGTAATGTTTCATAAGCATATTGTTTAGCACCTAAACCAACAAACTCACTCATAACATCGCCGTTTAATTCATCTTTAAACATACCTAACACCTTTTTGTTCTTTATGCTATACAACTCATGTTCTTCAGGGTAACCACTCATATCATACATTGTATCAGCATCACAAGCAATATCCTTATACAAATCTTTAGTTTTTATTTCAAGAATAAAACTATCAGTATCAGTATAACACATCCTTACCTTTTCACCATATTTTTCTTTAAAGTGATTATAATAGGTTTTTTGCATAAGTGTTTTACTAATATCCAATATGCTCATACCTAAATAAACAGGTTTATTGTATGTTATACTAGTTTTTTTCATATGAACAGCAACTAAATTTTCATCAAATATTGTAGTATGGTGGTAGTTTGGTTTTGCGGTAAGTTTTTTAAAACGATAGCTATTTGCATTATTAACTAATTCTATATTTACTCTATTTCTTAAGTTTTCAATAGTCTTACCAAAAACTGCATTCATCATTAACTTAAAAAAATCTTTTTCAAAATCATTTTTTGCATTTTTTCTTAACTCAATATTTAAATCAATCTATTTTTTAATGTTGATACTTTCCTCAAACTTAATTCCGCGATGTATTTTTTTAATTTTTAAACCAAGCTCTAAATATGTTTTTAAAACTTTATGATGTATAACATAATTTTTTTTATCGTTTAAGTTAGGAATTAATTTTTCTACTTTTTCTATTTTTAATTTTTCAGGTGCTAAAGGAAAATCATTGTGTAAATCATGTTACTCTTTAGGATATTCTAAATCAACCTCTAAGAAGCATGGGTAATTAACCCAATTTTTTAATTCTTCTTTACTCATCTTTTCGAAACCATGAGTAGGCAATGGTTGGCTCATAGCCCAAGGATAAAGACTATTTGCATCTATATATATTAAATATATTGAAGGTTTATTTTCATCATAATTTTTCATATATTTGTTGTTTGCTTCTGCATGTCTTTTACTGCACAAAGATACACCACCCCTTATTCCCTTTTCTACCATTAAAAGCATATCTATATCTGATAAAAGTTCAAGCTTTACTTTTGTTTTCTTAAGCATTGCATCATATGCTAAACCAGGTGTAGTATAATACCAACAGGGATCTAATTCATAATGCTTATGGCAAACATCTCTAAAGTTTTCAAATACATCAGCTGAAAGCAAAACGTCTATTTTCTTGTAAAGCTCTAAATAATCCTTAAACGTTTTCATTTTAAAAGCATCCCATACTTTTATTGCATGTTCATAATCTTCATCTTCAATATGTTCTTGTTTAAACTTGAATAAAATTTTTCTTTAGGTGGTAGTTGAGTTTCTTCTAAACGTTCAAAAGAATCTAAGTAATCATAAGGAAAAACCCCCTTTCTTTTAACTAATGGCATCTGTTCTTTTGAAAAAAATCTTGATAAAATATTAAACTGGTCTTCATTTAAATTTTTTGAAAGTTCATCCAAACTTGAAGGTAAAAACTTAAAACTATCAAGAAACTTTATTTTATGAGTTTTGTTTTTTTCCACCTTAATATATTTACTAAAGCTGATATATTTTTCCTCATTGTTTGGGATACAATCAATATAACCACTAGTTTTACCAAGAAACTTAATAAAAAGATGAGCATCATAACCACTTAAATTATGAAAGAAAACGGGGGTAAAGTTGGGAATATTTGCTTTAAGATTACATTTAGTATGAGCGGCTCCTCTATATTTACCAGTAAAATGACAATGGTCTTTTACTTTATAATTTTCATGAGTAAATTTCTCTTCACATATCCAGCAACATGTTTCTCTTTTATGTTTTTTTTTTTTTTTTTTCTTCATCTTCTGTTATCTTAATTGGAACTGGATTTTGATAATATTTTTTATGAATTTCTTTGATATCATTGGTTAGCATTTCTATAAAAATTTTATCAGCATCTTTTCCAGTATATCTTCTTTCTATAGGTGTGCTTACTTCATCATCAAAAAATTTTATAATGTAGTAAAAACTACAAGGAACATGTTTTTGTTGTTTTATAGTATAACTTTTTTCTTGACTTGGCTGACAAGTTTCTATAGGCAACAATACACTTTCAAAATCGGCGTATATGGCAACCGGAAATTTAATTTTTCTATCATGATTTGTAAATTGTAATATGCTTCCCTCATCAGGCATTTTTAGATTAATAGCTTCATGATCAGAGCAATTTTTTTTATGATTTTCTAAAATGAATTTATGCATCTTTTACAGAAATACTTTTTATGTTGATGTTTTGATGTTTGACTAGACACTAAACGACTAAAATTTTTTATGAAAACATAGTGTCCATTTTCTCCATTTGTTAAGTAGAGTAAATCAACATGGTTACTTTTTTCGTTTTTTGTAATTCTTAATGGATAAAAAAATTTTTTATTATCATATCTAAAAACATTAACACTAATTTCAGGATTTTGTTTTTCAAATTTATCTATTGCATCACTTGTAACAGGATACTCTATTCCTTTCATATTTAAACTATTTTTCTTCGATTTTAAATCAGCATCAATTCTTTCCTAATTTTTTTTCTTTAGGATTTAGTTTTCTTAAGATAGACCACTTAAAGCATTCTTTATCATCCTCATTTTTCATATTAATGCATGCTTTTTTGTAAGCTATCCATTTTGGAAGAGGTATATATCCTGAAGCTCTTAAAGGTTCATAAACAACGGTATGCAACTTTAAATGTATTACACTATGAAACACCCAACCACTCCCCCTTCTTAAAAAACTAGTGTAATTTTCTAAAATTCTATCTTCCATAGTATAGTATAAATCAGTTACATCGGTTCCACTTAAATTAATCTCATTTATATCAGAAGAAAAATTAGCTTTTACTGGTTTATCAACCTCTTCATACCTATACATATAACATTGAAGATTCATTTTTACTTTGGTCCCACAATTTTTTCTTAAAACTTTTACTATAGATGGTTGTGCCATTTCTAAAAACTCACCAGGTGAAGAAACAGGAATTCCTAGTAATTTATATTCTTCAGCCCATTTATTAAGAGCTGAGCGTGTTGGTTCTTCAATCTTTATTTGTTTTATTTTTTTATATATACCATCAATTTTATCTTTAAGTGCTTTTACTTCTGGTGAAATACTGGGGGGTAACGGTTGAATATTTTCTAAGCTCCTTAACAAATCATTAACTGAAGTAGTTGGTTGAGTGGTTAGCCCCTGCCTTGATGTTGATGGTAATGGTTGTGCTATGGTTGGTTGTAATACTGGTACCGCTATATTTCTATCTCTTCTATCTAATATTGACCTACCCCTCTTGATTAAAAATTGAATTAATTCTTGTCGTCTTAAACCAGAATATCCCCTTAATCCATTTACTGTATATAAATCAAATTGATATCCATATTATTATTTTTTCATATTAAAAATCTTTCCTTAAGTCAATTTTATTATTTTCTAAAAAATAATAAAATTATTGAATATCAATTCTATATTTACCATTCCAAACTCTCCCATTCCAATTTTCAATCGTTTGAGGACAACGGTCAATAAACTTACTAGCCTTGTAAATTGATGGAAATGTTTCTATTTCTTCAGTTTCAACATTTTTTAAGGTAACTTTTTTAGGATTTTTAGCAATATTTTTTAATCTATCATAATTAGGTATTTTTTTAAGGGTTATTGTTATTTCTTCTTCAGGATATAAACCATGCTCTTTTAAAACATCAATATATTTGTTTTGTTCCAGTAAGAATAAAACTTAATATTGTTATCTGTTAAGATTTTTTTAAAATCAGCAATCTTTAGCATTTTTATATTAAATAAAAAAATTACTTAATACACTACACTCATCTTGTTACCATCACTCTGAAAGTTAATTAACCTATCACTAAGTAAAACTGCATACGCTTCAGTATTTGCTGGTGGATTTCCTCCAAATCTTGCTCTAATATGAATATCAGTTACCGAATCCTTTCACTTTGCTTTGAAACATCAAAAACAAACAAAGGAAAAAGAGTTTTATAATCTGAAGGAGTAATATTTGGGTTTGATACCAACTCATCCATGTTGAAAATTTTTTTTCTAAATGAAGCAGCATCATGATATACTCTACTGATTAAGTTAGTATTAAAATTTATTTCGTAAGAATAATCTGGATATTTTTTAGTAGTTAAAACTGCACTAATACTTCTAACATCTAGATGATTAAATATAGCAGGGTTTTGTCGTTGTCTGTTTATAGCATTATTAATTGTTTGAAAACCAACAATAACAAAACGTGGTACCTCAGGTGATGATTTAGTTGATAGTCTCCAAGCAAACCCGGTAGCCTGTGGAACAGTTATTGTATCTAATTGTATCATCCTATATCCAACAGGAAATCTTTCTTTTCTTTCAATAAATTTTAAAAGTTCTGCTCTATTACCTAATTCAGGCGTTACATGAGGCATAAACCAAGTTACTTTTTGTAAATTAACTTTAGCAGGTTCATGTAGAGCTGGATTACCACCCGCTGCAGGTATTGTATCAAGTCTAAAAATTGCATTGTCATCATTATCTCTTGTTAGCGTAAGAGATTGCTTCATACCATATATAACTTTGGTGTAATCTTCACAAAAACCAAATATATGTTTTAATGGAACAATAAAACTAAATGATCCAAAATTTGCTTGTTCTGTCTGATTAAAAATCCAATTTCTTCTTATAGCAAATCCAGTATTGATTGTTGCATCTGCAGCAACGCTGGTATCCTTATACCAAAGTTGGTTTAAGCCTTGTGATTTAGAAAAGCCATCAGGATATTTTAACAACCCCAACATTGTGCTAGCATAACCAGGGTAATTTATATATTCTATATCTTGTTCTTCAAGTTGATATCTAACACTTTTAAACAAATACATCAACCCATTATTTATTAATGATACCATATTATCATCAGCAATAGCAATGTCATAACGATCACCATTTGCTTTTACTAGCTTCCCCTGAAAATGTAAATAGGATTTAGAGGGATGGTAAAAAATATCCTTGTTTGTAATATCAATCCTAATATTACCCCCTGAGTTGTTTAGATTTGTTCCAGGAATAGGTTCATA
Source organism: Tridacna gigas (assembly GCA_945859785.2). Lineage (NCBI taxonomy): Eukaryota > Metazoa > Mollusca > Bivalvia > Cardiida > Cardiidae > Tridacna > Tridacna gigas. The sequence continues at coordinate 46,541,312 of OX244030.2, read as the reverse complement.
CTCATAATATTCATATTCATCAATAGAATCATCTTTTAAAATTGGTGCTTTAACATTTAAAATGTCCATTTTTTTAATATACAATTATAATTTTTTAAGTTAAAATTATAATTGTGTTTGGTTTTTAATATTCTAACCATAATTGAGGAAACGATTTGTTTTCATCATTGATATAAACACCCTTAAGTTTAATGGTTTTAAGTTTTTCTACATTAACATTTTTTCTCATTTTTGGATAAATTTTATTACCATAAAGTAAGGTTACCTTTGGTATATCGTTTTCTTCTAAATATAGATTTGCTTCATCTTCAAAATCCTTAACAACATCAGCTTTTTCAGGAGACAATTTTATAACAACCTTTTTATAATCATAACTTGTATTATTTACTTCAACAATTTCATCTTCTTCATTAATTTTAAAATTGGCAAAAAGGATACCAACTCTTTTTGTATTGTATTTTTCATAATCTGTTAATCTAAATTTTAGCTTTGTCATTTTTTTTTATTTAATGTAATAATTACTTAAGTTAAAATTAAAAATTATATTGTTTTAATTCCTTTACCTCTTTTGTTGTTTAACTTCTTAACTAATTTTTTATATTAACCCCACTACCATCTATTAAGGTATTAATATTTGGTACCGCGGGTTGAGTTGTTGTTGTGGTAGGCTTTTGAGTATATTTTTCTATAATCTTTTTAGATTTTGGCGTTAAAGCCTTTTTAACTAATCTGGTTCCTGCATCAATTGCAGCGGTTTTTCCCGCCTCTAAAGATTTCTTTGCTCCTTCCTTAGCCACACTTTTACCAACATCAACCGCAGAGCTTGCAATTTGCTTAACCGCACCACTTGTAAAAATTCTTGTAAGAAAATTAGCTAACGTATCAAATATCCCGGCTCCCCCATAAGCATAATTTCTTTTAAATCCTCTCTTTTGTGATGTAATCATTTTATAGTATAGACATTAACTTTTTATAGCTTTTTGTATTTAATACACGCTGTCTTTTTAATTCATCACAAATACTTACCAACTCATTTTTTACACCCGTATGGCCTGCATCCTTGCTAGACATTAAAAGGTCAAACCTTTTTAACAGTGCGTTGGGGTCAGATGGTATAACGATAATTCCTTTTCCAGTTGTAGCTGGTTTGTTTGTTTTTTTTTTTTTTTTTTTTTTTTTTTTCTCTTTTTCTTAAAGAATATACTTCTGTTTTAATTGGACTTTTAATTGGTGGTGGTTTATACTTTTTTTTAGTGATTTTTTCCCAAACTTGTTTAAGAAGTAAGTACCATTTTTTACCTTTATCATCATCCTTAGGTTCGCGAATAACATTTGATTCTTTCATAATTTCTTGATAATTTTTAAAATCATTGCTATATGGTGAATAATCAATTGAATCTATATTTCTAAGAATAAATGGTTCTTTTTTAAAAATAAGATCAGATAATTCATTAGTTTTAGGATAACTTTTATCACCAACAATAATTTCATTTGAAGTATATTTAAGTAATTTATCACCTAACCAATATTCATTACCATATTTTTTAGGTCCAAATGTTTTATCAAAACCTGGTTCTGCTGCTTTAATATCAAGAAGTTTTTCACTATATAAACTTTCATCTTCTTCTTCATCAAAAAAAAATTAATTAATGATGTGGTATCAGATGAACTTTTATCAATTTTTTGAGGTAATGTATCAATTTTTTGTTGTAAGTCAATACGTTTGGTACCAATATTTGCAGTTGTTTGTCTTTGCGATTCAGTAATCTTTTTAGTTGCTTCTTCTTGAACTTCTCTTTGTGATTTAGTAATAGGTCTAAAAAATTTAGTTAAGTCTTGTTGTAATTCAATATCACCTACCCTTTCTGCAAGAAACCTATCACGAAACAGTTTTTTTCTTACAAGATAATCTTTTATTAATTTATCTCTTTTTACTGGGTCTATCTTTAAATATGACATATTTTTTTAAATTTTTTTTTTTTTTTTTTTTTTTTTTTTTTAATTTAATCGCTATTACCTATCTCACAAGCACAAGAACACTTAAACCTGGGACACTTAAATCGTATTGGGGTTATGGTTCTTTTCAATCAACCTCCGAAAGGACTCGCGCGCTTCTTGCCTACCTCTTTAAATTAAGCTTTCTTGTTCTTCCGTCTTAATCTTTTTCTTTGACTTACTTCTAATTTCTTCCTTCATCTGCTTATATTTTTCTAATTCCCCCAAAATTAGGTTAAACTCTGTATGTTCTACTTTGTTATCACTGATAGCTTTAGATATATGAGTAAATAGTGTATTTAACTTTGAATCTGCAAGCATTTTAATCTGAAGATGTTTTTCAGATTTTGTTCTGGTTCTTCTAACCAGAAACTTACCTACTAATGTTGATAATCCAACAGCTAAAGCACAACCTTCTAAAGCTATCGTGGCAGGTATCACTACAATGGTAGATAGTAAAGCATTTCCTCCTGCTCCTGAAGCTAATGCTATAGCAGTTAAACCAGCTTCCACGTTATCCACAGTTTTACTAATCTTCAAATACTTTTTGCTTAACTGCTCTCTAACTCTTACTTCATTTTCAAGAAATGTTTGAATTTCTGATATCTTTTGTAACCTAAAGGATTGTCCGTTGTCTCCTGCTGTTAGTATTGGTTGTAATGATGGTGCATTAGGTGTATTTCGTGCTTCTGGTAGGTTTGGATAAATCTTTTCTGATAGTTCCATTTTATTATTTATCTGGTAATCTTTAAATAGAATAGTAAAGACGACACAAAAATATATTTTCATCTATTTTTACTTGATTACTCGTATTGTTTGTCATACTAACAACCACATCATCAACATCCTCTAGGATAACCTCATTTGATAGCTTAAGCCCCATGATTTTTAAAGCTTGAGATAGTGATATTAAAACAACCCCTTTACCCATTAAAAAACCAAAACTTAATACTATAGTTTTTGTTTCACCCGGGTTTAATGTTAAGGGTTTTGTGTGTAAATTTCCCAAGTAGTAGGATTAAGTTTTCTAGGTGGATATCTAACTTCTAAAGGTTTCCAATAAATAGTTTTTGGTTGATATATTTTAGGTGTAACTTTAAATTTATGTAAATTCATACTTTTTAATTTATAATATTACTCCTAATATAGGAATATTTCTAAATGGACTGTTGGGGCCAAAAAGAAGACCTTTTCCATCATAAATTTTTCCACCTTGTTTTAAATACAACCCATTACCTTTAGATTTTAATCCTTTTCCTCTATATGGTTTAAGATATAGCCCACTGCCATCTGTTTCTACTTGACAAATACAACCACCTTTTTTAAGATATAAACCATTACCCATTGCTTTTTGTACTCCTGATGAAGCTAAACCAGATAATGCACCTACACCCAAAGCGGGTAAAACTGTTCTTGCTAATGTGGGTAAAACTGAAGATGCCAATCCAGCTATCAAAGGTAAAAATCCACCTTCTACTTTCATGTTATTCTTAAGTTGTTTGTTTGTCATTCTAATGGTTACCCCTTTACCTGTTTCATACGCTTTATTTAAATTTGTTTGCTTGTGACTCTATTAATGCAATTAAATCATCACCTGATAAATCATCATGATTTAAACGAATACTTACCGGACAACTAGATTTAACAGCATGTTGTAGCTTTTTCTTTTGCCCTTCTGATATATTTACTTTAACTGTAATGTAATTTGTCATTTTATATTTATCTTGATTCTCTTATATGAAATCTAATTGTTAATGTTTCACCTCTAAGGTTTAATATGGTGCCATCTTGGTCAGTTAGCGTTACGTTTAAATCATGTATTTCATCTATTGTTAGAGGTAAATATACTAGATTAACTGGTGACTCAATTATTTTATAACCTGGCGCCACATTTGGAAAAAAGCTATAAATTGTGTTTCTTTGAGAACCATTAACATAACTACCTGAAATTAAATCAATATTAACAAGTAAGCTATTAATACTTAAGATATTTACTACTTTTTCTGATTCATGAAACCCCTGAAGATATTTTGCTTTGTTAAATCCTAATACTTTACCAATACTTCTATTTTGGTTAAAATCAACCTGATAACCATTTTCAACATTAAGAATAGATTTTAATGTATTAGTGTTAGCGGATATGTTTAAATAATATTCTTCATTAATTAAATCATAATGACCCCTTTTCTTCATTTCATGTTGTATATAATCATTAATATCAACTAAATCATAGCTACCCACAGGTATCTTTAGTTTTACCCATGTGTTACCGTTGTCTGGGGAATAAACAAAAGTGTTGTTTCTTTCATCAATATTTGGAAATGAATAGTAAGTTTCAAGATTGACTAAAGCTATTTCATATTTCTTTTCTCGTTCTAGTTGAAGTGGTGGAGTAAATCTTGTTTTAAATTCTGTTTTGTTGTCACTTACGATAATTTGAAATGAAGATTTACGGTCAGTGTTTTTTACTATTTTTTTAAGCAATTCTTCCATTTTTATATTACTAAAAAAGATTGTTTATATGCGTAAAAATATATCTTTTTTGCTTAAGATATATTTTTTTATTTACTTAAGATTATTTTGATTATAAAAAGAGCCTCCTCTTACACCTTTAAAATAATAATATTTTCTTTTACTTTCTAATCTTGGTTCAAATAATAATGCTAATTCAGCTATTTTATTTACAATGGGAATTATTTTTTCTATAAGTTCTCTATGTTTTTTATTAGTTTTATCTATATCTTTAACTTTAACAATATCTAACCATTTATTTATTTGATAAATTAAATCAGAAACATGATTTTTTAAAAAAAGTAAATATTTTTCTCATTCACTTAAGTCATTTGTTTTTGCAAAAAGTTCAAACTCTTTTTTTAGTTTAAGTGTTTTAATATTTTTTTTTAAACATTCGTAACCTTGTAATTTCTAAACTTACTGATAATCTTTTTATATTTTCTTCAGTAAGTGATATAATATCATTAAAACTTAAGCCATGAAAATTATTTTTAGTAAATCCAAAAATACTATTATAATATGCCATTTTTTATAATTATACTTAAAATCTTCTTAAGTTATTTTCAATTTTTAATAATCTCTACAATTCATAGGCATATAAAAATTGTCAAATCCACTTCTATATTTTCCATTATTTACATTACTTGTTAGGTCAATAACAACAAAACCATGTGGTTCATTCCAACATTTTTTTACAAAAATTTCTAAATTCAGAAAGTTCCATATCTTCACTTACATAATCTGTATATATATTTACTTGGTCTTTTTTTTGGTAGTTTAAAAAGTATAATTAAGTTTGAATTTCCACGTATGGTACGCCTAGGTAATTCAAAAAAGCTTTGTGCTAGATAAAAACAGTCTGCGTTACTATGTCTTCCACGAACATAATAATTTTCACACTTGTTTTGTCTTTCTAAAAGTAAGTCGTCAAAAATCATTAAGTTTTTATTTGATGCATTTAAATCTCTTGGGTCAGGTACATCACAAGCATTTTAAAAAAAATCACACTTAATATCAGATTTTTCTTTAATTGTTTTACTCCATTCTTCAACCAATGCTATGGGTGAAACATCATGACTTTGAACTTCATTTTTAAGTGAAAACAATCTTAATATATATTCTTTTGGTATTTCTTCTTCAAAAGCTTTTTTTAGTATGCGATATTCTGGTTGAAACAAACTTTTACCAAAAACGCATAAGTTGTTATAATCTAACCAATCAGGTCTTAACAAAAGGTTAAGTAAAAGTGTAGTTTTACCACATCCTGATTTACCAACTATTAAACCTCTGATACTCCTAGGTAAAAGAGGATGGTTAAATCTTTTTGCTAACGCTTCATTCCATGATAAATTAACAATATCCATTTTATATTAAAAAATTTAATTTAATATAAAAAATGTATTGTGTTAAGTGTAAAAAAAAAACTGAAACAACTGGTTTAAATTATGGTGTAAGTAAAAATGGTAGAAATATGAAAAAGGGTAAATGTAGTGAATGTGGAACAACTAAAACTCAGTTTATTAAAAAAATAGAGATAGATAAGGAGGGTGGTTCGTTGTTAAACAAGGTTATAAATAACCTACCTGTTGAAATGCACTTACCTGGTCATAACTTTACTGGACCTGGTACCAAGTTAAAAAAAAAAAAAGATTAAAATCCTGATTTAACACCTAAAAAATGGTCAAAACCTGTAAATCGTGTTGATAAAGCTGCTTACAATCATGATATTTGTTATCTTAAGCATGATGATACAAAAACGAGAAATGCTGTTTGTGATACAAAGATGCTTAAAGAGTTAAAAGGTATCTATAATCCATCAATTAGGGAAAGAATGGAACGTGATTTAGTTTCATCATTGGTAGGAAGTAAAAAGAGGTTTGGTATGGGGGTTAAAAAAAAAAAAAAAAAAAAAACCAACGTAAGTATGGTAATAGCAGAAGAATTACATAAACCAGTAAAAAGTAAATTTAAGAAAAGAAGAGTTATGCTGGGTGGTGTTGATAGGATATGGGCAGCAGATTTAACGGATATGAAACCATTTTCTAAATTTAATCGTGGTGTAAAATATCTTCTTGCTGTAATTGATATCTTTTCAAAATATGGGTGGCCGATACCATTAAAAGATAAAAGTGGTAAATCAGTTCTATAGCATTAAAAAGTATTTTTAAAGAAAGAAAGCCTAATAAAATATGGGTGGATAAAGGTAAAGAGTTTTATAACAAAGATGTTAAAAGTATGGTTGAATTATATTCCACTGAAAACGAGGAAAAATCTAGCGTTGTTGAGAGATGGATTAGAACAATGAAAGAAAAAATGTGGAAGTATTTCTCTGCTCACTCAACAAACGTTTATATTAACGTGTTACCAAATCTTGTTAAAGAATATAATAACACAAGGCATTCTTTTATTAAGATGACGCCAACGGAAGCAAGTAAGAAAAAGAATGAAAATAAAGTTTGGAGAACATTGTATCCTGATTATAATCGAGTAAAAGAAGATATAAAACCAAAGTTTTCTGTTGGAGACAAAGTAAGGATAAGTAAAAAGAAAAAGACTTTTGAAAAAGGTTATACCACAAGATGGACTGAAGAAATTTTTATAATTTCAGAAGTAAAACATACGCTACCTATAACATATAAAATTGAAGATTTAAATGGAGAAGAAATCATGGGAACCTTTTATGAACCTGAACTACAAAAAACTATACAAGTTTTATAAATACATAAAATATATAAAAAATGGAAGATATCAAAATTGATAATGTAACTTTAAAAAATAAACCTATAAGTAACTTTGAATTGGATGATGCAGCAAAAAAATTAAAATTAAAAAATTTTAGAGGAACATTTTTAAGAGATACCTTACCTAAAAATAATAAGAAAAAGGAATGTGGTATATGAAAACTTGATGACTCTAGAGGACCTGGTACTCATTGGGTTGCATGGTTTAAGGATGGTAAAAAGAAAATTTATTTTGACAGTTATGGTATTCAACCACCTATTGAAATTATGAATTATTTAAAAACACCAATATACTACAATACTGACCAGTTACAGCATTCAGGTGAAGTATTTTGTGGTCATTTATGTTTACACATTCTTAAGGAGTTATGCAATAACATTAAATTTCAGGATGTTTTAAATAAACTTTTTTAAATATTAAAACTATGCCTGTTGATAAATTTGGAAAAATGGATAATGTTAAAACAAGCGGTGATGGTGTATCACTAGCTTACATAAGTAAAAACTTTTTACGTAAAGATGGAACAACCACCGTTACCGGTTCTATAAATATGAATGGTAACACGCCAACAAGGGTTAGTAATCCAGTAAATCCCCAGGATGTTGCTACTAAGAGTTACGTTGATGGTAGCTCAAGGTTGTTAGATGAAAACGGTGGATACGTTATGACAGGATATTTAAACATGGGTTTTAATAAAATAAGAAACATACGCGAACCTATGGAGCCGAGTGAAGCTGCTAATAAGTTTTACGTAGATAATAAAGGAGCTATCAAAAAAAACCCAGATGGAAGTTTTTCCGCTATTGCGGATATAAATATGCAAGGATATACTTTAACGGATGTTATAGAACCTACAGAACCACAAGACGTTGCAAATAAGTTTTACGTAGATACAGTTGTGAATGAGGCTGCCGCTGGTGAAAAAGCTTTAACAAAAAACCATGCCGGGTCTTTTTTAGCAGCTGGCAACATAGTTATGAACGGTAACTCAATCACCGGCTTACCAAATCCAATAGACCGTGACGCTGCTGCCAATAAAAATTATGTTGATAATGGTGGAGCTATCGTAAAATATCCGGATGGAAGTTTTTCCGCTATTGCGGATATAAATATGCGAGGTTTTTCTATAAAAAACGCTGCGGCACCTGTAGAAGAAAGATTTAGCAACAAAATCCTACTTGGATAAAAAACTAAGTCCTAAACCAATTATAAGCATTCATGCTGAGGAACAAGGGCCATTGACGTATGGTGATTATGAGTTTTCTTTCGGTAATGGAAGCTCTGGAAAGGACCATGGGATAGGAGGTTATTGTATGGCTGCTCCTGGTAGAATTATAAAGAGGGTCTTTAATGGTTGCTAAAGGTAATAGGTTTTTGCCAGAAGAGGTAACAGTTAATATAGCCATAAACGGAGTTGAACAGGCTGACTACTCCATAATAGAAAATGCTCGAGAAAAATGCAGTTGTGTAGTTTTCCCGCAACCTTTAGAAGTGAGTCAATGTGATGTTATAAATTTTATAACAAGGTCTAGCCACCCCAATGCAAAAAACTCTTATTTGTCAATATTGATAGAGTTGGACTTGTAAAAAATATTTAACCTAGTAAAAAGGTTAAATATTTATTTCTTTAAAATTGAATATAAAGGACGACAATGATTCCAAAATCTTTCACCAGTAAAAACAAAGGGTATCATAAATTTACATCCTACAGCTTCTTGTGGTACCCGGTCATCCCATTTTAAATCTTTCATTACATCCTCAAGTATTTTATAAACTACAAATTCTGAACAACTACCTTGTAACTTACATAGTGTGCGTGTGGGTGTTGTGGTTTTTACATCACACGGGCTATCACTTACAAGAAAAACAAACATATATGGTAAAATTGGAAGATTGGTTTTTTTTTTGTGTGTGCTCCATTCATGGTATATATATTTTTGAATGTCATATAGTGTTTCCTGAAAAGCATCAAAGCTTGTAACATCATCAAAAAATATCTTAAAACCTGGAAATTCTTCTTGTTTATAGGTTGCTTCATCTATGTTTTCACATGTAATTTTATCATTTAAACGTTTAGCTTCTGCTTCTTCTATTAATTTTTTAAAAATTAAAATCATTTTTTTTTTTTTTTTTTCTTAAATTTTTCTTATGATATTGCTTTTTACTCTGCAAACGGGACACTCTTTTTTGTTATAAAAATCATTACAAAAATTACATATACAAATATGACCACAACTACAAAACAAAATATTAGGTATTGTGTTTTCATCTAAGCATAAAACGCAAGATTTAGACTTAAATGTTTCATTTGTGTTAATATGTTGAGGTTGTTCTTCTTCCTCTCTATAATTTTCATCACCTATTCTTTCAATTCTTTCAATACCAAAGCGGGTATATGTGGTACTATATGTTCCATTTTCAAAAAATCTATTACTATTTTCCCAAAATATGTTATAATCATCATTTGAAAAGTTTTCTAGTACATTTTGTAAAATTAATGTATTTGTTTGTTGGCTGTTGTCTCTTTCACTTTGTCGTCGTATTTCTTCAATATCATTTATTTCAAAAACATCTAGTTCCATGCCATCTCTTTCCCTTGAATAAACTATTTCTTCTGTTTCCTCATCAACTCTGGTAATCATATCCAAACCAAAACTATTAAATCTTAATCTTATATTTGTACCATATCTCCTCTCAACAAATTGCAAAAAAGTATTTAAAATTTCATTATTTCTTTCTTCTTGTTGGGGTTGGTTTGTTTCTTCATCTGATTCATTTGATGAGGTTTCACTCAATTCTTCATTATCAGATTGAATGGGTGGTTGCTCAAACAATGAACTGGGTAATCGTAGATGACCAATGAAATTTTCAAATTCACCTAATGGTTCTTCTCTTTTTGTAAGTTTTTCAAGGCTACCCCAATATTCACCATAATATTCTACAAAAGATGTAAAATTAAAATGTTGTGCTGGATTAATACTTTCAAATGTTAAAATTGGTGTTATAAAGTAGTCAAGCGGTTGTGGTTCGCAGTTATCATTTTCTTGAAGTTCAAGTAAAGCATTTTTATAAAGAAATATGAAATTATCACTTTGGTTATATGGTATTCTGATACCAGTAAAAATTGGATCTTTAAATTTGCGATATAGTCCATCAATAGAATTTTTAAACCTTCTCCGCAAATCGGGCCAAGTTGTAAAAATAGTTGTATCAAACTCAAAATTATTTAATCTATGCTTACTATATTCATAATAAACATAAGGTATTAGTTTTAAAAACATGTAATGAACATCTTTTTCATCACCTTCTAAAAAACAAATTATAAATATTTTTCTTTTTTTATCATAAGTATTTTTAAAAGAATATTTACTTTTAAAATGATCATATAATTTATTTCTTTCTTCATTTGTAAATTTATTTAATACGCTCATTTTAATATAATATTGTTTAAACTTAACAAACAAAATTTCAAATTTTATTTTAAAAAAATATTTAACCTGGTAAATAGGTTAAATATTTAAGCTTCTTTAAAAAAACCCTCCTAATTCCTTAAGATGAAAATATTCTTCTAAATAACCAATATATGTTTCTTCTATCATATTTTTTATTTCCTCATCACTATCTCCATCATAATCTCCACTTTGCAAATCCATAATTAAATCATTTATTATATCATCAATTATAATATCTATTTTTCTCTTTGCTTTTACTTTTATAATCTTCAGTTTTTTCAATAAAAAAATCTATATGTTTTTCATATCTATCCTCCTCTTCCTTTTCCTCTTCCTCTTCTTCATATTGTTTTTTTTTATTTCATCAAAATAATAACATGGTTTTATATCTTTTTTTTTTTTTTCATCTTCCATATCATAAGTAAAAAGTTTTATTTCACGTGATAAATTAAATTTTTCATAATCACTATTAAAAATTTTATAATAATTAGTTTCATCAGGAAAATTTAAATCATATTTTTTTAAAACTCTATCATCATTAAGTGGTATATTTTGTAAATAAAAAATAATATGGTGGTTATTATATTCATAACTAGAAATTTTTATTTGTATAAAAAGTTTATTTAAATCTCTATCACAAAAATGTTTTAATTCTTCACTTACACGATAATAAAAAAATGGTTTAAAAATACTTAAGATATTACTATTTGGTAACTTTTTTCCTGTCCAAAAACAAGAGTAATCTGGCATGCATTTTATTTTATTTTCTGTGGTCTTTTCCAACCTTTCTTTATCAATGGTTTGCATTCTATTTATCACTGACATCTTACTATATTATTGTTTAAACTTAACAAACAAAAATTCAATTTTTATTTCTAAAAATTTAAAAAAAAAAATTTTTTTTTAATCTTTAAAAAAATATTTTTAACTTATAATTAAGTTAAAAATACTCTTTAGTACTTTCTTTTACACCTAAATAAACTTTATTACCACGTTCATAACCTACAATTGAATTATTAGTTATAAACTTTACCATTCTATCATATTTACTTAAAAAATTATTATCAGTATTATGTATCATCATGTAACAATTATATTCATCTTTATCCATATTAGTTAGTCCATATTAGTTAGTCCAACTTTGAATTTAGATAAAAATGATTATAAAAAGGGTTATGCAATTTTATCTTTGAGTGTGTATCAGTGTGAGTTATGTGGTGGATTACGTTAAGATTTTATAAGCGGTTGTGTTTATGAAATCAGTTAATGGGGTTGGGTAACTTAAGCGTGGGTGGGTTTGTTAAGTGTGGTGGGGTAACTTAAGCGTGGTTGGATTACATAAATGCATTGACTAACCTTAAGCGTGGTTGGATTACATAAATGCATTGACTAACCTTAAGCGTGGTTGAATTTGTTAAGCATTCGACAAATGCATAATTGCATGCGCAACTTAAAATGGCTGGCTCACTTAACCACGGATTATTTTCTTAAGCGTGCGTGCGTGCGTAAGGGGGGTGAGCCGGAACGGGCATTTTACCCTCTACTACCAGCATTTTTCCTTTTCCCACAATGTTTTCTACTCTTTCAAGGGCAAATCTCAGTATCGTGTCATTATTACTTTTTCGTCAGCAAATACTCTCAATTTGGACACATCTGAGATTTCGTAGTTTGGTAAAGCGTTAAAATACGAGTACATAAGAGCCATACTCTGGCAAAGAGGGGTTTAATGCATCTCCACGATGCATTACACCAAGCAATCCATAATATCATTACAGATCCTAATAATCCATTTTGTCTAAAAAGCGACTCAACCTGGAGGTAAAATGATCCTTTGAAATGCAAAAAATTTAACATCATCAAAAATTTTCGACTCAGGTCAGCCTGCACGAACTGTGCTGGCTGACCTGGATGGATACTTTTTGCAGATGGATTAAACACTCCATTTCACAGAGCAAGGCTCATATATAAAAATAAAGAAAGAAATTACTCGTTATGATCTCTTTTCCCAGAATGTTTTCAAAGGTCGCTTGCAGAACGAAAAATAAAGTTGTCAGTGTGATGATGAGATACGTCATAGGCTTACTTTTGTTCAGTCATGCTACACCCAAAAAGACCGACAAGAACACATGCCATGTCTTTTTTTTTTTTTTTTTTTAAGGCAGTAGGGTGGTTTGGAAAACATTGCAAAGGCGTTTCCTTTCTTACAAGGTTTCCGTCATGTCAATCAAAACAAAAATATTTTCTCCCTCAAGTTAACATCTCTTTCTTCGATTTGGACCAGTAGTTTGGCTCCCTCGCTGGTAAGTTGTTAGGATGTTGGAATTGCTGGCCACGTGAGATTGTACTTGCCCAGTGCACCGCAAAATCTCATTCTGTCAACGGCGGGACTCCTTGAACAGGAGAATGACTACTGAAAAATCTCATTTAAACAAAATAGAGTCTTTGTTTCTTCTTGAAAAATCGGATAATTTTTTTTGCAGTCTGATCTAGATCAGTGACTGTCCGTCACAACGTAAATATACGAGAACATATACGATCAGGAGTGCATCTTTTCCCTTCCTGAAATTTATATTTAAAAGAATATAATTACAAATTTCGTGTAACGGATTTCGTTGAACTAGATTGGAGACAAAAACTAACCCAGCTGATCGCAGGTGCGCTTTTGAAAATTGATGGACTGAATGAGGTCACGTGTAATCTTCTCTCCCAATCAAAACAACAACCTCCCTGACATGCGCAATGAAGATGCGCCATAGTAAATAATGACAACAAAAATGCCGTCGGAGAGTTCGGTTATCCCAGCTCAAACCGAGAAACCCCCACATTACATGTAAGTATGGTTGTCATTTGTCGTCTCTTTTGATGGTTATAGTCCAGTCTTTATTTTGATTATAGAAATAGGTCAGATCAACGTAATTTATTGTTACAGGTACCTGAAGGAGTTTCGAACACAGCAATGTCCACTCTTTCTACAACATAAATGTACACAACACAGACCCTTTACTTGTTTTCATTGGCATTTTATGAATCAGCGTCGACGTCGACCAGTGAGAAAAAGAGACGGGACTTTCAACTATAGTCCAGACGTTTACTGCACAAAATTTGATGAAACGACAGGAATTTGTCCAGAAGGAGATGAGTAAGTTTGTTTATTTGTCGGTCTTTCAAATTTTGGTGGGAAAAGTATACGGCTCTAAATCAGTTCAAAACTTATGTTTACATCTGTGACAGTTTCGACAAAACATGCACATAATAATATTTTTTATTTTCTAGGCATTGTCAAGGCAACTCGGTGGCTAGGTTGAGTAGGTTTTAGCGTTGATGATTTTCTTACGTTTCTGACATCTTGTAAACAATGGCAGCCATTTTGTTCCAATTAGGGCAATCGAATGGAGGCTAGATTTTCCTTTGTTGTGTAATCACCTTTCAAGTATCGAAATTATAAAATATCCAACACTATAATGAAGTCATAGTACAGCCACAATATAAATTGATAGCGAAAACAACCCCCTGTTGCCTTTACATAGCCTCCAAACTCAGTCTCACATTTTCTTTTCAATGTTTACATGCTAAAAAAAAAAAATGTTCTAAAAATAGCTCAGTGTCTGACAAACGAGTAGTCATCGAAAAAAAGTAGATTCTGTTTACATTTGACAATAACCAATGACATAATTTGTCACTTGGTGAACTATCATGAGTTTTTCACTCATTCCAAAGTAGGTGTTGGGTCATATGTGGCTTTCAGTAAATAACCCCAATTTCGTTTTTTTTGCCTTGACCTACTTTTGAATGTAAACAAGTTCATCAAATTCATATTAGCTGACATGCATTATCCCAATGTGCTTTGATTTTTTTTAAACAAAAGAAAGCAACTGGTGGCAGCTTAAAAGCTGGGTATGATGATGTATGTGTCAACTTTCTGCACATTATCAGTTCAGAACATATAAAAAAAAAGAAATTTTACCTAACTTCTGTCCAAAAAAAAAATAGGCCTGTCAGGTGCAAATAACAAAATTATTTTGTCTGAACTGATTTTTTTTTTAATGAGACATAGTGTTGGAAAAAGAAGGAAATAGAGTTGGTCAGCAGCATTTACTTCTTTTTCCACAAAATTTTCATGAAGCCGTCTCCTTTCATATCACTGAAATTCTGAATTGATTGGTAGAGGCTTTTAGGAATAAGATACATGACAAATATTTGGTATTGGAGGTTAACGGTTTTGCATAAAAGTGAAATCACGGAAGAGATACTTTTCACAAAGCATGCCTTATTTACATTTAACACTTTACCACACAATCCCGTGTTTTAATGATCCTGAGGAATAAGGCTTTTGAAAACATGGTTGGGAAAAGAGAAAATGCTGGTAACCAGCATTTTCTCCTTTTCCCACCATGTTTTCTACCCTACCAAATACAAAAATCATCATTTGAACTACATTTAAGTTGTTATCTGCAAATTCTTTCGATTTGGTCACGTCCAAAATGTTGTCGTTTGTTAAAGAGTTAACTTGATGAACAAGAGAGGTAGAAAAACACTTTGAGAAATGGAGATACTGATCATAATAAGCACTTTCTCTAATTGCCATGTTGCTTAACTCTACCACACAATCCTGCGTTTTAACAACCCTGAGAAAGAGGGCTTTTGAAACTATTGTGGAAAAAGGAGAAAATGCTGGTAACCAGGATTTTCTCCTTTTCCCACAATGTTTTCAGTCCTTTTTACAGACGTCTCGGCATATCCAAATCTAATTTGCTGTCTGCAAATGCTTTCACAAATGTGGCTTACCTTTATTTCTCTTTGAAAGAGTACCAAATACTCAGGAAAAATAAGAAAATGCTGATTACCAGCAATATATATTTTTCACCACATTGTTTTCAGTAGTCAACTATCTTTGAGGTATTAAAACATGGAATTGTTTCGTAAAGTAACTCTTTACCAAACAAAATTTTAGATTAGTTCAAATCCACACCATTTGAAGATGACAAAGGTTTCTCAAATATCTCAAATATTAGAAATTGACTTTGAAGGGTGGAAAACATGGAAAAAGAAGTAAATTCTGCTTAACCAGCATTTTCTCCTTTTTACTCATTATTTTCAAAAGCATTCATTTTCAAGATCATTGAAATTCTGGATTATGCGGTAAAAAGTTAAAAGCATTGAAAGGCACTTGCATGGGTAAAAGACTATAGGTGTCTCTAAGCCGATACTTTACATTTATGACTCTTTCACTGATTTTAACTCTTCTAATGCGTTAGGCAATAGAAGTAGCTTTTGTACACAGTAATTGTTAATGGTTATCATGCTAAATAAGTCGGAACTTTCATGGCGATAGTAAAAACCTGAAAAATGTTATTTCAAATTTATCTTTTGGTGAAAAATATCTCCTTATCGGACAGTATAGATCCAAGATCAGACTGCACATACTCTACAGTTTGATCTTGGATCTGTACTGTCTGCAAAGGGTCAGTGAGGCATGCTTAGCAGCTTAATGGTTAAGATCAGACTTCATTGTAAAATATCTGATCGTGGATCTGCACAGCCTGCTATTTTGATATAAACTATTTAACCCTACCAAACGACAAAAAATTGGAGTCGTCAAAACTGAGAGCACTTTCAGCTGACAACATTCTGAATTTGGCTGGAATCATGATATTTGGCTGTGACAGGGTCAAACACATTGTGGAAAAATGCTGTTCACTAGCATGTTTTTCCTTTTCCCACAATGTTTCCAAAAGCTTTCTTTCTCATGGTTGTTAGAACTCAGGATTGTGTGGTAAAGGATTAATTGTGAAGTTTTCATTTGCAGTGGAATTAAAATTTGATTCCTCATGAAAGAGATGGCCTTAGTTTTTGGTAGGGAAAGCATACAAGGGGGTTAATCTATTACCACACAAAACAGTTTTTAGCTCCACTGGCCAAAGGCCAGCGGGCTTATGTCATGGCCCGGTGTCCGTTTTGCGTCTGGTCGTCCGTCCATCCGTCCGTCCGTGCGTCCGTCCGTTAACTTTTATTTCAAACATCTTCTTCTCTGAAACTACCCATCCGATTTTCACGAAACTTCACAGAAATGATCCTGACATGGTCCTCTTCAGAATTTCTTGAAAGAATTTGATTCCTTCAAAAACTCTGGTTGCCATGGCAACAAAACTGAAAAATATTGGAAATCTTTAAAAATCTTCTTGTCTGAAACCATAAGGCATAGGGCTACCAAATTTGGCATGTAGCTTTATGTAGTAGACCTCTATCAAGTTTCTTCAAATTATAGCCCTGGGGTCAAAATTGGCTCTGCCCCAGGGGTCACAAGTTTTACATAGGCTTATATAGAGAAAACTTTAAAAATCTTCTTGTCTGAAACCATAAGGCATAGGGCTACCAAATTTGGCATGTAGCTTTATGTAGTAGACCTCTATCATGTTTCTTGAAATTATAGCCCTGGGGTCAAAATTGGCTCTTCCCCAGGGGTCACAAGTTTTATACATAGGCTTATATAGAGAAAACTTTAAATATCTTCTTGTCTGAAACCATAAGGCCTAGAGCTACCAAATTTGGCATTTAGCTTGATCTAGTTGGAGTCTACCAAAAGTGTCCAAAGTATAGTCCTGGGGTCAATTTGGCCTCATACTTGGAGGGGGGGGGTTCACAAGATTTACATAGGCTTACATAGGGAAAACTTTTAAATCTTGGTGTACATAGCCATAAGGCTTAGGCTACCAAATTTTGCATATAATTATAGCATTATTTAGTGGACAGTTACAAAGAGGGCCCAAGTTACAGCTCTAGGATCAAGTTTGGCCCTGCACCAGGGATCACAAGTTTTACATGGGTTTATGGAGTGAAAAGTTCAGAAACCATCTTGTTACCAGCCATAAGGCCAAGAACTCCCACATTTGGCATGTTATTCTTCTAATACAATATTCCCCATTTAGTCAGACTGTAGCCATGAGGTCAAAGTTTTATAAGGGCTTATATAGTGAAGACTTTTCTTCGTGGTTTATATTTATAAGCCAGTGGAGCGATACAGGGCCATCATGGCCCTCTTGTTTTAAAAACCTTGAGGAAGACTATTGAAAATATTGGGGTAATGGGTAAAATGCCAGTAACCAGCATTTTCTTCTGTTCCAGTAATATTCTCTACTCAGTCAAGAAACTTAAGTTCATTTGTATCAATTTTGATTATCTCTTTACCACACAATCCAGACTTTTAACGACCCTGAAGAAAAAAACGTTTGAAAACATTGTGGGAAAAGGAGAAAATGCTGGTAACCAGCATTTTCTCCTTTTCCCACAATGTTTTCTAACATTTCACAGACAAATCCCCTAACTTCTGCCCTATCTAATATGTCGTCTGCAAGTGCTTTCAATTTTGACCGGTCTTAAATTTGGTTGTGTGGTAAAGAGTTAAATCATCCACAGATGCTTCTAATCTGGGTGTCTATAGTTTGTCCTTCAGGAAAGGGTTAATAAGATTTTTGTATTCTGATTCATAGATAATACCATACTTAGTAAAAGTTTATAGCTAAATATTTTAAGACAACAATTTGAGAAATATCAATTAAGCAAACAGATATTTTCTTTACCCTGTACCAGACAGCAGTTTTAGACTTGTCCATTTTTAAAACTAATGCCAACAGCAAATCATATGTGGCTCAAATGACTGGATTTGTCTTTGATAAAATAGAAAACCATGTGGAAAAAGGAGGAAATGCTGGTTACCAGCATTTTCTCCTTTTCCCACAATGTTTACAAAAGCCTTTTTCCTATGGAGTTTTTAAAGAGACAGGATTGGCTGGTCAAGGTTTAATCTTTTGCCAGATGATGAAATGTTACGTTTGTATAAGTTGAAAGAATTTGCAGACCTGTTACAAGTTGGATCTGGCCCAATTTATACGACTTGTCTTTTAATATTGTTGGAAAATACATACAGAATATTAAGTTTTAGTAACTTTCTTGGTACTTATATTTGGTTCGAGCAGCATAAGAAAATTGATATTCTGTGAAACTTAAGCTTGAGTGAGATTTCAAAATTTTCTTACACTGCAAGAGGCAAATACAAACACCAGCCAAGTCACTACAATACAGTATTCCTCACCAATATATTGCAAATTATTGCCATTTTATTCGAAAGCAAAAACAAAACAAATTCTGACTGAAACAAATGATCTATGCTCTGTGAAAAGGGGGCTTAATGCATCTGCGAAAAGTATCAACCCAGGTCAGCCTGGGCAGTCTGCGCAGGCTGACCTGGGCCGAAACTTTTCGCTATTGGTCAGTTTTCTGTATGTACAAGGACCAGTCTACGCGATGATTAGGTTGCTTGTTAAAAAGAAGTGGCTATTATGAATCCATAATTATGTGATGGCTTGATTGTTATCATGCATCACAGAGATGCATTAAGCCCCCTTTTGCCAGAGCATGGCTCAAATACATGTATAAAGTTAAAGGAATAAAAGTGAGTACTCCTTTGATTATCCTTCAGATGTCAGTTATTGCACAGAACGGCAGGGGATACAGAACGCAGATATCATTTACGATATTATAAGACTGGTACATGTGTATATGAAACAGACTCAAAAGGTCACTGTGTGAAAAATGGACCACATTGTGCGTTTGCCCATGGTCCTCTTGATTTGCGACCACCAGTCTATGATCTTCGAGAGTTACAAGCAATGGAACAAAACTCAGATGTATCATCGACCAGTCCAGGAACGCCTGGTACGGGAAGTCTGGAAAAAGAAAGAACGCTGTTAGAAGATCCCAGATGGAATGGTATGTATGAGCTTATTTCTCCTCTTTCTTGAAATTAATGTAGATATAAGTCATGCTCTGACAAAAGGGTATGTAATGCATTTCCTTGGTATGTGATGCTGTAACTAAGCAAGTCATCACATAATTACGGATCCATAGAATACGAAACATATAACAACGGACTGAATCATGAGGTACACTGGGCCTTTGGCATGCAGAAAATTGACCTATAGCACAAGATTTTGAGCCAGGTCAGCCTCTGTGGACTGTGCAGGCTGACCTGGGTTGATACATGTTGTAGACGCATTAATTAAGCTTCCTTTTCACACTGCATGTCTGTATTCGTTTTAAATTAGCACTTGCTAAAAGTTTTAATAGTTTGTTTATTTTTAGCTCACCTGAGCACGAAGTGCTCATGGTGAGCTATTGTGATTGTGCTGTGTCCGTCGTCCGTCGTCAACTTTTTACCTTGTGTACGCTCTAGAGGCCACATTTTCAGTCCGATCTTCATGAAACTTGGTCAGAATGTTTGTCTTGATAAAATCTCGGACGAGTTCGAAATTGGGTCATGTGGGGTCAAAAACTAGGTCACTAGGTCAAATCTTAGAAAAACCTTGTGTACGCTCTAGAGGCCACATTTTCGGTCCGATCTTCATGAAACTTGATCAGAATGTTTGTCTTGATGAAATCTCGAACGAGTTCGAAATTGGGTCACTTTGGGTCAAAAACTAGGTCACTAGGTCAAATCTTAGAAAAACCTTGTGTACGCTCTAGAGGCCACATTTTCAGCCAGATACTTGTGAAATTTGGTCAGAATGTTTGTCTTGATAAAATCTCGGACGAGTTCGAAATTGGGTCATATGGGGTCAAAAACTAGGTCACTAGGTCAAATCTTCGAAAAACCTTGTGTATGCTCTAGAGGCCACATTTTCGGTCAGATGCTTGTGAAATTTGGTCAGAATGTTTGTCTTGATAAAATCGTGCACGAGTTCGAAATTGGGTCATGTGGGGTCAAAAACTAGGTCACTAGGTCAGATCTTAGAAAAACCTTGTGTACACTCTAGAGGCCACATTTTCAGTCCGATCTTCATGAAACTTGATCAGAATGTTTGTCTTGATAAAATCTCAGACGAGTTTAAAATTGGGTCACGTGGGGTCAAAAACTAGGTCACTAGGTCAAATCTTAGAAAAACCTTGTGTACGCTATAGAGGCCGCATTTTCAGCCAGATACTTGTGAAATTTGGTCAAAATGTTTGTCTTGATAAAATCTCAGACGAGTTCGAAATTGGGTAATGTGGGGTCAAAAACTAGGTCACTAGGTCAAATCTTCGAAAAACCTTGTGTACGCTTTAGAGGCCACATTTTCAGTCAGATGCTTGTGAAATTTGGTCAGAATGTTTGTCTTGATAAAATCTCGCACGAGTTCGAAATTGGGTCATGTGGGGTCAAAAACTAGGTCAGTACGTCAAATCTTAGAAAAACCTTGTGTATGCTCTAGAGGCCACATTTTCAGTCCGATCCTCATGAAACTTGGTCAGAATGTTTGTCTTGATAAAATCTCGGATGAGTTCGAAATTGGGTCATGTGGGGTCAAAAACTAGGTCACTAGGTCAAATCTTAGTAAAACCTTGTGTACGCTCTAGAGGCCACATTTTCAGTCAGATACTTGGGAAACTTGGTCAGAATGTTTGTCTTGATAAAATCTCAGATGAGTTCGAAATTGGGTCATGTGGGGTCAAAAACTAGGTCACTAGGTCAAATCTTAGAAAAACCTTGTGTACGCTCTAGAGGCCACATTTTCAGTCAGATACTTGTGAAATTTGGTCAGAATGTTTGTCTTGATAAAATCTCGGACAAGTTTGAAATTGGGTCGTGTGGGGTCAAAAGCTAAGTCACTAGGTTAAATCTTAGAAAAACCTTTTGTACACTATAGAGGCCACATTTTCTGTCCAATACTCTTGAAAAATGGTTAGAATGTTTGTCTTGATTATATCTTGAAATAATACGAATATGTGCCATGTTGGTTCAAAAACTAGGTCACCAGGTCAAATCTAAGAAAAACGTTGTGTATGCTCTAGAGGCCATATTTTCTGTCCAGTACTCTTGAAAGTTGGTCAGAATGTTTGCCTTGATAATATCTCTGACCAGTTTGAAATTGGGTCATGTGGGGTGAAAAACTAGGTCACTAGGTCAAATCTTAGAAAAACCTTGTGTAAGCTCCAGAAGCCACATTTTCTATCTAATACTCTTGAAAGTTGGTCAGAATGTTTGTCTCGATGATATCTCGGTCGAATTTGAAAATGAGTCATGTCGGGTCAAAAACTAGTTCACCTGCTCAAATCTTAGAAAAACCATGTGTACGCTGTTGTGGCCACTTTTTTTGTTCAATACTCTTTTAAAGTTGCTCAGAATGTTTGCCTTGGTAATATCTTGGATGAGTTTGAAAATGGGTCATGTTGGGTCAAAATCTAGGTCACTAGGTCAGATCTTAGAAAAACCTTGTGTACGCTGTAGAGGCCACATTTTCAGTCCAATACTCTTGAAATTTGGTATGAATGTTTGTCCTGATGATATCTTGGACCAGTTTGGCTGAAAAACTAGGTCACTAGGTCAAATCTTAGAAAAACCTAGTGTACGAATGACTCTCAGAAAGAAGCCTTTTGAAAACACTGTTTGAAAATGAGAAAATGCTGGTATCCAGCATTTTTTCCCTTTTTCACAATGTTTTCTACCCCTTTGAGAGACCAATCCCACAGCTTGATCCACATATTATTTGTTTTATGCAGAAGGTTCAGACTGATGAGTTTAAAATTTTATTGTTTGGTAATACATATATCTCACAAGATGTTGGAAATTGGTTGTGCCTGGTCAAAATGCTCAGGTGAGCGACTCCAGGGCCATCATGGCCCTCTTGTTTAATACTTAACCAAACAATTCCACTTGTACAAGCCAAAGTCCAGATTAGATGGAGTATTCAAATTCTAAAATTATTACTTCCCCGATATCCCTTTTGTTGCTAATGAAAACCATTGTGCAGATGAACATATTCTTATGACAGGTTTTGAGTAGAAAAACTGCAGTGAAAATACTGTTTGATACCAAAACTATCCCTCATAACTATAGATATATCTCTTCACCCTTGACGCACAATCCCGAATACTGGTAACCAGCATTTTCAGCTCGGCTGTTTTCGGAGAAAAAGTCTAGGTATTGTCAATGCACCGTCGTCTGCTTTGTGCAAAAACTTCCACATTATATTGTTATCATTACTAAAGATATTTGCTTCAGACTCAGACTAGTTGTTAACTATTAAAAGGGGAACCAATACAACAGAGGCAGGTAACCAGTATATTTGTGACACAGTTATGCCCCTTTCTCGACCTGGAATTTTCACTGAAAATCAGTCTAAAAGCAAATGCATCCAAGCGTTGGCATCGCTATGTGATGTCCTCATCTCTTTTTCCTGCAATGTTTTGTACCCTTTCTAAAACAGTGTTCTCCATTTTAATATTTCATTATCATCTGCAAATGCTTTGGATTTGGAGGAGGTCAAAATTTTGTTGTCTTGTAAATTTTTAGACTTGTCCAATTTGAAAGCATTTGCAGACGACAAAATAAATGTGACTCAGAAATTGAAATCTGTTTTGGAAAGGATAGAAAACATTGTGGGGAAAGGAGAAAATGCTGATCATCTAAAGGCTTCTTTCTCAGGGTCGTTAAAAGTCTGGATTGTGTGGTTAAGGGTTAAGCCATGATGAGATTTTCACAACCATAGAGGCCTTTGCAGCTAGTGTAGATCAATACCAGACTCCACAGAATTTGCAGTATGGATATCAATCAACACTGTCAGCTTTGCCGAGAAATTCTGAACAAGAGCATGCTTGAAATTAGTTGGTTCGTAACTTCAATATTTGAGCATCAGATAAGCCCAGCAGACATTTTCGATCTGGAAATAAGACCAAAAGCATTTGAAATTCCATGGTTGCTCCTGTCCAGAATGTCACCACATGGCAAGGAGTATTGATAGCAGATCAGAGTGCAGTCTGATTTGCAATCTGATATTGATCCACAGTGACTGCAAAGGTAACTATTATTGTTAAAGGCACTTTAACCCTTTACCACACGACAAAATTATAGCCTTGTCCAAATTGAAAGCATTTGCAGACGACAATTTCAATGTGGCTCAAATGGTACAACTTTTTGTTGATAGGGTAGAAAACATTGCGGGAAAAGGAGAAAATGCTGGTTACCAGCATTTTCTCCTTTTCCCACAATGTTTTCAAAAGGCCTCTTTCCCAGGGGCGTCAAAAGGCGTCATTGTGCAGTAAAGGGTTAAGGCTTGTTACAATTAGTCTTTATAATGGATATTTTATAGGTTCTTTACTATTTCAGATACCAATTTTGTATTAGCTAATTATAAAACAGAGCTATGCAAGAAGCCACCAAGGTTGTGTCGACAAGGCTATGCATGCCCCCATTTTCACAATCCTCGTGACAGGCGAAGAAGCCCAAAGGTTGTTAAATACAGGTGAGAAAGCTCAGTCTCTGGATAGTAATTTTAACTCTATAGCTCTCAACAATTCCTTACATTGGCCAATTTTAAAAGCATGTAATTCTTTGCCACACAAATTCCAACTTTAAATGACCCTGAAGAAAATGCCTTTTGAAAACATTGTAGGAAAAGGAGAAAATGCTGCTAACAAGCATTTTCTCCTTTTCCCACAATGTTTTCTACCCTTCCCAATTCAAATTTCAATTTTTGAGTAACATTTCATTTGTAGTCTGCAAATGCTTTCAATTTGGACAAATGTAAAATTTTGTCGTTTGGTAATAAGTTAAAGAGATGTCAAATCAAATGTGCTTTAAATGGTGGCATTTGTCTTTGAAAAAGTAGAGAGCATTGCAGGAAAAGGAAAGGCTGGTAAATGGCATTTTCTCCTTTTCCCACAATGTTTTCAAAAGCCTGATTCCTCAAAGCTTTAAAGCTTGAGAGTTTTTGGTAAAGGGTTGTATGTTCTCATATCACTGGCATTTAACATTTCGTATAGACCTTATAGACACAGTCATGTACATTATATTATGTACTTCATTGAAAAGAAAAAATGACAACGGATGAAGTGCTCTTTGATCAACAACCATGTCAGCAGCCTGTTAACCATGCATAAAATGGTCCCATGAGTTTGTGACTCTAAGAAAAGAAGGGAAAATAATGGTTGCCAGCATTTTCCCCTTTTCCCACAATATTTATTACCCTTTTTAAGACATTTTACATCAGTTCAGCAACATGTAAGCCTTTAACCCATCAATGCCAACTTTTAACAACACTGAGAAGGAAGGCTTTTGAAAACCTTGTGGGAAAAGGAGAAAATGCTGGTAACCAGCATTTTTCTCCTTTTTGCACTAAGTTTTTACCCTATCAAAGAAAAATCACATCATTTGAGTGACACTGAAATTGTCCTCTGCAAATGCTTTCAATTTGGATGGGTCTAAGATTTTGTTGCGTGGTAAAGGGTTAATTCATAGCCTGCATATGCTTTCAGTACTGAGAAGCTTGGCATTTTATCATCTAAGGTTACCAAGAACATTGAAAGTGTAAGATATTTTCTATTAGATCTACCTGAATATATTGGTGATTGAATTGTCAAGAACACGACATAATTTTGGGCTTGTCCAAATCCAAAGCATTTGCAGGCATTATATCAAATATGGTTCCAATTGCAATCTTGGGAAGCAGAGAGAACATTAAAGGAAAAAGAGGAAATGATGGTTATGGGCATTTTCTCCTTATCCAACAATGTTGTCAAAAGCCTTCTTCTTCAAGATCGGTAAAATTCAGAATTTTGGTTTGATAATATCCAGGTTATAAGACAAGCCTTAAATTGCAAAATCTTTGTCTTTTTGAAAGTTTCTATACTTTAAGTTTTTAACATAATTAAAGGGTAAAGAATTTAACCTTCTTCTGTATGTTTAGGTCCACACCTTGTCCAAATGTAAAACACAGTGATGACTGGGGTGATCCCACACAGTGTGAAAATGCAGACAATTGTGGATATTGTCATACTAGAACAGAACAACAGTTTCACCCAGAGGTTAGTCAATGGCTCTATTGGTATTTCGATACTTTTTTCGTGTTTTGAACTGTTATGGTTTTATTGTGTCAACACCTAAAATGCACACAAGGTAATTTCACTGAAATTAAAATAAGCAAGATATTCAAATTTCAAGGCTGTTTTTCAACAGGAATGTCTCGCAAAATATCTGACACTCCAGAATGAACTCTGTAACACTTTACCAAACAACAATATTTTAGATTGGTCCAAATTGAAAGCATTTGCAGACGACAAATTAAATGTAACTCAAATTATTATACCCCCGCAAACGAAGTTTGTGGGGGGTATACTGGAATCAGCCTGTCGGTTGGTCGGTCGGTCGGTCTGGCGGTCGGTCGGGCGGTCGGTCTGTCCGCAAAATCTTGTCCGGACAACTCCTCCTACAGTTTCAATCCAATTCCCTTGCTACTTGGCAGAAGTGTTCATTAGGAGCTGTAGATGTGCAAGACACACATTTTGCAAAAATTCCATCAAGAATTACTGAGTTATTGCCCCTGATTTGACTTAAAAATGCTTGTCCGGACAACTCCTCCTGCAGTTTCTGTCTGATTCACTTTAAACTTGGCAGAAGTGTTCATTAGTTGTAGATGTGCAAGACGCAACTTTCATGAAAATTCTGTGAAGAATTAATGAGTTATTGCCCCTGATTCACATTTAAAATGCTTGTCCGGACAACTCCTACAATTTCAGTCCGATTCGCTTTATGCTTGGCAGAAGTGTCCATTTGGAGTTGTAGATGTGCAAGACGCACATTTTGTGAAAATTCCATCAAGAATTACTGAGTTATTGCCCCTGATTTGACTTAAAAATGCTTGTCCGGACAACTCCTCCTACAGTTTCTTTCTGATTCACTTTAAATTTGGCAGAAGTGTTCATTAGGAGTTTTAGATGTGCAAGACACAACTTTCGTGAAAATTCTATGAAGAATTAATGAGTTATTGCCCCTGATTCACATTTAAAATGCTTGTCCGGACAACTTCTCCTACAATTTCAGTCCGATTCGCTTTATACTTGGCAGAAGTGTCCATTTGGAGTTGTAGATGTGCAAGACGCAAATTTTGTGAAAATTCCATCAAGAATTACTGAGTTATTGCCCCTGATTTGACTTAAAAATGCTTGTCTGGACAACTCCTCCTACAGTTTCTGTCTGATTCACTTTAAACTTGGCAGAAGTGTTCATTAGGAGTTGTAGATGTGCAAAGCACAAATTTCATGAGTGTTGGCCTAATGATTACGGAGTTATTGCCCCTAAATTGACATTGCAGAGTTATTGCCCCTGTGACATGAAATATAGGGGCGGGGGTATTTATCACCTTTAGTGATAGTTATTCTAGTTTAAATTTGTTTCTGAAAGGTAAGAAAACATTGAGGGAAAAGGAGAAAATGCTGGTTACCAGCATTTTCTCCTTTTCCCACAATATTTTCAAAAGGGCCTCTTTCTTAGGGTCATTAAAAGTCGGGATTGTGTGGTAAAGGGTTAACACGCAGTCTGCACTTTTATTCATATTATCCATAAAATCAGCTGATATTTGAAGATGTGTTATCTTCTTGTCATGTAATTTTTAGTCGTTAGGTGAAACTTTAATGAAAATCTTCCTAACCTGTGCAGCTGCAATATTCATTATGATTGGATGACTTACAAGAATTAACTCTTTACCAAACAACAAAATTTTAGACTGGTCCAAATTGAAAGCATTTGCAGACGACAAATTAAGGGTGGCCCAAATGACTAAATTTGTCCTTGATAGAGTAGAAAATATTGTGGGAAAAGGAGAAAATGCTGGTTACCAGCATTTTCTCCTTTTTTCTGCTATGCTTTCAAAAGCCTTCTTCCTCAGGGTCCTTAAAAGTAGGGATTGTGTGGTAAAAGGTTAAGACCCTTTCAATTTTTCTTGATCTGGTGACTAGGCAACTGGTGGGGTGGGGGAGGGGGGTAATTTGCCTGCCTGCAGTTGTAGGTTTGTGTGAATTAATAACATAGTTATATAACATGTATCACTAGATGGTTTTGTATCTTGCTTGCTAGAAGTTGGAAAAAATGTTTAGGTTCAGACTTTGGCATGGTCATTGCACTCTCAGTAACATTGCTTAACTTCAATTGTAGGCACTAGCAGGACTAAACTTTGCATATAATATTTTTCTGGCAACCTTTTGATAAAGATAGTGTGAATTTTTTTTTTTTTTTTTGTTACATGTGAAAGTTAAAAATTGTGAATGGTTAAAGATACATGTGTACATGCCGATCAATTTGCTTTTTTTCTATTACTTACAGATATACAAATCTACCAAATGTAATGATATGGTACAGACAAACTATTGTCCAAGGGGACCATTTTGTGCATTTGCACATGTTGAACGTAAGTTTATTTGGTAATATTTAACTCTTTTTACTGAATGTTACTTTCCAGTGTCTTTATGCTTGCAGAGAAAAATTCGTTTTGCTGTATTTATCAGTGTTTACAAGAAATTTTATTCGTGGCAAATAGATTCAGATATGCCTTTTTCATGCATTGGCAAAGAACATTCTAGTATTATAGCACTAACAATTCTTTTTTTTTTTTTTTTTATTTGAATTACAGAGGAAATCACAACACAGCGTGACATAAGTCAACAAGGTTCTTCATTTTTAGCGGCAATGATATCAAATCTGCTCCCGCAGTCTAGCTGTACAAGTACAACAAATATACCCGTATCAACATGGCCTATTTCATCACAGACTGCTCCCACAACAGTATTAACAACAGTGAAAACAACAGTAAGTACTTTTCCATCAGCTTAAGACAGGTGTGTCGTTCATGAACGTATTTTGGGAAAAGGAGGAAATGCTGATAACCAAATATATCGGTATCAAGATGGCCTATTTCATCACAGTCTGTCCCTGCAACAGTATTACACTGAGAAAACAGCAAGACTAGCGTCCAGATAACCAGCATTGTATCCTTTTCCCACAATGTTTTCTACCAGCATTTTCTCCTTTTTCCATAATGTTTTCTATCCAATGAAAGATAAATTTCATGTTCCAACATTTAACTTGTTGTGTACAAATGCTTTTTATTTGGACAAGGCTAAAATTCTGTCGTCTCGCCACGTATAATTTCTCATCTGCAGATCTAAAGTTTTGCCATCTGGTGAAGAATTAAGACAGAACGTGGATTTTATCAAACACCATGTGTAGTGAATATCCAAGCAACATAAAATTACGGAGAAAAGGATAGACATCGTTTTTAGATAATCAAAGTGATTTGCAAAATAGATAAAAAGAAATTATGAGTTAAAGAAATATTTTTGAGACCACAGACTCTTCTTATTTTGACAGAATTCTACTACAAATGGGTTGTCTAACACCTCATTGAAGATGCCAGATCCTATTGGCAAGGAGAGAACACCAAGTGGCTCTAGTATAACACAAGTTAGTAAAGTACTGTTGACTTGTTGTGAAGATTACTGTTTGTTTATTGAGTGCCATCTTTTTGCTGTATTGTCCAGGGGGTCAGATTTATTCACTTCAAACATCACTGGATTGATCCCAGCTGGAAATTCTGATGTCAGAGGTATCCATGAGTAATCAGTTTTCTCTGGCTGTGGCACTGATAAATGCCTTATGTTGTTTGTACTCACATTTATTGTTAAACTCTTTGAACGCCAAATATTGAAACTTGGCCTCTGTTTAAATGGTTGAAATTACAATCCAGTTTAACTCAGACAGATCTTAATTTTATCAGCTTGACTTAACAACTGGTGGGTATAGATCCAAGATTAGATAACATGTTTTGTGTAGTCTGATTTTGATCTATGCCATCTGTAAAATCCTCTGTTTTTGCCTATGTAAATAAAGACCTCCATCATTGAATTTTATTTTGTCAAAATTTGCTTTTAAGTACCTGTAATGAAAAATTGTTAATACTCAATCATTGATATTAGTTTTTGTTTATTCATAGTAATAATGAAGTCTGAAACGTTTGATGTGTCTCTTTTACATATAAGATTAATACTGGTTGTGTGGTTTAAGTTAGAACATTTATATGTTTATAAGTAGACCAGTATATCGCACAAGATACTGGTTTGGCAGAGGCTATAACAGTTTGTATATGTTTTACTAGTATATTACTGGTTTTAAGTACATCTGGATCTTACAAAAAAAACAACAATATTGGTTTACAAGAGCCAAAAGGTAAAGGAATATGAGCAGTCCGCGCAGGCTGTCCCGAGGTGAAACTTTTTGCTATTGGTCAATTTCCTGCATGTCAAAAGACCAGTGTACCTGATTGAGTTGTTTGTTAAAAAACGTGGCTACTATGGATCCATAATTAGGTGATAATTTTATTGCATCACAGAGGTGCATTAAACCCCCATTTGCCAGAGCATGGCCCATATATAACAGTTTGTCTATGTCATATTTTAGGTTTTAAGCAATTCTGGATCTCATGCAATAAGCAACAATACTGGTTTACCAGAGCCTATAGGGAAAGGGAGATCTAACAGTTCCTCAAGTAGTATCACATCAAATGATAGCAGTACAATGTTATATCCCAGGCCTTTGGGGACAGAAAGAGATGAGGTGAGTGGCAGACATAATTTATTCTTCTATTCCTATCCCTGACTTGTGTCCGTCATATTTTTTGACATTATTTTATTTGTGAAACCTTTTCAGAGACTATTTTTTCTTGTAACAGCCACTAATCTACTCCAGCTACTATTTGACATTTAAAAAAGGAAACACTGTAAAATAAGGAGGCAGCAGTGGCAATTTATTTTTCTGCCAGCAACTGACACTTAGACAGATTGTAAAATAAAAGATTGTCATCTTTACTATAATTTCCATACTTTCAAATGGTATGAATTAAAATTCAGATGCATTTCAACACCCATATTGTGTACTTTTGGCCGCTTCTGTGATTTAATGTTATTTGCAGATGACAGAGTGAACATGGCTTGAATGATTGAATTTGTCTTTGGAAGGGTAGGAAATGGGAAAAGGAGTAACTGCTGGTGACCAGCATTTTCTCTATACATGTAATATATAAATGGTATTTTCAGGGACGTTTTTCCTGAGGATATTTCAGACTTAGAAATTATTTGGAAAAAGACTGAAGATTTTTTTCTGGACTGTGTTGTTTCATCCCTAGTCGTAGACTTAAAACAGGATATACTGAACATTGTAAATCAATGATCAGACTGCATGTTCTGCAGTCTAATCTGAATCTTTTCTCTATGCAAAAGCCATTTTTGTTTGATTTAGGGTTTTAGGGGTTCATACCGATAAGAATTTTAAAGATTTAAGAAAAAAGCAATTTGTAATAAGAAGAAAGCAATTTTAAATAAGTGGTATGTTATTCTGTTATTCCAGGTCAAACTGAAACAACAGCTACAGGCAATAGATAACGATGCCACATTAGATGCAGCAGAGAAGTTGAAACGGAAGCATAATCTAATGCTAGTACACAATCTTAGTTTAGGGACGTCAAATCCAACAGTGACTTCACCTTCAGCTATACAGAACACGACACCTATGTCACCCTTTGCACCAGCGTTCTACCCACCTCGGGAAACAGTAGGGTCAGTGATAGGTAAGTTTTTAATGCTAATCTGTAGTTGTAGGAGTAAGAAAGGGTGCATTGATTAAATTGTTCTGATACATATCCAGTAGTAAAGGTTTGAGTATAGAATTGATCAAAAAACAACTTTTTGAGTGCTGAAATATTTCCCATGTTTGCTGCTCTAACCTTGTCTTTATATATCTTTTTCTTGTATCTTCATTCTCATAGCGATTATCTAGGCAAAACTCTGGTAGCTCAGTGGTAACATACAGGGCTGTTAGTAGCTTGGAGAAATTATTGTTGTACTGAGGAATTGGTTTCTACAGGATTCATTCTTCTCCCAATATGGAAAATTGAGTGGTTTTTTTTTTTTTTTTTATTTGGAAAGCTATCTGTAGCTTTGGTAAAACACCAGGAATCCATGGATAAGACTTGCGTTCCGATATCACCAAAACTGTATATAATAACCTGAAACACAAAGTCATAGAAAAAAAAAACATTTATATTTGTACCAATTTTGAATTTGTCTTCTGAAGATGTTTTGAATTTGAAAGAGTGTAAAATTTGTCATTTTGGAAAGGTTTTAGTATGATAATTTGTTTCTCCCTTTCAGAGCAAGCTTTAGAAGATGTTACTCTAGATGATATTGATATCAATAACTTAGATAAAGAGCTGGATAATGATACTAACTCGCTCAGTAGTTCTATAAGTGCTGGACTTTCATCAGGTGAGATTTATACATTACCAAACAAATATATATGAGTCATACTCAATGAAAAGGATGGGTTTTGTCTCTGAAATTAAGTAGAAAACACTGTGGGTTAAAGAGAAAATGCTGGTTACCAGCCTTTTTTGTGAGGGTTGCTAAAGTATGGGATTGTGGGGTAAAGGGTTAGTAGGTGTTAGTAAAGGACCGTTTCATTTAGTTGGCTCTTAGTTGGATTTAGCGATGTCCTTGAACGCATTTCACTTTTGGTTGAGTCTAAAAGAATAGTCTTCTGCTGGCTCCCCAGTCACATGGGCATAAGGGGCAATGAAAAGGCCGACATAACTGCCAAGTCGGCATTGTCCCTCCCCCAGTCTAACTTTAAAGTTTCATACACAGATTTTATACCTTGTGTTTTAACCTATATCCAATCTTCTTGGCAATCACAATGGGATGCTGATATTTTTAATAAGTTACATGCAGTTAAACAGATCATAGGTGAATGGTACCCCACTTACAGGTCCATTTGCCAAGAGGAGGTAATAGTTGCCCGCTGCAGAATTGGCCACACAGGTTTAACGCATTCTTGGATGTTAACATGTGACGAGGCACCAGAGTGTATTCCCTGCAATGCGCCCTTTTCAGTTGAACACATTTTTCTTGACTGTGTGGATCTTCATCCAGTTCGTTCCAAACACTTCAGTGTAGACAGTATGAGAGCTCTCTTTGATACTGTCAACATTGAAACATTTATTGCCTTCCTTAAGGAGGTTGGACTCTCTACAAAACTGTGATATTGTTTTAAAACTTTTTCTTCCTTAATTCGGACTGTTTTATTCTTATCACTTTATATCTAGCTTATTTTATTTCCATTACAGAATCATTTCATGACACATCTTTCATCATATATTCATCACTCATGTTTTTTTTTTTAAGTTCTATTTATGTCAGTTCATCTCTTCAATACTTTATCTTACATGATGAGTGACCTTAGATATACATAAAGATAATGAGATGTGCTGGTATTTGCTAGGGATCCACATTAAGATCTTGTATTACAAGATCTATCTGTTTGGAAATCTGATGTGGATACAGTAAACAATAATTATTAATCAAACATTCAAATGGATCAATTTCATAAAATAAAGATAAATTCCAGCAAAACTGTCACCAATGATGGATCAAGGCATACCAGAAAGGTTGTCGATCTAATCAGGGACATTGCTTTTCTCAAGAAGATTAGACCATAAGTTATACAAAACTGTGATATTGTTTTACAACCTTTATTCCTATTCAGACCTTTTTTTGTTCTATCACTTTATGTCTTTCATATTTCCATTACAGAGTCATTTCATGACACATCTTTCATCATATAATCATTACTTACATTTTTAGCTCACCTTAGCACAACGTGCTAAAGGTGAGCTATTGTGATCGCCCTATGTCCGGCGTCCGTCGTCCGTCAACAATTTCTTTAAACATCTTCTTCTCCTAAACCACTGGGCCAATCTTGATGAAACTTCACAGGGATGTTCCTTGGGTGAAGCTCTACCAAAATTGTTCAAAGAATTGAATTCCACCCACAACTCTGGTTGCCATGGCAACAAAAAGGAAAAAAAAGCAAAATCTTTGAAAATCTTCTTCTCTGAAATTAGAAGGCGCAGAGCTTTGATATTTGGTATGTAGCATCTCCTAGTGGACCTCTACCAAGTTTGTTCATTTGATGCCCCTGGGGTCAAAACTGGCCCCGCCCCAGGGGTCACAAGTTTGAGCATAGTAACAAAGAAGGAAAACTTTAAAAATCATCTTCTCTGAAACTTGAAGGTGTAGAGCTTTGATATTTGGCATGTAGCATCTCCTAGTGGACCTCTACCAAGTTTGTTCATATGATGCCCCTGGGGTCAAAACTGGTCCCGCCCCGGGGGGTCACAATTTCCAACATAGGAACAAAGAAGGAAAACTTTAAAAATCTTCTTCTCTAAAACTAGAAGGCATAGAGCTTTGATATTTGGCATGAAGCATCTCCAAGTGGACCTCTACCAAATTTGTTCATATGATGCCCTTGGGGTCAAAATTGGCCCTGCCCCGGGGGTCACAAGTTCAAACATAGGAACAAAGAGGGGAAACTTTAAAAATCATCTTCTCTGAAACTGGAAGGCGTAGAGCTTTGATATTTGGTATGTAGCATTGCCTAGTTGACCTCTACCAAGTTTGTTCATATGATGCCCCTGGGGTCAAAACTGGCCCCACCCTGGGGGTCACAAGTTTGAGCATAGTAACAAAGAAGGAAAACTTTAAAAATCTTCTTCTCTGAAACTTGAAGGCGTAGAGCTTTGATATTTGGCATGTAGCATCTCCTAGTGGACCTCTACCAAGTTTGTTCATATGATGCCCCTGGGGTCAAAACTGGCCCCGCCCCGGGGGTCACAATTTCCAACATAGGAACAAAGAAGGAAAACTTTAAAAATCTTCTTCTCTAAAACTAGAAGGCATAGAGCTTTGATATTTGGTATGTAGCATCGCCTAGTAGACCTCTACCAAGTTTGTTCATATGATGCCCTTGGGGTCAAAATTGGCCCTGCCCCGGGGGTCACAAGTTCAAACATAGGAAAAAAGAAGGAAAACTTAAATTTTTTTTTTTCTCTTAAATGGGAAGGCATAGAGCTTTGATATTTGGTATGTAGCATCTCCTAGTGGACTTCTACCAAGTTTGTTCCAAGGATGCTGCTTGGGTCAAAACTGGCCCAGCCCCTGGGGTCACAAGTTCGAACATAGGAACAAAGAAGGAAAACTTTAAAATTCTTCTTTTCTGAAACCGAAAGGTGTGGAGCTTTGATATTTGGTATGTTGCATCTCAGAGTGGACCTCTACCAAGTTTGTTCATATGATGCCCCTGGGTCAAAACTGGCCCCGCCCTGGGGGTCACAAGTTCGAAGGTAGGAACAAAGAAGGAAAACTTTAAATTTCTTTTTCTCTTAAATGGGAAGGTGTAGAGCTTTGATAATTGGTATGTAGCATTTCTTAGTGGACCTCTACCAAATTTGTTCATATGATGCCCCTGGGTCAAAACTGGCCCAGCCCCGGGGGTCACAAGTTCGAACATAGGAACAAAGAAGGAAAACTTTAAAATTCTTCTTTAAAACTGGAAGGCGTAGAGCTTTGATATTTGGTATGTAGTGATTCTCTTCTAAGTTTGCTTGCCCATCTAAGCGCAACAAGTTCATTGAGTTCAAAATTGGGTCATCTTGGGTCATAAACTAGATCACTAGGTCAAATTAAAGAAATACCTTGTTGGCACTCTCGAGGCCGCATTATTTGCTCAATTGCCTTGAAAATTAGTTAGAAAGTTTGTCTTTATTAAGTCTCACATAAGATTAATTTGGGTCAACTTGGGTCATAAACTAGTTCACTGGGTCAAATTAAAGAAATACCTTGTTTGCACTCTGGAGGCCACATTTATTGCTCAAATGACCTGAAATTTGGCCAGAATGTTTGTCTTGATAAAATACCAGATGAGTTTGGATTTGGGTCACCTGGAACCATAAACTAGGTCACTAGGTCAAAATAAAGAAATACCTTGTGGGCTCTTTAGAGGCCACATTCTTTGCTTAATTGCCTTGAAAATTGGTCAGAATGTTTGTCTTTGTAAAATCTCACATGAGTCTGAATTTGGGTCAACTGGGGTCATAAACTAGGTCACTTGGTCAAATTAAAGAAATAGCTAGTGGGCACTCTAGAGGCCACATTTATTATTCATTTGATTTGAAAATTGGTTAAAATGTTTCTTTGATATAGTCAAAGACCAGTTCAAATTTAGGTCATCAGGGGTCATAATCTAGATCACTAGGTCAAATTAAAGAAATATCTTTAGGGCACTCGAGGCCACATTATTTGCTCAGTTGACTTGAAAATTGGTCAGAATGTTTGTATTCATGAAATATGAGTTTGAAATTGGGTCACCTGCGGTCAAAAACTAGGTCACATGGTCAAATTAAAGAAAAACCTTAAAGGCACTCTACTAAGGTGAGCGACCCAGGGCCATCATGGCCCTCTTGTTACATATTATTTTCTCCTTTCATTACCTTTTCTATTTGCACGCTAAATGACCCTAGATGTCGATGCGCCATAAAACACCATACATTCATTCATTCATTAGTTGGATTTAGAAAAAAAGTAGGCAAAATTTTGCAAATGTAGGGAAATTTTGGTCATAAGGAAGAATTATTTACCTAGATAATTACATCTGAAAACAAACAAGGCTAATAAGATTACATGTTATTTCAGGGTTTGGTTCGAGTTCTATCCCTATAGGCATACCCCCATGTAATGTTCCCAGAGGGAGTGTTGGCAGCCTGTCTCAATCTCCACCCTCCCCATATGGAAGTTTTCCTCACTCTGTATTATCAATGCACAGTCAGAAAGACTCACACACAGAGGTAAGACATGAGTTGTTGTAATTTACAAATATACCATTTGGTTTCAAAGCAGTTAATGTCTTCAGGTAGAAGTGTTAACAGGAAAGATTGTATGTAGGAATAAGCCACAAGACTATTTGGAAGTTAAAGAAGAGGTATTTCAAATGATGTAGTTTTAACTATGTTCCACACAATCCCAAGTTTTAATGACCCTTCCAAAGAAGGCTTTTGAAAACATAAAAAGGAGAAAATGCTGTTAACCAGCATTTTCTTCTTTTCCCACAGTGTTTTTTACCCCATGAAAAATAATTCTTTCATTTGAGCCACATTCAAATTGCCATCTGCAAAATGCTTTGAATTTGGGCTTGGATAAAATTTTGTCATTTGGTATAGAGTTAATATTCAATTTTTTTCCTATAGTGATTTATGATGGTGTTTTTGAGCACCAAGGGTTAGATTTGAAGTTTTCTACTTAGAAAGTATTATGAAATTTTTTACAAGGCTTCCATTTTTCACACAAACTTTTCATGAATTTCGTTCGTGGGCTTCTGGTACCTTGAACACTTTGAAGACTTTTGAAGACTTTGTATTTTGTCTTGACAGAGTTTCTTAAGCCAGAATCACATGAAGTTCAGTGGGAGCCCGTTTGCAGAGTTGAACTCGATGTCTCCACGAAGCGGTCCTGGCGGTCCACATTCTCCACTCTACTCACACACCCTCACAAATAATTTGAACAGCAGTCAGGGAAATGATGTTCATAAAATGCAGGCTGATATCCAGGCCTATAAATTGAAACTGGAACACTGGGAACAGGCCTACAATCAAGCTAAATCTGTAAGTAGTCACAGCTCCAGATAGAGGCAGTGATTTTGATTTCAAAATGGAAAATATTAATCAATCTGCACTAAACCCAATGTTATGGGTACTCATTTGAATTGTCTCATCGAGATGATTCTAATGAGTAGCCACAACATAGGGTTTGGAAGAGAAATAATGGATTTAGAATACTATCACTCCCTTTTATCAGGAGGTCTGAGTGGCTGTGTGAACAAGTCAGCTTCTCTAGAAAACTTTGCTAAATGGTGGTCTACATCAGAGGGTGTTAAAAAATTTGAAACATACAGCTTATTTATTTATATGTTTGAAAAGAATTGTTGGGGGACATTTCTAATAAGTACCAAAAACATGTTTTAGTGAAGAACTATTGCAATACATGTATTGTCCTTCTAACCTTACTCTTCAATATGAATCTCAGGCTGTACTTTGCAACATTTCTATGAAATATGTAGCATTTTGAAAAAGTTTTTAGAAAATTGTCAATATGCTTTACCTCTATTAGTTCCTAAAACAACAATAGCATAGTGATAATTGTATTAATAATACAAGGGTTGTCCCAGAACTCTGCGACAAATTTCATAAAGGGGCCGTTTTTAGAGTCAGGACATTCCTTTTTACATATACCATCCATGAAAGATATTATTTAACTTTGTATTAAGTCTTCAATAAAATATTAAATTCAGTTTAACACTTAAGCTGCTGAATAAATGAAACGAAAATCTCCACTTAATACTAGAAGCCCAAACATTTCGTTTTCCAAGCTGATTTCACCGGAAACAAAATACCGTAACGAACAGTGTAAATCAAAGATCAGACTGCACGTTCTGTGCAGTCTGCTCTTGATCTACACTGTCCGCAAAAGGTCAGTGGGTCGCGATAAGCAGCTTAAGGGTTAACTTCAAATCAACAGAATTGATAGGGAGGTGTCATTTACCGGCGCACATCAATTTATCCTGATACCGTATATCAGGTTTTTTTCGCGTCCCAAAATTTTTGCGAGTTGAGTCAAAATCAATTTTTCACGTTTCTTATTTTCATGAAATTATTGGCATGTATCTATTTTTCGCGAAATAAGATTTATATATGATAGCATCAAACCCATCAAAACATTATCAGTGTGTCTGGTATTACATACCGGAAGTGATGGGAAAAGCTAGAAACATAAGATTTACCTTGATAGGTTTCTCAAAATCCCAAAATTACTCATTTTCCAAATGATTCCGATGGTATATATAAATACATAAATAAGGAAAAAGATTTATTCAAACCTTAGACTACCGGTATTTCCTGGTCGGTATATTTATTCACAATTCATAAAGTATCATTTAAACACAAATGGACGCTGGGAAACTAAAGGAAACAACTTTGCTCAGACTTCAGTATAATGATAACTGGTATCTAATGGCAACTGTCCCTCTACATGTTTGTATCATTATGTTAAGTCTGTCTTTTTTTTTTTTTTTTTTTTTTTTTTTTTTTTCATTTTTTTAAGATATCGGCATTTTCAAAGCCATTTCTTAAAATGTCTGGCTTTTCCTTTAAATAATTGTAAAGATCTGTTAGCCACTTTGCACCGAGAGGTTTAAGTCTGGCGAGAGAAAGATCCACTCTGATGTACTCCGGCTGTGTCCCTTATTGCTGTTGTTGCAACACCTTGTCAGCATAAACGACTCAAACTTTCCTTTAAGGAAGTGTTTAGCAGCTTTATTCACACTGAGGTCCATCAGCTGCAACTTGTCAGTACAATTTGGGGAAGTGTCACATATAACAGACAATTTCTCTTAGGAAGGTCACGGAATTCTTCCGTAACTTGTCCCCGAAAGCAGTCAAAGATGACAAGACCCTTCTGTGCTAAGGGTAGATCAAGATCAAATTTTACTTGTCCTATGTAAGGGACGATTATTTTATTGATCTAGTCTTTCATTGTGTCCATGTTTGCCCAATGATTCTCGGAATGGGTGATGTTGAAAGTCTTGGGGAGATCATACTTTGGGTGGCACTGGTCCGTCTTCCCACCGTAAGTCAGTTGAAAGGGTAAAAAGTCTCCGCCCATGGTCCCAGCAAATGTCGCTGTGAAAGAGAAATTAGCCACAGTAAGTCTTTGACAAAACAACATAGGGTAATAGGCAAACACTGTACATACCTGTACATTGTATTATAAAATTATCACAATGATATTATAGATGTGTTTATCACACCTTTGCCTTCCATTGTCTGGTTGTCCCAAAACACAAGCTTATCTCATTACTGCATGGATACTCTTTTCTACACATGTCTTATATAAAACTCTTGAAAACATTGTGACAAAAGGTGAAATTGCTCAAAATGCGTTGTTTACGCATCATTTAGTATTGCATCCTTGCTATCATTTAGTGTTAAGTTGAAGTACCATTAAAATGCCCAATGAGGTAAAGGGTTAACATATGCTTAGTCGCAAAAGTTCAGCTGACGACATTTTGAAGCGACAAATAAAATCAAAGCAAACGACTTTTGAAACGTAATTAGGGTTGATACGGGATAAAAAAAAAAAAAAAATACACATACCAGTGATTTGTTGCTTGTCATCAACACCAGTTATTTCAACTCGCTTAAAGCCTTGCTCGGCCAGTGTCCATTTGGATACGGGAACAATATGTAAGCCTATCTGATCCCAGTTGATCAAAAGCTCAGGCGGAATATTGTTTTCACTAATGTGCTTATCGATACTGTTTAAGAATTTGTCCTTTATTTCATCAAAGTTCTCAACACAGGTCACCTTTTTTGACGTCGTCCCTTTGTGTTTTACAAAATTCATTCTTGACAACAAAGAATAAACCCAAGCCTTTGTCAGATCTACGTGTCCCCCACATTCCACCAGAGAATTTCTTGCTTTCGTCATCACTATGCCTGTGGCTGCCGATCTAACGATGCAGGCATTGATGACTCTACCGGACTCTCTTAATCCATGTATAAAGTCTTGCACTTGTAAGTCCAGATCATCTCCCAACAGTAATTTTCGGCCCCGTTTTGTTGGGGTAAGAACATTCTCACATGTTGCTTCATCATTCTGATCAATCTTTCTTTTCTTTGAATCGCTCAGATGCCGAAAGTAGTCTTTTTTGAAGCCTCTTGTAGTACTTTCGTTCAGTTTTTAGCTCCACTGGCCGAAGGCCAGCGGGCTTATGTCATGGCCTGGTGTCCGTCGTGCGTCCGTCTGTCCGTCCGTCCATGCGTCCGTCCGTCCTTCAGTCCGTGTGTTAACTTTTATTTCTAACATCTTCTTATCTGAAACTACCCATCCAATTTTCATGAAACTTCACAGAAATGATCCTGCCATGGTCCTCTTCAGAATTTCTTGAAAGAATTTGATTCCTTCAAAAACTCTGGTTGCCATGGCAACAAAACTGAAAAATACTGGAAATCTTTAAAAATCTTCTTGTCTGAAACCATAAGGCATAGGGCTACCAAATTTGGCATGTAGCTTTATGTAGTAGACCTCTATCAAGTTTCTTCAAATTATAGCCCTGGGGTCAAAATTGGCTCTGCCCCAGGGGTCGCAAGTTTTACATAGGCTTATATAGAGAAAACTTCAAAAAATCTTCCTGTACCTAGCCATAAGGTCTAGAGCTACCAAATTTTGCATGTAGCTATATCTAGTGGGCCTCTACCAAGTGGGCCAAAATTTTAGCCCTGGGGTCAAAATTGGCCCAGCCGCAGGGGTCACAAGTTTTACATGGGCTTACATAGTGACAAGAAATCTTCCTGTTTTGATATTTTTTTGTTTAAATTAGCCTTGCATCAGGGGTCTTATGTTTTACAGAGGCTTCATATGGACAAAACTTGAAAATCACCCTATTTATAACCATACAGCATAGACTTGTATTATTTTGGCATGTGGCTTTATCTTATGGACCTCTACCAGGGTTCAAGTAATTATAGCTCTGGGATCAAAAATGGCTTTGCCCTGCAGGTCTCAACTTTCACATGGGCTTTTACAGAGAAAACTTTGTAAGTCTTCATTTTGAAACCATTTGGCTCAAAATTGAAATGTTTAGAATTTATGGTTTATTAGCTCCACTGGCCGAAGGCCAGCGAGCTATTGTCATGGCGTTGTGTCCGTCGTCCGTCCGTCCGTCCGTTCGTCCGTGCGTGCGTCCGTAAACTTTTTCTTTAAAAAACTTCTCCTCAGAAACTATTGACTGGATTTTTACCAAATTTCACAGGAATGTTCCTTTGGTGGTCCTCTTTCAAATTCCTTCAAATAATTGTGTTCCATGAAGAATTCTGGTTGCCATGGCAACCAAAGTAAAAAACCTTTAAAAATCTTCTCCTCCCAAACCGCTATTTGGATAGCATTATTATTTTGCAGGAATGTTCCTTAGATACAGGTTTACAGAATTCCTTTAAAAAAAAACGATCTGTCAAAAAACATGGCTTTTATGGGAGACTCATTTTCCTTTTATGGTATAAAGTAAAATCTTTGAAAAATTTCTTCTCTAAAACTATTCATTGGATTTCATTGTTGTTTTGCAGGTAAGTTCCTATGGTCTGCCAAATTGTTTCTATGGTGGTTGTATACCAAATTCCTTTTAAAAAAATGATACACCTAAAAACACATTTTTTTATAGACAAGGCTTATATTTCAAAAAAATGTTCTTCTCCAAAACTATTTATTGTGTTAGTTTTATCGACTAACAAAGAAAAAGGAAGAAAATTGGATTGACTTGACCTAGTCAGGGCTGTCCTATTTAAGCCCACACATTTTCCTTGGTATTAAGATCACAATTTACTCCAATGATATGCTATTAGTTAGTACTAGTAATGAAATATCACTGGCCATAAATAAGATAAAAGCTTGACCACCTTTCACAACTTGAGCTTTTCAATTTTGCCTTATTACTAAGCCTGAGTAACCATGCCAAGATAAAAAAGAAAAAGTATTTTAATAACAAAACCCCCATGTTGTAGGTACTTTATAGTCCTTTTGATATAGAACAAGAGAACCTCTGCACTTTTATTAGTTCTGGTAAAGGTTTGTTGACCTACTAATGAGTAAATGCAGAGTGGACAGAGAAGGGGTGTAAATCCTGGTGACCTGGTACACAGTGGGACAGGGCTTTACATTTGTGATAAGGCATTAATGTTACCCAGTCAAACTGATCCCGCAACTTCAGTACACCAGAATTAATCTGTGCCCTGGAGCAGGATATTTGATTTATGTAAATGCATTTGTAGACCATTTTGTGTTGTTTGCCACAGAAGACATTCTAACTGTGAAAAGTTGATTATTAGGGATTAGGTGTTCATTGTATGCCAGCATATTTCATTCTATCTGGTGTATTGATGTAAGTTGATCTATCTTGCTATAACATTCATTCATTTGCCCTCCTAGCTGTTCTTTTAGATTACCCCTTTACCACACAATCACAACTTTTAACGACCCTGAGAAAGACATATTTTCTATATTTTGATGTTTCCCCACCCAAAATGGTTTGTGAAAGGACCTGTTGCAGACAACATATCTTCAAATTTGTAAGACATATATAAAAAAGGATAGAAATTATTGTGGGAAACTAAGAAAATGCTGGTTACCATTTTTTTCTTCTTTTCTCACAAGTTTTTTCCATACCTTTTTTCTTCAGTGAGCTAAAATGCAGGATTGAATGGTAATTGTTAAAAACTTCTTCTCGCCATTATAGAAATATCAGGCCTGTGGAGCGATACAGGCGCTCAAGCGCCTCTAGTATTTATAAGCCAGTGGAGCGATACAGGGCCATCATGGCCCTCTTGTCTACTTTCTGTACTGAATTTTCTGATGGTCTTCGGAGTACCAAACTCTGCCGCATATTTCCCTATTTCAAATCGTTGTTCCGGCGTATATCATCTGTAAGTGCCTCGCTTGGGCGACATTGTCTTGACAGCATCAGTTACAAGATGAGTTGCTAATTCCTCAGCTTCCCTGTTTTCTTTTTCTTTTTGCAAAGTTACTTTAACGAATTGTAACATTTTCTTTTCGTCTGAACTAGTCTACGATTCGTAATGAAATGGGACTGATGAGTGTGGGTGAGTAAGAATAACTAAAGAAATTCAGTGTGAGTGAGATTTATTTTATTACATTATAATCCCAAAATTACCGTACTAAATACATTGTATAGATTAACGGTACTCAAGCCGACTCGCTTACTTGATTACCTACCTACAGTGGAACATTATTACTCGCCTGTTACGTTAACAAGAACCAAGTGTGTCTAAGATAAGAAATTTTTTCTCTTGATGTTTCGTATTAAAGGAAGAATTTTTAGAACGTATGGAAAATTTAGTGAATATAATTTTCATGAGAATGACCTACTCGCGAAAATAGCAAAAATTTCCTTCCTGCAAAAAAAACCCAATATACGGTATGTTTAAGTAAGAACTCAAGTCATGCACAGATATTTTCAATACTCTATGTTATTTCTGCTAAATAACTCATGGACATCTTTTTCTGATACTTTGACGTCAGCACAGAAAAGTTGAATGTAATCACATAAGCAATGGACAGTATACAGACAAACGAAAACGGTTGGTAGAAAATAGGAAGTTTGAAATGACAATGTTGGAAGATCGAGCGGCGCAGCAGACAGTTATAAAATTTGTGCCAATGTCAGAATGACACCCATCCAGACTATTAAACAAATGTATCATACTTAAAACATTTCTCAGTCACTAGTCTTCAAACATCAGAAAGAGGAGAAAGGCCGATTTCTATA
This sequence comes from Tridacna gigas, assembly GCA_945859785.2. NCBI lineage: Eukaryota > Metazoa > Mollusca > Bivalvia > Cardiida > Cardiidae > Tridacna > Tridacna gigas. Next base: position 46,497,530 of record OX244030.2, on the reverse strand, counting down.
AATGAAGAATCGTGTGATTTGGTAGAGAGGTGCATTTTTGCAGATCGGAGACTAACAGACAAGAGATAGCGTCGTCAGCCGTAATTTCCTGGTGTTATATCCGTAGATTTTCTTTCTGGACAAACTGGACATGCAAGATTGGTTTCATGTCTGTCATCTGGTTTGAAATTAATGGAGAATACTTTGAAAAAGGCATGTAAACTTAACATTTACGTCGTTATTGACGTTTGACGTGCGCCACAGTGTGCATGGTTTTCATGGTATTTATGATACAGTCTTCTTATTTGTAAAGATTTCTGTGTGATGTTTTATCTCTATGTTTGGAATATATGAAATAAAAACATATCTGAAAATTGCATTTTTAGCGTTTCATTTTCTTTTGTAAATGAAATTGAGTTTTGGGACAACAGTTTTGGGACAACCCTCATATATACTCTGTAATATATATTAAAAATATTTATTGACTGTGAAAAATTGTCAAAATGGCAGGGTAAGTGTTGCAATTATTGATACTGTGGGTTTTTTTCCACAATGGTCTATCTGCTTGAAGAAGGCATTTTTTTCACTCCATCAGATTTTTAGCTTAGCTGTTTTTGAAGAAAACATCAAGGTATAGCAGAACTTGGCCTTCAAATTTTGTTACATGACTTATAACTGAATGTTTATTTTTACAGGCATGTGAAGCCTGGAAGAAAGAAGCAGAGGATACTTCGAGGAAAATGAAATCAATGGAAGAAGAAAAGATGGCCCTGATGAAACAGAGGGATGAGGTGGGTACAGAAAGGGATGGGAGAAAAGCTGGATCTTATGGCCGTTACATTGTCTTATTCTTTTTACAACCATACTGTAGACAACATTTGAGAACATTGTTGGACAGGAGCTAATGCTTGTTACATGCTATCTGGAGTGCAGCACATGAAAAGGGACCTTCGGACAATTGTGTAAATTGTTGTCTCGGATTAGCCTGCACAGTCCGCGCAGGCTAATCCGGGACAGCACTTTACAACTAAGTAAGATTTTTTCATACAATAGACTTTCGTGAGATAGAAAGTCGCATAGAAACGGGAAGTGTCGTCTCGGATTAGTTACAGACTGCACAGGCTGATCTGGAACGACAAACTTTTACGCATATGTCTGAAGGCCCCTTTTTGTGTGTTGCACGCCATTTGTGAATCAAAGGTATGAGAAGAGTTTTAAAAAAAAAAAGGAAAATAGATAATGTAGCGGAATGGTAGCAGAATGGTACTGCTATTTTATATTGCTCTGTGATGTATGATACCTAGCAAGTCATCACCTGATCTGGGATCCATAAAATCCATTTTGTCTAACAATTGACTGAATTGTAAGGTAGACTAGTCTTCGGACATGCAGGAAATTGACTAATAGCAAAAAGTGTCAGCCCAGGTCAGTCTGCTTGGAATGCGCAGGCTGACCTGGGTCAGTACTTTTTGCAGATGCATTAAGCCACTCCCCCTTTTTTTACAGAGCATGGCTCATGTATTTTTGCATCTCTGCAAGATATGTACATGTTACAATTTACATCTCTGCAGCAGATGTAATCTTGATCGGCTCTGTTCACAAAAGCAACAAAAGTTATACTTGTTTCTTCAATTTCTAGTTTCATGGGTAACCAGAAATAAAGTGTTTGGGGTTTTAGTCCTAAACCTTACAAATGCCATACATTTACAGTCTCTTAGTTCCCCACACAGCAGACTGCTTTTGAAAACATCATGGAAAAAAGGAGCTTATTGCTAGCAATTTATGTTTTCCATTTCTCTACTGTTTTCCTTTTGGTTCGTTTATGTGCTAGTTGGCAGTTGAACAGTTCTTTATTGTTCAATTCTGTGCTTTAACCAACATGAATAAGAGGGCTTTTGAAAGCATTGTGGGAAAAGGAGAAAATGCTGATAAGCAGCCTTTTCTCCTTTTCCCACAATGCTTTCTACCCTTTCAAAGACAAGTCCAAAATGTAGCCACATTTAAATTTGTCACCTTCCAATTCTTTCAAAATTAGAAAATCTAAAATTTTGTCTGGTAAAGAATTAAAGTGATGACAGTATCTACTGTGTTATCCTTACAGGCACTGAAACAGTATAATAAGTTAAAGGTGGATGCAAACATCTTGAAGAGTTCATCAGTAACTGGTCCTGTCAGATTAGTAAACAATGCATCTACAGAGCTGGATAATTTGATGTTACCCCAGCTCATGCAGATTCAGCAACAGTTGCGTGCAGACTTGGAGAAAGTGGAGCAGGTGAGGGAATAATTTTTTTTTTTTTTTTTTTTTTTAAGAAAAAAAAAGGCAATTCTTATAGAGCTAAACCTTGATTTAGTTGCTTATACAGATATTGTAGGTCAAGATCAGACTGCACAGTATGTGCAGTCTGATCTTGGATCTACATTGTATCCTTCTGTGCAAGATATTCTTGACAAAAACAGCTTTGAGATTGCATAATTAAGCACTGAGAATGTGTTTTATTTATTTAGCACTACAAGGGTTAGGCATAAAGTACAAAGTAAATGAGCCATGCTCTGGCAAAAGGGGGCTTAATGCATCTCTGTGATGTATACCATGCAAGTCATCACATGATCATGGATCCATATAGTAAATTTTGTCTAACAACTGACTGAATTGTGAGATGGAACGGTCCTTGGACTTGGAGAAAATTGACCAGTAGTAAAAAGTTCAGCCCAGGTCAGCCTGTGTGGACTGCACAGGCTGACATGGGTCGATACTGTTCACAGATGTATTAAGCCCCCTTTTCACAGAGTACGGCTCATTACTGAAATGACCGTATGTTATTTGTAGGGGAGAAAGGCCTTATAGCTTTAACATGTTTCACGTGACATTAGACAGTTAAGAACAAAGATAAGACTGCATGTTATGTTTAGGTAGATCTTGATCTAGACTTCATACAAAGGTACCTGAATGTGCAGTCTGAATTTTGCTCCAGTTATACATTTTGTTAGATGTCTTGAATTTTCAGGTTCTTCCAATAATCAGACTAGAAATATTTAGTTGATTCATACAGCTCTTGCATTGTAAAGTAAAGAACTGCATAAAGGGTCTAAGATTATAGGAATTTAGTGAACATTGCTAAATAATTTTGTTGTGTAATAATTGTACTGTAGTAAACACACATACTTCAAGGCAGGACTGGGCAGAAAGATTCACAAGACATTGGGCAGTGTAATTTGAAGATTAGTAACATGTTCTTTGCTTTTTGATCTGAATCCGCAATGTCTTAGAAAGCAACAGGACTTTCACTTGCAAGTTTAATTTTAACATTTTTCTGTTCTAGATGGCTTACATACATAAAGTAGAGAACTTGCACCTGCAGGCTGAATTTTAATATTTTTCTGTTCCAGATTGCTTTCAAACAGATGGCAGAGAAGTTGCACCTGCAGGCTGAATTTTAATATTTTTCTGTTCCAGATGGCTTACAAACAGAAGGCCATCAAGTGTGTAATATGTCAAGACAAGAACAGATGCATAGCTACATCACCATGTAACCATTGTGTAATGTGTGAGAAGTGTGCACCTACAAAAACTGATTGCCCACTCTGCAGGGTCGGAATTGTCCAGAAAGCGACAGTGAATTATCACTTGTAATGAAAGTGAGCAGTAGGAATAAGTTATAGACTGACTCTTAACAAATTTAGATGTATGAAACTTTGTTAGTGTTTTAAAGGAACAACTAAAGATATAGTTTTATTTTGTGAAAAAAATAATGAAAACTTTTGTAAAAAAGTGAATATTTTGTGAAATGATGCACTGTTGAAATAAAAAAAATAGGTAAGCACAAAAAAAATAATACTATGTACATGGCGGGATTTCATTTGAAAAAAGAATTTTGTTTGTTTGTTTGTTTCTTTTAACCCTTTACAACATAAACCAGAGTTTAAACAACTTTTAGAAAGAATGCATATGAAAACACTGTGAGAAAAGGAGGAAATGCTGCTAGCCAGCATTTCCTCCTATTTCCACTATGTGTTTTATGCTTTCAAAGACATATCCCATAATTAAAGCCACAGTTAATTTGTCATGTGCAACTGCATTAGATTTTGACAAGTCCAAAATCATGCTGTGTGGTAAAGGGTTAAGGGCTCTTGTAAGCTGTAGTTAAAGCTAAGTAAAATTTCATGACTGTGTTAAAGTTTAATGAAAGATCAGTTATCTCATTTGATACTGTTTTTGTCAGAACCTTCAAATCTTGTGTCATTTACTGTAGGTAAGATATTTGTTGCTTTGTTTTTGTTTACATTTTCATCAGAACTGTTATTTAGTAGTTTCAGATAGGTTTCATTTAGTGAGTTTTACTGGGCTCATGCACTATGATGAGGATTTAAAAATTACTAAACAAATTGCCATTTCTGTTTTAACTCTACCAGACAACAAAATTTAAGACTAGTCCAACTTGAAAGCATTTGCAGACGACAAAATAAACATGACTTAAGAATAAAAATATGCTTTTGGAAGGGTAGAAAACATTGTGGGAAAAGGAGAAAATGCTGGTTACCATGTTTCTCAGGGTCGTTAAAAGTCGGGATTGTGTGGTAATGGGTTAATCCATTTCCTCCTTCAGATAACAAATTTTGTCTTGCAGTATAAGATATTTGAAATCACTTTGGCAAAAGGGGAAGTGTTTTTTTTTTAAGTTTCTCTCTTTTTTTTTTCACATTAAACTCTGCATCAAGCCTTTTTAGGGAGTTGTTTTTTTAAGGCTTCTACTGGAAATTTTTTTAGAGATAAAATATGTTTAAAATGAGAGAAGAAATTGTGTCTAGAGGTTTAAAAGTTTTCCAAACAATCCCAAGTTTTAAGGACCCTGAGAAGACTTTTGAAAACATTGTGGTCAAGGGGACTTTAACCAGCTTTTTTTTCCTTTTCCCACAATATTTCCTACCCTTTTAAGAACAAACACCACCTTATGAAACATTCTTTTGTTTTTGTCATAAGCAGTTTGTTTCATGTTGCAGAGCTAAATAGGATAATCATGCAAAGCATTCTTGTATCTCTTCTTCAAAGTATATTACTGTCAGTACTGTATGACGGTGTACATTCAAGGTTCAGATATCAATTTCAAGTCTGTTCTCTGCAAAGAAATAAAAAAGGAAGTTCTTGGACTAAAAGAGGACAGACAGACAAAGGGATATGAACCATGTTCTGGCAAAAGGAGGCTTAATGCATCTCCGTGAGGCATTGTACTGATCAAACCATCACATGATTATGGATCTGTAATAGCCAATTTCTTAACAACCGACTTTATCATGGGGTAGACTGGTCCATGGACAGGCAGAAAATTGACCAATAATGAAAAGTTTCGGCCCAGGTCAGCCTGTGCAGACTGCGTAGGCTGGCCTGGGTCAATAATTCTTGCAGATGCATTAAGCCCCTTTTTCACAGAGCATGGCTCATGTAGAATTTTAGGCTTAGCATTTAAATTAGGTCTGGTGAGTGCTTTTGTAGTTTTGTTTTATTAGTAAAAATGTGCAATCAGTGACTTGCATTAATGTGCTGTTCATTTTTTTGTTAATTGATATTTCCTTTTTTTTGTTTTGCTTCTAGAGCACAATCTGCTCACTGTTAGCTTTTGTGATTTACAACTGTCCGTCTGTCCTTTAGTCAGTCTGTCCATGTTGTCAGTCTTTGCAAACAAAGAAAAAATGAAATATTAGAGAAAACAGATTTATTATGAAAGAGGAAATGATGATTCTTTTTAATGGTCTCAGTAATTTGATCAAGACAACTACATTCAATACTTTATCCAGATCCCAAAATATGATGAACTACTGTGGAGAACTATGGAAAAATAATTCTGAATGATAGATAGCTAAAGCTTGACCTTTGATACACATTAAGACAAGTCAAACTTTTTTTCAGTCACAGTTGTAAAGGGAAAAACTAAAGATATTCATGTCAGGAAGCAAACAAGTCTAGAGCTTAAATATTTTGTAAATAACAGTTTGATTGTATGTGAGCTAAGTAAAAGGGCATGGGCCATGCTCTGCAAAAAGGATGTTTAATGCGTCTGCAAAAAGTATCTAGTCATGTCATACTTCTCAGTCCACACAGGCTGACCTGGCTCAGAACTTGCTGTTGGTAAATTTTCTGCATGTCAAAGGACGTTTCTCTCTCATGGTTCATGAGACAAAATGGATCCATATGTATGTAACGACTTACTTGGTCTAATGCATTAAGAAGATGAATTAAACCTCCTTTTTCCAGGGAATTGCTTGCACATTCAGTTTTCACTGTTTAGGACATACATTTATAACATGAGAGCATGCTGGTCCTGCAGCAGACTACTTCTCATAACATTATGGCAAAAGGCATCTTTGCTGAAGAGTTTCTATCCTTAATTTGCTACAATGTTTTCACAAATATTCATGTATCAGACCTCAGTTTATAATTTCAATTTTAGAAGGATGTTTTATAGAGTCTTCTGCTACCATGAGATACAAAATATACCATAGAATTAATCTGTTTCGTAGGACTGTGATTGCAACCTTCAACTTGCCAATTTCAGCATGCATTAAAGCTATCTGTGCTCCAGTGCTTTTACTTGCTATATTTGCTGATATGATTCTTTGTAGTTAAGATAAACAGCTTTAGTTAACCATTTACCAAAGAATGCTGAGTTTTAATCCTTAACCATGCAATCCTGCATTTTAACGACTCTGTTCAACAAGATTTTTGAAAACATTGGGGGAACAAAAGAAAATGGTGTAAACTGGCATTTTCTTTTCCGTCATTGTTTTCCATGCTTTCAATGACAAATCCCACAATGTGGCCAGATTAAAATTATAGTCTGTGAATGCTTTAAATGTAGACAGGTCTAAAGTTTTGCCATATGGTAAAGAGAGTTAATGACCCTAAAGAAGAGGATGTTAAAAAACGTTGTGGAAAGAAGAGAAAATGCTGATAACTTGTCCCATATTGAAAGCCTTTTTATACAACAGATTAAATTTGACGAAAGTGATTGGACTTGTCTTTGATTTAATGGATAGAAAGAGATTGTTGAAAACAGGGAAAAGGATGATAGAAAATGTTTTTCCAACACTGTTTTTAAAACTACTCTCCAAGCTCATGAAAAAAACAAGATTATTTGAATGCATGCTAACTTTTCTCACTTTGATTCTCAACCTTTTCAGACATAAATTCTATCCTTTAGGCCAGTTAGGTATACATGTTGACTGCAAGTGCTTTCAGTTTGGACTAGTCTAGAATTTCGTTGCCAGTAAGAGTTGTAACTTATTTTACCTACGGAACAAACTGAGGTCATACATTGAGTGCATTGAAGGGCAGGGTGTGGATAGGTATACATGAACTACAGGGTTAAGGTCATCTCGTGTTTCTGATCACAATTTCCTATGCACAATGTCATCACATATTTACTTCATTGTTGAAAAAAAGAAAATAAAAAAAATATTTGAAATAACTATTGAAATAACTATCATCTTTTAGGTGTAGTAAACATTGCATTGAAGGAAGAATCATTCTAGATTTAAGATATTCTTTTAATTTTCGTGTTCATTCTTATTTTCGTTAAGCATATTGTATGATGTAGAAATTTATGATTTAGTCAAATATGTCTGAAGCAGCCACTTTAAGGAACACTTTAACAAACATTTTAAGAGAATTGTATTATAGGGAAGGTTGGTTGGAGCATCTCTTCGCAAGAGCGCCATATGTATCAAATGAAATCTTTGCAGTCAAGAAAGAAGTCTCCTTCAGAAAGTGTAGATCTAAGATTTGACTGCACCATTTGTGCATTCTTAACTTGATCTACAAAAGCATGGTTGCGTAGTACAGGTGGCTGCTGAACACAGATTTGGACAAACACAGGATTTTAATAGAAAAAATTGGAATGAAAACATGCAAGTAGCTGATGAGACAGAGCTACCAACTTTTATGATATCCCTATGTAGTTTGCTGTTCCAGTGAAGTTTTACCGATTCGTCAAATACTAGTGAGACTAAATGTACTTTCAAATTCTGTAAGGGCCATTTAGTGTCACATTCTGAGCAACTACGGTTTCATATTACCACAAGCATTACCACTGGTGTTTATAATCAAATCAAATGCCTGTAATTCAGATCTGTAAATTATAATAGATTCCAAGTTTTCATATATGTTTCAAATTTTGGCTACAAACACAAATTATCCCTTTACCAAATGACAAAATTTTAGACTGGTCCAAATTGAAAGCATTTGCAGATGACAAAGTAAATGTTACCAAAAAATTGAATTTTGTTTTGGGAAGGGCAGAAAACATTGTGGGAAAAGGAGGAAATGCTGGTTACCTACATTTTCCCCTTTTTCCACAATGTTTTCAAAAGGCTTCTTTCTCAGGGTCATTAAAAGTCGGGATTGTGTGGTAAAGAGTTATTTGAATTTTTCAATAACAGTCAAAATGTCTCTCCGAGAAGAGGTACCGTGCAAAACAGCTATGCTCAATGGACAGAGCAGACCCTTGATCCTTTATTCCTATTTGTAAACCTAGAATTGACGTAGTAAGCTTTAGCTACAATAAACATCTGAGTCTGTATTCACCAAACATTCTTAAGAATTTTCTTAGACTTGCGTTGAAGAATTTTCTACATTTGAAAGTAACACTTCTGATTGGCTAAACAATTTGGTTTATCCACTTCTGATTGGCTGAACCATTTGGTTTAGCCAGCCAATCAAAAGTTATGCAACTTTCAATTCTAGAAAATTCATTAGACTTAGACAAATAATATTCTTAAGAATGGATGGTGAAAACGGACCCTGATTGTATCATGAGGGATCAAATGTCTTCTTACGTGCTGGCCTACTGGCATTGTTTTGATAGCTATAAAGCCTAAACTATCTCCAAGAAACTGACCAATTAAATTACTTCATCATCGTGTGGAAATAGATGACTTTATACTTAGAAGCTCTGTCTTATCAGGGATTTAACCCTTTACCACATGATGCCAACTTTTTACGACCCTGAGGAAGAAACCTTTTGAAAACATTGTTGGAAAAGGAGAAAATGCTGGTTACAAGCATTTTCTCCATTTCCCACAATGTTTTCTGCCCTATCAAAGAAAACCAGCATCACTTTAGCCATCTTGAAATTGCTGTCTGCAAATGCTTTCAATTAGGATAGGTCTAAAATTGTGTCGTGTGGTGAGGGGTTAATGCATGATACATTGAAAACAGACTTGTTTGATAAATGGATAGTGTTTCATGGAACAGTAAAATAAATCTTAATATTTGTAACGTGCACTGATTGGAATATATTATTTTCAAAGGATCAGTTGTAACAGACAAACATTTGTAATGAAGTGTGGCAGCAGTTCTGGTAACCCATGCATCAGAAGTGCTGCTACACTTTTTTAGGAAGAACAAGTAGTATACAACAGGGGCTGAAAAAGCCTAAAAACAAAATGATTCAATTGGAAATGTAAACATTCATTACCTGTAATTAGATTCAATCATCGATATAGGTTTCATTAATGAATTGTTTATTTATGTTATATCAATCTTAAGAAGATATTGAATAATGGCACCTTATATTGGGCTGAAATAGGGTATGATAGGTTGGAAATATTTTCTGTATCTTGTTACTGTTGTTAATAATTGTGGCAAGCTGCAGTAAGAAAGGAGCCTTGTATTAAACAAGCATATCAGCCATGCTCTTTGAAAAGTGGGTTTAATACATGTTCATGGTGCATTGTACCAAGCCAGTCATCACATAATTATGGATCCATAAAATACATTTTGTCTGACAATCGGCTGATTCTCAATGTAGAATGGTCCTAGGGCATATAGAAAATTTATCTAAAGCAAAAAGTACCCGGACTAGGCATCTACCTGTCTTGTGCAAGGACATTTTGAGTTTTAGTTACATGGTTCCTTAATCCTTTTCCAGACAGCAGACTGACGTGGGCCAAAACTTTCCACTATCTTAAAATTTTCTGCATGTCGGGATAATTCTAGCTCATGATTCAGTTGGTTGTTTGACAAAATGGATTTTATGGATCCATAATTAAGTGATGTCTTGTTAGTACAATTCATTACAGAGATGCATTAAGCCTCCTTTTGTGAGAGCATGGCTCATATGTTAGACTTCTCCAATCTGAAAGTATGTGTAGATGCAGACAACATAATTATGTGGCCCAGATGAAGAGCTTTGTCTCTAAAAAGGGAGAAAACATCATTTGAAAAGGGGTCACCAGCATTATCTCCCTTTCCCATGATATTGTCAAAAGGCTACATCCTTACGGTGGTTAACTCCTTATCACTCAATCCCAAGTTTTCACAACCGGGAAAAGCCAGTAGAAAACCTTGTCGGAAAAGGAGAAAATGTTGCTTACTAGCTTTTTTCCTCCTTTTACCCACAATGTTTTCAAAAGCTTCCCCTGTCAGGGATGCTAAAGTACTGGATTGTGTTTTAGAGGGTAAAAGATGTCGGTTAAAATCGTTTGGTTCTATCACTAATTTTGGCCCAGTATAGATGTAGCACATTTAGCTTATAGGTTCTTTGTTTTTTTTTCCATTTGTGTTTAAGATCACTGTTGATCAGTGAAAGAATTCATCCTTGTCTTAGATATAATTATTTGCTACTTTCTCACTAATTGACTCTTTTGTTGAAATGTTTTTTTTTTTGTTTGTTTGTTTTTCAAATGGACTTGGTGCAAACTTCTACTTTATACTGATACATATTATTATGGTTAGCATAATTCTCTCCCTTTTAACCTTTTATCAGACAACAAAATTTTAACCTTATCCAAATTGAAAGCATTTGCAGATGACAATTTCAGTGTGGCTCAGATGGTGCAATTTTTGTTTGATGGGGTAGAAAATGTTGTGGGAAAAGGAGAAAATGCTGGTTACCAGCATTTTCTCCTTTTCCTACAATGTTTTCGAAAGGCTTCTTTCTCAGGGTCATTAAAAGGTGGCATTGTGTGGTAAAGGGTTAAGTAATGCAAATGAGATAGCTTTGGAAGAAAAGTTTTGTCGGACTTGAGTATGCTTTATCAGCTGAGGCTAAAGCATTTATGTTGACGTGTCATACCTCATACTGATTGTCTTCATAAAGTGCTACAGCTAGGCACTTTGATGAGCTTTGCTTGGAAAAAATTGTAATACAGTAGTTCCTGATGGAAGCAACTAGGAGGTTGACCCTGTCTGTTTCTTTTAAGGATCTCTACCCAGGTGTTGTACATAAAACAAAGTTACTCATTTTGATCTGATAGAATATGAATACTGGTTTACTTGAAAGAAGATAGATATTAGTTGATCTTAGATTATATAGATACTGGTTGACCTGCCTGCTTATGAATATTGGTTGATCTGGGTGCATATGAAAATGGGCCATGCTCTGGCAAAAGGGGGCTTATTGCATCTCCGTGATGCGTGATACCAAGGAAGCCATCTTGTGATGATGGATCAATGAAGTCCATTTCATCTAAGAACTTAGCGAATCTTTAGGTAGACTGGTCCTTGGACGCACATGAAAGTGACCAATAGCGAAAAGTTTCGGCCCAGGTCAGCCTGCGCGGACTGCGCAGGCTGACCTGGGTCGATACTTTTCGCAGATGCATTAAGCCCCCTTTTCACAGAGCATGGCTCAAATTGTTTTACTTGACAATGTTCTGGAATATATTGATGGATCTGACAGGGTTTGAATATTACTTGACTTGACATTGTATTAATTTGGATTGACCTGATAGTATTTTGGGTATGATTGACCTGATTTCGTATTTAATAGGGGTTTACCTTTACCTGTTTAAATATGGGTTGAACTGATTGCATATGAATATTGGTAATGACCTGACAGTGATTGGCCAATTATGGTCTAAGTTACATAAAGGTCACATTGATAGTGCCATAAATTACAGATATGTAAGTTTGATGTCATTAGGAGAGATTAAGGTCTGTATCCACGAATCAGTCTAAAATTAATTGTAATTTGAAATTCTAATACTTGCCATCTGATTGGCAGAGCCAATCAAATGGCAAATATTGGAATTTTGAATTGTAACAGTATTTACAATGGTTGGAGGATACAGCCTAAGTGTTGTTTTGATTGATAAAGATAAGTTTGTACTGTTGTCTGTGAAATAAGTATTGAGGTAAAGAATCTGTGCTAATGATTTTCTATAGAGATTTAACCCAATACTGTGCAAACACAACTTTGTATGCCTCTCTGTCCTATAGCCTTTGAAAATTGTGTGGAAATAAGAGCAACTGATTGCTACAGTTAAAACTAGCAATTTGCTTCTGTTTTCACAGTGATTTTCATTTTCGTTACAAAAGGACATTTTAGTTTTCTACAAGTACAAAACTTTGTATTAGTGTCACTTGCACTTGGATTTGGTGGGTTAAAAATTAGCCATGTGTCGTAACAGGTTAGAAGGAAATCTGTCTATTTTTGTTGTTGATTATGAAATGGCTGTGAGTGTTTCCTCCACATAGTATACATATAGTATGAGATTTTCTTTCCTTTCCTGAATTCCCCTTTTTCCTGTCTATCTTTCAAGTAGATCATCTTGACCAGTATCTCTTGTTAAGAATGCACATGTTATCTTCCCTTTTTCATTATAGTTTGGAAATCTTTATCAAATTTATTGGAAAATAGTTAAATCAATGCTACCTTTGGTATCAATGGTTGAAAAAGAGTGGTTTTCTAAGTAGATATGTGGTCTTAAATATAAGCCTTAGATCAGAAAGAGGAGTGACCTTTAAGACTTCCAAGAGATTAATTAGTTGACAAAAAATACCCAAGTAATCTATTTGCAAGACTTTTGTGCTCATACTAGCATTATCAGATGGGGTAGGTCCAAGATCAGATTGCAGATTCTATGCTGTCTGATCTTGCACAAAAGTGTCTGAAAAAGCAGTTGCCTAAAGGGTTAAATGAAGCACAGACAACTGTGTAAATATACCATTGTGGGTTGTGTTAATAAAAGATGACTTGTATTTCCGAATTCAAGAATACCTAGCAGCCATTTTCTTTTATGGACTGTGCATGTTTTATTTACATTGGGTCCCAAGAAGGGAGACTGATGATTTAAAAAGATAATCTATCTGTGAAATTTTGCATGAGGACCTTTGTAAATGACTAAAGTTTGGAGTCGAATGATTTGAATAGGTATGAAACAAGCAAAAAGTAGCAATTTGCAGCATTCTCTTATTTAACAATCAAATTTTAATTTAAGACGCTTAGCCATTGTTAAATTGCCACTTACATTGGAACAGTGCTTTGGCAAAAAGGGGTTTAATGCATCGCTGAAGTGCATTATTCCAAGCAGGTTGTCACAATTATCGATCCATAAAATGCATTTTGTCTGACAAACAACTGAATTGAGGCAAAACAGTCCTCGGAAATCTAGAAAATTTACCAATAGCAAAAGTTTTTAATCTATGTCAGCCTATGCAGGCTGTGCAGGCTTAGCTGGATCAATACCATTTGCAGATGCACTAAACCCCCTTTTCACAGAGCATTACTCATTTATTTTATGTAAAATTTCCCATCTAGCTGCTGTCTTTCACTGTTACCTAATGAAACATATGCAAAGGCAACTGTGTGAAATAGGAATGATCAACATAAATCAAGATTTAATAAATGTACATCATTACCCCTGAAAATACTGTGACAAGTGGAGAAACTACTTATTACAAGTCCTGTTTCACTTCAGGTACAACATATTCAAAACTCATAAGCAAGACTAAATAACCAACTACATGTACATGTACCCTGTTATTTGTTACATTTAGCTCCATTTTGTGACAAGTTTTTCAGGAACCTTACTTCGATAGAAAGCTTGAAAACGGAAATGCAAGTCGGTTCTTTAGTTTGAAATTTCTGTAAACTTTTGTTTTTTGATGGCGTATAGATTCTCATATTTTGAGCCATACTCTGACAAAAGGTGGTTTATTGCACCTGTGTGACGCTTTATAACAAGCAAGACATCACATGATTATGGATCCATGAAATGTTTTTGTCCAACAACCAACTAAATTATGATGTAGTGTGGTCCTTGGACAAACAGAAAATTAACAGAGCAAAAAGTTTCCACCCAGGTTAGCCTGTGTGGAATGACATGGGGTTTTTTCCACTCAGATGCATTAACCCTTTACCACACAATCCCAACTTTTAACGACCCTGAGAGACTTTTGGAAAACATTGAGGGAAAAGGAGAAAATGCTGGTAACCAGCATTTTCTCCTTTTCCCACAATGTTTTCTTCCCTATCAATGACAATTTCCATCATTTGAGTAACATTTAAATTGTCGTCTGCAAATGCTTTCAATTTTGACAAGTCTACATTTTTGTTGTTTGGTAAAGAGTTAAACTCCCTTTTTCACAGTGCATGGCTCATTTTCTTCGTTCTGACGTTATGTATGCTTACCTAGAAGCATGCAAAAGAAAGTAATTATCTACTGACTAGGTGAATTTATTGAATCATTAAAACTATTAATTGTTTATCATATGTTTTTACTTGTTTACTGTCTCTACCTTCACCCCTCCATAGTAAGAGCATTTGCAGACGAAAAATTTAATGTAACTCAAATGGTTAGGTGACCTTGGACTAGTTGTTAACTATCAAAAATTAAAAAGGGAAACCATACAACAGGACATTTGAACATCAAAATATTTTTGACACAATTATGCCCTTTTTTAGCTCACATGAGCACATAGTGCTCAGGGTGAGTTATTGTGATCGATCGTTGTCTGGCGTCCGTCCGTCCGTCCGTCCGTGTGTCCGTCCGTAAACAATTACTTAAAAAATCTTCTCTGATGAAACCGCCCAACAGATTTCAGTGAAACTTCACAGAATTGATCCTTAGGTGATGCACTTTCAGAATACTTCAAAGATTTGAATTCCATGAAGAACTCTGGTTGCCATGGCAACCGAAAGAAAAAACTTTAAAAATCTTCTTGTCCCAAGCTGTGAGGGCTAGAGCTTTCATATATGGCATGTAGCATCATCTAGTGGCCCTCTACCAAAATACTTCAAATAATGGCCCTAGTGTGGAAATTGGCCCTATGTTGTGGGTTCTCAGATTTCACATAGAGATAAAGAAGGAAATCTGTAAAAATCTTCTTGTCCCAAACCGTAAGGGCTAGAGCTTTCATATATGGCATGTAGTATCATCCAGTGGCCCTCTACCAAAATACTTCAAATAATGGCCCTAGTGTGGAAATTGGCCCTATGTTGTGGGTTCTCGGATTTCACATAGAGATAAAGAAGGAAATCTGTAAAAATCTTCTTGTCCCAAACTGTAAGGGCTAGAGCTTTCATATTTGGCATGTAGCATCATCTAGTGGCCCTCTACCAAAATACTTCAAATTATGGCCCTAGTGTTGAAAATGGCCCTATGTTGTGGTTTCTCGGATTTCACATAGAGATAAAGAAGGAAATCTTTAAAAATCTTCTTGTCCCAAAGCATAAGGGCTAGAGCTTTCATATTTGGCATATAGCATCATCTAGTGGCCCTCTACCAAAATACTTCAAATAATGGCCCTAGTGTGGAAATTGGCCCTATGTTGTGGGTTCTCGGATTTCACATATAGATAAAGAAGGAAATCTGTAAAAATCTTCTTGTCCCAAACCGTAAGGGCTAGAGCTTTCATATTTGGCATGTAGCATCATCTAGTGGCCCTCTACCAAAATACTTCAAATTATGGCCCTAGTATTGAAAATGGCCCTATGTTATGGGTTCTCGGATTTCACATAGAGATAAAGAAGGAAATCTGTAAAATCTTCTTGTCCCAAACCGTAAGGGCTAGAGCTCTCATATATGGCATGTAGTGTCATCTAGTGGCCCTCTACCAAAATACTTCAAATTATGGCCCTAGTGTGGAAATTGGCCCTATGTTGTGGGTTCTCGGATTTCACATAGAGATAAAGAAGGAAATCTTTAAAAATCTTCTTGTCCCAAACCGTGAGGGCTAGAGCTTTCATATATGGCATGTAGCATCATCTAGTGGCCCTCTACCAAAATACTTCAAATTATGGCCCTGGTGTTAAAAATTGGCCATATGTTGTGGGTTCTCGGATTTCACATAGAGATAAAGAAGGAAATCTGTAAAAATCTTCTTGTCCCAAACCGTAAGGGCTAGAGCTTTCATATTTGGCATGTAGCATTATGGTGTTGAGCTCAGTTGCATTTCAGTTGAGTGATTTAGGACCATCATGGTCCTCTTGTTTGACTTAACTCTTTACCAAACGACAAATTCTAGCCTTCCAAATTAATACTCTCTGCAGACGACAATTTTGATAGAGACACAAATAAACTGAAATTCTTTGATAGGGTAGAAAACATTGTGGGAAAAGAAGGAAATGCTGCTTACCAGCATTTTCTCCTTTTCCCACAATTTTTTCAAAGGTCTTCTATACAAGGGTCATTAAATGTTGGGATTGTGTGGTAAAGCGTTAATCTTTTCAAAAACTTGGACACTTTGTGTTACCTCTGTCATTACTGAAAATATTTACTTCAAACTTGGAGTAGATGTTAGCTGTCAAAGTGGGAAGCCACACGACAGATGCAGATAACTGGAGTGTTGGCACCCACATCTGGTGCTCTTGTTTCAAAATGTTTTCAAAGGCTCACATTTTATGGTTGTTAAATCATAGGATTGTGTGGTAAAGAGTTACCCCCTTCACAGTCATGGACGACATAAGTTGAACTTGCACACGGCGTAACTTAAGATCAGACTGCATATATCATTTAGTCTAACATGGGTTCTATGATGTCCGCTTTATGATTCTTCACTCTGACCTGGCAATGGTGAAAAGTCTGCCTCAGGATTTATTCCTCTCTCTTACTGCTACACAATGCACCGACGCTTTGTTTAGAAGCAGCCAGTGACTTTGGTTGAGAGGTGTGTGTAATACTGGTGCAAAACCTCAAGGAATGAAAGGTGGATATGTGCTCTGGTCATGGTAACGTAACTGAAATACTTCTGGGGCTTATACATTAATCAAAACAAAAAAAAAAGTGAACAAGACTGACACAATTACAACACAGATCTAATACTTTAATTGTGAACAAGATTTTTATAAAAGAATAAATTAAAACAATAATGGACACATGCATGCACAGTACCAAGAAACCTACAGTATGAAGAAAGCCCATGACAAATTGAGATGTAATATGTCTGCATGAGAGGCGCTTGGGTAATCGTGATCTGACTTGCATGTTGATTGAATGAGGATAGATTATGAAATTAAAAGAACCATAAATATATGTAACTTCAAGAGCTCTAGTTCCAACCAATATTATTTCTACACTCATTGGCTAGACTGGCCAAAGGCCAGCAATCTTATCTTATGGCCCTGTGTCTATTGTGTGTCTGTCCGTATGTGCTTAAACTTTTATGATGAGTATCTTTTCTGAAACAACGCACCCAGTAGGGATGGTCCTCTTCAGAATTTCTTCAAAGAATTTGATTTAAAAAATTAAAACCCTGGTTACCATAACAAAACTGAAAAATATTGAAAATCTGTAAAAAAAGAAAATTCCTCTCCAAAACGAGTTTCGAATTCTGAAATTGTCTATGATCCTTTTGCTGACCTCTTTCGGGTTTATTGACATTTTAATTCGGCAAAGAACATTGCTGCTCCTGGTTTGGCATAACTATTACTGATGACCAAAAATCTTACATTATTTAAGGAATATAACTCTTCTTTTCACACTGATAAAATGTTACAATTTCTCTCCCTTGATTGCCTTTTTTTTTTAACTACAATTTAACACGGGTAATGTTGTATATGAAACTTACTTGGATAGAAAATGTTCAGTTTTCATTCATTACGGTTTATTTTGATGTTCCTGTTTATACTCGGATGTGCTGACTATTGAAATGAAGAAACTTCAAGCAAGGTTTATACTATTGATTTTTCCCTCAAACTTTAGCATTCAACCATAGAGAAAAATAAATGTTTTACTGCCAATAAATTTTTGGAAATCTGTTTGTCGAAATACTGTTTATCAGAATTCATTGATATTTGGTATGAATATCACTTGATTAGATATGTTTTTTATTCATTGACATTATCTTGGCAGAACTTTTTGGGACTACTCTTATTTTCTCTCTAAAAAAAAAAAAAATTCAATACAGGCTTCTTACGATTTTATACCTCTGTCGATGCCAATTCCGTGTATTGTGCATTAAATTTTTGACTTTAAAGAAGATGGGCGATACAGGGCCATCATGGCAATCTTGCTATATAATCGGTCGCTAACGAACCGCATTCTATACCTACTAAATATTAAGACGACCAGAAAGAAAATAGGTTTTTCCTAAACTAATATGTGTAGATGTATTTCACGATAGAAAGCAGCGTGATAGAGGGTGAAATTACTCAGAGAAATTCCACTTTTTTTTTACACTTCGAACTCAGAGAGAGAAATTTCACTTTTTAAGCACGGATGACCTAAGCCTCAAAATTTACTGGATGGCAAAGACCTTGAAGCTACATATTCACTGAAGACTGCGTAATATTCAGGCTTGCCAAAAAATGATCTGAATTTGTAACAGCTGGCAGCTTTCTGCCTAAACAAATTCCATTTCTACGGGAGCCACGTTAAAATCCACTTTCGTAATAAAACATAACATGTATATATATATACATGTATATAGGTATCTTAGGTACATCCAGAACCTGACATTAGTTGCCATTTGAGATCAAATCTCAAACGAGCGTGGAAAATGTGAGTAAGCAAGCCAATGGTAAGCTTAATTACTTTTTTCTCGGCGAGTATAATAAAATTTAACCCCAAAAGCCAACAATATCAGATTCGTTTTTACAGAGTAAATGGAGAACAACAAGTGTACATGAAAGCCACGCTCTGGCAAAAAGGAGCTGAATGCTTCTTTGTGATGCATCATACCATTCAAGACATCTCATAAATATGGATCCATAGCCACTTTTTCTAACAATCGACCTACACATGAGGTAAAGTGGTCCTTGGACACGCAGAAAGTTGACCAATAGCGAAAAGTCTTGGCCCAGGTCAGCCTGACCTGGGTCAATACTTTTAGCAGATGCATTAAGCCCCCTTTTCACAGAGCGTAGCTCACACACACACACACACATATATATATATATATGTGTGTGTGTGTGTGTGTGTGACCTACTCACTTTGCACATCCGGTAAGAAAAAAAAAGTTCCAAAGAAGCTTACATATTACGACTCTGACTTATATTTAAAGATAAAGTAAATTGTGTCTTTGTCACTATCATTCACGAATTTTGACAGTTGAATTGATAGGAAAACTAGGTAAGCACTGTTCTAATGACGTCACAACATGACTATCTCAAACGTGTGTGAAATATGAAATCGTAATGGGTCTACTGCTCTGAAAACAATGACAGTTAGGTAATGATGAAAGGTCATTAAAATTTAAAAAAAAAAACATGAAAATGGAATCTACGTGTACAATAATGAAATGCTTCGGGACATAATGTTCAGTGTTTTTTCTGTAGTTTTTGTCGCCTTTCTTTCTAGATGATGTTTTTCCTCCAAACTCTGCCGAAATTCCAAATACTAGACCTATATGCCCTCTGACAACATCCATCGTAACTCGAATTATGCGGAATGGACACAAAATCTTTTCCCGGAAGATTTCAGTCAATTTGTGATACCCTTTTGCTCAATCTGGTTGACAGTCGCGCTTTTTATGGGCTACTTGATAACAGATCTAACATCTTCCAGAGATATATTATTTGGCACCAATACCAAGGTGAACTGTTTATCCCTGAACTGTAATATAGCGTAAAGGCAAGACATTTTTATATTTCAGGTATTAACAGCGCCCTTCGTCACGCTATAAGAAACAATAAAACCGACAAAAACACAGCAAAACTTATCAAGTTATTTCCGCAAAAACTGTCTCCGGCGTTACACAAATCGGTCGTACACTCGCAGTACTCCATTTTGATTCTATAGGTTCCAGTCCTTGGATAACACTTTCCCGGTTTCCCTCCTGACGCGCATTGTCGGATCAATCTTTCCTCGCCGTCAACTGTAATGCATAATTCAACTTATGTCTGTGTGACCTGACCGTTGAAATCCTTTTGCGAAGAATGAAAACCAAGATTAGCCATTACGTCCGTGCAGTCTGATCTGCATTCTTTGATACGCAATAAATGGTTCGGCTTTTACTCCAAATTATATTCAGTAATCGTGGTAATTTGTTGATTCAGTTTATTTACTCTTTACCAACCGAAGACATTTTAGACTGGTCCAAATTCAAAGCATTTGCAAACGACAGTTAAATATCTTATAAATAATGGTATTAATATTTCAAATGTGACATCGTGGAAAATGGAGAAAATGCTGGTTAACACAATGTTTTCAATCAAAGAACTCAAACTCCTGAAGAACGGATTTGTGGAAGAGTATTAAACTATGATATGTTGTTATGAATTATAAAAAAATCCATAACATGTAATGTATGTACATGTAATTATATGTACATGTAATTAATTAGCGGATTTAACAAGGGCACGGAAAGTCGAAGGTGTTGTGCCAAGCAGGACGCGCAGTAGCTGTAATTCTATTTCTTATCAAAGGCATAGTAGAGGCCAAAGGTAAACCGTGAGGATGTAAAAACATTTGAATGTAAATCATACCATTTAAAAGTATGGGATTATTGTGAAGATGACAATCTGTTATCTGATCACTGTTTCGACGATGGAAAGAATATTGTGAGAAGTACTGGTGTAAGAAACTCCAGGAAAGCATGGATAGATGCAATGGCCGCTGCGGTATAACTGATATAATGTTGAAAAAAAGGCGTTATGCACCAAGAAAACTAACGAACAATCAAACTCAGGGTTGTTTGGTTAAGTGTTAACTGTATGCATCTGGAATGAGTTACTGTTGCAAATAAATAAACCAAAATATGCATTTCTTGACAGTCAACTTCTGACATTCAAAGCCGATTTTGTTATATTGTAATAATAGTATACTCAGTATGGCGTGCAACACACGAAAAGGGGCCTTCGGACATTTGCGTAAAGTGTTGTCTCGAATTAGCCTGCGCAGCCCGCGCAGGCTAATCCGAGACAACACTTTACGACTACACAAGATTTTTTCATACAGTAGACTTTCGTGAAACAGAAAATGGCACAAAAAAGGGAAGTGTCATCTTGGATTAGTCACAGACTGCACAGGCTGATCTTGGACGACACAGTTTTACGCATACGTCCGAAGGTCCTTTTTCGTGTGTTGCACGCCGTACATCAAAATTGTTTGGCAGTCTGTCAGACGTTAATGTTGTTTGGCAATTTGTTTTATAATAATAATCCTCATCAACATCACCATCATCGTCGTAAAAACGATAAAAGTACTACTACTACTAATAATAATAATGATAATAACAGAGCTCCAGATAGAGGGAGTGATTTTGATTTCAAAAATAGAAAATATTGATTATTCTCCACTAAACCCTATGTTATGGGTACTCATTAGAATCGTCTCATCGAGACGATTCTAATGAGTACCCACAACATATGGTTTGGAGAAGAAATAATGAATTTACAATACCATCACTCCCTCTTATCTGGAGCTCTGAATAATAATAATAATAATAATAATGTGTTAGACGGAGTGAACTAAACCTACTGTCTTGGGATATAATTCTGCACATTGTAAAGTCTGTGACGTTCGCCTCTTCTAACTGATCACAATTTATTGAGAACTTCTCTCTCTCGACCTCGGGTAAATTTTGGACATAGTTGCAAGATTTTATGTAATGGGAGTTACAGGAATAACAGCGAATGGATAGACCTGAAATAAATGGGAAAAACTTAATTCATGAGAATGTTGTTTCTCTTTTTGGTTTAACTCTTCACCAGATGTCAAAATTTTAGACTCGTCTATTTTGAAAGCATTTGCGGATGGCAAATTAAATTTGGCTCAAATGATAAATTCTGTTTATGAAAGGTAGAAAAAATTGTGGGAAACGATGAAAATGCTAAGTACTAGCATTTTATCCTTTTCCAACAATGTTTTCAAAATTTTCAGGGTCGTTACAGGCCCAGTAGCGCTCAAGAGTAAACAATGCGGGTAGTAGAATGAGTTACATTTGAGTCATACCCTTCAAAAGCTGGAAATTATTGTGAAGATGACAGTCTGTCATTGTATGGTCCGTCCAAATGTAAGTCGCTGGCAGACAAAAAATAATTTTAAAACCAGGTAAAAAGTAAACAAAGACCGACCTGGCAACTTTTGACCTAGTTTTAGAATTCATTTTTCTTCAAGCGACTTAAGCTTGGACCTACCGTGCAATAACATATCGTCATCTTCACAATAGTTTTCATACTTTTAAAGTGGCACGAGCTAAATGTAAATGAGCCATGCTCTGCGAAAAGTATCGACCCAGGTCAGCCTGCGCAGTCCGCGCAGGCTGACCTGGGCCGAAACTTTTCGCTTTTAGTCGATTTTCTGTATGTCAAAGGATCGGTCTACCTCATGATTAAGTTGGTTGTTTAAAAAAAGTGGCTATTATACATCAATAATTATGTTATGGCTTGGTTGGTATAATGCATGTCGGAGGTGCATTAAGCCCCCTTTTGCCAGAGCATGGCTCAAATGCATTTTTACACCCACGCTGTTTACTTTTGGGCTCTACAGGGACTTGAGTAGAAAGGAGTAGGCTCTTTACAAGAAAACAAAAAAATTCACTTTTCCATTTGGAACTCATTTGTAGACGACAAATTAAACGTCTCTCAAGTGACAACGCTTTCACCAATACTGCATTTTTAATTATCATATTGACCCTTGACCTTGATCTTCGTTTCACTATTGTTGGATCGTTTTCGCTCGAAGTTATGTACAGATTTTAGTTTTACAAGTTTACATGTTTATTAGAAAAACGAAAGACAAAATGTCTATCCTGTACATGTACGTAATACAACACGTAAATGATGGTTTCTGGTGATGGTCGATAAATACTAAACAACATACATTGTACATGTACATGTAATGTTAGATCGGTGTTTCAGACGAAGAAAAGCTGCCAATTGTCACTTCCATCCAAATTCATTCATTCATTTGCATATTAACAAAAGAAAACACGCCATTTCTCTCTCCACCGTTACATGTGTCACACATATTACCTGGTTAATTTAATAAAATTCATTTTCTCTTCCATAGGAAATTTGTATCACTTTCTAGATATTTTACTCACGAAAACACACAGCTACGAACGGTTTATTTTTGCAGGTGAGTCGGACTGGCCAAGTTTAACGAGAAAAACAAAGCAGACATAACATTACGAAAATACGAATCTACAAAGTACATACGAGGGACACTTTTTAAGTTCGTAGAGTAGGGCGGTCTTTCTAAAACCGCTTGAAATCTCAAAATTTTATTTATCTAAGACCTTCGAAATATGCCCCGTCTGCCTCCACACACATTTTACACCGATCTACCCATTTCCGGAACGCCGCCCGGTAGTCCTCTTTAGGTATATGTTGCAGACACTGGTAGACCGCACTGCCTATACCACAACGGGATTCAAAACGGTGCCCTGCCAGCATTTCCTTTAGTCTTGGGAACAACCAAAAGTCACAGGGGGACAGGTCAGGGCTGTATGGGGGATGATCTAAGACATCGAGCCCAGATTCTTTCAGATATTCCTGTACCGTAGCGGATTTATGGGCCGGTGCGTTATCATGGAGTAATTTGATGCCGCGGACACCGGTGCGCGGTCTGCGTTTCTGATAGAAATCAACAAGTTGAGTAAGAACACCTTCTCTGTAAAACTTTCCAGTGACAGAACTACCTTTCGGGACTGGAATTTGAAGGACTGGACCTTTCGAATCAAAGAATATCGCATACAACATGGGATTTGATGTTTTGCAACGGCGCGCAATGACAGGTCTGTCGCCCTCAGATGAAACCCAAACCTTATTTTTAGCCTTAGAATCGGGTTGAAAATGATAGATCCAGGTTTCATCACCTGTAACTATCTCTTCCAAACGACGTGGGTCACATTTATCATATTTTTCTATAACTTGCGATGCAAGTCTAACCCGACTTTGTTTCTGCTCGTCAGTGAGCAAATGGGGCACCCAGCGCGCGCAGATCTTACGTAGCCCAAGTCGTTCACATAAGATCTTCAAAACACTTGACGAATGAATGCCACTTAATTCTTCTATCTCTTGCACGGTATAACGTGCGTCTTCCTCAATTAACGTTTTCACAGTAGCAACGTTCTTTTCCGTCAAAACGGAAACCGGCCTACCCACCCGAGGGTCATTTTCAATTGACTCCCGACCATCATTAAAACGACGTACCCACTTGCAAACTGTAGCATATTTTAAAGCACCATTCCCATAAACTTTTTGCAAATCAGCATGAATTTCCGTTGGCGGAAACCCGAGCTGTGCTCGAATCTTACAACATACCCTCTGTTCAGAGATTTTTCCATCCATATTGAACGCTATATTTTACTATAGTGTATAAAACCACGTGTTGAAAATACCCAGCGCAGCGCGCACGTGGACCTCGTGCGCCGCATACCGTGACACCGTTCGAGAGAGGAATGATTACGCAAGTTCTGTGTAAAAAATCGTGCAACTTCATAATCGCGTTAAAAAGTTATAGGCTTACTCTACGAACTTAAAAAGTGTCCCTCGTATTTACACTTCTACCTGAGAGTCTTCTAGGCCAAAACAGGAAGCACAGATGCATGACCTCATACGAGTACTACTGTACCCATGGAGAAATTAATTTACTCTTTACCAGACAACAAAATTTCTAGATTTGTCCAATTTGGAGGAATTTGCAGACGACAAAATAAACTTATCTCACATGATTTGTCTTTGAAATGATAGAAACCGTTTTGGGAAAAGGAGAAAATGCTGATCACCAGCATTTTCTCCTTTTCCCGCAATGTTGTCAAAAACCTTCTTCCTAAAAGTCGCTAAAATTCGGGATTGTGTGGTAAAGGTTGAAATTTGTTGTAACTGTAATACGAATGAGGAAAGTGGAGTAAAATAGCATCCATTTAGTCATTTATCAGTCTGCAACCTGTAACAAATCCATCAAAGTAAAAACGAAGAGCCAACTACTTGATTTAGCTCGTTACCTAGCTAGACATGAATCACTCAGATATTGAAAATTCTTGCAAAAGAAAAAATGATAAATACGTGAGAGGTAGAAGTTGTACCTATGCCAAGAAACATTCTTATGTTTACATACAAATAACGAACACGCTCACACTGCGCTGGGTGTGAGATGTTAGTATACTTGTAACGTCGATATTGTTGCACTTGTATATAAACAGAACATCCAGTACAATAACAAACTATCTTTCGTGAATTTTGGAATTCTTGTATTTGTAAAATTAGAAATGTAGTTTATCGATTAAAGATTTATTAAAGTTTTGTTATATTTATTTTTTCGACCGAAACACCGTTTGGTTTAACGGTTACTAAGTGACGCACAATCGGCTTTATACTATGTAATCGCTTCAATGGAAACAGCAACATGCTAGGTACCATGATGAAAGTGTACTCGTCGATTTCACAGTTTACTTCGATAGAACGTCCGTCCGTCAGTCAGTCAGACAGTCAGTAAGTCAGATATTCAGTCAGTCAGCCAGCCAGCCAATCATTCATTCATTCATTCATTCAGTCAGTCAGTCAGTCACTCACTCACTCACTCACTCACTCACTCACTCACTCACTCTTGTTGAAATCAATCTCTTTTCCAATAGTCGTTTGCAAGAATACCAATGAATTTCTTAATCCAATATCCAGGTCAAATTCAAAGATATAACACAATGTTACATGAGATTCTTTTTTCGTTCATACCAGTACAACCACTTTTAGTTGAGTGAATTTCAAAACAGTTGATTATACAATGTAGGCCGATTACAGTGCTGACAGTACTTTGATTTATAATTAAGTACAACATATAGGTCAGCAAAAAGTCAAAGACTGCGCAAGAAAATCTTGAATATTCCTCGGGTTACCGAATTTCTCTCCAGTTCATTAACTTCGCTTCACTTAAATAATTCCCAGGTGAATTTTACGTAATCAGTTTCTCATCATACCCATAGGCGTTCGTTTTGTGACGAACTTCGCCAGCTATATAAAGTAATATGTAAGTCTTATATATTACATATAGATGGCGAAGTTCGTCACAAAACGAACGCCTGTGATCATACCATCAGCTCTCTCAACGCTTTACCAAACAATCAAGAGTTTTCATGACCCAGGGTATAGAGGCTTTTGAAACTAATGTTGGAAAGGAGACAATGCTGGTAACCAGCATTTTCTCCTCTTCCCATCATGTTTTCTATCATTTCAAAGACAGAAATAATTTTTTGAGCTTCATGTGATTTGTCATCTGCAAATACTATGAATTTGGTTGAATCTGAATTTCTGTTGTTTGGTAAAGGGTTAATCCCTACACTGGTAAGTGAATCAAAATAATGTTTCTAGCCAATGGTAAAAATCCAAGAACTTCAAATTTTAAAGTTCACCTAAGCCCCCAAAAATCACACGATATTCGGCTGTGTAGATTTAAGATTACATTCTATGCAGTCCGATATCAAGCTACACTATTTCTTCAACCCCCCCCCCCAAAAAAAAAAAAAAAAATAAATGAATAAATAAATAAATAAATAAATGCGCAGAAAGGGTTTATAACAATTCAGTGGAATTTGAGAAGACTTATTGGAGAGGTCATCAGACCTCTCCGACAGTGGTGAGTTTAAAACGCAGACTGCCACAGAATTCGCTGTCTAAATCCATTTTTCTTGCGAAATTAGTATGGTACACAGTCTGTTTCGTCATGGTTTTGTAAATAAAGCGAAATCAAAAAACCGAAATAAGAAATAGACGTGGTTCTATTTTTAGGAATGACAGACAACTCGCCCCAAAGACAACTCGCCCCACAAAAAAATCGTCGTGTAGTTTAGTTTAAACATATTTTATTTAGTTTAAACATATTTTATTGCCAAGTATTTTACAAGAATATAATTTACAACATAGAACAATATACACAATCAAAGGACAAGGCAAAAGGGTCTGACCACAAGTTCTCTCAACTTAGATTCGGTCATTCCCTTCGTCGTGTAGTTTTATAAATACGTCCAGGTGATAGTAATAAGAGCGGGGCGAGTTGTTTTATATGTGGGGCGAGTTGTCTTATAACTTGGGGCTAGTTGTCTTCTGAAGGTGAGTCGAGTTGCCTTGTGGCGAGTTTTTTGGGGGGCGAGTTGCCTTGTTTTGGGACTAGTTGTCCTGCACCCACTTTTAGATATGACGAACTTCAGAAAAGATTTGTTACATTAATTTGCCATGATTACAAATGACCTCTCAAATAACTTTAATTCTTCATTAAGCAAATAAATCTAAGCAGAAGAAAAAATATGAAGAATTTTGTTAAAAAAGAGGAAGAAGACCGCTGGACAAGATCATGCGACTTGAGAAGGCGGAAAGAAGATCAAATGACCGTCATGTAAAGCAAAAGAGGTTGAAATTAAAGGTCAATAAACTATTTGAAAACACTGACGCTGACCTCTCCTGGCTTCTTTTTGAAAGAAGCCAACTTGTCATCAAAGCTTTGGTTTACGAATGTTACCAGAGAGAAATTAGGAACACAAGTAATAGCATTGATCTCACATAGCGTGTGGCCTATTTACCCATTGTAAAACAATGGTCTGGCTTTATATACTTCCGGTTCTTTGATTTAAAAAAAAAAAAAGCAACCTGGCGAAATGAATTATATATGAACATAAACCCGTCTTTCTTTGATCAGACAGCGCTTGTTTTTCGCAACTTTTCCCAGGATGCCTTTTTTGGTCTTTATGCCTGTCAGTGCCACAGGCAAAAACAGTGGCTTAAAATTGCGCACGGCATAAAAACCGAGTAAACTTTTACATAAAAAGAGAGTCCTAACGTGTAGCTGATCTGCTAAGAATAACTTAGCCAGTCTTCAGACAATTTTTCGAAATTTAGAATATGTCTCGAATGTTCGGAGAGTATTTATTTGCTACATCTGGGAAAGCCATTACAGGAAGCTGCCAAAGTATAGTGGTGGTAATTAATGAAATGTGCTGTATCATATGTATAACACTTACTCTCATATTCACGTGCATTAGTCTTTTTTTTTTTTTTTTTCGGAAAGCCTCTCTGACTTAAGCCATGAGCTGCTGAGCGCGAATCGAGGGCCTTTTGCGGACAGTGTAGATCAAGATCAGACTGTACAGAACGTGCAGTCTGATCTTGCATCTACACTGTCCGATAAGGAGATATCGTTCCTCAAAAAAAAAAATACCCTTTGAAACAGTAACATTTGAGTTTTGACAATCAGCTTGAAAGTTTCGTTCCACTCATGAAACAGGATAAGGGTAAGTATGAAATCGATCGACTTGATATACCGCAGGTCATCAAACAGTTCACAGTTTACCAGTAACTGCAAATACTACTGTCATACAATAGAGTTTTAGTGTGTGTGGGAGGGGGGGGGAACCAGTGTTGATTGTTTTCGTGGTTGATGCTTAACCCTTTACCACATGATCTCGATTTCTAACGACCCTGAGAAAGAGGCCATTTGAAAACATTGTGGGAAAAAGAGAAAATGCTGGTAACCTGCATTTTCTCCTTTTCCTACAATGTTTTCTGCCCCAACATAGACAAATTCGATCGTGTGATTCACATTTTATTTGACGTCTACGAATGTTTTTAATTTGGACAAGTCTATAATTTTGTAATCAATTTAATCAACGGTTTTCAGTTATGTAAAGGCAGCGAGTGCACCTATGCATCTACACAACGTTTTATTCCAAAATACTACGCACAAAACGGACGTTACTTTTGACATGCTACAGGGAACAGAAGGTACTGTGGCACATCCTGTAGAATAAGATCAGACTGCACAGAACGTGGTGTCTGATCAAGGATATACGACTCTCAAATTTTGGAAAAATTTGCCACGTGTGGTATTTGTCTACGATTTAAATCTTTACAAATGATGATAATGTGGACTTGCCTAATTTGATAGCGGTTGCAGACTACACCTCATATTTTATTCGCATGGTGCAATTTGTCTTGGATATGGTAGTCTAGAAAGCATTGTGGGAAAAAAAGTAGAAAAATGCTGGTTACCAGCATTTTCTCCTTTTTCCCTGAATGTTTTCAAAAAGGTTCTTCCTCGGGGTAGTTAAATCACGGGATTGTTCGGGTGCAGGAGCTAACGACGATTCTTTCCGATGCTTGAATAAAAAATTACACTTTCTGTGTAAGAGTTAAGTAGGAATCCATACATTGATAAAATACACATCATTCCAAATACAAATTTTCATGCGAAAATATTGGGACAAAAGCAGAAAATCATCGTCAACAGGTTGGTACATGTATATAGAATTTAAAACAAAAACAACAACAACAAAAAAAGTCCGATTCCTTCTTTCAGTGCATGCGTCCATACATCGGTAGACTGCTCATTATACCAAGTAAGTCCCTTAAGTGAAAATATCGTAAGAAAAGGAGAAATTGTGATAAGAGGTTTGTTAACTCTTTCCCAAACAATAAAGTTTGACTCTCCAAAATTAAAAACATCTGCAAACCACATATCAAAAATTAGTAAATTGAGCTTCAGTTCGCTTATAGGCTAGAAAACGTTGTGGAAAAAGGAAAAATGCTGGTTATCAACATTTTCTTCTTTTGCCACAATGTTTTCAAAAAACTTTCTCACACAGGGTCAATTATAGCCTGCATTGTTTTGTAAAGGGTTAAACCATCTGAATGAAAAAAAAAGTCTAATACCTTCCTTCAGTGCAAGAGTAAATAAAAATCCAAACATCAATAAACTGCACATCATTCCGAGTAAATCCACCATGAATAGATAAAACAGAACTATGTGGTATGTTTCAACCAACAGGAGTCATTCTAAAAATAGATCCGTTAACAGGTTTTTCGGCATATTTCCTAATCTCTGGAATCACGCGCTACCGTCTCTCCACTCAGTATGTTGCTTCCCAACAGAATTGACCTTTCTTAATGCTCAACCAGACGACAAAATTTTAGACATGCTTGTCCAAATTGAAAGTATTTACAGACGACAATTTAATGTGGCTCTAAAGATAAGGTTTGTTTGTGAATGGATAGAAAACTGGCAGTGAAGGAGAAAATTTTTTTTCCTCTTTGCATGAAGTCCCCTTTTGCCAGAGTGTTGGTCTTCTTCTTCTTGTATATACCCTCTTTTTTGCCGAAAATAACGGATGTTAAGGACTTTTCGCAGGCAAAGAGTGGTAAAATTCCACACTAAAAACCAGTGTTATATAAGCAAAATTGACAATGCATGTATTTTTCTTTTCCAGCCATACGAATTCGGTCGACTCATTTTGAGGTCTTAAATGTACATGTATAATCTCTTTGCAAGCAAAAGAAAAAGAAATATTATAGTTTGGAATTATTAAACAGGCAATCGCATAAACATGTAAGCCATGCCCTGTGAGAAGGGGACTTAATGCGTCTGCGAAAAGTTTCGACCCAGGACAGCCTGCGCAATCCGCGCAAGCTGACTTGGGCCGAAACTTTTCACTATTGGTCAATTGTCTGTATCTCAAAGGACCAGTCTACCTACAGTCGGTTGTTTAGAAAGTGGCTATTATCGATCAATAATCATGTGATGGCATGCTTGGTATAATGCATCACGGAGATGCATTAAACCCCCTTTTGCCAGAGCATGGCTCACATATAAATACGAGGGTTGTCCCAAAACTCCGTGACAATTTCATTTACGAAAGAACATGAAACGCTACAGATGCAATTTTCAGATATGTTTTTAATTCATATGACCCAGACATATTGATAAAAAAATCACACAAAAATCTTTACAAATAAGAAAATTGTAGCATAAATACCACAACAACCATGCACACTGCGGCGCACGTCAAGCGTCAAAAAGGGCGTCAATGTTAAGGATTCTCCATGAAATTTAAACCAGATAGCGGACATGGAACCCATCTTGCGCAGAGGCGTGATATGTTCATTTTGTTCTTAAGTATTCTGTAGATACAAGACCTTGAAATGGCGGTTGACGACGATATCTCTCTTGCCTGTTAGTCTCCGATCTGCGAAAATGCATCTCCTTACCAAATCGCAAGATTCTTCAATTATAGAAATCAGCCTTCCATTTCGTGCTTTCTCCTTTTCCTGGCGTCTTTTCCTGCTATGCCATAGCAGACCAGTGCCCAAGAAACGTTTTCAATACGACACATTTGTTCTATTGTCTGGAAAGGTGTCATTCTGAGATCGATAAAAAAATTTTTATAACTGTCTGCTGCGCCGCGCGATCTTCTGACGTCATCATTTTAAATTTCTTATTTTCTACCGATCGTTTTTGTTTGTCTGTATACTGTCCACTGTTTACGAGATCACATTCAAATTTTCTGTGATGACGTCAAAGTATTAGAAAAATGCGTCCGTGTGATATTTAGCAAAAATAACCTCAAATATTGAAAATATCTGTGCATGACTTGAGTAAATAATAAAACATAGAAGGATAAATTGACATGCGCCGGTAAATGACACCTCACTAACAAGTATGTCGATTTGAAGTAAAAACAAAGCTAACATTTTATTAAAGACTTCATACAAAGTGAAGTAACATCTCCATAGGTGATATATGTAAGAAGGAATGTCCTGACGCTAAAAATGGTCTGTTTATGAAATTAGTCACGGAGTTTTGGGACAACCCTCGTATATGGTTTCCTTAATTTTGCAGGACAGTGTTTCAGCTGGCAAAATTGTAGCCCCCTGTAAATTGAAGGCATTAGTTAGCAGACGACAAACTAAATGAAGCTCAAATGGTGTGATTTGTTTATGAAAAGGTAGAAATGTTGGTAGCCAGCATTTTCTCCTTCATTCCAGTGATGTTTTCAAACAGGGGCGTAAAAGAACTGGATCGTTTGGCAAGGGGTTAAGGACATGGTTCCATGCCGCGCTTCAGCCAACTGGCCTACTCGCTCCGTGTTTGGGCCATAAGACTTTCTTGATGGGCGTAGGAAGTTTTGCAATATTCTGGTGGGGAGAACTTCTTTTAACCCTTCGGCTGCTAATCGCGACCCACTGACCTCTTACGGACAGTGTAAATCAAGATCAGATTTGAAGAGAACGTGCAGTCTGATCTTGGATCCTCATTGTCAGAGGATATATATATATATATGTATAACAAGTTTGAAAGAGCATTATTCGGGTTTTTGCTATCGGCTTGAACGTTTTATTTAACTCTTTCGGCGCCAAATAAATAAACTCGAATTTTTTCGATGGCTGTAAATGCAATCCACAGAGACCCAGAAAGATTTTTATCGTAGGGGCTTGACTAATTAAGCGGACGGTACAGATGAAAGATCAGACTGCACGTTCTGTGCAGTCTTATCTTGATCTGTGCCGTCCGCAAAAGTCCCTGTTTTCGCCTATAGCGCTGAAAGGGTTAACTTATCTAGCAGGATAGGGGTTAAGACTCATTCGCAGGCAAGTAAAAAACATTTTCATGTAGGCATAAAGAGCTGGAAAAAAGACATAGAACTTGGGATTGGGGTGCCCAAACGCTCTTCCCTCCCCAACCAACCAGAACTACTTGGAGGATTGGGGTGGACGTCTGCTGTTACCACCAACTCTCACGCCCATGTCAATCAAATACAAGGAAGAAATATTTGATGGGAATAAAATCAAAGCTTTATTGAACTGTATGGAAATGTGCAAAAACTGCATGTAAATGTGCGAAATGAAATATAATAATGATGAGCCATGCTCTGTGAAAAGGGGGCTTAATGCATCTGCGAAAAGTATCTATTCAGGTCAGCCTACACAGTTCGCGCAAGCTGACCCGAGCCGAAACTTTTCGCTATTGGTCAATTTTCTGTATGTCCAAGGACCATTCTATCTCATGATTAAGTCGGTTGTTGGAAAAAAAAGTGCTATTGTGGATTTATAATTATGTGATGGCTTGATTGCCATGGATCAGGGAGATGCATTAAGCCCGCTTTTGCCAGAGCATGGCTCATATATTTCATGCCCTGTGAAAAGGGGTGCATCTACTAAAAAGTATGGACACATGTCAGCCTGCACAATCCGCGCCGGCTGATCTGGTTCGAAACTTTTTGCTGTTGGTCAATCTTATGCATGTCATTCTGCAACATGATGCAGTCGTTTGTTAGAAAAAATGAATTTTATACATCCTTAACAATATGATGAATTGCTTGCTTTAATCACGGAGATGTATTAATCCCCCTTTTGCCAGAGTGCAGCTCATGCCTTTTCCGGTAACACACTGTGGAAAAAGAAGGAAATGCTTGTCTTTTTCCCTGAATGTTTTCAAAAGCTCAGTTTTTCCTGCGGGGCCGACGAAAAGATATTTTATTCCGTGACTGGCATTGGAGATTGAAATGTTCCACCGTGAAAAAAGTTGGAATATGGGTGGACCCAGAAAAGAAACACAATGACAATATTTTAATATCAAGAAATTGAGTTAAAATCAAAACAGAATTGAGCGGTGCTCTGGGAAAGAGGGTTTTAATGCA
This sequence comes from Tridacna gigas, assembly GCA_945859785.2. Classification (NCBI taxonomy): domain Eukaryota; kingdom Metazoa; phylum Mollusca; class Bivalvia; order Cardiida; family Cardiidae; genus Tridacna; species Tridacna gigas. The sequence continues at coordinate 46,463,992 of OX244030.2, read as the reverse complement.
TCTTCGTGATGTACTGTACCAAGTAAGTCATCACATAATTATGGATCCATGAAATCTAGTTTGACAACCGACTGAATCATGAGGTAGAATAGTCCTTCAAAATGCAGAAAAATTAACAAACAGCAAAAAGTTTCGACCCATGTCAGTCTACCGGGCTGCACAGGCTGACATAGGACGATAGATTTTGCAGATGCATTAAACGCCTTTTTCACAGAGCGTGGGATTGTAGAAAAAAATAAAAATAGACTAGTTATTTAAAATTTTTGGCCACAAAGCGTTATTTCATCTGAACAAGACTATGTAGTTAATACAGAGGATCAAATGTCAAGTGGTATACATACGTTTGTTGTGTGTGCAAGTTGTATTTTTAGTCTTACATAGAGTCTACTTTTATTTCCGATTTCTGAGCCCTGTCCCTATATCCTGCCTGTTCAATATTTTATCCTTCACCAAAGAACAGAGAGAGAGAGAGAGAGAGAGAGACAAACAGACAGAAAGACAGACAGAGAGAGAGGTTTGAAAGGTAGATCTCAATGACAGATCATGTAGTTTAAGTCACAGAAAATTTGACATCTGCAAACGCTTTAAATATGGACAAGTCTAAACTCCATTTGTTACACAGACTGCAATTTATTTCAGGATATCGTTGCATTAACACGCATATAACCGTTTTGAACCAGTGTATGACTTAGAATTTGCTTGATTTTTATGTACTGCAATTTTATAGAGAATTTACCGCGATAAGGCGCTAAAGTTTAGATAACTGTTTTTGGTAGGATTTTGAACATAAAATATATATGTAAGTCTGAAATGGTTAATTTGTGTTTGTGTGTGTATTTATACACATGTATCAGTTTAACAGGGGTAGCCTACATTGAATAAGGTAATGAACACACAGTTTCACAGTTTACAATTTATAGTTTACGTTGCCATACCTGACATATTTGTTTAATGTTTGCGGACAGTGTAGACTAAGATCTACCTGCACATAATTGCAGTCTGATCTTGAGCTTCGCTCTATGCTTCTATATTTATGATTTCAGTCATATGGTCCTCGTGAGTGCCAATAATTTTTAAGCAAGTTTTTTTTTCCGAGCCAGTGCTAGAAGTATAATTATTGGATAAGATCGGCTCTTCGTTTCCCGAGATGTATTCGTACATATATTTGGACTAAACTAGTACCCGTTGTATCTCCTGTAACGAGATGGTGAATACGAAGATTGATATGGGCTGCTAGTTTAATATTTGCACAACCAGTGAAGTTAGGCAAGTATTTAGACCTTTGCTTTAATAGAAAAGAATCTTGTTTTTTTTTTTTTCACAAGTTAAGAGACAATTGGGAATTCCCATGTCCTTGTAGCAGACAGGTTTTGAAAACAAGGTGGGGGAAGGAACCATTGTCATTTTCAAGCAATCGCTCCATTTCCCACAACATTTTTAATATCCTTAAAATATCGTTCAAACTCTATTTTAACACTTTTTCACTTGTTCTTGTCTTTCGTTGGCCTAGAAATACTTTGTATGGCAAATGAGCTATTATAATTTCAGGATTTGACTCTTCCAAAACATCATCTAAATCAAAGGCAAGAAAACGAAGGCATATAAAAAAAGAAAGCTGAAACGAGCTTACTAACATCGCTTCAAATGGAAAAATGGCTAGTAGGTAACTCTATGCGTCGTCTTACTTGTAGATAGATACCTTTTGTGGTTTGTGTTTCACTCCGCTTTCAACAGAATTGGTAAAAGAGTTAACATTCAGAAGGCTCAAGAAAACTGAGTGTACATATTCAACCAGGTTAAAGAACCTAGATTTTGCAGTCTCACGGGTCATTTTGCCAGAATATCCCTCTTGATTCTTTAACTCTTTACCAAACGACAAAATTTTGGACTGGTCCAAATTGTAAATATTTGCAGACGACAAAATAAATGTGACTGAAAAACTGAAATTTGTTTTAGGAAGGGTAGAAAACATTGTGGGAATAGGAGAAAATGCTGGTTACCAGCATTTTCTCCTTTTCCCACAGTGTTTTCAAAAGCCTTTTTCCTCGGGGTCGTTAAAAGTCGGGATTGAGTGGTAAAGGGTTAAAAGATGCCAAAATAATAGATTCATCCAGATTGAAAGCATTCCCATTCGACCGAATCGAATTCCAGCGACTAGACCATTGAGCCACGGAAAATTTCGGGTATCAATAGTCACAGCAAACAATACGTTGATTGTCTAACTTAATACCAAAAGCCCAGTGCCAGTCGTGTAAGGCTAGTATCGGTTCTAGGCAATTGATCTGAAGTGCCTTGCCCCAGGACTTTCCGATGCAACGCCAGCGCTTCAAGTGAGGATTGATCACTGAGCCTCCAACATGCGAATACTATACCTTCACCACTGAGCACAGGCAGGTCTCCTGGCGGATACGTGCACTGGCCGCCATAATATAATTGAAATGATGTTGGAAAGGCGTTAAACACCAAAAGGTACGAATTAATCACACAATATAAAAGTTCCATGCCATTTCTTCTTTTCCCACATTTTTTCCCAAAATGGTTAACCCCTTCAGTTCCATTGGCGAAAACAGGAGACCTTGCTGCTAGCGTAGGTCAAGATTAGCCTGCACTGAACGTGCAGTCAGGTCTTGAACCTGTAGCGTCTTTGTGTGTGTGTGTGTGTGTGTGTGTGTGTGTGTCAAGATACATTAAGCCCTCTTTAGTCAGAGCATGACTCATGTTTTTGTCATAATAGCCATTCGTGGCCGAGTGCGGTTAAGGCATTAGATTTTTCATAGGATACGAGCTATCTCTAATTCGAACCCTGCAGGTGACGCCCGTGATACAGAAAGGCCCTTAGGCAACGCGCTGCATAGTCACAATCTTGCGGGCGTGAAACACGGCAAAGAAGTGACTTTAAACTTTTAAGTGTAAAGTTACTTTAGATCATAAGTAACTTACAACGAGAAGGGAACTATTTAGAGTTTAATGATAATACCAAACTTAGAAATAAACCATGTGGAAAGGGGGCTTAGTGCATCTGCAAAAAGTATCGACCCAGGTCAGCCTGCCCAGACCTGGGCCGAAATTTTTTGCTGAGCTTAAAAACCAAGTGGAATTTGTATTCGAAAGGGTAAACAATTCGAAAAGGAAAAAGAAATGTTGCTTACCATCATTTTCCTGCTTACACAATCTTTCAAGAAGATTTCTTTCATACGGCAAAAGCTACTTGACGTTGACGTCATCAAGCCTTACTCCTAAACCTACGACTGTCTCGACCGACGTTGCAAACATAAAAATCTAATAAAAGTTTTATACGGCAAACGCTCCTTGACCTTGACGTCATCCAGCCTTGCTCCTTAACGTCGTACGATCGTCTCGACCGACGTTGCAATCATAAAAGTCTCTTACCTATAAACTGATCTTAATAATGTTGAGCGATTTTGGCTGTGGTATATATATATATCCAGTTTTTGAAAGAAAAAAAAAAAAGGTGTTTGTTCAGTTTTCAGCAGAAATGAATTTTTTCAGATTTATTTTTACTCCAATTCTTTCCCACTAGCTTTCCAGTGGAGAAATTTCTCCTTTAGACGATTCCACCGATGACGGTAGCCAGCATGTTCGCGAGCAAAGCTCTCAGGCGATGGCAAAGCTCGCAGACAGTTCCGATGAGACGGTCATAGAGAGACAAGGACCGGAGGCCAGGCCCCTGAGAACCATTAGCAGAAAGGAAGTGTTTGTAGTGGGATGTATTCTCGTTACCGAGCTGTGTGAAAGAATTACGTTCTATGGTGTTTTTGCCAACCTAGTTTTGTTTTGTACATCGAAACTTGAGATGTCCGTCGAGCAGGCTTCCGTTGTCACACTGGTATTATCAGGCAAGGATGATTTAATAATTTGGCACAGCCTTCATCTGTTCGAGAGTCGCGTATTCATAAACTATTCTCAGTTTGATTATTATTCTAATTTTCAAGGCTAGCAGTCAGTTTCGGAATTTACCATAAACAGTAATTAGTATTTTTTGTGAATACTAACTTTTATCGGCTGGCTGTCCTTTCGAGCAGCCTGCTTACACCAAGTGTAAGTCGGTGGCAAAAAAATTAATTTCAAAACTAGGTCGAAAGTTACCAGATCACACTACCGGTATCTTTTGTGTGTGTATGTTTTTTTTTGCCTGATTTTAAAATTAATTTTACTGTCAGCGACTAACACTTGGACCGACCATACAATAACAATTTTTCATCTCCACAATATTTTCCATACTTTTAAATGGTATGATTTGAATTAAAATATGTTTTCACACTTGCATTGCTGTTTTGCCGCTATTGGGCCTTTAAATGTTACACCTCATCTGGCTTTGATTGTCCACATTTTACAAGGATATTTCTTGTCCAAACCACCTTAATACATTGAGACACAAAATAGTAAAGAAGCAGGATAGGCTTTTACCCGGCTTTGATTTCGATTAGCAGTCTAAGTCGTGCTTACGTCCTTCAGGAAGATTGCCTTTGAATACATTATGGGAAAACGTAAAATAATATCTTTGAAAAAAGATAGCAGGCGTTAGAGTTACTGGAATATGAATATTGAAACGCTTTCGTGGTTCAATGCGAAGAGAAATAATGCAAAGTAACCCCCACCAGTAATTTTTCTTCATTGTCTTGTATATGGTTTAAAGGTGACAATTTCAATAATGTATATTTGTCAAGAATAGATGTTAATCCAAATCATCTTTGGAAACTGGAGTAGTTGCTACGAAAATTGATGTGTCTGACATGTAGACATGCAGTAACGCTTAAAAAGTGTTAGATCACACGTGTAGCTATTTGACCAATTAGCTAATAGTATACAGTAAAGCTTTAAAAATCGTTAGACTGTAGTATAGCGCTTTGACCAATCAGCGATCAGTCTACAGTAACACTTTAAAAATTGTTAGACTGCAGTATAGCGAAATGACCAATCAGAGAACGGTACTTTGAAATTAGATATCGAAGATACAACTCTCATGGCTGAATATCTATATATGCAACAATTGTATTCATATATATTACTCATGTGGTCTAAGTCGGATGGAAAACCACTGCCAGTGTATACGGGAAAGATGCACTCGCTAACGGTCATGAATATTACCGGTTGCAAGTTTTGTATATTAATGCCATAAATTGCCCTCAAATAGGCCTGCAGGGGCCCGCAAAATAAACATACCCAGGTTTTTTTACCAATCAAGTTCTCTTTATGCATTCCAGTATATCAATACAGTACTAAGAAGTAGGTTAATAGCCAGCGAAGTTCCCTATTCCGAAAACATTACCTCATGTGTGTCTTTACGTGATGCCAGAATAGCATGGATATGTACAAGGGCCAACAGTACAAATAATACTGAAAACTGGCGCCGACAACTCTTTACCATACATACTCGTGTTTTAGCGACCCCAAAGAAAAACTTTGTTCAAGAACATTTCGAGAAAAGGAGAAACTGCTGGTTATCAGAATTTTCTTCTTTGCCCACTATGTTATCTACCCTTTTAAAGACACATTCCATCATTGGAGCCAAAAGCAATTTGTCGGCTGCCTATGTGTCGAATAAGGGCACGTTCAAAATTTTGTCGTTTGGAAATAAAGAGATAAATCAAGTTCCATTTTAATTGCAGGGACAGGGTACCTGATGACTGTGTTTGGTGGGTTTGTCGCTGACGCTTGGCTTGGAAAGTATAATACCATCTTCGGAGCAAATCTTATTTACATATTAGGTACTGCCCTTGCATAAACCGGTATACCACGTAAACGTTACTTCGCCAATCACTGTAATGAAAGGACTTTTACGTCCCTGCAGAAGACGGCTTTGTAACACGGTCTTGTGCTGTATAGCTCTTTGCCGACAACAGGCGAGGCAGAACTTCAGTTTTTAAAAGTCTAAAAGATCAGTCTGAAATGACAAAAAGTATTTAAATGCACATACAAGGGCCGAAACTTTCAGTATTTGTCAATAAACCGTGTTCAACTTGTAAAACATTGAAATCACTCACTTTACACAATAAATTGTATAGACCGAAAAACTCACGACAAAACAGGCCTTTTTTGTCCCTGTTCCAAAATTCACACAACGCAAACTCGAGGAACTAGCCATAAAATGCTCAGCCAACTTGAGACTCGGAACACAAAACGTGTCTCCGGATGTAATGAAAAAATCACTTTACTCGACAAAAATTTCTGCAGCAAAAAAAAAGGCTTCCCAGAACTTCTTGTTTCATATTTTTGGTAAAAAACTATAAGACAAACAAGGAAAGGTGATGACCTCAAAACTGAAAAAGAAAAACTAGCTACACACTTCTTTCCAACAATCTTACACCATTGTTGGGTCTAATAGCAACCCTTTACATCAAAACCGCATGTTAAACCTATCTTTCCCCATTATTTCTGGTTTTCACATTGGCCAGTCGTAACAAAAGCTATGCGAACCGTGAACATGTGGCTTGGAAAACATAAAGGGAACAAGAACACCTCTGGCAATACCGGTATTAATCCTAGTGTTAATTTTCATTTTTCTGCCAGTAACTAGAGCCTTTTTCCAACTTTTTTAACAGATAATATCAATACTCTGAAATGGTTTGAATAAACTTTATCTGCAATTTATTCACCGAATTCTTTAAATGTGGCCGCTATTTACCCTAGTACATAAAAGGAGTTTTTAAGCATTAATCAATGCCTTTTCATCCATTGTCTTTCAGGTTTATTTCTACTTCTGGCATGTGCAATAGACTACGAAGACTGGCTCAAAGAAGAGGGAAAGTTTAGTCTTGTAAGTATTTGCATGAGTCTTGTTCACAGTGTCTATATACTCGTAAAGTAATTGCAATACTTTCAGACGCTCAATTAAGGAACATTTTCTACTATTTTTTTTTACAAGTAATCGACCACAGAAATGACAAAATCACTGTCACACGTGACAAATCTATAGAAAAACTGATTCGCCGACCCAGTCGCATTAACTAGATATCCAATTATAAACAATTTGTCAGGGTTACTCTGCCAGTTATTGTTAGGTCCCAGCCCCAAAACACAGCTTTCATTTTTAGCTCCTCTGGCCGAAGGTCGGCGAGCTTATTCATAGCCCTGTGTCCGTCTTGCGTCGATCCTCCACGCCTCAACTGAAACTACCTATCAAATTTTGACCTGAAACTTCACATAAATTATCCTGCCATGGTTCTCTTCAGAACGTCTTGAAGGATTTGATTCCTTCAGAAACAGTGGTTGCCATAGCAACAAAACTGAAAAAAAATATTTAAAATCTTTTTATCCAAAACCATAAGGCCTAGGGCTACCAAATTTGGCATATAGCTTCATCTGTTAGACGTCTTCCAAGTTCCTTCATATTATAGCCCTGGGGTCAAAATTGGCCCTGCCCCGGGAGTCACAAGTTTCAGATGGGCTTATATAATGAACACTTTAAAACTCTTCTCGTTCCTTACCATTAGGCCTAGAGCTACCAAATTGGCCCGTAGCTTCATCTAATGGATCTCTACCAACATTCTTCAAATCATGGCGGGGGGGGGGGGTGTTAAAAATTGGCCCCGTTCTGGGGATCATAAGTTTTACATGGGCTTATATAGTGATATCTTTGAAAATCTTCTCATTCATAACTACAAGCTTAGGGTTAGCAAATCTTCCATGCAGCTTTGTCTAGTTGGCCTCTACCACGATCGTCCAAATTATAGCCTTGGGGTCAAACTTAGCCCTGCCCTGTAAGTCACATTTTTCACATTGGCTTATATAGTGAAAACTTGAAAAAAAAAAACCTTCTGGTTCTAAACCGTAAGACCTTGGGCTACCTGTATATTTATCTAACCTCTGCAAAATTGTTCAAATTATAGTCCTGGGTCTAAACTGGCCCCGCAAGTTACAAGTTGTACACAGGCTTATATAGTGAAAACTTTAAAGACCTTCTTGTTCCTGACCTTCAGATACAGCTGTAATATTTTGTAAGTGTTATCATCTAGCCGACTTTTTCCAAAGTTGTTCAAATTAAAGCCCTGGGTCCGTATTCACCAACCATTCTTCAGAACATTCTTAGTCGTACTGTCAAAAATTTCTGAATTCTGAAAGTAACACAACTGATGATTGGTTAAACCATTCGGTTTAGCCAATCAGAAGTTGTGTTACTGTCAAATTTAGAAAATGTTGGAGAATAAGACTGAGAACGTTCTTAAAATGCTTGGTGAATATGGACCCTGGTGTCAAAATGGGCCCCGCCCTATGGGTCATAAATTCAACATGTGCTTAAAGAGTGAAAATTCAAAGAATCCTCTTGCTCCTAACTATAAATCCTAAGGATACCAAGGTTGGATCACTTCTGAATTGTTCAAAATTTTGCCCTGTGTTTGAAATAAACCCTGCGTCAGGGGTCTCATGTTTTACAGGGGCTTTATAATGAGAAACTTTGAAAATCTTCTTGTTTTAAACCGTTCGGCCTCAACCTATATTATTGGGCATGTGGCTTTATCTGGTGGATTTCTACCAGGATTTATCGCTATGTGTTGAAAAATGGCTTCGCCCTAGGGTCGCAACTTTCACATCTATGCGCTTTCGTAGAGAAAACTTTTAAGTCCTCTTCTTCGAAACTTTCTCTCATAGAAATGTAATGTTAGGTATATATGCTTTGTACTCATTAGCCGGTGGAGCGATACAGGGCCGTCATGGTCTTACTGTTTAATTACAGGATGCAAGGAGAACTTATTTCGTCGTAGCTCTTGTCTTTTTTGTTATGGGCACGGGCGGGATGAAAGCCAATATTGGCCCATTCGGAGCACAGCAAATCGACCATTTGGGCGAGGAAGCGGTACAGTCTTACTTTAATTGGTATGTTCTGTATCAGAATGATGTTTCACAATGTTCAACACATTATGTAAGGGTTCTTTTTAGATCTACCAAAATTTATTACACAAAGTAGAAACTTTTGAAGGAAGAAAAAAATAATTTCACAGAAACATGCTCAATACTTCTGGGAAAGGACTAATTGCTTTTTACAAGCAATAATTGCTCCCCCCTCCCCTCAATATTTTCCAGAGTTGTCTACTATATGGTTGTCTTCATGCAGTAAGGGGCTATGGTACATACTCCATGGCAACCGTTATGGGATTCTTGCTGTGTTCCTTACGCTCGGCAAGGGTCTAATATAAGGCTTATAGAGAAAAACATGTGGCCCGCAACATGCGAAATGAGACCTTCGGACATTTGCGTAAAGTGTCGGCCCGGATTAGCCTGCCTAGTCCGCGCAGGCTAATCCGAGACGGCACTTTACGACCACATAAGATTTTTTCATACAGTAGACTTTCGTAAAACAGAAAATCGCACAAAAACGGAAAGTGTCGTCTCGAATTAGTCACAGACTGCACAGGCTGACCTGGGATGTCACACTTTTACGCGTATGTCCGAAGGCCCCTTTTCGTGTGTTGCACGCGATTTTATTATCATGATATCCTATGAAATAATAACAAACAATTTTATTATCATGATATCCTATGAAATAATAACAAACAAGAGCACCATCAGGAAAACAGACACGATCACAAATAAAGATGCTCATCTCAGCAGTTTACTCTCTACGAGTTTTATTACGCATGAATGAAATAAAAAGAATCAAGTGAAAATGGAAAATTGGTTGTAACAACCAAGTGCCTCTTTCATTCGATGTTTTCAAATGCTGTTAATTCAAGCAAAAAAAGATAGCTTTTCGGTAATGCTCACAATCATTACATATCCCCCAATTATGTTTTAGGTTTTATTGGTTCATTAATTTGGGCGCAATGATATCTTACTCGGGCGTGGCCTATGTTCAGCAAGAACATGGGTTTGAATATGGATACCTGATACCACTCATCTCCGCGGTGATTGCAATAGTCATCTTCGTCTCTGTACGATCAATGTACCGTTACTCAAATCCGGAAGGTCAGTATGTTGTCCTGTACCGGTCTATACAATTATACTTAAACTTTCCTATAATTGTTTGTTGGGTAATGTACACTCAGGCTGTATTACTTTCTTCTTGTGTGTGTGTATATTTAATCCCAATAAAAATGGTAATTGCCAGGTTATTTTTGGATTATTCATTTTATTATAAGAATCAAAGGAGTCCAAAAACAAGAAAAGTAATCGTTTACATCCTCACGCTGTCCAGTACTCAGTGAATAGCTCAATTACATTTGAGCCGTGCTCCGTGAAAAGGGGGCTTAATGCATCTGCGAAAAGTGTCGACCCAGGTCAGCCTGCGCAGTCCGCACAGGCTGACCTGGGCCGAAACTTTTCGCTATTGGTCATTTTTTTGTATGTCAAAGGACCAGTCTACCTCATCATTTAGAGAGTTGTTCGACAAAGTGGATTTTACGGATCCATAATAACATGATGACTTGCTTGGTATCATCCATCAAGAAGATGCATTAAGCCCCCTTAACCCAGAGCGCGGCTCATTTGATGTAAACGCATCTACAATTACTGGAACATAGTGTTGTACGAAATCCTTACGGTCTCGCTCTAAGCGTTCTCTGTTTCAGCTGATAGTAGCTAAATCAACATGTATCTGTATTTATCTACGTATTAGAACAAAAATAACAAGAGGCCAGACATTTGTGTATAAAGAAAACGACTCTTTAACTGATTTTCCTTCTTTGGACATTGTATGTACAAAATGAACAACCTTAATTGCGACCTAGAAGGCTCGAACTTGTGTTGAAAATTCGAGGCAAGACAAGGCTTAAATCTAAAATGGTGTTGAAATTTCGAGGTAAGACAATATTTAAATCTAAAATTGTCGCAGACTCGATGTTGTTATTACATTCATCAAACTTGATGACGGGGTTGCACACGTCATTATAAGTATGACTCAAATGATGGGATATTTCAGTGAAGTAGAATACATTATGGGAAAAGGAGAAAATGTTGGTTACCAGCATTTTTTTTTTCTATTCCCAAAATGTTTCCAAAAGCCTCGTTCACAGGTCATCCCCGAGATTGTCTTGTAACAAGCTACTTAGTGCTTTAGAGAGTTCTTGTAGTCTTTACATGTCTTTACAGGGAGTATCCTTGGTGCTGCAATCGGCATCTGTATCGCGAGTTTCTCAGGGTTGAACAGTCCCTCCCTTCGCCATGCCCGCAGAGAATATGGCGGGAAGTATGAGAGTAAATTAGTAGACGGTGTCAAAGGGGCCATCAGCGTTTTTCCAATATTTGGGCTGTTTATTGTTTACTGGGCTGTGTATTCACAGGTATTGACAGAAAACAGGAAAATCGGTCTTACTTTTTATGGGGAAAAAAGACAATACCCAAGTAAATATTAATTTCGCATTTGGAGACGAATAATTAAATGTCAAAGGGGCATTTGGCATATTTTGTTTTTGGGCACTTCATTTGTTTATCGACACTTGTATTCAGCGTGTTATAGTCGTATGTAGTAACAACTATGCATAAACAACTACTGAGACGGGGTGTAAAGCATATGATGGTTTACAAAATGTGTCATTTTTTTCTAAAGCAAAAGTATAATGTTTTGTTTTTTCAAACGCCTCATCGGCAAAATTGACGGTAGAAACATTTATGGTCAAAGAATTTAGTTAAATAACTGTATAACTTATTCAATAAATACCTGTTTTACTTATTTACTCTGACATGTATAACTATTCAGTCTTTGTTGCATCCCTGCATATTCTCTTTCATCATCATCATCATCATCTTCTTCTTCTTTTTCTCCTTCTTCTTCCTCCTCCTATTCTTCTTCATCTTCCTCGTCGTCCTCATTTTCGTTTTTTTTTCTTTTACTTCTTCTCCTTCTTCTTCCTCTTGTTCTTCTTTCTTTCTTCCTCTTCTTAACCGTTACTATGGAACGCCTAAGCTGTCTGATATAACGATATTTCATGACGTTACCTCGAAGATTATCTATGTTTTGCAGATGTACACTTCCCTCTTCCTCCAGACGGAAAGAATGAATATATCGATTGGAAGTGCAAGACTGCCAGCTGCCATACTGAATATATTTAATCCCATAATCATTCTTGTGTTGATCCCAATCATGGACAAGTGCCTTTTTCCCCTGCTTGAAAAGTATGGTAAAAGTCCCACGAATTTACAAAAAATTGGTAAATACCAATGAGCCATGCTCTGTGAAAATGGGGCTTAATGCATCTGCGCGAAGTATCGACCTAAGTCAGCCTGAGCAGTCCGCGAAGGCTGACCTGGGACGAGACTTGTCGCTGCTGTTCAATTTTCTGCATGTCCAAGGACCAGTCTACCTAATGATTACTAGTAAGTCGGTTGTCTTAAAAAAAGTGGCTATTGTGGATCCATAAGTATGTTACGACTTGCTTGGTATAATGCAGTATGGAGATGCATTAAGGCCCCTTTTGCCAAAGCACGGCTCATTAATTGATACGACTTAGTTGCCCTTTTATAACGACCTTCATTAGCCTACATTTGTTTGAGTGATCTTAGTAGCTGAAATCTGCGAGTTCAACGGTTCAAGAAGTTCATTTAGTACTGTCACCTTAGAACTTCAGCATAACCTAAGTATGTTGTTGGTACTCGTTTGGGTTGTCTCCGTGAGCCAATTCTAATGAACACCTACAACACCAGGTTTCAAGGGGGAAAGATTTTTTTTATACCCTGAAACGAAGTTAGGTGGATATACTTGAATCAAGGTGTTCGTCCGTCTTTCCGTCCGTTCGTATACGTATTTTTTCAGCGTGTACAAGGACCATTCTACGTATTTCATGAATCAGTCTGTTCCTAAACAAAATGGATTTTATGGATCCATAATTTTGTGATGACTTACTCGGTATAATAAATTAAGGAGATGCACTAACCCCCTTTTCACAGAGCATGGTTTGTATGTACAGTAAAGGGTTAATTATCTACAAACGATTTACTTTCAGGTATCGGTATGAGTTTAGCCGTCTTAGCTATGCTATATTCGGGGCTGATAGAAATGATACGAAAAGAGGACATCTCAAAACATGGATATATAACACAGACAATTTCAGATGATTTTTTCAACGCATCCAAAATTACCATGTTCGCACAAATACCAGAGTTTGCTCTCATCGGGTCGAGTGAGGTCTTTACGTCGATTTCAGGTATTTAACCTTTTACAAATGTTGCCGAGTTTAAACGATCCTGGGAAAAAAGTTTTTTTGAAAACATTGTGGGAGAAGGAGAAAATGCTGTTTACCAGCATTTTCTCCTCCTTCTCCCCTTGAAAACATTGTGGGGAAGGTAGGAATGTTGTTGTCCTGCATTTTCTCACTTTGCGGCAATGTTTTCAACCTTTTTCAAAGAAAAATCCCATCATTTGGACCAAACTTAGTGTGTTGTCTGCAAATGCTTCAAATTTCGACAAGTCTAGCATTCTATCGTTTCGTAAAGAGTAAAAGTTGGTGTATGCTTTGGTGTATCAGGCACTCCAAAGGTCCAAATGGCGACTAATTCAAATCAAGTCTTTGTATAAAAAAAAAAAAATGCAAGTAAATTTAAGTTATACCATTCAAAAGTATGGCCAATAGAGTGAGTCTTGTGATCTGTTAAAGTATGGTTGGTCAAGGTTCCAGTCACCGGCAGAATAATTAAATGAGCCGTGTTATATACCTACCGCATATCTTTCAACAATAGAAATTTGCAATAATTGACATCTGATTCGAAAACGGCGCGCAAAATAAAACCATAATGGTGTAGTAGCTAGTAACTTCGATTTTATGAATGGCGGATGAATGTTATAACGTACCATTTTGACCAATCAAACCTCAGATCAATGCATACGTATTCCGCGCGTGATAATACGTCATCATGCTATATTTGGAACCGTATTTGACACTGTGTAGATACGGATTTTTTTTTTTTTTCTATCTTATACATGTGATATTTTATCCATGTGAAAGGCATGAAATACCTGAACATTTTCAGGTATATAATTAAACGAAAAATATTCCATCTGAATTAGATCTATTTCAAATTGTTAATCAGGTTTGGAATTCGCCTATACTGAAGCACCAAAATCCATGCAAGGTCTAATAATGGGGATTTTTTCGATGACGGCAGGCCTTGGAGGCTACTTGGCAAGTCTCATTGTAATTATAGTGAAGTCGTGGAGAAGAAGTGGTATGAAATTTTATCTCTTCACCCAACTGCCATATTACTAGTATTATCGCCTATGGAAAACATTGTGGGAAAAGGAGAGAATGCTGGTTACCAGTTTTCTACCCTTTAAAATAAATTTCATAATTTGAGACATATAAAATTTTAAATTTATCGTCTGCAAGTGCTTTCAATTTAGACATGCCTTTAGAAGCTTTTGTTGTCTGGTAAAGAGTTATTTGAGAACCCTGGCTCTTTCAATCCGACGGCAGAGAAAAAGAATAGAATGAAAAAAAAAAACGTATGCTTTTTTTTCCTTGGCGAAGGCCGTTGCCCAAAACGTTGGGAACAAAAAAAGTCTTACGATGAAAAACAGAAATACTGGAATAAGAATATAGAAACTAATTTGTGGTTCAATATAATGAGAATGAAAAGTAACCACCCCGACAATTACCTGTTTCTCCTAATTGCCCTCCATATTGTTTAAAAGTGAACTTTTCAGTTGGATACATTTTAAAGGTTAGGTATTAATCCCACTCATCTTTGCAAAAGGAGCAATTGCTGCTATAAATGGTGTGTCTAAAAATGTTCTCAGACTGTATAGTAATTGCTTCTAGGGTATCGCATAAAAAAAATCATTCAAAGCAATTTTGTGCAAGAAAGGATTTTATCTCCTGCATCTATTTGCTAAGGTGTGAATAAGCGAGGTATCCATATGCGAAAGTAAGCCTTGTATATTGATGTCAAAAACGGGTCCGCAGATAGGCCTGCAGGGGCCCGCAGAATAAATATGTCCACATTTTTTACCAATCGCAAATTACAATTTATTCATTCCAGACTAAAACAAGGAAGCAGAGTAAAAGTCGGCTTAACAATAAAGCGATACCGGGAAAAAAAAAACGGTGTATTAATTTTAGTTACATGTAAATTACCTGCGGAATGTATTTTCACTGTGATATTATTTTTAGTTTTCTTACATTTTCAAATGCCATTGGTCATTGCTAAACTGGTAGTATAAACATTTTGGTCCTCTTTCGTATTTTGATGAACTCCTACGCTAATTAACCAAGGCGTAATATAAATCAGCATTTTTCCCATGTTACGTCATGGCCACAAACCCTATGGTTGCCACCGATTCTGAACTGCCATAATTATCATGCACACCCACTTCATATTTTGTTGCATCTGTACATGGCTTCTGCTATATAACTCTTTACCAGACGACGAATGTTAAAACCTGACCATAATGGACGCATTTGCAGATCAAATAGTAATTGTGACTCAAATGATAGGATTTTAGTTTGAAAAAATGATGAGTAGTTAAGCCTTTACCAGACGACAAAATTTTAGCCTTGTCCAAATTGGAAGCGTTCGCAGACGACAATTTCAATGTTGGTCAAATGGTGCAATTTTTCTTTGACAGGGTAGAAAACATTGTGGGAAAAGGAGAAATGCTGGTAACCAGCATTTTCTCCTTTTCCCACAATGTTTTCAAAAGGCTCACTCCCCAAGGTTCATACAAAGACATGTGGGATCGTTTGGCGTTGACTGTCACTTGGTTGGGTGCCGAAGTAATAAACCTGTCCCCTGTGTGCATAGAAAATTTGAGCGGCGCTATGAGAAATGGGGTTTAATGCATCTCCGTGATACATTATACCAGTTATAACATGATAGTAATTAAGGATCCAGGGTGTCAGAAAGCCGACAAAACCATGAGGTTAAATATTCCTTGGACATACAAAAATGTACAAACAGCAAACAATTTTGACCTTTGTCAGCCTGCGCCGACCGCGCAGCCTGACATGGGTGGATACTCCTCCCCCCCCTCAAAAAAAAAAAAAATGCATTAAACCCCCTTTTGATAGAGAATGGTGCAATTACTTTTTAATATGCCAGATACGATTAAATGTAAGTTTTCAAGTCACAAATGTAATTAAGTACTTAACAAACGATCCTGTGTTTGAACATGGATCGTAAATTACTATGTACGATTCCGGGTTTCAACGACTTTGTGGAAGAAACCCTTTGGAAGCATTGTGACAAAAAGAGAAAATGCTGGTAAACAGCGTTTTCTCCTCTTCTCGCAATGTTTTCTACTCTTTCAAAAATGCATCTTATCTTTTAAAACAAAATTGTTTATCGTCTTTTTAGTATCGGGCAAGTCTAAAATTTTGTGGTTTGATAAAGAGTTAAGCAATATACTCTATTTTTTTTTACTTTATTGAATTCTACAGCAAATAAAAAGCCAATGTTTTGCAATATACCGGGTATTACAATGTAGAGGCTGGGGTTGATAAATGTCACTCAAATGATAAGATTTCTATTTGAAAGGGTAGTAATAATAGTAAATATTGTAGGGAAAGGAGACTATGCTGGGAAACAGAATTTTCTCTTTTTCTGATTTTTTTTTTCCAAAAGCCATTTCTCTCAGGGTAATTAAAACATACTTCGTTTGAAAATATTGTGAAAAAAAAAAAAAAAAGAAGACTTATGATGGTCACTAGCCATTTCTCATTTTCTCACAAAGTCGTCTTTCCGAGGATGGTCAAAACGCGGGTTTTTTTTGTAGAGATTTAAAACCAACCTACATGTACTTATTTTGTCTATTTCGCAGAAGCTTCCGACTGGTTCCCGGCCGAACCCAATAACGGTCACATGGAATATCTGCTGTTTCTATTAGCTGCTTTGGCCTTCATTAACCTGTTACTATTTATTGCGGTAACAAGATGGTACAGGCGGAAGAAATTGCGATTGTTACAGAACTTTGAGGAGTCCTCAGTTAATGGATAGTAGTTTGACAAGAAATACATGTATCAACAGACCTTGGCCTCTTATTTAACCTTTACGAAATAATTCTGTTATAACAACTCTAACAAGGCCTTTGAAAATATTGTGGGAAAAGGAAAAAATGCTGTTAATCGGCATTTTCTCCTTTGCCCACATTGTTTTATAGCCTATCAGGGACAGAGTCCCTTTATTGAGACACATTAAGTTTGTCGTCTGCAAATGCTTTCGATATCAGAACAAGTCCAAAATTGGGAAAACAGTTAAAAGTCAGTCTGTTAATGGTGAATAAAACCTTTGTGGATCACTGATTTTGATAAGTTATTTCAGCAGTCATTTACGTGTAAAAACTTAATTTTAGAACTGTCGACGAAAAAATATTGACTACTCCTGGTTTGTCGAAATCGTCATAGGAAGTAGTGTCTATTGTGTTCGCATTCGTCTTGTAATGACTGTACTAGGGTCTATGAGCCTATCGAGGATGAATACTATTTTTCCCCAAACACAAGTGCCTGTGGTCGAAAAAATGTTAAAATTACAACATTAAAAATAGCACCTGCACCAGCTTACTGTCGCGATCCCTCAAAGTATAAATGAGTATGCGTCTAGATGTTTGTTGTTGTTGTTGTTGTGTAAGATAAGACTGTAAAGATTGTGTAAACTGATCTGACGTACACGTATATGAGCCATGCTCTGGCAAAAGAGGGCTAAATGTATCTGCGTGATGCACTATAGCAAGCAAGTCATCATATAATTATGGAGCGATAAAAACCATTTTACCTAAAAACCGACTGTATCATAAGGTAGAGTGGTCCTTTCACATACAGAAAATTGACCAATAGCGAAAAGTTTCGGTCCAGGTCAGCCTGCGCGGATTGCGCAGGCTGACCTGGTTGATACTTTTCGCAGATTTTGCCAGAGCAAGGCTCATATGTAAATTATACCTACATAACCTACAGTGTGAGCGTGTCAAGCTAGAGAAAGCCATTCAAATGCAGAATAATTTCGTTTGATTGATTTTGCTACAGAACGAAAGTACTGTATCTAACGTTTATTGTATCATTGTAATGAAATCTTCAGGCTACTGAAACTGGGACACTTTATTTCGCTCAGGACATATTTTATCAGTGAGCGGAATGGGGGGGGGGGGGGAAGAAAGACATCTGTAAATAGGTGTTGGGGTCAGAGTCAAAGTACGGATATAATCCAATTTCTACTATGATATCTTCGTACAAATTCTAAATCTACCGGTGCAGGAAGGTTTCCGAAAAAAATGGGGGGGCCTTCCAAGAAAGGGAAAAAATTGTTGTATTAACCTTTTCTCATTCCCCTATGATATAAGACTATTTTTCGAATAAATGTACATGTATTGTAGACGGATCAAAATCTTAAACTAGGTCTTTACATTTTTTTTATTTTTTTTAAGTTGATACCGTGCACTTGGAAAATCAGTAGGATTTAAATTATGAGTTGGAAAAGACACACACCGCAAGCATAAAGACAAAAACAAAAAGAAAATACTGTGACTCCATCTAGTCTAACGATGGACTGAATCTGGAGGTAGACTAGTTCTTGACATGCAGAAAATTTACAAATAGCAAAAGCTTTCGACCATTACTTTGCTGATGCATTTAACCCCCTTTTCACAGACATGGCTCATATGTAGTTATACTCTCTTGTAAACCTTATTGCGTTTACGCCGAAGTTTTACAGAAAAAAAATATGGAAAGAGGGGAAATTCTTCTTGTTTTCTACATATACGTATTTTTCATCAACATCGTTGAGAAGTCATTTTTGCAGTTGAATCCGAATTATCTACCTTTGTAGAGATTTAAAAAAAAAAGTACCACAATGAAATTTGGATTCCTGCTACTTTCATATCGAAAGCGTAATTATTTGCTGCAGCCCACGGTGCGTGTAAGTATGTAGACGATTCCTCTGTTGTATTTCTAGTATTGTGTCTAATTTTATTTTACTGATGGTGTGAAATTCAGACGAGTTTCGATACATCGATCTTCCTCTTACTGTTTTTCCTTGTATTCTTTTATTATTAAGCTACTTCATATTTACTCATTTTCGATTGTCATGTATGCACTTATTATCGACCATTTGGTTATTTTCAATTGAAGAAAGCTCCGACTTCAACCCTCCACATTTCTTTAGCGCGCTTGCTTGTGTGTTTCTATTTCCTTCAAAGGGTACATGTTGTAATGGATCTTTCCCCTGATCCATTAAATTGCGAAAGTATACTCCTTAGAATACTTAGTTATACCTGCGATATTAATATGATGCATTAATAATGCTGGCATCCGGAAATTCAAAATTGGAAAAGAACTCTGCCTGTATAATCTTCTATTTCTGTGAGTTTATCACATATTTTTAATATATGACTATATATTCCTTCCTTGTAAATTGTACGTAGAGATTGACGAATAAAATATATTTAATCTGCAGAGATGACGGTCTTAATACGTCTCCACTCTTTGTCTTGATCACTATACATGTATGCTCAAAGCATTTTGATGAATGTCAAGCACAACTTATTAGCCTACATCCTGAAACAAATCTGTCGCAAACGACTTTGAAAACATCATTTTAAAATCTAAATGGCCGGGGAGGTGGGGGAAATCGGCCAGAATCTTATTCTTCAGAGCAGTACCAATAGCTGCTTTCTCAATGCTCAAGAAATGGCTGAAGGAAAAAGAAAGCACCTCTTAGCGGACATTATGGGAACATGGAAGGGAAAAGCGGGGGAAACTGGTTGTTATTTCTTACTTGGCTAACCCCCTCCGCTGGCACCTTGTTCAGCGGGAGTCTTCTGCCTTAATGATGTTTAACGCCGACTTCAACATTATTTCACTCATATCATGGCAACAGCTTACATATTCATATATGTCCTGGGAATCACCAGTACTGGGCCAGGTTTCTGAAGTGCCTTGCCCATGGGCAATTCAACGAAAAAATCAGTAGGGCTACTTCCAGTGAGGCTCCAACCCGGGGCCGCCAGTTCACGAGTCCTACACGTCACCACTGAGCCACGCAGGACCCCAGAGCTCTTCTGCGGGAGAACGAATAAAGCTCATATTTGTCTTTACCAAACGACAAAATTTTAAACTAGTCCAAATTGAAAGCATTTGCAGACAACAATTTCAATGTGGCTCAAATAATGTAATCTTTCTTTGATAGAGTAGAAAACATTGTGGGAAAAGAAGAAAATGATGGTTACCAGCATTTTCTTCTTTTCCCACCATGTTTTTAAAAGGCATCATGCTCAGGATCGTTAAAAGTCGGCATTGTGTGGTAAAGGGTTAAGTACGATAAGCTGTCAAACTTAAGACTGCTACGAGTCATACTGTCACTTTAACCCTGAACTCCTTACCACACAGTCCCAAGTTTTAACAGTCCTGGTAGAAATGGCTTTTCAAAACATCCTGGAAAAGTAAAGACGAAAATGGTTGTAACTGGAAGAAAACGGTGGTAACAGACGTTTTCTCCTTTTCCCACATTGTTTTCTACCCTTTCAAAGATAATTTGGACCACATTTAATTGTTGTTTGCCACTGCTTTAAATTTGGACCAGTCTAGAATTTTGGCATATACGTGTAGTAAAGAAATTAAGCCCTAAATAGATAAATTCAATACACCATATCAATCAACCCTTTACCACACAATCCCAACTTTTAACGACCCTGGTAGATTAGACATTAAAAAAAAAAAAAACATAAAAAGACATTAAAAAAAAAAAAAAAAAACATTGTAGGAAAATAAGAAAATGCTGGTAACCAGCATTTTCTCCTTTCCCCACATTTTTTTCTGTCTTATCAGTGAGAGAAATCATCATTTCAACATTCAGTTTGTCGTCTGCAAATGCTTTCAATTCGGTTTTGTCCAAAATTATGTCGTTTAGTAAATCAAGACAAATGAAGACCAACACATTGCATTGTAAAGTGTGTTTATAAATGCCATAATATTGTACAAAAAAAAACAAAAAAAAAAAAACGTATCTTGTAGATTCAAAATCAGATTGCGCGTTCGCAGTTTGCGTACTCTGAAACTAACAATCTGCGTTGTCCGGAAAAGGTAGTCTGATGTTGATGTAGCCAAGTATCATACAATCCGGACCTAATAGAATGCGCAATATCTTCAAAACAATAGAAGTGATACTTCACACTCTTAGGGTTAATTAACCTTTTTACCAAACGATAAAAGTTTAGATATGCTTTCGAAATTGAAAGCATTTGCAGACGACAAATTAAATGTAGCTGAAAATATGGTAAATGTCTCTGAAAGTGTAGAAAACCTTGAGGGAAAAGGAGAAAATGCTGGTTACCAGCATTTTCCCCTTTTCCCACAAGGTTTTCAAAAGGCTATTTCCTCAGGGTCGTTAGAGCTCTGGATTGTGTGGGAAAGGGTTAAACCACTCCGGGTTGTCTAGGCCCCGAGTAGTTTCGGCCGGGTTGTTTCGGCATGGGTCGTCTGGGACAACGGCTTGATCTCGGGGGGGGGGGGGGGGTCTTGGCTCTTTTCGGTTTAATGAGCCGGTTCGGCCTTATACATGTAATGTTATGACCAGAAAATGTTGCTTTTCTATCTGTGAGCAGATTTGAATAGATTGCAGTGGTAAAAAATACTTTGTGTAGTTTAAGACTGGAAACTCAAGGCTAACGCAATAACAAGGGACTTGGGTTCCCCGGGTCAGTTGGCCATGTTTAAAGGCAGTGGCTAGAGATACGAAATCGGCGAAAATCCGTCGGACGTCAGAGAAGAATTGGTTTCGATGAAAAGGTAGCAAGAACAATCCTTTTTTCTATATAAATTTCTTTCCGTGCAAATAAGTCCTTTCTACAAAATTTACAAACCTGCGCACGCGCAGTCGTCAGTTCCTCCGTTTCTAACGAAGTCTGACATCAAACAAATTTCCTAATGAAGTGAACTGAGCAAAGTATAATTCTTTCTTGAGGTAAGGCAAGTCTAAGTGACACGCTGACAACAACCTCAAATTTTTACAAATTGAAAATTGAGTTTGGTAAGGATAATTTATCCTGACAATCGCATTTATCCAATTTGTCCTTCGTCCTTTTCAGGGATGGCTGCTGACTTCACTAGGTTAACAGACGCTTATATTTGGCCGTACAATCTGATAAATTTGGATTAATTTCAAACCGTTTTCACATGATATATCGAACCGTAGGCCCTAGTCACCGATTCGTGACTGGAAAGTACAGTAAACGTTTTCTGTCTAAATCTTCGGGAAATTTTCTAACCCAAATTCCGGGTTATTCCCCATAACATGTTTATTTTTTAAAATAATTTTTTATGAATCAAAATCCTCAAGATGATATCGATCACATTTAGTTATTAACTCTGTACCAGATGATAAAATTTATGCCTTTACAGTTTTAAATTGATTGATTGAATGGTGTTTAACACCGATTCAAACATTATTTCATTTATATTGCAGGGGCCAGTGCATCTATCCATGCTTGACTGAAGTTTTCTTTTACCAGTAATCTGCACAATATTCTGACCAAGCCACTGGCTGCATTCCTACATAACCATCGTTGAAACAATGGCTAGTGGTGAAAACTTAATGTCATAAGAAAAGAAATTGGATAGATTCATACTGAATGATTTTCAGAAGGAAGTGTCTAGGGGTACAGATCCGTACCTCTAGCCTCGGAGGCTAGAGATACGGATCCGTACCCGAGCCTGTCAGGCTAGGGGTATGGATCCGTACCTCTAGCATTTCCGATTGGGCCAGGCTAGAGGTACAGTTATAACAAGGTTTGGCCGAATCTTAATTTAATCATTCTGATTATTGTTTATATATACGAAACAAATTATTGTTGTACAAAATCAAGACCTATCATGTATTCCACGCGATTTGCAAAGTAGAATTTAACTCTACAAGGAAAGTAGTCACTAAAGCCAATATGAATTCTAATAGATGTGAAAGGACAGCATTATGTTATTTGATTAATATATGAGTCAAGCTGTGGGAAAAGGGGGTTTAATCTATATCTGTAATGCATTGTAACACGGTAGTTATGCAGTATTTATGCACTTGACAATTTTTACACCAAATACCTGGCTTTCATTTGCTTCTCTATTTGAACGGTAATTCCAGCCTTATTTTTGTAATTGTTTCTCCATTGTGGAGACAAAATCACAAAAATGACATCAGAGCTACCCCCTCCCCCTTTGTGAACCACAAAGCAGCTGGTATTAGTAATCTCCTCTGATGTAACCAGTGCCATTACAAAATGGGCTAAAGTAAATAAATTTCGAACTAAGTTATCTGATTCAAAGACGTAAATTGATTTATTTTCCTGTTTCTTAGGGTCTTCCTATTTTCAGAAGTTTTAACATCATTTTGGTGCATATAAGTAGAGATTTTTCACAAATTTTGTGTTAGGTAAAACGGTCGATCAAAGCTTATATCTATTATTTTTGTTAAATCCTTGTTAAAAACTAGTGAAAAGTTTGGTGGTGTCTGTGGTCGTTACTCAGAGCGTAGGTCTTGCGATCAAGACTTTCTATGTTCGACTGCTATGAGCGGCCATCAACCCATGTAATTTTCTTTGCTGAAACACGCGAGTTTAACCCTTAGAGCGCTGAGTAAACACAGCGAACATTTTCAGTCTAGAGATAAGACCTAAATAATTGCAGGCTCAAGGATACTGTTACAAGTACAGGATGTCTCAGCAAGCGGACGATGTATATCAAAGATCAGACTGCAAGTTTTGTCCGACCTTGATCTAAGCTGTCATAAAATCAACCATAGTTGTGAAAGGCGCTGTAAGGGTTAAGTTTAAAACAATCGTTATTTAAAAACAACTGTGACCAGTCACAGACTCCCACAAAAAGGTATCATCTTTGACTTGGGAGATATTTGGGTAGATTTGGCAGAGATTTGGTAGATTTGGGAAGGATTTTGGAGAGGTTTGGGTAGATTTGGGAAAGATTTGCGTACTCTTAGGAAGATTTGGGAACTTTATGCTGACGCAGCAGACGACTTAGAAAATTATCCGTATATATTACAAAGTCAACATAAATGAATATGCAGCAGACGGCTTTGGAACAATACGTATATTAAAATGTAAACCTGAATTGGTGAACAAGTTTAGTTTATTTTCTATTGGTACATATAGGCCACCGGCCCATCATACAAATATATACATTTATAAACCTTACCAGCACTTAAAATTACCTCTTTCTTACCACAATAATTCCCTAAGCCATGTAAAATCGTTAGGACTCGAGATTGGTAAAATTATTGGTTTTGTCCTTGATAGGGTAGGAAAATTCTTGCTACTAGCAATTTTACGTATAATATTATTACAGTGTTTCCACAAGATGCAATAGATGTAGGGTTGTTAATTCAGACGGTCGTAAAGGGTTGATACAGGATATCTATCTGATACACATACTTGTTAGTTTTATGGACAATAACAGTCATTTTAGTTAACTTCAGTGGCAGGAGTGTGGATGGAGATTGGCATAACATGCTGTTACCTCTAAGAGTTAAGAAGAGAATGTATAGTGATCAATTTTGTCATGAAACCAAGTTTGATTGATTGATTGTATAGTGTTTAACGCCATTTTCAACATTATTTCAGTTATATCGCGGCGGCCAGTGCACCTATCCATGCTTTCCTGGAATTTCTTTTACCAGTACTCAGCACAATATTCTTTCCAAGCCACTGGCTGCTTTCCCACATAGCAATTGTCGAAACAATGGTCAGCGGTGAAACCAAGTTTGAAGCAGACGTGTTTGAAAAAAGTCTGTATGAATGAACGAAAAAAACAGACGAAGGAACGAATTGTACTTAAATATTTGTCGCCTGTGGTTGCTGTGTTCTATAATTGTTTCCACATAAAAAAAAAACATTTCTTTTCGGAAAACATTGTGTGAAAGGTTGAAATACTGGTTACCGGCATTATCCCCTTTTATCACAATGCTTTCGTAAGCTTTCTTTCTATTGGTCGTTAAGATTTGGGATTGATAGGGTTAAATGGAAATTTAAGCAGTAAATAGTGTGAAAATGGTACACAGGGAGGGGTTTGGGCGAGTCAAATAAATTATCAAGTAGGGCGACAATATGAACCTCAACCTTTTGCTTGTATTACGCGATCTTGAATCTACCTAGCGGAAAGGGTAATAAAAGATCAGTATGCACATAGGGGTAGTCTGATCTTGAAATACCCTGTTGCAAATTCTACTGATGCTTTAAGCCATACTATTTAAGGAAAATGACGTAAACTTTAACGAAGATCCCTCTTATGTTGGTCATCATTGATGGCATCATTGAAATATAACATTAACTATGAAGGTTTTCTGAAGAAAAATATCTAAAAGTTGGGGGGGGAAAAAACATACAAGATCAAACAATTAATTTGCATAAAATATACGGAAACGCTTTGGGTGGAGGTTTTAAACAATTCGGAATGGAAATTGGGGACATTTTAACCAAGAGTCTAATGTTTTGAATGTGTTGCCTTTCAACCGGATAAGGTAATAATGCATCACGGAGATGCATTAAATCCCCTTTTGCCAGAGAATGGCTCAGTTCTAATAGGGATGAGACACGCTATATAAAAGTTATAACAAAACTATTCTACCTCCATTTGGGAGGGTAGCACAGCTGATGTCATTCTAGTAATTGTGTCTCCACAGTGCAGAAACAATAACAAAGATAAGAACCACCGTTCAAATAGAGACGCAAATGAAAGCCAGGTATTTGGTGTAAAAATTGTCAAGTGCATGAATACTGCATAATTACCTTGTTACACTGCATTATGGAGATAGATTAACCAAATAACATAATGCAGCCCTTTCCCATCTATTAGAATTCATATTGGCTTTAGTGACTACATGTACTTTCCTTGATAGACATGTAGAGTTAAATTCTACTTTGCAAATCGCATGGAATACGTGACAGGTCTCAATTTTATACAACAATAATTTCTGTTTCGTATAATATAAACAATAATCAGAATGATTAAATCAAGATTCGGCCAAAACTTGTTATAAATGTATCTCTAGCCTGGCCAAATCGGAAATGCTAGAGATACGGATCCGTACCCCTAGCCTGTCAAGCTAGGGGTACGGATCCGTATCTCTAGCCTCCGAGGCTAGAGGTATGGATCCGTACCCCTAGACACTTCCTTTTCAGAATGGAACAAAGGTCCCCTCAAATCCTTTTTTTTTTATGTGATATTTTATGTCCAAAGATACTCTAACAGAATTCTGTACAGAATGGAGTCAAGGTAACAATATTAGATGACACTGCGGTTTTATTTTTTTCTATGAATTCATGTACAATCATTATACATGTAGTTTATGATAATAAACACTTGATATTTTTTCTTTCAATAGTGCAAGAGTTTTGAAATGGATAGGCAGTACAGTGCGCCAGCCGGAATGGCAAGATATGGGGTAGAAAAGAAACCCCAGCAACCTACCTCTAAATTAGGAAGAATTGGAAGGTAAGATTTACCAACAGTCTGATTAGTTTAAACATTTTACACAATAGTCTGATTGAAAATACTTTATTTTCTTAACCCTTTATGGAGCTATCTTGTGTTTTGATGATCACAAAAAAGCAGAAACAGAAGAAAAGGCTGGTAACTAGCATTTGAAAATCAAGCAAGTCTGAAATAACATTTTGTAAAGAGCAAATGGTTGCTAGTGTTGACTGTTATATGGAAGAACTGTTCCAGTATCATAAGCCTTTATTGTTTGCAAAAAATACTACTTGCAAATAACAAGTCAGAAAGCTGTCTAACCTTTGACCAAATGATCAGGGAATTTAAATATGATGCTAGAGGTCAGAGGCTTGTGTCCTGTAAGACTACATGATTTCCTGTGCGTTGTTTACATTGTTTTCGAGATCTAGTTAGGCGTTGGCCTCTAGGATCTGTTTGTATAAACTTCTCTTACCGACTGTGGTTCCAGTTCATAGCGCTCAGCTTCAAACTTGACAGGTAGTCTTTTCCAAAATTCATTTAATTTGTGCTTAAAATTATTTACCGTTTCGCCTAAGATTAGATCCTCAGGCAGGCTGTTCCAGTCTTCAACAATTCTTTCAGAAAATAAATGAAATATTGTTTCAATCTCACACCAAAAGAAACAATATTCTTTTTTTCTTAACTGTAGGTACTTCTGTCCTAAAACCTGTAAGAAACAAAGTTTGAAAACAGATGCAAACATTTTTAAAGTCATTATTTTACTATGATTTTAAATCTTTTGCTGTGAAATTGACAGTTTATTACTCATTTAGAAATTTCTGTAATCCACTTGAAATACTGGTTAAACTGAAACAGACTTGCAACTTAACTCTCTACCAAACAACAAAATTTTTGAATTGTCCAAATTGACAGCATTTTCAGATGACAAATTATTCATGGTTAAAAAATTATTATAAAGAATTGAAAACATTGTGAGAGAAGTAGAAAATGCTAACAGCATTTTTTCTTTTTTGTACTCTATTCAAAAGCCTACTTCCTCAGGGTTGTTAGAAGGCAGCATTGTTTGGAAAAGGTTGAACATTAAGCAATATGCACATCATTTGAAATGATCCAGAAATTAAACACCATACAGACAATTTTTTGTGGCATTTGTCAAAGACAATGCCACTATGAGTTCAATACAGCATTTTGAAAAATCATGTATCGTAGTTTGTGCAAAACCGAAGGAAGTAAACCCAGTTAAACTCAATTTTTCTAAGACATTTAAGCACATGTTTTGGAACTATTTCTATTGTTTATTTTTCAAATTACTAATTCCACACAGTGCCTCCCTTGACAAATGCTACACCAGTGCCTTCAAAGCTTTGATTTCATTTATTGATGAGACAATAGGAATGTGTTTGTAATCTCTCTTTTTATGCTATTTTCAGATGAATTGTTGAGAGTAATTTTGTACAAGATTGCTTGGGTTTGAAAATAGGTATACACATAAATGCCATTAATGGTATTTGATTTCTTTGCAGAGGGTAAAGGGAGTATTTGGAACATATGAGCCATGCTCTGTGAAAAGGAGGCTTAATGCATCTGCGAAAAGTATCAACCCAAGTCAGTCTGCACAGCAGGCTATGCCAAAACTTTTCTCTGTTGACCTATTTTCTGTATGTCAAAGGACCAGCCTACCTTATGATACATTCAGTTGTTAGATGTATTGGATTTATGGACCCCTAATCATGTGATAATTCATTTGGTATCATGCATTGCGGAGATGCATTAAGCCCCCTTTTGCTAGAGCATGGCTCATATATGTACATGAAAGTAGATAAAGATCTGAAATGAACATTAGATGCCAAATCTTTTCTAGAGCAATGAAGAACAGTGTTGCTGATTTTTTTGGTGTGGGTGATGAAGATTGTCAACATCAGTCCAAATGGCAGAATCGTCACATGAGGTATTACAAAGGAAAAGTGAAAGATGGCTACCTGAATAAGACCACAGATTTTGACGAGCTGGATTCATCAATGCGGTACATACATGATCCCCTCAAGCCCCCAGGAAGTAGATACAGCGCAGGTGGGGTATCTAGAAGAACAACACCTTTATCAAGTACGAGTACCTATACAGCAAGTACTCGGGGATTTCCACAGAAAAGAACCAGAAAGGATTCAGTCCTCAAGATGACTTGGAAAGGGATGCAGACCATTGCTGTAAGTTTGTAAATATGCTGTATGAAAAGATGCCTTGATATATCGGAAACACAGGCTGACCTGTGTTGAAACTTTTGGCTGTGGATAAATTTCTTGCAATACAAAGGACATTCTACCTTGTGATCCAGCCAGTTTTTAGACAAAATGGCAAAATGGGAGCATATTATGCAATAACTTACTTGGTATAATGCATTATGAAGAGGCATTAAACCCCCCCCCCCCATTTCCCTCTGGAAAATTTGTAGGAGAATATCTAAGTATTCAAAGGAGGAAGTCTTTGAAAATTGTTTATATAAAGAGAAAAAGCTTTTTGTCAGCAGCCATTTCTTCTTGAAGAGCTGTATGGAACTTATATATATGTTAATGTGTGGTAGCAAGTCAAACTGAAGATAACAGTATTCTTATTTCTATTTCTTGTCTTGAAAGAAAAAAAAAATCATATGCCTGTTTGTTTGATGGTTTTCTGTTTTGCAGGGCACAAGAAAAAAGTTGAGGACAAACAAAATGAGTCAGAGTGCAAGAAGCTATGCTCCGGCAA
This sequence comes from Tridacna gigas, assembly GCA_945859785.2. Taxonomy (NCBI): domain Eukaryota; kingdom Metazoa; phylum Mollusca; class Bivalvia; order Cardiida; family Cardiidae; genus Tridacna; species Tridacna gigas. Next base: position 46,434,905 of record OX244030.2, on the reverse strand, counting down.
GTTTAGCTGGTGATGTGCATGATTCAAGAAGTGACCTAGGTGATAGCTACTTTACAGCTGTAAGATCTTTATCTTAGCTTTGCTTTTGTATTCAGTGACTCTAATATTTTTGTCTTACTGGCTTTCAACTTTGAAAGAGAATTAATTTGCTATTTTTCAGACAGAATTAACTCTTTACCACACAGTCCAACGTTTTAACCACACTGAGGAAGAAGCCTTCTGAAAACATATTAGGAAAAAGAGGAAATGCTGGTAAACAGCACTTTCTCTTTTTTCCAAAGTATTCTCTTTCCTTATAAAGACCAATTCCAACATGTAACCCACATTGCATTTGTCGTCTGCAAATGCTTTCAACATGGACAAGTTCAAGTTTTGTCATCTGGTAAAGAGTTCATCAGGATCAGACTGCAATAGATATGCAGTCTGATCATGGTTCTCACTCTTTGATATACTAGTATTTTGGCCACTAAAAGCTCTATACTTAGCCTGGTACATAAACTATATATGAAAAAAAAGCAATAATACACTAGATTGAAACGATATTGACCTGTATGTACATTTTTTCTTTTTTTTTTTTAATTTTCAAATTAACACACAAAGGAAACAAAGGTCATTCTATCCATTTATCTGTGCGGCAAACTTAGCAATTTTTAGGGTCACCTTGTAAGATGTCCTAAAGGGTATTTTTGCTGCAAGACAGACAAAGTTGTTTTTTGAATGAATGATGATAATTGTATTAGTGAAAGAAATTAAAACCTACCACCTGGTTTATCTGTATTGTGCTTGTTAAGGTAAGACCTGTGTAATGGAAAACAGCTATTTCCACTAAAATATCATCCTGCAAAATTAGCTATAATTAAAAATGAGTATTATTGAACTACTTTCACCTTTTCATTTTTTCCATTTTTTTCCTTTTTTGAATTATCATTTATAAATTGAAAACCGCTATATTCTCAATTGAAAAAGAGATAATAATTACCTCCCTTTTTAGAAAACAAACAAAAGTATCAAAAAAAAGTTTCAAGATAGACATAAACGGAATTTCTGATCCATTAGAAATTTGCAAAAATATTATTTCGGCATAAATCCTTATTTATCCTTATTTAACTACCAATTAGAATTTTTGCCCAATGTTCACCGGAAGTGCATTACACAGGTCTTACCTTAACCCTTCACCAAACAATCCCATGTTTCAGTGACTTTCAGGAAGAAAATTTTAGAAAACATAATGGGAAAAGGAGAAAATGCTGATAACCAGCATATTCTCCCTTTACCACAATGTTTTCTACTCTTTCTCACAAAGATCCGAACACTGAAGCCAGATCTAAATAATATCCTCTGCAAATATGTTCAATTTGGTAAAATCTAAAATGTTGTGCTTTGGTAAAGAGTAAGCTGTTGATTACTGTTGCAGTACCATGAAGACCAGGTTAGCCTTGTGGATGATGTATTCTATGATGAACCAGCAACCTACCAGGAAAAACAGCTGTCCAAAATTAGGGAAGAGACCAGTGCTGAACTTGCAGAAACCTCACCAGTCACGTAAGACCTTTTCTCTTCCATTTGTATTCTTACCCATTCCTGTCCCAAACAGGTTCCTTCTGTCCTTAAGTTTATGGAATTTGAAAAATGCTCCGACAAATGGAGAAGTTGCTCATATTGAGCAGTTTTTTCTTTGTCACAATGATTCCTGATTGGCTTTGTATAGTTTTCCTCAATCATATCATTAGTCATGGAATGTAGTATTAAAGTTTGAATTGTTTGTGGATGAGACCTCTGGATTCAGATAAATACAGGGGTTGTTATCAGAAATTTGCAGTGTAATTTTTTAATCAGAGGATGTCGGTCCTCCATAGAGACCCAGAGACTTGCTTGTTTAACACACCAACATCAAATTAAATTAATATTGCTTCAGATCTGAGCAATCTTATTCTTAGGCTTGTTTCTACTTGTAGCAGCAACTGCATTGCCATAGGAACAAGTAAAGAAGCATGGCTAGTCCTTTTAGACGCTGATAGTGCTCCATTTATTATCAGGTGCAACTGAGAATTGATGCAGTTGAAATACTCCTCTAGCAAGAAAGAAACTTGGAAGATCCTCAACTAACACAATTTCAACATTTAATTGAGTACTTCCTGGTAAATGCTGCAGTATAACTGAAATAATGTTGAAAATGGCATTAATACCATGTAATCAATCAAGTTCCTAGTAAATAAATCATCATCATACCTGAAGGATTTAATATATATGAGTCAGACATTGACATTCAGTAAAATTCTATTATAACACTATATTGAATCTAACAACCTGGTAGAGATCTAACCAGAAGAACCTGGAAATGTGCACACGACCAATTTCTCTCGAATCATAATTTTTTTGCTTCTTTTGAAGTCTAGAAGATATTATATTTAGGACTATTTCGGCAGAAACAAGTGAGTGCATGAAAGTGTGTGTATTAGGGGCACAAATCATTATATTTGTGATACATTGGACATAATAATATTATATTTGTGATGCTCATTTCTATTTGTTTCAGGAGGACTGGACCCCAGGCAGGATGGAGAAGACCTGATGCTCAACCAAAACCAGCTCCTGGTACACCTGATCCAGGCTTTGATAGGCCAGATTTTGGAATGCGTAGAATCAGACAAGAAATTGTTAATTCTATAACTGAACGAGATAGACGAGGTGTAGGAATGGGCTTTGTTGGGAGATTATTGAAAAGAAATTACCGTCCAGACAGAATGAATTCTTATGTGAAGAAACAGATTGATGAAATTGATGATCACAGGTGACATCTTAAAGATATATTTCACTATTTTCCAACTGTGACTCTTTTTTAGCTTCTTAGTTCAAAAGTGGGCCATATTCTTAAGAATGTATAAATTAATTAATAGACCAGGGTTCGTATTCATCAACCATTCTTAAGAACGTTCTTAGTTTTATTCCCCAAACTTTTCTACATTTGAAAGTAACACAAATTCTGGTTGGCTAAACCATTTGGTTTAGCCAATCAGAAGTTGTGTTACTTTCAAATGTGGAAAATCTTGGAGAATAAGACTGAGAATATTCTTAAGAATGGTTGGTGAATATGGACCCAGGGCCAGTATCCACCAGGTACTCTAAAATGCATTGTTGGTGTTATTTTAGCATTAGAAAGTAACAGTTTCTGATTGAGAGTTAGACAGAGAATGTTGTACAAATGGTTAGTGAATAGGAGCCCAGCATCTAATGCTGTGAGACATTCTATCTCTGTGAATCACATGGCCTGCCTGCAAATTAAGAAAAAGGAAAAAGACTACAAGATAGTTTTGTATGGCCCCTAAACACACAGCGTTTTATCAGTTTCAAAAATCTTCCTGCATGAAATTATAAGTTATAATTATAAGTTCAGTTATACTCAAATATGCTTCTTCCTGGGTTTGCAGGGTTCATTTTAAACAGCATTTTTGGCACTAAAACATGTTTTTGTTTTGACCATCAACAAATACAGGGCAGGCTGGGAGAACATAAAAAATAAGCAGTCCAGTGCAGTTGGAATTAACCTTCCATGTCACTTTAGATTGAAACACAAACTATTTGCCTTTTGAGGTTGACAATAAATGAGTGTGATATCTAACTTGCATGCAAATTTTTTTAATTGGCTAATATGTTCGGCATACATAAAATTTATTGAGGGGATAGTGGCCCAACCCAGAGGAAAGCTAATATTAACCCAGGATTTGGGTGAAAATGCTATTTCCCATTTGACAAAATTTGATACCCATTTGAATTGAAAGAATTTGTATACAAAAAATGAATTGTGGCTAAAATAATGACATTTGTTTTTGAAAGGGTGGAAAATATCTCCGGGGGGGGGGGGAGAGAAAATGCTGGTTACTGATATTTTGTCCTTTTTCCACAATGTTTTCAAAGGCCTTCCTCCTAGGAGTCATTGAAGCGTATGATTGTTTGGTAAAAGGTTAATAAAGGTTGTCAGATTTGTCCCTGGTGGCAAAATTCACCAAAGCATGTACCCAAAGGAGGTATCGGTATATGGGAATCAGTCTGTTTATCTGTCCATCTGTCTGTGCACATGCAGATAGATTTAATTGTGTCAGGAACTACTTCAGTTTTGTTGCATTGACACTTTGTACAACTACTAACTGGAAACTGCACAAGCACATGGTCATTTAACCCTTTACCACACAATCCCGACTTTCAACGACCCTGAGGAAGAAGCGTTAAGAAAACATTGTGAGAAAAGGAGGAAAATGCTGGTAACCAGTATTTTCTCCTTTTCCCACAATGTTTTCTCACCTATAAATGACAAATCTCCTCATCTGGGCTACCTTTGATTTGTCTTCTGCAAATGCTTTCAATTTGGAGACATCCAAAATTTTGTTGTTTGGTAAAGAGTTAAACACAGGATTGTTAGGTAAAAGGTAATGTGGGGTTTTTTTTTGTATGTTTCAGACCATATTTCACATACTGGGTGACATTTGTACAGGTGGTGATATTTATTGTTTCTGTGGCTGTGTATGGTATTGCTCCAATTGGATCATCTCAAACTGAATACTCAAAAGCAGTAAGTTGAGAAAACTTTAGCCTTATATCAAACAATCCCAAGTTGTAACAAACTTGATATAGGAGGCTTCATTAACATTGTGTAAAAAGCAGAAGAGAGAAAATGATGGGAACTAGCTTTTTCTGCTTTCCCCACACTGTTTTCTACACTTTTTAGCTCACCTGAGCACAAAGTGCTCAGCATGAGCTATTGTGATCACTCACCGTCTGTCGGCGTCCGTCCGTCGTCCGTCCGTCCATCCACATTTTTTTGTTTACGCTCTAGCATCTACAAATATTAACCAATCAGCACCAAACTTGGTCAAAATGTATATGACTATAAGATCTCCGATGAGTTTGATTATGGGTGTAATTGGACTAGAACGACTGGAGTTATTTGCCCTTGAATTAGAAAAATTGCTATGTTTGACTTTGTTTACACTCTAGCATCTACAAATAATAACCAATCAGCACCAAACTTGGTCAAAATGTATATGACTATAAGATCTCAGATGAGTTGGATTATGGGTGTAATCGGACCAGAACGACTGGAGTTATTTGCCCTTGAATTAGAAAAATTGCTATGTTTGACTTTGTTTACACTCTAGCATCTACAAATAATAACCAATCAGCACCAAACTTGGTCAAAATGTATATGACCATAAGATCTCAGATGAGTTGGATTATGGGTGTAATCGGACCAGAACGACTGGAGTTATTTGCCCTTGAATTAGAAAAATTGCTATGTTTGACTTTGTTTACACTCTAGCATCTACAAATATTAACCAATCAGCACCAAACTTGGTCAAAATGTATATGACCATAAGATCTCAGATAAGTTCGATTATGGGTGTAATCGGACCAGAACGACTGGAGTTATTTGCCCTTGAATTAGAAAAATTGCTATATTTGACTTTGTGTACACTCTAGCATCTACAAATAATAACCAATCAGCACCAAACTTGGTCTAAATATATATGACCGTAAGATTTCGAATTAGTTTGATTGTAGGTCTAATAGGACCAGTTATTGCTGTGTCATGGAAAAAGGGGGCTTGACGTATATTTTCATTGTGGACCAATATCTCTTTAACTACAGGACAAAATGTCATGAAACCTCATCTTCTTATTGTTTATTGCAAGCCACAGACAATAGTTATTTGTTTTTATTTCATGAAACGCCATGTCATGAAAAAAGGGGGCTAAATGTTTAATTTCGTCATGGACCAATGACCATCTGTTTGTCCATCTTTCAGGACAGATATCTTCTAAAATCCTTGACAAAAATTAATAGAAATTCATGCAGGTGTTCCTAATGATGTCTGCTGATATTTATTGTTTTTTTTTTCCTTTTTGATATCAAATACTGTCTAATAGGAAAAAGGGGCTTCATGTATATTTCTGTTAAGGATCAGTATACATGTATCTTCAACTCAAAATCCTGGACAAAAATTTGTGAAACTTCATACATGTGTTCCTTATGATAGTCTGCCAATATCATTAGTTTAGCTTTTTAGCGCACCTGAGCACATAGTGCTCAGGGTGAGCTATTGTGATCGATCGTTGTCCGGCGTCCGTCCGTGTGTCCATCTGTGTGTCCGTCCGTCCGTGAACAATTACTTAAAAAATCTTCTCCTCTGAAAACGCCCAACAGATTTCAATGAAACTTCACAGAAATGATCCTTAGGTGATGCACTTTCATAATACTTAAAAGATTTGAATTCCATGAAGAACTCTGGTTGCCATGGCAACCGAGAGAAAAAACTTTAAAAATCTTCTTGTCCCAAACCGTAAGGGCTAGAGCTTTCATATTTGGCATGTAGCATCATCTAATAGCCTTCTACCAAAATACTTCAAATTATGATGCTGTTGTTGAAATTGGCCCTATGTTGTAGGTTCTTGGATTTCACATAGGGATAAAGAGGGAAATCTTTAAAAATCTTCTTGTTTACACTCTAGCATCTACAAATATTGACCAATCAGTACCAAACTTGGCCACAATGTATATGCCCATAAATTACTGAATCTGACTTTGTTTACACTCTAGCATCTACAAATATTACTCAATCAGCACCAAACATTGTCAAAGTGTGTGTGATCATAAGATCTCAGATTAGTCCAATTATGGATCTAATCGGACCAGAACTGTCTGAGTTGTCTGCCCTTGAATTAGAAAATTTGCCATATTTGACTTTGTTTACACTCTAGCATCTGCAAATATTGACCAATCAGTACCAAACTTGGTCAAAATATATATTCCCATAAGGTCTCGGAACAGTTCAGTTATGGGTCAAATTGAACCAGAACGTCCAGAGTTATTTGCCCTGGAATTGGACAAAATTTCCATATTTGACTTTGTTTACACTCTAGCATCTACAAATATATACCAATCAGTACCAAACTTGGTAAAAATTTATATGACCATAAGATCTTGGATGGGTTTTGATTATGGGTCTTATTAGACCCAAACAACATGAGTTATTTGCCCTTCAATTAGAGTTGCTGTATTTGACTTGGTTTACTCTGTAGCATCTACATGTATATATAATGCAAACTGAAAAATCTTTATGTTTAAACCCAAAATGCCTAGAGCTATGATACTTTGCATGAAGCATCACCTTGTGGACCTCAAGAAATTTTGCACACAAGATGCCCCCGGGATCATTACAGGTCCAGCCGCGGGGCTTAGACGTTTGTACTCAGGTATCTTTCGTGCAATTATAAGAAAATTTTCTGGGTAACCAAAGGCCTAGACCTCTGTTAAAGTTGTGAGTTGTCTCTCTTTCATAATCATTTGGCCTTGAACTTCAGTATTTGGTATTTATCTTCATTGTTAACCTGTACTGCTTAGTACTCAGGTGAGCGATTGAGTTGGTTTAATTGGGCTTTTCTTACTGACCAAAAATTTATGTTTTTGCCAAGTATTCCATGTGTTTTGCTCTTCACAAGAAAAACTGTTAGACTGGTTCATATTGAAAGCATTGCAGACAACAAGTTAATGGGACTGAAGTGTCAAATTTTTCCGTAAAAAGGCAAAAACACTGTGGGAAATTGAGAAAATGCTTGTTAACAGTATTTTCAACTATGTCCCATACTATTTTAAAAGGCTTCTTCCTCAGGATCTTTAAAAATCACATAACTTTCTGGTAGAGAGTTAACTTGTATCAGGCTGAAGAAAGGCATTTTCTTTGAAATCTGGCGAGACTATTTACGCTTATTTGGGCCTTTACATGCCTAGACATCTTGAGTTCTCTGCACACAAGTACCGTTGTCTCTAATCCCAGAGCAAATACTGTGTATCAGGATATTATGTCACATTTTGCCTATCTGATCATTGTCTGCAGTGTTTGCTATTGTCCATGTTTATTTGAAAAAGTGATTAATGGGTTAATAATTATAATGATTCAAGACCATACCTCTTAAGCTAGGATTAGACATCTTGAAACTTAAAACCTTGAATCTTTATTACACAATCCTGAGTTTTAACAACCCTGAAAAGTAAAGTTTTTGAAAACATTGTGGAAAAAAAGGAAAAAATGCTATAAAACATTTTTCCCAAAGTATCTTCTAAATTTTCAAAGAGAAATCTTTTCATTTGAGTCTCATTTCAGAATCAGAATCTTTATTGACTGAAACATATATTGTATATCCTCATATGTTATCTTAGAATGTTTTCAATATGGACAAGTCTAAAATTTGATTATGTAGTGAAGAGCTAAGCCTCTAGTTTGCTAACTAAATGATGTGGATATATGTGTTTTTATTGAAATTGAAAAAAAGACTTTAGTCATAAATGAAATTTCTGTATCTTTATGGTCAACCTTAGAGTTACATCTACAATCTAAATCTTAGGTTACATGCTATAGGTAATTGAAATTGTTGCAAACATACTACCTTTTTGGCTGGTCAGAGCTATCAAAACCAATTTATTGGAAAGGTGAAAATGTTAGTTACCAGCATTTTCATTGTTTCCAGCTTTGTTTTTAAAAGGTTACTTCTCTAGGGTTTTTAAAACACTGGATTGTTTGGCAAAGGATTGATCACCTTTGTTGTATTTGTTTCATTTAGATTATGAAGCCCAACTTGGCTTATGAGCATACAAGGTATGTTGAACCTGATAACCTATGGATTGGACCCAGACAGGTATGACCTTAATTGTATTAGTTTGGTTTTTTTTGGAGCCACGGGTGTTTCTTGACATATGACAGTTTGACAGTTCTGTAGATACACACAACCATTGTATAAATTTAGCTGTAAATAAATTTGAAAACATCCAAAACAGACCTTAAAATGGAGTGCAGCTTTTTTGCTTGGTGGTTTAACTCTACCATACAACAATTTTTTAGACCCATCTAAAATCAAAGCATTTGCAGAGGACAGTTTCAGTCTGGCTCAAATGATGTAAGTTGCCTTTAATTGAGTAGAAAACATTGTGGGAAAAGGAGAAAATGTTGGTAATCAAAATGCTTCTTCCTGAAGGTCGTTAAAAGTCGGCGTTATGTGGTTAAGAGTTGCTGTTTTGATTTACTATATTGCATAATGTCATTTTCAGGCCTTTTAACTTTTCTTCTTATCAAAACTTGAAACCAGTATAATTTTGTGGGCAAAAAATTTCTATTCTTTACACATAGATTGGCCAATAAATGGATTAAAAATATTTTCAGTCAATAATGGTTAGAAACTACACAAAATATGACAGTGAAGATCCAAGATAAGATTGCACATTTTTTGCAGTGTGACCTTGATTTACACTCACTACAAAATTACTTGAATTCTTCCAGAAAAGTAAAAGGGTTAAAATGAGATATCTTAACCCTTTACCACACAATCCAGGGTTTTAATGACCCTAAGGAAAGAGCCCTTTGAAAAAATTATGGGCAAAGGAAAAAAATGCTGTAAATCAGCATTTTCTCCTTTTCCCACAATGTTTTCTACCCTATCAAAGACAATTCCATAATTTGAGCCACATTTAAATTGTCGTCTGCAAATGCTTGCAATTTGGACAAGTTTACATTTGTGTTGTGGGGGGAAAGAGTTAAATGAAATTGGAAAGACTCTTTCTCAAGTTTGTCCTGCTTTAGCATTCACATGCATGTATTTCCTTCTTTGTTGTCAACCAGGCTGATCTAATTCATCTTGGAGCCAAGTATTCACCTTGCATGAGGAGAGATCAAGGAATTCAGAAAGGTTTGGACAAGGACAGGGATCAGGAGAGAGCTTCAGCCTGCTGTGTCAGAGATGATGGATCAGGCTGTGCCCAAATGACAGAGAACAGATGCTCTGTAAGTAGCTGAACATAGCACCTCCATATGTATCCCTCCTTGAAACCAGAAGCAAACAATATGATATTTTAAAATGTTGTCCAGGAGAATTTTTGTGGCATTGCAAATCATTATTGAAACAGGTTAGGATCAAGATCACACTTGAAGGTTACGAATTGAGCCAGTGTCTATTCTAGGAAGTGTGATTGCGGGATTCATGCTATTTTTTTTCCAGATCCCGCATAGATTCAGACCCTATGCGTGACAGTCCCGTGTAAAAAAATAAACAATGAAAAATGCCCAAACCACAGAAATGTCTTCTGCCTCGCAGAAAATATCGCTGTTTGGAATATAATGACATCATTGCCGAAGCTGTTTAGAAACATATTATACCCATTAAAGTTACCTCTCTTGACAGGAAGTGGGTCAAAACGGCCCACTTCGAAAACAACCCAGTCTAAAACAGTTCACTTTACATTGTCTTAGACCACTCTTATTGTAATGAATTTTATCAGAAAATAATCAGAATGAATTTAACAACTGCCATACTCTCATCTGACTTTAGCTCCACTGGCCGAAGGCCAGCGGGCTTATGTCATGGCGCGGTGTCCGTTGTGCGTCCATCCGTCCGTCCGTCCATGCGTCCGTCCATCCGTGCGTTAACTTTTATTTCAAACATCTTCTTCTCTGAAACTACCCATCCAATTTTCATGAAACTTCACAGAAATGATCCTGCCATGGTCCTCTTCAGAATTTCTTAAAAGAATTTGATTCCTTCAAAAACTCTGGTTGCCATGGCAACAAAACTGAAAAATATTGGAAATCTTTAAAAATCGTCTTGTCTGAAACCATAAGGCATAGGGCTACCAAATTTGGCATGTAGCTTTATGTAGTAGACCTCTATCAAGTTTCTTCAAATTATAGCCCTGGGGTCAAAATTGGCTCTGCCCCAGGGGTCACAAGTTTTACATAGGCTTATATAGAGAAAACTTTAAAAATCTTCCTGTACCTAGCCATAAGGCCTAGAGCTGCCAAATTTTGCATGCTGCTATATCTAGTGGGCCTCTACCAAGCGGGCCAAAATTTTAGCCCTGGGGTCAAAATTAGCCCAGCCGCAGGGGTCGCAAGTTTTGCATGCGCTTACATAGTGACAACTTAAGAAATCTTCCTGTTTTGATTCTTTTTTTTTTTTTAAATTAGCCGTGCATCAGGGGTCTTATGTTTTACAGAGGCTTCATATGGACAAAACTTGAAAATCACCTTATTTATAACCATACAGCATGGACTTGTATTATTTTGGCATGTGGCTTTATCTTGTGGACCTCTACTAGGGTTCAAGTAATTATTGCTCTGGGATCAAAAATGGCTTTGCCTTGCGGGTCTCAACTTTCACATGGGCTTTTACAGAGAAAACTTTGTAAGTCTTCATTTTGAAACCATTTGGCTCAGAATTGAAATGTTTAGTAATTATGGTTTATATTTATAAGCCAGTGGAGCGATACAGGGCCATCATGGCCCTCTTGTTCAAAAATGAATTTAATTTCAAGAGAAGGATATTCCAAAAACTTCCATTGACATTGTGTTTGGACAGGAATAAATCTGATATATTTTTTCTGTCTGTTCGAAGTTTGTCACGCCTATGTTTTGAAAATCCCCCCTATTTTTCAGATGGAAGGGTAAATTCTTCCCTCATTTTCAGTTTCTAGAAAAGACACTGTTGAGCTTGTACTTGTTCAACCATTACTTTGTGATACAAGTGAAACCATGTTGAAAACATTCTAAATAACAGATTACAAATTGATGATAGTGGCGAGAGAGGAATGAACCCTAATTCATTCCTCTCTCACTACTTGACGTTATACAACAATGCTTGAAATGTGGGAAGGAAGCCAGTGGCTTAAAAAAAATAGTGTTATGCAAAGAACTATGTTAAGAAACTCTAGGAACATGCAGATAAGTGCATTAGCTGTAGCAATATGGCTGAAATAATTTTGAAAATGGGTTCAATCACAACAAAATTCAGAATGACAAACTGCCCTGACAAAGCAAAAAATTATTCAATAGACTATGGATATTTCTGGTGAAGAAGTAAGACTTCACTTTTGCCATTTCAAGGCTGTTTTTCTCAGTGTGTTAAACAAAATATCAGACGGCAAAGATCCAAGATCAGATGACATATTTTGTGCAGTCTGACCTTGACCTGCACTGTCCGTCAATTACAGTTGGATTAGGAATTTCAAGGTCCTATAATTTTTATTCAGTTAACATTGAATACATGGTACAAGTGGAATGCAACAAACCGTGGCCATAACGTCTGGACGTCTGGTTCTGTTTGTGGTCAGGATCCAAAGTGAGTATACCTTTTTTTAGCTCACCGATGAGCTCGTCTGATCATACTGTGTTCTTCAACTTTTACCTTTGGTATGCTCTAGAGGTCGGTCACATTTTCAGTCCGTTACTCATGTCAGAATATTTGTCTTAAAAATATCTTTGACAAGTTCGGAAATAGATCATGTTGGGTCAAAAAGTTGGTCACAAGGTCAACTCTTTTGGAAAACCTTATGTAAACTCTAGAGGCCACATTTTCTGTCCATTACTGGTTAAAGCTGGTCAAAATGTTTGTCATGATATTGTCTTGTACGAGTTTGAAAATGGGTCTGGTTGGGCCAAAAAGTTGGTTACCACTTCAAATCTTTGAAAAAAACTTGTCTACCCTCTAGAGGCCACACTCTGATACTATCAAATTGGGTCAGAATGTTTTTCCTGGTATAATAAACAAATTTAAAGATAAGTCTGCCTTGTGAAAAACTAGGTCATCAGGTCATATCAGAGAAAAGTATTGACTTTACTTCTAATTATGTTCTCAAAGGTACATAGGATTAGGTGAGCGATTCAGGGCCATCATGGTCCTCTTGTTATAAGCCCCACTCACCAAAGTTCAGGTGAGGTAATGGTACGACACTGTATCTGCTGTCTGTCAGTAATGTTGTCTGTCCTTTAGATTTTGTCCTTCTCGTGTAATAAAGTCCTCATTTAAGGTCGTGTTATTTTGTAAAGCTTGCATGATATGTTTATATCATTGTTAGCTTGAACAAGATTGAAAGTGGAGGAAATTTGACAACTGATATTAAAAAAAAAGCAATTTTGGTTGCAGAAAGCTATTGAAAACAATGTGTGAAAAGGACAAAATGCTTGTAACAAGCAATTTCTCCTTTTTTAAGAATCTATTTAGAACACCTCTTTCTATAGGGTCATTAAAACAAATGTAAAGGATAGAAGGAAAGTAACACTTTTCTCTTGATCTTTTGAAAGGGTAATAAGAATTATGGAAAAAAGGAGAAAATGCTGGTTATCAGTACTTCCTTTTCGTACAAAGGTTTAAAAAGCCTTTATTTTTTGTCTTAAAATCATTAACTTACAAGTCAAAACAAATGAGCCATGTTATTTGAAAAGGGGGTTTAATGCATCTTTCTGATGCCATATACCAACAAAGTCTTCACATAATTATGGATCCATAAGACCTAGTTTGTGTGACAACCAACTAAATCAGGACATGCAGGAAATTAACCAATAGCAAGGTTTCAACCAAGGTTAGCAGGAATTGTGCAGGCTGACAGGGGTCCATTCTTTTTTGCAGATATATCAAGCCCTCTTTTCACAGAGCATGGCTCATTCTTATTTGTTTGGTAATTATACCTGTGTCACAGGTTTGTTTTGTTTTATGGTCAAAATATTTAAACAAAAGTTCACACAATTTCATGAGAAAGATGCTAGAACTTGTCAAAGTGTGCAGTATTCCTGAATGATCCATTTTCAGTAGTCCTTGTACAGATACATTTATACTCCATTCTTATGTCCTGTTCATGGTCAGATTTGTTTATTTAGATACTGTAGAGACCCAGCCTCGGTAGCGCCATTTGAATGGGCAGATGACATCACCCAATGGGAGGTAAGTACAGTTATTTACTCGATAAAAAATTAGTTATAGCTAAAATGGTGGAAATTGTCTTTGAAATCATTTATTTGACTGAAAAAGTCTAGTAGATTTAGTAAGATATAGATTTATTTAACTCTGTATTAAACAACAAAATTACTGACATGTCAAAATTTAGAAGCAAAGACAGACAACAAATAAGATGTGATTAAAATGATAATAATTGTCTTTGATAGGATGGAAACCATTTTGAAAAAAGGAGAAAATGCTGTTTCAATAAATTCAATAAATTCTTCATCATTTTCAGAGATGTAAAGACACTGCCACACCAAACACTACAGAGCGCGTAGACCGACACATGTCATGTAAGATTTCAGGTCGTCCGTGTTGTCATGGGATACAGGGAGAATGTATGATAACAACAAGGGAACACTGTGATTTTGTGCGTGGTTATTTCCATGAAGATGCCTTTCTTTGTTCTCAGGTAGGTCAAATTTTAACCCTTTACCATACAGTCCTTGAGGAAAAAGTCTCGTAACAAATGGTCTAGGAAAAGAAGAAAACGCTGGTTAACAGCATTTTCTGTAAAGTAGCATTCTGTCCTTTCCCCATGTTTTCTACCTTTTTTGAGACAAATCTCAAGGTTTGAATCACATGTTATTTGCCATCTGGAAATGCTTCCAATCTTGACTAAGTGGAGGTCTTGAATTTTGTTGTTTACTAAAGATTTAAGAGATTGACCCTTTACCACACTTTCCTGACTTTAAGCAACCCGTAGGAACATGGCTTTTCTTCTTTTCCCATAATGTTTTCTGCTCTTCCCAAGTCAAATCCTATAATTTGTGCTAAATTTAATCTGTTGTTTGAAAATACTTTCAATTTGGGCATGTCTAAAATTTTGTCATTTGGTAAAGCAATTTCGGTTTAGTTTGAATTGGATTTGATCTATTTGACAGTAATACATGTGCCTTTTATAGGTATTACTTAACATTCTACCACCCACAGATGACATTTGATCGGATGTGCGGTGTTGGAGATCAGTATTTGACCTGAATTTAACTCTTTACCAAAAAATAAGATGTTTGACTTGTCTATATTGTAAACATTTGTAGAGAAATAAATGTCTCAAATGGTGAGATTTTCTTTTAAAGGGTAATAGAACATTTTGGGAAAATGAGAAAATGCTTGTTTTGAGCATTTTCTCTTTTCCCACAAAGTTTTCAAATGCCTTTTTTCCATTATGGTGCATGAAACTGTGGATAGTTTTGTAAAAGGTCAAAACATGCTTCATTACAGGTTCCATGTATGAAGCAGATCTGTGGTATGATACCATTTACTCATGACGAGAATCCCGATCAGTTTTACAGACTGTGGACATCACTGTTCCTGCATGGAGGGTAGGTCTATACCACAATGATTTTATTATGACTCTGAACATTACCATACTGACCACGATTGTATTTTTAACTTTTGGTTGTCTTCAAGAAAATGTTGAGGTATTGTCATAGCCCTGTTTGTTTGAAAGGGTAGAAAACTTTATTGTCAAGGAGAAAATGCAGGTTACCGACATTTTCTCCTTTTTCCACTGTGTGTTAAGACTCCTTTCTTTAGAGTCGTAAAAGGATAATGAAAGATCAAAGGACACGAATATAAAAGACACCAATTGTTTTCCAGTGAGTGATTAAGGCCATTTTGGCCATCTTGCTGTGATAATGTGTATGTTTCAACCAAGATCCTGGATATGGACATTTGACTGAATTTGCATCTTAAAAATGAGGATGTCAGTTTCATTTGTGAAAACTACAGGGGTTGAGGTTAAACACACAGATACTTCTGAAATCAGTGTAGCAGAAAAAAATATGCATATGTAAAATATTTCCTGTGTGCTGATAGTGGTAAACTGCAAGACTAAAAAAGGGTTATATGCAGGGGGTAATATATTAACCCTTAGGCTTGTAAGTGTGACCCACTGATCTTTTGTGGACAGTGTAGATCAAGATCAGACTGCACAGAACATGCAGTCTGATCTTGTATCTATACTGTCCAATAAGGACATAGTTTTCTCCAAAAAATAAGTTTGAAATTGCATTACTCTGATTTTTACCATGGGCTTGAAAGTTTTATTTAACTTATTTAGCAGGATTGGGTTAAATATATCAAAAGATGTACTTACTTTTTAGGTTGTTCCATCTGGTCATCACTCTTGGTTTCCAAATCCTGATCATGCGAGACATGGAAAAGCTTACAGGTGCTACAAGGATGGCCATCATCTATATTGGTGCAGGGGTTTGTGGAAACCTGGGCAGCTGTATATTTGTGCCTTATCAAGTGGAGGTAATACACTGTAGTTATACCCCCCCAAAACTCTGTTTGGGGGGTATATAGGAGTCAGCTTGTCGGTCGGTCCGTCCGTTGGTCGGTCTGTAGCTTTTTGTCCGCTCTATTTCTCATAAACTATTGGACGAATCTTATTCAAACTTCACAGGTAGACTCAGTATCAAGCAGAGATGTGCATATGAAATGTTGGTTATGGTTCATTGATTTTTCACTGAGTTATGGCCCTTTCATGAAATTTCTTGTCCACTCTTTTTCTCATCAACTATTGGACAGATTTGGTTCAAACTACACAAATAGACTCAGTATCAAGCAGAGATGTGCATATCCTATTTTGGTTATGGTTTATTTAGGTTTCATGGAGTTATGGCCCTATGATAATTCTGGACAAATTTCTTTCAAACTTCATGGATAGACTTTGCACTCAGCAAAGATGTGCATATCATAAATTGTTCTTAGTTAATTAAATAAAATTTCCAAGAGCGATTCGGTTCGGAGGTTGCTTTCGTTAGTTTCCGTACTGTATAAGTAAGATGTAGAGTCTGGTCAAAAACATTGCATGAAAAGACATTTGTTGTCTGCAAAACCTTTTCATTTAAACCAGTCTCAATTTGTCCAACTGGTAAAAAAAAATGTATCAAGTAAGCTTTATTCTCTCCAAGTCTTCAGTCTGTAACAAAGAGTAATTCTTTGGCAAGAAGCCATTGCAGGATATTCATCACCTTCAGTGATAGCTCTGGTATAATTGACTCTCCAGTCACTTATTTTGCATTCCTGTGACATTAATCTGTTTTGTGACAAGGAGCTGTTGGGGGGGTATGATCACGTTTAGTGATAGCTCTAGTTTCAGTTAACACCTTGCAGAGTTTCATCTGGCAGCTGGTAACGATTGAAACATGGTTGACTGGTTTGAATTATTAAAATTAATGGGGCTGGACTTACAAATTTTAGTCAGAATACTTTAAGAAAATGAGGAATTGCTTGTTAGATGTAGATTCTTGTTGTGCCACAATCATTTCAAAAGTGGTCTGCTGCAAGGCCCAATATTTTCCTGCATGAGTTAACTCTTTACCATACAAAAAAATTTTAGACTGGTCCAAACTGTAAGCATTTGCAGACAACAAAATAAATGTGACTGAAAAATTGAAATTGTTTAGGGCAGGGTAGAAAACATTGTGGGAAAAGGAGAAAATGCTGGTTACCAGCATTTTCTCCTTTTCCCACAATGTTTTTAAAAGGCTTCTTACTCAGGGTCATTAAAAGTCGGGATTGTGTAGTAAAGGGTTAAAGGGAGCTATTCATTTTTTTTATAATTAAACCAAACTCAAGAATGTTTTTTGCAATTGAATTTAGTAAGGTAGTATCTGGCAAACCAACATTGATTAAGAAAAAGATTTGAAAGGGGGGGGGGGAAACCCTTTTTAATGACATTTTGGTAATTGGATATGGAACCTCTTAAAACGGCATTCATCCAGATTTTGTTCTGCAAATTTAATGGAAAATCTTAAAGACTGGTAATTCTCATTTCTTTTGCAAAGATGGCTTTAAAATCAAATTTTAGATTGAAATACATGTAGAAAAGTGTAGGAAGGACATACTCTTTGGCAATACATATTGAATATGGAAAAATAGCAGTTGCCCTGATAGCTAGTTTTTAAAAGTAATAACTTTTTCTTTTTCCCGCCTCCCTGCCCCTCTTCCCAAATAAAATTCATGGGAGGGGGGTGTGTAAAAACCTAGTTATATGCCCCTTTAAGGTATTTTCAGATGCCATGCCAGAATTTTCCATAGGCTACAGTGGAATGTCACCTGATCAATAATATACCTGTATTATGTGGAATCAATTTCAAATAAGTATACTGATGTCATATTTAATCTCATAAAAATAGATGGAGTTGCCAAGTCAAGTGCACATGGATGATACTATTAAAAGAAAAAATATTAATTTTCTCCAGGATTGTGGAGATAAAAATATTCTGTAGTATTTACCAGTGTTATAAAAAAAAAAAAGCTTTAACCCTTTCCCAAACGATAAAATTTAGACTGGTCGAAATTGAAAGAGTTTGCAGACGACAATTTTAAATTTGATGAAAATGGCAGAAAGGTCTCAAAAAGGGTAGAAAACACTGTGAGAAAAGGAGAAATTGCTCGTTACGAGCAATTTCTCCTTTTCCCACAGTGTTTTCAAAAGACTTGTACTGCAGACACGTGAAAACCAGGGCTTGTTTGGGAAAGGGTTAAGGTACATCTAAATTTATAGACCCGAGTCAGGTTTACATAATAAGGTAATGAGTTCAAAGAGAAGGAATAGATAAAACTGACATTGAATTTTTATTTCATCTGTTTAAGGTTGGACCTGCTGGCTCACAGTTTGGTATTCTGGCTTGTTTACTGGTGGAGGTATTACAGAGTTGGCAGATGTTAGAACGTCCTGGAATAGCTTTATTGAGGGTAACCATACCAATTGTTCTACTATTTCTACTGGGCTTACTTCCCTGGATAGATAATTGGGCCCATCTCAGTGGATTTTTGTTTGGATTTTTGTTAGCGTTTGCCTTATTGCCTTATGTATCATTTGGACAGTGGGATAGAAGAAGAAAGCTGATTGGGATATTATTTTCTCTCGGAGGAGCTCTACTGCTGTTCACTCTGCTTGTAATTCTGTTTTATGTTTTACCTCTATACAACTGTCCAGGCTGTCAGTATTTTAACTGTATTCCTTTCACAGCTGATTTTTGTAAAAATATGGAGATTGATATCAACAGAAACTCAACTTATAATAATGTTTAAAAACTCAGTTTGTGATAATCTTTTAACTCTTTACCAAACAACAAAATTGAAGAAAAGTCCAAATCCAAAGCATTTGGAGACGACAAAAAAAAATGAGGCTCGAAGCTCTTGAAGGGGTAGAAAGCATTGTGGTAAAAGGAGAAAATGCTGGTTACCAGCATTTTCTGCTTTTCCCACAATGTTTTTAAAAGCTATCTTCCACAGGGTTGTTAAAACATGGGATTGTGTTGTAAAGAGTTAACTAGCTATGGTATTGTATTGTTCTCATCAGCAAAGTGATAGTAAGCATTTCTATATTTTGTAGCCATAATAATATTCTGAACTTATTATTATACCCCCGCAAACGAAGTTTGTAGGGGGTATACTGGAATCAGCCTGTCGGTCGGTCGGTCGGTCGGTCGGTCTGCAAAATCTTGTCCGGACAACTCCTCCTACAGTTTCTGTCTGATTCACGTTAAACTTGGCAGAAGTGTTCATTAGGAGCTGTAGATGTGCAAGACACACATTTTGTAAAAATTCCATCAAGAATTACTGAGTTATTGCCCCTGATTTGACTTAAAAATGCTTGTCCGGACAACTCCTCCTACAGTTTCTGTCTGATTCACTTTAAACTTGGCAGAAGTGTTCATTAGGAGCTGTAGATGTGCAAGACACACATTTTGTAAAAATTCCATCAAGAATTACTGAGTTATTGCCCCTGATTTGACTTAAAAATGCTTGTCCGGACAACTCCTCCTACAGTTTCTGTCTGATTTACTTTAAACTTGGCATAAGTGTTCATTAGGAGCTGTAGATGTGCAAGACACACATTTTGTAAAAATTCCATCAAGAATTACTGAGTTATTGCCCCTGATTTGACTTAAAAATGCTTGTCCGGACAACTCCTCCTACAGTTTCTGTCTGATTCACTTTAAACTTGGCATAAGTGTTCATTAGGAGCTGTAGATGTGCAAGACACACATTTTGTAAAAATTCCATCAAGAATTACTGAGTTATTGCCCCTGATTTGACTTAAAAATGCTTGTCCGGACAACTCCTCCTACAGTTTCTGTCTGATTCACGTTAAACTTGGCATAAGTGTTCATTAGGAGCTGTAGATGTGCAAGACACACATTTTGTAAAAATTCCATCAAGAATTACTGAGTTATTGCCCCTGATTTGACTTAAAAATGCTTGTCCGGACAACTCCTCCTACAGTTTCTGTCTGATTCACGTTAAACTTGGCAGAAGTGTTCATTAGGAGCTGTAGATGTGCAAGACACACATTTTGTAAAAATTCCATCAAGAATTACTGAGTTATTGCCCCTGATTTGACTTAAAAATGCTTGTCCGGACAACTCCTCCTACAGTTTCTGTCTGATTCACTTTAAACTTGGCATAAGTGTTCATTAGGAGTTGTAGATGTGCAAGACACACATTTTGTAAAAATTCCATCAAGAATTACTGAGTTATTGCCCCTGATTTGACTTAAAAATGCTTGTAAAAATTCCATCAAGAATTACTGAGTTATTGCCCCTGATTTGACTTAAAAATGCTTGTCCGGACAACTCCTCCTACAGTTTCTGTCTGATTCACTTTAAACTTGGCATAAGTGTTCATTAGGAGTTGTAGATGTGCAAGACGCAACTTTCGTGAAAATTCTATGAAGAATTAATGAGTTATTGCCCCTGATTCACATTTAAAATGCTTGTCCGGACAACTCCTCCTACAATTTCAGTCCGATTCGCTTTATACTTGGCAGAAGTGTCCATTTGGAGTTGTAGATGTGCAAGACACACATTTTGTAAAAATTCCATCAAGAATTACTGAGTTATTGCCCCTGATTTGACTTAAAAATGCTTGTCCGGACAACTCCTCCTACAGTGTCTGTCTGATTCACTTTAAGGAGGTCTTTTCTGTCATATGTATAGTTGACCAACATTATGCGAAAAAGCACCTTTGGACATTTGCAACAAGTTTGGATCCAGACCAGCCGCTGTGTCTCAGACATATTATCAGATCATGGTCTGCACTTTTTTACACTCATTTACTTTTGTGTCCAATTAAATTGATACTTTGCATAAATATTCACCAGGAGCGGTAGAGGTTCAAGATGCATTTTTCTCAAATGTTTGCCAAATTAATTACCCCTGAATTTACTCAAAACTTCTTGTCCAGAGAACTATTCCTTCAGTTTAAGTCTTATTCACTTGATATTTGTCATGATATTCACCGGGAGCAGTAGATGTGCAAAGCACAAATTTCATGAGTGTTGGCCTAATGATTACGGAGTTATTGCCCCTAAATTGACATTGCAGAGTTATTGCCCCTGTGACATGAAATATAGGGGCGGGGGTATTTATCACCTTTAGTGATAGTTATTCTAGTTTATACAGTTTTCACTTCCAGTAACTTATTCAGTTTTCTGCCAATTTTTATTGGCTTTTATTGTCTCAAACTCATTGCAAATAAAAAAAAAAGAGAAAAAAAGTAAGAGAAGGAGAAATTGTGAAAAGATAAAACCCTTAAAGCATCTCTCACAACTAAAGACACTTTTGTGTCCATTGTAGAGATCAAGATCAGATTGCACAAAACATTGAGTCTGATCTGTGAATTATATTAATTGCTTTTTTTTTTTTTTAAATATTCTGGACAAAAGCAAGCTTGTAATTACAATTATTTTGGTCATATTCTTAGAATGAAAGTGCTTGTTAGGTTTATTTGGGGCACATGGGTTGATCATGGTGTTTGGTAAGTTTTAGCAGCCTATAATGTGCCTGTGGATAAAAAGTGTACTCACTTTTCACAGATATCAGCAGCTGAATAAATGTAGTTGACATGTTTACATAGCAAATCTATATTGTGTTTATGAACCAGTTTTCACCAGAATATCTGATTAATATCAAAGAGCCACTGTCTTGTGTTAGTGAAACCCAACTGAGTGAAACCCAGGAAACAGGCAAATATGTGACCTGTCACCTTCATAGAACTGAAATATTATTGGGATTTAAAACAACATTCCAACAAATTTCCTAAATACCAGACAGCGTAGGTCAAATGTAGGACTGCTTATTCTATGCAATCTGGTCTTAATGCACACTATCTTAAAAGTTCGACTGAGTTGCACTTTGAATGCAAAGGGGTAATTCTGGCTGAAGGAGTGAGGAAAGGTGGAACAAAACTGAACATTAACATTGCATAGTTGGGCTTATCTGTAAGTGTGTAATGTTTTACCAAACAGTCCTGTGTATAATTTATTAACTTGAGGAAAAAGGATTTTGAAAACATTGTGGAAAAAGGAGAAAATGCTGGGAATCAGCATTTTCTCCTTTTTCAAAGATGAATTGCAAATTTGAGCCACATTTTATTTGCAATCTGTTGATGCTTTCAATTTTGACAATTCTAAAATATTGTCATCTGGTAAAGACTAAATACTTTTTAGTGTTTGGGTCTCAGATTTTACACCAGTGAAATTGACTTAATTTGCAAATGTTCACCATTTTTTTCTGTTCAAACATTACAAAAGGAAAAAAAATGCTTATAATGAGTAATTTCTCCATGTACTCCATGTACAAAACCTTTATTTATGTTGTTTATCTGTATTTGTAAGGGATGTTTTCAAAGCTGTTGGCTGCAACTTTTGTTTCATGGGCTTATTAGTTAAGTTGATTTCTACAGGAAAGATGCATCCCTGCTCATCCTTCCATGGATGTACTTTTTCCTGTAAGATTCACGTGTCTTTCTCTGACCAATATTTTGTATTTTAATCTATAGAAATGATGTTTTTTTGGGGGGAAAAAGTTATTTTTCTCTCAGCTCCCCCCCCCCCCCCCCCCCCCCCCCCCTGTTTTTGTATCTTCCATTTAGATGTGATAGTTTTTAACTTTGTTAGTAGAATGTTATCTTTTTGTTTTGTTATCATCCCACCAATTTTTTTATGCTGACAGTCTGTGAAGATTTGGACGTCTCAATTTAACCCTTTACCACACAGTCCCGACATTTAACAACCCTGATGTTGAAACCTTTTGAAAACATTGTGAGAAAAGGAGAAAATGCTGGTAACCAGCATTTTCTCCTTTTCCCACAATGTTTTCTACCCTATTAAAGACAAATCACATTATTTGAGTCATTTAAGTCACATTGAAATTGTCGTCTGCAAATGCTTTCAAATGCTTTCAATTTGGATGGGTTTAAAACTTTGATGTGTGATAAAGAGCTAAGGGAACTGATATTGAGTGTTTTGCATCAGTCATGATAATTTCGTGCAGAATGAGGCAAGAGTCTTTAGATTTTTGCCAGTTTTGATTTTACACCAAGATCAGTGTATGCAATTGTCCTTCATTGTATCTCTACTTAATCAAAATGCATTTATGGATTGTTTTTGCAGTATTCATACTTTCATCATGCTGTTTATAGTTAACCTGGTACCAAACAATCCATTGATTTCACACCTTTAGGAAGAAGGCTTTTGAAGACATTGTGGGAAAGGGAGAAAATGCTGGTTACAAAGTCTCATTATTTGAGTCTCGTCTAATTTGGTGTCTGCAAATGCTATTAGTTTGAACAAGTTTAACTCTCTACCAAACGACAAAATTTTAGACTAGTCTAAATTAAAAGCATCAGCAGACGTCAAAACAAATGTGACTGAAAAATTTAAATATGTTTTGGGAAGGGTAGAAAACATTGTGGAAAAAGGAGAAAATGCTGGTTTCCAGCATTTTCTCCTTTTCCCACAATGTTTTCAAACTGCTTCTTTCTCAGGGTTGTTAACAGCCTGGATTGTGTGGTAGAGAGTTAAAATTTTCTTGTCTGGTATAAATTTTAATCATAACTGATATTGATTATCCATATTTCCCAAGGATGACATTAAAATTCTCTTCTGCATTTTGTTTTCAGGGTAAGTATGTTGGATTAGGTGTACCCCCATATTTTTGCAAGCACCATTACAGCAATATTTAGATATAATGATTAGAAATTTGAGTGATAACAAATTTGAAACTAAATCATGGCAGATTGTAATTTCCATTTCTGTTATTTTTTAGTATTTGTTTTTGTTGTTATATGTTGTTAGATTTTTATAACTTGATGGTTTATATGTATTTGTAATATTCATTTACATGTTATTTATTTCAAAGTCTGTTTGTGTTATATAATATATATTTTTTCTAATTCTAATGTGAAGAAATAGACTTAAACCTGTGGGTTGATGAACAAAGTTCTAAAATGCTCAAATTTCTTCGTTTTAGGTGAGCTTTCTTTTCCAGTTCAAGTTGAATATGAACATTCTTAACTCCGAGGAAAAAAGATTTCAAAAATACGAGGGACACTTTTTAAGTTCGTAGAGTAAGCCTGTAACTTTTTAACGCAATTATGAAATTGCACAATTTTTTACACAGAACTTGCGTAATCATTCCTCTCTCGAACGGTGCCACGGTATGTGGTGTACGAGGTCCACGTGCGCGCTGCGCTGGGTATTTTCAACACGTGGTTTTATACACTATATAGTAAAATATAGCGTTCAATATGGATGTAAAAATCTGTGAACAGAGGGCATATTGTAAGATTCGAGCACAGCTCGGGTTTCCGCCAACAGAAATTCATGCTGATTTGCAAAAAGTTTATGGGAATGGTGCTTTAAAATATGCTACAGTTAGCAAGTGGGTACGTCGTTTTAATGATGGTCGGGAGTCAATTGAAAATGACCCTCGGGTGGGTAGGCCGGTTTCCGTTTTGACGGAAAAGAACGTTGCTACTGTGAAAACGTTAATTGAGGAAGACGCACGTTATACCGTGCAAGAGATAGAAGAATTAAGTGGCATTCATTCGTCAAGTGTTTTGAAGATCTTACGTGAACGACTTGGGCTACGTAAGATCTGTGCGCGTTGGGTGCCCCATTTGCTCACTGACGAGCAGAAACAAAGTCGGGTTAGACTTGCATCGCAAGTTATAGAAAATATGATAAATGTGACCCACGTCGTTTGGAAAAGATAGTTACAGGTGATGAAACCTGGATCTATCATTTTCAACCCGATTTTAAGGCTAAAAATAAGGTTTGGGTTTCATCTGAGGGCGACAGACCTGTCATTGCGGGCCGTTACAAAACATCAAATCGCATGTTGTATGCGATATTCTTTGATTCGAAAGGTCCAGTCCTTCACATTCCAGTCCCGAAAGGTAGTTCTGTCACTGGAAAGTTTTACAGAGAAAGTGTTCTTACTCAACTTGTTAATTTCTATCAGAAACGCAGACCGCGCACCGGTGTCTGCAGCATCAAATTACTCCATGATAACGCACCAGCCCATAAATCCGCTACGGTACAGGAATATCAGAAAGAATCTGGGCTCGATGTCTTAGATCATCCCCCATACAGCCCTGACCTGTCCCCCTGTGACTTTTGGTTGTTCCCAAGACTAAAGGAAATGCTGGCAGGGCACCGTTTTGAATCCCGTTGTGGTATAGGCAGTGCGGTCTACCAGTGTCTACAACATATACCTAAAGAGGACTACCGGGCGGCGTTCCGGAAATGGGTAGATCGCATACCGTAACACCATTCGAGAAAGGAATGATTACGCAAGCTCTGTGTAAAAAATTATGCAACTTCATAATCGCGTTAAAAAGTTATAGGCTTACTCTACGAACTTAAAAAGTGTCCCTCGTACCTTACCGTTAAGACAAGTTTGTTGTCGGGTGAAGAGTTCATTCCTACATTTCTGAACTCTATACATTGTATTAGGTACTGCTTCAGGTGTTGTAGAAAAAGATCAGGTTGCACAAAACATGTGGCCTAATCTTGAATGTACATTGGCTTATATGCTGGAATGTTTTTTGAACAACACGGTGCTAGAATGACAACATCTTAAACTTTATTCACACAATAATTTGTTTTAATGCTGTACCACACAATCCCAAATTTTACAAACTTGAAGACTTCTGAAACTTTGTGCGAAAAGGAGAAAATGCTGGTAATCAGCATTTTCTCCTTTTCCCAAAATGTTTGCTACCCCGTGGAAGTCTAATTCCATCATTTGAACCACATTTAAATTTTAGTCTGTAGATCTAAATGCTTTCAATTTGCATTAGTCTGAAATGTGTCGTCTGGTATAGAGTTGAATCTACAGTATGCTGTTCTGCAACCAAGTTTACAGAGTAGTTACCTTATTGACGGAGACATCATGACAGATGGCCTGTCTTCGAATTTTAAATTAGAAAAGAAGTAAGAGTGTTTGTAAAAAATTATTCCTGATCTTCAATCTACACTGGCTGACCAAAAGTGGCAACATGATAGGATCTATTCACCAACAACTCAAAGAATAGCTCAGTTAATAAGATAATGGGCTGGAAACGCAGGGGTCGCTGGTTTGATTAAGAAATGTATCTTGGTTGATGATGTATAGTGCTCTAAACATAGGGGTCACTCTTTCATATCCCAGCTCACTTGAAGGATATATGGTAGGATTCATTCTTTTCTCACTGCTGAACACTGTTTCAATAATGTTAATGTTGGGAAAGCAGCCAGTTGCTTGCAAAGAGCATTTGCCAAGCACTGGTAAAAGAAACCACAGGAAAGCATAGATACATCTAAGTGCACTGGCACAGGTGATGAAGGGAAAACAATTTTGAGACCACATTAAATACTGAACAAAAAGACAAACCTGATGAAATTCCAAGACTAGCAGCTCTAGCAGTAGTCAAGATATAACATTTTTTATTAACTTATGAGATTATGAGTCCTGGATTATAGAATCGGAATTGAATAGGTCTCATAAAAATGGCCCTTCATTATTCTGCAAGCTACAATAGTGTGAGAGTCATTGATGAAGAAAAATGCTGTATATTTTATATGATATATTGAAGTGCTTTGAACCTAATTTTAGCTTCCAACTTTGTACATGTACATTTTTTTTTTTTTACTTTTTCTTTTTAGTCAAGTGTGAAAAAATACTGATAAGAGTTTATATTTCACTGAATAGAAATCCATTTGTGATATTTAACCCTTTACTAAACAATCCCATGATCCAAGATACTAGCATTTGAAAACACTGTGTGAAAAGGAGAAAACACTGGTAGCCAACATTTTGTCTTTTTGCCTCATTTGACTTTTGCCGCAAAAGTTTTCATCTCGATATGCCAAAGTTCCGTCATCTCGTAAAGGGTTAACTAAATTAAATATGTATAGTTTTACAGTTATGATCTTTCTACATCTTTTTGTAGAGTGTGTCAATACTTTTCTGTGTGCAAATAGAGAAATTGTTTATTTTGAGTAATTTCTCTGCAAAAATGTTTTTAAAAAGCTATCTGTGGTAAATAACGCTGTCTGTCTACAAGAAGCTAAGATTTAATATATGAGCCATGCTCTGTGAAAAGTGGCTGAATGCATCTTCGAAAAGTATCGACCTTGGCCAGTCTGCGCCGTTGACTGTGCAGGCTGACCTGGGCCGAAAGTTTTCGCTATTGGTCAATTTTCTTTATGTCCAAGATCCAGTGTACCCCATGGTTCAGTCGGTTGTTAAAAAAAGTTGCTACGATGGATGCTTAATTATGTGATAGGTATAATGTATCAAGCTGCCTTTTGTCAGAGCGTGGCCCATATGTTTATTCCTTCTCGTTTTTAATCCCTGGACTGCTGAAATAGACATTTTATTCCTGGAAAATTCAACCTTTTACCAAACATTTCCGAATTTCAGAGACCCTGAGGAAGACGAGTCTTGAAAACGTGGAAGAGGAAAAACTAGCATTTTCGTCTTTCTCACTCTGTTTTCTACATTTTAAGGCAAATACAGTACTCAGAACATCCTTGTGTAATTGCTGGATGATGTAATATTTTGGACTGTATGGGCTTGGTCTTCATCGTTAACAAAAGCGCGCCTTTGCTGGCAAAGAGTTACGTAAACATGCTGTGACAATATGTTACCCGTGTGTATTGACTTCAAAACATTTTTTTTGAGGGGGGTGGGTGGAGGCGAGCATCAAATATTTGAAGACAAAACCTAGATTACACTGACTTGTAGGCAGATCTTGATCAATTCTCTATGCAAAGAACACCAATATGCATGATATACAGGGTAGTGGGGTCATGGATTATGTCAATGGCGTTAGTTTGGCTCGTATTGCCAGAAAGAGATTATTGTGATACTTAACCCTTTACCAAACGACAAAATTTTAGACAGGTCCAGATTGAAAGCATTTGCAGACGACAAAATAAATGTGACTCAAAAATTGAAATTTGTTTTGGGAAGGGTAGAAGACATTGTGGGAAAAGGAGAAAATGCTGGTTACCAGCATTTTCTCCTTTTCCTACAATGTTTTCCAAAGCTTTCTTTCTCAGGGTCGTTAAAAGTCGGGATTGTGTGGTATAAGGTTAATGCATTTTCTTTTTGTAAATATGTTTGCTCAATCATAATATAGAATGAAATGAGTAGGAATCAATACAGGGACTGCAAACCTGACCGCTGTTGAAGGACTGAGTTACAAAATGGATAAAGATGTTTGCAATTGCAACATATTTTTCCTCTTTCTGTGCTACACTGGTGTCGATCAAAGATCAGAGTGCGCGTTCAGTCCGCACCAGCAATGAAAACTGGGTTCAGGGCTTCAAGCCTGAACGCTAATTCAAACGGGATAGCTTGTCAAAAATTGTATTACTTTCAGAGAAAGTGATTTAGAACTGTTCCTATTAACCAAGGGTATCCACGAGGCTGAGGAATTCCGCAAATGGCGTAAGGTTAACTAAAAGTGCGCAGTTTGAAGTGGTGAATGCTTGAAATATAGAATGCTAAATTAAACTTGTCTAAAAATAGATATCAACCATTAGTGGTGTCTCTCCAATTTCCTATGATTGTTGAATTAGTGACAGGCTGTTTTAGAGAAGACTTCTATGTAAATTTGCATAATGAAAATCAATCAAAATGGGTAACTTGGTATGTATTTGTTACAAGCATGTGATTTACTCATGTGGAATTAAACATAGAGTCGATTTCCTCTGTTTGTTTTATTTCGAGAAAGTTTTTAACCATTCGAATGCAAAGCTTATTCATGTAACTGTTGTTCGTCGCGGTAAGTTGAAAAACGTCGTCTGCCACAGTGAATGAGGTAAGCCTGCCTATGGAATACAATCAGACACACGAAGCCCTTCCTTCACATCCTAAAAACTTTTTTCACCATCTTAACTCTATCAGACAACGAAAATTCCAGGCGGATCCAAATTGAAAGTATTAACAGATAGCACTTAACAATGTGCCTCAAAGTATAGGATTTGTCTTTGAAAAGGTTGAAAACATTATGGGAAAAGGAGAACATGCTAACATGTTCTTTTTCCGTGATGTTTTCAAGTCTTCTACCTCAGGTTCGCGAAATCACGGGATTGTTTGTTAAAGGGCCATTATATCTCTGACAGGCTACTATTCACGTCTTACAGTAATCATTCCTAATGATTCATGCTAACCCTTAAAACACTGTCACAACTATAGTTGCATATCCGACCAGTGTTGGTCAAGATCAGACAACACATAATGTGCAGTTTGATCTTTGATCTACACTGTCTGAGAGCTTCTCGACAGGAGTATCCTTGAAATATTCAAATATTTGAGTGCGATTTCTAGACCCAAAATGTTGATTGGGTTTATTTGGCACTCTTTATTAATTCTCGTTGTTTATCCACTTTTTCACATGGACGTTTTTTTTTTTTTTTAAATCGCATACTAGAAATTTCTTGCAGTGGGTAAAAATATATCCCTTTAGGAAACGCTCCTGTGTGTCAGCGTTTCGACAGAGGACACTGTTCTAAAATATGGGAAAAGAAGAAATTGCTTGACATGGGCAATTCCTCCTTTTTCCACAATATTTGCTATCTTACAAGAGAATTTCTAGCCTACCAGACACATTTCTACTGTCTTTTTGTATCCGCTTTGAATTTGTTAATAACATACGGTTTCAGTTTGGAAGAGTCAAGAATTTATTGTTCAGGAAAGGGTTTACCTTTCACTACATAACACTGTTATTTAACGCCTCTATAGAGAAAAGGTTTTGAAAACATTTTGGGAAATGGAGAAAATGCTTATATCCAGCATTTTCACCTCTTCCCACAATGTTTTCTACCAATTTCAGAGAAAAGTCTTATCATTTGAGTTCTATTTAATTGAATTTTGTTGTCTGCAACAACTTTGGATTTAGCCACTTAAATTTTGCCGTTTTGTGGAGAGTTAAGTGCTCTTTATTTCTGCTGTATGTAATTTTGTAGTATGTTGTGTTGGCAAATATAGATTTCTGTCAATGTTTGACTTTTGTTTTATTTTTAATATTTTTGATAAGAGAAATATGTGTTAAACGAATATTTAAAACCAGTATTGGCTTAAATTTTCATACATTTCAAGATTTGTGTTGTTTCTTTTCGTCAGAGAGAATAAAAACGTAAATTGCCATAGCATTTGTTTACCTTTTCTACTACATAAGAAAACTAGTGATTGTCATTACAATAATTTCCTATGACACCGCTTTCATCATTATTCTAGTCATATCACGGCGACAGCCCAGTTATATGTCCTGGGTTTCTCCGGTGCCACCAGGCTGGGGCTCTGAATTGCCTAAGGATGTCCCCTCCCCCACGAAAAGCGTAAAGTTTCGGCTGGGGATCGGATCCGAGAAGTTCGAATTGTAATTCCGGCACATTAACTTCTCAACCACGGATGACCAATAGATAAATAGTGAAACATTGTTCACATGGGTATAAAGAAAAATATTCGATATTGTCAATCTGTACATTGAAGCACTGTCACCGTCATGACGTCCTTTTCAGGATTTCTTTCTCTCCATGGTTTGTCCTACATTCGACTTCGAGATTGCTTTCACTCCTATAGTGCTAAATTAATCAAGTAAACTTGACACAGTGGGGCAAGAAGACCTAAACCAATCTGAAATGACAAAAATAATTTTGCCAGAATCTTTGACACAACAGCGGACAGTGTAGACCGAAAAGTCTCCTTTTTGATCTATGGCTGAATAAATCCATTTTTGTAAGATTAACAAGGGTTCAGTCTAAGTATGCTTTTAGCAGTAAGGACATCGGAAAGAAAAACGACAATATTTCCTGCAATAAATCCCAGTCGATGATAATCTGGGCTCTTTTTTTTTTCAACCCTTTACCCGACAGTTTCAGTGTTTTAACGACTTATAGGAGGGAGGCTTTGAACCATTGTGGGAAAAGGAGAAAATGCTGGTTACCAGCATTTTCTCCTTTTCCTACAATGTTTTCTACTGTTTCAACAACTAATTCCAATATTTTAGCTACATTTACATTGTCGTTGAATTTGTACAAGTCTAAAATTTTGCTGTTTGGTATAGAGTTAGGCCAAAAATGAACTACTTAATGTCAATTCGTATCGGTATAAATTGGCTGAATGTCGCAAGCAGTGACTTTATTAAAACACAATCTCCGCTTGTTGGAACCATACTGAAGCATTAAATCATAGTCACCCGTAGGGCGCCCAAAATGATTTAAGATGATCTTACGAACAAGATACCTCAAGACCATTTTATACAGAACGTGCATTCTGATCTTTGATCTATACTGTCCGATGTTTTTGATCGAAAAGTACTCTTTTTCATGCTGTCTATTTTGTACTGAGAGAAGGCTAAATGTCGCAAACGCTGGCGTTATTAAACCTTCTCCGCTTCTTTCAACCATATTGTAGTATCAAATCACAGTTACACATTGGGTGCCAAAGATGAGATAAGCTGCTGTTGTGAACATTATAGATCAAGATCAGACTATACAGAAAATGCATAAAATGACCTTTGATCTGCTCTGTCCGATTGTTTTAAGTACTCTTTAGCTGCATATCCGTAATGTATGTAAAGAAGGCTAAAGGTCGCGAACTCAGACTATAAATGCCGTTTCTTCGCTGGTCGCTAATCGAAACATTAAATCACGATATTCCTTTCGGTGTCTTAAAGCGATGTAATTTGCTATTGCGTATAGTGAAGCTTAAGATCAGACAGCATGGATCGAGCATTCTGATTTTGTATTTACACAATCCGATGTTTTGTGAGATGTGATGAAAAGATACCTCTGAAATTTAAATATTTGTTTCCTTGTTTCTATTTTCAAGTTGAATTCTATTGATCGACACACAACTTGATATTGAAAAAGTATGCTGTCTTCCCTACAGTTACGAGGGGTGTTCAGTAATTAATGAAAACACACCTGTATATCATTAACCCTTACAGATATTTGAACGAAATTTTAGCAAGACAAAAATGAAGATCTCTGCTTTATTTTTGGCACCAAACGTTATCATGACGTTCTGACGTCGTGCAATGATGACGTCATCAAAACATGATGTCACTTCCTGTTTAGTTCAAAATGGACGTCAGCAGAGAACACCAAAGGTTTTACATCTTCACAAGGCTGCAACTTGGAGATGAGTTAAAGCAAATTCATGAAGATTTGCATACGGTATATAAAGGAATTAGCTGTACCTTATAACACCTGTTCCAGGTGGGTGAGAGAATTTAAAGATGGAAGAAAGCTTATTGCAGACAAACCAAGGTCAGGAGCACCTAAATTCAAGGTGAACGAAAGTTTGATCATAAATGTTAAAAATCAAGTAGACAATGACCCCAATGTTTCGGTGCGGGAGATTAGTTCAGACTTAGATGTGTCCATAGGTACCATCCATAAAGTGCTGCATGAAGAACTAGGGCTGCGAAAGATTTCCGCGCGATGGGTACCTCATGTGCTGACTCCCGAACAGAAGAAGAATAGGGTTTCTTGTGCAAGGCAACTTTTAGACATGTTCGAACCCAACGGCCCAAAAAGGATATCTGACATAGTCACGGGAGATGAAACTTGGATATACTTCTATGGGATCCCAAACAAACGTTCTAACATGATGTGGCTGACAAAAGATGAACCCAGACCTGTGGTCTGTAAACCAGGTTTTCAGAGTCGGAAGAGGCTTTTCACAATTTTTTTCAACCATGAAGGACCTGTAGCTGTAGATGTTCTACCAGAAAAAGCAACCATGACTGGGCGATACTACAGAGACACTGTACTTCCTCAGGTGGTTTCTGAGTTGAATGACCGTCGTCCCATCACAGGAACATCGAGAATCATGATTTTGCATGACAATGCGAGTGCCCATAAAACAGCAGCTGTAAACCAGTATCTGTTAGAGAACAAAATTTCTACACTCCCCCATCCTGCCTACAGTCCTGACTTGGCCCCATGTGACTTTTGGTTGTTTCCTAAACTGAAGGAGATCTTGGCAGGAAACAAGTATACACGTGTCCAAGACCTCTCTAAAGCCGTAAATGCAGAGTTACGGGGTATACCTAAAGAAGAGTACCGAGCAGCATTTGATAGATGGCGCAGGAGGCTGCAACTGTGCATAGAGAGAGAAGGAGAGTACTTTGAGGGACTGTAGAAAAATAAATGAAATCGAATGACGGACACCCGAGATATGCAGCTGTTTTCATTATTTAATGAACGCCCCTCGTATTTATTCTCGCTTGTCTTGTTTTTGTCATGCTTCACCGATTTCACGGGGCTCTGTGCACCTGGTTATGTTTCCTTGATATTTCTAAATCACTTGGTGTATTCTTTTTTAAGTTGCAACTTGTGATAGTATCCCCCTTGTGAAAATTATAACTAAGGACCATGCTGATTTTGCTGTTGTTGCTGCTGTTATTGTTGTTGTTGTTTAACTCTTTACCAAACTACAAAATTTTACACATGTTCAAATTGAAAGCATTTGCAGACGACAAATTAAATGTTGCTAAAATGGTGATTTCTGCCTTAGTTAGGGTAGAAAACATTGTGGGAAAAGGAGAAAATGCTGGTTACCAGCATTTTCTCCTTTTCCCACAATGTTTTCAAAAGGCTTCTTTCTCAAGGTCGTCAAAAATCGGGATTGTGTGGTAAAGGGTTAACAGATCCAAGATCAGACTACACGCATCTTGGATCTATTCTGTCCGATATTCTCTGATATATTGTGACTTTGGGAAATATTGAAAATTGTACTATCTTGATCTTACTGCCTAGATAAATGACCTATGCTCTGTAAAAAAGGGGTTTAAGGGGTTTTGAATTTGCAAAAAGTATCGACCCAGGTTAGCTTGTGGAGTCCGCGCATGCTGACGTGGGTCGAAGCTTTTTGCATGTCAAGGTATCAGTCTGCCTCATTACTGAGCAGGTTGTTAGACAAGATGGATTTATTGGATCCATTATTGTGTAATGGCTTGCCTGGTTCAACTCTTTCCTGACTTTTAACGACCCTGAGAATGAAGGCTTTTGAAAACATTGTGGGAAAAGGAGAAAATGCTGGTAGCCAGCATTTTCTCCTTTTCCCACAATGTTTTCTATCCTTTTCAAAACGAATTTCATTTTTTGAGTCACATTTAATTTGTCGTCTGCAATTGCTTTCAATGTGGACCAGTCTAAAATTTTGTCGTTTGGTAAAGAGATAATTCATCACGGAGATGCGTTAAACACCTTTTGTCAGAGCGTGTCTCATACCATATCCTGTTCGCCTATTTGTAAGGATGAAACAAGCAGGTGCATTATAGCACTTTGTATTGTAATATTCTTAAATGAATCTGTCACGAGTTTCTGTATGGTGCCAATCAGGATACGAAAAAAACGAATATTCTTGCCTTTTTTTATTAGAAATCCGGTCTATTAGAGGAAATAGAGGGGAGTGTTTTGTAATATGTCCTCAGGGAGAACGAGTCACGGGAAAGAAAAATAAAAAGTGAGAAAGAACTGAATGCGAGATATTTTTCTCACCCATTTTTTATGTTATGAGAAATAAAGACTTTATCGGTACCTGTAATGTTGCATATACAAATCAAAGCCCTGAAAGCACTGAAGCGGCGTGTCGGCATTTGACAATGTAGGTCTTTGCGATCTAAAACATAATGAGTATTTTCAATCGTTTACATTAACTTGTTTATTTGTTTGTTTTGATTTTACACCATATCAAATTACTTTAATTAATTTGATGGCGACAGGTGAAAATACATATGACCCGTGCTCTGGCAAAAGGGGGCTTAATGCATCTCCGTAATGCATTACACCAATCACATAATTATAAATCCATAATAGCCACTTTTGTTTAACAACCGACTTAGTTATACAGTAGACTGATTCTTGGACATACAAAAATTGACCAACAGCGAAAAGTTTCGGCCCAGGTAAGCCCATTCCCATCGGTCCAAAATTCTTCACATTTCTTTTTTGACACCCATCGATCATTCCCCATTGGCAGTTGTTTTCGCTGATATTTTCTTTCCACATTTACCAATATCCTGTCGGTTTTTTAAATGTTGACTAAGGCAAAAACTAGTTGTCTAGTTTATTGGCATTTAATGGGGATTACGATTGTAATGTTTAAAAATATGACAGAGTAGCGGAGAGTGTAGACCAAGTTCAGACTGATTGCTCATACAGGCTGATCTTATGGAACACTCTCACAAAACACATCTATAATCGCACATGACAGAAAATCCAGCAAGATAAAATTGATACCGCAAGATGTCCAAAGTGAATGAAATCGACATTTTCAATCAGAAGAAATGTTTAGACTCAAATTTTACGCAATTAAACAAACGCCTTGTTTGCTAGAAAATTTCATTTAAATATCTTACATTATAGTATCAGTATCAGACTGCCTGACAACTTTTTTGTAAAAGCCTAACCCGAGCCCCCGTCGTCTCCAAACGTACGCGAAGTTTTGCAGAGCAGGTTGAGAGTTACTTTTATACCGTCTGTCTTTTTAGCTCACCTGAGCACGAAGTGCTCGAGGTGAGCTATTGTGATCGGTCAATGTCCGTCGTCCGTCTGTCCGTCCGTCCGTGCGTTCACAATTACAAAAAAAATCTTCTCCTCCTATACTAACAATCAGATTTCAATCAAACTTCACAGAAATGATCCTTAGGTCATGCTCTTTCAAAATACTTCAAAGAATTGAAATCAGTGAAGAACTCTGGTTGCCATGGCAACAGAATGAAAAAACTTAAAAAATCTTCTCCAAAACCGTAAGGCCTAGAGCGTTCATATTTGGTATGTAGTATTGTCTAATGGCCCTCTACCAAAATACTTCAAATTATCACTTCACATTGAAATTTAGCCCTATGTTGTGGGATCCTAGATTTTACATAGAGGTAAGAAGGAAATCTGTAAAAATCATCTCCTCCCAAATCGATTGGCCTTGTGCATTTAAATTTTGCATGTAGCATGGCCTGATGGCCCTCTATCATAATACTTTAAATAATTATTCTATAATTGAAATTAGCCCTGTTTTGTAGGATCCCAGATTTTACATAGAGATAAAGAAGGAAATCTTGAAAACCTTTTTTCTCCCAAACCGTAAGGCCTACAGCTTTCATATTTGGAATGTCCCATTGTCTAATAGCTCTCTATCAAGACACTTCAAATTATCACTTTACAATGAAAATAATCCCTATGTTGTAGGATAACAGATTATACATTGATATAAAGAAGGAAATCCTGAAAACACTTTTTGGCCCAAGCCATAAGGCCTGCAGATTGGATATTTGGAATGTCCCGTGGTTTAATAGCCATGTATCAAAACACTTCAAATAATCATGGTACAATGAGAATAAGCCCTGCGTTGTAGGATCACAGATTTTACATAGATATAAAGAAGGAAATCTTTAAAAATATTGTCCTCAAACTTTGAGAACTAGAATATTCATATTTTGCATGAAACAGACATGCCCGCAAAGCCCTCTATATCAAAACAGTTCAAATAAACACACTACAATTTACAGAAAAACTTCATTGTAGTATTGACCCAAGATTTTACACAGAACTAAGGAAAGAAATTTCAGCATTGTCACCTATTCCCACATTATTTTCTATCCGTTTAAATGATTTTTATTAGATTTACAACTTTTGTTGTTGTTGGTGGTGGTGGTGGTTTTTTCAATCAGTGTCTGCAACCACTTTCAAACTTGACTGTTCTAGAATGTTGTTGTCTGAATAATACAATTAAAAGAGCAGAAATAGAAGTGACCTCATTTGGGGCTATTGCAAATGTCAACCCGTACCAGGTACATGCCACTATTGGTAATTTCTGTCATTTTTAAAAGCAGAAACGGGTTAGCTGTTCTTTTTTGCTATTTCCTTTAGTCTGAACAACAGTCACATACTGATGAAAAGATATTACTTCACGATAAAGATCATTTGACAAGGAAAAAGCTAGTCATCAAGGTCATATCTCCAAAATGGCTGTTATGCCTTTTGTATTTCGTTTCTAATTTATTGGTCAATAGTGTTGGATTTGGGCCTCTGTATGGGAATCAACCGCCTTGTTAATGACGCTCCTGGATTATTATACTTTTTAAAAAAAAAAAATTATTGATATACATGTATAACTGTAAAATATCTACTTCTGTAAACATCATAGTTACAAGAACAGACAATTATTATTTAAATACTGGTGATAAAAATACACTCAACATTTTTTTTTTCCCAAGGAAATTAATGTATCCACCATTTTTAAGTAAATTTAACATTATCAGAAAGTTTTCCTTTATCTTAAAATAATCATATAATAGCTCTAATTTGAATTTTCACTAGACTTTTTTTCTAGGACATTGCATGCATAAAGTTCCAAAAAACTAATCTGCAATAAGTTGACTGCTTTGGATTAATTGATAAAGATACGATTTTTAAGGAAATGCTATAATTTACAGGGCAACTTACATGTATATAAGTAGGTTTTCAAACAATTGGGGAGAATTTGTGTTTTGTTTAGATTTTTTTTAGATGTACAACCTGTAATATTGTTATTTTTATTTTTTAGGTCAATTACAAAAATCATCAATTTTCTAATACTAACTTGTGTTCTATGAACAGACAGAACTTTCAGTATAAAGTGAGTTTGTAAAATGTGACTATTATTGCGTTAAGTGAAAAACATATGTGTACTGTGGACTTATGATATTGTGTGATGTGACCCCACAATGTCTTCCCGTATAAGATATCTTGGTCTGGAGTTCTGAGAACGAGGGACTGTATTGGAAAACGGTTAAATATGCGCCAAAAAAGTGAACTAAATAATTAAAACAGCAGGCCTTGAAGGAAGTGCTTCATACAAGCTACTGCCTTTTCTACAAACAAAAAATCACAAGCCTCAAGCCTTGGTGATTGTGTCTATCCGTGCAACCAGTTGAAATTATGCTATGAAATTCACAACTTTTTATTATGCCCCCAATTCTTGTCGAGCAAGCTTGAGGTGAGCAAGACATAGTTGCCACAACTGCACTTCGGTGTATGTGCGTGTGTCTGTCCGTCAGTGTGTTTGTCCGTACGATTTTGTCCGGGCCACAACTCCTACATTTATGGAAGGATTTTCAAAATAATTTCACACAATTGTTCCCCACAATGAGTAGATGTGCCATTTGAAGGATTCCTGTATCTCAAAGGTCAAGGTCACGCTCAAGGTCAAGGTCACATTTTAGTCCGGATCATAACTTCTACATTTATGGATGGATTTCAAAATAATTTGGCATAGATGTTTCCCTCAAGGAGTAGAAGTGCCGTTTGAATCATTAATTCCTGAAGGTCAAAGGTCAAGGTCACATTTGAAGTCAAACATTTGTGGGTTCGACAAGAGATGTCTGCGGATAACCATTCTAGTATAAAGTAAAGGCATCTAGTATTTGCTGAGCTGCTTTGGAACAAAAAGTCCAGGTATTATCATCACCTTGGCATAGTCACTGTAATCGTTGTCTTTGGCGTTGACGTTGCAAACTTTAATCAAGAGGGATTAAGATAAGAATTTGTTTCCCAACTGATGTAAAAAAATAGGTTTGAATCAAACCAAACCAAACAAGCTTTGACATTCATCATATCACTTGTTACGAAAGATGTTCATAACAAAATAGCAATCCATGCTTTCAAGGAGATAACTCTAAATGCATTACTAGCTCGCCTATTTGTGGAGAAAACGCAAGGAAGGTACTGCTATAGCCTTGGCATCGTCGTGCTATAACTTCGACATTTTGTAATAACTCTGGTGTTACTAAAGGCATTCACTTGAAACTTGGAATATTATGTTCACTATCAAAAGAGCATCCCATACTATCTAGGGGGTAACTCTAGATGCATTTTATGCCCCCACATCGATAGATCAGGGGCTACTCAGGTGAGCGATATAGGACCATCATGGTCCTCTTGGTTTTTTTTTTTTTTTTTTCCTGAAATAGTAAATAAATCATATATTATTCTTACACTCAAGAAAGAAAACATTACATCCATAGGTGCGCAGGTCATCGTACTATAACTGAAATACTAGTGAAACTATATAATTACACCAAATAAGCAAGCTATCAGGCTCCGAAATTTTTATTCTGCCCTTTTCCACAGTAAATTTCAATCCCCGGCTTTTTTTCCCTATTTTCATAGACGGGGTAATTGGGAAAGTAGTTTGAATTGGATTGACTCTAGTTTGCAACTGAAAACGACCCAAATAAATTACAATGGAGTGATGGGAAGGCATGTCTCGGGAAAATTTGACAATTTAATCTCGAAACCAAAAATTATAGGAGTTTTAGTAGAGCATTAATGATGCTTGATTTTCGTTTTCTTTAATGGTTGGAATGTTTTGCAAAGATAATGGGTTTTTTCACTTTGAAACGGTTTTTGTCATTTCAAAAGGGCGTCAAACAAATCGATCATACTGAGCGCGACTCAGTGTGCTTTTGCAGACAGTTTGAATCAAGATCAGAGTGCACGAAATGTGCGATCTGGTCTTTGATCCACACCATCCTATACGTAGAGATTCTTTTCAGCGAAAAAAAAAATGCCGGTGAGCACGGATTTTTTCTCTAAAACAAAATTTGAAATGGCAGTAAATGTATTTAAGTTTTTCACTAAAGGCTAGAAATTCTTAATCCATTTCACAGTTTAAATGTCAAATCCTTAGACTTAGACTAATATCCCTACTTCTCAATGGTATGAAGACTTTTACTAATATTCGTACTTCTCAATGGTATGAATTGAATTTGCCTACCCTTTGACTCATGAACTGTTTACTTTTGGCCGTCAGTGGGCCTTTATGAATAAAGCCTCTTGTCAGTCTTACATTACCATTTTCTGCTATAAATATGCTCGTGTCTCTCTGCCATATTGTATAAATTATTCGCTACAATCTCTTTAATGTCACATCAATGAGAATTGAACTTTAGATAATATTGACATGTGAGAATTGAGTATTCATGACAGACAGAAATATATGGAACACTCCGCGGTGAATAATCAAATCATAGATAGCCCGATAATAACTGTCTTTCTGTGACATAATTAGGTCCTATCTTTTGAATTTATGAGAGGCCTCTATCTAATATCGGATTATGGGAGGTTATGTAAATACTCGCTATGATTTACTGGAGAAAGTAAATCGAGATCAGGCTGCAATGAACGAGCAGCATAGATATCGATTCCAGTTCTGTTTAAGACTTTCATACGTGCACAGATTGTTTTTCTTGCTATAACAATACTAATACGCCTATAATAGATATTTCTAGGAAGATATGTACTGTTATGATGAGATGGAATACCAGACCAGATGCATACCAGACCAGACATTTCCGTCGCACACTTGGAATGAAATCATACTCTTTTCACCATGGTCCGTATTCACCAACCATTCTTAAGAATATTCTTAGTATTGTTCTCCAAGATTTTCTACCTTTGAAAGTAACACAACTCCTGATTGGCTAAACCAAATGGTTTAGCCAATCAGGAGTTGTGTTACTTTCAAATGTATAAAATTCTGGAGCACAAGACAAAGAACATTCTTAAGAATGGTTGGTGAATACGGTACCCTGATGCTTAATCAAACAAAAACAACAAAACCTCGCAAACATTATTATTGTTTTAGCTATAGCACATTGTTACATAATCGCTTTATGCACACAACAAAGGTATGTTTTGGATTTTGTTACATCACACTATATATCTACAGTTAGTTGCAAAAAGAAAACACCTACGGGTAGCAAAACACACCGCCATCAAATCTTCGCCTCGTGGTTTATCTTGGAGCTGTCAATGATTGACCGAATGGTTTTTACGTCGTTTGCAACATAATTTCAGTCCTATCACGGCGACAGCAGCTCACGTATTCTTGCATGTCCAGGGTTTAACCATTACTAGGCTTATGCTCTGACGTGTCTTGCTCAAGGATACTCACACGAAAAACCCAGTATCTGCAGTG
Source organism: Tridacna gigas (assembly GCA_945859785.2). Taxonomy (NCBI): domain Eukaryota; kingdom Metazoa; phylum Mollusca; class Bivalvia; order Cardiida; family Cardiidae; genus Tridacna; species Tridacna gigas. Next base: position 46,393,825 of record OX244030.2, on the reverse strand, counting down.
AGGCTCATACCGTGAGCTTCCAGGAAACGAGTCCTAAACTTTCCCACTCAGCCACATAGGACCTTCAGAGGTGCAAACAACTCGGGGTATTTTAACCACGAAATCTCTTCAAGCAATATGAGGCTTATCAGTCATCAGTAATTTCTTCGATTTATTTCGCAAAATCTCAGTAATATTTCACCTTCTCTGGGAATTATTTTGGTAAAAATGAAAGGATTGTGGATTTCATTGTAGTTTTGCTTGGTATTGATAGAGATTCAATCCTTAGGCTGCTAAGCGCGACTCACTGACCTTTTGCTAACGTGCAGTCTGATCTTGGATCTACTCTCTCCGATACGGAGATGTTTTTTTTCCATCTAAAAAAAAAGAAGTTTAAAATTTCATTATTCGGGTTTTTACTATCAACTTGCAAGTTTTTTTTAATATAACTTATTTAGTAGGAGTAAGGGTTAAACCCGAAAATCAGGAAGATTGACAGATTCTATCGATGTGCCGATTCTTGTTAGAATGTCTCACGGTGAGGGAAAGTATAGATCTCTGATTACATGTCCTGTGCAGCTTGATCGTAGATCTAAACTGTCTGCTAAAACAAGGATTGACCTTGATTTCATAATGATTAATCCTGTCAGCGCCATAGGCGAACACAGGGCTTTTTCAGACGGTATAGATCAAGATCAAACTGCACAAAACGTGTAGTCTGATCTTGGATCTATGCTGTCTACATGTTTAGTCAAGCTTAGAAGATACAAATCTTTCTCTGTGTCTGTGTATGGGATTTTCTGAAGTCGAGGTCGAGTTTTATAAATGAGCCACGCTCTGGCAAAAGGGGACTTAATGCATCTCCTTGATGCATTGTACCAATCAAGCCATCACATAACTATGGATCCATAATAGCCACTTTTTTTTTTTTTTTTTTTTTTAACAACCGACCGAATCATGAGGTAGAATGGTCTTTGGACGTACAGAAAACTGGCCAATAGTGAAAAGATTCGGCCCAGGTCAGCCTGCGCGAACTGCGCAGGCTGACCTGGGTCGATACTTTTCGCAGATGCATTAAGCTCCCTTTTCACAGAGTATAGTTTAAAATATTTGGCACTGAAAGAGTTTTGAAAAAGAAAGAAAAATGCGTTTAAAGAAGGCAACTAACCTCAGAGGAATTCACTGGCACGCAATCCTGAATTCGATATTGCACATAGTTATTTTATATGGAAGTTGCATTTTATCAAGATGACACATTGGGCACGGAAGTGGATGCGACAGCACATAACTTTGAGAAAACTGAAACCGTAATGGAATATTTCATATTAAAAACATTAAACTATTCCGAGAAAATTTCTCGAGGTCCAATTCGTAAAAATGTCTTTAATGAACTCTTTACATTATTATCCATACTTTAAACGACTCTGTGGAAAAAAAAAAAAAGCTTTGGAATACATTGTGGGAAAAGGGAAAAATGCTGGTAACCAGCATTTTCTCCTTTTTCCACAATATTTTCCATCCTTTCAAAGAAGAAATTGAACATCAACTGAGCCACTCTTAATTTGTTGCCTGCAAGAGCTTTCAATTTGGTCGAGCCTAAATTTTTGTCCTTTTGGTATAGAGTTAAAAGCGATGTACCCCTTCATCTGTGTCCATAAAAAATATGTAACATTAATCGGCCTGTAAGCTCTAGCGCCAGCCATTGTAAGCGTTATATAGAAAAGTTGGGCACAGAAACCAACAAGGTGGCGCCATGCGGAGAATCAAAGTACTGAAAGTACTAATAGTAATAGAAAGTGATTGTAGAGATTTGCCTGCAAATAGGTTTTAAAAGTGAACCATTTTATTAGATAGTCATTCGTCTGGCGGTTGACAACCTTTTTTTCGAAAATTGACAGCATTATTCCATGACTATCTTTCATAAAATCGTGCATCTTCGTAAGTGTTTTGCATGCGGTTTTAGGTGTTAGGAAAGTTTTCTGGGGTGTAATGACAGTGGTTTAGGGTGTTTTTCGAGTGCTTAAGAGTGTTTCTCTTACTTATTTATAGGCGATGTAGGCCATGTCAAAGTTGCGAAACGAGACCAATTTCAAATTTACAGCTAATTTGATCCTGATTCCCACAAATCTTTTGCGAAATTCTGGGGTGAAATCTAAAAATATCTTATAGAGGCTACAACCATAATGTAAGTAAGGAAATACCGTTGATTTTTCCCTTACATTTGCCTTATAAAAACCGTTATAAACAACGTTTCGATCACATTGTCAATTACATGTACATTTACGAATTATTTTCTTCGTTCGTAATTGAGAAACATTCTAATTCAGTTCCAATTCTAAATTCCGAGACTAGCAGTTGAGTACGGTTTTGTGCTAAGCACGGGGCCTGATTGGCAGAGATATTCTGTCTCAGCCAATCAAATGGATAGTCCCTGCTCAGTGCAGCTTTGAGGACGTTGCATATCACGATAGACTACACAACACGAGCAGAGAAGAATATATTTAGTACTTGTCACAAGTTTTTAACAAGAAATTTCGATTCACAGCAAAACATCTGAATAGCCCCCTTTAGGGAGAAAAATTAGCATTTAGTCAAGTCACTTGATACAGCATCAACGAGATGTAAAGGGGGAACTCCGAAGATCAGACAAACTGTTTCTTTCTTAAAAGGATCTCAAAGTAACCAGAATACACTGATTGCCATAGCAACCTACGCCAACCTTTTTTATTAGTCTTTCAATTAACTCCTAGACGCTTTTCACAACAATAGTTGGCTCTGAGGCCAGTGTAGAACAAGATCAGGTTGCTCAAAACGTGCAGTTTGATCTTTGATCAACATTGTCCGCTACTGCTCAGACATTCTGGACAAAAGCAACCTTGAAATTACAATTATTTGGGTGTCATTTTTATACTGAGAATGTGTGTTAGGTTGCCTCGATCCTTTAACTCTCTAAGCGTCAAGTTCATTTAAACTCGACATCTGTCGATGCCTGAAAATACAATCCATGGAAACTCAGAAAAGGGTTTTATCTATTAGGCTTCACTAGAAAAGCGCAAGGTATAGATCCAAGATTAGACTGCACGTTCTGTGCCGTCTGACCTTGGTCTCTGCCGTCCGCAAGAGTCCCTATGGCGCTGAAAATGTTAGGGATAAGAATACAATGGTGGTATACCTATTATTTCTAGTGAACTGAAAAGTACAAAACATCTGTGATATTTCTCAAGGTTTCAGGAAATATTGAGAATAATGATATTCGTCTTCGTTTAGTGTTTTACGCCGTTTTCAGTAGGAGCGCGGTAGCGGCCAGTGTACCTATCCATGCCTCCCAAGACTTTCTCCTATCAGTACTTTGCACAGTGCTCTTTTTAAGACAGAGGCTGCTTTCCCGTGCGAAAAAAGTCCGAATTTGATCGAAAAGGGGGAAGTGGAAATCTTGATTGGTTTGGAATTTGAACCCTTTGCCCAAAATTCTGTTAATGTCAATTTCAAATACAGATAAAAAATTCACAGACAGACAGACAGACATGCGGACAAAATGGTGGATGAATAACGACCTAATGACCGTGCTATGGCAAAAACTTCTCCGTTTTTTTGCCAGTAGAGCTGAACCCTTTACCACACAATCACGAGTTTTACTAAACTGAAGAAAAACATCATGGTCAAGGAGAAAATTCTGGTAACCAGTATTTTCTCCTTTTACCATATTTTTTTCTATGTGCCCTTGCTAATATGAATTCCAATTTTTGAGTCACGTTTATCTTGCCGCCTGCAAATGCTTTGAATTTGGACTGGACAAAAATTATGTCGTTTGGTAATAAGTTAACAAGTTTCTGATCGTAGTTTGTATTCATAATTTACGCTGGACTAACACAAAAATGCCGTGCTACTATCTGAACTGTAAAAAGACTACTGGAGTTTATCAAATGTAATGTTATGTTACAGTTTATTTTCTGAAAATGGCATAATGCAAACAGATAGTCTAGAACAGTGGAGAAATTTTCTTACGGAAAGCCCTCATATTAAGTTAACCCTCATCCTACTAAATAAGTTAAAGCTTTCAAGCTGATAGTAAAAACCGGAATAATATTATTTCAAACTTATTTCTAAGAGGAAAAAAAAAAAACATCTCCTTATCGGACAGTGTAGACCCAAGATCAGACTGCACGTTCTGTGCAGTCTGATCTTGATCTACACTGTCTGCGAAAGGTTAGTGAGTCGCACTTAGCAGCTTAAGGTAAACGACACAATCTTGTTAAAATATGGCTATAAACAATTTCATTTTACCTCAAGTTAGATTGAAGTATTTCATTTGACAAAAACCTTTTTCCTTGATGTCCCTTTGTACAAATTGTAGATCGGTACGGTACTCAACTTGCAGTCTGATCTAGATCTAGGCTGTCTGGGAATAACCTAACGATCATGAAATGCACAACTTGGAATTTTATCCCACTGGCTTAAAAATATCCATTGTATATGAGCCATCTTCGGTGTAAAAGGGGGGTTAATGTGTATGCAAAAAGTATCGATCTAAGTCAGCCTGCGCAGTTCGAAAACTTTTGCTACTGGTAAAATTTATACATGTTAAAGGAACATTCTATGTTATTCTACCTGTGATTCGATCGGCTTTTAGGTAAAATGGAACAATCTCATGCAACAACTTTCTCGGTTTAGTACATTACAAAGACCTATTATACCCCCTTTTCACAGAGTATGACCCATATTTATTGAGCAGTCTACATGTAAAACTTAATACTGACAAAGGAAACATAATTCGTAGCGATGGAAATAAATTGGAGATAGCCTTTTACGAAGTTTCTACTTCCCTCGCACCGAGGTTAGAAGATTGTGTTGATGGAATACCATGTTCGAAAGTGCACACTAGTCTGTACATCTGATGAGATCTCTTTCGCATCTTCAGAAGCTTCCAAAACTAAATGATCATTTTGTCCTTTTTTGTCCAACAGCACGCACTGACAAGTTAATTCTCAGGCGAACTATTTCTATTCACGGATGTAAAGACTGTTCATCTTCCATTTATGATGGTTTCTTTTCATCAGTTTCAAGTGTTTTTCTCAATTCATGGATAGGTTAGTGGAACATTGAATTTTGTGGCCTTGACCTTGTAGAAGCTCTTATTGCTAACAACAACGGTGGCGGAAATGACGTAAAAACAGAACCACTTCCTCACAAAAAAAAAAAAATCAGTTCAAGGGTTTAACGAGTGAATTACCGTCCCTATCAACACATAACGTTTTTCCAATGTCAAGGTTATATTGACATGTGTTGTATCCAAGATTATAGTTCATAGTACAGATATGAGCAATTTTACATTGAGTAGTTGACCTACAAGGTCTTGTGGGCATGCATAGTTCTTTTTGGCAGTCTCCATCCGGGCAACCATGTGTACAGTGCATCTTGGGATAGCAGATCGTATGGTAGGCACAATATTCCTCCGGACAACAACCCTCCGAACAGTATCTGTACTGTAACATAAAGCAAACACAACTTTTTTCGTATTGTAATTAACCTTTAGCTAAGCACGACTCAAGGACCTTTTGCGGACAATGTAGATCAAGATCAGACTGTACAAAACCTGCAGTCTGTCTTTGGATCTACAATGTTCGAAAAGGGGATATCTATCCCCAAAAATACCTTTTAAATAGCAGATTTGGGATTTTTACCGTCGGTTTGAAGGTCTCGTTTCAATTCTTTAGCAGGACAAGGGTTAACCCTTGTGCTACAAAATGAAACGGTACTAAAATACAGATACATGTGTTGCAATTTCAAAAGCTGACTTTAAAAGAATATCTGGCAAAGTAACGGACAGTGTAGCTCAAGATCAGACTGCACGTTCTGTGCAGTCTGATCTTGATCTACACTGTCCGCATAAGCAATTAAATCTGGGTTCAGCAGTACTAGAGTTAAACCCTTTATAGTGTACAGCATAGATCTTGTATGTGTTTAAATGGTGTTTAATGGCATTTTAACGGTATTTCAGTCATGTCCGACTATATATAGTGCCATAGCTCATAGATCGGTGCTTTTCTTTCTTTCTTTCTTCCTTCCTTCCTTCCTTTCTTTCTTTCTTTCTTTCTTTCTTTTCGTTCGAGTTCATGCATGTCTGTCTGTCTATCTGTCTGTTTGTGTAATGCATTTCACTAGGAAAAAGTGTGAATTTATAACATATAGTACCTGTATTCGGCTTTCTTGATTTGGTCAACAAGATTGTCCAGGCTACTTCTAAGTAAAAGGGACCCCTCCCCGTCCAACGCCTTTTTCTTGAAATGAAGGAATTATTTATTATTCTTTTAAGATTTACACTGGAGTAGTTTAGGATCAAGCCAAGCATTAGGTCTCACGGAGGGTTTTAAAAGTAAAATTTACGTGATAAATTGTTCACGATTGAAATTTAGACTCAAACAAGAATAAGCAGAAACCGTGTATTTATCTAAATGCGTTTTTGACTTATCGGATAAATGTGATATCACTTTACTGCTGCCTAGATGTTCCCCTCAGGTTTCAGAGGCATTACTTTCACCATTTTATCGTCGTCTGTGAAGGCATTAAACGCAGACAGAAAATAAACGAGCTTTCATGTTAATCAAGGGGAAAATATTTCATAGAAAACCTCTCTCGATTAATACACTTTTCTTTGCTTTCAAGAGTCATGGGAAAACACCTTATCAGCGGTTTTTATAATAAATTTAGCTAAACTTGAAACTTAAAAGTATAAAAATGGTTGGAGTATAATGTATCAGAAAGATGCATTAATCCCCCTTTTCCCAGATCGCCGCTCATTTATACGTTCTTGTCCTTATATGGTAAACCCTAGCGCTAAAATTTAACATTCTTTTTGTGTGTTTCTGACAAGAGATTTACCATAAATATGAGCCATACTCTGTGAAAAGGGGGTTTAACCCTTTACCGCACAATGACACCGTTTAACGCCCCTGGGAAACAAGCCTTTTGAAAACATTGTGGGAAAAGGAGAAAATGCTGGTAACCAGCATTTACTCCTTTTCCCACAATCTTTTCTGTCCTATCAAAGGAAATTTGCACTATTTGAGCCACATTGAAATTGTCGCATGTCTGCAAATGCTTTCAATTTGGACAAGGCTAAAATTTTGTTGTCTGGTAAAGGGTTAACGTATCTGGAAAAAGGATAAGGCCCGTTGAAGATCAGCCTTCGCAGTCAGCGCAGACTGACTTTATTTGCTATCATTGTTCAATTTTGCGCATGTCAAAGTTCCAGTCTAATTCATGATTCAGTCGGTTGTTGTAAAAACTGATGTTATGAATCCATAAATAAAAATGTGATGACTTGCTGGGTGTATTGAATCACGGAGATGCATTACACCCCCTTTTGCCAGAGCTCCGCTCATTCATATGCATAATACGGTTGACACTTTCATCCCATGTACAAACTTGGGGGCAATACCAAAGCATATGTGCCATGCTCTGTGAAAAGGGGGTTTAATGCATCTGGGGGAAAAGTATCGGCCAAGGTCAGCCTGCGCAGTCCGCGCAGGCTGACCTTGACCGAAACTTTTCGCTATCGGTTAATTTTCTGTATGTGATGGCTTGATGGATATCACGGATCACGGAGATGCATTAAGCTCCTTTTTCACAGAGCACGGCTTATGTAATAAGTACGTATATTTCAAGCTTTGCTTAGTCAGCTGTCGAATTTGCATCCTGGTGTAAAAAAGATGATGTTTAAAGCGGTGAAAAACTGCATTGAATAATAATGTTTTATTTCGTCCCGAGTTGCAATTTGATATGTAACACAAGTATCTGCTCTTTTGTCCAAATCTAGTTTTACTGCAGTATGGCATCATCTTTATTGAAAGACAAAAAAAGTCAATCGGACGACTCGAATAGCATTTTACGTCGCAATCTAAAGCATTTTAGTCATATCATGATGAGATCCCAATTCTTCATGCCTTCCATCTGTTTCACTAGAAATAAGCTGGGGCTATCCAGTACATTGCATATGGACACTTTTATGCAATAATCGCCCTCAGCTGAGATCGATCCATGATTTCTTGATCACAAATCGATCATGCAAACAATATAACCACAGAGGACATAAAGACATGATAAAGTTAACCTTTACAGTGCGTGGGGGAACTTTGAACATGCACATACAACCTGTCTCTCCGTCATCCGTCCGCTCTTTGGCCAGCATTTTCTTCGTCTGCTCTCTCTGTCTCTCTGTCTGTCTCTCTCCGTATCTCTCTCTCTCTCAAAAAGGCGTAATATATCCTTGTGACTATCAAAGACAGAAATAGCTATTTTTTAACTCAGTAAAAATAAGTATGAAGTTAACATAATAATTATATAAGACATAAGTAAAGTTAACTTTGATTTATTTAACGATTGTTTTGTGTTTTACGCCGCTTCCAACGTTATTTCAGTCATATAGCAGCTCACCTAATCATGTGAGTCCTTGATTTCAACAGCACCAAGCTAGGGCTCTGAAGTGACTTGTCCAAGGACATCCCAACAAAAAGGTTATCTTAGATAGCAAAACCTACCGCCCAAAGATCAATGAGAGGTAACAAATGGTTTTAGATCAGGCAATGTTTTCTTGGCCGATAATAATTTGGTTTAGATTTTAGAGTGGCAATAAATCTTGTGGTTGATTATATTATGGCAAAGCTTAAAAATGAAAAGAGCCGTGCTCTGTGAAAAGGGGCTTAATGCATTGCCAATGCATTGCGAAAACTATCGATCCAGGTCAGCCTGCGCAGTCCGCGCAGGCTGACCTGGGCCGAAACTTTTCGCTATTGGTCAGTTTTCTGTATGTCAAAGGACCAGTCTACCTTATGATACAGTCGGTTGTCAGACATAATGGGTTTTATGGACTCCTAATTAAGTGATGACTTGCTCGGTATCATGCATTTTGGAGATGCATCAAGCCCCCTTTTGCCAGAGCATGCCCAAATATAAACCTATTTAGACTGGCAACGAATTGAGGAAAAATCCATGACACATGACCTTTGAGTAGAGATGGGTTTCTTGTAATCAAATTATGAAGGCATTTATCCAGAAATCCTTAAATATTTAATAACAGCCGTCCTAGAGGTTCTTATTACCTTTATCGGAAAAAAAAATACCAGCGGTGCTTTAAAAGCCAATGGCTTATTTAGATAGTACGTAGGTCTATAGTTACTTCTTATTATGCTTTTGGGTCCCAGGTTTGAGGTTTATACATGTATGTGCCGACCACACCACATGTTGACATTTGTAGCTTACTCTTTCACTGGCCACTCAAGCGTCTTTTGCGGATGGCTTAGATCAAGGTAGGACCGCACGAGAAGTGCAGTCTGATCTTGAATCAACGATGCCATAATCATTTTCAGATGCAATGGAATCTACTTTTAGATCTCGAAAAAAGTCGATTTTATATAGTTGACCACGCATGTAGCTTTTGCAGATGGCATAGATCAAGATCAGACTGCAAAGAACGTGCAGTTTGATCTTGGATCTACACCATCCCCTACCTGATGCTGGACTATGACCGAAATCATCTTCAATAGCTGCGAAATTCTACTTGTAAGCCTCGAAAAGCCAAATTTCGTAACCCTTAGGCTGCAGATCGCGACGCACGGACCTTTTGCGAACAGTGTAGATCAAGATCAGACTGCACGGAAAGTGCAGTCTGATCTTGGATCTACACTGTCCGACTAGTAGATGTTTCCCCAACCCCAATAACTTTGAAATACCAACATGTTGGTTTATACCATCACCTTGAAAGTTTCATTTAAGTTATCTAGCAGGATAAGGATTAAGTTGGTAGTGAAATGTTTAAATAAAGAACAGTGAATGGGTGTACAACATGAATATAACAGACATGGGGCAACACCATTATGTCCCTCTCATGTTTCATCCGTTGCTTTTCTTTTCCTGTAGATCAAAATTTATTATAAATTAACACTAAGTACAACTAGATATGAGTCATGCTGTTCGAAAACAGAAGTTTAATGCATCTGCCAAAAGGATCGACCCATGTCAGCCTGTCCAGCTCGCGAAGGCTGAACCGAATCGAAACTTTTTTTTTTTATATCTTCATGTCAAAGGATCGTTCTTCCTCATGATTCATGGATCCTTATTATGCAATGAATGGGTTGGTGTGATACATTACACAGATTCATTAAACCCCCTTTTCTAATAAATAAATAAATAAAATAAATAAATAATAACATTTTTCCCCGCGAAAGATCTGACATCTTAAGGCGTACCTAGCAGAAAACGCCGCACGGAAGCACCTCGGCGGCAAAGTCGTAAAATTCACCAGTAAATGATGAAGACAAATGGGGCGCTATTCTCTTGGGGTACATAAAGACCTCTTTGGCGACTACTGTTAAATATTTAAGGTTTTCCGGGCAAACACTACCATCATTTTATGACAAAAAACCCGCTGATTAAAAATAACATGCCATCGATAGATATTCGTACCCCCTTTTATCGCTGATTCGCAGATTTGTCTTTTGAGACGTATCATCTTTTTTGAACTTTATAGATCTGTAGCCACGTGAACAATATTAACCCTTGGGCTGCTAGGCGCGATTCACTGACCTTTTGCGGACAGCGTAGATCAAAATAAGACTGCACATAACGTGCAGTCTGATAATTTGATCTACACTGTCCGATAAGGAGATATCTTTCCTCCAAATATACCTTTGAAATAGGAATATTTGAAGTTTTACTATCGGCTTGAAAGTTTCATTTCTTCAATTTAGCAGGATAAGGGTTAAAAAATGATCTGTGCATCCGCGAATTGTTCTCTGTCTGTCTGTCTGTGTCTCTCTGTCTCTGTCTGTCTCTCTCTTTCTCTCTCTCTCTCTCACACAAACACACACACACATTCCCCCCCCCACACACACACACACACAAATATGACTGTGAATCAATCTGCAGCATCATTATATGAGACGCATCAGTTTCAGAGAAAGATTTTGGTTAGTAATTTTCCCAAAGGATGTCGCGTGACCTCTTTCTACAGAATTGAGAAATAGATATTACTTCTATACATTACCAAACGACACAATTTTAGACCCTGTCCGAACTGAAAGCATTTGCAGACGACAAATTAAATGTGGTGCAAATGCTCCTCTTTTCGCTTGAGACGGTAGAAAAACACTGTCGGGAAAAGAGAAAATTATGATGACCAGTATTTTCTCCTTTTTCCACATTGTTTTCAAAAGTCGTTTTCAGATGGGTTGTTCAAACTCGAGAATGTGTGGTAAAGTGTTAAATCCAATTCCGACGTTTATTTGTGGTGATTTTAGGCCTGTGTAGATCAAGATTAGACTGCATTTTTTGAACGATAAAGATTGCAATAACTCCAACAAACAATTTCTGTCGACAGGCTGATAAGGTAGATATAATTTGAATCATGCTCATGTGAAAAGGGGGTTTAATGCACCTGCAAAAGTTATCGACCCAAGTCAGCCTGCGACTTGGGTCGATAATTGTTGCTATTTGTAAATTTTCTACCTCATGATTCAGTCGGTTGTCAGACAAAGCGGATATTATGGATCCCTAATTATGTAATGTCTTGCTAGGTACAAGGCATCACGAAGATGCATTAAGCCCCCTTTTGCCAGGACAGGGCTCATTTATGTGGTAGGTGTAGGTTTTAAATTTATCAGTTTATTTCGAGATTTTTTTATGGAAATTTATCACCTTTTTATGAGACCAGATATGACGTAGGCCTTGTATCTAATGGTATAATCGGCATAGTGTAGATCAAGATCCGTCTTCACGGAACAATAACGAGAACGTGGAAAATCCGACTTGTTTTTTGTTTTTACGTGTAATTTCTGTTGGCTAACTACCTTGTTATAAAGCCAGCTTTGCAGACGAAAATAGGCCTAGGTTTCATTTCTTTTAAAAGATTCCTCGAAACATAATTGTGACTCGCTCTAAAACTGCAATATTTGCACAAACACCTTTTGAGGCATTCAACTCCGCTGATCATTAACCATTAACCCTTTCCCAAACGACAAGTTTTAGACCCTTCCAAACTGAAAGAGTTTGCAGACGACAATTTTAAATTTGATGAAAATGACAGAAAGTTCTCAAAAAGGGTAGAAAACACTGTGGGAAAAGGAGAAATTGCTCGTTACGAGCAATTTCTCCTTTTCCCACAGTGTTTTCAAAAGACTTGTACTGCAGACACGTGAAAACCAGGGCTTGTTTGGGAAAGGGTTAAGCCGCCAAATAAGTTAAATGAAACTTTCAGGCCCACAGTAAAAACCCGAACGTTGCTATTTCAAACTTATTATCATTATTTTTTTGGGTGGGGGGGATCTCCATATCAGACAGAGTAGATCCAAGATCAGACTGGACATTCTGTCCAGTCTGATCTTGATCTACACTGTCTGCAAAATGTCAGTGAGTGGCGCTCAGCAGTTTAAGGTTCAATCTGGCTCAGTGCTTATAAAACGTTTTTCGTGCTCAACTCAATTGCACATGAAGTTTCAAAGTTGTATGAGCATTATTTTTGGTACCACCAACGAAATAATTTCTTCATTTTTACAAGATTTTTTTATTTCTCTTTCTTCTCCAATGATGAATGTCTAATTTTCAATTTTTCTCTCTCTTTGAAGCATTGATGAAGTTTAAATAAGGTTGAGCACGAAACATAAACTCAAGTTCTATACGCATAGCCCCTTAACCCTTTGCCAAACAAGCCCTGGTTTTCACGTGTCTGCAGTGTAAGTCTTTTGAAAACACTGTGGGAAAAGGAGAAATTGCTCGTAACGAGCAATTTCTCCTTTTCCCACAGTGTTTTCTACCCTTTTTGAGACCATTCTGCCATTTTTATCAAATTTAAAATTGTCGTCTGCAATCTCTTTCAATTTGGACCAGTCAAAAATTTGTCGTTTGGGAAAGGGTTAAAGATATAAAGTTAAACCTAACTGTCGAAAGCGCTTATGAAACTTAAAAGTGAGAACGAACTCAGTTGAGCACGAACTCAAATTTATAGGCATAGGCCTTTGAGGATTTTTTAGACCTTTCAGGGTGAAAGGCGAGCACAAGAGCATTTGCAGAAGGCACAGATTAAGATCAGACTGCGCAGAACATGCAGTCTGATCTTGGATCTATACCGTCCGCTTGTTTAGGCAAGCCTTTAAAGTATTAATTCTTTTGTTTGTGCTTCAAAAGATTTTTGGAGATTTTCAAAAGCCGTCGAGAGAGGTCGAGTCAATACGAGTTCATCTGCTGATTATAGAGTTAACCGAAAGTTTATAATAGCCTATATTTGCAAATCAAATGATGCTATTCTAAAACACAAAACATAATCAATCCTCTCTCAGAATACTTACCCGTCTACAATCCACGGTTGAAAGAATAAACCATAAAATATAAATCCACTGAATATTTACTCTTGTAATCCACACTGTCTTCATCGTGACGATCCCCAGTCTGCCTTATAGAGCATGTCACAATTGGCAATTAAGCTTCCCAAAGGGAATGATGTTAAATAAACCATACAATCAATACGAGGTTTTTGTTTTCTATGGCTTTTGGCAAAATTATTCCAACCTTGTATTCCAACAAAGGAAAAATTTTCTCATGATTGTTCAATTGTCCTGCAAATGTAGACATATTGTAAATAATCTGGACCCCACGAAGACACCGTGTCTTGCGGCAAAGAGAGAAATTTGCGAATACTGGGGACCCCGATAAGACGCCGCAAAAGACGGCATCTTATCGAGGTCCCCAGTATTTGATAGAACTTAGAAGCAAAATTTGTCTACAGAATTAACTCCAAAGTATCGGCTCTGATAGAAAGCTGATGCCACAATAATTGTATCTAAACTCGTCAGTTTTAACCCTTATCCTGCTAAATAAGTTAAACTTTCAAGCCGATAGTAAAAACCCGAATAATGCTACTTTAAACTTATTTTCGGGGAAATATCTTTTTATGAGACAGTGCAGATTCAAGATCAGACTGCACGTACTGTGCAGTCTGATCTAGATCTACACTGTCTGCAAAAGGTCAGCGAGTCGCGCTTAGCAGCCTAAGGGTTAAAAGAAATCGTTCGGGGTGATATTAGTTACAATACCACTGCAATAACTATTCGACAGACAAGTACATGTACTCGAAAGCGATTGGTCCTAGGTTAAGATTGCAATCGTTCAAATAAATGATAGTGACATTTTCAAATCGGTAAAAAAGACAAAATATTCGCAACTGGTTAAGTTTGAGGATATGGGGCTGTGAAGATCCAAAATCAGACTGCACGAACTATGCAGTCTGATCTTGATCCCCGCTGTGCTATAAGCATCAAGCCCCCCCCCCCCCTCGACCATTGTGGGCTGTAAGAAACAAAAAGAAAACCCTTGGAACGCCACACTTATCCAACTTTTCCCATCACACGTATATAGAACAGATTAAAACTCTACTATACGGCTACTTGACAAACGGTTCTGGAACGCAGTTAACTATCAAATGTCGAAACCCAGTATCTATTGGTTATCCATAATGCATTAGTTCTATTTTGACATAGACATTGTGTCACTTGATAGAACACACCTACGTATAGACTAGGAAATCACTGTCACTTCCGTTTGTGTGCCAGCCTTTGTGTACCAAACGTTGAAAGAAATAAGAAAAGTTTGTTTAGAAAAGTACAAGAAAATACTGTTCCACAGCAAGTGTAGGTCGAAAAACTGTACAGCTATGCTGAAAATTGCCTATTGCTACCCGGACCGCGTTTATAGAGGCAAATGATGGTGAATTGCCTATATTTATAGATTCTAGATATTTGCAATTCCTTTGATGAATTAAATCATGTGATCACTTGCTATCCTACAGTTCCTTTTTTTGATGAATTATGTCCTGTTATCGCTTGTTTTAGTACCATCGGATCGATTAGTTCACTCAACTCGGATTGACTAAAATTATTGTGCAAGGATAATTAGTTTAGTTTAAATATATTTTATTACCGTACATACTCGAATACAAGAAGATACACGCAACAACTTTGGGTACATAAAAATGATACATGTATATTATCACAGGTGTCCTGCCACAAGTTCTCACAACTCGGCCATTCCCCTTCTCCAATACCATATTTTAAGAAGTAACAGTCTTGTATGTCAGCTAAAAAATATTCAAACATTACAAATGTTTAGAAATGACAAAGAAAGTAGATAACGCTGATATTTGAATACACAAAGAATGAAAACAATATGACGATATATGAGAGATAAAGATAGAAAGTTAGAAGGTCAGCTGTTGTTCGAAGTTGGACAAGTCTAATCAAATGGTGTCTCATACAGGGCAGGCATAAGGTACATCCATATTAATGTCTTATTCGAAACTTCCTGAATCTTTGATAAATCCTCGGATACTAAATACCATTTCAATGTAATCTTTACGGTTCAGATCCAAACAATAGTAAATTTAAACTTAATGAGTGGCACTTATGAAGTCTGCAAAAGAATTAAATCTCTGATTGTTGTAAGATGGGCAGTTAGAAATATAATGTTCCGCATCTTCAACGTAATAGCCATCTAGTGGCACGAATAATTTTCTGAAATGTGGTTTTGTGCAAGTTAAATTTCAGATTACTGCAATTATTTCTAAGCCTTGCATGAATGACCCAGATTTTACGATCTCCTGCACTTTGGTAGGTCTAGTTTGGAACTGTAGATACTTGAAATTGACGTAGGATTGCTGAATTGAACATGCAAAGTGATTGAAGTGATTTTGTTTCAATCGCCAAGTTGTTCTATAGAGAGATTGGCGACGGAATGGACAAACTTGCAAAAATTTTGATTCGACAGGCTACTGTTTCAATATCTTGCCACTTTCGAACGGAATAATTTATTGTTTCCAACAGTCGAATAAATGTTCAGCTGACATACGAAGTCTGGGACTACCCATTTATTATTTTAAAAGCTAAAATAAGTTTCTGGTATTTGCGTGTATCGGACAAGCTCAGCCAACAGATCTCAGTACACAAAGTTTTAAGGGTAGTAGAGATCTCGTAGAACCTGTAAAGTTCTATTCTTGCAGCTTTGTGTTGGATTTTCTTTTTTTTTTTTTTTTTTTCAAGAGAGTCTCTTTAAGTACAATTTTCCAGGAAAACTGAAGCATACTCAAGAATAGGACGTTAGAATAGAGTATAAATGTATCTGTACAAGGACTACTGAAAATGGATCGTTCAGGTATACTGCACACTTTGACTATATCTAGCAATTTTTACCTGACACTGTGTGAACTTTTATATATATATTTTGACCCTAAAACAAAACAAACCTGTCGAACAGAAACACACATACATAATTACCAAGCAAATGAAAATGAGCCATGCTCTGTGAAAAAGGGGTTTTAATGCCGCGCAGGCTGACATGGCTCGAAATTTGTTATTGGTCAATTTTTGGCATGTCTACATCACAATTCAGTCGGTTGTTAGACAAAATGGATCTGAAGGATACATAATTATGTGATAACATGTTTGGTGCGATGCAGTACAGTTGGGCATCAAACCCCTTTTGCCAAAGCATCGCTCAAAAATAACTTTCCCCCTCCCGCTGCAACACAAACTATCAATCACATGACGAAAATCGAGCATGTATACGTAATTGATCGTTTTGAATTTTAATCCTTAATTCCTTACTAGACGACAAAAGTTTAGATCCCTCCAAACTGGAAGCATTGACAGACAACAAATTAAAAGTGACTCATATCGTGGGATATATCTATTTAAAAAAAAGTAGAAAAAAAAATGTGGAGGAGGGACTAAATGCTGGTCACCACCATTTTCTCTTTTTCCCACAATATTTTCGAAAGCCTTTATACTCAGTGTCGTTAAACACGAGATTGCCACGGTTTGGTAAAGAGTTAAGCTGCTAAATAAATCTAATGACAATTGAATAGCCAATAAAAAAGAAATTAAACATTGAAATTTTAAAGGTCTTTCAGCAAGGAAAAAATAATCATGAGGAAGGAGGGAGCAATATCGATCTAAGATAGATAATCTCAATGTGATATATGCCCAAAACGCTTATTACATTTTTCTGGCTGAAATTGCAATGTTTGAGTACCTTTTTCCTATTGACTTTTCAATGACCATTAAATTCATTTAGCACTTTAAATGTTAAAATTTTAACACATTACCACACGATCTTGACAATTAACAATCCTGGTGGGAAGGCTTTAGAAAACATTTGGGAAAAGGAGAAAATGTCAGTAAACAACTTTTTCTCCTTTTTCCACAATGTTTTATACTCTTTCACAGTCAAAGTCCATGCACTGAGCCACATTAATTTGTTGTCTGCAAATGTTGTCATTTTTGGCCGGTCTAAAACTGTGTCGTCTGGAAAAGAGTTACACGATCAACTGACGTATGCAAGTAGAAATTGCTATAGGTAACAGGATAATTCTTACTGTACAACTCATACCAGAGGAATTCGAACCGCACAAGTCGT
The DNA here is from genome assembly GCA_945859785.2 of Tridacna gigas. Taxonomy (NCBI): domain Eukaryota; kingdom Metazoa; phylum Mollusca; class Bivalvia; order Cardiida; family Cardiidae; genus Tridacna; species Tridacna gigas. The sequence goes on along the minus strand of OX244030.2, from coordinate 46,376,392 downwards.
ATCCAGGGCAACTCCTACGTTAGACAATAGGTACTCAAAATTGTTCTGGTACCAATTGTCCAAGAACTAATTGTCCTGGACCTATGCTAGCAGACGACAGTTTCAGCAGATAAATATCTAAGGTTCCTTAACCTTTGGAGTGCAAAACATGAGTGTATAAACAGTTTCCGATACTAAAAATTGTCTTGGTGGTGCAACACCAGTGTCGTTTTGTCCAAAACGTGTTACAGTTTATCCGACATTATAGATCCAAAATTCAGTCTGGGTCCGTATTCACCAAACATTCCACTGCAGTCTTATTCTGGTAATAACAGATTGAGAAAGTGGCGCAATTTTTGATTGGCTAAATCATTTGGCTTAGCCAATCAGAAATTTATTTTGAAGTTCACAAAAATATGAGGAGCAGCCTGAAAATGCTATCAAGAATGGTTGATGAATACGGACCCAGGTTGATCTTGAGCAAAGCTGTCCACAAAAGCATAATCTATAAGACCAGACAAAGGCAATGTGAAGTGCTCATAAATCATCCAACCATCGTGACAAATCCTTATCATAAACCGTGTTCTATAACAGTTCATAGGGCGTAATTTATGTGAGACAGCAAATAGAAGAGAAAATATGCCGAACGAGCTAGTGTTGTAGAAAGATTTTTCCTAATAGGGCACACAGTTAAGTCTGTAACCCGAAACTTCAATTCCTATAGCTATATAGTATGTAAGCATGTCGTTAGTCAAATACATAAATCATCCAACCATCGTGACAAATCCTTATCATAAACCGTGTTCTATAACAGTTCATAGGGCGTAATTTATGTGAGACAGCAAATAGAAGAGAAAATATGCCGAACGAGCTAGTGTTGTAGAAAGATTTTTCCTAATAGGGCACACAGTTAAGTCTGTAACCCGAAACTTCAATTCCTATAGCTATATAGTATGTAAGCATGTCGTTAGTCAAATACATAAATCATCCAACCATCGTGACAAATCCTTATCATAAACCGTGTTCTATAACAGTTCATAGGGCGTAATTTATGTGAGACAGCAAATAGAAGAGAAAATATGCCGAACGAGCTAGTGTTGTAGAAAGATTTTTCCTAATAGGGCACACAGTTAAGTCTGTAACCCGAAACTTCAATTCCTATAGCTATATAGTATGTAAGCATGTCGTTAGTCAAATACATAAATCATCCAACCATCGTGACAAATCCTTATCATAAACCGTGTTCTATAACAGTTCATAGGGCGTAATTTATGTGAGACAGCAAATAGAAGAGAAAATATGCCGAACGAGCTAGTGTTGTAGAAAGATTTTTCCTAATAGGGCACACAGTTAAGTCTGTAACCCGAAACTTCAATTCCTATAGCTATATAGTATGTAAGCATGTCGTTAGTCAAATACATAAATCATCCAACCATCGTGACAAATCCTTATCATAAACCGTGTTCTATAACAGTTCATAGGGCGTAATTTATGTGAGACAGCAAATAGAAGAGAAAATATGCCGAACGAGCTAGTGTTGTAGAAAGATTTTTCCTAATAGGGCACACAGTTAAGTCTGTAACCCGAAACTTCAATTCCTATAGCTATATAGTATGTAAGCATGTCGTTAGTCAAATACATAAATCATCCAACCATCGTGACAAATCCTTATCATAAACCGTGTTCTATAACAGTTCATAGGGCGTAATTTATGTGAGACAGCAAATAGAAGAGAAAATATGCCGAACGAGCTAGTGTTGTAGAAAGATTTTTCCTAATAGGGCACACAGTTAAGTCTGTAACCCGAAACTTCAATTCCTATAGCTATATAGTATGTAAGCATGTCGTTAGTCAAATACATAAATCATCCAACCATCGTGACAAATCCTTATCATAAACCGTGTTCTATAACAGTTCATAGGGCGTAATTTATGTGAGACAGCAAATAGAAGAGAAAATATGCCGAACGAGCTAGTGTTGTAGAAAAATTTTTCCTAATAGGGCACACAGTTAAGTCTGTAACCCGAAACTTCAATTCCTATAGCTATATAGTATGTAAGCATGTCGTTAGTCAAATACATAAATCATCCAACCATCGTGACAAATCCTTATCATAAACCGTGTTCTATAACAGTTTCATAGGGCGTAATTTATGTGAGACAGCAAATAGAAGAGAAAATATGCCGAACGAGCTAGTGTTGTAGAAAAATTTTTCCTAATAGGGCACACAGTTAAGTCTGTAACCCGAAACTTCAATTCCTATAGCTATATAGTATGTAAGCATGTCGTTAGTCAAATACAGCGGATAATTTGAGGCAGTGTTTGGAACTGAACTATCTCGAGGGAAAAACGGTACTCAGTCTTGTGGACATATTTATTCTGCAGGCCTCTGCAGACCTATTTGCAGGCAACTTTTTGACAATAATGTACAAACGTTGCTGCCACTGATACTTATAAACGTTGCCCTATATCTCATTACTGTGTGTCTACATGTATTTTTCAGCAACATCAGTTTTAACAGCGACTGCTCCTTTTTGAAGTACATATATTTTGGTTTAACATCTTACCTTGAAAAATATATCTGAATAAAAATTCAGCTTTCAACAATACGCAAAACAATGAGGAAAAAGAGGCATTTGCTGGCGTGGCAATTGTCATCATTTCTCTTCCTGCTGTGTTGGGTCGGTGACGTCGTACGTCGTCAACTTTTACATTGTGTATGTTCTCTAGATGCTACATTTTCTGTTCGATATCCATGAAACTGGTTCAGGATGTTTGTCTTAATGATATCTCTTGATGATATCTCAGACAAGCTCGAAAATGGATGACGCTTTCCCCCCTCTCCCCTCCCTCTCTCTCTCTCTCTCAAATTAGACCGACAGCACGAAAAGGCTACCGGGCTTGCAAGAGAAATCCTTCCAATTAACCGACATACCCCAATGAACGTTGCATATTAACCCTTAGGCTGCTAAGCCCGACTCAGGCACGTTTTGCAGAAAGTGTAGATCAAGATCAGACTACACAGAAAGTGCAGTCTGATCTTGGATCTACACTGCCCGTTAATGAGATATGTTTCCCCTAAAATGAATTTGAAATAGCAACAGTTGAGTTTTTACTATCGGCTTGAAGGTTTCATTTAACCTATTCAGCAGGTTAAGAGTTAAAATGATCTATATTTCACGATAAAAGCACGCAGCATTTTTTCTCCACAAAAAGGGATCTTCTATTTTTTTTCTCCGCCATAATCCCCGAGCGCTATGTGAAATCATGCCACAATGATTATTCAACTTCCCCAGTGGTAATATTGTGATATGAAAGTAATCCTTCCACCCCCATCAGAGACAAAAGAAGCTTACGCGCACTTTATGGATTCAAGATCAGACTGCACTTTAGGTGCAGTCTGATTGGGATCTACACCGTACGCTAAACTATTACCCTCGAAAATATCTTACGATATGTACAATGTAGTTTTTGTCCTCGAAAAGTAGACGACTAAATGTAATTTTCATTTTTTTTTTTTTTTTTGGCGACAAAAGAGCAGAACAATCAATATCAATATTTGTTTTCCAAGATACAAAACAGATGCAAAAACGATCCATAATATTTGAGCCACGCTCTTGCAAAAGGGGGCTTAATGCAACTCTGCGGACTGCGCAGGCTGACCTGGGTCGATACTTTTCGCTCATCCCCCTTTTCACAGAGTACGGCTCATTTAGATTTTCCAAGCCTTTATCGTCTTTTTCAGAGCCTTTGCTATTTTTCCAAACATTTAACAAAGTAAAATGCGGTTCTGCTTAGACTATTGTCAGGTATTGAATCCGAGTAAGCGGAAAGCAAATAATCTTTCACAGAGAGTTTAGATCAAGATCAGACGTCCCAGAATGTGCAGACTGATCTTGGATTTACACTTTTCTTATCTCCTGTACTTGGAAGGGAGGTGCACTTGCCAGAGAGGTTTGTCGCTACATACCGATTATCAGTTTGTGCTTCTCTAAATCCCCGATCAGTTTCCCACAATGAAATGAGTTTTCTCCTGTCAGTATAACCCAATTACCGACTGAATTTTGTCGTGTATCAAACAAAGGTGTTTGATCAGTTGGATTTAACCCTTTCAGCCCCACAGGTGTAAATCAGGGGCTTTTGAGGCGGTATGTTTCAATATTAGACTGCACAGAACTTGCAGTCTGATCTTTGATCTATACTCTCATCTTATTAGTGAAGCCTAATTTGTACGTTAAACATCTTTCTGGAATTCAGTGCATTTGTATGCTCAGCCATCGACATAGCTCGAGTTTAGATATTTTGCGCTGAAAGAGTCGAACAACCAATACAAAGCATAGTTACGACAATGCTAAACTTTGTCACGGACGAATTCTAGAACTGTATTGATATCTGAATATGTGCCGATTTCTGACATTATGGTGTTTAGATAATCACACTCACTAAAATGTGGTGGCTCCGTTGTCTGCGCATGTCATATTCTTCGAAGATTCGATGAGTATTTGTAGAATGCCATCTAGCGGGAGATAATGGTGGTGGCTCTACCTCTGGCATACTGTTACAGCATTCGGCAAACCTCGGGTGATCCGCTGATCAAATCCCTCGAATGTATTACGATTGGTGACATGCGTCTTCACACTTGCATTTCTTCGCCGGAAATACACCACTTTACCGTTCTTAAAATTGTAAGATTCCACTACAAAAAGAAATTACGGGCCACAATTTTCATTCGAAATAATTCTTAACACATTTCTGTTGACAAACGGTTGGTAAATTCATTTTTATCGAGATTTTTCATTTTCGATTGCAGTTTTCCCTGACACTTTGATATATGTAAATAACTTCGTTTCCGGTTTCTAGTCGATTTTCATGGTCGCCACCCTATTTAAGATCATGTAACCGTCAGCATTTCAAAATGGAAACTTCCTTGATACGGAAGAGGTTAGATGTAACTATGGAATCGACCAAGCTTGAATGACGAGTGACCGTTATTGGCCTCCTGTGTTCGCATGGCTCCGTAAAATGCAAATGAGATCGACCTGTGAAGATAAAACCTGGGATTGTGCCCTTCCGCTGAAATGATAGATGCAGAGGTCTACTGTTAACCCCTTAGGCTGCTAAGTGCGATTCACTGACCTTTTGCGGACAGTGCATATCAAGATCAGACTGCACAGAACGTGCAATTCGATCTTGGATCTACACTGTCCGATAAGAAGATATTTTTCTCCAAAAAATGAGTTTGAAACATTGTTTTTAATATCGGCTTGAAAGTTCTAACTTATTTAGCAGGATAATGGTTGATTAACTCTTTACCACACAATCCCGACTTTTAACGACCCTAAAAAGGAAGCCTTTTGAAAACATTGTGGGAAAAGGAGAAAATGCTGGTAACCAGCATTTTCTCCTTTTCCCACAATGTTTTCTACCAATTCCATAACAAATTTCAATTTTTAAGTCACATTTAATTTGTCGTCTGCAAATGCTTTCAATTTGGACTAGACTAAAATTTTGTCGTTCGGTAAAGAGTTAAGCAATTAACTGCAGCATATGAGCACAGGACAGCAGCGTGAGATCTGGCTATGTTATAGAATACAAATCAACCTTTACTTTGTTGACAGAAAGAAGGTTTCGCCTTTATCACACAGTCCCGTATTTTAACGACCTGTAGCAAAATAGCTTTGGAAAACATTGTGTGAAAAGGAGAAAATGCTGGTAAACAGCATTTTCTCCTTTTCCCGCAGTGCTTCCTAACCTTTCAAAGACAAATCCAATAGTTTGAGTCATGCTGAATTTGTCGTCTGCAAATGTTTTTAACTTTGCATTATCTTCCGCTAGGTGGCATTTTTCAAATACATCACCACTCGTCACAACTCGGCCGATTCCGTACCTTCATCTAACCTCGTCTGTACGAGGGAGGCTTCCATTTTGAACTACCAATCACATGATCTTAAACATGGCGGCGCCCCTGTAGATCGCTTAGCAAACAACATGAACAACCACTGTGAAGTTATTCATATCTATCGATCTGTCGATGAAAGCACCTAACGGAATTGATAAATCACGCTAAAAATTGAATGTACAAACTGTTTGCCGACTTAAATACTCTTAGAAAGATAACGATAGAAAATTTACTCATGCGTTCTTTCTAAAGAGGAGCCTTACAATTTCAATAACGGTAAAGCGGTGTGCTTCCGGAGATGTGCGAAATGTACCGTGTAGGTGCATATCAAGCTACGTGATACAGCCGAGGGATTTGATCACCGGATCACCCGAGGTATGCCGAATGATACATCACCTATCTGATATGGGCATTCTGGGTAGAGAGCCGGACTATTTTTTTAAGGCGGGAATCAATGCAAAGAATTTCAAAATATAATATACGTTTACTCCCTAAAACCTACCTTGTACGATTCATCCAGCCATGGTTACCCAGCATATAACCTATGCACCAGCCATTTATAAACATAAGCTCCTATAAGCTTGGGGAAAAGCCCCGGTATAAGCCCAGCAAGCTGGGGACGTTATTTTTGTTGTCAGTCTGTTGCACAAATCCCGGTTTTTCCCGTGTCTATATTTAGAAACTGTTGGCAGAGATTTGGAGTAAACAGTTGGTATGTAAAAAAATATTTTTCCTCGTTTGAAATAATTTCGTCTTCTAGGAAATTTGTTGTGAAAGACTGGCTTGATTTTTCCACAGACGTATTATTTATTGCCATTTTCGCCTGCACTTTTTAAGCGGCAGTTTACGCACAGCGTATTGATATTTCATTTTTTAGCAAGTGATGCGTCATAGCAGACAGGTTAATCTTCGAAGAATATGACATGCGCAGACAACGTTAATTTGGACTACTCCAAAACTTTGTCGTCTGATAAAAAGTCAAAGCGTTAAATAAAGAATCAGATTTTCTCAATCAGAAAAACGGATCAAAGCATTGTGCAATTTAACTCTTAACCACACGTCAAAAATGTACACTTTTCAAAATTGAAAGTATTTGCAGCTAACAGTTTAACCGTGGCTTAAATGATGGAATTTGTCTATAAAAGGGTAGAAACCAAAAACTATTTTCAAAAGGTATTTTCCTCGGGGTCGTTAAAATTAGGGATTGTGTATTAAAGGGTTTGATGATGTTTTTGCCAGACTCTCTAACAAAACAGAGGATAGTGCAGATCAAAGATTAGACTGCGGGTTCTGTGCAGTCTGATCGCGATCTACACTTTCAACCAGAGGCAGTCTGATCTTGTTTTACTATGCTACAAAAACAACGGAAGTTGTACCAAGTGCTTTAGGGCTACGTTCTCCGGCATTTAGAAGGAATTTTAATAACTTCAGAGATTATTAAATTATGTAGACTCAGATGAAGCTGCATATAGATACTAGCTTACCTTAGTCTATACTTTTCTGCAAAATATGCTTATTGTCGCATATGGCAGATTTATGGTAATAAAGCATTCACATTTTGTGTGATCGATTGTACGCTGAAATGCAACGTATAATCAAAAGAGAACTAATCAATTATTCATGTTCCGTATTTCTAGGAGAACTATCAGGTCGCGTTATGTCAACATCTCTTGTAACAATGCAAAAGAAAGTCCGCTGTAACTTTATTGAACTATTACTGACAAATGTCAACATTATGACAATTTGTCATCGAAATTAGAAGCATGTGTATTCCTTTGTCATTTCGAATAGTCGTCATTTCTTGATAGGATAGTGCTGGTTGTAAACCACGTGGTTTTAACATCGACCAAATTAACACCTGTATGAAATGCATTTACTGATTTACTAATTAAAGCTTTACCACAAAATCTTGAGTAGCACTACCCTGAGGAATAGGGGTTTTGAAAACATTTTGGAAAAGGGAGAAAATGCTGGTAACCAGCATTTTCTCCTTTTACCAAAATGTTTTCGACCATCGCAAAGACAAAGTTCATCATTTGATTCAGGGTTCTTTTTACGTGTGGAAGTGCTTTCAGTTAATAATTAGATAATGTATTAAATAGTCAAAACTAAGAATACCATTAACAGGGCGAGACAGAACACTCTTCTTTCCACTGAGGTAGGTCTACACTTTGTAATCTTACAATCTAGTATGGGTTTGGTGAACCTTATTCAGTGCTAATCAGTGCTAATCTCTGAGCAGACTCCAAATGGCATTAAAATGGTTTCGTAACATTAGCCCTACATCAAGTGAAAAGTGGAAATCTCCTGACGCTTGACTTGCAAGAGGTTAACATCCCATTCTGTATGTCATTCTCTTGACGATTTATTGGCCTGATACACTCAAGCGCGGGAAATTGAATGGCGACACGCGACATTACATGCCAAGCTGATGTAATTAATGCTGTTTTGAAGAACAACACCAATTCAGACTTTGACAGTTTAGCACGATTGTGGTGTTATGGACAGAGTCATCTCCTTCTCTGCTGAAAATGAAATAAGCAATCCTCTGTGAAAAGGGGGTTTAATGCATTTCCTTGATGCATCGTACCAAGCAAGTCATTACATAATTATGGCTCTGTAAGTCATATTGTCTAACACTTGGCTGGATCTGGAGGTAGAATTATCCTTTGAAATGCACCAATCACACCAATAGTGAAAAGTTTAGATTAAGGTCAGCCTGCGCGGTCTAAACAACTAAGGCCCCTATTCACCAAACATTTTGAATCGTAGGCCTATTACAATGGTTCTCGAAAATATTTTAAGTTTAAAAGGAACACAGTTTCTGATTGGCTGGACTAAATTGTTTTGAAAAACAGAAATCGCGTTACTTTCTAAACTGACAATTGAACAATGCTCTGACAAAAGAGGGTTCAATGTATATCCGTGATTCAACTTACTAAACAAATTTTATAGATATGGATCCATTAAATCCATCTTGTCTAACAAATGGTCGAATCGAGCGGTAAAATGCTTCTTTGGCATGCGGAAACTTTACAACAAGCAAAAAGTTTCGACCCATGTCAGCCTGCGCGCACTGCATGGGTCGATATTTTTTGCAGGTGCATTAAATCCCTTTTTCACAGAGCACGGTTCGATTAGATTTAGATTCAGATGATGCAAATAAGAATACTTGTTCATTACGGGCCCTGATGACCAGCGTTCGTATCACAGACACGCGTTTCTTTTGCCAGCATCTCCCTCTACAACCTTATATATAAGTCCTATGATTTAGGTTATAAATTGAGATGTTTTTAAAAGCTCACAAATGCCTGTACTTTGAATTCTAATAAGCAACATTTTGAGTTGGTGATAAATGTGAACCCTGATTCTACACACTTTCATGGCTGACCTAGCAGTGACATTCACGATTGACCGGTCCGCTTCTACTTTCGAGAAATGAATCGTCACAGTTCCACCTTTAACTATGAGGTTCTTGTAATCGATCGACATTGGTATTAGAGTGAGAAAATTGTTCCCCCGCTCTTTTTTACTTTAACAGGCTTTTAAATATATCAATATCCCTTTATTCAAGTATTTAGGCCTCTGGCCCATATACACTTACATAATATACAACAATTTTGTACAATGAGTGACATTTAAAACAATTTATAAGCTCCTGCAGTTAACAACTTTTGAGAAAATTATAATATACGTTGTAATACATCTTCAGCTTTTAATTGAAAAAAAGAAAGAGAAAATAAAATACCTACTGACAATGTTCTTAAACCAATTAACATGTGAGCAAAAAAATTGATAGTTGAAGACCTTAAAGGAAAAATTGTGACAGAAGATCCTAATACAACTAAACGTTAACATTTAAAAAATAAATTCTCGATGTCTTCCCACAAGTTTGCTGGTTATCTTAATGTTTCAGATAGTTGACAATTTTGAAAATATTGTGACAGAAGTGTGTTATTCATTGAAAAGATTAACAAAAAAGAAAAGAACTATCAAAACTATGTTGTCTTCAACCTTTTGGAAGCATTATGACAAAAGATACATTCTTAACCCTTTTTCTGCCAAATTACTCAAATAAAACTTTCAAGCCGATAGTAAAACCCAACCAGTAATATTTCAAGGTTATGTTATTGAGAGAAATCTGAAACGTAGTAACATAACATTTATTCAGCATAAAACAGCACTTGCATGTTTATCGCTTACAGTAATTGTGAAAAACAAATTCATATCCACATGCGCAGAAAACAAACACCTAAACAGATTATCAATATCTGAGAAGTATGAAACAATCAAAGCGCTGAAGGCCTGGGCATCAAAACAGAGGAAGAGGTAAGAAGATGAGGCCCAGAAGCTTAAAGTTGTTATCACATTTGTACAGGCTTAAAAACTGCAATCACATTTGTACAAACTAATGAAAAATATCTACATGTCTCACACTGACAGTCTGTGGAGTTGACAACAGAATGGAAAAACATAAATTTGTAAAGGCCAATATAATGAGTATTTTTGTATAGTCTTGGCCTCATGGTCTTTTATGAATTGAAAGGAGATAATTTTCAAAGGATTTTCTGTTTCCTATTTTCTTTCTTTACGTTGCTTTGGCAACAAGTCAAAATGGTTACAAACCAAAATGAGCAGCGTGCAAAAAATTGCTGATAGAGGACAAGTCCAGGGATTTTTTCTGGAAAGTGCAAAAAACCCACAGTAGCCAAGCAATGAATCATATTTTTCTTTCATTTTACCATACCAAGTTGAAATAGTAACCATGTCCTTTGAGCAATGACAAGGAAAAACACAAAGTCTTTAAAGGCTAATATCACAGAGCACGATTTGGTGTCTGAGAAGAGAATTTTTTAGGTATTTATTTTTATTTTTGCATTTTGGTTTCTATGGCAACAAATAAAAAGGGCGCCAATGCTCGGCAACAGTTGTGTTTGGTAACAAGAGCACCATATGCGGGTGCCAATGCTCTGATGCAGTTGCTGATTTTCAGTGAAAACACAAAGTTGAAAAGGGAGCATAACTAGATAGTTATTCACACTTATTGTTTATGTTTCCATTTTGATAGTTAAGAACTTGTCCACATTTGAAATACACATCTTCAGTAATAACAAAGATATTGTAAAATGCCAAAGATTTTGCATGACGACGACCCAAACTATGGAAATATCAGGCCAAAAACCATGTACGATTTAAGAAATTCGCAATATATTTCATCAATACCAATAGCTCCATTTTAAGGTCAGATCAGACTAGTACTACCCGTCATGAACAGTCTGATCTTAATCCGTAATGACTGATGAAGCAGAACTAGTTTTACCATTCATGAAAGGATAATATACTCCTATGTTATACTTTTTCGGTGAAGATTCCTGTTAACAACCCACATGCTTGGCGAAGCGTGATTTGACCACCTTTAGCGGACTGTGTATATCAAGATCAGACTGTACAGTACGTGATCTTGGTTTACAATGTCCGATACAATATTTTTTTTTTTTTCAGGCGATGAGAAGTTTAAAATCGTAATGTTTTAGTCTATTGCTGCCGGATTGAAATTTTAAGCTGATTCGTTCAGCGTTTTAAGTGTTAAAGATTTCAGCTGCAAATCGTATTGTAAGGTCTTCCTTTAACCCTTATCCTGCTAAATAAATGAGATGAAACTTTCAAGCCGATAGTAAAAACCTAAATTTTGCTTATTTCAAAGGTATCTTAGGGGGAAATGATATCTCCTTATCGGACAGTATAGATCTAAGATCAGACTGCACGTTCTGTGCAGTCTGATCTTGATCTATACTGTCCGCAAAAGGTCAGCGAGTCGCGCTTAGCAGCTTAAGGGTTAAACTATGTTGTGGACATTCATTACATTGCCTCAATGAAGTAATTTTACCGATCCAGCATCCGCAACATTTGTTTTTAACAACTTTATTTTTCTTTTTCAAATGCAAACAGTGTTTGGTTTCTTAGGTGCCACAGCCTGGGCTACCGATAATACTAAGGCATTCGTCGGTTCATTTCTCGCCTGAATCATACTGATTGCAACATGATTTCATCTCAAAACAGTGTGTTCAATTGGACGAATGGTCACTTGTATCGCTTCTTAATATGGCTTAAAGATAGACTGTGCTCCGGCGAGTTCTAAAGCAAACTTTTTTTTTAATTTTAAGGTGGCCTTATAAAGAATATACACACAGCTTCATTATGTCCCGTATATACATATAGCTCTACATCCTCAGTTTCAACGTACATGTATCTAGATTTGGTTATCTCTGCTGATGCATCGGGTTTTTCCCTCACCTCACTTTTATTACCGGCTATGTCATGGGACACTGCTGGTTACCGGCTTTTTCTCCGTTTTCCTTCAATGTTTTCAAAGGATTTCCCCTCAGGGTCGTAAAGCATGGAGTTGTTTGAGATGCCAAAATTTTAGACTCGTCCATATTTAAAGCATTAATGGGTCATGCTCTGGCAAAAGAGGGCTTAATGCATCTCCGTAATGCATGATACCAAGCCAATCCACACATGATCATGGATCCAAAAAATCTGTCATGTCTAACAAGCGACTTGATCATGAAGTAGACTGGTCTTTTGACATACAGAAAATTGACCAATGGCGAAAAGTTTCGGCCCAGGTCAGCCTGCGCGGACTGCGCAGGCTGACCTGAGTCGATACTTTACGCAGATGCATTAAGCCCCCTTTTCACACAGCATTGCTCATTTTGTTGACGACAAACAACATATGGCTCAAGAAATAGGATCTGTCTTTTAAAAAGTAGAAAATACTGTGGGGAAAGAAGAACATGCTGGTTTTCCCTTTACCACACAATCCCGAGTTTTAACGACCTCACGGACAAGGGCTTTTGAAAACATTGTAGGAAAAGGAGAAAATGCTGGTAACCAGCATTTCCTCCTTTTCCCGCAATGTTTTCTATCCTTTCAAACAAAATTTTTCCTTATTTGTGCAATATCAGTTTGTCGTCTGCAAATGCTTTCAATTTAGACCAGTCCAACATTTTGTCGTTTGGTAAAGAGTTATCAACATTGTTTTATCAACTCTCTGTTTTACCTCAGTGATTTAAAATCTTTCTTCCCCAGGGTTGTGAAACACGATTCTGTTTCACGAAAGGTTAAATCGGGAACCACTCTGTCAGATGATGTGAATCCTAAGCGAAAGCCAGGAAACAAATGATTAGTGTCGTCTCCAATCAATAAAACCTACAAATATTTAACATCAGACTCCAAACAGTTCCATCTTTCTTATCGTCACAAAGACCCCTAATTTGTCTTCATTTTCTATCAAATTAGGACCAACTCTGACTCAGGTACCTCTTGAAATAAATTTGCAGCAGACGACTCTGAAAACGTCCTTGTGAAATACATGTCTGTGGGTACTCTTTTTTTAGGGACAAACTCCATCAGACTGTATCTAATCTGTCGTCTACTGATGCTACGAATTTAGAGAAGTCTAAAAATATTGCGCCGAGTAAATAGTTAAAACTGTCCGGCCAGGTAGCTCAGTGGTTAGCGTATCTGAATCGTGGTATGGTGGTCGCAGGTTCGATGCCCGGTCGACGCAAATTGCCTAACTGGCCATTTTTTACTTCACCTCTGAGTATGTGAGAAAAGTAGTCATTGACTTGGAAGAAAGTTAATATGTCAGCACTGGTGTGAGAAAGCCAGGAAACATATGCATAAGTGCACTGACGGCCGTGATATGACCCAAACTGTTCCAACAATGTTAAATTCCAATACAAACAAACAAACCTTATTCTGCCGTTAACGACCTTAGATGTATTTTACGGAGAGTGTAAAGCGAGATCAGCCTGCATATACGTGCAGTCTGATGTAACTCGACACTCTACGCTGCCCCATCAGTAATCCTTATCTTATAAACCCCATTCAATACCAATCAACTTAACGAAATATATTTGAGCCATGCTCTGTGAAAAGGGGGCTAAATGCATCTGCAAAATGTATCGATCCAGGTCAGCCTGCGCAGTCCACGTAGGCTGACTTGGGCTGAAACTTTTTGCTAGTGGCCAATTTTCTGCGCGTCAAATGACCAGTCTACCTCATGTCGGTTGTTAGACAAAGTGAATTTCAAGGATCCATGATTATGTGACGTCTTGCTTGGTACAGTGCGTCACGAAGATGCATTTAGCCCCTTTTCACAGAGCATAGCTAATTTTTGTAATCGTCAAAATCTTTAAATTCGGCATGATAGAATGCTTTCAACAGACCCCAAAAGGTTGAAGTTTATTCTCACCAGAAGAAAATATTTACTAGTCTCACCAAGAGTAGCCGCTGGGTCCAGGCGGTAATTTAGTCTTTTAGTCACTCCATATTGCGGTCTCCCTTTACGATCTGAACAGATCTTTAGCAATACTGTTAATCAGTTCCTTTATAATTACATTTTTGACAAAGTAACGTCCTGTAATATAAAAAGAATAAATGATCCGACTGAAACCCAGGCAAAAAGTGTTTGAGCTATTCTGATTTAGTCTTATGTGCGGATCAGAGGACGATAACTCTTTCTTGTTAGTTATGTAAACCCTCTGAATTACATCCCTTATTGAAATCAAACGCAGGGCCCATGAAATGATTTGTTTGTTTGTACAGGTTTTAGGCTACCAATCATAGGATCGCTAGTTCGTTTCATCGAGACTGACCCATATTCAAATGTAAACAAACAAACAGAAGAACCTGAGACCCGAGTACTGCCCCACAGAAAATAATCCTTTCCGTTAGAAATCGTAATTCTATTAATCATGATGATGTTGACATGAACTGCATCTCTATTACTCATATTTGAAGGATGTCTACTTACAAAGTCATGGCTGAACAAAAAGTCATTGACAAGGCACAAGATATTTGCTTAAATGTAAATTAAGTAACTTACTTATACAAATCAGACTCATGTTTACTTACTCCAACGCACCCTTTCTCATCCTGGTGTTTTTAACGGATTTTGTAGGACTCGTCTAGCTACGACATCGTCTAACCGAAAAGACAGTGAAAAAGCATGGAAAGTTAATCTAAAAGTGAACTCTATAAAGTAGCCTATTCGAAAGCCAAATCAAAAAAATAACATGTTTTTTTTTTTTATTTAAAAATCAACAAACAGAATTTTGTTCACTGTTTCTCCTATTGTAACAAGTAAATGGCTATGAGCGGAAGGTAAAATCACAGGATCGGACTTCGGACTTAATAACTGAACTTGACCGGGACGAACCAGAACAGACTTTAGAACCGGATTGGAATTTTTTTTATTTTTCTTCAATAGACCAATAATATCGGACAGTGTAGATCAAGATCAGTCTGCACAGAACTTGCAGTCTGATCTTAGATCTACACTGTCCGAAAAGGAGATTTTTTTTTTTTTTTCCATAAAAACTAATTTTGAAATAGCAACATTTGGGTTTTAAACTATTGCTTTGAAATTTTTATTTAAGTTATTTAGCAGGTTAAGTGTCAATAAGTTTGAAAGTGTTTTTTAAAAAATCGCAAAACGAGAATAGGTGTACTTGATTATAAAGTTGTAGGTACAGGGTGTTTCATAATCTGTGGTACACTTTCAAATAATTGTTGCTTCACTGATACTATAGTTATAAACACAATGCTTGTACTATAATAAACTAGACACTTCACCATTTTGTATGCAACGTAAATTACGGGAAGACGTTGACGTCATGACGTCATATATGACGTCATTACTAACTGTTATTGTCAAGATGGCGTTGTCCATGAAAAAGTGTCAGGATATCATAAAATTGTAAAATGAACACCGTTCTATCATATATATAACCAGGAGAATGAGGCAACTGTACCCTGGCGATAGGAGGGTGACCAGGCTACAAGTAAGCAGAGTAGTAAAAAGGTTTGAGCAGCATACAAGTGTACTGGACCAGAGACACAATAACCAGGGTTGCCATAGGACGAGCAGGAGTGACGAGAATGTTGCAGAGGTGAAGCAGGTGATTAGTGAAACACCACAGAGGTCGGTAAGAAGGGTTCTTTCTGATGTTACAAATCCCTCCAGTGTGACAAATGTGTACAGGGCTCTAAGGTTCGATCTAAAACTAACACCCTATACAATACCAGTGCTCCAACATCTGAAAGACAGTGATGTCAACCAGCGTCTTGATTTTTCCATTTGGATGACAGACAATGCTGAGTTTCTTGAAAACGTATGGTTCGGTGATGAGTCTCACTTCTTCTTGGATCAACAGTTAAACAAACAGAACCATCGCCACTGGTCAGATGTCAGACCAGGCATTTTTGTAGAGAAACCATGTCATGCTGGGAAAGTAACGGTATGGGCAGCCGTTAGCTCTACAGGAATAATTGGGCCATTCTTTTTTTCAAGATCAAGACGGAAACACCGAGACCATCAACAGTGAACGCTATTTGTCCCTTGGCCACCCCACTCTCCGGATCTCAGTCCTTTGGATTTCTTTCTTTGGGGTCATCTCAAGGACAGAGTTTACAAAGTGCAGCCGAAATCAACAGAGGAGCTTAAACTGTCCATCAGACGTGAAATCAGAAAGATAACCAGTGACATGTGCAATAATGTGATGATAAATTTCATGAAACGTGTGGAGATGGTGCGACGCCATTATAGGTAAGTGTAATGGGTAAAACTACACTTATAAAATTGGACAGCATTTCCCTTTAATATGGTACATTTTTCACTGTTACAGACATTCTAACATAAAAGAGACATTTGGTTTAAAGTGTATCACATATTATGAAACACCCTGTATATGTCGCAAACGGTTGCTTAACTCTACCAGGCGACAAAGTTTTAGACTTGTCCATATGGAAAGCATTTGTAGACGACAAATTTCATACAGCTGAAATGTCAGCGTTTGCTTTGAAAGGCAGAAAACATTGTGGGAAAGGAGATAATGCTGGTGACCAGAGTGGTTAAAACTCCCCGCATTGTGTGTTAAGGGGTAAAGGATTTCATGATTTCACCCTTTCAGTGTCACAGGCGAAAACAGTGGCTTTTACCGGTAGACATAAATAAAGATTAGTCAGCACAGACAGTATGATCTTTGATCTAAATTGCCCGTTTCTTTTTTTTTTTTTTTTGGTTGGGGGGGGGGGGGGTGGGGTTAAGCCTTAATCATAAAAATCTTTCCGAGTTTCAGTTGATTGCACGATTGTAGACCTATTTTAAAAGCCGTTGAAAGAGATTGGTTTATATATTGGGCGCTCAAATAGTTCAGTGTTTCAGTCACCTACGTGAGCGAAAGATGGAAAACAATTGGCTTCATTGTTTTAAGTTAGCGGAGAAAAAAAGAAAGGTACTAGTTACAAATACGTATGTATAGGATATCATATTTTCTTGTGTCCTTGCAGAATAAACATATTTTGATAGCTTTCAAGAGCGGAAATCGTATACAAGTATGCTATATGCAGATTTACTATCTTTGACTGATCATATCTGATTCTTAAACCTATCGATTTTATCACACTGGAAAAAAAAATTAATTAATGCTCTGGTTGTTTTTAAAATAAAATGGGAAACAGGAAATAAGCAGGGGCCCTTAGAATAAACATATAAATATTTTTTACTAATCACAATTTCTGTTTATTCTTTTTTATAAGCGCCAAAAAGTAGGTGAAAAGCCAGCACATTCAAATGCTCTACTCCAAAAACAACATAAACGCTCCCCACTGGAGAGGTCATCAACAGTGGTGAGTTTAAAAGGCAGACTGCCTCAGAAACTGCTGCCTAACTCTATGCTTTTCTGGGAAATTGTTCTGAAACACAGTCTGTTTTATCATGGTTTTATAAATAAACCGAAATCAAAAAACTGAAATAGGAAATAGACGTGTTTTGTTTTTATATGACGGATTTCAAAAAGGGTTTGTTATATTGATTTGATTGCAAATGACCTTTCCAGTAGTTGTAATTTTTCATTAAACAAATAAAGCTACACACACACACACACACACAAAAGAATTTCGTTAAAAAAGAGAACACTGCGGGAAAAGATCACGCAACTTGAAAACGTGGGAAGAAGGTCAGTTGTCTGTCATGTAATGCATAAGAGGGTTCTCCTTTCTACACAGCGGCAATCATATAATGCCTTACTTATTTGTTTACATGTACCAAAATATATTGAAATTAAAAGCAGTAAGCTATTTGAAAACATTGATGCTGACCTCTCCTGGCTTCTTTTTTAAAGAAGCCAACTTGTTTATTGTATTTCTCAGAAGCATGTTAGTAAAATACCAGTCTCTCTCAGCACAAAACACAGTTCATGTCTGGGGGGCTTCACACCGTTTGTTTCATATAAAGCAGAACAAAACACGCAATTATTATCATCTGTCGTCCATTCTAGAATTTTATGGTATATCATAAGTCTTCTTACCATTACTACGACTGGGCTACGGGCGCCGAAAATATAGACACCTATTAAGAAGAGGCAACAAAAAGAAACTGTGGTCTACTATATGTATTTTATGTTCGTACATTTCCGTTGCATTTCCGTAAAAGGTCAACAGCTCAAAACGAAGTAAGCCGATTGGACAAAATGAAAACAGTAAACTTCACGAGACAATTTGTCATGTGATGCTAGGTTCTATGGAGAATGAAAGTTAACAGAAAATGGCTTTTCTTCAAAAGCTGTTTCAACGTCAGAATAGTAGAAAAAACCAGTTTGGTCCTGGTGAAACAAAGTACGAGTATGTATACAGTTTCAGTTGCTATTCGTATTTAAACTGTCTAAGTTAACTGTTTCGTTCGCCTGTCACGGGTTTGTTTACACTGGTAGTAAACTCCGTGTTGACCACTCATTATCACCTGGTAATGAAAGTACATTGATCTGATAACTAATCTTTCGCTATTTATGGTTAAGTATACGGCACGAGATCAGCACATGACTACATACTACGTTCTACCTAATCTCAGGATTCTTAGAATTTCATTGTGTTAGACTTGAGAGTGAAGCAAAATTTCATACTGATTGAAGAGTAAAGTTAGGAAAGTTGTGAAGATAAAACGGCAGTAAGACACGAATATTAAGTGAATATGCCAGTTTATAATGGATCCTTACTTTGGAAACCCTTTACATTGTCACATGGTGAATCATCTAGTATGAGAAGCAAAGATCTGGACAGGTATTTTATTCTAGTACTTGTGTAAAAAGCAGTCTCTTTTCAACTCTCTGCATGCAAAGGGCAGCATAATGTTCATATGCAGACAGTGTATATCAAGATCAGACTGCATATCACATGCAGCTTGATCATTGTACACTGTAATTGTTCTGGAGCGAAATGCTTTTATCAAAAAGGCTTTGAAATAACTGCAAGTGGGATTTTATACTCCAGGAATACTGCATTATGCACACAGCTGTGCAAGATATGCAGAGCAAATGAATTTTCAAATATGCCAGTAGCAGAACATTTTGAGTAGTTTTTGTGGCTGCTTGATGATGTAGAAGAAAACGAATTAATGTTCCTGTGTATTATGATAGTTTTTGTCCTTGGCAACATATAGGTAGAAAACCTTGTGCGAATAGAACATGCTGGTTGCCAGCACTTCATCCTTTTCCTGCTATGTTTTCAAAAGCTCTCTTTTTCAGGGTTGTTAAAACTCAGGATAATTTGGTTAAGGGTTACCACATTACCACACAATCACAAGTTTTAACAACCCTGGGAAATTGGTCTTGTGAAAACATTGTGGGAAAAGGAGAAAATGCTGGTAATCAGCATTTTTGCCTTTTCTCACAATGTTTTTTACCCTTTCAGACACAAATGATTTCAACTACATTTTATTTGTCATCTGCAAATGCTTTCAATTTGAACAGTCTAAAATACTGTCATGTGGTAAAGGGTTGAAGGAAGCTTCTCAGATTTTTATATTCTCACATAACTTGAAAAATGATTTATGGCTGAATAATTAGGTAATTCAATATCTGGCAAACCATCAGTAAAGAACAGAGACAAATTAATATATCAAAAAACGAAAATCTGTGGTAAATCCTTAATGGGCTACATAGCTTCTGAAGGTATATTTAGATGTACCATTCTCAAATAAAATTGTCTAAAATTGCAATATCATTCAAGCCAATTTTACTTCGAAAACTTTGTAGGAGGAGAATAATGTGCTGGTTGCTTGCATTTTTCTCTTTTTCCACAATGTTTTCTACCATTTCAATTATTTGAGCCACATTTAGTTTGTTCCCTTGCAAAATGCCCTCAATTTGGATTAATATATAATTTTTACATTTGGTAATCCTAAGAAAACTGAAGTAAAGAAATGGGCATTTTCAATTAGCAGAAAAGACTCAATTAATTATTATTACATCTTGAGGCCACTTTGATCTGAATGTCTTACAAGATAATTATAATAGAAGGGTAGAAAACATTATAGGTTAAGGAGAAAATATTTTTTACAACATTATTTTCAAAAGCTCCAGACAGAGGGAGTGATTTTGATTTCAGAATTGAAAATATTAAATTATTCTCCACTGAACCCTATGTTATGGGTACTCTTTCGCATAATCTTATCAAGATGATTCTAATGAGTACCCACAATATAGGGTTTGGAAGATAAAAAATGGATTTAGAATACCATCACTCCCTCTTATCTGGAGCTCTGCTTTTTTTCTCAGGGTCATTAACCCTTTACCACACAACCCAAAGTTTTAATGACCCTGACATAGAATGTTTTTTAAACCATTCTCGGAAAAGGAGAAACCAGCATTTTCTCCCATTCCCACAATGTTTTCTACTCTGTCCCAGATAAATGTCAGATTATAATTTGAACCACATTTTAACCTTTCTTTTTAAATCACCTTTCACTGCTGTAGTTGCGCCCAGTGAAGATCAAGATCAGGCTGCACAAAACTTGCAGCCTGATCTTTGATCTACACCGTCCACTTTGCTGAAACATTTTAGACAACAGCAACCATGAAATTGCAATTATTTGGATCATGTTTCTAGGGTGAAAATTTCCGTTAGGTTTATTTGGCACTTAATTCTTTACCAAACGACAAAATTTTATACTTGCCCAAATTGAAAGAGTTTGCAGATGACAAATTAAATGTGACTCAAAATTGAAATCTTATTTTGGAAGGGTAGAAAACATTGTGGGAAAAGGAGAAAATGCTGGTTACTAGCATTTTCTTCTTTTCCCACAATATTTTCAAAAGCTTTCTTTCTCAGGGTCGTTAAAAGTCGGGATTGTGTGGTTTTGTCCTATGCAAGTCCTTTCAGTACAGTCAAGTCTAACATTTTATTTATTGGTAAAGGGTTAAAAACATGACACTTTTTGATAAAGGGTTTATAAGAAGAGGTCTGTTACAAGAAGATCAAGTTGGTCTGGCAATGTCTGTACAAAAGGTGTTTAGGTTATTATAGGGGACAAAAAGATTAGATAAGCAAAACTACTGGTCACAAAGTAGTCCTGGTTTTACTAGCTAGACCTTTGGTTCTGCTTTAACCCTTTCCCAAATGACAAATTTTGGACTGGTCTGAATTGCAAGAGTTTGCAGACGACAATTTTAAATTTGATGAAAATGGCAGAAAGTTATCAAGAAGGGTAGAAAACACTGTGGGAAAAGGAAAAATTGCTCGTTACGAGCAATTTCTCCTTTTCCCAGTGTTTTCAAAAGACTTGTACTGCAGGACACGTGAAAAGCAGGGCTTGTTTGGGAAAGGGTTAACTCTTTACCAAACAACAAAATTTTAGACCAGTCCAAATTGAAAGCATTTGCAGATTTTCAGTGTGGCTCAAATGGTGCAATTTTTCTTTGATAGGGTAGAAAACATTGTGGGAAAAGAAGAAAATGCTGGTTACCAGCATTTTCTCCTTTTTCACCAATGTTTTCAAAAGTCTTTTTCCTTGCGTTTGTTAAAACTCAGAATTGTGTGGTAAAGGGTTAAGCTGAACATTGTTTTGACTAACTCAGAATTGTGTAGTAAAGGGTTAAGCTGAACATTGTTTTGACTAACTCAGAATTGTGTTGTAAAGGGTTAAGCTGAACATTGTTTTGACGATATGTATGTAGGAAAGCAACCAGTATCTTGGGAAGAATATTATACAACATACTGGCAAAAAAATCCTAGAAAGCATGAATGAGGGCTTTGACAGCTGTAATGTAACTGGAGTAATGTTCAAAAAGGCACCACAGAAGAAAAATCAAAGGCATACTAGCAGGCAACTGTAAATAGTTCTGGGATCAAGATGCAGACAAATTCAACTCAAACCATAAAAATGTATAGGTACTGTTATGACAATGTGTTACAATGCATTATGTCAAAGTTCCAGTCACAGTCAGAAAAATGTATTGTAAAACTAGAACAAAAATTGGCAACTTTTGTTTCTAGTCTTACAGTACATGTTTCTGCCAGCAACAGGAACTTTGACAGATTCCATTGTAACATATTTGTAACATATTATGAGAATCATGATAATATCCATACCTTTAAGTGGTAGGAATTGAATTTATCTGCATTTTGACTCCAAAATTATATAAATTTGGCAGCTAGTAAACCTTTAACTATTCTTGCAGCAATCAGAAACTGAAAAACAACCAAAAACTTAACATTAAAAAAAAAACACACACACAAAGTCATATGTACTTTTCCATTTCTTCACTCTTTAAATCATTATGACTATATCATTGTCAAGTCTTGTTTCAATCAGATCATTAACTCTTTACCAAACAACTAAAATGTTGACTTGGCCAAATAGAAAGCAGCTGCAGACGACAAATTAAATATGTCTCAAATGATGGAACTTCTCTTTGATAGGGTAGGAAATATTGTGGGAAAAGGAGAAAATGCTGGTTACTAGCATTTTCTCCTTTTCACATAATGTTTTCAAAAAGCTTCATAATCAGGGTCGTTAAAACTCGGGACTGTATATAATAAAGGGTAAAGTTTACACATGATTGTGAGAATTTGGTAATTAGGTACATGTATTTGCATTTTGCTAAATGCATATTTTTTTAAATTTGAACAAATAAAATGTATTACAAAAAAAAACTGCGGAGCTAAACTTTAGTTACCAGTATTTTCTTCTCTTCTTATTTTCTAAACCTTTTAAAAACAAAGTCCGTCATTTGGGCATGTTAATCATCTTAAATATTTTTTATCAATCCATTTTCCTTAGAATAAAATTTTAGACTCCACTATATTGAAAACACATGTATCAAACAATGGGTTTTGTCTTTGAAAGGATAGAAAACATTGTGAGAAAAGGAGAAAATGCTGGTTATTAGCATTTTCCCAAAAGCCTTCTTTTTCAAGGTAAATATCACGGTTTGTTTGGTAAAGGGTATAAGAAAGTGTAACATTCTGTTTTTCCAGTAAATAATTAATCCTTTACCAAATGACAAAATTTTAGACTGGTCCAAATTGGAAGGATTTGCAGACGACAAATGTAGCTCAGATGATGATTTCTGTTTTGGATATGGTAGAAAACATTGTGCGAAAAAGAGAAAATTCTGGTTACCAGCATTTTATCCTACAATGTTTTCAAAAGCCTTCTCTTACAGGGTCATTAAAACTCAGGATTTTGTTGTAATGGGTTAAAATAAAAACTCGCTATTTTGTCTTGTCTTCAATACATAAATGCGTATGTTTACGGTTCGAAGAAAAAATTCCCTATTTTGTCTAATGTTATATATATACATAAATGTTTATGTGTACAGTTGGAAGAAAGAATTCACTATATATTTTGTCTGATGTTCTGTATATAAATGTTTATGTTCACAGTTGGAAGAGACCACAGTTTGACGATAAGTCCATAAGACTTGTGCTTATCCTGGATAGTGACAATGGCGGGAGGAAGATACTCTTTGACTCGAAGGCAGTCATTACAGAGGACGAAGGGGTAATAGCTTCGTACTTCCTTACTGAAGAGCTAGATATACGGGAGGATATTTAGTATTGCCTCTTAACCAAACAACAAAATTTTAGAGTAGTCCAAATTCAAAGCATTTGCAGACAGTAAATTAAATGTATCCCAAATGATAAATGTATCCCAAATGATGGCGAAAATAGATTGATCTTTGGTCTTGGGAATGATGAATCAGCAATAGTTTTAATTCTTTACCTCTGAATCCCAGGTTTTATCAACCCTGAGAAAGAAGCCTTTTGAAACATTGTGGGAAAAGGAGAAAATGTTAGTAAGCAGCATTTTCTCCAGTTCTGTTTTCTACCCTATAAAATATAGAGATCACCATTTGAGCTGCATCTAATATGTTGTGTGCAAATGCTCTCTATTTAATTGAGTCCAAAATTTTGTTGTTAAGTAAAGAGTTAACACATCATCATCAGCTGACCATTTTTTGTTATCCCTTTGCCAGACGATAAAATTTTAGACTTGTCCAAATTCAAAGCATTTGCAGACGACAAAATAATTGTGACTCAAAAATAGAAATTTGTTATGAGACAGGTAGAAAACATTGTGGGATGGAGAAAATGCTGGTTACCAGCATTTTCTCCTTTTCCCACAATGTTTTCAAAAGGTCTCTTTCTCAGGGTCGTTAAAAGTCAGGATTGTGTGGTAAAGGGTTATGCAAACAACTACTTTTTAACTCTTTACCACACAAGTGGATTTCTGATTACCCCTTAGGAAAAAGGATTTTGAAAACATTAGAGGAAAAGGAGAGAAAAATGCTGCTTACTAGCATTTCTCCTTTTTCCACAATGTTTTCCTAGCCATCTCCCTTAGGGTCATTAAAACACAAGATCGCTTGGTAGAGGGATGACTTTCAGCTGAAGGTGTTTATAAAACCCTGGGATCGACAGGTTTGGAAAACAATGTTTGAAAAGGAGAAAATGCTGGTCACCAGCTTTTCCCACAGTGATTTTCGAACCTCTCAATGAAAAATCCAATCTTTGGAGTCACAATTTATTTGTTGACTGCAAATGCTTTCAATTCGGACAAATTTTGTCATCTGGTAAAAAGTTAAGATATTGTTTCAAAAAGAGAAACTGTCTTTTAGTGACAATTTATGGTTGTGCCAAACTGTACTTATATAACCCTTTACCACACAATCCCCAGTTTTGCCAACTCGCAGAAAAAAATCTTTTGAAAATACAGAAGGAAATGGAAAAAATGTCTATAACAAGCTCTTTTCCCTTTTTCCATGATGTTTTCTACCCAATCAAAGACAAATCCCATCTTTGGAGCGATATTCACCTGGTTGTATGCAAATACTTTTGACTCATCTAATATTTTGTCTTCTAGTAAGGAAATAAAGTCATCAGGAGGCAATTCTTAAAAAACAAATGCAGTGTCATAGATTTCAATCACATGTATCAAGAATTTGAATAATTTAAGGGTTCTCATGTAGTTCTCACCTATTTTACTGGACTAATTTACAATCAAATGTATGACATTTTCATGCTTTTGTCTAGGCATACATTTTGGTCAAAGGTTTCTATTAAGGTTTCTCATAAAGGTTTCCTTTCTTACAGCCAAGCTGTCGTAGCAAATGTAGAACTACAGCCAAACTCAGTTCTGTGAGGGAAGGAAAGATTCAGGATGAAGTGCCTGACAAAAAACGTACACCTACGTACCAGGTTTGTTCATGTGTTCTTAATTTTTACTCAACATCCTGTGATTTTGTGGCTCTAGGTGAAAAGGCCTTGGAAAACATTATGGGAAAAAGGAGAAAATGTTGATATCTTTTTTCAAAAGGCTTCTACCTCAGGTTTGTTCTGCCAAGCCCTGTAGCTCAGTCGGTAGCGTACAGGACTTGAGAACAGGAGATCGCTGGTTCGATCCCCGGCTTGGCCAATTTCTTTCCGAGGATTGATGATAGTCATTGCGACAGGATTCATTCCTCTCTCACCGCTGACCATTGTTTCGACGATGGTTATGTGGGAAAGCAGCCAGTGGCTTGGAAAGAATATTGTGCGGAGTACTGGTAAAAAGAACTCCAGGAAAGCATGGATAGGTGCACTGGCCACCGCGATATAACTGAAATAATGTTGAAAACGGCGTTAAACACCATACAATCAATCAATCAATCAATCAAGTTTGTTCTCTCAGGATTGTCATTTATGTAGTTAACCTCTAACCCTTTACCATATGATTCTGAGTTTTAACAACCATGATTGAAAGGGGTTTTGAAAACATTGTTGGACAAGGAGAAAATGCTGGATATCAGCATTTTCTCCTTTTCTCACAATGATTTTTATATTCCTTCAATATGGAATAGTCTAAAATTTTTCTGCGTGGTAAAGCCCTAACCGTACCAAATAATTTTAGAAATGTTGTACCTATAACTATACCGGAGGGAAAAGGCTTTGGAAAACAGTGGGAAATGGAGAAAATGCTGGTAAGCAGCATTTTCTCCTTTCTCAACAATGTTTTGTAAGTTGTCTGCAAATGCTTTCAATTTAGACAAATCTACAATATTGCTGTCTTGACAGATACCTTAAATAGATATTTAATATTAAAGACCATAAACTGTTTCTGCCAAAATATGATGTGTTAAGATCAAACAGATTAGATGAATTATAATGTTGTAGTAACTTTCCTGGTGCTTGTATTTTCTTTATGCTGCATGAGAAATTTTGATATTCTGGGAAATGACATGTTGATCAAGATGTCAATCTTTTCTTACATCCCTTGAAGTACTGATAAATACAAGAAGTGGGAAAGTTACTTAAGATCACTTTAATTATATAACTAAAGATTTTAACAACAAATAATGCAATTTTGGACAATTTTATTCGAAAATTTAGCAACTAAAAACACATAGTGTCTTAGAAGGTAAAGACATTTTTTTGAATGGTAGAGGAATATCCTAGCATAGCAATTTGAGCAGTCAAATCAGAGCAAAAGCTGAAAATGGTACATTATGCAGGTTACATGTACTTCGTCATACCATATTTGGAACCATATTTGACACTTTCTAGATATATTTTTTAAGGTAAGACCTGTGTAATGCACTTCCGGTGAACATTGGGCAAAAATTCTAATTGGTAGTTAAATAAGGATAAATAAGGATTTGCCGAAATAATATTTTTGCACATTTCTAATGGATCAGAAATTCCGTTTATGTCTATCTTGAAACTTTCTTTTGATACTTTTGTTTGTTTTCTAAAAAGGGAGGTAATTATTATCTCTTTTTCAATTGAGAATATAGCGGTTTTAAATTTATAAATGATAATTCAAAAAAGGAAAAAATGGAAAAAATGAAAAGGTGAAAGTAGTTCAATAATACTCATTTTTAATTATAGCTAATTTTGCAGGATGATATTTTAGTGGAAATAGCTGTTTTCCATTACACAGGTCTTACCTTAAGGCATGTGCAATATTGTACGTATGGAATGCATGTATTATACCAAAATAATTTTCAGGTAAATGATAATAACTAAGACCATGTAACAACCGTTTTCAACTCTCACATGGGATGGGAAGGTTCAGCTCTTTACCAAATGACAAAATTTTAGCTCTTATTTCAAAACTTTTTATTATAATAATTTCTAGGCAAGTCGGACAGGTTCAGATGGCAAGTGGCTGGAAGAGATGATGTTTGGTGCTGAAGGAGTGGCCTATAAAGGAAAATCCCTGAAAGTCCATGTCATCAGGTGAGTTTGTAGTTTGCTATGAATTTTTCTAGATTATTTACTTTTTTGCATGCCAGGGAACATGTGAGTACTTTTTAGAACAGTGTAGTCAAGATCTTGGATCTTCCATATATGATTACTCATGAGATACTGCAGAAGTTCTGTAGACCAAATTTTTTTTTAGTTTGTGATAGTCAGGTCTCTATTCTGGACTGAAAATGTCCATTTCATAAATATTTTTTTTTGTTATATATTAATTTTATATTTTTCATTTATCGAAAATGAAGTTTGTCTAAAAGAACAAAAGAATTTAGAGAGTTACAGCAATGCTTTCAGAATCCCCAGCATAAAATTGCATTGACTTTCAAATTGTGCTCTTACAAGCCATTTAGAGTGATTTCCCATACCTTTATGTTGTGGTTAAATAGGCGCTTATGTAAGGTTTTTCACTATTGTTATCAGAGAGAGATCCTTTTGGAAAAAAATGGCATTTAGGCATGACTTTATTACTGTAATTTTATGTAAAAACATACAAACTGAGTCAGATTGTCTAATTAACCCTTTATGACACAATCCCAAGTTTTAACGACCCTAGGGAAGAAGCCTTTAGAAAACATTGTGGGAATAGGAGAAAATGCTGGTAACCTTTTTCTCCTTTTCCCACAATGTTTTCTACCCTTCCCAAAACAAATTCAATTTTTCAGTCACATTTATTGTGTTGTCTGCAAAATGCTTTCAATTTGGACTAGTCTAAATTTTTTGTCGTTTGGTAAAGAGTTAATGCATGATAATAATGTTTAATTCAATTTAAGTGGAGGAACAGGCACTAACATATACATTCACATGCATTTTTAAACAATATTTTTTTTTATGCTTTCATAGGTGGATTTAGGATAACTGAAATGAAGACAAAACAATGAAAAATATAAGAATTTTTATTAAGTATTGTGTAATTTTTTACGCAATATTTAATGTATACAATAACAATTATTCTGAGGTGTAAATTAGTTTCTGTCGGATAAAGAGTGTGTACATGTCCACAGAACATCGGCATATTCGTAATCAGTGAAAGCTAGACTCAACTAAGATGGGGTGGGTCATGGACAGATCTTCTGTTCAAAACTTGAATTGGTGGACTAATCTACCCATGAAATCAACAAAAATTAGTACCCAACATATACTACTGGTTTTACAGTAATGGCTGAAGAGTTAATCATGTCATGAAATATGTTACTTTTTTTTTTGTCATAGATCTCCTCCACAATTGATGCTGACCAAAGTATTCATACCAGAGAAACCAAAACGAATGACTTCATTGTAAGTGGGATTTATTTTTTAAGTTGACAACCTCCAAATAAGTCTAAAATCAAAGTGATATATAATCAGTTTTTACATGGAAAATGAAAAAATCCCACCTTTTTTCTTGCAACATGACAACAACATAGAATGTGAACCAGAACTAGGGTCTGTATTCACTAACCATTCTTTAGTATATTCTTAGTCTTATTCTCCAAGATTTTCTACATTAGAAAGTAACACAACTCCTGATTGGCTAAACCATTTGGTTTAGCCAATCAGGAGTTGTGTTATTTTCAAATGTAGAAAAGTCTGGAGAACAAGACAAAGAACGTTCTTAAGAATGGTTGGTGAATACGGACCCTGGATTGACTTTGTGTATTGGTGTAATGATTACTTCTTTTTCTTTATAAATGAGTCAAGCTGTTCGAAAAGGGTTATTTCACGTACCCAAAATTATATGTATCTTCCATGTATATCTTTCATATGACAGTAAAATACTTTTTTACTTCTAACAACAGTAGGTGTGCCACACATGTTTCCTACTAAACATCACCACCCCCACCAGTGCCCATTTCTTGGTAATTTTCCTCAAAAACACACTGATTTACATTTGTTTCTTGTCATTTTTTTTCCCACACAGGGATGGAGAAAGTTTGGCGTGCAGTTATTCTAGTGTTCCAGATCTAGCAATACCACGTTCTGTGAACAGTAGAGGACATGGGACTACTATCCGTAAGATACAAATAGACTTTCTTACCTTTAACACTTAACCTGCAAAAAAATTAAATTGAGCTTTTAAGCTGATTCAAAAAACACAAATGTTGCTTTTTTAAAAATATATTTTGGAGAAGTATATCTCCATATCGTACAGTGTAGATCCAAGATCAGATTGTATGTTCTGTGCAGTCTGATCTTGATCTACAGTGTCCACAAAAGGTCACTGAGTCATGCTTAGCAGCCTGAGGGTCAATAAACTTTCTTCCTTACCTTACATCCTGCACAAAAATATTTATATATACCACAAAATAGTACATTTGGCAGAAAATTGTGAAGACAAGGAAAGTTGTCTTTCTTGTGCAGTGGTGTCATTTAATGTCATACGCATGAGATTTTGTTGATTTTTTTAATAATGGCAACTTGTTGCACTATAACTTTGTGGATTTTCTATTTCCAAATGGGTAAAAAGTATCAGTAAACAATATTTGTTAATTATACTGAAGAGCAGGAAATAGAAAAGAATAAAAATACTTAAAATAGTGTTAGTTGAAAAAAAAAAAAAGAAAGAAAAAACATACCATATTTCACCTAATTAATGCTCCCTCCCTAATAGTAGCGTCCCCCTATATTACTTACTCCAGAGGCCCCCGGACAACCCCCATCCACACTCACACCCAACCTTACCTTAAAATCGACGACTGGAGTCACAAACTTCCAAACGCAAGATAACTTCACTAAAACTTGTCAAACAGAGACTGACGAAAATCACTGATGACCGATATTTTATAAATAAACTTACCGGTACAGCATCAACATAATCCTAATCAGTTCACAAGTTGATGTCATTAACACCTGACCATCCGAATACACATACTCGTCCAATAACATTGTAAACTTCCAGTAACACAGAATTTGTCAACTGACTTGGAAAAACTTTTAAAGAATGAAGTATGGAATACCAGTGTCCCACACTAATTGTGAATGATATTTAATGTCCAAATAGCATAATCGGCAGTAAAATCAATATTCTGCATTGATACAGTGAGTTGGAAAATAGCGATCGCTTTGCAGTTGGCACTGACTAAAACCCCGGATCAAAGTACCATAGTAACTGTAAGTGGCAGCACTTAAATTTCTGGAAATTGGCTATGAAATAAGAGCACCCTGTTGGTGTGTTGCATGGTAAGGTGTGTTGCATTTCCAAGGATCTAGCCCATGAACTTTACCACATTAATTTTGCAAATGCTTGCAGTATGGACTTGTTTGAAAGCTTGATGTCTAGTTAACCCTTTCCCAAACGACAAATTTTGAACTGGTCCGAATTGAAAGAGTTTGAAGATGACAATTTTAAATTTGATGAAAATGGCAGAAAGGTCTCAAAAAGGGTAGAAAACACTGTGGGAAAAGGAGAAATTGCTCGTTATGAGCAATTTGTCCTTTTCCCACAGTGTTTTCAAAAGACTTGTACTGCAGACACGTGAAAACCAGGGCTTGTTTGGGAAAGGGTTAAGAGTAATCCTTTACCATACACACCAAGTTATTTCTAGAAAGAGGTCTATTGAAAGCATTTTATGAAAATGAGAAAACTCTAGTAACCTGCATTTTCTCCTTTGCCTACAATATTTTCTCTATTTTCAAAAGCAAATTCAATCACTTAAGTGGAATTTGATTTGTTGTCTTCAAATGCTTTTGAGTTGGACAAGCCTAAAATTTGGCAAAGAGTTAACAACATTCTACATATGACATTTCAGCTCAAAGTGTGCCTGTTGATGTACCTATACACAGCCGGTATTCTCTCAGTAAAAGTATGGAGTTGGCCGACGAGGACAGCGGTAGGGATTCATGTATGTAGCTATCACAAACTATCTTTTCTGGATGCTATAGTCAGTCAGGACTACTCTGTGTACCAAACGTCTGAGTAAAAAAATAAGCTATGCTCTCTGAAAAGGGTGCTTAGTACATCTGCAAAAAGTATTGACCCTGGTCAGGCTGTGCACTTCACACAGGCTGACCTTGGTCTAAACTTTTTGCCTTCGGTCAATTTTCTGCATGTCAAAGGACCATCCTTCTCATGATCCAGTCAGTTTTTGGACAAAATTAGTTTTATGGTTCCACTGTTATGGGATGTCTTGATTTGTATAATGCATCACAGAGATACAATAAGCTGCGTTTTGCCAGAGTGCAGCTTAAATAGTATTACCTCCAGGACTTCAAGACGATAGATTTTTAACATTATGTTTGAGCAATCGATGAGATTATAGGACAATTCAAAGAACAGTACCTGCTTGAAAAAGAAATTTAAAAAAGTAATACAAAATTTCATGTCTTAACCCTCTTCAAAGCAATCCAGTATTTTAACCAGCATATTCTCCATTTCCCTCAATGTTTTCCAACCTTCCAATGATAAATGCCATCATTTGGAGACACATTTAGTTTGTTTGCTGCTAATGTTTTCAATTTGGACAAAGCTAGAGTGTTGTTGTGCTATGGTTTAAACATGAAATAAAACAACTGGTTTTTGTCACTGACGCTTTACCAAACAGCCTGAGTTTCAGACCTTAAAGAGAAAAAATTTTAAAAACATTGTGGCTAAATCAGAAAATGAAAGTAATGGTAACCAGCATTTTCTCCTTTTTCCACTACCCTTCCAAGAATAGATTTCAATTTTTGAGTGACACTAAATTTGCTGTCTGTAAATGCTTGAATTTGGACAAGTCTAACATTTTGTTGTTTGGTAAAGGGTTAAATACCCTTTCTTTTGTATACCCTCTTTCTGCTGTTAGATACAAAGGGACAAAAGTTCAGTTAGCAATAACATTTAGCCCTTTGCCAAACTTTTAATGACCCTGATGAAAAGGGCTTTGAAAACAATATGGAAAAAGGAGAAAATACTAGTAACCAGCATTTTCTTCTTTTCCTATAATGTTTTCTACCCTTCTGAAATCAAATTTCAGTTTTTGAGTTACTTTTATTTTGTTGTCTGCAAATGCTTTCATTTTGGACAAGACTAAAATTGTTATATGGTAAAGGATTAAGGCCCTCTTCGACTGTACACATTATTTGTTTCACTTTGATCCCTTTCAACCAATGAAAATATTAAGAACTCAATTTTCAATGTTGTGCAGTAAACTCAAGTGGCAGCTATCAACATCCCTCACCAAGTGGCAGTTACAACAGTTTGCCGATGGAAAGGCGCTTAAACAGAAGCCAAGCTCATTCTTTTGGAAGTCTTGGTAGCATGAAGAGAAGATCTAGTATGCAAGATTCCCTCGGAGTAGAGGTAGGAGGAGTTTGTTATTTGAGAAAACATGGTAATCCATTTTTGATTTGTTATTTGAGAGGACATGGTAATCCAGTTCTGGTAAAACATCCAACTTTCTGTGATTGAATTGTGTGAAAAAGGCCAGTTTTGCCCAAAGGGCCTTAGCACGGTTATGCCCTGGTTGTCCTTCTGTCTGTCCAGTGGCAATCAGCTCTTTCTTCCTACCGTTTACATTGTAAATCCTTATTATTATGAAACATATTCTATAACATGTAGCTGTGCACTTTTAAAGTCAAAAGACCTTAGTCATAGAATCTGCTTTCAAAAAGAACTTTCAAACCTATGCCTTAACTTTTTACCAAACGACAAAATTTTAAGCTTGTCTGACTTGAAAGCATCTGCAGACGACAAATTGAATGTGACCCAAATGATGGTATTTGCCTTCAAAAGGGTAGAAAACATTGTGGGAAAAGGAGAAAATGTTAGTCACCAGCTCTTTCTTTAGGGTTGTGGGTCTTTAGGATTATGCATTAAATTGTTAAATTCAGACTTAAAAGAGTGTGATAAAAGATGGATTTTCATATGACTGTTATAATGAGCTGTATGCAATATTTCTCTTTATGGAAAAAGCATAAATTGTTGAATAGAAATACTTACTATTAGAAATTGAATGTGACTGTGCATTTTTTTAGCTCACCTTAGCACAACATGCTAAAGGTGAGCTATTGTGATCGCCCTATGTCCGGCGTCCGGCGTCTGTCTTCCGTCGTCCATCGTCCATCAATAATATCTTTAAACATCTTCTTCTCCTAAACCACTGGGCCAATCTTGATGAAACTTGGCAGGGATGTTCCTTGGGTGAAGCTCTACCAAAATTGTTCAAAGAATTGAATTCCAACCACAACTCTGGTTGCCATGGCAACAAAAAGGAAAAAAAAAAGCAAAATATTTGAAAATCTTCTTCTCTGAAACTAGAAGGCGCAGAGCTTTGATATTTGGTATGTAGCATCTCCTAGTGGACCTCTACCAAGTTTGTTCATTTGATGCCCCTGGGGTCAAAACTGGCCCCGCCCCGGGGGTCACAAGTTTGAGCATAGTAACAAAAAAGGAAAACTTTAAAAATCTTCTTCTCTGAAACTTGAAGGTGTAGAGCTTTGATATTTGGCATGTAGCATCTCCTAGTGGACCTTTACCAAGTTTGTTCATATGATGCCCCTGGGGTCAAAACTGGCCCTGCCCGGGGGGGGTCACAATTTCCAACATAGGAACAAAGAAGGAAAACTTTAAAAATCTTCTTCTGTAAAACTAGAAGGCATAGAGCTTTGATATTGGGCATGAAGCATCTCCTAGTGGACCTCTACCAAGTTTGTTCATATGATGCCCTTGGGGTTCAAAACTGGCCCTGCCCCGGGGGTCACAAGTTCAAACATAGGAACAAAGAGGGGAAACTTTAAAAATCATCTTCTCTGAAACTGGAAGGCGTAGAGCTTTGATATTTGGTATGTAGCATTGCCTAGTGGACCTCTACCAAGCTTGTTCATATGATGCCCCTGGGGTCAAAACTGGCCCCACCCTGGGGGTCACAAGTTTGAGCATAGGAACAAAGAAGGAAAACTTTAAAAATCTTCTTTTCTGAAACTTGAAGGCGTAGAGCTTTGATATTTAGCATGTAGAATCTCCTAGTGGACCTCTACCAAGTTTGTTCATATGATGTCCCTGGGGTCAAAACTGGCCCTGCCCTGGGGGTCACAATTTCCAACATAGGAACAAAGAAGGAAAACTTTAAAAATCTTCTTCTGTAAAACTAGAAGGCATAGAGCTTTGATATTGGGCATGAAGCATCTCCTAGTGGACCTCTACCAAGTTTGTTCATATGATGCCGTTGGGGTCAAAACTGGCCCTGCCCCGGGGGTCACAAGTTCGAACATAGGAACAAAGAGGGGAAACTTTAAAAATCATCTTCTCTGAAACTGGAAGGCGTAGAGCTTTGATATTTGGTATGTAGCATTGCCTAGTGGACCTCCACTAAGTTTGTTCATATGATGCCCCTGGGGTCAAAACTGGCCCCGCCCCGGGGGTCACAAATTTGAGCATAGGAACAAAGAAGGAAAACTTTAAAAATCTTCTTTTCTGAAACTTGAAGGCGTAGAGCTTTGATATCTGGCATGTAGCATCTCCTAGTGGACCTCTACCAAGTTTGTTCATATGATGCCCCTGGGGTCAAAACTGGCCCCGCACCGGGGGTCACAATTTCCAACATAGGAACAAAGAAGGAAAACTTTAAAAATCTTCTTCTGTAAAACTAGAAGGCATAGAGCTTTGATATTTGGTATGTAGCATCGCCTAGTAGACCTCTACTAAGTTTGTTCATATGATGCCCATGGGGTCAAAATTGGCCCTGCCCCGGGGGTCACAAGTTCAAACATAGGAACAAAGAAGGAAAACTTAAATTTTTTTTTCTCTTAAATGGGAAGGCATAGAGCTTTGATATTTGGTATGTAGCATCTCCTAGTGGACTTCTACCAAGTTTGTTCCAAGGATGCTGCTTGGGTCAAAACTGGCCCAGCCCCTGGGGTCACAAGTTCGAACATAGGAACAAAGAAGGAAAACTTTAAAATTCTTCTTTTCTGAAACCGAAAGGTGTGGAGCTTTGATATTTGGTATGTTGCATCTCAGAGTGTACCTCTACCAAGTTTGTTCATATGATGCCCCTGGGTCAAAACTGGCCCTGCCTGGGGGGTCACAAGTTCGAAGATAGGAACAAATAAGGAAAACTTTAAATTTCTTTTTCTCTTAAACGGGAAGGTGTAGAGCTTTGATATTTGGTATGTAGCATTTCCTAGTGGACCTGTACCAAGTTTGTTCATATGATGCCCCTGGGTCAAAACTGGCCCGGCCCCGGGGGTCACAAGTTCAAACATAGGAACAAAGAAGGAAAACTTTAAAATTCTTCTTTAAAACTGGAAGGCGTAGAGCTTTGATATTTGGTATGTAGTGATTCTCTTCCAAGTTTGCTTGCCCATCTAAGCGCAACAAGTTCATTGAGTTCAAAATTGGGTCATCTTGGGTCATAAACTAGGTCACTAGGTCAAATTAAAGAAATACCTTGTTGGTACTCTCGAGGCCACATTATTTGCTCAATTGCCTTGAAAATTAGTTAGAAAGTTTGTCTTTATAAAGTCTCACATAAGATTAATTTGGGTCAACTGGGGTCATAAACTAGTTCACTGGGTCAAATTAAAGAAATACCTTGTTTGCACTCTGGAGGCCACATTTATTGCTCAAATGACCTGAGATTTGGCCAGAATGTTTGTCTTGATGAAATACCAGATGAGTTTGGATTTGGGTCACCTGGAACCATAAACTAGGTCACTAGGTCAAAATAAAGAAATACCTTGTGGGCACTCTAGAGGCCACATTCTTTGCTTAATTGCCTTGAAAATTGGTCAGAATGTTTGTCTTTGTAAAAATCTCACATGAGTCTGAATTTGGGTCAACTGGGGTCATAAACTAGGTCACTTGGTCAAATCAACCCTTTCCCAAACAAGCCCTGGTTTTCACTTGTCTGCAGTACAAGTCTTTTGAAAACGCTGGGGGAAAAGGAGAAGTTGCTCGTAACGAGCAATTTCTCCTTTTCCCACAGTGTTTTCTACCCTTTTTGAGACCTTTCTGCCATTTTCATCAAATTTAAAATTGTCATCTGCAAACTCTTTCAATTTGGACCAGTCCAAAATTTGTTGTTTGGGAAAGGGTTAAAGAAATAGCTAGTGGGCACTCTAGAGGCCACATTTATTATTCATTTGATTTGAAAATTGGTTAAATGTTTCTTTTGATATAGTCAAAGACCAGTTCAAATTTGGGTCATCTGGGGTCATAATCTAGATCATTAGGTCAAATTAAAGAAATATCTTTAGGGCGCTCGAGGCCACATTTTTTGCTCAATTGACTTGAAAATTGGTCAGAATGTTTGTCTTCATGAAATATGAGTTTGAAATTGGGTCACCTGCGGTCAAAAACTAGGTCACATGGTCAAATTAAAGAAAAACCTTAAAGGCACTCTACTAAGGTGAGCGACCCAGGACCATCATGGCCCTCTTGTTTTTTTTTTTTTTTTTTCATGTAAGACTCCTGTTACACTTAAGATAAGAAGAGGCAAAATGGCCCTAGGTATCATCTTTGACACTATTGAAGAAAAAAATGCTGATGCAAATAGGTAAGGTTTACAACAAATGAAAGTTATTTTGGCCTATTGAAGTTTAACTGAAACAATCTGTTAAATGTGTTTAGGTCAAAGTTCCAGTCACTGTCTTACGAATATGAAAGTTTGCAACAAAGCTCAGCTGGAATACAAAGCGTGCTGGCTTGAAT
Source organism: Tridacna gigas (assembly GCA_945859785.2). Lineage (NCBI taxonomy): Eukaryota > Metazoa > Mollusca > Bivalvia > Cardiida > Cardiidae > Tridacna > Tridacna gigas. Next base: position 46,339,322 of record OX244030.2, on the reverse strand, counting down.
TCGAAACCACACAGTAAAGAACCTCCATTTATCAAGGCTTAAAAGACCAATATATTAACCACTGATCCAGAGAGAATTCCCCCTTACAAAGATGCTAGGTATTGATTTTATATGGGAAGAAGCTATGCTATATGGAAGGAGTGATCTCCTGTAACACACCCCCTCTTAACAGTCATCATTTTGATGACATGAAGCCTAATAAGGCATTAAGTCTATTTTGTAGACAACAAATTACTCCATGAACCAATTCCGGATTAGCCTCCATCTTATGAACATGAAAGTTCACAACAAAGCATAGCTGGAAAACAAAGCATAGCTGGAAAACAAAGCATAGCTTGCTGTGATTTTACCCTTGTGGTAAAGATCCTTGTCTTGTCAAGGCTGAAATGACCAAATACACCAACCACTGAGCTAAAGGGAATTCACCCTAACACAGTTGCTAGTTATTGATTTTATATGGGAAGAAGCTATGCTGTATAGAAGGAGTGATCTGCCATACCAACTGGCAGAACAATGAATATTAAAATAGAAGTTATGTTGCCAACACTCATTCTGATTTTAATATTTATTATTGTTCTGTCAGTGACTGAAACTTTGACCAATGGCTTTTTAGTGGATCTTCAGACTTCGATAGTCTCCATAAGTTTAATTGGTATGAATGAAATTTACATTTATTCTATACAGAGAATTGTTTTTTATTGGGCATCTGTTGGACTATTAAATATTTAACCCTTTGCCAAACAATCCTATATTTTCATGACCCTAAGGAAGAGGCCTATTGAAAGCATTATGGGAAAAGGAGAAAATGATGGTAACCAACATTTTCTCCTTTTCCCACAATGTTTACTACCCTATCAAAACACTAAAAATTATTTGTACCAATTTCACATTTGTTGTCTGCAGATGCTTTCAATTTGGAAAGGTCTAAAAGTTTGTTGTTTGGGAAAGGGCCAATAGTGCATAAACAAAGCAGTATGAACAGATGTGAAATAATATCCACATTAAAGGTAATGTAAAGAAAGCTTTAGATTATGATAAAAATGATACATACACAGTGAAGAAAACATGATGGAGCAGAAAGAAATTTCTCCATTAGCACCAAGAAATTTCTCTTTTCTCCGTTTTCCACAATTTTTATAAAATCCATTTACTGTAGAAGGATGTATGGACAGTTTTGGGATTGTAAAGATATCTGTATGTCTGTTTCTGAAGTACCATACTGCTCTACAGATCATTTCAGTTTCTCCACTTTATAGTTTAACTGAATGTTTCTTTGTTCATGTAGGCTGTTTGAGAAGTTCTTTTTCTCCCACATTGCGCTGTTTGAAGGCCATTTAGAAAAGATGAGACTTGATGTGGAAAAAGCCTATTACACTGGGAAATGGAATTTGTTCCTACCTGGGATGATTGAGGTATATCTTTATGATCAGTAAATTCTTTTTACTCCTTGTCTCCTCAACAAATTTGTTGCAGATGACTGGGAAAAAAAAGATTGTTGTGATGTATGGACAATCAACATCAACAGAGCTCCAAATAAGAGGGAGTGATGGTATTCTAAATCCATGATTTCTCTTCCAAACCCTATGTTGTGGGTGCTCATTAGAATCGTCTCAATGAAACGATTCTACTGAGTACCCATAACATAGGGTTTAGTTTAGAATAATTAATATTTTCAATTCTATAATCAAAATCACTCCCTCTATCTGGAGCTCTGACATCAATTTAGGTTTAATACATGAACACATGTGAAACCTTTGTGCTTAAACAGGAAATTGCACATCACATTTAACTTTACCTTTTGAAACATTTTTTTCAAAATTTGTCTTTTGTAAAAAGCAAAAAGATATTTACATGAGTTAAAAAGAGAAATAAAACTTGTAGGGAATATTATGAAATGACTTTGTTTTGTATGCATATAGGTCAATCTGATCCCACATGTTTTTTTTATCTTCAATATTTTCTAGTCTTTGCAGACTTTCAGCTCATGTTTTCTTGTTTTTTTTGCAATATTTTCTAGGCCTTAGAGACTTTCAAGATCTCTATTAGTGACCTGTATACAGCAAGACGTTTGCCTGACCCAATCTGGTTAAATATGATGTCATATAGCAGTTACAGATACATGCTGTGTGAAAAATTCCTGAAAGAGTTTGTAGGTCTAGCTTCCAAATATGATGGGAAAAGTACTAATAAGTAAGTATATAGCTTTAGGTTTTGATACCCATCATAGAATATTTCATGGCAAGATGTGTGCAAAGTGTGTGAAGTTTTATAACACCATAGTTGTATCATTAATCTGGACATTGGTTTCCTTAAACCTTTACCAGATGAGAAAGTTTTAGCTTTGTCCTAACTGAAAACAGTTGCAGATGTCAATTTCAGTATGGCTCAAATAGTGCATTTCTTTTTCTTTTTTGTTTTTTTTTGGTAGGGTAGAAACATTGTGGGAAAAAGGAGAAAATGCTGAAGGAGAAAATGCTGGTTACCAGCATTTTCTCCAACCAGCATTTTCTCCTTTTCCCACAATGTTTTCAAAAGACTTCTGTACCAGTGTCGTTAAAAGTTGGCATTGTGTGGTAAAGGGTTAAATCTGATGCAAAGATATATCAATGAAATTAAGCACAAAAGACAGAAAAAACATTAACCTTAGCATTTGTCACAATTCCACCATTTATCCATGCATTTTACCAAAATAAAAAGCATACAATTTACCTAGGGGCAATGGCAAATCCCATCTTCTGAGCCCCACCTGATTTATTGTCTTCACAGGTTCAGTTGCTTTGGCTATGGATGAGTTTGGAGTATTGTTGTCTATGTTTCTAGCTATCTCTTTACCAAACGACAGAAAGACTTGTCCAAATTTGAGGCATTTGCAGACAACAAATTAGATGTGGCTCAAATAATGGAATTTACGAGTGAAAGGGCAGAAAACTTTGTGGGAAAAGGAGAAAATGCTGATTACCAGCAATTTCTCCTTTTTCCATAATGTTTCCCCAAAGCTTTCTTCCTTAGGATTGTGCACTGCACTATGCTTTTCATTTGCATATGCTGTGTGTTCATGGTTAGTATTGCATGTTCTGTATGTTTATGCCTAGATCTCTTTAAAACAATGAAATGAAAGTTTTCAAAAGTTAACAGATAAAGTTGGATTCTCTCTGGTTAGAGGAGAAATATTTAGAATTATGTGAGTTATTTGAATTGTTACATCATAGAGCTATCAAAGCTTTGCCATAGGTATATATTATGTTCACTTGTTTCTAATTTTCTCAAGATGTTTTCTTCTTGTTTCAATCTTTTTCAGTAGATTAGACTCTGTAGTATATACTTACATATTATCTATTGCTATCAGTTTTGTAAGTACATAAGTCATGGTAGTATTTACATTTGATCTGTTTCTTTCATTTTTGGAAGTACATTAGTTTATAGTATTTACATGTTATCTTTTTGTTTCAGTTTTGTAAGTACATTAGTCACTGCAGTACTTACATATTACCTTTTTCTTTCAGTTTTATAAGTACATTAGTCTAGCAGTATTTGTGTATTATCTTTTTCTTTCAGTTTTATAAGTACATAAGTCTAGCAGTATGTGCATATTATATTTTTCTTTCAGTTTTATAAGTACACAAGTCTAGCAGTACGGGCATAATTATATTTTTCTTTCAGTTTGAGAAGAACATTAGTCTAGCATACATAATATCTTTTTGTTTCAGTCTTATAAGTACATTACCGGTAGTCACAGTAGTACCTTAATATTACCTTTTCCTCTCAGTTGTGTAAGTAAATAATTCACCATAATATTTCCATATTATCTTTTTGTTTCAGTTTCATAAGTACATTAGTCACTGCGGTACTCACACATCACCTTGCCTGGGTTCCAACAGTTATACCTGCTGGAGGCAAGCCATCTGACACATACCTAGAAAAACACTCTGCCAAATGGGTGGACACTCTTGCTAAATCACACCCATACAATCCTCTCTGGGCTCAGTTATCGTAAGTTCCAATTAATTTATAATCTTTTTTCCATCCTAAAAAGTACCAATTTATCTCGGGGGGGAAAAGAAATCAAGGAGGTAACTGGAATAATTTTTGCCGTCATTAATATGGGATAAAAAAATTTTTCGATCTGGTTTTCTATGGATTTTTTTCTGTTGGACTGCATCTGCCATTGGGAGAAGGGCTTGTAACAAGCATGTGCTCCCTTCCCCACCATCTTTTTCACAAAATCCTCTTCTTTGAGTATTTCACTTGTAACTACACAATATGACCTCAGATAGCTTTTATGATTAATTACAAGTAATATCAGAGGAAAACATGTAGATTTTTTATTCCATTTTTCAGGGACCTTTATGGTGCTATTGGATTTCCTTTGAAATTATCAAGAACAATTGTGGTTGGTAAAAAAGCTGATTTAGTGAAAAAAATTCTGTATGTTCTAAGTTATTTTATTCGGTGTAGTGACATCTTGGAAAACTCAGAAATGGGAAGCCTTGAGTCCTATATCAGGGACATTGAACCTGAAACCCCTTGTGATAGTGACAAATCCATTATACCTGCTACACCAACACCTACAGCAGACCCTCACTGTAAACCTGAACTAACAGCCTGTCCATCACCATATTTTCATTCTTTAAATCTGGATTCACTTATCTCAAATAAAACTTCTGTGGAGGGTAGATGTGCTCAACAAAGTTCTCTGCGTGGACCTAGTGTAACAGAATCTCAGGTGGAACAAACACAAACATGCTCTGGGTGTCTGCTTAGAAAACAGTCAAAAGAAATGGAGAACAAAGTGGGAAATAGTGTGTTTTATGTGGAAAGTGATTGTGGTTGTAAGTGTGAAAGTAGCCAAAAAGATCTATCAAACAATGCAACTTCCATACAGGGTCAAACGGAAATTCCAGTCAAAAAAAATTGTTTGAATCTTACTTTAAGTTTGACAGACAAAGATGTGAAGCCAATTGATGACTTAACTGCTGAGAAAGAACAGCCTTGTAAGATGTCTATAGTAGATACAATTAAAGATCCAGAGATAGCAAGTGTTCAACTTGTGAGACGTTCTACAGACTGTGATAAAGAGTTAGCTAGTAAAAATGACCTTCAGTCAAGTTTGAGCAAGGAAGAAATAAAGTCAGCGTATCTCAAGTCAGGTAGCAATAGTATGTTTGATGAATACTTTCATGATGGAAGTGAAGCCAAAACAATTGATGATGTGCATGAAGAAGACAGAGTGGTCAATTTAAGGTCAGTTACGAAACAAAGACATCTGTCAGGAGTGGACAAAATGGACAGTACAAACAAGGCACCATCTTTACCAGACTTGGTGTCTGAGGATCATTCCGATGAGCAAGGGTCAAGAGACACGCCCAAATCCCCTCGGTCTAGACTTGGCTCATGGGATCCTACATTTAAACAGCGAAAGATTTCCTATTCAAGGCAGCTATCAGAAACCAATAAAAATGTGCCAGGACGTTGCAGGTAATGATAAAAACAAATGTTTTGTCTTTCAGAATATGAATAGCAGCATTAGGTGCTTGTGATTTCAATAATGCTGTGATTACAGTTTTACAATGATAGAGGGGTTTAGGGCCTCTTTAAGAATTTAGTGTTTTTTGGTTTTTTTTTCTGTCTAGACATTAATCTACTTCCCGAGGATTTTGTTGCTCTTTGCTCAAAAAGAGGTATTGCACTACTTTTTGCAAGAGACATTTTACCTTCTGATCAATACTATTGTACTCAGTGTTATTTTGCTGATGATATATCAAGGTTTCAAAATCTACTTAGGTTGGTACAAATATGTCGAGTCAGGCAAAGGAATTTCAAACCATTTCCGTACTGTCAAGATGTGATGAGCTGTATTGAGCTCATTGAAAAAAAAGGGATACATGACTATGTGAATTGTTGACTTGACAGACATGTAACTGATGTAAAGCTGATACAATGGAAGGCTTTCATAAAAAAAAAAAAAACCACTAAAGGATAAAAAGATGAGAGATTTAATTATGATAAGTACAAATGCTTTAACCCTGTACCACACAATGCCAACTGTTAACAATCCTGAGAAAGTAGCCTTATGACAACATGTGTGTGGAAAAAGGAGAAAATGCTGGTTACCAGCATTTTGTCCTTTTCCCACAATGTTTTCTACCCTTTCAAAGAAAAAAAAAATCCATTTTTTTAGTCACATTTATTTTGTCATCTACAAATGCCTTGAATTTGGACAAGTCTTAAATTTTGTCGTTTGGTAAAAAGTTATGAAAGATTGTATTTTTTACCTCCCCAAGGCCAGTGACCCCAACAGAACTTGGTAAAAGGAGGCATGTCTCATCAAACAGCAGTATAGATGTGGATTTTTCTGATCCCAGAGCTTTTTGTAGGGAGTTACCTATGCCAAGGTATGAAACTTTAATGTCTATCACCACTGTATACAAACTGATCTTTAACCCTCTACCACACAGTTCCAAGTTTTAACAAGAAGCCGGTTGAAAACATTATGGGAGAAGGAGGAAATGCTGGTTACCAGCATTTTCTCCTTTTCCCACAATGCTGTCCACCCTATTAAAAATAAGTTCCATCATTTGAGTCACACTTAAATTGTTGTCTGCAAATGCTTTCAATTTGGACTAGTCTGAAATTTTGTCGTTTGGTAAAGAGTTAAGTACTCTCTATACTGACCCATTACTAGAAATTCAAAGTTTGAACAAGTCTGAGGAAAAAGGATTTTAAAAACATATAGTCCCATGATTTAATGACCCTGAGGAACGAGCCTGTTGGAAACATTGTGGAAAAAATGTTGTCCGCTCTTTCAAGGACAAATCCCTTTAATTTAGCCGCATTTAGTCTGTAGTCTGCAAATGTGTTTAATCCTTTACCAGTTAATACCAACTTTTAATGACTCTGAGAAAGAAGCCTGTAGAAAACATTCAGGGAAAAGAAGAAAATGCTGGTAACCAGCATTTTCTCTTTTTCCCACAATGTTTTCTGAACTACCGAAGACCATTTCCTTCATTTGAGCTACATTTAATCTGTCATCTGCAAAGGCTTTCAATTTTGACCAGTCTGATTTTTTTTTTTTTTTTTCGTATATTTAAGAGTTAAGTAGGAGGAGTCTAAGGTTTTGTTGCCTGGTAATGAGTTGAACTATTTCATCAATGCTTCGTTCCAAACAATTTTTTCTCAGTAGATATTTCCTACTACCATTGACTTTTCTTTTTATTGAAGTTTTGATCCAAACAATGGTTGTGTGAGTCAGAAAGAAACAGGGAAGAATTTTGGTCGATCGCTGTTGGCGGATTATTCCGAGCACTACATGTCAGACTTTGTACTGTTGGGAACGTCTGACAAAAATTATCGAGAAAAACTGATGAAAGATCTGCAAATGTCAATTCAGGTATTTTTCTTTTTTTGTTGTCAGCAGCACTAATTACCAAAAAAAAAAAACTGAAATGGAAAAGAAAATCTTTTATAAGCAGAAATTGACAAAGAATGATTCTAATGATGTACTTTTGTAGTAGAATTTTACTGAAACATAGTGTAACCCGTTACCAAACAATCATGTGTTTTAATGACCCAAAGAAAGAAGGCGTTTGAAAATATTGGTATTTACCAGAAAACACTGGTAACAAGCTTGTTCTGTCACCTCTCGTAGACAATTTTTGCCTCATTTGAGCCATATCCAAGTTACGGTACTCTCTGCATATGCATATGCTTTCAGAATGAATGTGCTTAAAAATTTGTTGCTTGTTGAGTGAAGGAAGTCCCGTAATTGCATATAATGAAATGACAGTATTGATCAGCTTGTGCAGTCTGATCTTTGATTTTCACTCTGATATTTTGTTAAATATTTTTTATCCAAACAGCTTGCAGTGTTTTGGTTTTTAGCTCTACTGGCTGAAAGCCAGCAGAGCTTATGTCATGGCGGGGTTTCCGTCGTCCGTCTGTCCGTCCGTTAGTCTTTTTCTTGTTTACGCGATAAAGTCTGCATTTGTTGCCGGATTTTCATGAAACTTGCACAGTTTGTTTATCTCATCAATAGCTTCAACGCTATTGAATTTGAAAAAAATCCAACAAACAGTATGGGAAAAGTAGCCATTTCAAGTTGAAAATTTCCAGTTCTTGTTTACACGATAAAGTCTGCAAATAACTTCAGATTTTCGTGAAACTTGCACAGTTTGTTTATTTCATCAATAGCTTCAACCCTATCGACTTTGAAAAAAATCCAACAAATAGTATGGGAAAAGTAGCCATTTAAAGTTGAAAATTTAAATTTTCTGTTCTTGTTTACGCAATAAAGTCTGTATTTCTGGTCAGATTTTCATGAAAATCACAGTTTGTTTATCTCATCAGTAGCTTCAACCCTATTGATTTTGGAAAAAAAATCGAAGAAACAATGTGGGAAAAGTAGCCATTTCATGTTGAAAATTTCCAATTCTTGTTTACATGATAAAGTCTGCATTCCCTGCCAGTAGAGCATATTCAGGCCCTTCAGGGTCTTCTAGTTGTTTGAAAGACTGAAAATCTGTGTCTCAGTTAAGGTTTTATCAAAGGACAAAATTCTGGACTCTTCCAAATGCAAAGTACCGGTACTTGCACACAACAAACGTAGCTCAATTGGTGGAATTTTTTTTTGAAGAATGGAAAACCTGTCATGGGAAAATAAGAAAATGGTGATTACCATCATTTTCTGCTTTCCTCACAATATTTTCAAGAGCCTTCCTCCTTAATGTTGTTGAAACTCAGGATTGTGTTGTAAAGGTTTAATTGGCATGCATGGGGTAAAGTCATTACTTTTTTGAATCGCATGTCTAGCCACGGAACTTATTACCTTATTAGACTTTTTCCTTCAAAATAGATGACAAATGAAAGATGGAAGAGAAATTATTGCTGTTTGTACCACTGCAGGTAGATTCATTGGTGTGTGTGGTTTTTTTTTTTCAGTATTCTGTGTTAGATGAACCCATTGATGAAGCTGTGTGTATTGTAGCAGATACAGAGAGATGGTAAGGCTCTTCAGTATTGTTTTCGTACATTATAAAGGGTGTTTCAAAATATATGGTACACCTTCAAATATGTGTGGGGTATATTGTTTCTAAAGGTAACACAAAAACACTGTATCATTTAATTAGTTTAACTCTTTACCAAACAGCAACATTTTGCACTAGTCCAAATTGAAAGCATTTGTAGAAGACAAATGTGGCTCTAATAATGGAATTTGCCTTTAAAAGGGTAGAAAACATTGTGGGAAAAGGTGAAAATGCTGGTTACCAGTATTTTCTCCTTTTCCCACAATGTTTCAAAAGTCTTTTCTATCAGGGTGGTTAAAACTCAGGACTGTGTGGTACAGGGTTAAGAATACAGTTTCATATTATATGTAAGGTAACATTAAACAATAAAGATCACTAGCGCCTTTCAAAATATAGAATAGTTTATATCAAATGTTCAAAATGACATCCATTTAGATGTCACAGGTCATTGGGTCTCTTCATGCCCTGCAACATAGGTATAGAACTAAAACAACTAAACCATGTGTATTTTACAGGACAGTTCACACCTATAGCTCACAACATATAGATAGGCCAGGAATGGAAGAGCAACTAGCTGAACCGTCTTTGTTAATAACCAACCTTATAAGCACTGTACAGAACATGTGGAAATTAAAAATGAGCCCAGAGTTTGTAAGTACTTCTGTAAAAATGCTTTTAACCATTTACCAAACAGTCTCATTTTTTCATGACGCTAAGGAGGATAGCTTATGGAAATGGAGTTGGAAAATGAAATAAAAGCTTGTTACCACCAATTTTTTTCCTTTTTCCACCACATTTTCTACCTTTTCATGGGCAACACCCATAGTTTGAACCACATTAGATATGCTGTTTGCAAAACCTAAGGGATGAGTGTTAAATTTTGTGGTCTTGTAAAGACCTATTTTATACCAACTATCTCTTTACCATGCAAGTTTGAATGACACTAGGGAAAAAGACTTTTGAAAACATTGTGGGAAAAGGAGAAAATGCTGGTAACCAGCATTTTCTTCTTTTTCAACAATGTTTTCTATCCCATGAAAGACATATTTCATTTTTTGATGTCTGCAAATGCTTTCACTTTGGACCAGTCAAGAATTTCGACATTTGGTAAATGTTAACTCTATACCCTTTGCCCTAGGAAAAAGCAGCCTAAGGTGATATATCAAATATGGCTCAAATGATGAGATTTGTCTTTGAAAGTGTAGAAAACACTGTTGGAAAAGGAGGAAATGCTGGTTACCAGCATTTTCTCCTTTTTTCCTCCCACAATGTTGTCAAAATCCCTTTTTCTAGATGGTCAAAAAAGTGCAGAATTGTTCAATAAAGTGTCACATCATTTATTTCTGAAACAAAGTTGCAGCAGGTAACCTTTAAACTATCCTTATAATATATAGGTTATCCACATATAGATGTAACTCTTTGTCACATGACCAGATCTTAGACTGGTCCAAATTGAAAGCATTTGCAGATGACAATTTTAAATGTTGCTTAGATGTGGAATTTGGCTTTGATAGGGTATAAAACATTGTGGGAAAAGGAGAAAATGCTGGTTACCAGCATTTCTCTTTTTCCCACAATGTTTTCAAAAGCTTTCTTCCTAAGGATGATTAAAACTCGGGATTTTGTGGTAAAGGGTTAATCAATGAATTATGTGGAAACATTGGTGCAAAATTAAAAATTACTCCTTATGCAATTGAAGAGATTAAGATTTTGTTTGTCAGACAGTGGTATTTGTATTGCAGTGCATTATGCATTTGGAGGACAGATTGCAAGAAATATTTTTCAAGAGTAAAATGTTAGCAGAATATATCAAGAGAACAAAAACCAAGAACACTAAGGAATTACAAGATATGTTTGGGTAAGATTTTAGCGTTTGGTTCACATTATATGAGTGTGTGATAGTAATGCCAGAATGTATGACTTCTTAGGGATCATAACTCTTATAAAATAAACTGATTGACTCGAACACCTAAGGGTGTATTTGCCTGCCCCCTTTTTTTTTTTAAATTTAATTCTAAATTTCAAGGTTAGCCATTTGATTGGCTGAGACATTCTGTATCAGCCAGTCAGATAGCTAGTCTTGAAATTTCTCACTCTATGTTTAGAATGGTAGGTGAATATCTTCGGTGATCCTTAAACTGTGAAAAAATGAACATGTACATATTTTTTGAAGATTTTTTTTTTGGCTTGATAGGGATAAAAATTATTACATTTTCTGTCTTTGAAAACCTTTTCACCAATATTCACTTAATTTGGTAATTTAACAGATTTTTCTTTTTTATGTTACTTCAGGTTTCACACAAGTGATCTTCCACTGTTGATGGCCATTGCAGGAACCCACACGCCAAATGTACCTCTTGTTTATCTGTCCTGAGGATTAACTTTACAGAGAATTCAAAACAATAAAGAAACTTAACTTTAACGTAACTCTATAAAATTGAGAAATGTCTGTACTGACAGTTCTTCCAGCAAACCCAACAAACATGGTCTAAATTGTTGCATATGTCCTTGGAAGGGTAAAAAATATTGTTGGAAAGGGAGAAAATGCTGGTTATCAGCATTTTCTCCTGTTCCCTCATTGTTTTCAAAGGCTCTCTTCTTTTGGGTGGTTAAAACATCTGATCTTTAATAAAGTGGTTAAATGCTGTCCTTGTTCTCATACCAACATATTTGAACTCTTTACCAGACAACAATATTTTGGACTCGTCCAAAATGAAAGCTTTTGCAGACAACAAATTAAATTCAACTTCTAGCAAAAAACTGTTCTGTGAAAGGGTAGTAAGTGTTTTCGGAAAAGAAAAAATGCAGATTACCAGCATTTTCTCCTTTTCCAACAATGTTTTGGTAGGCTTCTTCCTTAGGGTGGTTAAAACTTAGAATAGTTTGGTTAAGAGTAAAAGCATATATTGACAAATGTAGAAAAAGAGAAAAGACTCAATAGTGACCTTTTCTGTGTTTGTGGCTAAGTTAATTTTGTATTTATTTGTTTGCAGTACTTTGCCTTCTTGTTAACTCTTTACCGAAGGAAAAAGCTGAGACTCATTCAATTTGAAAGTGTGTTTGCAGACAACAAATCAGATGTGGCTGAAATGAATTTATATGCCTTAGAAAGGGTAGAACAAATTGTGGGAAAAGGAGAAAAATTCTGGTTACCACCCTTTTCTCCTTTTCTCAAAATGTTTTCACAAGCCTCTTATGTCGTTAAAAGTTTGGATTGTTTGTTAAAAGATTAAGGGTCCTTTTGTGCTCTGTGGTCCATGTACTGGATTTTTTTTCCCAGAGATACTGGGTTTTAACCTCATTAGGGTTACTGGTTGCATGAAAATGTCCATGGGCCAGGCACTGCTGGACCTCAGCCTAGTGCTGGTTTAAGCAAGTAAAAATCATGAATAGATGAGCTGTTGCTATGAGATACTGAAACACTACTGAAATATATCTGAAAAAAGAAATTTCCATAATTTCATGTTAAATTTCCTGATAAACAGTCATAAAATTAATATTTCTTGGATGGACCGCTTTCTTGGAGGAATATTGATCATGCAAATTACATGGCAGTGATGGGCGTTGCTTATATTTGAGCTATGCTCTGGCAAAAGGGGGCTTAATGTGTCTCCGTGATGCTATGTTTCAATCAAGCTGTCACAAAATTATGGATCCATAATAGCCACTTTTTTTAACGACTGACTCAGTCATGAGGTAGACTGGTCCTTGGATATACAGAAAATTGAGCAATAGCGAAAAGTTTTGACCCAGGTCAGCCTGCGAGGACTGCGCAGGCTGATCTGGGTCGATACTTTTCGCAGATGCATTAAGCCCCCTTTTCACAGAGCATGGTTCATTTCTATTTTATTTATTCAAAAGATATATATTGAAATAACTGAACATTAACCAAAAACCAGTGGGTGTTAACTCTTTACCGAATGACAAAATTTTGGTCTTGTCCGAATTGAGAGCATTTACAGACGATAAATTGAAGTGGCTAAAATGATTGAATTCTTCTTTTAAATGGTGGAAAACATCGTGGAAAAAGAAGAAAATGCTGGTTACCAGCATATCTTCCTTTTCCAACAATGTTTTTAAAAGCCTTCTTTCTCAGCATTGTTTAAACTCATAATTGTATGGTAAAGGGTTGAAATACTTATTTAAATAGATTAATATATACCCGAAACCATTGAGAGTTAAACAGTTCTTTTTATGGTTCAACCGTTTTTTTTTTTTTTTTTTCTTGTTTGAATATTTTATGGGAGGGCTTCTGTCAGGTTTTATCCTGGGAAAAAAGGCTGTTTGGGGTATGGCATATTTTCTGTATATGACCAGTGGAGCAATCTACATTGTAGCGTTGTTATTTTTATCCAGTAGGGCAGTATGGTGCCATCATGGTCTTCTCTACTGCCCAGGGAAGAACCTTTAATTTTCCATTAACCCTCTACCAGACGACAAAATTTCAGACTTGCCCAAATTGAAAGCATTGTCAGGCTGTAAACTTAAAAGCGAGTCAAATAATGGAATTTGTCTTTGAGAGAGTGGAAAACATTGTGGAAAAAGGAGAAATTGCTTTTACCAGTGTTGTCTTCTTTTCCCAAAATATTTTGAAAAGCTCTTTTCCTCTGGGCCTTTAAAACATGAGATTGTTTGGCAAAGGGTTAAGTACTTCCGTGCTTTTGAAAACGTATCCTTGATTTTAGTTGTTAACCCTTTACCGCACAATGCTGCCTGTTAAGGACCCTGGGAAAGTAGCCATTTGAAAACATAGTGGGAAATGGAGAAAATGCTGGTAACCAGCATTTTCTCCTTTTATCACAATGTTTTCTGCACTTTCAAAGAGAAAATGCACCTTTTGAGCCACACTGAAATTGTCGTCTGCAAATGCTTTCAATTTGGAAAAGGCTAAAATTTTGTCGTCTGCTAAAGGGTTAAACATTGATGTATCTGTATAAGCCAAAGTATTTGTAATGATTTGTTTAAGCATGGAGTTGTAGTGAAAATTATAACCAGCACATTTTGTATCCTATGAGTAGTCTTAACCCATTACCATATTATGACTTTTTCTCTTTGTTTTTTCTACGTCACACGACTTTACAATCGTAAGGCAGTGTCTCGTGGTAGCATTATATTTATGCACTGTAAGGAGATTTATGGTATTTATGGTAATGCGTTGAGATGTGCAGCAAACGACTCAGAAAACATCCTTGAAAAATATTGATAATTAACCTTTAGTCTTGTCCAAAGTGAAAACATTTGCAGACAGTAAATGAAATGTGGCTCAGCTTATTGGATTTATCTGTGAAAGGTTAAAAAAAGACGTGGAAAAAGGCGCAAAATGCTGGTAACCAGCATTTTTTCCTAGACCCACAATGTTCTCAAAAGCTTTTTTTTTCATGGTGGTTTAAACTCTGGATTGTAGCGGAAATAGTAGAAAATGCTGGCAACCAGCATTTTCTCCTTTTCCCACAATGTTCTTGAAAGCTCTTTTTTCAGGGTGGTTTAAGCTCTGGATTATATGGTAAAGGGTTACCATGAATTGAAGTTTAATGAATAAACACACATGAAAACTTAAACTCTTTTGCCATACAACAAAATAGACTTGTCCAGATTGAAAGCATTTGCAGACAACAATTGGAATATGGCTCAAAGGATTGAATTTGTCTTTGGTAGGGTAGAAAAAATTGTGGGAATCAGAGAAAATTCAAGTTCATGTTTTTCAAAAGAATTCTGTCATAGGGTCGTTAAAATTCGAGATTGTATGGTAATGGGTTTTAAAGCAAAATGCTGAGGCGTTTGTCATTAGCAATTTCTCCTTTTGCCATAATGGTTTTAATAGTGGTCTGCTGCTAGATCAATTCAGTAAACAATTGTAGTCAGAATGGTGCTTTTAACGTAAATTATAAACTGTTAATTATGCAGCTTCCGTTACACTGAGTAATCTTTTTTATCCCCCGCCGAAAAGGCGGCGGGGGATATGGTAATAGTCTCCGTCCGTCCTTCCGTCCTTCCGTCCCACATTTTTGTCCGGAGCATATCTCCAAAAGTATTTGAGATATCAACTTCAAACTTCACAAGTGGATAGATCTCATTAAGGAGGCGTGCATTGTACAAGAACCATTACTCTATCTTCGGTATTTTTGGAGTTATTGCCCTTTGTACATTTTTTTTCTGGAATTTTTGTCCGGAGCACATCTCCAAAAGTATGAAAGCTAGGAACTTGAAACTTCACACACATATAGAACTCATTGAGGAGGCGTGCAGTGCACAAGATCCGTTACTCTGTCTTCAGTATTTTTGGAGTTATTTCCCTTTGTACATTTTTACTTCGAATTTTTGTCCGGAGCATATCTCCAAAAGTATAAAAGCTAGGAACTTGAAACTTCACACATATATAGAACTCATTGAGGAGAAGTGCAGTGCACAACAACCATAACTCTGTCTTCAGTATTTTTGGAGTTAGTGCCCTTTGTAAATTTTAACTTTGGATTTTTGTCCGGAGCATATCTCCAAAAGTATAAAAGCTAGGAACTTGAAACATCACATGCATATAGAACTAATTAAGAAGAAGTGCAGTGCTAAAGAATCATAACTCTTTCTTCAGTAATTGTTGAGTTACTGCTCTTTGTAAATTTTCACTTTGGAATTTTGTCCAGAGCATATCTCCAAAAGTACAAAGGCTAGGAAACTGTATACACTTAGAAAATTCATTAAGGAGAAGTGCAGTTCACAAAAACCAAAACTCTGTCTTCAGTAATTTTTGAGTTATTGCCCTTTGTTAATTTTTACTTTGGATTTCTGTCTGGCGTATATCTCCAAAAGTATAAAAGCTAGGAACTTGAAACTTCACACACATATAGAACTAATTGAGGAGAAGTGCAGTGCACAAGAACCATAACTCTATCTTCAGTATTTTGGGAGTTTTTGCCCTTTGTACATTTTTACTTTGAATTTTTGTCCGGAGCATATCTCCAAAAGTATAAAAGCTAGGAACTTGAAACTTCACACATATATAGAACTTATTGAGGAGAAGTGCAGTGCACAACAACCATAACTCTGTCTTCAGTATTTTTGGAGTTATTGCCCTTTGTAAATTTTAACTTTGGATTTTTGTCCGGAGCATATCTCCAAAAGTATAAAAGCTAGGAACTTGAAACATCACACGCATATAGAACTAATTAAGGAGAAGTGCAATGCTAAAGAATCATAACTCTATCTTCAGTAATTGTTGAGTTATTGCTCTTTGTAAATTTTCACTTTGGAATTTTGTCCAGAGCATATCTCCAAAAGTACAAAGGCTAGGAACTTCAAACTGTATACACTTATAGAATTCATTAAGGAGAAGTGCAGTTCACAAAAACCAAAACTCTGTCATCAGTAATTTTTGAGTTATTGCCCTTTGTTAATTTTTACTTTGGATTTCTGTCTGGCGTATATCTCCAAAAGTATAAAAGCTAGGAACTTGAAACTTCACACACATATAGAACTAATTGAGGAGAAGTGCAGTGCACAAGAACCATAACTCTATCTTCAGTATTTTTGGAGTTATTGCCCTTTGTAAATTTTTACTTTGGATTTTTGTTTGCACATTTCCCATTCTTGGCCAGGTTTCATACTTATGGCATAAACACAAAAAAGTTTTATAACTCTTGTATGCATTTTAAAAAGAAAAAGTGTCTTTTTTTCTTTTTCAGAAACTTCAATATTGATTAAGTTTTAATGTTTTGTAGTTATTATATCATGTTAATGCCAACTTTCATAACTTGGACCTGTATTTCAAAAAAGAAAATATGCTTGTTTTTTTATCTTCACTTCAAGCTCTTATTTCGGTGCTGTGTTAGAAAAAGCCCAATCGGCGGGGGATCTGGTGCTTGACAAGCACTTGTTAGGTTGATATTAGATATTGTCATGAATTATTTGTGCAATAAAACATTAAATGATAGTTCAATTAAAAAAAACCCAGATTTTTTATATTTGTTTTTTCTTTTCGTTGCGTGTAAAGAACGTTAAACAAATGAAATAACAAACTATTTGTCAACGGAAATGTATCTGAGAGTCATTCCGAAAAAAAAAAAATGTACATGTAAATTGGTCATTTTTGTGGCATTTGTCGAAGACAGTGCCATTATGAGTTCAATACGGTATTTTGAAAATCATGTATCGTAGTTTGCGCAAAACCGAAGGAAGTAAACCCAATTTTACTCAGTTTTTCTAAGACAAATAAGTGTCTCGTTAGCACTCAAATATATTATTAACAACGGAGTATTAAAATAAACTGGATGAGGGCATCGATCATACTTCCCTTTTTATTGAAAATATCTGTTATCCGCCATGGCCTTCTATTAAACTGGCTGCCTGTTATTGATCTTCGGCTACGGGAGATACAACGAGTACCAGTTTAGCCTTCTATTGGCGCAATGATACAACCTTTGTCTCCTGACCGTGATTCTCCGAAACCAGTACATCCCTGCGCTTGTTCGTCCTTTGGCTTGTTCGTCCGGGCGTGTTCGTCCCACATTATTGTTTTTTTTTTCCCAAATTATTAATTCCACACAATGGTTCCCGTGACAAATGCCACACCAGTGCTTTCAACGCTTTGATTTAGTCGAGGTTTATTATTCTTAGAGAGGTAAAGCGGTCTATTTCCTTCGAAGAAATGTAAGGTGTAGGTACATTATTCCACAAACCTCAGGGGAGCTGTTGATCAAATCCCTCGGCTGTATTCCGATGACATTCGGTAAACCTCGGGTGACCTGGTGATTAAATCCCTTGGATGTCTTGCTGTGGCATTTGGCAATCCTCAGGTGATCCGATGACCAAATCCCTCGCCTGTTTTACGATAGATGATATGTACCAACAACTATCATTTAATTTTACTGCTGTTATCGTTGATTAGAAGAATTTCAAGGCTGCCACCATGTTTAAGAGCATGTGATTTAGAGTGCAAGTAGGTGGAATGGAATTCCTTGATACGGACAAGCTTGGATGTAGTTGCGGAATCCGTCAAGTTGTGAAGAGTCTAACGACAGGTGATATTCACATGCGCCTTGCATTTCTTCGCCGAAACTAGACCGCTTTAGTGGTTGTAAAATAATAAGACTCCACTAGAAAGCAATAACAAGACACAATTTTCAATCGATGTCGCTCTAAACACATTTCCGGGGACAAATGCAGTTAAATTCTTTTTTTCTAATGTGATTCATGAATTTCATTGGCAGTTTTCACCGATAGGTTGATCGATATGAATAACTTTGACATTGTTTTTTTTGTCGTTGATCAATGTTATTTATGGGCGCCATTTCTTCTCTCGAATAGCGGGCGAGTTGTGACAGGAGTGGTAGGTATATATCGCAGCATTACATACAGCCAACGGATTGTGCAGGGGCTCTATATTGAGGAAACCTTATAAATCTTCTTGTTTGTATCCATATAGCATAGACCTGTATTATTTAGTATGTCGCTTTATTTTGTGTACCCCTGTGGTCAAAAATGGCATCATAATTTTCGCATGGGCTTTTATCGAGAAAACTTTGGAAATGCTGTTGTTCGAAGCCATGTAGCCGTAGCCTAGAAGTGTAATGTTTGGTATGTATGTATGGTTTGTATTTATCAGACAATGGAGCGCGATGTATAGGGAATATATGGTTGGTGCCGAGATGAGTCTTAGAAAACTGAGAGGGCGACCTTTAGCGAGAGCTCTTCAGTTTTCGGGCCGAGCCGGATAAGCTTTATCCATCTCGGCACCAACTATATATTCGATTTATCCCGTTTTCTACAAGAAAAAGCTCCTTTTTCTTCCTCATTTTTCAAATTATTTGATTTGTTTACAATAGGTAGGTCCCTTACGTCCACCTTATAGCAGCCTAAGTACGCACTTATTATAGTGACCCAAGGAAAGCAATAGTTCTATTATATCCGACTAGAATACCCGTATATCGCCAAAAATGAGTCATTTTTTTCAAAATTTCCAGCGTGATATCAATGTTTTTTTTTCGAAATATGTTGAGTTTTGCTATGTATGCTGACTGTCAATGCAATGTTAGACGTATACAGTCTTGTGCCATACTATACAGAAGGTGAACGTCCAAACGGCTCCAGTTATGGCGACATTGATAAGGGCAGCAATTAAATAACGTCCAACAAGAAGGAAAATTTCGGGGTAATATCCCCTTTTTGTATTCAGTAATGTTTGGAAATGCATGGTAACGTCACATGACGTAAATTTTCTCTGAATTCTACGTAATCACTCGCAGAAATGTTGTAAACAGCCACTGGTAGGTAGAAGGAAAGAACTTCCCTCTGATACGAACACGGCTATTGTTTCATTATATTATTCGTGTATTCGACTATAGGAAATATCTCGTAGATTGGACATACCGCGGACTACAATTAATGGGATTATCGAAAGATATTGTATACGAAATAGTGTTGAGAATTTTCAAAGAAATGGCACTCAGTAAAGATAAGTGAACGTGATAGTCGGACATTTAACATTACGAATTGTAAACAAAACAGGAAACAAACATCGGACATAACGGGAATTTCTCATCAGGCAAGAAACTTTACAGTTTTTAAATGGACTATTCAAAGGACATTGTATAGCGAAGGATATACTGGAACAAACAACAGCTTTTTTACTTAGAGAAAAGTAGGTGAAGATTGGTTACCGTGTTGCCTCGCTACTCCACCCACCCCGAGGTTCATTTAGATGATCTGGCCGTCTCATAGTCCGGACTTAAATATTATTGAGAACTTATTGCATAGACTTGGAAGACAACTGAAAAATCGGCCTGAAATCATTGATACGCGAGATAAGCTTGAGAAAGCCATTCATTACGTCTGCACAAACATTAAGTATACTATTGATACATAGCGTCAACGTGTTAATTGGGCAAGCGGGAAGGTGTGAATAACTGACTTGGTAATTAAAGACCCTTAGATGCGTCTTCAGTGTAACCAAGGTATTTTCAGTTGAAATGGATATCTGCGGACCTGATTTTTGATTCGCAATATGCGAAAATTCGTTATATCCAAATTCGTTTTAACAACTAATTTTTACAAAGGCGAAAGAAGGTTTTTGCCGGGGAATTGATTTCGATTCGTACTAAGCGAAAATTCGCATTATCAGAGTTACATTGATACATATTATTCCAGCCTACCAAGGAGGATACAGAATGTAATAAAATCAAAAGGGGTATTACAAAAGACTCAGGTACGAAAATTTGGTTCTGAATATGTTAAACAGTTTTGTTTTTCAGATCTTATTCACAGTTAACGTCAGCTATTTTGTTTTTAGACGTTTGAATTTATGGCACAAGTCTGTATCATTAACCTTATATAGCGCGTAGGAATTAACAACTGCCGGATAAAGCTAAGTTTATTAGGTTATATTAGGTCAGTGTAAATAACGAAAACTGGATAAATGGTCACCATTGCCCTCTTTTATTGTAAACAAGTGCACGGGGAAACAAACATAGCTGATTTGATTATTTCATATTCTTAACTCTTTCAGCGCCAAGTAATGCCCGACCTCTTCCGCCGGATGAAATAAATTCCACAAAAACGCTAAGAAAAATGTTTTCCAATAGGTTTGACTACACAGGCCGACGGCATTGATCTGAGACGAGACTATATGTTATGTGCACTCTGATCTTGATCTATGTCGTCCGCTAAAGCCCCTTTTTTTGCCTGTGGCAATGAAAGGGTTAAACTTTTTAAAAGTTTTCTATCATAATTTCAACTCTTTACCATACGACAAAATGTTGCACCAGACCAAATTGAAACATTGCAGGCGACAAAATAAATGTATCTCAAATTATGATTTTTGTCTTTGATAGGGTAGAAAACATTGTGGGAAAAGGAGAAAATGCTGGTTACCAGCATTTTCTCCTTTTTTCACAATGTTTTCAAAAGCCTTTTTCCTCAGGGTCCTTAAAAGTCGGGAATTTGTGGTAGAGGGTTAAGCTAGCGACTTGTATGCTACATGGTTCTGTATTCTCCGTCTCCTGGCCAGAACGAAATAAATGACAACATAGCTTAACGAACAGAAGCCGGCAGAAATTGTGGCGATAAGGAAGATAGTAGAGTAGTTCCCAGTAACATCTACGGTGTATCCGCCAATGTAGCCGCCTATGATTTCCCCACTTCCGCCAACAAAATTGCACACCGCAACAGTTGTCGCGAAACGTTCAACACCATACAGTTCTATCTGCATGGATGGTATGAAGGCAATAACCAGACCTGCTGATAAGCCCCTCAGTACCATCGCTAGAACAAGTAACCAGTACTTCATGGCAAGGGATAATGAAATATGGGCAGCAGCCCAGGCGGCATATCCAATGATCATGTATATCTCTGGCCTCGCGTCCTTGAACACTTTGATTAGAAATGTGCCTAAAAGTCGTCCACATACACCAGCTCCACCATTCACTGACAACAACATCGAACCTTCTTCGAAAGAGAAACCTTTAAGGACGGCAAGATCAGCAGAAAACCATTGTTCAACGGGCCCAAACGTCAAGAAAATAAAGTACATAAATATGTAAAAATAAAATAACGGGTCTTTGAAAATGCTGTTTGGTTTTGATTCGCGGTTTTCAGTTTTTTTCTTCGCATCGGTCAACCTCTTTGCAGAGAAGTATATGATCAATCCACATGGAACGCAGTTCAGCACAATGAGACTACTCATTATCAGCAATGTTCCGTTCCAGTAAAAAGCCTCAATGAGAGCATATGTTACAAAAGGTATTGTAATTTGGCCAATCGTTGAGCCGAAAGTAAGAATCCCAAGTGCAAATTTTCTGTTCGTCGTAAATGTCTGACTGACCGTGACAAATGTCGCTAACATATTGCAGCCCATTACGATACCTAGTATTACGCCAATCAAAACTATGAGCATGACAACATTTTCACCAAACGCGCTGCCAGCAAGTGCTACCGCACCAATAAGTGATGCAATCACAACACATGCTCCCGGGTTATATCGTTCAAAAACCTTGGCAAAAATTACACCTCCACCTGGAAAAAAAAAAAAGATGCAAAAGGATTGGCCTAACCATTCACTTCTAAGTTACTGAAATACCTACATATTATGTATATTTAAGTAAAGGAAAACTGTCCAACCTGTATTAAGCAAGCACCCACAGGACACTCGGAATGCTTGTTTATTCCCCAATCTCAACGCCAATCTGAGTACCTGGATCTCATCCGACCGACCAAATTATACAACGGAGTTCGACCACGTGTTTGATTTGTTTGGGGGGGGGGGGGGTGGTCCACACAACGGAAGGGGACAACAATTTCTGAATTACCCGCGAAAACGTCCCATATGGTCGGAAATGACCGGGTATGATTGGATGGAAGTAAAGTTTGCCCGAGCACCATATATAAAAAATATATCACCAATTGTCTTTCCGACATATCCATGTGGTCGGGAATGATCGGGTATGATCGGATGGAAGTAAAGTTTGCCCGAATACAGTATATAAACAATGTATCACCAATTGTCTTTTCGACATATCCATGTGGTCCGGAATGATCAGGTATGATTGGATGGAAGTAAAGTTTGCCCGAGTAGAATACATGTATATGAAAAATTAAAAATATATCGCCAGATGTCGTAACTTATACATACCTAGTGTCGTTCCCATGTATATACTCTGTATTAATGCTGCATCGGCCCGCAGAGCGTTAAGCGCATCAATCAGTTCTACATATATAACACCAAATGCAACTACAAGTCCGAATGCTGCAAACTGCAGATATAGGCACGCCAACATGACGAGTACGCTCTGACATTTGAACTGTGAACTGCCACCTCCACTTCCGGTTGATTTGTGAAGTATCGGGATTGATTCCGGATCACTTCCGCTTGAAGTCGATCGACTGTAATCTGTATTTTTCGTACTTGATAGTAACAGTTTTCGTGTTTGTTCGCGTTCGTATGTCTTGTAGGTATAGGAATCGGACAAAGTGATCCGCTCGTCTGTCTTTACGTTGTAGTCACTTTGTGGCATCTAGTGATCAACAAAAGATGGCTTTAAAATGGTATTAGAAAATACCGGTAATTAACTCTTTACTAAACGACCAAATTAAAGACTTGTCCAAGATAAAACATTCGCAGACAACAAATTAAATATGGCCCATATGATGATTTCATTACTTGAAAGGGTAGAAAACATTGTGAGAAAAGGAGAACTGCTTGTTACCAGCATTTTCTCCTTTTCCCACAATGTTTCAAAAGTCATTTCTTTCAGAGTCGTTAAGTTTCGCGGCTGTGTGGTAATTGGTTAATTCGTAAATGATGAATTAGGAATTAATGGTTTTAAAATGAAATGAAAAACATGTTTAAAATGTAACATCTGGGTAATTTGACCATGTACAGTACAAAACAATCTTGTATTTAAATGGCCCTGAAGAAGAAAGTTTTTGGGACGAGATTTGATTGAAAACGGGACAAAAAGTGAAAACAGGACAAAATGCTGGTACTCGGCATTTTTTTTTTCCCCCACAATGCTTTCTTTCTTTTCAGCGACAAATCTTATTATTTGGGCCAAGTTGAATTTGTCTTCTGGTTTTCCTTTGATATTTGGACGATTCAAAAATTTAGTCGCACGATAAAGAGTTAACCTTTTAGCTGCTACGCGTGACTCAATGGCCTTTGCGGACAGTGTAGATCCAAGATCAGACTGCACAGAACGTGCAGTCTGATCTTAGTTTAGTTTAAACATAAGTTTAAACATATTTATTTTACGTCGATTGAGAAACAAGTTCATACAACTTATACTAATCTCTCTCGATTCTGCTTCCTGGAAACTACACCAGTACTCGCGCCGAATGTGTGGGCCAATGAAAAGTACCAAAGTTGACATCCGCTCCCGGGTATCGAACTCAAGACCTTTTGATTACGAGGCCGACGCTCTACCTCACAACCACGGACACCACACGATCTTGTCACCACAGTCTGATCTTGTATCTACACTGTCCGATAAGGAGATATCCCCCCACCAAAAAAAAAAATAGCCAAATTCAGGGGTTTGGTATCGGCCTGAAAGCTTCTTTTTAAGTCATTTAGCAGGTTAGGGGTTGAAGTAGTATTGTTTCCTTGCTTGCAGGTGGTATTAAGCCCTCTCCCTGGTAATCTTCTAAAGTTATTGTGGCTGTGAATTGGATTGCATTGCAATGCATGGGGAGGGGGGGGGGGGAGAGGTGATTATGATGATGATGATTACAATGATGAAGACAATGATTATAACTACGAGGACGACAGAGGGAGGAAAGGAGGAGGTGGTGTAGGACATTTCTTTTTGGTGAGTCAATAAAAGTGTAAATAAGGCGGATATCGAACGGATTTTTACATGGCCATGAAAGTTGGCTTCCAGCTTGATGTTCCGTGACACAGGTTCTCAAATAGCACTAGGGGTGGGGTCCTCACCATATGTGGGGCGGGGGTTGAAATGTGTTCTCCATAGTTCAGTGAGTTTGTCAAAGTGTCACAATTTGTAACCTAACAGTTTTGGTTTGATCCCCGCCGGCCGGTCAATGATGGTTGCTCGCGCGAGGTACTTCTGAGCCGTAACTAAATACTTGTAAAATTCTTCAATTGAAACAATTTGATAAGTGATCTGTCGCTGGAATATATGTGGAAAAAACAAGAACTGTTGATAGCGACACAAATGCGACACAATATACCATTTTAACCTTTTACCACACAATCCCGTGTTTTCACAACCCTGAGGAAAAAGCCTTTTCAAAACATTGTGGGAAAAAGAGAAAATGCAGGTAACCAGCATTTTCTCCTTTTCCCATAACATTTTTTTTTTTTTTTTTTAACCATTACGAAGAGAAATTTCCTAACTTCTGTAACATTTTGTTTGCAAATGCTTTCAATTTAGACAAATCTAAAATTTTGTCGTGTGGTAAAGAGTTAAAGGAACTGAATTAGAACAAAAATGCCCTAAATAATCAAAATCTATTCACAGGTTCTACGAAATTGGTACCAGCATTTTCCTTTATTCCAGGATGGTTTTCTAAAGCCTTTATCATCAAGGTCGTAAAAACTCGGGATTGTTTCGTCAAGGGTGCAGAATGGCGCTTCAGAGTCTCAGTCCGGTTCTGGAGCTGTCACGTGACAGAGCATGTGACTTTTGCCATGATATAACTGAATGCCCTGTTGAAAGCCGCATAAAACACCATTCAAAGAAATAACTGAATAATGACAAAAGTACAACTTTAAATTACTTCTTTCTTATAAATCTTACCTGCCGAACCCCGTAGCTCAGTCGGTAGCTTACAGGACTTGAAAACAGGAGGTCGCTGGTTTGATCCCCGGCTTGGCCAATTTCTTTCCGAGGATTGATGACAGTCATTGCGGCAGGATTCATTCCTCAGGATTCATTCCTCTCCCACCACTGACCATTGTTTCGACAATGGCTAGGTGGGAAAGCAGACAGTGGCTTGGAAAGAATATTGTGCGGAGTACTGGTAAAAGAAATTCCAGGAAAGCATGGATAGGTGTGCTGGCCGTATAACTGAAATAATGTTGAAAAAGGCGTTAAACACCATACAATCAATCAATCAATAAATCTTACCTTGGATTATGAAACCAGTCTTCCTTTAAGATTTTACCATAACTGTCGTAACTTTTACAAGTAAACAGCTGTTTATTGACTGTCACGCAGGTCGTATGTCAACCCTTGCAGCACGCATTAATCAAACATGACTTATCAAGATCTTGAAAAGGACTCAAATATTACTAGTTTAAGCTATTTTTATTAGGATATAACAAACAAGGACACAGTGTGAATTCAAGATTATACCTCACTTTTTTGTCCAGTCTGATCTTGAAATGTGCAGTCTGATCTTAGTCCACAGCATCCACAAGAGCAACGTCAGAACTGTGCTTGACGCGCTAAGGGTTAACCCTTTGAATACAAAGCAAGACTTTTGGTTATATTGCGGACATGACGGGTCAGGGATCCAAGATCAGACTCCATAGAACGTGCTGTCTGATCTTGGATCTTGATTGTCAAATTTTCAAGCTATTTATGTTCTGATGGCTTGAATTAGGTTCTTTCCACTGAGAGAAAAGAAGGCAGTATTGTTAATCCTTTCAAGGATATAGGCGAAAGGAGGAGTCCTTGCGGATGGCATAGATCAAGATCAGACTGCACAGAAAGTGCAGTCTATCTTGGATCTACACCGCCCGCTTTCTTATCTAAGCCTATATAAAAAAAACCCTTTTTTTTTAATAAAAATATTCAGCCGACTGCATGTTAGACCATCGGAAAAAAAAACGAATTTATTTGGCGCCGAAAGAGTAAAGGTTCGGGACAGTTCGAGTCCAAACGAAATTAATTTGTGATCATTTTTATTGTGTCATATATTAGTACATTTTGTATTTAACCCTTTACCATACAATCCAGTCTTAACGACCGTAAGGAAGAAGGATATTGAAAAGGTTGCGGGAAAAGGAATAAAATTCTGTCAGCCAAGCGTTTTCTCCTTTTCACACAATGTTTTCCACCCTTTCAAAGACAAATCCCTTTCTTTGAGCCACATTTAGTTTGTCGTCTGCGTATGCTTTCAATTTGGATTTGTCTAACTTCTTGTCGTCTGGTAATCCCTAGGACAGTGAGAAGAACCACTGGACGCCCCTCCTAAAAGTGGAAGCAAGATCAGACTTGAGAATACGTCCACACTGTCCGATTTTCTTTATCCAACCCAAAAGGGATGTGTAATTCTAATAATCCAACTTCCATTGTCAGTCTAAAATATAATTATACAGGTAGAGCGGCGCTCTGAGAAAAGGGGGGATAACCAACTCTTTGATGCATTTTTTCAAAATGGCGTCGCATAATATGAATCTAAAAACCGGATGAACCATGAGGTAGAATAGTCCTCTGACGTGAACAGAATCAACGATAGCAGAGAGTTTCGACCCATGTCACCCTGTGCGGTCTGCGTAGGCTGACACGAATATATACTCTTTTGCAGATGCATTAAACCTTCTTATCACAGAGCATGGCTTACTGTATATTATTTTTTCGGCGTAGCTGAATGCTCTGGCTTTTAACCTGTTTCTTGTTACTGACAAAGAATGAATAGACGGTAATTTGTGATTGGTCAAAAATGTGCACATGTTCATTCGGCGGGCCCTTGCTGGCATATTTGCCCACAAAGTTATGAAACCATTATTAACAAGCGATACCCCCGGGGCCCTGATTCATATCATAGCACAATAACGTAGTACAGAATGATTCTTTTCTTGTTTCCATAAGCGATACCCAATAACCGAATACTAACTTTTCAACGAAGTGAAAAACAGTGAGGAAAAAAAGGCAATTGCTCGTGAGGTTACTTTTCATTATTTTACTTCATATTGAGCCACAAAAGATTTTAATATTCATATTCCAGTATCTCTTACGCCGTCTATCTTTTTTAAAGATATTTCTTGTTATTCATTCGGCATTCGTAGGACAATTGTGTCAACAGTAGCCTATACTGTATAACTAAATTCCTTTCAATAACAACATTTTATACGCTTAAAAAAAAAATGTGTGTCTCTGTGTTTATCAATTATGCTGATATTAAATGGAGTGGTACTATCAAAAAGATGTAAAGAAGAGAGGAAAAAAATCATATTTTACGTAAATTGTTTCGGTGATCATGGCGATGCTGAATGTTGTTGTTGTTGTAGTAGTACGATGATGAAATACATCTATGCATTTCAAATTCTTCATTTTCCCCATAAACAGCAATGTGGGATAGAGGCAGCAATTTTAGCCGTGAGTTCTGACCTTGGATTTATACCATTCGATGTTGTATGTTCAGTGAAATACGATGTTTTGAACATGTAATAACCACAAATGTATTTGACCTTGTAGCATTTAACACCTCATGTTCCGTCCTCACATGTGCGGATCGTGGTTCATACAGAAACTGTCACATCGACACAGTGTTATATTGATAGCTCTTGGCTGCCAAGGTCATGGTTTGAGCCCTTCACGTGACCTGGTTATTCCTTAGGCTGCTAAGCACGACTCAAGAACCTTTTTGCTGACAGCGTAAAGCAAGATCAGACTGCACAGAATGTGCAGTCTGATCTTAGATCCACACTGTCCGACGACGAGATATCCCCACTAAAAACCTTTTGAAATAGCAATATTTGGGTTTTTACCACTGTCTTAAAAGTTTCATTTAACTTATTTAGTGGGTTGAGGGTTAATGTTATGGAGTAAAAAGGCGCTATCGAACCTCAACACTTGCAAATCACAGAATTTTAGACTTGTCCAAGTTCAAAGCCTTGCAGACCAGGAAAAAAAAAAAAAAAAAATGATAATATGACTACATGTACATGATTTGACGATCGGATTTGTCTTTGAAGGGAAGAAAACATGGTGGAAAAAGGAGAAAATGCTGGTAACCAGCATTTTCTCCTTTTTCCACAATGTTTTTAAAAGTATTCTTCATAAAACTCAGGGTTGTTTGGTAAAGGGTAAAACTCCCGAATAAATTTAAACTCTATAAAACAACAAAATCTTAGATTTGTTCAAAGTGAAAGCATTTGCAGACGATCACATGCTCATGTTTCAACACCTCGAAACATTGTTGTAAAAGGGGTTTAATGCAGTTCCATGATGCATAATGCTTAGTGGAGGTCCAAATTAAGAGAATTTGCAGATGACAAATTTAACGTGGCTTGAAAGACAGGATTTGTCTCCGACAGCATGGAAAACATTGTGGAAAAGGAGAAAAAACTGGTTACCAGCATTTTTCCCTGTACCCACAATGTTTTGAAAATCCTTCTTTCCAGGACTTTAAAAACTCGTGATTGTTTTGCAAAGAGTTTAATGAAAATTCCAAGCCAGTGGTAAACAGCCGAATGTCGGGATTTCAAAGTTCCATTAGGCCTAAAACATTCTCACCGTTTAGTGCAGTATAAATCCAACACTGAACTGCGTGTTCACTGAAGTAAGATCTTGATATACATTATGTTCGAAAGTGCATTGAGTTATTCTTAGCAGCGTAAAAAAAATATATATATATATGAGCCATGCACTATAGAAAGGGGGCTTACTGCTTTTTCAAAAAGTATCGACCCAGTCAGCCTGCGGGGATAGGTTTTTACTATTTGTAAATTTTCTGCATGCCAAAGGATCATTCTATCTCAAGATCCAGTCCGTTGTTAAATAAAATGTTTTTATGGATCCATATTCGTGTGATGACTTGGCATTATGCATCACGGAGCTGCATTAAACCCCCTTTTGCCAGAGGAAATCATCATGTAATTATGGATCCATAAAACCAATTTTGTCTGACATCTACTGTATCATGAGTCAGAAAATTTACCACAGGCAAAAAGTTTCGGTTCAGGTCAGTCTGCGCGAACTGCACAAGCTGACCTGAATCGATACTTTCTGCAGAGGTATTAACCCTTTCGCAAACAAGCCCTGGTTTTCACGTGTCTGCAGTACAAGTCTTTTGAAAACACTGTGGGAAAAGGAGAAATTGCTCGTAACGAGCAATTTCTCCTTTTCCCACAGTGTTTTCTACCCTTTCGGAGAAACTTTCTGTCATTTTCATCAAATTTAAAATTGTCGTCTGCAAACTCTTTCAATTTGGACCAGTCTAAAATTCATCGTTTGGGAATGGGTTAAACTCCCACAGCATGACTCATATATATGTGCCATGCTCTGGCAAAGGGGGCTTAATGCATCTCCATGGTACATGATACCAAGCCATCACATCAGTATAGATCCATAAAGCCCACTTTGTCTAACAATCAACTGAATCGTAGGGTAAACTGGTCCTTGGACATACAGAAAATTGACCAGCGAAACGTTTCGGCCCAAGTCAGCCTGCGCGGACTACGCAGGCTGACCTAGGTCGATACTTTTCACAGATGCTTTAAGCCCCCTTTTTCACAAAGCATGGCTCATATAAAACAAACCGGATTTTCTTTGGTTCTCAGAGAATATGGGCTTGTTGTACATAAGAGCGTTAAAACATCTTACAGTTGTTCACTACTTTCTCTTATGAATTCAAAAACGAAGATTTGTGAGCTCGTGAGAAGTTCCAGATGGCTGATAAAACTTGAGTGCTGTTTCTCTTGTGTTACTTGTAGAACAGCAAAGTCTAAATTCTAAGACAAGCCTTTTTCATTGGCTAATATTACTTGCTCTCAGCCAATCCATCGGCTGATTATAATCCAGCACAGGTCAGTCTGATCTAAAGTTACATTCTTCGATAGTTTAGATAGATGGACGGCCGATTTGCAATCGGTAACTTTGTCTTCATTTATAATAATGCCATGTTCTGTGAAAAGGGGGCTTAATGAATCTGCGAACGGTATCGACCAGGTCAGCCTACGTGGGTCGAAACTTTTCGCTGTTGGTGAATTTTCTGTGTGTCCAAGGACCAATTTACCACATGATAGAGCCGATTATCAAAGAAGTGGCTTTTATGGATCCATAATTATGTGATGACTTGCTCGGCATAATGCATTACGGAGATGCATTAAGCCCCCTTTTGCCAGAGCATGGCTCATATCTATGAGGCCAGATATGACGTCATCATACCTATTTAAAAGTTACCCACCATATCAACGCGCAATGTTCACAACTCGGTCGATTCCGTGCTTACATCTAACCTCGTCCATACCAAGGAAATTTCCGTTTTGAAAAACTGCCAGTCAAATGCTCTTAACCCTTAGGCTGCTATGCGCGACTCAAGGATCTTCTGCGGACAGTGTAGATCAAGATCAGACTGCACAGAACGTGCAGTCTGATCTTTGATCTGCACTGTCCGATACGGTATTTTCTTTCCGACGAAATAAACTTTGAAACAGCGATATTTGGGTTTTCACTATTAAGTGAAAATTAACGTTTCATTTATTTAGCAGTTTAAGGGTTAAATATGGCGGCGCTCATGAGACACCGATAATCAACGACAACAACAACTACAGTGAAGTCATTCATCTGTCAAACTGTCAGAAAACATTTATAACGGAATTGACAAACCACTTTAGAAATTGAATTTAGAAACCGTTTTTCAACGGGATATACTTTGAAAGATTTCTTTAGAAATTTGTGAATCGTGCTTTCCTTTTTTTGCAGAGCCTTACGATTTTAAGATGGGTAAAGCGGTCTATTTCCGGTGACGAAATGTACCGTGTAGGTGCATATAACTCATCCACTAGTGACAACTCGACCAATTCCGCAACTACTGTACATCTAGCCTCGTCTGTATCAAAAGGGGGGGTCAATTTTGAAATTTTGTCAGTCATATGATCTTTAACATGGCGGCGCCCATGTACATCGATTAGCAATTGCAACAACAGCTACGGTGATAAGAAATCTGTCGCTGAAAAATGCCTACGGAATTGATAGACCAAGTAAGAAAATAATTGTACAAATTGTTTGTCAACGGAAATGTGTTAAGATTCTGATAGAAAACTGTGACTCGTGAATTTCTTTTTCGAAGTGGATTATTACGACTTAAGAACGGTAAAGCGGTATATTTCCGGCGAAGAAATGTACCGTGTAGGTGCAAAACCATTCGGCACACCTCGGGTGATCCGCTGATCAAATCCCTCGGCTGTATCACGTAGCTTGATATGCACCTACACGGTACATTTCGGACATCTCCGGAAGCACGCCACTTTACCGTTATTGAATGTAAGGCTCTTCTTAAAAAAGAAGACATGAGTAAATTTTCTATCGTTATCTTTCTATGAATATTTCAGTCGGCAAACAGTTTGTATATTAAATTTTTAGCGTGGTTTATCAATTCCGTTGAGAGCTTTTATCGACAGATCGATAGAAGTGAATAACTTCACCGTGGTTGTTCATGTCGTTGCTAAGCGATCTACAGGGGCGCCGCCATGTTAAGATCATCTGATTGGTAGTTCAAAATGGAAGACTCCTTTATACGGACGAGGTTAGATGTAGGTACGGAATCGGCCGAGTTGTGACGAGTGGGTGCAAATCAAGCTGAGTGATACAGCCGAGATCTCCCGAAGTTTGCCGAATGATAATTCATCGTAATACAGCTGGGGGATTTGATCATAGGATCACCCGAGGCTTACCGAATGAATCAACGCATGTTAGTGATCATGTGACATTTCCACAGGCCTTTGCGAAACTCTTGCTCGATATATATAGAAAAGTCTTTAGAGGTTATGTATTCCATGAAGAAAATACCAATAAAAATATTCTTTTTACTTTATTATTTTTCTTTCTCTTTCTTGTATAGTTTATATTTTCTTAATAAAGTTCGGCGGTATAACAAAATCTGCATAGCCCCTTTAACCCATTACCACACAATCCCGAGTTTTAACGACCCTGTAGGAGAAGGCTTTTGAAAACATTGTGGGAAAAGGAGGAAATACTGGTAACCAGCATTTCCTTCTTTTCCCACAATGTTTTCTACCCTATCCAAAACAGGAATCATCATTTAAGCGACATTTAATACGTCTTCTGCAAATCCTTTCAATTTGGACCAGTGTAAAATTTTGTCGTTTGGTAAAGAGTTAAATCAACTTCATAGCCGATACAGACTAGATAGTTTGTCCATATATTCGAGGATTTATCTGATAACTTGTCAAAACTATTTTAGAAACTCCCATATTTAACCCTTATCCTGCTATGTAAGTTAAATAAAACGTCAAGCCGATAGTAAACACCTGAATAATGTTATTTCAAACTTTTTGTTTTGAGAAAAATATCTTCTTATCGGACACGTTTTGTGCAGTCTGATCTTGATCTACACTGTCCGCAGAGGGTCAGTGAGTCGCGCTTAGCAGCCTATGGGTTAAATTCCCTCATATACATTAATATACTTGCATCGGATGAATCGAAAGTGACTGAAGAAATTCATTAAAACGGGCAATTTCTCGATTTGTCACAATGTTTTGTCATATTTACCTGTAGAAATATCGTTCCAACTGCATTTTACTATATTTGTCAAGAGTAATTTTTGTACGGTTCTGTAACTGATACTTTGTTTCACATGTTGTTGCCCATTGAAAAAGCACGGCATATCCCCAGCCTTTTGCCAATGAAACCCAGGAAATGCATTATGTAAATAACTGGGACCTGTCGTTGTGATATAAGCATAGTGTCCTCGACAGTCGCGTAAAACACGAGACGAGAAAGGAAATTTTTATTGTTTTGAAAAGCCCACAATTTTGTGTAAAAGGTGCATAGATAATCAGTGAAGGGATGATGACATCACATGATTGTAATCTGTTATCTGTATTTCGGTGACAAAATTTGTTCACAGACTTTACACACTAGACTTTCAAAGGTGTAACTTCCGTACCATGAATTAGTGATAGAAACGCACGGAAAGGTAAGCGAATCTTAAATTTTAGGAATCCTATCGTCAACTAGTTGCTTTCACGAACAGTATAGATTTAGAACAGACTGCGTGGAACGTGCATCTAGGTCTTTGATCTATATTACCCTGTATTTGGTTTATTAGATTATCTGACGAAACAACCTTGAGATTGCAAAACTTTTCGCCTTTTTTAATGACCAAAAATCATCCACATAGTTTATTTGGCACTCAATAGGTGCAAGAGCAGCTAAAAATGGATGTCTTTAATGACTTTATAGAATAGGATCAAAATACTATCCGGCCGTAGAACATTTGGTGTGTGATATTTGACGCGTACTTTAGTTTCAGATTTAATGGCCAAAACAGCTTAACGCTGCAGATGCGTCTCTCGTTTTGCAATGACCGAAATTTTCTGATTCGTTTCCTGGCGCTCAATGGGTTGAACTGTATTTACCGGACGACAAATCTTTAGTCTGGTCCAAATTGAAAGCATTTGCAGACGACAAAATTTGGCATTGATTTGGTAGTAAATATTGTGGTAAAAGGAGAAAATGCTGGTTTCCAGCATTTTCTCCTTTTCCAACAATGTTTTCAAAAGCCATTTTTGTCAGGATTGTTTGGTAAAGGGTTAACGGCATAACTCCAATACTCAATTCTTTACCAGACGGCAAAATTTTAGTCTCGTTCGAATTGAAACCATTTGCAGACGACATATCAAATGTGTAAAATGATGTGATGTTTCTTTGAAAGGATAGAAAAGAGTGTGGGAAAAGGAGAAAATGCTGGTTACCAGCATTTTCTGGTTTTTCCAAGGTGTTTTTTAAAGCTTTATTCTTCAGGGTCGTTGCGTAGTAAAGGGTTAATTAAAATGCTTAACAAATTAAACAGTTATTCAGAGCAAATGGTTTATTGCAAAATATTGTAACTTCAAAGATTTTTTTTTTTTTTTTTTCTTTTTTTTTGTCAACAAAAACCTCACCTTATCGGGCATTGTAGAACCAAGATCAGGCTGCAGTTCTGTGCTGCTCTGTCATGAGAAGTGACTTCAATTACGATTAGCAGCATAAAGGTCAGAGGCAGTTTTAGACAGGTGGCTGTTAATAACGGTAGAGAATAGGGTGAGACCGTGCAACATTCAAGCTGTCTTCAGTTTGAGTCGGATCGACACCACAGATATTTCGGCCTAGAGAAGTCTTGAAATTGCCATATTTGGATTTTTAAAGAAAACCAAAGGGTTAAAGAAATACTTTTTCTATATTTTTGTTGAAATAGTACAGGTATAGTGCTGGACTATTAGTTCTGAAACTCTTTGTGGGTTCAACATGAATAGGAATAATGAAAAGTAACAAAGCAGACAATTGCTTCTTTTTCTTCATTATTCAGCATATTGTGGAAGACTGAAATTTTTGAGTAGATATAGCCTATCTTTTTCGATTGATTAATTGATTGTATGGTGTTTGAAACTGTTTTCAACATCATTTCCGTTACATCGAGGCGGCCAGTGCACCTATCCATGTTTTCCTGGAGTTTCTTTTTCTAGTACTCCGCACAATATTCTGTCCAAGTCACTGGCTGCTTTCCCACATAGCCATCGTCGAAACAATGGTCAGCGGCGAGATATATTTTTCGAAGCTCTGGCGTTAATCCAACTCATTGTTGGAGAAGGAGCAGTTGCTGCCTAAAATGGCATGCCTGAAAATACAGGTAGACTGTACAAAGTCATGGGTTATAAGCTATCAAATGAAAAATATCAAATTGCCAGTTACTGCTCGAAAGTCATTATCCCTTATGAATCGACTTGTTAAGGTGTGAAAAAACGCCGTGGGCTATCGATTAACTGTACCGACCTTTGTATACTGGTGTCATAAATCTACACGCCAATAGGCCCACAGAGGCCCGTAGAATATAGATGTCGCCACTTTTGACCAATCACACATTACTATTTATTCATTCGAGACTAATAGCGAGAAGCAGGTCAAAAGCCAGCTTATATAGCAACGCCGACAAAACTATAAACGTAGATTCTGCTGACGATAGCTGTTCCTACTGTCCGTAGAGTAGGAGTCAGTGTCGGGATCTATTCTGACCGGGATTATATATAGGACAAACCAATGGTGCTCATCTTATTTTGTATATATTATCTAATTCTGCAATTATTTTGTACATGCAAAAGACGCTCAAAGACAAAGATAAGCTGACCTAGACTTCGAACTTAAAAATAACGACACTATTACGTAAACGTTGCTTAGCCCTTTACCACACAAACATGAGTTTTAAGACGATAACTAAGAAAGCTTTCGAAATCATTGTGATTACTAAGACAGCTTTCGAAAACATTGAACGAAAAGGAGAAAATGCTAGTAATCAGCATTTTCTACTTTTCTCAAAATGTTTTTTATCATATCAAATACAAATTCCACCAATGGAACCACTTTTGTCTTCTACAAATGTTTTCTATTGGGACACGTCTAAAATGTCGTCGTCTGGTACAAAGCGAACTCACGAACGACTGCAGGCGACTTTTTGTAGCCTAGTCTTGCAGCAGACACCTTCAGAATACACTGTGACGAGCAACTTCTCATTTTTTCAAAATGTTTTTACACGTTTCACTTGTATTCATGTATTACAACTGCAGTCATATTGATTATACGTATTTTACAAAGATGTTTTCAAATTCGTCTGCTGCATTGGGAACGAGATCATAAAACAAGGTCCTAAAATAGCCATGTATATATTTGTAAATCTCGTAACTAAGTAATTGATTGACTGACTGACTGACTGACTGACTGACTGATTGATTGATTGATTGATGTTTTACGCCGCTTTCAACGTTATTTCAGTCATATCACAGTGAGTGCTCACTCGCTCTTGCATGGCCTAGGGTTTATTTGTACCAGGTAAGGGCTGTGAAGTGTATAAGGCTCGGACCTTGAGCTTCCGGATTTAGAATCCAGTAGCTTTACTACTGAGCCACCCAGGACCCGACAATGATACCCGTCTTACATCTCCTACCGTCCGCTAGACGATGATTGGATGATCGATAAATAGACTGCCAGTTCAGCAGGGCCATTTCTTATAACTTAAACTGGTTGCCGTTGTACATATACATTTATATATACTTTTGCTGTCAGGGAAGGTAACCAACCTACTTATAATTTATATTGGTTACATACCCTGATACAGCAAGTGTATAAGTATATACATGTATCTGAGCCATGCTCCGGCAAAAGGGAGCTTAATGCATCTCCCTGATGCAGTGTACCAATCAAGCCATCACATAATTATGGATCCATGATATCTACTTTTTATAACAACCGACTTGATCATGAGGTAGACTGGTCCTTGGACATACAGAAAATTGACCTATAGCGAAAAGTTTCGGTCAAGGTCAGCCTGTGCGGACTGTGCAGGCTGACCTGTGTCGATACTTTTTGCAGATGCATTAAGCCTTTTTCCACAGAGCATGGTTCAATCTACAACTGGGATCAGCCTACCTGTAGCCTAACTGAGGACCCAGTCTGAATTTTAGAATGGTACTACAACATTGTGTTTCAAAAGCACCGTGAGCTCATTTGCTCGCCGTGAGCTCAGTTGTATAAGGGGTTCATGCAGATGTCGTTTTATGCAATTTTGACCCCCACACCCCTCCCCCTCCAAAAAAAAAAAAAAGGGGAATCATTCTATCTGTTTTTTTTTTTGTTTAGGCACCACAAAAATATTTTCTTTATACAACACGGTGTTTTAAAGACCCTGAGGATGAAAGCCTTTGAAAACATTGTGGGGAAAAGAAGAAATGCTGATAACCAGCATTCCCCTCCCCCATTTTTTTTTTTATACCCACTTGAATGACAAATTCCAACATTTTAGTCACATGTAATTTGTCGTCTGCAAATACTTACAATATAAAAAGGTTTAAAATATGGTA
This sequence comes from Tridacna gigas, assembly GCA_945859785.2. NCBI lineage: Eukaryota > Metazoa > Mollusca > Bivalvia > Cardiida > Cardiidae > Tridacna > Tridacna gigas. The sequence continues at coordinate 46,302,056 of OX244030.2, read as the reverse complement.
GTCAGGTAAAGAATGAACCCATTATGCACAAGAAATTGTTAAACAAGACAAAGAAGTTAAAAAAAAAAATCTGAATTTCAAGGCTGATTATAATATACATGTATTTAGGCCAGAAGATCTAAAAGAAAGACGAATCAGGTGGTAAAGATTCAACTCTTTAGATGGATTGGGTCCAACTAAAGTCGGAACATTTTTCAGCTGTAATGTATTTTATTTACGTTTTCTTTTTTATAATATACCTGATTTTTTTCCGGCTCGTTTTACACGGATAAAATAAGACACGACAGAAAAAAAAAACCCGTATCTATACACTGTGAGATACGGTTCCAAATATGGTATGATGACGTATCTCACGCGCAGAAAACCAACCTCGTTAACCCAGGTGTGAAGTATTACCATTCATCAGCGATGGATGTAGTTTACGGAATACATCGGAACTGGGTTTACGAGGATGGCAGAAAACATACATGTACACATGTACGTATTGATTTGCGATTTGATTGGTCCAAATTTACGCTATGATATTTATCCGTCACTCATTAAAATGACGTTACTAACTACTACATCATTGTTTGTTTTATTTTGTTTACCAATTTACGATTAAAACGTCAAAAACTGCAAAATTTTGTTGTTGAAAGGTGTAGACCTGTATATAAATAATATTAAAGGAAAATTACGATGTAGTGACTTTCCTGATGCTTCTATTTTCTTCTCGCTGCCTAAGAAAATTTTGACATCTCACTCGACCTTCGATCTCGCGCGATATCAAATTTTCTCACGCCGCTCGAATTAAATACAAGTACCAGGAAAGTTACGACAACATAATATTCCGTATGTACCCCCTTTCCTTCATCTCTACAGATCAGGCTGGTCCCCCTAAAATCGAAGTGAATGTTAGATAATGTGATGTATTTTAATCAAGTTTTTCCACCTTCTTTTACGTCTTGAGATAAGAATTTCATGAATTTTATTAATGTTTTCGAGATAAGAATTGTCCCACAAAAATCGAAATGGATACAAGATAATGTAGTACATTTTATTCCCCGTTCTTTTATCTCTACAGATAGGGCTGATCTCCCTAAAATAATAATTGGGAAAAAAAATGAACATTAGATAATACGGCGTATTATTCACGTTTTTCTTCCGTTCTTCTTTTTCTACAGAAAAGGTGTCCCCCTTTGATCGAAATGAATGTGAAATAATTTGGTTTGTTCGTTCAAGTTCCATCTCCCACTTCTTTTATCTCTAGACAGACTAAGCTGGTTCTATTCAAATCAAAATGAATACGAGAGAATGTATTTAATTTACATTTTTCCTCATGCTTTTTCTTCACAGTTAAGACTGGTTTACGTAAAATCGAAAAGGATATTACATAATGCGGTGTTTTTTATTTACATTTTCCCCCGTTCTTTTATCTGTCCAGAAAGGTCTGATCCCCCTCGAATCAAAATGAATGTTAGGTAATATGGCGTATGTTGTTCACGTTTTTCTCCGTTCTTTTTACTCCACAGGTTAGGCTGGTCCTACTGAAATGGAAAAGAATATGAGATAATGTGGTGTATTCTATTCACGTTTTTCCTTTTCCTGATTCCCCTAAAACCAAAATGAATGTTACATAATGTGGTGTACTTCCTCGCGCTTTTCTTATGTGCTTCTATTTTTACAAAAAAAAAACAAAAGAACGCCTGTTCCTCTTAAATCGAAATGAAATTGTGATAATGTGGCGTATTTTATTTACGGTTTTCTTCTTTCTCAACAGGCTACTAAGGCTGGAACTACTAGGTTCGAAATGAGTATGAGACGATGTGCTGTATTTTGTTAACCATTAGGCTGCTAAGCGCGACTGAAGTATACTTCCTTTTGCGGACAGTGTAGACTAAGATCAGACTGCACAGAACGTGCAGTCTGACCTTAGATATACGCTCTCCGATAAGGAGATACCTCCCCCCCCAAAAAATACCTTTGAAATCGTAGGTTTTGAGTTTTTACTGCCGGCTTGAAAGTTTCATTTCATTTCATTTATTTAGCAGGATAAGGGTTAACATTCCCTCTTCGTGTTTGATTTCTACAAATAAGGCTGGTTCTACTAAAATCGAAATGAATATGAGACGATGAGATGCATACACGTTTTCCCTAGTTCTTTTATACCTATCAAATGAGGCATGTTCTATCCAAATCGGGATAATTTTTTGGCACTTGTAGAAGACAATGCCATTACAAGTTGGCTTCTTTGAAAAAGAAGCCGGGAGAGGTCAGCATCAATGTTTTCAAATAGCTTATTGCTTTTAATTTCAATATATTTTGGTACATATAAACAAATAAGTAAGGCATTATATGATTGCCGCTGTGTAGAAAGGAGAAATCTTTTATGCATTACATGACCATGAGACACGTGACCTTTTTCCCACGTTTTCAAGTCGCGTGATCTTTTTCCGCGGTGTTCTCTTTTTCAACGAAATTCTTTGTGTGTGTGTGTGTGTGTGTGTGTGTGTAGCTTTATTTGTTTAATGAAAAATTACAACTACTGGAAAGGTCATTTGCAATCAAATCAATATAACAAATCCTTTTTGAAATCCGTCATATGAAAACAAAACACGTCTATTCGTGATTCTTGCCCTACGTCATATCCGGCGAATTCGGAATACCACGGATTCTATTTCTGCTTAGTAACGCCTTAGCAACGCGTTACTCGGTGGACGCTACCCGAAATGGACAATTTGCTACTGCAAAAAAAGAAGCTGCAGTCGACAGCAAATCGTTATTTGCGCGTCAAAATTTTATTTGAACATGATGTACGATTATCATGGCCGTCTTCCGGATGTAGTTCAAGCGCGGTGTAATTGAATTTGATGATTGTTAATGAATAACTCTATTGTCTACCCTCTGAATAATCAAAGGTTTCACTGATATTTCTCTAACCTATTTCAGATTTATATCAAAGCCAAAACCATAGAAATTATTACAAGAGCAACGTCGGGCATCCGAGTATTTTCGAGAATCATTTTAGGGGGTCATAATCAAGTAGGTCGACACTGAATTGGTAGATCTACGGAGAATAAGAACGAACATACCTCTGTGACTTGTGTAAAATTCCAAATCCTATCCACAAATAATCAACATAAGGGTGAATTAAGATCAAGAACTGATAAGAAGTAACAATTTAAAGCGACACGTGTGCGATAAATTGTGTGAATCAATCAACCACATTACAGCTGTAAGGTCTGCCACCCAGCTGTGCGATACCGAGATCAAAGGAGCTCCGAGCTAACCCTTCATCCAGTTTTCATGAAAACTAATATGACAATTATTTCCTTTATACACGTTTCTGAAAAATATAGATAGAATATAAATATCTTGGAATGGAAGGTTTAAAATTTGAGCTCAAGCTGCTTTTCTTATGTTCATGATCTAGACTCTATTACAGCTATTCGTATGTAGGAACATGACTAAAGTTGCAACAAAGAAGGTTCTTTTTTTCTTTGGACTCGTCCATCTCCAAAGAATGTGGGTGAAATGGTGCAAATTGTTATAATATGCATATAGTGCTGTAAGTTTAGTTGAGAAGCTAAACAGTCCCGAGTTTTAATGACCCTAAGAAAGAAGGTGTTAAAAAATATTGGAAAAAGAGGAAATGTTTGTAACTAGAGTTTTTACCTTTTCCCACAATACTTTCTACTTTTTCAAAGACAATTGCCTCCATTTCACCCACATTTAATCTGTCGGCTTAACATTCTTTGGATTTGGGCGAGTCCTAATTTGGCCATTTGGTAAAAGGTTTTAATCGAATAAGCTCTCACTTTTACTGTTTAACTTATGAAGGTCCAATGTCGTGAAAAAAGGGCGAACCTGGTAGCTAAGTCGGTAACGCACCTGTAGGTCTTGATACCATGGGATTGTTGGTTCAATTTTTTTAGACCTATATAAAGCTATCGATATGATGATTTGTTTTATTAAAAATGTCAGTGTCTGCAAAAAGACGGACAGTCCATTTACAAAAAAACCCCAAAACTTTAACACCATATTATTGAGAAAATCCCGACCCAAAAAAATATCTTTTTTGTCACGTTCCTGTTTAAACTACCTTAAGATGATGATCGTAAAAAAAAAAATGAAGGTCAGGACAAATTAAAAACCTTCCTTTCATCCTCCAAAAAATGTAATTTCAGCTTCATTTTGAGTCGGGAAATATCTGCTATAGTTGTTTTCGTTGAAAAGCTGATAAAGGGTTAGCCGAGTGTTCTTTTGATCTCGGTATTTCACTGCCAAAGTGGGCGACATGTAGAAGGGCTGCACATGATGTACTTGCTAGGGGCAGATTAATACACACGTGTCATGGTAAAGTTTCTATCCTGTTCAATCGAATTATGATCATTTGCAAAAATAGAGTCTGGAATTATTAAAATCTGTTACTGAGGGTAAGTCCATTTTAATTTCTGATCCGAAAAGATGCATTTCTTTTTTTTTTTTGTCCGAACACTCTTTTCCTTCAAATGGAAAGGTATGGATAACTGTTTTTTTTTTTTAATTTTTCTCAGTTCTTGCCCTGTATAACCAAGGCAGTATGCCGTGATGTTTAATGCTTCTATCTGGATGCTTCATTTTGACTCCATAATAATGTAGTCTGCACACGAAAACTTTTATCATACCGCCCAACAGGAGACAGGGCTTGTCTTAAACTTGTATATGACTCCTCTTTCTGTAGGCTATACCGTGATATTGATAATATGACAAATCTTTTTTGTCTCTCCAAAAGTGATAGTATTCATAACTGGAAGAGGTTTTAGAAATCTTTATCACAATTGCCCGAGAAATCCAACAGAACTTTACTGAAAAAATATGACGCTGACAGTGTCCGATTACATGCAGTGTCCGATTATATATGTACACAGTAAGTTTATCACCGAGTAAAAATTTCTGAGTGCGAGATATTGCGATTTAGTGAAAGTACCCGGACGACAAGAATCACGAATTTCTTACTTCAGTTTTTGGATTTCGGTTTATTTATAAAACCATGACGAAACAGACTGTGTATCAGAACGATTTCGCAGAGAAGCATGGAGTGAGGCAGCAATTTCTGAAGCAGTCTGCCTTTTAAACTCACCACTGTTGGATGACCTCTCCAATGAGTTCAATACGGCATTTTGAAAAACATGTATCTTAGTATTAGTCTGGTACCCCGCCGTACTACAAAAGTAGTGATAACGTAGTGGTAGGGGCAGGTAATCCAGACTGTCTTAGTATGTGCACAGGAAGGAAGGAAGCCCAAATAAAATCAATTTTTCTGAGACAAACCAGTGTTTCGGTTGCACTCAAATATGAAACTGAAAATGGCGTAATACAATTAACAATTAATTGGATTAGGCCATCGATCGTGGAAACACTTCCTTTTTATCGAAAATTGCTTGCTATGGCCTTCGATAGTGGCGTGATGATACACACATACCGTCTTGTTCGTCCCAAAACCAGTTCGTTCCTAGGCTTATTCGTCTCGGGGCTTGTTCGCCCGGACTTGTTCGCCCCCACAAGATTGCACCCTTCCCTAACGGATTTTGCATGAATATTATAGTAGGTTGACTTTCAAGCGAATATTTTGAAACTATTTCTGTTATCTTTCAAATTATTTATTCCACACAATGGCTCCCTTGACAAATGCTACACCAGTGTTTTAAACGCTTTGATTAGATAATGTGGTGTATACAGTTTTTCCTTTCCTTTTTTTCTCTACAGATGAGGTGGGCTCTACGATATATATTGATGCTTACAATTCTCAACAGTAATGGACTGGTCTCTGGATGTAAGTGTCTCTACCCCTACCACCAAATTTGGCTTACCTAGTGTATACATAGCTCATTAATCCTAACGGTGCCAATTAACTCTTTACCAAACGACAAAATTTTAGACTGGTCCAAATTGAAAGCATTTGCAGACGACAGAATAAATGTGACTCAAAAATTGAAATTTGTTTTGGGAAGGGTAGAAAACATTGTGGGAAAAGGAGAAAATGCTGGTTACCACAATGTTTTCAAAAGGCTTCTTTTTCAGGGTCGTTAAAGGTCGGGATTGTGTGGTAAAGGGTTTTAATTAAACAAAGCTTCAGGTCAACTGTTTGGCCAAATTAAACGTACATAGCAGACAATGTAGATCAAGATCGGATTGCATATTTTTGTGTAGTCCGATCTTAATCTATACAGTCCGCTTAAACTAGGTTAGGTTTTGACAGGCAATTAAGAGGTAAAAACTGAATCAGTACAGGAGAGATTTTTAAGGTAAGATAGGGTGTCATGGCTTACAAAGACGTATTTACGAGTACATGTTTAACATTCGGGTGATGTGGTTAATATGATGTGATGTGAAACGGGGCTTAATGCATCTGCGAAAAGTATCGGCCCACGTCAGCCTGCGCAGTCCGCGCAGGCTGACCTGGCCGAAACTTTTCGCTATTGGGGGTCAATTTTCTGCTTGAAGAAGAACCAGCTGCCGCTAAAAATGGTGTGTCTAAAAATACATGTAGGTTGTTCAGTAATGGGTTATAGGGTAACCGCACGAAAAAAGAATTAGATTACTTAATAGTACAGGAAAAAAATCATCAGAGCCATGCTGTGTAAAAAAAGGGGGGGGGGGGTTAATGCGTTTAAAAGTAGTCCGCGCAGGCTAATCTGGGCCGACACTTTTTGCTCTTGATAATTTTTCTGCATGTCAAAAGACAAGCGTATCTCATGATTCAGTAGGTTGTCATACAAAACGGACTTTAGGGATATACATAGTACTGTGATGACTTGCTTGATACAATGCACTACAGAGATGCATTAAGCCCCCTTTTCCCACAGCATGGCTCGTATCATATTCACTGTGGTGTGAACAAGCGCCTCGGAGTATAGATTAGCGGTGTCATAAATGGGCCTGCAAATAGGTCTGCAGGATAAAGTTGTCCTTTTTTCTACCAGTCCCAAATTAATATTTACTCACTCGAGAGTACTATCTAAAACTGGGTCAAAAGCAAGCTTACATAGATACATGTATATCGCAAAAAGAAATCATTTGTAAAAAGTGGAAAATTATATCAATAACTTCTATTTGTAGCCTACTAATGTTTGAACATTGTAGATAATGGAAAGCCTTGTTTTTGCCACCCTCACAAACTTGCACGATTTTGAAAACATAAAAGTTCTAAATTTGCTCATAAAGAATGGTTGAACCTAACTTGTTAATAGTGGGAAATGATGGAATGACTATTTTGCTGAAAGAATCTTACCGAATCGGATAGTGTAGATCCAAGATCAGACTGCACATTCTGTGCAGTCTGATCTTGATCCACACTCTTCTCTGAGGCGCCTTGAGATTGGGTAAGAGTTAAAGATTAACATTATCCCTTCCTATATGAGCCATGCTCTGACCAAAGGGGTCTTAATGCATCTCCATGATCCATGATACCAATCCAGCTATCACATACTTATGGATCCATAAAAGTCACTTTTTTAATAACTGACTTAATTATGAGGTAGACTGGTTCATGGACATACAGACAATTGACCAACAGCGAAAAGTTTCGGCCTAGGTCAGCCTGCGCGGACTGCGCAGGCTGACCTGGATCGATACTTTTCGCGGATGCATTAAGCCCCCTTTCCACAGAGCATGGCCTATACACACACACACACGTATATATATATATATATATATATATATATATGTGTGTGTGTGTGTGTGTGTGTGTGTGTGTGTCAATATCTTCATATCGTTTTCAGTCTGTCATTCAACAGTCCCAGAAAATGCAACTACTGGTAAGTTTTCCTGCAACATAAGTAGTAGTAGTTAATCTTATATCTTCGTGCCAGACTTTTCTTTCTTTTTCTATATGAATGATGCAAGCCAGGCCGGAGGAAAATTCTGAAAGCATTCGGACATGACAGCTGTTGTACAAGATGGGTGGGTGGAGGATTTAATATAGGTCTGGTGGCAGACGACGTAGTTTTAATAAAATCTTTCTGTGCTACGATTTATACCAATATGTATCTTAAATATTACGGTGAGTGCAACTGGGATCAGACTGGTGAGTTATTGTGGCAGAGAATAAATGCCTAAGTATTGCGTGTTGATCGATCACACAGGTGGAGTACGTTTCCTTAGCCGGGAATATGAACTAAGAGTCTCGTACAAGGAACGTTCGAGAAAGAAAGGCCCCTGTGTATCTGTAGTGTTTACATGCCTCATAATATAATTCTAGCGGTGTGCTACGTTTACACCAATTTCCCGGCGACCACGGCGGCCCCGTTTGTCCGAAACGTAGTATGCCGTGAGATTTTGGTAGTTTTTTCTCCATTTACCAAGTTCACTTTAGGTCTAGCTAGGTTTCTTTACTGTACCTCACGGTATCCGTGACAAGCCGTTGAGGGAAGGGTTGCTCAGTTCCACGGTGTACAAAGATCTACTACGGTTCGATTTGCGTTCTACCACGGATGCGAGTACGTTTTGTCCCGATCCGTCAACTTCTGATCAGCACCCTCACGTTTTTAACGTTCCTGTCACGGTCTTTTAGGTCTCCACGTTCTGCCAAGGTGTAAGAGAGATGGAACTTGGTGGACGGGCAGTTTTGGAATATGTTTGTGTCCACGGTATGGGAAGGCCTCGAAGCAGCAATTATTTCTGTAGGCTAATACTTCGACATGTCAGTATGACTTGCAAAGATGAAAAAGATTTTGTTTTTAGCGGATTTGTATAGCAAATCCGCTTACTGTGATTGTTTTGACCGGAACCAAATACATCATGCGTTACGACGCATGCGCGATAACACTGTACTACGATTTCAGTTTGACCCGAACCAAATATACTGTCATTCACGCTTGTCCCCATTCTACTTTCAGTTTTAGCTAATACGCCTCAACCTCGCTTTTGTCACTACCGTATATACTGTCCTACATCCGAAATCTAATACCAGCAAAAAGCTGCGGAAGACTGATGGATCAAATTACCATTCCTAAAACAGTAATAGAATAACAGTTACTGCGCGGCACGCTCGGCAGAACAATTTTGACTTTCCCTGCTCTTTTTAACCCCATTTTAAAATGATTGCACATGCGTTGCATGAGATGTTATTTTTCTATTACAATATATTACAGCTTTATGCTACTCCACAAATCCGCTTTCCAGGACTTTGAGTCCTTTGATTGTATATTTGCTAGGGGCATGCATACAATCTTTGACACAGAATGAGACAGAATACAATGGGGAAGGAATGTCACATTGCAGTATGCAAGAGGAAAGAGAAGAAAGAGGCGGAGAAAACAAAGATCATGTTTTGTCATATTGGTGTCATTTGACCCCCTTCAAATGAATTTAAGAAGGCAAACCTCTAAATTTTGGGGGACATTCAGCAAATGTAGGGATTCAAATTCAAAGAAAACGGGATTCAGGGAGGGAAAACTTTGCAAGATCCATGTTGCTGCGCGAATGAATATAGAAAAAAGGAAGCAACACACCTGTCACTGCGCAACAATTCTCACCAGAGAGATTTGCAATGACGATATCAATAAACACATTCCAGAACTATCTAAGGATACCTCCTACAGGTGCTCCTTTGACGAAATCCCGGAAAGGGTAATACTAGTCCTTGGGGGAAAGGACAAGAAGTACCGCTTTGCATTACAACCACGTCGAAAATTATTCCTGACTTTGAGACGTCTGGCCATAAAAGATAATTACTCACCACTTTCCTATGCATTCTAGCGTAGTAAAGCAGCCAGGTCTGCCATATGGTGTGAGAAGTGTGCAATGCCATTGTAGAAGCGTACACTAATACTTGTTTGCTGTTCCTGTGGCACCTGATGACTGGAGCGTTCTAGCACAGGAGTTTTAGAGACATCAGGCCCTCGAGAGTCATCAGCTTGAACCTAGTCCTTCACTTGTAGCAATGGTGGTGGGACAGTTATTTTACTTCAAAGTGTTTTAACGGGCAAAGCTTCAGCAGTTTATTTAGCTTTGAGTCCAGAACAGACCAGTGATTATAAAACTGTAAAAGAAAAAATTCTTAGGGCTTATGAGTTAGTTCCGGAAGCTTATAGACAAAAATTTAGAAATCTTAGAAAGGAAGCTGACAAAACACATGTTGGGCTTGCAAGAGAGAAAGAATGTCTGTTTGATAGATGGTGTATGAGTGAAAGGGCAGATGGGAATTTTGAAAATTTGAAAGAAATGATTTTACTTGAAGAATTCAAAAAATGTGTTCATCTATCTATCAAAAACCACATTACAGAACATATAGCACAGACGTTACCTAAGGCATCGGAAATGGCTGATGAGTTCTTTCTGTCCCACAAACATATTATTCAGAAGAGTTCCAAAGTTCTACTTTTAGAAAGAATAATTTCTACCAAAAGTAAAATACTTCTCGTTTCCACCGTTCTACTTCACATACCGAGAAAAAAAAGAGGGAAAAAAAAAAAAAAAAGTACTTCAAACTATCAAAATAATTCTGGTTCTTTTTCTTAGAAAACTTCTGTTTCTGAGTCAAAGTTCAGACCCGCAAGACTTCTCATGGAGGTCAAGTTTTCTCTCGTGAGAATTTAATTATTGAACAAGAAAAATACCTTGAGATTTCCAATCTGTTCAATAAGGTATGCCTGAAAATGAAATTTTTTTTCAGTTCCTGTTAGATATTATTTCAAGAATGGTGTTCTTATGTGTAAGTGGAGACCCACTGACGTCCCAGCAAATGCTGACTGGGCTGTTAAACATCAAATTGTTTTACCCCAAAATTTTAGAAATGATGTACTTTCAATGGCTCATGAAAATCCTTTAGCTGGTCATCTTGGAGTTACTAAGACTTACTATAAGGTACTTAATCATTTCTTTTGGCCATGCATGAAAAAGAATGTTTCTAAGTTTTGCAGGTCATGTCATAATTACCAAGTTGTTGGGAAGCCAAATAAGAAAATTCCTCGCGCACCTCTTCATCCTATTCCAGTTTTTGAAGAGCCCTTTAGTAGAGTTCTTATTGATTGTGTTGGTCCTTTACCAAAATCTATATCTGGGAATGAGTACTTGCTCACTATCATGTGTACTTCTACAAGATTTCCTACAGTTATACCTTTAAGGAATATTAAAGCTAAAGCAATTATCAAAGCCCTTATTAAGTTATTTTACTTTTGTTGGTCTTCCAAAGTCTATCCAATCAGATCAGGGCTCTAACTCTATGTCTAGTATTTTATAAGTTATGTATGAGTTAAATATTCATCAATACATGTCATCTGCTTATCATCCAGATAGTCAAAGAGCTCTTGAGAGATTTCATCAGACACCTAAAAAAACATAATAAGGACTTATTGTCATCAAACAGGCAGAGATTGGGATGAGGGAATTCATCTTTTATTGTTTGCTGTTAAAGAATCTGTTCAGGAATCTCTTGGGTTCAGTCCATTTGAATTAGTTTTCGGACGTTCTGTCAGAGGTCCTTTAAAACTATATAAAGAGAAACTTCTTTCTGAAGATAACACTTCTTTAAATCTTTTGAATTATGCTTCTGACTTTAGACTCAAACTATCTAAAGTTTGTGAACTTGCTCAGAACAATCTTCGCTCTACTCAAACAAAAACGAAAGAACGATATTATAAGAAGTCTAAATCAAGATTTTTCAAGCCAGAAGACCAAGTTTTAGCTCTTTTACCTGTCGCTGGTAAGCCTCTGCGAGCAAAGTATTTTGGTTCAGATATTATACAGGAAAAGGTCAGTGATGTAAATTATGTTGTTTGCACACCTGATAGACGTAAGAATACTCAATTATGTCATATTAACATGTTAAAATCTTATGTTGGCAGAAATTAATAGTAATACTGTTCAAACTGTTAATATTGTTTCACCTGTTCCACAAATTAGTGATACTTCGTGTGATACTCAGGATTCACAGGACTTGGAAAACAAAATTCCTGGTTCCTCGCGTCTTCAAAACTTGTACATTCTTCGGGACTTGGATTCGAAACTGAGACATTTAGAGTATTTTCAAAAGCAACGACTCAAGGAACTTATTTGTGAACACGAACACTTATTTCCTGATGTGCCTTCAAGAACTAACAATTGTTTTCATGATGTGGACATTGGCGATGCCAAACCAATAAGACAGCATCCATATCGGACACATCCATTCAAACAACAATATTAGAAGAAGGAAATACAATATTTATTAGAAAATGATTTTATTTGAACTTTCAAAAATTGAGTGGTCGTCACCTTGCATTTTGGTTCCAAAATCTGATGGAAGCGTTCGCATGTGTACAGATTATTGGAAAGTCAACAATGTCATCAAAACAGACACTTTCCAATTCCAAGAATTGACGACTGTATTGACAAAATTGGGAAGTCAAAATTTGTTTCAAAATTTGACTTATTAAAGGGATTTTGGCAGATTCCATTAACCGAAAAAGCCAAAGAAACTTCCGCTTTTGTTACTCCAGATGGTTTATTCCAATACAAAGTAATGCCATTTGGTATGAAAAATTCGCCTGCTACATTTCAACGTCTTGTCAGCATGGTTATTTCTGGACTTGATGGTGTTGGAGCTTACATCGATGATGTCATTATCTACAGTGACACCAGGAAGGAACATCTTTAGAGTATTCGATCTTTCTTCAACAGACTTTAGGAATATCAGTTGACGGTAAATCTGATCAAAAGTGAAAATTCTGTCATGGAACTGTAACTTTTTTAGGACATGTAGTGGGTCAGGGTCAAGTGAAACCAATTTCTGCAAAAAGTGAAGCAATCAATGATTTTCCTGTACCTTCGGGCAAAAAGCAAGTTATGCGTTTTCTGGGTATGGCTGGTTATTACAGAAAATTCTGTTATAATTTTTCTACTATTTCAGCTCCATTAACTGATCTTTTAAAGAAAAATCGTAAATTCGTTTGGTCTGAAATTTGTCAAAACATTTGAGAGCATCAAAGCCATGTAAAGAAGTGCACCTGAGCTTTTGGCTCCAAATTTTTATAAACCATTTCAACTTGCTGTAGATGCTAGTGACATTGGTGCAGGGGGAGAAAATGGAGGAAGATGAAAATGGTGTTTATCATCCTGTTTGTTATTTCTCACATAAATTTAATAAACATCAGAAAGTGTATTCCACCATTGAAAAAGAATGTCTTGCTCTTATTCTTTCTCTTCAATTCTTTGAAGTTTATGTTTCATCCTCTTCTTTTCCTCTGACTGTCTTCACCGATCACAATCCTCTTACTTTTCTTCTTAACCTAAAGCATATAAAGGACAGAGATAATGTTATAGCAGATGCACTCTCCAGATCTGAGTAGTTAATTTACTCTGTAAATTTTGTTTAAAGACTATTTTAGTATTGTCATGTTGCATTATAATGCTGTATTTTTAAGAGGTTAAAAGAAACCTTTCTTCACTTAAGCATTCTTTTTCTTTAAGGGAGGAGGTGTTACGGAATGTTCGTGAATAATCTAGTCATGTTTATTTGGTGTTCTAATTTTAGTAACAGTGTCAAGATATTTCCAGTACTTACGATGTTTTGTTTAAAAACATGATGAATGCAAAATAGTCTAGAATGAATATCAATTTTCATAATTACTTTGTAATTAGCGAATGATTTTAATCGATAGTAATATAGGTACATTGTACTTTTACTGTTTGTATGGTCGGTCCATATCCTGGTCTCAAAGAAAAATTGATGTTGTTATTGAGTAATCGAGCGTATATGTTTATTTGGAATTCCCTTGTAATTTTCTCGAATGTATTTCCGGGAGTTTCTGGGAGCACTCGATTGAGATATATAAAGTTGTTGTCGGAAGAGGGGTGAGATTGGCGCTTGTGACTGAAGTTTGAAAGGGAATAGATACTTGGCATCGCCGTTGAACCATACTCTGTCATTATCATCGTTGGATTCTCAGCTTTTGGAGATCTATTGAGCCCAGGAATTTTATTTGTTCTTCGTGACTTACTCGGTTTTCGGATCAACAGAATTGTGATATTTAGGACAGTTTGAATTGTTTAGACTCTGTGAAGTGCAAGTAGGAATTTATCATTTGTATTATAAATTACTGTGTTTTGAATTATTAAATTTTAAAACATAGTTTAGTGGAACTCTTTTGTTCTATTTTGAATCTATCCCAACGTCATTTAAGCCGTAGCCATTCGGTATCTAAGACACTGTAATTCAGTGCAAACAAAATTACATAACTATTTTTTTTTCTCCGTATTTCTCGCTGTAATCATGTACGAGGTGACAGATGCTGACCATAAAAATGCAGCGGTGGTCAAAATCAAAATCAGTGTAATAAACAACAAGTAGTCCAGTAAGCGTATTGAATAATCTATCAACCTACGTCAAAGTTATCACGTGCCATTCTGCGAGGCAAATGTAAACACAGAGGATGTTAACCAGCAAAATAATCTTTCCTGCATAACAGTTTCACAGATAAGGTGGAATAATATATTTTTCCATTGAGTATCTCTCATAAAATGGCATTATAATGAAAAATTAGATGATGTTGGAAAAAGTTACAGTGGACCTATTCGATGGGCATTAAATTTGAAAACTTCCCCACATAGTTCAGACTGCAACTTTTTTCTTGTGATTACTGCGGTATCACAGGAAATGAAAATGACAAAACCATTTCTTTTGCAATTAGTTCCAACTTTGGTGCTGTTTTTGGATAGGTTGACTGGCCTAAAATAAATCTACACACAAATATAATACTAGATCTAACTGCACTTTTTTTTTTTTTTTTTTTAAATTCAATATTGCAGTTTTTAATGCCAATTTCAATGGTATTTCATAGCGCGGAAAAACCGCTCGTTTATGACATGAAAATGTGTAATCATAGCGTCATCATAGCATTGAACACTGCAGATTTAGTAGGTCTATAACTAGAGTTCTAACATGAAACGCGAATTCGGCTCTATAAACACAGTGCAGCGGGAGCGTGGTAAAATCGACGTCACTCTATATAAAGTGACGTCATTGGCTGTCTCATGTCTCCACCCTGGGATATTTTTCAATGAAAGTCACTTGGCATTATATAACAAATTATCATTTTCCGCTTTTCGAACGAGAGGAAAGGAAAGACTCAAGGATTTACCTATACATGTATATACTATTTTTGATAAAAATTGACAACGATGAACTATTTTAAATGCTACCAGTAAACATAATGTAAATCATGTGTCTTTTCATGTTGAAGATTAACATCAAAATTTGCCAGTGTAGCATTGGAAGTGGGACTGGGTGTAGATGGGGTAATTATTCAGAGAATTTGAAGCGACTGCGACTACGATACGTTCACTTTTCTTTGTTGTTTGAAAGGGAGAAAATAAAACAGTAAAACAATGTGGGTTCTTTTTGGTTGTGTTTGATGCCTAAGATTATATTGAAATATTGAATTTTTTTTTTTTTTTTTTTTTTATTTACCGACTTGGCAGTGGGGTTTTATTTTGGTTGGTGACTGGAACAGCCATGGTTTATTCAAGGGAATTAATCCGCATCCGCTTTTGTATACTAAATAGATTATGACCTTATTTTTCTTTGATCAAGAGTTGGTCAAGTTAGAATCGAAATAATCTTTGTTCTATCGTGGTTTATTGTTCAATAAACCACGGTTGTGAGTTATGAGTTCAATCGATGATACTCAGAGAAAATACACTTAGCTTACATTTGAACATCGGACTCCGAACTAGAAGAAAAAAATATAATGAAACCTCGTATAGTAAGTTTGTCTGCAAACTTTTGTAGATTAGTTCCGGTACTGCATTATTTTTTTGTTTTTATTTTTATTTTTTTTTTCTTGAGCTATGAAAAAAAAAAAAAAAAAAAGGAAAGAAAAAGAAAAATCAGCCAATCAGAACTCGCCAATATTCATGAAAACGACTAATTAATATTGAATGATTAACATTTATTAAATCCAATTTCTAATTAGATCTTTATACCACGCAAGTCCCGTACGGTCTCCTCATTTAAAAAAAGATGTATTTTTTTTTTAAGATAGACGGCGTCAGAGAAACTGGAAAATCTGGAATGTAAATATCGAAACTCGTTTGGCTCAGTATAAAGTAAAATAATGAAAAGTAACCTCACGAGCAATTACCTCCTTTTCCTCATTGTTTTTTATTTATTTATTTATTTATTATTATTATTATTTTATTTTTTTAAAGTAATATTGGCTTATCATGGAACGCTTATGAAAATATTATGGAAAAGAATCATTCTGTACTACATTAATTTGCTATGGTATGAATCAAAGCCCCGGGGTATCTATTAGCAGTAGCAATGCTTGTTAATGCTAGTTTCATAAATGTGTGAGCAAATATGCCAACATGGGCCCGCATAATACACATGTGCACATTTTTTGACCAATCGCAAATTACCATCTATTAACATTCTTTATCAGTACCAAGAAGTAGGTGAACAGCCAGCGCATTCAGCCACGCCGAAAAACAGTAGATTGCAATTGAAAATATACAAAGTGGAGCAACCAAGATACTACCTAGTATTAGCCACCTGTCATATCAAGAAAGATTAGTACATCTTGGATCTCCCTCACTAGAATGTAGAACACATCGCGATGACATGATTAAAGTTTATAAGATTCTGCACGAACATGTTTCAAGCACCTCCAATAAAGAATTGCTCCAACTATCAACTTATAAACGAACAACTGGAAACAACTTTAAATCATTTAAGAAACAGTCAACATCTGAAATCAGAAAAAAACAGCTTCAGTATCAGAGTAACAGAACCACGGAACAGCTTAACAAACAATGTCGTAATGTCACCATATAAATATTTTTAAAAGTAGAATCAACAAACATTGAAAAGGTCACCCAAGTAAATTCATCCCGTGCTGTTACACTCCAACAAATAACGACCAACAAGAATCAAGAAACAGGAGGCCCTTCAGGAGCAAGATGCTTACCTCAGGTCGGTTAACGTAAGTTAAACCGTAAGTTAAACGCTTGAGCTACATCCGTTACATTCCGTTAATTAGTATACCCGAATTAATTATACAGCGTGTTCAAATACTCTTTTGACGCGCAAATAACAATCTGCTGTCGAATGCAGTTTCTTTTACATAGTACTTAGCAGATTGCCCATCACAGGTTGGCGTTCACCCTGTTGCGCGTTGCTATGCGCGTTACTAACTGGAAATAGAATCCGTGGTAGTGCGAATTCGTCTGAATTGACGTAGGATAAAAATCACGTTTGACGTCACGCAGAATTTTTTCAACCATTCTTGAAAGCGCGGTGGCAGTTTGGGCTTATACAGATGCATAACACACGTTCTTGTTGTGTCAAGACTATAAATGTACTCGTGTAGCAATTGTTCAAGTGGTGAAACTGGTGATCTGTTCCTACAAACTTTTTTTCGATGAATTGCATCGGGTTTCGTGTGAAACGAAAGGTTACTGGTACGATCCCTGGTTATAGAGAGGATTATTTTCAGGCTCCATATATACATACTCGTTTGGTAAAAAACAAGTAAAACAAATAGAGTTTTCAGAAAGATTCATTTTGAAATACATGAAGTCATGAATTTATGTGCCCACTGCTGATAGTCTGGTATTAGAATAAAACAGTCATCTGCATCAAAATGACTGCTATATCGCATTTTTTTTCTTTAGCCAATAGGAATTGCAAATAAGCGGAATCTATTGTAAACCCAGTCTCACCGATTTTTTTTAATTCCTATATTAGATCTACTTCAGAATCTTAAATATGGATATTACTTCAGAATTACAGTTAGAGATGTCCCAACTAAGAATAATTCTTCAATTCTTGGCATAAAACTGTTTAGATCTGTATCATAAGAAATTTTACATAGGATTTGTTTATCCTTTTATCGCTCTCTATTGTTGTGACCTGAAAGCATATATATCGATGAGAAAATTACTCATACATTTAATACCACTTTTTTGTCTCTAAATAGGAACAGTCATTGTTGACATTGACAACACAATTGATAACTGTGGTGGAGGAACAGTCACAGCAAAGACACAAGACAGTTTGTTCCAACTGAGTGGCACAAAGTTACTGGTCAATGCGTCCATCCGCCTGGAGAGCACTAATCCTCATGTTGGAAACGGAACATGTCATGGAATTCAAAAAGTACTATGAAAGCTTGCATTCTCTCTTTTAAATTTTTTTCTCCTCCAAATTAGACTTTAACACCTTTTCTACATACTGATAGCCCAGATCTTGATTAGACTGAACATTCTGTGCAGACTGATTTTGGATCTGCACTTTTCACTGCTAGATTCAAAACTATGAACAACCTTATACTCACATAGAGTAAAAGCCTACATGTACTTTAGCCCTTGCAGAAAAGTCGGAGTTATCATGTTGGCATTGAAAAAGTTAAGTACTCTGGTTCTGATTACCTCTGTGTCACATTAGATGCTCTACATGTATTGGAGCTTTGCTCTGGGAAAAGGGGGTTGAATGCATCTCCCTGATGCATTAAACCAAGCAAGGCATCACTTAAATATAGTTCCATAAAATCTGTTTTGTAGAACAAGTGACTAAGTCATGAGTAAAAAATAGTCCCTGGACAATGCAGAAATTTAAACAATAGCAAAAACTTTTCACCCCATTCAGCCTGCACTTACTGCACAGCCTGACATAGGTTGATACCTTTTACAGATGCATGAAACCCCCTTGGCACAGAACATGACTGATTTGTATCTCCATATGAATACCAAGCACAAATTTGAATCCTGGCTAGGCCAACATGATATTTTTGTAACTTTTAGTGACAGCTACTGCTGCATATAGGGATCATTCCTTCCTTGCAATGGTAATTGTCTCTTTGTAAAAATGTAACTCTTGTGCCTTTGTTTGTGAAGTACATGTACAGAAGCCATTGACTTTTTAAAGAGTGTTTTAATTACACTAGAAAAAAAAAATATATACAGTACATGGAACATTATGGCAAGATGGACTGACACATGTGACATTACACATGGTTTGTTGAAACATGGTAACTCATGGGGCAACCTTCATATAGAGTTATTATTTTAACAAAATCTCAGGTTAGAGTCCTCATGGTGGGCTTTTGTGATCACCCATTATCTGTCATCCTTTTTCTTTTGTCAACCATTTTTTTAAGCATGAGGTCAATCTTCACAAGAATGATGCTTAGGTCAAGGTCTTTCAAGGTTGGTCAAAGATTTGGACTCCAAGGAGAACACTGGTAGCCATGGCAACAAAAAAGGAAAAATTCTTCTCTTAAGCCATTAGGCCTAGGGCTACCAAATTTTGCATGGAATTTCACCAAGAGGAACTCTACCAAGTGTATTCAAATAATACCTTTAGCGACAAACTTGCATGGTCCAGCCCCTGTTGTCACAAGTTTTACATGACTTGTATACTGAAAACTTTGAAAATCTTCATGTTACATGCTGAAAAGATTAGAGCCGTAATATTTTGTATGTATCACAATGCAATGAACCTCTCCCAAATTTGTTCAAATGATGCCAATTGGGTTATTTATAACTGGCCCTGTCCAGGGTAAAAGAGTTTTACATGGTTTTACCTGTAGTGAAAGCTTTGAAAATCTTCTTGTCCCAAACACAACTTTAGGCTTAGAGCTGTAATATCTGTTTTGTCATCTAGTAAACCTCTACCAAATTTATTCATATAATGCCCCTGGGATCAAAACTAGCCCATCCCCAGGGTCACTAGTTTTTCATGGGCTTGTTTAATGAAAACCTTTGAGATCTTTTTGTTCCAAAGCAAACAGCTTAGGGCTGTAAATTTTGGTATGTAGCATCATTCAGTTGACCTCTGCCAAGTCTATTCAGCTGATACTCCTGGGGTCAAAATAGGCCCAGCCCAAGAGATCACAAGTTTTACATGGTTTCATGTAGTCAAAAATTTAAAACCAAAAGGCCTGGAGCTTTAATATTTTTTTGGCAGCTATCATCATCAGCTAACCACTACAAAGTTTGTTCATGTAATGACTGTGGGGTCAAAATTTGCCTTGTCCTGTGGGTCACAAGTTTTACATGGTTTAATACAGTGAAAACTTTTAGAATACCCTGGTCTCAAACCAAAAGGTTTAGAGTTATAATTTCTGGTTGGTGGCATCATTTAGTATATCTCTTTCAAGTTTCTTCAAAGGATACCCATTTGATGAAAATTAGCCCATTAAGTTTTGTTACAAATTTTATGTGGACTTATATATTGATAAAATGTGTACATTCAAGAGACCACATTTTCAGTCCAATACACATACAAATTGGTCGGTATGTGTGTCTTGATGCTATCATACAGTATTTGAAAACGGGTCATATTGGGTCAAAAATAGGCCACTTCGACAAATCTTTAAAAAAAAAATAAATTGTACACTCTTGAGGCCATGCACATCTTCAGTCCAATACAAATGAAAGTTAGGTCAAAATATTTGTCTTGACAATATCTTGGAGGAGTACAAAAATGGGTCAAGTCAGGTCAAAAGGATGGTCACAGAGATCAATCTGAGAAAAACCTTGTGTACACTCTAGAAGTCTCATTTTTAGTCTTGTTTGCATGAAAGCTTGTCAGAATATTTGTCTTTGTGATGTCTTGTATGAGTTTGAAAATGAAAGTTGGTCAGAATTTTTGTTTTGATATTACCTTTGACAAGTTTGAAAATGAGTCATGTTGGATTAAAGAGTAGATCAGTGGGACAAGTTTAGAAGATTCTTGTGTACACTCCTAAGGCAACAGTTTCAGACATGTACTTCTTGTATTAAAGAAGTTGATCATAATGTTTTTGTTGATGTTATGTGTGAGTCTGAAAATGGCTTATCTCTGGTAAAAAATTAGGTGGAACAAATCTTAGAATAATTTTGTGTACAAGCAATAGGATTCATAACCAGATAGATATTCATCAAAGTTAGTAAGAATGTTTGTCCTTATGGCACCTCAGACAAGTTAAAAATAGTTCACATTTGGTCACTGGGAAAAATCTTCACAAAATTTGTGTACACTCTACAGGCCACATTTTCAGTCCACTACAAATGAAATTTTAAAGTGTTTGTCCTGATGATAGCTTGGACGAGTTTGAAAATGGGTCAGGTTGGGCCAAAGAGTTGGGCACTTTGACAAATCCTAAACAAACAATGAATGTACTGTACAGGCTACATTTTCAGTCCAGTTCTCGTGAAAGTTGGTCAGATGGTCTTAAAGCTATTATGGGCCATGTTGGGTAAAAAACTAGGTGACTTGGACAGAAAATGGGTTATGTTGTGTCAAGTAGAAGGTCACTGGGACAAACTTTAGATAAACCATGTGTGTCCTCTACAGGCCAAGGTTTTAGTCCAATACACATGAAAATTCATCAGAATATTTGTCTGGATGAATACTTGGAAGACTATGAAAGTGGATAATGTAAAATGAAAAAATAGGTCAGTGGAACAAATCATAGAAAAACCTATGTGCATTCTAGAGGCCACATTTCCATTGCAGTGCTTGTGAAAGTTGGTCAGAATGTGTGTCTTGATGTTATTTTGGACAAATTTGAAAATGGGTCAAGTCAGGTAAAAAAATATGTCACAGCCACAAATCTTAGAAAAACTTTGTGTACATGCTAGAGGCCTCATAGTCATGAATACTTATACATGTATACTTATGAGAGTTGGCCAGAATGTTTGTCTGTACAATATCACAAATGAGTCTGCATACAGGTTAATACCTTCAGTCAAAATGTAGGTCAATGGGACAAATCTTAGAAAAACCCTGTTCACAATCTAGAGGCTACAATTTCAAACCAAAAATCATGAAAGTTGGTCAGAATACTCGTTTTGCTTCATAGTATTTTCTTAGTGGTACACAGGCTGATGTAAGCAATTCAGTGCCATCAGGGCCCTGGTGTTTACATAATTGAAGTCACTGCACTATATGCACCAAGCCCCCGTAGCTCAGTCGGTAGTGTACAGGACTTCAGAACAGGAGGTCATTGGTTCAATCCCCAGCTTGGCCAATTTCTTTCCGAGGATTGATGATAGTCATTGCAACAGGATTCATTCCTTTCTCACCACTGACCATTGTTTCAGTGATGGTTATGTGGGAAAGCAGCCAGTGGCTTGGAAAGAATATTGTGCGGAGTACTGGTGAAAGAAACTCTAGGTGCACTGGCCGTCATGATATAACTCAAATAATGTTGAAAACAGCGTTTAACACCATACAATCAATCAGTCAAGCACTAAACGTATGGGTTGTTTGCGAAATGAAATAAAAAAGATAATAATACAATGGTGTCAATGAAGTACTTTTTTTTTTTTCAAAGTATATTCATACATGGCGCTATAATATTTCTTGAGATTTATGTTGAAATGAATTCTATTTTAGATCAAACAGACACAGGAATTTGAGTTCCAGTGCACTGGTGGACAGGTAAATATATCAATTCTTAGCACTGGTGATGGTAGAAGTTAATGATACCTGTAGACTGTGCAAGGTTTATTTTACTTAGCCTTTACCACACAATTGTGTGAAAACATTGTGGGAAAAAGAGAAGAAAATGCTGGTAACCAGCATTTTCTCCTTTTCCAGAATTTTTTGTACCCTGTCAAAGACAATTTACATCTTTTGATTCATAAATCAATTGTCGTCTGCAATTGCTTTCAATTTGGACCAGTCTACATTTTTGTCATTTGTTAAAGTGTTAAACCTGTATAACAGTTCCTTATTTCTCTATGCTTAAAGCTCCAGCTTCTCTTAACTTTCAGTCTTCATGATATTTTTTTCAAGGACCTGCCCATTTTGGCAGACAGCATGGAATTCCATCTTACCTGATTCCAGTTCAGCTTGCCAAAAAAATAATGAACAGGATACTAGAAACATATTACTGGTGGAAGACCAGAAGAGCTTATATTATGGCATGTTTTTTGTCATCTGTCCGTCTGTTAGTTTTTTCTTGTGTATCTGATAAAATCCACATTTTTGTAACATTTTCATGAAACTTGCACTATAAATTAGTTTATATTATCAATAGCTTGAAGCCCATTGATTGTGAAGACAATCCAATAATCACTAAGAGAAAATTTGTCAGTTAAAGTTGACAATTTGCAACAATCATTAAGAGAAAATTAGTCATTTGACAATTTGCATATACATGTATCTTGTTATAGAACAGCATTATAGTAATAATAATACATGTAATAATTTAGTTTAAACATATTTTATTTGCATATTCTTATGAAATGTACATAATTTACAAATAATTCAACATGTAATGATTAAATACAGTCCACTTATTTTACTTTATTCTTTTAAAATTTGCTCAGATTATTTGTATCATCAAAGGTTCAAGCCTATTGAAAATGAAGGAAATCCAACCATCACATTTGGAAAAGGAGCCCTTTGTTGATTAATTTGGCATGTCTTATTATCTGGGTTGAAGTCATATTTTTCGTCTGTATGTCAAATATTAACTTGACCTGAAATGTTGAGCAAAAGAGCATTATTCTTACAAAAACTTTATCGTAATATTGAAAATATACTGATGTCATGATCACATTTTAACCATTGATCAAATTTCTGTAATTTTTATCTTACAGAAAGCACAGTCTTGTACAATTGATATCAGTCCAGTAGACAACTATAAACCCTTTTTCTGTAATGAAAGCTGCTTCGAGATAGCCAGCATAACTTTATCCCTAAATGAGGTAGACCTAATTTTCCTCTCTTTATCTCTTTATCTCCAGCAGATGATCTTGTTGTGGTCCAGCAGACTTTTAAAAACACTGGTTTACTTGAAAAAAAAAAAAATGGCTGTAACTAGCAATTTAGCCATAACATTATATTTTCAGGTAATGTGAATGTCTATTGAGCCTAAATTGGCTTTGAGCAACTGCATGAATGCTTACAAAGATGTTTTCAAAGTTGTCTACTGCAAATCTGTTTCAGATACTTTTACATGTATGGTCACACTTGAAAGTTGTAGGATGATGTTGTCCTAAAGATTGCTTCTCCACATTCTTATTTAGCAACAGCAACTTTTCCCATGTTTCCTCCTTGGTAAAAGAATCTTGGATGAGATAGGCATACACAGAGAAATTGGTAATTTTTTTTTTCCAGTTGAAGGGGCAGTAGGATAATGTCATAAAGTGCTATGTTTACACCATTTTCGTGGTTACCACGGCAGCCCCATTTATCCGAAACGTAGTATGCTGTGAGATTTTGGTAGTTTTTTTTACTTTAGTTACCAAGTTCATTTAGGTCTACCTATGTTTCTTTACGGTACCTCATGGTACCCTTGACAAGCCGTGGAGGGAAGGCTTGCTCAGTTCCGCAGTACCCAAAGATCTACTATGGTTACACTTGCGTTCTACCACGAATGCAAGTATGTTCCATTATGGCCCATAAAGTTCTGATCAGCACTCTCATGTTTCTAATGCTCCTGTCAAGGTCTTATATGTTCTTCACATTCTGTGAAGGTGTAAGAGGGATGGAATGTTGTGGATGAGTAGTTTTTTTAGCACATTTGTATCCATGGAAAAGGAAGCCCCGCCCCCCCCCCCCTCCCCCCAAAGCATGTTGTCTAATACCTTGACATGTCAACATGACATGCTAAGATGAAGATTTTTGTCTTTGCATATTTGCTTGGGGCATACATACAATCTTCTCTTTAGAATGAGTGAGGATACAGTAGGGACGAAAGGACACAATGACACATTGCAGTTTGCAAGAGGAGAGAGAAGAGGGAGCACAAGAAAACCAAGATCATATTTGTCATTTTGGTGATATTTGACCCCCTTCAAATGAAATTTAAGAAGGCAAACACCTAAATTTTGGGAAAGATTCAGAAAATTTGGAGGTCCAAATTTAAAGGAACAGGGATTCAGGGAAAACTCTGCAAGATCCATGAATTAAAATAGAAAAAAGGAAGCAACACACCTGCCTCTGTTCAACAATCCTCACCAGAGAGGATTGCATGATAGATTTAACACATTCCAGAACTATCTAAGGATGCCTCCCGTGCTCCTTTGATGCCATCCTGGAAAGGGTAACATCAGTCATTAAGGGACAGGACACCAAGTACCGCTTTGCATTACAACCTTGTTGAAAGTTATTCCTGACTCTGAGACATCTGGCTGAAGTAAGACAATTCATCATCACTTCCTATGCATTCTAATGTTGTAAAGAAACCAGATCTGCCATATGGTGTGAGAAGTGTGCAATGTGATTGTAGGAGCATACACTAATGAAGTGTTTGCTGTTCCTGTGGCGCCTGATGACTTGAGTGCCCTGGCACAGGAGTTAAAGAGACATCAGACCCTCTAGGATCATCAGGTTGAACCTGGTCCTTCACTGGTAGCATTGGTGCTGGAGCAGTTAAAATGGACCTTGTGCATTTTTGTTTTTTGGCTTGCACAATGCAATCTTGGACTCTTGACCTCATTTTCTTATCGCAGCTTTTATATGCTCTGAGACCTCACATGTCCATTCTGGCCTTAGTAGAGCGAAATGCGCCATAACACGCCAGATCCATAACGGCACAAAAAACAAAACCTGACAAAACTTGAAAGAACCATGAGATACCAGTGAGAAAAGAGCTTCCACATCCTACCACGGATTGTGTCTGAGTCTTCTTATGGCTTATTACTTGCTGGTAAGTTCTGTTGCGATAGAACTGTTCTGCCTTTTAGGTTTCTCATCTGCACCGGGACTGCCGTAGCAATTTTTTTGACGGTTTAAAAATATAACGAGCAATCGCGGCAAACCAAAGCAATCACGGTCTGTCAAGTTTGCTTATCCCCTTTGTCTGCGTTGTTTTATGTCAATCCTGTTTCGATCATGGTTGTCTGAAATGTGGCTACTGTGGCCGCCAGGAACATGGTGTAAATGTAGCATTGGCAACCACCCTTTTTTAGCTCACCTGAGCACAAAGTGCTCAAGGTGAGCTTTTGTGATCACCCAATGTCCGTTGTGCGTCGTCCACAATTTCTTTAAACATCTTCTCCTCCTAAACCACTGGGCCAATTTTGATGAAACTTGGCAGGGATGTTCCTCAGGTGAAGTTCTACCAAAGTTGTTCAAGAGATTGAATTCCACCCATAACTCTGGTTGCCATGGCAACCAAAAGGAAAAAAATAGCAAAATTTTTAAAAATCTTCTTCTCTGGAACTAGAAGGCGTAGAGCTTTGATATTTGGTATGTAGCATCTCCTAGTGGACTTCTACCAAGTTTGTTCATATGATGTCCCTTGGGTCAAAACTGGCCCCGCCCCGGGGGTCACAAGTTCAAACATAGGAACAAAGAAGGAAAACTTTACAATTCTTCTTCTCTGAAACTGGAAGGCGTGGAGCTTTGATATTTGGCATGTAGCATCTCCTAGTGGACCTCTACCAAGTTTGTTCATATGATGTCCCTGGGGTCAAAACTGGCCCCGCCCAGGGGGTCACAAGTTTCGAACATAGGAACAAAGAAGGAAAACTTTAACATTCTTCTTCTCTGAAACTGGAAGGCGTAGAGCTTTTTGATATTTGGCATGTAGCATCTCCTAGTGGACCTCTACCAAGTTGGTTCATATGACGCCCCTGGGGTCAAAACTGGCCCCGCCCCAGGGGTCACAAGTTTCGAACATAGGAACAAAGAAGGAAAACTTTAAAATTCTTCATCTCTGAAACTGGAAGGCGTGGAGCTTTGATATTTGGCATGTAGCATCTCCTAGCGGACCTCTACCAAGTTTGTTCATATGATGTCCCTGGGGTCAAAACTGGCCCCGCCCCGGGGGTCACAAGTTTCAAACATAGGAACAAAGAATGAAAACTTTAAAATTCTTCTTCTTTGAAAATGGAAAGCATAGAACTTTGATATTTGGCATGTAGCATCTCCTAGTGGACCTCTACCAAGTTTGTTCATATGATGTCCCTGGGGTCAAAACTGGCCCCGCCCCGGGGGTCACAAATTTCGAACATAGGAACAAAGAAAGAAAACTTTAAAATTCTTCTTCTCTGAAACTGGAAGGCGTGGAGCTTTGATATTTGGCATGTAGCATCTCCTAGTGGACCTCTACCAAGTTTGTTCATATGACGCCCCTGGGGTCAAAACTGGCCCCGCCCCAGGGGTCACAAATTTCGAACATAGGAACAAAGAGGGAAAACTTTAAAATTCTTCTTCTCTGAAACTGGAAGGTGTAGAGCTTTGATATTTGGCATGTAGCATCTCCTAGTGGACTTCTACCTAGTTTGTTCATATGACGTCCCTGGGGTCAAAACTGGCCCCGCCCCAGGGGTCACAAGTTTCGAACATAGGAACAAAGAAGGAAAACTTTAAAATTCTTCTTCTCTGATTCTAGAAGGCATAGAGGTTTGATATTTGGTATGTAGCATCTCCTAGTGGACCTCTACCAAGTTTGTTCATATGATGCCCCTGGGGTCAAAACTGGCCCCGCCCCGGGGGTCACAAGTCCTAACATAGGAACAAAGAAGGAAAACTTTAAAATTCTTCTTCTCTGAAACTGGAAGGTGTGGAAATTTGATATTTGGCATCTAGCATCTCCTAGTGGACCTCTACCAAGTTTGTTCATATGACGCCCCTGGGGTCAAAACTGGCCCCACCCCGGGGGTCACAAGTTTTGAACAAAGGAACAAAGAAGGAAAAATTTAAAAATCTTCTTCTCTGATTCTAGAAGGCGTAGAGCTTTGATATTTGGTATGTAGCATCTCCTAGTGGACCTCTACCAAGTTTGTTCATATGATTCCCCTGGGGTCAAAACTGGCCCCGCCCCAGGGGTCACAAGTTGGAACATAGGAACAAAGAAGGAAAACTTTAAAATTCTTCTTCTCTGAAACTGGTAGGCGTGGAGCTTTGATATTTGGCATCTAGCATCTCCTAGTGGACCTCTACCAAGTTGGTTCATATGATGCCCCTCGGGTCAAAACTGGCCCTGCCCGGGGGGTCACAAGTGTCGAACATAGGAACAAAGAAGGAAAACTTTAAAATTCTTCTTCTCTGAAACTGGAAGGCGTAGAGCTTTGATATTTGGCATGTAGCATCTCCTAGTGGACTTCTATCAAGTTGGTTCATACGATGCCCCAGGGGTCAAAACTGGCCCCGCCCGGGGGATCACAAGTTTCAAACATAGGAACAAAGAAGGAAAACTTTAAGATTCTTCTTCTCTGAAACTGGAAGGTGTGGAGCTTTGATATTTGGCATCTAGCATCTCCTAGTGGACCTCTACCAAGTTTGCTCATATAATCCCCCTCGGGTCAAAACTGGCCCTGCCCCGGGGGTCACAAGTTCTAACATAGGAACAAAGAAGGAAAACATTAAAATTCTTCTTCTCTGAATCTGGAAGGCGTAGAGCTTTGATATTTGGTATGTAGCATCTCCTAGTGGACTTCTATCAAGGTTATTCATACGATGCCCCTGGGGTCAAACCTGGCCCTGCCCCGGGGGTCACAAGTTCTAACATAGGAACAAAGAAGGAAAACTTTAAAATTCTTCTTTTCTAAACCTTGAAGGCATAGAGCTTTGTTATTTGGTATGTAGTGAACCTGTTCTTAGTTTGTTAGCCCACCTGAGCACAACATGTTCAGTCAGTTCGAAATTGGGTCACCTGGGGTCATAAACTAGGTCACTAGGTCAAATTAAAGAAATACCTTGTGGGCACTCTAGAGGCCACATTCATTGCTCAAATGACCTGAAATTTGGTCAGAATGTATGTCTTGATAAAATCTTAGATGAGTGGATTTGGGTCACCTGGGATCATAAACTAGGTCACTAGTAAAGTAATACCTTGTGGGCACTCTAGAGGCCACATTTCTGGCTCAATTGACTTGAAAATTGGTCAGAATGTTTGTCTTGATAAAATCTCACATGAGTCCGAATTTGTGGGGTCTTAAATTAGGTCACTAGGTCAAATTAAAGAAATACACTCTAGAGGGCACATTTATTGTTCAATTGATTTGAAAATTGGTCAAAATGTTTGTCTTGATGAAATCTAGGATGACTTTAGAATTGGGTCACCTGGGCTCATAATCTAGGTCACTAGGTCTAATTAAAGAAATGCCTTTAGGGCACTCTAGAGGTCATATTTCTTGCTCAATTGACTTGAAAGTTGGTCAGAATGTTTGTCTTGATGAAATATTGGGTGAGTTTGAAATTGGGTCAGCTGGGGTCATACACTAGGTTACTGGGTCAAATTTAAGAAACACTTTGTGGGCACTCTAGAGGCCACATTTATTGCTCAATTAACTTGAAAACTGTTCAGAATGTTTGTCTTGATAAATTTTTTTATGAGTTCTAAATTGGGTCACGTGGGGTGATAAATTAGGTCACTAGGTCAACTTACGGAAATTCCGTGTGGATGCTCTAGAGGCCACATTTTAAGCTCAATTGACCTGACAATTGGTCAGAAATTGAATTATGCACGTTGAGTGAATTTCGCCTATTGACTCAGGTGAGCATCCAGGGCCATCATGGCCCTCTTGTCAAGTCTATCAAGGACAAATGCTACCATTTGAGCCTCCTTAAGTTGTCTTCTCCAAATGCTTTTTAATTTGGTCATTTAATTAAGTCATTTGGTAAAGAGTTAACCCTTTACCACAGAATTTCAGGTCTTTTGGGTAGCATTGCCAGCATTTTCTCCTTTTTCCACAATGTTTTCTCCAATTTCAAAGACAAAAATCATCTTGTGAGCCAAATTGAATTTGTTGTCTTCAAATACTTCTAATTTGGACAAGTGTAAAATTTTGTTGTGTGATAAAAGGTTAAATACACCTAATAATATGCTTCTATCTATCTTTCAGTCACTACCAGTAGGGAGTGTGTTTTACAACGGAAAAGTGTGTGATAATGATGCTTGTGGTGATGGTAGTTGTTTTAATGGTGAAATGGAGGTAAACAAATTTCATCAAGAAGGAATAAAGTAAAGAGGTCTTACTATTTCATTAAGATAGTGATTAAGCTTCAACCCTTTCCCAAACAACAATTTGTTGATTCCTACAAACTGAAAGTAACTGCAGACTATAAATTTGAAATTGGTACAAATGAGTTATAGTTCTCTGATAGTGTAGAGAATTTTGTGGGAAATGGAGAAAATGCTGGTTACCAGCATTTTCTCCCTTCCCACAATTTTTTCAAAAAACCTTTCTCATGGTTGTTAAAACTTGAGATTTGTGGTAAATGGTGAACACAACCCTGTGTCGTTACACCCAGACAGAGAAGGCTTTAGAAAACATTGTGGTAGAGGGAGAAAATGTCACTAACCAACATTTTACCCCTTCCCCATAATGCTTAACCTTTCGCCAACAGATCCCATTTTTTTATCCACACTTGTCACCTGCAGCTGTGTTCAATATTGACAACAGTCTAAAATTTTGTTGTCTGGTAAGGAATCAATACTTGAAAGTATTTAAAAGTATGTGGT
The DNA here is from genome assembly GCA_945859785.2 of Tridacna gigas. Taxonomy (NCBI): domain Eukaryota; kingdom Metazoa; phylum Mollusca; class Bivalvia; order Cardiida; family Cardiidae; genus Tridacna; species Tridacna gigas. The sequence goes on along the minus strand of OX244030.2, from coordinate 46,271,703 downwards.
AAAAAGAAGAAATTGCATTTTAACCCTTTACCAAATGACAAAATTGTAGGTTGGACCATACTGAAAATAGTTGCAGAGGATAAATAAAATGTGTCTCAAATGATAAAACTTGTCTACTAAAAGTAGAAAACATTGTAGGATATGGAGAAAATGCTGGTAACCATCATTTTCTCCATTTTTTCACAATGTTTTCAAAAACATTATTCATCAGGGTTAAGAGCAATTTCTCCTTTTTGCATAAAAGTTTTGAAAGTGATCTGCTGCAAATGAAAAGAGTCATCTACAGTTGATAAATTGGTAACAGTTTACCACACAATCCCAAGATTTAAAAACCCAGCTACACAGAGCTTTTGAAATAATTGTGTGAGAAGAATAAAATGCTGGTACCAGCATTTTTTCCTTTCGCCACAATGTTTTCTACCCTTTCACAGACAAATTCCATTATTTGAACCACATTTAAATGTTAATTGTCTGCAAATACTTTTGATAAGGATGGATGAGTTGAATATTTTGTCAAATCGCTTAACGAGTTAACCCTTTACCACAGAATCCCAACTTTTAACTACCAAGGGGAAGAAAGCTTTTGAAAACATTGTGGGAAAAGGAGAAAATGCTGGTACCAGCATTTTATTCTTCTCACACAATGATTTCAAAAGCCCTGTGTAGCTGGATTTTTAAATCTTGGGATTGTGTGGTAAACTGTTACCAATTTATCGACTGTAGATGACTCTTTTCATTTGCAGCAGATCAATGTTTTCTGGCCTTTTCCAGAAAATCTTCATTATTTAAGACACTTTTTATTTGTTGTCTGCATATACTTTAAACTTTTGATGAATCTAAAACTTTGTTGTGTGGTAAAGGCCTAAAAGTCAATATACTGGTTGATGACTGACTTACTGATCTACAAAAATGCTCTGTCTCAGCCAGTGAGTGGTTGTTCTTGGAATAGTTTTGTTTATTTCTATCTGTGAACTTTGTGATTACTTCTCAGCCTCTTGGCAAAGATCAAATTGTAGCATCAGCTCCTATTATGCTCAGTCCATGTAGCCATTTATACATCTTGTGTAGACTGTCTTGATGGTCTAACAGCTTGGCCACATATTCAAGCACCAACAATGACACAGGTTGCTTAACTTTCACAGAGAGAAGTACACAAAACTGCATCACTGTAAAAGCAAACTCCACAGCAAGGCTTGTTTTAATTATCTGACCGCTGTGCATGACATTACTTTCGCCTTCACAAAGTCTCGGCTCTGAGACCATATCTAAATAAACCAGGGGAATATAGTTATGAGGGTAAGGCAACTCCAGTCTGGCAGTTGTCATAATCCCATCTATGCCACCAAATGCAACATGCAATAGCTCAGTCACCTATCCAGGCACAAACCATGACATACATGTACTCTGCTTAACTTTCACAGAGAGAAGTACACAAAAACACATCGCTATAAAAGCAAGCACCACAGCAAAGCTGGTTTCAAGGGCTTACATATCTAACCGATCTCTCTGACAATACTTTCTCATTTGGGAAGTCTGCACCCTGAGACTTATATAAAACAGATAAACTAGGGGAATATACAAGGACAGGGTAACTGCAGTCCAGCAGTTGTCATTATCCCACCTCTACCACCAAATGCAACACATGTGGCTTAACTGTCACATAGAGAGGTGCACCAAACTGCATGGCATTGCTATAAAAGCTAGCTCAACAGCAAGGCAGGTTTAACTCTCTACCACACAATCCTGACTTTTAACGACCCTGAGAAAGAAGCCTTGTGAAAACATTGTGGGAAAAGGAGAAAATGCTGGTAAGCAGCATTTTCTCCTTTTCCCACAATGTTTTCTGCCCTTCCCAAAACAGACTTCCATTTTTCAGTAACATTTATTTTGTCGTCTGCAAATGCTTTCAACTTGGACCAGTCTAAAATTTTGTCGTTTGGTAAAGGGTTAAGTCCTTATAATTATATAAAAGTGCTTTCCGTGATATTGGCAATGAGGTAGAATAGCCCAGAAATTGCAATGTTTAGGTTTTTCTTTCCAGACCAAAATGTCTATTAGATTTAAAATTGTGTCCATAAATTGATTATAACAGTGTGTCCTCAAATTCACATTTTTTTAACTCACCTGAGCACAAAGTTCTTAACCCTTTACCACACTATCCAGAGTTTTAATGAAAAATTTGACTGCAATGTTTCTTTGGTGACCTTACAAAACGATTTTTAGACTAGCGAAGCTAGTCTATAGGCATCATGATTGACCCAGAGTCAAAGTAAACAAAAAACCCCACAGTTGCCAAATACTGCCTCACAGTAAAATACTTCTTTCTATTAGAAATCCTAATTCTGTTATAAATGACAATTTTGACAAAAACCACTAAATCTCTACCACTCCAATTTGAACATGTCTTCTTACAAAGTAAAAGACTGAACAAGATGTCATTTATAAGGTACAAGATCTTTGCTTATATGTAAATTAAGTGACCTATGCAAAGCAGGCTATTATCAGTTATTCCTACACCACTGTAACATTATGAATGAATCTAACAATAGATACACCTAGGTAACTTGTAGCAAATCCCAGCTGCATTAACTCTCACTGGACAGGGAACCCTTATCATTCCTTCAGTCATTCATTCTTTAGATCATTGTGTACAGTTAAACTGTTATGTTAAATTGTTATTTTACGTTTAGAATATTAACCTTTACCACACAATCCAGAGTTTTAATGACACTGGGGAAGAATCCCTAGTAACCGGCATTTTCTCCTTTTCCCACATTGTTTTCTGCCCTTTTGGAATCAGGTTTTATCAATTCAGTCACATTTAATTTGTGGTCTGTAACAGCTTTGAATTTCGTTTCGCAACTACATTTTGCACTATTGAATATTGACTTATTGACTGTATGATGTTTAATGCCATTTTCAACATTATTCCGGTGCTATCATGCTGTCCAGTGCACCTATCGATGCTTTCCTGGAATTTTATTTACCAGCACCACTGCGACTCAGTGACCTTTTGTGGACAGAGTGTATTAAGATCAGACTGCAGAGAACAGCAGTCTTTTCTTGGATCTACGCTGTCCGATAAGAGGATATATTTTCTCCAAAATGTAACTTCGAAATAGCAATATTCAGGTGTTTACAATTGGCTTGAAAGTTTCATTTAATTTTTCTGGCAGATTAAGGGTTAAACTGGATGATAGTCAACCAATAGTATGCATAGCCCCAGTAGCTCAGTTGGTAGCATACAGAACATGAGAACAGGAGGTCGCTTGTTCGATCCCTGGCTCGGCCAATTTCTTTCCGAGGATTGAAGTTGAAGCCCCCGTAGCTCAGTCGGAAGTGTACAGGACTTCAGAACAGGACGTCATTGGTTCAATCCCCAGCTTGGCCAATTTCTTTCCGAGGATTGATGGTAGTCAATGCGATGGGATTCATTCTTCTCTCAAGTTTCGACAGTGGTTATGTGGGAAAGCAGCCAGTGGCTTGGAAAGAATATTGTGTGGAGTACGGGTAAAAGATACTCCAGGAAAGCATGGATATGTGCACTGGCCACCACTATATAACTAAAATAAAGTTGAAAATAGGGTTAAACACTATACAATCAATCAATCAATCAAATTCGCTAGTCTGTCAGTACTTTCAGTACTTTGATTCAAACAGCTGAGCTCAGCTAAACAACATTGCTACCAGAGCTACAAATAGTGAAATATTTTAACCACTTCTCCTTCATAATCAGTGGGAGGTTTAAAAATTGATTTCACAGAAATATTCCTTGGATATTTCTCAAACAGTTTTGCCCTACAGAACAATATGACTGCCAAAATAACAATAGGGCCATTGGCCCTAAAGCACTCATCTGAGTAAGGTCACCTAGGATTGATGAGGCTGCAAAGATCTTGGTCATGATGATGTAAATGCATGAGTGTAAGTGATCTACTTTTTGACTGATTTGACCTATTTTTGAATTTTGAATCTGGCTCAAAATGTGGCCTCTGCAGTGCACACAAAGTTTTTCTAAGATTTGGCCAAGTGACCTACTTTTTAAACTGATGTGGCCCAATTCAGAACTTGTCAGAGAATTTATCAAGACAAACATTCTGATTAAGTTTCATGAGTATCAGGCTGAAAATATGGCCTCTAGAGTGTACACAACATTTTTCTAAGATTTAGCCCCATGACATACTTTTTTACCAGACATAACCCAATTTCAAACTTGTCTGAAATTTCATCTTTACAAACATTCTGACCAAGTTTCATGAATATCAGTCTGAAAATGTGGCCTCTAGAGGGCACAAAAAGTTTTTCTAAGATTTGGCCCCGTGACCTACTTTTGACCCAACATGACCCAATTACTAACGTGTGCGAGATTTTATCCAGACAAACATTCTGACCAAGTTTCATGACTATTAGGCTGAAATTGTGGCCTCTAGAGTGCACAATAGGTTTTTCTAAGATCTGGACCAGTGACCTACTTTTTGACCTGATGTGACCCAATTTCAAACTTGACTGAGATTTTATCCAAACAAATATTCTAAGTTTCATAAGTTTCTGGCTGAAAATGTGGCCTCTAGCGTGCACACGCGGTTTTTCCAAGATTGGTCCCAGTGACCTACTTTTTAACCCAACATGACTGAGTTTCAAACTTGTCAGAGGCATCATCAAGACAAGTATTCTGACCCAAGTTTCATAAGTATTACCGGTAGACTAAAAATGTGCCCTCTCGAATGCACACAAGGTTTTTCTAAAATTTTATCTGGTGACCTACTTTTTGACTCGGCATGACGCAATTTCAAACTTGTCGGAGATTTCATCAGAGAAACATTCTGACCAAGTTTCATGAGTAATTGGACTAAAAATGCGGCCTCCATAGTGCACATAACGCTTTGCTAAATTTTGACCTGGTGACCCAATTTTGAAATTGTCTGAGATATTATTAAGACAAACATTCTGACCAATTTTCATGAGTATTTGACTGAAAATGTGGCCTCTAGTAATTGTTTACGCCTGGGAGACAGACAAGGCACGACTGACGACAGACACACAGGCACAATCACAAAAGCTCACCTTGAGCACTTCCTGCTCAGGTGACCTTAAACAACTTAAAAGCAACTTCTCTATAATAATTTGGCAGATTCTGATGTAAATGTTCCATGGATGACCCTCTACAAAAATTTATCAAATGTTTCTGCTCTGGCTTGACAATTTTTCTGCCAGAAATAAAATAGTAAACCTTTCAACAACTTGTCCTCCTGTACCAGTTGGATGAAATTAAAATTCTTTCACAGAAATGTTCCTAAGGTTAATTTGTGCTTAAATTCCTCAAAAACAATCTGCTTTGCTGAACAAGCCGGACCTGAAAATGAAAAAAAAAAACATGTAAATGAATTCTTTTTCTAAACCAGTAGGAATATTTTGAAATCATTTTATAGAAACGTACCATTGGTGACACTGCACCAACATTGCTTGAATGCTTTTAGTGCTGTGGCCAGAGCCTAAAAAACCTTTAATTCTTTACCAGACGACAAAATTTTAGACTGGCCAAGATTCAAAGCATTTGCAGATGACAAATTGAATGCGGCTCATTTGATAGGATTTGTTTCTGAAAGGTTAGAAAACGTGGGGAAAAGGAGAAAAGATGACAAAATCTCAGTCTGGTCCAAATTCAAAGCATTTTCAGACAACAAATGTGGCTCTAATGATTGGATTTGTTTCTGAAATGTTAGAAAACTGGTTACCAGCATTTTCTGCTTTTCCCATGATGTTTTCAAAGGTCTAATCTCCCAGAGGCATTAAAATTTGTCAATGTATAGTAAAGAGTTAAGTTGAACAAGTAAAATTTCAATAAGTGAACCATCATAGCAAAACGAAATAAATCATTTTCTATCTTTATATATTTGTACATGTATTTTTTTCCAAAGGCCAACAGTACTCTGATTGTCAGTCCATCAAAAAGTGAGGGAGTGTTCTCCTTATTGCTAAACAGTAGTCTGGATTATGAATCATCAACAACCCACAGTATGGAACTGATGATAAAGTCAGATAAGTATGGGAAGATACCCATTCCTGTAGTTATACATGTCTTGGATGTGGATGACCAGAGTCCAGCATTTACTGAACAACTCTATGTGTTCAACATTACTGAAGGGGTAAATCATTTTTCAGACAACAAAGTAAATGTGACACAAAAATTGAAATTTGTTTTTGGAAGAGAAGAAAACAGTGTGAGAAAAGAAGAAAATGCTGGTTACCAACATTTTCTCCTTTTCCCATAATGTTTTCAAAAGGCTTCCTCCTCAGGGTCGTTGAAAGTTGGGATTGCTTGGTTAAGGGTTACTGGATCTAAGTCATGATTTTTTACTAGTAGGTATCACACAAATGTGGATTCATTTTGTTAAATAAATGAATCATGGTGAAGAATTGATTTTGATTTCACTGGTTAACATAGGGCAATACTTTTTGCATCATGCATTAACCCACCTTTTCTCAAAGCATGACTCTTTTTCAATGCCTATGTCAGAGATACCCTTTTGATATATTGTGGTTCATAGCAAAATCGCTCTTTCCACTATGCCAAACAGTCTTTTTTTTTCAAGACCCTAAGGCATGTTTTAACTTTACCAAATGACAAAATTTTAGACTCATCAATATTCAAAGCATTTGCAGACAACAAATTACATTAATATTCTGATTATTGGATTTGTCTGTGAAAGGGTAAAAAATATTTTGACAGTGTTTTCAAAGGCCTTCTCAGTCAGGGTCGTTAAATGTTGGGATTGTGTGATAAAGGATTAAACAATTGTTGAAAAAGGAGGAACACTAGGAACCCTGATTATCTCCTTTATCAGCAACGTTTTGTACCTTTGAAAAAAAAATGTCATTATTTGAACAATATTTGATTTGTTGAATGGAAATGCCTTGCCTTCAAAATAAATATGATCCATGTTCTGGCAGAAGGGGGCTTAATGCATCTCCATGCTGCATGATACCAAGCAAGTAATCACATGATCATGGATCAAAAAAATCCATTTTGTCTAACAACCGACTTAATCATGAGGTAGACTGGTCCCTTGACATACAGAAAATTGACTAATAGCGAAAAGTTTCAGCCCGGGTCAGCCTGGGGGGACTGCGCAGGCTGACCTGGGTTGAAACATTTTGCAGATGCATTAAGCCCCCTTTTCACAGAGCATGGCTCATATGTAAGTTTCGGGTAGAGAGTTTACCCTTTTCCACGCTAGAAAATTTAAGTCAGGTCCAAACTGAAAGCATTATATAGATGACAAAAACTTTGGGCTCAAATTATGAAATTTGCCTTTGAAAGGGTAGAAAATTTTGTGGTTTGCCAGCTTTTTCTCCTTTTCCTGTAATGTTTTCAAATGCCTTTTTCTGGTCATTAAAAGTGGGGATTGTTTGGTAAAGAATTCATTGAGAATTTCTTTGGTTGTGTGCTTTGTTGCTATAAAATCAGAATTGTTGATATCTAGTATTTTCTGCTTCATTTATCATATAGATTAATGGAAAAGTCTAAATCCTATTTTAACACAATACTGTACATACTGGCAGCAACTTTAATTTAAGCTGTGTTTTCGTTTCAAGAATGTTTTAATTTGATTTTATATTTTGTATCTTAACTCTTTTGCCAGAAAATCGCATGCTTTCATAATCCGGCGGAAAAATAAGTTTTTGAAAACAATTTGGGAAGAAAAGAAAATGTTGGTAACTAGTATTTTCTCCTTTTCCCACAGTGTCTGTACTCTTTCACAGACAGATCCCATGATTTGATCTAAATTTAATTTGTCAACTGGAAATGGTTTCAATATGCATGATTCTGAAATTCTATTGTCTGGTAAAAAGTTAAGGCAAAGTAGCATCTTGCCTGCAAAGAAGCAAATCAATTTTATAAAGATGCTCATAGAAAAATCTTTTTTTTGTATTACTTCAGATTTAATGTACATTTCACATGAGAAGAAAACTTAACGGGTAGATAGGTTAAAGATATTTGTAATTATTAGAATTAAGATTATAATCAATACAGAGCTGATAGTAAGTGGAAATGTTCACTTTTACCAACATTAGTGGTTTCGTGGAAATAATTGCCACAAGATTCTGCTCTAAATTTTTGTTTTAGATTAGGTACCAAGTTAAATATTTACATAGATCTGACAAGTGGTTTTTTGTTTTAGAACTTCACCAGTAACCATATGACACAATATAAGGTGACAGCAGCGGACCAAGACCGTGGAATTGATGCACCTCTAAACTACAAAGTTACTTCTAGTAGGTATATGGGTGTGATTTTTCCTCCTTTTAGAGGATTTCCTTCCTTTAACCCTTTACCACATGGCAAAATTTCAGACTTATTTGTAAAGAATGCATTTGCAAATGACAAATGATGTATGTCTTAGATGATGGAATATGTCCATGTTACAGAGGGAAATGTTGTGGGAAAAGAAGGAAATAATGGTTACCAGCATTTTCTTCTTTTCCCACATTGTTTTCAAAAGCCTTCTCTGTCAGGATCGTTAAAAACAGTATTGTGTGGTAAAGGGTTAGAGCTGAAACCGAAAATCCAAAACTGTCCCAGCTCAATTAGATCTGCCCAGAAGTGATGTATTTATTCATGTATGTGAGTGGGGTCAGGGTTTGTTCCTTCCTTCTCCTATTCTGTCAGTCACACCCCTTTTGATTATGTCCTTGTTTTTACAGTATTTTATAAATTAACAGATGTGAGACCATTGTTTTAACCCTTCAGCAAATGACAAAATTTTAGACTGATATAAATTGAAAGCATGTGCAGTCGACAAATTAATGGTTGCTAAAATGATGATTTCTATCTTTGATAGGATAGAAGACATTGTGGGAAAAGAAGAAAATGCTGGTTACCAGCATTTTCTTCTTTTCGCACAATGTTTTCAAAAGCCTTCTCTTTCAGGGTAATTAAAAATCAGGATTTTGTGGTATAGGGTTGATTCAGGGCATGACATTTTGTTCTTGCAAACTTGCAACATCATTTAGTGTATAGTGTGCAAGAAAATGCAGTTGTAATTTAGGGTTTGAAAGCAGGTGCTGGCTTATGATAGGTGAATCCACAATATATGAACCATGCTCTGGCAAAAGGGGGCTTACTGCATCTGCATGATGCATGATACCAAGCAAGTCATCACATGATCAGGGATCTGAAGAGTCCATCTTGTCTAACAACGGACTGTATCATAAGGTAAACTGGTCCTTGGACCTACAGAAAATCGACAAATAGCAAAAAGTTTCGGCCCAGGTCAGCCTGCGCAAATGCATTAAGCCCCCTTTTCACAGAGCATGGCTCATATTTTGATATATAGTGATTTTACATTACAGCATGTTGAGCAGTTACAAGTAATTTTTCCATCTGTCACTATATTCTTTCCATTGCACTTTGTAAAGAGAAAAGCTGTATTTTCTATGGAATTGATTTGTTTGCTCTTTTATCAGGTTTTCCGACTGACGTGATATTTCATGTATCAAACAATGGAACCATCTTGGTTCACGGTAATCTTGACAGAGAAACGACTTCATACTACAGTTTAAGAATAATGGTATGTTTGAAAAATTGGTCCTTTGCCTAATTATTTTAAATCTGTTAAGCCTTCACAATTGCTGATAATTTTAGACTCCAACAAATGTTGAAAGCATTCACAGACAACAAATTAAATGCGTCTCAAAAGATGCTTTCTGCTCTATTCTGCAATGGTAGAAAACACTGAAAAGGAGAAAATACTGGTGACCAGCATTTTTCTCCTTTTTCCACAATATTTTTAAGAGCCTTCTTCTCTAGGATGGTTAAAATATGGGATTGTTTGGTAATGGCTTAATTATACCCCCCACCTATGAAGTAGAGGGGGTATACCGGTTTCACCATGTGTGTCCATTTGTCCATCTCTCCATCCATCAATCCATCCATCTTTTTATTTCTGTGCTCTAACTCAAAAGCCCTTTGACCTAGGAGGACCGAGAAACTTTATACAGGTATTGGTCATGACCCAAGGAGGTGCCCAATTGTTTTTGGGTCACATGGGTCAAAGATCAAGGTCAAGGTGAACTTTGTTTTAAAACCGTCTCCGTACTCTAACTCAAGCCATTTGGCCTAGGACCCTGAAACTTTATGCAGGTGTGCCTTATTCTTTTTGGGTTGCATGGTCAAGGTCAAGGTCACGGATGAACTTTGTTTGAAAATTGTTACCGTACTCTAACTCAAAAGCCGTTTGACCTAGGACCCTGAAACTTTATACAAGTGTTGTTAAAGACCCAAGGAGGTGCCCCTTTGTTTTTGGGTCGCATGGATCAAAGCTTAAGGTCGCAGGTGAACTTTGTTTTGGAAATCATTTCCTGTTCTCTATTTGTGCTGATTCAGTGACAAGGTGCTGGTGGAGGGTATTTGCCCACTTTGCAACAGTTCTAGTTTGCTGCAGGTAAAGCTGGTTTTAATGACCCAGAGGAATAAAGGTTTGGAAAACATTGTGGAATAGAGAATAATTATGCTGGAACCAACATTTCTCCTTTTCCCAGAATGTTTTCTACCTATTTGAAGACAAATTCCATTATTTGTGCAACATCTAGATTGTTGTTTGTTAATGCTCTTAACCCTTTACAACACAATCCCGACTTTTAACGACCCTGAAAAAGAAGCCATTTGAAAACATTGTGGGAAAAGGAGAAAATGCTGGTAACCAGCATTTTCTCCTTTCCCCACAATGTTTTCTACCCTTCCCAACACAAATTTTAATTTTTCAGTCACATTTATTTTGTCGTCTGCAAATGCTTTCACTTTGGACAAGTCTTAAATTTTGTCGTTTGGTAAAGAATTAAGTTGGATAAGTCTAAAACTTAAATGTTGTCTGGTAGAGTCAACATAATTCTTACAGTAAGTTTTTATATAGTGTAGGAGTTACAATTGTCTTATTGAGAAAATTCTAACTGATAATGACAACATTGGTTTAACCCTTTACCAACCAATCCAATGTTTTAATGACGCTGGGAAAGATACCCTTCAAAAATATTGTTGCCAAGCCCTGTAGCTCAGTCGGTTTGCACAGGACTTGAGAACAGGAAGTCGCTGGTTCAATCCTCAGCTTGGCTAATTTCTTTTGGAGGATTGATGATAGTCATTGCAACAGGATTCTTTCCTCTCTCACGGCTGACCATTTTTTCAATAATCATTATATGGGAAAGCAGCCAGTTGCTTCGAAAAAATATTGTGCAGAGTACTGGTAAAATAAACTCCAGGAAAGCATGGATAGGTGCACTGGCAGCCACAGTATAACTGAAATAATGTTGAAAAACAGCATTAAACACCATGCAGTCAAAATATTGTTAAAAATAGAGAAAAGGCTTGTATTACCTAGCATTTTCTCCTTGTCCTTTGATGATCTGTATTTCTCCTAATAACAACTGGCATCAATTTATACATATCTAATTTGTTGTCTGAAAATGCTTAAAAATTGGACAACTGTAAAAAAAATGTTTTGTTTGGTAGAAGGTGAAGTAAAGAAATAACAGTTTTAGCTTTAGAGAGAAAGATCACCTTTAACCCTTTACCACACAATCCCGACTTTTAATGACCCTGTGAAAGAAGCCTTTTGAAAACATTGTAGGAAAAGGAGAAAATGCTGGTCACCAGCATTTTCTCCTTTTCCCACTTTGTTTTCTATCCTTCCCAAAACAAATTTCAATTTTTTAATCACATTTATCTTGTTGTCTGCAAATGCTTTCAATTTGGACCAGTCGAAAATTTTGTTGTTTGGTAAAGAGTTAACTGTCTTTGATAGGATAGAAAACATTGTGGGAATAGGAGGAAATGCTGGTTACCAGCATTTTATCTTTTTCCCACAATGTTTCTATTCTGTCAAGAGAAAATTGCACCATTTGAGCCACATTGAAATTGTTGTCTGCAAATACTTTCAATTTTGACAAGGCTAAAATTTTGTCATCTGATAAAGGGTTAAATATTGCAAATTTCAAAGCTGCTTTGTCAGATTGTCTGGCAAAGAAATGAACAATCTAGGCCTAAGATCAGACTGCAGGTTTTCTGCTGTCTAATTTTGACCTACACCATCCTCAAAAGCAATAATTCTGCTTCAGTGCATAGTTGGTCAAAAACTAGGGAAAAACATTTTCTCTCAATCAATTTCATTGTAACACTTTACTACAAAACCCCATGATTTAACAACCTTGATGAAGATGGCTTTGGAAAGCATTGTCTGAAAAGTAGAATGTGCCGGTAACCAGCATTTTCTCCTTTCACCTCAGTGTTTGCTACTCTGATGCAGATAAAGCTCTTCATCTGAGCCACACTCAATTTGTTGTCTGCAAATGCTTTCAGAATGGACAAGTCTAGTATTTTGTTGTCTTGTAAAGAGATAATGTCCATGCATAGTGTTCTCTAAATATTAATACATGTAAATGTGATCTCTAGGCTTATGAAGAAGGCAGAGAGGAGGACAGATCTAATTTTACAACCGTTGTCATACATGTAATGGATGCCGACGACAACCCACCACAGTTTGCTGTTGACTCTGCAGATGTAGAAATAGTAGAAAACTTAAACAATGGTGCTGTTATTTATACTCCATCTGTAACTGACATAGATAAGGCAAGTGTTCCCACCATTCATTTATATTTTTGCTATAAGTTTTTTCATTGTATTGACTACAAAGACTGGCAAGCTTGTGCAAGGTTTTCCCTGAACCCTGTTTCATTGAAATTGTACCCTCAAAATTTTTTAACCCTTTACCACACTATCCTGAGTTTTAACTAACCTGAAAGAGAGGGCTTATGAAAACATTGTGGGAAAAGGAGAAAATGCTGGTAACCAGCATTTTCTCCTTTCCCCACAATGTTTTCTACCCTATCAAAGATAGAAATCGTCATTTAAGCTACATTTTATTTCCTGTCTACAAGTTCATCAAAGTTTAAATTGTTGCTTTCTTTTCTTTATTTGAATTAGGTCAAATAACCTCCTTATGGGAAAGTCCAGGGAAAACCCTGCTTGTGTCATTTCCTGTGGTCTGTAGTACATCTGTCCAGATATCAACATATGAACAGTGCCCTTGCAAAAGGGAGTTTCTTTGATGCACTATCCCTTTCCCAAACAAGCCCTGGTTTTCACGTGTCTGCAGTACAAGTCTTTTGAAAACACTGTGGGAAAAGGAGAAATTGCTCGTAACGAGCAATTTTTCCTTTTCCCACAGTGTTTTCTACCCTTTTTGAGACCTTTCTGCCATTTTCATCAAATTTAAAATTGTCGTCTGCAAACTCTTTCAATTTGGACCAGTCCAAAATATGTCGTTTGGGAAAGGGCTATACCAAGCAAGCTATAACATAATTATGAATCCATAAAATCCATTTCATTGTACATCTAACTGAATCACGAGATAGAATGGTCCTTGGACATGCAGAAAATTTACCAAAAGCAGAATGTTTTGACACATGTTAGCCTGCATGGATTGTGAAGCTGACCTGAATCGATACTTTTTGCAGATACATTAAACCGTCTTTTCACAGGGCATGGCTCATACATTTCAGACCTATACATGTTTGAAACTTCAAAATCAGCTTTAACCTTACTGTACAGAAATGATCCTGCAGTGGTCTTTTTCAGTAATTCTGCTAAAATGGCAATATAACAAAAAGAAATTGTGAAAAAATTTTGTTCAAATTCAGAAGCTGAAGTTTTCTTCAATATGCTATAAACATTGTCCTTGGAAGAGCCCTTTTTAGTAGGGATGGCATCAAACGCAGAGATTAGTTTTCAAATGCAGTATTCAATTTTATCATTCACAAATGTTCAAATATTCATTTCTAGAAAATTGTTTCATTGTCCAAAATTTGAATGTCAAAATACTGGAATAATAGAAGACTTGGCAAGAGATTGGTCTTACAGTATATTTAGATCAAAGGTACTTGTCACAACAATTTCACTGGCTAGTTTTCTAGCTTTCACATAAAGAGAGATTCTCACTGAATGCAAAATCAGTCAAATGCCCCTATGATTTTAAAATTTTCTTTTTTTCTGACAAGATCTTATCAGTCTGCCATTTTTGAAGAGAAATGGCAAGATCAAAGTGTGCTGGGTATTGCAAATTGGGCACTTGAGAAAAAAGTCATCAGTTTTTAGTAAGATACTCTCAGAATGTTGAAATTCTATGGGAGACTTTTAGATTTTTAATTCAGGATTAATAAAACATTTTAAGTCTTTACCACACAAACCATGAGTTTTAATGACCCTGAAGAAACAGCCTTTTGAAAACCTCGATCTGTGCAGTCTGATCTTGATCTACACTGTATGCCAAAGGTCTGTGAGTCACACTTAGCAGCTTAAGGGTTAATGGACAAATTGATGTGCTCTTAAAGCAAAAAAAAATATTCAAATATGAATTTAATATTCAAATATCTGGCCATTTTCAGAGTATTCAAAATATTTGACCATTTGTCTTATCCATATTGTGTTGCCGACACAATATTTTTATTCACTTTGGAGTACAAGTTGGTGTAACAGTTGTTTAGCATTTTTGTTTTAGAATCAAAATATCCAAACAAAAGTTCAAACAACCTCAGGTAACAAATGTCTAAATCTAGTCAAAGCTAATGTAGTATTCCTGAATGACCTGTTTTTAATTATCCTTGCAAAATACTAAAAGTCAGTCAGTCAGTCAAATGGTAAAAAAATCATTTTATGCAATATCTCACATGTTTTACTTTATTAACTTAGCTCTGGAAATCAACTGATCACATGACCTAACCCTGTACCACATAATGCCAAGTTTTAATGACCCAAGGAAGGAAGGAAGGCTTTTGAAAACATTGTGGCAAAAGGAGAAAATGCTGGTAATCAGCAGGGTTTTCCCTGGACTTTCTGTTGTGGTGGTCATTTGACCCCCTTCAAATGAATAAATGAAAGCACACATAAATTTTGGGGGTCATCTGGAAAATTTGAGGATCCAAATTCACAGAAACAGGGGGTCAAGGAAAACCCTGAACCAGCATTTCCTCATTTTCCCACAATATTTTCTACCCATTTTGGGAGCAATCTAACATTTTGAGTTACATTTAATTTGTTATCTGCAAATGCTTTCAATTTGGACAAGTCTAAAATTTTGTTGTTTGATAAAAGAGTTAATTCATTGATAAAAAACACAGGCATCGTAAGAAAACAATGGATCATATGTTTTAATTCATCAATGAAACGCAAATGACTTGCAAATATTAACAATTTAAGCACAATTCACAATCTGCACTGGTATCACAAGGGCTGTGAAGTTTTTATGGCTTTACAATTCATGGCAACCTTGATGATATGCATTAGTATCTTTTTGATTAATTTTAGATGGGCTTGTTTGGTAATCGTTATTTTGTCCTTTTTCCCAACAATGTTTTTTCACCCTCTCAGAGACATCTTGCTTTTGAGAGGTCCATTTAATTTGTTGTCTACAGATACTTCAAATATTAGTGAGTCATTAACTCTTTACTAAACAACAAAATCTTACACTTGTCCAAATTAAAAGCATTTGCAGACAAGAAAATAAATGAGGCTCAAAATTGAAATTGTTTTAGGAAGGGTATAAGAAAAGATTGTGGGGAAAAGGAGAAAATGTAAGTTACCAGAATGTTCTCCTTTTCCCACAATGTTTTCAAAAGGCTTCCTTTCTCAAGGTAGTTCAAAGTTGGAATTATGTGGTAAAAGTTAATCATTTCATTAAATTTCTTGAAGTTAGCTTAACCCTTTACCACACAATCCTGACTTTTAACAACCCTGAGAAAGAAGCTTTTTGAAAACATTGTTGGAAAGGGAGAAAATGCTGGTAACCAGCATTTCCTCCTTTTCCACAATGCTTTCTACCTTTCCCAAATAAGATTTCACTTTTCGAGTCAGATTTATTTTGTTGTCTGCAAATGCTTTTAATTTAGTCCAGTCTAAAATTTTGTCGATTGATTTATTGAGTTATTTCTTCTCCATATGGCAGAAATTTAGATTCCGCGATGGTGAAGGCATTAGCAGACAGAAAAACTGAATCATTCAAAATGATTTGGCTGGTCCCTCACATAATGATAAGTTATCATATTTTCAGGGAGAAAATGCTAAGTTTAAGTTTTCAATAGATGATCGTACAGTGTTCAATATCAATGAAACAACAGGAGCAGTTTCAGTCAAGGATTCTACAGCTGTGGACAGAGAAAAACGACAAAGTTATACACTTCAGGTATTTTGCTTTCTGTATTTTACAGGGTTTTCATCATTCTACAGACTTCAAAAAATGGTACTTGTATTGTGCTGGACTGGTTAAAAAAGCCAAATGACTTGGCCAAATTACATGAGCTGTTTTGTCAAAAAGCAGCCTGAGTTGTGGAAAAATTGGAAATCATTACTTGGAAATCTTTTGTTAAAAAAAATCAAGTACTTAACTTGCAGTTTTACAAGCTTTTTGTAGACATACAAATAAACTCAAGAAACAAAATGATTGGTAAGAAAGAAAAATGTTGCTTTTGAATGAAATAGAAAACATGGAAAAAGGAGCCACTGCTTCATAAACATTGCTGGAAGAGGAGCAATTGCCTTTAAAAAGCAGTGCCTCCTTTTCAATGATAGGGCTTTACCCTTTACCCCACTACCCAACATTTTGCAGCCTTGATGGAAAAAACTGTTGAAAACATTGTGGTAACCAGCATTTTCTCCTCCCACAGTGTTTAATGTTTATCATTTGATTTGTCATCTGCAAATGCTTTCATTTTGCACACTGCTAAATATTTGTTGTTTTGTAAAAAGTTAAACAATGAACAAGTTTGTTCCTTTGCAGCTGACCACTCAATCCACGAAAACGCCATCTAACAGGGACACCATGCAGTTACATATAACACTGAAAGATGTAAATGATAACACCCCAAAATTTGGGAATAAGTCTTATCAGACAACAATTAGAAAGGATATTGCCACTCAAACAGAGGTGCTGAAGGTAGGCAATTGCAACTAGTGCAAGTCAGCAATATATTTCATGTGACAGTTTAACACTTTACAAACCTGAGTTTTGGCAACCTTGAAGAAGACAGCTTTTGAAAACTTTTTGGGAAACGGAGAAAATGCTGGTAACGAGCATGTCATCCTCTTCCCAAAATGTTTTGTTACATTTCAAAGACATGTCTCAACATTTGAGCCACATTTAATTTGTCATATGTAGATGCTTTCATAATGGACCAGTCTGAAATTCTGTTGTCTTGGAAAGGGTTAACTCTTTACCAAATGACAAAATTGTCCACATATCCAAATCCAAAGTACTTGCAGGCAACAAAGTTGATGTGGCTAAAATTTAGGAAATTTTGTTTTAAAGGGTAGAAAAAATTGTGGAAAAGGGGAGAATAATTATGTATTATTTGTTCCTGGAGTGTTATTGTGATAAACAAATGTTTACCCACTGTGTATTGCATGTCACTTAATGTAAGGAGCAAGTTTTTCAATGTCTGTACATTTCATGCAGTCTGATCATGATCTACACTGGCTGCAAGCAATTAATACAGTCTGATTTGATCTACACTGGCCGCAAAGGCATCTAAGTTTTGAAAGGTGCTTTATGGCTTAAGTTGCCTTGGGATTCTAAGAACTCGCTGATTTTCTGTAATTTTAGGTCACTGCAATTGATCCTGATGAGGGAACAAATGGGCAAGTTAAATACAGTTTGGAACCAGCTACCACAATTTTTAGTATCGATAGTAATTCAGGAAGTATAAAACTCAAAACATTGTTGAATAAGAGTTCAGTCCAGCGCTATCAATTTTTTGTTAAAGCAGAAGATGATCCTCAAATTACAGCTATGAAACGGTTTGTACATGCATCATGCTATACTTAAGACACAGCTCAGTAAAATAAACAGAGTCAACTCAGTTAACCGTTTACCAGACGACAAAATTGTAGCCTTATCCAAATTGAAAGTAAATGCAGACGACAATTTCAGTGTGGCTCAAATGGTGCAACTTTCCTTTGATAGGGTAGAAAACATTGTGGGGAAAGGAGAAAATGCTGGTTACCAGCATTTTCTCCTTTTCCAACAATGTTTTCAAAAGGCCTCTTTCTCAGGGTAGTTAAAACTTGGGATTTGGTGGTAAAGGGTTAACAGACTAAAGTCCATTTCTTTGATGAGTTGAGATGAAAACTTTTTGTCAACTCAGAATCCGAAAATGTTACTTAAGCCTGTTAATGTTAGGGAAATGCTTCTCAAATAACAAACTCAACATAAGTCAGGATCTGAGTCTGTTAGCAAATTTGAATGAAATAAGACATTATGGACCCAGGTTTGTATGGTAAAGGGTCAGCTATGTCGGCCTTGAAAAATGAATTTTCTTTGACCCTTTCCCATACAACAATTTGATGACTCTTCCAGACTTAGAGTAACTTTAGTTAGCAAATTTGAAATTGGTACAAATGAGTTGTGGTTCTCTGATGGGGTAGAAAACATTGTGGAAAAAGTAGAAAATGTTTGTTACAAGCATTTACTCTTTTTTTTTTCTTTTTTCCCCCACAATGTTTTCAAAAGCCTTTTTAAAGGTAAGGGATTGAAATGCGATGAGTTGGGTTGAAATGCAATTAGTCTCTATTCTTAGATGGGGCTGTTAGAATTATTTTAATTGTAAATGAGAGATCAAAATTTCAGACTTTTCTTTATTTATAAAGACTTGTCTTTATGGAAGCATTTGCAGATGGCAAATAAAGTGTTAGGGTGGGGGGTGGGGGGAACAGTGGGTTTTTGCCTTTGAAAGGGTTGAAAACATTGTAGGAAAGGAAAAGAAAAACTAAAATCCTGTTAATCATTTTTTCTTTTTTTCCATATTTTCATAGACCTCCCTCAGGGTCATAGAAACGCACTGCTCTCTAAAGGCTTAACTACTTACCAGATGATAAATTTTAGGTCTTTCAGTTCTAAAATCATTTGTTGACATCAGAATTCCTTGAGCCATGCTCTGTGAAAAAGGAGCTTAATGCATCTCTGTGATGCATGATACCGAGTAAGTCATCATGTTATTCTACATCCCTGAAATCTGTTTTGTATTACAACCTACGGAATAATTAGGTACACTGGTCCTTTGACATACAGAAAATTGATCAAAAGCAAAAAGTTTCTGCCTGAGTCAGATTTGCAGGCTGATCTGGGTTGATACTTTTTGCAAATGCATTATGGCCCTTTTTCATAGAGCTTGGTTCATAGATGTTTTTCAAATGATAGGATTTGTCTGTAGAAGAGTAGAAAGCTCAAACGCAGACAGTGCTGGTTACTAGCATTTTCTCCTTGTCCCACAATATTTTCAAAAGCCCTATTCTTCTGGCCCATGAAAACTTTCAATTGTCTGGTAGAGGGTTAACAAGTAATATATTTGAGCCTGGATGAGTGGTGATGCTCTGTAATAGGGGGATTTAATGCATCTGCCAAAAGCATTGACTGGAGTCAAAACTTGCTTCTTTTGGTAAATTTTCTGCATGTCCAAGGACTATTATACCCCATGATTCAGCTGGCCATTAAACAAAATGAATTCTATGGATCTACAATCATGTGATAAGTGGCTTGGTATACTGCATTACGAAAAATTAAACCCCCTATTGCCAGAGCATGGCTCATTTATTTCATGTTGCAGACTGATAGACTGATTTAATACAGATCTACAGTGTCAGTAGTTGTTCGTTTTTAGCTTGGCTGTTTAACCCTTAAAGCACCTTTTACTAATATAGGTGCCTTTGCGGCCACTGTAGATCAAGATCAGGCTGATTTTTTATCTACACTGTCCTCTATGTTAAAACACCACAGGCAAAAGGAAGCCATGAATTTGCAATTATATTGGTTTTATTCTAGAGTGAAAATGACCACTGGGTTTATTTGGCACTTTAAGAGTAAATAATCAAGTTGAACGCATCAAGGTATTGTGATATCTCTGTCGGTTGTCTGTGGGGTAGTGATGTAGAAAACTTTGACATTTTCTTATATCTCTGTCAGTATTGACGATTGTACTTAAAACTCCAGTTAGCTATTAACTAATTAAGGGAAATCTATAATCAAAGTAGCTGATCACCTTTAAAATGAGCCATGCTCTGGCAAAAGGAGTTTAATACATTCTTGTATTTCATTATACCAAGCCAGTCATCATATGACTATGGATCTTCCATAAAATCCATTTTATCTGACAACTAGCAGAATAATGAGGTACAATGGTCATCAAACATGCAGAAAATGTACCAAAAGCAAAAAGTTTTGATTAAGGTCAGTCTGCGTGAACTGCATAGGCTGACCTGGGTCAATACATTTTGCCGATACATTAAATCCCAGTTTCACAGAGCATGGCTAAAATATATGGCAAAGTTATGTACTTTTCTTGACTTAGAATATGCAGGCAAGTGTTCACACCCATATGCAGTACCCTTGGTATAGACACAATAGGCATCAATTTAAATGAAAACTTGCAAAAAAGAAATCTTCCTTTTCTAGTGTGTCATGGGCAGAGATAACAATTGATGTTGTGGATGTCAATATTCATACTCCAAACTTGGTTGTTGAACAACAGATAGAAAATATAACAGAGAATAATGATGTTGGAATTATGGTGGGAATACTGAATGTGAGTACAGTCTATTCTAATTTGTCTGTTGGTAGAATTGAAGCTTAAACTAAGTAGATCTACTGCCTCATAGTTTCTTGGATAAATTACACATTTATTAACTTTTTAATGGAACTGCATTTTTTCTGTCCATTTTCAACAAAAAGTGCATTCTGGCTTCCTGAATGCTTGGTTGTCTCTATACTGCAATATGGAAAGCATTTGCAGACAAAAATTTATTTGTTGCAGTGATTAGATTTGTCTTCGATAGGATGTAAAATATTGTTGGAAAAAGAAGAAAATGTTGTTTACCCACATTTTCTTCTTTTTCAGTGTTTTCCTCAAGGTCATTAAAACTTGGCACAGTAGGATAAAGTGACATACATACTTTTAATGACACCATGTTGACATTGTTGATTTGACTTATTCTTTTAAATTGTTTGTTTAGATATTAGATCAAGATATATTTCATTTCTAAATACCAAAAGTCAGCATTTTGGTTGTTTTGCTCCTCATAAATAAAGTAACTTTAGTGTTGAGTCAGAGAATACGAATTTCATCTATATCTCTATGGCAAAACTGCCACAATAATTATTGTCTTTTAACCATGCTGCTGATTTAATAATCAACACTTTACCACACAACAAAAATGTAGACCAGTCATAATTGAAAGCATTTGCAGACAACAATTTAAATGTGACTCTGATGATGGATTTGGTCTTTGATAGGATAGAAAACATTGTGGGACAAGGAGAAAATGCTGGTTACCAGCATTTTCTCCTTTTCCCACAGTGTTTTCAAAAGGTTTTTTCCTCAGGTTCATTAAAAGTCGGGATTGTGTGGTAAAGGGTTAAATTAATTTATCTATTTACTTTCCCTCCAAACTCTAACAGTTGACAAAATTTTAGACTTGTTCCAATCGACGGCATTTACTGATGATCTTTAAGTGTTTCTCAAATTATAGGACTTGTCCATAAAAAGGCATACTGTAATTCACTGTATGTTTTCCAGCATTTTCTACTTTTCCCACAATCTTCTCAAAGGCCCTTTTTCCTCAGAGTGCTAAAAAATAGGATTGCTTGGTAAAGGTTTAAAGATTTTCTTCTTAATGATTCCTTGACAGTTTTAAAGGCCAGTTATTTGCATGTTAAAGAAGGGATTACTTCAAGAAGACAGTTGTTCCAGTTACGTCTTTATCTTATTACAATGTACTTTATACTTCTGCTGAAGACATTTTTCAAAAATTACAGGAAACACTTACTGATTGAGAGCAAGTACTTCTCTTACCACACTGTCTTTCATACTTTTAAAGGATAGATTTATTGCTTTTTCCATCAAATATTTCCTTTGGGTCTCTTTCTCTAGTTGAAGTTTTTTTTTCTAACTCTTTACCACATGTCAAAGTTTAAGACTTGTCCAAATTCAAAGCATTTGCAGACACAAAAAATTGAATTTTGTTTTTTGAATTGGTAGAAAACTGGTTACAAGCATATTCTCCTTTTCCCGCAATGTTTTCACGAGCCTTTTTCCTTAGGGTCATTAAAACTCAGGATTGTGTGGTAAAGGGTTAACAATCTTATTTAAAGTAATGGGTTACGATTTCCTAAGAACATGTTCATTTATGAAAAAACTTCACAAGACAAACAACACCCCTCCTTTTGTACATTGATGATTGTTGGTACTATTGTAGGCATATCAAAACACTTTAGGAAAAGCAGAAAATGCTGGTTACCAGCAATTTCTTCTTTTCCACACCATGTTTTCTACCTTTTCAAAGACAAGTCACATCATTTGACTCCTATTTTGTTGTCATTTGGAAATGTTTTCCATCTGAACAAGTCTAGTATTTAGCTGTTTCGTAAAGAGGTAACCTGAAACTACATTTTGATTGTATTATTACAGTGTACAGACATGGACTGGAAGGATACCCTGGATGTTACAATAACAGGGGGCAGTCAAGGTTATTTCAAGTTGTCAAAGTTTGGTGAAACCTTATACAGGTATTAGTTTATGTTTTACCAAAATGATAACATGCTGTTAACAACCTTGACAAAGACAGCTTTTACCAAACAACAAAATTTTCGACTTGTCCAAAATGAAAGCATTTGCAGACGACAAATCAAGTGTGACTTAGATTTCGGGATATGTCTATGATAGGTTAGATAACATTGTGGGAAAAGGAAAAAAATGCTAGTTACCATCATTTTCTCCTTTTTCCAAATGTTATTTTTACCCTGTCAAAAGCTAATACCTATACATCAGCCACAACTAATTTTTCAGCCACAAATACTTTCAGTATGGACAAGTCTAAAATTTTGTCTTTTAGCAAGGTCAAACAGGTAGTTTAGAATCAAGTGGGAGACTGTTTAGATTCAAGATTAGACTGCATGTTCTGTGTGGTCTGATATTGATGGAAGTAAAACTTGACCTTTAAATTTCTTTTCACAAATAGTTGCTTTTTAGCTCACCTGAGCACTTAGTGCTCAGGGTGAGCTATTGTGATCGATCGTTGTCCGGCGTCCGTCCGTCCGTCCGTGTGTCCGTCCATCCGTGAACAATTACTTAAAAAATCTTCTCCTCTGAAACCGCCCAACAGATTTCAATGAAACTTCACAGAAATTATCCTTAGGTGATGCACTTTCAGAATACTTCAAAGATTTGAATTCCATGAAGAACTCTGGTTGCCATGGCAACCGAGAGAAAAAACTTTAAAAATCTTCTTGTCCCAAACCGTAAGGGCTAGAGCTTTCATATTTGGCATGTAGCATCATCTAATAGCCCTCTACCAAAATACTTCAAATTATGGCACTGTTGTTGAAATTGGCCCTATGTTGTGGGTTCTCGGATTTCACATAGAGATAAAGAGGGGAATCTTCAAAAATCTTCTTGTTTACACTCTAGCATCTACAAATATTGACCAATCAGTATCAAACTTGGCCACAATGTATATGCCCATAAGGTCTCGGATGAGTTCGATTTTGGATCAAATCCAATCAGAACATCAGGAGTTATTTGCCCTTGAATTTGCAAAAATTACTGAATCTGACTTTGTTTACACTCTAGCATCTACAAATATTACTCAGTCAGCACCAAACATTGTCAAAGTGTGTGTGATCATAAGATCTCAGATTAGTTCAATTATGGATCTAATCAGACCAGAACTGTCTGAGTTGTCTGCCCTTGAATTAGAAAATTTGCCATATTTGACTTTGTTTACACTCTAGCATCTGCAAATATTGACCAATCAGTACCAAACTTGGTCAAAATATATATTCCCATAAGGTCTCGGAAGAGTTCAGTTATGGGTCAAATTGAACCAGAACATCCAGAGTTATTTGCCCTTGAATTGGACAAAATTTCCATATTTGACTTTGTTTACACTCTAGCATCTACAAATATATACCAATCAGTACCAAACTTGGTAAAAATTTATATGACCATAAGATCTTGGATGGGTTTTGATTATGGGTCTTATTAGACCCAAACAACATGAGTTATTTGCCCTTCAATTAGAGTTGCTGTATTTGACTTGGTTTACTCTGTAGCATCTACACGTATATATAATGCAAACTGAAAAATCTTTATGTTTAAAACCAAAATGCCTAGAGCTATGATACTTTGCATGAAGCATCACCTTGTGGACCTCAAGAAATTTTGCACACAAGATGCCCCTGGGATCATTACAGGTCCAGCTGCGGGGCTTAGACGTTTGTACTTAGGTATCTTTCGTGCAATTATAAGAAAATTTTCTGGGTAACCAAAGGCCTAGACCTCTGTTAAAGTTGTGAGTTGTCTCTCTTTCATAATCATTTGGCTTGAACTTCAGTATTTGGTATTTATCTTCATTGTTAACCTGTACTGCTTAGTACTCAGGTGAGCGATATAGGACCATCATGGTCCTCTTGTTTGGGCAATAGTTATCAAGATCATACTACACAAAACATGCAGTCTTATCTTTGATCCACACTGTCCACTTTGCTGAAACACAATAGACAAGAGCAACCAGAAGCTCACAAATTACTCGGTCTTCTTTGTAGGCTAAAAATGTCTGTTGGGGTTATTCCACACTTTGACTCTTTAACAAACAAAAAAATTTTGGACATGATCAAATTGAGTTTGCAGACAGCAAATTAAATGTTGCTTAAATGATGATTTCTGTTTTTGAGATGGTAGAAAACATTGTTAGAATGGGAGAAAATGGTGGTAACCAGCATTTTCTCCATTTCCTAAAATGTTTTCAAAAGCTTTCTTCTTCAGGGTTGCAATTGTGTGGCAAACTGTTTCGGGTTAGGTGAACATCATTTTAATTTTCTTACATAATGGAGTGACACTCAGTATAGATCTCAGTGCTGAAGTCCTTTGATGTGTGAAGACGAGGATCTTGGTACAATCCCTGATGGCTCACAAGTTCTGAAAAGTGTCCATGAGCATGACACGGCAGAATATAAGGCCAGTACTCATAAAGCCAGGAAAACAATTATCAGTGGGCTGCTGCTATTTAATGGAAATGAAATATTCAGAGAATATATTAAATGTGACCCAGATTAAGTTTTTTTTTTTCTTTGAAAAGGTAGAAAACATTTTGGAAAATGGAGAAATTGCTGGTTACCTATTCCCAAAATGTGTTTTAATTTTTCCTCTTCTTCAGGGTTGTTAAAACTCTTGTCAGGTAAAGCAGGTGTTAAAGATTTAGACTTGGATATGTGCTCGACTTGTTGAAAACAGTGTTTTATACCATGCAAACAATACTGTATGTACAAATTCATGTATTTGAATAGTGCATTGGTAAAGCTGGTAGTACAGGGAAGATTAAGAATAAAGTGTGTAGCATGATGAAATAGTTTTTAAGTATTTGCAGTCCAGTGAAAAAAACACAACATATCAACTGCAATGTACAAAATGATACTGATTGCTTTTAGTGCTTTAACCCTTTACCACATATTCCTGACTCTTAACAACCCTGAAAAGAAGCCTTTTGAAAACATTGTGGGAAAAGGAGAAAATGCTGGTAACCAGCATTTTCTCTTTTTCCAACAAAATTTTCTACCCTACCCCAAACAAATTTCAATTTTTGAGTCACATTTAATTTGTCGTCTGCAAATGCTTTCAGTTTGGACTAGTCTAAAATTTTGTTGTTTGGTAAAGAGTTAACAGGTGACAAAATTTTTAGTTGCTTCTGTTCCCTATGTGACCTTTGATGTCCACGGATCATAAAGTTTGTTCATTCTTTAGGCTTGTCCATTTTGTAAGCATTTGCAGACAGCATTATTGAATGTGGCTAAAATGATAGGATTTGTTTTTGATAGGGTAGGAAACATTGTTGGAAAGAGGGGAAAATGGTGGTTACTAGAATTTTCTCCTTGTCCTGAAATGTTTTCAAGAGACTTCTTTCCAATTGTCATAAATTGATTGTATTGTAAAGGGTTAACCCTTTTCACTAAAATGGACAAAAGGACAAACAGAAATGGACATACAGATGAAATAATCAGTTGGTTGCTGCTATTTAATGTAAATAAAACATTCAGAGAATGTATTAAATGTTAACCCTTTTCACTAAAACAGACAGACGGACAAAGGTGGACAGACAGATGGATCGCAATAGACCAAAAGACAGACAGACTAAGCAAAAACCATATGCCCCCAAATTTTTTTGGAGGGCATAAAAGCTTGCCAGGTAATTGTGTTACAGACATCGGTTTTGTATCAAAACTGCAAGAAATAACAGATTTTTGAAGGATGGAGTAAATTAGGGTAAACAAGTATAAGTGACAGTCACATTGTTTTCACTTCTGGAGTATTTTTTCCCATAGAAAACATTGTGTTTTGAAACTTGTCTTGGGATTAATGAAAGTGTGATGCTGAGTCAATGTATTTACCCTGAAAACAGCAGGCTGACCAACCACTAGACAACTTGAATGTTTGTTATGACAGAAAGATATCTTTTACTGTGAGACTTGCTGCCATAAGTATATTCCATATTTTCTTTTGCCCATTTTGTATTTACTATCACTATTTTTCCCAGCCCTCTTGTGTTTCTATTTTTACTGTAGAGTGAATATAGCCTATATAATGAATTAATGCATTTGAGCTGGAAAATCTACATGTACACAATACATGTACTTTCATACCAAATGTATGTTCAAATTAGTGATATTTTACTTTTTATTGAATGGAATTCATACATTCAAATAATTGCATGTGTAAAATTTAAGATAATATGATTAAGATACATGTGTTTCAGGGTAACTGTGCAGAAAAATATTGACAGAGAAAAGACTGAGACACTTACTCTTGATGTCCAGTGTTCTGATGGAGTGCATGTAAGTAGATAATTATTAGTTTGGCTGTTTTTGAAGAAAAACATTAAGGTACTGTTGTAGCCCTGGCATCGTTGTCTTTGTCAAAGTCATGCAAAAGCTCCGACATTTTCTAAAAACTTTGACATTTCATAATATCTCTGTTGTTATGGAAGATATTTACTTCAAACGTGGACAAATCGCTCACTATCAAAAAGGGAACCCATTTAACATGGACTGGTACCATCAAAGTATTTTTGACAGAGTATGCCTTTATTCAACTTTGAATTTTCACTGAAAATCAAGCAACTGCAGCTGAGCATTAGCACCCACATGCAGTGCTCTTGTTTTTGTATTGTTGTAGCAATGCTGTCTGTGGTCCCATGGTGTGAAAATTGTGACATTTTCTAGTATCTCTGTTATAATGAAGATATTTACATTAAACTTAGGCTACATCTTAACTTTCAGAAGGGGAATCCACACAAGAGGGGGATGTAACCCTGAAATATTTTTGACTTAGTTTTGCACCTATTTTGACATGGAATTTTCCCTTAAAAGAAAGCAATTGCAGCTGAGCATTGGCACCTGCATGTAATGCTGTTTTGACATAGAATTTTCTCTAAAAAAGAAAGCAAATGCTGCCAAGCATTGGCACCTGCATGTGATGCTGTTTTGACATAGAATTTTCTCTAAAAAAGAAAGCAACTGCTGCCAAGCATTGGCACCTGCATGTGATGCTGTTTTGACAGAGAATTTTCTCTAAAAAAGAAAGCAACTGCTGCCAAGCATTGGCACCTGCATGTGATGCTATTTTGACAGAGAATTTTCCCTAAAAAGAAAGCAACTGCTGCCAATGATGCTTCTTTTCATCAGTGGCCTTTGACCATAAACCAAAGCCATGTATTTGAAACTCAATATTCCCTAGGCACAGTCTTTGTAACATGGAAAAAGAGAGCACTGTCTTGTAATAAACAGTTGCTTCTTTGACAATACTTCATCTAAATCAATAACAGTTTTCTTCCTTATCTTCATTCTTTTTTTTTCTAGTGACACTTCTGTCTGATTGTCCAATATCTAAATTTGCATGTAAGCCTGAAATAAGCATTAAATTTTGTTTAAAAATGTTAAAAGTTAGCACTACATTGTACATGTCTTAAGTTAGAATGTGTTGTGTGTGACCATAAAAAGCATGTATAGTGTGTGTCTGAGTATACATGATACCGTACCTCACAATCTCAAGTTTTCAAGACCCTTATTAACAAAGCTTTTGAAAATATTGTGGGAATAGGGGGTAATGCTGGTAACCAGCATTATCTCCTTTTCCTTCAATGTTTTCTACCCTATCTAAAATAAATACCATCATTTGAGCCACATTTAATTGATGTCTGCAAGTGTTTTCAATTTGGACAAGTCTAAAATTTTGTCGCCTGGTAAAAAGTTAAGCTAGCATGTGTTGTATTAGCTTTAAATTAACATGACACTGTGTGGTAGTTATCCAACACAGCATGTTTAGTGTGTGTGCACAGTTAGAGCATTATTGTATGTCTGAATTTGGCATGCGCAATCTTTCTTACTTATACATAGTATATGTTTAAAATTAGCATATGCGTTATATGACCAGACTAGCCAGGCCAAGCATGAATTGTGCAGTATTTCACAAAGGTAGTTGACAGTATTTTTCTTTTCCCACTTTTCATTCTAAGGTGTAAATGATTTCAACAATTCTCATGCAAACTTATTCTTGCATGTTTTGATTTTCCAGAGGACAGTGTCTTACTCTTTCAATATGATGACATGTTAAACTTTCTATTCTTCTTCTTTTTATATTTCAGACTGATAGTAAGCCACTAGCATTTGCTGTCTTGGATCAAAACGATAATGCTCCAGTATTCACCAAGTCAGAAAAGCATCTTTCAGTTCAAGAAAATACCAATAAAACCTTTAGTCCGTTAATTGTGAGTAAGTTTTGGGTGTCATGCATTTATAGGATTGGTTGAATATTGCTCAAAAGTGTCTCTCATTTCTTTGAAAGCTATAAAATAAGCTTGGCATGAATTGAACCTTTTCACATTACATGTATTTACATGCCTGTATAACCATATAGTAAGATGCTTTAGAATACATGTACAATAGAGGGTTACAAGTGGAAAGCAACTTTTACATTTCCTATTTATGTGAGCCATACTCTGTGAGAAGGGGGCTTAATACATTTGCAGAAAGTATCAACCTAAGTCAGTCTGCACAGTCCACGCAGGCTGATCTTGGCTGAAACTTTTCGCTATTGGTAAGGATCAGTTTACCCCATGATTATTTGCCAAGCCCCGTAGCTCAGTCGGTAGCGTGCAGGACTTGCGAACAGGAGGTTGCTGGTTCGATCCCCGGCTTGGCCAGTTTCTTTCCGCGGATTGATGATAGTCATTGCTACAGGATTCATTCCTCTCTCACCGCTGACCATTGTTTCGACGAAGGTAATGTGGGAAAGCAGCCAGTGGCTTGGAAAGAATATTGTGCGGAGTACTGGTAAAAAGAAACCCCAGGAAAGCCTGGATAGGTGCACTGGCTGCCACGATATAACTGAAGTAATTTTTAAAACGGCGTTAAACACCATACAATCAATCAATCATAACCCCATGATCAAGACGGTTGTTAAAAAAAGGGGCCATTATGGATCGATAATTCTCTGATGTCTTGCTTGGTATAATTTGTCACTGAGATGCATTAAGCCCCCTTTTCACAGAGCATGGCCCATATGCATAATGTCAACTTTACTTATTATAATGCCTGACCCTTTTGAGTGTTGAATGAAAATTTTTCAATTCCATATACAGTAATCTGATGACTGATTTGACTATAAATGGAAATTGTTTCACCCTTCACCACACAGTCCTGAGTTTTAACGACCCTGAAAAAGAAGTCTTTTGAAAATATTGTAGGAAAGAAGAAAGTGCTAGTAATCAGTATTTTCTTCTTTTCCCACAATGTTTTCTACCCTTTCAAAGACAAATCCCTTTAATGGAGCCACATTTAAATTGTTTTCTAATGCTTTTAATTTGGACAAGTCTAACATATTGTCATTTTGGAAAGAGTTAACCCTTTACCACACAGTCCCAAATATTAATGACCCTGAGGAAAGAGGCTTTTGAAAACCAGCATTTTCTCCATTTCCCACAATGCTTTCTACACTTCTAGAAATAAAGCTCATCATTTGAACCACATTTAATTTGTTGCATGCAAATGCTTTCAGTATGAACCAGTCTAAAATTCTATTGTTGGTAAAAAGTTAAACTTATCATCTCATTACTATTACTCAGTTTCAAATTTACTGGACATCTGTTGACAGGTCTATAACCATTTGACTGAGCAGCTTCTTAAATTTTCATTGTATCTTTCTTTGCTGTTGTGATATAACTGTATTATTTGATCTATGGTGTATTTTTTATTATTTTAATTTGGAAAAAATGAAGTAGAAGCCTATTTTTTATTATTTTAATTTGGAAAAAATGAAGTAGAAGCCTATGAAACAAAATATCATGTTTCTGAGTCAATATGGATTTAATGCTGACATCTGAGTTTTCTTTTATTGTAGGCACACGACCTTGATGATGGCAAAAATGGTGCCATGTCATATTCGTTGATAATCTCAGACCATTGGTAAGCAGTCATCTGTCTGTAGAGAATAGAAATTTCCTTCTAGTCACGGGGAACCCTGAACAGAATGTACATGTATTAGAAAGCCATGTTTATTTATAGTTTTTCAAAATACCTGGAAAATTTCATGTGGCATAAAAACTAGGTCCCGAGATAAAAATCATCCAGAACTCAAAATTTCCGGCTCAAATGTACACATGTATCAACAAATGGACCAAATGTGGTCAGGGTTTTTGTTGAGCCATTCGGGCACGATGATTTTTATTTTGAGGGATAACTGCTAATTGAGTGCTGAATTCCCACAATGTTGCGGCCTAGATGCAACACTGGAAGAGTTAATTTTTGAAAGCTTACAAAGATTTCCTTGTCTTGAACTGTAAGTTGTAGTGCAAAGGTATTTGATAAACTGATTAATACAATCGTGAAAATTGTGATACCCATTCCTTTCTGTAGGGTCATCTCACTGCCATTGGTTCCGCATCAGAATTTGATTTTTTAGATTCACACTCTTTATTTTGTGACTCACTGACTTGCAAAAAAGCAGACAAAGTTGTTTGCTTCCCCTTGTTTGAAGAATTGTGACTGGGTTACGGTGTCATTTTGCTGTATAAATTTCCTTTATTCGCTATGAAAAAGTTGATATTTTAGAACCAGTCAATGAAAACTCTGTAGGTAGGCCCCATTAATGCATAAGTAAGATTCAAAGAAGATATGTTCATAAGAAACTCATTTATGCTACAATATGGGCAATAATACGGCGTCCGTCTCCCTTGCAGCTCATACAAATGTTGTAAACAAAGGTGTGTTGTGAATGGGGTCAGGATGTAGAGCAAAGGTATTAAATAAATTGATCAAGTGTTAACTCTTTACTAAATGACAAAGTTTTAGACTGGTCCACACTGAAAGCATTTGCAGACGACAAATTAAATGTTGCTCAGCTGATGGATTTTCTGTCTGAAAAGTAGAAAACATTGTGGGAAAAGGAGAAAATGCTGGTTACCAGCATTTTCTCCATTTTCCACAATGTTTTCAAAATCCTTTCTGGTCAGGATTGTGTAGTAAAGGGTTAAAGAAGGATATATCAAAGAATTTTAAAGATTGCAAAACTATCTGGCCCACAGGTTTGATATAATTTGTAAGTGATATGTTCCAGTGGGTCGAAATTTTTTGCTGTTTGTGAACTGTCCTTTTCATCCATGGATCATTCTACATCACGATCCAGTCGGTTGTGTGACAAAATGCATTTTATGAATACATAATTATGTGATGACTTGCGTGGTAAAATGGATCATGGAGATACATTAAACCCCCTTTTCCCAGAGCACCATTTGTTTTATATGTTGCATTAACTGGTAGACCATTATCAGGTACTCCAAATTTCACTACTTGCATCAAAGGTAACTCCCTGCAGGGTTTAGAAATTTTACAGAATTATTTATGGACATTGAATATCTGCTGATGAAATTTTAAGTTAGTGACTGAAAAACCATGATGACCCAATGGATTCAATTTGCAGGAAGGATAAAATCACCATCAATGATTCAACTGGACTTATCCAACTGTGGTCTTTGGACAGAGAGGCAATTGACCATGACATAGACTTTACTGTAACAGCTGTTGACCATGGTGACCCCTCTTTAACTGGAACAGTAAAAGTCACGCTGAACATCATAGATGAGAATGATAATCCCCCTCAGTACAGAGAGTGTGATAAAACAAGGAGTGTATGGCTTGAGGAAGGCAAAATATATACCAACTTTTCATCCAAAGTAAGACTTTTGTATACTTGTTTGGTATGTGGGTTGTCCCAAAACTTCGTGACAATTTCATTTACAAAAGAAAATGAAGGGCTACAAATTCAATTTTTTATATGTTTTTAAATAATATAATCCAAACATATCAATAAAAAAATCAAACAAAAGTCTTTACGAATAAGAAGATTGTAGCATAAATGCCACAACAACCACGCACACTGCGACGCATGTCAAGCATCAATAATGATGTCAAAGTTAAGCTTATGTGCCTTTTTTCAAAGTATTCGCCATGAAATTTAAACCAGATAGCAGACTTGGAACCCATCTTACGCAGAGGCATGGCATGTTCAGTTTGTCCTTAAGTATTTTGTGGATATAAGACCTTGAAATGGCAGTTGACGGTGATATCTTTTTTGACTGTTAATCTCCGATCTTCGAAAATACATCTCTTTACCAAATCACATGATTCTTGATTTATAATAATCAGCCTTCCATTTCATGTTTTCTCCTTTTCCTGGTATCTTTTCCTGCCATGCCATTGTAGAAACTGCCCGTGAAACGTTTTCAGTATGATATATTTGTTTTATAGTCTGGAACGGTGTCATTCTGAGATTGGCACAAAATTTTAAAACTGTCAGCTGCGCCACATGATCTTCCAACGTTGTCATTTCAAATTTCCCGCTTTCTACCGATTGTTTTCGTTTGTCTGTATACTGTCCGTTGTTTATGTGATCACATTCAAATTTCCTGTGATGACGTCAGAGTATCAGAAAAATACATCCATGTGATATTTAGCAGAAATAACATCAAATATTCAAAATATCTGTGCATGACTTGAGTTCATACCTATACATATAACGATAAATTGACGTGCGCCGGTAAATGACACCTCCCTATCAACTATGTAGATTTGAAGTAAAAATAAAGCTAATATTTTATTAAAGACTTAATAAAAAGTGAAAAAACATCTTCATAGATAATATATGTGAAAAGGAATGTCCTGATGCTAAAAATGGCCTGTTTATAAAATTTGTCACGGAGTTTTGGGACAACCCTCATATTTAACCCTTTCTAGATGAAAAAAAAAAATCAGACTTGCTGTAATTAAAAGCATTTGCAGACGTACAGTTTAAATGTGGCTCAGATGATGGTATTTAACTTGGAATAGTCAGAGCTACAAATAAGAGGGAGTAATGGTATTCTAAATCCATTATTTCTCTTCCAAACCCTATGTTGTAGGTACTCATTAGAATCAGCTCGATGAGACAATTCTAATGAGAACCCATAACGTAGGGTTTAGTGGAGAATAATTAATATTTTCAGTTTTGAAATCAAAATCACTCCCTCTGTCTGGAGCCCTGAGTAGTAGAAAACAATGTGGGAAAATGAGAAAGTGCTGGTCACTAGCATTTTCTTCTTTCTGTGACCCACCATAAAGTGGAGAAGGGCATATAGTTTTACTTCTGTCTGTGTTTGTGTGTATGTGTGTTGGGCTAAAATGTGGAGTTTGTGTCTGGCCAATAATTTGCAGGTGCATGGTTCGATTGTGAGATCATGTAGCACAAATGATCATCACTGATAGACAATGTGTAGAGTGCAACAATTGTGACATCAGCTCAAAGGTAAAGATCACATTACTTGGTTGAACTTCATCAATATTTGCTACAATTATAGTGATGATTGGTGTTCCTGTCTCACCCATAAGTGTGACATGCACAGAAGGATTTCTGTATAATATGGTGCAAATGATCACCATGGATAGAAAATGTGTTGTGTGCAAAAAAATATTTGGCTTGCTGAACGGTCAAGGTCACAATGCTCATTTGAACTTTGTCAATTTTTGCTACATTTATAGTAATTATGATTGTTCCTGTCCAGTCAACTTAGCTGGATCTTAAAATTATTTGGCACAAAAGATTACTATAGACAATGTGTCACATGCAAGAACTGTGTTTAAAGTCAAGGTCACAGTTCTCAGTTTACTCCCTGAGTTATATCCCATAGGTGTTAAATTTTGTGCAGACCATAACCCTTTAATCTGTTGATATATTTTCATGATACTACATCAGTCTGTAAAGGTTATTAAGTAGGTATATTGCATACATTGATATGCTTCGACAGTTATCATCTTTGCAGGCAACTACCCTTATTATGCCCTGCCATAAAATGGCATATAGTGTTACCCCTTTTTGTGTGTGTTCTTAGAAAAGGTGGTGTTCATATCCAACCTTTGACTTTGATGTGCATTGTTAGCTTTCAAAATAATTTGGCACAAATAATTGCCATGAACAGACAACATGTTGCGAGGAAAACCATGTTGCCAGCTCTAAGGTCAAGGTTACAGTGCTTGGCAAAAATTTCCCATCAATTATAATGTTTTTGTCAATAAACATGGCTATAGATACTTGTTTGAGTTTGGAACTATACCATGATTGTGACCTTTAGCATGATTCGGGGGCATCCATGTCACTGACACATTTCTAGTCTCAAAATGTTTTTGAAAGCCTTCTTCCACAGGGTCATTAACACAGATTTGTTTGGTAAAAGGTTCATGTTGTTTTCAGTATCAGTATCAGAATTATACCATAGCAGCCAGTGTGCCCATTAACATGTTACTGGGGCTTATTTTTTTGCACTACCTGCAGTATTTTATTCAAGCCATTTCTTGTTTCTTACATTGAAAAAGTGTTGAAGTAATGTTGAGCTGTGATAGAAAAAGAACTCTGTTACAAAAACTATCAGTCTTTATCAAAAGGCATTTTTGAGAACAGATCTATACCAAATATTATGTTGTAGTGCTTGGCTTTACTGGGACTTGTATTTGCTTCGAGCTGAGAAGGAAAATTTGATATCTTGTGAGACCTTAAGTTTAGTGAGATGTTAAAAATTTTCCCAAGCAGCAAGAAGCAAATAAAAGCCAACATAGGATACTAGAACATAATGTTTCTTTTATAACATACTTACTGTACACATTTGAACAACAAAATAACTATTATTTACAGTTTTATTCAAACTGATTTAAAAAATTATTAGAAATTGAGACCCAGCTGAAAGTAGTCCACACCAGCATTATGGCATCATTCTGTATTTTGGATTGTATTTGACACTGTCAGATGCAGATTTTATATTGGCTGTGTCAGATTTTTATTTGCAATTGTGGCATGTAGTTTAACTAGAAAATTTAGTTATACATTTAAAAGGGAGGATTCAAGGTTTACTAGCCCAATACATCACTGACTGATTAACTGGGAAAAAAAATAAGTACAAATTAGGAAATCTAACTCAGCCATTAATATCAAAAGTCAGTTTGCTTGTACACACATGTATGCATCGCTATAATCACAGCTGAGTTTTTTAAACTTTTTTGTGCACAATATAATTTTAGATTTTTCCATTTTTATAGCATTTGCAGATGACAAATTAAATGTTACTCAAATGAAGAGATTTGTATGTCTTTGACAGTGTAGAAAACATTGTGGAAAAGGAGAAATGCTGGTTACCATAATTTTCTGTTTTTTTTCCACCATGTTTCTAAAACTCCTAAAGCAAGTCATGAGAAGAGGTCAGAGCTTCACTTTAAATATTTTTACCTTTGCAGGCCTTTGATATAGATTCACAGGGAAATGCAGAAATTCTCTACAGACATGTAGCAGATAATGGATTACCACAAAATGCAGTCCAAGTTACTTCAAATGGATCGATTACATTTGACCTTACCGAGGTTGATGCTGATGGGCCAGGACCAAACATATATAACATAACAATAGAGGCATATAACCATGTTGTTTACAGTGTTCCAAACATTCAAAATGCAACTCAGACATTTGAGTTACACATTGTTGTGAGTATGAATAGCCTTTAATTCATTTTGTCCCCATATTAGAATTTATCCTGTCACCTCCTACAAATCCCGTCGTATAACACGGGGTCATATAATCTTGGTGATATGCGGTCACCTGACCACGTGACTAGGTTTATTATGTCAGTTGGTCACGTGATCAAGGTTTATTAGGCTACTTGCTCTTGTGACCAGCCAGAACTACTTTTTCAGGATGCCGGCACACAAAATCAATATTTTACAGTAAAATTATCGCTTAAAATTCAAAATATATATTGTGCTAAAGGTGAGCTATTGTGATCGCCCTATGTCCGGCGTCCGGCGTCCGTCGTCTGTCGTCCGTCGTCTGTTGTCCGTCAACAATTTCTTTAAACATCTTCTTCTCCTAAACCACTGGGCCAATCTTGATGAAACTTGGCAGGGATGTTCCTTGGGTGAAGCTCTACCAAAATTGTTCAAAGAATTGAATTCCACCCACA
The DNA here is from genome assembly GCA_945859785.2 of Tridacna gigas. Classification (NCBI taxonomy): domain Eukaryota; kingdom Metazoa; phylum Mollusca; class Bivalvia; order Cardiida; family Cardiidae; genus Tridacna; species Tridacna gigas. Next base: position 46,235,087 of record OX244030.2, on the reverse strand, counting down.
ACTCTGGTTGCCATGGCAACAAAAAGGAAAAAAAAGCAAAATCTTTGAAAATCTTCTTCTCTGAAACTAGAAGGCGCAGAGCTTTGATATTTGGTATGTAGCATCTCCTAGTGGACCTCTACCAAGTTTGTTCATATGATGCCCCTGGGGTCAAAACTGACCCCGCCCCGGGGGTCACAAGTTTGAGCATAGTCACAAAGAAGGAAAACTTTAAAAATCTTCTTCTCTAAAACTTGAAGGCGTAGAGCTTTGATATTTGGCACGTAGCATCTCCTAGTGGACCTCTACCAAGTTTGTTCATATGATGCCCCTGGGGTCAAAACTGGCCCCGCCCCGGGGGTCACAATTTCCAACATAGGAACAAAGAAGGAAAACTTTAAAAATCTTCTTCTCTAAAACTAGAAGGCATAGAGCTTTGATATTTGGCATGAAGCATCTGCTAGTGGACCTCTACCAAGTTTGTTCATATGATGCCCTTGGGGTCAAAACTGGCCCTGCCCCGGCGGTCACAAGTTCGAACATAGGAACAAAGAGGGGTAACTTTAAAAATCATCTTCTCTGAAACTGGAAGGCGTAGAGCTTTGATATTTGGTATGTAGCATTGCCTAGTGGACCTCTACCAAGTTTATTGACATGATGCCCCTGGAGTCAAAACTTGCCCCGCCCCGGGGGTCACAAGTTTGAGCATAGTCACAAAGAAGGAAAACTTTAAAAATCTTCTTCTCTGAAACTTGAAGGCGTAGAGCTTTAATATTTGGCATGTAGCATCTCCTAGTGGACTTCTACCAAGTGTGTTCATATGATGCCCCTGGGGTCAAAACTGGCCCCGCCCGGAGGGTCACAATTTCCAACATAGGAACAAAGAAGGAAAACTTTAAGAATCATCTTCTCTAAAACTAGAAGGCATAGAGCTTTGATATTTGGCATGAAGCATCTCCTAGTGGACCTCTACCAAATTTATTCATATGATGCCCTTGGGGTCAAATCTGGCCCTGCCCCGGGGTCACAAGTTCGAACATAGGAACAAAGAGGTAAAACTTCAAAAATCACCCTCTCTGAAACTGGAAGGCTAAAGCTTTGATATTTGGTATGTAGCATTGCCTAGTGGACCTCTACCAAGTATGTTCATATGATGCCCCTGGGGTCAAAACTGGCCCTGCCCCGGGGGTCACAATTTCCAACATAGGAACAAAGAAGGAAAACTTTAAAAATCTTCTTCTCTGAAACAGGAAGGCATGGAGCTTTGATATTTGGTATGTCGCATCTTCTAGTGGATCTCTACCAAGTTTGTGCATATGATGCCCTTGGGGCAAAAGTTGGCCCTGCCCCGGGGGTCACAAGTTGGAACATAGGAACAGAGAAGGAAAACTTTAAGAATCATCTTCTCTGAAACTGGAAGGTGTAGAGCTTTGATATTTGGTATGTAGCATCGCCTGGTGGGCTTCTACCAAGTTTGTTCCAAGGATGCTGCTTGGGTCAAAACTGGCCCAGCCCCTGGGGTCACAAGTTCGAACATAGGAACAAAGAAGGAAAACTTTAAAATTCTTCTTTTCTGAAACCGAAAGGTGTGGAGCTTTGATATTTGGTATGTTGCATCTCAGAGTGGACCTCTACCAAGTTTGTTCATATGATGCCCCTGGGTCAAAACTGGCCCCGCCCCGGGGGTCACAAGTTCAAAGATAGGAACAAAGAAGGAAAACTTTAAATTTCTTTTTCTCTTAAACGGGAAGGTGCAGAGCTTTGATATTTGGTATGTAGCATTTCCTAGTGGACCTCTACCAAGTTTGTTCATATGATGCCCCTGGGTCAAAACTGGCCCAGCCCCGGGGGTCACAAGTTCGAACATAGGAACAAAGAAGGAAAACTTTAAAATTCTTCTTTAAAACTGGAAGGCGTAGAGCTTTGATATTCTGTATGTAGTGATTCTCTTCTAAGTTTGTTTGCCCTTCTAAGCGCAACAAGTTCATTGAGTTCAAAATTGGGTCATCTTGGGTCATAAACTAGGTCATTAGGTCAAATTAAAGAAATACCTTGTTGGCACTCTCGAGGCCACATTATTTGCTCAATTGCCTTGAAAATTAGTTAGAAAATTTGTCTTTATAAAGTCTCACATAAGATTAATTTGGGTCAACTTGGGTCATAAACTAGTTCACTGGGTCAAATAACAGAAATACCTTGTTTGCACTCTGGGGGCCACATTTATTGCTCAAATGACCTGAAATTTGGCCAGAATGTTTGTCTTGATGAAATACCAGATGAGTTTGGATTTGGGTCACCTGGAACCATAAACTAGGTCACTAGGTCAAAATAAAGGAATACCTTGTGGGCACTCTAGAGGCCACATTATTTGCTTAATTGCCTTGAAAATTGGTCAGAATGTTTGTCTTTGTAAAATCTCACATGAGTCTGAATTTGGGTCAACTGGGGTCATAAACTAGGTCACTTGGTCAAATTAAAGAAATAGCTAGTGGGCACTCTAGAGGCCACATTTATTATTCATTTGATTTGAAAATTGGTTAAAATGTTTCTTTTGATAAAGTCCAAGACCATTTTAAATTTGGGTCACCTGGGGTCATAATCTAGGTCACTAGGTCAAATTAAAGAAATATCTTTAGGGCACTCGAGGCCACATTTTTTGCTCTGTCGACTTGAAAATTGGTCAGAATGTTTGTCTTCATGAAATGTGAGTTTGAAATTGGGTCACCTGCGGTCAAAAACTAGGTCACATGGTCAAATTAAAGAAAAACCTTTAAGGCACTCTACTAAGGTGAGCGACCCAGGGCCATCATGGCCCTCTTGTTTCAAATGTATGGTGTAAAATTTTTCTTTCTTGACCAAGTTCAAGCCCTTTCCCCCTGTCTCTGCCTGCCTGTCTGTCTCTCTCTCGCGCTTTTTCTCTCTCTCTAGTTTGTTGCTCTGTCTCTCTCTGTCTCTTTGTCAGCCTCTTTGTATTTTTTCAAATATATGGTGTAAAAATTTTCTTTCTCCTACCCTCTGTTTCTGTCATGTTCACATAAGCAACATATTTGTGATCTGCAGAGTCAAGTTGCACCATACATTTCCTTCTTTTTCAGGATGTAAATGACAATGATCCAGATTTTGTTAATAAAGCATACCACTTCACCTTCAATGAAACAGAGACAAAGGGTAGTCATATTGGCAAGTATGTAACTAGTTTAATAAATTTTAAATTATGTAACAGAATGAAAAACATGACTACTCTAGTTGCTTTTGTGTACAGTGTAGATGATGACAGTACAAAACATGTACATGTACTGTAAAATGAGAAATGTTCACGTTGTGGAAATCTTTGCGATTTATGTGTACAGATAAAAATCGTGAATATAACCACTGGCATAAATTTAAGCTACATTAATGTGTAATTGGGAATTTTTTTTGTCAACCTTTCTCCTTTTACCACATTTGTTTCTATGAAATTGTCTGCTGAAAATGTGTAATGGAAAAGAGATGATTGACAGACCGATCACCACACTTGTACGCGTAGATAAAAGAATGTGTTTACGCTTGATACAATAATTATCAAAATGTTTGTTAATCTGTGTGAAAATCGTGTAACACTTCAGATGTAATGCCATTTTAAGATTAAAAACCTGTATGTAAAAGCTGCTGAAAACGTGCAGTGGAAGAGAGTTTATTGACGGACAGATCATCACACCTGTCACCTGTACGTGTAGATAAAAGAATGTTTTTATACCCGATACAATAATTATCATAATATCAATTTTGTTAACCCTTTCCCAAACGACAAATTTTGGACTGGTCCAAATTGAAAGAGTTTGCAGACGACAGTTTTAAATTTGATGAAAATGGCAGAAAGGTCTTAAAATAGGGTAGAAAACACTGTGGGAAAGGGAGAAATTGCTTGTAACGAGCAATTTCTCCTTTTCCCACAGTGTTTTCAAAAGACTTGTACTGCAGACACATGAAAACCAGGGCTTGTTTGGGAAAGGGTTAATTTGTGTGAAAATCCATGTGTATTACACATACAAGATCGGAAGCTGAGTGAATCTTACAGTGAGTATTTCACATGCTTGATTACAGAAATTAAAACATGCGCAAGGTCAGTTTTTGGTAATTCGTGAAATTTTAGACCAGCAACAATATCCACTTTTAAAGTAGTCTGATTTTGAATTTTCACCGATATTTTGTGATATGTTAATTCTTACTGCACAATATTCAGAATTTTAATGGCCCTGAAAGAGAAGGCTTTTGAAAACAATGTGGGAAAAGGAAAAAATGCTGTTAACCAGCATTTTCTCCTATTCCCACAATGTTTTCTTCCCCATCAAATGCATGTACAGAAATGGTTATTTAAGCAACATTTGATTTGTCGTCTGCAAATGCTTCATTTAGGTCCAGTCCAAAACTTTGTCATTTTGTAATGAGTGGTGGCCAAAACAACTTTACAGTTGCAATAAAGGCACCTATTTGACTCTTTAGTTTGTACTTTTACTTTCCAGGGTGGAAGCTACAGACAAAGATATAAGTAAGAAATACAACACTGTAACTTATTCGATAGGCGAATTGCAAGGTACATTCAGGATTGACAAGTGTACAGGTGATTTGTACTTAGACAGGACCATAGATCTTGACACTGAGAGTAACAACACATTTACATTTAAGGTACATACAGTGTTTTGTGAATAATTGTTTGTTGGGCAAAATTTAGTGTGATAAGACTTAAAGTGCTACTTCAGGTTCAGTTTTGGACTTGAATGACAACCTTGGTAATCTGGAGCCAAGTACAACACCATTATAATCTGGGGCTAAGTGTAACAACCATTCTAATCTGGGTCTAATTGTAACAACCTTTCTAATCTGGGACCAATCAGAGCACCAAAACTGTCAAAACTGTGAAAAAATGGAGAAAATGTGGGATACTGGCATTTTCTGCTTTTCCTACAATATTTTCAAAAGCTCTCTCTATTAGGTTAGTTGAAACATGGGATTGTTTGGTAAAGAGTTAAGGATACAATACATGTATTTGAGTGTTTCTTCAAGCAACAGATAGGTATATAAAGGGTAGAAAAACATTGTGGAAAAAGGAGAAAATGCTGGTTACCAACATTTTCTCCTTTTCCCACAAGGTTTTCAAAAGGCTTCTTTCACAGGGTCGTTAAAAGTTGGGGTTGTGTGGTAAAGAGTTAAATTTTGTCATCTAGTAAAGAGTAAAACTGGTCTTAGTACTTGCTATTTCTGATATTACATTTTAGATATTCTAAGTCACACAAAAGAGAAGTATGTACAAGAAGGAAATAATCTTTTTTTGAATAATAATTAAGACAACAATTTGTGGAAAAGAGATTTGCATATTGTAATGGATTGCTTATTACCCCACAATGTTTTCAAAAATGTTTACAGTAGTGGCAGCAAAAGACGTGTTTAAAATTAAAGGTACCAATACCTATATTCCTTTTTTGTCCCAAATCTGGTTTCCTTTCATTAAACAATCAAAGGGAGGTTATTCTGTAGTTGTCCATCCACTGGTCCATCCAAAATTTTTGACTCGTCCAAACTAACATTGTAGACAGCATAATGATTTGGCTCAGATGATGGGAATTTGTCTTTGAATGGGAAGAAAACATCATGAGTAAAGGAGAAAATACTTGTTAAATACCAGCAGTTTTTCTTTTTTGTACAATGCTTTCCACAAGTGTTCTTCCTCAGGTTCAGCCCACATTTCCTGAACTACTATTCACAGTCTTTACATGTAAACTTTTGAGTAGGCACGGATTGCCCATACAGATATGCATGTTAAATGACCAAAGCTGTCGATGCACCATAAAATAACATTCATTCATTCTTCCTCAGGGTTATTAGACACGGGATCATTAAGTAGAGGGTAAATATCTCCTCATTTGTCAAAAGTCCCGCCTGAGTGGTAAGAATTCGATTCTTTTTCAGGTTTATGCTAGTGATGGTAGTCCATCATCAACACATGATGTTGGGAGGCGCGGACAAACAACTGTGACTGTCACAGTCGTGCATATGAATGACAATCCACCAGTGTTCATTCAAGGTTAGTGTGACTTTGGAGACTTCTTGATTCTTTTGTTCAATGATTGAGTCCAGAGTAGTCACCAACAACTCTATATTGCATTCTATGTCTAAATCTAAATTTAGAAAATAACATGATTTCTTGTTAACTAAACCATTCAGTTTAGCTAATCAGAAATTGCCTCACTGAAATTTAGAGAAGCCTTGAGACGTATACCTAGAATGCAATCTTGGCCCATATTCGCTGATCATTCTATATACCATTCTTTGTCCAGATTTCAGAAGTTTCAGGGAAATGCAATTTCAGATTGACTCACCCAAATGGTTTATCCAATCAGAAATTGTGTCACTTTCTAAATCTAGCCTTATGACTAAAAATGCTAAGTAGCTGGTCTGTACTGTTATCGGTTTGACCTGAACCAAATACTGTCAGACACCCTAGAGCTCTACTCATTCTTCTTTCAGTTTTAGCAAGTACGTCCGGGTCTCGTTTTTGTCACAGTCCTACAATCTTATACTAGTAGAATACCAGCAGAAGTGCCAGATTGATGGATCTAATAATTAATAAAATAACAGTTACTGCGTGTCAAGCTTGGCAGAACAACTTTGACCTTCTTTGCCCTTGGTAACACCAGTAACTCATTACACATACATGTGCATACATAACATTTAATGGAAATTTTATTTTTTCATTACACCACATCATAGCTTAATACTGTTCCACAAATTGGCTTTTCAGGAAGATGAGTCCTTTATTTTTTGTGTACTAAAGTTATAGAAGTTTTTGTCTAAACACAAACTTATGTGAGAAGTAATGACCTGTATAGTTATGATAAATGGCATTTATATGCTGTAGTGATAGAAAAAATGAGCTGTGCTATGTGAAAGGGGGACTTAATGCAACTGTTAAAAGTATCGACCCTGGTCAGCCTGCACAGTCCGCACAGGCTGACCTGGGCAGAAACTTTTCGCTATTGGACAATTTTCTGTATGGCAAAGGACCAGTCTACCTCATGATTCAATCGGTTGTTTGAAAAAGATAAAAAAAAACTTTTGGATTTATGATCATGTGATGACTTGCTTGCCATCATGCTTCACAGAGCATGGCTCAAATCTTTTTGTTCAGTTTGTAAATGAGCATAGGCTGGTAAAACGGTCTGTAACATACTAGGCTATAAACCAGAGTGTTACTGGTTCAAATCCCCAGTTTCTTCTAAGGATAGATGATATTCATTGTGACAAAATTTATTCCTCTCTGACGGCTGATTACAGTTTGGATAATGGATGTGTGGGAAAACTAGCAGCTTGAGGATAAGTACAGGTAAAAGCAGGTCCAGGAAAGCATGGATAGGTGCAATAAAGCCACAACATAACTGAATTAATGCTGAAAACAATGTTAATTCTTCTCTTGCTGTTCGTGACCATAGATGTATTTTGCGGAGAGTATAAAGCAAGATCAGCACACACATACAGTCTTATCTTGCTCTACGCACTTGAGTGCGCCATTAGAAGTTTCAGTTATGTAAACCCAATCACAAGCCAATAAACTTGATGACCTCCATGTTTGTCATAATCAATAATATAAATTTGGCAGGATAAGGGTTAAACAAAACAGGATAAGGGTTTACCAAATGCCAAAATTTTAGACTAGTCCAAATTGAAAGAATATGAGACGACAAAATAAATGTAACTCAAATACTGAAATATATTTGCTGTAGGAAGGGTAGAAAACATGGTGGGAAAGGGAGAAAATGCTGGTAACCAGCATTTTCCCCTTTTCCTGCAGTTTTTTCAAAAGGCTTCTTCAGGATTGTTAAAACTCGGGATTGTATGGGAAATGGTTGTACAATAAAACTTATAATAACAGCATGATGATGCTTGGAGTCATGATGTTAACCCCTATTGTGAGAATTATTGGTCAACTGCTTGGACTGAAGAAGCAAAACACTGTAGGAGGTTTGACAGCATAAGTATGTGGTGATTTGTTGGACTTTCATTGAATGGGTGCTTTTAGAATGGAATGGACTGTCAATACATAAAAGCAACATCTTTTTCTTTGCAGATTTCAGTACTTGTCAGTTGCATGAAAATTTCACTGGAAAATTCAACTGTTCTGTTGTAGCAGTAGACTTAGATAAGGGCAGCAGCATACAGTATGATATAGTGGATTCTCAAATGGTGAGTGTTTATTACAGAACCTTCAGTTTAACCATTTATCACACTATCCCGAGTTACAACGATTCTGTGGAAATAGCGTTTTGAAAAAATTGAGGGAAAAGGAGAAAATGCTGGTAAACAGCATTTTCTCCTTTTCCCACAATTTTTTCTACACCGTTTTAGACAAATTCCATCATTTGAGCCATATTTAAATTGTTATGTGCTAATGCTTTCAATTTGGACAAGTCTAAAATTTTGTCGTTTGGTAAAGAGTTAATGCAGATAAAAGGTTCAGTTTTATGATGAAGAAAAGGGTCTGAGTTTATTGTATCATAAATGAGCCATGCTCTGTGAAAAAGGGGCTTAATACATCTGCGAAAAGTATCGACCCAGGTCAGCCTGCACACTCTGTACAGGCAGAACTGGGCCGAAACTTTTTGCTATTGGTCAATTTACTGTATGTCAAAGGACCAGTCTACCTTATGATACAGTTGGTTGTTTGACATAATGAATTTTAAGGATCTATAATTCTGTGCTGACTTGGTTGGTAAAATGCATCACTGAGCATGGAGCAATAGATGACGTTATTTCTAATTCTAATTATAGGACATTGGACTATCCAATGCTGCCGGTATTCTATTTCTTAGAATAATAGTTGACGGAATTTCCGTTGTCTATTAATAGAAGATGTAGTGTACAGGTATGCTGTTCTAGTGTATAATATTGGAGCCTGGTTCTGTTTCAGATGAAACTAACGGAAAAATATATAATTATATTTAGTTAACCCTTCACCAAACAATCAATAGTTTTGACAACAACAAGGGAGAAAGCCTTTCAAAACATTGTGGAAAAGGGAAAATGTTGCTGTTGGTAACCAGCATTATTTCTGTTTTTAGAAAATGAGTAATTGTTCAGTTTAATCCTTTACCACACTGTCCTGTGTTTTAACAACCCTGAACACCAATTGGAAAACATTCAAGGAAAAGGAGAAAATACTGGTAATCAACCGGTTTCTATATTGTTTTCTTCTCTGTCAAAGACAGGTCCTATTATTAGTATTTTGGCGTCATTTGTCATCTGCAAATGCACTCAACTTGGACAGCTCTAAAATTTTGTTGTTTGGTAAAGATAAGCTATTATAATCTTGTACTGTAATTCATATCAAGTTTGAAGTCTTTATATTTCTCACTTAGGAACAATGCACAAAATTCATGTTTTCCTGGCCTCTTGATAGTCCATGTTTCAAGTTACGAAAATGTGCTATTTAGAAATGTGGATTGTATGTTCATATTCATTTTTTATACTCTTGAAGGAATTCTGGCAGGGGTCACAGCCACTGCATGTCCAGGTAGCCATCTGTCTGTGCATCCCTGGTTTCCTTACAGATCAGGAAGCATCCCTAAGTTTTACCGAAATTTGTGTGTGTGTGTCTATGTCTATCAAGTGTTGCTTTTTAGCCCACCTGAGCACAAAGTGCTCAAGGTGAGCTTTTGTGATCGCCCAATGTCCGTCGTCCGTCGTCCACAATTTCTTTAAACATCTTCTCCTCCTAAACCACTGGGCCAATCTTGATGAAACTTGGCAGGGATGTTCCTCAGGTGAAGCTCTACCAAAGTTGCTCAAGAGATTGAATTTCACCCATAACTCTGGTTGCCATGGCAACCAAAAGGAAAAAAATAGCAAAATCTTTAAAAATCTTCTTCTCTGAAACTAGAAGGCGTAGAGCTTTGATATTTGGTATGTGTCATCTTCTAGTGGACCTCTACCAAGTTTGTTCATATGATGTCCCTGGGGTCAAAACTGGCCCCGCCCCGGGGGTCACAAGTTCAAACATGGGAACAAAGAAGGAAAACTTTAAAATTCTTCTTCTCTGAAACTGGAAGGCGTAGAGCTTTGATATTTGGCATGTAGCATCTCCTAGTGGACCTCTACCAAGTTTGTTCATATGATGTCCCTGGGGTCAAAACTGGCCCTGCTCCGGGGGTCACAAGTTTCGCACATAGGAACAAAGAAGGAAAACTTTAAAATTCTTCTTCTCTGAAACTGGAAGGCATGGATCTTTGATATTTGGCATGTAGCATCTCCTAGTGGACTTCTACCAAGTTTGTTCATATGATGCCCCTGGGGTCAAAACTGGCCCTGCCCCGGGGGTCACAAGTTTCGAACATAGGAACAAAGAAGGAAAACTTTAAAATTCTTCTTCTCTGAAACTGGAAGGCGTGGAGCTTTGATATTTGGCATGTAGCATCTCCTAGTGGACTTCTACCAAGTTTGTTCATATAACGCCCCTGGGATCAAAACTGGCCCTGCCCCGGGGGTCACAAGTTTCAAACATAGGAACAAAGAATGAAAACTTTAAAATTTTTCTTCTCTGAAACTGGAAGGTGTAGAGCTTTGATATTTGGCATGTAGCATCTCCTAGTGGACCTCTACCAAGTTTGTTCATATGATGTCCCTGGGGTCAAAACTGGCCCCGCCCCGGGGGTCACAAATTTCGAACATAGGAACAAAGAAGGAAAACTTTAAAGTTCTTCTTCTCTGAAACTGGAAGGCATGGAGCTTTGATATTTGGAATGTAGCATCTCCTAGTGGACCTCTACCAAGTTTGTTCATCAATTGACCTGACAATTGGTCAGAAATTGGATTATGCACGTTGAGTGAATTTCGCCTATTGACTCAGGTGAGCGACCCAGGGCCATCATGGCCTTCTTGTATTCTATTTTCACAGGACTTTGCCATTGATAGTGATGGAGAGATAACAGCTCAGAGAAAGCTTGATTATGACACAAGTGCAGAGCATTTTTTTATCTTAAATATTTCAGCAACTGATGGTCTCCATACAGTGTAAGTCTTTTTCCCCCTACACTTTGCCTTGCCTGACAAATATTAAATCTAGATCAACATTTTGGCTTGGATGAGATGCAGACCAAAATGCTTTCTTGGATCAATTTAAGGCACAGCTTTTAAGTCTTTACCAGACAACAAAATTTTAGCCTTTTCCAAATTGAAAGCAGTTTTAGATAACAAATAACATGTTGATATTACTCATAACAGTAAATTTGTCTTGAAAATGATAGAAAAATTGTGGGAAAAAGGAGAAATGTTGGTTACCAGCATTTTCTCCTTTTCTTCCATTGTTTTCAGAAGACTTTCTACTCAAAGTCGTTAAAGTTGGGACTGACTGGTTAAGGGGTAAGGAAAAATATGCCATAGGTTCAAATCTTTGACACTGTTTTAATACATCCATGCAAGTTCTAACTTTGGTCCAGGTCCTGCTTGGCCTTGTGGTAAGGTGTGGGATTTGTAAAGTGGATTTGATCTTCATTTGAAGCACTGGGTTTTGCATGGCAGTGTCCTTGGATAAGACACCTCAGAGCCCCATCCTAGAACAGGTGAAACCCATGACATACATGAATAAGTGCGCTGTCTCTGTGATGTGACTGAAATAATATTGAAAACTTAGTAAAACTTCATTCAATCAGTCAATCCAAGTATGGTTTACATGAGACTTTGCAGTGAAAGAAAAACCTACTGTGGATTGATGTTTTTTCATTCCCTAGAATTCTTATCTGATATTTTATCCTCATCTAGTGTTTAACTCTTTACCACACAATCCCGATTCTTAACAACCCTGTGAAAGAAGCCTTTTGAAAACATTGTGGGAAAAGGAGAAAATGCTGGTAACCAGCATTTTCTCCTTTTCCTACAATGTTTTCTACCCTTCCCAAAAAAATTTCAATTTTTCAATCACGCTTATATTGTCGTCTGTAAATGCTTTCAATTTAGACCAGGCTAAAACTTTGCCGTTTGGTAAAGGGTTAACCTTTGAGCAAACAATCTCATGTTTTAATGGTAGATTTTCATGCAAAGTGAAATGCGTGTAAATTTTTTTTCAGATACACTATGAAAACTGTGGAACTGATAAATATTAACGATGAGGAGCCAGCATTTGATCAGAAAGAATATGTGTTTGAGGTCAAAGAAAACAACCCACAAGACTTTTTGATAGCGCATGTCCATGTCACAGATAAGGACAGTGATAACATTGTATTGTCAGTAGACAACTCTAAAGGTAATTATAACCGTTTACCTCACAATCCGAGAACATCTTTTGAAAACATTATGGGAAAAGGAGAAAATGCTGGTTACCAGTATTTTCAGCTTTTCTCACAAAGTTTTCAGAAGATTTCTTTCTCAGTGTTGAAAATAACATGGGATTATTAAGTATAGGATTGACACTCTGAAAAACAATAAGCTCTGATTCAAGCACTTGAACTGACAGTAGATTTAGATCAGACTACACAAAGTATATAGTCTTGTCTTGATCAAAATTGTCTGCACAAGCATCTTAGTACTGCTTATAGTTGTAATGTGTGTAAAAGCTATTTCCTTTCATGCTTAAAATATATTGACAGATTTTTTTTCCATCAGTTTAACAAACGACAAAGCTTTTGACTCTACCAAATTAAAAGCATTCGCAGATGACAAATCAGATGTGGCCCACAAGAAGATTTCCTTCTTTAAATGGTAGAAAACATTTCAGGATAAGGAGAAAATGCTGGTTACCAGCATTTTCCCCTTTTCCCACAATGTTTTCTAAAAACTTCCTCAGGTGCTTTAAAATATTGGATTATGTGGCAAAGGGTTAATCAGTTTTCTCATTGTCTTTTTAGAAATTTTGACAAATGAAGAAGCATTTTATATGATATTACATGTATCATGAGATAGTCTTCAATTGTTAAATTGTTGACCACTGTAAGTGCAGTTACTTTACACCATGTTTATGATACTTATGTTTTACTGTGCTAATTTAATTTCAGATTTCAGTATTACAAATGATGGAGAATTGCGAGCAAGGAACCCATTTGATTCAGACCTGAAAGACTTTTACTCCTTTCTCATTTCTGCCAATGATAGTCTGAATACTGCAAAGGCTAAAATAGCTGTTCATATACTGGATGTGAATGACAATGCTCCTGAGTTTGAACGCGATATCTATAACACCATCATGTCTATCAATGAATCACAACCAGCAGGCAAAACTATTTTAACAGTAAGCTGAGTTACCTTGTATCTTTAGCTATATTACTTACACTAGCATAAGCAGGTCAGGTACCATTTTGCCAATTCAGTTTTCATTTTTCTAAAACACCAGAGAAGGAACAATGCTCTGTGAAAAGGGGATTTAATGCATCTGCAAAAAAGTACAATGTATCGACCTATGTTAGCCTGCACAGGCTGAACTGGGTCAAGACTTTTTGCTATTTGTAAATTTTCTGTATGTTGAAGTATGTTCAGACATTCTCCTGTGTGCCATAGTTATCTTTTGAACATGTTTAAAAGTTTAATCAACTCTGATCATTCTCTCATAGCATTTATAAGTTTTTTAAAGTTAAATTACATTAAGCTATGGCAATAAGGGCCTTGAAGTAATTTATAATTAAAGGTAAATTAAAGCAGAATGAAGTTATGCTATTTATGATTATGTTAAGCTACCTTAGTTAACCTTTACCACACAATCCTGACTTTTAATGACCTTGAGAAAGAAGCCTCTTGAAAACACTGTCAGCAAAGGGGAAAATGCTGGTAAGCAGCATTTTTCTACTTTCCCACAATGTTTTCTACGTACCTTTTCCAAACCAGTTTCCATTTTTCAGTCACATTTATTTTGTCATCTGGGAATGCTTTCAATTTGGACTGGTCTGAAATTTTGTCATTTGGTAAAGAGTTAAAGTATGTGTGTTGCCCTGTCACTCAATAATGTCCATTATGAATATGAATATCACACATAATACTTCTTAATTCAACTCTTTTATCATTATTAATGTATTCAAACTTTTTTCAGTTTAAACAATTCCAGTTTTATTATCTTTTAACACAGATATGCGCTCTAAATGACCAAAGCTGTCGATGTGCCATAAAACAACATTCATTCATTCATTAAAGTATGTGTGACCAAGGCTTGAAGTTCCTATGTGGCATAGTATAGTACAAGAAATGACCTTTTTCAGTTAAGCCTTTACCACACAATCCTGAGTTTTTAACAACTCCGAAGAAGAGGCCTTTTGAAAACATAGTGGGAAAAGAAAATGCTGGCAACCAATATTTTCTTCTTTTCCCACAATGTTTTCAACCCTTTCAAAGACAAATTCCACTATATGAGCCACATTTATACTGTTGTCTGCAAATGCTTTAACTTTGGAAAAGTCTACATTTTTCTTGTATAGTAAAGACTTAAAGAAAAATTGTGTTATAAGAATTGCAATTCCAAGGGTAATTTTGTAAGAAAACCTCATGAAATCTTGGAATATAGTAGATTAAGAGTAGATTCAAGGTAATTCAAGGAATCGTTTAAAGTCCTCTTTCACTGTTCTTTGAAAGAAGTTCTTTTGAATGTTCCCTGTAGGTCACAGCTACGGATGATGATCACGAGTTTCCAAACAATAACATATCCTACAGACTACAGTATGGTAACCTGGGTGACATTTTTATGTTGGACACATACAGTGGTGAACTGTCTTTAAAGTCAATTGTAAATGCAAGCGTTTATCAGCAGTTTGAGCTGGTTATTATAGCAACAGATGGTATGTATGGAAACCCATTTGCAAACAATTCAATATGTTAATAAATAAACCCTGATGAAGAAGAATTTGGAAAACATTGTGGCAAAAAGGAGAAAATGCAGGTAACCAGCATTTTCTCCTTTTCCCCCAATGTTGTCTATCCTTTCAGAGACACACCTCATTATTTTAGAAACACTTAAATTGTCATCTGCAGATCTTTTGAATTCAGGTGGATCCAAAAGTTTGTTGTGTGGTTATGAGTTAACCAGCCGATGACCAGCATTTTCTTCTTTCCCCACAATTTTTTCAAAAGCCGTCTGACTCATGGTCGGGATAGTCTGGTAAATGATTAAAGGAAACGAGAACTGTTTCATTATGTTTGTGTACTTTATATGGCTAAGTCAACAGTCAAAAAGCTAAAGCATGATACAAAGAGACCTGCAGTCTCAAAAAAAGTAGCCCCCTCCAAATTAAAGGGATTTACATGAGACACAGTTGATTGATTGATTGATTGATTGATTGATTGATTGATGGATGGATGGATCAATCAATTTATTTATTTATTTATTTATTTAGGTTGCTTTCAACATTATTTCAGTCATATAAAGGCAACTGTTCACATTATTATGTATGTCCTGCACCAGTACTAGGTCAGGGCTCTGTAATGCCTTGCCCAAGGATACTCCCACAAAAAAAACCCATTGCTTCTAGTGAGGTTTGAACCTATATATAGGGCCTCAGAGTTATTAGTCCTATAATACTTTACCACTCAACCATGCAGGACTGTCCATATGACATAGACAATATGTCCTTTGATAGGGTAGAAAACATTGTGGGAAAAGGAGAAAATGCTGGTAACCAGCATTTTCTCCTTTTTCCCAAAATGTTTTCAGAAGGCACCTTCCCTAGGTTTGTCAAACCTCTGGATTGTTTGGGAAAGAGTTAACAAGAACTTTATTCAACAGGAGGTACACCAGCGCTCAGTAACATCACCACAATAACTATAAATATACGTGATGAAAACAACAATCTGCCCATTTTCTTAAATGAGCCATATGAAGGAAATGTGAGAGAGAATTTTAATGGGCCAATCCTCAAGGTTTGTAAAATATTTTACATGAATTACGTAATCAGGATTGTGTGGTAAAGGGTCAACAGATAGAGGGTGTCAGAGGTGCTGGAATATGATAATTGAAACTCTTTTTGGTTCAATATGGAGAGAAATAATGAGTTAAAACAGTGCTTCAAAAATCTTCCTTCATGAAGGTCATTAAATCCAGGATTTTTAAAATACAGGGTTAACTCTTTACCAAACAACAAAATTTTAGACTTGTCCAATTTGAAAGCATTTGCAGATGACAAGATAAACGTGACTCAAAAATTGAAATTTGTTTCAGGAAGGATAGAAAACATTGTCGGAAAAGGAGAAAATGCTGGTTACCAGCATTTTCTCTTTTTCCCACAATGTTTTCAAAAGGCGTCATTCCCAGGGTCGTTAAAAGTCGGGATTGTGTGGTAAAGAGTTAACCCTTTACCACACAATCCCGACTTTTAATGACTCTGAGAAAGAAAGCTTTTGAAAACACTGGGGAAAAAAGAGAAAATGCTGGTAACCAGCATTTTCTCCTTTTCCCACAGTGTTTTCTACTCTTGCCAGAACACATTTCAGTTTTTGATTTGCATTTATTTTGTTGTCTGCAAATGCTTCCAATTTGGACTGGTGTAAAATCATGTCGTTTGGTAAAGAGTTAAAGACATAAACTGACTGTCTTAAGCGTTTGCGTTTATATAGAAAATTAATTTAAAGATCCTGAATAGGTTGTTAAAAGTTTACGTATTCTTCAGACCTTTGTGAAAACTACCATAAAGGACACAAAGTTTAACCCTTTTCCACAGAATCCCGACTTTTAATGACCCTGAGAATGAGGCCTTTTGAAAACATTGTGGGAAAAGGAGAAAATGCTGTTAACCAGCATTTTCTCCTTTTCCCACAATACTTTCTACCCTTCCCAAACCAAATTTTAATTTTTGAGCCACATTAATTTTGTCGTCTGCAAATGCTTTTAATTTGGACCAGTGTAAAATTTTGTCGTTTTGTAAAGAGTTAAACAGTTGATGGAAAATCTATGACTTTATAAGTTTTAACCCATAACCACACAATCCCGAGTTTTAACAACCCTGAGAAAGAAAGCTTTTAAAAACATTGTGCGAAAAAGAGAAAATACTGGTAACCAGCATTTTCTCCGTTTCCCACAGTATTTTCTGCTTCGGAGTGACACTGAATTTGTCGTCTGCAAATGCTTTCAATTTGGACAAGGCTAAAATTTTGTCGTTTGGTAAAGAGTTAAAGCACTGTGAAAATGGATCATTTGCTCTTAACAAATACTATTTGCTTATTTTATTGATGTCTTCTGTAAAATTTCATAATTGTGTAGTAGTGGGTAAATTACATCAATTTGGTCATTCATTCAATTGATGTGGGAACAGGAGCAGTTTTTAACTCTTTACCTTATGGAAGAATCATAGACTGGTCCAAATTGAAAGCACTTGCAGACAACAAATTAGACATTGCTCAAATGGTGAGCTTAATCTTTGGAAGGATAGAAAAATTGTGAGAAAAGGAGAAAATGCTGGTTACCAGCATTTTCACCTTTTCCCACAATTTTTTCAAAAGCTCTTTTTTGGGGTTGTTAAAAGTCATGATTTTGTGGTAGAGTTAATGCATGTTATAAGCAAGCCTCCTTCATTGAAACAAGCAGTAGCTCCTTTTCCTTCACTGTTTTCAGAAGTTGTCTCCAGCATGGTCATGATAAGTATTTTTGTGTGGTAAAGGATTAAGACTGAAATTATCATGTAGATTACTTGTACTGGTCACCGAGTAATTTTTTTTTCTTTCAGGTTGATGCCATGGATCCTGATTTGAACAATACTCTTGACTTTCAAGTGATAGAAAAGTGTAAGACAAAATATAATGTCTCTTTCAAAGAAAATATTTTGTATGCAGACAACATTGATGCAGAGTCCATCGGTGATAGCCCAACAATTGTATGTGGGATAACAGTTAGTGATAGAACCCATATTGTTAATTCATCTGTTAAAATTAAAGTCAGTGATGAAAATGATAATAAACCTGTATTTATGATGACTAAAGATTCTGTTGAAATAAATGATACATTACCAGCTGGTTCTCATGTATTGGATATAAATGCTACAGACAGGGATGTCAGTACCAGGACAGAGAAAATCTTTTTTTATCTGGATGAAGATTCTCCATATTTAAGCTACTTTAATCTGGATTATATGACAGGTGAAATTAGAGTGCAAAGCTCTCTAAAACAGATTTCTGGGAGGAAGATAAATATGACTGTTATTGCTAGAGATGCAGGGTCACCTCCACTGAAGAGCAGCAAGAACATTACCATAGTTGTCAAAGAAGTAAATGAACATTCACCAGAATTTACTTCCAATCCAATAAACATCAGCATCAATGAGAATAAAGCTGGTTTCAGTGAAATAATAGAAGCTAAAGATCTTGATGGAGATAAGGTATCATACAGGATTGTTTCAGGAAATGCTGATAATGTTTTCCATTTGAATCGGGCCACTGGAACTTTAACCCTGTCAAACAGTTCATTCACATTTGATTATGAAACAAAATCACAGTACTCACTAATTGTTGAAGCCACAGACAACGCCCACTTTCCTAAGTCTACAAGTGTGACAGTAGTTATAGATGTCCTAGATGTAAATGAAGCTCCTAGAGTGCACACTGCAGCACCAGTTGTCTACAGACAGATAAATACAACAGCAAACAACATTATAACATCTGTTATTGTTGAAGATCCAGATTTATATCCACATTTTAGACAGTGCACCTTTAACATTTCTTCTAAACACAATGATGGCAAATCCTTCTTTGCGATTGACAAAAATGGAACAATTACAACTGCCAAAATATTAACAGAACCTGGAACCTTTCCTCTCACAGTTCATGTGACTAATTTAAATATAGAGCATATTCTGAATTTGACTGTAATTGTGATAGATGTACAGAGTATCAGTAAAACATACAATTTGACTGAGAATAACATGGTTCCTACAGTACTTGGCCAGTTTGATGGTGACTACACATATACAATTATACCACCAGTCGTTACAAGTTTCCCTGGCAGGGTAAATTTTACACTGGAGAAAAATGTGAGTTGTCTTCTTGTTATGAATACTGACTTGCTGTAAAATGATAACTATTTCATGGTCCTTCCATAAAATTCCTCTACAAAAGAAGGTAATTTTTACATATGGCTGTGAAGATTAAAGTAACAGACAGTCAATATTCAAGGCGAGACAGACTTTGAGGTCCGTACACAGTAAGATATTATGTAACAGATACCTGTTAATTTCAGTAGCAGGCCATAAACTTAATCATTTGAAGCCATATGAGTGGAACCCAGATTCAAAGCAAAACTGAAGTTGCTCAAGCAGATAGTTTAGATTGAGATTAACCCTTCACCCCTTTTCCCATGCAATTCTGACTTTTAACAACCCTGAAGAAGAATTAAGTCTTTTGAAAACATTGTGGAAAAAGCAGAAAATTCTGGTAACCAGCATTTTCTCCTTCTCCCACAATGTTTTCTACCCCTTGAGGAACAAGTCTTGTCATTATGGCCACCTTTAATTTGTTGTCTGCAAATGCTTGAAATTTGGACAAGTCTAAAATTGTGTTGTTTGGTAAAGAGATAAAGTGTCTTTCGTGACTATAGTTGCTTTAATTTGCTGCCAGTGTTAATCGAAATCAGACTACAAAAAATGTGCAGTCTGATCTTTTGTCAGCATTGTCAAGTTGCTTAGACATCCTAGACAAGAACAATATTGAAACTGTACTCATTTTGGATCTTACCGGTACTTCTAGATTAGAAATATCTGCTTGGTTTATTCAGCACACTAAAGCTTAAACTGTATAGAATGTGCAATCTGATCTTGGTTCTATTCTCTTTGATATTAGTAGTTTTAGACTTGATCGTAACATTTGCAATATCTAGATTTTTCTGGTGACTTAACTTTTTTCATTTACGCTATATGGATGTCTTTGGATTAAATCTTTACTTTACAATGCTGCCTTTTAATGACCCTGGGAAAGAAGCCTTTTGAAAACATTGTGGGAAAAGAAGAAAATGCTGGTAACCAGCATTTTCTCCTTTTCCCACAATGTTTTCTTCCCTATCAAGAGAAAATTGCATCATTTGAGCTACATTGAAATTTTTGTCTGCCTTTGCTTTCATTTTGGACAAGGCTAAAATTTTGTTGTCTTGTAAAGGGTTAAAAACAAGAGAGACAACCAAGAGATTATATCTTAACCCTTGTAATGCTAAACCTAAAGCTAAACCCAAGTTTAATTGCTTAGGTGGACAGTGTAGATCAAGATCAGACTGCAGAAAGATGTTAGGCATTCTGACAAAAATGGCTATGAAATGGCAGCATCAGCATTTATAGCACAGACTGAGAATGTCTGTCTAGTTTACTTAGCACAATAAAGGTTAAGTTAGATACTTTCTGTTGTTTTGAATGCCTGGACCCATATTCACCAACCATTCTTAAAAATGTTCTTAGTCTTATTCTCCAGAATTTCCTGAATTAAAAAGTAACACAACTTCTGATTGGCTACACCCAATGGTGTAGCCAATCAGAAGTTATGTTACTTTCAAATTTAGAAAATCTTGAAGACTAAGACTAGGAAAATTCTTGGTTAGTGAATACAGGCTCTCAATGCTATCTTAGCTCTAACAATTTTGTATATTTTCTAATGCCTTTGTTCTTACCAGGGAACCATTTTTGACCTTGTCACATGGACCCAGTATGACTTTGAGAAAATGGCAGATCCAAACATTCACTTTACCATTAACGGCATTGATAATATTGCAAAACTTCTTGCTAAACAAATACAGGTATTTACTTCTTTTCTTTGTGTTCCAATAAAGTACGTCATCTGTGAGGAGATAGCATCATTCCACATCATAGCCATTGTGTAATAACATTTACCAACAGGGTCCATATTAATCAACCATTCTAAATTGCATTTCTTGGCCTAACACTAGAATTAGAAAGTAATACAATTTCTGGTTAGCTAAACCATTGGATTTAGCCAATCATAAATCATGTTACTTTGAAATTTTGATATTTCTTGAGAATTGGACAAAGGGTAGTAATAAAAATGGTTGGCGAATAGCCCTCAAAGCGCTGAATTAATTATTTGGACCTTTTTAATTAGGAAAAACAGCCCCAAATATTGCTATTTCAAGGTTGTTTCTATTACAGAATGTAACATAGAAGCAGACGATGTAGGTCAAAGATCAGACTGAAAATGGGTCACATTGGGTAAAAAACTAGGTCACAAGATCAAATCTATAAAACCTTGTGTACACTCCAGAGGCCCCGTTTTCAGTCCAATTCTCGTAAAAGTTTGCTCCGAATATCTGTCTTCATGATATTTAGGATTTGTTTGAGAATGGTTAATGTGGGTCAAAAAGGTCACTGGGACAAATCTTAGTAAAAGCTTGTGCAAACTACAGAGGTCACATTTTCAGTCCAATTATCATTAAAATTGTTCAGAATGTTTGTCTTAATGATATCTCAGACAAGTTTGAAAATGGGTCACATCAGGTAAAAAAGTAGCTCACTGGGACAAATCTTAGAAAAACCTTGTGTACACTCTTGAGGCCATATTTTCTGTTAAAATTTGATCAAAATGTTTGTGTTGATGATATCTACAATGCATATGAAAACGAGTTGTGTTGAGCAAAAAGCAGGTCACCAAGACAAATCCTATGAAAGCTTGTTTACACCGTAGAGGCCATCTTTTCAGTCCAGTACTCATGAAAGTTTGTTAGAATGTCTGTCTTGATATCTGAGAAGAGATTGAAAATGGTTCATGTTGGGTCAAAAAGGCTCAACTCATGGCCATCATATTTTGGTAAGATAATGAAAATGTGAATATAGCTAATTTTAATCGCATATTTTATTGCTGCACAACACCACTGAATAAGCATGGCATTAAGAAAAGGTATTAAATGAAATACACCAGTTTCTGTTTGCAGCAGCTGTCTACTACAGAGGCAAAATCGCTTCATTTGTGTGGAAATGGATGAAACTGTGTTCAACCCTTTACCACACATTGCTGAGTTTTAACCACACCGAGAAATAAGGCTTTTGAGAACATTATGGGAAAAGGAGAAAATGCTCATAAACAGCATTTTCTCCTTGTCCAATGATGTTTTCTGCTCTTTTAAAGACAAATTTCATCTTTTGTGTCACATTTCTTTTGTCATCTGCAAATGCTTTCAATTTTAGACTGTTCTGAAATTTTGTTGTTTGGTAAAGGGTTAATGTACTTTTCTAAAAGGAAAAGCAGTTGTTTGTAGCTAGGTTTTATATGTACATTTATATGCCTGTTTTTGTACAAGGATTTTATTTGGCCAAAAGGCCTTCAAGTTACAAGATGAACATGTTTATATCATTTAACTCTTCACCACACAATCGTGATTTTTAACGACCCTGAGAAAAAAGCCTTTTGAAAACATTGTAGGAAAAGAAGAAAATACTGGTAACCAGCATTTTCTTCTTTTCCCACAATGTTTTCTACCCTTCCCAATACAAATTTCAATTTTTCAGCCACATTTATTTTGTTGTCTGCAAACACTTTAAATTTGGACTAGTCTCAAATTTTGTCGTTTGGTAAAGAGTTAAGTAGCAGTTTTGATTATTAGTTGAATGATATATCAGTTGTGAAAACTTAATCTGACTTATGATTCCAGATAGATATAACAGTGATAAACATCAATGATAATCCACCTGAATTTAATGCTGCACATTTTGACTTCATCATTTTTGAAAATGCTACCGAAAGGGATTGTGTTGGGATGGTCACTGCAAACGATGCTGATGGAACAACAACAGTAAGTTTCTGTACAGTATGAGAACGTTATTTACTCAAACATATCTTTTAACTCTTTTCCACACAATCACAGGTTTTAACGACCTTGAAAAAGAACCCTTTTGAAAACATTGTGGGAAAAGGAGAAAATGCTGGTAACCGGCATTTTCTCCTTTTCCCACAATGTTTTCTAACCTTCCCAAAACAAATTTCAATTTTTGAGTCACATTTATTTTGTTGTCTGCAAAAGCTTTCAATTTGGACTGGTCTAAAATTTTGTCGTTTGGTAAAGAGTTAATTGATTACAGTCAGAAAACCAAAGAAAAGCCCAAATACTAAAATAATAATCTTACACCCAGTAGTACCAAATAAATGAAACTATTTTTTTGAGCTTTGTAAAAATATGACCAAAATTCTGAAAAAAGTAATAAAAAAAAAAAAAGCAAGATAAAGCTGAAAATTGTTTGTTTTTAGCTTAAGTGGCACAATCGTCTTCATAATTCTATCAAAGAATTTAATTTTATAAATAATAAAAATGCCATGGCAACAAAACTGAATAAGAGAGAAATCTTCACAAATTTTCACTAACCAAGGGAAAAGCTTGATTTCTGTAGCATGGCTGATGAATATCATTTTAATAAGAACCTAAAAAAACTATTTAAATGTAAACAAGAAATAACACACCTTATAACTGTTTGGCCTTCTTTTTTTATTACCATGATAATTTTCAGCATAATACATGTAGTTAGTTTTGCATATTTATATGGTATTTAAAAAGATGAATGGAACTTCTGAAAATGCTCTATTTTAATGCACAATGTCTCATTATGTTTAGACGTTACATATTTTTACATGATATGGATCTTTTTTGCAACATTCTAACTTTTAGCTCACCTGAGCAAAGAATGCTGAAGATGAGCCTTTGTGATTGTGCTGTGTCTGCCATCCTTCGTCAACTTTTACCCTGTGTACCCTCTAGAGGCTACATTTTCAGACTGATAATCTGGAAACTTGGTCAGAGTGTTTGTCTTCTCATAATATCTTGAACAAGTTGAAAATGTGTCATATCAGATAAAAAACTAGGTCACCAGGTCAAATGTTTATTAACATTGTGTACAATCTCAAGGCTACAATTCAGTGCAATACTCATGAAAGTTGATCAGATGTTTGTCTTGATGATATCTTAGACCAGTCTGAATATCGTTCATAGAAGTCAAAAAGTAGGTAATTGGAAAAAATCTTTGACAAACCTTGTGTACACTCTAGAGGCCACATTTTTCAGTCCAATACTTATAAAAGTTAGTTAAAATGTTTGTCTTGATATCTTGGATAACTTCGAAAATTGGTCACTCTGAGTCAAAAACTAGGTCACCAGGTCAAATCTTTAAAACATTATGTACACTCTAGAGGCGACATTTGAACTGCAATACTCATGAAAGCTAGTCAGAATATATGTCTTGATGATATCTCAGATGAGTTTGAAAACGGGTCACCTCTGGTAAAAATGTAGGTCGCAGGGTCAAAAGGCAAGCTTTCCAGTTCTCTACTAAAGAAAATTGGTCAGTTTGTTTTGTCTTGATGATATCTCAGACAAGTTAGAATATGACTCATTTCAGATCAAAAAGTAGGGCATAGGAAAAAATCTTTGAAAAACCCTGTGTACACTCTAGAGGCCACACTTTCAGTTTAATACTCATGAAACTTGGTCAGAAAGTTTGTCTTGATGATATCATATATGACATTGAAAATGGGTCACAGTAAGTAGAAAACTAGGTCATAAGGTTAAATTGTTTAGAAACCTTGTGTATGCTCTATAGACAACATTGTCAATACTCATGCAAGTTGGTCAAAATGTTTGTCTTGATGATATCTTGAACAAGTTCAAAAATGGGTCATGTCTAGTTTAAAAATAGGTCATTAGGGCAAATTTTGTAAAACCTTTTGAACACTATAGAGGCCACATTTTCAGCTAAATATGGTTGAATGTTCTTATAGGTACACAGGCTAAGGTGAGCGTTTCTGGGCCATCATGGCCATCCTGTTGTATGTCACTGTGTAATACAGAGCTTAACTTGTTGAAAAAGAAAAGCTAGAAAAAGTCTGTAATATTTCTGAACAATTTGTTTCCAGTTATCTTTGCAAAATAATTAGTCACTCTGATTAGAGTACACAAGGTGGCCTGATGTAGGCCTATATAATTCAAAATGTAAATGCTTTGGATTTTGTCCGGAAACCTATCACTTTGATATGATTTTTATTTATATTATCTGATACAGATTTTAACATATACAAGAACTGGTACAGACCTATTCAGAATTAACTCAACTGATGGATGCATTTCCCTGACAAGATCTTGGGACTTCGAAAATTCAAGTGTTCATCATGATACCTTTAACGTAAGTAGATAAGTCAAGTTTTTTGTGTTACCAGGTAATGTATAAATATGCACTAGGCAAAGCTTAAGCCATGGGCAGCTGCTGAAAACATGGAAAAAAAGAAGCAATTGCTTGCATTAATCTATATCAGAAAAGTCCAAAGTTTTAGGGACCCTGTGGTAGAATGCTTTTGAAAAAACTTAGGGAAAAAGAGAAACTGCTGGTAATGTGCATTTTCCCCTTTTCCTACAATGTTTTCTCTTACAATTTTAAAGACAAGTTCTATAATTTGAGCAACAACTGATTTGTCATATACAAGTTCTTTCATTTAGGGCAATTTTATCATTTGGTAAAGAGTTTACATTTAATTGCTTCCTTTCTGCAATGCTTTCCATGGAACTATATAAAGAAACATATTTTTTTTTTCTATCAATTTTTCATCCTGTGATTCATATAATTACAAGGTTTTCTTTTTTCTTTATATTATGAATTTCACACAATGGCTTCCTTGACAAATGCCACAGCAGTGCTTTCAATGCTTTGATTATTTCAGGTAACCTGTAATGACACAAAGTTCACTGATGAAGCTACAATTACAGTTACAGTAATGGATGTCAATGATAATTCTCCACATTTCTCAAGATCTGTCTATGAGTTTAACATCAGTGAGGTAACATATCTTCTATATGTGGTTCATATTCTATTTAACTCTTTACCACACAATCCTGAGTTTTAACAACCCTTACAAAAAAGGCTTCTGAAAACATAATGGGAAATGGAGAAATGTTGATAACCATCATTTTCTCCTTTCCCCCCCTATGTTTTGTACCCTTTCAAGATCAAATTTTATCATTTATGCCACACTTAATTTGTTGTTTCAATTTGGCCGAGTCTACATTTTTGCCGTGTGGTAAAGAGTTAACCCTTTACCACACAAAGCTGACTTTTAACGTCCCTGAGAAAGAAGGCTTTTGAAAACATTGTGGGAAAAGGAGAAAATGCTGGTGACCAGCATTTTCTCCTTTTCCCACACTGTTTTCTACTCTGTCAAAGAAAAATTGCATCATTTGAGCTGCACTGAAATTGTCATCTGGACATGCTTTCAATTTGAACAGTTTTAATGATCCTGACATAGAAGGCTTTTAAAAACATTGCGGAAGAAGGAGAAAATGCTGGTTTCCAGCATTTGCTCCTTTTTCCATGTTTTGTGTCCTATCCAAGACAAATTTCACCATTTTGGTCACATTTAATTTTGTTTGTAAAGGCTTTCACTTTGGACAAGTCTAAAATTTTGTTGTTTGGTAAAAAGTAAACCCTTTAACTAACAACAAAATTTTAGAATTGTCAGAATCCAGAGAATTTGCAGACAATGAATTCAGTGTGGCAAAAACAATAAATTTGTCTTGAAAAGGATAGAAAACATTGTTGGAAAAGGAGAAAATGTCAGTTACAAGCATTTTCATCTTATTTAATGGTGTTTTCAGAAGTTTCCTTCATCACGGTTTTTTAACACTTTACTGCACAACAAGATTTTGGACTTGTCCAAATTCAAAGCATTTGCAGATGAGAAATTCAGTTTAGCTAAAAAATTTATTTCTGCCTTTGAAATGGTAGAAAATGGTCAGCAGCATTTTCTCCTTTTCCCACTATATTTTTAAAAGCCTTCCTCCTCAAGGTTGTCAAAACTTGGGATTGAATGGTAAAGGGTTAAACATAGGCTTGTAGGGTAAACATTTTTTCACAATTATTACAAACAACCTCTAATAAGAAACTGCAGGGCCATTTTTAATCGAATTTACATGCACAAATCTCTACAGGATATTCAGTTTTTTTCTTTGAATTTTGAACTATGTCAATTGGACAAGTTGGTCACTATGTCTAAATTAAAAAAAACAGTCTCTATTTTAACCCTTTACCATATGACAAAATTTTAGACTGGACCAAATTGAAAGCATTTGCAAACGACAAAATTAAGCAAAGCTTAAATGGCGATTTATGTATTGGATAGGGTACAAAACATTGTGGGAAAAGGAGAAAATGCTGGTTACCAGCATTTTCTCCTTTTCCCACAGTGTTTTCAATAGGCTTTTTCTTCAGGGTCGTTAAAACTCGGGATTGTGTGGTAAAGAGTTTAGAAGATTTTTTCTTTCTGGGTCCAAGTGTCAGATGGCGTTAAAAGTTGGTATTGACACATTAGGTGCACTTCAGTAAAATTTATGTTCAATATTATGTGCTTTAAATCTTAACCAAACATTACAATTTTAGACTCATCCATACAAAAACTATTTGCAGACAACAAACTCAGTTTGGCTTAAGTCATGGGAATCATTTGTGACAAAGTAAAAAAAAAATTTTGGAAGAGGAGAATATGCTGGTTACCCCCACTTTCTCCCTTCCCCTCACTATTTTCAAAAGTCTTTCATATCGGGATCATTAAAATTTGGGATTGTGTTGTAAAAGGTTGACATAAAAAGGTAAACTTGATAAAACTTAGGTGTGAAACCAAAGCTTTGATGAATTGGTATGGCACCTTGCCTAGTTAAACTTTCCTGAGGTTGTTACAGTTAAAGCCATCTGGTCAGAAATGGTCCTGCAAGGGGATTTACGTGTCTTAAAAGTGATACCACACAATCGTGACTTTTAACGGCCCTGAAGAAGAAGCATTTTGAAAACATTGTTGGAAAAGGAGAAAATGCTGGTAACCAGCATTTTCTCCTTTTCCCACAATGTTTTCTACTCTTTTCAAAACAAATTTGAATTTTTGAGTCACATTTATTTTGTCATCTGCACATGCTTTCAATTTGGACCAGTCTAAAATTTTGTCGTTTGGTAAAGAGTTAAGTGATACATGAAAAACATTCTTGTTCGAAACCATAAGTTCTGTAACTTCGAAAATTCATTGGTGTATACAGCATTATTTTATGAAACAGATTAATTTGAATTAGGTTTAAAATCTTGGGTTAGTAATTTCAGAACCTACAAAATGAAATGACCCACAAAAATAAGGTGATCAAGGATGAAATTGCTGAACAAAACAATGATGTTTTATAGGATTGTAAATTGAGCAAAGTCTTTCTTAGCCCTTTACCACACAATCCAGAGTTTCAACAACCCTGAAGAAGAAGGCTGTTGAGAACATTGTTGGAAAAAGAGAAAATGCTGGTGAACAGCATTTTCTAAAGAGAAAATGCTGGTGAACAGCATTTTTTCCTTTTCCAATAATGTTTTCTACCCTGCCAAAGACAGAAATCGTCATTTCATAATCGTCCAAAATTTTTTTGTTTGGTAAAGAGTTAAAAGGTAGAATTTGATAAACTCTCCTTGCTATTTTCAGAGCATGCCAGTAGGTGTCATCTTATATGATATGGAAGTGTCAGCAACAGACAAAGACTTATTGGACAAAGGGAGACTCTTCTATAAACTTGAAGGTATCTTTATAATCTATTATCTTTACCAAACAGCAAAATTTTAGACTTGTTCAAATTGAAAGTCTTTGCAGATGTACAAATCAAATATGGCTCAAATGATGAAATTTAAATGTCCATAGAACATTGTGGGAAAAGGAAAAAAATGCTGATTACAAGCATTTTCTCCTTTTCCCACAATGTTTTCAAAAGGCTTTTTCCTCATGGTTGTTAAAAGGTGGAATTGTGTGATAAATGTAGACAGCTTCATAAGTACATTACATGTAAGATGTTTTTGACCAAATATTACAGACCAGTATTATAGAGAATAGATGGTTTGTGTCTTTGATAAGGAAAGTTTGTCTGGCAAGGCATAGGAATTTTATTCCATGATCCACAGGTAGATCTGATAAAACTCCAGAGCTGAGCCTGACAAAGTTTCCCAGTCCAAGATATTAGCTATTTATTCTATTTTAACTATTTCTTATTTATGATCTGTAACTGACCAGCTTGCACACCATATGTGGTGTCCACGGTCGTGAGGTAGAGCGTCGGCCTCTTAAACCAAAAGGTCCTAAGTTCGATTCCCGGAAGCGGGTGTCAACTTAAGGACTGTTCATAGGGCCACACATTCAGCGCGAGCACTGGTGTAGTTCCCAGGAAGCAGAATTGAGAGAGATTAGTATGAGTAAGAACTTGTTTCTCAATCAATGTAAGATAAATATGTTTAAACTGAACTAGCACACCATCAAAATCTTCTCAGTATAAGGGGAAAATGAAGTACTCTAAAGCATTTCAACTGTATAACTATGCTGTCGCAAAATATGACATCATGACTGATTTGGTAAAAGTCTCTTTTACCCACCAATAAACATTTTGTTAAAAGAAGACAAATATATGAGCCATGCTCTATGAAAAGGGGGCTTAATACATCTGTTAAAAAGTATTGACCCAGGTCAGCCTGCACAGTCCCCCCAGGCTGAAAGGGCCAAAACTTTTCGCTAGTGGTCTATTTTTAGTTCACCTGAGCACAAAGTGCTCAAGGTGAGCTTTTGTGATCGTGCTGTGTCTGGCATCCGTGGCGTGTTGTCAGTCGTCCAGGCATCAACAATTACCTTGTGTGCACTCTAGAGGCTACATTTTCAGTCATATACTCATGAAAATTGGTCAGAATGTTTGTCTTGATAATATCTCGGACAACTTCGAAATACGGTCATGTCGGGTCAAAAAGTAGGTCACTGGGCCAAATCTTAGAAAAACCTTGTGTGCACTCTAGAGGCCACATTTTTCAGCCTGAAACTTATGAAAGTTGGGTAGAATGTTTGTCTTGATGATATCTCAGACAAGTTCGAAATCGTGTCATGGCAGGTCAAAAAGTAGGTCACTGGACCAAATCTTAGAAAAACCTTGTGTGCACTCTGGAGGCCACATTTGTAGTTGGATACTCATGAAACTAGGTCAGATTGTCTGTCTTGATGATATCTTAGACAAGTGTGAAATTTGGTCATGTCAGGTGAAAAAGTAGGTCAATGGGCAAAAACTTAGGAAAACCTTGGGTGCTGCATAGAGGCTACATTTTCAGTCTTAGACTGATAAAGGTTAGTCAGATTGTTTATCTTGTTGATATCTCAGACAAGTTTGAAAGTGGGTCATGCCGGGGTAAAAAGTAGGTCACATGGTCAAATCTTAGATAAACCTTGTGTGCACTCTAGAGGCCACATTTTCAGCCTGATTCTCATGAAACTTGGTCAGAAAGTTTACCTTGATGATATCTTGGACAAGTTTTAAAGTGGGTTACATCAGGTCAAAAAGTAGGTCACTGGACCAAATCTTAGAAAAACCTTGTGAGCGCGTAGAGGCCATATTTTCAGTCTGATACTCATGAAACTTGGTCAGAATGTTTGTTCTAATGATATCGTGGACAAGTTTGGAATTTAGTTACATTGGTTCAAAAAGTAGTCACTTAACATTCATATATTTTTCATCATTAAAACCAGATTCTCTTCAGCTTTATCAACTGTAGATGACTTTACTGAGGTGAGCTCTTTAGGGCCAATGGCCCTCTTGTTTGTATGTTAAAGGACCAGTCTACAGTATGATACAGTCGGTCATTAGACATGATTGATTTTATGGGTCCCTAATTATGTGATAAATTGCTTGGTATCATGCTGAGATGCATTAAGCCCCCCTTTGCCAGAGCATGGCTCATATCTATATACAGGAAAACAAAACCTTATTTAAATCAATAAATTTACTGTCAAATATTGATTTTATGTACCTGGATTTAAAGATGTAGTTTGGGCTGGTCATGTGACAAACTGTTTCAATAAACCTTTGTCAAACGACTAGCTGAGGTGAAGTACCTAGTCAGGTGATCAAGTGACTATACTATACCAACAAGTTTTTATGACTTCATGTTAAGTAGCAGGATTAATAAGAGGTGACTGGATAGGTTGCAAAGTAAAGACTGTTTAGGCCATAATAGTTGGCAATGTAATAGGCAGTAAATATCCAAGATAATTCCACAGTCTGATTAATTCTTTACCAAACCAATAATTCTTGGACTCCTCCAAGTTGCAGATGATGAAGTTACTGTTTATACAAGATTTGTTACAGAAAGAATAGAAAACGTTATGGGAAAAGGAGAAAATGCTGGTAACCAGCATTTTCTCCTTTTCCTGCAATATTTTTAAAAGCTCTCTTTCTCAGAGTTTTAAAATTTGGGATTGTGTGGTAGAGGATTAAG
Organism: Tridacna gigas; assembly: GCA_945859785.2. Taxonomy (NCBI): domain Eukaryota; kingdom Metazoa; phylum Mollusca; class Bivalvia; order Cardiida; family Cardiidae; genus Tridacna; species Tridacna gigas. Next base: position 46,203,897 of record OX244030.2, on the reverse strand, counting down.
ATCTAAGGAGACTACACAGTCTGATAAAAGACTGCAAGGGACGTTTTTTTAAGATTATGAAACAGACTGTAATATTGTAGCTTCAATACTGTTTTGGCTAGTAATTGGACTTAGTAGAACCTAGATCAGACTGCTGTTCTTTGAAGTCTTTCTTTATCCATAGTGTCCTCAAAAGCACTGATGGTTTTTTTTTTTTTTATATACATATGCTTATATAGTAAAGAGGAGTAGGAAAAAGAGGTTTGATGCATCTCTGTAATGCATTTTACTAAGCAAGTCATTGCCTGACATGGATCAGTCTTATCTAAAAACTGGCTAAATCATGAGATGTATGGTCCTTTGAAATGCTGAAAATATACAACACGAATTGCAAAACATTTTGACCATTGTCAGCCTGTGCTGACTGTACGGGCTGGCCTTGTCAATACTTTTGCCAATACATTAAACCACCTTTTACAGAGGAGGACTCACTATATGTTATGCCTTTGTAATGCTTAACAGTTGTTAAATTTTGTTATGGCAGCCAGTTCACCTAGATATATGTCTTGAACAAACTGATTACCATTCAATGATTTTCTCCCACAGGCAGTGATAGTCAGTACTTCAAGCTGGACTCACGGAGTGGTGTTTTCACTCTGATCCAGCATTTAGACTATGAGCACAGGAATGTCCTTGAGTTCGGTGTGAACGTTTCTGACACTGCAGGTCAAGAGGTACATGTAATTCAATAATTTTTCTTCATATAAATGCAGTTTTAGCCCATGAAAATGACCACTTTGTTAAATGTTTTGATTTGATCTGTGTTTTATGTTACTTTAAGTGGTACATTAACCCTTTACCGCACAATGCCGCCTTTTAACGACCCTGGGAAAGAAGCCTCTTGAAAACATTGTTGGAAAAGGAAAAAAATGCTGGTAACCAGCATTTGCTCCTTTTTCCTGCAATGTTTTCTACCCTATCAAAGAAAAACTGCACCATTTGAGCCACACTGAAATTGTCATCTGCAAATGCTTTCAATTTGGGCAAGTGTAAAATTTTGTCATCTGGTAAAGGGTTAATTATATCACAGCAACAGCTCCTTCATTCACATGTTTCCTGTGTTCTTTCTTTTTTTCTGAAAATAAGGATCCTAAGGGAGAAAGCTTTTGAAGCCATTGTGGGAAAAGGAGAAAATGCTGGTGACTAGCATCTCCTTTTCCCATAATGTTTTGGAATTTGTTTGTCTGCAAATGATTTTAGTTTGGACACAAGTCTGAAATAAAATCATCTGGTACAGAGTTAACTTCTTACTAGACTGGGTATATGAAATACGTTGCCCAAGAAAATTTGCACAAAAACATCGATAGCAGGCAAGGATCCCAGTACTCCTGGAATTAACCCTTTACCAAATGACAATAATTTAGACTTGTCCAAATTGATAGCATTTGCAGAGGACAAAAACAAAAGCAGCTGGAAGTTGTGAATACTTTTCTGGATGGGTAGAAAACAATGTGGGAAAAGAAGAAAATGCAGATCACCAGCATTTTTTTCTTTTCGCACATGTTTTCAAAGCCCGCTTTCATTAAGGTCGTTAAAACTCGAGATTGTGCGGAAAATGGTTAAGTCCAATTCCTTTATCATTGAGCTACATAGGACATCTGTGAAGACAAAACATTATTCAGAATGAGTTGTTTCATTTGCCTTTGGTTGCAGATGTGCCATAATAAAATGTTATTAAACAAGTAATTTCATATTGGCCAAGTTGTCATTCCCAGGTCTTCAGTATAAGCCCTAGGCCAAAGGCTGAGGGCTGATATCGCAGTTGAAGGACCGTCTAACTAAATTGACCCATTACCACACAATCTCGAGTTTCAACGACCTTGAGAAATTAGACTTTTGAAAACACTGTTTGGAAAAGGAGAACATGCTGGTAACCAGCATTTTCTCCTTTTCCCACAAAGTTTTCAAACCTTTCAGAAACAAATCTAATCACTTGAGCAACATTTGTTGTCTGCAAATGCTTTCAATTTGGACAGGACTAAAATATTGTTGTGTTGTAAATAGGTAAGGAGAATTTTATCAATTAACAGGGGAAGGGGGTTGGATTGTTGTCGTACATTTTGCATTTGATATTGACCAAGTCACATTGGCCTCATTTTATTTGATATTGGCCAAGATTTTCTTGTTTTGGCTGAGTTTATCATTTGGTATTGAACAGACTGTTTTTATATGAATGAACCATGCTCTGGCAAGAGGGGTTTAATGCATCTCCATGATGCATTTTATCAAGCAAGTCATCACATAAGTATGGATTCATGAAATCCATTTAGTTTAACAACTGACTGAATCATGAGGTAGCCTGGTCCTTTGACATGTAGAAAATTGCCTCACAGCAAAATATTTTGACACAGGTCAGCCTGCATGGACGTTGCAGGCAGACCTGGGTTGACACTTTTTGCAGATGCACTTAACTCCCTGAGCATGGCTCAAAAACAATTAGACAGTTTGCTAATTAATAATGTCTAATATTTGAGCAATCTAAATATTGTGTTACCCCACAGGATCATGCTACTGTGAAAGTCAAGGTTTTGGACTACAACGATCACTCACCAAGATTCAGTCGATCTTCGTATAACTTCACAGTTTTAGAAGGTAACCAGCATTTTCTCATTTTCCCACAATATTTTCTACCTCTTCAAAGACAATTTCCACCCTGTAAGCCACATATATAATTTTTTATCCGCAAGTCAGTTTTACTTCAAAAGCTTGCTTTTGTATGATCGTATTTATCGCATATTACATGACAGTGATGTGAAAAGATAGATACAAGAATGGTATTGATGTAAGAGTTCAACTGGTGTGCCAATGTTACAGTGCAACCAGAAATCAGTTGTGAAACAAATTTGAAAATTAAACTTTAATCAATTCAGATAGAAAATGTACATTTTTTGCAGATGGAGACTGAAGTAGCACAGTGTGTTTTTGCAGCAAAATAGAATTTTTCTGTGTTTGTGTATGGAAATTAAATGAAATAAAAACAATCAGTTTTGTTTGAATAGAAATTATGTATTGGTTTTGAAATTATTAGTGTTTCTTTTGTGTTTTGTCTGTTAACGTTTTACCAAACAACAAAATTTTAGACTGGTCCAAATTCAAAGCATTTGCAGATGACAAATTAAAGGATGAAATTTGTCACTGATAGGTTAGAAAACATTGTGGGAAAAGGAGAAAATGCTGGTTACCAGCCTTTTCTCCTTTTCCCACAATGTTTTCAAAAGGCCTCTTTCTCAGGGTCATTAAAAGTCGGGATTGTTGTGGTAAAGGGTTAAGCAGTAGACTAGCCTTAGAATTTTGTGCTGCCTTGTCTCTTCTGTCAGCTCTTGCATGTAACCAATGATAGATCTAACTTGCTTGTCCTTGTTTACTGATCCATGCTTTACTGTTTTAACCCATCACATAACTGGCTAGCAGGACTTCAACATTGGTTTGCAGGAATTTAAGTTGCTAAGCACGACTTTGTGGGCTTTTGCAGACTGTGTAGATTAAGATCAGACTGCACAGAATGTGCAGTCTGATCTTTGATCTACACTGTCCAGTACGATGAGATTTCTCTGATGAACAAAATGTTGAAATCATAAACTGTAGGTTTTCACTGTTGGCTAGAAATCTTAAGTTTAATTTATTTAGCAGCTTAAGGGTTAACACTGGCTTGGAGGGATTTGTATGATGATACAATGTTGTAAGTCTTATATTGCAAGGTAACAGTAGCTTCATTCTTTCATGCTCACTTGTCAATCTGTTGTTGTCTGTCATTTTGTTGGAGGTTGGAGCTTTGTTGGTCAACAGTAGCTTAGTTCTTTCATGCTCACTTGCCAGTATGTTGTTATTTGTCATTTTCTTGGAGGTTGGAGCTTTGTTGGTCAAGGTAATACATCTACATTACAGATTATCAGATTTTGTTCATAGGCTTTTCCTGCAGTCTGCCAGTCTGATTTATTATTTTCTGTCACTTGATATCCTCCCAAAAATGTATTTGTCAGATTGTTCAAATTTGCTGCCTACAATGCTTTCTCCCTGACCCTTTTTCCTACATCAAATAATTATCTTCCCCCATCATAAATCAGACTGTACTGATTGTAGGAGATTCATTGCCATCTCTAAATTCACATTTCCCAATAACATGTGAATTCAGCTACAAATATGATGTCTTGAAATGACACCTTGTTCAAGAAATTTTAAGCGGTGAGTATTTAAATTCCTAGTTTGATACTCACTGCTGAAAATTTTCTATCAAGGAATTTAAAAGACTATGAACTTTTATGACACTGTTTTGGTATCATAAAATCTGGACATAGGTTTGCTGGAATAAGATACATGGATTGATCATTGAAATTATGCACAAAAGGCAATAAATCCATTTACCCAACTATTTCATCAAAATGGCACCAGCTTTTGGTGCAATGTATCAAAACAACTTGTTTATTTGAGCCTTCCCTATGGCATACCGGAGTCACTGTAAGTGTTTTTTGTATGGGCTGTCTACTGACCTTTGACCTATGTGACCAAAAAACAATAGGTTTACTCCTTGGATCACATGAATTTTCATTAACCTATGTCAAATGTCATTATAAATATACATATACTCTGTGCGCTAAATGTAGGCAATTTCAAGGGCCTTTAACTCCATGAAAAGGAAAAGTTCCAGTATTTTTTCAGTCCTTGCATTTTACAAAAAGTGAGCTGTAAAATAAAAGAGCACTATTCCAAAAGAACTGAAGATAGCATTGCAGATCTTATCCACTGCACTTGTCCCCTTATGATGTATCTGCATTTGATAGACAGAGGGAGAGGTGGGGAGGGAGGGAAGGAGAGAGAGAGATTTGATTTGATTGTTTGATTGATTGAATGATTGATTAAAGGGTGTTTTGCATCACTTTCAACGTTATTTCAGACGTAACATGGTGATAGCTCACATATTCATGTGTGTCCCAGGTTACACCAGTACCAGGGCTCTGAACTGTCTTGCCCAAGGACACTCCCAGGAAAAACCAGTGCTCCCAGTGAAGCTCATACCCAGGGTCACTAGGTTATGAGCCCTGCATTGTACCACTAAGCCATGTTGGATCCCATGTCTAATTGAAGTTTGGAGACAATAGTTTTTACACCTTTGAAGTTATTCTACAGACAAAAGTGAAAATAAAGCTGAAAATGATAAAGGGTAGTAACTTCAAAACTACTAGAGCTATTGTTATGGATCTTCAGTAATGTGATTCTGTATCTAAAGTAGGAAGGCATTGCATTTCATATTTCAGAAGTTGTACTCACAAAACAGATGCAAAGTGTGGGGACAAACACTTAAAGAAAAAAGATACTGAAAACAAAGTTATTGATTTGTGCACTGCACTTATACTCACTCAGTGTCCTATAATCATGATGAATATGTGTGACACTCTGGCAAAAGGAGGTTTGATGCATCTCTGTAATGCATTATACCAAGCAAGTCATCTCATAACTATAGATTCATAAAATCCATCTTGTCCAAAAACCAGCTGAACCATGAGGTAGACTGGGCCTTTGACATGCTGAAAATTGACAAATAGCAAAAAGTTTGACCCATGTCTGTCTGTAAGGACTGTGCGGATGGCCTGGGTCAGTATTTTTTGCAGATGCATTAAACTTGTTTTTTACTGAGAATGGCTCACTTCACTGAAGACCAAAATTTTCAATATACTTGTTCTATTTATTTTTACAGGTCTTTCAGAAACTGAGCATTATATTTTTTATCAGTTACTTGCGCGTACATAGAGAATATGTACATAGTGTTGTCGTAGATCAAAAATATCTAACGAGGTTGGGAGAATTGATAATTGTCGAGCCTTGGTGAGACAATTCTCAATTCTCACAACCGAAATAGATATTTTTGATCTACGACAACACTATGTATGTATTCTATTTATCTTTTAACCTATGATTTGTACCCATTGTGAAAAGATGTGAAAAATGTTGCTGACAAATACATTTTAAAAGTTTTAAAAGTTAGTTTATGTGGAAACTCCAATTTTAAAATTGCATTACCCACATACATAGTACTTTATCGTAGTAATTAAACGTCCGAAAATTGCGATTGAGATCGCTTGGGATTATTCTAATTGAGAAGATGCGGTAAACAAGCATTCAAATGACGTCACGGGCAGGAATAGGCAGATCATCGGCAAGTAGCGCGCGTGCTATGACATCATTCTTTTTTTGCGGGCTTTCTGTAGTAATCGTTACTATTTTTGGAATGCATTTCATTCATAAATGGTGATAGGGGGCGGAGTCAGTGGAACTTGCTGTTCTATAAATATCCGTGGTATATCAAAAAAAACATCGCATGGGTGTTATTGCATGGATATCCGGTTAGTTGAAAGATAAAAAACAATACATAATTATAACAGCAGAATGGTATTGTGGGGATACAGCTCCAGCCTCCAAAGCTACATGTTTATACTGAGGGTTAACTCTTTACTACATGAAAACATTTTAGACTTGTCTAAATTGAAAGAATTTGCAGACGACATTTTAGATTAAGCAAAAATGGTGGTAATTGCCAGTGAAAATGTAGAAAACCTTGTGGGAAAAGGAGAAAATGCTGGTTACCAGCATTTTCTCCTTTTCCCACAAAGTTTTCAAAAGGCTATTTCCCCAGGGGGGTTAAAACTCAAGATTTTGTGGTATAGGGTTAAACTCCTGGTATGAGGCGGGTCTCATTGTGGACTTGTTTGTTTTCCAGGAAGTTCTGTAGGACTAGAGTTCTTGAGGTGAAATGAAGAGGTCTTTTTGTTTTATTGTCTAGATAGTCTACAGAAACATGGCTTTATGTACTCTGTACAAGTGAATAGTTTTGACAGGGGCTAGAGGATGATTTTCATTCATTTATCGGTTGTGTTTTGCCCCAAGTTGTCGCTCAGAGCACCAGATTAACAAAATCAACACTTCCTGCCAAGAAAAGCACACAAATAATTGTGTTGTTAATGTTGTTAAGGCCAGAGTGTCTAAGTATAGTAGACAGTGTTGATGCAAGATTAGACTCCATGCCATGTTCAGTCTTAACTCTTTACCAAACGACAAACCTTTGGACTGGACCAAACTGAAAGCATTTGCAGACGACAAATTAAATGTTACTAAAATGGTTATTTTTGTCTTCGATGGGTCAGGAAACATTGTGCGAAATGGAGAAAATGCTGGTTACCAGCATTTTCTCCTTTTCTTACAATGTTTTCAAGTTGTCTTCCTCAACGTTGTTGAAACTCAGGATTGTATGGCAAAGGGTTAATTAATCTTGACCTATAATCTAAAAAGCAGCTGTAGTTTTGCATGGCACCTTAAGGTTTAATTCTTTACCACACGCCAAAACAGGAAAAGGTAACCATCATTTTCTTCTTTTCCCACAATGTGTTTCCTCTTACCTCTTATAAGACAGGAATCATCTTTTTAGCTACACTGAGTTTGTCAGCTGTGAATGCTTTCAATTTAACCAAGTTTAGAATTTTGTGTCTGGTAAAGAATTAGGGATTAACCCTTAGAGTGCAGAATAAACCAAACAGACACTTTCGGTTCAGTAATAAAATCCAAATAATTGCAATTTCAAAGTTAGCTTTTTTCCAAAATGTCTTGGCAAAGCAGACAGTGTAGATCAAAGATCAGACTGTACATTCTGTGCAGTCTGATCTTGATCTACACTGGCTGCAAAGGCAACTTTAGTTATGAAAAGCGCTGTAAGGGTTAAGATGATTATCTCTCCTTACTTCTGCAGGTTCAACATATAGAGGACAGAATTTCTCAATCAGAGCCACTGATAACGACACGGATCTAAATGGACATATTACCTTTGAGCTGGAGCAACCCCATGACCCAGCCTTTAACCTGACACAAAGTGCGAATACGGTATAGAGAAGTGGTGTGCGACATTTCGTCAAAAACTACGTTCGTTGAAAACCATCCCTAGCCCCGACCCTTACCCTAACCCAGACGAATTGTGGCTCAAATCTTCCTCCCAGACAGAGCTTTTCATGAAATAAATCTAGCAATTTAGTTAGCAATTGGTATTTTAAAACATTCATGGATTTCGACAAAACACACTTTCGACGAAATGTCATGCACCATAGAGAAAGGCCTTATTTTGTACATTTTTGTTTCAGTCTTAATCTGTGCCAACCCCATGACCAAGTTTTGAGCCCTTTACCACACAATTCCGACTTTTGACCACCCTGAAAAACAAAGCTTTTGAAGACATTGTGGGAAATAGAGAAAATGCTGAAAAACTGGCATTTTCTCTGTTTCCTACAATGTTTTCTGCCCTTTCAAAGACAAATTCCAGCTTTGAGCTAGATTCATTTTGTCGTCTGCAAATTCTTTCAATTCTATCTTTGAACAAGTCCAAAATTTTGTCATCTGGTAAAGATTATATCTTTGTCAGGTCGGGACAGTGGTGCTTAGTGACTATTGTACAATGAGTCTACTCATTACCTAATAGGCAATCTTTAACTTTTAAACCTTCACCGCACAATGACGCCTTTTAACGCCCCTGGGAAAGAAGCCTTTTGAAAACATTGTGGGAAAAGGAGAAAATGCTGGTAACCAGCATTTTGTCCTTTTCCCACAATGTTTTCTGTCCTATGAAAGAAAAAGATTTGAGCTACATTGAAATTGTCGTCTGCAAATGCTTTCAATTTGGACAAGGCTAAAATTTTGTCGTCTGGTAAAGGGTTAAGCAAAGGAGGTGTACATACATTTGAGCCATCCTTTGTGAAAAGGGGGCTTAATCTGTCTGCAAAAAGTATCAACCCTTGTCAGCCTGCCATGTTTTAAATTATCTGCTTGGCAAAGGACCATTCTACCTCCAGATTTGGTCAATTGTTTTCAGAGGATGGATTTTATGGATCCATGATTATGTGACGACTTGTTTGATATACGGCATCGAGGAGATGCATTAAGCCCCCTTTTGCCAGAGCATGGCTCATTTATAGCTAAACCATTAGACTGAGAGAATCCTAAATTCTCATGTTTTAGCCTGTACCAGACAACCCAGAGTTTTAATAACCCTGATGAAGAAGGCTTTCAAAAACATCATTTGAAAAGGAGAAAATGCTAGTAACCAGCATTTTCTCCTCTTTGAAGAATTTTTTTATCCTTTCCTAAGAAAATCCCATTTTGTGAATTATGTCTAATGTCGTCTGCAGACACTTTCAATTTGAAAAACACTAGAATTTGTCATCTGTTAAGGGGTTAAATGACCCTGCAAATTGTTATGTCATAGCAGTTGCTCAACTCTGTGCCAGATGACAAAATTTTAGACTTGTCCAAATAAATAGCATTTCCAGACCACCTAGAATTAACCCTTGACCAGATGACAAAATTTTAGCCTTGTCCAAACTGAAAGCATTTGCAGACAACAATTTCATTGTGGCTCAAATGGTGCAATTTTCCTTTGATAGGGTAGAAAACATTTTGGAAAAGGAGAAAATGCTGGTAACCAGCATTTTCTCCTTTTCCCACAATGTTTTTAAGAGGCTTCTTTTCCAGGGTCGTTTGAAGGCAGCATTGTGTAGTAAAGAGTTAAATGTGTCTCAAATGATGGACTTTGTTTTTGGTAGTGTAGAAAACAATTTTGGAAAGAGAAAAAAAAATAATGCTTGTTACTAGCATTTTCAACACACATTTTAAAAGTCTTCCTTCCCCCTCAAGGTTTTTGAAACTTGGGTTTTTGGTAAAGAGTTATGATTCATTTACCTGCCTCTTTAACCCTTTACTGCACAATCCCAAGTTTTAAAGACTCTGAGGAACAAAGCTTTTGAAAATATTGTGCTTCAAAGGCTTTTTTCTAAGGGTCATTAAAACTCTGGATTGTGTGGTGAAGGTATTGGAGATAAAGTTTTTGTTTTTTACTGTGGTTAAATATGCGTATTATACATGTATTTGGAAAAATCGTGATCAGTGTTTTTTTTTTCAACATTTTCATTTGCAGGGCTTTCTACAAATAGTTAAGCCATTAGACAGAGAGAATCATGATGTCCCACATATAAATGGCACTGCTATCTATACAGTTACAGTGGTTGCAAGAGACCATGGCAATCCAGCACTGTCATCTAGTGCTATAGTAAGATTTACTTGTTATGTGAACTTTAAATTGTGTAGAGTAGTCAATAAAATTTATACTGCTAACTTTCGATTCTTTCTCAGATGATATTTATCAAATCTTGATTTTCTTTTTTAAACATATTAGAAAAAAATGTTCAGATTTATATTAGCTATCCAATAGAAAGGTATTGGTCATGTTTTTCAGATACATGTGTTTGTTGAGGATGTCAATGACTGTCCACCAAAATTTAGCCAAACAAACTACAATGTCAGTGTCCAGGAGAGAGTGGACATTGGTCAACATCTTATCTCAGCCACCACCATAGATTGTGATTATGATCCTGCATATACAATGACAAATTTTAGCTTTCTTGCTGGTGGAAATGGTATGTATGAGGATTGCCCCACTGTAACATGTTACAGACTAATTATAGAAAAGAAATAACATGCAAAAAACTAACCTATTTTACCCTCCATGAGAGAAGGAGAAAATGCTGGTAACCAGCCTTCTTCTTCAGGCTAATAAACGGGATTGTTGAAAAAAAAAAGGGGGCTAAAATGTGGGCATGAAGTACTTTCTGGTGCAGGCATGTATACCCACCATAGCATTGGACAAGATGAGCTGAAAATATGTGCATGACCTTGATTGCATTTGGATGTAGATTTTAGCTCACCTGAGAACAAAGTGCTCATGTGAGCTTTTGTGATCATGCTGTGTCTGGTGTCCCTCATCTGTCGTGAGGTCATCAACAGTTGCCTTTGTCACATCCTCCTGCAACTTGGTCAAAATGGTTGTCTTGATAAAATCTTGGACAAGTTTGAAATTGGGTCAAGGCAGGTCAAAAAGTAGGTCACTGGTCCAAATCTTAGAAAAGCTTTGTGTGCACTCTTGAGGCCACATTTTCAGCCTAATACTTATGAAACTTGGTCAGAATGTTTGTCTGGATAATATCTTGGACAAGTTCAAAATTGGGTCATGTCAGGTCAAAAAATAGGTCACTTGGCCAAATATTAGAAAAAAACTTGTGTGCACTGTACAGGCCACATTTTCAGCCCAGTACTCATGAAACTTGCTTAGAGTGTTTGTCTAGTAAAAATCTCAGACAAGTTCAACATTGGATGACATGGGGTCTAAAAGTAGGTCACCAGGCCGAATTTTAGAAAAACTTTGTGTGTACTTTAGAGGTCACATTTTCAGCCTGATACTCATGAAACTTGGCCAGAATGTTTGTCTTGACAAAATCTTTAACATGTTTGAACTTGGGTCATGTTGGGTCAAAAAGTAGGTTACTGGGTCAGATATTAGAAAAACTTTGTGTGCACTCTAGAGGCCACATTTTCAGCCAAATACTCATGAAACTTGGTCAGAATGTTTGTCTTGATAAAATCTTGAACATGCTTGAAGTTAGGTCATGCTAAGTCAAAAAGTAGGTCACTGGGCTAAATTATAGAAAAACATTGTGTGCATTCTAGAGAACACATCTTCAGTCCAATACTCAAGAAACTGGGTCAGAATGTTTGCCTGGAATAAATCTGGGAAAAGTTTGAAATTGGAACACGTTGGGTAAAAAGTATGTCACTGGACCAATCTAACAAAAACCCTGTGTGCACTCTAAGAGGCCTGATTCTTGTGAAACTTGATCAGAATGTTTGTTTGGATGAAATCTTAGACATAGTTGAAATTGGGTTACATTGGGTCAAGAAGTAGGTCACTGGGACAAATTGTAGAAAAACCTTGTCTGCACTCTAGAGGCCACATTTTTAGCCCAATACTCATGAAACTCGGCCAGAGTGTTCGTCCAAATAAAATCTTTAACAAGTTCAAAATTGTTTCACGTTGGGTCATATAGTAGGTCAATGGGCCAAATCTTAGAAAAACCTTGTGTGCACTCTAGAGGCCACATTTTCAGCCTAATATTCCTGAAACTTGGTCAGAATGTTTGTCTTGAAACAATAGGTCAATTCAGTCAAAGAGTGGGTCACTTACACTAATGTGTTTTACTTTATCATGACCAAGATCTTTTCAGCTTTATCAAGCCTAGATGACAGTATTCTGATGAGTGCTTTAGGGCCAATGGCCCTCTTGTTCAAATGCCCTGATGAGGTTTCTTTTTTTTGAAACTATGCTATACTCATGTGAGTGAAAGCTATTCACTGCTCTAGAACAAGCCATGTATTTTACTGTCTAAACTTTTTTCAGACTTTCAAATCACAAATGATGGAGAACTGCAAGCAGGGATTCCATTTGATTCTGAAGTAAAAGACTATTACTCATTTGTTATTTCTGCCAGTGATGGTCAGAATACAGCAAATGCTACAATACATGTTCATATACTGGATGTGAATGACAATGCTCCTGAGTTTGAACGCAATATCTATAACACCATCATGTCTATCAATGAATCACAACCAACAGGCAAAACCATTTTAACCGTAAGCTTAGTTACCTTGTTTTTTTTTATACTTAAGTACCTAACATTCATTCCATATACAGTCGAGCCTCGTTTATCCGGCCACTTCTGTTTCCTATGAATGTTTCCGGATCAGCCGTATTTCCGGATCGACGAACAGTGATTGCTGGCATTGCATCCAAGTTAAGCTAGGTCAATAACCTCCATGTTGATATGGGACACCGTGTATCGTAAGAATTACAACAGCGTATGTTTTACACAAGCACTTGTATACATGTCATTATTGCTCCTACGATTGTTCAGGTTTATAAAATAAAGGGTGTCATAAATTTGCATTTTGCCTTTTTGTTATTTGTCTGTTTTTGTACATGTCTTTTTACTTGTACCTAATTATATGCACATGCATACCTATTGTGCAAACAGGTGCGCTTGTAAAGCTCGGCACATTTATTACTTTTGAAAACACCATGAAAAGGGCGAAACAAAAGGAAAACACGATATGCACAGTATTTTAAATGTACATGACATGTTGTCGAATTCCTGCAAAAGTGTTTTTTTGGATGGTCTTCTTTGTACTGACAAATGTCTTTTTTCACGGAAGTCGAAACTTCAACTCGTCTTTTGCTGGTGGTATAGACATTCTGTTTGGCTTCTGATAGTCGTACTTTCAAAGTGGTAAAATGGCAAAGACTAATTGAGATTGATTGCCAATTGATTCGATATCGAAGACAGGCATATTTTCAATCATCTTTACAGTCTGTTAGGAGTAAAATATTTTCGAAAAACCTAACGAAATTTATCGTGTTTGGCGGCCATTTTGTCTGTCCTTTGGGGAACATAAACATCTCGAGTTAACACATGAATCAAACTGTTTTTTTTTTTTCCTATGGTTTACCATTTAAATTGAAAATATTTGTTTTTGAAACGAAGGATTATTGAATATGCAAGCAGACGGTATGTTCATATTTCAGTTTTGCGTTTAGTTTTGAAAGATAAGTTTAAACATGCCCACAAAATCTTTGCGGACATTTCAGTTATTTTTTTAGCGATTGTTACTGTAATCAAGTAGATCCAGTAATAATTAAAAAACAAAAGCGTAGAATTGTCACTTCAGTACTATGTGTATGGATAATCTGTCAAATTGACAATTATCGATGGCACGAGAACGTCATTTAACGGTTTTCGAAAACAGTACTAATTAACACGCGTGTTTTCAAAACGTGTGAAAATCGTCTGCAACAACTGACACTATTTAGACTGATACCCGTGTTATTCACGACGAACCAGTCCGAAATCGCTCGAAGTAGACTGTATTAATGATATTTATGATAACCAGTCTATGGTCCCGTGGAAAATAACAAGTCTAAAAGTAAATTGTGTGTAAACTTGTAGCCTGTTATCGACTTTTGTATTTATCGGACGGTTACCGGAGATACAACGGGTACCAGTTTAAATTGTGTGATACACAGTCAGGCCACGTCCGGTTTCTTGGATAAGGTTTGTACTAGTTTTTAACCCTTCGTTCCCGATTTTTTCATTCCGGTTCCGGAACGCGGATTTCCGGAATAAAAAGTAAAATTTGTACAGAAAATATCCGTTCCCTGATGTTTTTGTCCGGATCCTGAAATTTCCGGAATTATGGAGCCCGGATAAACGCGGTTCGACTGTACTTATTTTGCCAATACAGCAGTTTTTTAAGAATTAAAAAAGGAGCAATGGAATGGCTTACTGTTTTTTACTGCCATGCAAAGTAGTCTAGCTTATCAAAATCTAGATATACTTGTACACCTCAAATGTTGAAATGTATTCCATAAAGCGTAAGTTTTTTAGCCCCTTTTGTACACTCAAGAAAGTTACATTTTTTTGAAAAATTAAATGTGCTTGTAAAAATGAAGTAAAAACTCTAAATATGGGAAATAATACTTGCTTAATTGCAATAGCAGTTTTTGATTGAAGAAAAATGAAAACATTATTTAGTTCAAAATGGCACAATGGTGATCAGACTTGTTCTTGTTGGTTAAATCATAAATTGCTTTCTTTAGTGCTAAAGGCCCACTAGTGGCCAATTGTAAACAATTCTTTGTATAAACTACATGTAAATTGTATTTATACCAATTCAAAGTATGGTGATTATCATAAGTCTGATGATCTATTAAGAGTACAGGTGGTCATAGTTCCAGTCACTGGTGGAACAATGAATATCAAAACTAGAATAAATATTGCAAATATTTATTGTAGTTTTGATAGTTATTGTTTTACCTATGACCAACAATACTCAATTAGATTGTTAGACTTACAATAACTGCCATACTTTTCAATTGTATGAATGAACTTTACCAGTATTTTCACAATTTTTTTTAATTTTGATTGCTATTGGGCCTGTAGCTATTCTGTAAGAGAATTTAGTATCATTTGTATCTAGCCTCTCATCATAGTTTTAAATGAGAAATGTAAAAGAAGATTTTTTATACCTGCTTTGTTCTTGATACTTTCTTTGGGTAGAGATTGTTTGATCTATTTGGGCCATGTTCTGGCAAAAGGGGCATAATGCTTCTCTGTAATGCATTACACCCAGCAAGTCATCACATGATTAGGGATCCATAAAATCCATTTTGTCTAACAAGCAACTGTATCATAAGGTAGAATGGTCCTTTGACATGCAGAAAATTGACCAATAGTGAAAAGTTTTCAGGTCAGTCTGCATGGATTGTGCAGGCTGACCTGGATCAATACTTTTTCACATGTATTAAGCCCTCTATTCACAGAGCATGGCTCATTTCTATAGCAATAAAGGTGGTGAAGTTTTCTCAAGAGGACAAACCAGCATTTTTTGTCAAGATGGTAATGCCATAGCATAGTGTTATAAATGGTGTGGGACATGTTCAGTAAGAGGAAAAAGTGGCATAAGAGTTGCAGTTGTAAAATTATTTTGCTGGAAAGTCTCACCAAGTATTGCGGAGTGTAGGTGCAAGATCTAAGGGTCGACATCAGACGGACTTTTTTTTTCAATGAAGTCATTACTCTTCACCAAACAACAAAATTTTAGACTGTTCCAAATTGAAAGCAATTAGAGACGATACGCTAAATTGAGCTGAAATGGTGGTAATTGTCTGTAGAAATGTAGAAAACCTTGTGGGAAAAGCAGAAAGTGGTGTTTACCAGCATTCTCTCCTTTTCTCGCAAGGTTTTCAAAATACCATTTCCTCAGGGTCCTAAAAACTCATGACTGTGGTAAAAAGTTAAGCATTTTTTAATGTCCCCTTTAGGTAACAGCCCAGGACCATGACAAAGATGCTCCAAACAATATGGTATCATACAGGCTACAGTATGGTAACCTCAATGACACATTTATGCTTAATGAATCCAGTGGTGACCTGTCCTTAAAGTCAACTGTAAATGCTAGTGTGTATCAACAATTTGGGCTGGTTATTATAGCAACAGATGGTATGTAGAGAAACTCAAGCTTTTTCCTGTATAAGGTCTGAGATATTAGTTCTTGGTCATTCCATGATCTATCCTTTGATTAGAGTAAACTAAATGACAAAGGTGTAATTCTTTATCCCACCACAAAATTAACTCTTTACTACACAACAAAATTTTAGACTTGTCCTAATTGAAAGTGTTTGCAGATGACAATGTAAATGGGGCTGAGATAATGGAATTTGTCTTTGATAGGGTAGAAAATATTGTGGAAAAAGGAGAAAATGCTGGTTACCAGCATTTTCTCCTTTTTCCACAATGTATTTAAAATGCCTCTTTTCAGGGTAGTTAAAATTTAGGATTGTGTGGTAAAGGGTTAAAGAGCTGTCCAAATTGGAAGCATTTGCATGGAACAACTAAAATAAGGCTCAAATGATAAAATTTTGTCTTGGAAAGGGTCAAAAACATGGGAAAAGGAGAAAATGCTAGTTACTAGCATTTTCTTCTTTCCTAGGATGTTTTTCAAAACCTTCTACCTCGGGGTTGTTAAAACATACAATTGTGTGGTAAAGGGGTCTCTCCTTATTGTTACCAGTAAAATTCAAATGCATAGAAAGGCAGTAAAACAGTAAAAGGGTGTTACTTGGAATACATGAGAACAAAAGGAAACTAACTTTCTTAAATGAAATTGGTTCAATGGAAAATAGAGAAATTACTTGTTAGAAGCAGTTATTTCTTGCCCAGTTTACTCGAGGAGTTATTTAACCCTTTACCACAAATCCAGATTTTTAATGACCTTGAGGAAAATACCTTTTGAAAACACATGCTGGAAAAGGAGAAAATGTTGACAAACCATTGATTTAAGCCACATTTGATATGTCGTCTGAAAATACTTTCAATTTGGAATAGTCTAAAATTCTGTTGTTTGCTAAAGAGATAAAACAACCATGGAAAGCAGCAAATCTCAGTCTGGAGATTTTTTTCTGTATGTACCTGAGTATTTCCAAAACAAAGTGAACTTTGTGACAAATATGTGAAGAAAATATGCACGTAGTTTGGAAAACCAGTTATGAAGAGTAGGCCTACTATTATGTGTAAAGTTTTGTCCGAAGCATTGGCTTGCATCTTCATCAGATGAGCATTCTTATGCCATTTAACCCTTTAGCACACGCCCAAATTTTAGACCTGTCCATATTGAAAGCATTTGCAGACAACAATTTCATTGTGACTCAAATGATGCGATTTTTATTTGATGGGGTAGAAAACATTGTGGGAAAAGGAGAAAATGCTGGTTACCAGCATTTTCTCCTTTTCCCACAAAGTTTTCAAAAGGCTTCTTCCTCAGGATTGTTAAAAGTCGGCATTGTTTGGTAAAGGATTAGACAGAATAAACCAAACACTGTCCAATGGCAGTTCCTTATTTTTGACCGTGGCATGAGGCATACAAAAGAATTGTACATTATATTTGTACCATAGCATATTGATCATTCACCAGGGAAAGGCTGGATATTGAAACTTTACTCTTTGTTAAATAAACCTGACTTTTAACAGCCCTTAGGAAAAGCACTTTTGAAACATTGTGGGAAAAGGAGAAAATGGTGGTAGCCTGCATTTTCTCCTTTACCCACAATGTTTTCTACCCTTCCAAAGACTAATCCCATAACTTGAACCACATTAATTCTGTCACTGACAAAATGCTCTCAGTCTTGAGGAGTCTAAGATTTTGTCATTATTTAAAGGCTTAAAAACTATAAAAACAAATAAATGAGTCATGCTTTGGCAAAAGGGGGGTTTAATGCATCTCTGTGATGCATTATACCAGGCAAGTCATCATATTTTTGGATCCATAAAAGCTATTTCATCTAACAACCCCCTAAGTCATGAGCTAGACTGGTCCTTTGACATACGGAAAATTGGCTAATATCAAAAAGCTTCAGTCCATGTCAGCCTGCATGAACTGTGCATGTTGACATGGGTCAATGCTTTTTGCATATGCATTATACTCCCTTTTTCTAAAGTATGTATCAAATGTATTTAACAGGTGGTACACCAGCACTCAGTAACATTACCACAGTAACTATAAACATAGTGGATGAAAACAACAATGCACCCATTTATCTGTATGAGCCGTATGAAGGAAGTGTGAGAGAGAACCATGTTGGGCCAATCCTAAAGGTTTGTCCAAATTTTTTTTTGTATTTTTGTAACCAAGTATATGTAATGATTAATTGATTTTGTGTGTTGTTTTTTTTTGTTGCCATCAATTTGCCCATACCGGCGAGAACCCCTGAGGGTTGTTATGTTATGAGGGAATGTGCAGGATACAAAGCCCATCCTAAGTTACACCTGTTTTATTAATGTGCTCGGTGTATACCACCATCATAGGTGACCTAGGTTTGACTCTTCACCAGATGACAAAATGTTAGGCCCTGTCCAAACTGAAAGCATTTGCATGTGACAAAATAAAGGTGACTCAAAAACGGAAATTTATTTTGGGAAGGGTAGAAAACATTGTTGGAAAAGGAGAAAATGCTGTTTAAGTCAGGATTGTGTGGTTAAGGGTTAAGTCTCATCCAAAAGACTAAATCTTGTGTTCTACCTATTAAGCCAATCAGTGGAAGTACAGATTTATCACAGCTATTACTTTTATTCATTTGTTTGCATAGTTACATAAAAGCTAGGTCAGGACTAGAACTATCTTGCTAGAATTCACTCTGACAACACCATTGCTGCCCACAGGTATCGATCCAAGATTTGTCAAATTACAAATCTGGAGTCGCCTCACCTTTGGCTCGGGGTGACATAATTCGCCACAGCCGTGAACAAGTGTCCTGCCACCTGACCGGATCTGTTAGATTACAAATCTGGAGCCTTGATTCCTTACCAGATGACAAAAATTTGTACTTGCCTAATATGAAAGCATTTTCAGATGATGAATTCAGTGTAGCCTAAACAGTGAGATTTGTATTTTAAAAGGTAGAAAACCTTATGGGAAAAGGAGAAAATGCAGGCAACCAGCATTTTCTCCGTTTTCCATAATTTTTTCAAAAGCCTTGTTCAGATTCATTGAAACATGGGATTATGTGGTAAAAGGTCAGCCACTGAGCAAGGTATAAAGGTTAGGTAGCAGGGCACTTGGAAACTTATTCTTAGCTGTGGCAAATCATGTCACCACCTTGCCTTTGGTTCTGGGTGACATGATTCGCCACAGCAGTGAACAAGTTTCCAAGTGCCCTCCCACCTTACTGGACAACTAAAAAAGTACATGTATTTTGGGGGAAATGAGTTTCAGACTAAAAGTATCATGTTGCTTTCTTCATTCAGGTTGATGCAATGGACCCTGATTTGAATGATACCCTAGATTTCCAAATGGAAGAAACTTGTCAGACAACATATAATATCTCTTTTAAAGCAAACATTTTGTATGCCAACTACATTGATGCAGAATCCATTGGTGATAACCTAACAATTGTATGTGGGATAACAGTTAGTGATGGAACCCATAGTGTTAAATCATCTGTGAAAATTAAAGTCATTGATAAAAATGATAATAAACCTGCATTTATTATGTCTAAAGATTCTGTTGAAATAAATGATACATTACCAGCTGGTTCTCATGTATTGGATATAAATGCTACAGACAGGGATGTCAGTACCAGGACAGAGAAAATCTTTTTTTATCTGGATGAAGATTCTCCATATTTAAGCTACTTTCATCTGGATTATATAACAGGTGAAATGGGAGTGCAAAGCTCTTTGAAACAGATTTCTGGGTGCACAGTAAATATGACTATTATTGCTAGAGATGCTGGGTCACCTCCACTGAAGAGCAGCAAGACTGTTACCATAGTTGTGAAAGAAGTAAATGAACATTCACCAGAATTTACTTCCAATCCAATAAACATCAGCATCATTGAGAATAAAGCTGGTTTCAGTGAAATAATAGAAGCTGAAGATCTTGATGGAGATACGGTATCATACAGAATTGTTTCAGGAAATGTTGATAATGTTTTCCATTTGAATCAGGCCACTGGAACTTTAACTCTGTCAAACAGTTCATTCACATTTGATTATGAAACAGAATCACAATACTCACTGATTGTTGAAGCCACAGACAATGCCCACTTTCCTAAGTCTACAAGTGTGACAGTAGTTATAGATGTCGTAGATGTAAATGAAGCTCCTAGAGTGCACACTGCAGCATCAGTTGTCTACAGAAAGATAAATACAACAGCAAACAACATTATAACATCTGTTATTGTTGAAGATCCAGATTTAGATCCACAATTTAAACAGTGCAACTTTACTGTTTCCTCTAAATATGAGAATGGTAGCCTTTCTTTGACTGAAGATCTTTTTGCAATTGACAATAATGGAACAATTACCACAGCAAAAACATTGAGATATACTGGAAGATTTCTTCTGACAGTTCATGTGATTAATGTCAAGATAGAACAATATTTGAATTTGACTGTTATTGTTTCAAATGTAGAGGGCATGAGTAAATCATATCCTTTACCTGAGAACACATCAGTTCCTAAAATACTTGACCAGTTTGGTGGCAACTACAGATATACAATCATACCACCAGTTGTTACAAGTTTCCCTGGTATGGTAAACTTTACACTGGAGAAAAATGTAAGTTGTCTCTTTTTCATAGATTTTAAATCAAGTTTTATAGTGTGATGTAAGAGATTATTTCATTTAGTATTTTCTTGTTGTAGGCAATGCAGTCAGGAACAATAGAACAGAGCGGTTGAACATAATTCCAATTTACAGCATCTAAATCCTACTGATTTTTGAACAACTCACAAAATTTCCAGAATGTAATCTATTAACCCCCTGATGTCACAGTTGTGTTGTGACATCAGGGATCAATCTTTCACAACCTCACATTTTGGTTGGTGTCACGCTCTTAGTAACAGACTTTTAATCTAAAGTATCAATTTTGTCTGTCAAGGTAATTAAAATTACGCAAAACGCAATATTACCATTAACGTTTCTTAGGGTTCTGGTCGCACGTTGGAGCTTGTTTTTAGCTCACCTGAGCACAAAGCGCTCAAGGTGAGCTTTTGTGTTCGCCCAGTGTCAGTCGTGCGTCGTCCACAGTTTCTTTAAACATCTTCTCCTCCTAAACCACTGGGCCAATCTTGATGAAGCTTGGCAGGGATGTTCCTCGGGTAAAGCTCTACTAAAGGTGTTCAAGAGATAGAATTCCACCCATAACTCTGGTTGCCATGGCAACCAAAAGGAAAAAAATAGCAAAATCTTTGAAAATCTTCTTCTCTGAAACTAGAAGGTGTAGAGCTTTGATATTTGGTATGTAGCATTTCCTAGTAGACCTCTACCAAGTTTATTCATATGATGTCCCTGGGGTCAAAACTGGCCCAGCCCCGGGGGTCACAAGCTCGAGCATAGTAACAAAGAAGGAAAACTTTAAAAATCTTCTTCTCTGAAATTTGAAGGCGTAGAGCTTTGATATTTGGTATGTAGCATCTCCTAGTGGACCTCTACCAAGTTTGTTCATATGATTTCCCTGGGGTCAAAACTGGCCCTGCCCCAGGGGTCACAAGTTTGAACATAGGAACAAAGAAGGAAAATTTTAAAAACCATCATCTCTAAAACTGGAAGGCATAGAGCTTTGATATTTGGCATGTAGCATCTCCTAGTGGACCTCTATCAAGTTTGTTCATATGATTCCCTTGGGGTCAAAACTGGCCCTGCCACGGGGGTCACAAGTTCGAACATAGGAACAAAGAAGGAAAACTTTAAAAATCATCTCTAAAACTGGAAGGCATAGAGCTTTGATATTTGGCATGTACCATCTCCTAGTAGACCTCTACCAAGTTTGTTCAAAGGATGCCCTTGGGGTCAAAACTGGCCCTGCCCCAGGGGTCACAAGTTCGAACATAGGAACAAAGAGGAAAAACTTTAAAAATCATCTTCTCTGAAACTGGAAGGCATAGAGCTTTGATATTTGGCATGTAGCGTCTCCTAGTGGACCTCTAACAAGTATGTTCATATGATGCCTCTGGGGACAAAACTGGCCCCGCTCTGGGGGTTACAAGTTCGAACATAGGAACAAAGAGGGAAAACTTTAAAAATCATCTTCTCTAAAACTAGAAGGCATAGAGCTTTGATATTTGGCATGTAGCATCTCCTAGTAGACCTCTACCAAGCTTGTTCATATGATGCACCTGGGGTGAAAACTGGTCCCACCATGGAGTCACAAGTTTGAACATAGGAAAAAAAGGGAAAACTTTAAAAATCATCTTCTCTGAAACAGGAAGGCATAGAGCTTTGATATTTGGTATGTAGCATCTTCTGGGGGACCTCTACCAAGTTTGTTCATATGATGCCTTTGGGGTCAAAACTGGTCCCGCCCTGGGGTCACAAGTTTGAACATAGGAAAAAAAGGGAAAACTTTAAAAATCATCTTCTCTGAAACAGGAAGGCATAGAGCTTTGATATTTGGTATGTTGCATCTCCTAGTAGACCTGTACCAAGTTTGTTCATATGATGCCCTTGGGGTCAAAACTGGCCCAGCCCTGGGGGTCACAAGTTTGAACAAAGGAACAGAGAAGGAAAACTAAAAAAATCTGCCTCTCTGAAACAGGAAGGCGTAGAGCTTTGATATTTGGTATGTTGCATCTCCTAGTAGACCTCTAACAATTTTGTTCATATGATGCCCCTGGGATCAAAACTGGCCCAGCCCTGGGGGTCACAAGTTCGAACATAGGAACAAAGAAGGAAAACTTTAAAAATCTTCTTCTCTGAAACAGGAAGGCGTGGAGCTTTTATATTTGGTATGTAGTAACTTCTAGTGGATCTCTACCAAGTTTGTTCATATGATATCCTTGGGGTCAAAACTTGCCCCGCCCCGGGGGTCACAAGTTCGAACATAGGAACAAAGAAGGAAAACTTTAAAATTCTTCTTTTCTGAAACCGAAAGGCGTGGAGCTTTGATATTTGGTATGTTGCATCTCAGAGTGGACCTCTACCAAGTTTGTTCATATGATGCCTCTGGGGTCAAAACTGGCCCAGCCCTGGGGGTCACAAGTTCGAACATAGGAACAAAGAAGGAAAACTAAACTTTTTCTCTTAAACGGTAAAGTTGTAGAGCTTTGATATTTGGTATGTAACATCTCCTGGTGGGCCTCTACCAAGTTTGTTCCAAGGACGCTGCTTAGGTCAAAACTGGACCAGCCCGGGGGGGTCACAAGTTCGAACATAGGAACAAAGAAGGAAAACTTTAAAATTCTTCTTTGAAACTGGAAGGCATAGAGCTTTGATATTTGGTATGTAGTGATTCTCTTCTAAGTTTGTTTGCCCATCTAAGCACAGTGAGTTCATTGAGTTCAAAATTGGGTCATCTTTGGTCATAAACTAGGTCACTAGGTCAAATTAAAGAAATACCTTGTTGGCATTCTCGAGGCCACATTATTTGCTCAGTTGCCTTGAAAATTGGTCAGAAAGTTCGCCTTTATAAAATCTCACATAAGTCTGAATTTGGGTCAACTGGGGTCATAAATTAGGTCACTGGGTCAAATTAAAGAAATACCTTGTTTGCACTCTGGAGGCCACATTTATTGCTCAAATGACCTGAAATTTGGCCAGAATGTTTGTCTTGATGAAATATCAGATGAGTATGGATTTGGGTCACCTGAAACCATAAACTAGGTCACTAGGTCAAATTAAAGAAATACCTTGTCTGCACTCTAGAGGCCACATTATTTGCTCAATTGCCTTGAAAATTGGTCAGAATGTTTGTCTTTATAAAATCTCACATAAGTCTGAATTTAGGTCAACTGGGGTCATAAACTAGGTCACTTGGTCAAATTAAAGAAATACCTAGTGGGCACTCTAGAGGCCACATTTATTATTCAGTTGATTTGAAAATTGGTTAAAATGTTTCTTTTGATAAAGTCCAAGACTAGTTCAAATTTGGGTCACCTGGGATCATAATCTAGGTCACTAGGTCAAATTAAAGAAATACCTTTAGGGCACTCTAGAGGCTACATTTTTTGCTCAAGTGACTTGAAAATTGGTCAGAATGTTCATCTTTTGGAAATATGAGTTTGAAATTGGGTCACCTGGGGTCGTAAAATGGGTCGCTTGGTCAAATTAAAGAAATACCTTTAAGGCACTCTACTCAGGTGAGCGATCCAGGGCCATCACAACCCTCTTGTTTCTATTGTCAACTATTTTTACGGATGTTTTGGCATTGCTCTATCAAAGTCTGTAGTGTCCTAAAGGACCCAATATATGTGCAGTGCAATGCAGAGGGTTTGGATTTCAAACCACTGTTTTTCTTTCGGGTTTTATTTCCAAACATTGATATTCTTGACAGTGAATTGGTACGATCTTATTGCAGTAGATTACACTACAGAGCAGTAAATTTGATCTAAAAGTGTGGCTTCAATGTACATTAATATTCACTATTGTTTTTGCCAGTAACTTTATAGCAAACTTCATTTTCATCAAAATTGTCAATATAGACGTCTGATTGGTAGACAGATTTTCATGTATGCTTCGTTTGGAAAGTATATCGATAAATTTGATCAAAACAATTTTTCACAACTTGATTTAAATCTATGGCTAACGTAGAGTGGTTGTTATTTCTGACTGTAAGCGTTGTTTTTTAAAAACCCAATTACTGTTTGGAATTAGAACTGCTCGTTTTCAGGTATAAAAACCATTGTTCTGAATCGTAACCATTTACACCAAGCCTTCTGTAGCATATAATCACTGTTAGATATCATGTAATGGCATTGATATACGATAAATATGTGCCGTATGCATTGACCTTGTCATAGACAAAAAGCAATTCAGCATAAATGGTTTAATTAACAAAGTCAAAAATGTGGCTTAGGTGTTCTGTAATAGGTACACTTGCTCTAAATTACCTTATTTCTGGAGATTCATTTTATGGTTTAGTATGAAATAACCATGCCCTCATTCCTTTTCATTTTTTTAACTTTCTGTAAAAAAAAGGTTTAATAAGGTTTTGTGAAATTAACCCTTTCTCAAACAGTCCAGTGTTTTAATGACCCCTTTGGAAAACAGCCTTTTGAAAACATTGTTGGAAAGGAGAAAATGCTCGTGACCAGCACTTTCTCCTTTTCCTTCAATGTATTCTACCTTTTCAAAGCCAAAACTAGTCTGCAAATGCTTTAATTTGGATGAGCCTAAAATTTTGTTGTATTGTAAAAGGTCAATCAAAGAAATCCATGCTCCATAACCGATATGCCAAGTTTAAGGATATTCCCATGTAAAAAGAACGCAAGTGTGGTATCTGTAAGTGTTTCTTGTGAGTAGCTATAGCAGATATTGAATACCTAACAAAAACCTAAACATGTAAAGCATCTAAGCATAACTGGTTTTTGGGTAACAGATGATTTTAGGATTCAGCTACTTGCCACTGATCAAGCACATTGTGAAAAGTCCCTAATTTGTTAACTCTTACTGTTCCGTTTGCGACCATTTATGTTTTTGCGGAGTGTGTAAAACAAGATCAGTCTGCACAGATGTGCAGTCTGATCTTGCTCTGTGCTGTCTACTGCTCTATCAGTAGTTTAGGCCATATTAATAACCGTTTGATGAAAGTAAACTTAATGAAAACTACTTGTGGAATTGTCAATGAAATACATTCGGCAGGATAAGGGTTAACCCTTCACCAGAAGACAAAATGTTAGATTTGACCAAATTGGATGTATTTGCGGACTACAAGGCCAGTGTAACTGAAAAACTGATATTTGTCTTTGAAAGGGCAGAAAGCATTGTTGAAAACAAAACAGATGACAAAATAATGAAAATATATGTCACTTAAAACATAAAATTTGGCATTTAAAGGGTAAAAAACATTGTGGGAAAAAAGGAGAAAATGCTGGTTACTACCATTTTCTCCTTTCTCCACAATGTTTACTAAAGGCCTCTCGGTCAGGTTTGTTGAAATTTGTCATTGTGTGATAAAGGGTTAAAACATAATGGAAAGAGCGAGTATATCTACCTTTTGATTCTTTTTTGTTTTTAGACTAGCAAAGCTAGTCTAGAGGCATCAAGACTGACCTAGAGTCAAAGTAAACAAAAAAACCCGACAGTTGCCAAATACTGCCTCACAGAAAATACTTCTTTCTGTTAGAAATCTTTAATTCTGTTAGATATGACAATTTTGACAGAAACTACTAAATCTCTAACTCTCCAATTTGAACATGTCGTCGTACAAGGTAATAAACTGAACAGGATATCATTTATAAGGTACAAGATCTTTGCTTATATGTGAATTAAGTGACCTATGCAAAGCAGGGAATCACTTATTCCTACACCACTGTAACAGTATGAATGAATCTATTAATAGATACACCTAGGTAACTTGTAGCAAATCCCAGCTGTATTAACCCTCACTGGACAGGGAACCCTTGTCATTCCTTCATTCTTTCATTATTTAGATTATTGTGTACCATTAAACTGTTATGCTAAACTGCTATTCAATATCTTAACCCTTTACCAAACAGTCATAAGTTTTAACAACACTGGGAAAGAACCCCTATGAAAACATTGCAGGAAAAGGAGAAACTGCTGGTAACCATCATTTTCTCCTTTTCCCACATTGTTTTCTGTCTGTTTGGAATCGGGTTTCATCAGTTCAACCCACATTTAATCTATGGTATGCAACAGCTTTGAATTTGGACAAGTGTAAAATTTTCATTTTTTAAAGAGAGTTAGATAGTTAACTACAACTTGTGCTACTGGATATTGACTAATTGATTGCATGGTGTTTAATGCCGTTTTCAACGTTACTTTAGTGATATTGTGGAGGCCAGAGCACCTATCCATGCTTTCTTGAAGTTTCTTTTACCAGCACTACCACGATTCAATGACCCTTTGCGGACAATGTGGATTACAATCAGACTGCACAGAGCGTGCAGTCTGATCTTGGATCTACACTGTCAGATAAGAGGATGTATTTTCTCCAAAATGTAATTCTGAAATAGCAATATTCAGGTGCTTACCATCGGCTTGAAAGTTTCATTTAACATTTTGTAGCAGGTTAAGGGTTAAACTTAAACTGGATTATAGTTAACCAATAGCACGCATAGCCCCGGCAGCTCAGTCAGTAGCGTACAGGATTTGAGAACAGGAGGTCGCTGGTTCGATCCCGACACGTAAAATTTCTTTCCGACGATTGATGATAGTCATTGCGACAGAATTCATTTCTCTCTCATGTTTCATCGATGGTTATGTGGGAAAGTAGCCAGTGGCTTGGAAAGAATATTGTGTGGAGTACTGGTAAAAGAAACACCAGTAAAGCATGGATATGTGCACTGGCCACCGCTACATAACGGAAATAATGTTGAAAACAGGGATAAACACCATACAATCAATCAATCAATCAAATTCGCTAGTCTGTCAGTACTTTCAGTACTTTGATTATAAATTCTTAATTAGTATCTTTGCTCTGACAATGTTTCACTGTTTTTCATGTCTTTATTCTTTCAGGGAACATCTGTTGACCTTGTGACATGGACCCAGTTTGACTTTGAGAAAATGGCAGATCCAAGTATACAATTCTCAGTTGAAGGAGTTAATCTAGTAACAAATCTTCTCGAGAAACAAATACAGGTATTCTATGTCCTTTTTTGGTTTCTCTGTAAATATAAATGTATTTATTTTACATTGTTTGTGGAACAAGTTTTTACATCTATCATGTATATTAATCACTCTTGATTATTGCTTCCAGGAAACCTTAACTCTTTACCGCACAATCCTGAGTTTTAATGGCCCTGAAGAAGAGGGCTTTTGAAAACATTGTGGGAAAACCTGCATTTTCTTCTTTTTCCACAATATTTTCAACGATCTCAAAGACAGATACTATTGTTAATTTGTCATCTGCAAACGCTATCAATTTAGACTGGTCTAAAATTGTGTTGTGTGGTAAAGAGTTACCGGTAACCAGTACTAGCATGATGATGTTGATAGTTCCATAGGTTGACCCAGCTCACCTCTGGAACCGGAATCCTTTGATCTGAGAGGCTTACCCTGCTGCCCTACACAGACGTCCAGTCTGTTTTCTCTATGTTCTTCGATATTCTGCTGTAATAGCTTTGAGGTTCCAAGAAATTGGCCTAGCAAAACTTTAAGTAGGGTAAATTGGTATGTAACAGTACAGATTTCCCTCTATATAGGGGCTATAATACTACAAGGAGTTGACAAAGTCTAGACAATTTTGATAGTAAAGCTGTTTTGATAGTGAAGCTAACTCTTTACTACACAAACAAATTTTAGACTTGTCTAAACTGGAAGCATTTTTAGGTGGATACTATAGTAAGTGTTTGCTTTTTGGGCATAATAGGTCAAGATAAGGCTACACAATATCTGTGATTCACAGTGGTTAGCACATGTTTTGAATTTGGATGAGTCTTAAACTTTTGTTGTGTGGTAAAGTGTTAATGTGTACATTATACTTTTTAGCTCACCTGAGCACAACGGCTTTTAGGATCACCCGGTGTCCGTCGTCCGTCGTTCGTCATGCGTCTATGCGTCTGTGCGTCGTGAGTCGTGAGTCGTCAACAATTCTTTAAACACCATCTCCTCCTAAACCACTGGGCCAATTTGGACCAAACTTGGCAGGAATGTTCCTTGGGAGGTTCTCTTTAAAATTTGTTCACAAAATTTGATTCCATCAAAAACTCTGGTTGCCATGGCAACGAAATGGAATTTACTGAGAAATTCTTTAAAAATCTTCTCCTCTGAAACCGCTGGTCAGATTTTGAAATGATTTCACAGGAATGGTCCTTGGGTGACCCTTTTCAAAATTGTTCGCGAAATTTTGATCTGTCAAAAAACATGGCTCTGGTGAATGGGGGCTACTTGCACTATACAGATATGAAGAAATTCTTAAAAATTCTTCTTCTCTGAAACCGCTAGTCAGATTTTAAAATAATTTCACAGAGATGTTCCTTGGGTGACTCTTTTCAAAAATTGTTCGCGAAATTTTGATCCGTCAAGAAACATGGCTCTGGTGAATGGGGGCTACTTGCACTATACGGATATGAAGAAATTCTCAAAAATTCTTCTTCTCTGAAACGGCTAGTCAGATTTTGAAATAATTTCACAGAGATGTTCCTTGGGTGACTCTTTTCAAAAATTGTTCGCGAAATTATGATCTGTCAAGAAACATGGATCTGGTGAATGGGGGCTACTTGCACTGTACAGAAATGAAGAAATTCTTAAAAATTCTTCTTCTCTGAAACGGCTAGTCAGATTCTGAAATAATTTCACAGAGATGTTCCTTGGGTGACTCTTTTCAAAAGTTGTTCGCGAAATTATGATCCTTCAAGAAACATGGCTCTGGTGAATGGGGGCTACTTGCACTATACGGCCATGAAGAAGTTCTTTTTCTCTGAAACCGCTGGTCAGATTTTGAAATAATTTCACAGAAATGTTCCTTTGGTGACCCTTTTCAAAAATTGTTTGCAAAATTTTGATCCGTCAAGAAACATGGCTCTGATTGGGGGGCTACTTGCACTATACACACATGAAGAAATTCTTAAAAATTCTTCTTCTCTGAAACTGCTGGTCAGATTTTGAAATAATGTCTTAGAAATGTTCCTTGGGTGACCCTTTTCGCAAATTGTTTGCAAAATTTTGATCCATCAAGAAACATGGTTCTGATGGCTGTGGGCTACTTACACTATATGGACATGAAGAAATTCTTAAAAATTCTTCTTCTCTGAAACTGCTGGTGAGATTTTGAAATAATTTCACAGAAATGTTCCTTGGGTGACTCTTTTCAAAAACTGTTTGCAAAATTGTGATCTGTCAAGACACATGGCTCTGGTGGTGGGGGCTATTTGCACCATAGGGACATGAAGAGGAATTTCTTAATTCTTCTTCTGTGGAATGGCTGGTCAGATTTTGAAATAGTTTCACAGAAATGTTCCTAGGGTGACCTTTTTAAAAAATTGTTAGGGTAATTTTTATCTGTTGAAAAACAACAGCCAATTGTTGGCACCTGCATGTGGTGCTCTTTTTTGACTTCTGTTTTTTAGCTCACTTGAGCACAAAGTGCTCATGGTGAGCTGTTGTGATCGTGTTGTGTCCGGCGTCTGTTGTGCGGTGTGCATTGTCTGTCATCAACTTTTTACCATGTGTACGCTCTAGAGGCCACATTTCCGGTCCAATCCTCATGAAACTTAGTCAGAATGTTTGTCTTGATAAAATCTGGGACAAGTTTGAAATTGGGTCATGTGGGGTCAAAAACTAGGTCAGTAGGTCAAATCTTAGAAAAACCTTGTTTGCACTCTAGAGTGACCCTGGAGTGAAATTTCGCCTATTGACTCAGGTGAGCGATCCAGGGCCATGATGGCCCTCTTGTTTAAAAATAATTGGCAGGAGATTTTAAGGAAAAAAAATACAAGTATTTACAGATATGTTTTTTTTTTCTCTTTTTGTTTTCACAGATAGATATAACAGTGATAAACATCAATGATAACCCACCTGTTTTCCATCCTGCACATTTTGACTTCAGGGTGTATGAAAATGCAACCAAAGGGGAATGTATTGGTACAGTCACTGCAAAGGATGCAGATGGCACATTGACTGTAAGTTCATTCATCCTTAACTCTTTACCAAACAACAAATTTTTGGACTAGACCAAATTCAAGGCATTTGCAGACGACAAATGAAATGTTGCTAAAATGATGATTTCTATCTGATAGGGTAGAAAACATTGTGGTAAAAGGAGAAAATGCTGGTTACCAGCATTTTCTCCTTTTCCCTCAATGTTTTCAAGAGCCCTCTCTTTCAGGGTAGTTAAAAGTCAGGATTGTGTGGTAAAGGGTTAGCTAGAACTTGTACTGTGTTGCTGCTCTCTAGAATTTATCCCTGTAAAAGGATTGATCAAGAGCTGAGTTAATTCAGGCTTATATAGATAATTTTTAGCCATGCTCTGGCAAAAGAGGGTACAGTGCATCTCTGTGAAGCATCATACCACACAATTCATCCATAGAATATTCCTTTAAGTCTAAAAATTAGTTAATTCGTGAGGTACAATGGTCCTTGGACATGCCGAAAATTTACGAATAGTAGGAAGTTTAAGTTCAACCTGTGCGGAGCGTGCAGGCTGATATGGGTTTATACTTTTTGCAGGTACTTTAAACCACCTTTTCACAGAGCATGACTCATTTGTTTTGAAACAGATTTATGACAAGGGGACAACAAATTGAATATGGCTGAAATGGTGGAATTTGTCTTTGAATGTGTAGAAAACATTGTCAGGAAAGGAGAAAATTCTGGATGCCTGCATTTTCTCCTTTTCTCCACAATGTATTCAAAAGCCTTCCTCCTTAGTGTTGTTAAAACTCAGGATTGTTTGGTAAAGGGTTAAGGACCAAGCAGAAGAAAGCTTTTGAAAACATTGTGGGAAAAGGGAGACAGTGCTGGCATGAATTTTCTCCTTTTCGATGTTTTATATCATTTCAAAGAAAATCACCACCATTTGATCGAGACTTGATTTCTTGTCTGCAAGTGCTTTCAGTTTGGATAACTTTAAAGTTTCTTTCGTTTGTAAAATGTTAACTTTTTACCAAATGACAAAATTTTAGGCCGGTCCAAATTGAGAGTACATGTATTTGCAGACAACAAAATAAATGAGACACAAGAAATGATTTTTTTTTTTTTAGCAGGGCAGAAAACTTTGCTGGAAAATGAGAAAATACTGCTTACCAGTATTTCCTTCTCTTTCCAAAATGATTTTTAAAGTCTTCTTCTTTAGAGTTTTTAAAACTCAGTATTGTTGGGTAAAGGGTTAAAGAAACATCTAATTCAAGGGTCTAGGGTCATCATTGTAATGATCACAAGCCAGTTTCGCCTGTATGCAAGTATTGCAAGAAAAGGCTTTGTATTTTGTGATTTCACCCTTTACCTAACAATGAAATTTTGTACTTGGCCAAATTGAAAGCATTTTGCAGATCTCGAATTAAGTGTAGGTAAAATGATAATTTCTTTCTTTGATAGGGTGGAAAGCATTGTGGGAAAAGGAGAAAATGCTGTTTACCAGCATTTTCTTCTTTTCCCACAATGTTTTCAAAAGCCTTCTCTTTCATAGTTGTTAAAACTGAAGATTGTGTGGTAAAGGGTCAAAATGTTTGTTGGTTATCATGATTACCTTTTTATCTAATACAGAATTTGACATATTCCAAAGATGGCTCAGACATATTCAGCATCAACCCGTTTAATGGTTCAGTATGTCTTACAGATCCATTGAACTTTGAGGACGCAGGAAATCATCAGTATACATTCAATGTGAGTAAAGTAGTTACCATCATCCACAAAGCCTATTATTATACTGCAAAGAAATTTCTCGCAATCTGATTGGATAACATGCTCTGAACATACATTGCTGTACATTGGCAAGTGCCAGGGAAAAGCAGTTTCCATGTCGGGATCCCTGTAGACTTCAATTGTGAGTTAAGTAGTTATCATCATCCTCAAAGCCTGTTATTATACTGCAAAGAAATTTCTCACAATCTGATTGGATAACATGCTCTGAACATACGTTGCTGTACATTGGCAAGTGCCAGGGAAAAGCAGTTTCCATGTCGGGATCCCTGTAGACTTGAATTGACCCACTTCAACACTGTGGCATCGATCAATACGAGTTGCCCACAAGACAGATACTGAGTACACCATACTATTACCAGCTTCCCTTGATGGTTATTAAAGCAGAAAGAAAGGATTATTTTTGAAAAGAAATGAATATGGTTAAATATATTATCATTTATTGTCATTCTAAAACAAATATGCAAGGTTAAAGCAAGCCATCCTTATGTCATGTAAACAGATTGTGAAGTATCAAAGGTCATGCTTTGTAACTTAAAAATAAAGTTAATAAACAACTGGTCGCTTGAAGCAAGTAATTGTCGTTTACTTTTGCCAACAAATCATAAAATGAATAGCTACTGGCGATGAAGTTGTTTGGCTCCATGTGTAGAAGAAAATACATCGAATGTGTATTGCAGTGCCTTTATGCACCAAACTGCCAGTTTTACAGTTTTCAGTGATGTCATTTTTTTAGTTAAGTCAGTTTTCAGTGTGTTCAGGCACTCAGAAGGGAAATTTGATTTCATATGTGTACTTGATTTGTGAAACCATAAACAAGAAATTTCATTTTAATACATGTTGGAACAGAAAATCTTTGCAGTAAAATAAATTCGGTGTCAGGTCAGGTGGCAGGGCACTTGGAAACTTGTGCACGGCTGTGGCCTTTGGCTCTGGGCGGCATGATTCGCCATTGCCATGAACAAGTTTCCAAGTGCTCTGCCTTTGGACTGGACAACTAATGTTTTAAAGATCTGGAGGAAAAGGACTATTAAAAACATTGTGGGAATAGGACAAAATGCTGGTAACCAGCATTTTCTCCTTTTTCTCACAATTTTTTCCTCTCTTCAAAAGACAAATATCAGTTTTTGAGTCACTTTTTCATTGTTATCTGCAAATACTTTAAATTTGTACATGCCTACACTTTTGTAGTTTAGCAAACATATGTTATTTGTAAGAAAAAGATAGATGTAAATGATATAATGGGAATACATGGTACCTTTGAACTTTTGTTCACTTACCCTTTTACCATGTTAGATTCAAGTTTCTAGTTGATTTAAATTGCTCTGTCTTTTCAACCCTCCTGCCTTGCAGATAACCTGTAATGACACAAAGTTCACTGCTGATGCTGTTGTTAGAGTTACTCTGTTGGACATCAACGACAATGCTCCCCAATTTTCAAGACATGAATACCAGTTCAATATCAGTGAGGTAATAGTAATTTGATGATTTGACACATCAGTTTGTTTGTTTGTGTGAAATTTGGTTTCATGCTGTTTTGCAACAATATTTCAGTTATATTGTGGTGGTAAGTACATCTTTCCATGCTTTTACTGGGATTTCCACAGTATTCCCACAGTACTATTCCCAAGTCTCTGGTTTCTTTCCCACATAACCATTGTCATATGACATATCTGTAGTGAAGTAGTGTAAAAGAAACATTTTGATTTGTGACTGATCGAAAGTAGTGACTTTACCTTTTACCAAACAATCCCATGTTTAAATGACCCTGAGGAAGAGGACTTATGAAAACATTATGGGAAAAAAAGAAAATACTGGGCACCAGCATTTTCTGCTTTTCTCATAATGTTTTCTTACCTTCCAAAGACAAAATCTATCATTTAACCCTTTGCCAAAATAACCCAAAGTTCTAACAACCCTGAGGAAGAAGGATTTTTAAACATTGTGGGAAAAGGAGAAAATGCTGGTAACTTGCTTTTTCTAGTTTTCTACATTTATTCAACTACATGTATTTCTATGACGCATTTCACCACTTGAGAAACATTTGATTTGTCATCTGTAAATACTTTAAATCAGTACAAGTCTGAAATTGTGTCACCTGTTAAAGAATTAAGCCTCATTTTCATTTGTTCTTTGGAAATGTGCTTTCAGTGTAGGCATGAAATTTTGTCATTTGGTAAAGGGTTACTCATTTATTCTTATAGCTATCACAAATTGTTCTTCTCATCCATATTCGTGAAATCTTTAGAATCACTTCCACCATGAAATACTTGTATAGTAATTGGGACAACCAGAGAGATTGCAGCTGATGACTATTACCACAGTGTTTTTCTTACATGCCCAAAGGGACATATTTTTTTCTGCCTGTTTGCCCATCCATCAGCCTGTCTGTTAGCAACTTTGTGTCCAAATTTCTCGAACCCCTTGTCTCATTTTAGAAGTTCACACATGTGTGCACCTTGATGAGAGAATGTGCAGAGATTAGTGCCAGACATTAAAGTCAAGGTTACAGCAGTTAATTGAAGGTCACTTGCTCTGTAGATGTTCCTGCTCAGTATCTCTTGAAGCCCTTGTCTGATCTTGAAATTATATCATACATGTGTGCACCTTGATAAAAGTAAATGCAGAGCTGAGGTTTCAGCATTTTGCTCTGTTAAGATAACAGACTTTACCCCTGTCCTAAATAATCAGGAGTTTTAACGAATTTGAAGAAAATGGCTTTTGGAGATATTGTGAGAAAAGGAGAAAATGGTGGTAAACAGCATTTTCTTCTTTTCTTACAATATTTTATACCATTTAAATGACAAATCAATTCACAAATCAAAGCCACATATGATTTGTCAAATGCAAATGCTGTCAATATGGACAAGTCTAAAATTTTGCCTTGTAAAGAAATTCTTGGTGTTTGCAGAGCCTGTCAGTAGGTGTTCCCATACATAAAATGTCAGTATTGGCAACGGACAAGGACTCACTGGACCAGGAAAAACTCTCTTACAAACTTGAAGGTAAGCGTTTTAACCCTTAAGTCTTACCATGCAATGTTGTGTTTTAACGCCACTTTGGAAGCAATTAAGCTTTTGAAAACATAGTGAAAAAAAGAGAACAACGTTTTCTATCTTTTCAGAGACAAATTTTGTCATTTTAGCCATGTTTGACTCGTTGTCTGCAAATGCTTTTAATTTGGACTAGTCCAAGTATTGTCATATGTTAAAGAGTTAGAGCATGTTTCACTACTACAATTGCTTTTGCAGCAAGTGTTGATCAAAATCAGGCTGCACAAAATATGTAGCCTGATCTTTGATCAACACTGTCCACTTTGCTAAATCTTTATAGTCAAAAGAAACCATAAAATTGCAATTATTTGGGTCTTTTTTTTTTTCCAGCTGAAAATGTCTGTTGGGTTTATTTGGTGCTCTAAAGGTTAAAATGTGTTACCAAAATCTGGCTTAATTTAGTCTCTTCTGAAGCATGAGACGACCTTGAAAACATCCTTGTAAGATATGGATGATTTGCAAGAACAATTACAAAATGGACATGTAAAATACATTGTTGCAAAAGGAGAAATTGATGCATTATACCAGGCAAGTCGTCACATAATTATGAATCCATAAAATCCATTTTGTCTAACAACCAGCTGAATCCTGCAGTAGAATGGTCCTTGGACATACTGAAAATTTACAAAAGCAGAAAGTTTCAGCCCCAGCCAGCCTCTGCAGACTGCACAGGTTGACCTGGGTTGATACTTTTTTTGCAAATGCATTAAATCACCTTTTCACAGAGCATGGCTAAAATGTTTCTTTACCACAGGGAATGATAGTCAATACTTCACTCTGGACTCACATACTGGGATGTTCACACTGGCCCAAGGTCTAGACCATGAGGATAGGATATCACTTGAGTTTGGTGTGATTGTGTCAGACACTGCTGGCCATACAGTAAATATATACCTCCTTTTTTAACTCTTTCTCACTGGAAAAGTTTTTCGGACACTTCATGTTAAAATCATTTGTGGCCGATGAGTTAAATGTGGTACATTTAATTCAATGTCCATTATATATTTATGACATTGGTATTGGAAATATCTTCATGTATTTACAAAATCTATTCTTTCTTATTTACCTACCTCATAAATAAAAGCCATTTTATCAGGGAAAGAAAAATTCAAATTTATTTTATTGTTTGTTTTTATGCTAGTTTCAATTTTTTTTTTTTCCATTCATATCACGGCAGCCAGTGCGCCTATACATGCTTTTCTGGAGTTTCTTTTACCAGTACTTCACACAATTGAATATACTGTCCAAGTGACTGGCTGCTTTCCCACATAACCATAGTCAAAACAATGATCAGTGGTGAGAGAGGAATGAATCCTGTTGCAATGACTGTCATCAATCCTCAGAGAGAAATCCACCAAGCTGGGGATTCGAACCAGCAATTCCTTGATGTCAAGTCCTACTGACTGCATTGCTTACCTGGTAAAAACAAATTTATCTGCAGATTGTATTGATTAAAACTACACAATGTACATCATCATTTCCTTACATCAGTTCTAATCAAAGCTCATATCAACATTCCACAATTAGGATAACATTTAAACCTTTACCAAATGAGAAAATTTTAGAACCTTTTATTTTGTAAGCATTTACAAACAGCACATTACACTTGGCTTTGATGATGGTGTTTTTCTGTGAAAACAGTCTGTCAGCATTGGTTGGTATAGGGTTTAGTTGCTGTAAATAAACCAGTGCTCATCACACAGTCACAAAATGACCACCTGGTCACAAAATGACCTGTCACACTAATCTTTCTCAGTGAACTTGAACAAATGAAAAAGGTAGCAACTATTCTAGCAAGATTATTGTAAATTGAAAATTACAGTAAGTGTGTATATTTAACAGTGAGTGTAACAAACTTTCCAATGTTTAAGCCGCTGAGGTTTGACTGTGTAAACTTATTATCTACATGTAATTGGTATTGTAACAAATGGAGAAATAACTGTTTTGACAGTGAGCTACACATCTGTCAGATTGGTTTTGTATGCCCTTGGTCACAAATTATTTGATTCTTCAGTACTGATGCTTTCAATTTTTTTTCCCTCAGGATAATGCTACAGTGGAAATCAATGTTTTGGATGTCAATGATCAACCTCCAAGATTCAGTCAGTCTTCA
Source organism: Tridacna gigas (assembly GCA_945859785.2). Classification (NCBI taxonomy): domain Eukaryota; kingdom Metazoa; phylum Mollusca; class Bivalvia; order Cardiida; family Cardiidae; genus Tridacna; species Tridacna gigas. The sequence goes on along the minus strand of OX244030.2, from coordinate 46,166,461 downwards.
TATAACTTCACAATTTTGGAAGGTAAACTAATCTGTAAACCTAACCGCTAGAGGGCAGAACCAAACCTTAGTGTATTTTGCTATGGTGCACGACATTTCGTCGAAAGTGTGTTTCGTCGAAATCCATATATGTTTTAAAATACCAATTGCTAAATTGCTAGATTTATTTCATGAAAAGGTCTGTCTGGGAGGAAGATATGAGCCACAATTCATCTGGGATAAAGTAAGGGTCAGGGCTAGGGATGGTTTTCGATGAAATTGGTTTTCAACAAAATGTCGCACACCCATTTTGCCAGCAGTGTTGCTCAAGATCAGATCAAATCAGACTCTACAAAACCACAATCAAGAATTGGAGTACTTTTCTAGCCTATCTGATTTCCTCTTGAAAATGCTGTATCAGACTAACAACATTTTTTAACTATAAACTCTTTACCACCCATTCTAGAGTTTCAACAACCCTGAAAGAGAAAGCTTTGAAAAACACTGTGGGAAAAGGAGAAAATGCTGGTAAACAGCATTTTCTCCTTTTCCCACAATGTTTTCTATGTTATCAAATACCTATTAAGCTGTGTTTAATTTCTCATCTGCAAATGCTTTTACTTTGGTCCAGTCTAATATTATGTCATTTCTTAAGACTGAAAGTCCCTTTCACAGTTTCAGTGCCTTAATACTTTACATTGAACAGGTAGAAAACATTGTGGTAACCAGCATTTTCTCCTTTTCCCTCAATGTTTTCCAAAGCCTGAACGTTCCTATCACAATTTCAGTGCCTTTGTACCTGAGGTAGAAAACATTGTGATTACCAGCATTTTCTCCTGTTCCCTAAATGTTTTTCCAGTCTTTTCCAAAATGGAAGCTTTTTCAGATGACAAATTAAATGTGACTCAGATGATGGGATTTATTTCTGATAGGGAAGAAAACATTGTGGGAAAAGGAGAAAATGCTGGTAACCAGCATTTTCTTCTTTTCCAACAATGTTTTCAAAAGTCGTCTTCCTCAGGGTCATTAAAGTCAGGACTGTGTAGTAAAGGGTTAATTTGTATATCTTGTTTTATCTTTTTAAATCTGCAGTCATTTCAAACATGTTCACTTTTCTTATTTCCAAATAAATTTACTTCCTATTTATTCAGAACATGTGAATATCATCTTTTCCACCTCTTTTTGCAGGTTTAACATATGAAGGACAGAATTTTACTATCACAGCTACTGATTTAGACACAGATCTGAATGGGCAGATTACTCTTCAGCTGCGTCAACCCCATGACATGGCCTTTAACCTGTCTCAGAATGGGACAATGGTAATATATAATTGTCTCGAGTTGGACCAATGTGTCTCTCAATTACAGTTGAATTGTTTTTTTCAGACTTGGAAAAGTTCTTTTTAATTTTTATTTATTTGGTACAAAAGGAGAAAATTCTTTGATTTCAATATCTGTATAAAGTTACAGATGTGAAGTTGATATACATAATTATTATTATTATATTGGTGTATTTTGTTTGCTTTTCAAGGCTGTTCTGGACACTGTATCTCAAAATATCAGACAGCATTTACCCAAGGCAAGACAGCGTAGTTTTTTCCCATCTGATCTTGATCTACACATGTACTCCTTTTGAGTGCGATCATAAGATATAAGTCATGAGTGTAAAATGTATTTTACTATTGCAGTTTCAAATGTTATGGGAAAACGAGAGATTGAATGTTTTTTATTTTAACTTGACCTTAAATCACTGGATGTTCCTGGGTTGGGGGTTTTCTTGTATGATGTTCATCTTTTGAATGTCTCTTGCTTGAGACATTGAAAACAATTAAATGGTATGAAAGCATTATCAAGAAACAAGACTGTGTGTCTGAGGATAATGATTTTTATAGGGAATTGTTTATATGAGGTATGCTTCTGTGAAAGTCGGTTTTTAATGCATCTGCAAAAAGTATCGACCTAGGTCAGCCTGAGCTGTACGCATAGGCTGACCAGTGTTGAAAATTTTTGCTTTTTGTAAATTTTCTGCATATCCAAGCACCATTTTAATGCAGGGTTCAGCTGGTTGTTAGACAAAATTAATTTTATGAATCCATAACCATGTGATGACCCCCTTGGTATGGTCATGGAGATGCAGTAAATACCCTTTTATCTGAACATTGCCCATATATTCAACCATTCTGCAAGGACTATAGTATCCTTAGGTCACACAAGATAGTGGGGCACAACCTACCTCAAAGATGACGTAATTGTTAGAGATCAATTTACTAACATTCAACACTGTAAGGGTTTAAATTGTGAAGTTAGGTAATGAAATAATTATGACATAATGAAATTTGTGACAATTTTATTTGGTAGAAGAATGACATAATGAATTATGAGACCATTTTATTTGGTAGGATAATAATGACATAATGAAATATGTGACCATTTTATTTGGTAGAATAATTACATAATGAAAATATGTGACCATTTTTTGAAGAAGAAAATCATTTCATAAAACTTGTCTGTTTTTGCAGGGCTTTCTACAGATAGTGCAGCCATTAGACAGAGAGAATCCTGAAGTCCCCCATATAAATGGCACTGCCATCTATACAGTTACGGTGGTTGCAAGAGACCATGGCAGTCCGGCACTGTCATCTAGTGCTATGGTGAGATTCTGAATATACTTTACCATCTTCCAGACAATCCTGGGTTTTAAACACCCTGAGGAAGAGAAAACATTTTGGTAAAAGGAGAAAATGTTGGTTACCAGCATTTTCTCCTTTTCCCAAAATACAGATCTAAATGTTTATCATACCAATATGCAAAAGGTAGAATTCAGATCTCTTAATGAGACATTGATCTTCAGGGCATATTTTTAACAACCAACTGAATCATGGGGTAGCCTAGTCCTTGGACATACAGAAAATTGACCAATAGCGAAAAGTCTTGGCTCAGGTCAGCCTGCACAAATTGCGCAGGTTGACCTGGGTCTTTACTTTTCGCAGATGCATTAAACCCCCATTTCACAGAGCATGACTCAACTTTATCTGATCAGGTGTAGGATGGAGAAATCAGAGTTCTAAAGATTCATTATTCTGATACACAAAATGCAGAATTCAAAGCTCCTTTGACCAAAACTTTGGTGTTTAACTCTTTGCCAAACAACACAATTTTAGGCAAGTCTAAATTGAAAGCTTTTGCAGACAACAAATACAAATGTAGTTGAGCTGATGGTAATTGTATGTGAAAGAGTAGAAAAGTTAGTGGGAAAAGGAGAAAATGCTGGTTACCAGCATTTTCTCCTTTTCCCACAAGGTTTTCAAAAGGCTGTTTCCTCAGGGTTGTTAAAACTAAGGATTTTGTAATTAAGAGTTTTTTTTTTTTTTTTTTTTAATAACTTTATTAACCACGTATATTAGATAGAGGAGGTCGTGGCCATCCTCCTCTATCCTTACAACAATCAATTATTATTCATCTCTCATAGTATTCTTATCCTGCTAGCTAAGAGTATAAAACAGTCTATTTTCCCAATTTGAAGTTTTTTTTTTCCAACATGTATAAAAGACTAATTTATCAAATTTATCAAAATTAGTGCCTTTGCGAACAGTGCAGATCAAGATTCGAGTGTATTGCTGTATAGAGTGATTTTGGATTTCTCTGTTCGCTATGATGAAAATTACATTGCAAGATAAGAATTAATCAAATACATGAACTGTTCAGAGATCCAGATAAGGTTTTGTGGTTCAATTTTATATACAGCCTTAAATCGTAAGTTGACAATAATTTTTAACATACTATTTTGAAGCAGTTTGAAACTGAAAGAACTTGCAGACGACAATTCTGAACTAGCTGAAATATGATTGTAAGTTATTGGTTTTATGGGAAAAAAAGTGCAGAAAAGTGTGAAATTAATCTTTATGAGCTCTTTCATCCCTTACCACAATGTTTTTCTCTTTATCATTTTCTCCTTTTTTTCCATTGTGTTAAATAGAGTAGAATGGGAAAGTTTCAAACAACGACCTATTCAGTTCACCGAATCTGGATCAACGAATAATTAGAATAGACTAATAAAGTTATACAAAACTAGTGAGAGAAAAAAACAAAAAGTGAAAAAAATAAGAAAGGAGGAAAACAGGAATAACTTATCACATAATAGCAAAAAATGGAATGTATATCAATACATTTTATATTAAGAGAGGTTTTGAATAATATGTCTTACAAATGACCATCTTTCTAAATTAGAATCAGAGGATTTTGTGTCTTTGTAAATGGTCCAAGCCAAAGATAAATCATTTTGAAGGCCATAAATTGTTGGAATTCTAGATTTAGATTTACAAGAAGCGATATATCTTTTGACATACAGAAAGAGTGTGTATAATTTGTCATCATTATTGAATGTACCTATTAGAACGTTGAAATTATTTATAAGTCTGTGTTTTAATGGGTCTACTTCTCTTGTAATTAAGAGTTAATCAACAGTTGCTTTGGGAAAGGGTTCTTGTTGAAGTGTTGAACATGGACTTTTAACTTGAACTATTCTCTTGTTGCAGTATTCTGATGAACAGTGACGAGTTAAGACAGTGTGACCCTGACAAGCTCTTGTATAAAATTAAGTTATAGTTGATAACTAAATGTTTTAAGCACCAAAACTGGTAAAAGTGAATGGACTATATAACTGTTACATGAGAATTTTATAAATCAGGAGTATTAGACAGGTGCCTTTTTAACAGTTTTATTTTGTACTTCATGAATTAACTTTGACAGTATTTATTATACCATACTCTTTTTCCTTTTAAATTTACAGTGACTTTGCTATTGCAATCTTTATAAGCCATGACAATTGGACAAAAATTTTACTGAACATTAAGCATTGCATGGTGAACGATGGCTTTTAGACAAGGATTTTGTTAAAAGTAATGTATTGGTCATGTGTTTCAGATACATGTGTCTATTGAGGATATCAATGATTGTCCACCAAAATTTAGCCAAACAAACTACAATGTCAGCATTCAGGAGGGAGTGGACATTGGTCAACATCTAATCTCAGTCACCACCACAGATTGTGATTATGATCCTGCATATACAAGGACAAATTTCAGTCTTGTCGGTGATGGACATGGTATGAACAAGCTGAATATACAGCCTAACAGACCTTTTCTGTATCTATTATGTACTTCTATGAAAAAGTCTATTTTGTGTTTTTAAAGCTTGTTTCTCAATATCGATGATATTGCTGTGGTGACGTCATGAACATGATGAAATCGCAATAGAATTAGATGTCTCGAATGTGATGCGACATCACTGAAATGCAGAGATTGGAAGGATTAAACTGTAATCTGGTATTTGCTCTTTTGGAATGTAAAAATTGGAAATTAAAAATGTTGAAAGATTAAATGGTGTGAAAACAGAAAATTATCCTCTTTATGGAGACCACTGAAATGCTCTGACCTAGAAGAAATTGCTTGAAACAGCTAATTTCTCCTTGCCTAGGTTCTTCTTCTTGAAGTGATAGTTTTGTTTAGTTTAACCCTTTCCCAAACAAGCCCTGGTTTTCACGTGTCTGCAGTACAAGTCTTTTGAAAACACTGGGGGAAAAGGAGAAATTGCTCGTAACGAGCAATTTCTCCTTTTCCCACAGTGTTTTCTACCCTTTTTGAGACTTTTCTGCCATTTTCATCAAATTTAAAACTGTCGTCTGCAAACTCTTTGAAATTGGACCAGTCCAAAATTTGTCGTTTGGGAAAGGGTTAAACATATGGAAACTTGCATGTCAGTTTGTGCAGGCTGACAGAGTCGAAACCTTTTGCTATTTGTAAATTTTCTGCATGCCAAAGGGCTATTCTACCTCATTCAGTCGGTTGTTAGACAAAATGGATTTTATGGATCCATTATTATGTGATGAGTTGCTTTGTATAATGCATCACGGAGATGCATTATGCTGTCCTTTGCCAGATATTTATTTATTTGACATTGATTGTGAAACAAGTCCTTACAAATTGCATTCATCACTCTTGATGATTGCTTCCTAGAAACCTTAACCAATACTTGTGTTGTGGTAAATGTTGCTCAATACATGACCTAACTAGTGATTAATATGCTTTTATTCTATGAACACATCTTGAAGTTTCAGAATATTCTTGATGACCTAATAATTACATGTATTAGTAATTTCATTTTAACTTATGCCCAAGTTAATGAGTCTTTCATGCTGATAAATTGTTGTTGTTGTAGAGAGTTTTAAGATGAACAGTATTGGTGACAACACTGCTGAAATAGTGGTAGCACAGAAATTGTCCAGAACTACAAAACCTTTGTACAACTTGATTATCAATGCAACAGATGGGGAAAATGAATGCTCTGTGAGTTTAGTATCTTATTATTTGATTGATATTAATTATACCCCCGCAAACGAAGTTTGTGGGGGGTATACTGGAATCAGCCTGTCGGTCGGTCGGTCGGTCGGTCGGTCATGCGGTTGGTCAGGCGGTCAGTCTGTCCGCAAAATCTTGTCCGGACAACTCCTCCTACAGTTTCAATCCAATTCCCTTGCTACATGGCAGAAGTGTTCATTAGGAGCTGTAGATGTGCAAGACACACATTTTGTAAAAATTCCATCAAGAATTACTGAGTTATTGCCCCTGATTTGACTTAAAAATGCTTGTCCGGACAACTCCTCCTACAGTTTCTGTTTGATTCACTTTAAACTTGGCATAAGTGTTCATTAGGAGCTGTAGATGTGCAAGACACACATTTTGTAAAAATTCCATCAAGAATTACTGAGTTATTGCCCCTGATTTGACTTAAAAATGCTTGTCCGGACAACTCTTCCTTCGGTTTCTGTCTGATTCACTTTAAATTTGGCATAAGTGTTCATTAGGAGTTGTAGATGTGCAAGAGGCAACTTTCGTGAAAATTCTATGAAGAATTAATGAGTTATTGCCCCTGATTCACATTTAAAATGCTTGTCCGGACAACTCCTCCTACAATTTCAGTCCGATTCGCTTTATACTTGGCAGAAGTGTCCATTTGGAGTTGTAGATGTGCAAGACGCAAATTTTGTGAAAATTCCATCAAGAATTACTGAGTTATTGCCCCTGATTTGACTTAAAAATGCTTGTCCGGACAACTCCTCCTACAGTTTCTGTCTGATTCACTTTAAGGAGGTCTTTTCTGTCATATGTATAGTTGGCCAACATTATGCGAAAAGGCACCTTTGGACATTTGCAACAAGCGTGGATCCAGACTAGCCGCTGTGTCTCAGACATATTGTCAGATCATGGTCTACACTTTTTTACACTCATTTAGTTTTGTGTCCAATTAAATTGATACTTTGCATAAATATTCACCAGGAGCAGTAGAGGTTCAAGATGCATTTTTCTCAAATGTTTGCCAAATTAATTACCCCTGAATTTACTCAAAACTTCTTGTCCAGAGAACTATTCCTTCAGTTTAAGTCTTATTCACTTGATATTTGTCATGATATTCACCAGGAGCAGTAGATGTGCAAAGCATAAATTTCATGAGTGTTTGCCTAATGATTACGGAGTTATTGCCCCTAAATTGACATTGCAGAGTTATTGCCCCTGTGACATGAAATATAGGGGCGGGGGTATTTATCACCTTTAGTGATAGTTATTCTAGTTTTATCAGTTATATATGGGTCATGCTCTGTGAAAAGGTGGTCTAATGCATCTGCAAAAAGTATTGACCCATGTCAGTTTGTGCAGTCTGCACAGGTTGACATGGATCAAAACTTTTTGCTATTTGTAAAATTTCTGCAAGTCATTTGAAGGACCATCCTCTGTAATGATTCCATTGGTGTTACCCCTCTACCACACAATCCTGAGTTTTAACGACTCTGAAGAATATAGCTTTTGAAAACATTGTGGGAAAAGGAGAAATTGCTGATAACCAGCATTTCCTTCTTTTCCCACAATGTTTTCTACCCTGTCAAAGACAAATTCCATCAGTTGAGCCATATCTAAATTGTCGTCTGCGAATGCTTTCAGTTTTGACAAGTCTACATTTTTGTCGTGTGGTAAAGAGTTAAGATGAAATTAATCCATATTATGGGACGACTTGCTGGGTATAATGCAATATGAGGCTGCATTAAACCCCCTTTTTCCCAGAGACCTGCTCATATTAATATTATTTGGTACCGTTAACTATAGGTAACAGTAAGATCCAGCTCATCTTCTAAGAGTTATTCTTCACTTGTTTGTATGCTCCATACGTAGACCACTCTTTTAACACTTCACCAGACAAAAGAATTATGAAATAGTCTAGATTTAACCCTTTACCGCACAATGGCGCCTTTTAACGACCTTAGGAAAGAAGCCTTTTGAAAACATTGTGGGAAAAGGAGAAAATGCTGGTAACCAGCATTTTCTCGTTTTCCCACAATGTTTTCTACCCTATCAAGAGAAAATTGCGCCATTTGAGCCACATTGAAATTGTCATCTGCAAATGCTTTCAATTTGGACACGGATAAAATTTTGTCATCTGATAAAGGGTTAAAGCATTTCCAGACAACAACTTAGATGTTGCTCAACCAATTGGATTTTGCTTTAAAGGGATGAAAAAAGATTGTGGCAAATGGAGAAAGTGATGGTTACAACAACTTGAAAGTAACTTGGACAGTCAAAAAATTTTATCAGTGTTTGCCATAATTTCATTTGCCATAGCCTTTCCTGACAGTTTGATGCCTTAGAATAGCAAGGTTGTTTATACAAAGTACTACATCATATTTAGAGAAAACTTGAAAGAAAAATTACAGTAGTAACCATTCACATATTACCAATTTTAGCACCTGCGTTTGTCAACATTACAGGGTCTTATTTTGATGAAATTGCCACAGCTTGATGGAGTTTAAAATACTATTTCAAAATATCTATACATATTTATAGGATTGCAAGTAAAACTTACAACCTTCTTATTCAAGGTTAATGTTTCTGTTAAGGATGATTCACAAATATATCCATTATGGGTGAAGAGTAATGGTAATACCTTTTGTAATTCTCTAGGTTAGCCTGACAATAATGATTTTGGACACAAATGACCATAGCCCAAGTTTTAACCCAGAAACATACAATTTTAATGTGACTGAGGAAAGGCCAAAAGGCCTATTGGTTGGGACTGTGACTGCCTCTGATATAGATGTAGGCCAAAATGGAAATGTGACCTATAAGATAACCTCTGGTAACGGCAACAACACTTTCGAAATTGTTACCAATTATGTGAGTATACCCTATTATGTATCTTGTCTCTCTATACATTAACTCTTAGGCTGCTAAGCATGACTGAAGGACCTTTTGTAGACAGTTTAGATCAAGATCAGACTGCACAGAACGTGCAGTCTGATGTTGGATCTATGCTGCCCAGTAAGTAGATATCTCTCCCCAAAAATACCTTTGAAATAGCAAAATTTGGGTTTTAACTGTCGGCTTGAAATTTTATTTCACTTTTTTAGCAGGAGAAGGGTTAATTTACAAATTTGAATGTCTATGTTGGCTTTATTTTCTAATATCAGATATTGTAGAATTAAGGTCAGACTTCATGTTTTGTGCTGTCTGATGTTGGAGCTACCAGTCCTTTAACCCATAAAGTGCCTTTCGCTACTTTCACTACATTCCATATAGTATCCTCTACCACCAATGTAGACCAAGATCAGACTGCTCAAAATTGGCAGCCTGTTCTTTTATCTACACTGTTTGATTTGCTATTACAGCACAGACAGCAGTCTTGAAATTGCAATTATCTGGGTCTTATTCCAGAATGAAAATGTCCATTTGGTTTATATGTCACTTAAGGATTAATTTATCATTGTTCTATGTTCTTGCCCAAAAAACCATGAAGCTGCAATATTAAGATCCTTTTTAAGTTGATTATAAAACACTCCCCCTACAATGAAGTTGGGATGTATATTTGCTGAAATCAGATTGTTTGTTTTTCCATATACATAATTTTCTATCTTTGTTTTTCCATATACACAATTTTCTGTCCATAATTATAGAATGACTTGCTTGATATAATGCATCACAGATATACATTAAACACCTCAGACATATAATATGGACCTATGGAAGAGTTCTTAGCTCAGCTGTTTTTGAAGGAAATTTCAAGGTATTACCATAGCCCTGTCATTTCTCTTTTGTCATCTTCTGCAAAATCTTTGACATGTTCTAATATCTCTGTCATTACTGAAGATGACTTTTTTTTAAAACTTAGCCCATTTGTACACAGTCATAAGAGAAACCCATACCAAAAGGGCAGGTTACCCTCAAAATGAGCCATGCTCAGATAAAAGAGGGCTTGATGCATCACTGTGATGCATGATATCAAGCAAGTTATCTCATACTTGTGAATTCATAAAATCCAGTTTGTTTAACAACCGGATGAAGCCTGGGGTGTACTGGTTTTTTGACATGCAGAACATTGACCAAAAGCAAAAAGTTTTGGCAAAAAGTTTTGACCCAGGCCAGCCTCCTCAGTCTGTGCAGGCTGACCTGGGTTGATACTTTTTTTGTAAATGCATTAAGCCCCCTTTTCACAGAGCATGGGTTAAATATTGACACATACATGGGCCCTTTTTCAACGTAAGTGTACTATTGCTTGGAATCAAACATGCCCGATCTAAATTTAAAATCAACTGCAGCTGAGTGCTGGCACTTGCATTAGGTGTGCTTTTGGGTTCTTTTTTATGTAAAGATGAAATTTGAATATGTAACAATAAAAAGTTTATTATTATGTTTTATAGAGCAGTGGAGTTGGAGAGATAAAAACAAACTGTAGGCTTGATAGAGAACGTCAGTCTGTCTATAGGATGATTATTACGGCAGAAGATGGGGCTAAAACAGGCAGACGACAGGTAGGATTTAATTTCCTTACAACATTTTCAAGTATTCTCTTCACGCATTTCCACTCCATCCTGACTTTTTAACGGCCTTAACCCTTTACCGCACAATGCCGCCTTTTGACGCTCCTGGGAAAGAAGCCTTTTGAAAACATTGTGGGAAAAGGAGAAAATGCTGGTAACCAGCATTTTAGGTTAGTTGTCTTCAAAGAAAGCATTGAAGTATTGTCTGTCCTTTCTCTGTCATCATCTGCATCATCATCATCTGCATTGTTGACGTGCAAAAATTTGGACATTGTATAATATCTCTGTCATTACTGAAGATATTTACTTCAAACTTGTACAAGTTGTTAGCTATTACGAGGGGAATCTATACAACAAGGGCAGGTAACTATCAAAATATACATAAACACAGTTATGCCACTTTTTCAACTTAGAATTTTCACCAAAAAAATCAATCTATTTCTATAAGCCACTGCAGCCAAGCATTGGCACTTGCATGCTGTGCTCTTCTCTCCTTTTCCCATTATATTCTCTAACCTTTCCAAATGAAATCCAATTACTGAACTCATATTTTATAAGTCATCTGCTACTGCTTTTAACCCTTTCCCAAACAAGCCCTGGTTTTCACGTGTCTGCAGTACAATTCTTTTGAAAACACAGTGGGAAAAGGAGAAATTGCTCATAACGAGCAATTTCTCCTTTTCCCACAGTGTTTTCTACCCTTTTTGAGACCTTTCTGCCATTTCCATCAAATTTAAAATTGTCGTCTGTAAACTTTTTCAATTTGGACCAGTCCAAAATTTGTCGTTTGGGAAAGGGTTAAATCAGACAAGTCTAAAATTTTTGTGACATATTTTGCAGCTCAATGATGGCATTCATATTTGAATTGATTTAGAATAATGTTGGAAAAGGAAAACAAGTTGAATTCTAATATTTTATTCTTTTTTAATACAGAGTTTTCAAAAGCCAATTATCAATAAATATTCAGGCTGTTTTAGACGAGGCTTAAAATGGTGAAAAAAACATTATCATGAAGAACTAACTGTATGAAGAAGAAAAAATAAACAGAGATTTTTAAAATGGGCACACTTTGACTACCTATCAGAACCTAATTGCTGTTCTGGGCATAGCCAGTGATGATCAAATAGCATGCAGACTGATCTTGGATCTACATTATCCAGTATCTTGAGAGATATTTTAACTGTATACCACACAATCACAAGTTTTAACAACCCTGATGAAGAAGCCTTTTAAAAACATTGTGGGAAAAGGAGAAAATGCTGCCAGCCAACATTTTTCCTTTTTCCACAATGTTTCTTGCCTTTCAAGAACAGGTTCTTCAGTTTGACCCACATCTAATTTGTCATCTGCAAATGCTTTGGATTTGGACAAGTCCACATTTTTGTTGGGTGGTAAGGGATTAACAGAACAGCTTTGAAATTGCAATTTTTGGGGGTTTTATTTCTCTGCCAAAGAATAAGGACTTGTCCATATCCAAAGCATTTTTAGTCAACAAGGTTAATGTAACTCAAAAATTGAAATTTGTCCTCAGGTAAGAAAACATTGTGGGAAAAGGAAAAAGTCGCTGGTTACCAGCATTTTCTCTTTTTCCACATTTTTTTCAAAAGGCTTCTTCTTTAGGGTCTTTAAAATCGGAGAATATGTGGTAAAGAGTTGGTTACTTACTGAGTATATCCATTTCATGAGTTTGTCACACATCTTATTCAAGTGGTTATAACATTTAATGTATTTTGTTGTAGGGGACATGTTCTGTCACAATCAGGGTGGAGGACATCAATGATAATGATCCTATCTTCAACACTGAGAGTGGTTATACTGGGACTGTTATGGAGAACAGCAATGACATGACAATAGTGCAAATTGTAAGTAAACTTAACCAACTTAAGGAAGGAATTGGTCTTTGAAGGGGTAGAAAACACTGTGGAAAAGGAGAAATACTAGTTACCAGCTTTTTCTTTTTTTCCCACAATGTTTTCAAAAGCCTTTGGCCTGAGGGTCATTCAAACACGGGATTGTTTTGTAAAGGTTTAAAAAAGAGGTACCTTTCCTTCAAATGCTTCTCTGATGTTTCACTTGTGAAACATTTTGGCATCTTTTAGGCTTCACTGTATTGAAATACAGTACTCTTCATTAGATGACAATATTTTAGACTCGTCCATTTGTAAAACGTCAACAGAGAAATGGGATGTGATGCAAATGATGTCTGTAACAGTATAGAAAATATTGTCGGTAAAGAAGAAAATGCTGGTTACTAGCATTTTCTTCTTTTCCCACAATGTTTTCAAAAAACAAGATTGGGAAAACAATAGCATTGTTTGGTAAAGGGTTAGAAATTTATTTTGATACAGAGTCCAGTGATTAAAGCGAAGGATACTGACTATGGATTCAATGGGACAGATGGAATCCGCTACTATTTTGTCAATGAGACACATTCGGATAGCTTTCACATTGATGAGGTCACTGGGCAAGTTACAGTCACTGGCCCAGTAGACAGAGAATCTACTCCTGTGTTACATTTCACTGTGAGTATTTAACGTATATTTCATGGTACATTTTGTTTTTTTTGCTTGAAGAAGTCTCAAAACAATTGAGTTTTGCTCTGGCAAAACCGAAGTTTCATGCATTTCTGTGGTGTATTGTACTAAGTGAGTCATCACATAACTATAGATCAATAAAAGTGATTGAATCATGAAGTACCACAGACTGGTCCTTTGATATGCAGAAAATAGACCAATTGCAAAAAGTTACAAACCAGTCAGCACAGTCTGACCTGGGTCCATACTTTTTGCAGATGCTTTGAAACCCCTTTTTCACAGAGTATGGCTCAATTGTTCTTCCAGTTGACACTTTGTCCAAATTAGTTTGACTGTGGTGTGTTGAATAATATGAATGGGACTATGAAATCAACTGAGTAATCAATATATATGACAGATTATGTAAAATACTTCAACTTTAGTCTCTGAAGGCTGAGAAAAAAGCCTGATTTAACGTGACTTAAGACCAAACTGTACCTCTGTAGAAGCTGTTGTTGGATCATTGAATAAACAGTCAAAATATCCTCTAAATTACAGAGTCCAGGACCTTTTAAAAATTTATCTAATCTACCTATTTATTCAGCACCTTTAACCCTTTACCACAAAATCCCGACTTTTAACGACCCTGAGAAAGAAGCCTTTTGAAAACATTGTGGCATAAAGGAGAAAATGCTGGTAACCAGCATTTTCTCCTTTTTCCACAATGTTTTCTACCATTCCCAACACAAATTTCAATTTTTGGGTCACATTCATTTTGTCATCTGCAAATGTTTTCAATTTGGACCAGTCTAAAACTTTGCCATTTGGTAAAGAGTCAAGGGTTAACTGGATCATTGTCTTAAGCCTTTATCAGACAACAAAGTTTTAGCCTTGTCCAAATTGAACAGGTTTGCGACAAAAATTTAATTGTGGCTCAAATGTAGCATTTTTTCTTTGATAGGATAGAAACATTGTGGGAAAAGGAGAAAATGCTGGTTACCAGCATTTTCTCCTTTTCCCACAATGTTTTCAAACGGTCATTAAAAGGCAGCATTGTGTGGTAAAGAGTTAACTGATATGTTTTTCTTGGAAGAGAGTGCTGCAGCAGATTTGATTTGCTTACATGTCAGTTGAATATTCAAACTTATTTCAAGCTTTTCGATAGTTTATGGGGAAATAATTGTGGATTATAAGGTTTGATAATGCATGCTTACAAACAGTGAAATTTACGGTAAATGTTTCCGTAACTCTTCAATTGAAGGCAGCAAGAGTAGTTCCCACACACCCGTTACTGAGGTAAACAGTGTGTGCCATTCAACCAGACAAAAATATGAGGTAGTTTAGCCACATTTACTCTACAATTCTCATGCATTACGTAATATTGTAATGTGTTGTTATGCGAGGGAAGGTACACTCCAGGGAATTACCACAAACAACTGCTGGATTTTGATGAAAGTCCCAACAAAAAAGGCATTAGATGCATAGATAGAATTTTTGTTTGTTTGGGGGTTTTTTTTTTTTCAGTGAAAGATCAAAATTTATTTTATCTCGTGAACATCATCAGTGACATTTTCGCTTTTGGCTGCACCACTCGTTAAAATATTGCCGATGATGTTCATTTGAAATGAACTTTGATTTTTCACTGCAAAGAAACCCCAAAAATCTAAATTTTTTTCTGGAGAAATGCATAGTTGAAATGAAATAACTGGAATTATGTTGACATAGTTTGGAAACCAACACAAACAATACTAAAAAGAACCACCATTCTGAATGGCATTAACATTGACTTTTGTGTCCTAGGTGATTGCCAAGGATTCAAATGGAGATTTTGCTGCAAAGAAAGCAGAAATGAACTTGACTATAAATGTGCTGGATGAGAATGATTCGCCACCGGAGTTTCTGAACAACTCATATACATTCAGCATTCTAGAGAACTGTGATTCACATACCTCTGTTGGTCAAGTGTCTGTCACTGATGATGATGTCTCTGGCATTGATAATGTCCAGTTTAGAATTATACATGGGGATGACGAGAAATTTTACATTGAAACAGTTCATGGTGAGTACCCAAGTTGTTTACAGATTGTAATGCCCTAATATATACATACAGGTATTAAAAAAAGTTTTGCAACCCCCCCCCCCCACCCCATGTTTGTTACCGGGTTTGATTTTCTGATGTGAATAATATAAAATGAGGTAGAAATTAGAATCTGACAGCTGCATACACCAACAGACCAGTCTTTTGCCTATAAAATTAACTGAACTGACCTATCTCTTTAGATGTTTTGAATTTTGAACAGTCTATTCATTTCAAAGATCATTCCAATTAATCAGTGAACATAGTCAAATAATTTCTCCATAGAGGTTGTATTTAACCGTAATATCTTGGGTGTTTCCATGCAGACAAACAAGATCAGGCTGCATCTTGTGCCAGAGATGCAGATTATGGTGAGGATTCTTTGTTTGAAGAGTGTTTCATCACAAAAATCCTTCATGTGGGCGGTCGGTGGAATTGTCACATCAAGACAATTGTAATGACTAGCCAAAACATAAATTTGGGTTTTTTTTTTTTTTTTTTTTTTTTTTTTTTAAGGAATAATTCTTTTTGAATTAATGATCTTCTTCTTGTAATTTGGACCTCTGTATGAATAGTCTGACTTTTCTAGCATATAGCCTCAGGTTGCTTTGGGCATTTATGTGCTTCAAGATTGAATATTCTGTTTTTTGTCATTTAAGGCACGGGTATTATTCGTGTTGGTGGTACTATAGACAGAGAGACCAAAGATTTGTATACCCTCACAGTGATTGCTAATGATGGTAGAAATGAAGGGAACACTACAGTGACAATTATTATAAAGGATATGAATGATAATGCGCCAGTTTTCAGCAAACTTAGCCTTACAGTAGTTGTCCAGGAGAACTCCCAAGTGCCAACAACAGTTTGTACTGTAACAGCCACTGATATTGATCAGAAGAATACATCCAATAGTCTTGTTACATTTTCTTTGGATGATCAGTCTAGTAAGTGGATTCTTTAATGCTTTTGTAGTTTACTTACAGTGCATAAGATTTAATGTTTCTGTAGGAAATGTTTTTTCTCCTTAACCCTTTACCAAACAACAAAATTTTAGACTTGTCCAAATTGAAACCACTTGCAGACGACAAAATCAGTGTGACTGAAAAATTAAAGTTTGTTATTGGATGGGCAGAAAACATTTTGGGAAAAGGAGAAAATGCTGGTTACCAGCATTTTCTCCTTTTTCCATAATGTTTTCAAAAGGCTTCTTTCTCAGGGTCGTTAAAAGTCAGGATTGTATGGCAAAGGGTTAATATGATGTAATTGAATTATTCTCATGCTCATCTGCTACATATTACCTTTTTTGGTTGCCATGTGTCAGTGTGTACGTTTTCCATATTAACCATTATCTTTTAAAAGTTGCAGTCACCATTTTCATCCAGTCTCCATTAGACTTTCTCAGGATGTTTGTCAGTATAATAACTATGCTAAGCTGAAGATGGATGACGTGGGGTCAAAACCTGGGCTACTAGGTCAGAATAGTCAAATAATCAAACTTTTGTCCATGGTGTAGATGACAGATTATGTCAGTTTTCATAAAACTTTTTTCAGAATACATGTATTTGTTTGTCTGATATGAAGACTAGATTAAATAAGTGAGTGTTGTGACAAAACACCACGGCAGTAGCTCAAATTAGTTATGAATAGTTTTGACATTCTAGAGGCAAGATTATTCAACACCTTTTGATCGGAGATCTTAACCCTTTATGCATTTTTCACAACTTACATGGCATTTGCAGTCAAAGTAGATCAACATCAGACAGCACAAAACCTGCAGTCTGAGCTTTGATGTATACTGCAGAGTTCCAGATAGGGGGAGTGATTTTGATTTCAAAACTGGAAATATCAGTTATTCTCCACTAAACCCTATGTTGTGGGTACACATCAGAATCGTCTCATTGAGGTGATTGTAATGACTGCCCACAACATAGGATTTCGAAGAGAAATAATGGATTTAGAATACCATCACTCGCTCTTATCTGGTGCTCTTATAATGTCTGCTTTGCTTGATATTTCAATCACTTGGATCTTTTTTCTAGACTAGAAATGTTTATTGGTTTTATTTGGTACTCTGATTGTTAATTCTTGTATTTCAGAGTTTAACATCACAGAAAATGGTGAAATTTTAGCCTTTGCCCCTCTGGACAGAGAACTTCAAGCCATCCATAAGATTCTTGTAGTTGCTAAAGACAACGGAAGCATGAGAATGAATAGTACAATGGAAGTTGTTATAATAGTAGGAGATGAAAATGACAACAGTCCCAAGTTTTTTGATGAAACTGGAAAAACAGTCAGTGAGAAGGAAGTAAATATTGTAGAGAAGTCGCCAGTGGATTCTGTTGTGGCATTAATACTGGCAAAAGATGTGGATTATGGGGCAAATGGGACCATAGTGTTAAGCCTTGAGGCCTCTTATATCACCCAATACTTCAAGATTGAGCAGATGGATAATTCAACAGCTGTAGTGAAAATTGCACAGTCCATCAAACTAAACACACTCATCTACACCAACATTGTGCCTAAAAACTCATCGGAGAGTGTCAGCCTTGATTTGAGAATTATTGCAAGGGATAATGGAGAAAAGAACACAACAAAGAGCTCTTTTATGATACTAGTCGTAAATATTGAGACCATCAATGATGCTACGCCAGTATTTTTAGAACCCAATCAACCTCTTTACATACTGGAAAACTCTGCCATAGGTAGGAGGTTACATGTGTTTAACCCTTTACCAGACAACAAAATTTTAGCCTTGTCCAAACTGAAAGCATTTGCAGACTACAATTTCAATATGGCTCAAATAGTGCAATTTTTCTTTGATGGGGTAGAAAACGTGGGAAAAGGAGAAAATGCTGGTTTCCAGCATTTTCTCCTTTTCCCACAATGTTTTCAAAGGCTTCTCTCCCAGGGTCGTTAAAAGGCAGCATTTTGCAGTAAAGGATTAATAACATTGGGCTTGATAATGATAACAAATAAATGCAAAAACAGTTTTGCTTCGTAAAAAAAAACACTTCAAGATTTGATCATTTTGGATAAAGTGTCTTGCACGGATTACAATAAGATATCTCATAAAGCATAGATCCAGCTTACTTTTATCTGTTCAATCAATTTATCTGTTCTATCAATTTTGTTTTTCCTAAAGGTCATGAAAACTTGGGATTGTCTGGTAAAGAGTAAAGACACATAATTATGGCTTATTCTAAGTTGCAGACTGTTAGGCTTGGACAAATCCAAAGCTATTGCAGATGAATGAATTTAGTTTAAAAAATGGAAATGGTGCTGGTACTGAGCATTTTCTCCTTCTCCCACAATGTTTCCTCATGGTTTTTATACTTTAAATTGTGTGGTAAAGGGTTGTAGAGTGTAATTAGGTGCATAACTACTTTGTAATAACTTGTTGTCTCCCGCTGAAGGTGGAGGAATATAGTTTTTGCATTGTCCATCATTGTCTGTCAGTCTGTCCATCCGTTTGTTTGGCCATCCATTTGTCCACCCATGTCAATGTGGACAGATATCTTCTAAAATCCTTGATGAAAATTGATGAAACTTTATACATGTGTTTGTCTACCGAGAAAGATTTTTTGTGTGTGTGTGTTTTCTTTTTAATGCTGTGTCATGGAAAAGGGGAACTTTTTTGGCTGGGGATATCATTTCAAATAGCTTGTTTTTCATGTAAAGGTACCACAGTTGGAAAGTGTGAAGCTGTAGTGGTAAACACAACACTCACCCATTTGACCTATTCGTTGGTTGACAACAGAACAGAGAATGAGTTTACAGTCAGCAGTGAGAATGTAAGTTCTACTACATCAGTTACCTGTACGTCAATTACCTGTACGTATACTCGTATCTTCTCATTCAAGTGACATTTAACCCTTTAGCACACAATCCCAAGTTTTAACGACCTTCATAAAGAAAGCTTTTGAAAACATTCTGGGAAAAGGAGAAAATGCTGGTAACCAGCATTTTCTCCTTTTCCCACAATGTTTTCTACTCAATTAGAGGTTAATTTCATCATTTGAGCAACCTTTGATTTGGTGTCTCAAATGCTTTGAATTTGGACAAGTGTAGAATTTTGTTGTGTGGTAAAGAGTTAACAGGGTCTTTTCTACATTCTGCTTTGCAGCTGCAAAGAGCATCTGTTCTGCAGAACACAGTTTTTAGCTCCACTGGCCGAAGGCCAGCGGGCTTATGTCATGGCCCGGTGTCCGTCGTGCGTGTGTCTGTCCGTCTGTCCGTGTGTGCGTCCGTCCGTCCGTGTGTTAACTTTTATTTCAAACATCTTCTTCTCTGAAACTACCCATCCAATTTTCATGAAACTTCACAGAAATGATCCTGCCTTGGTCCTCTTCAGAATTTCTTGAAAGAATTTGATTCCTTCAAAAACTCTGGTTGCCATGGCAACAAAACTGAAAAATATTGGAAATCTTTAAAAATCTTCTTGTCTGAAACCATAAGGCATAGGGCTACCAAATTTGGCATGTAGCTTTATGTAGTAGACCTCTATCATGTTTCTTGAAATTATAGCCCTGGGGTCAAAATTGGCTCTGCCCCAGGGGTCACAAGTTTTACTTAGGCTTATATAGAGAAAACTTTAAAAATCTTCCTGTACCTAGCCATAAGGCCTAGAGCTACCAAATTTTGTATTTAGCTTGATCTAGTTGGGGTCTACCGAAAGTGCCCAAATTATAGTCCTGGGGTCAGTTTGGCCTCATGCTTGTGGGGTGGGGGGGGGGGGGGGGGTCACAAGATTTATATAGGCTTACATAGGGAAAACTTTTAAATCTTGGTGTACATAGCCATAAGGCTTAGGCTACCAAATTTTGCATAATTATAGCATTATCTAGTGGACAACTACAAAGAGGGCCCAAGTTACAGCCCTAGGATCAAGTTTGGCCCTGCACCAGGGGTCACAAGTTTTACATGGGTTTATGGAGTGAAAAGTTCAGAAACCGTCTTGTTACTAGCCATAAGGCCAAGAACTCCCAAATTTGGCATGTTATTCTTCTAATACACATATTCCCCATTTAGTTCAACTGTAGTCCTGGGGTCAAAGTTTTATAAGGGCTTATATAGTGAAGACTTCTCTTCATGGTTTATATTTATAAGCCAGTGGAGCGATACAGGGCCATCATGGCCCTCTTGTTTGATCAGTCTGATCATGATCCACACTGTCAGAATGAGCAATTAAATCTTGGTTTAGGTCTACAAGGGTCGAAAAAAAAAGAAGGAAATTCAATGTAAAGGTGCAAATTGACACTCCCAAGAGTTTGTGGAACTCCAAAAGTTGTCACTGAATTTCTTTTTGATGCCATAAAGTCTGAATTTCCCGTGAAAATTCTTTGAAAACTAACACATAAGATGTTTGTGATTGAAAGTTTAACCTTGCATAAATTAACCTTTTACCATACCATTAGATTTTGGACAAGTCCAAATTGAAAGCATTTGCAGATGACAAAATAAATGTGACACAGAAATTGAAATTTGATTTGGGAAGGGTAGAAAACATTGTAGGCAAACAATGTTTTTAAAGGGCTTCTTTCTCAGGGTCGTTAAAAGTCAGGATTGCATGGTAAAGGGTTAAATGAAGAAATTAAGTATTCAAAAAGAAGATCCATGAAACTGTCAATAATACCTGTAGCGACTGTAGAATAAATTTCAGAAATTGGGTAGAGTCAAATTCCATCCAGACCAAGATTTTGGGCATAAATATCTTCAGGCCAAATACTAGAAGAGTATGTTATCATGTGGTTTCAGTGCATCTGTTTGTCTGCTCATGTAGTGGTCATCATATTTGGGGAAAGAATTCATTTCAATGTTTTGTTAATTAAATACATGTAGTTAACTCTCAACGTTTTGGCAAACAACGAAAATTTAAACTTGTCCAAGTTGGAAACATTTGCAGATGACAAAATAAGTGTGACCCAAAAATTGAAATTTGTATTGGGAAGGATAGAAAACATTGTAGGAAAAGGAAAAAATGTTGGTGACCAGCATTTTCTTTTTTTCCAACAACGTTTTTAAAAGACTTCTTCACAGTCGTTAAATCAGGACTGTGTGGTAGAGTGTGAACAGAATGACCAAATTTTAGACTAGTCCAAATTAAAAGCATTTGCAGACAACAGATTGAATTTTGCACAAATGATGGGCTTTGTTTCAGAAAGGGTAGAAAGTATTATGGGAAATTGAGAAAATGCTGGTTACCTGCATTTTCTCATTTTCCCACTATGTTTTCAAAAGCATACTTTCTCAGGGTTGCTAAAACTTAAAATTGTGTGGTAAAGATTAATATTTCTTATCTTAAAGTCAATGCTCTTTTAACCCTTTACCAAACAATCCAGAATTTTGAGAACCCGGAAGTAGAGGCCTTTTGAAAACTTTGAGGTGATGTACCAAAACTGTTAACCAGCATTTTCTACCTTTTTCAAAATGGCTACCCTGTCAAAGAACTTCAGTTCATTTGTAGATCTACCACTTTCAGATTTGTCGTCTGTAGATGTTTTCACCTCGGTAGAGTTGAAAATTTGTCATTTGGTAAGATTAACAGGGCAGTTTTCCAGCTCTCTCAAGTTGGAATACCTGTTATGAAAATAGATAGTATTTCTCAAAATTCTAGAGCAAGGAGTTGTTTTATTTCTTTTTCATGTTTTTCAGTGTACAATATTAACAGCAAGTGATTTGGACAGGGAGAAAGAGGACATCTATAACTTTCCAGTCATGGTCAAAGATGGCAGAACACCTGAACGAACAGCTTTTACAATGGTAGTTAAAGACTTTGTTATGCAATTTACAGCAAATTAACCCCAATTCATAGAAATGAATTGATTCACCACTTACAGAATTGTTGAAATATGAGAATGACCCACCTATCCACAGAATTTTTAATTTACTTCCATTTGGGATACCCCACCCTTGTGTTTTTCCCTGGAACACCCTGATTAAAGATGCCCATTTAGTTCTTTGGCACTGTAATACTGTATTTAATTATTTATCTCAAACTTAACTAAATTAGGGACACTTTCAGTCAAGAAAATAAGACTCAAAAATTGCAATTTTAATGCTGCGGTTATCCAGAATGTTTCTACTGAGTGGCATTATGGATTCAAGATCAGACTGCATTTTTTGAACAGTCTGGTTGGTTTTTGAAGCCTGATCTTGATCTAAACTGCCCACCAAAACAAGTACATGTATAATTAGTTTCAACACATTTCATGTCCCTGATGTAGTGGTTTCACTTATGTTCATGACTTCAGGTTTTAAAGATATTCATTTTCTTCATTGGCTCCAATGGCCGAGGGCCAGCGGGCTGATGTTACAGCCCTCTTCAGAAACTCTTAAAAGAATTTGATTCCTATCAATACTGTGGTTGCCATGGCAACAAAACTGAAAAATACTGGAATCTTTAAAAATCTTCTTGTCCAAAACCATGAGGCGTAGGGTTAGCAAATTTGGCATGTACCTTCATCTAATGGACCTCTACAAAAATTCATCAAATTATAGCCCCGGAGTCAAAATTGGCCCTGTCCCGGTGGTCACAAGTTTTACATAGGTTTATATAGTGAAAATTTTAAATATCTTCTTCTTCTAAACCACATGGCCCAGAGCTACCAAATTTAGCATATACATGTAGCTTCATCTAATGGACTTTAATAAAAATCCTTCATAGCAGCTTCAGGGTCAAAATTGGCCCCGCTCCATGGGTCAAAGACTGAAAAATATTGAAAATTTTTAAAATTCTTCTTGTCTGAAATCATAAGGCCTAGGGATACCAAATTTGGCATGTAGCTTCTCCTAATAGACCTTTACAAAAACCATTCAAATTATAGCCCCGTGGTCAAAATTGGTCCTGCCGCGAGGTCACAAGTTTTACATAGCTTTCTATAGTGAAAACTTTAAAATATCTTCTTGTCCTAAAACCATATGGCCTAGGGCTATTAAATTTTGCATGTAGCTTCATCTAATGGACCTCTACAAAAAACTGTGGTCAAAATTGGCCCTAACCTGCAGGTCACAAGTTTTACATTAGCTTATATAGTGAAAACTTTAAAATTTTTAGTCTTCTTGTCCTAAACCATATGGCCTAATACCAATTATAGCCCTGGTGTCAAAACTGGTCCAGTGGAGCGATACAGGGCCATCATGGCCCTCTTGTTGTACCTTCTAGGTATCTGAATTTGAAGGTTTCAAGATGTTTTAAAAATCTGATATTTACCAATGAAAAGTAAACTGCATTATTACATAACAATGAAACTATATAGGATCTTTCATAAGTTAATAGTTGAGATGAAATTTAATCAAATTAGCATAGAAAAAATTATTTTTCAAGCATCCCTTTGGCTATACATGTAATACCTTTTTTTCTATTTTTATAGAATTTTATAATAGAGATCTATACCAAACAACAAAATTTTGGGCCAGTCTGAATTGGAAACATTTGCAGAGGACAAAATAAATGTGACTCAAAATTTGTTGGAAAAGGAGAAAATGCTGGTTAGCAAAATTTTCCCACATTTTCAAAAGGCTTTTTCCTAAGGCTTGTTAAAATTTGTGATTGTGTGGTAAAATGTTAAACATACAGTTTTCATGAATGGGCCTACCTCACTTCTGTGATAGAAATGTAAAATGATGTTTATATGGCATTGCACAATTTTTAGCTCAAATGTGTGTAAGACTGGAAAAGTATAATGGCTGTATTTTACTGAAAACAATGGTAGTTGTGTGAAAAAACTGAGATTGTGATAGGGTTTCAGGGATTTATGGGGCTTTTGTTGGGAAAATAGCTACGTAACAATATATTTTGGAATTCCTATGGAACTGTGGCATTTTATTTTACCACATTAATACTCTTATTTTGGCCATTACAAATTTTCTTATCTTAAAGACATTTAAGATAAGCAACTGGAGCCATATTTGGACAAAGCTCTATAATCATACACCTCATTCTATAAAACTTTCGATCTAGATTTCTGTGAGTAATAAACAATCAAAATTGATGATCATGATCTAGCTTACCTTCAGTCTGAAGGGTTGCTCCGATGTTATTTTGTGATTAGCGGAGCAACAGTCGCAAAAATAACATGGGAGTGAATCTTCAGACGGAAGGTAGATACCTAGCTATGAATTTTATAATCTTAAGATTCAAAACAGTATCATTACATGGAAGTTGCTTTTGAACCAATTTTGTCTGTGATGTACACACCTGTCAAAGAAGGAAATAAGCATCATGTGAAATTCAGAACAAATGTAGAATATACATAAGCCCATTGTTAACATATCATGAGCTTTATTTCTTGAAGACAGTTAATTTGATAAAAAGAATCTGACAGTTCTTGGCTTTTGAGATAAAATTTTATAAAACTCACCAGAGACTTGCTTTATAACATTTCTTCTAGACTTATTTAACTCTTTACCACAAGACAAAAACGTAGACTAGTCCAAAATGAAAGCATTTGCAGACAACATTTTAAATGTAGTCAAAACATGAAATTTGTCTCTTAACCCTTTCCCAAACAAGCCCTGGTTTTCATGTGTCTGCAATACAAGTCTTTTGAAAACACTGTGGGAAAAGGAGAAATTGCTCGTTACGAGCAATTTCTCCTTTTCCCACAGTGTTTTCTACCCTTTTTGATAACTTTCTGCCATTTTCATCAAATTTGAAATTGTCGGCTGCAAACTCTTTCAATTTGGACCAGTCCAAAATTTGCCGTTTGGGAAAGGGTTAAAGGGAAAAAAACATTGTGGGAAAAGAAGAAAATGCTGGTTACCAGCATTTTCTTCTTTTCCCACAGTGTTTTCAAAAGGCTTCTTTCATGGGGTCGTTAAAAGTTGAGATTTTGTGGTAAAGGATTAATAAATTTTATCTAAATATGCCAACTTGTGTCAGATCTTACATCTTGTTAAACACAAGCAATTTAATTTTATTCATTTATTTCTGTAACAGATACAGGTGATTGTTCGAGATGAGAATGACAATGCACCAGTTTTCTACAGACCTGTCATCCATCTTGATTTACATGAAAATATGAACTATACAAAAGCCATCAACGTCAGTGCAGTAGACCTAGACATTGGAAACAGTGCAGTTTTAACATACAGTCTACTTTGTACATATGGTATAAAACCATTATTTTGAACTATTAGTTTACAGTCTAGAAAATATCTATGTAAAACTGTTAAAAGTGCAAAATGTACTTTAACTCTTTACCTAACAGTGAAATTTTTAGACTAGTCCGGATTGAAAGCATTTGTAGACGACAAAAAAAATGTGACTCAAAAATTGCAATTTGTTTTGGGAAGGGGAAAAACATTGTTGGAAAAGGAGAAAATGCTGGTTACCACCATTTTCTCCTTTTCCCACAATGTTTTCAAAAGGGTTCTTTCTCAGGGTCGTTAAAAGTTGGGGTTGTGTGGTAAAGTGTTAAATCCATTTGCAGCAACCCTTTACCAAACAATTCTGAGTTTTAATGACCATGAGACAGATGGATTTTTAAAAACTTTGTGGGAAAAGGAGAAAATGCTGGTAACCAACATTTTTTCTTTTTTTTTTTACAACCTTATTTCTATTTTCTACATAATTATACACACAATTTTTTCAGTATGTATTACAGTAAATGTGTTTGCATTCAGTATAATGTGTCAGATATGAATAATACTAAATAGAAATAAAGTTGAAAGAAAATTCAGAGTTTAGAGATAATCGGCACACACATACTTTTTCATTTTCATGCCGAGTTTTTTTTTTTAATTTTGAAGATAAATCTCATCATTTGAATCCAATTTAATTTGTCATCTGTAAATGTTCTCTATCTGGTCGAGTCTAAAATTTTGTCATTTAATTTCTTTGTTAAATCTTTACAACACAGCAAAATTTTAAAAGGGTCTAAATTGGAAGCAATTGCAGACTACTAATTAAACCAGGCTCGTATGAATGGATTTTTTCTTCAAAAGGATAGGAACCATTGTCAACAAAGGAGGAAATTTCTCCTTTTCCCTCTATGTTTTCAAAAGCATTCCTCCTCAAGGTAGTTAAAAGTCTGGATTGTGTGGTGAAGGGTTAAACTGGGTGCTGTTTCGGAAAAAATAAATCACTTCATCATATATGTTGAAAACCTCAATCCTTTAACATACCTTTCTTTCCATTTTATTCATAACTCGAGAGATATGTAAGAGAGCCTAATTGTATGTATTAACAATAAGTAAGGGGACGTATAACATGTTATATGCATATTTTCTGTAATGCTGTATTTTGGGCCGGTGGCCTTCAGTTACAATAAAAAAGTATTGTATTGTACTGTATTGTATAATGGTAGGTTTGCAAAGCATAATGAATTAATTTGATTTTGAATGTAAAGGTTTTCCTTTATTTTCAGCTCGACTGTTTTTCATGAAAATTTCATGGAATTATGATAGCTCTGTCATTGTCATGGTTGTCCAAAAACTTGACATTTTCTCATGTTATCTATATTATTACAGAAGGCATCTGCTTCAGGCTTGAGCTAGGTGTTTGCTATCAAAAGAGAAACCCATACCAGAAGGGCAGGTAACTCAAGAAATATTCTTGTCTTTGTTATGCCCCTCTTTTGACTTACTACAGTATTCACAGCCAAGGGTTGGCATTGTCTTGTTTTAATTGTAAATCATGTGAGAATATCTGTTTTGTAGATGGAAATTTCACCATACAGAATGAGACTGGTGTGCTGAGTGTAGTTCAACCTTTGGACTATGAGAGTTACACAAATTACACGATTACTATAGTTGTAAGTGTTTCCCATTGTCGTTGTTGTTGACATCATTGTTGTTATTGATGTCTTGTTTGTTTTTATTGTTGTTAATTATTATAGCAGCTCATAAAAGTTTGACAGGTGTACAGGATTCTGCATGACAAGCGCATACTGGCATGTTTCGTGCTCAATACAGCTTTGAATGAAATTCAAATGTTTACGACTGTAATTGAATTTACAACATACATTATACATTTTTTGTGAGATATTGTGGTAAAATTACTATGAAATTGCAATGCTTAGATTACTCTTCACCTTTAGAATAAAAATGTCAAATCTTTTCCGGTTACTCTTAGGTCTTTACCACACAGTCCCAACTTTTAACGACCCTGAAAGAAAAGGCTTTTGAAAACATTGTAGGAAAAAGAGAAAATGCTGGTAACCAGCATTTTCTCCTTTTCCCACAATGTTTTTTACCCTTTCAAGACAAGAAATCATCAGTTTAGCAACACTTAATTTGTCGTCTGCATATGCTTTCAATTTGAACCAGTCTAAAATTTTGTCATTTGGTAAAGAGTTAGAGTAGCTATGACCTAAAGTGATCTTATATTTGTCACAGGCCACAGATAATGGGACTCCACCTTTGAATGCCACATCTACAGTCTATGTATCTGTGATAGATATCAACGACAATGATCCACAATTTTATGATTTGAACGATACATTACATGTACAAGAAAATTATTCTGGAGAGGTAGGTCGTGAATTTTTATGGAACAATTCTGAGTTTTAACTACCCAAAGGATTAAGGCTTTTGAAAACATTTCAGGAAATTAAATTCTTTAAGTGTTTTCTTTAGAGACAAATTCCATCATTTGAGCCACGTCTGTTTTTTATGTGGAAAGGCTCTTAACTTGGACAAGTCTAAACTTGTGCCATTTGGTAAAGACTTCAGGAGCTTTAGATTTTATCTAGTTTAAGTTACCAAGAAATCTTTATGGACCAAGTTTTAAACTTGGCTGAATTACTGAAAGTAATTTAACTTGATTACTGAAATCCTCTATGCACCCCAGAGGCCTTTTTTTTCATCAACTATTTATTATAACAGTCCACAGGAAAGTTTCTCATATTGTGTTCCTTGATGTTACAATAACCGTTATGCTTGGTCAAAAACTAGGTTAACCCTTTACCACATGACAAAATTTTAGACCAGTCCATATTGAAAGCATTTGCAGATGACAATTTCAGTTTGGCTCAGATGATGTTTTTTTTCTTTTTTAGGGTAGAAAACTTTGTGGGAAAAGGAGAAAATGCTGGTAACCAGCATTTTCTCCTTTTCCTACCATTTTTTCATAAGGCGTCTTCCTCAGGGTCATTAGAAGTCAGCATTGTGTGGTAAAGGGTGAAAGGGTCAGAATGATAAAAACCATGTGAGGACTCTATAGGCCATAGTTTTCATCCACTCTAAATGAATCTTTCCTGAATTTCAGTGCATAGTTCAAAACTGGTTCATGTCACATGGAAAACTAGACCACTGGGTCAAATTGATGGAGAATTTTTTAAAAAGAAGTTGCATAAGTTTTCATGTGATATTCCAGTAGCTTTGCCCAGAATGTGTAGTCTCATCTTTGATCTTAGGTCTTTACCAAACAACCTTGAGTTTTAACGACCCCAAGGAAAAACGTTTTTGAAAACATTCTGGGTAACCAGCATTTTCCTCTTTTCCTACAATGTTTTTTACCCTATCACAGACAAATCCAATCATTTAAGCTACTTTCCATTTCTTGTCTGAAGGTACTAAATTCCTATAAAATGACAACTTCCATTTATTATTTTAACTTTTTATTCCCTGTCAAAGCGTTATTATTATTTGTCTTACATATCTA
Organism: Tridacna gigas; assembly: GCA_945859785.2. Taxonomy (NCBI): domain Eukaryota; kingdom Metazoa; phylum Mollusca; class Bivalvia; order Cardiida; family Cardiidae; genus Tridacna; species Tridacna gigas. The sequence goes on along the minus strand of OX244030.2, from coordinate 46,137,429 downwards.
AACTTTTCCCAGACAACTGTGCTTTTACAACTCTGAAAAAGAGAAGTATGAAGACATTGTCAGACAAGGAGAAAATTCTATTCAGCAGTATTTTGTCCATTTTCTTCAATCGTCATTTTCTTTTCAAAGGTAAATCCTTTTATTTGAGCAATGTTTGGTTTATTGCCAGCAAATGCTTTCAATTTCAACGTGACAAAAATTGTCTTCTGGTAAAGATTTGAATGATTTTTTTTTTCTGTGAAAATATTGCATCAACTATTCCAATTGCTCATGTTGGTGGTTGGAAGTGCTGCTATACTATGTTTGGCATGTCTGATCCAGCACATGCCTCAGATTCGGTCCATTGTACACTAGATATTATATTAACTCTTTACCAAACAAGCCCTGGTTTTCACGTGACTGCAGTACAAGTCTTTTGAAAACACTGTGGGAAAAGGAGAAATTGCTCGTAACAAGCAATTTCTCCTTTTCCCGCAGTGTCTTCTACCCGTTTTGAGACCTTTCTGCCATTTTTATCAAATTTAAAATTGTCATCTGCAAACTCTTTCAATTTGGACCAGTCCAAAATTTGTTGTTTGGGAAAGGGTTAACTCCTTACCACACACAACAGAAATGTAGAATTGTCTAAAATGAAAGTATTTGCCAACAAAAATGTCAGTGTGGTTCATATGATGGAATTTGGGGCTTAACTGGACTGATAGAGAAGAAAACTATCATGGGAAAAGGAGAAAATGCTGGTTAACAGCATTTTCTCGTTTTTCCAACAATGTTTTTCTCAGGGTCACTAAATGTTGGGATTGTGTGCTAAAGGGTGAAGACATAATTAAGATTTCACTTCATTTTTCAGATTTCTACAATATTTGCCAATGATAGTGATTCAGGATTGAATGGAAAGGTTTTATTCAGAATATCCAATTCACTTGATGGAAATTTTGCTATAGATCCGCTCAGTAAGTACCAATTAAACTTTTTATAAGATGGCAAGGTTTTAGACTTGTCCAAATTGAAAGCACCTGCAAACAAAAATGTAAACATGAATCAAAAATTGAAATTAGGCCTTTAAAGATAGGAAAACATTGTGAGAAAAAGAGAAAATGCTGGTTAGCATGATGTTCTTGAAAATAAGTCATGTTGGGTCAAAAAGTAGGTTATTAAGACAAATCTTAGTAAAAGTTTGTGAACACCCTAGAGGCTAGATTTTCAGTCAATATTGGTTAGAATTGGTCAGAATGTTTGTCTTAATAATATCTTGTACAGGTCTGAAAATAGGTCACATTGAGTCAAAAACTAGGTCACCAGGTTGAATCTTTATGAAAACCTTGTGTACTCTCTTAAGGCCACAATAGCAATCCAAAACTTGTTACAGGTGGTCAGAATGTTTGTCTTGATGGTATCTACATGTTTAAAAATGGGTCATGCTGGGTGAAAAAGTAGGTCACTGATACATATCCTAGAAAAAGCTTCCATATCCAGTACTAAAGAGGTCAAATTTTTAGTCCAGTGCTCATGAAAGTTTTTTAGAAGGTTTGTCAATTTGGGTCAAAAGGCTCAGGTGAGCATTTTCAGGGCCATCATGGCCCTCTTGTCCCCTTTTCCCAAAATGTTTTCAAAAGCCTACTCCCTCAGGTGTCATTAAAACACGGCATTGTGTGATAAAGGTTAACTCTTTACCAAACAACAATTTTTTGGAATCATCCATATTCAAAGTATTTGCAGATGGCAAATTAGATATGGCATAAATACAGCAGTTTGTTACATGTCAACAGAGTACATTATTATCCCCTGCCGAATGCGAGTGGCGCTAGTGTTTGTGTTGTGCGTCTGTCCCCCCATAAAGATATCTTCTATAATCCTTGACAAAATTTGGTGAAACTTCATGCATGTGTTCCTTAGTGTTTTTTTTTTTTTTGTTTTGTTTTGTTTTATTGGTTTTTTTTTTGGTTTTTTTTTTTTTTTTTTTTTTAATGCCTGTCATGGAAAAAGGGGACTTGATGTATATTTCAATTGTGGACCAATATCTCTTTGACTACTGGACAAAATTTTATGAAACTTTATATTACATGTATTTATCATAAGTCGCAGACAATCATTATTTGTTTTTATTTAATGAAATGTCATCTCATGGAAAAAGGGGGCTTAATATATCATTTCATCATGGACCTATAACAAAAAGGCCACATGTACATGCTAAACACAATACCCCTTATGTTTCTATCTAAAAAGGTCTTTTTCGACAGGGAATAATCATTTCAACAAAATAACTTGTTATATAATTATATTTCTCTGATTTTTTTTTCAGATGGAACACTATCAGTCATTAAATCATTGGACTATGAGAAACAGAGATCACACACTATAGAAATTACTGCTACAGATCTAGGTGACCCGCCCAGAACTAATACTGTGAACATCACAGTGAATGTAGGGGATGTTAGGGACTTCATTCTGACATTTGAGAAGGCTACTTATACAGCAAATATATCTAGAAATGTACAAAAGGATGATGTTATTGTCAGGGTACATGCCTCTGTGCCAGAAGTGCGCTATGCAATGTCAGGTATGAGAATTACCATTGACCCTTTACCACACTATCCCGACTTTTTAACGACCCTGAGAAAGAAAGCTATGGAAAACATTGTGGAAAAAGGAGAAAATGCTGCTTTCCAGCATTTTCTCCTCTTGGGCACAATATTTTCTGCCCTTCCCAAAACAAATTTGAATTTTTGAGTCTTTTGGTCGTCTGCAAATGCCTTAAATTTGGGCTTGTCAAAATTTTGTTGTTTGGTAAAGAGTTAACCTCTCAAAAAACACAAGAGTCATACTCTGTGAGAAGGGGGTTTATTGTATCTCAAAAACGTATTGGTTCAGGTCAGCCTGCGCAGTCTATTCAGGGTGACCTTTGTCAAAAGTTCTTGCTATTGGTCAATTTTCTGCATGGTGAAGAACAGTCTACCTCATGATTTAATCATTTGTTAGACAAAATGGATTTTATGAATCCACAACAATTATTATATGATGATTTACTGGGAAAGATAGATCACTGAGATGCATTAGTTCTTTGCTACACAATCCCAACTTTTAACCACCCTGAGAAAAAAGCCCATTGAAAACATTGTGGAAAAAGGAAAAAATGCTGGTTACCAGCATTTTCTCCTTTTCCCAACAATGTTTTCAACCCTTCCCCATACAAATTTCAATTTTTCAGCCACAATTATTTTGTCGTCTGCAAATGCTTTCAACTTGGACTAGTCTAAAATTTTGTCATTTGGTAAAGAGGTAAACCCCCTTTTGCCACAGTGCCACTTTAATAGGTTTGAAGTGGACTTGAGGGAAAATTAACAATTCTGAAGAACTTCTTTGGGTTTGCACTTTTTTAATTGTATTGACAGAGACTTCTCAGTGAAAACATCAGTGAGTCTCCACTGTGCCTCTCAAGCCTGCTCAAATTATTCTTAATAACTTAGTTTTAAAAGTGCATGAACACTGTGCATAAACACTGTGCATATTTTAGTACGGTTTAATTTTCATTTACATCAAAATGCAAACATAAAAGCGATATATCGCTTTTTGCAAAGATGTATAGCTTTTTACCTCCCTGCATGTGGTCTAGATTTTGAAATGATTGCTGGGGGGAGGGGAACAGAAACAAATGGATGTTGTAAGCATTTCTCCTTTTCCGGCAATCTTTTTCATAGAATCATTTAACTGTTTACCAAATGACAAAATTTTGGACTCAACCAGTATGAAAGCATTTGCAGATAGATTAATTGTAGCTCAAATGATTATTTCTGTCTTTGATAGAGTAGAAATCATTGTGGAAAAAGGAGAAAATGCTGGTTACCCGCATTTTCTCTTTTTCCACAATGTTTTCAAAAGCCTTCCTCTTTGGGGGTCATTCAAAGTAGGGATTGTGGGGTAAAGGTTTACTAGTCACTTCTCGTCCTTTTTTAGCTAACCTTAGCACAACGTGCTAACGGTGAGCTATTGTGATCGCCCTATGTCCGGCGTCCGGCGTCCGTCATCCGTCGTCCGTCAACAATTTCTTTAAACATCTTCTTCTCCTAAACCACTGGGCCAATCTTGATGAAACTTGGCAGGGATGTTCCTTGGGTGAAGCTCTACCAAAATTGTTCAAAGAATTGAATTCCACCCACAACTCTGGTTGCCATGGCAACAAAAAAAAAGCAAAATCTTTGAAAATCTTCTTCTCTGAAACTAGAAGGCGCAGAGCTTTGATATTTTGTATGTAGCATCTCCTAGTCGACCTCTACCAAGTTTGTTCATTTGATGCCCCTGGGGTCAAAACTGGCCCCGCCCCGGGGGTCACAAGTTTGAGCATAGTAACAAAGAAGGAAAACTTTAAAAATCTTCTTCTCTGAAACTTGAAGGTGTAGAGCTTTGATATTTGGCATGTAGCATCTCCTAGTGGACCTCTACCAAGTTTGTTCATATGATGCCCCTGGGGTCAAAACTGGCCCTGCCCCGGGGGTCACAATTTCCAACATAGGAACAAAGAAGGAAAACTTTAAAAATCTTCTTCTGTAAAACTAGAAGGCATAGAGCTTTGATATTTGGCATGAAGCATCTCCTAGTGGACCTCTACCAAGTTTGTTCATATGATGCCCTTGGGGTCAAAACTGGCCCTGCCCCGGGGGTCACAAGTTCGAACATAGGAACAAAGAGGGGAAACTTTAAAAATCATCTTCTCCGAAACTGGAAGGCGTAGAGCTTTGATATTTGGTATGTAGCATCTTCTAGTGGACCTCTACCAAGTTTGTTCATATGATGCCCCTGGGGTCAAAACTAGCCCCGCCCCGGGGGTCACAAGTTTGAGCATAGTAACAAAGAAGGAAAACTTTAAAAATCTTCTTCTCTGAAACTTAAAGGCGTAGAGCTTTGATATTTGGCATGTAGCATCTCCTAGTGGACCTTTACCAAGTTTGTTCATATGATGCCCCTGGGGTCAAAACTGGCCCCGCCCCGTGGGTCACAATTTCCAACATAGGAACAAAGAAGGAAAACTTTAAAAATCTTCTTCTGTAAATTTAGAAGGCATAGAGCTTTGATATTTGGCATGAAGCATCTCCTAGTGGACCTCTACCAAGTTTGTTCATATGATGCCCTTGGGGTCAAAACTGGCCCTGCCCCGGGGGTCACAAGTTCGAACATAGGAACAAAGAGGGGAAACTTTAAAAATCTTCTTCTCTGAAACTTGAAGGCGTAGAGCTTTGATATTTGGCGTGTAGCATCTCCTAGTGGACCTCTACCAAGTTTGTTCATATGATGCCCCTGGGGTCAAAACTGGCCCTGCCCTGGGGGTCACAATTTCCAACATAGGAACAAAGAAGGAAAACTTTAAAAATCTTCTTCTGTAAAACTAGAAGGCATAGAGCTTTGATATTTGGTATGTAGCATCGCCTAGTAGACCTCTACTAAGTTTGTTCATATGATGCCCTTGGAGTCAAAATTGGCCCTGCCCCGGGGGTCACAAGTTCAAACATAGGAACAAAGAAGGAAAACTTTAATTTTTTTTTTCTCTTAAATGGGAAGGCGTAGAGCTTTGATATTTGGTATGTAGCATCTCCTAGTGGACTTCTACCAAGTTTGTTCATATGATGCCCCTGGGTCAAAACTTGCCCCGCCCCGGGGGTCACGAGTTCGAAGATAGGAACAAAAAAGGAAAACTTTAAATTTCTTTTTCTCTTAAACGGGAAGGTGTAGAGCTTCGATATTTGGTATGTAGCATTTCCTAGTGGACCTCTACCAAGTTTGTTCATTTGATGCCCCTGGGTCAAAACTGGCCCAGCCCCAGGGGTCACAAGTTTGAACATAGGAACAAAGAAGGAAAACTTTAAAATTCTTCTTTAAAACTGGAAGGCGTAGAGCTTTGATATTTGGTATGTAGTGAATCTCCTCTAAGTTTGTTTGCCAATCTAAGTGCAACAAGTTCATTGAGTTCAAAATTGGGTCATCTTGGGTCATAAACTAGGTCACTAGGTCAAATTAAAGAAATACCTTGTTGGCACTCTCGAGGCCACATTATTTGCTCAATTGCCTTGAAAATTAGTTAGAAAGTTTGTCTTTATAAAGTCTCACATAAGATTAATTTGGGTCAACTCGGGTCATAAACTAGTTCACTGGGTCAAATTAAAGAAATGCCTTGTTTGCACTCTGGAGGCCACATTTATTGCTCAAATGACCTGAAATTTGGCCAGAATGTTTGTCTTGATGAAATACCAGATGAGTTTGGATTTGGGTCACCTGGAACCATAAACTAGGTCACTAGGTCAAAATAAAGAAATACCTTGTGGGCACTCTAGAGGCCATATTCTTTGCTTAATTGCCTTGAAAATTGGTCAGAATGTTTGTCTTTGTAAAATCTCACATGAGTCTGAATTTGGGTCAACTGGGGTCATAAACTAGGTCACTTGGTCAAATTAAAGAAATAGCTAGTGGGCACTCTAGAGGCCACATTTATAATTCATTTGATTTGAAAATTGGTTAAAATGTTTCTTTTGATATAGTCAAAGACCAGTTCAAATTTGGGTCATCTGGGGTCATAATCTAGATCACTAGGTCAAATTAAAGAAATATCTTTAGGGCTTTCGAGGCCACATTTTTTGCTCAGTTGACTTGAAAATTGGTCAGAATGTTTGTCTTCATGAAGTATGAGTTTGAAATTGGGTCACCTGCGGTCAAAAACTAGGTCACATGGTCAAATTAAAGAAAAACCTTAAAGGCACTCTACTAAGGTGAGCGACCCAGGGCCATCATGGCCCTCTTGTCTTTTCATATTTCCTTTGTGTCAAAATAGTTTTGGATAGGTCCACTTATTCCTGGTAGCACAGTCGATGATGTACAGAACAAAGGGATGGCAGGTTGAATTCCCCGCCACTGCCAATTCCTTTTCAAAGATTGATTCCTCTCTCTCTGCTATCATTGTTTCGACAAAGGGTATGTGTGAAAACAGCCAGTGACTTGGAAAGAATACTGAGCCAAGTACTCCAGGAAAGCATTGATAGGTGCCTGGCTGCTGGGATTTTTACTGAAATGTTAGAAACAATGTTAAATGCCATACAATCAGTTATTTGGAAAGGACGACATTTAGCCTGCACAGTATACCGGAAACCAATTAGAGCGCGTTTGTTGGGAGCTGGTTACCATCATTTTCTTGGTTTCCCACAAGGCTTCTAGCTCAGGTTCATTAAAACATAGGTTTCTGCGGTAAAGGATTAACTGTCATGTAGAGAAACATTAACCAAACTGTATCCATGTAAAAGCTAACTCAACAGCAAGGCTGGCTCGAAGTTCAATATTATACTGCTCTCTGTGACAGGTGAAAAACTTCTTCTTTTTCATTACTATATTTGTTTTGTTTTTTTCCTTATATTTAATTGCAGGTTCTGACACAGATTACTTTTGGATAGATAAAAGTACTGGGGCTATACATGTTTCACAAACACTGGAAAACCAGAGGGATCGCTACATTCTTACAGTGACAGCAACTACTCTAGATGACCTTGATAGAGCATCATGCACAGTATGAACTTCCTATTTGCTAAGCCCTCAGAGTGTAAAATGCCAATGGTGGTGCTTTTGTGGACAGTGTGGATCAAGATCAGATTAAATAGAATGGGTAGTCTAATCTTGGACCTGCACTGTCCACTACCTTGGGAGATGGTCTGAATTAACCCTTTAGCACACAATCCTGAGTTTTAAAAACGACCCTGAGGAAGAGGGCTTTTGAAAACATTGTTGGAAAAGAAGAAAATGCTGGTAACCAGCATTTTCTTCTTTTCCTACAATGTTTTCTACCCTTCCCAAAACAAACTTAGAAATTTGAGTCACATTTATGTTGTCGTCTGCAAATGCTCTCAATTTTAACTAGTCTTAAATTTTGTGGTTTGGTAAAGTGTTAAGTAGTATAAGAATTGCAATGTTAAGTCTTTGCCAAACATGTTCAGTGAGAAAAGAAGAATGTTACTTGGAGAAGAAGGAAATGTTGGTTACCACCCTCCATTTCCCACAATGTTTTCAAAGGCCTACTTCCTCAGTGTTGTTAAAACACGATATTCTTTAGTGTAGGGTTAATCTGAAAAATTTGTCTGTTGTAGGAGCTTTTTTTTTAGGAAAAGGACGAAAGGATGAAGTGCTGGTTCACATCATTTTCTTCTTTTCCCACAATGTTTTTGTTCCTTTACAAGACTAATTCTATTACTTGAACAAATTCTCATCTTTGACAGCAAATGCTTTCAGTTTGGATATGTCTAAAATGTTGTATTAGTTTATCATTAGGTTTCATGTAAAGAATTAGTTTATCTTTTGGTTTCAAATTTGTACAGGTAATAGTAACAGTCACAGATCACCTCATCGTGTTTCCACATAAAGAGTATCATGTTAATTTGGAAGAAAATGTCAAGTCAGCAGTTTTGTTTGATCTGAATACAACAGAAGAAATCAATAATCATGAGGTATTCTATGAAATTGTGGGAACAAAGCCTGAAGGTAAGTATTAAAGCATTTCACTAAAATACCTTTGTTTGGCCTTGTATACCTTTTCCATGTTATTGATAGAAGAAAAGTTGTTTAAATATATCTCTAGCAAAAGGGGGCTTAATGGATCTCTGTGATGCATGATACCAAGCAAGTCATCACATGGTTATGGATCTATAAAACCCATTTTTTCTAACAACCGACTGAATCATGAGGTAGACTTTGACATACAGAAAACTGACCAATAGCTGGAAAGTTTCGGCCCAGGTCAGTCTGCACGGACTGCGCCGGCTGACCCGGGTCGATACTTTTCGCAAATGCATTAAGCTTCCTTTTCACAGAGCATGGTTCATATGAACTTGGCACAATCAATGGAAGTATCCTATTGTCCTTTGTGTGGCACAGGTCTTGTCCCTTGAATAATGCATGTCCCATCTCATGTTTATGCACGCCTTTTATCCTAGAAGGTGCTTGTCTTGTCTCCTTTCTAGTGCAGGCCTTTCGCTGGTGAAGGCCTCATTTACTGTGGGGAGAAGGCCTTGTCTAATGTGGTTTACCCTATACCACACAATCCCAAGTTTTAATGACCTTGGTGAAAAGAGGCTTTTGAAAAAATTGTGGGAAAAGGAGAAAATGCTGGTAACCAGCATTTTCTCCTTTTCCCACAATGTTTTCTGCCCTTCCCAAAACAAATTTTAGTTTTTGAGTCGCATTAATTTAGTCGTCTGCAAATGCTTTCAGTTTGGATGAGTCCATAATTTTGTAATTGGTATAGAGTTAAAGCAGTATCCCATTTGTAATGAAGGCGTTGTCGCGTGAGTAGCAAGTGTTTAATCCTGTGTGATGCAGATTGTATCTCCCTGTTTATTTCGGTCATCATGTATGGTAAAGACCTTGTCTCGTGTTAATACTGGCCTGGCCTGGGCCGAAACTTTTCACTTTTGGTCATTCTTTTGTATGTCAAAGGGCCATTCTGCCTCAGGATTTCAGTCAGTTGTTAGAGGAAATGGATAGAAGGAATTCATAACTTTCTGATGACTTGCATAGGGTAAATCATCCGGGAGATGCCCTTTTGGCAGAGTTTGGCTCAAATACTTGTCTTGCTTGTGTGGTGCAGGTTGTGTGGAATGTATGATGAAGGTCTTGTGGTGAAGGCCCTATATCATGTGTGAAATTGGCTTTGTATCTTGTTGTGCAGGCTTTGTCCCCTGCAAAGTGCACTCCTTGTTTCCTATATAATAAAGGCATTGCTTTCAGTATGGTTCAGGCCTTAACCCCTATTTAGCCCTTTACCAGACAACAAAATTTTAACCATGTCCAAATTGAAAGCATTTGCAGGCGCAATTTCACTGTGGCTCAGATTGTCTCTTGATAGGGAAGAAAACATTGTGGGAAATGGAGAAAATGCCGGTTACTGGCATTTTCTCCTTTTCACATAATGTTTTCAAAAGGCTTCTTTCCAAGGGTCGTTTATAGGCGGCATTGTGCGGTAAGGTTAACATGCCTTGTCTCCTGTGTAGTGCAGACCTTGTTTCATGTGGTACAGGCCTTTTCCCTATGTGATGCAGGCCTTGCATTCATTGTTATTCAGGCCCTACCGTCTATATGACGCTGGCCCTATCTCAAATGTAATGTAGGTCTGTCTCATGTGTGGTTCAGAACTAGCCCCATGTTTTGAGGCCTTGTATCCTGTGTTTTCAACATTTCAGTAGGTAGACGTCTCTATCATCTTTCAGAAACAAAAAATTATTGAAAACATTGTTATAGACAATTTCCATTTTATCTACTTATCCCACAAAATTTTATCATGTTATCATAAACTAAGTCTTAACTTATATAATGCATTTTTTGACTCTTTGAAAAATGACAAAGTTTTACACTTGTCTAAAGTCAAAGCTGTTACAACAAATTAAATGTGGCTCAGTAGATGAAACTTAACTCTAAAAGGGTAGAAAACGTGGGAAAAGGAGAAAATGCTGGTTACCAGCATTTTCTTCTATTCCCACAATGTTTTCAAAAGGCCTCTTCTCCAAGTTTGTTAAAACTTGGGATTTTGTAGTAAATAGTTAATTTGTGTTTTACAAGAATGATTTCAAAGTTGTCTGAGCACTTCAAATTTTTTTCAAGAGTTAGTTACATTAGTCAGTATTCAGTGTAGGCCTAATTCTTGACAGAATTATTTGGAGGAAACTCAGATAAGCCATTTAGACTTAATGCCACACCTTTTTCTATAGGTGTCCGTTTATATTCCTACATTTTTGAAAATAACTTGAAAACTTATGCATTTGAGTGATGTGAGATTAAATGTGTACAGATTAAAGGTACATGTATTAATTACAGGCCAAGTTGATATGTCTGAAGTGTGATTTGAATATGGCCATTTTTGTTGCAGCGCCCAATATGTTTAGAATAGATGAGAGAGGAAGGATATACTGCACAGAGGCTCTAGATCATGAGGCTAGCAGTAAATATATCCTGTACATCACTGCAGAACCAAGGCACAAGAGACAGAGAAGGAGTGTGGATAACTATGAAGGTTTGTTAACTCTTTGCCAAACGATGAAATTTTAGACAACTCCAAATTGTAAGTATTTGTGGATGACAAATTAAATATGACTACAAAATTGAAATTTTTAAGAGAAGGGTTGAAAACATTGTGGGAAAAGGAGAAAGTGATGGTTACCAGCATTTTTTCCTTTTCCCACAATGTTTTCAAAGGCTTTCTCTCTAAGGATTGTTAAAACTTGGGATTGTGTGGTAAGGGTCAACTCTGTACCTAATGACAAAATCGTAGACTTGCCCAAATTGAAAGTATTGCAGATGACAGGCTAAATGATTGTAGCTAAAATGATGGAATGTGGCTTTGAATGGGTAGAAAACATGGTGAAAAAAGGAGGAAATGCTGGTAACTAGCATTTTCTCCTATGTTCACAATGTTTTCAAGAGCTTTCCTCTCCAGGATTGTTACAACACATGATTGTGTGGTAAAGAGTAAAGTCTTCACAGTTGACTAAATTATTTTTCAAACTCTTCAGTACAATTTTCACTGGAGATGAGCATTGTTTGATGTTGTGGTGTAGCATCAGGTTGCAGACGGTGTAGGTGTAAGATTTTCTACATGTTAAAGGACCAGTGTACCTCATGATTTAGTCGGTTGTTAGACAAAATGGATTTTATGGATTCATAATTTCATAATGACTTGCTTGATATCATACATCACAGAGATGCATTAACCCGTTACCACACAATCCAAACTTTTAACAACCCTAAAGAGGAGACCTTTTGAAAACATTGTGGGAAAAGGAGAAAATGCTGGTAACCAGCATTTTCTCCTTTTCCCACAATGTTTTCTGTTCTTTTACAGACAAATCTCACCATATGAGCCGTATTTAATTTGTCATCTGCAAATGCTTTCAATTTGGACAAGTGTAAAATTTGTCGTGTGGTAAAGGGTTACCGTAACTCTTTACCACACAATGACAATTTTCAACACCTCTGGAAAATTAGACTTTGAAAACATGGGAAAAGGAGAAAATGATGGTAACCAGCATTTTCTCCTTTTCCCATGATGTTTTCTAATCTTTCAGAAACAAATCCTATCATTTTAGCCACATTTATTTTGTCGTCTGCAAATACTTTGAATTTGGGCCAGTCTAAAATTTTGTAGTCTGGTAAAGAGTTAAGCCTGGTTTTCACAGAGCATGGCTCATATTTTGTTGACTATATCTCATATCCCCATACCAGACAAAGAAATGTTTGACTTGTCCATATTGAAAGTATTTTGCAGATGAAAAATGTGGCTCAAATGAGAAAATTAGTCTGTAAAAGGGAAGAAAACGTTGAAAAAGGTTGAAAACATAGTAAGAGAGAAAATGCTGGTAATCTTCTTTTCCCACATTGTTTTCAAAAGCTTTCTGTGACAGGGTGGTTCAGTCTCAGGATTGTGTGGTAAAGGGTTAAAATACCAAATCATAGGATGATGAGCAAAACTTAAGTTTATATCATATAGATATTTCATTTATTACATATCTACCATGTTTGCTTACAAATAGATTCAGATTCAACAACACTTGTACAGCTTGTTGTGGATGTTACGGATGTTAACGATAACCCTCCAGTGTTTCCAGCCACACACAGGCGGCAGTTTGGGGTGCCTCATGAAGCCAGGGCAGGCTACCTTATTACAACCATAAAGGTTTGCTTGATTGTTTGTATGGTGTTACGCTTCATTTCAACACTACTTCAGTTGAATTGTGATGGTTAATGCACCTATCCATGCTGTCTTGAAGTTTCTTTTACCAGAATTTTGCGCATTATTGTCCCAAGTCACAGGCTGCTTTCCCATGTAAACATCATCAAAGCACTTACAGGTGGTGAGATAGGAGTAAATCCTGTTGCAATGGCTATCATCAATTCTCAAAAAGAAACTTGCTGAGCTTGGATATCGAACCTGCGACATCTGGTTTCACAACCTGTGTATGTAACAAACTGAGCTACTGGGCTCAGCCAGAAAGGTTTGTAGGAACTGTTTCATTTTCAGTGAAATAATAAATTTTTTGTTATTGTTCATATTTGACTCTTTAACCCTTTACCATAAAATCCTGACTTTTAATGACCCTGAGATAGAAGCCTTCTGAAAATATGATGAGAAAAGGAGAAAATGCTGGTAACCAGCATTTTCCCCTTTTCCCACAATGTCTTCAACCCTATCAAAGGTAAACATCATCATTTGAGCTACGTTTATTTTGTCATCTGCAAATTCTTTCAATTTAGACAAGTCTAATTTTTGTTGTTTGGTAAAGAGTTAACAACTAACATATCTTGTCACTCAACTAAATGGAACAGACAACAAATAAGATGCGATCGAAATAACAGGACTTGCTTTTTGAAGGGTTAACCTTTACCGCACAATGCCGCCTTTTGACGCCCCTGGAAAAGAAGCCTTTTGAAAACATTGTGGGAAAAGGAGAAAATGCTGGTAACCAGCATTTTCTCCTTTTCCCACAATGTTTTCTACCCTATCAAAGAAAAATTGCACCATTTGAGCCACATTGAAATTGTCGTCTGCAAATGCTTTCAATTTGGACAAGGCTAAAATTTTGTCGTCTGGTAAAGGGTTAACTCTTTACCACATGACAAAAATGTAGACAAGTCCAAATTGAAAGTATTTGCAGATAATATTTTAAGTGTAGCTCAAAACGTAACATTTGTCTCTTAAAGGGTAGAAAACATTGTGGGAAAAGAAGAAAATGCTGGTTACCTGCATTTTCTTCTTTTCCCACAATGTTTTCAAAAGGCTTCTTTCTCAGAGTCGTTAAAAGTCGGGGTTGTGTGGTAAAGGGTTAAGAAAAGAAAACATGTGGTGCTCTTGTTTTTTCAAGCTAAATTGGCTTTAAGGAGAGCTATTCTGATTTTTATAATCTCCCCAAACTTCAAATCATTATTAAAGGCATTCAAATCATTAGTAAAGAAGAAAGACATATGTGAGAAAAAAAAATTGTTATTAGTATTTCAGTTAGTGACTTGCAAGGGGCATTCGAAGAGTATTAATCATTGTGGTGTTGTATTTGTAGGCAGAATATTTCCATGTACATTATTAGTCCAACCCTTTTAAGTATTTCCCCTTAACTTATATGCACTTTTCGAGACACCATATTCACTGGGAAAATGCATGGCAGAGGGCTTTGGGTAATGTTCAGGCACTGGAAAAGTGCACTACCGGTGTTATGACAAGATTCAAAGTGGCGACCTTTCATGTTGTGTTTAATGTGTGGATGGAACCAAAAATGACATGAAGTATGATCAGGGCTAGATAAAGGATATGGTAAAGTTACAATACTAATGTCGCTAAGGTAAGTATGAAAAATGGCTGATTCATGAGCAGGTGCTTTTGTCATGGAGCAGCTTGATTCGGTACACACTGGTACGTGGACAGACTAGCTTAGTGCTCAACAACTGCCAAAAGAACAGAATCTCGATAAAAAGTAGGTCACTGGGACAAATCTACAAAACCCTTGTGTGCAGTCTAAACGCCACATTTTCAGTCTGATACTCATGAAACATTATCAGAAAATTTGTCTTGATGATATCTCAGAAAAGTTTGATATTGAGTCGTGTCGGGTCAGAAAGTAGGTCACTGGGCCATATCTTAGAAAAACCATTTCATGATTTTATTCATGTGTTTTTGGTCAGCATTCTTGTATATACAGAGCAGATGTGATGCAATTCGCATGGGCACCCCTCCCCCAACCCGTGTTCATCAATGAGGAGGTGGGGTATCCACCTGGAGCAAACCTTACGTACCTTTAAAACGACAGTCATTATATGAAAAACTGATGACAAATTAATGCTACATAAATTACTGATCTCCTCCATTATATATTGGGCATCTTTCTCCACAGCTGCTTTTACTGCAGCAACATCACTTCCAGATGTTGCTGTTGCAGGACGGCCAGATAGGGGCACATCCTTGATAGCCGTTCCACCGTATTTATATAACCAGAGTCATCTTCTAACTGTGGCATATGGCAGAGCACTATCCCCATAAACTTTGTCTAAATCAGATTTAATATCAAGTGCAGAAAAGCCAAACAATACATTTAAGTGAAAGTTTATTTCACTGTGCAAGTTTATCATGAGTTCTTCATTAATATACATGGAGTGGAGAGTCTCACCTTTCTATACATGTATAACACTTGCCCCATAGGTGCTGAATTATGATAAAACTTTTGACAGATTAAAACTTTATAAATATCCCTTATAGATTGGGAAAGTACATGTATATTGGGCTTGGTTCAGGAATTTCATCACATTCACCTTCAGCCCACTAGATAAAATTCCTACGCCTTTCAAAATAAGCTTGCCCATTTCAAAACACCAAACATCTATTCTCTATTTCTCTTCCAGGCAGAAGATAAAGATAGCCCTGTAAAGGGAGAGGACCAGATATTTTACAAGTTTGTGGACACCACGGAGAAGATATTTAGTATTCAGAGGAACAGTGGAAAAGTCTTTGTGTGCACTGCATTGTCATCTGTGACAAAAATGGAATTCAACCTTACCATACTGGCCTATGACCCAACAGATATTAACAAAAATGACACCATGAATATTCAGGTAATGATCCTTAACTCTTCCACACAATCCTGACTTTTAACAACCCTGAAGAAAAAGCCTTTTGAAAACATTGTGGGAAAAGGAGAAAATGCTGGTAACCAGCATTTTCTCCTTTTCCCACAATGTTTTCTACCTTTTCCAAAACAAATTTCAAGTTTTAAGCCACAGTTGATTTGTCGCCTGCAGATGCTTTCAATTTGGACCAGTTCAAAATTTTGTCGTTTGGTAAAGAGTTAAAATGCTGAGCGCAACTCAAGGAGTTCTAGTTGACAGTGTAGATCAAGATCAGACTGTACAAATATGCAGCCTGTTCTTGTTCTATATTATCTGATTATTTTGCATGACATTCTAATAACTTCTCCACTATGATTTGCTGGAAGGAACTTTGTACATACCCCACTTTTGCAGAGATGAAATCCTTGTCTTCTATTGTTTTTACAGAACAGAAAAGAACATTTATTGAAAGTTGTCTATAACTCTTTACCACACAATCCCTAGTTTTAACGATTCTAAGGGAAAAGGCTTTTGAAAACATTGTGGGAAAAGGAGAAAATGCTGGTTACCAGCATTTTCTCCTTTCCCCACAATGTTTTTTACCTTATCAAAGACAGAAATCAACAGTTGCGGTACTTTTATTTTGTCATCTACAGATGCTTTCAATTTGGTTGAGTTCTGAATTTTGTCGTTTGATAATGAGTTAAGTATCTGTTACTAGAGGTATAAACACAGTGCATTACTTGTCATATGAAGTTGGTCAAGTAATTTTTTACTCATAAAGGTAGACTTACATGTTGTTGACAGAGCACAATTAGCAAAGACAAGCTACAACCATAAAAACATGCACTGCTTAGATTTGAGAAATGATTGTTTGGAAAAACAAGGATAATTTGATATCCATTAGTCTTGGCTTTTTGGAAAAAAAAAACTTTGTATCATACCCGAAGATTTAAAGTTATAGGCCCAAACACCTGTTTATCACTTAGAATAGACCCCCCCCCCACAGAGCATGCATTCCTATCTATGACCTACTCCATCTGGCTAAAAATAGCCTGTAACTACCAGACAACAAAATGTGAGACTTGTCCAAACTGAAAGAATATGCAGATAACCAATTAAATTTGGCTTATATGACCAGATTTTTCTTTGAATTGGCTAAAACTATTGTGGTTCAGAGTCTTTACAGCTTGTGATAGTTTGGTAAAGGTTTAACCTGCATTATCTAGATCTATTTTACCAATGAGAACTATATTCCATTCTTTTTTATTGTGCATGACAGAATACTGATTTTCATTTCAGATACATATAATTGAAAACAGTGAAAGGTTATTGCTTGTTACGCCTATTCCAGTTGATGAATTTAGGAGAAGACAAGAGGAGTTAATAAGGTTTGTTCCTATGGTTTGTTAAACAATGTTGTCGACATAATCTCAGATATATTTGCAGCAGCAAGTACACCTATCCATTTTTTCCCGGAGTTTCTTTCACCAGCACTTCTAAGAAATATTCTTACTAAACCACTTACTAAGGCTGCTTTTCTAAAGAATCATTGTTTAAATAATGGTCAGTGGTGATAGAGAAATGAATCCTGTCACAAGAAAGAAAGGTTTTGAATACATTGTGGGAAAATGCTGGTTATCAGCATTTTCTCACAATGTTTTCTAGCCTTTGAAAACAAATTTCAAGTTTTGAGTCATGCTCGTTTTGTTGTCTGCTTATGCCTATATTCAGTTTGGGCAAACCTAAAATTTTGTTTGGTAAGTAAAGAGTTAAGATGTTCTTTTTTATTTTGGTATGAAAAGTACAAGTGAAAAGCAGACACATTTATCCTAAGCTATAGCAAAAATGTTATCTTTGTAGGTACTGGTGATTTGATTTAGGTAAGCTTTAACCCTCCCAAACAAGCCCTGGTTTTCACGTGTCTGCAGTACAAGTCTTTTGAAAACACTGTGGGAAAAGGAGAAATTGCTCGTAACAAGCAATTTCTCCTTTTCCCACAGTGTTTTCTACCATTGTTGAGAACTATCTGCCATTTTCATCAAATTTAAAATTGTCGTCCGCAAACTCTTTCAATTTGGACCAGTCCAAAATTTGTCATTTGGGAAAGGGTTTAATCTTTCTAAAACTTGTATGAACATGTTTTCATAATTACCTTTCAGAAATATGAGTATGGTTCTTGGTATTGGGATTGAAGTAGAGCAGGTTGAGGCTCATAAAGAAATCCAAAATGGAGTTGTGAGAGTTAGTCTTGACAGGTATTACTCTCTTCTCATTTGCAGTGGTGTTATGGGTCATTGGGTCATGATATTTCCCTCTTTTGGAGGACTTGCTACCTTTGAAGCTACAACTGAAAATTCAAAATCAATTTCCCAGGCTCATAAGGATCTACTTTCAGAAATTATGTATTTATAGAAGTAATTTTTGTCTGGGCATGTCAGGGCATTTTCCTCAACTCTCATATTTTATCTATCAAACCCCTTGTTTTATCAAATCTAAATGAAAAGTGTTTTAGACTTGCATTAACTCTTTACCACACAACAAAAATGTAGACTAGTCCAAATTGAAAGCATTTGCAGACGACAAAATGATTGTGACTGAAAAAATGAAATTTGTTCTGGGAAGGATAGAAAACATTGTGGGAAAAGGAGAAAATGCTGGTTACCAGCATTTTCTCCTTTTCCCACAGTGTTTTCAAAAGGCTTCTTTTTCAAGGTCGTTAAAAGTCGGGATTGTGTGGTAAAGGGTTAAAAAATGAAAAGATTATTATTTATGGATATAGGTCTTATAACTGGTAGAGTCTTCTTACAATCAGCAGCTCATAACAAACACATCTAAAGATATCATTTTGTCAAAAAGGATGATAGAGTCTGGTTAAGGCACTAAATGCATATAACGGACTAAGACACCTGATATTTCGAAATGCTACCACCCAGCTTCTCTCCACAGTGCAATACAATACAGATCGGAGAGGTTGGACTCATCTGCACAGCGTGTGCCATGGATAAAGGAGGTGGACGTGTGTTAATGCTTTACCAACCATCAGTTTTAATGGCCCCGAGAAAAAAAGCTTTTTAAAAACACTGTGGGAAAAGGAGAAAATGCTGGTAACCAGCATATTCTTCTTTCCTCACATTGTTTTTTACCTTTTCAAAGACAAAAACCATCATTTGACCATCACTGAAGTTGTTGACCGCAAAATGGTTAAAATATTGGCATGTCCAAAATTTTTGTCATCCCACATTCAAATACAGCAATCTGAACAGGTTGACTTCATTTATGAGCCATGCATTCAGTAATTTCAAAATAGCTAAAGTGATGAGATACCTCTTTGAAAGGATAGGTAACATTGTGGGAAAAATAAGAAATGATGCTTCCCAGTGTTTACGAGAGCCTTTGACTCAGGGTTGTAAAATCATTGGATGGTTTCAAGAGCATGACCAGGAATTTAAAAGTATGACATACGCCAAAGGCAAGCACGAACGCCAGAATCAGTAGTGATGTTATTGGGCTTCAAGACACAAACCGACTATCCATGATGTAATCATTTGTAGCACTGTACTTGGGAAAGTACAAATCTGCTCAGATCTGCTTTTGAAGTAATTTCTTCAGAATAAAAACAGAATGTCATTTGAAAAATACAACTTGAGGAAACTTTGATCTACTCGCAAGATATTGCATTACGCATGTGCATTTGGTATGTAATAGGCATTACACCCTTGGCTTGTTTGGTATATAATGAAAGATAAGGATAGTGGTATTTGTTCCTATAAGGTAAACAACATTTAGGGGAAAGGAAAAAATGCTGGTTACCAATTCTCCTTTTTCAACAGTGTTTTCAAAAGTTTCATTCCTCGGGGTCCTTAAAGGACAGGATAGTTTGGTAAAGGGTTAAGCTCTCTTCAGGTTATTAGTAGTTACATGTATATATGATGATACTTAACCTTTTACCACACAATCCCAAGTTTTAATGACCCTGCCAGAGAAAGCTTCTGAAAACATTGTGGGAAAAGGAGAAAATGCTGGTAATCGGCATTTTCTCCTTTTCCCACAGTGTTTACCATCTATTTAGGGACAAATTTCATTATTTGAGCCACATTTGATTAATGCCACTGCTTTCAATTTGGATGTGGCCAGAATTTTGTCATTTGGTAAAGAGCTGAGTTTGAATTCTTCTTGCACAGTGTTTAGAATATTTTGTTTCAGGTCTGATTTCTATTTCCATGGCATTAATGAAAGCACAGGATTACCACTGTCCAATGATGCTGTAAGGGGGTAAGATATTTGTTGTAACTTATATATTTTCTCTAACCTTTTACTTGATGACAAAATTTCAGATGTAACAAGCTCTAAAGCAATTGCAAAACAAAATAATAATGTAGCTCCAGTAATAGATTTTGTCTGAAAATGGGTTAAAAGAATTCGGGGAAAAAGGAGAAAATGCTGTTTTCCATAGCCTTTTCTCTCAGGGTTGTTCAAAGACATGATTGTTTGGTAAAGAGTTAATCCAGGGTCCATGCTGATTTTTTTATGCTTGTCTTAGCTAAGCACTCAACATTTTTTATACTTTACCCCTAGGTTGATAGTTGGAGAATCTGGACACATCATGTGGGATTAAATTGGCAATGTCTTTGCCATGTATCATCTTCAGAAAAATTTGGTTATGACAACCATGTACCAAGAATTATTTCAATGATACCCAAGACACTAAGCCCAATACCAAGTACTGCTGTCTTTTTATAGATCCTAAGTTAGACTGCTGACATTCTGGTTCAATTTAAGGTTGCAATACAAGACTGAAATGGGCCTTTGAGGACAGTAAAAATCAAGATCAGGCTGAACATGGGGTGATCTTAGAACTGCACTGTGTGACTCATTTTTTTTTTATTAGCAAAAAGAATTGTGAAATTACGATATATGGGTTTTTACTATTGGCAGGAAATGTTGATTTAATCCTTTTCTACACAATCCTGATATTAAATGACCGTGAGGAAGACACCTTTTGAAAACATTGTGGGTAAAGAAGAAAATGCTGCTAACCACATTTTTTTTCTCCACTGTTTAAAACAAATCCAGTCATTCAAGTCGAATTTACTTTGTAGTCCTTCAGTGCTTATAATATGTACATGTCTAAAATTTTGACATGTAGTGAAGAGTTAATTTGTTTTGCAGTTTAAGTAGTTATTCTTTACCAAACAATCCTGAGTTCTAAGGACCCTGAGAATTTCAGCTTTTGAAAACAATGTGTGCAAAGGAGAAAATGCTGGTACCCAACATTTTCTCCTTTGTTGGCAATATTTTCTGCTTTTTTAAAAACAAATTTCATCATTTGAGCCACATTTTATTTTTCATCTGCAAATGCTATCAATATAGAGTCCAAAATTTTGTCTCCTGTGAATGGATTAATATTATGTTTTGGATTTAAATTTAAAATGGACAACTGAGGGTTGATTTAGCTTTTCATTTTACCTTCATTTAACCCTTTACCACGCAATTCCAAGTTTTAAAGACATTGACAAAAAAAAATCTTCTGAAAACATTTGTGAGAAAAGGAGAAAATGCTGGTAACCAGCATTTTCTCTTTTTCCCACAAAGTTTTCTACCTTATCAAAGACAAACTTTATTATTTCAGCCACCTTTTATTTGTTGTCTGCAAATCATTTAAGACTGAACAAGTCTAAAATTTTCTGGTTTGGTAAAGAGTTAATTTTTGTTTGTATGTTTCAGATTGATAGGCACTCACATGGGCCTGCTTGAATCCCTATTTGGAAAATTCAATGTTACGCAGGTGAGGGCTACAAAACATCGTGACTCATCAGCAATGGGTGTTCCAGAGATAGCCCTGATTTCTTTGGCTGTGTTTATCTTTATTGGGAGCGTTGTTGCAATTGTGCTTGCCTGCTTCACTTTAAAAAGGTAATTTTTATCCTTACTTATTTTGTTTCTGTCAAGGCTTAACACTTTCCCAAATGACACATTTCAGACTGTACAAAATTTGAACCACCAGCAGATGACGCATTCAGAATTAATACAAATGAGATTAAGTTCTCTGATAGGATAGAAAACATTGTGGGAAAAGGAGAATATGCTAGTTACCAGCATTTTCTCCTTTTCTCACAATGTTTTCGAAAGGCCTCTTCCCCAGGGTCATTAAAACAAGGGATTGATTGGTAAAGGGCTAATCCCCTCTCTATACAAGAGTCTGTTCAACTTAACTCTTTACCAGACAAAATAACATTTTAGCTATTTCCAAGTTGAAAACATTTGCAGACAACAAATTAAATGAAATTTGTGAAAACATTATGGGAAGAGGAGAAAATGCTGGAAACCCAGCATTTTCTACTTTGCTCACAAGGTTTTCAATGCCAGAAAGTCGGAAATTGTGTGTTAACCCTTTACCACACAAACCCAAATTTTAACAACCCTGAGGAAGAGGCCTTTTGAAAACATTGTGGGAAAAGGAGAAAATGCTGGTAACCAGCATTTTCTCCTTTTCCCACAATGTTTCCTACTCTATCAAGGACAAATTTCATCATTTGAGCCACCTTTAAATTGTAGTCTGCAAATGCTTTCAATTTGGATCAGTCTAAACTTTTGTCGTTTGGTAAAGAGTTAAAGGGTTAAGCACTAAATACATCATTATCAGCTTGGTACATGTAGTTTTCAAAGAAACCTAGTAGTACTGTCAGAGTCATCTGTGTTGTCATTTCATGCCAAAACTGTGATCCTCAAACTTGGGACTGTTTAGCGACCCTGAGAAAGCGAGATTTCAAAAGTGTTGTTGGAAAAGGAGAAAATTGCTGGTCCTTCAAGAAAAATTCCATCATCTGAGTCACTTTTGATTTGCTATCTACAAGTGTCTTTAATTCAAACAAATCTAGAATGTTGTCATCTGATACAATGTGAATCCTGAGAGTACCAAATAAATTAGAGAGACATAGAAAGACCAAAAATTTGCAATTTCAAAATATTTTTTTACTATTTTACAAAAACTCTGTTTACATTCAAGATCAGACTACATGTTTTTTGCGATGTGATCTTAAATCTATACCATGAATTGCCACTGTAAAACAACTGGAGCAGTATAATAAACTCAAGCAAAAGCACCTGTGGTCATGATACCGCCACCTACGTAGTAGAGGGGGGTTATACTGGTTTCACCATGTCTGTCTGACTGTCCGTTGATCCATCTATCTTTTCATTTCCTTGCTCTGACTCAAAAGCTGTTTGACCTAGGACCCTTAAACTTTATACAAGTGTTCTTCATGACCCAAGGAGGTGCCCTATTGTTTTTGGGTCACATGGGTCAAAGGTCAAGGTCACAGGCGAACTTTTTTTTCTCTGATAGTGCTGCTTCATTAACAAGGTGCCGGTGGGGGGTATTTTTGTCGGCTTTGCGACAGTTCTGGTTTGTTTCATAGTCATCAGTAGTTAAGATTATATGTGTGAAATATATGAAGTGATGTGGGTAGGAAAATTCAGATTACTGGGCTAGTGAACTCAAGGAAAGCATAGATAGGTGTACTTGCTGCTGTGATACACCTGATATTAAGCTGAAAACAGTTAAACACCAAACAAACAAAACAAGTAAACTAACTAGGCTAGTGTTCATTAACCCTATATCAAATATTTCCATGTTTTGACATCCACAGGAAAGAAGACTTGAAAAAATGATGATAAAAGGAGAAAATGCTGGTAACCAGCATTTCCTCCTTTTCCTACAACGTTCTGTACCTGTCCTGGTATAAATACCATTATTTATATTAGATATAATTTGTGAACTCCAAATGCTTTCGATCAGATTATACTTTAGATATCTATTGTGAACTTGTATGACTTGTTTCCCTGCAGTGACCATGCCAGCATTCAATACAGGAAAGATTCCAATAGTGTAGGGTTGGAAGATTTCGAGCTCCAGCCTGTCAGAAAAGAGACATCTACACCTATGACAAATGGATTCATTAATCCAGCATTAAAGCAGGAGTTTTTGAAAGAAAGGTAAGTATAACATGCAGAGCATAACCCTTGGTTTCACTTTGCCATAACAGTGAAGATACATGTATTTAACCCTTTACCACACAATTCTGCGTTTTAACGACCTTTATGAAATAGCCTTCTGAAACGCTTGTAAGAAAAGGAGAAAATGCTGGTAACCAGCATTTTCTGCTTTTCACACAAGGTTTTCTACCCGTTCAAAAACAAATTACATCATGTGAGTCACATTTGATATGTTGTCTGCAAAAGCTTTCAATTTGGACCAGTCTGAAATTTTATGGTAAAGGGTCAAGTTGTCATGGCTAGCATGATTACCTCCCTTTCATTAACTCTTTACCAAACGACATTAATTTAGACTGTTCCAAACTGAAAGCATTTGCAGACGACAAATTAAATATGATTTAAATGATTTGATGTCTGAAAGGTTAGAAAGCATTTTGGGAAAAGGAGAAAATGATGGTTACCAGCATTTTCTCCTTTTCCCACAATCTTTTCAAAAGCCCTTTTCATTAGGGCCATTAAAAGTCGGGATTGTGTAGGAAAGGGTTAATACAAAAAGATAGGCTAGACAAAGTGTTGGGATGCTTGCTGTAGATATAACATCTTAGGCTGATGAGCGTGACTCACTGACCTTTTGCAGACAGCGTAGACCAAGATCAGACTGCACAAAACGTGCAGTCTGATCTTAGATCTGCACTCTCCGATAAGGAGATATGTTTCCTTCAAAATTACCTTTGAAATTTGGGTGTATACTATCAGTTTGAAAGTTTCATTTATTTTATTTAGGAGTATAAGGGTTTAAACATTTTTATTAAGTGACTATTATCCATACTATTATGATCATTATTATAGTTAATGAATTACTAACAACCTCTTTTTACTAACATTGAATTGTAAGGTAAAGTGGGAGATGGCCACGGTTCCCTTCATGCCAGCTGATGTGGCAAATAAAACTTAAAAAAAAAATCTAAGGTTGAAACATATGAGCAATCAATCAATCATATGAGCCATGCTCTGGCAAATGGGATTTAATGCATCTCTATGAAGCATTATACCAAGCATGTTATCACATAATTATGGATCCATAAAATCCTTTTTCTGTAACATCCGACTGAACATGTAGATGTACCCTGGTCTTTTGACCATAAACACCATGAGATTTGTTTCACCCCTGGCAAGACCACAGGTAATCCAATGTTTGCCGTGGCATCATCTTGAGCTGTACTCACCAAAATTACTTAATCTATATTTTGTTATTAATTCTAAATTACACAACCAGTCAGATTAGCCAGTCGTTCACCAATAAACTGGCCTTCCAAAAACTGGGGTAGCTAGGTACAAGCATGTGGCATTACCTCTAGCCATTGAAGCGATCTGAACCCTTTACAAAATAATCCCAATTTTTAATGAACCTGAAAAAGAAAGCTTTTGAAAACTGTTTAGGAAAAGAAGAAATTACAGGTAACCAGCATTTTTTTTTCTTTTCCTACAATGTTTTCTACCGTGCTAAAAACAAATTTCAAGTTTGGAGTCACATTTGTTTTGTTGTTTGCAAATCCTTTCAATTATGGCAAGTTTAGAATTTTGTCATTTGGTGAAGATTTTAACTGTGGCAATTCTTGGTAAAGATTGAGAGCATCCTGGCTGTACTGTAGTTCTGCCTGACATTTTCAAACTTTCTGCACTAAGTATAGAATTTGTTTGTGTTGGAGTTTAACGTTTTAGCAGGTTAAGTCATATCACAGTGGTCAATGCTCCTACATGTGTGTTTCCTGGCTTTCTCACACCAGAACTGACACAACTTCTTTCCAAGTCTCTGAGAGGTGAGAGGCAAAAATTGCTGGAGAGAAAGTCTGCCTCATCTATTTATAAAGTACAACTGTAAGTTTCTTTATCTTTATTTCAGTGACAAAGAGTCCACTGCTGACAAACTTGTGCCAGGACAAGCACTGGAGTCCCAGGAGATACGTGTAGAGTTTGGTGATGAGCAGATCGATCAAAATCTACCAGAAGCCAGAGTGAAGGAAAATAGTGTTCTTTTGCCAGATCAGAGTGCAAAGTATGTGGATGATGTCAGCCTGTCATCAAAATTGTCTTGTCCTAGTTGGTCTGACACACACAATGTCATGGAAACCAGTATGCCTTTAGTCGGTCAGCTGGCTCCTGATAACGGTCCAGTGATGACATCCAGTCCAAAAGTTGTTCATTTTAAGGTTAAAGATGTAAACAACCTGGAAGATACTGGAGAACAACCTAGTATACTTGAAAATATGGATGAAGAAAATGCCAAAGGAGACAAAACACCAGAAACACCTGAAGAGAATTCAAATGTTGTTATGTTTGATAATGTTACTGGTGAAACTGAAACAGATGATGCTGTAGAGGGGGACGGTGAAAAGGATGACAACATGTATAGTGATACAGTGGATGTAACTAATGATATACCTGTTAATGAGAATGATGTAATACAAAACCCTGACAAAGACAATGAAA
This sequence comes from Tridacna gigas, assembly GCA_945859785.2. NCBI lineage: Eukaryota > Metazoa > Mollusca > Bivalvia > Cardiida > Cardiidae > Tridacna > Tridacna gigas. The sequence continues at coordinate 46,111,338 of OX244030.2, read as the reverse complement.
CTGTAGATGCTCTGGACAATGACACTGAGGAAGTTACATACTTCTAAAATAAGCTTTCATAGAACTAAATGTTAATGTGCAGTATCTTTTTTCCCCCTTTTGATTAACCCTTGGAGCACTGAATACACCCAACAGACATTTTAACTCTAGAAAATTATTGCAATTTCATGCTTGCTTTTGTCCAGAATATCTCAACAAAGAAGACAGCACAGATCAGACTGCATGTTCTTTACCTTAACTGCCCACAGAGGCACAAATACATGTAGTTGTGAGCTTCACTGAATACAAAATCTAACAATCATATTAGATAAAATACATTCAGGAAATCTTGTAATTTAAGATGTGCCAAGTGATGTTGCTGATGCAATAACAGATCTTGTAAAGATAACTGACAGTATGGAGTTAAAGAAGTAACAGTTCTCTGAAACAACTATCTATAGAATTTGATGCACAGGTAATGTGCAGTATGTTTTAACTGGAGCTGTTTTAGTCTTAACCACCAAACAAATTTTTAGACTTGCCCAGATTGAACGCATTTGCAGACGACACAGTAAATGCCAATAAAGTGGTGTCATTCGCTTCTGAAAATAGAGAAAACATTGTGGGAAAAGGAGAAAATGCTGGTTACCAGCATTTTCTCCTTTTCCCACAATGTTTTCAAAATGCCTTTTCCTTAGGGTCGTTAAAACTTGGGATTGTGTGGTAAAGGATTAACTGTAAAAAAGAACTCTCACGGGTACAGCAGAGGAAAATTGTGTGAGAAAGTACTGTTATTCTTGCAACTATTATAAATATATTATCGGTATCTGTTTTATTACACATTGTCCCAAAATGTAATGTGTTACTTTTTTTCTACATTCTTCATATTTACTGACTCATTCAAACAAATCAACTTTAGAAGCTTTCTCAAGAGTTAATATGACTGTTCGCTGAAGGAATACCATGTAGATGTACATAAACACTGACTGAGAGGGAAATTATTAATATACTTTTTAGCATACTGAACATACAGAGCACAATAGTAAGCCATTGCAATGTAACTGTATCATACCTCATCCTTTGTTTGTTATCTGTTGTCAAGATCTACATTGATTTCATGAGATCACAGTTTCTACAAAAATCAGTGTCAGAATGCTTAATTACCTCTAATTTTTCTTTAAATACATGGTCCCCGGTCAAAAAATGTGCCGATTTTTAAAAATCAAAACAGAATGTTTAAAACTACATGTACATGTAGCTTTCCATTCTGCAAGCCCTATTCATAAAAGGTGTATGCATGGTGGTGTGTCTCAAACGCTTAGTGTTTTAAGACAAAGGTATTGGATCCCACATGGAAGAGCTAGTGTCAGAAAAGTATTACGTACTTGTGTTGTGTGTACAAAAGTTGAAGGTAGTCCGTACAAAATGCCTCCTATGGCACCATTACTACCTTGATATTGTGACGGGTCACAAAATAGAAGTTCAAAGGGGCTTATATCTTCTATCATCCAGACTTTTCTTGTGATGAAACTTTTTCATTATCTTACTCATGATCATATCTTTGATAAGTTGGTATATGGATTTACCTGGACTTAGGCTAGGTTGCTTGGTGAGCTCTTAGAAAATAAAATTGAGTCATGCTCTATGAAAAGGGGTTTTAATGTATTCGCAAAAAGTATCGACCCATGTCAGTCTGCGCAGTCGGCGCAGGCTGACATGGGTCAAAACTTTTTGCCATTTCTAAATTTTCTGCATGTCCAAGGACATATTACATCATAATCCAGTTGGTTGTTACATAAAATGGTTGTTAGATAAAATCGTTGTTAGATAAAATGATTGTTATTCATCCATAATTATGTGATGGCTTGCTTAGTATATTGTATTGCAGAGATGCATGAAGCCCCCTTTATTCAGAGCATGGCTCAACTGTTATGACATGGTGAGCTTTTACCTTCATGCCAGGGATTCTGTGTGGCTCAGTGGTAAAGTGTAGGACTCGTAACCTGGAGGCACGGGGTTCAAGCCTCACTGGATCCACTCTTATGCTCATGATTTCTCAGAGAAACAAAGTACTCTAGAGGCAACATTTTCAGTCACGTGTTCTTGAAACTTGGTCAGAATTTTTTAATGATAATGTCTTGCATGATTTTGAAAATGGGTCAAGTAGGTCGCTACATCGAATCTTACTAAAACGCTTGTTTGCGCTCTAAAGGGTACAATTTCAGGGAAAGAATCATGACACTTGGACAGAATAATATAATTGCCTTGCTCTGATAAGTTCTAAGGTTGGTCATCGCTTGTAGAAAAGGCGCATTCGGCATACCTCGGGTGATTCGGTGATCAAATCCCTCGGCTGTATCACGTAGCTTGATATGCACCTACACGGTACATTTCGCACATCTCCGGAAGCACACCGCTTTACCGTTATTGATATTGTAAGGCTCCTCTTTAGAAAGAACGCATGAGTAAATTTTCTATCGTTATCTTTCTAAGAGTATTTCAGTCGGCAAACAGTTTGTACATTCAATTTTTAGCGTGGTTTATCTATTTCGTTAGGAGCTTTCATCGACATATCGATAGAAGTGAATAACTTCACAGTGGTTGTTCATGTCGTTGCTAAGCGATCTACAGGGGCGCCGCCACGTTTAAGATCATGTGATTGGTAGTTCAAAATGGAAGCCTCCCTTATACAGACGAGGTTAGATGTAGGTACGGAATCGGCCGAGTTGTGACGAGTGAGAAAAGGCGGTCACTCAACCAAATCTTAGAACACCTTGTGTCCCTTCTAGAAGCCATATTTTCAATCCAATGCTCATGAAAGATTATAATAAGATTTATCTTGGCAATTTCTTGGATGAGTTTGAAATTTGGTCTGCTCGATTCACAATTTCGGTCAATGAGTCAAATCCTTGGAAAACCTTGTGCACTTTAGAGGCCAACTTTTCATTCCAATGCTCATGGTCTTGATAACATCTTGGAACAATTTATAATTGAGCTATATCTGGTTGGAGAGGAAGGACAGTAGGTCAAGCCTAAAAAGAATATGTGGACACAGTAGAAGTATGTCTTGATAACATTTCAGACGATTTTGAAAATGAGTGCCGTGGTAAAAAAGTTGTTCACTTGGTTAACTCTTTACCACACAATCCCGAGTTTTAACGACCCTGAGAAAGAAGCCTCTTGAAAACATTGTGGGAAAAGGAGAAAATGCTGGTAACCAGCATTTTCTCCTTTTCCCACAATGTTTTCTACCCTTCCCAAAACAAGTTTTAATTTTTCATTCGAATCTATTTTGTCGTCTGCAAACGCTTTCAATTTGGATCTTTCTAAAATTTTGTCGTGTGGTAAAGAGTTAAAGAAAGCAAGAAAGAAAATCATGTGTATATTGCACAGGCCACATTTTCTATTCAAAGATGATGGAAATTTGTTCAGAATTGTTGTCTTGACAATATCTCAAATGAATTCCAAAATGGGTCAAAAAGTAGGTCATTAGGTGAAATCATGAGAGAATCAAAGGACTCAGAGTCCTGGAAAGCGGATTTGTGAAGTAGCATCAAGCTGTAATATGTTATAATAAAAAAGTAACATCACATGCAACACATGTGTAATCATTTTAAAATGGAGTTGGCCAGGGCGGGGTAAGTCAAAATTGCTCTGCCGAGCGGGTGCGCAGTAACTGTTATTCGGTTACTGTTTAGTGAGTGGTAATTTGATTTCGGAATAAATATGTATACACGTGTAGGGCAGTATATGCGGTGGTGACAAAAGCGAGGTAGAGACTTATCAGCTAAAACTGAAAGTAGAATGGGAGCAAGCGTAAATGACAGTATACATGTATTTGGTTCAGGTCAAACCGATACCATAGTAGAGTGAGAGCGCGAATGCATCGTTACGCATGATGTATTTGGTTCCGGTCAGAACGATCACAGTAAGCGGATTATCCATTTGCGATGGTTACATGTATCAAATTTCCACCCGTATGCCAGCACACGGCGTAACAAATCTGTACGCTGCAACTCCTACACATCTAAACGTTCGCCAGTTGAGCAACACGAACACATTGCTGTTGTTTCAATATTACGGACCAGCGAATGTCAAAACCACTATCGCGAGTGACAAATCAGATAGAGAATTTGATTGGCCAATTCAGTCACGTGAACTTGATGTCTACAATATTACCAAACAAATAAACTGGTGACACTTCGCGCAATGTTGCCATACTGCAGGGCTTTATCCTCGAAAATGCACTTCAGTTTGTACTCGTCAGCGATGTTTCGAGCAACATCAACATCTGTTCACCAGTGCCCAAGAAATACTCTGTGTTTAAGTGTCTACTTTTTATTCGATTTGGTGAGCCATATTTGGTATGAGATTTGTCTCTCGTGATTTACTTTTCCCAGTTATTTACATACAACAACAAAATATACAAGCGTCCTTACATCATATTACTGCTATTCCTATAGACTCTGCACACAAAGCGATTTGAGTACGTGTAGAGCTTGTTTAGATCTGATAATCACAGATCGAATAGATTCGGCGCTGTACATTGCCTGTTATCGATAGTCTTTTTATTAAAAAAAAAAAACCCGTAGCAGCCGGTGTATATTCTATGGGCAGTGTAGTTAAATTTTCAGCCTCTGGAGTTAGCCACATTTCACGGGGTGTAAGCTCATCAGCATACACCCTTTGGAAACATCTGCATCTTATGCTTTATTTGTAGCAAGTTTCGAAAAGTATTTATGAATGAGAATCACAAAAATACCGGAGGGAAAAAATGTAGATGTTCAGAATAGACGCTGCTGTTTTATTGCTAAGAGTGGGAGATTAATTCAATCTTAGCGGCGACAGCTGGTATTTTATATCAATGATAAATGTTTCAACCCTTCACCGAACGAGTCCGAGCTTTTACGACTCTAGGGGGAAAAGGCTTATGAAAGCATAGTGGAAAAAGGAGACAATGCTGGTTATCAGCATTTTCTCCTTTTTCCGCAATGTTTTCGTTCCCCTGAAAGACAACACCATTATTTGAGCCATATTTAAATCGTAATTTGCGGTAGTTTTAAATAAGGAGAAATCTAAAACTTAGCCCCGGATGAAGAGTTAAATATAGAACCCCGCGCACCTTCTTTCTCCGTGTCAACAGAGTAATGTCAATATATTGTAATAAGCGTCTCTGTAACAAATAAGTCATGTGATCTGTGTACGTGGTGGAAAACTGGTAACTGTTTCTTTTAGGATGGGATTTACTTCTAATTTGTTGCGGAACTTTTAACTTTTGAATTTTAACGTTTGTAAACATTTAAATCGAGTTCCAAAAGTTAATAGTAATTGCATTATTAAGGTATGTATTTGCGTTAAATCGGTAATTAACAGAAATGCAAATATCGGGGTCTGTAGCCACCAATCAATACGAAATACTGATTGAATTCCGAATTTGGAGAACAGAAGTTTGATTGGATGCACCGTAATTCTCTAACAATACGGGAACTCGTAACAAATTTTTGACATGGAATTTTATTTTGGACTCTTATTATTCAACGAAAATATTGTTAGATTGCCTGTTTCTACGTCGGCAACAGTAATTACGTAAATTTAATTGTAGTTTATTCTTTGTCTTATGGTTACGTATTTTGTAACGCAAGCAACAGACGACTTCAAAATCATTGTTGCAGACGGAGAAATTGCCAATAGGGATTGTCACAGTGTTCTTTAACATCTGTATTTCCAGATGTTATTTTTGCAGTCATTTCTTTACAAAATGATAAAGGTGGAAACGAAATAGTATGAAAACCCACGTATGACGTAAAGCGGTAAAAGAATAACAGTTTTACGTCATATATGTTGAACCTCTGTATGGGAAGGATACCAGCTTAACCCTTGAATATAGTGGCTTACTTTCGATGCTTTGCGGAAAGTTTAGATTTTAATCAGAACGCCTACTCTACAGCATCCGGTAACTTTTCTACAATAATGACCAAAACTTCATGGATACTGTAATAGGCATACTATGTTTTTTTTTCTTTTTCTTTCAACAGCATGAGAAACTCTACTTGAAAAATTATTAACCAGTGAAAGGGTGACCATCGATGGACTGTATTTACGCCTTATGAAACTTTACGTGCATTGTTAATTTCTGGGATGGGATCAAGGATTAGTTAATAAAAAAGACTAGCTTTGATAGATTAATTATAACTGTCGCCTAATTGGAATGAAAAACTATCTGAAGGAAAGTAGCATTGGAGTTCGTGACACTACTGGAATTAATGTGACAAAAGTTAAAGCAGAATACGGTATGTAGTTAGAATTAATATGATCCATGCTCTGTGAAAAGGGGGCTTACTTCATCTGCGAAACCGAAACTTTTCGCTATTGGACAATCTTCTGTATGTCTAAGGACTAGTCGACCTCATGATTCAGTCGGTTGTTTTAAAAAACGGGTTTTATGGATCTATAATTATGTGACGGAGATGCAGTAAGCCCCCTTTTGCCAGAGCATGGTTCAATGATTATCAAAACCCAAAGTTTACATGTATGGACTATGCACTACTTGCGAAATACGTTCAAATCTCGTCTTTCGCTGGCACAGATACACTGTGTATATGTTCATAAATTTGTGCATAAATTTGCATCTTTTTTTTTTCTCCGCCAGGAAGTGTTCTTTCTAGAGATGACATTTAAATATAATTTCATATACACCTTAAAATAACAGTCAGAAATTACGAAAAATGAATGGCTCAAACTGTGTTCTGAGAACACATAGCCAGACCACTGTGGTTTTTTGATACCTTTAAAGCACGTATTTATTATAGCAGAAAAGCTTAAACTATTATATAACTAGGCCAGGTTTGCCATGCTCAACGCAGTTATGGAATATTGACAGTGCATAGGCAGCATCCTATTACTTTCTTGTCTGTAAGGCAGAGCTCCAGATAGAGGGTAAATATTAATCACTCTCCACTAAACCCTATGCTATGGGCACTCATTAGAATCTTCTCATCGAGAGGATTCCAATGAGTACCCACAACATAGGGTTTGGAAGATAGATAATGGATTTAGAATACTATCACTCCCTTTTATCTGGAGGTCTCCTAAGGTATCCTAATATTAATATTATTATCATCATCATCGTCACCCCTATCAATTTTCTGACTTAGGTATACAACAATATTATTTGTATTAGGAGTAGTGGTAGTACCGTAATCAGCATTGTTATCTATTTTTTTTTTCAGATACTATGTCTGTAGTAGTGATTGGTAGTGTGACCGGGTTTTTCTTAATACTGTTATTCTGTGTTATATTCCTGTTGATCAAAAGCAGACTAAGCCGGAAGCGTTCACAAGAACTATTCCATTTCGATTCCTTCGACGATTCCTCCATCTGTAAATCTGCACCGATCTCTAGGTAGGTGTCCGGGTTGAGGGTGTGTTATGAACGGACAGTTACTTCCTTTTCATCTATACTACTACAGCTACTACTGATAATGATAATTATAAAACAATAATGACAATAACCCGCTTCTCCGTGGTTGAGCCATTTTTTTTTTTTTTTTTTTAATAAAGATGCATAACCTCCTTTTCACAGGGCATGACTCCTATTTAATAGTATTTTCCTGCCTCTTTAAAAGGTACTTTTCGATTTAGCGCCAGACTTTTGAGAAGTGTTGGTTTGAATGTCACATGATTGATAAGGCTCGTGCATTGATTGGTATCCGTTTTATTTATTGTTGCCACCGGTTGCCCAGTGACGCTCCAAGAAGACTGTTAGTAATGTATGGGGGGATAAAGGACGAAACCCATTCTAAGTTATGCAAGTACTTTGGTGTTCATTGTATACCGCCGAATGGAACCAAAGTTAAACGTCTCATCCGAAAGACTTGTAGTAATTTTAGGCGACCAGCCGTGGGGACCAAACCCACACCTTGAAGTGGCCGAAACTTTACGTTCACAAGTCTAATGCTCTAACACCTTAGCCATTCGGGCTAGTAAGGCTCGTGCATTATGTCGGATCGTTTAAATAGGTATGATAGGATGACGTCATATCTGGTCTCTTCAAAACGGCTGTACATAGTTCCTGATTTCTAAACGATCATCCTATAATTGATACGCCGAAACTGCGCCTTTTTACTGATTGTAATCGTCCCGTTTCTTTACGTTTGTCCATAAAATTGAACCATGCTCACAAAAAAGGAGGTTTGGTGCATCTCCGTAATGCATGATACCAAGCAAGTCATCACATAATTAGGGATCCATAAATCCAACAACAACCGACTGTATCATAAGGTAGACATCTCCCTTGAAATGCAGAAAATTGACCAATAGCAAAGAAGTTTCGGCCCAAGTCAGCCTGCGTGGACTGCGCAGGCCGACCTAAGTTGATACTTTTAGCAGATGGATTAAGCCCCCTTTTAAAAGTGCAAAGCTTATTTATTTAGATGATTGTGTTAATCAGTGTTTTACAAAGAATTTTTATTCATGACGAAATGTCTAAATATGACTTTTTACTAAGGTTCGAATACAATGACAGGGATGCCGAAATTGCAATCAAATGAACACCAAATGTATACGCAACTAAAGTCCGACAAGGTAATTCAGACAATATTTTCAGTCAAAAAGGAATCCTTATAGTTTCTTTGCACAATATTTTCAGAAAATCTTCTCCAGAGCTTCAAAAACGGTTGTCGTGTCCAAGTGCTTATGGAACACTCGATGGCTCTATCGTCCAAACGTCTGCTTTTAGTGACGCCATTCCGGCGCAACAAATACCACCACAACCAGTCCAACCAAAACTTGCCGAAAGCCTACCAGCGACTGTGTCAACAAGTCTACCCAGCTTTAAAGTACAGACAGCAACATACCACAGGTTGAAATTTGCTTTGATTGTTTAGCCCTCTAGCAGACAATTTTAAATTGGTCCAAATTGAAAGTGCAAAGAGAAGTGACTCACATGGTTAGGGTTCTCTTTAAAAAGGTATAACAGATTGTGGGGAAAGGAGAAAATGCGGGTTACCATGATTCTCTTTTCCCAAAAGTGTCTTTCGAAAGCCTTTATCCTCAGAATCGTTAATACACGAACTTGTTTGGTAAAGGTTTGAATAAGATTTTGTTTATTTATTGTTTGGCCTAGAAAGGGACTTATAAATGCAAATGATATTTTTGGTTCGATAGAGGGAGTGATTTTGATTTCAAAACTGAAAATATTAATCACTCTCCTCTAAACCCTACGTTATGGGTACTCATTAGAATCGTCTCATCGAGACGATTTTAATGAGTACCCACAACATAGGGTTTAGAAGAGAAATAATGGATTCAGAATTCTATCACCCCCTTTTATCTGGAGGTCTGAATTTATTCACATGAAATCAAACTGTGTAGATCGAAGATCAGACTGACGGATTCTAATGACAATGGCAACAAGACTGTTCTACGATTATATATTTACGACATAACTTGTGCGTGGCTTACATTAGCCGCGGGTGGCGTACAATTTATTTGTCTGCGATTTTTTCCGTACGATTTTCCTCGCATTCCAGGTGGCTACAGTGTATGTGTTCACGTTGCATATGGGCATCGTGCGATTTCTTGTGCTATCTTTTGCGCGGATAGAGGCTAAAGCCGTACGGGAATCGTGCTGTCTCCACCCCAGATCTCGCACTGGCACCTTGCGGCATCCTTGCGGGCGGCACGATTATCCCATAAAATGACGATCTAAATTCATGATTTGTCCCGCATGATCATCACACGGCCTCTGTACGGTACCTGTGCGGGAATCTTGCCATCCTACCACCACTTGCCTACGGGCTACGGGCTTGCCAGTCTGTAGAATTTGTCATTGTGCGAAGTTAAACAAAATCGAAGGGGCTACAGAGCCCTTGAATCAGTACTATAATCGTACGGCCGCCGCAGGGGGCCAACACGGAAAGAGAGATGCGGGTCGGTAGGGCAGCTGTTTGCTTATCGTAGGCATTACATATGATATGGCTGTGTATACTTTTTGTTTGTTAGGCGGGGTTTGGGTTTGTCTGTAATAAACGTATTGCCAAAAGCACATGTAATAGCACCATCTATGTTACTTTACCGACCGTAATAGACCATTTAACCCTTTACCGTACAATCCCAAATGTAAAAGAACTCGAGAAAGAATACTTTGGAAAGCATTGAGGGAAAAGGAGAACATTACAAAAAACAAATCTCGCCATTAGAACCACACTTGTCTGAAAATGCTCATCTTCGCAAGCCAAGGATACTAAGGTAGTACGTAACGAACAAAGTGGAGTTAGCTTCCTTGGCTTGCGAAGATGGAAAATGCTTTCAATTTGGTCAAGCCTAGACATTTTGTCATGCGGATAAGGATTAATTCATTCAGCAATCTGTATAAACTACTTTCTTTCAGTGAAAACGAATTCTGCGATGCTTCATCAAGCTACAACTGCCTTTTACAACAAAAGAACAGTCCAAGTAAAATCATGTTTACAGCCCTGTATGACGTCACTTTACAACAACTGTTCGTTACGCTAGTCAAAGTTAATGAACTGCCAGGTAATGAGGAGTGGTACTTTAAGTTATTTAGTTAATCAGGAATCCCCCATAGTCATTTTTTTTTTCTTTTTCATCAGTTGTTGTTTCGGCACGTAGACAACTTTATTTATTCCTTACCAAAAGGAGTGTAGCTATATTTCCAACTCACTTACCAAGTGTGTCACCTATGAATTGATACAAATTTTGAGTTTATCTCTGCGACCCTGAGATCAGAGACGTAACAAGATAGAGAGAATACCAACCTGCATATGGGCTTTGAAACATCGAAATGATTTGACTATCCATGACGAATTCCCCCAGTCTCGTTGGATACATTTATTTTGGACAACCAAGCCCAACTTTTCACTAAAATGATGGCGTTTTCACTCTAAAAACATCAATTCTGGTGCTTATTCATTTTATAGATACTTCCGTCGTAAATTAATATGAAAACTACATTATGATTACATGATCATGATGATGATGATGATGATGATTAAACAACCTTTCATTTTGCTATCGGAGACACACGTGACACACTATGATCTGACTGTAAAGACACGTATACAGTTTCGTCTTGGTATGACATTTGCAATGATTTTAGATGATACGATACAGAAAACGTCAAGAAAACCACCTGTATGTTTTGTAGGTAGAACAACGAATCCCGGTCTTCGTGACCCTTTCGTGAAGGTAATATTGTATCCGGATGAGAATACAGACATGTGTAAAACTTCAAAGACAGTGAAACAAACGTTAAATCCGGTGTACAATGAAACCTTCACGTTCCATGTAAGTACTTACTTGACAAACCTAGAACACAAGTCGTGTCCCGGTAACGGAACCAGTAGCACACGGGGTTTGTCAGTCAGAGCCTGTGCGACTTTAGCTCTGCTGGACTTATTTTCGAGGTTTGATGGAAGGTATTGGGAAAGGAACTGTTTCTCTATGACCTCTTACACCTTGGGCTGCTAAGCGCAACTCAAGGACCTTTTGCGGACAGTGAAGATCAAGATCAGACTGCACAAAAAACTAATTCGATGATAAACAGTCTGGAATCGATATACATGTACGTATAATTGTAATATTAAATAAATATTATATGGAAACAATGAGCATGTAATTTTTTTAGGACAAAGTGTTTTACACTCAATCATCCCGTTATGTTAACAGTGTTAAGATGTCCTGGTGAATTATTTGAAAGAAAGATTACTTTGACCTTTTTACATTTTATTTCACATTTTACAGCTTCCAGAAGAAAATACAAAATCCAGATGTCTGAAGTTTTCCGTGTACGACATTGACAGAAGGCGCGTGCGACATTCATTGGGCTACGTGACCATTCCTCTGACTGACATAGATCTGACTTCATCAGCAGTCCTTACTCGGTCATTAGAACACTGCGTAAAGGTGATTTTCTAGCCGCGCTTTATCTCTTTCCAAACTGCAAATTTTTATACCGATCTAAACTGAAAGCTTATGCAGTCGACAAATTAGATCACAGTGGCTCAAATGATGGGATTTGGCAAAAATTACAGGATTTGCCACAGATTCACCAAATTATAATCTAGGCACCCGTTTGCAAATTGGTGGGAATAAGTCGGCAATGTTCGTTTTTGTTTGACTCTCCACACGGACGTCTCCCGGCAAATTCCATACATGGACATGAGCTCTGTTGACGGCCAGAACTGCATCAAATGAATCAGAACTCTGTTATGAAAAGCATGTACATGTATTATACAGCATTCTTAGCAACTGGCGGGGAAAAAAAAAAACATTCCGCCAATTAAACAGTTCGACCCATACTGTCAGTCGCATGTTGCTGTTGTTGTTGTTTTGTTGCATGATATGGAACGATATTCATCGAGATATGGCTTCGCCTATTGCATTACCTACCTAGTCAGAACTGAAAATAAAAAAAAGAAAAAAAATGTCAATGAAATGATTATATATATTCCCGAAATATCTTGCCATTGGATAAGTTTGTTCTAAAGATGCAATGTTTTGCTTTCTGTCAGAATGGGTCCAGTTCTGGAGAGATCAGTATAGGTTTAACCTACCTACCCCATCTCGAAAAGTTAAAGGTGATTGTACTGCGGGTTCGAAACATCCGTCCAGGTCAACAGAACTCAGGTATTCATTCATTCATTCATTCATTCCAAATTAAGAAGAATGCGAGGAATGTGATCGCCAATTAATTTGGACTGTGAAGATGCGAAACTGTCGCATAAGACTTCCTCTCAAACCAAAATTATCCTAGAAGTGGCAAAACGGCACCCAATAGAAAAGGATTATTGAAAATCGAAATAAAACTAGCTGTTGAAGTTAAGAAGATAAACCAGACTTGTACACCCTGAAACTTGGCACACAATGGTCAATACTTCCAGAGCACACGCATTGCGATCTCGTTATAAAAAAGACCGAGGGCGTCATGTGTGCTACTTATTGTAGTAGGCCTACGTTGTATACCTATATTCAGTATAGATGTATGCAATATACATTATTCAGTTGTAGCACGCACATCAAATAGAACTAATTGTGAATGCAACGTTGTTCTTAAACTTTTTGTATATGGCGTCATTTCTAAATATGAATAATTAGCAATTGGATTAGTAACAGGCTTTATGAGACACACTGTAATATACAATGTTCACTTATTTTATCACATTTTATTCAGTTAAAGTTTGCAATGGGTACTCCAGTAGTCATGGGCCATAAGAGTGAAGGTGGACTGCGCAGTCATGATAGAAAAAAAAAAATTCTCAGTTTCTTTCAAGGAAATCTTTAATTCATTTTAGTGGCATAAACGCAGTGATTCGCTGACGTTGACAGTGGTATATCTAAATTGTACAAAAAATACTAGCAATGGACAAAAAAAGGGAAGCACTTGTGGTTTATTTATTGTGCCTAACTCACAACCGTGGTTTATTGAACGATAAACCAGCGGTTTTTTTTAAAAAAAATAGTTGTTTTCAATAGCATTCATACTGCGTTTACTCCAAATATAGTTCTCTTGTGCGATATTACCGTTATGTACCTTTTCCATGGCTGAGGGATTATTAGTGCATCAAAGTTTGAGTTTGGTTTGCCAATACCGAGAATCAGTTACATGTAATAGATACGGTTCCACAGAAATGTGAGTATAGGTCAGAATTAGTTCAATGAAACAATTCTGATAAGTGTCCACAACCTATGTTTTAAGTGGGAAATAGTGTTTTAAAGGATTCACTTACCCAACACACATGATACGTATACACTATTATCTGGACCTCTGAATTGTCCATTAATTAAAAATATGATTATGGTTGTTTGTTCACAGGAATTCTAGCAAAGATTCACCATTACTACGGCAAGAAGCTGGTCAAAGTCAAGCAGTCACTGTCGCACAAGACTGGAGAGGACATCAACTTCAATGAATCGTTTGCTTTTAGCACCTCCAACAGAAACATTGAGAATTTTAACTTCACAATCACTGTATGCGAATCACGTAACGAGTCATTTGATGACATAGAAGTTGGTCACGTGAATCTTGGATCGTTCATGTTTGCCCGCGGAGGAGGTTTGATTCACTGGCAGGAGATGATGGCGAAGACGAGAAATGTTGTCACAAAATGGCATCCCCTCATCCTTCAGATTTAGTCACAAAAGTTAAAGAATGTGCGAAGCGGCAGTTCTAAGTGTTTCCAAAATACTGATCCGCTTTTACAAGCTGGTTTATGTGGACGTTGTAACGTTCTAATTCTGAATTTCTATAACTGGGTATCCTGAATGATTACATTAAATGTTAAATCATACTGTACTGAAGCTCTATTGGTCTATCAAGCAATACCGAAATTTTCAGTGGTTGATCATCGAACATCACTTCATAAGTAGTAACTACATACGATAGGCTATTGAGGCGATGCGCCAATGTGGTATTTTTAGCAACAGTGTTTTCGATCATCGACTGATGAAAATGTTGGTTGTCTTTGATAGACAAATGGAGATTCAAGGGCCTGTGTTTAAAACGGTCCAAGCGTATCATTGGGCTAGTCTGTCAATTAGACATTTTTTTTATAAATTAGAATACTACCTAAAATCGTTCGTAGATACTGCTTTTGTTTATAAAAACCATCTTCCAAACGCAGTCATCTGGAAAAATATCTGTTTAACCCTTCACCACACAATTCCGAATTTTAGCGGTCCTAAGAAAAACAGCTATTGAAAATACTGTGAAAAAATAAGAAAATGCTGCATTTCTCCTTTTCACACAGTGTTTCCTATCCTTTCAAAGACGAATCTTGTCATTCGAGCCATGTTCAATTTGTCTTCTGCGAATACTTTCAATTTGGACAAGTCTAAAATTTTGTCAACTTGTAAAAATTTTAGGCTTTTTCTGGCCACTTTGGCCTGAATGTGTCACAACATATTTTACAGTGTAGATCCAACATCATACTTCACGTGTGTCGTTACGGCCTGATCTTGATCGTCAGTGTCTGCAGACACACTAAAAGTTGTTAACAGCATGTTACATTTAATAACGGTCATAATTCTGTTAATCTCTTTCACATTCACGTATCTACACACAGTGATTATAGTACTTTGATTTCTCAAAGTTTGATCTCAGTGTATTATATACAAGTACATGGTGGAAATATTCCTTGTCTTTCATTTCTTGACCCAATATGAATAACAGAAGGAAAAAATAGTCAATAAGGGTTTTCAACCCTTTACAAAACAACCCCGGGGTTTCACGACACTGGAGAAGAAGGCTTTTGAAAACATTGTGGGAAAAGGAGAAAATGTTGGTAACCAGCATTTTCTCCTTTTCTCACAATGTTTTCTATCTTATCATAGACAATTTTTGTCATTTGGGCCAATTTTAATTTGTCGTCTGCAAATGCTCTCAATTTGGAGCAGTCTAAAATTTTGTCGTTTGGTAAAGAGTTATAGGTTGCGAATACAAACATTGAGCCTTTGGAGCTGCGAGATACACAGAAATGTAATAATAAAGACCACTTTCTACTCTCCGTGCAGGCTTTCCCTCTACCATTCATGGCTAAATGCAAACCTCTGCCAGAACAATGCACAGCGGCCCCTATGCATATGCATGTATATACACCCTCAAACTGCTAAATAATTAAAATATTTGAGATGCGCTCTGGCAAAAGGAGGTTTAATGCATCTCCCACATACATGTAATTATGGATCCATAAAAAGCGTTTGGTCTAACAAACAACTGGATCATAGAGTAGAATGGTCCTTGGACACGCAGAAAGTTTATAAATAGCAAAAAGTGTCGGCCCATGTCAGCCTGGGCGGACTGCGCAGGCTGACATGGGTCGATACTTTTTGCAAATGCCTTTAATCCCCCTTTTCACAAAGCACGGCTGATTTATACAGACACTTCAAACTAACAGGAAATCCCAAAATATGGCAATTCTCAAACTTCGTCATACCGGAAAAATCTCACCGTTTCGGACAGACTGTACATTCTGTGAAGATTGATGATCTTAGTTTAAATTTTCCTCTGAATAACATCGGGCCACGATTAGCAACCTAAATGTTTAACCCTTTACCACTAAATTCCGACTTTTAACGACCCTGAAGAAGAAAACATTGTAGGAAATGGCGAAAATGCTGGTAAACAGCATTTTCTCCTTTTCCCAAAATGTTTTCTACCTTTTCAGAAACAAATTTAAATTTTTGAGTCACATTTATTTCATCGTCAGTTAATGTTTTCAGTTTAGAAAAGTCTAATATTATGTCGTTTGGTTTAGCGCAGGGATCTTATATACACTGTATATATGATCCCTGTTTAGCGTTAAAGTAGTAGAAATGTGGACTGAAATGCTTGTTTACCTTGAAACAATTTTGCAGCATATGGCTTGTAAGTATGAATTGTCGATGGGAAGTAACTCTTTACAAAACAACAAAATGTTAAGACCTGTTCAAATTCAAAGCATCTGCAGACGACAAAATAAAATGGGCCATGCTATGGCAAAAGGGGGCTTAATGCATCTCCGTGATGCATAATGCCATGCAAGTGATCACACAGTTATGAATCTATTGTATCCATTTTTTTTTTCTAACAAATGACCGAATCCTGAGGTAAAAGGGTCATTTGAAATGTAGAAAATTGACCAAAAACAAAAAGTTTCGGCCCAGGTAAGCCTGCGCGGACTGCGCAGGCTGACCTGGGTCGATATTTTTTTGGCAGATGCATTAAGTCCCCTTTTCACAGAGCATGGCTCAAATTAATGTGACTCAAAATTGAAATGTGTTCTTGGTAGGGTGGAAAATAATGATGGGAAAAGGCGAAAATGCTGGTCACCAGTATTTTCTCCTTTTTTTCCACAATGTTTTCATAAGTGTTCTTCTTTAGAGTATGTAAAACCGAGGACAAATTGTACAGAACTTAATCAAAACAGGCCAGGAAACTAAAATATGTGATCTGTTGCCATGATAGAATTGTGCAAACTGTCGATGAGCGACAAAATTTGAACATGCTCTACGTTTATTTGACGATGAATGAAAAACGAAAGAAATTAGGCTCGATCGGGCTTTGTGCATGGGTCAGTGGTCAAGGAATAATTTCGTAATCCCCCAACTTTGCTACAGGTGGCAATTCTGAATTCTAGACTAACCTGTAGCGCTAGGTTTTTTTTTTTTGGGGGGGGGGGGGGCATTTGTCGAAGACAATGCCACTATGAGTTCAATATGGCATTTTGAAAATCATGTATCGTGGTTTGTGCAAAACCGAAGGAAGTAAACCCAAATAAAATCAGTTTTTATGAGATAAATAAGTGTTTCGATTGCACTCAAGTATGAAAATGAAAATGGCGTATTACAATAAAGTGGATTAGGCTATCTGTCATGGAAATACTTCCTTTTTATCGAAATAGCTTGATCCGCTATGGCCTTCTATAGTCGCGTAATGATACACACATACCGTGCTTGTTCGTCCAAAAACCAGTTCGTTCCCGGGCTAATTCGTCTCAGGACTTGTTCGTCCGACAACATTGCACCCTTCTCTATCGGATTTTGCATGACTATGAAGTAGGTTGACATTCAAGCGAATATTTTGAAACTATTTTTGTTGTTTATTTTTCAAATTATTAATTCCAGACAATGGTTCCCTTGACAAATGCCACACCAGTGTTTTCAACGCTTTGATTTGTGTGTGTGTGTGTATGGATATTTCATTAAGTAGGGCACAAAAGAGGCCCAACCTAGTACTGGTGAAGCCCAAGGAACGTAATACTATGCAGGCCTTGGCTAATTTGACGTCAGGCCGGGATACTGCTAAAAGCAGGCGACATGAAACACCTTTCAAAAGCACAACTTTGGTCGAAATGGGAATCATACTAACTTATGCAATTGCAGTTTTCATCATGATTGGTCGACTACTGCAGGAGTTATGGTCCTTGGGTTATCTTCCTGATCTACATTCGGCAAACCTCGGATGATCCGTTGGGCAAATCCCTCGACTGTATTACGTGGGTGATATGCACCTACACTGCATATCTGCATATTTCTTCGCCGGAAAGACAACGCTTTACCGTTCTTAAAATTGTAAGATTCCACTTAACCCTTTACCACACAATCCCGACTTTTAACGACCCTGACAAAGAAGCCTTTTGAAAACATTGTGGTAACCAGCATTTTCTCCTTTTCCCACAATGTTTGCCACCCTTCCAAAAGCATTTTCAATTTTTTAGTCGCATTTATTTTGTCGTCTGCAAATGCTTTCAATTTGGGCAAGTCTAAAATTTTGGTGTTTGGTAAAGAGTTAAATAAAGAAAACAAGAGTGAACATGATTATTTGTATTGAGATTTTATCCTTTGGGAGCTAAAAAGGCGTACAGAATATTTTCAGTCGGAGAAAACACCTCCACGTTCAAGTATCAATGTTGTTATTTGCTGAAAAGGTCAGTGGGTCGCGCATGGCAGCTTCAGGGTTGAGATTTGTCTGGGTTTCAGTAGATTGTGCTTTATCTGTTAAACATATTTTATAATACATTTAAATATATTTCGTCTTTCTGCAGCCCACCTCTGAGGCAAAAATGTGGCAAAGGAGAAAGTTCTCGTAACGAATAGTTTCTCCACTTGCAACGTTTCTTTTTCACCTTGTATTCATGTTTCACAAACAATGAACTTTTGAAAGTCGTCTGCTGGGATTGATTGATTGAATTTGCGTTTATTTATCGTCGCCACCGGATGCCCATATGGGCGACGCCCCCTGAAGACAGTTAGTTTTGTTACGAGGAATAGTGCAAGATACAGGATGAAAACCACCCTAAGTTACGCCCGGTTCTTTAATGTGTTCGGTATATAGCATAGTCACACGGGACCTGGGTGAAACGTATCATCCGAAAGACTATTAGTAAGTTTAGATGGCCAGCCGTGAGGCTCAAAGCCACACCCTCAAGTGACCCAAGGCTTGATGTTTACAAGTCCTACGCTCTACCACCTGAGCTGTGTGGGCTGGTCAAGATTAAGACTGTGGCGACCAGTTTGTATATATGTAGACAATGTGCTGAAAGTCTATATTTTACAACAAATGAAAATGAAATAAAATCATCTTCTATACCACCGTTTTGACATATGTTACAGTATCAAACTTCTATATACCCGATTCACACTGATTGAATTTCCTTTTATCTATCGTTGCCACCGGTTGCCCATATGGGCGACGCCCCCTGAAGACTGAACATTAGTTTTGTTACGGGGGATAGTGCAAGATACAGGACCTCGGTTTAACGTCTCTAGTAATTTTTTATGGCCAACCGTGGGGCTCGAACCAACACCCTCAAGTGACCCAAGACTTGATGTATACAAGTCCTACGCTCTACCAACTGAGCTATGCGGGATAGTCATGTCTGCTGGGAAGTTATAACTGGAGATACAAGTTGAAAATAATTACACGAGTTAACCCTTTACCCAACAATCCCGAGTTTGACGATCCTGAGGAACAAGACTTTTGAAAACATTGTTGGAAAAAGGGAGAAAATGCTGGTCACCAGCATTTTCTCCTTCTCCCAACAACGTTTCACGCCTTTTTCGTGATTTGAGCCACATTTAAATTTGTCGTCTGCAAATGCGTTTAATACGAGGGAGTCCAGAATTTAATGGTCTGTTTAAGAGTGTTTAATGGTCTGTTTAAGAGTTAAGCCGACTGCACTATTGAACTGTTTAATTATTAAGTAATTCTATCTTTGTCTGTGTGCAAAGGTGGTAAACCACATGGATACCCTAAATTCTACCTGTCCAATTATCCATTTTCATTTTTCTTCCTTCAATTTTCATTTGCACACACAGCACAGCATTCAAAGCTTTTGCAGACGGCGTAGATCAAGATCAGACTACACAGAAGATGCAATCTGATCTTTGATCTACACCGTCCGCTTTTGCAGTATATAGAACGATTAAAACCCATCTATAATTAATATGTTTTGTATATGTATTTTGCTGTTTATAACAGTTTTTCAGATGTATCGCCACGGCCTATGCACTTATCAATGCTTTCCTGGAGTTTCTTTTACCAATGCTCCGCACAAATTTCTTCCCAACCCACTGGCTGATTTCCCCCATAAACATCGTCGAAACAACCATCAGCGGTGAGAGAGGGATGAATCCTGTCGCAATATTGTGTTGTTCTTCATCAACTCGGAAAGAATTTTGCTGTGCAGGGGATTCGAACCAGTGCCCACCCACCCACACCCGTTTTAAGCCCTGCACGTAATCGACTGAGCTACCAAGCTCGGCGATTTCCTATGTTAGAATAATATTTACAACCAGCGAAAATGTCTAATTTATTTATTTGGAAGTGAACTACATGTAAATGTAGTTAAACATGATAGTACATGTAAATGTTACACGCAATAGAGCTTTTGCAGACAGTGTAAGTCAAGATCTGACTGCACAGTATGATTTGGAATCTACATCGTCCGCCATTGAAAGCCTGTAGCCGAATGAAACGCCTTTTCATAGGAATAATTGCACATACATGTAGTTGGAAAGTCTAATTCATTTATCCCTTTACCACCTAATCCCGAGTTTTTACAACTCTATCATTGATCAAGAACTTTGAAAACAAAGTGGCAAAAGGAGAAAATGCTGGTAACCAGCATTTTCTCCTTTTCCCACTGTTTTCTACCTTTCCCAAAGCAAATTTCAGTTCTTGAGTCACATTTATTTTGTGATCTGCAAATGCTTTCGATTTGGACTCGTCTAGAATTTTGTCGTTTGGTAAAGAGTTATTTGGAACTGAAATAGTTAAACACGGTATTGTGTGTCACACGCAACAGTCGTACCTTTTACGGACGGTGTAGATCAAGATCAGACTGTGATCTTTGATATTCACCGTCCTCTATCGCAATCTACACAGCGATCAAACACCGGAACAACGAGAGCGTTAACTCTTTACCAAATGGCAAAATTTTGGACTGATCCAAACTGAAAGCATTTGTAGACGATATATGAAATATTGCTCAAATTCTAATATTTGTAATAGGATAAAAAAGAAAATATTGTGACAAAAGGAGAAAATGCTGGTTACCGGCACTTTCTCCTTTTTCCCACAATGTTTTCAAAAGCTTTCTTTCCAAAGATCATTAAAGCTCGGGAATGTGTGGTAAAGGGTTAAACACGTAATTGTAAGGGTAAAAATCTATTGCAAAATCAATAAGTTTCTTTGCCTATCGATATGTAGAATTTACAATTAAATATTGTACCAAGCGCCGTCTGCTCTACACGCGTCGCCAAGCGTCTACACAAATAGCGAAGGGCACTCGTCACAACTCGGCCGATTCCGTAATGGCTTTAAACGGACTTGATCAAGGGGTCACCCGGGATTTGCCGATCATTGTGTCGAAAGGTAAACATACCCGACCTAAAAAGACCAGACATGTATAATACCGTTATAGAAAGACCGGATTATGTTTTGAAATCAACATTTGAAGCTTGAAAACACATATTAGATTGATCTACATAATTATATATTTCGTCGTTCTGTTTTAATTAACAATGTGCCAAGCTTTTGTTGCATTCGGCTTGTTGCTTGTCGGCGGAATTATTTATTGTCTCAACCGTTTGATAAGGAGAAAGCGTTTGCCGTCGGTCAATAAAGCAGTATTAATTACAGGTATGTGCACTCAACATATCTATAATAGGGTACACGTTGAATCTTGTCTGTCATCGATCTGCTTTATTATCCGATCAAATTAACCTTTAGGCTGCCAAGCGTTACTCAATGGGCATTTGCAGACAGTGTAAATTAAGATCAGACTGCACATAACGTGCAGTCTGATCTTGGATCTACATTGTCCGATTTCGGAGCAGTATCTCCGGCGAAGACAACTTTGAAATCCCAGTACATATTTGAGGTTTTGCTATTGCCTGGAAATGTTTATATCATGTATTTCGCAGTTTTTTGGTTTATTGACTGCAAGAAATGAAATTTGTTGTTAAAATTTGACAACAAATATTCAAAAAATTAGGTATGGGTAGCGTAATTCTACAGCTCTCTCTCTCTCTCTCTCTTCTTTATTGTCTTCTATCTCATTCGATCATTGCATTGCAACTTTGTAGATCATTACGACATAATATCAAGATTTCTGCGCATTGAGAACAAAATATACTAGTGCACTGCCTGACAAAGTTAACTGAGACATTTGCATATTCAATGACCCTGCTTCGACACATTACTTCTCCATACATTACTCGGGAACTAAAGGTGTCCGTTTTGTGACGAACTTCGCCATCTATATAATGTAATATTACATTATAATAGATGGCGAAATTCGTCACAAAAGGAACGGCTGTCTCGGGAACCTACGAACATGTTATGCGTTAACTTCTTTGTCTCAGTTTAATTTTGCCACACAAGTTCCTGTGGGACACCTAATTTGAAAACACAGGCTGACGTGTTTATTCTCTAATCCGTGACCTGTTTATTCACTACAAGTCTGTAGATCACGAAGTCAGACTGTCCATTAGGTGTTTTCTTAACGACCTTGAGGAAGAAGGCTTTTGAAAACATTGTGCAAAAAGGAGAAAATGCTGGTAACCAGCATTTTCTCCATTTCGCACGATGTTTTCTAAATTTTCTTAGACAATTTCCACCATTTTAGCCACATTTCTTTTGTCGTCTGCAAATGCTTTGAATTTGGACAAGTTCAGCATTTTGTCGTTTGGTAACGAATTAATCGCTTTCTGAAAGCTTCCCACAATTCACTGGATGTTCCCATAGACTACTAGCAGCATGCTAAATGTTTAACCCTTTACCGCACAATGACGCCTTTTGACGCCCCTGGGAAAGAAGCCTTTTGAAAACATTGTTTTCTGCCCTATCAAAGAAAAATTGCACCATTTGAGCCACACTGAAATTGTCGTCTGCAAATGCTTTGAGTTTGGACAAGGCTAAAATTTAGTCGTCTAGTAAAGGGTTAATCCATTACATTTGATGATTTTAAACAACAAAACACAACGCTTAAATACTGCTTACAAGCAAATACTCCTTTCCCACATCGTTCACAAAAGCTTACAAATACCGTAATAAGTCTTATTTGCAGTTATTAGTAACGACCCTGAAATAGAAGACTTTTGATACTATTGTGGGAAAAGGAGAAAATGCTGGTAACCAGCATTTTCTCCTTTTTCCTCAATTTTTTCCTAC
The DNA here is from genome assembly GCA_945859785.2 of Tridacna gigas. NCBI lineage: Eukaryota > Metazoa > Mollusca > Bivalvia > Cardiida > Cardiidae > Tridacna > Tridacna gigas. The sequence continues at coordinate 46,088,187 of OX244030.2, read as the reverse complement.
CCTATCACAGACAGAAAGAATCATTTTAGCAACATTTAATTTGTCGTCTGCATATGCTTTCAATTTGGTCCATTCCAAAATTTTGTCGTTTGGTAAAGAGTTAAACGAAACAAGATCAAGCCAGTTTCTATATTAATACCTACTGTATATGCAATACCTAATTTCCCAGGTTGTGATCGTGGGTTCGGACACACGCTGGCCACAAAACTGTCCCTCGAGGGCTACACGGTGTACGCCAGCTGTTTGGATGTGGACGGCGAGGGTGCACAAAGCTTGAAGAAATTGTCGAACGTGAACGTGCTGCAGCTCGACGTCACCAGCGATACGTCTGTAGAGATAACGGCAGTTCGCTTAAACCAGGATCTGCGTGACACAGGTGTGTGTGTTTTCATATGTTTAGCATAATCACACGATGAATGTTGTGTAACTGGTGCAAGTTTGATGACATTATCTAATGTGAACGGTAGTAGAAGTTGGGCATGACGTGCAATACTTCTGTAAAGAGATTTGGATATCCTTTAACGCTTTACAAGACAACAAAGTTTTAGACTAGTGCAAACTGAGAGCCTTTGTAGACAACCAATGAATGACGGCTCAAACAATGCTTTTTGTCTCTGAAGGGCAGAAAATATTATGGGAAAAGGAGAAAATGCTGGTTACCAGCATTTTCTCCTTTTTTTCCATAATGTTTTCAAAAGGTCGTTAAAACCAGGGATCGTATATTACAGTAATACACTATCCCTGATCAAACTCAGGACTTTGTGTTAAAAGTTAAATCAGGATCTGCGTAATTAAGGTGCGTGCTGTCAGGTGTAACAACGGAACGGAATGTTTCCGGGTCACGGAAAGCTTCCGGGTCGTATTAGACTGGAGTAAATGTACTACGGGTTGTTCAGTAGTTTTGTTTCCAGAGATGTTAATTGTTTCATTGCAGCTAGAAAAGGCAACCTAATGTTAGAACCCACACCGTCAAACTATGACCAAAAAATATGTTCACTTGCGGCGGAACAGTTTTTTTTTTATTATTATTTAAGTCGTTAAAAATGGAGTAACATTTATTTTGTAGCGAAGGTACTAAAAACATCAGTATTCTATTTACCAGGACTATGGGCAGTAGTCAACAATGCCGGTGTTGCTGTTTTTGCCGAATCCGAATGGTGTTCCATGGAAGCCTACGAAAAGGTACTCGAAGTCAACCTGATGGGAATGATTCGGGTCACAAAGGCCTGTTTACCCCTTGTTCGTAAAGCCAAAGGACGTGTTGTGAATATGTCGAGTTTAGCTGGTGAGTGCATTGTAGGGATTATGTCTCATTGATGATGCATAGATTGTGGTCATTTTTTAAGGTGTTCAACAATGAAAACAATATAAAAAAAAAAAGCATATGCTCGTAACAAACAATTGTCCCTTTCCTGATACTTTCCCTATCTGTCAGAGTTAACTTTTTCCCCTATCCTTCCAATGTTTCTTCTTTTTGTTAAGTCTTCTAATTAGTAGAATGTATAAAACCAACCTGTGTGGTAATCACGTATTTCTAGTACAAACTCTCTCTTCCATCTATGTGATGAAAAATACCAGTCCACTGTCATGATATATGGCGTGGATCCTGAAAGAGATGTAGAAAGAAATACAGAAAGAAATATAAAAAGGAAAAAAATACAAAAAATGGAGGAAGAAAGAAAAGAAAGAAAGAAAAGAAAGAAAGAAAGAAAGAAAGAGAAGAAAAGAAAGGAAAAGAAAGAAAGAAAGAAAGAAAGAAAAATAAAGGGCAAAGTAGCGCAGTATGACTCACTAAAGTTTAAAAAAAAAATGAATTACTTTACTTGCACAGAAACTTGTTGAACCTTTTATTTCTATTTCTCCACCCAATCATTTCAGGTCGAGTTGCTCTCCCAGGCTTTACAGCATATTCAGCCTCGAAATTTGCTGTGATCGGGTATTCTGATAGTCTTAGAAGAGAACTGCTCAAATTTGGAGTCCAAGTTATAACTATTGAGCCTAGACTGTATAGGTGGGTCTTAGTTAGTTCCATTTAACTCTTTACCACACAATCCCGACTTTTAACGACCCTGAGAAAGAAAGCTTTTGAAAACACTGTGAAAAAAGGAGAAAATGCTGGTAACCAGCATTTTCTCCTTTTCCCACAATGTTTTCTACTCTTGCCAAAACACATTTCAGCTTTTGATTTGCATTTATTTTGTTGTCTGCAAATGCTTCCAATTTGGACTGGTATAAAATCTTGTCGTTTGGAAATAAAACTTTCAAGCCAGTAGTAAAAATCCGAAAAATATCATTTCAAAGTTATTTTTCAGAGAAAAATATCTTCCTATCGGGCAGTGTAGATCCAAGATCAGACTGCACGTTTTGTGCAGTCTGATCTTGATCTACACTGTCCGCAACAGGTCAGTGAGTCGCGCTTAGCAGCTAAAGGATTAAATAATTTGAAGTTCTGAAAAAAAACTCCAAGTCAGTACTAACCATTCAGATATTGAGGGAAAAGTGGATGAATTTAACTGATTGATCTCTAGGCACAAGAAATTTCTATAGCATGACAAAGCATTTAGATAAAATTACACTACTTGTCGACTCATTTTACAAATCAGACATTGTATACATGTATAAATGCAATAAACATCTGTTACTGAAACGTGATATAAATCAATTGCACATTTACCAAACATATCGCGTATTAACGACCCGAAGAAAAAAGTTTTTTGAAAACATTTGTGGAAAAAGGAAAAAATGCTGGTGACCAGCATTTTCTCCTTTTCCCACAATGTTTTCAGCAACCAGCATTTTCTCCTTTTCCCACAATGTTTTCATCCCTTTCAAAGACAAATCCAATTATTTGAGTCGGGTACGTTTTTTTTGGCTGCAAATGTCTTTCCATTTCGACAAGTCTAAAATTTTCTCATTTGGTTAAGGATTAATCATTCGAAAATATTTGTCCCGAGTTTATATTCTAGATCAGTATCGAGAAATAGTGCCTTCGTTCAGCCGTGTTCTTTATGATATTCAAGAGAGAAGTGCTAGCTCCTTCAACACGTATTATTTGGCCAATAGATGGAGTTCACTTCGATGCAGTCTGATCCGTTGGTTCAAACTGTATGGTACCCAAGAGAAAAGAACAAACAAAACTGTATCCAAAACTAATAAATTGATCTTAGTCGATGACGGATTCTTTTAATTTCTGTGAATCAGCGGGATAAAAGTTAAAAGATACATCCTTACAGCCAGAGAGAAAAAAACGTTGTTAAAATTTGATAGACTGTAGAATGGTTCAGAATTTAGTCACTTATGTAAATACAGATAAATTACCGGAATATATGGTGTAAGAGATAAATACCTAATACTAGAAATCTTCAATTCAAAACCGGAAACGTCACGACTGATTTGATGGTCTTCTCCAGAAAATGAAATGCATTTCCTATCGGTCATGATCTATGGAACTTTGCAACCGTCAGGGGCAATATTTAGCGTGAAGATACACGAATGATTATAGTTTGATAAAATAAAGATAAAATGGGTTTAAAACTGGCTGAAAACGAGTATAGATGTATCTTTAGTGATAACTTTGGGTTGCAAGAAGAGAGACATTTCATCCAGGTAAACCGGTATTAGTGATTCAAAATTGTCCCATCTTGCATTTTATGCATTAGTGCGTGTTACATAAAATGTCTTTTATTACTTACACAACTTTGATTTTGTTTTCAGAACTGCCATCTCCGACGGTGATTTTCACGTCCAAACAAACATGAAAATGTGGTCCCAAGCCAGTGATGCTGTCAAGTTAGATTATGGCGACAAATACCTACAAGCATTTTTAGCTAACATGTTAAAACACCTCAAAGTATCCAGTAGACGGACATATCAGGTGATCGACGATCTTCAGCATGCAGTCTCAGCTAGGTATCCATATCGGAGATATGTACCCAGCGTAAAGTGGCAAATAATGGCGGATATATTTACGTATTTACCACTACGAGTTCAGGACAAATGTTTGAAAGATGGCATGAAAATTGACTGTATTCCTTCATCATTATGTCAAATGGGACAAACGTAATGTATTTGAGTCATACTCTGTGAAAAGGGGGCCTAGTGCATTTGCGAAAAGTATCGATTCAGGTCAGCCTGCGCAGTCCGCGCAGACTGACCCTGGCCGAAACTTTTCGCTATTTGTCAATTTTCTGTATTTCCAAGGACCAGTCTACTTCATGAATAAGTCGGTTGTTTAAAAATGGCCATAATAGATCCATAATTATGTGATGGCTTGATTGATACATTGTATAACGAAACACGGAAATGCATTAAACCCCCTTTTGCCAGAGCATGGCCCATTCGTTATGTTATATTTAGCCAGGTATTTATCCTACCATTGTTATATGTGGGGTATATTACAGCTACCAAATATTTCTCTGTATATGCTTGCAAAGATTGTGTTTGACGGAAATAGGCATATACATGTACATGTAGAAACCACATACAACTATCCGTTTATTTTTATTCGAAATCTTGATACTCCATTAATTGACAGTTAAGCGCGACTCGCTGACCTTTTGCGGACAGTGTAGATCAAGATCAGACTGCACAGAACGTGCAGTCTGATCTTGGGTCTACACTGTCCGATATGGAGATATTTTTCCCCCAAAGATACCTATGAAATTACAAAAATTGGGCTTTTACAATCGGTTTGCAAGTTTCGTTTCATTTATTTAGCAGCTTGTGGGCTAAAGATGAAGTAGCCGCTATCTTGTTACATGTAAACATGTCGACTCTGTCATTGTCAAATATATAAACTAGACCTCTTTTGGTCGAGCACCGGTAGCTCAGTCGGTAGCGTACAGGACTTGAGAACAGGGGGGTCGCTGGTTCGATATCCGGCTTGGCCAATTTCTTTCCGAGGATTGATACAGGATCCATTCCTCTCTCACCGCTCACCATTGTTTCGACGATGGTTATGTGGGAAAGCAGCCAGTGGTTTGGAAAGAATATTGTGCGGAGTACTGATAAAAGAAACACCAGGAAAGCATGGATAGGTGAACTGGCCGTCGCGATGTAACTGAAATAATGTTGAAAACGGCGTTAAACACCATACAATGATAGTCAAGACCTCTTTGGATCCGCTGAAACTCAGACAGGATTTTATCATAATTAGCCCGCAACATGCAAAATGAGACCGTCGGGCATTTGCGTAAAGTGTCGTCCCGGATTAGCCTGCGCAGTCCGCGTAGGCTAATCCGAGACGGCACTTTACGACTACATAAGATTTTTTCAAACAGCAGACTTTCGTGAAACAGAAAATCGCACAAAAACGGGAAGTGTCGTCTTGGATTAGTCACAGACTGCACAGGCTGATCTGGGACGATACACTTTTACGCATATGTGCGAAGGCCACTTTTTGTGTGTTGCACGCCATATAGGCTAGACAAATAAGCGGACGGTATAGATCCAAGATCTGACTGAACGTTGTAGACTGATCTTGATCTATGTCGTCTGCAAAGGCCGCTGATAGGATTAAACACAAACGATTATCAGGATAGAACATTCTTCTGTTTAGAAATGCTATGGTCAATCAGTTTTCACTATCATTTCATTAACAAATGCTCTGTGAAAAGAGAGCTTAATGCCTCTACGAATGCGTCTGCATCTTTTAAATGCATCTGCGTAAAGTATCGATTCAGGCCAGCCTGCGCAGTCAGCGCTATTGGTTCATTTTCTGTATGTCCAAGGACCAGTCTACCTCATGCTTCAATCGGTTGTTAAAAAAGTGGCTATTACGTGTATGTATCCAAAATTATGCGATGGCTTGATTGGTACATCACGGAGAAGCATTAAGCCTCCTTTTGCCAGAACTTGGCTCATATATATTTGGTGCCTCACTCTTTACCATAGGACAAAATTTTAGACTTGTTCAAATTCAAAGCAGATGCAGACGTACAAACTTAAAGTGGCTCACAAGACTTGATTTGTATTTGAAAGGTAAAACAACGTTATGGCAGTTAATGCCAATGATGGTTACCAGTATTTTCTCCCTTTCCCTCAGTGTTTTCAAAAGATTTCTTTTTCAGGGTCATCAAACCTCGGGATTGTGTGGTAAGGGTTAAAGAGTTAACAGTCTAGAAAAAAATGCGTGGAAGAAACAATTGCTTGTTACAAGCAATTTAGTGACTCCTCTCCCTAAAATGTTTCTAATTTATTCAACGACGAATGCGTAAACAGTTTCTGTGTATAATTTGTCTTGGTCGATATCCACTCGTCACAACTCGGCTGTTTCCGCACCTACATCTAACTTGGTCACCTGATCACCTGAGGTTTGTCGAATGGGTCGATAATTTTTCGAAGCGCCATCTGCGTTTTCCCGGGAAATGACTTTTTTCACCTGATGTATTGTGTAATTTTCCCGTTCTATATTTTGAGCCATTATTCCCCCCCCCCCCCCACCTTTTACCTGGTAACTATACATTTTGTTCTTTCACCTGTAGTATTTTTTGGTGTATTAGTCAAAGGGAAAAATAAAACCATGTATTCTACCTTAGCATTAAGCACGAATTATCACATAACGAGGTATGGTACGTAATTTTTTAAATGACCCATGTAACCCTTACCAAGCAATCACGACTTCTAAATACGCAGGAAAATGTGGGGTCTGGATACATTTTGTGGAAGAAAATGCTGGCAAGCAGTATTTACCCCTCCCTCCCCCAACGTTTTCTAACAGTTCAGAGACAAATCACATCATTTGAGTCAAAATGTAAACATCTATATTTCATACTGATTGTAAAGCAATTTCTCGCTTCTATTAACCCTTAACCTGCTAAATTATTTGAATGAAACTTTTCAAACCGATGGTAAAAACCAAGATATTGCTATTTCAAGGTCACTTATTTCCGGGGGGGGGGGGAATACCTTCATATCGGACAGTGTAGATCCAAGATCAGACTGCACAGAACGTGCAGTCTGATCTTGATCTACACTGCCCGCAAAAGGTTCTCGAATCGCGCTTAGCAGCGTAGGGGGTTAATCACTGGATGATTGCTTGCAGGAAACCTTCACCAGTACTCGTGCCGATGTGGAGTCATACTTCAATTTATCGTCTGCTTTGATTGATTGATTGATTGATTGATTAGTGTTTCATGCTGCTTTCAACATTATTTATGTCATATGACTACAACAGCTCACGTGTCCATGTATGTCCTTGGTGTCACCTGTGGTAAGGTAGGGCTCTGAAGTGTCTCGCCCAGGAATTAAGGCTCAAATCCGGGTTTTGAGTCCTACGCTTTACAACTGAGCCACTGGCCAAAAAATATCGTCTTCAATTGCTTGAATTTTGGACCAGTCTAAATATTAATTTACTCGTACTTAACAATCTGTTCGTTCACGAAAAATATAAAAGGGTACAAACATGGACCCAGTTCGGGATTCCTAGAAAACGTGATTGTTTTTTTCCCCGGGAAACTTCGTTGTTGTTCTTTGAAATCTCTTATCTGTAATTCTGGAAATTCCCGTTTTAGTCATGTCTTCATTTGAATTCATCTTTAACCCTTTACCAGATGAGAAAAATTTAGCCTGGTCCAAATTGAAAGCATATGCAGACGACAAATTAAATGCGTGTATGGGTCAAGTAATGAAATCTTTCTACCAAATGGGAAAGAAACAATGTTGGAAAGAGAAAAATGCTGGTTTATAATTCGTTTATCGTGCTTTTAAGGGGACCTATTAAGTTTTTATTCCGTAAATCAAAATTTCTCGTAAAACACCGATAAATACAACTAGATATATTTTTCTCTGTACGGTTACATTCAATGAAAAGACGCTTTTTTTTTTTGGTGGGGGGGGGGGGGGTGTTAACGTTTTGCAATCGGCAACTGCGTCTGTTTCGATTACATCAGATATGACGTCATCATACTGATTTGAATACGAGTCCTCTTAATCGACGCGTGTTACTGATCATGCAGCATTCCCACAAGTCGTCGCTCGAAATCTAAAAATATCTTATGACGCTACGTATCCCACTTAGGAAATGCAACTGAAAAAAAGATGGTTTTTTTTCTCACATTTTTTCTTTATTCTTTACTGATGAATTTCTGGCTATCAGCCTTACTTACACGTAATTTATACATATGAGAGGTGCTTTTAGAAAAGGGATTTATTGATACATTTAGTAACGCATTATAAAACGCAGTTCCATGCATAATATGGATCAATTTTGTCGAACAACCGACAAAATCAGTAGATCTAGGTAGAATGGTTCTTTTGCACGAAAAAAAGTGTCGATTCAGGTCGGCAAAAAGTGTCGATTCAGGTAAGCCTGCGCGGGCTGCGCAGGCTGACCTGAATCGATACTTTTTGCAGATACATTAAACCCCATTTTCACAGAGCATGACTAATATTACTGTGATTATATTTTATCCTTTACACATGCTCACATGCTTATTATACTTTTCTCTGACTTATTAACATTTGTACGGATGCTCTGCCTTTGACAAGGCAAGAAAGCACTACAAAAATATCAGCCGAGGCCGATAGCGCAGTCGGTAGCGTAAAGTACTAGAAGCCAGGTGGTGGCTGGTTTGTGTCCTCAGCTCGGTCAATTTCTTTACCAAGAATCGATAATACTCATTGCGACAGAATTTCTTCCTCTCTCACCGCCGATCATTGTTTCGACTATGTTATGTGGGAAAGCAGCCAGCAGCTTCGGAAGAGTTTTGAGCGAAGTACTGGTAAAATAATCTATAGGAAAGCATTAATAGGTGAACCGACCGCCTCGATATAAATGAAATAATGTTGAAAACGGCGTTAAACACCATACAAACCAACAAAAATATCACAATGAGAAATAATTCCACAGGGAATTGAACTGAAGCAACCTGTTTTAAGTATTTTTAGCAACGGCCTTTAGAAACATGAAAGAAACATGTTTTTCTTACTTGAGAAAGGCCATAGGCCAAAATATTTTTTTTAAAACAGAGTGTTTTACTTTATGTGATGTATTACATTTTTTTTTTTTTTTTTTTTTCCAGATGAAGGCTTTCAGCCATGGTCTGACAAAAGGGGATTTAATGCATCTCCGTGATGCATTTATTAAAGCAGTCCAACCATCACGTAATTATGGATCCATAATACCAACTTTCTTGAAAACCCGACTCAATCATGAAGTAGAATGGTTCTTGGACATACACAAAATTGACCAATAGCGAAAGGTTTCGGCCAAGGTCGGCCTGCGCGGACTGCGCAGGCTGACCTGGGTCGATACATTTCGCAGATGCGTTAAGCCCCCTTTTCACAGAGCATGGTTCATTTCATTTGACTTTGACTTTATCTTATCCTTTACCAAACAATCCCGAGTTTTAACGGCCCTGGGGAAGTTTATGAACACATTGCAGAAAAAGGAGCGAATACCCGTAGCTTGCATTTTCTCATTTTCTCACATTGTGTTCTACCCTTTCAGAGACAAATCCAATCGTTTGAACCACACCTAATTTGCCGTCTGCAAAGGCATTCGATTTGGACAAATCCTACATTTTGTCTTCTGGTAAAGAGTTAACCCTTCACCATAACCTCGAGTTTTAACGAGCCCGGGAAAGAAGGCTTTAGAACACATTGTTTTGAAAAAGAGCAAATGCTAGTAGCCAGCTTTATCTCTATTGTCAAACCACGATGTTGTCTATCCCACCAAAAATAAATTATAATTTGTAGTCACATTTGATACTACTATTTCGTCTGCGAATTCTTTCAATTTGGACATGTCTTACGTCTTGTCGTCTGGTAACGATTCATGGGTTATTTTAGTTTATTGTTTAGAACAATGATTCTGAATTTGTCGGCGGAAGATTAGTCATTATGCATGTAGAGCCTCACCGTGGAAAAAATTTATCTGAACCCTTTACCCTATAGCAGACGACAAAATTTTAGACCGGTCCAAATTGAGAACATTCACAGAAGTAAAATTAATTGTGTCTCAAAAGATGAGATTGGTCTATGGTAGGGTGAAAAAATGTTGTAAAAGGAGAAAATACAGGTTACCAGCTTTTACTCCTTTTTCCACAATGTTTTCTAGAGCCCTCTTTTTCGCGGCCGTTAAAACTCAGGATTGTTTGAAAGAGGGTCAATGCACCAAACAAACCTAGACACTTTTTTTCAGGCTAGAACAAAAAAAAAAAAACCCTAATAAATGCAAATGTCAAAGTTGTACAGAATGTCTAAGCAATGCGGATAGTGTACAACAAAGATCAGACTTCACTTATTGTGCAACCTGATCCTAATCTACACTGATCGTAAAGGCAACTATTTTCGTGCAAGGCGTTTTAATGGTTAACCTTTGGTTATAAATGTTTGTAAACGATTCATTAAGTGATCCCGACTACTACGACCCTGAGAGAGAAAGCTTTTGAAAACATTGTGGAAAAAGGAGAGGATGCTGGTAACCTACATTTTCTCCTTGTCCCACAATGTTTTCTACCCTTCCCAGATCAAATTTCAGTTTTGAGTTGCATATTTTTCGTCGTCTGCAAATGCTTTCAATTTGGACTAGTCTAAAAATTTGCCATTTGGTAAAGAGTTTACCCTTTACCAGACGACAAAATTTTAGAGTTAATCCAAACAGAGAGCATTTCAGACGGCAAATTACCATTGGCTTAAATCATGAGATTTGTCTTTGGAATGATAGAAAACAATGTGGAAGAAAAGCATTTTCTCCTTTTCCCACAAAGTTTTCTAAAGCTTTCTTTGTCATAGTCGTTGAAAGTCAGGTTTGTATGGCATAGGGTTAAAAGGAGTCAAAAAAACGAATTTTCAAGACAGACTAAATAAGGCACGGACAATGTAGATCTGAGATCAGACTGCACATTTTATGTGGTCTGATCCTGGATCTACACTGTTGGAAAAAAAGCAAAAGTTGCGCTTATGTTCTTTTAAATGATTCCTTCCAGTTTTCATCATTCTGCCAAACTTAAAAAAAAAAGAAAAGTATTTGAACCATGCCCTGACAAAAAGGGGCTGAACTTAAGCCCGTGATCCTTGATACCAAGCAAGTCATTACATAATTATAAGTCTATAAAATCCATTTTGTCTAACAACCGACTGAATCATGAGGTAGACTGGTTCTTGAACATACAGAAAATTGACCAATAGAGAAAAGTTTCGGCCTAGGTCAGCCTGCGCGGACTGCGCAGGCTGACCTGAATCGATACTTTTCGCGGATGCATTGAGCCCCCTTTTCACAGAGCCTGGTGCATTTCCTTATAGAGCAGATCACAGCAAGTAGACGATGAGACTTATTTTCCTCATTTACTCATTCATAACCTCTCGAGCCAGATTGTGTGATTATGACTTCTGTTTATGTACTTGATTAGTAAAATTTCCTTTTGGAAAAAGCACATGGGTAAAGACAAGTCTTTTGGCGGTATTTCGTTAATGGAAGACGTAGCCTGTTGTAGGTATTATTCTCTATATTTACAATTTTCCCGCCTATAGTTTGCAAGGGCTTGTTGAATTGTCACATGATCGTTAAGACGGGTCGAGTTTGTGGGATCGTATTGAAAAAGGTAAGATGAAGTCATGACTGGCTTTTGAAAAAACAGACAGATTTCCCCAGAGCGAAACTACCATCCTATTATAACTCCAAAATTTTTTACTGGACGGATCATCCCAGTTCATTCAAAACTTGCAGAGCAAAACTTGTAGTAGTAGTAATTTAATCCGCGGCTGAAAAAAAGATGCACCTTTAAAGGTTGAAATAATCGATTTTTTTTTTCTGATGCACACAAACACACAAAAAAGTGAATTCTACTCTTTATCTTGAAGCGATTTTTACTGCTGGCGGTAATGCGGCCATCACTTCCGGTTTAATATTGTAACAATAAACGCTCATCGATTCAACCGCTTATTTTAACAACCCAGATGTAACAATCCTCCTGAAACATTTTGGGAAAAGTAGAAAATGCTGGTCGCTTGTATGTTCTATAATTTTTCTATCCTATCAAAGAAACAGTCCGCCATTTCAGGTATGTTTAACCCTTTTCCTGCTAAATAAGCGAAATGAAATTTTCAAATTAGTAAAAACCCGAATAATGCTAAATCAAACTCCTTTTTTGTAAAAAAAAAATCTTCTTATCGGAGAGTGTATATCAAAGATCAGAATGCACTGTGCAGTCTGATCTTGATCTACACTGTCCACAAATGGTCAGTATGTCGCGCTTAGCAACCTGAGGTTAATTCGCTGTTTGCCACAATGTTGATGAGTCTCAAATTATGTTGTTTTGGTAAAGAGTTAAGTCTGGGGATTCGCAATACATGTATTTTAGCGGCGCTCTGGCAAAAAGGGGTTTAATGTATCTCCGTGATGCACTATATCTAGCCAATCATCACATAATTATGGATCCATAAAATCCTTTTTGTCTGCCAACCGACTGAACCATGAGGTAGACTGGACCTTTGACATGCTGAAAATAGACAAAAAGTTTCGACTCCGGTCAGTTCGAACGGACTGCGCAGGTTGATCTGAGTCTGTACATTTTGCAGATACATTAACCTCCTTTTCACATTGCATAGCTCGTTTGTATTTTGCACGAGTAAAGTCCATTCACAAAAGTTTTTCAACAGTATTGTCACGTGTTTGTTTGAAGACAGTGGACAGACAACCGATTGTCAAAAAAAAACAAAGGCCGAAAATGGGTGCTTCAAGGAGTTTCAGTTTCCGTTTCCGGATTTCCAAATACATGCACATGTGCATTTATATTTCCTCATCATGACTTTATTCATGTTATTAACCCTTTATCAAAGAAATCCCGTGTTTCAATGACCCCGGGGAAGAAGCCAGCTGAAAACATCATGGAAAAAGGAGCAAATGCACGTAACCGGCATCGTCTCTTTTGTTTACGTTTTCAAATATAGAAATCATCATTTGGTTCGAATTCAATTTGTCGTCTGCAATTGACAAGTCGATTTTTTTTTTTTCGTCTGCTATACAGTTCACCCTTCACCACATACTCTCGACTTTTAACGAACCAGAGAAAAAGACCGTTCGAAAACATTGTGGGGAAAAAAGAGTAAATGCTGGAAACCAGCATTTTCTCCTTTTCTCACAATGTTTTCTATCCTTCGCAAATCGAATTTCATTTTTTTAATCACATTTATCCTGTCGTCTGCGAACTCTTTCAATTTGGACAAGTCTAAGATTTTGTCGTGTGGTAAAAGGTTGATTCACATGACGAGCTACATAGTCAACCCAATAACAAAAAAGAAGTTTCAGACATACGGCAAACGTGGTGGAAAGAACGAAATAAGATTAACCCTTTACTACAAAATTCCGAGTTTTAATGACCCTGAAGATGAAGCCTTTGAAATCATTGCGGGTAAAGGAGAAAATGCTTGTAACCAGCATTTTCTCCTTTTCCCACAATGCTCTCTACCCCATCAAAGACAGAAATCATCATTTTGCAAAATTCAGTTTTTTGTCTGCAAATGCTTTCAATTTGGTCCAGTCCAAACTTTTGCCATTTGGTAAAGAGTTCATGAAAAAAAGGAAAACTCTTTCGATGACCGTTTGTCAAGTTATCCGTGCTATAACATTTCTAGTGAAAGCAGCTCTTTAAAACATTGCGGGAAAAGGAGAAATTGCCGGTAGCCCACATTTTTTTTATTTCCCAAATGTTTTTTTACCTTTTCATAGGCAAATCCCCTATGATTATTTGAAATACATTTTATTTGTAGTCTGAAAATTCTGCCGATTTGGACAACTCTGAAAATTTGTCCTCCGCTGATGTAAGTGGGCTATTTTGTGAATAAAAGGAGAAATTGCTTGTTTAATATATATATGCATTTAATGATTTTTGTCAAAAGTTCTTCAAAAAGGTTACTACTGCGGGGCTTTGAAATTTATCTATGGTTATTCCTAATTCATTGCTTTACGTCTTTACCAAACGACAAAATTTTACAATTGTCCAAATTGAAAGAATTTGCAGACGACAAAATACATGTGACTCTTTCCTTGAATTTTTTTTTTTTTTTTTTTTTGAAGGATAGAAACATTGTTAGAAAAGGAGAAAACGCTGGTTACCAGAACTGTCTTCTTTTCCTTCAATGTTTTCCAAAACCTGATATCTAAGTGTCGTTAAAATTCGGAGTTGTGTGGTCAAGGTGTAAGAAGAAATTATTTTCCTGGGTCGGTATTCACCAACCATTCTTAAAAACATTCTTGGTCTAATTATGGATTTTGAAAGTACCACAACTACTGATTGGCTAAACCATTTGGTTTAGCCAATCAGAAGGTGTGTTACTTTCAAATAGGGAAAATTCTTGAGAATAAGACTAAGAATGTTCTTAAGAATGGTTGGTGAATACGGACCCTGGTGACATGTTCCACACAAAGCTTTGTGGCAAATAGACAAAAAACTAAGAACGATCGATTTCTCTACTAGCCACGATGTTTTATCTATCTTTCTTTCTCTATCTCCATGAACGAATTTCTGGCAAAAGTGGGTCTAGTGCATCTCCATGATGTATTATTACGAGCTAGTGATAATAGGATTATGGATGAATAAAATCCATTTTGTCTAACAAACAGCTAACTCGTAAGGTAGAATAGTGCTTTGATACGCAGAAAATTGACCAATAACAAAAAAGTTTCGATTCAGGTCAGCCTGCGCGGACTGCGCAGGCTGACCTGGATCGACACTTTTTGCAGATGCCCCCTTTTCACAGAACATGGCTCATAGATAATAGATATTACTTACCTTGTTTGGTAAAGAAGACTGAAATACGTGTAAAAGACTGAAAACCTTAAAACACCAAATAAACCGGACATACTTTTTTAGTCTAGAATAAAACCCCTTGTAAGTGTAATATTGAGCCTGGATTTTCTCTCAGCAAAACGTGCTGTGTAGGTTAAAGATCAGACTGAAAGTATTGTGCAGCTTGATCTTGATCTGCACTGGCTGCAAAGCTGACAAAAGTAATGAAAGGCGCTTGAAGAATTTGTGGTTTTACCTTAAATTATCTAAGCAAGAATTCATCTGATTTCGCGTTCATGTATATCGTGTAGATTAAGATCAGATGACGAGGAACGTGTATTTACTCCTTCGATCCACGTAACCGAGTATTACGTCAAGACCAATTTCTCCTTTTGCCACACTGTCATTAAATGTATTGGATTTTTGTTCAGTATCGATATTTGACACGGATTATTTCAAGTCCAATTCTGAAAACTTTTAAAACCAAATACAAGACCATCTAGTATTTTAACGACCCTGCGGAAGAAGGCTTTTGAAAACATTGTTGGAAAAGGAGAAAATACTGGTAAAGAACATTTTCTCCTTTTCCTACCCTATCAGAGAGAAAACCTACCATTCCATCCACATCTAACTTGTCGTCTGCAAATGCTTTCAACACGGATTACTCTATAACACTGTCGCCTAGCGGGGAGGTAATAATTTTTTTGCGCTAAAATTTCTCCATATCGGACAGTGTAGATCCAAGATCTGCACGTCTGATCTTGGATCTACACTGTCTGCAAAAGGTCAGTGAGTCGCGCTAAGCAGCTTAAAGGTTAATCTTATACGAGCCGATTCCATGTTTTTCACGACTCTGAGGGGGGGAAAATGCTTTTGCTCATATAATCAGCATTTTCTCCTTTTTTCCACGAAATATTCTACCACTCCGGAAGAATTGACCTAGACATCTTTTAACCCTTTCCCAAACAAGCCCTGGTTTTCACGTGTCTGCAGTTCAAGTCTTTTGAAAACACTGTTGGAAAAGGAGAAATTGCTCTTAACTCTTAACGAGCAATTTCTCCTTTTCCCACAGTGTTTTCTACCCTTTTAGAGACCTTTCTGCCATTTTCATCAAATTTAAAATTGTCGTCTGCAAACTCTTTCAATTTTCGACCAGTCCAAAATTTGTTGTTTGGGAAAGGGTTAATAACGTGACTCTATCTTTACAACGCTTAATAAATCACATACACATTTTTGGTCAGGAATAAAACAATCCTAACAATGCAATGTCATGGCTGTTTTGATCTGAGGTATTTCACGAAAGAGCGGACAGCATAGATCCAAATTCAGACATCGCGTTCTGTGAAGTCTGATCTTGATCTATGCTTTCCGTAGTCCAAATTTTATCTTTATTGCCTGCAAGCGTATAACAAATGTGATGAATACAGGCTAAGGATGATCATAATGAGCTAATTGTTTGATTTTTTATTGTTCGGGTTTTAGGCCGCTTTCTACATTATTTCAGTTACATCGTGGCGGTCAGTGCACCTATCCATGCTTTTCTTGGGTTTCTTTTACCAGTTCGTTGCACGATATTGTTCCCAAGCAACCGGCTACTTTCCCACATTACCATCTTTCAAACAATGATCAGCGGTGAGACAGAAGGGGATCTTGTCGCAATGACTATCATCAGACTACAGAAAGAAATTCGCAGAGCTAAGGATTCGAACCAGCGACCCCCTGTTCCCAAGTCCTCTACGCTACAGACCGTGCTACCGGAGCGATAGTATTAATTAAGGATGGTATGTATCAAACATGGGATCAAATGGGTCAAAGTTCAAGATTACTGCGTATTTGACAGATAGAATATCTTTCTGCGTGGGTGTTGGGCTGATGGGTATTTTTGTCTTCAATGGGGTCCTACATGACTAAGAAGATAAATACGTTTGATTAGCAAGCAGGAAAATATTTGTTCGTTTGTTTGATTCCCGACAGCGGCGTTGTACTGTCATATGGGATTGTCGTGGGATTTTTTCCTTACGCAAGAAACTGCAGTTCCCCAGCTGAGTGCTCGTGAACCCAAAAAAATCATGGCTAAGTGTGTATATCGTATGATTGAAATGAGCCATGCTCTAGCAAAATGCTTAATGCGTCTCCTTGATACATTGTACCAAGGAAGTCATCACATGGTTATGGGGCCATAAAATTCTTTTAGTCTAACAACCGACTGAATCCGAAGATAGAATGATCCTTTGACATGCAGAAAATTGACCATCAGCAAAAACTGTCGGCCCAGGTCGCCTGCGCGGACTGCGCAGGCTGACCTGTGTCGATACTTTTCGCAGATGCATCAATCCCCTTTTCACAGGGCATTGCTTAAATGTAGACTGTTGTAGTTTTCCTTCCATTGGCAAAAAGTGTCGACCCGGGCCAGCCTGCGCGGACTGCGCAGGCTGACCTGTGTCGATACTTTTTGCAAATGCATTAAGACTCCTTTTTTACAGTGCATGGCTCACATGTTGTTTAACCCTTTACCGCACAATGCCGCCTTTTAACGCCCCTGGAAAAGAAGCCTTTTGAAAACATTGTGGGAAAAGGAGAAAATGCTGGTAACCAGCATTTTCTCCTTTTCCCACAATGTTTTCTACTCTATCAAAGAAAAAATGCACCATTTGAGCCACACTGAAATTGTCGTCTGCAAATGTTCTCATTTTGAACAAGGCTAGAATTTTGTCGTCTGGTAAAGGGTTAAATAGGCATTTAATTGTATTCAAAGAAACAGACCACAAACACTGGTAATACCAGTAATATATAGAGATAATGTCTTGTTTTGGAATATGTACATGCAAAGTATTCGATGTTTTTCATAGCGTCACCTGTTACTCAGAAGTGCCAGTTACAGTTTATGACTTAAACCTTTACCAAACTACCCCGTATTTTACCGACGCTGCGGAAGACAGTGTTTGAAAACTTCGTGGGAAAAGGAGAAAATGCTGGTTACCAGCATTTTCTCCTTTTCCCACAATGTTTTCTATCCTTTCGCAAGCTTATCCCGCCACTTGAGCCGTCTCAATTTTCTGTCTGCAAGTGCTTTCGATTTTGACCGGTCAAAAAACCTCTGTCTTCTGGTGAAGATTTAGGACATATATTCTATATATGTGTGTGTCTGTGTGTGTGTGTGTCTGTGTGTGTGTGTGTGTGTGCACGTTCTGTGCAGTCTGATCTTGATCTACACCATTCGCCAAAGCTACTTAAGTCGTCATTAGCAGTGAAAGAGTTAAGTTGCGCGGTGTAGAGCACCGTCACAAGGACCTAGATTTGACGTCTCATCTGAAAGACCATTAGTAATATTTAGTAGGCCATTGGCGGGAATCAAACCCACTCCCGCAAGTACTCCGAGACACGTCGCTTACAAGTCTCTTGCCTTATTACCGGGGCTACTTCGTTTAACACACATTTACTTCTCGAGCACCAGGCACATGCAGCTAGTTATTGACCAAGCCGTGCCAGCCCGGGTAACTCAGTAGTTAGCATATCTGACTTGTGACCTTGTGGTTGCGAGTTCGATACCCAGTTGAGGCAAATTTTCTTTCCTTCGATTTTTGGCCTTTCACCTCTGATTCATGTGGGAAAAGTAGTCAGTGACTTGGAAAGAAAGTTTTGTCAGTACTGGTGTGAGAAACCCAGGAAACACATGCGTAGCTGCACTGACCGCCGTGATATGCTCTTAGCTATTAAAACGGCGTTAAACTCCAGTACAAACAAAAATTGACCAAGCTGTAGTGACCGACAGTGGTGTTGGGCTCGCCGGTCGGCACCCAACATCAAATTTTCCTTGTTAGAATACAATGTTAAGCGGGATAGACTTTAAGATTATTTGTTTGTATGGTGATAAAGCCATTTTCAACATTTTATCAGTTATACAGCGTCAAACAGTGCACATATTCATGCTATCTTGAAGTTTCTATTACACACCATAGAAATCAAATTAAATCTAAACCTGCCCAAATGCATAAACGTATAGTCAATTATCACAAAACAATATTTTTTTTTTTTGTCAATTTTAATCCTTGAAGAATAGGAGTATACTTTCACGGCAATAATGTTACCTTTGTATTAACTCTTAACCAAACGACAAAATTTTAGACTTGTCCAAATTCAAAGCATTTGCAGACGACAAAATAAACGTGACTCAAAAATTGAAATTTGTATTAGGAAGGGTACAAAACATTGTGGGAAAAGGGGAAAATGCTGGTTACCAGCATTTTCTCCTTTTTCCACGATGTTTTTAAAAAGGCTTTTTCTGTAGGGTCTTTAAAAGTCGGGATTGAGTGGTAAAGGGTTAACTCATAGGTTCAAAATAAACGTGGGCTGCGCGGGCTGACCTAGTCGATACTTTTCGCAGATGCATTGAGCACCCTTTTCACAGAGCACGGCTTTTATGAATAGTTTAACGCCGATGGTTTGTCACCTAAGTTTAAATCAGTTGGACTGTACATGCAGAGCATGTTTTTACAGTGTTAAAATGAACGATGCATTACACTGCACAGTACGGTATTCATAAACATAATTTCCCAATTCTAAATAACACCTGTTTCGAGCAATATTTTCTATCCTTTCAATGACAGAAAATCACCTCGTGAGCTACACTGAATTTGTTGTCTGAAGATGCTTTAAATTTGTTGAGTCTAAATTTGGGTAACGGAGTTAAGCCTGACCAGGTAATAAACAATCGACCGTAATCTATATTCACAAGCATAGCTATTTACGTGTACTCAGACATAAAAATAGCCCGCGAAATGTGAGTCATCTGTTTTCAGTAAATACACCAAACGAATGGGCCATGCTCAGGCAAAAGGGTGCTTAATGCACCTCCGTGGTCCATGATACCAATCAAATCATCATATAATTATGGATCGAGAATAGCGACATTTTTTAACAACCGACTTAACCATGAGGTAGACTGGTCCTTGGGCATACAGAAAATTGACCAATAGCGAAAAGTTTCAGCCCAGGTCAGCCTACAGATGCATTAAGCCCCCTTTTTACAGGGCATGGCTCAAACATTTTGGTCTGATTTCTTGAAAATGATCCTTCGATGCATTTCTGCGATTTGCGATTGAGTGGCTTTTTTCAAACTTTATACCTTATGCGTAAATACTCGGAAAACATTGTGGCAAATAAGGGTATTGCACTTATAGAACATTTTTTTTTTCCGATTGCCACAATGAAAGCTCAAGTTTCTCTACTCCGTTATCGTAATAATCACTTCGTAGTTTTCTTTCCTTTATCAGATATTAAATCTGTATTTTTAAATTTACAGAAAATCAACAAAATTTTAGACTTTTTCAAAATTTTAAGCATTTGCAGATAACAGATTCAGTGTGACTTCAAGACGGCATTTGATATTTGGATGGTGGAAAACATTGTGGGTGAAGGAGAAAACCCAAGTTTCCAGCATGTACTCCTTTTCGCGCAATGTGTTCGAATGCCTTCCCACTTTTAGGGTCGTTAAAATACGGGATTGTTTCGTAACAGGTTAACACATAATCTCGTTATCTTCTGGGCTTTCTAAAACATTGTGGGAAAGGGGGAAATGCTGGTAACCAACATTTCTCCTTTTCCCACAATGTTTTCCACCCTATCAAAAACAAGTGCTTTATTCATTTACGGCACAATGCCGCCTTTAACGGCTCTGGAAAAGAAGCCTTTCGAAAACATTGCGGGAAAAGGAGAAAATGCTGGTAACCAGCATTTTTTACTTTTCTCACAATGTTTTTACCCTATCAAAAATAAATTGCACCATTTGAACCATACTGAAATTGTCGTCTGCAAATACTTCCAATTTGAACAGGCTAAAATCTTAACCTCTGGTAAAGGGTTAATTTGAGCCATCATGTCCATTTGAATAGCCATCTACAAATTCCTTCAACTCTTGTAACATTTTGTTGCCTGGTACAGGATTAACCTTTTCCTCTTTTACGATAATAGTCGCCTTTGCGGCAGGTGAAGATCAAGATCAGGCTGCACAAAACGTGCAGCCCGATCTTTGACCTGCACTGTCCGCTTTGCTGAAACACTGTAGACAAAAGCAAAGCATGAAACTGAAATTATTTATGTCATTTTTCTAGGATGAAGATGCCTGACAGGTTTGTTCAGCGCTCGAAGGGTTAAAGAGATAACTAAGTAATTCCCACGATATGAGTTTCTGAGATGGTCCGGCTTTATTCGTCTATATTTGGAATTACTGCATTTTGCGATTGACAACTTGACAATAGGCAATCTTGGGGTTTTAAGCCATTAAAGGCCCAGCAGCTGCCAAAAGTAAACAATGCGGGTGATGAAATGCTTTTCGCTTTAAATCATACTCTATAGAAGTATGGAATTTTTGTGAAGATGACAACCTCTTATTGTACGGTCAGTCCATGTGTTAGTCGCAGACAGAAAAATGAACCTAAAAACTAGGTCAAAAGTTGGCAGGTGGCTCTATCTTTTGTTTACGTTTTACTTCTGCCTAAACACATGGACCGACCATACAATGACAGATTGTCATCTTCACAGTTATTTCCATACTTTTGAATGGAATGCTTTAAATCTAAAGACATTTTGACATCCGTATTATTTACTTTTGGTCCCTATTTGGCCTTTCACCACTGGAACCGGTTTAAAGTGCTTAAGTCGCGGGGTTTTGAATTACTATATTTTTCGGGTGACAACTTAACAGTAGTTAATCCTGTGGTTTTAACCTTAACATTTCAGGAACTAGCTTAAGTTGTTCTTGCGGACAGTGTAGATCAAGATCAGACTGCACAGAATGCGCAGTCTGATCTTGGATCTACACGGTCCGCTTTTCTGTTCCATATTCTGACCAAAACAACCTTAACCCTTAGGCTGTTAAGCGCGACTCAAGGACCTTTTGCAGACAGTGTAGATCAAAATCAGACTAAGCAGAACGTGCAATCTGATCTTGGATCCACACTGTCCGATAAGGAAATATTTTCCCCTAAATAAACTATAAAACAGCACCACCCGGGTTTTTAGTATCAGCTTAAAAGTTATTTAGCCGGATAAGGCTTAAAATGACACCGTGTTCGGCTTTGTAAGGCTCCTCGAAAAATTATCGGGGAAGCAAATACATAGAGTTTCCGCATTGTCCGTCCGTTTCTGCGTCCGTCGTACCCTCCACCCGTGCGTTCACTGTGTTGTTTACGCATATTCTCAGGGTCTTCTAAATCGATGATGTTTTGTCACAGTCATAGCCCTAGGAATATTTAGTCCTTAATTTCGTTTCCGCGCCATTTCTCGGCAATCACTAGATAGAATTCAACGAAACTCTATTGGAAGCTTCCTGCAAGAGGGACATGCGCATACTGTCAGTATGTTCTGGTTTCATGATTTTTCTCACGGTTATGGCCCTTTGAATCTTTGGTTCCCTATTTCGTTTTCGCGTTAGTTCTTAGCCAATACTTCTTAGCATTTAACTCTTTACCACATGATTCCGACTTTTAACGACCCTCAGAAAGAAGCCCGTTGAAAACATTGTGGGAAAAGGAGAAAATGCTGGTAACCAGTATTTTCTCATTTTCCCACAATGTTTTCTACCCTTTCCAAAATAAATTTCAGTATTTGAGCCACATTTATTTTGTTGTCTGCAAATGTTTTCAATTTGGACTAGTCTACAGTTTTGTCGTTTGGTAAAGACTTAAAGAAACTTCCCAAGAGGCTTCCTCAAAAGGATGACATATTGTCAGCATAATATTGTTAGATGATTCTGTTTGAGCTATGGCCATTTGAATGTGTTTTCATCATTGGAGAATGAACGGCTAATAATAGCCAGTGTTAACCCTTAGGCTGCTAAGCGCGACTCACTGACCTTTTGCCGACAGTGTGGATCAAGATCAGACTGCACAGAAGGTGAAGTCTGATCTTGGGTCTACGCTGTCCGATAAGAAAATTTTATCACCAAAAAATAAGTTTGAAATATCATTATTTTGGTTTTTACTTTCGGCTTGAAAATTTCATTTCACTTATGCAGCAGGGTAAGGGTTAAAGGACCCTGCAATTAGATCTCGTCTATGCACATTTACTGCAAATTAAAAAAGAATTAACAAAAGGACAGATAATCTATTGTGGCCTGGAAAGATAATGTGTACACCAGGTTATTAGGAGCATATACATGTAGAGAAAACGAAGGATGGTCGCCTATGTTTTATCTTTTTCTGTAAAATGTCTCGACCCTTACCGCACAATCCCATGTTTTAACGACCCTGAGAAAAAAAAGGCTTGTATAAATAATGTAGAAAAAGGAGTTACCTGCATTTTCTCCTTTTCTGACAATGTTTTCTACCATTTCAAAGTAATAATTTTATGCATTTTAACCCTTTCCCAAACAAGCCCTGGTTTTCACGTGTCTGCAGTACAAGTCTTTTCAAAACACTGTGGGAAAAGGAGAAATTGCTCGTAACGAGCAATTTCTCCTTTTCCCACAGTGTTTTCTGCCCTTTTTGATAACTTTCTACCATTTTCATCAAATTTAAAATTGTCGTCTGCAGACTCTTTCAATTTGGACCAGTCCAAAATTTGTCGTTTGGGAAAGGGTTAAAATGACTACTGCTCGGTGCCTCAGTCGGTAATATTTAGGGCTTGAAACCAAGCAGTGACTGGTTTGAATCCCCAGCTTAAACAATTTCCTTCCGAGGATTAAATATGAGCATTGCGATAGGATTCACATCTTTCAAATAGCTGATCATTGTTTCGAGGATGGAAAAGCAGCCCGTGAGAGTAGGCTGGAAAGAAATAGTGCGAAGAACCGATAAAAGAAACTCCAGGAAAGCGTAGATAGATGCACTGGCCTCCGCACTGATATAACCGAAAAAATGCTGAAAACCACGTACACTGATGCATGAAACACATACATGATGATTTAGAGCTAGCCCAATCCCTGTCAACAGATATCAAATATTTTCTAATTCCCCAAAAACGTGTTTTTTTTTCTTCCGGGAAACTACCCTTTTTATGTGTCGGTCTTTCGACTCGGATGTGTAACCCTTTATCCTCATGGGCTATGCAATTTACAGAATGAGGGTGGGGCAACAGGGGCGTAACCAAGGGTTCAGTATCATTACGCGCTCCGAATCGATAGTTCTATTACACCCCTAGGCTGCTAAGCGCGAGAGAGGGCGCTTTTGCGTATAGTGTAAATCAAGATCAGACTGCACAGAACGTGCAGTCTGACCTGAATCTACACAGTCCGATACAAAGAGATTTTCCATCGAAAAGAAATAGGATGAAATCACAACACATGGCTTTTTACCATCGACTGGAAATTTACTTTTTTTTTTTTCAGTTTTAGGTTTAATTATGAAGATGGGGGTTGTTCTATAAAGTGTTTTGCCTGTTCCCATTTTTTCTGCATTACGCACTTGCGTATTGTGCATTATGGACGCTACGCCTTTGGACAAGACCAATTTTCACAGAACATAAATTGTATTTTAAGCACAATTTTTTTCTAAGAAAGCTCGGGGTATCGTGATACCCATGTCGTCGTCTGCGTCGTCGTCTGCGTCATTGTAGTTTGTGTCGTCTGCGTCGTCGTCGTGTGCGACGTTGTCGTCTGCGTCGTAGTCCGGTGCGACGTTGTCGTCTGCATGGTCGTCGTGTGCGCAGTTATCGTCTGCATGGTCGTCGTGTGCGACGTTGTCGCCTGCGTCGTCATCGTGTGCGACGTTGTCGTCTGCGTGGTCATCGTATGCGACGTTGTCGTCTGCGTCGTCGTCTGCGTCACTGTAGTCTGTGTCGTCTGCGTCGTCGTCGTGTGCGACGTTGTCGTCTGCGTCGTCGTCCGGTGACAATTTTGAAATTTTGTGATATCTAGTAAAAAGAAGAAAATGGAGATAACCACCATCAATCCTATAACAGAAGTTTGGAAATGTCTGTCTGTCTGTCTGTCTGTCCGTCCGTCCGTATTCACCAACCATTCTTAAGCACATTCTTTGTCTTAGATTTCAAGATTTTCTGAATTTGAAACTAACACAACTTCTGATTGGTTAAACCACATGGTTTAGCCAATCAGATTGTGTTACTTTCAAATTTAAAATCTGGACAGTAAGACAAATAATGCTCTTAACTCTTTACCAAACGACAAAATTTTAGCCTGGTCCTAGTTCAAATCAATCAATCAATCAATCAATCAATCAAATTTCGTATCTCAATGGAAAAAAAAAACACATATAGCTAACATTGCCAGTCGTCGAGTCACCAGCTAGGTCAACGACAGATTTCGAAAGGCCTACGTGCACGGCGGTTTTGCAAACAAAAATGTCTGATGATCTATTCGGGAAGTCAGTATGAATGACAAAGGCAACTCAAAAGTCAAAATGACTGAACACTTTTGCCCTTTACCAAACAATCCCATGTTAAGGCAACCAGGTTAAGGTTTTTAAAAACATTGTGGGAAAAAGGAGACAATGCTTGTTACTAGTGTTTTCTACTCTTCCTAAGATAAATTCAATCATTGAAGACACATCTCATTTGTCAGTAGATCCCTTCAATTTGGACAGGTCTACAAGTTTGTCGTTTGGGAAAGTTTTAGAAAGATAATTATGAGGTACACTTAATATAAAGGAGAGGAAACGAATGTTAAGAGGGATAGTGCAAGATACAGAACGAAACGCATCCTAAGTTGCACCAAGTACTGCTTCTACAACTTGCTTGGTGTAGATCTACAGGACCTCACATGGGACCTAGGTTTACTATCTCATCCGGAAATAATAAAAAATTCAGTTGGCCATTAGTAAATTCAGAAAGACGACATCAGTAACGAAGAAGGACACATTAAGAAAAATATCTGAGGCATGCTCAGGCAAAAGCTGGCTTTTAATGCATCTCCGTGAGGCATAATACCAAGCAAGTCATCACATTATTATGAATCAATCAAATCCATTTTTTATAACAACCGACTAATTCATGAGGCACACTGGTCCTTTGCCATGCAGAAAATTGACCAATAGCGAAAAGTTTCAGCCCAGGTCAGCCTGCGCATACTACGCAGGCTGAGCTGGGTTGATACTTTTCGCATTATATCCATTGAGCCCCTTTTTCACAGAGCATGGCTCATTTTATAGTGGTATTTCCCTAGTAAGTCACGTAGCGCCCCCCCCCCCCCCTTCCGGTACTGAAATGATTTGCAACAGAATTTTGCAGAGGTTTGTGGGAATGTCACTTGATCAGCAACACGGAGTTACCAACTGCAAAGCGACTAACCAGTAATTTGAACGCAATAGCCCAGTTTCTATTCGTTTTCAAGGAGTGGTATGTTTTGTTGAAATTTGGAAACGACAGCAGTGATTTCTTTGAAGGCTTCCAAAAAATGAAACGTATTTTCTATCCGTCGTAATCTGTGCAACCTTGTGCAGCCGTGAAGGGGCAACATTTGGCATGAAGATACAACTATTACATGTATTATGGTTTTATAACATAAAGATGGAATGGGTTAAAAACTGGCTGAAAAACGAGTATAGACGTGTCTTTAAGCATGATTCATGCTTGCAAGTGTATGATCGATTGACCATTAGAATTATGCCGATCGCGCATGTAGATTACCCCTTTGCGCCTTGGGTAACACCTTGGCTATGACTTTCGCATTTATTTTATTTTGGGCTAGCTATATGCTCCTGATATGTGTTTTGCTGATATATCTACACTCAGCGTTGTCTACGTATGTCATCCTCTTCGAAGATAGACGGGTCTGTAGGACGCATAACTATCCTGTGCAGGATAGATATTAATAAGAGGTGAGTAAATTGCCGCTAGAAATAGCTAAACATGGCTTTTGAATAATACGTCTGTGGAAAAATCAAGCTAGTTTTTCCGCTACAAATTTCTTAAAAAGATCATTATTTCAAACGGGAAAAACAATTTTATAAATACAAATCTCTGTAAAGAGTATCTAAATTTAGACATGGGGAAAACCAGGATTTGTGAAACAGACTGACGATGAAAATAAAAAATAACGTTCCCACCACGCTATGCTTATACCGGGGCTATTTCTCAAGCTTAAAGGCGTTGTCTGCGCATGTCATACTCTCCGAAGATAAACGCGTCTGTTATGACGCATCACTATCCTGTAAAGGATAAATATTAGTGGGTGTGCGTAAATTGATGCTAAAAAACACACACGGAAAATGGCTATAAATGATACGTCTGTGGAATAATCAAGCCTTTTTTTTTTACCACAAATCTCTTAGAAATATAATAATTGCAAACGGGAAAAGTAATTTCAAAAAATCCCCATAGTTTGCTGGAAGTCTCTGTGTACAGTTTCTAAATATAGAGAAGGGGGGAAACCGGGATTTGTGCAACAGACTGAAAACGAAAATAACGACTCCACCATGCTGGGCTTATACCGGGGCTATTTCCCAAGTTTAAAGGGGCCGCGTTCATAAATGACTGGTGCGCTGGTTATTTGCTAGGTGAATCGTACCAGGTCGCGTTCTAGTGAGTAAACGTATATTTATCCCCCGCCGAAAAGGCGGCGGGGGATATGGTAATAGTCTCCGTCCGTCCTTCCGTCCTTCCGTCATTCCATCCTTCCGTCCCACATTTTTGTCCGGAGCATATCTCCAAATGTATTTGAGATATCAACTTCAAACTTCACAAGTGGATAGATCTCATTAAGGAGGCGTGCAGTGTACAAGAACCATTACTCTATCTTCAGTATTTTTGGAGTTATTGCCCTTTGTACATTTTTTTTCTGGAATTTTTGTCCGGAGCATATCTCCAAAAGTATGAAAGCTAGGAACTTGAAACTTCACACACATATAGAACTCATTGAGGAGGCGTGCAGTGCACAAGATCCATTACTCTATCTTCAGTATTTTTGGAGTTATTGCCCTTTGTACATTTTTACTTTGAATTTTTGTCCGGAGCATATCTCCAAAAGTATGAAAGCTAGGAACTTGAAACTTCACACATATATAGAACTCATTGAGGAGAAGTGCAGTGCACAACAACCATAACTCTGTCTTCAGTATTTTTGGAGTTATTGCCCTTTGTAAATTTTAACTTTGGATTTTTGTCCGGAGCATATCTCCAAAAGTATAAAAGCTAGGAACTTGAAACATCACACGCAGATAGAACTAATTAAGGAGAAGTGCAGTGCTAAAGAATCATAACTCTATCTTCAGTAATTGTTGAGTTATTGCTCTTTGTAAATTTTCACTTTGGAATTTTGTCCGGAGCTTATCTCCAAAAGTACAAAGGCTAGGAACTTCAGACTGTATACACTTATAGAATTCTTTAAGGAGAAGTGCAGTTCACAAAAACCAAAACTCTGTCTTCAGTAATTTTTGACTTATTGCCCTTTGTTAATTTTTACTTTGGATTTCTGTCTGGCGTATATCTCCAAAAGTATAAAAGCTAGGAACTTGAAACTTCACACACATATAGAACTAATTGAGGAGAAGTGCAGTGCACAAGAACCATAACTCTATCTTCAGTATTTTTGGAGTTATTGCCCTTTGTAAATTTTTACTTTGGATTTTTGTTCGCACATTTCCCATTCTTGGCCAAGTTTCATACTTATGGCATAAACACAAAAAAGTTTTATAACTCTTGTATGCATTTTAAAAAGAAAAAGTGTCTTTTTTTCTTTTTCAGAAACTTCAATATTCATTAAGTTTTAATGTTTTGTAGTTATTATATCATGTTAAGGCCAACTTTCATAACTTGGACCTGTATTTCAAAAAAGAAAATATGCTTGTTTTTTTATCTTCACTTCAAGCTCTTATTTCGGTGCTGTGTTAGAAAAAGCCCAATCGGCGGGGGATCTGGTGCTTGACAAGCACTTGTTTACTTTGAAATTCACTGCATCGATTGCCGCCTTGAAAAGTAATCCCGTTATGTACCTACAATGCCCATATCGGCAGATAGGTATGTATTTAAAAAATGCCATCTAGCGGAAGATAATGGGCTTATAGGGGCTGTATTTATAATTGACTGGTGCATAGGTTATATGCTAGCTAACCATAGCTGCATGAATCGTACCAGGTAGCGTTTTAGTGAGTACACGTACACAATGTATTTCATTTTGAAACTCGCTGCATCGATTGCCGCCGTGAAAAGTAAATCAGTTGTGTCCCCAGAATGCCCAAATCAGGTATGTATTTGAAAAATGCCACCTAGCGGAAGATAGTGCTACACCTAACACTCAAAAAGTTGCCTCCCTGTCTCATTCGCGCATCTAATAAAGGGAGGCAATAATAATATACTAGCCAAGACCAAATGGTCTGACATGTTGTGCTATTACGTCTTTAACTAAATTTGATCGTCATAGATGCAGAAAGTAATGACGAGGGAAAGAACTAGCTTATTCGCTCTTAATCAAATGACAAAATGTTTTACCTATCGGATTAGGAAACGTTAGCAGACGGCACAATATGGTTCAAACAATGCGATTTGCTTTCCAAGGATAAAAACATTGTGGGAAAAGGAGAAAATGCTGGTCACCAGCATTTTCTTCTTTTCCCACCATTTTTTTTAAAAAAGCCTTCTACTTCAGGGTCGTTAAAGCTCTATATTGTATGATACAAGGACAACCTGCTATACGCGATCATGAACGTATTTTTTGGGATGTTGCGGCTAAGATCATTCTACATACATGTGCAGTCTGATCTTGATCTGCACACTCAACGTCTCTACCTACTTATTCTGTCATATAGCTCTAATCCAACTTAACCCTTTACCAAACGACAAAATTCTAGACGTTTCCGAACTGAAAGCATTTGCAGACGATAAAATGAAGGTGGTTCAAAATTTGAAATTTGTTTTTTGAAGAGTAGATAACATTTCTGCGAAAGGAAAAAGAAATGTTGGTTACCAGCATTTTTCCCCTTTTTAAAAAAGTCTTCTTCAGGGTCTGTAAACTCGGGAGTATTTGGTAAAGGGTTAACTTTTTACCAGACTACAAAAAATTTACACCGGTCGTTTTCAGCAACCGACACTTTGGGTTTGGCTCGGGTAATAGGATTGGTCTTTGATACAAAGATTACTTTGCGGGGAAAAAGGAAAATGCTGGTCACCAGCATTTTCTCTGCAGCGTTTTTTTTTTTCAAATTTACAAGTTAGGCAATTTTGTGTTCTGACGACCCTGACGAAGGATTAAGAAAATATTGCAGGAACAGAAAAAAATGCTGCTAACCTGAATTTCTCTAGTGTATAAAAGACAAATCATTTAAAATGAATCTTATTTCATATGTCGTCTGCAAACACAATTTTGGAAAGCCTTGAATTTTTTACTGTTGTCGTTTTTAAAAAAAAAAAAAACTCGTGACCAAACAATCTTTAACGACATGTGAAAACATTGTGGGAAAAGGAGAAATTGCTGGTAACCAGCATTTTCTCCTTTTCCCACAATGTTTTTTACCATTAAAAATCACCAATTGGACTTGGGTGTTGTTGTCGTTTAGTAAGGAGTTACAGAGATGTTGTATTGAATGCAAGCATGATAACCTATATCCTCCTTAGATTCTATCTTTGACAGTAGCATAGATAATTCGAGCCATGCTCTGTGAGAAGGTTGTTTAATGCATCTGAAAAAAAAAAGTTGCGACCCAGGTCAGCCTTCACAGTCCGCGTACGCTGACGTGGGTCGAAGCTCGTTGCAACTGGTTTTAAGATTTTCTGCATGTCGAAGGGCCATTCTACCGCATGATTCAGTCGGTTGTTAGACAAAATATTTTTTTATGAAAATATCTTTATGTGATGACTTGCTTGGTCTAATGCATCACAGAGATGCATTTGACCCCCTTTTGCCAGAGTAGTGCTCTTATATTTTCTTCATGACATTAACCCTTTACC
This sequence comes from Tridacna gigas, assembly GCA_945859785.2. Taxonomy (NCBI): domain Eukaryota; kingdom Metazoa; phylum Mollusca; class Bivalvia; order Cardiida; family Cardiidae; genus Tridacna; species Tridacna gigas. The sequence continues at coordinate 46,057,624 of OX244030.2, read as the reverse complement.
TAACGATCCTGAATTTTAACGACTCGTGGGAAGAAGAATTCGGAAATACTGTGTGAAAAGTTCAGTTAGATCTTCTGCTAGATCTAATATTTAGAATGGAAGTATACATAGTGCTGAATGGGAATCAAATCCAATCACTATTTTTTACAAGGTATCGTACATACAAGATCAGACTGGGTATATTTTGTGCAGTCTGATCTTGTACAACTCACAATAAGAATCTACATCTCAGCACCACTGTTTTTCAGGCCTGTTCACATCGCGTATACAAATCGGTATGCCGATCCAAGTAGCGCAGTCGGAAGCGTACAGAACTTGAGACCAGTTGGTCGCTGGCACGAATCCCCCAGTTCGGCCAATTTCTTTCCGAGAATGGATGATCGTCATTGCAACAGGATTCATTAATCTCTCATCGCTGGTAATTGTTAATACAATGGTTATGTGAGAAAGCAGAAATGTGGCTTGGAAAGAACTTTGTACGAAGTATTGGTTGAAGAAAATCTAGTGTCCTTATTGACCTACCATTCTTAATTTCATTGTAATTCTAATTCTAGATTAAGAAAGTAGGCTACTTAACGCAACTTCTGAACCATTTAGCTTAGCCAATCAAAAGTTGTGTTTCTTTCAACTTTATAAATATCTTGAGAATAAGACTAAGAATGATCTAAGAATGATTGGTGAATACGGACCTAGGAAAGCGTGGATAGATGCACGGACTGCTGCGATATAACTGACATTGTGTTGGTAATGGCGCTAAACATTGTGCGAACGAACAAACAAACGAGCACACAAACAAATCGGTACCTCACAATTACTCTGCGCACTTTGAATACACGTAGCGCATTAAAGCGCAATGTACTCAATATCGGTGTTTCCCGAAAACGGGTCATTGAGCGATTTCGGAAAATGAACATTATTTTTCGAATATCAAGCAATAGCATTTTACCCGACTCTGTATGTATTACGTTAGCAACGATTGTGGACTTAATTGGATTAATGCGACGAATTTCGCACAGTAATATTTTACATCATTTCTTTTTTACATGTTCGTGCTTTGTTTACATTTATTTTCAAACCGTCTGGGTTTTATAAATAGAACTGTATCTGCGTAGGATGTGGGATTTTAGAGTAGATATCTGCTTGCTTTTTGTGTGAAGACATGTTTCTGTTTAGCACGTACTTAGCGTTTACGCACGCTGATGGTAATATTAAGTGCAGATTCAGACGATGCAGATAAAGATCAGACTGCTCCGAACCTGCAGTCTGATCCTAATTTACACTGTCTGCAATGCAAAGAGTTGTTGGCTATCAGTTACCGTAACCCTTTACGCTTCAATACGGAGATACTTTCTCGTCTCCTAGCAGCAGAAAGACAGCTTTGAAAATGTTGTGAAAAGAGGAGTCACTGCTCGTATTAGGATCCTGTCCTGCAATTCCAGTGGGAAAAAAAAGTCTTTGTTCCTTACACAGTTCCATGCACGTTCAGCTCCAAGAGTTGACTCTTTTTGTAGATAGATCTATATGTGTAATTTAGGAAGGTCTATAATTGGTTTGCACAGCGATGCTTTAACGTGCAACGTGTATGCCTCTAACAGCAAATGGTCAACGTGCCTGGCATTGTAGTTAAAGGATTGCATGCGAGTTTCTCATTTCAAATGTGTTGGAAAACATACTTGAGCGGTGCACTGAGAATATAATGCATAAATTACTGGTAAGCAGTTTGTCACTTAGTCTAAAAACCACCTGAATCATAAAGTAGAATGGGCCATTTAGATGCAGAAAATTTACTCACAGCAAAACGTTTTGACTCATGTCAGCCTGCACAGCTGACATTGGTTGATACTTCTGAGTAGACGCGTTAATCCTTAGGCTGCTAACAGCGACTTACTGACCTTTTTATGGACAGCGTAGATCAAGATCAGACTGCACAGAACGTGCAGTCTGATCTTGATCTACACTGTCCGATAGGGAGATATCTTTCCTCTAAAAATACCTTTGAAATAGGAAACTTTGGGTTTATACTGTCGGTTTGAAAGTGTCATTCCTTTTATTTAGCAGGATAAGTGTGAATTAATCAAACTTTTCACAGAGTTTGTGTAGGTTGTTTATGGTATATCCGGTTTACTATATTGTAGTGAGAATGTAGTGTATCAAACTTTCCATGTATATGAGCCGTGCTCTGGTAAAAGTGGGCTTAATGCATCTTCCTGATCCATGATAACAAGCAAATTACCACATAACTATGGATCAATAAAATTCATTTTGTATAACAACCGACTGATTCATGAGGTACACTGGTCCCTTGATATGCAGAAGATTGACCAATAGCGAAAGTATCGGCCCAGGTCAGCCTGCACGGACTGCGCAGGCTGACCTGGGTCGATACTTTTCGCAGATGCATTAAGCCCCCTTTTTCACATAATGCATTTCATATTATTTGACAAAACGATGTGCAGATCTACGTAGATCTAAACAAGTACTCTTAGTTTTTGTTACATGTTTTGCACCCGTTGCTCAGTGGCCAAGTAGTTTGACTTAAAATCTGAAAACAACAGTTGGATGCCAGCTTGCGGCACTGATACGTGTTCCTTGTATCTTTCTCCATGGCAGTTTAAAGCCGTAGGGTCCAGCCCGATAACTCAGTCGGTAACTTACACTCCTTAAAATCAAGGCCAGGGGTTGCACGTTCAATTCCCCGACTCGGCAAGTTTCTTGATTATATAATTGCGATAGGATTCATACCTCGCTCACCGCTGATTATAGTTTCGACAAGGACTATTTGGGTCAGAAGCCAGTGGCATGGAAAGACTACTAGGCGAAGAACTGGTTAAAAAAAAGAAAAGAAAAAAACACTAGAAAAGAATCCATAGGTGCGCTGGCAGCTACGATTTATGTGAAATGATGTTGAAAACGGCGTTAAACACCATAGAAGCAAAGCAAAGCGCATTAAACACAACACGTGCACCAGCTGCAACGATTGAATTTAAACAATGTTGAAAACGGCATTAAATACCACTGAAGCAAAGCACAGCGTGTAGCCTAGTACTTGTCAAGCCTTTTATGGGAGTGACGCTTCGGAAATAACAAACATTTGCAAAGTCCATGCAAAGAATCGTTCCTAGGAACATGAAGACAGTTGTACTGGCTCCTTTGGAAAAAAACATCCTAAAAATAATAAATATTGTGATGTGAAACAACACATACACAGACAACCAGTCACAGACGACTTGATCCAGGTCACGATTCGCTGACTATCGCGACATATAATTCTGATATTATGAAGGATGTTGATCAGTAGGCTTATCAGCCTTTTTTTCTGTGAAGTGTGATCTTTGTTTACAACCGTTGATAACAAGAACGATGTATTCCCTTAACTCTGGGCTGCTAAGCGCGACTAAATGCGCTTAAAATTGCGGTCAGTTGAGATGAATATCAGACTTTGCTAAACGTGCAGTTTGATCTTGCATCCCCACTGTCCGATTAGTCTCAAAAATGAGACGTTTACAATGTTTCTTTTCATATCTGGACATTTATTGTGCACCGGACCGTCATGAATTTTCCGGGGGATAAGCTACAGCGCTGTAGTCGGTTTAATCTGTATTATAACGAAATTCAATTAAGTTTTAGTAACACACATAACCCAGCACAAATTATTAAACGTTTTATTTCCAAAAGCACTTTTAGAAGTCGTTTATAACATGTAAATCTAGAAAAAGCTCACGAAATTTATCGTGTTTGGCAGCCATTATGTGTCTATTTTCGGAAACGTAAACATTTCGAGTAAAAGATGAATGAAACTGTTTTCCTTATGTTTAGTGTTGGAAATACTTATTTGAGCCATGCTCTGGCAAAAGGGTGCTTAATGCATGTCCGTGATGCATGATACCCAGCAAGTTATCACTTAATTTATAGACTCACAAAGTCCATTTTGTCTAACAACCGACTTCATCATAAGGTAGAATGGTCCTTTTACATGCAGGGCCGAGCCCCGTAGCTTAGTCGGTAGCGTACAGAACTTGAGAACAGGAGGTCGCTGGTTCGATCCCTGGCTCGGCCAATTTCTTTCCGAGGACTGATGATAGTCAGTGCGACAGGATTCATTCCTCTGTCACCGCTGACCATTGTTTCGACAATGGCTATGTGGGAAAGCAGCCGGTGGCTTGGAAAGAATATTAAGCGAAGTACTGGTAAAAGAAACTCCAGGAATGCATGGATAGGTGCACTGGCCGCCGCGATATAACTGAAAAATGTTGAAAATGGCGTTAAACTCCATACAATCATAACAATTCACATGCAGAAAATTGAGCAATAGCGAAAAGTTTCGGCCTAGGTCAGCCTGCGTGACCCCTTTCAAACCAAAAGAGAGAAGGTAACGAATGCTGCTTTGTTCCACAGTGATAAAAAAAAAAGTAGTGAAGAACAAACTCAAACTGTATACCTATTTATTCCATAGAGTACCCTGTTCGACCTTTGTGATGTCTGCAGACTCTGATAGTCTACTGTCTAGATCGAGATCATATTACGTAGTATTTGCAGTCTGATCCAGACCTAGTAAATGTTGTTCTTTTGTGAGAGAAACTGACAAAATGTGGCTTCGTACAGAAATGTTTGAGCCATACGCTGTGAGAAAGGGCTTAAATGTATCTGCAAAAAGTGTCGACCGATGACAGCCTGGGCAGGCTGACAGGGTCGAACCTTTTTGCTATTTGTAAATGTTCTGCATGTCAAAGGACAATTCTACATCATGATTTAGTCGGTTTTTAGAAAAAATGGATTTTATCACATGTGTTCATGATAAAGTGATGACTTGCTTGGCATAATGCATCAGGGAGATGCTTTAAACCCCCTTTTGCCAGAGCGCAGCTCATCTGGTTCTTGTCTCTTTTGTTAGCTTTTGATTGAAAAGCGCTAATTTTAGCTTATGTAACACGAAGAGATAGCACGTTATTTATCGATGTCTTTATATGTTGTATTCACACTCAATTGCACATTTAACGTAAGGTAAACAAAACAAACAGAAAAGAAAATTCTGATACTTATATGGGTAAAAATCTAGGCAAACATTATGGCAGATCATGTCTGAGTTCATTGACTGGGAAGTAGTACACGCCGTTTTCAACCTTATTTAAGCAGGGCTTTGCCTGGATTTTGTCAAACTGGGGCAATATATGACCCCTTTAAAATAAAGTTAGGAAGGCAAACATCTTAATTTTTGGGGTCATTCAGAAAATTTTGGAGTCCAAATTCAAAGAAACGGGGGGGGGGGGGGGGGGGGGGGTTCAGGGAAAACTCTGTTTAAATCATACTACGGTGACAGCTCGCTTTTCAGGTGTGTTTTTGGTTTCAGCACAACTAAACTGGCGCTCTTTAAGTCAAACTAAATGTCTTGCACAAAAACACTGTGACAAAGAACATTAACCCTGGAGTGGGGGTCAAACCCTGAACTGCCTGATTAAGAGTACTACACCTTCACAACTAAGCCGTGCAAGACATCTGTGGCAAATAAAAAAAGAAACCTTCAACTTAATTCCTTTACCAAACAAATCGTGTTTTAATGACCCTCAGAAAAAAGCTTCAGAAAAACATTGTTGGAAAAGGAGAAAATGTTGGTAGCTAGTATTTTCTCCTTTTTCATCAATGTTTGTTATCTTTCAAGGCAATTGTCATCATTTTGAGCTACGTAAATTGATTGTCTGAAATTGCTTCCAATACATACGAGCCTAATTTTTTATCGTGCAATATATCTAGATGGAATATTTTCTCTTGAAAGTATGAAATACAAAGCTATGCTAGCCGCTACGCCTGTTTATAAATCTATTTCAAACAGCTCAATAGGAAAATGTCCCGTATATTTGCCTTGGAAATAGTAGCCGATAACTCTCTCATTAGTTGGTTTTACCCATGCCGCCATAGCTCACTTGACAGCTATCTGGGCTTGCTATGAAAAGGTTGCGAGTTAGATTCCATTTTTAGGGTTACAAATACATGTGTACTTACTCTCTTGTAAAAAAAAACATTTAGAATGTGTTTTTTGAAAATATTTTTAGAAAATTATAATTTTCCACGTTAATCCTAGGTAACATTGTTGATGGCCCTACAGAATCTAACCAAACAACCCTTCAACCAGCCAACCACACAACTGACCACACCATCTGCTAAACCAAATAACCATTAGAATTTCCGGTTAACCGACCGACCGATCGATAAACTAAGAAATCCGTCAACCTTTTATCATACCATTCATTTAATTCACGGCTCATCAATACAACTATTTTATACAATTGTCATTCCTCCTTTCATTCCTGTTCACCTATCCTCTTCATCTATCCACCCCATCCATCACTTATAATATGCATTCATTCTTTCCGTAAATGCATGCATCAATCGATCGATCCATCGATCGACCGCCCGACTGAACAGCCAATCAATCAATCAATCAATCAATCAATCAACCAGTCAGTCAGTCAGTTAATCAATCAATCAATCAATCAATCAATCAGATGTACTTGTTACTTGAAGCTGAGACGACAACCTTGTATCGATCGTTGCTGTTTTTTATGGTTGTGTAACGGCTCGAACTAGTCACCTCATCAACGTGAGTTTGGCATGTTCCCTAAAATGCTTATCGCTTGCATGGTGCTGTCTCGTTTGTCCATCAGGCACTCTGTTATCTTTCTTATTCAGCACAGGCTGGCATCGCTGACAATTGCTTTGTTAATTAGGTAGCAAGTAATACGAAGGAAAAAAGTCAGACTTACAAAAAGGCAGAAGAAATGTGAAGAACTTTAAATTTTTTACCAGACGACAAACTTTTGGACTCGACCATATGGAAAATATCTGAAGACAACAAAATAAGTATGACTCAAAGGATTAGATTTGTCCTTGAAAAAGTAGAAAACATTGTGGAAAAAGGAGAGAATGCCGGTTATTAGCATTCTCTCCTTTTCCCACAATGTTTTTATAATCGTACTTCATCAGGATCGTTAAAATTCTTGATTTGTGGGCAAAATATATATCCCCACAATGTTTTATTATATATATATATTTTGCCCACAAATCAAGAATTTTAACGATCCTGATGAAGTATGATTATAAAAACATTGTGGGAAAAGGAATATATATTTTGCCCATAAATCAAGAGTTTTAACGATCCTGATGAAGTATGATTATAAAAACATTGTGGGAAAAGGAAAAAATCACACACACACACACACACACACACACACACACACACACACACATATATATATATATATATATATATATATATATATATATATATATATATATGAGCCATGCTCTGTGAAAAGGGGGCTTAATGCATCTGCGAAAAGTACCGACCCAGGTCAGCCTGTGCAGGCTGACCTGGGCCGAAACTTTTCGCTATTGGTCAATTTTCTGGACGTCAAAGGAGCAGTCTACCTTATGATACAGTCGGTTGTTAGACAAAATGGATTTTATGGGTTATGTGATGACTTGCTTGGTATGATCAGCGATCATATATGTAATATACGATCCCTGGTATGATGCCTCACGGTGATGCGTTAAGCCCCCTTTTACCAGAGCATGGCTCATACACATGTAGGACTACTTATTAAAAAATTGCTTATCTCTCATTAAGTATCTGCCTTTAAATTTTACAATTTATGGATAAATGGGTTTCTGTTGAGTATTAAGAGAGGAGATTAGTATCTACATTGTTCTAAGTACTTAAAATTTCCAGTATCCATGCACGAGAGACAAATTTTACATCACGATCAAAGTAAAAAGGTTCAAAATCACCGAAAACAAGATTTTTTTAAAAACTTTTTTACAACTAAATGAAATTTGCCGAAAGACGGTCAGCTTAAATTTTTCGAACATTTTTCTGGGTTGAAATTGCCACTCTCCACTTCTAAATGTTCACAGATTAAGCTCTCTTCTCTAACTTTTCTGTTTTGTGGGAGACTTTTTAAAAGCTGTCCAGTTTACTTTTCAACGAAGTTTACATCTGTCACATGACTGATCAGGTGCTGAGCAACTTGGTACCACGTGACAAGACGCCATGTTTGCAACAGATAAATAAATATGAACACAGGTATTATTATAAATGCGATAAATAACGTACAAGGTGTGAATTCTATCTTCGGGAAAAATACTAAGTGCTTGATAGAAAGTTGGAATATGGCTTGCATGCGATCATTCACAATCATTTTCACGCTAAAATACCTCACGTCACTTGAGAAGGTTACACTGTAGGTTGACAGCAAATCACATTCGAATAATATTGTTGGTGTTAAGTGATTAACAAAAAGCACTTGGGCAGAGATTCTTTTTTAAATGTAAATATATTAAAAAGTTTAAAGTTAGATATTTGTTCTATTTGTTATGCGCATTGAGCATATTTCCCTCAAGTCCACCCGAATTTCCCCGAGGAAAGAGATGCTCGCTGTAAATATTGTCCGCAATGAACCCGGTTGGGCCTTCGTAAGATATTTTGCCTAAACGCGTAAACGCGTTCGAAACATGTCTTTGATGTCTCTTTAAATGTGTGCCGTGTTCTGTGAATAGGTGGCTTAACGCATCTACAAAAAGTATCGACCGGGGTCAGCATGTGCAGTCCTCTCAGGATGACCTGGGCCGAAACTTCTCGCTATTAATCAGTTTGTTCTGCAGGTGTCAGGACAAGTTTACGTCATGATTCAGTCCGTAGTTACACAAAATGGACTTTATGGATCCATGATCATGTGATGACTTGCTTGGCATCATGCATCAAGGGGATACATTAAGCCCCCTTATGCCAGAGCATGGCTTATGTCTGTCGCGCTTGATATATCTTCAACACAGTCCGATTGTTTGTTCAGATTTATACGTCTTTAATACTGTTAATACATGTATTTAGTCAAATTTACCTACATATTCTCAAATTTGTTTTAAGTGTAAATGCTGTGGATGAAATATATATATATGTGTGTGTGTAGAAGCTGCATTTAAGTTTAATCATTAAGGTTCCATGAAATTCCATCCTTCCACCTGACAACGCGTGTGCAGTGACTGAAGTTCCAGCATTGTGCCAAGGGGCGGGGGCGTAGTAGCTCGAACTCTTAAACTCTAAATCACTAGAAATGGAGGAAGTGTAAAAACACTGACTGTTGTACTAGTATTCCCTTTTATTTGTGTATGTGTATTTATTGCCACTTAAACCACAATTGCTTTGATTAGAAATAACTCTAAAGTGACCTCGTCAGCCGCAAAGGGTATGAACTAGATGGAAAAAGAGCGCAAAAAAAGTATAAATATTTTGCTTCTCTGAAAAAAACATGTACTATTTCATAACAAAAACAATGTAGTGCATTTTGCAAAATTTCTTTACGGACTGATTTATTAAACAAACCACAGAATGACCTGTGATATGGGTTTTTAGACAATAAAAGAAGGGAAAAATGAAGAAAAAATCTTTTACAGCTAAATCATTAAAGCAAAATCTAGTCTGCTTTTATTAATACATGTACTTTGAAATGAACTGTTGGAATGAGTTACAAAACATTACAAAAACACACACATGTGTTTCTGTAATGCTGAAACTCTTAAACGAATGAATCATTCAAATATTACTTATATCATATTCATAAAACTGATAGACTGACTTTCTCTTAGAATCTTAGAATGAATATTTTGGTATGGGTAATTACATGTAGATTGAATAAAACAAAGGAGAAAAGTTGTCAATAGAGATGTTTCTAAAATGAAATATTACCACCTTTTTCTTGCAATCATATGATTATCGATAAAGATGGTTCTGACATGAAAAATCAACACTTAAATCTTTTTCTGGCAGTCCTATTATCATGTATTTTTATACAATTGCATGACACTGATCTATACATAGTTTTGGTAGAAATCCTGTTATGAACTGATTGCATTGGCAATGAGAAAGAATAAGGACAAGATAAATGTACTTTAATATACATATACATATTTATGTAACTGAAATACCGAAGATGCTTTTTTACATGTGTATACCATTGAAAGTATATTTTAAGAATAAATAAATAAATAAGTAAATCTTTCATCTTGTTGCAGAGAATATTTTGTACACCTGCATGCCACTGATCTGTATTGAGAAGAAAAAACTGTTGACATGGATGAGTGCAGTGTATCAAATAGGAAACTTAATATGTTAAAATTGAAACTTTCAAGTATGAACTTATTCGTTGAAGACATTTTTTTTTTTTTTGTAGATTGACACGCCATGATTAATCAGTAGAATTTATTTCAGTGAACTGTAAGCATTTTTAACGAAACAACACACACATTAAGGTGTCTCAGTCCCTAATGGTACATATGCATAAGTGTTTACAATGATTAATACAGGGAAAAAATAAAAGGAAGTTTAAAAAAAAAACGATTAGAACGATTGAATCAAGGAAGGATTTGCATCTGGACCTAAACATGTGTATCTCATTTAAATATGCAATTTATTTTGAAACTTTTGAATTGGTGCTAAAATTCGCAAGTAAAACAGAAAAAGAGATGTTAAAAAATCTGACCAACTGACGGCAAGAAGGGTTTTTGAATATTTGTATGCAACTGTCCTATGCAGTTTTTCTTTAAGCTTCTTTGTTAGAAAACGGTGAGCTGCAGTATTAATCGTTAGTTTACTTTTGTGGAGCACCGTACAATTTTTTAACCTGACCCTTCAGACCTGTTGACATTTCTTGACCTGTGCTGTCTTGCTGGAAATCATAGACAATGTTGAAGGTTTGCTTATTCTTTTGTGTGTATTTGTGTGTAATGCCGCTTTAAACTCTTCTTCAGCTGTATCATACTGGTTTGTCCACCTATTCATGCATTCCTGGAGTTTCTTTTACCAGCACTTCTGACAAAAACTTTTTTCAAACCTCTTGCTACTCATCTAGACCATGTTCAGCAGTGAAAGTAAATCATGGTGCATAAATCCTCGAAAGCAGTTTGGCCGACATTGGGTTCGAACTCGCGACCCGAAGATTATTTTCTATGTACTTTGAGCTAACCAGGCACGGCTAGACATCAAAGAAGCTTTATGATACCATTTAAATCGTAAGATCTTTACAATAACAAAATTCGTTGGACAGCAATCAGTTTGGGATTGTAAGACTCTTTCTTAAGATTTATCGTTGCTTCTGATCATACAGTCCTGCAAGGCGGTTCAAATTTTTGGATAATTTCCATTAAGCGGTAGATCGGAATGGCATACTGACTAAATAAAAGAATAAATGAGGGAAAATATATTGAAAAAAAAAAATTTAGTTTACTTACGAATTGCTTCGGGGACGAAAAGAAAAAAATAAAAATCCGAAATCGTCAAACTAAAAACACTACACATACAGACTTTTGATAAATAAATAAATAAATAAATAAATAAGGAAAAAAAAAACTTTGAAGACAGAAAAATAGAAATATTCATAAACACTTTTTGTCATTGATTCAAGTTGAAGAGCCAAAATCATATTCCTTCCTAACTGAAATTTTGTAGTCATAGTCTGGCACATTGTACTTTTAGACTATACACGAAAACAGTTGAGTTGTTCTCTGTGAAAAGAGGGTTCCATGCACCTGCAAAAAACATCGACGCCTATAAACCTGCGCAGTCTGCGCAGGCTAAACTGGGTCAAACTCTTAGCTATTTGCCTATTTTCTTTATGAACATAGAACATAGTTTATTCAGTTAGCATCCAGAAGGTCATTGGCCCATGAGGATTCCACAATACAGCACATATACAATACAATATGACGGACAACAGCAACAAGATACATATACTAATAGATCTACATACATCTTAAATACATCTGAAATGCCCAAATGAAGTATGTATCCACTTCTCTTCAACTTGCCCGAAAACGAAAGCGAAATTCGGCAAGGAGAACAGTGGATGTCTAGTTAAATAAATTTAAAAAATTTTCGAGATGGGTGTAACTCGGATTTTTACGACCTCTAGAGAGAAAACTTTGGAAAACACTGGGGTAACATTGGTAACCAGCATTATCTCTTTTTCCAATAATATTCTCCAGGTCTTCTTACTCGTATTTTATTGTTTTTATGCACATACAATTTGTCGTTTGCAACAGCTTTTAAATTGAATCAGCCTAAATTTTTTGTCGTCTTATAATGGGTTTAAAAAAAAAACAGATACTTCATTCTATGCGATCAACATATGAGACTTTGTGAGTATAATTACCTGACAAAAAAACTTGAGATAAAAAAAATAAGCGAACAATCAAACAAACTCGGATTTTTCACGACCTCAAAAGAGAAAACTTTGGAAAACATTGTGGTAACATTGGTAACCAGCATATTCTCCTTTTCCAACAATATTCTCCATGTCTTCTTACTCGTAGTTTATTGTTTTTATGCACATACAGTTTGTCGTCTGCAACAGCTTTCAAATTTAACCAGTCTAAATTTTTGTCTTCTTGTAATGGGTTAAAAGAAAAATATCATTATATGAGACTTTGTGAGAATAATTACTCGCAAATAACTTGGGATAAATCAAACAAATAAACAAACAATCAAACAAACTCGAATTTTTAACGACCTCAAAAGAGAAAACTTTGGAAAACATTGTGGTAACATTGGTAACCAGCGTTCTCTCCTTTTCCTACAATAATCTCCATTCCTTCTTACTGTTTGTTATTGTTATATGCCCATATAATTTGTCGTCTGCAACAGCTTTCAAAGTGAGCCAGTCTAAATTTTGTCGACTTGTAACAGGTTAAAAGGAAAAAAAGATACTTCATTCTATGCGGTCATCATATATATGTGACTTTGTGAGTATAATTACCTGCAAATAACTTGTGATAGGCCTAGCAGTGTAGTAAGATTAAGGTGAACAATAACTCTTTATTGAAAAAATTACTGAGTTAATTCCTGATATAAAGCATATCATTTCTTATTTCAAATGATCTATGTATGAATTATCCCAATTTTTGCACGATGACTTTATTTGTTGCACTAATAAGTTCTACGAATTTAAACATATTTGGCCTATGCCAATAATACTTGGGTAAAATTTGTTTTCTGAAATCTAGATATATTTCACATTCCATTACAAAATGATATTCATCTTCCAACTTTTTACAGAAATTGCATTTACGATAATTTAATGGTGTCCATGTCGGTCTGTTCCATAGTCTGTGGGAGGAAACACGAAGACAAGACAAACTTTTTCTAAATTTAGTAACGTGTAATATGTTAAGGTATGGCTGAAAACGAAAATCGGCTATAGTTCTATAAAAAAAGTACCAGAGAATCATTAAGACGACCGTGCCAACCTTGTAAAAAATGATCTCTGATCCTTTTCTTAATTAGACTGAGAAATAACTTTGAATCACCAACAGTTTGGGAAATCCACACGTCTGGGAATCCTAAATTGAATAATGTATCCCTTAAAAGTGAACACCAGTTTTTACATTGGGTTTTTTCTTGTAGATCTTGAAATAAAGCCTGGTAAATGATATGAATATGTCAAATGTCATTCACCTCATGATTTAGTCAGTTGTATTTGGACAAAAGGATTTTATGGATCAATAATTATATGATAATTTGCTTTGTATAATGCATCACGAAGATGCATTAAACCTCCTTTTTGCCAGATCGCCACTCAGTTTATTTATTTATTTATTTTAATTTCTGATAAATCCCGAAGCCGAGACTCCCCTAAAGGTATATTTCACAATGAAAATAATAAGTAACAAAAATAGACTCCTCAATATTGAAAACACACACACGAAAAAAAAAGGCTATTCGATTGGTCACCTCATGTATTTATAGATGAAATGAATATTTTACCTATAGCCTGTAGAACTTAAACATATTTTATTTTAACCCATAGGCTGCTAAGCGCGACTCAATGACCTTTGCGGACAATGTAGATCAAGATCAGACAGCACAGAACGTGCAGCCTGATCTTGAATCTACACTGTCCGATGAGGAGATTTTTTTCCTACAAAAAAAAAAAACTTTTGAAATAGCAAAATTTGGGTTTTCACTATAGGCTTGAAATTTTCATTTCACTTATATAGCAGTTTAAGGTTAAAAGGATTAAGTTTTGATCGAAATGTACCTGAAAATGACAACTCATTACTTTCTGGTATATTCATATAATGAAACTATGAATATTTTCGATCAGTAGTGAAATACATGTAACATAAATATTTTTTTAAGTAAAAATAAAAAGAAAGTAAAATGGGGTCTTTGATCAACGTTTCCCGAAATATTCATATAATGTCTCAATTGGTAATTTTTACCTTAAAATAGATAAAAAAAAAAAGGATCAGTTATTTGCCATGTAGTAACAATTTATGTTTCGATGTGAATATAATTTCTTTTTCTCACTGACGATTTGTATCTTATTTCATGCTTTCCGGTAGGATATCGAGAAATAGCGGTGAAAATATTTTTCGATATTACACGGGTACGACCAGTGAGAATACCGACCACGGGGAGTTTGTACTGATTTTTATGGAAGTCTCGACAAAAAAAAAAAAAGGCGTTAGCAGCATGAAATAAATAGAATATTTGTTTTTTTCGGTGAAAGATCGAAATTTATTTCATCTCGTGAACATCATCGGTAATATTTTCACTCGTGGCTGCTGCGGCACGAGTGAAAATATTACCGATGATGTTCACGAGATGAAATAAATTTCGATCTTTCACCGAAAAAAACAAATATCCTCTATGTATCTTTTGAAATTGACCAGTCACTGATTTCCTACAGTATGCACTAAAATGCCAACCATGTTTTTGACAGGTCTCCGACTCAAAATTAGATTAAAAAACTTTAGGAAAAAAAATCATGAAAACCAGTTATAAATATTGTACAGTGTGTTTACTGTTAATGAACTATTTTCGCATTGAATGGTAAAATTACATCGAAACAGGCCATTAAGTAATTAAAAAGGTGACCATTAATCGATGCTGATAAAAAATGTTGATCGTAAAGATACGAATTTTTAACCGATAGCTTAAATCAGAAGTGCAAAATGATCATGAAGAGACTAAAAAAAAAAACGACAAGTAATTGCCTTTATAGGGCATTCAAGTAGATTTGACTATTTCCATTGAAAACAGAAGTGACATAAATTATAAAAGGACCGTTTGAGAAAAGAAATGTATTTTTCTGATTGACCAGTCGTAAATTTTCTGAAGTGGTCTTGAAAATAGGATTATTTGCATAGACAACTTAAATTTAAATTACATAAGCAGTCCGAAGAAAAAGCAGACACCGTTTTTCTAGAGTATTTGTATATGTTTTTGATATTTCAGTGACAACTCACGAGAGAGAGAAAGAGAAGAAAATAGCGAACAAATATTTTGTGAAAAGGTAGAAAATATCAAAGATACAAGATTCAAGATTTTATTACTTATGTATACACACGCATTTCGTATCTTAATATTCGTGTTACAAATTAAAAGGTGATTTCAAATAATGAGTTCTAATAATCAAATGCAATAATTGGACAAGAGGAAAAATAGGAAGAAAATAGGAAAAGTGGACAATGAGCACGGAAAAATTAAGTTTTTAATAACAACATAGTATCGTAGACATTTCCTTGGCGATGGCAATCGTTAGACTTGGTTTAGCATTGATCGAATGGTCAATCATAGAAGCAACTCTACCGATCAGCCATATCACATATACTATACAGTGCGGAAAATTTTGGTTAAACGCTTAACCCCTTACCGAACGATCCCTTGTTCTAGCGACCGTGAAGAAGTAGACTTTTGAAAATATCCGGTCATTTTTTTCCATGTGTAATGAAACATGTATATGTGTGATATTTTTCTTTTATTTTATGAATTTGAGTAGTAAATGATTTTAGTACAATTAAAAGAAGTTGAAATAAGTATTGGATGTTTATATATGTTTGCCGTGTAAAAAGTTTGTAATTTTTTTCGTATTTTTGTAATGTTGTATTGGTTCAAACGTGGGAAAACATGTAGATCTAAATAAATTTCAGACACAGACGTAATTATTAAATTTGACACGAAAGGGGAAATGCATCAAATTGAAGTATCTTCTTTGACCGATGTGGAAAGCCTTTGGGTAAATTGGCAGTTGTCTGTAGTTGGAAATTGCTGCTTTACCTACAGTTAGTGGCTATAAATGATTCATCAAACTTGGAATTTCCATTGACTTACATGTATTTCCAACTTTAGTTCTGATACTTATATCAAAATACAGCATAATGAATTTCACAGTAAAATATATGTTTTTCAAACTTGATATAATGTAATATTATATAAATACAGCTGTTTAAATAGTAATCGAAATTTTAGAAAATCCGCGCAGGCTGACCTGGGCCGAAACTTTTCGCTATCGGTCAATTTTCTGTGTGCCAAAGGTCCAGTCCACCTCATGATTCAGTCGGTTGTTCAAAAAGTGGTTATTGTGGACCCATAATTATGAGATCGGTATCATGCAATACAGAGACGCATTAAGCCCCCTTTTGCCAGAGCATGGCTCATATGTAAGTCAATGGAAATTCGGGATTTGTTGAAATATTTATGACCACTTATTAAAAAAAATCAGTCGACTACAGTGACATAAAAAAGTCTGCCGAGCTTGGTAGCGCAATCAGTACCGTGGAGGACTTGAAGACAGGAGGTCGCTGGTTCGAATCCTCAGCACGGCCACTTTCTTTCCGACAATTGATGATATTTATTGCGACAGGATTCATTCCTCTCACCGCTGATCATTTTTTCGTCGATGATTATGTGGGAAAGCAGCCATCGGTTTGGAAAGAATATTGTGCGAATAACTGGCAAAAGAGACTCCAGAAAAAGCATAGACAGGCACACTGACCGCCGCGATACAACTGAAATAATGTGGAGAACGGCGTTGAACACCATAAATCAAAACAAAAAAATCTTATTTTTGTTGAAAATTGTTAGCTGTATACCAGAAAACAGAATATAACAGTCGTCCACAATTAAAGCGTTTGCAGACAATAGATGTGGCTAAAATGGTGGGATTGTCTTTGATGGGATAGAAAACGTTATGGTAAAACGATAAAATGCTTGTTACCTAGCATTTCCCCATTTCCCACGTTGTTTTTTAAAGCTTTTTTTCCTGGGTCGGAAAATGTGGGAATGTCCGGAAAAGGCTAAAGGACTGATTTTTTAATTCAAACACATGCCCCATAGATTTATTAGCATAGTGAAAATTATGTATTGATGTAGCGTTTAACGTGTTAGAGCTCGCCCTGGATTATTTCTATGAGTTAATGAAAGCCATTTCAATAGGATTCATTCCTTAACCCTTTCCCAAATAAGCCCTGGTTTTCACGTGTCTGCAGTACAAGTCTTTTGAAAACACTGTGGGAAAAGGAGAAATTGCTCGTAACGAGCAATTTCTCCTTTTCCCACAGGGTTTTCTACCTTTTTTGAGACCTTTCTGCCATTTTCATCAAATTTAAAATTGTTGTCTGCAAACTCTTTCAATTTGGACCAGTCTAAAATTTATCGTTTGGGAAAGGGTTAATCATCGCTGCACATTGTTTCGACTTTAAGTTGGACAGCAGCTAATTTTCTTTTGTGGCAAAACAGCTCGGGGGTTTACAAAGAGTGTTAACCTTTTACCAAACGACAAAATTTTAGACTGGTCCAAAATGAAAGCATTTGCAGACGACAATTTCAGTGTGGCTCAAATGGTGCAATTTTTCTTTGATAGGTCAGAAAACATTGTTGGGAAAGGAGAAAATGCTGGTTACCAGCATTTTCTCCTTTTCCAACAATGTTTTCAAAAGGCTTAAGTCACAAGGTCGTTAAAACTCGGGATTGTGTGATAAAAGGTTAAAGAGCACAAGGGAAGCATATAAGGTGCGTTAGTCACCGTGAAAGAACTAACAAGCTTGTCGTAACAGCGTGAAGTACCCAACAAGCAAACAAACAAATGTGTACTAATTATATTGATATTAAAAGAAGGACACGCTGTCACCTGTAATGCTGTCTGTTGCAATTTTTTGCCATAATTCCTCTTGGCAAGGGTGTAACGATTGTAAGGATTTATGAGTTATGAAACTAAAAGTTAGCCGCTTGTCGAAAGTCGCTAGAACCCTAAAATCCTGGAATCCTAAAACGATAAAACCCGATCGACTGAAACCGAAACGAAAGTTCTGAGAGCCGATGCTGTTTTCCTGAAAAATCCATGCGCTAACGTTTTCTGAAAATAGTAATGTCGCCTAGTTATTTACCTCGATCGACAACACAGAAACGCTCTCTGAATCTCTCAGGAAGTGGTCAGGATCGATTAAACGCCAACGAAACAAACGAAAACTCCAAGAAGTAGGATTAGATGGAAAATGTGAAAAATTTGAAAACCAAAAATTTGCGTCAATTGGATAATTGTTATCATAGAAATTTAAATTGGGGGAGTACAATTTAAGAACACAATAGCTAAGGAATAGATACCGATATGACCACAGGGAAAATTGTCACCATCGTTTATTAATCTAGGGTACCAACCAAAGAAAGATGGCGCACAGGAAATGGAAACATTGAACGCCTTAAAAGACTTAAACATGTTTTATGAAACCAAGTTATAGTCACAAAGTTTGAAATAGACACGAGATTTCGATTGCAACAATCGATTGCAAAAATCGATGAAAGCAGACGTAGACTGGGTGGTCCGAGAGCTTACTGTTTTAAAATCGGTAATATATCAGAACATGGTGCAACTTGTCCCATCACTGGCTGCATCATCGGAATCTTTTTTTTTAAAGTCTTTACCAAACGACAAAATGTTGGACCAGTTGGACTGAAGCATTTGCAGTCGACATGTGCTTTGTGTTTGGAAGATAGAAAACATTGTAGAAAAAGGAGAAAATGCTGGTTACCAGGATTTTCTACTTTTCCCACAAGGTTTTCAAAAGGCTTTTTCTTTCGTTAAATTGCACTTCTTCGTGTTCGTGAAACTAAAGGAGATTTTTTTAATATGCTATAGATTTGATTAAAGGTCTGTACGTTCGAAACATCTTACGGACAGTAAATCTATTTAATTTAATTGGAATGTAAGTCATTATATTGTATCTCTGTTATTGTTACTTTGTCTGTCTTCTTACATGTTTGTTCATTACTAATCAAACGAATATCAACGAAGCCTTTGAAAACCAGACTGATAAAAACGATTTTAAGTAATCAGCATGCATATATTTTTTGACAAAGCTGTATGGTGTTGTTCGTGGGAGTGTCCTTGAGCAAGCCACTTCAAAGCCAATGCCTAGTACTGGTGAAACCGAGGATACGCATGAATAAGTGAGCTCCCGCCGTGATAGGACTGAAATAATGTTGAAAGCGGTCGTGAACACCATTCAATCAGTGAACAAAACTAAATGAAAAATTTGTGACATTTCGCCCATTATGAAATAACAGGGTCTTGCTCTTACAAAATGAGGTTTGTTGCATCTCCGTAATACGATATACAAAGCAAGAAATCACAATTATGTTTCCATCAAATGCATTTTGTCTAATAACTGTCTGAATCATGAGGTAGATAGGTCCTTTGACAAGCAGAAACTTGACCAATGGCAAAAAGTTTCGACTCGTGTCAGCTTGCGCTGACTGCGCAGACTGACCTGGTCGATACGTTTTTCAGATGAATTTAACTCCCTTTTCACAGAGCATGACTCAAACCAAACTACCTGTTGGACAGTTTCTAAAACCAAAGCACCCTGTATGCAGACTAATCAATGGTTATAGCTTTCCTTTGGTTAAAGAAAAGATCCCGTGGACATGGTTAAAAGTATATTTTATTCGTAAGTTACGGACATTTCAAAACTGTAACTGATTGATCTTATATCAATTCAAAACGTGGGCTATTTAATGCGAATCCACCATAAATTCTCAACGTTTTAAATTATCCAAAGAATGAAGATAGCGATTGGTTCACGTCTCTAGTGACCAGAAGTCACCTGTCAGCAGTGGTATTTACATTATAAGAGTTAATTTTTTGGTTGTCTATTAAACACTTTTTTCCAAAATAAGACTCGTTGTTATTAAATTGGACTATGCAAAATGATTGTGCAAAATGTAACAAAATATTTCGCCAAATTGACCATGAAGTTATGAACGATATCCAGATATGGCAATTTGACAGACATTTTGCTAGGTTAGACTATCTCTAAGACTGTCTCCCAAAATATCGTACTGTGTAGATTTGTTGTTCAATTTGAGCATGTCCTGACCAGTCTGCAAAGTAGTTCTTCGCATTTAAACGGTTAGATCTGGACACGGAGTTTTATAAAGGATATGCTGCTAAGGAGATTATGTCGAATTTGATGTTTTTCCGATATTGATATTTGATTATCACAAAAGGTAATGGACTATAGACCAAAGACACGGTGTCACGTTACGTACACGCTCGTCACAACTCGGTCGATTCCGTACCTACATCTAACTTGATCACCGGATCACCCGAGGTTTGCTGAATGGTTGAGTGCAGTCTAACATTGTTTTGTGCTATCTATAAAATCAGTGTAAGTTGTCTTCGGCATGCTTACGTGTAAATTTGGATGATTATATTCTAAAAAATGATTATATGATAACAGTTTCAAATGATACGTCGAAATAGTCTTTCAGTAAAGGTATAATTAAAGTTGTTTCTTATTTACGGGTTTTCTTTTTAAGAGAATTGATTTTTCCATTGAATTAAACGTGAAGTCCTGGTGGAGAACTAGGCATATAAGTCTGTACATCCAAGATACTGACCTTGTCTGTACCACTGACAAATACATATAACTGCTTGCAAAGAAATAAAACTAGATAAAAGACTGAAAGGTGGTGATCCGTAAACCGAGATGTCTGGTGTGAAGTAGCCGTCTGTATAGAAGCAGTACTGAATAAAGAATTGACAGATATGGAGCGATTCAAGAATCACGATATTTTGTTCAAATGGTGTAGACCGTTTCTGGAACTTCAGTTTTGTATCTTATGGACCAAACAAACTAGATTGAAGTATAAGTTGTATTTACATATCGTGATTGTATGGTGACGGGTCAAGTTCTGTACATGTTAACACTTAAAAATTCACTGCAACTACTTGTCTGCTCTAATTTCTCTTACGCGCTTTAGTCCACTGTTAGCAATAGAAAACATTGTGAGAAAAGGAGAAAATGCTGATTACCAACATTTTCTCCTTTTCCTGCAGTGTTTTCAAAAAGCTTCTTACTTTTGGTCGTTAAAACTCGGGATTGTTTGGTAAAGTGTAAACTGATGCACTGAATTCCGGTGTTTGACAAGATTACGTTCTTGGAGCTTTACTCGTTTGACTTCATGTGAAAATCGTCTCAGTGCATGTATAATATGTTTGTTTGTATTGTGTTTAAAGCCGCTTTCATTATTATTTCAGTACATGGCGGTGGCCAGCGGATCTGTCCATGCTTTCCTTAAGTTTCTTTTACCAGTACTTAGCACAGAGTTCTTCCCAAGCCATTGACTGCTATCCAACATAACTATCGTCGAAACAATGATCACTGGCGAGAGCGGGATGAATCTTATCACAATTAATATCATCAGTCCTCGGGAAAAAATGGCCGAGCTGGGGATTCGAACCAGCGACGCCATGGTATAATGGTATAAAAAACTCCAAGTTATAGATTATTCTATTGTATCCTGTTCAGTTACTCTTCTTGCAGACACACACTAAGAGTACTGCCTCTACCAATGACATGGAATTTATTGATAATGTTTTGGGTCCTCATTCTACTAATAAGATATTTGATTTAGAAAGTTTCCAGTACCTTTTTAATTACTCTAATATAGTTTTGAAAGATGTCCATTTTGTCTTTGGTGATCATCATCTAATCATCATCTAAATCTTCATCTAAGTTAACATTGATTGGTTAAATGATAATAGTTAAACCTGTTGCTCTTAACTGGAATAAATGTCCTGGATTCATATTCACCAACCTCTCTCACGAACATTCTTTGTCCTTGTCTGAGATTTTCTAAATTTGAGAGCAATACAACTTCTGATTGGCTAAATCATTTGCTTTAGCCAATCAGAATTTATGTTACTTTCGAGTTTAGAAAATCTTAGTGAATAAAACTTAGACTGTTCTTTAGAATGGTTGGTGAATGGTCAATACGGACCCTGATCCCAAGATATACCTTGGTTTAGAATGTGATTCAACAATAAACGGAATATATGCAGAAAAGCAAAATGGAGAGAGTAAATACTGAATTGTAAGAACGTGTATCCAGAAAATACCTGCATGTTCTCATATTTATTGAGCTCACTTTATCTGGGAGGTAGGCGACAAGATACTGGTATGATCATGATTTAAGAGAAATCACGAAAGCCTGTGTGTTCACAGAATCACATCTACTTTGATAACACGTCTATAGAACCAAAAGACCATGAAAACCTAAACTGTTGATATTGTATGGATGTTGAGCTGGACAAATTCCTTATAGCGTATTAGTCAATATATTTTTTGCACTTTAGGAGGGGCCCTTTTAGCTAGTGTAATTGATAGTTTTGAAAAGAGCGCGCGTCTTAGTCGTAACCTAATTACTAGCTCACAAGGAATTCCAGTCCATCATGTTTCTGTCAGTTTTAGCTCACCAGATTACAAAGTTACCAAGCTGTGCTATTGTGATCGCTTTCTGTCCGTCATCCTTCCTCCTGTTTGCCCTTTCACATTAGCTTAAACGATTTATCATAT
This sequence comes from Tridacna gigas, assembly GCA_945859785.2. Classification (NCBI taxonomy): domain Eukaryota; kingdom Metazoa; phylum Mollusca; class Bivalvia; order Cardiida; family Cardiidae; genus Tridacna; species Tridacna gigas. The sequence goes on along the minus strand of OX244030.2, from coordinate 46,034,941 downwards.
GAAACTAGTGAAACTATTGTAAATTGTTTGTGCGCGAACTCCTTAGGCAAAGAGGAACGTAATTCATTCCGGTACAATTCATTTATATGGTTTGACCAATATGACCTCTAGTGTTCATATAGCAAAAAAAAAAAAACTGAAGAATCTGCGCCAGTGGGTCAAAGAGTCCTATTGGAAATAAATGAAAATTAAAAAAAAAAAGGTCTTCTAGTCTGAAACCCACAGGCTGAGGGTGTTGATAGTAACATCACAGAAAAATCCATTATCAAAATTGCTCAGGTCGTGTCCCTGGTGTCAAAGATGGCCTGTCCGGCTTTGCATGTTTCACAAAGAGTGTAACAGGAAATGTCATTGTAAATCCTATTTTCTGAAAACCGAAAAGGCCTAGATTTGTGATATTTGATAGTTACATGTAGTATCACAGGATGATCCTTTATCGAAGTTGTTCAAGCTGTGCCCCTGATGTGAAAGACAATTTCCTGAATTCACACAGATTTTTTTTTACACAGATTACAATTTTATTTTTAATCTTCTTGTCTGAACCCCAAAGGCCTGGATTGTTGATATTTGGCATAAAGGCCTACTCGTACATGTAGTATCATAGGATGGTACTTTAAAAATGTTGTATAAATTTGGCCCATTTGGATCACATGTTTTACACGGAATTATAAAGGATTTGAGCCATACTCTGCCAAAAGGGACCTTAATGTATCTCTGTGATCCATGATTCCAAGCAAATTATCTCATAATCATGGATCCATTAAATTTATTTTTACTAAGAACTGACTGGATCTGGAGGCACACTGGTCCTTTGACATGCAGAAAACTTAACAAAATCAAAAAGTATTGGTCCAGGTCAGCTTGCGCGGAATGCGCAGGCTGACCTGGGTCGATACTTTTGCAGATACATCAAGCCCCCTTTACACAGAGCATGGCTCATTTTGTTTAAGTATGTGTCGTATGTCTGAACTCATAAGGACTGGAGTGTTTGTATTTGGTATTTACGGTCATATGTGCTTTGTAGGGGTAAAAGTTAAAGTCGAGGTTGTTGTTACTAAAATAAGAAAGGTTTAAATCATCAATATCTGTGCGCTAGAATAATGAATCAAAGCATGCGTGTATATTTTGAAATGCAGATCGTATACATATTTCGATTCGGCGCAGAAAGTTAAGGTCAAGGTCTAGGTGTCTAGAAATAGAATAAAAATACGGAAATGGCAATCATTGAGCTCAACTGTCTTTTAACTTTGCATGTTGATAGGTTTTAGTTTGCAGATAATTTATTGCTGAAGTTAAGACTGTTACTGTTAATGGAAGAAAAATATTTACATGAAATTCACATGGTAGTAGGTCTCGATGTTCAGAGTATGCAAATGTAATAGTTTTTTCACGTAAATGTCGGTGTTTCATGCAAAGTTCCAGCCCCCCTTTTTACTTTGGTGTACTATATGGCGAGAAATACAGGACTAAACATCATTGTTCTATTGTTTTCTTTTTTTGCAAGGACCAGTTTTACTGGTGAACATAGATTGTCCTCTAGCGTTTGTGTGTGTTTCAAACGTACCGAATTCGTATGTTGATTGAACCATAATGTCAATTCTAGCAGGCTATCATATCATCTTAAACAGTTTTTTTTTTAATCGTGACTTCACTTACTTGTACTCTGAAATGCTTCATAATTTCGGTATTGGCATTTCTTGAAAATAATAATAATAATAATAATGATAATAATAATAATTACAAAAGTCTTGTGTGATATAGTAGTGGTACAGCGCCGGCCTCTGACATCAGAGATCAAGGTTCGAATCCCGTGGTGAGCCAAGTCAACTTCGGAAAAAAAAACGACAGTACGTTTAGGTTTCCAGAGTGATTCATATCAAGTTGCGGACCTTGGTATACGTTCGTTCGCTTTCAAGTACACAAATGGGTACTGAATTAGTGCCTACGGTAAACAGAGATATTCGCATGATTACTCTGGGCGCAAACCCTCCTTCGGTCGTTATAACAACAGATATTTTAGATTTTAAGCTGTCGAACAAATTTTAGGTGTTTTCACATACTACGCTACTGTATGTTCACTGAAAAATGAATGTACGATTATTCTCCAATAGTGGAAATAAAGAAGAAGAAGAAGAGGAAGAAGATGATGATGAAGAAGAAGAAGAAGAAGAAGAAGAAGAAGAAGATGATGATGATGATTATTATTATCGTCATTATTATTATCATCGTCATTATTATTGTTTTTATCATAGATATGAAAAGAGATATGGGACCAACAGAAGTCAGAAGGTTAATACGACCGGTGGAACGTCAACCGATGAGAGAATGGTTGATCGACCGCCTGGACCGAAATGACGTGCCGGGATGCGAGTGGACGGACAGACAGAAGGGCGAATTCCATATCAAATGGTGTCACGGTTCGCGCCACGGCTGGAGCATGAAAGACGCCGATCTCTTTGAGAGGTGGGCAAAGCACACAGGTAACTGTTTGTTTGGCTACTTATGTTTCATTCACATTAATATGTCAGATCTAAGATCAAATTACACGTTCTTTGCACTCTTAATGAAAAGACAAAAAAAGGGATGAGCCACGCTCGGGCAAAAGAGGGATTAATGCATCTCAGTGATGCATGATGCCAAGCAAGTCATCAGCAAAAAGTGTTGATTCGGTTCAGCCTGTATAGACTGTGCTGACCTGGGTCGATACTTCTTTTGCAGTTGCATTAAGCCCCCTTTTCACAGAGCATGGCTTTTATGTGTTAGTCATACTTTCGTATCATGTAGTGTGAAGTATAAATAAAAGTTCACGCGCATTATGCAGTCTGATCTTCTTCCACATTGCCCCCAAAGATGTTTTTGTTGCCTATCGAGTCATAAGATTCACAACAACTCATTACAAAACAGTATCGTATTCCAACAACCCTGAAAATGAAGGATTTGGACAGCATTGTAGTAAAGGGAGAAACGCAGACTTGCACAATGTTTTTTTAACCTTTCAAAGACAAATTCTGTTAAACAATTTAATTCTTCGTCTGCAGATACCCACACTTTTCAGGAGTCTTAATTTTTGTCCTCGGGTAAAGATCTAAAACATTTTTTTTTTTCAGGTCGCTATAATGAAAATAAAAAAGACCCCAAAAAATGGAAGGCAAATTTTAGATGTGCACTTAACAGCAGAAAAGACATTGATGAGATTACCAGAAGGGACCAGCTAAAGGGCAGTTCAGCTTTCCGGGTTTACCGAATGAAAGGGCCAGTTCTAAAGGGGAAAAAGAAACATTCCAGAGAACAAGATGATGCAGGTATGGTCGTGGTAATGTTAACCCCGCTTATTGCGATACTGGAGTGGATGGACTGGGGGAGGAGGGGCCTAATAGGAAGCGCCGTTATATCGAAACATCGTTATAGTGGGGGTTATTACTTTCAAGAACAGCAATTTGGCCTTCATATCCATTTCCTAACAAGCGTTTTATCATTATACCCCCACAACGAAGTGGAGGGGGGTATACTGGAATCGCCATGGCTGTCCGTCCGTCTGTCCGTCCGTCCGTCTGTCCGTCTGTAGACACAATTTTGTCCGGAGCATTTTTCCTACAGTTTTTCAAGTACATGTACTGCACTGAAATTTACACATAATGTTTGGGTACATATGAAATTGTGCATGTACAATTTTCACGACCTTACTGCCATTGGTTGCCGAATTATCTCCCCTTAAGCTTGTTTTTTCAACTCTTAGTTTTTTACGAAACCATTCTGCATTCTGTGACAAAGAGCTGTTTTGTGACAAGGAGCTGGTGGGGGGGGGGGGGGTATGATCACTTTTAGTGATAGCTCTAGTTACATCTGGTCTCGTTACGAGCAGATTTGACTGTAATCACTAATAGACAATACATTCGAGGAAGAATGTGATGCGAATGATTTTACGTCGTTAAAAGTAGAGATTGTGTGGTAAAGAGTTGATGGTGTATTTTCCCCGCCGAGAATGAGGAGACTTCAGCCCTCTCGGGCCCATATTGTGTTACCATGACTGTCTTTAACAATAAATATTGAAATGGTTTTTATCGCTTCAGCAAGTAATCGCGAGTTTTAACGACCGTGAAAAGGAAGGCGTTTGAAAACATTGTGGGAAAAGGATTTTTGGTTTGGAGTCTAACGCCATTTTAACAGCTCAGGTCACATCATGGCGGTCAGTGACGCACACACATGGTTTGGAGTCTAACGCTATTTTAACAGCTCAGGTCATATCATGGCGGTCAGTGACGCACCGATGTGTTTTCTGGCTTTCTCACACCAGTAGTGACTCAACTTTCTTTCCAAAGCCACTGACTACTTTTCTCACATGCATCAGAGGTGAGAGGCGAAAAATCGCCGGAAATAAAGTTTGCCTCAACCGGGTATCGAACTCGAAACGACCAGGTCACGAGTCAGATACGCTAACCACTGAGCTACCCGGGCGGACCGTGGGAAAAGGAAGAAAAGCTGGTCACCCAGCATTTTCTCCTTTCCACCCAATGTTTTCTGCTATCCTAATATCCCATTCATCTTTTAAGTCACATTTGTTACTTCCAATTTGGACCAGTCATAAATGTCTTTTTTTTTTGGTAAAGAGCCAATTGATTTAATTCATTAGAACCATGCTCTGTGAAAATGGGGCTTAATTCATCTGCAAAACGTATCGACTCAGGTCTGCCTGCGCAGTCCGCGCAGGCTGACCTGAGTCGAAACATTTTGCTTTTCGTACATTTTCTACATGTCAAAGGACCAGTGCACCTCTTGATTCAGTTGGTTGTTATACAAAATGGATTACATGGATCCATAATTATGTGATGACTTGCTTGGTATTATGCATCAAGGAAATGCATTTAACCAGCTTTTGCCAGAGCGCTGATCATTAACTTTATTTATGAATAATAATTGGTACTATGATCTCCTTTGTACTCAGACTTTTTCACAAATTAAAGAACTTTTTTTTTTCTTTTTACGGCAGACTGTGATGACATCAAGTTTGAGAGCAACGTAAGTAGACACAATTTTAAATTCGTTTCCAAAAACATCTTTCCCATTTTGGTCAGTAATGCTATTTCAGACCAGTTTTCATCCTAAACGACCGGCGGAAGAAGAGGACTTTATCTCAACGAAAAAGCGGGCTTAAAGAAGGAAAACAGTTATCGTTCGTGTGCAGCCAGTCGGAGGATTTGTTATGAAAATCATTGACGTTTAAGCTGAATGCGATAAAATTGACATTCACATGTATCAATAAATCAAACTTGAATCGCTTCATCGAAATTCCTACGACCTGACCACTGTACCTATGTAGTAAATACATTGCTTGCAATGTAAAACACGAGCACCGCATGCGGGTGCCAACGCTCGACTGCGGGTACTTTATTTTCAGTGAAAATTCTAAGTCGAAAAAGGGGCATAACTGTGTCAAAAATACTGTGATACTTTGCCCTTGTTGTATAGGTTCCCTTTTGATAATAAACAACATGTCCAAGGTTGAAGCAAATATCTTCAGTATTAACAGAGATATTATAAAATGTCAGTGTTTTAGCACGACTCAGACGACGCCAGGGTTACGGCAATACCTCGACGTTTTCTTCGAAAACAGCCGAGCTAAAATAGTTATTTACAACTTACGTCTTCCTATGTTTTCATTGAGCCAATATTGGTAAACAAAGACTACAATTATCTTGTTCGCATTCTTTTAGCAACACTACATTCAAAATTATTTCACATTTTGAAAAGTTCAACACCTGCATGATTGAGAAAAAAAAAAAAACGTCTCGGGAGACAGTGGTATAGGGGTACAGCGTCGGCCTCTCATGAAAATTCCAGGCTCGAACCCCATACGGAGCCGGGTAGACCTTTGGAACTACTAACAACACGGCGCGAGTACATGTCAAGGTTTCCAAGAAGCAATCATCGAGAGTGATCAATAGAACTTGCTTCATAAGCGATGTAAAGTAAATAAATGAGCTCAGGAAAAGGGGGTTTAACGCGTCTGCTTGATGTATAATACTAAACAATTCATCGCATAATTGTGGATCCATAAAACCGTTTTGTCTAACAACCGACTGTATCATAAGGTAGACTGGTCCTATAACATGCAGAAAATTGACCAATAGCGAAAACTTTTTGCTCAGATCAGCTTGCGCGGACTTGGATCGATACTGTTCGCAGATGCATTAAGCCTCCTGTTCACAGAGCATTGTTCATATCTTTAAACTGAACTAACGTCTCAGCCAATCTGATGACTCGTCCTTTGAATTTAATATTACTATTGAATTGAGTTTTGATCGGTGAATGCTGTCCCAAGTCTCGGAATTGTATTTAGAAAAGCTGGTTAACATTCAGTCCAATGTTTAGTTACAGCTTCAGAAACACACCGTCCACACCGATACAGCGAACCATTTGTACCACAGAATTCAGAATTCCCTGGCCGACTCAACAAAGTTCCGCAACAGTTTACCAAAATTCGAACAAATTCTGCCTGACTTTGAGAAACTTGGTGAGATGGATTCTCTTTTTTTTTTTAAACTTCAATTTGAATTGCATCTGTAAAACTTTACAAAAGAAGCACGATTCCGTACCATGCCAAGAAATCTCTGGTAATGTAATACAACCAGACTCCGTATTCACAAACCATTCTTAAGAATGTTCTTAGTATTATTCGCCGGGATTTTCTGATCATGATCTACACTGTCCGCAAAAGGTCATTGAGTCGCGCTTAGCAACCTAACGGTTAAAGTGCCGAATGAACCAGACATTTTCAGTCTACAAATAAGAATCAAATAACTGTAATTTTAAAGTTGCTTTTGTTCATAGTGTATCAGGAAAGCGGACAGTGTAGATCAAATATCAGACTGGACGTTTCGTGCAGTCTGATCTTGCAAAGGCAACTAAAGTTGTGAAAGGCACTTTAACGGTTAAATGATTGGAATTTGAAAGGGTAGAAAACATTGAGGTTTGTTTTATATACTGTTTAATGCAGTTTGCCGTTTTCAACATTATTTCATTTATATCGCGGCGGCCAGTTCACCTATCAATGCTTTACTTCCCTGGATTTTCTTTTACCAGTACTTCACACAATATTCTTCCCAAGCCACTGGCTGCTTTCTCTCATAAGCATCGTAGAAACAATGATCCGCGGTGATAGGGGAATGAATCCTGTCGCAATGACTATCGTTAATTCTCGGAAGGAAATTGGCCGAGCTTAGGATTCGAACCGGCGACCCCCAGGTCGGGATATGCATTTAAACATGGAGAAAACACTTTGGGAAAAGGAAAAAATGATGGTTACCTGCAATTTCTCCATATTCCACAATGGTGTTCTGAGTGTCGTTAAATCTCGGGATTGGGTTGTAAAGGGTTTAGTCTCATTGAATTTGCAAATGCTTTGAATTTGGACAAGTGTAAAGTCTCACTGTATTAAGCCCCTTACCAAATAATGCTGGGTTTTGATGTTCCTAAAGAAGAAGACTTTTGAGAACATTGTTGGAAAAGGAGAAAATGCTGGTAACCAGCATTTTCTCCTTTTCCAACAATGTTTCTACCCTTCTCAAAACAAATTTCAATGTTTGAGTTACAATCATTTTGTCGTCTGCACATGCTTTCAATTTTGACAAGTCTTAAGATTTTGTCGTTTGGGAAAGAGCAAAAAAGATGAAGCCGATTTTATCAGCAGTTAAATTTTTCACTCGGTCATTCATGTGCTGTCTCGGTTCTATCAGAACTACTTCCGTTGTCTTTCGTAGAGTATGGAAAAATGCATATTTTACCGAGGCAACACAGTGGTTTCTGCGTTGAGATTAAGACACCTGCCAAATTGCTTGAACAAATACCCGGCATTTCCCGCCAAGGTAGCCTACCATCAACATCAACAAGTTCAGAGCCTGTCAGCATCATACTGTCTACTCCACACACATTCCCTCTCACACCGGAAGGTAAAAGGGATACCATTCTTTATAACTTTTTATTCTGATTGACTTTCGTTCGTGTACCGGCGTCACCGAGCCCATTTGGGCGACGCCCAGAGAGGAGTGTTAGCGCGGAATAGTGGAAGATGCCTGACGAAACCCATCCTAGAAAACGTCTGGTTCTTTAACATGCCCCAGATATAGCATCGTCACCCCGGGGCCTAGGTTTAATGTCTCATCCGAAAGACTAGTGGTAATTTTTTGTAGGTAGCCAGCCACGGGAATCGAACCCACAGCCTCAAGTGTTGCGAAATTTGTAGCTCACAAGTCGCACGCGCTTTCTTTTGAGCTTTTCGGGTTTCCACCCACTATTCTGAAAAAAGGGGTATAAAAGATATATTGGGGTCTTCATGTTCTAAAAATACTATTTCTGTACTAAAGCCTTTGTTAAGGGTAGTCACTAGACTTGTCTTGTTGTAAGGGCTGATAAGTTCGCTGGTCAGTATAATTCAGGACATGTCGAAAAGTTTATATCCATTTGTTATCCGTTTATATCCATTTATATTAAATCATAAAGATATTTTATCTTAAAGGTTTGACTAAATAAGTCGATGGAATAGGTCCAAGATCAGGCTGCACGTTCTGTGTAGTTTGATATTAATCATAACCGTCTGCATACGAGTACATTATATTACTATAAAAACAAAAGAATTATGTAAGAAAAAAGAATCCAATTACGACGCGCAGCCATTCCGTTTACGACTATATATGCCGAGCCCCCGTAGAGCACTCGGTGGCGTACAGGACTTGAGAACAAGGGGTGGCTATTCGAATCCTCAGCACAGCCAATTTCTTCCCGAGGATTGATGAAAGTCATTGTGAAAGGATTCATTCCTCTCTCACCGCTGATCATTGTTTCGACGACGACTATGTTGGAAAGCAGCCAGTTGCTTGGGAAGAATATTGTGTTAAGTACTTGTAACAGAAACTCTAGGAAAACATGAAAAGGTGCACTGGCCTCCGCGATATAACTGAAATAATGTTGAAAACGGCGTTAAGCACCAAAAAGCATCAAAAAAACAACGGCTATATATATGAACATGTTTTTCTATATTTACAGATTCCACAACATCGCAGACTACTGACGATGAAGACATGGTACTTATTTGTTATTCTCTTTAATCTAGTTCATTACCATACAAACAGGACGTCTTTTTTCCAGTAGTAAATAGCTATTGAAAACATTGTATGAAAAGGAGCAGTTGCTTGTTACAAGCACCTCTTTCTTTTTACAAAATGTTCATCGTGTAAGTCAAAGAGACGTTTTTCATAAAAAAACTGCTAACAGTATTAAAAAGCAGCTCAGTTTAATTGTTCTCTGTCACATTATTCAGGGATGTTTTAAGCAAAAGGGGGTTTAACTCTTTACCAAACGACACAATTTAAGACTTGTACAAATTGAAAGCATTTGCAGACGACAAAAGAAATATGACTTAAGAATTGAAATATGCTTTTGGAAGGATAGAAAACATTTTGGGAAAAGGAGAAAATGCTGATTACCAGCATTTTCTCCTTTTCCCACAATGCTTTCAAAAGGCTTCTTTCTCAGGGTCGTTAAAAGTCGGGATTGTGTGGTAAAGGGTTAACGCATCTCTATGGTGTATTATACCAAGCAAGTCATCATATGGTTATGGATCCTTGAAATCCATCTTGTCTTACCACCGTCTGAACCTTAACCCTTAAAGCGCCTTTCACGACTATAGTTGCCTTTGCGGCCAGTGTAGATCAAGATCAGGCTGCACAAAACGTGCAGCCTGATCTTTGATCTACACTGTCCGCTTTGCTGAGATACTAAGACATAAAAAGTGATCACAAAATTGTAATTATCTTGGTGTTATTCTAAACTGAAAATGTCCATTGGGTTTATTCGGCGCTTTAAGGGTTAAGGTAGAATAGTCCTTTGACATGCATGCAGGAAATTTACCAAAAAGTTTCGACCCAGATCAGCCTGTGCGGACCGCGCACGCTTACCTGCGTGGATACTTTTTGCAGATGAGCACGGCTTATTAGTAATTATCACGTATGACTGTTGGAGCCTACAAGCCTGAATTACATATAAATTCAATATTTGACTCTTGTGAAATGTTACCTGGGACTGGGTATTGCTGTGCAACATTGTGATAAATGTAGAAAAAGCTATTTTTGCCACAACCATCTTACCAGGAAATACTTTTAGGCCTAATGGTTCTCACCTTGTGAGTCGGCAAAATGGTTAAATGAATGCATTATGGCGCATCGACAGCTTGGGTCATTTAGCCGTCATGTCAGTATGAACAAGATGATAAAGTGGGATAGTTCGAGATTAAAAAGGTTTGAGCAAAATGATATTGAAAACTGTTTACATGACGAGAAAGAATTATGTGTAATCTTTATATGCATAAAAGTCATTATTAACCCTTAGGCAGCTAAGCGCGACTCGATGACTTTTTGCGGACAGTGTAGATCAAGATCAGACTGCACGGAACGTGCAGTCTGATCTTGAATCTAAACTGTCCGATAAAAAGATATCTTTTCCCAAAAATACCTTTGAAACAGCAGAATCTTGGTCTTTACTATAGGCTTGAAAGTTTTATTTCACTGATTTGGCCGTATAAGGGTTAAGTGGCCCCCGCCTACTCATAATGTTTAAATGAAAAATAAAATAAGATTGTGAATAGTATTAGTGTAGCTATCAAGATTTCAAAAAATTCTGAATACATGTGCTGTAAATTTAAAAAGAATGGAGCGTTCAGTTGGATCAAAACACTCCCATTAAAGAGGTTCCATCGATTGTCAGCAAGAAAATTATACGGACTTCAGCTGCCAAAAGATGTCGCAAAAATGATTTCTGTTTATGAAGTTCTTCCTGCGAAAATTCAAATGTGTACACTCATTACAGTTCATTTTTGAGCTCTTTATCTGCCAATTTATCAAGGTCGCCCTTTAAATATAGGCCTATGGTTAATAAATCATTTGTATCATTGAATGCCATCAAAAACAAATTCTTGTTTTACTGATGCATATGCTGATACAAGCTTCTTCATCTGCAATGATGACCCATACAGATGATCTATAGACTCAAACTGCCCTTAAAGAGTATCTTACACTAGTAAGTGGCCTAATAACCTCTCCAAAATGATCATGTTATCATCATGTTTGTTAAATAACCTACTTCCTGTGGGGATGAGTATTATATCCGGAGTTATTTATACAAATAAGCCTTGCACTGGTAAAAGGGGGCTTAATGCATCTCTGTGATCCATGTTACCGAGCAAGTCATTATATAATTATGGATCCAGAAGATCCATTTTGTATAGCAGTTGACTGAGATTGACAGAATCATTTGTGCTTGGACTTGCAGAAATTTACCGAACAAGCACAAAGATAAGATTGGATCTACCCTTCGTAACGCAGGTATGTCAATATCAGACTACACAGAGTGTGCAGTACAGGATCTACTTCTTGGATCTACAACATGTGATATTTTATGAGCTTTTCTCGAAGAAATGATCTTGAAATATCATGCTTGTTGAATCAAAGCTCTACCCGTCCTTTAGGCGCATGAGCTACGAACCGTACCTGGGCCCCTATTCACCAACCATTCTTAAGAACATTCTTCGTTTTTATTTCCAGAATTTTCTAAATTCGAAAGTAGCACAGCTTCTAATTGGCTAAACCATTTGGTTTAGCCAATCAGAAGTTGTGTTACTTTCAAATTTAGAAAATCTTGGAGAATAAGACTAAGAATATTCTTAAGAATGGTTGGTAAATACGGACCTTGGTAACTCATTTGGTAACGCACAAGGTTCGCATCCAGGGGTCGCTGGTTCGAATTTCCAGCGGCCAAGTTCTTTCCGAGGATTGATTATAGTCATTGCGACAGGATTCGCTTCCCTCTCACCGTTGATCATTATTTCGAGGATGGTTATTTGGAAAGCAGCCATTAGCCTGGGAAGAATGTTATGCGGGGTAGGCTACTCGTAAGAGAACCTCTTAAAAATCATTGAATTGTACACTCGCCGCGGCGATATACCTGTAATAATGTAGAAAACGCCTTACACAGATAAGCCTCTACATGAAAATATCTATTTCATCTAGAATTATTTGGTATTCGTTTAGTTGAGATTGACTTTCAGTTTTTTTTTTCTTCTTCTTTTCATAAAAGGAGTTCATACTCGACGTCGCACAAGAAGTATCACAGGAAGTGACGATCAAGACCACCGATACTCCATATGATACCAGTCCCGATTACGTCATCACTGACATCAGCCAGCCTACGTCAGCAGAGTACCGCGTTGATTCTGTGCACTGCGACGATGGATTGTACTCAAAAACTTTGACAAAGACATCTCCATTTTGCACGACAAGTCAGTCATTCTGCCCTTTGACGCCTCCAGTGATCTGATATGTACATGTATATAAACTTTTCGTTTCCGTATACGGCATCTTTTCAAAATATTGCGTCCAAAGTTCAAAGATCTAATTCTAAATTTAGAAAGAAACACAATTTTATAATTCGGTTTATCTATTTTGTTTAGCCGATCAGAAATTTTGTTACATTAACTGGTGAAATGATATGGAAAATGGTGGACGGCTACAAACATTTGCTTCCTTTCCAACCATGATTTCAATATCATTTAGTGTTCAGCACTCCCCTTTCCTTATTATTATTTTTTTCCTCCTTTTTGTCTCAGTTTTAGACTTTCTGAAGTTTAGCCTAACTTTGTAGAGTCTATCTCTTTCAAAGCCAAATATATAAACTAGACTTCTTTATGTGGCTGAAAATGCAATCGTCTTGAACTCGGAAATGATTTAATGTTATAGGCTTGACTGAACAAGCGGACGGTGTAGATCCAAGATCAGACTGCACGTTCTGTGCAACCCGATCTTGATCTTCGATGCTGCAAATGTATACTATACCCGTTTTCGCTTTTGCTACTGAAAGGGTCACATTTCTGAAATGTGATTTTCTGAAGTGGTTTGCTACATGACGAAATACAAAATGTCAGCATGCGGAAGTTAAACCGTTGATTATACATGAGCCATGGTCTGGAAAAAAGGGGCTTACTGCATCTCCGTAATGCATTATACAAATCAAGCCTTCACATAGTTATGGATCCATAGTAGCCACTGTTCATAACAACCGACTAAATCATGAGGTAGACTGGTCCTATATATAACATACAAAAAATCGACCAATAGCGAAAAGTTTCGGCCCAGGTCAGCCTGCGCGGACTGCGCAGGCTGACCGGGTCGATACTTTTCGCAGACGCATTAAGCCCCTTTTCACAGAGCATGACTCACATATTATTTGTCATCCAACATATCAGTAGAATTTTGGTGACGTTTCATCGGGTCTGCTAGATCTGTCCCCGGTGTACATGTCGATTACCACAGAGTCGCAATAATTGCTGATGTCTACATAATGACATTCACCGATTGGCCAATCGCACAGTTGTATTGCCAGGAGTGATTGGTCAATAAAATTATGAACTACATTGTTAAAGATGCACTTCAGAGTTCATATTTTTTTTATGTAGGCCTACTCTGAAAATGAAGCTGACAGACAGGCACCTACGGCCTAAATTGAAAGACGAGTGTTAACGGCAGGCCTGTGTATATCGCCAATCTACATTCATTTAAACCATGCTCTGTGAAAAGGGGGATTAATGCATCTGCAAACTTGTAGTATCGACCCAGGTCAAGCCAGCGCATTCCGCGCAGGCTGATCTGGGTCGAAACTTTTTGCAATCGGTCAATTTTCAGCGAGTCAAAGGACTTTATGATTCAGTCGGACAAAAGAGATTTTATGGATCCATAATAAAGTGATGATTTGCTTGGTTTAATGCATCACGGAGATACAATGAACCCCATTTCGCCAGAGCAAGGGTCATATTTTTTTCCCCCAAATCTTGAAGGACTTGTTTTGACCCAACTGGATTTCATGTGGATAGCAAGCAAAATGATAACTGATACAGTTATAGTTTACGTCGAGTAAATTGTTGTCTATAAACAAGGTGGACGCGAAACAAAGACTGGCGGTGATCTTCTTGGTTCACAAACATTTAAGACTAACAGAAATGTCTTGCATTTATGTGTTTGCAGGACAAACAACACGTGATAACTGGTTTCTATCATTTTATAAATGAGCCATGCTCTGGCAAAAGGGGGCTTAATGCATCTCCGTAATGCATGATACCAATTAAGCCGTCACATAATTATGGATCCATAATAGCCACTTTTTTTTTAACAACCAACTGAATCATGAGATAGACTGGTCCTTTGGCATACAGACAAATGACCAATAGCGAAAAGTTTCGTGCCCAGGTCAGCCTGCGCCGACTGCGCAGGCTGACCTGTGTCGATACTTTTTGCAGATGCATTAAGCCCCTTTTCACAGAGCATGGCTCAAATGTGGACTGTTGTAGTTTTCCTTTAATCATATACCTTCATTTATACGGTTTACGAAAAAGGCAGATGACAAATAACAGACTGTTGATTTATAAATGGACTAAAATGGGTTTTTTATGCTTCTAAAGTTACAGCCGCACATTTTCGGGATTTGCTGAACGTGAAAACATGTTAAAAGTAGTCTATTAACACCTTTATGTTCTACAGAGAATACATGTGTGATACGGAAAACCTAAACAGAGTACTTGTGAGCGTGATACAGAAAATGTAACCTGATCTGTTGTATATGTGTTTTAGATCATTTATGGTTATATAATAAAAACCCTTATACTGCTGCAAAGATTAAATGAAAATACCCAGCTGGTCGTTAAAAGATATGCGATTTCAAAGTTTTTCTCGTCGGAAAAAATCTCATCCGACAGTATAGAACCAAAATCAGACTGCACGTTCTGTGCGTTTATGGTGCTATTTATTATGGCTTTAAAGCATTTTGTGTAGCCAATCAGAAATTGCATTACTTTGGAATTTAGATAAAACTCTTAAGGATTAGACTAGGAATATTATAAAGAACGGTTACTTAATAGTGTCCCATTTCTGCATTTTATTCCATTTGAGTCTAACAATGTGTTGCAGTACGGTTAGAGTTTGAGCCACTGGCAGAAAAAAATAAACCTTAACTTTTTACCAAACGACAAAATTTTGGACCAGTCCAAATTGAAAGCATTTGCAGACGACAAAACAAACGTAACTCAAAAATGGAAATTTGTGTTGGGAAGAGTAGAAAACATTGTGGGAAAAGGAGAAAATGCTGGTTACCAGCATTTTCTCCTTTTCCGCAATGTTTTCAAAAGCTTTCTTTCTTAGGGTCGTGAAAAGTAGGGATTGTGTGGTAAACAATTAAAACAACTGTACTTAAAGTTGGCAGCTTTTGTTCCAGATTTAAGATTCACTATTCTGCTAGTGAATGGAATTTTGACAGACTACTCATGTTATCAGCCTCACAATATTATCCGTACCTTTTAACCCCTATCCTGGCTAAATAAGTGAAATGAAACATTCAAACCGACAGTAAAAGCCAAATTTTCCCATTTCAAAGGTATTGCTTTGGGGAAAAATATCTCCTGACGGGACAGTGTAGATCAAAGATCAGACTGCACATTCTGTGCAGTCTGATCTTGATCTACACTGTCCGCAAAAGGTCCTCTATTTGCGCCTAGCAGAATAAGGGTTAATTGGCATTAAAATTTGGCTGCGTTTTGACCCCAAAATTGTTTCCTTTTCGGCGTTTGTAGGCCTTCAAATAAGGGCACTTATGTTTTAAACCTTATCCTGCTAAATGAAAGAAATGAAACTTTCAAGCCGATAGTAAAACACCAAATTTTCCCATTTCAAGGTATTTTTGGAGGAGAGATAATCCCATATCGGAGAGCGTAGTTCTAAGATCAGACTGCACGTTCTGTGCAGTCTGATCTTGGATCTACGTTGTCAGCAAAAGGTCAGTGAGTCGCGCTTAGCAGCCTGAGGGTTAAAATGAAACCGGTAATGTTGATTTTTTTTTTCATATCATTGGACTAAACATTTGAGCAGCGCTCTGAGAAATGGAGGGTTAATGCATTCTTGTAGGGCATTTTACCAAGCATAATAGTCACATAATCATAGATACATGAAATCCATTTTGTCTAACAACCGGCTAAATATTGTAGAATGGTCCTTGGACATAAAGAAAATTTACCAATAACAAAACGTTTCGATCCATGTAAGCCTGGTCGGACTGCGCAGGCTGACATGGTCAGAGCTTTTTGTTGATGCAATTAAACCCCTTTTCTCAGAACACGACTCCTCAGTGTTTATCAACAACAGTCTTGCCATTGAAATGCAAGTTTTGTACTGAATGAGGTAGACATACCACTTAACTCTTTACCACACAATCATAAGTGCAACCTCGAGGAAAAGCCTTTGGAAAACATTTTGGAAAAAGGAGAAAATGCTGGTAACCGGCATTTTCTCCTTTTCCCACAATGTTTTCTACTCTTCCCAACACGAATTTCCATTTTTGAGTCAGGTTTGTTTTGTCGTCTGCACATGCTTTCAATTTGGACCAGTCTATAATTTTGTCGTTTGGCAAAGAGTTAAAACATTGTAATATTGATACTAGCGTTTTGCATTTTGACCCTTTACCACACAATCCCGAGTTTAAACAGCCCTGAGGAGGAAGCCCTTTTAAAACATTGTGGGAAAAGGAGAAAATGCTGGTAACTAGCATTTTCTCCCTTTTCCCAAAACGTTTTCTACCCTTTGAAAAACAAATTACATTATTTGAGTCGCTTTCAATTTGTCGTCTGCAACGACTTCCAGTTTGGACTTGTCCCAAAATTTTGTTGTCTGGTAAAGAGATTAACAGTTCCACACAAAGAATGTGCATAGTATTTAGTTTGCTTTCATGTTTAGTGTCATTAATGTTATTTTAACTATTATTTAACAATAGCTCTACAAATACTATTCTTTAAATTCCTGATTCCAAAGGCAGGTGGCCGCACCGCTATTGGTTTAACCCTTAGGTTGCTAAGCGCGACTCACTGACCTTTTGCGGATAGCGCAGATCAAGATCAGACTGCACAGAACGTGCAGTCTGATCTTGGATCTACACTGCCCGATAAGGAGATGTCTTTCCTGCAAAAATACTTGTGAAACAGGAAAAAATGTGTTTTTACTATTGGCTTGACAGTTTCAGTTTAGCAGGGTAAGGGTTAATTGGCTCTGGTATGCCTCGGCCGAGGACTGTCCCCTTGACTTTTCGCCCTTACGGAGAGCGCACTTACCTAATGGCTTGTGGTCCTCCTTGGCTTAGTGGTTGAGGCCCTATACTTGAGCCCTGCTCTGGCAAAAGGGGGCTTAATGCATCTCCGTGATTCATTTTAGCAATCATCCCATAATTAAGGATCTTTAAAAAAATGTTTTTAACAAACGCCTGTATTGTAAGGTAAGTTTCGGCCCAGGTCAGCCTATGCGGACTGCGCAGGCTTATCTGAATCGATACTTTTTGAAGATGTATTCAGCCCCCTTTTCACAGAGCATTGCTCTTTCTAATCACGGAACTCCTCCATGGTACTTGCCGAGAATTTTGGTGAAGTGGGAGTGTCCTTGGGCAAGGCACTGCCGGAAAGGGCGGAATGGTGTATACTGTGGAGAACACTCTTGTAGAGATTGTTTCGCTGGTAATTATGTAACTATATACTATTCGACAAAAGTTTAGACTTGTACTTACTGTAAGAACTTGGGGACGACAAATCAACCGTGTCTTAAGTCTTTACCAAATAATCGCGAGCTTTGAAGACCATTGGGAAGAAAGTTTTGTGAAAACATTGTGGGGAAAGGAGAAAATTCTGGTAACCAAACCAGCATTTCCCCTTTTTCCACAATAATTTTTACCCTTCCAAAGAGCAATTTCATGTTTTGAGCCGTTTTCCTAAGGGTCGTTAAAACTTGGGATTGTGTGGTAAAGGGTTAAACTGGAGCTGTTGTTTGAAGTTCAGCTTTTTTTTATTTGTCAGATATATCTCATAAAATATCAGACAGCGTAGATGAAGAATCAAACTGCAGGTTTTGTGGTGTCTGATCTTGATCTATGTTGTGCACGAGGTGGAATGATGTAAGTTCATTCGCATTCAAATCTTAACCCTAAGGCTGCTAAGCGCGACTCACTGACCTTTAGCGGACAGCGTAGATCAAGATCAGACTGCACACAACGTGCAGTCCGATCCTGCATCTACACTGTCCGATAAAGAGATATCTCCTCCAAAAATACCTTTGTAATAGGAAAAAATTGGGTTTACACTAGTTATCGGTTTGAAAGTTTTAGTTCTTTTAGTTTAGCAGGATAAGGCTTAAATCAATGATGCTTATCAGAGAAAAAATATTCCAGTCCTATTTTGAAGAAACCGCATCACTATCAGACGGTACTACTGTGTCAGGACCACACAGCAAGATATTAAACCTTAGAGTGACGCAAAAAGAAAACTAGTTATTTTCAAATTGGGAAGGGGGGAGACCAAAATACTGCCATTTGATGCTGTTTTTGCCCAGATTTCTCATCATACCGGCCAATATGGATCTAAGATCAGACTGCACATTTTATGCAGTCAGATCTTGATCAACACTGGCTGCAAAGCAACTATAGCTGACTCCGATAGATCCTCTAAAAAGAAATGCCAAGATAATTGTACTTACAAAGACATTTTGGCCTTAACTGCCTTTTTTCTTTGTTTTCTTTTACATCTGTTTGATTGTTTTGTTTCCCACGTAATTGCCATTTATAGCGAAGCTGTTCTCAGTAGTAAAATCATGCTGTTATCTAGATTTGACCCGAGTGTAACGAGTCATGCTCCGGTAAAAGGGGGCTTAATGCATCTCCGTGATGTAGGATACCGAGCAAGTCATCTCATGATTATAGATCAGTTATAGTCCCCTTTTTTTTTTAACCCTTTCCCAAACGACAAATTTTAGACTGGTCCAAATTGAAAGAGTTTGCAGACGACAATTTTAAATTTGATGAAAATAGCAGAAAGTTCTCCAAAAGGGTAGAAAACACTGTGGGAAAAGGAGAAATTGCTCGTTACGAGCAATTTCTCCTTTTCCCACAGTGTTTTCAAAAGACTTGTACTGCAGACACGTGAAAACCAGGGCTTGTTTGGGAAAGGGTTAAATAACCGACTGAATTATGAGGTAGACTGGTCCTTGGACATGCAGAAAATTGATCAATAGCGAAAGGTTTCGGCCCAGGCCAGCTTGTGCTGACTGCGCAGGCTGACCTGGTCGATACTTTGCGCAGATGCATACATCTTTCAAGGTATTGTTGATGAAAGAGGGTACATTTACTCAATGAGAAAAACCAAGCTGTGGTTTTGCTCTCCCAAGAATGAAAGCCTGTGGAAACATTGTAACAAAAAATGCAGAAAACGCTGGTAACCAGCAATTTCCCTCATTCTCAGTGTTTTCTACCCTTTCGAAGACAACCCAATCATTAGAGCAATATCTGATTTGGCGTCTGCTAATACTTTGAATTTGGACGAGTCGAAAGTTTCGTCGTCTGGTCAAGAATTGAATTAATGTCTTTCAGAAAGATGTAGTTGCGATTGTGATGAACCAACAATTGTGGTAGAAAAATTCTATTTCGCACGTAGATATAGCGAACACAATGCATGTACATGTACATACGGAATATTATTTTGTAGGAACTTTCTTTGGGCTTATATTTACTTCCAGCTGCAATGGAAGATTTAAAATCTCGCAATACCGAAGGTGTCTGAATTATCTTACCCAGGGAGAAGCAGTTGCACCCCAGGAAAGTTACTACAGTATAATATTCCTTTTATTATATACCTACACATTTTAACAGCAAATCATT
The DNA here is from genome assembly GCA_945859785.2 of Tridacna gigas. Taxonomy (NCBI): domain Eukaryota; kingdom Metazoa; phylum Mollusca; class Bivalvia; order Cardiida; family Cardiidae; genus Tridacna; species Tridacna gigas. The sequence continues at coordinate 46,015,168 of OX244030.2, read as the reverse complement.
GCAATTCTGGACATTTTTTTCCACCGAAAAACAAATACCCCTTGAGGGAAAACCGTACTGTTACAAATGGTGAGAACTATTTTTTACGAAACATTTTGACCAATCAAACGGAAAGTTAGACTACACATCGGCTTCATCCTCATACTATATTTATTTTGGGACCGTATTTGACACTCTGAAGACACGGATTTTTTTTTGTCCGTAGAGGCTAATTTTATTCGCGTGCATACATGTATTTAAGCCGATAAATGTGTTGGTGTATAATAAATGAGCCATGCTCTGTGAAAATGGGGTTTAATGCATCTGCGAAAAGTATCGACCCAGGTCAGCCTGCGCAGTCCGCGCAGGCTGACCTGGGCCGAAACTTTTCGCAGTTGGTTAATTTTCTGTATGTCAAAGGACCATTCTACCTCATTTTGTTTGACAGAATGGATTTAATGGATCCATCATCAAGTGATGACTTGCTTGGTATCATGCATCACGGAGATGCATTAAGCCCCGTTTTGCCAGGGCATGGCTCAAGTGTAAATATTTGAAAATTGCCTGTACAATTTAATTTGTTTACAAATCGTATTTTGGAGAAAAGAATATGATAAATGCTCATTCTGTGTTATATCTGTCTTGTATTTTGTTTTCAAATAATTACCCTTGACATGACCCTTATCTCTTTACAGGCTTACAAGTAGTCCCACCTTTTCCTCTTTTTTTCCGTTCTGTTCCTACTTCTTTCCTACTTTTTTTCTTTTCAAAAATAGTCTTACCATTCCTACTGTTTGAATTAAAATGAAGATGAAAAGAATATTATATCTTTCAAAATGTTTTAGTCTGTTGCAGAAAGAAACATGCTACATGTTTGAGCCCGTTGGCCAGAGTTCCAAATAAGAGGGAGTGATGTTATTCTAAATCCATTATTTCTCCTCCAAACCCTATGTTGTGGGTACTCATTAGAATCGTCTCGATGAGACGATTCTAATGAGTACCCATAACATAGGGTTTTGTGGAGAACAATTAATATTTTCAATTTTGAAATCTAAATCACTCCCTCTGTCTGGAGCTAGTGTTGCAGAATGATATATGCGACATGGTATGAGGACGGATAGCATATACTAGCATAATAAGGTTCTTACATATTCCTTGAACATGGTACTGCTGAACTCTCATGTAAGCTGCATGGTAGCTTACTGGGAAATGTGTCTCGCTCACTTGCCATTCATGCCTAAGAGCTTGACAGCATGAATGGGTAAAATCTCAGAGCCTCCTGATGTGTTTGATTTTAGCCATAATTTGTAGAAATTTTAATCATTGAGATACTTTGAGTTAGCCATTAGTTAAGATATATTGATATTTACCATAGTAATTGAACTTTGATATTGTAATGAATAGAAATTCTTTGGTTTTTTTTTTTTTGTCGAATTACTCTAGTACTTATCAGCAAGTTGATACCACCCTAAATCAAATGACGGTAGAAAACTTCAAAACTTTCAGGATAGTATGTTTTGCCATAAGGCTTGCTGCCATCCAGGGGCTTAGTGTTTCTTCAAACACATCTTGTTCTGAACTGTTCTGCAGTCCTAGAGGGAAATTGCGAGATACATATATATTGATAATTTTGTTTGATTAATCCCTACTTTTTATCATAAGATTCCTACTTTTTCCTACTTTTTTCTTGAAATGACTCCTAATGTTTTCCTACTTTTTCATGAAAAGCCACTTGTAAGCCTGTCTTTACCAAACATTTCCGTGACTTTCTTTGTCGTGATAAAGCGGCCTATTTAAAACAGGGTGGGAGAAAGAGAAAATGCATGTAAGTTACCAACAATTTCTCTTTTTCTAACAAAGTTTTGCAGCCTTTCAAAAACAGATCCCGTAGTTTCAGCATCATTCGATTTGTTGACTGAAAAGTGCTTTCTGTCTGGAGTGTCCAAACTGTTGTCGTCTGGTGAAAGGCTAACCATTGAAAATAAATATACGTTTACTCACTAAAACCTACCTTGTGCGACTCATCCAGCTATGGTTAGCTATAGCATATAACCTTTACAGCGGCCATTTATAAACATAGCCCTTATAAGATTGGAGAAAAAAAAGCCCCGGTATAAGCCCAGCAAGGAGACGTTATTTTTGTTGTCGGTCTGTTGTACGAATCCCGCTTTTCCCCCATGTCTATATTTAGAAACTGTCTACAGAGATTTGCAGTAAACAATTGGTATTTTTTTAAAAAAAAAATATTTCCCCATTTGAAATCATTTTGTTTTTTAATAAATTTGTTGCGAAAACTGGCTTTATTTTTTCACAGACGTATATTTTGATTGCCATTTTCCGCCTGCACCTTTTAAGCGGCAATTTACGTACCGCTTATTGATATTTTTTCCTGTCCAGGACGGTGATGCGACTGAGTCTTTTACGCACCGCGTATAAATATTTATCGTGTACAGGATAGAGATTCGTCATAGGTCAATCTTCGGAGAATATGGCATGCGCAGACGACACTATCATCCGCTAGGTGGCATTTTTCAAATACCGTACATAACCTATCTGATATGGGCATTCTGCGGACTACTTTTCAAGGCGGCAGGCAAGGCAGCATTATCTCCCGCTAGATGGCATTCTACAAATACACGTCGAATCTTCGAAGAATAGGACATGCGCAGACAACGGCAAGGCAGCGAATTTCAAAATAAGATTATACGTTCACCTTCTAAAACCTACCTGGTACGAATCATCCAGGCAGGGTTAGCTATCATATAACCAATGCACCAATCATTACCATAGCCCTTATTACCCTGAGAAAAGGCCCCCGTAATAAGCCGACTAAGGTGGAGGCTTTATCTTTGTTGTCAGTCGGTTGCACAAATCCCGGTTTTCCCCAAAGCTATATTTAGAAACTGACTACAGAGATTTACAGTAATCAATGGTATTTTATAAATAAAGAAATCCTCGTTTGAAATCATATTTTCAAGAAATTTGCAGCGAAAAGTGGCTTGATTTTTCCATAGACATGTTATTTACAGCCATTTGCGGTTGCTATTTCGCGTATTAATTTATCCTATACAGGAGGTAGTGATGCGTCATCAAATATTCGAAGAATATTGACATGCGCAAACAACGGAGTGGCCCGATGTTTGCCGAATGTATCAACAAGGTCACGTCGTTAAAGAATGGCGACCTCACGTGTGCTAGGTTCTGCGCTCCGCAGGCTTAAAATTCAAAATGTGAGATACAGTAGATCTTGGTCAGCAGTATCATCAATTTTTCAATCCAAAGGACATCACGAGGCAAGTAAAGAAATCCGCTGATTGTGTATTACACGAGAACTTTCGGTCTTGCATTATGCAAGATTTCTGTATCACATTACGATTATGACGGATTTCTGTATGGAACTTACGAATCGTTTACCAGTTCACCTTTCGTGCCAGATGATCTTCAATAAAATTTCGTACAATACTAGTTATTAGACGCAATATCCATTTAAAACGGTCTAGTCGTTTCGGCCCCGAGTCGTGTCGACCAAAGGTCGTTTCACATCTTCAGTGTGAAGTTTTGCTCCGATGGTTTTATGATTGTCTCTCCGCTATCCTTCACCTCAGCCATTCATAGAAAGATTCTGGAATGAAAGTTGATCATACCGGCACCTCTTCTAATGGGTTTATAGGGCAATTTTCTTGTTGACTGCTTATGATATGGGCACAGATCTTCAGATAAATGATCTAACTTGACATTGACAACAAATTTAGAACATGTTGTTCATTGATCTCTTTGTATTTTATCTTTATTTGGACATTGGATAATTTGTAAACAAACACTCATTATAAATTCAGCTAAGTGTGCATGCATTTTCAATTTCATGAAAAATTAGCACCCTATGACTGGCAATTTAACTCTTTACCAAACAACAAAATTTTAGATTTCATCCAAATTGAAAGCATTTGCAGACAACAAAATTAAGGTGACTCAGAAAATTGAAATTTGTGTTGGGAATGGTAGAAAACATTGTGGGAAAAGGAGAAAATGCTAGATACCATAATTTTCTCCCTTTCCCACAATGTTTTCAAAAGGCTTCTTTCTCAGGGTCGTGAAAACCCGGGATTGTTTGGTAAAGGGTTAAGTGGTAAGTATGACTTCTTGCAAATGAATTATATATTATATATTTTCATGTGTCAATATTATACATGATTTGTGTTGGTGTAATTACAGAAGATTATCTTGCATTTTAAATACTAGAATATATTCCTGTCTTTATGTGAAATTTTGCAATTTACAATGAGCCCCTTTTTTTAATATTTCAGTTATATAACTGCCATATTTTTTTTTCTTTTTTTCTGCTTCTTTCATGTGCTTCATCAGTAATACTCTTTAAGAGACAAACCTTATCATTTGAACATTATTTAATTTGGCATCTGTAAATGCTCTCAACATTAATAAATTAAGGTCAAATAGGTTCTGATTATCATTGATGTGGTAGAGAACAATGGTGGGGGGAGGAAAACAGGATGCATTTTCTCTGTTTCCCCGCAATTTATTCACAAGGCTTAAGCATTCTTACTCAAATTTTGTTAAACTTTGGTTTGAGTGGTGAAGGGTTAAAGAGTAATAATTTTTTTATAAAACTCCAGGCAGAGAATTACAAAGTCGGGAAACACACACTTGGTTTGGATATAAACAAGAGATGGAGATCAGGCTTTGTTGAGGAACAAGCCGAAGTTGAGCCAGAAGAGACAAAAGAAGATGAACTGGAGGAAATAGAAGATAAGGAAGACTTTAATACATATGGTATATCTCCACAAACACAGTCAGCTCTTAGAGGTAATTAGATTGAGTGAATGTGGATTGATTGGGGTTTACCTCTTTACCAAACAACACAGTTTTGGACTGTACAAAACTGAAAGCATTTGAAAGCATTTTTGACTAGATTTTAGACTGTACAAAACTGTAAACATTTACAGATGACAACTGTTGCTAATACGATTTTTTTCCATTTTGATGGGGTGGAAAAATTGTGGACAAAGACGTAAATGCTAGAACAGGGCTTTTGCCAGCCTCTGAAATTCTCGAGTCATTGACCATTTGAGCCTAAAATTTTTGGGTTAAAATCTAATTTTTCTAGAGTCAAACCAAAAAAAAAAATCATGAGTCAAAATGAAAAATTTAAGAGTCTATAGTCAACTTTTTGTTGTTGTTGGGCTTATTATTAATATTGCAGTAAAGTTGTGAAGTGAACAACTGATTTGTAAAATGGTAGAGTGCAAATGATTTCAAGTTTGTCAAACTTAAAATTGTGTTGTTTGGTAAAGAGAAAGAAGAAAGTTCAATGACTTTTTTCACATTTTCAGCCCATGGTATTACAAAATTATTTCCAGTGCAGTACTTGGCCTATGAGACAGTTCGGAAAGGAGACGATGTTATTGTTAAAGCAAGTAAGTTATTCTCAATATTTCTGGGCACAAAAGTGTGGAATCTGTTATTCCAACTTGCCTGAATTGTCCCAAATTGAATTAATCCTTTGCCAAACAAGTTTTCATGACGCTTAAGACAAGGGCTTTCAGAACGTTTTGGATAAAGGAGAAAATACTGGTTACCCTTTACCTATATCCTTTTCCCCAAATGCTTACAACACTTTCTAAGACGAACACCATCATTTGAGCTACCTAGAATATGTCTTCTGTAAAGGCTTTCAGTTTTTTGGACCAGCCTTTCCTCCTTTTCCCATAGTATTTTCAAAAGCCTGTCTTATCCAGGAAGGTAAAACTCACATTGTTTGGTAAATTGTGAACTCTTAACCACACAATCCCGTCTTTTAGCGACCCTGAGGAAATAGCCTTTTGAAAACCTTGTGGGAAAAGGAGAAAATGCTGATAACCAGCATTTTCTCCTTTTCCCACAAGGTTTTCTAGCCAGTCAAAGGCAAATTCCAACATTTTAACTATATTCAATTTTTTGTCAACAGATGCTTTCAATTTGGACTAGTCTAAAATTTTGTCATTTAGTAAAGAGTCAAAGCTGTGTCAGTTTAATACTTCAATATGGCAAGGGTTTTATGGAATGAAAAATTAAAAGTTCTTACCCGGTACATTAACCCTTCACCACATTTTAGTATAAGGACTTCAGAACAGGAGGTGACTGGTTGGCCAATTTCTTCCCAAAGATTGATGATAGTCATTGTGGCAGGATTGAGTTGTCTCTCACTACTGATCATCGTTTTGACCATGGTTATATGGGAAGGCAGCAAAAGGCTTTGGAAAAATGTGTGAGTTACTGGTAACAGAAACTCTAGGAAAAGCATAGATAGGGGCACTGGCCGCCACAAAATGACTGAAATGAAGTTGAAAATGGCATTAAACAACATACAATCAATCAATCATTTGGACAAAGATTCCCTGACCAGGATAGTTGGTCATGCACTGATGAGTGTTCTGAATCATTATCTGATTACCAAGAGAACTTTTCCCTATACAACACAGTCCCAAGTTTTTAATGACATGGAGGAAGAAGGCTTTTGAAAACATTGTGGGAAAAGGAGAAAATGCTGGAAACCAGCATTTTCTCCTTTTCCCACAATGTTTTCTATGCTTTCAAAGAAAAATGCTATCAAATCAATTCGTTATCTGCACATTCTTTTAATTTAGACAAGTCTAAAAATTTGTTATTTGGTAAATAAGCAGCTCAGGATTTTTATTTTGTTTTACAGGAACTGGCACTGGAAAAACAGTAAGTAGATTGATTTACAAAAACTGTCATAAAGTTAACCCATTCCCAAACAGCAAATTTTAAAAACAAATTCAATACAATTGCAGACAACAAATTCAGACAAGTAAATTAAGTTCTCTGATACGGTAGAAAACATTGTGGGAAAAGGAGAGAATGCTGTTTACCAGCATTTTCTCCTTTACTCACAATATTTTCAAAAGCTTTCTCACACAATGTCTTTAAAACCAGGGGTTGTTTTGTAGAAGGTTAAGGTAATTTAAATTTATTACATAATTCGCAGTTCAGAAGAGAGAAGACTGTGATATTCAATGAGTAATGCTACCATCAGTGAAATAAGTTCATCTCCAAAATCTGCATTATTGGTATTTTTAGCTCCACAGGCTGAAGGCAAGGGAACTTAGTTCATGGCACTGTGTCTGTCCTGCGTCGGTGCATGCATGTGTTAACTTTTATTTCAGGCATTTTCTTCTATGAAACTCTTACAGAAAGTGATTTCTGCTACTGAATTTTGGAAATCTTCTTGTCAAAATATTTTTTTTAGAGTTCATAGATACTTAGTTTGATTTATACTAAGTTAGACCTGCTTGCATTCATTAACATCATTTAAAAACAAAGATATGACCTGGTTTTTGGGCTACGCTCATTTTCTCTCTGAATTTGTATTGCATTACAGATTACTTACAGTTTCATGGCTATGGCTACCAATTATCTGCATGGCACATTTGAATTACAATGTATTAGGCAGTGGAGTGACACAGGGCCATCATGAAATGATGGTTCAGTGTTTAGAATTGTCTCTATGAGACAACTTTAACCATTTACCGAACAATCCTGAGTTTTAACAACCCGATGGTAGAAGCCTTTGGAAAATACTTTGGGAAAAGGAGAAAATGTTGGTAACCAGCATTTTCTCCTTTTCCCACTGTGTTTTCTATCCTATCAGAGAACTTAAGCTCGTCTGTATTGATTTTGAAGTTGTCGTCTGCAGATGTTTTGAATATGAGAAAGTCTTAAACTTGAGGTGTGGGAAAGGGTTCGTGAGTACAAAAATTGCATTTCTTCTAGTTTGGAATCTGGTTTTCATGAACCCTTTACCAGACAACAGAATGGTAGCCTTGTCCAAATTGAAAGCATTTGCAGACGCACAATTTCGATGGGGCTCAGATGGTGCAGTTTTTAGCTCCACTGGCCGAAGGCCAGCGAGCTATTGTCATGGCGTTGTGTCCGTCGTGCGTCCGTCCGTCCGTCCGTTCGTCCGTGCGTGCGTCCGTAAACTTTTTCTTTAAAAAACTTCTCCTCAGAAACTATTGACTGGATTTTTACCAAATTTCACAGGAATGTTCCTTTGGTGGTCCTCTTTCAAATTCCTTCAAATAATTGTGTTCCATGAAGAATTCTGGTTGCCATGGCAACCAAAGTAAAAAACCTTTAAAAATCTTCTCCTCCCAAACCGCTATTTGGATAGCATTATTATTTTGCAGGAATGTTCCTTAGATACAGGTTTACAGAATTCCTTGAAAAAAAAATGATCTGTCAAAAAACATGGCTTTTATGGGAGACTCATTTTCCTTTTATGGTATAAAGTAAAATCTTTGAAAAATTTCTTCTCTAAAACTATTCATTGGATTTCATTGTTGTTTTGCAGGTAAGTTCCTATGGTGGTTGTCTGCCAAATTGTTTCTATGGTGGTTGTATACCAAATTCCTTTTAAAAAAATGATACACCTAAAAACACATTTTTTTATAGACAAGGCTTATATTTCAAAAAAATGTTCTTCTCCAAAACTATTTATTGTGTTAGTTTTATCAACTAACAAAGAAAAAGGAAGAAAATTGGATTGACTTGACCTAGTCAGGGCTGTCCTATTTAAGCCCACACATTTTCCTTGGTATTAAGATCACAATTTACTCCAATGATATGCTATTAGTTAGTACTAGTAATGAAATATCACTGGCCATAAATAAGATAAAAGCTTGAGCACCTTTCACAACTTGAGCTTTTCAATTTTGCCTTATTACTAAGCCTGAGTAACCATGCCAAGATAAAAAAGAAAAAGTATTTTAATAACAAAACCCCCATGTTGTAGGTACTTTATAGTCCTTTTGATATAGAACAGGAGAACCTCTGCACTTTTATCAGTTCTGGTAAAGGTTTGTTGACCTACTAATGAGTAAATGCAGAGTGGACAGAGAAGGGGTGTAAATCCTGGTGACCTGGTACACAGTGGGACAGGGCTTTACATTTGTGATAAGGCATTAATGTTACCCAGTCAAACTGATCCCGCAACTTCAGTACACCAGAATTAATCTGTGCCCTGGAGCAGGATATTTGATTCATGTAAATGCATTTGTAGACCATTTTGTGTTGTTTGCCACAGAAGACATTCTAACTGTGAAAAGTTGATTATTAGGGATTAGGTGTTCATTGTATGCCAGCATATTTCATTCTATCTGGTGTATTGATGTAAGTTGATCTATATTGCTATAACATTCATTCATTTGCCCTCCTAGCTGTTCTTTTAGATTACCCCTTTACCACACAATCACAACTTTTAACGACCCTGAGAAAGACATATTTTCTATATTTTGATGTTTCCCCACCCAAAATGGTTTGTGAAAGGACCTGTTGCAGACAACATATCTTCAAATTAGTAAGACATACATAAAAAAGGATAGAAATTATTGTGGGAAACTAAGAAAATGCTGGTTACCATTTTTTTCTTCTTTTCTCACAAGTTTTTTCCATACCTTTTTTCTTTAGTGAGCTAAAATGCAGGATTGAATGGTAATTGTTAAAAACTTCTTTTCGCCATTATAGAAATATCAGGCCTGTGGAGCGATACAGGCGCTCAAGCGCCTCTAGTTCTTTGAAAGGGTAGAAAACATTGTTGGAAAAGGAGAAAATGCTGGTTTTTAGTATTTTCTCCTTTTCCAACAATGTTTTCAAAAGGCTTCTTTCTCAAGGCGGCATTGTGCGGTAAAGGGTGAACCCCAGTTATCTGGATATCTGATCGAATCCATTTTTTTCCATTGACCAGGAACTGTTGTATGTGGTTTTTAAAGAGTCAGGAATAGCTCTTCTAATATGTGTTTTTATATAAGCTCTAATTTTAAGGCCATCTCTGCTTGAAAATGACACTTGGCAGTCTTTTTCAATATTTTCTAAAAACCTTGCAAAATGAAAATGGATGAAATGTCCCTTTCAAGAGTACCTACAATTTTATTGATGTGATAATTTTGTTTTTTTTTTCATTAAAGCTGTCATATGCACTTCCACTGGTAGAGAAATTTCTGAACAGAAGAAAGAGAAGGGGTGATCAACCAAAGGTATCTATGATTTTTAATTATTAGAGTAATATGGCTTGTCCTCTTTTCACTATCAACTCTTTACCACACAACAAAATTTTAGATTTGTCCAAATTGAAAACATTTGCAGACGACAAAATAAACGTGACTTAGAAATTGAAATTTGTGTTGGGAAGGGTAGAAAACATTGTGGGAAATGGAGAAAATGCTGGTAACCAGCATTTTCTCCATTTCCCACAATGTTTTCAAAACGCTTTTTTTCAGGGTCGTAAAATCCCGTGATTGTCTTGTAAAGGGTTAAGTTCTGTACCAAACGATAGAATTGTAAAGCTGTCTAAATTTAAAACACTTGCAGACAACAAATTAAATGTGACCCAGCTGTTTACATTTGTCTTCAAAAGGAGAGAAAACATTGTGGAAAGAGGATAAAATGCTGATTATCATTATCTAACCTCATTTCATGTTGTGAGCCAATATTTTACAAAGTATTTCCTAAAGGGACCAGCCCAAATCTGGATCTTCACATTTAAAATTATCCTTTATCATTACTTTATATTATACTCACAAACTAAGGGGTTTTGGTCTACTTGAGTCACCTTTCCCATTCCTGTGCCTAGTTAGCTCCTCTGTTTTTGAAGAAAACATCGAGATCATTGCCATAGCCCTGGCATTGTTGGTGTTGCCAGTGTCGAAAAACTTTGACATTTTGTAATATCTCTGTTATTACTGAAGATATTGCTGCAAACTTGGACATGTTGTTAACCATCATAAGGGGAAAGTTATGTCCCTTTCAACTCAGAATTTTCTCTGAAAGTCAAGAAACCGCAGCAGAGCGTTTGCACCCGCATGCAGTGCTCTTGTTGTCTGTGCATCAGTGGCTCAGGCATACCCTGTCTGTAGCATAACTGCCAAATACAGATAGATCACATTGAGGACAAGTGCAGTGCATTAGTGTTATTGCCTTTTGTTGATTTACACTTCATTTTTTTGTACAGAGCATAACTTTAATAAAAAACTTCAGTGACCAATTTCATTCAGTGTTTTCTCCTATCACATTTTTTGCATCATAGACACGTATTTTGCTCGCTTGTCCGGCTGAAATTATAGGGTTTGGGTCTTTTCTGACACACTTAAATCAAAACCCATTTTCAGAGTTTCTGATTTAAAAGTACCAGTGATATATATAGTCATCCTTCAGACTACCTTGTGAATTGATTTTCAGGCTCATTTTTGTCCTTGATGTCCACAAAAGAGACTAAAGTCATGAATAACAGAATATGGCTTTAGTATGTGTAATCTGGATAATAGATTGTTGTTGCATGTAACAAAAGATTTTAACACTGTTAACCGTTTGGGGAAGATGCATTATTGAGCATTGTTGAAATCAGGAGATAAGTGAACAGTATTTTATCAATTAAGTCATTCATTTTGGAATGAGTGATGTGAAAAAAAAAGAGATGGTCAGTGACTAGGGTTTGCAGATATTTTTGTACGTGCAATGTCCTGAATTTGTAATTTGCAAACCTTTCAACATGCATAGATATCCACAAATACAGGGGCAATGAAAATGAACATAAGTATATCATAAGGCAAAGGTAAGAACACTGTAGTTCTGGGTTCTCAGAGGTCAAAGTCACTGGTTTATTTCATCAGAAAGTAGAACTGGTCAAGCACAAGACTACAGCTTGGGTATTTGTCTGCCTACAACAGCTCTTGCTTTCATTTCAGGCTATTGTTTTAACTCCAACCAGGGAACTTGCCCATCAAGTAGAGGAACACATACAGCGCTTGAATAATGAAGTTCGAGTTACATGTATCTATGGTGGAACAAGTTACCTGCTTCAAAGTATATCACTTATATTATTAACTCTGAACTACACTATCCTGAGTTGTAACAACCCCAAGGAAGGAGAATTTTGAAAACATTGTGGGAAAAGGAGAAAAGGCAGGAAAGGGAGAAAATGCTGAAAACCAGCGTAAGGACTTGAGAACAGGAAGTCGCTGGTTCCATCCCCAGCTCGGCCAGTTACTTTTGGAGGATTGCTGATAGTCATTAAAACAGGATTCATTCCTCTCTGACCACTGACCATTGTTTCTACGATGGCTGTTTGGGAAAGCAGCCAGTGGCTTGGAAAAAAAATTGTGGATAGTACTGGTCAAAGAAACTCCAGGAAAGCACTGGCCACCGCGATATAACTGAAATATGTTGAAAACGGTGTTAAACACCATACAATTAATTCTATGGTATTTAATGCTGCTTTCAACTTTATTTCTGTTGTATCAAGGTGACGAGTGCACCTATCTATGCTCCTCAGGAGTTTCTGTTACCAGTACTTCACAAAGTATTTTTCTCAAGCCACTTGATGTTTTCTCAGATAGCCATCATTGAAACAATAATTAGTAATGAGAAATTAATGAATCCTGTCACAATGACTACCATCAGTCTTGAGAAAGAAATTGACTGAGCTGGGGATTCAAATTAGCAACCCCTAATCGTAAGTGCTACCGCAACAAAGGCTTGGCTGTTTATATAGGAGGGAAGCCAGTAGGTTTTGCAGGTGATATAGTGGTAAAAGAAACTCCTGGAAGGCATGGATAGGTGCACTGGCTGCCCCAATGGACATATGGATGAAATATCTAGACTATTGATAATTGCACTGCAAGAAGTTTTTTAGTGGAAGAGGTACCTGTACAATAATTACTTCCTGTTCTGCAAAGTTTTCAAAATCAGATTTTCCAAATCTGTCTGCTGCAAAGGTGTACAGGACAGCATTTGTTTGGTGATGATTTCCATGGATTAATTTGACTCTTAACCTAACAATCCAGAGTTTTAACAGCCTAAACTCTTTACTAAACAACAAAATTTTAGACTAGTCCAAATTGAAAGTATTTGCAGATGACAGAATGAATGTGACCCAAAAATTGAATTTTGTCTTGGGAAGGATAGAAAACATTGTGGGAAAAGGAGAAAATGCTGGTTACCAGCATTTTCTCCTTTTCCCTCAATGTTTTCAAAAGGGCTCTTTCTCAGGGTCGTTAAAAGTTGGGATTGTGTGGTAAAGGGTTAAAGAAAAGGATTTTTAAGACATTGTGGAAAAAAGAGAAAATGCTGGTAATCAGCATTATCTCTTTTATCCACTTTTCTAGCCTTTTTTTGATAAATCTTGTAATTTGATCCCCATTGATTTTGTCGTAATTGTATTTAATATGGAAGAGTCTAGAATTTGTTGTTTTGTAAAAAGATATTTATTTCAATGCCAAAAAATTTAGCCTTTTGCTACTTTGTTATTTTCCATGAAATGCATTATATGCACATAATTAGCTTACAGTTGGCTTTAAGTTGAAAATTCATTACAATGGGCGTTTTATAATAAACTGTGTACCAAATTAACCCTTTACTGCACAATGCTGACCTTTTAATGACCCTGGGAAAGAAGCCTTTTGAAAACATTGTGGGAAAAGGAGAAAATGCTGTTAATCAGCATCTTCTCCTTTTCCCACAATGTACTTTTACCCTGTCAAAGAAAAATTGCACCATTTGAGCCGCATCAAATGTCTTCTGCAAATGCTTTCTATTTGGACAAGGCTGAAATTTTGTCGTCTGGAGCTCTTTTCTGGGAAATGAGGGTTTTATGTACTTTCTTCATGTGTTGTACCTAGCAAGTTGTAGCAAGATAGGGTTCCATTGTGTCTAAACAGCTTAATCATGAGGTTGAATGGTCCTTTGACAGTCAGAAATCTTACAAATAGTAAAGAGTTTCAACCCATTCAGCCTGTGAGGATTTCGCAGGCTGACACTGCTGGATATTTTTTTGTAGACACATTAAACCCCTTTTTCATAGAGCTTGACACAGTTCTTTTTTATTTTTTTCCAAGAACAAGCTATTTCAAGAGGATTGGAAATAGTACTGGTAAAGGGTTAAAGAAAAGGATTTTTAAGACATTGTGGAAAAAAGAGAAAATGCTGGTAATCAGCATTATCTCTTTTATCCACTTTTCTAGCCTTTTTTTGATAAATCTTGTAATTTGATCCCCATTGATTTTGTCGTAATTGTATTTAATATGGAAGAGTCTAGAATTTGTTGTTTTGTAAAAAGATATTTATTTCAATGCCAAAAAATTTAGCCTTTTGCTACTTTGTTATTTTCCATGAAATGCATTATATGCACATAATTAGCTTCCAGTTGGCTTTAAGTTGAAAATTCATTACAATGGGCGTTTTATAATAAACTGTGTACCAAATTAACCCTTTACTGCACAGTGCTGACCTTTTAATGACCCTGGGAAAGAAGCCTTTTGAAAACATTATGGGAAAAGGAGAAAATGCTGTTAATCAGCATCTTCTCCTTTTCCCACAATGTACTTTTACCCTGTCAAAGAAAAATTGCACCATTTGAGCCGCATCAAATGTCTTCTGCAAATGCTTTCTATTTGGACAAGGCTGAAATTTTGTTGTCTGGAGCTCTTTTCTGGGAAATGAGGGTTTTATGTACTTTCTTCATGTGTTGTACCTAGCAAGTTGTAGCAAGATAGGGTTCCATTGTGTCTAAACAGCTTAATCATGAGGTTGAATGGTCCTTTGACAGTCAGAAATCTTACAAATAGTAAAGAGTTTCAACCCATTCAGCCTGTGAGGATTTCGCAGGCTGACACTGCTGGATATTTTTTTGTAGACACATTAAACCCCTTTTTCATAGAGCTTGACACAGTTCTTTTTTATTTTTTTCCAAGAACAAGCTATTTCAAGAGGATTGGAAATAGTACTGGTAAAGGGTTAAAGAAAAGGATTTTTAAGACATTGTGGAAAAAAGAGAAAATGCTGGTAATCAGCATTATCTCTTTTATCCACTTTTCTAGCCTTTCTTTGATAAATCTTGTAATTTGATTCCCATTGATTTTGTCGTAATTGTATTTAATATGGAAGAGTCTAGAATTTGTTGTCTTGTAAAAAGATATTTATTTCAATGCCAAAAAATTTAGCCTTTTGCTACTTTGTTATTTTCCATGAAATGCATTATATGCACATAATTAGCTTACAGTTGGCTTTAAGTTGAAAATTCATTACAATGGGCGTTTTATAATAAACTGTGTACCAAATTAACCCTTTACTGCACAATACTGACCTTTTAATGACCCTGGGAAAGAAGCCTTTTGAAAACATTGTGGGAAAAGGAGAAAATGCTGGTAATCAGCATTTTCTCCTTTTCCCACAATGTACTTTTACCCTGTCTAAGAAAAATTGCACCATTTGAGCCTCATCAAATGTCTTCTGCGAATGCTTTCTATTTGGACAAGGCTGAAATTTTGTCATCTGGAGCTCCTTTCTGGGAAATGAGGGTTTTATGTACTTTCTTCATGTGTTGTACCTAGCAAGTTGTAGCAAGATAGGGTTCCATTGTGTCTAAACAGCTTAATCATGAGGTTGAATGGTCCTTTGACAGTCAGAAATCTTACAAATAGTAAAGAGTTTCAACCCATTCAGCCTGTGAGGATTTCGCAGGCTGACACTGCTGGATATTTTTTTGTAGACACATTAAACCCCTTTTTCATAGAGCTTGACACAGTTCTTTTTTATTTTTTTCCAAGAACAAGCTATTTCAAGAGGATTGGAAATAGTAGTTGGGACACCAGGACGGTTGAAAGATCTGATCGAGCAGGGATCACTAGATTTACATGAGATTGAACATGTTGTACTAGACGAGGTGGATCGCATGTTAGACATGGGCTTTCAGGATATTGTAGATGAAATATTATCTCATTGCTACAGAGGCGGTAGGCAAGAATTATTACTTCTTTTATGCTTTTCAGTAGTGTATAGAAATCTAACACTGATTTATATCCTTCTAACTCGCAGGTTAATGTTGTAATTCACAGTTGAATGTTTTATGTTTTATTTTTGACATGCCACAGATATTTATAGAACATGAATGAATTTTCAGCAGGTGAACGTCATGTTTAATGACATAGTCAACATCAGTCATGATGTCATTATTACTGCTAGATTGAATAGATCTATTTTGCTTGAAAAACTTGCATGTTTTTCATGATGAGCAAAAAATTAGATGTGAAAAGAAAGGTTAAAGTGAAGAGCATAAAAGAAATAAGATAATTGTTTGTTTCAGTGTATGATCAAAATTTCTTCCATCTCGTGAAAAGCAAAGGCCATGTTTTCAGGAGTGGCAAAGCCACTCATGAAAATATAGCCTTCGTTTTTTACTCGACAAAAGAAATTTTGATCATACACCGAAAGAGACAATTATCCTGTATTTCTTCTGGGCTTCATTTCTGGGCCTATTTTGATAAAGTTATGACTTATTACTCTGTTACTCACTGAAAAGTTGCCTAGACTTAGACTTTTACAATCATTCATGCTGCTTTCCTAACCTTTTACCACATGGTAAAATTTTAGACTGGCCCATATTAAAGGAATATACAGATTACAATTTCAAATGTATTTCAAATGATAGTATTTGTCCATGAGTGGGTAGATTGTGGGAAATGGAGAAAATGTTGGTTACCGGCATTTTTCTTCTTTTTCCACAATGTTTTTCAAAGGCCTTCTTTGGCAGGATTGTTGAAACATAAGATAGTGCAGTAAAGGGCTAAAGTAAAAACTCCCAGATTTGCATTTTTGTTTTTAGCCTTTCTGCTGTCAATGGCCAGGCTGGGTAGCTCAGTGATTAGCGTATCTGACTTGTGACCTGTTGGTTGGGAGTTCAATACCTGGTGGCATTTTTTTATGACTCACCTCTGATGCATGTGAGAAACTAGTCAGTGGCTTTGAAAGGAAGTTGTGTCAGTACTTGAGTGAAAAAGCCAAGAAAGACATGCATACATGCTTGGCAGCCGTGATATGACCTAAGCTATTAAAACGGCAATGCAAACTCCGCAGGCAACTTGTTTCTTCAGCTGATTTTTATGTTCTTTTCATACTGAATCCCCTCTACACTGGCAGCCTGTAGAAGGGCAGGCACTGGTACCATGGCCAGTTTTTAGCTCTACTGGCTGTAAGCCAGCAGAGCTTATGTTATGGTATGGTTTCTGTCGTCCGTCTGTCCGTCAGTTAGTCTTTTTCTTGTTTACGCGATAAAGTCTTCATTTGTGGTCGGATTTTTGTGAAACTTGCACAGTTTGTTTACCTCATCAATAGCTTGAACCCTATTGATTTTGAAAAAAATCTGACAATCAGTGTGGGAATGGTAACCACTTAAACTTCAAAATGTCAATTTCTTGTTTAAGCGATAGAGTCTTTATTTTTGGTTGGATTTTCGTGAAACTTGCACAGTTTTTTTGTCTGATCAATAGCTTGAATCCTATTGATTTTGAAATAAGTTTGACAATAAGTGTAGGAAAAGTAGCCATTTAAAGTTCAAAATACCAATTTCTTGATTACATGATAAAGTCTGCATTTGTGGTCGGATTTTCGTGAAACTTGCGTAGTTTTTTCATCTGATCAATAGCTAGAACGCTATTGATTTGAAAAAAAAAATTGACAGTCAGTGAGGGAAAAGTAGCCATGTGAAGTTCAAAATTTCAATTTCTTGTTTACGCGATAAGGGCTGCATTTGTAGTCAGCTTTTCATGAAACTTGTACCGTTGCTTTGTATCATCCACAGCTTTAACCCTAATGATTTTGAAAAAATTCATTAATCAGTATGGGAAAAGTAGCCAATTAAATTTTAAAAATTTATAATTCTTGATTACGCGATGACATTGGCAGTTGTGGTTAAATTTTCATGAAACTTGCACAGTTGCTTTACATTATCAATAGCTTGAATTCTATTGATTTAAAAAAAAAAAAAGAAAAAAAAATGACAATCCGTATGGGGAAAGGAGCGATTTAAATTTGATAATTTACATTTCTTGTTTATGCACTTAAGTGACATTTTTTATTCAATTCTTTTGAAACTTGCCTAGATTACTTGTATCATCAAGGGATTGAGCTCTATTAAAAATGAAGAAAATCTAGCAATTAATTTAGGAAAAGCAGCCATTTGATGACTTAGTATTGTTTACACAACACAGTCCACATTATTAGTCTCATTTCTTTGAAACTTGCATAGATTGTTGAAAACAGTGAGTACTGATGTCCTATCAAATTCGGCTGGATTTCAAACAATTGGTTTTGAGAAATTGTACTTTAATTTTTTGTCACTATTTGTTCGATTCACCATGCCTACTTAGGCTGTCTTATTGGCTTCAAGCCTAGTGGCAACAACACCTCCATTTTTTTGTGTGTTTCCTTTTTGCATCATAGAAAAAAATGCAAAATCAGTGCCAGTAGAGCAATTCAAGCCCTCAAGGGCCTCTAGTTTAAGGATGGACTGAGTGGACTTATCACTGTACATTGACAAGAACAAATTTCGGTGTTTTACTAATCTGTTATGACAAGAGTATTATTTTTTGAGGTAAGATATACTGCCCTGGTTGGAGTGAAACATTACAAAATTTTCTGCTTCAAAGACGCAAGAAACGGACAATTGGTGAAACACTGCAAGTAATTGGTTGGTCACTTATATTAATTTTGGTAACTCCCTCTATTGTTATGAGATCAACTACACTGATTTCATCTTATCTTACTTATCGGAATACAATCTAACATGATCAGTCTGCATTACTGATTATGTGACGTTCCCACAAATCTTTGTGAAATTCTGGCTTGAAAATTAGAATACCTTGACAGGCTACATAACCTATTAAGGTAGAAAAACAACTTTTTTTTTTACATTTGTCTTTCTTCTTTACTGATGGTTTGCCATGTATTGTCAAAATTAATTCATTGTTGAGATTTTAAAAATCTGAATTGTCACCCTTAATCCTTTCTCACACAAAGCAATTTTAGACTGAGCCAAACCCAAGGCATTTGCAGATGACAAGGTCATAATTGACATGTTTAACAGGGGCTTTATTTTGTGCAAACATGAAATATCTTCATGTTTATAGCCAGTCAGCCTTGACCTGTATTATTTGGTATGCAACACAGTATGATCCAGTGAGTGATACAGGGCCATCATGGCCCTCTTGTTGAAAGTAGTAGGCTAATGCCCTCTTTGTTTAAATCCAGGATGGAGCATTGGATCATAGATGGATGTTTTGTGGATATTTCTGATTCTTTCTATTTCAGAGAGAAAACCCCAAACATTAATGTTTTCAGCAACTGTGCCGCGTTTTGTTCGTCAGGCAGCTCGACGGTACCTCTCAGACAATGTTTCTCTCATTGATTTGATTGGAGATGATAATGTGCAATCAGCAACAACAGTCACGGTACACTCTATGTTTTCCTTAATTTAGTTGCCTATAAAGGGCTTTTGGATACAAAGGTTGGATTTGTTTCCTGACCAAAATTAGTTTCTCATGGCTGCTTATCTCCTGAATCACAACACTGTGTTGTGAAAAGGAAAGTATTAAGGAGACTAAAAAATTGGGTGGATATGAAGGTGAGTGTTACAGTTTAACTGGGACTTTTTCTGTTCCAGTGTCAGACATGGAAAATCGGGGAATGTCGGGTAATGGTTTATCCATTTTCCTATAAATATGAGGCTCAATCAAAGGCAGATTCCAAATTATACAGTGGAAATACATTTTTTTCCTGGAGCAAGGGTCTTCGAAATCAAGTCATTTTGATAGTCCCAAGGTCAAGGTCTTACTTGACGGTCAAATGATAAAAGTGTCATACATAGAGCTTGTTAGAGCTACAGCTTCTACATTTAGGGATGGATTTAAAGATGATTTGGCACAACTGTTCTCCTTTACCAGTAGAAGTGCCATTTGTAACATTTGTTTTGGTAGGTCCAAGATCAAGGTCACACTTAGAGGTCAAATGATAAGCTTGTCATACACAGCTTGTCATACACAGAGCTTGTCTGGACAAGAACTTCTACATTTATGGATGAATTTCAAAATAATTCGGCACAGTTTTTCTCCTACATTAGTAGAAGTGCCATTTGAAACATTTGTTCAGGTAGGTTTAAGGTCAAGGTTACACATGAAGATAAAATCTTTAAATCAAACGATGGGGTTGTAGGAAAATGGGGCTTCTTTGAGTGATAACTTCAATATTTATGGATTCATATAAAGATTATTTGGCACAATTGTTGTCCTTTACCAGTAGAAGTGCTGTTAGTATGATTTGATTAGGAAGGCCTATGGTCAAGGTCACACTGAAAGGTCAAATGGTAAAATTGTCATACATAGAGCTTGGTCTGTCTACCACTTCCACATTTTTAGATGGATTTAAAAACTATGTTACACGAGACTTAGTGTTCTCTTTTACCACTAGAAGTGCCATTTAAATCATTTGTTCAGTTTGTTCTAAGGTCAGGTACACACTGAAAAGTCAGATGATAAAATTGTCATTAATATAGCATGCCCGAGCTATGAAGTTTATATTTAAGATGGATTTCAAAATAAATTGGCACAATTATTCTCCTTCAGGAGTAGGTGTGCCATTTAAAATATTTGATCATATTTGTCCAAGGTCAAGGTCACACTTTATGGTCAAATAGTTGAATCATCATAAGTATATCTTGTCGGAGCCATAATTTTTACACATATTGATTGAATTCCCAATAGATTTGCACAATGGTTTTCCTTTATGAGTAGAAGTGCCATTTCAAAAATTTGGTCAGGTATGTCCAAAGCCAAGCTCACACTTAGATGTTAAAAGATAAAATTTTGACAACTTTCGTACTTAATGAGTAGTTAGTGTCTCTTTGAATTATTCACTTCAGTAGTTTCAAGGTCAAGGTCATACTTGAAGGTAATAAATTAAGCTTCTTCTTTTTAATAAATAGGGTACTGCTATCCTCATGCAAATTTGAAAACAAAGGGATCTGAAATAAAATAAAATTTAATGTGCCTCCCATTATTTTGTGTGTTTGTATAATTCCTTTTTGCATCATGAATTCACATTATTGCATAAAACAATGTATGCTAGAAAAAAAGCAGAGCGATTCAGGCTCTCAAGGGCCTGTAGTTTCTTTTCACAACACTTTGTTATGATTCAGGAGATAAGCGGCTATGTTTCTGATGACTTCTAAAGAATTGTCTCTGAACACTGAAAGTGCCTTTTACCACTGATATTTGCCTTTGTGTCCAGTCAGTATTCCCATTCATGTACATGAATCATGTACAAATTGATTAAAACATGAAAAAAATGTAAAACAAGTCAGAATCTGTATATGCAGAGAAGATAGAGAAAATCATGTTAGCAAAACACCTCTATTATGGACTTTTGTAAAACATTTTCTCTCTTCTTCCAGTGCGTGATAAGGAATCCCAGTTTTTTTCTTAAAATATATACTGGCACTCTATTTTTGTGTCAGTGCTATAAAGTTAGCAAATATGAGACCAGTTCTGTCTCTGGTTTATTTATAGACACAGATATGAATTTTTGCGGCTAGCTCTAGCTGACATCATATTTTGTTGTCTGTTGATAACTGTAAAACAATGTCATCTGAGTGGAAACTTACTGTGAAAGACACTGGCTTCAGTAAAGCCATCTACCTCAAATGCTGCATAGGTACTACTGTGAAATCATAAAAGTCATGAAAAAAGGTTTCAATCAAGCATGCTGAACACCTTTTCTTGGCAACAGATTTTTTTTTTTGTCATCAAATGCAATTATACATTTGAATAAATTACTTGACAATTGCACCTCCCCCGAGTGTACCCCAAGTTTTAAGATTTTGCCAGTGCCACGGGGTGCAGTGTAGACCAACATCAGACTACACATTTTGTTCTATTCACCCTATTTTCATCAGGAAATTATCTCCCTTTGGTAAAATTTTTTAAAAACCTGTTGGAATAATTAGTTCAATTGAATTTGGAAAAAACAACAAACATCAGTATAGGTTTGTATCATTTAATTTTTACTCCAAATTCACCATTCATGCCATAGAAAAATGTTTTTCTGCTGCTAAATATTTGGAAATTTCTTGTCTAAATTCTGTTTGTCAGAGTTATTTATCTTTAGTGTGAACAATACCTGATAAGATATGCTTGTATTCATTGATGTCATCTTGGCATGTAAAGAAGATACAACTTTTGTAGGGCAAGGCATTATTTATTTCAATACATGCTTTGACAGGTTTAATGTCTATCTAGGTGCCAGTTACATGTCTGACATGTTTATTTTTGAAGCAGTGGAGTGATAAAGTGGAATGATCATGGACCTTTCATTTTTATTTGACACAGCACAATGTACATATAGTATTACCATTTTTTGACTGTATTTGTCTTGTTTCTCCTTCAGCAAATGGCAGTACAAAGTGACTACATTACTCCCATTTTATTGAGAAACCTTATCAGAACATACTGTGAACCTGGTGGAAAGACAATTATATTTTGTGAAAGAAGGACCGATTGTAATGATATAAGCTCTTACTTGCCAGACGCAGAAGCTCTCCATGGAGATATCAGACAAGGTAGAAGACAGCAAGTTCTATCTGTAAGTGAATGTTCATCTTTCACTCATTCATTTTCTTAGAAACATAGCCCTGTTGTTGTCTGTTTCACTTTTGATGTCAAGCATGTTGGTCGGTATGCATAAACAGTATACAGTGATATCTCCTGTAACCATGTGATAGACAACATGAAACACCCAATTCATGGATGGCAGGAACATGTACTTGTTGTAATATGAACCAATCAGACAGTGTGTAACAAAGGGCCAAAATGCTGTTTTGAAAACAGTGGAAGAAATCTATACAAAGCTATCTTGATGATAGTTTTTAGCTCTATTGGCCAAAGGCCAGCAAGCTTATGCCATTGCCAGGGCCTGCTCTGGCTTTTTATTTTCCCACCATGAAATGGGAAGTGGCATATGGCATTAACCCCGACTGTGTGTTTGGATGGATGGATGGATGCGGACGGACGGACCGTCGGACGGTCGTGTCCAGCCAATAACTTACAGTTGTAGGGTCTGATTCTAAAATAATTTGGCACAAATGATCACCAAGGATAGACTATGTGAGGCATGCAAAACTCTGTCTTGAGCTTTTAGGTCTAGGTCACAGTGCTTGGTTAAATTTTGTCAATATATGCTATAATTATAGTGATGTCAGGTTTTCCTTTCTGGCCAGTAACGTTCAGGTGTATGGTCATATTCTAGAATTATTTAGCACAAATGATCACCATGGATAGACAATGTGTCACATGGAACAAAGCTCAAAGGTCAAGGTCACAGTGCTTGGTTGAACTTTGTCAATATGCGCTACAATTATAGTAATGACCAGTGTTCCTGTCCAGACCATAAGTGTGACATGCATGCTTGGATTTCTGAATAATATGGTACAAATGATCACCATGGATAGACAATATGTTGTGCACCAAAACCAGTTTACTAACTGAAAGGTCAAGGTCACACTGCTCAACTGTACTTTTTGTCAGTTTTTGCTACATTTATGACATTGATGGTTAATCTTGTCCAGCCAACTTGATCGGATTTCAAAAATATTTGGCACAAAAGATCACCATGGATAGATGATGAGTCACATGCAAGAACCATGTCACAAAGTTAAAAGTCAAAGTCACATTTTTCAGTTGATTCCTTGAGTTATCTCCCATAGTTGCTAAATTCTGTGAAGACCATAACTCTGTAACCCATTTATATATTTTCATGATACTTCATCAAGCTATAAAAGTTATTAGTATATACTATATACAATAAAGACAACTCTGACTTTATTTTTGAGTTATCTCCTATGGTTGTTAAATTTTGTTAAGGTCAAAACTCCTGTACCAATGAATATATTTTGGTGCTATTTAATAGGGGTGCTAAGGACATCAAGAAGGTACATTAAAGTTTTAACTCTGGCTTACTCCATCTATTTTCAGTGATCTCCCTTGGTGTTAAAATCTTGTAAAGGCCTGAAGTTTTTAAGGGGGCAAAGAGAAACAATGAGTGATTGTATTCTTATTTCTCTTCCAAACCCTATGTAGTGGGTACTCATTAGAATCACCTCGATGAGACGACTCTAATGAGTACCCATAACTTAGTGTTTAGAGGAGGGTGATTAATATTTTTCAATTTTGAAATCAAAACCACTCCCTGTATCTGGAGCTCTGGGAGTCATTTTAATGGTAGTTATTAGAGTTGCTAAGAACATGGAATAAGGGTTTCATGATATATGGAAATAACTCTGAGCTGAGTGTTGGAGCTATCCCTCCTACTTATGCTTCGGATGCAGATTATTAGAAGTGCATGCAGCAGTCAGTGTTTTTCTCATATTTTTGGATTCTTTGTTGAGAATTACGTGCTAGCGAACACCAAATTGGGTTCCTCCAAATTATGCTTTGAGATTTATAATCTTTGCCCTTATTATACCCATACCATAAACTGGCAGATGGGCATATAGTGTTTTCCCTGTATCTTGTGTGTATGTGTTATTGGAAAAGGGGGTGTCATGTCTGGCCCTTAACTTTGATGTACATTGGTGGATTTCAAAGTTATATGGCACAAATGATTGCCATGGACAGACAACATCTTGCAAGCAAAACAGTGTTGCCAGCTCAAAGGTCAAGGTCACAGTGCATCAAGAAAACTTTTGCATACACAATGTATAAAATGTTTCTGTCAAAAAGTATGGCTATAGTCCTTGTTTGATTTTGAAATTACACCATGACTGTGACCTTTGTCATGTGGCGGGGCATCTGTGTCGGTGACACATTTTCAGTAAATTCATTGTTAGTTGAAAATAAAGATAAAGCAATAGTTATGATATTTATATGAAATAAAGCAAAATAAATTTGATGTAGAAATACATGTACATTTATATATTTTCAGACTTGATACAGTGTAATATGTTATAAATACAGCAGCTTTTTAAAAAGTGATCAGTATTTTCGAGAAAAGCTTTTTACATTGACGTCAATGGCAATCTTGCCCACATTTAGCGGGAAAATAACACCACTGGGTTTCAGAGAGCTACAACTTCGATATTAGGCAACAAACTTAAATAACAATTTATGTTAATCGCTTTATTAGTGTCGCTCTCTGCCAGTAGCTCTCTGCCAGTATACATGTAATTTTCTTTGTGATTGCATGATCAGAAGTAGCATTAAGAATTTTTCTTGTACACGGAAATACACATGTAAGTCAATTGGAATTCTGATTTAGTCGAAATATATGTGGCCACTAAAAGTATTGGGGAGGACCATCAAACTATTTTGACAACCCTACAAATACTAATCATATTGTAGTGAAATTTTAGCATTTGGTGGGAAAGTGTTATGTCTAGTGATACACCAAATACTAGTATTACGTCAGTCAAACACCTTCATTTTAGCTTATAAAATGTTTACCCAGCGTTTTTTTTTCTTTTTCCATTTATGATATAAAACATTTCTTTTACAGGAATTCAGATCTGGGAACCTTAACATTTTAGTGACAACAGATGTCGCTGCCCGAGGTTTAGACATTCCGGATGTAGACCTTGTTATACAAACAAGTCCACCAAAAGTAAGTTTGAAAATTGTTAATTTTTAGCTCTGTTGGCCAAAGTAGGGCTGTCACGGTATTGCAATATAAATTCAAAGTCAATATGTACTGCAATACAAACTTCACGTAACAGGGGGTTTTTTTTGCGATATTTTCTAGTTTCTATGTATTTTCAGTTTATTTTGATCTGGTTGTTTTCTAAAACGCTTATCACTATTATAATTGTAGTGCTTATGAAAGTTAACTGGCAGCCCGTTGTCTATTGGACAAGTTTAGTATGAAAGCAGACTAGGGCATGCTTGATTCGTGATTGTCAATATTTTATGGTCACAATCGATTCAATCCAAACCACACAATGCAGAGTCGCCAACGTGATGTTTAAAACATCAAAAGTTTCAGATTTTTAAAAACAGGAATACGAGAATAAAATTCATTAATATGATAATTAAATTAATGGAAAATGTGTGCAAATTATACGGAATTATTTTCTTGTAATCCTGATATTTGGAGACGTGCTTTTTAATCTGAAATTCGGTATGAAGGTTCACATTAACAAAATTGATTTAATTGATTCACATTCTCTTGTTTTGGAAGAATTAAACCTGAATTATGAATAACAAAGGTATTTTAAAAAATATTGATTTTAACGTGGATGCGATATAATGTGGTACATATCGCAATACAGTTTCTGTGTATTGCAATATATTGTGGTACACTTATGGCGTATCATGACAGCCCTAGGCCAAAGGCAAAAAAGAGACTATGTCATAGGTTTGTTAAGGGCAACTTTTATCTTGCCAGCATCTATCTAGTTTGTTTGTTAGACCTTTTTCTTAATTTTGTACCTCACGTCTAAATTATAGAATTGTCCAAAGTAAAAGCATTTGCAGACTAGAAGTTAAACATGTCTCAATTATTGGATTTGTCTTTGAATTGGTAGAAATCATTATTGGAAAAGGAGAAAATGCTGGTTACCAGCATTTTCTCCTTTTCCAACAATGTTTTCATAAGCCTAGTTCCTCAGGGTTGTTAAAACTGGGATTGTTTGGTGCAGGGTTAATGTTTTATCATATGAAGAGTTTAGATTTGTCTGACTTTAAAGCTTTTACAGATGACGAGTATTTTGCAGTAATAAAGTTGGTTTGTGAAAAGGTTCCGAGCATATTTGCCTTCTCCAACAGTGTTTCAAAAGGCTTTTTGCGCAGGGTCATGAGAACACAGGATTGTTTGATAAAGGGTTAAGCAGTAAGGTCTGTTAGCCTTGCATAGTTTGCTTACATCAGGAAGAGCTTAAACCCTTTTGAAAATGGAGGGAAACTAGACAGTTAATAGAGGAAAAGTAGCTGTTTAATGATAACGTTTTACATTTCTTGTTTATGATGTAAAGACCTCCTTTTATCAGATTTATAGTGAAATTTACACACATTTTTAGCTCATCTGTGCAGACAGAGCTCAAGGTGAGCTTTTTTGATCATGCTGTGTCCTGCGTGTGTTGTCCATCATCCAGATATCAACATTTACCTTGTGTACACTGTAAAGACAACATTTCAGTCGAATACTCATTAAGCTTGGAATATTTGTCTTGATAATATCATGGACAAGTTTGACAATGATTCACTTTATATTAAAGAGAAGGTTACTGTGTCAAATCCAACAAAAACCTTGTGGGCACACCAGAGGCCACATTGTTGGTTCGATGCTCTTGCAGATTAGTCAGAGAAATTGTTTCGATAATTCTTGGACAGGTTCAAAATTAGGTCAAACTAGATGATAAAGTACCATATGTACTTGACTAGAATTTTTAAGCTTGAAGTAAGGGGAGCGTCTTATAAACGCATCATCAAAGGACTTTGTGAAATTCCATCTTGAAAATCTACCATTTGTCATCTTCAAATGCTTTCAGTTTGGACAAGTCTTTAACTTTTGTTGTATGGGTTAAGGCTTTTTAGAATTCACACAACAATTTTGCTAAGGCTTATGGAAATGTCATGTGATCAATAATATGGGTCAAGTATGTCGGATATAATTCAAGAAGTTAGTATTGCATTTTATTTGGTCATGTAAAAAACTTTTTGAATGTGATACAACCATCCCATACTTTAAATGCCAAAACTGAATCTTTTACTCAATGCAACCGCGTTTCTTCAAGCTTGCTAAGAAAATATACATGTATCTACCTGTATTTAACAGTGATATGCAAGGAATTTTGATTTGCGGCAAAAAATCTAGATAGAACTCTTTGAAAATAAAAATAGTGCCTGATGGATGCAATGAAAAACTTCTGCAAGAACAAAGCTTGTTTGTTTACACCCTTGATTATTTGAGTTCATCATTAACCCTTTGCCACACAATCCAGACTTTCTACGACCCTGAGAAAAAAGCCTTTTTAAAACATTGTGGGAAAAAGGAGAAAATGTTGATAACCAGCATTTTCTCCTTTTCGCTCAATGTTTTCTACTCTATCAAAGACAGAAACCATCATTTTAGCAACAAATAATTTGTTTTCTTCAAGTGCTTTCAATTTAGTTAAGTCCAAAATTTTGTCGCTTGGTAAAGAGGTTAATTTTTTACTAATGATTAACCAGACAATATTTTAGACTTGTTGAATTTGAAGATGGCAAACCAATTTTGGCTCAATTGGTGAGATATATCTTCAAAGGAGTAGGAAAACTTTGTGGGAAAAGGAGAAAATGCTGGTAACCAGCATTTTCTCATGTTCCCATAATGTCTCCAAAAAGCTTGATTTCTCAGGGTTGTTTATACTCAAGATTGTTTGTGTAAAGGGTTCAAAACAGAATATTTTGGATTGCAGGACAAAGAGAATTTCATTCATCGAACAGGAAGAACAGGTCGGGCAGGCAAGCCAGGGAATGCTATCATGATATATAAACACAGGGAAGAGCATGAAGTACAAAGTTGTGAACACATTGCAGTACGCTTATCTTGTATTACAAATTCCTCCATCTAATTTGTTCTTTTGGTGTTTATACACAATTTTCCGCTATATTCCAGTTTTATTGAGGCAGCCAGTGCATCTATCTATGCTTTTCTGGAGTGTTTTCTTCGTGGAAACAGTGATCCGCAGTGCGAGGGGAAAGAATCCTGTCCCAATGACTTTCATCAGCCCCTTACCTCTTTAACAAACAGTCCCAACTTATAAAAACCCTGCCTTTTGAAAACATCGTGGGAAAAGCAGAAAATGCAGGTAACCAGCATTTTGTCCTTTTCCCACATTGTTTTCTGTCCTTCCCCAGACAAATTTCAGTTTTTCAATCATTTATTTTGTTGTCTGCACATGCTTTCAATTTGGACTAGTCTAAAATTTTTTGTTTGCTAAAGTGTTAAAGAAATTGGCCAAGCTAGGCATTCAAACCAGCAACCCCCATGTTTCAAGCCCAAGTTAAAGGGGTCTTGCATGGTGAAGTGTAGGATATGTGACCTGGAGGCACTGGGTTCGAGCCTCACTGGGTCCACTTGGTTTTTTGTGGGAGTGTCCTTGGGCAAGACACTTCAGAGCCCGAGCCTAGTACTGGTGAAGCCCAGGAAATACATGGATGCATGAATATGTGAGCTGTTGCCGTGATATGACTGAAATAATGTTGAAAGTGGCATAAAACACCATTCAATCAATCAAGCCCAAGTTTAAGCTATTGCTTCTGTTCAAATGTCAATTTCTTAGTGCTTCAGGAAGTATGGCATTGAGATATAAAGACTTTCCATTTAAAAAGAAGAAGGAAAGAGAAGATTCAAAAGTTCAAAAGATACTTGGGTGAATCAAATCAATTCTGTATTGTTTTGAAATTGCATGCTCAGCCCAGTTGAGCATGAAAAAAGTTCAACCTGTTAGCAGATGACAAAATTTTAGCCTTGTCTGAATTGAAAGTATTTGCAGATGATAATTTCAGTGTGGCTCAGAAAACATTGTGGCAAAAGGAGAAAATGCTAGTTACAATGTTTTCAAAAGGCTTCTTTTCTCAGGGTTGTTGAAACTCCGGATTGTGTGGTAAAAAGTTAAGTCAAGAAGATGATAAAGAATGCACTCCAGAATGGTAAAGGAATATTGACCCTGTTTTATGTTGACATTTTTTTATTTTTCCTGGAGGCAGGGTGTGACAGTAATTAGAACAATTGCACTTGAAGGCACACATAGTAGTGGTATGCAATTTTTTTTATTTCAGAAAGTCGAAATTGTTCGTATTCCTGTTCCAGCGATTGATGTACAAGAATTGATAAGGAGAAGTGCAAGGTAACTGGCCTTTTGAGTTTATTCTGGACAATTTATCTTTATGAGTTAATGAAATATATATGGTTTTAGTCAGGATTCAGCCCATCTGTTTCAGTGAAAGTCTAATGTATTGTGACAGATTTTCAAAATTTACACCATGAACCAGGTTGTTATTCCAAATTTTTGAAATTCAGGGAGAAAGAAGGGGCTCAAACTTCATAATTCTAGCTTATCACCAGATTAGAAGATCATCAAGTGCCCAGTCTGAATGGGTTATAACCCTTTGCCAAACAATCCAGAGTTTTAACGGCCCTGAGGAAGAGGCCTTTTGAAAACGTTATGGAAAGAGGGGAAAATACTGGCTACCAGCATTTACTCCTTTTCCCATATTGTTTTCTACCATATCAAAGATGAATTCCATCATTTATGCTATGCTTAAATTGTTGTCTGCAAATGCTTCAAATTTGGACAATTCTACATTTTTGTATCAAGATCGGTCATGTTGATTCAAAAGTAGGTCAGTGATACAGATCTTAGAAAGACGTGTACGTGCTAGAGGCCACATTTTATGTCTGAAACTCATTAAACTGGCCAGAATGTTTACCTTGATATTGTCCTACGAGTTCGAAAATGGGTCATATTGGGTCAAAAAGAAGGTTTTTGGGATAAATCCTAAAAAAACATTTTTACACTCTAGAGGCCACATTTTTTGTCCAATGCTCATAAGTTGTGGGAATATTTGTGTTGATGATATCTGAGACATGTTAAAAAATCGCTCATGTCGGGCAAAAACGAGGTCACTGGGACAAATCCTAGGAAAAAAACTTGTATGCACTCTTGATGCAACACTTGCAGTCCGGCACTCATGAAAGTTGGTCAGAATGTTTTTCTCAATCATATTTTGGACAAGGTTGAAAATGGTTCAGGGTTGGTCAAAATTCATGTCACTTGGACAAATCTTAGAACCTTGTCATCTCTCTAGAGGTCTGTTCTTTAGTCATGAAACTTAGCCACAATAATTGTCTTAATGATATATCAGACATGCTTGAAAATAAGTCATACAAGGCAAGAAGTAGGTCAAAGAGACAAACCTTGTATGCACACTCTAGGCCAGATTTTCAGTTCAATATTCTTGAAAGTTTGTCAGAATGTTTGGCTTGATTATATCTCAGACGAGTTTGAAAATGGTTTACATTGGGTCGCAAAGTAACTCACCGGGATAAATTTTAGAGAATCCATATGTATCCTCTAGAGGCCACATTTTCGGTCCAGCACTCATGAAACTTGGTCAGAATGTTTCTTTTATTGATATCTCAGACATGCTGTAGAATTAATCACATCAAGTCAAGAAGTAGGTCAATGAGCCTGGAAAAAAAAAATCCCTTGTGAACACTCGAAAGGTCACTTTTTCAGCTCAGTCAGTACTGTTTACAATATTCGGATTGTTCTGAAAGGTACATAGGCTTAGGTGAGCAATTCAGGGCAGTCATAGCTGTCTTGTTCCATTTGCCTTTGAGACATAACTGATAATTTAAAGGTAGGCGGGCAAGACTCTGAAGGAATTCATCGGGACTTAACTTTTTCAGTGACACTGAGTCTCATGCTCTCGCTAAAATCTTAAGACAATGAGAAACACTGATACCTTTGAGGCAGAGGTGAGGGATTTATTTTTGAGCAAAAAATCCCAAGTTTTAATAACCCAGAGGCAATGAAGAAAACTTTGCATTTCCTACTTTCCCACATTGTTTTCTAACCATTCAGAGGCAGCTTCAATCATTTGAGCTTTTGTTTGATATATTGTCTTCAAATACTTTTCATTTGGAGAAGTGTAAGATTTTGTCCTCTAGTAAACAGTTAAACTCTTTAGGAAATAGTGCTATAGTATATAGTGATAGTCATTGTCTTACAGACGCTTACAGAAAATTAATACAGAAGATGCTGTAGAGCTCTTTGGTGACATGGCCAAACAACTACAAGCAGAATTGGGTACAGTAGAAAGTTTATCCACAGCCCTCATGGCTATGAGTGATTTGAAAGACTATGGCAACCGATCGGTGTTATCCAGGAGCAAGGTACTTTTTTAAAACCTTTCGTATTTTTGTCAACTTATATACTGCTTGCAGATATTTTGGGATCTGAGCTTTTAACCCCAGCTTTATATTCCATCAAAGAAATTGCTCTTTTCCCCACAGTATTTTAGGTTATTGTTGGACTACTAGTGTATGGCATGCCATGTTTGTTTACTCAGTTTTTTCAATGTTTTTCTGTAGGTAACATAACAAGGCTTGAAACCTAGGGGTTGCTGTTTGAAATGGCCTGCCAAATTCTTTACAAGGATTGAGGGTAGTCATTGTGACAGGATTCATTCCTTTCTTATTGCTGTTTACTGTCATGGATGGTTATGTGTGAAAAGAGCTAGTGGCTTGGGAAGAATATTGCTTTGGAAGAATACTAAGTTTACTTTTAATAGTTGTTAGTTTTGGTGTTCTAGCAGAGTTACTTGTGAATTTTTTTTAAGGGATAGATAGAATTCTGTGGAAGGGAGAAAATGCTGGCTCAGCAATGTAGGTTACTTGGTCAGGGTCCGTATTCACCAACCATTCTTAAGAGCGTTCTCAGTCTTGTTCTCCAAAATTTTCCAAATTTGAAAGTAACACACATTCTGATTGGCTAAAGCAAATGATTTAGGGAATTAGAAGTTGTGTTACTTTCAAACTTGGAAAATCTTGGAGAATAAGTTTAAGAACGTTCATCAGAATGGTTGGTGAATATGGACCCAGATCTTTGAAAAAAAACTTGTGTGCACTCCAGAGGCCACATTTTCTGTGCAGTGCTCATGAAGGTTGGATAAAATGTTTGTCATGATGATATTTCTGAAAAAATAAAAAAATGTTTGTGTTGACTATTTTGGATGAGTCATAAAATTATTGCATTCGGTCAAAATAAAGAAAAATCCTGGAAAAACCTTGTTGTACCCATACTCTTTAAACAACCCCCCCCGCCCCGGACAAAATTTTGGATCTGTCCAAATTGAAACCATTTGCAGAGATGACATAACATGTGACTAAAAAAACTAAATTTTGAGTTTTAAAAGATAGAAAGCAATTTAGGGAAAAGGACAAAATGCTGGTTAATAGCAGTGTTTTCAAGAACCATGTTGTGCAGGGTTCTTACAGCTTGGGAATGGTGGTAAGGAGCTCACTGATGTCCTTTTTATTCTTTACATTCTAGAGGCCGCATTATCAGTTACTCATAAAAATTGCACAGATTGTTTGTGGTGATGATTTTTCTAATGAATGTGAAATGGGTCTTATCAGGTCAAATCTTAGAAAAACCTGGGTTCGTATTCACCAACCATTCTTAAGAACGTTCTTAGACTTATTCTTCAAGATTTTCAAAGTTTGAAAGTAGCACAACTTCTGATTGGCTAAACCATTCGGTTTAGCCAATCAGGTGTGTTACTTTCAAATTTGGAAAATTTTGGAGAACAAGACCAAGAATATTCTTAAGAATGGTTGGTGAATACGGACCCAGCTGGTGTGCATAGTAGAGAACACATTTTAGGTCTAGTACTCATGATAGTTGGTCAGACTGTTTGTTTTGGTAATATCTTGGACAAGATTAAGGAAAAAGGAGGTCACTGGGACAAATCTTTAACCCTTTACTACATAATCCCAACTTTAAACAACCCTGAGAAAGAAGCCTTTTGAAAACGTTTTCTACCCTTCTCAAAATAAATTTCACTTTTTGAGGCCCATTTAGTTTATGATCTGCAAATGCTGTCAGTTTAGTCCAGTCTAAAATTCTGTTTTGTGGTAGAGTTAAAAACCTGTATGCACTCTAGAGGCCAGATTTTCAGTTTTATCCTCAAGAAAGGTGATCAGAATGTTTGTCTTAATGATATCTCAGAAAATTGTGAAAATAGATCACGTTGGTTTATAAAGTAAGTAGGCCACTGGGACATGTCTTTGAAAAAACCTGTGTGCACTCTAGAGTCCACATTTTTTAGTCAAGTGCTCATGAAACATGGCCAGAATTTTGTCTGAATGATATCTTGAACAATATCAAAAATAGGTCACTTCAGATCAGAAAGTAGATCACTGGATCAAATCCTAGAAAAACCTTGTACTCACTCCAGAAGTCACATTTTCAGTCCAGTACTCATTAAAATTGGCCAACTGTTTGTCTTAATGATGTCTGAGATAACTGAATAATGGGTCACATTAGGTCAAAAAGTAAGTCACTGGAAGAACAAATCTTAGATAAACCTTGAGTGCACTTTGGAATCCACATTTTCCACAATTTTATCAATCTCAGATTACTTTACTCATGTGAGTCCCTGACTCTTTACCAAACAACAAATTCTAGACTCTTCCAAATCAAAATCTTCTGCAGACAACATTTTGGACTGAAGTTCTGTGACATGGTAGAAAACATTGTGGGAAAAGGAGAAAATTCTGGTTACCAGCGTTTTCTCTTTTTCTCACAATGTTTTCAAAAGTCTTCTCAAGCAAGGTTGATAAAAGTCAGGATTGTGTGGCAGTGGGTTAAGAGACAATGGCCGTCTTGTTACTGTATTTTCAGGATTATAGAACTTTCCATTTTCAAGCTGATGGGGAAGTAGTTTCTACGCACCAGTTTCGTCAAATTTTAGATGATGTCCTTGGACATGAAGCGTATATGATTGCAGATTTAGTCATGACAAAAGAAGGACATGTAAGTTCACCCTTTACTGAAAGTTCATGTGTTCTTGTGATCAGGAGCAAGTGGGTTTTAGAAAACATTGTGGTGAAAGAAGAAAATGTTGGTTACCAGTAGATTCCCCTTTTGCTACAATGTTTTCTACCTTCTACAAACAAATACTATAACTTCAACCACTTTGTCTTTCACAATTTCTTTCAATATGGAGGAGTATAGAATATTTTCATCCAGATAAGTGTTACTTATTTACCAGATGACAAAATTTTAGACATATCCAAATTGAAAGTTTTTGTAGAAGACATATTTAATTTGGCTCAAAAGATGAAAATTGTTTATGAAAGGGTAGAAAACTTTGTGAGAAATGGAGAAAATGTTTTTTACCTCAATTTGTCCTTTTCCCACAACATTTCAAACACTTTCTTTCTCAGGGTTCTTTGAAATTAGGATTGCTTTTTATGTAGTTTAGGATAGATCAATATACCCTTTAGGGTTTACATAATTATTGAATAAGGTATAATAGTGTTTTCTTCAGATGTAAAATTTTGATGGTTGTTTTTGATCCCCTGTCCTAAGTTTTAATGCCCCTGAATTTTATTCAGAGGCATATAATTTTGTTTAGTCCATTTGTCAGTCTGTCTGTCTGTCCATTTTTGTGTTTTGGCCATAACTTTTTCCCCATGACCGAATTTCAGTATAACTGGCACGCTCAAGGGTCAAGTCTGCACGTTAAAGTTCCAAGGTTACAGCAAGGTCAAATGTGTGTTGTTTTTTTCTTTTTTTTTGTGGGGGGAGGATTTATGTTCTGCCTGTTACTTTTTTAAGTTTCAGTTAATTCTAATACAACCGAAGAATTGTTAGTTACATAAGGATGGTGTTGTGCATGCAAAAAACATGTCCAAAGATCATGATGAATTTCAATATAGCTGGGCAGAATGGTCAACAACATAAAAAGGATTTGTTGCAAAGCTTGAAAGAAAAGGTTACTATTTTCAGGGGCATCAGTCACTTCTCAGAGAAACTCACGACGGTAAAGGTCACAGCATGGTCAAATGTGTTCGGGGATTGTGGCCGTTTTCATTTCCTGGCCATAACTTTTTTCCCTTTTACTTAGTTAAAAAATAGCTTTGCACTTAATTTCAAAATAGCTTTGCACAAATGTCAACCACATTGAGACAATGTGTCATGTGCAAGAGTCATGTCCATAGGGTAAAGGTCAACATCACAGCAAGATCATATGTGTTTTTCAGGGGCATGAGTCACTTCTCAGTGACACATCCTGTTTATCCAATATTTGGTGAAAATGGGTTTAACTCTTAACCAAACAACAAAATTTTAGACTAGTGCAAATTGAAAGCATTTGCAGACGTCAAAATAAATGTGACTGAAAAACTACTGTTTGTTCTGGGAAGGTTAGAAAACATTGTGGGAAAAGGAGAAAATGCTGGTTACCAGCATTTTCTCCTTTTTAGCTCCACTGGCCAAAGGCCAGCGAGCTATTGTCATGGCGTTGTGTCCATCATGCGTGCGTCCGTCCGTGTGTGCGTCCATAAACTTTTTCTTTAAAAAACTTCTCCTCAGAAACTATTGACTGGATTTTTACCAAATTTCACAGGAATGTTCCTTTGGTGGTCCTCTTTCAAATTCCTTCAAATAATTGTGGTCCATGAAGAATTCTGGTTGCCATGGCAACCAAAGTAAAAAACCTTTAAAAATCTTCTCCTCCCAAACCGCAATTTGGATAGCATTATTATTTTGCAGGAATGTTCCTTAGATACAGGTTTACAGAAATCCTTTAAAAAAAAATGATCTGTCAAAAAACATGGCTTTTATGGGAGACTCATTTTCCTTTTATGGTATAAAGTAAAATCTTTGAAAAATTTCTTCTCTAAAACTTTTCATTGGATTTCATTGTTGTTTTGCAGGCAAGTTCCTATGGTGGTTGTCTGCCAAATTGTTTCTATGGTGGTTGTATACCAAATTCCTTTTAAAAAAATGATACACCTAAAAACACATTTTTTTTATAGACAAGGCTTATATTTCAAAAAAATGTTCTTCTCCAAAACTATTTATTGTGTTAGTTTTATCGACTAACAAAGAAAAAGGAAGAAAATTGGATTGACTTGACCTAGTCAGGGCTGTCCTATTTAAGCCCACACATTTTCCTTGGTATTAAGATCACAATTTACTCCAATGATATGCTATTAGTTAGTACTAGTAATAAAATATCACTGGCCATAAATAAGATAAAAGCTTGAGCACCTTTCACAACTTGAGCTTTTCAATTTTGCCTTATTACTAAGTCTGAGTAACCATGCCAAGATAAAAAAGAAAAAGTATTTGAATAACAAAACCCCCATGTTGTAGGTACTTTATAGTCCTTTTGATATAGAACAAGAGAACCTCTGCACTTTTATTAGTTCTGGTAAAGGTTTGTTGACCTACTAATGAGTAAATGCAGAGTGGACAGAAGGGGTGTAAATCCTGGTGACCTGGTACAAAGTGGAACAGGGCTTTACATTTGTGATAAGGCATTAATGTTATCCAGTCAAACTGATCCCGCAACTTCAGTACACCAGAATTAATCTGTGCCCTGGAGCAGGATATTTGATTTATGTAAATGCATTTGTAGACCATTTTGTGTTGTTTGCCACAGAAGACATTCTAACTGTGACTGTGAAAAGTTGATTATTAGGGATTAGGTGTTCATTGTATGCCAGCATATTTCATTCTATCTGGTGTATTGATGTAAGTTGATCTATATTGCTATAACATTCATTCATTTGCCCTCCTAGCTGTTCTTTTAGATTACCCCTTTACCACACAATCACAACTTTTAACGACCCTGAGAAAGACATATTTTCTATATTTTGATGTTTCCCCACCCAAAATGGTTTGTGAAAGGACCTGTTGCAGACAACATATCTTCAAATTAGTAAGACATATATAAAAAAGGATAGAAATTATTGTGGGAAACTAAGAAAATGCTGGTTACCATTTTTTTCTTCTTTTCTCACAAGTTTTTTCCATACCTTTTTTCTTCAGTGAGCTAAAATGCAGGATTGAATGGTAATTGTTAAAAACTTCTTTTCGCCATTATAGAAATATCAGGCCTGTGGAGCGATACAGGCGCTCAAGCGCCTCTAGTTCCACAACGTTTTCAAAAGTCTTCTTTCTCAGGGTCGTTAAAAGATGGGATTGTGTGGTAAAAGGTTAAGAAACATGTTGGGGGAAAAACACGGTCAAAGAATTTTGATAGGACAAGTCTGTAAAATGTGTCGGAATTCAAAAAATACATTTTTGAGGAAAAATGCTGGTGTATACAACCAGTCTCATGCGTATGCCACCATTGAAGTCTTTACCTTATTATGGTATGACTGATATAATGTAGAAAGTGGCATTAAAACATCATTCAAACAGTAATTCTTTCCCTAACAAACCAGTGGATTAAAGACCCTGTTGATGGAGGCTTTTATAAACATTGTGGAAAAAGGAGATAATGCTGGTATCCAGCATTTTCTCTTTTTCCTAGAATGTTTTCCAACCTTTCTAAGAAAAGTTCCATCTTTTGGGCCACGTTTAAATTGTTGTCTGCAAATGGTTTTATTTTGGACAAGTCTAGATTTTTGTGTCTGAAAAAAAAAGATACATTATACATGTAATTCTACTGTAACCCAGTATTTATCACCAAAGCGTGGAGAAGCAGTTAGCCACCTCCGCCTTTTTTGTCATGGGACTTTGACTAGATCAAAACCATTCTTCTTCAGGGTTAACTCAAGATTGTTTGGTATAGGGTGAAAGTGTGCTGCATTTGGTTGCTTAAATTTGTGGTATAGAATAGTGCAGAATGTTCCACCAATAGACCCCTCCTATGCCTAATACAGTGTATAATTAGTTAGACACACTCTTAGAAGAGCATAACAAGCCCGCTTAGGCTCCTTGTTTTGCATTCTTAACACTTTAACCTTACACCAATTGATCCAAAGTTCTAATATCACAAGGGATGAGGATTTTGAAGACATTGTGGGGCAAGGAGAAAATGGTAAAAGTTTTCTCGTTTTCCCACAATATTTTCAACTGCGTTAGAATCAAATCAGACTTGACCAAATAAAGAGCACTTGACAACAAAACAGTGAAACTGTAGCTCAACTGATATGGAAGGGTAGAAAACAATGTCGGAAACTGAGAATCTACTGGTTATTATAATGAAAATAACCAAAATATAGCAAAATACATATCGAAAGGGGGAGGGGGTCGAAAGGATAGGGTTATATGTTTAAATAGGAAATAGGAAAGAAGTTATCACCCCTATACTCGCCAAAAAATACCATTGATACTTCCTCATCCTATTCCATTTTTATGGCCATAAGTCATCGCGTAGCCCCAAAGACTCGGGGGGGGGGAGCAAATCATATTAGTGGAGGGGTTTTGTTTGGTTAGGGTTATCTGGTCTTTAGGGATATTGGGCTGGATATTACCTTTTACTCGCCTTAACCACCTAAATATGCCCGAAAACACCATATTGCAATCATTTTCAGCCAGGTATGTGAGGGGGGTACGCCACAGGAATTACGAAAACAACTGTACTGGATTTTGATGAAAGCTCCAACAAAATAGGGGGTAGAATCATGAAATAAATAGAATATTTGTTGGGTATTTTTTGGTGCAAGATCGAAATTTATTTCATCTCATGAACATCATCGGTAATATTTTCACAAGTGGCACAATTATTTCATCTCATGAACATCATCAGTAATAATTTCATGAGTGGCTGTGCCACTTGTGAAAATATTACCGATGATGTTCACGAGATGAAATAAATTTCGATCTTTCAGCAAAAAAAGAAAAATAAAACATATCCTCTGTTTATCTCATATTTAACTTTAACATGGTTAGTATTATTTATTCAAGTTATTTGGATAGAAATTGTTTAGGGTTTTTTTCCTTGGTGATTAATTTTGATGTTAATGGTTATGCTCTGATGTGTTATTTAAATTGAGCAAGGTTTTTATCATTTCATTTTTTTCCAGTGGAACAATACAGGTCCATTACAGCCCTCTTATTTCTATGTTTTTTAGGGGTTGGTGTTTGACGTACCATTGAACCTGATCAAAAGTCTAAAAGAAGGCATTGCTTCAAAGTGCCCCAATGCTACACTCAAAAAACTCTTTCAATTGCCTGATGACGTACATCCCCAGGCACATGGTTATAAATCCAATAACTTTGATACAGATTATGACAACAGAAGAAGACGTAGTTTTAGAGATAGACAAATGGTAGATTATAATGACAGAAGAACAAGTAATTTTAGAGATAAACAAATGGAGAGGCGCGATTTCAGATATCAAGATAGAAACCGAAGTTTTGGGAGGGATTATGGAAGGAGTTATGATTTCCAATACAGAGACAGAAACCGAGGTTTTCGTAGGGATTATGGAAGGAGTGAGGATTTTGGATATCAAGACAGAAACAAAATATTTAAAAAGGACTTTGAAAGAGGTAGCTTTGGGATTGACAGGAGATACGAGCCAAAGGACCATGAGAGCAATGGGGACGTAAATGATTCTTTCATGCCTTACAGATAGCATCATAAACTCTTTAGAAAAATTTAGACTGGTCCAGTTTCAATGCATTTGCCAACAAAAATTTAGAAATGACTAATGGTGTGATTTGTCTTTAAAGGGAAAACATTCCTCTTGTTCCCACAATCTTCTGAAGAGACTTTTTTCCTTGGGGTCGTTGAAAATGACTGTTAAAGAGTTGGAAAATGACCTAGGTATCCCTGACCAGAGACTCTATTTAGCTCACCTTAGCAGAATATGTATCATGATGATACCTCGGATAAGTTCATTTGGGGAATTGGGTCAGATGGGGTAAAAAAGGCCACCGAGGCAAATAGTAGAAAAACCTTGTGTAAACGCTAGAGCCCACATTTTCAGTCAGATACGAATGAAAATTAGTCGGCATAATTATCTTGATGTCATCTGAGATATATTGGATCTGGCAGAGTTGGTGATTGAGATAAAATTTTATTAAACTAGTCTACAAAAAATGCTATTAAGCAAGCCTTTGGCGAGCTTAATAACATTTTTTTGTGGACAAGTTTCATAAAATTTTACCTCAAAAGCCAACTTACGTCAGATTTTTTTAACCCATAACTGTATCTCAAAAATTATAGTTCGTGATTTGTTCAAACATAGGCCTACATGTGCAAGTGTATTGAAATTTACATACAGCCTATTGTTGCTTTGACAGGTGTGTACATCACAGACAAAAACAAGAGGGCATTGGCCCTAAAGCACCCACCTGAGTAAAGTTATCTACAGTTGATAAAGCTGAAGAGATCCTGGTTTTAATGATGTAAAACACATGAGTGTAAGTGACCTACTTTTGGACCTGACATGGCAAAATTTTGAACTTGTCCAAGATACCAAGACAAACATTCTGGCCAAGTTTCATGAATATCAGGCTGAAAATGTGGCCTGTACATTGCACACAAGGTTTATCTAAGATTCGGTCCAGTGACTTACTGTTTGACCCCTTGTAACCCAATTTCTAACTTGAGATATCATCAGGACACACATTCTGAAGAAGTTTCAAGAGTATCAGGCTGAAAATGTGACCTCTACGGTGCACATAAGGTTTTTCAAAGATTTGTCCCTGTTACCTACTTTTTGACCTGATGTAACCCAAGTTCACACTTGTCCAAAATATCATCAAGACAAACATTCTGACCAAGTTTC
Organism: Tridacna gigas; assembly: GCA_945859785.2. Classification (NCBI taxonomy): domain Eukaryota; kingdom Metazoa; phylum Mollusca; class Bivalvia; order Cardiida; family Cardiidae; genus Tridacna; species Tridacna gigas. Next base: position 45,974,056 of record OX244030.2, on the reverse strand, counting down.
ATGAGGATCAGACTGAAATTATGGCCTCTAGAGTGTACACAAAGTTTTTCTTACATTTGGGGTAAGTGACCTTCTTTTTGACCCGAAATGAGCCATTTCAGAGGTCACATTTTCAGTCTGATGTACTTATGGAAAGCTGTCAGAGTATGTCTTGATGAAATGTAGGACAAGTTCAAAATTGGGTCAAGTCGGGCCAAAAAGTAGGTCATTCATGCGTTTAACATTATCACAACCAGGAGCTCTTTAACTTTATTAATTCTAGATAACTACTCAGAACAGTGCTTAAGGGCACTCCGGGGAGTGTTTGCTTTAGGGCTAATGGCCCTTTTGTTTTCATGAGTCAGTAAAGGTATCTTCACAAACACAAGTTGTCTACAGCCTCTCTTCATCAATTGATTATGTAACATAACAGATAGCCTTTTGAAAGATCTTGTGGAAAACTGATTTAAAAGATCAACTGCCTATTTATACCATTTAAATGTTCTCTTTCACAATTCTCTGTCTTATTTAACTGTTGAACCCTTTACCACACAATCCCATGTTTTAACTAACCTTTCTGGTGAAATTTTGCCACTCACCTCTGATTAATGTGGGAAAAGTAGTCAGTGACTTGGAAAGAAAGTTGTGTCAGTACTGGTGTTAGAAAACCAGGAAACACGTGTATATGCACTGACCACCATGATATGACCTAAGCTGTTAAAACTGTGGTAAACTCCAATACAAACAAACAAAACAATTTAACTGATCTAATAGAGGTTTTGAAAACACTGAGGGGAAAAGGGGAAAATTTTCTGGAAAGCATTTGCAGATGTAATGACATTTTCTGAAACAATAGGATGTGCTATTAAAAGGATAGAGAAGCGTGTGGGAAAAGGAGAGAATGCTGGTTACCAGCAATTTCTCCTTTCCACACATTTTTTTAGGCTGAAAAGTTCAAACTTGTTGCTGTTTAGTAAAGGGTTAACCCTTATCCTGATAAATAAGTGAAATGAAATTTCAAGCTGGTAGTAAATACCCAAATTTTGCAATTTCAAAGGTATTTTTTGGGGAAAAATATCTCTTTATTGGATAGTGTAGATCCAAGATCAGACTGCATGTTCTGTGTGGTCTGATCTTGATCTACACTGTCTGCAACAGGTCAGGAAGTTGCGCTTAGCAGCTTAGGGGTTAATGTTTGCAAAGCTTTCTTCCTCTAGGATTTTAAAATTTTAGATTGTTTGGTGAAGGGGTGTTATGCTTTTGACTTCTCCATACTATGAAGTTTGGTAGAATGATAGAAATCCACCTATACCCCAGAACACCAGTCGCAGAAGACATTCTGCAGCAGCCCAGTTTAACAAGATTTGCGGGAATGGTTAAGAAAGTTCCTGTTATGTCAAAACACTATCTCATAAAATATACTGATTAAACCTTTATTCATGTTTATTGTTTGTAATTTTTAAATTTTTTTTTTGAAGTCATCTGCTGAGAAATTGTTTCAGAAGGGAATGTATGGGTTGCTGCATGGCTCAGTGATGAATCTGAATCGAGGTTTCCAGTTGGATCCCAACTTTCTATCATTGGTTTGTTAGCTCACCTTAGCACAACGTGCTAAAGGTGAGCTATTGTGATCGCCCTATGTCCGTCGTCCATCGTCCGTCAACAATTTCTTTAAACATCTTCTTCTCCTAAACCACTGGGCCAATCTTGATGAAACTTGGCAGGGATGTTCCTTGGGTGAAGCTCTACCAAAATTGTTCAAAGAATTGAATTCCACCCACAACTCTGGTTGCCATGGCAACAAAAAGAAAAAAAAAAAGCAAAATCTTAGAAAATCTTCTTCTCTGAAACCAGAAGGCACAGAGCTTTGATATTTGGTATGTAGCATCTCCTAGTGGACCTCTACCAAGTTTGTTCATTTGATGCCCCTGGGGTCAAAATTGGCCTGGCCCCGCCCCGGGGGTCACAAGTTTGAGCATAGTAACAAAGAAGGAAAACTTTAAAAATCTTCTTCTCTGAAACTTGAAGGTGTAGAGCTTTGATATTTGGCATGTAGCATCTCCTAGTGAACCTCTACCAAGTTTGTTCATATGATGCCCCTGGGGTCAAAACCGGCCCCGCCCCGGGGGTCAAAATTTCCAACATAGGAACAAAGAAGGAAAACTTTAAAAATCTTCTTCTGTAAAACTAGAAGGCATAGAGCTTTGATATTTGGCATGAAGCATCTCCTAGTAGACCTCTACCAAGTTTGTTCATATGATGCCCTTGGGGTCAAAACTGGCACTGCCCCAGGGATCACAAGTTCAAACATAGGAACAAAGAGGGGAAACTTTAAAAATCATCTTCTCTGAAACTGGAAGGCGTAGAGCTTTGATATTTGGTATGTAGCATTGCCTAGTGGACCTCTACCAAGTTTGTTCATGTGATGCCCCTGGGGTCAAAACTGGCCCCACCCCGGGGGTCACAAGTTTGAGCATAGTAACAAAGAAGGAAAACTTTAAAAATCTTCTTCTCTGAAACTTGAAGGCGTAGAGCTTTGATATTTGGCATGTAGCTTCTCCTAGTGGACTTCTACCAAGTTTGTTCATATGATGCCCCTGGGGTCAAAACTGGCCCTGCCCCGGGGGTCACAATTTCCAATATAGGAACAAAGAAGGAAAACTTTAAAAATCTTCTTCTGTAAAAGTAGAAGGCACAGAGCTTTGATATTTGGCATGAAGCATCTCCTAGTGGACTTCTACCAAGTTTGTTCATATGATGCCCTTGGAGTCAAAACTGGCCCTGCCCCGGGGGTCACAAGTTCGAACATAGGAACAAAGAGGGGAAACTTTAAAAATCATCTTCTCTGAAACTGGAAGGCGTAGAGCTTTGATATTTGGTATGTAGCATTGCCTAGTGGACCTCTACCAAGTTTGTTCAAATGATGCCCCTGGGGTCAAAATTGGTCCCACCCCGGGGGTCACAAGTTTGAGCATAGTAACAAAGAAGGAAAACTTTAAAAATCTTCTTCTCTGTAACTTGAAGGCGTAGAGCTTTGATATTTGGCATGTAGCATCTCCTAGTGGACCTCTACCAAGTTTGTTCATATGATGCCCTTGGGGTCAAAACTGGCCCCACCCCGGTGGTCACAATTTCCAACATAGGATTAGGAACAAAGAAGGAAAACTTTAAAAATCTTCTTCTGTAAAACTAGAAGGCATAGAGCTTTGATATTTGGTATGTAGCATCGCCTAGTAGACCTCTACTAAGTTTGTTCATATGATGCCCTTGGGGCAAAATTGGCCCTGCCCTGGGGGTCACAAGTTCAAACATAGGAACAAAGAAGGAAAACTTAAATTTTTTTTTTTCTCTTAAATGGGTAGGCATAGAGCTTTGATGTGTGGTATGTAGCATCTCCTAGTGGACTTCTACCAAGGTTGTTCCAAGGATGCTGCTTGGGTCAAAACTGGCCCAGCCCCTGGGGTCACAAGTTCGAACATAGGAACAAAGAAGGAAAACTTTAAAATTCTTCTTTTCTGAAACCGAAAGATGTGGAGCTTTGATATTTGGTATGTTGCATCTCAGAGTGGACCTCTACCAAGTTTGTTCATATGATGCCCCTGGGTCAAAACTGGCCCCGCCCCGGGGGTCACAAGTTCGAAGATAGGAACAAAGAAGGAAAACTTTAAATTTCTTTTTCTCTTAAACGGGAAGGTGTAGAGCTTTGATATTTGGTATGTACCATTTCCTAGTGGACCTCTACCAAGTTTGTTCATATGATGCCCCTGGATCAAAACTGGCCCAGCCCTGGGGGTCACAAGTTCGAACATAGGAACAAAGAAGGAAAACTTTAAAATTCTTCTTTAAAACTGGAAGGCGTCGAGCTTTGATATTTGGTATGTAGTGATTCTCTTCTAATTTTGTTTGCCCATCTAAGCGCAACAAGTTCATTGAGTTCAAAATTGGGTCATAAACTAGGTCACTAGGTCAAATTAAAGAAATACCTTGTTGGCACTCTCGAGGCCACATTATTTGCTCAATTGCCTTGAAAATTAGTTAGAAAGTTTGTCTTTATAAAGTCTCACATAAGATTAATTTGGGTCAACTTGGGTCATAAACTAGTTCACTGGGTCAAATTAAAGAAATACCTTGTTTGCACTCTGGAGGCCACATTTATTGCTCAAATGACCTGAAATTTGGCCAGAATGTTTATCTGGATGAAATACTAGATGAGTTTCGATTTGTGTCACCTGGAACCATAAACTAGGTCACTAGGTCAAAATTAAGAAATACCTTGTGGGCACTCTAGAGGCCACATTCTTTGCTTAATTGCCTTGAAAATTGGTCAGAATGTTTGTCTTTGTAAAATCTCACATGAGTCTGAATTTGGGTCAACTGGGGTCATAAACTAGGTCACTTGGTCAAATTAAAGAAATAGCTAGTGGGCACTCTAGAGGCCACATTTATTATTCATTTGATTTGAAAATTGGTTGAAATGTTTCTTTTGATATAGTCAAAGACCAGTTCAAATTTGGGTCATCTGGGGTCTTAATCTAGATCACTTGGTCAAATTAAAGAAATATCTTTAGGGCACTCAAGGCCACATTTTTTGCTCAGTTGACTTGAAAATTGGTCAGAATGTTTATCTTCATGAAATATGAGTTTGAAATTGGGTCACCTGCAGTCAAAAACTAGGTCACATGGTCAAATTAAAGAAAAACCTTAAATGCACTCTACTAAGGTGAGCGACCCAGGGCCATCATGGCCCTCTTGTTTTTTCATAGGAGTGGCCATGGACAAGTAACTGTACAGCCTTTGCTGTGCTTTGACAGAAGCAGACAATGTGTTACTTTGAAATTTTGAAAATTCTCAAGAACTTGACTAAGAATACAAGTAGTAGAATTCCTGTTACTGTGCAGTCCATCTTAACAGTTTTAGCCTGGAATCCAGGTTTCCTATACAGACAGTATAAATCAAGATCAGGCTGCACAGAACATGCATTCAGATCATGATTTCCATTTTAACCTTCTTTGCCCAGATATTCTGAAGTAAGAAGCTTTGAAATTGCATTGAGATTGCAGTATCTACCGTACATCTTAAGTACTGAAAGAGAATTCTATCATAGTATATTTATTTAGCACAACAAGAGTGAAAATGGCCTGTCTCCCAATGAATCAAATAAGGGATTCTTTCCTGGTTTTTGGAACAAGACAACTGTGTTTTGGTGATTACGGTCCCTTTCAAATGAGCAAAATTATGAGTACATGTACACACGTAAGTAAAACAAGATATATTAACGCTTGTTACCACTTTACCACATAATGCCTAGTTTAAACATGTTAAATCCTGAAGGAAAAAGGCTTTTGAAAACAAGGTGGGGAAAGGAGAAAATGCTGGTAACAAGTATTTCCGCCCTTTCCTATGTTTTCTACCCTTTCCAAGAAAATTTCAGTCATTTGACAAATTTTGTTGTCTGCAAATGCTTTCAATGTTGTGGAGTCTAACACTTTGTCGACTACTAAAGGGTTATGGGCAAGTTTTGTCCTTACTTGGCATTTAATATTTACAGATGTCGAGTACTTGCCCCACAATGAAGCAACTATTGAAAATTTCAGCCAGCTCAGTATAGGAGCTATTTTGCAGGCTTGTTTTTGTTAGTCTTTTACTGTGCAGACGCTTTTACCAGACAGTGCCATGTTTTAACAATTTAATGACCTCCAGAGGTGATTCAAATATACTTGAGCCATGCTCTGGCAAAAAGGGGCTAAATACATCCCCGTAATGCATGATACCAACCAAGTCATCAAATGTTTGTGGATCCATAGTGTCCATTTTGTCCAACAACCGACTGAGTCATGAGGTAAAGTTGTTGGACATGCAGAAAATTGACCAGTAGCAAAAAGTTTGGACCCAGGTCGGCCTGCGTGGACTGCACAGGCTGACCTGGTTTGATGCTTTTGGTATATGCATTAAGCCCTCTTTTCACAGAGCATGGCTCATTTTTGCTTACTCCAATTTACTCCAGGATTATTTATATATGTGTCGGCTTTACTTGACTGTTGTTATGTTTTAACAGAGGAGCATAATAAAACGGGCAGATAGCATTTGATATAGTTATTTTTTTTTATTGTCAGGGATTGACTACGATTCTAAGTTACCATTCATCAAACATTTTCCAATATGAACTTTCTAAAAGTACAAGTTAGAACAAATATCACAGCAGCAATCCGTTTAGAATTAATGGAAGATAATGAATTTTGTTATAATGAACTGTTTTTTTGTCACAAAAACATGGCTGAAAAAATGTCAATAAGCCTTGCTATACTGTATACGTGCATATATATGTGTGTTGAAAAATTTGTGAATTACCGATTACGGACATTTTGTATGTACATTTTTACACTTGTTATTTCTTGGTATACTTACGGTGAAATACTCTAACAGAAAAGTTTGTAAAATTTTCAAATTGGCAAAATGACAAAAATTTTCACATCGCAAAAATTTCCACTTAAACAGTATACATGGGGCATTTTTAAGTAATGGCAAAAACCCAATTAAACGTTAAGTATACATATGGCATATTGTTGGAAAAGGTATGGATTTTTCTATCCAATGGTCTAAATTTTCAAAGATTTGCAATAAAATTTCACCAGGTGTTAAAAATGCATATGGTCACTTACAGCGTTTGAAAAAATGGGGGAGTTTTACAGAGGACCTAAGAGCATGTTGCAAAATTCGCAGATTATCGGCTAAATGCGTGTCAGAAATTAAAAGGGGTTCTAGATTTACTATGTGGAGAAAATGCCCATCCGTAACGCATAATTGCCAGATGAGGTTGCCGCTTTGAAACCCTAAGTGCTGTCTGAAGCCCTCTTTACAGTATATAAACAGTACACCTAAAGAAAAGTTCAATTTGAATTTTGAGGCTGAAAGAGAGTGTAGAGGTCCAGGATGTATATTGTGAGGGTCTCTACTAATCATTTCTGCACAGGTACTGGTTATTTAAATACCATGCCACTGTTGTTAATACTTAAAAGATGCCCCTCGTAGAATGAAATACAGAATATGCATAAGGCCAACCTAGATCTAAAATGCTTGCACATACCTCCTGAACAAGGTAAAAACATGTAGATGTGTCAACCCTTTACCACAGAATCAGAAGTTTAAAGGATCCTGACCAAGTAGGCTTGTAAAAACATTGAAGGAAAAGGACAGAATGCTGGTCCAACAATGTTTTCTAACCTTTGACAGACAAATCTTATCATTTAAGCCATGTCTAATTTGACATCTGTAAATGCTTTCAATTTGGGAAAGTTTTGATTTTTGTTGTCTGGTAAAGAGTTAACTTAAAACTTTCGGTTCATCTCTCCAAATTCTGTTCATCTCTCTTTCTCAGAATCAAACAGGATTTCTGTTCCTGTCAGATTTTTTGTGAGCAGTCTGTTGCTTGCCGTTGTGGTACATGACTCAAAAATTGTTGTAAAAAAGATATCCAAAGTTTCACATAACTTTACTGCTCAAATCACACGGCCAGAAAAATTGGTGTCGTGGATCTTTGTTGCTGATCTTGTTTTTTGTTGGTCTTCTATTTTTTGAGCAGCCTGATCTTGATCTACACTGACCAGAAAAGCAACAAAACTTGTGCTTGTCACTGGATTAAATGACTAAATATCTTCTTAGTGTTCTGAATCTTCTCATCTTCTTTTCCCAAATAGCCAGAAAACATGTGGCACCATGGATCGTTGTTGCTGATCTCTGTCTTTGTTGTCTGATACTCTGCGTGCAGCCTAATCTTGATCCAAATTTACCACAAAAGCAACAGAACTTGTGTTTTTTATTGGGTTAAACGCCTAAATTTGTTCATTGTTCTGCAAAAATCTTCTCATTCCAAGCTCCAGGAAACATGTGGCACCATGGATCTTACTGCTTTTACATGGATCTTACTGCTTTTATCTGTCTTCTTTGATATTTTGTCAGCAGTATTTTCTTGATCTACGCTAACAATAACAGCATCAACTTGCCATTGGCTTAAATAACTCGAAAAATTTTCAGCTATTCAGCATTCAACCTCTCATTTCTAGCAGCCAGAAAACATGTGGTGCTGTGGATTTTTGTTGTTGATCTTTCTGTATGTTGTCTGATATTTTGTGAGCAGCCTGATCGTGATGCATACTGATCACAAAAGCTGTGCTTGCCATTTTGTTCAATGACAAAATCTTTCAGTGTAACACATAAAACTTCCGCTCATCTCAAGCTACCAGAGAACATTGTGGCTGGATCTTGGTAAGTACATAGAATTAAGACCTCTCTAAACTTGTCCAAAATGGTTAGTAACTGGGAACGTCTTAAATTCTCAAAGTACATGATTTCTTCTATATGATTTTTACCACAGAAATACGGAAATAACCTGAAATTGAAAACAGTATAGAATCTTTACTTCTTGAAACGGAAGCTGATGACTAGCTGAAGAAGAATGCTTTAGAAAACATTGTGGGAAAAGGAAGTAACTAGCATTAGGAATAATCCACATAATAAATTTAACATTTGAATACCTAGGAAAACAATGCGGCAAAGGGGAACATTGCTCATTACGAGCAATTTCTCTTTTGCAATGGTACTATAGCTGTCTTGCAAGGTAAAACAGGTTGTCTCGAGTCTGAAAAATCCAACTGGGAGGGATGGAGATGGGTATATCTCAAATTTGTCTGATGAGACAGTTGCAAGAACAAAAATAGAGAAATCATGTGTGATTAACTGTTTCTTTATTTTCCACAATATTAAATCTTTACCAATTTCCACAATATTGAATCTTTACCAAACGACAAAAATGTAGACAGGTCCAAATTGAAAGCATTGCAGATGACAGTTGAAATGTGAATCAAATAATGTAAATCATCTTTGATAGGGTAGAAAACATTGTGGGAAAAGGAGAAAATGCTGGTTACCAGCATTTTCTCCTTTTCCCACAATGTTTTCAAAAGGCTTCTCCCTCAGGGTCTTTAAAACTCCGGATTGTGTGGTAAAGAGTTAATCACACGATGATGAGGTTTTAACGCCTCTGAGAAATTAGACTTTTGAAAACACTGTGGGAAAAGGAGAAAATTACGGTAATAAGCATTTTCTCCTTTTCTCTCAATGTTTCCCAACTTTCAGAAACAAATCCAATCATTTGAGCCACATTTAGTGTCATCTGCAAATGCTTTGAATTTGGGCCAGTCTAATGTCTTGTCTGGTAATGAGTTAAAGATCAGTTGCAAGTACTTTTCAAGAAGCTGACTGGAGAGAAATTTCCTCATTGACAGTGGAAGAAAGTGAGAAATGATTCAATGTCATCGGTGTTTATGAATCAATAAATTAGCTATGCTCTGTAGAAAGGGGGTTAAATGTATCTACAAAAAAGTATCGACCAATGTCAGCCTGTGCAGTCCCCGCAGGCTTACCTGGGACAACACATTTTGCTATTGGTCAATTTTCTATGTGTCAAAGGACTAGTCCAACTCGTAATTCAGTCACCACGTAGATACATTAAACCCCCCGTTGCCACAACATGGCTCATGTATATTCTACGAAGACTTACCAGCCCTGCGAAATTTCCTTACAAAGAGTGATGAACATGGTGAAAGTATTAACTCTTTACCAAACGACAAAATTTTAGACGAGTCCAAATTGAAAGCATTTGCAGACGACAAAATAAATGTGAAAAATTGAAATTTGTTTTAGGAAGGGTGGAAAACATTGTGGGAAAAGGAGAAAATGCTGGTTACCAGCATTTTCTCCTTTTCCCACAATGTTTTCAAAAGCCTTCTTCCTCAGGGTCGTTAAAAGTCGGGATTGTGTGGTAAAGGGTTAAATTCTCTCTGACATGGTTTCCAAATGTTTCAACACTATCTTGGTGGGAAAGCAGCCAAAGGCTTGTACAGGTTCTTGTTCATAGCACTGGTACAAAGATTCCAAGAATGCATGGACTAGTGCACTGTTGGTGACATGATTGGTGACTTGACTAAATACTGTTGAAAAAGTTTAAATACCAAAGAAATTCCATACTGAAATCTTACCTTGCAAACATCCTTAAATCGTCCATATTCTTTGCGGCGGGCACATTTGCAATACATTCCCTTTCCTCGGGTGTGAGGTTGGCAAAAACTGACTCTTGCATCGGCCAGTACATTTTGTTCTCCTCGGAGGTGAGTGAACTGTTATCCATAGTGAACTCTGAGGATGGGCTTTTTGACATCTGGGTGATATGCATACTGGGTGTGCTTAGTGTAAAACTTTCATCACTGGTCACTGGAAGTGTAGGAAAGAATCTAATAACCAGAAGCACCATGAAAGAGAGCCAATATGTCCTAGAATTGATGGAACTCTGTCAAACTAATAATTCAGTTTTGTGCAAAGTGGAAATCTTACATTTTCACAATGAAACAAATTTTGTTTTTGAAATACCATGCCAAATCCTCTCCCAGTTGGCAAAAGTGACCTTGAACCCATGATCTTCGCCCTATAACAAACAATCCCACATTTTCACCACCCGCAGGAGGAAGCATTTGGAAAACATAGTGGGAAAAGGAGAAAATGCTGTTAACTAGCATTATCTCCTCTTCCCAAAATGTTTTCTACCCTGTAAACTCTCTCCTTTTCCTACTATGTTTTCTACCTGTCAAAGAACTCCAGTTCATTCTTACCACTTTGGGATTTGTCCCGTGCAGATGCTCTCAATTTGGAACAGTCTAAAATTTGTCTTTTGGGAAAAGGTAAGAGTATGCAATGTTTGACAAAGCACATACCTTTGATGGCAATATCATACATCTATTTCAATGTGATTTACTTCTCTTCCAAGGAATACTGTTCTGATTACCATTTCTTAACTCTTTACCAAACGAAAAAATTTTAGACTAGCCCAAATCAACAGCACAGTTGCAGACGACAAAATAATGTGACTAAAAAATTTAAAATTTGTTTTGGGAAGGTTAGAAAACATTGTGGGAAAAGGAGAAAATGCTCGTTATCAGCATGTTTGAATGTTTTCAAAAGGCGTCTTTTTCAAGGTCTTTAAAGGTCAGGATTGTGTGGTAAAGGGCTAAGTGAAGGAGTAAAAGCACAGTACTCTGCATAATGAATTTTCATCCCCTGTGTACAGTGCATTTGATAAATAGTAAGAAAAAAACAAACCCAAAAGCATCAAATGATCAAAATATGTTGATACAGCTAAGTAGCCACTATTCTTTTTCTTCAGCTACTTACGGAATATACCTTTTCATATACCTTCACTCAAATGTGATACAAGCCCAAATAACTATGCATTTCCTGAAGCCGTTCTGAAGGCATAGCTTCTGCCAAATAACCATCCAACTTAACATCTTCAAATTTCTGTGAAATGATGTCAAAATATCACACTAAGGTTAGTTATATTCCCATCCAATTTGAGCTAAATTTGACTGCACACTAGCATGTTTAATGAATTCAAAATTTATAAAATTACAGTGTGCTTCAAGTTACCAAAGAGTGGTAAGTGGTTGCTATGGATACCATTTATTCTTCTTAAGTATACAAGATCTATTCACCTGCCTGGTAATAAAAGAGAAAATAGGTTGTTTTACTTGTATACGAGTTTCCGTGTGATTTGATAAAGAAACAAATTCTTCAGAGGAGAATTCCGTGAATTTATCAATCTGCCCTCGTACATGTGTTAACCCTTTACTGCACAATGCCGCCTTTTGACGCCCCTGGGAAAGAAGCCTTTTGAAAACATTGTGGGAAAAGGAGAAAATGCTGGTTACCAGCATTTTCTCCTTTTCCCACAATGTTTTTTACCCTATCAAAGAAAAGTTGCACCGTTTGCGCCACAGTGAAATTGTCGTCTGCAAATGCTTTCAATTTGGATAAGGCTAAAATTTTGTCGTCTGGTAAAGGGTTAAATATTGTGTATACTTGTTCTTGAAATGTAGAAATACTGCACATGAGTTCTGCAATTCTGAAATTATGATTGAATGGTATATAAAACAAGAGGGCCATGATGGCCCTGTATCGCTCCACTGGCTTATAAATATAAACCACGAAGAAAAGTCTTCACTATATAAGCCCTTATAAAACTTTGACCTCATGGCTACAGTCTGACTAAATGGGGAATATTGTATTAGAAGAATAACATGCCAAATGTGGGAGTTCTTGGCCTTATGGCTGGTAACAAGATGGTTTCTGAACTTTTCACTCCATAAACCCATGTAAAACTTGTGATCCCTGGTGCAGGGCCAAACTTGATCCTAGAGCTGTAACTTGGGCCCTCTTTGTAACTGTCCACTAAATAATGCTATAATTATATGCAAAATTTGGTAGCCTAAGCCTTATGGCTATGTACACCAAGATTTAAAAGTTTTCCCTGTGTAAGCCTATGTAAATCTTGTGAACCCCCCCTCCAAGTATGAGGCCAAATTGACCCCAGGACTATACTTTGGACACTTTTGGTAGACTCCAACTAGATCAAGCTAAATGCCAAATTTGGTAGCTCTAGGCCTTATGGTTTCAGACAAGAAGATATTTAAAGTTTTCTCTATATAAGCCTATGTATAAAACTTGTGACCCCTGGGGAAGAGCCAATTTTGACCCCAGGGCTATAATTTCAAGAAACATGATAGAGGTCTACTACATAAAGCTACATGCCAAATTTGGTAGCCCTATGCCTTATGGTTTCAGACAAGAAGATTTTTAAAGTTTTCTCTATATAAGCCTATGTAAAACTTGTGACCCCTGGGGAAGAGCCAATTTTGACCCCAGGGCTATAATTTCAAGAAACATGATAGAGGTCTACTACATAAAGCTACATGCCAAATTTGGTAGCCCTATGCCTTATGGTTTCAGACAAGAAGATTTTTAAAGTTTTCTCTATATAAGCCTATGTAAAACTTGTGACCCCTGGGGCAGAGCCAATTTTGACCCCAGGGCTATAATTTGAAGAAACTTGATAGAGGTCTACTACATAAAGCTACATGCCAAATTTGGTAGCCCTATGCCTTATGGTTTCAGACAAGAAGATTTTTAAAGATTTCCAATATTTTTCAGTTTTGTTGCCATGGCAACCAGAGTTTTTGAAGGAATCAAATTCTTTCAAGAAATTCTGAAGAGGACCATGTCAGGATCATTTCTGTGAAGTTTCGTGAAAATCGGATGGGTAGTTTCAGAGAAGAAGATGTTTGAAATAAAAGTTAACGCACGGACGGACGGACGGACGACCGGACGGACGACCGGACGGACGACCGGACGGACGGACGGACGGACGGACGGACGCACGACGGACACCGGGCCATGACATAAGCCCGCTGGCCTTCGGCCAGTGGAGCTAAAAATGAAGTCGCCACAGACTGGTGATGGATAGGCACAAAATTATCTACAACAACAACAGAAACAGTTCAGTAAGCAAATCAGTGTGAATTACATATAGACAAAATGGATTTTATGGATTCATAATTATTTGATGACTTGCCTGGTATATGAAGGAGATGCATTAAACCCCCTTTTTGGTAAAGTGTTCAATGAAATCTCAAAGAGCACATGAGGGTAATGAACAGTATATGAATATTACACAGATTTGACAGTTTTACGAATATCCAAGTATTTGATTATTTTGTCCAATAACTAATTCTTAGCTATGAGACTCTGTTAACTCTTTACCACACAAGCCCGACTTTTAATGACCCTGAGAAAGAAGCCTTTGGAAAACATTGTGGGAAAAGGAGAAAATGCTGGTAACCAGCATTTCCTCCTTTTCCCACAATGTTTTCTACACTTCGCAAAACAAATTTCAACTATTGAGCCACATTTATTTTGTCGTCTGCAAATGCTTTCAATTTGGACTGGTCTAGAATTTTGTCGTTTGGTAAAGAGTTAAAGAATAACCTTTTACCAAAAACAAAATCTTGAACTCATCCAAAAACAGAGTACATGTATTTGCAGACAAGGAATCAAAAGTGTTGGCTACCAGCATTTTCTCTTTTTCCCACAATGTTTTCAATACCCCCTCTTCTACAGGGTCGTTAACTCTTTAGCAAACAACCAAATTTTCGACCCATCAAAATTTAAAGCATTTCCAGAGGACAAATTCTGTGTGGCTATAATTGTGGAGTTCTTCTCTGAAAGGATAGAAAACATAGTTGGAAATGGAGAAAATGCTGGTTACCAGTATTTTCTCCTTTTCCCACAATGTTTTCAAAAGCCATCTTGTTCCTGGTCGTTAAAACTCGGTATTGTTTGATAAAGTGTTAAAGCATGGGATTGTCTCGTAGAAGTTCACATCTGTATAACAAACAAACCTGAGGCTGCATCTGAAAAACTAGGAGATCTCTGCAGACCACCTTCTGGTAGATTACAATCATCTGCAACAACATGAACTTTATTCCCGTCCCTTGGCCTTCTCTTTTTCAAAGGTGGAACGAAGAATATGTAGGTGTGAAGCTGAATAAGTAAATGTCTCTGCAACATCCATGCCACCATTCGGACTTTTACATCCTGAATGAATGTACAAGAAGTCTGTAACAGCCCTTTCCCAAATGACAACTTTGAGATACTTCTAAATTGAAAGCCTCTGCAGACAACAATGGAACAGAGCATAGCATGGGAAATGGAGTAAATAGTGGTAACCAGTATTTTCTCCATTTCCCGTAATGTTTTCAAAAACCTTCTTACTCACAGTTGTAAAACATGGGGTTTTGTGGTGAAGGGATAGCAATGGATTGTCCAAATTGAAAGCTTTTGCAGACCACAAAATAGAATTGGCACAAAAATTGAAAATTATATTTAAAAGGTGAGAAAACATTGTGGGAAAAGGAGAAAATGCTTGTAACCAGCACTTTCTCCTTTACCTACAATGTTTTCAAAAGACTTCTTGGAGTCGTTAAAAGTTGGGATTTGTGGTAAACGGTTTAAGCTTTTTCATCAAATGGCAGATACTTGGACTTGATTTTCTCCATGAAAATATGTTTAGGTTCAAGATGCATATGTAAACCACAAACCAACCCAACCTTCGATTCATGTATCAAACCTTAATTTTGTAGTAAAAAGCAAAGCTTTGATAAATAGATCCACTGATCATTCAATTGCAGTGTATTTTTAGTAACTTTCAAAATCGTTTCAGTCATATCAAGGCAACAACTCACATATTCAATAGTTGTTAAAGGGGCTGTGGACCAGATTTCATTCAGCAAGTTTTCATTCATGTGTAAAGACGGCTTTAGAATTAAAACAGAGGTAGAAATACATGGAGAAAACACAAAGAATTACTGAGTTTCTTGTAACTTTACTGTAAGATTTCCTATTTTGTAGGTTAATGGTATAGCCTTTATTGCTTAACAAGGGATAAATACATTTTTATATAATAAAAGATCAGTTGGCTCCATAGCTCAGTAGGCAGAGTTGGCACCTTTGGTTTCGAAGGTTGTGGGTTCAAATCCCACCTGAGGCAATTTTTTTTAGCATTTATTTTTCTTTTTCTCCAACTAAGGCTAAACAGTCACATCCTTATGATACTTCCTTTCAGAGTATCAAGTTCTTTCCTTATACCCCCCACCCTCCACAAAAAAAAAAAATAATAATAGGGTCGAAAATTTGTTTTAACCCTTTCACTATTTACTCAAGAAATTCCACTTTTTAACAAGGTCCAAAAGGAGATTCCCTCTGCTATTGAGGATGAATTGCATCATAGTGTAGCATTGCATAGCTGATGGTGTAGATCAAAGATCAGACTGCACATTCTGTGAAAGAGTTAATGCCCCTATGAATTGAATCCAAGAGGGACAATGCTCACTTCTTACAGTTCGAACAAAAATGTGATTGAACTATTTGGCTTTCTGACGGTTAAAGCAATATACAGTACCTGTGATGCTGGATTACTGAGGACATTCTGTGTCTCCCTAAGTTGTGTTGGAAATGAGAATTCTGACATTTCTACAGCCAATGACCTTCCAGGAAACTGTTGGGAAAAGGACTCTACTAAGGGTGACAGTCTGTAGAAAAAATTAATTCTTTACCAAGGACAAAATTTTTGCCTTTAGAATCAACTAAAAATTGAAAAAGTTTGCAGACAACAAATTCAATGCAGCTCAAAAGCTGCCTTTTTGCCTTTGAAATTATCTAAAACATTACGGGGAACTGGAGAAAATACTGGTTACTAGCATTTTTTCTTTCTCTTTCACTGAAAAAAACAAATATCGCCTAAGTAATTATGAGGGTGTGCAGCCAGAGGTACCAATCAGCCCTCCCCCACTTTGCCACTAATTTTTGAATTTCATATAACTCTGTACAGCAAACTCTCCAAACCTCCACTATGAAAAGTCATATTCATTTTGTAATTATACCTCTGACAGATGTAAATTTTTTAATAAAAGTTATTGAGCATTTTGATTGATATTTAGATATTCAATCACTAGCTGCACTGTAGGGCTAGTAAATTTGAATCTCGAGACCTTTAGAAACTTCTGGATTTCACAATTCAGTCCATCACTTACTCCTGTATGTATGCATTTTAAACAGATTCACACTTATCAACAAAGACCTACACATAGCATAAGCTGAAGTTAAAGAAGTAGGAATGTTTGATTGTTTGTTAATCTTGTATTATTATTTAACATAGTTTCTATTAAAATTTTTGATAGAAATACATTAAGACACTTTCCAAAGTTTGTGTCCAATGATTTTAATTCATTGAAAAAAATAAACACATAGATATAAATTTATGAGCCTCTACATCTGCTTATAATAGTTTGGCAACAGGTAAATTTAAAACTTTCCTTAACATGAAGAACAGCTTGCCCAGGTAGCTCAGTGATTAGCATACCCGACTCCTGACCTGGTGGCTGCGAGTGCAATACCTGGTTGAGCAAACTTTCTTTCTGGTGATTTTTCACCTCTCACCTCTGATGCATGTGGGAAAAGTAGTCAGTGACTTGGAAAGAAAGTTGTGTAAGTACTGGTGTGAGGAGGCAAGGAAACATGTGTAGGTGCCGTAATATGACCTAAGTTGTTAAAACGGCATTAGATTCTAATACAAACAAACAAACAATTACATGAAGAATAAGGAAAAGCAACATGAGCCAAAGTGTAAAACAATAATACATCCGAAAAGCTGTCTGTTGCAAGACTAATATATTGTTCTGTAGAAAGAACAGAGTCAATGACATGTATCAAAAATAATACCCTTGTAGAAGTCAAAAGAGCACCTGACAAAGGAGCCAACACCCAACTGTGGATTCATTTTCGGTGAAAACTTCATACATCAAAAAAGGGGTATAACTGTGTCAAACCTGTGTTGAGAATTACCTGCCCTTCTGGTACTGGTTCCCATTTTGATAGTAAAAAACTAACCTAAGTGTAAAGTAAGTATTTCCTGTAATGACAGAGATGCGAGATAATGTGACTGCACAAGGACAACAACAGGGCTATACCAATAAATTATCATTGTCTTCGAAAAACAGTCATGCTAAAAATAAACAAAAAATGTACTCACAAACTGATGTTGGCTAGTGGAGACAGGATGTAGACATTAGTTTCACACAATGGGTAGATGATAATTGCTTTTGCCCAGTAGACTAGGTGACAAACTAGTTGGAATACCTGTAATATTCATGTGTTTCCATCAAGTAACAAAATTTTAGACCTGTCCAAATTGAAAGCACTTGTAGACAACAAACCAAGCATAGCTCAAGTGTCATGATTTTTCTTTAACAGAGAAGAAAATAGTGTGGGAAAAGCGAAAATTGCTGGTTGCTAGTATTTTTCCTATTCCCAAAATGTTTTCAAAAGACTTTTTCTCTAGAGTCAGAAAAACATAGCTTTGTTTGGTAACAGATTAACTCTTTACCACATGAAAAAATTTTGGACTTGTCCGAATTGAAAGCATAAATTTTGCAGATGACAATATAAATGTGATTCAAAATTTGAAATTTGTTTGTAGATGGATGGAAAATATTGTAGGAAAAGGAGAAAATGCTGGTTTCCAGTATTTTCTCTTTTTCCCTCAATGTTTCCAAAAGCTTTCTTCCTCAAGGTTGTTAAATCTTGGCATCATGTAGTAAAGGGCTAACTTAGTGTGAAGGAAATAGGCAGAACTTGTCATACAAGCATGAGCTTTACAAACACACTTCAAAATACTTGTTTCCACAAAAAAGTTTCAGTTTGTTGCATGTTTGTATGGTGTTGCACACCATATTCAACATTATTTCAGTTATACCTGTAATATAGCTAATGCATCCATCCATGCCTTCCTGGAGTTTTTTAATACCAGTACTTTGCACTATATTCTTGCTACAGGCTGTTTTTCCATATAACCAATATCGGAACATTGATCAGAGGTTAGAGATAAATGAATCCTGTCGCAAGGACCATCATCAACCTTGGGAAAGAAATTGGCCAAGCTGAGGACTTGAACGAGCCACTGGTTTTAAGTCCTGTATTCTACAGACTGAGCTCCCAGGCTTGGCGGAAAATGTCAGAAAATGATTATGATTGTAAAAAGGGGTAATCAATATGACTTAACCTTTAGCAAATAATCTATACCTTTAACAACCCTGAGGATTAGCGCCTTTTCTCCTTTCCTCGCAATGTTTTCTTCCCTTTCGAAGACAAATACCAGTACTTGTGCTACAAGGAATTTGTTGTCTGCATATGCTTTCAATTTGAAAAAGTCTAACTTTTTGTGGTCTGGTATAAATTTACGGTTTAACAAATGAATAAATGTGAATATATTGGGGCACATGAACAAACTGCTAGCTACAATTAACTTCTTTTTTCTGATCAAAATATTTTAAACGGCAGTCTCTCACAGGGTGGAAATAGTCAGTCTGCAAGTCTGCAGCAATGCAAAGAAGTGTTGTCTTTATGACCAATGTATCCAATAATTCTAATTGCAAAACCTTAACTTTTTACTAATGAAATTTGTTTGCAGATATACTAGTAACCATTTTTCAAATGAAACATGCATTATCAGTATTGACAAAAATGTCTTGGTGAAAGGAAAGCTAACTCATCATAGCTGAGGTTTGCGAAAAGGAAGACAAACCATTCTCCTTTCTCACCTGAAACAGACTCAAATCAGCTTCTAAAGCTAATGTTTGTAGACTGCGTATTGGATTTGCCACTTGAATTAACCTACTCAAAGCTGGGGTACAATCTACAGGAAGTGAATCTAATAGCATCTGTTCTTCTTGCAGTAACAATATTCCATGGTAAGGTCTGAAAATAGATGTTTGTTTTGTCTGTATATGGTTTAACCCCTGGATTGCTGACCCCAGATTTAACTGCTTCTCGGGAAAGCGTATATCAAAATCTGACTGCCTTCATCACAGGATAGACCCATTTTTAGTGGGTTTTGTAAAATTTGCTACCAATACTATCCATAGAACTATTTCAAAGTTCTGTAGAGCCCAGAAACTCAGTCGGTGATGGGTCATTGGTTTGATTCCCAGCTTGACCAAATTCTTTCCCAGGATTGGTGATAGACATTGCAGCAGGATTCATTCCACTCCCACCACTGGACATCGTTTTGAAATATATGGGATTGTCTGGAGTCTTGGAAAGAATTCTCTAACAAGTAGCTCAATAAATGCATGAATAGGTACCCTGGCTGCCACAATATAACTGATATAATGATAAGCTCATTGCAAAATGCCAAACAAACAAGACAAATGTCTGAAAGTCTCTTGTTATAAAGTTTTAGCAATGTTTAGATATTACCTCCTGCACCAACCTTTCTTTGTTGTGCAGCAAAAGACTTTTGAAAACAATGTGGCAAAGGGAGAAATTGCTTGCAACAAGCCGACTTTCACATACCCAGTACCTTGTATACATAGGCGAGTGTGCCATTTTAAGGGTCAACTGTAAAATGTCTACCATTTACTTTACAAAATTTAACACACAATTATGTCCTTACAGATGACTAATTTGGCAATTGTACTGGCAAATATTGTGGGAAAGGGAGCAATTAATGCTTGAATAGAATTGCCTCTATTCAAATAACATTTTCAATCGGTCAACTCTTTACCAAACTCCAAAATTTTGGCCTTGACCTAATTGAAAGTATTTGCAGACAACAAAATAAATGTGGCTCACATGATGATTTTTGTCTTTGATACGGTAGAAAACACTGTGGGGAAAAAGGAGAAAATGCTGGTTACCAGCATTTTCCCCTTTTCCCACAATGTTTTCAAAAGCCTTCCTCTTCAGTGTCGTTAAAACTTGAGATTGTGTGGTAAAGAGTTAAAACACATATATTATATATTTTCCTTTCCATCCAATGTTTGTCCTTTATGTAATTTTCAACTCTTTACCACACAACAAAAATCTGGACTTGTCAAAATTGTAGTATAAATTTACAGACAACAAAATGACTAAAATAACAGAAGTTGTCTCTCAAAGGGTAAAAAACATTGCAGGAAAAGGAAAAAATGTTGGCTACCAGCATTTTCTCCTTTTCCCTTAATGTTTTCGAAAGGCTTCTTCGGCAAGGTCATTAAAAATTGGAACTGTGTGGTAAAAGGTTAAGGGATTCAGTATGGCATCAAATGGCATATACAGTAGTGGATTGACTGATTGACAAAATGGTGTTCTACAATGCTTGTCATGAATTTTATCACAGCAACAGCTCACTTCTGCATATGTTTCCTGGATTTTAGAAGGGATGGGGCTCTGAAGAACCTTGCCTAAGGACACTAACATGAATGTACTGAAATCATTGTGTTTAGGATTTTTCTGTACATATGGGAGTAAAGAAACACCATCCATACCTCAGATGCTTCAAACATTTCTGTATAGCATCAGGCTGCAAGGGAAAAAAATCAATTCTGTTTAACCCTTAACGTACTGAATAAACCAAAAGAGCATTTCCAAATGTAGAATAAGACCCATATATCTACAATTTCATGGTTGCTTTTTGCCAGTGCTGCTTCAGCAAAGTGGCCAGTGTAGATCAAAGATCAGACTGCACATTTTGTGCAGTCTGATCTTGATCTACATTGGCCACAAAGGTAGCTTTAGTTGTGAAAGGTGCTTTAAGCCATTACCACACAATCCCGAGTTTTAATAACCCCAGAAGATAAGACTTTTGAAAACACTGTAGGAAAAGGAGAAAATGCTGGTAACCAGCATTTTCTCCTTTTCCAAAATGTTTTCTAACCTTTCAGTAACGAATCAAACCATCTGAAGTACACTTAATTTGTCCTCTGCACATACTTTCAATTTGGATCATCCTAAAATATTGTCGTGTGGAAAAGAGTTAAGGGTTAATACATCATTATACAATTCTATGATTTATGACATAGACAGAGACTTTTGATAACATAGAGAAAATCCTGGTAAAATGTATTGACCACAATGTTTTCTAGACTGCCATTTCAAAGACAAATCCAAATTAATTTTATATCTGCAAATGCTTTTAACCCTTTACCACACAATCCAGACTTTTTACGACCCTGGGAAAGAAGCCTTTTGAAAACAATGTGGAAAAGGAGAAAATGCTGGTAACTAGCATTTTCTCTTTTTCCCACAATGTTTGCTACCCTTCCAAAAACAAGTTTTAATTTTTCAGTCATGTTTGTTTTGTAGTCTGCAAATGGTTTCAATTTGGACAAGTCTAGAATTTTGTCGTTTGGTAAAGAGTTAACATGGAGTCTAAAATTTTGTGACTAGTGAAAAGTTTACCATTTATCAAACAATCTTGTCTATTAATGGCCCTAGGGAAGAGGGCTTTTGAAAACACCAAAGAAAAAAAAGACAAAATGCAGGTAACAAGTATTTTCATCTTTTCTGTCAATCTTTTCTCCTCTCTTAAAGAAAAATTACAGTTTTCAGCCACTTTCAATGTCATCTGCATAACTATGCTATCAACATGGAAAAGTCTCAAACTTTGTTGTTTGGTAAAGAGTTAACAAGCAGACACAGCCTGAATAACCTGCAGTTTTGTTGATTGCTTTGTTTGGTGTCTTACATATTTTCCACAAAATTTCTGTTGTATCAAGGAAACTAGTGCATCTATTCATGGGTTTGTGGGGTTTCCTGTTCGCAGTGCTATGCATAACATTCTTTTTAAGCCAGTGGCAGCTTTTCAACACAAAGATGAAATAATCTTCAATGATAGGAAAGGAATGAATGTTACAGTAATGACTTATAGTATCATAATCCCACAGCAATGACTAGCATTAATCAATAACCCATTAGCAAACAATTGTGTGTTTTCACAGCCCACAGGAACAAAGCTTCTAAAAACAGTAGTTTGTATCATGTTTAACCCCATTTTCACCATTATTTCAGATATATCATGGTGGCCAGTGCATTAATGCAGGCTTTCATGGAGTATCTTTAACCAGTACTTTGCACAATATTCTTTCCAAGCCACTGGCTGCTTTCCAACAGAGCCAATATCAAAATCTTGATCAGCAGTGACAGAGAGAAATAAATCCTGTCTCAATGACTATACACGTATTCAATCCTTGGAGAGAAATTGCCTGAGCTTGGGATTCAAACCAGCAAACCCTTGCTTTCAAGCCCTGTATGTAACAAACTGAGCTACCAGACTCAGCAAGAAAAAGAATAAAGCCAACATCTTCTTACCTCCATTTTGAAGAACTTATGTCCAGCTTGAATATAATGAAGTCGATGGGGCAGGCAAAAGTTGACTTCAATCCAGTTGTTTAGGAAAAAATGAACCACTCCATGTTCATTCAAACTGGAAAGTAATGTCTGATATTTAACTCTTGACTCTTAAACAGACGACCAAACTTTAGACTCATCCAAATATCAAAGCATTTGCCGACGACAATTTAAATCAAATGTTGAGATCTGTCTTGGAACAAATTTAAAACATTGTGGGAAAAGGAGAAAATGTTGGTTATCAGCAATTTCTCCTTTAGTAAAAATGTTTTCAAAAGATCTCTCTCTCAGGGTCAAAAAAACTGGATTGTGTGGTAAAGGATTAAGCTTTGAAACAAACTTGCAGCAGACAACTTAACCCTTTACAAGACAACACAATTTTAGACTCATCCAAACTCAAGGCAGTTACAGAGGACAGATTAAATGAAGCTAGAATGATGAAATTTGTCTCAAAAATGGCAGAAGACATTGTTGCAAAAGGAGAAAATGCTGGTTAGCAGCATTTTCTCTTTTTCCAACAATGCCTCAAAAGCCTCCTTTCCTAGGGTCATTCAAACTTTGGTGTGGTAAAGGATTAAACAATATTCTTGTAAAAATCAGATAACATTCACTGCACGAAAACAAGTGAAAATCTTGTGTCAAAATGAGAAATCACATCTGCAGTAACTAATGAGTCAGCCTGTGTGTAAATCATAAGACATACAATTGATTTAAACTGAAAAGTCAGTCTGCATTTTCCTAATATAATATTTTGCCATTCATTGAAGTATTGGGAAAATGCACATAGGGTAATGAATTCTAACCAGTTATACATATCCATCTGTTATTTATGAATTGTACAAGCATTAAAGTGACAAGGTGACAAAGAATAGTACAAAACATGTAATAGAATTAATTTCATGATGAAAATGAGAAGTGATGCATCCAGAAACTTATAACTGTGGGGCACATGCCCTCTTTTTCTAACAAAAAGGGGGGCACTCTAATCTGAAAATGGGGCACTTGATTTTTCAGAGAAAATTAAAAGAATAATTGATTAGATAAAGGATTGCTACAATAAACGTAAAACATGCCTTTTTTCTGATGCATCCTACAATGATACAACCCCTACAAACAGATAAATAAATGAAATGTTTGGTACTATAGTGTAGGCCATCACTATCACCAGTTTTCTGGGAATCCGATTATGATGATATAATGCACAGAGTTCAACTCACTTATCAAAGATTTGTGACAAATAATACTGTGTGTAAATTTCAAATTGTTCTTTATTCCCCAAAATAACAGTATGTGCTGCCATTTCCATCGATGACTCGCAAAATTTGATGTCTAACATTTTTATCCAATCAAATTCATGGGATATTTTGCACCATTCTAATTTATGATGTCATCAAATAACTTCATTGGGACATTTCAGGGAAATTCAGTGACCTCTTTACAAGTAAGAGTCATTTCCTTAACACTAGAAATATTGTAGTCTTTAGACGGACTAGTTTTTGAGACCGTGTTAGAATTTTTTGCACCGCGCACTGTGCTTTTAATAATGCACACATTACAGTAAAAATGCGGAATTTTGGAGGCATTCTCGGAAATAAAAGGGCAATGCCTCACACTGCATGCATCACTGAATGACTCCCAAAATCACTTCAACAGTTCTAAATTATGCTCAACTGAGTTATACCCAACTTGCATTTCAACATATGAAAATGGTGCTTAAGAGTCCATCTGCAGCAAATTTGTTTCAGGAAGTAAAGTGACATCCTGTTTTGCTTATACAGAGATAAAAATTTCCATAATATTACCCTGAACTTCTTACCTGTCATAGATCTGACTCAGCTGTTTTGCCAACCGGCTCTTGTTAAGAATACTTTCATATGGAGATTCATAGGAACCTGAATAAAAGAATATTTGTGGATTTCTGAAAATAATTGTGGATCCTCCTTCAGACAACTGCTTTTCCTCCTAAAGTAGACCACTTTGAAAAACATTGTGCTACATGCAGAAATTGTTCATAAAAACCAATCCTTTCTCTATACATAAATGCTTTCCACACAATAAAACTTTCAACTGGTCCAAAATGAAAGCTTTTGCAGACCACATGTGGCTCAAATAGAGAAATTTGTCTTTGGAAGGGTGGAAAAATAGTGGAAAAAGGTTGTGACCAGCATTTTTTCCTTCTCCCTCTTTGTTTTTAAAAGGCTCCTTTCTCACTGTTAAAACACTGGATTATTTGGTAAAAAGTTAAATAAATGAGCCATGCTCTGAGAAAAAGAGGTTTGATGCATCTGCAAAAAGTATCAACTTAGCCACTGGATTGGAATTTGTCTCAGCCAATTATATGACTAGAATTATAATATAATAAATAGTAGTAGGTGGATATGATCCAGGAAAATATTGACAAGTGCAATGGCTGGCTCAACTTAACTGAAATACTACTGAATACTGCATCAGCAAGCAATTAAACAATACCTTCAGGGAGAGAAGTAACCTCATCGTGAACAGTTGACATTATTTTAGCCTGTGATGACAGGTACTGTACACGTCTTTCTTCATGTTTTAAAGCTACGGTCAATTGCTTCGCTAGGTCTTGGCAACAGGACACAATCCATGGGCCTAAATTAGCCTGAAAGGAGTACCATCACAAAACTCTGGGCTTAAATTAGTCTGAGAAATGTGCCATCTCAAAAAATTGGGCCTAAGTTTGCCTGAAAAATGTACCATCATGAAAATTTGGGCCTAAATCAGCCTGAAAAATGTACCACCACAAAATTTGCAAGTTCTGAAGTTCAATCATATATTTATTCCTTTATCATACAACAAGAGTTTAGATGCAAACAGTACAATAGCATTTGCAAAAAATAAATGCATGCATTCACATATAAAGCATGATAACAATCCATTTCTTAAAATCAGTGTTTTCAAAACTATTTGCTACACATTAGATTGAAGTTATCAGCTGCTGTAATGTGACTAAAGTATTGTTGGAAGTGGAATAAACACCATTCAACCAAAAAAGCATTTGCCTAGTTCAAATAATAAACAAATGATCCTGATTTCATACCTGCAGAACAAAAGCTATGTTAAAAGATAATATCTTATGTCCTGTCTTGGCTTGTGTTCCATTGTCATCCAGAGACAGTGGGAATCCAACAAATCTTACTTCTTCTATCTTAACGTTGAACTTTTCTCCACACAATACATTCGACTTCATACCCAGAAGATTGGCAAGTATCCCATCTGAAAGACTGAAAAAAAAAATTTATTCTTGTAAATACAGTAAAACCCCACCTAACAACCTCTCGGTAAAACGGGCAACCCGCTATTACGACCCCTTTTTTTCCAGAACCAAACTTTGTGTTCTTTATTTCAATTGATTTGCCTCCCGTAAAACCAGGCACCTGCTATTCCGTATAACGACCAGCAAATTAACAACTAATTAACGGAAACAGTCTAAAATGACACCCAACTTACGTCCATCACTTCACACCTTGTTAAATCATTACCAATACTAGGTGGCAAACAAAGTTGTTTACATTTGATCTGGGTTTTACGACATGTGATTTACGGCAATCACCAATTACAACTACCACAAACTGTTCTGTTTGTTGATTTGACTGATTGGACTTGATTGGCAATTAATGACCACCAGTTTGTTGATTAAAGACTTTCATTTAAACAAATTCTGTCTTTCGGCTGCACTGTTTTCACACAGTTTGAAATAGGGAAAACACAGGTGGATGTTTTTGTTTTTTTTTTTCTCGTGATAGTTTGAAATGTGAAACTATTGTGAAACGAACAGAAAAGGATTTATTGACGGAGATTTTTTTGTTCTGAAAAACCTGTTTTGCAGCTAAAATCTTTCTTCTTGTGGACCATTGCAATCTTTTGTGTTTAGAAAATCCTTTGAATAACATTGTCAAAAACAAGAAGCGTTTTACTAACCCTTTCGCAGCTAGAGAAGACTTCATGCCTCTGAAGTAAAAGGCTTATGAAAACAATAAGGGAAAAGAAGAAATTGCTTGGACAGATTTTTCATGCCTCTGAATGGCTTTTCAAAACATTATGAGAAAATAAGAAAATGCTTGGAACGACTATTCATGACGCTGAGATTTCAGGATTTTGAAAACATTTTGGGAACAAATGTTGCTCAGAAGAAATGGGTTAATTAAGAATTTCCCTTGTACAGACAACATTTTATGACTCTGAAGTCAAAGGCTTTTGAAAAAAATTATGGGAAAAAAAGAAATTTTTTGGAACGACTTTTCATGCTTCTGATGTCAGAGGCTTTTGAAAACATTATGTTAAAATAAGAATTGTTTTGAGCGACTTTTCATGCCCCTGAAATAAAAAGATTTTGAAAACATTGTGGGAAAAGAAGACTTTGCCAAAAACGAAGGGATTAATGAAGCCTTTTCAAGATACAGAAGACTTTTTACATTGCATGGCAGTCAAGATCCAGTATTAAGACCACCCTGCTATTAAGACCACTTTGTCAAAGAACCAAAGTGGTCTTTATAGTGGGGTTTTACTGTACATATTTCTACTTGCATACATCTATGAGTAACATATTCTTTACAACTGACTTTTAACCCTTTACCAAACAATTCTGACTTTTAATGACCCTATGAAAGAAGGCTTTTGAAAACATCGAGGGAAATGAGAAAATGCTGGTTACCAGCATTCCCTCTTTACACAACATTGTTTTCTTCTCTCTGTGCCACATTTCATACGTTTCTGCAAATGCTATCAATATAGATAAGTACAAAAAACTGTCAATGGGTAATGGGTTAACCTGTTACATCCATGGGCACCGATCACTCATACAGGCACTGATCTTTGTTTTGACAATGTTTATGCGGGAAAGCAGCAGGCAGCTTGGAAACAATATTGTGTGAAGCACTGGTAAAAGAAACTTCACAAAAATATACAAATAGTGTTTCAAACACCAAACAAATAAAACACAAAACATCAAAGCTTTGAACTCTTTACCTGATAATATATAAGTTCTTGACCATTCCATATTGAAGAATTTGAAGAATTGTGACCAAACCAATGGAATTTGTGAAAGAGTAGAAGTCACTGACAGAGAAGGAGAACAAAGTGGTAACCAGTATCTTCTCCTATTCCCACAACCTTTTTAAAAGCCTTCTTTCGCCAGGTCGTTAAAACTTGTGATTCTTTGGTAAAGGGTTAACACAGAGCACAGGGTACCAACCTCAGCACTGTAAAAGCTAGCTCTTCATTTAAGTGTCTTAACCCTTAAACACATAATCCCTACTTTCAACGACCATGAAAAGAAAGCTTTTGAAAACATTTTGGGAAAAGGAGAAAATCTTGTAACCACCAACCAGCATTTTGCCCTTTTCGCAAAATGTTTTCTACCTTTCCCAAATCAGTTTTAATTTTTGAGTCACATTTGTTGTCTGCAAATGCTTTCAATTTGGACTAGTCTAAAATTTTGTTGTTTGGTAAAGAGTTAAACCAAACAAATCTCAATGACATAACTTTCCTCTTTATGAAGTCTCAACCCCAAGACTTAATCCTATGTCAATCAATCCAGAAGTTTAACCACCCTGAAGAAGAAGACTTTGGAAAACATTGCGGGAAAACAAGAAAATGCTGGCAACCAGCATTTCTCCTCTTTTCTTCATTGTTTTTACCATATCAAACACCAAAATCATCACTTGAGCCATATTCAATTTGTTGTCTGCATAATGCTTTTAATTTGGAAGAGTACAAAATTTCGTCATTTGGTAAAGTGTTAAATAGAACTAAATCTGAGGTGACAGGATTACATAACTCCAGTATGGAAATTGTCATTATTTCATCTCTGCTGCTGAAGGTAATGTGCATCAGCTAGGCGTCACCCTTCCAAGTGCTAAACAGAGCTCAAAATGAATTAACCCTCTACCACACAATGTTTTCTAACCTTTCAGAGATAATCCAAATAATTCATCCAGGTGTAATATGTTGTGTGAAATTGCTTTCAATAATGGCAAGTCTAAAACTTTGCCGTCAGGCAAAGAGTTAAATGAACATTTTCAAGCTTAGCCATAATTACAAATACTTTTGGAATGAATGCCTCACAAATACCAAACAATAAAGATTAGATTGCACTTTCTATTCAACTTGATCTTGATCTCGACATATGCCACTACAGTAGTGCTTAGTGTCTATAAAATGAAATAAGTAATATTATGTTGTAGAAACTTTCCTGGCGCTTGTATTTTGATATGGTACGAGACCGAACCACAGGTCTCACAAGAAGTTAAAATATTTTGACAAAGTGAGAAAATTACTACAGCATGATACATGTTCCTTTCCTTATGAACATAAAGCTTTCAACAACAAATTTTTGCAACTTTAGACAATTTTAAAGGAAAATGATTAAACAAAAACCAAATTCTGGTTTAGCAGGTAGTGACTTTGTTTTTATGAAAGGTGGATGAATATTACAGTGTAACATTTAGACCAGAATTGCAAACCATTATGAATGTATTCCACATGCAGGATATGTCATCATATCTTACTTGATACAATTTTTTTCTCTGTTGTATGTGATTTTTATCCGCATGCAAAACATGTAATTGTGCCAGAAAATTTATAGGTATATAATACAAGTCCTTACCCTACAATAACTCCTTTCCTGGAAGTGATCAGACCCCTGAAATATAGACAGACTGAGTAAATGTATTACTTACTGTTGGAATATGAGAGAACATGTCAGTCATTTTAACTCTTTGAAAAACAAAGAAATCACAACTGTTTTTGGAGATTGTACAGACAGATCAAGATGGCTGTCCTAAATATGCAGTCTTATCTTATATCTAAACTGTCTGGATACTTATGTAATTTGACTGGCTTTAAGATTAAGAAAAAACCCTCACTCTTTTCCCTCAATGTTTTTCTGCCTTTTCAAAGACAAATCCTATTGTTTAACTGACATTTAACTTGTTCTCTGAAAATGCTTTCAATCAGGACAAGTCTAGAAATTCACTTCTCTTTATCACATGCTTTACTACAAGACAATATTTTGGACTCGGCCATATTCAAACCATTTTACAGACAACAAATGATCAAATTAGATGCAAATTACATATGTGAAAAGGTACAAAATATTTTGGAAGAGGAGAAAATGCTGGTTACCTGCATAATCTTCTTTTCCTTCCATATTTTAAAAGGTCTTCTCCATCAGGGTCATTTAAACATGGGATTGTTTGGTAAAGAGTTTACCCTTTACCACACAATCCAAACTTCTAACATCCCTAAGGACGAGGGCTTTGAAAACATTGTGAGAAAAAGAGAAATTGCTGTAAGTAGCATTTTCTCCTTTTCTCACAATGTTTTCTACCCTATCAAAGAGAGAAATCATCATAATAGCAACATTTAATTTGTCATCTGCAAATGCTTTCAATTTGGTCCAGTCCAAACTTTTATCATTTGGTAATGAGTTAAAGGTTTACATGAAATACACAAACCTTTTCTTAGACACACTGTGCTCCTCGACAGTTTTTACGGCATATGGGCTTTTCCTTGAATCTGGAACCAGAACAGCAAGAAAATAATACAAAGATCCCCATAGTAATTACGCAATTAACTCTTTACCAATAAGTTTTTTAACGCGACCAAGTTGAAAGCACTAAATTTTGCAGTCAGCAAGTTAAATATTGCTCAAATGATGGGATTTATCTTTGTGAAAGGGTGGAAAACACTGTGGGAAAATGGCAAAATGCTGGTTTCAAGCATTTTCTCCTTTTCCCACACTGTTTTCAAAAGCCTTCCTTTTCTGAATCGTTAAAACTTGGGATTGTGTGTTAAAGGGTTAATAAATATGATGTAATAGGCCATTTCTGTAATAGCAATAATGGTTTTTATACTCTGTCTTTACAAATTTGGTAAGTCTAAAATATTGTCATTTGGCAAAGGGTAAATGCACAAATTACACTGTCATGGACAGATGCATGGACAGACACAGACGAACGGACACATGACAGACACCAGGCCATGACATAAGTCCAATGGCCTTCGGCCACTGGAGCTTAAAAAAACAAATTAACTCCTGAAACCCATTTACAGCAAATGACAAAGAAAACATCCTTGAATAGATATTGATAATAAACTTTATCATATACATTTATCTATCAATGATCTGACTGAAATGTGGACATTTTCTACAACACATACACAACAGACCAGAATATGTTTTCAGTATCAGCCATGTACTCTGCCAGTGTATAAATCAACCTCATATTCACTGACTACTTTTATGTATTCATGTTCAGGTCTTTTCATCAAATCTCAAAAATGTGCATATGATTTTTTTTTTGTTTTCTTATTCATGTTTTGATTTTTTGTTATCAGCTATATAGGGAATGTATAGAATGAATGGAACATTACAACACATGAACAGTCTGCATTTCTGTAAAGTCAAATCATGTCTTGTTGAGTGTAAAGACGTTTCCATGGGATTTGAGCTTCAATCTCATCAGATTGGTACCTCTTTACAGTGACATGCAACTCAACTCAACCCGATTTGACCACACAGAAATGCAGACTGCTGAAATATTCCATTTTTTATCATAAGCAATTTTTCTTTCAGCCAGAATTATTTAAAGTTAATAGATCTAATAGATTTTCTAATGGTTATCTTTATTTTATTTAAATGTTCAATAGTCACCTGCAGCAAATCTGTTTCAGCCTAAATGCAGGAGGTAGGCCAAGATTTGATACTGTCCTACCCTTTATGCTGGGCCTCTGTGGTAAACTTTTCTGTATTCTTTGCTATTTTCTAAACAATTCCACGTTTCAATGACCTCGATATAGGCAGGTTTCAGAAAACTTTGTGGGGAAAGGAGGAAATGCTGACTGACAATCTTGTGGGAAAAGGAGAAAATGCCGAGTTTTTTCTCCTTTTCCCACAACCTCTTCTTTCCAGTAAAACAAAGCTCTTTTTTCTGATTCACATTTATTTGGTTGTCTGTTACTGCAGTAATGCTTTTAAAAGGACAAAAGAAAAAAAACAATTGCTGTCTGCTAAAGATTTGAACTAATCATTATTCTAATGTTGTTTACCTCTCGCTCTCTTTGCTCGTTCAGCTTCGTGATCAAACGGGTACTTGAAGAGTAATCTGTCGCCACGGGTTCCAGATGTAACAAAAATCACCGAAAGCAGCTCGTTTCGTTGTGACTTCTCTTTAAAGTCGCACATTCTTGTAATATTGATAGGTGCTGTACAGTAATTTAGACTTTCGCTGCAACATGCAGGGAGATAGCGAGTGCACGGGAACCAGCTGTCAAAAGTAAGAAATGGTATAAAACGCAGCCTTCAAAGTCGTAAACTGGTACCCGTTGTATCTCCAGTAACCGTCCAATGACGATACCAACACAACATTTTCCCCTCGGAGCCATTGGCTCCTAATATGAAGTTTTCTACCCGTGGATACGAAGATCGATAACAGGCTGCCACTTTATCAAAGTATGGCCGTTCAAAGTATAACCGTTTGATAAATGGTACGATGATACCGATATCAGCAGGCCTCCAGTTGATCATATAAAGTACATTTCTTTTTCGATCTATTAACGTTACTGTACTTATACTACTCTTTTTAAAGTCTTTTGCTACCAACTAAATGGGTTTGATCATTTTCAAGGTCGAACAGTAGATTCCCACTGCCGCAACTTGCAACAGTAGGCTACTTTATTTGAGAGGCACTCTGGAAAAAAGGGGTTTAAAAATGCGTCTCGGTGATGTATTATAACAAGCAAGGCATCAAATGGGTTCTTAAAAACCCATTCGGTCTAGCAGTCGACTGGATCTAGATGTAGACTGGTCCTTGAAAATGCAGAAAATAGCAAATAGCAAACAAATAGCAAAAAGCAACGAGATCGATGCATGTCAGCCTGTGCGGACTGCGCAGGCTGACGTGAATTAATATTTTTTGCATATGCATTAAACCCTCTTTTGACAGGGCATGGCTAATTCATCTATGTTTCTACTTGATCAAAGACACGACTTTGCAACCAGTGTAGCCAGCACTGATCGAACTAGGAAGGCTATCGAATACAAATCAAACGTCTCAACCCTTTACCAAATAATCCCGAATTCTATTAGTCGTAAGAGAGTAGGGAACTTTTGGAAAATTTCTGGAGAAGGATGAATGCTGGCAACCAATAATTCTTCCTTTTCACACAAAATTTTCTACTGCCTAACAAGCTAGATGACGAGAACTCAGGTTTTTGACGCCCATGTTGTAACCCCTTTTTATGCTAAACAAACTGTTCTTTTGAATGACCTGCCTCATGTAAACAAATGGATGAAGTACCAGGCTGCTAGGGGTATAACGTTTAAGTTTCTGTGGGAGTATAAATCATGTATCAGAAACGCACCATGCTCACATAGCCGAGTCAGTGTTTCCCAAATGTTAAAGGAAGGTCATCAGTGTTAATTATTTTCAATATATTGAGAATTGATATTGTTATCGTAAGTCCGAATCACTCTATACGTACAAAGGTTGTGTTTAGACTACATAAAAGTGGCATGAGATGCAGAAGATAGTGCGTCTGAAAAATGCACAAAAGTAAATGGATCCATGCTATCCTGAAACTGCGCATGCCAAGAAAAGACTTCCGCCGTTGGTGCTCTCTACTTTCTTGTTATCAACCAGTCATAACTATATGGTCATTTTAGGATATAATGACCGGTTTACTTACATTTATGGAGGCCTACTTGACACTGTAGCCTATCCTTGCCACAAGTTTGACAATAAGTTAGAATATCATTTGTAGACTGACAATACATTAATTGCGAAGCATAACTAATGTTTGTGCATTTACGTCTTGGGGTAAGAAACATGTGTTCAACAATAAAAACATAAACAAACTGATTTGCTGTGAATGCTGTATTGTTATGTGGATTTCCATAACCTAGTACCGTGATATATCAGGATTCTTACCGTGTTGCTCTACCTTTGATCTTGGTTTGAATTCCAGGCTCCCTCATTGAATCAGTCTTGGCTTGATGAATAGGTTTATTGTAGTAGGTTGCCACGTCTATTTGACCAGTCGGCGTTTTACCTGCGCTCTGATTGATAGACCATTTAGGACTATAGTTTATTGAAATATTTTCTTCATCCGCGCTTCATGCTTAAAGTTGTACATTGGGAAACACTATGTCTTTCTAGATTTTAAATTCTTGTGGAAAGGGGAAGGACAAGTTTGCCGCAGCTTTTTTGAATGGTTTCTTGTAATCCCAAACCTACCTTTTTCGTGGAGATTTCGGAAGTCTTTTGATTCTCGGACAGTTCACCCATATCAGTTGCTTTCATTCTTCCTTGATCCTTTATGTATTTTGAAGCACTGGGGCAATTCTCTTTTTGACCACGTTCTTAATTTTCACTAGCCTGCATAGCTTTTATTAATATTTTCAGCGCTAGCAGTCACTGAGGCAGAGAGAGAGAGAGTAAAGAGAGCGCCAGACTTCTTTTGTTGAAGAAGTAAACCCTCAAAATTTAACAATATTTCAAGAAAAAAAGCATTTATTAATATACACTTAATATCCTTAAACAAAGAAATTAAATTCAAATTATGTCGTCTACATATATCTAGACTTGAAAACTCTAACCCCCCAAATTATGCAGAAAGTATCCATCTTTCAGAAGGTACGGTATTCAATATAATACTGTTTTGGTTATGTTAGTAACTCTATTTATGCAAGCTTCCTGGTTTTAGCGCACCTGCTAAAAACTTCCCTACCCACAGACATCTTATCCATTCCCTGTCCGACGAGAAGCGAAAACTTGTGTCTCTCGGGTACAGCTTGAACAAAGTCAAAGTACCGAAAATGCAATTCAGAAAGGATAACTGCAGTTACAAAGTAACCAAAAAATATAGATTGAATCACCTCTGACGATTGTTTTTACCCCGTGAATACAAAGCCATCCGGAGTAAACCTACCAAACACTGTAAAAATATGCTAGGGACAAATTCTTATGAACACGAAAGTTCGCAACAAATGCATAGCTCAAATATAAACCGCTCTGGCTGGGATTTGATCCCGTGTGGCAAATATCCTCATTTGTCGAGGTTTAAAAGACCAATACACTAACCCCTGAGCTAAAGAGAATTCTCCCTAACGCAGTTGTTAGGTATTGATTTTATACGGGAAGAAGCTATGCTGTAAGGAAGGAGTGATCTCCCGTAACAAAATATTTGAAGGTAAGAAAAATACAAACCATGGTCTGGCAAAAAGGGTCTTCATGCATCTCTGTAATGCATTGTACTAAGCAAGTCATCGCATAATCTGGGATCCATAAAATCCACTCTGTCTAAGAGCCGACTGAATCCTGAGGTAGAATGGTCCTTTGACATGCAGAAATTTGACTGATAGCAAAATGTTTCGGGTCAGGTCAGCCTGCGCGGACTTCGCAGGCTGACCTAGATCAATACCTTTTGTAGATGCATTAAGCCCCATTTTCACAGAGCATGGCTCATGTCATTTTCGACAGTATGGAAAATATTGTTTTATGCATATGACAGTCAAAGGCAATAATGGCAGGGACAGCTGATTCTAATCCAAAGTGGAATACAGGGGCTTTGCGGACTGCAAAGATCAAGATCAGACTGCACAGAACGTGCAGTCTGATCTTGGATCTATACCATCCGCTTGTTTAGTCAAACCTATGTGATAAATATGTTTCTGAGTTTCAGCACTTTGTCAATGCAGCGGTCGAAGGAGGTCGAGTTAACATATCTGGCATCGAAAGAGTTAAAACAATGGTTCTTTTTGGATAACATCGTGGGAAACAGAGAAAACGGCTGGTTGCCAGCATTTTCTCTTTTTCTCGAAATGTTTTCAAAAGCTTTCGTCCTTAAGATCGTTAAAACACCAGCGGGTATGGTTATAAAACACAAAATCATGCTCAGCTGATGAATGTACAACATTAAAGTTCATTAATGCTTCAGACAGAGAAAATTTGAAGCCTAGACAATGTTCTATAGGGAAGTAAGGAATTGCAGAAAAGTAAGAAATTGCGCTAGAAATTAAGAAATAACTCCATTTAGTGAATCAAAGTGCATTTATAAAATTTTGAAATTTCCTGCTAAAATGAGTTAAGCACGAAAAAGGTTTTATAAGCCATGAGCCTGATTGCTCGATATAAACGGTTAAAACAAACAAACGAACGAACAAACAAACACGTTTGCTTTGAAGTACAAACATAAAAAAAAGTCATGCTCTGGCAAAAAAGGGGTTTAATGCATTTCCGTGTATCATAGAATTATGCATCCATAAAAATCCACTTTGTCTAACAACCGACAGAATCATGAGGTAGGCTTGTCCTTCGACATACGGAATATTGACTAATCAAAAAATGTTTTGACCCAGGTCAGCCTGCGCAGGCTCGATACGTGTTGCAGATTCATTAAACCCCCTTTTCACAGAATATGGCTCATTTATAAGAGTAGAACAAGGAATTTTCGTCGTGTAACCTAACGCTTTCTCGGACGATCCCGAGAATTAACTACTCTGACGAAGAAGGCTTTCGAAAACATCATAGGCAAAGGAGAAAATCTTGGAACTCTTATCATCTGAGCAATATTTGATATGTCGTCTGCAAATGCTTTTAATTTGAAGTTTTGTAGTCTGCTGAAAACCTAGTTCGTCCTCCCCAAACAGATTCCCCAATACTACATTGACAAAAACTGCTTTGCCTCTTTGTTACGATGTTTGTGAAGACGCAAGCGGCAAAAGTTTAGCCTTGTTCAAATCAAAAACATTTGCAGACGACAAATTAAATGCTACTTCTTATCAGACAAAATTTTAGCTTTTTCCAAACTGAAACCATTTGCAGACGACAAATTTGTTATTACTCAAACCATGAAATTTACCCTACCAATGATAGAAAATATCGAGGGAAAAGGATAAAATACTGGTCACTAGCATTTTCTCCTTCTCCCACATTTTTTCACAAAAATCTTTATCGTTAGGGTGGTTAAAAGTCGGGATTGATTTGACGTCACTGGAACCTAATTTTATTTCTCGTCTTAAAAACCCGACAAATTCGATTACAATTACAAATATTCGAAACATTTATAAGTAGAACACGGAATGTTCGTCGTGTTTGTAAGATCCTCTTCAAATAATGTGCACAGACTATCCATTTCTATAGTAAAGAAAACACAGTCTGTTTCCTGACTACAATGCTGACCACATCTTATCGTAGTTACATTGCTGGACAAGGAATATTGTTGTGTGTACCCAGTAACATCAATGTTTATCCGACGATACTTGCCTCCTGATATTTCTACTCCCGGAAATGGTATAACTGCAAAATATAGAAGAAAAATCAAAGCACTCTATGTACTACAGAACAATGGGCAGCACTTACTATTACTTCGCAAGCGATCTAATCGATCTTTAATTTAAAACAATAGACATGACCCATTGCGCAGGCTGACATAGGTCAACTTCTTTTTTTTTTTTTTTTTTTTTTTTTTTTTTGACAGATGCATTAAGCTCCCTTTTCACAGAGCATGGCTCAGTCATATTTCTTGAGCAGAAATAGACTAAGGTTAATTCTCTAATGTACTTATTGAGGGTATCAGTGCATTCGATATAAGATTCCTTCGTACAGATATGTAAAGCCAAATACTGATATAAAGTCGCTGTTTATACAAGACGGATCCATACAGTTTCAGGACTGTTGAGCGACATCCATTTTGTACTAGAAGTGTGATGGATTGCAGTCGAGGAGTCCAAGCTCAGTTAAATTATTTCCGACGATGAATTCATAACAACCATTACGACAGTTTTAAATCTTCTTTCATCCCTAAAAATTCTTAACACTAGATTCTGTGTTTATGGGGCAAAGCAGCCAGTGGCTTGAAAAAAAAGGAAGAAAAAAAATCTCGTGCAAAGCACTGATACAGGGAGGCATGGATAGGTGCACTGTTTACTATTTGACTGAAATAAGGATGATAACAGTGTTAAACAAACAAACGAATAAGGTTTGTGCCAAAAGATCAAGGATGTCAACAAGGTTCAAGTCATTAACTCTGTCAGTGCCAAATATGAGCCATACTCTGGCAAAAGGGAGTTTAATTAATGCATCTCCGTCATTCATCTTACCAAGCAAGTTTCACATAAGCGAGGATCCATAAAATCCATATTGTCAAACAACCGACTGAATCGTGAGGTAGAACGGTCCTTGGATATACAGAAAATTTACAGACAGTAAATTTTCGACCCAGGTCTGTCATTGGTCGATACTTTCTGCAGATGCATTTAACCCTTTTCTCACAGAGCATGGCTCATATACACTCGACCTCTTTCGATGTCTGAGAGTACAATCCCGTTCAATGATAGCATTTTTCCTTTGGCCTACCGTATATTCACCGTCTACAATTGTTTGCAATTTGGACCAGTCTAAATTTTGTCGTTTAGTTAACCCTTAAGCTGCTAGCTGCTAAATAAATGAAATGAACATTTCAAGCCAATAGTATTTATAAACCCAAGTTTGCTATGTCAACGGCATATTTTGGGGACAGAATATCTCCTAATCAGACAGTGTAGATTCAAGATCAGACTGCATGTTCTGTGCAGTCTGATCTTGATCTTCACTGTCCGCAAAAGGTCATTAAGTCGCGCTTTGCAGCCTAAGGATTAAGAGATGAGAAAGATTTATGTTACTAAGATCAAAATAGTAAATAATGATGCGTGTTGTATTACCTGGAGGCGTGCAAGTTCCTGCATTCGCAACTAAGGCTGCAAAAAGAATTATGAGTAGAGTAATTATCTCTAAAAGATAAACCGTTTAACACACAGCCGTAAGTTTTACCATTCCTGAAGAGAAAAGCTTCTATAAAAAAATATTGTTGGAAAAGGAGAAAATGCTGGTAATCAGCATTTTCTCCTTTTCCCACAAAGTTCTTTTTACCCTTTCAAAGAAAAATTCCATTTTTTTTTAACAAATGCTTGCGATTCGGATAAGTCTTAAATTCTATCGTTTGGTAAGGAGTTAACCTCTAAATGCCTCTAACACTGAAAATTCTGAAAATGGGCCTTCGTCGGCCTTTGAAAAGAGGTAAGGCCATGGAATGCCTTCTCTCTCCCGGCCCTTTCCCCCAATGGCTAAGGCAGGGGTGTGGTGGGGGAAAAGCAGGGGGAGACCTTTTTCTGGTGTGGGGGCTGGGAGTCTTCTCCCGGGAAAAGCAGGGGGAGACCTTTTTCTGGTGTGGGGGCTGGGAGTCTTCTCCCGGGAAAAGTTTTGAGTTTAAGACGGCTCTAATTCATTCTTATGCAGTTTAAAACCATTTGAAACCATTTAACCACCGCATTAACAGGAAAAAAGCGAATAAGGAGGATTAAAAAAAAAAAAAAGGTGATACGGTCAACACCCTATTTGGCCGAACGTGGTTATGGCCGGACCGCAGGACGGCTTTCAGAGACTGCATTGGTTCTTTAAGAAATGACAAAGATCAGGATCAGGCTGCAAAAACTCTAGTCTTATAATTGATCTACACCTCCTGATTTCTCGGAATATTTCTTTTACTTGAAATTGCAATTGCAATATTTGGACTTTTTCCGCCAATGGAAGATGTTAGTGCCATTGATTTGCTAGACCAAAGAATTAGACAGTCAAAGGTTTTACGATCTGCAATATTATCATTGTAATTGAATAATACTATCGTATTACTTTTAACTATTTTCTAAATTAAAATTCAGAATTATTAGCAATAAGTTCTTTTGAGCAATTTCTCAATTTTCACAATGCTTTCTGATTTTTTATACACTCACATATGTATCTTAATATCTTGGTCTATGCGAAGAAAGTGTCCTTTAAATGGGGATTCAGAAAATTGTTCGTGGTTTTGATTTAATCCTTTCCCAAACGACAAATTTTGGACTGGTCCAAATTGAAGGAGTTTGCAGACGACAATTTTAAATTCGATGAAAATGGCAGAAATTTCTCAAAAAGGGTAGAAAACACTGTGGGAAAAGGAGAAATTGCTGGTTACGAGCAATTTCTCCTTTTCCTACAGTATTTTCAAAAGACTTGTACTGCAGACACG
Organism: Tridacna gigas; assembly: GCA_945859785.2. Classification (NCBI taxonomy): domain Eukaryota; kingdom Metazoa; phylum Mollusca; class Bivalvia; order Cardiida; family Cardiidae; genus Tridacna; species Tridacna gigas. The sequence continues at coordinate 45,934,405 of OX244030.2, read as the reverse complement.
TGAAAACCAGGGCTTGTTTGGGAAAGGGTTAAGTGATCAATGCCCTGTGAAAAAGTGCTCTCCAGAAAGTATCGACTCCTGTCAGCCTACGCATTCCGCGCAGGATGGCATGGGTCGATACCTTTTGCTATTCGTACATTTTCTTCATGTTCAAGGAATATTCAACCTCATGATACAGTTGGTTGTTACACTAAATTATTTAAATCTTATTGATCTAGAATTATGTCAGGACTTGCTTGGTACAATGCATTATCATGATGCACTGACCACCCTTTTCCCAGAGCGTCACTCAAATTTAATATTACAGGCATGTGTTCCGGCTAATGTGAGCTCTTAAAAAATAATATTACACACAGAACTTGAAAAAAAAAAAAGGTTGCTTTACTGTATTCTTGAAAAAAAAAATGAAGTATGAAATAAATCAGACAGCCGCACATTTCCGGAATTTCGGAAAAGGCCGAACGTGCATACAGTAAAGTAGTCCGTAATAACGATGATGTTTTACACAGAGTGCCTGCGTGATACGGAAAACCTACACAGACTACATGCGTGATACGGAAAACCCTACACAGAGTATATGCGTGATACGTAAAACGTAGTCTGGTCTGTTGTACATGTGTTTTAGATAACGTCCATATTTTACTCAGATTATTTACAGGTATAAAATAAGCCCATTTTCACTAACAACTATCTCAAATAAGTGAAATGTCGCACAAAATTGTAAAGATACTTACCGGAGCATTCAGGTATCTCACAAAACTCCCATTCGACCTGAGAATTCGAAGTGTAACACCAGGGTTGACCTTTGACTTTATCTGGGTCACGACAATAGGGGCCAACACCGGGCACTTTAACAAGAAAGAAAACACATGAGCCATGCTCTGGCAACAGGGGGTTTAATGCATCTCCGTGATGCCATTTACCAAACAAATCGTCACATAATTATGTATATATAAAATACATTTTGTCTTACAATCAGCTGATTCTTGAGGACATGTAGAAAATTTATCATAGGCAAAAAGCTTTGACACAAGTCAGCCTGCGCAGACTAGGCAGGCTGACCTGAGCCGATACTTTTTGCAGATGCATTAAACCTTTTTTTCACAGAGCACGGCTCATGTTTACTTGAATATAAGATGATAGAAAACTAATGCAAAAGATAGTAGCTGCGTTGCACTTTCAACACACTGACCGTTGCGTATTTTAGGCAGGTTTTAACATTATTTCTGTCATATCACGGTGACAGCTCCTACGTTTTTGTCCTGAGTTCATCAGTACTAGGCCTGGGCGCTGAAGTGTCTTGGCAACAGAAACTCCCGCGAAAACCCCGTGCCTCGTGCTAGGATCGAACCCGTAGTCTTAAACAAAATATGCGAATCTCACCTCTTCTGCCACTGAGCCAGGCTGGACCTTTCTTTGATTCTGTGCCGGACGACAAAATTTTCGACTTATGCATATTGAAAGCATGTGCAGACGAAATTTTTACCGCGTCTTTGTCACATTAGAAAATATTGTTCGAAAAAGAGAAAATGCCAGTAACCCAGTATACGTCCTTCTCTTCCTACAAAGGCTTCTGTTTCCCACAAGAGGTTTTCAACTCGCAACCACCTTGACTCTATGTTTCAATAATTTCTTCTTTTAACTCTTTCACTTCTAATGACGACTTGATTACCTTTTGCGGACAGCGTAGATAAAGATCAGACTACACAGAACGTGCAGTCTGATCTTAATCTACACTGTCCGCTACTCTGTTTTTAAACTATGACGAAAGTCGTTTTCAATAAAAGTGGAAATATATTTTTAGAGCTTGGAAAAAAGTGGAATTTCCGGAGTTAGTAATGAAAGAGTTAAATGTTATGTAGTAATTTACTTACATGAATAATTATGACTGTGCGGAGATTGAGAGTCCCAACTCTGACATGTCCAGCCACTTTTCGTACAAAATCTCCTTCCATTATAGAGTTCGGACTGTCCCGCGTCGTAACACTCGTTTTCTTTAATGAAATAATTGAGTGATGCTCTGAGAAAATGTGGTTTAATGCACCTGCAAAAGCATCGACCTATGTCCTCGGAGACTGACATGGGTACAAACTTTTTGCTGAGGGTAAATGTTTTGCATGCCAAAGGACCATTTTTCCGTCGGTCTTGGCTGGTTTTACCCAAAATGGATCCTTGTTATGCCACAACTTACTTGGTAATAATATTGATTAATTGTATGGTGTTTAACGCCGTTTTCAACATTATTTCAGTTATATCGCGGCGGCCAGTGCACCTATCCATGCTTTCCTGGAGTTTCTTTTACCAGTACTCCGCACAATATTCTTTCCAAGCCACTGGCTGCTTTCCCACATAACCATCGTCGAAACAATGGTCAGCGGGAGAGGAATGAATCCTGTCGCAATGACTATCATCAATCCTCGGAAAGAAATTGGCCAAGCCGGGGATCGAACCAGCGACCTCCTGTTCTCAAGTCCTGTGCGCTACCGACTGAGCTACGGGGCTTGGTGGTAATAATAATAATAATAATGAGGAGGTGGAGGAGGAGGAGGAGGATGACGACGACAACGATGAGATCGACGACAACGATGACATTGATGATGATAATGCTGACGACGGCTATGATAATGATGCTGATGCTGCTACTGCTGATGGTGATACCAATGACAACGTATACATTGATGATATTAATGATGATAATATCCATAAAAGTTCTCAAAGGGAAAATGCATAAAGGCCCAATAGCGGCAAAATGTAAACAAGTCTGTATATAAAATACAGGTAAATTTCATTCATACCATGTGACAGTAAGACGATTATTATAAGTTTGACGATCTGTTAGTCTCTATCCTTCTAAATAAGTGAAATGAAACTCTCAAGCCGATGGTAAAAAAAGCCAAAATTATGCTATATCATAAATATTTCTTAGGGAAAAAAGTCTCATTATCGGACAGTGTAGGTCTACTATCAGACTGCACGTTTGTGCAGTCTGATGTTGATCTACACTGTCCACAAAAGGTCAGTGAGTCGCGCTTAGCAGCGTAAGGGTTAAAGCATAGTTGGTAAAGTTTTCATTTAATCTAAAGAGCGATTCTGATAACTAAGACTGTTCTTAGCAAACTTTTTGACTTGTCAACATTAAAATCATTTGCACAAAACAAACAAAAGTGGCTCTAGATTGGAGGCAGTGCTTCAGCCTCTCACGTCAAATGTTCCAGGTTCGAATCTCGGGATGAAGTGTTTCCAAGGAGCATCCATCGAGAGTGATTAGCTGTAGAACTTGTTTTCACAATCGACGTCAAAAAATTAGCCATGCTCAGGCAAAAGGGGGCTAAATGCATCTCCGTGATGCATGATACTAATGCAGTCATCACATTATTATGGACCCATAAAATCCATTTAGTCCAGAAACTGGCTGAATCATAAGGTAGAATGGCCTTTGGACATGCAGAAAAATAGCCAAAAGTAAAAAGTTTCGGTCCCGGTCAGCCTGCGCAGACTGGGCAGGCTGACCTGGTCGATACTTCTAACAGATGTATTAAGCCCCCTTTTCATGGAGCACGGCTCAGATTTAATGATTTAAAAAAAATCATAACGATGTAAAAATTTATCAAGTGCCAAGGGTCAGAGTACCTCCGCAAGCGATTGTAAAGGCCCCACTCCAAAACGAATCAGTTTGACATCTCTGGACAGGACAATATGAAATATTTGAAATCGTGTCTTTAAGAATGCTGGTACAAGCGCTTTTGAAAATCGACCCTGCACTTCTGTTATAACTTTTAAGATGGGCCATCGTGCATTCATCGTCCACGCCCACTGTCATGTCAGGGTCGCCGCAATAATCTGAAATAAGTTATAGGAGATTTTTTGTTTTTTTTTGGTTTAAGTACATATAAGTTAGAAGATATTAGGCATGCTCTGTGAAGAGGGGGCTTAGTCCATCTGCAAAAAGCATAGACAAAGGCCAGCCTACGTAGTCCACGCAGGCTTACCTGAGTCGAAACTTTTTTTCTAGAGTCTTTTGATACAATTTTATCTAATGTATTTTTTGTCAGATCCTAAATGTCTTGCAGACCACTTGTTGTTCAAGGATAACAGCGATGCTGAAACACATAGTCTGATCCACAACGGAATAAGCATAATGGAGTGAAATGTTCTCAATACAACTTCAATATCGGTTTGGAGCAACATTGCCGGACGCAACACGACTGCTGTTTTCTTGAATACAATTTGTGAAACATCGTGGCAACAGAGATATTCTTTCCTCTGCTTTTGTATTACTTTAGTGTGATCATATACCAAACGTTACATATCCATGTTGGTTGTCTGTATTTTGCAAGGATATTTGTATATCCTTTGCCGTAAATTTCTATTTTAAGATTGTTATTCAATGATTCAACAAAAAAAAAAGGTTCAAATGAGTATAGGTCAACATTTTTCTTTACACATTTTTCTTTACACAAATGGGAATGAAAATGGTTTGAAAAATAATAAAACAAGAAAAAATGCAGCTGCAGTTAGTTCTGATCTCTAGTATACGCTGAATACATATGAGCCATGCTCTGGCAAAATGGGGCTTAATGCATCTCCGCGATGCATTATACCAATCAACCCATCATATGGTTATGGGAGCATAAAAGCCACTTTTTCGAAATAATCGACTTAATCATGAGGTAGACTGGTCCTTGGATATACAAAACATTGACCAATAACAAAAAGTTTCGGCCCAGTATTGACCTGGATCGATACTTTTCGCAGATGCATTAAGCCCCCGTTTTACAGAGCATGGCTCATATTTTTCTTCGAGAATGTCTACAGTAAATATCAGAAATGGAAAACTCACCATTAGGACATGTCCCTTGCGTCATGCCAAAATCTGGAAAAATAAAATGTATGAATTAAAACCTTTTACTAATCCAGTACAATTTGTTTTTAACAGAAAAGCAGAGACATGGCTTCAACGGGTATTGACCCAACTTTTATATTTCGCCCAGACATTAACAGTTTTTGTGTTTATGAACGAAATTTGGCATTTACAAACAATCTCGTGTTTTAATGACCTTGATGAAGACAGCTTTTGAAAAGGCTGTGGGTAGGTTAAAGAAAAAATGTTCGAAATCAGCATTCTCTCCTTGTTTCACAAAGTTTTCTGACCTTTCAAAGAAAAACAAATTTTATTTTTCAGTTATATCTTATTCGTCGTATCGGAACGTTTTCGAGTCGGACGCATCTGAAATTTTGCAATATCATAAAAATTCAACAAAGATTTTTTTTCCTAGGTAGGATAGCGAACGTAAAACTCTTTATGAATAGCAAGTCCAACGAACCAGGTTACGCAAATTATAATTCCAAATAGACTTTTACCTGTACAATTTAGTATGCCACACGTCTCCCATTCAACATCCGGATCAGTTGTAAAGCACCAGGGTGTGCCCCGGGTTCCATCTGGATCCCGACAATAATTTTCTGCTCCTGATGTAGAATTCTCCGGAAATGATGCAGGGTCGGTGTAAGAATGGTTATGAGGTGTGAAGGAATCCCATCTTTGGCACATTCTTCCGGATACCGTACATGTCCGCCTACCAAGAAAATCTGCAGATGACCCGTCAATGCACTCGCTGCCTGAAGAATAAAAGCGAACCATCACCATATCTTCATATTTTCGTCCGATCTTCCCCTTTTCTTCTCAATTTAAAGGTTGGCCATCTCCTAGGCGAGACGTAATCTTTCAGCCAAACAGACGATCTGCCTAGGAATTTAGAATTAGAATTGAATGCAAAATAAATGGTAAATCTTTTGTCATCTTTGGTCAGTCAGCGAAAGCCGACCGTAGGAACTACTTTACGCTTATTTCAACATCTTTGGTATAATTAGACTGTAAAACTCTACTTTTCAACTTCAAAAAATGTACGCCACAACAAATAATGTTGTTGTGTCATTTTCTTTTTTTCAATTATTATGCTCGTTTGTATTCAAAGGTCAGGCGGCGACAGCAGGAAATTACTCTTCACTGTTTCAACTATTTTAGAGCGATAAATTACATGTATATTAACAATACTGATTTTTAACCATTTCCTACCAAAGTAGACAGGCCAGTAAAAATATTCACAGAGTTACCAATGCTGTTCAAGTGAAATGTAGAATAATTAAGATTGAGAAAAGAAAGTACTACACGTTTATTTACATTAACAGGCGGGTGAATACAGCTTACAGCAGTAATCAATCAAAACTGATGATACGTTGGTAACGAAACGCACGTGAACTTCTTTCCAATACTAATCTTACTTTACGTTCACTATGATAACGCTAATGCTTCCGCTGCTATTTCATTTATACCAGGGCGGCTTTCACTATCTGGTACCGCTGCTATTTCATGTATCCCAGGACGGCTTTCACTATCTGGTACCGCTGCTATTTCATGTATCCAGGGCGGCTTTCACTATCTGGTACCGCTGCTATTTCATGTATCCCAGGACGGCTTTCACTATCTGGTACAGTTGCTATTTCATGTATCCAGGGCGGCTTTCACTATCTGGTACCGCTGCTATTTCATGTATCCAAGGGCGGCTTTCACTATCTGTTACCGCTGCTATTTCATGTATACCAGAGCGGCTTTCACTATCTGCTATTTCATGTATCAAGGGCAGCTTTCAGTATCTGGTACCGCTGCTATTTCATGTATCCCAGGGCGGCCTTTACTATCTGGTACCGCTGTTATTTCATGTATCCCAGGGCGGCTTTCACTATCTGGTACCGTTGCCATTTCATGTATCCCAGGACGGCTTTCACTATCTGGTACCGCTGCTATTTCATGTATCAAGGGCAGCTTTCACTATCTGGTACGGCTGTTATTTCATGTATCAAGGGCAGCTTTCACTATCTGGTACCGCTGCTATTTCATGTATCCCAGGGCGGCTTTCACTATCTGGTACCGCTGCTATTTCATGTATCCCAGGGCGGCTTTCACTATCTGGTACCGCTGCTATTTCATGTATCCCAGGGCAGCTTTCACTATCTGGTACCGCTGCTATTTCATGCATACCAGGGCGGCTTTCACTATCTGGTACCGCTGCTGTTTCATGCATCCCAGGACGGCTTTCACTATTTGTTACCGCTGCTATTTCATGTAACCCAGGGCGGCTTTCACTGTCTGGCTCCGCACTCACTAGCCACTCTTAATAATTGTTCCAGTCTAATTCCCAAAATGCTCTAAATTTGAAAGTAACACAATTTCTGATTCGCTAAGCATTTGATCCTTCCAGATCCCTGTCTCACTATCTGATGGCTGGTCTTGGAATTCAAGTTGGAGCAACTTTCGAATGGTTTGTAAAGACGGTCCCCGATTTTGTTTTATAAAAGAAATGGTACTTTCTTATCCGTTCTGTGGCCTGGTGGCTAAGGAATCCACCAACAGAGCGGGGAGTCGAAGTTTTGAACCTCGTTAGAAGGACGGACGTTGTGGTTTGGCCGGTTGGTTTGCCGCTAGCCTGTCAGATAATAGGTAGCGAATGTCTACTTGCCTGGTGACTTAATATGTAAAAAAAGTTCAGGGCTCGTGGAGTAAACTTGGAAGGCGTCTCATAGATCAGACATTGACAAACCCTTTCAATAGCAGTTAAACTTTAATTAACAAATGCTTCTTTCTATTCTGATATAGTCTGCCTGGTACTTTATATGAAAACATTGTGGCAAAAGGAGAAAGTGCTCGGCACGTAGGATCTGTGTAAGAAAGGTTATGAGATGTGTAGGAATCTCATCTTTGGCACATTCCTCACGTCCGCCTACCGAGAAATCTGCAGATGACACGTCAAAGTACTCGCTGCCTGAAGAATACGACGAACCTTATGAACAGGCACACGCTTTGAGAAATTATTGAGTGTAAGCTCTTAATTTTTTTCATAGAGTTATTCCTGGCAAATACTGAAAAAAAAAAAATCATACTTCCACAGGATAAGGACGTTGAAGTCCATTGTCCGTTAGACTGACAAACACCAACTGGACAGTAGTCTATGGTAGCCTTCGTCCTGACCAGTAACGTCTTACAGTTGATTGTGTAGTTACTTCCTTCTGTTGTCGCTGGGGGTGGATACACAGAATCTATTTCTATGCACTGCTGGTCTGTGGAAAGACCATATACCGGGCTCATGCAATCCACTGAATGAAACAAGAAAGATATCGTTAGCAATAACCAGAAACACTAGCAAGAAATGTCTTTAAAACGGCCAAACAGGTACTGTAATATGAATATAAAAAGTGTAATGTTGTTCAATAAGAAAAGAAATAACGAAAAATGACATCGTCCTGTTTTGAAACGAAAGCAGCCCATACAGTAGTTAAGAATAATCAATTGAACAATGTCGTTCATTCCAGTATATCCTCCTAGCTTAAGGCATAGAACAGGTAACTTTACTACATGTATGCTTTATACACAAAATTAAAAACACGCGATTTTAAACCACTTTTTGCACATAGTTCTAGGTATGTGATGAGTCTGTATATCACCGTCACGGTATAGAGAAGTGAAATCAAAAACCCCATGTTCACTTGGCTTTGGGCCGCTTACATAAAATAAATAGTTACCCTATACAAAGTTACAAGCTCGTCTATAAACACTTTAGCCGCGCTCTGTCAAAAGTGGGTTTAATGAATCTCCTTGACGCTTTTTACCAAGTAAGTCATCTCGTATAGTTATGGATTCATAAAATCCATTTTGCCTCACAACCTTCTGAATCCTGAGGTAGACTGGTCCTTTGACACGAGGAAAAATTACCAAACTGCAAAAAAGTTTCGACACAGGTCAGCCAGCGCGGACTGCGCATGTTGATCTGGGTCGATGATTTTTGTAGATGCATTAGACCCCCTTTTCATAAAACATGGCTCATTTATAATGTGGCAATTACTTGATTTGTATTATATAGATATCATAAGTTTTTTTTGGAACTGCTTGACATCTGCGTTGCCATACCGCAGTAAGAAAAGTGACTGATCAGTCATGAATATATTTGTCAAACATCGGCAAATTTCATTAGATCTAGTTCTTACCACTTTGCAGATATATACGCATCTTAAACAAATCGCCATTTAACGAATTGCTGGAACTACAAATCAATGCGAAGCATATGACGGCAGACTTTTGTCTTGAAAAAATTAATAGCATCAGTACTCATTGCTCAGATAAGGATACAGTGAAATCAGCTCAGCTGAGCATGAAAAGTTAAGGTTATGAGTACAGAAAAACCTATATTTGTGGCCACCCTTATTAAGCAATCAACCTTTATTAAGCAAGGATATATTGAGTTGCAATGGAAGGTAAATATATTGTGTTCTCAGAAAACACCTGTCAAAGCAAGTATATTTTGAAGCATTTCATTTTTACGTTTAAATAACGAGATGGTCGTTTGGCAATCGGTAACCTCGTCTATTGTTATTACAACCGCTATGACGTCATCATACAGATTTGAATACGAATCATCGACGCGTATTATTGATCATGTGACATTCCTAAAAGTTCTTTGCTAAACTCAGGTGCGAAACCCAAAAATAATTTAAGATGCTACCAAGACCAGCTATCGATTTGCTTAATTCAGAGAAAAATCCTTTTTTTTTTTCTTCTAATTTTGGTGTAGAGGAAAACCTAGCCGTGTTTGTTTGGTTGTCTGGAAGGTGTTCTACGGCGTTTTCAACAATATAGCAGTCAGATCATGCTAAGGCTCGTTTGTTCATGATTTTCCTGGATTTCACCATTAACAGGCTGGTTTACTACTATAGGCTATCCATTCTCCCTCGTAGCTAGCACCGTACATAGGATTTCTTGATAACATATCTATCGCCATAACCGCTGGGTCACGGATACGTGTACTCTCCTTGAAAAGGACACTTCTGAGCCTCGGTCTTGTAATAATATATTCCAGGAAACAAATTAACGAGTGAGCTCTTGTCCTAATGTAATTGAAAGGGACATGAAACACCTTCAAACAAACGTTCAAAGCTTGCTTATCAATCTTCACGTTTTTCCTTGTTTTCACAAGTACTCGGCTTATGCTCTGCTGTATTTTGCTTTTGATATTCCCAGGGGCTCAGCTTGGCTATTTTTGAACTTACGCAAATGTGAGAGGGGGGAGTTCTTTTGGGGTGGTGCAAAACCCCATCGGATAAAAAACTAATTTAAGCACTTTGGAACATAAAAAAAATCCGCTTTTGGGGGTATATGATCATAATCTTTAAAAGAAAAGACCCTGCATAATTTTTAAACTTAGGTCTTAACAGGTTCGAGATTTTGTAAATAATTATTATTGTTGTTATTATTATTATTATTATAAAAAGCATGCACGGGAATTTCGATGAAACGCATTTGCGTACTTGCCTACGCCTGGCTACGCCACTGATTCCCATGCTACCATTGTTGCTCGTCAGGATCGAATCAAGAACTCATAGAACCCACCTCGACCTTATCAAGAATTGAGCGAAGAAAAACGCATTGAATATGTTTTGAAACGAGGATGATACTCATTAATATCTCTCTCAAACGAAGGTAAATTGCTGAGCCGGGGTGAAGCAATAAACACCATTCTGAAAAGAATTTAATATACATTTAGGTCTACGTACCGAGTCCAGAAACTTTTCGAATACCTAAAATACAAATCAGACACAACACTTTAAATTCACTCATTTTAAACTCCTTTCTCTTGGAAGCACATCTTGGATGTAACATATCTTTCAAGCACTATAATACCAGGTGTGTAAGAGGTCGGCCAGTCCTAAACAGCGGTATCAAGGCTCGATATACCTGGCATTGTTCTCATTATTAATCACACAATCATTTCACATCTTTTTTACAAGGTAACTTTTAAACGAAAGTACGTCAAAGACTTGCCCATTTCACTTTTGTTCTTGCTTTATCTTTGTTTTATGAATGGGGGAAGAAGGAAGTACCTAAATATATACTAAGTACGAACTACTTTGGTCAGAATGACAAAAAAGACGAATATGGACAGTGAAGACTAAAGATAAGATTGCACGTTCTGTGCATTCTGATCTATGATCTACACTGTCAGCAATAGCAATTCATCTTGCCCTAATACGCTAAGAGTTTACTGCGTGTATAATTAAGTTCCCCACTGCGACAGGTAATAAGTTATTGCGTATGGAAAGTTTCTTTCCGAGTCCTTCTCGCTCACACAATGGCAGATCGCATGTTGGCTCAATAATTGTTTGTGTAAGTCAAGACGATCAATTAAAGATTTTCATGGAAGCATAATAGTGATAAAAGCACAAAAGTTCTTTCACTCCTTCTTGGGGAAAACATATTGTTTATCCTGAAAATGCAATTCAGATGGGTAAAATATTCATTAAAATAAATCTTAATTCCTTGTCAGCAAAGACGGTATCGAGACGGCAAACAACACGTAATAAATAGAATGGCTGCTTAACGCCTTCAGTACAAAACGTGAATAAAAGGAGCGCTTCGCTGACGCCATAGATGAAGATTAGACTGCACAAAACACACAGTCTTATCCTCTTGTATTACGTCTAATTTTTCAGTCAAGTCTGTAGGATAAAATTCTTTCTGAGTTCCCGTGGTTTGTATTTTCAGCCGTCGAAAAAAGCCAAGATTATATATGCACATTAAAAAAAAAATTACCGATTTTGATTTTCTGGCGTGAATAATATGAGCCGTGCTCTGTGAAAAGGGGGTTTAATGCATCTGCGAAAAGTATCGACCAGGTCAGCCTGTGCAGTCCGCGCAGGCTGACCTGGGCCAAAACTTTTCGCTATCGGTCAATTTTCTGTATGTCCAAGGACCAGTCTGCCTCATGATTAAGTCGGTTATTAAAAAATTGGCTATTATGGATCCATAATTATGTGATAGCTTGATAGGTACCATGGATCATGGAGATGCATTAAGCCCCCTTTTGCTAGAGCATGGTTCATATAAAATGGGGTAGGAATTAGAATTCGGCTGCTGTATACACCAACATACTAGTCTTTTGCCCATGAAATGAAATGAACTGAGGCCTTGACCTCATGGTAAGTAGGGATTTTTTTTGCTTAGATATTGCTTTCAAATTTAAGAAAAATGAGAAGCTTTTAAGTTTGTTTACAACTGGGAAATGAATGTCGAAATAAAACTCACGATAGTCCCACAGACAATCAGTCAGTATTGCGTACTTCCACCCAGGGCTTGCAGAACAGCTTGCAGTCTTCGTTTCATACCTCTCACAACACCAGAAACATAAGTAACATGGTCTACCACCGCGATTGTTCAAGTGTAGTTGCCTTGGAGGTGGAATAGCAAAAAGAGAAATCGACTGAGATTCCATTTTCCTCCTCCTTCTTTTGTAGGATACTGGACATATATCTGATAGAAACTAAAAGCAAAGCCGGGGGTTTGCCAATAAAAGCGGAGGATCCAAGATTTTGAATCTCACTCTATTTTCAATGCAGCAAAACCAGTGGTGTGACACCTGATACGCACTAGGTAATTAGAGCAGTATCTAAAGTATTTGGTGAATACAGTTCCTTTATCATGTCATTAAGTTTACGGCGGAAAGACTGAAGTCAGCAACTAGAATCTCGTAATTGTGAATTTTAAATAAATGAGTCATGCTCTGGTAAAAGGGGGTGTAATGCCCCTCTGATATCAAGCAAGTCATCAGATAATTATGTACCGATAATATTCATTAAATGTGTAACAACGGACTGAATCATAAGGTACAATGGCCCTTTTACATGTAGAAAATTGACCAATAGCAAAAGCCTACGCGGACTGTGCAGGCTGACCTGGATCGATACTTTTTTTGCAGAGGTATTAAGCCCCCCCTCCCCCACCCATCTTTTCTACAGAGCATGTGTCATATTTTTGTATCTATCATTTCATGCTATTTATCATTTTGATACTATGGTACTGGTAAAAACATCTCTTCTTTCGAAACTAAATGATTGAAGTAAAATGTAATTGCTGGGTTGCACAACTCCACATGCAAAGAGGAAAACGAGTTCCTTAACGTAATGTTCTTTTGGTCAGCAAACAACTATCAGATCATCGGCTGCTTCTTTTTTTTTTTTTTTTTTTTGTCCGAAGAACTGGTCAAGCATCTTCAGACCATATTAATATTTAAATAATCCGGTAAATATTGCTTGATATACATGTATGAAACCCGAAATAGCCTAGCAAGATAAAGATGTAAGGCGTCAGAAACTTAGTTTGTTCAGTCTTGGATGTTATTGGTCACATTTCATATTTCACGTGATACAGACTAGTTTAATTGAAAAAAAAAAATCTAAAGGTAAGTGTCGAGGGGGTTACTGGTTCGAATCCCCAGCTCGGCGAAGTTGTTTCCAAGGATTACTAATAGTCAGTAGGATTCATTCTTAGCTCCAGGGCTGCCAATAGCTGGTTGGGTATCTTTGACTCTAGCAACTTTTCAACTTTCAATTTAGTAACTTATTTTCCTTAATTTTCAACTTTTCAAGTTGTAAACTTTTATTTATTTACTATTTTTCTTTTAAATTGGTAACCTTTAAGATATTTTCTTAAGCATTTTTCTCTTCCGCTGTAGCTCGATGACACTGCATTATGCTCGTTTATGTACATGTATATCTATGTTTATGATTATAAACTGCGTAAGTTTTTGTCATTAAAATATTTCGTTCGTTCGTTCCTATCTCACCGCTTATCATTGTTTCGACGATTGTATCTATGACTATAAACTGCGTAAGTTTTTGTCATTAAAATATTTCGTTCGTTCGTTCCTATCTCACCGCTTATCATTGTTTCGACGATTGTTATGTGGGAAAGTAGCCAATGGCTTGGGATGAACATTGCGAGAAGCACTGCCAGGAAAGTATGGATGGGTGCGCTGGCTTCTGCTGAAATAGTTTGATAACGGCGTTAAACACCATAAAAATTAGTTGATAGGCTTTCTTCGTAAGCCGAATAAGACGTTGTGAAGAACTTTTCCTTTGAAAGGTTTTGTCTAACGATCAAGTCCGGAATATACCGAGAAAGGTCGAACTTGTACAGTATATTCCGAGAGTAGTTGCCGATTACAGCCGGATTTTACCGATTTAATCTAAACCCAAGATACCTTAGTACTTGCATGTGTCATGACGCACACATTTTGCGACAAGAATGGGGAAATTATCAGCAAGAATGAATAAAAAAATATTGTGAAAAATATATAAAGAGAATCAATGAGTCGTTTGATGTAGTACTGTTGCTTATAGGGAAGTTGTATAATGAACCCGTGTCTATAGTTTAGGTTTCAATAGCTTCTTCTCATGGGTCACTTCCCGGCATTCAAGCTAACAGTGGATCAATCAACCCTTATCCTGCTAAATAAGTAAAATGAAATTTTCAAGCAGATAGTAAAAACAAAATTTTGCGATTTCAACGGTACTTTTTGGAAAAGACATCTCCTTATCGGACAGCGTAGATCCAAGATCAGACTGCACGTTCTGTGCAGTCTGATCTTGATCTACACTGTCCGCAAAAAAGTCAGTAAGTTACATTTAGCAGCCAAAGCGTTAATGCTGTACCAAACTACCCCGAACATTAAAGACCCTGAAGAAGACGACTTTTGAAAACATTGTGGGAAAAGGAGAAAATGCTGGTAACCAGCATTTTCTCCTTTTCCCACAATGTTTTTTTACTCGTCCAAAGACAAATCCCATGACATGATCATCCTTTGTTTTGTCGTCTACAAATGCTTTGAATTGGGTTAAGTGTAATATTATGTTTGACACGGAGTGAGAGGCACTAGAGTCGATATTCATCATCTACTGACATTGAAATTTTTCCTCATGTAGATTTTTTTTTCTTATTTTTGGTCTTTACGACTTCGGTACCATCATAGCTAAAATGACAAATGCTCTCAAAGACGAGCATTTTCTGCTTTTGCCACGTTCTCACGTCTATCATGTATTTTGATTAAGAATGTTTTCAAAGCAGTCTGCTACTGTGTATGTTTTTTGTGGGGTAAGGAGTCCATTAGAATCGACCAACAGTTCAATGTAGTTGTTACATATGAGAGGGATTGTGATCCCTTAGTTTTCTTTAAACGGTCATCACAAGTAGGAAAAAGGACCTATCCTTCGAAATTATTATTATCAATTTTATTGTATTTTTTTCTTCTTTTTTTCCCCCCCAATATCTAAAAAGATACAATGGATAGATAAAGGTAAAAAAAAAAGTTTTAAAAAGGGGGTAGGAGTGAAGATTCAGGACCAGAGTGTATCGTCTGTGCAGTACCACATGTTGATTCGCCTTGTTTGCACTATCAGATAAGGTCGTTTTAACCCGTAAAGCGCCTTTCATTACTAAATGTAGTTGCCTTTGTAGACAGTGTAGATCAGAATCCACAAAACGTGCATTCTGATCATTGATATACACCGTCTCGTTTGCTAAAACGTCTTTCGTCATACAAACGAAAGCAACAATGAAATTGCACTTACATGTATTTGGATTTTATGTAGAGAGCGAAAATGTCAGCTGGGTTTATTCGGCGCACCAAGGGTTAGATATTAAAATGTCATTTCCTTATTGTCTTCATTTTCTATGGCGAAAGAAATTTGTTATCTTTTTGTAGAAAAAAATGGCTGTAATTGATTTCTCAGTTTCCCTTTTTTGTGCTTGTTCAAACTTCTTAAACAAAATATATTAGGTGAAGCTAAACAGCTGAGTTTGAGGCGAATCCTCGGACCCTTTACAAAACAATCTCGTGTTTATAGATCCTGAAGAATAAAACATTGTGAGAAAAGAAAAAGCTGGTCGCCTACATTTTCTCCCTACGGTCAGACAAAATCCTTTTATTTGAGTAACCTTAAATTTGTCGTCTGCAATTGATTTCAGTAAATTCTGCCGTCTGACAAAGAGTTAAACCATCGGACGCTTCAGTCTGCTGTGTGCATTCAGTGCTATAGCGAAGGGATGTCCTGACTTACTTCTGGTCGGTTTCTTGAGCTGTACTTTGTTGCAACCATTTGTCGCAAAATGGGCTCTCGTCCGCTGTGTTCTCTTGTGGTTCAAGTCTAAAAAGGGGACCTTGTTAACACTGACACTTTTTTTGACAAACTATAATCTAAAATGTAAGACAAGGTTTCCACCTAGTTTGCTGGCCGTATACAATTCGAGTATTTTGTCAGTAGTTTTAACACATTCCTGAATCGAATCGGTGGGGAAAAAAAAAACGTTACTTATATCGTATTCTGTTGCATCTTCGATTTGGTAAGTTGAACGGAATTAAGAAATAAATAGTCACAGATTTATGAAGGTCGAAACTTTAAAGGCGGACATTTTTTTTCTTTTTCTACCGTAGAAATGGTAATTTTATCACTGCGGTGATAACATTGAACAAATCTGATTGGTCCATACCATTTTTTAGCAGTCTTCAATTATTTCAAAATCATTACCATCATCACCAGTATTATCAACGTTATCTTCGCCGAGATTATTGTCATTAAAACGATCACTCTCGAAAGACTGTTTTTTTTTTTACTTCTATCTTTTTTTAAGAGTTTGGCGCCTTAGAAATAGCATGCCACGAAAAAGAGTTTTAACAAAACAATATAAGGGTCCTGCGTGGCTCAGTGGTTAAATGTAGGACTTATAACCTAGAGACCCAGGGCTCGAGCCACACTAAAAGCACTGGGTTTCTCGTGGGAGTGTCCTCGGGCAAGACACTTCAAAGCCTCAGCCTGGTACTGGTAAAACCCAGAACATACATGAAAATGTGTGTTGTCGCCGTGATAGGACTGAAATAATGTTGACAGCGACGTAAAACACCAATCAATCGATCAATCAACAAAATGTTATCATTTACATACTGGTATAGCCAATCATAGGACAAAACGTTACACAAAAGATGTTTTCATAACTTTATTTGATAAACGACATCTTAAGTGTTTATATACATGATAATGCATGGAGAAACAATAAAACCGCAAACAAGGAAGGAAAAGTATCACAGTTACACAATTTTACACCGATAAATAAACGTAGGCCTATATAATGTATGAAACGAGAAAGAAACAAAGAGGCATATAATACTATGTAAATATTTTTTTTTGAAAATGATGACCCTTAAAGGCCTAATAGTGGACGTACGTAAACAATTCTGTATCTAACATATTGGTAAATTTAATCCACACCATTTGAAAGTACGGTAACTATTGTAGGTCTGACGATCTATAAAAGTGTGGTTGGTCAAGGTTCCAGATACTGGCAGGGTAATAAATATTAAAACTAGAAATACGAGTAATGTTAGCATTATTTTCTTAATCACAGAACTGTTTACATTTGGCCACTATTAGGGTTTTAAAACGTAATAAATATATACTGTACAAGTGGTTATCACTCAGTTTGATACAAATTGAAGTTCTGTGTGACCTTTTTTGACAATCAATACTCAGTACTGTTTTTTTTTTTCCAATTATTGGCATGACCCTTCCTGGATTTAAATTACGATGGTTTATTCATTTGTTTGCTAACCATTAGAGCACAAAATCTTACAAGAAAAAAAAAGGAAGAAGAAAACCTAGTTATGAAAAAAAAAAATCTAGACAATTGTTGTTTTGAGGTTGCTTTCGACCAGAATGTCTCAGCATCGCCGACAGTGTAGTTCCAATATCATGTTTTGTGCAGTCTGATCTTAGATCTACAATGAATGTAGAAGCTACTATAGTTGTGAAAGGCTCTATGAAGGTTAAGTGAGAGGTTATGTGAATAGATTTCTTTTTTTTTTTCGCAGTCTGCGCAGGCTGACCTGGATCGAAAACTTTTTCTATTGGTCATTGTTCTACATGACAAAGGACAAGTCTACCTCATGATCCAGTCGGTTGTTCGACACAATGGATTTTAGGGATCCATAGTATCACGGAAATGCATTAAATCTCATTTTGCAGGGGCGCCGCTCATATTTTTTGTATGTATGGTCATTTTCCCATTTGCATTTAAATATTTATCCAGAGCCTTGAGTATCGTTTAAGTTGATCATGTTTGGATGTTTTTAAGTCTTAAATAGAATGTGTCGTGGTCTGTGAAAAGGGGGCTTAATACATCTGCAAAAAGTATTGACCCATATCTCCCTCCGCAGTCCGCGCAGGCTTACATGGGCCGAAACCTTTTGCTCTCTGTCATATTTCTGCATGCCCAAGGACCATCCTACGTCGAGATTCTGTCAATTGTTCGACTAAATACATTTTATGGATTCATTATTATTCCGTGACTTACTTGGTATAATGCATCACGGAGATGCAGTTATCCCCCATTTTGCCAGAGCATGGCTTAGTGTTTGGTTTGTTTTATTTTCTGTTATATGAACTTTGTGTGCATGTAGTATAATTTCTTTCTACGGTAAAAAAACTTGACAATTCGTAAAAATAATGTGATGAAAGTAATACTGCAAAACATACATATTTCTATAAAAATACTAAAAATACACACAATATGAATTCAGAGGAAATGCTTTTTTTTTTAAAGTAACTGACCATTTAACCGCCTACCATTCAATCCCGACTTTTAATGACCCTGAGAAGGAAGCCTCAATTTGAAAATATTGTGGAAAAAGGAGAAAATGCTGGTAACCAGCATTTTCTCCTTTTCCCACAATGTTTTCTACCCTTCCAAAAACAAATCTAGATTTTTCAGTCTCATTTATTTTGTCGTCTGCAACTACTTTCAATTTGGACTCGTCTAAAATTTTGTGGTTTGGTAAAAAGTTAAACCATTTACAGTAACACTCATAAACAATATTTTCATATCCACGTCATCAGATTGGCTTCTAGAACTCATAAAAATTTAACGGGACGAAACACATACTCTCATGTATACATACACGCTCATACAAAAACCATACAATATCTCAATTAACAGAACATTTAGTAAATGAAAATGTTCTTTTAATTTATTTAGCGCTTTAGACTTTATTGGTTCATTATTTCTTCAAAATAATACTGATTCTGCCAAAATTTGGACGGATTCATTTTTATTTGCATATCATTATGTTCACGTTGATAAAAGAAAATAATTGCAACACTGCATATTTTCATTACAGGACAGAATATTTACAATGATCGTTTACATTATAGACGCACGATACTGACCAAATGGTCACATTAATTTGAGCCATGCTCTGTGAAAAGAGGGCTTAATGCATCTGCGAAAAGTATCGACCCAGGTCAGCCTGCGCAGTCCGCACAGGCTGACCTGCGCCGACACTTTTCGCTATCGGTCAGTTTTCTATATGTTTAAGGACCATTCTACCTCGTGATTCAGCCGGTTGTTACAGAAAAGTGGCTATTATGAATCCGCAATTATGTGATGACTTGCTTGGCATACTGCATCACGGAGATGCATTAAACCCCCTTTTGCCAGAGCGTGGCTCACTTTTAAATCACAAAACAAGTGAGTAAGTCTAAACCCTTTCTCTCTTTTTGCCATCCCTTGTTTTTTTTATTCGGACGTTTCAGATGTTTATATGAGAAAATCGGAAAACAGTTACTTATTTTCATACTGTTGAAAAACACCATAAGGATATGAGCCATGCCCTGCTTAATGCATCTGCAGAAAGTATCGACCTAGATCTGCCTGCGCAGTGTGACCCGGGCCGAAAATTTTTGCTATTGATCAATTTTCTGTATGTCAAAGGACCAGTCTACCTCATGATCTAGTCTGTTGTTAGACAAAATTGATTTTATGGATCCATCAGTATGTGACAACTTGCTTTGTATCATCATGGGGATGCATCAAGCCCCCTTTCGCCGGGGCAAGGCTCATATATAATCGAGAAAATTATCAAAATATAGTGACAGATGTGCTCGGTAATCAGAAACATTTGGAAAATGGACGGCATGTTTGAAACACGATTTAAAAAAAAAAAGGTAGCATAACATACGGTTGTGTAATGAAAGCTAAAAAAAACTATAAAACCGTCGTTCACACAGGTCTAACACTATGACGTGTGGGCGGTTTAAATGTCTCTTCAATAAATCTCTCATACTGTATCTTTCCCGACATATTCTCATCAAACCTGTTGAGTACATGGTACACTTCGTCTTCATCCAGTAGTACATTTGCAAGTTTGAGGACGGATCTAAATTCCGGAACCGACAGGTAACCGTTGTTTGCCTTGTCCAGTTTTCTGAACGCACGTCGAAGGTTTTTCCAGTCACCAGCGAGCTTAAGGAAAATGAAAAAATAAAAGAAATGACAAAACAGGAAACCCTCACATGAACCGAAATAATCAAGGAATTTGTTCATAAAGTAGGACATACACCATTTTTTCCTAAACTGATATTGTGTCCATGTTCTGGATGAAAAAAAAAAAACTATCCTTTCAACGCCATAGGCTAAATAAGTGGAACGTCTCAGCCAATCAGATAGCTTTTCACTGGGTTTATAACCAGGCCATGACCTGGAATGGTTGATTAAATCAGAACCGGGTCTCGTGCTCACCTACCATTTTAAATTGCATTCTTAGCCTTATTCTAGATTTTGGGAAAAAACATTATTTGTTATTGGCTAAATCTGGATATTTTCAAATATTTCTATCATACTATGATTAAGTCAAAGGGACATAACAGGAATTGACAGTTTAGTAAATTCTCATCATACTAGTAATCGTTCAAAAAAGACAAATAATATCACTCGATGGCACTCGATTGCACAGAACTGAATATGTTCTTTGTAGACAGTGTAGAAGATTCAGATTAGACGGCACAGAATGTATACTGTCCGGTACTTTATTGTATCATCATGACTTGGTAAAGAATAGGCGCAGGTTTTCTATCCCATGTAGTGTTAAATCCGGCTCTTTTATTCTTTAGCGAACAGCGTACATCAAGATCAGACTGTACAAAACGTGCAGTCTAATCTTTGATCTACACATCTCACTACATAGCCAGATATTTTGAAAAAAATGATCTTGAAATTGCACAATATGCATCTTTTGTAGCGACTTAGAGCACCAGTTTCATTTATTCAGCATTAGAAGGGTTCAAGTGGTCGTGGCATGTACAAGTATTGACATACTTACTGAGGAATATCAGTATTTGATGATGGGGCACGTAAAAATAAGATACCCTTTAGAAAACAAAATAGGCATTGTAAGGGCAAACATTTAATCAACTCTGGTCCTTCGTAGCTAAGTGGTTAAAGTGTTGGATTTGTGATCAGTTAACCCTGGTTCAATTTATCTCGAAGCACTGCAGAGCCATAACCTAGCATTCAGATATGGAAAAGTGATCCGACACCGTGACATGGCTTAATTATTGCTGAATGCGATGTGACAATATATAATACAGCCAAGCTCTGTGAAAAGGGGACTTAACGCTTCTGCGAAAAGTAGCAATTCATGTCAGCCTGCGCAATCCGCGCAGGCTGACCTGGGCCGAAACTTTTCGCCATTGGTCAATTTTCTGTACTTCAAAGAACCAGTCTACCCCATAATTCAATTGGATAAAAGACAGAATGGACTTTATGGATCCATGATCATGTGATGACTTGCTTGGTATCATGCATCACGGAAATGCATGAAGCCCCCTTCTGCCAAAGGATGGCTCATATTCAAGAAACAAACAAAGTAATGTGCTAAAGGAGTCAACATAAAATAAATGTACACAAAAAGTTTAATGGAAAATTAGCCATGCTCTGGCAAAAGGGGGCTAAACGCAACTCCGTGATGCATGTTATCAACCAAGACATCACATAATTATGGATCCATAATAGCCACTTTTTGTAACAATAACTGAAACATGAGGTAGAATGGTCCTTTAACACGTACAAAAATTGACCTATAGCGAAAAGTTTCGGTCCAGGTCAGCCTGCGCAGACTGCCCAGGCTGACTTGAATCGATACTTTCGCAGATGCATTAAGTCCCCTTTTCACAGAACATGGCTCAAATATGCTGTGCTGTACCTTTTGTCTCAGTTTGGCAGTGATACCATGAAGACCTTTCTGTGGGGGCTCGACTATATCGCCAATCGGCAGTTCGGCTTGCGGATGTTGTAACAAAGACAGCATGTTGTTGCCGTGGCGCCAGATCTGCTTCCGCAGGGCGAATGGTTTCAAGAATTCTATATATGATACCCTATAAAGACAGTGTTAATTGAATTAACTAACATTCACTGGAGACGGAAAGGTGAAAGAAAGCATATATCTAAGTTTCTTTGTTACTGTATCAATAAATGTTCCCAAAAGTTACATTTTGCCGCAGATTTATTTGTTGTGTGACGCCGTATTTGTTATTTCAATGGGCAAGATTTAAACAATATGCTTACAAAATAGAAACAGAGCCAAACCTTTTTAAATGGGAACAAATTAATGTAGCATTCCTTGGACAACAGATAGCACAATGCAGGTCAAACCTAAGAAAGCCCCTATCTACATGAGCTTTCAGCATTATGTTAGATCTGCATTAAGCTGTCTTGAGAGGCCACCATGCCTTTTCGACAAAATTGCTGTTCAGATTTGACCATATGTTATGAATAAATAGTAGAGCAACACAAGAGTTACTATTAAATCTTGCTATGCCGCTGGTGGCTTTTGCAACAAATGCACCTTATTGTTGGGGATTAAAATTCTGGTGCTGTGCGAGACAGACCGAATTGTAGTTGCAGAGCATCAGCGTCTCACAGCAACAGTTCTTGGTTTGAGCTCCGTGATGAGCGGACTCAACCTTCATAACTGACCATACCTTCTTAACCCCTAGGCTGCAAAGCGACTTACTGACCTTTTGCTGACAATGTAGATCAAGATCAGACTGCACAGAACGTGCAGTCTGATCTTTGATCTACACTGTCCGATGAGGCGATATTTCCCCCACTCCTCCCAAATACCTTTGAAATAGCAAAATTTGGGTTTTTACTATGGGCTTCAAAATTTCAAATTTCATTTCACTTATTTAGCAGGATTAGGATTAATTTTAAAGAAATTTTCCGAAATACAAACATCGACAGCGATTTATAGAGCTAGATCTATCAGAACTTGATTCACAATCAACGTAGATATACTTTGACCAAAATACTGTAATATTTGAATTATTGATGACTTATCACATTACCACTAACCTGCCATCTTTGGTGGTATCGAACTTATTTGAAAGTAAGTTGAGCTCATATTCGCTGAGATGTACACAGAGCTCAGTTAAAACTTCTCTAAATTCTTCCTTGGACACGAATCCAGTTCCGTATGGGTCCATAGTGACGAACTCTTTACGCAGGTCTTCCCACATGTAATCAATCTGAAATGGTATAAAGTATTGAAATATTTGTAATCCGAACACGCAATAGTTCGAATGTGTTGTTATATTCTAATTAGGACTAATATCTAGAACATTTCATGATATAAGGCATGTCTTCTTACCCTTTATCACACCTTCCCAAGTTTTAACGACCTCGTGGAAGAAGACTTTTGAAAACGTGAGAAAGAAAAAAAAAAATGCTGGTTAACCATTTCTCACATTTTCTTTTTAACTTTTCAAAGACAAATCCAACCATTTGAGCCACATTTAATTTGTCGTCTGCAAATGCCTCTGGTTTCGAGAAGTCCGAAACATTATTGTCTCCTGTAGAGTTAAAGAACATAAACTTCAAGACATGCCTTTTCAAACCAAAACCAGATCACCGATTTTGTGGCCATGCGCAATGTTTCATCACCGTTGGTTTGATAATGTTATATGAATATGTCATCTATGTACCTTGTTCTTGTCAATGTTTGATGAAGCATTTCATTGACTCCACAATGGTGTTATGCCGAAATTTCAATAAAACGCGCTGAGTCGTTACAAATCAATGGAACGGAAGTATTTTCCAGGTCTAATTTTTGAGACAACACATCCGGTTAGACATCATGACTTAATATTGGATAGTTGTAATTGAAACACGAATTTTGATTGGTTGAACAGTAGCTCATTTGATTTGTGAAGATTAACGAAACGAGAATTCGGTAATAAAGTTTTCCAAAGTTATAAATGGATTGTATAAGAATGAACTACTGTCGGGCCGACAAGGCGTCTCCACCAGGTCTAGACTGGAGAAGCAAAATACCCTTTTGTTCGCACCATGTAAACATGTGAATCCATTTTGAAGTGAATAAAAGGGTACGTAAGAGATGAAAGTCAATAGTTCCTTACCTTCGCTCTAAGATTGTCTTGAAGCATATCAGCGGCACAGTTCAATTTTCTAGATCGAATCATAAAGTCGGCGTCCCCGTGTCTTGGTGGATTACGTTTAGCGTTGGGGAATACAGCTGCTGATTTTGAAAAGCCAAAATGGCGAACGAATTCGTAGTAATCCAGAGTTTTATCTTTATTGGTAATGAAAGTTTTCCATAAATCTCTTACTTCGCCTCTTGTCACTTCTGGTTTTATTTCAGGGAATCTGTCGAATTATGAAGAATAAACCAATATGTAAAAAGCAGCTACAAAGCATGGCTTTGTCATACCGTTAAGTATGGACAGACCACTTGGTGCACAAGCCATGGTATCTGTTTCTCTTTCTGTGTCTGAAATTAGTGCCCTAGCAATATTTTTTCTATACATGTGTTTTCATTCCTTCAATGTGTCTACGTAAAACGGTGTGCTTCATAAATTTTATTTGGACTGTTCCAAAATAAAAAATCAGGAATTGTTTTATTTCTGAATCTATTAGAGGACTTCGAATGCAGTTTAAAATGGTGATTGCGGGCTTGCCATATGTGGATTACTTACGATAAGTAAGCAACGGAGAGAGGTTCACGAAAATCACGAGACGAATTAAAGCGGTTTACTCATTCTGGGCAATTTCTCTATTTGATTTGTTTTAGAGTTGATTTATTTTTCCTGGATATTCCATATTTTTACTAAAGCAATTAGTGGTAGGCATGAGCAAAATAAGTCTCCATAAAAATTCGGATTCTGAAATATCTTGAAACTTTCAAATTATCATCCATAGGAGCCAAGCTCTTTGAAAAGGCAATATAATACATCTGCAAAAATTATCGACCAAGGTCTGCCTGTGCGGTTCGTGCAGACTGACTTGGGTGGAGAATTTTTGCCAGATGTAAATTTTCTGCATGTCCAAAGACCATTCTACCTCAAACTTCAATCGGTTGTTAGACAAAATAGATTTTATGGATTCATGATGACGTGATGATTGGCATGGTATAATGCCTCACGGAGATGCATTAAACCCCCATTTACCAGAACATGGACCATGTATACTGGATATTCTACATGAGCGACGCTTAGGGACACAGGGATTTTATGCATTTTCGTAATACTTTATACGGATCCATTTTCTACATATGGCAGCTGAATTATAAGATACAACGCCCCTTAGTCATGCACCGACAAAAAGTTTCGACCAGCATTTTCTCACATTTTTTTCTAACCTATCGAAGACAATTCCAATCTTGTGGGCACCATTTTTTTTTTTTATCTGTAAATGCTTTCACTTGGACCAGTCCAGAAATTTGTCGTTGAGTAAAGGATTAACGCTTGGTTCCAAATTAGGTTTATGTTATGTAACGTAATCATTACCTTCGCAGAAGCTGGAACATCTGCTCTTGTGATAGTCTCATCGAATTGATTTCGTCTAGATCGAAGAAAACCCTTTCAACGTCATTAAAGCGCCTGCTGAGCAGCTCCTTGATGACTCTGAACAGCTCTTGTGGAGACCGGCGGCCCACGGCGTCTTCGATCATGGGAGGGTCTTCAAATGAGATATAATCGGTGGTTTCAGGTTGAGGTACCTTTTGGGTGGTCTGTGTTGGGGCTTGCTTTTTCTCTCCGATCTCCTCACCTTCGGGCAGTGGGCCAACTTTAGGCTTCTTCTGTGGGACAGATTCGTAGGCTGGGAACAAACTAGGTGCTTTTCCTCTGTAATTGTATGATGGATTCAGTTTTATATGATGAAGGTTTACTCTTCTATAACCACAGAAATGAAATGGTATATAAGAACGGGTAAATTCGGTATGAAAATCACATCAAGACATTTAAACTGGCAAGCTTTTGTTGGTTATCACGCAACATGTCGGATAGTGGATACAAGAACAGAATGGAAATTCTGAACTTAGTATTTTCTGTCTGCTAAGGTAAAGAACAGTGTCTCATTGCGAAAACCCTAATCGTTTCTATTCAAACCTTGTTTTGGCTTAAATTTATATCACACTGTATTAATGTGGATCACAGATCAGACTGTACTGTTTGCGTTGTCTGATCCTGATATAAACTAACCACAAAAGGGATTTCAAACCTCCCTTTGCATGTCCAGAGTGCATAACTAGCCATGGAACACATAACAATATAAATTTAAAGCCGGGCCAACCAAAATTACCTTGTATCGAATTGTTGCATGAACTGTGTATATTTCACATTCCCGTCCTCGTCTAAAGGCAGTCTGTCAACAAACTCGTCAAACTGTTCCTCTGTTAGCGTCAGGTTAAAACGGCTTTCCATCGCGGCGCGGAATTCTTCTTGACTGATCACGTTGGTTTCTAATTTATCTATACTCCTGTGAAGTGAAAGAGAAAGGAATGTTTGTGTTTTACGTATTTTGTCTATTTGCACGGTATGTTTCGCCTGTTTCAACAATATTTCAGTTATTCTGTTGAAAAAGGCTCACCATAGCAGCGCGAAATTCTTCTTTATTGATCACGTGGCTTCTAATTACCTATCCTCCTTTAAGTAAAATACGCAAACTATCTTTGTGTTTTATGTATTCTTGTTTGTTTGCATTGTGTTTGACACTATTTTCAACATTGTCTCCCTTACATAGCTGTGGCCAGTGCACCTTTCAGTGCTTTCCTGGAGTTTCCTTCACCAGTACTTCGCATAACAGCCTTCCAAAGCCGGTAGCTGCTTTTACAAATAAATATAATCGAAACAATGTTTATCGGAGAGAAATAAATCATGTCGCAATGATTATCATCAATTCTGGGAAAGAAATTGGCCGAGCTAGGGAATCTAACCAGCGACCAGCTACCGACGCAGCCACTCTGCCCCGCTATATCTCTTCTATACATCACCGTCTGCTACATGTCCTAGTTTGACTTACGAACACAAACTAACGAATTTCTTGTTCAGATGTCAAATTCACATTTAAAAAAAAAAAATCTAAAAACACCCAATTCTAAATTCCAAGACTGGCAATCTTTGTCTGGTACAGGCCAATCAAGCCAACTAGACGGTCAGTCTTGGAATTTGGATTTATAAATTGCTAAAGATAGTTTGTGAGCTGTGCACGTAAGAGAGTATACATGTACGACATCAGTTTGCGTGAAATATGATTGGTTGGGTTCTGTAGTATTGCGGCTAGAAATAAATTGACTTACTTAAAAGTGCCTAGAAGAGCGAGAAAATCTCTCTGGAACATGTTCATCAGCTGAACTTCAATGTTGCTTAGATTAGACTGACCTGCTGGCGACTCACGTCCATCGTTAAACCTATAGTGGTAACAACAATAATTGTTTGATGAAAGAAAATACGGGACTCAGCAGAGAAAGGCAATGTTTTTAGAATCACATACGTGTGTTTTTCTCACAACAATATCAGGAAAAAGTTTTTACCGGGAAAAAATTAAGGTGACATCATATAAATAAAAAGCCCTTAAATAAAGACATTTTGGCTGATCTAAAGTATTCGAATAATAATCAAATAGTTCCGGATAGTATAGAGAAAATCATTTCCAACACGATCTAGGAAAGGCTAAAGGTTCCATGTTTAATGAGCTTACAAATGGTCTAACTTAGCCATCCTAGCCAATGCTCAACTTCTATTAAGCTATTCAAATAAAGGTTAGATCGAGCTATCTAGCAATCGAAAATCACACGCTAATCAAGATGGTCTTTTAGGTTGTGACTGAGCTATCAAAAATGTCTTGTTTATCGAGCTAAAATCATGTTCCATATTAATCAAGCTATCAAATTTCATAGTTATCATGCTTCAGAGACCGATAAGGTGTTAAGTGTACATCGAGCTAACTACGTTGCATGGTAGACGTTTGCGGGGGGGGGGGGGGGGGGGGGGTGCGGGGGGAACCAAACGCCAAACGTTCCATGTTCCGTCAGCTGTCTTGCCCACTTTGAACAGTTTCTATCCCCTGTACCTCTACATAAATAGGTATTGTCAGCCAGTAAAAAAATACATTGAGCCCTTTAGCAAACAATCCAGTGTTTTATCGACCGTGATGGAGGAAACTTTTGAAACCACTTGAGGTAAAGGAGAAAATGCTGGTAACGAGAATTTCGTCTCTTTCCCTGTGTTTTCTACCCTCTTAAAGGCAAATCTTATCACTGCAGCAAAATTTTGTTTGTCCTCTGTAAATACTTTCATTACGAACGAGTCTGATATTTTTGTTGTCTAGAACAGACTTAAAAGCTAAATCGTTATGCTTAAAGCATCCTAAACTATTGCACGCATGTATTTGAAAACAAAAAAAAAATACACTTCTACCAAACCAAAACCTAACTGATCCTATAACAGAGATAGAGGTAGTTACAAAATGATTGTTCAAAGAAATCTATGCACCATATTATATAGTATGCGTAATAAATTAATGTGACCAACACAGTCAGTGTTTGATTAGAATTAAGATATGATTATTCAGAAAAGTAATGAGTTTTCCGTAGAATATAGACGAGAGGAAGAAGCAAGTCGATCCCCACCATGAAGTATTAATTTGAAGAGTGCGCGTGTATGAATGCTCGTAAGAATGATGTTATGTGTGTTTAAACGATGAAAATAAAGTTTATACAAATGGGACGGCGTTCTCAAATATGATGCTTGCTAGCGTATCCATTCATCCAATGACACTCTAATATATAAGTCGTGCTGTGTGAAAAGGGGGTATGATGCAACTGCAAAAAGTATCGACCCATGTCAGCCTGCGCAGTCCGCGCAGGCTGACATGGGTCGAAACTTTTTACTCATGATTGGTGAATTTCCTGCATGCAAAAGACCATTCTACCTCCCGATTCAGTCGGTCTTCGGGAAAACAGGGTCTATGTTTTGTGAAAATTTGCTTGGTACAATGCATTAAAAAGATGCATTGAACCTATTTTTAACCAGAGAATGGCACTTATAGATTTGTACTGTTTTGTTGAGAAACACAAGTCTGGTTTGGTTATCATTGCAATGTTAACTGGTTCTCTCTTTTCACAAGTTCATATATCCAGGGCTATTTTGAGCCAGTAATGTAACAATCATTTTTTTTCCCGACATTTCCGGATTGGTCATAGTACAATCCCGTAAGTATTGCGCTTACAGAAGGGTCATTACCGTCGTTGTGTTTTCGTCTTAACTCTTTACAAAACGAAAAAATATTAGACTTGTCCAAATTGAAAGCATTTGCAGACGACAAAATGAAAGTGACTCAAAAATTGAAATTTGTTTTGGGAAGGGTAGAAAACATTGTGGGAAAAGGAGAAAATGCTGGTTACCAGCATTTTCCCTTTCCCACAATGTTTTCAAAAGAGTTCTCTCTCGTGGTCGTTTAAAGTCAGGATTGTGTTGTAAAGGGATAGGTCTGACCGTGACTGAACCGGAGACATTGCAGATGTTTTTGCGTATACTAGAAACAACTTAATACGATCTCATCAATGTACAGAAAATTGTCGTTGTTTATATACGTAGAACCAATATTCAAATAGAAAGATCATGGAGGACAGTAAATTTTCGTCTGCTTTTAATGTTCTCAAAATCTTCTCAACGTGATTTCACCTAAAACTTTACCACACAGTCCGGGGTTTTAACGACTCTGAGGAAACAGCCTATTGAAAACCTTGTGGGGAAAAAGAGAAAATGCTGGTAACCAGCATTTTCTCCTTTTCCCACACTGTTTTCTACACTTTCACAGACAATTATTATCATTTCAGCTACATTTAATGTGTCATCTGCCAATACTTTAAATTTAGGCAGGTATAAAATTTTGTCGCTTAGTACAGTGATAAATCCAGGTAGCCGGGCACCTAACTATGCACTAAAACTCTTTGTTTTTCTACCTTAGGGAATTGATTCCATTCATACTCTGGGGCAAGGGGGCTTAATTCATTTCCGTGATGCATTGCACTAAGCAAGCCATCAAAGAATAATGGATTCATAACTGACGGAATCATGAGGTACACTGGTCCTTTGACATGCCTAATATTGACCAATAGCAAAATATTTCGGCCCAGGTCAGCCTGCGCAGACTGCGCAGGCTGACCTGGGCCGATACTTTTTGCGGATGCATTTAGGCCCCTTTCAGAGAGCATGGCTTATTTGTAATTAGTTTTGGTCATCTTCTGTCCTTATTTCAGCTACCTGTCTACCGTCTCTTTATGTGTGGTTTTTCGGTGTCAAACGTTGTCTCTAGAACGATGGTTTCTACTGTACTGAGACACTAACCCTCTCACACCCATACTCACTATATACAAACCAGAATCTACAGAGAGCGATGATAGTAATGTACACCAGTCCATGAGATGCCACACTGGGGGTGCGGGTTGCCACACACGTATACTGAAATAAATACTGAAAACTAACAGTCTCACTAGCCTGTGCTTAGTATCGGTGAGAATGGTGTGCGTCATGCCCTTCTCGCTGCGGTCCTGGAATCGATGCAGGAAGTCCCGGTATGGAATTGTACCGTTGCGAGTGGCAGAAATGCTACAGCGTGACAGGAATGCAGCCAGGTATTTCTTCTCCAACTTTAGTCCGAAGTTGCCCAAGATTTCGATGAAGTCGTCGAATGGAACCTGAAATAAGAAAGATAATTTAAACATTTAGGGGTCCTGGTGGCTCAGTTGTAAAGTATAGGACTCGTAACTTGGATGCCCCGGTAGCCTGGAGTCTCACTGGTAGCACGAGCTTTCGTTGGAGTGTCCTAGGGCAAGAGACTTCAGAGCCCTGGCCTTGTGCTGGTGAAATCCAGAACGTACATGAATATGTTAGCTTCAGCCGTGATATGACTGAAATGAAGTTGAAAGCCATGTAAAACAAAATGCAATAACTTGAATATTTAACCCTTAACCAAAGAATTTCAGATTTAACGAGTTTGGCTTTAGCAAACAGAGTTGGAAAAGGAGAAAATGTAGGATGGTAACCAGGACTTTCATCTTTCCCACAATGTTTTCTACTCCACCAGAGAGCTTAATCACGTTAGTGCCAAATTTTCAAATTGGTCGTGTGCAGTTGTTTTGCATTGAAAGAATCTAAAATTTGTCGTTTCGGATAGGGTTTAAATGCAAAAGACGACAGTGCGTGGTTTTGCCGACGGCGTGGATCAAGACTGGGCTGCGTCACGACCAATTTCTGTTGGTACAATATTTATTAAAGCGGTCTGGTACAAGACAAATAAACTGTCTGTACAATGAAAATGTCTGCTCCTGTGTACTTCCAGTACTTTGATTCCTTGGGTCCTCAGTGGTTCAGTGATTAAAACTCAACAGGGAAAAAATGTAAACGTTACTGTCTATAAAATATAGGTTGATTTCAGTCAATTAAAAGAAGGCGATCTGTTGAAGTACGACTAGTCAAAGCTCCAGTGACTGGCTGAACCCTGAATATTAAAACCAGCAGTAGGGTTGCCAACGTTAATTATTATTCAAATAAACATTGTACTGCTAGTAACTTTTCTTGATCAACCGCACGTCAACAGATTGTCAGACGATTGGCCTGGGCAAACCTTGGTCGATAATTTTTGAAAACATACTAAAACCTCTTTTCACATGGCATGACTCTTATATATAAGAACGCTATTCGGGACCTCACCTCTCCTGTCAAGTTCGAATCTTTAGCTTCGAAGGCTTCCCTCATATTGGCAAATCCTTCCCTGAACTTGTTCTTCAGCCATTTTTCAACGTCTAACTGCTGTCGACGTTCTAGTTCTTTTCTTCGTGGTGTACGTTTTTGTGAACGATCTGCAAATTCAATATCAAACAAACAAACTGTATCGACATAAACACATCCTAAGGACAACTAAGGTTTTCTCATTTCTTTTACGGTCATTTTTGTTTGTTTGGGGTTCCCCCATTTTTTTTTTTTTTTTCAGAAATAGACCTACGTTTTCAGATTAGAAAAAAATGCTTACGCAGTTTCGACTGATTCCCAAGTGCAAGATACATGCAGCAACTCTCTTTTCTATACAAGAACAACTTGTTACATACAGTTAAAGCCACTGGTCATTTATAATACAAAAACGAGGCTTGTGAACGCCTGTATTATGATACTCAAATCTGTCTGATATTGGATATTACAAGAAATAACTCTGCCAGACGACAAAATTTTAGATTGTCCCAGATTGAAAACACTTTGCCATCGACAAATTACACGCGTCACAAATGCTAGGGTTTAGAAAACGTAGTTGGAAAATGAGAAAATGCTTGCTACTAGCATACTAGCATTTTCTAACAATGCTTTCAAATCCTTCTTTTTCAGAGTCGTCAAAGCACAGGATTGTGCGGTAAAGGGTAAATAGACCAGATATGTGCAGGAGTGCAACTTCGTTCCCCTAAATCCCAGTTCACACTGTTTTGTGATAAATCAACGCAAGCGTAAACATTCTTATGTCACAAGTAAATGTATTTAGTGCAGACGACTTTTTTTACCCTTCTACAGCCGATGTTGATTCACAAGGCTTTTGGAGAAGACACAAATCAATGATCGAGACTGACCAGAACTTGCAGTCTGATTGATGCCGAATACCTTTGGTTCTACTCAAAGACACGTATCATTTTCTCTTTTCGCTACAATGTTTTGAAAATATGAAAAAAAGGTCGTCTGCATGATATAACTTGTTTACCTTTGAATATTGAAAGTGCGTTTATTATTTTCTAAGTCGTGCGGTGGAAGACGAAAAAAAAAACATCTTGGCTGCGGGGTGTAATTAGTAAACCTTTGAATATTGCTAGAGAAAGTTGCAAAGATTCCCTGTCACCTTTACAAGCAAACAAACGTGCAGCAAAACTCACTCAGACTCTGGAATTCCTCTATTACTTTGCGATCAGATATTTTCAACTTTCGCAGCACTAGTAGAAAGAGAGATTATTTCACTCGAATATTACCATAAATATTTCATGGATAGTTTAACGACAGGCGTTCGTGGTAAAGGCAGTGTTAAGAAAAATACCAATCAGCAAACCGCAACGACTAATTAAATTCTTTAAAGGGATCGATTCAGACTTTTCAAAGTTCAAAAATGATTCACCATCGAATCAAGTGAGGCGATAACCGACAAACCATCAGTAAAGGAGAAAGACAAATCTAAGGAAATATATTTTTCAATGGTATTTTCTTTATTGGCTAGGTAGCCTCTCAATGTATTTTCAAATTTCGAACCAGTATTTCTTAAGGGAAGGAATGTCACATGATCATCAGCACTCGTTGTTTATGTGAGTTCGTATTCTAACAAGCATGGTGACGTCATATCTGATGTCACAGAAACAGACTGAGCTACCGATTTGATCACGGTCATTCCATTACCTAAAAAACAAAATTGCACCTTCTTACTGAATTCAATTATGTCAAGTCTCTCTATACTTGAAGAGGAATACATGCTGTAGTATCAGTGTTTTAAAAGAAATTTTCATTTATATCAAAGAAAACTTATAAAATCCCTTTAAAGTAAAGCACTAGCACTATGCTACTAGCATAGTTTATGAAAAATATTTATTTCTGGGAAAAGGTTGTTTAATGCATCTTCGGGATGTCGTGTACCAAGTAAGTCGTTACACAATATGGGTCCTTTTTATCTAAACATCGACTGAAGCATGAGTTAGAATGGTCTTTTGATTTGCAGAAAATTTAACAAAGGCAAAAAGATCGACCCAGGTCAGCCTGTGTAGGGGTAGAAACGTTTTAATATTGGTCATTTCTCTGCATGCCAAAGGACCAGTCTACCTCACGATTCAGTCGATTGCTTAACTAAATGGATTTTATGGATCCATAATTAAGTATATATTATGACTTGCTTGGTTTAATGCATCATGCAGATGCCTTTTCCCAGAGCACCGCTTGACAAGTTTGATAAATGAATAAAAGGCAGAAGACTTTGGGCACATCCGTGTAAAAATATGTTTATCAGTGTGAGTCGAGGTCGAAAGCATGTACGAACGCAAAAACACGTGTAAAAAAAAGACATTTCGGTCGTTACTAGAAATTTGTCACTTTGCCACTTTGCCACAATGTTGTCAAAAAGGATTCTGTTGCAAGATAAAAAAAAAATCGACGGTGTTAAGGCTACAATACATCTAGATATCTACCTGACTCGGGGATGGGTGACAGTCTTCCGTTTTCCATAATGGCAGCCGTTCCGTTTCTAAAATTGATGCCAAGTTTGTTTAGGAATTTCTCACCGTTGATTGTGCCGGCTACATCCGGGTCATATCTGTCAATACACAAAGGTTACACAACCACTTAGATATTATGATGTAAGAACTGTTCCATCGTTCATCCTGTATTAGTCTTTTAATTAACCCTTTTACCACACGACAAAATTTTACACTTGTCCAAACTGGTGCTGACAACAAAATAGATATGGCTTACATGGTGAGATTTGTCTGTAAAAGAACAGAAACTATGTGGAAAAAGGATAAAATGCTGGTTGCTAGCATTTTCTTCTTTTCTCACAATGTTTTCCAGAGGCCTCTCTCTCAGGGTCGTTAAAACTCGGGCTTGTGTGGTAAAGGGTTAACACACTATTCCTAGCAATGAAATATTGGATTGCCGAAATTTGGTCTTCAGCAAGTTCACGAACGAAAAGAAACCAATCAGATTCTTGCCCTTCAACTTGAAGTCTAGCTTAAAAGTCTAATCGGAAATAATTATCACTAAAAATGGACAAGAAATATGCTTTTGAACGAACGATTTGTTACGAGTTAATTCATTGGTTAAGAGTTCTGGATAAGCGTCGTCACGGAACTAATGAAATTCTTGATAAAATATTCATGGGAATCAGATGTTGTATCGAATGTCCTGGAGCTGATTATGATATGAAAGCTGGAAATTGTTATCAAAATTATATCCTTTCTAACAAGTGATGCATAACGTGTCATTTCACTGGTCTAAAATTTAGGCAAAGTTTTAATGCAAAAATAATTAAGTCAGGGGGAAAACTGAAACTGTTGCGAGTTTGATTAAATCGGTATATCCAGGTAGTTTGAAAATCGGATACCTTTAACACTTTAAGAAAGAATTCCAAGTTTTAATGATCTTGAGGAAGGAGGCTTTTGAAAACATTGAAAGAAGAGGAGAAAATGCTGTTTCCCATCATATTTTCTTCCTTTTTCAAGACAAATTCCCTTGTATACATATATGTAATCACATAATTATAATATTTCGCGTGCAAATGCTTTCAATTTGGACTAGTCTAAAATCTTGTCGTCTGGTAAAGAGTTAAGCAAGTAAAAGTAATCTATGTTTTAAGTAATTAATATATAAGTCAGTAAATTGTTCAAAGTAAGAAAAAGAAAATGAATCCTGAGGCGAAACTCAAAAATTCTAACACTGCTCTGCTTTCTAATAAATCAGTCAAGAATATACCTACTTTTGCCAGAGTTTTTCAAACTCGTCATCATCCATGTAAAACATGAGTTTGTTTAACATCTGCCTGAATTCAGGTTTTAGAATTCTGCCTGAGCCTCCAGGGTTCAACTGAGGGAACAGTTCTGCTACATCCAAAAATCTGTAATCCAACGAGGAAAGAAAAAAAAGAGAACACTTCAATTACTTCCCTTGCAACGTAACACCGTACGCTACTCATATTTTTATAATCTCGCCAAACTTCACAAATGACTGAATTCAGTAAAACTTTAGCAGGAAAATCATAAGTAAAGAAGTTACCGACTGCAAAGCGTACAACCCATTCCTCGCACGCCAAATTTGCACCTGTTCAATGCATTTAACAGCCCAATTTCTTTGTGTTTCCTGAGAAAAGCGAATTTTGTAGAACATCTCAGCTTTTAAAACAAAATTTAGTTCACACGCACAAAAAAAAATCTAAAAAGTCCCCTTCAGGTTGAAAGATCAAACTGCACTCGTTAAGGGCAAATGGGGATCGTATTGAAGAGAAGTACAAAGTAATCACTAATCATTTTAAACTGCATTCTAGATCGAATGGACTAATTTTAAATTTGAGCCATGCTCTGTGAAAAGGGGGTTTAATGCATCTGCGAAAAGTATCGACCCAGGTCAGCCTGCGCAGTCCGCGCAGGCTGACCTGGGCCGAAACTTTTCGTTATTGGTCGATTTTCTGTATGTCCAAGGACCAGTCTACCTCATGATTCAGTCGGTTGTTAGACAAAACGGATTTTATCGATCCATAATACTGTGATGACTTGCTTGGTACGTGTCTTGACTCATGGAGATGCATTAAACCCCCTTTTGCAAGAGCATGGCTCATTCTAAAAGTAACACAAATTCCTGACAGGGTGGGCCATTTGAATTAGTCAATCAGAAATTGCATTACTTTGAAATTTAGAAAAAAAAAAAAATGAGAATCTGAC
The DNA here is from genome assembly GCA_945859785.2 of Tridacna gigas. NCBI lineage: Eukaryota > Metazoa > Mollusca > Bivalvia > Cardiida > Cardiidae > Tridacna > Tridacna gigas. The sequence continues at coordinate 45,897,953 of OX244030.2, read as the reverse complement.
CGAGATTTCAGTCTAGAATTGTTCGTGAATATGGCTTCTTGTCTCGATTCGTCACGAAGGGTTTCAGGCTCTCTATTTACCGGTTCTGGGCTAGAGTCATCTTCGCAAGCTGACCTGAGAAGAAACTTGTTTGCTTGTGGTCAATTTTCTTTATGCCAAAGGAATTTTCTACCAAGCGGATCAGACATTTTTTTAGTTTTTTTTTACGCAAAGTGGAATCGTATTATGCAACGACTCCCTTTGTATAATTCTTTACGAAGATGTAATAAACCACATTTTCCCAGGCCGATGCACGTATATAAAGCTCAAATGGATGGCTCTTGATGTTGCATGTTACAAAGGACATAGAACTACGGAATCTTATTCGGGCCATCGAACGCTAGGGATTCAATGGCCCGTACAGTGTCCGTATTCACCAACCATTCTTAAAAACTGTCTTGGTCTTATTCTTAAGGTTTTTCTGAAGTAAAACAACTTCTGATTGGGTAAACAATTTGGTTTAGCCAATCAGAAGTTGTTACTCTCTAAATCCAGAATTAGACTAACAATGTTCTTAAGAGTGGTTGGTGAATTTTACCTTTGTTTTGCTTTTTCTTTCAGCTGCACGTGAACTTGCGATGACGTCATCACAGCTTTTTCTAAGTGTTGTCGCTGAACGGGATCCATCCATTTCGGGTATGAGGAGTTTTCTTCGTTCATATTTCGGAACAGTGAGAAGAATTCAGTATAGTTGATGACCACCTTGTTGGCGAATCCAAGTCTCTCCAACAAACGGTTGAACTGGGACTGTCCAATCGGGCGGCTCAGCACCGTGGTTAAAATTCTGTACAGTGCCTCCCTTGAAATAATAAAAAAAATATGATGCTTGAATTACTATTCTCTATATTTTTGTATGTTTATTTTGTTTATTAAAATGGTGATTTACGCTGAAATCAATTGTATTTCATTAGTACCCCTGTGGATGCCTATTTATTCATGTTTTTCTAGTTATTTACTAGTACCAGGCCAGGGCTTTCTATTGCCTTGTCGAAGGAGAGTCCATTTGCTCCACCAGCGATGATCGAACCAAGATTTCAACGCTTTAGTAACCGATCCACGGCGGACTTCACATAGCCGTGTAAATATTAATATAGGTTATGATTCGGAAAGTTCTAATTAATACTTAATCCTGGATTATACCTTTAACCCTTTCCCAAACGACAAATTTTGGACTGGTCCAAATTCAAAGAGTTTGCAGACGACAATTTCAAATTTGATGAAAATGGCAGAAAGTTGCCAAAAAGGGTAGAAAACACTGTGGGAAAAGGAGAAATTGCTCATTATGAGCAATTTCTCCTTTTCCCACAGTGTTTTCAAAAGACTTGTACTGCAGACACGTGAAAACCAGGGCTTGTTTGGGAAAGGGTTAATCAATGATTAAGCAAAGCAGATATATAAGTCGAATAAAACGACCCAGATATTCCATTAACCGTTTCAGCGCGTTAGACGACGGCAATGATCAAAAACAGACTGCACAGAACATGCAGTCTGATCTTGGGTCTATACTGTCCGTTTGTTGGGTCAAATCTATAAGATAAAACTCTGTCTGGGTTTCAGTGGATTGCATTTTCAGCCGTACAAAAAGGGGGGGGGGGGGGTCGAGTTTATATGAGCCATGCTCTGGCAAAAGGGGGTTTAATGCATCTCAGTGATGTTTTATACCAAGCAAGATACCACATTATTAGGGATCCATAAAATCCATTTTGCTTAACAGTTGGTGTGATATGGAGGTAGAATGGTCCTTGGACATGCATAAAAATTTACCAATAGCAAAAATTTTCAACCCATGTCAGCCTGCGCAGACTGCGCAGGCTGACATGAGTTGATACTTTTTGCAGATGCATTAAGCCCCCTTTTCACAGCGCATGGCTCAATAAAATTTGGCACTGTAAGAATCAATGCTTTCCCGATCAGAATATCCCGCAAAATGAAGGAGAGTGTGGCGCCAAGGTTAAACCTCACCATCTGCACATTCTGAGCCTGATCTACTTCGGTCGCAAAAGCAATTTAAACTGCATTTCGAACGGATACGGTTGCCAAGCAGAAGGCGAGATAAAACAAAGTAGTGTTTCAGTATGGTTTTTCGTGTTTCAGTAGCAAAACCTAAGTTTTCCGGTCTTGTATATCCATGACTTTACAATACAACTTATTATGTCCTTGGAGCTGATAACTGTTCAGTACATCACAGGAAAAGGGGCATTTGCTAATAACAAGCAACTGTACATTTTCCCATACCTTTTCCCAATAACTGTACATTTTCCCATACAGTTTTCTGCGCTTTTGGAAGCAAAATTTTGTCTCTTCTATAAATGTTCGTCCTTTGTAGAATTTGTGTCAGTTTACGGTTTATGGTTTGTATAATTGCTTTAAAGCATAGAAATGGGCGTACTTTGAAACGTTTCCTTTCCCTTCTGGGTCGTTGTTCTGGAACTGTTTTCTAATTTCAAAAAAGTTTCCTCTCATTCTATTTCGAAGCAACATTTCCAACTGAAATTAAAAAAGAAAGCAGAATGATTTCAGGGTTTTCACAATTAAAGTTTATCACAAAAGGCGGTCCTTTTAACAGTCTCAACAGATGCCTGTCTTAACCCTTACCCTGCTAAATTAGTGGGATGAAACTTTCAAGCCGATAGTTAAAACCCAGTTTGCTATTTCAAAGGTACTTTTGGGGGAAAAATATCTCCTTATCGGACAGTGTGGATTTAAGATCAGACTGCACGTTCTGTGCAGTCTGATCTTGATCTACACCGTCCGCAAAAGGTCAGTGAGTCGCGCCTAGCCGCAAAAGGGCTAAGACAGCAGCCGGTTGAATACTGGAACACCGCCTTGCTGAAACAGAAAGTACAATTAAGAAGCCTAAGGCATTCGATGTTTCCAAAACGTTTTAGCAACCTTAGTGCTCATATTCACTAATGCGGCGTTCACACTAGAGCACGATCTTTTACGATCATCACGATTGGCCAATCGCAGCGAATCGTGTAACTTTGCTGGAATTTGACGATTAGATACGAGTTTGTGCGATTTCATGCGTTCTGATACGATTTGTTACGCTTAGATGCGATTTGGTCACGATTGGTCAATTTCTAGTGATACGATCTGTGTCCAGGATAGACACGATCACATACGATCTGATAGGAGTATCACGATTGAGTTCGCGATTCTATTGCGATCTGACGCGATTATAACGATAAGTGTCCGCGATCTGTTACGACACGATACGTGCCGATGCGTTCTCATACGAGCATCAAGGACTGATGCGCTTTGTTGCGATGTTTTACGATTGTTGGATGGATGTTTTGAGCGATTTCGATCACGATTGAGCCACGATGAGACCGCGACTGGTATATCAACAACCTGATTGATCGGTGACCTCATTGTTGATTGAACCTCTAAACATTCAATACCATTGATGATGGCCGGACTTGTGGATGATGAGAATGTGACATTTGCATTTTTAATGTTTGCTTATATTACTGCCATCGAAGAAGAAGAAGAGCAGCTACAGGAACCGCAACCAAAGAAGGTCAGGAGAGCTATCACGAGACCGGTGTGGGTACAACCATGGATCACAGAGGAGAGAAGACAAACTCTTGGTCAGTACTCCAGCCTCCTCGATACCCATTTGAGGCTAGAGCATCCAGTGGCATTCCAGAACTACACAAGGTTGACGCCACAGCTTTTCGACGAAGTCTTACAAAGGGTGACTCCAGCAATCGAACGAGTTGCCACCAGATTCAGGCAACCCCTCTCACCTCAGAAAGTTTCAAAATTGCTAAAATATATGACGCTAGATGTTACTCTTCTATTGTAGATTGAGCAATGAAACAAATTAATCTTGCCCGATGTATATATGGTCGCGATAACTCGCAACAGATCTTGGGCGTCCGTCACAAATGCGTAACTAGTCGTGCCTGCACGTATTTACTCGCATCAGCTCGTATCCTCTTGTGAGTCATTCGCATCAAGTCGTGGGCAATCGGGCCCGACAGAATGTCCTGAATCGTGACGGATCGTAACACGTCGTTGGAGATCGCAACACATCGCAACAGATCGCGCTATTTGTCTCCACCCCGATGACCACGATTTGGAAACACGATGAGAAACGGTCTGTTGCGATTTGTTGCGATGACTTACGATCTGATGCGATGGTTACGATAGTTCCGGCAATCGTGTTAATCGTGGAAAATTTTTTAACTGCCGAAAATTTTTCCACGATTAACACGATTGCGGCGATTGACATCAAGATGAGATACGATCTGATAAGATCCGATACGATGATCCCGATACGTCCACGATAAAACCCACGATTTCAATCGTGGTCGAATCGTGATAAGTGTGAACGCCACATAACCGTTCTAAACTGCATTCATGGTCTCACTCTGAATTAAGAAAATAACTTTATTTCTGATTGGCTGTGTAATTTGTGTGCAGGAAATCAAAGACTGCTTTACTTTAGTATTTTAAAAAATCTTGGGAATAAGAATGCAGGTAAGTTTGGTTGGTGATAACGTCCCTTTTTTTTTATATACATCCCAATTACTCTTACACTCCGAATCCGTAGTACTTATTTGAATAACATAAACTTTGATTAAAAGGAGATAAGAGACTGGACTTTAAAAAAAGTAACAATAAATAGCACGTGATTTAAGAGTGAATCAAAAGGTTTTACTTCTTTAATGTTTTGTGGTAAGAATGCTTGAATGTAACTCCAAACGATACTATCCAACTGATTGTCGAACTGACTTATTTTAAACAAACAATCACTGGTACAAAAACACATTGTAGAAACTGTATGTTTATTCAGTAAGACTATTGCTTTTTCCCAAATGCATAAACTTTAAATTTTTTCTGTAGAGAAATTACAAATTGCTTTACCTCGTCAATTTCAAGTCTGGCTTGAGCTGAAGCGTTGGAGAGTCTGGAAGCTCCGCGGCTCGGGGGCATGTCTTGTCGACTGGCCATTCCGGCTCGGCTACCTACAAACAGAAGACAGAACTAACGCTAGTGATCATTACCAAACTGAAGTGTAAACTAGGGATCATAACCTTTAACCTGCCGGATAGATTAAATGAAACTTTCAAGCCGATAGTGCAAACCCAAGCAATACTATCTCAATTATACTTTTTGGAGAAAAATATCTCCTTAACGGATAGTGTAGATCTAAGATCAGACTGCACAGAACGTGCAGTCCGATCTTGATCTACACTGTCGCAAAAGGTCAGTGAGTTGCGCTTAGCAGCCTATGTGTTAATGTATGCTTAACAAAATGCAGTGAGCCAGTTTTTGGACCTCAAATTGCACAATTATTTCAAGGAAATGAGATATACTTTTGAGAATAGAAACATTTGCAATTTGCCATTTTTCTATCAACACTTTCTCAAGCTGTCAATCGCAGGGGTGTTTAAAGTTGAATTGTATAGTAATGCATAGAGTAAACAAATGCAAAAGAACGACACTGCCTTATTTCAACGATGGGGCTTGCGAGCACATAAAAATGATGTTGACATTTAAACCTCTCACCACATGAAAGAATTTTAGACTAAACCATGTTGAAAGCATTTGTGTTCGACATATCAAAAGCTGCTTAAATTCTTGAACTGGTCTTTGATACATTAAAAAATATGGAAAAAAAAAGAGGAAACGCTAGTTACCAGGATTGTTTGATCAAGGTTTTAGAGAAACTGAAAAAATACGCCGTAGACTAAATATTGCAATTAAAATGTTCAAATCTGTTTTCGGCCAGATATCGCAAAATAGCCCATATAGTGGAACTGTAGACCAAGCACTGCAAAAATACAGCATTGAGGTCTTTTATCTTGAATTAAAATGTTTCATGTGATACATTTAGCTCCCTTAAACTTAAGCTTTTCACTTGACTTGAGTAGGTTTTACTGTTTGTTCGCTGCAGTATGATCTGAATCTATATGATGTCAAACAATGGTCAAAGACGACTCTCATTTACAATGAACTTTACTTTGAGACCTCAAAAAATGGCTGATTTTATCTATTTGGCACCAAAAGAGTAAAGGTTATATATATTTAGTAGGAGTTCTTGCCTTCCTTTTCAATAACGACGAGTTCAATAAAAACGTGTTAATTACACGCCACGACTGTTATCAAAAGCTGTTTTACTTTTCCGCGACAGTAGTCGTACATGGTCTTTGAAACTGAAAATTTATTGATGTCTACGACGTACATTCATTGCCCTTAAATTTAACTGCAATGAAACCATTTCAGGAATCCAGTCTACGTGGTATTGTTGGAGTGACGGTCGGGCGAGAGGTTTAGCTTTTGTTCATGTCAAGTTATCAAAAATGAAATGGCCCTGTTTCACTATACTAACAATAAATGCCCTCTATGTCTAATAGAGAAAACTTCATCTACGGATCACTTATGCCAAAAAATACTAAATTCTGACCCAAATATTTGATAAAAAAAGATCCTGAAAGGTTGTAACACTACCCATACAGAGAAAATAAGCCACACCAACATCGGAGATTTTTAAACGACCAAGATGCTGTCAATGGATATAATAGATGTCTACCCAAAAACATGCATACAAAACTTTCTCGATCTGTTAAACTCTTACGAAATGATTCATACCAATGACATTGTCAAAGACGGTATTGTTGACCAAAATGCGCAGAAAAATCAGAACGCGAAACAAGCCCGCTGGCACTTGGCCAGTGGAGCAAAAGAAAAATGCATGAAAATTCTGTCTGAATAAGTCAAAGCAAGCCTTTCCTCAGTTTAGATTAAAATATTTATTTTAATCGAATGAGAAACAACTCTTTGCAACTTTTACCATCTTCGCGAGGTAAGATGACGATCAGTACGTGGTTCCACGTATTGATCGTCACCTTGGCTTTCGAAGATGAACTTATACGAATCTATCTCGATGCAGCATCATGAAAACTACATTAATACTTGCATCGAATGTGTGGGCCAATGAACTATCACAAAGTTGACACCCACTTCCGGGTATCGAACTCGGGACCATATGGTAACGAAGCCGACGCTCACAATGTTATCCCGTAACACTTGTGCTTTTTGGGTTTAATTCTTAAGCCGCCATGTATGTAAATTTGTTTGTTTGTTCTTTTAAATGCTTCATATATAATTCTATCACAAATGAAGAAGTATAATTTGAAATCAAGTTGAGATACACCTTGCGAGAGAGAAGGGTCAAATTGATTCAACATGGTCTCGCGGGGTTGGCAATAGAAACAAGTATATAACTGTGTTTCACTACCGTACACGCGACACACTCTCCCTTTTCAAAAGCGCGCTAATCGATGGTAATGAATAGTTTTTGTTGACATTTCTGATTTCAATTTCACTGAGAATCAACCTGGATACAGACGGTTCTATTGACTTTAATGATTATCAACGGCGCGGTAAACCTCTCGTTAACCACTATTACTTTTTATGACTTCTTACCCATTATTTCCTGCACACAACGTTTTAAAAACATTGTAACAAAAGAAGAAATTGCTCGTAAAGAGCAATTTCTCCTTTTGTTACATTGTTTTCAGATAAATTCACGTATAAAACCTTAAGCTAGTTTCAATTGTTCATTTTTATGAGGCTGTTTCTTTATGTGTGTTTCAAGATCAGATTTGCACGTTCTGTCAATCTGATCTTGATGTACACAGTGCACAAAAGCGCAATATGTCGCCGCTAGTAGCCTAAGGAGTAATAAAGCAGTAAAAAAGTATTAGAAGATTCATTAATCCATTTATTATTAGTTTTCGTCTGTGCGTAACAATGTCTTTGAAGTTAATCAATATATCAATAAGAAGCAATGGTTTTTTTTTTCTCATTACTTAAAGAGTCGATTTTTTTCTCTCTCACTTTCAGCAGTTATTCTTTCAAGGTCTGTTTCAAGACTAAAAGGTCGTCTGCAGTCTAATGTGATAAGTTATTGTTTGTTTGTTCGGTTGCCTTTAACTTCGCTTTCAATATTGATTCCGTTATATGGCGGCTTAAAGTGCATCTTCCAATATTTTACCAGTATTTCGCGCAATGTTCTTCTCGAGCCATTGACTGTTTATCCACAAAACCATCGTCTGCAGGAAGGTAATGTGATGCGTTGTTTTTGTATGAACGGTCGCCCGTTTTTCAGCATGATTTCAGTTATATCGCGACAACTATGCCTTTCCATGCTTGCCTGGAGTTTTTGTACCAGCATTTCGCACAAAAATTTATTCCAAGCCCCTGGGTCCTTTTTAACATAAACATCATTGCAACACTGATGGGGGTGAAATAGAAATTAATCATGTAGCAATGTCCATCATTAATTCTGGGAAAGAATTTGGCTGAGCTTGGGAATCGAGCCATCGACCCCTGCGTTACCGACTGAATCACTGGGGTGGGCGATAGGTTTGTATTCCCGCATTTCTCACTGAATGCTTTGATATTTCAATGTAACCTAGTTCGCTGGGGTAATAATGGAGTATACTGGTATATTCGCCTCGTTGGGTCAAATGTATTTAATTCAGGTATTTCGTCTGTCAGCGAACGTTCCGAACGTTCAGTGTAGTTGCCTTGAGGGATTAGCTGATTCAATAAGTATTGTACGGATCTAGATATAATTCAATATCGTTAAACTCAGCCACAAAAAATGGGCTGTTTTAAGCCTTGTAGTGAAAAAAAAGGGAGAAAAACAGACCATAAAATATTGCAAATTCATTTTTAACCCTTTACCAAAAAACAAAATTTTAAACAGGTCCATATTGAAAGCATTTGCAGACAACAAATTACATACGTCCAACATAATGGGATTGTCTCTGAAAGGAAAGAAAATATTTTGGGAAAATGAGAAAATGCTGGTAAACAGCATTTTCTCCTTTTCCTAAAATGTTTTCAAAAGGCTATCTTGGGCTCAGTTAAACACGGGATTGTTTGGCAAAGGGTTGAATCGGAATATTCGAAAGTAGCAGAAAGTGGGGATCCAAGATCAGTTTTAGCCATACAAAACGTATGCAGTTTGATCATAATTTACAAATCAAGACCGTCAGAATTTTGCTTGGGGCCTGTGGGATTATTTGTTTCGTCACTGTTTAAGCAAAAATTCGTAAATCATTGACGGCTAAAAGAGCATAGTGCGATAAAAGATGAGTCTCTATGACCAAAATTCATAATCCCGTTGCGAATGATGTGGGTCCAAGATCAGACGGCAAGTTGTGTGCAGTCTGGTATTACATACAGAAAGGTCTACACTGCTCGGGTGGGATAATTTGAGCGATCTCGTGATCTCCCTTCGAAGCAACGTTTTGATTATACTGTCTTAGAATTTGGCGGGGAGGGGGGGGGGGGGGTCTGAAAAGAAAGCTGAACATGCTTTTAATCTCAATGCAGCAAATGAAAAATAAAAAGATGTATCAGAATATATGAAATAAAAGACGTTATATCAAGGCCGTCTAGCATAATACATTGTGTAAATTCAGATTAGGGGCTGTGTTTACCAGCCTTTGAGGATACCTTTTTTCTAATTACAACTCTAGACAGAATGTATCAGCCAATTAGATGGCTAGGCTTGGACTTGAGATTTAGAACTGAATTTTGCAATGGCTGCTGATTACGATCCAAAACTGAAAGTCAAGATCGAGAAAAAGCAAACGTAATTCTTGTGATATTTACAAACAAACATTTGCAAAAATAGCGGCCGAGCCTAGGTTCGAGTTCATAACCCCTGGATTAATAGCCCAGTAGCCTACACTGCCGATTGAGCTCCTTGACCCTCGGGATCCCACGTGACCCCGTGGTTAAGGCTTTGGGTCTATTATCAAAAAATATGAGCTTAGCTCCAGCTTGCGCCAGTCACTTGGAACTATTATTTCGCATGGAACTATTGTCCAATCCTTGTACTGGTGGAATCCAGGAATGACATAAATAGGTGAGCTGTTGCCGTGATATTAATGAAATACTGCTTAAAGCTTTTAAAATACCATTTCAGCTACTTGATTCTAAGGTAGTGAAATACAGGCGTATATCTGCATCTATATAAGGAGTGATAAAAAAAGGTGAAAACGGTGAAAGCTCTACCTCTAGGAAATTCCATACCCAATACATATGAGCCATGCTCTGTGAATAGAGGGTTTAATGCATCTGCAAACAGTATCGACTCAGGTCAGCCTGCGCAGTCCGCGCAGGCTGACCTGAGTCGAAACTTTTTGCTTTTGGTAAATTTTCTGCATGTCCAAGGACCATTTTATCTCAAAATTCAGCCGGTTGTTAGACAAAATGTTTTGTGGCTCCACAATTATGTGACGACTTGCCTGGTGCAATGCATCGCGGAGCTGCATTAAAACTTCTCTTACCAGGACAAGGCTCACATAAACATCGAATGAAGCAAGAATATAATAGATAAAAGATGTACACTTATGAAGGTATCGGGACACAGCACACAAAAATGATATCACAGAAAAACTGATCGAAGTGTTGAACGTACAATAAAGATTAGCCTGGTATTTCCACAGATTCGTTTCTTTACCAACTTGAAACTAAGTTTGCACCAGACAACCCTGCATGGATTCTTTTAAATCATACCTAGTCTGCAGGAATCATTGCTTCATTAATGCAGACGTGTTAAAAAATGTAGGAGTAGGAAAAATGGCTTTTAATAACATTACTCATACCACAGTGTTTAAGAACTGTCTTGCTGAAAAAAAGTTTTTCTGCAGGTTGTGATAAATCTAAGGTGAAAATACCCACCACCTTTTAATCTTTTCATTTCTGACAGAAATAAGTGTCTGTAATAAGAGCATAAATACAAAGGCAGCTGACATGTACATCTGTAAAGCTTTGCCAGAGAAAAGTTTCGAAAGCGAATTTCTGTTCTTCTGCAAAAACATCTAACTAAAAGAGACAGAAGTACCAGAAGGGAAATTTGTATCTAAATATAGGGAAACATCTCCATGCAGTCTATATGCTTTAAGCAAAACGATGGATTTTACTTACTGTCCTGAGCTTTTCCTGCAGTTAAAATACAAAAGGAAACTTGTCAACAACATATGATATATACTTATCTAGGGCTTCGAATTTCAGAATGTTCAAATTCATGTATTTTTACCTGAACTCTTTCCGCACTATATATATCCATGCCGTCCGCAAAATCCCCTGTATGCGCTGATAACGCTGAATGGATTACAAATATTCTATTCAATATAACTGAGCTATGTTCTGTCAAAAGGGGGCTTAATTCATCTTCGTAATGCATTGTACTAAGCAAGATGTCACACAGATCCATAAAATCCATTTCGTCTAACAACCGACCAAATTATGACACGCAGAAAAGTGACCTATAGCAAAAGTTTTCGGTCCAGGTTAGCCTGTGCGGTCTGTGCAGGCTGACCTAGGTCGATACTTTTTGCAAATGCATTAAGCCCCCTTTACACAGAGCATGGCTCAATTTCATGTTCTATGAAAGTACATGACAGTAGCTGGAAAGCAAGCATTACCGTTTTGTGATTCCTGTCCTAAACAGTTAAGGTAATAAATGTTGTAATATTTGTATGGCAGTTTAACGTCGTTTTAACGGCTTAAGTCATATCATGGTGATCAGAGAACTTACGCCGGTGTTTCCTGGCTTTCTCGCATTAGTGCTGATACAACTTTCTTTTCAAGTCACTGACTGCTTTTCCTATATGAATCAGATGTGAGAGGCGAAAGATAGCCGGAAAGGAAGTTTTTTCCTCAACCGAACCCGCAAACACCAGGTCACAAGTCAGATACTCTAACCACTGAGCTACCCGGCCGTGCTAAATACTGTGACAAAATCCATATTCACAGCACTTAAGTATTCACTAAATTTTTGAAATATACAAAAGTAAAACAGTGACAATCCCGTAGTTTTACGAACCTTAGGAAGGCGACCTTTGAAGACATTCTTTGAAAAAGGGTAGATCTAAATGAACTGTATACCAGACAACAAGATTTCACATTGATGAAAATAAGAAGCATCTGCAGATGACAAAATAAATGTGTCTCAGATGATGAGGTATGTCTTTGAACGGGTGGAAAAAAATATGGGGAAATAAGCAAATGCTGGTTACTTGCATTTTCTCCTTTTTCCACGACGTTTTCAACAGCTTGCTTTTTCGGGGTCGTTTAAGTGTTGTTGTTTGGTAAAGGCTTAAAATGCTTGTAACAAGCATTTTCTCTTTTAACAGAAACAGTAAAAAATAATCCCAATTATTGCAAAGTTATAGCCGTTTTCTATCAAAAAATCTACACAAATCAGATTTAAGATCTGGGTCCGTATTCACCAACCATTCTTAAGAATGTTCTTTAGTCTTGTTCTCCAGAATTTTCTACATTTGAAAGTAACACAACTCCTGATTGGCTAAACCATTTGGTTTAGCCAATCAGGAGTTGTGTTACTTTCAAATGTAGAAAATCTTGGAGAATAAGACTAAGAATTTTGTAAAGAATGGTTGGTGAATACGGACCCTGACTGCGCTGTCGTCGAAAGCTTGCTGTCCAATGAAAGTGCGGCACAAAATGCATGCCAACAGAGTGGGGCATCGGGCATTTGATAGAGATGGTTTGATCGATTTAACAATAGTCTCGGATTTTATACCTACACAGACACAACAACACCTTCCCCTGCCTATCTCATTTGCATTCAATGCCTTAAAAAAGGGAGGTTATTATGCTCGACATAACGAAAAAAAAGTCTCCCAGTACTGAAGAATGCCCAGATTAATCTTTGCTATCTCAACCTTACACTGACTTGTTTCTTTCAATAAAATTTAAAACTGGTTCCGGAGAGTGTAGCTACAACATGTGACTGAAACTTTCTGAGTCGCCTGAACTTGATTTGCACTGTCATAAATAGCAAAATTTTGTAAAATGGTGACCTTAAAATTAATGTAACTTGAAAATAATACACAACCTGAATGAATCGACCAGGACCGCAAAACACATTAGCATTTATTTGAAAACTGTGATACATTAACGTAATATCGTAAGCTATGACACGAGTTGCTTAACCCTTTACATAAATTTCCGGTCTTTTAACGACCCGAGGAAAAGAGGTTTTTTTTTTTCAAAAAACATGGTTGGAAAAAGAGAAAATGCTGGTAATCAGCATTTTCTCATTTTCCAACAATGTTTTCTTCCATTTCAAAGACAGAAATAATCTTTTGAGCTACACTGAAATTGGCATCTGCAAATGCTGTTGATTCGGACTAGTCAGCAATTTTTGTAATCTGGTAAGGATTAAACGAATAGTTTAAAATCTAAAAGGCATACAAAACATTTGAAAAGATCGATTGAAATTGTTCAGGTGGCAAACCCTTGTAGGGTTATTCAGATTTATCTTTTAATAGATAAACTTGATCGCAAATATCTCAAACAGAGAAATTTGTCAATATTGCTTGTGCAAACATGGCAGATTCTTGTTTGATTTTTATATCAACTTTTCCTTCAGTCAACACTGTTTTTAAATGACTTCCCTTCACCCGAAGACAATCATTTCTAGCATTACGTTTGTCTGCAGATCCATACTTGCTTTGGTAGACAATGTTGATCAAGATCAGACTGCACAGAATATACAGTCTAGTCGTGGATCCACATTTCCTGAGAGTCTTTACTCTGACCGTAGTAGCTTCGAAAGGTTAATAATTTTGTCTTTTTCACAGGATATTTCTTTTCCGTCTACTAAGCATGCTGAGGACTCAACAGAAAGTGTTGGGAAGGATGACTTTCATAAAATGTATGCAACATTACCGGTGCATCTCAAAATCTGACCAAAAAAACATGAAAAGTGCTATCGTAAAACAACGCTTAATATATGAGGAAAACACATAGTTAACCTAGTACCGTAATCGCGACTAGAAACGTCGCACAAAAAAGATGTTTGTAGGATAAATTTCATTTTATAAGTAAAGTAGTGTTAGAAAACGGACAAGTGCCTGCATCAAGCATTTTTTCCCCTACATCTTATTTTCAAAGATGGCTGCAGTAGGGTTATTAAAGGCCTACATATATGTAAAGAAATTAAATCAATGCAAATGCAAACACAAGTTGGCGGCACAAATCATTCCATTTCAAAAGATAGGCGTTTTTTTTATGGAAAACAAAACAACGCAATTTCAAATGATGAATTGCTAGATAGAAACGAAAACATTATCGTTAGGTCGAGATTATGATAACCATTCAGATAGCGAAACAAACGCTGTAATTGCTTTTTCTTTTTCAAATGATGCCCGAGATAAAGCAAAAAAAGGGAGACATTGAGAAAAATTGTTGACGATACTATGGTGGCATTTTCTGCCACGAGGTACGAGACAACTATTGCGACAATATCGCGATAAAACAAACTTTCCTGGAAATATTATTTCGATAATAAAAATTTTCATGGTAAAAATATCGCGATAATTCTCAGTTTTATCATGATGTTTTTTTTTTGCGTTCGTGCGCACAACCAACATTCACGGTATCTATAAATAGATAACGGTTTCGGAACACCTTTGCCATCTTGTAGAGTCAAAAACTACCGCGTTCATCCAAATGGTGAATTTTCTATATATAGATATCGAGAAACGGGTAAAACTATCTCGACGATTTTATCTCGAATGTCAGCTTCGTGCACGAATGAAAAATTTTGCATTAAACTATTTACTGAGCAATGTACATTTTTCTAGAAAACGAAGTTTATCGTGATTTTTTTTTTAAGAAAACTTTTCACTACCTCGATAGATTTTCCGGGAAACTTTGATTGATCGTCTAAAATTATCCCGATAGTTATCTCGTATCTCGAGACAGAAATGTGCCACCATACGATACACAAACGAAAAAGGGCCATCATATATTGCTGAGACCGAAAACTTGCCATCGAAAAAGATGACTGGTAATATAGAAACAAAAAAAAAAATGTTTCATTGAAAACAGGAACGTTTGTTTTATACTACCGATGAGACAAAAACATGCCAATGAAAACAAGAAATGTCTTTAAAAATGTTAGACGGTGTAACAGGTCCTGAAAAATGAATATTGTTTTTTGTGGCTCTATATGGAGAGAAATAATGAAAAATAACCTTACCAACAATGGCATTTTTCCCCCTCATTATTTTTCTTTTTGTTGGAAAGTTGAATTTTCAATTAGATTAGAAATCTAACCAGGTTGACTGAATTACACTCCTGTAGCCATGTAGTATAGGGATATATTGTGTAACACTTTGAAGAATATTAAATTACCAAACAGTACAAGAAAAGTATCATCCCCGTCATACTAATACTTTTGCTTTTGTGTGAGGAAAGGCTCAGGGGCATCGATTATAGCAACTCTTGTATAGTGGTATCATTAATGTGCAAGCAAATAGGCCAGTAAGGCCCGCCGAATAACAATTTGCACAATTTTGACAAAACGCAAAATACCGTGTATTCAGTCCATTTAATTACTATCAAGAAGTAGATGAAAGACAGCGTATTCAGCTGCACCGAAAAGGAAAGACGACTGATGGCATAGAAAGAAAATATATAAATGGTCGCCATTACGAGCGGTAAGATAGTAAAAGGAAATATACTCATGAAATATGTAACTGGATAACTGAATGATGTTTTATGTCGCATTCAATATCATTTCAGTCATATCACGGCGACAGCTCACGTATCCATATTGCTCCTAGGTTTCACCAGTACTAGGCTATGGCTCTGAAGTGTCTTGCATAAGGACACCACGAAGAAAAACCCAGTGTTTCCAGTGAGGCTCAAGCCTTGGTTCTCAAGGCTACGAGTTCTACACTTTACCATTGAGCCACGCAGAACTAGGGTTCAGACATGCTTAACACTTTAACAAACAATCCCGTATTCTAAAGACCCTGAAGAAGATTTTTTTTTTTAAATCGTTGTGGAAAAAGAAGAAAATGCTGGTAACCAAATTTTCTCTTTTTCTCACAACGTTTCCTATCCTATCGAAGACAAATCCTTTCTTATGAGCCTCACTTGATAGGTCGTCTGGAAATGCTTTCAGTTTGGACAAGTCTAAAATTTTGTCGTCCGGTAAAGAGTTAAAACAACATGCCAACCTGTTATCATTTACCTTGTTCCTATTTATCTGACATACATGTGGGATCTACCAGAAATGGAACTGTAAGAAAAGTCGTTGCAGATAGCGAGGTATCGAAACGAGCAATTGCTTTATCTGCCACGATGTTCTCTATGCTCTTTACAGGTTTTCAAGTCTTTCTACATGCATGAACGTCAATAACTTACGTTCTTTTTTCATTTTTTTTTTTTACATTTTTGTAAAAAATGATTGTATGGTGCTTAACGCCGTATTCAACATTATTTCAGACATATCGCAGCGGCCAGTGCACCTGTCCATGCTTTCTTTGAGTTTCTGTTACCCGCACTTAGCATAATATTCTTCCCAAGCCACTTGCTGCTTTCCAACAGAACTATCGTCGCGAGAGAGGATTGAATCCGGTCGCAATTGCTCTCATCAATCCTAGAAAGGAGGTTGGCCGACCTTGGGATTCGAACCAGAGACCCTCTGTTCTCCGGTCCTATGTGATAACAACTACAATACCGGGAATCTGCATTTCTGATAACCTCAACTTTCCATCGAAATTGATGGGACTTTTGATTGTGTTTTAGAATCAAGTTGCTCCTAGCTGTAGGGGAGTTCAGCGGACGCGAAGTGATGAATGACATGTTTGGGAAACATTGAAATTAAAACTAATTGATAGTTCAAGTTTTTATCAATGATTATGTTAAGTGTAAGGAAATTATTATCCAGACCAACTGGGCTTCGTTTTTGTCTATTCTCATTTCAAAACAACTTCAACGTTACATATATAAGATTGATCTTTTCACCCTTACGCTGCTAAGTGCTGCTCCTTGACCTTTTGCGGACAGCGTAGATCAAGATCAGACTGCACAGAACGTGCATTCTGATCTTGGATCTACACTCTCCTCCAAAAATATCATTGAAATAGGAAGATCTGGATTTTTATCATCGGCTTGAACGTTTCATTTCTTTTATTTAGCAGGATAAGGGTTAAAAAAAAAAAGATCAACGGCGTAAGAGGTCCTAGAATATGAATATTGAAACTCTTTAAAAAAAAAAAAGGAGGGTCGTAAATACATAGGATTGTTGGGCGAAGGGTTAACACTTTTTGCATACAACAAAATGTTAGACTTGTCCAAAATGAAAGTATTTGTAGAAATAAATGTGACTGAAAAATTGAAACTTGTTTTGGGACGGGGAGAAATTATTGTGGGAAAAGGAGAAAATGCTGGCTACCAGCATTTTCCTCTTTTCCCATAATGTTTTCAAAAGGCATCTTCCTCAGAGTCGCTAAAACTAGGGACTGTGTGACAAAGGGTTATAGCGCCAATCCGTAGCTCTGATAAAAATGTTTACGTTTCGTATTAGGGAGCTATTTCTTAATGCGTGAATAGTCGCTTGCTCTTCTACCTATCTTAAAGTCAGATACATGAAAGATTCTGAACGCAAACGCAAGTCTAACAAAGTCTAGTTTTAAGCCTAGGCTGGTAAGCGCGACTCTAGTGCCTTTTGCTGACAGTGTAGATCAAGATCAGACTGTACATAACGTGTAGTCTGATCTTGGATCTGCACTGTCTGATAAGGAGATATTTTTTCACACACACATACAAAAAAAAAAAAACCTTTGAAATATCAAAATTTGGGCTGTTACTTTCGGCTTAAAAGTTTCATTTCAGTTATTTAGCAGGTTAAAGGTTAACCCAAGGAATATAATGAGCGTTACTTTATATGCTGTTGCGGACCAGCGCAGATCACGATCAGACTTTATACACGCGCAGTCTGATCTTAGATCTTCACTGATAAATAAATACATTCTCGCCGAAACTAAGGTTGGAATGGCAGTACTTGAGGCCTTGAAACTTACTAAAACCTTTTCGTTTATTTAACACTCAAAGGCTACATATTTCAAGGGTACAATTAATGCATGCCAACTTAAAACTTTTCAACCCATTATTTTGATTCCTTTACTAACATTTTCCTATGAAAAATTTGCATCAAACGAAATTCTAAAAATCTATCTTTAGATAACCACAATCAATTAAGTTTACAAGAAAACATGGAAAATATTGTGGCAAAAGGAGAAATTGCTTGTTACAAGTAAATTTCTCTTTTTGCCACAATATTTTCATGAACGATTACCTGCTTACTAGTGAAATTGTCACGGTCAAACAACGGATTCAAAGAACTGAAAGAAGATATTATACCCTAGCTTTTTTCCGAAACATGCAGCACATTTGATCAATATACTTTTTCTGAATTAAGGATAACATTTTCTACGCTAGAGTAAACAAACTACTGTTATCAATTGTTGAATTTCGGAAATGGCTGTGAAGATCTACTTTTCATCGCGAAAGTATTTTTATTGGCGACCCTGAGTCTCTAACTTCCGGTTGAACATCCTTATAATATTAAAGCCGGGCTTGGTTAAAATTCGCAAACTTATGTTGTATTTAGCAAGTTCAGTAATATCTACAATACACTTCTTAATCGATTTACAAAATACATTTGAACACAAAAGAAAATACGTTTTTTTCAATAATACCTGTGGAGAAGGAAATTATTGTATTTCTCATGTATGGCGAAATGAACAGCTTATTGAATAAGTCAATATAAGAGCGTCGTACTCCTTTTCTCTACTTTTACATCCTCTGCCATTTATGATAAAGGAAGCATTCGTGGGCGATGTAGGTGAAGATCAGACATGCAGTCTAATCTTGGTTCTGCACCGTCCGTTACTTGATCCCAGATTGTGGCTAGAATTTGTCTTCATCTGTACTGGAATGGCACTTTCAGAAGAGCTGAATGCAGCATGTATTACATTTTGTGAGAAAAAATCTACCTTTTCAGACAAATTTTTCTTCAGTAATTTACTTCTGACAGCACTGTGGCAAACGGAAAGATTTCTCGCAACAAGCAGCATCTTCTTCTCATCACAATGTCTTCAAATATATCGATTGGCATAAATACATTTACATAGATCATGCGTTTTTAGAAAAATCTTTTCAAGATAGTGTACTCCGTATTAAATATGCATCAGAAGATAATGACTTAAGGAGCATATTTACCCCCCCCCCCACTATTTATTATTATTATTATTTTATTTCATTAAAGCAAAATATTATATTTAGTATTGGAAGGGTTAACTCCATGTCTAGTAAGTGCGACTCCATACCTCTTTGAGGACAGTGTAGATCCAAATTAGACTGCACAGAATGTGCAGTCTAATTTTAGATCTACACTGTCCGATACACTGTCCGATACGGGGGGGGGGGGGGGGGGTTCAGTCTAAAAAGAGTCTTGAAATACCAGTATTTGGGCTTCTGGTATTGGCTGGTATCTCTAATTGATTTAGCAGATTAAGAGTGGAAAAATAGATCTAACTATACTTGTATGGACAAATTTTTCGGGAGGAAAAGGCCTTACTCATAATTTGCTATACACGTATTTCCTCTTCATTTATCGTATTTCCATGTAAAAGATTTTTTTAAAGCAATAATTCTAGCCTTCACTCCTTACAGTTCCTTTTAAAATGGCTGAACGAATATACTAGAGGGTATGAGGAAAAAAACGTTGAAAAATAAAACACCAAAATCACTGATGGTTTCACAGATAATTAGAAAAGTTACTCGAATCTTCTTTAACTCTTTACCAAACGACAAAATTTTAGACTGGTCCAAATTGAAAGCAGTTGCAGACGAAAAATCAAATGTGGCTCCAATGATGAGAATGATCTTTGAAAGGGTAGAAAAGATTGTGGGAAAATGAGAAAATGCTGGTTACCAGCATTTTCTCCTTTTCCCACAATGTTTTCAAAAGCTTTCTCTTTCAGGGTCTTTAAAACTCGGGATGATTCGGTAAAGTGTTAAGAGACTGAAGACTTCAAGACCCAAACTTTTTATTTGTCGCAATGTTTTCAAATTCCTTTCCCTAAAAATGTTTCAGAAGCATCTGAGTAAAGGATCGAGTTTGTTTTATGACATAAATGAAGTTATACATTCCTTCTAACCCCTATTTTTATCTCATAAAACCGAGTATAAAGTGTCATATATTCACAATATTGTATTGCTCTTATTGATTTTAATGATATGCCTAATGGGAAATGATCACGTTCGGATCTAGTCTTGATTTTAAAGTTTAGATACGAGCCATGCTCTGTGAAAAGGGGGATTAATGCATCTGGAAAAGGTATCGACTCAGGTCAGCCTGCGCAGTCTGCACAGGCTGACCTGGGTCGAAACTTTTGCTTTTTGTAAATTTTCAACATGTCAGAGGACCATTCTTACTCGTGATTCAGTTGGTTGTTAGATATGATGGATTTTTGGATCCATACTTAGGTAATGACTTGTTGGTGTGATGCACCACGGACATGTATTAAACCGCCTTTCACGAGAGCGTGGCTCATATATATGAGTCACGCTCTGTGAAAAGGGGGCTTAATGCATCTGCGAAAAGCATCGACCCATGTCAGCCTGCGCAGTCCGCGCAGGCTGACATGGACCGAAACTTTTCGCAACTGGTCAATGTTCTGTGTGTCAAAGGACCAGTCTACCTCATGATACAGGCAGTTGTTTGTCAAAATGGATTTTATGGATCAGTAATTAGGTGACGTCTTTCCTGGTATAATGCATTACGGAGATGCATTAAGCCCCCCTTTGCCAGAGCATGGCCCATATTAATAGGGGAGTATCTTCGATTGAAACGCAGCTGTATTTTGAAAGAGTTAAGCAGCAATTCTGATCGCTCCTATTGCTGCACTCTTTTACAAGTCATAATTAACCCTTTGGCAAACAATTCCGGTGTTTTCACGACCCCCAATGGAGAAGACTTTTGAAAACATTGTGGGAAAAGAAGAAAATGGTGATAATCAGCATTTTCTCCCATTCCCACGATGTTTTCTACGCGATGAACGAAAGATTTCGCCATTTGATTACTATCTTAGCTGTCTTCAGCATTCTTAGTATTGGACTATGAGCATTTTCTAATGAGAGAGAGAGAGAGAGAGACAGACAGACAGAGAGACAGACAGACAGACAGAGTCCCTGAAAACATCTTTCTATTCATGAAAAGTGTGTATTCTTACAATTAGATATAATTAACCTTTTTTTCTCCCTTAGCGTGTTTACTTATAACGAAAATAAGTAAGAACAAAGGAAAAGTAAAAATAAAAGTGAAAGATTAATGACTGATTAGAATAAACCAATCTTGATTTAAATTACAACACACGTGGTCAAAAGAAAAAAAGAAAAGTAGTATATCTAGACAAAGCAAAGAAACAGTATACCCACAGAATACAAAGTTTTATCCATCCCGTTATGATCGTTTTGTCCAAAAAAAAGTTCAACACGATTGGCTCAATTGGGGCTTGCACTCAAGATAACCAGAAAAAGCAGTACAATGTCTTCTTTCTCCTTACTACTTAGCATACTAGATATTTCACTTGCTCATAATTCCAGATAAGATCCACAACTTGTAGTTTCAACCTTTGCTGCGGTTCTTTGAGTTAGTTGTGCCAACGGTTTCAAAAAGCAGTGTTTCTTTGTGGCGGCATAGATCAAGATCAGACTGCAACGAACGTGCAGTCTGATCTTGGATCTATACTGTCAGCTTTTGTACGATAAATTTATTTTGAGTCTCTGTGGGTTGTATTTAAACTGTCGACAGAGGTCGAGTTAATATATTTTGCTCTGATTGACTTAACACTTCTAGAACTGTCAAAAGTAAGGAAGTATAATTAGCATTTATATATGAATGTTTAAATGCCTCGAGCAGAGTGATAGAGAGAGAGAGCGCGAGCTAGCGAAAACGAGGGAGAGAGAGAGAGAGTGCGCAAGAAAGCGAAAGCGAGGGAGAGAGAGAAAGAAGAGAGAGAGAGAGAGAGATGGAGGGAGAGAGAGAGAGAGAGAGTGATCGACCTTGGAATTTATGTGACTTTTGATGTAAATATGACTATGTACTGTGTACACGTCAAATAAAATGTTGTTCTGTTCTGTTCTGTATAACTTACCAAAAACGGGCATTCTGGTTTTACTTGGATCCCCATACGTGACTTCTACACCTTCTGGTATACTCTCAAAGTTTTGTGGAGGTGGGATATTTTCCCGTCCCATTCTGCTGGCCCGGCTCTCTCGGCCCGACAGTGCGCTGTTCACCTTCCGGATAGGGTAATGGGTCTCATTGGCCAGAGGCCGTCCCCCGACAGGGTTTGACATGGGTCTATCCCCGGACCTCGAGACCCCGCGTAATTCCATATTATCCGGGTTACTCATTCGGGAGAGTGGGTGTTGAATTTGGGGTAAATTGACCCCCATTCGTCCGGTGCTCATTTGAGACGCCGGCCTCAAACCTACTTGTGACATAACTTGTCCGTATTGAAAGGAAAGAAAAACGATCCTAAACTAAACCACAAAGTCTTACCACCAGTTGAATACAGACACTATCTCAGGCCAACCATCAATATATTTTTTGTGGAAAAAAATATTAAGAAAAATTCCGTGCAAGAACTAAAAGTCCAAGAGTAAAACACTCCACCACTGGCACCGAACCTTCCTATCGTCAAACACGGCGGGTTTCCAATGACTACACTCGCTCGGTTACCTGCGCCGCTTTACGCAGTACTTATTGAAGTTTTGTCGGAGTGGCTTTAAAAACAACCTTCTAAAATAGATATAATTAAAGCGAATAAAGGTTTAATACACAAAGAATATCGGAAAACACTGTTGCGAATGGAGAGGTTGTTCTGTACGTTCAATTTCTTCTTTTCCACTGTGTTTTCAATTGGAAAAGCTTGAAAAAAAAAAAATGGGCAAAACAGGAAATCTATTGACCCTTTAAGCAGCAATTATGTGATATACATTTAGAAATTTGGTAAACTTATTTTAACACTTTTTTTGGTCTAACTATCTGACAAATTATCGGACAGCGTGAATCCAAGATCAGACTACTCGTTCTACGCAGTCTGATCTTAATGTTCAGTCCGTAATACTTGCCACTTGAGATCACAGGGTCTAATACCTTACCAAACAATTCCGTGGCGTAACGGCCCTTAGATAATTCTGAGCCCTTTGAAAACATCATGGGAACAAGAGAAAATGCTGCCAAACAACATTTTCCCTTTTCCCACACACCTTTATAAGACCAAATTTCATATTTTGACCTACATATATTTATCGTCTGCACATGCTTCCAATATGGACCAGTCTAGAATTTTGCTGTCTGGTCAAGGGTAAAACGACGAATAGCACCGCGTCGTGACTAATCGCGCCATTATTCTTTGCCCCTGCTTTTTGTTTAGATCGTATAGAAAGGAACTCATCCAGAAATGATCCTCTATTGAATAGTTGTAATCCTTTATAATAAAACCAATACGTGTATAGAGGTAGAGGGCCGATTGGACGGTGTCAAATAGATCTCGCAATCACACGTTTTTGTCAATAAATAAAAATCTAAAACGATACGGGTTAGACCGGCTTTTATTGTGATTAACTCCCATTTTATCTGTTTTGATCTAATTTTTCAAATCG
Source organism: Tridacna gigas (assembly GCA_945859785.2). NCBI lineage: Eukaryota > Metazoa > Mollusca > Bivalvia > Cardiida > Cardiidae > Tridacna > Tridacna gigas. Next base: position 45,874,376 of record OX244030.2, on the reverse strand, counting down.
AATCAAAAGAATGTATTGATCTCGAAGTCAAACGTTCGAGCGATTAGAGGGACTACTTTTTTTGTTTTATCTCCGGGGATCTAATTCTGAAATCAAATTATGAATATTAGAGATTGAGCACCACCAAATGTCTTTTCTCAGTAATGATGAATCTTAACCCTTAGGCTACTAATTGCGATTAAAGGACCTTTTGCAGACAGTGTAGATCAAGATAAGACTGCACAGAACGTGCAGCCTGATCTTGGATCTACTGTCTCTGATTAGGATATGGGTTAAAAAATGTGCCTAGATTGTGTTTTTGTGTGTGTCCAATTTGCTTCGTTTTTGAGCTCTTTTCATTTCTATTTTCGAATCAAATTATGAAAAGGTTAAGACATATGATTACACTGATTAGTGGTCCAGTGGTTATGGATTCGACCATATGGTTTTTTTTTTTGTAGGACTATCCTTGAGCACGGCATCTCAGAGCCCGGATGTTTTCTTTCCCACCGAAAACAAATTTCATCATTTGATCCACGTTTACATTGTCGTCTGCAAATGTTTTCAATTGGATAACATTTGGACAAGTCGAAAATTTTGTCGTCTGGTAGATTTTAAACACAGGATGGTTTGGCAAAGGGTTAAAAACTATTGCTTGGAGAAGTAAGTATCTCGCCCTCGCGAATCATTATGTGAATGTTCGCTTGATTCATTGATGAAGAAGCATGAACTTGATCTTTATTTCTGAAATTATTGTTGTTGAAATATTGAAAAAAGATGAACAAATAAAAATAAATAATTGCCTGTTATAAAAAAAAAAACTCTCATTTTTTTTTCATAAAATATTTATCATTCTCTTTATCGTACTCTATTATTACTATTATTACTATCGTTATTCATGATTGCTTAATTTGAATTGCAAATGGAATACCTTTCTAACCGTATTTAGATGTCTGTCTTTTTGTAGTGTTGATTTAAAATACATGTGAAAACCTACGAAAAAAAAAAATGGCAATTATTCCACAGACAGTTAAAATGTATACGTGTAGGTAAGTTCAAAGAGTTGACCTGAAGCAAAACAAAATATGCAGTTTATGACCAAGTCTCTCTGGAACTGCTTTGGGCTTTGGCCCTCGTCTCAAATGTACTGTGTGTGAGTCTACTTCATACACTGTAAATACATATAGTATGCCGCGTCTGTAACGTTGTTTGATCCCTTTGCATCTGCTTTGAAAAGAATCCCATTTTTATCAAGGCGAAAACTCCCGGGTATTATTTTGCTTGACTTTAAGAGTAATAGTCGATGGCTCTGCAGTACCTTGCCAATAGAAATTCACACGTGACCAGTTCCATCGGCAGAGATCATCGAACCAGCGTTATTCGATAACAGATTTAACGCCTTAACAACTAAGCCACGGAAAAAAAAGCCCTGCGAAAACCATTTTAACTATATAGACATGTTCACAGCGCCCAAAAGTTCTACATCAGCTCGTGGAAACATTGCCCGAACTGAATGATTCCATCATTTTCAACTATATGTACAATCACATGAGTCATACTCAGGCAAATGGGGGCTTAATGCATCCCGGTGATCCAAGATACCGAGCAATTCATTACATAATTATGGATCTATAAAATCCATTTTGTCTTACAACCGACTGAATTATGAGGTAGACGGGACATCGGACATACAGAAAAATGGCCAGTTGCGAAAAGTTTCGACACAGGTCAGCCTGCGCGGACAGCGCAGGCTGACCTGGGTCGATACTTTTCGCAGATGCATTAAGTACCCTTTTAACACAGTATGTCATGTTTCATCTCATAGATATCTAGGTAAGTGAAACAGCTTTATCACCGAATTGTTGAAATTTCAGATCCTTTTTAGAAAAAATGTCATGTTAAATGTGGGAAAGCGCAAAGAGATCCAAAATCATACTTCACATTCTGTGCAGTCTGATCTTGGACCTGCACTGCCCGTAAAACTATGACAAAAATCTTCCATCGTCTTACAAATCGATGACTTCAGTTCTCGAAAATAGCATTTCTTTTATCTTTCCCCCCTCCCCTGTCTCCCAAGATTTATTTCGCTTTTCTGCTGGATATTTAGATCCTACCACAGGCCTTTGAAGCTCCATTGGTCTGTCACGGAACACTAAATTTTTCTTGGTTGATCATCGAATACTTGCGAATTGGTGCATCGCCTGTATATCAGGGAATACTCAAATTTTCATTTACATCGTTACTATAAATGGCACATTGGCGACTACCTCTTATGTTGTATTATATACAATATAGAGGCAGTTGTCAATGTGCTATTTATAGTAACAGTGTCCGATAAGGAAAATTTCGTTGTCCGGTAATAGACCAATGGAGTTTCAGTGGCCTATGATCCTACATAGTATACATGAGCCAAACTCTGGCAAAAGAGGGTTTAATGACCCCCCTCGCCCCGCGTAATGCATGATATAAAGCGAGTCATCACAGTATTAAATATCCTTAAAACCCGTTTTGCATAATAGCCTATTGAATCCTGGGGTACGCTGGTCCTTTGACATGCAGAAATTTGACTAAATGCAAAAACTTTCGGTCAGTCCTTGAAGGCTGACCTGAGTAGATTCTTTTTGCAGATGCATTAAGCCCCCTTTTCACACAGCATGGCTCAACGGTATACGAAAAGGGTTGTTCAATTATAAAAGTCAAACCAGATAGTGTAAATCGATCATTTAACTCTTTCCCAAAACGACAAACTTCAGACTCACCAATACTGAAAGCATCTACAGACGACATATTTAAAAGTGGTACAAATAAGCTGAAGTTCTTTGACAGGGTGGAAAACATTGTGGGAAAAGGAGAAAATGTTTGTTACTAGCATTTTCTCATTTCCCATGGTGATTTTTTTAAATGGCCTTTTCCTCAAGAGTCGTAAAACCCGGGATTGTTTGATAAAGGGTTTAACCTTTACAAAACAATATCGCGTTTTAACTACCATGAGGAAGAAGGTTTATGAAAAACAGCACTTTCTCCTTTTCCTACAATGCTTTCCACCTTTCTAAAGACAAATCCCCTCATTACAGGCACATTTAATTTATCGTCTGCAAATGCTTTCAAATTTGGACAAGTCTAAAAATTTTCCCGTCTGGCACAGGCTTAATACAGTAATACTCTTACCGCTAAATACCTAAGTTCGACTCTTCCTCTGAGGAAAAATTTAATGCTTCTGAAATTGGACTTATTGGGTCATTTTTCAAAATAACACGATGGACGGTGTAGTTTCAAGATCAGACTGCACGTTTTGTGCAGTCTAATCTTGAATCTGCACTGTCCACAAAAGCTAGACTCATGGCACGTGGCGCTGGAAAGGTTCACAAATCGATACACAATAATTTATGCGAACGATATTTAGTCAGTGTTGAAATTATAGATTTAAATTCTGCCATCAATATTTGTATGTATTTGTAATTCGACCACGTTGATTATTTATTTAACCTTTTACCATGCAATCCCGGGTTTTAACGACCCCGAGGAAGAGGTCTTTTTAAAAACAATACGGCAAAAGAAGAAAATTCTGATAACCATCATTAACAAGTTTTCTCCTTTGCCCTCAATGTTTTCTGTCAGAGAACCTCACTTCATTCGTACTACTTTCGGATTGTTGCCTGTAGATGCTTTCAATTTCGAAGAGTCTAAAATTTGTCGTTTGGTAAAGTGCAAGTATACGTGTGTGTGTTTGGGGGGGGGGGGGGTGTTTAAACGTTAATCTTCGGCGCGCTACTGCCACTTGTAAATGTGTACATCGGTGTGGACAATGCACATCAAGATCAGACGGCAAAAATGAGGTCTGATCTTGAATCTAATCCATCCGTAATTTGTCAAGAGATACTGCCACTCTCCTCTATCCAGTATAACGCCGTTTTCAAAGTAATTCAGTAATGTCTTGGCGGCCAGTGCACCTATCCATGCTTTCCTAGAGCTTTTTATATCAGTAATTCTCACGGTGTTTTTCTACTTTCCCACATTACCATCGTCATCATAATAATCAGCAGTGAGAGAGCAATGAATCCTGTCACAATGACGGTCATCAATCCTCGGAAATAAATTGGCAGAGCTGGGGATTCGAAACAACATTTTCCCTTTTCCAACAATGTTTTTATCCCTTGAAAGACAAATTTCATGTTTTGAGTAACATTTTTCATATGCAAATGCCTTCAATTTGGAAAAGGCTAAAATTTTGCTGCATGGTAAAGAGTTTAAACAAGGTACAGTGTGCCACAAATTCGTCACAAGCCTATTTGATTCATGAATCGCTTGTTTTGTTCATTTGTTTGTATGGTGTGTAAAGCCGTTTTCAACATTATTTCAGTTATATCGCGGCAGCCAGTAAATCTATCCATGCTTTCCTGGAGTTTCTTTTACCAGTACCTCGCACACTATTTTTCCCAAGCCACTGTCTGTTTTCCCACATAGCCATCGTCGAAACAATGATAAGCGGTGATAAATGAATGATTCCTGTACCAATGACTGTCATCAATCCTCAGAAAGAAATTGGTCTGGCTGCGGGTTCGAACCAGCGACCCCCTGTTCTCAAGTCCTGTACGCTACCGGGGCTTGGATTCATAAGTCGATGTGCAAAGTGGATTAGAATTAAATAAATGTAAATGTTTTTCCTAACTATATTTGTAAATTAAAGCTATAGGCAGCCTCATTGGCGACTTGGATATAATCAAAGCGGTGAAAGTGCTGCTAATGTGGGGTACGTTTAATCCTGCTCAAATTGAAATCTATCTGTTAAAAGCAAGGAGACATTTAAAGAGCTGAGAGGTATCTCTCCTATAAATCTCAGAGCAAATTAACAAACTTCTCTTTTTTGTATTTGAAGGGAGGGGGTTCAATAGAATGTCAAAATGAAACTACGTGAGAAGTATTATTAGCATTATCTAGACAAATAAAGCAATCCTATTCAAAGAAAGTACCACAAGAGTTCTGATGATGCTTCTAAGCTTTCCATGGCACTTGTTGACGCTATTTGGTGGAACTGATACATAAATGCGTATACCTACGCATGTCTCATGGTAGTCTGTTCTAACACTCTTTTTTTAAATTGTGTTACGATAATGGTGTATTTGTTTACAGATTTATAATTTTAGAGATGTTTCAACTTTCTTCCGATTTTGTTTGACAGGTCATATCAGCCAATCAAAACTAATGATAGATATTGCCGACAGCAATCTACTCACATCTGCGAGACAGAACACGGAATTACGAACATATTTGCGCTGTTTTTACTTCTCGATTTCTTACAAATATGACATTATTCAAAGTATTTTTTCTTGTTACGTTGCCGATTTAGTTCGAATTAGTAAGAAAGTTGGTGAAAAAAACCTTGGACGCTTCAATTAGCGCGAAACATAAGCAAGAATAAAACAGAAATAAACGCTCTTTCTCTTTGTAGTCAGCACCATTTTCTGGTTGGTTTGTCGGGCACAGCGACCAAAATACCGCGTTATTAAGGTGGGCGTGCCAAACTCGCGTTTGCAGAAAGGTCAGTTCCAGTGAGAAACAAGAACATAGACAAACAAGCAGGAAAGAATCTGATAATCGTTTATAGTAATAATTACGCGAGTAAGCAGAACCTTTGAGGTTTAAATAAACAGAATTTTTATGTTTGTGACTGGGAATTATCAAAGGAGCAGGAGAGGGGGGGGGATGTAGAGACCAGCCCCTCCATCGCACACACCTTGGTAAAGGCACAAGGGCTTTTTCTATTGTGCACCCGCCCTTTTTTTTTCATTATACATTTTTTTGTATCTTCTCAAAAAAAATGACATTTTTTGCATGATTTGGTAAATTCTAAAAATAAACGAAGACGTTTTGAAAACCTTTCAACCCTTAGGCTGCTAAGCGCGACTCACTGACCTTTTGCGGACACTGTAGACCAAGATCTGACTGCACAGAACGTGCAGTATGATCTTGGATCTACACTGTCCGATAGAGATATTTTTCTCCATAACAAGTTTCAAATAACATTATTCGGGTTTTTATTTCCAGCTTGAAAGTTTCACTTATTTAGCAGGATAAGAGTTAATGGTTATGCCTGTGATGTTGATACTCATCGGTATCATTCCATCCCAACAATTCTAATGCAAAGCCTCAACATGGATATGAGTAAAAGATTTGCTTTTACTAACAGAAAATCCCCTCTTACAATGTTTGAGCCATGATCTGTGAAAAGGGGGCTTAATGCATCTAAGTGTGTTTGTGTGTGAGAGAGAGAGAGAGAGTATCGACCTAGGTCAGCCGGCGCAGGATGACCTCGGCTGAAACCTTTCGCTATTGGCAAATTTTCTGTATGTCAAAGGGCCATTCTAATTCATGATTCAGTTGGTTGTTACACAAAATGGATTTTATCGATCTATGATCATGTTATGACTTACATGGTATTATGGATCACAGAGAACTGCGAACTTCTTTCGGGTGGTACAGATCTATTAGACCAATATACATGTAAGTAAAGGAAGACACTTAAAGTATTCACAGACCTTTATTCAAAACACAATGAATGGATCTCAGACTGCTTACAACTTGCCTGGATTTAACATTTCATGCATTTCACAGAATCACTCAATGACTAACATTCAGTAACAAATTATACTCTCCGGTCAGTGTAATATAACAATGGCCAGTGTACTTATCCATGCATTCCTGGAATTTCTTTTACCAGTACTTTGCACTGCTCTCCATTCAAGCCAGTAGCTGTTTTCTCATATAAAGACAATCAAAGGCCTGTAAGAGTTATGGGTCCTGTCTGGATAACCAAAATCAATCCCAAGACAAATGTTGGCAGAGCCTGGATTTGATCACTTGACCCGTTCATTACTAGCCCCTTACTATACCATATTAGCTACCTGGCTTGGCACAAGTATTTTGTAAGAAAACCCACCAAATGCGCGCTTGTCCTCCAGACCAATGCTGGATTGTCGAGTATTTTTCAAGAATTTTTCATGTTCACTAATCTCCTTCAGACGACTTCTTTGGATTGTGCTGTAAACGTCTTTTTGAAATACCATGTCAACAAGAGAAATTGCTTCTAACAATCTACTATTAACAATATTTTTACTACTTTAAATTGATAGAAACCTGAATATTACAAGTTCTCCGTCATAATGTTTTCAAAATATCTCAAAAAACCAACGTGTCTGTAACAAGTGAAAATTAATAACCCTGCACTCTTTCAGCGACAAATATAAAAACTTGACCTCTTGCGATGGCTCAACATATAATCCACCAGAAATCAGAAAGGTATTTATCTCATAGGCTTCACTTATCAAGCTGACCGACACAACAGATCCATGATCAGACGGTACCATCTGTGCAGTCTGGTCTTGATCTACTCTGGTCGCAGAAGCCAGTGCTTTTGCCTAAGGGGCTGAAAGGTTTAAAAACCTAAGCACCACTGCAGGTAACTGAGTTAAAGTGTAAATGGAGTCTGCAATGCATGCACAGATCATGCAATCAGACTTTCTTTGTATCTTTATTGGTCTGGATTTTGTTAGATACTCTGGTGAAAATGCCAAGTCATATTGTACAGACCTGAACTGTCTGTTTCATTTATTTGACACTTCTATGTGTCAGTCTTATTTTTCAAATCTAAAACATATCAAACGCAATCATTTTTTGCTAGTCTTTATTCCTTGACTAATGGCTTCTGACACAGGTCTCACATAGCTTGGATTTGGTATATCTGTCCTCAGTTCAAATATCTGAAATAAAACCAGAGACGTTATTCAGACAATCACTTGCCAGAAACAACAAGACCAAAAAAACCCACTGAACAGTATCCATAGAAGATTAACTTCCTTTCACCATTTTGGGCAAAACAAGCCCAGTAGCTCAGTCCGTTCAGTATGTAGCTTGAAATCAAGGAGTCATTTGTTTGATTCCAGCTTAGCTAAAATTCTTTCTAAATGTTGATGATAGTCATTTAAAGCACAATAAATCTTTTGTCTGTAACACTTTCAATGTAGACAAATCTAGAAGTTTGAAGTCTTTAAAAAGTAATACTTACAGACATTGATTCAATTTGCACTGTCAATTATTACATGTATCTCCCTTAACCCATAGGTTGATAAGCGCGACTCACTGACCTTTTGCAGACAGTGTAGATCAAGATCAAACTGCATAAAACATGCAGTCTGATCTTGGATCTACACTGTCCAATAAGGAGATATTTTTCTCCCAAAATTAAGTTTGAAATAGCACTATTTGAGTGTTTACTATCAGCATGAAAGATTCATTTAAGTTATCTAGCAGGAAGAGGGTTAACAAATTTGCAACAGACAACTCTGGAAATATTGTTGTGAATTAGGGATAGCAAATGGAGAAATAGCCTGTTACATGTTTACCTGTATATAACTTTCTGACAGCGTTATCATCTGTGGTAAAATGTCAGCTACATGAAGATCTTGCAGTTCATACCACTTTCCAGATCCCTGCAATATTGATTTTTAATAATTATCATTTGTTTCCAAACCATTTTAACTCTTTACCAAACAACAAAATTTTGGAGTTGATGTAATTGGAAGCATTTGCAGATGACCAATTAAATGTAGGTTAAAAGATGACTACTCTCTCTCATACGATAGAAAACACTGTGGGAAAAGGAGAAAACGCTGGTTACCAGCATTTTTTTCCATTTCCCATAATGTTTTCAAATGCCTTCTCTTTCAGGGTCGTTAAAACTCGGGATTGTATTGTAAAGAGTTAACAAGTACAACAGTAACAAAACAGTTCTGCTGTTCATGTGTCTCCTATGCTGGGTTTCTGCAAAGCCATTCTGTAAGGGGTGTAGCCTGGAATGTAGCAGGGTTGAAGCCCATTACTGTGGCCTGACCAACCTTTCACATAATCGGCTATTTCTTTTGCCTTTTTTTGTTGAAAAGATGTCCTTTCATCAACTGATGTTGAAGCCATGGCTTCACAGCTTTTGCCTGGTTAAGGACATTTTCACCCAGTGTCAGCATGGTGGACTGTAGCCCATGACCTCTTGATTTAAAAAACCAATGCTTTCACCAATGAACCTAGGAATACAACTCTGAAACCAAATCATATTTCATTTGGGAATTACTCTCTCATTAAGGACAAACATAATATCTTAAACTATTTTTGAACACATATTTCACATTATTTCAAACTAGAACTGTTGCAAAGCCAACAAATACCCCCCCCCCCCCCCGGCACGTTGTCACTGAAGCAGCACAATCAGAGAAAACAAAGTTCACCTGTGACCTTGAACTTTGACCCATGTGATCCCAAAACAATAGGGCACCTCACTGGGTCATGGGGAACACTTCCATAAAGTTTCAGGGTCCTAGGTCGAAAAGCTTCCGAGTCAGCGCAGGAAACAAAAAGATGGATGGATTGACGGACGGACGGTTGGACGGACGAATGGACTGACAGGTGGATGGACAGACATGGTGAAAACAGTATACCCCCATCTACTACGTAGGTTGGGGTTATAATTATCAGTATGTTTTTCAACAATCATTCAAAAGCCAGACTGTTTGGTATGGTGTTAAGGGTACTTGACAGTATCTGTGAATTTTCTGTCTTTCCTTGTGATGTTAATATTCTTTCATACTTTAACACTGCAGAAAAAAAAACGGATAAATACCTTATGAAGTATATGTGCTCTGTATGTTCCCTTGCCAGGGCCTGGTTCCCCGTCATGTACAATATTACACATCAAATCGTAAGTTGTGTACTTATGATTGGCTCGTACATGAGGTGGTAATAAATCACCAAAATCTACATTCCTGAAAGCAAGACAGAGCATCAGCACTTTCTAAATACTGCAGAAAGATCTTTTAACTGTCTACCAAATGACAAAAATTTAGACCAGTCCAAGGTGAAAATATTTGCACACACCAAAAATTAATGTGACTCAAATATTTCTTTCTCGGGGTCATTAAGTTTGGGTTGTGTGGTAAATGAATAAATCTCTGTTGCATCTAACTATTTGAAGCATGATAAAGAAAGGACAAACTCTCATCATATTTAATTGTTCCTTCTTCAAGCCTTTACCACACAAATCCATCTTTCAACAACCCTGTGGAAGAAGGCCTTTGAAGTATTATGGGAAAAGTAAAAAATGCTGGTGACCAGCATTTTCTCTTTTTCCAAAAATATTTGTTCATCCCATCACCAACAAATTTCAATTATTCAAGCCACATTCATAGTCTGCAAATTCTTTCAACAGATAAGTCTAAAATTCTGTTGAGTTGTAGACAGGTAAGTATGCTTTTGACTTTAGACACTTGTCTAATGTTTTCTATTTATGTCTTTGTTTCACTTTTCTACATTACTATACAGCTGTATAGTCATACCATCATTCTAGTATCAGTTGTATCTTTTACATGTGCTATATTTTTATATCAACGTAACGACTTCTGAAAGAACTGCAAGACAGTACATGAATTTAGGACATGAAATAGCTCAAGTGACTGATAATAGATTAATTCCTTAATAGATCACTCTGTTAGTTAACCCTTTACTGCACAATGCCGACTTTTGACAACGCTGAGAATGAAGGCTTTCAAAAACATTGTGGGGAAAGGAGAAAATGCTGTTACCAGCATTTTCTCCTTTTCCAACAATGTTTTCTACCCTATGAAAGACAAATTTTATGTTTTGAGCAACATTTCAAATGTCATCTGCAAATGCTTACAATTTGGACAAGGTTAGAATTTTGTCATATGGTACAGAGTTAAAAGCTTTTCAAATCTCTTGCTCTGGTTAAAATCTGCTTTGGCAGAATGTTTCATAACTGAAGGACTGTTGTCCTTAATCACAAATAAAAGAGTGTGTAAGGACATATTTGATATCAAATATCGCAGCCTTTTGTTACAGGACCCTGATCTAATGCTACCATTTTTCAAAAATAAGTCACAGGGGGATGCTTCCTGTTGATAAGCCTGTATTTGTTCATGAACAGAACATTGGCTAAGCTTAAACTTTAAAAGATGGCTTACAATTCTGCCTGGCTGTGAAATCTCGATTCAGCTCCAAGTCATCAAATTATCAAACTCATGAGTCATTTGAGTGGAATGAAAATGGTTGTTGTAATGGTAGCAAAGTAGCTACTATTTACATCATGCTCCGTGAAAAAGGGAGTTTAATACATCTGTAAAATGTATCAAGCCAAGTCAGCCTGTGAAGTCCCGCAGGCTGACCTGGGTCAAAAACTTTTGCTATTGGTCAATTTTCTGCATGTCAAATGACGATTCTTGATTCATGTTGGTTGTTAGACAAAATGGATTTTATGGATCAATAATTATGTGATGACTTGCTCGGTAGAATGCATTACAGAAATGGGTTAAAAACCCCTTTCACTACAGTGTGGCTCATCTCTTTTGCTGTGGACAGAGATAGTAAATTCTTACTTAATAGGGAAGTTTACAATGGTTGGGTTCTTCTCTTGCACAAAAAAGTTCTTGGTAAATCTCTGGAAAACAAAAAAAGAGTGAAGCTGGCATATTTAAAGTCACATTAGAACACTTGAAATTTACACAACAATTTGATCTTACTTTCTGTTACTGCACCACAAAAACCCAGAGAAAGAGAGCTTTTGAAAACATTGTGGGAAAAGGAGAAGACCTGGTTAACAGCCTTTTCTCCTTTTCCCACAGTGTTTTCTAACCTTTCAAAGACAAATCTCATAATTTATGCCACATTTATTATGTTGTCTGCAACTGCCTTCATTTAGGACCAATCTGATATTCTGTCATGTGGTAAAGAGTTAAAGGTCCTGATTTAGAATCAGGTAACCCTAACAGTACAAAACAAAGAGAAACCTTCATCTACCCCATTTCAGTAAGCTTCTCATGTAACAGCTGAACTGTATGGTACATAAATGCTTTTCCATGAAGTTAAGCCGATAGGTACTTCTTTTACTATTTACAGCCACTCACTGCTTTCTAAAATAAACTGTAAAAAAATATTATTTGGGGTGAAAGGGAAACTAAACCTTTTGAAACAAATTTTATCTATCCTTGGAATTGCCTTTCCGGGATTCACACACACAAAAACTTTATTATACAACTAGGCTTTCATATTACTGTTGGACCACTCCTCTTGAGTTTCACACAATGGCAAAACCTCTTACCTTAATATAAACAATTATATAGGGTGGAAGCTTTGTCAGCTCAAAGCGCTTCAAGGTTGAATCTTTGTGTGTTTTATACTCCTTCTCAAAGGTTCCATTAAACTTTGCCAGTATCGTATGAAACGGGACTTGTGGAATGATGTTTTCCTGAAGTTCATCTGGATATAAAGGTTGTGGGGGTAGGTCACATGTCAGAAACAGGAATGGCATCTCTTCCATTGTTTCTTGATATTCTTCTGTCAGCAGTAATTTCTTCTTCTCGTGTTCAGCCTGTTAAACAAGACCATGGTATCAAAATTTCATTCTTTACCACAAAATCCCGAGTTTTAACGACCCTAAGAGGCTTTTAAAAATATTATAGGAAAAGGTGAAACCAGCATGTACCCTTTTCCCACAATGCTTTCTATCCTTTCACAGACAAACCACATCATCTGAGCCCCATTTTATCAATGTCGTCTGCAGATGTTTTCAGTTTGGAAAAGTCAAAAATGATTTATCACTGAATTAAGTGAGTCAACAGCTGTCAAATCATCAGTAAAGAAAAAAGACGAAAGTCAGAAAAAAAAAAAAAAAAAAATCAATGGTATTTCCTTAATGGGCTACATAGCCCCTTTAGGTATTTTCCGATTCTGTCCCAGAGTTTTGTAAAAACTTGTTACAATGTCACATCATAAATAACACAAAAAGTGACATGCTGATTACACGGACTCGTATTCAAGTCAGTCTGATGATGTCATATCTGATGTAATATAAATAGACAAGAGTTACCAATTGCAAACAGACCATCCTGTTATTTAAGTGCCAAAGTTGCACCTTTTAATTGAATATAATAATTAGTAACACAATATCTAACTTTCTAACCAAACTGTTTAGCCAATCAAACATTGTTACTTTCTAAATCTAGGATTAGACTAAGAGTATGATTTAAAATCGTTGGTGAATACATATTCAGGTCCAGCTTCTCTAAAGATCAGTGTATACATGAGCCATGCTCTGCAAAAAGGGGTTTAATGCATCTGCTAAAAGTATCAATCTGTGTCAGCCTACTCAGTCTACGCATTCTGAGGTACAGCAAAAGTACAGGTGGTACAGATTAAGTTATAATCAAACCACTAAATTTCACCTGCAGATGACATAATTATCTCATTCTGCAGCAGATCATCAGAATGAACAGTTTCTCCTTTTAACACTATGTTTTCACATGTGTTTCACATACTAAATCTTAACCTAGTTTGATAATCCCTACTTAACAAGTAAGTTTTAAACGACCTATGCTAGAATTTGTTCCATTGGTTCCGAGTTACAAGACACCAACCTACCATTTCTAATGGTGGTACTTTTCGAGAATACACCCTCATTTTTCCTCGGAAGGTTCTATTTATGATAGAGCTGGTCAGTTTTTTGTTCCCATTCAAAGCACCATGGAGAGCATTCAAAATCCAAGACATGAATTCTAAGGCGTCACCTGAAATTCAACATGAAAGTCTTTCAACCCTTTACAACATGACTAAAGTTTGGGGATGTCCAAATTAAAAGTACTTGCAGACAATAAATTAAATGTGGCTCAAATGTTAGGATTTGTATCTATAAGGGTAAAATAAGGGCTGGTCACCACCATTTTTGTGTTTTTCCAAAATGTTTTTAAAATCTACTTTTCTCAGGGTCATTAAAACATGAACTGTATAATGAAGGGTCGAATCATAGCTGTGCCACTGCAGCTCACACTTGATTCTTTTCTGGGGTCATTGCAATATGCTTCATCCCTGTGGTACAGACTTTTTCTGTGGAAAGGAGCCAATGGCCTATAAATGTGAACTTCTGGAAAGTGCTAGTACAGAAATATATGGAAAGGTGTGCTTGCCGCTGTGATCACTGATGTACAGTGACTGCGAGTCAAAATACTGTTGAAAACTGCATTAATAACCAACAAGCAAAAATTTGAATCTTACCATGCTAAAGTAAAACAGAATGCTTTTGCAGACAGTGTAGATCGAAATCAGACTGCAAAGGAGATCAGTCTAACATTGAAATAGACTGTAATATTTTGAGAGCCTATTCAGGCCCCCAAATTGTGATATTATATTTAAGTAACAGTCTAACATAAAAACTATGCTGGTTACCTCCATTTTACCCTAACTGAACAGGATATTGTAATGATTTAGGTTAAATCTGAAAGGACAGATTACAAGCATACTACCTTGCTCAGTGATCTGAAATCTCTTCTTACTGCACAACACAACAGCTTGCAACATTTCATGCGGGCTAACATGAGCTTTAAAGTTTCTAGGATTCCATAACTTTCTAAGAAGCTCTCCAAATCTCTGCACTATGAGGAACATCTGATCACCAGGTGGCCGTTTTATACCTTTATAACTCTCTTCTTGTAGGAAGTAATTTCTTAATGGGGATACATGGGACAAAGCCTGGAGTAGAAACAAAATGCAATAGAAAACTTCTCTATTTGTTCAGAGCTTGGTTTTTATTTTGTCCTTTTTTCAAGCATCAATGACCTTCACCTGAGTCATAAATGAAGGTACATGTAAATTATGTGCATAACATTGCTAAAGATCTGTCACCATGAAAAGGTTTCAAAACTCTAGTAACAGTGATATGAGTATCAACACTGATTAATGCATCTTCATTTTTTATCTTCTATTCTAGGTAACATTAATCTTGACCTTTGCATAAAACATACAGTATCTGCATTATATAGCTGTTGGTTCCAAATATTTCATGGCAGTTGCCCTTAGAGTTTTAGAGATATCAAGTCAATCCAGAGTTAGGCAAATAGACAGACAAAAGGATGGACCTAGGGATGGACCAATTAAACAGGCAGAGGTCCAACAAGCAAACAGCTATTTATTTTTAAATATACATTTATGCGTCTGTAACAGATACAAACAAGAGGGCCATGGTGGCCCTGGGTCGCTCACCTTAGTAGAGTGCCTTTAAGGTTTTTCTTTAATTTGACCATGTGACCTAGCTTTTGACCGCAGGTGACCCAATTTC
Source organism: Tridacna gigas (assembly GCA_945859785.2). Classification (NCBI taxonomy): domain Eukaryota; kingdom Metazoa; phylum Mollusca; class Bivalvia; order Cardiida; family Cardiidae; genus Tridacna; species Tridacna gigas. The sequence goes on along the minus strand of OX244030.2, from coordinate 45,859,231 downwards.
AAACTCATATTTCATGAAGACAAACATTCTGACCAATTTTCAAGTCAATTGAGCAAAAAATGTGGCCTTGAGTGCCCTGAAGATATTTCTTTAATTTGACCTAGTGATCTAGATTATGACCTCAGATGACCCAAATTTGAACTGGTCTTTGACTATATCAAAAGAAACATTTTAACCAATTTTCAAATCAAATGAATAATAAATGTGGCCTCTAGAGTGCCCACTAGCTATTTCTTTAATTTGACCAAGTGACCTAGTTTATGACCCCAGCTGACCCAAATTCACACTCATGTGAGATTTTACAAAGACAAACATTCTGACCAATTTTCAAGGCAATTAAGCAAAGAATGTGGCCTCTAGAGAGCCCACAAGGTATTTCTTTATTTTGACCTAGTGACCTAGTTTATGGTTCCAGGTGACCAAAATCCAAACTCATATGGTATTTCATCAGGACAAACATTCTGGCCAAATTTCAGGTCATTTGAGCAATAAATGTGGCCTCCAGAGTGCAAACAAGATATTTATTTAATTTGACCCAGTGAACTAGTTTATGACCCAAGTTGACCCAAATTAATTTATGTGAGACTTTATAAAGACAAACTTTCAAACTAATTTTCAAGGCAATTGAGCAAATAATGTGGCCTTGAGAGTGCCAACAAGGTATTTCTTTAATTTGACCTGGTGACCTAGTTTATGACCCAAGATGACCCAATTTTGAACTCAATGAACTTGTTGCGCTTAGATGGGCAAGCAAACTTAGAAGAGAATCACTACATACCAAATATCAAAGCTCTACGCCTTCCAGTTTTAAAGAAGAATTTTAAAGTTTTCCTTCTTTGTTCCTATGTTCGAACTTGTGACCCCCGGGGCTGGGACAGTTTTGACCCAGGGGCATCATATGAACAAACTTGGTAGAGGTCCACTAGGAAATGCTACATACCAAATATCAAAGCTCTACACCTTCCCTTTTAAGAGAAAAAGAAATTTAAAGTTTTCCTTCTTTGTTCCTACTTCGAACTTGTGACCCCCAGGGCGGGGCCAGTTTTGACCCAGGGGCATCATATGAACAAACTTGGTAGAGGTCCACTCTGAGATGCAACATACCAAATATCAAAGCTCCACACCTTTCGGTTTCAGAAAAGAAGAATTTTAAAGTTTTCCTTCTTTGTTCCTATGTTCGAACTTGTGACCCCAGGGGCTGGGCCAGTTTTGACCCAAGCAGCATCCTTGGAACAAACTTGGTAGAAGTCCACTAGGAGATGCTACATACCAAATATCAAAGCTCTATGCCTTCCCATTTAAGAGAAAAAAAAAAGTTAAGTTTTCCTTCTTTGTTCCTATGTTTGAACTTGTGACCCCCGGGGCAGGGCCAATTTTGACCCCAAGGGCATCATATGAACAAACTTGGTAGAGGTCTACTAGGCGATGCTACATACCAAATATCAAAGCTCTATGCCTTCTAGTTTTAGAGAAGAAGATTTTTAAAGTTTTCCTTCTTTGTAACTATGCTCAAACTTGTGACCCCCAGGGTGGGGCCAGTTTTGACCCCAGGGGCATCATATGAACAAACTTGGTAGAGGTCCACTAGGCAATGCTACATACCAAATATCAAAGCTCTACGCCTTCCAGTTTCAGAGAAGATGATTTTTAAAGTTTCCCCTCTTTGTTCCTATGTTTGAACTTGTGACCCCCGGGGCAGGGCCAGTTTTGACCCCAAGGGCATCATATGAACAAACTTGGTAGAGGTCCACTAGGAGATGCTTCATGCCAAATATCAAAGCTCTATGCCTTCTAGTTTTACAGAAGAAGATTTTTAAAGTTTTCCTTCTTTGTTCCTATTTTGGAAATTGTGACCCCCCGGGGCGGGGCCAGTTTTGATCCCAGGGGCATCATATGAACAAACTTGGTAGAAGTCCACTAGGAGATGCTACATGCTAAATATCAAAGCTCTATGCCTTCAAGTTTCAGAGAAGAAGATTTTTAAAGTTTTCCTTCTTTGTTACTATGCTCAAACTTGTGACCCCCCGGGGCGGGGCCAGTTTTGACCCCAGGGGCATCAAATGAACAAACTTGGTAGAGGTCCACTAGGAGGTGCTACATACCAAATATCAAAGCTCTGCACCTTCTAGTTTCAGAGAAGAAGATTTTCAAAGATTTTGCTTTTTTTTCCTTTTTGTTGCCATGGCAACCAGAGTTGTGGGTGGAATTCAATTCTTTGAACAATTTTGGTAGAGCTTCACCCAAGGAACATCCCTGCCAAGTTTCATCAAGATTGGCCCAGTGGTTAAGGAGAAGAAGATGTTTAAAGAAATTGTTGACGGACGACGGACATAGGGTGATCACAATAGCTCACCTTTAGCACATTGTGCTAAGGTGAGCTAAAAAGGGAGTAGTATTGATAGGTTAACTAGGTTACCTAATTCAACCATAAACTCAGGAACATTTTTTTGAATTTTTGAGTTAACATAAACAGCTTACACATGACAATAAACAAACTTCTGCTTGTAAGACATTGTGAACTTTTCAGGAATGAATTTATGTTTACAAGTCACTTTTTCTGTGACATCACACAAAATTTATCCACAATCAGAATTGCACTCTAATAGGTAATTGGTCTCCTACAAGATAAACAAAGGTTTTCTGCAAGACAAAAACTAACATGTTTAGTCAATTTTCATCAAACCTTAACAAATGCAAATGAATTAATCTTCATTGCATACTTACTTGTAAAATAACATTGCAGTAGTCATTTGCCTTGATGTTGTTTAAGCCAACTATACCTGAAAAAGAGGGGGAAGAGGTAGGGGTAATAAATTGCACTTTACATGCATTTATCAAACACTGAAATATCAAAATGCTCTTCATGAAAAGATTCATACATGTACATTTAATTTCTATATGTCAAATTTTCAAAGCTCAACTGTGAAAATATCTTTATAGCCAACAACACTTTCATGATAACAACTATGAAGTACGTAAATTAGCTGTAGCAAAGACACTTTTGAATGGTAATAGTTAACTCCTTTACCACACAATCTTGAGCTTTAATGACCTTGAAGAAGAATACTTATGAAAATATTGTGGTAACCAGCATTTCCTCCTATTCCCGCAAGGTGTTCTAGTTTTTCCAGGTCAAATCCCACCATTTCATAATAATTTCATTTGTTGTCTACACATGCTTTGGATATGGAAAGTCCAAAATTTTGTCGTGTGGTAAACAGTTAAAAGTGCAGTTAGCTACTGACTATTCAGCCTTAAAAATGTGTTCAACTGTTTAACCCTTTACCACTCAACAACATTTAAGACTGACAAAAGTTGAAGGCATTTGCAGACAACAAAATAAATGTGGCTCAAATTATTATTTTTATTTCTGAAAGGTTAGAAAAAAACATTGTTGAAAAAGGAGAAAATGCTGGTTACCAGCATTTTCTCCTTTTCCCACAATGTTTTCAAAAGTCCAATCTCCAGGGTCTTTAAAATTTGGGATTGTGTGGTAAAGGATTAAACTAACAGCAAATAGCAGATAAGTAAAAAATTCAATACTTTTTATCTTTAGCTTAAACATTTGTATTGTTTCTACTTACCAGGTAGGTATGTAGTTCCATCAAAAGCTCTGGACATTTTTGAGTTGCTATCCAGCTGCTCTATATGGCTCATTTTAAAAGTTGGATTTAAAACATACTGCAAATAAATAAGTACATTTATTATCTTAGTGGCCAAGTAGTTAAGTCTTCTGCCTATGCAGCAGGCAATTGACAGTTTGAATCTTGGTGGCACAAGGCATTATTCAGATATGGCTAAGATGGTGAACCACCAGCTAATCAAAATAATGGTCAGCGGATGCCTAAAAGCCTGGGGCTTTACCAAGGTAAGCACTTAAGAAATAAATGTATACAAAAAAGGTATCTCGGTAAATCCTTTTTATGGGTCTCGCTAAATCCTTTTTATGGGTAAAAGACTACATCTTATTTCACTACAAACTTTTCTACCAGCTCTCCCAAAGGACATTGTTCAGACAACTGCTATGAACTCAATTAAGAGCAACAGGCAGAGACACCTTGGTTTTCACTACTGTGTTGCTGGTTCTGAAGAAAACTCATGATTTCAAATATAGAATTTATTCTTTTGATGGGATTTTTCTGCAGTTTTATGTGGTAAAGAGTTACACAGGTAAAAAAACATTGTGGGAAAAGGAGAAAATGCTGGTTACCAGCATTTTCTCCTTTTCCCACAATGTTTTCTAAAATCTTATTTCTCAGGGTCGTTAAAACTTGGGATTGTGTGGTAAAGTGTTAAGTGTCCTGGGTCCCTATTCACCAACCATTCTGAAGAACTTTCTTTGTCTTGTTCTCCAGAAATTTCTACTTTTGAAAGTAACGCAACTCCTGATTGGCTAAACCATTTGGTTTAGCCAATCAGGAGTTGTGTTACTTTCACATGTAGAAAATCTTGGGGAATAAGACTAAGAATACTCTTAAGAATGGTTGGTGAATATGGACCCTGTACTTACAATGATGTCCTCTAATGAGGAGTCGATGATCTCATAATTGTCTGGCAGACAGTAAAACTTGTGTGTGAGCAGGTTGAGATAGACATGGTGGCTCTCTAACACACTGTGAGTGTAAGCATGAGACTTGTTGCCTCTACCTGAAGTGAAAGACAGTGAAGTCAAACATAACTTTCAACTCTTAACCAAACAATCTTGAGTTTTAAAGACCCAGAAGGACAAAAAAGCTTTTAAAAACATTGCAAGAAAAGGAGAATCAGCATTCTTCCTTTCCTCATGATGTTTTCTACTCTTTCAAAGGCAAATCTCAAAACCAGTACAACAGCATTTCTGGTTGTCTACCTTATATTCCGCGCAGTCAAAATTGCTGATACTGAATTGAAAGCCGAAGGATAAGCGATGCTATTGTTGCCAAATGAAACATATTTCTGAATGAAAAAAAAAAGCAACAAAGAATTTCACAACCAATGAATATTTCTTCCATCCATTAGTGGAGTTCTTCAATATCAAGGTGTGTTAAGACTTACTATTGGGACCATGTGTAAAAAAAAAAAAGAAAAAAAATGGCTTCATACATGAAGTACAACCAGATGCAACCATCCACATTAACAGAGGCATACTTCACTTTATGGATGAGTTAGTGTTTCAGCTACTTTATGGGTTATGGTGTATGTCCCAATAGTATTGTGCCGTCTTGCGAGACAGTTTCATTGTCTTACCAAATATGCACAAAGAGTGCTGAAAGAGAGATAACTCCATTGGACTGGTGATAATAAGTATTGGTATTCATTGCTGTTCAATTTGCCCATTTACCAAACAATTATGTATTTTCACCCAGAGAAATTTTAAGGCAGACCACCTCTAATAGGCAATATTTCAAATGAAAAAAAAAAAAAAAATTACCCCATTTGCTATTGTCTTAGTGTCTTAAATATGAAAATAACAGAAATATTGCCGATCAAAAAATGAAGTTACAGAAATTCCTATTACCCCACTCCCATTTCGGACACTGCAATAAGCTGGACAGCACCCCTAGGGTAATGAAATGCAAAATTAATGTTTTTGAAAAAAGAAAAAAAAAAAAAAAAAAAAATGTCCATTGTATCAAATTTGGTACCAAAAGACTTTGCACACAATGTTCTTTTAAAACTACACTGAATTTTAATGTAAACTGAGAGAAACTATGATAAAACTTGTATGAAAAGTAACAGGAGTATTTTTAATTTTACCCTACTTCTGAGACAAACTATCATATTTTTTCAAATTAATGTCGAGCTTCTATTAACAGGGCATAGATAAAACAGTTCACTATACCAACTTTTTTTTATTAATCTATAACATTTTCAGGATCTTTACCCTCACATTACTCAAAATATTTGATTTAGAATATTGCAAACCCCCCCCCCCCACCACAAAAAAAAACAAAAAAAACCCTGAATACCTGAAGACAATCAACTTCAAATTTTAGAACTGCAAAACACAGGATTTGCTGTCTTTCTGACTCATATTTCTAGAATAACATTCAAATATCACTTTCACTAGATGTCTCTTACCTTGAAAGTATTTTCCACAAACCAGGCAAGCATAAACATTGATGTGAGACAATGACACTGAACACAACTTCTCAAAATCAAAGTCCAGCACAGATCTACAAATAACAAACAAGATTCATACAGTCTCCTTGTTTTAATACAGACATACAATTTTGTTTGTTTGTATGGTGTTTCAAGCTGTTTTCAACATTATTTCAAATATACTGTGACAGCCAGTGCATGTATCCATGCTTTGTGGAGTTCCTTTTACCAATACTTCCCATGATATTCTTTCCAAGCCTCTAGCTGCTTTCACACATAAGGATTGAACCAATGATCAGGGCTGAGAGAGCAAAAAATATGATAATTCAAATACATCTACTTATTTTAAGGCACAGAATCTTGGCTTCTCTCTACCCTTCTGATGACAAAGATTTGAAAGTGGGGCTTATTAGTCCTCTGAGCACAGAAATAGAAACATAGACCTAAATACTGCTGGTTTTGTGTAGATCTTGAGCAACACTGCTCAATTCAAATTGGGCCTGGCAAGTTATGAGTAAGATGGCCTTTTCATTTGTTTTGGACTTGCTATTTTATTCCATGTTCAATTTTTATTCTAATGTTAAAAAAAAAAAAAAATAAATAAATAAATAGGTCAAGTCTCTTGGGACTGGACACCATCTATTAAGGCAGTTGCCCCACAGGTATTATTTAGCAAAATTTGGCACACCACACTCTCTAAGTGGTGAATCTCAAGTGTCCCTTCCAAAATGTTGGGGTCATGGAGATCCAATGGCACTGCTACTATTTACCCCTTCAAGTGCCATCAGCCTTTTGAGCCTTTTATAAAAAGCAATATGTAAATGTCAAACAGTCTTTTAAGCCAGTGGTTCCTTTCACTGATAAACAGACTTACCCCTTTACCAAAAAATCCCAAGTTTTGACAATTGTGAGAATGAACGCTATTAAAAAACATTGTATGAAAAGGAGAAAATCCTGGTAACCAGCATTTTCTCCTTTTCCCAGAATGCTTTCATCTATTTGAAAGAAAAAGTTCATGTATTCAGTAAAACTTAATTTGTCCACTTCAAATGCTTTTAAACTGGTCAAGTCTAAAATTCTACAATCTTGTAAAGGGTTAAAACATCGTTCAGCAGTAAAAGAGGGATTAATCCTGTCATAAGCACTCATTAAGCCTTGAAGGCAATGATGTACATAAAGTCTAAATGGTTATGTTTATAGCTAAAATATTGTACAAACCTATTAATTGTATCAAGGTACGGACATATTCTACTCTTGTCAACTTTAGGGTCATTAATTGGTGCTGAAACACAGAAAAAAAAAAACATCTTGAAATACAATTCCTCACCTTTTCTCTACATAGAATGAACAAATCATTTAATGGATTAACATTTAAGCAGCACTAAAGGTTGAAACTTTGGAACAATGGAAACAAACAAAGGGAGACAAATAATTGTCCATCTGACCTCCAAAGTTTTGACCTTAATTACTGGTGTAATATCTATCTGTTCCATTCCATGTATTATATCAAAGATAATTTTTTTCGGATTACCATGAAATTAACGTCCTTTTTCAATCCCAGTTTAGAACCAGGTGAAAAATACCGACAGTTTACAAGTTCAGGAGGTCATGTACGGCAGGTAATAGGGCTGGATGCCTTGTCTTATTAATAAGGAAATCTTAGAAATTTCTACTTGTCCACGGACAAGTAAATTACAAAAATCTACTTGTCTGCCAATGCGGTCCACTTGTCCAAAACAAAATTTTAAGTAGCTCACATAAAGTGACATGTCAGCAATATGGGGATACTCTCTACAAACCTTACAAAAAAAAAACACTGTTAAGTACTGTCGTCTGCAGTCAACCACAGAAATTCTTTCAACCATGCCTTGTTAAAAAACTCTTTTTTGTTATAGTTTCTTGTCACGGTCCGTGATTTACGTTTAGAGTCGCCAAATGGTTCCAGGGTCTCAGACTTGTCACTTTCCATTTGCTTTGAAAATTTGATAAAGAAAAACTGACCCATTTTCTCAGATTTTAAGCATCAGTTGATTGCTGAATCAAAATATGTTTTGGTTTGAGGCAGAGAAATTCATTGCTAAATCACGGCCCATTTTGCATGGAAGCTGTTTAAAAACAGATTAAAGGCTAAAATGTTCACATGTTCAACACTGTCACCAAAGATCTTTGAATCGGTGCTAAAATGATACTAAAAAAATCATTTTAATCCATAATGACGACCTTGATGTTCAGACATTTTTCAAAACAATTAACCCATAACCACACAATCCAGACTTTTAACAACCCTGAAGAAGAAGCCATTTGAAAACACTGTGGGAAAAGGAGAAAATGCTGGTAACCAAATGATTATTTCTGTTTTGGACAGGGTAGAAAACATTGTGGGAAAAGAAGAAAATGTTGGTTACCAGCATTTTCTCCTTTTCCCACAATGTTTTCAAAAGGCTTCTTTCATAGGGTCGTTAAAATGTGATTGTGTGGTAAAGGGATAATTATGACATGTATGCTGTTGTAAGTAATGTTATTGCTATTTAAATGTTTGCTGCATAATACTGGCAAATGCCCACCACTGGTGACAGATGTTTCGGTCACAGACGAGTTTTGTAAATTGGACTTATATAGTAAACCAATTGGATGTTTCCGTAACAAGGTAATTATATAACGGTAATGAGCCGTGATGTTTTTCACACCAAATAATAAAGTCTTGGTTCTGATTCCTTCAGTGTTTATTTTTTTCCCACACACTTTCAGGCATAATATTTTTATGTTGCTACTGTCATGCTGTACGTAAAATAATACCTAAAATCACTTAGTTCTATTTTCGATCATTTCAACCATAGTTGAGGTAATGAATAATATACCCATTCCTAAACTTGAAACCTGTTGTATCTCCTTTTACATCTATGTTCTGAACATGCCCTATCCCCTTAACTTTATGTGTGCAGTCTGATCTGCAAGTTTCTTCTTGTCCATTAGTGTTTCAGTTGGAAATGGGAGGTGTGAAAACAGGCCGTAAACGCCTCTATATACAATATACAGTACTCCCTTTGCTCTCACATAGTGTGTGTATGATTTTTTATGAAGTGTTGCATTGATGAACGCACTTTATAACCACCAGACGACGATTTTTGTGCATCAGACCAGATTTGAAAAACATTGCAGAAAAAGGAGAGGAACAAAACAGAACAGATATCTATTTTTTTTTCAGATGAAGACAAATGTACACATGGTCAGAATCAAAAGAGGTATGCACCAAAGCATTGTCAAGGTCTCTCACTCTCTTCATTTGCCACAATGTTACAAATGTATTATCTTTCTTTCTGAATTCACATTAATTATCCATAATTTTAACCCTTAGCGCATTGAATGAAGTAAAGGCTATTTTCATTTTAGAAAAAGAACATCTAATATTAGCTATTTCAAGGTTGTCCTTGTTCATGAGGTCTTAGAAATGCTGACAGCGTAAATCTACGATCAGACTCTGTGTTCTGCGCAATTTGATCTTTGCCTGAATCGGTCTCAAGGGCAACAAGAGTGAATGGTGGTCTGAGGGTAAATGGCTGGTTTGGAAGTTGACCAATTTGTTTCCGGATGAAATTATTTTCACATAAAAAACGTTAACAAGAATAGTATCATTTTTGATAAAACATTTTTACAAAATTTTAGGATTGGCTAAAGTTGGAGCCTGTTATCTGTAGGACGACTAAGTACTAAGGGTACAGGCTTAGGGTTGAGTATTATTCATTTCATCAGCTATGGGTAAAAACCGAAAATACTATATGGTGATCAAAATTTACTTATTTCAGGAGTTTATGTATACAGCATGGAAGGAACAACATAACAAATATAGTTATGTCTGAAAACGAGTGGCAATTACAAATTAAAAATAAAAAAAAAAAACAAGAGGGCCATGATGGCCCTGGGTCGCTCACCTTAGTAGAGTGCCTTAAAGGTTTTTCTTTAATTTGACCATGTGACCTAGCTTTTGACCGCAGGTGACCAAATTTCAAACTCATATTTCATGAAGACAAACATTCTGACCAATTTTCAAGTCAATTGAGCAAAAAATGTGGCCTCGAGTGCCCTACAGATATTTCTTTAATTTGACCTAGTGACCTAGATTATGACCCCAGGTGACCCAAATTTGAACCGGTCTTTGACTATATCAAAAGAAACATTTTAACCAATTTTCAAATCAAATAAATAATAAATGTGGCCTCTAGAGTGCCCACTAGCTATTTCTTTAATTTGACCAAGTGAACTAGTTTATGACCCCAGTTGACCCAAATTCAGACTCATGTGAGATTTTACAAAGACAAACATTCTGACCAATTTTCAAGGCAATTAAGCAAATAATGTGGCCTCTAGAGTGCCCACAAGGTATTTCTTTATTTTGACCTAGTTTATGGTTCCAGGTGACCCAAATCCAAACTCATCTGGTATTTCATCAAGACAAACATTCTGGCCAAACTTCAGGTCATTTGAGCAATAAATGTGGCCTCCAGAGTGCAAACAAGGTATTTCTTTAATTTGACCCAGTGAACTAGTTTATGACCCAAGTTGACCCAAATTAATCTTATGTGAGACTTTATAAAGACAAACTTTCAAACTCATTTTCAAGGCAATTGAGCAAATAATGTGGCCTTGAGAGTGCCAACAAGGTATTTCTTTAATTGACCTAGTGATCTAGTTTATGACCCAAGATGACCCAATTTTGAACTTAATGAACTTGTTGCGCTTAGATGGGCAAACAAACTTAGAAGAGAATCACTACATACCAAATATCAAAGCTCTACGCCTTCCAGTTTTAAAGAAGAATTTTAAAGTTTTCCTTCTTTGTTCCTATGTTCGAACTTGTGACCCCCGGGGCTGGGACAGTTTTGACCCAGGGGCATCATATGAACAAACTTGGTAGAGGTCCACTAGGAAATGCTACATACCAAATATCAAAGCTCTACACCTTCCCGTGTAAGAGAAAAAGAAATTTAAAGTTTTCCTTCTTTGTTCCTATCTTCGAACTTGTGACCCCCGGGGCGGGGCCAGTTTTGATCCAGGGGCATCATATGAACAAACTTGGTAGAGGTCCACTCTGAGATGCAACATACCAAATATCAAAGCTCCACACCTTTTGGTTTCAGAAAAGAAGAATTTTAAAGTTTTCCTTCTTTGTTCCTATGTTCGAACTTGTGACCCCAGGGGCTGGGCCAGTTTTGACCCAAGCAGCATCCTTGGAACAAACTAGGAGATGCTACATACCAAATATCAAAGCTCTATGGCTTCCCATTTAAGAGAAAAAAAAAATTAAAGTTTTCCTTCTTTGTTCCTATGTTTGAACTTGTGACCCCCGGGGCAGGGCCAATTTTGACCCCAAGGGCATCATATGAACAAACTTAGTAGAGGTCTACTAGGTGATGCTACATACAAAATATCAAAGCTCTACGCCTTCCAGTTTCAGAGAAGATGATTCTTAAAAGTTTTCCTTCTCTGTTCATATGTTCGAACTTGTGACCCCTGGGGCAGGGCCAACTTTTGCCCCAAGGGCATCATATGCAAAAACTTGGTAAAGATCCACTAGAAGATGCCACATACCAAATATCAAAGCTCCATGCCTTCCTGTTTCAGAGAAGAAGATTTTTAAAGTTTTCCTTCATTGTTCCTATGTTGGAAATTGTGACCCCCAGGGTGGGGCCAGTTTTGACCCTAGGGGCATCATATGAACAAACCTGGTAAAGGTCCACTAGGCGATGCTACATACCAAATATCAAAGCTCTACGCCTTCCAGTTTCAGAGGAGATGATTTTTAAAGTTTCCCCTCTTTGTTCCTATGTTCGAACTTGTGACCCCCGGGGCAGGGCCAGTTTTGACCCCAAGGGCATCATATGAACAAATTTGGTAGAGGTCCACTAGGAGATGCTTCATGGCAAATATCAAAGCTCTATGACTTCTAGTTTTAGAGAAGAAGATTTTTAAAGTTTTCCTTCTTTGTTCCTATGTTGGAAATTGTGATCCCCGGGGCGGGGCCAGTTTTGACCCCAGGGGCATCATATGAACAAATTTCGTAGAGGTCCACTAGGAAATGCCACATGCCAAATATCAAATCTCCACGCCTTCCAGTTTAAGAGAAGAAGATTTTTAAAGTTTTCCTTCTTTATGACTATGCTCAAACTTGTGACCCCCGGGGTGGGGCCAGTTTTGACCCCAGGGACATCATATAAACAAACTTGGTAGAGGTCCACTAGGAGATGCTACATGCCAAATATCAAAGCTCTACGCCTTCAAGTTTCAGAGAAGAAGATTTTTAAAGTTTTCCTTCTTTGTTACTATGCTCAAATTTGTGACCCCCGGGGCGGGGCCAGTTTTGACCCCAGGGGCATCATATGAACAAACTTGGTAGAGGTCCACTAGGCAATGCTACATACCAAATATCAAAGCTCTATGATTTCCAGTTTCAGAGAAGATGATTTTTAAAGTTTCCCCTCTTTGTTCCTATGTTCGAACTTGTGACCCCCGGGGCAGGGCCAGTTTTGACCCCAAGGACATCATATGAACAAACTTGGTAGAGGTCCACTAGGAGATGCTTCATGCCAAATATCAAAGCTCTATGACTTCTAGTTTTAGAGAAGAAGATTTTTAAAGTTTTCCTTCTTTGTTCCTATGTTGGAAATTGTGACCCCCGGGGCGGGGCCAGTTTTGACCCCAGGGGCATCATATGAACAAATTTCGTAGAGGTCCACTAGGAAATGCTACATGCCAAATATCAAAGCTCCACGCCTTCCAGTTTAAGAGAAGAAGATTTTTAAAGTTTTCCTTCTTTATGACTATGCTCAAACTTGTGACCCCCGGGGTGGGGCCAGTTTTGATCCCAGGGGCATCAAATGAACACACTTGGTAGAGGTCCACTAGGAGACGCCACATACCAAATATCAAAGCTCTGCGCCTTCTAGTTTCAGAGAAGAAGATTTTCAAAGATTTTGCTTTTTTTTTCCCTTTTTGTTGCCATGGCAACCAGAGTTGTGGGTGGAATTCAATTCTTTGAAAAATTTTGGTAGAGCTTCACCCAAGGAACATCCCTGCCAAGTTTCATCAAGATTGGCCCAGTGGTTTAGGAGAAGAAGATGTTTAAAGAAATTGTTGACGGACGCCGGACATAGGGCGATCACAATAGCTCACCTTTAGCATGTTGTGCTAAGGTGAGCTAAAAATAACCGTTCGCACAAACCGAAGCCTTAGGTGTGAAAAACGTCACAGTCCTACCGTATATTACTGCCTTGTTACCCAAACATCCAATGGATTTACTCTATCAGTCAAATTTACCAAACTTGTCTGTTACCGAAACATCCGTATTCTTTTTAAAACATAATTTAGATTTTCATGGTTTACAGTCAAAACGTCCCACTTTTGGTTAAAACGTCCTACTAATTTGGTTAAAATGTCCCAGTTTGAATTTGTTTCTTCTTATTAACTACTGGTAAATGTTGTAGTGGTTAATTAATTTGATCAATTTTTATATGAGTTATAAAGAATAAAGTTGTTTGTTAAAAGTTTTGTTGACATTACTTGCCAGTACCTTTGTATGATCAATGGTTCAGATGAAAAGCGTATCTCGTTAGTCAGTCGGTAATGACTAATGAACAATAATAATGACAAAATTATATGAATTAGTTAGTTTTGAAATTGTTCCTTTTTCCCGATTAAGCAGGTTTTCAAGGACTTATTCCTTATGTTTGTATGTTGCAGTTGAATTTGGTAACAAACGATCTCCCCTTGAAAATGGGTATTTTCAGGATCTTTGGAGGGCACCTTCTTTGGATAACCATATCATCTATCAAATATTTGTTAGTTTAAGCATGTTTAATCACATATAGTGGACATTTCAGTTGAATTTCGATGGCAGGTAGTGTGGATTGAGATTGGAGTCGGAGTTCAATGAGCACTTCCGGCAAGACATTTGGTGTATCATACATATGCTTAAAAACAAGTTACTTACATGTACATATTGTTTTGTATAGGGAATGTTTGAAAAAAGAAAGTGAGAGAGAGAGAGAGTGAGAGAGAGAGAGAGAGAGGCTTTTTTTACCCTTTACCAACCCTGCTTTTAGAAAATAAGATATCCCGGTTACCAGTGTGTTCTCCTTATTACACAGTGTTTATACACTTTACATATGTCACCAGAGATATTGCCAGATATCTACATAATCTCCATTTCCCTCAAGGTTTTCTACCTTTTCAAAAGCGAATTCGAATTTTAGGGCCTCCTTTTGAAATGTCTTTCATTTTGGAAGAGTTTAAGATTTTGTTTTTTTCCCGTAGAATGATGGGTTTTGTCTAGGACACCACAGGAAAACGGAAAAAATTAATCCAATGCCACTTACACACATTTTTTAGCGGCAAACTAACCAGCTGAAATTGAAAAGATTCTTGTGAAGCACATCAGTGTTATTAGCCCTCAACAGAAGAAAAACTTTTTCGTGAAACATTTTTGGAAAAGATTAAAATTCTCATAATCCGCATTTTTTCCGTTTCTGTTTCCCCTGTCTAGAGAGTGTTTCTTTCTCTTGGTTGTTACGACTTGGGATTGTTTGGTTATGGGTGAAGGGTTAAATGGATACTTTACACAATAAAATTTAATCAGTGAGAACATTGCAGACATGGAAAGGGTTCCCATACATGCACATATGTGCATGATTCACACACTAAATTGAATAATCACGCACAAAAATATGAAGTGAAACGTGCATGCACGCACAGGTTTTACGTCTCCTGCTGTCGATCATCAGTGGCGCCAATTGCGAAAAGTTACAAAAAAATGTCACCAAAACAGAAGCACTCGTGAGTCTTATGGCAACAAGTAATGTCTCTACATGATATTTAAAGATCTAAACTCTGATATATACAACAGGTATCAAATATGAAGATCACTGTTTATCACCGTTAATCAAGTTGTTATGTCATTTATTCATACGCAAATCTCTCTATAAAACACTAAGTAAAAACTTATTAGCGTCTGATATTGACAGTGAAATGGAAAATTCTACTGGCCATCTGGTTGTAAGTTGTCCCTCTGAACTTTGTCCAGTGAGTAAGGAAACATTAAAAACAACTTTTTGTTTAAATTACCCATATTATTTTCAAGAATAGATGACTGCAGAGTGAGACTCGTCAAAACAAATTTTCCATACACCAGACCCTTACTTTCCTCCATAGAAGCTTTACAATTTTCATTCTTAAGTGCACTCCTAGAATTTATCTTGCACTCCCAAACTTGTCCTCCAGGGAGTGCATGCACTCCCAAAAAAAGAATGCAAGTGGGAACACTGATGGAGCCATTTGAGCGTGTCGAATAAACATTCATGTAGATAGACAGTATTGGCCGTAACTCTTGGCCTGCATTATACAATTTAGAACCTACTTAACCTACATTACACAATTCTTGATTCTACTTGGCGAAAACTGTAAAAAGAAAGGCTCCATACACACGTGCAGGGTGCCCAATCACGTACTGCAGTACGTAATTCACGTATAAATTCTACTCCGCGCGTACAAATTTTTTGTGCTTATGTGCATGCATGCACTGTCAAAAGTATGCACGTACAAAAAGGAAAGTAATTATGTAAACTGCACATACAAATAAGATACCATTTCATATTGCATGCCAAACAAACAAAACGAACGTTTTACCTCATAAGTGGGTACCGTGCTTTATCCTCAACATAGAGCGGGTAAGCAAACACTTTCACTATATATATTTTGCGGCTCCCTCGTCTGTCTGAATAATTTTCGCTACGATTTTTTTAAAGTGTCAAAATCTACCACATATACAGGAAATCTGGTAATTAATTTTCAGTGAGAAATTAAAATCATTTAATAATATTATGATGCGCAGTTATTGTTAATAACACATTTTTCTGACATATGAAAGCTGAAAAATCAAGCAGCAAATTAAACATGTAATTTTCGTATTTATGGCGTCTGCTGCAGAAAAAATGTCATTACAACAAAAGCTGTTAAAATACTTAACAGCATGAAGATATGAGAAAGGTAGGTTTACACAAGTGGTTCTACCATAACACATTTTGTTTTATTTTGCCCTAACACAGCATGGCCTTTATTTGACAGAGTTTGAGCTAACAATGAGCCGATCGCCTGCTCCTCTGAGATTTTGAAAGAGCCAGATCTACAAACATCATCTTGGACAACGAGCATCAATCTGTCTACGCTTCCTTTTTAAAGCAGTTCTAATGTACTTCAGAACTTTGAGAAAGGAATAAAGGTGAAAAATCTGCCACAAAGGCGATCGATTATCAAAACTCATGAACGTGTTTGGCTTTTACCCTGACCACTGTTGCGATTATATCTAAGTATGTGCATGCCCTGGAGACATATGATGCATCCGCATTATCAACAAATGCATAATTTACTAATTTAATTAAGATCCCATTCATTATGGTAAAGGAGCTAGGGTATTAAAATTCATAAATAAAACTGAAACAGCCCAAAGTTACTCTGTACCCCCTAATTTTTCTTTGTATCCCCCAATTCAGAAGCTAGGGGGTACAGTGCACCCCCAATTTTTTCTCTGTACCCCAAATTCAAAACCTGGAGGGTGCATGTACCCCCAAATTGAAAACCCAGTGGGCATGATGACGTGAGTGTATTCTGATCTTGAAATACAGTTACGACATCTAATAATGGTTTAAGTCATACTAATTATGGTAAATGTCATAAGTTTTATCGAAAACTAATGTTATGCTTCTTGAAAATTTAAGTTCTGCAGGATATGGGTTAAAAATCAATGAATGACAATAAACGACTCCACCAAATGTAAAGAAAAAACTGCGAACAATTTCTGAAATAATAAAACGATATCAAACTAATGATTTTAATAAAATATATGGGAACATTAACAAAAAAAAAAAAAAAAAAAAATAGGGGGACGTTTTAGTGGGACAATTTAACCATTTCGGAATGGAAATGGGGACGTTTTAACCAAAAGTGGGACGTTTTGACTGTGGGACGTTAACCGATTTTCATTGGTTTTCGCGGTGAAGTGGTGGAGCATTTGTCGGTATTATGCAAATTTTGCAATATACAATAAACTTGTGTTTCATTTTATTACCGACTTCCTCGTAGTCTATTTCTGTTAATTCCTTTTTCGGTTCCTTTTTAGCTCTCTTTCGATCCTTATCCTCTTTACTCTTTTTGGACTTTTTCTTTTTTTCTCTGTCGGAGGGAGACCTTTTGCCATCCCTCTCGTCATGGTACTTTTTAACTTTCTTTTCCTCAGCTCTTGATTCTTCTTCTCGTTTGCGTTTGTATGAGCTTTCAAGGTAATCATCGATTGTTTCGAGTCGTATTCGCGACGACTCTACCGCCATCTTAACATGCCTTTGTGAATTGCGTCATCAAAATCGGTGTAGTAGCCTCGCTTACAATAAAATTATCAACTCATGCCTTTTTGAATTTCTTTCCAAAAGCTTTAGAAGTTGACCCATCCTAGAAATCTTTCAAAATGGTGATACTGGCCTTCTTTCATATCGTTTTGATTAAAATATAAGCTAGTAAAAAATCAAAATTAAGAGTAAGAAACAAAGAATATATAATTCGAACCATCCTGTGTAAGATCATTAATCGATTAAAAATCAAGCACGCTACCGATAGGGCATATATCACATGAGACCGGTCAGTATGCGGATAACTGGATTATACCGGATCGCTAGATCTATTCAGTATTTCTGTTGATTGAGTTAAAAATTTGAAAGTTGAATCCAAATTGTTCTCCAAAAACTTTTGATAGGCATAATTATTCGAAAAAACTTCCGATTTATTTACATTTTTGTGATAATGAGGCATTTTATTTGTTTTTGGTCTCTTCCGGTAGATATATTCTCCTTTGGCCAGTTCCACATATTTTGAAAACATTTTTGGAAGGGACGCAGGTGCAGATTTCTTTTTTGCGTTAATGGAATGGATTCGCCACAAAAATCAGCGAAGATTGACATGAGTCATGGTTTTATGAAGAGTATTGTAAGAAATCAAGTAGATAGGTACTGTACTAATTCACTTGTAATTATCGACCAGTAAACTAAAGGGTATGAGTGAAACTGAAAGCGAAATTGTTGAACATTGTCAGGTGAAGTATGTTGTGAGGTATGCCCCCAAAAAAGGTGGTAGAATTGGGCTCCTTCCATGGAGGTGGTTGGGGAGGGTTCTCTCTTGATAAGAATTTTATTCCGTGGCTTAAATTTTTCTTTAAAATCTTTCAGTAATGAAAGTTTCACTGAAACTATTTACAGTTTTAACACGGGAAAAGGGGAACAGATACCAAAAGGGCAGATAACTCTCAAAATACTAGTAGTTGACTTAATGAAAATTTTTCCTATAAAAGAGCTTTGCTACGTAT
The DNA here is from genome assembly GCA_945859785.2 of Tridacna gigas. NCBI lineage: Eukaryota > Metazoa > Mollusca > Bivalvia > Cardiida > Cardiidae > Tridacna > Tridacna gigas. The sequence goes on along the minus strand of OX244030.2, from coordinate 45,840,753 downwards.
AGGTCATAATCTTGTTTATTTGATGTTATCCTTTGTAAGGCTGTGTTTTACTGCTTTTAATCTTTACTCAATGACAAAATCTTACACTTGTCTGCATTGAAAGCATATTGTAATAAACTGAATGTGGCTTTTGCCTCATTTATTCTTGTAAAAGGAGGAACTGCTGGTTATCTGAATTATCTCCTTTGCTACGTTTTTCCTAAAAAAAAAAATATTTTCATCAAGGTTATGAAAACACTATCTTGCTTGGTAAAAGGTTACATAAGAGTCTAATACATCAAAGGTAGGCTCATTTGTATGGGTATGTATGTGACTATGTGTGTGTGTGTGTGTGTACATGCCTGTGTATGCTTCTGGACACTGAAACCTGGATATAATGAAATAATACAAAAAAAATATGCTTTAACATTAATTTGTGGAAAATTGCAGTGTAATGAGTGAATGACCTGTTTTTGCAGTGATTGATCCTACTGTGTTTATTTTGAACAGAGATAACTATGACAAAGAGGTGAAATCCAAAGCTATAACAGACAAGCGAAGAGGATTTCCTCATAGCAATAAACCAAAGAAACCTGACGCTGCCATATACAAACCTCCGGTGAAGAATGAACACTTTGACGATGCAGATGAAGAATCTGAGTCGGAAGGTAATATGCAGATGGATTGAATCTTTACTCTAGCTGCTTTAGTTTAGAGTCTAAGAAGCACAAAGATTCCTTGAGCCTCAATGATTAATCCTGTACCAAATTACAAAATAGTCAACTCTACCAAATTAAAAGCATTTACAAGCTACAAATTGAGAGTAGCTCAAACAAGTTGGCTTCTTTAAAAAAAGAAACCAGGAAAGGTCAGCATCAGTGTTTTCAAATAGTTTATTGGCTTTAAATTTCAGTATGTTTCACAGCATGTAAACAAACATGTAAACAAACAAGTAAGGCATTATATGATTGCTGCTGCATAGAAACCTACGTTTTACATGACAGACAGGTGACCTTCCCGCGGATTCGATTCGCATGATCTTTTTCGGCGGTGTTCTTTCTCTTTTTTAACGAAATTCTTTTTCCCCGCTTGGCTTTGTGTATTTAATGAAAAATTACAACTGTTGGAGAGGTCATTTTGTTCTAAAGATAATGACTGTAATTGAAACTATCCTTTGGATAGAAATAATGCATAATTGAAACTGTCCTTTGATGTTAAGCAAGCATTAGCTCCCTAAGTTTTAGTGTCTGGATTTCGAAAAGATGAATGATGGAATAGAATATAAAAGAAGAAAATATAGAAAATAATCTTGGTTTTTGTATCTACCGTCGAAACACATTTGCCATCAAACAAATTCAAAAATCTACTTTTGAAATCCGTCAAATAAAAACAAAATATGTCTATTTCCTATTTCAGTTTTTTGATTTCGGTTTATTTTTAAAACCATGACGAAACAGACTGTGTATCAGAACAATTTTGCAAGAAAGGTGGATTTAGATTGCAATTTCTGAGGCAGCCTGCCTTTTAAACTCACCACTGTTGGAGAGGTCTGATGACCTCTCCAATAATGATTTCTGGCTTTAACAGGATAGGAAACATCATGGAAAAAGGACTCTTTCCAAAAGCCTTCTTCTTCAGGGTCGTTAGAACTCGGGATTGTTCAGTAAAGGGTTAAATAGTTGGATTTTTACTCAGGATATCCAGGTTCAATCGCTCCTGGCAGTGCTAGCCACGACAGAGTATCCTTAGGCAAGGAAGTGCAGCACAGAATGTGTACTGGCGAAAGTTAGGAAAGACTATTATAAATAACCAAAATGATATTATTCAAATACTATCAGACTTGTTTATCCCTTTACCAGATAACAAAATTTTAGACTAGTCCAGTTTGAAAGCATTTGCAGACAACAAATCAAATGTGTCTCAAAAATTGAAATTTGATTTGGAAAGGGTAGAAAACATTGTAGGAGAAGGAGAAACATTGTAACCAGCATTTTCTCCTTTTCTCACAATGTTTTCTACACTTCCAAAGGCAAATTTCTACTGTTGAGTAACATTCATTTTGGCGTCTGCAAAAGCTCTTAATTTGGGCAAGTCTAAAATTTTGTTTGGTAAAGGGTTAAAGAGGTCGATAGTAAAGTTGAATATGATCTCATGTAGATTTTTAGATTAAGTCAGGTTGTGTCATTATCTCTGAAACTTGCAGCAGATAAATTTTCAGACAAAATGGAGTTATGCATAAACAAGGAGAATTAAAGTTTGATACCTGAAATTGAATACATGCAGAAACATTACGGCAGAAGAAGAAATTGGTCAGTGCATCTTCCTTTACTTTCTTGGAGTTTATTTTACCAGTACTTCACAAAATATTCATCCCAGGCCACTGACTGCTTTCCTACTCAACCAAAGTCAAAACAATGATTAGTGGAGAGAGAGAAATAAATCCTATCGCAAAGACTACCATCATTCCTTGGAATGAACCTGACATAGCTGGGGATTCGAACCAGCAATCCCTTGGTCTGAAGCTAATATTTTGTTGGTTGGTAAAGAGTTCAATGATGGAAAGAACGTCCATTGTTTATCTTTAGTCTGAACTGTTTCACTCCTGTCGCATAATGAATTGGTATTGGCATCTGATGTTATTTCAGAAGATGATCTGCCAAGGACTCTGTTCACTTTGGAATTTGAAGATAAAGATGGAAAAGTGTACAAGCAATATGTAAAGGAGGTAATGCTTTGAATATGAGCCATGCTCTGTGAAAAGGGGGCTTAATGCATCTGCGAAAATTATTGACCCAGTTCAGCCTGCGTAGTTTGCGCAGGCTGACCTTGGGCGAAACTTTTTGCTCTAGGTCAATTTCCTGCATGGCTACAGACAAGTCTACCTCAAGATTGAGTAGGGTGTTAAAAAAAGTGGCTATTATGGATACATAATTATGTGATGGCTTGATTGGTATCAGGCATTAGGGAGATGATTAAGCCCTCTTTTGCCAGAGCATGGCCCATATAGTAAAGTCTGGGATAATGTGACCCAAGTAGAACAAGAGAATGCTTGAAAATTTTCAAAGTGTGTAAAGACTGGAAAATTTTGAGAAAAAAAAACCAAGTCAATTATGTACTAGTATTTTATAAGTGTTTGCGCAAGTGTACCATTTACCACACAACAATAATTTTAGACTTATTCAAGTTGAAAGCATTTTTCAGATGGCAAGTAAAATTTCCCATATGATTGGATTTGTCCTTGAGAGGGTAGAAAACATTGTGGGCAATGGAGAAAGTGCTAGTTACCAGCATCTTGGCCATTTTCCCATAACATTTTGAAAAATGTTAAAACTCAGGCTTGTGTGGTAAAGGATTGAAATCGGAAAATCTAAATAATGTAGTAGGACCAAACTAGGGATTAAAAATTATCAGTGTATAAATTTTGGGGGAAAAAGACAGGTCAATTTATAAATCCCCATTCTCACTGTCCCGGTTTTGCGACCCCGGTAAGCCCTAGCTTGAGAACCGTGAAGAACCGGGAGAAAACCCGGGAGCATTCGGGATGAACTGTGATGAACTGGCCAACAGCCCCAGTTGTTTTAAAATGTTTAATACAAATGGGGGTCACCTGGAAGGATGCCGACGACCGCCTTAATGGGGGGGGGGGTTCTGGGCCGATGCTAGGAAATCCTGGGGCATGTGGGGGGCCGTACCTCCCTCCACCGTGATAAACCATAGCATTCCGGGGGTGTTGTGGGCTGCGGTAAGCCCTGGTAAAGCCCCGTTCATCCTGGTAGAGCCAGGAAATGGAACAGTTCTAGCAGGTTTATCCGCTGGTTATGCCCCATTTGTAACTGGAAAATGATGATACACCAGTGACCTACGGTTTGGGCAGGCAGAGCCCCATTTTGTTAGGGAATGGCCCAGTGGAACGGGGTCCATGCCGGACGTAGAGAAAATTATTAGACTTGAGCCAGTCTGCAAGTCCTTCTTCCTGCTCCTTAGTCAGGAGGAGTGAAGGCATTCTTTGAAGCTTTTTGGGCTGATTTTGTGTCGGTGATAGTGACGGTTCTCTTTCAAGATAAGTATTGGCGAAGGTGATCGCCGACCAGCAGAATCTTCATCCGATGCTGGCTCATCTACCTGTACACACTTTTATGATCTTGTTTGATGTTTTGCCTAGAATAATACCATATCCGGGTAACATCGGGTAAGACCGGCACGTCATCGGGTTACAACCGTGGCATGCTGGGAAGCTGTAGCGGTAATTGGGACACCACCAGCAACAACCAGGGTCACACCAGGCTTTACCGGGAAACACAATGGCCTGCACCGTAACTACGCCGTTGGAAACAGGGTACAAACGTAGCTACCCCGGGGTCCAACTGAAAGATACACCAGGGTAACACCGGTAATATGAGAATGCAATTTATTTTTTATGAAAACAGTCCCGGATCATCACGATATACCGGCATCTCACCACCGGGGTGTACCGGGACCAGCATCGTGACAGTGAGAATGGGACTTAAGTGTTTGCACATGTTCAAAAATCCTTTACCACATAACAAAAACTTTATACTTGTCCAAGTTGAAAGCAATTTCTCAGATGGCAAATACATGTATAATGTAGCTTGAATGATAGGATTTGTCTTTGAAAGTGTAGAAAAAATTGTGGGAAAAGGAGAAATTGCTAGTTACCGGCATTTTGTCCCCTTTCCACAATGTTTTCAAAATCTTCATTCTGCAGGTTCAGCAGAACATGAGATTGTGTTGCAAAAGGTTAATATAGTAAAATCTGGATAACGCTACGAAGTAGGACCAAGACAATCATAGAAAATTTTCAACATGTAAATAGTTTTCGGGAAAAATGTCGATTCTGTTATTTGATAAATGTTTGTGCATGTTTATCTTGAAATTGGTTTAGATACATTGAATTGTACTATGAATTTTTTTTTCAGTAGCAGAAAAATGCAGGGGGCAGTTCTAATTGATGGCATGAGCACTTAAAACTGCTGCTACACATTTTTTATTCAAAGTCATAAGATTGTTTATATATTAGAAAGAAACTTAACAACAAAGCAAAGTATTTGAAGAAAGTTTTTCTTTCCCTTGTTGCTGGGTACTGCATGGCTTGGTTGTAATGTAGGATTAGTAATTTGGAGGCCCCAGGTTAGATCCTTACTTGAAGATTTTTCATGAGATTGACCCTGGGCAATACAATTTAGAGCTCTAGCCTAGTACTGGTGAAATAATGTTGAAAGTGGCATGAAAGACCACTTGATAAATCAATCAGTAGTATCTCTCCACATCTTTTGAAAGCAATGACAGATCACCATGTAGTACCTTGTGCATTAATATATGCTAATAACAGTTCTGGATATTCAAATTTGAGTGGGGGCAAAAAGTAGGGCTAATTAACTCTCTAGCAAATGACAAAACGTTAGACTTTTCCAAATTTTGCAGACAACAAAATAAATGCAACTCACAAATTGGAATGTTTTTGGAAAGATAGAAAACACTGTGGAAAAAGGAGAAAATGATGGTTTTCCCACAATGTTTACAAAAGGCTTCTTTTTTAGGGTTGTTAAAACTCTGGATAAAAGGCTTTATATCGCGTCTAAAGGTTTATCAAGCCTCTGTATGAGTAGCATTTATATTTGAGCCATGTTCAGGCAAAAGGGGGCTTAATGCATCTCCTTGTTGCATCAGACCAAGCAAGCCATTACATAATAATGGACCCATAATAGCCACTTTTTTTAACAACTGACTTACTCATGAGGTAGACTGGTCCCTGGACATACAGAAAATTGACCAATAGCAAAAAAGCAGACTGCAAAGGCTGACCTGGGTGATTCCTTTCGCAGATGCATTAAGCCCCTTTTTGACAGAGTATGGTTCATTTATATTATAGCTATAAAAGTTCACGCCCGTTTTAGTTGTGTATTAGAAGAATTGTATAAACACAGGCCATTATCTTGCTCTGGTTTAGGATTATTCTTTGAATACAGATTTCTAATTTCTTTCTGACTCTTTTTAGGGTATCACAGCCAGCCTTCTAGCCCAGAGAATGGGCTATGACCGAGGTTTGACACCAGCTATGACAAAAGCACTTGAGCAGAGACTGCAAGAAGAAATAAGAAAACGAAGCAAAAAGGGTACATGCTGACCAAGAAGAAATAATTGAAAATGGAATAACGACTACTGCTAAGATGAGACCTAATGCTGCTTAGTAAACAGGTTGGGCCTGTGTAATAAGAAAACCTCAAGAAATATGAGAATGGTAATAAAAGGTCAGACCGCACCTTTCAAACATGGATTTCCATTGTCCAGAAACACACCTATTGTTGTCATGTTGCTCATAGAGCTGATCTGCATGTATTTCAGTTACATCTTAAAGTGTGTACAGTGCATTAAATGCCAATTTTTAAAGCCTAAGGGCATATGCCACAGTTTTTTCCTATGGACAGATTTTTTTCGTTTTTGCTCGGGTGATAATATAATTTATGCAAAGTTAAAATTCAAATAAAAAGAAAATCATTTTTTTGCAGAGCAAAATACAAAGATACAGTCCTTCTAAGGGCATAACTTTTGTCAAAATTACAGGAAATAGGCTTTAATTTCAAACCTTAAAAAAGGTTCTTAAAGTAACAAATAAATGATTATTCCTAGAAATGTGATATTTGCCAATTGTAAAAAGGATTAATTGAAAGAATTATGGCACTAAACAGATCACAGTAGTAATTAGTTGTCATGTGTAAGGCTTACTTTCTGATCAGTTTTCTGCAGTTCCAGTGGACAGGTTTTTTTTTTTAAATTGTGCACTGAAGTAGCACTTTCTATTTTGTAAAAAAAAAAAAGAAACATGGTGCAAAGTGGTGAGCAGCGAAACATATGTCCTTAACTTGATTCCATGTGATACTTGTTATCATTGTGTCTAAGGCAACATGTTATTCTTTTATGTGATATACATGAGTTTTTTGGAACCTTTGCCTCTTGTGAAACTTGGAATGTTATCTATTGTCTGTATGTAAAGTTTTTATATACTGTTGAAAGAACGGTAAAACACGACTTTTAAAAACACTTTGTGAAAAAGAAAAAAAATGCTGGTAACTAGCATTTTCTCCTTTTCCTATATTGTTTTATTTATTTATTCATTCATTTAGAAGATGAATTCCATCATTTGAGCCACAACATTGTGTGAAAAAGAAAAAAATGCTGGTTACTAGCATTTTCTCCTTTTCCAATATTGTTTTATTCATTCATTCATTTAAAAGATAAATCCCATCATTTGAGCCACATAATTATAATCTGTTGTCTGAAAATGCTTTCCATTGGACAAGTCCAAAATTTTGTCTAACTCTCTGGTAAAGACTTAACCCTTTACCACATGATTCTGTGTTTTTATGACCTTGAAGATTGCTTTTGAAAACAATGTCAGGAAAGGAGAAAATGATGGTAAATCCTTTTCTCACATTATTTTCTAAACTTACTTAGACAAATTCCACAATTTGAGCCACACTTACTTTGTAGTGTGCAATTGCTTTCAATTTGGACAAGTCTGAAATTTTGTTATCTGTGAAAAGTTGAGACAAAGATAAGTTATTGTTACAGAATTTATACAATCTCAATTGTAAATAGATCTGCAGATGCATTGTATTATTTATCAATTAGCAAGTATATTTACTTACTGCAACTATATTGTGGTTAATGAATATTTATTAACTTTTATTAAAGCATTTTTAGCAAAGCCAATTAAATCTGTTGGTCTTTTGTTGAAGGCCTACAAATAGTCACTGTAAACAAGTGTTTGGTTCAAATTTAGTTTAAGGTACAAAATGCATATCATCCAAGATTTGGACTACCTGTATCTTTACCTACAGCATTTGTAGTGCAAAACCTACCTCTATATTGAATGGTCACGGGCCTCCTGTACAAGGAGAGGGCAATACATACTTTGAACCAAGTGAACTTTGCAATAGGCTTTATCCCTTTATCACAAAAACCCGAGTTTTAGCAACCCTTTGGAAAGAAACCTTTTGAAAACATTGTGGGGAAAGGAGAAAATCCTGGTTACCAACATTTTCTCCTTTACCCACAATGTTTTCTATCCTATCAAAGACAAACTCCATCATTCGAGTAACATTTAAATTGTATCCAAATGCTTTCAATTTGGACAAGTCTACATCTTTGTCGAGTGGGACAGAGTTATATGTGCTATGTGGTACCACTCTCTCAACCCATGTTTACATGATCTTTTACTTGTCTTGATGCATTATGCTGTCAGACTGGAAGGTAAAGGAAGTATGAATTGCTCATTTTACAGATACCTAATGGTACTGTGGTCTTAAACAGTCTAAAAATGGCAATTTATTGCCAAGAGTTTACCCCATTATGAGTCTGAATAAGGGTCACATTGGATGGAAGAGTCTGTCACTTGGGCAAATCCCAGAAACACCTTGTGAACACTCTTGAAGACACATTTTCCCTCAAATACTCATGAAAGTTGGTTAGAATCTCTTTCCTGATTATAATCCAGAGTTTGAAAATGGATCAAATACATTTGAAGGTTGGTCAGAATGCTTGTCTTGATGGTATCTCTTTTTTTTTTTTTTTTTCTGTCTTTGACATGGGTCATGTTTGGTCAAAAAGGTCACTTTGAAAAGCCTCTGGGGATTTTCATCTTATTACTCAAGAAACCTGGTCAGAATGTTTGCCTTAGTAATATCTTCAAAAAATCTTGAAAATGGGTCAGCTCGGGTAAAAAAACAAGAGCACCACATGTGGATGCCAACGCTTGGATGCAGTTGCAGGATTTTCAGTGAAAACAAGTGTCAGAACAGTTTACCAGCATGAGCAGAATGTTAATTTTTGCTCATGGCCCTACAGAATCTTAGAAAATCCAGGCAATCAGTGTGGGTATATAGTACTGCCTTTACACGCATAATTTTGTAGGGTCGATGTGTGTATTTTCAACATTTAGAGACAAATATGACTGGAAGAATGTGCAAGGACAGAAAACACTGAGGAAAATGAAGAAAAATGCTGATAAGCATCATCTTTTCCTATCTCACTATATATTCAAATCTTCCTTCTGAGGGATTTTTAGACTGTCTTTAATTGATTGTTCTCCAAGGCTAGATATTTATTCATATACTAGTTTGATAATTATACCCTCTGAGGATAAAAAACTAGTTTTCTTTCAGTTCTGCTTGCAATAAAGCACCGGCTACATTGTGACAAAAGAAGGAATTGCTTGTAATGAGCAATTTTTGTACTTTCTAAATATTTGTCTGTATATATTGCACCTTGATACATGTTGTTTATTTGTGCCTTCCCGAGTCTACCTTACCATTACTCTGCAGAACACTCTTGCCAAGCCACTGGCTCTGTTCCCAGCAAAACATGGTGAATTTATCAAAATCATATTCAACTGAGAATGATGAATGAATCCTCTGCAATGACAATCATCAACTCTATTAAAAAACAAGAGGACCATGATGGTCCTAAATTGCTCACCTGAAATGCAACTCGGCTGTCATTGTTATGGCCACTTGCCTCTTGTTTTTTGCTGGAATGTTTTAGTTTTGAAAATGATTCATCCATATGGCAATACCAACAATCAGAGCAGGTAAGAAAATGATAGTCGAAATTATAGGCCCTAGAGTGTAAACAATAGAATTGTCATCAAGATTTCCCTCTTTATCTCTATGTGAAATCCAAGAACCCACAACATAGGGCCATTTTCAACACTAGGGCCATAATTTGAAGTATTTTGGTAGAGGGCCACTAGATGATGCTACATGCCAAATATGAAAGCTCTAGCCCTTACGGTTTGGGACAAGAAGATTTTTAAAGATTTCCTTCTTTATCTCTATGTGAAATCCGAGACCCCACAACATAGGGCCAATTTTTAACACCAGTGCCATAATTTGAAGTATTTTGGTAGCGGGTCACTAGATGATGCTACATGCCATATATGAAAGCTCTAGCCCTTACAGTTTGGGACAAGAAGATTTTTAAAGTTTTTTCTTCCTGTTGCCATGGCAACCAGAGTTCTTCATGGAATTCAATTCTTTGAAGTGTATTGAAAGAGCATGACCTAAAGATCATTTCTGTGAAGTTTGATTGAAATCTGATTGTTAGTTTAGGAGGAGAAGATTTTTTTTGTAATTGTGAATGGACAGACGGACGGACATTTACCGATCACGATAGCTCACCTTGAGCACTTGGTGCTCAGGTGAGCTAAAAAAAATGCCAAGTTTGGATTCAAACTCACAGCTCCTCAATTTATCGGCTGTTTGATAATGATTAACCCTTTACCAAACGACAAAATTATAGACTTGTCCAAATTGTAAGCATTTGCAGACGACATTTTCATTTAAATGATGTTATTTGATTTTGGAAGAGTATAAAACATTGTGGAAAAAGAAGAAAATGCTGGTTACCAGCATTTTTTCCTTTTCCTACAATGTTTTCAAAGGCTTAATTTACAGGGGTCGTTACAAGTCAGGATTGTGTGGTAAAGAGTTAAGCTACCAGGCTTTGTAAACATTCTAGCTAGCCTTTAACCCTTTGTCAGGTTACAAAATTTTCGACTGTCCAAGTTGAAAGTTTTTGCAGGCAACCCTTTACCAAACAATCCTGTGTCTTAATAATAGTGGGCTTCTGAAAACATTGTAGAAAAAGATGATGGTAACCAATTTTTTTCCCCTCAGTGTTTCCATCCCTTCAAAAGAAAAGTTTCAGTTTCTGAACCACATTTACTTTGTAAGTGAAATGCTTTCAATTTGGAACAGTCTATAATTTTGTCATTTGAGAAAGGGTCAAATGTGACTCAAATGATGGGATTTGTCTTTGAAGATGTAGAAAACATAAAGGGAAAATGGAGAAAATGCTGGTTACCAGCAATTTCTCCTTTTTCCCACAATGTTGTCAAAAGGCATCTTTCTCAGGGTCGTAAAAACACAGGTTTGTTAAGTAAAGGATGGAGTCCAAGATGCAAGCAGCGAAATCAAAACTACCACTGTTGTATGGTCTTTGTGATGACTAAGTTTCAATTTAAAGCCAAACCTTCCGCTGTTAAGGAGCTTACCTCCTCAAGGCAATGAAGCAAAGCAAGAATAAAACAAAAAGTCACTAGTCACAACTTCTTTAATGTAATACCTGTATATCTAAAATATGGCCTGAGTGTACTTCATGAAGACACTTGATTCAAGTAAAAGCTAACAGTAAAAAATCTCGCTCAATAATACCAGTGGTAATGTATATATGAGCCACACTCTGTGCAAAGGAGGTTTAAACTATCAACCCAGGTCTGCCTGCATAGTTTGCACAGGCTGACCTGATAGGAAAATGCTCCAGATCAATTTTCTGCAGGTCCAAGTGCCAGTCTACCACATGATTAAGTCGATGATTAGACAAAATGGATTTTGTTGATCAATAATTATATCACAACTTGCTCAGTAAAATGCATCAGAGAGATGCATTAAACCCTCTTGCCAAAGTGCTGCTCATATACACATGTAAACACAATCTACAAATTAGGGCTTTTAACAGATCATGAACATAAAAATTCAGCAACTTTATGACATAAAACTTTTCTTATTTCAACCAAGGTATCCATACACCCATTAGGTGCACTGAAATTTATCTTAACAAATTTTGACTTATAACCCTTGTTATTCAGTTTGTTACAATAATAATATGTTATTCGCCATCCACCTGGACAATATTCACAAAAAAATTGTAAATAGCATTCATATTCCAATTTTGAAAAATTTTCTGAATTCCTAAGTAACACTATTTCTGATGCCTTAACTCTTCAAACAAAAAAAAAAAAAAACCCTTAATAATTTCAATTTGTCTGACTTGAAAGGATTTGAAGATATTTTAAATGTAATTAAAATAATTGGTTTGTCTTGGAAAACATTGTGGAGAAAGGAGGAGATGCTAATTACCAGCATTTTCTCCTTTTCCCACAATGTTATCAAGAGCATTCTCCCCAGGGAATTAAAACCTGAGATTGTTTGGTAAAGGGTTAACCAATCAGAAATTCTGTAACTTTCTGAATTTAGAATTCAACCTAGAATGCAATTAAGAATGGATGGTAAACAGAGAACACATACAATTTTTGTCCGGTTGCAGACCACTTCAGCAAACGGAGAAATTGCAACCTGTAATAGATGCCACAGTTGTGTAAATTATTAAAGCCTTTGTCACAGTAAATTATCCCTGTTACAAGTCCCCCCTTCCGATTTTCTTCTGGTGGTTTCTTCCACATATTCTTATCATGCTTCAATAGCCTGGATTTTTCCTTTCTTTCTTTATAAAAACAAATGTAACTTGCAGGGTAGTTAAATACCTATTCTAAGTGAAAACTAAAATAGTAAAATACATAAAGTAAGGAAATTCAATTTACCTTCACTTTGACATTCGAATAATGAAAGGATTTCCACAAATAATGTGAGTGGATGAGCTGTTTACAATGAATAAATATGAAAAACATAAAGTAGATGAATACAAGAGTGGAGTTGATATACATAAATAGTCCAGGCATTTCAGCTTACAAACACAAAAACTGCCACAGAAATTGACTCGCTACCTCAGTAGGCTATTCTTCATTCTGCATCACAACATTTTCGTATACATGAAATCCTTTATACCTCCTGATTGTTCCTACATAATATGGATGTTTCAAACTTGTTGGCTGCACTTTTGTTTCAGATGGAATTGAGTAAATACCAAGAAAAAGTTGTCCAAACTACAAGATGTTCTTGTCAGAATTCTTTACACTGTAATATTGGCATCTTCAATAAAGATGACTAAAATCAGTTTTGTTTACTAAGCATTGATAAAAAGGAGCAAGTGCAGGGCACTCTACATAAAATCCTACTTAAAATCCAGTGTAAAACTAAAACTAACAATTTTAAAATGATACACTTTTATAAACACTAATATCTGTAACATATTACTCTGACCAATGCCCCTTTCCAATTCCATCTCAACCATTCCCCGTATGTCACCAATCCCTGGCCGGGTATCAGCTTACAAACTTAATGGAATCTGCCACATGCTTCACACATTATATTTTAACCCTTTGAGCTTAGAATTATGGAATTGGGAGCTTTTCAATTAGAAAAACAGCTGCAATATTGCTATTTCAAGGTTGTTTCCACCAGAATATGTAGCAAAGTAGCTGACAGTGTAGATCTTAAGCTCAGTGCACATTCTGTGCAGTCTGATCTTGATCTACACTGCAAAAATCAGTTCCAGAGCTTTAAAGGTTAACTCACTTAGTACCCCCTGAAGAATTTTATTTTTTGGCCAGCCATGGGACCACCTTTGGAAACATTGGTGCAAAAGAAGAAATTGCTTATAACAAGCTGTTTATCCTTTTACCATGGTTTCCCCAGTGGCTTCATCCATTAACCCTTTACCATGCAATCCCAACTTTTAACGACCCTGAGGACAAAGTCTTTTGAAAACATTGTGGGAAAAGGGGAAAATGCTGCTAACCAGCATTTTCCCCTTTTTTTACAATGTTTTCTATCCTATCAAAAACAGAAATCTTCAATTTAGCAACATTTAAATTGTTGTCTGCAAATGCTTTCAATTTAATCCAGTCCAAAATTTTGTCATTTGGTACAGGGTTAAACCTAAATCTATCATAGTTTCCATGTTGATCATCCATATTACACAGGGCTATTAGTTTTCAAACTCTGCTGCAAGTTTGTTTCATGAGTTTGTTAGCTAATCTTTTCTTTGCTATTCAAAAATCTTCAAAAGGACATTCCCTTATCATGAGGCTTAAACCTGAGTAGCAAAATGTTGTCATAGCATTTAATTCCTCACTCCCTGCTCAACTTTTTGCGTAGTGCAAATCTCTTCTAAAAACATTGTTGTAAAAGGGGAAATTACACACAATATTTTCCATTTGACACTGTTTTCACTTGTGTTTGTGTATTACACATTTGTTTTGACCATGCCAACTCGACCAGAATGCTATTTTACAGTCTTCTGCAAATCTGTTTTAGTTGATCTTCCTTGTGTCTGCTATTCCTCAACGTTCAAAAGGATAGAAACCCTGGGTACTGGCTTGACACCAGTGAGTAGCACAAGCGTTTCACACTCCATTCAAAGTGTAAATGTCTGTATATATATTAACCACTACAAGATCATGCCATCACACCACATAAAATCTCTTGTCGTTTCTCTTCGTATATTTCTGTCATTCTGGGATAGTCATTATTAGCATCCAGGACCTACAATAGGAAGGTAAAAACTCAGAGTAGAGCCATTACAAAGAACTTATACAATGATGATTCTGAATATGGCTTACCAGACAAAATTTGCAAAATTAATCAAATTGAATGCAATTCCAACACAAGAAATTAAAGATGACTTTGATGGTGGTATTTGTGTGTATGGGAAGAAAACATCGTTGGGAAAGGAAAAAACTACTGGTTTCAGCATTTTCTCCTTTTCATATGATGCCTTAACCCTTTCAGCGCCATAGGAAAAAACAGGAGCTTTTGCGGATGGCATAGATCAAGATCAGACTGCACAGAACGTGCAGTCTGATCTTTGATCTATTCCATCCACTTGCTTAGTCAAACCTATAAAAAAAAAAAAAAAAAAAAAAAAAAAAAATTTGAATCTCAATGGGTTGTACTAACAGCCGTCCAAAAAGGTTGAGTTCATTTATTTGGCGCCCAAAGAGTAAATGAAGGACTCTTCTTTGAGGTTGTTAAAACATAGGTTACTCAATAAATTGTTAGGTCGATCACTGAGAAGTTCTGTCTGATCTTGGATAGGGCAGACATAATCATTGAATGCTCTGCTTGTCATCAAGACACTTTAATCCTTGAATTTCCAAGCAGCAGCATAGGTTTGAGATCAGAATGCACAAATGAGGTCTGATCTTGGATACATGTATGTATACCTATTTCCAACGTGATGGCTGGAAACATATATTAAAGTTGGGGAAAGTGTTGATCTTAAATCAGTCTGCATAAACATGTACCTATCTATTTTTTCCTCAAAAGCATCTGAAGCTGGACCCAGGGCTTAACTCTTTACCACACAATATTTTAGACTGGTCCAATTTCAAAGCATTTGCAAATGACAAATTAAATGTGCACCTGGCTCATATAATTGGAATAGTTTCTGAAAGGCTAGAAAAAGTCGCCTCATAATGCACTCCGGTGGGACTGTGTCCCTTTTAAATTTGAGCCAAGCTTTGGTAAAAGGGGGCTTAATGCACATTCACGATACATTTTACCATGCCGTTCATCACATAGCTATGGGATCCATAAAATTCATATTGTATTACAACCAAGTCATGAATTAGAATGGTCCTTTGACATGCAGAAAATTGACCAATAGCAAAATGTTGCGGCCCAGGTCAGCCTGCGCAAACTGGGTCCATACTTTTTGCGGATGCATTAAGCCTCCTTTTCACAGAGTATGGCTCCTTCATTTGAAAATTAGTTTAAGTTCATTTTTCTCACCTTTTTATTTTGAAAATGTCCCTTATTTCTGCAAGTGTAGAGGACAACTGTCCCATCTCTAAATAATTCTTGGTAAGCTTGGTACAAGTGCTCCCTTTGATAGCTAATGACTTAAGTTTATTTCAATTTGGTTGAGAATACTTACTAATACAGGGGCAGGTAACTTTGTCAATGTCCTCTTGATCAACCATTCTTCATGCAAATCATGCAGATCTTCAATTAGTTTCTGTGAAGTAAAAGTTTACTTTTAAGACTTGATTAACTATCAAAGAAGACATCATAAATATAAAAGATCACTTACACAAACTCATACAAAAAAAAAAAAAAAAAAAGAGCACCACATGCCGGTGCTAACACTCAGCTGTGGATGCTTGATTTTCAGTGAAAATTCTAAGTCAAAGAAGGGGCATAACTTGTCAAAATACTTTGGTTACGTGTCCCTGTTGCATGAGTTCCCCTTTGATAGTTAACAACTTGATATTATAAAATGTCAAAACTTTTTGCACCATGACAATGCAGAGGACACCAGGGCTATGACTAGACTTTGATTTTTCTTTGAAAATAGCTAAGCTAAAAAAGTGAAAGGAAAAACAAGTTTTGAAGCTCAAAAATCATCTTTGATTTAAGAGAAATAGTCTTTCCACCTCCATGTCTCTTAAACAAATTCTCAACAGACTATCGGGTACTTTGAAACATCCTTGTAAAATATGGCTAATGAACCAAAATATACATTTAATAATAGGCAACTTAAAAACATTGTCACAATTTTTGGTACTGGTTATTGCAAATGATATCTCCTCTTGCACAAATGTAGTATGTACATCTTCCACGTTGTAGAACAGTGTAAAAATCAGACCAGACTGCATGTTTTGTGCTGTATTATCGTAGTCTCAGCTCTCTGTAAAAAGCAACCTAGAGTGTCAAACCCATACACATTTTCAGTCTAGAAATAAGATCTGAAAAATTACAATTTCATGTTTGTTTTTGTCAGCAGTGTTTCAGCATAGCAGATGGTGTGGATCAAAAATCAGACTGCACATTTTGTGCAATCTGTAATTGGTGTACCCTGGCTGCAAAAGCAACAGTAGCTGTGAAAGGATGTTTCATGGGTGAAGTTAATCTTTGCATCTTAAGGTTTCATTTCATCAATTTATGCATCTGTAGCCAGTGATGCTAATTTTCATCCATTGACTCTTTACCACACAACAAAATTATAGACTTGTCAACACCAAAAGCATTTGCAGATGACAAATAATATGTGGTTCAAATTGTTGAAGCTGCCTTTGACAGGGTAGAAAATTTTGTGGGAAAAGGAGAAAATGCTAGTTACCAGCATTTTCTCCTTTTCCCACAATGTTTCCAAAAGGCCTCTTTCTCAGGGTCATTAAAACTGGTGACTGAATGCTAAAGGGTTAAGACTGCCTGAGCAAGAAGGAAAATGCTACTTAAAAGCATTTTCTCCCTTTTTCTGTATTTTTTCTTTCTATCCATTTTGAGACAAATTCTATCATTTCAAATTTTGAGACATGTAATTTGTTGTCAACCCGTATGTTTAGCTTTTAAAAAACAAGGTGCATAAAAGTTTGTCAGTTGGTGAAGAGTTTCAAAACAGACTTACAAAAGGTACTCCAGCCTCTTCCTTTCTAGATCGCTTCAAAATTCTGTTGTAGCATGTATTTGGATCAGCCCTGAGATAAACTGAAACATGAAGACCAAAACATTCAAAGTAAGTAACAAGCTAACCAATTATGTGGCATGTTTTTTTTTTTGGTTGTCTAGAATATTCGAGAGGAAGAAAGGCGCAACATGTGAAAGCCCTTTGTATGTATTTGTGATTAACCCTTTGTAAAATATAAGCCATTTTAACCCTTTACCAAACAAAACCGTGGTAACCAAAACATTTCTGAAACAGCATTTTCTCCTTTACCTGTGTGTCTTACCCTCTTACCACATATCTCATAATCTCCAGATTTACTGATTTATATATATGCATAACTGATTGCATGTCAGGACTAAGTTGCTCTTTGAGAACATCATAGATCAAGATCAGATGTTATAGGTCCTGCAATTTGATCCTTATTCTAAGTTGTGAGATTTTGGAAGATATTTTGACCAAAAGAGTATTTACAAAACAACTGCAAACTATTTAACCCTGAAGCTACTAAGGGCGACTTTTGGGGACAGTGTTTATTAAGATCAGACTGCACAGAACAAGCAGTCTAATCTACACTACCCGATATGGAGATAACTTTCCCCCCAAAATACCTATGATAATGAAATGGCAAAAAGTGGCGTTTTACTATCGGCTTGAAAGTTTCATTTCTTTCCTTTAGCAACTGAAAGTTTAAAATAGCTAAATACAAAGATCTATAAAAAGCAGAAATTATCATACAATATAACATTTTCCTCTTTCCACCTATGCTTTTTACCTTTTCAGTTAAAATACCATCATCTAGTACCAACATCTATTTCTGTCACCTACAAATGTTTTCAATTTGGATAAGTCTAAAATTTTATTGTCAGGTAAAGACTTATACAAAAGATTTGGTTTCTTTAACCCATTACGAAGTTTTAACAGCCCTAGAAAAATTAGACGTCTGAAAACATGGTGGGTAAAGGAGAAAATGCTGGTAATCAGCATATATCTCCTTTTCCCACAATTCTTTCTATCCTTTCAGAAACAAATCCAATCATTTGGGACACATTAAATTTGTCATCTGCAAATGCTTTAAATTTAGACCAGTCTAAATAATGTCTTCTGGCAAAGGTTAATAAATCCAATCAGAAGATCTAGTTTCTGCTTTTTGACAGTCCATAAAGTAAAAGATGCACAATCTCATTACCAAAAACCTGGAAATGGGAAATTTATAGCAAAATGCAGATCTTGCAAACTCTACCATAAAAAGCAGGGCACTACTTTTGAATGCTTTGGCAGACAGTCCTCACCAAGATAAGATTGCACAAGTATAGAGTTTGATCTTTGATCTACAAAACCAAACACTTTTCATGATATTCAGGTAAAAGTGATCTTGAACTGCATCATTTCGTTACTTTTTTCAGACGGAGACAATATCTTATCTACATTTAATTAACTTACAAAGGGTTATGGTTACCCAACTTACCCATTACCATATAATCCTGTGTTTTAACCCTTTCCCAAACGACAAATTTTGGACTGGTCCAAATTGAAAGAGTTTGCAGACAACAATTTTAAATTTGATGAAAATGGCAGAAAGGTCTCAAAACAGGTAGAAAACACTATGGGAAAAGGAGAAATTGCTCGTTACGAGCAATTTCTCCTTTTCCCACAGTGTTTTCAAAAGACTTGTACTGCAGACACGTGAAAACCAGGGCTTGTTTGGGAAAGGGTTAACATTGCTGAGGAAAAAGGCTATTGAAAACATTGTTGTAAAATGCTGGTAAAAGTATTTTCTCCTTTTTCCACAACATATTCTGTCATTTCAAAGACAATTCCTATCATCTGAACCACTGATTATGTTGTCTGCAAATGCATTCAAATTGGACAAGTCTGAAATTTTGTCATCTGGAATTTAAAGAGTTAACTCTTAACCAAACGCTAAATTTGCAGAATTGTGAAAATTGAAAGCATTTGCAGACAACAAAATAAATGTGACTTAAACATTGAAAAATTTGTTTTGGGAAGGGTAGAAAACATTGTGGGAAAAGGAGAAAATGCTGGTTACCAACATTTCCTCCTTTTCCCACAATGCTTTTAAGGGTACCTTTTTTGGGGTCGGTAAAAGTCAGGATTGTGTGGGAAAGGGTTACACTAGTAACAATAATGGAGTTAAGTTTCACATCAGTGAAATAGTAAGAATGCCTTACCAATGAGATCCACACTTGTTTCAGGCATACTGGTGAGGTAGTCAAACCATTCATTTAAGATGGTATATTCCAAACCATTGATGGTTTTACTGAAATGATAAAGACAGAGACAATCAATATTTCAATAGAAATCTTTACTAGTATATATAACTATATGTACATTCAAATACTCACACTTTGGGCTGTTAATCCTTTACCACACAGCAAATTTAAGACTTGTCCAAATTGATAGTACTTACAGATAATAAATTCAGTGTATCCCAAAATATGATTTATGTCTTTGCAATGAATGAAAACATGGCAAAGGGACAAAATGTTGGGTACCAGCATTTTCTCCTTTTCCATACCAGCATTTTCTCCTTTTCTAGCATTCTCTAAAGCCTTGTAAAGGGTCGTTAGAGCACTGGATTGTATGACGGGGTGAATCTGATTTGCATATTAAAAAAATCTAAATATAATGTACATAACTTTGAATAGAAAGTCCATCTGGCTGCAATGCAGCAAGTTACATACGCCTTAACCTCAGTGTTCTAAGATCACCAAGAGATAAAAATTTGACAGTTGACCAATTACCATGCAGAACAAGGCAATGTATTTCAAAATAAATGTGACAAGTGTATTCAAGACTTAATCACAAATAAATCTGAGATGGACATAGTTCCTAATTCAATGGGACAATGCCCTAAAAACCCAGCCTCAGACATTCACATACATGTTCATTGGAACCTCACTCTTTTTGATAGATCTATCAGAAGTCATCAACATGATCATCTACAACAAGCGAAGATGAGAGGACAAAAAAATGTTAGAGAGCTTAAGTGCAGGATTGTAGATATTCCAATTTTTTCCTCTTGGCTAAGCCTTAGGCCAATTAAGACATGAATTTCTACTCTGGCATAGAATTCTACACCGCTGATTTATGCAATGTTCACTTACTTTCTATAATCATTTTCTACAAAACAGTGTCTGGTGCTGTACAATGATCTTTCAAGCATTTTAACTGGCTTCACCTAAAAAAGAACAAAAATACAATTACACAGTCATGTCTATCAACAAAATGACTGTTTACAATGTCACCACAAAGAGCATGTGAGCTTTGAATTTTCTTTAGACATCAAAATTTTAACTCAGTCCTTTACTGTATAGTTTGCTATAAAACACTGCCTGCTTCAAGCTATTGCTCTTTTTTTTAGCACTGATATTTTCAAGGTCATTCAGTGAAGAAATCAATGTCATTCAGTGAAGAAATCAGTTTCTGCTGTGTGTCACTTTTTCAAGTGCTAGCTGGTGAGAAGTTACCAAGTACATGTAATACAAATGTACAGTTATGGCATTATTTGCATTACTTCATAACTTGTTAATCCTTTACGACACAATCCTGTGATTTAACAACCTTGATGAAAAAGACCTGAAAACACTGTAGAAAAAGAAGAAAATGCTGATAATCAGCTCTTCAGAGTTGTTATAACTTGGGATTATTACTTAGGTCAAGCATTGAGCTTTCTCAGAAGTGCAATGCAAACAGCCTCTCTAAGGAACCCATTATTTTTTTATTCCATAATACGCTACAGTAATGAGTAACACAAGGTTTCTCTTTAACTCTTTACCAAACAACAAAATTTTAGACTAGTAAAAATTGAAAGCATTTGCAGATGACAAAATAAATTAAAAAATTGAAATTTGTTGGAACAGGTAGAAAACATTGTGGGGAAAGGAGAAAATGCTGGTTACCAGCATTTTCTCCTTTTCCCACCATCTTTTCAAAAGGCTTCTTCCTCGGGGTCGTTAAAAGTTGGAATTGTGCGGTAAAGAGTTAAAACTGGACTTACATGAGGTCTAGTGTGCATCTGTACACGGGTCAACTGAGCATAAATATTGAATGAAAAGCTCCATCTAGAAGGATCTTCATATAAAAGTTGCTGAAAAAGAAATAAATTCATTCTATATTTATCGATAAGACATGGATAATACATGCTTACATATTTGAAAGTGATACTTTCCCTACTGGTTTGTCCAACACTTTACCAAACAACTGAATATCAGCGGTCTTTTTACCTCGTTTTGTTATTATGAAGTATACAAATATACTGTGTATGGATTTGTTTGTTGGTACCTAAAATATAGAATAGCAGACAGTTTATTGATTGATTGTATGGTGTTTAATGCCATTTTTAACATCATTCCAGTTTTATCACAGAGGCCAATTCACCTTTCCATGCTTTCCTGGAGTTTTTTTTTTCTACCAGTATTAAGTACAATATTCTTTCCAAGCCACTGGCTGTTTTCCTACATGGTCAGCAGTGAGAGAGGAATGAATCTCTTCGCAATGACTATCATCAATCCTCAGAAAGAAATTGGTCGAGCCGGGGATCGAACCCCTGTTCTTAAGTCCCATAGTACACTACAGACTTGGCACATGCAGTTTATATAGACTTTAAAAATTTTCAACTTTTTATCAAAGAAAATTTCACTCATACATATCTAAAGCATTTGTAAAAGACATGACAAATATTGCCCAATTCAAATGATATAATAACTAGTAACCTTTGAAAAGGTAGAATAAAATGTTGGAAAAGGAGAAAATGCTGGCTACCATATTTCCACCTTTTTACCCTGTACCACACAATACTGACTCTTAACAACCCTGATAAAAAGGACTTTTGGAAACATAGTGGGAAAAAAAAAATGCTGGTGACCAGCATCTTTTCCTTTCCAACAATGTTTCCTACCCTTCTGGATACAAATTCAATTTTTGAGTCACTTTTATGTTGTCTGCAAATATGTGTACTTTCAATTTTGACAAGTCTTTATTGTTTGATACAGAGTTTTTGGTGTTTTTAACTCTACCAAACGACAAAAATGTAGACTTGTCCAAACTGAAAGCATTTGCAGATGACAATTGAAATGTTACTCAAATGATGGAAATTGTCATTGATAGGGTAGAAAACATTGTGGGAAAAGGAGAAAATTCTGGTTAACAGCATTTTCTCCTTTTCCCCACAATGTTTTCAAAGGGCTTCTTTCTCAAGGTCGTTAAAACTCGGGATTGTGTGGTAAAGGGTTAAAATATTTTCCATCTGACTTGGACATAAAATGTGCAAGATCATTCGATAAAGGGTTCCAGCAAAATCTGCTAAAGATATCTTTGAAAGCATCCCCATAAAATTATTTAATAAAAAAAGCTTATCAAATGAACTCTTTACCAAACAGCAAAAATGTAGACTTGTCCAAATTGACAGCATTTGCAAGATGACATTTGAAATGTTACTCAAAAGATGGAAATTGTCATTGATAGGGTAGAAACATTGCGGGAAAAGGAGAAAATGCTGGTTACCAGCATTTTCTTCTTTTCCCACAAGGTTTTCCAAAGGCCTCTTTCTCAAGGTCGTTAAAAGTCTGGATTGTGTGGTAAAGGGTTAAATGTTTACATAATGTGCATTATGGTGATAGCAGAAATTGCTTATCAATATGACGATCAATTTCTCATTTTGCCATCATATTTTCAAGAGTGGACTGCTATTTCAAGAAAAAATTGTTGGCATTTACTTTTTAATGACTGATAAAAATCTTGATCATTGCTACAAAAATTGATCCACTTTCAACACATTCTACGGACTTTATCTGAATGGCCTTGATACTAAACATGAAAATGGAGAATATCTGCAATGGTAGATGTGATACAACCGCACAATAAACAGTACTTTTGAAGATAAGATCAACATGAATTTTTATCATATTATATATCGCATAATATAATGACAGCAAGCTGTCATTTCAGTGTAGTCTGTTCAACAAAAGTTTGGTACAGAGCCTGAAGAAGACAAAAATAAGCAAATGATCAATGTTACCTACCAAAGCATTGTGCCCTTTTACATTGGTCCACTGGCTTACAGGTTCCTTTATAGCCTGAATATAAAGTAATAAAGTAAAAAAAAAAAAAAAAATAATAATAATAAACACACGGGTTACAGGATTGCTGTCTTGCTTTTTAACCCTCTGAGTAAAAAAAAAAAAGGCATTTATGGATAGGTTAAAACTGACCTGAAATGATTTTGGGGTCTTTTGAACATGTCTATAAACATCCATTAGTTGTAAAGACCCTCATAAAGACAGCTTTTGAAAACATGGTGGGAAAAAGACAAAATGCTGGTACTCCTTTTCCCACAATGTTTTACACGCTTTCAACAACAAAACCTATCATTCTAGTTACATTTGTCATTTTCAAATGCTTTGGAAAAGGACAAGTCTAACATTTTGTTGTTTGGTAAAGAGTTAACAAAATATATCAGCAGAGTGAACCGTTTTAATTATATAATAGGATTAAAATGCACATTTTGTGTAGTCTGCTCTTGATCTACATTAGACATGAAAGCAACTTAATCTTTTACAACCCAATTCCCAGTTTTCATAACATAGGAAAAAAAAAAAAAAAAAAAAAAAAAAAAAAAAAAAAATTGAGGGAAAAATGGTTTCAAAATACATTATACATGTAATTACTTCTATAGACATCTTAAATTCAAAATGTTTCTTAGGTGAGGCCCCCCCCCCTTTTCAAAAGCCAATGACAGACCCTTTTTAACTTCACCAAATGGCAAAACTTTCAACTTATCCAATCTGAAAGCATTTACAGGTGACAAAATAAATGATTTAAAATTTAAAACTTCCATTTGGAAGGTTAGGAAACATGCTGGTTACCACTGTTTTTTCACATTCCCAAGGCAAAGACATGATGCTGGTTATTAGTAGTTTCTAATATTTCCAACAGTTTTTAAACCCTTTAAATTCCACCATCTGGTTAAAAAAAAAAAAAAAGTACCTCTAAAACAATTTATTACCTCAACAACTTTTGAAGCTTTGAAATAATCCAGTAGAGTTGATTTTCCACATCCTATATTACCTTCTATGGAAACCTGCAAAAAAAAAAAAAAAAAAGTAACAGAGAGGAATCTATACTTGTAACAGAATTATTATCAGTTCCAATTATCTTTAATCCTTAAAGCAACAAATCAAAACTAATTAAGTGCACTTTTTAATAAGGAAAAATTGCCCAAAAAATTAAGTACTGAAAGGTTGTTTTGGTCAAAACATGTAACGAAGCAGTGAACAATGTATGGTAGATTCAAGATCAGACTGCATGTTTTGTGCAGTCAGATCTTAATCTAAAGTGTCTGACAAAGGCAACTTTGTTCCACCTCTGTAAGGTTAATACCATTTAGAACAGTATTTTTTAATGTCATTGCAGCCTGCACATCTATGCATTCCTAACATTTCTTTTATTGAACTACACAGAACATTCTTTCCAAGGAACAGGTAGCTTCTAGTATGTATATATAATCAAATTAATACTTTAACTGTCAACAGAGAAAATTTTATGCCTATTATTAGGATTTTCAGTAATCCTCTGAAACAATTTTAAACTTCCAACATGGCCAACTTGATTGCACTAATGAGGCATGGCAGACATTGCAGCTCAGTTCTAGGATATGCTTCATCATCTTCAGTCTTAACTGAAGGATGTATTTCTGTATACATGTATTGGTATTTTAGCAAATGAGGTCTAAAACTTTCTGATGGTGAGAAAATAAATATAACAATCACAACATTTCAATTGAGTGTAAGCTCTTCAACTGAAATACTCACTGTGTATTTCTTGCCTAGTTTCAATGGAAACTTAATATTTTCCTCATTAGAAACTGAAAATGAGAAAGAAAAGTTCATTATTAAACCTAAAAATGTAAAAGAAATAAGAATTTCTGTCACTGTAAAGTTAACCCTATTAGCGACGAACCTGGATTTAATTGTGTATGCAGACAGTGCAGATCAATATCAGACTGCACAGACCATGCAGTTTAATCTTTGATCTAGTTTGCTTTTTGCCAAATTTTCTGACAAAAACAGCTTTTAACTCTTTACCACACGACAAAATTTTAGACTGGTCCAAAATGAATGCAACTGCAGATGACAAATTGAATGTGGTTCAAATTATGGAACTAGTCTTTGATATGGTAGAAAACATTGTGGCAGAATGCTTCTTTCTCAGGGTCATTAAAACTTGGGATTGTGTGGTAAAGATTAATTGTTATATACATATATATACTATTTCAATACAGCTTTACAATATTGATTTCATTTTTCTACACTACAAGGGTTCAAAAAAAGTTCTTCAAAGAACTTTTGTCAAAACA
Source organism: Tridacna gigas (assembly GCA_945859785.2). NCBI lineage: Eukaryota > Metazoa > Mollusca > Bivalvia > Cardiida > Cardiidae > Tridacna > Tridacna gigas. The sequence goes on along the minus strand of OX244030.2, from coordinate 45,815,255 downwards.
TCTTGCAGGAATATATAGCAGATGGTAAAGATCAACAATCAGATTGAATGTTCTGTTAGGTCCAGTATTGGTTTACAACTTTATAACAAATCATTAAAAAAGCTTTTCTCTCACTCAGGGACAATCATTAACCCTATACTACACAATCCCGAGTTTTAACGACCCTGAGAAAGAAGCCTTTTGGAAAAGGCTTTGTGGGAAAAGGAAAAAATGCTGATAACCAATCAAAGACAACTTCCATCATTTGAATTATCGTCTGCAATTGCCTTCAATTTGGAAATGTCTACATTTTTGTCCCTAGGTAAGGAGTTAAAAAAACCGGATTGTCTGATACAGAGATAAGGGTTGATGGAGGCCCTAGATTGATCATCACAAAAATTGCTCCCTTTTTCTTGGGTGTGTCCTTGGACACGACATTTTCAAGCCCTAGCCCAGTACTAGTGAAACCTAGGGCATACAAAAACATGTGAGCTGTTGCCGTGAAATGACTGAAACAAGAGTCAAATGATTTCAGTTTGAAAAAGGTGCCCTAGTGAAGTCCCGCACTTTTCAGTTGAATGAGCTTCATTATGAGATAAGTCGAAAATTAAAGCAGTTTTTAAAATACACTCCTTTGTGAAAAAAACACTCCAATTGGTTATGGGTATGACACCTTCAAATATGTGAACTGTGTGCAGACTCCTCAAGTTTTATTACAGATTTTACAGTAAATTACACCATTGTTTAAATTGGAGGGAAAAATTACAGATTTTACAGTAAATTACACCATTGTTTAAATTGGAGGGAAAACAATTTCCCGTTTGGATTAAAATATTAGCAAATAGATCTAGTTAAGAAATCATAATAAGCAGTTATTATTTGTGCTGTATCTCTTAATGCATTCTTATTATAACAATACAATAATTCAAAGCTGATATTTTTCTAAAAGATTTTTTTGTTCTTTCATTTGAATGATCAAACCTTCTCATTTGTTCAATGAATCTTTTATTATTATTATTATTAAATAAAAACAAATTAATCATACTGTTTTAGATGCACTCACCTTTAGATTTCAATGTCCTCAGATGATTGAAGCCAAGCATATTGCTATTATGATTTCGGAAACCCCTTTTCCAGAAAATATTTTTTGTCCACCTTATCGACCCTCTGACGCTCAATGCCGTCCTAGTGAACGAACTTGTAAAGTCCGCCAAAGATAAAAGTACATTTTTACCGCTCATGATTGGTTTAGATCGCTGTATCCTGAGCGCCACCTATCGGGTATGTGAACAGGTACCCACGCTTATTCATACTGAAGTCATACTGATTATGTCGCATCGAAGAAAACACTCCGTTCATGCTTTTATGTTGTAACGACGATTCAGTATCATAAATATAAATTAAAAATTATTCAAATCCCACTGTGAACCGTCTATATCTCCATAATTAGTTATTTCATCTGATTTCGCGACCTCGAAGCTAAGGGTGCTAAATCACCGGACAACTATCAATACACGACTAAGGCTTTAGCAAAACTCGCATATTTGCTTAATACAGTAACCTTCCCTGTTAATCAAAAGATCACAAACTAAACGTGAAGTAGTTGTCAAAGATCTGGTCGACATACGTCCATACTGTGAAATGAGTAGTACTAAATCTGCTTAGAGTAGTTTCCCTTGTAGTTTATTAACATAATGCTAGCTATTCAAGAGAAATCACTAACTCTCCTATTTTTTCTCCCCATATTTTCCTAAAACGTTTTGATTTCACGTTAAAAGAACAGTTATAGATCATAAGAAGCTCTCATAAATCATATGCATGTAGTCTTGAAAAAAAATCCTCTTTTAGTAAGAGAGATAAATTCTTTATTCCAGACAAAATTTACTACTTGAATTACTTCCCTTGCAAAAGTAATATTAAAAAAAAAAATTATATATTGTCACTGGACTTCGGTTTATAAAGGTTTGTGACCAAAGTTCTTCCCTGTTTTGATGGAGGAAGAGAGCCTGTAATAACCTAGCCTGGGCTCCTGTCCGTTCATTTTTTTCCTTTTCTATCATTTTGACTTTACGTTGTCAAAAATGACAAAAGCGATTAACAGATAGCTGCAGAAGATCTATGGTAGATCGCGATCAACAGAGCACCATACGGAGTAAAGGAATCAATGCCGCCTTGACTCAGGCTTGTAATAAACCTTTACTTAAATAATGGTATCCGGCATTTCTCTTTTCCTTCCAATGTTTTCTACGTTTGCTAAAACGAATATAGTTTAGCTAAATGCACTGGCTTTTGACCTATTTCTTGGTACTGATAAAGAATGAATAGATGGTAACCAGCGATTGGTAAAAAAATGTGCACATGTTTATAAGGCGGGTCCTTGTTGGCATATTTACTCATACATTTATGAATTTGCTATTAACAAGCTACTGCTAATCGATACCCCGGGCCTTGATCTATACCATTGCAAAATAATGTAGTAGAGAATGATTCTTTTCTTGTGCTATTTGAAAATTATATATACGCAGAATCAAAGATAAGGGAACCCTTGTATTTCATCTTGAGATAGTTCTTTATTTTACCTGCAACATAATTACAGATATCAAATCCGATTCATTATCGGAATTGGCCTCCAATGGATGTGCAGCAACACCTGGACGACACCTAGCGAGCATACTGAAGATGATACGGCGTATCGTTGCTCTTGGAATCTGCTGAAATATCAGGGGTAAAGTCACCCTGCCATATGTCAGAAGAAACAAGTAACAGGGTTCCCTTATTTTGGGAGTTACGTTTATTTTCATAAGCGTTACCCAATAACCCAATACTACTTTTCAACAAAATGAAAAACAGTGAGACAAAAAGAGGCAATTGCTCGTCAGGTTACTGTTCATTATTTTACTTCATATTGAGCCACAAAAGAATTTCAATATTTATGTTCCAGTATCTCTTACGTCGTCTATCTTTTTTTAAAGATATTTCTTGTTTTGAATTTGTCCTCTGCAAATTTATGCTTTCAAACTGGACAAATAAAAGAAACCTTTGTCTATATATTATTTTTTTTTTGTAGCAATGACCGAAGAATAGGAAGGAAAACCAAACCATATCACTATAAGTATTACAGCGTGTGCGACATTTCACACCTGCGTGGTACTTTCCTAAAGGGAATACCGAAATATCCAAAAATAAATCTTGCGTGGCTTAGACCAAATGATTACTCGTTTTATCCAGGTAGACATGCGTAAGATGATTGGATTAGGTTTACCCTTTGCTCCAGAGAGAAGCAATTTGGCGTTTCTGATAAATTTGGAAAACATGGTGATACTGCTCTACTTGGGATCATTTTCTACGGTTTATAGCAATCATTTGAACTCCTTTTCATTCCAGGATAGATCTATTCATTTCAGATTTTAAATGATAACTTCAACGAGGATAGAGTACTTAAAAACGGCAGACGAGGTCGGGTGAGATAACCCATGTATCGCGTATTGCAACTTCTGATGTCCCAAACGAAGAGAGAAGATCTGGATCAACCTAAATAAATACATTCAGATCTTGTTTTACTCATAGAAATACCCAGTAACTTTTTTGAGTACCATTAAAGCAATAAGTCGATTTTAATATATCAATCCTTTGAATGCGTTACCTTAGAAACTGCAACTAAATTTGAAACATAGATAATATAGATAATTAACATTAATTAGATTTATAATGCATGGATTATCCAGTGTAGTGAAAACATGGTTGCAAAATGAGAAGTTAGTCATTACGAGCAAATATTCTCCTTTTGTCACAATGCTTTCAAAACTCGTCAACCGTAGTAAGAAAAAAAAAAAAGTCGTCTGCAACGGTGATGTACCACGGGATAAAAGTGTAGGAATGTAAGGGGTAAGTCTGAGGTAAACCAGGTGTGTTCTAATCATGACAGTTAACATACAAACTTGTGTACAGGACTTTCGTAGTAGAGGGACGGACCACTGTCATATAATATCGAGCGATCGGTTTTGATAGATGTGTTGACAGGCATTTACGACTACATTGCTGATCATTTTTTTTTTGAAATATGAAGTTAATATTATATCTGTGATTATATAGGATTTAAAGTTAAATCATATCCGTATAAGGATAAAAATTGTTATCACAAGCTTTAACAGGATTAGAAGTGTGTCAAATTACAAGGGATTATAAATTGTACATGGAAAATATTACGTCTTTTGCATGCTTTTAATGAAGATGTAGTAGAATATTATGGGCACGTGTTTTAGCCTAGACCAAGAAGAGCTGAAAGCTCGTGCTCGAAGCGATGAGATTGATAGGCAGATACATAACTGGGGAAAGGAGGAGAAAAATGTAGTGAAGCTGTTATTACTCGGTAAGTGGTCTTCTGTAGTTTTATCAGTTTCAAAGGGAGTTTGATACAGTTTACAGATGAAAACACCCGTACTTCTGCCCTTCTTTCTTTACACACGTTTTTTTTTTAATTCAAACATGCACGTGTAAATTTACTGCCCCGTAGCCCGTCATTTACGCCGTATGGTTCTTCAGGGAAAAAAAAAAAGATGCTGTGCACTGGCTGTCTTTTGGAAAAAATGGCACGACAAAGATGAAATGTGAGGGGTCAAACGTGGTTTTCATATAAAAAGTAAAGATTTTTTTGACGTGGAAGTTCTGCAATCAAGTGAGTTAACATCCTCGTGGTTTTTAGATTCACAAAACCTTTACAAGAATCTAACAATACAAAACTTGTCAAGCTTAATTTTGATTTAATCCTCAATCATACATTCCCGAGTGTTGACATCCCAAAGAAATAAGGCTTTTGTAAACACTTGGAAAAGGTGAAAATGCTGTTTACCGACATTTTCCTCCTTTTTCAATAGGCTTTGTCCTCATGGTGGTTAGTATTCAGAACACATTTCTTTTGACGTTTGGATCACCAACACCTTGTTAAGAATAGAAATGAATCTTTAACTCCATACCAGACAAAATTTCAGGATTACCTAAGGTGAACACATTTCTTGACAACGAAGTAAATATGACGAGTCGATTATGGTGAGATTTATCTCTGAAAGAGCAGAAAACATTGTTGGAAGGGGAGAAATTGCTAATAGTTTCTCTATTTTCTACAATTTTTTCAAAAGCATTAAAATCCCTTATAAAGGAATACTTTGACCGCCTGTCCATCAGTCTGTCTCTGGATATAATTGTGTGTCCTTTTCAGACCTCTTGTCTGCTTACAATTTAGCTGGAACTTGTGCACTGAGTGTTTATTGTTTATTCAACTTAATTCTTTACCAAACAAAAAAAATGGTGTTGCACTTGTCTTTGATAGGGTAGAAACTTGTCTTTGACAGGGTAGAAATCATTGTGAGAAAATGAGAAAATGCTGGTTACCAACATTTTTTCCTTTTTCCCACAGTGTTTTCAAAGGCCTTCTTTGGCAGGCTCCATTAAACTGGGGATTGTGTGTTAACCCTTTAGCACACAATCCCTACCTTAAGCAAGAGAACTGTTGAAAGCACTGAGGAAAAACAAGAAAATACTGGTAGCCTGCATTTTCTCCTTTTCCAACAAGGTTTTCTTATCATTCAAGGACAAATCCCACAAGTTTAGCAACATTTTATTTGCCATCTGCAAGTCCTTTGTATTTGGACTTGTCCAAAATTTTGTCATATGGTAAAGAGTTAAACCAGGGATCGTATATTACATATATATATGATCCCTGGTTAAACTGTTAGCACATGAGTTATGGGCCTTTATTTTTTTTTCTCCTGATCCAGTGACAATAATTACTAGGGATAATCATTGGATTGCTACAAGCCTGGTTTTATTAGGGTTCTCTATAAATCTGAAATTACCAAATATTGTATACATGTATATAGTAATGATCTGGTACACTCAATATCACATGTTGGCAACTCTAATTTGGAAGTTCCTGGAAAAAAAATCAAATTCATACAGTTTTACTTTGACAGATATTTAGGAAACACTGAAACAGATTTCTACATTTGTACCAAGCTGAAACAAATGCATGGCAGATATCCTTGTATTTCCATGAAATATGATTAACCCTTTACAGCGTTCCCATTCACGCACATATGTGCATGATTCACACACTGAATTGAATAATCACGCACAGAAATATGAAGTGAAACATGCATGCACGCACAGATTTCAGGGCTTCCGTTGTCGATCACCAGTGGCGCCAGCTGGGACAAGTTCACAAGTGTGAAAGTCACTGTTTATCACCGCTAATCAAACTTGGTATCAATACGCTTTTCTAGTGTAAAATTAAAGCTTTTGAAGTTACATGCTATTCTTATTGACAAATCTATGTCAAATCATGCTGAAATACTACTCCAAAACTTAACAGGCATGAAAAAAAGATCGCTGCAAGAAACGTGAAAACCCATGACACAACAAAAATTGGTTTGACATCGTCCGATCATAGGCATTTCAAACTGTCTATTCAGTTTTATCAATGACTTTGAACAGTAAATTTACATAAATATCTCTATAAAACAATAAGTGAAACCTAATTAGTGTCTGAAATTGACAGTGAAATGGAAAATTCTACTGGCAGTCAGGCTGTAAGTTGTCCCTCTGAAACTAGTCCCATGAGTAAGGAAATTATAACAAGCATCTCCTTTTTTTAAATTACCCATATTGTTTTCAGGAGCGGCTGACTGCAGAGTAAGACTCATCAAAACAAATTTTCAATACGAGAGACCCTTACTGTCCTCCATAGATGCTCTATAATTAACCAAACGCCAGCTGTCAATCAAAAAAATCAATAAGCCAATCAGCGATCAGTATTTTTCCATTCAGAGCGGAAGCCATCTTGCCGTTATAAAACCTAGACATTCTGAATCATTAGGAGTTCTCAGTAGGTAGAGCGTAGGACTCGTGAACACAATGTCCTACAGATTGTGGGTTCATATCCCCGGCTGGCCAACTAAAAAAATTACTAATAGTCTTTCGGATGAGACATTAAACCGAGGTCCAGTGTGACGGTGCTATACGCCGAGCACGTTAAAGAACCAGGCGAAGCTCTCAGTAGTTTCGACCTGTATCCTTGCACTATCCCCCGTAACAACTAACCGTCTTCTGGGGGCGTCGCTCAGATGGGCAACCGGTAGCGATGATAAATAAACGGAAATAACCAACCAATCATTAGGAGTTATAACTATATAAAAATGTATAGTATATTTATGAGAAAAAACTGATGAATAACTTTAAACTTGATATCCATTATTAATCCTTACGACTGCAATTTCAAGATGCAGAGTTACACCAGGTAAAACTATTGTTGCAGAAGACAAATTCAGATTTAAAAGGAGAAAAATAAATGAATACTTCTTGTTAACATGCTTTTTTATTGTCATAAATTTTCCAGAATTTCAGTCTTGGCAACAGATTCCTGTTTCTTTACTAAAAGAAATGTATAGATAATATTTTAGACAACTGATTGGATTTTATCATGTTCAGTTATTTATTTCCTTTACCTTATTTTTCATTTAAATATATACCCGGTAATTCATTTTCTTACCAAATTGAGTTGACTTGTTATTTTGAATGCTGGTTACATCTCTTTTGTTGAAACTTTTCCCCCCGCGCAAATTATCATTAAATAAAATTTGAGTCGACGAAATTCGGGTAAAAATGCTTTTCATATAGTCTTCATAGAAGTCAAACCTAAACAGCGCCCCCCCCCCCCCCCCACAATTTTGACATTTGTTTAAATTAAAAATAAATGCCATCTTCCTCCATCAGTAAACCATTAAAAACGTTGTTCCCGTTGGTCTCTGTATTTTAACATATCTATGAATGCAAACTTAAAGCCTGTTCAAAATTAAAGACGATATGCCACCCTATATATATAACCATCTTTCCCCTCCCTTTATTTTCAATCTTTTAATCTCCCTTAAACTATTATTTATTTATCAAAAATCAATCAGGTACCAATCAAGCCATTTTCGTTTGATTTGTCGTACATGTTGCCACTTTTTACGCAAAACGTGGAGCAAGGGTTTATGCGGTATTCCTTTGATATCGGTATACCACCCCAAAAGCATCTGGTACTGTCCTACTTGTAAAATTGTACACACGTGTCATATCAGTCTGACTCTTTGTGACCGTCTATAACCCCTTTCAACGATTATTAGTGTTTGAAATTTGGATTATACGTGTTCAATGTGTAAGTCAATTTATTTTTCTATTATTCTTACGGCATAGTATTTAGCGGCGAATGCTTAGAAATATATTCATGTTTTTATTCTTTTTATTCTTCTCCTTGGGTTTTTCCCTCAAACTTGAAAAAATCAATTTGGTAAGCCTATCGTTTGTTAATGTATCTTCTAATTTTAATTCAAACATCTGGTAATCATATAGCCCTGTTAAAAACATGTATATTTCATTTGGTAATGTAAAAGTCTTGCAATTTGTGGTGAAATTATTGAAGCAAAAAATCTCTGTAACTTTGAAAAAGCTTATTTTTGTTCAGGTAAAAGATGAATTGCATTTGAAGACCAATGACGTTTAAGAAATATTTAGGAAGCACGAGTTACATGTACACGTATTGTACCTACATTATCAAACGTAAGTGGCGTAAGAGGTGTAAGTCAACTGACTTCGAAATAAACAGTCTCTATTTCAATTTTCACCTATAAAACTTCGAAAAACCTAAATCCAAAAGATGTAACTACCTTTTCTCAAATTGTTCCCATGCTTATTTTATCTTGAACAATTATTTCGTGTTAAAGTATCTTCTGGTAACTTGCATATGTCTCCTAGCTAAGCCCTTGTGTCTGGGTAATGTTTGTCTAGGTTTTTAGATTCGCGGGTCACGGGACATCAGTGGGAGGAGCGATCTATCGTCTGTTGTTTGGTTGATTGTCAATATTAAGTGCACTCCTGGAATTTCTCTTGCACTCCCAAACTTGTATTCCAGGGAGCGCATGCACTCCCAAAAAGAGATGTGAGTGGGAACACTGCTTTACCACATAATCCCGAGTTTTATAGACCCCGAAAACATTGTGAAAAAGGAGAAAATGCTGGTAACGAGCATTTTCTTCGTTTTACGCTATATATTCAATAGTCTTATTTTTTAGAGTCATTAAAATATGGGATTCTATGGTAAAGGGTAAAGGAATGCAATACAAATCCGGATTTTCATGATAAGAAAAAAAAAAAGGATTTTTGTTAAACTGATCAGTGCTTCCGAATGTGTAACAAAATTGTGGAACGATAGACAGACAGAAACAGAGATGGACTATGCAGCAGTTCTATACTCAGCTGAAATTCTTTCAGGGAGCATTAAAATTTTCAAATGAATTAAACCTATTTGCCTTGCAGAAAATATAAATATGTACATGTAATTTGCTCACTCCTATGCATACCACACATACCTAAGTTAAATACCTTCCTTTTCCACTATTACAGTATTTAGTGTCCTGACAAAGGCTTTGGTATTATAATCAATTAAGCGTAACACCTACATCACTGCTATATTTATCATTGTGGTTCATTTATCATCTTTATTTTCTGTACCTCAATCCTCCATCCCCTTAAGGAAAACAGATAAAGAACAGGACAGAAATTATCAGATGAAAAATCTTAACACTTTACAAAACAAGTGTATGTTTTTACAACCTTATTATTTTCGGAAGGCTTTAATTTGTAAACATTATGCGAGGGAGAAGAAAAAATTATTGCAACCAACATTTTTTTCCTTTTCCCATAATGTTTTCTATCCCATCAAAGACAAAGTGGATTGTTGGAACCAAATTAATACTTTGTAGTCTGCCAAGTTTTAGTTGTCTTGAAAAGACATTTATTTTTCATCCATTGCAGGACCAGTACAGTTATAATTATGCTGATAGACAGCTTTTGAAATGATTGTGGGTGAAGGATCAGTTACTTATAACAAGCAACTGCTCCTTTGCTCCCATGTGACTGATAAAATGTGCCCGAAATTGTGGCATTGTCCCTTAGAGAGTAAAAAACATAGTTGGAAAAGAAGAAAATGCTGGTTACCAGCACTTTCTTCTTTTCCAACAGCATTTTCAAAATAATTTTTTTTTTGTATTGACAATGGTTATGTGGGAAAGCAGCCACAGGATAGCATGGATAATTGCACTGGCTGCCACGATATCACTGAAATAATGTTGAATACAACATTAAACACCATACACTCAATCAACTAAAAACCTTTTTCCTCAGGTTTGTTGCAAAGGGTTAACCCTTAGAGCCCAAAAAAACCCCAACCATTCTAACTGACTTTGCTCTAGCTGATAAGAGTAAAATTTGCAAGGTTCCTTCTGTCCACACTGCATCAGCTAGCCGGCAGTCTAGAGCCAAGTTCAAACTTGCCATGTTTAGTGGCAGTCTGATCTTGGTGTGCATTGGCAGGGAAGCCAGCTACTGCTATGAAAGGCATTTTCTAGGTTTTCCCTTGACTTTGTGGTGTGGGGTCATTTGAACCCCTTCAAATGAATATAAGAAGGCACAAATATAAATTTGTGGGGTCATTTAGAAAGTATGGGGGTCCAAATTCAAAGGAACAGGGGATCAGGAAAAACTTTGCACTTTAAGGTTTAACTTTTTTTCCACACAAAGGAATTTCAGACTTGTCCACATTGAAAGCAATTTTAGATGAAAAATGTGTCCTTTTTTTGAGATTTGTCTTGGAAAGGGTAGAAAACATTGTGGGCAAAGGAGAGAACCAGCATTTTCTCCTTTTCCCACAATGTTTTCAAAAGGCTTCGTCTTCTTTCTCAGTCATTAAAACTCGGGATTGTGTGATAAAGGGTTAAATGCATGACCCTACAGTTTCACACCATGTTTTATAAACTTATAATATTGATATTTATGTTCACAACACCTGAAGCAATTTTATGGTAAAATATGTGTCTGACATTAGGGTAATTTTCACCTCAATTATCTTTACTGTTTGAAGATATTTCATCAGCCAAGTCATTTGTCAAAAGAATGTGAAAAATGTATAAACTGAAGTAAAATAACTACTGCAATACTATCTTCTTTCAATGCAATGCATGTTGTATACATGGGGTTTTTAGTTTTAATGGACATCAGAAATCATTTTCAGAATTGCTGAATTCTTTTAACCTTTTACCACACAGTCCCGACTTTTAACTCTTTACCAAATGACAAAATTTTAGATTTGTCCAAATTGAAAGCATTTGCAGACGACAAAATAGATGTGAATGAAAATGTGAAATTTGTTTTGGGAACGGTAGAAAATATTGTGGGAAAAGGAGAAAAAGCTGTTTACCAGCATTTTCTCTTCTTCTTACAATGTTTTCAAAAGGCCTCTTTCTCAGGGACCTTAAAAGTCGGGATTGTGTGGTAAAGGGTTAATGACTTTAGATTTGAAGAAAGCTTTTGAAAACATTGTGGGCAAGGGAGAAAATGCTGGCAACCAACATTTTCTCCTTTTCTCACAATGCTTTCTACTCTTTCAAAGACAAAAATCATGAATTGAACAACATATAATTTTTCTGGTGAGATACCTTCTGTTTGGGCATGTCTATAATTTATTCTTCTGGAACACAGGACAGAAGTAGTATGTCTTTTAGATTTCTCTTTGTTGCTGGTTGTAAATTCTGTCCAGGCCATGTGCAACATTAATCAGATTTGTTGATAGTAAAGCAGTGTGATCTTTTATCTATGTCACACATAACTGGATTCCAAACTGGGGTCCTGCATGGTTCAATGGTAAAGTAAAGGGCTTGTAACCTGAAGACCCTCTGGGTTTGAGCCTCACTGGATCCACTGGGTTTTTCGTGGGAATGTCCTTTGGCAAGGCACTTCAGAGCCCTAGCCTAGTACTGGTGAAACCTAGGAAATACATAAAGATTTGAGTTGAAACTTGATATTTGAAACTTGATATAACTGAAATAATGTTGAAAGTGGCTTAAAATACCATTCAGTTAACTCTTTACCAAAGGACAAAATTTTAGACTAGTCCAAGTTCAAAGCATTTCCAGACAACAAATTAAAGGTGGCCCAAATGATGAAATTTGTCACTGATAGGTTAGAAAACATTGTGGGAAGAGGAGAAAATGCTGGTTACCAGCATTTTCTCCTTTTCCCACAATGTTTTCAAAAGGCCTCTTTCTCAGGGTCGTTGAATGTCGGGATTGTGTGGTAAAGGGTTAATTCCAAACCAAAAGTGTATATTAATTCATTGACTTTTATTTAATTAGACCTTGAAAAGAAGACTTGAATTGCCGTATCAAATGATACAGTGACTCTACTGCGTCTCGGGTATGGACACTTCAGAGAAAATGTCCTTGGGGTCCTGATTTTTTAATCAGATGTTACTAATTATTATATCACTACCTGTAAAAGTAATTACATCCCGTTGTCAGCCTGTCAGTGGGGAGGTGTATTGGGCCTTGATGATTCAGTATGGTGATGGACAGACAGACAGAAGGAGAGATCATAAAGTTTTGTGTGTCTACTTCCTTCTTATGTCCTGGGAGACTTGTCTCAACTTTTTAACTCTCTACCAAACATCAAAATTTAAGACTGGTCCAAATTGAAAGCATTTGCAGTTGACCATTTAAAGGTAACTCGTATGATAGAATTTGTGTCCGAAAGAATAGAAGTCATTGTGGGAAGAGGAGAAAATGCTGGTTACCAGCATTTTTGCCTTTTCCTACAGTGTTTTCAAAAGTCATCATTCTCGGGGTTGTTAAAATTCGGGATTGTGTGGCAAAGGTTAACAATGACAAATTTTTAGACTTGTCCAAATTTAAAGTACTTGCAGACAACAAATTAAATGCAATTACAATATCAGAATACCCGTTTGAAAATGGAGAAAAGATTATGGGAAAAGTAGAAAATACTGGTCATCAGAATTTTCTCCTTTTCCAATGTTTTTAAAAGGCCTCTTTCTCAGGGTCAAATAAAAATTGGGATTGTGTGGTAATTTGGTGTTATAAGGGCTATAAAACATCAGGGGAAAAGGCCAAATGCTGGTGGCCATGGGATTGTGTGGTAAAGGATTAACTCAAACATCTTCTTTCCATTGATTTAGCTGTCTCGGTGGACCTTTGTCAGGTTTTGAAAAGTGGTACATGTATAACCATGATTGGCCTGGGTTGTTCCAGAGTGGCAAAGTGCACAAGTTTGGGGAGAAGAACATGAGAGGGGAGTGTTCCCTTTTTCCTGAGGGGAGGAAACCTCCAAGAAAATTTTGGAGTGTATGGCATCATTAGAAGGGATTCTAATGCATTTTGAGATCATCTTTGCTTGTGGAAAAGCAAAGGATAAATGAAAAAATTGATATGGCAAATACGGTATCTGGAAAAAAAAAACAGTGTTCTGATGATGACCTAATTTGTCTCAGGGAAGGAGGACTTTGGATTTGTATGATTTCTAAGCTTAACCCTTAGGCTGCTAAGCACGACTCGCTGACCTTTTGCAGACAATGTAGATCAAGATCAGACTGCACAGAACATGCAGTGTGATCTTGGATCTACACTGTTCGATAAGGAGATATTTCCCATGCCCCCAAAATTTTGAAATACCAACATTTTCGGTTTTACAGTCAGCTTGAAATTTTCTTTTAAGTTATTTAGCAGGATAAGAGTTAACTCTTACCACATAATCCTGACTTTTAACGACCCTAGAACAGAAGCCTTTTGAAAACATTGTGGGAAAAGGAGAAAATGCTGGTAACCAGCATTTTCTCTTTTTCCCAAATGTTTTCTACCCTTCTCAAAACAAATTTCATTTTTTCAGTTACATTTTTTTTGTCATCTGCAAATGCTGTCATTTTGGACAAGTCTATAATTTTATCTTTTGGTAAAGAGTTAAGGGTTTGATCCCAGTACTTGGTCTGGGGTAGACTGTTAAAATTCATTGGTATCACAAGCAGTTGCATATTTTTCCCCATGTTTTTCATACCTTCTACAGAGGGTACTTGGGTTCCTTCAAATTTTCCTTGACAAGGAATGTGTCCTGCATGGCTCTTTGTTATGGTGTGGAATTCACAATCAGGAGGAACAGGGTTTGATCCTCAGTTAACTCTTTACAAACGACAGAATTTTAAACTTGCCTAAATTGAGAGCATTTGCAGCCGAGAAATTTAACATTGGCTCAAAGGATGAAATATGCCCCTGATAGGGCAGAAAACATTGCGGGGGAAAAGGAGAAAATGCTGGCTACCAGTATTTTCTCCTTTTCCCACAATGTTTTCAAAAGGCCCCTATTCTCAGGGTTGTTAAAACTCGGGATTGTGTGGTAAAGGGTTAAGGTGCTCGGTTTTTTGGAAGTGTCCTGAACAAAACACTAAACTGATGCCCTTGCCTTGTACTGGTGAAATCCACTCACATGTGAATAAATGATCTGTGGCCATGATATGAATGAAATAATGTTGAAATTGGCTTAAAGCAATATCCAATCACTTAAGAAACATTTCTCAGATAAACACTACTTTATATGTTTAACAATTTAACTTGCCTTTGTCTTCAAGTTCATCAGAAGTCATTAACTCTTTACCAAACAGCAAAATTTTAGACTGGACCAAATTGAAAGCATTTGCAACGACAAATTAAGTGTAGCATAAATGGTGATTTATGTATTGGATTGGGTAGAAAACATTGTGGGTAAAGGAGAAAATGCTGGTTATCAGCATTTTCTCCTTTTCCCACAGTGTTTTCAAAAGGCTTCTTCCTCAGGGTCGTTAAAAGTCGGGGTTGTGTGGTAAAGGGTTAATCCTTTACCACACAATCCAGACTTTTAAAGACCCAGAGAATTTAGAAAGCTAATCTGATAACATGGTGGGAAAAGGAGAAAATGCTGGTGACCAGCATTTTCTTCTTTTTCCACAATGTTTGCTACCCTTCCCAAAACAAATTTCAATTTCCAAGTCACTTTGTTTTCTGCGAATACTTTCAATTTGGACAAGTATCAAATTCTGTCGTTTGGTAAATAGTTCAAGTACAAAATTTGGATGTGAAGAAGTGATTGGATATTTAGGCCAGGAGATATTTGCTTTCACATAAAGATAAATAAAATGTCCTTTGGTCGAATGATTCTTTTTCCTCTTTTGTTTAGTTTCAGGTATAATAAATAATTTTATAAAATGAGAAATATTTTAAGAGGATAGTAGCCCTCATACTGTCGATATATTTAGCATAAACTTTTCTCAAAGAATCTAGAGTATTAACTCTTTACCAAGGGACAATAATTTTGACTGGTCCAAATTGAAAGCATTTGCAGATGACAAATGCTTTCAGGTGGGATAAGTCTTAAATTTTGCTGTGTTTTCTCTTTTTCCAACAATGTTGTCTGCACTTTCAAAGACAACCTTCTTCCTGTTAGCTACATTTGATTTGTTATCTGCAATAGTTTCAATTTGGACATGTCAGAAATCTTGTTGTCTGCTAGGTGAAGTGGTTATGAATCTTTATGCAAGTAGTTAATACATGTAAGTTGTTTAACCTTTACCACACAATCCTGAGTTTTAACAACCTTGAAAAAGAAGACATTGAAAACATTGTCGAAAAAGGAGTAAATGCTTTTTCCCATAATGTTTTCTACCCTATCAAAGACAGAAATCATCATTTGAGCAACACTTATTTTTTCATCTGCAAATGCTTTCAATTTGGTGTTATCCCAAATTTTGTCATTTGGTAAAGGGTTAAATACATAATTATGATGTATTTGATTATTGATAACTGTAGATGTTTAGGGATGTTTTGATCAAAAATCATTTTAATGGACAAGAAGAATAAGACTAATGTTTCTAACCTTTTGGAACGTTAACACTTTACCAAACAACAAAATTTTAGTACCGGTTGAAATTGAAAGTATTTTCAGACGACAAAATAAATACTGCTTTAGAAATGAAGTTTGTTTTGGGAAAGGTGGAAAACATTGTGGGAAAAGGAGAAAATGCTGGTAACCAGCATTTTCTCCTTTTCCTGCAATGTTTTCAAAAGGCTCCTTCCTCAGGGTCGTTTAAAGTTGGGATTGTGTGGTAAAGGGTTAATTCCATCATTTGAGCCAAGTTGAAAGTGTCATCTGCAAATGATTTGAATTTGGACAAGTCTAAAATTTTATTCTGTGATGTAGAGTGAAATACTCATCATATTGAACCCTTTACCATACATTTCTGAGTTTTAATGATCCTATAGAAAAGGATTTTTTTAAAACATTGTGGTAACTAGCATTTTTTCCTTTTCTCACAATGTTTTCTCCCTTATAACAAGTACATTTGAATACCCGAGTCTCATTTATTTTGTTGCATGCTAAGTTTAAAATGTCATCTGCAAATGCTCTGAACCTGGACAAGCACTAAGGAGCCTTATTTATTTTGTCGCAAGCCAAGTTTAAAATGTTGTTTGCAAAATGCTTTAAATTTGGACGAGACTTGAAATTTTATTGGCTGGTAAAGAGTAAAATACTCATCTGTTTAATCCATTACCTCACATTCCTGTGTTTTAATAACCCTAAAGAAGAGGAATTTTGAAAACATTGTGGGAAAAGGAGAAGATATTGGTTACCTGCATTTTTTTCCTTTTCCTACAATGATTTCTCCCTTACCACAAGCAAGTTTCAATACAGTACTTGAGTCTCCTTTATTGTGTTTTTAATGCTTTCAATTTGGACGAGTCTAAAATTTTGTGGTTGGGTAAAGAGTCAAATGTTACCTTTTATCTTAACTCTTTACTGCACATTATATGCTGCCTTTTAATAACCCTGGGAAAGAAGCCTTTTGAAAACATTGTGGGAAAAGGAGAAAATGCTGGTAACTAGCATTTTCTCTGTTTCTCACAATGTTTTCTACCTTTCCCAAAACAAATTTCAAATTTTCAGTCACATTTATTTTGTTGTCTGCAAATGCTTTCACTTTAGAGTTGTCTGAAATTTTGTTGTTTGGTAAAGAGTTAATAGCTAATTGCTGAGGGCACTCAGAATCCATTACAATAAAGGTTACATTTCAAGGGGTATTAAACCAGATTTTGTTCCGCAAGATTTGTTATTTTTTTTTAAGAAAATCTGAACAAAAAAATGCTTATTTTCTTTTGTGTGCAAAGATTGGCTTTAAAATTGAAATGTAGATAGAAATATGTGTAGAAAAGACAGGGAATAACCAAATTTTTGTAATTTTGTACTTAACTGGTATTGTAAAATGTGCATGGATATAAAAGTTTGTGCAGTAATGGGTTAATTGAGGTTGTTGATACTTGTAATATAGTGATTAATCTCTAAAGTCAATAAAGTCTTACAGAATACTAGTATACAGCTTAAATGGTCCCTTAACCCTGAACCACACAATCCTTAGTTTTAACAACCCTAATTTTGTAACAAACATTTTTAAAACAAAGGAGAAATTGCTGGTAACCACCATTTTCTCTCATTTTTGACAAATGTGCTTAAAACCCTTTCACAATTAAATCCTGTGATTTTAGCCACAATGAATTTGTTGTCTGCAAATGCTTTCAATTTGGACAAGTCTGAAAATTTGTCAGCTGATACAGAGTTAACCCTTTACCAATCATTCACAAAATTTTATACACAGCCGTATTGAAAGCATTTGCATGCTATAAGATTAGCCATTCACCAAATGACAAAATTTTAAGCTGGTCCGAATCGAAAACAATTGCAGATGACATATTAAATGTGTCTCAAATGATGCGATTTGTCTTTAGGGTAGAAAACATTGTGGGAAAGGAGGAAATGCTGGTTACCTAAGTATTTACTGACTTTTTCACAAAATATTTTTTAGAAACCTTCTTTGTCGGGTTTGTTAAAACTAGAGACTGTCAAGTAAAGGGTTAAATGTGGCTCAAATTACACCATATAACCCTTGAAGCGCCTTTCAGTACACTGATCATTCTATCAGTTTGTACAAGCCTAAAATTTGTTCATGTGGTGAAGAGTAAATGCAAGAACAGTTAATTACAGAGCATCCATCCCAGGTACATACATACTACCTTCAGTCTGAAGGTGTCTGCTCCGATGCTAATTTTGTGACTGTTCTACGCATGTATGCGAAGAACAGTCACAAAATTAGCATCGGAGCAGACACCTTCAGACTGAAGGTACATACATACATGCCTGTACGTTGGCACAATGAAGGTTGTCCCCTTCCAATGGGCACTGTGGCAAGCATTGTCATGTTTTTAAAAGCTAAAACCTGCTTTACATTGTGTAGCAGAACTGACTGAAGATATTGTAAAATAAAACCACTTAGAAAGGGTTAAGTTATAAAAAGGTTGTTATGATCGATGAAAAGTCACACACATGTTAAAGGATAAATAAAAGAATTTGCGATAAGGTTATAATCTGTTTAACAGAACTATGGGCTGTCTTTTAAAATAATCTTTTAGCCATTTCCCTTTTTCAGGATTGACATGATATTTCTGATTTATCCCCCCAAAATCAAACTGTGTGACAAGTAGAGAGGTTGCTCATTAACTGTGTTACATAATATTTTCTATGCCGTCTTCTTGGTAGTAATTCAGATACTTTTATGCAGTGTGACCTTGGTGTTGTGATTTTGGAAGGGAAACATCTATGATGTACATGCTTAATTTGATTACTGGTTCTATTTTTTAACACTAAGCTCTTGTAAACAAAGACTTTGGCACCTTAACTCCCTACCAATTATGATTTTTCAGCAATCCTGATGAAGACGGCTTTTGAAAGCATTGTGGGAAAATGCTGGTAGCTGGTAACCAGCATTTTGTCCTTTTTCCATTATTTTGTCTACCCTGGCCTAAATTAGAAACTAGATTGTTTGGTAAAAAGCTGCAGTTCTGACATACAAATAGATATTGGGATGGTCTTTTTGCAATCGGGAACTGTGTCTGTTGTTTGAGACCAGCTTTTGAAATGACCAACATAATCAACACATGTATATTAATACCTGATCTTGTAAAAATCCAACAAGCCATAATGTGAAATTCTAGCTTGAGACCTAGATATACCTTTAGAGGCTACATATCACTCTCAAGACCTGGCCAAGTCACTCATTCGTTGACGAACAAGGCTAGAAACAAGGGGGTTGCTGGTTTGAATACCCAGCTTGGCCAAAGTTTCTTTGAGACAATTGATTAAGTCAATGTGACAGGAAAATTAAATCATTCCTCTCCCACAGCTGATCATTGTTTCGAAAATGATTATGTGGGAAAGCAGCAAGAGCTTGGGAAGAATTAATGTGCAAAGCACTTGCAAAAGAAACTCAGAAAAGCATGGATAGGTGCACTGGCCACTGGAATAATTGACTGAAATGATGCAAATAAAATGGCCTTAACTCTTTACCACACAATCCCAACTTTTAACGACCCTGAGAAAGAAACCTTTTGAAAACATTGTGGGAAAAGGAGAAAATGCTGGTAACCAGCATTTTCTCCTTTTCCCACAATGTTTTTTAACCTTTCATTAACAAATGCAATCATTTTAGCCACACGTGAATTGTCGTCTGCAAATGCTTTCAATTTGGACCAATCTGAAATATTGTTGTTTGGTAAAGAGTTAAACACTGTACAATAAAAAATATAATGAAATAACATTGAAAAAATATTTTTTTTCTAATACAGGTGAAGAAAAGGTATAAGAAATTATCTTATGTATACTAATTGACCCCAATTATTGTTGATGCACCAATAAAGGCACCATTCACTCCCTTATTCTTGTTTAAACTTGATGTAACAGTTGCATTAGCCCAGAACAGTGCTTGCATTCATTCTTAGACTCTATACCTGACAGCAAAAATCTTTAAGTATCCTTTATTGAAAGCATTGAATAGGATAAATCAAATGTGCCACACATAATCTTGAAGATTTTCATTGAAAATGGGTTACAGAAAACATTGTGGGAAAAGGAGAAAATGCTGGTTACCTGAGCATTTTCTCCATTTCCCACAATGTTTTCAAAAGTTGTCTTTATCTGGGTTGAGAAAATATTGGATGGTTTAGTAAAGAGTTGAAAAATAATGACAAAAAAAACAAGCCACCTGTACTTTGATGAACACATTGTCCCTTTATTGAACTAGCAGTCCCATGTTTTAACTCTTTACCACACGACAAAAATGTAGACTTATCCGAATTGAAAGCATTTGCAGACGACAATTTAAATGTGGGTCAAGTGATGAAATTTTTCTTTGATAAGTTAGAAAACATTGTGGGAAAAGGAGAAAATGCTGGTTACCAGCATTTTCTCCTTTTCACACGATGTTTTCAAAAGGCTTCTGTCTCAGGGTCGTTAAAAGCCGGGATTGTGTGGTAAAGAGTTAAAGACCCTGAGGAAGATATCTCTCGAAAACATTGTGGGAAAAGGAGAAATACTGGTAGCAAGCATTTTCTTCTTTTCACATAATTTGTCGTCTGTAAATGCTTTTGATTTGGACACGTCTAGAATTTTGTCGTTTGGTAAAGAGCTATACCACCTGCAGATACCTAATTTCTCTGTCTAAATGTAGCAGACAACATTGAAAACATTGTGGCAATTAGGCGAATTGGACATAAAAGGCACATTTCTCCATTTTTGCTTTTATGCCGTATGTCTGTAAATCCATGCATGAAAGTTTTACTTCATTTGTCACCCCTACTTGAAATGGATGTTCTTAAAAGTTTTCTACAGCAAATTTATTGAAGGAGGTAATTGTTCAATGTAATTGATAGAAAATTGGTTTTAAAATTCATCCCTTTACCTTGCAAGAGTGACTTTTTCAGTGCTTGCTGCAGACAGCAATTGAAAACATGGTAAAAGGAGTGTCTCATTGCACAAGTACAAGCTTTATTTAACCATGATGATCTTATTTTAAGTAGGCATTACACATGTATTTTGTTTCCTTTTCCTCAGCCAATATGCTGCCCTTAACTTTAAGGTCCATTGCATGTTTCATTAGTAAAACAGAGTAAAGATTTCATTTCTTATTGAGTGTGTGCATGTAACTTGATACTTTGTGAAAACAAATTTTCACACATCTAAAGTTACAAGTTGGTTTTTGAAAATATTTTGAACATTGGATGGGGGATGCTCAGTAGAGTCTTAACGCCCAAAATATTTCTTGAGCAATTTCGAGGGTTATATTTCTGAATGAGTGAATGTTTGTAACTGAAATACTTTGTTAAAAAGCATTTCAGTTACATCTGAAGTTTCATTTTTAGCTCCACTGGCCAAAGGCCAGCGGGCTTATGTCATGGCCCGGTGTCCGTCGTGCGTCCGTGCGTCCGTCCGTCCGTCCGGTCGTCCATCCGTCCGTCCGTCCGTGCGTTAACTTTTATTTCAAACATCTTCTTCTCTGAAACTACCCATCCGATTTTCACGAAACTTCACAGAAATGATCCTGACATGGTCCTCTTCAGAATTTCTTGAAAGAATTTGATTCCTTCAAAAACTCTGGTTGCCATGGCAACAAAACTGAAAAATATTGGAAATCTTTAAAAATCTTCTTGTCTGAAACCATAAGGCATAGGGCTACCAAATTTGGCATGTAGCTTTATGTAGTAGACCTCTATCAAGTTTCTTCAAATTATAGCCCTGGGGTCAAAATTGGCTCTGCCCCAGGGGTCACAAGTTTTACATAGGCTTATATAGAGAAAACTTTAAAAATCTTCTTGTCTGAAACCATAAGGCATAGGGCTACCAAATTTGGCATGTAGCTTTATGTAGTAGACCTCTATCATGTTTCTTGAAATTATAGCCCTGGGGTCAAAATTGGCTCTTCCCCAGGGGTCACAAGTTTTACATAGGCTTATATAGAGAAAACTTTAAAAATCTTCTTGTCTGAAACCATAAGGCATAGGGCTACCAAATTTGGCATGTAGCTTTATGTAGTAGACCTCTATCAAGTTTCTTCAAATTATAGCCCTGGGGTCAAAATTGGCTCTTCCCCAGGGGTCACAAGTTTTATACATAGGCTTATATAGAGAAAACTTTAAATATCTTCTTGTCTGAAACCATAAGGCCTAGAGCTACCAAATTTGGCATTTAGCTTGATCTAGTTGGAGTCTACCAAAAGTGTCCAAAGTATAGTCCTGGGGTCAATTTGGCCTCATACTTGGAGGGGGGGGGTTCACAAGATTTACATAGGCTTACATAGGGAAAACTTTTAAATCTTGGTGTACATAGCCATAAGGCTTAGGCTACCAAATTTTGCATATAATTATAGCATTATTTAGTGGACAGTTACAAAGAGGGCCCAAGTTACAGCTCTAGGATCAAGTTTGGCCCTGCACCAGGGATCACAAGTTTTACATGGGTTTATGAAGTGAAAAGTTCAGAAACCATCTTGTTACCAGCCATAAGGCCAAGAACTCCCACATTTGGCATGTTATTCTTCTAATACAATATTCCCCATTTAGTCAGACTGTAGCCATGAGGTCAAAGTTTTATAAGGGCTTATATAGTGAAGACTTTTCTTCGTGGTTTATATTTATAAGCCAGTGGAGCGATACAGGGCCATCATGGCCCTCTTGTTTTGAAAATATGTGAATATTGGAAAGGTTGCATATTTATTCTCAGATGCCTGTCTGAACTTAAAGGCCATATATGGCCAAAAGTAAGCAATCCTTTAGAGGTTTTGTTCTCAAATGCTTTCATTAAATAGACTTTAAAATTTGTAAAATTTTATTGTCCGATTAAGGATTAACTCTTCATCAAACAACAAAATTTGAGACTGGACCAAATTGAAAGCTTTTGCAGATGACAAATGTGATTCAAATGATGTTTTCTGTCTTTGATGTGGTAGAAAACATTGTGGGAAAAGGAGAAAATGCTGGTTACCAGCATTTTCTCCTTTTCCCATGATGTTTTCAAAAGCCTACTCTTTTAGAGTCGTTAAAACTCGAGATTGTGTGGTAAAGAGTTAAACCCCAAATAATTGTAATGGACATTTTAAGTAAAGTATAAAATGACTGATTTTCCAATTTTAAAGCCTATAAGTTGCTTGGCCAGAATGTCTTTCAACAAAGCAGACATGGTAAACCCAAGATCAGACTGCATCGTTTTGTGCTCGCCTGCTGCAGGCTTGATCCACATCTATGTAAAAGTGATTTAACTCAACAAGCCAGTGCCGAATAAATCTAATAGACATATTCAGTCATGAAATAGGACCCAAATAATCACAATTTCAAAGTTGCTCTTGTCCACAGTGTCCTAGCAAAGCAGACAGTGTAGATCAAAGATCAGACAATGCCAAAAGGTGCATTCTGATCTTAATCTACACTGGCCACTAAAAGAAACTATAGTTCTGATAAATGCTTGAACTCTTTACCAAATGACAGAATTGTAGACAAGTCAAAATTCAAAGCATTTGCAAGCGACAAAATAGATGTTACTTAAAAATTGAAATTTATGTAGGGAGGGGTAGAAAAACATTGTGGGAAAAGGAGAAAATGCTGGTTACCAGCATTTTCTCCTTTTCCCACAATGTTTTCAAATGTCCAATTTCCCAGTGTCATGGTAAAGGGTCAAGGGTTGATTTGTGTTTTGTGATCTAAGGGGCTGATAGCTGTGTTATTCTCAAGCAATTGATAAATGCCCCTTTTTTATCAAAGGATAAAACTTGTGCGTACCCTTTCATTTATAATTTTTCACAGTCCTCCCAGATGAGGAAGTCTATGTTCAATTTGCTGACAGTGTAGATCAAGATCAGGTGAAAGATGCAGTCTGATCTAAGGTGACACTCTCAGATATCTCTGGTTTTAGTTATTTTTAAAGGTTGTAAAGTGCACTGCCTCTTTCAACACAATGGTTATATGATTTGTTTTAGTGAATTTCTGCTGCTTATAACCCTATTTGAATCCTATCACAGCAGATTTATTTTATTCAAGCCTTCTGGACAGCATTTCACCAGTTCTAGGCTGGGGCTCTGCAGTCCTTTGCTGAAAGGCACTTCCATGTAGCTTGTGATGCAAACAGAATTCAACAAGGAACCCAAGACAAAAACATTCATCAAGCCGTGGAGGACCCCCATAACTGTTGTCTCTTTCTTTACCATAGACAATGCAAGAAGCTTAACCCTTTCCCAAACAAGCCCTGGTTTTCACGTGTATGCATTACAAGTCTTTTGAAAACACTGTGGGAAAAGGAGAAATTGCTTGTAATGAGCAATTTCTCCTTTTCCCACAGTGTTTTCTACACTTTTTGAGAACTTTCTGCCATTTTCATCAAATTTAAAATTGTCATCTGCAAACTCTTTCAATTTGGACCAGTCCAAAATCTGTCGTTTGGGAAAGGGTTAATGTGGACAGTGTAGATTAAGATCAGTCTGCACTTAACATGCAGTCTAATTACTGTCCTCAATTACGTTCTCGATCATGATCAAACAGTATCTCTTTCTATAGCAGTACAACTTTATTTTTAGCCATTTTAAAAGTGATCTATTTACTTGGTGGCAAAAGAGGTATGAGGGAAGGTTTTCTAACATTTCGAGTGCCAAAAAACATGTAAAGGTACATGCAGATAGAACCATCTTTTGATGGCTAAAAAAACCCCAATGCTCTTGAATTTAAAGAGACTTTCAGCATATAGGCTTGACTAAACATGTTGATAGTATAGATTAAAGAACAGATTTCAGGTTCTCACAGTGCAGTCCGATCTTTGGCAAAGGCCCCTTCCGGATATTTTTGCCAATAGGGATGAAAGGGTAGTGATGTCCTTGTGGGGCTAAATGTACACATTTCTATTGATAAAAGTACCCCCTTTTATTGACTCAAATTATACACTGCACAGGTATTTATGAAGTTTAGAGCATTTATATGCACGTTGGTATGTGTTTGTGAAGCAGGTATAAAATTTTAGGGCCCAGATTGGCAGTCCTGTGTATTTTGCTGTTAACCCTTTATCGCACAATGCCGAATTTTAAAGACCCTGGGAAAGACTGGCCTTTTAAAAACATTGTGGGAAAAGGAGAAAATTCTGGTAACCAGCATTTTTTTCCTTTTCCCACAATGTTTTTTACCCTTTCAAAGAAAAATTGCACCATTTGAGCCATATTGAAATTTGGACAAGGCTAAAATACTGTCATCTAGTAAAAGGGTTCACTCTTTACCAAACAGCAAAATTTTGGACTTGGCCAAATTGAAAGCACTTGCAGGCAACAAAATAAATGTGGTTCAAATGATGATTTTTGTCTTTGATAGGGTAGAAAACATTGTGGGAAAAGGAGAAAATGCTGGTTACCGGCATACTCCTTTTCCAACAGTGTTTTCAAAAGGCTTTTTCGTCAGGGTTGTTAAAACTCAGGATTGTGTGGTAAAGGGTTAATGACCCTCAAAAAGGGGAGGTCCTGCATGGCTGGTAGGTTAAGGAGTCAAAACCATGAGGCCCCAGGATGGATCCTTGCTAGAAGTGCCCGCTTTTTCATTTGGGTGTCCTCGGGCAAGTTTCTTCTCTTCTCATGTAGTGTTTTCAAAAGGTGACTCTTTCACAAGGTGGTTAGAATGCAGAATTGCTTTGAAAAGAATTTGCATGCCACATTTATATTTAGTGTTTTACTGTGTCTACTTTTAGAATATGTGGTAATGGGTAAAGTATCTAAATACGGAAAGTTTTCAATGAATGCTGCAATGTAAGTAAGAAAGACTGGAGGCATCCATGCATACATCTATTGTGAATAAATATTAAAATTTGATAAGCATTCTTTTGAAGGTATTTTTGTACTTTGTGTTGAGCTGATATAATTCCATATAAAAATAATATAGAATTTGTTCTTTAGCTCATTGTAGCAAGTGGATAATATTTGTTATTAACTGATAATTTACATACCGTATTTAATTCTTTACCAGAAGACGAAGTTTTGCTTGTGTCAAAATTGATTCAAGCATTAATTTTGTGGACACAAAATTAAATGTGGCTCAAATAATTTGTCTAATAAGCAAGAGAAAAAATGTGGGAATAGGTGAAAATGCTGGTAACCAGCATATTTTCATTTTTGCACAATGTTTCACCAGCATTTTCTCCTTTTCCTTCTATGTTTTCCAAAAAATCCCTCACCTCTGGTTGTCAGAAAAAGGAATCTTTTTGTGAAAGATTAAGATGTCTGTGTAGGTCTTAAAATCCAGTAACCCTGGGTAGCTTGACCTTTTATGTTCTTTGTAAAGAAAAAAAAACAAACATTAGCAAACACATCTCAACAACTGTGATTGGATAAGACAGATTGTCTCTGCCAATCATATGCCTAGGCTTGGAATTGAGTATTACAGGTGTTAATTTTAGTAGTTTCATGAGGCCACACATTCAGTAAAAAGGACATTAACACTTTACCAAACAACAAAAATTTAGACCAGTCCAAATTGAAAGCTTTAGCAGACGAAAAAATAAATGTTACACAAAAATTGAAATTTGTTTTGGGAAGAGTAGAAAACATTGTGGGAAAAGGCTTTTTCCTCAGGTTTGTTAAAAGTTGGGATTGTGTGGTAAAGGGTTAAGCAACATTAAATGACCGTTGTAAATACTTACAAGTACCGCTAAGTGTACTTTTCATTGCAATCGTAAAGAAACAGGACACTGACATGGAGCAAACAGATGCAAGTTTAGAGCTTAAATAATTGGTTGGTCACTTTGCAATCGTTTTATGAGATCATTATTTGATGATGTCATAGTAGTAATTTGAATGCAATCTCACATAATCTACACAATCATGTAACTGATCCGTGACATTCAAACAAACCTTTGCAAAATTCTGGCACAAAATCTAAAAACTTCGCAAGGGTTACTATTAGCTTGTAAGGAAATACCAATGAAAAATAAAATTTCATAAGCATGTCTTTCTTCTGTACTGATGTTTTGCTAGCTATAGCCTGAAATGTACTTAATTCAATGATTAATTATTTTCAAATATTGTTGAGATTATAAAAATCTGAGTAGATCCCTTTATCCCTTTACCTTACAATGCCGAGCTTGAAAGACCCCAAAGAAGATGGCTTTAGATTAGAACCAAAAGTTTTTCTTGTTCACCCTGAATAGTACAAATTCCTTGCATCCTGCAAATATCCGTTTACTGACAATCTTGTGTTTAACTCTTTACCAAACGACAAATTTTAGAGTAGTCCAAATTGAAAGCATTTGCAGACAACAAAATAAATATGACCCAAAAATTGAAATTCGTTTTGGGAAGGATAGAAAATACTGTGGGAAAAGGAGAAAATGCTAGTTACCAGCATTTTCTCCTTTTCCCACAATGTTTTCAAAAGGCCTCACTCTCAAGGTCGTTAAAACTCGGGATTGTGTGGTAAAGGGTTAAGCAAGAGGAAGAAGGCCTTGGAAATCATTGTGGAGAAAGGAAAAGTGCTGGTAAACAGCATTTTCTCCCTTTCCCACAATACTTTTTCAACCCTTTCATTGTCATCTACAAATGCTTTTTATACAGACGAGTCTGAAATTTTGTATCTGACAAAGTGTTAGATAACAGAAATTTTTTAAACCATGTTTTATTCATTGCTGTCCAATCAATCTATTCCTCTTTGTTTTTTCAGGTGCAGCCGAAAGTGGTAAAAGCACACTGGTGAAACAGATGAAAATAATTCATAGTGATGGATTTTCATTTGATGAACTTCTTTCATTTAAGGTGAGACATCGTACAATCATTCATATCTATGATAAATCTTCGCCAGATAAAATCGTAGCTATGTTTTTATACATATAGCTATGTTTTAATGGAAATCTTTCACAGACCACGAAATGAAAACAGTGTAAATGATTGGATTTGTCTTTGAAAGAGTAGCAAACCATGTGGTTAACCCTTTACCACACAACAAAATTTTAGACTGGTCCAATTTCAAAGCATTTACAGATGACATAATAAACGTGACTGAAAAATTAAAAGTTGTTTTGGAAAGGATAGAAAACATTGTGGTTACCAGCATTTTCTCCTTTTCCCACAATGTTTTCAAAAGGCTTCTTTCAGAGGGTCGTTAAAAGTCGGGATTGTGTGGTAAAGGGTTAAGGGAGAAAATGATCTTTTCCACGATGATGTCAAAAGTCAACTGCCAAAGGATCTCAGTGGCATGCCTTAAGTTCATAAAATGGTGTTGCTTGGTGAAGGGATAGGACACAAAATAAATTGAGTAGTACTCTTTGAAAAGGGTATTTAATGCATCTGCTTGAAATATCGATCAACGTCAGTCCGGGCAAGCTGATGTAGGTCAAAACTTTTTGCTATTTGTAAATTTTTTGCATCTCAAAGGATCGCTCAGCCTCATGATTCAGCCGGTGGTTAGACGAAATGGATTATAGAGATCTATAATTATATGATTACTAGCTTGCATTAATACGGAGATGCATTAAACCTGCTTTTCCCAGAGGGCCACCCAAATGTTTTTTCATTATTTTAGTACTGGGTCAAGAATTTTGAAGTCCCCTAGGTAACTCCTGCTTGACTATTTTTTTAGCCTTGGTGATTAGCTTCCCTTGAAAGTCACTCTACTGCCTGAAACAAATGACGCTATTGTAAAGAATAGTAGCCATATAAAATCACTTTAATGCTTTGATGCATGCTGAAATATTATGGCAAAAGAAGAACTGTATGCACATGAGAAATTCATGTCATCAATGGCAGGTACATTTTAAAGTTGTACAATAAAGAGAAAACCTTTACCAACAATTTACCTACAATTAATAATCTGTATTTGAATGAAGCTGCGAAATAGGGTTTTTGAAAACATTGCGGAAAAAAATGAGAAAATGCCACTTTCTCCTATTTTAACCAATGTTTCCTAATTTTTCATAACCTTGGAAAACAAATCCCTTCAATTGCACCACATTAAATTTGTCATATACATGTACTATTGCTTTCAATTTGGTGAAGACTAAAGTTTTGTAGATAAGGTTGGTAAAAATTTGATGCTACTTTAATACATGTTAAAACATTGTGGCAAGAGGAGAAAGAGCTGTTATGACAAATTTTCAGTTTGCCACAATGTTTTCCAAAGTTGTCAATTTCAGAGGTGTAATAGAAAGTTCCACTGGTATGTGTTAAGTATAATACCACAGAAACAAACTTTTTTATCTTTTGGCACCATTGGGAAAAACAGGGTACCTTTCCTAAATGGTATGGATCAAGATCAAGCAGCACAGAACATAGTCTGATCATGCATTTATACCATCTCCTTGTTTAGTGAAGCCCAAAGGCTAGAAAGATAATTTTCGAGATTCATTGGATTGTAGTTTCAACCATTTAAAGAGGTCATTTTCATAAATTTGGTGCTGAAAGATTTAACCCTTAGGCTGGTAAGCAAGACTCAAGGACATATTACGGACAGAGTAGATAAAGATCAGACTGCACAGAATGTGCAGTCTGATCTTGGATATACACAGTCAAATTAAGAGATAATTTTCATCCTCAAAAATACCTTTGGAAAAGCAAAATTTGGGCTTTTACTATCGGCTTGAAAGTTTCATTTTACATATTTAGCAGGTTAAGGGATAATTTAAAAATGCCTCTGGAAAAGCAAAATTTGGGCTTTTACTATCAGCTTGAAAGTTTCATTTTACATATTCAGCAGGTTAAGGGATAATTTTTCTTCCCTTTTATCTTTCAGCCAACAGTCCTTGACAATCTAGTCAGCTCCATGAGGTATGTCCTTACTGGTATGGGGCTTCTCAGAATCAATCTGGAAAATCCAAAAAACCGGGTAAATTTTTACTTTCTACTGACATGTATTTATATGTAATGATCTTAGTAGCAAACTCTTATTTCATATATGATGCTTTATATCACTCAGTGGATAAAGGTACACTAGCAGCAAAAAGTAATCAGTTGTCAACTTTAATTTTAGTTGTAAGAAATATCTTTTTGCAAGCAATTTTATCTTGGGCAGACCATACTGTAACACATTGTCAGACTTATGATAATAACCATATTTTTAAATGCTATGAATTAACTGCAATGTGACCCACAAATTATTTACTTTTGGCTTCTAGTGGGCATTTACCTGGTAACTTAGTTGGTTTATGAACAGGAAATTCCATATGAGACCCATCATTTGAGCCCTATTTAAATTGTGGTCTACAAATGCTTTCAGTTTGAACAAGTCTACATTTTTGTTGTGTAATAAAAGTTTAATGCAGTTTCAACATTATTTCAGTTATTTTCGGTGGCTAGTGCACCTATCCATGCTTTCCTGGAGTTGCTTTTTTACCTGTACTTTGCATAATATTCTTCCCAAGCCACTGGGTACTTTTCACCATTACCGTCATTTAAACAATGATGAACGAGGAGTGAGATATAAATCCTTTGGAAGTGACTATCACCAGTACTTGGAAAGAAATTTGACCATTCCTGGGATTCAAACCAGTGACCCCTGGTTTAAAGTCCTGTATGCTACTGACTGCTAGCAGGCTCAGTGGGTTAAAATTTATATGACTATAAATGAATGAGTGCTAGTAGAAGAATCATAAGTCATTGGGGTCTCAAGTTCCGGGCAGATTGATTAAATTATTAGATTATTGTTTGCTGCTGCCAGGCTACTTGAAGTGTCAGTATCCTTAATGTAAGTTTGTACAGTAGTAAATATCATTGTTGTCGATACTAAGAGAATCAGATCCGTACAATAAAATGCTAGTATTTAGTGGTTGAAATCAACTTAAAATTTTGAAAGAGTTAATTTCTCTGTTCTGTGTATTGTTTGCATCAGAAGAAATAATTTTCCACATCTTCATTAAGGTAACCGCGCTTACACCTTGCATTTGGCAATATGTAATTTGATGATTATTCTACTAGCAATCATTCATATATAATAAGTCATATAAAATCTTAAGTGTTTCTTTTACTTTTTTTTTTTTAATTTCAAGAAATATATTAATTCTTTTTCACTATTGTGACTTGGATTGTTAATTGCCATTACCATGTCAAAGAGTAACTGGAACAAAACTATCATCAAAAAAAAAATTAGTGCAGTGTTAGTAAGCCAAAAGTAAATATTGGCAACTCTAAAAATTGAAATTTCGTAAAAGAAATGACCTAATCTAAGTTGAGAGAACTTGTTGGTCAGACCCTTTTGCCCAGCCATTTGGTTATTATGTATATTGTACATTTTTGTAATTGTTGTTACAAACTTACTTTGCAATAAAATATGTTTAACCCTTTCCCAAATGATAAATTTTAGACTGGTCCAAATTGAAAGAGTTTGCAGACGACAATTTTGAATTTGATGAAAATGGCCGAAAGTTCTCAAAAAGGGTAGAAAACACTGTGGGAAAAGGAGAAATTGCTTGTTACGAGCAATTTCTCCTTTTCCCACAGTGTTTTCAAAAGACTTGTACTGCAGACACATGAAAACCAGGGTTTGTTTGGGAAAGGTTTAAACCAAGTGGGTTAAGAGTTAAAGGTTAACCTTTGTCCTGCTGAATAAATGGAATGAAACTTGCAAGCCAATAGTAAAACCCAGTTTTTCTATTTCAAAGGTGTTCTTTAGGGAAAGATATCTCCTTCTCAGACAGTGTAGATCAAAGATCAGACTGCACTTTCTGTGCAGCCTGATCTTGATCTACATTGTTGGCGAAAGTTTCTTGAGTTGTGCTTAGTAATCTAAGGGTTTAAAAAAAAACTGTTGTTTACAAGATGAATGCCATTTGATGTATGTTGTGTTATGTATTTTATTAGTAATAGAGAAAAGGAAATGTACTACAAGACTTATCAATTAGTATTTTTTGCATAAACAGTTTTTTTGTCAGTTATTTTATAATGTCATCATAGTTGGTGTGTGAGAAAATGATGACAAATCCACCATATTGTATTATGTAATTATCCTTTTGTACCTTTTCTGTTATAGGTTCTTGAAGGAAGCATGTTTGACTTGCAAAGAAATTGAATATTTTGTATTTGGTAAAGACTTGACGCGAATCCTTGACAGTTATGGGGGATAATTCCCAGCATATTAATTTTGTTTGAGGAGTTTTTGAGTTAACCCTTGACCATGTTTTCTTTTTTACTCTCAGAAGAAGGCCTTTGCAAACAAATCGAATCATTTTAGCCACATTTGTCTGTCTTCTGCCAGTGCTGTTGGTTTGTTGACAAGTCTAACACTATGTTGCATGTTAACACTTTACCAAATGACAAAATTTTATACTTGTCCAAATTGAAAGCATTTTGAGATGACAAATTTAAGTTTGCTCAAAGGAAAAGATATGGCTTCGATAGGGTAGAAAACATTGTGGGAAAAGGAGAAAATGCTGGTTACCAAGAAAGTCCTGGTTACCAGCATTTTTTCCTTTTCCCACAATGTTTTCAAAAGGTTCCTTTTCTCAGGGTTATTAAAACTCGGGGATTGTGTGACAAAGACTTTAATAGGGACATAATTATTTTCTTGTTTCTACTCAGTCTCTGTCACTACAACACAAGTTTAACCAATTACTGTATTTGTATCTATTT
Source organism: Tridacna gigas (assembly GCA_945859785.2). Lineage (NCBI taxonomy): Eukaryota > Metazoa > Mollusca > Bivalvia > Cardiida > Cardiidae > Tridacna > Tridacna gigas. The sequence goes on along the minus strand of OX244030.2, from coordinate 45,782,923 downwards.
TTAGCTCACCTGAGCACGAAGTGCTCAGGGTGAGGTATTGTGACCGGTCATCGTCCGTCGTCCGTCCATCCATCTGTCCGTCCGTCCGTTAACAATTTCTTTAAAAATCTTCTCCTCCAAAACCAGATGGCCAATCTTGATAAAACTTGGCAGGAATGTTCCTTGGATGAAGCTCTACAAAAATTGTTAAAAGAATTTAATTCCATGAAAAACTGTGGTTGCCATGGCAACAAAATGGCTGAAAGTGGAAAAAATCTTTAAAAATGTTCTTGTGACAAACCATAAGGCTGAAAGCATTCATATTTTGTATGAAGCATCATTGGGTGACCCTTTACCAAAATTGTTAAAATTAATCCCCTAGGGTCATATTTGGGCTTTGCCCGGGCACACCCTATTTCACATAATAACAAAGAAGGAAATCTTTGAAAATCTTCTTCTCTGAAACTGGAAGGCGTGGAGCTTTGATATTTGGCATGTAGCACCTCCTAGTGGACCTCTACCAAGTTTGTTCATATGATGTCCCTGAGGTTTAAACTGGCCCCGCCCTGGGGGTCACAAGTTTCCAACATAGGAACAAAGAAGGAAAACTTTAAAATTCTTCTTCTCTGAAACTGGAAGGCGTGGAGCTTTGATATTTGGCATGTAGCATCTCCTAGTGGACTTCTACCAACTTTGTTCATATGACGCCCCTGGGGTCAAAACTGGCCCCACTCCGGGGATCACAAGTTCAAACATAGGAACAAAGAAGGAAAACTTTAAAGTTCTTCTTCTCTGAAACTGGAAGGCGTGGAGCTTTGATATTTGATATTTGGCATGTAGCATCTCCTAGTGGACCTCTACCAAGTTTGTTCATATGATGTCCCTGGGGTCAAAACTGGCCCCGCCCCGGGGGTCACAAGTTTCAAACATAGGAACAAAGAAGGAAAACTTTAAAATTCTTCTTCTCTGAAACTGGAAGGCATAGAGCTTTGATATTTGGCATCTAGCATCTCCTAGCGGACCTCTACCAAGTTTTTAGCTCACCTGAGCACGAAGTGCTCTGGGTGAGTTATTGTGACAGGTCATCGTCCGTCGTCCGTCCGTCCGTCCGTCCGTTAACAATTTCTTTAAAAATCTTCTCCTCCAAAACCAGATGGCCAATCTTGATAAAACTTGGCAGGAATGTTCCTTGGATGAAGCTCTACAAAAATTGTTAAAAGAATTTAATTCCATGAAAAACTATGGTTGCCATGGCAACAAAATGGCTGAAAATGGAAAAAATCTTTAAAAATGTTCTTGTGACAAACCATAAGGCCGAAAGCATTCATATTTTGTATGAAGCATCATTGGGTGACCCTTTACCAAAATTGTTAAAATTAATCCCCTAGGGTCATATTTGGGCTTTGCCGGGGCGCACCCTATTTCACATAATAACAAAGAAGGAAATCTTTAAAAAATCATCTTCTGACAAACCATAATGCCTAGAGAATTCATATTGGGTTTGTAGCATTATATGATGATCCTCTACCAGAATTGTGAAAATTAAACCTCAGTGGTCATATTTGGGCTCTGTCAGGGCACACCCTATTTTACATGGAAACAAAGAAGGAAATCTTTTAAAATCTTCTTGTTACAAACCATATTGGCTTGAGCATTCATATTTTGCATGTAGCATCATCAAGTGACCCTTTACAAAATTTGTTATAATTATCCCTTTGGGGTCATATTTGGGCTCTGGCCGGGCGCACACTATTTTACATAGAATTAAAGTTGGAAATCTTTTAAAATCTTTTTGTGACAAACCATAAGGGCCAAAGCATTCATATTTTGCATGTAGCATCATTTGGTGACCCTTTATAAAAATTGTTAAAATTATCTCTTTTGGGTTATATTTGGGCTCTGCTCGGGTAGCCCCCTCCCCTCCCCACCCCCTTTTCTTTTCGACCCCCTTTTTTTAGCTCACCTGAGCACATAGTGCTCAGGGTGAGCTATTGTGATCGATCGTTGGCCGGCGTCCGTCCGTGTGTCCGTCTGTCCATCCGTGAACAATTACTTAAAAAATCTTCTCCTCTGAAACCGCCGAACAGATTTCAGTGAAACTTCACAGAAATGATCCTTAGGTGATGCACTTTCAGAATACTTCAAAGATTTGAATTCCATGAAGAACTCTGGTTGCCATGGCAACCGAGAGAAAAAAATTTAAAAATCTTCTTGTCCCAAACCATAAGGGCTAGAGCTCTCATATTTGGCATGTAGCATCATCTAGTGGCCCTCTACCAAAATACTTCAAATTATGGCCCTAGTATTGAAAATGGCCCTATGTTGTGGGTTCTCGGATTTCACATAGAGATAAAGAAGGAAATCTTTAAAAATCTTCTTGTCCCAAACCATAAGGGCTAGAGCTCTCATATATGGCATGTAGTATCATCTAGTGGCCCTCTACCAAAATACTTCAAATAATGGCCCTAGTGTGGAAATTGGCCGTATGTTGTGGGTTCTCGGATTTCACATAGAGATAAAGAAGGAAATCTGTAAAAATCTTCTTGTCCCAAACCATAAGGGCTAGAGCCGTCATATTTGGCATGTAGCATCATCTAGTGGCCCTCTACCAAAATACTTCAAATTACGGCCCTAGTGTGGAAAATGGCCCTATGTTGTGGGTTCTCGGATTTCACATAGAGATAAAGAAGGAAATCTTTAAAAATCTTCTTGTCCCAAACCATAAGGGCTAGAGCTCTCATATATGGCATGTAGTATCATCTAGTGGCCCTCTACCAAAATACTTCAAATTATGGCCCTAGTGTTGAAAATGGTCCTATGTTGTGGGTTCTTGGATTTCACATAGAGATAAAGAAGGAAATCTGTAAAAATCTTCTTGTCCCAAACCTTAAGGGCTAGAGCTTTCATATTTGGCATGTAGCATTATCTAGTGACACTGTACAAAAATACTTCAAATTATGGCCCTAGTGTTGAAAATGGCCCTATGTTGTGGGTTCCCGGATTTCACATAGAGATAAAGAAGGAAATCTTTAAAAATCTTCTTGTCCCAAATCATAAGTGCTAGAGCTCTCATATATGGCATGTAGTATCATCTAGTGGCCCTCTACCAAAATACTTCAAATAATGGCCCTAGTGTTGAAAATGGCCCTATGTTGTGGGTTCTTGGATTTCACATAGAGATAAAGAAGGAAATCTGTAAAAATCTTCTTGTCCCAAACCTTAAGGGCTAGAGCTTTCATATTTGGCATGTAGCATCATCTAGTGACCCTCTACCAAAATACTTCAAATTATGGCCCTAGTGTTGAAAATGGTCCTATGTTGTGGGTTCTTGGATTTCACATAGAGATAAAGAAGGAAATCTGTAAAAATCTTCTTGTCCCAAACCTTAAGGGCTAGAGCTTTCATATTTGGCATGTAGCATTATCTAGTGACACTGTACAAAAATACTTCAAATTATGGCCCTAGTGTTGAAAATGGCCCTATGTTGTGGGTTCTCGGATTTCACATAGAGATAAAGAAGGAAATCTTTAAAAATCTTCTTGTCCCAAATCATAAGTGCTAGAGCTCTCATATATGGCATGTAGTATCATCTAGTGGCCCTCTACCAAAATACTTCAAATTATGGCCCTAGTGTTGAAAATGGCCCTATGTTGTGGGTTCTTGGATTTCACATAGAGATAAAGAAGGAAATCTTTAAAAATCTTCTTGTCCCAAACCTTAAGGGCTAGAGCTTTCATATTTGGCATGTAGCATCATCTAGTGACCCTCTACCAAAATACTTCAAATTATGGCCCTAGTGTTGAAAATGGCCCAATGTTGTGGGTTCTCGGATTTCACATAGAGATAAAGAAGGAAATCTTTAAAAATCTTCTTGTCCCAAACCATAAGGGCTAGAGCTCTCAAATATGGCTTGTAGTATCATCTAGTGGCCCTCTACCAAAATACTTCAAATAATGGCCCTAGTGTGGAAATTGGCCGTATGTTGTGGGTTCTTGGATTTCACATAGAGATAAAGAAGGAAATCTGTAAAAATCTTCTTGTTCCAAACCGTAAGGGCTAGAGCTTTCATATTTGGCATGTAGCATCATCTAGTGGCCCTCTACCAAAATACTTCAAATAATGGCCCTAGTGTGGAAATTGGCCCTATGTTGTGGGTTCTCGGATTTCACATAGAGATAAAGAAGGAAATCTGTAAAAATCTTCTTGTCCCAAACCATAAGGGCCAGAGCTTTCATATTTGGCATGTAGTATCATCTAGTGGCCCTCTACCAAAATACTTCAAATTATGGCCCTAGTGTTGAAAATGGCCCTATGTTGTGGGTTCTCGGATTTCACATAGAGATAAAGAAGGAAATCTATAAAAATCTTCTTGTCCCAAACCATAAGGGCTAGAGCTCTCATATATGGCATGTAGTATCATCTAGTGGCCCTCTACCAAAATACTTCAAATAATGGCCCTAGTGTGGAAATTGGCCGTATGTTGTGGGTTCTTGGATTTCACATAGAGATAAAGAAGGAAGTCTTTAAAAATCTTCTTGTCCCAAACCGTAAGGGCTAGAGCTTTCATATATGGCATGTAGCATCATCTAGTGGCCCTCTACCAAAATACTTCAAATTATGGCCATGGTGTTAAAAATTGACCCTATGTTGTGGGTTCTTGGATTTCACATAGAGATAAAGAAGGAAATCTTTAAAAATCTTCTTGTCCCAAACCATAAAGGCTAGAGCTTTCATATTTGGCATGTAGCATTATGGTGTTGAGCTGAGTTGCATTTCAGGTGAGCGATTTAGGACCATCATGGTCCTCTTGTTAACATACCAAAATTTATTACACGATGGATTATAAATATTTGAAGAAAGGGAAATGTTGTTTTATAACAGTAAAGAAAACACTGTAAGAAGGTGTAATTAATTGTCACATGCAAATACTCCTTCATCTTCAACATTTTCCAAATCTGTGAAATGCAAGGGCTTGAATGAATATAAGACTTAGTGCAATACTGAATTAGTATTAAAATATGAAACATACAATGTATTATTTTGTATAAACTTTCAGGTCCATGCAGAAGTGATTCTAACCTGTAGAAACAGTTTTGATCTTAACAGAAACATGCTGCCAGAGGTTGGACGAGCTCTCAAGAACCTGTGGCATGACAAAGGTGTCAGATCTGCTGTCTCAAGAGGTTACGAGTACGAGCTCAATGACTCTGCAATCTAGTATATACATTGTTACTTATATATTTTTTTTAAATTCTTCTCTTATCTAATCTATGCTTAGAGGAAATTGACTCTTTTAAAAATAATAAAGATTATGAGTCAATCATATTCAAAGCACTTGAAGGTAACAAAATAAATATTACTCAAACCATAAGAATTGTCTTTAATGAGGTAGCAAACATTGTGGGAAAAGGAGAAAATGCTGGCTGCCAATATTTTCAGAAGACTTTGTTCTCAGATAATTTGTCATCTGCAAATGCTTTCAATTCAGGCTGGTCTAAAATTATGTTGTTTGGTGAGGGGTTAAAACATTTTGGTGAAAGGAGAAAATGCTGGTAACCAGCAGTCTCTCCCTTTCCTGCCATGCTTTCTTCTCTTTTGAAAACAAAACACATCATATTAATTTGTCATCAGCGAATGCTTTAAAGTTGGACAAATCTAAAACCTTGTTGTCCAGTTAACCCTTTACTTCACAATCCTGAGTTTGTATAACCTTGAGGTGGAGGGCTCTTGAAAACATTGTGGGAAAATAGGAATATGGTTGTTACCAGTGTATTCTCCTTTTCCCACAATGTTTTCTAACCTTTCAAATATAAGTCTTATCATTTTGTTTCATATTTAATTAGTCTACAAATGCTTTCAAGGTAATCAGAACTACCTCTACTGAAGACTGTCTCAAAATAGCAATTATGTGGATTTAGATTTTTGTGGTTTAGGGACAATCTGTCAAGGTATTAAAATTTTGTCCTCATCAATCTTTTGTGTCACCCATGGTGAACCAGTGGTGGAGTTTATTTGTCCTGATTGAGGAAAACTGTGTATTTCAGCCCCATGTTCATTAATGCTGCAGAGTTTGTGTTATTCCTTTACCAAACAATCATGTGTTTTAATAAGGCTGAGGAGGAAAGTTTTCAAAAAAATACTGTTTGAAAAAGAGAAAATGCTGATGACCAGCAAATGCTTTTATTGTGATTTTAATAGTGATGGTAATCAGCATTTTCCTTTTTTCCCAAAGTGATTTCTGCATTTTGATAGACACATTCCATGTTCTGACTTGCAGTTAATCTGTCATCTGTAAATGATTCTAGTTTGGACATGGTTAAAATTTTGTCGTTTGGTAAATTAAGAGGTAAAAGAAATTTTTCACAATTTGGGAAAGATCTCCAATGTTGCAAATAATGCTGGAATCTATTTTTGGCCAGTTTGTTGAAGTAAAAGCAGACAGTGTAGAGGCAAGATAAGATTGTATATTTTGAGTTATACCCCTCCACAACAATAGTTTGAGTGGGGGGAGGGGTATACTGTGGAACCAAGTTGTCCATATGTTCATCTCTCTTTCAGTGAATACAAGCAATTCTGTATCCTCTTCTCCTACAGTGTCCAAACAATTAGGCTGAAAGGTTTAAGCTCCCTTATGATGGAAATCGTTCACCTGCGATTTTTATAACATTGAGCCATGCTTGTGCAAAAGGGGGCTAAAAACACGCCTTTGATGCATTATACCAAGCAAGTCATCACACTATCATTGATCCATAAAGTCCATTTTGTGTAACAACCAACTGAATCATGAGGAACACTGGTCCCTTGACGTACAGAAAATTGACAGATAGTAAAAAATATCGGCTCAGTTCAGCCTCAGCAGGCTGACTTGGGTTGATATTTTTTGCAGATATATGAAGCAACCTTTTCACAGAGCATGACTCATATATAGCTGGTTGACTATCACTAATTATGGCCTTTTGAACTATTTTTCCTGATCATTTAAGTTACAAGGCACTTAGAAGGTGTATCTGTCAGCATGTGATAAGTCTAGTTTGTCATAACTTGTGTTCTCCATCTTGCAACGTCCCAAAAGCACCTAATATTTACCTTGCAGATCATGATAGGTAACAACATGGGGACACATGGGCAAACCTCAGCCTTGGACAATATGGCTTAATTCTTTACCAAATGTCAAATTTTTGGACTTGTCCAAATCCAAACCTTTTACAGATGACAAATTAGATGTGGCTCTAGTGGTGAAAATTGTCTTCGAAAGAAAAGAAAACATCTTGGGAAAAGGAGGAAATGCTGTTTAACTCTTTACCAAACGAAAAAATTTTTGACTTGTCCAAATTGAAAGAAGTTGCAGATGACAAAATAAATTTGACTGAAAAATTGAAATTTGTTTTAGGAAGGGTAGAAAACAATGTGGGAAAAGGAGAAAATGCTGGTTACCAGCATTTTCTCCTTTTCCCACAATGTTTTCAAAAGGCTTCTTTCTCACCGTCATTAAAAGACAGGATTGTGTGGTATAGAGTTAACAACATTTTCATCTTTTCCCACAATTTTTTCAAATGCCTTTTCTAGGTGTTGTTAAAGTAGGGATTGTGTGGTTAAGGGTTAAGAGAAAAAATATTGAAAGCCTCAGGTTATGTCTTTCACAGTTAATCAAGTCATTGATTTAATGATGGTATTCAAACAATGGCTTTTATGAGATTTGAAATTTTCTGATGAAATTATTGTGGTCATGTGACAGAGATTGAGAAAAATTTGAAAAATTCTCTTGGAAGCAATCAGCTTACTCAGGAGGACCCTTATTTAATATTCCTACTCTTCTTTACCACAAATATGTACACAATTTTACTGGTGTTTGAACTAACTTTGGCAGGGAAATAAAATTGTGGCACATGAATAAATGTAAAAACATGCATGCATTGGCAAAAGGAGAAAATGCTTATGGAAAAGTCAGTCCTTGTAATGCAAGTAATTGGTTGACAAAATAGTCATCTATCAGTACATGCGATAATGTCAGAAATAATATGGTAATGTTTTAAACAATGTATTTCAATTTCAATTCTGTGATAATTTTACAAATGAGCTACTCTGGCAAAAGGGGGTTTAACCCTTTACCGCACAATGCCGCCTTTTGACGCCCCTGGGAAAGAAGCCTTTTGAAAACATTGTGGGAAAAGGAGAAAATGCTGGTAACCAGCATTTTCTCCTTTTCCCACAATGTTTTCTACCCTATCAAAGAACAATTGCACCATTTCAGCCATGTTGAAAATGTTGTCTGCAAATACCTTCAATTTGGACTAGGCTACAATTTTGTCGTGTGGTAAACTAGGCAAGTCATCATGTTATTATGGATCTATAAATTCATTTTTCCCAACAAAAACCTTAATCCTGAGATAGGTCCTTTGACATACAGAATAGTGACCAATAGAAAAAAGTCTTGACCCCTGCAGGCCATGTGACAAAGATTGTAACTTTGAGGATGAACCTCATTTTAGTCATGTTGGTATCATGATCAAAGTTTCTGTTCTGTTCTGTTCACAAGAAAAAGATTTGTAAAATTCTCAAGAAGCAATCTACTGACAGCCTGGGGAGCTTGGATTAAGTATTTCTCACAGTTTGTTTGCCACAAATATTTACACAAAAGGACCATGGCTAAGTCCTTGAATTTTTTTCAGATTCTGTAGCCATCCTGTTGTTTTCAGGGTTTCTGAGTGGCTAGGTAGTAAAGTATGGGGCTCATAACTTGGAGGCCACGGGTGAGAATCTAACTGGAAGCAATGGATTTTTCATGAGAGTGTCCATGGGCAAGACACATGAGAGCCTTAGACTTGTACTGTTAAATTGGAGGACATACATAAATATGCGAGTTGTCGCCATAATATGGCTGAAATAATGTTGAAAGTGTTGTAAAACACCATTCTATCAATCAATTAATCAAGCCCGACCCATCTTTCCAAAAGATGGAATGAGTATTTTCAGTAGTGAGAAAAAAGAAATAAATATTAGCCTCGCTCTGTGAAAAAGGGGCTGTATGCATTAGCCAAAATTATTGACCCATGTCAGCGTGCGCTGTCTGCACAGGCTGACCTGGGTCGAAACTTCTTGCAATTTGTAAATTTTCCGCATGTCTAAGGACCATTCTGCATCATGATTCAGTCTGTTATTAGACAAAATAGATAAATGGATCCATATTTATGTGATAACTTGCTTGGTATAATGCATCATGGAAATTTATTAAACCCTCTTTTGCCAGAGCATGGCTCATATAGTATTTTAATTATTAAATTAAAAATATGTTCCTTGTTTATATTTTGTTATTATAGGTGGCATTCTTGTAAAACATTAAAGAACTGTAATTCACTTTGAAACTTTATATACATTTGCTGCAACAAGACAAGTCACGAAAAGAGACCCCAATCATTGATAGTCAGTACAGATTAGCTGTACTGGGCCATCTTAATCCTCTTACTTTGTAACTGTGTTAACCCAACTTTTAATGACACTGTGAAAGAAGCCTTTTGAAAACAGTGTGGGAAAAGGAGAAAATGCTGGTAACTAGCATTTTCTCTTCTTTCCACAATGTTTTCTACACTTCCCAAAACAAATTTCAATTATTGAGCCACATCAATTCTGTCACCTGCAAATGCTTTCAACTTGGACTAGTGTAGAATACTGTCATCTGGTAAAGAGTTAAACATGACATGCTTATTTATTGTAGTTATTTTGAAAACATGGAGAGGATATGTTCAGAAAAGTTTATACCAAGTGAGCGTGACGTTCTTCGTGCTCGTGTGAGAACAACTGGTGTGATAGAAACATGCTTCCAGATGAACAGTTGTATATTTCGGTAAGTTTCTGGTTTTAATCATTATTCAGATTCACAATATATCATACAATACTGATCAAAGATATGACTGTTTCTTATGTGCAATGTGATATCAGTCCACAAGGTCCCCGAAAAGATCTTTTGTTGTGCTTGACATTTCAAGTGTTAAAATAGTAGAAAATGAACAGCAAGAAAAAAACCAATGAAAACTTTATTAAATAATTCTCAGGTATTTATTTTCTTGCAAAAAAAAGTGAGTAATTTTGGAAAAATGGCTGAAAGACCTTGAGTATTTTTCAACCACTTCTGTACTTTGCTTACATAAGCAACCAGAACTTCTTCCATAGTAATTTCAAAATACATGTCCTTTCCAGCTGAGACATCATATGGCATTCAACACACGGAAAGGGGCCTTCGGACATACACATAAAAGTGTGTCATCTCAGATCAGCCTTTGCAGTCTGTGACTAATCTGAGACGACGCTTCCCGTTTTGGTGTGATTTTCTGTTTCACAAAAGTTTACTGTATGAAAAAATCTTATGTAGTCGCAAAGTGCCGTCTTGGATTAGCCTGCGCGGACTGCACAGGCTAATCCGGACCGACACTTTACGCAAATATCCGAAGGTCTCGTTTCACAAGTTGTGGGCCATATTACTTGATTTATTAAAATCATTTCCAAAAGACACACAAATCTGAGGATAAAAATTATACAAAAGAAGGAAATATCAACATTATTTTACTGTCTTTTTCAGAATGTTTGATGTAGGGGGTCAGAGGTCTGAGAGACGAAAATGGATCCAGTGTTTTGATGATGTCAAGTCTGTGTTATTTGTTGTTGCTCTCAGTGGTTATGACATGTGTTTGTTAGAGGATGCAACTGTTGTAAGTACTAAGCTTATATCTCTAGACTGCTGGGTAAATGTAAATGAGCCACAGTCTGTGAAAATGGGGTTTAATGCATTTACATAAAGTATCGATCCATGTCAGCTTCTGCAGTCTGTACAGGCTGACCAGAGTCAAAACCTTTCATTTATTGTAAATTTTCTGCATGTCCAAGGACAATTTTACCTCATGATTCAGTTGATTGTACGACAAAATGGATTATATGAGTCAATATTTTTGTGATGACTTGCATGTCATCTCAAAAATAATGAATCACAAGGATGCATTGAGCCCCCTGTGCCAGAGCATGGCTAAAGTATATACAGACAGTACACTTTATCCACTTGTCATGCTTTTTGGGTTGTTCAGGCCAGAAAACATTTTAAAGTGGTGAACAATATTATAACTCAGTCATCAAACTTTGAGGTCTAAGCAGTTTGATCTTGATCTACATTGCCTGCAAAAGTGTGATAATAAGGGTGGTCATTGCATCCAAAGAGATAATGTATCTGGTATTTTATTCTTTAACAGACAATTAACATTTGGACCTGTCTTACTTGAAAGGATTCGCAAACTACAAATTCAATGTGGCATGAGTAGGCATGAAACTTAGGGCTCAAGCACTTTACCTTCAACTGTGACCTTGACCTTCAGTCTGCATGGTTGAGGCATAGGCTCTGCACACTGTCTCACTGAGGTCAACATTTGACCAAAATTTAAATACCAGAATTCTGCAGAGCAGGGGAATATGGGCAGGAAGGATGTTATAATAATATATTTTTTTAAAGATGTCTGTTGTGTATTTGTACAGGAAGGTAAAAAGTTCATAAGTATTTTCTTTATCAAAGGAAGACAAATACACTTTCTCAGTTTGCAAAATCTCATACATCTCAATACCAGATTAATCATTTTGTTTGTTTCAGAATCGACTTCAAGAGAGCCTAAAAATGTTCCGGGGTATATGCAATAATCGTTTTTTTGCAAAATCTGGCATGGTAAGTATTAAAATTTTACCAGGTGTCAAAACTGTAGACATGTCCAGTCCGAAATTATTTGCTGATGATGAATTGTAGATGTGGCTTAAATAATTGGATTTGTCTTTCATGAAAGTGCAGAAAACATTGTGGGAAGAGGAGAAAATGTTGATAATCAGCATTTTCTCCTTTTCCTACAATGTAATCGATCAGCAAGAGTTCAGACAGAAAAAATGAAATTGTCATTTTTCACACAAATATTCTATAGTAGTATAATGACTGTTTTGGCAAGGACAGCTCACAGAGTATCTGTGGACTTGATCCAATATCAGATTCCATGATCTATACACATTGATCTTCATCTACACTGTGTGTGTAGTCACAAGTATTTATAGTTTTAATATACTTTCAAAGGATTAATTCTTTACCAAACGACAAAATTTGAGATTGCTCCAAATTGAAAGCATTTGCAGATGACAGATTAAATGTGGCTCAAATGATTGTATTTTTGTCTAAAGAGAAAATATTGTGGGAAAAGGAGAAAATGCTGGTTACCAGCATTTTCTTCTTTTCCCACAATCTTTTCAAAAGGCCCATGTCTTAGGGTTGCTAAAACACTGGACTGTGTGGTAAAGGGTTAAATAAATTTTAAAAAAGCATTTTACTGTATGAATTCTTTCCTATGGGGACAATACTGTAGCATACAAAAAATCTCTTTTTATATCCCTTTCAGATTTTGTTTTTGAACAAAGTGGATTTATTTCGAGATAAGATACGACATTCAGGGAGACATCTACGCTACTTTTTCCCAGACTATACCGGTATTTATAGATTGCTTTTGAGACTTACAGTAAAACGGTCATAGCTTAACCCTTTACCACACAATCCCGATTTTTAACGACCCACAAGAAAAAGGACTTATGAAAACATAGTGTGAAAAGGAGAAAATGCTGGTAACCAGCATTTTCTCCTTTTCCCACAGTGTTTTCTACCCTACCCAGTACAAACTTCATTTGTAGCTCTACTGGCTGTAAGCGAGCAGAGTTTATGTCATGGCGTGGTTTCCGTCGTCCGTCTGTCCGTCCTTCCATCTGTCCGTCCGTCAGACTTTTTCTTGTTTATGCGATAAAGTCTGCATCTGAGGTCAAATTTTCATGAAACTTGCACAGTTTATTTATCTTATCAATAGCATGTACCCTATTGATTTTGAAAAAAATCCGACAATCAGTGTGGGAAAAGTAGACATTTAAAGTTCAAAATTTCAATTTCCTGTTTACGCGATAAAGTCTGTATTTGTGGTCGGATTTTCGTGAAACTTGCACAGTTTGTTTATCTTATCAATAGCTTGAATCCTATTGATTTTGAAAAAAATCAGACAATCAGTGTGGGAAAAGTAGCCATTTTCAATTTCTTGTTTACAGGATAAAGTCTGCAGTTTGGTCTGATTTTCGTGAAACTTGCACAGTCTGTTTATCTCATCAATGGCTTGAAACCTATTAATTTTGAAAAAAATTTGACAATCAGTATGGGAAAAGTAGCCATTTAAAGTTCAAAATTTCCTTTTCTTGTTTATGTGTTTTAGTCTACATTTGTGGTTGGGTTTTCGTGAAACTTGAACAGTTTGTTTATCTCATCAATAGCTTTAACCTTATTGATGTTGCTAAAAAACTAACAATCAGTATGGGAGAAGTAGCCACTTAAAGTTCATAATTTACATTTCTTGTTTAGGAGATAAAGTCAGCATTTGTAATTGGATTTTCATGAAACTTGCACATTTGCTGCGTATCATCAAAAACTTGAACAGTATCGATTTTGACAAAAATTTGACAATCAGTATGGGAAAATTAGCCCTTTAAATTTGAAAATTTACATTTCTTGTTTACGCTACAATGACTCAGCATTTGTGGAGAATTTTCATGAAACTTGCACATTTGCTTTGTAGATCCAATCCTTTTGAAATTTGCAAAGATTATTTGTGTCATCAAGGGATTGAAGTTTACAATGAAGAAAATCTAGCAATCAGTCTAGGAAAAGCAGCCATTTGAAGACTTAGTATTGTTTACTCAACACAGTCCAGGTTATTTGTCACATTTCTTTGAAATGTGCAGGGATTGTTTCATACAATGAGTACTGAAACCCTATCAAATTTGGCTGGATTCCAAACAATTGATTTTGAGAAGTTGTACTTCAATTTTTTTTCACTATTTGTTCAATTCAACATCCCCACTTGTGCTTTCTTAGTGGGTTCAAGCCCAGTTGCAACAACACCTCCTTTTTTTTGGGGGGGGGGCGGGTTGTTGTCTGTCTATCACCTTTTTGCATCGTGAATTCATAATTTATGCTAGAAAAAAGGCAAAATCACTGCCAGTAGAGCGATTTTAGGCCCTCAAGGGCCCTCTAGTTTCAGTCACAATCATTTTGTTGTCTGCAAATGCTTTGAATTTGGACAAGTCTAAAATTTTGTCCTTTGGTAAAAGTATTGTATGATAGTTATCCTACATTTTTTTTCTTATGATCTAAATATGAGTGGTGTTCTAGCAAAGGGGGGTTTAATGCATTATTGCTACCATGATGTAGCAAGTCATTATGTAATTATGGATCCATAAAATCCATGTCGTCTGATAACTAACTGAATCATGAGATAGAATGGTCCTTGGAAATGCAGAAAATTTACAAACAGCAAAAAGGTTTGACCCATGTCAGCATACGCTGGGTTGAAACCTTTTTGTCAATGCATTAAACCTCCTTTTTCACAGAGCATGACTCATATATACAATGTGGCCATAAATATTTCATCAAATTCCAAATTCCCATTGAATTAAATGTATTTTTGAGTGTGTGAATAAATTAATTATGCTGCTTCTGATCATGCAATCATAATTAAAATACATGTAATACTGTTAGAAAGCTAGACTACTGGAGCTATTTACGTTAATATGCTGTAAGTGTTCGTCGCTTGACATAAAAGTTGTAGCTCTATAAAACACAGTGGTGTTATTTTTCTGTTAAATTTTAGCAACATCGCCATTGATGTCAATGTAAAAATCATTTTTAGAAAATATTGACTACCTTTTAAATGGCTGCATTTATATCTTGACTACCTTTTAACTCTTTACCACACAATCCCGACATTTAGTGACCCTGAGAAAGAAGCCTTTTGAAAACATTGTGGGAAAAGGAGAAAATGCTGGTAACCAGCATTTTCTCCTTTTCCCACAATGTTTTCTACCTTTCTCAAAGCAAAGTTCAATTTCTGAGTCACATTTAATTTGTCATCTGCAACTGCTTTCAATTTGGACTGGTTTAAAATTTTGTTGTGTGGTAAAGAGTTAAATGGCTGCATTTATATAATATTATGTTGTATTGAGTCGGAAAATAGATATTTCGTTGTGAAATCCATTTTTTGTATTTTCATATTAGTTTCATAATTGTAGTTTCAGAATTAAAAAATAAAGTTTGAAATACATGTAAGTCAGTGGGGATTCAGACTATGATGAAATACTTATGGCCACTCACTGTAAATTTTTTTTGGGGGGAGGGGGGGGGAATTTCATAAAGTATAAGTGGGTACTTTATTTCTATCGCTATACAAAAATTGATTTTAACATATTTTGTAACGAGCAATTGCTCTTTTTCTCACCATATCATCAGAATCGGCCGACTGCAAGGATATTGGAAGCTATTTGAATTGGTATTATAACGAGTTTAATCTTCACCGAACAATAATGAAAATAATTTTTATATTGGTCAGATGATAGAATTTGTTTTTGATAGGGAGCAAAACATTAAGGGAAATTGCAAAAGTGCTGTTTACCAGCTTTTTTCTTCTTTTTCCATGATGTTTCTTACCAAAGAGTTAAGGGCTATATGACTGAACAGGGATCTTACTCTTTTTGTTCCTACCTTCAGGTGCAGATAAAGATGTTGACAGGGCTGCTCGCTATATTGAGAAAACCTTTCTGAGTCAGAGTTTACTGCCTGGGAAGGTGGTCTATCCCCACTTTACAACCGCAACAGACACCAGCAATGTTCAAGTTGTGTTCAAAGTAGTCATGGACTCAATTTTACGTGAAAATCTCAAGACTGCTTCAATACTGTGATTCTTATTTTAGAATTTTATTTTATTTTTTGAAATGAGTCATTAATCCTTATTCTGCTAAGTGCGACTCACTCACCTTTTGCGGACCATGTAGATCAAGATCAGACTGCACAGAATGTGCAGTCTGATCTTGGATCTACACTGTCCGATAAGGAGATGCCTCTCCTCCAAAAGTACCTCTGAAATACAAAAAATCAGGTTTTTACTATTGGCTTGAATGTTTCATTTCTTTTATTTAGCACAATAAGGGTTGATAACTCTTAAGACACTGGAAAACTGTTTTTCCCCCATTTCACAGACATCACAGATAACAAAAATGTTCAAGTCATGTTCAGGGTGGTCACATACTTGATTTTTAAATTTTATTTTTTGGAAAGGAGTCATGAACAACAGTAAAGAGCCTTGGAAGGTGGTCTGTCCCTATTCTACAACTGTTACAGATAAGAAAAACGTTCAAGTCAAGCTAGTGATGGATTTAACCCTTTACCACAGTATTCTCAGCTTTAACAACCATGGGGAAGAAGCGTTTGTTATACATTTTAGGAAAAAGGAGAAAATGCTAGTTACCAGCATTTAATCGTAATGTTTTCCAAAGCCTTATTTGTTAAGGTCATCAAAAGTCCGGATTGTGTGGTAAAGAGTTAATCCTTTACGGCACAATGCCACCTTTTAATGCCCCTGAGAAAGAAACCTTTTGAAAACATTGTGGGAAAAGAAGAAAATGCTGGTAACCAGCATTTTCTCTTTTCCCCACAATGTTTTCTATCCTATGAAGGAAAAATTGCACCATTTGAGCCACACTGAAATTGTCGTCTGCAAATGCTTTCAATTTGGACAAGGCTAAAATTTTGTCGTCTGGTAAAGGGTTAAGGCCTTCTGTACAAATACTTGTATGACTTTTTATGCCCATGCTGTAGGCTACTTTTTGAAAACATTGTTGAAAAAGGATTACTTGCAACAAGTAACTGCCCCTTCTTTTCACAATGTTTTATTCAAAAGTGCTTTTGGAGCATGTGTGCCTTAAAGTCAGAGTCTGTAACATGTTGAGGGCCAGAAATGTGAAATGAACATGTCAGTCAGGGAAAAAATGCTCCATCTTGCAGACAGTGTAGATCAAGATCAGACTGCACAGAATGTGCAGTCTGATCTTAGATCTACATTGTCCAGTAAGATTTTTTTTCACCAAAAATACCTTTGAAATGGCAAAATTAGGTCTTCACTATCGGCTTGAAAGTTTCATTTCACTTATTCAGCAGGTTAAGGGTTAAACAACCCTGTTCATGCATGGCCGGACAGAGGAAGAGCTGTAAACATTGTGCAGTCTGATCATTGATCTATACTGACCAATAAGGAGATATTTTTTGTCCAGAATACCCTTGAAATAGGTACTTGGCACTGAGAGGAACCAAGTCTTTGTTTAAAAAAAATTGTGATTCTTTTTGTGCTGAATTGTTTCTTTTTGCCCTCCTGATCTACAGATGTGCATTGAAACTTTGTTTCTTTTATGTGTCAATGGATAGATTTTAATCTGTATGGTTTTGCTTTGTTTTGTACTGTTTTTGTAATGTTTTTTATTTGTTTATGATGTTTCTTTACCCCTTTACCAAACAATCCTAAGTTTTAGCAGCTCAAGGAGAGAAGGCTTTTGAATACATTGTGGGAAAAGGAGAAAATGCTGGTAACCAGAATCTTCTCCTTCTCTTGCAACGTTTTCTATCATATGTAAGACAAATTCCAACATTTTTTGCCACAGTTGGTTTGTCCTCTGCAAATGCTTTCAGTTTGGACAAGACTAGATGTTTGTTGTTTGGTAAAGAGTTAAACCCTTTTTGTTCATGGTATGCCTTGATATATCATGTGATTTTATAAAAATGTGGTGTTAGATAAAGGATCTGTTGGCATCACTGTTCAACACAAGTCAGAATGAGCAATGGCTCTTGACTAGCGTTTAATTTCTTTTCTGTTTGTGTTCTTCCATTTTACCATTTGTGTTCTTGTCTGATGGTTTAGCTATACCTGGTAGCTCAGTAACATACAAGGCTGAAACATAGGGGTCACTGGGTTGGTTCCAAGCTTGGCCAGTTTCTTTTCTTGGAAACAGCATTAAACTTCATACGAACAAACAAATGGACTAGTTCAAAATTGGAGTACATAATGTACAGAATATCACCCTATTTTGTAGTAACTTTCCTGGTGGTAGTATTTGCCTCATGAGAAAATTTTATATCGCACAAAACCGAAGGTCTATCAAGATATCAAAATTTTCTTATGCAGTGAGAAGTAAATACAAGCACCAAAAAGCTACTAGAACGTGTATTTCTTTAATTATTTACCTACAACTTTCAACAACAAAAAGAGAAAATGCTGGCTATGAGCATTTTCATCTTTTCCCCAAATATTTTCAAGCTCTTTTTCTTTGGATGGTTAAAGCAGGTAATGTTTAATGTATGGTTTACTGTTTTTATTCTGCATTTGGACTTAGTGAAACTTAGTAAGTTAACCCTTTCCCAAACGACAAATTTTGGACTGGTCCAAATTGGAAGAGTCTGCAGACGACAATTTTAAATTTGATGAAAATGGCAGAAAGTTATCAAAAAGGGTAGAAAACACTGTGGGAAAAGGAGAAATTGCTCGTTACGAGCAATTTCTCCTTTTCCCACAGTGTTTTCAAAAGACTTGTACTGCAGACACGTGAAAACCAGGGCTTGTTTGGGAAAGGGTTAAAGGCACTTTTAGGTTTACTACCTGGACTATACATAAACAAAAATCAATGGCATCATAATTTACAATCGAATGCCACCATCTATTTGAGACACAATTCATTGTGATGAAGTGTCTAAGCATTTTGTATTACATGATATAGCAAGGTTAGCCTTACAACTGATCTCTATGCCTGTATAATTATATGTAAATATATGTGTACATATACGTATGTATGTTTTAAAATGTATGTAATGTACATTTAGCTCTTAACTCCATAGGAACATTATTGTGATACATAAACCATGGATTGCATTAGAAAACATTGTGGCAATAAGATAAACTGCCTAGTACTGACATTTTCTCTTAAGTACCATATTTACTTGTGTATATCCAGTTTAAGATCTTAAAACAATATTTTTATGCTTAGAATTTCAACATTTTTTAGAGAAAAAATGTTTCTCTAAAAATATCCCATTAGAAGTGCCTGCAGCATTTTGGATTCTAATGTAAGTACCAGGTGTTACCTTACTTAAGATCAAACCTTTATTTTGCAGAGTACTAAGACATGATTTTGTCTGTACTTGATTGTATGTATGAAAAAATCAAGTTGTCAGGATTCTAAGGCTGCTTTGAACATTTTCAATCCAAGATTGGATTGCAAGTTCTTTGTAATCTGACCTTGATCTACAATGTTTGCAAACTCGGTATCATGGGTCGATAAGAACAAGTTGTAACAGGGCTGAATTATGATAAATTTTCCTTTCAACACAAGATTTTACTAGCATTTTTGTTCCGAACTACAGTTCATGTTGAGTTTACAAACAGTTCAGGATATTAGTTAACCCTTAACCAGGTCACTAAAATTTAGACTCTTCCACATGCAAAGTATTTACAGATCACAATTTAACCCTTAACTCTTTACCACACAAGAAAAAAAAACATACTTGTCCAAATTAGAAGCATTTGCAGACGACAATCTAAATTTGGCTCAAACGATGGAATTTGTCTTTGAAAGAGTAGAAAACATTGTGGAAAAAGGAGAAAATGCTGGTTACCAGCATTTTCTCCTTTTCCAACAATGTTTTCAAAAGGCTTCTTCCTCAGGGTCGTTAAAAATTGGGATTGTGTGGTAAAGGGTTAAACTGCTAAATGAGTTACATAAAACTCTCAAGCTTAGAGAGTTAAAAAATGAATAATGCTGTTTCAAACTTATTTTCTGGAGAAAAATATCTCCTTATCCGATAGTGTAGATCAACGATCAGACTGCACATTCTTTGCAGTCTGATCTTGATCTATACTCTCTGCAAAAGGTCAATGAGTCACGCTTAGCAGCCTGAGGATTAAATGTGGTTCAGTAGAAGCACTATATCTTTGAAGGGGTAGAAATTATTGTTTGGAAAAAGAGAAAATGGTGGTTACCAGCATTTTCTCCTTTTCCCACAATGTTTTCAAAAGTCTTCTTTCTCATTGTCATTAAAACATGACAATGTTTGGTAAAGGGTCAAATAGAACATTTTTTCAGTGTTCATGAGTGAAATGGAAAATTTTAAGTGTTCATTCTTTATTTTTTTTTTTTTTTAACGCATACTTTATGGTCCTAACTCTTTTACCAGGAGAAAATATTTAAGACTTGTCCAAAGATAAAGCAGTATACAGATGGCAATCTTAATATGACTCAAATTCAATAGATAAGATTAGTCTTTCACAAGGATAGAAAACATTATGGGAAATCCGAAAGGAGAAAATGGTGGTTACAAGCACACACTCCTATTTTCAAGAGCCTTCTACTTCTTTGGGAAAGAAAAATAGGGATTGACTGGTAAAGGTTAGTTGTTTCTTATTGACACCATTTTCAACAGCATTTCATTTATGGTGGCAGCCAGCGCACCTATACATGCGTTCCTTGAGTTTCTTGCACAAAAATCTTCTCAAACCAGTGACTGCTTCCGTACATAACCATCATCGAAACAACTATCAGCGATGAAAGGGGAATGAATCTCGTCACAATGACTATCCTCAATCCTTGGAAAGAAATCGGCCGAGCCTGAGATTCGAATCCTCAATTCCCTGGTTTCAACTCCATTACCTTGCCAGCTGAAATCCTGGGCTTGGCCTCTGGCAAAGGGTTAACACAGAGTGTTGGTAACCTTTGAATGTTTGAAACAAGTAACAAAATAGGAGATAGACAATTCTCTGAGGTGAAAATTAATCTGATTACAGTATGTGTACATGTGTTGCACAACGGCAAGACTGCCTTTTGCGGTGAATAGCATAATTTTTTTTTGCAGACTGGTCTTAACCTGTGCAATCTGATAGTTTGAACTAATCGTTTCGTTGATGGTTATGTGGGGAGAAAGCCAGTGGCTTGGAAAAACATTGTGCTAAATACTGGTTAAAGATACTGCAGGAAAACATGGATGGGTGCACTGGTCGCCATGATTTAATTGCAGTAAAGTTGAAAACGGTTTCAAATCCATACAAATGGACAGACAAACCAGCAGTCAGGTGCGGATAAAACCAAGGAAAACAACTGTTTGAACGATGGAAATTACCTTTATTTTCAAGATTTATCTCCCTTAGACAGTTATGTGCTGTTTCTCAACCCAACACTGTACAAGGTCAATTTGTGAGCATCTAAGATTATTTAAAAACTCTCTAAAAAGAAATAAAAAACGTTTGAAGGAAAACGATTTTCAGTCTTGTCTTTTTTGTTAGTTGTACAGAAAAGGTAGTTTTAAAAAATAGAAAAGAAAAATGGCTTTTGAAAGGCAACTGTCTATTTTTTCCACAAAACTTTATATAAGTAGTTAAGTTGTCGCAATCAACGCTTTCAAGAATATCTGTCCTAACTCTCTACCAAACGATAAAATTTTGGACTCAACCGAATTAAAAGCATTTGCAAACAACAAATTAGTTGTAGCTCAAATGGTGATTTCTGTTTTTGATACAGTAGAAAACGTTGTGGGAAAAAGAGAGAATGCTGGTTACCAGCATTTTCTCCTTTTCCCACAATGTTATCCAAAGCCTCTTCTCTTAGGGTCGTTAAAACTCGGGATTTGTGATAAAGAGTGAAGTACTTAGATCTTGATTCCTGGTGCGCTTTGCACAATGAATATATCACCACAAGATACCAGATGATGACTGCTAAGTGAGACATAGCTAGCCAAACCAGGGCCTCTAGGTTACGAATCATGCACCTTCACAACTGAGCAACGCGGGACTCCAACATGCAGCGGAAATTAGCGCTACATTCGACACGCTACAATGTCTTAACCCTTAGGCTGCTAAGCGTGACCTAAGGACCTTTTGCGGACCGTGTAGATCAAGATCAGACTGCACAGAACGTGCAGTCTGATCTTGGATCTACACTGTCCGATAGGATTTTTTTTTTCACCAAAAAATACCATTGAAGTGGCAAAATTAGGTCTTCACTATCGGCTTGAAAGTTTAATTTTACTTATTTAGCAGGTTAAGGGTTAAACAACCCCATGTATGCATGGCCGGACAGAGGAAGAGTTGAAAACATTGTGCAGAAAAAAAATCCTATTTACCACCATAGTTTTCAGTTTTGCGCAATGTTTTTCTGTCCTCTCAGAGAAAACGTTTCTCGTCTGCAAATACTTTCAATATGAATAATTTTAAAGTAACGTCGTCTCGATAAATACTTAAACAGAAATCAGGGACTTACTGCTTTCTATCACTCAGTGCCCCCTCCCCCTCCCCCAGGGGAAAATTGGTCTTTTTTACCAGACGACAACATTTTAGTCCAAATTGAAAACATTTGCAGACGAGAAATTAAGTGTAATGGAATTTGCCTATGTACAGATAAAAAAAATTGTTGGAAAAGGAGAAAATGATGGTGACCAGCATTTTCTCCTTTTCCACTACATTTTCTACCATTTGGCAACAAATCTTGTCATTTGAGCCACGTTCAACTTGTCGTCTGCAAGGTGGAAGAGTCTTAACCCTTATGCTGCTAAGCGCGACTCACTGACCTTTTGCGGACAGTGTAGATTAAGATCAGACTGTACGAAACGTACAGTCTGATCTTTGATCTACTCTGTCCGATAAGGAGATATTTTTCTCCAAAAAAATAAATTTGAAATAGCACTATTTGGTTTTTTACAATTGGCTTGAAAGTTACATTTAACATATTTAGCAGGATAAGGGTTAAATTTGTGTGGTTTGGTAAACAGTTTAAGCAGGGCCATTTACTTATGTGGAAATGACTGTTCAAATATGCGCTTAATGAAGAAACCAAAAGAGAGGGGCGGTTCATCACCTTCAGCGATTTGTAGAGGAGAATGGGTCCTATAAAGTTAAGGGGATAAAAAAAGAATGTATGAAGGAAAACAATAAAATAATAATAATGCCTTTTAAAACCCTGCAAAATTAGCTATGGCGTCGCCCCAAAATTACCCGTTTATGAAGCATGAAGACAGAGAAGTGTTTGATTTACGCGCAGATAATTTTTTCGACTTTTTTTCGCACTACGCGAATTTCCGTAAATGCTCGTATACCTGTTAAAGCTAATGATTTTTGTTCAATATTATGTTGGGTATATGTCCAACATTATTTTTTCTAAACTAGGTGCAACCTTTTGATTTAGTTGTTGTTCGCTGCAGACAATTTTTGAAAGCATTGAAAATGTGAGTTGCATCCAATTTCTTCTTTCGCCACAGTGTTTTCACAGGGATTCATGCATTCAATCGTTATTCATCGTCGGTGCCGATGAGCAATATTTTACAGGGATGCTTTCACACTTTTCAGAGTCAACCACTGTAAATCGGTTATTGGAGGTGATGACGACGTAACCCTTAAACTGCTAAATAAATTGAACGAAAATTTCCACTCAATAGTAAAAGCCCAAATGTTGCGTTTTAAAAGTTAATTTCACCGGAAAGAAAATACCGTATCGGACGGTGTAGATCAAAGATCAGACTGCACGTTTTGTGCTGGACAGGTTCTGAAAACATCGTAGAAAAAAAAGGAAAAGCTTCTTAATCCTTATGCTGCTAAGCGCGACTCACTGACCTTTTGCGGACAGCGTAGATCAAGGTCAGACTGCACAGAACGTACAGACTGATCTTGGATCTACCCTGTCCGAAAAGGAGTTGTCTGTCCTCCCAAAATACTTTGAAGAAGGAAAATTTGGGGTTTTTACTATCGGCTTGAAAGTGGCATGTGTTTTTCTTCAGCAGGATAGGGGTTAAGATGAAAAGGTTTCATGCCATACATGAACGTATTTTCCTTGCTTTACGTACTTTTTCTTTCTGTTATTTTTCCTAGTTTTTGCCCGTATAGTAATGGAGTAAAGTTATTCCTTTGACAACGGAAGTCTCTGAATTAGATTTCTAGACAAAATTCAGCTTATGAATAGTAGTCAGCCAGAATTTCCCGCATGTTTTAATGCGATATTTAAAACCTTTGACATGCCCACCAAAGCATATTTAGATCAAAGTTAATACAACTGCATTTTCTCATTGATTATACATGATTTTCAAGTATTATGTTTTTGAAGTTTTCAAATAAAATCATTTTTATGTGACTTGATTCAATATAACCTCATTGAATTGTTTCCATACGCTCGTTTGCTGTGATAATTACGTTGCTTAGGATCTGCATAGAAACAATCTAAGACTTTACTTGCCTTGAACCTTTGCCAGGTAATTTCTTATATGAACGATCCTGGGTAAAAGAGGTTTTGAAAGCATTGTTGGAAGAGAAGAAAATGTCGGTTATCAGCATTTTCTTGTTCTCTCACAATGTTTTCTAACCTTTCAAAGACATGTTTAAGCTTTAATATTTAAGTTTGATTTGTCGTCTGCCTTTCTTTACATTGACAAGTCTTAAAAGTTTGTCGTCTGGCGATACGTTAACTCCTACAACTCCTGCAATAAAATGCAGAGGCATAGTATTAGTATGCAATTCGGGGGCGTGGGGGGGGGGGGTTTAAGAAATATCAAAGATACTTACATATGTACGCACGTGTGTACGTATAGCTGAACGTATGTTTGTAAGAGAAATATACAATGTGACACTCACGCATTCAATCAGTCGCGTGCAGGACTTTATTACTGAATTATTATAAAGGCATTTAGTACCACTGGAAAAATAACTGCTCGTGTTGATCAAAGACATATATCGCGTTAGACCCTTTATCACACAATCCCGAATCTTAAAGACCTTAAGAAAGAAAACACTGTAGGAAAGGAAAAAATGCTGGTAACCAGCATTTTCTCCTTTCCCACAATGTTTTCTACTCCATCAAGATCAATCACCCCATTTCAGCCATATTTAGTTTGTCGTCTGTATTTTTTTTTTTTCAATTTGGATTTGTCCAAGTTTTCATCGGAAGGTTAAGGGGTTATAGACGGTTTTATAGCCGTTTTACTGCGTCGAGAACAATGGAATATTAGTCGTTAAAAAAGGAATGTTGCGAATTTCATGTGCAATATAAATCTATCCCCTTTGATGCACGGAGACTTCTTTTCTCTTTGTTAACCTGGCTTTAGTCACTATACATTATACTTTTATTCGCGTGGGAATTATGCCTATGTGTTTCTGCGTGACAATTTTTTTATTGTTTTTGTTCTAGGGTCAAAATATTTAAACAAAAGTTCACATAATTAAAGTTAAAAAAATAGCTACATCTAGTCAAAGTGTGTAGTATTCCTATACCATCCGTTTTAAGCTTTCCTTGCAAAAGAATATTAACCTTTAAGCTGCTAATCGAGACCCACTGACCTTTTGCGGACAGTGTAGATCAAGATCAGACTGCACAGAAGGTGCAGTCTGATCTTTGATCTACACTGTCCGATGCGGTATCTAATTTCCGGTGAAATCAAATTTGAAACCGCAATGTTTGGGCTTTTATTGAGTACAAATTTGTGTTTCATTTATCCAGCAGCTTAAGTGTTAGTAAATCTGATTCGAGTGAACAGATCGGTATGATGGTATAATATATGATAGTAATCATATGTATGTATGCAGGTAGTCATATTTCTTTTTTTACTCAGCGCGGGAAATCAACTGATCACATGAGTAACTTATCAATGAAAACCAAAGGCACTGTAAATATTTTATAATTATACGTAAATCGCCATCTTCGCTGATGACAGAATGTATTGATTGATTGAATGGTGTTTTACGCCGCTTCCAACATTATTTCAGTCATATCACGTCGACAGCTCACATATTCATGTATTTCCTGGGTTCCACCAGTACTAGGCTAGGGCTCTGAAGTGTTGTGCCCAAGGACACTCCCGCGAAAAAGCCCAATGGATCCGGTGGGGCTCGAACCCGGGGCGTCCAGGCCACGAGTCTCACACTTTACCACTGAACCACGCAAGACCCCGATGATAGAATGTAACACGTTGAGGGCCGTATATGGCACTGATTGTTATACCTTTCAGGGCTGTAAAGTTTTTCGACTTTACAGTTCGCGGCGACCTTGTTTCTATGCATGCATCGATCTTTCTTGTACATTATTATACGGGTGATCAACGGGAAAAAGAGTCCTCATTCCACAACAGATAACAATGAAGTGGAACTCTATCGGCTATCATGGAATTCAATAAGTGTCAAGTCCGGTTTATAAACAGTAAATTTTCTCAATTTCGCGGACCTCTGTTACGTCGTGTAAATTGTTGCATGTTTGGTACATGTACATAGGGGATAAAAGCTCAGAGATTTCAGTTTGCAACGAAAAGCAAGCTACTTTTGTAAGGGGAAAATTGTAGGAGGGGAATACATTAGCCTAATTTTCGGAAGCAATTACTTTTTATTCCTTTCAATTCAAATAAAATAAATTTAGTTCGATTAGAAATTATTTATCGATTGAAACATGACAGCCAAGAAATTTATCTTTAACCCTTTATCACACGATCCCGACTTTTAACAACCGGAAGGAAGAAAGCTTTTGAAAACATTGTGGGAAAATGAAAAATGCTGATAACCAGCATTTTCTCCTTTTTCCCGCAATGTTTTCTACCCTTTCCAAAACAAATTTCAATTTTTCAGCCACATTTATTTTGTCGTCTGCAAATCCTTTCAATTTTGACTGGTCTAAAATTTTGTCGTTTGGGAAAGAGTTAAAGCCAATCGATCGATCACTCCCGAAAATCAGCTGCTCTCCCGTACAGATTGGTGAAATTTACCTGAAAATGATCGTAACGATAAAAACTGACAGGTTATCGCCTCTTCAATTCGAAGCAACAACATCAATTCGCAAAGTCAATTTTCAGTTTTGGTATGTTCGTATGTTCCATGCATTATTGAATATTGGCATTTTTTTATAGTTGACATTTCCAAGTGGCTAACTCTTTACTGGCGGACAGTTTTTTGGACTTGTCCAAATAGAAAGCAGTTGAAGCCTACGAATAAAATGGAACATGTCTTTGAAAGGGTAGAAAACATTGTGGGCAAAGGAGAAAATGCTGGATACCAGCATTTTATCCTTTTCCGACGATGTTTTCGGAATCACTCAGAGTCTGTAAACTACGGGGTCATGTGGTAAAGGGTGAACGGGTAGAAAGCTAGGGAAAGTGGTCACAGTTCATTGAATCGGTTGTCATGCGTGTCTTTTTTCTCTCCTGTTGAACTTTGATCCGGCGATAAAGCACACGGATATATGAGAGAGAGAGAGAGACAGAAAGACAGACAGGAAGACAGACACACGCCGACAAACAGAAAAAGTATTTGACAAGATTATTTCACGCAGTTTTCCAGGTAGTTTTAACTAGAACGTATACCAAAGTATCGGACAATGAATATCAAAGGTTACAAATCACATTTCATGTCGTCTGATTCTGATCTATGTTGTCCGAAAAGTTACGGTACTTGGGTACTTGCCTCATCCACACTGATTCTTTTGTGTGTGGGGGGGCGGGGGGGGGGGGGGAGGGGCGGGGAGAATGTTTTTCAAGAAGTATAATTTCCTCTTTTTCGACATTTTTATTTATCTGTATGTAGCTTTTGATCTAAATAAACCACAGTAGATCCAATATAAATATACCCGAATTTAATTATACCAATTTTAATGTGTTGTTGTTGTTGTGTTTTTTTTTTATTCTCTCACTCTCTTTTTGAAAGAAAAACGTAATAAACAGTTTTCTTTATTATAACTCAAATTTGTGACAAAAGTGTCAAAATTTGCCTTCAAGATTAAAGAAAGTTAACGGTAAATCACACGGCTCGTTTACCAGTCTAATTGCATTCTATGTGAATGAGACGCTGAAAAATGCAATCTGACTGCGTCTGTTGGTTATACATGTTATAACAAGACGCATCGTTAGGCTTAATTTGACAGGCACTGTAACTGTTAACACTTAAGCTGCTGAATAAATGAAACGAACATTTCTACTCACGACTAAATGCCCAAACATAAGGTTTCAAAGTTGATTTCACCGGAAAGAAAATACCGTATAGGACAGCGTAGATCAAAGATCAGACTGCACTTTCTGTGCAGTCTGATCTTGATCTACACTGTCCGCAAAATGTCAGTGAGTTGCGATTAGCAGCGTAAGGGTTAACTTAATCTGTTTGTTTCTTTTTTTTTTTAAATTGCTTTCAAGGGCAAGTCAGTCACGTCGCGGCGAAATCTCTCTGATTCATGTCTTTTCTAGCGTTCGACCAGTACTTGGCTTGGACTCTGCAATGCCTTGCTCAAAGACACACTCACGCCGCTGTCTGGGACAAAACTAGGATTTCCTGATTACTAGTCTAGCACAACACCCACTGACCAGTGGAAACAATATCTGGCTTATCAGTCCTTTACCACACAATCCAAAGTTTTGACGACCCATAGAAAGCTTTTCAAAACACTGTGGGCAAGGAGGAAATGCTGGTAAACGGCATATTCTCCATCTTTCCCTTTACTTTCTCCCAGCCAAATTGCTAACTCACGCCACATTTGAGTTGTCATCTGCAAATCCTTTAACTTTGAAAAGTCGTAAATTTTGTTGTTTGGTAAAGTGTTAAAAATAAAGCCAGACTTATAAAAGACTCACATTCTTGCTAGCGTTCATGTCGAAGAACCTGTATTACATGGTCAATTCGGTGAATCTATGTGGTATAATCGAGAGGTTGAGAGTTCGAATCTTGAGCTAGTGATTTGGAGAGAACATTGTGTGTATCATTTGTAACGACTAGCGAGTCGCAATAAAATGCAATTTATGATCTTAGCCAGAAAAATATTCGACGAAAACACCTAGCAGCAGTATCTAGTGCAGTCAAAAACAGTGAAGTATCTGACATTGGTCATAAATTTTATTTTAAGCCTTTGTCACACTATTTCTACTTTTACCGAACCTGACAAAGATGGCTTTTGGGAATAAAAAAAAAAATATCAGCAATTTATGAGCCTAGCCAGAAAAATATACGACGAAAACGCCTAGCTGGGACATCTACAGTAGTGCAGTCCAAAACAGTGAGGCATCTGGCATTTTAACTCTTATCCTGCTCAACAGGTGGAAGAAACTTTCAAGCCGATAGTAAAAACCAGAATTGTTTTATTTCAAAAGTATATCAGGGCACAGATATCTCCCTATCGGATAGTGTAGATCCAAGATCAGACTGCACGTTCTGTGCAGTCTGATTATATGATCTACACTGTCCGCAAAAGGTCAGTGAGTCGCGCTTGGCAGCCTAAGGTTTAACTTCTACAGGACTACTTTCATGGCGACAGCAGATGAAAACCGACGGTTGGCATCCGCATGCCGTGCTCTTGTCTACTCTTTAACCAGATGGCAAAATTTCAGACTTTGCGAAATTGCATTTGCTGACGACGAATTAGATATTGCTCAAGTGATGAGATTCAGTCGTAAAAGGATAGAAATAAGTGTTGGAAAGAGGAGAAAATGCTGCGAACCAGCATTTTTCTCCTTTTCCAACATTTATTTTTCAAAAGTCTTTTTCTCGGGGTCATCAGAACATGCAAATCTTTAGTAAAGCGTAAACTGGTTGATTGACTGTGTGGTGTTTAACGCCGTTTTCAACGTTATTTCAGTTATATCGCGGCACCCAGTGCACACATCCATGCTTTCCTGGAGTTTTTTTTTTAACCACTACTCCGCACAATATTCTTTGTGCTGTTCAAGCCACTGGCTGCTTTCCCACATAACCATCGTCGAAACAATGATCAGCGGTGAGAGAGGAATGAATCCTGTCGTAATGATTATGATCAATCGTCGGAAAGAAATCGGCCAAGCCGGGGATCGAGCCAGCGACCTCCGGTTTTCAAGTCCTGTACGCTACCGACTGAGCTACCAGGGCCCGGCAAAGGGTAAACTAATACGGACACAAAAAGAGTCGTTAGACAAATTAAGTCTAATCACTCTATTTTTGACAATTACTTATTAGATTAAGACTTAATGATTTTTTTTAAGAATAAATTTGAGCAATGCTCTGTGAAAATGGTGCTTAATGCATCTGCGAAAGTATCGACTCAGGTCAGCCGGCGCAGTCCGCGCAGGCTGACCTGGGCCGAAACGTTCCGCTGTTGGTCAGTTTTCTGTATGTCCAGGGACCAGTTTACCTCATGATTCAATCGGTTGTTAGACAAATCGGATTTTAAGGATTCCTAACAATGTAATAATGGTACAATACATCACGGAGATGCAATAATCCCCCTTTTCATAGAGCATGAATCAGTTTTTGAATGACTAGCTGAAGCTTTTCTGATTTTTTTTTTTTTGAAGTTTAAGCACACAAAGGGAGCTTTATAAATCATTATTATTTGTCATATGATAGATGCAAGATGCACATAACTTCATTGCTTTTGTGCGGGAGCCCTAATGGGGCAGGAGCCACAGAAAGGGATCAGGTGACGTAATTATGTCTAACACTTCGGAAAACTAGACTGATTTTACCCATCAGCAGCTGGGGAAGGCTTTTTCGTCTTTTCGCAGATCAATTTTAAAAACATTGTGGCAAAAGGAAAAATTGTTCGAAAAATTGCCAAAATGTTTTGTTACAGGGTAGTGTATCACCTTTCATTTTGTGTTGAATTGATTACCCAGAAATCAAATAATGTGTTCGAAAACGTTTGTACATTTGGTTCGGCGGCAAGGAATTACATGTAAATCGTCATAAATATTCTTTTAACTTTTGCCACACAGTCCCGACTTTTACCGACCCTGACGAAGAAGGCTTTTGAAAAAAAAATGTGACAAAAGAGGAAAATTGCTGGTAACCAGTATTTTCTCCTTTTCTCACCATATTTTGTCTTTTTCACAGACAAATTCAATAACTTAGGCTACTTTTTATTTGTCGTCTGTAAATGCTTTCAAACTGGACAAAGTCTATAATTTTGTTGTCTGTTAAAGATTGAAGTGGTAATAACTTTTCTTGTAGAGATCAGAAACAAAACAAAATAATGAAAAGAAAATCAAAATTCAAGGCTTTGTTTTGGCTACAATAACTTGTACTATTACGTTTGACAGTATAGACCTCAGATCAGACTGCACGTTGTGTGCTAGTTGAAAAGCATGTGCTCATCGCATCCTAAAAGGGTAAACATTGTCAACTGAGATTTTTCGAAATTAGCTTCTTTATTTTCCTTTTCTTCGACCACGACTGCTCCCGAAGCAATCTTCTTTCGCGGGTATAGTCATTGCGACAGAACTAATTGACCAATGTTTCGACGGATACCATATGGCCTGCAACATGCGAAATGAGACCTTCGGACATTTGCGTAAATTGTCGTTCCGGATTAGCCTGCGCAGTCCGCGCAGGCTAATCCGAGACGGCACTTTACAACTACATAAGATTTTTTCATACAGTAGACTTTCGTGAAACAGAAAATCGCACAAAAACAGGAAGTTTCGTCACGGATTAGTCTCAGACTGCACAGGGTGATCTGGGAATACACACTTTTACGCATATGTCCGAAGGCCCCTTTTCGTGTGTCGCACGCCTTATGGGAAAGCAGCGAGTGGCTTGGGAGGAATATTGTGAGAAGTACTGGTGAAAGAAACTCCACGAAAGATTGGAAAGGTGCACTGGCCGCCCGAGAACGAACGAACGAACGAACGAATGAAAGAACGAACGAACGAACGAACGAACGAACGAACGAACAAACAAACAAACAAACAAACAAACAAATCTTCTTTTACGGACACTAAAGATGAAGAAAAGACTTACAGGAATTACAGTCTGGTCTTTGACCAACGCATTCCGACATTGCTTAAGATTTTTTAGTTTAAAAGCATTCAGTCTCGACTACCAGGGTACTGTTCACAAAGTCAGTAGATCCAGTTTTTACTGATTTTTGACTAGCGAAGCTAGTCTATAGGCAACAAGACTGACCTAGATTCAAAGTAAACAAAAAACCCCACAGTTGCCAAATACTGCCTCACAGAAAATACTTCTTTCTGTTAGAAATCTTAATTCTGTTATATATGACAATTTTGACAAAAAACACAAAATCTCTACCACTCCCAAGGTGAACATGTCGTCTTACAACGTAATAAACTGAACAAGATGTCATTTATAAGGTACAAGATCTTTGCCTATATGTAAATTAAGTGACCTATGCAAAGCAGAGAATCACTTATTCCTACACCACTGTAACATTATGAATGAATCTATTAATAAATACAACTAGGTAATAACTTGTAGCAAATGCCGGCTATATCAACCTCACTTGACAGAGAAGCCTTGTCATTCATTATTTAGATCATTGTGCACATTTAAACTGTTATGCTGAACTGTTATTCTACCTCTTGAATATTAACCCTTTACCAAACAATTCCAAGTTTTAATGACACTGGGGAAGAATCCCTTTGAAAATATTGCGGGAAAAGGAGAAAATTCTGATAACCATCATTTTCTCCTTTTCTCACATTGTTTTCTGCCCTTCTGGAATCACATTTCATCAGTCCAGCCACATTTATGGTCTGCAACAGCTTTGAATTCGAACGAGTGTAAAATTTTTGGTTTTGTAAAGAGAGTTAAATAGTTAACTCATTACCACACGAGAAAATTTTGTACTGGTCCAAATTGAAAGCTTTTGCAGATGACAAAATAAAGGTGACTGAAAAATTGAAATTTGTTCTGGAAAGGGTAGAAAACACTGTTGGAAAAGAAGAAAATGCTGGTTACCAGCATGTTCTCCTTTTCCCACAGTGTTTTCAAAAGGCTTCTTTCTCAGGGGCGTCAAAAGTAGGGATTGAGTGGTAATGGGTTAACTACATCTTGTGCTAGTGGATATTGACTAACTGATTGTATGATGTTTAACGCCGTTTTAAACATTATTTCAGTGATATTGTGGCGGCAAGAGCACCTATCTATGCTTTCTCGGAGTTTCTTTTACCAGCACTACCGCAACTCAGTGACCTTTTGCGGACAGTGTGGATTAAGATCAGACGGCACAGAGCGTGCAGTCTGATTTTGGATCTACACTGTCCGATATGAGGATTTTTTTTTCCAAAATGTAACTTTGAAATAGCAATATTCAGGTGTTTACCATCTACTTGAAAGTTTCATTTAACATTTTTAGCATGTTAAGGGTTAAACTGGATTATAGTTAAACAATAGCATGCATTGCCCCGGCAGCTCAGTCGGTAGTACACAGAGGCTGCTGGTTCGATCCCCAACTCTGCAAATTTCTTTCTGAGGACTGATGATAGTCATTGTGAGAGGATTCATTTCTCTCTCACATTTCGACAATGGTTATGTGGCTTGGAAAGAATATTGTGCGGAGTACTGGTTGGAGAAACTCAAGGAAAGCATGGATATGTGCACTGGCCACCGCTACATAACTGAAATAATGTTGAAAACGGGGTCAAACACCATGCAAACAATCAATCAATCAAATTCGCTAGTCCGTCAGTACTTTCAGTACTTTGATTGTGCTTAGCGCGTCACTAGATGACAAAATTCTAGATTTATCCAAATTGAAAGCATTTGCAGACGACAAATTGGAAACATCCCAAATTATGATCAAGATTTTGAAAGGGTAGAAAAAAAATGTGGGACAGGTAGAAACTGTTGGTTACCTACATTTTCTCTTTTTTCCGCAATATTTTCACGATGTTTTTCTCTCAGGGTCGTTAAATTTCGGGATTGTTTGGTAAAGGGTTAAACTACAATATAGAGAGTGATACATTAATCATCTATTTCAGATATGGTATCGTTTTCATCCTTTAACATTGATTTTTTTTTTTAAATCAACTTGTCAAATTATCACACAAAAGAGTTTCATAGCAACGCTTCTTTTAACAAAAAATGTGCGGATTAAAAAGGAATAATTTTTGCATTTTTTCACATCCCATTTTTAAAGGGAAAATATGTTTCCCTTCAGGATTTATTGGATCGTTCCTTTCTATGGCATGGTTTTTTGGCAGATCTTGGAAAACATGTGAATTTTCTTTTGTTGGATATACTATGTCGTTCGCAAAAGCCCCTGTTTTCTTCTATTCCGTTGAAAGTGTGTCCGGAAAAGACGGATATGTGTCGTGGACACAGGCACTTTTTGTTTGACAAACTTCACCACGAGTTTATTGAACAAATCTGATTGGTCAGTACTATTTTTCGCCATTTTAAAATCCGTTAGCGAAGTTTCATTGATCTATAAGATTCATGAGGGTCGTGTTGGATAGGAAATGCAGTTGTACATTTTGTCTTATTTATTAGACTTAAGCGGGCGAAGTTTGCCAGAAAAACAAGCACCCGTGGTCGGGAACTCAAGGGTCTGGGTTGAAAATCAGACTGACAAAGTTCAGCGGTAAGATTGTGTATTTTATTCGGTTATGATATAAATAATGTATGACTAAAACACAATATGATACCCAAATAGGCATAACCTGGTATACAAGAATGAAACGAGACAGTCAAATCAATGCATTCACTGTAATAAATTCTATTATTTACGAATGATATCCCTCTTGTCATGATAATTTCAAATCTGGTTCAGTGTAAAAAGACATAAATCTGTAGGTATATGCAAATATGCCATACATGGTAATGGATATAAAATAGATGAAACGACAATCGCAGCTATATAAACCAAACAGATAAACAGACAGTTAAACAGACAGGCAGACAGACAGACAGACAGACGCAAAGACTGGCAGAGACAAACGAGAGAGAGAGAGAGAGAGAGACAGACAGACAGACAGACAGACAGAAAGGGAGAGACTTAATTTTTGACATGTCATTCCTAGATACAAATATTTCATAATTTAGTTTTAACCCTGTCAGAGTGGATGGAATACATCAAATATCAGACAGCAAGTTCTGGGCATGTCTGATCTTGATCTATACTGTCTGCAAATGCCCTTCTTTCGCCTGAACACCTGAGTTTTACTGTGTTTCAGTAAAATCGCAGCATACGCCCACTTATCAATGTCTTTTCGGGCTCATTAATACAAGGCTGACCATTATCGATCTTTTGATATGGTAATGTGCTTGAAAATTATATTAGCCATGCTCTCTGAAAAGGGAGCTTAATGCATCTGTGAACAGTATCGACCCAAGTCAGTCTGCTCAGTCCGCACATGCTGACCTGGGACCGTATTCACCAACCATTCTTAAGATTATTCTTAGTCTTATTCTCCAAGATTTTCTACATTTGAAAGTGACACAACTCCTGATTGGCTAAACCGAACGGTTTAGCCAATCAGGAGTTGTGTTACTTTCAAATGTAGAAAATTCTGGAGAACAAGACAAAGAACGTTCTTAAGAATGGTTGGTGAATACGGACCCTGGGCCGAAACGTTTCGCTATTGGTCATTTTTCTGCATGTCCAAAGACTGTTTTACCTCCTGATCCGGTCGATTGTTAGATTTAACCCTTTCCCAAACGACAAATTTTGGACTGGTCCAAATTGAAAGAGTTTGCAGACAACAATTTTAAATTTGATGAAAATGGCAGAAAGGTCTCAAAAAGGGTAGAAAACACTGTGGGAAAAGGAGAAATTGCTCGTTACGAGCAATTTCTCTTTTTCCCACAGTGTTTTCACAAAGACTTGTACTGCAGACACGTGAAAACCAGGGCTTGTTTGAGAAAGGGTTAATGGATTTTATGGATCCATCATTATAATTATGATGACTTGTTTGGTATCATACATCAAGGAGATGCATTAAACACCCTTTTGCCAGAGCATGGCTTAATTAAAAAACGACTTCAATTCTTGATCCCGTTTTAGCAAAAATGATACACATATCAGTTCCATTGGCTTCAGAACAAAAATGATATCTATCTTACAGTATATAATGCAGATGGAAGACATAAATGTAAGATAAACACAGTTTGCTACATCTACTTCAAGTAGCCACTTGTATATATGTCTAGCACCGTCGGCTCCCACGTGAATTCCTCTGATTCACCTTCCACGTTCATCTCCCTGATGAACCCTTAGCCTGGTAAATAACTGAAATGAAATTTACAAGCCAATAGGAAAAAACCAAAATTTGCTACTTCAAACGAAGTTTGGGGGAAAAATATCTCCTTATCGGAAAGTGCAGAACTAAGATCAGACTGTACGTTCTGTGCAGTCTGATCTTGACCTACACTGTCCGCAAAAGGTCCTTGAGTGGCGTTTAGCAGCCTAAGGGTTAACTTCCATCCGAGGCCTTGAAAGATTTAACTCCCGAAATCTCGTTTCTATACGTGGGTATGCATGAGCTACAAATGTTGTTTGTTAAAACGATCAATGTTTCAGTATTAATCATAAATCTTCAAAATAGCTGCCATTTATGAATTTTGTCACTAAATCTAAAAAAGGGGGAAATCCTTTCGTACACATAATTTGTAATCGAAAAATAACGCTACGGAACCAATGAAATGCTTCTTTAATTAGACTATCCATGAAAACGAAATTTAGTCAGCTAAATATCAGTAAACAAAGTTAAGGTACAACGCAGTAAAACAATGTTAAATTGGCGTGCAACACACGAAAAGGAGCCTTCGGACATATGCGTAAAAGTGTGTCGTCCCTGATCAGCCTGTGCAGTCTGTGACTAATCCGAGACGACACTTCATGTTTTTATGCGATTTTCTATTTCACGAAAGTCTACTGTATGAAAAAGATTTATGTAGTCGTAAATTGCTGTCCCGGATTAGCCTGCGCGGACTGCGCAGGCTAATCCGGGACAACACTTTACGCAATTGTCCGAAGGCCCCTTTTCTTGTGTTGCACGCCATTTATGTGTAACCTAAATATACGAGTCATGCTTTGTGAAAAACGGGCTTAATACATCTGCAAAAAGTATCTATCCAGATCAGAGGCGGAGTACGCTATTGGTCAGTTTTCTGCATATCAAAGGACCAGTGTACCTCATGATTCGGTCAGTTGTTATACAAAATGGATGTTGTAGATTCATAATAATGTGATGACTTGCTTGGTATACTGCATCACGAAGATGCACTAAACCCCTTTTGCCAGAGCATGGCCCATATAAAATATAATAAGTTTACAGTAAAGTCAGGGCCTGTTTTTATGGACCATTCTCAGTCATATTTTCTGTCTGATATTTAAGAATTTTCTTAAGTTCAAAGTATGACAATCTCTGATTGGCTTAACCAAATAGTTGAGCCAATCAGAAATTACGTTACTCTCTAAAACGAATGTAAGACTAAGAATACAATTTAGAACGATTGTTGAATATAGGCTTAGACAAACTCGAATACAAGCAGACGGAGAATTTACGGTAGTTCGTAGGCATTTTTTTCCCTTTCCGTACTGTAAATTAGAACAGCAGCCATTCCGATAGCTCGTATGAGAAGTACATTTTTCGAGTATGTGCAATCACTAACATTTCTGAAGCTTCTATCGTATAGACTTTACAAAACCAGCAGACGGTATAACAGATTTAAGACTACTTATTGATCAATGGAGCCTATTAGTTCTTTTTACTGTGAATAAGAATGTGTTGTAAAATATTTTTTGGATAATACTTAGTATCTTAAACTTTGCAAGAGCAAAGAACTGAGTGTAATTTTGGCGTAAACAACGCAATGAATGTTTTGCAACCGGAAACTCCGTCTATTCCCATGGCACCAGATGTTACGTCATTGAATACCATCCCACAAAATCGACTCGAGTTCACTGATCATGTGATATTTCCATAGGTATTTCCAAAATCCTGCAAGGAGTGAAATCGAAAAATATAATGGGCGGCTAAGTATGACTTGTAGGATAACATAGATTTGCTTTTCTTAGACTTTTTTCTTATCCATCGCTGGCTTGCAAACTATTACCTTACTTACTTCGAAGACTTCGAAGATTCAACCCTTTACCAAACAATTCCGTGTTTCAACGATCCTGGAGAAGAGGTCTTATAAAAAAAATATTGTGGGAAAAGGAGAAAATGCTTGTTACCATCATTTTCTCCTTTTTCCACAATGTTTTCTATCCTACCAAAGACAGAAATCATCATTTGAACTACATTCATTTTGTCGTCTACAAATGTTTTCAATTCGGTTGAGTCCAATATTCTGTCGTTTGGTAAAGAGTTAAAACAGGAAATAAAGTGAAAACATTTCTGCAAAGAGACAAAATCCTTGTTACAAGGACTTTTTCCTTTAGCAACAACGTTTTCAGAAAGTTGTCCGCAACAAAGCGAAATAAGATGTCTGTACGAGGTAACAGAGAAAATCTAGAGAAGGTCTTTCAGCGCCGCTATATAAGTTTGAGCCATCTGCAGTGTTTCATATTTCGACAATTTGGTATCACCACCGAACGACGGTATCACTGCCCGAAGTTTATCAAAAGCCACATTCAAACTCTCCATGCGCCTCCTCTCGCGCGCATTCGCCGCAATCCGTCTGCTTTTCAAGGTGTCTTTACTCGGTGGATCATGTCTTCGTCTGCGGGTAGGTAGAACTCTTTTCTGTAATGGTACGGGAACAGCTGGTTTGGGCTGTAAGACCGTGCTGCCGTAAAATTTTTCAATGTCTGTAAAAGTAAAATGAGACTTTTCTTTCGAGTCCGGGGTGATCGGCGTGTCCGGAGTGAAGACTGATTTGTTATTGTCACTGTCTGATAGCGAAAATGAACACAAAGATTCTGTGTCATCGTAATCACTCAGACTCGATACCAGTCGGGGTCTTGAGATCGACACCTGTGAGTCCAGGGTACACACTGGTATTGTCACTAAGGATTCTGTCGCTATTCCCGAAGAAAAGATATGTCCCCCAGATTCCATTTTTAGTTATGACAAGATTTTGTCTTTGAAATCATTCATGTGCAAATACGCCGAGGCAGTTTTAGGACATTAAAGCGTATCAAATATCCATTTTTTTCCCAAATTGAATAATATATTTATTTTTTATACATCAACAAATACTGTTTTGCATCCAATTATTGCATTCAATGAAGAAAGAGATATGTCACAGTTGGAAACTCAATATCCGACTGCAGCAGTCGCGGCATTTTATCTTTTTGCTGCATCACTCAATCCGTTTAAACACACTGGCATTTCATAAATGACATTCGAAGTATCTAAGCTATAAATGACATTTGAGGTATCTAAAATAAATTATCACCGTTATAATAACCTTGCAAGATTTCATGGGTAGCTAGGTAAACGTTAACCAATCAAATCGCTGCATCTGTTGCTGTATCATTTTCACCCAATCAGAAAACGGCAATAACATTGTCATCCCTCATCGAACATGAATATTTATTAACACTTCACTAGATTTGTTGAATTTGTAAAACTACTTAACACAGAAAACAGAGCTTAAATTTGTTCGGGTACTTAGTTCAATATTTTTAAACCTTTACAAATAATTCTGATGATATAAGCATTGAAACAGATTTCAGACTGAGTGGTACAATTCTTCAAGCGTTTCTGTATTAATGATTTGCACCTCTTTAAACAACTTCATTTGTGGAACAAGGGTCATATCATAAATTCGGTGTTTTTTTTTAACACGGCTAACTTGCTACCTGATTACTAACACCAAGCGTCTCTATTGGCTGATGTAAAAGATATGATCAAAACCCGTTACCCGTACGACAAACGAATTCCCTTGCATTTCTGAAGTCTCATTGAGAGATTGGGTGTAAGGAGAAAACAATTCGAAACTATAGAAATGTCAAGTGATTCTTTGAACCGATTTCCAAGGAGTGAGGCCAAAGGAAGTCAGGAATTAATTTTGAGATCTCTGTCAAACAATTCTGAAAACAGCACATCTATTATGTTGTTTAATTTTATCCTGCTAAATAAGTGAAATGAAATTTTTAATTCGATAGTACAAACCCTAATTTTGCCATTTCAAAGATATTTTTTTTGGGGAAAGATATCTCCTTATCGGACGGTGTAGATCCCAGATCAGACTGCACGTTCTGTGCAGTCTGATCTTGATCTACACTGTCCGCAAAAGGTCAGTGAGTCGCACTTAGCAGCCCGGGGGGGGGGGGGTTAAGAATCAGTTCGAAATGTAAAGGAGATGGAAGAATTCCGCTGGGTGTCACTTTCTAGACGAGCGTGGCGTTGGTATGGAAGATTTCTTTTTCTAACCCATGTTTTGTGAAAGTCATTACATCGGTCATTAAGAGCCATGGGGGGGGGGGGGGGGGGGGGGGGCTCGTAATGCATGATACCAAGCCAGCCATCACATAATTATGGATCCATAATAGCCACATTTTTAATAACAAACTGAGTCATGAGTTAGGCTGGTCCTTGAAACAGAAAATTTACTAATAGCGAACAGTTTAGACCAAGATCATTTCACAGCGCAAGGCTCATATCAATCTTTGCAGTTGTCTTTAAAAATATTGTGGGAGAAGCATCATTTGCTTAGTATTAACAGTTGCTCCTTATAACGTTTTCTGGATAATGTACACCTAGATCTATTCTAAAAGACTTTGTGTCTTGTTTTCCCTCCTGGTGTGGCTTTACCTTTTACAGCAAAATTAAAAAAAAAAAGAAAAAATTCCAAACTGAAATAAAATCATTATGACTTAAAAGATACAATTTTCCTTGATGAGTCTTCCAAATTGCACCGGTTATTTTTTTTTTGATCCATCCTGTAGAACGCTTCCCCTTTTAGGGATTTCATGATTACATGAACCATGCTCTGTGAAAAGGGGGTTTAATGCATCTACGTGCAAGTCATCACATCATCTGGGATCCAGAAAATCCATTTTGTATAACAACTGACTCAGTCATGACGTATGGCTGGACCTTAGACGTGCACCAAAATTGACAAAAAAGCGAAAGCCGTTCAAAAAGACACCCATTGAGTCTTATGGAACCATAAATACAAGAGCCATGCTCTGTGGAAAGGAGGCTTAATGCATCTCTGTGATCCATGATACCAAGCAAGTCATTGCATAATAATTATTGTGGATCCATAAAATCCATTTTGTATAACAACCGACTGATTCATTAGGTGTACAGGACCTTTGACATGCGGAAAATTGACTAATAGCGAAAAGTTTCGGCCCAGGTCAGCCTGCGCAGCGTCCGCAGGCTGACCTGGGCCGATACTTTTCGCAGATGCATTAAGCCCCCTTTTCACAGAGCACGGTTCATAAGCATTTTCATGAGAGGATATAACTTTCACGTATTATATTTGGTTTCGGGCTATTCTTGCTCGAAAACTGAATAAAAAAAACAAGAAAGTATTAGATTTTACAGCGTTGCAGATGCAGCCAGAGTTTTAATGACAGACTTTATGGAGACATTTCGGTCAATTAACTCTTTAGTAAACAATTCCGTGTTTAAACGACCCAGAAGAAGGAGGCTTGTGACAGATTTTTTTCCTTTTCCACAATTCTTTTTTGGCATTCTAAGGTAAGTCCATATTGTGAAGTGTTTAACGCCTTACCAAACGACAACACTGCAGACCTGTCCAAATGCAGACGACAAATTGTATGTGACCCAAATGATGTAATTTGTTTTTGAAAGGGTAGAAAACTTTGAAGGAAAAGGAGAACATGCTGGTAACCAGCATTTTCTTCTTTTCTCACAATGTTTTCAAAAACTTTTTTCTTCAGGGTCGTTAAATATCAGGACTGTGTGATAATGGGTTAAACTTATTTTGTTTTATTCGTTAAATGGTACGTGTCACCGAAAAAAGTTTAAAGATAGTTCTAAGCATTTAGTTTACATGGTTGTGTTGGCATTTTATATAAAGTAGAGCTAAGCAATGAAGGGCACTCACACACATAAATGGAAACGTGTCCTCTGACGTCTATTCCCTAAAATTGTGTATTTTTTAACAATCTAAACTCGAAAGACGTGCAACTTTACCTAATGCTTGATGGTATTTTTGACAAGGTATACCCGTCAGTTTCTGCGTACACTTTGTTTCTATGTAATGTTTAATTCTTTTCCAGACGACAAAATTTCAGACCCATCCAAACTGATAGCATTTGCATACGACAAGTTAAATGTAGCTCAAATAATGAGATTTGTCTTTTATAGGAAAAAAAAACACACACTTTGGGAGAAGGAGGTCGTCACTAGCTGTTTTTCCCTTTTCAAACAATATTTTCAACGTATTTTCTTCTACAAGGTCATTGTCTTTGATAGGGTATGACACACTGTAGGAAAAAGAGAAAATGCTGATTACCAGCATTTTCTTATTTTTTCCGCAGTGTTTACAAAAGTTTTCAACACAGGTATGTATGGTAAAAAGCTAATCAACTCTCTTGCTGCCAATTAATTTTGTTCAATCCATTACTGAAGTCTACAAGAAGATTCCCCTCCCCACCTTGCCATTGAACATAATGTGACCTACGCTCTGGCAAAATGGCATTTGATGCACCTCCGTGATGCATTATACCAAGCAAATCATCTCATAATTATGGATCCATAAATTTCATAATTCTCTCCGAAAAGGTGGTTTAATGCATTTGCAAAAAGTGTCAACCAAGGTCAGGCCGCGCAGGCTGATGTTGGTCGAAATTGTTTGCTATTGGTCAATTTTCTGTATGCCAAAATACCATTCTACTTCATGATTCAGTTGGTTGTTAGACAAAATGTATTTTATGGATCCATAACAGGGGCGTAGCTACCTGTGCTCAGAAATGCAGCCGCGTATACTTTGTGCAAAAAGAAGAGAATTTTGTCAATAACGTCCCCAGAGGCCATCAAAAATCTCATGCAATTCGAAAATTTTCTAGGGAGCGCCCCCTCCCCCAACCTCGCTGGTACTCCCCATCTTCCCTCTCGGCATTTCGGTTTTACTTTTGCAATTACTTTAATTTGTACTACGCCCCTGCATAAATATGTGATGATTCGCTTGGTATAATGTATCACAGAAATGCATGAAACCCCCTTTTGCCGGAGCATTGCTCACATTGCAAAAATATTGAGGCTACAATAGGCAATGTTTTTTATGAGCATTTATTTTCTTTGGCCAGATTGTTTTCAAGCATAGTCTGCTTTTTATACAAAATATCACCTCTGTCAGAGGCAATGAATGAACCCTTTACCAACAACCCCAAGTTTTAACGACCCCCAGGAAAGAGGCTAAAATGAGGGTAACAGCGTCTTTTCGTTTTCTCACAATGTTTTACACCCTGTTTGATACAAAACCCATAATTTTAACATCATTTTCTTTGTCGACTGAAATTACTTTAAATTTGGCAGAGTTCAAGATTTTCTCGTTTGGTGTAGAGATAATTACATGAGACTCTGGCCTGAACAACCTGGGTCCGTATTCACCAACCATTCTTAAGAACGTTCTTAGACATATTCTTCAAGATTTTCCAAGTTTGAAAGTAACACAACTTCTGATTGGCTAAACCAAATGGTTTAGCCAATCAGAAGGTGTGTTACTTTCAAATTTGGAAAATTTTGGAGAACAAGACCAAGAATATTCTTAAGAATGGTTGGTGAATACGGACCTGTTGTGCTGACAAGAAAGTTCATTACGTTAATTTATGCCCCTAGAACTTTAAATAGGGTGAAAGATAGAACATTATGTGGATACGACAGTCGTTATCTCCACGGAACATTATCAATTCTGATCTTTATCTTTTAATGAGAGGAGGTATTGGCACGCGCTCACCCGTGCCGGCACGCGACAATACGACAGCCATTTAAGAGCCATTTTAACTGACGTTTGAAGAAATCTGTCAGTTATTTAAGATGATATCTCCTACTTAAATCCTTATCTATTCGACAAATTTTTAGACTCGTCCAAAGTGAAAGAATTTACGTAGGACATATCAAATTTGGCTCTGATGATTGGAGTTGTCTTTGAAATGGTAGAAAACATAGTGAGAAAAGATGAAAATGCTGTCAATCAGCGTTTACACTTTTTCTCTCATTGTTTTCCGAAACCAACTTCCAGAAAGCCATTAAAACATGGGGTTATTTCGTGAAGTGTTTAATCACCAATTCTGAGCTTTCAGCTAATATTTTTGTCTTCTTGCGAAAAAGGTACATGCAGACTAGAATCGGATTTCGGAGCAAAATTAGACTGTATAGATTATCAGTCTGATCTTAATACGCATACTCCCATCCTTACCTGAAAAATTATTGCGCAGCTACATTGTGCATTCATACATATTTCTTCAATGCACAGACCCGAAGTCATTTTTAAATGTCGTTGATTATTGTAGTTCAGCATGGAAAAAGGGTTCACCTTTCATCAACCGGGTCACAAAAGTCAAGTAACTGATGGTTTTGAGTGTAGCAAATGACCCCAATCATTACGTGGGCGAAGGAAAATTGGGCTCAGCTGCGGTAGACTGGGGCTGACGCGCCGGGCTGGTAATCCATTGGCTGTGAGTTTAAATACCCGCCCGGGCAACAGTCTCTGCAGGGATTGATGAAGCGCAATGTAATACTTTTAACCCTTTTGGAAAGCGCCATAGACCAAAGGCAAAAAAGGGGGCTTTTGCATGCATCACAGACCTAGATCAGACAGGACTAAATTTCTTAATGTGATGTCTGATCTTGGATTTTATGTGTATGCTCGTTTAATCAATCCTTAACGATAAATCTGTCTGAATATTTCAATCGATTGTTTTTTCAGTCGTTGAATGATGTCTCAGTTATATGTTTAGCGCTGAAAGATTTAAAAAAAACAGCATGGACCTTTGCGTTTTGCTTGTACTGCTGGTTTAGAAACTCCGGAAATGCATGAATATGTATTCTGACCATTGTGACATTAAATAACTGCTGATAGTATTGTTTAGACAAAAGTACCGAGCAAACGTTTGGTTGGTTTGTCGGTTTGTTTGTTTGACGTTCAGCTATAGCGGCTGCTAGCATGTTAGACAATACATATTTTCCTGGAGCTTCTTTTACTAGTACTATGCAAAACATTCTTTCCAAGCCACAGGCTGCTTTCTCACATGACATCGTCGAAAAATTGTAGGCAG
The DNA here is from genome assembly GCA_945859785.2 of Tridacna gigas. NCBI lineage: Eukaryota > Metazoa > Mollusca > Bivalvia > Cardiida > Cardiidae > Tridacna > Tridacna gigas. The sequence goes on along the minus strand of OX244030.2, from coordinate 45,738,172 downwards.
TGAAAGAGGAATGAATCTTGTCGCGGTGATTGTCACCAGACTTCAGAAATAAATTTGCCGAGCTGGGATTTCGAACCATCGACACCCGGTCCTCAAAACCTGTGCCTTATTGCCTTAACTACCGCACTCGGCTAGTGAATTGGAGCCATGAGAAAACAGAAATGTCATTAAGAGGAGCCTGGAAATTTAATTAAACTTTCACCAACCAATTCCTTATTTTAACAATCTTTCTATGAAAAAAACAAAAACAAAAAAAAAAAACCCTTTGAGAAATTTGTGAGAAAAAGGAGGAAATGCCAGTAATCATCATTATCTCCCTTTCCCAACAATGTTTTCTGCCACTGTAAACCTTGATCCCGAAATTTGACTGGCCCTTATATTGTCATCTGCAAATGTTTTTAATTTGGATAAGTTTAATCTTTGGTCTTCTGGTAAAGGGTGAAACGTAAAAATATTATACCGGTTTTTTCACATTGGTGGTCGTATCGCCTCATTCCGGTCAGGATTATGTTAATTAGAAACCGCTGTGAAATCACGATGAAAACGAAGGAACCCTACTCAACGATCGAGAAGTGTACCTTCACTATTTACTCATGACGATGATTTTGACAGATGCTTCCGTTTTAGCGCGAGATGTATGAAAACGAAGGAACCCTACTCAACGATCGAGAAGTGTACCTTCACTATTTACTCATGACGATGATTTTGACAGATGCTTCCGTTTTAGTGCGAGATGTATGACATCACTGTTACTCTTTCTCCTCCAAACGATTCGTCCCCTGCACCTCTGAAGGTCTACAGTCCAAATGCAAAGTATCATGATACTTAGGAACGTAGCCACGAAGATGTAGAAAGACGAAGCCATATTAAGGTTTATTTCATGTTTTTGGTCTTTTTCTACTGTTTCGCTTTTTTTCTTTTTCTTTTGGCAAAAATTATGATAACACTTACAAAGCCAAGCACAACTGTTGTCGTTCTTGTTGGCAATGATCATCATTCACCGTGCATCGTAGATCAAGATCAGGCTGCACAGAACTAACTGACTGGTCTATCATATATGATCTACACTGTCGTCTAATTTGGGACATATTCTGGCAAAAACCATCGTTGATACTGAATTAATTTGATAAGTTTTTGTGGTTGAGAGAGTGCATTTCAATTAAGGGACGCAATCAATGTTGATGGTGAAGCCTTGGACTACGTCCCTTTATGATTCTTCTTTTTTAGAGTTCTAAATGTCTGAAGGTCTACACTTTAAATACAAATTGTGCAGATAGTTTAGACATTTCTGGTCATAATTCTTTATTTCTAACTTGGATGGTTTGTATCGTTCGGTTGGAGATACAGCGTCCCAACTCGTCCCAAACATGTTCTATCACTGCTATTATACGGAGAAAGCGCTGGCCAATGCAAAACCGGGGTCCGTATTCACCAACGATTCCTAAGAACATTCTTAGTCTTTTTCTCCATGGTTTTCTAAATTTGAAAGTAACACAATTTTTAATTGGCTGAAGCATATGGTTTAGCTAATCAGAAGTTGTTTTACTTTCAAATTTAGAAAATTATGCAGTAAAGACCAAGAACGTTCATAAGATCGGTTGGTGAATACGGACCCGGGATATTGCCAGTCCTAAGACACGTTACACAATCGAACGAAGCTAGTACAGACGCTCGTAGAACTGAGACAAGCACTAAAAGTGGAAACAGATGATGCTTCGATATGTCGTAAATTTAGATCATCATTTTTCGTTTCGCTGCAAATGGAAAACTCGACACACATTGACTTAGTTTATTAAGGTGGAAATTTAGGATACACTGATTTAGAGTTTTATCACGTTTTGCTTATTTCCATTACCACTCGTGTCTGCTTCCTTTCTACAAATTAGTTCTGTTATATCAAATACAAGTTTGGAATAAGCAAATTCTGTATCAAGGTTGAAATGGAAGAATTCATAAGTAATGCGTTACTGCTGAAGTTGAGTAGGACCTTGTCAACATTTTTTTAGCAAGCGGTTTGCCTTTTCTTTCAGTCTGTCACATAGAGGGCCCTCCAGTTGTTGAATTAGAAATACAGGCTTGAAACATAAAATGCCAATTTCTCATGCCGAAGACTTACAACTCACTGCCTTGTTGACATTTTTTGTAAAATAATTGAGTTCCAAACTTTGCCCCCCGCGCCCCCCAAAAAATGGGTGTGATGACAGGTTTGAAAATACATGTATTAGACTCGCTGTGAGAAAAGGTTGAGAAAGTTGAAAAAAATGTTCAAAATATGGTCCGAAATTCGTTTTTACCTTAAAGAATGTGTCACCAAAATTTATCATACAGATACCTGGGATAGAATTTTCTACCAATGAAGCCCATGAAGCTTGAAAGACCGAAAAGGGGAACTGATCAACTTAGAAAGTCTTAAGTTTCCTTGCAGTTTAGATCTTTGCGAAATGTTTATATATATATTTTTTTTTGCAATATAGTGGGGAAAAAAAAAAAGAAATTTATAGTAAACACTGAGCGTGTGGTTAGAAACTTTGAAGTGGAACAAAATGAAAATTGTCGAAGTTTTTTTTGTCAAATTTGGTCTGCAACAAGACGATAAAAATGCTGCCTGTATATCATAAAACACAAAGAGCAATTTCTCCTTTTAAAACAATTATTTTTTCTCATATTACGCAAGTGTTTTCAAAGATTCTACTGCCATTGTGCTTCTTTCAAGACAAAATATGAGCCATGCTCTGTGAAAAGGTGGCTTAATGTATCTGCGAAAACTATCGACCCAGGTCAGCCTGCGCAGTCTGTGCAGGCTGACCTGGGCCGAAACTTTTCGCTATCAGTCAATTTTTTTGTATGTCAAAGGACCAGGCTACCTCATGATTCAGTCGGTTGTTAGACAAAATGGACTTTATGGATCCATAATCATGCAATGACTTGCTTGGTATCATGCATCACGGGGATGCATTAAGCACCTTTTTTTCATATCCTTTAACCAAACAATTCCGTGTTTTAACGACCCGAAGGAAGACTGCCCTTCCTTTGAAAACATTGTTGTAGAGATGCTGGTAACCAGTATTTTCTCCTTTTCCCACAATATTTTCTACCCTTCCAAAGACAAATCTCATCACTTGAGTTACATTTGTAATTTGCAAAAGCTTTCAATTCTGTTGAGTCTAAAATGATGGCATTTGGGAAAGTTACATACCTGAAGTAATAACGGTACATGGTAAAACACCAACAGAAAAAAAAATCGTTTTTGGCCGTTTGGCGCATTTTGCCCTTTTGTTCGAGTCTATATGGATAATGGATAAAGGGTGTGTGTACGCACGCGCTCAAAACACACACAGAGAATCGGTTAACCAAGAGTGGAAACAAAAATCAAAGAGCTGAGTCCGGATAATGAAAGATGTTTTTTAAACAAGTAGTAATCGGATTAGGCAAATCAATGAAAAACCGCATGGCGAGCGTACACCGTCGAGCTTCCATCCAATTTCAAACGCTCCACACTGTACAAATGACGTCTGATTCAAAATTCTAGATTGTAGAATGAATTTGGTTGGTATGAACGCGAGCTGTTTTTCATTTCTTATTACATTTGTTTCACTTAATAATATATGAATTTTCATATTTTCATGCAGTAGACAGTTCAACTGTTCACCAAGTAGTTCAATGTTTTCACGACCCGAAGGAAATAGTCTCTTGAAAGTCTGGTCAAAACCTTGTGGGATAAGGAGAAAAGTAGAAATGCCGGTAAGCAGCATTCTCTCCTTTTATCATAATGTTTTCTATCCTTTGAAAGACAATTACATCATTTAATCCATGTTCAGTTTGCCGTCTGCAAATGTTATCAATTTAGACAAGTCCAGCATAGCTAAAAGCTACAAAGAATACTGACAAAAAAAATTCTTTTATTTCAGTTTGAGCAATACATGTAATTTGAGTATAGGTAGTAAAACCTAAAAATCTGAAATTTTACATGAACTTGTCTTTTAACCCTTTCCCAAACGACAAATTTTGGACTGGTCCAAATTGAAAGAGTTTGCAGACGACAATTTTAAATTTGATGAAAATGGCAGAAAGTTCTCAAAACGGGTAGAAAACACTGTGGGAAAAGGAGGAATTGCTCGTAACGAGCAATTCCTCCTTTTCCCACAGTGTTTTCAAAAGACTTGTACTGCAGACACGTGAAAACCAGGGCTTGTTTGGGAAAGGGTTAAGGTGTGAATTTGAGCAGGAGCGGATCTTTTGCAGGTGTAAAGAAGTATGGTATCCAACAAGCTGAGAATGCACTGTCTATTTCGAAAAATTCGCAGCTTAAATCTATCTGTTGAAAGTCAACTAAAGCTTTTTGGTAGCATGGTAATACCGGTTTTATTTTATGGTTTTGAAGTATTGGGTTTAGTTTAAACATAGTTTATTCATATAATTTACATAGACTAATATAACATAAATTTAAACAAGAAAAGGATTAGGACGTAAGCTTATAGCTTATATAGTTCCTCTTCAATTGAAAGGTTACGTCATTAAATGAAGTCTACTTATAATTGAACCGTGCGCTGGCAATAGGGGGCTTAATGCATCTCCGTTATGCATTAGATCAAGCAAGACATCACCTAATTATAGATATATAAACTCCTTCCTGTCTAACGTTTGGCTAAATCATGGGGTAGCGTTATCCTTTGACATTCAGAAAATGTAAAGATATCGAAAAGTATGAGGTTTCGGTGATTCGCCTACCACAGAAAAAAAATTCCAACAGATTTCATGAAATATATATTACATGTAAAAACGAAAGCGTCAAATATTATGCAACATGGCGATCTGGGAAGATTCATAATTTACTTGTACACTGACGAGACATAGCGTAAAAATCATAATATCTATATATGTAGAAAAATTATGAACAAAAATGGCTGCTTGAAGCGGTGCAGATTTGTTGATAATTTTTTTTATTTCCGCTGTTTTTTCATGTTTGTATCTGTTTATCTCTTCTGTTTGCTTATCCAACTTTTCATTCATTAAATACTTGGTATACCTGATAGCCGGGAGTCAACTATAACTTCCTCTTTTGTTAGTACATCATACGTAGAACGTAGAACATTTTATTGCTTGAACTTGAACTACCTAATAGGTTATCGTTAAATACAAAGTACAACATAGCATACATGTAACAATGGCATAATAAACCAGAAAAAAAAATACTATCGATTAATTTAATATGATTTGCTGAAGTAACGCAGGTTAGTTGTTTGAATTAAATCGTAGGTTTTATAATTCACTTCACTTATATCACATAACGCACACTGTTTATATGCTGAGAGAACTAATAAAAGTTTATACAGAGAAAAGCTTTCTGGCAGTGGATCCTCGACGTTCATGCTATATGAAAAACAGGCTGCATCTGCAAAAAGTATCGACCTGGGTCGAAACTTTTGGCTATGGGTTAATTTTGTGCATGCCAAAGGACGAGTGTACCTCATGAGTCACTCGGTTGTTAGACAAAATGATATTTATGGATCCATTGTTAAGTGATGACTTGCTCTATATGGGCCGCAACATGCGAAATGAGAGCTTTGGACATTTGCGCAAAGTGTCGTCCCAGATTAGCCTGTGCAATCCGTGCAGGCTAATCCGAGACGGTACTTTACGACTGCATAAGATTTTTTCATATAGTACACTTTCGTGAAACAGAAAATCGCACAAAAACGGGAAGTGTCGTCTCGGATTAGTCATAGACTGCACAGGTTCATCTGGACCGACACACTTTTACGCATATGTCCGAAGGCCCCTTTTCGTGTGTTGCACGCCAATTATAATGCATCACGGAGATACACGAAGCCTCGTTTTTTCAGACCATGGCTTATTTGGTGCTGAAAAAGTCAATGGGCGACTTCTCAGTACATATCATTTGCGAGGTTATAAAAGAAAAAGGAAAACAGTCCGCGCAGAGAAAAGATTCGATTGATGTTTTCGTCTGCTTCAACGGGGTTATTCATCGGAATAAATGGAAATAGCGATGCTGTGCCCTTCTATGACACATTTTGTCCGAGTTCGTGCGACAAATTAATTACCTTCTTTTGAAAGTTTTTGAGGGCTTGGGAAACTTTTCATGGTTTGTTTTCTTTATCCGTTTAAATAGAAAATGAAAACTAACAATAAAGTCCGAAAATTTATTTGCACCTTTGTCGTGATTTAATAATAATAATAATAATAAGCAGTAGTAGCAGTAGTAGTAATCAGCAATAGTAATAATAATAATAATCAGTAGTAGAAGTGATAATCAGCAGTAGTAGTAGTACTTGAATTTGTTTATTATTTTTTTATAGATTTGAAAATTAATAAGTTTCAAACGTTTAAGTTTAGGAACCGCTTGCAGTGACAATGTTGGATATATTGATAGTTGCCATATATTTTCCTTGCCCAGCTGCAGGAACTTTGCATTAATTCAAGGTCCGTGCCCTTGATTTCGAGCTAACTTCCTGCACGATTTGGTCTCGAAGCAAAGCAGACAAAAAAAAAACGCAGTTGCATCCATTTAAAAACTGTTTATAATAGCAAATGATCAATTGTTGCTGTCATGCTATTGTAAACAATTTTAATTGTCAGATGAATCACTTTTCGTTGAATTGTACAGCAATATTTGTCATCTGTAATTTGGGCTCCAGTAAAATGTTATTGATATCATTTCTAAAAGAAAACTTTAACGAATGTCTGTCCTGAAAATTTGTTGCGAATTACAAAGCTTTTTGTGTCCGCAACGTTGTCTGCGCATGTCATATTCTTCGAAGATAAACCTGTCTGTTATGACGCAACACTATCCTGTACAAGATAAATATTAATACGTGGTCCGTAAATTGCCGCTGAAAGATAGCAAGCGGAAAATGGCCATAAAAAATACGTCTGAGGAAAAAGCAAGTGAGCCAGTCTATTGCAACAAATTACTTTAAAATATAATAATTTCAAACGGGAAAATGATTTTATTGTTTACTGCAAATCTCTGCATACAGTTTCTAAATATAGACGTGTGGAAAACCGGGATTTGTGCAACAGACTGACAACAAAAATAACGTCCCCACCTTGCTGGGCTTATACCGGTGCTTTTGGGGCTATGTTTATAAATGACTGGTGGATAGGTTATATGCTAGCTAAACATGGTTGGATTAACTGTACCAGGTAGGTTTTAGTGAGCAAACTTATAATTTATTTTGAAATTTGCTGCATCGGTTGCCGCCTTGAAAAGTAGTCCGGTTCTGTACCTAGAATGCCCATATCAGATAGGTATGTATCATTCGGCAAACCCCGATTGATCCGTTGATCAAGTTCCTCGGCTCTATCACTTAGCTTGATATCCACCAACGTGGTACAGTTCTTCGCCGGATATACACCGCTTTGCCGTTTTTAAATCGTAATACTCCACTTAGAAAAAAGAAAACGCCAGTCACAATTTTCTCTCAGAATCTTTCTAAATACGTTTCCGTTACAAACAGTTTGTACGTTTACTTATCAGTGTGGTTGTTGTTGCCGTTGCTAACCGATTTAAATGGGTGCAGCCATGTTTAAGATCATGTGACTTGCACTACTTCAAAATGGACCCCCTTTGATACAGACGAGGTTAGATGTAGGTACAGAATCGGCCAAGTTGTGACGAGTGAGGCATGTATTTGAAAAATGCGGAAGATAATGGTGTCCGCCACATGTGGTCGGGATTTAAATTTGACAAAGAAATTTATTCCGTCTATTGAGAGCTGTAAAGAAAATGGCAGTTGATTGATTGAATGGTGTTTTACGCCGCTTTCGACATTTTTTCATCCATATTACGACGTTTGTCCTGGGTTTCACCAGTATTAGGATAGGGCTGCGATGTGTCTTGCCCAAGGACACTCCCACGAAAAACTCGGTGCGTCGAGTGAGGCTCCAACGCGGGGCCTCCAGCCTACGAGTCCTACACTTTGCCACTGAGCCACGCAGAACCCAAGAGGACGGTGATAAGCTTTGTTTCACCAATGATGTCATGATTCAATAATAAAAGAAAAACACCATCGAAATTTATTCTTATTATGTTGATTACTTTTTCGTAGTGCTTCTGTCTGGTAATCTTGATTATGTTCGCTTACTAAGGTCAACCCTTACCACACAATCTCAAGTTTTAACGGGCCTGAAGAAGACGGTTTTTAAAAAACACTGTGGGAAAAGGAAAAATAATTGGTAACTCTATCGAGACAGAAATCATCACTTGAACTACATTTGAGCCATGTACGTTACGCTACCGTAGTTAAGCTGCAGTTCTGTCCTGGTATTTGAAAAATGTAAACATCGTGAAGAAGGCTTAAGCCGAAACGTTGATTTAGAGTATAACTCTCTACCACACAATCCCGACTTTTAACGACCCTGAGAAAGAAGCCTTTTGAAAACATTGTGGGAAAAGGAGAAAATTCTGGTAACCAGCATTTTCTCCTTTTCCCCCAGTGTTTTCTACCTTTTCAAAGACAAAACCCATCTTTTGAGTCTCTTTGAATTTGTCGTCTGCAAATGCTTTGAATTTGGACAAGTCTAACATTTGGTCGTTTGGTAAAGAGTTAAATGAAGCTCATATGAGTTGTTACGGGTATTTTCCTATTTATCCTGGTATTTGAAATATGTGTACGTTACTTTGCTAACGTTGTTGGCCTACACTTCTATCTAACTGTTGTTTGGAGCGTATATGTTTCTTGACTTAGTTTAAACTGTGCTTTTATCCTGAATAGGCTGAATACATGTACGTTACTTTACTGAAATTAAGTCGTACTTCTGCGATTAGTAATGGTAATGTTGAAAACAGGCATGTTCCTTTAAATCGGTTTTGCTGTACTTGTACATCTGTCCTGGTAATGTTGAATAAACACATGTTCCTTGACATCGATTTTGCTGAATATCTATCCTGGTAATGTTGAAAAAACACATGTTCCTTTACATCGGTTTAGCCGTACTTCTGTGATATGTAATGGTAATGTTGTATAAGCCCACTTTCCTTTTCATCGGTTTAGCAGTTTTCTGTCCTGGAAATTTGAATGAACGCAAGTTCCTTTTCATAGGATTAGTCGTTTTTCTGTGGTTGGAAACGGTAATGTTGTATAAACGCACCTTCTTTTTCATCAGTTTAGCTGTATTTCGTCCCGGTAGTGCTGAATATGTGCACCTTTCTTTTCATAGGTTAAGCTGTATTTCTGTCCTTGTGATGTTGAATATACGCACGTTCCTTCAAATCGGTTTATCTACAATTCGTCCTGATAACGTTAAATACACGAATGTTCCTTTAAATACGTTAAGATGTGCGTCATTGTGATGTTGAATACACACCTGTTCCTTTGCATAGGTTTAGCTGAAATTCTGTCTCAGTGATGGAATACACGCACGTTTATATGCAAAGGTTAAAATGCACGTTTTTCATAGTAATGTTGACTACAGGCACGTCGTTTTACAAAGGTTTAGCTGCCCTCTTTTCATGGTGATGTTTCATACACCCAGGTTCCTTTACATCGGTTTAGCTGTTCCTCTGTCCTAGTGATGCTGATTACTTGCACATTCACTTACATCGGTTAAGCTGAACTTTTGTCATGGTGATAATGAATACACACTCGTTCTTTTAGATAGGTGTAGCTCCACTTCTGTCATGGTGATGTTTCATACACGCAAAATCCTTTTTAAAGGTTTAGCTATCCTTTCGTCAATGTGTTATTAAAAACACGCACGCTCTTTTGCATAGGTTTACCTAATCTTTTGTACTTGTGATATTGAATACACGCACGTTCCTTTACATAGGTTTAGCTGCAATTATGTCATGGTGATGTTGAGCACACACAGTTCCTTTTGATAGATTTAGCTGCACTTTTGTCATGGTGATATACGCAAGTTCCTTTTAAACGGTTTACCTGTCCTTTTGTCCTTGTGATGTTGAATACATGCATGTTCCTACTTAAGTTTTGTAGCACTTTTTTAATGTTGATGTTGAGTATACGCGCGTTCCTTTACATATAAGTCATGCTCTGTGAAACGGGGGCTTAATGCATCTGTAAAAAAGTATCGACCCAAAATGGAACGAAACTTTTTGCTATTAGTAAATTTTATGCATGTCTATGGAGTATTCTTCCCCTCCCCTATGATAAGTAAGTTTTCAGACTAAATGAATTTTACGGCTCCACACTAATATTGTGTCTTGTTTGGTATAATGCATTACGGAGATGCAATAAGCCCATTTTTACCAGAGCATTGGTCATATGTTTAGCTGCACTTTTGTCCTAGGAATGTTCTTAAAATACACGTTCCTTTACATAGGTTTAGATCCACTTTGTTCATGGTGATGTTAAATAAATGCACGTTCTTTTACATAAGTGTAGCTGCACTTTCGTCATTGTGATGTTGAATACACGCATGTTCCTTTTATCGGTTATGCAGCACTTCTGTCATGGCGATTTTGAATACACGCACGTTCCTCGTTCCTTTACATAGATTAAGCTGGAGATGCTGAATACACGCACGTTACCATACATAGGTTAAGCTTCACTTATGTCATGATGATGTTGAATACACGCACGTTCCTTTACATAGGTTTATCTGCACTTATGTCATGGTGATGTTTAATACACGTTCGTTCCTTTACATAGATTTAGCTTGACTTTTGTCATAGTGATTTTTGAATACACGCACGTTCAATTACATCGGTTTAATTGTACTTATGTCTTAGTAATGTTTAATACACGCAAGTTCGTTCAAATAGGTTAAGCTCCTGGTGATGTTGAATACACACACGTTCTTTTTATAGGCTTAGTTGCAATTCTGTCAAAGTTATGTTGAATGTAGGCGCGTTCCGTTACATATCTTTTTTACTGCACTTTTGTCGTGGTAATGCGTTGAAGCGATGACATGACACGGCAATGTGTCGTGTTCGAAATACATGTAAATCTAAATCCACGAAATGTTTGTTCAAGAATGTTTCTTGTTTGTTTAGACAAAATGCCGTCTTGTCGCACCTAAAAGGGGGAATGTCTGGGGAAAATGTGGACCACCGTCATATGAGCATTTTTAGCAGCTCTCACAATATTTATTTTCAAGCAAATACCAGCCCTACGAATTTAACGATGTATTCGAAGAAGTGCATGTTCGTAGAATAGATAACTCGATGTTTTCTACATTGTGCACATTCTTCAGTAGCTACAAGCTTATTTTGTACCGAGAAACTCTGACAGTATAACGCAATCGACATTGTCTCCGTCACTATCGACAAAGGAAGCTTCAGTCACAGACGGGGTAGATCGAATTTAGACTGCACATGATCTGAAGTTTGATCTTGGCTTCCGCAACGTGCCGCATCTACACTCCGAACAAAAAAATTCGTTTATCTAACAGACCTGCAGTTGTCGAAGTTTAAACACCTAAACGGTAAACGAGTATGGATCTTTTTATTTGAAAGAGGAAGAATAAATACGAATATGATATAAAAAGTATTTGTAAGTGTATTTAGTTCTATAAAAGTGCAAAAGGGATCATTATATACATGGGCCACGCTCTTTTAAAAGGGGTCTTAATGCATCTGCAAAAAAAGTAACGACCCGGGTCAGCCTACGCAGTGCACGCAGGGTGACCTTGACCGAAACTTTTCACCATTGGTCAATTTTTGGTATGTTAAAGGACAAGTCTACCTCATGATACAGTTTGTTGTTAGACATAATGAATATCTTGGATCTCTTACTATATCATGTCTTGCTTGGAATGATACATCACGGACATGCATTAACCCTTTCCCAAACGATGAATTTGAAACTGGTCCAAATTGAAAGAGTTTGCAGACGACAATTTTAAATTTGATGAAAATGACAGAAAGTTCTCCGAAAGGGTAGAAAACACTGTGGGAAAAGGAGAAATTGCTCGTTACGAGCAATTTCTCCTTTTCCCACAGTGTTTTCAAAAGACTTGTACTGCAGACACGTGAAAACCAGGGCTTGTTTGGGAAAGGGTTAAGCACCCTTTTGCCAGAGCATGGCTCATGTGCATATGTATGCGTACATATGCGTAAAGAAAGACGGGCTATTTCAATACAGCTTTTACCAAACAATTTGTTGATTTTACAACCCTGAGGAAAAAGGTTTTTGGAAACATTGTGGAAAAGAGGAAAACTTGCTGGTGATCAGCATTTTCTGCTTTTTCCACAATGTTTTCTAATTTTTCCATTACATATCTTAACATTTAATTTGTCGCTTGCATAACGGTTTGAATTTGGACTTCTCTAACGTCTAGTAAAGACTTTACCCTTTTAAACAAAAATGTCGGGTATTAGCGACCCTGAGAGATAAGGTTTTTTGAAAAACATAATTGGAAATGAAGAAAATGCTAGTAACTAGCAGTTTCTTTTGTATCCCACTGTATTTTTACCTGTTCAAAGACAACTTTCATCAACAGAGCTACATATATTTGTCGTCCGCAAAGTGCTTCGAATATGGACTGGCCTAAAATGTTGTCGTGAGGTAATGAGTCAATACAGATTCTTAAAGTCTCGTTATTACGAACAATGAAGTAATTACCGTCTGTCTAGATTAACTTGGAGATTAAATTCTCATTACTGTCGTTGATTTAATTAACCGGTGCACCTTTCTATATTAACCCTCTTCAAAACAGTCCCGGGATTGAACGACCCCGGAGAAGGGGCTTTTGAAAAACTGGTGACCAGCATTTTCACCTTTCCCACTAAGTTTTCGAACCTTTGACAGACACAATTCATCGTTTTAAGGCACATTGAAATTGTCGTCTGCAAATGCTTTCAGTTTGGACTAGTCTTAAGTTTTGGTCGTCTGGTTAAGAGTAAACCGGTGCACCTTTCCGTGTTAAAACGTGCAATCAAAACGTTAACAGCTTCAATTATCAGCATTTCGCTAGACTGCCTAGGCGTAATTAACCATTATTTCTTTACCAAACCACAGAATTTTGGACTGATCCAGAATGAAAGCATTGGCAGACGACAAATCAAATACGACTAAAGTGATTGGATTCGTCTTTGAGTGAGTAAAAACGTCGTAGGAAAAGTAGAAAATGCTGGTTACCAGCAATTTCACCCTTTTCCACAATGTTTTCTAAAATGTTATTCTTCAATGTCTTCTTGGTAAAGGATTTAAGTGCTATATAAATTCGACAAACATTTCCAAACAACAGTGAAAAAAAAAAACGCGCAAATATCTGTTTTTGAACTTCTCATCTCCGGAAAAAAAGTCTCACGGTATTGGATAGGGTAGAAACAAGATTATACTGCACAGAAGGTACATCAGCATCTTGATCTGTCCTGTTCGCAAAAGCGTTTTGAATCGCACGCAGCAGCGGAAGAGATAATTCAGCGTCGCCTGAAGCAACTTTACAACTGAGGACTTTGAAAGCCTTTCTTTTAAAAATATGAATTATTAACATAAATTAGTGTTTAACTCTTTACCACACAATTCCGATTTTTAACGACCCCGAGGAAATAGCCTATTGAAAACCTTGTGGGAAAAGGAGAAAATGCTGGTAACCAGCATTTTCTCCTTTTCCCACAAGGTTTTCTCTACTTTCATGAACAATTACCACCATATCAGCTGCATTTAATTTGTCGTCTGCAAGTGCTTTCAATTTGAACAAGTCTAAAATTTTGCAGTCTGGTAAAGGGTAAATACACAAATCAATACATGTGAAACCAGTGTGCCAAAAGGGGAAATTGCTCGTATCACTTTGTGCACTTTCCATTTTCTCCGCAATGTTTTGAGCACTGATGTGCGTCAAGCCAGTAATGCCATCCGTAATGGTAACGGATTCCGGCGCTTGGTTGTTAACCCTTGTCCTGCTGAATAAATGAAATGAAACTTTATAGTAGATAGTAGAAGCCGAATACTTTCTTCTTTTAAAGGTATTTTTGGAGGAAAGATATCTCCTTATCGGACAGTGTAGATCAAAGATCAGACTGCACGTTCTGTGCAGTCTGATCTTGATCTACGCTGTCCGCAAAAGGTCGGTGGGTCGCGATAAGCAGCCTAAGGGTTAATCGAACGGTGACCAAAATATTATTGCTCATTGAAATGAGTCAGGCTCTGGTATAAGGGGACTTGATGCATCTCCGTGATGCAATATGATGAGCAAGTCATCACATGATAATGGATTCGTAACATCCATTTTGTGTAACAATTGACTGAATCTGCAGGTCATCACATAACAATCGATTCGTAACATCCATTTTGTGTAACAATTGACTGAATCTGCAGGTCATCATATAACAATCGATTCGTAACATCCATTTTGTGTAACAATTGACTGAATCTGCAAGTCATCACATGATAATGGATTCGTAACATCCATTTTGTGTAACAATTGACTGAATCTGCAAGTCATCACATAACAATCGATTCGTAACATCCATTTTGTGTAACAATTGACTGAATCTGCAAGTCATCACATGATAATGGATTCGTAACATCCATTTTGTGTAACAATTGACTGAATCTGCAAGTCATCACATAATAATGGATTCGTAACATCCATTTTGTGTAACAATTGACTGAATCTGCAAGTCATCACATGACAATCGATTCGTAACATCCATTTTGTGTAACAATTGACTGAATCTGCAAGTCATCACATGACAATGGATTCGTAACATCCATTTTGTGTAACAATTGACTGAATCTGCAAGTCATCACATGACAATGGATTCGTAACATCCATTTTGTGTAACAATTGACTGAATCTGCAAGTCATCACATAACAATCGATTCGTAACATCCATTTTGTGTAACAATTGACTGAATCTGCAAGTCATCACATCATAATGGATTCGTAACATCCATTTTGTGTAACAATTGACTGAATCTGCAAGTCATCACATAAAAATGGATTCGTAACATCCATTTTGTGTAACAATTGACTGAATCTGCAAGTCATCACATGACAATCGATTCGTAACATCCATTTTGTGTAACAATTGACTGAATCTGCAAGTCATCCCATGACAGTCGATTCGTAACATCTATTTTGTGTAACAATTGACTGAATCTGCAAGTCATCACATAACAATCGATTCGTAACATCCATTTTGTGTAACAATTGACTGAATCTGCAAGTCATCACATAACAATCGATTCGTAACATCCATTTTGTGTAACAATTGACTGAATCTGCAAGTCATCACATAACAATCGATTCGTAACATCCATTTTGTGTAACAATTGACTGAATCTGCAAGTCATCACATAATAATGATTTCGTAACACCCATTTTGTGTAAAAATTGACGGAATCTGGAAGTAAAATGGTCCTTGGATATGCAGAAAATTCACTACAAGCAAAAAGTTTCAACCCATGTCAGCTTGCCCGGACTATGCCAGCTGACATTGGCCGATACTTTTTGCAGATGAATTAAGCTCTCTTTTCATACAGAGCATGGCTCGAATATTTTTTTAGTGTTTTCCTCTTTCTGTTTATAAATGGCGAATAAATTCCAGTAACATTTTTCTTCCTGTTACACTTATGCCTGTATTTCAGGACCTGTGCGTATCTGTTGTCCATCCGTGCGTCTACATGCATGTTTATACTTGCATCCTGTTTTTTTGCGCCAGTCTGGGTGCCCATTTCTTCTCTCTCAGACAGACAGACAGACAGACAGACAGACAGACAGACACAGAGAGACACAGAGAAAACAGAGAGACAGAGAGAGAGACACACAGAGAAAGACAGAGAGATGCAATGATAGACAGAGAAAGACAGAGAGAAACACACACAGAGACAGAGAGAGGGACAGAGAAAATAAGTTTTTTTGCACTTTAGGTCACTTCTTGCTTTATTTTCTATTTGAAAGATTCATCTCTCCTCTGGATGGTTAAAACTCGAGATTGTTTGGTAAAGGGTTAATACAAATGTATCTATTTAGAACCAAAAACCAACTGCAGTGCATAGCGATTCTGATTGTACCAAGCTGCTGCTACATTTTATGACACTATTTGTAGCAAATACATCTACTCCAAAAAAACTATAAAATAGAAATTATCTCGTATTACCGAATCGTTGCAATCGAAATATGTGAGCCTTGCTCTGGCAAAAGGGAGCTTAATGCATCCCTGTGAGGCATTATACCGACCAAGTCATCGTGTAAGTATGAATCCATAAAATCCATTCTGTCCAACAATAGGCTTTATTCTTTAACCCTTTCCCAAACGACAAATTTTGGACTGGTCCAAATTGAAAGAGTTTGCAGACGACAATTTTAAATTTGATGAAAATGGCAGAAAGTTATCAAAAAGGGTAGAAAACACTGTGGGAAAAGGAGAAATTGCTCGTCACGAGCAATTTCTCCTTTTCCCACAGTGTTTTCAAAAGACTTGTACTGCAAACACGTGAAAACCAGGGCTTGTTTGGGAAAGGGTTAACGGAAGAGTCCTTTGACAAGCAGAAAATTTACCAAAAGCAAAAAGTTTTGATCCATGTCGGCCTGCGCGGACTGCGCAGGGCTGACATGAATCGATACTTTTTTTGCAGATGCATTAAGCCCCCTTTTCACAGAGCATGGCCCTTATCATTTTCACCCTTAACCCCACAATCCCGTGTTTCAACTAGCCTGATGAGGAAGACATTTGAAAACAATGTTAGAGGCTGAGGAAATTTAGGTAACCAATTCCTCGTCATCCCACAATGTTTTCTACCCGTCTAGAAACAAATTTCAATCTTAGAGTCACGTTTATCTTATCTTCTTTAAATACTTTCAATACGGACAAGTCATAAAAATCTGTCGTGGGGTAAAGAGTGAATTCTGCTGAAGCA
The DNA here is from genome assembly GCA_945859785.2 of Tridacna gigas. Classification (NCBI taxonomy): domain Eukaryota; kingdom Metazoa; phylum Mollusca; class Bivalvia; order Cardiida; family Cardiidae; genus Tridacna; species Tridacna gigas. Next base: position 45,721,382 of record OX244030.2, on the reverse strand, counting down.
ATCGACACAATTTTAGTCCAATCCAAATTGAAAGCATTTGCAGACGACGAAATAAAGGTGACTGGAAAATTGAAATTTGTTTTGGGAAGTGTAGAAAACATTGTGGGAAAAGGAGAAAATGCTACGAGCATTTTCTCCTTTCCCCACAATGTTTTGAAAAGGCTTCTATCGCGGATTGTGTGGTAAAGAGTTAAGAGAATAAAGGATTTTTTTCCCCAGTTTAGCAACATATGGAACATACGAAAAATTGGAGGTATTCCATAAACAGGTGCTGGGCGAATTAAATCTTTTGTTGCCAAATCTGTAAAATTTGAATCGTTTTTTATGTCTAGAAAAACAAGTTCAGTTCCAGTGAGAAGATAGTATCCCATAATTGGTCTTAAGTTTAAATTGAGTAGCTGACGGTGCAGATCCCAGATCAGATTTTGCGTTCTGTGCAGTCTGATCTTAATCTACGCCATCCACAAAAGCAGCTAATGTGGCCCGTTATGGGTGAAAGGGTTTAACAGGCGCACTTTATAACCGAAATGAAGGCCCATCATGAATATTGATCGATTTTTTACCCCCAAATCTGGTGGGCTGTAAGACTTTGTAAGACGTATTTCTGATATAATATGATTTATTTCCTTTTGGTCCCTTTTATCATCCGAACCATTTTAGGCTTAGGTGGTCCAGTTCCATTTTCTCTAACCTTTCAGCGTCATGGATGAAAACATGGGCTTTGGCGGACGGCTTAGATCAAGATCAGACTGCACAGAACGCCCAGTCTGATTTTGGATCTATACCGCCCGTTTGTTTAATCAAGCCTACAAGATATATAAAAAATATATATATATATATATATATATATATATATATATATATATATATATATATATATATATATATATATATATATATATATATATATATGAGCCATGCTCTGTGAAAAGGGGCTTAATGCATCTGCGAAAAGTATCGATCCAGGTCAGCCTGCGCAGTCCGCGCAGGCTGGCCTGGGCCGATACTTTTCGCTGTTGGTCATTTTTTTGTATGTCAAGGATCAGTCTACCCCATGATTCAGTCGGTTGTTAGACAAAATGGATTTTATGGATCACTAATTATGTGATGTCTTGCTCGGTACAATGCATCACGAAGATGCATTAAACCCCCTTTTCACAAAGCATAGTTCGTATATTATATTTTTAGTGGCCGAAAGAGATCGAGACTATGTTTGGTACTGAAAGAATTCAATGTAGGAAAATATCTACATCATGTAAAAATTGAAATTTCATGTGATCACTCTGAATATATCCCTCAAAAACATGGATGATTTAAAAAGATGCAACGTTTGACAAATTTATATAAGTATATGAACACTCTCTGACAAAAGTAGAAACTCACTGTACCATTTCTCTTTTTTGCACATTTTTTTTTTTATAATGAATCAGTGCCGCAAACTCAACATTCTTGCAAAAGAAATCACCTCATATTCAACGCCGTATTTGTCTCGTTTGCCCTTTGGTTCGACTTGCTGGTGGTATTTATAGGAATACTCCAATATTTTTCAACAACATCCATTCGACAAGTAAAACTGAGTTATCAAAAATACTCTTCCGTAGGTTTTGTCGATTTTTTTTCCTGTATAGAATCGTTGAAGTATCTGCTATGCAAATTTAACAAAAAAAAAAAAATAGGTTGACGTGTTAAGATTTTTACAAAATTACGGTTACCATGGCAACCATAATACATTGTTACAAAAAACCCCCAAAAAATCCTAGTTTTACCGAAAACTGACTACCCAAAAGTATTTTGAAAACATGCAATCATGGTCATGTATTAGTAAACAAAATAAAGCATTTGATAAGTCAAATGTAACTGACATATCATCTGTTTTAAAATGAGGCTTGTAAAATGTTTGAAGTATTTAAGCTGGTTATAATATGCATTACTTAACACCAGGTAAGTATAATCCTTGATAAGAAACACCACTTTACCCTTTCAGCGCCATAGGCGAAAACAGGGGCTTTAGCGGATGGCATAGATCAATATCAGACAGCACAAAATGTTCAGCCTGATCTTGGATCTATACCAACCGCTTGTTTAGTCAAGTCTGCAGGCTAATAGTTCGACGTAGACTACTAATTTGACGACCACTTTTCCGTGGCTTATTCGGCGATGTCGAGTTCTCATCGCGAGGAAATGTTTCTGTATACTTTGCATCAGAAGAAGTGGGGTGGGGAACTGTCATTTACCTTTGTTTCTTCTGCCTCACTAGTTGTATGCAGTCGGTCTTACTTGTAGTGTCATTTCTTGGAAATACAGACTAAACCGTTGAAATACGGTCTCATTTAGATTTCCTCGCAAAATGTCCTTTAACCCTTTACCTCACAATCCCGACTTTTAACGACCCTGAGAAAGAAGCCTTTTGAAAACATTGTGGGAAAAGGAGAAAATGCTGGTAACCAGCATTTTCTCCTTTTCCCACGATGTTTTCTACCCTTCCCAAAACAAATTCCAATTTTTAAGTCACATTCATTTTGTCGTATGCAAATGCTTTCAATTTCGACAAGTCTAAAATTTTGTCATTTGGTAAAGAGTTAAAGCGAAACATGTTTACTCTGTTTATGATTTGCACCGTATGGTGAAGATATCCGAGTACTGCTCAACTATTTCTTTCATGGAGAGTCAAATATCGCCCTTTGTACTATTAGACCTTCTTACTTCTCCAGATTTGATTTGAAATTCAAAAGGACGAATACACCATGACGAACGAGCCCGGACGAACAAGCTCGGGAGAACAAGCCCAGGGAGCAAAAAGCTCGTTCTCTGCGCACTAGGTTGCGCAAAGAAAACTACCGAAAACGTCCTTAAAACTCTATAACAGTATAAGAAACCATCATACTATAATAACCGCGCTTTTTAATAAGTGAAGGCTGTTACAGTTGGCAGTTACAGTTGCTTGCATTTAATTCATGATTTTCCGAAATTTGTGGTCTCTCTAATCGGCCGGCTGAAGCCGACCGATTAATATTTAGGTAACCTTAAAACCCTGCAATAATGCACTTTCAAACCCCACTGGTGATATAAGGACAGAACTTTTTAAAACCTCGTAACGGTACAAGAATCGAGCTTTTAAAACCATGAAAAAAGCGGTTTTAAGACCCCGTAACGATGAGAGAATCGTGCTATGAAAACTCTTTCACGGTGTAGGAATCGAGCTTTTTAAAACTCGGTAACGGTATGAAAACAGCGCTTTTAAAACCCTGTACGGTATAATACCGAGCATTTAAAACCCCGTCACACTATGAGTCCCGCGCATTGACAACATCGTCTTGTACAAGATACAGGACGAAACCCACCCTAAATTACGTCAAATTGTTCATTTGGCCCCCACATTCGGCGCGAGTATTGGTGTAGTTCCCAGGAAGCAGAATCAAGAGAGATTAGTATAAGTTGTGAGACCTTGTTTCTCAATCGATGTAAAATGAATATGTTTAAATTACGCCTGGTTCTTTAATATGCTCGGTGTATAGAACCGTCACACGGGGCATAATGTTGAATTTCATCCAAAGACTATTAGTATTTTTAGTTGGCTGTCTTGGGAATCGAACCCACACCCACAAGTATCCAGAGAAATTCCCAGCTACCACTAAAGCCAGTCCAACTGACAATGGCTGTGATATGGAACACGTATGATCTATTGTATGGTGCTAAACGCCGTATCTTATTATGTCATTTATATCGCTGCGACTAGTGCACCTATCCATGCTTTCATAAAGTTCATTTTTACCAGTACTTCGCACAATATTCTTCACAAGCCACTGGCTGCTTTCCCACAGGCCCAGCGTTGAAACAACGATCAGCGGCGAGGGAGGAATGAATCCTGTCGCGATGACTATCATTAATTCTCGGGAAGGAATTGGCCGAGCTGGGATTCGAACCATCGACCCTACCTAGTTTCAACTCCTGTACGTTACCGGCTAAACTACCGGGCTCTGCGTGAAACAAGTAGCCTTTCTGTTCTGACGGCGAGCTCAAGAGTCGACACAAATGATTTGTTCGGGGAGCGTAATCGTAATCGATGCATACATTATGTAGGAGAAAATTACTGAAGCGGAGCTACGGGTAACATTTGGTAGGTACAAACTTGCTCATGATAAAATCATGAGTGTTATTGATAGACTGGGTCCCCCTGGGAAAAACGCTTCATTCTGCCCGTATTCGTAGACACAGCCCTGCCTTAACCCTTTATTAAACGAAATAGAGATTTAAACTGAACCAAATGCAAAGTATTTTCAGGCGTCAAATTGGGAAAAATATAGTCAAAGATCTCTGATAGGATTGAAAACATTGTGGAAAAAGGAGGAAAATGCCGGTTGCCGGCATTTTCTCCTTTTCCACAATGTTTTCAATAGTCTCATCCCCCAGGGTCGTTAAATCCTGGGATTGTGAATTCATTACTTCCTGCAGTCGGTTTTATATGTGTTGCAGAGGACCAGCTTTGTTTTCCGAATAGAAAATGTGACAGTAGGAAAAGATGCTCGTCACGAACAATTCTGTCGTTTACCACAATTATTTTTGTTTCACTTGCATTCTTGTCCAGACTGAAAACATTTGCAGACGACAAATTACATGTAGCTCTAAACATGATTTCAGTCTTTAATATGGTAGAAAACATTGTGGGAAAAGGAGAAAAGCTTGTTACGAGCAATTTCTCCTTTTCCCACAATGTTTTCTAAGTTTTTTTTTCTTCAGGGTTTGTTAAAATACGGGATTGGGTCGTAATGGGTAAACTCTTTACCAGACGACCAAATTTTGGACTGGTCCAAAATCGAAGCACCTGCAGACGACAAATAAGATGTGTCTAAAATAACGGAATGTGTCTTTAAAAGAGCGGAAAACATGGTGGAAAACGGAGAAAATGCTAATAACCAGCATCTTCTTCTTTTCCCTACAACGTTTTCAAAAGCCTTCGTAGGGGCCGTTAACCCTTATGCTACTGTATGTTAAATGAAAATTTCAAGTCGATATTAAAAACCCAAGCTTTGCAATTTCAAAGTTATTCTTTGAGGAGAAATATCTCCTTATCGGAAAGGGTAGGTCCAAGATCAGACTGCACGTTCTGTGCAGTCTGATCTTGATCCACACTTTCGCAAAAGGTCAATGAGTCGCGCTTAGCAGCCTAATGGTTAAGAATTGGGTTGTCTTCTAAAGGGTTAAAAAAAAAACCAATCGAATATTAGATTGCAGTCTTTATCAATACCAGGCTCCTTTGCGGACCTATAGGATCAAATATCAGTCCGTACGTTTGTGCAGTCTAATCTTGGATCTACATCGTATGACATCCTGAAATCTTGCGTCAAGACTTACTCAAAAAGCATTGCACAATCATCTATTCAGCCTTTCTCCGCTTCTGAAAGCATCCGAGTTTTCAATTATTCAGCGTTAATTCTCTTTAAATTATTAAATCTTTAATTCTTTATCAAACGACAAAATTTTAGACTGGTCCAAATTGAAAGCATTTGCAGACGACAAAATGAATGTGATTGAAAAATTGAAATTTGTCTTGGGAAGGGTAGAAAACATTGTGGGAAAAGGAGAAAATGCTGGTTACCAGCATTTTCTCCTTTTCCCACAATGTTTTCAAGAGGCTTCTTTTTTAGGGTCGTTAAAAGTCGGGATTGTGCGGTAAAGGGTTAAGCCTTAGGCTACTAAGACCCACTTTATACACTTTTGCTGACAGTGTAGACCAAGATAAGACTACACAAAACGTATAGTCTGATCTTGGATCAACGCTATCCGATACACTTACATTTGTCTTGAGAGATAACCCTTGAAATGTCAATTTTTCGAGGTTTTTTTAAATTACTGGCTGAAAAACGTACCACTCAGTCCCATGTTTCAACGACTCTTGATTTAGAAAGGCTTTTTAAATCATCGTGGAAATAGGAGAAAAAGCTGCATTTTGTCCATTTCCCACAATGTTTTCCGCCCTTTGAAAGACAAATCTTGTTATTAGGGTCTTATTTAATTTGTTGTCTGCAAATGCTTCAAATTTGTACAAATCTAACATTTGTCCTCTGGTAATGAGTAAAGGGTTGAAAATGCTTAAAACTGTTCTATTGATCACATCCAATTATACACCTTTTTTGCAGTTGCAATTTCCTGTAGAGCTTTTCTCTGTCTTTCCATATACCGTTAATGTTCTTTAATTCACTTCCGGAACAATGTGGGAAAGGGAAAAATACGACACATCCCTTTGTTCATTCAAACTGATAATTCCTTTACCAACCAACAGAATTTTAGACTAAATATAAATGAGCTATGCTCTGGCAAATGGGGGCAGTGATACATGATACCAAGCAAGTCGTCACATAATTATGGACCCATAAAATCCGTTTTGTCTAACAACCGACTGAATCATGAGGTACACTGGTCCTTTGACTTGCAGAAAATTGATCAATAGCAATAAAGTTTGCGCAGGCTGATCAGGGTCGATACTTTTCGCAGATGCATTAAGCCTCTTTTTCACTGAGCATTGCTCATATTGAATACGGTTGCAAACGACTCAAATTTGTGTTTGTGACTCAAATGATGGATTTTGTCCTTGGAGGGGGGAGGGGTGAAAAGATGAAAAGATTGTGGAAGAAGGAGAAAAGGCTGGTTCTTAATGTTTTTTAAGTAAGGAGCTTCTTCGCCAGGGTCGTTGAAACATAGGGTTGTGTAACTTGTATTAAATTAGCAACGAACATTTGTTTATATACATATATCGAAGGAAGTTGATTTGTCATCATGAGGTCTTGGTTGGTGTTGGGTCACACGTAGTGCTGGTCACATGTAGTGTCCTTCGACAAGCCACGACTGAGTCGTTACGTCGTAAGTCTGAAACCTCGGAAAGATGTGAATAAGTGATTCGTCATCCGTGATTTGACAGAAATACTGTAGACCACCAGTCAAACATTCAAACAAAACTGAAATGAACTGCACAAAAAAGTGGCGACGTTCCGACGGAAAACTGAAAAAGACCACATGAACTCTTAATTTGAAGGTCAAACGAGATTCTGTATTAACTCTTTACCACACGACAAAATTTTAGACGCGTCCAAATTCAAAGGATTTGCAGGCGAGAAATCAAAGACGGCTGAAACGATGAAAATTGCCTTCAACTAAGTAGAAAACATTGTGGGAAAAGGAGAAAATCTGGTTACCAGCATTTTCTCCTTTTCACACAGTGTTTTCAAAGCCCTCTTTCTCAGGGTCGTCAGTGAAACTCGGGATTGTGTGGTAAAGGGTTAACCCTGCATTAAATGCTAGATGAATAAATTGGAAATTTCAAGTCAATAGTTAAAAGACAAATATAGCTATCTCAAAGACCTTCTCGCCGAAACAAAACAACATCATAGGGCGATGTACATCAAAGATCAGACTGCACGTTCAGTGCCGTCTGATCTCGATCTACACTGTCCGCAAATGTGCCTGGAGCCGTACTTAATTATTTGAGGGTTAAAATATGTGCGGATAGATGGCGCCCCCTGTTGTATGCATCATACTGTACACACACATCAACAAATTTTGCAATTGGATGCAGCTGAAATAAATCTATAAACAGCTGGTACTTTCGGTTGATTTTACATAAAACCTCGTAAATCGTTTAAACTACGTTAAAAACGCATACATGTTAAGTAGACCAAACAGTTTTTAATGACTTCTGACCGCCGTGACAAAAATATCCTGCTTGTTTGGGTGTTACTGGGTGTTTGAGTGTAAGGAATAGGGTGTCATCGTGATGCTCGATTGGGTACATGTACGTCCGCATTGAAAGGTTTTTTATTTGTAGCTGAGCTTTCGGCTGCGATATCCTAACCCTTTATCAGACGACAAAATTTTAGCCTTGTCCAAATTGAAAGCATTTGCAGACGACAATTTCAATGTGGCTCAAATGGTGCAATTTTTTTGTAATAGGGTAAAAAAAACAACACTGTGGGAAAAGGAGAAAATGCTGGTTACCAGCATTTTCTCCTTTTCCCACAATGTTTTTAAATGACTTCTTTCCTAGAGATAACTGGTTAATACGATCCCATGTTACAGTAGTCCTATTTATAAGCCCCTTCGTACGTTATTTTTCATTCTGACATTCATCGTGTACGTAGGGTCTTATCGGCTCCTTCATAGTTTCCTTTAGCAAACTCCGACATCGAATTTTGTCGCTGTTTAAACAGCAAATTTGGATACTTTTAACTGAACTTGTTCAATAAAATATACATCAGAAGTAAGACAAATGAATAATTTCTCGACTGAAAAAGGATATTTGTCCAAAACTTGCCTATTTATGAGCTAAATCCATTCCGATTCAACACCACTCTGTTTTGTTATGAATTGCCGTGGAAGAGATACGATTGTTCCGAATGAAGCGTCATGTGCGGGTCAATGCAACTTACAGAATGGTATTATGTCTTTTTTTAAAACGAAATTTTGTTCGCTTCGGTCTTGTTTGATTATTGTAACAGATTTCGTTCATAAACTTAAAGTTAATTCTTATTTGTTATGCAACCGTCTGCATGACTGAAAAACATGGCGGCGACTCTGTCGGCAATCCAACTTGCGAGTGATTTTATTGAATTCTGAATGAATCTGCCCATTATTTATCTATACAGCTGCTGAATATTTTCAAAAAAAGTTCTACCTACAGGTAAATGAAGTTCTCTTTCGTTATAATACTGGTTTTAAAGAAGATCGGATTTGCTACATAGAACTGAATGGGACCCGTTTAGACGTTACATGCAATAAGAAAAATAAAATATGAAATGTCCGATGATAAATGTTGAAAGGTAAATAAGCATGTATACGTCTAAATATTTGGACTAATGTTACAGCAATCCCGAATAAGAAGCGTCACGAAAACATTGTTGGAAAAGAAGAAATCAATAGTAAATCAATAGCACTTCCTCGTTTTCCAACAATGTTTTCCACCTTATCAAACAGAAATTCTATTATTTGAGCCATATTTAATTTGTCGAGGGCAAGTGCTTTCAAGTTCGACTAGCCTAAAATTTGACGTCTAGTAAAGAGTAACAAAGCTAAAACGAATCTCCTTGTTCAAAGAGCTAAACCTTGACAGGATAAAGAACTTTTTTAAACCTTATCCTGCTGAATAAAAGGAATGAAACTTTCAAGCCGATTGCAAAAACGCAAATGAGGGCCTCCAGAAAATGAAATGCATTTTCTATCCGTCGTAATCTATGCAACCGTGCAACCGCCAGGGGCACTTTTTGGCATGAAGATACCAGAATGATTATATTTTGATAAAATAAAGATGAAATCGGTAAAAATTGACCGAAAACTAGTATAGATGTATCTTTAAGTTTCTATTCCTGATAAGAGTTGTGTGCTCTTTATACCCTTATCCTGCTATATAAATAACATGAAATTTTGGAGCCCTCAGTTAAAACCCTAATTTTGCTATTTCAAAGGGATATTTGAGCGAAAGATACCTTTTAATCGGACAGTGTAGATCCAAGATCAGACTGCACGTTCTGTGCAGTCTGATCTTGATCTACACTGTCCGAAAAAGGTCATTGAGTCGCGCTTGGCAGCCTAAGGGTTAAAGGCTCCTAACGAGAATTCAGTCCTCTCTCACAGTTAATTATTATCTCAAGTTGAAGAAAAGGCACCAGTGGCTTGGAAAAGGCGTTTTGGGTAGTGTTGTTGAGGACACCTTGACTTCATGGAAAAGTACATCGTAACCCTTATCCTGCTAAATAAATGAAATGAAGCTTTCAAGCCGATAGTAAAAACCAAGATTTTGCTTTTTCAAGGGTATTTTTCGTAGAAAGATATCTCCTTATCGGACAATGTAGATCCAAGATCAGACTGCACGTTCTGTGCAATCTGATCTCGATATACGCTGTCCGGAAAAGGTCACTGAGTCGCGCTTAGCAGCCTAACGGTTAAAATATTGTTTAAATCAGCGAACCTATCGAACAGACAAACAGATTAAAACTCAAGTGCATGTGCATCCTCAAAGACGATAAAAAATGTTTCCTTAGCTTTTTCCTGGATCGTAAAATTATTCTTCTTCGATATACAGATCCTTTTTTCCATACGTACAATTCGACATCACGTGTCATTCTACACAGTAGGTAAAGAACTGGGCAATTCATTCAGAAAATCGGTACGGCCAAAACCCTTTCCGACCATTGAAGGAGGTCGTCACTACAAAGTTAATTCTGTTCTCTCCCGCTGAATACCATACGGCTCTGTATATGGAAGAAACCAATCTATAGACATCATGATTAAACTGAAATATTGTTACAAATCCAACCCTTAAACAAAAGAAAACTAAACTTTTTAAAAAAGGTGTTGATCTTAGTAAGTCAAAACAAGTAGTCATCAAACTGAATCTTTTCCTTAAATGACACTTTCACTTTCAACAGTGGGCATCGATCAAGATCATACTGTACATTCTGTGCAGCCTGATCGTGGATCTACACTGTCAGCCTAGTGGTTTTCACCCATGACCAAAGGTCTTTTCAGTTGTAGTGATATTTTCATTTAAGCCGCCAGTAAAGGTTGGTCACCTTTTTATTGACGGTAAAAGAGGATCATTCCAGTTTCATGGCTGATATTGAACCGCGCTCTAGCAAAAAAAAAAAAGGGGGGGGGGGGGGGTATTTAACGCATTTCCCTGATACATTTTACCAAGCAAATCATATAATTTTAGATCCTTAAAATTGATTTTGTCTACAACCGACTGAATCACGATGTAAAATGTCCTTTGACATACAGAAAAATTAAAGACAGCAAAAAAGTTTCGGCCCATGTAAACCTGCGACATGGGTCGATACTTTATGCAGACGTATTAAATCCCCTTTTCACATAGCATAGCTCATATTTATTCAGCGTATACAAATGCCCCGTATTATTGAAAACAAAACGATAGCGATAGCATGAATAATAGCACAAGTGCTGTCACTAAACTACAATGTCATGATTATTTATGAAAGAAATCATTTCCATGACAAATACGTAAGGAACTTATTATTACTAATAAAGTATTGAGTGTCACTGAAATATAGCTAATACAGCACACGGGTTAAAATGAATACGAAGTTTTTTCTTTATTGCTGTCAAGTTATTAGAAAACTCTAGAAAGACATCATTTGGGCATCACTAACTCATTTTTTTTTCATACAGTCATTTTCAGCGGAGCAGAATAAAACATATTCGGGTCATGCTCAGTGAAAAGGTGGATAAAAGCATTTGCAAAGAGTATCGACTCCTGTCAGCCTGTGCAGTATGCGCAGGCTGACATGGGTCGAAACTTTTTGCTACTTGTAAGTTTTCTGCATTTCCAAGGACCATTCTATCTCCATATCCAATCAATTGTCAGAAAAAAAAAAAAAGAGGATTTTATGGATCCTTGATTATGTGATGTCTCGTTTAGTATAATGCATCACGAATATGTATTAAACCCCTTTTGCCATAGCAGGGTTCATTTTATTATGGTTTGTGCAATGTACATAGTCAGTTGCACATACAACATACTGAACAACGTGCTACTTCCAGATTATGTATGGATACTAAGGATTTTGTTGTCTGTAAATGCCTTCAAATTTGAGAGTCTAAAATTTTTGTCGTTTGTTAAGGTTTTTTATAGTTTCAGTCGAATCATTTCTACCAAATGTCGATGTACACGTAATTATTTTTACTTACATTATTCTCAGACAAGAGAATCCCAGAGTTGTCCAAATACGATATCTTTCAAATGATGTGTTTTGTCTTCAAATTAAAAAAAAAAACATTGTGCGAAAAGGAAAGGATATATTGTTTCCAGCATTTTTAACTTTTTCCACAATGTTTTTAAAACATCTGATCCTCCAGCGTTGTTGAAAGAAAGGATTGTTTGGAAAATGCGTTGAAGATGTCTATTTTGTGATTGTAATATAGATCCCACTGGATATGATATGATTCTGACAAGCTCATTTCTTCCAATAACGGCTTAGATTTGCACCTGTGTGAAATAAAGTGCGGAAGAAGATTCGAAATTACCTTGAAACGTTTTTAAATTGCCTTCGCCATTATCGACATGGGTTTATCGGCAAATCTATTTATAAGCGTTTTGTGTTGGTTAATTTCCATTTAACGATGTTGCGGCTGAGTTTTTGGGCAATCTTATTATGAGAAAGTCTGTATAAATGAAGTTACGTTCATCTCTTATCTCTGACACAATTCATTCACCAACTTTTATTTCCCTCAGCTCGTTACCAGGTGATAAATATGAGCCATGCTCTGGCATAAAGGGGGCACCAACCATTCTTAAGAACGTTCTTAGACTTACCCTTGTAGATTTTCCAAGTTTGAAAGTAACACAACTTCTGATTGGCTAAACCATATGGTTTAGCCAATCAGAAGGTGTATTACTTTCAAATTTGGAAAATTTTGAAGAACAAGACCAAGAATGTTCTTAAGAATGGTTGGTGAATACGGACCCGGAATGCATTGTACCAATCATGCATAATTATGGATCCATAATAGCATCTTTTTCTTTTAACAACCGACTCAATTATGAGGTAGACTGGTCCTTGTATATACAGAAAATTGACCACTAGCGAAAAGTTTCGGCCCAGGGTCGATACTTTTTCGCAGATGCATTAATCCCGCTTTTAATAGAGCATGGCTCATATATTAGACCTGTCAAAATTGAAAGCATTTACAGCCGACAACTAAGAATGAAGATAGTTTGTATTTGAAAAGGTAGATAACATAGTGGGAAAAAGAAGAAAATGCTGGTAACCAATATTTTTTTCTTTTCCCACGAAGTTCTTCTTTCTCCATGTCTTCAAAACAAGAAATCGTTTGATAAAGGTTTAAAAGGGTAGAAAGGGTATTTGAAAGGGTAGAAAACATTGTAGGGGAAAAGGAGAATATTTTCATCTTTTCCTACGAAGTTTTTCAAACTTCTTGTTTCTAAATGTCGTTAACACAAGAAATCGTTAAATAAATGTTTAACTCTTTACCACACAATCACCGGTTTTAACGACCCTGAAGAAAACCCTTTTGAAAACGTTGTGGGAAAAGGAGAAAATGCTGGTAACCAGCATTTTCTCCTTTTCCCACAATGTTTTCTAACCTTCCCACAACAAATTTAAATTTTTGAGTCACATTTCTTTTGTCGTCTGCAAATGCTTTCAATTTGGACAAGTCTTAAATTTTGTCGTTTGGTAAAGGTTTAAAGATCTGAAACGATGATTATATGATATCTTGATATTGATCTGACTAACCTGTGTCTATCTTTTACCGTGCAAGTGGACCGCGTCGAGCTCGGTAGCTGAGTCGGTGACACACTGGGCTTGAAATCTAGAGGTGGCTGGTTCGATTTCCTTCTCGGCAATGCTTTCCAAAGATTGAAAAAAAAAGCCCAGGTAGTTCAGTCGGTAACGTACAGGAGTTGAGAACAGGAGGTCGCTGGTTCGATCCCCGGCTCGGCCAATTTCTTTCCGAGGATTGAGGATAGTCATTTCGATGGGATTCATTCCTCTTTCACCGCTGACATAGTTTTGGCGATGATTAAGAGGGAAAGCAGCCAGTGGCTTGGAAAGAATCTTGTGCGGATTAATGGTAAAAGAAACTCCAGGAACACATGGTGCACTGGCCGCCATGATATAACTGAAATAATGTTCAAAATGGTGTTAAACTCAGTACAATTAACCAACGATAATTTTCATTGAGACAGAATTCATTCCTCTCTCACCGCTGATCATAGTTTTGACGATTTAATCATGTAAGAAAACCGCCTGAGGCTGAGAAAGAACGTTGTGTAAAGTACAGACTCCTGGAAACAGTAGATAGGTGCACTGGCCGCCGCGAGATAACTGAAAATATCTTGAAAACTGCGTCAAAACTGAACAATCAATCAACAAAAACAGATGGACTACCTGAGATCGACATTCAGTTAAACCCTTTGCTACACAATCCTGACTTATAACAACCCTGAGAAAGGAAGCATTTAAAAATATTGTGGGAAAAGGAGAAAATGCTGGTAACCAGCATTTTCTCCTTTTCTAACTGTTTCTTTTTTACCTTTTCAATGTCCAATAGCGTAATTCCAGCTGTCTACCAATGCTTTCAGTCTGGACGACCCCATATTTTTGCCATTAGGTAAAGAGTTAGTGGAAATCTACCTAGATCTACTGAAATTTATCGAGAACTGAATCATTGCTGAGCTGTTAAATTTAAGAGGTTCTCGCCGCCGATGGGCTTTTGAAATATTGTAACAAAAGGTGAACTTGCTCATCTCGAGCAAAGTCAGCTGTAGCAATCACTGTGAAAAAACATTGTTTTCTTTTTATTTGATTTTTATTTGATCTTGCAAACTGAAACCTATTCGATTTAAAAGGTATTGTGGTGAATTTACGCCATTCGATACGCATTTTCAACACTTTTAATTAATCATTAAAAGTGTTGAAATTTTCAGCGCCAAAAATATGAGCCAAGATCTGTGAAAAGGGGGCTTAATGCACTTGCATAAAGTATCGACTCAGGTCAGCCTGTGCACTCCACGAGGGCTGACATGGGCCGAGACTTTTTTCTTTTCTTTAATTTTCTGCATGTCATTTTCTGTGTACCACATTATTCAGTTTGTTGTTATACAAACGGATTTTAGGGATGTGTAATACTGTGAGATATATAATGCTGTGATGACTTGCTTGGTACGATGCATCACAGAGACACATTAAGCCCCTTTTGCCAGAGCATGGCTCAATTATAACCTCGATCTCTTGCTACGGCTGAAAATACAAGCCACAGAAACTTACAAAGATTCTTATCTTAACGGTTTGACTAAACAGGCGAACGGAATATATCCAAGATCAGACTGCACGTTTTGTGTAGTGTGATCTTGGTTTATACCGTCCAAAAAGGGCCGGGTTTTGCCTATGGCGCTGAAAGGGTTAAACTGACGACACTTTTTTTTTGTCAAATGAGAAATTAGAACTCCTGCTATGCTACATTTTCCTTGGCGGACAAGACCCAATCACCGCGAATACTGATAATGCCAATGTTGTTGTTGATACTACCACTGCTGGCGATGATGAAATTTGTAAAAGAGGCAGAAAAGATCTACGACAAGCACAAAAATGCAGCAAATTTCACTGTATGGGATCGCTGTCAATCATTATATAATTGTGACGTTATTTTGAAATGTTTCGAACAGCTGTAGAACTAGAACATTCATGGTAATATTTTGATGTTGATTTGAAATGTACGTATCTCCATGGGAGCGAGCTGTATAACTAGTGAACGACTTCTTGTGCCACTGTGTCTGTCCACAGGAGTTCTTTTATCACCTGAATAATAATAATTATAATAATAACAACAAATATAAATGAGCTATGCTCTGGCAAAAGGGGGCTTAATGCATCTCCGTGATGCATGATACCAGGCAAGTCATCACATGATCATGGATCCATGATAGCCACTTTTTTTAACAATCAACTTAATCATGAGGTAAAATGGTCCTTGGACCTACAGAAAATTGACCAATAGCGAAAAGTTTCGGCCTAGGTCAGCCTGCGCAGACTGCGCAGGCTGACCTGGTCGATACTTTTCGCAGATGCATTAAGCTCCCTTTTCACAGAGCATGGTTCAAATTTAAAAGAAACAATGATGATAAACAGTAATATTTATAATCATAAAAAGAAAACATGCTATGATCAATAATTTGAAACCTATATTGATTAATATTGATTAATATACATCACTACGGTTCGTGTTGACAGAGAAAAAGATTCTTCTGATAATTATTATAATGACAATGATGATGATGATGATGATGATGACGACGACGACGACGACGATGAAGAAGAAGAAGAAGAAGATGATGATGCAAAATGATGATGATGCAAAATGATGATGATGCAAAATGATGATGATGCAAATGATAATCTAGATCTATGTCTCTGTTAATCCACCCGTCCAAACGTTTATCTGCCAGGCTTCTTGTCAGTCTAATCATCTCTCTCTCTCTCTCTCTCCTTCTCTCTCTCTTTACCTTTAGCTCTCCATTTCAGTTTACGCATGTCTTCCTTTTTCATGTTGGCACCAAGCGAAAGCTCAATAGCCTCAACGATTTCGAACGAAGTAAAGAGTTTCTGAAACAGTACAGAAAAGTTTCTTAAATAACTCCCACGAAAATAAAATTAATAAGCAGGGTTACAAAAAATGTGTATTTGGGTAATTGGCGAGACGATAACGATACCGATGGAAATAAAAACGATAATACTCTAAAACACATCCGGTGATCAAATCCCTCGGCTGTATCACGTAACTTGATATGCACCTGCACGGTACATTTCGCACATCTCCGAAAGCACACCGCTTTACCGTTATTGAAATTGTAAGGCTCCTCTTTAGAAAGAACACATGAGTAAATTTTCTATCTTTATCTTTCTAAGAGTATTTCAGTCGGCAAACAGTTTGTACATTAAATTTTTAGCGTGGTTTATCAATTCCGTTAGGAGCTTTCATCGTCAGATCGATAGAAGTGAATAACTTCACAGTGGTTGTTCATGTCTTTGCTAAGCGATCTACAGGGGCGCCGCCATGTTTAAGATCATGTGATTGGTAGTTCAAAATGGAAGTCTCCTTTATACAGACGAGGTTAGATGTAGGTACGGAATCGGCCGAGTTGTGACGAGTGTCTAAAACAGTGACACTCAAACTACACAACTACATGTATATGAGCCATGTTCTGGCAGACTGGGGCGTAATGCATCTCCGTGGTCCATGATATCAAGCAAGTCACCACACTATAATAGATCCATAATCCATTTCTGTCTAACAACCGGCTGAATCATGAGGTAGACTAGTCCTTTGACGTGCAGAAAATCGACCAAAAGCAAAAAGTTTCGGCTAGGTCAGCCTGGGGACTGCTCAGGCTGACCTGAATCGATACTGTTTGCAGATGTGTTAAGCCCGTTTTGACAGAGCATGGCCGCGGATTGTGTGTCGCTTTGCCTCTTTTCCAAACGACAAAATTGTAAACTTGTCCAAATTGGCAGCATTTGCAGACTACAAATTAAATGTAGCTCAACAGATGGAATTTTTCTTTAATAGCATAGAAAACATTGTGGGAAGAAGAGAAAATACTGGTTACCAGTATTTTTCATTTCCAATAATGTTTTATATCCCATTAAAGACCCTCTCCCCTAAAAAAAAAGTGCCAATTTAAATTGTCGAGTGCAAGTGTTTTCAGTATTGTAGTGGATCTAGGTCTGTCTTTTGAGGGTTTCCAAGTTTTCCAGAGATTGCCGAGTTTCCTGTGACGTCACGGATGGTACTGAAGTCTCTTCCGGTAAGCCAGAGATGGAGGGTAGTCACCGCTCACAGAGAGCGGCTTTTATCCTCAACATCAGGACCACTGGACTAAATACAGGTAAGCGATTGGATTGTGTATTGCCACCGAAGAAATCACCAGTTAATTTAATATGGAAAAGCCTAAAATTTTGTCGTCTGGTAAAAAGGTTAGCTCCTTTACCTGTAGATCGATTATCTCCGGTCCCGCCAGATTTTCGTCCTCGAATTTTTCAAAGATATGTTCAAGCCTGAGTAAGAAAGCCACATGCTCTGTGGGTACAAGGGGATGAGACCAAGGTTCTAGGGTGAGCAAGTTGATGTTGTTTGGAAGTGAAGTTACCATTCCTGACCACTGAAAGATCACACGTAATTGAGATTTAACCCGTAACTACATCTTTACCACACGACAAAATTTTACACTGGTCCAAATTGGAAGCATTTGCAGACGACAAATTCAGTATTGGTCTAATGGTGAGATTTGTCTGTGATAGGATAGAAACATTGTGGGAAAAAGGAGAAAATGCTGGATACCAGCATTTTCTCCTTTTCCCACAGTGCTATCAAAAGCTTGTTTCTCAGGGTCGTTATGTGTGGTACAGGGCTGATTTGCTCAATAAGTTTTAATGACACCTTCAAGTCGATAGTGCAAACCAAATTTTGCTATTTCAAAATTATTTTAAGGGAAAAATATCACCTTATCGGACAGCGTAGATGCAAGATGCAAGATCAGACTGCATTTGATCTACACTGTCCGCAAAAAAGTCCTTGAGTCGCGCTTAGCAGCCAAAGGGCTATTTCAATGCGTCCATCAGACGACGTTTTTCGCAATGAAACAGATCTAGATCATTTTAGAAAACGTATTGGAATGAGGAGATTAAGCTCATTGCGAGCTTTTGTTTCATTTTAGCATTAAATTTTCAAGGCATACTAATGTTTGAAACATGAATTTGTGTTAATCATGCTTGTTGCTAAGTTTAGTAGCATGTGGTAGTATTTAGTATAATACGACTGGAACCATTAACAGGAGAGAAGCAGAGAGAACAAAACACGATTCGACTGTGCCCAATGCTATGGATTACATATGAATCGTCCGCTAGCAAAAGGGGGCTTAATGCATCTCCGTGATGCATGATACCAAGCAGGTCATCACATGACCATGGATCCATAAAGCCCATTTTGTCTAACAACCAACTGAATCATGAGGTTGACCGGTCCCTGGACATATGTACAGAAAATTGACCAATAGGGAAAAGTTTCGGCCCAGGTCAGCCTGCGCGGAGTGCGCAGGCTGACCTGGGTCGATACTTTTCGCAGATGCATTAAGCCCCCTTTTCACAGAGCATGACTCATATAAAAACAAATAATAACCACTATTACTTTCTACTACAACCACTACTCCTACTACCACTACTACTACCTCTACTGTATCTACTACTTCTACAATTTCTACTACATGTACTTCTCCTCCTCTAATACTGTTTCTACAACTATTACTACTACTACAGCTACACTTACTACTACTACTATAGCTACAATAACTACTGCTACTGCTGCTGTTTCTTCCTCTACTACTACTGATACCACTTCTATCACTACTTCTGCAACTACTCCTCCTACAACTATAACAACTGCTACTACTCTAACTACTACTACTTATGCTAAAACCATCGCTATCACGATCGCCATAACAACAACTGCTACCACCTCTACTGCTGCTACTACCACGTGCGTATTCTTCTATCTAACCTGAGTTCGATAGAGGTTGAGCCAGTCAGTAACAACGGCATCTTTCGTAGAAAACATTATGAGCGGTTGCAGATAAAATTTCGGGTATATCTGTCTGTATGCGGCTGCTGCCTTGGAAATCCTGTTTAACAATAACAAGTGCCGTCCTAAAAAATATGAAATGTTTATAGGTAATTTTGATTGAACCGTTAACGAACAATCCTGTGTTTTCTCTGACCTTCAGCGGATGATTTTTGAATAGCTTTGTCAAGTAAATTTAGAAAAAAAAAAAGAAATATTATATCAACAAAAACGGTTAGCAAACAACTTTATTCCTCATAACTCATACCAATATTAATTAAACCAGTTAACCGCTACAAAAATTACCAGTAGTTGATAAGAATAAAAATTTCGAAGTGGGGACGTTTTAACCATTTTTAGACTAGCGAAGCTAGTCTATAGGCATCAAGGCTGATCTAGA
Source organism: Tridacna gigas (assembly GCA_945859785.2). Lineage (NCBI taxonomy): Eukaryota > Metazoa > Mollusca > Bivalvia > Cardiida > Cardiidae > Tridacna > Tridacna gigas. The sequence goes on along the minus strand of OX244030.2, from coordinate 45,701,842 downwards.
GTCAAAGTAAACAAAAAAACCCAACAGTTGCCAAATATTGCTTCACAGAAAATACTTCTTTCTATTAGAAATCTTAATTTTGTTATATATGACAATTTTGACAAAAACCACTAAATCTCTACCACTCCAATTTTGACCATGTCGACTTACAAAGTAATAAACTGAACAAGATGTCGTTTATAAGATACAAGATCTTTGCTTATATGTAAGTTAAGTGACATATGCAAAGCAGAGAATCACTTATTCCTACACCTTTGTAACATTATGACTGAATCTATTAATAGATACACCTAGGTAACTTGTAGCAAACCCCAGCTATATCAACCCTCACTGGGCAGGGAACCCTTGTCATTCCTTCAGTCATTCATTATTTGGATCATTGTGTACAGTAAAGTGTCATGTTAAACTGTTATTTTAGTCTTGAATATTAACCCTTTACCAAACAATCCCAAGTTTTAACAACACTAGGGAAGAATCCCTTAAAAATTCCGGGAAAGGGAGAAAATCCTGGGTACCATCATTTTCTCCTTTTCCTACATTGTTTTCTGCTCTTTCGGAATCAGGTTTCATCAGTTCAGCCATATTTAATTTATGGTCTGCAACTGCTTTGAATTTGGATGAGTGTAAAATTTTTCGTTTTTGTAAAGAGAGTTAAATAGTTAACTACATCTTGTGCTATTGGATATTGGTTAATTGATTGCATGGTGTTTAAGGCCGTTTTCAGAATTTTTTCAGTGATACTGCGGCGGCCAGAGCACCTATCCATGCTTTCCTGGAGTTTCTTATATCAGCACTACGGCGACTCAATGACCTTTTGCAGACACTGTGGATTAAACACAGACTGCAAAGAGCGCGCAGTCTGGTCTTGGATCTACATTGAAAAGAGGATTTATTTTCTCAAAAACTTTGAAAAAGCAATATTCAGGCATTTATCATCGGCTTGAAAGTTTCATTTAATATTTTTCAGCAGGTTAAGGGGTAAACTTAAACTGGATTATAGTTAACCAAAAAGCACGCATAGTCCCGGCAGCTCAGTTGGTAGCATACAGGAATTGAGAACAGGATGTCGCTGGTTCGATTCTAGACTAGGCAAATTTCTTTCCAAGGACTGATGATAGTTACTGCGATAGGATTCATTTCTCTCTCACGTTTCGACGATGGTTACGTGGGAATGCGGCCAGTGTCTTGGAAAGAATATTGTGCGGAGTACTGGTAAAAGAAACTCCAGGAAAGCATGGATATGTGCATTGGCCACCGCTACATAACTGAAATAATGTTGAAAATGGGGTTAAAACCATACAAACAATCAATCAATCAAATTCGCTAGTCTGTCAGTACTTTCAGTACTTTGATTTTGAATAGTGGGACGTTTTAATCAAATTAGTGGTGCGCTTTAATCAAACGTGGGGCGTTTTGACTGTTGGACGTTTTAACTGTAAACCGTAGCAACCCTTTTATATTATTAATTTCATAATTTGGCTTGCAAATGGGCGCACAGAATCCCACAGAATAAACATGTCAACTTATTTTTTCAATGGCAAAGTGCTAATCATTCCTTATAGACTTTTACTTAGAAGTTGGTCAAAACCTAGCTTATACAGCAACGCCCAAAACTGATCTAGGTAAGAAATGAGACAAGGAGATAAAAAGAAAGAAAGAAAGAAAGAAAGAACTAGCAAACAGGCAAATAAACAAATGGTCGTATGCGTACCTCTAGCCACAATGCCGTGCCGACCGGGACCGTCTTCTTCTAAAGGTTCGCTCACGCCTAGCGAGTCATCATAAAATGTCCGCCTATGTACCTATATAGTAAGGAAGTATGGCCTTAACCCTTTACCACACAATCCGGAGTTTTAACGATCCTGAGAAAGAAAGCCTTTTGAAAACATTGTGGGGAAAAAAGAAAATACTGGTAACCAGCAGTTTCTCCTTTTTCCAAAATGTTTTCTACCTATTCAGAAACAAATATTACTTGAGCTACATTTAAATTGCCATCTGCAAAGGATTTCAATCTAGACAAGTCTAAACTTTTGGCGAAGGGTTAACAAAGTTTTGCTACATAGCCCTGAGGATGCTATAAGTGCACAAACTTCTTTGATCCTTTACCAAACCATCCACAGTTTCAACAACACTTAGAAAGAAGACATTTGAAAACATTGTGAGAAAAGGAGAAAATGCTGGTGACCAGCATTTTCTCCTTCTCTCAAACTGTTTTATACCCCTTCCAAGACAAATGTCGCCATATCAGTCATATCCAAGTTGTCATTTACAAATGCTTTAAATTTTGGAAGTGACTAAAATTTTGTCGTCTTATAAAAAATTAAGACTTGCCACAAAATATACAACAATGTTCGAACAGCATCTTTTGGAAAGCTATATTTGTAGCCTTGAGGCCAAGGGTTCGATCCTCACTCGAAACACTGGGTTTATTACGGGAGTGTCCTTGAGCAAGACTCATTAAAGTCTGAGCCTAGTACTGGTGAAACCAAGGACATACATGAGCATGTGAGCTGCAGCTGTCATATAACTGAAATGATGGCAAAAATATAAAACATTATTCATTCAATCGTTTTCCCAAAATGTTTTCTTCTTTGTAAAATCATAAGACAAATTCTGCCATGTTTAATTTGTCGTCTGCAAATGCTTTCACTTTGGGTACGTTTAAATTTGTAGTTTGGCAAAGATTCGAACAAACTCTCCGACAAACGATGTTCGTACAACATTCAATGATTGAGGTATTATTCAGATAATAATTTGTAAGCTAACACTCTTCAACTTACCATGATTTCTAAATTACCATCATGCAGACTGGAAACACCCTCGGATCTGTCAACTAGAACAGTGAATTGCAGATTTCGTCTCTCGTCCTAGAAGAAAAAGGGCATAGAAAGACAAAGTAATTGAATAATGCATGGCAGATAGACGGACTAACTTAACAAGCTGTGGCAAAAGCATATACATGTATGTAGTTCTCATGATCTGCTTGGATTCAGATCAGTTTGCAGCTTCAACCCTCACTTAGAAACAAACGAAAAATCACAAATTCTGACCAACTAACTGGCATAATCAAATTTCTTACCTTAAAATTCAATTTTTTCTTGTAAAACCCGATTTGAAGGTCAAACAGCGGCCAAAAGTAAACAATGCAGGTGATATAATGCATATAAATCGAAATCATACCATTTAAAAGGATTGAAATAATTATTTGACAAAGAATTGATAAAGATGATAATTTGTTATTGTAAGGTAGGTCCAAACGTTAGTCGCTGGCAGAAAAATGAATTCTTAATTAATGTAAAAAGTTGCAAAATCGCTCTATGTTTTGCTTACTTTTTACCCGTTTTTAAATTCTTTTGCGAGGAATCTAAGAGTACCCTAAGGGGCTCCGTATCACAAAGGAAATTCCACTGAAAACATTTCGTTTCCCCGCTTATCTCTTTCTTGTACAGTGGTGGGTTGCAAACTAAATGCATACAATACTTCATGATAAAATATTTTTGGTATGATTATGAAAATCTGTATAACACCCTGTGATCCAAAGCTTCTCTCCAGTTGGCCGTCTTAAATCTGTTTGGTTTCAATATATGACTAAATTTTCTCTTTACTTCTAGTGAAGTCGAGTTTCAGACCTCCCAAGAAAGGCTGAATCATGTGAAATACTTTTGAAAAATCACGTTAACCGCACACAGACAACTAGATATAAGCCAAAGGGAGCTTAACCCTTTCAGCGCCATAGGCGAAAACAGGGACTTTGCGAACGGCACAGATCAAGATCAGACTGCACAGAATGTGCAGTCTGATCTTTGATCTGTACCGTCCGCTTAATTAGTTAAGCCCCTACGATAAAAATCTCTCTGGGTCTCTGTGGATTACATTTACAGCGACCGAAAGAAGTCGACTTTATTTATTTGGCACCGAAAGAGTTAAAGCATCTCTGTGATGCAATACCAAGCAAGTTATCAAAGTATTATGGATCCATAAAACCAATTTTGTATAATAACCGGCTGAATTATGAGGTACACTGGTCCTTTGAGCTGCAGAAAATTGATAAAAAAAAAAGTTCCGGCGCAGGTCAGCCTGGTACTTTTTGCAGAGGCATTAACCCCCTCTCCACCCCCCCCCCCCCCCTTTGGCTCATAAAAAAACACGACAAACAAATTCAAACGAATTCCTCTACAAGGAATCAAATTTACATACCTTGATTGATGCCCTGGATGTAATCGGAAAATAGTTTCCAGACTCTGGCTCTGTGTTATTAAATGTCCAGGTTTCACGATGATTTCGTCTGAAGTTTCATGAAAACAAATGCGTGTAAATATTTAGGATAAACATTCCCTTATAGAAGATGGTTTGTCGTGAAATGAAATCAAAACGAACTAGATCATTTTATCTACGTATGTAAAATGGTTCACGTGTTGTCCTTGTATTTAATAACTTGACAGTACAATGAGGTTTACGATAGGAACATTCGTATTACTTGAATGGATTTTGAGCCGTATAATTTATATGAGCCGTACTATGTGAAAAGGGGGCTTAATCCACCTGCTAAAAGTATCGACCCAGGTCAGCCTGGGCCGAAACCTTGTGCTATTGGTAAATTTTCTGTATGTCAAAGGACCATTTTACCTCATGATTCAGTCAGTAGTTAGACAGAATGGACTTTATGGATCCATGATCATGTGATGACTTGCTTGGTGTCATGCTTCACAAGGGCGGGGGGGGGGCGGGGGTGAATCAAGCTCCCTTTTGCCAGAGCGTGGCTCAATTATGTATACATGTACCTATCTTAGTTGTTGTGCAATACTTGTTATAGATTTAAAACGACAAATCACCGAAAGATAAAAAAATCATGAAATAGGCCAGTTTATGCTTTAACAGTAAAATAAATAACTGGACATTTTCAGGACATTTTCAGCCAACAGTACAAGCCAAGATTTTGCTACTTCACAGGGTGCTGTTCAGTAAGAATTCTAACTGTATTGTACTATGTAGATCCAAGATCAGACTGCACGTTCCGTGTTGTCTGATCTTGATCTAGACCGGTCACAGTTGCTATTTGACTATTCAGTCACAGTTGCTATTTGCTCTTAGCGTCTTAAAGGTCAGAAGTTAACCCTTAAGCTGCTAAGCGCGACTCATTAACCTTTTTGTGGAAAGCGTAGATCAAGATCAGACTGCACAAAACGTGCAGCCTGATCTTGGATCTACGCGGTCCGTTAAGGAGCTATTTTTCTCCAAAATATAAGTTTGAAATAACATTATTCGGGTTTTTACTATCGGCTTGAAAGTTTTTTTTAACTTATTTAGCAGGATAAGGTTTAACTCTTTACCAAACGACAAAATTTTAGGTCCAAATTGAAAGCATTTGCAGACGACAAATTAAATGTGGCTAAAATGATTGTATTTGTTTCTGAAAGGTTAGAAAACATTGTGGGAAAAGGAGAAAATGCTGGTTACCAGCATTTTCTCCTTTTCCCACAATGTTTTCAAAAGGCTTCTTTCTAAGGATCGTTAAAAGTCGGGATTGTGTGGTAAAGGGTTAAAATCTTCGTATTTGAACTGCACCACTTAGTGTGTGATAGGGTTGGGGTGTGTAGGTGGTTGAGGTAGAATATCTGGCAAAGTATCAGAGAGCGATAATACTTCTGCTCAGGTTCTGGTTTTGATCTTCACTGTCCACGATAGCAAACGAAGTTGCAACAAGAGCCAACAGGGTTTAAGATTGACGAAAAAAGAGACAGTAGTTTTGTACCTCCGTTTAAGGGTCTCTCTCCCGTTAAGATCCGTGTAAAACTCTCCGTCGGTCGCCATATCTGTGAAGTATTTAGTAATGACTTCTTTCCCGCCGGATCTATAGCCACTGTAATAAGAATGATGATGATGACGGTGATAATAATAATAATAATAATAATAACAATGGTCATGGCTTTGTCATCATCATCTTGAATAAGTTTTATAAAAAGATAAAAAGCACTATCAGTAAACCACAGGCAGTCAGATGCGATTCTACTTTAAACAATAAGACCACCAACTATTTTTGATAACATTTTTTGTCTACTTCACAATAATTTTCTACATTTAAAGTAGCGCAATTTCTGATTGGCTAAACCAAATGGTTCAGTCAATCAGAAGTTGCATTACTTTCTAAATACAGGGAAAGACTAAGAATGCAATTTTGAATGTTGGTCGGTGAATACAGCTCCAGGAGACATGTTGAGAAATTACGTATACTCACCTTGACGGCAAAGGTCCTACGGTCCACTCAAGTTCGACGTACGGCTTGTCTGTATAGATACGGATGACTTGCGACGCCCATTCGCAGAATATTTGGCGAATTTCTTGAACTTGACTACCCTACAGAGGAAGATAACAAAGAGTTTCACTGGCTTACAATTTGCTCTTTCAGAGGATTGCCTAGTTATTTCAGAAAAAAACTCTCTTATCTGCAACAGTTTCAAAGATACACTTTAAAGCCCGACAGAAGTTATGTCAGTCAAACGAAAGCTGAACAAAACGGAACAGAACGAAACATCTGAGTCATGCTCTGTGAAAAGGGGGCTTAATGCATCTGCAAAAAGTATCGACCTTTGTCAGCCTGCGCATTGCACAGGCTGTCATGGGTTGAAGCTTTTTGAAATTGGTAAATTTTCAGCATTTCTTCCTCCTGATTTAGTCAACTATTAGACTGAATGAATTTTATGGATCCCTAATTATGTGATGACTTGCTTGGCATAATATATCATGGAGATGCATTAAGCTCCCTTTTGCCATAGCATGGCTCATCTTATTTGGACGGTCTAATTTCTGACAAAAGCAGCAGTGATCTTGTAATTGGACTTGTCCAATTTGTTGATACGCAGCCTAAGGGCTGAATTCTTCGGAGTAACACCATGCTGGAACAGGAGATGGTAAAATGAGCCAGACCCACGATTTATAAAACACTACCTTCAAATTAAACAAATGTCTATTTGAAACTAATGATATGAGCCATGCTCTGTGAAAAGGGGGCTTAATACATCTGCGAAAAGTATCGACCCAGGCCAGCCTGCGCAGTCCGCGCAGGCTGACCTGAGCCAAAACTTTCCGATATATACGTCTACGTTATCATAAAGTCGGTTGTTAGACAAAATGGTTTTTATGGATCCATAATTATACGATGACTCGCTTGGTATAATGCATAACGGAAATGATATTAAGCCCCCTATTGTCAGAGCACGGCTCATATATTACTGACAAGGTGCATGTAGCGCTGTTTGCTCCAGTTCTAACTCACCAACAAATCTAATATCCTTACACAAATATGCGGCAGACGACTTTGAAAACATCCTTGTAACATATTTGCATATCAGACGGTTTAGAAACGTCTGAATGTAACCATTTACCGCTTAATCCCGAGTCTTAACGACCTTGCAAAAAAAACTTTTAAAACACAGAGAAAAGGAGAAAATACTGGTAATCAGCATTTTCTCCTTTTCCCACAGTATTTTATATCCTTTTATAGACAAATACCATCATTCAAACCACACTTACTTTGTCTTCTGCTAACGGTTCCAATTTGGGCAATTTTGTCGTTTGGAAAAAGGAATCGTTGCATCCTGCAGAGGAGTTCTTTGCCTTGCAGCAGACAACTTTTAAAACTATTGTAGTGAAAGTAGGGAATGGAATGGAATAAAGGAGGGAATGAATGAATGAATTAATGCATGACTGTTGCTATAGTATGGGTTTTCTTGTTACCTTCAATGACTCGATATGAACACGTCTCTCAGTAACTCGAGTCAGACTGTCTTTCTTAGGTCTAAATATATAGGCTCCCGAGGCTTGAGTCTCGGGGGAGTAGTTATACCCCTCGTATCCCGTGTAGAAATAAAAACCTTGGTTGAGAGATATGGCCACGTCCTCCTCCTTGTTCCACAGACGGACAATCTGTCCCGTTTTCTTGTCAACGCTTATACTGTAGAACTACATACGTAAAGAATATTATGTTGTACGAAGTTTCAAGGGACTTGTATTTACCTCGAGCTGCATGAGCGTAAATGCAAGTCCTATGAAAATTACTAAAACATAATATTCCTTTTATCATATACCTATGTATAGCATAGCAATTACTGACAATTTTATTCGTAAAAGGTAAGAAATCAGAACAAAATTTAATACTGCTTTAGTGGATAATAACTTTTCCTTTCGATGAATGGCGCAATGATACAATGAAATAACTTTTGGCGAATCAAAATGGAAACCATCCTGAAAGTAGTCCGCACGCGTATTAGGCCATCACACTGTACATGTATTTGAGACCGTCTTTGATACTTATAGATACTGATTTTTCCCTGAAATGACTGGTTTTATTTGTTTGCGATGTACGTATTTCAGCCGGAAAATTTGTAGGTATATACTAATTTTAAATATTCGAATATTTAACGATATATATACGAGTGTATATCTCTTTCGCTGTCCCAATTTTTCGACTATTATATAAAATAATTCCACGGGCAATGAGACATTTTTGGTCTGCGTTAGAATGGAGTATCGGGCTACATATTTCAAGGTCAGATTTCACGTTTCAACGATTCACTGGAATTTTTAAAGATTCCTTTAAATTTTGGTTATAAGCTTGAACCAACAGGAAGCTTTGCTATCGATGACTGCCATCGAAAAATAAATGAGCAATGCTCTGTGAAAAGGGGGCTTAATGCATCTCTCCACGGCAGCATGCGCGGACTGCGCAGGCTGACCTGAGCCGAAACCTTCCGCTATTGGTCAATTTTCTGTATGTCCAAGGACCAGTCTACCTCATGATTCAGTCGGTTGTTAGCCAAAATGGATTTTACAGATCCAGAATACTGCAATGACTTGCTTGGTATCATGGATCTCGGATATGCATTCAGCTCTCTTTTGCCAGAGCATGGCTCAAATGCATTTCTTTTTTTATCACTTGACATATTTGCAACCATTCAAACATTGCAACGGTAAGACAGAAAGACAGGCAGACAGACAAAAAGAACGAAAGAAAGGCTGAACGAGGAATAAAAGAAAGAACGAACAAACGAACGAAAGAAAGAAAGAAAGAAAGAAAGAAAGAAAGAAAGAAAGAAAGAAAGAAGTCTGACCTTGTTTTCAATGACTTCCTCTACTGGAAGAAACGGCTCTGGTCCGACACCCTCCTCTACTAACTCTATAAACTCTTCTTCAATAACATCTTCGTCTGTAATAATAATGATAGTAAGAACATAGCATGCGGGGGCTTCTCAGTGGAAAATTCTGAGTCGAAAAAGAGGCATTACTGTGTCAAAATGTGTTAAGAGTTACATACCTTTCTGGTATAGGTTTTTCTTTTGATAGTTAACAGCTAGCTCAAGTTTGAAGTGTAGATATGCATTATTAACCCTTTACCACACAATCCCTAGTGTTTACGGCTCGGAGGAAGAAGCCTTTTGAAAACATTATGGGAAAATAAGAAAATGCTAGTAACTAGCATTTTCTCCTTTTCCCACAATGTTTCCTACATCTCCAAACTGAAATTTCAGTTTTTGAGTTACATTTAATTTGTCATCTGCAAATGCCTTCAATTTGGACCAGTCTAAAACTTTGTCGTTTGGGAAAGAGTTAATAGAGATAGAAGAAAATGACAACGTTTTCGCACAACGACGCTGCACACCACGACGACATGACAGTGACATTACCTCGACGTTTTTCATCGAACACTGCCGAACTAATACGAGTAAGTACGAACGTATACGAGTAACTTTCGTAATTATACAAATGAGCCATGCTCTTTGAAAAGCTCAAAGGGCAAGTTTGTCGCATGACTCAGTTTGTTGTTAGATAAAATGGATTTTATGGATCCATAAGTACATGTCTGTGATGATTTGCTTGGTATAATGCATTGGAGATGCATTAAACCCTCCTTTGCCAGAGTATGGCTCAAATCATACAAATACAAATACAACTACTACTGCTTTTACTACTACTAATAAAAACAAAATAATGATAATATTATCGGTAGTATCTTCAATAGCTCTTCAGAGTTGTTCTGTAGCTCGCTGGCTACGGCATTTGGTTTTAAATAAGGAGATCCATGGTTCTAGTCCAGCTGGGGGTGTTGGCCGCTCAGAAATGTACAACATTGAATTGCCTCTGTCTAGTACTGATAACCAGGAAATACACAAATAAGTGAGTTGTCGCCGTGAAATGTCTGACATACTATATAGAGAGTGACGTAAAACTAGATTTACCATTTACCAAATTTAGCCACAATGTTTCAAAAGTGTTTGCTACAAGACAAAAGCATATAATGCCAGGCAGTAATTTGTTAAATATGACATGAAGTTGACTACCGAATGAAGTAAAACTGGGCTGGAAACTGCTCACAAAGGAGGTGGTGTAGCCTAAGGGAGGCAACTCTACCTTGAACACCAGCTCTAAACCCGACGTATGCGAGAATCGCCTCGGGATGTTTATTGTTTGCTCCGAGATTTCCAGAGTCTGTTGAAGAAAAGGACATGCAATCATCATCATCATCATCATCGTCGTCGTCGTTGTCGTCCTCGTCGTAATCATCATCGACATCATCGTCGTCGTCGTCATCGTCATCATCATCATCATCATCGTCGTCATTACCATTACATATATTATTCTCAGTGTTCAGTATTATATCATCATTGTTGCTGCCGAGTTACTGATTATTTCAACATTCTTTTAGTGATATCACGGCTCAGTTGTTCATGCCTTTACTAGGTTTCACCAGTTCTAAGCTGAGATCTTGAGCTGGCTTGCCCAGGGAAACTCTCACCTGATCGGCGGAAATCGAACATCAATTCCGTGGTGTTTAAGCCAACACCGTAAGCACTTAGCTACAGAATACCATGTTTGTTTCTATAAAACCGATATATATCATTGTGTTGATATATGAGCCGTGCTCAGTGAAAATGGGATTTAATGCATCTGAAAAAAGTATCTACCCAGGTCAGCCTGCGCAGTCCGCACAGACTGAATTATGTCGAATCTTTTTGCTATTAGTCAATTTTCTGCATGTCAAAGGACCAGTTAACCCCATGATTCAGTCGATTGTTAGAAAAATGGATTTTATAGATCCATAATCACGACATGCTTGGTAGAAAGCGTCATGCAGATGCATTAAACCCCCTTTTGCAAAGGCATGGCTCATATATATATACTTTTTTCCCCCAGGTACTTTCAAGAATATTTACAAATTTTTCAACCCTGCCATTCACAAAGTATACAAAAACCCTATAGATAATATTTGCATGTCCTCCGACTATGCACAATGGACATGTCTTTTAACCTTTACCAGACTTGTCAAATTTGAAAGCATTTGCAGGTTACAAATCAAATAAAGCTCAAATGATTATCTTTGGAAGGTAGACAACATTGTGGGAAAAGGAGGAAATGATGGTATGTTCTCTTTTTCTCCACAGTGTTTTTAAAGACCTTCTTACTCTACGTCGTTTTATTTGTTGGTTTTTTTGGTAAAAGGTTTATAGAATTAAGTTCTGTTGTACTTCTGTTTAACCATTAGGCTGCATAGTGCGATTGAATGAAATTTTGAGGTCAGTGTTGATCAAGGTCAGACTGCACAAAACAGGCAGTCTGATCTTGGATCTACACTATCCAATCAGGCGATATCCCCTTCCCCCCCCCAAAAAAAAAAGCAACTTTGAAATGGCAATATTTTGGTTTTGACTATCGACTTTGAAGTTTCGTTATAATTATATAGCAAGTCAAGGGTTAAATAATCAAGAAGTATCGTATGATAGAAGTATCGTATCAATTGTATCTCAAACCTGGTGTTCTATTTCGTCCCCAAAGGAATTGAACACTCGGTACTCCTGATCTCTAACCGGTATACGGACGTAGAATGGGTAGGCATGAGCAAGCGGGTTGTAAAGTATTACTGAAAACTGAAAATAAATGAGCCATGCTCTGGCAAAAAGGGGCTTAATGCATCTCCGTGATGTATCATACCAAGCAGGTCGTCACATGATCATGGATCCATAAAGTCCATTTTATCGAACATCCGACTGAACCATGAGGTAGACTGCTCCTTTGACAAACTGAAAATTGACCTATAGCGAAAAGTTTCGGCCCAGGTCAACCTGCGCGGACTGGGCAGACTGACATGGGTCGATATTTTACGCTGATGCATTGAGCCCCCTTTTCACACAGGATGGTTCAAATTGAGTGTATGACCTTTTAACAAACTACTATGTTTGTGTTTTACGATCCTGAAGAAGAATGCCTTTGAAAAAAATTGTGGAAAAAGGAGAAAATGTCGGTAACCAGCATCTTAGTTGATCGTCTGCAAATGCGATCAATATGGACGAGTACAAAGTTTTTCCGTCTGACAAAGATTGAAATGTTGTTTATAAAATCACGCTGTCATCTCCCTTTTTTGCATAGGGATACGCAACTACTATCATCGTATTTTTGCGACTGCTTCTGGGCATTCGTTTTGATACGGGTTGTAAATATATTTTACATGTAATCCGGGATCCTTCAAAGTCGTTTATCTCTAAAACCAAACAACTCTTACATTAACCCTTAATAAGACTTTGTTTGGCTTCATAACAAACAGGATTGCCTATTTGTAGAGAGATTCTTTCCCTTTACTTTCTTATAGCCTTATAGTTCTTAAAGGAGTCTTTGTCGCAAACGGATTCAACTGATACAGATGGTTAACAGAACTGAAGAAGAAAATCAGCTATTTACAAGCAGACTGACAGAGAGACAGACAGACAAGACACAGACAGATAGGGAGTTAGTACATTATAATCATTCATTCATACCTGATCAGACTCACGCGATGCACTGCACTCAACTATATCTAGGTCTAGACAAAATTCCAGATCTGGAAGAGGTCTTTTCAGGTAAATAGACATGAATTTATCGAAGGCTTTTTGTATCAGAGGTTTGCAGTAGTTGATACCGTTCATTAACAATCGAGTGTAGTCTTCTACAACGTACTGTTTTTCTGTGCCTCTGAAATTGATGATGATGATGATGATAATAAAAACTATAATAAAAGAAAAAAATCGAGGCCAAGATAAATATTTCAATTTTATGGCGCTTTCAAGAAGTTTTTAATTATGGAGTTCACAGCAACCAGTCACTTACTTATTTTGTTGACAGAATTTGCTATCACCAAGCTGTGGCTAAGCTGGATCTTACAAAAGGATACTTCCACTTGATGAACGTCAAAATACACCACTAGGTGGGAGAAGTTCGTCCAGAGAGGGTAACGGGACGTCAATTAAAAACTTTCACAAAATGGTTGCGTATTTGCATTTATATTTGCCTGTTACTGTCGACAATCTACACAGGTATCGTGCCCTGGCTAAAGGCGGTGTAATGCATCTCCGTGATGCAATATATCCAGCAAGTCATCACATAATCATGGATCCATAAAATACATTTTGTCGAACAGCTGACTGAATCATAAGTAAAAGGAGCCCCCGGACATGCAGAAAATCGACGAACAGCAAAGGTTTCGCGGACTGCGCAGGCTTGCCTGGGTCGTTACTTTTTGCAAATGCACGAAAACTCTTCTTCACAGAGCATGGCTCATATTTATAAGAATAATAATGTTTAAGCTGTAGATAGATACCGCATGAAATCTGAGCAAGAAATAGAGGAAAAACTATGAAATTAGAGGATTGGCTGAAAGTGGACAGTGTACATGTTAAAGCAAAATGCTTCGTTATCATGGTGTATAGCATACCAATATCATTTTGTACAGTTGTACAAGTCTTTAGCATGTTCGTAAATTATTAACATAAAACGTTTACCAGATGACTGGTGCAGATTCAGAAAAAAGAAACAAAAACTGTGAAAGATTTTTCTCAAAACAAACTTACGACACAGCGTCATGGTGTTGAACGACAGCCATCGCCTCTTCTGAAATGTTTAAACGACCTTTTTTTTTGCGTGTTCGTTGAAGTTTTATTACTATGTAGTATATAGAGGATTCGACATTATTCGAATGTATCGGTAAAGGCATATCACCTGTTCGATTTCCTAAGAAATGCAGCTGTCCAATCAGAGCAATTGCCGCGCTTACTCCCCCAAACCTATGTCTGTCTGTACGAGTTATTTTTTCGAATGAATAGATATAAAAACTTTACATACTGAAAGCATTTCTTGTGTTTGGGGTTTACTATTATAAAGTGTACGGTGAATTCGATATTGTTCGAATATGCGAATACCTCTTTACCATTTACAGCAACTTCTATAACCTTGCAGGCGTCTGAATGCAACTGCTGTTGCATTTTTTGTCTTCATTAAAGGTTCATACCATAGGATATACATCGATTTCAATACTATTTTAATATACGAATATTCAAATGTATCAGTAAATATACATAGCGCCAAAAATAAGGGAACCCTTTTACTTGTTTCTTCTGACATGATATGACAGGGTGACTTTACCTCACAATATTTCTGCCGATTAAAAAAGCAACGATACGCCGTATCATGTCCAGTGTGCCCGCCAAGTGTCGTGCAAGTGTTGCTGCACATGGAGGTCGTATCCGATATTGACTTAGATTCTTTATCTGTTACATGTTTTAGCGAAAAAAAAAAAAGAATTAACTCAATATTAAATAGAAGGATTCCCTTATTTTGATTCTACGTATATATCTACAGGCGACTAATATAACTTTTCAGCCGTCCAAACAGAACCGCTGCTGTTATTTTTCCCAAAGCCATGCCCATTCCGGTTGCTTTTTTTCCGAGTGAACAGATTCCTTTGCCAACTCTTTTTATGTTCGTTCATGTTCTATTACCGTATCGAATTTTCGAAAATTCAAATGTATCAGTAACTCATTACTACCTACAGACGACTTCTATAGCCTTACAGTTTTTTAACTTTTTTACTAAATAAGCAAATTTTTGACATGTCAAAACTGGCATTGTCAGACGACAAAATAAATGTGACTTATTGTTGAAATTGTCTTTGGGAAACGGAGAAAATGCTGGTTACCAGCATTTTCTTCTTTTTCAACAATGTTTTCTGCGGTCTTTTTCTTTTGGATGGTTAAAACTCGTATTTTTAGTAAAGGGTTAACTAGACCCACTGCTGCATCAAATGCATGCAGTTTGGACGAGGCTAATTTTTTTTCTCTGCATTCTGCATCGGACATCCATGGTCGCGAAATGCAGGAAAACGGTCAATACATACGCGTGAACATGTAAATACTTACTTAAATGTCGTAAGTCTAGCTCCACATTCTCTAGCAGTGACAAAGCGGCAATCTGTTTACTGGCCTTCAAAGGGAAAGAACTGTGTGTTACCAAAGGCACTTGTTTTTTGATAAAAATGCGCTCTGCAGCCCATTATAATTAGAAGTCATATACATGTAAATTAACTTTGGACTGAAAAAAGTTTAGAGGGCGAAGTTGGTCAAAAACAAGTGCGTGTGGTTTCCACCATAGAATAATTTCAAGTTATACTGGAAGAAGACTATGCATTTCGCCAACAAAAGAGTAAATGGGATTGGCCAAAATGGTTAAATATGGTTAAAATGTCTGCGTGTTGTCAGGTTTAGAGAGAGAGAGAGAGAGAGAGAGTATGCTCAGGAATGCTGAGTACCTGTAGAAACGCCCCGGCTTTTCTGACGAGGAATTTGAAATTAGGTCTGCTTGTAAAATATCCCGTCCAAAATGAATGTGCTCGGTGAGCATAAGGAAAGAAATCATCCGCTTTTGTCGTCCATGTTTTGTTGGTTTTGTGAAGTTGATATAAATAACAAGATGGCGTTGAATACAGCAGATTTACTGTGCTGTCTGAGCCATCAGTATGCTGAAATAAAATGTGTGTAGGAATCGGGGATTTTAACAGACAGTTTTCTTTTGTTTTGCAGCTGACAACTTTAGATTGTTTTGTGTTTCCCCCAACTGTATCTCTTAAATTCGCAAAAATCGTGTATTCAAAATAGAATAAAAACAACAGAAGTAAACGAATCATTAGAGTCCAACCACATAATAACAATCAAATGGCATTCTCTTTACATATCGATGGAATAGGCGAAAACAGTGGTTTTGTTTTCCGAACGACAAGGATCAGGATCAGACTGCACTGATCTTGCATTCTGATGATCTTGAATCTATACCGTCCGTTGGTTAAGTCAAGCCTGTAAGATAGAAATCCTTCAGAATTTTATTGGACTGTATTTTCAGCCATCGAAAGAGATCGAGCTTAGATTATATAATTGGCACTAAAATAGTAAACCGGTACTTGACCAAAATCCTGCAGGACCTTGCCAAGGGCAACACCCACCTGACCAGCATCGCCAACAGGGATCGAACCCCTAACCTCTGGATTAGGAATCAATCCATCGCTGGTCTCTGGAGGTTATAAGTTTTGGCTATAGCTCACCTTTTCATTTGCAAGTTTGATCAATTCATCTAAATTGTCAAACCACTTGTTAGCATCTATGTAGTTAAAGTCGCCTCCCATCTCCACCATTACATGGTTCGTGTCGAAGTTACTGGCCTGGGAGAATAATGAAGGAAACTGAGCCAAAACAAACATCTATCGCTTAAACTTACACAGCACAGTTACGACTTTTTACGTTCCAAAGCTAAATAGTTTTGAAAACATTGTTGGAAAAGGGATTCATTTTTCGAGTGTAACTTTGGTTTTACAAAGTTTACTTTATCAGAGTGTTGCTTTTTTTTTTATCCCAATAATGCATTTAATGAAGCGTAAACACTTATCAGATTTTCTCGCTTCTACTTTACACCTCTTCAACTGTGTTTCAGAAATACAACGATAGTCTTTGCGCCTATTTAGATGCCTTTCTACGGAGCCCATTAGGTGTCATGCTCTACACATTTTTTATTTCGAAATAATGAAATCCTAAATCGTTCAAACGAAATACTATTTCGAGAAAACGAAATACTAAATTGTTAAAACGAAATGCTATTTCGAGAAAACGAAATACTAAATCATTAAAACGAAATGCTATTTCGATAAAACGAAATGCTATTTCGAGAAAACGAAATACTAAATCATTAAAAAGAAATGCTATTTCGATAAAACGAAATGCTATTTCGAGAAAACGAAAAACTAAATCGTTAAAACGAAATGCTGTTTTGAGAAAACGAAATACTATTTCGAGAAAACGAAATACTAAATCGTTAAAACGAAATGCTATTTCGAGAAAACGAAATACTAAATCGTTAAAACAAAATGGGTATGTTCGGAACACTTTGTTGTCATCGTCCGCCCTGGCCATGTGAGATGAGTGACACAGTCTGTACGGTACGGAGCCTATATCGTTATGGATTTTATGGCCATTAATTTTTCTTAATCGTGACTTCGTTTTAACGATTTAGTATTTCGTTTTCTCGAAATAGTACATGTATTTCGTTTGAACGACTTAGGATTTCGTTATTTCGAAATAAAAAATGTGTAGAGCATGACACGTACCGGGCTCCGTACCTTTCCGTTTTTATGTCTCTTTTGCCAATACTCGGCACAAACATCAACTGTGTGCCTTTCGAACAGGTATAGACTCAAAAGAAAATCTAGTGGTTTGAGAGTGGTGATTTATTCCGCCATCTTTATCGATCTCCGGTAAAATATGGCAGGGTCGGGTTTCTAAATCATCACTGCGTCACTTTTTGTGTATCTTGCGGGCTCATTGGTAATACAAAGGGCTTCATAGATTAAAGACGGGCGGATAAACCTCTTGATCCTCGATTCGTCGCCATAGGCGAAAACACAGGCTTTTGCGGACGGTACAGATCAAAGATCAGTCTGCACGGAATGTGCAGTCTGATCTTTGATCTATACCGTCCGCTAGTTTAGTCAAGACTGTAAAATAAAAATCTTCGATAGGATTGTGTTTGAAGCCTTCAGAAAAGTTCGACTTTACATTTTTGGAGCTGTAAGAATGAATGCGTTCCACTATTTCATGATATGAAAATTGCCCGGGAACAAGACCTAGTTTCACCTTGTCAATGCCAACATTAACGCTAGAAATCCAAATACTGCATTTTGAAGCTGTTTTTTGGCCTGATAGTGTCTAGTGCGATCCAAGATCAGACTGCAAGCTTTTTGCTGTCTGATCTTATTCTGAATGGTCCAAAAAAAGCATATCAAGTATCAGACTGCATTCTAAAGGGTATAAAAAATGTAAACACTTTTATTTTTTAACCTAACCACGTAATACATGTATTTCAGAAAAAAGAATGAACTTTTATGTCTGACATACTTACCCAGTCCTTCATTACAGATAAAAATTTTCGAACCATCTCCTGTTTTTCGACCTCCGTACTGTATACGAGCTCATCATCCGAACAGAAATTGTCCCAGCAGAATCCTCGTGGTGGCCAGTACACATTGGCTAAAACTCCAGTATAGATATTCGAGTTTTTATCTGAAATTATAAAAGAAAATGGATTTTCCCCTCTTTTTGTCCCTACATATATCCTTATAATGTCTCTTACACCTCTCTTCCACCGTCTTTGTCTACCCGGAAAAAAGCCACCCCTAATTTGCCACGAGGTAATTTTAAAATCGGAAATTTTCTGAAAATCAGAGGTAGTCTATAGTAAGACGACTTTAGCCTGTTACAAACAATCCAAAGCTTATCGACCCTGGGGAAAAAAGCCTTTTGAAATCATTGCGGAAAAAAGAGAAAATGCTGGAAACATGCATTTTCTCCTTTTCCCGCAATTGCTTTCTACCTCTTAAAAGACAGAACTAATCTTTTAGCAACATTTAATTTGTCGTCTGCAAATGCTTTGAATTCGGGCGAGTCCAGAAAGTTGTCATTTGGTAAAGACTTAACCCTTGTAGTGTCAGGCTCATCTAGATCTATATTTATTTTCGCGGGCAGTTTAGATTAAAATCAGACTTCACACAACTTGCTGTCTGATATTAGATGTACATGGAACATAGTCCTGCCAAACAAGTTTTCAAATTAGGTTATATTCCTGTTTTCCTTTTCCTGGCAGCAAACGACTATATTGCAACTTTTTATCCAGTCAAGCTCGGCTTAGACCGTGACAAAAAAAAAAGTCGAAAGAGTTCTATCTCGCTGCTAGAAATTACCTAACGAGTCGCTTGTATGCCAGATGAACTCCATTGTCTTTGTTTTCTGGCGTTGTTGCTTGTCTTGATAGTCAATACGTCCGACAAACATCCCGTCAAAACCAAACTGAAAATCAAAGCACTGTTGGTACTGTTGGGATTCATGGGTTTAGAGGACATTCATATCTTTACGTTGCCATAATCGATCGTAATAACAAGTTGCTTTTCAACAAATTTCTTTTTCATCGGACTTGAAATAAGCCAAAAGACTATAATCAACCACCGTCAGTGGTTTTCCGCTTGCAAACCTACAAGTGCTCGCCCTATTACAAGGGGTAGTTCTAACGGTTGATCCTGCTCATTAACATATTTGAAGCCAGATTTTCTGCTTTGAGAGAATGACGCTCTACCCCAAAACTCCTATCTCCCAATCCAGGTGAAGCCTTTAAGGACGGTGTAGAATAAGATCGTACACTACTTGATTTTGAGATGATTTTTAGCTTGTATCTTCGTTGTGCAAAATAGCAAAATGTCATAAACAAGAAAGAAAAAAAAAAAAACCACTTGATTTTATCCGGCTGCCGTAGATTTAGATGAAGAGCACCCGGGTCTTTAAAGGTTATATTTTATACCTTTCTTCTCCAATCTTTGTAAGAAAACATAATGTTTTGTTAAGAATTATATCCCCAGGTTGTTTCACATTTATCACTAAGCTACCACAAAAGTGTCACTTGTATATGAGCCATACTCTGGAGGTTTAATGCATCTGCAAAAAGTTTTGACCAAGGGTAGCCTGCGCAGTCCGAGCAGCCTGACAATGGTCGATACTCTTTTTGCAACTGGTCAATTTTCTGCATCTCCAAAGACCATTTTTATCTCCGGATTAAGCCAGTTGTTGTACAAAATGGATTTTATGGATCCATAATTATGTGATGACTTCCTTAGAGACATGTATAATGGAATGTGTGACGGAGATGCATTAAACCCCCTTTTGCCAGAGCATGGCTCATACATTTCTTTGGTCTCATATAAGTTTTCAATATGAAATAATCAAACATCGACACCTGAAGCTCAGGTTCTATTATGTTATATATCTATCCCTTCTTTAGAGGGGGATAGAAAGGAAATATGCCACTCGCGCACTGTTTTTATTTACTATTTCAATTTATGTACCATATGCACAGAAAAATAACTGTACCTGGCTAAACAAAGAAGCCACCTCTCTTGAGTGGCCGAACGGATCAATCTGCCACCCGATTCGTGGACGCCCGCAGTCTCCAAAGTTTTGTCGAATGAACTCAAATCCAATTGTATGCTGGTCAATAATATCTACATAGTATGTGGTAGCTTCATCTATCATTGTCCAACCGCCCAGGATTATTTCCAGACGTCCTGCAAAGTTTAACCTTTTACCAAACAATCCCGAGTTTAACGACTCTAAGGTAGAAGGCTTTTGAAAACATTGTGGGAAAAGGAGAAATGGTGGTAACCATCATTTTCTCCTTTTCCTACAATATTTTCTACCGTTTCAAAGACGAATTTCATCATTTCAGTCACGATTAATTTATCGTCTGCAGATTCTTTCAATTTGGAATATTCTAGAATTTTGTAAAGATTTAACTCGTGTAAGATAACATGTAGGAATAGTTATGCCTTCCCGAGCAGCTGTCGAAGACAGCTTGAAAAAATGGAATCATAAGCCTGAGAATTTTTGGTACATCGCCTTGAAGGAAGCTATTCAGTTTTAATGCCGTAAATCCTAATTTCATTAAAACACGAATACATACAAGAAGATTCATCTTTCCTTTGCATTTTTATAAAGTGTACCGTTAAATTCAGAAAAAAAAAGAATAAATTTTTGGCGTTTAAATGACGGCATGGTCGTTGAGCAACTTGTAACTCTGTCCATTTTTATCCCATCAGATATGACGTCATCACACTGATTTGAATACGAATCCTCGCTATCGTTTTATTGATTATGTGACGTTCGAGAGACATTAAGGGTAGAACAAAGATCGAAATTTTAAAGGCAAACAAATTTTTATTTTCTCATTGTGAAATGGAAGTTCGGTGAATGGTGAATACATGTATATGATACTATGCTGAATGGTCAGTACAAGTTTAGCTCTTGACCAGATGACAATTACTAGACAAGAAATGACCCACTTGTATCAACAGGAAAAACCAAAATACCAGCATTAACTAGGTCTCGAACTAATTTCTTCGTCTCCTTGTCAATATCTTTCCACCATCGGCTCATAAAAGCCATCTCAACATAGATGAATTTCTTAGTGCCCCCATTCTCTCTATCTTTTCGTAGAGCTTCGACGACTGAAGGAAGTATCAAGCTGACCTCTGCAAATTAAAAGTCTACTTCATTACTTATTCAAAAGAAACTTTGAGAGAACAACTTAATAATGTTTCAATATCGCATGAAGAATAGCTAACATGAATTAAGAATTGACACATGTAAGAACAAAACATGTCGTGGATCCAAAACAATGGTTGACTCCATTAATAATGTGAATTCTACAACTGGGTTATATTTCCATCGGTTCCTCTGCAAAGGTACTCATATTACTTAGTTTTCACTTCCGATATCATTTCCACTATCTAAGATTGTTCAGTAAGATATATCTCGATCTAAATTCATCGGATAGCTATTTGTTGTCTTTCAATGGCAATTGTATATAAATCTCGTTTTGCAAATATCACACAGGTCTTACATTTAAATTACATGTCAAATTCAAATAATTGCAACATTCTCTGAGTGAACTGAGGACAGAAACAAAGGAAAACAAATAATAAGACCTGGTTGCCATCTGGTTTCCTCGTCTCTCTCTATCTCATGGGTAATCAACGGTGGTTGATGAATTGAATTCAACAGAAGCAAACAAGATAGGTATGGAAAGTATCTTGTACTAACCTTGATCGTAATATTGCTTTACTGTTTTGACCCAACCGACGTCATCATGCGTGTTTGCAACAATGTGAACATTGAGCATACCTTCCTTCACTGCGTTGCAAGCCTGGAATAAAAAGCATCAAATTATATATATATATTGTGTACCGATACAAATATTGTACATTTAAAATAACTTTAGAGATTTTTACCAATTTTAGATTGGCATCTTATATCCGTTAAGTCTTCCTGAGATTTGAGTGTTGTAAGTTCATTTCCTGGTCTGGCCATACGGCAACTTAACCATTCACCAAACAATCCAGTGTTTTAACTTACCCTAGGAAAGAAGTCTCTTGAAAACATTGTAGGAAAAGAAGAAAATGTTTGTAATCAACACAATCTCCTTTTACTACCATGTTTTACCCAGTCAGAGAATTTATGATCATTTACAAGTACCATTTTTGGATATGTCATTTGCAGATACTTTCAGTTCTGAAAGGTCTAAAATCGTCGTTTAGGAAAGGGTCAAAAAAAGTGTGAACGACTTTCATTCTGCATCTAAGCTGCTAGCCTGTGTCCAGACAGTAATAATCTTTTAACTACTCCTTATTGCAGTCTCTTTTCACAGTATCCACAGATCTGTGGCAAAACTGTAGATCGGTTCCTTCATTTTTTGACAAATTAAATATATAAAAGGGCAAAAAATGATTGGACTGGAGCCCAGGCTACCAAGCTGCAAGCATATTGCATGCAGAATGATACAAGACACCAAAGATAGAGCAACTGCTGATAACCAATCAAAAGCAGCAGAAATAGTTAGGTCAAAGCGGACAACAAATTATGTAGCTTTTCAATCCTGTACTACAGGGTAACTGAACTAAATGTTATATTGCTTAAGCAACCCATACAAACATCTGTTTAACGACCTGTGTCTTCAAACACACTCATGAGGATTCATGAATTACGCCTCATGAGAATTCATGATTTACGTCTCATGGGGATTCATGAATTACGTTCCATGAGGATACATGAATTACGTCTCATGAGGCTTCATAAATTACATCCCATTAGGATTCATGAATTACGTCCCATGAGGATTCATGAACTACGTCTCATGAGGATACATGAATTACGTCTTTTATCGACACTTTTTCATCATTAGCATTATACGACTTGTAAATTGCGGACAATCAACATGATCAAAGGTTTAGGATATGAATAGATGGAAAAACATTGAGACAAAATTGCTCTAGAGTAATTTCCCTCTTTTTTTACCCTTCTCCGAACAGATTTCAAGTTTTGATTTACATGAGTTTTGTTGTCTGCAAATGCTTTCAATTTGGAAATGTCTAAAATTTTGTTGTTTTGTAAAGATAGATACTACCCATGATTTTTTAACAGAAAATCAAAATAATGTGTACTTATCTGATAACCGCATTGTTGAAAATCTGGAAGATCTTTGATTTCCTCTCCTGTACAAATACAGAGTATCTGGACCGCAACATAAACTGGTAAAATCACTGGTAATCGTCCATAGATGTGTTTCATTCCTGTGTTTAGAACTGGTATGTACTAGTGTTTATGTATGCTTCCCCGTTTACTGAATTAATGTTAACCCTTTACCAAACAACCTCGAGTTTTACGATCCAGACGAATTGAAGAAAAAGGAGAAAATGCCAGTTACCAGCATTTTTTACTCTTTTTTCCTTCCATTCTTTTCTTCTTTTTTAAAGATACAACATACATTTCAGTTTTTTAGTCATGCTTACTATGTCGTAGTTGCTGTAAATGCTTACAATTTGGGCATGCCTAAAATGTTGCCGTCTGATAAAGAGTCACTTCTTGTGAATGTCTGTCTACAGATTGTTTATCTGAATGCCGTAATCATACCTTCATTTCTTCAATTGCATCACCGGGGCACTTCCGAAACACAAGCAAAGGACTGAAAGTACTAAACAGAGCATTTGTGCGGAAGTGTGAATGGAGAAGGATGATTTTTTTCCCCTAATTTTCATTGTCATATTAACCCTTCATCTGCAAAGCGCAACTCACTGACCTTTTGCGGACAATCTAGTCTGATCTTGGATCACTGTCAGATAAGGAGATATTTGTCCCCTAAAACTTTGAAATAGCAGTCTTTGGGTTTTTACCATCGACGTGAAAGATTCATTTTAGTTATTTGACAGGAAAAGGGTTAAGATATACCCGTACATGTACATGACATAATGACATACTAAATACATGTACATCATTAAAGAGACAGAGAAAATTACTTTACTAATGCCTACGCAAATCTAACGTGCATGTACCTTGTTCCGTTTGAGTTTGGATCGATACCTATTAGCGGACTTGTTGTACAGCAATATCCTACAGTCTTTACGGTAACTAATCAGGAGATTAAATTCCTCATAATTGTCCCAATAAGATGGCTTCCCACCAGTTACTAATAAACAACCATGTGGTTATTCATTTTGTAATCATGAAAAAAAAAATGCCATGTTATAATCATTGGTGAAATTAACGCTGATAAAGAGAAATGTCTACGTTAATAATGTTAAAATATCCGAAAGAAATTTCGTCAACAGATTCAGTTGTTTACCAGTGTTTATTTGTTTAAAAGGTGTTTCAAGCCCCTTTCATCAGCCGTTAAGTCTTGTCCCGGTACCAGCTCATTCATCTAAGGATTTCAATATTTGATGATTTGGCTCTGAAGTACCTTGTCCGGAGACACTCTCAAGTGACTACCTACGAATCCAACGCCCCTGTCACTGAGCCACTGAGGGTCAGTAAAGGATATACATGTACATGTACTTGAGTCCGTTCGCCCGTTCATTCAATTCATTAACATATACTAAATCTATACTGAAGCAGATGAATAATTTCCTTTCCTGAAAATTTTTGTACTTTGTGTAATCTTTAAGAAAATAGTCTTTGTAGGTTTAAAACAGCCTGCACAATAATGGGTTAAAGTGTGTATAGACTTTGCTTAAATTCGAGCTCAAAGGGGATAAAACTGTAGTTTTATTGATTTACACCAAATCTTTTCAAGCTGTGATCTAAAATATAGCGGGCTTCGTAACAAAGTTACAAACATAACAGCAAGACTGAGGAAAGTTCTTATGGTAAGTTATATTCCAGGGAGAATATATATCATTTCCAAGCATCAGTTTCACTTAAAGCTCTTAATTTGAAAGTCATCGATGAGCACATTTGTTTTTCATTTCTCTAACGCGCTGACAAGTTATAACATACAAATCATCTATACCAGCTGTACATTAAAAATCATGGCAGACAACTAATTTACCAGTTAAAGTATATAAATCTGCAAATTTACGACTTTTATCCTTAATATTTTCGTTCTTAAAGCTTATCTATGCCATGTGCCAAGTGTAAAGGTTATTTTCCTGTATAACGATCATTTTTATGCCTTTGATAAAGTTCTGTTCTGATAATGAAAATCAAACCTGTGATACTAGCACAACTATATCCATTTATTATAATGTTAAACAATAGGAATGCGCGGGATATCAGATCAATGCTTTCGCGTTTATGTATTCTCTCCGTTGTAATCCTCTTATTACAACGAGGCCTTTTATTGATGGCGTATACGTGTACTTTCCCCGTCATGCGAGACCACGAATGTACCGTGAGGCTAGTATAGACCAAGATCAAGTTACACAACTACGAGCAGTTATTTGACAGCGTAATTTTGGCAGGTTGAAGATCAACGCCTTACCGCACGATCCTTTGTTTTAATGAAACATAATGAGAACATAATGAAAACTTAGTGGGAAATGGAGAATATTTTTAAAAAGCATCTTCCCCAGGGTCCGTTAAAAGCCTGGATTATTTGGTCAAGGATAAAGAGTTAAAAATTATGTGGAATATACTTAATGTACGTGTAACATCTGCCGTAAGTGAACCAACACTTTCAAGATGGCGTTTGCTTCTTTTGTAAACTTTCTGCTAGAACGTATTAATAGAAAGGGATTTGACTGTGACTTGTTGCTGTATTGTTTCTTTTTTATATCCTAGACTAATACACAGTCCGATCTTGTATACACAGAGAGAGAGAAAGAGAGAGAGAGGCGACGAGAAGGGAAGGAGATAGATTGATTGATTGATTGATTGAATGGTGTTTTACGCCGCTTTCAACATTATTTCAGTCATATCACGGCGACAGCTTACAAATTCATGTATTTCCTGGGTTTCACCAGTACTAGGCTAGGGCTCTGAAGTGTCTTGCCCAAGGGCACTCCCACGAAAAATCCAGCGGATCAGGTGGGGTTCGAACCCGGGACCTTCAGGTTACGAGTCCCACACTTTACCACTGAGCCACGCAGGACCCCGGGGAGGAGATGGAAAGCAGTAGAAAAAGAGAGAAAGGAAATTGAGATCTGGGGACAGAGAGACGGGCGAGAGACGGAGGCAGGAGGGAAGTTTAGGAGAGAGTGAGACGAGAAATGCATGGAGGGAGGCAGAGAGAGAGAGAGAGAGAGAGAGAGAGAGAGATAAACAGACAGGAGGGTGGAAGCGTTGATTCTCCACTTTTCTTTTTCAATAACCGATACGGAATTGCGATATTCCGAGTATATACTTACCTACAAGGTCACATGACGAGAAGAAAATTTGCATGGAAGAAAAAAAAAAAACGGCTGGTTAGTGATTAGGAAAACAATGTTGGGAAAGGAAGACATCCTTTTGACCCTTAAGCTGCTAAACGAGACTCACTGACTTTTTGCGGACCGTGTAGATCAAGATCAGACTGCACAGAACGTACAGTCTGATCTTGGACCTACACTGTCCGATAAGGAGATATAGTTCTCCAAAAAATAAGTTTGAAATAACATTACTCGGGTTTTCAGTACCGCCTTAAAAGTTTTATCTAACTTATATAGCAGGATAAGGGTTAAAAAGTATTTGATCATTTTCCAGCTACATGTATGTTTCTAACACTTTCAGCGCCAATTATAATAGCTCGGCCTTTTCGACCGCTGAAAAAGCAATCCTCTGTAACCCGGAAATGAGCCATGCTCTGGCAAAAGTGGGCTTAATGTATCTCCGTGATTCATGACACCAAGCAAGTCATCACATAATAATGGTTCCATAAAGTCCATTTTGTCTAACAACCGACTGTATCATGAGGTAGACTGGTCATATGACAAACAGAAAATTGACCGAAAGCGAAAAGTTTCGGCCCAGGTCAGCCTGTGCGGACTGAGCATGGCTCAAATATCTTTACCACTTGAAGATACAGGCGGACGGTATAGATCCAGGATCAGACTGAACATTTTGTGCGGTCTGATCTTGATCTATGCGGTCTGCAAAAGCACATGTTTTCGCCTATGGTACCTAAACGTTTAAAAGCTGTCTAATGCAAGGACGAAAAAAGTTTCCAATTTGTATTGTGATATATTAGTGTAATGACAACGGTACACAGGAATGCTGATGAAATATTTTATTGAAGAAACTTAATTGCCGAAAACATTTGGATAATTAACAAAATAAACTTGATCAATGCTATTAATTGAATATAGTTATCAGTTTATAACGAAGGGTGTTGCTTCGGACGGATTCGGGTATAAGGGCCGTTGGAACCATTAAAACGATCAAAAATAACTAATGCAATATGTTTAGATAAAATATCCATTTTAACCATAAAAGACCATTCATTTACAGATAGAAAAAGAGGCATAAAATGTGATCCCAACCATGTTAAATCTTGCCTTATCAAAGCACGATAACGTGAGAATTGTTTCGGTGTCGCTTTTCATACAGTTTATATATGCGCTTTTGCAGACAATGTAGGTACACAGAGCGATTCTTGAGCATCACAATTAAACCTAAACCTAACAGACATTTTCAGTCTAGAAATAAGAAGCAAACGATTGTCCTTTCAGACTTGCCCTTGACTAGAATGTCTAATGGAAGCAGACAATATAGATCAACGATCGGACAGCACGAGTTGTACCATCTGATCTTGATCTACACTTTCCGGAAAGCCAAATAAAACTGTGAAAAGTGTTTTAAAGGTTAGTGGCTGGACATCTGAAATGCTCTTCATTCAATGTCATCGACTGCAGGTGAGGATGGGTAAGAAACAACAAGTCCAACGGAGTTCGAGTCGGTGTTCAAAAACAATTACTCCAAGAATTAAAATGTCATCCAACCAAATTTCGTTTTGCAAATTGTTTTTAAATAATCTTCACAAAGACCGGTAAACTTTCATTAACGTACACAGTTGGCTTCAAAAGTAAAATATGGATAAATATACATCAAGAAAACACGAGGAATTACCAGTTTTGGGGGCACTTTTTCTGTAAAATTTTCTACTCCATTAGAAACGGGAAAGTCGTTATTGCGCAACAAATGTTGCATAAATTTTGAACACAGGAAAAAGAAAAATTGCCCGATAGCTTAGTTACTATAGTCAATCGGGGTTCGAATCCCAGCAGAAGCATTTTGGGCAGTATTTTTGTCTCCCAACTGAAAGGAAACAGTCAGGTTCTTATGTTATGATATTTGCTTTACAAATTATCAACTTTCTCTTGCCGAAAAAAAAAATCTAGGTCAAAATTTAGTTTTATTCTCCTCTTAAAGTAACCAATATTCTTAAGTTGGTTACGCGCCGTGTGACAGACAGATCGTCGAAAATTTGAAACTTTTCAATAAGTTTATTTTTGCTGCAGTGCTGTGTGCATTCATTTAAATGCAGACAGTGTCGAAAATATTTGATATAAAAATAAACCAGATTATATAGTGCATGTATTTACCGAATCTTGAAACACTTAAAAATGCATAGTTTTCCAATATTGAGTTCCTTTCATGTCTATGATTACTGTTATGTCTTCAAATGCCTCGAATAAAATGTAATCGAATTTCTAGACTGATATTGGAAAAAAGATAAAAATGATAATAATTTAAATTGATACAGCTACATACTGTATCTTTGATGATGTGGCGATTTGATCATTTTGACATAAATTCGAAAGACATGTGAGCACGAGATGTGACGTCATGTGACATACATGCATACATGAAAATCTGGTGTCGAATGAGTTTTATGGCAGCGAAAAATTGAATTTTGTGAGAGAGAAACATTATGGTATATTCGCAGTTAGATCTTTATCGAAGAAGCAAAAATCGAGATGTGAAATCAGGCAACAAACATAAAAAAATATTACTTATTGGTGTCCAGTAATTACAAAGGTTTACTGCATTTTGTAAGCGAGATATTTAACGTGAGACATTCGGGGCGCATCGACCAACCATTCGGGGCTGTATCCACCAACAAAACTAGCTTTCTATTCCACACCTGACCACCCGAATGGTTGAGACATTCTGTCTCAACCAATCGGATGGGTAGTCTTGGAATTTAGAATAAAAGCAATATTAACCCTTAGACCGCTAAGCGCGACTCGCTGACCTTTTGCGGACTGTGTAGATCAAGATCAGACTGCACAGAACATGCAGTCTGATCTTGGATCTATACTGTCCGATAAGGACATATCTTTCCCCCTAAAATACCTTTGAAAAGGCAAAATCTGGGTTTTTACTATGGACTTGAAAATTTCATTTGACTTATTTAACAGGATAAAGGTTAAGAATTATCTGTGAATACGGTGAGGAACATCTGAGGACAACATGTGACATCGATTAATGGGGGAAAAATCAAATCGAATAACTGAGATGTGACCATGAAGTGGAATGGCAAGTTAAGTGTCAATGTGGTCTTCTGAATATGATTAACTCTTTACCAAATGACAAAATTTTAGACTGGTCCAAAATCGAAAGCGTTTGCAGACGTCAAATTAAATGTTACATAAATCATGACTTTTTCATTTGAAAGAAAACATTGTTGGAAAAGCAGAAAATGCTGGTTACCAACATTTTCTCCTTTTCCCACAATGTTTTCAAAAAGTCCCATTCCCTGGGGTGGTTGATACCCCGGATTTTGTGGTAAAGGGTTAAAGACAAACTGATCTCAGAAAATTTGAATGACAGTAAAAGTTTAGGAGGAGAAGGGAGGGGGTGTTAAAAGTTAAGCTGGCTCTAGAAGTGTTGTGACATGTACATTTGAATATTTTTCAACTATTATCATTTCGATAAGGAGAGGGAAAATGTGAATTTGAGATGTTAATGTAGGTACTGCAATTTTGACATTTTTTTTTTTGTATAAAAGTTATGTATGCCGAGCTCAAGCGATCAATCTAACGTGAAATTGACATGGTTTACAAAAAAAAAGGAGAAAACTTGGGGCTATTCAGAAAATATGTGAGTTGGGGTTGTGATATATGTTGAAGTACAGTATGAAGAATAAATTAGCTTCTGGGTTTCCTTTCTCCGTGGAAAAAACCCTGGCGTCAGTGAAGAATACATATATCAATCTAAAATAGTAGAATATGGGTGAAACAATCTGAAATAGTAGAATATGAGTGAAACAATCTGAAATAATAGAATATGGGTGAAGAAAATCATGAAAGAAATGCGGTGCTGGATGCCATGAAAGAGACCTGCTGAAATAGTTTTCAATGGATAGACTTTTTTAACTCTAAGGGAGCTAAGCGCGATTCACTGACCTATTGCTGACAGTGTAGGTCAAGATCAGACTGCACAGAATGTGCGGTCTGATCTTGGATCTACATTGTCCGATAAGGAGATATTTTTTCTTTAAGAAATAAGTTTGAAATAGCATTATTCTGGCTTTTTACTGTCGGCCTGAAAATTTCGTTTAAGTTATTTAGCAAGATAAGGATTAATCTGCATACAGTGTACTCAGTTAACCCTTAAACAGCTGAAGAAATTAAATGAAATTTTCAAGCCGATAATAAAAACCCAAATTTTGCTATTTCATAGGTATTTTTTGGGGGAAAATTCCCCTCATCGGACAGTGTAGACCAAAGACCAGACTGCACGTTCTGTGCAGTCTGATCTTGATCTACACTGTCCAAGAAGGTCAGTGAGTCGTGCTTAGCAGCCTATGCCTTAATTAGGAGTAAGCTGGATCATAACGCAATTACTAAAGCACGGTGTACAGCATCAATAAAACCTACATGCTCACGCATGTCAGTGCTTTGAAATGTATTACAATCTGCTACACTGTGATTTATGGCTTTTTTTATATAAATTGGTTTCTGGCATTTTACTGTTCCACATGTCAGCATTAAATACTTGTTGTTGAAATATAGCATGTCCAAGTGTATTGTCAGTTTTCAGTATCATCAAGCCAAATATGTCTATGTTGTCTTATTTGGTATACAAAACGTGCACTAGGTACCGTCTCTTCAACATTTCACTACACAATTCCGTGTTCAATGACCCTGAGAAAAATGCTTTTGAAAACCTTATGAGAAAATGAGAAAGTGCTTGTAACCAGCATTTTTTTCCCCTTTTCCAACAACGTCTTCTACCCTTTCAAATACAAGTCCCACTTCCTTAGTCATTTGGAATTTGTCGTCTCGAGATTCTCCGAATTCGGACAAGTCTAAAATTTTCTTGTCAGGTGAAGAGTTAATCAATTACTCCGTTTAAAATTCCTGAAACCAGTTACACTACCCTTTTTCTGCCAAGTGATGGTCATATTTCTTAACCTATGGATCAATTTTGCGATATACAGAATGTCGAGTATTTCTCTTTTAAGAGTTATTATATTGTTTTTCTATTTTTTTTACAGCTACTTTTTGCTTGCTTATTCATCAGTTTCATGTAAAAACTAAATCTAAAGGTATTTATAATTATTTAGTTGAAGGTTTCATTTGTGAGTGAAGTTGAATTACTTGACACCAATAATCGACTTAAACTTCCTCCAAACAAAGTCCGCCATCTCGTAGTCGTTCTGAGCATCTGCTGTTTCTTCTTTAACGGTCGCAAAAGCATCAGCAATAATGGTCAGGAAGATACTCATCAAGCCGACGTAGATAACCATGATGAACGTGAAGAAGAAGATAGGACCCAGAAACTTGTGGGCATCACTCATGGCGTCAAAATCAAACGAACCCAGAGTGAATGCAAAAGTGGACTCCGCGGACTGTACAAAGCCGTTGTAGCCTGCCATGTGTTTGCCAAAGAGGAGGTAAAATGCGATCACGAAGGCCAAGAAATAGAGCATGAAAGCAACGGAGAACACTTTCAAATCCTTGGTGGCTAGTTTGACGGTATCACCTAACATATGCATCTTCTTGTTGAACTGGAGAA
The DNA here is from genome assembly GCA_945859785.2 of Tridacna gigas. Taxonomy (NCBI): domain Eukaryota; kingdom Metazoa; phylum Mollusca; class Bivalvia; order Cardiida; family Cardiidae; genus Tridacna; species Tridacna gigas. The sequence goes on along the minus strand of OX244030.2, from coordinate 45,669,692 downwards.
GTTTGAGGAACTGGATTGACGCCAAAAACACGACGAATGCAGTCATGTACCCAAAATACTCGTCGTACATGGCCAGAGACTGGAAGTTCACGTACTCCGCTGTAAGAAACAAGAAACCTCTATCTCTCTTTTTTTTTCTTTGGTAAAAGTTTTATATAGCTCCGTTGCAGCTTAGATAGATTATTTCATAGGAGTAGCTGGTATGGAGCGCTGAATAAAACTTAATTATGTATAAAAGCTATTCATTTATGATATCTAGCTCTACTTATTCATTTGAATTCATTCTTTGCTTCATACCAAAGATTTCATGCTTTCAATTATGTAAGCTATGAAGATTGGATAAAGATGTATATTGTTACCTATGCAGATGAAATGAAACAATGAAACAATCATAACATACATCATACCTTTTGACTGGTTCTTTAGAGAACTGATGGCAACCTCGGTTAGAATGTGTTTGAAGGCGTACATGACGATACAGGCCACGCCAAAACAGAGCATGACGAACTCCAGGATGTCCCAGAAAGTCTTGAAGTACTTGCACTTCTCTTTCCTCACTTTTTTGATACAGCGGTAGAAGAAGAAGAGTGTGAAGCAACAATAGAGGACTTCAAACAGGATGATGACGATAGCGAAGCCTCCGACGTAACTTTGCAGACGGAATATCTGTAATGACAATTAATACTTTATTAAACGACAGAAGTTCAGACTTGTTCGAAATTGAAAACATTCGCAGAATACAAACTACATGTGGTTCAAAGGATGGGATCTTTGTCTTAAATGGTTGAAAAAGTTGTGGGAAAAGGAAAAAAAAATGCTGGTTACCACCAGTTTTTCTTTTCCCACATTGTTTTCAAAATATTTCTACCTTGGACTCGTTAAAGTTCTGGATTGTCTGCTAAAGGCTTGTTTGTTTAGACATATCACATTTTTCAACAATATCCGTGTTTCATCATTTCGGCCAGTTCTCCATCCCTTGGAGACTAGTAAAGGTTGGTTAAAGTAGATATAGTCAAGAATACATTGTAGCGAATGGTGCAAGTGTTTCTTTGTCATGTATATTGGAATATCCCTCAACGAAGCTAAGACTCAATGTTGGGTTTATAAATGCTCTGAAATATTTACCTTAAACTCGCTTCTTGGCATTGCGGCCCCATAGGCCGGAAACTCTGTAACCAGAATGGCGGAGGCATACAGATTGGCATTTGGGTTGTAGACTGTAAACTCTAGAAACACTGCTCTCGTGCGAAGGTCAAGCCAGTCCTCACTGCGCAAACGCGTTAAATTTTTGGCTGTCCTGCGGAAACTTCTCTCAAAGTTGACGACGTAGCCGCCTCCCTTGTATGTCTGTAGCGTGGCAACGTAAGGTGCACTTTTCAGTCTGTAGAATGAAATAACCAAAGGGTTTTCATGGACCTCAACATGCAATGATAGGAAAGGAAAAACGATGTCTTTCGACCAATGGTCAAAACATACGTACAGCTAAATAACTAACTTGCCACAAATGACACTATCGCATTAAAAAGCACTCTGAAAGCAGATCAAGCTCTTGTTTTAGACATTTCGAACCAATGCTTAAGTAGCATCGACTGTTACCTCTGTCTAAATACAAGAACAACTTACTTGTTAAACTAATTTGAATAATTTGAGCCATGAACTAATGGGGATAAGAGTGTATGCCTTTGTGCAAACATATTTATTATAGGATGAAGATGAAGGATCATGAGCAAACACCTGTCACACCATTATGTACATCTTTGCATTAGATTCAGCGACTGTTTTATTCGTCGGTGTATTTTCAGTCGACCGAGATGGATGCTCTACAATGTCTTTAAGACATGGAAAACAATCTAATGATATTAATTGTACATTGTTGCTGTAACACTTTGGTTTCAAACTCATTTAGGTCTGTTGACGTTAAAGGTAATTTTAACGTCTGTATACGGTCGTACTAGTTAATACTTACTTGACCGAATTAGCATAAATCCACGGGTTAATCTCCTCGATTGCCTCTAAAATAGTCCTGTTCTCCTCACTGGGTTCGAACCACTGTGGCATATACGCCTGGGTGTCGTCGTCATACCAGTTATAGTCATCCCTACAGTGATTGACGGCTGGTTCCATCACAGGCAATATCTTACAGGAATCTGTAGAGATGTTAGGTAATGATGTTTAATGTCTTATCTTTATAATCGATGTAGACGAATATTGCCACATTGCAGACGGCCCTTTTTAAAAACGTTGCGGCAGAAGGAGAAATTGCTCGTCACGAACAATTTCTCCTTCAGTCAAAATGTTTTTAAACGTGGTCTGCTGGAAAATAAAGTATGCTTCTGTCGTAGTCGATGATTAACCCTTATCCTGCTAAATAAGTGAAATGAAACTTTCAAAACGAAAATAAAAACCAAGATTTTGCTATTTCAAAGGAATTCTTTGGGGAAAGATATCTCCTTATCGGACAGTGCAGATCCAAGATCAGACTGCACGTTCTGTGCAGTCTGATCTTGATCTACACTGTCCGCAAAAGGTCTCTGAGTCGTGCGCAGCATCCTGAAGGTTAAAAACATGTCTCCAAACAGGGCACCACCAAAACGAATCTTGTTTTTGCTGACGTCAAATAATGTCGTAAGCGATTTATGTTGTCAGATGACAACCTCGTCCCTGTAAACTTTTAGACCTCATCTCTATTTCCCAACCGTGTACATCCTTTCAGGGCAAAATAAAGAGCCTGAGTGTAAATAGTATTCGATTTTCAAGGATTCTGTCAGAATATCAATGTCACCGTGCATATTTGTGTGTGTTGATCTTTAACTTTTTACCAAACGACAAAATTTTAGACTGGTCAAAATTCAAAGCATTTACTCCAAACGAGAAATAGAGAAATAAAATGATACTCAAATGATGGTGCTTATGTCAGAAAGGACAGAAAACATTATAGGAAAAGGAGGAAATGCTGGTAACCAGTATTTTCTTCTTTTCCCACAATGTTTTCAAATGCCTTTTACACCAGGATCGTTAAAACTCGGGATTATGTGGTAAAGAGTTAATTCAAGTTGATTATTCATATTTTTCCAACGATATTTGCAAAGATGTAAGCTACAAATTTGTGGTATGAGTTAGAGAGTTAAATCTGTTAAATTTAAAATAATATATGGTATCAAAATTGTATTTGGCTAGACTGCTTACCTTCCTTTATTCTGAACTGCCTCATGCGGGCAATTCCCATCCTGCGAGATGACAGATCCGTCAAACAACGTTTGTCCCACCATTTGAACAATTCTGTCCCATTATGATATTTGGCCGCATACAGAGTCGGTAAAAATGTCCCTTCCAACCATACCCAATAGTCTAGTACAGTTTTGATCTGTAATGTTGAAAACCATTCATAGAAACGGGATTCAAAATACTTTCACGGTCGAATTTTCTCGATTACTACTAATGCGGAACTCTTTACCATACGACAAAAGCATAGACTCATCCAATTCCAAAGAATTTGCAGACGATAAATTCATTGAAGCTCAAATGATGATAACTGTCTCTGAAAAGGTTGAAAACATTGTGGGAAAAGGAGAAAATGCTGGTTACCAGCATTTTCTCCTTTTCCCACAATGTTTTCAAAAGAAGTCTTTCTGAGGGGCCGATTGTGTGGGAAAGGGTTAAAGATTGCTGATACAGAATGAGTTCAACAGGTACGCGGTGTTACCCTATTTGATTATGTGAAGAAACTAACGCTTACACATATCTTTGGAAAAGTCGGATGCTTCAGCATGTTGTCTGCGTTAGGTATTTTGCGTAATCGGGATTATTGCTGCAGTCGATTCTACGATAGAATCTAGAACAAACATAAATGGAAATTTTGTCACTGTGTCTTAACCCCTTCCCAAACGACAAATTTTGGACTGGTCCAAACTGAAAGAGTTTGCAAACGACAATTTTAAATTTGATGAATATTGCAGAAAGTTCTCCAAAAGGGTAGAAAACACTGTAGGAAAAGGAGAAATTGCTCGTTATGAGCAATTTCTCCTTTGCCCACAGTGTTTTCAAAAGACTTGTACTGCAGACACGTGAAAAACCAGGGCTTGTTTGGGAAAGGGTTAAAAGGTCGTCTGCTGCAGACGAAAAAGTCTGTACTTCCACTAAGGCATGAACCCAGGGCCTCAAGGTCACGAGTCCTACACTTTACCACTGAGCCACACAGAACACTAGATAATGAGGTAAAGCAAATTTTATCAAGCTTTTTATATAGGCATGGCAACTACCATTAATACAGGGGCAGTATTCACCAGCCATTTTTATGAACCTTCTTAGTCTTTATATCTAATACTTCTGACTGGCTAAACCACATGGTTTTGCCAGTCAGAAGTTGTGTTACTTTCAAATTTAGAAAATTCTGGAGAATAGGACTGAGATTAGTTTTAAGAACGGTTGGTGAATACGGATCCTGATTACATTTATAATATCCTACCGATTCGAATTTGCCATTGCCCAAGAATAGTGCCTTCATGTTTTCAGTGAACACATACGACTGCCGGTCTCTTTGCTGATACGACAAGAAGAATAAAACAAGCACGAAGAATCCGTAGACGCAGATCTCCTTCAAAATGGCTTCCATTTCCAGTTCCTTCATTCTAGCTTTTCTTTGCTGCTCTAACATTTCAGTATCAGGAGGTTCGAAGGCGTCGTTTGCTTCCTTACGCCTTCTTGCAATCTCTGTAATATAATATGACACCTTAGATGTCGAGCACAACTAAAGGACCTAAGGCACGGTTGAATAGGCAATATCTGTACATGAAAATTACGAAATTGCTTGAAAACTCCTTCTGTCATATTCCGTACACGATCGTAAGTGCAGTCGAACATGCACGGGATATGACGAAAGAGGTCGACATTTCGATCATGTTTGCAATATACCGAGATCGATTGACGAACAATGTCAAGTTTGCCAATTTGATTATATCTTTCTGATGTAGATTAAGATCAGGCTGAAGAGCTTTCAGTGGTCTTGAAATTATATAAATGGAAATGCTTCCTTTATCTAAATAATTTGCTGGTCTAGGTTTCTCCAAGATAAAATGAATCGGATACAAGAGCAATATCTTTTTTTAAAAAATGACTAGAAAAGTTTTATCTCAATTACAACTAGCTAAACCAACAATAGTCTTTCATGTGCTAGCATCTGACAGCTTTTTGGATGCATTATTGTTAAACTGTCCTGATTGCTTATAAGTCTAATGTCTCTTTCTTTGTGGATGCCTATTTTTGGTTCAGTGGTTAAGGCGTTGAAACCTTATAACAAAAAATCCAAGAATGGACCTCGCCGCTCGTGCCATTCAAATGTGTGTTTCCTTGTGCAAGTTACTGATATGTGGATAAATTCCTGTGCAAGTTACTGCTAAGTTCTAGCCTATAAATTCTTACTTTAGGGATAATACTAATAAATAAGGTATTGCTGCTGTTCCACTGGACCAAAATAAAACTGTTGAAAGTAAAACACCATTTAAACAAATAAACCTATTTTTTCTATCTTTAGTTCCAGATATATACCAATATCTGCTTACATACCGTCAATGAATTCATGTCCCTTTATCGTTATTTCTTCGTCGTGTGCAGCTATGGCATTATTAAGCGCGTCAGATGTATCGCCCTCTTCCTCCAAGTCAGGTTTCTTCAGAACACAAGCAATGAAAGCCACCAGGCATAATACCTGAAAAATACAACCTTTATTATTGAATTTTAAGTCTTAAAAATTCCAAACGACAATATTTAGGATTATTCTATATTGGCAGCGTTTGCAGACGACAAATTATCTGAAGCTAAATTTATGTTATTTATCGATAGAGTGGATAAGATTGTGAGAAAAAGACAAAATTCTGGTTAACAAATATGTTTCCATTTTCTCACACTGTTTTCACAAAGCCTACGACCCTGAAGGTCGTCAAAACACAGTATTATTTGCAAAAGACTTAACTCTTTACCACATTTAAGACCTGCCCAAATTGAAAGCATTTTGTAAGTTACAAATTAAATGTCACTCACAATTTCTCTTTAAAAGTGTAGAAAACATTTTGCAGAAAAGAGAAAATGCTTGCTACCAGCATCTTCTCATTTTCCTACAATGTTTGCAAAAAATCTTCTTCCTTGAGGTCGTCAAAACACAGGACTCTCTTCCAAAGTTTTACACAAAGCCAAAAACTATTACATACATTCTGTTATTCACAAAGGTCAAATATCAGACATAAGGAATATACAAGTACATAATTACTGATGGAGATTGAGTGTTTGCTTTCATGTAGAAGTTTTTCATACCGACCATTTGTCCTTTTTTCCACTGTTTTCAAAAGTTATCTCCTGAAGCAAGATAGAAGCGCCCATGAAAATAAAAATAGAAAATGAAAACGAGTTCGAAGTTAATACTGTAGTGGTTTTGATATTCTTTTTACACTGAGTGCAACCATAACTAAACAGAATGAGAGAGCTTTCATAATCTTAATATAATACCTTAATTGGCTGGACCACGATCACAGATTGGAAGAATGACAAAAGGAAAGTTACAAGCCATTCGTTGGCCTTCGTAGCGCCCCATTCCATACTGTACAAAATTGTGAAGAAGGCAGGCGTGATGATACTAAAGAAACACACTGTAAATGCAAAAATAGGAAATATCAACATACGTAAACAGACTGTTTGTTTCGAGTTAATCTATCGTTGCCATCGGTCACCCATATGGGCGACGCACCCAGAGGGCTGCTTGCAATTTTAAAGGCTTGCAAAGATAACGGTCAAAATCCATAATAAAGTGCGGCTGGTTCTTAAACGTGCTTGGCAAACATCACCGTCACACGGGGCCTAGATTTTAAGTTTCATCCCAAAGATTATATTTTGATTTTAGTTGGCCAGCGGTAGGAATCGAACCCACACCCTTAAGTATCCCGAGATTATGAATTCCGCCATCCACCACTTGAGCTAATTAATTTTCTTAGCTGTCAGAAAAGGTCGAGTTCATATATTTTGCAATGAGAGAGTCAAGCAACGCAATCATTTCAACCAAGTAACCTCAGCTGTTAACATTAGTCAGCCACGAAAGCCTCCTAAATGTTTTATTCTTTCGTTTCGGATAGCAGAACGAAATAGTAAACAATAGCCATTTTCATGCAATAAAAACGAAACTTACAGATCCAAGCAATGTAACTACACCAATGAGGAAACATGAATGGCTTCTTCTTCTTTTTGTTCTTTTTCTTATGAGCGTCTGGATCACCCGCGATCGTCGGTTCCGGAATGCTGCTGAACTCTTCGTCCTCTTCATTGGCGCTATATTTAGCTTTATGGCCGCTCAAGAGATTCTGTATACTTGCTCGAAGCTTTCCAAGTCTTGAGTTTTTCTTCGGTTCCATTTCCCAAAGAGCTGAATGTGAGTTATTGTTTCCAAGATTTTTCCACCTGCCTCGTTTTGGAAGTCGCTGGTTTGTTTGTAACACAGTGTTCTTTTTCTGTTTCGTGCGTCTGAAGAGTGTGACTAGTAGAAAACTTGGTGGAAACACAATAATTGTGCTCGCTAAACTGATGAACACCTGGAAATAGAGACAGAAGGTGTTCGAGTATGCCCCTCTCATATATAGTCAAATATCAGTCGCGATGACGGTCCATGATATAACTTCTAACTGAGACAGTGTAAGGTGCATTTTGTACTTTTGCAATTTTGAAAGAGTGGTCTGCAGTATAACACAAAAAGTCGCCTGCAGGCGGTAATAAGGTTTTTTTTTGTTGTTATTTTTAGAAAAATTAGAAGGACTGTTTTCAAAAGTTGTCATAAATTGTGTCCCAACCCTACAAAAATAAACGCTCTTTGAAAGGCGGTTGAATGCATTTACAATAAGTATCGACTCATGTCAGCCTGTGCAGTCCGCGCAGACTGACATGGGTCTATACTGTTTTGCTTTTTGTAAATATTCTGCATTACAAAGGATCATTTTGTCTCATGATTCAAGCGGTTGTTAACAAAATGGATTTTGTGCATCCACAATTATCTGATGACTTGTTTGGTACAGTGCATCAAGGGAATGCATTAAACTCCTTTTGCCAGAGCATGGCGCATGTGTATAAAACTGCAGAATATTCTGACAGTTTGCGTACCTGTTGAAGTGTAAAGGAGAAAGGACCTAGTTTTAAAGACACAACTTGTTGACTCTGGTTTGTATCGCCCTCGGAGTCCGACTTGAACCACATTGCGTTTGTAATCATGGTCAGAAACAATAGAGACATGCAGCAGGAAATTCTCTGAACACGTGTAAACTTGCTCCGTGTTGGTCGAGAGAATACGGACAACCATAAATGGTCACTAGTAAGCTTCTTTCTCACTGAGGAAGAGAAGAGTTGCTTGAAGGCGACAAGTTCTTCCAGGCCGGCCGCTGGGAGAATTCGGTCAACCATGCCGTCGTCCTCTTCACACGCCAACCAGCGGTTGCAAAGGAAAAAGTGCCTGGAAGAAATATTTAGCAAAAAATTTTCTTTCATAAGGCTATTGACATTCTCCTTTTTTTTCCCGCAAAAGCCTTCTCCTTAGATAGTCTTTATTGGAATAATATGTTGCCTTAAAAAGTATTTCGGTCTGATAGAACTGAAAACGCACTAGTAATTGAGTGGGGCTCTGGGGAATGGGAGTTCAGTGCATCTACGCGATACATTATACCATGCAGGTCATCACGTATGACATACATGATACATTATACCATGCAAATCATCACGTACGACATACATTATACCATGCAAGTCATCACGTACGACATACATTATACCATGCAAGTCATCACGTACGACATACATTATACCATGCAGGTCATCACGTACGACATACATTATACATTATACCATGCAGGTCATCACGTACGACATACATTATACCATGCAAGTCATCATGTACGACATACATGATACATTATACCATGCAAGTCATCACGTACGACATACATTATACCATGCAAGTCATCACGTACGACATACATGATACATTATACCATGCAAGTCATCACGTACGACATACATTATACCATGCAGGTCATCACGTACGACATACATTATACCATGCAGGTCATCACGTACGACATACATTATACCAGGCAAGTCATCACGTACGACATACATGATACATTATACCATGCAAGTCATCACGTACGACATACATTATACATTATACCATGCAAGTCATCACGTACGACATACATTATACCATGCAAGTCATCACGTAAGACATACATGATACATTATACCATGCAGGTCATCACGTACGACATACATGATACATTATACCATGCAAGTCATCACGTACGACATACATTATACCATGCAAGTCATCACGTACGACATACATTATACCATGCAAGTCATCATGTACGACATACATGATACCATTCAGGTCATCACGTACGACATACATGATACATTATACCATGCAAGTCATCACGTACGACATACATGATACATTATACCATGCAAGTCATCACGTACGACATACATGATACATTATACCATGCAAGTCATCACGTACGACATACATGATACATTATACCATGCAAGTCATCACGTACGACATACATTATACCATGCAAGTCATCACGTACGACATACATTATACCATGCAAGTCATCACGTACGACATACATTATACCATGCAAGTCATCATGTACGACATACATTATACCAAGCACGTCATCACATACGACATACATGATACATTATACCAAGCAAGTGATCGTATTTGTTTGAATATTATCCTAAGCAGTTAACGTGTACTACGGATCATATAACATTCCATTATGCTTTGCGAAGTTCTGGCACAAAATCTAGAAATAACTGAACCCTTAGTAGCTAATAATATGTACCTTGCGAACTACCCCACTTAGGTACCCCCCGTTTCCCAGTTTCCCTTTTTAAAAAATCCGGTTTTTTTTAAAAAAATAAAAGGCCGGTCTCCTTATTTTACTTTCTAGGAAAAATAAACTCGGGTCCTCCCGTTGTCCCAGTTTCTTTTTTTTTTTTAAAAATAAAAGCCGGTCTCCTACGCGACCCTAGTATTTGTACTCTCTTAAATTTATAACTCTTTATAAGTTATAAATTTTGAATTATTTATTTTCCCTTTTTTACCGATAATAAAATGGCATTTGCGATTTTTAAAAACTGTTTACGATGGATTAAAAGCGATATACTAGGATATAATCTTATTGATTACGAGAGTTTAAAGAAAAAGGATTATTGGGGGGATATGAGGTTAGAAGAAGCCTTAATACAACGAAGGATGATAGCTGAAGAAGACAGAAGAAGGATGATAGCTGAAGAAGACAGAAGAAGGATGTTAGCTGAAGAACGTTGTCCCAGTTTCCCCTTTTAAAAAATCGGTTTCCTTATTTTACTTTCTAGGAAAAAAATTTATAACCTTTCCGAGTTATAAATTTTTCTACGATTAAAAAAATTGAAAATTTCTCGAGCGTAATCTCGTTAAAAGGTGCGGAATAAAGATGAATGATAATACGTATTTTACAATAGAACCCAATCGTTGTTTAGATGAAGAAAAATGGTTCCTCAAAGAAGAACTAGAATATGATGAGTATCACGGGTTAGATATCTTTGAGGAAGGTGGTTTTGGGGCATATTTCACACTCATACCGTTTTCGACGGAAGTAATAGATCCTGCTGTAAGAATCATCGATGGTTCTCGCAAAATTATCGCCATCGAATGTAACTTTATTACGGATCATATTTTTTTAGATATAGAACGTAAAAACCTTATAAACCTTTTTTAAATAATCGGTTAAAATTTAAAAATATAATTAGCGGGTATAGAGAAGAAGGTTTTTTTACGGCTCGGTTTCATGCGAGTAATCCGGATGATGATGAAAGGTTTAATGAATTGATTGAAAAATTAAGAGAAAAGAAGTTATCTTTTGTCGAGATCGAAAAAGAACGTATAAAAAAAGGGCATATATTTGCTCATATCAAAGGTTTTTGAGTAAACTATCAAAGACAAGAAACGGGTATAGATGTAGTAATCCACTGCATGAGTGTATCGTGTACTTAAAAGAGGGGGATTTTAAAAATGTAATAAATTTATAACTCTCTGAGTTATAAATTTTTTTGAAAAATAACGATTTAAAAATTTTTGAAATTTTTTATCCCGTCTTAGCTAAAAAAAGCCTATAAAAATGCGACGTAATATGGAAGAAATAAGCGTATTAAAGAAGTTAGAAACTACTTTTATCGTGCATTTAGTTAGTACGTTAGAAAATAAAAGGTTTTTTAGCGAGAGCCTATTTTATCATGTGAGGTCAGTAGAATTTAATACAACCGAACTTATACGTAATAATACCTTACTTTACCTATTTCGATTAAATCCGTCGTTTACTACGAAATTAGTAAAACGGGTTTTTCGTTGCGGGGAGGCAATGTAATTTTAATTTTAAAATTTACTAATTGCATTTACGGAGTGAATATTCGTATAGGATACGATCAATCAGTATTTAAATTGGTATCGCGTTCATTAAATGAAAACGAACGCCCTCGTTGTGGTATTAGATTTTTTAACTTTAGATTTTATCCCAATAATGTTATTCCTCATTATAGGGAGTCCTTTAGGCCCCCGGATTTTATTTATCACAATGAAAATGAATCGTTTGAAGACGAGATAGAAATCGAGACAATAAATACATCGTCAGAAGACGAGCAAGAATCATCGGAAGACGAGCGAGAAACTGAGATAATAAACGTAAACGGTAATTCGTCGTTTCGAGAAAAAGAATGCGTTATTTGTAAAGACTTGGAACCAAATATAATGTTTTGTAATTGTGGACATATTGTCATATGCGAGGAGTGTAATAATAAGTCTAATTTTAAAAAATGTCCCGTTTGTAAAACGCTGTCAGAAACGAAACGTAAAATAGTATTTGATCAAACTTATACCCGGTTAACAAACATTGTATTTCTCGTAATATACGGAACGCTTTTATTGATAGCGATTATACCTCTTTTTTTTAAGTCTTTTTAACTAAAAAATTTATAACTTTTGAAAAAGTTATAAATTTTTATTTTTCGATCTTATAATGTCCCAAAGCTAACGTATTTATATTATCATCTAATATAACTCTTTTATCGTCGTCGTGACTTAACGATATTTTGTTTATTTTTTCCATATACATTTCGTGACCGTAACTTCTTAATATGTGCATTTGTTTGTATCGAACTTTTTTATCGAGTAAACAATCTTTATAATCATCAAAATGTAAATCATTTTCGATGACCGCCTTTTTTATACCCTTACACCTTTTTTCCTCCTTTTTATCCGAGGTTTTATAAGCGTACATTTTCGCTTTTAATCCTACGAATTCCGTCATAATTTTACCCCCCAATTCGTCTTTAAACTTCCCTATTACTTTCTTGTTACCGTTATAATAACATGGATGATCGGCAGGGTAGTTACTCGTATCAAATATTTTAGGCACGTCCGGACGAATATCTTCGTAAAGGTCGTGCGTTTCTATTTCGAGAATAAAACTATCGGTATCCGTATAACATAATTTAACTTTATCGTTATACTTTTTCTTAAAATAATTATAAAAAGTATTATACATATGTGTTTTACTGATATCTAAAATACACATACCCAAGTAAACGGGTTTGTTGTAATATATCGCGGTTTTCTTCAAATGTAAAGCCACTAAATTTTCGTCGAATATAGTCGTATGATCGTAATTAGGTTTAGCTACTTGCTTTTTATAAAAATAAGATTTATTGGAGGAAAGTAATTGTATATCTACTCTGTTTCTTATATTTTCCATCGTTTTGCCGAAGACGGAATTATTCATCAACTTAAAAAAATCTTTTTCGAAGTCATTTTCGGTTTTAGTTCTCAAATCGATATTAAGATCGATGTAAGGTTTAAGCCAATTACTTTCTTCAAATTTAAATCTGCGGCTAACGTTTTTTAAGTTAAGACCCGCGCCAATATACGTTTTTAAAGCCCGATAATGTAAAACTTATTTTTCTTTATCGTATAAATTGGGAATTAATTTTTTTACCTTTTCTACTTTTAAATGTTCGGGCACAAAGGGAAAGTCGTTATGAAGATCGTGTAACGTTTTAGGGTATTCTAATTCTACTTCTAAGATACAACCTTCGCCCTTTTTATCGCAATATTTTTCCCAATGTTTTAATTCGTTTTCCGTCATCCATTTAAAACCACGCGTAGGTAAAGGCACGCTCATTGCTATGGGGTAAAGACTATTTGCATCCACGTATATTAAATACTTCGGAGGCTCGCTCGTCACGTATTGTTGACCCATGTATTTATTATTCGCTTTCAAGTATCTCTTTGTACACACACTAATTCCGCCTCTTATCCCATCTTCTACCATTAAAAGCATGTCAATATTCGGTTTCGTAAAAAGTTCTAACTTAACATCGGTTATTTTTAACGCGGCGTCCCAAGCTAAACCGGGGGCGGTATAATACCAACTAGGGTCCAAATCGTAGTTTTTAAGACAAAGGGCTCTAAAGTTTTCGAAAACGTTAGCTTCGAGTAATACGTCCGTTTTATTATATAATTTTAAGTAATCTTCCAGCGTGTACGCGTTAAAAGTTGCCCACATGTTTATCGCGTGAGCGTAGTCCTCGTCGGTAATATGTTCCCCGGTTAAAGCGGAGTAAAACGCTTCCTTAGGCGGTAACCGCGTTTCTTTAAGTCTATTAAAAGAGTCTAAGTATTCGTACGGGAAAATTCCTTTTTTTCTTACTAGCGGCAATTCTTCTTTCGTAAAATATCGCGATAAAATTTTTAATTGGTCTTCTTCTAAATTGCTCGAAAGTTTGTCTAAACTTTTACTCATAAACTTAAAGGTATCGATAAATCTAAGTTCGTGCCATATTATTTTTCCCTCATTCTCGTCAATGGCGATATCCTTACTAAAACTAATATATTTTTCCTCGTTTAACGGGATACAATTAATTTTTCCGATATGTTTACCGAGACTTTTTATAAAAAGGTGAGCGTCGTAACCGCTAAGATTATGAAAATATACGGGGATAAAGTTCGGAGTTTTAGCGTTTAAGTTACAGGAATTATGAGCGGCACCCCTATATTTACCCGTGAAATGACAATGATCTTTTACTTTATCGTTATTTAAATCTTTACCGCATAACCAACATCACGTACTATTTTCGTAATTCGCCTCTACTTCGTTAGTAAGGTTAATAGGCTTTTTATCGCGATAATACTTTCGGTAAATTTTTTTCGCGTCGGATATTAAACTTTCTACAAACTTTTCTCCCGCATTTTTTCCGACGTAACTTCTCGTAATAGGTGGACAAACGTCGTCGTCGAAACATTTTACGAGATAGTAAAAACTACAAGAAACGTGATGATGCTTTTTTATAGTAAAACTATTTTCCGGGTCTAATTCGCAAGTGTGTATAGGATCCAAAATACTCTCGAAATTGGTGTACACGACGAAGGGGACCGGTATCTTTCTATGGTAATTTTTAAAACTTATCGGGTCGGCTCCCTTTTTAGGCATATCTAACCTAACGCCGTCGTGATCGTTACAAAATTGTCGATGTTTTTCTAAAAGATCGTCGTTTCCGAAATGGTTTAAACACCGTCTACAAAATTTAATATTTCCGTGATGCTTCGTTACCTGGCTTCTCATTAACCGATTAAAATTTTTCACGAGAGCGTAATGCGTTTTTCCGCCCTCTTTTATAAATAGCAGGTCTACGTGTTTCTTTTTTTCGACGCGCGTGTTTCTTTTAGGATGAAATTTTTCGTTTTCGTTTTCGTAACCGAAAACGTCTACGCTAATTTCCGGATTTTGTTTTTCGAACTTATTTATATCTTCGATTCAGACCGGATATTTGATTCCTTCCATATTTAAGCTGCCCTCTTTCGACCGTAAATCCCTATCGATTATTTCGGCGTGATTATCTTTAGGATTTAACGCTCTTAAAATGCACCATAAAAAACATTTATTATCCTTATTTTTTATATTAATAACGGCCTTTTTATTTTTTATCCAATCCGGTAAATCTATCCATCCATAGGCTCCCAAAGGGTCGTAAACGACAGTGTGTAGTTCCAACGACGTTATAGATACGAAAGCCCATCCGCTACCTTCTCGCTCGAACTTATCCATTTTTTCCATAATTTTGTCCCACATGTCTCGCAATAAATTGTCAACGTCGTTTCTATTTAAGTTTAAATATTGACTCGAGTGAAAAGCGAATTCTTTTTCTACCCCGTTCTCGTCCGTTAGGTAATAGTAACTACTTTTAAGAACTAACTTTACTTTTTTTTGTAGGTTACTTCTAAGAACGCTGAGAATAGGTTTTTTCGCTTCGTTAAAAAATTCTTCCGGTAGATAACCCCTTTTTCCGTCTATTTTATATTCTCTAGTATAACCCTTAAACGCCGATCTTTTTATTCTAATATTAAACCGTTCTTTAATAGGAGGAGGTTTAGGTGCTAAAGGTACCTGAGCGGAAGGTCTGGCGCGTAACCTAATTCTCGACTGTGTAGGCGCTCTAACTTGCGGCGTGGGAGGTGCTATCGATCTTCTTACGTGTGTTCTAAGTTCGTCCAGCACTTGAGGAATATCCGAAGGACTTACGGCATTAGTTAACCAATTACCGAAATTAATTACTCGCCTTCGTAAAGGTCTCGCGATTGAGGAAAATAAACTCGAAATGTAACTCGCCATTTTTTATAACGCGACGTATATTTATTAAAAGTATTAGTCAATTTTGTTACGATTTTCGTAACAAAATTTTAATATACTACGCTCATTTTATTTCCGTCGGACTGGAAGTTTATTACCCTGTCGCTAAGTATAACGGCATACGTGCGCGTGTTTGCGGGTATATTTGCGGCAAAATTCGCTTTAACGTGAATATCGGTTACGGAATATTTTATCCTTTCGCTCTGTTTACTAACGTCGAACAAAAACAGAGGATAAAGGTCTTTGTACTCTAAAGGGGTAAAGTTAGGATTAGAGGCTAAATCGTCCATGAGAAAAAACTTAGATCTTAATTTGCTAACATCGCCGTATGCTCTACTGAATCGTTGCTCGGTAAAAGAAAGTCTGCAGTCCGTTCTCGGATACTTAAAAGAATTTAACATTACGTGAATATCCGTAACTGTAACGTGATCGAATATAGCCGGATTTCTGTTTTGTTTATTTAGTCTATTCGTTTGAAAACCGATAATAATGTAACGCGGAAACTCCGGCGACGTTTTAACGGCGAGTCTCCAGGAAAATGATAGTGTTTGAGGAACTTCGGCGGTATCGTATTGTATCATCCTATAATTAACCGGAAAGGTTCCTTTGTTCTGAATATGTTTATAAAGTTCCATTTTATACTTATCTGTGGGTAACACGTGAGGCATATACCACGCTATTTTTTCCAGTAAAACTTTACCCGGCTCGTGCCGATTATTACCGCCAACGACTGCTGCTTCGGCTTTATAAATAGCGTCATTATTACCGGCTCTCGTTAAGTAAAGAGTTTGTTTCATACCGTATAATACTTTGTCGTAATCCTCGCAAAAACCGAAAATATGTTTTAACGGGATTTTAAATTCGAATGAGCCTTTCGTTTCGGGTTTCTTTATAATGAGCTCATGTCTCGCTACGAGACCCATGTTAATATGTTCGCCCTCTATCGCCGCTTCTGGTGTTGTATCCTTATACCACAATTGGTTTAAACCTCGCGATTTAGAAAAATTGTTGTCGTATTTTAACAATCCGAGCATAGTGGTAGCCCACCTCGGGTCATTTATTCTTTCGATCTCTTTACCGGAAAGGTCGTACCTAATATTACTAAAAAGATACATTAAACTGTTGTTTGCTAAAGCGACAATGTCGTCATCCGTGTATGGATTGTTAGCGTTGTTATTGCGTACTAATTTACCTTCTATAAGTAAATAGCTTTCGCTCGGATGCATAAAAATATCTTGAGTTTCGATGTTAATCGTAATATCCCCGCTAGGATTGTTAAGATTACTAACGGCGCCTGCAATCGGTAAATACTCGAAGTGTTCGTACTCTTCGATACTATCGTCTTTAAAAGGCGATTCGGTAATGTCTAAAATGCTCATTTTATTAGGTTATAATAATTTTTTAAATTATTATAACTTTTTAAGTCGTTTTAATCCCCGCACCGCTATTTAATTTTTCGACTAATTCTTGTATCGCGATCGGATCGTTGCCGCTCCCGTCTATTAAAGAGTTCACGTTTTTCGAAGTCGTCGGCGCGGGTATCGCGTTATACTTTTTCAAAATTTTTTTAGATTTAGGCGTTAAAGCCTTTTCGATTAACTTTTTTCCAGCGTCTACCGCTGTGCTTTTTCCGGCCTCTAAAGCCTTTTTAGCTCCTTCCTTAGCGACGCTCTTTCCTACATCGACAGCGGAAGAAGCGATTTGTTTAGCCGCGCTACTACTTAAAAGTCTAACGAAAAAGTTAGCTAAGCTGTTGAAGATTCCGGCTCCGCCGTATCTATTTCTTCTAGTAAATCCTCGTTTCTTATAAACGTACATATTTTATAATAAGGACATTATTCTTTTATAAGTTTCATTACCTAAAATACCTTGCCTTTTTAATTCGTCGCATACGCTTACTAACTCGTTTCTTAAACCCATGTTACCGGCCGCTTTACTAGCCATAAGTAAGTCGAGTCTTTCTAGTAACGCGTTAGGGTCGCTAGGGATAACAACTTTTTTAAGCCCTTTACCAGTTTTTTTTCCTTTTCCTTTTCCTTTCTCTATTTTTTTCCTTTTTATCTATCATTCTTTTCCAAGCGGGTTTAATATTAATTTCCCATTTTGCCTCAGCTTCGGGGTCATCTTCGTATTTTAATTTTCCAGTTTTTGGATCATTGTTAGCGTACATAGCGTTGGTGTAATTTAAAATTTGTTCGTATATCGATTCATCAATAGACTCGATTTTGTCTCGATCAGGGTTTTTTTCTGTAAGAAGTTCGTACAACCCATCCGTCATTACATACTCTCTTTCACCTTTTTCGCCGAGTTTAATATACCATTTACCATCCGCTTTTTTTACTTCTTCGACTACCTTATCACCGATAAAAAAGTCGCCGCCTTTTTCGTAAAACCCAAAATTTGTATCAGAGCCCGGAAAAAGTTCGTTTATTTCCTCTTTAGACGTCGATGGTTCTGATTTAGGTGAAGTAATAACGGGGTTTCCTAAAAAACTAATAATTTGTTGCGTAGTTTCTTTTAGTTTCGGCATCCTTTGAGGTAATTGTTCGATACCTTCTTTAATAGGTCTAAGACCTTCCGTAATCTCTCTCGCCGTAGTTTTTTGCGCTTCCGTAACAGGTTTAAATAACTCCAAAAGATCCTCTCGTAATTCTATTTTACCCGTTTTTTCCGCTAATTCGTTAGCGCGAATATTTTTTTTTATCTCGAGAAATTCTTTTACGACTTTTTCCCTTTCCGCGGGATTTTTAATTTTTAAAAAAGACATTTTTTATTAGGATTTTTTTTTTATCCTGTTTCGTAACTAAAACTGCACGAAAACTTAATTTTTGTCTTTTTAATATTCCAGCGGCCCGGCACGATGTTTTTCAACCAACTTCCGAAAGGACTCGCGCTGTTCTCTTCTTTCTCTCTCTATTAACTCGGCTTCCGTTCCGCTCGTAATCTTTTTCTTAAATTTTGACCTAATTTCTTCCTTCATCTTCTTATATTTTTCTAATTCGTCGACGATTAGTTTAAACTCTTCGTCCGTGACTTTATCGTCCGATAAAGCTTTCGAGACGTGAGTCGATATAGTATCTAATTTAGTATCCGCGACTATTTTAATCTTTTCGTGTTTTTCCGCCTTTTTCCTCGAATTGTTTACGGCGTATTTTCCGACTAAACTTAATAAACCGCAAAAACCCGCTATGCCTTCTAACGTTATAACCGCGGGTATTGAGACTACCGTAGTTAATAAACCTATTCCCCCTATTCCGCCCGCCGTAGTAATCGCTACGTCTATTTTATCAACGATACTCGCGGCTCTAAAATATTTCTTACTTAAAGCCTCCCTTTTCGTTATCTCGCCTTCTAAAAAAGTTTGTATTTCGTTAATTTTTTGTAAACGATAACCGTGCCCTTCATCGGCCGGAGGAGCCGTAGGCAACTCCGGATAACTATTAATAACTTTCATCTCCATTTTTTAAAAACGAGTAAATTTTTTTTAATACCGATAATAAACGAAACATAAAAGTTCGTTTTCTTTTATCGTTACTTTTTCTTTCGAATTATTAGTAATCGTGACTAAAATATTCGCGACGTCCCCCCAACTAATTTCGTTTTGTAAACTACATTTTTTATATCTTAGATGATAATCTAAAGAGACTAGAATTACCCCTTTAGTCGACGTAAAACCTAAACCTAAGTCCGCGAAAAATACTTGCCCGGGAGCTAAGGTAAGATCTTTTTGAGAAAAGATTTCCCAAGTTATAGGGTTTATTTTTATCGGAGGATATTTTAAATTATTTATAACTAACCATCGTATCGTTTTCGGGTTATAAATTTTCGATTTAGCGTTAAATTTACGTACGTTCATCCTTTTTTATATTATCAGTTTAATTATAAACTTATAATATAGCTCCTAAAATAGGAATATTAGCGAAAGGACTATTAGGTCCTAAAATAAGCCCTTTTCCGTCGTAAAATTTCCCCCCTCGTTTTAAATATAAACCGCTACTGGTGGATTTTAATCCTTTACCTTTATACGGACTTAAATAAAGTCCTTCTCCGTCGGTTTGTACTCGACAAACGCAGCCTCCTTTTTTAAGATAAAGTCTGGATCCCATAGCTTTTTGTATGCCGGATGACGCTAAACCGGAAAGAGCTCCTACTCCTAACGCGGGTAAAACGGTTTTAGCTATAGCCGGTAAAGCGCTAGCGGCTAAACCCGCTAACATTCCTAAAAAACCTCCTTCTATTTTAGCGTTATGTTTAAGCTGTTTAGCGGACATTCTTATCGTTACCCCTGTACCTTTTTCGAAAGCTTTCGCTATTTTTTTCGCTTGAGACAAGGTAACGGCTAAAACGTCGTTACCGTTTAAATCTTCTCGCGTTAAACGAATATTAACTTGGCAACTTTTTTTAATAGCGGATTTAAGTTTATTCTTTTGTCCTTCAGATATATTAACTTTAACGTTCGCGTATCTAGTCATATTTTTTATACGTTTTTAAATTTTTTAAATGCGTTTTTATTTTACGATTCTCTAATATGAAATCTGATCGTTATATTTTCCCCTCTGAGATTTAATAAATTTCCGTCTTGATCCGTAATTTTTACTTCCATATTATGTATATCTCTTAACGTTATCGGTAAATATACTAAATTGAGCGGAGACTCTATTATCTTATATCCCGGCGCGACATTCGGGAAAAAAGAGTAAATCGTATTTCGCATTAATCCGTTAACGTAGCTTCCCGAGATAATATTAACGTTAACGAGCACCAAATTTATACTGAGAATATTTACTACGTTTTCGGATTCGTGAAAACCTTTAACGTATTTCGCGCGAGTAAAACCTAATACTTTGGAAATGGAATTCGGATGATTAAAATCTACTTCGTAACCGTTTTCCAGGATAAGAATAGATTTTAGAGTATTTGTATTCGCGGAAATATTAATAGGATAATTATCGTTAACTAAATCGACGTGACCATTTTTTCTCATTTCCTGATGAATAGTATCGTTAATGTCTATAAGGTCGTAACTTCCTTCGGGTATCGTTATTTTAAACCAAGAAGCACCGTCGTTCGGAGAATAAATAAACGCGTTATTCGACTCGTTAATATTAGGAAAAGAGTAATACGTTTCTAAGTTTACTAAAGCTATTTTGTATTTTCTTTCGTAATCCAGTCGGATAGGAGGATTAAAATTAGTCGTAAACAACGTCATGTCGTCGCTTACTATAATCTGTAAAGATTCTTTCGGACGCGTGTTTTCGACTACTCGTTTTAAAAGATCTTCCATTTTTTTTAAAAAAGAAATATATTTTTTAAAAAAAAAAATATATTTTTTAATTTATAAGTACGGCCAGCCCGTTGTTAACTTCTCTTTAAATTCTATTAATTTTTCGACCGCCTCGCATAATTTTAATAAGTCTTTTTCGGTAAAATTTTTTAACTTAGATTTATCGATATAATATTCTTCCGGATTCGCCCTAAAACAATTACCCGCGGGCACCCATTGAATTTTTACCATCTTTCGGATCGCGAACGTAAGTTCCTTTAAAATAAGATATTCTAGATCCCATAAACCGTTATAGTCTATAGGTATATACGCATCACGCCCGTGATACGTTCCAAAATGAATTCGGTCGCTTTCAGTCATTTCATCTTCATTCGCTGGCGGATCTTCATCTATCATTATTATATTATTTTTCATTTTTTCCCGATTATAGTTTAATTTTTTAATTCTTATTTCATTTTTTTTTATCAACTCGGAATATAAAAGGTATCTAGCCCGTCTCTGTATTTTCCTTCGTCTTTTTTACTCGATAAATCGATAACGATAAAACCGTAAGGTTTTTCCCAGACTTTTTTACAGAAATTTCTAAACTCTTCTTTAGTCATATCTTCGCTTACGTGATCGCTATAAATATGATTAATATTTTTCTGATCTTGCCTAAAAAGGCAAATAAAATTCGCGTTTTCTCTAATAGTTTGCCTAGGTAGCCTAAAATAGTTTTGCGAAAGATAAAAACAATCGACGTTACTATGTCTTCCGCGTACGTAATAACACTCGCACTTATTTTGTCTTTCTAAAAGTAAGTCGTCGAATATCATTAAATTTTTATCTTCCGATTTTAATTCTCTCGGATCGGGAACATCGTCGGTACGTTCGAAAAAACTACATCTTATATCCGATTTATTCGCTAAGGTTACAGACCATCGTTCGATAAAAGGTTCGAGAGAAACATTTTTGCTTTGAACTAAATCTCGCTCGTTAAATAAGCGTAAAATTGCCTCTTTCGGTAATTTTTCTTCGAAGGCTTTTTTAAGTAAACGATATTCGGGCTGAAAAAGGCTTCTCCCGAAAACCATTAAATAATCGTAATCCAACCATCCCGGCCTTATTAAAAGGTTTATTAAAAGCGTAGTCTTACCGCAGCCGGATTTACCGACTACTATTCCTCTTAAGCTTTTAGGTAAAATAAGATTATTACGCCTTTTCGTAACTATATCATTCCACGATAAATTAGCGATATCCATTTTTCTTAAATTAAAAATTTTTAAAATTTTATTTCTCGTTAACGTCATTAGTTTATAGTTTTAAAAAAAAAATAAAATTATAAAAAAATGTATTGCGTTAAATGTAAAAAAGTTACCGAAACCAATAACGTACAGCACGTCGTTACTAAAAACGGAAGAAATATGGCGCGCGGTAAATGCGTCGTATGTGGAAATACGAAAACTAAATTCGTTAAAAAAAAAAAGGTGGCTCATTACTAAACAAGTTTATAAATAATTTACCCGTCGAAATGCATCTTCCCGGCCATAACTTTACCGGTCCCGGTACTAAGTTAAATAAAAGGCTTAACGAAGATTTAACTCCGAAAGAATTTAGTAAACCGATAAACCGCGTAGATAAAGCGGCTTATCATCACGATGTTTGTTACCTTAAATACGACGACACGGCTACCAGAAATTCTATTTGCGACGCTAATATGTTAAAGGAATTAGAGGGAATTTATAATCCTACGCTTAGGGAAAAAATAGAGCGATCGGTCGTCGGTAATCTAATCGGAGCGAAAAAAAGATTCGGAATGGGAGTTAATAAAAAAAAAAAATTCGTCATGACGAGTTTATCGGAAGAATTACATAAACCCATAAAAAGAAAATTTAAGAAAAGGAGAATCTTAGTAAACGGTATCGATAGAATATGGGCCGCGGATTTAGTAGACATGCAGGCATTTTCCAAATATAATAGGGGGATCAAATATCTTCTCGCCGTTATCGATATCTTTTCCAAGTACGGCTGGTTATTACCGTTAAAAAATAAAACGGGAAAATCCGTCGCCGAAGCGTTAAAGACTATTTTTAAAGAGAGAAAACCGGAAAAAATATGGGTAGATAAAGGTAAAGAGTTTTATAACGCCGACGTTAAAAAACTAATAGAATTGTACTCTACCGAAAACGAGGAAAAATCTAGCATAGTAGAGAGATGGATTAGAACGATGAAAGAAAAAATGTGGAAATATTTTTCCGCTAATTCTACTAACATTTACGTTAACGCGTTACCCGTTCTCGTTAAAGAATACAATAACGCGAAACGTTCTTCTATTAAGATGACTCCGGTAAACGCTAGTAAAAAGGTAAACGAAAATATCGTTTGGAAAACTCTTTATCTGGAAGGACACGAAATAAGGGATATAAATCCTAAGTTTTCCGTAGGCGATAAAGTAAGGATATCTAAAAAGAAAAAGACTTTCGAAAAGGGATATACTACAAGATGGACCGAAGAAGTTTTTACGATTTCCGAAATAAAAAATACTTCGCCCGTAACGTATAAAATTAAAGATCTTAACGGAGAAGAAGTAAGAGGTTCTTTTTACGAACCCGAATTACAAAAAACTAGTCAGGAGTTATTTAGGATAGAAAAAGTTATTAAAAAAGGGAAAAATAAATCTTTGGTAAACTGGAAAGGATATTCCGACGAGTTTAATTCTTGGGTCGATAACGAGAACATAAAAAATATTTAAGTTAAAAAAAAATGCGGGATATCGCGATTAAAAACGTAATTTTACCTAATAAACCGTTAAGTAACTTCGAACTAGAAGACGCCGCTAAAAGATTAAAGTTACCTTTTTTTAGGGGAGTGTCCGTAAGAAACGCTTTACCTAAAAAACCTAGAAAAAAAGAATGTGGTATATTAAATTTAGACGATTCTAACGGACCCGGTACGCATTGGGTCGCCTGGTATAAAGACGGTAAACTAAAAAATTATTTCAATAGTTACGGCATAAGGCCGCCTATCGAAATAGAAAACTACTTAGGAAATCCGATACTTTATAATACGGAGCAATTACAGCGAGCCGATCAAGTATTTTGCGGTCATTTATGTTTGTTCATTTTAAAAGAGCTAACTTCCGGTCACGAATTTCAGCGCATTTTAAATAAACTTTTTTAGTTTATTAAAAAAGATGCCCGTCGATAAATTCGGAAGAATGGACGAAGTGAAACCTAGCGAAGACGGTATTTCGATCTCTTACGTCAATAATAATTTTTTACGTAAAGACGGAACCACGGAAGTTACCGGTTCAATAAATATGAACGGTAATACGTTAATGAGGGTTAGTAATCCCGTAGATCCCCAAGACGTAGCTACTAAACATTACGTAGATTCTAGCGAGGGATTATTAAAAGAAAATGGGGGTTATCATATTTTAGGTCATTTAAACATGGGATTTAATAAAATAAAAAACTTATTCGATCCGTCGGAACCCAACGAAGCCGCTAATAAAAAATACGTAGATAGTCGCGTTAGCGCCAGTATTAACGTCAATTCGGCTTTCCTTTACAGAAACGGCGAATATATAGCTACTTCAGATATTTCTTTAGGAGGACGAAGAATTAATGATGTCGCTACTCCTTTAGAAGAAAATCAAGCCGCCAATAAAAATTACGTAGACTCGTCGATTTTAGCGAATATAGGAGGAGAAGTTTTAACGAAAAACCCCGACGGCTCTTTTACCGCAAACGGAGTAATAAATATGAGCGGAAAAAGAATTACGAAATTACCAGAGCCGTACGGAAATTACGATCCCGTAACGAAATTTTATTTAACTAAGCGGTTATTAGCTACATCGGCACATATAATAAATGAGTACAGAAAGGAAATAAGTAAATCTATAATAAGTATCCACGCGGAAGAACAAGGGCCTTTAACGAAAGGAAATTTCGAGTTTTCTTTCGGTAACGGTAGTAGCGGAAGATCACACCGTTTAGGCGGTTATTGTATGTCTGCTCCCGGTAGGATTATAAGGGGTAGTTTAACGGTTTTAACGGGAAACGATATTTTAGATGAAGAAGCTAAAATTAACGTAGTAATAAACGGCATCGAAAAAACCGACTACTCCTTAATAAAAAAAGTAGGAGAAGGCTGTAGCTGCGTAGTTTTTCCTCAGCCTTTAGAATTAAATCGATGCGACGTCATAAACTTTTTAACGAAGACTGATAATCCTAACGCGAAAAACTCTTATCTAACGATACTCGTAGAACTCGATTTATAAAAAAATTTATAACTTTTTTTAAAAAAAGTTATAAATTTATAAATTATTTATTTAATCTTCGTCGTCGGACCCTAACGTTATTTCCGTCGAAGGTTCGATAGATTTTACTAAATTTTTAGGAGGATCGACATTCTTTTTAATAATAATGGCATCTGTAACTCTCGTCCGTATCTTTACTTTAGACGAAGTAGTAAAAATATCTTCTATTTCGATAAAAGCGACTAATTTACAATTTACTTTTTTAATAGTCTCTAAATTTTCCATTTTTTCGAGATTTCCTTCTTCGTTCTTTTCGTAAAAAATAGAAGATATTTCGCTTTTCGTAATTTGACCGTCTTTGTTATAAGTTTTATCATGATATAGTTTCGGAAAGAAAATATTATCGTCTACAATTTCCAACTTGTCGAAAAAATCGTTTTTCTTCTTCTTTATTACGGCCTTTTCTTTCGCTTCTTTTTGTAAAAATTCCGAAATGTTATCTAACGTTTTTTTAAATTCGGTTTCTTTTTCGCTAGGATTTTCCGCATCGTAAAAAGATCGTAGGGGCAAAAAGTATTCGCCCGTTTTATCCTCGTATTTAAAAATTCCCGGAGAAAACAGAATGGGAGAACGAAGTCGTAACCCTCTCGTTTTCCCATCGGGATACGCGTATTTAACTTTCATCGTTTGGTAACTATACCTTTTATTTATTTCACCTTCGCGCAGACTCAGATTTTTTATATCAAAATCTTTAAACTTTATAAAATTTTTACTCGCCATATTTCAGACGATTGACTTAAAAAACTAATTTTTTAAAATCAATTTTTAAAAATGGACGTAAAAGTTTCTACTCAATCGTTTCTCGCTCACACGAATATGAGCGATCTTAACTTAGAAAAGCTGTTCGACGAGATAACTCCGACGGTGGAGTTAATGTATATGGCATACAAACAAAAAGAAGTGGGAAAAAAAGTTAAAAAAAGAAAAAGTAAAAATTTCTCGAATTGTATTTCGTTTTCCTTTTTCTTCGACGATAAAAATATCGCGTTAAAACTATTTAGAAATGGCTTAATACAGAATGCGGGGTGTAAAAGTCGTGAACATTGCGAAAGGGGTTTAGTTTTTTTATGGACCGTACTCAAAGAAACTCCCTCGTGTTCTTCGCTAAATAGTTTAAACGTAAGTCTGGTGTCGGTAATGAGAAACGTTACCTCTAATTTAGGTTTCCGCGTTGACAGAGAAAAATTAGAAAAATATTTTTTCGAAAATCATAACCTCGTCGCCGCGATAAACGGAAATTTTACGACGACTCGATTTAACGTGCCCGTGGGATCCGTAGAAGATATGCCGGTTTATGAGTTCGAAATAAGCGGAAAAATAATAAAATAAGTTCGAGAAGGGAAATAACCTTCAAGAAGTTTCGCGAACGAGCCGGGAAAAAAAATATTACTATAACCGTTTTTAGGACGGGACGAATCACGTTTTCCGGAATCCACGAAAAATACCAAGATCCTACGATAAAATGGTTTTTCGATATAATATTAAAGATAAAAGATGAGATCTCCGCGAAGGAAATCCCGGTTTGTTTTCTTAAGGATTACTTGCATCCGGCGCGATAAATTTATAACTTTAGTTTAAGTTATAAATTTTTTACGTATAAACTAGCTATTTTTTTCTCTCCTTCTTTTAGAACGGTGAGAAGTTCAACTAAGACGTGAACGGCGTAATTAACGTCCGCGTGAACTTTTTCTCGAACATCTTCATTTTCAATATTTCTCCATTCCTGGCGTACCCTGACGATAATTCCTCTGATCTGACCGCGTATAACATCGTGTAATTCTTCGATTACATCATCCACGTAATAAGCGGGTGACTCTCGCGTAAGTTCACCGTCTTCCGCGTAACAATGAAGATAGTTACTAATATCCGTAAAGATACGCGTAATTTCGTAACAACCATCTTCGAGGAGCGAATCGGGAATATGAAACCAAAAAGGGCCAACGATTTTAGAAATACGAATTAAAATTTTGCAAAGAAATTTAAAACTATCGTGAGTATAACCTGTCAACCCGATAGTCAAACTCCTTATTTCGGGGACAACGTCTTCTAATTTGCGAGCGCTTTTTTTATTAACTTTTTTAAATAAATTTATGTTCATTATTACCCCATTTATATAGAAAAAAAATCTTAAAACAAATTTATAACTTAAAATTAAGTTATAAATTCTTTTTAACCCTGTACGAATAATGAGGCTATTTTCTTTATCATTTTAAAAGTAAAAGGTATAACGCCTTTTATTACGTAAATAGCACAATTAATATCCGTGCTAAATTCTTCCCGTTTAATCTTAGTTATGATACTATCGATTTTATTATCGCGTTTTTTTTACTTTATTGAGACATTTTAAAATAGATTTCGTAAATATTAATTCGTGGCTACGATTTGGACCGGGTGTTCTGTCTTTCATCAAAAAAATTAATGAACAACTAAGCTCAATAAATATATCATCATTTATATCTTTAAAAGCTTTTTCCACTAACGAAAAATCATCTTCATTAAACGGGGGATTGCAATTAAAATCCCGCGCCGAAGCCTTTAAATTAATACGCTTTAAAATGTTTTTAACGATTTCAAGATTAATGTTAACGTAGTTTATTCCTTCGCAAATTAACATACGCATATCTTTTTCAGCTTTTTCTAATGCTAAACCCCGTTTTTTATTAACTTTTTTAAATAACTTTTCGCTCATTATTTACGTCTTATTTAAAACGAAATAATTAAAAAAAATCAAATTTATAACTTTTTAAAAAGTTATAAATTTAGCGTTAAGAAGCGCATAAAGAACATTCTAAGACGGAGATATCGTCCGACCGTTCGTCTGTTTCCCCCCTAAAATAATATAATCCTTTACAACCTAATTCCCAGGCTTTATAGTGAACACGATTAACATATTTTTTACTAGCACCGGAAGGTATAAAAATGTTTAAAGACTGACCCTGACATATGTACTTCTGTCTGTCCGCCGCTAATTCTATTATCTTAATCTGATCCATTTCTTCGGCCGTCTTAAAAATTTCCTTATTAATCGGCATCGGAGTATTAAGATGACTTATCGAACCTTTATTTTTCGCGATACTATCCCATATTTTCTTCGTATCTAATCCTTGTCGACGTAAAATTTTTTCTAAATATTTATCTTTCTCGAGAAACATACCGGCGCGCGTTTTGGTTACAAAAGCGTTAGCTACGACGGGTTCGATAGAAGGAGAACAATTCGCGATAATAGAAATATTAGCGGTAGGAGCGACCGCTATTAAATGGGAATTTCTTTTTCCCGTTCCTTCCATTGACGGACATTCTCCTCGTTCTCTCCCTAGTTTTAAAGTAGCCATTTCCGCGTATTTTTTCAGCTTAGAAAATAACTCTATATTAAATTTTTTCGCGTCGGAAGATTCGAACGGAAAATTCATCATACGACAGGCGGAACCGAATCCCATAACTCCTATTCCTAAAGGTCGGTCTCTTATCGCTCCTTTTTTAGCTTTAGATAATTCCGGCGGACAATTTTTAATAAACGATTCTAAAACGTTATCCAAAAAACGAACGATATCTTCTACGACTCGCGACGTCCATTTATAAGGATATTCCGCGTTTAAAGAAGCTAAACAACATACGGCGGCGGTACTATCGTCCGTAGGTAAATGGATTTCGTTACATAAATTACTGCTATAAATTTTTAATCCTTTTTCTTTCATCTCTTCAGGAAGAAATTTATTAATCGTATCGATAAAATTTAAATACGGAGTTCCGGTTCTGCTTCTAGTTTCTAAAATCATTTCCCATATTTTCCTCGCGCTCGTAGGCGTCCGTTTTTTAGTCTTAGGATCTATTAAATCGTAATCGGTACCATTTTTTACGGCACGCATGAAGTCGTCGGTAATATTAATCCCGTTAAATAAATTAAGATTTTTCCGATTAACATCTCCTCCGGTAGGTATTCTCATAGTAATAAATTCTACTATTTCGGGATGAGTAATATCGAGATAAGCGGCGTAACTTCCTTTTCTAGTTTTTCCCTGTTTATAAGAAGTCACTACGGAATTAATAGGAGATAAAAAAGATACCGGACCGGATGACTTACCGTCAGCCGATCTTACCGAACTCCAATCGGCACCGACTCCTCCGCCTACGATTAAAGACCAGCACGTATCCGCTAAATGTTCGATAATACCGTCTATCTTATCCGGAATATGAGAAACGAAACAAGAAATAGGTAAACCCCTCTTAGAAGACTTTCCCGCGTTCGCTAAGATAGGGGAAGAAAACATAAATAATTGAGTGGACGCGTAATCGTAAATTCTTTGCGCGTGTTTTAAATTATCGGAATAACTAACCGCGGCGCGTGCGAATACTCTTTGAGGAGTATCGTCGTCGTACCGGTAATAATATCCTTCGAGAAGTTTTTTACCGTGTTCGGACAAAAGATGATCTAAATTATTATTAATAGTAATTCCTAAATAATCTTCCATTTTTTATATACGAGCAGCGAAATCTTTAATATTCAAATAAAAATATTGATTACTAACTTTAAAATGGACGATAAAGAATCGATAACGATGACCGACCCGGAAACGCATTATAACGAAAAAATCGCCAAAAATAACGCTAACATTAAAGCGTTATTAGCTAAGATAAATAAACTAAAAGAAGAAAACGCGCGTTTTAGAAAAAAGAAAAAATTATTATTAACTCTTTATAATAGATAAAATATATATTTTTATAAAAAATATATATTTAAATTCGACGTTTTACGAGGGGGGAATTATAAATTTTTTAAAACTTTCCTTTCTGCACATAGGGCATTTATTCGTTTTATCGCAAGCTGCGCATATAGGAATATGCCCGCATTCGGTAAAAAGTACGCATGATTCTTCGACATAACAGACTGCGCATTCTCTACTCGTTAAATACGTCGGTTTGGGTTGGCAATATAATTCCTCATCATCCTCTTCTGGTATTCCAAAACCTATATGAAAAAGAAAAATGACTTCGGGATGACTCATCTTCATTAATTGTAAAAGAAAAATATTAATTTCGTTAAGTAAACGGGACGATTCACCAATTTCGATAATTTTTTCGTGACTGATGTATTCAGTATTAAGATGGAAGTAACAAGCGAGTCTTACCTTTAAAATTACTTCACCTTCTTCTAAACTTCTACTATATAAATAATATATATAATCTTTAATTGCCTGAAAATTGCGCGAAATAAAATCTCTAGGTACATCATCCCCCAAGAAAAGTAATTCATTTTCACCAATGTCGCAAAAACTTAAATAGCTATCATCAAACCTAATTTTATTAAGACTATTAGGTACATAAACTGGAATGCCATTAAATTCTCTTCTCATAACGGATAAAAATTTTATACGTCTCGCTATTCTTTCTCTTTTTCCCCGAGATAAAGTATTTAATACTTTTATCGCGCGAATATTTTCTTTATCACCGCTAATTTCGTAATCGCTCATTTTCTAACCACTCTTTTAAGCTAGATAAAATTTAGAGAATTTCAAAAATAAATTTATAACTCAGCGAGTTATAAATTTTTTTATAAAAAAAATTATTTAGTTTTGTGTTTTCTCCATCCTTTACGTTCATAACCGTCTATTCTTCCTTTTCTAAACTCCCTCACACAACTATCATATTTTTTATCCATTTTATCCGCGTTTAATTTTAAAACGAAATAATGATCAAAACGATTAAAATCGTGTAAAATAGGAACCATATTTAGAATACATTTGCGATGGTTCTTATTCGTTCTATCTTCCTCTTCGGTTTCGAAAATTCTCGCGTGTTTACGTAAATTTTCCTTTAATTCGGTTAAATACGTATTTAAGTAAGGAAGATATAATTCCTTTTCGGTACCGCCTTTAGCGTAACGAACAAAATCTTTCTCGCGTCTAAAGAGTTTTAAAAAATTATAAAAAGCCCCTTTCGAAAGGGATTTAGTCGGTAAATACTCGTGCCATTTTATTATTCTTCGATCGAAAGATTCTAAGACTTCTTTTACGGAATAACCGCTTAATCTATGATCTAAACAACCAAAATCTATTTCATTAAATTTATCCATCTTTATTCCACGCCTTTTAACGGAAATACGCTCGAAAAATTTTCAAATTTTTAATCGTAAGAAAAATTTTTAACTCGGAAAGGTTATAAATTTATTTTTTCCTAGAAAGTAAAATAAGGAGACCGGCTTTTATTTAAAAAAAAAAAAAAAAAGGAAACTGGGACAACGGGAGGACCCGAGTTTATTTTTCCTAGAAAGTAAAATAAGGAGACCGGCCTTTTATTTTTTTAAAAAAAACCGGATTTTTTAAGAAGGGAAACTGGGAAACGGGGGGTACCTAAGTGGGGTAGTTCGCAAGGTACATATTATTAGCTACTACCCTTAACCACACAATACCGAGTTTAACAAACCCTGAAAAAATATGCCTTTTAAAACATTGTGGGAAAGAAGAAAATTCTTGTTACCAACATTATCTCCTTTTCCACAAGTCTTCGACACGTCTAGAGAAAATCCAACAACTTAAGCCATAGTGAACGTGTTGTCTACAAATGTTTTCAATATGGACATGTCTGAAATTTTGTCGTTTGGTAACGGGTTATGATGCTATGTATTGCTTGGAAAAATAGTATTGGAGCTCTTTCCTTCTTACTATTCTCTGTCTTGTTTATTATTATCATTTGCTGTTTATTCCCGTACTATTTCAGTGTTGTAATTTTTGAAGTTCGGTTTATTAAAAAGAAAAATCTTGGTAGCCCCCTTTAAAAATGAGGATACAGAAAGATGATGGAATATTAGGCCATAGATCTCAACACTAGAAACTGAAACTTCACATCAATAAGAAAACGATAAACCTAAGGTAAGTTACCAGAAATTTGACGTGTTATCAGAGGATAGTCCAAATATACCAACCTTTCCCCTGTTTGTAGGTCAGTTACTTCGATCTGGTCCAGGAACCAGGATCGATCCTTACCGGTGCCGGAGTTATCGTGCCATACCCTTAGGAAGGTCAAAGATCCCAGCTTTCTTTCTACACTCAGGATGTAATTCATGATACTGCCTTTATCGTGACTCTAAAATCATTTTTACAAAACGTCTAATTAATAATGTTGTTGTTGTTGTTGATGATAATAATAATAATAATAATGATAATGATAAACAACAAACATCATCCTCATCATCATAATCATAATTGTCTACATGTATTCGTATTAAGGTTTAGAAGGTGCCCGTATGAGTCAGTATATCCATGTCGAATTATACATTGCCCACCCCTCCCCTCCTTTACGTCATGCTATGGAACAATCAAATGGCGTTCTGTCTATTATATATTGATAAAACAAAACAATAGCTTTGAAAATGACCTAAAATGACATTGTTTAAACCACAATTTCACCCAATAGTTTGCTTTAAAACAAAAATATCATTTTAGAGTAATTTCAAAAATCGTTGTTTTATTGTTCCCGATATGTACGTACCATCAGATTGTTGAACAGAAGTAAATATCACTTTCACCATTCACAAAAAAGAGAGAAATATTCCACCAACCTTGCGCTTTCCGTCAAACAGGCGGCGTACACCGGTGTCTGCCTCTTCTCCAGATATTATAAAGCTGATGTTAGATTTGGTGCCTGCACTCTTTTTCATTCCAGTAGATACGGACAGTTGGTAGTGATAGTTGTCAGTGGGTAAGTTGTCCTCTAGAGGAGTTGCACCCCACTGTAAGACGATAAAGAAATGTAAAATTTGAACCCGTTAAGTACCATACACGATATGAAGAACTTTTGAAGACGGTATAGATCAAGATCAGACTGCACAGAATTGTTCAGTCTGATCGTGGATCTACACCGTTCACTTGTATAGTCAAACCTATGAGATAAAAATCTTTTTGAATTTTAGCAGACTGTATTTTCAGCCTTCGAAAGGGGCCGTGTATACCTCTGGCACGAAAAGAGTTAAATTGCTGAAAGTATTAAAGGAAAATTTAAAGCAAAGAGCACAATCCTTAATACTGCGATTTTACCTTTTTTGTCGCCGGGAAATCCTTCGATAATTGCTGATGAACTTCTTATTGTCCAGCTATGAGCCTTTTCAATTTACTATTCAATTGAACGAAAATACTTGCAATATAGTCAGTGCGAAAAGTCATGATCGTATGAGAATTGTAAAGAATGCAAGCTTTACCTTTATGATATCCTTCTTGTCCATATGTCTCGCCCAGATCAGACCAATGACGTACAGACCTAGTAGCGCAACGACTGTGCTGAAGACTGCGGCATTCTCGTTTAAATTCTTAAATTTTGCCCACACGTTTTTGAAGTCGATGGTGTTAGGTGGCACCACCATTTCCCCGCCAAATGACGTCAGATGTGTGCATAAACACTGGGTGGAGTTAGGTGTTGTTAAATTGCCAACCTGTCAATAAAGTGCATGTATATTTTCTAAAATTCAAAGCACTGTAGGCCATGCCGTATTCCCTAAGGGGGTATACGCTCAGACCTCCTGACTATTAACAGCAGTGGTGATCTTAAACATGTAAATGGATATACTGCTAACACTTTATCATTCTTTATCATTACTTTTAAAACGAGGAAGGCCTTTACTCTTTACCAGACGCAACATTTTAGAACTTTCCAGTTTGAAAACATTTGAAGACGACAGTGTGGCCTACATGTAGGCATTTATCTTTCGTAGAGAGGACAAAGTCGGGTCAAAATGATAGTAGCCTGCATTTCTTCTTTTTCTACAATGTTAACAAAATTTCAGATCATTAAAACACGGCATTATATTGTAATAGGTCTGTTTGTCTGCATTCATTACTCAACCTAGGCGATGGCGTCGTCTTTTGAAAATTGGTTTCTTGAGCGATGTGATTGTAGCCGTTGTGAGGTCTGTAAGATCAGTGCTATTAAAAAGGTTTTTATTTGCTACTGTATGCTGTTTTCAGAATCATTTTAGTAACATCAAAGCTATCAATAGGATACACTAATCGATGTAAGGTCTTTGTCATGAAGAGATTTTTTTACACGAAGCTTAAATCAGCCTCGCTGAGGAAGTGATTTGTTTTCAAGCGATAGGGTTATGAGCTTGTTTTTTCAAGAATTTCGTCACCGAGTAATGTCTCTAGTGCTTCGATAGGTGAAACCTCTTGCCTGGAATCCTATGTGCTTTCCCGGATTAATTTTGATTCAGCCTCTGGAATTCTTCAGTCCTGTGTTGTAACGACCCCATGAAAGAAGCCATGTGAAAATATTGTGGGGAAATTGAGAAAATGCTGGTAACCAACATTTTCTCCTCTTCCCACATTATTTTTCTTCTCTTTCAAAAGCACATCCAATTTTTCAGCTACACCTCAGTTGTCGTGTGCAACGCTTTTAATTCGGGCAAGTCTAAAATTGTGTAGTGTAGTAAAGGGTCAAATCCACACGCACCTCACATCCATCGGATGACCAGCCTTCATTAATTGGATCCCAGAATCTACAGCCACCGAGAAACACCTGGAACGTATAGTTAAAGGACGTCTCTGCCGCCTGGAAGTCCATCTTTCCCGCTGTAATGTAATACAGAATAGGTTGGCATGGTAAAAACAACTGGGACTCCAGTTGTTCCTTTGCTCAGAGTCGCTTTTATATATTTGGATTTTGGTCCTCGAATCTGGCAACTTACAAGGTTTTATGAAAGTCACAACCAGTGTAAAAGTAATTAAATCCTCAGATAAAGTCTGCTCGATTGAGTGATAATGCATTTACGCACCAAACTAGCTCTGAAAAGCCGAAGACAGACAGTGTGAGACAATGCTAGGAAAATATTCGTAAGGCAGTTTACTATATAAGACATGAACAATTCAAGCTGGTTTTAAATATGATTGCGGTTCATTCTTGGGGAAAGAATAGCAATAGATCAGCCCTGGGAAAAATTTCCGGTTTTCGTTTATTTTTAATACCACAATATTGGGTAACTTCTGTACTTTTTTTTAATGTTATAACTTTCATTTGGGCCTAGGAAAATCTAAACACAATAATAAAATCAAAACACAATTTTTCTGTCATCGCCACGGGCGACAAGAAAGCCATTGCTGAAGCAAAGATCATGATCAAACAGCAAAACATGTCCATTCCGATCTTGGACTTACTCCGATTTGAACTATGACTAAAGTCGCGGGTTTTTACTTCGATCACATTTTTGGAAATCAATAAAAACAAAATAATTAATCTGCCTGTAAAAGTACTCACATCGCAGGCGAACGCCGATCGTGTAATTTCCTGCACGTCTTGTTAAATTGGCTTCAGGGAAAAATGTATGACGTAACATATCTCTGTGTTCCCAGGTCAAATTTCCTGAGAAACTGTCTTCCGGGTAAGGTAGCGTTGTCATTTCCAAGTAATGCGTGTCGTTTGGATGGTCTTCGTACTGTTATAATGAAATATGAGCACAAAATACTAAGGTCTAAACATTGGGAAAGTAATAAGTTTCTAAGAAATCATTATTTCTTCACTAAATGCTATGCTGTGCTCATAAGAATCGGCTGGACGAAATATCGTCACTGTAAAAATAATATCTTCACACTGATACTACATGGTGATGACATTAAATGTAGCATTTCTAAAAATAAAGTAACTGTTAAACCCCTTTAATCCTTTAACAAGATCCTGTGTATTAACGCTTGGGCTGCTAAGCGCGACTCACTGACCTTTTGCGGACAGTGCATATCAAGATCAGACTGTACAGAACGTGCAGTCTGATCTTGGATCTACACTGTCCGATAAGGAGATTTTTTTTCCTCCAAAAATACCTTTGAAATATGAAAATTTGGGTTTTTTTACTGTCGGCTTGAAAGGTTCATTTCTTTTATTTAGCAGGATAAGGTTTAACGACCCTAGGCTTTCGAAAACATTGTAACCAGCATTTTCTCCCACAACGTTTTCTACCATTTTAAAGACAAATTCTATCAGTTCAGCTACATTGAGATTTTTGGTCTGCAGAGGCCTTCAACAATATGGTATCAGTTTAAATTCTTGTTGTCTGGTAAATATTTGTAATTTATTTTGAAAACACTACATACATGTAGGCCACACGCCCACATACATCTTGCATATACACACAGTGTGTTCTGCCGACATATCAAGAAAAAAAAATCTTGATTAAGCTTTTTTTATGCACGCGTAAATCTGTGGAAAACGTTGAGGAGAATCACAAAGTAATTAGGGGATTTACTAGGCCACATGTAAAAAAAAACTTGCAACATATTAACTATATCATATAACTGAGAATATTTAAAGCACATGTATAGAAACCTTCCAACTTCAGTTACTGACATATTTATCTGGCTAATCAAATCTGGCTCGATGAAAATGTCTTAGATTTTGAGCAGTATATGTCTACATGACTATAATACTTACTACAACCTCGTTTTTTTTGTTTTTTTTTTGTCAAGACATAATTTAACAGAACTTTCGATTCTTTGATGTATAAATGTGTTAGGTAGGGCTTATCATAGAGTACAAAGGTAGAGTAGAGGTTTGATACCAGCGAATATGAATTGGTTGTAAAATAAAAGGATTTAAAGATTCAAAAGACAGGACAACAGTAATAAGGATAAACATTTCCTTTGGCGGAAAACAACAACAACAACAACAAAAAGACCCGTCCTAATTAATATTACCTGAATTAAAACGTCGAAGAGATCGGAAGAATCTGGATACTGCGGACGCACAATGACGTGTATAGTCGTGTCATTTTTAGCAACGCCCACTTTATGAGTGTTCAAAACACTTTCCCGCGTTCCTGTTCTTAGTTGTAATTGATGCAGTTGAGGAGGCTGCATTCTCTCGGGCTTTCCTGGATTGATAAAATAGATCTTGAGATTTCTTCCGCCTACGATATGATAGCGATAAGAGAAAGTCTATCAAGCTTGCTCCTGTATGGTTGGTTACAGTAGTTTAGCAAGTCCATATCATGTATCAACCAATGAGCCCTTTCACCACCGTAATCGACATATGTAGCTTTTGCAGTCTGCAGAAAGTTCTGGGCCATTTCCGTTAGTATTTTGGTTATGTCAAGGCTAACATTGCACCGATCCATACTTTCATAGAGTTTCGTTATCAGCACTACATATAAGTCATATTCAAGACACTGCCTGCTAACATTATAAACAAAGTCAAGTTTTTGCTCAGTCATAATAGGATCCTGTCGCGATGACAGTAACATGAATATTTGGAAAACTTTTGGTGAGCCAAATACGAATATGTACTGACGAATATATACTCTCGTAGAATTCGCACTCTCCAGTCCGTATTCTACGTAGAATATGAAATGGGGAGTACATTTTCTAGGAAGAAAATGGTTCGGGGAGTACATTTCCTACCTACAAAATAGACCGGAGAGTACTCTTTCTTCGTATAATATGGATCAAGGGGTACAAATTCTATGGGAGTACAAATTCGTCTTTACATCGGCGCTTAAATTGCATGCGCATCTAGTTATCAATCGGTACCGTGAAAAACAAATTATTTCATACCAGCAAGCCATATTTCAATAGGTTCTGAAGTATTGCCAACTGACACCTCGTCTTTGGTCCCAGGTGTGGAGAGTTTGAACGTGATGACGCCGGTTCCGATTTCCGTGGTGTCGTTCTCGTTGGCGTAGGTAAATGGCGAATTCTCGTTCACAATCATCTGTTGGGGCAAGAGGAGATTTAGTTTTAATCTAGTTGTTCTTCGTCCGTTGAGAAACAAGCTTCAAAACATACGTTCATAGCTCTCGATTTGTGCTTCTTGGGAACCTAATGAACAACCCTGAACCTTTGACTTAAAAGATCGACGCTCTACCAATGTAATATAATTACATGATTAATTACTTTTGTCCCCAAACGTAAAGAGGAAGATTAAAGATTCTTCCCATGTTACAAAATGCAATAGACCTGCATTAGAGGAACGTTTATTCAAATGAGCATGCTTTATGAAAAGGGGTATAATGTATCTGCAAAAAGTATCGACCCAGGTCAGCCTGCGCAGTCAGTGCAGGCTGACTTGGGTCGAAAACTTTTACTGTTGGTAAATTTTCTGCATGCCAAAGGACCAGTGTACCGTATGATTCAATCTGTTTTCAGATAAAATAGATTTTATCGATCTATAATTACATGATTAATTACTCGGTATGATAGAGATGCATTAAGCCCTCCTTTGCCAGAGCATGGTTCTAATATTTGATTACAACTAGAGAAGTTAATTATGAAATGTATAAGAAGAAATGCTCTTACGGGAACTCGTATGCACGACCTTAAAAATAATCAGTCGTAGTACAGCATTAGCCAACCGTTCTGAGTATCTTTCGGACGTATTTGAAATGCATTTGTAAATGGTTATATGAAAGTGACCATACCATGACAAACGGGGGCGAAAAATGTATATTGAATTCTTAGTCTTGATTTAAAGATTAGCCATCAGATAGGCATAGACAAGAACTTAGAATTAGAATAATATCTATAAAGGTTGATGAACAGTTCTCCCGTCTGGAAATGGGTATTCATTTCTAATTTTGGATTCGAGCAATCTTATTGGCTAAGACAGATTACGCCAGCATTCTGGAAAAAAAAAAAAAAAAAAACCTCGCCGACAGTAAATTAAAAAGAAACTTTATAGGTCTTACCGTCTGGCCAACTTCTGTGTCATTTCCTGACTCTGACAGCACAGTAGAGGGCATCTTCACTCCACCTCCCATCATGGTTTGGGAATCATCTGTGGACAGGTATGAAGTTTAATGTACGGACAGTACATATTGACGTACTTTACTGTAACCATAGGTCACTAAAACTCCGTTCGTCTATCACGGAATACAGTTCTCGATCATCGGACACAGTTACTGAAAATAACACATTGGCGCATCGCCTCTATATCGTTATTGTGTACGATATAGAGGGAATGAGTCGATGTGCTATTTTTAGAAACAGTGTTCGTTGATCGAGCAATGAAAATTTTAGTGTGCCGTGATAGGCCAATGGAGCATCAAAGGCCTGTGCTGTAACCTACTATACGGCGTACAACGTCTATAAACTCAAGTCTTATGAGCCAGAATGTCTGCAAACATACAGTACCATGAAGATCCAAGATCAGATCGATCATTCCTCTCAAAATGCTCTTAATCTATAATGTCCACAAAAGAGCATAGAGATCGGTCGCAGAATGACTAAAGGTTAAAAAGATATGAGCCATGCTCAGTGAAAAGGGGGTTGAATGCATCTCCGTGAAGCATTATACAAAGCAAGTCATCATATAATCATGGATACGTATAATCCATTTTGTCTAACCACCGGCTGAGTTATAAGGTAGAATGGTCCTTTGACATGCAAAAAAGAAAATAACAATAACAAAATGTTTCGACCCAGGTCAGCCTGCGCGAAGTGCACAGGCTGGCCTGGATCGAAATTTTTGGCAGATGCAATAAACCCCTTTTTACAGAGCATGGCTCAGATATCTTTTCAAATTTCCCTGAGCTTTGTGTCTTCAGATCATATGAATACTGGTGCTTTGGTTATACTCCTCTGAAAATGGTTCACCTTTCTATTAAAAACAATTTCATTTGGAATACCATCATTTTTCCATCAAGTCTGCTATCGAGTCCATTCATTATATTCACCATCCATCTTTTCATTTCAAATTTTTAACACTCTCCTTATCTTGCAAAGTTTGTATTTCGTCTTTTCCAGACAGGCTGATAAAAACAAATTTAAAGAATTCACACAGTTCACAAACATATGTACGTAAGTTGGAACTAAAATCCATAAGTACCTTCTTCGTTGGTATCGTTGGGATTTGCCTTCTTCATTGCTACTTTTAGTCCGGGTGCATTCAGCTCAACGGTTTGGTTTCCCTCTGTTTTGTTAAGAAGAACACTGGATACTGAGTCAATGGCGCCAAGAAAGGAATTACTTACATCCCGATCCTAGACAGAATCAATACAGGGTATTCTCTGTCATTAGTCCGAATTGCCTAAATCTAGGAAAGAGCTTTTTTCCCCTTCAAATTATCTCTATATTCAGACTATTGACAAGGCACTGTAAACGTAAGTAGGCGTTGAATTGTTAAGTGCACGCTGTACCAGGTTCTAAGTTGCTTAATGATTGCTATGACGGTCTTTTAAAACATTCTGCAACAGCAACCGTGTTTACTCACAGGAAAACTTTTATCACACCGTTCTTCATCGACATGGATGTTCAAATTAATACGCATTTCATATTCTCTGGTTACGGTGGCACTGAGGTGACATGTGCATTTTTTTGTATTTATCTCTTTCCCACGAGATAATAATTCGTTTTCTGGAGTTTTTTTTTTTTTTTTTTTTATAAAAAATTACGCTAAAAACAAAATTCGTTTTCTCGAGGTTTTTTTTTTATTAAAAAATATGCAAAAAACAAAATTCGTTTTCTCGAGTTTTTTTTTTTTTTTTTTTTTTAATATAAAAATATGCAAAAAACAAAATCCGTTTTCTTGAGGGTTTTTTTCTTTTTTTTTTTTTTTTTTTTTTATAAAAAATTATGCAAAAAACAAAAATTAGTACGAGGAATCTGATTGGATGATTATGTCGTGAGCACGACTTATTATCTCGTGCGAACTACATAATGGATGACTTTGATTGGCTGATTATCTCGTTCGAACGAGATAATATTTCGTTTTTTGCATAATTTTTTATATGAAAATAAATCGAGAAAATGAAAGTTGGGTTTCTTTTGCAAAATTGTTTATAAAAAAAAAAAAAAAAAAAAAAAAAAAAAAACTGTAGAAACGAATTTTGTTTTTTGCATAATTTTTTATTGGGAAAAAAAAAAAAAAAACTCGAGAAAAACGAATTTTGTTTTTTGCATAATTTTTTATAAAAAAACTCGAGAAAACAAATTATTATCTCGCTCGTGGGAACAAGATAAATACAAAAAATCACCTTAGTGCCACCGTATCTGGTAGATTTATATCATTGCCTATTCAGATTATCTTGATTTCAAGTATACAGTAATTGGGTCGGGTTTTCAGGTACGCCAATAGCTCTAAGCACGTAATAAGCAATACAAGCTTTTTTTGTTCTTGTTTGACAGTGTAGATCAGCATCCACTCTGTGCAATCTAATATTAATCTACGCTGTCCGCTAAAAGCAGCTAATGATGCTTTGGACATACTGAGGATTAACGGTGGTACTCACAGCGTTTCTTCGGATAATGTCTCGCCTTCTCTTCTCTTCGTCGAAGTAACGGTTATAGTACCATTCAACATCCGCAGGTTCCTCTAAAATGCCGATATAACAGAACATGTCGTTCTTCGGTAACTTTAGGATGTCAGCTGATATCATGATTAACTCGCTTTTGTTCTTGATTTCTTGTCTAGAAAATAGAAAGTTTAGTTGAAGTTGAGGTAAAAAATATCAGATATGACGGGATCATTCATAATGACTATGATGAAGACCCCGTCAAATCAGACGGACTATGGAAAAAAATTACATAGCATTTTAGTGGGAAAGATAAAGAAGGTTCAAAGAAACAAGAGGATGTTATTGATTGTTACTATGAAGCTTGTTGATTTTATACCAGAGTTCAAAACAATTATTTATTACATAATGACCATTGTTTCAGTATAATATAGCCACCTAGAATTTCGTAGCTTACACATGTTTGAGATAAGAAAACAGGACCGTCATTGGTCACAGCTCTGTAAACATACACGTAAGTTCTAAAACATTGCTGATCCAGATTTTTCTGTGAAGTTAATTGTCAAATTTGATGAACGTGACAGAGCTTCTAATTTTATCATCCATAGATGAAAAAAAAAAAAAAAAACATCATATGCAAGTTTCTTTGGAACTTTTTTTTCGCCTGTGATGAACACATCTATCGACCAAGCAAAAAGGTTCGGTGAAAATTTCAATACACATGTACATGTAGGCCTAGTTTTAAACAGACAGTGAACTGTAATTATTCCAATACAATTATGTGATGAAAAAAAAAACCAGACATTCGTTGGCTATTGATATGAAATTTGATGATACCCGTCCACAAAAAAATGTTATTAAGCTCGCTACGGCTGGCCTAATAACATTTTACACTCGTTTAAAAAGATTTCATCTCAAATGCAAACTCA
Source organism: Tridacna gigas (assembly GCA_945859785.2). NCBI lineage: Eukaryota > Metazoa > Mollusca > Bivalvia > Cardiida > Cardiidae > Tridacna > Tridacna gigas. The sequence continues at coordinate 45,627,226 of OX244030.2, read as the reverse complement.
TGTCAGATCCTATATGTCTTTCTCGTTTGAAAGAACCATACTCTAAAAATAAGTAATGGTTGCTTTCTAAAGACCCAACAGGCATTCGCGTCGCAGTTCCAAAGGATTGCCCTGCTAATAACGAGATTATCTCCTGAAAGTTTTATAAAAGACTACCTACCCTTTAACAAAAACTATTTCTGTGAACTTTGACTAGATACTAAGTCACCTGTCTAAAATTGGACACGTAATTATATTTAAAAGAGTTCATTTAATGCTCTAAAACAGTAGTTGCTTCACTTTCAGAGTTTAAGTACTCGTAATAAGGACTAGATATTAAAATACATACCTAAAAATGGACTCGTAGAAAAAGATGTATTTATAGAGTTTATCCAGTGGACTGCTGTGAAGTAGGTCGCACTTCTTAAGCAGTTTGTTATACGGTAATGGTGCACTTGTTTCCATATCTTCTTCTGTCAGCTCGGTAAGTTCACCTGTGTCATCTTCCAACGTAATGTCGGCGCCATCTTCATCTGGAGATTCTAAAGTATTGATATCAATATTAACAGCTAAAGACTGCAAAGTGTGTTGTCTTGGTGCATGTATAATGAGGTGTGTGTAAAATCTGCTCTTTACGGTTATTTTAGATATTTAAATACTATAGAAAAGATGACCTAAACCATCAATAGATTACTGTTTTTCTTTTACCAACGCCCACAGTCATGCAAAACTAGTTTAAACAACACTGAACTTTCTACGAGAAAATGGAAAAGTGATATTCATTCGTATTTTTTTTTAACGAGTTTTTTTTTTTTTTTTTTCAAATCGTGCAAAGATTTCTCCTCCTATTATGCTAATAGCGTTTCGAAGGGTAAGCGATGTTGAAACAGTAAAAGAAAAATGAAACATTGCTACGTTTTTGGAAGGAAAGTTTCTTAATAAACTTACGACTTTGCACACGACGCGCAGTCAGATCTTGATTAAACATGATACTGTTTTGACAGAGATTCTGGCCAAAACCACATCTAATTTCATATATTTGTATCTTTCCTGCCGTCAAGTTTTTCAGAAGCATAGAGGGTAACACTACAGTTAAAAAAACACAACGGAACAAGATGATTTGCTATCTGTGAGCACCCAATAAATAAAACAAATATTTTCAGTATAGAAATTAATTCACCCTAATACCCTTTCTGCAAGAATATTTAAAAATTAATCGTATAGTGTTGATCTTAATCTCGATCTGTCATGTCCGCAAAAGCTCCTAAAATTTCTGTAGAAGCTGTTGGATTTCAATTAACACATGTACCTTCATCATTCTCACTCGTTCCAAGAGTTGCCTCTGCATCTTTCTCCGCAGCAGCGAGAGCTTTTTCGTGTTCAGCAAGTTTTGCAGCAGTTTCGTCTTCCTTAGGCAACACATTACTGACGCCGGATACCACCTCTGCAATATGATAGAATAGAATTGACCAGTGGATGTGTCTAATGTGTGAAACGGACACTTTCAGACAGTGAACATAACTGCATATTGATATTTCAAGGCTGAAGTCGTCAAAATGAATATAGGCAGTCTGGTACTTGTGTACACTCTCTGCAATAGGTCGTGTTTGACAGAATAACAGTCAAAACTTTCACCTTAATTTTATGTAACAGAGCAAAAATGGCAGACTTTCGTGGTAACATAACGTTACTCATAGGAGTAGGAAGGCATGCGATGTTTGGAATCAACACTCTTAAACTTACTTTTAAAGGCTATTACGCCAAGGCTATGCTTTTATATTTTGATACTAGGGCCAATCAAGAATTTTTATTTTGTATTACTAATAGGACACACTAACTTGATCCTACATCTGTCAGGGAATCCAGAGGCTCATCAGCGAATTCTTCTGCGACCGTCGCTGAATTCTTGATTGCTGAAGTCGCTCCTGCCTGTAAGACATATATACGAATTATGCTCTATCATAAGGTGATAAAATGCATCAGCAAAAAGTATCTACCAAGATCAGCCTGTGCAGGACCACTTTACCGTATTATTCATCGAGTTTGTAGACAAAATGAATCCAAATTATGCGATGACTTGCATGGTATAATATATTATTGAAGATGTGCACAACTTATATGTATTATTTTGGTGCTTATTTAATGAATCCGTCTGTTGCAGGGAAAGAAAATGAGAGAAAAAAACCCGTGCACTGTGGTCCGAGGGCAAATCAGTCTTAAGTAAGACAAATACATGTATGTATATTTTAGTGTCAGTCGGTGCATGATAGAAATGTCTCAGTGGATTACAACTTCAGTGATTTCGCCCCTGCAAATTCACTTCTCGGGCTGTTTTGTGTCCGTTTCAAATATATAAGACTTATTGCACTCTGACTCACCAATGCTTTAAGCCATACGCATGAATATGACATTTTCTAAGGAAATGTATTAGTTGATAAAGAAACCATTCAATAAAATGGAGGTCGTTTGTTTTGATGAAAGATGGGGATATTTACATTCGTGCACATTAAATTCTAAAAAGTTTTACTTATGGCATCACAATCGCAATAAACATATTATCAGCCTTGGTTTTATTTTTTATCTCCGACCCACAATGAATCTCTATGCAGTAAATTAGTTTTGTCATACAGGTTCAGGCCGAGGGGACATGTCTGAATAGCACATCTCTTGATGCAGTTATATAGGCAGGATGAAACATCTCCCATTTCCAATCGGTATGACTGACGTGTTTACGGTCACTGCAGAATTATGATGTAGAGTGGAAAGATAGTGTTTGTGATATCAAACACGGTAGGGTGCGCTGCACTAAACTTATACCCTGGCTACTTTTCAGTTTCCCCATATTACAACGTTAACATGGAAAATTGGAGCGAATTACCGTCTTTGGCTCCGATTTAAACTCAAGAACATTCAAGAGAAACCAATGATCAGAGTAAAACAAATTAGGCCTACTTACTCTAGCGCTATCCGACACACTCGTAGAGTCCTTTGTTAGTCCGTCCACCAAATCTAACATGCCTGCCGCTTGTCCAATGTCCTTCACACCTGTAGAAACAGAATCTAAAGCTCCGATCAATTTGTCCTTCAGCTGTATAAATAGAAAATGTTCAGACGATTTATCTTTTTGAGCGTCAACTTACGTGAAACGGGTTGATATATTCATTTCGATAAAACAGGTAATAATTTATTGTTGAATAGTCTAGGGATGGGACCGAATAATCGTATATCCGAATATTCTAAAAACGGTCAAATAGTCGAATTCCTATTTGAATATTATTTTTCACGTTTTATGTACTTACAATATGTCCATTATAAAGAGTTTTCAATCAACAGTAAGATCCCGTGCTAAGTTCTCAACTGTTTATTTGTCAATGTGTTGATTACATATCGAGGGATGAATACGAAACTATTCCATCTGCGTTTCGAAACATTTTACAGGAGAGGGAAAAATGCTTCTCATTTCTGCGAAAAGAATAGTTAGATCATCTTGTCTATATGTTGTGTTGAACTGAGAGCATGAATTCAGCACAACATAATTAAACAAGACGATCTAACAACGCTTTTCACGGAATTGAGTTTTTTTCCCTCTCCTGTAATATTTTCCAAAATCCAGATGGAATAGTTTCGCATTCACCCCTCGATATGTTTGACGGTTTTTAACACCTCTTAAAGACACCCTGGAATGGGCTTCCATTCATCGTCTGCCATCAACAGTCTGATTTTGATCGGTCGTGTTTGACACCGTCAGTGCTGCCGACGTACATGTCACTTTGTCAATGTTTAATTGCGAGTATTTGTTGTCGTCGTTGTTGTTCTCGTAGGGAAATTTAGTACCACAACAAAACGTGTTGCAATTTAACGTTTTTTTTTTTTTTAATCCAAAGATGAAAACTTAAAGTTCCACAGCATGATTTCTTCATTTCGAGCATATTAAATTGACGCGTGCTGGGGCCTAACTTGCGAAACTCGGCATACTTTGAACGCACATTTTCTCTCGAAAGATGGCATATGATAAAGGAATTGTCAGCAGTGACGTCAAAATGGTTCAAGGCAATTACCGACTGTGCATTCACCGAGGACCTTTCTCTTTGTACAGGTTAGAAAATTAGCGTATGAAATTGTCCGATGCACAGGTCTAATTTGATACCGTTAGATCAACATCTAGCTGTAAGTGTACTAGTTACCAGACATTCATATCTCGGACAATGACACAAAATTCTGGAATTCTTCACACAAATATTCGAATAAACTCGTGTAAATTCAGTATTAAATATGAATATTCGAAGACCTGTTTTACATTCGTTCCCATCCCTTTTGAATACACACCCTTAACAACTGATATGAGTATTATTCCTGCAGCAAAATATTACTGACAAGAAACTTAGTCTTTGTCTATTGAAAAATGAAACGGAATTTAAAAAAAAAAAAAGCTGTTTGTAAACATGTATTTCCTTCAATAAATTCGTAGTTGGTTTGTCAGATGATAGATAGTGATAGACAGATGGGTGGTTGAATGAGTGACAGACAGACAGACAGACACCTTCGACATCTCTTCCTTTGCTTCAAAGTCTTCTTCTTCAGAACCATTTGACTGAAAAGAAGAAAAAGTACACGAAAGAAAGTCCCAAGTATACTGAGAGCAACATAACAAAATGTTCAGAGCATAAAAGTTTCAAATAGCTGAATTAATGGATCGAGAAGCGTATCAAAGAGTTCTTCGAAATTGTTAGCATGGAGCACATGAGAAGGTACTAGGCCACAATTTTATAATCATATTGACGGCCTTAAGAGTAAGTAATTTTTAGACGGAATATTGTCCTTTTTCATTCATCTATTTATCTTATTTCAATTATCTATTTTGTTTTGTTTGTGTGGTATTTAACGCCGTTTTCAAGATCTTTTCAGCTATATCGCAGTGGGCAGAGCACGTAACATGCTTTACTGCAGTTTCTTTTACCAGTTTTTCTTACAATATTCTTTCCGACTACTTTCCCCCATGAACAATGTCAGGACACTGAGGAATGAATCCTATCGAAATGACTTTCAACTGATTGTGGAAAGAGATGGAGCGAGCTGGGGATTTGAACCAGCGACCCCCAGGTTTCAAGCCATGTGCGTTACCAACTGAGCTACCGGGCCCGGATAATTTATTTGTTCATTCATTTACTTTGGGCGAAAAGGGTGTGCATCAAATAAAATTGCTTACCGGTGCTGTGATTAATGTAGCTGAGAGTGCTTCTACAGCCCGCATGACCCCAGTTGTATCCTTAGACGCCAGTAGATCGTCTAGCTGATCTAGCAGGTCGGAGGCGTTGCTGAGCCGAATTTCAAAGGTAACACTCGCAGATGTTGTCAGATTATTTTTCGTAACAAACAGCCGAATTCCGAACGAACGCACGCTACTGACGAAATAACTTGACGGAACATGAAACTCTCCTCTTGGAAATCGGATACCCTCGGTCAAATTATCGTTCTGTTCAAAACATGTTTCGTACTCGTAGATTCTAACTGGATTTCTTGATGTATACTTGTATGTCTTTCCTTCTGTCACCAAATTAGATTGGCTAATGAGGTTGTCACGTGTTTCTGAAGACACATCATACATTGTTGATTCTGACATGCAGACTAGGTCATAATGAATTCCATCTCTAGTGTTGAAGTCGGGATCGACCGAGTCAGCAAATTTTATCATCGTTGTACCGTAAACCAAGAACCAGAGGTGTTCTTCATTTCCATCTATAATGGCATACGGAGCTGATGGGTTTACCATCATGTAAAAGTCATGCATGACTGTTTGCAAAGGATGGGCCGACGGTGATACAGTCAGCTGAACTCTGTAGAAACCGAAAGGCAGACTTGAACGACGGTATCGGAATATTTTCTCTGTGCTTTCTAAAACACAAATATCATCATCACCATGGAATTGTCTCTCAATTTTTCTACCGTTTTCTTCAATAATTTCAAAGGTTCGCCAAGAGTAGGTTGGTACTTCAGCTCCACAGTCATCCAGTGTTACGGCCGCAGTCAAATTGATTTGATCAGACCGGAAAAATTGAAGAGGATTCCATCTGCTCGACTGAAACTTTGAATTAACGTTGATTTCTGGAGTTTTACAGGAGTCGTTTACCTTGTCGGTGACTATAACACTTGGACAGAGCGTATCTCTTGCCCAGTTAAAGTGATTTGCAATCTTCAGTCTAACTGTATAAACTCCGACAGTTTGATATCGATGCGTTACGACAACAGTTCTATCCTGACGTTGTACTGCAGTAGAAGTGTTGGATGTGAAGGGATCGGTGGCGTCATCTGGTATCGGTTCAGTGGTTGTCGTTGTTATCATAGTTGTTGTAATTACTGGTGACATTGTTGTTTCCTGCCTTGATCCACTACTAGACTCATTCATACTCATGTTGGTGTCGGAAGCTGTGCTCTCTACAGTTGTATTGTACATCTCATCACTTGTTACATTACCCATAGTATGATTACTCCAGAATGTAGTGTCGTCAATATTACTACTGTAATCTTCGGAACTATTCCCTTGTGCTGCCATGCCAGACATTTCAGAACCCGACGACATATTCATTGTATTTGGTTTCACAATCTCGTCCTGAGTAAAACTGGTTAAAGTTTCGTTTACATTACGCTTACGTCTTCTTAGGGCGGCTTCAGTAGTTTGACTAGATTCTGTCGACGTTTGAAACCCAGCAGTAGTTTCGAATGAAGCCATAGATGATGAGTCACTGGTGTTATTAGAGTCAGGCTGTGTTGGAGCAGTTGTGTTGTTACTCGATGAATCTGATCCATTTTCTGTGTACATGTCACTGCTTGGAACTGCTGTGGGCCCGTGTGACTTTGATGTTACATTTGTTGACATAGCTTGGGTGGTTTTCCATGGATCGATGGTGCTACCTTCCTCTAAATAGCCAAGTTCTTTCAGATAACGATCGGTAAAGACGAATGTCTCTCCATCACCAAAGTCCACCACGTATGTTTTGTCGGAGCCTTTAGGAGCTCTTATTGAATACACAACAGTTTCGTTGACCTCGAATCTCGCATCAGATGGTGTTTGGATATCTGTGTAAGTAATTTTCTGGCCAACTTGAACCGCAATACACCTGGTAACAGAACTTATTCTGTTGTAAGCACGAACGCAAATGTCGTAATTACCCCAGTCCGGATAGAAATATTCATGGATGTATGTGGAAAAGAAATAAGTACTACTGTAATGATAGTATGTTTTAGACAATCCATTCCCGTAGTCAATGTCAAAGTTGACTTTCATTGGCCCACGTATACCCTCATTAAGGTCTATGTACAGGCTTACAGGTTCTGCTTCTTTATCTGTAATATCAGCGGTACGAAGGTCAATTGTTCGTATCGGTACTTCTACAGAAACAAGCATATTGGCGGTCGCGTGACTAATGTCATTAGATATATTCACAAGAACGTCATAATAGCCCAGGATAGGAAACATCACCTCGAAGACGATTTCACTTTGATATAAAAGATGATGAATATAGAATGTCTGATCCTCTCCGACACTAAAACTGACATTCAGGAATATGTTGTTCCCTTGAGGTACTCGTACAGTGATGTTAGTAGTAAGGTTCCACGCGCCGTCCACTAAACTAGAGTTTACTTGTGGTTTACCTAGTACATTCTGAACGCTAAGTATACGGGAGTCTATGATGGTATCTTCATATCTGTATTCGATTAGATTTTCATGAAGTCGCAAATATTCTGGCAGCAAGACAAGTCTTGAATCATTTACCACTATGGGTACGGATATATTCGGGTCATTATGAGAAATCAAAAGATCGGTAAAGAAATTTTGGTTTCCAGCCATAACGGTAGAAAACTCAGTCCCAACTTCATGATAATGATACGATGTTTCCATCTTTCTAGATTCAAACAATGAATAATTTTTCATGTATCCATAATTATTCACACATACCACTGTTAAGTTATACTGTCCAAAATTTGGAAAAGTGTTTGTTAGATATTCGTTGACAACGTAGCCATTTAGACCCCTAAGATTCAAATCCGGGCTGTTTTCTCCAAAGCTGACGTCACACGCACGCGTTTCGAGATCGATAGATGTAAAGTCTATACTACCGAGGTAACTACGTTCGTCGTGGAACGGATTTACCATTACGAAGTCACCCTCATATCCTTCATCGACATCTTCAATTTTGAAAGTTGTAGCTCCAGTTACAACTGTAATACCTATTTCAGCCGTCACTGTGATGTCATATGAGCCTGGAATCAACCAGGAGTAGGACACTTCCTTCTCTGTGGTTTCCACGAAAGTTCCATCTCCGAAGTCCACGGTGAACGGAACGTCAACTACAAAATTGGTTTCTATATGTATAGAGATGGATTCTAACGGGAGCACGTAGTCCATTATTCCCAGCTTTTGAGTTGTAACTTTTATCCAATACTTGGAATTTCCCTGCATTAAGGCTGATGCGGCATAAAAATGCCAGATTGTTGAACTTTGACATTTTGAACGATCGGTCTCGAGGCTTGCCAGATTTTCTAGACCGGCACAGGAGCAAAGCTCATTCTTCTGTATTGCGCTTAATGCAAGACCCATGGAAGCACATGTTGCCCTACAGTCGCTGAGCGTCATCGATGTGCTCGATTCAACAGTTGGAGAGCCGCAACCCAACCATAACAAGTCCTCGCCTGAAAGTGACAGTAGCTGTATTTGAGCCGTGCTGTGGCAAAGGAGGATTAATGCATCTCTGTGATGCAATATACCAAGCAAGTCAACATGTGATTATGGATCCATAAAATCCATATTGTCTAACGACTGACTGACCTATGAGAAAGAGTGCTCCTTGGACATGCAAAAAATTGACCAATATCAAAACGTTTCGGCCCATGTCAACCTGCGCGGTCTGCGCTGGCTGACATTGGTCGATATTTTTTTGCAGATGCATTAAGTCCTCTTTCCACAGAGCATGTCTCATTTTTTTTTTTTTTTTTTTTTTTAAATATCTTTTTTCTTTGTTAGTAAGCACTGATATTGATAAGGAAGTTACAAGTTAAGAGATGGAGTGTCATCGATACAGTAGGGTCCCAGCCTACTGCCATTGAATTTGAGACCCAAGAAATGAGCGTATAAGAAATATAACCGACATATTGCTGAAAGTTGCGTTAAACATCGTTGACACAAAATATGCTAGAAGAGGGGGAAAAAGCTGCCTTAGCTCCGAGTGCTCGCTTGATGAACAATTAGAATTGCTGCAAGCCTGCTTTTGTAAACACCATCGTCTAAGCGCTATATATTTATTTTACGACAACACTTCAATTGTCGATTTATTTTGAATCATCATGTTCGGACGGTTGAGGCATCACTGGACAAGTATTTGAGATATACAGGATATGACAGAAGTTGGTTTTTGCAATGAAATCTTACTAAAGAGTCTAGAAAACTTTTATGTGGCAAGCCATTGACAAGCTTAAGGTTCAACCTTTTTTCTGTGTTAAAGATATTTGATAACGTTTCGTCTCAAAAGGCCATGAAAGTCCCATTCTTTCGTGCCAGATCTGTTTCTCCTAATTCTTTAAAAGGAATGTACCGCTTTTTAAAAAAAGTGTGCTATAAAAGCTTACACAGAATAATGTGATTTTTAGAATCTAACAAAAACCAATTTAAATCAAAATTTATTATTTGATCTTTGAATTTTACAACTGAATTGACACCGAAATGTAAGTCATCCCTATTTTGGAACACTGCTAAGAATTTGCTGCTTTGACCAATGACATTACTTAGGTTTATCTCAAACGTGTGTAAATAATGGATATAATTGTGATGCCCTGAAAACAAGGATAGCTATGTCCATGTAATAAAGTTAACTTACTGATCAGTTCGCTTCTCATTAGCGGTACAGACAAATCACTTATGGTCAGTCGTGCTATTTCAAATCGTTCGTCCTCTGTATGTGGCGAGCCATCGAGATTTAGACCTATTGCGGTCTCTAGAAACGTTTCAAATTCTAGACGCTGATAATCCCGTTCAGATGGTTCGGGATTTTCATAACTTGCTCCGTCAACAAGAACCGTCAGACCAAAGTTCAAGTCCCAGGATGCCCGAATGTTGACCCAAAGGCTGGGAATCACTTTGAAATTTACAGTCCAGGTGGCATCGTTGTGGCCAACACCAAATTGGTACTCGTTGCCATATCTCTGCAAAGGTAAATAGCAGTTAAGATAGAGTAAGGTAAGTGCTTCAGGTTTGAGCAAGACCAGGACATTCGTTTATATAGTAGGCCTACGATCGGTTATTGAAATACGCACTCGATACCTCCATACAAGTCATAATGATTTGAGGTACGTGTGTCTATTACGTCTTCATAGGAAGGAAATTGAGTTGTTGTTGTCGTTGTTCAAGGAAAACAGTGCAACGACAGTATGACGAATGGTATGATGTTATTGTTAGTTCTGATTAGGGTTAAATCTACAAGCTTTTGAGAACAGATTTACAGTATCCAGAAGGGAATTAAATCGGTAAACTCCAGCAGTCTTCTTCAGCTTTTGCTCTTTCGTACACGACCGTCATCATTTACTTTTCTCGGCTTTGCCTGTACATTATCGTCATGACCTACCTCGTATGGCATACCCATGCATCACTGTCATGATCTACCTCTCACAGCACATTCCGTGCGTGATCGTCTGTATTGAAAATTATGTATGAAAAATGACGATATTCAAACTTCACAGAAATAGCTGATTGCAAGTGTATACCCAACGTACTTAAGATATGGTTGTTTTAATCAATTAAAGGTCTACAGATAAAACTCTTTTCCAAATAAAAAGAAAACAGACAGTAGTTTTATCATCGGCACGTTAAATGAATACTTGCGTCTTTGAAAAAGTGAGATAAATAAATAGCGACAAATTTGATTGCAAATGGTTTAAGTTGGCACACACCTGTAAAAGATAGACTCCATTCGAATGCCAGCTATGTCCGCCATTGCTGAATACGATAAGTTCGGGGGTGTCCTCAGACACGTTAGCAAACTTGACCCAGAGGTCGATGGCGATTCCTCCGTAACATTTTGAGATGTTCCCTAGACACCAGTGCGGCCATTCTCCTAGGCTGGCATAGGACCCATTCAAACTGACATTAAACCTGATGATCTCCGGTTTATCCTCGCTTGTTTCATTGTAAACAAACTCGAAACTCCGCACTTGACAAAATACGACTGCTGTAAAAGCAAAGAAGAATTGTATATTTACCCTTATCCAGTTGAATCAAAATTTGTTTCGGGGATAGTGTTTTACGCTACTTTCAACAGTATTTAATTTTTCACGTCGTCGGCTCACTTATTCATGACTGGGAAAACCCAGCCTTGTACTGGGTCCGTTTGCATCAACCATTCTCAATAAAATTCCTAGACTTATTCTAGATTTAGACGGTAACGCAAATTCTGATTGGCTGAACCATTTGGTTCAGCCTTTAAAAAATCGTTACAGTATACTTTAAAATCCATAAATTCGCGAGGACTAAAACAAGCCTAAAGTTTTGTCGTCTGGTAAATAGTTAATGCCCCCTTTAAAACGCCTTTCACAACTTAAGTTGCCATTGCAGCCAGAGTAAGTCAAAACCAGATTGAACAAAACGTTCAGTCTGATCTTTGATCTGCACTGTCCGCATTTGTGAAAGATTGCGGACAAGAGCAATTCAACTCTTTACCCCGCAATCCCGAGTTTTAATGACCTTGAGAAAGAGGCTTTTTGAAAACATTGTGGGAAAAGGAGAAAATGCTGTTAACTAGCATTTTCTCCTTTTCCAACAATGTTTTCTATCCTTTCAAAGACATATTTCATAACTTGTGTATCATTTAATTTGTCGTCAGCTTATGCTTTCAATTTGGACCAATCTAAAACTTTGTCGTTTGGTAAAGAGTTAAATCATTTTGGTCTTATTTCTAGACTGACAATGTTAGATGTGTTCGGCGCTTTACGGGCTATAAGAAAATCTATGACTTGTAACGAAACTTTCATATGAACCTATTCTCTGTGAAAATGGGGTGTAATGCATCTGCAAAAAATATCGATCCAGGCCAGCCTGCGCAGTCCGCGCAGACTGACGTGGGTAGAAACTTTTTGCTTCTGGTAAATATTCTGTATGTCCAAGGACTATTCTACCCCTAGAGTCAGCCGGTTGTGAGACAAAATGGATTTTATGCACCCATAATTATTTGATGACTTGTAAAGTATAATGCATCGCTGAGATGCATTAACTCCCCTTATGCCATAGCATGGCAACTATTTAATTCGCATGCATAGATCTAAATTATGTACCTTGCAAAACCACCAGTAAAAATGGTATCCGTCTTTCCATTACACCATGTACCGATTTATTGGTTATTCTTGCTTTCGACGTTTAATCACTTGAATTATTTTAAGATTCAACAAAATATATTAAGTTTTCCCTCAAAAAATGTATTTTTTAACTTTAACTTCAAGCCTACCAATTTTTCTGGTTCTATATACGAAAATAGTGTCTTTTCTTATCGAACCAACCGCAATTTCTCGGCCATAGTTCGAGACTCTAGCGGGGCCATTAATATTTGATTGAGTTCACGTTATTACGTTAATTAAGGTTATCCCGTTATTCTATCATTCTCGCAGTTTTTCACAAATTTACCTTACTGGTTTGTTTAAAAAGGAATGAAAGCAAGAGTCATATCACACAACACCAAGGTTTTTTCTCGTGTTTTATCAAATATAGTTTTTATTTTTTAAATAAATGATAAGCGTGACTGTATTGATTTTCAAAGCTCAGAAATACGGAACGTCTGCAACAAAAATGAAAGAAGGCGGAGACAAAGGATGAATCACAACCGGATTCTTTTTTTTAACGGTCGCCATAAAGGGAAAAGGGAGAAAATGGTGGTTTTATAATTCCATTATTTGAGCAATATCTCATTTGTTGCCAGCATTTGTTTTCAGTATGAATGGGTTTATTAATTGGTCGTTTGGTCAAAAAAAAAAAAAGCGGGAGAGTGAAAGGGTGGATGACTGGTTACCTGTCTGCTTTCACCCTGTACGAAAACTCTCGTGTTTTAACTAGCTCGAAGAAAAGAGTTTTTCAGAATATTGCAGGAAAAAGAGGTAATGCTGGTAACCAGCATTTTCTCCTTTGACCACAATTTTTTCAATCCTTTCATTGAAAAATATTTCAGTCACATTTAATTTTTCGTCTGCAAATGTTTTGAAATTTGGACATGTTTAAAATTGTGTCAACTGGTGAAAGAGTTCAAACAGAGGATGTAGAGAGTAAGAAAGCAATAAGCCAAAAATCTAATTATCCTCGACAACAGAAACAATCTGAATTATTGACGACATTGCGTGCAGGCCCTTGTTACGGACGCAAGCCCTGTATCGGTGTTAGGCATTTTAACAACGGAAATGATTTCTCGATGCGATCGCTTGAGACTTTATTCCACTGTGTAATTAACTAAGACTTTATTGGTAAACAAGAACCTTAGAATTGAATTTTCGTGATTTGCTATAGTGTCGAACTTTGCATACTACCTTAATCTTTTAGTCTTGTATTTCCACTTTGCATTTCTTATCATGTTAATTTGCACTTTTGCTCCATTCCTACAGCTGGCACTGACTCAAGCAAGGGGTACAGAAAACTTCATTCTACATGAATTTGATATAAACTTTGTTAATCTGCTTCTTTTTGACGTTAAAAAAATGTATCGGTTCGTGTGATAGCTGTTGTAAACAACGAACGAACGAACGAAAGAAAGAAAGAAAGAAGGAAAGAAAGAAATGAACAAAGAAACAAAGACAGGCAATGAAATAAGAACAAAACATATAGGTACTTTTGATTAAATGAATAGTAAAATAATGCGTTACCGTGATAAATTTCATTGTTTGGCGATGGCTCTGAATCATGTTCTACTAGGGTACGAACGGAGGCTGCGGTTGGTTCGATGAAATAAATGAATAGATAGACCTTAATAAATAAATAAATAAGAAAAAAAAAAAAAAAAAACCGTAAAAATTGAATAAAAATACTTTCTTTTTCGTTATATTCTAATTATACCCATCCATGGCCTCTACCGCTTGCGGTCAATATAATGGCGCTAAATAACGGATACTTTAGTAGACTTCTTATCACTGAAATAAACATGTTTTCGGGTCAAATACCATGTAAATAACAAACGAGGATGTCATTCATTATTCACGACACCTGTAAAATACTGAGCATGGCGATTTCCTGATTATTCTAAAATCAAAGATTAGGACCCAAGCGACCCCACTTAAAGTATTTAGCTTTTTTTTATTAGACGATAGGATTTTTAGACTCGCCCTTATTGAAACTATTTGTAGGCAAAAATTATGTGTCATTCTATAGTTGCTGCCACCAAATTAAGGAATTAAAAAAAATGAAATTCGTTCGAAAGATTTTCAATATTTATCAGTCTCGTTGCTATAGCAACCAGAGTTTTAAAAGGAATCAAATTCTTTCATGAAATTCTGAAGAGGATCAGGATCATCTCTGAAGAAGATCAGGATCATTTCTGTAAAGTTTCATCAAAACTGGATGGGTAGAGATGTTTGAAATGAAAGTTAACGAACGCTCGCACGGACGCACACAGGGCCATGACATAAGTTAGCTTGCCTTCGGCCAATGGAGCTTAAAAAGGAGAAAATGCTGGTATCTAGAAGTTTCTTCTTTCCCCCACAATATTTTCTATAATTACAGGTAGAAATGCCATCATTTGAACCACAGTAAATTTGTTGCGTGCACATTATTTCAATTTGGACGGGTCTAACATTTGTCGACTGCTTAACCCTTTACCACACAATCTCGAGTTTTTACAACCCTCTGAAAGAAGGCTTTTGAAAACATTTTGGGAAAAGGAGAAAATGCCGGTAACCAGCATTTTCTCCTTTTCCCAAAACGTTTTCTATCCTTTTAGAGATAAATCGCATCATTTGAACCACATTCACCTTATTGCCTTTAAATGTTTTTAATTTGTAGAGGTCTAAAACTTTGTTTTGTGGTAAGGGGTTAAGAGTTATATAATCTTCCTGTCTGGCTTCTTTGCTACATAGGGTGTTGTCTATATGTCACATGCAAAGAAATAACAATATTCTACCAATCAGGAAAACGAACAGACAAAAGGAACAACAACAATGAATACTATATAAAATAAAAATTTAATTTCTATTGTGCTTTTTGATACAAAAATACGAGAAATATTGCTAACTATATTAAAATAACAGTGGAATGTACGTAAAATTGCTGCATGTATAAAAACGATCATACAAATGGGCATGCTCTGTGGAAAGGGGGCTCAATGCATTTGCGAAAAGTATCGACCCAGGTCAGCCTGCGCAGTCCACGCAGGCTGACCTGAGCTGAAACTTTTTGCTATTGGTCAATTTTCTGTATGTCCAAAGACCACTCTACCCCATGTCTAAGTCAGTTGTTAAGAAAAGTGGCTATTATGGATCCATAATTATGCGATGGCTTGATAGATGTCATACATCAAGGTGACGCATTAAGCCCCCTTTTGCCAGAGCATGGCTCAATTCAAAGAAAACTGTGTTTCAATTATTACCTCATGACAAAATTTTAGACTTTTCCAAACTGAAAGCAATTGCAGACGTCATACTGAATGTGGCCGTAAATAATGGGATTTGCCTTTGAAATGCTCAAAACATTGTTGAAAAAGTAGAAAATGCTGGTAGCTGCCAGTTTCAATGTTTTCAAAAGCTTTCTTCTTCAACGTTGTTAGGATCTGTTTAGAAAAGGGTTAAAACTTAAACTCTGACTATACAGAGTATAAGCTACTTTAGCCAACAGTAACGATTGAAATCAGACTGCAAAAAAAGCACTCTGATCTTAGATCTGAGATATATTGGCAAAACAGCCCTTAAATATACAACTTGGTCTTTTTAGCCTGCTGTTTTTAAATTGCCTGTTGTATTAATATAGTTCTCTAGTAGCTAATTTTCTTTCAATCGTTTCCTAGCAAATGCTTTTTTCAACAAGAGCACATGTTGAAATATTCTGGATTTCTTTTCAAACCAATACGGTCCAAAAACATGCAGCTCTAACATAAATGTGTTTACATATAAACTTGATACAAAAAATTACGTGTCACCACAAAAAGAAGGGAATGTCTGTGGAAAACATCAAGGATAAAAGAAATACATGTGCATACCATGATGGGATCTTAACTGACAGTGTCCTAAGTTTGACCATGTTTTTTTCCAGTGTAAATAAAACCAAATTGCTAGAGATTTGCTATTACATATATTTAAATTAACAGCATAGGTTCACTTGCTCCACCTGCTTTTTGGCAAAAAGTACCGAAGATGCCCATTAAGCAGTTGGAAAAAAGAAAACAAATACATGTACTTTCTAAACCACTTTCTATAACCATCGCCGAAACAATGGTCAGCAGTGAGAGAGGAATGAATTCTGTCACAATGACTATCATCAATACATGGAAAGAAATTGGCTGAGCCAGAGATCGAACCAGTGACTCCCTGTTCTCAAGCCCTGTGTGCTACCTAGTGAGCTACTGGGGCTCGACAGAGGATGAAAAAAGCAAATTACATCAGCTTAAATTACGTAATGATGAAATTTTCACAGTAGCAGAGTAAAACACTCTTAGAATCCAACAACATTACAGTACATTAGTAAAAGTCACAACCCGTGAAAAAAATTAACAAGATGATCATGACAAGACTTAACTCTTTACCAAACAACAAAATATGAGGTTTGTTCAAACTGAGTGCATTGGTATACAACAAAATAAGCATGGCTAAATTGATGATATTTGTCTTTGACAAGGTACAAAACAATAGATCTAAGGGAAAAGGAGAAAGTACTGGTTCACGTTTAACCCTTTACCACACAATACTGAGTTTTAATGACCCTGGGGAGGAAGGCTTTTAAAAACATTGTGGGAAAAGGAGAAAATGCTGGTAACCAGCATTTTCTCTATTTCCCACAATTTTTTTTCTACCCTTCCCAAAACGAATTTCAGTTTTTAGGTCACATTTATTTTGTCATCTGCAAATGATTTGAATTTGGGCTGGTCTAAAATTTTGTCATTTGCAAAAGGGTTAACGACCTTTCTTTTTCAATGTCATTAAAACACAGAACTGTGTAGTAAACGACTGACTCTTTATCCATAAACACAAACTTTCTTTGATGCATTCTTCCAAATTATGACGAACAAACCAAAAAATCTGAAGTCTGGTTCAACTCTATAAACAATTTTCAAGATGAAAATTGATTTTGTGGTCAGTTTGGATCAAGATCAGACAGCACCATACTGAATTCTGATCTTGAATTAGCACTGCACCCTTTACCAAGACATTCTGGCAAATAGCATCCTTGAAAGATGATTAATTTGGTAGTTGGTTTTTCCAAACTAAAAATTTTAGTATTCCATATTCTTCACTCTGATGGTTAGCATCTGCAACCAAATCAGTCTATTACCAAACAATCCTGTGTTTTGATGACCCTCAATTAAGTTTTAACCCTTTACCAGATGACAAAATTTTAGCCTTGTCCAAATTGAAAGCATTTGCAGACAACAGTTTCAATGTGGCTCAAATGATGCAACTTTTCTTTGATAGGGTAGAAAACATTGTGGGAAAAGGAGAAAATGCTGGTAACAAAATGGAGAAAATGCTGGTTACCAGCATTTTCTCCTTTTCCCACAATGTTTTCAAAAGGCTTCTTTCCAAGGTGCGTCGAAAGGTGGCATTGTGTGGTTAAGGGTTAAGCAAAAATGATAGTAACCAGCTTTTGTGCCTTTTCCAGCAATGATCTTTTTCTTTTTTTTTTTTAACCTTATAGACTTAAATTGTATTGTTTGAGCCACATTTAGCTGCCTGCAAATTCTTCTGATATAGCACATTGATTGAATGGTGTTTTATGCCGCTTTCAACATTATTTCAATCATATCACGGTGACGGCTAACATATTCATGTATTTCCTGGGTTTTTCCAGTACTAGGCTAGGGCTCTAAAGTGTCTTGCGCAAGGACACACCCACGAAAAACCCGGCGAATCAGGTGGGGTTCGAACCCAGGGCCTCCAGGTTACGAGTCCCACACTTTACCACTGAGCCACGCAGGACCCCTCCGATATGGAACAAGAGCACCATATGCGGGTGGCAATGCTCAGCTGCAAATGCTTGATTTTCAGTGAAAATTTTAAGTCAAAAAAGGGGCATAATTCTGTCAAAGGTAATTTGACAGTTACCTCCCCTTGTTATACAGGTATCCTTTTGATACTTCACAACTTGTCCAAGTTTGAAGCATATATCTTCCTTCCATGATAACAGGGATATTATCAGATGTCAAAGTTTTTGCATGACAACAGAGACAATTACAATGCCAGGGCTACAGCAATACCTCAAATTTTTCTTCAAAAACAGCCGAGCTAAAAACAAAAAAAGGCTTGATATATTCAAGCAACAACTTTTTGTGTAGTTTTTTAGAATAGAGCAGCATAAAATGTGGGAGTACAGTGTGGGTCTAAGATCAGATTGTGCATTCTTTGCAGCTTGATCTTAGATCTACACTATCTACCAAAACTTCTTATCATACCATTGGTGGTGAAATAAAGAGTTGGACACAATCTAGAGAAATCTATGTTTTCCTGTTGAGGGTCCTACAAGGCTCTGTGATAAAGGTGTAGGATTCACAATTATGGGGACCTAGGTTTAGTTCTTACTCACAGCCTTGGGCTTTTGGGATTGTCCTTGTGCAAGACACTTCAGAGCCCTTATCCTGGCCTAGCATTGGTGAAATACTGGACACACATGCTGTCACCATGAAATGACTAACATAATGTTGAAAGTGGCATAAAACACCAGTCATTATAATAATTTTCCACTCATGCAATTACTGGAAGATAATCCTCCACACTGAAGTTGAAGTTTGGGAAAACATTTTGTGAAAAGGAGCAAATGGCTTGTATACATGTATCTGCTAGAACTAACATGTGTTTTTAAATCATTTATAACAATCAGTATATGAGCCCTGCTCTGTGAAATGGGGGCTTAATGCATCTGCAAAAAAGTATTGATCCAGGTCAGCCTGTGCACTTTGCCCAGGCTGACTTGGGCCAAAACCTTCTTGCTACTGGTCAATTTTATTCATGTCAGAAGACCAGTATACCTCATGATTCAGTAAGTTGTTAGACAAAATGGATTTTATGAATCCATAATTATACGATGTCTTGCTTGATATAATAAATCACTGAGAAACATTACAGCTCCCTTTTACCAGAGCATGGCTCATGAATAAAGTATCCAATTTATATAAATCTACAATGTGAGCTGAGGATATAAGGCCGGCAACATGCGAAATGGGACCTTCGGACATTTGCGTAAAGTGTTGTCTCAGATTAGCCTACGCAGTCTGCGCAGACTAATCCAAGACGGCACTTTACACATACATAAGATTTTTTCATACAGTAGACTTTCGTGAAACAGACAATCGCACAAAAATGGGAAGTGTCATCTCGGATTAGTCACAGACTGCACAGGCTGATCTGGGACGACACACTTTTACGCATATGTCCGAAGGCCCCTTTTCGTGTGTTGCACGCCATATATGAACATTATCATTTCAGTGCATTGTGTAGCTGTGGTGCTCAGTCTGTATTCACCCATTATTATAAATTAGGTTCATAGTCTCAGTCCAGAGAATTTTCTAAAATTTGAAGTAACTAAATTTCTGATATGCTAAACAATTTGGTATACCCAAAATGGTTTAGCCAATTGGTTTCTTTCTAAGTCTAGAATTAGGCTAAGAAAGTGATTCAAAATGGTCGGGAATATGGATTTTAATTTCTTGTAAGAGCATTCTGAGTGCTGCTAGATTACATTTCAGAATATGAATTCATTGATAGACTTATGGGAAGACTATGAACCATTTAAAATTTTATGGATGAATGGATGGATGGATAGATGGATGGATGGATGAAAAGGAATGTTACAAAACAGATCACTGCACTTTCAGTAATTGCTATCTTCTTTTCCATGAGCAAACAGTCATCATGTATATAGTTCCCAAAATGCTAAAGGTAACAACATAACTAAGCAACATTGTGTATCTCCTTGGTAACCACAACACTGTAAATTTTACTGTTTTATTTTTGTCTGAAAATAAATAAAGGAATATATAATTAAATTTAAATTAAGCCTTTACCAAACAATCCTGTCTTTTAATGACCCTGAGGAAGAAGCCTTTTGAAAACATAGTGGGAAAAGGAGAAAATGTTGGTAACCAGAATTTTCTCTTTTTCCCACAATGTTTTCTACCATTTCAAAGACAGCACTTATCCCTTGAGCTACATCAAATTTGTCGTCTGCAAATGCTTTCAATTTAGATGAGTCTAAAATTTTGTCGTGTGGGAAAGAGTTAAGCAGATAAAAAATAATACAAACCCCACAAAAAATCTACAACCTGCACATAGCGATACTGCCATAATGTGAGATAACTTCCTGGTCCAGGTGAATTCTTTTTGAATAAATAGACAGTCAAATAAACAAAACAGAAGCTAACACTGATTCATTAACAAAAATATAGAAAAGCAGATTGACTTGAATAATATCACAAACTATTGAGAAAAAGACTATACTTTTAATGAACTCTTATCTTCGTCTAGGCTGTCTGCAAAAGCAACTAAATTGCATCATTACTGCATTATATCATAACTGGTGCCACATCTTACAAAATCTGTCCTTATACAAATGAGCCAAGCTCTGGCAAAGGGAGCTTAATGCATCTCTGTGATCCATGACACCAATCAAGCCATCACATAATTATGGATCCATAATAGCCACTTTTTTTAACAACCGACTTAATCATGAGGTAGACTGGTCCTTGGAGATACAGAAAATTGACCAATAGCGAAAGGTTCCGGCACAGGTCAGCCTGCACAGACTGCGCAGGCCGACCTGGGTTGATACTTTTTGCTGATGTATTAAGCTCCCTTTTCACAGAACATGACTCAAATATTTGTCTTCTCTTTTGACACTTGAAATGTTTTCAGATAGTCAGCTGAACATCTTACTATGTACTATAGATCAAAGATATTATGGAGAAATTCAAGAAAAACATTCTAATATATAGAATGTTACATAAGTTGCATCTGAGATAAAATTTTATGAAACAAGTCTAGAACATGTTATTAAGCAAGCCTCTGATGACCTTAAAAACATTTTTGTAAGTGTAGGTTGATACAACTTTATCTCAAAAGCCAACAAATTTCAGATTCTTCTACTACATAACAATTTTTCATGAATTATCAGCCAGGATATGCTAAACATGGTAATTTCCATTCATACAAGAGGGCCATGATGGCCCTGGATTGCTCACCTGAGTCAATAGACTAAATTTCACTCCAGGGTCATGATGACCCCATTTAAAACTCATCTGACATATTGTTAAGACAATTGTCAGGTCAATTGAGCTGAAAATGTGGCCTTCGGAGTGTCCAAAATGTATTTCTTCAATTTGACCTAGTGACCTAGTTTATGACCCTATGTGACAATATTTCAAACTCATCTGAGATATTATCAGGGCAAATGAGCAAGAATTGTGGCCACTAGAGCACCCATAAGATTTCTTTAAATCTGACCTAGTGACCTAGTTAATGACCCTATGTGGCCTAATTTTGAACTCATCCAAGATTTTATCAAGGCAAACATGCTGATCAATTTTCAGGTCAATTGAGTAAGAATTGTAGCCTCTAGAGCGCATACAAAAAATTTCTTTTAGTTGACCTAGTGACCCAATTTATGACCCAAGGTGACCAAAATTCAAACTCATCTGAAATTTCTTCAAGAAAAACATTCTGACCAATTTTTAAGTCAATTCAGCAATAAATGTGGCCTCTAAAGTGCCCACAAGGTATTTCTTTAATTTGACCTTGTGACCTAGTTTATGACCCAAGGTATCCCAAATTCAAACTCATCCGAGATTTTATTGAGACAAAGATTCTAACCAATTTTCAAGACAGTTGAGCAATAAATGTGGCCTATAGACTGCCCACAAGGTGTTTCTTTAATTTGACCTAGGGACTTAGATTATGTCCCCAGGTGACCCAATTTTCAAGTTATCCAAGATTTCATCAAGACAAACATTCTGACCGATTTTCGGGTCAAGTGAGCAATAAATGTGGCCTCTAGAGTGCCCACAAAGTATTTCTTTAATTTGACCTAGTGACCTAGTTTATGACACCAACTTGTCCGAGATTTAATTAAGACAAACATTCTGACCAATTTTCAAGTCAATTGAGCAAACAATGTGGCCTCTAGAATGTCTACATGGTATTTCTTTGATTCGACCTAGTGACCTAGTTTATGACCCCAGGTGACCCAATTTCAAACTCATCCGAGATTTAATTAAGACAAACATTCTGGCCAATTTTCAAGTCAATTGAGCAAAAAAATGTGGCCTCTAGAGTGACCACAAGGTATTTCTTCAATTTGACCTAGTGACCTACTTCATGACCCCAGATGACCCAATTTCAAAGTCATCTAAGATTTAATTAAGACAAACATTCTGACCAAGTTTTAAGTCAATTGAGCGAAAAATGTGGCTTCTAGAGTGCCCACAAGGTATTTCTTTAATTTGACCTAGTGACCAAGTTTTTGACCCCACATGACCCAATTTCGAACTCATCCGAGTTTTTATCAATACAACCATTCTGACCAAGTTTCATGAGTATCAGACTGATAATGTATCCTCTAGAGCCCACACAAGGTTTTCCTAAGATTTGACCTGGTGACCTAGTTTTTGAACTGAGGTGACCCAGTTTCAAACTCTTCCAAGATATCATCAAGACAAAGATTCTGACTTAGTTTTATTAGTATAGGACTGAAAATGTGGCCTCTACAGCTCACACAAGGTTTTTCTAAGATTTGACCTAGTGACCTAGTTTTTGACCCCACATTACCCACTTTCAAACTTGTCCCAGATTTCATCAAGACAAACATTCTGACCAAGTTTCAGAAGTATCTGACTGAAAATGTGGCCTCTACAGCTCACACAAGGTTTTTCTAAGATTTGACCTAGTGACCTAGTTTTTGACCCCACATTACCCACTTTCAAACTCATCCCAGATTTCATCAAGACAAACATTCTGACCAAGTTTCACAAGTATCTGACTGAAAATGTGGCCTCTACAGCTCACACAAGGTTTTTCTAAGATTTGGCCTAGTGACCTAGTTTTTGACCCCACAATACCCACTTTCAAACTCGTCCCAGATTTTATCAAGACAAACATTCTGACCAAGTTTCTCAAGTATCTGACTGAAAATGTGGCCTTTACAGCTCACACAAAAGATTTGACCTAGTGACCTAGTTTTTGATCCCACATTACCCATTTCCAAACTTGTCTGAGATTTTATCTTGACAAAGATTTTGACCAAGTTTCACAAGTATCTGACTGAAAATGTGGCTTCTAGAGCGCACACACGGTTTTTCTAAGATTTGACCTAATGACCTAGTTTTTGACGCTACATTACCCACTTTCAGACTCGTCTGAGTTTTTATCAAGACAAACATTCTGACCAAGTTTCATGAGTATCGGACTGATAATGTATCCTCTATAGCGCACACAAGGTTTTCCTAAGATTTGACCTTATTGTAGTTTTTGAACTGAGATGACCCAGTTTCAACCTCTTCCAAGATATCATCAAGACAAAGATTCTGACTTAGTTTCATTAGTATGGGACTGAAAATGTGGCCTCTAGAGCGCACACAAGGTTTTTCTAAGATTTGACCTAGTAACCTAGTTTTTGACCCAACATGACCCAATTTCGAACTCGTCCCAGATTTTATCAAGACAAACATTCTGACCAAATTTCACAAGTATCTGACTGAAAATGTGGCCTCTACAGCTCACACAAGGTTTTTCTAAGATTTGACCTAGTGACCTAGTTTTTGACCCCATATTACCCACTTTCAAAGTCGTCCGAGTTTTATCAAGACAATTTTTCTGACCAAGTTTCACAAGTATCTTACTGAAAATGTGGCCTCTACAGCTCACACAAGGTTTTTCTAAGATTTGACCTAGTGACCTAGTTTTTGACCCCACATGACCCAATTTCAAACTCATCCAAGATTTTGTCAAGACAAACATTCCGACAAAGCTTCATGAGGATTGGACTCAAAATGTGGCATCTAGAGCATACACAAGGTTTTTCTAAGATTTGATCTAGTGACCTAGTTTTTGACCCCACATGACCCAATTTTGAACTAGTCTGAGATTTTATCAATACAAACATTCTGACCATGTTTCACAAGTATCTGACTGAAAATGTGACCTCTAGAACGTACACAAGGTTTTTCTAAGATTTGACCTAGTGACCTAGTTTTTGACCCCACATGACCAAATTTCAAACTCATCCGAGATTCTATCAAGACAAACATTCTGACAAAGTTTCATGAGGATTGGCCTGAAAATGTGGCTTCTAGAGTGTACACAAGGTTTTTCTAAGATTTGACCTAGTGACCTAGTTTTTGACCCCACATGACCCAAGTTTGAACTCGTCCGAGATTTTATCAAGACAAACATTCTGACCAAGTTTCATGAGGATCGGACCGAAAATGTGGCCTCTAGAGCGTACACAAGGTAAAAAGTTGACAACGGACGCCGGACGCTGGACACAGCACGATCAGAATAGCTCACCATGAGCACTTTGTGCTCAGGTGAGCTAAAAACCTGCTTCACTTCTCTGCAAGAAATGTAAGATGACATCACATATAATGTCAAACAATGCATATCAAAATTGTGTGTTACATAAGAGATTTTATAATGAGTATATTACACTGAAAACAGGGGATGTTATGTGATACAAAAACTTGTCAAGTTTGGAGCAGAAATACAGTATCTACAGTGGGAAAAATGTTTCCAAGACCTGACTGATTTTCTTTTACCCTTGCTTGATTTGGTTTGGTTGAAGGTCAAACTGTAACACAGTTTACCTAAAATAGCAACTACATATCCCATATTAGAAGTGCCCATTCTGTAACTGCAGGTAGGTACAGCTATTTCTGCCATGGCCTCTCTGTCCTGAAGGTTCAGCGTAAGATAATCATCCATGACTGACAGATCATTACGTTTGACATTCCAGCTATACTCATTCTCTCTCAGACAATCGTCGCATGTAAAAACTGCTGCCTGGTGTCAGAGATGTATAAGAATAGAAATGATGATAATAAGCCCAAGAGCTGCCAAATGTAAATAATTCAGGGGTCAAATTGCAGACAAATTTAATCCATACCATTTAACCCTTTACTGCACAATGCCAACTTTTAATGATCCTCAGAAAGAAGGCTTTTGAAAACATTGTGGGAATAGGAGAAAATGTTGGTAACCAGCACTTTCTCCTTCTCCCACGATGTTTTCTACCCTATGACAGACAAATTTCATGTTTTGAGTAACATTCAATTTGTCGTCTGCAAATGCTTTCAATTTGGATGAGGCTAAAATGTTGTCGTCTGGTAAAGAGTTAAAAGTAAGGATACTATAATAAGTCTGATAATATGTTACAGTGGGATCTGTCAAAGTTCCAGTTGCTGCCAGAAAACTTTTAAACTAGAACAAAAGTTGCCAACTATGACACATATAACTCCTTTCATTAATATTTTTAGCCGCTACTTGCATGAACTCTTTACCAGACACTACTTTGTCCTTTTATATTTTCATATAATTTTATTCATATCTTAAAGGCCCAACAGCTGCCAAAAGTAAACCATGTGGATAGTTAAAAGCATTTGAATTTAAATAATACCATTTAAAAGAACAGAAATTGTGAAAATGACAATCTGTGATTGTACAGTTGGTCCATGTGTTAGTCGATGGCAGGAAAATTAATATTAAAATCAGGTAAAAAGTAAACAAAAGATAGAGTGACTGGCAACTTTTGATCTTTAAGTTTAATTTTTTCTTCTGCCATCAACTAATACTTGGACCAACCATACGATAACAGATTGTCATCCTGAAGTTTCTTTTTACTAGTACTTTGCACAAAATTCTTCCCTAGCCACTGGCTGCTTCTCCATTTAACCATCATCAAAGCAATGATCACCATTTAGAGAGGTAAGAATCCTGTCACAATTACCATCATCAATCCTTGGTAAGAAATTGGCTGAGCTTGGAATTTGAACCAGTAACCCCTGGTCTCAAGTAGAGTGCACTACCAACTGTGCTACCAGGGCTTGTCTCAATGTGAAGTGATATCATTTGTTAACCCATTAAACAATATCCACAACTTACATTGTTTACACAGACTTTTTAGATCAAGATCAGACTGCACATGATGTGCAGCCTGATCTTATCTCTACACTGTCAGCAACTTTGTAACACATTCTGGCCAAGACAACTTTAAAATTGCAACATTTAGGCTGTTTGTCACAAAAGAAATGGTGCATATTAGAACAAAATTTTAGACTTGGTTAGAAGTCAAAGCATTTGCAGACAACAAATAAATTAATACTCCAATGATGGGATTTGTAGAAGAAAGGGTAGAAACATTGTGGGAAAAGGAGAAAATGCTGGTTACCAGCATTTTCTCCTTTTCCCATAACGTTTTCAAATGCCTTCTCCCTCAGGGTCCTTAAAACTCGGGATTGTGTGGTAAAGGGTTTACACTTTTAAAGACTGCTTATGAAATAATCATGGGAGAAGGAGAAAATGACAGAGGCCAGTATTTTTTTCTTCTTTTCCAACAATGTTTTGTACCCTTTCATAGACAAATTCCATCATTTTGGCTACATTTAAGTTGAGAGTAATTGCTCAATTTCCTGCAATGTTTCCAAAGCTATCTACTTCACAGACTGAAAAAGTTATTAAATTGTAGGCAATCATAAAACAGTGCAGAAGTAAGGAATACCTTATGCCAATGTGCAGAGAAAACTAATTTTGGTTTCAATCTTCTGGTAAACTGAAAAGAAAATGAAATTATTTTCCATTATGAAAAAAAAATACAAAGAATCTCTTCAAATGCCAAACTGTACATTATAATTGTTGCTACGAGCCCAAACACAGAAAATGGAACATTTTCACATGAAATCTCCCTTGCATTGGGATCACAAAAACACTGGATTATTTGGTAAAGGGTTTAGTCCTTGACTGAACAAATCAGACACTCAATCTTAGTGTTAAATATACAGGATCTGACATGAGTTGGCATTTGTGATGAAATTCTATTAATCTACCCAAGAATGTCGAGCTAAGAATGTCAGATTCTTTTTATCACATAACTGTATCTCAAGAATAACAGTTCATGTTGTGATAGGTCTACATGTACATTATACATTGAAATCTACATTAAGCCTATTCCCTTCTTTGACAGGAATGCATCTGCCACTAAAAATAGTTCCAAAGAAACATACAAATAATGAGTTTGTTTTGAATTTAAAGATGAAAAAATTTACAGCTTTGTAACATTCATCACTTTTGACGGCACAGAGAAATCTGGGTCAGCATTGTTTAAATAAATACAAAACTTTGACCGAATATGACAATGTTTGCTTATCTCAAACTTGTGTAGATAAGAAAATTTGTAAAAGCTGAAAATGATGAAAGTTATGCAATAAAAAGCTATCTTACATTTTCAGTTAGGACACCTTAACATTAACATTTTAAGGCTATCATTTTTACAAGAATTTTTCACCCAAAAAATTGTAGACAACAGAACAGATCCAAGATCAGATGCTATGCACTGAGAAATCATGGATCTACCCCCTTAAATCAAATCAAAATTAATAAATATCAATCTTATTTGACTTTACCAACTGCACTATGGGGCCAATCAATATATCTCTATCTTAAAATATATCTATCCCTCATTATGAATTAATGGCTATACTGCTTTATATGAAATAGGAAATTTTATGCAAGAAAAAAAGAAATACAATAAAAATCCCCATATAAAAAATGCCATATTTTCTACTATTTTTCCATCTACATTTTAATCTTAAAACCATTTTTGCATGAGAATGAAAATTAGGAGTGTTTGTTAAGATTTTCTCAAAAACTTCCAATATGAAATCTGGTTTAACTCATTACCACACTATCTCAACTTTTCACAACCATGATAAAGAAAGCTTTTGAAAACATTGTGGAAAATGGAGAAAATGCTGGTAACCAGCATTTTCTCCTTTTCCCACAATGTTTTCTACCCTTCCCAAATCAAATTTCTATTTTTGAGACACATCTCTTTTGTCGTCTGCAATTATGCTTTCAATTTGGACAAGTATAAAGCTTTGTTGTTTGGTAAAGGGTTAATGTCCATTTAAAGGCCCAATACCTGCCACAAAACAATGCAGGTGTTACAATGCATACAGATTTAAATCATAACATTTAAAGCATGGAAAGTATTGTGAAGATGACAATCTGTTAATGTGCAGTCAGTCCAAGTGTTAGTTGCTGGCAGAAAAAAGAAATTTAAAATCAGGCAAAAAGTAAACAAGGGATAGAGTGACCTTGCAACTTTTGACCTAGTTTTCAGAATAATTTTTCTGCCAGAGACTAACACTTTGACCAACCTAATTGATGGTTATCTTCACAATAATTTCCATAACTTCTAAATGGTATAATTTAAATTCAAATGCATTTTAACATCTGCTTTGTTTACTTTTGGCAGCTATTCTACTTTAACCCTTTACCAGACGACAAAATTTTGTCCAAATTGAAAGCATTTGCAGACGACAATTTCAGTGTGGCTCAAATGATGCAGTTTTTCTTTGATAGGGTAGGAAACATTGTGGGAAAAGGAGAAAATGCTGGTTACCAGCATTTTCTCCTTTTCCCACAATGTTTTCAAAAGGCTTCTTTCCCAGGGGCGTCAAAAGGCGGCATTGTGCAGTAAAGGGTTAAGGTGTGAGGAGAAATTGCTTGTTAGGGACGTAGTATTTTCACATGACTCAATCTTTAAAATCTTAATAAAAGCTCATCATTCCCATTTTACAGGAATTATTTCAAAGTTTTTTGTTGCAAACTTGTTTCAAGGAGTACTGCATTAATTCTTCTTACAACAATGCCTAGCTTCAACTATTCTAAAGAAAGTACATGTAGCTCATTTGAAAACAATGCGGTAAAAGAAAAAAATATGCTAGAATCCAACATGTTCTCCTTTCCAACAATGGTTTCCTCCCTGTAAAATACAAATCCCATCTTTTGAAATACATTTTTTTTTTTGTCCTTGGATACATCTTTGATTTTGCTGTCTGGTAGAGTTAATGAAACCTGAGATTTTACCCCTATGACTTCTAAATATGCAGATGCATGAGAGAGGTGGAAAACAGGAATGCAATTCAATTAAATATGACACCTATTACCCTGTTCAATCTGTAAATATTTTTTACCCTGCCTGCATTAACCCTTCACCACACAATCCTGACTTTTACTGACCTTGAGTGAGACAGCTTTTGAAGACATTGTGGGAAAAGGAGAAAATGCTGGTAACCAGCATTTTCTCCTTTCCCCACAATGTTTTCTCCCAATCAGAGATCTTCTGTTTATTTTTATGAATTTTTGAAATTGTTGTCTGAAGAAGCTTTCAATTTGGAAAAGTCTAGAATTTGTCATTTGGTAAAGAGTTAATTCTTTCTCTTTACAAGACACTAACTTCTCCTTTTGCAATGTTTTATACATCATTATATTCATTACATTAACCTTTTACCACACAATCCCAACTCTTACCTACCCCAGGAAGAACGCTTTTGAAACCATTGTAGGAAAAGGATAAAATGATGGTAACCTATCAAGGACAAATTTTGTCATTTTGGCCACCTTGAATTAAATTTTTATTTTTGTGGTTTGCAAATGCTTTCAATTCAAACCAGCCTAAAATTTTGTTGTTTCTTAAAGACAAACCTGTATTAAAATGGACCATCCCTTTCCCAATACAAAGGTGTTTTCGAAGCTGTATCTAGGCAATTTGCCCTGGGTTATAATTATGCTTTTGAAACCTACAGTATAACTTCAAAGCTAGGCCCAGTGGCACAAACTCTTTACCAAACAACAAAATTTAGGACTTGTCCAAATTGAAAGCGTTTGCAGACGACAAATTAAATGTTGCTAAACTGATGATTTCTCTCTTTGATAGAGTAGAAAACATTGTGGGAAAAGGAGAAAATGCTGGTCACCAGCATTTTCTCCTTTTCCCACAATGTTTTCAAAAGCCTTCCTCCTAAGGGTCGTTAAAAGTCGGGATTGTGTGGTAAAGAGTTAATATGACACCTATAAATCTTTTCATTCTGTAGACATCTTTAACTTCTACCTGCATTAATTCTTTACAACATGCTAAATTCTCCTTTGGACACAATGTTTTCACATTATTACATTCATATGTTAAACCTAAATTCAAATACATTATCAGCATAATACGAGGATGTTTCCAAAGATGTTTGTTTGAAGTTTGTCTCCAGAGGTCATGTGTTTATTACCCCTATGACATTCAAATATGCAGATGCAGTGGGCAAAGAAGAGGTAGTAAAAACAAATCACTCAAATTTGACAGCTGTAACTTCTGCTATTGGATTGACAGTTTGTTTTTTTTCCTACGATATCTGCATTACAACTCTTTACAAAGAGTCAATATTTTTAATTTCTTCCTTATTGACAGCATTCTACAGATGACAAATAAAAACTGTTTCAAAGAATCATGGGATTTGTCTTTGGAAGGGTAGAAAACATTTGGGGGTGGGGAAGTAGAAGATGTGGGTTACTGGCATTTTCTCCTTCATCGTCATCATTTCCTCAGGTTTGCAGGAAAAGGATGCATAATTTAGGACAACAAATGTACTGGTAGGCTCAGATTAAAATTGCCATTACCATGAATTACAATGAATCATCTGATTATGTAAATGAATGGTTTAAATTCATACAATAATTCCACTATGACTTATGATACGATTGTTAATTGCAAGGTTACAATAACCTTGAACCACACAATCCTGACTTTTAATGACCCAAAATGAAGAAGGCTATTGAAAACATTGTGGGAAAAAGAAAAAGTGCTGGTAACCAGCATTTTCTCCCCCCCCCCCCCAAAATGTTTTCTCCCCTTTTAAAGACAAATCCCATCATTTCAGCAACATTTCACGTCATATTCAAGTTCTTTCAAACTGGGCAAAACTAAAGC
Source organism: Tridacna gigas (assembly GCA_945859785.2). Taxonomy (NCBI): domain Eukaryota; kingdom Metazoa; phylum Mollusca; class Bivalvia; order Cardiida; family Cardiidae; genus Tridacna; species Tridacna gigas. The sequence continues at coordinate 45,596,073 of OX244030.2, read as the reverse complement.
TTAGATTTTTGGTATAATAGTTTTAAATACCTAGGTCTTTTCTTTCAAGATCTCTCATACTTTTCTTCTTCATGGAAATTGCTTGCATTGATTTGCAATTTGTCATAATGTTTCACTATAATATTCAACTGCCATTTGTAAACCATTATTTGTTTTATTTTGTTTACTGTCTTCCAATCAAATGTCAATAGTTACAATATTTTGTCATTGAAAGTTGTAGGTATATAATAAAAGGAACATTATGTTGTAATAACTTTCCTGATTCTTGCTGCAAACAGAATTTTTGACATCTCCTCAACCTCCATCTCACACGATATCAAATTTTCTCACACTGCTTGAATCAAATATAACGCTCGGGAAAGTTATTACAACATAATATTCTGTATATATATTTACCGGATATACAAAATGTTTTGCCCCAGATAACATGGTTTCATGATTCAACATCACGGGAAAAGGAGACAATTTCTTTCTAGCCATAAAGTCAGCCACTTGCACTTTGAACTCGGCAAAACGATGAATCTGTATGTCCAACTGGAAGATGAAGAAATCTGTCATTGAAAATGATTTCAAGCTTAACAGTAACAAGGCATAGACTAAACAAGTAATTTCTCAAACTTTATTCAACATGGCTTAACCCTTTACCAGACAACAAAATTTTAGCCTTGTTCAAATTGAAAGCATTTGCGGACAACAATTTCAATGTGGCTCAAATGCTGCAATTTTTCTTTGATAGGATAGAAAACATTGTGGGAAAAGGCAAAAATGCTGGTTACCAGCATTTTCTCCTTTTCCCACAATGTTTTCAAAAGGCTTCTTTCCCAGGGGCGTTAAAAGGCGACATTGTGCGGTAAAGGGTTAAAGAGGCATTCATCCATTTTGTTTTGCAAGTTCCTAAGAAAATTTTAACAAAGACTGCTATTTTTCATTCATATGCAAAGATGGCTTTAATATGAAACATACATTGTACATAGAAAAACATGTAGAAAAGACCAGCAAAATTTCTGATTTTACTTAAAACTTCCTATCCCTTTAGTAACCGTATGGTGGTTATCGCATAATAAATAAATACATTTCTAACAGCATAAAGAATCAGTTGGCTTCATAGCTCAGTTGGCACAGTCACAAATTACTGTTTTGTAGGTTGTGCGTTCCAGTCCCATCAGCGGCTATATTTTTTTTCCTAGCATATCTTTTACCCAACTAAAGCCTTTAGTAAAGGTAAACAGTTACATTCTTATGACTTTTCCTTACAACATTCATGTATCAACTTTCTTGCTTAAATCTTTACTCAACTACAAAATTTCAAACTTGTCCAAAATGAATGCATAACTATGTATCTGACAAAATAAAAGCGTGACTCAAAATCTGAAACATGTCTTTGGAAGGGTTAGAAAACATTGAAAGGAAAGCAGGAAATGCTAGTTATCAGCATTTTCTCCTTTTCCAACAATGTTCTCAAAAGCCATTTCCCACAGGGTAGATGAAAAACATGTGATTGCGGGGTACAGAGTTAATACAACATTTTTGTCATGATAACAGTAGAGTACCACTATCATGATCCCCATGCATGAGTTGGTCTGTGGTTTCACCAATTACGGTAGGAGCAATGCAGCACATGTGAAGCATGACAGCACTAACTGTTCGTTAATTTATCTGATTTTCAAAGAATAAGGGCTTAACCCTTTTCCACACAATTTCAAGATTTAACGACCTTTAAGCAGAAAACTTTTGAAAACCTTGTGGGGAAAAGAGAAAATGCTGGTTAACAGCATTTCTTCTTTTCCAGCAATGTTTGCTAACAACTCAAGAACAACATTCACGATTTGAGTCAAATTTGTCATCTGCAAATGCTGTTCATCTGGAAAAGTCCAAAATGTTGTCCTTTGGTAAAGAGTTAAAGGCTGGGCTGTGATCATAAATAATGAGTTTTGGAATTTAACACAATGAGGGCTCCAAGTCCACCTTTGCCCGTATTCACCAACCATTCTAATTTCCAGATCTTGAATCTTGAATCTACACTGTCTGGTTTTTTTACAAAGCATATTCTAGTCAAAGCAACCTTGGAATTGCAATATTTTGTTCTTCTCCACTGATCAAGCATGCCCTTCCTATTATTTAGCATTCTAAGGGTTTAACTCATTACTAAACAATAAAATTCAAGACTCGGTCAAATTGAAAGCATTTACAGACGACAAAATGAATATGATTCAAATATTAAAATTTGTTTCTGAAAGGGTAGAAAACATTGCCTGTTACCTGCATTTTCTCCTTTTCCCTTAATCTTTTTAGGAGCCTTCTTTCTCCGGGTCATAAAAACTCAGGATTGTGTGGTTAAGAGTTAACCCTTTTCTAGGCAATCCCGTATTTTCACCACCCTGACAGAGAAGCCTACTGAAAATAATTTGGCAAATGGAGAATACATGTACATGTATGTCATTAACCAGTGTTTTCTCTTATTCCAACAATGTTTTCTACACAAATCCCATGACATGAGCCACATTTAATTTGTTGTCTGCAAATGCTTCCCATTTTTTAACAGTTCAAAAATTTGTGATATGAAAGGACTTGCTTGTCTGTATTTGAGTTTAACAGCTTAGGTCATAATCACGACGGTCAGTGCACCCACACATGTGCTTCCTGGCCTCCTCACACCAGTTCTGACACAACTTTCTTTCCAAGTCACTGACTACTTTTCTCACATGCATCAGATGTGACAGGCAAAAGACTGCTGAAAAAAAAGTTGCCTCAAACAGGTATCGAACTCACAACCACCAAGTCACAAGTCAGATATGCTAACCACTGACCTACCCAGCCAGGCGAAAGAACTTGCAGGCAACAAATTAAATGTGATTTACACCACTGGATTGAAAAGATTGCTGCAAAGCAAGTTTGCATTTTTCTTCAATGCTAAAGCCAGTTTGCATTATTCTCCAATGTTTTGGATACTGTTAAAAAAAAAAAAAAAATTGTGCATTTCTTTCTATCAAATCTGATCCTTTCTATAATCCTTCAACAAACAACAAGATTTAGGGCTTGTCCAACTTAAAAGCATTTGCAGACAAGACAACAAGACAACCCTCAAGCTACTAAGCGTGACTCACTGAACTTTTGCAGACAGTGTAGATCAAGATCAGACTGCACAGAATGTGCAGTCTGATCTTGGATCTGCACTGATTAGGAGATGTTGTTCTACAAAAAATAAGTTTCAAATAACATTATTTGGGTATCTACTATCAGCTTGAAAGTTTTGTTTAACTTTTTAGAAGGATAAGGGTTAAATGTACCTCAAAAGATGTTAACTGGTTTTGAAATGATAGAAAAGATTGTGGAAAAAGGAGAAAATGCTGGTCACCAGCATTTTCCCTTATTCCTGCAATGTTTTCAAAAACTTTCTTCCTCAAGGACATTAAAACTTGGGACTATTTTTTAAAGGGGTAATTTTGAACTAACTTTTGTAGGTCTGAAAATATCCAAGTTAGTTTCTGTAACAGTTTTGCAAAAAAGGGACTTTAACTGAAAAATGAATCTTCATTTCAACAGGTAAGGGTAATTTAGCATTCATATTTATGTAAATTACCTCAAATTTCTCTCGGCCTGCACATAAATTTCACTGAAAAGAGCTATCCAGGTGTATTATTTTACATGGTTGATCAGCAATATAACTTTTGTTTCACTCTTCATCATTAAACTGTTTGGTATAGGGGTAACATATTACCATCTGAAGATGGCTTTCATCATTTATTTGAAAACTATTTTAAACTATGACTGCAAGAAGAGAATTAATTGTAATCTTGCTTGCAATCTTTTCTGTTATAGCAATGCTTTCATATTGTATTCATGTTTAAAGCCTGAACTTATGTATGAGTGATCAGAGCTCCAGACAGAGGGAGTGATTTTGATTTCAAAATTGAAAATATTAATTAATTTCCACTAAACCCTATGTTACGGGTACTCATTAGAATCGTCTCATCCAGACAATTCTAATGAGTACCCATAACATAGCGTTTGGAAGAGAAATAATGGATTTAGAATACCATCACTCCCTCTTATCTGGAGCTCTGGGTGATACTGTGGAAAAAGGGAGTTCAATGCATCAACATGATTCATTTTACAAAGCAAGCCTTCTCATAATTATGTATCCATAAAATTCACTTTGTCTAACAACCAGTTGAATCATGAGGTAGTACAAGCATGGTCCATTGACAAGCAGACAAATTTACCGAAATCAAAAAGTTTTGATCCAGGTCAGCCTGCACGCATTGTGCAGGCTGACGTGGGTCAGAACTTTTTGCAGATGCATTAACCCTTTACCAAACGACAAAATATTAGACTAGTCCAAATTGAAAGCATTTGCAGACGACAAAATAAATGTGACCCAAAAACTGAAATTTGTTTTGGGAAGGATAGAAAACATTGTGGGAAAAGGAGAAAATGCTGGTTACCAGCATTTTCTCCTTTTCCCACAATGTTTTTAAAATCCTTTTTCTTTAGGGTGGTTTAAACCTGTGATTGTGTGGTAAAGAGTTAAACCTCCTTTTCACGGAAGATGGCTCAATATATTTCAGTATTTTACTACGATGTTTTCACAGGTGTTTGCTGCAAATTTCTTTAACTGGTCAAATTTTAATCCTTTTCCACACAATCTGAGTTTTATCAACTCATAGATGGCTTCTGAAAACAATTTGGGAAAAAGAGAAAATGTTGGTTTCCAGTATTTTCTCTTTTACTGCAATGTTTTCAATGCTCTAACAGACAAATTCAATGGTATGAGCCACATAACTCTTTACCACACAACAACATTTTCGACTAGTCCAATTTCAAAGAATTTGCAGATGCCAACTTCAGCTTTGGAACAAACAGGCTTAAGCTCTCTGACAGAGCAGAAAACATTGTGGGAAAAGGAGAAAATGCTGGTTACCAGCATTTTCTCCTTTTCCCACAATGTTTTCAAAAGCCTTCTTTCCTAGGGTCGTGAAAACCCGGGATTGTTTGGTAAAGGGTTAATTTATTGCCTGCAAGTGCTTACAAAACAGGTGAGTACAACATTTTGTCAATTCTTGCAAAGGGTGACCATACAAAAAATTGACCAATATCCGTTGCTCTACAGTTGTAAACATGGTTTGCAAATATTATTCTAAAGGGAGAAAATACCTGTAGAACTGAATGTCTGAAAGGATTACATGTCAACACCGCAAACAAAACTTAACCAAAAAAACGCCATAATATTATGTAGACAGCACCAATTTAACTCTATACTACACAATCCCGACTTTCAACGACCCTGAGAAAGAAGCCTTTTGAAAACATTGTGGGAAAAGGGGAAAATGTTGGTAACCAGCATTTTCTCCTTTTCCCACAATGTTTTCTACCCTTCTCAAAACACATTTTAATTTTTCAGTCACATTTATTTTGTCGTCTGCAAATGCTTTCAATTTGGACCAGTCTAATATTTTGTCGTTTGGTAAAGAGTTAATCACTTAACATGTTGAACAGATGCATTCAACAAAGGATTACTGGTACTCTTTACCAGTATCAAAATTTTGGATGTGTTCATTGGAAATCATATGCAAACAACTGACTAAATGTAGCTCAAATGATGGCATTTGTCTTCAAAATGGCAGAAGCATTGAGAAATGGAGAAAATGCAGATTACCTGCATACTTTAATTTTCTTATTCCTGTTCAGCCATTACCACTAAATCCCTTTTTCTGAGAGTAAAGGCTTCTGAAAACATTGTGGAAATCAAGAATATGCTGGTAATCAGCATTTCCTCCTTTTCCCACCATGTTTTCTGCCCCTCTATTCACAAAGTCCGTTATTAGGGGCACACTCAATTTCTCTTCTGCAAATGCTTTGAATTTGGACCAGTCCAAAATGTTATCATTAATTTTGGTAAAGGATTAAAGCCTTTTAAGATTTTTTTTTTTTTACATTCTTGGTTACATACTGATAAATACTACTAAAAGTATTTTCTCTGCAAAGATAAAGAAACTAGATGATTTTATAGAGTATAAAGATGCAAATTTGATGTTCAATAATAGGATAACTGGGAACTCTGTCTTTTGAGATCAAATATGATGTCAATATATTTGAATGATGCATGCTATTGATCACATGACATTCCCACAAACCTTTGCAAAAATCTGTCATGAAATCTAAAAATACCTTAAGAGACTACAAGCCAATTAAGGAAATACCACTAATTTTTTTTTTCTCTTAACACATAGTTTGCAAGCTATTGCCTTACTTAACTCTTTACCAAATGACAAAAATGTAGACTTTTCCACATTGAAAGCATTTGCAGATGATAATTTATATGTGACTCAAATCATGGAACTTGTCTTTGACAGGGAAGTAAACATTGTGGGCAAAGGAGAAAATGCTGGTTACCAGAATTTTCTCCTTTTCCCACAGTGTTTTCAAAAGGCGTCTTCCTCAGGGTCGTTGAAATCCGGGATTGTGTGGTAAAGGGTTATTACAATAATTATTTTTTTTTTTAAGTTTGGTGAGATTCTTAAAATCTGAATTTCCACTTTTAATATTACATTAATTATTGTGAAAGAAGTTCTTAAACTTACATTAACGAATCTCGATGGCTGGTTTGTTACATGAAAATATTATGAGCATTTCCACCACGATGTGGGTAGTTCCAAAGATTGACTCATAGAATTTGAACCCACAACCTTCGATGTGAGAAGCTGACTCAAAATGTGGCCTTAAGAGTGCACACAAGTTTTTTTTTTTCCCCAAGATTTGTCCCTGTGACATAATTTTTGATCTGACTTGACCCAATTTCAAACTTGTCCAAGATATTATTAAGAGGAACATTCTGGTGTTTCATCAGTATTGGACCAAAAATGTAGCCTCCTCATCATCATCATTTTTTCTTTTTTACCCTCCCCATGTGGCATAAAGCCATGTAGCAAGCAGCTATTGTTCTTTTATCAATTTAATTTTCTGGACTATTGGGTTTAGCTAATTGTTCATGATCAGACAGCAAGGCCCCTTGGTTTAAAAATGGGCATGACATAAAAAAAAAGTGGGGTGTGTAAAAGAAAAATGTCAGCCTGCCAAGAAAGACCCTTTCAAGACCACCATGTAAAAACAGGTTTAAAAATAAATATATACATAATTTACAATAACATTGTGCATTGCCTGTCTAACTACATATTTTAGACTTATCCATAGTTTTAATACCTATTTAGTGGACTCAGCAGTTTTGGCAAATGCTAATAGTAGTGAACGAAAGATTAATTCACTAAACTTTTATTTATATTGTTTTACAAAGTTTGTACTGCCTAATCACTTTTATTTAAGCAGGGGGAAAAAAGAGTAAAGTGTCGAGGCGAACAGAAAGCTCTAAAAAATGTAAAACAAAACAAATATGTACACTATAAGAGCTCAGGGGGCAACTGTCAGTCCTGCCCGCTGTGCAGGGCGACCAGGACAACATCACTCAGTAGGGGCATGAAGCCAAGGCTGGTATGCCAGTTCATTCCCTACCGCCCTATCCACAGCAGATCCCAAAGTGGGTAAAAATGCAAATCTAAACACTGACAGTGCAAAATACCCAATAAGGTAGGACTACATGGTTTCAGAGCGGGCATAGTAATAAGAATTCCAAGCAAGTATGCAGTTTCAAAATTTATTATAAAGCATTTAATATCTCCATGACTTCCTACTAAGACATGGTTTTGAAAGTTTCATTAGTACTAGGCCAAGGGTCTGCAGTGTCTTGTCTAAGGTCACTCACAAGATGATTATCCCCACAACATGAAAAATTCTATTTGTCACAAATGTTTCACTTGTTATAGGGTGGAAAAATTTACAAAAATGGAGAAAATGCTGGTTATCAGCATTTTCTCCTTTTCCCACAATGTTTTAAAAAGCCTTTTTTCTCAGTGTAATTAAAACACAAGATCGTTTTGCATAGAATTCACGTAAGACAGGCTTACCTTTAAATAGTCGATGAAACTATATTTGATGATCTCTGTGATGTTTCCAAAATGATCTTGAAATCTCTGCACTTTAATCTCTGTAACAAAATCCTTGCCTTCTCCACCTATATCATTGTCCCCTGGTATGTATATGTTCTGAAAGAGGTAAAAAAAATGACTTCTTATCAGAAGTTGGGTAAGAAGAGACAAACATTGACACTGTTCACCTATGTCATCATCCCATGGAATGTTTATGATCTAAAAGTGAGGAATTAACAATTTTGAACTCCTGACAGAGGTTGGATTGGACCTTGTCTTACCCTGGTGACAGAACAGATTACAAACAAGAGGGCCATGATGGCCCTGGACGCTCACCTGAGTCAATAGGCGAAATTCACTCAACGTGCATAATTCAATTTCTGACCAATTGTCAGGTCAATTGAGCTTAAAATGTGGCCTCTAGAGCCTCCACAAGGAATTTCCGTAAGATAACCTAGTGACCTAATTTATCACTCCACGTGACCCAATTTAGAACTCATCAAAAAATTTATCAAGACAAACATTCTGAACAGTTTTCAAGTTAATTGAGCAATAAATGTGGCCTCTAGAGTGCCCACAAAGTGTTTCTTAAATTTGACCCAGTAACCTAGTTTATGACCCCAGCTGACCCAGTTTCAAACTCACCCAATATTTCATCAAGACAAACATTCTGACCAACTTTTAAGTCAATTGAGCAAGAAATGTGACCTCTAGAGTGCCCTAAAGGTATTTCTTTAATTAGACCTAGTGACCTAGATTATGAGCCCAGGTGACCCAAATCCAAACTCATCTAAGATTTCATCAAGACAAACATTTTGACCAATTTTCAAATCAATTGAACAATAAATGTGGCCTCTAGAGTGCACACAAGGCATTTCTTTAATTTGACCTAGTGACCTAATTTAAGACCCCACATGACCCAAATTTGGACTCATGTGAGATTTTATCAAGACAAACATTCTGACCAATTTTCAAGTCAATTGAGCCAAAAATGTGGCCTCTAGAGTGCCCACAAGGTATTACTTTAATTTGAACTAGTGACCTAGTTTATGATCCTAGGTGACTCAAATCCAAACTCATATAAGATTTTATCAAGACAAACATTCTGACCAAATTTCAGGTCATTTGAGCAATGAATGTGGCCTCTAGAGTGCCGACAAGGTATTTCTTTAATTTGACCTAGTGACCTAGTTTATGACCCCAGGTGACCCAATTTCAAACTGACTGAACATGTTGTCCTCAGGTGGGCTAACAAACTTAGAACAGGTTCACTACATACCAAATAACAAAGCTATATGCCTTCAAGGTTTAGAAAAGAAGAATTTTAAAGTTTTCCTTCTTTGTTCCTATGTTAGAACTTGTGATCCCCGGGACAGGGCCAGTTTTGACACCAGGGGCAACGTATGAACAAACTTGGTAGACGTCCACTAGGAGATGCTACATACCAAATATCAAAGCTCTACGCCTTCCAGTTTCAGAGAAGAAGAATTTTAAAGTTTTCCTTCTTTGTTCCTATGTTAGAACTTGTGACCCCCGGGGCGGGGCCAGTTTTGACCCGAAGGGGATCATATGAACAAACTTGGTAGAGGTCCACTAGGAGATGCTAGATGCCAAATATCAAAGCTCCACGCCTTCCAGTTTCAGAGAAGAAAAATTTTAAAGTTTTCCTTCTTTGTTCCTATGTTCGACACTTGTGACCCCCGGGGCAGGGCCAGTTTTGACCCCAGGGGCATCATATGAACAAACTTGGTAGAGGTCCACTAGGAGATGCTAGATGCCAAATATCAAAGCTCCACGCCAACCAGTTTCAGAGAAGAAGAATTTTAAAGTTTTCCTTCTTTGTTCCTATGTTCGAACTTGTGACCCCTGGGGCGGGGCTAGTTTTGACCCCAGGGACATCATATGAACAAAATTGGTAGAGGTCCACTAGGAGATGCTACATACCAAACATCAAAGCTCTATGCCTTCTAGAATCAGAGAAGAAGATTTTTAAAGTTTTCCTTCTTTGTTCCTATGTTCAAAACTTGTGATCCCCGGGGCGGGGCCAGTTTTGAACCCAGGGGCATCATATGAACAAAATTGGTAGAGGTCCACCAGGAGATGCTAGATGCCAAATATCAAAGCTCTACGCCTTCCAGTTTCAGAGAAGAAGAATTTTAAAGTTTTCCTTCTTTGGTCCTATGTTCGAACTTGTGACCCCTGGGGCGGGACCAGTTTTGACCCCAGGGGCATCATATGAACATACTTGGTAGAGGTCCACTAGGAGATGCTACATACCAAATATCAAAGCTCTATGCCTTCTAGAATCTGAGAAGAAGATTTTTAAAGTTTTCCTTCTTTGTTCCTATGTTCAAAACTTGTGACCCCCAGGGCGGGGCCAGTTTTGACCCCAGGGGCATCATATAAACAAACTTGGTAGAGGTCCACTAGGAGATGCTAGATGCCAAATATCAAAGCTCCACGCCTTCCAGTTTCAGAGAAGAAGAATTTTAAAATTTTCCTTCTTTGTTCCTATGTTCGAACTTGTGACCCCCGGGGTGGGGCCAGTTTTGACCCCAGGGACATCATATGAACAAACTTGATAGAGGTCCACTAGAAGATGCTACATACCAAATATCAAAGCTCTACGCCTTCTAGAATCAGAGAAGATGATTTTCAAAGATTTTCCTATTTTTTGCCTTTCTGTTGCCATGGCAACCAGAGTTTTGGGTGGAATTCAATCTCTTGAACAACTTTGGTAGAGCTTCACCCAAAGAACATCCCTGCCAAGTTTCATCAAGATTGGCCCAGCGGTTTAGGAGGAGAAGATGTTTAAAGGAATTGTGGACAGACGGACAGACGGACAGATGGACGCCGGACAACGACCCATCACAATACCTCACCTCAGCACTTCGTGCTCAGGTGAGCTAATAAACCCTTTCCCTAACAATCTTGCGTTTTAACTGCCAGGAGGTAAAAGGCTTCTGAAAACACTTTGGGAAAAGGAGGGAATGCTACTTACCAGTATTTCCTCCTTTTTCCCTTAATGATTTCTATCCCATCAAAGAAAAATTCTATCATTTCAGCAAAATTGCAGGATGTAGTTAACTCTTTACAACACGACAAAAATGTAGACTTGTCCAAATTGAAAGCATTTGCAGACGACAATTTAAATGTTGCTCAAATTGTGGAAGTTGTCTTTGATAGGGTAGAAAAGTTTGAAGGAAAAGGAGAAAATGCTGGTAACCAGCATTTTTTCCTTTTCCCACAATGTTTTCAAAAGGCTTCTTTCTCAGGGTCGTTAAACGTCGGAATTGTGTGGTAAAGGGTTAAGCAGGGAAATGCTTTAGAGAGTCTAAAAATCGTGTTGTGTGGTAAAGCATTACCCACATCTATAGCTGTGTTTGCCATCTGTGGACATGCAGTTCATGATCAGACTTATTTTTGTGGGATACTTTGGCAAAGACTGCTTTGAAATTGCAATTTTTGGGAGTAAACTAATGACTGAAAGTACCTGTCTATTTCTAAACTTTGGAGCTAATGAAATTCCGCCTGATATGTAATCTTTCTTTTTGCCACAACTTCTTGCATGTACCGGTATTCAACTTTGTACATAAAAATTTAATTCCTTTTTTTCCTCTGATTCCTACAAGAATGCCTCATAAGTTGTGTTCTGCCAATTTGTTTCAGGAGGTAAATAGGCATGTAATTACAAATATTTGTCAGAATATTTTAATCTCTACTCAACCATACTGTATTCACTTCTTAAATTCTAAAATAGTAGAAATTGAGAATTTAAACCAACAATGTGAGTGCACTGGCCAAAGTCATGTTCGTGTCAATAATGCTACAGTAACTTAAATATTTTTTTACCACATGTATAATTAAATTAATGCAATTATGCACATTTTCATCAAAAGATGCAAAAAAAATCTCACAGATTAACGTAATTTGTCTCTTTGGTGTTATATTGCAGCAGTCAGTGCTCCTGTCCATCCTTTCCATTAGTTTCATCTACCAGTACTTTCCACAACATCTTTCCAGGCCACTGACTCCCACATAAACATCATCGAAACAATGTTCAGCAATGAGAGGACGACTGATCCCTATCCTAATGACTGCATAACAATCCTTTCAGCTGGGCAAGATATCAAGAAAAGCAAACACTGGGGATCAACCTGGGATGTTACCATCTAGGCTTCTAGCCTTGGCAATGAATGTAATACTAATACATATACCAACCTTGGCAAATTTTGCTGGACTGAACACATCATTAAATCTGTCTAATGTAGCTTTATATTCTGTGGATGTTGCTTTACTTCCCTCATCCATCAGGTCCCCTAAATATATTACAACATCTGGTTCACTGTAGGAAAACGCATACTGAAACGTCTTTGCGAGATACCTATCAAAGAAAAGCATAATCTAACCCTTTATCACATGACAGAGCGTTACACATGTCAAAATTAAAAAACATTTGCAAAAAAAGATCAAATGCAATATTAATGATGGCACTTGTCCATGAAAGGGTAGAAAACATTGTCAGAAAAGGAGAAAATGCTGTTTACTGCTGTTTCCTCCTTTTCCCACACTGTTTTCAAAGGCCTTCTTGCTCAAAGTTATAAAAAACGAAGATTTTTTGGTAAAGGAATAATTACATGTGCACGATTTTAAGGAATGTGTGCTTTTTAGTATTGACAAGAAAAATTACGAGCTCATATCTCAGCCTTTAGCCAAATTTTCTCATATACAAAATTTATCAAAGGTTTACTCAAAGTCTAAAAATTGTACAGTAGGTCAGTAGTTCTCAGTAATTCATTAATTTTAGCTCTTTTTCTACTGATGACATCATAAAAAGGTTGTGTGGGAAAGCAAAGGGTGTCAGTTGCTAAATTCCCTTCCTCCTTCCCCCCACAAAAAAAGAGAAAACAAGCAAACAAACAAACAAAAAAAGTAGCAATTCTACTGTCAAAGCTTCAATGAAAAAACATCAATATCTAATCATCTAATCTACAAGTATAATTCTAACTTTAACAAAACATGAAAAACATACACAAGAATAATAACAATCTGATGTAGGAACTATCAATTTTTACCACAGTTCATAATTTTTATAACACATTATCACAACTTAGTGAAAAGCAATTTCTTCAGCCACAATATTTTCCCATGTATTGCACCCTAATTTGTGATTTACCACATTATACCAGAATGTTTTCAAAATTTATCTGTGAATCCTGTGTTTTAATGATGCTGAGAAAAAAGTCTTTTGAAAACATTGTGGGAAAAGGAAAATGCTGGTAACCAGCATTTTCCTCTTTTCCAACAATGTTTTCTCCCCTTTCAAAGTAAAATCCCATCATTTCCACCAGATCTGATTTGTCATCGGCAAGTTTTCAATATGGACCAGTTGAAAATTTTGTCATTTGGTACAGACTTAAAAATGATGAATGAAATTAAATTCCTGGTCAATGAAGGAAAAATGTTATAAGCCTCACCTGTCAATGTCCCAGCGTGCCAAACTTCCAAGAGGAAAAAAAGCTTCATCTTGATAACCTTGAATTTGAGGGTCAGCCACCAATAGCAGTGTTTGGCTTGTCCCTTCCAATTCACTACATAGGGAAAAATATGATGCACAAATTATTTCAGCATAACACACACATAAAGGGTTTTTTTCACTTACTGTTCTATCATTCAGTATTACCATGCCACTCAGAAATTAACCCTTACTGTACTGAATTAATGAATTGGACCCTTTCAATGAGAAGAAACAGAGAAAAAAACTGCGATTTTAGGTTGCATCGGCCAGCATATGTTACAGAGTAAAAGACACTGTATATCCATGATCAGACTGCATGTTTTCTACATTCTGATCTTAATATACCCTGTGACCAGAAGCACTATAAGTCATTTTTATCATGCTCAGGGTTAAGTTTCAATAATGAACTGCCCAGATAATAATCAGACTTCACAAAAGAAATGCAATCTGATCTTTGATTTACATTATCCAATTATATCACGAGTACAAAATACTGTCAAAATAACAATATCTGTCTTTTTTACTGGTTCAAATTTTTCCATTAATTTACTACGCACTATAAAGGTTCACTGCATTATTAAGAGAACTTGTACATTTCAACATAATTTCAGTCATGAATGTCACAACAACAGCAACCTTATTCAAGTGTCTTTAGTGTTTCACCAGTAGTACACTGGTGTTCTGAAGTGTCTTGCCTAAGGTCACTCCTGTGATAAACCAACTACCACAGATGACAATAACTCCAAGAACCTATGGGTTACTTGTCCAATACCTTAACCAGTGAGCAAGGCAAGACTTCCAAGAAACTTGTTACTTTTCTCATATAACTTGATTCTTAACCGAACAACAAGTGTTTTAAAGTTCATCCACATTAATCCTGTACCAAACAACAAAATTTTAGACTTGTCCAAATTGAAAACAACTTTGAAAACACACAAAGCACGATGTGAAACGAGGAAATTGCTGGTAACCAGCATTTTCTCCTTTCCCATAATGTTTTCAAAAGGCTCTTTCCTCAGGTTTGTTGAAAATTGGGAATGTGTGATATTGGTAAAAAATCATTTGTGGACAATAAATCAGACCTGATATAAAGTATGGGATTTGTAAAGTAGAAGGCATTGCAAGAAAAGGAAAATGTTGGTTTCCAGCATTTTCTCCTTTTCCCACAAAGATTTCAAAAGCCTCCAATGTCAGGGTTGTTGAAACTTAGAATTGTATGGTGAATGGACAAGAAATAATAAAACTGATGAAACATGTGTTTTACATATCAAGACTCAATCGTATCGATTTGTCATAGTGTTTTACATTGCTTTCAGCATTATTTCCGTTGCATCACATATTCATGTATGTTCTGGGTTTCACCATTACTAGCCTAGGACTCTGTAGCACTTATTTAAGGACACTCCCACAAAACACCCAGTGCTTTCAGTGAGGCTTGAAGTTGAACCCAGGGCCTCCAAGTTACAAGTCCTACACTTTACCACAAACCCATCGAGACTCATAAGATGGTTAAAATATGTACCAGTATTTCTGAACACAACAGCAATATACAAACCTGCTACTGCTAGTAGGTTTTAGAGGCCACCTTTTGCTCTGAATGTAGTACACAAGGAATTCATTGATGAAAACCAGTATTACAGTAACAACAATCACAACACGCTTCCAAGTTGTTCTCATTTCTCTGATCTATAGTCATGAACTTGCTTGGTACTTGACCTGCAATGAACAAAATATCTATTTATACATTATGACATGTCACCATTGATAAATGTTTGAGGATAAGTAGGGATGTTGACATCAAAGTATTTGGACTACATCCTCACAAGCCAATATTGGGCAAACATGGTAAAGTCAGGTAAGAAAATGCAACCAGGCCGGGGCTCGAACCTGAAACTGTTATATTACTAGGCGAATACTCTACCAAGTGAATAACGTGTTTAGAATAAGTGACCAAATACTACTGCTCCAAATTTATCATTTTCAAGACCATTGAATTCTTGTGCACAGTCACAAATATAATATATTTCTTTTTTTTTTTTGTGATTAGACACATACGCAGTGTACCTTATTCTATATTAGACCTTCAGGCTCGACACGCCTAACGTGATGTCTAAGTGCAACAAAATGCGTAGCAAAT
Source organism: Tridacna gigas (assembly GCA_945859785.2). Lineage (NCBI taxonomy): Eukaryota > Metazoa > Mollusca > Bivalvia > Cardiida > Cardiidae > Tridacna > Tridacna gigas. Next base: position 45,580,439 of record OX244030.2, on the reverse strand, counting down.
ACCGAAATACACCAATGAAAGTTTACAGTAAATGGCGGTTATTTGATCAAGGGAGATAACTTTTCTATGCTGAAATGACAATTCAATAAAAAGATTTGCGCCTCTAATTTAATCCAATGAAGTTCCAAAGTTAAATTTAAAACAGGATTTTTTCCAAATTTTTATCTCTTAATTTTTGTTTCAGACAACATTTTCAAGATATCCCAACATTTACCTTTGGATACAATGATTCGACACAAGCTTATTTCAGAAGAACCCGCAGTCTAAACGACCCTTTAATTATAAACGGAATACTCTAACGTTATCGTCAAACAGCATCTCGCCAACATGGAAGCTTCTGCTAGACTGACCCAAAATGATAGAGTTGCGGTAGATTTTATCAATAAATACTTCTCCGAAGACATAAAATCGCTCAGAAATTTGAGAAAACTATACGAAGAACAGAAAGAAATAAAAGTTTCACTAGAAAAGAAGGTCAGTTGCTAAAAGTGGCCCACATGAATTACGGACGTTTCGTACCATAACCATTTCGTAGCAATTATTTTGTAATTTAATTTTACCATTTCTTACCAACATATACAGTACCATTTGGCGCCATTATTTTACCACTACGTTCCGTAGTCATACCATTTCGTACCACGTTTTTTGGGGACCTATAACTAAGTTCTGACTAAGAAAATTTTTTGGTTATTATGGTATTAAAAGGAGGAAACAAAAACACTATTTATTCAAGTTTAATATCTATTCAGTAAATTATGCGCAATAACACTCTGTGGATCCCCTTTTCTCTTTATGTTTTCAAGGCAGTTTCTCCTAATATCTATAAAAACAAATTGCTTTTGTAACGTGTAATTTAAGTATCATCAACCGTCCTTGGATCTTGCCCATCCTTTAATCATGCCCTCAAACATTTCAGCAATACCGATGAATCAGGTGAGAAGATAACATGGTAAATTAGGTTACCGGCTTTTGAATTCCTTCAAGACGGTACATTGCCGAAAATTGCATCAAAATGTGTTTTAAAAGAGCAAATATTGGCTTAATTTGAGACACGTCCCCAAAATGACACAACTTTCTTATTCCCATTTTTTCTGTGTAAATCCGCAAGTATCCTGTACATTTTCATTCCTAAGTTAACTTAACGATGATAATAGACAATTGAAATTAACTTGGCCTGTAAAGGAAGTGTGTATGACATCATTTATCCATAGAAATAGAATGCGATCGAGATTGCTTTTAAACATAAACAGTTAAGATAATTGGAAGCTATGAGAAATAAAACAAAAACATACATACAAAGCGCATGCAGTCATTTTATTTTCCCAGTTAAGTTTTTATTATTTCTCTATAGATTGGCGTCTGGTTCTCGCTTATGGGCACGTATCATGGACGGTCATGAATAATTGAATATTGTTGAAAAATATATTTTTACAAGAAATAAAATCTTCTAATTGACTTTGACGTTTGACCTTGTCCTTTTTTTGTCCTCATACAAAGCTCACCTAATTTGATTAAGTGTTCAATTTAATGTAATCAATTTGTTCCCAATTCTAATTAACCTGACTGATAACAAACATTACAGACAATTACCTGTCTTCTCAGTAGCATACTAACTGATTTGATTTATGATAGATCTAATATCCTGTAAATTAGGTTACCAAAGCATTGGTGTATTGATCTAGTGGGTAAAATAATATAATAAATATACTACTTTTTGTCACATTTATTGATATGTTTGGTCATGGTACCAGATGGTAACATCATGGTATGAAGTGGTAATGCTATGGTACAAAATGGTAGATTTACGGTACAAAGTGGTAAATCTATGGCATGACTGAAATGGTCATACAAGGAATGGTACGAAATGGTTATGGTACAAAGTGACTGTATTATTGTGCATACTTCCCATCATTCATCAGCATCAGTATGTGGTTCACAAAATTCTCCCCCCCCCCCCCCCTTGAAACAAAGGGGCTGCTAGATGGTTCTTAACACTAAACCTGCTAAATAAGTAACTTTTAAGCTGATAATAAAATCTTGAGTTTGGCTATTACAAAAGGGTTTTTTTTTTTGGGGGGGGGGGGATATCTCTGTAATGGACAGTGTAGTCCAAGATCAGACTGCTTGTTCTGTGCTGTCTGATCTTTATCTGTAATGTCAGAAAAAGGCCATTGAGTTTGCATAGCAGCCAGAGGGTTAAGTCTTTACCAAGCTACAATATTTTAGACTTGTCCAAGTTGAAAGCATTTGCAGGCAACTAATGAAAAGTGGCTCAAATAGTGGAATTTGTCTTTAAAATGGAATTAAACATTGTGAATAAATAGGAGAAAATGCATGTTTCCAGCTTTCCCCCCCAATGTTTTCAAAAGTTTCAGTTTGCAGGGTCATTGAAAGATAAAGCTTCAGTTTGCAGAGTCATTAAAACGTGGGATTGTTTGATAACTAAAGAAAGTTTTAGATTCAGAATATCACTGTCTAGTAGAACAGAGTTTATTCTCATGCAATTAACTCTTTACCACACCAAGACACGAGCAAAGTGTAGACTTTTCCAGATTTTCCAAATTGGAAGCATTTGCAGACAACAATATGTGGCTCAAATAATGTAATTTGTGGTTAGCAGCATTTTCTCCTTTTCCCACAGTGTTTTCTCAGGGTCTTAAAAACTTGGAATTGTGAGGTGAACTTAGGGTGAAAATACTATAGTAATAGGTAAAAACACTGTCAATTTTATAAGTTTTGTTAGATCTACATGACACAAAATTTTAGACCCATCCAAATTGAAAGCATTTGCAGAGGACAATTTCAGTGTGACTCAAATGATGCGATTTGTCTTCGATAGGGTAGAAAACATTGTGGGAAAAGGAGAAAATGCTGGTTACCAGCATTTTCTCCTTTTCCCACAATGTTGTCAAAAGGCTTCTACATCAGGGTTGTTAAAAGTCGGGATTGTGTGGTAAAGGGTTAAGCAGGTGTCTGTGTCACCAGGGATCGTATATTATGATCCCTGGTGTCACTGAATAATTTTGCTTTTATAAGAAGTGAAGTTACTTACATCCTGCCATGGGAAAAATGCTGACCATGGCGAACTGATATGATTTTATTCTTTACTAAGAGACAAAATTTTTGATGTAACCAAGTTGAAAGCATTTACAGATGACAAATTAAATGTGATGATTTCTGTCTCTAATAGGGTAGAAAGCATTTCGGGCAAAGGAGAAAATTCTGGTTATTTTCTCCTTTTTCCCACAATGTTTTCAAATGTCTTACTCAAGGTTGTTGAAAGTCGGGATTGTGTGGTGAAGGGTTAAAAAAAAAAAAAAAATGAAAATGCAAAGCAAGACCAGTATCTTACTTGGCCTAAAAGGGTAGTCTGGCTATGGCCAGACCATCACTGATGGCCTTGTTTGTGACAAAATTTCGGACTGGTGTATATTTCAAACATTACAAAAAAACTAATGCGATGCGGTTACAATGATGGGAATTTTCCGTGACAGGGTGTAAGACATTCTTATGAAAGGATAAAATGGTTGTAAGCAGTGATTTTGTCATCTGCATTTTCTCCTTTACCCTCAGTGTTATTATAGTCAGGTTACTGGAACATACTGATATTGTAGCATCGTTACATAGGCTACTCTCAATTTGTACTCCACAGCTGTCTCTGGCAAGTAGTGAAGTTCCAAATGAGATAGAAAAAGCCATATTAGAAGCCGAAGAAGTGAGTAATACTGTAGCAGAATTAGGAGATAGAAAAACTGCTGTCCAAAACAAGATTAAAAGCGAGACTGAAGATGTTAAAGAGCTTGTATCAGAAGTGGGAAACATTGCTAAAGAAATTGCGGATTTAGAGAGACTTTCTAAGTATCTCATGTATATTCAACAAGTAGAGCATGCAAGGTCAGCTTTTATTTGACTATCAACATCATACACCCGTACCAAACTCATTGAACTCTTTACCACACAATCCAGACTTTTAACGACCCTTATAAGGAAGCCTTTTTAAAACATTATGGGAAAAGGAGAAAATGCTGGTAACCAGCATTTTCTCCTTTTCCCACAATGTTTTCTAACCCTCCCAAATCAAATTTCAATTTTTGTGCCACAGTTGAATAGTCATCTGCAAATGTTTTCAATTTGGACCAGTCTAAAATATTGCTGTGTGGCATAGGGTTAAGGACAAAAGTTTAGACTTGTCCAAAATCAAAGCATTTGCAGACAACAAAAATGAATAAGCGTCACATGTCAGCTTTTGGCCATCACATAGTAAAAACATTGTGGGAAAATGAGAAAATGCTGGTTACCAGCATTTTTTCCTTTTCCTGTTGTGTTGAAAAGCTTTCTTCCTTAGGATGACTGAAACAGGATTTTTGCTAACAAATTAAACAGGCATCACTTGCCTGCAAATTTATACAGGAGACACATTCTGATCTTAGATCTTCACTGTACTTTCAAAATGAACTAGTCTAAAATTTTGTCATTTGGTAAAGAGTTACATAAGTCTGTCAGATCCAATGTTTCAGGTTTAACTCTTTACCACACGACAAAATTTTAGACTGGTCCATATTGACAGCATTTGCAGACGACAAAATAAATGTGTCTCAAAATTTGAAATTTGTTTTGGGATGGGTAGAAAACATTGTGGGAAAAGGAGAAAATGCTGGTTACCAGCATTTTCTCCTTTTCCCACAATGTTTTCAAAAGGCTTCTTTTTCAGGGTCATTAAAACTCGGGATTGTGTGGTAAAGGGTTAAAGCAAGTTTATTTGCTAAAGTAAGACCATATTGCAAGCATGATACATGTACATTGATAAATAAGTCATGTTCTGTGAAAAGGTGGTTTAACTACATTACAAACAGTGTCGACACATGTCAGCCTGCACCGTGTCTGCAGGCTGACCTGGGTGAAAACCTTTTGTTGTTTGTAAATTTTCTGTATGTCCAAGGACCATTCTACCTCATGATTCATCAGTTGTTTGACAAAACTGATTTAAAGGATTTGTAATGATGTGATGACTTGCTTCTTATAATGTATTACTATGATGTATTAACTCTTTACCACACAATCCCGACTTTTAGCAACCCTGAAAGAAAAGGCTTTTAAAACAAAAAGTAACCAGCATTTTCTCCTTTTCCCACAATGTTTTCTATCCAATTGAAAAGAGAAATCATCAGTTTAGCAACAGTCAATTTGTCGTCTGCAAATGCTTTCAATTTGGACCAGTCTAAAATTTTGTCATTTGGTAAAGAGTTAAAAACCTCTTCTTTCCCAGAGAGCTGCTAAAGTGTACCGGTAATATCTGTATGATTGTTCATCAGTTATTGGAGTGAACTGAGACAGAGAGGAAAAGCAAGATTAGTCAGCAAGAATGCATTGGCATTTATGAATATGAGATTTCAGTTAGTACAGATGTTCAATGGAGAATTTAAAGGGCGCTATTCAGATTTGTTCTTATCTCACCAGACTTCAAAAATGACTAACCACTGATTAACTCTTTACCACACCATCCCGACTTTTAACGACCCTAAAAAGGAAGCCTTTTGAAAACATTGTGGGAAAAGGAGTCTCCCTTTCCCACAATGTTTTCTACCCATCTCATGACAAATTTCAATTTTTAAGTCACATTTAATTTGTCATCTGCAAATGTTTTAAATTTCGACTAGTCTAAAATTTTGTCGTTTGGTAAAGGGTTAAGTAATGTGATAGCTGGCAAACCATCAGTAAAGAAGAAAGACAAACATAAGAGCATTATATTTTTTCAGTGGTATTTACTTAATGCTGTACTACAAAATCTAGAGTTTTAATGACCCAGAGAAAAAAAACTTTTAAAAAAATGTGGAAAAAGGAGAAAATACTGGTAACCAGCATTTTCCACTTTTTCTGTAATGTTTCTACTCTATTGAAAGCAAGTTTCATCATATGGGCCACCTTTGATTTGTCGTCTGCAATTCCTTTGAATTTGGACAAGTTTAAAGTTTTATTGTGTAGTAAAGATGGACTACATAGGCTGGTAAGGTATCTTTAGATTTCGCAGCAGAATTTCACACAAGAGTCAGATGTGTTGGATTGTATTCATAAAAGTATGATGATGTCATATTTGATCTCATGAAAATAAAAACAGATTTATTTATTGCAAAGCTACGAAATTGGTATTTGAATGCCAAATTTGTACTTTTTTATGTCATGTAACCTCCCTGTTACATAAAAACAGATTTATTTATTGCAAAGCTACGAAATTGGTATTTGAATGCCAAATTTGTACTTTTTTGTGTCATGTAACCTCCCTGTTACATTAATTGCAGAGGAAATTAAATTTTATAGTGTTTATAAGTGTTAATCAAAGAATAATAATTTGCAGGAAAAAAATCTAAAATATGCCCCTTTCAAGAGGGGTCTATAGTTATTAGCTATTAATGTTACTTTTTTCCTATCTCAGCACAAGAATTCAAGATTCATTAAGTACAGACAGCATTGAAGAAGGTGTCAACACATTCAATGAGCTAAAATCCTTGTATAACAGACTGCATGAATCACAGTGCCTTAATCTGGTTGCATATGCAAAGAATACAACTCTATTCTGGTACAGAATTTTGAAAAACAAACTGGGAAGGTATTGAGCTTTTGATATTTCCAGTCCTTACTTGAAGATTCATGTCAACCTTGGCACATCATGACATGATAGAACTATGAAATAATATCAGATTTAAAGACAAAAATGATTTGATATTAACCCTTAAGCTGCTAAGTGTGACTCATGACCTTTTGAGGACAGTGTAAATCAAGATCAGACTGCACAGAATGTGCAGTCGGATCTTGGATCTACACTGTCCGAAAAGAAGATAATGTTCTGCATGAAAATAAGTTTGAAATAACATTATTTGGGTCTTTACTATCATCTTGAAAGTTTCATTCAACTTACTTAGCGGGTTACAAGTTTGCAAATGAAAATGATTGTCTTTGGAAAGGTATTCTGTAAAACTTCTAAATTGGAAGCAGATTTTTCTAATTTATGTCCTTGATTTTGAATGAAATAAGGCCCATACTAACCATACATACATGATTTGTCCCTTTACTAAACAACCCTAAGTTTTAAGATTGTTAGGATGAAAGAATTCGAAAACATTGTGGAAAAAGGGGAAAATGTTGCAAACTTGGACTAAATTTTCTTCTTTTCCCATGTTTTCTTTCATTTGAAGGAGAGATTTCATGTTTTGAGTATCAGTTTGATTTGTTGTCTGCAAATACTTTCATAATTCTCAAGTCTTAAATTTTGTTGTATGGCAAAGAGTGAAGTTGTTTGATAATGATAGCATGGAATTACAGTTGTAGAAGACATCCATTTTAGGCATGAAATTAGACTTACAGTATTTTAAGTCAAGTATGACCTGATGGTATGTCTTTTTACTCTCTACAAGATCTCATGTTTATATGACCCAGAGGGGAAATGCTTTTGAAAACATGGGAAAAGATGAAACTACTATTAAACATCATTTTCTCCTTTTCACACAGTTTTTTTACTCTTTCAAAAACAAATCCCATCTTTTTAGCCCAATTTAAGTCTGTACCAGGGGAAAATATTTCACACTGGTCCAAATTGAAAGCATTTGCAGAGTCTATAATTTTGTCATCTGGCTGAGATTTAAACATGTAGCAAGGGTATTAGTCACAGCTGAGACAGTTCTGGGTCCATATTCACCAACCATTCTTTGGAATATTTGTAGTCTTATTCTCCAAAATTTTCGAAATTTGAAAGTGACACAACTTTTGGTTGGCTTAACCATTTTCTGATTGGCTAAACCATTCTGATTGGCTAAATCAAATGGTTCAGCCGATCAGAAATTGTGTTACTTTCAAATGTAGAATTTTTTAATAAATAAGAATAAGAAATTGAATGTTCTTAAGACTGGTTGGTGAATACGGATCATGGTTATGCATGTATACTATACTATACATGTATTGATATTATTCATGTTCTTTCAGTGATTTTGAAGAAGTGTTAAAGCACATGAAATGGCCACTGGTTGCTGTAAAAATGAAGTCTGTATCACAGGCTAATCCTACTGACAACAAAGAGAAAATGGGACTTCTGTTTCACAACCTCTTGAAGTTGAATCTTCCGTATCCTTGAAGCCAACCTTCATTTCTGTATAGAAATTATTAGGAAAAACATAGTGGTGAACCCAACATTATCCTAAATCCAAGATCATAACAGAATGTGCCGTAAGATTATGTGCAGTATTTTTCGATGTTTTGTGAATTATGGTTTATTGTATTAATATTGTGGCCCAATATTATCATTTTGTTTGGTTGTTAACTCTTTATCACACAATCCTTTTTTAGTTTATTGATGCGGAGGAAGACGGATTTTGAAAACATTGTGAGAAAAGAGAAAATGCTGAAAAACCAGCTTTTCTCTTTTTTCCCACAATGTTTTGTACCCATTCTAAGACACATTTGATCACTGGAAACACATGTAATTTTTTGTCTGCATATGTTTTCAGTTTGGACCAGTCTAAAATGTTGTCGGTTAGGAAAGAGTTAACCAGGTGACCTATGGGTTAAAATCTTGTATTCTCTTTCAAAAACATTGAAATTAAGACCTGTTCAAAAATAAATATGAGGTTACTATAGTTATAAATAAATGAGCCATGCTGTAATATCGACCCAGTTCAGCCTCCGCAGTCCGGGCAGGCTGACCTGCCTTGCTATCGGTCAATTTTCTAATTGTCAAAGGGCCATTCTAACTCATAATTTACTTGTTTGTTTAAAAAAAGTGGCCATCATGGATCCATTATTATCTGATGCTTGCTTGGTATTATGCATTACGGAGATGCATTAAGCTCTAGTATTACCATTTTAATTATTATGCGGAAGCCTTTATGATCCTTGACTTGAGATTTTACAGTGCCAGTTTGTCAGACGCAGAATCAGTCCACCCACTGTTAACTTCTATACAAGGTATACGCTGCCCTATACTTCCAATACAACTAATGATTAAACCATTAAAGAAGAGATTTAAATACCATTTTTATGGAAATAAACAGACCAATGACATCAGCAAGGTTTGTGTTTTTATATTTGTTTCTCCCATTTTTAGTGCACTTCTCACAGTAGACAATAGCTGTTCTTAAACTTTCAAGCATATATTTGGTAACCAATATTTTCTTGTTTTCTCACAATGTTTTCTTCCCTTTAAAAAAACAATTCTCATCAATTGTGCCACATTCAAGTTTTTGTCTGAAAATGATGTCAATTTGGACTGGTGAAAAATTTTGTCATCTGGTTAGCTATTTACCAAATGACAAAATTTTACTCATCCAAATTGAAAGCAATTGCAGATGACAAATCAAGGTATTTGTTTTTAATAGGGCAGAAAACCTTTTGACAAAAGGAGAAAATACTGATAACCAGCATTTTCTCTTTGTCTCACAATGTTTTCAAACAGCTTCTCCCTCCAGGTTGTTGAACTTAGAATTGTTCGGTAAAGGGCTTATGCATGTATTTATCAGAAAGAGCCGTAAATGTGAAGAATGTGAAGTAAAAAGCGATAATCTGGGTCTTTCTGGACACTTGATTACTGTATGAGAGATCTTCTGTTGTTACAAAGAAAGAGAAATGAGATGTAGAGCAAAATGAAATTTCTCTCTATATTTTATAGCCAGAATGGTATTTCACACAAGTTCTAAACTGGATTAGGGATCATTTGGGATTTCTGGAGACCAGGATACAGCCATTATTGGTGGACTTTGGACAGAAAGATGTGGATGCAAGGGTCAGTCTTGTTTAACCTTCTACCCCACAATCCCGACTTTTAACGACCCAGAGAAAAAAAATCTTTTGAAAACATTGTGGGAAAAGGAGAAAATGCTGGAAACCAGCATTTTCTCCCTTTCCCACAATGTTTTCTACCCTTCACGAACAATTTTCATTTTTTCCGTCACATTTGTTTTGCTGTCTGTAAATGCTCTCAGTTTGAATTAGCCTAAAGTTTTGTCGTTTGGTAAAGAGTTAACCAATTACTATACAAATATAGATTGTTACTCTCCTGCAGTTTATGTATTAAGAAAAGACTGTGGAGATAGGAGTAATGTGTAACAAGAAATTGCTCTTTTTTTTTTTTTCCCCCCTACATTATTTTCCACATGTAAGTTTTTCCCTTTCCTTCAAATGCCTGTCCTTTGTGTAATTTGTAGTAGTTTTGCTAGGTTTATACCCAGATTTAATATAGTTAGTGATGATTTAAAGTTTTGTGAGGGATGAAACTATGTCCCTTCCCTTTTTTTTTCTCGTAGCATGAACTGATGCTACGAAAAAACATCCAAATCTAGGTCAGTTTGAAAAAAAGACAAAAAACAACTAAATTTGATTTTGGTGGTACTTGATTTTGATACATGTTTCAGCTAAGGACATTATAAAAGCAAGTTGCAACTAGATAATGTATTGGCAAGTCTGTTTTGTGTACAATTTGTACAAAAACTGACAATTATATTTGGCTGCAAAGCCACGCTTTACACACTATTCCAGCTGACAACTTGTCTCATCTTGCAGCAGATCACCTGAGGAAATATTGTGACAAAATGAGTCGGAAGATACATTTCAAAGCAAATTCACTCAATTGAGCCACAGCTTATTTGTCATCTGCAAATGCCATCAATTTGGACAAGTCTAAAATTTTGTAGTCCAGTAAAGAGGTAATAGTCATATTTTTGATATTACTTTGTCAGATGTCAATGTGTTTTCTTGAAAAAAAAATTTATTTGAAACCTTTCAGGTAGAATTTATGATCGGCATGGTTACCATGGCAATGGAGAAGATGGTAACAGATATTCCAGAAGTGATGAATGATGATCATCAATTCTCACACCTTGTTGACGAGGCTCTGCTGTTTGATCGAGAGATCAGATTGTCCTATGGTTTTTCAACAAGCTTTCCATGCAGTTTGCATGTACTCTCAGAAAGTAGACCTTTTGAAAAATGGATACAAATAGAGAGAAAATGTAGGCTATAAAAAAGAATTAAGCCATGCTCTGGCAAAAGGGAGCTAAATGCATCTCTGTGATGCATAATACAAAGCAAGTCATTACATGATCAAGGATTCATAAAGTCCATTTTGTCTAAGAAGCAACTGAATCATGAAGTAAAATAGTCCATGGACATGCAGAAAATTGACCAGTAGCAAAAAGTTTCAGTCCAGGTCAGCCTGTGCTGACTGCGCAGGCTGACCTGGGTCAGGAATTTTTGCAGATGCATTAAGCCTCTTTTTTACAGATTATGACTTAATTATAATTTGACTGTTGGTTGAAGAATGTTTTGATTATTGTTTAACCCTTAACCACACAATCCCAACTTTTAACAACCCTGAGAAAGAAAGCTTTTGAAAATATTGTGGGAAAAGGAGAAAATGCTGGTAAACAGGATTTTCTCCTTTTCCCACAATGTTTTCTATTCTTCCCGAATCAAATTTCTATTTTTGAGTCATAATTATTTTGTCATCTGCAAATGCTTTGAATTTGGACCAGTCTAAAGTATTGTCGTGTGGTGAAGAGTTAAAGAAGAAGAGGTATATTCGATAAACATTTATATGCCAGTGGGTCGGATGACCAGGGAGTGGGTCTGTCGTTACCACTTTGTCCTGACAAAATGTGGACACTGGTTTTACTAAAGGTTTTCAGACTTGGTACGAAATATCAATCATGAAGTGTGCATAATCCCTGATATTGATGTCAAAAGTTCAAGGTCACTGGGACCTTTACTAATGATGCAATGAAGAGGAGAGCAGATACTTATTGTAGAAATCTTGTTTTACAAAAATGATGGCATAGACAAAAGTCACATAAAATTCTCAACCAGGAGACTGACAAATAAAATTCAAGGTTTTTAAATGGTATGAAAGACCTAATCAGGTATAGGATAGGAAAGACCTAATCTAGCAAAGGGTACGATACACCCAAAACTGGTAAAGTAAAGGCTGTGTCACAGAATCTCAGAAAAATACCAGACCGTGTAGATCTGATATTAAAATGTTTGTGCTGTCTGATCTTAATCAACATCTTCATTTCAATTGACAATACCACGAGGGAAAAACTTCGACTTTTAAATTTCAGTTGCTATAGAGAAGCTAGATGGAATGATGTCTTCCCCAACTGCCTGGGAATCACAGTATAGAAACATTGCAGATGTGGATGAGATGAAAGTACCAGAGTGTGGAGAAAGCTTTATGACTTTAATGTTAACTATAACAGGTGCTGTGAAATCTTTTTTTTTATTTCTGTATATCCTGAAAATATAAAGATATGTAAATCAAGGTTTAAACTGTACACTGTATGCTGCCTGGCCTTGCTCTACACTGTCCACAAAAAGTGTAGATAAACATCAAAATGCCAGAACTTGCTGTTATATCTTTACTATTCAATGTCTTGTATGTTGACAGAAATAACTCTAATGTTTGAATACTTGTGCCTTTTCTGCTGTCAAACTATTAGAGTGCAGTTCAGTTATTTATCCATTTACAGGCCACAAAATATCACACTTTCCTGTATTGAAAGGATTCACTGTCAACAAAGTAAGGTTGACTCGATCTATTGGATTTCTTTTTTAATCCCTTATCACACTGTCCCAACTTTTAATGACCCCTGAAGAAAAAGCCTCTTGAAAACACTGTGGGAAAAGGAGAAAATGCTGAAAACCAGCATTTTCTCCATTTCCCACAATGTTTTCTACCCTTCCTGAAACAAATTTCAATTTTTGAGCAACATTTATTTTGTCGTCTGCAAATGCTTTCAGTTTTGACTAGTCTAAAATTCTAAAATTTTATCGTTCGGTAAAGAGTTAAAGGGAAGAAAAAAAATGTTGGTTACCTACATATCATCCTCTCTTGCAATATTTTCTTGATGTGTGTTCTTCCAGATCATAAAATCATGTTTTTCTTTTTCAGATCGATACAAACCATTGCCATATTCATCTCACAAACTGCAGTTTTTGGATTTACAGCTAGATCTTTTGGAAGATTTTCGTGTTCGGTTAATTCAAGTTAAAGATAATACCCACAACCCTCTGAGTGAGAGATATTGTTCAATACTGAATACAGCATTCTACATAAGTGAAGTTCTCAGAGAGTGGAGTGAAGTGCTGGTATGTTGGTATTTCTATCTTGGGACCATTGCCTTATTGGATGTATTTTTAGTTTTTGCAAGAAAACAACATAGGAAGGAAGACAAAATCTGAGGAAAAGGTGTATTATATTACCAAAGTTGAGTAATTGTTTCATATTCTAGGTGGTGTCAGCTCAACCCAAATAGGCTTGTGTGAAAATATGAAAAATACTGATATTTGAAGTACATTCCCTGTAAGTTCCAAGGATCCTCTCCCAGCAATGCAGGACCAATGCCCAATTTTTCAAATTCTAAATGTAGCACTGAAACATTATGTGTTACACATAGTTAACTGCTGATGAGGTAAACTGTGGTTTTTTTATAGACCCCTGTTATCAAGTATAAAGATGTATGGGATTTTTTGCTTCCTTTTTCAGTTCTTTTTACAACTCCAGTACTATAAAATGGAAAACAGTGAAAAAAATGTGCCAGAATCCTCCTGTGAAGCAGATATTGTGGAACAGTTTGTTAAATCTAAGGTATGATTTGCCTAAGTGTCCATAATCCAGATTATAATTATACTGAGCTTAATATTCAAAGAAAAATACTGTTTAACTCTTTACTAAATGACAAAATTTTAGACTGGTCCAAATTGAAAGCATCTGCAGACGACAAATTTGGCTAAAAATTGAAATTTGTTTTGGGGAGGCTAGAAAACATTGTGGGAAAAGGAAAAAATGTTGGTTACCAGCATTTTCTCCTTTTCCCACAGTGTTTTCTAATGGCTTTTTCTTCAGGGTCATTAAAAGTCAGAATTGTGTGGTAAAGGGTTAAGCTTCTTCACCAAGAAGGTTGTGGATACTAATAAGAATTGGCTCATCCAGATATGTGCTGTTCTGAGACTTTTCATCATCAAAGACAGTAGGTAGAAGCAGAGTATAAGGATGATTAAAGAATGAGAACTTAAAAGATATTTTGGCAATTTGAGATACTGCTTCTTCCTTGGGACTCTCTTTGCACTAATACAGTTTTCAAGCCTGTACCATAGACTACATGTTGAAATCATTGTGGAAAATGGAGATATTGCTTGTATTACTGCTTTTCTTTCTACACTGTTTTCTGTGTCATTCAAACATGATAATTTTCTTTTCTGTTTTATCCCTTTTATCCCTTTAGCATGCCTAAGAGTAATCTGTTCCGAGAGTGTAACTTGTTACCAAATGTCAGATTTAAGACGTATCCAATTAGAAATCATTTGCAGATGACAAATGAAAGTTAGCAGAAATGATGGAGTTTGTCTTTGATAGGGTAGGAAATATAATGGAATAAGGAAAAAATGCTGGTCACCTACATTTTCTCCTTTTCCCACAATGATTTCAACAGCCTTTTCCTACAGGTCATTCAAACTCTGGATTTATTGGTAAAGGGTTAAATAATGATATACACATTGCCAAACAATCCTAGGTTTTTAAGACTCTGAGCAAGATGGCTTTTGAAAACATGGTGGAAAAAGAAAATTGTAGTGACACTCCTAGGCTTTGATGACACTGGCAACACAGGCTTTTAAAAACACTGTTAGAACAGGAGAAAATGATGGTGACCAGCATTTTCTCCTTTTTTAACAGTGTTGCTACCTTTTCAAATATTTTTAGTATAGTTTTTGACACTGTTTTAAACATTACTTTAGGTATATTGCAGTGGCCAGTTCCAGTAGCCATGAATACTTGAGTTTCTTTTACTAGTACTCCACTCAATATATTCTCCCCAAACCACACAATGTTCTTTCCCACATAAAAAAGGTGGAATCACTGATCAGCTGTGAGAGAGGAATGAATCCTGTGGTAATGACTATCACTAATTTTCTGGAGGAAACTGGAGGAGCTGGGGTTAAAACAAAAATCCTTCTTGTTTCAAGTGCCTTATCGACTGAGTTACCAGGTTCTGCCTTTCAAATGTAAATCCAAACTTCTTAGCCCAATGTATTTGTTGTCTGCAAAAGCCTTCTGTGTGCACCAGCCTAGAATTTTCCTGTCTGATGAAGAGCTAGGTTGCTTATTTATTGGTCACTTACAGACTACCACGACAGATACAGACATTCCATTTGGTTACACAACAGTGTTTGAGGAAACGATAAACCTTTATGAGAGATTGAAAAACGACATGATGAAGGCAATTGTTTCCCATGTGTTTACAGATGTCAAAGCTAGAAGCAAACCTTACAGGGATGATAGGTAAAACTCATGGCATGTGAAAACAGTGGTCCTTTTGATTTTCCATAATTGTCAAAAGCACTTAACCCTTTACCACACGGCAGTATTCTAGACATTTCCAAAATTTGCAGATAACAAAATAAATATGACACAAAATTTGAAAATTTTTTTTAGGAGGATAGAAAACATTGCAGAAAAAATGTAAAATGCTGGTAACCAGCATTTTCTCCTTTTCCCACAATGTTTTCAAAAGCCTTCTTCGTCATGGTCATTAAAAGGCGGCATTGTGTTGTAAAGGGTTAAGACACCCCATGTAAAGTTAGTACTTGATAAGATAACACTGTAAGCTAATACATTTGAGCCATGCTCTGGCAAAAAGGGGGTTAGATGCATGTCCGTGATACATTATACCATGCAAGTGATCATGATACTATGGATCCATAAGAATCCATTTTCTCTAACAAATGACTGACTTATGAAGTAGAATGGTCCTTGGACATGCACAAAATTTACAAATAGCAAAAAGTTTCAACCCATGTTGGCCTGCACGGACTTCACAGGCTGACATGGGTTTATACTTTTTGCAGATGCATTAAAAACACTTTACACAGAGCATTGCCTATTTTAATTATAGCAACAGTGATACCTCAGGGCACTTAGTTTATTTCTCCTTCTGATTATGAGAGATTTAAGTTGTGTATGTGCTGAATTTCTCACTCTAGAAATATAGTATATATACACATGAAGTTTGTTTGTTTGTTCTGAGATATTTACCATCACCACCAGATGTCCATGTGGACAACACCCCTAGAAGGCTGTTATTCATTTTATGTTCTTGGGGATAGTGCAATAAACAGGATGAAACCCATCCAAAGTTACCCCTGGTTCTTTAACCTACTCTGTCCAGTACAGGACCTAGTCTCATCAGCAAGACTGTCTGTAATTTTAGTTGGCCTGCCATGGGAATTGAATCAACAATCACAGCTTGGCCATTGTAATAAGTCTATATATGTAGCAACTCTGCTTAGAGATTTGCTCAATTTCTTAGCACCATTTTATCAGGTAGTGTAATTGAAATAAGTGTACTAATAGCAATATTTATTGCTTTGACATTGCAGATGCTTTGGAGAAACCCCTATGACAAATATACATTGTTTACTTTACCACTTATTTCCCCCTTCCCACCATTCATACAGAATAAAATATAGTCTAGAATTGCATAATATACATGTACCTGTCAAACAAGTTGCTTTTGAGTTCAGTTTATATCAAGGTCAAACTAGACAAAATTTAGTCTGATCTTGATCCACACATTCAGCTTTATTTTGGTCATTCTGGCCTAAAACTCAGGTAAACCTTAGGTTTAGATTGATAACTGTCACTGAACAGTAGTTGAAATTATATTCCTGTTTTCATACACTTACAGATGGATCTCATTGCCATATCAAAAAGATGTTAGCCTGGGTTTGTCCACCTCAGCATGTGAGATGCTACTGGTATTGAAAGATCATCTTTTAGAGGTCGGGGAGTTAATAAGTAAACCCTTGTTTAACCAGTACTGGGAGGAGTTGGCAGAACATTTAAACAAATTTATATATGAGGAGGTAGGGTGTTTTTTTGTTTTCTTTTTCATTTTCATTTTAAATAATACGATGTTATGTACTTATTTTATTGCTTCTTTGAACTATTAAAGTTAGGATCTGATTGCACATTTTACGTTGTCTGACCTTGGATCTGCTGTCCAAATCTTTGTAAGATATTCTGGAAAAAATGGCCTTGGCACTAAGCAAGAACATGGACATTTTTAAGAGTGATTGTTTATAAAAGTTATGTCTGTGCTTCCATACAAATGATTTGCAATAGTTGTTGGTATAGCAGACTGCAACCTATAAATTAGCTCAGTTTTACTGTAGCAGTGTTTTAAATTCCTTTGGACAAAAGCAGTTTTATTGTTTTATGTATTTGAAAGGCATTTTTATTCAGGTTTTCAGCAGTAATTTAATGATATAAGAGTTCAGTTGTATTCAGCTGGAACTCTGAAAAACCTTGACAATGAACATCTTCACATGATGAACATTTCTGTTGAAATCAAGAACCTGTAGACAACCAGTTCATTGCTTTTACTGTTGCATCCCTGAAGAGTTCAAAAGCTCTGCACAACTGAGCAATTGATGTCTTCAAAAACTTTTCCTCTGCATGTAGAAATAAAGTTACTTGAATTGCCTTCTCTCCAATTTTCAGGTTATTTCAAGAAATAAGTTCAACCAAGGAGGAGCATCCCAACTACAGTTTGATATGACTCGCAACTTGTTCCCACTATTTGGTGAATATACATCAAGACCAGAGAGCTATTTTAAAGAGTAAATTATTTTTTTCTATTTCTTTTACCCTTGCAGATGACATAGATCAAGATCAGACTGTTTGTGTATGTGTTGCGTTTACTGTGGTATTTTTTTGTACTATAATTGAGCCATGCTCTGTGAAAATGAGGCTTAGTGCATGTGCAAAAAGCAGGCTGACCTGGGCTGATACCTTTTGCTTTTGGACAATTTTCTGCATGTCAAAGGACCATTCTACCTCTGGGTTCGATAAAATGGATTTAATGGATCCATATTTATGTGATGACTTGCATGGTATAAAACAGAGATGCATCAAGCCCCTTTTGCCAGAGCATGGCTGAATTACTATAGATATACAGCACTGAAACCAAAATGGCATTTTTGCATACCTGCTGTTTTCATTTCTTCAGTTGAAAAGCTCAGTTTTTGAAGGTTTAATATTATTTATTATGAGCTTGTTGTAAAAAGAGAATAGTTCAAATACACTATTATTTTATTTAGATATCCCAGTTTTCATGATATGACTAAAATATGAAGAAAATAAGAGGTGCTCACTGAGCATCTTTGATGATTGAGTTGGCTATTTTATCACAAACTGGACAAAACCAATCTATCAGATAAGCATTCAGTGTAATGCTTTAGCAGGAGTATGTCGTCACAAAATACCAGTACAAAACAGATACTTCTTATTTAGATAAGAATTATGCACTACTGGACTCCCAGATCTCAAGGCAGGACCCCCCCCGCCCCCCCCAAAAAAAAAAAAAAAAAAAATCATGAAGTTGAGTCCCTTAGACAGGCAAAAGTAATTGGATAAAATTAGGACTCTTATAAAACAATCCCATGTTTTAACAAGCCAAAGGAAGAAGGCTTGTCAAGCAGTGGGGCAAAAAGAGAGAATGGTGGTAGCAAGCATTTTCTCCTTTTCCCATAATGATTTCCATTCTCTCAGAGGAAAATGTTACCATTAGAGCCACATTTTATTAGTCGTCTGAAACTGCTTTGAATTTTGATTAATCGATACATGACACTGTAATTTTATCTGGTAAAGAATTAGTTATGCAAAAAGATAGTCCGCTTATGCAACGTTTGCACAAAGCTTGTAAGTACATACATATGTATTCTTCCTTACCAAAGAATCCTGTGTTTTAATGGCTTTAAGGAAAAAGGCTTTTGAAAACATTATACTGTTAACCAAGATTTTCTCCTTTTCTCACAACATTTTCTACCATTTCATGGCCATATGCTTTGGAATTGGACTGTTAGAACCTTTTTTTTGTTTTGGACAAAACATTTTTTTATCTGGAAAGAAGAGTGAACCGATTATAATAAAATCAGAATATGCTATGCGTAAGACATGTTTTGAAAAAGTTGCTGGAATAGGAGTGATTCCTTTTAAAGTGCAACTGCTGCTTTACCTTGATAGTTTCTATGTTATTGCAGGACTAGATTAAAACTATGCTTTCCCTCAAACACTTTTCTTCCGTCTTGCTTATACTAGTCTGAATTTCGTGAGGTAGAGCTGCAAAAAAATGTACAGTGATTGTCTGATTGTAGCTTTACTTCTGCCTTTTCTTTTTCCAGTGTAAAGGAGGCATGTATACTTCTCAATCTAAATGTAGGATCAGCAATACTGTTGAAGGAGGTACTTTATGAAGCTCTTCACACTGCACAGAAAGACAAAGACATTCTGAAGAAGGCTAAAGCTGCTCTTAGTGATGTTAATGTATTTAAACTGACCTTAGATGATAGTGAACTTATTTTAAGTTTGAGGACAAACCTAGTCAGCTAGCCAGAAGTCATGTGTTGTGTTTTTACTGCTTTTTATCTCTATTGGCGAAAGGTCAGAAGAGCATGTCGTGATTGGGTTTCCATCGTGCATTTGTGCATCTGTCTGTCCGTCCATTAATTCTTTTCTTGTTTCTGCAATATAGTTTGCATATTTGGGATGCCATCTTACCAAGTGTATACTAGGGTGCACAAAGAGCGACAATTCCACCAACCTGGCAATGATGAGTAATGAGATTGAAAGCAAAATGATGGTGCTATTAAGTGTTGAATTAATGATATCCCCTTGAATATAGACATTCTGTGCACTATGCACGTGAAGTTTACATGTTTGTTCCTTCTTGCTAAGGTTTTTAACCCATAGGCTGCTAAGCACCACCCACTGACCTTTTGTGGACAGTGTAGATTAAGATCAGACTGCACAAAATGTGCAGTCTGATCTTGATCTACACTATCCGATAAGGAGATATTTTTCTCCAAAAAGTAAGCATGACCTTGCTTTATTCGGATTTGTACTATTGACTTGAAAATTTTATGCTAGTTGTTTAGCAGGATAAGGATTAACTCTCTTGTTCCAAACGACGAAATTTATAGCCTGTCAAAATTGACAGCATTTGCAGATGATGAATTAGATGTCGTTCATATAGAGGGATTTGACTTCAAGCTGGTAGAAAAACATTGAAGAAAAAGAAAATGTTGGATACCTGCATTTTCTCCTTTCCCACCTTGTTTTCAAGTGTTTTTTTGTTCGAGGTCGTTAAAACACGGGATTGTATGGTAAAGGATTATATATGAGTCATGCTCTGTGAAAAGGGAGCGTAATGCATCTGCAAAAAGTATTGACCCAGGTCAGCCTGTGCACTTTGCCCAGGATGACCTGGGCCGAAGCTTTTTGCCATTGGTCAATTTTTGGCATGTCTGAGGACCAGTCTAGCTCATGATTAAGATGGTTGTTACTCAAAATGAAGTTTATGGATCGATAGCTATGTGATGACTTGCTTGGTAAAATGCATCATGCAAATGCTTCAAGCCCCGTTTTGCCAAAGCATGGTTCATATCTGTTTGTAACGGCTTTGTTAAAAGACAGCCGTGACGCAGGATGGTGTCCAAGTATATTGATATAAATGTCAAAATGCTTCAGTAATAATACCAAACAGTTAAAGAACAAAGTTGTTTTATTTTTGGGCGCCTAGATATCAATGTGTTTCTTTTTAAAACAAGATTTCTTCGTGAATGTAACTGACGTTGCGGCCCGGTAGAATGTTTGCGTGTCTGAGACGACTATTTCGCGTCTGACGACGTACTCGTCTGTTGCCTTTTGTACATTCTCGTGAAACGTAGATAAATCTGGCTTGGAAAACTCCCCGCGCGACAGATTGTCCAGGTTTAGCCTCTTTTTCGACTTTACGTCATTAAAGGGAAACCTACGGAGTTTGCCAATTACGAATTCCTGCTCTGTCCCTTGTTTTGAAGCAGCTGGAAAGAAAAAAGAATAAGGATCTCCAGTTTGGGCTCACCTGAGCGCAAAGTGCTCAAGGTGAGCTTTTGTGATTGTGCTGTGTCCGGCGTCTGTCATGCGTCCTCCGTCGTGCGGTCGTCAACATTTACAGCTATCTTTTGTGCACTCTAGAGGCCACATTTTCAGCCAGATAGTCATGTAACTTGGTCAGAATGTTTGTCTTGATAAAATCTTGGACAAGTTTGAAGTTGGATCACGTTGGGTCAAAAAGTAGGTCACTGGGCCAAATCTTAGAAAATCCGCGTGTGCACTCTAGAGGCCACAATTTCAGCCTGACACTCAAGAAACTTGGTCAAAACGCTTGTCTCGATAAAATCTTGGTCAAGTTTTAAATTTGGTCACATCAGATCTAAAGGTAGGTCACTGGGTAAAATGTAAGAAAAACCTTCAGTGCACCGCAGATGCCACCTTTTCAGCCCAATACTCGTGAAACCTGGTCAGAATGTTTGTCTGGATAATGTTTCTGACAACTTTTAAATTGGGATCAAAAAGGTCACTGGGCAAAATCCTAGAAAAATATTTTGTGCACTCTAGAGGCCATATGTTTAGTCTGGTACTCATGAAACATTGTCACAATGTTTGTGCCGAGCCCCGTAGCTCAGTCGGTAGCGTACTTGGCTTGAGAACAGGAGGTCGCTGGTTCGATCCCCGGCTCGGCCAATTTCTTTCCGAGGACTGATGATAGTCATTGCGACAGGATTCATTCCTCTCTCACCGCTGACCATTGTTTCGACAATGGCTATGTGGGAAAGCAGCCAGTGGCATGGCAAGAATATTGTGCGAAGTACTGGTAAAAGAAACTCCAGGAAAGCATGGATAGGTGCACTGGCCGCCGCGATATAACTGAAATAATGTTGAAAACGGCGTTAAACACCATACAATCAGAATGTTTGTCTTGATTATATCTCTGACAAATTCAAAAATAGGTCAAGTTGGTCAAAAAGTAGGTCACGTACACTCATGTAATTCACATCATTATAAGCAGGATCTTTTCAGGTGCTTTATCAATCCTAGATGACCTTACTCAGGTGAGCGCTTTAGGGCCAATGGCCCGCTTGTTTGTTTCGAGACTGGAACAAATGCATAAACATCAAAACGACATTATTTTAGGCTCGTCCAATTTCGAAGCATTTTACGAATGAAAATGTAACTCACCCGAATGTATTATCTTTCAAATGATCGAAAACTTCGCGGAAAAAGTAGGATTTTATTCTTTCATTTTTTTTCTCCTTTTTCTGTTTTTTAGTAAAGGATTTAGATCATTCGGCCACGCCTCGTTATCTTGGCGAAACCCGGTGACTTTGTGCATAGCTTTTTTTGATTTCTGCAACCAGTGAAACGTATGTGCTTTCTTTGCAATTGCCACTTCATTTCTAGGTCAAATTTTAGCACAGAAACTATAAGGATTCTTGTGTCAGTGACTTATGACCAAATGTCCGAAAGAATGCAAGCCCACCTATCATAAACGTTGGAAAAAATCTAATCGAGCTGGCATACCAACTCTCAACTCACTTATTACAAGTCCTTGGTCACTACCAACTTGTGTTCACGACCATGGTATACGGTTAAAGTTCTGTACTAGTTGGACTGTATATTAAACTCTTCTACAAAAAAGGCTATTAAGCTCTCCAGAGGCCTACTTTATCACATTTTTTTTTTCTAGATTCGTTTAATACATTGAAAACCGCTGGAATAATGAATGAAGAAGTATCAATTATAATTGGCTCTGGGATGACGTTATGCCGCAACTTTCGACCAATGAATTGGCATGCGCGTTAGAAGTCCCTTTTATTCTCATTTTCTTGTTCTAGTTCAGTATTTATAGAAACGAAATGGCCTCCTTATCTTTCTCTTTCCCATTTTCCCCGCCCCCCCCCCCCCTCGGAACTTGATGTTATATAGCTAGATGATGAAGAGTTTTCAAGTGAAACACGAATTTCGATAGGTTGGAAAGTAGTTTTAGTCCATGAATATCTGTGAAATGAGATTTCGGCGGCTAGGAATAGGGATATAACTAGAGACTGTGGAGGGAACCGACGATGTCATGTGACGGAAGTGGTGGTTGACCCCTTCACTGCTAAATAAATGAATATTTCCTTCCAATCGTTAAAAACCAGCAAAATATTGCGATGACAAACTTATTTTCACTCAAAAATCTCGCTGTATCGGACATTATGGATACAATGTCAGACAAAACGTTATGTGCTGTCAGATCTCACTCTACACTGTCCACAAAAACGCCTTTAGTGGCGCTTATCTGCCTAAGGGTTAAAACAGTACGAGACAATGCATTGAAGAAAACATGATGTATATATGAGCCATGCTCTGTGAAAAGGGCGATTAATTCATCTGCGAAAAGTATCGACCCAGGTCAGCCTGCGCATTCCACGCAGGCTGACCCGGGCCGAAACTTTTCGCTATGGGTGAATTTTCTGTATGTCCAAGGACCAGTTTACCTCATTATAAAGTAGATTATCAAAAAAGTGGCTTTTATGGATCCATAATTCTGTGATAACTTACTTGGTGTAATGGATTACGGAGATAAATTAAGCTCCCCTTATGCCAGAGCATGGCTCATATGATTAAGTACTCGCCTTTTTGTGACCTTGCTATACGTTTTACACGCTCCCTGGCATTTTTCTCCTCGCGTGAAGCCGAAGTTTTGCGAAAGGCTTTTAATGCTGCATGCATCTTGTAATACTTTGAAAGAACGTCGAGAAAGGCTGGCCTTCTTCTCTTCATACGGCGTTTCTTTCGTAACCGTTCTATACTGTATTTCACATTTAGCTTGGACGCGTCGAACAGGGAGAGCGTTTCGTCATCAACGTCAGATTCATCAGTGCCCCTATCCGGCGATTCTCGCTCCTCATCGCAGAGTTCTATTTTTGGAAACATTGGAGAGGTTTGACCCGTTCCTTGGCCTGATGACGCTACATTTACTCCTTGGTCAGATAAATGTTGAGAAGCGGTACTAACACCTTCTTCACTTACTGTTGTCAAAGTAACGTCTTGGCCTGAGAGCGCAAGTTCTGTTTGAGACTTCGTCGAACTCTTTCCCTGACCAATAACGTGAACACGAAGCTTCTCGAGTTTTTCTTCTCTCTGTTTGTGAAAACTCCCCTTGCCTTTTAAGCAATGATCTCTGCACGGTTCTGAATCAGTAACCCCGTGAACCTCCTCGGCAAATCTCCAGTGATCTCTGCTTTGAGCTGAGCCAATTGACACATCGCTAAGACCATCTGTTTTTCTTTGTGACTTTGGTCCGCTTTCTTGCAGAGCCGGTAGACGCAATTTGCCTTTACTTCCGGCTCCATTTGATCCTCGTCTTTCTTTGTTGAACGCCTGATTGGCGTTTACGACAGACGCTCGTTGTTGCATATAGCGTCTAGTCAATCCAACATATTTGATGTCATCAGGAATGTTATCCAAATTAAACATGACGCTGGACCGATGCATACCCTTAGCAATGTAGTATCTCTGAGCTATGATCTTGGATTTTAATCTCACTTTATTGCGATATCTCGGATCATAATATTCATCCTCCTTCAAAAGCTTCACAAACTCTTCAAAGGTTGGTAACTGATCTGGTAATTTAATCGTATGGTGCATCGTAGCATTATCATGGATTTTGTCGGCATTGATTGGCGAGATGGGCGGCAGAATGCTTGATTTCTTTGCTTTTGCAGCCTCTTCTAGTTCCTGTCTGAGAAGTTCTCTCTTTTTAATGAGCTCTTGTTTCTTCCTTTTAAGTTTTTCCTGAACTGGCTCTTGATTTCGAGTGAAATCTACTTTATCGTCTGCTAGATAAAACTCGTCACCATAGAAACACTTGTCTTCACTTAAACACGCGCTTTTAATGGTATCTACATCATCAAGTTCGGACACCAGTGGTGATCCAGCTTCAGAATCAGAATTTAACTCATGGGATACCGGCATGGAGGTTTTTCTAAACCGTACCGTGGATAGCTGACTGTCTGCAGTGGCAATGCTGGAACGACGGCGGCGTCCTTTGATATCGTCTTGACAAAACGTCACACTTTCCCGGCGTCTTTCTTGCGGTGCGGTAAACACTTTCAGTGACGCCATTGGTGTTCCTGAACTTGTGGTGATATCTTGCACTGTAGCAATAGACTGACGTCGAATCTGTGTGTTCAAAACGTTTACGAATCGAATAGCGTTAACATGTTTTGTCATCGGGGACTCTCGGCGACTTCTTTTGGCGTCGTCTGGTTTGGTCATATCAGTAAAGTTGAGAGATCGAAAAGCGTCTAACTGTATGCTCGCTGCTGTAATTTGAAAGAAAAAAAAATTCTCAGCGGTATTAAACTGTTGCCGTACTAACCATTGCCTCCATTAACTCTTTACCAAAGCAACAATATTGGAAGTGGAAAGCATTTGCAGACAAAAAAATGTGTCAGAATGTTTGGATTTGTATCAGACAGGTTGAAATCATCGAATTTTCCAAAGTTTTCTCTCTCAAGGGCGTTAAAACTCGGGATTGTGTGGTTAAGGGTTAATTAAAATCGTATCTTTTGAGGAACATATAATTTGTTGTCTGCAAATGCTTTTAATTCGGACAAGTCTAAAATTTTGCTGTTTGCAAAAAAGTTAATGAAACTGCAACAACGACTTTGAAGACAATTCTTGTAAAAAAAGAAAATAAAACATACACGAATACTGAATACTCGCTGCATTTGCTGCAAACTACACAAACGAACGTCAGCCGTGTTATACAATGTTGTAAACTTTTGCATTTCCTTACCTCGGCTCCGTCGCTTGACTTGTGTGGAAGAGGGTTCTTCTTTAACAGCTTCAAGTCCAGCTTGTTCGGCGGGTCCCACATCATCTAATGTGAAGTCCGCGACATCTTCCCGTAGATACTGCATCGGATTCTGGAATTTTTCGTTGGGCTGGTCTTTGGTTAAGGTTCCAAAGTATGCAAACTCTATGAGCAGCGTTTCATTTCGGACGGCGTATGCCTCAAAAAGAACAATAGGCAAACGATTAAATAACTAAGTAAATTCATTTGGCATTCGGCAAACAATTATGTCATCGGCCAAATACAAACTGATAAAATACTTGTCGAAAATGGTAATATACACTGAACAATATAGGTATACAATGAACAAGCAAAAATGTACGTATATGTCATCCGATTACAGTGTAATGATACATGTTGTTTAATTAGGTGGACTCTTCCAAACTTTGTTATCTCATTTTAATGGCTTCTTTGATAAATTTTGCATTTTTGTTTACTGGAACTTTTCTATTTCTAGATCAAAGCATTTTAACAAATTTGTTTACATATGATCGCGCAATACGAAGGTTATAGAAAAAGGTTTTGTTGATTTCTCAAGCATCCAATAGTTCGAATATAATATGTATGTAATATTGTAACATTCTGCTTTTCTGCGTGGTCGGATCATGTCGAGATGCGTGTGTAAAGAGGTGCGTATCGGCTGTTACGCATGCCTTTCTTTCCTGGAAAATAAGTTTATGTCAGATCTACAGTGTATGGAAACTGATGATTCAATAAATATGTGCATTTTCCATTTCAAGCCTTAGCCTGTTAAACGAGATTTAAAGCGCGTTTGCAGGCAGTATAGAACAAAATAGAGATTGCACAGAACAAGCCGTCTGATTTTTTATCTACACTGTCGATATATTTTGATGCATACCAGGCAAGGCAACACAGGCGCAATGCACAGGTCTTTTCAGTCGGCTTTAGCAACTTACCCCAAAGGCAACCAAGTATAGACGAAATGCGCTTTCTCGGACGGTGTAGATAAAGATCAGAATTCACAAGACAGTGCAGTCCGATCTTGGATCTTTACTTTCCTGCGAAATCAAGTTGAAAATGGCACTTTTTCGGTTTTTGTCGAGCCTCCTTGCCGTGAGCGAGATACAGTTGTCACAACGTCGTTTGGGTGTATGTACGCGCGTTAGTGCATGCGTGCGTCTGTCCGTTCGGATTTTTGTAACGGACCAGAACTTCTACATTTTTTTGGATGAATTTCAGAATAATTGTGCACATTTGTTCTCCTACATCAGTAGTAGTTCCATTTTAAGCATTTGTTCTGGTAGGCTCAAGATCTTGGTCAAAGTCACACTTGAAGGTCATATGGTAAAATTGTTATAAATGGAGCTTCTCCGAGCCATAACTTCTATATTTATGGATGCATTTAAAGACACTGTCCATATATAAACTGAACCTCTTTCGACAGTTAAAAATTCAATCAATTGAAACTTGGGTCAGGTTACGCGAACATTGCCATGGCGTTTTTTTTTTTTGTCTGAAATTGTCCTTACCTCTTTATCTGCTAACTTGTAGCATCCCGTTCTCTTACGTTTATTTCTTGCAAATGCGTACGTTGTATGCCTGACAGCTTTGTTTTCTCTTTCCAATCTGTATAGACACAGTAATAGTTGATCCAGGAGCTGACCTTCCAGAACACGTATTGAACATCCGTCCTTCCACAGGTCTGAGTTCAGGTACTCGAAAAACTTTTCTGAAGATACATTTGAGCCATGCTCTGTGAAAAGGTAGCTTAATGCATCTGCATAAAGTATCGATCCAGGTCAGCCTGCGCAATCCGCCCAGGCTGACCTGGGCCAAAACGTTTTGCTTTTGGTCAATTTTCTGCGTGTCAAAGGACCCTGTGGGTCACGGTTTAGTCGGTTGTTAGTGAAATGGATTTTATGGGTCCACAATTATATGCTGCCTTGCTTGATATCATGCACCACGGAGATGCATTAAGCTCCTGTTGCGGGAGCGTTGCTCATTTAATTGACAATTTCAGAAAACGGTAAAAAATTTACGATAGCCAACAGTGCCATTCGTAAAGATAAAGAGCAAGGAAAGCACTCGGTTAATACTTCAACTTTTTCTGGTGGCTTTTTCAATTGTAAAGCATACCGCACTTATGCATCAGGAAATCTTAACGTTGGACTATACGTTTATATTTATGAGTTAATTTCTCTATAAAATCCGGTTGCCAAAGTAGTGTATGATTACATGCACTTGATATTTTCAAGTACTACTATATTACTACATTGAAATATAATGTGTGTCGATGAAAAGATAAAAAAAAGTGAGTGAGCGAGCGAGAGAGAGAGAGAGAGAATGCCAAATCTAGATATGTTACCATAGCAGGTCAATCAGGTGCGCAGTCAGGAACGTAGTGAAGATGAAGCCCAATTAATTGTAAATTTTCTTCTCTCTCTTTTTATGCTCCCGAAAAAAAAACATAGTTTATGTTTAGTCCGTCTTTTTGTTCGTTCGTCTGTCTGTCCGTCCGTCCATTTTTGTGTCTGGGCCATACCTTTTTTCCATATTACTTACTTTCAAAATATCTGTGCACAAATGTCAACCCAGCACATCGAGGCTATGTGTCACGTGTAAGAGTCATGTCCGTGGGCTAAAGGCCAAGGTCACACTTGGGTCAATTGTGTTTTTTCTTTCGGGGGTTGGTATTCAAGTATGGCCTGTAATTTTTTAAATTATGAATGAATTTAGTATAACTTTCCAGAATCGTTAACCACATAAAGACATTGTATCGCGTACAAGAACCAAGTCAGTGGGTCAAGGTCACGATAGGGTCAAATAATTATGTTGAAAAAGAGTGTGGGGTTTTTTTTGTATTAACAGCTAAGGTCATATTAAGGCAGTCCGTGCACCTACATGTACGCGTGTGATCCCTGGCTGTCTCACACCAGTATTGACTACTGATACAACATTTTTTCCAAGTCACTGACAACTTTTCTCACCTGAATTAGTGGTGAGAGGCGAAAAATCGCACGAAAGAAAGTTTGCCTCGACCGGGTATCGAACCGTTAACCACTAGTTCACGAGGCTAGATGAGCTACCCGGCCGGACTTTGTAAAAAGAGAAATTTCGGAAGATTTTGTTCTTGTCCGGCCCGTAACTCTTTTTTATTGATGAATGAATTAAAGTTTACCTTTGCAGAATTGTTAACCACATAAACACAATGACTATTGTGTCCCGCCAAATCATGTCCATAGGTTAAAGTTCAAAGTCATGGCAAGGTCAGTTGTCGTGTTCGGGCAAAAAACCTTTT
This sequence comes from Tridacna gigas, assembly GCA_945859785.2. Lineage (NCBI taxonomy): Eukaryota > Metazoa > Mollusca > Bivalvia > Cardiida > Cardiidae > Tridacna > Tridacna gigas. Next base: position 45,551,420 of record OX244030.2, on the reverse strand, counting down.
CCTTTTTACTAAGTTTCAGAAAAAAAAATATGCACAAATGTTAACCACATCATGACGACGTGGCATGCGCATGAGCCATGTCTGTAGGTTAAAGGTCAAGGTTACAGCAAGAACAAATGTGTCTTGGGGTACTATTCGTGTCCGACCTGTATCGTTTCTAATAATGAAGAAATTTCAGTGTAACCTTTTTAGAACAGTGAATAGTCAGCCACAAATAAACAATGCGTCGCGCCCAAGAACGATGTCAGTAAGTCAAAGGCCAAGGTCACGGCAAAGTCAAATATCATTAAAAAGAATGGGGGGGGGGGGTGGGTGGGGGCGGGTAAGTTCACATTCCGCTTGTTCCTTTGTTATTATGAATGCATTTCAATACTACTGTGCAGATTGGTCAACCATATAAAGACAATGTGTGCGCGCAAGAATCGTGACCATAGGTCAAAGGTCAAGGCCACTGCAGGGGCATATACCTGTTTTCGTGTCTCGAAATTGTTATGTAGGGGAAGGACCGACTCTAAATTGATAGAACTTCTGGTCCAACTCCATTTCAACTCATGAAATAAAATATGTTTAAAATGACATATAAACGAAGTGTCGCGGCCAAGAAACTTATCCGTAGGCCAAAAGTCAAGGTCAAGTTAAGGTCAGAAGTGTTTTCAAGTGTTGTGTCAACAGTCAATAATCATGTTCAAAGCTCAAAGGAAAGGGTCACCATTTTCAGGAACATCAATCACTTCTCTGTGGCACCTCTTGTTTTTTCTTTATTCCTTTCGTCGTTTTTACTATAGGAAAAATAGGCATTGGCATTTTAACCCTTTACAGCACGATTCCGACTTCTAGCAACCCTGAGATAGAAAGCTTATGGGAAAAAGAGAAAATGTTGGTAACCAGCATTTTCTCCTTTTCCCACTGTATTTTCTACCACATTAAAGACGAATTCAAACATTTGAGTCAAATTTGAATTGTCGTCTGCAAATGCTTTCAGTTTGGACAAGTCTACATTTTTGTCGTGTGGTAAAGAGTTAAGCACCTAAATGAGCCAAGCATAACTTTGTTAATTTTTTAAAACAATGTAATCAAGATGAAACTGCATTTTGCGACAAATGTAAGTCAAGACAGTCTGATCTTTGATCTACATAGTCCGCAATTTAGTTTTTATTTCTGGCAAAAGCAATTTTGGAATTGAGATGATTGGTCTCTTTTTTTTTGTTGAGAAAGTGGGTTTCGTTTATTTGATGCGTTGGTGGTGGATGTTGAAGCCCGTGTTTCCGGACGTCCACCTGGCTATGCGCCTCTTTAATGACATAATCTCATAAGTACTGACCCAAATATTATATTGACGGGCAGTAAACAAAAAGTAATACCTAGGGCGATTTCTCTCGTGTCTATTGGCAGGTCACTACTATAGCTTTCACAGAGCACCAGCGATTCCAGTCGCTGTATATATTTGCTCTCCTCGGGTAGAAAATTGTCAAGATCAACCGTTTCATCTGTCTTTTCCAAAAATGGGTTCAAATTGAACCACGGGCGCTTAATATGGCGCTGATTCAAAACGTATCTTGCTTTCGAATAAAGAACATCATGCCGCTCCGAGGTCATGTGATCCTTGCCACTGGGGTGATGAGACACATTCTTCGTTCCTCTCGCCATTGGCGAAATCTCCATTTGTACCTAATAAGCTCCTACTCTTCGTCAAATAAAGATCTATCTTTCTTTCTTTTTTTTTAACTGGTAGATCTTGACGAGTTGCAAATTATGGCGGAAACGCTTGTGACGTCATTATCTGTACCGACCACGTCGGTCACCGTGACACGTGATATACAAGGAGAGGTGAATGAAGAAATTTAACGTTAGCAACAGTTGTGTGCATTGAATTATATGAAACTTTCCAAATGAAATCTTCTTGTATTTTGTTCTCAAAATTATAGATTTCAAAGCAGCATACAGAGGCTCTTTGGAAAAAGAAATGTAAATTCCTGACGTCATCAACACGAGTGCGGAATAGTTAACGTTAGTAACGTCATATCCTAGTTACTAGTCGTATCCGCCATGGATTTAGCTCGCATTTGCATTTGCGTTTTCATTTTATAAATCAGAATATGGCCGTATTCGTGGAAATATCGAATACAAATCATCTGACGTATTCCCCTTTGAATGAGAAACACAACATTTTGTATCATAGAGCGCGACACAATGTCAATGAGAGGCATGTTCAGAAACCCTGGTTTGATCTAAATCCTTTTTTGGATAAGAACGACGACAAAGATGTAAAACCTGATAGTTATGTACCTGAACATGACACTGGTATACAGCCACTGGAATCTCTGTCTATCGTGGAGGACTACTTTAGTGAGAAACCATTGATGGCAAAGGAATTTAAAATTGGTAAGTTAATCTTGGCTATCATTGGCATGAATTACTAGTAATAGGTCCATATTAGCCAACTATTCTATACATTGTTATAGTTCTAAATTCATGGACTTGCCATCTTTTTTCCCCCAAGATAATCCTGAGGAAGAATTTCATATTTGATTAGACCCACAGATACCTTTAAAACTGTCGGCCCGGTACAAATGTTCGAACATTTCATTTTGATAGAGTTAGTTTTGTGACAGGATCAAAGCCACTGGTCATTGAAATTCATAACTGAAATAATATTGATTAAAGTCGTGAAACTGAAAATTATGCGTAAACTAATATGCATATTCTTGTTGTTACCGTCCTATGGCTAATCAGTCCAAACTCTATATGACCCACAGTCTCGCTGCTTTTTCAGGTGAATTTTGGGATTTTTTGTTTTCGCAAGACTGGGGTGACGGGTACTCGATACGAGTTCTAGAAGGAAGACTGTATAATTTAATGATGTCTGTGCTGGTAAACCTTACACAGTCCAGAGCCGTTGTTCAACATTCTACTGTAGCCTTTGCCAAGAACAGACGACAGAAATTCTCTATCTATAAGCATTCAGACAAGGTAAGAGCTTTTAAAGGGGACTGGCACAGTTTAATTGAGAATTTTTACTGAAAAATAAACTTTTGTGTAATGCACTTTGTCTTTGAATAAGCGGATAATCGTTTTAAAAAGCACGAGCTTCGTTTATGCTTACCTATGAGACCGGATATGACATTATCGTACATATATCAATGCGACCCCACATAATCGACGCATGTTTTTAATCATGTGACTTCCCACGTGCCTTTGCAAAATTCTGAAGTGGAATCTTAACATGATCAATTTAAAGAATTACACTTCTTGTTCTTATTCTTTGACGAAATAATTCTGAAAACAAAAATGATTCAGGACTATCCTTTGGCGGTATAATCTAAAAAAAATTGATTCGTCCTTTAGGACACCCATCCATTTATCAAATCTACATACTAGATCTAGTTTATCTTTCCGTAATTTTCATTGAACTTCTTTAATTAGCCCATGACCTTTTGATGAAAATTTGTAGCAGACGACGTCAGAAGTTCCCCTTCAGCACGAACCATTGTTTAACTCATGACACCAAGTGAAAACACTATTGCAGAAGGAGAAATGTTAGGAGCCATTTCTTCTTATGGCAAAGTGTTTTCAAAAGTGTTCTGGTTAGCCGTGCTCTGGCAAAGGGGACTAAATGCATGCCCGTGATCCATGATACCAATCAAGCCGCCACATGATTATCCATCCATAAGAGCCACTTTTTTTATCAACCGATTTATTCATGAGGTAGACTATCCTTGAACATACAGAAAACTGGCCAATGGCGAAAGTTTTCTGCATATGCATTAAGCCCCATTTCACAGAGCATGGCTCAAGTTTATTCGTGTACAGAAGGCGATAAGCCGTTTTCATCAAAGTTCTTCCCTGCTCTGTCTTTTTCACAGGGACCTGAGCTGGGATCACGCGAAGAGACATTGTTGTTGGAGTTCATTTATTACGGCCATTCGACAAAACGCTCCATACTGGACTCTGAAAACAGTTCCTGCGGCTATCCGAAACTGACCACGTGTAGTGCGACAACGTTGACGACCTTGTCGTCTGATATCGAATCCTCAGAGCCAGGTAAGCGCTTTGTGTCAACGTTCTTATGCCAGTAGTATAGGAGGGTAGCACCGGGACTCGGTCCCACTGCTACCCTCCCTGAGTCCCCCTAGAGCCCTCCCGGGTCCCCCTACAGCCCTACGTGGCGGGTTGTAGGGGGACCAATTGGTCCAAATTGGGTCGAAAAATCGTCATTTACCCTTATCTCTCCCTTAACCCTTCTAAAACCCTTTTGTTTCCTTCTAAAACCTTCTAAAACCCTTATCCCTTAACGGTCGGTCGTAACCCTTAACGTTTTGACACAACCCTTAACTTTTACGCAGGAATCACCTTGTTCGACTTAGTCTTTTCCCCACGATATGACTTATAAACCGGATCAGACTAGTTCAAGCAGAGACTCTGTTGGACTTAGTCTGATCTTGATCTACACTGTTCGTCTTGGTTTTTTCTCTATTATTGTTCGGCTTAGGCTTTCTCTATTATCGTTCGCCTCTGTAGGACTTAGTCTTTTTTCCGGCTTTGTTCGCCTCAATCTTTCCCTCCATCTTGGATTTGCCCCAGACTGCTTACCCACGGGTAGCCAGTACAGGGCATAATGGTCATGTGACGTCACTTTGTTGGACTTACTCTTTTTTCTTCGACTTCGTTCGGCTGAGAGCTGTTGTTTCTTTCTCTATCAGCGTTGGACTTAGTCTTTTTTTGAGATCTGGGTCCGTATTCACCAACCATTCTTAAGAATATTCTTGGTCTTGTTCTCCAAAATTTTCCAAATTTGAAAGTAACACACCTTCTGATTGGCTAAACCATTTGGTTTAGCCAATCAGAAGTTGTGTTACTTTCAAACTTGGAAAATCTTGAAGAATAAGTCTAAGAACGTTCTTAAGAGTGGTTGGTGAATACGGACCCTGTTCTTTCTTTCTCTACCATCGTTGGAGTTAGTCTTTTTCTCCACGATAGGGCTATATGGGTACTTGGGAAAACATTGTGTTGGACTTAGTCTTTTTTCCACGATATAGGCTATATGTAGAAAGAGGAGTGAAGAGGAGGATGGAGGAGGTAAAGAGGAGGATGGAGGAGTGAAGAGGAGTGAGGAGGAGTGAAGAGGAGTCAGGTTTTTTAGGTATGTGGACGAGTTTATCCCCATACTGTGGTTGTCCCATGGTCTCAGACTGGTGGACTTAGTCTTTTCTCCGTTTTTTCGTTCGACTCTGTAGGACTTAGCCATTTCTCTGCTTTCGGTCGATTTAGTCTTTCTCTACCATCGTTGAACTTAGTCTTTTTCTCCACGATAGGCCTATATGGGTTCGGATTTCCATTTACGTCATTTCTATGATCATATCTTATCCATGATTTCGCATGGATTTAATTCCATCATGGGTTTTTTCTCTATGAACATATCTGTATGTTCTTGGGTCTGTTAAATGTTCGATATCTGATCTATATTTTGTCATGTACGTGGTTCTTTGTTTTGGTAATTTGATTTTCAATGATGTTTTGTGCTGCCAACGTAAACCGATTTTAAAATTTCTTCTTGTATTCCTGTTTTCATCATAGATTCTCTTTCAAGCGCTTTGTTGACTTAAATCTCACAAATAGCTAAAACGAAGCTTATGTGGATAGTAAAGCCCTGTTTTACTCACAGTCGTTTTCCCAAAAATCAGTTCGTCTCAAACGGAATTTTAGAGGTGACTCCTCCGCCTCCTCATCAGTGTCACACAGACCGTCGACATGAACACATGCAATATATGCGCTAAACAGTTTAAACGGAGGGATAATATGCTGCGTCACAAAAGAAGCGTTCACCACCAGGACCAAGATTCTGACATGGAACATTCCGAGGATATGGAGCAACAGACTTACGAAAGCACTGACAAATCAGAGAGTGTCGGATCAGAGTGTGGCGAGCAACAGTCTTACGAAAGCACTGACGAATCAGAGAGTGACGAATCAGAGTGTGGTGAGCAACAGTCTTACGAAAGCACTGACGAATCAGAGAGTGACGAGCAAGTGACAAAATACGACCTATGGGATAGTCTCATACAGGAGGCAACTGAACAATGTCGGGAGGCTTTTGAGGAGACGGTTTCTAAACTTACCCGACACAACAGATTAGGAATAACGGATGCAAGACACAAAGCATACGAAGATTTACGGCCATCTTATCGGAAAGCACTAGTTGACGTCTTAAGGAGCAGGATGGTGTGGTTTAATGCGATGAGGAAGGATCCAGTATACAAGAATATGCGCAAAAAAGTTAGCGATCTGATGAATACGGGAAATTTCACTAGAGACGAAGCTTGGAAATATACCATAAGCAAACGCAAATATTTCTTGGATTCCATCCTCGATGATTTTGGTCCTCCGACAGTGGAAACAATTGACAATAACCAGGAAACAGTGATAAAGTGGCCACACCAGAATTTAATTCCTATTTTAAAGAGTTAAACCAATGACATTATATTCGAGTCTTTTGCTGTTTCAATTTAAATCGTAATAAAAATAATATCTATAACACACATCTGTTTTTCTTTTTACACACCCATTCTTGCGATCTGTAATCCGACTCCTCGAAGCTTATCATCACCTAAAACCTAACTCCTCTTCACTCCGCTAGCCTCGTGAAAACATGAGCAAGACGAAATACATCAGAGAACCGTCTAAATATTTCGAGTTGATTACCGACCCGAAATACACGGTAAAACATGTGGAAATCTTTGACAATGAGTGCCCATTCATTTTAGTCAACTATGAAGAAAAGATGGACTTCGTCGAAACGCATGCGACAGCCAATGTTATTGTAGCGTCTTACGTAACAGCTTATGCAAGGTTGGAACTGTACAGCGTTCTTGAAAGATTGGGGGATAGAGTTCTGTATTTCGATACAGATAGTTGTATGTACATTCATGATCCTGAATTGTGGAACCCTCCCATCATTAACAGCAGACTAGGAAAATGGACCGACGAAGAGCCTGATTGCAGAATTACCCATTTCAGAGGATTAGGCCCCAAGAATTACGCCTATAAGATGAAAACAAAAGATGGAAAGGAAAAAAGCAAATGCAAAGTCAAGGGAATTACTTTGGATCACAATACAAATCAGCTGGTGAATTTCGACACCTATTCAAAATGTGCTTTGGATCGCACAGTAGAAATTAAAGTTCAGTATGACTGCAGAATCAAAAGGCATAGAGACAGAACAGTGACCAGCGAACCACAGTCAAAAACGTTTCGCTCTGTATATACCAAAAGAGTGATTGTAAACGATACTGATACTGTCCCCTAACAAAACTCTAGACTGCAGACAACACAGCAAACATAGCACAAGTAATATTGGTGAAAGGTAACAAAACATGGTGGAAAAGGAGAAAATGCTGGTTTCCAGCATTTTCTCCTTTTCCCACAATGTTTTCATAAGACCTTAGGTTTGTTAAAAGTCAGGACTGTGTGATAAATGGATAAGCAAAGCAGCCAATGTGGCTCAAATTTGCAGCAGATGTGTTTGTAAATATCTTTGTTAAACATGAATGACCAAAATGAATTCAGACTACAAATTTCTTCCCTATCAAAGACAACTTCCATCATTTATGTCACATTAAAATTGCCGTCTGCAAATGCTTTCAATTAGGACAAGCCTACATTTTTCTTGTGTCACTCAAGAGTTGATAAATTCTCATTCATGCAGTCAGAAAAGCTGATTGTTATACTTTTTTTCCTTAACTCTTTACCACACAACAAATACATGTACATACCGGTGGCGAACTTTCTCTCTATAATCATTCGACTCTCAATTCTCGAGTAGTACGAATAAAACAAACTGTTAACTAGTGCGAATAACGGAAGATTCCAACTTAGACGCCTTAGACGACTCCTTACCACAAGAAAACCCCGTCCTAGCCAACCCCTCACCACAGCCTGAAAACAGCAGAGATATTCTATCGACAGCTATGAATTCAACATTCATCGACCCGATGACAGGATCGGTAAATAAAATCGAAGAAGAAATAGGCCAAATGATTTCAATCCAAAATTCTGTGATAACTCAGATTTTAGACGAAGTGAAAATATTAAACACAAATATGAATCAATTCAACAAAAACATCGAGACATTATGCCTACAAAATCAACAGAGTCGACAAGATTCATCTGTAAGACAAGACTCATCTGTATCGATTCCAGCCCAGGTTAACTTTGATAAAACCAGTTTTCAAAAGTTAACAGCTTCTATCGTCACTCCTGTAGAACATCAGTCAAATCAGACAAAAGAAGTCAAACCAAGAAGAAGAGGAAGAAAACGAAAATCAGAGAAAGCAGAGGAAGACGATAACCAACTTCACAAAAAACAACGATTCGATCCCAGCTCTGTAACACCAACCCTGGTAGAAGATAACTTCAAGGAATTCAAGATCCCGATGATCCCAAAAGAACCAGAAGAAAAGCTGTCATCAGAAGAAAAGCTGTCATCAGAGGAAAGCTCTCAATAGAGGAAAGTTCTCAATAGAGGAGAAAAAACCACAGAAATCAAAAAAAGATAGCAAAAAAGAATCAAAGGAAAGCTGTCGATAAAAGCAGAAAGCTATACCAAAAAACAAAACAGTCCTTTTCAGGACTAACCAATACCCAGGAAGTCTATCTTTTGAGAATTGTCAATTTCGCAGATGTATTCTAAGAGTTGTACTCTTGCAGAGAGAGAAAAACTTTTTTAGTGATAGAAAAACTTACAGACAGAAAAAAGTTGTAGACAAAATTTTTTCAAATAAAAAATCTCACAGAGAGAAAAAAAGTTGTAGACAAAACTTGAAGAGAAGAATTTTTATCGACAGAAAAAATTTTTTACGATTAAAAAATCTTGCAGAGAAAAATTCGAATAAAAATTTTTACAGACAAAAATTTTTCGATTAAAAATCTCGGATAAAAATTTTTACAATTAAAAAAAAGTTTTGCAGATAAAAACTAGAGACGAATAAAACTAGGGACGAATAAGACTAAGATCGGATAAGTCTAGATGATCCGATTCCTGGGAAATGTCGGAAAAACCCAGTAAACATGATTTGGTTACATTTTCGGAAAATGACGTCATGTTTGATTTCCGGGAAAGTCACGTAGAGCACAAAGGGAGACAAATCTTGTCTGACTAATTCAACCATAATACGGTGTATAGCTCATATAACCCATATCGTGGAGAAAAAGACTAAATCCAACCCCAACTTTATCCTAATAGAGAGAAAGACCAGCTCTCCAATGCCCCAGAGAGACCGCCACGTAGGTCTCTCTGGGGCAAGCCTAAGTCCGACGAAGACAGAAAAATAGTCTAAGTCCGACGGTGCTAGGGAAAGATTGAGGCGAACAAAGCCGGAAAAAAGACTAAGTCCTACAGAGGCGAACGATAATAGAGAAAGCCTAAGCCGAACAATAATAGAGAAAAAACCAAGACGAACAGTGTAGATCAAGATCAGACTAAGTCCAACAGAGTCTCTGCTTGAACTAGTCTGATCCGGTTTATAAGTCATATCGTGGGGAAAAGACTAAGTCGAACAAGGTGATTCCTGCGTAAAAGTTAAGGGTTGTGTCAAAACGTTAAGGGTTACGACCGACCATTAAGGGATAAGGGTTTTAAAAGGTTCTAGAAGGAAACAAAAGGGTTTTAGAAGGGTTAAGGGAGAGATAAGGGTAAATGACGATTTTTCGACCCAATTTGGACCAATTGGTCCCCCTACAACCCGCCACGTAGGGCTGTAGGGGGACCCGGGAGGGCTCTAGGGGGACTCAGGGAGGGTAGCAGCGGGACCGAGTCCCGGTGCTACCCTCCTATACTACTTATGCCCCTTCTATTTAACTCTTTTGGCACCAAATATATAAGGTCTAACTCTTTCGACGGCTGACAACACGATCCGCTGAAAATCGGGAAGATATTCATCTTATAGGCTTGGCTAGATACACATCTCTCGGCTGAAAACACAATTCATTGCAAAATCGGACAATTCTATTTTCTTTTTTACCTCATAAGATTGACTAAATAAGCTGACAGTACAGATCCAAGATCTGATTGCAAGTTCTTTGCAGTTTGATCTCGATCTATATACCGTCCGCTACAGCCCCTGTTTTCGACTATGGCACTGAAAGGGTGGTATAACAGTCTGCCTGTCAGTCCAAACACCAAACCATTTCCAGAAAACAGTTAGACATAGAAAATCCCCAAACTTGGTACAAACTTTCACCATAAAGTGAAAATAATTCCGATTGATTTTGATGTCAAAGTTCAAGGTCATAGTGATCTTTTCCACACTAAATTCGTTCCTGACAGTAGACAGACGGTTGACTTACATCATTCAAACTTGACAAGTATGAAGTATAGACGATTTCTCTTGATTTTTAGTTTATTAGGACAAGGTCACAAAGAGGTCCGGATGAATCCATAAACTGTTAAAAAACAAGATAAAAATTTCTATCCGACAGAAAAACCCAAATACTGCTATTTCAAAGTTTATTTTGCAGAATAAAATATAACCATATCAGACAGTGTAGATTGCATTCTGTGCTTTCTGATCTTGATCCACACTGACCAAAAAAGCACTTTGAGTCGTTCTAAGCAAATTAACAGTTCAGAAATGGGCATTATGTTTAAGCTGAAATTTTGTAGGGTCAGTCTTTGATGGGGGCAATTTAGGGGAAATAGTGCCGTAAATCGTTGTAAATTTGTACTGGGAGGAAGAGCGGAAGCTTCTGTTAATTGTCTGTTATAAACAACATCGATAGAATTGTTTCCATTTTAAATTTTTCAGAGATACCGTTACTTTTTCATTCTTGTCTTATTTGGAAAAGTGTGTCCATGGAAGCTTACAATTAACGGTGTTGTAAAAGTTTCAAGGTTTTAAAACTATATTATTTAGAATGGTTCATGAATACGGTCCTGTTTTTTCTGCCTTCAGATACACGCGTACCTCCAGTATCGTCAAACATATCGCAGCATTTTGAACCTGCGCCGACACAGAGTATAGTGGAGAACCCGTCCAAACATTGCCGTCGCCTTTTCAAAAGGAGTAGCCAGAATATCTCAGATTCTATCGACTACAGCAAGCCTCAAATTGACAGCAGTCTGTCACGTGTTCAACAAAATGGCGGCACATTACAAATATCATCAGCTATCCTCCGTAAGAAGACAGTCAGCGATTTCAGCAGCGGTAGCGAGGATTATCGTGATCCTCACCCACATGAAGTTGATCTTAAAAAATTTACATGCACCGAAAAGATTTCATATTTGGGAGAATTTGATTTATCAGATGGCAGTAGCAGCTCTTCAGGAGATGAGGATGAGTATTCTGATTATGGACAACATTTGTATTTGGGTAAGATTACGACACAAGCCAAACTAAGCTCATATACAAATGTCAGTGAGACATGCTGTGTGAAAAGAGAGCGTTGTGCACTTACAAAAAGTAATGACTCATGTCAGCCTGCGCACTCCGCGCAGGCTGACGTGAGTCGAAACTTTTTGCTATTTATGAATTTTCGGCATGTCCAGGGGCCATTCTACCTCATCATTTAGTCGGTTTTGGACAAAATGGATTTTATGGATCTATAATTATGTGATAACTTGCTAGGTATCATGGAATATGGTGATGCATTAAGTCACCTTTTGCCAGAGCATGGCTCAAATAGTATTATCATTGTAAATTCCAAGACAGGCCATCTGATTAGACTAGAGCCCGGTGTGACCCAATAATCAAATTACTCGTGGTTGCATTTACAAGTATGGGTCAGAGAAAGTGATATCCAATCCTTTTTAATAGGTGTCATACTCTTATTCTCAAGAGTTTTTAAAATTCCGAAGTAACGCAATTTCTGATTGGTTAAACCAATTTGGCTAGCTAATCAGAAATCGTGTTCCTTTCGAAATGTAGGGAAGGCCGAAGAATGCGATTTAGAACGGTTGGTGAATACGGACAAACATGTATTTGGGCAAGACTATGAAATCATTTCAGCCAAGCTTTTTATTTACCAAAAATTCCAGATAGTGTTCCAATTTCACACTCGGGGACAGACCATTTGATTGGTAGAAATGCTCTATATCAGACAATCAGCTTTGTCGGTAGAAAAAAAAATATAATAATTGGCTAATACAGTACCAGGTAGCTCTGTTGTTATGCACAGGGTCGGTAAACCACGGGTTCCAAGTTGGCATCCCATTCATTAAAACTCTTTACACGGATAGGAAGTTTGAAACAGGATTAAATCTCTTATGCCCCTTCACATTGTTTTGACTTTAATGGCAAAGCAGACGGTTAGATACCACGGGAAAACATTGCACTTCCATAAAATAAATGCACAGTAATTGCATAAGAATCTGCTTTAAATTAAACAGACCATTAAAGAGACTTTAGGGTGGCAAAATAGTAAGGATAGAGGGCCAGTCTCTCACTGTAAAGGTTCTGGATCCGAATCTCGTGATGATACGGGTCAGCCTTTAGAGTTACTCACTTCATAGCGCAGAGACTGATTCTGGCCCAGGAAGCAATATTCCAGTGATTCATTTAAGATGTAAGAACTTGTTTAACACCTTATCGTCACCACGGACGCTCCTGTACATGCTTAAAGGGAATCGATCGAGACGCTTTTTTTTTTTTTAATACATCGCTACAGATCTAGAATTAGCTCAAAACGAGCAATTGCTTCATACGATATTTTCTTAACTTAGTGTAGATCGCGATCGTACTATACTCCATTATCATATATTCCTACCCTTAGCTGTCTGAAGTTCTCCATTTGTCTTTAATTAGAAATATCCACATGTGAAATTGAAGGATTCTAATTGAGCCACGCTCACGTTGCAAAAGGGGGTTTAATGCATCTCCGCGATTAATTATACCAGTCAAATCTTCATATAATTGTGGATCCATAAAAATCAATTTTGTTTGGCAACCGACTGAATCACGGGGTAAAATTGTCCTTGGACATGCAGAAAATTGACCAATAGCGAAAAGTTTCGAACCTGGTCAGCCTGCGCAGGCTGACCTGGGTCGATACTTTTTGCAGATGCATTAAGCTACCTTTTCACAGAGCATGACTCAAGTACATTATCAAGATTCTATAGTAGGCCTAATGGATACCTGCTAAATTTCACCGCCAAAGGGATTGTACTAATTATCGATGCGTCATTTTTCGAGAAAACACATCCAAAAACCGAGAGTTAACCATCCTTGTGAGGCTTTGTCATAAACTTTGCGATGACGTTTAAATTTCGTATTTATTAGATGTTTTCTAGCAGGGCATCATCGCAATAGTCATCGCATTGTCATGTTTGTAGAACGCATGACTTAACGCTTTCATTTCAAATGGCGGCTTCATCAGAACGTGCGGTCTGACCTTTGATCGACACTATCTGCTACCATGACATCTTCTCTATCCTACGACCAAAATCATAATTATTCAATTGCAATAGAAATTTGCTGTTAGACATCGAAGAAAGCTGAACCACATGCCTTTGAAGCCTATTGGCCCATCACGTAAACTTGAAATTTTAATTGGTCGATCATCGAACACAGGGACTAAAAATAGCACATTTGCTTATCGCCTCCATATCGTTTATTCCCTTTCTTTCAAAAGGGGCATTACCTGCTGTGGGAAAATGGGGTTTAACGCATCTGCGTAATACATAATATCAAGAAAGTCGTTGCATAATACCGATTCATTTTGACCGGATGAATGAAGAGGTGGAAAGGTCTTTTTACTTGTATACAGAACATTTACCAAAAAAAAAAAACCGCTCCAGGTTGGCAATTTGTTTTTGCAATTGTATTAAACCACCTTTTTACAGAACATGACTCTTATAATTGTATTTTTAAAGGTGAAAGATCTTCAGCCATCAAAAAAGATTTATCTGCAGAGGAAAAACTGAAAAAGAGGAAGGAATCATACAAAAATATGGCCACGAAATGGAAAGAGCGCCAGAGCAGACTATATGAACCAAAACCATTATTTCCAGAATTCTCTGAATTAGATGTTGACAAATACTTGTCTAAGGAAGGAAAGGACAATGCGCTAGATAATCAAACTTTGCCCGATGAAGTTCCAGACCTGGTCGAATTTATTGACATACTAAAACGTGACGAAAAACCAGAGCTGGGAAGAAAAAGAGAAGGAAAATGTAAAACTGTGAGGAAGAAAAGCAAAACGACTAGACCAGATAACGGAAGATTTGCTGATGAAGTCGGCGGCGTGACTGATTCGCAAGCTTGCAGGCTTCATTGTTACCAAGCAGATCGTTCTTGGAAAATCATGCCAGAAACGGCGAGAAAGAAATTCATAGTAGAAAAGGCAATGCAAATCTCTGGAAAACCAAAGGAGAAGACAAAACGCAGGGTGAAAAAGCGTCCAGTCAAGAAAAAGTTGGAAATCCCTTTCGTGTACGTGACAACAGCTTCTGGCATTACGTACCTACATCCGATCAGTAGGAAAAAGATGAAAAAGAGTTTGAAAATGAAAATGAAAGAGCAATCGGGAAGTCCAACAAGACGACGACATTCTTTGATAGCTCCAATATCAGTTTTAGGACAGGACCTGTCTAGAACCCGACGGCAGAGTATTGCAAAGCCGTCATCCCCGGTTGCAGGTTCAAACCAAGAAGGTAAAGCAAGAGCTGATGATAGAAAATTTCCAAAGGCTGAAGTTCTAGTCTCCGGAATGGAATCACCAGATGTCGACAGTGACGAGGAGAGCGATGGATTAGAGGATAGTATGTTTAACTCTAAACGACTGAATGTTTGCTATAGCTTGGAGAGAATCAGGAAAAAGAAAGCACAGAAGAAAAAGAAAAACCCAACCCAGCAGACTATATACAAAATATTGAAGAAGTACTATCGAATGCAAAGCATTTTGAGAGCATTTTCTGGACCAACGACGGTCCGGCGAAGAGCATCTGTTTCTAGCAGTCGAGGGTCATTATCTTCGTTTTTACCGAAAATGGGAGACGGACAAACGAAAAAACGAATTAAAAAGTTACCAACAATAGAAGATGAAAAGAAAGAACCAGAAATGGTTATTGGAAAGTTAAAGCACTTCGCCTTCTTGAGCGCTAAAAGAAAACTTCATCTGCCATGTGACGAGACAGATGAACCTCTCTTTGAAAACTATCCAATGGATAAATTCCGACAGCATATAGAAAGAGCACTCGATGACTTTGTGGTTCGACGTGAAGTAGTGATTTCGGACTACACAGCAAAAGCGTCCGTATCAATTACCTTTACCAAAAAGCATGTTTTCACAAGGGGAAAGTTGTTTCCTAATAGCGGGGATTAATTTGAATTTTGTTCCAATTTCTTTGTAAATTTTGTAAGAAATAAAAAAGCATAATTTGGAAAGTCATTTTATTTGTTTTCACGATTTCCCATGGAAGTGATTAAATTACTGCGATTTCAAAAACATGTACTTAAAGATACATCAATACAGTCAGAGGGAAAAAAAAAAAAAAAAACTAGAGGCGCTTGAGCGCCTGTATCGCTCCACAGGCCTGATATTTCTATAATGGCGAAAAGAAGTTTTTAACAATTACCATTCAATCCTGCATTTTAGCTCACTGAAGAAAAAAGGTATGGAAAAAACTTGTGAGAAAAGAAGAAAAAAATGGTAACCAGCATTTTCTTAGTTTCCCACAATAATTTCTATCCTTTTTTATATATGTCTTACTAATTTGAAGATATGTTGTCTGCAACAGGTCCTTTCACAAACCATTTTGGGTGGGGAAACATCAAAATATAGAAAATATGTCTTTCTCAGGGTCGTTAAAAGTTGTGATTGTGTGGTAAAGGGGTAATCTAAAAGAACAGCTAGGAGGGCAAATGAATGAATGTTATAGCAATATAGATCAACTTACATCAATACACCAGATAGAATGAAATATGCTGGCATACAATGAACACCTAATCCCTAATAATCAACTTTTCACAGTCACAGTTTGAATGTCTTCTGTGGCAAACAACACAAAATGGTCTACAAATGCATTTACATAAATCACATATCCTGCTCCAGGGCACAGATTAATTCTGGTGTACTGAAGTTGCGGGATCAGTTTGACTGGATAACATTAATGCCTTATCACAAATGTAAAGCCCTGTCCCACTTTGTACCAGGTCACCAGGATTTACACCCCTTCTGTCCACTCTGCATTTACTCATTAGTAGGTCAACAAACCTTTACCAGAACTAATAAAAGTGCAGAGGTTCTCTTGTTCTATATCAAAAGGACTATAAAGTACCTACAACATGGGGGTTTTGTTATTAAAATACTTTTTCTTTTTTATCTTGGCATGGTTACTCAGGCTTAGTAATAAGGCAAAATTGAAAAGCTCAAGTTGTGAAAGGTGCTCAAGCTTTTATCTTATTTATGGCCAGTGATATTTTATTACTAGTACTAACTAATAGCATATCATTGGAGTAAATTGTGATCTTAATACCAAGGAAAATGTGTGGGCTTAAATAGGACAGCCCTGACTAGGTCAAGTCAATCCAATTTTCTTCCTTTTTCTTTGTTAGTCGATAAAACTAACACAATAAATAGTTTTGGAGAAGAACATTTTTTTGAAATATAAGCCTTGTCTATAAAAAAAATGTGTTTTTAGGTGTATCATTTTTTTAAAAGGAATTTGGTATACAACCACCATAGAAACAATTTGGCAGACAACCACCATAGGAACTTGCCTGCAAAACAACAATGAAATCCAATGAATAGTTTTAGAGAAGAAATTTTTCAAAGATTTTACTTTATACCATAAAAGGAAAATGAGTCTCCCATAAAAGCCATGTTTTTTGACAGATCATTTTTTTTTAAAGGAATTCTGTAAACCTGTATCTAAGGAACATTCCTGCAAAATAATAATGCTATCCAAATAGCGGTTTGGGAGGAGAAGATTTTTAAAGGTTTTTTACTTTGGTTGCCATGGCAACCAGAATTCTTCATGGAACACAATTATTTGAAGGAATTTGAAAGAGAACCACCAAAGGAACATTCCTGTGAAATTTGGTAAAAATCCAGTCAATAGTTTCTGAGGAGAAGTTTTTTAAAGAAAAAGTTTACGGACGCACGCACTGACGAACGGACGGACGGACACAATGCCATGACAATAGCTCGCTGGCCTTCGGCCAGTGGAGCTAAAAAAGCTGTTAAAATGGTCCATTAGACGAAGCTGTAACAAATTTGGAAGCATTAGGCCATATAATTTCAGACAAGAAGTTTTTTTTTTTTTTTTTTAAAGATTTTCAATATCTTTAAGTTTTGTTGTTATGGCAACCAGACTTTTAGCTGGAATCAGATTCTGAAGAGGGCCATGGCAGGATTGTTTCTGTGAAGTTTTAAACTGGATGGGTAGTTTCAGATGTTTGAAATGGAAGTCAAGGCTACACAATTTTAGACTGCTACCATTCGTGTGTCCGTCCAGACATATGCACGGACGCACAGACGGATGCCCAGAAAGGCAGATGTATTCATGATGGACACAGGGCCATGCCTTAAGCTCGCTGACCCTCAGCCGAAAATTGGCTGTTTAACCCTTTACCAAACAATCATGTGTTTTAACGGCAAAAGTACTTTCTAAATCAGTGTGGGAAAAGGATGAAATGCTGGTATTTGACCTTTTCTCACATTTTTCTATAATTTCCAAGAGTAATCCATTCATTTAAGCCACATATAATCTGTCATCTTTTAATTTGGGCAAGTGTAAAATTTTGTGGATTAAAGAGTTTACAGTGCTTTTGACAGTATTCAGTGAAGGTATATTATGCTGTGAAGAAAATTATTGCAGGAGCTTGAGGCCACCACATACCCCATTACTTCTATAGAATCTAGGTACAATGCTGTTGTGGCTATAGGAACTCTTGGATTTATCAGTAAGGTTTGAACAGCCAAAAGCATGCATTTCTTGGGCATTTGACAGTAGTTCACCAATATCACGGCAAATGCTCACACTTTATATGTCTGATCTTGATCTACGCTGTCCGCAAAAGGTCAGTGGGTTGTGCTCAGCAGCCTAAGGGTTAAGTCTGTGGTGGGTCTTTACTATTGACTATATAAAGGAATTGTAGGCTTGTCTATACTGAAAGCATTTGCAGACAACAAGTTAAATGAAGCTCAAATAATGGAATTATTTTTGAAAATGTCAAAAACAGTGTAACAAAACAAGAAAATGCTGCTAAAACCCATTTCTCCTTTTCCCACAATGTTATCAAAAGCCTTCTCTTAGAGTGTCATCATAATTCATGAATGTTCTGTACAGAACTATCCACTTGGCAACAAAAAAGACCCTGTATTTGAATGGAATAATAAAAAGAACAATAAAGGTGAAGGTATATATATCCAGCTATTTAATCAAAAATATACAAAATTCTTAACATGCATTGCAATCCACATAGTGGCGTGAAATTCACATGGTTTTGTTGGTCTGAACTAAAACAACTTTCATGAGTAACCTGCAAACTTCCACACTGTTTTTATATTCACCCTCATATTTTATCAAACAATTACTTGTTTTTACTACTCTGGGACAGAAAGCTTATACATGTAAAAACATTGTGGGAAAAAAGAGAAGAAGCTGGTTACCAACATTTTCTCCTTTTCCAACAATGTTTTCTACCCTATCACAGACAAATTTCATCATTTGAGTGACACTTGTCTGCAAAGCAGTTTCAGAATGGAAAGTGTAACATTTTGTCTTCTAGTAAAGACTAAACAGTGAGTCATATAACTTTCTACCAGATGGCAAAATTTTTCAACACATAAAAATTGAAAGCATTTGCAGACAATAGAGTAAATGTGTCTCAAATAACGGCATTTTCATTTCAAGGCAAAAAAACATTGTGGGAAAAGGAGAAAATGTTGTTTACCTGCATTTTTTTCCTTTTCCCAAAATGTTTTCAAACAGCTTCTTTCTTAGGGTTGTTACGACATCAGATTGTTCGTTAATAGGTTAACCCTTTCATAAAGCAACAAAATACATGACTAACAGGACAAACATGGTAACTCCAGTATAGGTTGTATTCTCCCAAAAACTTTGATTGTCAGGGTATAGAAATGCTGGTTACTAACATTTTCTCTATTTTCACCATTTTTTTCTTGTCATCCAAAACAAACTCCATCATTTGAGCCATGTGTGATATTTTGTCTGCAAATGCTTTTAATAGGGCGCAGTCTAAAATTTTGTACTGTGGTACAGAGATGAATTCTTTAGCAAATGACAAAATTTTATAATGGTCCAAGTTGAACGCATTTGCAGACGACAAATTTAGTATAAACCAAATGGTAAGATCTGTCTGTGACAAGATGAAAAACATTGTGGGAAAAGGAGAAAATGCTGGTTACCAGCATTTTCTCCTTTTCCCACAATGTTTTGGAAACCTTTTTCCCCCAAAGTTGTTAAAAGTGGTAAAAGATTAATTACAAACACGGCTGTTGTCCTTCATAAATCAGACTGTATTTGCTTATAATTATAAAAGGTACCTGCATTGCATTGAATAAAGTACATAAAATGCTACGCATAACTTGTATGCTTTTACAGACAGTACAGATGATAAGATCAAGATCAGATAGCACAGTTTGATCTATGATCAACCTTCTTTCAAAGTTTGTACAATTTGTTCCTTCTGACACAACGTTTTTTCACATGAAGTCACATATCACACTGTATCCCATGTTGATTATTTACATTTAACCCTTTACCAAACAATCTCGTGCTTTAATGACCCTGTGGAAAATGGCTTTTGCAAACATGGGGGGGGGGGGGGGGGGGGGGGGAGGAGGGGAAGAAATGCTGGAAACCAGCATATTCTTCTTTTCCCACAATGTTTTCCACCCTATCAGACCAATTTCATTATTTGAGCCAAAGCAGTATGTTGTCTGCAATAGCTATTAGAATGAATGGGCCTGTATTTCTGTGATCTGCAAAAGCATCAACCAGCATGTTTTCAAAGTCTACTGCAAATTTGTTTCACATGGCAATATGCCTACCCTTTACCTAACAATCCACCTTTTTGGACATAGGTAAAGGCTTTTGAAATCATTGCGGATAAAAAAGGTAAAAAAAATTGTTACCAGCATTTTTTCCTTTTCCTACAATGCTTTTAACATTTTCAATGAAGAATTCTGTTAGTAGAGCAACCTTTAACTCTTTACCCAAAATAAACATGACTCAAAAACTGAAATTTATTTTTGGAAGGTTAGAAAACATTATGGGAACACAAGAAAATGCTGGTTACCAGTATTTTCTCTTTTTTCCATGATGTTTTCAAAAGGCTGCTTCTATAGGGTTGTTAAAACTTATGATTATTTGGTAAAGCATTGATGTGCTATATACAAAGGCATCTAACATGTTAGAGTCCAAAATTTTGTATGAAGTAGAGTTGAAAACACAACTGAATTATGTAGAAAATGGTTTGTTGCTCTAAGTACTCATCAAAGGACATGCAAATAGGAAACAAACAACCTAACAGACAAACAAACAAACCAGATAATATGTGACAGGATGAAGGAAATGCCAACTAAGATATGATCTATTATGATATAGGGTATCGTAACATTCTGAAACATTTGACCCCTTCTTAACCATTTAACACACAAACACGAGTTTTAACAACCCTGAGAAAGAAGTCTTTTAAAGACATTGTGGGCAAAGGAGAAAATGCTGGTTACCAGCATTTTCTCCTTTTCCCACAATGTTTTCTAACCTTCCAAATAGAAATTTCAATGTTTTAGTTCCATTTGTCATCTGCAAAAGCTTTCAATTTGGACCAGTCTAAAATTTTGTCATTTGGTAAAGGGTAAAACATATTGTAACACTAGGAATCTCTTATTCTGTTATTACCTAACCCTAATATTCAGTAAAATCTATTGCTTACAACAGTACATTATACCCTCAAAATTCTAACAGGCTAGCAAGATTCATTGCAATAACATAATATTCCAGGGATGGGACTGACTATATGGATATTCAGAGAGCTGCTGGATATTCAAGTTAAACTTTCAAGAAAATTTTACATGACAGTATAAAATTCATATCCTATGTAATAGCTGCAAATTCATCCAGTCAATTTCACCAATTTACTTCTTACTTGTTCTAAACTCTTTATCAAATACAACATTTTAGACTTGTTCAAACTGAGAGCATTTGCAGATGACAAACATAACTCAAATGATGAAACTTGTCTGTGATAGGGTAGATAACATTGTGGGAAAAGGAGAAAGTGCTGGCTACCGGCATTTTTTCCTTTTTCCACATTGTTTTCAAATGGCCGGTTTCTAAGGGTCATTAAAACTTGGGAAGGGATAATAGTTAACAATTATGGTGAATGGATAAAATCAAGCCAAAACCTCAAGTTGGTAAAAAATATAAAAAAAAAACTTGATTTTGTGTCAAGAGAAGCCTATCTGTAAAATGATAAAACCAGAAAATACTATTATACTTGCGAACTCACTGTAGACAGTACATCACCACATTTAAATTTGTTGTATTGAAAAAAGAAGAAAGAAAAAAAAAAACCTAAAAAAATGAATACTGCAGTATTCAAAGCATAGACTGATTTAACTCTTTACTACAAGCCAAAATTTTAGACAGGTCCAAATTGAAAGCATTTGCAGATGACAGTTTAAATGTAGCTTAAATGATGGTAAATGTCTTTGATAGGGTAGAAAACATGGTGGGAAAAGGAGAAAATGCTGGTTACTAGCATTTTCTCCTTTTCCCACAACGTTTTCAAAAGGCTCCTTCTTCAGGGTCATTAAAACTCGGGATTGTGTGATAAAGGGTTAAATTGTCATTTTCAATCTCTAATAAATTTTCACAGTGCCAGTTAGTCATTCCACCATCCCTCACATCCATTTCACTTGTTTCATGTTATCTCATCTACATTGCATACATAAACACAAAAACAAGTGTGTTTTTTTCACCAATACTCCATCAAAAATAAAATAGGGTACCTATGGATAGAACTTCATTTTTGTGTTTACTTTTTCCTTGCAAAATACAGGGGTCAATATGGACCATAATTCCATCAGGGCAGACAGGCAGAAGTCAACTATGATAGTGATTAAAATATTCCAATAAATATTTTTTTTTTTTTATTTTAGTCATAAAATGAGGCATGGTCAGGGCATAAGAATCAGGGTCTGCCAGGCCAGTAGAAACATGGTTATTCTTTTATGGCCTAGTCAATAGTGATACGCTATTCTAGTAACAGTATGTGGGTTTTTGGTCATATCGCATTCAGGTCCTGGGCGACATATCTGGGCTAGTGTTGGGGGAGCTCCATGTTTCGTGTTTCACGCCCTCGGCTAAATGTGTAATTTTCACATGAACAGCCTGTTTCTTCTGCTGGTTGAATGGAAGAGGTATCAGTTTGTATGTGACATCATCGCCTGGCTTCGGAACATACTCTCCTTCTATGCTGTGAAAATAGAAAAGGGTGATAACTACGAAATTACCCTTGAAGTTCTGAACCGGGAACTCATCGCTTTTCCAGACAATATAGATCAAGATAAGACTGCACAGAATATGCAGGTCCACACTGTCCATTTCTTTGCCAGATATTCTGACAAAAACAGCTTTTAACCCTTTCCCAAACAAGCCCTGGTTTTCATGTGTCTGCAGTACAAGTCTTTTGAAAACACTGTGGGAAAAGGAGAAATTGCTCGTTATGAGCAATTTCTCCTTTTCCCACAGTGTTTTCTACCCTTTTTGATAACTTTCTGCCATTTTCATCAAATTTAAAATTGTCGTCTGCAAACTCTTTCAATTTGGACCAGTCCAAAATTTGTTGTTTGGGAAAGGGTTAATTTGCCATATCTGCATCATTAGTGTTGACTTGGTTGTCCATATCATTGATTAATGGAAAAATTTCCAACTTGACAAAATTGAGACCTTTTGCAAACAGCAAAATAATTCTGACTCAAACATAGAAACTCACTCTTAGGAGGGAAGATAACATTGCGGGAAAAGGAGAAAATGCTGGTTACCAGCATTTTCTCCTTTTCCAACAGTGTTTTCAAAAGACTTTCTCCTTAGGTCTTTCAACTCGAGATGGTGTGGTAAAGGGTTAACCCTTTCCGAAACGACTGCTTTTAGACGACTCCAAATCAGAAGCATCTGCAGAAGACAAAATTGAAAGTGGTCCAAATGGAAGTTCTCCAACCAGGTAGAAAAAATTGTGGGAAAAGGACGAAATGCTGGTTACCAGCATTTTCTCCTTTTCCCATAGCATTTTCAGAAGGCTTCTTCCTCAGTGTTGTAAAAACATGGGATTATTTGGTACAGCTTTGAATTTATTCAACAGTACTGAGGTCAATATTGAAAATGCTGGTTTATCTTTATGCTGATCCATTAAAATTTTAATTCTCTTCCATTTTCACTCTAGACAAAAAGTTGCAGTAAACAACTTCAAACAAATCCATTTTGTTTAACAACTGAAGCGTAAGGAACACTGGTCCTCTGACATGCAGAAAGTAGGACATGCATTAAACCCTCTATTTACAGAGCATGATTCATATGTACATGTGCTCTTGTGAAATTTTCCAACAAAATCTACCATCAAAAATCCCAAATCTATTTCTTGAAAATACTTACTTTGTCAGTTATATTTAATAACATGACTGTATATTGTAGTAATTTTCTGTGGGATTGTATTTCTCAATGCATAGGAAAAACTTGACATCTTGCCATACCTAATGTGATGTCATTATTCAATATTTGGGACCCAATTTGACACTTTGTAAATATGTTTTCTTTTCTCCATTGTGTCTGACTTTCTCTGTGTGCAATGCATGTCTTTGAGACAGAACATTTGTCGGTATATAATGATAATTTTCCTTCTTACTCTGAAATATGGACAAACTGTAACTCGTGGTCGTCGTCGCCGACAATAAAACCATGCCCTTTACTTCTGCAAAATTCCTTCACCTTTCCTTTACATGTCTCAGCTTCCAATGCTCTCTCTGATCTACATATAAAAATAATTTTTCATAAGTTAAATTTTCCAGATCATTAACCCTTTCCCCATGACAAATTGAGACTCTTCCAAATTGAAAGTATCTACAGATGTTAATTAAAAAGTGGTACAAATGCACTGAAGATCTATGACAGGGAAGAAAACTGATTCCCAGCATCTTCTCCATTTCTCATAATGATTTCAAAACCTTTATTCCTCAGAGTTGTTAAAATATAGGACTGTTTGGTACAGGATTAAGGATTATATTTTCTTCTCAAACAAGCTTTGGTAAATTTAATTCTTTATCAAAGCACAAAATTTTGTCCAAATCCAAAGCATTTGCAGATGACAAATTAAAAGAAGCTGAACTTGTAGCATTCATCTTTGAAAGGCTAGAAAACGGAGAGGGAAAAGGAGAAAATATAATAGCTACCAGAACTGCCTCCTTTTTCCATCACGTTTTCTAAACCCTTCTTCCTCAGGGCCATTCAATCATGGGAAAGTTTGGTTTACTCTTTCCTGCACGACAAAAAATAGATTTGTCGAAAGCATTTGCGGACAACAGCTTAATGCAAGTCAAATCATGAAATTTGTCTTTGACAGGGTAAAAAAACATTGTGGAAAGAGGAGAAAATGCTGGCCACCAGCACTTTGTCCTTTTCCTACTATATTTTCAAAAGGGTACTTCCTCTGGGTTGTTAAAACTTGCGATTGTGTGGTAAAGGGCTAACAGAGAGGGAGGGGATATTTCAAGATTACCCTGGAGTTTCTCCCTTCAGCTTTCTATTAACAAAGAGTTGATGGTCCACTAATGGCCCACTTTGATTAACTCTTTACCAAATAAAAAATTGGAATCATTTGAAGGAAACAAATAAAATGTGGCTGAAACTTTAGGATTTGTCTTTTCTCCCTTTTCCACTATGTTTTCTACAGCCTCTTTTCCTCAGCTTTGTTAAAACAGAGTCTCTCTCTTCTATGGTATTTGTTTTGTTTACGCACTCAAGTCCATGCTTTTTGGTGGGATTTTAATGAATCTTGGGATGAAATGTTGCCTCTACGTGTATACAAAGTTTTACTAAGATTATACTAAGACATAGTGACCTACTTTTTTTCCAAATCAGTTTGGGTACCAAATTAACCCTTAGAGTGCCAAATAAAACCAACAGAAATGTTCATCCTAGAAATATGATCCAATTAATGGTAATTTCTTGGTTGCTTTTGTCTACAGTGTTTCAGCAAAGCAGACAGTGTACATCAAAGATCAGGCTGCACATTCAATACAGCCTGATCTTGATCTACACTGGCCGCAAAGGCAACTGTGGCTGTGAAAGGTGCTTTATGGGCTAAAATGGTTCACATCCCCATTACAGTAATTTCCTTGTATGTTAGGTTTCTTTTCCCCCCCCCCCCCACTGAGACTTAACCCTTTACCAGATGACAAAATGTTAGCCTTCTCCAAACTGAAAGCATTTGCAGACGACAATTTCAATTTGGCTAAAATGGTGCAATTTTTCTTTGATAGGGTAGAAAACATTGTGGAAAAAGGAGAAAATGCTGGTTACCAGCATTTTCTCTTTTTCCCACAATGTTTTCAAAAGGCTTCTTTCCCAGGGACGTCAAAAGGCGTCATTGTGCGGTAAAGGGTTAATCAAATTTTCATCCTTTACCAAATCCAGAGTTTAATGACCTTGAGGAAGAGGGCTTTTGAAAACATTATGAGAAAAGGAGAAAATACTACTAACTAGTATATTCTCCTTTTCCAACATAATTTTCTACAGTTTCAAAGGCATTAATCACACTAGCTGAATGAAGTTTAATTGGTTATCTACAAATCCTTTCAATTTGGACAAGTCTAAAATTTCATAAGATGGTAGAGAGTTAAGGATATTTAAATCTGATGAAAATTAAGTTATGTTGAAAAGTTTTTTTCTTATAAAGTCTTGTTGAAGTTAGCAAATAATCCTGTAGTTTTTATAATAAACCTGCGAAAGATAGCTTTTAAAAATGTAATTGGAAAAGAAAAAGGACTGGTAACCAGGGTTTTTATAATAAACCTGCAGAAGAAAGCCTTTAAAAATGTAATTGGAAAAGAAAAAGGACTGGTAACCAGTTTCCAAAAGTGTCTTCTACCTTATTTAACTCTTTAACACACAATCACAAGTTTTAATGCCCTTAAGGAGAAGGCTTTTTGAAAACGTGGGAAAAGCAGAAAATGCTGGTGACCAGCATTTTCGCCTTTACCCACAATGTTTTCAATCCTATCAAAGGCAAATTTAGCCATATGAGCAGTATATAATTTGTCCTTTACAAATGCTTTCAATTTGGACCAGTCTAAAAATTTTGTCATTTGGTAAAGAGTTAAGACATTTTCTACAATTTGAGCAACATAATTATCATAAAATGTCATAGTGCTTTATAAGTGAGAAGTATAAATTTTGTTGTCCTGAAAAGATTTATTTGCTTAATATTGAAATTGAGATTTTCAGTTCACAAAAAAAAATCTATCTTTGGAAAAGAATCTCAAAGAATAAAAGAATAAAGTTGTACCAAGACTGAACTTTCTGTACAGTGTTATCATTATGTACAATTACAACAAAAGCTTGTTGGTTGCCGACTGATGCCTATCAGGGATCTATGTCCTTTTGCAGCCAGTGTTGATATAGGATAAAACTGCATCTCTCATCTGTGGTCTATAATTTCTGCTTTATCAAGATATTGACTTAAAAAAGGGCCATGATTGACCTGCTAACCTGAGCATTTATAGCTTTGAGACTATAATAGTAACTTAAAAATTACGGTGGTAAAAAACAAAGAGTCCCATGAGGTTTCATGTACATGCACATAGAGCAGCAGACACAACATTTAAATGGCACCACATCCGAGATATCATCTAGAACAAGCGGGCCATTGGCCCTAAAGCGCTCACCTGAGTAAGGTCATCTAGGATTGATAAAGCTGAAAAGATCTTGGTTATGATGATGTAAAATGCATGAGTGAAAGTGATCTACTTTTTGGCCGACTTGACCTATTTTTGAATTTTGAATCTGGCTGAAAATGTGGCCTCTATAGTGCACACAAGGTTTTTCTATGATTTAGCCAGTGACCTACTTTTTGACCCGAGTGACTCAAATTCAAATTTTTCAAAGATATCATAAAGACGAACATTTTGACAATGTCACAATGTTTCATGAGTATCAGACTAAAAATGTTGCCTTTAGACTGCACATAAGGCTTTTTTTAACTCTTTACCAAACAACAAAATTGAAGACTAGTCCAAATGGAAAGCATTTGCAAACGACAAAATAGAAAACAGTAGAAAACACTGTGGGAAAAGGAGAAAATGCTGGTCAGAGATTTTAGCAAGACTAACATTCTGACCACTTTCATGAGTATCAGGCTGAAAATGTGGCCTCTAGCAAATGTTGATGACCGCACAATGGAACCCAGACACAGCACAATCACAAAAGCTCACGTTGAGCACTTTGTGCTCAGGTGAGCTAAAAACAAGAGACCAAGCACTGAACACCAGCCTTAAGAGTACATGCAAGGTTTATTTTATGTTTAACCTCGTGACCTACCTTTTTAAAATGGTAATTTTTAATTTTCAAACCAATTTAAGATAAATGTATCATCAATGTAAAAATCTTAACCAACTTTTATAAGCATTGCACAAAGAAATGTGGTCTCTAAGAGTACTATGCAAATCATAGTTTCACTTTTGGATGTAGTGACCTACTTCTAAAACAAAATGAAAAGGACACTGAACGATCACAAAAGCTCATATGAGTACTCTGCACTTAGGCAAGCTAAAACAAAATGCAAAAATAACCTTTTTTAGGAGTGAAATATTGTGTGGGTTTTTTTAGGCATTTTCATGCATAGCTTGCCAAGAGTTAAATATTTGAAAACCAAACTTGCAAAAACCTACTGTGAAAATGTTCTGTTACGTTTTGTGGGTATTGGACTTGGCATGAGAAATTTCCCATGGTCCGGGGAATGGGGAGGCTGTCCACCCCCAATTTTTGCATTATTCACAGCTTGAGCCTGTGGTAAATCACTCATTCTGCAGCACTGAGAACTACCTTCCCTGAAAGAGAAAAAAAAACTTTGAGTCATGTTCTTTACAAAAGAATTTGCTAGTATTTCATAGCAATTTCCAATTTTGTCTCAACGTTCTCATATTGTATTGTGTGTTCATTTGTTACCAGATGGTAAGATTATAACATGTGGTTCAAAAGGTAGGATTTGTCTTTCAAAGGGCTGAAAATGTTGCTAATAGCATTTCCTCCTTTCCACACAACTTTTTCATAACTCTGAGAGGTTTTTAAACTCAGGACTGTTTGATAATTAGGGTTATTGACCCCTATAATTTCATAATGATCATTCATATTCTATAAGAATGCTTTCAAAACTCCCACCTAACACCCACCCTGTCACCTGATCTGGATAAATCTGTTGCCTGTCAATTGATCTGGAAAAAAAAATTCTGTGAGCCATAAACACAAGCTATCATTTTGTGAATCTGTTTGATTTAGTTTTCATCTTATTTTGTCACAAAATGATTGCATGTGATCATAACTCCTGTGATAGTCAACAAACCATTATGAAAACTGCACATGCACAGCTTTTTATTGTAGGAAGGCTACATTAAAATTTCAGCCAAATTAATAGGAGAAGAAGAGAACACAAAATTGGGCTTATTAACTCTTTACCATACAACAAAGTTTTACACTGGCCCAAATTCAAAGCATTTACAGACAACAAACTGAATGTGGCACAAATGATAGGATTTGTTTCTGAAAAGTTAGAAAACATCATGGGAAAAGGAGAAAATGCTGGTTTACCAGCATTTTCTCCTTTTCACATGGTGTTTTCTAAAGTCTAATTTCCCAGTGGCGTTAAAACTCGTCATTGTGTGTTTAACGAAGAGTTTAAAAGACAAATATCCCAATTCCAGTAAACCCCCTTTAACCTTTTACCACACATCAAATTTGAGACAATGTTTGTAAGCATTTGCAAATGACAAAAAAAAAATGTCGCTTGAATGATAAGAATTGTCTTTGGCAGGGTAGAAAAGTTTGTCTTTCTTCTTTACTGATGGTTGTCAGCAGTTATCTCATTCAGCAATGAATCATTTTTTAAATTTGGTGGGATTAAAAACACCTGAAATACCCCCATTTAAAGTCAACTGCCCAATCAGTAGACAAGTAAATTTCACGAAACTTTATACATAGAATTCTATACCCTCATGAACTTCATGTGGGGTCAATGAACAACATCAGAGATCAAGGGTCTACTTGCCTAATGGAAAGGAAGTCAAATGTCATTCAGAAATCAATAGTCTGTACCACATCTGTACCACAAAGTGAAAGGCAAGAATATTACGGCACTGTGTGTTTATTCATAATTAATGAAATTCTTCCTCAGAGACTCTCGAGTGTCCCAACAGAGCATTTTGACAAAAAGTTAATTTTCCACAAAAGGATTGATTTTTAAGGTTTTTCCATATGGATTTAGCATTTACAGATGACAAACATTATGTGACTCAAATAAAGGGCTTTAGCTTGTGAGGAAATGAGAAGATACTGCTAAGTGGCATTTTCCCTTTCTCCACAATGTTTTCAAATATACCACCCTCTTTGTGGTTTGAGAGTGAAAAACTTTCCAATTTCAGATAACAAAATAGACACAAGTAGTCTTAGAAAAAGACTCAGAGATTCCAAATTTCAACATTATTTTGGTCTTATTATTCTACAAGGTATCATACAATGTAGATCTTCAACAGACTTCACATTCTTGGATTTAGGATGTTAGGTATCTGAAGCACATCACATTAGATCCATACATTGTAAGCTTCCTTGAAACCAAGACAAGAGCTTCGCAAATGGCACATTATACCCCCATTTGCTAAGACCTTGGGACCGACATATTTTTCAAAGCTATTATACCCAATGGACATGTACACTATGTATATGGCTAAAAAAGGGGGCAGACAAACAGAAATACCAACTCTGTAATAAATGACTGCACCTATATCATCAAAGCACTGAAAGTACTGACAGACTAGCCAATTTGATTGATTGATTGTTTGTATGGTGTTTCAGTTATGTAGCAGTGGCCAGTGCACATATCCATGCTTTCCTTAAGTTTGTTTTACCATGCAGTACTCTGCACAATATTCTTTCCAAACCACTGGCTGCATTCCCACATAAACATCGTGGAAACGTGAGAGAGAAATGAATGCTGTCTCAAAGACTTTCATCAATCCTTAAAAAGAAATTAGCCAAGTCGCGGATCAAACCACCAACCTCCTGTTCTCAAGTCCTGTATGCTACCGACTGAGCTGCCGGTGCTATGCGTGCTACTGGTTAACTGTAATCCAGTTTAAGTTTAAACCTTAACCTGCTAAAAAATGTTAAATGAAACTTTCAAGTCGATGGTAAACACCTGAATATTGCTATTTCGAAGTTATATTTTGGAGAAAATGTATCCGCCTATTGGACAGTGTAGACCCAAGATCGGACTGCACAATCTGTGCAGTCTGATCTTAATCCACACTGTCCAAAAAAGGTCATTGAGTCGTGGTTGTGCAGGTAAAAGAAACTCCAGGAAAGCATGGATAGGTGCTCTGGCTGCTGCAATATCACTGAAATAATGTTGAAAATGGCAATAAACACCATGCAATCAATTAGTCAAAATCCAATAGCCTAAGATGTGGTTAACTGTTCAAGTCTCTTTACAAAATGAAAAATTTTACACTCGTCATAATTCAAAGCTGTTGCAAACCATAAATTAAATGTGGCTGAACTGATGAAACCTGATTCCAAACGGACAGAAAACAATGTAAGAAAAGAAGAAAATGCTGATTACCAGCATTTCTCCTTTTCCCGCAATGTTTTCAAAGGGATTAATTCTTCCCCACTGTCATTAAAACTTGGATTGTTTGGTAAATGGTTAATATTCAAGATGCAGAATAACAGTTTGATATAACGGTTTAACAGTTCACAATGATCTAAATAATGAATGACTGAAGGAATGACAAAGGTTCTCTGTCCAGTGAGGGTTAATATAGATGGGATTTGCCACAAGTTACCTAGGTGTATCTATTAATAGCTTCATTCAAAATGTAACAGTGATGTAGGAATAAGTGATTCTCTGCTTTGCATAGGTCACTTAATTTACATATAAGCAAAGATCTTGTACCTTACAAATGACATCTTGTTCAGTTTATTACTTTGTAAGATGACATGTTCAAGTTGGAGTGGTAGAGATTTAATGGTTTTTGTCAAAATTGTCATAGACAACAGAATTAAGATTTCTAACAGAAAGAAGCATTTTCTGTGAGGCAGTATTTGGCAACTGTGGGTTTTTTGTTTATGCTGACTTTAGGTCTATCTTGATGCCTATAGACGCTTTGCTAGTTTACAAACAAGAGGGCCATAATGGCCCTAAAGTGCTCAGCTGAGTAAAGCCATGTAGAGCTGACAAAGCCGAAGAGATCAAGGTTGCAATGAAGTAAAACATGAGTGCTACTGACCTTCTTTTACACAGAACTGAATCTTTTTCAGAGATATCACCAAGACAAACATTATGACAGAATTTCATGAGTATTGGGCTGAAAATGTGGCATGTTGAGTGCACACAAGGTTTTTCTAAGATCCTGCCCAGTAACCTACTTTTTGACCTGATGCGACCCAATTTCAAACTTGTCAGAGATATCACAGACACAAACATTCTAAGTTTCTTGAGTATCAGACTGAAAAAGTGGCCTCTAAATTGCACATAAGTTTTTCTAGGATTTAGCCAAGTGACCTACTTTTTGACCTGATGTAATCCAATTCCAAACTTGTGTGAGATTATAATCGAGACAAACATTCTGACAAGATTTCAAAAGTATTGGGCTTAAAATGTGGCTTCTAGACTCCACACAAGGTTTTTCTAAGATTTTGTACAGTGACCTTCTTTTAGACTAGATGTGACCCAATTTTGTACTTGCCCAAGATATCATCAAAACAAAGATTCTGATGGAGTTCCATGAGTATTGGGCTGAAATTGCTGCCTCTACAGTGCACATTAGGTTTTTCTGAGATTTGGCCCAGTGACCTACTTTTAGATATGACATGGCCTGATTTTGAACATGTCCAAGATATTATCAAGACAAATATTCTGACCAAGTTTCTTGAGTATCAAGCTTGAAATGTGCATCCAAGGTTTAACAGGTTTTGTAGTTACATGTATTTGCTGAAGCAAGTTGTGCAATTTGTTCACAGAGCTTTTCCTCAATTCTTCTTCATAGGTAGTGTGGTTTAACCACCTTCAAGTGTTTTTCTAGTTCCTGATTTTTTTCTTGTCCTAGGAGGATACATATCCCAAGACACAATACACATACATCAATGACATTTATAGAGAACTGTCTTTTTGTCTCCTCTGTGATCAATCATGTCCAATTTTATTCATCTTATAGCTGAGTAATGTCGCAATCAATAGGCCTCCAGACTGTCACGAATGGCACTGTCAAAATTAATATTCTGTACTTCTTTACCAGATGAATAAATTGAATACCTGACCATACTGAAAGCATTTTGCTGGCATCATGAGTGATGCATTAATGATGAATCTTTTTTAAAGGTTGCAGGCATACTTTTCTGACTTTATAATACAATTCAAGGTCTGGTACAGGGCAATTCAACTATACCAGATTAACTTTTTAGCAAACAATCCATATGAAAATGACCCTTGAAACCAGTGCAGGAAATGGAGATAAAGTTTTTAACCTTCATTATCTTCTCTTTCCAAATCTAATTCACCTGTTAACCCTTTAACATGCAATGGCAAGTTTAGAACAACCCAAAGAGGAAGACTGTTGAAAACATTGTGGGAAAGGAGAAAATGCTGATTACCTTTTTCTTTTACACACTACGATTTCAAAAGTCCTCTTTTTGCCTGAGTCATACAAATACAGACTAGGTTATATAAACAGTTAGAAACAGCGAAAAAAAAAAGAGAGAAATATTACCATTCCATTTTCAGCTTTCACAAGACAAATTCCAAAAACAATCATGACCACAATAACAATCCAATAGTGTAGGGCAACTGAATACAGAAAAAAAAAAATGCCTATGTTGGAAATCGTCACATCACGAACATCGGTGAATAAATTTGAGGTTACTATAAGATAATGGAAAATCTTGCTTCATTATCACTAATATTGACAAAATACTTCATCTTTCTCACTGTATTAACAAACTTAACTCTTTACCACATGACAAAATTTCAGGCTAGTCCAATTTGAAAGTATTTGTGGATGACAAATTACACAAGGCTCAAATCAAAGATTTTGTCTTTGAAACGGTAGACTACATTGTGGGAATAAGAGATAATGCTAGTAATCAACATTTTCTCCTTTCCCCACAAGCTTTTTAGGAGCCAGTTCTCCCTTCCGGGTTGTTAGAACTTGGGATTGTTTGTTAACGGGACTAAAAGGTAGAACTACAACAGCAAAGATTATATCTCTATCCATCTTCTACAGCATAAAAACCTTGCACTTATTTGACACTTTTTAGTTAACCCATTACTAAATGACAAATTCTTAGACTTGTCCAAATTGAAAGCATTTGCAGATGACAAATTAAATGTAGCTCAAATGATGACTTCTGTCTTTGATAGGGTTGAAAACATTGGAGAAAAAGGAGAAAATGCTGGTTACCATCATTTTCTCCTTTTCCCACAGTTTTCAAAAGGCTTTCCTTTCAGGGTCAATAAAACTTGGGATTGTTTGGAAAAGGGTTAAGCATTTTTACAAGAATATTCCAGAAGCAAAGATCATATCTTTATCTATCATCTGTAGCATAACAAACTTTGCACTTATTTGACACTTTTCTGAAAACTGTGTTAACAAGAATATCCCAAAGTATTGGATCATGGATCAGTGATATCATTTAAATCATTGTGAGAAAGAGGAGCAATTGCTTGAAACAAGCAATGCTCCTTTTTCCATTTTTTTTTTTCCCAAAGAGCGTAGGTGTAAAACTAAATTGTACAGTAATGGGTTGTGGGAGTCGGTGATGTAGGGATAGCTTGTCTGGTTCTCATATCTAGCTCCAAGTTTGAATCCCATAGTGAGAGGGGTCAACTTTTGGAAGCACCTACATCACAGCTCAACCCAGTACTGGTTGTGGTTTCCAGAAAGCAATGATGATCAAAGAGTAAGTTGTATGAACATATTTCACAATCGGTACAAAATGAGCCATTCTCTGGCAAAAGGGGGCTTAATGCATCTCCGTAAGGCATGGTACCAAATAAGTCATCACATGATCAGGGATCCATAAAATACATTTTCTCCAACAACTGACTGAATTGTAAAGTACACTGGTCCTTCGACATGCAGAAAATTGACCAAAAGCAAAGTGTTTCGGCCCAGGTCAGCCTGTGCGGACTGCGCAAGCTGACCTTGGTTAACCCTTTCCCAAACAAGCCCTGGTTTTCACGTGTCTGCAGTACAAGTCTTTTGAAAACACTGTGGGAAAAGGAGAAATTGCTCATAATGAGCAATTTCTCCTTTTCCCACAGTGTTTTCTACCCTTTTTGAGAACTTTCTGCCATTTTTATCAAATTTAAAATTGTCGTCTGCAAACTCTTTCAAATTGGACCAGTCCAAAATTTGTCATTTGGGAAAGGGTTAATACTGTTTGCAGATGCATTAAGCCTCCTTTTCACTGAGCATGGCCCACATAAATGTGATAATGCCGATGGGTTAAAAGCATTACCATTCCATTTTGGTTCTGATTTCCACAAATAAAATCCAGAATTTAGACACCTAGCACAATGAAAGAATGAACAAAATAGAATCTTCAAGGAAAACAGAGAGTAAGGCGCTTATAAATCTAACTAAAAGGAAAGTGAGGACAGAACAAAATACAATTTTCTTAGCAGGAAATGTGTTCAATAATCAGCAACATAGCTTAACCCCTTTACTGTACAATGCCACCTTTTTAACGCCCCTGGGAAAGAAACCTTTTGAAAACATTGTGGGGAAAGGAGAAAATGCTGGTAACCAGCATTTTCTCCTTTTCTCACAATGTTTTCTACCCTATCAAAGAAAAACTGCACAATTTCAGCCACATTAAAATTGTCATCTGCAAATGCTTTCAATTTGGACAAGGCTAAAATTTTGTAGTCTGGTAAAGGGTTAAGGAACAAAAGATGACTTTCTGGATCTCATAAGATAATGGAAAATCTTGCTTCTTGATCATTATTACTATTGGCAAAATGTTCATACCTTGACTAAACAGTTTGGTATTGCCTGTGCAAAGAGGCCTATGAAACACTGGGGGAAAAGGACAGCTTGCTGGCAACAATCATTTTCTCTATTGCCCATAACCTTTTCTCCTCTTTCAAAGGCTATTTTCAGCTCAGCTTTATCTAACGCTTAATCACACAATCCCATGTTTTAACAACCCTGAAGGAGTCTGGCTTTTGAAAACATTGTGGGTAAAAAAGAAAATGCTGGTAACCAGCATTTTCTTCTTTTTTTCACAATATTTTCTACCTTACAGAAAACAGTTTCCACATTTGAGCCGCATTCAATTTCTTGCCTGCAACTGCTTTTGACTTGGGCAAGTTCAAAATTTTATCATTTGGTAAAGAGTTAATTTGATGGTTGTAAATGTTTAAAATCCCCAGACAGGTCTAACATTTTGTTCTGTTACAGATATAAAAGTGGAATACACACAGCATAGATAGCCTATCTTTATCATCTTTAGCATAAACATTTGTAAACATTTATCTCAAATTATCTGACACACTTTTCTGTTGGCCAAAATTCACTAAATCAAAGCTATTTTACAACAATTATCTCAAAATATTGGGCAGTTGAAATCCTGGATAAGACTATCTGGTCTTACACTATGCTCTTCATCAATTCTAATCTTCTGTGGCTATGATGTCTGATAATGGCATAAACTCTTTACCAAACATCAAAATTTTGGACTGGACCATACTGAATGCATCGGCAGACACCCAATTTGATGTAGCTCAACTGATGATTTCTGTCTTTGATAATGTAGAAAACATTGTGGGAAAAGGAGAAAATCTGGTTACCAGCAATCTCTACCTTTCCCAAAATGTTTTCAAAAGCCTTTTATTTCAGGACTG
The DNA here is from genome assembly GCA_945859785.2 of Tridacna gigas. Lineage (NCBI taxonomy): Eukaryota > Metazoa > Mollusca > Bivalvia > Cardiida > Cardiidae > Tridacna > Tridacna gigas. The sequence continues at coordinate 45,515,292 of OX244030.2, read as the reverse complement.
TTAAAACTCTGGATTGTGTGGTAAAGAGTTAAAGCAAAATGCTCAGAGTTAATTTTGTTTGTTGGAATGGTGATTCACAAGATTCCCACTTTGCCAGTATTTTACTCATAAAAATCATGGCTGTGACAGATCTATTAACTTTTTTTATCAGATAACAGAGTTTGAAAAATTTACTCTTTACCTGATGACAATTTTCAAGACATGTTGAAACTGAAAACATTTGCAGAAGACAAATAAATATGACTCAATTTATAAAATTTGTTATGGGAAGGATAAAACATTATGGAAAGAGAAGAAAGAGAAGACAGTACTTATTATTTGTTCCCAATATTCTCAGAAACCTTCTTGCTTGAGTCATTACATTTCCACAAAAGCATGGATGGTAAAGTTTGATCACTGTAGAAGAAAGAATGCAAACCTTTGTTGTAAAGTCAATTGTTTTTTTGTATCACAGTATGATGGTGTTTAATCCCAATTTCAATATCGGGCTTCTGCTTCTATCTATGCTTGCCCTGGAGTTTTTTTTTTACCAGTGCTCTGTCCAATATTCTTCCCAAGTCCCTGGCTTCTTTCAAACATAGAAAATTGTTCAAACAATATTCAGCTCTGAGAATGAATCTCGGGTCCATATTCACCAACCATTCCTAAGAACGTTTTTAGTCTCGTCCTAAAAAAAAAACAAGAGGGCCATGATGGCCCTGTATCGCTCCACTGGCTTATAAACCATAAATACTAAACATTTCAATTCTGAGCCACATGATTTCAAGATGAAGACTTACAAATTTTTCTCTGTAAAAGCCCATGTGAAAGTTGAGACCCGCAGGGCAAATCCATTTTTGATCCCAGAGCTATAATTACTTGAACCCTGGTAGAGGTCCACAAGATAAAGCCACATGCCAAAATAATACAAGTCTATGTTGTATGGTTATAAATAAAGTGATTTTCAAGTTTTGTCCATATGAAGCCTCTGTAAAACATAAGACCCCTGATGCAAGGCTAATTTCAAAAAAAAAAAAAATAAAAACAGGAAGATTTCTTAAGTTGTCACTATGTAAGCCCATTTAAAACTTGTGACCCCTGCGGCGGGGCCAATTTTGACCCCAGGGCTAAAATTTTGGCCCGCTTGGTAGAGGCCCACTAGATATAGCTACATGCAAAATTTGGTAGCTCTAGGCCTTATGGCTTAGGTTCAGGAAGATTCTTAAAGTTTTCTCTATATAAGCCTATGTAAAACTTGTGACCCCTGGGGCAGAGCCAATTTTGACCCCAGGGCTATAATTTGAAGAAACTTGATAGAGGTCTACTACATAAAGCTACATGCCAAATTTGGTAGCCCTATGCCTTATGGTTTCAGACAAGAAGATTTTTAAAGATTTCCAATATTTTTCAGTTTTGTTGCCATGGCAACCAGAGTTTTTGAAGGAATCAAATTCTTTCAAGAAATTCTGAAGAGGACCATGGCAGGATCATTTCTGTGAAGTTTCATGAAAATTGGATGGGTAGTTTCAGAGAAGAAGATTTTTGAAATAAAAGTTAACGCACGGATGGACAGACGGACGGACGGACAGACGGTAGGACGGACGCACGACGGACACCGGGCCATGACATAAGCCCGCTGGCCTTCTGCCAGTGGAGCTAAAAATTCTAAATTTGAAAGTACATGTAACACAACTTCTAGCTCGCTAAGCCAAATTGTTTAGCCATGCAGAGGTTGTGTTACTTTCAAAACCTACTATAAGACAAAGAATGTTCTTAAGAATGGTTGAATACAGACCCTGTTGTAATGACATTTCTGAAGTCAACCCTTGGAAAGATACTAGTAGTATTGGCCAAGCTGCTGCTAAGAGTCCAAACTGCCACCCTCTGGTTTCTTAGGCCATGTATGTTACTGGCTTAAGCTACCAGGCTATGTGTAAACATGAAACTGTCTGTGGAATTTCTGATTCTTCAATTCAGACAATGTTCTTCACTTTTATATTTTAACCCTTCACCACACAATCCCAAGTTTTATTGACCCTGAAGAAGAAAGCCTTGAAAACATTGTGGGGAAAAAGAGAAAATGCTGGTAACCAGCATTTTCTCTTTTCCCAAAATTGTTTCCACCCCATCAAAGACAAAAGTCATCACTGAGCTAAATTTGACTTGCTGTCTGCAAATGCTCACAATTTGATTAAGTCCAAAACTTTGCTGTTTGGTACAGAGTTAAGGCAGACTGGACCAGAATATCTCTCTGTATAATGGACTGAGTAAATCAATGATCAGACAGCACCATTTTGATGTTTTGAGCTTCATTGTGTACGGATACTGTTTGCAAAAGCACCAATCATGTTGCCCCTAGCTTGATAGGAGTTTTCTGTAGCAAAGAACAAGCATTTCTCTAAACATTGAAAAATAAATATAATTACTCATGGACAAATGGCCAGAAGAGGGGGGATATAACGAGTTGTCTGATCTTGAGCAGATGACAACAGACAAAAGCAAGGAAAATAAATAAATACAGATTTATACTGCAGACCAATTAAGGAAAAATGTTGAGAAACTCTCATGCAATACTCCTACATTTTTCACAAATTGTCAATGTTTTCAAAAATGTCTCCAGATGTATAAAACAGTTCTCTGTACAATGTAAAGGGTTAATTACTAATGGACACATTGATTATTTGTCTGGTCCTCAAGAGCTTAGCTATCAGACGGTATTAGCTTCACAATTACTTTGTATGGTGTTAACCCCATTTTCAGCATTACTTCAGTCATGTTGCAGAGGCAACATTCTTCCCTAGCCACTGGCTGCTTTCCCACATAACCACCATCCAAACAATGGTCATAAGCGAGAGAGGAATGAATCCTGTTGCAATGAATACCCTCTATCCTCAGACAGAAATTAGCCGAGCTGGGAATTAGAACCAACGACCCTGGTCTTAAGTCATACTGACTGGGCTACAGGGCTCTGCCTGTCGATTACATGTACTGGTACAGCATACTAGACTAAATTTTAAACCATGAAGTATTAGAGAACCTGTTTCTGCAGAGGTGTAGATAACAAGAGGGCCATGATGGCCCTGTATCGCTCCACTGGCTTATAAATATAAACCATGAAGAGAAATCTTCACTATATAAGCCCTTATAAAACTTTGACCCCAGGGCTACAGTTGGACTAAATGGGGAATATGTGTATTAGAAGAATAACATGCCAAATTTGGGAGTTCTTGGCCTTATGGCTAGTAACAAGACGGTTTCTGAACTTTTCACTCCATAAACCCATGTAAAACTTGTGACCCCTGGTGCAGGGCCAAACTTGATCCTAAGGCTGTAACTTGGGCCCTCTTTGTAGTTGTCCACTAGATAATGCTATAATTATGCAAAATTTGGTAGCCTAAGCCTTATGGCTATGTACACCAAGATTTAAAAGTTTTCCCTATGTAAGCCTATGTAAATCTTGTGAAACCCCCCCCCCCCCAGCATGAGGCCAAATTGACCCCAGGACTATAATTTGGGCACTTTTGGTAGACCCCAACTAGATCAAGCTAAATGCAAAATTTGGTAGCTCTAGGCCTTATGGCTAGGTACAGGAAGATTTTTAAAGTTTTCTCTATATAAGCCTATGTAAAACTTGTGACCCCTGGGGCAGAGCCAATTTTGACCCCAGGGCTATAATTTCAAGAAACATGATAGAGGTTTACTACATAAAGCTACATGCCAAATTTGGTAGCCCTATGCCTTATGGTTTCAGACAAGAAGATTTTTAAAGTTTTCTATATATAAGCCTATGTAAAACTTGTGACCCCTGGGGCAGAGCCAATTTTGACCCCAGGGCTATAATTTCAAGAAACACGATAGAGGTCCACTACATAAAGCTACATGCCAAATTTGGTAGCCCTATGCCTTATGGTTTCAGACAAGAAGATTTTTAAAGATTTCCAATATTTTTCAGTTTTGTTGCCATGGCAACCAGAGTTTTTGAAGGAATCAAATTCTTTCAAGAAATTCTGAAGAGGACCATGGCAGGATCATTTCTGTGAAGTTTCATGAAAATTGGATGAGTAGTTTCAGAGAAGAAGATGTTTGAAATAAAAGTTAACGCACGGACGGACGGACAGACGGATGGACGGACGGACGCACGACGGACACCGGGCCATGACATAAGCCCGCTGGCCTTCGGCCAGTGGAGCTAAAAATCAGACTGCAAGCCTGTGCAGTCTGATCCTTAATCTACATTGTCTGCTACTTTGTTACAGATTCTGATCAAAACAGACTTGAAATTGTAAAAGTGGATGTTTTAAAGGGGCTTCATTAACCCTATACAAAACAATCCCGAGTTTCGGTCTGAGGAAGTCCCTTTTAAAAGAAATTGTGGAAAAAGAGAACATGCTGGAAATCAGCATTTGTTCCTTTACCCACAACTTTTTCTGGCCTTCAAACGACAAATTCTATCTTTTGAGCCATATTATATTTGTCATCTACAAACACTTTCAATTTGAAAAAGTCTGAAACTATGTTGATTGGTAATACTGACTTATTTCAAAGACTGTGGAGAAGATGACTTTGAAAACATAGTAGAGAAAAGGAGAAAAGCATTTTCTCCTCCTTTTCCCACAATGCTTTCCACCCTTTCACACAAAATAAAATCATCAGAACCACATTTCTTTCACCATGATGTTTTCTACCATACCTGGCAACAAATTAAAATTCATTTATCATCAAGTTTTCTTATTCCATGAGTGTCTTAGAACCAGCTTATTTTAATATCTTCTACCCCCAGGTACGGTAGTTCAACTGAAGACATTACATGATGGAATTTAAGCTCTAATGGATATTCAAACATTTTTTTGCAACTAGATATCAGCACAATGTGAGACAAAAACATGTATCTTAGCTAAAAGAAATCGATACCATTTTCTTATTTCTATAAAGGAACCTTTCTCAAAAACTGCAGCCGCCTATTTGTGATACTTACTACCAAACCACCAGAATTTGATCATGCCATATTTGCTCAAAGACACCACATATTGAGCCATACTCTTGCAAAATGGGGGCTTAATGCATCTCCCTGATGCATTGTACAACGCAGTTATCACATAATTATGAATGGAAAAAAAACAACAACACTGTTTTTAACAACTGACTGAATCACGAGTTAGACTGGTCCTAAGACATACAGAAATTTGATCAATAGCGGAAAGTTTTGGCCCAAGTCAGCCTGCGCAGACTGCACATACTGACCCAATACTTTTTGCGGTTGCATCAAGCCCCCTTTCAACAGAGCATGGCTCTCTCCCTCTCTCTCTCTATTTTTTTTTTTTTTTATGTATGAGTACATCAGAACATGTTATGACAGCACAGACTTCTCTTTATGAGAAATGTGCTTCCTAGTTGATTTTCTCGTCTAAACTCCTAATTTCATTATGTTGTTTCTCTATCATTATGGAAATAAGAAAAATCAAAATTAAAGAGAAACCAGAACTGACCTGAGCAGACCATGGTAAAGAACCTTTTGGACTTTGAAAACAAAAAGAAAACCAGGACCGGACCTAAATCCTTTCAGAAACATTAAATATCGGATGCAGAAATCATCAGAATGAACCAGAACTCAATTGAAAAGATCAGATATTGAAGTATGGAAAAACCGGAACAGACCTGAAAGGACCCTGAAAAGTCCAACGAAGGAAAAGCCGGGTACGGACCTAAACCTTTTCAGAAACATCAAATACATGTATTAGACAAAGGCATCATTAAAATGAACATGAACTGAATGGAGAAGATCCGATATTAGAGTATGGAAATACCGGAACCGAACTGACCTGAACGAACTCTTAAAAGCCTACCTATGGCCTTTAAAAAAAAACAGAAAATTGGGAACAGTCCTAAACCAAATAAGAAACATCAGATATCAGATGTAGGAATCATTAAAATGAATATGAACTGAATTGAAAAGATCCAATATCGGAGTATGGAAATACGGGAACGGACTTGAACAGGCCTAGTAAGCTTGCCTATAGACTTGAAAGACAATGGGAAAACCAGGAAAACCTTATCAAAAACATTAAATATCAGACACTGGAAACATTAAAATGAATAAGAAATGATCCAATATTGGGGTATGGAAATACCTGAACGGACCCTAAAAAGCCTGCCTAGGGACTTGAAAAACAATGGGAAAACCAGGAACGGACCTAAACCTTATCAGAAACATTGAATGTCGGACTCTGGAAGCATTAGATATGCTTTTTAGGATGCGTTCAGGTCCGTTCCAGTTTTTCCATACTCCAATTTCGAATCTTTTTTGTAAAGCTCATGTTCATTTTGATAATTCCTTAATCTACAATTTAATATTTCTGATAATGTTAAGCCAGGTCCCTTTCAGATTGTCCTTTTGTTCTGAAAGGTCATGGGTTTACTTACCATCGTCTGTTTAGATTCATTCCAGTATTTCCTTACATTTATTTATTTATTTATTTTTCAAAAAAGGTTCCTAGCCTGATATGTAAAGTCGGATAATAGTTAATAATAATTGATATTTGATCTATAAATATTTTCGCTTCAAGATATTTAGATTCATTCCGTGTTGCCTAAGTTCGAGAAATTCCCTAATGTAGCCTATACGAGTACATTCAGGCTGCTCACGATTCCAATATCCAATAAGTAAGTATCACTACAGGAGTTTACATGGTATTCTCAAGTCCATTCTGGTTCGTTCCGGCCATTTCAGTCTGTTCCAGTCTATTCCAGTATTTCCATGCACCTATCTTGAGTTTGCTCCGCTATGTTAGCTGGCAGCCTGTTATCGATCTTCATACGGTAGATACAACGGGTACCAGTTTACTGTTTTTAGTCATGTGACTAATTTCACATAGATTGAAAAGCGTAATGTTCGTACTTCACGAAAGTTTACGAAATCGTGAAATATTACCAGTTGAATACAAAATGTGCAGCACACAAACGACCTGAAGCACGAAATTACCAGTCGAATACGGCTAGTGTATGTGTGTGTGTGTGTGGGGGGGGGGGGGGGGGGGTTTCTCTTTGAAATGTAAAATTTTAGAAATCAATTATTAACTTCACATCTTTATTGCAATATTAATAATAAATCCAACAACAACAATAAATTGTTGACTAAAGACTCTTAAAATTTCCATTTAGACTCTTGAATTTTTTTGGTTTGACTCTTGAAAAATTAGATCTGACTCCTAATATTTCAAGGTCAAGGGGTCAATGACTCCTGATATTCAGAGGCTAGCTAAAGCCCTGATAAGCTAAAATTTATAATTTAGTCCCCTGAAAACAGGTAAGACCACCATACTCATAATGGTTCTATAAGTTTTTGTCATGTAATACAAAATAACAGTTACAATTTGACTTTTCACACCAGTGTTCCCACTCACATCTCTTTTTGGGAGTGCATGCGCTCCCTGGAATATAAGTTTGGGAGTGCAAGAGAAATTCTAGGAGTGCACTTAATATTGACAATTATAGAGCATCTATGGAGGATAGTAAGGGTCTGTTGTATTGAAAATTTGTTTTGAGGATTCCTACTCTGCAGTCAGCTGCTCTTGAAAACAATATGGGTAATTTAAAAAAAGAAGACGCTTGTTATAATTTCCTTACTCACAGGACCAGTTTCAGAGGGACAACTTACAGCCAGACAGCCAGTAGAATTTTCCATTTCACTGTCAATTTCAGAAACTAATTAGGTTTCACTTATTGTTTTATAGAGATATCTATGTAAATTTACTTTTCAAAGTCATTGATAAAACTGAATAGACAGTTTGAAATGCCTAGGATCGGACAATGTCAAACCAATTTTTGTTGTGTCATGGGTTTTTCGCATTTCTTGCAGCGATTTTTTTTTTCATGCCTGTTAAGTTTTGGAGTAGTATTTCCACATGATTTGACATAGATTTGTCAATAAGAATAGCATGTAACTTCAAAACCTTTGATTTTACACCAGAAAACAGGGCTTTAGTTAGACCCGTAAACCCGGGTTTTGACACACAAAAATCTTCAAATTCCCTCTTTTGACGCACAGAAAATTCCGAACAAGGGGTCATTTTGACCCCCAAAAATTTTCAGAGATGCATCAAAAATATATTAAATAACAATCATATCGAAAGATAATCATGTTAAAGGCGTGAAAATTGTTAGAATGGTGTTAAACTGCTGCATAAAATCAGCAAAGTGTGACTGGAAGGTGATAACTGACTTGTTACCTATGATAATCGTAGGTTTATAACTGGCACTAACCTTGCTAAAAGTGATAGACAGGGCAATAAATTCAGTATTGGTGTATCCTTTTGAAGTTTAACCATAGATGCATGGATATTGTAAAACATCTTCACATGCCGATGTCCACCATTTTGCTCAACATTTGTACCCAATAATGATTGTACTTTTTTTAATTTTATTAAAAACAGTAAGTTGAAAAAAGTAACCTATGAAACATGTATCTGCATCTCATTTCACACAAAAAGATACCTTAAACTGTCCTTATGAATAAAAGTAACTTTAATTATTCAGGCCCAAGAAAATTATGATACTTTACATATTTCTGGATGGTACTAAAAATTGGATAATAAATCTTACCTGCATTTCAGCAAAGTTTTAAAAAGGAATTCTGAGTGAAATTTATTAACCATATTTTTTATTGATTGTTTAGGTCGACAAGGTTTTAACTTTAGCCTCCTTGAACATATTGTGTGCGGAGGGGGAGGAAAGGGGGGGGGGTCCTCTTTGAAATGTAAAATTTTACTAATCAATTATTAACTTCACATCTTTATTGCAATATTATTAATAAATCCAACAACAACAACAAATTGTTGACTAAATATTTTATAATTTTCCATTTTGACTCTTGAATTTTTTTGGTTTGACTCGTGAAAAATTAGTTTTGACCCCTAAAATTTTAGAGTCAAGTGGTCAATGACTCCTGAATTTCGGAGGCTAGCTAAAACCCCGAGAAAAGCGGATTGATACCAATTTGATTAGTGGTGATAAACAGACTTGTTAACTTGTCCCAACTGGTGCCACTGGTGATCAACAATGGGAGCCCTGAAATCTGTGTGTGCATGCACATTTCACTTCATATTTCTGTGCATGATTATTCAATTCAGTGCATGAATCACGCACATATGTGCGTGAATGGGAACCCTGTTACACTACCTATCGTAAATTTCCAATTTCTTCATGGAACCCCCATATTTTGAAACTTGTGGACTTAACGGTGTGCACAAAGCACCCAGTGCAGTAAGTAGTAGGAATACTATTATATGAAATCCACAAAGGTACACTTTTCTAACTTTGAACGGAGTTTTATTTTTTCCGTGTTGGATATTGTCGACTTCAGATTTATCTAAATAACGTTTTTTTCTTTTTTTCTCTCTAGAGGTAAAATAAGCCTCTATGTATTGCAAGAGGTGATTTTTAATGCCAAATATGTTAATTAGCTATCGTCTGTTCCAATGTAAACATAAAAATAATTCCGAAGTATCCGGTGCGAAGGCTATCCGAATATACTGCTAAATCTCAAATAGAGGAGTTTGATATTTGGGCAGATTATTTCGAAACTTTATAACTACTGTGCTATAAAAACCACACTGCCAACTTCAGATGCATATAAAAATTTTAAAAAATTGTTGACATGAAATATAAATAGACCTACCTTATCAACAGTTACAAAATTTCTGACCCAAAGGCTTGTGAACGTTATGCGGGCTTTTCGTATCATAATCATTTCGTACCATTCCGTTTATGACCATTTCGTGCCATAGATCTTCCACTTCGTAACGTAAAATAACCATTTCGTACCATAGCGTTACCACTTCATTCCATAATAATAGCATTTCTTACTATGACTAAACATATTAATAAGTAAGACAAAAAGTGGTATTTAATATATGGCAGTGGCTAGAGGTACGGTACCGTACCTCTAGCCTATAGTACCTCTAGCCTATATTAAAGAAATGGCTAGAGATACGGAACCGTACCTCTAGCCCCGGAGTCTAAAGATACGGAACCGTACCTTTAGACATTCTTATGATATAGGCTAGAGGTACGGCATTTTTTAGATACATGTAAAAAATTAGAATTTACTTCAGTTTTGATTATTATCTTTTTAGTATGACATTGTATTAATTGACTGATATCAAAGGACAGAAATGCATCAAGTTGCAGCGTGCGAGTAAAATACCGTACCGTGACTATATCATAGTCATTCTTATGATATAGGCTGGAGATACAAGTTATAAATTTACTTCAGTTTTGATTATTATCGTTTTTAGTATGACTTTGTATTAATTGATTGATATCAAAGGACAGAAACTCATCAATTTGCAGCGTGCGAGTTTGCACTGATGAGTGAAAATAATCATTGCGTTGATTGTTAGGTGAACTTGATTTCTTAACCCTTTTCCAATAGACGAATTTTACACTCTTCCAAAACTCAAGGAATTTGTAAACAATTTAAAGTTTGATGAATTGGTGGAAGGTTATCCAAAAGGGTAGAAAATACTGTTGGAAAATGGAAAAATGCTCGTAACGAGCAATTTGTCTTCTTCCCACATTGTTTTCAAACGGCTTGTACTGCAGACACCTACATAACAAGGGCTTATTTGGGAAAAGGTTAAGATTTACACGGATGCGGGAACAATAAATACGGCTTTATCGAGGTCGATTACTACTTTTATGCCGCTAAATCACACAATAGACATAGTTTCCAGCAAGCAGTAACGAGCTCGAGGAGGTATGACTAGGTATTGTCATATCTCTCTCACCGCTTTCCATTGTTTCGACAAAGCATCCAGTGGCATAAAAAAGAATAATGTGCCGAGTACTGGTTATAAGAACTCCAGAAAAACATGATTAGGTGCACTGGCCGACGCGATATTACTGAAATACTGTTGAAAACAGCGTTAAACACAATTTATTCAATCAAATTCCAAAGGTTATTTACAACCATGTGTATTGAGAACAGGATCCACGGCTCGGCCAATATTCTTTCAGAGGACTGATCAATATCCATTGGTTCGACAATATTTATGTGGAAAAGCAGCAGGTGGCTTGGAAAGATATTGTGTGGAGTACTGGATAAAATAACTCCAGGAAAGCATGGATGGGTGCACTGGCCGCCGCGATATAACTGAAATACTGTTGAAAAAGGCGTTTAACACCATTCATTCAATCAGTCAATCAAGCAACCATTCTTTTTTTAACCATTTTTTAATTAACATTTGAAGCAACATCAGAGAATTATAAAGTGTGAAACAAATGAAATGGTCAGCTGCACAGTACCTGCGCTGGACCTGGTGGAAAGTTTACATATATACATGTATATAGTAGTGTAATGTTTTGGTTATTCACAGCATAACACGAATGCTTCATTTTTCTAATGACCATGTGGAAAAGGACTGTTGAACACAATGAGGAAAATGAGAAAATGCCGGTAACCAGCGTTTTTTCGCTTTCCTTTAATGTTATCAACCCTATGAAAGGCATATTTCATGTTATGATTAACAATTATAGACTTGTACTGCAGACACGTGCAAAAAATTAATTGTTTGGGAAAGAGTTAATTTGTCTTCTGCAAATGCTTTCAAACTAGACCACAGTACAATTTTGTCTTTTGTTAAAGATTTAATTCTTTAATCAATGATAAATCTGTAGACTGATCTTAATTGATAGGATTTGCAGACGACAAAGTAAAGGTGACTCAGACACTGCAACATGTTTTTGACATGGTAGAAATCACTGTAGGAAACGGAGAAAATGCCGGTTATCGGCAATTTCTCCATTTCCCTCAATGAGTTCATAATCCTACTTTCGAAAACTTGTGATTGTTTGGTGAATAGTTAATATTTAGGTACATGACAAATCTTTGGGCTAATTTCAGCCCACTGAACTTGGTAATGTTAACGATGGTACATGTAGCAATTTTAAGTTCTTATTCCACATTTATTATCACTTAAGAATCAGACTCGGCACGACATGGTTGACAGAACCAGTATTTGGTCCTCGGCTTAGCACAGATACTAGCACAATGAAAATGATACCACAGCATACATCTATCACAACTAACAGAACGCGTTTCCAGCTCGTCAGTGCACACATGACATGTCCATTCTTATTGTCTTCTGATATTGATAGTCTGCTGCAGTGACTTCCATGCATCGCCCGTGAAATAATTCTTTACCAAGTCTAATTCCACTTCTTTCACGGATAACGGAATGTTTTCAGGAGTAACTTCTACGTCTTCTTCCTGTATTTCGTATTCTTCAGACATGCATTTTTCAACAACACGCTTTTCTACGAACCATGATAGCATTAACAACTTCTTTTGGCTTTCGTTCATACGTTCAAATGCTACACATTTGGATCTCTGCAGTCTTAGTCTCTTTTTTGGCAATCCTATAACTGTGAGTTCTGATCCTTTCGGCCTGCCGCGTTTCTGAATCTTAGGGGGTAGAGTAATATCAGAAATGTCGACTTCATCTCTCAGGTTTTCAGGAACTATGGTCGGTTCTCGTAGTAAGTCTTCAGATTAAACATCATCGACATTTACGCATTCTGGCTCTTTCCGTTGCGTACCATTAGAAAGCAGAAGAAGAAGGTTAGCTGCATCTGACGTTTCATTCAGTGAATGTAGACCGTGGTTGTTGTCAACATTTTCTATGTCGACAGGTGACGTTTCATTCAGTGAGTCTGGACCGTGATTTTTGTCAACATTTTCTATGACGACAGGTGAGAGAATATCTCGACTTTGTACTTGGTCAGCTAACTGTGCAACGGTAGCAGGAGAATCTGCATGCAAACTGTCTTCACTGGAGTCATTTGTACCGATGTCGTCAGTAGTCTGTGCCGCTGCGGAGCTTGCCTTTTTACGGCTTTCAGTTATATGAATTCCACTGGTTTCAATTGTGTTAATAAGCACATTTTGTCCGTTTTCCCAGGCTGTAAGAATTGCTTGAAGTTGATTGATTTTAACATCGAAACTGGAACCAGTGTTCTCTGCTGCGACAGATGCAAGGCGCTGTGCGATTCTGAAACTTTTCCTGAAACGTTCTTGCTGTGATGTCGGTTTGCGAGGTGTTGTCTTGGCTGTTTGAATTTGGTGTTTAGCTGCCGTCTGATTCAATATTCCTAAATATTTGGTTTTCGTCCAGCGACTTTGTATCAATTCTTCGGAATATAGTTCTTCTTCTTTATGTAGTCTTATGGCAAACAAGTGTTTACATGGCAGCTTGTACTGTTTATGAAAATCACAGGTACACGCAGTACGAGATGCGTTATAGTCTTTCCCTCCAGTACTACATGAGAATTGGTCTAAGGTTTCTGTCACGTTAACTTCGCTGCTCTTTCGTATTTGGTTTTCGACCAATTTGAAGGCATAATCTGTCAATACTCTTCTGTATTGGCTCTCAGGTGTATCTTCCATTGTACTCTTTGTTGAAATTTTGTTTACTGTTCTACATAATTTTCCGTTTATTTCAGTTCTGTGCATTTGCAGAAAGTTAACCAAGTCTGTGGCGAATGAATCAAATTTGGCATTTCGGTCAATTACTTGCTTAACTTTTTGGTTGATGCTTTCAACTCTGTTATTAGTTCTGTTGCCAAGGCATTCGCTCTCCGAAAGCCCAATGACCCACTGTTCCTTTATGGAATCCCAAGAGTTCATAAAGTAGTTCTCAGCGGCGATAATGTTCTTATCTAGAAGTATTTGTTTGTTGAAATTGTATTCCTCAATCGTCCTTGAATATGTGATCTTCTGTAGTGTTTCTAGGAGGGCGTCGCGTTGAAGTTTAGACAGTCCCATCTTTTCTGCGGTTATTTCTCTTCTGAAGGTTCTGAGGACATGGAACAAACAAATCCTAAGTTTTGCTTCTGGAAAAGTAGGGATTATGTGGTAAAGAATTAATTAATAAGTTAAATGGATGGATGGTAGACAGACAGACAGACAGACAGACATGCAGACAGATAAATAGATAGATAACCTTTGTTCTCTCACTCCTGTCCCTCTAGCTTTGAAATTCTTGCCGCCATGAATACAGTACATTGATATCTCGTAATACTTTATTCTTTCGTTTAATTTTTTTTTGTATGCGCGGCTGGGCTTTTTGTACAGTCCTAGAATCCCTCTTGTAAAACTGCACACTTTTTGCACTTTGATAGCGCTCTATTGCGCTTTCAAATGTTTGAAAATCTTCAAATTTCTGCCCGACGTGAATACTATGAGCCATTTTGACCGTATGATACAAAACTGGCTAGAAAGTGCTTTCAGAAAATGTTCCGTGATTGAGTAATAGAATAATTATGTTGTTTTCCATAATCGATTAAAGAACAACAAAAGTTAAAATAATGTTAGATCTTTTTGCGGCGAGTGCGAGTAATTAGTAAATTAAACAATGCCATCATTCCCCTTCTGTGTTATAGCGGCATAAACGTAATAATTAATCGACCTCGTTATTTTAAAGCTGTGTTTGTCGTTCGCGCATCCGCATACATCTTAAGCAATTAAGTTCACTTAACTAATCTACGCAATTATTATTTTCGCGCATCGAGACAAACTCGCACACTGCGACGAGTTACTGTCCTTTGATGTCGAGATTGATACTGAAGCAAATTTATCATTTCGAGCTTACATTTATCTAAAAAAAATACCGTACCTCTAGCCTATATCATAAGAATGTCTACAGGTACGGTTCCGTATCTTTAGACTCCGGGGCTAGAGGTACGGTACCGTATCTCTAGCCATTTCTTTAATATAGGCTAGAGGTACGGTACCGTATCTCTAGCCACTACGTACCTCTAGCCACTACCTTAATATATATTTATTAAGTTATTGATATACAATGTACATGTATTTTGAAACATTTAATATTCAAACTGACGGCCTGACAGTGCATCATATACACCTGGAATCGATAAAGTATATAAGGTGAGGGAATTAGGAATGAAAGGGAGCTAAATTTATAGAAGGGGGTACAATTTTAGAGGAAAATGGTAAACCTTGTGGACTCAGATTACCACCTCGTAAACTTAGGTGTGAAGTATTAGCATTCATCATGAATGTAGTTTACGGAATACATTGGAACTGGGTCAACGAGGATGTCAGATTACAGGATTATGAACTTGAGAAAAACAACATTAAGACCATACCTGAATATCAAATGAAGCAGGTGATAGGGATAAAGGCAGAGAGAGAGACAGAGAGAGAAAGAGAAAGTCAAGATGAGAACAGAAAGACACAGAGAGAAAGACAGAAAGAAACAGAAACACGACAGAAATGAACATGAAGACAGAAAGAGAAGAAGAGGAGAGAAAGAGAAATTAAGGAGAGAGTATGACAGGAGAGAGAGAGAGACCGAGATCGACTCATAGACAAATAGTACCGGCTTATAGTCTTGGGTTTAGAAGAGAGAAAGACAGAGACAGACAGAAAGTCACGAAGAGAGCCAGAAAAAGACACAGAAAGATGGAAAGAAACAGAGACATGACAGAAATGGCGATGAAGGTAGAGCGAGAGAGGATGGGGAGAAAAAGAGGGATCAAGGAGGGAGCAAGAGAGAAAGAAGAGACTGGATTAAATGAGAATAAGGAAATAGCCCTGAGGCCTGTGGGTACAGTATATCATTGAACAAGTTGGCTTCTTTCAAAAAGAAGCCAGGAGAGGTCAACGTCAGTGTTTTCAAATTGTTTACTGGCCTTTAATTTCAACCTCTTTTGCTTTACACAAGGGTCATTTGATCTTCTTTCCGCCTTCTCAAGTCGCATGATCTTGTCCAGCGGTCTTCTTTCTCTTTTTTAACAAAATTCTTCATACTTTTTCTTCTGCTTAGATTTATTTGCTTAATGAAGAATTAAAGTTATTTGAGAGGTCATTTGTAATCATGGCAAATTAATGCAACAAATCTTTTCTGAAATTTGTCATATCTAAGAGTGGGTGCAGGACAACTAGCCCCAAAGATAACTCGCCCCAAGGCAACTCGCCCCCAAAAAACTTGCCACAAGGCAACTTGACTCACCTTCAGAAGACAACTAGCCCCAAGTTATGAGACAACTCGCCCCGCTCTTATTACTATCACCTGAACGTATTTATAAAACTGAGACCTGTGTAAACTGTTATGATTTTTGTCGACCTTCTTTCTTTCTTTTTTATCTATATATCTTTCTCTTCTGTCTTTTGTTTAAGTGATTGAAGATTACATTCTTTCGTTCACACCAAGTGAACATTGAAGTTAGCATAAATGATTATCTTGACCAGTTTGACATCCCTGACATATTCAGTTCATGGAATGAATTTTCTATTACCGGTATACTGTTAACACATACCCGTTCTTTTCAATCAACCAATCAATCAATCAATCAGTCACATCGATCGTTAGACACAAAGAAAAAACAGATGGATAACTTGACCTACCAGTCGTTAGTTTGATGATACTTAAGTCATTCATGACTGCTTTTATCTGGAAGATATATAGGTACATAAAATTGTGACGATAATAATGTCTCTTAATCCTAGATAATTACTTTTCTATTTCAGTAAATTACCTGTATTGTAATAGGTTATGTAGCCGGGTACAGGTATTTGGTGATATATCGTGCGGCCGTATCGACATGTGGCCCGGCTAGCTCAGTTGGTAGAGCTGCGGTACTAGTGTTCCGGGGGTCGTGGGTTCGAGTCCCACGTCGGGCGCATTCTTTTCTCCTCTGATTTACTTCATTTGCGACGAGGTCAATTGGTGAGCGCGGGTATGCGGCACCGGTGGTCCGTGGGGACCGAATGGGGAGTTGCTGACTCACAAGAAATCAGGAGGGGGAGGAGTGTAGTAATCGGCGTTGGGTAGACTCACGACCAGCTGCCTGGCTAGCTCAGTTGGTAGAGCTGCGGTACTAGTGTTCGGGGAGTCGTGGGTTCGAGTCCCACGTCGGGCACATTCTTTTCTCCTCTGATTTACTTCTTTGAACGACGAGTGCGGTGCTTGAAGGGTATCGTTGAGGCGGGATTCCGACTTAGAGGCGTTCAGTCATAATCCCCCAGAGGGTAGCGTCGCTCCATTGGCCTATCGGCCAAGCACATAAACCAAGTTTCTGAACCTGCGGTTCCTCTCGTACTGAGCAAGATTGCCATTGCAACGAGGCTGCGGCTGAGCCACGGTCGGCGAACGGGTGAGGCTGCGGACGGCGTGAACCGAGCCCGCGCCGCTCCGTATCGCTCGACCCTGGCTCAGCCGCAGCCTCGTGCAGGAACGGTATTCCTGAGGCCCTGGGTTCGAATCCCGGTCGAGCCATGATATTTTTCACCGCCTGTTACATTTGGCGACCAACGTGGGGCAACCCACGATCTGGATGGCTACTGCTTAGGCACCTCGAAAACGTTTCACAATGTTTCTTTGTCTTCAGAATTCGGGACGAATTCTAAATTTGGAGGGGGTATATATAGCCGGGTACAGGTATTTGGTTCGAGCGATACGGAGCACTCTTCGTTCAAAGAAGTAAATCAGAGGAGAAAAGAATGTGCCCGACGTGGGACTCGAACCCACGACTCCCCGAACACTAGTACCGCAGCTCTACCAACTGAGCTAGCCGGGCAACTGGTCGTGAGTCTACCCAACGCCGATTACTACACTCCTCCCCCTCCTGATTTCTTGTGAGTCAGCAACTCCCCATTCGGTCCCCACGGACCGCCGGTGCCGCATACCCGCGCTCACCAATTGACCTCGTCGCAAATGAAGTAAATCAGAGGAGAAAAGAATGCGCCCGACGTGGGACTCGAACCCACGACCCCCGGAACACTAGTACCGCAGCTCTACCAACTGAGCTAGCCGGGCCACATGTCGATATGGCCGCACGATATATCACCAAATACCTGTACCCGGCTACAGTTAGCATAAAAAAAGTTGTTGTTTTCATGAGTTGAGAACCAATATGTAAGGAGTTTATGCTCAGGACGAAAATTTTGCTTGATTTTAGGAGTTTTTTTTTTTAACGTGGGCGCGATTATTCAAATTCTGTGAACTAGCCCATGTTTCATAAACTTTTGACGAGTTGTCTTCTGCGTGGGCGAGTTGTCTTCACAATGTGGGGCGAGTTGTCTTCGGACGATTTTTTTGTGGGGCGAGTTGTCTTTGGACGAGTTGTCTTTGGGGCGAGTTGTCTGTCATTCCTAAAAATAGAACCACGTCTATTTCTTATTCCGGTTTTTTGATTTCGCTTTATTTACAAAACCATGACGAAACAGACTGTGTACCATACTAATTTCGCAAGAAAAATGGATTTAGACAGCGAATTCTGTGGCAGTCTGCGTTTTAAACTCACCACTGTTGGAGAGGTCTGATGACGTCTCCAATAAAAGAATAAGAATACACCGTCGTGTCTTTTCCTCTAGCATTTGATTGGTTGTTATCTTTTCTTTTATCAGACGTAATGTCATCATTCTACATTCTAATAATCTTCGTCATAATTTAAGAAAAGAAAACTTGTCCATACGCGTTTTTTTTTTTTTTTTTTTTTAGTTAATTCATTATCTCAACTAAATTTATTAAAGAAATGATATAGATCTACAGTGAGCTTATATTTCCGATCTCAACCCCGTATTCAAAAGGTTATGGAATTACTAAATTATATAGTTAGACTATAAATAATAGATAAGTAAATTCGGGGCGTTTTACGGCCGTTTTATAAACAAAGCTCTTTATTTTACTGTATAAATCTTTTAAAAATAGATATCTGTTAGTAATATGGAGGGATTTTGAGCATCAACGACTTACTGATAAAATAAATGGCGATATTCATCCTGATACTAATCAAAATCTAGAAGTGTTGAAATTAAAGAAATAGTTTCAATAAAGAAAACATACAAACCCGCTCTGTAAAGCACTGTACCACAATCTTAATAAGCTTATATTTAATAGGTCTTCTTGAGTCAGTCATTTATTTCATTTAGAAATCCAACATGAAACCTACGTTTACACTTTCGACCCATGTCGTAGAAAAGAAATTTAGTGCCTCCATGTTTTTTAGTGAGCAGGTTATCTACAGTGCTATACAACAGTGTTTAACTAATCCCAACACCGAGAATCAGAATGGTAAACGTTTTGAACTAACTAAGACTTTTGGTAATGACATTGGAGTTTTGGGATATACCAGTGAACCGAGCAATAAGATCACAGTAATATCTACCAGGACAAAAAGGGTCATTTTTGTGATAACTGCCTATCCAGTAGCCTAATGAATTAACTAAAAAAAAAAAAAAAAAAACGTGTATGGACAAGTTTTCTCTTCTTAAATTATGACGAAGGTGATTAGAATGCAGAATGATGACGTTACGTCTGAAAATAGAAAAGATAACAACCAATCAAATGCTAGAGGAAAAGACACGACGGTGTATTCTTAGAATACTTTTATTCAATAATATACATCTTTTATGTGACAAAAAAAAAAAAAAAAAAATAGAATCAGGCGTAACAAAAACTGAAAAGTATGTACACTTTTTGAAACATAAGAGACACTTTTTGAAACATTAGAGACACTGTTTAAAACAATAAAGACACTTTTTGAAACATTAGAAACACTTTTTGAAACATTAAAGACACCTTTCGAAACATTATTGACACTTTTCGAAACAGACCCTATGGGAAAATACATGTAAACGTGCAAAAACTGAAACGCATGTGACAAAAATAGAAATGATTGTGACAACAATTGAAACGGCAGTGACAAAAATTGAAACGCATGTGACAAGGCGATGTAGCTGTCAAATTTACTGCAAGTTTATGACAGATTTCCTACTTTAAAAGTAGAGCTGACTGCTTCGGGCACCTTACTGGTGATTTTAAATTTAATGCTGACGATAGATCCGCCGTAATTTTAACACCTAGGGGTGAAAATATCGACATGTGTAGTTGTAGTAGTAATAGTGATAGTAGCAGTAGTGATAGCAGCGATTCTTGCGCATGCGCGGTCGTGGGGGTAAAGAGACCCCTGTAGTTGAATAGGGCATTGTTCCTATATCCGGCCTAAGCCAGACACTGTGGAGACTTACTAGGGATTAACTTGGGGAGCTGAATAGGCCATTGTTCAGATCTTCTGGTCCCTATTATAGACTAAGCTGATGTAATGACTCTAAATATAGTTGATGATGACATATCTATATATAGATTGACGCATGCGCACCCTTCTACCTTAGACTCTGTTCTGGACTTAAGGTCTCATTTGAAAGTCAGACGTTGACCAGGGCACTTCGTGGAGCTGCAGGTTATTTATTTATTTATTTATCGTCTGGTAAAGAAAGGGCCTGACCCTCAATGCCCGCGAGTACTTACCAGCACGAGGTATACACGTCAGCTCTGTAAACTGACCCTCATCCAACATGGCCGACCCTAATCCAACATGGCCGACCCTCATCCAAGATGGCCTACTCCCCATACCCGCCGCGAATACCCATACCCAGTCTCAAACCCCTTCTATGCAAATGAGCAACTATCACACTGGACGTCGCGGGAGACACATCGTAAGCCTTTTATTCACGTTTTGCTCCTAACTAATCTACTATTTTTCTAAACGTAGGATGTTTTATAATTAAGTCTCCAGGACCTGGCCTTCAATGTCCGCCATTCAAGCCCCTTGATTGAGTATACGAGTCAGCTCCGTATACTTTGGGGAGAGTAAAAATAGAATCATTCTAAAAATAGATGAATTCTTAAAATAGATCATATCAAATCTAAAAATAGAACGATGATGTCATTCTAAATATAGAATTCAATATAGCCGCCGCGCATGCGCAGTCGTGGTACTACTTGCATGGTGTTTAAAACTGTTTTCAACATTATTTCAGGTATATCACAGCGGTCAGTGCACTTATGCATGCCAGGGGTTTCTTTTACCAGCACTGCGCACAATATTCTCTTCATGTCATTGGCTGCTTTCTCACAAAACCATCGTCGAAACAATGATAAGCGGTTGGAGAGAAATGAACCCTGTCGCAATGACTGTCATCAATCAAGAAATTGGCCGAGCCGGGGATCGAACCAGCAATCCCGTTCTCAAGTCCTGTACGCTACCGACTAAGCTACCGGGGCTTGGCCACCAGTTCTAGTAGATAGATTAACCTTTTAAACTTCCGCGACTGAGAACAATGACTGAACCACGTGGTCAGTACTGTTACATTTAGACTAGTATACCATGTTTCTTTCAATATTTGGGAGGAATCAGGTGTATTGGCTTTATTGCATAAAGTTAGTACATTAGAATATCACAAAATTGTCGGTAGGTTCTTCTTGTTCTTGTCTTCTTCAATATTCAGACTCCCCAAATAATATTTTTTGGCAGCGGGTGAAACCCGCTGTCATAGTCCCCAGGTATGAGTTACTGATTTTCAACGCTTACGATATTTATCTAGGTCGAGAATTCTTGCATCCGGCAGCTTTTTCCTGGATACGCGAGGTAAACAAAACTTGATTCCTACACTTGACTAAATAGTTCCTCCATGAATACACAAACGATCATGTATAAATACGCGCTACTCGCGCAGACGACACCCTTTCAAAACTGCCTTACACCTTACGAGTTCATCCGTAATGTTACTGTAGAATAGAAACGGAAAGAGGGCGTCGGTATCTACATAGACCGAAAAAGTGCAAAAGAAAATATTTTCAGAGCAAAAGTTTTTATTAGTCGCCGCGCAGAAGCGCGCGACTATATTTTTAATAGTTTTTCGAGTTAGGACATGGACAATGGGAATTTCTTTTTTATAGGGGTGTTAAGGTTAACAAGGAATCTTTCTACTTCGCCTTAAACTGGCTTTTTAATTCATTCTTAAACTACGAAGTATATACAATACGATACTATTTTTGCTCTGTTAATACTTACAACATCAAAAAATCCGCCCAAGTATTACTTTTATTTTCGCTATTCGCGAGAAATGGACTCATCCAAATAAATGCCTTGTTTCCATTGGTCAAGGCTGTACAGGTTTCCAGTAATTTCGTACCTAGTTAATTTCGTACCTAGGTCATTTCGTAGATACGATTTTGGTCATTTCGTACCTACCTATACTTTCTATTTTGGTCATTTCGTATCCAGTTGGTCATTTCGTATCCACTTTCGTCATTTCGTACACAGGTTTAATTATCATTTTGATTATTTAGTACCTAGTTTTTCCTACTATTTGTGTTTTTTGTTGAATGACCACCGCTAAAATTGTACATTGCTGAAATTGTGTTAAATTCCGCCGAAGAACGAGCATGATGGTTATGATTGTATCTAACCATTATTGGTTACTTCTTTCTAAGTTTAGTTTTTAAAACAAAGATTGTTTAGAACCCTTTTGTTTATTTCTCACCAAGTTCTAGATAAATTTACATGTACTTTGTTGGAAAAAATCTGGAGAGAGACCAGTTTTTCGCTGTGTTGTTCATAAATCGCAATGCAAAACCAATATTCTTTATTAACAGCGTTCACCAAACAGTATAGTTTTAGACTTGTTTAAATTAAAAGCATGCCTTGCAAACTTACGTTCTCTTGAATCATACTATCCTAGGACAACAACATTTTAGTAACTTGGCCCTGTTTTCAACACTTTCCCAAACAAACGCGGGTTATCAGGTGCGCTGTCAAATTCTTTTGGAAAAACATGTTGGATAAGGAGAAATTACTCGTTATAAGCAATTTCTCCTTTAACAAATACTTTTCCCCCCACTACTAGCGAATTTTCTACCATTTTTGCAGCTTTTTAAATTGTCGTCTGTCAACTCTTTGAATTTGGAAGAGTCTGATATTTTTCGTTTGGAAAAGAGTTCAGAGAGCGCTATGCGAGGGTATTAGATACTGTAACAGAAGACAACTTTTGATATAGATTCACAGTCACATCAATTTCATAATGTGTTAAAAAATCTGCTGATGAAAACTGACATTTACTTATTTGCCCTGGCTTTCTTGAAGCATTAAATAAAAAAATTTGCGGCGACTTTGATTCTTTGCATCGACTTTTTCTTGTCGGTGTTTGTTTGCATGATGAATTTTGAGCATAGGGCATCGTAATGGGATTCGTGTAACATCGCCTTTTATCGCCAAAGTCGTACGGATTCGGCTATGACAGGCGATGTTACACGAAAAGTCACCCATTAAGCCTTTGGCAGACGGCAAAATTTCAGCTGTGTTCAAACTGAAAGCATTTGCAGACGACAATTTCATTGTGGCTGAAATGGTACAAGTTTTATTTTATAGGATAGAAAACATTGTGGATAATAGAGAAAATGCTGGTTCCCAGCATTTTCTCCTTTCCCAGACTGTTTTCACAACGCTTTTTTCTCAAGGTTGTTAGAAGTCGGCATTGAGTGGTAAAGAGTTAAAAGTAGTTATAACTGCAAATTATATTATGCATTTACTTGTACAACACAATCTCAAGTTTTAACGACCCTTAGAACATAACTTTTTACAAACATTGTAGGAATGGAGAAAATGCTGGTAAGCAGCATTTTCTCCTTTTCCAACAATGTTTTCTACCCTATCAAAGATGTACACTGTTTTTGAGCCATGTTTCAATTTTTGTCTGCAAATGGCTTCTTTCAGTATAATTTATTAGCAGTTAATGAAATTTAAACAGCTTGGGTCATAACAGCTGCCAGTGTACCTATGCATGCGTTTCTTGGCTATTTCCATAAGGTCATGCACTGAATAACAACATGGCATAAATGATAAGTGGATCAGAAAGAAGACCATGCTGGAAATTTAAACCAGCGGTACCAACTTCAAGTCTTTGAGCTACAAA
This sequence comes from Tridacna gigas, assembly GCA_945859785.2. Taxonomy (NCBI): domain Eukaryota; kingdom Metazoa; phylum Mollusca; class Bivalvia; order Cardiida; family Cardiidae; genus Tridacna; species Tridacna gigas. The sequence goes on along the minus strand of OX244030.2, from coordinate 45,491,540 downwards.
CTCCTTAAAAGGGATCGGCAAAACTTTTATAAAGCACATTATTTGGCCTACAAGGATTTTGAGGTGTAAAACCTCAAAATTATACTAAGACTGGTTTTCAGTACTTTAAGATACCTTTCAAGAATTTCATAAATGTTACGGATTGATATAATAGAAAACATTGGTTAGAAGCACTTTCTCCATTTCCACAAATGTCTTTAAAGGCCTCTTCCACAGGGTCATAAAAACTTGGGATTGTTTTGGAAAGGATTAATATCATTTATTCAAGTCTTGTTTTCTGCCTGTGCTCATGTACTAGATTTTATCTTTATTTTAGCCACAAACAAATGAGCTGTGCTTTGGCAAAAGGGGGCTTCTTGCATCCTCGTGATGGATTATACCAAGCAAGACATAAATAATTATTAATCCATAGACCGACCCTTCGATGTACAGAAAATGGACCAATGGCGAAAAGTTTCAGCCCAGGTCAGCCTGTGAAGACTGCACAGACTGACTGCCTGCACAGGCTGACCTAAGTCTATACTGTTTGCAGATCGATTTAGGCACCTTTTTACTTCAAGTCAAGTATAAAGGAAACCTGTGCAAAGAAAGTAATAAGATCTGTAGCTGGCACAAACCCGCTGCCTTCAGTGCGTCAGCGCTTTGATTACTTCAAGTAGGCCTACTCAAGTACTCTTTAGAGAAAGTTTGTGTGTATATAAGTGTGTGTGTGTGGGGGGGGGGGGGGGGGGGGACGACAAATATCTTCTCAGTCTTTTAGCATTTTACCATACGATCCCGAATTTTAACGACACTTAGAAAATGAATCATGCTCTGGCAAAAGTGCGCTTAATGCATCTCCGTGATACATCATGCATACCAAGCAAGACCATGATGCTCAATAAAGTCCATTTTGTCTAACAATCAACTTAATCATGATTACACTAGCTTTTGACATACGTGAAATTGACAATTAGCGAAAACTTTCGGCTCAGGTCAGTCTGCTTGGACTGCGCAGGCCGACCTAGGTCGATACCTTTCGCAGATGAATTAAGTCCCCTTTTCACAGAGCATGGCTCAACTATTTTGGTTAGCGGCACTTTCTCCTTTTCCCATAATGTTTTCTACATTTTCGAAGGCAAGTTTAAGCCTGTCACTTCAGCCGCTTTTTTCCTACGCTTTAACCCCTAACAACACAATCCGCGGCGTATTTTAACGACCCCGAGAATGAAGGTTTTTGAAAACATTGTAGGAAAAGGAGAAAAGACACGTAACAAGCACCTTTGGAGCCGCTTTTAATTTCCGATTTTGAGCCAATTGTGATTTGCCGTCTGCATACGCTTTGAATTTGGACAAGTTCAAAATTCTGTCGTTTGGTAAAGGCACTCCTTAATGTTTTTTGTTTGGTAAAGGGTTAGAAAAAAATGGTGGAATGGGAGAGTATCAAAATAACTGACCCTTAGTTTTGGTGTCAAATATTGATTGATTGATTGATTGATTGATTGATTGATCGAACGGTCGGTTGACTGTGTTTTACGCTTTCAACATTTTTCTAATCATATCACAGCAACAGCTCAATTCTTGAATGTTCAGAGTTTCACAAGTACTAGGCAAGGGCTCTGAAATCGGTCTTGCTCGAGGAAACTCCCAAGAAAAACTCCGCGCTTCGAGTAAGGCTCGAACCCGGAGTTAAAATTTCGTTCAATGCGTTTTTGAAAATCGATCATTTGAAGGAGGGAAGTTGTGTTAAAACATCGTACATCGTATTTGTAAAGAGATCTGTTTATTCGATGGTATCCTGATGTCAGGACCGTATTCAACAAGCATGCTAAATTTCAGTCTTAATCTTATTCTAGTTAGAAAGTAACGCTATTTCTGATAGACTAAACCATTTTGGTTGGGCCTCGCAAAAATTAAAATACTTTCAAATGAAGAAAAATCTTGATAATTAGACAGAGAACGTTCTTGACCTTGGGCTGCTAAGCGCGACTCACTGGCTTTCTGCGGACAATGTTAGTACCAAGATCAGACTGCACAGAACTTGTAGTCTGGTCTTGGATCTATACTAGTCGATAAGGAGATATTTATAACCCCAAAGTAATTTCGAAATAGCTACCTTTGTATTTTTACTATCAACTTTTATGTATCATTTAACTTATTCAACATAAGGGTTAAAGAATGTTTGGTGAATACAGCAGAATACGGGCCAGGACGCAAGTCTGCGAATTCGTCATCATGTACAACATGAAAGATAAGGAGTTGGTGTCCGTGGTCATGAGGTAGAGCGTCAGCCTCGCAACCATTAGGTCCAAAAGTTCGGTTCCCTGGAGCGAGTGTCAACTTTGTGACCGTTAATCCTAGGCTTCTAAGCGCGACTACCAATAGGTATATTTTTCATTTCAATGAACCTGTTTTCGTTTGAGGATTAGCATCAGATAGCGGATGGTGTAGGTCCACAAGATCAGACTGCAGGTTTTGTGTGGCCTGATCTTGGTCTACGCCGTCCACAGACGCTACCCATGGCGACATTAGCAGTGAAAGAGTCAAGTACATGTGAACGGAAAAGCTGATTTTGTTTGAGTGTTTGTGATGCTTTCATCAGTATTTCAGTTATTGTAGCCAGTACACCTATCCATGTGCCTGGATGTTTCTTAGTTGACCCTTTGCAAAACAACCCCGTGTTTTAATGACCCTGGACTGGAGATGTGAGCAATTGAAAACATTGAGAAATAGCCGAAATAAAATGTTGGTAACAACTACAAAGTTAATATGGGCCTAACACCAGAGCTAGGTCTACCCTCCGAATCAGATTGGGTCAAACTGTAGAATTTTTCTTCTTTCGATGAATTACAGCGAAGTCGGTCGGGTGAAATAGCTTTGTTAGACAGGAACAAACCTTTTCGTCCCCGGTCTTGTCTGACTGTAAGCTCTAGGATTGGTTCATTGGTTGGTTGGATAGTTAATTGGTTCAACGGTGGATTGATGGATGGATGGATGAATGGATGGATCCATTGTTTGATTGATCCGCTCCCATTTCGTTTATAGCAAGCCTCGGAGAAACTGCTTTGAAAACATAATGGAAAAAGGAACTAATCAGAAAATTTTATTGCGCATAGTTTCTTAAATATAAATAGATATTTAACATAGCGTTTTTGTTTTCTTCTTTAATTAATACCGTCATCACGAAAGTTTTTCTTAGTGAAAACTTTGTCACAGATCCCAAAAAAGATGGTATGAAATGGTATGACTATGGTATGAAGTGGTAAAATTAAGCTTCGAAATAGCATGAATTATTGTAAGAAATGGAATGGTAAAATTATGGTACAACGTGACTGGTACGAAATGGTTATGGTACGAAACGTCCGTAATTCTCAGATAGCCGGTTCGTTTGGGCTCTGCTAAGAAGAGAATGCTATTCACAGAAGCGATTAGAATAGAAAGTCAATCGAACGAATTTAGAATCATTCAACATGGCGGCTTTTTACAACAAACTGCTGTTGTTTGTAGAAGAATGGCTATTTGATGAGAATGACGCTAGCTTCTTCTGTCTAAACAGGCCTTGAACAATCCCCAAAATAGCAGCTTTGTATTCATCAGTGTAAGTTGAATAAGTGATAAAAATATACTTTTTTATACCAATTCGAGAAATATTAGAACGTTTCGAACCCAAGACATTTAGCCCCTAAAAATTCTGAGGGCGATTCAAGACATGCGGAGGAATTAATCAGTACTTACCGTATATTTACCACCGCAAATTGGATACTGAGCAAGAGCAATCTTTTCAGCAAGTAAAAACACGAATATTTGCACATGACAACAAAAAAACAAATGTCAACTAAAAAGAAACCATTCTTCAACTCGCGTTTCGTTGGCCGCTTCCGCCATTTTGTTTCGAATCTCTGCCGTCTCTTCCAAATATCGAGTGGAAGAGACGGCAAAGCTTCTAAAAACGGAAGACGCCCAATCGAACGCACCGGAATGTCTCCTCCAATTCTAAACTGGTACCCGTTGTATCTCCCGTAACCTTCCGATAGACAGGCAACACCCGATTTATTGAAGGCAGCTATTGATTTACACATGTACCGGATCCACCAGTCAGACAGCCCGTAACAGAATGCCTTAATTTGTTTTAAAAACAATTGAGCAATAGTTCTATCTTTGGCTAAGATTTTCATGGCAAACAGATTTTTCTGACGGCGATCAATTTAATTAACTTGCTAAAGAATTTAATCTCTATCGATAAGGTCTATCTGTGTGCATAAATAAAATCACAATTTGAATTTCCAAGTCTCACATTATCTCATGAAATCTCGAACCGGGCAGAAACTCGACTTGTAAGCATTGGGTGTTACCTGTTGTTGATACGAAGATCGATAACAGGCTGCCAGTTTACTCCAATTCTGGCAGCAATCTCCGAGCAGAGTTGCCGTTCGTTACTCTCACATACATCTCTGCGATGGGCTAAATGACAAGAATCTTGTCAAACCGAGGAAAAGATGTTTTGTTACTGTTTAACTGCTTCGTGTGTAAAATTATAAGGTAGACAAAGGAAATATGATTCTGGATACATTATAGGTGCGTTCAAACTGATGAATTTACCTCTATAAAATGGAACTATTTTTTTCGAGCCTCTTTACTGAACATAATCTTACGCCAAGTTTAACAAAAATGGCTGCGCCCAAGAATGATAACAACAGTTTTGACATACCGATAAATCTTAGGTTATAAGATTAAAAAACAAGTTATGGTCGTTTAAAAGACATTTAAGCTTTCCAGAAAATCCGTCTTTTTCACATTGCCTACCACTTAGTCTGATTGGCCGTATGCTGTTTCAACAGCACACAAAGTAATCGATATTGGTCTTTCTTTCACCGGCGTTTGTGTCGCCATTTTGAGTTCTGGTCATGTGACGAAAGTATCGCGTAATGACGGACTACTTTCTGAGCCCACTACAGAGCACTCGTCACAACTCGGCCGATTCCGTACCTACATCTAACCTCGTCTGTATAAGGGAGGCTTCCATTTTGAACTACCAATCACATGATCTTAAACATGGCGGCGCCCCTGTAGATCGCTTAGCAACGTCATGAACAACCACTGTGAAGTTATTCACTTTATCGATCTATCGATGAAAGCTCCTAACGGAATTTGATAAACCACGCTAAAAATTGAATGTACAAACTGTTTGCCGACTGAAATACTCTTAGAAAGATAACGATAGAAAATTTACTCATGAGTTCTTTCTAAAGAGGAGCTTTGCAATTTCAATAACGGTAAAGCGGTGTGCTTCCGGAGATGTGCGAAATGTACCGTGTAGGTGCATATCAAGCTACGTGATACAGCCGAGGGATTTGATCACCGGATCACCCGAGGTATGCCGAATGACTACAGAGGTGAATGTAATGATCCGGAGTGCAAGAGAGTGATTCTGGCAGCTCTACCGTTGGCCCAAACGAACCGGCTAAGAGTGTTCGGTTGGTTTCTAGCGTTCATGTCAAACCTTGCAAGGGCGTGTTAAAATCTGTGAAAACTTTGGCTTAATGGAACAGTTCTGCAGGAAAGACTATAATGGAATGTGATCATAGATTTCCTTTGTTTGCTATATCAAAAGAATTTGTATATGGCATTATGCTTTAACGAAATTTTTAAAGTATTCAGGCGTCCATGTACGCAGGGAAACAGTCCGCCGGATTCAGTATTGGGAAATGTAAACAAGCAGCATGTCATCAAAACTTGTAAAGAAAAGTCTAGAACTCTTTGAAGATGATTTCCCGAGTGCTATTGAATCAGGTACTTATCAAGAGTAAACATACCCACAGTTCTGTCACCACTCGCCTGTCTCAATAATTATCATAGAAAGGGACAAAAAAAAAATCCATTCGTCTCGAGGCAAAGCTAATTTCACTCGAGCTCATTCGTTCCTCTCACGTGTGTTCTTCTCCTCTAAAAGAGCATTTCGAGTAATTCTTCCTCTTTTTTTCAATGGTGCAGTCGTGGTTGGAAATTAACAGTCGGCTAGTCAGATTAGTCTCAATAATGACACGTTTTAGATGCTTCCTTCCATATTTGGACGATTAATGTGCACCATACCATCTAAAGTCTGTTGTAACTTTTCTGGGAGAAAAACAACAGCCCTCTACTTACTCTCTATTTCGTCAGTTTAATATGAATTGCAGTGATATGCAGTTAGTTTTAAATGACACAAGGACTGAAAATAGATCTATTTGTACTTAAAGGACTATTGAGTACACAAGGAATAGGTATGTTCAAATTCTAGCTTCGGCATAAATTTTCTGAAAATGTGAGAGTTTACACATGCACACAAAATCTGTGTGGAGATCTCTTCCTTTTTTTCAAAGTTGTCTCTGTACCCGGATGTGACTCCTCAAAAACTAAAGTTGCATTTGGGGACAGATAGTTACCTGTGCTACCAGTCAGATCAGTCTCTGGATGTTTTGGTCCAAATTAGGGCCAACCCTTTTTGGCAGGATTTGCCAGGTTGCTTTGGGGATAGGATTGAGTCGGTCTCTTTTACTGGTTAAATTTTTTGCCACTGTGGGATAGACCAGTATCCTACATACTCCCCCCCCCCCCCCACACACACCACCTTGCCATAGGAAGATTCAGCCGTGAATCCTTCAAGTACTGTTATTCTATTTCTCAACTAAGTTGTTTTTTATACAGTGGGTGCAATTGTAACAGTTCTGATTAATAACCTCTGAAAGGATTGAACCCGGGGCTTCTAGATCCAAAGGCAAATGCTCTGCAACATTGCTACCAAAGCTAGCTCTATAGCAGGACAGTACAAATGTCCCCTTATACAGACATCTGCCTTACATTTATATCTATCTGTGGGATAGACCAGTATACTGCATATTCTGCATATTCATGCAATATTCAGAAACTCTTAGATGATCGGACAATCTACATTAAAAAGCATTACAGAGCATTGCAAGTTGTAATGTAATGTAGGTTAAGCAATATTTGAGATTTTGAGTAGTTGAGTTTGCATCATGTAAATTAATTCTGAAAGGTAGGACTTTGAACTGTGTATTCATGCAATGTTAGGCAGCTCTCAGATGATTCTTATTTGTAATCTCTATCAGGAAGCATTACAGATTTGGAAAGTACAATGTAATGTAATTTAGAGTGATACTTGGGAAATAGAGTCATCATCAAGCATATTAGTTCTGTTTTGTATGGCATGAAACTACAGTCTAACTTGTATTAACCCTAAACCACACAATCCCAAGTTAAAACAACCCTGGAGAAAGAAGGCTTTTGAAAACATCGTGGGAAAAGGAGAAATACTGGTAACCAGCATTTTCTCCTTTTCCCAAAATGTTTTCTGCACTGTTAAAGACAGAAATCATCATTTTAGCCGCATTTATTTATTTATTTATTTTTGTTTGTACATGCTTTAAATTCCAAAATTTTGTCATGTGGTAAAGAGTTAACCAAGGACCCAAGGGACACTCAAAATATGCTTGCCTAAGACAGGTGTAGGCTTAATACAAGTGTACATTTCAACATGTTTATCTCTTTTTGGGAACTCAGTAATAGCTTGCTTAATACAGATTGCTTGCTTGCCTGATAGAGGTGGCCAGTAGGACAGGTTTTACTTAACCCTTTACCAGACCACAAAATTTCAGACTGGTCCAAATTGAAAGCATTTTGCAGACAATAAACTGAAGGTGGCCCAAATCATGCAATGTGTCCTTGATAGGGTAGAAAACATTGTTGGAAAAGGAGAAAATGCTGGTTACCAGCATTTTCTCCTTTTCCAACAATGTTTTCAGAAGCTTCCTTTTTCAGGGTCATTGAAAGTCGGCATTGTGTGTTAAAAGGTTAACACCCATGGGATGTTACTGTTTGGCAACTCTTGGGTGATTCAGATTCATGATCTACATCAGATAGTATTACAGAGTTGTAAAGTCATGTAATTAAATTGCACAGTGGCAACCAAAAGTCAATGATGCAGGTGTTTAAATCCATTTGATTTTAAATCGAATGATTTAACTCTTTACCAAATGGCAAAATTTCAGACTATATAGTCCAAATTCAGAGCATTTGCAGACAACAAAATAACCCCGACGCAAAAATGATTTTTGTTTTGGGAAGGGTAGAAAACATTGTGGGAAAAGGAGATAATGCTGGTTACCAGCATTTTCTCCTTTTCCCGCAATGTTTTCAAAGGGCTTTTTCCTGAGGGTTTTTAAAAGTTGGGATTGTGTGGTAAAGGGTTAAAAGTATGACAATTTTAGTGTCAATCGTTATGAAAACATTGTGGGAAAAGCTTTTCCTTTTTTTCCCACAATCTTTTCTACCCTTTGAAACACAAAGTTCCTGTTTAGGGTAAAATTTAGCATGTCATCTGCAAATGCCTTTAGTATGGACAAGTCTGCAATTTTGATGATAAAGAGTTACTGAAAAGCTTTTCATAAAGGAATATAAGTATATATGAACATGGACCTTAAGTAATGATACATGCCTATTCATTTCAGTAGGTAGCATACAGGACAGGGGGTTGCTGGTTTGATCCCTGGCTCATCCAGTTTCCTTCCAAGGACTGATGATAGTCATTGTGACAGGATTCATTCCTCTTTCACCACTGACCATTGTTTTGATGATGGTGATGTGGGAAAGCAGCCAGTGGCTTGGAAAGAAGTTTGTGCATAGTACTGGTGAAAGAAACTCCAGGAAAGCATGGATAGGTTCACTGGCCGTGACGATATAACTGAAATAATCTTAAAAAACGGCAATAAACACCATACAATCAATGGTATATATTACAGTTAAAAAGAAGAAGAAAAAGGAACAAAATCCCATGGCTTTGATAAGTACAAAGAAAAGAGGTGTGAAAAAAGAGCTACAGAGATTGCAAAATCAAAAGAAGCAAGACAAACAAAAGAAGGATAAGAGTAAGATATTGACTGCAGGTTGGTAGCTCTTTTTGGGGAAGTTCGAGGATGGGGTTTGGAGAGAATCATACCACCAATCCAATGTTTTAACTCTTTACCGCACAGCAAAATTTCAGACTGGTCCAAATTGAAAGCATTTGCAGATGATATATTAAATGGGCATCAAATAATTGAATTTATTTCTGAAAGGTTAGAAAGCATATGGGAAAAGGAGAAAATGATGGTTAACTGCATTTCCTCCTATACCCACATTTTTTTCAAAAGGCTTTTTTTTTCCCCCCCAAGGTCGTTAAGCCAAGCCCAAGCCCCCATAGCTCAGTCAGTAGCATACAGGACTTGAGAAAAGGAGGTCACTGGTTCGATCCCCAGCTAGGCCAATTTCTTTACAAGGATTGATGATAGTTATCGCGACAGAATTCATTCCTCTCTCACCGCAGACCATTGTTTCAACGATGGTTACGTGGGAAAGCAGCCAGTGGCTTGGAAAGAATATTGTGCGGAGTACTGGTAAAAGAAACTCCAGGAAAGCATGGATAGGTGCACAAATAATGTTGAAAATGGCGTTAAACACCATACAATCAATCAATCTACGGTTGCTAAAACCCAGGATTATTTGGCAAAGGGTTAAAGATCTTGAAGAGAAAAGCTTTTGAAAATATTTGGAAATATTTGTTTGAAAAATTATAACCAGCATTTCACACATAGTTTTTTACTCTTTTACTGATGAATCCCATTGCTCGTCAAATTCACTGTATCATCTTCAAATGCTTTCAACTTGGACAAGTCTGAAGTTTTATCACTTGGTAACGAGTTAAACCTTAGCATGCTAGGCACAGCTGTCATATCCCTTTGTGAGCAGTTTAGATCAGTATCAGACTGCTCAGAATGCGAAGAACAATTTTGAAGATACTCTAGCGAAAACATGAAAAAAAAAAACATTGGCAATAAATTCAGTATTTCAGTCTTTTTTGGGGTAGTAAATGTTTATTTGATTTACTCTTTGGGCACACAGACAGGTTTAAGACATTCGTTAACTCTTTACAAAACAACAAAGTTTTAGACTTACTGAAATTGAAAGCTTTTGCAGATGAAAAAAAAAATTGTGCGAGTCAAATATAGAAATTCTCATGAGGGGGTGTGGGGTGGAAAACATTGTTGGAAAAGGAGAAAATGCTGGTTACTAGCATTTTCTTCTTTTCCCACAATGTTTTCAAGAGGGTTCTTTATCATATAGCGCTGGAACTGACAAAAGTTGTTTTTGTGGACAGTGTGGATCAAAATCAGACTGCACAGAATGTGCATTCTGATCTTTGATTTTCACTGTCCACTAATTTTTTGCATATTCTAGCCAAGACAGGCTTGAAATGACAATATTTCAAATGATATTTCCTGTTTTAAAGTCCATCTCATTGATTCAGCATTCTAAGAGTTAAAACCTGGGATTGTGTGGTAAAGAGTTAAACAACTTCCACAAGAAGGAAACATTTGAAAGAAGGGTATATTCCAACTCTGAAGTAAATAAAAAAAAATTATTAAATGTGGATGGGAATATCTCTAAAGACAATTTTTAACAGAGGTTGAAATCCGAGTTAACTGTTTACCACACAATCCTGACTATTAATGACCCCGAGAAAGAAGCCTTTTGAAACATTATGGGAAAATGAGAAAGTGCTGGTAACACGCATTTTCTCCTTTTCCCACAGTGTTTTGTAGCCATCCCAAAACAAATTTCAGTTTTTTAGTTGCATAATTACATACATATGTATTATTATGTATTTGACGTCTTCAGATGCTTTTGATTTGGACAGGTCTGAAATTTTGTTGTTTGGTAAAGGGTTATTCCTCATCATTTAACCCTTTACCACACAATCCTGAGTTTTAACGACCCAGAAAAAAAGGGCTTTTGAAAACATCGTGGGAAAAGGAGAAAATGCTGGTAACCAGCATTTTCTCCTTTTCCCACTATGTTTTCTACCTTATCAAAGACAGAAATCATCATTTGAGTTTCATTTGTCGTGCAAATGCTTTCAATTTGGACATGTCTAAAATTTTGTCGTTTGGTAAAGAGGTAATTACTTTCTGGGCTCTTTTCCAGATGATAAAATTTCAGATTAGTCTAAATACCAGCATTTTCTCCTTATCCCACAATGATTTCGAAGTTTTTCTTACCTTAAGGTCGAAATTGAAAGAATTTTGAAAACTACAAGTTAAATGTGGCTTACATGGCATAGTATTATTATGGGAATTGTCTTTGAAACGGTAGAGAACAATATGGGAAAAGGAGAAATCGCTGGTTACCAGCATGCTGTCCTTTTCCATGTTGTTTTCAAAAGCTGTTTCCATCGGGTTTGTTACTACTCGGGGATTGTATGCTAAAGGGTTATTCAAACTTACATCAAAAAACATTTTAATGTTTTTGTAGCAAATTTGTTTCCTTGTAAAACATGGATTATGAAGAAAAGTACAGGTGTAACTACTAAATGTGAAGCTATTACAGCAAAATAGAAAAAGATTGGTACAGACAACTTTCCTTTTCCAGAATGTTCTCAAGGGTATTCTGCTGCATGACAGAAAAGGCTAGGTGCAGGCGGTAATGCATATCAGAGTGCTCTTAAGCTTTTTTTTTTTTTTATCCAGACAATTCTTTGTTTTATCAACCTGAAGATTTCACTGAGGCTAGTGTTAGCTCCCTTTGTAAAGTGTCAGAGGTATCCAAAGTTGGAGAAAAAACTACAAGTGCTGTAAGTAAAACTGTGTTGCTAAACATGTAAATGAGAATCTATACATAACCTTTTATGGGTCCTGATGGCTCCATGGATTTGTAACCAGAAAGCAGAGCAAAGGCATGGCGTCCACAATACGCAAGATATTACATATTACATTATATAGGCAAAGTTTGTCACAAAATGAATGCCTGTGCCAGAGAATCACAGTTTGAATTTGATCTCAACATGTAGCCCTAGCCATGTGGGGATTTCCTTGCACAAGGCACTACAGAGCTGTAGCTTTACGCCAAAGATAACCAGGAAAGATATGGACTAGTGAGCTGCTGCCATGATACTGAACTATTGTCCATCGAAGCAGTGTAAAACAAAATTTTAACAACCCTTACCCAACAGGGCATGACATGTTGGTATTCGCCAACCATTCTAACCTGTATTCTTAGAACTGTAATTCTAAACTTTAAAAATAAGTTCATAGCTGATTGGCCAGATCATTAGGTTCAGCCAATCAGAAATTGTGTTACTTGGAAGTTTAGAACACTCTTGACAGTTGGAATAAGAATGTAGATTAGAATCTTAGAATACAACCCAGTGGTTTGGTGAAAAAAAAAAACAGCCTTTGAATCATATTTATTGCAAGACCCCTACTGCTGAAGAAGTGAATTATTTTAGCATTTTTTAAAGCTGTAAAGTGTAATCAAGATGTATTTGTGTTGGCTTGGGGATTACAATTAACCCTTTACTAAACAATCCATTGTTTGGTCCTGAGGAAAATGGTGTTTGAAAACATTGTTGGAGGAGAAAATGCTGACGACTAGCCTTTTCTCTGTTTGCCACAACGTTCTCTGCTCATTCAAAGACAATCATGTGACCCTCATAATTTGGGCTGCAAAATTAATGCTTTCAGGACAAGTCTAAAATTGCATGTACCTTGTCATCGAATCTAGACTTAAAGCACAGAACACTGCTTTAGTTGGTTCAGTGTACATTGTCCATGAAGATTAACATGGGGTATGATCCGGGTTGGTATTCACCAACAATTCTTAATTTCATTCTTAGTCTTAGATTTTAAAAAGTAATACAACTTATCAGCTAAACCATTATTAAATTTATTTTTTCAACTGTATCTTCCTTTTCAGATTCTTAACTACCATTTAACAAGGGATAGAAAAGAACTTAGGAATAACAAAGAAGCCAAGAAAAAGAAGAAGAAGGAGCAAGAACAGTCTGTGTTCACTGATGAGGACTTCGAAAAGTTCTTTTTGGAATATAATGACCCCTTGAATACAGGTTGAACTTTGACCCCATGATTCATACATGAGTCAAAGATTAAGAGGAGTTCCACTTGGAATGCAATGATTTGTGAATAAGGTCTTTATTTTGACCTTTTACACATTGATTAAAAGCAGCATTTAGAATAAATTAGATTTTTTTTTTTTAAATATACATGTCATAGCCCATTAAAAACAAGCTGACTTTTACCACCTTTATTAGTCCCCTGCTGGCGAAGCCGAAGGGGACTTTAGGTTTGCACTCCGTCCGTCCGTCTGTCCGGCAATTCAGTTTTCCGGACTTTTTTTCTAAATCCTGGTACATATTGAGCTGAGTTTTGGTGTGTAAGTCACCCACTATCACTTACAGATCAAGTTCGAGTTTCGTTCCAGTCCACTTGTTTTTCACGGATTTACTGGCCTTGGAGTTACAAAATTTCACTGATAAATCAGTTTTCCGGACTTTTTTCCTAAACGCTGGTAGGTATTGATCTCAGATTTGCTGTGTAACTCAACCACCATGACTTACAGATCAAGTTCGACTTTCGTTCTGGTCCACTGGATTTTCATGGATTTACGGGCCTTGGACTTAAAAAATTTCACTGATAAATCAGTTTTCCGGATTCTTTTTTCTAAAGGCTGGTAGATATTCACCCGACTTTTGCTAAGTCAACCACCATGACTTACAGATCAAGTTCGAGTTTCGTCCCGCTCCACTGCTTTTTGACACATTTACGGGCCTTGGACTTACAAAATTTCACTGATACAACATTTTTCTGCATTTTTTTTCTAAACACTGCTACATATAGAGCTGATTTTTGGTGTGTACATCAACCACCGTGACTTACATATCAAGTTCGAGTTTCGTCCTGGTTCACTGCTTTTTGACGCATTTACGGGCCTTGGACTTAAAAAATTTCACTGACATGCCAGCGATACACACGGCCGGTAGGGGACTGGGTATTGCTATGCATTACTATCAGAATGCTTGTTCTGTATAATAGTTATTCGAATTGGGACACATTAAAAATTGAGCCATGCTTTGTGAGCATGGGGCTTAATGCATTTTCAAAATGTGTCCACCCATTCTCGACTTTACACGTTCCCATAATGCAATACGAGTGACAGGACTTCCGGTTTAAGACGAAGCCAAGAACGATAACGATAACACAGAAAACCGTGTAATTAAACGGCATTTTTGTAGTAGAAAACTCCAATTTTGGAAGAATAAGTTGCACAACGATACTGTATATGTCAAGAACATAGATCTACGTATGCGCTTTTATCCTCACGAGGATCGGAATTAAGGTAAAATGATTTGGTAGCGAAAATTTCATGAGGTGGGTGGGGTATTATGTTCCAGTTTAGGCCAGTAGTCTGAGTTGAACGCATTTAAAGGCAGTTTGTAATGTTTCTATTCACCGTGATATATTGGTTTAAATAAGCTCTGGAGAGCTGTTGACGTCTTAAATTCTAGGACCTTGTTTCAGAGTCAGTGAAAACTAAATAGTTTTCCGTCCAAAGCTCTGCCCCCAATTTTGCGTTGGACTGATCACTCCGATGCCCTCCTCCACATTCCTTACATTATACAATGATTAAAGAAGGTAACCTTTAAATTAACCCTTTATGGTTACCACACAATCCTGAGTTTTAACAACCCCAAGGAAAAGGACCTTTAAAAACATCGTGGAAAAAGAGAAAAATGCTGAAAACCATCATTTTCTCCTTTTCTCACACTCTTTTCTACTCATCCAATTAGGCAAATTTCATAATTTGTGCAACAATGAAACTGACATCTGCAATCGCTTTCAATTAGGACAGTCTAAAGATTTGTCATCAGGTATAGATTTAAGGGAAAAAACATTATTAAAAAACATATTTTATTTTAAATTAAGTTGTATTAACAAGCCAGCATCAATGTCATGTCTTTACCCAGGCTACTCTGTATGTGTATTTAAAATATATATTTATTTCATTCCCTTTTCAGTCTGTAAATAATACAGATGGATAAGATGCTGGGAAAAAAGGAGATTTTAAAGTCACTGAGAGTACCAAAAACCTACAATGAAGTAGCTGCTTTGAAAAGTCAAGAACTTAAACAATTGTGTGGAGAGTATAACATTGACTTAAACTTTCCAAAGAAGGCAAAACTAATATTTTTGTGCCATGCACTTGGTATATCTACCACAGGGGAAACAAAAGCAAGCAGAAATTTGAGTGCAGATTGGGATTTGAGTACCAGCCAGCATGAAGAACTTGAAAAACTCTTGACATTTAGGGCCCTCACAAATATTACAGAATGGATAACCGATCTGACATTGGTTCCAGATATTGATGAGTCACTTGTGAAAAAGTACTTAATACAAACAAATGTCCTAACAGTGAAAAACGCTAGGACTTACAAAATATCGAGACCGTATCAACTGAAATCCAATGTCCACTCAATTAGATTCTTTCCTAACACTGGTTCAGAAACATTCAGCATCTTAAGTGCGCGATGCAATCCCTCACAGTCTACAAGCCCTGATGAAGTGAAGGTTTTATTTGTTGTATTAGACAAAATTACTGGAGTACCGTATGGTGGTTTATGTACATGTACTATTGGTTTTTCGGAGACATGTGGTCATATAGGTGCCGCTTTGTTCAGACTTGCTGATCTTGTTACCTCTGGTGTAAAAGAAGTACCAGATCAGCTTTCCTGCACAGAAAAACTGTGTGAATGGACCGATCCCAAAGGATCCAAAGCCCCAGCAACAGTCCTCGATGAATTAAAGATTAAAAACATTGAACAGCCAGTAAGAAGAACAGTGAATGACTTTGGTAAAAAAATTGGAAACCCTGACCCTCCTTCATATGATGCTATTTTACAGCTACAATCCGCATTGTATGCAGCAACAGTACAAACAAACCAATTTTGTCCAGCAGTCAGCATACTAAATGCAAAGCGATTCAGGCCAGCAACGGTTCAAGTCCAAGAACCACAGACTTACACCTGTCTACCAAATACCATATTATTTGACAGTCCAGAATTAATTTATAACAAGGAATTAATTGTGGAAACAGCCCCACTTCAGATAACAGACTTCCCACATAAAAAATTTAGTGCTCAGCCAAGAGAAAATGAGCTGCATCATGAAGTTGAGAAGTTTGTAAACAATTTGAAATATCCTAGTCAAGATATCCGAAAAAATAGAAAACTCGACATTAGGGCAAAGTGAAAATCCATCATGGTTCCAACACAGGAAAGGGGCCATTACTGCCTCAATATTCTCTAAAGTGTTAAATGCTGTAGAAAAAAATAGACAAAATTGTGAAAGCCTTGTACAGGAAATACTTTCTGATAGAAAGCCAAAAATGCCTACCATTGCAGCTTTGAAATGGGGACTAACCCATGAAAAGACAGCCAAAACAGAATATTTGAAAAAATTTCAAAAATGGCACAAAGATCTGGAAATGCTTGAATGCGGACTTAAGGTGTGCAAAGACTACAATTTTGTAAGGGCGAGTCCAGATGGGATAGTCCACTGCAAATGCCACAAGGAGGATCGTCTGATAGAAATTAAATGCCCATATGCATCCAGAGATCTAACTGTGAGTGAAGCTGTTAAAGTGGGCAGAATTAAATATCTTGAAACAGACAGTGGTCACTTTTTGCTAAAGAGGAAGTCATCAGACAGCTACTTCATACAGTGCCAGGGCTTAATGGGTGTTTGTAAAATAAAAAACTGTAACTTTGTTGTTTGGACTCAAAAAGACTTAGTGACCATCAATGTGCCATTTGATGAAAGTTTCTGGCAGAACCAACTACTTCCGGCATGTATTAAATTTTTCAAGAGATATATTGTACCCAGGATTCTGCTTCCTATTGATATTCAACCAGTGAAACCATCTGTCCAAGAAATGAAAATTTCACAAGAGAAAAAAAGGAATAAGTTGCAACATGGACCAAGTAGGAAGGACGGATTAGAGAATGCTAGTCAAAAACTTGA
The DNA here is from genome assembly GCA_945859785.2 of Tridacna gigas. Taxonomy (NCBI): domain Eukaryota; kingdom Metazoa; phylum Mollusca; class Bivalvia; order Cardiida; family Cardiidae; genus Tridacna; species Tridacna gigas. The sequence continues at coordinate 45,474,657 of OX244030.2, read as the reverse complement.
AGTAAAACAGAAAATCGCATTTCCTAAAAACCTGAAACTGTCATCAAACACTAAGAAGAAACCATTGATGGCTGTATCAGTTATGCAGCTGAATGGAAATCTATACAAGTGTGGAATGTGTAAAAAAGTGCTCCCAGAGAACAATATTCTTCAAGACAATTCGAATGCTAGTGTGGGATGTGACTGTCCAAATTGTGGTGGCTGTGATGTTTGGTTTTGTTGGCCATGTGCTAAGTATGATGACGAGTGGTTGCAAGAAGGTATTGATTGGTATTGTCCGCACTGTACAAAAACATGTGATATAGTGTATTAATTAATACTTTAGATATGACACCTAACTTGTTATTAAACTGCAAATTTACAGACTCTCTGACTTTGAAAGCATTTGCACCCCTCATAAGAAATGTGGCTGAATTTATGGTATTTGTCCTTCATTATGATGAGAAAAATGAACAGAAAAAAATGGAAAAGGATAAAATACTGGTTGCCAGCATCTTCTCCTTTGCACACAATGTTTTTAAAAGCTTTCCTCCTCAGGGTCGTTAAAATTCTAGACTGTTAAGAAATGCTGTAAAAGAACAGATACTGTTCAAATATGACTTGATGCCCCCACATACATTGTGCCCGAGAAAAACTGTGAGTCCACGCTCCCCCCCTTGACAATTTTTGGAGCAGTACTTTGGGATTTTTCTTTTGAAAAACTGATGCTTAGCACAAAAGAAACTGGAACTCCTCATCTAGAATGTCAATAGGACTTGTAAGATACATAGAACAAAAAAGTCAGTCTTTCAGTTTATATAATATTTATTTAATAATTCTATAACTTTGTCAAACCCTTTACTAAACAATCCCAAGTTCTAACAACCATTATCAAGGCAGCTCTAGAAAAAATTGTGGGAGGAGGAGGAGAAAATACTGGTAACCAGCATCTTCTTCTTCAACATATTCTACTGTTTCAGTGACATATCGCATCATTTGAGCCATGTGTAATTTCTCATCTGCCTTTTGCTATTAATTTAGACAGGTCTAAATTTCATTGCATGGTAAAGTAATAATGGTTAAACAATAACATACATATATCTGTACTCATATTTATACTGTACAGTTATATACATGCATTTCTTTTGAATGTAGTAACCACATGCTGGGGTGTTAACCCTTTACTAAAATTTTGAGTTTAATAACGAGAGAAAGAAGACTTGGAAAATCTTGTTGAAAAAAAGGGGGTCATCAGCAAGTTCTCCTTTTTCCACAATGTTAGTATCCTTTTTAACCCTTAACTAAACAATCCTGTGTTTTAATGACCCTGAGGAAGAAGCCTTTCAAAAACAAGGTGGGAAAAGTAGAAAATGCTGGTAACCAGCATTTTCTCCTTTTCTTGCAAAGTTTTCTACCCATTCAGAGACAAATATCATCAAGTTAGCCTCGTTTATTTTGTTTTCTGCAACAGATTTGAATTTGGACAGGTCTAAAATTTTGTTGTTTTTTAAAAAGTTATGATAGATCTCCTCATATTTAGTTTTTCTTCTGCACATGCTATCGACTTTTACAAGTCTAAAATTCCATTGTTTGGTAAAGAATTAAAGCCTGTGAAACAGCAAAATGTTTACCAGACAGTTTCCTTTTTTTCAGGACATTTGAAAACATTTTGCAAAAAGGAGGAAAATAAATGCAAGTAACCAGCAATTAATCATCTTTGGACTATGTTTTCCAGCATTTCAATGATTAAACAAATTGTCGTTTTCATTATATAAATGACCAAGACTTTGTGGTCTGCTTAAGAGTTACATATCTGAAGGGTTAACCCTTTAAAACAGAATCACCATGATTTAATGACCCTGAAGAAGAAGACTTTTGAAAACAATGTGGGAAAAGGAAAAATGCTGGTAACCAGCATTTTCCTTTGTCACAGTGTCTCTAACCCTTCAAATAGAAATTTCAGTTTTTTAAGCCGTGTTAATTTTTTCCTTTGGTAATGAGTTAAAGCCATCAATTTTGCCATCAGACATTTAAGAAATAACTGTAAACATGTAATCCATTTTTTCATGTATTATCACCGTAACTCTGTTGGCTTTCATTCTTTTCATTATGCTACTGTAAGTACTTGCAGAAAGTTTGTGTTGTTCATATACAAAGGTATTTGTGATACAGTTTACAAGATTTAATATGCACCAGTGTACATGTACAATGTTACAGATGTTTAACTCTTGACCAAGCAAGAACACTTTGGATTTGATCAAATTGAAAGCATTAAATTTTGCATGTGACAAAAAAAATGTTGCTTAAATGGTGGATTTTGTCTTTAAGGTAGAAAACATTGTGGGAAAAGGAGAAAATGCTGGTTACCAGCATTTCTTTTTCTTTTCCCACAATGTTTTCAATGTGCATATTTCTCAGGGCGATTAAAAGTTGGGATTGTGTGGTAAACAGTTAAGACAATATGGATACATCTCCCGTTCAATACTCAACAATATTTCAAAAAAGTTCATATTGGAAGTATTTACAGAAACTTAACAAATCTTGTGGCTCATTATACTGGATTTGCCAGAACATTCTACATGTAAGATCAGAACATATATAACAAAGCTGTCTTTACCTTTTACTATGCAATCCCAAGTTCTAACTACCATGAGAAAGACAGCTTCTGAGAACATTGTGGGAAAAGGAGAAAATCCTAGTAACTACCTCCTTTTCCCACAATTTTCTCTTGTTCATCAACAAATTTCATCACTTGCACCACATTTAAATTGTTGCCTGTAAATGCTTTCAATATGGACTAGTATAATATTTTGCTGTCTAGTCAAGGGTTAATACTTTATCAAACAATCCTGAGTTTTAACGACCCTTAGGAAATGATGTTTAAAAAGCATTATGGGAAAAGAAGAAGATGCTGGTAACCAGCATTTTTTCCTTTCTCCTAAGGTTTCCCACCCATTCAAAATCAATTTCCTTAATATGAGTGATATTTGTCACCTGCCAATGCTTTTTATTTGAATGGGTATAATATTTTGTTATTTGTTAAAGGAATGGATTAAGAACCATATTCCTATAATTCCAACTTTTTGTTACATGTAAATGTACAACAAGTAGGGTTGCAGGAGTTCTTGTATGGCTATGTTCATATGAGTGTTCATGTAAGATTCAGTCATATTTTCTTTCAATGGTATTTAGTTCTACATGTATGTTTGACATCTTTTGTAATAAATTGCTTTACTATCAAAAGTTCTTGTATTTCTTTGATTATGTTCAGGCACAAATTGATAATTTTAGTCCTCCATAATTTGACAATCCATTGTCATTGGAAATTCCATAGAATTGAATTTGCATTATGTCATCATTTTCATATACATTACAATTGAAAAAGCTCTCCATTTTCAACAGCACTTCAATTTTTCTCCTTTTTTCAAACACCTGTTACCAGAATTGCGTCCTTTTCACACAATGTGTTCCACTCTTTAAAACAGTGCTTCTGACAAAGACAATTCTAAAATTTTGTTTTTTGAAGTTATTGAAGTAAAAGATTCTGTTTCAATGAACTTTGTCTCACACATGAGTTAGAGAGGGAGAAAAACATAATATGGTTCCCTAAACCTTAACCACAAAATGTTAAAGTTTAATGACGCTGAGCAGAAAGGCTTTTGAAAACATCGTGACAAGTGGAAAATATGCTGATAATCAGCATTTTTCCAACAATGTTTTCTATCCTTCCAAGAACAAATTTCAGTTTTTGAGTCACATTTATGTTGTAGTCTGCAAATGCTTTCAATTTAGGCCCGTCTAAAATTTAACTCTTTAACACACAGTGGTAACCAGCATTTTCTCCTTTTCCAACAATGTTTTCTATCCTTCCAGGAACAAATTTCAGTTTTTGAGTCACATATATGTTTTGGTCTGCAAATGCTTTCAATTTCGGCCTATCTAAAATTTGGTTGTTTGGTAAAGAGTTAAACCTTACATGAAAAAATGTGCTTTATTTGTGACTGCTCAAAAATAAGCCTCGTACAACACTGTGAAAAAAGGACAAACTGCAGGTGACCAGCTTCTCATTATCCCACTCTGATTACTACCCTTTCAACCAATCTTATTGTTCAAGCTGTATTTGTCATCTACAAATCTACATCTACATTTTGGAAAAATCAAACATATTAAGAGTCTGGTGAGGTTTAACCCTTTACCATAAAATCCTGGGTTTTCATGACCCTGGGGAAGAAGACTCAAGGCTTTTAAATTGAAAAAAAAATTAAAAACATTGTCGGAAAAGGAGGGAATGCTGGTAACCAGCTATGTCTACTTTTCCAGCATTGTACTCCACTCTTTCAAAGCTAAACTCACATCAGTTAAATCACATTTAATTTGAGGTGTGTTCCTGGTTTTGATTTGGATGAGTCAAAAAGTTTGTAATTTGGTAAAGAGTTAACGTTTGATAATTGGTAATTGGAAATAAGTCATATATGCACAAACAGTAAATATCTGCTCGACAAGGTCCTGCATATTAAGTCTGATGATTCTTTCCAAAAAGTAGAATGTCTTTATCCGTTGAATTATACGTTCAACATGTATTCTGGCCTTGGATATATTTTCAGACCGCTTTGCTTCCTCTTTGGTGATTTGTGGCCTCTCCCGTCCTTTAAATTCTGGAATTACTAACGTAACACCTTTTTTCTTCAAGTCATAGCTAATATTGAAGCCTCTATCTGCCATAACTGTTTCACCACACTGAAGTCCTTGCATTAAACTTTCGCTGTTTAAAGTAATGTGTTTATCTGAGGCTCGGCCACCCCATGCTCTGGAAACATAATTAACTGCCAAGTTTGGGGACAGGCCAACAAGGAATTTGACAGTGTCATGATGTTTGTAATTTGAAAAAGTCTTTTTCCTGGAGTCAAGATTTGAAGCCCTTTGTAGCATCAGTTCTGTACAGTCTAGAACAATCTTCAAGTTGTCATAGGACTCATAACATTCCGCAATATCACGTTCTGAGCTCTGCATTTCAAATAGAATTTTCAGTTCATTACTCAAGAAGTTTATCCAAGTTGAAAATATTATTGAAATATGGCCTGCACTTGCATCGAATGTTTGGGACAAATCCTCATTAAAGTTTCCGGTCTTCAGTTTCACTAAAACTATGAAAAACTCTTCTTCGAACGAAAATTTTCTCTGCCTACTTCTTGATGTGGAAGAGCTTGAAATGCTTGTCGAGTTTCCACGCCAATAGCTTAAATTTCCATCCTTACACCTTGTTTTCAAATATGTGGCCAGGGCACTAAAAACTCCATAATTCGGTAAATTAGTCCAAAACTTAAACTTGTTATCATCATCTTTAATATTTTCCAACCTAAGAAGTTTATTTCTGAGAGAAGAATTTTCTTCCTTCAAGGTCTCAATTTCTTCTTTATGCTGACAGTCAGAACCTGCATGGATCCCTGGCATCCTGATGTAATCATGGTCAGTTGGACACGTAATGTCATAGGTCAGTCTCTTAGGACAGCCCATTGCAGATGCAGTACCAACCGACAGTGATCTCTTTCTTTTTCTACCTGTGGAATCCGCATTTTGAATTACACCTGCAAATATAAGGAAACATCTTGTTAAAAAACAAGTATACAATGAATTAGTTATTAACCCTTTACCACACAATCCCGAGTTTTAACCACCTTGAGGAAGAAGCCTTTTGAAAACTTGGTGGAAAAAGGAGAAAATGCTGTTAACCAGTATTTTCTCTTTTTCCCACCATGTTTTCCACCCTATCAAAGAAAAATCTCATCATTTGAGCCAAATTGAAATTGTCGTCTGCAAATGCTTTCAATTTGGATAGGTGTAACATTTTGTCATGTGGAAAAGGGTTAATGTGTGTATACTGGAAATTTAATAGTTTCGGAAATGCCTTCAACATGCAAAAGCCCAAATGAAAGTCTCATCTTGTGAAGGGTTGACTGATGAAGTGATTAATCAAGCCAGCTCTATAGTATAATTATTAATGCTTGCATCAGTAAAGAAAAAAATAATCTTCTACCTGCTTTCTTAGCGCTCTGTGTTTGTCTGGTATTTGGTCTGTTTCTTGCAAAAATCGTCGGTATATATGCTGGGTGTTCAGGATTGTCTACCTTCTCCCCTAAAATTGAAAAAGGATAAGTGGATTCAGAATTAAAAATAGTATGTAGCTGGTCAAACCAACTTCTAAACAGTTCTGCCATTTAGGACCAACTTTTGAACATTTCAGCCATTTAGGACCGTGAATTTAGCATATGATCTAACTGAAAAATGTTTCGTGGATAAACATCCATTTCAACTGGCATGAAAGTGGTAGAGTGTAAACAATTTCTGTCTGTGGTTTCAATGATTGATTTTCTTCCCCACCCCACCTAGCTCTTTTTAAAGCATAGAAGTCTGTTTGACCTGGAGCAAATGAAATTAATTTCTTGAAAACAACTGTTTGATTAAAAAAAACAAAAAACTTTTAATTAAATTAAAATCACCACAAGAATATAAACAAGAATATAAAACAACATCACAGTGCGTAGATTTCAGTTTTAACAATCGTATCTCTAACGCACATACACATTTTTACCGGGCGAACAAGCCCTGGGACGAACAATCCCAATTCCGATCAATAAAATGGTAAAATAAGAAATTTGTCCATCGATTTGTACGACTTCAAACTTTTAGGAGAAAAAGGCACAATATATTACCTCCAGTAAAATGCTCAGAACAAACTCTGGACCATTTATTTGGGACGAACGGAGTTTCGATGACTTTAACTCTGGGCGTCTCTTCCGCGTTACTCTGCCCCTGTGGTAACTGTATTTTCACATTTCGTCTGATTTGTTTTAACCATAGTTCCCTTCTTTTCTCATTCTCTGGGATTTTATAGAAGGATACGTGTTTTCCGTTGTATTTACATTTTCCACGACTATTGGAACATCCGGGAACGCAGCAAAAATCTCCAGTGTAATGCTTAACTTTTCCACGTAATTTGGCATTCGGCATACCTCGGGTGATCCGGTGATCAAATCCCTCGGCTGTATCACGTAGCTTGATATGCACCTACACGGTACCACAGGTGAACGGCGAGCGACAGTGTAAATCCTGTATTGCACAGTAATATACTGAAAGGTAAACAACTTGTGATGTATTTTCAGTACTCCAGTCACGAATTCCATGCTGTGTACAAGTCATTTCAATACCAATATTAACATCCATAGTACCAATGGATAGCGGAAACATTATGCTACAAGAAAATCATGTCGCAATATGAGCCATTTCAAGTTGCTAAGAAAAATCTAGCTCGAAACTGTCAAACAACCCAACTCGGAAGAGACCTGATTGCATTGAGTCACGAAAATTTTCAAGAGATAAAACCCATTTTCAGCGCGAAAAATGTCCGTTCTTATGCAAGGTGCATTTGAAGCCTACAAATTTAAAAGTATATCTGCAATGAAAATAGAACTTCAATATGTTTTTGTGTTTTACGAAGCTTTTTTTATTTGAAAATGTCCAGCCGTGTAAACAGTCATCCTTTATGGCCTACTAAGCATGCTTTTGTATCGCGTTTTCTCATTGGCCGGGTCCAGACACACCTTCATCGATAACCAATGAGAAAACGTTTTGAAAAACAAACCGAGCATGCGCAGTATGTCAAAATGGTAGGCAGCTGAGCGCAGGACAGATTTACCGATGAAAATAAGGATCGTACAGCCTATTCACATCAAACAGTTTAATGTTTCAGGTTTATACGCCTTATTATTGCTGGACCCGAAATGATACCTGTCAAATATTCAACGGCTTTCACGTTGAAAATGGGTTTTATCTCTTGAAAATTTTCGCGATTCAATGCAATCAGATCTCTTCCGAGTAGGGTTGTTTGACAGTTTCGAGATAGATATTTCTTAGCAACTTGAAATGGCTCAAATTGTGACATGATTTTCTTATAGAATAATGTTTCCGCTATCCATTGGTACTATGGATGTTAATATTGGTCGTAAAATAACTTGTAAACAGCATGAAATTCGTGACTGGGGTATTGAAAATACATTACGAGTTGTTTACCTTTCAGTATATTACTGTGCAATACAGGATTTACACTGTCGCTCGCCGTTCACCTGTGCACGGTACATTTCGCACATCTCCGGAAGCACACCGCTTTACCGTTATTGAAATTGTAAGGCTCCTCTTTAGAAAGAACACATGAGTAAATTTTCTATCGTTATCTTTCTAAGAGTATTTCAGTCGGCAAACGGTTTGTACATTCAATTTTTAGCGTGGTTTATCAATTCCGTTAGGAGCTTTCATCGACAGATCGATAGAAGTGATTAACTTCACACTGGTTGTTCATGTCGTTGCTAAGCGATCTACAGGGGCGCCGCCATGTTTAAGATCATGTGATTGGTAGTTCAAAATGGCAGCCTCCTTTACACGGACGAGGTTAGATGTAGGTACGGAATCGGCCGAGTTGTGACGAGTGGTAATTTGGGTGACGCAACAGTCGCCATTTTTACCGGAAGTCCTGTTAGAGTAAGGCATTATGGGATATGCAAATAAGGCGAATGTCAGCCTGCGCAGTCCGCACAGGCTGACCAGGGCGGAAACATTTTGCTATTGTTCAATTTTCTGCATGTCAAAGGAACAATGTTTTTTATAATTCATTGGGTTGTTAGACAAACTGGATTTTATGGTTCCATAATACTCTGATGACTTGCTTGGTATCATGCATTACAGAGATGCATTTTTGCCAGAGGATGGCTCATTTAATACAAGTTTTGACATGCCAAGCTTGAAAGATTATTTAGAAGCGTTCTCTCACATTTATGTGGATGGTAATATCGAACTGTTAATTCATACAAACAGTGAAAGTGATGAGGCTTATACTGCTTAGTGGATGCATAGTATTTATTTAATGCTTAACCTGACAACAGAAATTCAGACTCTTTTGAATTAAGAACAGTAGCAGCATCCAAATTAATAATGGTTCAAATGATGGGATTTTTCATGCTATTTTCTGCCCTTCCAAATACAAATCACATGTGAACGAAGCTCTGTTAAAAAGGGGGTTAATGCATCTGGGAAAATTATCAACCCAGGTCATCCTGCACAGACTGACCTGGGCCGAAACTTTTCGCTATTTGTCAACTTTCTGTATGTTCAAGGACCATTCTACCTCATGATTCAGTCAGTTGTTAAAAAAAAAGTGGCAATTATTGATCCATAATAATGTGATGGCTTGCTTGGTACAATGCATCACGGAGATGCTTTAAGACCCCTTTGGCCAGAGCGTGGCACATTTTATTGTTTGCAAAACGTATTTATCATCAAGTCTTAATTTTGTTGCGTGGTAAAAGAGTTAAACAAATACATTTTTCAGCAGATAGTTCGAAAAATATGTTTTGTAAAATACTGTTTTATAAACTACCGGTATGAATAAATAAGATGACACACTATTTTTTCAAATGAATACAGTGTGGAACAGTAGCATACAGAGATATTGCTTGTTGCAAGCAATTTCTGTTTTTGCTGCAGTGGTTTCAAGATGCCTGCTGGTAGCAGAAAAGTCATCTGCTGAATAACTGTATTGTATTTTGCAGGAGATTTTGTTGGTTATAAGCCAATTTGTTTATTTGATTTGAAAAGTAGAAAAACTGAGAAAACACAATTTTGAAATTTTGTAATCTATAAAGAGCAACTAATATACAACCAAAATGATCACAGATGAATTTCTTTAATTGATAGATTCAAGGTATTGTGAAGTACAAAGTAACCATATAACATAGAAAAAAAGAACTTTTTGATATTAACTTTCATGCATAGCTCAGACACACCATCTGTTTTAATATTCTGACATATGCATAGCTCAGACACATCATCTGTTTTAATATTCTGACATATCTGGTCTTGTATCCGTCATCTTAAAATACATTTAGTTGTACATGTACTTCTAGACTGCAGATTTATAGTGCATTTTTTTGCTATCGTAAAAAGTAACTTGCCATTACCGTGATAAAAACCAATATGACAAGAAAAAATCTGAAACTTAAGGTTGATTCACCCATGCGTTGCATGAAGTTGATATCTAAATGTACCCGATACACATAGTGAAAATAGCATATTACTTTGTCATCATTGTATATTATATTAAGATTGCTTACACAAGTAATTGCATGTTTCGTTTTTGAGCTGGTCCTTGCAAGAAAACGGCACTTTCATTTACTTTTCAATATTTCAGCATTTACAAATTAAATATTCAAATTTTGCTCAGTTGATGCAGTTAGTCTTTGAAAGGGTAGAAAACATTATAGGAAAAGGAGAAAATGCTGGTAACTAGCATTTTCTCCCTTTTCAACACTGTTTTCAAAACAATTCATCTTCAGGGTTGTTAAAACACATGATTGTTTGGTAAAGGGCTCACTGGTATGGAATATAACATCTGCTGCTAACAATGTAATATTTGTACCATGTGATTTCTCACATGATCAATGGCTGTGATATCCTAGAGGGTTTACTTGCAAAAATATTCTATGATAAAGCTCTTTAGTCTTCTGTCATTAAAAGTCACAAAAGCCACCGACATTTTTATGTTAATGCATGTAGCCTCTTGAAAAGAAATATATAACAGCATAGATCACATAATTTTAACAGCCCAAGTATACTGTGTTTCTCATCAAATCCAAAAGTTACAGCATTGTTTGGTAAAGGGTCAATACTTTAGTACATATGGAAATCTTGTATCAAAAAGAGGAATTTCTTGAGATGAGCCATTTCTGATTTTGCTGCGATGTTTTTAAAAGCTGGCTCGTGTAGTCAAATATTAATGGATAGACAATGTTTTGCTTTCTTTTCTTCCTCTGCATGTAAATTGTAAAAAATAACATCATAATTATAAATTTTGACTTTATTCATTCTTTTTACATTTCATGCACCTCTGACAAAACAATATAATAAGATAAAGCTAAATATAATACAGTCATTTCAAGTAGAGATTTTGGGCTTTTCTGGTGGGTGGGGCATTGCTATTATAGGTGGGAGAGGGGTATTGTCATGAATTGGACGGAGGATGGGTGTGTGTCGATCTAACAAATCAGCAACATCAAGCCTTGGAGTTCCAAGTTGTGTTGAAACAGGCTTCAATCCACTCTGTCCTTGATTCAAAGTGTCTATTCTTCGAATATACTGTAACAGAAAACGGATTATCAAACTTAAATAGCCGCTGTACAAATACAACTTTTCACCCCTCTAAGATCCAGGTTTAGTAAACAGTCTGGGAAAAGGAGCAATTCCTTGTAATACGCATTTGCTCATTTTCTCCTTTAATAGTCATCTTTTTCCTTCCCCACAGATGTTTTTCACTATTGTTATTGTCACAGTTTTTCTTAACCTGAACAGTAATAGGTTAACCCATTACTACAGTCCTGTGTTTTAGTGACCCTGTGGAGGAAACCTTTTGAAAACATTTAGGGAAAAGGAGAAATTGCTGGTAGCCAGCATTTTCTCCATTTCCCACAATATTTCCCACCCTTTCAAAGACAAATCCGATCATCTGAGTTCTATTTAATTTGTTGTTTGTAATTACTTTCAATTTTGGACTAGTCTAAAATTTTGTTGCTTTGCAAAGAGTTAACCAATTACCATACAGTCTAGTTTTAGACATACTTCTTCTGTCATTTCTGTAAGTGAATATGAGCAGGGAACAGTATTTGACTTGCAGGTGATACAAGTGATGTTGAAGCTGAAAAATTATTTTATCCATGGATGCAGTCGTAGGCTGCTGAAACTCCATTGGCCTAACACGGGATAACAAAATTTTCCCTATCCGACACCGTTACTATAAATAGCACGTTGGCGACTGCCTCTGTATCACATATAGAAACACAAGGTGTGCAACGAAATTGAAGAAAACTTTTATCCATGTCCTCTTTCAGAGATAATATTTAACCGAAAGCGGAAAAATAAACCTAGTTACCGTTGCAGATGAGATCACAAATGATTTTTCTGGTTTACCCTGACCTTCGACAGTTCCAAATGTCTCTTGCAATCAAACAATAGCTCTGATCTAAAAAAAAATTAAAAGCTTCCACGTTTCCTGGATCACCATGCGCTGACGTCACACAAATAATTATCCTGCAGCAAATCATAACTAAAATAATTCTTTTAAACAAAGATCTAATATTTTTTGTTGGTATTTTGATGAAATTATAAGATTAATATTTTGACTGCTGTGATGCATCTCTTCATCTAATACAGTCTCATGATTTTTGTCTTCAATTTCGCATATTTTCAAATGCGTATTTCACGTTTATTGGTCAAAAACTTTGGCACAACTTTTGATAGTGAATTAATGTGCGTTATTATTCGCTGCGTTATAATGAAGTTTGTGATGTCAGCGCATGGTGACCCGGAAAATGTGGAAGCTTTTTAAATTTTTTCAGATCAGAGCTATTGCTTGATCGCAAGAGCTGTTTGGAACTTTCGAAGGTCAAGGTACACAAGAAAAATTATCTGTGAACCCATCTGCAAAAGTAACTAGGTTTATTTTTCCGTTTTTGGTTAAATCATCTCTAAAAGGGGTCAAATTTTTGTCGATTTCGTTGCACACCTTGTCTAATTATATACAATATAGAGGCAGTCACCAATGTGCTATTTATAGTAATGGTGTAAATGAAAATTTGTGTATTCCGTGATATACAGGTGATGCACCAATAAGCAAACATGTTCGATGATCGACCATGGAAAATTTTAGTGTTCTGTGATAGACCAATGGAGCTTCAAAGGCCTGTGATACAGTCATGATCCATGTTGTGACAGTTGAATAAGAATTCAAAGAGAAATTCATACAAAATGACCAGGTATCTCTTATAAAAGAAATTTTGAGTTGCCTCCATATGCTTGACATAAATGTTGGTTATAAAATGTGAAACACTCCATTATTAGTCTTTCGCACAATATACTCTAAATTGATTAGGTTCAGGCTTGACAAAATCTGTCTTCAACATTAACAGCATGTACTTACTCTAGCTGGTCCCTTTTTCACTCTACCACCTTCTCTGATGGTGACCCCTGGTGCAACATCCATATTTTCAATCTGAAAAAGAGAAAATTGTATAAAAGATTTACCTGTACTGATTTTTGTGTGTCACAGAGGTGTTTTTTTTATTTGATAAAATGCTCAAGAAAATGGTGTAATTTTGACAAAATCCATACGTAAATACATGTACCTTTTTTTAACAGAGCTTAATTAACCAAACGCCAGCTGTCAATCAAAAAAATCAATAAGCCAATCAGCGATCAGTATTTTTCCATCCAGAGCGGAAGCCGTCTTGCCGTTATAAAACCTAGACATTCTGAATCATTAGGAGTTACAACTACATATAAATGTATAGTATATTTATGAGAAAAAACTGATGAATAACTTTAAACTTGATATCCATTATTAATCCTTACGACTGCAATTTCAAGATGCAGAGTTACACCAGGTAAAACTATTGTTGCAGAGGACAAATTCAGATTTAAAAGGAGAAAAATAAATGAATACTTCTTGTTAACATGCTTTTTTATTGTCATAAATTTTCCAGAATTTCAATCTTGGCAACAGATTCCTGTTTCTTTACTAAAAGAAATGTATAGATAATATTTTAGACAACTGATTGGATTTTATCATGTTCAGTTATTTATTTCCTTTACCTTATTTTTCATTTAAATATATACTCGGTAATTCATTTTCTTACCAAATTGAGTTGACTTGTTATTTTGAATGCTGGTTACATCTCTTTTGTTGAATCTTTTCCCCCCTCGCAAATTATCCTTAAATAAAATTTGAGTCGACGAAATTTGGGTAAAAATGCTTTTCATATAGTCTTCATAGAAGTCAAACCTAAACAGCGCCCCCCCCCCCCCCCCTTTTAAAGTAAATGCAATGTAGGCACAGTTTTGACATTTGTTTAAATTAAAAATAAATGCCATCTTTCTCTCCATCAGTCAACCATTAAAAATGTTGTTCTCATTGGTCTCTGTATTTTAACATATCTATGAATGCAAACTTAAAGCCTGTTAAATTAAAGACGATATGCCACCCTATATATATAACCATCTTTCCCCTCCCTTTATTTTCAATCTTTTAATCTCCCTTAAACTATTATTATCGAAAATCAATTAGGTACCAATCAAGCCGTTTTCGTTTGATTTGTTGTACATGTTGCCACTTTTTACGCAAAACGTGGAGCAAGGGTTTATGCGGTATTCCTTTGATATCGGTATACCACCCCAAAAGCGTCTGGTACTGTCCTACTTGTAAAATTACACACACGTGTCATATCAGTCTGACTCTTTGTGACCGTCTATAACCCCTTTCAACGATTATTAGTGTTTGAAATTTGGATTATACATGTTCAATGTGTAAGTCAATTTATTTTTCTATTACTCTTACAGCATAGTATTTACCGGCGAATGCTTAGAAATATATTCATGTTTTTATTCTTTTTATTCTTCTCCTCGGGTTTTTCCCTCAAACTTGAAAAAAGTAATTTGGTAAACCTATCATTTGTTAATGTATCTTCTAATTTCTATTCAAACATCTGGTAATCATATTGCCCTGTTAAAATCATGTATATTTCATTTGGTAATGTAAAAGTCTTGGAATTTGTTGTGAAATTATTGAAGCATATATCACGGACTAAGTAATGGAAAAATCTCTGTAACTTCGAAAAAGCTTACTTTTGTCCAGGTAAAAGATGAATTGCATTTGAAGACCAATGACTTTAAGAAATATTTAGGAAGCACGAGTTACATGTACACGTATTGTACCTACATTATCAAACGTAAGTGGCGTGGGAGGTGTAAGTCAACTGACTTCGAAATAAACAGTCTCTATTTCAATTTTCACCTATAAAACTTCGAAAAACCTAAATCCAAAAGATGTAACTACCTTTTCTCAAATTGTTCCCATGCTTATTTTATCTTGAACAATTATTTCGTGTTAAAGTATCTGCTGGTAACTTGCATATGTCTCCTACCTAAGCCCTCATGTCTGGGTAATGTTTGTCTAGGTTTTTAGATTCGCGGGTCACGTGACATCAGTGGGAGGAGCGATCTATCGTCTGTCGTTTGGTTAATTATATCAATTGATCAATGCAAAATATTCTAGCAAACTTATGCCTTGATATAATGATACCATAATGGTATCATAAAAATCCATACTCTTTGTATACAATTTGTCATCAAATTAATCTATTTATTTATTTCAGCCTTATCTTGATCTGCAGTGCCAAAGCACAGTAAATTATTTTTGGTACCAAAAGGTACAACCCATTGTGATAGGAATCATTTCTCTCCATTACACATGCATGCACCATCATTTTCTTCAGTAAGAAATAGATATCTAGGACAACATGCTTAATGTATAGGACTCTTTAAGAAACGTGTGGAATAATACAATGAAATGTCAATTTATCTTCAGTAAAGTCTTTTAAACCAATTAAGTTTATTTCCAAACTCATCTTGGCTTTTGAAATAGGGTGACTTTCTGGAGATACAAACAAATATATAAACTCACCATTGGTGGGGGTAGAGGGGTTTTGGATGGAATTAATGATGCACTGGCTTCTGTTTCTGAAAAAAAGACAAGTACAAAACATAGATCGTTTGACTCTCTATATACTGAAGGCAACTCTCAAAGCTTGCAGGGAAAGATTAAGTGGAGATGAAGATCAGACAATGCAGAAGCTTCAGGCTGATCCTGGATCTTCCTTGTATAATATAATGTGATACATTCTTACAAAAATATCCTTGAAATTGCAGTAGTCAAAGATTTTGTGTTTGCTGCAAATGTATCAGTATGTACCAGTACATTTTTTCAGCAGTGTAAGACTTCAACTAGCAGTTTAATAAGGGTCTTAAAAATAAGCTTTGGTCACTAATACAAACAGTTCCATGTTCACAGAAAGTGATATTAGGTGTTCTGAACCACTGTCATGTAAGGTATTTTTAAAACAACACCTTTTCAAAGATTGTTATCATCCAATTTCTTAATGCTTGCATAGAAAAATATATTTGGTAGTATTTATCAGCATTTTGCAAGAAAATTTAACATACAGCAAAAAGATCTAAATTGCCCCCCCTGTAATGCTTTCTTTATGCAACATGCACTTCTATGGACTAAAAGAATACTTTCAATTCAAGTTAACTGTTTGGTCATAAAACCAGTAGTAGACAAAGTAGATCACACTGTATATTTTGTGGAGTCTAATCTTGATTTACACCATCTACATAAAGCAAAGATACCACACATTCCTGAGTTTTTCACATCTTGGAAATGAAGCTTTTGAAAAAATTGCGGGAAAACCAGAAAATGCTGGTAACTAGCATTTTCTTCTTTTCCCATAATGTTTTCTACCCTTTCAAAGGCAAACAATATTCTTTAAGTCAGAGTTGTTTTGTTGTCTAGAAGTTCTTCCAATTTGAAGGAGTCTAAAACTTTCTCATCTACTAAAGAGTTAACTGTTTACTGCACAATGCCTACTTTTGATGACCCCCAACAAAGAAAGCTTTTGAAAACATTGTGGACAAACGAGAAAATCTCCCACAATGTTTTCTACCCTGTTGAGCACAAATTTCATCAGTTGGGCCACCTTCTATTTGATGTCTGCGAATGGTTTCAGTATTGACTATAGTCTGAAATTTTGTTGTCTGGTAAAGAGTCTGGAGGCTATTGACAGTAAAAGAGGAAAAAAAAGTCATAAACGCCACATGATTTTGTCAAGTCGGGTGTAAAATGGGACGGTTTTAATGAAGATCATTTATATTCTTACCAGTGTCTGCTTTCTCCTCTTTTTTGATTACTCTTCTCTTCAGTTTAGGTGCAACATATCTACCAGTTCTCATGGCATCTAATCTAGCTTGTGCAGCTTCAACAGCCGGATCCACAACTTGGTAATTCACCTTTATTCTGCCCAATAGAAAGCAGGTGAAATAATATAATGATATTAACTCATTACACCAAACAGAAAACCGTTAGTGTCTTCCAGCAAACCACTCTTTAAATCCTTGACAAAAATTAAAAACGGTCTGAATGCATGACCTCTACTGTTTAACAAAAAACAAAATTTTAGACTGATCCATGTTGAAAGCATTTGAAGACGACAAACTAAATGTTGCACAAATTACGATTTTTTTTTCTTTGAAAGGGTAGAAAACATCTTGGGCAAGGGACAACATTCTGGTTACCAACATTCTTTCCTTTTCCCACAATGTTTTCAAAAGGTCCTTTCCTTGGGGTGTCGCTAAAACTCGGAATTGTGTGGTAAAAGATTAAGTCTTTGCCAGACAAAAGAATTTCAGAGTTGTCAAAGATAAAGTATTGTATACAGTAACTGGTTATTTTTGCAGGTGCAAATTTTTGCGGTTTGGGGCCAAAAACTGTACAACTAATATTTGCGGTTTCTAAATCTAAGGTAGCTTTTTTTTGTTTTTTTTTAAAGAACAAACTTCAGGCATTGAACACGCTTCTTACTCGAAGATCCCCTCGAAGAGTGTGCCGTTAAACAGCTAGAGTCATCTGTGTTTCTTTTTTCAGCACTCGTTAAATCTTGAACAACAGAATTACAGTCTGATATCTCCCTGGGATGATAGAGCTTCAGATAAAGGTCCGTTTGGGGTCTGGCAGACCTTTCTGTACTAAATATTCTAGCAATGACATTGCTATTTTTTCAATACACAAACTGACAAAGACATAAAAACTGATAAAATCATCAGCGTGTAATACAAGTAGTCTTTGTCTACCAATAATTACACAGGTGTACCTTATCATGGAGTGAAAATCAATAATTGGTCACGGTGTAGTGGCTATCAGATGGTCTGCTGTTAAGAGGGACAGTAGGAGGGAAATCAATAATTATTTGCACATTAAAAATTTGCGGTCTGACACCACCCACAAAATTCTGCAAATACATGTAATATGTTGCCGCAAAAAAATCCAGTCATACAGTATTTACCAACAACCAATAATAGGATTTGTGAAAGGAAAAAAAAAACTGTGGAAAAAAGGAGAAAATGCTGGTGATTTTTCCCCCACACAACTTTCAAAAGCTTTCTTCCTAAGGGTTCTTTAAACACTGGATTGTGTGGTAATGGCTTAAAACAATGAATTCCCACACCCTACTGACTGGGCCCCTTGAATAAAATCATTTAAAATGTATTCATAACATCTCACTCAATTGTGGCAACACAATACTGACTAAGTTAAGAAATTTCATGGAAGATATAATGTGAAAATTTCAGCCTTACTGGTTGAAAGCTGTAGGAGGATAACAGGACAAAAATTGAGTCTGTGGACAGAACGACAGATGGACAACCCGATTTATGTACATGCATATCCCTCAACCCTATACATGTATTTGTTATGGGTCAGAGTGGCAACCCTATACCAAACTATTTACTGTTTACAAACCAGAAGTAGAAAGCTTTTTTAAAACATTTTGGGAAAATTATTGTGGTTGGTAACCAGCATTTCCTTTGAGCTTTAACCCTTTACCAACAGAAGAAAACATAGTGGGAAAAGAACCGACAAAATACTATTAATCAGCATTTTCTCCTTTTACCACAATGTTTTCTTCTATCCCCAACAAAAAAGTCCTATACTTTAAGCCACAATTAATTTTGTCACCAGCCAATGCTTGTAATTTCAGCCAGTCTAAAAATTGTTGTTTCCATAAAAGCTTAAACAAAACAAGCTGTTTGTACTACATTAAATTTTTTTTCTATGCAAATGCTTTCAATAAGAACAAATCTCCAATAACGTTGTCTCATAAAGATTTAAATGAAAGGGAAAATAAGTCTGATGTCAGAGAAAGACATACCTATGAGACGGAAGTCTCTCTGGGTTTAGTTTTACAACAGCCACTACATTTCCATAATCATCATATTCCACATCTTTATTACCAGGTGGCCTACCAGCCTGAACCTGTCATGAAGAAAAGAACCCATGATTAACTGTTTACTTTTCAGGCACATCTTTATAAATGAGCTGTGCTCTGTGACAAGGGGGCTTAATGCATCTGCAAAAAATATCGACCCATGTCAACCTGTGCAGCCTGACATGGGTCAATACTTTTTGCTTTTTGTAAATTTTCTGCATGGCAAAGGATTCTTCTACCTAATGATCCAGTCAGTTATTAGATCAAATGGATTTTATCCATAGTTACGAGATGATTTGCTTGGTATTATGCATCACAGATGCCGAGCCCAGGTAGATTAGTCTGTAGCGTACAGGACTTGAGAACGGGGGTTGCTGGTTCGATCCCTGGCTCGGCCAATTTCTTTCTGAGGATTGATGATAGTCATTGTGACAGGAGTCCATTTCTCTCTCACCACTGACCATTGTTTCGACAATGGTTATGTGGGAAAGCAGTCAGTGGCTGGGAAAGAATACTGTGCAAAGTAATAGTAAAAGGAACTCCGAGAAAGCATGGATAGGTGTACTGGCCACTGCAACATAACTGAAATAATGTTGAAAACAGCATTAAACACTAAACAATCAAGCATCACAGAGATGCATTAAGCCCCCTTCTGCCAAAGCATGGCTCAAATATATCCCCTTTGGATGAAATATAATGGTAATATAGTCAAGCCTGTCTCAGGCAGCTACCCTATACCAAACAACCCAGCCTTTCCACAAAGTCAAGGAAGAAGACTTTACTGGAAATATTTGAAGAAAGAAGAAAATGCTGGTAACTAGCACTTTCTCCCTTTTCCCGTGTTTTCTGCCATTTCAAAGATAAATCCCATCACCTAAGCAACACTGAATGTCATTCACACATACTTCCAATCTGGAAGAGTCTAAAATTCATTTGTTAGGTAAAGGATTACAGGAAAAGCAAAGTTATAATTCTGGATTATCAAACAACCCAATGTATTAACCTCCCTGTAGTAAAAATCCTTTGAAAACATTGTGGGAAAAGTGGAAGATGCTGGTTAGCAGCATTTACTCTTTTTCTCACGCTGTTTTCAAAAACCTTTGTCTTCAGGTTTGTTAAAACTCAATTTTTAAAACCAAACTTGTATGGTAACAGGTTAAGATACTGATATTTACCTTTAATATTGAGTGACATGAAGCAGGCATTGTAATCAGTCCACTCCGCATTTCAGGGGGTGGGGGCATGCTAGCCTCAATCTCTTTTGTGAGTAGACTCATCTCAGTCTGCTCCAGTGATTCTGTCACTTTAAGACCAGGTGATCTCAATCTACCAGTGTATGGTTTGAAACGTTTCTTCTTCTTTTTCTCAGCCTCTTCCTGTCATCCAAAGTAGAACGCTTTATTTTCTATCCATGATTTTACTGTTTGAATTCTTTATCAGAAATTACTGCACACAATAGCTTCTCTGTTTGAAATTTTAGTAATTTATATGAAATCTGCAGAGACTAACACCGACTTCAAACAGAATTAAATCATACAGGTTTTGTTCAAATAAATATGCAATAAAATAAGTACACTCATACATGCACATAATTCTGAACAACTTTCCTTTTAAACTGTCCTTGTCTTTTACTCAATATAAATAAAATGTACACTGTCAGTCATTGCAAAATAAGCCAATTAGGCAATTTAAAGGCTTTATTTCTATCAGAATATCTTGCAAAGTAGCAGACAGGATCACAGATCAGACTGCATGTTCTGTGCAGTCTGATGTTGATCTGCAACGTTCACAAAATTAACTAAAGCTGGATTCCGTGCTGAAAGGATTAACCCTTTACCACACAATCCCAACTTTGAATGACCCTGAGAGAGAAGCCTTTGGAAAATATTGTGGGAAAAGGAGAAAATGCTGGTAAGCAGTATTTTCTCCTTTTTCCACGATGTTTTCTGCCCATCCCAAAACAAATTTCAATTTTTCAGTCCAATTTATCTTGTCGTGTGCTAATGCTTTCAATTTGGACCAGTCTAAAATTTTGTTGTTAAAGAGTTAACCCTTTCCCAAACAAGCCCTGGTTTTCATGTGTCTGCAGTACAAGTCTTTTGAAAACACTGTGGGAAAAGGAGAAATTGCTCGTAACGAGCAATTTCTCCTTTTCCCACAGTGTCTTCTACCCTTTTTGTTAACTTTCTGTCATTTTCATCAAATTTAAAATTGTTGTCTGCAAACTCTTTCAATTTGGACCAGTCCAAAATTTGTCGTTTGGGAAAGGGTTAAGACAAACTAATGCTACTTTCCAATTCCTTTATGCTATACCTTGGCCTTTTCTTCCTCTTTAGCTTGTTTTTCAGCTTCTTCTTTTTCAGCTTCTTCATCCACTGACACTTTATCTTCAAGCTCTGGTTCTTCTTCTACAACTTGTTCCCTGACATTTCAATTTACATCAGAATGTCACAATTAGTTCTGATAATTTCATCATCTTTAATACTAGAAATATCTATGAGAATGTGAATTTATATCAAAACTAAAGACAAACTTTTTTATGCTTATCGTATTGATATCTGTTTCAGTTCTGAACTCTTATCACGATGTTTTCAAAAGGCTTTTCTTTCAGGGTTGTTAAAACTCGGGATTGTGTGGTAACGAAAGGCTTAACCGAGAAATTATCATGGGACAAACATAGCCCACACTAAAACCTAGTAAGCATGCGCAGGACCACAAAGGGTCCATACATGTCACCAGCATAATTTTTCAAACCGTTTAACGTCTTGTAGTGTTCAAATCATTATCCGCTATTTGCAAGGCAATTGAATCTCTATAATATGTGATATGGATGACTAAAGTTCAGAAGGGTCAAGCAATTATTTAGCTAATGCTGGGGTTAAGGCAACAGCAGATCAATTTGATGTGAATGTTCCACCATAGAACAACTTGTTTGTTATTTAAGAGTGACCAGAAGTGTCATGGACCAACCATGATTGGGATGTGGGCATGTAATGTCATGACATCAAGACATGGCAAAGCGTCTGACCCAACATCATAATCACCACTGAGTGCAAGGTCAGCTGAGGAGTACTGCAGTACTTGGAAGTACTGAGGAGTAGTGACATGCTTGGAAGTAAGTGTATTGGGCAAGTACTGTTGGACATAATTTAACAAGTTTACAAATACTAGTCACATTGTGATGAAATCTTAGCCATTTGTAGCCAAATGGTATGTGTATAACAGCTACATGTATACATCAAATACTGAATCAAACAAACTTTTTTCATTGTAGCGTATAAAATGTTTTCCCTTTTAGTTTTCAATTTACAGTTATATTTTGAACCCTAAATGTCTACCAAACTGCTCAAGAAGCCAGAAGATCAACACATTGGAAGTGTACCCAGTATTTTCAAATAACAGATTTAGTCAGTACCATTAACAAAAAACGGAACATTAAAATTAGACATTTAATAACATCAGCCCTTGAAAGACAGCAAAATTTTTTACTCGTCCAAATCGGCAACAACTAAAATATAGCTCAAATGATTTTGTTTTTGACAGGGTTGAAAACATTGAGGGAAAAGGAGAAAATGCTGGATTCCGGGATTTTCACCTTTTCCAACGTTTTGAAAAAGCTTTATCCCCAGGGTCATTATAATATGGGATTGTTTGGTAAAGGGTTAACAAATATGTTCCATACAGTGTTAACCTCTGCATCAGACTTGCATTTTTCTAACATTTGCAAACTGCTGCATCATGGCACCATTATATAATGCATTTATGTATTACACAGTAACATTTTGGTTATCTATATCTTAAACGATGCTTTCAAAATTGTCTACTGCAAACTGTTTGCCAAGATGTTATCAGTCAAATGCAAAACTTCATGGGTGATGACATGATATAAAAGAATCACATCAACCTTTAACTGTACAATCTAATTACAAAGCAACCAAAGACTGCCGCAAATTACACAAAAGACAAGCATTTGAAGAACTACAACCTTTTTTCAGAGTATAGGAAACATTGCTTGTTTAACACTTTACCAAACGACAAAATTTTAGACCAGTCCAGATTGAAAGGTTTTGCAAGACGACAAAATAAATGCAAATCAAAATGGAAATTTGTCTTTGGAAGAGTAGAAAACATTGTGAGAAAAGGAGAAAATGCTGGTTACCAGCATTTTCTCCCTTTCCCACAATGTTTTTTCTCAGGGTCGTAAAAAGTCGGAATTGTGTGGTAAAGGGTTAAAGCAATTGCTCCTTTTCTCACACTGTTTTCCAAACTCTGTCAATTGGAGGGATGTGAAAAAAATGTTGTATTTCATCAATGATGGATTAACTGAGCTAAAAGAAACTATCAAAATTCTTACTTTTCCTCTGCTTCCTCTGGAATTTTGTCCACCTCCTGCACTATTTCTGGTTCTTCTATGACTGGTTCTGGTACAGGACTTGGTACAAATGATTTAGGAACCGAACCCTGGGCCCAACAATCTGTTTCAGCTGGGTCTGGCTCTGAGAGAAATGTAAAAAAATAACCTTTTACGAAACAATCCTGTGTTTCAACAACTCCCATAAAAAAGGCTTACAAAAACATTGTAGGAAAAGGTTAAAATGCATGTAACAAGCATGTTCTCCATTTCCCACAATGATTTCTATCCTACAAAGAACATTACTCTATTACTAGTACTTGGGCAACATTTTAAATATCTAAAACTGCCTTCAATTTCGACAAGTCTACACATTGTCTGGTAGGAGTTAACCCTTTACCACACAAAAAGAAATATAGACTTGTCCAAATTCAAAGCATTTGTAGATGACAATTTCAATGTGGCTCAACTAATGAAACTTGCATTCAACTGAGTAGAAAACATTGTGTGAAAGGGAGAAAATGCTGGTTACCATCTTCTGTGCAGTCTGATCTTGATCTCTGTTCGAAAAAGGTCTTGAGTTGCACTTAGCAGCCTAAGGGTTAACCCTAGTGATCCTTATTCCCCTCAAAAAAATTTGTAGTTGACAAAGCAAGGCTTGCAACATGAATACATGGAATAAACATTGTGGCAAAAGAAGAGCTATTCATTAAGAGCAGCTTATTGTTTTGCCACCATATTTTCAAAACTGTTCTGAACCAGGATAAAAAAAAAACTTTCACTGATAGTAGTGGGTAAAGATATTACCTTCGTCTTGAAGCCAGCCAGGATCTTTTTCTGGTTCCTTTTCCCCTTCGTCCCTTGCCAGAAATCGCCACTGTATTTCATAATATCGAAAGTGATCAGTAATAAATCATCTTATTAATCAATTATTAAATAACTATCACAATATTCCTTTGGGCTAACTTTTTTCTCTGCACTTATTGTTACGGCTAGTATGATAAGGAAATCTCTACAAGGAAAGCAATATGATAAGTGAGGTAGTTCTGTTTAAATAATTTCTTTCTCACTTTAAACAATATCACAGTCACATCAAAATGATAAGTCGCTAACAAAATTCAACTCATGTCTTTCCTCAGTAATAAACAATGTCCATCAAAAAATTGATGACAGTTAATATGAAAAGAGTTTAAAGGGGCTAATTTAAGTTTTTTGTGCAAGTTAATTTTTTTGTTAAACACTGATAAGTATTACAAATATACATTTCTCTGCAAGCGTAAAGAACCTGAATGGTTACATGCAGTAAACAGGTGCAAATTTGGTGTTCAAATAAGGAGACTTGAGCTGGTCTCTTTGCTATCATTAACTTTTGTTTGTTTGTTTGTTTATTTGGTTGGTTGGTTGGTTGGTGTTGAATGCTGTTTCAACATTGTTTTGGTTATAAAGCTGCTGCCAGTGAACCTATCCATGCTTTTCTGGAGATTTCTCAGAAAGAAATTCACTGAGATGGGGATTTGAACAAGCTGGGTAAAAATTAAGACAAAAATCTCTCACCTGAATGATACTTAAAATTGCATCTTTGGCCTGTGATACAGTGAATGGCAGTAGTTGTTTATTTATGTACAAATCAAAACATTTATCTAGTGTAACTGTTATCAGGTCATCTACAATATCTTCCACAAAATCCTCAGCACCATCACGATCTACCATAAGATTCCTTAAAATAAATGTGTTTATGAAATTACATTACAACAAAAAAAATGATCAATGTACAATACTTTTTAACCCTCTACCACACAATTGTGAGTTTAAATGGCCCTGAGGAATTAAAGCCTTTGAAAACATTGTTGGAAAAAAAGGAAAAATCCTAGAGAGCAACATTTTCAGCATTTTCCACCATATTTACTACTGTTTTTGTGACATGAGTTTATGCTGCGGAAAAAAAATGAAAAAAAAAAAAGAAAAAAGTATATATATTAATATATTTTGGGATTTCCACTGGGCTTGAATCAATTGCCCTCAGGAGGACAGCATAATAAATATGAGCCATGCACTGGGCAAAGGGGGCTTAACCCTTTGCCACACAATCCTGACTTTTAATGACCCTGAGAAAGAAGCCTTTTGAAAACATTGTGGGAAAAGGAGAAAATGCCGGTAACCGGCATTTTCTCCTTTTTCCACCATGTTTTCTACCCTAACAATGACAAAAATCACCATTTTAGCAACATTTAATTTGTCGTCTGCAAATGCTTTAAATTTGAACATGTCTAAAATTTTGTTGTTCGGTAAACAGCTAATGCATCTCTATAATGCATAATACCAAGCAAAACATCACCTTATTACGAATCCATAAAATCCATTCTGTCAAACAAATGACTCAATTAAGAGGTAGAATCATCCCTTGAAATGCAGAAAATTTAAAGATAGCGAAAAGTTTTGGCCGATGTCAGCCTGCACTTTTCACAGAGCATGGCTCATATGCATGTTAAATTGTACAAATAGAAAAGTAATCAAAGTGTAATTCCTTAAAATATAATTTTGGGAATCAAGCCAAATTTAACAGGCTTTTTGTACTCCTTGTAATAAATAATCCCTGCAAATTTCAAAGAAACGCAACACATAATACAAGTGTAACTCATCAAATGGCTCTTCCTAAACCGATGATAGAACTTTTTTTATTCAGTTTCAATACCCTTTATTCCCTTGATAAAACAAGAGCCCAGTGGAACAGGGCAACATTCACCCAAAGGGAGCTATCAACAGTCTATACCCATGGCCACAATGGATCACTGCTTTCCCAAAAGCAATGTTCTCATCTTGTCACAAAAAAATCCTTTAAGGTCCATGCATGTATGAAATATTTTCAAAATCAGACTAAGGGTTCAATAAACACAGGGCAGATGCACTTAATGAGCATGTGACCTTTGACCTGTGCTGTGACCTTGACACTGAATCCTGGGCTCTGAATCCTCTATTTTACACTTCCTCCCATCAAAGTGCAAACACAACTGTGAAATATTTTCAAAATCAGACCAAGGGCTCAAGAAATATAGAGTGGAAGGATTAAAGAGCATGAAACAATTGACCCCCTGATTTGAAATACCTTCAAAATCAGATCAGAGGAGTCCAAGACATATAGAGTAGATACAATTAAAGAATATGTAACCTTTGACCCTCCTGCTATGACCTTGACCTTGGAAAAGCTGAGATCTTAAACCTCTGCTCTGCATGTCATTCATCCAAATGCACACATACAAGAAATATTTTCAAAGTTGGACCAGGGATACATGTAATATGAAGAGGACATAATAGAAGAACATGTGACCTTAGACCTTCTGTGGTGACCTTGACCTTGGAGCATGGGCTCTACAACCTATAATCTGTGCATAATTTCAGAGCATATGACCTTTGATGCCTGCTATGACCTTGACCTTTTAGCCTGCATGCAGTGTTCTGCCAAGGTTTTGAGCTAGAGGGGCAAATGGCCCATCCAAACTTAATAAGTGGGGCCATCTTAATGCTACATGGGGCTAAGTCAGTCAATCCAAAAGCCAATTATTTTGAAAATGTTTTGGAAATGTTTTTCATGCTACAAAGTTTTTCTTGGGGGTCGGACTAATCAGTTATCGAGGTTTATTGGTGTTCTGAATGTGCATGATCTGAGTCTGTATTCAGCCAATCAGTAGGCTCCATCTGGATAACTGTTTTGGCTGTTGGCAAAAATAACTGAGGGTGGATCTAGTTATTTTTGCAGGCTTCTTTTCGGCCATTGCAGACTGCAATCAACTGAGGCAGAACATACATGAAAACACACTTGCAACAAAGATATCTATTGGTCAAAATTCGGGAAATCCCTGGCTATAGAAAAAGCTTACAATCCAATCAAAACCGCCAATACAAACAACAAAATTGTCCCATCTTTCTTTATTCTGAAAACAAAACAAATAAAGTGGAAACTGCTCCCTACCAGTTGATTCACCCCACATATTTTTCCGACCTACGGCCGTCATTGGGTAGTTGACGTGCCAGTTGGCCCATTAGACATACTTTTAGTGAGCCGTCTGTAATTTCTTACCACCGATCCCGCCATGGCCCGTCCTCGACAGAACTCTGCACATTGCTTGAAATATCTGAAAAATCTGACCAGGCATTCCAGAGATATTAAGAGGACACAATTAAAGACCATATAACCTTTGACCCTCTTCTGTCACTTTGACCTTTGAGCCTGGACTCTGCAACCTCTGCTCTGCATATCACTCCATCAAAGTGCAGGCACTTGTAAAACAGATTCAATATCAGACCATGACAGATGTGAAGCATATTTGACCTTTGACCCTCTGTTGTAACCTTAACCTTACAGGCTAGTAGAGCTCAGAAATGGATATTTTCTATGAGATTGCACCTTGACATTATACAACATTTTTGTCAAATATGCCATCATTTTGCTTCTCCATTTACAAATTTGCTTTCGTTAAATTTTGTTCATTGTCTTTCTTGTGTTTCATACAGTCTGAACAACACCATGTCTGTCTTATCAAATCAGCCAGTGCATCTATCTATGCATTTGTGGAATATCTATTACCAGCAATTCAAACAATGTTTTTCTTCACCCACTTGATAATTTCAACATAAACATTGTCCAAAAAAAAAAAAAAAACATTAAAGGTGACTTTGAATTAAACTAATCCTGTCCTACTGACTGGTAACCATTCTCAAAAAGATCTTGGTGAAGCTGGGAGTTCAACTCTCTGCCCCTGGACTACAGGACTGGCCAATCATGGTCCTGTATACTACCTTGTAATGCGCTTGACATGTACTTCTACAGTGAAAATCTGTAGCTTGTATGTCAGGGGACTGGGATATATCAGTGGTTTGGACCTCACCTTGTAAGCAAGAGATCCATTCTGACCAAACTTGGGCCCCTAATAATTACTCTACGGTATCAGAAGTGGTTGCAAAGACTGAATGAGTTGTAAGCAAAGGGGTAATGAGGTAGCTCCAAAAAGTTAGCAGAGGAAGAAAAGTAATGATAATCAGTAGCATGAATATCAAGTAGTCCAGGTAGCTCCGAGGTAGATTACTCACCCTGTACTGGAGGGTTCCAGGGTTCAATCCCCAGGGTTCAAACCAGCCTTATTTTTTCTCAAAAATTTACTCGACTTTGTTACATACATCGAGAGGGTTGTGATAGAGGTAGCAACCTCCACAATCATGTATCTAGTGTTGTTCTTCAATGTTATTAAAAGCACCGAACTTGTACAAATCATGTTATGGGGTGAAAATGTTTCACCAGACTGTAAAATGAGACAACTCTACATGAAAACATACCAGTCATTGTCGTTGAATTTCCCTGGAACTATCTCATGAGACACAACGGGAGTCTGTGATGCTGGAGGTTTGCCCTTGTCAGCTCTTGATTTAGACACAGCTGCTCTGGACATTATCTCCGATCTTTAGGTCATCCCAATGCAAGCGGAAAAATTAAACAAGTTGTATTGACGATTTCTCCTCTAAAGATCGAGTAAATGGAAAAAAAGTGAAATTCCATTCAAAAACGAATGCTCAAAGTTATTCAAAATTCTATTCTGTATGAGTATACGCTTTCCAGGCAGAGACCTATACAAGACATACAGCCATCGTAAAGCCTACATCTTTTGATTCCATCATTCATGAAGAAACCGGATGTTATTGTTGCTAAGAGCCCGGTCTCGTTAAGGGCTCGCGTTATCGTATTTTCAAAAATAGTAGAGTTTAGAATAGATATTTTGCCATGTGCTTACGAATTAAATGCGTTATTTTCAGATCGTATAGTAGTTCCGAAGAATTACTTCATGATTTAGTTTGGCACCAAAAAAGCGATATTTATTTCTCTGGTATCTGTCACGTGACTGACAAAAAACAACATGGCGGTGTAAATATCGAAATTGAATCAAGAGATTTATTTTAGAACAATAAATACGCTTATTTACGAAAAGATAATTTTCTTAACTGTTAACAGACAAAGGTATTTACTTATCTGTAGCAAAATTATCGTGTTTAAAACATTTTGACAGACATCGCAAGTTAAACAGAATCAGGAAATTAAAGTGCAACTTCTTCAGATCTGCATGAAGTAGCATGGAACAATGATTTTTGAGTCGCCTGGTTGCTACGCAACCAGGCTCTCATTGTTATCATCCTGATCTATGGGGTGACGTAGGCATACCTCCGGCCTTGTACTGCTTCCTGGCCGAGTTCCGGTTTACGAGATAAAACATAATTTTCAAATTATTCGGTAAACAACCCAGTTTCTGTCGTAAATAACTTACAATTGTGCCTTTGTGATAATGAATATGTCTACAAAGACTTAGCTTTTTAACAGTTTAAACCTTTGAAACAATCTTTTCGTCCACATGGGTACACGATATCCTATCGCTTACACAGACGTCATCTCTAAATATAGCGCATTATGTATATTATATATACTATATATCTAAAAATAGCCGTCGTGACCTAAACAAGTTTGCGGACACGCTGAAAAATACTCTCCGACGACAAGCGTCTTTACTACGACACGCGTTTATTTGTGGACAGTTCTCAGTGAAAATGGTTCGATAATTACCCATTAGAAGTACATTCTAAATCTCACAATCTGTCCTTAATTGTTAAAAGTCTCATTACAACTCAACACTCAACTTATGGTCGGAAAGAGAAAGGCGATACCGAGTTGACATTGAAGATTTCAATGGAGATTTTTCCCAACAGTTGGCTATTTTTTTAAAACAAATTTATAACGACTTGGAATGGTTGCATTGCCTTCTTAAACATTCTTACACGTTGCTTCTTCAGAGCTTTTTATTCTAGACTTTAAATACTTTGCACACCAATATTCTAGGTGTACAGAGATCGTACATAGCGTATGTAATGCGCACAGTTCTAGGCTGTACCAAGTCATCGCTTAGCAGGTGCTTTCTGGAATGTAACTGTGCGACAAATATAGATTTTATAATCACGTGACGTGTAACGTCATTTGCACCACGGAATTCTTTATAAATTTACATATTTATGAATCAGTCGCTGTTCAAAGCGGCCCTTATTTTCAGCGTACACCGACCTAACGCTTTACCGATCCATGCAGAGAGAGTGTTTAAAGTGTACTTTTTTTTTATTAATTGTTTTTCGTTTTTAAAGAGGTGAATTTGTAAAAGTCTGCTGCTTTTTTTTTAATGTGCGATTAACCTAGATCTAGTATTTATGAAACAACAATTTATTAGTGCGGGTGTCAGAATGCAAGGTTGCCAAAATCTGAATTCACACGGGAATTCGACTTGGAAACTACGCAGTTCTAACAACCAGCAATCTGAGAACTTGACTTTTTACTCCACTATATTTCAAATATAATAGAACATATTAATGTTAACCCACTCGAACAAGTTCTTTATTGGCGTGTTTGTAATCTTGTAAAGGGTTGTTGTAAATGGTAATTTAGAGCGAACCACAAACATTTAGTTTAAGCCAAAGCAGTATACATGTAGATCTCTAAAATTTTCAATTGGTGTGGAAGCAGTACTAATTCCTGGGACGTTATAAAACAGAGACAAAGTTAAAAGGCTGACGATCATGCCATTGTATTGTTTTTCGTGAGCTGTAGCAGCCACATTCTTAGAGTCCACTGTGGACAAAAATTGAACCCAGATAGCAACAAATACAAATTATTTCCAAAGGACAAGTAGATTACTGAGTCAAATATTTGTGTGTGCTACAGAGACATTTCAGTCCAATGATCATGAAATTGCCAGGCTGTTTGTCTTAATAATAATTTTTGACAAAACTGAAAGTAGGTCACCAGGGGTTAAAAGAAAAAGGCTGTCACTAGGTCAAATCAGACAGAACCGTAATAGATCTAGTACTGTAGAATCCATTTATTTTCAGTCCAGTACTCACGGAACTTGTCAGGCTTAGATTAGATATGGATGAGTTGCAAAGGAGTATTTTTGGTCTGAAAGTTTGTCACTAGATCCAATACCAGAAGACAAAGTTCAATTGAGTTCCATACTAATGTTGCCTAAATGGTCCTCTTGTAAACTTGTTCAAGTGGTTCAACTCTGTTTCTATAAACTTCACAGAAGCTTCAGAACTGAGTAGTAACATTTCAAAATAACAGCC
Organism: Tridacna gigas; assembly: GCA_945859785.2. Classification (NCBI taxonomy): domain Eukaryota; kingdom Metazoa; phylum Mollusca; class Bivalvia; order Cardiida; family Cardiidae; genus Tridacna; species Tridacna gigas. Next base: position 45,443,268 of record OX244030.2, on the reverse strand, counting down.
TCTGAAACTGTATAAGCAATTATACCCAAATTTCATATCTAGCATCCTGTATTTGGAAAGGACAATTATTGAAATTAAACGATATATGTATAACCATGTTGTCCAATTTTCGAAAATTTGTGTCATGTAAAAACAACTTGCTCTAAATCTGGGGAGAAAATGTATTCCCTATTCTACTGAAATTATTTAGAATGCTTGTTTTAGCAAAATGTGTAAGAATGAAGATATACATGTAAGTTAAGTCACCCAGATTTTGGGCTAGAAAAACATTTTTATCAAACTAGAACCATAATTTTTGTCCACATTCTTTACAGGCATTATCAAGCTAGGGAGGAACTGTAAATGTTGATTTAACTTAGACAGTTATTACGCCCCGTTGAATTTCGGGGTAGGGGGGGAGATATGGTTTTCATGTTGTCTGTCCGTCCGTCTGTTCGTCCGTCCGATCTTCCGTCCATTCAAACAGATATGTTCTAAAATCATTGACGAAAGTTAATGAAACTTCATACATGTGGTCCTTATGATAGTCCGCCGATACACTTTTTTTTTTAAATTAATGCCTTGTCATGGAAAAAGGGCGCTTGATGTCTTTCGGTTGTATTTTGTTTTTGTTTTTAAAGCGGTGTCATAGCAAAAGGGGGTTTGATGTATATTTCCATTCTGGACCAATCTCTTAAACTACTGGACAAAATTTTATGAAAATTCATATTTATATTGTTTATCATAAGCCACAGACAATCAGTATTTGTTTTTATTTAATGAAATTCCCTATCATGGAAAAAGGGGGCTTAATGTATATTTTCACCAATAACAAAAAAAGGTCATTTACATGCAAAACAAAATACCTCTTATAATTATGTTTCTATTAAAAAAAAAAGAAGTTTTTTTTTCGGAGGTGGATATCATTTCAACGAAATGACTTGTTTTGTATTGATTGTACCTTTTGAAAACCATTTTTTAAATGAAGTCGCCTGGGGTAAGAGACTTTGAACTTTTTAAACCTGTTCCTTGTGCCTAAATTTTAATTCTCACCACATATATTTGTTTTAATGTAAATTTTAATATGTTTGTAATTTTAGGATGACAACTTAGAAATATGCTTGCACATAATACTGTCTTATAGTTGAGTTATTTTGTATCTCGAATGCGTTTAATAGATTTGAACAAAAAAGGGTGAAAACTTCTAACCCATTACCATCCAGGCGACTCTCAGGACTATCAGTCCTTTGATTTATATAGTAGAATAGAAGGCTGAAACTTTCCACATATCACAAGTAGGATTTGAGAAATTCAAAACACTTAAGTTTTTCCATATCAAGGCAGAAGTTCATTTTTTACGAATTTTTTAGTATGGTCTGTTGCCATGCCTTGACAAACACCTTGATTATTTTCACAGAAAAAGTGGTAAATTTCACCTAAACCTAATAAAATTAGCCAAATCAATTTCAAATCTTTTTCTTTTTTACACCAGCCTGTTCTACTACTTATACTGTACAAAAAATACCCAGAAATAATGCCTGCAATTCAATGCAATATTTTTATTCAATTTTTTTAAAACATACACCGAGCACTGAATTCGCACAATGATCATCTATGTGATCAATAAACTGACAAGTAGATGCACTAAAAACCAAAATCAGACTTAAACATGTGCCCTGCCTCTTTCTTATCCTTCTTCTTATCTTCTTCCTCTGCTCAATCAAAGTTTATGAAACAATAGTAAATGTACATTTATTGTTGTTTTATACATACGTGATCATATCACCGGGTTATGGGAGGGGAGAGAAAGGGCCCCTGCACAGAATTTCAAGCTTGGTTTTCTCCTTAATTGGGTGGATTAAAACACACATGGAACAGATATAAATATAGGCCATGTCTGTGGCCATTTGTTTCAGACTTTGTACACCATACAGCCACAATAGTATTTTGATGAAAAAACCTTGATGTTGAAATGAAAGCAGAGATCTATGACTTCATAAAAAACTTATCACAAATGAAATGTGACCAATCAAGGATTTACAAAACTTTAGCATGTCTAAAATCTGATTTAAATTAGTGCATTCCTACTTTTACACTTTTCTACCTCAGAGGTAATTTCACTGTCTTTATATGAATAGTATTTACTGGTATTTACAAACAATGACTCAGTGATCAGCTGTATCTGTACTTTGGAATGTCCAAAGAAGTATGAATCTGAAGGAATAATTACACTAAGAACACAGAGAAGTGGGAGAAATTACTTTTTCCCACAATGTTTTCAAAGACCATTTGCTTAATATTCATTAAAGGTTGCTTATAATATAAAAAGACAGACGTGCTTCAACTGGACTGGCAGATGCCTGTCTGTCTGATCTGCTTTATATTAGCCTATGTAGTATGTAGCAAACTGTATGCTTAAACCTAACTTATTTTCCCCTATTGTTTTCTTTGCTAATGTCATTCCCCAAAGTTTTCAAAAGATAAAGATTAAATGAGATACTCAAAGATGGTTGGGTGTTTGAAGATTTCTTAGTTTTATAATCACAATTTAAAAAATATCAGAGGATTTCTGTTAAAAAAAAAAAACCGAAACCGGCAGGAATAAGTAAAACCAATATTTCATTTCATAACACAACAAAGATGTATGAAATACATTTTCTTTCACTTTAATATGATTTCTGGTTGTTCAATGACAGTTTGCACTAACTGCAGTGAGATTTATAGCATAAAAACAAATAGAATTTTGTTCAACAGAAGGAAAAACAGCGGCGCCGCCATTTTGAAAATTCCACTTCCGGTTTCACCAGAATTGGAATAAAGTAAAAAAACACACATATTACATCCATTTAAAGGGAATCTTGGTAGTGTAACGATGAAAAATTGGATTGAGGAACAAAATTAAGCCAGTCTTACAAACGTGCACCTTCCCTTTTCTTTTAAAAAACTTATTTTCTTTTTTCAAAAGCGATTTTTAACAGGCAAACGAGCTGGCTTCTGTTTAAGAGTAAAGTGCACGTGTTCCTCAATGTGTTGGCTACAATTAAATAAGCTTTACCCAAGAAAAATGATTTGAGAAAATACTATAAATCGGCGTAATTCAACCCCACCCAAAGGGCGAGAATTTTGCACCATTTTTTTGACGCAAGAACGATAACACATTTAGAGTTGCCTCCCATGTTGGTCCATGCTACATGAAGTCAAGATTCAAAGTTTTTTGTCACCACTGGCATGGGACGACATTGGACGCCTTTGTTTTTGACAAGAAAACGAATACTCTCCATTGAAAACATTTTTCCCAGGAAACTTGCTAAGTTTCAATAACTGATCATTATTCCAGGCCCCGCATAGTCGATTAACCCATTACCAGACAACAGAAATTTTAGCCTAGGCCAAATTGAAAGCATTTTCTCCTTTTCTAACAATGTTCTCAAAAGGCTTTTTCCCTAGGGTCGTTAAAAGGCAGCATTGTGCGGTAAAGGGTCATAGGATATATGTTACATGTACCTCTGTCACACATTTGCATATCAGCTGGGTCTAGATCATTGACCTACCAATTTTCGAAGGGTACCTGTTTTCAAACTGGAAATTATATCAGAGTTCACTTACAAACTATGTTATGAATAATTAAGATAGAATATTTATTTCACCAATTAAGATTTTGCCAATTAAGGACCCTCAAGAGCACGAAAAGAAACCTGCACACAATTGATTTGGGAAAACATACACACACACACATCAAGAGTTAAAAACCATAGAAACACACAAGCTACATGAACAGGATGAAGAGATGAAAATGATGAATGTCAAAGGCATGCTTGATGGTATAATCCATTTCGGATGTTTTATTATAAAATGGTGTTTAAAACCAATACATATTGTTGTTTTGGTGGTTGTGAGGTAAAGTGTTGGCCTTGTAAGCAGAAGGTCCCGATTTGGATACTCGGGAGTGGTTGTCAACTTTGGGACTGTTCATTGGCCAACACATTCGGCTTAAGTACTGGTGTCATTTCTTGGAAACAGAGTCGAGAGATATTAGTATAAGTTGCAAGAACTTGTTTCTCAATCAATGTTTAATAGATATGTTTAAACTTAAACTTAAACAATACGTAATCTGTCCTCATAGGTGCTTATAAAATATTCATTGAAGGGACCAAAATGCCTCTTTTTTTGACGTTCTGGTATTATGGTGCTGTCACAAAAGTGATGTTAGCTGCCATGACACTCACTAGATCACCGTTTTGTGTGAACCCCTTATTTGAATGTAAACAACAGTGTCCCTGTTGTTGCTTTACAAAATACAATAAAAACAAGAAAGTATGCATGTTTCTACAGGAAAGATTATTATTACTGACAAATTTCTTACTACCTTTTCAACCAGATACATGCCCAATTTAAATTCTTCTTCCAACATGTTATTTTGTACTGAAAATTTCTAACATGTGACATACTCAGTGTTAATGCTGAAAGTCAAGTTGGATTAATTTGACAAGATTCCAGTCTATAATTAGATGAAACAGTTTCGTGACCAATTTCCTCTGGTCACTTATGACTGTACAATGCTTTCAAAACATTGGCTGCTATTGAGAGTAAATGTTTCCAATCTGTGTGTTGAGACTCTCAGTATTTTCAGATTCTTTATGATGAAATGGTACTTAAGACTATACCTAATCTGTCCTCATACATGTAGGCACATACTGATTGATAGAAGTTACCAAAATGCCTCATTTTTTGCTGTTCTGATATATGGTGCTACTACCATGAGAGACACGTTAGCTGCCATGACTCTTATCCATTCCTTTCATCACACTTCACAGACTGAAGAGAATTAGGTAGAACTGTTCATTCATGTTGTTTAAGACTACCGTTCATTCTTGCTTTAATAAACATTAGAGTTGAGCTTTGATGTACATGATGTTCCTTTATGATACCGAAAGCCCCGAAGTGAGGTAAGGTTTTCCCATACTCCGATTCACTTTCTAGGACTTTGAAGGGTGAAATACATTATTATCCTTGAATATGTATGATTCAAGCAGAATTTGTGGCTATGGAGGCATTTACAATTGATCTTTTGGTTATAAAATACTTTTGGTAATCAGTCCTTTTAAATATCTGTAAACTAAAATTGTAAATTAAGTCCCTAGGAAACTGGTCAGTGCAGTATATAGCATACCAGGGTATGTTGCAGTTACCAAAGGAACAGGGCAACAGAGGCAATTTACAGAATACATTACCTAATTGCTTGTACATCAGATGGCAGGATGCAGTAATTTTTTTTTTAAGTGTGCATATAGATATCTGCAGTACATCATATGTTGCACCACTGAATGTTATGCATATTACGTCTCACATGTGTTCTTAAGCAAAAAAGACACAACAATGACACAGCAGAAACAGAACTCCATGTGTGCATGTTTAATATCAATGATGTGTAAATGCCACTCCAGTGTGTTGTCACTGCATTTACTAGGCCTTCCTTTCTTAGATATGGCAAATCGGTGACATTCATATAGCATATTTTAATGTTTTTAAGATGTACATGCAACCTGATTTATTACAGGTCTGTCATTGCTATTGTGTAAGTTTTAACCCTTTACCAAACAATCCTGAGTTTTAATGACCCAAGGGAGGAAGGCTTTTAAAAAACATTGTGGAAAAAGGAGAAAATACTGGTAACCAGCATTTTTCCCTTTTCCCACAGTGTTTTCTACCCTTTTTTATTTTGCGTTACATGTACATTTATTTTGTCATCTGCAAATGCTTTCACTTTTGGCAAATCTAAAATTTTGTTGTTTGGTAAAGAGTTAAAGTTAATGAATTATTCATGGTGGTCAAAGAGTAATTACAATGCTAAAGTGTCCCAGATTAAATAAAACTTATTTTTGGTGTAATGATGCACCAACTGCCTCATTTAAGTAAGAACAATGAAGCAAATGCCTGCAATTAACCCAACACAACTCTGATACCTATCCTTTGCAGGAGCAACATGCACATATAAATAAAATACCATGCAAAGGAAACAATGCTGCTGTAGCAGCACATTATGAGCCACTCATATGCCTCAGTATGTTGTCCTTTTCATCCCTTAAACTAAACAGGAACCTAGAAAAGCCATAAGAATACAAGTACCACAGAAACCTCTTACATGTATACCATATCCTTAGACTTTAAACAAAATATCTGTCATTTCTCGGCATTTGATAAATATTTCTAAATCAAATACATGTAGATCTACAAAGGATGCATCTTTTTTGCATATTTTTAGTTATACCTTGGAATATGGAAGTGCAAGAGTTCAAACATTTTGTTTATTTTACATTTTCTCATATCTCTGTCACTATTAATGATATCCACTTCAGACCAGAGCTAGTTGTGAAATAGCAAATGGGGATCTCATAAAATAAGGGCAAGTAACCCTGAAATATTTTGACACAGTTATGTCCCTTGGTTAGCATAGAACTTTCCCTGAAAAAATACTGTAGTTGTGTGTTTAAACATGAATGTAATGCTTATTGTTAAATTATATGGTTCATTCTTTAAAATTATTACATTTGTTCTACGTTTCAGTTATTTCAAGATGCATGGTTTTGATTTTCAAGTAAGTGGGCAAGGTTATGGAGGGACACGAAGTTACCATAGAGGTAAATAGGCTTTTTCTGATATTTTGCCAACTCTTTTAAGTTCTTCTTAAAACTGAAGTAATCAGAAATAACTTGAACTCTGTGCCAAACAATAAAAAAAAAAAGGGATTTTCAAGATTTACAATCCTGAGAATAAAGTTTGTGAAGACATCCTGGGAAAAGGAGAAAATGCTGGTAACCAGCATTTTGTCTTTTTTACATGAGGTGTTCTATCCTACTAATGGCAAATCTCTTTATTTGAACCATATCTTATTTGGTCTGTAGGTTTTTTCAACTTGGGCAAGTCTTAACGTTTTTCATGTGGTAGAAAGCTAATATTTTCTTCAGTTGTTAATTGGTTACTTTTAGGTGGGTATACCATAAAGTTTGACATAATTACATGTATATTTAACTCTTTACCAAATAACAAAACTTTAGACTGGCCCATATTGAAAGCATTTGCAGAGGACAAATTGAATTAAATGCAAGCATTTTCTCCTTTTCCCCCAACGTTTTTTTAAAGCCTCCTTCCTTTGGGTCATTAAATCATGGGTTTGTGTGGTAAAGACTTTAAATAGGATGGAGGAATCTTTAGAGTATTGCCTGTTTTTCTAAATATGTCAGACCCAAGTTTCCCTGTCAATTCAACTGTTAAACTGATTGTCATGGTGAAACTGAGAGTTGTTTGATTTTTATGTTTACAAGCAAAAAGTTATATGTCGGCTTTATTGGATTTATTTCTGTCCTGAACATACTCTCTTGTCAAAGAAATGGGTTGGCCTCATTCATGAATATACACAGTCGGCTTCAAATATTGACCTTTAAAATCATTTTATACATAATTCTAGAGACGCATTTATGTGATTAGAAAGAAACTGACAATTTTGACTATTGTATTGGAATTTTATAAATCCATCTTAATAAAGCGTAATTATAGCTCTTACTTAAGGCCTGCATAAAAGCATTTCTCCATACTTGTTTGATAAAAATTAATTTTGTCTTAAGAACCAACTCATCTCAGATCCTATATTTTTGATTTGTATTTATGATTGAACACATCTCTTCCAGACTTTCCAAAAGATCATTTCCGAGAAAATGTCAAAAGAATGAGACAGATACAACGCAAGTCAAAAGAGAAAGAAACAGAGTCTGTCAAACCAGTGAAAGCCCTATGGAAATCCGAGAAATATGCAGAAGTTCCTTCAAAAATAAAGATGGACTTACAGGTAAATGCTTGACCTATCCTTCTTTGTTTTAACCATCTGGTTGCACACATATTTTAAGTTGCTTTTGCGCTGAGAAGAGATTAAATCTATACAGCATGATCATATGCAAAGGTCACCAGTAAACAGCTGACTTTAAAAAAAAGTTTTAGACATAAAAGCATGTATAAGCAAACCAAGAAAAAAAAACAAACTCAAATAACAGACACTGCAATAGTAGATTTTACCTTTTAACAAACAATTCCAGGTTTTAACAATGCCAAGAAAAAGTTTTTTTTGAAAACATGGGAAAAGGAGAAAGTGCTGGTGACCAGCATTTTGTTCTTTCCCAAAATGTTTTCTTCCCTTTCACAGAGAAATCCAACCATAGGAGACATATTTAACAACTGCATCCCAGATGAAGGTTGTAAAATTTTGTTGCTTAGTACAGAGTTACCTCAGGAAAGAGTTAAAAGTAAACATACATTTTCATCTCAGAGATGAATATCAGAATTCAATAACTTTTGTTGATGTTAGGTGTTTTATTACTGCACATTATATTACACTTACTTTACACTCTTATTTGTTTGAATAGGTTACAAAATTAGAATGGTACATAAGACTAAGACTTCTGCATGTCAAAGGACCATTTTGCTTCATGATTCAGTCAGTTGGTACACAAAATAGATTTTATTGATACATAATTATTTGATGACTTGCTTGGTATAATGCATCACGGAGATGCATTAAGCCCCAGTTTCACAGAGCATGGCTTATATGTATATGTCACTGCCAAAATGGCTCCATATGACTTGGCATAGGAATTCTTTAAATGATATTAACATACCAGTTTGAATGGTGTTTTATGCCTTGTATCAATAGTACTAGCTTAGTCATGTCATGTCATGGCACCAGCTCACATATTCATACCTTTCCTGGTTTCCACCAGTACTAGGCTGGTGCTATGAAGTGCTTTGACTAAAGCTATGCTTGCATGGTGACCTGTTCACCAGTGGAACTATGAAAGAGTCATACAGAAGTAAGATACTGATAACTGATTTGGAATCACACCCTGTTGTGTATCTAGAGCATGTCTAATTAGGCCAGCGTCTAGAATCATCGTAGAGAAATTTATGCTTTTTGCCTTTGAAATTTTTTTTGATGATGATTATGTGCAAGTTGTCATTTTTTTTTTTGTAGTCAGTAATGTTAAGTTCATTTCTTTCCCCAAGCCTCAAAGTGTGATAAATTTAGGGTATGGAGATCTGTTTTCATTTTTGTGTATCGAATTGAGAATAGTCATTGTTATTGGAATTGTTTATCTTTCCTTTACCAAACAGTTCTGTGCTTTATTGACCCTCAGAGAAGAAGGTTTTTGAAAACATTGTGGGAAAAGGAAAAATGCTGGTAACCAGCATTTTTTCCTTTTCTCAGAATGTTTTCTATCCTTTCAAAGACAAATCCCATCATTTGATCCACATTTTGTTTGTCTGCTTTTAATTTGGACAAGTGTAAAATTTGGTGGTGCAGTAAAGAGTATAAAAATTATGGGTAATCAAAAATGTGATTCAGTGATGATTTGGATGAAACTAAAGAATGTTTGTATTGACAGGTAACTTAAATGCAGACATATTTTTTCTTTTGTATTTTCTTCACAAATTTATAAGTGCAGTTAGAGCTTTGCATGTGAAATAAGTAGTCATTAGGATATATTCTGTGAACTAAATTTTAAACAAATTTTGCAGAAGAAAATTCTGAAAATCTTTTTGTTAAGATTGTAAATTAACACTAAAGTTTAACCATTAACAAGCTATCCCATGTTTGAAGACCAAAAGAAAATAGGCTTTTGAAAAGATTGGCGGGAAAAGAAAATGCTAGTAAGCGGCATTTTCTCCTTATCCGACAATGTTTTCTACCTTCATTTGCAGAAGGCAATTATTTTAACAAAAAGATATTTGATCACAAAGCCACTCTTAAAGTTGATAGAATTGTTTTATGCTATTATTATTTTGTTCAGTATTCTTTTATAATCTTGTATATATATCTTTTTACACCAGAGCTATTAGTTAACCCTTTACCACACAATGCCACCTTTTAACGCCCCCTGGGAAAGAGGCCTTTTGAAAACATCGTGGGAAAAGGAGAAAATGCTGGTAACCAGCATTTTCTCTTTTTCCCACAATGTATTCTATCCTGTCAAAAGAAAATTGCACCATTTGAGCCACATTGAAATTGTCACCTGCAAAATGCTTTCAGTTTGGACAAGGCTGAAATTTTGTCGTCTGGTAAAGGGTTAAAGTTAGCATATCTTATGATGTAAAAATTAGTAGCATAATGCTTTCTATACCTCACAATCTTGTTTATAAAATGATCCTGAAGAAGCTTTTGACTTACGGAAAAAGCGGAAGATGTTGGTAACCAACACTTTCTCCTTTGCCCACAGTGTTTTATGTCCTTTAAAAGACAAAGGATTCAGTTCTTGAGCTACATTTAATCTTTTATCTGCAAGAAGTATGCTTTTAAGTTGGACAAGTCCAAAATTTGGTCAACTGGTAAAGAGTGAATACCTAGCTTTACTTGCTTGTAGAAAGAACCGCTACCCCCGAGACCAAAGTCAGCAGGATATTTAAGGGCCCATACCAGATCTGGGCCATCAGTTCAACTACAGAATCGACCATATACACCAGACCCTAAGCTATCTGTACCTCCAGCAAATTCAGCAAGTGATGTAAGTTTATAAATTTTGTGTGACATGAAAAAAGGCTTCTTTTTTAAATTTCAATTTCAAATTTTGGTTATTCTTAATACCATCCTGTTGACCTTTAACCTTATAGCAAACAGTGGGAAAGCAGCATGTGGCTTAGTAAGAAAATTGTGCACAGTGTAGTGAAAAGAAACTGCAGGAAAGCATAGATAGGTGCTTAGGTAGGCCTCCACAGTATACTCAAATAATGTTGAAAATGATGTTATACATGATAGAAGCATATAATAAACATCTTTGCCCAAAAACCCACAAGTTTTTATGATCACAAGAAAGAAGGCTTTTGAACTTAATTTTGGTAAAGAAGAAAATACTGTTAAGCATCATTTTCTCCTTTTCCCACAATTTTTTTCAGCCTTTCAAAGATAAACTCAATTACTCTTGCAACAGTTAACCCTATACCAAATAATCCCCAGTTTTAGTGACCATGACAGATAAAACTAATAACATCATTGTAGGAAAAGGAGAATATGTTGGTAACCAGCAGTTCCTCTTTTCCCACAGTGTTTTCTACCCTTTCAAAAAGAAATAAAGTTTGTTGAGCTACATTTTATATGTTGTCTGGAAATGCTTTTAGTTTTAACCAATCCAAAATTTTGTCATTTGGTAGATGTTAATATCTTGACTGCAAATATTTTAAAAAGAGTCAATTCTAAATTTCTGTTGTCTGTTTAAGAGATAACTCTAAGCATGCTTCCAGCTTTTTTGTAGACAATGTCGATCAGGATCATATTGCACATAGAGTGTGCAACTGTCTGTACAACTCTTCTTCAGTGTCCCAGCTTTCCTTAAGGGGACTATTCAGATTTATATCATATCACTAAACATCAAAAGTGATCCATCTTTAAATTAACCCTTTATCACACAATCCCATGTTTTAACAAAGCTGAAGAAGATCATTGCTGTTGAAATCATTGTTGGAAAAGGAGCTGATGTTGGTAACCAGTATACCCTGCTTTTCCCATACCGTTTTCTACTGTTGTTAAGCTACACTTGATAACAATAATTATAATATAGTCTGAAAATGCTTTCAATTAGGACACATCAAAAATTTTGTCATTTTGTAAAGATTTCAGAAAGGTTATAGTTGGCAAACCGTCAGTAAATAAGAAAGACATATTTACAGTAAAAATATTTTAAATGGTATTTCTTTAAAAAGTCACAAAGCTTCTTAAGGTAGTTTTAGATTTCTAGACCTATCCAAACTGAAAGCATTTGCAGATGACATATTCATTGTGGCTAAAATGATAACTGTTGTCTCTGAGAGGAAAGAAAACATTGTGAAAAAGAAGAAAATGCTTGTTACTAGCATTTTATCATTTTCCCACAATGTTTTTAAAAGTCTTCATCCTCAGGGTTGTTAAAATTTAGGATTATTTGGTAAAAGTTTAAAACAACATTTAAGTTCAAACATAACCTGCAGGTCAGCTTGGTACGGCATGATTTTGACTTCATTAAGATAAATGGGATGTCTGCAAAGCATGGGAAAGTAGTGAGGGCACCTAGCCTGACAGCACTGGATGATCTCAAGAGGAAGCAAGAAGAAGACTTGAAAAAGTATAGAAAAGGGGAGGTGCCTATTTAGTAAGTTTTGTATGCTTTACTCTGATATGTTGTGATCTGAGTCATTTACCAATCAATCTGGAGTGTCAATTAACCTGAGAGAAGGCTTTTGAGAAAATTGTGGGAAAGGGAGAATATGCTGGACCAGCTCTCTCCTTCACATGTTCTCTTCTCTCACATATGATTCATCAATTGCTGCATAGATTCATTAATCATTGAGTCAGATTTCATTGTGTGCAATGCTATATTGTGGATGATTTGATTATTCTGTCATGTAGTTAAGGATTAAGGATCTTGATTATATGGTTGGGCTCAACCTGTTTCCATACAAATGCGGTATTTTTAATCTCCGGCACTTAATTGCTTTTGTGAATTTTGTGGGCAAGGGAGCCATTGCCTGTAAAAAACATTTGCTCTTTTTCACACAGTGTGTTCTCTCATATCCTTTCACTTTTGCTCCCTGGAATTGTTTGTTGTTTGAGCGGCTTATAATTGTTTATATTTAAAATGGCCTGAAAATTACAATTACTCATTACTGTACAAGTTATCTTGAAAATATAGAAATATTACTATTTAAATCTGAAATAATAATACTAAGAACAAAATTAAGAACGTTTGGTGAATATGGATCCAGATGAGACCCGTGTTAAAATTGGTCAGATCTTCATGACAATGTACACTGAAGCAACTAAAGCAATGTTCTGTGCTTTAACTCTAGACTTGATGACAAAATAGTTTTAGACTTGTCTTGGAAGCATCAGGCTGATTTTAGATCTAGCAACAACTGTCAAAAATTACATGGAGGACAAACATTTAATCCTCTACCACACATCATGAGTTTTAACAACCCATAAGCAAGAAGACTTTTGAAAACATTTTGGGAAAACGAGAAAAGGCTGGTAACCAGAATTTTCTCCTTTTCCCACAATGTTTTCTTTCCTGTCAGAAAGCTTAAGCTCATTTGTACCAACTTTGAAAATGTCACCTGCAGATGATTTTAACTTGAAAGAGTAAACAATTTGTGGTTTTTGGAAAGGGTGAAAAGAAAGGAAAACAGTATTCTTTTGAGCAAAGAGGATATAGTGTTGGATCTGGAAGTTTTTCTTCTGATCAGTGATTTAGTTTGGAAATCTGTCTATAACTAGGTAACACAAAAGGAGTTCTTATAATATCACAATTGGAATATTTTTCATGCATATGGCTGAAAGGACTTTTTCCTTCTTTCTTTTTCTTCTTGTTTGGACATAGGAAATAAAATGGTGTAAGTGAAAACAAGGAGATACAGTCAAAGAAAGGAGGAAAATATTTGTAGTGATTGAGTGAAAAACATTGTAGGAAACCTAAAAATTACAAGCAATGGCTCCCTTTCCCACAATGTTTTCAAAGGTAATCTATCTGTTTTGCAGGAAGGAGAAAAGTCATTTATGTAAAGTACATGTGATGAGCTTAGGTAATTGATTAGGCAAGTTTGTTTTTAACAAATCAATAATTGAGTCATGCTCTGTGAAAAAGGGGCTTAATGCATCTGCGAAAAGTATCAACCTATGTCAGCCTATGCAGGCTGACCTGGTTTGAAACCTTCTCTACAGGTGAATTTTCTGCATGTCCAAGGGCCATTTTACCGCATGATTCAGTCGGTTGTGAACTCACATTGATTTTTATGGATCCATGGTTATGTGATGACTTGCTTGGTATCATGCATCACAGAGATGCATTAAGCCCCCTTTTACCAGAGCATGGCTTATTTTCTTTATACTAACAGTTTGCAACAGAGGAAAAAGCAATGGAAGAAAGAGGAAGAAGAAAGAGTTGCAAATGCACCAGACCCAGAGTGTCCTGAGGGACATAGAGTATTACCTGACGCAGAAAGAAGGGAGACCTTACAGTTACTCAAAGATAGTAAGTCAGCTTTGACATAGAACTCTGAGATACACCAGTCACCTTACCAGCAGTTTGTTCCTTCCCATCCACCAAATGTGTATGTATACATATGCACATGAAAACAGCTGATACATGTAATTATAACAGCTGCATGTAAGGTAATGGCTCTTTATGGGTGCAGTTGAACCACTCTACAGCAGGTCTATTGTGTTCCTAATTTTATGGAAACCCATAGATAAGAAAAAAATTGTAGTCAGTTTAACTATTCTACTGGAACCTCTAGGGCCTGTACAGAATACGGATATGCTGTAATCTAATGCTGGTGCTACTGCAGGCTTTCAGCCCCTGAAAGGTGTTTCTCGATTTCAGTTGGTTATGGTCACTGTATTCTAGTCCCCAAACACTTACCCAGATCAAAGATTTTACTGTATTTGTTTTTTTCTGTTTTATTTTAGAGCAGCAGGAGCTCACAGGTAAATTACAGTCCTTACCACTACGGACAGACACATTCAGGATGCGGTCTTGTAAACAAGAACTCGAGAGTAAATTAGCTGAAATGGAAGAAGCCATAAAAATATTCTCACGACCAAAAGTGTTTGTTAAGTCTGAATGAACTGTGACATAGAATTTAGCTTTGTTTCACATTTTATCTCAAAGATCTGTGCATAACTTATTTCTTGATAGGTTTAGATCAAGATGAGACAGCAATGGATATGCAGCTTGATCTTGGATTCACTCTGCCCAATAATTTGTGGAATATTCTGGCTAAAAATAGAACAATCTACATTTAAATTTTCACCAGACTACAAAAATTTAGACTAATCCAAACTGAAAGCATTTGTAAACTACATAATAAATGTGGCTCAAATGATGATAATTATCTTTTGAAAAAGTTAAAACATTGTGTGAAAAGGAGAAAATGCTGGTTACCAGCATTTTTTCCTTTTCCCACAATGTTTTGAGTTGCTTTCTTCTTTAGGGCAGTTTGGTCTTGAGAAGAAGGACCTTAGTATAACAATTAAATGGCTGATTCAGCAAGAAAATTTCACAAAATACAGGCCACAGAATATTGGACTGTGAAAAAAAAACATGGATCAGGATACATCTTTATATACATAGTCTAATTCAAAATTTTGGAAAGTAACTCAATTTCTGATTGGCTCAACAAAATGGTTCAGTCAATCAAAAATTGGGTTATTGTGAAATGTAGAAAATTCTTGAGAATTAGAATTAGAATACAATTTAGAATGGTTGGTGAATACATCCCTAGGTTGCAAATTCTAAGCAATATGATCTCAATCTGCAACACTCTCATACTGTGTTTTGTCATCTAAGAGTTACATGGATAAATGTTTGAAGAATAATAAGACTTACACTGCTGCAGTACAAACAAAACTTTGCCCCAGAGGAGGTTTTAGCTGCCCTCCCCCCTCCCTGGCTTTAATCCTTACAGTGCCTTTTCACAACCATGAATGCCTTTTCAGCTAGTGTAGATCAAGATCAGATTGCACAAAATGTGCAGTTCAATCCATGATCCACTCTGTCTGCTTTTGCTGAGACATGCTGGACAAGAGCAAACATGAAGATGCAGTTATTTGGGTTTTACTTTTAGACTTAGAATGCCTCAGGGATTTATTCAGCACTCTATGGGTTAAAAATCTGTAAAGCTGTGCCAAGCTGTCTAAAGGTTAATCCTTTACAAAACAACAAAACGTTAGACTCCTCCTAATTAAAAGCATTTGCAGGCGACAAATCAAATGTACATGACGAATTGAAATTTGTCTTTCGAAGGGTAGAAAACATTGTGGGAAAAAGAGAAAATGCTCGTTACCAGCATTTTTTCTTTTCCCCCACAATGTTTTCAAAAGCGTTCTTTTTCAGGGTCATTAAAACTTGCTGTTGTATAGTAAGGGGTTAAGCATGAGAGCACCAATAAGCCCAACAGCTATTTTCTGTGTAGAAATAAGAACAGTTTTTTTCAATTATATGGTTGCTTTTGTCAAACTTTTTCAGAAAAGCGGACTTTTAGATCAAAGATCAGACTGCACGGTTTATTCAGTCTGATCGTGATCTACAGTGGCCGCAAGAGCAACTTTTGTTTTGATAAACCCTTAAAGGTAACCTTTGTCTCATTTCTTTTTTTTTTTTTTTTTCTTTTTAAGCTGCTAAAACTTGGAATTTTAGCAGCAGTGTTTATAGACAGAGCTCTAGTTGTAGGCTTCTATGGGAGATAGGTTATGTTTTTCACCTGTATCAGTATTTTGCTGCAATGTTTATTATTTTCTTTTTCATTTTGAATACCTGCCTTCATTAATTTCAATAAGTTAAATTATTTATTTTTGAGAAGAATTAAGATTAGTTTAAATTTATATCAATGTGTTGAAAAATTACTGGAAAGTACTGTATTTGTATAAACCATTGCAACCTTTTTTTCCATGTTCCATTTCACCACTTTTTAACCCTTTACCACACAATCCTGAGTTTTAACAACTCTGAAAAAGAAGGTATTTGAAAGCTTTTATGCGAAAAAGAGAAAATGCTGGTGGCCAGCATTTTCATCCTTTTCCCACAATGTATTCTACTCTTTCACAGATAAATTCCATGTTTTAAGCAAATTTGATTTGTTGTCTGCAAACACTTTCAATTTGGATGAGTCTTAAACATTGTTGTGTGGTAAGGGTTAAAATATTGCCAAAAAAGTTTTTTTTTTTTCTAAAAGCAACTCAACCTATTGCCTCTGTATGTTCTCATTTATTATACACTTATTCATATTTATTTACTCATTTCACATGAATGTTGTCAAAGCTGTCTGCTACCATTTTTCGCAGGAGTAAGTTTGATAACTGATGAATGCAAGTATTTAACAATTGTCCTCATGTATTACCCAAAGTGTAGATTAACAGTATATTTAACTAAAAGAAATTAGATTTTTTTTTTTTTAACACTCCATATGAGCATTGCTCTGGGAAAAGGGGTTTAATGCATTTGTTAAAAAAAATATCTATCCAGGTCAGTCTGCTTAATCTGTGAAGGCTGACTTGTGTTGAAACGTTTTGCCATTGGTAAATTTTCTGCATGTAAAAGGACCGATCAACCTCATTATTCAGCTGTTTGTTAGACAAAATGGAGTTTATGGATCCATAAATACCTGATGACCAGCTCGGCATAATGCATCACAGAGATACATTAAACTTCCTTTTCACAATGCACGGCTCCATTAGACCATTACAGTTGTTATATATTCCTTATACATGTATTGGTCTCTTCAGAAAAGTTTATTATGCTTTTATTTTATCCCAAGATAATTAATAACCCTTTACCACACGATGCCGCCATTTAATGACGGTGAAGATGCTTTTTGAAAACATTATGGGAAAAGGAGAAAATGCTGATAGCCAGCATTTTCACCTTTTTCCCACAGTGTTTTCTGTCCTTCCAAAAACAATGTTCAGTTTTTGAGTCATATTTATTTTGTCATCTGCAAACGCTTTGAGTTTGAAAATGTCAAAAATATTGCCGTGTGGTAAAGGGATAAAGGAAATAAAAAGGTAATTGGTATTATGTCATTAACCCTTATAGTGCTAAGAAAATGAAATGGACATACTGATTCAGGATTAAAGATGCAGATATTATAATTTTAAACCTATTGATAGAATATCTGGCAAAGAATTAGGCAGTATTGATCCAAGATCAGACTCTACCTTCTGTCCAGTCTGACCTTGATATACATTGTCTGCATATGCAATTAGGTCAGGATCCGTATTCACCGACCATTCTTAAGAACATTCTCAGTCTTATTCTCCAATATTTTCTAAGTAGTGTGGTCATTTTTCCACAATGTTTTCAGAAGCCATCTTCCTCAAGGGCATTTAAACTCGGGATTGTTTGATAAAGATTTAAGCCTTTCCCAAACAAGCCCTGGTTTTCACGTGTCTGCAGTACAAGTCTTTTGCAAACTCTGGGGGAAAAGGAGAAATTGCTCGTAACGAGCAATTTCTCCCTTTCCCACAGTGTTTTCTACCCATTTTGAGACCTTTCTGCCATTTTCATCAAATTTAAAATTGTCATCTGCAAACCCTTTGAATTTGGACCAGTCCAAAATTTGTCGTTTGGGAAAGGGTTAACCGGTATGCTGATGTTCACATTTTGTTTTTTTTGTTTGAACAACGCAGATTTCACTATATAATGTTATATTTATTTAAGTAGTGAAGGTTATCTTCTGTAGTTTTATTGCAAAATAATTAGTAAAATATATATTTAAAAGCCATTTTGCTTTGTGTTTACATTTTATTTTTATGTGGCTCTTACAAACTTATTTTAGTTCAAATGGTGGTAGGTGCACTGAACCACTCATATCACGGTATCTTGTTCGTGGTTAGCTCCCTTGGCCAGAAAAGTGAAATTAACAAAAATCTTTTTCGACGAAACTGCCCACCAAATTTCATACAGTTTGTTAGCTTCAAAGGCGTTTTTCGCTTCTTTCAACATTATTTCGGTCATATCACAGTGATAGCTCACTTATCCATATGTGTGCTGAGCCCCGGTAGAGCAGTCGGTAGCCTACAGGACGTGAGACCCGGATGCTCGCTTGTTTGAATCGCCAGCTTGGCCAAATTTCTTTCCGAGGATAATGATAGTCATTGCGGAAGAGTTCATTCCTCCCTCACCATTGATATAACTGAAATAATGTTAAACCCTAACCTGCTAAATAACTTTAAAATGGGTTAAAAACGGCGCCAAACCCCATAAAAACAAATTACGTGTTTGTGTGTCCTTGGTTACAACAGTGCTAGGCTAAGGGTCTGAAGTGTCTTGCCTAGGGACACTTCTACCTAAACCCCATATCCTTAGAGTGAGGATCAAAAGGGTGACCAGATTTCATATTCTACGCTATACCACTGAGCCATGCGGGACCCCAATTCCATACAAACTTCATAGAAAGGCTCTCTTATTGTCACTCTACAACTTTGTGAAATTGCTTGTCATGTCAAACTTGACTCTTTCACTGCTAATGTCGCCTTGGAAAGCTTTTGCGGACATCGTAGATCAAGATCAGACTGCACAGAACGTGCAGTCTGATCCCGAATCTACACTGTCCGCTACCTGATGCTAAACGTTGACCCATTGTCTTCAGTTTCAATGAAAATATACTGTTAGAGGAGAAGAGTCGAGACTTTATTTAGTCAGCAGCGAAAGAGTTAACCAACACATGAACATATTCAAAAATCTGAAAAAGAGTTTTGTCCGATATCCCCTACTGGATTTCTCTGCTAACCCTGTGATAGACCATCATGGGTGTCTACGATTCTGAGGAAGAAGGCTTTTTTTAAACAGGGTTGGAAGGGGTGAAAATGCTGAAACGTGACACGTAACTCGTTCAAAGGGTCGCTTATACAGTTATAATTCATTTAGGATACGGCACTTACTTGTCACTCAGCATTTTATAGCACTATCCATGGTTTTTCTGACCCTGCCGAAGAAAGCTTTTGAAAACAGCGTTGGAAAAAGACAAAATGCCGGTGACCACCATTTTCCCCTTTCCTGACGGCGTTTTCTACTACATGTATTTCAAACACAAATCCAGTCATTTGAAAAATATTTTAATTGTCGTCTGCCAATGCTTTCAGTTTGGACAAGCCTAAAACTTTCTCGTCTGGTAAAAAGAGTTAATGCAATTGACATCAATTCTATTGGATCAAACGGCTCCAAATTGAATCACGGGAGCTTCCATATTCTCCTAGGTGCCGGAAAACATCGATTTTTAATAATATCAAATAGTTTTCTAGCAGCATTTTAAGCAAAGCGCACTTGAAAGTTCGCTGAAAGTTTTCCGGAGTTGCGAAAAGTGACGGGTCCCGCCGACGGAAATTAGTTTTTCCGCGATACCTTATCGAGCTTTTATCGTTTGCTTCGGCGCCCATAAAATGAGGTGTACTATTTTTATTTCCCTCCAAGCCCTGATAATTTGAGCCATGCTCTGGCAAAAGGGGGTCTAAAACATCTCCGTGATGCATTATACCGAGCAAGACAATCACACAATTATAGATCTGTAAGATCCATTTTGTCTAACAGCAAATTTACCAAAATCAAAAAGTTTCGACACAGGTTAGCCTGCGCGGACTGCTCAGGCTGACCTGGGTCGATATATTTTTGCAGATGCATTTCACCCCTTTTCAAAGAATTTGCTCATTTTTCCAAGTTAATTAGACCTAAACCCATTAACTGTTTACAATACGACAAATATTTTGAACATGTCCAAACTGAAAGAATATGTAGACGAAAAAGTAAATGAGGCTCAAACAACAGGTTTTATCTGACCTGGTAGAAAACACTGGGGTAAAAAGAGAAAATGCTGGTGACCAGCATTTTCTCCTTTTCCACAATGTTTTCAAAAGACTGCTTCCTCAGGTTCGTGAAATCATGGGATAGTTTGGTAAAGAAATGTTGTACCGAAGTATTTTTTTCTTCCGGATATTTTAGTTTAAAACTTTGGAAATTTGGCGGCGAAAGAAGCGACTGGGTATACTTGTAGAGACTTTTCACGCCTGTGCGGTGGGTTGATTGGATAAGCACTGTTGGGAAAATGAGGCATTGCTTGTGAGAAACAGTGGCACTTTTTTTTCCAAAATGTCTTCCAATAAAAGCAGTGTGTTCCTAGCCTTTTAATGTTTGTCCTTTGTACATGTATATTTCTTAAGTTTTAAGTATGTCTTAATATAGTGTGTACAGTTAACCCTTTACCACAGAGTCCCGAGTTTTAACGAGTACGACCATGAGGAAGAAGCCTTTTGAAAACAATGTGGGAAAAAGAGAAAGGGCTGGTTACAAGCATTTTCTCCTTTTCCAACATTGTTTTCTACTCTATTGTAGATAAGTTTTATCATTTGAGTCACGTTATCGTCTGCGAATGCTTACAATTTGGACAAGTCTTCATTTTATTTTTCGTCTCGTAAACACTTAAAGAATGCCATCTTTTAATCACCCCTGAATAGGAAAGATATAAAAACATTGTGGGGAAAGAAGACCCAGGTCGTCATGGTTCGATGCTTTGTACGGTTGCATTAAAACCCCTTTTCACAGAGTATGACTCATTAATATGCTTATCTCTTTACTAAGCGACAAAATGTTTGACTTGGTTCAGTTGAAAGCACTTGCAGACCACGGATCAAATATGGCTCAAAAATGGGATTTGTCTTTGAGAGTATAGAAAACTGTAGGAAATGGAGAAAATGTTGATTACCAGCATTTTCCCTTTTTCACACAATATTTTCAAAGATGCTTTCCCCCGGAGTCGTTGAAACAGGATTGTTTGGGAAGTACCCTGTTGTAGAACTGGTCAAGGACTCAAAGTGAAAAAAATAATAAATGAGCCATGCTCTGTGAAAAGGGGGCTTAATGCATCTGCGAAAATTTTTGGCCCAGGTCAGCCTGCACCGTCCGCGCAGACTGACCTGAGCCAAAACTTTCCGCTATTCGTCAATTTCTGTATGTCCTGTTCTGAAATAAAATGGCGCATCTTTGTTCTTGGACTCTGCTGAAATATTGAGAGGTTAAGTAACCCTGTCATTTCATGTCAGAAGAAACAGGTAACAGGATTCCCTTATCCTAGGGGCTACGTATATACATATGTCATGTATTACGAGTATTACAATACATGGATGATTATTCAATGAAGAAATAAAGAAAATTAAAATACACAAAAATGAACACAGTTCTATGTTTAATGATTATTCCTATCTATCCTATACTGTAGACGTGTTATGATTATTATTTCATCGCCTACTGTAGACTTTTTATGATTCTTCTTCGATCACACATTGTAGACTTAGTGTTATGATTATTTTTCTATCACATACTTTAGACGCTTTATGTTAATTCTTCTACCACATAGTCTGCCGCCCCGGTAGCGCGGTCGTAACGCACAGGACTTGGAACCAGGGGGTGCTTGTTCGAATCCACAGCTCAGCCAATTTCTTCCCGAGGACTGACGATAATTATCAGGTCAGGATTCATTCCTCTCTTACTGATGAACATTGCGTCTATGATGGTTATGTGGGAAAGCAGTCAGTGGCTCTGGAAATTGTACTGGTGAAAGAAACTCCGGAAAAATCATTGATAGGTGTACTGGCCGCCTCGATGAAACTGAAATAATGCGGAAAACGGCGTTAAATACCAAACAAATAAACCAAACAAATGCATCACATGTGTAAAAATTGTATCTCTATCTCGTAAATAAATAATGATAGTTACAGCAGACCAGTCAAACGCGATTTGCAACAAGATCTTCCCTTATTTTTACGAATTAAAGAGGAAATTCGGCATGTAATGAATTCTTGACGATAAAATAGTAGCCGAAATTTAACTCAAATCATTCTTATTCAACAAGTCATGTTTTCTTCATACACCGGTATTCCAACACACGTCCTTATAAAAGCGTATCCCCACACTCTGCTAGCTTACTTTAAGCCACCGCTGAGGAAAGTTAAAATATACCTGACAGTTGTCACGCAAACTCACGAATTTATGAAAAAGTCGTAGAAATAGAACGAAAAAAACTGCACCGTGATCAGTCTTAGTAGTTTCTACGACTATTTTCTGTCATTTATTAGTTAAAAGTCAGCCTTTGTTATATGATAAGGGGTCCTGCGTGGCTCAGTGGTTCGGATTCGAGCCTCATTAAAAGCACTAGATTCTTAATATGACCGCCCTTTGGCAAGACACCCCGGGGTCCCGCCTAACACTTAACACCTAACACTCGCGAAACTCAGAACCACAGGTGAACGGCGACGACAATGTAAATCCCATATTACACACTAATATACTGAAAGGTAAACAACTCGTAATGGATTTTCAATACCCCAGTCACGGATTCCATGCTGTTGACAAGTTATTTTACTACCAATATTAACATCCATAGTACCATTAGATAGCGGAAACATTATTCTATAAGGAAATCATGTCATAATTTGAGCCATTTCAAGTTGCTAAGAAATATCTATCTCGAAACTGTCAAACAACCCAACTCGGAAAGATCTGATTGCGTTGAATCGCGAAAATTTTCAAGAGATAAACCCCATTTTCAACGCGAAAGCCGTTGAATATTTGACAAGTATCATTTCGGGTCCAGCAATAATAAGGCATATAAACCTGAAATATTAAACTATTTGGTGTGAATAGGCTGTACAATCCTTATTTCCATCGGTAATCATGTCCAGCGCTCAGCTGCCTGCCACTTTGACGTACTGCGCATGCTCCATTTGTTTTTCAAAACGTTTTCTCATTGGTTATCGATGAGGGTGTGTCTGGACCCGGCCAATGAGAAAACGCGATACAAAAGCATGCTTAGTAGGCCATAAAGGATGACCGTTTACACGGCTGGACATTTTCAGATAAAAAAAAGCTTCGTACAACACACGTACAAAAATATATTGAAGTTCTATTTTCAGTGCAGATATACTTTTCAATTTGTAGGCTTCAAATGCACGTTGCACAAGAACGGACATTTTTCGCGCTGAAAATGGGTTTTATCTCTTGAAAATTTTCGCGATTCAATGCAATCAGATCTCTTCCGAGTTGGGTTGTTTGACAGTTTCGAGCTAGATTTTTCTTAGCAGCTTGAAATGGATCAGATTGTGACATGATTTTCTTGTAGAATAATGTTTCCGCTATCCATTGGTACTATGGATGTTAATATTGGTAGTGAAATGACTTGTAAACAGCATGGAATTCGTGACTGGGGTATTGAAAATACATCACAAGTTGTTTACCTTTCAGTATATTAGTGTGTAATACAGGATTTACACTGTCGCTCGCCGTTCACCTGTGCTCAGGACATATTCACGAATATTTTAGCTGTCGCCTTAATGTGACCGACGAAAAAATGATGTCAACGGCGTAAAATGTCATTCTAGCAAATATCGCTGCATATTTTCTTGAGTGTTTTTAAAGTTTAAAAGACAAGAAAACTCAATCTAATTGTAAATCGCTCAATTCTTTACCGAACAATTTCTTATTTAAAGAAGACAAAGACAGCTTTTAAAAATCATTTCGTAAAGAGACAGCCAGGGAGGTAATCAGCATCTTCATTTTCTCCTTTCGCAATGTTCATCTAACTTACCCCCCGGTCTCACAGACCCCGATTTAATCCCGATTTTGAAAATTTCAAAATCGGCGCGAAATCGGCTAGCTTCGGGAGAGTCATAGTGCCTCCTGACTCAAATCGGCATCAATTCGGGATCAACAATAAATCGGGACAAAAATTTCAACATGCGCAAATTATTCTCTCGATTTCGAAAATCGTGCCGAAATCGGCGCACCTCGGTGTACCTCGTACTAAGTCGTCGTTGTTCGTAGTAAGCAAATAGGCGTTATTCGGTGACAGAATCGGTCCTATTTCGGCGTACCTACCTCGGCGATGAACGCCGAATAACGCCGATGCACTACGAGTAACTCCCGATTCTCGCCGATGAACTACGACGAGATACGCGACTAGCATCCCGAGCTACACCGACCTACACCGAATTACTACGAACTGCTAAGATATCATCCCGTAGTACTACGAAGTACCCCGAATTCCGAGGAGTATAAAAAGGCGAATCAACTTTGAAAACAATTCATTCAGTTCCAAACCTTTGAACGAGACGCTTCCCTATACTTCGATACAATGGGACCAAAAAGGGGGCGTTCGAAGAAAAAGCAGTCAGCTACAACAGATATGCCTCCTCCATCGAGCACCCAAGCTCTACCATTAAGCACAGAGAACCAACCTGACCCTGATGTTATGCCGGATCAGCCAGTTGTCTTGCAAAATGAGTTTGAGGATGACGTCGACTCTGTTCAGCTGGAGCATTTTCCCTTTCTTTAAGTTGAATATAGAGGTAACACAAGATTGCAATTATAACGTCGTCTGTTGTTGTTGGCATGTTGTCACACTAATATCCATATGATAACTGATTTTTTTTGCTGTTAAATCACGGAATTTATATACTCAGTGTACGAAATCGGGGCATAATCCTGAAAAAAGATTTGAAACTCGTAGTCGATCCGGATCTGTCGGCGTATGTCGCAGTAAATCTTTGTGCATCGTAGTCCATCGTAGTAAGAAATCGGCACAGTCGGTCTAGATCGTACTGTTTCGTAGTAACTCGGCTCCTAAACTCGGGGTACTTCGGAACAAAATCGGGCCAAAAGCGTAGTAAATCGTATCGCATCGTAGCTTTTCGCAGCCCGTCGGGAACACACCGCATGTATGTCTAAAAATACGCCCCGTCCAAGGATGATCGGAGAAAAACGGCTCGAATTCGTGGTAAATCGGAG
This sequence comes from Tridacna gigas, assembly GCA_945859785.2. Taxonomy (NCBI): domain Eukaryota; kingdom Metazoa; phylum Mollusca; class Bivalvia; order Cardiida; family Cardiidae; genus Tridacna; species Tridacna gigas. Next base: position 45,417,949 of record OX244030.2, on the reverse strand, counting down.
AAAATGCGCTCTCCGGAAGCACTACGATTATTTTGGAAATCGGGGTCTGTGAGACCGGGGGGTTACAGATGGGAATCCAAATATTATGTACATGTTATTTATACCATCTGCAAACGTTTAGACGCGAACAAGTCTGAAATTTTGTCCTTCATCTACTGTTAACAGGTTGCGAATGAGGTAAATTCAAATGGTTAAATACTTTACCACACAATCCCGACTTAAAACGACAAAGAGGAAGAAGGTTTCTGAAGACATTGTATGAGAAGGAGAAAATGCTGGTAACCAGCATTTTCTCCTTTTCCAACAACTTTTTCTACCCTTTCATAGATTAATCCCACCATTTGAACTACATTCAGATTTGTCGTCTGCTATTGCTTTGGATTTTGACAAGTCCGAAATTCTGTCTCTGTTAAAGAGTTGAGAACGGTGCACATGACTTGTTTTATTAGTGCATGTATACACAATGTTCAGCTAACCCCTTACTAGAAAGATTTGAGCCACGCTCTGGCAAAAGGGGCTTAATACGTCTCCGTGATGCATAATTCCAAGCATGTCATCACATAATTATGAATCCATAATTGCCACTTTTTTCAACAACCGACTTAATATGAAGGTAGGATGTCCTTGGACATACAGAAAACTGGCCAATAGCGTAAAGTTTCGGCCCAGGTCAGCCTGCGCGGATTGCGCAGGCTGACCTGAGTCGATACTTTTCGCAGATGCATTAAGATCCCTTTTCACAAAGCATGGCTCACGGCCCACAAAATATTGCAAATTACACGCAGCGAAAAAGCTTTGTCCAGAATGAAAGAGGAAATTGTTTCTAATCTGTATGGAAAGTATTGTGCACAACAAATGCAATTGCTTGATAAGTAATTGCTCCTTTTCTCACAATGTTTAAAAAAACTGCGGACGACAGGGTTGTTAAAGTCCTCTTTACATAGTAATGAATTAATATGTACAATATATTTTATTTAACAGGATTGTTTAAACATACCGACTTTTTTTTTCAAAACTGATAATGTTTATTTACACGTGTTGACTGATTGATTGATTGACTGATTGTTTGAATGAATCGTGTTTTATGCCACTTTCAATATTATATGTAACTTTTAGCCATATCACAGCGACAGTTCACATATTCATGTATGTCCTGAATTTCAACAGTTCCGGGATAGGGCTCTGAAGTGTGTTCACCAGGCACACTCCCACCAAAAACCTGTGCTTCTTGGGAGGCTCAAGCCCGTGGCCGTAAAGTTACGAGTCCTACACTTTACCACTGAGTCATGCTAGGCTCCATCTACATTAGTCGAACGAAACCTTTACTCTCAAAGGGCGTAACCAAGATTTTAGAGTAATTTCCACCCCAAATAAAGACTTATATTTAATTGATCCGACCACGCAGAAATGCAGACTGTTGTAATATTCCATATTTCCCAATAACTCGCTCAATATTACCAATTATTCGTGCAACAACATTCCAAGCCACAGACTGCTGTCCTATATCAATATCTTCAAAAGATGATAAGCAGTGAAAGAAGAATGAAACCTTTCGCACTGACGATTATCGATCTCCGAAAACAATTTGGCTGAGCTGTTGAATCGAGCCATCGACCCTGGGGGTTTCAAGCCTTGTTTGTTACAAACTGGACTCCCGAGCTCAGCGAGGTCTGGACGAGATGTTCACCGGGTCGGTATTCATTACGAGTAAATCAACGGAAATTAATGCATTTTCAATAATTTAAACACTGATGAAAACGGGGGAAATCGAAACAAAAACAACACTCAGACATTATGTAAGTTGTTGTGTTTATTTCAGAATATAGCTTTCATCTATGTGCAAGTTTCTTCGGAACTATGTTTCGTCAGATGTACACATCTGTCAACGAAGCGAATAAGCTTCATGTAATTTTTAATGCACTTGTATGCCTTTGATTCTTGAGGAATAGTTATACTGTAAAATGACTGTAATTCGTTGGCTTCTGTGGTAAACTTATTATTAGACTCGCCGACAAAAATATTTACTAAGCTCGCCAAAGGCTCCCTTCATAACATCTTTTTCTAGAGTCGCTTAATAAACTTTTATCCGACTCTTGACCTGGTGCTTGCGAGTTCGATGCCTGGATGAGCCAAACTTCCTTTCCGATGATTTTTCGCCCCTCACCTCTGATGCATGCAAGAAAAGTAGTTAGTGGCTTGGAAAGAAAGTTGTGTCAGCGCTGGTGTAAGAAAGCAAGGAAACACATGAGGAGGCGCACTGACCGCCGTGATATGACATAAGCGTTAAACTCCAAAACAAACAAACATATAATAAGGTTTTAAACATTTATCTTTTTCTTACAATATTTTCTGTCCTTTCAAAGACAAATCATATCATTTGCGCAAAATTAATTTCTCGTTTGCAAATACTTTCAATATCGATCAGCCTAAAATTTTGCCACCTGGTTCACAGCTCAGATTCATTTTAACTGGTAAAATATAACAAAAATGGTAAGTACTAGTACATATACATATACAAAATTTCAGATATTAAGGTCTAATAAATGTAGAAAAATAGTCTCTCTTCTCTCTCTCTCTCTCTTTCTGTCTCTCTCTGAATATATATATATATATATATATGTGAAAACTAAATCTATTGACAAGGGTTAAGAAAGTACTGACCAACAGGATAGATAATACATAATTATAAATAACCTGTACAAAGACACATATAGATCTCATTTACCATTTTTCTAGACTCGTTTCATAAATTTCATCTCATTTTCCAAAGAATGTCGTTATCGCATCATGATATACATATAGGTCAAAATATGCAAAACTTTACATACACACGTGGAAATAACAGTCGACTGATTTCTATGAAAGTTGTTTAATGACTTCACATTATTATGCTTATCGCAAACGGGTGTAAGATAAGAAAATCGGTAACAGCTAAATTACACTGAAAACAAAAGAGACTGGGTGATAAAACGCATTTCCGGTACAGGAACTCCAGTAAAGCATGGGCAGGTGCACTGGTCGCTGCGATATAACTAAAATAGTGTTGAAAAGGGCATTAACCATCATACATGGAAAATTATAGAATAGTAGACTGACTGTATTCGAAAGGGATAGGAACTCTTTTATTTAGTATTAAACCGAGATAGGAAGATTGAAGAAAGTTTAGATTAACTGAAACAATTTTATGCCTTAATGACTTGGTAAATTAGAACTCAAATACAAAATATGATGTATTTCTAACCTCAAACATACATGGAACTACATACATAGGGATATACTGAAATATCCATTCATCCATTCTCCACTCAACTACTAATTCACCAAATCATTCGATCAAGTTATCAAAAATCAATGATTAGGTAGTTCTAAGAGTCTAAGAGGCTCGTAATTTCCTTTTTCTGGATGAAAACCAGTGTTTGATTTGACCATGATCCGCCAGGGATTTTCTTTCATAACTTGCTGAAATATATAATATTGTTGACAAAGAAAGAACAGTCTTGGAAACGTCAAGAATGTCATTCCTTCCACGTGCCAGCTGTACATATGCGTCAAATCTGAAGTTGAGTTTGGCAAGTTCTCACGAACCTTTTTGTGGAACTTGTTGCAATAGCAGGCCCACGGCACCTCTATATTTTGTTCCGACATCCATTGTAGCATCTTTATATATGGAGGAAAATCTGCAGTGCGATACTTCTGTTGACTTGACACAACACTGTACCTGAGGAGATGACCAAAAGAACGGTATCGGTTTCGAAATGACTTTTTAATTTCAACAGTAAGATGGGAATCGTGTGTCTCCTTGCATAAAACATCTGTTTCTCTCAATAAAAACGGTTCAGCTAAGCAGATTCCATGATCATTAAATCTAATTTCCTTTGCCTTCGAATAGGGTAGAATTTTCTCACAAAGTGCAATTTCATAAAGGGATTGGAAGGAAGAGTCTTTGCACGTAGCGTAATACATATATGCAGAGAAATTAAGGATTTGCTTTGAGCTTTGGTACACATCTAACATCGACCCTCGACGAGCTATTCGGCTCAACTGGTCCTCAATCACGCTTGTGCTTGGACAATATTTCGACCACTTAGACAATAATCCACCTTGTTGCACACACAATTTACTGTCTTTATTTTCTGCACATAATAAACGAACTAGCTCATTACGAGATTTATAATTAAATGTTTTACACCGTCCCTCAGTTGTGTTGACCATATCTAACAGGTAGGAGAACATATTCAGTCGATTAAATCTTGCTGCGGTGATGATTGGTGTAAACCCTCTGAAATTTCGGCAATAAGCTACCTTAGGATTATCATCAAGGAGCAATTTAAAAACATTGAAATGGCCATTTATGATGGCTACTTCAAGGGGTGTTATGCAGGTTAATTTCCAGATATCGTCACTAATTTCCTGTTTAAATATATCCCTGTCTGACCGATTGCTGCTTATACTTTCTAGGGAGAATACAATATCAGATTTATTTTCCAAGTAGAAACGATCTTTATCAAGCCACGTTAGTGTACTATTACAATCAACGCATTTGTTTGGTGCACCAGATTTCAGCAAAAGTCGAACTGTTTTTGAAAATCCTTCTCCTGCAGCAAAGAGTAGTGAGTCCATGGAAGCCAACTTGTGATTGTTTTGAAGCATTCTCCGAGTAATTGATTCTCCCTGGTATTTCATTGCTATCTGGAAAGCGTTTCCTTCTATTGCGTGTTTCTCATAAACTAGATCCTCGTCGTGTTTCATGAGTGTATCAAGGACCGATAGCAATCCATATCGAGCAGCTATCTGTAGCATGTTCCAAAAGCCATCGTCAATCGTTACAATCCTTATTTTGTTTTTGTAATCCGCCCGAATTTCCGGAAGTCGTGCAGTATACCTTGAGTCTGCCCCGAGCTGCAATAGCGTATAGAGCACAGTCGATTCGTTGGTCACAGATGCATTAAACGCCAATCCATTCAGCGATGTAGACTCTGAATTCAATAACAGCAATGTTATAAGTGCTTCAGAATTAGCTCGGTCAAATTTTCCCTGTAATATCTCATTCCATTGCATCTTGTAGTCAATCTCTAGTTGATTCTGATACCGCGATTTAAATTCATTGACAAGCTCTCTCTCCCCTGACAGTATTACATGTCTTGCAAGGTCTACAGACTTGATTTCCTTTTGGACATCCATGAAATTCTTACTTAGGAAATAGGTCGACAGTGTTTTGTGACCGTTCTTTTCAACAACAAAGTATTGACGACCCCTGCGTTTTGGAGAGATTAGCCACTTTTTCATATACTGATGACGGAAAACAATTTTCTCTTCGCTGGTGACTCTCAAGAAATAATCCATGCGTTTAAGGACGGCGTGGAAGTCATAATCCACATTAATTCCATATTTGGCGGCGATGTCGTGGTACACAGCCTTACGCAGAGGGTTAAAGGTTACTGCTAAGACTTCAAGTAATGGCCGTATACTTGGAAAAGCAATATCAGTGCTAAAAACTCTATCAAACATGGCGTTGAATTTGCGATCTAGACAGGAAGAATTTCGGTCGTGGCTGCGATATTCGCAGTTAAATAGCAGGCTTTCCAAATCTTCGTCCAAGCATAAAAAGCTACCGTCGGCGGCCTTGACAATATTGTCGACACATTGCTTCCGCTCCTTTAGCGGTAATCCACCATATTTCTGCGTGTAAAAACGTAGTAACTGAATATGTCTTGGGTCGAAATTATTCAGCCTCATGTGTTTGATACGACGATCCACCGTATTTTCTGTAACAAACGAGTGGTCAGTGGAAGTCAAAACAAATTTAACCCAATCTGGAAGTTTCAAATGCTTATCCACAAGAATTGTTTGCAACAGACGGAAGACAGAGAAAAGATCAGTACCACATTCATCAAGCGCGTCAACAACGATGATCATTTGTTCGTGGTCACCAACGGAATGCAACGGAATTTGAATTACATCTTTGAAGCACGTGAAAACGTCCTTACTACATCTGTCCAGCGCCCGTTCTATGTACTCCTTGTTGTCGTATAAATAATTCTTGTAGTCCGACAATTGTCTATTCATCATTGCCATAAAATTATGGATCATGTTTTCTGATGACTGAGTTTCTAGGTAATTAAATTTACATATGTGGTATGCAAGAAGTTGCTTTTTGAGACGGAATGCTGTGGATGCAATTTTGTCGGCACATATAAGTTGTTTTGTCACGTATGTCAACCCATAACCCTCATTAGCAAGCAACAACACGGCTGACGTGTGGGGTTTTGCGATCGCATCGATAATGTCCTCGTAAAGCCACGACCTTAAATGACTGTCTCCTTGGTTTGTGAATTGTAACCGAAACTTCAACGACAGGTTCACTTCGTCAGGGCATCCTAGTAAGCAAATAATAGGTACAAGGTCAAAAAAAGTAAATTGAAAAATTGATAATGGTTCATTTAAAAGCATGAATAAAACAACGTTCTGTGCAGTCTGATCTTAATATACACTGTCCGCAGCACAAGGACTCGATCCAGTAATTTTTTTTTTTGTATCTTATAAGTAAATATAGACAAGGGGTCGAACATGACCGAAGGGCAGATATTACCCGGTACGAACTGAGACCCAGTTACAAAGTCAATTTCGATTCAATTTTGTCATGCAATATACCAAATCACAGCTAAATAAGTACGTTTGTCGATGATGCTACAGATTATGACCATATTCAATCCGTTTACCGAACACAAGTCGAGATATCGGGCGATTTAGGGTCAATTTTGCAAGTCGGACACAACCGTGCAACTGAGACACCACTATACTTACAGGGCTAAACGCCACCTCTCAGCCATTGACAGCCGATTTTCCTACCACGCATCGATTAAAAACAAGTTAATAAATAACTAACAGCCAATAAATTTCTGTTTCCTTCGAAGTCAACAGCGTTTTCAGGTTTATAATCTTTCAAATAGAAGACGAAACCATTTCGACAAGCTTTCGTCTGTATGTTAGGGAAGATTTCATTGGTCAGCGTTGCTGGTTCTCTGCCTCCCGACATTTATGAATTACAAAGCCGGTACTCTTACAGTAGAACTAAAATGCGCAACGGGGCGAAAGTGAATCTAAAAGTAGAGTTCTTTAGGCGAAAGTGAAACTAAAAGTATAGTTCTTTAATTAACCTCGACATCTATTTCAGCAGAAAGAATGATTTTGAATAAGAATCAACAATTTTAACCAACAGTTTCTCCTTTTCCCACAATGTTTTCTTCTCTTCCCAAAACAAAGTTTAACTTTTGAGTCGCCCTTATTTTGTCGTCTGCAATGTCTTTTAATTTGGACTACTCTAAAATTTGTTATTTCGTAAAGAGTTAAGCCTTTTTACTAGAAATTGTTAGTCGTTGTCGAAAGAGAAGTCTATACATGGACGCGCATTGGTTCTCTTTCAATCTTGTTTTAGATCCAAAAAGTTAACACAAGTGGAGCATTTTTTATCTTGCTCTCAATTTTTTTTTTTTTTTTTTTTATTGTAACCATCACTTTTTATACAATATGTTTCTCTGTTATGTTACTAGAGCCTGAGCTGGTTGGGAGTTCGATTTCATGCAAAAAAAACCCATACATTTGGTTACGGTTCTTACGGTCATGTAGTTTGAATTATTTCCCCCGGGAAATTGGGGACAAGTTGCATTGTGTTTGTTTTTCGATAGTCTTTAAAACATCACTTCGTCATTAATCATCAAATAAGGGGATAGCATTCTTATCTATATTCTGATCTCTAATTTCCTGCAGAATGACTTCTTCAGATCTTTACAAAATAGACTTTAGCCCTTTAAGAAACATGTTTTATGGCTCTAACAAAGAAAGCTTTGGGAAACATAGAGGGAAAAGAAGAAAATGCTGGTAATCAGTGTTGTCTCATTTTCCGCAATTTTTACTTTCATATTACATAAAGAAAAAAAAAAAAACCTATTTTTTTTTTTCGTCTGCATCTCCTTTTAATTTAGATCAATCTAAAATTTTGTCGTCTGGTAAAGGTTTAGAAAGTAATGTCACATCCATCTTAGTAATACATAGACCCGATCTATTATGGATTTATGCATCATGTGAGATGAATGTGACATACCGTTTTAAAAGTCTAATTATGTCTGAAGAAGGCATAATGCCGAAAAATTTATATTTAAAGTATTTTTATGGATAAATAAATAGACTGGCCAGACATATTCCCTGAATTCTGTTGCTCTGTGTAAAAATAAATAAGTACATATACATGTATATGACAATAAAAATGTTAAAACTAAACAGCATTCATGGTTTGAGTACTTGTTCTTTCGGTGTACCTATTTTCTTATCCGGCAACGCCATGTGCAAATCATCATGCAATACAATAAGCAAAAGAACATTCTATACAGAATCTCATGTTACATCTTTTGAATGGCAAGTATATATAGCGCTTCTATCCTAATCACCAGCAAAACACCAGTGCTTTTCTTGTTTAAAAAATATAGTATTTAATCTAAATACTAAATACAAAGAGCATTTCCAATCTGAACGTATTAAAGTAGATAAATATGTTCTTATAAAGCAATTATAAAGTAAATAATTAATAAGCAATCAAACGTAGGGCCTACATTACCCATTTTGTCCATTGCGCTACTTAATTTCACAACCTGTAGAAATAGGGTTTCTTTTGCTCTACTGTGGGTATATTTCGAAAAAAACGTTTTATTTAAGTGAATAAAATTATCATAAAAGGTTGTATTTTCTTTAATACTCACCAGTTAACAAGCACTTTCGGATTTCTACGATTGAAAGTCAAAACTCGCGGTAAATGTCATAAGAACTTGAATCCCGCTTTATATTTGTAGTAAGAGCGAGCCGGGTCCCGTATCAACCAATCAAATTTCGTTTTAAAAAAAGCGTCATTTCGGTCAAGTATGGCGTTAATCGGAAATTCTCTGCGATAAGGTAATAAATAATTGATTTTGTTCCCTTGTTGATCAATTTCGAAAGAAACAGTCGACTGTAAGTCATTTATTAACATGATTTTAATCGATGCGTGGTAGGAAAATCGGCTGTCAATGGCTGAGAGGTGGCTTTTAGCCCTGTAAGTAGAGTGATGTCCCAGTTGCAGGGTTGTGTCCGACCTGCAAAATTGACCCTAAATCGCCCGATATCTCGACTCGTGTTCGGTAAACGGATTGATTACAGTCATACCCTGTAGCATCATCGACAAACGTATTTATTTAGCTGTGATTTGGTATATTGCATGACAAAATTGAATCGAAATTGACTTTGTAATTGGGTCACAATTCGTACCGGGTAATATCTGCCCTTCGGTCATGTTCGACCCCTTGTCTATATTTTCTTATAAGTAAATATATATAAGATAAAAAAAAAAAAAAAAAAAATTACTGGATCGAGTCCCTGTGGTCCGCAGAAGGTCCTTGAGTCACGCTTAGCTGCTTAAGGGGTTAAAGATTCCTACACATGTAGTACAAGGCCTAATCATTGTCATTTTGAACCTGTATCATACAAACCTCTGCAGCTGAGTGAGTACAGCTTATTTTTGACAACCTTTGCATGTCAGGAGTGAAAAGCTTTATATGGTTGATTTTTCAAGTTAATGGAATTGAACTTCACTTTCATCGTGTTTTAAAGCAATGTGACCTAAAAATTTCAAATGAACAAAACAGGCAAAAAGAAAAAAGACACCCCCAACAAAAAAGGGGAGGGGGTGTTTGCAACTGGGCTTAAACACACCAAGACAGCACAAGAAGGCATGGCAAATTGAGTAGTGAAAAAAATTGAAGTACAATTTCTCAAAACCAATTGTTTGGAATCCAGCCAAATTTGATAGGGTTTCAGTACACTTTGTATTAAACAATTCCTGCAAGTTTCAAAGAAATAGGACTAATAATGTGGACTGTCTTGAGTAAACAATACTAAATCTACAAATAGCTGCTTTTCCTAAAGTGATTGATAGATTTTCTTCATTTTCAATCCCTTGATGATACAAATAATCTTTGTAAGTTCCAAAAGAATTGGATAAAAAATGCAGACTGAATTGCTAAAGAAAAAGAGGTGTAAATTTTCAACTTTAAATTGCTCCTATTCCCATACTGATTGTCGAATACTTTTCAAAATCAATAGGATTCAATCTATTGATAATACATAGCAACTGTGCAAGTTTCATGAAAATTTGACCACAAATGCTGACTTGATTACGTAAACAAGAAATGTAAATTTTCAACTTCAAATGGCTATTTTTCCAATACTGATTGTCGAATGCTTTTCAAAATCAATAGGATTCAATCTATTGATAATATGTAGCAACTATGCAAGTTTCATAAAAATTTGACCACAAATGCTGACTTAATTGCGTAAACAAGAAATTTAAATCTTCAACTTTAAATGGCTATTTTTCCCATACTGATTGGCAGATTTAAGAAAAAAAAAAAAAAAAAAAAAAATCAATAGGGTTCAAGTTATTGATGAGATAAACAAACCGTGCAAGTTTCACGAAAATCCGACCACAAATGCAGATTTTATAGCGTAAACGAGAAAAAGACTAATGGACGGACGGACAGACGGACGGACAGACGGACGACGGAAACCACATAAGCTCTGCTGGCTTACAGCCAGTAGAACTAATCAAAGTACTGAAAGTACTGACAGACTAGCGAATTTGATTGATTGACTGATTATATGGTGTTTAACCCTATTTTCAACATTATTTTAGTTATATAGCGGCGGCCAGTGCACATATCCATGCTTTCCTGGAGTATCTTTTACCAGTTCTCCGCACAATATTCTTTCCAAGCCACTGGCTGCTTTCCCACATAACCACAATCAAAACTTGAGAGAGGAAATGAATCCTGTTGCAATGACCATCATCAGTCCTCGGAAAGAAATTGGCCGAGCCGGGGATCAAACCAGCGGTCTCCAGTTCTCACGTCCTTTGTGCTGCCGACTGAGCTACCGGGGCTATACATGCTATTGGTTGACTTTCATCCAGTTTAGCCCTTAACCTGCTAGAAAAATTATATGAAACTTTCAAGCCAATGGTAAACACCTGAATATTGCTACTTCAAAGTTACATTTTGGAAAAAATATATCCTCTTGTCGGACAGTGTAGATCCAAGAAAAGACTGCTGTTCTGTGCAGTCTGATCTTAATACACACTGTCAACAAAAGGTCAGGGAGTCGCGGTGGTGCTGGTAAAAGAAACTCCAGGAAAGCATGGATAGGTGCACTGGCCTTCACGATATCACCGAAATAATGTTGAAAAGGGCGTTAAACACCATACAATCAATAAGTTAATTTCCAATAGAGCAAGATGTAGTTAACTATTTAACTCTTTACGAAACGGAATTCAAAGCTGTTACAGACCACAAATTTAATGTGGCTGAATTGATGAAACCTGATTCCAAAGGGGCAGAAAACAATGTGGGAAAAGGAGAAAATGCTGGTTACCAGGGATTCTTCCCCAGTGTCATTAAAACTCCGGATTGTGTGGTAAAGGGTTAATATTCAAGACGTAAAATAACAGTTTAACATAACAGTTTAACTGTGCACAATGGTCTAAGTAATGAATGACTGAAGGAATGATAAGGGTTCCCTGTCCAGTGAGAGTTAATGCAGCTGGGATTTGCTACAAGTTACCTAGGTGTATCTATTTTTAGATTCATTCATAATGTTACAGTGGTGTAGGAATAGCTGATAATAGCCTGCTTTGCATAGGTCACTTAATTTACATATAAGCAAAGAACTTGTACCTTATAAATGACACCTTGTTCGGTCTATTACTTTGTAAGAAGACCTATTCAAATTGGAGTGGTAGAGATTTGGTGATTTTTGTCAAAATTGTCATATATAACATAATTAGGATTTCTAATAGAAAGAAGTATTTTACTGTGAGGCAGTATTTGGCAACTGTGGGTTTTTTTGTTTACTTTGACTCTGGGTCAATCATGATGCCTATAGACTAGCTTCGCTAGTCTAAAAATGAGCTGATATAAAACATTCCTCGCTTACACGGTCATGTGACAGCCATTAACAACAAAACCTGGTGGAAGTGATAACCTTTTTTCTCTCACACCTAGTTTTGTCTAGAAAAAATTAGTTGTTTCTGTGGGAAGGTTTTTTTTTATGTTGGTGACCTCGTGTGCTTTGAATATGGGCCTTTAAAATTTGATATAATCGGCCTCGATTTCAATAGAGTATCATGCGTCTTATTTAGAAAAAAATGGCCACGAAATTCGAGATATGGCAACTGTAGATGATTCGACAATTTTTCCTCAATATTTCTACTTATTTAATTCTTTTTCCGCCAAATTTGCGAGCACTGTAACAACAAAAATACAAAAAAATACACGAGAAAAGAATGAAAAAGAGATAAACAGTAAAAGGCTTCAGCATAAAAGGTTAGAAAAGAGCCAAAGTATAACCGCATTCTAACCTGAAAAAAGGCCCTTGTAATAAAAAGACGAAAATGCAAAGGGCCCTTTCTTGGTCAGAATGCGGGTGCAAATAGTACAAACCAAAAGATCTACACCAGACATGTAAACTTTCACAGCCATATTATTTAAAATTCATGCCATATTTTGGAAATAATCTATTGTATATACCACACAGTTCCGAGTTTTAACGACCCCTGGAAAAGAGGGCTTTCAAAAATATTGTGGAAAGAGGAGAAAATGCTGTTAGCTAGCATTTTCTCCTTTTCCCTCCATGTTCTCTACCGTATCGAAGACAAATATCATCATTTGAACCACATTTAATTTGTCGTCTGCAAATGCTTTCAATTTGGTATAGTACAAAATTTTGTTTGGTAAAGAGTTGTTACCTGCAGTAATCTAAATAGAAATAGGCAATATTCAACCATGAACATGTTAGAATCTACAGGCTGAAATATGTAGGGTTGCTTGTTGTTTTTAACAGTGTTTTGCATTGAAATTACGGGGAATAAAAATGTGTTCTGTTTTTCCAAATCCTTACAGACTCAAAAACTGACATGACATAATTATAAACGACATGACTATGTTGGTTTTTGAAAGTTCCAAAATTATATGGAAATAAAGCATAAATATAAAATTTCCTCCTTTAACCCTTTACCAAATAACCCCGACTTTTAACGACTCTGGCGAAAAGGACCCTAACAAAAACAAGTTTCGGTTTTTGAGTCACTTTTATTTTGCTGATTGCAAACGCTTTTAATTTGGACAAATCTAAAATTTTGTCGTGTGGTAAAGAGTTAAGGAACGGAATGGAAGGGAACGAACGAGAAGAAAATTGTGTATTATACGTAATAGAAAACGAGTGCCGTGGGATATGGGCAATACACTCGAGTGTTAGCGAGTGTATATGTATCATATACTACAGCACGAAAGTTTCTTTCTCTCTTACCGGTAACCCCAATGTGACTATTTATTCGTAATTTTCATGCCATATGTACATGTGTAACTGAGATAAAAAGCTAGTTACAAAATGGAGTCGTCATTTGATTTGGATTTCGACTTAAACGAGTTATTCAAAGATGATCCTGACATAACGGTCAGAAGAAGAAATTCTGAGAACTTTAAGACGTTGTTGTGATTAGAATAAGAGTTCTTGTACCTGTTTCAATAGAGGCAAATATAAGGTATAAGTCGTATCAAATTGCTAAATTATAAATTATGATATTTAATCAAGGCAAACCTCATTGTGGAGTGTTATTATAAAACTAGTATTTGTCTGCAATATTTTGAAAACGTAACGTTTCGATTGTTTAGAACATACCATGCGTCTCTTAGAATTTGAAAGAACTGTTTATTTTATTACGAAAATCATAGTATATTGTTTTTTCTTTTTCTTTTTTTTTTTTTGCAATTATAATCATTGATCAAGACGTGAATTTTGACCATTTTCGTTAGTAATGTCAAGTCTGTCCATGAAAATTTTGTAAACTTTGTAGAGCCATAGAGCTTAAACTTTACAAAAATAACCTAAAGAGCGTAGTGGGATTTCTTGAGGAACGAGACCCTTCAGCTAAAATAATTTAACCCTTCTCAGATTAAAAAGAAAAACAGTTGTAAAGGCAATGGCATCTGGTTTAATAAGTCAAAATGAAAATACCATAGTTAATAAATCTACAGGTGAGTGCAATACTATTCTGTGTGCCCGTGCACTGTATAGGCACTTAGAGTAGTATTGCACTCATTCATCGAAATGCTGTACTCGGTTCTTTAAATCGTATTTCCAAATTGTGTTTCAACGTGATAGGTATCGATCTATTTTGCATTGACTCGATATTGCAAACAAAAATGGCTGGAATTTACTTGCGGGATATACTATCATTGTATGTCTAGATACACCCTGGTTAACCCAGGTGTGAAGTGTTACCATTCATCACCCCTGGGATGAAACCGTCGTTTGTATGAATATTCATAAGAATTACACCCAAGAGCCAATCGAATTGTCGATAACATAACGATACTCTCTTGTAGTGGAGGATAATCATATTTCTTCCGTTACTGGTGTAACACCAGAACGGAATGCTTCCGGGTCGTAGTACGTTACACCAGAACGGAATGCTTCCGGGTCGTAGTTCCCAAAAGTAGTCCCACTTGAAAATTTGATATCTAGCACTTCTGCCACACTGTTTTGTCATGAAAGATGATAGGACAACTCTAAAATGTGTTTCTGAAGTTGCTTTGATTATTACTGCAGAGAATAAATGCCTTTTTTGCATTTCTTTCAGAACATTTTTTGTTTGGCAAAGAGGCATGGTCTATCACCGGTGAGGGCCTAGACTGACAGCCATTTTCCGAGGGGTGATGTGTTTGAAGAGGAATAGCCAAAAAGTTCATTACTCATGATGCCATTTTCTGCACCTTTTTGTGAAGGACATTGGACATATATTTGATAGAAAAAAAAAAAAAACTGCTTGGCTCCCGCTTTGTCAGGGAATCAGCAGCAGCCAGTCGAAGAGAGTGACTTTTACTCTATTTTCAATTAGCCAAAGAGTTACCGTTGTGACACCTACTATGAATAAACTGGGTAAAACCCACGTTATTATCAACGAATATGGCGGCCGACGGTGGGCCTTCCTTCTGTGGCATTTGCCTTACAACAATCGAGGGCTGACATTACAAATCCTTGTATACAAAGGCAAATATTCAGAAATACAGCGTGCTGTTGCAGTCCTTAGGGGTATGTAGCAGGGTGAAGGTCTGCTATATATGCGCGAATAAACTGAACAAAATCGTGAATTTGGAAACTGACATCCGCTTAAAACATAAAAAATGTCAACATGATGTGCAGGTTATTTTCGGGTGACGCCGAATGTTTTTTGTAAACTTTTGTCAATGATGTTCACGGCCTCGGCCATAATTAAAGTATCACCAAGCTTGATTTGAAACAAGCGATTTGATTGGTTGTAGAAGAGGTAAAAATAGAAATGATGGCATATGGGTGATAGAAATAGATTAAATTTTCTCAATGAAAAAAAAACAAAACTGAGATTACCACTCAAAATGCCTCATGAATAATTCATGAAAACGAGAAAACACACGCAGGATAACCCAGGGGCGATGAATGTAGTTTACGGAATACATCGGAACTGGGTCAACTGCGGGAGTTGTGTCTTCGATATATACTTTTTTAAAAATCCTATCGCTGATTGATCAACTTGCAACATACATGGTTCAATTTCCCGTGTTCGATGACGCTTGGATATGTACCTGCACCGTATAAAGCACTAGAATGACGGTAAGCATGTTGTACGTATACATGTTGATCGACCTAGGTTTTGATCCAACCAGAGACCAATATTAATAATGTTAAATTTTGGCGAGGTTTTCTACATAAAAAAAAAAACATATAATTTTGCTTGTCTCAACATGAGTATGTCTTTGCATAAAAAGTGGGACAAATTTTATGGTGGATAAAGTGTATATAGAATTGGTTAGTAAAGAACCTTGTTCGATCACTAAGTTGGGTAGACATGGCTCAAAAAGAGAATCCTTCGAGAAAATAAACACTACGACGCAAGGCGCAATTTTACAGTTCAATCAGCTTTGAGGGGGACAAAGCGTACAGATGTTCTTCTTTCGGGGAATTCATTGGAGATACCTAGCATTAATGGTATAGCAATGTGACTCTGTACCACTTTCACTAACTTCTAAAAGAATACCTTAGTTACAGTCTCATCAATTCCATATACAAATTCGACATATTCATCATTCCATTTTAAAAGTAATTGCCTCATCTTCAGAAGCTTTTTACTGTCACATACATTTTTATATTGTTTATTTGTTCCTTTAGCTTCAGACCCATTTCACTGAATGGGACACAGCATCCCATTGCATCAGACAATGACAAATGAGCACACGTTTACAGAATTTTTCTATTTGTAGTTTTAAAACTATGTCCATTTTTCCTAGGAGAGTCAGGCATAGTAATAATTAATGAACGCAATGAACGATGCGCATGTGATCGGAATTTCTGTTGAAAGGAACAGAAACCACCACTTGGTCATTAATAAATCAGCATATAGTGTTATATATAGTCATGTATTGCGCATACTGGATTTAGCAATATAAACTGTGTCGTTCATATGTATTCATGTATCAGTGCAGCTGCGAATACTAGCGTCTCTCTGTTCGCACAACAAAGGTTTCTGATATTGTTGTTATTGTTGTTGTTTCAGGCTACGTAGAAGGAACGCTTTAGTCTTCAAGTTCGACCCAGCAAAACAATTGATAAAGATTACTGTACATATGTTCATGGTTAGTTATCATGTATGTAAGGTATTTATAAACTGGACGTGCTCTAGGAAAAGGGGATTTAATACATTTCCATGATGCTTTATCCAGAGCAAGTCATCACATAGTTATAGATTCATAAAATGTAATTTGTCTTACAGCCGGCTGAATCATGTGGTAGACTGGTCGTTTCGCATGCAGAAAATTTACCTAAAGCAAAAAAATTTGGTCCAGGTCAGCCTGCGCGGACTGCCCATGCTGACCTGGGTCGATACTTTTTGCAGATGCATTAAATCCCGTTTTCACAGAGCATGGCTGACATAGATACGCTTGCACTCTCTTGAAAAAGCTTCAAACATTTCGTAAACACACGAACATCTATGTACACTTGCTCTCGCAAGTGATTCGAAAGTGTTACACGAACATTAAATATATGAGCCATGCTCTGTGAAATGGGGGCTTAATGCATCTCCGTTATGCATGATACCAAGTGTGCCATCACATAATTATGGATCCATGATAGCAACTTTTTTTAACAACCGACCTAATAATGAGGTATAATGGTCCTTGGACATACAGAAAAAGTGACCAGTAGCGAAAAGTTTCGGTCCAGGCGTACTGCGCAGGCGGACATGGGTGGATACTTTTCGCAGAGGCATTGAGCCCCCTTTTCCCAGAGCATGGCTCATATTTATGTTGACTTGTATTGTACTATGAGGAGCCCCTGGTATCAATGGAAATATAATATCCTGAGGCACCTGAGGTCTCCTTACAGCTGTAATGTAGTGTGATACGTTCATCCGACCTGCTCTCCAAGGTTTGAAAACTATGCGCAATTAAAACATTTTGCATAAGCAGTTTTTTACAGTTCCTTATGCCGCTAAGATCTACGGCTGAACGTTAAGATACATTGCTTGACCCAAAAGAATAATTCTAGACCTACAAAAAGAAGTATGATTTTAGTGACTGGAAGAACAACATTTCGTCAACGAGAAATGTTTCCTTTTTTTTTTTGTATAACAAGGAGGCCAGGGTTCTTTTTTTTTTACCAAACATACCACTTCACGTGTGAGAAAACATAAAAGACAGACTGTATTTTTAAGCGCTGAACGTTGATTTGCTCAATGGGCGAAGCTAAAACACGAAGAAGGAATTTGCCAACCTGATGAGACGAACAGCTCCACTGAAATAAATATCTGCATTGACGCGTTTTTTTTTTTCCCTCAGTAATGAAATACATGTATATCATTCAAAAAGGTAGCTTAACAGCCATTTTGGCCAAAAATGACTTTTTTTTTTCCCGCATATTATTACATGTTTACACGGGATCTTTCTACAAAACAATTATTTTGAATAAATTCCAACATTTAGTACCTTTTTTCGTATACTAGGTTTAGGTCATATCGGAATCTAAGGTTTGTTTTTTCAACAGCCAAACGGGCCAAACAGACCGTATCCGGCAACCAATCACTGTTATTGTATAGTCGGTGTTTATTCATTGTTTCGCTATCTGATTGCGGGATATGTAGATTGAAAATAAACACAAATATGAGGGAATCATTGCTGAAACTTTCATTTAGATTGGGCCACACATGGAAAGGGCAAACTTAAACTGAACTGTTCGACAAACGATTTGCTTTTTCCCTTATGAATTGCTCTGGTTTGGAATGTAAACTGCACAGAAATAATATATTATACATCACAATTTCATGAAAATAAACAAAGAATATGCGGTTGGATAAAGAACTTGTTTGCTTAAAATGCAAGTGTGCAGATACTTCCGGACAGCAATTTTTTTCAAGCTCTTTTGGCAGAAAGTTAGTGTTTTGCAGATTTAAGGGATATTTCTGATAAGTAAGAAATAGTGATGCATTATTTTGTTTAAGAAATAAGAACTGTTACCTGTAATTTGAAAAAATAAACTATAAACGGTATACTTTCTTTTTAAAATGGTTTATGATTTACTAATGTATATAAGCCCTTTTGTCAGACAACATTTTCTGGATTTTAGCGTTAGGTTCAAGTGAACTCATAGAGACATCACAACAGGAACTCTCCTTTCTGTAATGAACTGTGAGGGGCGCAAGTACCAAGCATTGGTCCTTATCTCAAGTAAAGCAGATTTGGCATAAGTGACTAAGTTTTTAATATTGTTTAATTGCTTTTAGAAACTTTAAGCTATGAGCCATGTTTCCTGAATCAAAATGTGGAAAACAAACCCAAACTTTTGACCCAAACTAAGACTACCACAAAGACACTTGTGTTGTACATTCTTTAGTAAACAGAAAGTCTAGAAAGTTTAATTAATTATTCTTATTAGGAAAAAATTGAGGTATTTGGAAGTCTTAAAGACTTGTATTAGCGTCAAAGAAGTGAGACATGTAAAGCAGAGTTTCGTCTCTAAAAACTAAGCACTAAATAATTAGGGGCAATTCAAACGAATTCACTGCTAAACTATCACAATTTAGCAGTTATAAAGACCAACATGATGATCACACCAACGAAGAAATGAAAAAAAAAAAAAAAAAAATCATAAATAATTACAAAAACAAACCAATTCTAGGCTAATACAACTTCATTTACCGATGAGAATGCAATAAAATGACAAGACTTCAGATACAAATATGGAAGAAAAAGAGCATGTGAATTTACAAATATTTTATAATTATGTTGGTAAAAATGAATCAGTGTTTGTACATACCAGGAGTTCTTCTACAGAACACCCTACATTGATGAAAAATTTATACTGATTAACCTAGATGCAATTGCAATGAAATAACTCTGTGCATATGGAAAAAAAATCATCCTCATTCAAAATGATTGATTGGATTGTTTTGGGTAAGTCATATCGTTTCAGAGGTTGAGTCCTTTGAACAAGTACTGAGAAAAAGGTGGATTTGAAGAAAATGAAATGCAAAAATGGTATACTACCAATATGGGAAACAATATACCTGGTCACATAAATCGAACCTATTGCCAATGAAGTTTGTGTAACATGTGCAGCACATGCGTGTAGAACAGCAAATGCTTCTAGCATGTCTAGGACTCAATGACACTATTAATGTTTTGAGAAATGTCAAACGTAAAACAACAGCCAGCTATGAGTTGATATTGCCTGATAATGGAACACTCAAAGCAGCTTGCCATTCATATGAAGTTTTACAAATCATTAACGTATTGCACACAAATATCTGTCAGTTAGGCAAATTAGTAAAGCAAAATAAGTTTGAGTCCACATCCAAGTATCCGTCACTAGCTGAATATGAAAGAAAACTTGTAACAAATGTAATGGGGATCATCAGACGTTGGAACTTGTGAAACAATGACTTAAATTCCTCTCCAGTGATAACAAAAAGGTACAAGTTTAGATCAGATGGCTGTTCATGGCAAAGAGTTCTTCTGCATTGTTTTACTTCATTCTACATCACAAGCATATATATGCCAGCAGGAGGCTTTAAGAAAAACAGGTTTTGTACACCAATTCACCTTGCTGTAGAATTTGCTCATATGCAGCGATTCTCATCTCTTGTAGACCTGAACGTTGGTGACTGACGGACATGCCTATACAGGATTCAAACCATCATGAATTTTTTTTATGATTGGCACAACTGTTTTAGTCAAACTGTTAATATCAGGAAGGAATTAGATGGAACTAGAGTAAACTGGGTCAAGGGTACTGTTACACAAGTTCCAGATACAAAAATCTAACAGGAAATACAATGTAATGTATCAACTTAATGCGGGGGCTGACTGATAAGATGTGAGCCTCATATAATAGGGTTTGCATTTTGGTTGACATATTGCATTATTTTTCAACATAACCTCCTTCAGTATCTAAACACTTTTGCTGCCGATATATAAGGGCCTCAGCCTAAATGCCACTTTACAGAAGTCTTTTTCTTGACCGTTCAGAAGTCCTACAGTGCATGTATGACGTCATAGTCTGACCAAATATGGGTTCTGGATTTTTTTTCTTCAATTTTGGAGATAGATGAAATCTGATAGAGCATGAACAGGCGAATAAGGCGCATGCTCAAATAATTCAAAGCAACAATCAGTAATGGCAGCCAGTGACAGACTCGCTCTTTCAGCGACAGCGGTTTTGTCCCTTTCGCAGAAGTCACTTGCCTTGTTTAGAGTGCTACATCTTTTACATAAGCCGACCAAATGATACCAGTCTTTGGGGATACAGCCTTAAATAGTCAGGGAATAGGAGAGTTGAAAAAAGGACATCCCTGCCCAACTCCTTCGATACAATACTCACGTTATCAACCGACCCTTTTACCTTTACAAAAGAGGCAGCCATTTGGAGAAAACTAAAACATTTGTAACAGGAAATGGGACACTTTGAGCTTGAACAAGAACCCTATCATAACAAAGAATGTATTTTACAAGCAGTTTTATGAGAATTAACCATCAGACAAATTAAAGAGTTTTCACCTTGCCCGGGTATGCTTTAAATATATGAAGGCACAGAAAATACATAGAAAAAGTCCAAATTGACATTCAGTATAGGAAAAATATCCAAATGAACATTCAACAGGTTTACAAAAGCTATTATTCAATAATTATTCTTTGTTTTATGTTGATAAATTGACTATTTGTGCAAGTTATGTACAATTCTCGATTAAATATAATTTCTGATATGCCCTTTTGGTCTCCTAAAGTAAGAAAATATAGGTCTGCCAAAAGGGCTCTTATCACCTTTTTTGTCCATGTAAGGTCACAAATCAAGTAAAAGACGGCGATATTGATGTTATAGATACCTCTTTATTATCCCTACATTTGTGCCAAATATTGTTGCTGTTGGATACAAATTGGATTTTTAAAGCCAATTCGAAACTTCAAATGGCTTTTTCTCAGAACTATAAAAATGGCTGATAAGTCCTTCTGACCATCAATGGACGATATTTTTATGCATTATATAACTTTTATGCATAAAGACTGCATAAATGATGAATTTTTGATGACTTTTTCATTAGATAACGACGCAAAAAAATGTATGTCCACTGATGGGCAAAGCTTTAAACATCTGCCTGAAATCATGTGGCTGTGTTAATCTTCTCGTTTTAAATTTCAGACTCCAAATGCAAAATAAATAAATAAATAAATAAATAAATACTACCTTGAGTCGGAAAAGGTTCCAATTCTTTCACCTGTTTTGAGGAATTCACCCCTATTCTAATCAGAGGATAAGCTAACAACATTACTAGAAACCAAGAGATAAGAAGTATTTTCATATCCCTACTGAGTTGCCGGCAAACTTCTCTGCTCTCAGCTGCACATAGTTTTGCCTCTTTAACTAGTTCAACAATTTCTTGTTGCATTACTTGATTATCTGCAGCTGCTGCCGATTGCACTGTGCGAACAGTTTGCAATGCTTCATGTACACTGTCAAGGTGCAGCGGTAGATTGCCAGTACCTGCCGCTAAGACAGCTCGCTCTATATTAGCGTTCTCAATATCTTTCAGTAGAGCTCTGTATTTGGTTGATGCTGGACTCATAAAGTGTGTATCGAAGAGATCATACATGATCTGAAAACAGTGGATTCTGTCGGATTCACTTAAGCTGAAACACTTTTTAAACACGCCTTTATTGTGTGCCCAATTGTCTCTCAGATTTTTCATCTTTGACATCTTTCTCTCTCCATTTGGGTCTTGAGGAAAGAAACTACACACACTGAGAACCTGACATGAATATGAGAGGTCCCCCAACATGGATTCAAATGTAGGCGCACCCTTACATTTGGACGCTACTCTGAGAAAAATGTACAATAATTCATTGGCATTTTCAGGCGTCGTTCCAGAAACAGAACACACTTCTTCCCAATTCGTTACACGTCTTTTCATACGCTGCTGCAGTTTCGCTTTTCTTGCTGAGCAGAACACGCAGAGGCTACTGTATAGCTTCATTTGAAAACAGTCTCCGGTAGTACTTGTGGAGCATGGAGGAATTCCGTTCATATCATTTTTAAACGATTGAAAAAAATCTTCAAACTCTTTCAGTAGCCGATCCTTTACTGCTTCAGTGGTTTTTTGCATGGCATACTTCACGCGAATCCAGTCATAGAAATTTTTGTCTCGAAACATTTCCTCGAACTGGCTTTCGAGCGAAATGTTTTCATCTCCCATGGTTGAAGCTTCGTTTCTTAGGCTCTGTTACTGTATATTCTGATTGCCTTTTACTTTCGTTTGTGATGACTTTCGGTTATATCCAGGCTTGAAGAACACGAGTCTTCTGTCGGTTATACTTCCAACTGTTAAAACACATACACACACACAGATTATAAATATATAAACACTAAATGCAGAATATTATGTTGTGGTAACTTTCTTTGTCCTTGTATTTGATTCGAACAGCTTGAGAAACTTCGATATCGCTCGGGACCGAAGGTCAAGCGACATGTAAAAAATTTTCTTACGCTGCGAGAAGCAAGTACAAGCACCAGAAAAGTTAGGCCCTACAACATAATACTCCTTTTATTTATCATATACCTACAATTTCCAATGATAAAATATTGGAATTAATGACATTTCATTCGAATACGGTAAACAAAATAAAACAGATAATGGATTTGTTGGAAATAACTTGTTTGAAATATGACTGGCGGATGTATAGCACAGCGTAACATTTTGACAAAACAAATCGCATTTTAATGCATGCGTATTGCGCGCACGTGACTTCGTACCATATTTGGAACCGTATTTGATACTTTGTAAATACGGATTGTTTTCTGGCGTGTGTGATATTTTATTCGCGTGCGACGCATAATGTTCGATCCGGACAATTTTCAGGTATATAATAAATCTGTATATCTTAGGGCAAGAAGGTAAACGATTTGAAAAGGAAAACAGTCATGATTTCAACCTGATAAAATTTTACTTCCGACACTGAAAATTTTAAAGGCTCGCTGGGAAAATCAAAGTGCTGTTAGCATTGGACTCCTTCGACAATGAACAACTGCTTTGTTTCGAAAACCACACGACCTAATATGTATACATAAAGAAATTAACTCTGTTTTTATACTATGACTTGGGATTTTTCACAGTGAACTTGACACTTGAGTATTTCCTATTCTTGCACGAGCCTATTAAGGATACAGTATGGAAATGTTCAATAAGCACAACAGAGATTACTTGGTAAAAATACAATTAGTTCAAGTGAGCTAAATAAGCAACCAGTTTTTCTGTCTCTTTTTTTTCCCCTCTTTCAAACCGCCTCCTACAAATCTGTGGTGTAAAGGACTGCATTTAAATACCTTCTTTATGGTCTTTAGCGACTAAAGGTGAAGGAGGTGGCACATACAAAAGTACTTTTGAGATTTAAATACAACGCATACATTGAGAACGTCCCTCTGCTTTACCTAAAGAATGCAAAAGCTTAACAGACCTAAAACAAGAACACCGCTTGCGGGTGCCAACGCTCGTTTACAATTGCCTTTTTAGTTGAAGCATCCAAATTAAATTCCAATATGCACTCTTTTTTATGGGGGGGGGGGGGGGGGGGCGGTGAATGAATGAATAAAATAAGAAATGAAATATAGTAACGTAAGATGACACAAAGGTGAAGTATGCACCTTAAACTTGCCCTAGAATCCACTTCCTTACAAAAAAAAAAAATAAAAAATAAAAAATTAAGCAACGGTTCATCCGAGGCTTCACAAGTACTTATCTATATACAGCTCTTTGCCACCATCGACTGAATAAAAAATCCTAGCTCAAGTCCACATTTCTTCCAAGAGACACTTGAAATGCAATGGATAGAGTTGAAATATCGTTTCTCAGTTACCTAATTAAAGCTGTTCCCTGAAGTTGACAATGTTATAGATGAATTACTGAACAATTGACAAATTTATTTATTCTATCGTACTGAGAAATCCAAGAGCAAAGCTGTCAGATTCTATTTATCAGCATCCCAGACAAATAAACATAATGATTACTACAAAAACTACCATAAAATGATCAAAGGCACATACAACCCATGTGATAGCCGACTAACATTTCAGTTAAACATCATAGTTCTAATTTCTGGAGGATTTACTCGGAAATACATGTACCACTTAAATTTGACCCTATTTCCGTTCGTTGGGTAATCGAAGAACTTGTAGCCCAATCCATATCTATTAACTATGTCCCCATGATACCAGTCTTAGGAAAGTGGGAATTCTTATGGTAAGGTTGCTTATAGTTTGATAAGATTCTTTCATATGTTAAGTTTCTTCAATTCATCATTTTCACACGTCGATATGCCTGTAGTTATTGCAGTCTTGAGTCTCACTTAGAGCGATTCTGTGAGAGATAGAGAGATTCTGCAAATCTCTCACAGACTATGTAGAATCTATGTTCACCTAAAGAAAGCCTACCATCGATGGACACAGACCCAAATATTTTTACACGGGTTTTAAATGAAATGATGGAAATAACAGATCAGGCAAGCTCATACGAAGGCCTAGTCATCAAAGATTGCCAGCACTTTTAAAACTAATTTAATCCTTTGATACACATTTAAACTAAAAAACTTGTGTACAATGCTGAATAGAGAATTGCTAAAGATGAACGGCAGATGTTTATAGTCACTTTATATTGGAATAAATCCTAAAATGTATCCAAGTCATGCTACTTCTCTACAAAATGATAGTGCTCATCTGTGGAAATGGCTTTTTAACTTTGATTTGTTCCATGGTCAAAATGGAACAAGAGCACATTTTCCACTATTCAAACATTTCGCTTTGTCTGAAAACGCTCTGCTTTTTACAAGCAAATTTGCAGAATTACTTGTTACAAAATTTCGATTTTGTTATGAGAACAAAAATTGCACTGGTCGCCCTTCAACGCCATGTGATAGAAGATTTTTCGTTTCAAATTGCTATGAAAAGCAAAGTTAGTCTATGTCTAAATCCAGAGATCTTATACAAGCTAATAATCATCAAGCTGCATAACTACTCTTAGATGTGGAATGGTTTGAATTGTTGCAAGCAAATATATCTTTTTACACGATAGGTAATTGTGGATTTCAAAATTTATGTCAGATGTATAAATATCCATGCAATGGCATTATATTCTTATCTTTCAAATCAAATGCAGTATAAGACAATCATATTTCAAGCTATGAGTATCAGGGAACACCTACTATCAACCAAGATAGACCCACCAAATTAGGCATGACACTGAATATCCAGAGGACCTCTAGCAAGACTTTTAAAATTATATTCCTGAGCTTAAAATAGGTCCCGTCCCGACGGTAACAAGTGAAAATGTCTTTCTTGGTGAAAATCCTTTTACTAACAATAAAGGCATAGGTCTACAAAACTTGGCAAGTAACTTAATCTAGTGACCTATGCCAATATTGTTCAAATGTTAGTCCTGGGGGTCAAAATTGGCCCCACTTCGGGGGTTTCACGTTCTACATGGGCTAATATACAGATAGTCGAAACTTTGAAAATATTTTAGTACTTAAATGTAATAGGTAGGACTGTTATTGGAAGCCGGCTCTTGAAGCCGGCTTCCAGTAGGAATGCTTTTTTTTTATGCACATGGGGAATTTTGGGATACATCATTGCACAACTTTTCCGACATATTCACTCAAATACTTTTAATAGTATGTTGCTATTAAGCTCAAAATTATGCATTTGTTTTGTATGTACTGTTGAGATGAATTTCGAGCATGAAAAGTAAAGATTTCGTATTAATAGGTATTTATTTAATAACTGATTAATGATTGACCCCACAGGCAGCTTAACTCTTCTTAAACTAGTATAGACTGGTTACCTCCCCTGATACTAATATACGTGTAATACACGATACAACAAGGGACCAGTTTAAAACTGGTAGATTAGCGCAATATTAGGCATTTTTTTCCCTTGTGCTGTTCACATAAATTGCGAGCATGAAAACTACAGATTTTGTATTTGAACTCTTATTTCTAAAAACGCTCAATAAGATTTTAATCGGGATATCTCGCGCAACTCTGAAGAATTTCTACTAAATTGCGCCAGATATCCCGATTAAAATCTTATTGAGTGGCCTAAAAATCTCGCTCTAAAGAACGCACCTCAGTTTTTGTTTTCATCACGTGACAATGACAAAGCGGTACGCTTGCAATTAAAGCTGCTCTTCCACATATTTTGGTAAAAAAATCAAAATTTTGAAAAACACATTTCTTATACATACTTTTTTGTAAGAATGTACCTTTTTTGTGACACGCCTTGCATACTCAGAGCACAGTTGAGACACACTAAATCCTTGGGCATTTATTTATGAGCCATGCTCTGTGAAAAGGGGGCTTGATGCATTTGCAGAAAGTATTGGCCCAGGTTAGCCTGCGCAGTCCGCGCAGGCTAACTTGGACCGACACTTTTTGCTTTGGTAATTTTTCTGCATGTCAAAAACCAGTGTACCTCACGTTTCAGTTGGTTGCTAGACAAAATGGATTTTATGGATCCATAAATATGTGATGACTTGCTTAAATTATGGATGACAGAGATACATTAAGTCCCCTTTTGCCAGAGCATGTCTCATATGTTTTAATAACCCTGAGGAAGAAGACTATTGAAACGTAGTTGCAGGAGGAGAAAATGCTGGTTACCATCATTTTCTCCTTTTCATACAATGTTTTCTACCCTTTCAAAGGTCTAAAGTTAGGCTGGAAAGGAAATGTAATTGAACTTTTGATGTAGCGTTTAAGGGTATTGCACTTATTTTTGTGGCTTTAGGGCTCCAGCCAAACTTGGGTTTTGCACCTAGTTATAAATGACCCTTGACAGCTTTTGACTGATGTTGTAGATCATTGCACTTGAGCCATGCTCTGTGAAAAAGGGTCTTAATGAATCTGGGAAAAGTATCAACCCAAGTCAGCCCGCTTGGACTGTGCAGGCTGACCTGGGCTGAAACTTTTCGCTATTGGTAAATTTTCTGTATATTTAAGGACCAGTCTACCTGGTGATTAAGTTGGTTGTATTAAAAAAGAGGCTACATGTATTGTTGATTTTTAATTATGTGATGGCTTGCTTGGTATCATGGATCACGGAGATGCATTAACCCCCTTTTGCCAGAGCATGGCTCATTTACATGTTCAACTATTACATTGTAAGGGGGCTATTCAGATTTTCATAGTCAAACCAAACTTGAAAATATTTTATTGCTCAATTTAGTAAGGCAATAGCTGACTAAGAATCAAGAAATAAAGCAAGAAGCAAAGGAAAAACAAATTGATGGTACTTCTTTAATGGACTAGTTAGCCTCTTAACTCTGTACCCTACAACAGAATTTAGAACTTGTCCAAATTCAAAGCAGTTGCAGACGACAAATCCAGTTTGGTTATAATGATGAGATTTGTCTCTAAAATGGTAGAACACATTGTAGGAAAAGGAAGAAATGCTTGTGATAAGCATTTTATACTTTTATTGCAATGGTTGCAGAAGCTTTTTTCTTCAGGGTCACCAGAACATATAATTGTTTAGTGAAGGATTAAATCTTTACCACATAATCCCAACTTTTAGCGACCCTGAGAAAGAAGCCTTTTGAAAACATTGTTGGAAACGGAGAAAATGCTGGTAACCAGCATTTTCTCCTTTTCCCTTAATGTTTTCTAACCTTTCAGAACAATTGCAATCATTTTAGCCACATTGAAATTGTCGTCTGCAAATGCTTTCAACTTGGACAGGGCTAAAATTTTGGACAGTATTGTCCAAATTCAAAGCAGTTGCAGACGACAAATTAGATTTGGTTATAATGATGAGATTAGGCTCTGAAATGATAGAAAGCATTGTGGAAAAGGAGAAAATGCTTCTGACAAGCATTTTATACTTTTCTCGCAATGGTTTCAGAAGCCTTTTTCTTCAGGGTCATTAATTAGAACATGTAATTGTTTGGTAAAGGTTTTTTAGCTTTTGGCTAAAATTTTGTGAAGGCTTGTTGGAATGTCAAGTGATCATGCAATAATATGCATCAGCTACGGCAGAGCTCCAGATAGAGGGAGTGATTTTGATTTCAAAATTGAAAATATTAATCAGTCTCCACTAAACCCCATGTTATGGGTACTCATTAGAATCGTCTCATGGAGACGATTCTAAGGAGTAACCAGCATTTTCTCCTTTTCTCACAATGTTTTCTATCCTTTCCAAAACAAATTTCAATTTTTGAGTCACATCTATTTTGTCGTCTGCAAATGCTTTTAATTGGGACTAGTCTAAAAGTTTGTCGTTTGGTAAAGAGTTAAACAAAAAATAGGATTCACAGCAAAAAAAATCTTAATTGGCCCCCAAATTGTTGCAGTCGGTAAAATTTTCTATTGGGTCTGTATTCACAAACCATTCTTAACAATTCTTAGTCTTATTTTCCAGAATTTTTAATTTAAAAGTAACACAACTTCTGATAAGCGAGTTATTCCTAAAGCACCTTCCTCATTGACGGTAACAAAAAAATTGCCGGCTTCTTTGATGCTATGCATCAAAAATTTGTCTTGTATATACTACTTAATTATTTATAAATTGTCTCACAGTCTAAAGCATGGCAACTACCACGGGAAGAATATACATAAGTCGTTTTACTATCTTATCGTGTTAAGCCCTTCCCTGGAAAAAAATCCTTTTATTTCGCATCAGCCAAACCGAAGGAAACTATGCATTGCTGATTAACAGCTTTTCCTCGAAAACCCCGTGTCGCCAAGCCAATCGACGATATGTAACATGGTATTTTAGCAGTTTTAAAACAGTATCTGAAGAAGAAAGTGGGACCACTACGAGCAGTAAGTATGTGATTTGAACACAACCGATGCAACTTTGCTCTCTTTGTTGTGTATTTCCAGATCTTTGCTCCATTTATACCTATGTTCCCGTAACGATTTTAAATCGGCAGTTAATTTTCAAAGTATTGTTCCTACAAGACTTTCTTTTAGGTATACAGTGTTAAAAGATTATATGACATGAAAAAAAAAAAAAATGTGATCTATCGAATTTGGGGAAACTTTCAATTTGAAAAATGGAAATGTCACATTTCATATGATATGCTTCCATAACGGCTATATATCGGAAACAACAAATCCATGTTTAAAATGGACATCAGAATACGATGAAGCGGTGTAAAAGAGCTTTAATCGGATGTTTTGTGTTAAATTCTACTGAAATTTCGTGTGAAATCATTCTTAACTTACGTTAGTCACTATGCTTCCGTAACGGCTCTGTTCCGTAACATCTGAATTATTCAACTTCACGTCACGTACACTGTATAAATATCATAGGAATACTTTGTGGTGACACCGTTATACAGTATTCATCGACTTAGTCTAAGCAGTTGCGAATATTCCTAACAAATTTTATTCAACTAGAGGATATAAAGGTTTGTAAAAATTCAATGCGTTTTATTTCTAATTGGTATTTTTTGCAGTTTGATTTATTAGCCATCGACAAGTTGTGATTTTTGACCTAGGGATATGACGGCTTGACATTCGCTTAAAAGATTACGTCGTCTGCCGATGTTCACCTAATTTTTACCTATGGAAAAGAACTTTATTACGGAGTAAAGGATTATTGTCAAAAGTTAAATTCTGGCAATGTACGTATACTAAATCTACAAGAAAATTAAAACACACTGTAAGAGGATGTAGATGGTTAATGATGTGTTACCACTAAAATAATTCTGTAAAATATAGCGTTACGGAAAATAGTTTGTTTGATAAGTTTATTACTGAAAAGTTGTGTCTATACATATCTCAGAAGTTTTAAAAAGCAGCAAAGAGCTCCATTTTTTAAATTTGTGTACAACTTACGGTTATCTTAGTATGAACAAGTGACATAATTACTGTTTAAAAAAACACACACGTCATTAAACTGTTTTCTATTGCTTTTACAGAATGGCGCTGTCAAATGTAGAAAGACGAAAAAAGTGGAGACACAAAGAAAGAGACAAAAAAAAAAAAAAAAAATACAAAAGGTACATAAAGCTTCAGTAGCGGCTTCAATAGCGGCCAAAAGGAAACAATGTGGATGTTAAAATGCATTTGAATCATCCAATACCTTTTTAAAGTATGGAAATTATTGTGAAGATTACAAACTGTTATTGTACAGTCGATCCAAATTTTTTAGTCACTGACAGAAAAACGAATTTTAAAGCCAGGTAAAAAAACCTGGCAACTTTTGTCCTCCTTTTAAAAATTTTCCCCCTGCAGTTGACTAGCACTTGAACAGGAAGTATAATAAAAGGTCGTCTTCACGATAATTTCTAAATCTTTAAATGGTATGATTTAAATTTAAATGCAAGTTAACACCTGTATTGTTTAATTTCGACCGCTTTGAAGGAAGAAAGAATGCTGAAACACTGCAAATATCGATCCTTTAATTGCGGATAATTTGTTGACAAGTCCATCTTTAATTGGAGATGGGTCAAAGTACCGACATGCATCGGCAATAATCGCTAATCAAATAATTAACATCCTTTAACTGTCTGATTTAAGCCCACTTCAATTGTTAAACGTGATAATCTTTCAACAGTTCGCATAATTACACACACCGCCGTGTGTATACATACAAGATTATAAACAGTCGCCGATACACAGACTGGGTTATCGATTTTCTTCTCGGCACGCGCGTTCGACTTCCGCTTTTTCCCAGTCGACTTCGATGCTTACTACGTCCCCGATAATACTCAAATAAAATGTTGGAGCCACAATTTGAGCCACATATGATGATTTTTGAGACACTTTAATTTTTTTTTAGCAAATGGCTCAAGTGGCGAACGGCAGCGCGGGCCCTGAATCATCTGGTGGTCACTGTGACCTTGACCTTTCACGGATTAACCTTAAAATCGATAGGGATCATTTACACTCCAAGATGAATATCTGTACAGAATTTGAAGGACCTAGGTCAATTCTGTGTCTGGTTATCATCTGGACAAGGTTTGGTCTATATATCATTAAGTTGAAGGCCACTGTGACCTTGACCTTTGATGGATTAATCTCAAAATCGATAGGGATCATTTACACTCCGAGATAAATATCTGTACAGAATTTGAAGGACCTAGGTCAATTCTGTGTCTAGTTATCATCTGGACAAGGTTTGGTCTATATATCATTAAGTTGAAGGCCACTGTGTCCTTCACCTTTGATGGATTAATCTCAAAATCAATAGGGATCATTTACACTCCGAGATGAATATCTGCACAGAATTTGAAGAACCTATGTCAATTCTGTGTCTAGTTATCATCTGGACAAGGTTTGGTCTATCTATCATTAAGTTGAAGGCCACTGTGACCTTCACCTTTGATGGATTAATCTCAAAATCAATAGAGATCATTTACACTCCAAGTCGCATGTCTGTGCCAAATTTGACGAACCTAGGTCAATTCTGTGTCTAGTTATTATCCGGACAAGGTAAGGTCTACCGACCGACCGACCGACATGTACAAAGCAATATACCCCCTACCCCCACTTCGTTGAAGTGGGGGGGGGGGGTGGCATAATAATGTTGAAAACGGCGTTAAACACCATACAATCAGTTAATCAATCAATCTTGTAAAATAAGCTTAAGCCGTTCGGGTCTGCGAGAGTTCAAAATTTCGCTTTTTCAAATTCAAAATGGTAATGATCTCTGGAGAATGGCTGATTTATGTATCACTTTTCTGTAATATTTTGACGCTACTAGGAAGAAAATCACTACATTATGGTTTCTTTGTGCTGCTATATATTCAATGTACATGTATATTGTTCTTAAACATGGCAACTATCGCTAGGATTGAAGAGGCATTTGATTAAAAAGGTCATTGGTCGAAACAAGAAAGTACTAAGTTAACGTCCTTAAACATTTTATGTATGCAATACATCAGACTGTTGAAAATATCACAACTTCTCATTTGTGGAGAAATTACAATAGCAATACTCGAATTGTTTAACTGATATAGAATCTACGGACTTTCGATTTAGTTGAAATTCAAGATCATATTCATTTGTATATTGAGTCTACATGATAACTTACACGACGGACCATACACGTCACACAACGAACGAGGGACACCTTATTTACTACACCAGCTCCCTTGGAGCTAAGTAGAGGGAATCAAAGGACTGATAGTCCTGTGAGTCGCTGTTGCTTAGTTTTTTTTTTTTTTTTTAAGTTTAAGGGACATTAAACTAGATTTTGACCCCCCTTTTTTTTGTGGGGGAGGGGGGTGATTTTTTAATAAAGAAAAATCAAAAGGACGTGACTGTTTACTCTTAGTGGCGAAAAAAATGCAAAAATAAAATGTTTCCGGTGACCTTCAACCATAGTTAGTCACTCTACCAACGGTTCAAGATCATATGACAAGGAGTATTTCAATTTGGAAATCCCCTTGATACAGACGAGGTTAGATGTAGATTACTAGGTACGGAATCGGCTGAGTTGTGACGAGTGCGTGGAAAGGTAGAATAAACATAGTTCCCTGACAAGCCAGTTCCTGGACGACATTTTTTTAAAGAGGCAGTTCCCAAACACTTTTGTTCTAAGTCAAACTACATGTACCTATTACTTACTATCATTAACAGGTATTGTTGGTAATCATTGAAAATTAAGGATATTTATTGATAACACATGTTTTGTGATTGGATCATCTGTACCTGTTATTCGATAGATCTTATAAACATTGACAGTTTTTTTCCCAACCATAACCTTCATGTTTTCACATCAATGTAACACTGAAGAAAATGAATTGTACTTTGTTATTCGCTGGTATATGGCAACGAAATAACTTGGTTGGCGTCCGTACTGTCCGTAGATGGTAGTCTTATCCTAAACTACATTAGACAAACACACACACACAAATACCTTTAAAATATAACGACTCGAGCTACTACAAATACATGGCATTTCAGAGCAATATATTAGCATGTTAATCTATGATTGAAATATGAAATATTGCAAATCAAATAGTTGTCAGAATCAAGTAAAAAAGAAAAACTGAAAGAAATAATTATCACAAAAGTACTGGCTAAGGTTCGTCAAGATATAATCAAAATCGAGGAGACTCATAGTGTGATCCCAGTTTACACCACCTGCAGCTCAAGAGAAATTGCATATACATGCCTTGATAATTGTTGTGTGAAATTGTCGGGGAACATTGTACAGATCTGTTGGAGAATTAACATGTCGGGGAACTGTTTAATTCCTGCAAAGGTGAAGGTTGTTGCTATAAATAGAGACCAGTAATGAATCTCAGCATATCTTGAAAGGCATATAAAGAGGTTATGACTTGAAAATACTTTGAGAAAAAGATAGCCTTATCTATTGTATACTTTATATGTTTTGGGGCAAGTTTTGTCGACTCAATCTTCCTAGACGAGCAAACTCTCACAGTTAAACAATTTAGCCTACGACGCAATTTCCCTCTATGACCGAACACTCATGCCGTTCGACATTGCCTTTCTCTTCTGTCATTGATCGATTTTAAATCAGAACAGGGTATGAGGGCTGGAACATAATTAATGCACTTTAAGCGAGTAATTTGGCCATTGAAAAAGAATCGTCCTTAGTTTTATCAATAACTGTAGCCGTATATAGCGGGGCTTCGTGAGTACACATGCCAGACGACATTCAGATATGCAAATTATTCTCGGGTGCATGGAAAAACCGAGTTTTACTTCGAACCGTATATCACCGAATTTCATCTCTTCATAACCGTATTTCACCTCTTGTGACCATATTTTCACATCAAATAATAAATTCTTCGCCATGGCGATTCACATTTAGCTAACTTATTATGTAAGTATAGATTACTTGTAACAAAAAATCCTTTCAAAAGGAGTTACATGTAGTTCTAAGAAACCCTAACAAATTATTGTTATAATAAGATATTTTCCAGAAAATTAGCATAAAACTATGCTGTTCGTAAATATATTTCATTTCAGCTCAAAAGTTATCACTACGGCAATAAAATTTGTCATACTTGGGTGAAATACGGTCATCAAGAGGTGTAATTCGGTGAAATAAGGTTCGAAGGGAAAGTCGGTTTTTCCATGGACCGATTATTCTCGATATCAATGTGAAAGTGCAGTGTTCGTGTATCCTAGAGCAGGACACAATTAATTCAAATATTAACGAATTTGAAATATTAACGTACTTGAGCTGTAAGGGACGTCTTCGATATATCAGAAAATCTAGCAACTGAAAATTATGTACGATAGAAGCACTGAGGATAATGCAGCAATACAAATGAACTACACAACGTCTCGCCAGCCGGAAGTCTGGACAGGAAGCAGTACAAGGCCGGAGGCATGCTTACGTCACCCCATGAATCAGGATGGTAACAATGAGAGCCTGGTTGCTACGCAACTCAAAAATGGCAGAAAGAATGCCTATAGAGCCAGACTCGAACTCATGACAAAGCATATATCTTATATGTTATAAAGTCTTATATTACAGTTATCGCCGGGCAATCGCAGCGTCATCACCAGATACTAGTAATCTTTGACCTACCTCTTTGTAAGTAACCTATGATTTTGTGAGTATCTTTATATCCACAAACTTTGATAACAGTATGCGCTTCATGATTATGTAGATTAGAGCAACATGATATCAGTGGCCACATACACTATGGTTTAAAAAATGTCTCGTTTCGAATTAAATTATTGAAAAAGAAAACAATTGTTCGGCATTTAACCAACCAGTATAGATCTAAGGACGGCCTGAAAATGTTTTTTTTTTTAAATATATTTTATGAATAAATTTATATCTACTTATTCTCATAACATCAGGATGGTAAAATCCAAACTAAACAGAGACTTAGAAAAAAATCGAAACTTAAGGCAGAGTATTGCGTCATTTGACGTATCCTATTACTTACTGTGTTCGATAAACTGGAGCTCGTTATGTACCAGTTACTTTTCTTACTGCCACCTTTGCACTTCCTACGTTTCCTCATTATTGTTGTTTTGACTCGACTATTTACCAAAGTGCAAATCAATTTGTCCACTTCAGGGAATATGGATACGCTTATTATTCGCGTTAATCCGTATTAGGGAAAGAAACCAGTCTATTCAAGGAATATGAACAAAAATATAATTTAATTTCACACAGGTGAGAGCGTCTTCCATGTAGTTTTCTCCTACAGGGTAATTCTATTTATGTTTTATTCTAGGAAACCAGTCAATGTATCCTTGATTTATTGTCTAAAATTTGAATCGCTTCAATTGTCACACATGTAAATTACTAGCATTCCATATTATCAACACACGTGTATTGAGCTCTATGTTTATTCTTTGTTATCAATTTTATCGCAGCTAATCAATACACACCAAAAACTGAATGGCAGGAGTTAAAATACTAATATTGTGTAACGATTAATTCACAATGTCGGCTTGATCAAGCAGAACGTATAAAGTTCTTCTAATCTTTTTCGGAAATATCGTGCTTCTTTTCGTGCTTTAGATATTATGCATTTGTCAAAATTAAGACATGAAACAGTTTTTGATCTTAACGGAAACAGCATTTAAAAATAGCACATTTTTGCAAACATAAGTAGATCTACTTAAACGGCGGTCCCGTGTCACTTGAATACAAACAGAAGTCGAAAACAAAATCACGGAATTGGTAAATTTATGTCATCACTTGTAACCGCTTAACTCTTTACCTAACGGAAAAAAAAAATAGGCTGGTCCAAATTTAAAGCATTTGCAGACGATAAATCA
Source organism: Tridacna gigas (assembly GCA_945859785.2). Taxonomy (NCBI): domain Eukaryota; kingdom Metazoa; phylum Mollusca; class Bivalvia; order Cardiida; family Cardiidae; genus Tridacna; species Tridacna gigas. The sequence goes on along the minus strand of OX244030.2, from coordinate 45,381,578 downwards.
AATGGGTTTCAAATAACAAAATTGTGGGAAAAGAAACCAGCAATTTCTCCTTTTCTTACAATGTTTTCAAAATCATTCTTCTTCAGCGTCGTTAAACTCGGGGCTGTGTGATAAAGGGTCAACCAACTACGTCATCTTACAGAGATATACTACCATGGAAGTGTGGTTTATACCTGCTCTACCTTAAGTTCTAATGTTTTTTTTTTTCTTTGTTCTGCCAGGTGATACTCTTTTGAGAATAAATACACATTTGAGATAGACGTGTACACACAATACTGCTTATACATGTATACCCTTGTTTATGTTTAATACATTATCATATCCTGTGGTAAATGTGTAAATGGCGCGCATGAATAGACATTGTAAAAGGGTAAGATAATAGAGATCTATACAATTATTGACTTGAAGATGACTCATGCATATGTTCAAAACACGGCCTTTTTTTTTTTAAATCAGAACTTTTCAAGTTATATAGCCGAACATTTCCATATATGAACATGTAGTATACTTGCCGTTGAATGTTGACATAGATTCGGTTTTTATGTTGTTATACGAGGGTTGTTCTGGAAGTTCGTAGAATTTTTTTATAGGACAAGTTATAATCGCAGTTTAATAAAATAGAATATACGGGCACAAATTTCAGATTTTATTCTATCCATTCCCTGTGTATTTTTCTAGTATCTTAAATAGCAAAATTTTCCTAACAGAAATAAAACAGCATGTAAGTCATACCCGGAGCACGCCGACGTCATAAGTAACGTCAAGCGTCATTTAAGTCCAACGAACGTCGCACTTTCTCCACATAGTCACCCGCAAGATCCACGCATTTCCGATGCCTGCTTATCCTCTTAGTGTACGTTTCTACATACCACTCTTCAGAAAATGACGACACAACTGCTTGGGCTTGTTTAGTAAGGTCGTCAGCTGAATCAAACCGTATTCCGCGTAACTGTGCCTTGAGCTCCGGGAACACGCGAAAATCCATGGGGGCGAGGTCAGGACTGTATGGTGGGTGCTTCAAGACCTCAAAACCCAGCAGAGTGATCTCTAGCTGTGTAGATTCCGCTCGGTGTCCCGGTGCATTATCCTGGTGTAGTATTACTTGGTCATGGTTCAAGTGGGGCCGTTTCTTCCGTATCGCGTTAACGAGATCCCGCCTCAGAACCTAAAGAAAGAAATGCACGGTTCATTAGGTTTGCGTAAATCAATATCTCATTTTTTGTTATTTATTTGATTGATTTATTTATTTATTTAGATTTATTTATTTATTTATTTATCATTTACCTTAGAATAGTATGCCGCTGTGACTGTTTGGCCCTCTGGAATTCGGTGCTGTAATAGCATCCCGTGCCGGTCCATGAAGTAAACGAACATCTGTTTTCCTGCGCTTTTTTGGACCCGAGCCTTTTTTGGTGGAGGGGTACGCGGGGTTTTCCACACCGATGACATGCGCTTAGTTTCCGGGTCAAAGTGGTGCAGCCAGGTCTCATCCGTGGTGTTAATCCTGTCTAAAAATGCGTCTCCCTCTGTTTCGTAGCGGGTAAGAAACTCCTGTGAACATCGCACCCGGCATTCTTTTTCACTTTCCTTGAGCAATCGGGGCACCCAACGCCGTGGATACCGAAACATCGAGTTCATCTGCAATCGACCTGACAGTAATTCTCCTATCACAATTTACCATGTCTTTCACTCGATCCCTAACTGAACACACTACGACGGCCGGCCGACCAGATCTAGGATCGTCCTCAATAGAATCACGTCCGCTTCTAAAACGCGCATGCCACTTATATACAGTAGCTGGGCTGCATTTTTTATATTTTCCTGTAGATTTGATCATGTTCAGCGTTTCTGTTGGTGATTTTTCCAGCGCGACACAAAATTTCACAACACTTCGCAATTCGACGTCGCCGGTAGACGTCATCTCTTCCGGTCAGCGACTTTTTGATATCTCCTTCAAAATCGTGTAGCTCGTTTGAAAGAACCGAAAACGTTATGAAATTTGCAGGAAATGACGTCATGACGTTGTGTTAACGATTGACGTTTTCGCGCCATTTTGATGCCAATAGAAAGTATAAAAGATACAATGTAAAATCTGTTATACTATGTTATACATTGTTAAGAAATGGACTTCTCCGGTATCCCGATATTGTGTTGCTAGGGTTACCGCTATTTTCGGTTATTGTTGATATTTTCGAATAATTTTTTGGAAATGTAGTCACGGTATGTTTAAGTACTTATACCTTGATATTTACCTATAAATTATAAATAATATGGATTTTAGAGCAAAATTCTACGAACTTCCCGAACAACCCTCGTATAGCACGTTTGACCAGGATGTTTTAAGTCTGCTGCAATTAGTTGGGGTTGGGGGGGGGGAAAGGGAGACTACACATATTATACGGATATCGGAATGAGCAGAAGAAGATCAGATTGAACATTGAACAGAGATAAAAGATGTTCGAATCACAGTTCTAAAAAGTGTCCCCACCTTTCCCACCTTGAGCAGTTAAATGTGGCTCAATCGGTGGGATTTGTCTATTGAATGGTGAAAAACTTTAACGGAAAAGGAGAAAATTGCTGACTGCCAGGGAAGGTCTCACTCAGTGCCGTTAAAACTCGGATTTTTTAAATAAAAGATTAAAGACAAAAACTCTGCGAAAACTGTCAAAACTTGCATGGATAAATACAGGCCCGGAGGAAAGCTGTCACCGTGATATGTGAGCTGTCACCGTGATGTAACTGAAATAGTTATAAGCGGTGTAAAACACCATTCAGTCAATAACTTTTTTTCGTGTTTAACGACGCAATATCTAACGTGGTGGAAATGAGATTCCATGGAAAACCGATATCATTACAATGACGTAAACAAATATACATCCGGCTTTTTAAGCTCACCCGAGCTCGAAGTACTCAAGATGAACTTTTGTGATCGTGCAGTGATCGTGCAGTGTCCGTCGTGCAGCGTGCGGCTTCCGTCGTTCGGTCGTTAGTAATTAACTTGTGTGTGCTCTAGATGCCACATTTTCGGTCAGATAGTCGTGGAACGTGGTCGAAATGTCTGTCTTTATGTTATCTCGGACAATTTTGAAATTTGGTCATGTCAGACCAAAAAGTAGGTCAATGGGACAAATCTTAGAAAAACCTTGTGTGCCTTCTAGAGTTAACATTTTCAGTCCAATACTCATGAAACTTAGTCAGAATGTTTATTTTGATGACATCTCGAACAAGTTTGAAATTAAGTCACGTTGGGTCAAAAAGTTGGTCACTGCGACAAATCTTAGATAAACTTTGAGTGCAATCTAGAGGCCATATTTTCAGTCTGATACTCATGAAAGGTGGTCAGAATGTTCGTCTTGATGATATCTTGAACAAATTCAACATTGGGTCACATCAGGTCAAAAAGTTTGTAGCTGGGTCAAGTCTAAGGCAAACCCGCGTGTGCACTCCAGAGGCCACATTTTCAGTCCAGTACTCGTGAAAGTTGGCCAGAATGTTTGTCTTGATGATATCTCTAACAAGTTTGAAAACGGAAAACGTCGGGTCAAAAAGTAGGTCACTGGGACAAATCTTAGAAAAGCCTTTCTCTAGAGGCCACATTTTCCGTCGAATACTCATGAAACTTTATTAGAATGTTCATCTTGATGAGTCACGTCGATGCAAAAAGTGTTTTACTGGGAAAAATCTTAGAAAAAGTCTGTGTGCATTCTAGAGGACACATTCTTAGTCTGATACTCATGAAAGTTGGTTAGAAATTTGATATCTCGGACAAGTTCGAAAACGCCCAACGGATAGGGAAATGAAAATGTTATCGTTTTTCCTAGGTCTTGTGATATTTCGTCATTTTTAGTTTCTGAAAGAGCAATACCAGCTCTACAGAAAAAATTATATATCCACCGATGCCATTAAGTTTGTTACCTTAATACAAGCCAACTCTTTAAGGTAGGCGTTTTGCCCCTCCTTACATTATGTCACTGGTACAAATCTTAGAAAAATCTTAGGAGCACTCTAAAGGCTACGTATTGAGTCATATACTCATGAAACTTGGCCAGATTATTTGTCTTGATGATATCTAGTACAAGTTAAAAATTCGGTAACTTTGGGTCAGAAAGAATGTCACTCGGACAAATCTTAGAAAAACCTTGTGTACTCTCTAGAAGCCATGTTCTCAGTCCAATACTCATTATACTTAGAGTGTTTGTCATAATATTATTTTGAAGAAGTTTGAAATTTGGTCACGTCGGATCAAAAATTAGGTCACTGCGACAAATTTTAGAAATTTACGTGCACTCTAGAGGCCACATTTTCAGCCTGATACTCATAACTGTTGGTCAGAATGTTTGTCTTGATGATATCTCGGACATAATTCAAAATAGGGTCACGTCGGCTGAAAAAGCAGGTCTCTTGGGCAAAACTTAGACAAACCTTGTGTGCATCCTAGAGGCCACATTTTCAGTCTGACAATTATAACATTTGAACAGATTCTTTGTCTTTATGATATATGTATCCTGAACAAGTTTGAAACTGGGTCATTTTAGATAAAAATTAGGTCACTAGCATTGATGTGTCTGACATCATCACAACCAGGATATCTCCAGCTTTATCAACTGAGGTGAGCGCCATAGGGCCAATGGTCCTCTTGTGTGTGTTTTTTCATTTAATAAAAGAACATACACAGTGACAAAATGAGGAATGGCTCGGTATGAGAAATTTCTCCATTTGTCACAATGTTTTCATTATGCAATATCGTCTTAAAACCTCTGTGGCTATCTGTGTTTTACCAGGATATTTTTAAAGTCGTGTAGTGAAAAACATTTTCTCGAAGAAATTAGTTATCTATCTTCTAAACAAATTCGTCTTTTAGGGACTCTTCTGAAAAAAAAAAGCTTCTAAAATTACTGTGCGAACAGGAGAAAAAGTTGGTAACCAGTACATTTGTATTTTCTCGAAAATATCGTTGTCTGCGCATGCCAATATCCTTCAAAGAGTTGACTTGTCTGCTACATCAATGAAGAATCACCATATCCTGTACAGGAGAAATTAATACGCGAAATAGCAAGCGGAAAATGGCTATAGATAATATGTTTGTTGAAAAATCGAGCCAGTTTTTCGCTACAAATTTCTTGAAAATATAACAATTTCAATCGGGGAAAATGATTTTACAAAATACCATTGTTTATTGCAAATCTCTGTGGACTGTTTCTAAATATAGACAATGGGAAAACCGGGATCGATTCTATACCCAGAATGCCCATATCAGGTAGGTTACGTATTTGAAAAATGCCACCTAGCGGAATATAATGCTAAAATGCATTTCAACCTTTTAAAGCACTTTTAATTAGTATTTTGCAAATGCTTTCAGTTTGGACAAGGCTAAAATTTTGTCGTATGGCATGGAGTTAATTCTTCACCAAACAATGCTGAGTTTAAACAATCCTGAGGAGAGAGGTTTTTTAACACACTGCGGGCACAGGAGAAAATACAGGTAACCAGCATTTTCTCTTGTTGCCACAATGTAAACTACCTCTCAAAAACAAATCTCATCATTTGAGTCATAGTGTTTTTCGTCTGCATTTTTTTTTTCAATTTTGACAGGGCTAAAATTCTGGCGTTTGGTAAAGAGTTAAAAGGAAATCATGCTGGTGTATAGCGATATCGATTCTGACGAGCTCGCACAATCTGCCCAGGCATGTACCCTTCCCTGCACGTCTTGAATTTCTGTAGACCTTGAAACAATTGAAACAATTATTTTTTACCAGACCACAAGAAAGAAGACTTGTCCCAGTTAAAGGCATCTGCAGACGACAATCTAAAAATGACTCAAATGACACTGTTTTTGATTGGGTAGGGAAAACAATTGGGAAAAGGAGAAAATGCTGGTTACCAGTATTTTCTCCTTTTTCCACAGTGTGAATAAAAGGATTATTCCTCAGTGTCTTTAACTCTTTACCACACAACCCCAAGTTTTAACGACACTCAGCAAGAAGGGGTTTTGAAAACATCGTGGGAAACGGACAGATCCTATCATTTCAACCACACCGAATTTGTCGTCTGCAGATGCTTTCGATTTGGACAAATCTAAGTATTTGTCGTGTGGTAAAGGATCATAACACGGGATTGTTTTATAAAGGGTTAAAAAGCTTGGCCGTTTTCAAGAAAGGGCGAGGTTTTGAGACAGCCATATCGTTGTCTGCGGTTTCTAGGGCGTCGTTGTTGTAGCGCGAAAATTTGGAAATTTTCTCGTGTCTCTATTATTACTAAAATATTTCAGCCATGCTTTGGTAACACAGGTTTAATGCATCGCCGTGATGGATCATACCTAGCAAGTTATCAGAGTTATTATGAATCTGTAAAATCCTTGTTGTCTACCAAACGACTGACTCGTGAGGTAGACTGATCCTTTGACATACAGAAAATGATTATACAAATAGCAAATAGCAAAAACTATCGAACCAGGTCAGGTTGTGCGAACTGCACAGTCTGACATGGATCGATACTTTTTGCATGTGTTTCAAACCCCTTTTCACAGAGTGTGACTCACTTTCTTCAAACTGGGGCTTGTGGTTTACTTTTAATCCGGGAACTTAAAATAACCCTGTTTTTTCAGAGTTGTGCCCCTTTTCGGCTGGAAGATTTCACAGAAAAAGTAACTTCAACCGACCGCTGAGCCAAACCCGGAAGCGCACTCGATAACTCGCCCGCAGGGCATTAAAACATGGATTGCTGGTTCGAACCCCAGCTTGGCCAATTTTGCTTCCGAGGATTGATGATAGTCATTGCGACACGATTCATTCCTCTCTCATCGTTGATTAATTTTTCGATAATGGTAATTTGAGAAAGCAGCAACTGGCTTGGAGAGGATATTGTGCGAAGCACTGGTATAAGAAACTCCAGGAAAGCATGGATAGGCGCACTGTCCGATGTGATATAACTGAAATAATATTGAAAATGGATTTGAACATCATACAAACCAATCATCCAATCGCTGGCATCTGTATGCGCTGTTCTTGTTTCGCATTGCGTTTCACAGTTAAGACCAAGAAACCATTCACTCTAGTATAAATATCTACACACTCTCCACAAGTAATTGGGCTTTTTCGGCTTGTGTCTTTAGTCATGTGGGAGTTTTCCGTTGGCAAGGCACTCCAGAACCCCAGCCTAGCACCGGTTAAACCCAGAAAAAAATAGATAAAGTGGTGAGCTGTTCCTGTAATACGATTGAAGTATTATTAAATACACGGCATATCTCAACTTGTTCTAACAAACAAAATTAAAACGTTCAGTCTGATCTTACATCTACACTCTCCACAAAGGCAATTAAAAGTGATCGGCAACTTAAGTGTCAGGAAACAGTTCGATCACATGATATTTCATATAGAGAAGGGCAATTCTCTAGTGGAGAGAAAGGTTAACCCTTAAAGAGCCAAATAAAACCCAGCCGACATTTTCAGTCTAGAATAAAACCCAGATAACTGCTTTTGTGTATAGTGAATCAGCAAAGCGGACAGTGTAGATCAAAGATCAGACTGCACGTTTTGTGCAGTCTGATCTTTATCTACACTGGCCGCAAAGGCAACTATAGTCGTGAAAGACGCCGTAAGGGTTAAATACCTCGCAGTATAATCCTAATATAAAATAGCCCCATTAAATTACCGCCATTTGTCATTCTGTTAATGTAATTACTATCAGTGAGTATTAGGGTTCAACCCTTACTAGTGCAAGTCCGTATCGGGATCAAGTCAGAGAGAATATTATCGGATGCACCGCATAAGAATGGTGGGTATGGAGACCTAAAGGTACCATGTACAGATGTTTATCGATATCGACATAACATTACATCGAAACACGAGGTCGTAAAATAACTAAATAAAAAGGTACAGTAGGAGGCACGGAGACCCAAAAGTCCCATAATATACAGATGTATGTCGAAATCGACATAACATTATATCGAATCCGAATTACGATTGAATCGAACTGCGATTACGGTCGTAATATAACTAAGTAATACGATACCTACAGAGCTTTTGAATAATCCTTTACTGTAGATCATTTTGATCACCTTCTGTCTACTCATGTCAGAATCTTCGAAAATTGACCTGTCTGCTATATAGTCTGGTGCCCAGCCGTACTTCAAAAGTACCGTAGTGGTAGGGGCAGGTAATCCAGACTATCTGCTATAACGCATCACTATCCTGTACAAAATACAAATTAATGCGCTGTCCGTAAAATCAAAACCAACCACTTAAAAGTAGCAAGTGAAAAAAATGGCTATAAATAATACGTTTGTGGAGAATCAAGCCTGTTTTTCGCTAAAAAAAATCTATACTCAAATCTCTGTAGACACGGGGAAAACCGGAATTTGCGTAGGGGTTTTCACAGACTTAAGCGACAAAAAGAGAATGTCCCCACTATGCTGGGCTAAGGCAGGGGCTATTTACCAGGCCTATAGGGCTGTGTTTTCAAATGACTGGTGCCAGGTTATATAGTAGCTAACCATGGCTAGATAAATCGAGCCAGTGAGCGTTTTTCTTGTTTGAACGTATATTTCATTTTGAACTTCGCAGCACCAATTGCCAGCATGAGAAGAAATCCGGTTCTGTACCCAGAATGCCCAAATCAGACAGGTATGTATTTGGAAAATGTCACCTAGAGGATAATAATGCTATGTCTGTCTACCTGTTTTACCAGTCTTGTAAGCTCAGTCAGTAGCCAGAAGGACCTTGTCCAAGGAGCTGTTATATCGAATCCCTGCAAGGCAACACTTCTATTTTCCCGACACTGAACTCTGTTGCGATTCTATGTATCAAGATTGATGTGCAAAGTGATGGTCAAAAAACGAAAGGAATGCATAGGTAAGTACACTGCTGTGACTTGAATCACGGGTACAGCATTACGAGCTTCCGCCAATGTTTTGGCAGAGCTTTCACGCGAAGAAAACATGAAATTTGCTAAACAAGCTTATTTGATTTCCGTCATTTTCTCTCTCTCTTTCACTATGCTTCCCCCCTCCACGAGCCCGTTAACAATATGCTCTCTCTCTCCCTCTCTCTCTCTCTCTCTAAGAGCACCGCATGTTAACAAGATGAAGTAACAGACATTACGGCCATGGGATTTAGGGATTTTCAATTATTAGCTGAAATAATTGAAAGTTGCGTCCCTTGGGTTTACATCTAATTAAATTGTCCTTCGCTTTATCCTATTGTAAAGCATAAGAACATAATAGCAGATCTTTAAACCTCTTCCGAGCTCTAGATTAAGAAGAGGTGACCGTATAACTCTTTACCAAACGAAAAAAAATTAGACTTGTCCTAATCAAATGCATGTGTAGACGAAAAATAATATGTTAAATAAAAATAGCCAGGATTTTCTCCATTTCCGACGAAGTTTTCTGAAAACCTTCTTCCTCGGGGTCGTTAAAAATCACGGTTGTTTGGCATAGGGTAATGCACTGCAGACTCTTGCATTTTCCTCTACCGGTCTGATAAACACTCTCGGCCAAACGGTGATTTTCCTTCCCGTTGCCTACATTATAAACGCAGGAACAGACTGCACAAAACATGCAGTCTGTTCCTGATTCTACACGGTCCGATATAGTATGAGATTTTTCGACTGTAAAGCCTTTCACCAGGAATATCTTGTGCCAGTCCTCGTGCTCATCGCAGCTGTGCTTAAGAATTTAAAGTTATAAAACACGCTATTCAGTAAAGGAGTAACTTCTTTGACAACATTGCTCAAGATCAGACCTTACAGAACGTAATAATATCTGACTTCTAAATAACGGCTTTAACTTGTTTCAGGAAACTATTTATTATTCATAGGCACTATTTTTTTGTCTAAAATTTGCTCAAAATGAGGAAGGAACCGGTTTCAATATAAATAGTGGATGATATTATTACGCAGCAATTTAGGTAATTTTTTGCTTAACAATGGTAGAACTGATTGATTGATTGATTGATTGATTGATTGATCGATCGATCGATCGATTGATTGATGCTGGCACTTTCAACATTACTAGTATTGGAGTCATATGAATATCACAACGACAACTTATATATCATTCTTGTATGTTCTGGGTTTCACTAGAACCAGGCTTGGGCTCTGCGGTGTCCTGTCCGAGGACACTTCCACGGAAAAATCCAGTGCTTCAAGTGAGGATCGAACCTGGGTCTGTCAGGCTAAGAATCCTGCACTCTACCACTGAACCACGCAGAACCTGTCTTCACAATGGTAGAAAGACTCTAGCAGTAAATGGGAAGATACATAACCACTGCCTTATAGCACAATCTACTGATGCAATCCTGTAATTATCATTAAAATTTCAGTTAGGTGCATCTGTCATAGCTTTGCTAAGGCTCATAACTGAGACCGATATAATTATGGGTACTTTGGTAAGTTTTGTTACTAAATTTGCCTAAGGGGTCCTGCTTGGTAAAGAATAGGACTCGTAACCTGGAGGTCCCGAGTTCGAGCCGTACTGGAATCACTGGTTTTTCGTGGGAATGTCGCTGAGCAAGACGCTTTAGAGCCCTAGCATCGTTCTACATACATTAATAAGCGAGCTGTCACGGATGACTGAAAAAACCTAAAACACCAGTCGGTCGGTCGGTTCACCAGTACCACGCTAGGGCTCTGAAGCGCCCTTCCAAAGGACACTCGCACGAAAAACCCTGTAATTCTAGTGAGGGTCAAACCTAAGGCTTCCAAATTATGAAGCTACATGACCTACGCAGGACCGCTTTTGTACTTGTATAACAAAATGCATTGTGACAGATTCTTTTTGTTTTTTTATTTTTAGAAATTACCGGTAACTAACATTTTCTTCTTTTGCAACAATGTTTTCCACCCTTTCGTTTGATCCATATTTTATCGGTCGTCTGCAAATGCTTTCATATTTGAATTTTGCCGTCAAGTGAAGAAATAAACGGTAAATTTGACAATAAAAACATCCCAACTGGATTTAGTTATATTACTTTACCAATAAATTTCTAGGCTCAAATACAAGCATAGTATACTGATAAAATAGAGCACTACTATGGCTTATTTGACACGCCATACACGACGGGAAAAAAAATTTTGGTGTCAAATACGGTCGGTCCCAGATATGGTATGAGGACGTTAATCGCGCGCGGACTATTTTTAACTTGGTTTCAGATTTGATTGGTCCAAATGTTACGTTACAATATTCATCCACCATTCACGAAAAAAGTGAGAGGTATGGTGAAGTTACTTTCCTGTGGCTTGTATTAATTTTGCTTTTTGCTACGGGAAAAAGATCTTGAGATCTCCCGAGACATTCGCGAGATATCAAATTTTTCCACGCAGCAAGCAAAAACAAGCCACTGGAAAGTATTTTAAAGCATAATATTCCGTATACTTGTATACGAGCATTACGACAAACACTGCACTAATTGTCTTCCCTAGAACGTTCCTACATCCGGTTGAACTCACGACAGCATTTCTGTGGCACTGGCTACCCCCACTGGCTACCCCCCAGTCTATCCAGGAACACCGGGCTACTTTTTCATAAGTCTGCTATTGTGGATAGTGTATGTCAGGATCACGCCACACAGAACCTGCAGTCTGATTTTGAGTCTAAACTGTCTAATAGCTCTATCAACCCTTATTCTGCCAAATAAGTTAAATAATACTTTCAAGCCGATAGTAAAAACCGGAATGATGTAATTTCAAACTTACTGTTTGGAGAAAAATATCTCCTTATCTGACAGTGTAAATCCAAGATCAGGCTGCACGTTCTGTGCAGTCTGATCTTAATCTACACTGTTCTCAAAAGGTCAGTAAGTCGAGCTTAGCTGAGAGTTAAATATTCGGGAAAATTGCTATATCTGATTGGTTTAAAAACTCTGACTTTTAATGTCGACTTAATTAATTTTGTGGTCTATGGATAAAGGGAAACAGTATTAAGGTAATTAAACCGCTATTCTGTAGTGGAAAACGCGATATTTGAACCCAATAAATTATGTATTAAGTCATTAGCCCGACCTTTAGGCTTGTTTAAAAACCACGTCCCCACGGGCCTAACCGTTCTGATCGGCTTTTCATTGGAAGGGGGCTTTGCCTTAATTTAGAGACACAAGTGTTTAATGCAGTTTGTTAGAAGACTCTACAGGATTCCAAAACTTCTTTTTGTAAATCAGCCTCTTTCGATACAATTCTGTGTTTAAGCGATCATAAAGAAAAACACATTTGAAAACAATGTGGGAAAAGGGAAAAAAATCTGGTAACAGGAATTTTTTTCTCCTTCTCACTTGTCTTCCATCCTTTAACTCTTTAGCAGACGAGAAAACTTTCATTTGTCTAAATTTGAAACATTTGCATACGACAAAATGAATGTAATTCAAAAAAATGATATTTGACTTTGGAGAGGAAGAAAACATTGTGGAAAGTAAAGACAATGCTGTGTAACAGCATTTTCTTCTTTTACTACAATATTTTCAAAATCCCTCCTCCTCAGAATTTTTAAAACTTTAGATTGCTTTGGTAAAGAGTTAAAAGACAAATCCCATCATTGAAGCCAAAGTTGATTCGTCGTCTGCAATTGCTTTCAATTTGGATGGGTCCAAAATTTTGTCGTTTGGTAAAGACTAAATGGCGAGATACAAAAGAGTAAGCTAGTGTGCCAGAAGACTCAACAGAAATCCAAACTTTTCGCACAGTAACTCTGTCGGCACCAAATGTATGAGCCATGCTCTTTGAAAATGCATCTCCGTGACGCATTACATCACGAAAGTCATCACATAATCATGGATTCATAAAATCTATTTAGTCTAACAATCAACTGGAATCATGGAGTAAATTGGTCCTTGGGCTTGTAGAAAATTTACCAAAAGCTAACGTTTGGGCCCAGGTGAACCTGCCCGGACCGCCCAGGCTGACATAGGTCGATGTTTTTGCAGATGCATTATACCCTTTTTCACAGAGCATGGCTCATATAAATTTGGCCTCTTTCGACGGCTGAAAATACACTCAAATGAAGCTCCAAAAAGATTTATATCTTAAAGGATTGACGAGACAAGCAGATCAGATCAGACTGCGCGTTTTGTGCAATCTGGTCTTGATCTGTGTAATCTGCACAAAAAAAAAAAAAAATTTGCCTGTGGTCCTTAAAGGGTTAAGGCCTCTGGCCAGACTAACAAAGTAAAGGAAGTCAACATAGTTACAAAACTAAGATGTATAAGTTTATGAAAAAGTTTTTGGCCTGGGCTTGACTTGCCAAGCCCAAGGCCATGGGAATCATATACCAAAATTTCAACCCCATCCAAGCATTTACGGAAAAACGCGATTCAAGCATTTACGGAAAATCCCGAGTAAAAGTGAAAAGTACCGCCTGCAATCCATCTCACTACGCTGAAGGAAACGACCCCTTTAAATAATAAAACAGTTCGATTTGAACAGCACAGTAAGGTTTAATTTCACAACAAAGTTTGATAGATGTGCGATAGAAAGTGTTGACTGAGAATTTGGGGCCCACGTGAGGTTATTCATAACTGCAAATTCGTGCGCTTAACAGTGAAAGAAACAATTGGCAAACTTCGGGTGATCGTTGATCAAATGTTTTGATATAGGTACGCAATCGACCGAGTTGTGACGAGTGCTGTTGCCGAGCACTAATCGGGATCGTTCGTTTATCCTTTTTCTACACACCATGTGAATGACAAATAATAATAGCGTATTTTACGCAGATGATGTGCTCTTTCTCTGAAAAAGGTGTATCAAAACCTCGGCAAGATTTTAATTTTCGTAAAATTACTGTACACCTCGTGTCTGAAGTTTTAAGTATGTACATGTATTTGATTGGTATATATGCCTTATTTCTTCCTGTCAGAATTGTCCAGATATGCCATCTCGGCCCATAACCCTTTCGACCCATAGCAAACTCGGAGCATACAATACCAAATATGTATTAATATTATATATGAGCCATTGAAAACTAGTTAATCTTTAAAAAACGATGAAATTTTAGACTTGTCTAAAGTGAAAACATTTGCGAACGGCAAGTTAGATTTAGCTGAAATGTTGATTATTGGCTGTGAAAGTGCAGAAAACCTGTAGGAAAAAAGAGAGCATTTTCTCTTTTTTCCAAAAGGTTTTCATGAGTCCATATCCTTAGAGTCCTTAAAACTCGAGAATGTGTGGTCAATAGTTAAGTAACTGGTGGGCGTTTTATGTCGAAGATCAGACTTGACATTCTGTGCAATCTGATCTTGATCTCCATAGGTATTTAGGCTGACCTGGATCGAAACTTTTTGCTTTTGACAAATTTTCTGAATGTCAAAGGACCTCATGATTTAGTCGGTTGCTCCATAAAAAGGATTTTATGGATCCATTAATATATGACGGCTCGTTTGGATTGATGGATCACGGATATGCATTAAACCCCCTTTTGCCAGAGCATGGCTCATTTGTGTTTTTCATATTCACAAGCAGGAGCTCTTCAAATTTATCAATCCTAGATGGCTTTACTCAGATGAGGGCTTTAGGTCCAACGGCCCTCTTGTTCATAAAAATCGGCTTTCCAACTTGGTTGATCATGGCAACTTAGAGATTCCACAGACTTTCAATGCGAGAGTTGAAAAGTGGCATTTACAGCAGATGTTTTGACAAAACTTTTATAGAAATGTACCTTGAGCAGTCTTGTATCATCCTTATGATTTTATTCAACTGGTAGTCTTTAGCTCATCTGTTTACGAAGAAAGCGTCATGATATTGTCAAAACCTATGCGTCATTGTCGTCGTGTAAAAATATCTCTTTTATTCCTGAAGATATTTACTTCAAACAAACTTGTACAAGTTATTTAGTGTCAAAAGGGGTACCCATATGACATGGCAGGTAACCATCAAAATATTTTTGATACAGTTACGCCCTTTTTTATTGCTTTAAATTTTCAGAACCTTTGACATTTTATCATATCTGTCATTAATGAAGATACTTATTTCAAACTTGAACTTTTCGTTAACTATTAAACGGGGAATTTATATCTGTACAACAGAGGTAGGTAACAACCAAAATATTTTTGGCAAAGTAATTAGTTATGCCCCTTTTTCGACTGAGAACTTTTAGCTCGGCTGTTTTTAGAGACATGGTATTTTCATAGCCCTAGTGTCATCATCTTCGTCGTTTGTGTCGTCGTCATGCAAAGTATTTGACATTTTACAATATCTTTGTTATTACTGAAAATGTTTACATCAAACTTGGACGAGTTGTTAACTATCAAAAGGGAAACATAAACAATAAGGGTAAATAACTATCAAGTTATGCCCCTTTTTCAACTTTGTGTTTTCACTGAAAATCAACCGAGCATTGTGGAGGTCTTTTTATTTGTTGCCATAGAAACCAAATCTTGAAAATAAAAAGAAATACGTAAACGAGTGTCTGCTCAGACACCAAATCGTGCTCTGTGATATTAGCCTTTAAAGACTTTGTGCTTTTCCTTGTCATTGCTCAAAGGACATGGTTACTATTTCAACTTATAGACTGAGTGTGGTAAAATGAAAGAAAAATATGATTCATTGCTTGGCCATTGTGGATTTTTGCACTTTCCAGAAATATTCCCTGCTGTTGCACGCTACTCATTTTGGTTTGTTACCATGATTTGTTGCCAAAACAACGTAAAGGAAGAAAATAGGAAGCAGAAAATCCTTTGAAAATGATCTCCTTTCAATCCATAAAGACCATGAGACCAAGGCTATACAAAAATACACATCATATTGGCCTTTACAAATTTATGTTTTTCCATTCTGTTGTCAACTCCACAGATTGTCAGTCTGAGATATGTAGATATTTTTTTATTAGTCTGTACAAATGTGACAGCAGTTTTTAAGCCTGTACAAATGTGATAGCAGCTTTGAGCTTCTGGGCCTCATTTTCCTACCTCTTCACCCGTTCTGATGCCCAGGCCTTCAACGCTTTGATTTTTGATAGTACCTGTCTTTTCATCTTCGCAAAGTTTTTGCACCTCCTCATAATTGAAGGAAGTGAGGGTGTTTTCTCTTTTGTCTTGAAGACCCTGGGGAAAAAGCTTTTGAAAACATGGTGGGAAAAGGAGAAAATGCTGGTAACCAGCATTTTCTCCTTTTCCCACAATGTTTTCTGACATTTTATAGATAAATTCCATCATTTGAAGCAGATTTGCCGTGTCGTCTACACATTCTTTCAAACTTGACGCGTCTAAATTTTTGTCGTCTAGTAAAGAATATTTCGCAAGAAAGGATCCAGATTAGGCGACTCGAAACCCTTTTTTTTTTTTTGGCACAAAAATGCGGCCACTGTAGATCTAAGATCAAGCTGAACGTTCTGTGCTGTCTGATCTTAAACAAACATTGTTCGCAAATGAGGCAGGAGTCGCTCTGACCAGCTAAAGTGTTTTAAGTGAGTCTCTGCTCATATGTAATTATATTTCATATGATTATATTACATTGGGTAGATATTTCGGGCTAATTCCTTATTATCATATCTATGTGAATCTCTTCCTTTCTATAATGTCATGTTTTTTTTTTCTTTCACATAAACGCAGATCGATTTAAAATCATTAATGCAAAATTATTATAATTATTTGAGTCATGGTCTGTGAAAAGGGGTTTAATGCATATTTTATGTAACACATAATTTCCATGTACCACGTGAGTGAGTGGGTGGGTTGGTGGGTGTTTGAGTGAGTGAGTGATACGATAATGAATGAATGAATGATGTTTTACGCCGCATTTGAAATTATTTCAGTCATATCAGGCAACAGCTCACATATTTAAGGATGTCCTCGGTTTCAGCGGTACTTGGCTAGGCCTCTGAAGTGTCTTGCCAAAGGAAAATCCATGAAAAATCCATGAAAAGGCAAGCGCTTCTCGTCATGTTCGAATCCCGGATCTTAAGGTTATGAGTCCTACACTTCACCACTTAGCCACACCGGACCCCTCAATTAATGTGGAACACATTTTTTTTTTTTACGTTAAGAAAAAAAAGAGAGAAAAAAATGCCTTCCTTAATATCTAATAGACAGAATACAGATAAGGGGAAATCGGTCCGAATTTTCCGACGTTTATGCGAAGACATCCCCAAATTGAATTATGCCCCAATATAATAAACCATAATCCTCTACGAAAATTTAATAAAGCCCATTCATAAAGAATAAATAAACAGGCAGCGGCCGCTTGCAAACAGACATTATATTAGATATACAAAGTTAAGCGTATTAACTTCAATTAAGGGTGACTGTGCTTTGCGCATCCAGCAATTTGCATGATTGAGATTGACGTGCCATTCGTCCTGTAATTTTTTACCCATTACTTCATGTTTGGCTTTTTGTGAACATTTCAAATTACGTGGTATCAGAGGGGAGAAGGAAGAAATGTCCATGATATAAAGTTTAAAGGCAGTTTAACTCCTTACCAAACATAAATTAAAAGCATTTGCAGACAACAAAATCAAAATGTGGCTCAAATTATTGGATTTGTTTGTGAAAAGCTGAAAAACATTGTGAGAAAAGGAGAAAATGCTGGTTACCAGCATTTTCTCCTTTTCTCACATTTTTGTCAAAAGCCATCATTTTCAAGGTCGTTGAAACTCGGAAATATTTAGAAGAATTAAAGGCACTAGGGAAAAAATGTGGCCGATGGAAAAATATTAACTCATTCGAGCTATTTCTTCATTTCCGACAATATCTGTTGAGGAGGAAGTAACCGATTGCAGACGGTTAAACAAGAAAATATGTATGAAATAAGTTAAAAACATACAGTAAAAAGCATTGTGAAGAATAGGGACATTGCTTATATTGAACATTTTCTCCATTATCCAAGATTGTAGGAGTAAACGATTGACGGCTGTTACGTTTTGCATACGAGGGAGATTTTTTTTTGTTTTATATTGATCTCGTATTGATATCATGCTCCGCCATCGCTCAAGGGGTCCTGCGTGGCTCAGTGGTAAAGTATAGGACTCGTGACCTGGAGGTCCTGGGTTCGAGTCTCACTTGAACCACTGGATTTTTGTGGGAGTATCCTTGGGCAAGGCACCTTACAGCCTCAGCCTGGTACTGGTGAAACCCATGACATGATTGATTGAACAGTTTTATGCCGTTTTCAATATAATTTCAGTTATATTACAGTGACAGCTCACATATTCAGTTTAGTCCTAGGTTACAACAATACTAGATAGCCTGGGCATGCATGAATATGTGAGTCTTCGCTGTGATATGACTGAAATAATGTTAAAAGTGGCACAAAACACTGTTTAGGCAATTCCTCTGTTGCTAATATAAATAGGCCGCCCTCGTTGAAGAGGGGGCTAAATGCATCTGTAAAAAGTATCGACTCAGGTCAGCCTGCGCAGTCCGCGGAGGTTGATTTGGACCGAAACTGTTTGCTATCGGTCAGTTCCTGCATTTCAAAGGACTAGTGTACCCCATGATTCGATAGCTTGTTATATGGCGTGCAACACACGAAATGGGGCCTTCGGATATATGCGTAAAAGTGTGTCGTCCCAGATCAGCCTGTGCAGTCCGAGACGATTCTTCCCGTTTTCGTGCGATTTTCTGTTTCACGAAAGTCTACTGTATGAAAAAATCTCATGTTGTCGTAAAGTGCCGTCTCGGATTAGCCTGCGCGGACTGCGTAGGCTAATCCGAGACGACACTTTTCGCAAATGTCCGAAGGTCTCATTTCGCATGTTGCGGCCCATGTAAAATAGATTTTAGGGATGTATAATACTGTTATGGCTTGCTTGGTATCTTGTAAATCGACCAGCGCGTTATTAAAACGTCAAAAATGCACACCTTTCCTCAATGTACCACCCTAGTTTTCTTACGCACACAGAGAAAAATATACTTAGTAGTATGTATCAGTGATTTACAAAAAAAATTGTTTGGTCCACGACAAAATAATATACATAGTAAAATTAGTGTTGCACCCCCTGTGTTTTTAACGTGTTTAATTTTCTGGCGTGAATGATATGAAATGGATTGGAAATTAGAATCTGGCTGCTGTATACAAGAACAAACAAGTCTGTTGTCTCTGAAATGGAATGAACTGAGGTATCCCTTAACCTCATGGCAGCAGCTACTGATCGAGCTGTTTCAACCTCTCGTGAGAGGTGTGAGACAAAGACTGCAAGCTGTTTTGCATGTCCCGGGCGGAAGTAATCAATTATTGCCTGATTGTGTGTGTCCATTCTCTGCAGGTCACTTTCAACCTGTCGTAAGTTTTGTCTCGACATTAAATTTCCTGTTTTAACCAAACTTAAACGCTTCTCGTTTTTCTTAAATTTGAAAGCAACATCTAGGCAAAAGATCCCCACTTACCATGAGGTCAAGGGATGCCTCAGTTTAGTTCATTTTATGGGCAAAAGACGGGTCTGTTGGTGTATGCAGCAGCCGAATTCTAATTTCGACCCAATTTTATCTCATTCATGTCAGAAAATCAAACCCGGTAAAAACACAGGGGGTGCAACACTAATTTTACTATGTATATAAATAGCTTGATTTAAGGGTGAACAGTAATCTGTTGAAATGCGCCATCAACTTAGTCACATACTGATGGCCTTAGTGCGCCCAATGAGATAAGCGAACATTTTCAATCAAGAAAATAATAAAAAAATAATAATAATAAAACAAAATGCCATTTAATAGCTGTATTTAACTTGAATTTGTAAACCTGGAAGAAAATGTGGAGTCAAAAATCAGGTCCTAGTCTCCAAAGACATCAGATCAGTCCAAAATAAGAAAGGTGTGGGTTGATTGGTTTCTAGAAAATACATTCTCGAACTTCTCATATATTTTTTAATCTGTACGTCTGTGGTATTGTTAAATCGGCGATTCCCGTTTAATTTTGATTTTTCCTGAGGACATCTCTCGACAGACTCCGTATATGACCGTCAGTACTGGCGGTATTATGCCGAGAGATCTCGGACATGGCGATCATATACGAAAAATTGCAAATGCAGTATACGTAGAAGATCGGACTTTGTCGAGATCACAACATCCCATCCGCCCAAACTCAATCCCCCTGCCTTTTCCTCCAGACGACTCCGGACAATGGACAATCAACCAGAATTAAAATATGCATGCAAGGTCATGTGCAAGGTCATGCAAACATTACTCTTTACGAGCAATTTTTCTTTTTTGCCCGATTGTCTTCAAATAAGGTCTTTTACAAGAAACATGGAAGTCGTCTGCAGAGAGCAAAGAGCTCACTCTTTGCAAAACGACAAAATTTCAGACTGGTCCAAATTGAAAGCATTTGCATACGTCATATTGAACATTGGTCAAATAATCTCATTTGTCTATAAAAGGTGAGAAAAACATTGTTGGAAAAGGAGAAAATGCTGGTAACCAGCATTTCCTCCTTTTCCCACAATGTTTTGGAAATCAATTTTCGTCATGGTCATTTTAAAACGGAATCATTTGGCAATGGGTTAGCTAATCTTGTATTTACACATCTCAAATCGCATACAAATATTTTCCTGCAATTCCATTCCCTTTTCTGCTATACCGGGAAAACTACACAGACGACTCAATCTATGAACATCTAACTGGAACGCAATTGACGATATCCATAGAAACGCCCACCACTTATGGAGAGAGCAATATGATTGGCGCTTGAGTTTCCAATACTCGCATACTGGAAACGTTCTGCGAGTGTTTCAGAAGCTGTCACCATTTATTATCATCCAAGTTCCGACCCATTGTCACCCGACGACCAGTAATTTACCGCGATGTGCCGAAAAACGGCGTTACTGTCGTAACAGGAAACAAATATGGTGCTGCGTTGTGGGCACAAATTATAATGAGTAACTTGGCCCCCCTTCTATTGAGAGACAAGGCGACACCGCCCGACCGCTGATGGGTTGTAAATTGTTCCGGAAATCAAATTAACAATCATAATACAGTCTTTATATTCATACGGATGGGTGATACGGCATTTGATGAAGTTTGCTTGTGGCCAAAGGTTTTGATACTCATTGTGTCTTGGCATTGAATGTCAATAGTGCTCCTGTATTTATACCGTTAAAGTAGACTTAAAGAATCTTAGTGGAATATTGACTTTCTGGTTGTCTTTTACAGGTGAGCTTTATTTGCTTTCTTAGGCTTGAATATGTACCTTTTTCTTTGAATATCATAAACATGAATGTATTTGATCTCTCTCTCTCTCTCTCTCTCTCTCTCTCTCTCTCTCATGCCATTCATACACTAACGTATTAGCTGTAGGCCTTATTTTCAAAAAAATGAGAGCTTCTAAGAACAAAACGAACAAAACTACAAATTATTTCTTCTCTATGAGAATAACAAGACAGGAGGAAAGAGAACCCCCAAAACTAGTGCGAAGGGTTGCCTGAGCAATCTATATGAGCCATGCTCTGGCAAGAGGGGGCTTAATGCACCTCCGTGATGCATGATCTCAATCGAGGCATTACATAATTATGGATCCATATTAACCACTTTTTTTACAACCAATTTATGCCCTTGGACATACAGAAATTTGATCAATAGCGAAAAATTTTCAGCCCAGGTGGGCATGAGCAGGCAGACACTTTTCGCATTAAGCCCCTTTTTACAGAGCAAGGCTCATATATCCTGTAATTTACATAATGATATTTCACAAATTTATACAGGAATCGTGGAAAAAATAACAACCCTGAGATATCAATTTCAAAGCCGATTTGTCCAAACTCTCTAGCAAGTCAGCAGACGTATTAGATAAAACAATTTACCAAGAAATTACCATGATTCGAATTTGCCAAAATTCGTGAAACATACGTACCGTTTGATTCGATATATGAGAAGGAATATGCATTGCTTTTAAATAGTAACGTAGCAGCCCAAAGCGAAGAAAAGCGAACTACTGCTACACTATTTTCCAAGGGAAAGAAATTTTGCAATGAGTGTGAACTTTGACCATTAATGAGCTGATAGAAAAAGGTATGTGCAATTATCTTTAATCCTACCACCAGACGACAAATTTCAAGGATTTTGCCGGCGACGAATTAAATTTGGCCCAAGTGTAAAACATCTGTCTATAACAGAGTAGAAAAAACTCTGTGGGAAAAAAGTAGAAAATGCCGGTAACCACCATTTTCTCCTTCAAACCCTACAATGTTTTCCAAAGCTGTCTTGCATCAGGCTCATTAAAACACAGAACTGTGTGTTACAGGATTTTGAAAATTACACGACTAAATGACAAATAGCGGCCAAATAATCAAGCAGATGTCAAAATGCATTTTAATTTAAATCATGCCATTTAAAATTATTGAAAATATTGTGAAGATGACAATCTGTTATTGTGAGGTCGGTCTAAACGTTACTCTGTGGCAGACAATGAATTTTTTAATCAGGTAGAAAGTAAAGGAAAGATAGGGTGACCTGGCAGGTTTTAACTTAGTTTTGAAATCAATTTCTCTGCCAGCGACTAACACCGAGACCAACCGTACAGTAACAGATTGTCACCTTCACAATAATTTCCATACTTTTAAATAGTATCATTTAAAATGATACGCTTTGAGTACACGGTTTGTTTACTTACGGCAGCAATTGTCACTTTAAAGTTTCATGTAAATATTTCTATAATCAGACTGTACTGAAAATTCGAAACTCAAGATTCAAGCTCTTCTCGTTTCATTTCGAGTACGTAAGTTCTGCTGTATAATAAAACAGGTTACCTATTTTGGGCAGTACATTTATCATTATTTTCTTATAAATGAAAACAATTAAATACATATATTATACATGTATTACGCATCGATTATACTTATTATTATTACTCAGGCTTATTATTTATACTTATTTCAAACTTTTCCATTTGCCACCAACTTTTCTAAAACACACCTTAACAAATGAAATCAGTACACAAATGTTTTCTAACTGTTCAGGGCGTCCACATAGAATGAACAACTGCAAAACTTCGATAATCCAAAAAATAATTAAAGGTCAAAGTGTCACTAAATTCGTAAAAATTGAAATATCAGTCGAAATTAAATTATCGATATATTTATAGTTATATAGTTATAAATTAAGTAGTCTAGGCTAGATTCTAGCCTAGACTACTTAATTATATCAGATATATTTTTTCCTCAATCACCAACTTATGTTAGATCGTATATGTGTGTAAATGCTGGCAAATCTATAAAATTTGTGTGGACAAATTATACATGCTGACTCATAATATCGTGTAAAAAGTTAAACAAGGAGAGGAAGTAAAAATAATTGCGATGACGCTTTTAAAACGAGACGATTTATTCATGAGCTCCTTCCAAAATTGGAGTGCGCCTAAATTCGGCAATTTGATGGTAAAATCCGCCCCCTCCCCGGGAAAAAAAGTGTATTTCGAAATGGGTCCAAAAAACCTTTCACAAATACAACAAAGGTCGTTCAAAAACGGCGTCTGTCTCACGATAAAGTCCCATATACATGCTCGTAAGAGCGAACTTGCATTTACATATGGACCATGCTCTGGAAAAAAAAGGGGTTTAATGCATCTCCGTGATGCATTATACCTATCAAGTCATCACATGATCATGGATCCATGAGTCAATGTGTCTAACAACTCACTGAATTATGAGGTAAACTGGTCCTTGGACATGAACAAAATAGACCAAAAGCAAAAAGTTTCGACCCAGGTCAGCCCGCGCGGACTGCGCAGGCTGACCTGGGTCGACACTTTTTGCAAATGCATTAAGCCCCATTTTCACTAAGCATGGCTCAAATGATTGTTCACTAGTACTTGGGATTGTTGTGAGGTCAAGACGTAAGACCATCCGATGGGTCGGGCTTTTGGATGAGACCAACAGTACGGCCACGAGATTGACCTTACGAGTGACCGGAGATATTTTGTCAACCTACTTTGGATTAGCCAGATCAATTTCAACTGCCAAAAAACTAAAGGAAATGCCCCCGAAACAAACAAAAAGACCATACCTACATGCATACAGAATGTGAACGTAAAGTGGCAGAATGAAGCAGAAAATGAAAACTCTGTACAGCTGCCATTTGAGCAATCAGTGGAGCACCCAGCAGATCAGTCAGCTGATCAGCCCTCAAGCCATGCTGCAGAAGAGCAAGAACGCAAATCTGTCAAAAATCCGATCTCAAATTCCGGCGAAGACAGTTTCTTAGTGACACCTGTCATCGTTCTTCTTTCAAAACAAAGTACCTTTGATAGATTTCACGTATACAAACGAAGGAAAGGCGCGCAGTCTCTTACAGTAATACAAAGGTAGTAAAGTGTTGCACGATGTGATGCCAACTGTCGAACAGCATTCTCACGTTTGTATCACAAACGCAAACGAACGCACGACTGGTAGCCAGAGATCCCTAATATACGTGCGGGTGTTACACGACATCTAAGCGATCAAATAAAATAGCAAGGTCACGCAAGCTCATACGTCTTGTGCAACGGTTTGCAAGGTGGTGCAACACTCGTACTCCTGTCATTGCGACCAGATGGACTGTTTTGATCGCGCCAGAATTTCGAACATGTTCCAAGTCTAATGCGATTAGTTGCGACCCCTTGCGACTCTACAATGACTGCGATAGTTTGCGAGACACCGTGCGAGTGGTTGTGCAGCACTGTTAAAAGTTTTGCAGGCGATCGTAAATCGACTGAAGCGGTTTTAAATACTATATTCACCTTAGTTTTGCGTTATGAAACCTACAACAGTGAAACAGGGTTGTACTTCTCAAAATACAAAAGCTACTGGAAAGTCCGTTCTCTCAAAAGAGGCATATCCAATACTCAAGGTCGCCAGCACTGTTTTTTTTTTTTAGTTGGAATGAAGACAGGGAACTTTGTAAAACTGAAACACTAAATGTGTCTGGGGCTCAGACTGTCATTGAAAGCGACGTGGTAGTAGATATACAGACATGCATGCATAACTGATTCTTTCTGCATAATTTGATTTTTTTTATACGACATTTTAGCACGAACATGTATACTTTGAGATAAAGTTGGTGGCAGCAAGTGTGCAGTTCTTATGTTGTTAACTTGTTTTTGCGGACAGTGAAAGGCGATTAAATAGGATTTGTCTAACGTTGTATAATAATATTTGTATAACATCTTATTTAAATCTGACCCAGCATTTTCTTTTCAAATACTTAAGTAGTTTTTTTTTTTTTTTTTTACTGAAAATTTACTTAACTTACTTTGAGCAAAGAGAGTAAATACTAAAATATACCAGTACATACTGTATTGTGCACGTACATATAGCAATGCCTTGAAGTTTTCTTTTATCTATTACTGCCCATGTTCGACTCTGCACTGCCTTTCATTCGAAAGCTTTGAAACATTGTAAGAAATCGAGCAACAGCATGTAACAAGAAATTACTCTTTCCTTTACTGTTGAAACTCATTTGTTTGAGACATATTCCCTTTATTGTCAACCCCGTTTTCAACTATATTTAAAGTCATAGATATTTAATAGGTATAGTTATATCGCAGCGGCCAGTGTACATATCTATGCTTTCCCGGAGTTATCTTACCGGTACATTGTACAGTAGTCTTCCAAAGACAATGGCTGCTTCAAACAAGACCATTGTCATAACAATGATCTGGATCCGTATTCACCAACCATTCTTAAGAACATTCTTGGTCTTGTTCTCCAAAATTTTCCAAATTTGAAAGTAACACACCTTCTTATTGGCTAAACCATTTGGTTTAGCCAATCAGAAGTTGTGTTACTTTCAAACTTGGAAAATCTTGAAGAATAAGTGAAGAACGTTCTTAAGAATGGTTGGTGAATACGGACCCAGGAGTCAGAATGGAATTAAGCCTCTCTCAATGACTGTCATCAATCCTCGGGATTCAAACCAGCGACCCCTCTGGTTACAAGCCCTATAGGGTTACCGACTGAGCTACTCGGCTCGGACCTTAGGTAGCAAAGGCTAAATATGGGAGAGGCATAGTAGCGTAAGGGTAGTTCATCAGTTTGTGCGCTGGGTTCGAATCCACCGATGGGCAGGATCAACGATTGGAATTACGAGTACCCACGTCATTGCAAAAGAGCTGATTATATTTCACTGAAAAAAAAGGACTACAGTAAGATGTAAAACTTATTTCACGATCGACCTAAAAAGAAAAAGGTTTAAACTTTTACAAACCAGTTAAAGACCCTTAGGGAAAAAGGGTTTTGAAAACGTGGGAAAATGAGAAAATGCTGGTTACCAGCATTTTCTCATTTTCCCACAATGTTTCCCACTCTTTTACAGACACTTGCCATCTTGTATGCATCATGTAATATGTCGTCTGCAAATGTTTTCAATACAGAAAAGTCTTTTCAAAATTCTGTTGTCTGGTCAAGAGTTAAACTGAGGGTGAAAATACGGTTGAATCATTACATAATCCCTAATTTGCCAGACGATAGCAAGAATCACCGTTAACAGCCCAGCCGATGTGTGGCTTATCAGTCGAATTTGACGTTTATGAGATTATTTCATTAATTTAAAATTGCAGCTCGTGGCAGGGGCACCAAGTCTGCCTTGGTAGAACAGGCAACATGTCAGCGGGCAATTAACTCTAATTCTTAATTGCAGAACCGCAAAAATACTGCCTTTGTTTTGGCCAGTAAATTTTCGTACCGGGCACCGTTCGTACAATCAAAGTCTCGTACAATAGTGAAATTTATTTTTCGTGTAATCTGTTATAATATGTTCAATTAGTGCAATATTTGGATTGTGGTCACAGCGCATTGTTTTTTCGGCGATTTTATGTGGCGGTATAAAGGTAATGTTAATTTCTGATGTATTTCTACCAATTTTGTTCTTAATTCATGTAGTTTGTTAACAGTCTTCGTTATACATGTTTGTTTCAAGGTGCGAATTCTATAATTAGAATGAGTCTGTGTTTATTTCTGAGTATATATACTCCAAAACAGTCAAAGCACTACACCAGTGTGTCATGTAGTGTTTGAATTGTTGATCGCTATTTCGATTTGTGAGTAAATAGGTAAGTATAATTAATTTTTCAAAAATTACACTACATCTCTTTCAGCTTTTCTGTGGAATGACTATCAATAACCGATCAGTAGTAACAGCAAAAGCTCGACAATTTTGTGTATAATGAGGAAAGAACATCATTTCTCATTATCATTATTGTTTCTCATGTGAGAGGCCCCATAAAACATCTATGCAATATTAGAAAACGCTGGTAATCAGCATTTTCTAATTTTGTTTCATCATTATTTTTCCAAAGCAAATATCATCCTTAGAGTAATATTATGTTTGTTTTCTGTATATACTTTCCGTTCATATACTTTCCGTTACAAATCGAACATTTTGCCGTATTTTAAAAAGTTGTTTGAAACAACATTGATGCTTGCACCTTATCGCTGGGATTCATACATAAACGAATGAGCTTGGTTTCCTTAGAAAATAATCCTATCAAATAATTACAACAAACACACACAAAAAAAATGCGAGTTTTCTTGGAAGATTAAGTTGTTTCTCTCCGTCTTTAGCTTAAATCGAGGCAGATGTAGATCCGTTATGGAAAAACTTTCAATTGCAATATTCTACATGTAGTTTTTTCTATAGTTTTCACGTATTCTGCCTGCATCTCACAAACTATAACCCGCTAAGTTCTCTTGAAAGAGAATAGAAAACTATGAAGAAAAAGGAGAAAATCCTGGTCACCAGCATTTTCTCTTTCTTCCAAATATCGTTAAATACCATTTCCCCCACGGTCGTCAAAGCTTGGCATTGTTTTGGTAATGTGTTTATAGGGAACCTTAGCCTTTTGATGTTTCCTCTGAAAATCAATACCTAAGATGTGTTCATTACATATAAAAGCCAGTTTTTCTATTGTTTATACATGCACGCTTTTGCAGTTACCTAAAAACATTGCAGAAGGGGATTTTACTTTCTAAAAAAAAAACGTATCTCTCTTTAATGATAGCTAAACAAAATGATATTTTTCATACAATACTTCGATGCAATATGTCATTCAGACACTCATAATTCTTCGAACGCGCCTTTGTTTGACTAGATCTGATTTGTCGAATATTTGGCTCGAACAGGGATGCTTCTAGTGAAAAAGTGTGGCAGAAGGGCTGATTCGTACCATGAGCAGCTAGAATAGTAGAGCTTTTAGAAAAAAAAAAAAAGATATTCGTATGCCCTACAATAATTTATCTAACGATCTTATGCACTATAATCGGAAGTCTGGATACATTTTTGGGAGAGCAGAATAATCTTGGTCTACACTCTTCCTTTGCTGTTTTTGGCTTCATTCATATAATCGTAGTTAACCTTTATGTCTTTCACAACTTTACTTGCTTTTGCGGCCAGTTTAGATCAGAAAGTTCCTTTTTTTGTAGTCTGATCTTGATCTGCACGTACCACTTTGCTGATATATACAAGCCAAAAGCAATCCTTAAATTGCAAATACTAATGTTCGGTTTATCAGACTGAGAACGTCCATGCTATTTTTTGTGTTGTACACGGTTAACGATATCCTAATTCGTGATGGCACAAAAAATTGGTCGAAACGACACCATGTAACCGAAGTTGAATAGTTGTTGTAGCGAGATGGTCTTTAAATTTAAGGGTTATGCTTTATCAAGCTATAAATTGACAGAAACTGGATATATAAAAATGGTCCAAAGAGCGAGTTAGTCTTTGAAATAAGCTTTTCTTCAGTTGGTATTCAAATGTTTTATTGTTCGTATAGTTCTTTACAAGATATAAAATTAAGACCCTTCATTTTGAAACAGTTTGCTGACATGAAATTAAATGTGACTGACCAAACGACAAAATTTTAGACGTGTCTAACATGAAAGCACTTGCAGACGCCGAAATAAATACCATTAACTATTTGAAAAATGTTTTGAGAAGGGTAGAAAACATTGCGGGAAAAGGGGAAATGCTGGTCATCAGCATTTTCCCACATTATTTTCAAAAATCATCTCGGTCAAGGTCGTTAAAACTCGGGATTGTCCGGCAAATGGTGAAATGATGGGATTTTATCATTTTTATCATTATTACTATAACCTCCATATTACAATTACTTCCACCTTTTTATTTTCATTTATACTATATATCCTTATTATAGGTGCTGTTGTCGAAGCCATGTTTTGCTTTCACTGCCCTCCAGGGCTACACCCAGCCTCAAGACCTCTGGGGATGGACCTGCCCTTTCAACACCCATCGTGTAAGTTGAAAATATTCATAAGAGTCATTTTATCGTGGGTTTCGTCAGTTAATTCATTATTTTCTTTTTCGCCGATATTTCCCTTGCTTATTGTTTATTATTGTACTATGGAATAACTTATTGTGCCACGGACTGTGACTTCCGTCAATATCAGTGGAACAACTACGGATGTTTTGTAGTCTGCACAGATCATGATCAGACTGCACACAGTCTGATCTAGCCTGGTATTCAGGCCCTGATTTGAGTCATTCCAATAAACAAACAAATATGTGTTGTTACTTGCTCTTTTTCTAAAAACGTTAAATCAGACCTTGAGAACATTGTATGGCTGTATTCGCATTGCACTTTTATTTTCTTTTAATGAAAATGCTCTTATTTAACGGACTGATACGAGTTTAAGTCTGATCTTGGATCGTCTCTTTAGTTACTTGACTGACAAGTCTTTTTACCTATATTTCAAGTATAATCACCGGGGAAAACTGGAGAAAAAGTAAATTCAATGCACATGTATGACCAGCTCACATTTGTATTTTGAATATAAATCTACATAATCATTATAACTATTTTGGCAACGACAAACACAATTACTTATTGCTTAAATCATAAGTCTTTTGAACGTATGGTTAAATTACAGAAAGGATAAATGTGCATGAACACATATGAGTGTGTGTACACATAAGCTCTTTTGTTGCAATATACGTGTAGTACGTAACTCGCCAATCGCGGCCTTCCCAGGTTTTTAAGCAAAGTTCAAATTACTCTGAGAGAGGTTTAGCTAGGTTATTCAGTACCCGGATAAATACGTAAGAGTTTAGGTTGCAAAAATAGTAGAAATGAACGTTTTCACTGAATAACAAATACAAATATATTTAATTTGCGAGGCTGAACATTTCTCAAAGTATTACACATAGCAGACTAGATCAGATTGCAGGTTTTGTGCAGACTAACCTTGGTATGCCCTCACCGCAACAACAACTTTACTGTTGAGTGGTGTCCGAGGACGTGACTGCTGTGCCTAAACGTTTCCATTTTTGTGAATTGGAAATAAAACGGCATTGTAAAATACTTCAAACAAAGAGAAATAAACGACGACAAGGTTTTAGTTCCTCGACAGCTCACGAAGTCAATAAAAGTTCGGCACCGGAGAAAAGACCCCCTACATGTTTTTGTCTAGATTTGCGTAGATGGTTAGAGCTCCCTTTTCGTTATTTCTTTTGGGACGTTTATAAATATGAACCATGCTAAACCTGGGCTAAATGCATCTCCGTGATGCATGATGCCAATCAAGCCATCACATAATTATGGATCCATTATAGCCACTGTTTTTAATAACCGAGTTATTAATCATGACGTAGACTGGTCCTTGGACACACAGAAAATTGAACATTTACGAAAACTGTTGGCCCAGGTCAGGATGCGCGGACTGAGCAGGCTTACCCGAGTCGATTCTTTTTGCAGATGTATTAAGCTCCCTTTTCACAAACCATGGCTCATACATAACCTCGATCACTTTCTACGGCTGAAAATACAATCCATGGAAACTTAAAAGGACTTATTTCATAGGTTAGACTGGACAAATGGACGGTATAAATCCAAGATCAGACTGCACGTTCTGTGCAATCTGATATTGATCTATGCCGTCCACAATAGTCCTTGTTTTCGCCTATGTCAATGAAAGAGTTAATTTTTCATCACTATCCGTTGTTTGTTATGAGAAGACTGGCTAGTCGTGATTTTAAAACAAGGAAAAGCGTAAACAAAAGATAAAGCGACCTTGCAGCTTTTAACGTGGTTTTAAAATTCATTATTTTCTACAGCAACTAACATACGGCCCGACTATATAACAACACAATGTCATCTCCACAACAATTTCCAGACTTTTTAATGGTGTACGATTTAAACTTCTATGCATTTTATCTTCCATATTGTTTACATTTGGCTGCTACTGAGCTTTAAGAGACTACGTAGCCTATTAAGGAAACTGATTTCTTTTTCCTAGTCTTGTCTTCTTTATACAGATGATTTGCCAGCTATTGTTTTACTTATATCTGTAATAAGTGGTTTTTTAAGCTTGCTGAAATTATAAACTCTCTTTGAAAGGATAAAAATTATTGTAAGAAAAAACGAAAATCCTAGTTACAAGCATTTTCTTCTTTTCTCTTAATGTTTTCAAAGTCTTCTTTCTAATGGAGAACGCGGACCTAGGAAATGAAAGTCACCTGCCACATTATTTAGATAAAAATCATTGAGGAAAATGAGCCACGCTCTGGCAAAAAGGGGCGTTTAGATTTCGCACCAGAAGTCTCAGAGGGCCCTTTAAACCCTAAACAAAACAATCTTCAAGTTTTTTAACGGCCCTCGTAGGAATTCGTTAGAAAATTGTGAGAAGAGGAGAAAATACTGCTGAGCAGATTTTTCGCTTTTTCTCCACCATGTTTTCCATCATTAAAAAAAGACACTATTTGAGGCGCATTTTTGTCGTCCGTTAATTCTTTCAGTTTGGACCAATCTAGAATTTTGTCTTCGGTAAAGAGATAATATCAATATAAATTGCTTGTTTTATTTTTGTTTGAGCCATGCTTTGTGAAAAGGGGGCTTAATGCATCCGCTAAAGGATCGACCAAGGTCAGCCTGTGCAGCCATTGATTGATTGATTGCTTGGTTGCTTGCTTGCTTGCTTGCTTGCTTGATTGATTGATTGATTGATTGATTGATTGATTGATTGATTGATTGATTGATTGATTGATTGATTGGTTGGTTGGTTGGTTGGTTGGTTGGTTGATTGGTTGACTGACTGACTGACTGACTGACTGACTGATTTAAGACTTGGGTTTTCTTGGGAATATCCTCAGGCAAAATACAACACCCCTAGCCCTAGGCTAGTGTGGTCTTGTGGTCTATTTCGAACTTGCTTATCAAATACCACATACTGTTGAAGGTATCGTATGAATTACAGTCCACTCTCCGATGTTTTGGAAGATAGTTTTGTATAGAATTCTGCTACTGTTTTTTTTTTTTACTCTTTTCAGATATATCCATTCACAATCGTGTACTTTCCATGGTTAAATATTTGTAACAAACAGTACCATCTTTAACCCTTTGCACCACAATCCTGTGTTTTAACGACCCTGAGATAGTATGCTTTTGAAAACATTGTGTGAAACTGAGAAAATGCTAGTTACCAGTATTTTCTTCTTTTCCCACAATGTTTTCTTCCCTTTCAAAGACAATCGTCTGCTTTAAATTTGGATTAGTCTTACATTTCGTTTCTGGAAAAAAAAAAATAAGGACCAATTGAGGACGAGCTTGTTTCTACAAATCCACACAGTATTCAAGAAATAATTGAGGAAACTCGATTTTTAAATGTCGTGGCAAACCGTTTATTAGATTTACAAATTTACGGGGACCGTTTGCGGGTACTAAGTGGAGCGGGGATTCCCATGGTATTCTTCCCAGAGTTCCATTCTCTGCCAATCTCGCAAAATCTATCAAGGGGTTAAAAGTCAAAATCTGTACGCTCTAATCGAATTTCTGAGCCGAATTTAAGCGCATCATAGTCCTTAATCTAAGTAATTAACTGAACTAACTTGGTTAGGAAAATTACACTTCAATATTCGTTAGTCTGTTCGTACTTCTTTGCCAGTTTCTCCGAATTTTCTACCGACTTGAGAGTACAAAAAAACTGTACCTAAATGGGAGAATGTGCCTAGGAAACTGAAAAAGGAGGATGCACGCGCTTACTTAATTGCATTAGGCTAATTAAAGCAAAGTATTGATTAGAGAACAATTCAATTTAGGCGTAAAAAACTTTTAAATCCAAGATTTTATCTAATGATTTGTTCCGTATGGGGGTCAAAAACACCAGTTCTGTTCACGATGGTAATTCAATAAATCGTAACGAGTGGAAAAAACCGAATCCAATGGTTTTAACTCTTTACTAGAAAATTTCTGACTTTTCCTAATCCAAATCCAAAGCAGTTGCAGAGGCACCAATCAAATGTAGCGAAAGGGTGAATTTGTCTTTCAAGGTTAAGGGTAGACAACTTTGTAGGAAAAGGGAGAAAATGCTGGTTACCAGCGTTTTTCCCTTTTCCACAATGTTTTCAAAAGTCATCCTAACCAAGGTCTTTAAAACTCGGGATTGTTTGGTATAAGGTCATGACATTTAATGTTTTTCTATCCCACTTTCTTTAGTGCTAGAAGATTTTCAGACCGCTCTGATTTTGTGTCTTCTTTCGTCTTTCAGCGGTGCTTACAGTTTTTAAAACATTGTGGGGAAAAGAAAACTGACGGAATTGCTCATAAACCTCAGCTTATTTTTTTTCCTCAAGGTTTTCACATTTTTTAAACCGTAATCACATTTTTTTCTTACAATAATATTTTGAAAATCATCTACTGCATGTATGTTTATGGAGGTTTTGGGTCGAAGGATGTTTTAGCCTATTTTTCATTTAGGCGATTCTCGATAATGCTTGTTTTCATTTAGTTTCGGCGATGATTATGTGTGAAAGCAGCCAGTGGTTTGGGGAAAATAATGCAGGAGGTACTGGTAAAAGAAACCCCAGGAAAGCATAGATGGTTACAATGGTCGCCGCGATATAACTGGAATAATGTTGTTGGTGGCATTAAACACTATGAAAACACACAAATCTATTCACTTATTTCTTTACCCGGCAACAAAATTTTAAACTCGTTCAAACTGACAGCATTTGCAGGCGACAAATAAATGGTGGCTAGAAGGATGGGATTTGTCTTTCAAGGATAGAAAACACTGTTGAAAAAGGAGAAAAAAGCTGGTTTCCAGCGCTTTTTATTTTCTCGGAACTCCCACAATATTTTCAAAGGCCATACTTATTGCGGTCGTTAAAACTAGAGATCGCCTGGTCAAGGATTAAGCCATAACCCTTTACCATACGATGTCGGCTTTTAACGGCCTTAATGATGAGGCCTTTTAGAAATATAGTGGGAAAAGGAGAAAATGCTGGTAAGCAGCATTTTCGCCTTTTCCCACAATGTTTTCTACCCTATTAAAGGCAGGAAACATCATTTTAGCAACATTTAACTTGTCGTCTGCAAATACTTTCAAATTTGACCAGTCTAGAACTCTGTCATGTGGTAAAGGATTTATGACTTTTTATCCTTTTTCTCTAAGTGAAAGAGGATTATCAGATCGCACTTTATCATTTCCTTGTGCAGCCATGCTCCGTGCAAAGGGGGCTTAATGCATCTGCGAAAGGTTTCGACCCAGGTCAGCCTCCGCAGTCCGCGCAGGCTGATCTGGGCCGAAACTTTTTGCTATTGGTCAGTTCTCTATATGTCCAAGGAGCAGTTTACCCCATAATAAGTTCGGTTGTAAAAAAAATGGCCATCATGGATCCATAATTATGTGATGATTTGATTGGTATAATGCATCGCAGAGATACATCAAGCCCCCTTTTGCCAGAGCACGGCTCAATTTTATCTTTATTTTTGTCTTGGAGGGTATTGAAAACATGGTGGGAAAGGGAGATATTGTACATGAATACCAAGCAATTTCTTCATCTGTCTCGCAATGATTTCAAGATTAACCCTTTACCACACAATCCCGACTTTTAACGACCCTGAGGAAGAAGCCTTTTGAAAACCTTGTGGGAAAAGGAGAAAATGCTGGTAACCAGCATTTTCTCCTTTTCCCACAAGGTTTTCTACTCGTCCCAAAACAAATTTCAATTTTTGAGTCACATTTATTTTGTCGCCTGCAAAACCTTTCAATTTGGACTGGTTTAAAATTTTGCCGTTTGGTAAAAAAGTTAAAACCTAAATCGGCCGAGCCCGGTCGGTAACAGAAATTTATTAGACTGACAAACAATTTTCAACGTATTGAGCTTCACACCAGTGGGTATACAATTATTTATATACTATGTTTCATCATTTTTTAACATTTTTCCATGGAAATCGCGATAGCTAGTGCACCTATCCATGCTTTCCTGAAAGTTCTTTTACCAGTACTTTGAAAAAGATTCTTTCAAAGCCTTCGTCCACTTTTCCACATAACATCCTCGAAATAATGTTCGGGGTGAAAGAGGAATGAATCTCGTTGCAGTGACTGCTATCAGTAATTTGAAAGAAACTGACCGAGCCAGGCATTTACAGATGACAAATAAGATATGGCTCAAAAACTGAAATTTGTCTTTGAAAGGATGGACAAAAATTGTGCCAATGGAGAAAATTCTGGTTACCAGCATTTTCTCCTTTTTCCATTTTTTTCAAAAGTCTACTTCACGAAGGCTCGTTAAATCACTGGACTGTTTGATGAAGGGTTAAACGGAGCCCTGTTGGGAGTTTGCCCAGAACAGTGCATGTGAATGGAAATGTATAAAAACATTACCTGCTGCCGAGAAGCTTTCTTTTTTCACATTTCAAAAGGAAGAACGGCTCGTAAAGTTGTGGTTGCTTGTTAGAATGTAAATGCAAATGAGCCATGCTCTGTGAAAAGGGGGCTTAATGCATCTGCAAAAAGTACCGACCCAGGTCAGCCTGCACAGTCCGCGCAGGCTGACCCGCGCCGAAACTATTTGCTATGGGTCAATTTTCTGCATGCTCAAGGACCAATTTACCTCATGATTCAGTCGGTAGTTAGACAAAATGGACTTAGTGGATCCACAATTATGTGATGACTTGTTTGGTATCATGCATCACAGAGATGCATTAAGCTCCGTTTCACCAGAACATGGCTCAAATGTTTTCTAGACCCTACCTGGTCTGAAACCAACAAACAAACGAACAAAATTGAAACAAAATCGACAAATATGTATTGTAGTTTTTGAAAGTCACTGTAAATTGTACAAGGAATAAAATCTCGTCGTAAATAAATTCAACAGCTTTTATTTTTTCTCGGCAGAAAAGATTTTAAAAAAAAAAAAGGAATTTTTTCTAGCGGAAGTTTGTAAAGGTGTATCAGAAACTTATCCCCAATCTCGAATCATTCACCGGATTTATGTCATCACGTGACCTTAAAACGTCCTTCCCGTCATGCCTTTCGCGTAGCAAACCTTTTATGGTATAACACTTGAGACTAGCGGAGTGGGCAAAAATGAAATTACTGACAATCTGGATCAATCTAGAAAGGCCGTAATGCCTCTTGAACTGAGGAAAAGAAGTCACTTGAAGGATGAAGAATTAATTTAGCATTTAGTATCGTTTAACTTATTAGAGATATTATTTTATCATTAATGATGCTTCAAGCTTTTTACGGATTGATTGAGTGTCGCCTGAAGAGAATAATTCTTAGGTCGATGTGAAAAAAAAAAAAAAAACGAAAATGAATCAATAATAATTATGACCGTAAAGTGCTGTCAGTGATAGCTACTTTTCGCTGTTACAAAATAGCATGAAATATAGCATATAATATAGAATACTGTTTAACATTTATTTGCGCATTTTTTAGAAATAAACAAACAAAAATGTTGACAAAGAAATTCAATAATTCATTCTCTAAGTTAGTCGTAGGCTTCAAGTCTAATTTTCTTTGTTTTGAGATTCTTAAAAAAAAATCAGACAGACTTATAAATAAACAGTTGAATAAATAAATAAATAAATAAATAAATAAATAAAT
Source organism: Tridacna gigas (assembly GCA_945859785.2). Lineage (NCBI taxonomy): Eukaryota > Metazoa > Mollusca > Bivalvia > Cardiida > Cardiidae > Tridacna > Tridacna gigas. The sequence continues at coordinate 45,344,848 of OX244030.2, read as the reverse complement.
ATTCCGATACTGGCCACACACGTATTAAATTACTACCTTAACCAGTGGTACTTACAGGTAAATGCCCTTGTTTTCAGTGTTTCTAAATTCTTTAATATGATCCGGCTTGTGTTTGAACTTAACTCCCTCTGTGCAGTATATATCACCTCCACTCCTCTCGATGGCTTAGAATACAATTCGCTGAAACTCAGAACGAAGTTTATCCTATAGACCCTGAATAAACAAGCGGGTATAGATCCAAGATCAGACTGCAGGTTATGAGCAATTTTGCTTTCAGTAACAATGCTTTCACATGTACATGTGTAAGTCATGAAATGCTAGTAACCAGCATTTTCTTCTTTTCCCGTGATGTTTTTTTCCTGTCTAAAGAAACCTTCTCTGTTTGCCTCACATTTTTTTTTTGTCGCCTGAAAATGCTTTCAATTCGGACTTGTCTAAAATCTTGTCGTTTGGTACAAAGTTGATTATCCTTATTTTACTCTTTATACCAAACGACAAATTTCTACACTGGTCTAAATTGAAAGCATTTGCAGACGACATATTAAAGTAGGCTAAATAATGACATTTGTCTCAAAAAGGGTAGAAAACATTGTGGAAAAAGGAGAAAATGCTGGTCACCAGCGTTTTCTCCTTTTCCTAGGATGTTTTCCAAAGCCTTTTCCCTCAGGGTCGTTAAAACACGAGATCGTTTGGAAAAGGGTTAACAAGGATATTTTCAAATATTGCCATCTACAAATTTGTTGTTTTATTTCTGTTAGGTACTGACGTAACCCTTTACCAAACAATCTCGATTTTTAACCCTTTACCAGACGACAAAATTATAGCCTTGTCCAAATTGAAAGCATTTGCAGACGACAATTTCAATGTGGCTCAGATGGTGCAATTTTTTTTTGATCAGATAGAAAACATTGTGGGAAAAGGAGAAAATGCTGGTTACCAGCATTTTCTCCTTTTCCCACAATGTTTTCAAAAGGCTTCTTTCCCAGGGGCGTCAAAAGGCGTCATTGTACGGGAAAGGGTTAAATTAATCACCCTAACGAAGAATACTTTTTAAAAACATTGTGGAAAAGGGAGAAAATGCTGAAAATCGGTATTTTCTCCTTTTTCCCAAATATTTACGCCTTTCAAAAAAACAGAAATCAGCTTTTGAATCGCATTCATTTTGTCATCTGAAAATGCTTTCAATTCGTCAGTATTCCGTTTTTGAAAGCATTGTGGCAAATTGAGAAAATTGCTGCTAGCGAAACGATACTTTTACGCGTAATCAGTAAATGTATTATTTCTTTACCATACAATCCCGACTTTTAACGACCCTGAGGAAGAAGTCTTTTGAAAATATTGTGGGAAAAGGAGAAAATGCTCGTAACCAGCATTTTCTACTTTCCCCACAATATTGTCTTCCCTGTCAAAGAGAAATTCCATCAGTTGAGCTACATTTAAATTGTTGTCTGCAAATGCTTTCAATTTGGACAAGTCTACATTTTTGTCATTTGGTAGAGTTAAAAGGTAACCCTTACCAAACGACAAAAATTGAGATTTATCCGAATTGGAAGCAGTTCACGGTGACATATTAAATCTAGACCTGTCTTTTAAAAAGCCGAAAACATTGTGGAAAAAATGCTGCTTACCAGCATTTCTACTTTTCCCGCAATGTTTTCAACAGACGTTTTTCACAGGATCGTCAAAAGTCGGGATTGTATGGTTAAGGCATGAGTCATGGTGATAATCCTTATTTTACCAGGATGTTTTTAATTTTGTCATCCACAAATTTGATTCTGTGAAATAATGACTTCACCCTTTACCAAACAACACAATTTTAGACTTGCCCTAATTGAAACTTAAGCAGACGACAAAATAATTGTGACTGAAAAAAATTGCTTTCAGGAGAGTAGAAAACATTGTGGGAAAAGGAGAAAATGCTGGTTTCCAGCATTTTCTCCTGTTCCCAGAATGTTTTCAAAGGGCTTCTTCCATACGGTTGTTAAAACTAAGAATTGTTTGGTAAAGGGTTAAAAGAACACTTACTCGTTTATAAGGCCTCCCCCATTGTTTAATGGTAAAAACACCATTAGTTTGAAAACCCTGGGAAGCCCTAGCCGTGTAAATTTGCATAATTCCTGTCTTAAATATCCATTTACAATTCTAGAACTGTTTCAGTTTGTCGTAGAAATCGAATTTCTCAGAACTCCAAATTCAATTATTCGGAGAAGTCCATATCTGATTAAATTTTGAGCGCTTTAAAGTTTTCAGGCTTTTAAAAACGTCATTTCTTTAAAAGGATTGGGGGAAACTGAATTAGGGGTAATCGAATCAAAGTCGTATTCTAATACCATCATTCGATTCTAAGCGCTTTTATTCAATTATTCGACATTTCGCGGGATGAATTCCCCTACAGTCACTTATCGTAAATTAAGATCGGCATCAGTTCTCTTTTAATTGCGAATAATCAAAATTTATGTGCCATTTTCATTGATTTTCGAAGTATAAAAGCTCGTGCTACGGTAACATTTTAGTCCGGAAGAAAAACAATTAAAACTGCTTATCTAATTTCTGCAATCATCATATCCCTCCCAGTGCCCATTGCCTGGATACACGTTTTCTGCATATTACAAGATTAACTCTTAGGCTGCTAAGCGCAACTCACTGACCTTTTGCAAACAGTGTAGATCAAGATCAGACTGCACAGAACGTGCAGTCTGATCTTGGATCTACACTTTCTGACAAGGAAGTACATTTCCTCCAAAGATACCTTTCAAATAGGAAAATTTGGGTTGATACTATCGGTTTGAAAGTTTCATTTTCTTTGATTTAGCAGGATATATTCTAAGTGTATTTCAATGTATATCTTAGGAATCGTCCAGTACCAGTGTGATAATTCTTTATTGTGAGGAAAAAGATAGATTTAATGTTCTCAAGTAGCAATATCCATTAAAAAGAACAATTAAAACTACTTATATCAAATTTCTGCGATCATTATTCCCTTTGCACCTTATTGCACATCACTGGAATAGTCTAGTATTAGTCTGATATTTTTCTTTAATGTATGAAAAATGTCAGATTTACTGCTCTCATGTAGAAACACCATGAAGAAAAACAATAATTTATTTGTTTGTATTGGAGTTTAACGCCGTCTTAATATCAGCATAGGGTCATATCACGGCACCTACCATGTGTTTTCTGGCTTTCTCACACCGGTATTGACACAACTTTCTTTCCAAGCCACTGACTACTTTTCTAACATGCATCAGAGGTAAGAGGCGAAAAATCGCCGGAAAGTAAATATGCCGCAACCGGGTCACAAGTCAGATACGCTAACCACTGAGCTACCCGGCCTGACAACAATTTATTAAAACTGCTTAAATTAATTTCCGCAATCTCTCATTCCCCTCGCTGCGCTCATTGACGGAATATACAGGGCTTTCTCTAGATACATGTATTCTCTATTGCATTATCATTGGAATCGTCTAAAAGTGGTGTATGAAATAATGTTAGAATAAAACGTTTAAGCCTTAGAACGCCGAATAAACCTATCAGACATTTTCATCCTACAATTTCGACCCAAATAACTGCAATTTTCTGTTTGCTTTTATCTACAGTGTTTCAACAAAGCTGACAGTGTGGATCAAAGATCAGGCTGCACGTTTGGTGCAGCCTGATCTTGATTTACACTGGCCGCAAAGGCAACTATAGTCGTGAAAGGCGCTTATGGGCTAATATTCTCATTTGAAAATATCGAATAATTTACAAACATCGATCTCTGTACAAGATCGCTTTTCCGTCCCAGCTCAGGTTCGCTCTTTTTGCAGTTTTTTCTACTTATACAGCTCGATCGATCAATGAATTGTTCAATGAATTTATACGAATTGGAAAGCAGTCATCGGCTTTAAAAAGTATTCTCCATAATACTGGGAAAAGAAAGTTCAGGAAAACAAGAAAAGACATAACTGAATAATGTTGAAACGACGCTTAACACCAAATGAAAAAACAAGCAATACGACAACATTGTACTGGATATTTTTCAGTCTGCACTGAAGGTTCAATTGTTGCAATATCAACGCTTTTGAGAACAAAATAGTCATTACTATTTCGGACTGCATTGATTAAAGATCAGACTGCACAAATTTGCAGTCTGATCTTCGATCTACATTGTCCAAAAATCATCAATATAAAGGCTTTTTTGATGGGTGACTAAAGTCCAAATTGTAAGGGAAAGATTAATATGATTTAGTATCATTTAGATGGATTTTTACGATTATGGGGGTTTACAGGGAGAAAAACGTTGTTAATCGTGTTTACGGCTGCATGAGGGGACCTATAAAAACTAGAATTATTTCCGATTAGTGTAATGATATGGATCCGCGGCCCTGACTCTTTTCGCATGAGAAACTTCTGATAATTCCCCCTTCCCGCCGCCCCCCGCAAAAAAAAGTGACAGGTCCTATGTGGCTCAATGGGGAAGGTGTAGGATTTGAAACCTGGGGGCTTCGGGTTAGATCCTTAATTAAAGCACTGGGTTTTTAGTCCGAATGTCGATAGGCAAGACACTTCAGAGCCCCATCCAGGTACTGGATGAAACCAAGGACAAGTGTCGCAGTGATATGACTAAAATAATCTTGAAAAAAGGCGTAAAATACCATTTAATCAATCAATCAGCACAAAGAAAATGCCTTACCGAGCGTCTTCGTAGCATCACTAGCAGTATAAATTTTTGCGGGCTGAAGCGGTAGTGCTGGGGTAAAACACAGCTCTACCAGTCCGAATATCGCAGGCTGGATTCTCGGTTTGGACAAGGATTTTCCGGAGAGACTTTGTGTATGGAACCCTAACTCAATCCTTATCCTGCTGAATAAGTTACATCAAACTTTCAAGTCGCTAATGAAAACCCGAAGTATGTTATTTCAAACTTATTTTTTTGGAGAAAATATCTTCTGGTCAGACAGTGTAGATCCAGGATCAGACTGCACGTTCTGTGCAGTCTGATCTTGATCTACACTGTCCGAAAAAGGTCGGTGAGTCGCGCTTAGCAGCTCAAGGGTTAAAAATTGACTGATAAGAAAACCAGTAGTAGCCTGGTGTGTGTCGATGCTTTACACTAGGCACGTTGAAGAACCAATGGGGTCAATTTGAAGACGATCTATGATCTTGTACCCAGATTTTCTTGTATCCGATTCTGTCAATCTGGATTCTTTCTCACTAGCGAATCAACAATACCAAATATACCGGGAGCAAAGAGGGACCTCATCCTCATCATTTTGGCTGTATAGCGAGTTGCTACGTTGAGAGCCACGCGAAGGGAGTATGGATTACGACCAGTCTGAATGTCAGTGCAGTTTTCTGTCAGTGCAGTTTTCTGTCAGTGCAGTTTTCTTTCCCTACACTAATTGATGCTGCTGCAATTATTAAAGTCTTAGTGTGCATAATATATAACACCAAAATGTCCTGCGAGGCTCAATGGTAAATGTTCAGGATTCCTTATCTGGAAGCCTAGGGTTCGATGCTCACTCGTGGTACCCCGGCTTTTTTTTTTTTTTTTTTTTCGTGGAAGTACTCTTGGCTAAGACACACCAGATCCCTAGCCTAGTGGATAATGATTCCAATACTGATCCCCTGCAATACGATAAAAGTCATTTACATGCTCTGGGGAAAAGGGGTTTAATGCATTTACAAACATTGTGTACGGAGGTCGGCCTGCGCAGTCCGCACAGGCTGAACTGGATCGAAAGTTTTTGCTTTTGGTAAATTTTCTGCATGTCAAAGGACCAGTGTGTCTCATTATTCAGTCGGTTGTTGCACAAAATTTATTTTATACCTTAAGCTGCTAATCGCGACACACTGACCTTTTGCGAACAGTGTAGATCAAGATCAGACTGCACAGAACGTGGAGTCTGATCGTTGATCTACGCTGTCCGATACGGTATTTTCTTTCCGGTGAAATCAACTTTGAAACCGCAATGTTTGGGCTCTTAGTATTGAGTAGAGAATTTGCGTTTTATTTATTCAGCAGCTTAAGTGTTATGCATTCATAATTATGGGATGACTTGCTTGGTATTATGCATCACGGAGGTGCATCGAACCTCCTTTTGCCAGAGTATAGCTCATATGCAACAGTTGAAATATGAGGTAAATTTACTTGGAATTTCCTTGCGCAATACGGTTCTCCTGCTTTAGGCTGCAGGTGGTTTTTTGTATGTGTGTGTTAGGCCGAGTTCAACATGACGGCGTCAAAGGCATTGTTTCTTTTATCAGTGCTACAGAGTTTCAATGAGAGGGATACATAAGTCGAAACGGCAAGAAAGTGGTAAATCCTGTGTGAGTAAATTGCTGCTTCTCCGATTAGGCTGCTGTGTTAGAACCACTTTTGTAATAAAAAGGCTATTTACAATAAAAGTTCAATCTCAAATCCCCGTTTTATTGCAAAAGTGGTTCTGAAACTGCTTGACCCGCGATGTATTTCAAAGGTTGTTTTTTTCAGGAGTGTGGGAAGTCGAATAATTATTGAAATTCTTAGACAGACACTGATTTCTCATATTTACAGTAAATTGAAGTTCGAATCTGGATGAAACATTTCTACGGAGCAATTTTGTTACTTGTTAAGATTCAATTATAAACGTCCTACAGTGCATGATACTAACGTCAAAGGCACATTAGTGCAGATGTTCTGTTTCTGTGCAGTCTGATCTTGATCTATTCAACGATCAGTGCATGCAACGGTAGTTATGCTTGGCATTTTAAGGGTCGAAATTACAACGTGAAGCAATCACGCGAAAGCACGGACTTTAGCTGACAGCAATTATCAAGATCAGGAAACATTTAGGTAGATCTGATCTTGTTCTTTCTGGATATTAAGATACACTGAAAATCAAAAAGACTGGTTACGAAAAACAATAACAGTATGTTATAGATACCAACGGGATAAAAAGGCAAGGTACCTAATTTGCCTGAGGATTTTTTTAAGTAAACAATTTCTTTGATGTCTGACAATTTCCAGGATAATTATCTAACGTGTTTTAGTGCTGGGAACGATAATCTCTCATTTTACGAATGGTTTAACCGCCATCTTTATTCCGGAAGTTGACCCGCAGTAAATACCTTGATTAGTTTTGATTGGTTGTTTATACCATTAATTTCGGAAGTTCTTGATCAGCGTTGCACGTGAAACCGCGTTTAGTCGGTGATAATGTTCATGTAGATCTTTGTAATAAATTCTTTTCCTTCCTCTATTTTCTAATCACGGATCTTAATTGAAAAATTATTGTTCTAGCCTACTTCCGGCGGAAGATGTCGTCTCTTTATTCATTTGTGGGATTTTAACGATATCTGGACACACACGATATTTTGCCATCAAAATCAAATCGAGACTCAACGAAGCTAATGACACAAAAACCTTTCGATTGTTAGGAGAAAAGAATGATGATTTTTCCATAAGTTTTTCTTCATTTCATGCTCTGTCCTTTTTAAATGGGTTGGATAATTCAAATTTAATATCGCCATCGGGAAAACTAGACTTTTTTTTTGTTTGAAAAGTAAAATCAATAAATCAAACATGTATGTAAAGACATCAAGTTTAGAAATTTGAAAACGGAGGGGTTGGGGTAAGAGCGAAGGGGCAGAGAGAGAGAGAGAGAGAATACTGGAAAATCTTGGTTTTCAGCAACTCTGAAACAGCTCGAAGAATTGCTGAGTTTGAAGTACAATGCACGCTTAAATATAGTGTAATACCTTGTAACAAATGTGCAGCAGTAGCTAATAATTATTCATGAACTTCCATGCAGTGCTTTCACTGCTCTCTCTCCCTCCACTATAATAGTCATTCCAAATACATTACTACTAAACTACCGGTCACATCAAAACCTAACGTGTCAAATCAGATCACAAGATATGTGTTTATTCATAAATCCTTTCCCGAGCAATCCTGTGTTTGAATGAGTAAAAAGAAGAAAACTTGTGAAAATATTGTGGGGAAAGAAGAAAATGCACGTAACCAGCATTTTCTTTTTTTCCCCACAATGCCTTCTCGTTTAAATTTTCAAAGACGAGTTCACCTACTCAAATAAAATTTCATTTCTTCTTCAAATGCTTTCAATACAGAAGATTCTAAAATATTGTCGTCTGGTAATGAATTAATGCTGAGAGTGGGCTTTGATTTGACTGTAATGATGGAGAAAGAAAGAAAAGGAAAAAAAACAGAAAGAAAGAAAGAAAAGGAAAGGAAAGAAAGAAAGAAATTAAAGGAAAGGAAAGAAAGAAAGAAAGAAAGAAAGAAAAGAAAAGAAAGAAAGAAAGAAAGAATGACAGACAAAGACCGAGATACAGAGAGAAAGTAATTTAAGAAAAGGGGTAATTATAATCAACCAGCATGGTATTAGGAATAGATATCATAATCTGAATTCTCTGCAGTCTGGTCTTGATCTCCATCATAACTATCTTTCTATCATAACCCTTTTCCACTCAATCCCTCGAAGAAGTAGGCCTTTGAGCCAGCATTTTGTCCTTTTCCCACAATGTTTTCTGCACTTTCAGAGAGAATTCTAATCGTTTGAACCTCATTTAACCTGTCGTCTGCAATTGTTTCAATTTGGTTGAGTCTAAAATTTGTTGGCTGATATATAAAGACTTTTGATATTATTGTGCTCTGACGTTTCAAAATACGATATGTGTTTTAGCATATAACACAAGCATTTTGAGGTTAAGAACACGCCGATTATTTGACGCTTGGAAAACATCGCTGAAAAAGGAGTGATTGCTAATTGCAGGAAAGAGCTACTTATCTCAAAATATTGTCAAAAGCTGCCATCTGCAGTGCCATAAAACTCATATTTCAAGCTATTTTACAGCGCTAAGTGTTGGTTAATTCATCCATATATTCATGTACAAATTTGCTAAATGTAGCAAGTAGAATTGATTGTATTTTATTTTGTATACTCATTTACATCAACCATAATTGATTGTATTTTATTTTGTATACTCATTTACATCACACATAATTGATTGTATTTTACTTTGTATACTCATTTACATCACCCATTCAATTACTTATCAATATATATTAATTTACTCACAGACAATAACGTAAATGGCGAAATAAATTATATGAAATGTCTATTCGGTTTGACAAATTCTGGACTGCTAATCCTAATGAATTTATACAGGTCACGAAGAATAGAAATGAGTTATGATCTGTGAAAAAGGGGGTTTAATGCATCTGCAATCTGTGTAAAGTATCGATTCATATCAGCCTGCAAGCTGACCTGAGTCGAAACCTTTTGCTTTAGGTAAATTTTCTGCTTGTCCAAGACCATTCTAGCTCATGATTCAGTCGGCTGTCAGTAAAATGGATCCTATGGATCCATGGTTATATGAGCCATGCTCTGGCTAAAGGGGGCTTAATGCACTCTGTAATGCATGCTACGAAGCAAGTCATCACATGATCATAGATCGATACGGTCCATTTTGTCTAACAAACCGACTAAACCATGAGGTAAACTGGTCCTTGGACTTGAAGAAAATTGACCAATAGCAAAAAGTTTCGGCCCAGGTCAGCCTGCGCGGACTGCGCAGGCTGACCTCGGTCGATACTTTTTGCAGATGCATTAAGCCCTCTATTCGCAGAACATGGCTCATATGATGACTTGCTTGGTATAGTGATACCATTAATATAATGTATAGGCTAGATAGTTATCCAAAGAACTTAATTAATTCTACATTTGTCTTAATTTATATTCCATTAATCTTTTTTTTTACGAATGATTCATCGATGGTGACACTTCATGATCATCGCGAAGTCGATCTAGATCACCTGTCAATCTATCAGTGTTTATGAATAAAGCGATATCTTCGATATTTCGAGTAAATGATCAAATGGTATTTTACACCGCTCTCAGAATAAACATCAGTCATATCACCCATTCGGCATACCTCGGGTGATCCGGTGATCAAATCCCTCGGCTGTATCACGTAGCTTGATATGCACCTACACGGTACATTTCGCACATCTCCGGAAGCACACCGCTTTACCGTTATTGAAATTGTAAGGCTCCTTTTTAGAAAGAACGCATGAGTAAATTTTCTATCGTTATCTTTCTAAGAGTATTTCAGTCAGCAAACAGTTTGTACATTCAATATTTAGCGTGGTTTATCAATTCCGTTAGGAGCTTTCATCAACAGATTCATATAAGTGAATAACTTCACAGTGGTTGTTCATGTCCTTGCTAAGCGATCTACAGGGGCGCCGCCATGTTTAAGATCATGTGATCGGTAGTTCAAAATGGAAGCCTCCCTTATACAGACGAGGTTAGATGTAGGTACGGAATCAGCCGAGTTGTGACGAGTGTCATATCACCGTGACAGTTTACTTATTCGTGGGTTTCTGAAGTACTTGCTTTAGGACACTCTAACCCCAATTTCTCAAGTATGCTATAATTCACCCGTGTTTGAATTCCAGCAAAGAGAGAGAGAGAGAGAGAGAGACAGAGAGAGAGAGAGAGGGGGGGGAGATCAGCTTGATATATCTAGATCTCCTGGCCATCTATCAGTATTTAAAGTATCAATAGCTGCCAAAAGTAAACAAAGCAAGTATCAAAATGTATTGAATTTAAACAATATCATTTAAAAGTATGGAACTTATTTTGAAGACGACAAGCTGTTATTGTATGGTCGGTCTAAGTGTCAGTCGCAGGCAGATAAATTAATTTCAGAACTAGGTTAAAAGTTGCCAGGTCACTCTATCTTTTGTCTACTTTTTGTCTGATTTTGGAATTCATTTTTCTGCCAGCGACTAACACTCGGACCGACCAAACAATAACAGATTGTCATCTTCACAATATTTTCTATACCTTTGGATGCTATTATTTGAATTTAAATGCAGTTAACCCTTGCATTGTCTTTTTGGCCGCTACTGGACCTTTAAGTGTACATAACTGAGCCGGGCTGTGTGAAAAGGGGGTTTAATGCATCAGCAGGCTGACCTGGGCCGAAACTTTTCGCTATTGGTCACTTTTCTATTTGTCAAAGGACCTGTGTACCTCATGTTTTATACAGCTGTTCGACCGAACGGATTTTATGGATCCATGATAATATTACGACCTGCTTGGTATCATCCATCTCAGAGATGCATTAAGCCCCTTTTTGGCAGAGCGTGGCTCATGTACAATGTTATTTTCGATCATTCGAACATGCTCTAGTTCGAATACAGCAAGAAATCTTGCAGTGTGTCTGTTGTGATGTTTCCCAAGAGGAAATAAAAAACAATCATTCAAAATATCGATATCTCCTATTAGTGTCTCAATATTCATTTACGCTGCAGAATTTTTTCGATTATATGAGATATTGATAAATGAAATTTATCTGTCACATAACTACCCATATTTTCAGTGAAATACAACCATTACGATTTCTTTTTTTATGATACAAATGTTTGGGAAAAGCAAGGAGAGCCCTGTTTGGTCGAACCTCTGTAATCATACACATCATTTCTAAAACACTGTTGACCCAGATTTCTCTGTGAAACTAGCTGTCAGATTTGATGATCGTGAGAATACTGTGAATCTTATCATCTTCAGATTCAAACAAAACGATTATGATTATGCAAGTTTCTTTGGAACTTTCTTTTCGTCCCTGATTTGCATACCTGTCAAAGAAGCGAACTGGCTTCAAGTAAATTTCAATATACATGTACATGTATAGACCTATGCTTTAACACATCATGTACTGTAAGTCTTGAGATTCAGTTATGTGATAATAGGAATCTGACATTATTTGACTTTTGAGGTAAAAAAAATTATCAAACTCGTCGACAAAAAAAAAAATGTTATTAAGCTCGCGAGAGGCCTGCTTAATTCTTCCACCACTTAATCTAGAAATTCGCCTTTTTTCAGGGACTTAAAGTAGATAGCCACAACTATTGAAAATTAATTGGGTCACGGTCTAGCATCAGGTTGCGGATGGTGTAGATCCAAGATCAGACTGCACGTTCTGTGCAGTCTGATCTTGATCTACGCCATCCGCAAAAGTTACACAAGTCGCCATTGGTAGCGCACTATTATTCAGTTGTTAACTTTCTAGACTCCTTTAACAAAAACTTTTCTCAAATGTCAACTCATGTCAGAACTTATATGTCTCACTTCAGTTGCCGGATACAGTCTGCACAGTGATCTACATGACGACGCTTTTGCCCGTCGTAAACAGAGGCGAAATAGAACAACGTTCACGCTGCAACAGGTAAACAGTAGGCTTCTATGTTCCCCAGTAATTTGTACAGAAGAATTCGCCCAAAATTCTTTCCGGTATTCTTTATAATCAATGCAACAGTAATCTTGTCGACCGGCTCGGACCTGGTCGGACTTAATAACCGAGTTGGACTTGACTTCATGATGTGATCACTGCTCCACGGTTTTCTTTTTCTTTGGTAAATTTCAGTTCATTATTGAATTCAGATACTTACACCAAACAAAACTATTTGAAACTATAATAGCTGATAACAATGGGGCCATTTAGATTCCACAACAAAGAAGATTCGACCCCAAGGCAAACAGAATTGCAAGAATGCCAAAGACTTGTCACCAAGAAAACTGGGCACTGATTGAGGCAGAATCTACCCCCATTTTCTGCAATAGTATGCATGTACATGTATGTGTATCCGGTTTGGATAATTGACAAGGAATACTAAGGAGAAACATGTTTTCCGCGCATTCAATGGGTTTCTTAAGTGCAATCCGATTATTATGTCCGATCCGTGAATTTACCCACCCGTCCATCCGCTGAACGGGCAACCATGGGCTAAACCCTTAACCGAGCGATCTCGAGTTTTAACGACCCTGACAACGAAACCTTTTGAAAACTCTGTAGGAATAGGAGGTAACCAACATTTTTTTCTGTTCACACAACGTTTTCTATCCTATTAAAGACAAATTCCATAATTTGAGCCATATTAAAAATGTCGTCTGCAAATGCTTTGAATCTGTACCAGTCTGTAATTTGGTCGTCTGGTAAAGTATTAGATAAAAGTGTTTTGCAAAGTTCTTTCCTTCACTCTTAGGCTGTTCAGCCAGAATCAATGTGCTTTTTTCGGATACAGTGAATTAAGATCAGACTGCACAGACCTTGCAGTTTGACCTATGATCTAAGCCGTTCGTTACGATAAGATTTCGGTGAAAAGAACGTAGAAAACACAATGGTTTTGGTTTTACCGTTAAATGAGTTTTTTCATTAAATTAATTTAGCAAATTTGGGGTTTAACTCAACCGTGTTTTCTTTCGTGATGGTTTTGCTTGCATGTATCACTTTATATCGAAAAGGCAGCGGCTTATCCGTAATGTATAAACGTATTTTTACTGCACTGAAACGTAAACTCGGCCATCTTTGAGAATTCGACAATTTTCATCTAACTTGCAACCAGTTAGTGGTTAGTATTTTTTCCAAAATTTTGTATTTGTTTGCCATTTTGTTTTTTTTTTTACCTTTTCTTTTCCCTTTTTTCTTAGCCTAAGCTTGTAGTTAACCCCTTATCAATCCATCCCGAATTTTAACGACCTGGAGGAAGAAGCCTTTTGAAAAAAATTGTGGGAAAAGCAGAAAATGCTGGTAACCACATTTAGAGACAAATTTCATCAAATTAAACCGCAGATATTTTGTTGTCTAGGAATGCTTCCAATTTGGACGGTCTAAAATTTTGTCGTCTGGTAAAGACTTAATTACATTGAGTAATGCTGTCGTCTAAACACTTTCAGCTAGAAGAACTAGAAAAGGCCTTCTCACAAACGCACTATCCTGACGTTTTTACCAGAGAAGATTTGGCTATGAGGATAAACCTTACAGAAGCTAGAGTACAGGTAGTTTATTTTTTCTTCATCCATTCATTCCTTCATTTCTTCTCTCCTTCATTCTCTCTTCTTCTATCCCTCTTCCCCAACGCTACCCTCTCTCATCGAGGCCATTTTCAATTGTAAGCAACGTTAGTGCGCCTGGGTTAACCCTCTGCCACACAATTCCGACTTTTAACGACCATGAGGAAGAAGGCTTTAAAAATATTGTGGGAAAGGGAGAAAATGCTAGTAAGAGGCATTTTGTTCTTTTCCCACAATGTTTTCTAACCTTCAAAAAATTGATTCCAATTTTTTCAGTCCATTTGGTTTTGTTGTTTGTAAATGCTTTCAGTTTGGACAAATATAAAATTTGGTCATGTGGTAACGAGTTAACCCTTAAGCTGCAAAGCGCGACTCACTGATCTTTTGCGGACAATGCGGATCAAGATAGACTCATCTTGGATCTACACTGTTCGATAAGGAGATATTTTTCTAAAAAAAAAAAATAATAATAATAATAATAATAATTTTAAAGTAACATAATTTGGGGGTTTGCTATCGGCTTGAAAGTTTTATCTAACTTATTTAGCAGGATAAGGGTTAAATGAATGGCAGAACAAAATGGCAGTTTTTATCCAGATTCTCTCGCATTCTGTATCAATTTGGATTTGGGTTTTTTCTCTTGAATGTCGATAAACTTTGTCGTCTTCAATACACTTTAAAATCTAAGGGCCATGCGACACTCATTGGTAAGGTGTAGGATTCAGATTCGTTAGCTGGAGGTCCCGGCTTCGAAGCTTTTTTTTTTTTTTTTTGTGGGAATGTCCCTTGGCAAGACACTTCAGTGTCCTAACCTAGTACCGTTTAAAGCCAGGACATACATGACTATCACTGTGTGCTTTCGCAGTAATATTATTGAAATACTGTAAACAGGGGCGTAAAACAGCTATTAATCAATCAATTTTGAAATATACGATTCAGAGACCCCCCAGATTGTACTCTCGTGCACCTTTCTCTTTAAAGCGGTACGCCTTAGCTTATCGCCATTGTATTCCCGTCTCCAAGTTGATCCATGGAAAAAAATGTGCAAATAACCTTCGAACCTTCGACTCCTGAAATAGGGTACCCGAACAGGTCTACTTGCGGAGTAGTGTTATGCTCTTTAAATCTTGCATTGCCATAGGCAAAGACAGGGGACTTTTGCGGATAATAAAGATCCAGATCAGACTGCTCATAACTCACGGTATGGCCTCGGATCTATACCATCGCTTTTAGCAATGCTCATAAGATAAAACTCTTTCTGAGCTTCAGCTGTATTCTCAGCTGTTGAAAGAGGCCCTGTTTACATGTTTCGCGCTGAAAGGACTTAGTCTTTACGAAACAATCCCGTAACTTATCGAGCTAAGTCAGCGCTTTTTGAAAACATGGTGGTAATAGGATAAAATGCTGGACACCAGCATTGTATCCTTTTTTATCGATGTGATTTTTACTGCCCATTCTAAGGTAAATCTCACTGCTCGAGCCATGTCTAATACTAGAAAGTGGTCAGCGATTGCTTTCAATTGGTCGAAAATTTGTTCGTGTGGTAAACAGATTGCACAAAAAATTCGTGTCTCGCGTTTGTATTCCCGTCTTCAGTAGGATCCTGCGTGGCTTCTGGCTTCGTGGCGAAGGTGTAGGATTCATAACTTTGAGACCACTCATTCGATCCTCCCTCGAGGGGCTTAGTTTTTCGAGGGAGTGTCTTTTGGCAAGACACTTCAGAACCCCTGCCAAATACTGTTGAAACCAGGACACACATGATTAGGTAAACTGTCACTGATATGACTGAAATAATATTAAATTAAAAAATGGCGTAAAACACAAATCGATCGATCGATTGATCGATCAATCAATCAAGCAAGCAAGCAAACAATCAAGCAGTCATTCGGTCGATCGGTCGGTCGGTCGGTCGGTCAATCAATCAATCAATCAACCAATCAATCAATCAATCAATCACGTCTCCAGTTTCACAGACGGACATAACAACCGATAGAAATAATCTCAGACTCAAAATCATAGCCAACCAATCAGGAAAACTGACAGAAAACGAAACGCTTTTCGAACCTTGAACTTTTCACGATACCACAATATATCCAAAATGAAAGCATTTGTCGAGGACAAATCTGAAAATTGCCCAAATGCAGCATTTTCTCCTTTTCCCACTATGTTTTAATCAAGCTTTTGTGACCTTTCAGTAAATGGTAAGACTCTAGGAATCAGATTGAAATGGTACTCGGACTTTAAACCTTAGGAATCGAACACCGGGAAATATCTGCTAGCGGACTACAAGAACCTGGGCAGTCTGCTCTTTAAAGAAGAGAGTTCGTGTCTCGCCTTTGTGTTCTCGTCTCCCGTTTGACACATGCGACGAGCAACTGTTTGAATAATCTACTTATCGCAATTCAATTTGTGTAAATTTAATTACCATAGCAACTGTACCATCACGGTTACCGTGGAGACATATTTAGCAGAATTCTGATGGATCCTTTAGGACAGATAGTCAGGCTTTTTTAAAACTTTTTCTGCATTTATAATGAGGAGACTGTGTCGTCAGAAAGTGGCTTTTGGTTGTTAGATATTTTTCCATTGCAAATTGTTTTCATACAGAAAATGTTCTTTTAATACAGCACTGGCATTGTTCAAATTATTTGACTTGATCGTCGGTAGAAAACATCGGTTATGACGACCAAGAACGGAATATGTCGAGAAAAGTCGGTCATGACTGTACCTGCAATGACCAAAATATGTTTTGTTTCGTGGTGTGGTGAATAACAGTGTTTCAGTTGCATAAGGATGGCTAGTGCACCCATCCATTCGAGCATTGGTTTTCTTCAACAAAATTCAGCAACACACCTTTTACAAGCTTCAGGTTGATTTCCAACAATCACAAAGTTGAAATTGTAAAACGGCGATCCTTTCGGAATGATTTTCCACAAGGCCGATTCGGGGACTCAAACTTACAAGTCTCACTTAATAGGTCTGTACATGCTCTGAGCTTGAGACTGTGACAGTTAATTAGGAAACGGTTCCCCATGAATCGTCTTCTTTTCATTTTCCACAGCCTGTTAAATAAAAGCTTAATTACCATAGTGTCGTACTGTAATTAACTTAGACCTGTACCGGGGCTTTGTTGTCTACGCGCTTTAACCCTTAGGCTGCTAAGCGCGACTCACAGACCTTTTGCGGACAGTGTAGATCCAAGATCAGACTGCACAGAAAGTGCAGTCTGATCTTGGATCTACACTGTCCGACAGTGAGATATTTCTCTTTAAAAAAAAAAACAAGTTTGAAATAGCATTACTCTGGTTGTCTACTACCGTCTTGAAAGTTTCGTTTCAGTTATTTAGCAGGATAAAGGTTAACCATTACACCATAAAGAGGGACATATGTTGCTTTTGCGACCAGCGTATGTCAAGATCAGACTGCTCAGAATGGTCACTTTCATCTTAGATCTACACCGTCCGCAGTGTTTAATTATGATCTAAATGCCTCGCCCCATTTTTTTTCCTTGGTCATGTATTTTTGGGACTGCCTAGAAGTCTACTATGGCTTTAAAAGACTTTCACAACGTACTCGTACTAAACAGACACGACATTTTACGACACCGCGATTGAGGGCCATTTAAAACACTATGGGGGAACAGAAATATGGCCGTATAAGGAATTGCTTCCTTTCTCACGATTGTGTCCATTTTGTTTGGAAACAAACAATTCTCTTCTTTCGTTGAAATGTTTGTTTTCTGCGTATTATTTAAATTATTTTTAATAGGTTTATTTAAATAATTAAGGGCACAGGCGGCATATCCTTTGCAACCTGATCGTTTGTCAAACTATCACTTGACATTTCAAAGTATGATATCAAAATCATTTGTTACTTGGCTGGTATCTGATCTAAACCCCGCTAGCAATCGAACGTACAGAGTGCAGTCGGTCCCTGTTTCAGACGTACCGAACTTCTGTCATTTATTCAACGTAATAAGCGGTGTATCGAGGGACCCGCTTATACTGTTATTTAGCGTTTCCGTATAGTGTTATTGAATTAGAAGCAACTAGTTAATTATAGCAGTAGACCTTTCTAGTTCAAGAACTTTATCCATGCCTTTATTTCATTTTCACTGAGCAGACGACAGTTTACGTCGAACTCCATTAAGTTCTCATAGCCCTGTTGTTTATCCCTTCTCCTTCAATTCTTTTGTCTCGTTTGCTTGTTTGACTTCGTTTTCAGTAGTATTTCAGTTACACTTTTACATTATATCGTTAACAGCAATTTGTTTTAATGCAATTGCTCAGCAAGATGAGAAAAAGATATGCAGAAGATAATGATCTAAATCTTCAGACTTGGAAATGGTTGATATGGCTACAAGTTGCAACCTGATCAACAGGAAACAAGTCATGTGTTTGACAGTTGCAATATGGTCTCCGATTTAGCAAACATTTGACGATACATGTGAGCCATGGTCTTTGAAAAGGGGGGCTTATGCAACTGCAAAATACTGCGCAGTTTGCTAATGGTCAATTTTCTGCATTTCAAAAGACCTGTGTACACTGTGATTCAGTCGGTTGTATTTACAAAATGGATTTAATGGCTCCATCATGAATACTATGATAACTTGGTTGGTATCATACATCACGGAGATGCATTAAACCCCCCTTTTGCCATGGCGTGACTCATATACACGTATAAGTACTCCAAAATATTTTTTTTTTCGAATAATGTTAACATTAATCAATTTATCTACAAATCTGTCAATTCATATCTTTATCATTTACCAGTTCACTCGTTTATCTATTTACTAGTTTCTGAATCATCCTTAGAGTTAAGGCTTTTTGATGTGTTATCAGGAAATCCAAGTTCAATCCCTGCTTGTTGTGTTACTCGCTCGAAACTAAGGAGGGTCTTTCGGCAAGTACTGCAGAGCCTCAGTACAGCGTTCATGAAACGCTGAATGAGTAAGTGAGCTTTTACTGCGATATGACAGAAATATTGTTGAAAAAGGCGTAGTAAGCCATTCAAACACAATGTATGTCATCCACTGATCCATCCTCCATTTCAACACTGTCGTCATATTTAAAATAACCCTTTACCAGACGACATGATTTAGACTTGTCCAAATTAAAGGTTTTTGCAGACGGCAAATGACCTGAACTTTGCTCAGAATTTGGCATTTGTCTTTGATCGGATAGAAAACATTGTGGGAGAAGGAATAAATGCTGGTTACCAGCATTTTCTCCTTGTCCCACAATCTTTTTTAAACCCTTTCCCCTTCAAAATTGCTTGATGAAGGGTTAAAAATGGTCTTTTTGAATGGGCTAGAAACAAATTCCATTTAAAATTAAGAGACTATTTGTTCGTGGTTGAGTATTAGATAGCGGCGGACGTCGTGAATCTAAGATCAGATTGCACGTTCTGTGCAGCCCAATCTTGATCTGCACTGTCCCGCTTAATTATGCTAATTATGTGAGCCACAAAGAGACATAAACGACTTAAGTACTATATGGACATTTGCGCCCCTCCCCCTTCCCATCTGTCACGGGTAACTTCATCAATACGCAAAACTAAATACACAATTCTCCCTTGTAAATATAACGAGAGGAAGTTTCCCGCTACCATCGCCCATTGTTTTCCATTAAAAGCTTACTATTACGATTACCATGGGAACGGGAAATCGGAAAAATATGCGCGGGCATGAACAAAAGAAGCTCAAAGAGACAGGCCTATTTTCTGAGCTATTCCCAAGGCGCGGGGCTCGTGCGCGTCTCAGGTGCCGTGCCGCAATGCTTTAATAGATTTTACATAATACAATAAAGATTTGCCTCAATTAGATTACAAATTGTATGATTAAATAGGATAAACTAGAAAATGTCGAACTAGATTTGCCTTCCTTCTATTTCAGGATTTCTCCAGTCGATTTGACATATTTCTTTCTTGATTGAGTCGCTATTATGTCGTATACGATTTAAATTTAGATATAAACTGTTTAACTTATATTCTACGGAATGACGATGAACTGTGGACTATTCAATGATCTGTTTTGTAGTTTTCGATACACAAATTTAAAATGTTATCCGTTTTGTAGTTTTAAATAGATGAATCTAGAATGCCATAACTACTTGGGTACCCAAGGAAGCTGGTTAAGATCAGACTGCAAGAATATAAAAGCTGATCTTAGCCTTCTCAGAGATCCGCGAAATATTAAATATATTACTTTAAAGATCACGTAGGGTGCTATCAAATACCTTGCAGACGGTAAACCAAGATCAGACTGCACAGAATAGATAGATCGCGGAGTCTTATCTTGGTTCAACACCGTCCACTTGTTTAAGTCATGCCTATTATCCCTTTACCACACAATTCCAAGTTTTAGCCATCCTGGATAAAAAGCCTTTTGAAAGCATTGTGGGAAAAGGAGAAAATGATGGTAACCAGCATTTTCTCCTTTTCCCACAATGTTTTAAACCCTTCCGTACACAAATTTCAGTTTTTGAATTTATTTTATTTTGCCGTCTAGGAATTCTTTAAAATTGGAGTAGTCTAAAATTCTAAAGTTTGGTAAACAGTTAATCTATATCACCCGCTTGTTTTAGTCAAGAATGAAAGATAAAACTTTCTCTCTCTCTCTCATTCTGAGACTCAGTTGATAGCTTTTTGTGGCGTCGGAAGTGATTGAGTTTATATATATTTGGAACTGTAAGAGAGTCCGTTACCAAACTATACTGAGTTTTAACAACCAAGTAGAAAAAGACCTTTGGAAACATTGTGGAAAAATGAGAAACTGCTGGTTATCGTCATTTTTCTCCTTTTCCCTTAATTTTTTCTACCCCTCAAATCATAAATATCACTTTTTTTTTTTTAAATCACGTTTACCTTTCCGTCTGCAAATGATTTCCAGTTGGACAAGTACAAAATGTTGTCGTCTGGTAAAGTTTTAAACACTGATCCACGTCGAGCCTTCAGAAAGTGAATGTTCTAGTTCGATTAGGTTAACCATTAATTGCAAAATAAAGTTTACATAATACAACAACATTCACAATGCACAAGTGGATTGTTAACCGAATTGGACGAATTAGATAGGGGACGAGCCTGATCAATTTCTTCGTGGCTGTCGTGGGGGGGGGGGGGGGGGGGGGGGGCATTACACAAAACAAACAAAAGTTTTCAAACGGAAGTTTAATTTCTTGTAAAGATGATTTTTAGTTTAGCGAATATATATTCAAGAAAGGATGAGACATTAAATTTAGCCAGCATTTTGTTCTTTTCCACAATGTTTTCGAAAGGTTAAGTAGATATAAATCAAAGAAGATATTTATCATACAACAAATGAAACTAAATGCTGTTTTATTTCTCTTTAGAGAATGTTACAATCCATCTTTATCTTTATTTAATTATTTGACAATATTTTTTGATTGGTATCTTTATTTTACGGGTGAAAACTTTGCTGATTTAAGTCTTTGCTTTTCATTGCCTGGTAAGTTCTTTCAAAACAACAAAGAAAAACGGCTTCTATTGATAATTCTTTATCTTTTATCTGCTTCAGGTTTGGTTCCAAAATCGAAGAGCGAAATGGAGGAAAAGTGAAAGATTTCAACAACGGCCGCCATCGTCAAAAGAAGGGGGTGACACCGATGACGTCAAATCTGAAAACGGGGCTGAGAACCCGGATGTTTGCGGTGAACTATCCGATTCCTGTGCCGATGTGGATGATCAAAACCCGACCGAGTATCAACACGAGCGCGGTAACCAGGATGTTCCGGAAAATTTAAGTACAAAAACTGAAAGTGATCATGCAAGTGAAGATTCAAAGATAAGTGAAGAAGTGATTGAAGAAAAAAAGGACAGTGTAAATGATACATTGATAAAACCAGAAACCTGCGCATCAACTAGTGACGATAAAGAACATGGCGAAAATATCGACAATAATAAAAAAAGTGACAATAAAAAGTTAACGAAATCCCATTTAATAGACAATATTGTGTCTGGACCAATGCACGACGATAGAGTGTCACAGCCATCCGGTTTGACGTCACCAAAGCCTGCCGCAGACGACAGAATGTTGAGTCCACCATGTATGACCTCCGCTACACCATCTCCCCCTCTAGCGTCGATAGCGTTAGCGAATACAGCCCGTGCGAATCTGATGTTACACGCTAAACCAATGTTGCAACATTCGTTTACTCAGACGCTCATGGCCCTGAATAACAATGCTATGAATAGATCGTCTTTCTTTCCAATGTTAGATAGGTATGGCATATCCTTTGTATTTCTTTGTACCTTGCGCCACGCCTCATTTTATATTTGAAAAGGTTTAAGAAATGGAAGCAAAATGTTATGATAAGCAATCGTTCCTTTTTCTTATCTGAATCAGTTAAAAAGACGTTTTCAATGATACAAGATTATTCATCTGTATCTCTGGCCCCAGGTTTGTAGCATTTGTAAAACATGCCGTTTGGTATTGGGTAATCTCATTACCCAACATGCAATTTCGAGACAAACAGCAACACAAATTTTAAAAATTGTCTATATTGTTCATGTGTCTAAATGTTTGAAAAATATATTATTCCTCGGAGGAGGTAGCATAATGGAATTTTTAAATAGGGATATCGGGAGTTTTGGTCAAAATGCAACTGTCCTGTTTCTAATTTTCTTTAAGTTTGCTTGTTATCTGTTTTTACAACAATAAAATTGCTAAATAATACTTAAATTGGTTGAATTGTGTTTTACGCCAATTTTAACATTATTTAAGTCATATCAAGGTGGCAGCTTACATTTTCATGTATGTCATGGTTTCACTAGTACTAGGCTTGCCGAAGGACACTCCCACGAAAGACCCAGTGCTTCCGATAAGGTTCGAATCTATTACAAGTCATACACTTTACCACTGAGCCACGAAGGACCGAATCATAAGTACATAAGTATGTGGTCACAGACACTGTTATGCACTGACTTTTATGATTTAAAGATTAAAGGTCTCCGTCGTGTTTAACGACTCAAAAGATTATTTCCGTCTTTGAAATTATAATTATCATTTCTCCCTTTCCCACAATGTTTTCAAAAGCCTTCTTTCTCGGGGTCGTTGAAACAACTCAATTTGATACTGAACTAATATTTTCAGACTCAATGCAATGTAATATGGTATAAACGCAGCTGTTTAAAAATTTATCAATAATTTCGAAAAATGTTTTCATTATGTTGACGCCAATGGCGACGTCCCGAAAGTTTAGCCGAAATGTAACACCACAGGGTTCCAGAGAGCTACAACTTTGATGTCAGACAACGAACACTAATCTGACCCCATGATCAGGGCCCGTATTCACCAACCATTCTTAAGAACGTTCTTAGTCTTATTCTCCACAATTTTCTACATTTGAAAGTAACACAACTTCTGATTGGCTAAACCATTTGGTTTAGCCAATCAGAAGTTGTGTTACTTTCAAACTTGAAAAATCCTGAAGAATAAGTCTAAGAACGTTCTTAAGAATGGTTGGTGAATACGGACCCAGAAGCAGCATGGTTTTTTTGAGGACCAAAATGTATATAAGTCAATGGGAATTTGGAATTTGGGGAAATACTTTTGGCAACTAACTGTACATTCAGACGACAATAAAAGACCCTGAATTTCCTTTCAAAGACTAGATTATTGTTACTAGATGATCCGAGAAAAAAAAAGGAGTGAAATGCAAGATCAAACTGTACGATCGTAATCTATACTATCCGCTAAAGTCACTAAAATTTCGATGGGCACTTAGGGCGGTTAATTTGAATTCAGTTAGAGATGTCTTGATTCTGTTTCTTTCTTTCAGCAACAATTACAAACAGTACTTGGATAACTATTTCACACCAAGACCACTGTTTCCTGCACATTTTTCTACCCATCCAGCATTCAAAGGTATGTAATAATTAGCACCGCCTTCGACTGGCACGTCAGTCGCTCTGTTTCACCGGATTATTGGCCGCCGGAGATTAAACCAGTACCAAACAGTCCCTTGTATGGACGAACCTGAGTTAGACGGGTTTTGAAAACATTATGAGTAAAAGAGAAAATGCTGGTGACCATCACTTTCTCCTTTTCCCAAAATGTTTCCTATTCGTTCCGAGATAAATCCTTTTGAATAACCGATTTGCACAGTGTAATTTCAATGGTCAACCGTTTTCATTTCCAGAGAGTTTATAGCAAGATCATCCTGCACATACGTGCAGTCTGATCTTGCCCTACATACTCTGCTTCTCTATCAGTACTTTCGTTATGTGAACCCAGATCAATCCTGATAAACTTAGCGAAATTTATTCTTATGATAGTTTCGGAAAAATAAGTTAACCCTTAGGCTGCTCAGCGCAACTCAATGACCTTTTGCGGACAGTGTAGATCAAGATCAGACTTCACAGAACGTGCAGTCTGATCTTGGATCTACACTGTCCGATAAGGGGATATCTCTCCTCCGAAAATACCTTTGGAATAGGAAAATTTAGGTTTTTACTAGTTTCATTTCTTTTATGCAGCAGGGTAAGAGTTAAGAATGATTGGTGAATAAGGACCAAGAACTAAGATTTCTGGATCATTCAGTAAAACATATATTGATATTGTCCTGCGTCCTAAATTCCAATTGGTTCTATGTTTTACAAGAATATTTTCAACGTTATCTGCTTCAAAGTAGTTTCTACATAGACCGCCTTGTCTGATTTTGCGCGGTATATTCTCCACGTGATCATCAGGCCAGAGCTTGTATTCGCCAACCAATCGAAATTGTGTTCATATCCTAAATGTCAAGAATTTAACCCTTTCCCAAACAACAAATTTTGGACTGGTCCAAATTGAAAGAGTTTGCAGACGACAATTTTGAATTTGGTGAAAATGGCAGAAAGTTATCAAAAAGGGTAGAAAACACTGTGGGAAAAGGAGAAATTGCTCGTTACGAGCAATTTCTCCTTTTCCCACAGTGTTTTCAAAGACTTGTACTGCAGACACGTGAAAACCAGGGCTTGTTTGGGAAAGAGTTAATCTAATCTTCAAAGTAACGCATTTTCTGATTGTCTAAACCACCTGGTTTAATCCTTTGCCAAACAGTTTTCGTGTTTTAACGACCATGAGAAAGAAACCTTTGAATACATTGTGGGTAAAGGAGAAAATGCTGGTTACCAGCATTTTCACCTTTTCCCACAATATTTTCTCCCCTTCATCAATTGAACCATATCTAATTTGTCGTCTGCAGCAGCTTCGAATTTGGACAGGTCTAATTTCTTTTTTTTTATTTTTTTTTGTAAAGAGTTACGCAATCATACACTGTTTTACTTTCTAAATAAAGACAATCTAGAATGCTTTGTTAAAACGGATCATAAAAAAAACCTGTCGATTCTGGTCGATCCAAGCTGCAACAAGAAAGAACGTCTTTAATTTCTCAATTTCAGGATACATGCCCTTGTGCAGTTGTTGTGGGACGCGAGCACCCTGTAGCGCCATGTTGGCAGGTCACGAGACTCGGAATAGCAGTGTAGCAGAACTACGTCGACGTGCAAGAGAGCACTCCGAAGCCCTCTCCGCCACGCCGCCGGACCCAACCATACATCGATCTTAAAACATATCGATAACAGTTTTACGTTTTCCCCTCTGATTAGTTTGACTCTGGATAATTTTAACCCTTAGGCTTCTAAGCGCGACTCGGGGACCTCGTGCGGACAATGTAGCTCAAGATCAGACTGCTCAGAACGTGCAGTCTGATCTTTCATCTACACTGCCTGGTAAGGAGATATTTTTCCCCCAAGTATACTTTTGAAATAGGAATGATTGGGTTTTTACAATAGGCTTTAAAGTTTCATTTGACTTATAAAGCAGCTTAAGGGTTAAGTTTGGGAGATGTTAAAATTGCTGATCTTATGAAGCCAAGTCCTTGCATGATATCATCACATTACAACCAAAGCAACTTTGCTGCAGACGAGTTTAAGAAACATATGAGCCACGCTCTGGCAAAAAGGAGGCTGAATGCATCTCCGTGATCCATGATACCAGCCAGTCATCGCATGACCATGGATCCATAAAATCCATTTTTGTCTGACAACTTACTGAATCACGAGGTAAACTGTTCCTTGGACACGCAGAAATTTGACCAACAGCAAAAGGTTTCGGCCCAAGTCTGCCTGTTCGGACTGCGCAGGCTGACCTAGATCGATACTTTTTTTAAAAAAAAAAAAGCACGGCTCATATACATGTAATCAACATTAACGTTCAAAGCAAGAATACAAGTGAAAACATGGTGATAAAAGGACAAGTTACTTCAAAGGAGCAGTTTGCCCTTTTCGCTATCTTATAAAAGGCCCTTTTAGGGACGAAGGAACTAATCTGTAGGTAGGAAGAATTAGTAAAAGCAGACCAATAAACAGATTAGATTATTTAGTGAATGAAGACGACGTTTAAGGTCTGCGGAGAAAGCTTGGATGTTTTAGTGTCCCTCAAGAACGTCTCCTATAATGTCTTACAGCGTAAAGTAAGGGGAAAAAAATCGTTTCTCTTGTAAATCGTTGTGACTAACGTAAACAAGAAAAATAATTCTATTTGAGCCATGCTATGTGAAAATGGAGCTTAATACATCTGCAAAAATTATCGACCCATGTCAGCCTGCGCAGTCCGCGTAGGCTGACATGGGCCGAAACTTTTTGCTATTTGTAAATTGTATATTTGTATCCAAGGACCATTTTACCTCTATATCCAGTCAACTGTCAAACTAAGGGCATTTTATGGATCCCTAATTAAGTGATGTCTTGCTTGTTTAATGCATACGGTGCATTAAGCACCCTTTTGCTAGAGCATGGTTCATTTTCATTTGTTAAATTTGGTCGTAGCAACGCACGCATTTTTGCCATTCCTTTCGCCACTTTTGGTATTTTGGTATAATAAGCATCATTTGTGCACGATTAAGATTAAAGATCAAACTGCATAGAATGTGTAGCCTAAACTTCACATACCTGTCATTGGGTTCCAGACTAAGAACACAAAGTCTTTCCATTAACTATGTAATGATATGTTACTATAAATAAATACGGAACATCGAACATTATGTAGTAGTAACTTTCCTTGAGTTTGTATTTGCCTTAAACTGCGTGGGGGAATTTTCATATCACGAGAGACCGAAGGTCGAACGAAATGTAAAAATTTTCCTTCGCAGCGAGAAACAAATACAGACCCCACAAAAGTTCTTACAGGATGATATTCCTTGTAATACGTACCTACAAAAACTAAAAACAAAGATTGTAATCTTGGACCATAGTAAATTATTAAAAGCCAATACCGTTTAAGAAGATGTTAACCATATTTTATAGATGGCGGATAAAGATCATAACAAAATATATTGTCCAATCAATTTAGTAACAAAGCTAGAAGTAGTCTGCACGCGGATTACGTCATCATGACTTATTTAGAACCATATTTTTCACTATGTAGTACGTTTGGTTTTTTTTTACGTCGTGTTCGATTTCATCAGCATGCGATGCATGTATTTTAGCCGAAAATTTACAAGTATAAAATAAATCATTTTCAATTAAACAAATTTTAGTGGAAAGAGATTTACATTCAGGTATTCAATTGATTTTGCTGTTTGTTATTTATTGAATAATTTCTTTCGAAATAATTAAGTTGCTACCCCAGTTTTAGCTTATTTACTCATACCATCATAATAATACTTTTCTCTTTCCAAATAAACTTTTATACAATCATGTCTTGATTATCAAATGTTAATCTTTACCCTGCTGAATTTACAGTGTTGAATATTAACCCTTTACCGTACAATGCTGCCTTTTGACGACTCTGTGAAAGAGGCCTTTTGAAAACATTGTGGGAAAAGGAGAAAATGCTGGTAACCAGCATTTTCTCCTTTTCCCACAATGTTTTCTACCCCATCAAGAGAAAGTTGCACCGTTTTAGCCACATTAAAATTGTCGTCTGCAAATGCTTTCAGTTTGGACAAGGCTAAAATTTTGTCGTCTGGTAAAGGGTTAAAGGCTGAATGTATGAAAGAAACCAGTGATACAGAAACGGAGACTGTAAACCAAGATCAGACTGCACATTTGTGCACTGCACATTCTGTGCAGCCTGTTCTTGAATCTAAACCGCCTCCAAATAATGCTTGTAATACTGAATGTGGTTAAAGGAATAAAGATACTTGGAGATCTCATTTTTAAATCCTTTCAGCGCCGTAGGCGAAAACAGGGCTTTTGCAGACGACACAGATCAAGATCAGACTACACACAACACGTAGTTTAAGCTTTTATTTATACCGTCTGTTCATTTAGCCTAGTCTATAAATATACAAATGAGCCACGCTCTGTAATGCATCTGCGAAAAATATCGGCAGTCCGCGCAGGCTGACCTGGCCCGAAACTTTTCGCCACTGGTCAATTTTCTGTATGTCCAAGGACCAGTCTACCTCATGATTAAGTCGGTTGTTAAAAAAAGTGGCAATTATTGATCAATGATTATGTGATGCTTGATTGGTATGATGGATAACGCAGATGAATTAAGCCCCCTTTTGCCAGAACGTGGCTCAAATCTTTCTGAGTGTCGGTGAATTGTATTTTCATCCGTCGAAGGAGGTCTAGTGGATATATTAGCCCTTATCCTGCTAAGTAAGTGAAACATAATGTTCAGACCGGTCGTAAAAACCCGAATAATGCTATTTCAAAATTATTT
The DNA here is from genome assembly GCA_945859785.2 of Tridacna gigas. Classification (NCBI taxonomy): domain Eukaryota; kingdom Metazoa; phylum Mollusca; class Bivalvia; order Cardiida; family Cardiidae; genus Tridacna; species Tridacna gigas. Next base: position 45,316,336 of record OX244030.2, on the reverse strand, counting down.
TTGGGAGAAAAACGTCACGTTATCGGACAGCGTAGACCTAAGATCAGACTGCACGTTCTGTGCAGTCTGATCTTGATCTACGCTGTCTGCAAAAGGTCAGTGAGTCGCGCTTAGCAGCTTAAGTGTTGGGATTTTCCATTGTTTACTGCTTGAATTAAAACCAAAGAAACATGATTCCAAAACAAGCTTTTTATTCGTATTTCTGCAGTTGTCAAGAACATTACCACCTGCATGGATTTCCTTTTGAAATGTTGACGGCCCTCTCGGAAAACAGAGCGGCAAAAAGGAAAATAAAGAAATACTCATTTTCTTTTTCTTCCTTTGTCACAATGTTTGTAAGTTTCTTCAGCCCATGTACTACTGCGTTACAATTTTTCGTAACTCTTATAATATGTGATTGTAATTTGTATTGTGTATTTTGGGCCGCTGGCCTATATATACCAATAAAGAACTTGAACAATTATGTATTCAACCCAATCACTCTTACATCACTCCATTTTTTTCAAGGATAATTTCAGTAATCAGCTGCAATGTTTTCGGAAGACGATGATAGAACCATTTCGGTACCAAGTAGCATTTGCTCAATGCGTCGGCCAAGATCAGGCTGCAAAGAACGATCTGCCCGATCTGTGATTTATACTGATCGTTATTTTTCCTGGACATTGTAATCCCAGTTCCTCCCCCCCCCCCCCTTCAAAAAATAAGCAGTATCGCTCTATTTGCAATCCGAAACTTTGAAAGTCCATCTCATTCTTTTAAAGGTTTTTCTGCCACTGGCGATTTGAAAATCTTTCTAGGACGTTTTAGACAAAAGATTAAAGATCAGACTGCACGTTCTGCACAGTCTGTTCTTGGATCTACAACGTCCACTAACTGGCCTTAAACTGTATCAAAAACATCTTCACGGCAGTCGAAATCTTCTGGGAGACCACACACACACACACACACACACACACAACACACAAAAAAAGTCTATTGCATTGAATTGGCAGCAAAATATATAAACCTCTGCGCACCTTTCCTGCCTTTGCGGACAGAGGAAAACCAAGATCAGATGCACAGAACATGCAGTCTGATCTTTGTTCTTGACTGACCGTCATTTCGTCACGCTGCTGACCAAAGGCCTTACAATTAGAATATTTAAGTCTCTTTAATGTACTAGTTATATACGTAGATTTATTTAGGGTTACACTGGCGATTGTGCACGTATGACTTTTACTAAACATGACCAATTTTTGTCAGTTTCTGACTTATTTGCGCAGTGTATGATTTTAACTATTAGGCTGCTTAGCGCCATTTAAGGACCTTTTGCGGACAGTGTAAATCAAGATCAGACTGCACAGAACGTGCGAAATAGCACAATTTTGGTTTTCACTATCAGCTTGAAAGTTTCATGTCACAAATTTAGTAGGTTAAGGGTTAAATTGATATAAACATGAAAATAGAAACATCCTGTGCGAGATCAACCTGTAATTAACCTAAAATGATTAGAACTATGGATTGTGTTCTGAAAGAAACACCCTAGAACCCTAATTATAGAGAGATGTATATGGAATTCAAAGTGAGAGACTCTGGGAATGCGCGGAAAGGTGAATTGGCCTCCGTAAGAAAACTTAGATACACTTGAAAACGGTAATAAACACACAATACTTGCAAAAATGTCACATGAGACTCATCAACATTTCGAGCGCCAACATTTCAGAAGAGAATAAACGCAGTCAGTAAAAATAACCAAACATTCCGATTCCAAGCAATCTTACGGTACAGACTCACACACAAGATATCTAACAGCGCATATCTAACACTTGACTTTACTTCTGTGATGTCCGATCTTGATCCACAATGTTACATAACTGCGACTAAAATCACCTGTGACAGCGAAAAGTTCGGGGTTCAAGTGCCGCAGAAATTCGTGCTGTAGTATCACACAAAAAATCTGTACTTAAAAATTCAATTCACAAATTTGAATAATTATTGTAGATCAAGACTAAAAACCACGTTAATTTAGTCTGATCTTGATCTACACTGTTTATTATGATATTCAACGCTATATACGAACCTATATACTAAAGAAGTCACACTCACGAATCGCCAGAATATATCAGAGGATAACCTTCAAAGCGCTGGACAGGCATAACTTGCTTCTGCGAAAAAAGTAGATCCAGATCAGACTGCACAGAACGTGCATGTGTGAATTTCTTATTGTCAGCCGTTCAGTTCGAAATGGTCTCGGACAAGGTAAGACAGCGCCCAAGTCCAGTTCTGGCAAAATAATGGCAGCACAATAATAAGTGCGATGTTGCATCGAAATAAGAAACTATTTGAAGCTGGGTAAAATAGTATTCAAACAAAAATAGTTGTTTTCTTAACGTGGTCGGATTTTTGTTCGAGGAAATATCAAAAAGTTTTGAGCCTCACATTGAAAAACAAGTTACTCAGATTCAAACTGTTTTATTTTTCAAAATCAATTTCCAAATCCATACATGTGTTCCATCTTGTTTGCAAGTCATTGATACCCGGTCTGTAGAAGTCTACATCTTGGTCCCGTAACTGGCCCTGTACAGCACCAGTGAAATCATCATCATCATCATCATCATTATCCTGACCTGGCGTCATCTTCTAGGCTCCTTCTGCCACGCTGGAATTCCTTCAACCAGCTTTTCTGAGTGTTGCAGAAGAAGGATAAGACAACCCGTATACAGCAGTCAGTCGCTCTTCAGCCTGTTTGGCAGACTGATTTTCCAGGACCAGAAACTTTATCGCAGATCTGTGCTCAGTTTCGTCTATTTTGATAACTCAAACTTGGTACATATATGTCCATTCAACAATTTGTGCTAATTAGATAATTACATACAGCAATATAATCCAACAAGCAATCAGATGACATCTGCTATCTAGAGCACAGAAAAAAAGACTGGCGGGTCAAGTGTTAACTTTCAGTGCCTGAGGCGAAAACAGGGGCTTCTGCGGAGGGTATACATCAAGATCATACTGAACAAAACGTGCAGTCTGATCTTTGATCAATACTGTCCGCTTGTTTAGTCAAGCCTATAAGATAAAAATCCTTCTCGGCTTCAGTGGATTGTGTTTTCAGGCTCTGAAAGAAATCGAGTATAAATATTTGGCGCTGAAAGAATAAAGCTGATGCGAGCGACTCACTGACCTTTTGCGAACAGTGTAAATTACAATCAGACTGTACAGAACGTGCAGTCTTATCTTGGATCTACACTGTCCGATAAAGAGATATTTTTCTCCAAAAAGTAAGTTTGAAATAGTAACATTCGGGTTCTACAATCGGCTTGAACGATGAAGGATGGAACGGTATTGCTGCCCAGATACATGAAGACAAATTCCCTTTGCCTATATCACGCATAAAGGGAATAATAACGTGCATTGTATCAAATCGTTTTCATAGAGGCCATCAGTGCGGTTGACGCCAAACAAAGCATTTTTGTACATAATTATGTAATGAAGTTCACTTCAGAACAGAGAGAAATAAGACACGTTCCGGACAGCGTCGGTCTTTCGATCGATCTACCGTCATGACAGTTGCAAAGCTGAACAAAACAAACCTATCGAATACGACCATAATATACACTAGGTACTGCAATGAATGAGTAAAAGAAACTGATGTATCCAACGGTGCAAAAGACATACTCTAACCTACGCTTATTTACAAAGCCAGTAGTTTGTTGGAACAATGTATTCCGACTGTATGTACGAGTATTTTCATATAATGTGTCACGCATTAATTCTTTCACTTCCAATGACGACTTAGCTGGCTTTTGCGAGCGGCGAAGATCACGATCAAACTGCGCAGAAAGTACACTTATCTTGGATCTACACCGTTCGCAACCTGGTGCTAAACTATGACCCACATCAACATAAATTGTAGTGGAAAGTCTTCTTTTTGATGTCGAAAAAAGTCGAATTTGTTTCGTTGCCATTATAAGAAAGAAGACAAGCGCTTGACCATTAAGAATCTTAAATAACGAGATGGGTGTGATGATGTAAGCTTAATCATATAAATGGTTTGAGGAACTTCGGGTACTTTTTCGAACTGTTTAGATTTAAAATCAAGGTCTGTATTCACCAACCATTTTTAATTTCATTCTAAGTCTAATTCTAGATTTTGAAGACAATACAACTTCTGATTGGCTAAACCATTTGAGCCATGCTCTGTGAAAAGGGGGCTTCATGCATCTACGAAAAGTATCGACCCAGGTCAGCCTGCGCAGTTTGAGCATGCTGACCTGGTCCGAAACTTTTCGCTACAGGTAATTTTTTGTATGTCCAAGGACCTATATAGCGAATAGCGAAATAGCGAAAAGTTTCGGCGAAGTGCGCAGGCTGACCTGGGTCGGTACTTCTCGCCGATGACTTAAGTGCCCTTTTAACAGAACATGGCTCAATTATGTACATTTTACAAGTTAAACGTTCAACTCACAGACAAATTTGCAGAAGGCGATATTAAAATCATATATTAAAGATAGCAGTTATCGACATGAGTTAATGTTTGGAAAAAAAAAAATACGTGGTAAAAGAAAAATGCTAATTATGAAAAATATATAAACCTTTGCGTCTGGTTAAATGAAATCGATGAACAATAAAGAAAGTCCAATAAGAAGATTCAAGGAAGAAATTGCTGAAATATTATTAATATTCTTTCTGGATAGTTTTCGAGACGAAAAATTTAATCCTTTACCAAACATTCCCGAGTTCCTTGATTTTGAAGAAGAAGGATTCTAAAAACAGCTTTGGAGAGGGAGAAAATGCTAGTAATAAGCATTTTTCTCCTTTTACCATTATGAATGTTTTCTATGATTTCAAATAATAAATCCCAAAATTTGAGCTTCAACTGGTTTATCGTCTGCAAATCCTTACACTATAACCAAATCTAGAATTTTGCCGTCTGGTGCATGGTTGAAGCCTGGCCCACTGGATAAAATAGACAAAAGAAATGGTAATGACATCAGATCACGTGATCGCCCAAGGGGGAAGTGACGTGTTTATTAGTTTGGTTCCCGTTCATCATTTTTTATTTAAGGAATTCTATGATTAAAGTATATTACTTAGCCACGCCAGAAATTAGATTGCAGGAAACCTCTAGTCAAATAGACTGTTGATTAATAACATCAACGCGTGCTTAAATAAGGACCGCGGCATGACCAAGACGCAACGTCAAACTAATTTCTCCTCAAAATTGATGTTGTCACGTTTACCCTATGATTCTTGTGACAGGGATTTGAAATATTCTTTAAAATCGGCAACTGTCGTGAATTAGGTTTAAATACATACAGATGTAAGGCCAGTTAATCAAGCATAAATATATGTGGTAACATTGTCACCTTCAATTTCACCTTTTTCCACAATGTTTTTCGAAATGGTCAGCTACGAGGTGAAAATAATTGTCTGCAGGGATGAGTAAACTATGAGACTGTTTAATGAGTCCTTTAACAATGTTGTTCGGCAGGAAACAACAAAATTCGATGTCTTGCAAATTCAACTGTTTCTTTGGAATCATGTGACATTAACTTGTCACTTAGTATTGTATTGCAATAACACGATGTATGTGATATAATGTCTGATTGAAATGATCTTTACTGCTTATATTTTTCCAACACAAACCATTTCAAGGTTTTTGGTGATCAATGCGGCTTCCTCCGTGATGATTAAAGAGTTACAATATTATCAAGTTGTCTATTGATATTGTTGAGGGCATTCATCGTTGCTCACTGAGTAAAGCTTAGAGATTTGCAATCGAGGAATTCTGGTTCTATATCTGCTGACTGCGCTAGTCACGTTGAAGTGTCCTTTTGCAAAGTACTGCAGAGATCCGACCCTGTACAATGAAAAGTAATTAATGAGTAAGCCGTCGTGGACAGATAACTGGAGTGATTTTAAATTCGCCAGAAATTATCAATTTAAAAAGTCACGAAGAAAGCTTATTATGATGGGCCATTATATGCGTCTAGACTTTACTCCATGTACTTACAAATCTAATTATGAGATATTCTTCTGATCAAAACATAAAAGGGTTCCTGCGTGGTTAAGGTACTGGTAGTTTGGAGGTCGTAGGTTTGATCCCCACTGCTGGCTCTTTTTTGCAAGCGTGTCCTTCAGTAAGACAGTTCAGAGCCCAGCCTAGTACAGGCGAAACATATGAACACATGTATGATTGACCTGTCGTCTCGATATGGATGCAGTTATGTTGATTATAGCGTATTTACTGATATTCCATTAACCAATCAGAGTCATAAACACATCCCGCTGTACAGTGTTTCGACGATATTCGGAAAGCAGCCAGCGGCTTTGGAAGAAGACTATGTGATCCTACGGGTAAAAGAAACTCAAGCAAATCATAGATGGGTACGTTGCGCGCCGTGATATGACTGTAAAATGATTTTAAAAACAGCGTAAAGGGTAATACAGACAAAACAATTCGTTCGTATGGTGTTGAACACCGTTTTAAACATTATTTCATTTATATCAATGCGGCCTGTGCGCCTCTGCATGATTTCCAGGAGTATCTATTACCAGAACTTCGCAAAATATTCTTCCAAAGCCACTGGCTGCTTTCTCGCGTCACCATCGTTAAAAAAATAATCAGCGATGGGAGAGGAATGAATCTTGTCGCAATGACTTTCATCAATCCTCGGAAAAAAATTGTCCGAGCTGAGGATCCGTACCACCGTACCCCTAATCTAAATACCGACTGCGCTACCGGGCTTGGCTGATGAACAATAAAACACATAGAATTGCATAAAGGGTCCTCTTTGAGATGACTCGGTCCTGCGATTGTCTAAGAGTATTTAGAACATTATTCTCGTCGATAAATTGTCTATCAAACGAACCGCACTGATTTATCTCCGTAAGGCTCGACAGAGCCGAGTCAGTAACAAACGTCTCTCAGTGGTTCTCACGCTTAGGAAACATATAGCACTATGTAACTCTCTATCTCATAAAACAATTCTTTAGCCTTGTTTATTTGTCTGATGTTAACCATAATCCTGCTAAATAAGTTAAATGAAACTTTCAACTCGATAGTAAAATCCCGAATAATGCTATTTCAAACTCATTTTTGGGAGAAAAATATCAGACAGTGTAGATCCAAGATGAGACTGCACTTTTTGTGCAGTCTGATCATGATCTACACTGTCCGCAAAAGATCAGCGAGTCGTGCTTAGCAGCCTAGGGTTTAAATCGTTCGTTTCCAATATTATTTCAGTTATTTCGGGGCCGCCTGTGCAGTTATCCATGCTTTCCTGGAGCGACTTTCACCGTTAATGCGCACAGTGTTCTTTCCTAGCCTCTGACGGCTTTTCCACAGAGCCGAGGTGGAAACAATGTTCGGCGGTTAGAGAGGAATGAGTACTATCCAAAAGACAATCTGCAATCCTAGGAAAGAATTTGACCGAGCTTAGAACTCGATCCTTTAGTTTCAAGTACATAACCGACTTAGCTACTAGGCTCATCCCAAAGCGTGAAGCATTTTTTTCCCAGAAAGTCAAGCAAAGTGGAGATTGTAGATAAAAGACCACCCTGCGCGTTATGTACAGTCTGATGTTGATCTACATTGGCGTCAAAGACAATCATTGTTGTGAAAGGCGCCATAAGGGGGTTAACAGATGACTGTGGAAACATAAGACTCAAATTTGAAAAATCAACACGAACGATGATTCAATGCATGAAAACATAAATACATAATCCATGCTGTGTGAAAAGGGGCCTTAACCCTTTACCACACAATCCCGACTTTTAACGACCCTGAAGAAAAAGCCTTTTGAAAACATTGTGGGAAAAGGAGAAAATGCTGGTAACCAGCATTTTTTCCTTTTCCCACAATGTTTTCTACCCTTCCCCCAAAAAAATTTAATTAATCAAATAATTTGATTTGTCGTCTGCAGATGCTTTCAATTTGGACCTGTCTAAAATTTTGTCGTTTGGTAAAGAGTTAATGCATCTGAAAAAAAGTATCGACTCGGGTCAACCTGCGCAGTCCGCGCAGGCTGACCTGGGCCGAATCTTTTTGCTTTTGGTCTATCTTCTGCTTGTCCAAGGACCATTCTACCTCATGATTTATTCCTTTGTTAAAGGAAAATGGAAAAAAAATGGATCCATAATTATATGTTGACTTGCACGGTATAATGCATCACGGAGATGCATCAAGCCCCCTTTTCATAGAGCATGGCTCAATATTATAAAATTCAATAAATGAAAACATGAATAAGAATAAGATTTTTTCATAACGCGTCTTTCTCGGGTCGTTAAATCTCGAGGTTAAATGCCTGGTAAGAATGATCTTCTAAATTTTTCGAAATACATGTATGCGGAAGTTAAAAATTATGAACAAGTGGCCACTACTAAAATAATATGTAGTTTTTTTTTTTTAAATGATCTTATTGCGTCACAGCTCGTCGATTTCCGTCATATCTCGTCTTTTCAGCAAAGGGTAAAATATAACTTATAAACAGTCTTGAAAACAAACGCGTGTAGAAAACAGACCGAATGCTTGTAACAAAATTTCAGTCTGATACGGCGTTTTCCAAGCTGACATCCCAATATTGTAAAAAAAAAAAAGTATTTATACCGAAAATAGTTTAATTTAAAAATGTTACTGACATAAAGAAGGACTCGTTTTCTGAAGTTCTATTTTAAAGGGGTCTTTATATAAAACATAAAACAGACTATGAAAATGCCTTCAAAGATGGGACCCGGAGACTGAAACTTTGTATATCATTCTGTTGGAGGTGAATACTTTGAGGGAACAAAATAAACAAATCAGCGAAACCTATGAAGAATCAAATTTTAGCTGCTTAGATGCATTTTATATTTGAACACTCCAAGTAATGTCACCTTTGCTCGTGAATGAAAATTTGCTGTCTTTGGCAAGATTTTCTAAAAATCTAGTTTACTCCTACAGTCCCTTTAAAGCAATGAGACATTCTTCGATTTACGAAAACAGGATTATTAATTCACGTATGCGTTGAAGATAGAATGCTACTATCTACAACTAAGTTTCAATGTATCAACCATTCATCATTACCTGGATAAAATAATATTGACCCTTTACCAAGCAGGTCTGAGTTTTAACGATCCTGATGAAGAACACGTTTGAAAACACTGGAAAAACGAGAAAGTGCTGGTAACCAGACTTGTTTCGTTTTACTTCAAAGTTCCTCGTCCTTTTATCAAGGATAAATCTTCTCATTGGACCCACAGTTAATATGCTTTTGGCAATTGCTGTCATTTTGGGCGATTTAAAATTTTGTTGTCGGGTATAAGGTTAAAATATTTGACAAAATATGCAAGAAATGACAGATTATGAAATGATATGCAGTTTTAAAAAAGTGGGACAATGGTGCAATATTACTGAATACGTTGAACGAGCCGCAACCGGTAAAATATGAAAAAAATCAAAATCGCGTCACATCTTGTCAAATACCGTCATATCTCGTCAAAATTTTCGGGATTAATGTCTTTAACAGGCGATAATGAAGACATAGCTGTTATTCATATTTATAGAACACTTGGCAGGTATCGCTCGCAAAATAGAATTATCTTCTTTGAATGATTGATTCCATAACACTTCATATTCCGCGTTTATTTAATCATATATTCATCTCAGGACGACGGCCACATTCCGGTAGTTAGACCCTCCCCTGCCGTCTCCTGGTTCCCGAATTATCTCGCCAAATTACACGTTATAGTCACTTCGGGATACTTTCGTCAATTTCCCCTGCATTGAATCATGGTTGCAAATTTAATTTTTGATCGCGTAATTACCGTTTGCTACTCTATCAATTGCGCATAATAAATTCAAGTATCCGGAATGATAAATAACAATTTTTAGAGAACTTGACTTTATTGTGTCTATTATGCAAAAAGATTATTTCTGACAAAGTTGGGGCCGAATTAAGTGAGCGCTGGGTTCGTCTAATGGATGTTTATGCCTAGCAGTGATATGGCAATTGATTTGTGTTATTGCGAATAAATACAGTTTTATATGGAAATGCAAGAGGAGAAAAAATAAGTCTAAGCTCTTCGGATACTCATTTCAACATTAGGTCTTTCTGCGGACAATGTAAGCTAAGATCAGACTGCACAGAACGTGCAGTCTGATCTTGGTCTACATTGTCCGATAGCGCAAATATTTTAGTCTTTGAAACTTGTAAGTGTGGTATATGGGGCTTCTCCCTTGGCTTAAAATTGTTCATTTCCTTTGCTAAGCATGAACAGAGTTAGTAAAACGGCCAAAAGTTTGTCTTTCTGGGTCATCTGGCGAACTAACGACGACTTTGCGATTTTCAATGGTTTTGTTTGCTTGTTTGTTTGTTCGTTTGTTTGTTTAATTCTGTCTTTGTTTCTTTGGCTGTTTATTTATTTGTTGCAACGCCCCTTCGTGGCGTTGATTTTGTAATCAGGAAATCCTGAAATCGATTCCCCTTGGAGGCATTGTCCAAGTATTCTTTGGCATGACAGTGCAGAGCTCAAGCCTAAGAATGATGTAATCCTGAACTAATATGGATTAATAAGCTGTCGCCGTGATATGACGTAAATTTTAATGAAAGCGGCGGAATATGACTGAAATTTCGTTAAAACACCATATTGTCTTCACAGGAGCCTAGGCGAGGTTCAAAGCGTATGGTGCTTCTGCTCAACTTTACATCCACCTTTTGCATGCATCTGGGGGTCAGTATATCCACGCAAACAACCCTTACGAAATTGTCCGAAAGTAGTCTTAGGTCGAAAAGACCGAATGTACGCATTCTGCTTTTTCGGAAACACTACTGTCAGTCCGTCCCCATATTGTGAATATCGTACATGAGTGCCTACAAAGATATTGCAGGTATGGATGGACTGGCCCGCCGTATCCCTTGACAAATGCCGATATGACGTCAGTCCATGGGAACCAATGGTACCATTTCTGTCAAGTTATGTGTAGCCTATGTTTAAAGATGCCATGGCAGATGCCGATTTGACGCCAGACTATAGGAACCAAGAGGAACCAAGAGGTCGATTTCTGTCAAGTTATAAGTGGCTCATGTTTGAAGATGCGATTGGCGAATGCTGATTTGACAACAGACCATTGGAATTAAGAGGTCTTGAGTCGCTTGACGATGTGGGTTCGTGCCCCACGGCTGGCCATCTGAAAATACTTAGTCTTTCGGATGAGACGTTAAACCAAAGTGCCGTGTGACTTAGGATGGGTTTTGTCTTGTATCCTGCACTATCCCATGGGACCCAAATGTACCATTTCTGTGTAGTTATATGTGGCCCATATTTAACGATTCGATTGGAAGATGCCGAATTGACGTCAGACCATAAGAACCAAAAGTACCATTTCTGTCAAGTTATGACAAGTGTTTAAATATGCGATTGGCAGGTAAATAATTTCCATCGTTTAAGCCATATTTATTTCGTCGTCTTGCTTTGAATTTAGAAAAGTCCAAAGCTTTGTCGCAAGGTTTTGTCGTTTGATAAAGGGTTGGTATACTGAATTCGTGCCTTCACGAAGAGGGCGACAGCAGTCAAGAAACAGACCGAGTCTTTTCCTCGCTAGCAAGCAAACTGTTTCGATTTCATTTCCACTTCATTATAATATTAAAAGAAAATGGGGTACTGGACGACACTCACGAGAAAAGAGAAATGTACTCGCAAAGAGCACCAATTAATAAAATGTAAAATTCAAATTGTAGTATAACAGAGCTAAAGTGTCACATGGTAAGGGATCACCCAAATGGTATTCCATATAAATACGAGCCATGCTATGTGAAAAGGGAGCTAAAAGCATCTGCGAAAAGTATCGACCCAGGTCAGCCTGCGCGGACTGCGCAGGCTGACCTGGGTCGATACTTTTCGCTGTTGGTAACTTTTTTGTATGTCAAAGGACCAGTCTACCTAGTGATTCAGTAGGTTGCTATCAAAAGTTGCAATTATGGATCATAATTATGTAATGGCTTGATTGGTCCAATGCATCACGGAGATGTATTAAGCCCCATTTTGACAGAGCACAGCTCATGTATAAAGCGAAACTTAAAAAATCTTTTAAACGATGAGTTAAATTCCTGTTTGTACATATATACAATAATTCCAAAACTCATGATAACCGGTCTGTGCTGTTGTTGTGGGTTTGTGTGTGTGTGTGTGTGTGTGTGTGTGTGTTCAATTGACACAATGTCGACGTTACAGTATATTCATATGGATGTGTGGAGTTAAGGCATCGATTTTTAATGATAGGCAGTAAAAGCCGATGCATGCCGTTTAGTTACGGAATACCTCTAGCGTAATCGGATTTATAATATTTTTCTGGGGACTAATTCCGATTCACAAATTGGCGCAATTGTGTTTCATGCGGTCTAGATTAGTTTAGTTTGCATTCAACAAGAACTTAGGCGTTTACTCCCACAGTTTAGCATGTAAATGAAATTTACAAGGGTATTATCCCATTTAATGTTCGATTGAACGCGAATCTTAATTAACCAAACAAAACCGGAGCCTGCTTTGGTGCGAATTAGAAGTGAAGCAGAACATTGTTCCCAGACTACAGCCTTATGGCGACCTTGTCTCACAAGTGTAGTTCATTTTAAAATGTCATCTTTTTTTTTTTAATTTCGAAATTCCATAAGCAAGGGAAGGTTTGCTATATTATTGGGTGTCTTTTTCACGCACAGAAAGCGGCAATCTAAGTATAGAATAAAATTAAAAAATATTAGAGGGGTAAGGCGGCACCAACATTCCCATTCCCCCTCTACTGCATTTGCAGATGGTGTTAATTAAGATCTAACTGCTTAAATCCTGCATTCTGGTCGTGGATCTACATCGTCGGGGAGTTGATTACAAAATATGGCTTATGCAAATTTGTACATCAAAACTATCATGTCGTTTGCGCCACTTTTAATCTGTCGTCTCAAAATGCTTTCAAATTGGACGAGTCTAAAAAATTGTCCTCCTGCAGACGACTTAAGTAGTCTTGTAGCAGTCCATTTGAAAACACTAGTTCAAAACGAGAAATGATTAGAAACGAACAATTTCTCCTTTTATCACACAGTTTACATGTGAATAAATTCATGTAACCAAAAATAATTGAGTATTCTGTGAATAAGGTGCTTATTGCATCTGCAAAAAGTATCGACCCAGGTCAGCCTGCGCAGTCCGCGCAGACTGACCTGGATCGAAACGTTTTTCTACTTGTAAATTTTACGCATGTGAAAGGACCATTCTGCAATATAAACCAATCGTTTGTTAGACAAAATGGATTTTATGGGTCCCTAATTTTGTGATGACTTGGTATATAGTGAAATACGGAAACGCACTAAACCCCCTTTTGCCAGAGCGCCGCTCTAATATAGATTAATCATCTCTAATGTACATCAGCGTTTTCGTTAGAGTCGTTTGCTACCAGTTTTTCCATAAGGTAATGATAAATAAAAGTTAAAAATTAACGTTTTACCAAATGACAAAATTTTATACTTGACCGAACTGGAAGAATGTGCAGACAACAAGTTAATTGTTGCTCAAATTATGGATTTTTCCATTGAATTGGAAGAAAACATCATGGGGAATGGAGAAAATGCTAGTTACCCATATTTACTCATTTTACAACAATGTTTTCAAAAGTCTTCCACCTCGGGTTTGTTATAATTCAGAAGGGGTCTATTATTATTTTTTTTTTTGCCGTGACACAAAAGTTCATGAAAAACATTGACAGGTACTACTAAATTAAATGAGCCGTGCTCTGTGAAAAGGGAGCTTAATGCATCTGCGAAAAGTATCGACCCAGGTCAGCCTGCGCAGTCTGTGCAGGCTGAACTGGGGCGAAACTTTTCGCTATTAGTCAATTTTCTCTATCTCCAAGGGCCAGTCTACCTAATGATTGAGTCGGTTGTTTAAAAAAGTTGTTATTATGGATCCATCATTATGTGATGGCATGATTGGTAAGATGCATCACGGAGATGCGTTAAGCCCCCTTTTGCCAGAGTATGGCTCTAATTTTATTTTATTTGCAAACATGTAGAAACTGGACTGTCACAATTACTAAAAATGTGCAATTTTGTGTTCGATTAATGGGATGGCTGTTTTGAAATTGGTAACTCAGTCACGTGGTATTTTGAGATCAGAAATGACGTCATCATACTTAACTGAATACGATCCCATTTAAGCAGCTCGGGTTTTTAACCATGTGGCATTTCCACAAGCCTTTACGAAACGTAGCATGAAATCTGAAAATACCTTAACCCCTATGCTGCTAAGCGCGACACAATGACCTATGAACAGCGTAGATCAAGATCAGAATGCACACAACGTGCAGTCTGATCTTGGATCTATACTATCCTATAAGGGGATTTCTTTCTCTAAAAATACCCTTGAAATAGGAAATTTGGGTTTTTACTATCGACTTGAAAGTTTCGTTTTTTCTATTTAGCAGCTTAAGGGTTAAGAGGCTACGTGTCACACTAAGGAAAAACCGTAAGACTTGATTATATTTCTTACACTCCTCTCTCTTGATTACTGATGGTTTGCCAGCTATTAGCTCAATAAATTCAGTGATTATAACATCGTTTTTTAGTTTTACGTGATTTTAGTAATCCGAATACCCCCTTTACCTCTTCCACTGCCAATGTCGCCTTAGATAGTTTTTGCTAACGGCGTTGATCAAGATCAAGTCGTACGAAACGCGCAGTCTAATCTTGGATCTACACCATCCGCTACCTGGTACTAAAGTTTGACAAAAATTGTCTTCAGTTTATATGAAAAAAAGAAAAAAAATGTACGCCACACCTCTGAGAGAAGTCCAATGGTTTAGTTGGCAGCGATCGAGTTATACTCGCATAGTTATGATAATGTTTATAACAAGCCAAGATGCCCGTTTTATTGCCACAAATATTATTTGCCATATAATATACCTCTCCAACTCTGCTCTGTGTCACTAAGGAGACAAATGACAACTGACGTATCCCAGGGGTCTTTCTGGACGTTTAGTGCGCATGCGCAATAGTATAACCTGATTACAGTGGTCGCTGGACCATCATTAATTCAATTTCAAAACACTATATCTCTCCTTGTTTCTGGCAATAACTGAATAAATGACTTAAATTGGTGAGCTGGTAACAAAATTTGACAAAATTCCCACCTTTGATTTGATAACGTTTCCACCAACAGAACTGTATTATGGCCATAATTTATTAAACTCGCGTGAAAGTAATTGCAATTGTCTCTTTTGTGGGAATTATTTATAACTGTTCGATCCGTAACAAAGTTAGACAGCTTAATTCGTCCCGGAAATATCCCATCACAAAATTTATCTTAATTATTAATGGAATTGCCTCCAAATTCCGGATTAGCGGCTATTGTTTATAGACTTCAACTGTGTTGGAAAACAAAATTACCGATCGTTACAGAAGAAACTAACTATCGAAGATTTAAAGGCGTGTAAACAGTCATTTGACGCCTTACAGAGACAAATCCGCGAGAGCTTTGCCCGTCACTGATGACTTCTTTACGACCGAAACGAGGCTGGAAGTCTCGAACCACGTGAATGTATGCGAGATTTAAGAAGATTTGGAAATTAAAACTCCTAATGGGGGGAATATCCACGTTAATGAGTTAATTTAAGATCTACTAAGTTGGGTTAATTCTGCTTTAATGCAGTTTGGGAGATTTTCTCACGGAGAAGCATTGTTTACAACTTTTAAAGATACATAAAACGCGAGGAAATCCCCATATTACAGATAAATTGAGGTGAACGGAGGAATTAGAGAATTTTATCGAGGGATATATGAAGTTTGATACTCTGTAAATTAAAGTACTTTGCTGTCTGAGAGGATTTTTTCCCTTCAAATTTCCTTCTCCAGGGGAATTTATTCGGTTTCTTTTGAGTAAAATGCTGTTGTCAACATTATTTCCATATAATCTCGGCGGTAGTGCACCTATCCATTCTTTTGTGCTGCTCAGTCTTTTGATAATAAACTTTCAAAACGGCTGGCTGCTTTCTGAAATAAACATTGTCGAAAGCATGTCTAGTGGAGAGAGAGGGAATAAATCCTGCTCCTAAAGTATAACCAATCTTCTAAAGGACTTTGTCCAAGCTTGGATTCGAACCCACGACTCCTGGATTATAAGCTGTGTGTACGTTACCTCCAGAGCTACTGGGCCCAATTCCCCCGTTCATTTAACCCTAAAAGAGCCCTTCACAACTATAGTTGCCTTTGCGGTCAGTATAGATCAAGATCAGACTGCACAAAATGTGCAATCTGATCTTCGATCTACACAATCTGCTTTGTTGAGAAATTCTGGAAAAGAGTGACCTTAAAAAAATTGCAATTATTATGGTATGAGTCTTTTTTCCAGATTGAAAATGTCCCCACGGTTTATTCGGCGCTCTGAGAGTTAAAATTATCAAAGGAGCAAACCAACGTGTATGATACACGGCTTGAATTAAAATGAAGACTTACCCTTCTCTAGTTAGCAGCATCGGAAAACATCTTGGGAAAAGAAGCAAGTGCTTGCAAAGACCAATCGCTACTTCGCCCAAA
The DNA here is from genome assembly GCA_945859785.2 of Tridacna gigas. Lineage (NCBI taxonomy): Eukaryota > Metazoa > Mollusca > Bivalvia > Cardiida > Cardiidae > Tridacna > Tridacna gigas. The sequence goes on along the minus strand of OX244030.2, from coordinate 45,299,801 downwards.
ATGTTTCCAATACTGCTCTTATGCTTTCCATGTTTGCGCACCAAAGCAGCTGTTCCTCCTCCAACAATGTCTTCCATAGGAACCATGCTCTGTGAAAAAGGGGCTTAATGCATCTACGAAAAGTACTGCGCAGTCCGCGCAGACTGACCTGGGTCGATACTTTTCTTCGTGGGCCAATTTTTCTGTATGTCAAAGGACCAGTCGACGTTATCATACGGTGGGTCGTTCTACAAAATGGATTTTATAGATCCATAATTATAGGGTGACTTCCTTTGTATCATGGATCACGGAGATGCATTAAGCCCCTTTTCACAGAGCATGACTCACGTGTTTTATTAAAGTAGTGCACTTCTTTCAGATGTCTGTCCTTTCTGTAATTCTCAGTGTAGCTGAATGTGCTGGCTTTTGACCTACTTTTTCGTACTGATAACAAATGAATGAATAGAAATTTGTGATTGGTCAGAAATCTAGACATGTTTATATTGTAAGGGTTACTACCTATTTGCCGGCAAATTTACGCCGTCTATCTTTTCTATATTTCTTGGGTTTTTTTTTTTCCTTAGAGCGCCTTGTAAATCAAACGCCTAATTCTCAGTTTAATAAAACCAAAATAATTCCAATTCAAACGTTGTTCTTGTCGAGAATGTTTTAGCAAAGCGGATATTGCAGGGTAGAGATCAGATTGTAGGTTTTGTTCAGTCTGATCTTGACCTGTGCTGGCCTCCAAGGCAACTATCATTGTGAAAGGCGCTTTAAGGGTTCTGTCTAAAACTAGCCTTACAGTAATATGATGAATTGCTAAATAGGAGTATCAAAAACACATTCACCTGCGAAAAGAAGTAGACTGCGATCAGAGTGCAGGAATGTGAGTGCAAGCGGTAACTCCCGTCTATTTGTATGAGATCAGGGTCCGTATTCACCAACCATTTTTAAGAACATGCTTACTCTTATTCCTTAAGATTTTCTAAATTTGAAAGTAACACAATTCCTGATTGGCTAAACCCATTGGTTTAGCCAATCAGAAATTGTGTTACTTTCAAATTTAGAAAATTCTGGAAAATAAGACTAGGAACATTCTTAAGAATAGTTGGTAAATCCGGACCCTGATACATTTTTTTTTTTTTTTTTTTGTACATACAGTATCTGAATACGATACTATAGTCTATCCTTGACGGGTGTTATCGATCGAGTGACATGCCCAAAATTCTTTGCAAGATTCCGATGTGAAATCTAAAAATATCTCAAGAGGCTACGTAGCACAATAAGGAAGTACCAGTAAAACCTTAAAAAAAAAAAAAATCTCTCTCTTATTTATTTGATTTGCCAGGTATAACCTTACTATATTCAGTGATAAGGCATTTTTTAAATTTAGGTTCGAGGAAAAAAAAAAATCTGTGTAGCCCCCTTTAAAATAGGTAGTTCATTGTGATTGCTTGAAATGCCTCACAGATTGAGCTTGATTTTCAATGAGCAGAAAACTTTGCGCGAAAAGGATGGCTTACTAGCTACCAGCATTTTCTGTTTTCCCACAAAACCTATTTTGGTCCATATTTTGGAAATCAAATGATCAGATACAAATTGCAAGGAAATAACCACCTTGTTTTAAAAAGATTATAACATTTTTATTTTTAATCAATAAATCAGATTTACTTTCAATCGGATATGCAATATATTGATGCCAAATCCCGTTGCATTTGCTAAAACGTAATCAGGAAAGAAAATAAGCAAAAAGACGTGAGGTGTTAGAATGACGCCTTGCTGCATTCCTGTGACACATTTGACCATTTTCATTACGAAACGTGAAAAGTTATTTTGCATTGTTTACCTCACCAATAAGAAAACAATGTCATTTCGACAAATATCAAAATTGCGAAATAAGATTCAGTCTTTTTGAGACAAAAGTACACAGGATGCGATCCACATTTTTAAATCCCTTCAGGCATAGCTCTGAGTCTGCAATATGATTTTAACCAGAGCAAAATGTTATATAAATATTTTTGCCATGCTCTGTGAAAAGAGTACTTAAAGCACCTGCAAAAAGTACCGAGGCATGTCAGCCTGCGCAGTCCACGTAGGCTGACCTGGACCGAAACTTTCTGCTATTGGTTAATTTTCCGCATGTAAAAGGACCATTCTACCTCATGATTCAGTCGGTTGTTAGACAAAATGGACTTTATGGATCCATTATCATGTGATGACCTGCTTAGTATCATGCGTCATGGAGAAGCATTAAGCCCTCTTTTGCAAGAGCATGGTTCATTTGGATGAGGGAACACTGAGCATGAGGCAAACCTTTTGAAATTTTGAGTTTTTCGATCTGCTGTCTATATTCACTCGCTCCAGGGAGGCGTTGTTGTCTAACCAGTTGGTTTTATAACCCTTGTAGTGCACAGTACTTGAAATAGGCATTCTCAATCGGCACAGAAGATGCAGACATTACAATTAGCTGCTGGGGCGGAATTATCGGCAGAAAAGTGAGCAGTGTTAATCTGTGCAGTCTGATATTACGCAATATTGTCTGCCTAAGCATTTAAATTTGGGCTCGGCCATGCATTTGTAAGTTAGCATCGTGAAGAATTTCGTTTTCGTTTTTCGTTTTCCGCTGCGTGTGTTAAGTGCTAAAGTCCACCCTCTTTTCTCTCTTATAACATCGGATTGAGTCCAAATACGTTCAACGCTTCAGGGTACTAGGGCCTAGAAGGAATCTTGTGTATCTCCGTACTGAAGATGTGGGATAAGAAACCCGAGGGCCCTAATTTCGACCATCTCTCGAGGAGATGGGTTTTTAATGTGAGTGTCCTTGGGCAAGACACTTCAGAGCCCAAGCCGTGTGGCAAATAGAGAAATTACGCCGAAGAAATAATTTCTCTTTTACGAGCTTTTTTATGTATTATTTTTTTACTCTCTGGACGTCATGAGAAGAATTGTCTATTATGTCTACGAAACTTTTGTGTTAAATTCATTTCGTGAAATAGCAGACATGCGGCCATTCAAGACAGGAGATAAAATGCTAAAAAAAGGCCTTATAATAACTAATTACCGCTTGCTGGTGTTCCTCTGTGGCTACAACGTTTTGCGTGGATTAATGCCACTGAACCTTTATTCAGTTTGATAATTCCTATTCTACTAGGATGTTTTTTTTTTTATCCTCTACTGCACTTTGTTTTACAGAGTTAATGAGATAATATAGTTTTTACAACAATAACCCCCGAAAACTGCTGGGTAATAAGGCATAGGGATACTGCTGCTTTATGATTCACTTTGCGCGGAATCTGCAATCCTAATCAGTGGGAACACCAATTACAAGTCACTGCGCACTGATTCGATAAAAAATAAATCCAATTTTAATGCTTCGAATTGGCCCAGATTCCCGAAACAAACACACAAAAAAGTGGCAATTAGATGATTTCGGAGAAATTAAGATTGGTTGAGAATCACAACGAAAGTATTTTTAGCCGTTCGCCATATGCGTAATTTTTAGACTTAACAGAAGTTGGCGCAAATGACACACAAACGAGAAACTTTTTAAAGAAAATAAACCTTTTTTACGAACTCGAAAACATTGCTGAAAAAGTTTGCATTTTGGAATGTTAACAACATTATTTTTTAAAAAAAAAAAGTGTTTTGAAAAGTTGTCTTTTAAATGGGCATACATGTATTTGTATATGAGCGGTAATGGGGTAAATTTGTACTCTTACGCTATGGACTTTGTTTGACCATACTTTTGCTTTCATTAGCAATGGAGCGCCAAATACACGGCACATGCATTTCAGTCAGTGAAGAAAAACATCCATATGTTTCAAAAAGTAACTCGTCCAGAATGTTACGACAGTCGGGGCAGCTGTTCTTCCATTCTTGGAATTGCTATACCATAACTATGCACGACACTCTCCCAAAGCAAACTACTGCCTCCCACATACATGTATGAGTATTTCAGAGTAGTTCTTGCACAACCCAAGTCCTTCAATAGTGACAACATTAAATTGCAGAAACAGCCTCTTATATGAGTTCATGCATTATCGTTTTCATTAAATGAGCTTGCTGAATCATATAACACGTAATTTTAGTCAACGAGTGTAATAAAAGGTTATAGTAATAATAAAAAAATATAAACACGAATTTTAGATTTTATTTCTTTATTTATTTAGGATTTAAGGACTAACAAACACTCTGCATGATTACAATTAGCCTGTATATTGTATCTACAGGAGTCGATGTCCAATGGCGTAGCTCGGTGTAAAATGTGTACATACACAGGTAGATAGCCAATTGGCATCTGGTAGAATGAAAAAAAAAAAAGCTTTCTTGAGGCAGCAAACTGACTTGTTTTCGGAAGCCTGTTGGTCGAAGCACTGCATTTAGTGTTTGAACATGATAATTAGAAAATAATCTACTCGTATACGTCATACATACATGTATATAGTGGGTGTAACACCGATACTGAATGCATCCGGGTTGTAGTAGATCATTGCGTGTCCTAGTAGTTATAAATACTTCCTCTTCAAAGTCGTAAAGTCGAGCAGTTTTGCTATACAATTTCATCGAAAAAAAAAAAATTAATGGACAAGTACAGAGTATGTTTTTATGCTGATTTCTGGATGGAGGGAGATCAATTTTGATATTTCCCCGGGTACTATTTGCTTGTGACAACTTAAAGGAGTGACCACTTAAAGGGCCTTTTTTTTAAATGTGATTTTTCCAAGGGTAACTGCATTTGAGGTGGAATACCAAAAAATATCTAAGCTTATGATACCACTTTCTGTACTTTTTCTAGGCTACTGTTTGTGAGAGAAAAGAAAAAAAAAAACAGTTCCCTCAGTGAGGAGCAGCAAAGGGTCAAAGGTTTTGATTCTTCCTCTAAAACTTTACGGGTCTGAGACCAATAGCGTCATTTTTTCCCTCGAAATCGCAAAGTAATGCATGATTTGTGCCACGGATTGATCCCCAAAATTTAAGTATCTTTGATAACAATAACTTGGCATATTCCGTGCATGTTCGTCAAAATCGTGTATGACGCATGGAAAATGACGAAAGAAGTGACAGACTATGGCCGATGATACATAGACCTACTCTAACATTCATGTTACCTTCTGGTATGCTTGTTCGAGGCCACCAATATGGGCCATACGGTCTAATAAGACGAAATATTTGTTTCCGCATCTTCAGTCTGGAAAATGCCGCAGACGTAAAGCCAAATCTACTTCTATCTTATTTTATGTTTTCGTATTTCCTTTTCCCTTTAAAAAATGTAGTTTAAATGTCATGATTTAAAGATACGGAATTGGCATCAAAAGCTGGGATGAAAACTTCTTTCGTTGGGAGGCAGGTCTCTTTTACCGACAAACTAGAGAAAGTCCAGTGTATTCTATGTCCGGTGCTGTCACCGATCAGCGCTAACCCCGCGTTTCTACGGAGCCTTTATTTCATTAGGCCTAAAAAGATGAGTACAATTTACAGACATTTTTACTAAAGTGTTTTCTAATACGGCCTCTCCAACTCTTGATGGATAGGACTGGTCGTGGTTCCTGGAGCTGAAATTCCCGTTATTAGATTATATAGTTATCCCAATATTATCTAAATTAAGTTACAACAAATTTGTCTTTAAAAATGTCAGGCCGTAATCAGATTTCGCCGCTAACACAACACAGAGCTTGGAAATTTATATAGAATTAGAATACCAAACATGATGTGGTTGTTTGAACACTTTACCAGGCGAGACATATTTTCGGACTGGTCCAAATTGGAGGCATTGGCAGACGACAACTTAAATGTGGTTCAAATAATGGTGATATCTTTATAGGTTAAAAAACATTGTGGGGGAAAAAAGGAGAAAATGCTGGTTACCAGCATTTTCTCCTTTTTCCCCCACAATGTTTTTATATGTTTACTGGATGGAAAAAACATGAGTTCCCTTGGCAAAAGGTTAATTTTATTGATTTCCTATCTCGAAATGAGATTTAGCCTGTAAACGGATCCAAAATTAAAGAAAATTCCCAAAACTCTATGGAATTGAAATTGATGGGTCTGGCCAATACAAAATTGTTGTGACGTAATATTTCAGTCATTTTTTGAAATGATGGACAAGAAATTCAACGAATTCGATTAGAAGGAAACGTAACAACCATTGTAAATATAATAAAACTCTAGAATTCGTTTCTTTGCAGTATTTCTGTTCGAATCAGAAATTAACTTAGCCTCTAACTCTTTTGCTGCCAACTAAATGGAGTCGACTTTTTACCTGGTGTATAAGTATCTTTCTCGTTTGAATTGAATCTGTTTTTGGTTGAAGATTAATACCAGATAGCGGACGATGTAGATCAAAGATCAGACTGCATGTTTTGTGCAGTCTGATCTTGATCTACACCGTGGGCAAAAGCTTTCCAAGGCGACATTGGCAGTGAAAGAGTTAAAGTACTGTAGCCCGTTTTTAGGGCGGGTGGGGGGGGGGGGGGGGAGCTGGCTTTTGGAAGGGGGTCAGGGGAAGAAATCTATGTATAGACTATTTTTACACATACGATATTTTACGCGGCTGGCTTCGACAGTTTTGGACGCATTGTGGGGGAAAAAAAAAAAGTTGTAACATGCAATTGCTTCTTTTCTCATAATGCTCTCAGTACTGTGGGAAAAATTATTATTTCCCATTCCTTCAATACTTTGAGGTTTTTTTTTTTTCCACATATTCTGGTAGATTTATGCCTAGCCGGTACAGTAAAGGATTTAATTGACAACTGAATTTTGATTGAAAAGTGTTGATACGATGTATTTATTTTATGCTTTTCGGTAATTTATCGGGAAATAATGGTGGATTATGTTTCGATAATTTCACCGTTTCGACCAGTGAATTTACTGATTGATAAATTCACCGGTACAGAAATACCGAGAGCTCCCCTGCACTTCACAAGTCCCAACAAAAAAGGGGTTAGAAGATGAAATAGACAGAATATTTGGGTTTATCCTTTTTTTTTTTCTGGTGAAAGATCTTTATTTATTTCATCTCGTGAATATCATACGATAATATTTTCGCTCATGGCTGCGCCACTCGTGAAAATATCACAGATGATGTTCACTCAATAAAATAAAGAACTTTCACAAAAAAAAGATATCCTCTATTTAATTAGTAAACCCTTCACCAAACGAGCGCGTGTTTTGACGACTCTGAACGAGACAGATCTTGAAAATATTGTATGAAAAGGATGAAGTGTTGGTTACAAGTATTTTCTCGTTTTTCCACAACGCTTTTTACCTCCGAAAAGAAATAAATAAAAAAAAAACAAATAAAAAACCCATCATTTGGAATGGAAAATACCAAACGAAAAAAAAAATAATGACTTAAAAAATGCTGACTCGGCTAATACGCTTAATTCAACAACCATTCTTCTGTTCCCACAATGATTTCAAAGGCATTTTTCCTCAAGGTCATAGAAACTCAGTATCGTGTGGTAAAGGGTTAAGCAGTTTATCTTATTTTTTTTTTGAGCAGTTTATATATGAGCCATCTTCTGTGAAAAGGGGGCTTAATGCATCTGCAAAAAGTATCGACCCAGGTCAGCCTGCGCAGTCCGCGCAGGCTGACCTGGGCCGAAACCTTTTGCTATTAGTCAATTTTATGCACCTCAAAGGACCATTATAATCTTATGATTCAGTCGGTTGTTAGATAAAGATAGATTTTGTAGATCCATAATACTGTGATGACTTGCTTGGTATCATGCATCACGGAGATGCAGTAAGCCCCTTTTTCCAGAGCATGGCACATATGTAGAATATTGTCGTCAAGGGCATGGTATCATGCTTTACGGAGATGCATTAAGCCCCCTTTTGCCAGAGCATGGCACATATGTAGAATATTGACGTCAAGGGTATTGAATCTACGCTTTTAACCCCTTACCAAACAGACTATATGTCCGACATACCAAAATCGCAAACGGCTAACACTTGAGGGAAAGGAAACTGACTAGTGTCTTATAACTGCCTTAACTCTTAGGCTGCGAAGCGCGACTCATTGATCTTTTGCAGAGAGTGTGGATCAAGATCAGACTGTACAGAACGTGCAGTCTGATCTTGGATCCACACTGTCCGTGGAGGAGATGTTTTTCTCCAAAAAATTAGTTTGAAATGGTAACATTTGGGTTTTTACTATCGGCTTGAAAGTTTCATTTAAGTTATTTTAGCAGGTTAAGGGTTTATCAAGGAATCATTGCGAGAGTATAAGCATATACTTGCTTTTTTCCGTCAACATTTTACAAAAATCGTCCACTATAGGGGTGGGACAAGCTGTATTCACGTGGTTTATGGATAGAAATCCAAATTTTATGGAACCCTAGGAGAATTGAAAAGTGTGTTATGAGATCTCAGAACGTGCGTATTTTTCAGTTGACGTTAGGCATTAGGCTTGTGTCACTTAGCAGTTCATATCTTTGTGATAATATGCTAAGTTTTAAAACTTTTTTGCTTGAGTACACAGTATTTGAAAGCCTTGTGAAATAATAATTATAACTTTGTATTTGGAGGGGGGGGGGGGCGGGGGCTGAGGGTTTGAGGACGTAAAACTTTTTAGAGCAACTGGTCCAGATACTGTCGGTCTGTAGTGTTTAAACTCTTACAGGGCCAAATATATACAGTAAACTGTGCCTCTTTTGTTGGCTGAAAATACAACCCGGAAAGCATTGACACGTGCTCTGACGAAAGGGTGTTTAATGCATTTCCACGATGCATAATACCAAGCATGGTTATAGATTCATAAACTCCATTTCGTCGAACAACCGGCTGCATCTTGAGGTAGAATGGTCCTTGGACAAGAAGAACATGTACTAAATGCAAACAGATTCGGCTCAAGTCAGCCTGCGCGGACTGTGCAGGTTGACCTAGGTCGACACTTTTTTTGCTGATGCATTAATCCGCTTTCTACAGACTCAATTCTGTTTTATAGGCCGGACTAATCAAGGAGAGGGTATAAATCCAAGATAAGTCAGCACGTTCTGTGCAGTTTGCTTTTTAATTTATGTCTTCAGCAAAAGTCCCTGGTTTGCCAGCTAACTTGAGGATAAATAATTATTCTCATTTTTTTTAATATAAAAAAGGAAAAGTGGAGCTTTGTCCATATTCAGCACTTTTTCACGTTGTCGTTCTGAATTTCATTATAGTTCTTCATATAGACAGCTGTCGCCGTGGCATTACTTTTAAATACATTTTTAAACCTTTACCAAAACATCCCCAAACGACTCTGAGGAAGAAACCTTTTGAAAACATTGTGGGAAAAGGAGAAAATGCTGGTAACCAGTATTTTCTCCTTTTCCCACACTGTTTTCTATCCTTTCAAAGATTTAAATCATTTGGGTCATATTTAATTTGTTGTCTGCAAAAGTTTTCGAATCGGACATCGCTAAAAGTTAGGTTTGCTAAAGAGTTAAACTTCAAAACGCTTTTCACCGCTTTAGTTGCCTCGGTGGCCAGTATAAAGCAAGATTAAACAGCACGAAACATGCGGTCTGATCTCTGATCTATACTGGCAGCTCTGCTGAAACGTTCAGGACAATACCATCTATTAAACAGCATCCATTTGGGTTTTATTTTAAACTGAATGTGTCCATTGGGTATATTCGGCTCTCTGAGAGTTAGTGCTTTAGCAAACAATCCATCGATTTAATGGCAGTATGGAAGAGGGCTTTGGAAAACATTACTGGAAAAGGAGGAAATGCTGGTCACCAGCATTTTTCCCTTTTCCACAGTGTTTTTTACCCTTCCATGGCAATTCCTTTTATTTGAGCAACACTAAATTTGTTGTCTGTAAACGCTTCCAGTTTGAGTAAGTCTGAAATTAAAGTTTTGTCATTTGGAAAAGAGTTAAAACAACAACAAAGGCCAAACTAGATCTGAATAAAATTAACACGGAAAACTCGACATGCGCAAATGCACAATTTACACTCAGTTCTCAATATTTGTACAGCTGAATCCAAGTGATACATGTGCTACTTCGAAAATAGTGATTTTTTGTGTGTGAACTCGGATATAATTTCAGAATTTTAAAATTACAGCATAATACTGTAATAAAAAAAAATTCAAAGCCATTGTCATGTGATGGCGTATCGCATTATAAATGTACTTGCATTATTTATATGTTAAAATGCATTAAAATTGGTTTATTCTTTGTGACGCCAGAAAAAATATCTTATCACGGGAGTTTTAAATAATACAACAGAATATTTCGATATATTTCGGTAGAATATGACGAACATACTTCCAGTTGTTGTATGCAGGGCTATTCAGATTTTTGTAACCATGCTAAGCCTCGAAATGGTTTTGTTAAAGTGAGGAAAGAGCTTTCATACTGGTGCTTAAAAGAGCAGTGCAAGAGAAAAACTTTATAACTGTTTAACAAGCCACAAAATTTAAGATCTGTTTAAATTGAAAACATTTGTAGATGACAATTCAAATGTGGCTAAAATTATTCGGCTGGACTTTGAAGGGTTAGAAAAACTTGTGTGAAAAGGAGAAAATGCTGGTAACAAGCAGTTTCTCCTTTTTACACAATGTTTTCAAAAGTGTTTCTTTCCTTGGGCCGTGAAAACTCAGGAGTGTGTGGTTAAGGATAAACGGTGTTTCATTAAAGTTAAAAGAGCCATGCTCTGTGAAAAGCGGATTTAATGCATCTGCAAAAAGTGTCGATCCAGGTCAGCCTGCGCAGTCTGCGCAGGCTGACGTGGGCCGATACTATTCGCTATTGGTCAATTTTCTGTATGTCCAAGGACCAGTCTACTTCATGATTCAGTCGGTTTTTAAAAAAGTGGCTATTATGGATCCATAATTATGTGATGGCTTGATTGGTATAATGCATTACGGAGATGCATTAAGCGCCATTTTGCCAGAACATGGCTCATACATATACGTGCCCTCTGCGAATGTTTTGGATCCTTGCAAGATATTGAATAAAGGATGTTCCATATCATAAACAGTTTGCTGAAAAAAAAAAAAAAAACGCATAAAGGTACAATATGTGGCGTAGGTTCCAAGCAAACTTGTCAAGCAAAATGGACTGTAAAAAGAAATTACCGAAATGTCTTCAGAACCGCGCTCTCAGAGCGTGGCAGAATATCCACCATTGGCTTTTGGCACGTCACTCTAATTGCATTATGGGATAAATCCCACAAAACATAAGGGGCATCACACATTAAGCTGCATGATAAATGGGCACTCTATGCCTTCATAACATATAACTCCCGAATTATTGGCAAAAATGGTAGTTTCAGCGAGAGCTTGTCTCCACTAGAGGTCGCCTCTCATCTGACGTTTGCGCGCCGAAAGTCGCGCGCAGGATAATTTTTACACCGCGATTCAAAATGGCGACACACCATTCTTTAAAGTCTGCAGTAATTGAATTTCGCTTACGAATATGATCGGAAATTAGTCCCCAGGGACTCAAAAGCAAACCCCGTGTTACGCAGAAATAGTGTCATTAGCTCTTCGTAATGGATATTGCATCGTTAATTTCTTAATAATAACCCCTAATAGAAACAGATGAAATAAGTATTGAATATGAATTTTATGAAATTATAATAATGGAAACAAAATGGTCGTCTGTCAACTTGAACCTCCAACCTGTTAAGATTTACACGATGCTCTAAACATCGCCATGTATAATTGAATTTGTTCTGCAGCAAGTAATAGGCGATTTATTTCAATATTTTTCGCGACCACTCTATTTTAATATTTGTCATCGTGTTTGACAGTTATGTGTTAGGGCTTGTTTCTGTGGTGGTTGGGCGCTATGGTTTGAATCACTCATTAAATTCTTATTTCTGTTTTGTATAAAACAATCGTTCAGGCTGAACAGCTTTAAAGCGACTAAGATTTCGTTTCTGCAAGGAAAGAAAAAAAAATTCACCAAAAAAAAAAATACTAATTATCTAGACTATAATTTATACTCGTATGAATAAATAAATAAATAAATTACAGCAACGACACATAACAACGATGGATGTCACCTTTGTTCGTGGAGGTCCCGTGTCACTGTGGTATACAATGAGCAATAGGCTTTACTTAGAATGGGTTTCGCCCTGTATCTTGCACCGACCCTCGTTACATAACTATAGTCTTCTAGGTGCGTGGGTCCATATAGACAACCGGTGGGCCGATTAATAAACGACTATCAGGTAAACAGTTGTTCGTTGTTCATCTGTAGACCAAATCCGGTAGCTCAGTCGGTATCGTATACAGCTTGCAACCAGGGGTTGGATGGTCTGATATCCCTGCTCGGCAAAATTCTCTCCGAGGATTGATGATAGTCATTGCGACAGGATTAATTTCTTTCTCACCGCAGTACATTATTTAGGCCATGGTCATGTGACGAACAGCCAGTGACATGGAAAATAATGTGCCAAGTGCTGGTAAAATAAACACAAGAAAAGCATGGACAGAGGCATTGGCCGCCGCGATGTAACTGCATTAATGTTGAAGAAAGCCCTAAACTCCAAGCAAGCATACCAACAGACACAATAGAAGAAACATACTCTGTGAAATGTCACACCCATTCAATTGGTGCGGATGTTCTGTGTGGCCGCTGTCACAAGTTAACCCTTGGGCTGCTAAGCGCGACTCAACGCGCTTTTGGGGTCAGTGTAGATCAAGATCATACTGCACAAAACGTGCAGTTTCACCGTAGATCTACACTGTCCTATAGGATCTGTTGTGGTACTTCATAAATGAGACAAAAACATTCACATCCTTGTGGTAACAATTTAATGGTTACCAGCATTTTCTCTTTTTCCCACGATGTTTTCAAAGGCTTTATTCGCCTTGGTCGTTAAAACATGGGATTGTTTGGTAAAGGGTTAAACAACGTGGGGTCGGTGGGTTGAAGGTTGCTTTTTATCCTCATTTGTATTTCTAAATTCTGTTGCCGGCTCCCTACACTTAAACGGGCCACTGGCAATCAAGACATACCAACCAGAAACAAGACTATGAACAGTATGCGTGTACATCCTCTTTTAATTAAGCATAATTGGATTGATTGATTGACTGAACGGAGTTTTACGCCGCTTTCAACATTATTTCAGTCATATCACGGCGTTTAATAAAGATTTTTTTTAATAAAATAAAAATCTCGGACCAGTAGTAAAACCTCAGTGTTGATACATGAATGTTCTTTTCGTCCAAAAATTCTCACCGTATCGGCCAGTGTAGATTCAAGATCAGACTACCCGTTCTTTGCAGTCTGATCTTAGTCTATTATGTCCACAATGAGTCGCTCTTAGCAGCCCGAGGCTAGAGTGTTTCCAATGAAAGACGGGTTTGTAATTTCAGCCCAACTTTGTCACCGTATGACACTTGTGACAGGTGGTCATTAAAAGCAGGATTATTTCTGTTGCTTTGTACTTCTAGTTCGGTAACACTTCTAGCACTTATGGTAAAATCAGGGGCTTTTGTAGACCCCATAGATCAAGATCAGAGTGCAGAGAACGTGCACCCTGATTATGGATCTATCCCGTCCCATTGGTTAGTGGATTGTACTAATTATGTTAGTTTTTTAGTGCCGAGACAGTTCATTCTTTAAAAGATTCTATTGAAGGACTATATTGTAAGCTGAATCTTTTACATCGACACTGTGGTATTATCATGGACTCATTTCATGCATTTTCTTTCTCCCCCCCCCCCCCCCCCCCCCCTCCCCCAACAACGTTTTCAAAGCGTTTTTGCTTGGGATCGTTAAAATTTTAGATTGTTTGGTAAACGGTTAACGCCGTTTTCAACATCATTTTAGTTATATATCGGCGGTCAGTGCATCTATGCATGGTTTTAAATATCCTTTCTTCCAAAGCTACCAGCTGCTCTCCCACATAACAATCACGATAAAGAATGACCATTGGTGAGAGAGAGAGAGAGAGAGAGAGGGGGGGACGGGGAATGAAATGATTCCTACCGTAATGACTAGCATTACAATTGCTTCAAGATCTGCATCAGCTAGCAGGTGCGTCAAAGATGATCAGGTTTTATACATCTGACCGGCTGCCAGCCCGCCGTTATTTTTGTCTGTGTATCAATTGTGTCGACCTCGGGATCGAGCTTTCCTTATGTGCGTAATTTTTATTTAAACTTATTTCTTTTATTTTCCTGGCAACCCATAGGCTATTTTCTTATTTTCGCTTCCGTTAGATAGTACGATGAAATAACATTATTTGATTTTCGTATTTGTTATGACTATAAACTATTGTAAGTTTTTGTCATTAAAATATTTCGTTCGTTCGTTCTGTTTTTTAATTGTTCCCATGCAGGCGTAACAACGTCCTCCGAATATAACTTGTTTTCTGTCTTTACCAAACTACTAAATGCCAGACTAGTCCAAATTTGAAAGCATTTGCATACGACAAATTAAAAATACCTCGAACCAAGGAATATGTCTCTGAAAGGATAGAAACCACTATAGGAAAAGGAGTAAATTCTAGTAACAAGCATTTTCTCCTTTTCCCACGATTTTATCTACCAATTAAAAGATAAATCCCATTATTTGACCCACATATAATTTGTCGTCAGCGAGTGCTTTCAATATGGACGAGTCTAAAATTTTGTCGTCTGGTAAAGTTAAACACCGTGCAAAGAACTAAACAAACAAATAACCGACAAACAAACTGAAGCAACATACACCTGGCTCTGTACTTCACGTGCTATGATCCACCTTGTTTTAGAGAGAAGGGGCTTAATTGGAGTGGTTTACACGGAAAGCCGCAAAGGAAATGGGATTATTCGAAATCAAGGCACCGTAGGTATCTCGGGACTTGGGCCTATTCAATTGCCGTAGCTATCAATTAGTGGTAAAGAATGATTTAATGATCGTAGAAAGAAAGGCCTGAATTGCGCCGACATCAATACTGTTTACTTTTGTAATTTCGATGTTATCATAGAATAATTGAATTCGGATTTCTTGATGATTATTTTCGATACAAAATGATGGCGGTTAATCTAATATTTCATCAGGGATATTGCAGAAATTTTGTAAAAAGCAATTTTATTAATCTGTTCCGGCGAATAAAAACTGCAGAAGTCTCCAAGGGACGGGAGTAATTGATTTAAACAAAAACAACTTTCTATACACTGTTTGTTTTCGCCGAGGAAACGACGTTTATAAGATACGCATCAGATTTCAAATACAATTAGCGGAGTGAAAACTGAGTAAGATATCCGCTTAACTGCATCAAACCCTTACGGCTCCCAAGCGTAATGCTAGTAACCTTTTCGGACAATGTAGATCTAAGATCAGACTGCATAGAACGTGCAGTCTGATCTTAGATTTACATTGTCCGATATATTGTGATTTTTGTAGCAAAGCAAAGCTTTGAAACTGTAATATATTGTTTTGATTTTACAGACTGGTTCTGTCTATTTAACATATTTAGTGCGTTCAGTGCTGATGGCGGAGTAATTAGTAGTGGTCCAGCTTGGGGGATTTGTCCTGGTGACAGACAGTAACCAAGTCGAGCTCGTGGTCGGAGTGTCCTTTGGCAAGTCATATTTTGGTGAGAGTAGTACTAGTACGAAAAAGGTAGTACGAATAAGGTGAGCTTTGGCCATTTCTTTTTTTAATCATTGAATTCTAACTCCACCGCTGCCAAATAAATGAATTAAACGCTTTTTCCAGATTTAAAGAAGACAATTCCATTGAAATACGGAGTCTTCTGGTCATAACGCAAAACAAGAAAGCGAACCAGTGTAGATTTAGGGTCAGCCTAAAGGTTGTATAAAGCCTGATCTGACCCACACTAAGTACTACATTAACTATCGTTTTAACCCTAAAGCTGCTGAACGCGACTCGAGAACTTCTTACGGACATTGTTGATCAAGATCAGACTGCACAGAACGTGCAGTCTGATCTTGGATCTACACTTTCCGATAAGGAGATATCTTTCCCTCCAAAAATAACTTTGAAAAAGCAATATTTGGGGTTTCACTATCGGCTTGAAAGTTTCATTTCACTCATTTAGCGGGATATGGGTTCATATTCATTGTTCTACCAGTGAAAGGAACTTTGATCAACCGTACTTTAGCAGATCGTCAGACATGGTAATCGTCATTCTTAAAAATTGTATGAAAATGAAATTTACCTGTATTTATATGTAGAATTGTCTACATTTGGCCACGACTATGCCTTTAGGAATGCCGCATAAAAGCATACACATGGCAGCCAGATAGACAGAGAGAGGTCGACAGGTCCAGTGAAAGATTGTTGATACATTGAGACATGAATAGGAGATGAACAGGAAAATAATTGCCGTACTCTGGCAAAGGGGGGCTTAATGCATCCCCGTGATGCATTATACACTGGATCCATAAAATCCAGATTGTCTAACGATTGACTGAATTTTGAGGTAGAATGGACATTCAGAAAATTGACAAATAGCAAAAGGTATCGACCCATGTCAGCCTGCTCGGACTGCGCCTGCTGACATGAGTCGATACTTTTTGCAGATGCCCCTCGCCCCCCTCCCCCTCGTTCACAGAACATGCCTCATTTAATATGCAGGGGTGTACGCTAGTGAGGACCCTCGATTTCACCATTTTCTAACAACAACAACAACAAAAAAACTATCATGTCTTTAACTCTTTACTGGACCACAAATTTAAAAAGTTGTCCGTACTATAAACATTTGGTTGAAGTGATGGAGTTTTTCTTTAAGAGGTTGAAAACATTGCGGAGAAGAAAATGCTGTTTACCAGCATTTCCTCCAGCATGCTTGTACAGGCTTTTTCCTAAGGCTTATTCATGGCAAAGGCTAAACTCTTTCCTAAAAACCAAACAAGAAAATATTGATGCTGAACATCAATGGCGCCGCAAACTAGTTGTTTCTGTAACAGGGCACAATGCATTGGGTTATTTCCTAATACGCATCTCTTGCACAATCTTCGTAGAGGTCCAAGTGGTGATACTGTATTTAAACTCTGGGCCATCTGGTTTTTGACAAGATTTTTAAATTTCATATCATTGAAGGCTATTTGCAAACTTCTTATCCATGGACTGGGCCATTTCTTTATCCACAGGACATCATTTGGACACAATTGGTAGATAGAAATGTTAGAGCTGTTGCCTTTCTGATATTTGATAGAAGATTTTGAAAAGTGTGCAACAAATATGGCTATGCGCAAATTTGTGACATCTGGGTGGAGGGGAGCATATGGCAACTTTTGACCCGAAGGCCACCATTTGAACATACTAGTACTTGGTAGAGGTCATTGTAGCGATATATTTGAATATATTGTTCTGCTTCTAAAACAAAAATAGCCTTTACTTTTTTCGATGCTTTAAAGGTTAAAATTATGGATAATTAACGTGAATTCAGAAATAAAGATAATACATTTGAAACATTGTGGCAAATGAAGAGAGGGAGTGAGAGATAGAGAGAGAGGCCTTGACAATAATGCTTTCGTGCATACTTGTGATTTTGACCATGAACATTTGTGCCCATCTAAAAGATATCTGTTCTGTATTGTTCCTCTCCATTTTCCACACAGATTTCAAATCTGGTCTGGTGCACAAAAATCGGCGTCTGCTGGTTTTTAAGTGCTTTCATCAATACAACACTGCATAAAAAAATCATATGCGTACTATTTGAGAGCGAAGGGAGTACTGTATATTGTATATAGACGCGTTTACAGCCTGTCTTCACACCTCCCATTGCCAACAAGATAAAGAAGTTTCCCGTAGATCTTAAAGATTAACCCCGGTTTATGAAAACCTGAAACACCAATGGACAAGAAGAAACTTGCAGATCAGACTGCATGTAAAAGTTATGGGGATTGGGCATGTTTAGATCACACACTGCTGGTGCAGTTTGAAAAAAGTATTTGTCAAAAAAAGTATTTGCTACTATCTATCTCTCGCGCTCACTCTCTTCTTTTGCCACAATATTTTTACCTGTATTACCTGTATTTCTGAACTAAATTTAACTATCCATAATTTTAAATCTAAGAGCGTCGAATAAACCCAAGGGTCATTTTCATTCTAGATATAAAACCTATTTTTAGCAGTGTCAAGGTTTTCTTGTTCAGAATGTCTTGCAAAATTGACAAATGAAGATCAAAGATCAAACTCCGTGTTTGGTGTACTCTGATCTCGATCTGCACCGGCCGCAATGGCAACAGCAGTAATGACAGACGCTCTAAGGGTTAATGGCTGGTTTGGAAGTCTTTCAGTGAGAAAATATTTTCACATTGAAAGGATCATAAATCATTCATTTAAAAGGAGATACAACGTGTTTCAAGCTTAGGATTGGGTGTTGTTATTCGTTACCTCAACTTTGATTCGGGTATCATTTTACGTACAGCATGACAGTAGAAACATAACAAAAATATTATGTCTTAAAGTGTGTGGAAGAAAAAAGAGAAACATTGAACGAATCAGAACCAAGACTTTATTTGGTGTGAAAAACGTCACGGTGCATTACCACTATATAATTACCTTGTTACCGAAACATCCAATCGATTTACTCTTTAAGTCCAATTTACCGAACTCGTCTGTTACCGAAACATCTGTCACCCCCAACATTGACCTAGTTACAGTTAGCTGGTCTTAAAAACACGATCGCGAAAGGAAAACAATATTTCTACAATCCATACAATACTAGAACAAAAATATAAGTGGGGTCACAAGTACCACATAGGGTGCTCTAGGGTCAAAGAGCTTGAAAATGCCTCTTAACCTTTTCCAGCGTAAGATATTTAAAATGGTGGCTTCGAAAATTTGTGACAGATAATTTTTGAACACGTGAGTTATTATTCGAAATGCATTTTTTATTTTTCGAAAGGAAAATGTTGATATGTCGACGATCCGTGTTTTTATCCATCTAACAATGAAAGTGCAATATACAAAAAAAAAAAATCCCCACAAATAAATAAAAAAGTTATTATGGACCCCGATCTGGTAATCAAAGTACAGTAGATATACGTGGATGTTAAAACAAAGCATGGAACCAGGTCAATATGGCTGCCTCCATAGGCACTTTTCAAAACCGAATAAAAATATAGTGCCGCCGCTCATGCGGCGCCACAATGACTTGTACAAAATTAAAGCATTTGCAGATGAAAAATTAAATTTAGTTGAAATCATGGTACCTGCCTTTGAAATTTGTGCAAATTGAAGGAATTTCCTGTCGACAAGTTAACACTGTGACTCAATTATCCTTAACTCTTTACCATACAACAAAATTTTAGAGTTGTCCAAATTGGAAGCATTTGCAGACGACAAAATAAATGTGACTAAAAAATTTAAATTTGTTTTAAAAAGGGTAGAAAACCTTGTGGGAAAAGGAGAGAATGCTGGTTACCAGCATTTTGTCCTTTTCCCACAATGTTTTCAAAAACATTCTTTTGTCAGGGTCGTTAAAAGTCGGGATTATATGGTAAAGGGTTAAAACAGTGGAACGCATTGTAGGAAAAGGAGAAAATACTGGTAGTCTCCAGCATTTTCTCCTATTCCCACAATGTTTTCAAAGACCATCTTCCTCAGGGTCGAGATTATTTGGTATAGAGCAAATCTCAAAATTTTAACAAAGATTAAGAAAAAAAAAGCGGGCTGTAGGCAAGATATAAGCAAGCTTCCTTCCTAACGACAATTAATTGGTAAATAGTAGCAGAACGATCTCATGATCTCTAAATAATACCCATACCTGTGTACAATTTTACATCGCTCGAGTTAATTATCGATGTACAGACTCATAAGTCTATGGGAGACAACCCCTGTTACGTTAACTTCACTGCTGATCTCCCTGCAAATTCTTCACAATTTTAGTCTCTGTCTCAAATATTGACACTCTTTTTTTTTTTTTTTTGCCGAGCTGTAAAAGTAAACTGCAACTGCTGAAAAAAAACTCTATCAAACTGAAATGACTTGCAGACAAATCTAACATTGCTCAAAAGATGATTTTTGTCTTTGAAATGGAAGAAAATATTGTGGAAAAATGAGAAAATGGTGGTTACCAGCATTTTCTACATTTCCTAGTTTTCAAAAGCCTTCTTTGTCTGGATTATTAAAACGTGGGATTGTGTGATAAAGAGTTAACAGTTGACTGCACCTCTTTCAACATTATTTCAGTCATACTAGTTACAGTCCACTTTATTCACCTGTTTCTTTGGTTTTATTAGTTCTAGGCTTAGGCTCCAAAGTGCCCTGCCTAAGGACACTTCCATACACATGAAAAACCAAGTGGCTTTGATTAGGATTGAACCCAGAACCTCTAGAATACATACTGCACAAAATGTGAAGTTTGATCTCTGATCTACACTGTTTGCCTTCTGGACAAGAACAACTTTGAAACTGCAGTTGAGCCATGCTCTGTAAAAAAGAGGCTTAATACATCTGCAAAAACTATCGACTCAGGTCAGCCTGCTCAGTCTGCGCTGGCTGACCTGGGCTGAAACTTTTTGCTATTGCTCAATTTTCTGTATGTTCAGGGACCAGTCAACCTCATGATAAAGTCGGTTGTTACAAAAAGTGGCTATTACGGATCCATAACTATGTGATGGCTTGATAGGTATGATGCATCACGGAGATGCATTAAGCCCCTTTTTGCCAGAGCATGGTTCAATTATTGGGGTCTTATTTCTAGGATGAAATAGTCTGTAAGGTTTATTTGGTACTCTAAAAACTTAAACATGATATGATGACTTTCTCCTATAATACAAGATTTCTTAATGTAATGATTAGAGCTTGTTTAGAGTAATAGAATGGTATTTCGCCTCTTTCAATACTATTTCAGTCATATCATGGTGACAGCTCATATATTCCTGTATGGGTTTTACCTGTACTAGGCTGGGGCTATTAAGTGTCTTGCCCAAGGACAATCCCACGAAATACCCAGTGCTTCCAGTGAGGCTTGAACCCGAGCCTCTTAGTTACGAGTACTACATTTTACCACACAGCAATCCAGGACCCCCCCTCGCCCCCCTTTATTCCGAGGTGAGAGATATATGTTAACAAATTACATGTTCATACAATTTTAATCTATTTTCAATAAGTTCACAAAAATTTTATTCTTGAAAGCACATTATTCAATAATCCCTTCCACTCTCAACTCTCTACCAAACAATCCCATGTTTTAACGTTCCTGACTTACAAGGCTTTCAAAAACATTGAGGGAAAAGGAAAATGCTGGTATCAGCATTTTCTCTGTTTCTTACAATACTTTCTATCCTTTTGAAGATGAATTCCATTATTTTAGTCACATTTGATTTATCCTCGGCAAATGCTTTCAAACTAGACAAGTCTAAAACTTTGTCATCTGGCAAGCAACTTAAAAAAAAAAGATCTGCGGCAGTTAACCCTTTACCACACACTAACGACTTTTAACCAACCTGAGAAAAAGACCTATTGAAAGCATTATGGGAAAAGGAGAAAATGCTGGTAACCAGCATTTTCTCCTTTTCCCAAATGTTTTCTACCCTCCCCAAAACAAATTTCCATTTTTCAGTCATATTTATTTTGTCATCTGCAAATGCTTTAAATTTGGACTCATCTTAAAATTTGTCATTTGGTAAAGAGTTAATGTACCCCTGGAAATGTAGGAAAATCTTCTGTCAGAAAAAGTCCTTCACTTTAACAGTTCTTCTTACTGCATTGGAATAGCCTCCTTGAAAATGGAACCAAATATCTGTCGCTAGAACGTTTGAACTTTTGGTGTCATCTGCAAAACAATCAAGACACACAATATCAAGTAGTTCATGCAAAAAGCATAGCCAACTGGATCGGAGCCATGCTCTGGGAAAAGTGAGCTAAATGCATCTGAAAAAAATACCAACTTTAGTCAACATGCACAGCCTGACCTTTTTATTATTGGTCAATTTTCTGCATGCCAAAGGACCAGGATACCTCATGATTCGGTCAGTTGTTATACAAAATGGACTTTATGGATCAATAATTATGTGATGACTTGCTTGGTATCATGCATCACAGAAATGCATTAAACCCACTATCCACAGAGCATGGCAATAGTAAGCAAACCATCAGTGAAGAAGACAATTGTAAAAAGGAAAAAAATATTTCCAGTGGTATTTCCATAATGGGCTACATAGCCTCTCCAGGGTCCGTATTCACCAACCATTCTTAAGAACATTCTTAGACTTATTCTTGAAGATTTTCCAAGTTTGAAAGTAACACAACTTCTGATTGGCTAAACCGTATGGTTTAGCCAATCAGAAGGTGTGTTACTTTCAAATTTGGAAAATTTTGGAGAACAAGACCAAGAATGTTCTTAAGAATGGTTGGTGAATACGGACCCAGGTATTCTAGATTTCAAACAAGATTATCTCAAAGGTTTGTAGGGATGTCAAGTGATCAATTAACCCTTTCCCAAACGACAGATTTTGGACTGGTCCAAATTGAAAGAGTTTGCAGACGACAATTTTAAATTTGATGAAAATGGCAGAAAGGTCTCAGAAAGGGTAGAAAACACTGTGGGAAAAGGAGAAATTGCTCGTTATGAGCAATTTCTCCTTTTCCCACAGTGTTTTCAAAAGACTTGTACTGCAGACACATGAAAACCAGGGCTTGTCTGGTAAAGGGTTAATATGCTTCGATAATGTGGGATCTTACCAATATAAATTCATATTTGATCTTATAGAAATAGATGGAGATTCCAATTAGGCACCAATCATCCTGTTACATGAATGCCAAATTTGCACCTTTTCAAAGCATGTAGCTGTCTTGTTTCTTTACATTTGCAGAGGAAAGTATATCTTATAGTTTTTGTCAGTGTTTAACTCTTTACCACATGTTAAAATCTTTGATATGTCCAGGTTGAAAGCTATTGCAGAAGACAAATCAAAATATGACCCAAACAATGGGAATTGTCTATGAAAAGGTAGAAACCATAGGAAAAGGAGAAAATGCTGGTTACTGGCATTTTCTCTTATTCCCATAATTTCTGATCCCTGCCTACAAATCCAAGACCTAAAACCTACACCAATCTCATTTGAGATGATTAAACCCCTCATGGACTACATACATGAATCTATCTGGAAAACAGACCCAAATCATTATAAATATTCATTGCAATCTTAAGATTTTTTGCCAGAATAATTCACAAGATAGTAGACATGTAGAGCAAAGATCAGATTGCAAATGTGTGCAGTCTGTTCTTAATCTACTGTCCACCTAAATATTGACTGAATGTTGCCTTACATCACTTACAACATTATTTCAGTCATATCATGGCAAACGATTAAATATGCATGTATGTCCTAGGTTTCACTATTGCTAGGCCACTCAACCAAAAGAAGTCTGATTTTGATCTCAGAACTTGGGTTGTGATTAACATTCTACAAGAAAAGATATGGATCTAAGTATAAAATAATTATAAAGGAAATAGTAATCAACAGGCCAAAAATCAGCTCTCCTTTTCCTAAGGATCTAGCACTTTTTTTAGGAATTTATTTCACTTCCTATTTTCATTAAAATTAGATACCTTGGCTTGTTTTCTTTGCTTCTGGCGTTGTCTTCTTTATCACACGGCCAAAAAAGTCTTTGATTTGCTGTAAACAGAGAGTTTATCAATTGTATAATAATGCCATCATTTTCCATAGACTGTTTCAGTTTTAGGTCCATAAAACGGCCCATAGGGTGGTATGGGCTAAATCAGCTGCAAGCACAACTGTAGTCCCTTTTGAAGACAAGATAAAGATAAGTCTGCACCACTGGCGCTTGATCATTATTCAAAATCGTTGCTCGATGTGTAACCTAATAACATGGTAATCAAGGCAAAGTAGACTCACCTCGTTTGAGACGGTCGTAATTTATATCGTGAACGTAATTCACTCCATAATTGAATGTTATTCATCAGAATACATGTTTAAATCGACAGTTACATGGTAAAGTTATTCATAAACGACCAATTAATACTGCACGCGACACTTTTTTCGTTGCATTCACAATTTTAGGCATATTAACGTCAATTTCCTCACTGGCTCACTTCCGGTAACCTCCTATGACCTTTTCAAAATGATATGAGTCATCTGATTGGTCAAACTTTTAACGACTGTTTTGAAGTGTAAAAATGTAAGCCAACACTCTTGCCGGTCCCTGCCTAACCAGTAAGAACAACATTGTATCCTTCTGAAATAAATTTTAAAGCTGCTCTATTTTGGAGTTCTGTCAGCATAATTACAAGTCTAGCAATCTGTCTCTTGAAAAAGTTTGACAGATCGCGGGAAAATTCACGCCAGACACGCCTTACACACCTTTCCTATTTGTCCAATCAGATCGCCTGTTGTAAAAAGAGTCTGTTGAAGTCAGTTGAAAGTCAATCAGACCGGAAGTGGACGTAAAGTGAATCTTCTGGGCAAAAGTAACTCGTAAAAAAACCTAAATTTCTTCAATACATGTAAGTTAAATGTTACTTACCATTTCTACTAGAATAAATATATCTTCCTTCCATCCATTTGATACTTTTTGCACACGACTGTGTTTTATTCGAAAAAATTACTGCGGTACGGAAGAGGTCAATTTGCCTTGATTACCATGTTATTTATTAGGTTACACATCGAGCAACGATTTTGAATAATGATCGAGCGCCAGTGGTCTGCACAAAATGTAAAGGATGATCTTATATCTACATCATTTGATATTTTCCATAAAAATCCTCAGACCAAAGCTGCTTTAAAATTCCAGTATCAAGCTCTCTTTTTCTAATGCTGAGAGGAAATTCTATTTCATTTATTTGGTGCTGTAGCAAGGTACACTACAACAAATGAAAACTTTGTGACGAAAGAAGCAACTGCTAACGTGAAGTTATGATTATTTTACAACAATATTTTCCATGTAATCAATTCTCCATTTCCTTTTCTTCTTTTCATCTATTTCTTTCCAGTTAACTGTGCTGCTGGTATATTTAAAATTGTCTATACTGTCATGGGTTAACCCTAAATACAAAATGACCCTATATTTATTCAACCTGGTGCAATAAGGCTTTTGAGAAAAATTTTGGGAAAGGAGGAAATGCTATTATGTATGCAATATAGATATAATTATGCAACATTTTAACAGTCTTTTTCCCTTAATGTATTCTACTCTTTAAGAGAATTCCCATCAAATTAACCACAATGAATTTTGTTTGCTAATGTTTTCAAGTCTAAGATTTTGTCCTCTAGTTAAGAATTCATGTTCTAGATGGATGAAATTAAAATGGTAGGTTCACAAGTGCTACACACC
This sequence comes from Tridacna gigas, assembly GCA_945859785.2. Classification (NCBI taxonomy): domain Eukaryota; kingdom Metazoa; phylum Mollusca; class Bivalvia; order Cardiida; family Cardiidae; genus Tridacna; species Tridacna gigas. The sequence goes on along the minus strand of OX244030.2, from coordinate 45,274,621 downwards.
ACATCCTCCTCTTTGTTTATAGGTTTGGCTGTCAGTCTTTGTAGATGACTAGGTATGGCAGGTTTGTCCTTGGCTGACTGGTCATGGTTCAAATCATCTTTGTCAGTCTCTCCTTCTCTGAAATATATGGTCAAATCTGCATTAGCTACATTTTGTGTTTTGCATTCTCTTACATGTTAAATTATGTTAATGAACAATCCTGTGTTTTAAAGCCCTAAAGAAGAAATCATTGTGGAAAAAGGAGACTGCTGGTAGCCAGCATTTTCTCCTTTTCCAACACTGTTTTCTAGACTTTCACATATCAATCCCATCACTGGATCCACAATAAATTTGTCATCATTAAGATCTTAAATATGGACCAGTCTAAAATTTTGTTGTTTGGTAAGGAGTTAGGCATTCCCATGCTCAAATCATACACCGAAACAAACAATTTATCCAATTTCTTTTATGCTCTTCGCTTTAACCTTCCTTATCATGTCTTATTTCTGCTCATGTGTGTTTTTCAAGCAAAATAGATCTATTCAATCTAGTTGGATATGGACTAGCTGTATTAATAACGTCATGAGTGATGTTGAATACATCATGAAACATCACATTCACCTGCTAAAAATTTATTCATGTTCTATAAATAGCTGTGGCATGTCTAAAAATAAGTTATAACATTCTTGAATTACAACATTAACCAGTGCATTATAAGGATATAGTTCACAGTAAAATTTCTATAAACTACTCAAAAGCATAAAAGAAATTGCCACACTGTCAAATGAAATAAAATACCACTTACTTATTGGGTGCACTTCTTGCTTGTTCACTTTTTCTCATTTTCTCCAACTGAACCTATCAACAGAAAAAAAGTGCACTAATCAAGTACATAAACCTTTTACCACACAATCCTATGTTCTAACTCTTATCCCACAAAATAAATGAAATGAAACTTAGTAGCCGATAGTAAACACCCAAATGTTCTTATTTCAAAGTTATTTTTTGGGAAAAATATCTCCAAGAGACAATTTCCAACAAGAGGGCCAGAAGATTTTCAAAGTATTCTCTATAAAAGCACAACTGAAAGTTGCAACCCTCGGGGCAGGACCATTTTTGAATCAAGGTCTATGACTAGTTAAATCCTGGTAGAAGTCCAACACATGAAATTACATATTACATGCTAAATAATACAGGTCAAGGCACAATGGTTATAAACAAGAAGACATTTAAAGTTACCATTGTGTAAAGCCCCAATTGTGGTAATCAGTTAGAAAAAGCTACCTGCCAAATGTGGCAACCCTAAGATTTATGGTTTGGAGCAAGAGGACGTTTATTTAAAGTTTTCACTTTATAAGCCATTGTAAAACTTGTGATCCCCTGGACCGGCTAGAGTTGGAACAATCTAGGAAGATGTCCACTATATGAAGCAAGATGCAAAATTTGGTAGCCCTATGCCTTATCATTAGGAACCAGACGATTGTGTTAGTTTTCAATTTATAAGCCATTGTGAAACTTGTGACTCTAGGAACAGGTCACTTTTGAACCCAGGGCTATAAACTGTGACCCCTGGGACAGGCTATAATTGGAATACCCTTGAGAGATGTCTACTAGAGGAAGCAACATGAAAAAGGTGGTAGCCCTAGATCTAATGGTTGGAACAAGAAGATTTTTAAATTTCTCTTATGCCCATGCAAAACTTGTAACCCTGGGGCAGGGCCAATATTGACCCCAGGGCTATAATCTGCAGAAAATTTGTAGAGGTCCATTAGAGGTCCATGAAGGTACATGCTGTCCTAGGCCTTATGGTTTTGAACAAGAATTTAAATATTTTCCGTTTCATTGCCATGGCAACCAGAGATTTTATTAGAATCAATTTCCTTGAAGACACACGATGGACACAAGGCAACAACATAAACTTGCTTGTCTTTGACCAGTGAAGTTAAAAAAAAAAAAAAAAAAAACCCACCTTTTCTTAATTCTAAAAAACTAAAATCAGTCAAAAATGATGTTTGAAAACCCTATGATACCATCTTTTGTGTTCACTAATCATAATATTGCAGTCAGACTGTTATTACTGTATATAGTAAACTATGAGACATAACTTTTAAGTAGGCTATGGGTTTTATAGGCAAGAGCATCTTATGGTCGAGTACATGTAAATAAGGAATGAGCCATGCTCTGGCAAAAGGGGCTTAGTGCATCTTTGTGATGAATTTTTCAATCAAGCCATCACATAATTATGGATCCATAAGAGCCACCTTTTTTTACAACAGACTGAATCATGAGGTAGACTGGTCCTTGGACATATGAAAAATTGACTAATAGCAAAAAGGTTTCGGCCCAGGTCAGCCTGCGCAATCCACGCAGGCTGACCTTGGCCGAAACTTTTTGCAGATGCATTAAGCCCCCTTTTCACAGAGCATGGCTAAAATGAAAACATCCTGATGTTTACTGAGGCTACAGTTCATAGGACTAATGAAATATGTAAATTCTGCAGAAACAACTGACTGTATAGGAATGCATGTATCACAGAAGCTAGTAGCTCTCTCTAACCAGCTAGATGCTCAATGCCTTTTGCACTGAGAGTGAAACGTGAAATTGTCATTACACCTGTAATCTAAAGAATTTAAACCAGTATCAGAGTTGTATCATGACAAAGAATGACCACAAATATAAAGTCAAGATAGTAACACTACGTACCTCTCTGGCCACAAGCTGTTTGGAAGCATATGATAATTGTCTGTGCTGCTTCATACCTGGAAACTTGACCACCTCATCTACATGACTGTAAAACAACATCATGAACCCTTAATTATTCATACATGCTATAATATCACAGTGAAATCTTGATCATTTAACCCTGTACAACAAGATTCTGCATTTCAACAACCTTGAGGAAGAAGGCTTTTGAAAACATTAGGGAAAAGGAGAAAATTCTGGTAACCAGCAATTTCTTCTTTATACAGAATGTTTTCCACATTTTATCAACAAATTCTTTATTATCGTCCAAATGTAATTTGTCGTCTGCAATTAACTGAATTTGGATATGTAAAAAAATGTGTTGTTTGATAAAGAGTTCAGTAGATCCTTACATCCAGGGCAGATAAGAACAAGACCGTTCAGTGTTTAGTTCAAATGCAAGTATGGCAAATAAATCTGGGCCCAAAGTCAGCATACATTCTCTACAACGTTCTTAGTCTGATTAACAAGAATTTTCTAAATTTCCAAATAAAACAATTTCTGATTGGTTAAACCTCAGCTCCGGACATCATGTCATCAAGGTGCACAGATGTGCAATATGTTTTGAAAATCCGCCAAGGCTATCAAGCAATATAGAGCAGACAGGACACAAAGATGAAATTGCTTACAGACAGATGAACAAGTGGGCAGACAGCTCTGCACATCGTCTCATCAAGGTACACGATTAAAGAGCATATAAACTTTGACCTTCCCCCTGCTGTGACAATGACCTTTGAGCCTTGAATATGAAACCTCTGCTCTGCATGTCACTCATCAAGATGCACACATGTGCCAAATATTTTTAGAATCAAACCAGGGGTTCAAGAGATACAGAGCAGACAAGAAATTGCCAAAACACAGCATACAACTAGGGGTATAATTATGTCCCTTCCAATTTATAAATAGATAAATAAAAAGTAATACTAACGGTTCTAATACATAGTTATATTGTCCTTCAACTGATTTCTCTTGCTGATAAGTCATGTTGTAAGCTATCATAATGTGTACTAAATTGGCTAAATCTTCCTTCTCTTTGGCACTGTAGAGTTGGGTATTGACCTGTCAGAATAAACAGTGTGACAGATAAGATAGATATGTGACAGATAATAGAGGATCAATTTATCAAACTGCCTTTGAATGTTATGCCATTTTCATCAGATCACTCACATCATTACAGCCAGCCCACCAATTAATGCATGGTATTATAAATTAACAAACTGTGTTATTCCATTCACATGACCAAAAGCATCCGTTCAAAACCAAGTGACCAACTCGGCCAATATCGGCAAACTTGGCTAATATCAGAAAAACTTAAGTAATATCAAACAAACAAGGCCAGATGACCTGGTCAATATCAAATCCAAAATGGACAACAAATCTCTGCTATTAATTAATAAAACTGTCATTCATCAAGTGTTTCTGTATTGGCCAAGTTGCAGATCCTTAGTAATGTTAGCCCCCAGCCTTCAGCTTTGTGCTTATAACAGAGACTAAGGATCTGCAACTCCACCAAAACAAACTTATTTGATTAAGAATATTGACCATTCTTTGGCTGAACCAGTTAATTCAATATGCCTCCGTCAAAGACCTTATTCCATATATGTATGCAAAGTCCCAATTCTATAAATGAAGGCTTTTGATTTAGAGAGAGAGAAACAGTTTTGTCTATAGACGTACTAACACATTAGGTGATAGAAAAAACATACCTGCATGAAAAACTAGAATAACTATCACTAAAGGTGATAAATACCCCCGCCCCTATATTTCATGTCACAGGGGCAATAACTCTGCAATGTCAATTTAGGGGCAATAACTCCATAATCATTAGGCCAACACTCATGAAATTTGTGCTTTGCACATCTACTGCACCTGGTGAATATCATGACAAATATCAAGTGAATAAGACTTAAACTGAAGGAATAGTTCTCTGGACAAGAAGTTTTGAGTAAATTCAGGGGTAATTAATTTGGCAAACATTTGAGAAAAATGCATCTTGAACCTCTACTGCTCCTGGTGAATATTTATGCAAAGTATCAATTTAATTGGACACAAAACTAAATGAGTGTAAAAAAGTGTAGACCATGATCTGACAATATGTCTGAGACACAGCGGCTGGTCTGGATCCACGCTTGTTGCAAATGTCCAAAGGTGCCTTTTCGCATAATGTTGGCCAACTATACATATGACAGAAAAGACCTCCTTAAAGTTAATCAGACAGAAACTGTAGGAGGAGTTGTCCGGACAAGCATTTTTAAGTCAAATCAGGGGCAATAACTCAGTAATTCTTGATGGAATTTTTACAAAATGTGTGTCTTGCACATCTACAACTCCAAATGGACACTTCTGCCAAGTATAAAGTGAATCAGACTGAAATTGTAGGAGGAGTTGTCCGGACAAGCATTTTAAATGTGAATCAGGGGCAATAACTCATTAATTCTTCATAGAATTTTCACGAACGTTGCGTCTTGCACATCTACAACTCCTGATGAACACTTATGCCAAGTTTAAAGTGAATCAGACAGAAACTGTAGGAGGAGTTGTCCGGACAAGCATTTTTAAGTCAAATCAGGGGCAATAACTCAGTAATTCTTGATGGAATTTTTACAAAATGTGTGTCTTGCACATCTACAGCTCCTAATGAACACTTCTGCCAAGTTTAAAGTGAATCAGACAGAAACTGTAGGAGGAGTTGTCCGGACAAGCATTTTTAAGTCAAATCAGTGGCAATAACTCAGTAATTCTTGATGGAATTTTTACAAAATGTGTGTCTTGCACATCTACAGCTCCTAATGAACACTTCTGCCAAGTAGCAAGGGAATTGGATTGAAACTGTAGGAGGAGTTGTCCGGACAAGATTTTGCTGACAGACCGACCGCCCGACCGACCGACCGACAGGCTGATTCCAGTATACCCCCCACAAACTTCGTTTGCGGGGGTATAATAGTTTTTCTAATGAAACACAGATTCTATTATATTCTCTTAACGTTTTACCACATAATCACATGCTTTAACAATCTGAAGAAAGAAGGCTTTTGGAAACATTGTGTTGAAACAGAAATATGATGTAAACCAGACTTATGTCCCTTACACACAATGGTTTTGAGACTTGCTTAAATAAGGACAAAGACAAAGACCTGACCATTGGCTTGTTTTAGTTTAACTTTGCCACTATAAACCTAAAATTTTAGACTTGTCCAAACATAAGGTTTATGTTGATGCCAAAGAGAAATTGTCTCAAAAGATTAGAGTTGTTCTTGAAATGGTAGAAAACATTGGGGAAAAGAGAAATTCTGATTACCAGCATTTTTCCCACAATGTTTTCAAAAGCTCTTTTCATCCAGGTCATTAAAACTCAAGATTGTGTGACAAAGGGTTAAACATTTTTGTGGTTTTGAAAGTGCTAGGCTAAGGCTCTGCAGCCCCTTATTGAAAGACACTCCCACATGCTCAGTTTTGAGTTTCTGTTATCTTTTCAACATGCTTAGTTTCAAGTTTCATTTTTCTTTTTCCAAGATACAGATGTATAGGTAATCACCGGTCTAAATGAAGGTTGAATGATTTCCAGCATAGGTGGGAGTACTTCCATCACCACGACAGGTACACTGATAAACTTTCTTGTACTTGGGGCCATGTCTGTCATCAAACATGAGACAAGGTTTTCGCATTTTGTTCTTTTTAGGTTATTCTGGAAAGAGTAAACAAAACCATATTAACTTTCAAGTAATAATCACATTTGCTGTAAAGAAAAGAGTAGATCAAGATTGGACTTCATAAAAGACAGCAGTATGATCTTGAATTCTCTATGAGTATGTTCAATTTTTTGTGAGATTTTTCCCCAAACAGCAATAAATTGCAATATCTAGTACAAACTGAATCAAAACGTGAATTAACTCTTTACCACATGACAAAAATGTAGACTTTGTAGATGACAATTGAAATGTGGCTCAAATGATGGAACTCATCTTTCATAGGTTTGAAAACATTGTGGGAAAAGGAGAAAATGCTGGTTACCAGCATTTTCTACGTTCCCCATAATCTTCTTAGCCTTTCTCCTCCATACCATTAAACTTTAGGAATGTTTGGTAAAGAGTTCCAGCTCATATCAGGTTGATTATCAACATTTGACAGAGATTTGCATGAGCCATGCTCTGTAAAAAGGGGGCTTAATGCATCTGCGAAAAGTATTGACCAAGGTCAGCCTGCGCAGTCTGCACAGGCTGACCTAGGCCAAAACTTTTCGCTATTGGTCCATTTTCTGAACATCAAAGGAACAGTCTACCTTACAATACACAGACATATTGGATTTTATGGATCCCTAATTATGTGGTAACTCATTTGGTATCATGCATTACGCAGATGCATTGAGCCCCCTTTTGCCATAGCATGGCTCATATTTTTCAGGAGGTAACATACAAAGCAATCAAATTTAATCCTTTACAAAACAAAGCCTTGTCTTAATGATCCTATGACAGATGACTTGAAATAGGAAAATTACATAATACTTTTGATTTGCATTTTCTCTCTTTTGAAGAGTTGTTTTCTACCCCTTTAGAGACAGATCTAACTATTTAAACCATGTTCAATTAGTGGTTTGTTATAATGCTTTTTGGAACTATTCTTAACTCTTTATTTTTTTCTTTGCCTAGTCCCTGTAGCTCAGTTGGTAGCATACAGGACATGAGAACAGGAGGTCTCTAGTTTGATCCATGGCTTGGCCAATTTCTTTCCTAGGATTGAGGATAGTAATTGCGACAGGATTCATTCCTCTCTCACCACTGACCATTGTTTCAATGACGGCTACGTGGGAAAGAAGACCATGGCTTGGAAAGAATATAGTGTGGAGTACTGGTAAAAGAAACTCCAGGAAAGCATGGATAGATGCACTGCCCACTGCAATAAAACTAAAATAATGATGAAAACAGCACTAAACACCATAAATCAATCTTATCTCTAGACCACACTGCAACTTTTTCAATTTGTCCAAATTGAAAGCATTTATCGAGGACTAAGTTGAATTTAATTTAAATTGTAAGATTTGTCTTTCAAAGGATAGAAAACATTTTAGGAAAAGCAGCACTTTTTCAATGTTTTCAAAATCCTTCTTCCTAGGGGTCATTAAAACTCAGGATTATGTGGCAAAGGGTTAAATGTCATTTAGTAAAGAGTAGGACTGCTGATACCTTGATGATTATTGAAGACAATAATCAGAAAATATTTAAATAAATGTAGAAAAAGTAGAAAGCTATCTCACCTCAGTGAAACTATGAGGGAACTGTAGTTTCTGTACAGAATTAGATGCAAACAGAAAGTGGAAAGTAAGAGATAAAAAAGGTAGGTATGGCATCACACTGTAATCCTGTGCATGTTGTATATACTGCTGTACAGTATCTGTAAAACATAGCCATTCAGTGGCTAGGGTAACCTGCAATATAGTAAGACCTCTATAAACAGACTGGAAATGAGTCTGCAAATTATTTTTAATAGCATGTTAGCATCTGCATGATGATGACTCACGATCAACAGTGGTCTAATGTCTTCCAACAGACAACTCTTGATAACATTGTGGTAAAAGAAGTTGTTACCTATGAGCATTTTCTCACAATGTTCTTGCACTTATTCATTTATCAAACCTTGATTCATGGTGTATAACTGCAACCAGTGAATTTTTCCATGCATTCCTTAAACATTTTCACCAGTGCAAGGTGCAATGATCTTATGAATTAAGTCACTGGCTACTTTCCAACAGAAACAAAGCTTAAGCAATGTTCAGCAGTAAGACAGGAATAAATCCTGTCACAATGATTTTCATTAATCCTCTGACAGAGATTTAATCAAGCTTGTATTCAAACTGTGGATTACCATCCCTGCTCAACTGCCGAAGAGTTACAAGTGACCAGGTCCCATATTCACCATCCATTCTAAACAACAGTCTTAGTCTACTGTACAAGAGTTTTTTAGATGTCAAAGTTACACAATTTCTGATTGGCTGAACCAAATTATGTTACTTCCTGACTATAGTATAAGACTAAGAATACAATTTAGAAAGCTTGGTGAATATGGGAAGGAATGCACTTTGGAAAAATACAATGTAATAATCAACAGATGAATTTGAATCCAACTACATATGAGTCTGTGAAAATGGGGCTAAATGCATCTGCAAAAACAACCGACCCGTGTTAGCCTGCACAGTTTGTGCAGGCTGATAGGGGTCGATACTTTTTGCTACTTGGAAGTTTTATGCATGTCCAAGGACCATTGTAATCTCCAGATTCAGCCAACTGTCAGACAAACTAGATTTTATGGATCCCTGAGTTAACTTGCTTGTGTAATGTATCACAGAGATGCATTAAACTCCCCTTTCCCAGTGTGTAGCTCAAAGATGTTTAACCCTTTCCCAAATGACAAATTTTGAACTGGTCCAAATTGAAAGAGTTTGCAGATGACAATTTTAAATTTGGTGAAAATGGCAGAAAGGTCGCAAAAAGGGTAGAAAACACTGTGGGAAAAGGAGAAATTGCTCGTTACGAGCAATTTCTCCTTTTCCCACAGTGTTTTTAAAAGACTTGTACTGCAGACACGTGAAAACCAGGGCTCGTTTGGGAAAGGGTTAATAAGGAAACATTCACATACCCCATCCATGTGTGGATCTTTAAATTTACATTCCAAGTAATTTTCAAATAATCCTTGACTCAGTTTGTCATACTCCCCAGCTCCTTGCACAACAGACAGCAAATTTTTAAACCTGCCATACAAATTTTTGAATTTTTACATGCACTTATTTCTTCCTATTTCATGTGTACACCAAACGTGAGAAAATACATTTTAACTTAGTACTGTACAGGATATTTTAGGACCTAACAAAATCTTTGACGAATTACAAGAAGTTCAAGCACTGAAGAAAAGGTCTCTACTGTTTTTCAACCAACTAGAAAAACAATGAGAAAGGAAGTTAATACACTGTCGGTAGTAAACACAGGTAATCCAGTCCTCTTCCACAACATTTTCCAAAGATTTAAGGGGTACAAAACATTGTTTTGCAAAATCACAGTTCAATCAACTTCCTAATAATCAATGATTCAGGATCCTGACAAAAAGGCCTTTTGAAATAGCATGGCGGGTAAGAACAATAAGCATTTCCTTAGTTTCCAACAATATTTCTATGCTTTAAAAGATAAATCTTATCATATTGGGCCAAATTTAACTCTCCTTCAATATCAATGAGTCAAAAATTCAAAAATTTTGTCATCACTTTTTAATTTGCAGGGCTTTTTATTCATTCCTCTTATTAACTCCAACTTTTAACCCTTTCCTATAAAATAATTTTTAGAATAATTTTACCTACAGATGATGAATTCGAAGTCAGTACAAATGAACTGAAGGTGAAGTCTGACAAAGTTACAGCTTTCTAGCATTTTTTCCTATTCCCATTATGTTTTCAAAAGCTTTCTTCTTCAGACTTGTTACAACTCCAGATTATTTTGCAAAGGACTTAAGGGTAGAATAAATTGTCAAGCTCTTCATATCTAATTTTCTTACCTTGCCCCAGGTGATGTGTTTAACACTATGTCTTTCATCCCACTTTCCTGTAAATTCACAAACTTCTGCCTACAAACGGAAAATAAACTGATAAAAATACATGGATTATAAATTAGGGATGGCAATAGTTCTCGACTACAAAAATCTGTAAACATACTTCCACCAGAAGACTCGATGCCTCTTGCAGCAGCACACTTAAGAAACATTGTGGCAAAAATTCAAAATAAGCTTGATACCTTACAAAACAAGAGCACCACGTGGGTGCCAATGCTCAGCTGCAGCAGCTCGATTTTCAGTGCAAGTTGCAAAAGGGGCATGATGCTAAAAAATGCTTTGATGGATGCCTGCTCTTGTTGTGTGGGTTCCCCTTTTGAAAGTTAAGAGCTAGTTCATCTTTGCAGTAAACATCTTCAGTAATAACCAAGATATTAAAAAATATCAGAGTTTTCGCATGGCGATGCAATCTCAGACGACGACAGGGCTATGACAATGCCTCGTCATTCTCAAGATCAAGATTCTATCCAGAATTCTACATTAAGTCCTCTTGATGATCATTTACATCTGTATGCAAAGAACCAAATCTTGTTATTTACAAGTCTTTAAAGATTTTTCCTAGTCTTGATTTTACCATGGCAATCTGACTGCTTCAAGGCACTGGATTATTTGATAAAATTCCAGGATCAGAATATTTCTGTGAAAATGGGTTAAAATTGGTACAAATGTTTCTGAAAAAATGTTTTACTCTTTACCACACAAATTGAAATTTAAATCAGCCTTTTAAAAACCTTGTGGGAACACAAGAAAATGCTGGGAACTAGCATTTTCTCCTTTTCCCACAAGGTTTTCTACATTTTCACAGGTAATTACCATCATTTCAGCTGAATTCATTATGTGCTCTGCAAAATTTAATGTTTTCAATTAGGACCAGTCTAAAATTTAAGTTTTTTGTGAAGAGTTAAAGAAAAAGTTAGCACAATGCAGCACATATGCGCACACACACATGGTACAGCAAACGCAGAGCAGTGACACAGGAATGTTGGGCTCTGGCAAATGTAAAATTTTCTGTTGCACAGTCACATTTTCCACCAGATTAAGAGACGCACAAATTTATTTTGCAAGGGGAAAATAAAACTGTAAAATTTACGCACCTTTTGGGTCTAGGTAATGAAAACACTTCATGCCAGACATTAAACAAACTCCTGTGAGAATCTTTCTGACCGACAGACAAGGACTGAACATTCTTCAGGTTTAGGTCTTTACACTGCCTCTGTATAAACTGAAATAAATCTGACAACCTACATAAACAGTCCTTTATAGAGAACCTACATCACAGAGCCTTATATAGGGATACATTTAAATTTCTGTAACTAATCACCCAAAAAAGTTTCCATGGTTCTGACTTAAAGTAACAACAGCTGCCAAAAGTAAACAAAGCAGGTGTTAAAATGCAATGAAATTTAAATCACACCATTGAAAAGTATGGAAATCATTGTAAAAATGACAATCTGTTATTGTACAGTCGGTCCAAGTGTTAGTCCCTTGCAGAGAAATTAATTTCAGTACTAGGTTAAAAGTTGCCTGGTTACTCCATGCTGTGTTTACTTTTTGCCTGATTTTAAAATTAATTTTTCTGCCGCTAACTGAAACTTGGACCAACCACACAATTAACAGATAATCATCCCAACAATATTTTCATACTTTTAAATCCTATAATTTAAATTTGAATGCATTTTAACATCTGCATTGATATTTTGGCCACTTTTGGGCCTTTAAGTTCCTATCAAAATCAATATAATATTAGAATAACAGTTACCAAGTTTTGTTCCAGTTTTAAGATACATTTGTCTACCAGCGACTGCTACTTTGACAGATTCCACTGTAACAAATTATCAAACTCATAATACTATCTATACTTTTAAATCTGCATTTTAACTGACTTGTATACTTCTGGCTCCTAGTAGGCCATTAACAAACACTCCCCTGTTTTAACAACCATGAGGGAGTTAGCTTCTGAAAACATGGTGGAAAAAGGAGAAAAGACTAGTTAAACATCACTTTCTCCTTCTCCCATGTTTTCTACCCTAACAAATACAAATCCCATCATTCAATATTCAAGATGTCATCTGCAAATGCTTCCAATTTAGTCAAGTCTAGTTTCATTTTGTAGTAATATTCACAACTGTCACTGAAACATTTGTTGCCAGTACTACCATGTACTACCATGTATTGTTTCCATAAAATGGATTGTATGAGTACCTGAGACATAGGTCTATTTGTATTAACCCATTACCAGATGACAAAATTTTAGCCTTGTTCAAATTGAAAGCACTTGCTGACAACAATTTAAGTGTGGCTCAAATGGTGTAATTTTTCTTTGTTAGGGTAAAAAACATTGTGGGAAAAGGAGAAAATGCTGGTTACCAGCATTTTCTCCTTTTCCCACAATGTTTTCAAAAGCCTTCTTTCCCAGGGGCGTTAAAAGGCGGCATTGTACCGTGAAGGGTTAAACTTGAACTGGTACTTAACCGAGTTCAAACTCAAATTTTTAGTTTTACTAGAGGTTAATATAGTGAGAAAATTTGAAATATGATTGCATCTCAGTATAGAGATGCAAACAACAGCTGTCAAAAGTTAATAAAAGTGCTCTATGAGATACAATGAATGACATCTATATAACTTCGAAATTTCATTCTCAGCCAAGCTGGGCATACAAAAAAATTACTTGTAATAAGAAGTTGCTTCTTTGTACAGTTTTCCAGTCCTATCATCTGCACAAAAATAAGCCATTTAAGTAGACTTAATGGTTATCCCTTCTTCAAACAACAAAATTTCAGACTTGTCCAAATTCAATGCTTTGTTCAAATTCAAAGCATTTGCAGACAACAAACTAAATGAGGCACAATTGATGAGACTGGTCTTTAAAAGGGTAAGAAAAAATTGTACAAAAAAGGACAAAATGCTGGTCACTAGCATTTTCTCCTTTTTCCACAATGTTTTCAAAAGCCCGTCTCTTTAGGGTTATTATAACAAAAGACTGTTTGGTAATAGGTTAACAATGGAGAAGTTTTTGACTTCAGTAACACCAACCTGTAGAGTATTTAAACAGGAGCGTATGTCATTGTCTGTCTTCTCACAAAGTGCCATCAGTGTATTCATGTCTGTTCGAAGTTTCTCTAGTCTAACAACCTGAGGTAGGATGAGGAAAAATTGGGATATCTTGACACAACTGTCATTAACTCATCACTTCTCCCATAAGAATTGCATCTGACGACTTTTAAAACATTCTTCTATTACCGATATCTAGAACCATCTTAAATTAAAGTTTTACCAGTATCTTGAATCGATGTGATAGCATGAGGACAAAAAAAGAAAATGCTTGTTTCAAATCTATACACTCAGCCACTTTCAACAGCTGAAAATACAATCCACTAAAACTTAATTTGTTATCACATAGGTTTGACAAAACAAGTGGACTGTATAGATCCAAAATCAGACTGCATCTTTTGTTCAGTATTAATCTTGCTCTATTCTGTCTGTATCTTTGGCACTGAAAGGATTATGGTGAACTAATGGTGTAACAATGCATACATTACCTACATACCTCATAAAGTCTCACTGCCAATTTTGTAGGCTCAGTTTGTGGAAAATTCATCACCATTGCGTTTTGTCTCAACTGTCTGAGGGCAGGAACGTATCTATAAGTAAAATATAAAGTAAATAAATACATGCAACTCTATCACACATAGCAATAAATCCCTTTAAAACTATCTTTTGAAAAACTGCCATGTCTTGTAATCGTTATCAAGTTTGGATCAGTCTGTTCAAATATTTGAGGTAAAAATAATGTTGGCATGTGGACCAACAGATAGATGCTAGCTCAGACCAACCCCTTGACCAAAACCAATGAACAACTGAAGGAATAATACTTTTATAACAGGATGGTTATTTCATGAGATCAGTGTGACTTTTATCATGCTTATATGAACACAATTACAAGCAACCTGTGCCACTGATCATGTGACATTCCCATAAATCTTTGGGAAATACTAGAGGAAAACTAATACCTTAAGCGGCTACATAGCCAATCAAGGAAATGCCATTTAAAAGATGTTTCTCTTATACTTTCTATTCTTATTTATAGACAGTTTACAAGCCATTGCCTCACATCATTAAGTTTTAGAATTTAGAACTTTTGCTTGCCCCTTGCTTTGCATCTTTGCAGGTCAATAAATCACACATTTTTGTAAGGTTGAAAATGTAAACAGATTTTGCTCATCTGTGTCCCTCGAAAAGGTTAAACCTTTTCTGTTTTTTAAAAACTGAGGACCTATCCTAGCAATAATGTTTCAACAAGCCATTTACATTCATAGAAATATCATATAGTGTCAATTTTCAAATAAATAAATGTAACTGGTATCAAGTGTTGTAGCCATACAGAAAAATATACACCCAAACTTTAAAATTTGTATTTAGGGTCAGGGTGTGCCCTGAATTCCTAATTTGTTTTGTCTTGACTTACTGATCATTACAGATACAAATGATGGGTCTACGTAACATTCCTCCCTCTTCCTTCTTTTTCTTCTTTGTAGTCTCTTGACCCTCAACCCTCTTCAGCAGATTCAATACAACATTTATGGCTGCCTAAAATTATATTCAGCTACATTAGCACAGACTGCAATATTAGTTAAATCTCCCGAGACAACAAAATTTAAGACTTGTCTTCATTGAAAGCATTTGAAGACAAGAAATTAATTGTGGCTACTGTCTTTGAGAAGGTACGACATTTCGCAGTAAAAGAAGTATACATTGTTTACCAACATTTTTCCTTCTTTGCCACAAAGTTTTCCAAAGCCCTCTCCCTCAAGGTTGTAAAAACACAAGAAAATCTGGTGAATGATTAATTTGAAATAAACACAGATGTCACATGAACAGTCAGACCTAATTCTGCACCACTTTCCACAACAAGAATCAGACCTAACACTGCAGCATCTTCCAAGAAAGACAAATGCTTATATGAGACAATTTTGTACTTAATAAATACATATAGTTCATATTCATTTCAGCCTTACATTTTATGTGCATTTCATTCTCTAAGTCATACTTAAGTTTCAAGTAATTTCTCGTAGCTTAGGCTAAGATACTGATTATCTTAATTTAACAAGTTTCTGGTCTTCCTGACTCTTCCATGATGCTTTAAATTATCGAACATCTAATTGTAAAGATGACACAGGCTTTTCCATAGACTTTCTCATAAGGGAGTGCATTTAACGCCTTTCAAATGAATAAAAGAAGGCAAACATTTAAATTTTGGGGGACATTTGGAAAATTTGGGGGTGCAAATTCAACGAACCAGGGGGGTCAGGGAAAACCCTGTGAAAGTAGACAATTATCCCTCACAACACAACCTATTTTAGAGTATGTGACATTTCACCCTCAGCTTTAATTTTGACCTTGGAGCCATCTGTAACATCTGCTTCACTAGCAAATATTTTTAAAATCAGACAAGGAGTTCAAGAGATATAAATAGCAAACAGATAGACAGACAAATAGACAGATGACTAGGGATTTTATATATGTCTCTTAGGGTCATGAATGTGTCCAAAAATGTGTTGAGAGTTGCCTGCCCCTCTGGTATGGGTTCCCCTTTTGTGAGTAACCAGTCAAGCTAACAAGGGACTAGTCCCTGTTTCGTAGCTAAATCTTACTTACCTGTGGTGCCCCATCTATCTCATCAATAACCAAACAATTAGGTCTTGGGTCCGAGCCCAGAACAGCTTTCATCTGTGTTGCAGCTTCAATTCTGTTCTTAAACACTTCAGCACTTCTATCATCACTAAAAATGACAGATTTTTACATGAGAGTGATTTTATCTGAATAAACATTCCAAAAAAGAATCATAGACTACTAAATCTTTGCCTGAATTCTTTCCTTGACAATTCCGTGTTTTAACAGCCCTAAGGAGGAAGACAACGATATAATCCCGCACTCTGTCACTCAACTGTGTATCTGTCGATATGCTGTTTACAAATGTCAAGCTGTTTTTAACACCTATTAAATGACTTCTATTTGTTGTCCTCCTTTAAAATTACCATTGTCCAGCCTTGATAGGTCATATTTTACACCGTTAGATTTGGTAAGGTAACTTTGTCAATCATCGAATAAATGCATCAGGCGAGTGTCTCTTGTTGTCATCATCGGCACTGTTGTATATTAATTGACTACTCTTTACATACAGCAATTCAAATGTTTTATTATCGCTAGAATTAAAACCTGAAATCCTCCTGCAGGACTTATTTATAAATTTCAAGTATATTATACTTAACTAATTTCTATGGCTAGTGAGACGGCTGAACTTGTAATACTCCGCATACTTTGATCTTGCTCTTTCACTTTGATACTAGCAGAAGTAAAAGTTTTTGCCAAAAGAAAAGTAAATTTTGTAGGGCATCTGACTGATTTCAAATTCAATGCTGACTTTTCTTTATAAAGGTAAGTGAAGTAGCTATTGAAAGTGTCCAATGCCCATATTTAATTTGACTTTGCTAGATCAATATGTGGCTAAAAGTGTACCAGTATTGGGACATTAAAATTCTGGACAATGAAATAAGAATTATAGAATTCTGTATTCGAACATTCAAATACATTTGTATACTAAAAGCCAAATATTCGAATACCAGCATTTGCATTTGTTCCCATCCCTAGCCTTTACGGAAAAAGTTAAAGAAAGGATACACTCTCCCTACTCACCTTGCGTTCATTTCGACCACATTATAGCCAGCATGTTTCGCTATAATGTGGGCCAGGGTTGTTTTACCTAGGCCTGGTGGTCCACACAAAAGTGCTATCTGTTTTGTGAAAAATACATAAAATGAGCAAAGTATTGGAGAATGAAGTTGACCCTTTACCAAATAACTCCCTTTTGTAACCCTTAATCTGATAAATAAGTTAAATGAAAGTTTTGAGCTGATAATAAAAACCTGAATGTTCCTATTTCAAACAATTTTTGAGAGAAACATATCTCCTTATCAGACAATGCAGATCAAAGATCAGACTGCACGTTCTGTATATTCTGATCTTGGTCTACACTGTCTACAAACGGTCAGTGAGTCCCTCTTTGCAGCCTAAGGGTTAATGACCCTGAAGTGAAAAGCTTTTGAAAACATAGCGAGAAAAGTAGAAACTGCTTGTAACCCACTTTCTCTCCTTTTCACACAATGCCCTCTAACCTTTCAAACACAAGTACCATCACTTGAAGAACATTTAACTCATTGTCTGCAAGTGCATTTCAATGAGACAAAACTAAAGTGTTTTCATTTTGTAAAAAGCTAAAGCATTACTGCACTAACACTTCTTACGCCTGTTCAGGAGGAGCTTTTGAAAACAATTTTTGAAAAGAAATACTGCTTTTTGTCTACAAAAAGCAACTGAACAACAAAGAGATTCTAGAACAGAATATCATTACATAACCAGTGTATTGTCAGGTAAATTCTTTCAATTTTCAGCATGTCCAAGGACCATTCTACCTTATGATTCAGTCATTTGTCAGAGAAAATGGATATAATGGATCCATAATTATAGGATGACTTGTTTGGTATAATGTATCATGGGGATGCATTAAGCCCCCTTCTGCCAGACTGTGGCTCATTTGTAGGTGACAAATAACATGTGGCCCTAATGGTGGGTTGTAACCTTGAAAGGAAAATATTGAGGGAATAGGAGAAAAAGCTGGTTACCAGGATTTTCTCCTCTTTCCCTAATTTTTTCAAAAGCTTTCTGTCTCAATTGAATGTGGCAAAAATGGTTAGAGTTGTTTCTGAAAGGGTAGAACACATTGTGAATCAAGGAGCTCAGCATTTCCTTCTTTTTGTATGTTTTCAAAGGCTGTCTTTCTCAGGGTCTATAATGATAGGATTGTTTTATAAAGTGTGAAGTATGCATATAATGGCAAGAAGTGCATGCTTCGCTGTTGGAAAAATGGCTGAAAATTTTGTGGGAAAATTATCAGATTCTGCAAAAAAGTATCAACCCAGGTCAGCCTGCGAAGTCGCTGCAGGCTGACCTGGGCTGAAACTTTTTGATATTGGTCAATTTTCTGCATGTCAAGGACCAGTGTACATCAGGATTCAGTCAGTTGTTAGACAAAATGGACTTAATGAATCCATGATCATCACGAAGATGCATTAAGCCTCCTGTTGCAAGAGCATGGCTCATATGTTTGATTGGGTAAAAGATGACTCCAGCATATACAAAACCAACTTGATTGAAGCGATAAAATTTATCTTTTCCACCCCTCATCCAGGGTTTTCATTTCATGCCGATTGCCGATCAAAAACATCGGTTGAAATAGGCCTTTAATCGGTTTTTTTGCTGGATGTTTGAAAAATCGATCGCGTTGTTTATATCGAAAATATTTCACGCGTTGGTAACTGCACTGCGACACCGGTTCAATTTTACCATGAAACCAGAAGCAATTGGTTTATGAATGTTACGCGGTCATTCATTGGATACTTGCATCCAATTATCCAATCGTAGGCGACGATACGTTTCTCCGATCTCCATTTGGTAATCATGGACGCCAAAGCCTAGGCGGCCCCCTTGACCCTCGGCCTGTTGTTTTTGTCAATCAATCGGTTGCTTCATTTCAAAATGAAAACCCTGCTCATCAAATGATACCATGTATTACCAACACTAAGAAGGAAAACTTTTGGAAGTGAATGGAGAGAGAAGAAAATGCTGGTAACCCTTTTTATCCTTCATAGACAAATCAAAACATTTAAGTCACATACAGCCCTTAACCTGCTAAATAAGTTAAATGAAACTTTCAAGCCGATATTAAAAAAAAAAAAAAAAAGGAATAATGCTATTTCAAACTTATTTTGGGGAGAAAAATATCCAAGATCCGACTGCATCTTCTCTACAGTCTGATCTTGATCTACACTGTCCGCAAAAGGTTAATGAGTCACGCTTAGCAGCCTAAGATTTGATTTTCTGTCGGCATATACTATCAAACTGGACAGACAAGTCCAAAATAGTGTCATCTGGTAAAGAGTTAATGGGAGAAGAAGCTTACGCTCAAAACAGAATGTTCATATTAAAAAAAAATTTCATTGTAGAGTTAAGATTGATTGATTGTATGGTGTTTTTAACATTATTTCAGTTATTTTGCAGTGGCCAGTGCACCTATCCATGCATTCCTGGAGTTTCTTTTACCAGTACTCCGCACAATATTCTTCCCAAGCCACTGGCTGCTTTCCCACATCACCATCATCGAAACAATGGTCAGTGGTGAGAGAGGAATGAATCCTGTCGTAATGGCTATCATCAGTCCTCGGAAAGAAATTGGCCAAGCCGGGGATCAAACCAGCAATCTCCTATTCTCAAGTCCTGTACGCTACCGACTGAGCTATGGGGGCTTGGCTGTACAGTTAAGAGTAGGTTTTGATTCAAAGGAATAACAAAATAGATTATACCAGTTGTGTTGGTCTGTTATGTTTGTCAAGCTCGTCTAAAATTTGTGGCTGAAACTTCCCTTTTAGTTTCTTTGGATCTTCCTTCTTTTTGTCTTTATTCTTCACTGGTAATTCTTTATCGAATACAACATAGTCCCAATTCTTTAACCAGTGTAACAGTGATCTATTGATACTCTGAAAGATACCAATGAAATATGATAGGTACATTTTGTTTGAACAACGGGAGAAGTGTAACAAAAACACTGCAAGGGGTTGCCTTTTCTATGAAAATTCTAAATGGTAAAGGGGCATAACTGTGTAAAAAAAGAGTTGAGAGTTACCTGAAATTCTGGCATATGATAATTAACAACCAGCCCAAGAATAAAGTAAAAATCAGTAATGACAGAAATATAAGAAAATGCCAAAGTTTTTGCAGACAGCATAGATCCAGATCAGACTGCACAGAACATGCAGTCTGATCTTGGATCTATGCTGTCTGCTTGTTTAGTCAAGCCTATGCTATAAAATTCTGTCTGACTTTCTGTGGATTGTATTTGAAGCTGTCAATAAAGGTCGAGTTTATTTATTTGGCGCCAAAAGAGTTAAAACAGCAAAGCATCTAACTTAACATTTATCATAGGGATGGGATCTATAGATAATGATTCCTAATTTATAATTTTAATTTTAACTTGACCCTAACTATATACCTCATCACTCAGAAGATCTGTATATCGTCTTGGAGCATATTTCTCCACCCACAGATGTTTCTGTATTTCTGGAGGTTGATTGTCTTCAGGCTGTTTATTTTCTTTGTCCTCATCCTCATAGTCATCAATATAACCTTGATCATCTTCTTCCAGTTGTCTGGTAAATAAAAACGAGTCATGCTCTGTGAAAAGGGGACTTAATGATTCTGCAAAAAGTATCGATCCAGGTCAGCCTGCGCAGGCTGACCTGGGCCGATACTTTTTGCCATAAGTCAATTTTCTGCAGCCCAAAGGATCAGTGCATCTCATAATTCTTGTTATACAAAATTGATTTTATGGATTCATGATACTGTGATGACTTACTTGGTATCATGCATGGCGGAGATGCATTAAGCCCCCTTTTGCCAGAGCATGGCTCAAATGGATTTGACAGCTTACAACCAACAGCCACAATGAATACATAGTTGACCCTTTCCCAAACAACAATTTTATAGACTGTTCTAAATTGAAAGCACCTGCAGATGACAATATCAAAATTGATTCAAATAGGCTGAAGTTCTCTGATACAGTAAAAAATCATTGTTACTAGCATTTTCTCCATTTCAAACTATGTTTTCAAAAGCCATCTTCCACTGAGTTGTTAAAACAAGGAAACTGTGTAGTAACAGGTTATGGGTAACAAAACTGTTGACCTAGTGAGGTCTCCAATGTTTCAATATAAGTGCTTCTGACATGGGTGTTGTGAGCCATAGCAAAACTCAATAAC
Organism: Tridacna gigas; assembly: GCA_945859785.2. Lineage (NCBI taxonomy): Eukaryota > Metazoa > Mollusca > Bivalvia > Cardiida > Cardiidae > Tridacna > Tridacna gigas. The sequence goes on along the minus strand of OX244030.2, from coordinate 45,253,442 downwards.
ATAGTGCTACTGATCTACTTTCCATTACTTTGAGGCCTGATCATAAAGGGAGATAAGAATGATCAACCATCATGACATTATACATCAACAATTCTCTAACCTGGATTAGCTCTTTGATTGACTGATTTTTGCAAAGTGTTACACGCTGTTTTCAACATTACTTCAGTTATATCACAGCAGCCTGTGCAATCCTGTCATACTATCATCAATCCCTGGAGAGTCCCACATCGTTATCTATCCTGTCAAAGACTAAGCCCATATTAAATTTTGTAGCCACTTAATTTTTCATCTGCAAATGCTTTCAAGTTGTACAAATCTAAATTTTTGTTGTCTTGGAGAGGGAGAAGTTTAAAACAGAAGAATCCCAGATAAAATATGATTGAAAGAAAAAAAAAAAAGAGTAAAAATGAAATGGCAGGACACACCTGTTAACTTCCTCTGAAATTCTTTCTGTCTCTGACAAAAGGTAATTTTTTCTCTGAAAACAAAGCAATATAGAACAATACAAAATCTATTCTTCCAAAGTAATTTTTATCACGTATTAGTTTTACAGTTTTAAACTATTTATTAATCCTTCAGAAGAAGAACAGTTATACATGTACCATTCATTTATTACCATGACACAAATGATATCATCAATATATCATCTTTGTCTTCTTGTATCTCAAAATAAGTAAATCAGGTAAATCTTCCATTTACTTTTTCTCCAACAATAAAATTTTAGACTTGCCCAAAATGAAAGCATTTCCAGCAGACAAATTTATTGTGGTGCAAATGGTGAGATTTATTTCTCAAAGGCTACAAAAATGCTGTGGGGGGAAAGAGAAAATGCTGGCTACCAGCATTTCCTCCATTTACAGCAATGTTTTCTAAAGTCTTCTTTCTCAGAATCATTAAAACCTTTGATTGTGCGGTAAAGACTACAACAATCTACTTATTTTAAAAGATTTTTGAAAAAAAAAAAGAAAAAAAGTAACAAATATGGCATATAAGATCACAGGCTGCTAAAAACAACTCTGTCCACTTACCTCATCTTCCAACTGTTCCTTTAAGACAGAAATAGGTACACTGAGCAACTGTGACCCTCGACCATCCTTACCCACACTTTCAACCTGTAGATAAAGGTATTCAAGACATAAACAACAACTTCCATGTCTGTTTACTCCTAATCACACAACAAAAGTCTAGACTGGTCCAACTGAAAGCAACTGCAGATGACATTAACCCTTTACCAAACAATGACGACTTTTAACGACCTTAGGAAAGAAGCCTTCTGAAAACATTGTGAGAAAAGGAGAAAATGCTGGTAACCAGCATTTTCTCCTTTTCTCACAATGTTTTCTACCTTATCAAAGAAAAATTGCAACATTTGAGCCACAGTGAAATTTTTGTCTACTAATGCTTTCAATTTGGACAAGGCTATAATTTTGTTGTCTGGTAAAGGGTTAAAAGACAAGTCAAATATGGCTCAAATGATACTAAGGATGGGACTGATTACTTATTTAAGCACTCAAGTGCTGGGTTGTGCTTTTTATGGAGTACTGAAAAGGGTATGTGAGTTTTGTTCAAATGTTTTCAAAGGCAACTTATCATTAAGAAGTATAGGCCTATTGCTATCAATGTAAATTGACAAGCTGGATACCAAAAAGAGAGCAGGGCAATATATAAAAGAATATCAAATTAGCAATGGGAAATGAATGAATGGATTAAGGGTTGTTAGAGGTGTCACACATAACTGACCCTTCACATTCCTTTTGTTATCTTTATTGATCTTTCAAATTCAAATGTAAAACTATATAACTTGAATCGGGAACGCTGGATATATCAGAAAATAAACTGAAAGATTTTGAAATTTTTCCAGAGTACATCTTGCACTCGATTACTGATATTGCTAATTGAAAATTGAATGCTTGATCAAGTACTCGATTACTTGATCAAGTAATCAATTACTTGGATACTTGCTCCCATCCCTAAATGATGCAATTCGTCTTTAAAAGGGTTGTGGGAAAAAAAGAAAATGCTGGTTACCAGCATTTTCTCTCTTTTAACAGTATTTTCAAAAGAAATCTTCCTAATAATCAATAACACTCGGGGTTATTTGTAAAGGATTAACCTGCAATTTGACTGCTTTTAAGCATAAATAATTTTCATGTGTATATAATTGTCTACCTAAGTCCGCCCAGGCTGACACGGGTCAAAACTTTTTGCAATTTTAAAATTTTCTTTTTGTCCAAAGACCAAACTACATATGATCCAGTCGTTTTCCATGGATCCATAATTATGTAACGACTTGCTTGGTATAGTGCAGATATATTAAACTCCCTATTGCCAGAGCATGGCTTATTAATATAACAACCTCACCTCTTTATCAAATACTGAGTCATCTTTCAATGTCATATAAACACGATCTCCTGATGTACTTGTTGTAGGAATATATTTACAATTAGGAATTCTCTTAAACACTCTCTGTCTCTCAAAATCAAAGTCTGGAAAAGAAAACAAAACTCAGGTCCTTAATCAAACATATTACCTGCCACATAAAGGTTATTTTTGCCACACCACGGTAGAAAACATTGTGGCAAAAGGATAAATTGCTCAAAAACAGTAAGCTTTCCTTTAGTCAAAATGTTTAAGGTTAATGTTTAACCCTTGACCACACAATCCCGAATTTTAACGACCCTGAGAAACCTTTTGAAAACATTGTGGGAAAAGGAGAAAATGCTGGTAACCAGCATTTTCTCCTTTTCCCACAATGTTTTCTACACTTCCCAAAACAAATTTTAGTTTTTGAGCAATGTTTATTTTGTCGTCTGCAAATGCTTTGAATTTGGACTGTCTAGAAGATTGTCGTTTGATAGTGAGTTAATATATGATGAAATATTTTTCACAAGAATGCTTTTTGAAGTTACCAGCAGCAAATTTGTTACAGAAGATAATGACATAAATTTACTGCTTAGATCAGACAGATGGTAGTTAACTCTTTACCACACTATCCCTAGTTGTGATGATCCTGAAAAAAAGGCTTTTGAAAACTTTTCTCCCTGTCCCACAATATTTTAACCCATTCAAAGACAAATTTTAACTTCTAGGTCATTCTAACATTTTGGTCTGCAAAACCTTTTAAGTTGAGTAAGTTTGTTGTCTGGTAAAGGAATTAAAAAGAAAGTAATTCAGAGTAGAACCCGGTTTTTTATGCATGACATTCCTAGTTAATGTACTAACACGAAATTAACAAGGAAAAAAAGGGGACAAATATCTGAAGAAAGGAAGGTGTCTTCTTTTTCTATCAGAACAGAAAGTATCAAGGAAAAAAGTATTTTGGGCAATCAGAGCTGCTGTTCAACTTGTTTCAATAGATACCAGTATCTCTGGTCTAAAAATTTTGAAAAGATCATGAATTTCCTGTTGACGCAACAAAAAAACATTCAGAGGAGTCAATATTCAATTTTTTTGCAGATAACAGATAAAGTCTCGATAAGGTAATTAGAATTGCCTTTGAAGGGATACAAAACATTAGGGAAAGAGAGGTTAACTAGCATTTCCTCCCTTTATCTCCTAGCCTTTTAAAAAGCCATCTAGCTCAGTTCATGAATACATGCCATTGCTTGGCCAAAAAAGGTACTTTGACCACAGTCTTACATCTTTTTTTGGGAGTGCATGCTCTCCCTGGAGTACAAGTTTGGGAGTGAAATAGAAATTCTAAGAGTGCACTTAATAATGACAATTTCAGAGCATCTATGAAGAAAAGTAAGGGTCTATTGTTTTGAAAATTTGTTTTGGTGAGTCCCACTCTGCAGTCATCTACTCTTGAAAACAATATGAGTAATTTAAAAAAGAAGCCGCTTGTAATATTTCCTTACGGGACCATGTTCAGAGGGACAACTTACAACCTGATAGCCAGTAGAATTTTCCATTTCACTGTCAATTTCAGATACTAATTAGCTTTCATTTATTGTTTTATCAAGATATTTAGGTAAATTTGCTGTTTAAAGTCATTGATAAAGCTGAATAGACATTTGAAATGCCTATGACAGGACGATGCCAAACAGATTTTTGTTGTGTCATGTGTTTTCGCGCTTTTTGCAGCAATCTTTTTTTCATGCCTGTTAAGTTTTTGGGGTAATATTTCCACATGATTTGACTTAGATTTGTCCATTAGGGTAGCATGTAACTTCAAAACCTGCAATTTTATTCTGGAAAAGCGGATTTTTAGATAAATGTCAACAGTTTGATTAGAGTTGATAAACATTGACTTTCACACTTGATACCTATTGTACATGTCAGAGTTTAGATATATCATGGAACATCATGTAATATCATGTAAAGACAATACTTTTTGCCAGTAGATTCTCTAACGCTACAGTTTAGGAAACATTTTTTTCCCAACTTGTCCCAAATGGCGCCACTGGTGATCGACACTGGGAGCCTTGAAACCTGTGCGTGCATGCACGTTTCACTTCATATTTTTGTGCATGACAATTCAATTAAGTGTGTGAATCACGCTCATATGTGCGTGAATGGGAACCCTGCATAGTTGTACACATTTGCAAACTACTAAGTTAGCTGCATTAAGAATTTATGGTAGTAACAAAGTTTAGAAGAAAAAATAAAAAAAACTATCTACCTTCAACCAGTCTATCCTGCCTATCAGTCTCTCTTGTAAACTTCAGTTCTCTTGCAGATAGCTGATTTCTATATTCCACAATTTTGTCAATCAGTAACTTATCTGGGGACGGCTGACCATCATCCTCTTCTGCCATAGGAATATATTTGCTGATTTTGTTGTTATGGAGACGTCTGGCTTCACGTGATTTTGGAGGAATTTCAAAGTCATCTCCCCACAGCTCATCCTCATCAACCTGTTCCTTTCGGCTACGTTTACTGACTGGGGCTGGAATATATTAAATACAAAGTGAACAGAAAAGCAGAATCTTATCATCTTTTTAATTCACAATAAAAAAAAAGAAATCAATGTCTATACTTAAGTGAGAATTAAGCACAATATAATCCTAATCAAAATAAACTGGGAACAAAAAACTGGTGCTGGGCCACCACATTCTATTTTTTTAAAATTTCACAGCCTGGCTTGAACATAATCACGATTTTTGCTGAAACATCTGGTCAAAAATAAACCTTTCAAGTGGTGATTTTTTTCTTTAACAGCATTAACCCTTTCCCAAACAAGCCCTGGTTTTCACGTGTCTGCAGTACAAGTCTTTTGAAAACACTGTGGGAAAAGGAGAAATTGCTCGTAACGAGCAATTTCTCCTTCTCCCACAGAGTTTTCTACCCTTTTTGATAACTTTCTGCCATTTTCATCAAATTTAAAATTGTCATCTGCAAACTCTTTCGATTTGGACCAGTCCAAAATTTGTGGTTTGGGAAAGGGTTAATCACAAAGTCAAGTTTGCCAAATTTCAATGTTTTATTGAGCTCTTTCTTAACCATCTACCACACAATCCCATGTTTTAATGACCTATAAATAAGAGGCTTTCCAATGAAAACATTGTGGGAAAGGGGAAAAATGTTTGTAACCAGCTTTTTTTCCTTTTCCAGCAGTGTTTCTGCCTTGTCACAGACAATTCAATCATTTTAGTCACATAGAAAGTCCACTCCCATCCCCTTTTCATTTCTTCTTTTTTTTTTTAATTTTCTTGAATTGTGTTAGAAATTATCAAAATCAAGTGGAAACAGCAAGAAAAATCAAAGAAACTAGAATGGTAAACTCATACAGTGCATTTTACAGAGATTTGACTGTGACAATGGCCCAATCCAAAATAGAAGAGGTGGAGCGATGTCTGCATAGTTAGCAGTAAACCAAGCATTAGTATTAAATATGGTGACTATGTTAACCCTTTACCGCACAATCCCGACTTTTAACGACCTTGAAAGAGAAGTCTTATGAAAACATTGTGGGAAAAGGAGAAAATGCTGGTAACCAGCATTTTCTCCTTTTCCCACAGTGTTTTCTGCCTTATCAAAGACAGAAATCATCACATTAGCAGCATTTAATTTTAATGTGTCGTCTGTAAATACCTTCTATTCGGACAAGTCCAAAATTTTGTTGTTTGGTAAAGAGTTAACAAGCAGGATCAAACTGAGCAATGGAAATACAGTGTACTTGCAAGTAAATTATATACGTACTGTGTGCATTTTTTTTAAAAGATATCCCTGCAGTATCCTCAAAGAACATAAAGTGCTAACCCTTAAAGCACCTGTCACAAATGTAGTTGTCTTTATGGCCAGTGCAGATCAAAGATCAGACTGCAAGTTTTGTGCAATCTGATCTCTGATCTACACTGCCTGCTTAGCTGAAGCACTGTGGAGAAAAGCAACCATGACACTGCTACTATTTGGGTCTAATTCCTGGACTGAAAATGTCTGTTGGGTTTACTTGGTACTTTAACCCTTTACCACACAATCCCGAGTTTTAAAGACCCTGAGGAAGAAACCTTTTGAAAACATTATGAGAAAAGGAGAAAATGCTGGTAACCAGCATTTTCTCCATTTTCCACAATGTTTTCTACCCTTCCCAAAACAATTTTCAATTCTCGAGTCATATTTATTTTGTTGTCTGCAAATGCTTTCAATCTGGACATGTCTTAAATTTTGTTGTTTGGTAAAGAGATAAAGGGTTAACCTTTTACTAATCTTACTTGGTTCATTCAAGTCCTCATCATCATATTCAAGGTCACTGTCAGACTGATCCTTTTCCTCTCTTACCCTCTTTTTACTCCCGCTACCTGTTAATCTAGCATCACCATCACCTCTAAATACAGATCCATTCAGAGGTGCCATTGGGCTTTTAAGTGAAAGGAGCTTAGACTCTTGGTCATTCTGATACTTTTGCTTTGGTGTCTGAAACTGTAAACTTCTCTTTGGTTTTGGTGACATACTTTCTGGCGCTGAAAATATTTAAAGATACTTTTTTCATCAAGACAAGTTTGTAGTGCTAAACATCAGCAGTATTTTACTTTTTATCAATCCCAAGTTTTAAAGGCACAGAGAAAGAAAGCTTTTGAAAACATTGCAGGAAAAGGAGAGAATGCTGTAAACCTGCATTTTCTTTTTCCAGCAATGTTTTCTATAGTTTCAACAACACTCTCTACCATTTGAGTCACATTTGTCATCTGCAAATGCTTTGAATTTGAACAGATCAAATCAGTTGACTTTTCTTGTAGTGACTGCTCAGTAGTTTAAAGAAAAGAGAAAGTTTCGTAATTTTGATTCCAGCCTGCCCTGTATTTCTTGTTGTATCAAAGAAAATGAACATGGGTTTTTGGCAGAAACATGTGGTCTGAAATTGACCTACTTTCAATTTCAAAGGGTAGTTACAATGTTATTTTTGTGATTGTTTCTCTGCCTTTCTTGGCAGCAGCCATTCTTTACATGCAACTGGATATTTCAAAGTCTTACCAGTCATCTTTCAGCCAGTTGTATGTGTCTTGTCAGCTATGGAAATGGATATTGTTCTATAACTAAATTATGCAACTTCATGTTGACACCAAGTTTAGCTCATGGTTTTCATCGATCTTATTTGTAATTTACATTTTCCTCACAACACATCTGGTTTAATTGTAACTAAACACTCGTTATTAATTTACTTGAATGTGAGAGCCCTTTAGTTTAAACATATTTATTTTACATCGACTGAGAAACAAGTTCTTACAACTTATACTAATCTCTCTCGATTCTGCTTCCTGGAAACTACACCAGTACTCGCGCCAAATGTGTGGGCCAATGTTGACATCTGCTCCCGGGTATCGAACTGAGGACCTTTTGATTACGAGGCCGACGCTCTACCTCACAACCACGGACACCAAATGTGAGAGCCCTTTCATTTTCATTGGGAAAAAAAAGCTCAGAAAAACCAGCAATTTTAAGTGGTAAGTATGACTCCACATAAATGAAATGTTTCCAGTACAGTTTCCTTTTCCATGTCTGATCTGATAAAAAAAAGAAAAGAAAAGGGCATTAATTGTCAAAATAAGAACCTTACTGTACTTGAAATGACTTCAGGAACATGTGCTGTAAATCATACATTTACAACATGTCAAACCTTGTTTCAATTTCTTTGGAAACAGAACAATGGATACACGTGTATTGTAAAATCGGTTTGACCTGTCAGTACCACAGGTGAATGGCGAGCGACAATGTAAATCCTATATTACACACTAATCAGTGTTCCCACTCACATCTCTTTTTTGGAGTGCATGCGCTCCCTGGAATACAAGTTTGGGAGTGCAAGTGAAATTCTAGGAGCGCACTTAATATTGACAATTATAGAGCATCTATGGAGGACAGTATAGGTCTGTTGTATGAAAATTTGTTTTGATGAGTCTTACCCTGCAGTCAGCTGCTCTTGAAAACAATATGGGCAATTTAAAAAAAGAAGATGCTTGTTACAATTTCCTCACTCACGGGACCAGTTTCAGAGGGACAACTTACAGCCTGATGGCCGGTAGAATTTTCCATTTCACTGTCAATTTCAGACACTAATTAGCTTTCACTTGTTGTTTCATAGAGATATTTATGTAAATTTACTGTTTAAAGTCATTGATAAAACTAAATAGACAGTTTGAAATGCCTATGATCGGACGATGTCAAACCAATTTTTGTTGTGTCATGGGTTTTCGCATTTCTTGAAGCGATTTTTTTTTTTTTTTTTCATGCCTGTTACGTTTTGGAGTAGTATTTCCGCATGGTTTGACATAGATCTGTCAATAAGAATAACATGTAACGTCAAAACCTTTAATTTTACACTAGAAAAGCGGATTGATACCAAGTTTGATTAGCGGTGATAAACAGTGACTTTCACACTTGTTAACTTGTCCTAACCGGCGCCACTGGTTATCGACAACGGAAGTCCTGAAATCTGTGCGTGCATGCACGTTTCACTTCATATTTTTGTGTGTGATTATTTAATTCAGTGCGTGAATCACGCACATATGTGCATGAATGGGAACCCTGCTAATATACTGAGTATATTAGTGTGTAATACAGGATTTACACTGTTGCTCGCCATTCACCTTTGGTCACTACTTTGTTTCCGTGACCATGTTCGGTTTTTTTCCCGATATTTGTCAAGGCTCCTTCTAAATGGAGTTTGAATGTTAAACCCTTAGGCTGCTACAAGCGACTCACTGACCTTTTGCGGACAGTGTAGATCAAGATCAGACTGCACAGAATGTGCAGTCTGATCTTGGATCTACACTGTCCGATAAGAAGATATTTCTCTACAAAAATTAAGTTTAAAACAGCATTATATTTAAATGACAAGTTTAAGAGGTTTCACTATATTCACATTTCAAAAAATTTAGAATTGCAAGACCGTTACAATTTTTTGGTGTTTTTTTTTTTAAGTCATCTTTAATCTAACAATGAAGGACCATATTATAGCTGACAATGAAAAGATTTACATATACAGCCATTTGAAACGATGCTTGTACGTTGAGTCTTTTCAGTCCAGAATGGGCACAAGAAGGATGCAACTTGGGTTGGTAGGGAGACACAATCCCAAAAATAACATGGAAGCTAACCTCCCAATCAGAAGTAAAAATGGACCGATTTATTTCTTAAAATTGTTTCATGCCCTTTGATTTTCAGAGCTATGCATTTTACTGTAGAGAAACTTGAAGTTGTCTGTAATCGACTTCCCATACAGGTAGTTGCAACTTCTTGTTGCGAAATGTCAGTGGGCGAATGAGCTGAAAATATCGGTAATTTTACATTCCACTTCATAGAAATAAATTCACCGTCGAGTTCGCGTAAGGCATCTAATTCATCCTCGTAGTTTAGCTCGAAATCGTCGTCCATGTTTGTTTTCTGGACTTTAAATCCCTCAGATACAGGTTTTATTTGTTCCAGTTTTAATATTTCCCGCTATTTTTTTCATGTTGTTTTGGTAATACTTGATTGAAAAGCCTAGTAGCCGCCATTCTTAGGACAGGAATATTAACCGAATAAATTTCCACAACCTAACGATTTGAGTTTGAGTGAGTTAACAATAAGAGAAGAATATGACAATTTTACTTATGTATACATGTTTTAACAAAGCATCTTTGGAAAGCTGAATATTATCAAGGCATATTTAGCATGATCCATGTGCATTGCTGGCATCCCGTTTTATAAGTTATTCCCAAACTTGCCCCATTTCTTTGACAACAAGCAAACTGTTTGAAACGGATGACTGATGTGCTGTAAGCACAATTCTCGGTGTTTTGTAGACCTTGCATGTCATTCGTATAGAGTTTAGATCAGGACCAGACTGCAAAGAACGTGCAATCTGATTTTGGATCTAAAATTTCTGGCCATGACTAAAAAAAGCTTTGAAACTGTCACGCTTCAAAAGACCTGTTTACACATAGGAGAAAGTTCATTTCACTTGTAAATTTGAGATCTTATAGACCTTTATGGATGCTGACAACTGCAGACGATCAAAGCGTTTGTCTTTCTGACGGATGTCATTTCTTAATACAGCTATTAGAGTTGCTTCCCTTCAATTAACTGCGTTCAGCTAAACTGGCAGCCTGTTATCGATCTTCGTATCTATTTTCATGTATTTTGTTTTATTTTTATTTATTTATTGATTTTTATTTATATCATTTACTTTTTAGGTACAGTAGCGGTTCTGATTGCTTAATACTTTCATACATGTTTATATACAGTAATTCCTTTTCGAAAAAAAAAAAAAAACTTTAGTCATCAAATAGGCTAAATATTGCGTAACATTTTAGATAGAATAGGGTGCTAATGATTCAGCAATGCTGATTTTATGTAGGACAGTGAAACAGATCAAGTGAATGACGAGCATTTTAATGAGAGGATTTAGAACTTCAAACCTTTGATGAAAAAGGAAACGCCTCTCTCACACCCCCTAAAACGTTTTTAATTGAAATGTATCAAATTGAAACATGCAGCGGCTGGGAAAATCATTTATTCTTTTAATGGTAGATTCATCCATGATCATTATAAGTAGGGAAAATTTTGCGCCGTTGCTGTTCCGAAATTTTGTTCTGATTCTGAAGGAGTCCTTAGTGGCTGCTTGCCATGGTATTTGATGCGAGCCATGCTCTGTGAAACGGGTTTAACCCTTAGGTTGTTCAGCGCGACTCAAGGGCCTTTTGCGGACAGCGTAGGTCAAAATCAGACTGCATAGAACGTGCAGTCTTATCTTGGATCTACACTGTCCGATAAGGAGATATTTTTCCTCCAACAATACCTTTGAAACAGGAAAGTTTGGGTTTATACTATCGGTTTGAACATTTTATTTCTTTTATTTAGCAGGATAAGGGTTAATGCATCTGCAAAACGACCCAGGAGGTTCGCGCAGGTTGACATGGATCTAAATTTCTGTGCTATTTATCGACATTCTGTATATCAAAGGACCATTCTACCCAATAATTCAATCGGCTATTAGAGAAGATGGATTTTGTTGATTCATTATTATGCGATGACTTGTTTGGTATAACGCATCACGGAAATGCATTATAACCCCTGTTTCCAGAGTGCCGCTCATTTGTAATCAGGAAACCCTGTTTCTATAACCTCGCTGGTGGTGCAGTTCATGTAGGAGTGGAGTTTTCCTCCTCGTCACAAGTCGACAGATTCCACAACTACATCTAATCTCGTACGTATCAAGGAGGTTTCCATTGCAACTAGTTTCAGTCACATGATCGTAAACATGGCGGTGACCGAAATTTTTTTCATATCCACAACAACGATTACAGTAAAAATATATAGATTTGTCAATTATCGTGGAAAAGGAAAATAGTTACAAAGGTAAGTCGTAGTCCCTATGCCTTGAGCCAGCCCGTGTAGTTAGTGGTTAGCGTATTTGACTCGTGACCTGTTGGTTGCGGGTTCGACACCCAGTTGAGGCAAGCTTTCTTTCCGGCAATTTTTCGCCTCTCACCTCTGATGCACGTGAAAAAAGTAGTCAGTGAGTAAGAAAGAAAGTTGTGTCAAAACTGGTGTGAGAAAGCCAGAACACACATGCGTAAGTGCAATGACCGCCGTGATATGATGTAAGCTGTTAAATCGGTGTTATTAAACTCTAATACAACAAACAAACGTATGTTTGGACATTTAACCCTTTCCCAAACAAGCCCTGGTTTTCACGTGTCTGCAGTACAAGTCTTTTGAAAACACTGTGGGAAAAGGAGAAATTGCTCGTAACGAGCAATTTCTCCTTTTCCCACAGTGTTTTCTACCCTTTCTGATAACTTTCTGCCATTTTCATCAAACTTAAAATTGTCGTTTGTAAACTCTTTCAATTTGGACCAGTCCAAAATTTGTCGTTTGGGAAAGGGTTAAGGGCCGCGCGACGATATTGGCGAATTAGAGCACGTCGCTTATCTTGACCGGAGGGTCGCGCACCATACTGTACTGCTGTGAAAGCCATCTCTTCAACAGAAATGCCTTAAGTCACACCCGTGTAGACATGGAGTATAAGTTATTGGGTAACGCTTAGAAAAAGATTACTGAATATCACAAGACAATGATTACCTTCTGTCATATGAATTTGCTGTGGTGTAAATAAAGGCCTCGGGATATCGATTAGCTGTAGCAAGGCTTGTATGCTGGTGTCATAGATGTGCGAGAAAATTGTTCACCAGGGGCCCGCCGAATAAACACATGCACATTTTTTGACCAATCACAATTTACTATTTCGAGTTTCAAGAATTCAAAAAAGAAGAACAAAAACCAGCACATTCAGCTACGCCGTATAAACTGTACTAAAAAGATACGAAGAAATAGCATTTGATGGAAAGGAAATTATTTATGTACCCTTTTAGCATGATTTGTAAAACACTCTGGGAAAGAAGTAATTGCTTTATATTGAGTAGTTGCTCCATTTCAAACAGTTTTTCCAAAGCTATCTACTAAAGGGACTTCTCACATTCAAGGTTTCTGGTTCGATCTCCATGGTATGTGGAGTCAACCTTTGGAACTACTCCATATCACTGTGCGAGTACAAGTTACTTAAAGGTTTCCAGGAAGCAATCATCGCTAAGCACGACTCACTGACCTTTTGCGGACAGTATAGATCAAGATCGAAATGCACAGAACGTGCAGTCTGATCTTGGATCTACACTATCCGATAAGGAGATATCATTCCCAAAAAGTACGTTTGAATTAGCAAAATTAGGGTTTTTACTCTCAGCTTGAGGGTTTCATTTCATTCATTTAGCAGGATATGGTTTAAAACAAGTTTTTAGAACACATTTCATAGTGGACGCAAAATATATGAGCCATGCTCTGTGAAAAGGGGGCTTAATGTATCTACGAAAAGTATCGACCCAGGTTAACCTGAGCAGTCCACGCAGGCTGACCTGGGCCGAATCCTTTCGCTATTGGTCAATTTTCTGTGTCTCAAAGGACCAGTCTACCTCATGATTCAGTTGGTTGTTTGTCAAAATGGACTTTATGGATCCATGATCATGTGATAACTTGCTTGGTGTCATGCATCACGGAGATGCATTAAGCCCCCTTCTGCCAGAGAATGGCTCAATTATGTATTTAAACTTATCACTGAAGGTGCGTAAACAAGTCATATATGTATGGGAAAGGATCTATAAAAACAAACAAAAACCAGAACAAGACTGTTATCGTATGCCATTGTATGCATATCAGTCAAAACAACCGGAATTTTCGGACGCTAATTGGCTTCACTTATCAAAAAATAAATCAGTCACGTGTCAGTCAGCGCACGCGCAAGACAACTGATTGGCAGGCGCGAGAGATGTTTGTTTTCTTTTGTCAATATTGCGGAAAAGTACCATTATATACTCTGTGTCAGTCTCACGAAGCCTTCCCGGAAATGCTTTTATTTCTAACAATTTTAAGAATCTGTTCGGCAGTTAAAACCACGATAACAAATAATATCTGACAACTTGAATCATCATAATTTATCTAGTTTGATTTGGTTTGGGGAATACGGTTTGAAAAGCGTCTCAGATTTTTTCAAAGATATGCCTGCACATCTTTTTATTTATCTCTCGTGAACGATACCATGTCATAATCTCGAAGTGGTGCAGAGAAGCAACGATAAAAACAAAGGTATACCGCTTAATCGCAATATCTCCATGTGAAACTAATCTAAATCAAAGTGCTGAAAGTACTGACAGACAAGAGAGTAGGTGGCCCCGATAAAGATAAAACTTGGTTGATCAATACATGATTGCAGAAAAATCGCTAGTCAAAAAAGCAAAGGAATACAGTTCATTCTTTTACCGAACCATCCGGAGTTTTTGCAACCCTAAGCGGCATTTAAAAACGTTGAGGGAAAAGTAGAAAATGCTGGCAACTATCATTTTCCTCTTTTTCAAACAACGTTTTTCTTACATTTCAAGGACAAATACCATAACATGAGCCATATTTCTGGTCTCCAAATGAGATATGCTCTGGCAAAAGGGGGCTTAATGCATCTCCGTGATCCATGGCACCAAGAAAGCCATCACGTACCTATGAATCTATAATATCCAATTTTTTAACAACCGAATTAATCATGAGGTACACTTGTCATTTGACATACAGAAAATTGACCAGTAGCGAAAAGTTTCGGCCCAGGTCGCGCAGGATGACCTATGTCTATATTTTTCGCAGATGCATTAAGCCCCCTTTTCACAGAGTATGGCTCAAATGTTTTCTATTCGGTCAAGCCTAAAATGTTTTGTTTAACATTTTCCCCTATTGTTCAAGTCTATATGTAGCTATTTCACCCTACTCTGTTCTGATAAAGAAAGTAATTGTAAAGCCCAAGAAATCCCAATGAAAGGTGAAGAAGGCGATGATTCATGGTTTTGGATATTACGTTTCGCGACAACTCGTAAATTTTCCAGTTATTCAATATTAACGCAATAATTCATAAATGGCTCCACGTAATTACTATAAAATAAGGAAAAGAGCAAATCCCCATACCATAGTCTTATTTTTTACCGTTCCAAACCAGCGTGGCAGTGTTCATAATACGAGGGTCCCAAAGATTTGTCGCTTTCGAACCCAGTTTCCGTTAAATCCCAGCTGTTAGAAACATAGATTAAATGATTTCAAGTCTATCGTACCAAGGGCATAACGCCCATAGATAACACATGTGCGATATGCATGTGCGTAATGTTGAATAATGGGATTAGATCGAGGATGCTTTTAGTCACTGAGCATAGAATTATTCTCATCATGAACCATTAAAGGAACCCTTTTGCATTTATGTTGCGAACAGAATTCCTTTTTCTTGTAAAACACCGACGAATACTATAAAATATGTTTTCCCTGCAAACATGAAGAAACTGGACGCTATCTTGCAGTAAATACGTGCAAATATGGCTTTCAAATCAAGGGTCGGTTGCTTTGCAACCGGTAACTTAGTCTATTTCTATGAATCAAATATGACGTCATTTCACTTTTTTGATTACGATCCGACATAATCGAAGCGTGTTTTTGATCAAATGGCGTTCCCACAAACCTTCGCAAAACTCTGAGGCGTGGTCTAAAAGTATCTTACAGGCCCAGTAGCGGGAACAGGTAAACAATGCAGTTGTTGAAATGCATTTAAATTTTAAATCATACCATTTAAAAGTATGGAAATTATTGTGAAGATAACAATTTGTTATTGTACGGTCGGTCCAACTGTTAGTCGCTGGCAAAAAATGAATTTTAAAACTAGGTTGAAAGTTGCCAAGTTGATTGTTCTTTTGTTTACTTTTTACCCATACTTTTAAACCGTATTGATTAAATTTGAATGCATTTTAACACCCGTATTATTTACTATTGGTCGCTACTGAGCCTTTAAGAGGCTACATTTCCCATTAAGGCAATACCACTGAAAAATAGTTTTTGGCCTGGGCTTGGCTTGCCAAGCCCAAGGCCATAGGAATCGTATACCAAAATTTCAACCCCATCCAAGCATTTACAAAAAAAAAACGAGTCACGCATTTACGGAAAAACCCGAGTAAAAGTGAAAAGTACCGCCTGCAATCCATCTCACTACGCTGAAGGAAACGACCCCTTCAAATAATAAAACATTTCAATTTGAACATCACAGTAAGGTTTAATTTCACAACAAACTTTGATAGATGTGCGATTTTAATCGTACGAAAGTGTTGACTGAGAATTTGGGGCCCTCGTGAGGTTATTTATAACTGCAAATTCGTGCGCTTAACACTGAAAGAAACAACTGGCAAACTTAGGGTGATCAAATGTTTTGATGTAGGTACGCAATCAACCGTGTTGTGACGAGTGCTGTTGCCGAGCACTGATCGGGATCGTTCGTTTATCCTTTTTCTACACACCATGTGAATAACAAATAATGATAGCGTATTTTACGCAGACGATGTGCTCCTTCTCTAAAAAAGGTGTCTCAAAACCTCGGTAAGATTTTAATTTTCGGAAAATTACTGTGCACCTCGTGTCTGAAGTTATAAGTGTGTATTTGATTGGTACATATGCCTTATTTCTTCCTGTCAGAATTGTCCAGATATGACATCTCGGCCCATAACCATTTCGACCCATAGCAAACTCGGAGCATACAATACCAAATATGTATTAAAGTTTGTAACATGAGCCATTGAAAACCAGTAACCTTTAAAAAAAAAAAAAAAAAACGATGAAATTTTAGACTTGTCTAAACTGAAAACATTTGCGAACGGCAAGTTAGATTTAGCTGAAATGTTGGTTATTGGCTGTAAAAGTGCAGAAAAACTTGTAGGAAAAAAGAGAGCATTTTCTTTTTTTTTCCAAAAGGTTTTCACGAGGCTATATCCTTGGAGTCCTTAAAACTCGAGAATGTGTGGTCAAGAGTTAAGTAACTGGTGGGCGTTTTATATCGAAGATCAGACTTGACATTCAGTGCAATCTGATCTTGATCTCCATAGGCATTTAGGCTGACCTGGGTCGAAACTTTTTGCTTTGGCAAATTTTCTGCATGTCAAAGGACGAGTGTACCTCATCACTCAGTCAGTTGCTCCACAAAATGGATTTTATGGATCCAGTAATATATGATGGCTCGTTTGGACTGATGGATCACGGAGATGCATTAAACCCCCTTTTGCCAGAGCATGGCTTATTTGTGTTTTCCATAATCACAACAAGGAGGTCTTCAAATTTATCAATCCTAGATGACTTTATTCAGATGAGGGCTTTAGGTCCAACGGCCCCCTTGTTTATGAAAATCCATTCCAGCTTGGTTGATCATGGCAACTTAGAGATTCCATAGACTTTCAATGCGAAGGTTGAAAAGTGGCATTTACAGCAGATATTTTGACAAAACTTTTATAGAAATGTACCTTGAGCTGTCTTGTATCATCCATATGATTTTATTTAACTGGTAGTCTTTAGCTCATCTGTTTACGAAGAAAGCGTCATGCTATTATCAAAGCCTATGCGTCATTGTCGTCGTGCAAAAACTTCGACATCTTTTAATATCTCTATTATTCCTGAAGATATTTACTTCAAACTTGTACAAGTTATTTACTGTCAAAAGGGGTACCCATATTACAGGGCAGGTAACCATCAAAATATTTTTGACACAGTTACGCCCTTTTTTTATTGCTTTAAATTTTCAGAACCTTTGATATTTTATCATTATCTGTCATTAATGAAGATACTTACTTCAAACTTGAACTTTTCGATAACTATTAAAAGGGGATTTTATTCAGTACAACAGAGGTAGGTAACCACCAAAATATTTTTGGCAAAGTAATTAGTTATGCCCCTTTTTCGACTGAGAACTTTTAGCTCAGCTGTTTTTAGAGACATGGTATTTTCATAGCCCTAGTGTCATCATCTTCGTCGTTTGTGTCGTCGTCATGCAAAATATTTGACATTTTACAATATCTTTGTTATTACTGAAACTGTTTACATCAAACTTGGACAAGTTGTTAACTATCAAAAGGGAAACATAAACAATAAGGGTAAATAACTATCAAGTTATGCCCCTTTTTCAACTTTCTGTTTTCACTGAAAATCAACCGAGCATTGGCGCCCGAATGCGGACGTCTTTTTATTTGTTGCCATAGAAACCAAAACTTAAAGATAAAAAGAAATACGTAAAAGATTGTCTTCTCAGACACCAAATCGTGCTCTGTGATATTAGCCTTTAAAGATTTTGCTTTGTCATTGCTCAAAGGACATGGTTACTATTTCAACCTATAGACTGAGTGTGGTAAAGTGAAAGAAAAATATGATTCATTGCTTAGCCATTGTGGATTTTTGCACTTTCCAGAAATATTGCCTGCTGTTGCACGCAGCTCATCTTGGTTTGTTACCATGATTTGTTACCAAAGAAACGTAAAGGAAGAAAATAGGAAGCAAAAAATCCTTTGAAAATTATCTGCTTTCAATCCATAAAGACCATGAGACCAAGGCTATACAAAAATACTCATTATATTGGCCTTTACGAATTTATGTTTTTCTATTCTGTTGTCAACTCCACAGACTGTCAGTGTGAGACATGTACATGTAGATGTTTTTTATTAGTCTGTACAAATGTGATCTTAGCACCTAAAATTTGATTCTTCATAGGTTTCACAGAATTTTTTATTTTGTTCCCTCAGAGTATTCACCTCCAACAGATATACACGGTTTGAGTCTCCCGAACGAATCTTTTTTAGGTATGCTATGAAGACAATGGAATTAATTTTCTGCCAACTCTATTTCAACGTGTGTAAACAATCAGTTTCAGTCATTGTCATTTGTGCGATGTGCAAGACTTTCTGAAACAGGAAAAAGTCGTTGTGCTCCCCCAATCCATATTCACTTGACCTTGCCCCTTGTGACTTCTTTTTGTTTTCAAAGCTAAAAAATATCTTTCAGGTCGAAAATTTGTTCAGTGCAAACACCTCGGTTATGCAATATTCCAGTGTTTTCATCTTATAGCTAAAAAGACTATGAAAATGCCTTCAAAGATTGGATCCGGAGACTAAAACTTTGTACATGTATATGTGTTGGAGGTGAATACTCTGTGGGAACAAAATAAAAATTTCAGTGAAATCTACGAAGGATCAAATTTAAGGTCCTTAGATGCATTCATATTTGAACACTCCTCGTATTGCTTTACTCATTTCGGAGAAGAGTCATTTTTTTTTAAAGTTTGGCGCGATTATAAAGTTCCGAATAGCCCATTCAAAGCCAATAGAAACCTGTAGCTATTTTTAAAATGTAGATCAAGAACAGGCGGCTTTTTGCGGACAATGTAGATTAAGATCGGACTGCACAGAAGGTGTAGTCTGATCTTGGACTTACATTGTCAACTATTTTATTTTATATGGGGATAAAAATCCGTTGGTATAGCATTTTTTTTTTGTTATTTTCCTGCTAAGAAAGTTCATATATTTGAGCCAAGCTCTGGCAAAAGGGGGTTTAACGCATATCCGTGATGCATTATACCAAGCTAGTCATAACATTTTATGAATCTATAAAATCTATTTTTTTAACAACCGACTGATTCACGAGGTGAAGTGGATCTTGGCATACAGAAAGAAGCAAAAGGTATCGACCCGTGTCAGCCTGCGCAGTCCGCGCATGAGTTGATACTTTTTGCAGATGTATTAACTTGACCCCAGTTCAGAGAGCATATCTCATTTATTTACTCATTTAGCATAAAGGGGTCACATGTATAATACTGGTCTCGATTTGGGGTGTGTGATGTTTCTAAAACCCAGGTTACGTCTTTGATCTGGCTATTCTTAGAATTTAAGGTTAGAATTGACATTTAAAACGGAGATAGTAAAAAGACATATCTAGAAACGCTGTCTGTGCTAAAAAGAACGGTAAATATGACCATGTTTTGCTGGTAAATTATTTTGTTTGTTTAGCCTTTTACGCCTTTTTCAATGGCGCTCGTGGGTATTCTTTAACCAGTTCTATATAATGTATATATAATACATTTTTCCAAGGCACTAAGTGCTTTCCCATAGGAGTATAACAGTGTAGGAATATGAGCGGCGGTAGAGGGATGAATCCTGTCGCAAAATGAATTCCACCACTTCTCATAAAAAATATTGTCTCACAATTCCTCGATACTAAAATAACACAAGGGTTTTTGTTTGGGGATTAGAATTCCGACAAAAAAATTTCTATGGTAAAAATTTAATCATTTTTGACGGGAGAAATCCAAATCGAAATGTTTTTGCTTTGCAGATTCTTTTCCTTTAGAGGCTGTTATGTGTCTGTATACAGAATGATTAGCTATTAATGGCTAATGGGGGTGAATCAGATGTTCTCCGCTTAGTATAGAAATTTAGAGTGATTCAGACAATCTTTACTGAATACAGCGTGATTCAGTTATTCTCCACCAAGGAACCATTATTCTGCCTGTCAAAATTAATAGATAGATCGACAGAATGATGTTAAGCACGATAGAGTGAATGAACAATAGACAGAACGATAAAACGATAGACAGACGGAGAGACAGACAGATGGGCGGACGGACGGACAGGCAGGCAGGAAGGAGGGCAGGTAGGCGGGCTGGCGGACGGACAGACAGACAGAAACAGGCAGACTGAAAAATAAAGCGGTAGATAGAACGACAGAACGAGAGAGAGAGAGAGGGAGGAGGGGGGGGGGAAGAGGAAGGTGAAGCGGATGAGTCGGCAGGCGGTGTGGAACAATTGATCTATTGATGGATTAGCATCGTCAAGAATGGAGTTTAACTTGAAGTGATGCACTTGAAAGTTTTGGCGTTCCTATTAGCGTTCTCGACTCTTCATGATTTACGACTAACCCTTTCAGTGCCATAGGCGAAAACAGGGGCATTTGCGGACGGTAAAGATCCAAGATCAGACTGCACAAAACGTGCAGTCTGATCTTGGATCTATACCGTCCGCTTGTTAAGTCTAACTATATGTATAACAAAATATCTTTCTTAGCTTCAGTGAACTGTATTTTCAATCGTCAAAAATAGATCGTGTTAACCCTTATCCTGCTGAATAAGTAAACTGAAACTTTTAAACAGATAGTAAAAACCAAAATTTTATTATTTCAGAGATATTTTTGGGGAGAAAAGGAATCTCCCTATCGGACAGTGTAGATCAAAGACCAGACTGCTCGTTCTGTGCAGTCTGATCTTGATCTACACCGTCCGCAAAAGGTCAGTGAGTTGCTCTTAGCAGCCTTAGGGTTGATGTATTTTTGGCTTTGAAAAATATGATAAATGAAACGTCTTACCGCATTATAAGACGCAATCGACGTTTGTTTAACTCGTAACTAAAAAAAAAAAAACAATTAGACTTGTTCAAAGTCAAAGCGTTCGCAGACTACCAATAACAAATGGCTAAAATCAATGTACTTGTCTATGATAGAGTAGAAAACATTGTTGGAAATGCAGAAAACGTTAGCTATAAGCGCTTTCTCCTTTTTCTACAATGTTTTCGAAAGCCTTCTCCTTTAGGCATTTTGTGTGAAAGGGTAAACTAAAACCAAAACATTTTTATAGCCAAAATTTTATCCATTTGCCTTGATAACCTGTTGATTATATTCAACTCATTACAATACAAGTAGGAACTCTC
Source organism: Tridacna gigas (assembly GCA_945859785.2). Lineage (NCBI taxonomy): Eukaryota > Metazoa > Mollusca > Bivalvia > Cardiida > Cardiidae > Tridacna > Tridacna gigas. The sequence continues at coordinate 45,231,939 of OX244030.2, read as the reverse complement.
ATGCCCGGAAGTTGATATCTCTGGAAAAATATGAGCCATGCTCTGTGAAATTATCCGTAATTATTTGACGACTAGCATGGTATCATGTATCACGGAGATGCATTAAGCCCCCTTTTGCCAGAGCATGGCTCATATACCGGTCTGTATATAAACCGAAGTTTTTTTTTTTAAAGAAGCAATCGTTCCTTATCTAATAGTATTTCGTTATTTGCAGTACTCTGCTGAAAACCTGTTCATTTCTTCAATGCTTGTTCTTGTGCAATGTGTAGCCGCGTGAAGCGCAGGCTTCAATCAGATCGATTGACTGATTGAATGGTTCAGTGGTGTCTGATGCTGCTCGCAACATTATTTCAGTCATATCACGGCAAAAGCTCACATATTCATGTATTTCTGGGTTTCACCAGAACTAGTGCTCTGAGGTATCTTGCCTAAGGACTCTCCCACGAAAATCCCAGTGCTTCCAGTGGGGCTCTAACCCGGGGCCTTGAGGTTGAGAGTCCTACACTTTACCCCTGAGCCACCCAGAACTCATAGATCAAATCAGATTTCAGTTTGAAGAAACATTTGAATGCATGTTAACTCAATGTATTTAGAGAAAGTATACAGATTTAATAAAATAAACGATGCTATATGAAAAGGGGCTTAATCCTTTCCCAAACGACAAATTTTGGACTGGTCCAAATTGAAAGAGTTTGCAGACGACAATTTTAAATTTGATGAAAATGGCAGAAAGGTCTCAATAAGGGTAGAAAACACTGTGGGAAAAGGAGAAATTGCTCGTTACGAGCAATTTCTCCTTTTCCCACAGTGTTTTCAAAAGACTTGTACTGCGGACACGTGAAAACCAGGGCTTGTTTGGGAAAGGGTTAATGCATCTGCAAAAAGTATCGACCCAGGTCAGCCTGCGCAGTCCGCGCAGGCTGACCTGGGCCGAAATATTTTGCTATAGGTAAATTTTCTGCAGTTCAAGGGACCAGTCTACCTCAAGATTAAGTCGGTTGTTGGAGAAAGTGGATTTTATGCCGCCACAATTATAACAATAAAATTATGATGACTTGCTTGGTATAATGGATCAAGGGGGTGTATTAAGCCCCTTTTATCAGAGCATGGCTCATTCTAATTTGAAGCGTTAACACACTGTCTTTATTTAGAGGAAGTAAACAGATTAAAGAAATTTGTTAAACGTCTTATTCTATCAAAACAAAAATTCCGTGTTTTATTTAAAAATATTTCAATAATTGCCCACGTTCATACCAAATAATTACGGCTGTAACTACGCAAAAAGCAATTCTGCCATCTCCCGCGATGAGAGGGATTGTAACTTCAAAACTCTGAAGATAAATCTAAATCGGTATTATTGAGTCGGTGGGCTCGATAAGTCATGTTCAAAATGTAATAACATGGCGAGAAAATGACAAGTTTGCTTTGCGGCATGACCCTTAATCTCGTTATGAGTTGAACAAATCAATAAAATGCGAAATGGGACTTTATGCGCTTTTATGGACTGTGCAGATAAAGACTGGCCCACACAGAAGGCGTAGTCTGATCTTTGATCTGCAAATACTTTTATTTCGTAAGCCCTGTTTGTCAAAATATGCCTTCAAACTGTAGTATCAGGATCGTCTTTATAAACTGAAAAGGCCCGTCTCTATTTTAGTGGTTACAAATAATCTGGAGTTTCTATCAATAATTGGTCGGAGAAGTGAGGAGGGGTGTGCGAGCAGAGAGAGAGAGAAAGAGAGAGAGATTAACTCAGACACTCGCCTTGAAGTTTAAACCACGGCCCATATACAGTTTTCCACATTCTCATGCAAAAGTCACCGACAAAACTGGACTAAGTCTGACCGAAAGAATGATGTAGAAATCGACAAGAAAGCATTGAGACAGGTTATTAATTTCCCGAGCAATCATGGTCACATTTAGATGACTCTTTGTAAGCCGCTATGACACTTTAGTTTTGTCAAGCTTGCAGCTTACTAATTTGGTCTAAAAGCACCACTTTCCAATTATATACAAAACAGTTAAACTCTAGACACCGTAATTTGTTCTTTTCCGTATAAGCCAGATTTCATTAACCTATACAGTGCTAAATAAATTGTAGTAAATCTAGAAGCAAATAAACCAAACAAATATTTCGATTTTGGCCAGTGCTGCGCACATGGAGTAGATCTCAGCATTTTAAGAAATACAAGTTGGCTTCTTTAAAAAAGAAGCCAGGAGAGGTCGGCATCAATGTTTTCAAATAGTTTATTGGCTTTTGATCTCAATATATTTTGGTAGATGTAAACAAACAAGTTAGCCATTAATGAATGAGAGAAAACATTTTTTTTCAAGTTTGCTGGTGTTAAGGCACAAAACAGTACATGTTCCACATTCTTATAATATTCTAGGAATTGTAGGCCATATGCTATTAACATGCGCAGAAATGCATATATATTTTTTTTTTTTTTTCAAAATTCAAGGACACAAAACTCAAGGTGATGATCCAATTTGGCTCATTTTCAAAAGGAACAAACCTCTGATGAATGTTTGTAATGTGTGCTCAGGATAAGCCAAAATATTATTGGAAAGGAGAAATCGTTCAATTAAAATTTGATACAATATGCTAATTCCACTGAATAGGCAAGAATCTTACCTGATGACAATAAATAAAGGTGGCCTATACATAATACTAGTACCAGACATGTTAAAAATAAATGTATCATTTTTTAATATTTTAACAAAGAGCAATTTTTGTACTGGCCCAAACAGAAAAAACATGCAGACAACAATTGAAACTTTGATAATTAATGTGGAAGACGGTGCTTTGATGTGATGGAAACCATTGTGACAAAAGGAGAAACTGCAGTGACTAGCAGCTTCTCCTCTTCCCACAATATTTTGAAAAGTTGTCTGCTGCAGACATGTAAAATGAAGAGGTTGTTTGTCTAAACGTTAAAAATTCAAGAAAGTAGATTAATGAGCCATGCTCTGAGAAAAGGGTGCTTGATGCATCTGCAAAAAAAAGTATCGACCCATGTCAGCCTGCGCAATCCGCCCAAAACCAAAGGACCACAGACTCTTTCGAGGTGTGCAGTACGTAGTGCGAGGAGGCACGACTTTTTTCCGCGCGTAAGTTGATTTTCGCGGGACTCTCGCAATCCCGCATAATAGAAGCAACTCTGTGTGTTATTTCATCAGATCTATAATTATCATAATAAATCCATAGAATTTTTGTATAAAACTGAGAAAAATGCTAGAGTCTAGTCAGTTTTGAAAAATAAAACGTGAAAACATACTGATCAACCTATTTATATTTATTTGTTGGGTACGAGTTCTCCAGAGAACTCGTGCTCTCGAGATTAAGGTACGAGTTCTCCAGGGTACGAATTCTCCAGATAGTATCAAGTCACGTGGTCTTTTCCCGCGGTGTTCTTTCTCTTTTTTTAACGAATTTTTTTTCTCTTTGCTTAGATTTATTTGTTTAATGAAAAATTGCAAGTATTGGAGAGATCATTTACAATCAATATAGTATAATAAATCTTTTTGGAAATCCGTCATATAAAAAAAAAAAACCGTTTATTTCCTATTTCAGTTTTTTGATTTCAGTTTCTTTGTAAAACCATGACGAAATAGACTGTGTATCAGAACAATTTCGCAAAAACAAATGGATTTAGACAGCGATTTCTGTGGCAGCCTGCCTTTTAAACTCACCACTGTTGGAGAGGTCTGATGACTTCTCCAACAAGAGCATCGCATGCAGGTACCAACGTTCTTCTGGGGGTGCCTTTTTAATGAAAATTCCACGTCGAAAAATGGACGTAACAAAATGAAACAATATTTTGAGGGTTACCAGCCCTTCTGGCATAGATTCCACTTTTGATAGTTAATAATTAGCCCAAGCATGAAATAGCCTAGATTTTTTTAATTGTATGGCTTCCACATATAATAGTTAACAACTAGTCCAAGTTTGAAATAAATATCAGGGTACGTATTGTACGTATTCACCAAGCATTCTTAAGAATATTGTTTGTCTCATTCTCAAGAATTTTCTAGAATTGAAAGTTATACAACTTCTGATGTGCCAAACCAACATTGTTCAGCCAATCAGAATCTGTGTTACTTTCAAATTTAGAAAACTCTTCAGCACAAGACTAAGAATATTGTTAAGAATGCTTGGTGAATACGGATCCTGGTATTGTATAGATTTCACTTTTGATACTTAGCATCAAGCCCAAGTTTGAAGTAAGTATTGTATGAATTTCAGTTTTGATAGTTAACAAATAGCCCCAGTTTGAAGTACATGTAAGTATCTGTTATTGTATGGATTTCACTTTTGATAGAACTAGCACAAGCTTGCTCTGGATATAGTTATTCTGAAGGCACATGGGTTGTGTTTTATACGGTAAAAAACATGGCCCTCATATTTTTGTAATGGTCTCTACCTCAGCGTTTTTTAAATCTACACCGTACGTTCACTTTGACGTCCGTTTTTAGCAATAGTGACATATTTTACAGGATCTTTTTCTTTAAACGTTCTGCAAGCCTTCATAACTTTCTGGAAAGTTGTCTAATTTCTACTTCATTTGTTTTATTATCATGCACTGCTTCAATGGCTATTTTCCAATGTAACACTATCATGGAAAATAAGCACGTTTCTGTAATGCCAAAATACGTCACGACGTCAACGTCTTTCCTATACTTTTTTTAGTGAAATAAAAGTTGAAGCATTCTCCTGCGATATGTAAGACTTGCCTAGATTGTGTGAAGTGTGAAAGAAATTTTGTAACCGTAAAACCATAACAAGTATTATAAATCACCCTGTTCCTCGACGTTTTCTGTAATAAAAAGCAGAGCGAAATCGCAATGTTTTAGATAATTGGAAGCAAAAGCTGTCTAGAGACGTAGAAGACTCGAGGACGACGTCAGGGCTATGACAATACTTCGACATTTTCTCCGCAAACAGCCAAACTAAAAATGTTTTATTTAATTGGAAGCAAAAGTGGTCTACAGACATAAAAGACTCGTCAATTTACGACAATCAGACAGTATTTCCGTTTCCAGGTTAATTCATTCAGTGTCTGCAAAACCAATTAGCCCTTATCCTGTTATACGAGACTATGTCGGAAATTTGTGAAGAGTGTGCACTAAGCCTAGCGTGCGCTTACCTGCAATCTGATCAAGGTCTTCGCCCTTCGGTCCCTTTTTAATGATCTCAATTATATATGCCCGATACATTAACTGAAATCTTTCAGTGCCAAATATAGATCTATAAACTCTACTTGTTTCGGCGTATGAAAATGCAATCCACTGAAACTTGGACAGGTTTTAATCTCATATACTTGACTACTCGTATATAACCAGACAGTATATATCCAAGATTGGACGATCTTGATCTATGCCGTCCGCAAAAAGCCCATGTTTTAGACTATGGCGCTATCAGGGTCAAGGAAATCTATTTTTGCGATCATTCAACATGACTTTGATAGCATAGGCATTAAAAGACTATATCACAGATAGGACTTTTTATGTCTCATCAGCTGACAAATAATGCAAACATTTTGGGAAAAGGAGCGTATTTTATTATACAAACAATCATTTTGTTACCTATAGCAGTTTCCATATAATTTGCAAAGACATTTTCGTTTCCATTGTCTGTAACGAACTTTGTATCAGTTGTCCTTGCTAGTGGTATGGCTAGAAAACTTGCTATACTTCCAGTAACAAAACGAAAGTAGCGACACAAACAATTCCTCCTTTTCCAATCTTTTCCGCAGTGTTATTTATAACTGTCAACAGCTTTTTATTTGTTCGTTAGCTTTACTAGTATCTCCGTTGTGTTGTCTTTGCTGCTTTTTTATATAACTGAAAAAAAAACACTCTGAGATAATGGAATATCAAATTCATAAAAAAAAAAAAAAAAAAAAATCATCTGAAGAAAATAACATAAGATATTAACTCTATCAGAGTCGAATAAACCAAACAAACAGTTGTTTTTCAGTCTAGAAATAAGACCAGAAATAAGTACAGTTTTAGGTTGCGTGTTTTGTGCAGTCTGATCTTGATCTACACCGGCTGAAATGGCAGCTAGAGTAGCGTTTTTTTTTTAAATGATTAACGAACAAAATAATGAGTGTATAAAAATGCATAACCTATTTCTCATTGTATAATTATTTTGAGTCTTTACGAAGACCAAAGAAAGTTTTTGTGTTGTGCTTATTAGTTATTTCAAAGGTATTTTACCTAGGTAACATGGCCAGTGCTCATATTCGCCTGTTACTATCATTTCTTCAACTCTTACCAGTGCTATAAATAATCACAATCTTCCTAAACATACTGACTCAAACCGACTGGCTGTTTTACAACGTTAAGTAAGTCGGCACTATGTTAAGATTCATGAAAAGAGTGGTGTTTCAATAATCATTGTCCATCTTCTTCGAGTTCGAAACCCCTGTATACCTAGCCAACGGCCATGGTAATACCGTATTTGGAAGAGTCGGTATTGTCGTACCACTATCAACCAACCACCCAATACACCGGAGTAGGCATGTAGACAAGATGAAAATACACAGAGTTCATAGACTCATAAAAATGGCATGAGAACGTCCAGTATTCAGAACTAATAAATAACAAAAATTCAGCGTGAATTAGCAATTATTGCTATTACTGATGAAATTTGAGTCGACACTCAGAATTCCTTTGGTTTAAATGGCTGTACATGGCTTGGAGGGTCTCTATGACATGTTATACTCATGTCAGTTGTTTATTTCCATCAATCATGCAATCAAACCATTAAACGATCCAGATCCGTACTTTAAAAGCATTATTAAAATAGACATTATGATAGGGCAAATTTTTGTATAATATTTGTCTATTGGTATTTTGTTTAACCACGAGGATATTGATGAATACTCGATGTGCATTTCCGAATAGTGTAGATCAGTATCAGACTGTGCAAAATGTGCTTTCTAATCTTGTATCTAGCCGGTTAAGGCTTCAAACTGCTGTAAGGCTTCAATGTGGTGTTGTGATAAAGCTTCAACTGGTATCACAGTAACGATCAAACTTGTAAATGTATTACGGTTGGACTGCAAACTGGCTGGTGACAAGGTTTAAAACTGCTACTCAGATATGGCTTCATACTAGTGTTGTGGCAAGGGTTAAAACTGGTATTGCTTCAAAATGATTTTTGGTTGGGCTTGAAACTAGTTTTACGGTTGAGGTTTCAAACTGATTTTCGGTAAGACTTTCTACTGGTAATGTGATAAGGCTGTAATCTGGTGCTCTGGTAAGGCTTCAAAATGGTATTGGTGTAACGTATCAAATTTCTTTTAAGCGGTAGAGCTTCAAACTGATATTGTGGCAATGTTTTAAACTGGCATTGCGGTAAGGCTTAAAAATGGTAGTGCAGAGCGGATTTAAACTAATATTGCATTAAGTCTCGAAAAATACTGACTATTAATTCAGTAATATTTGATATTACGGTTAAGATAAGAGTAATATTTTGGTAGGGATTAAAAAACAACAAAATTTAAAACTTGTCCAAACTGACAGCATTTGCAGTGAACATATTAGATTAGGCTCATAATCAAGGGCTTTGTCTTTGGAAGGATAGAAAACATTGTGGTTACCACTATTTTCTCCTTTCCCCGCAATTTTTTCAAAGGCCTTCTTCGATGGGTTGTTGAACTTTAGGATTGTACGGTAAAGGGTTAATTTATCAGGGGGCTGTGCGGAGGAATAGTTTGACAGACGAACTGAATGACCAGTTACCATTTGACAAATAGATGAACGGTATCTGTACTTGCAATTATGTGATGTTTGCCTTGTTGATTTCTAGGGCTATGACTTTATTGCAACCTTTGATTGTTTCATAGGTCATCGAAACATGTTCATTTAAAAATATAATAATAATTAAAATGTTGTAGGTCCGATCCTAACCTTAAACTATGTTTGGATTTTGTGTGTGTGTGCACTGCAGATCATGAACATAATCTATTCGTGAAACAGAGAAAACACATAAAAGTGAGCTATCAGCCCGAAACAACTGGAAAGATGTTGAAAGACTAAAACACCAATTAATCAATCCAAAACGGTCTGGTATCAAAACGATAAGTCTGAAAGAATCCTGTTTAAAGGGTAAATCTTTAATTTAATCATTATCTGGCATCCTCATTAAAAGAAATCATAGCTTATTTATTTCAGTCATAGTTTGGCTGCTATATGGCTGGAACATAATACCGCTAGCTATCAGGGCATTGCTGTACTACATGAGCCATCCCGAACATTTGAAGGGAGCACAGATGATACATTAACTACATCTACACTTTCCTAGTGTCTGTTATGTTTCCTGGACATAAGAAAACAGCTGCCCACACAGACTGGTTTAAGCTTGTCAACATTCCCTCCAATGGGAAACGACCAGCCAAAATAGCTCTTGAAAGTGGTAGAGCGTAGGACTCATAAACGTCAAGTCTCAGGCACCTTGAGAGTGTGGGTTTGAGCCCCAAGGCTTGGTCATCTAAAATAATTAACGGTCTATCAGATGAGACGTTAAACCGAGGGAGGTCCCTAGTGACGTTCCATACACCAAGCATGTTAGAGAACCAGGTGTAACGTAGGTTGGGTTTTGTCCTGTATCCTACACTATCCCCCATAACGAAACTTATGTAAACAGTCTTCTGTGGGGCGTCACCCATATGGGCAACCAGTCGTGATGATAAATAAAGGAAAATCAACCGATCAGTGGGAAATGTGACCGTAGAACCAGACCTGAACCCAACGCCCCTACCCTAGCTGCGTTCCAACTAAGGTACCTGACAACTCTATATAGTATATGACCATCTACTACAAACAGATTTCGTGTGTTCGATTAACTTGCAGGCATAACCAATAATTTCACTTCCTGCAATTTCTTCAAACGCTGCTCGGCTTTAGGCTTTACCTATATTGATATTACTAATGATATCTCGATTCTAATTTTGCATTATTTTATGGCTATTATCGATATATATTTCGGATATCGTAACTTGTATAAAAACGAAAGTCTTGTAATTTCATTATTTTTAGAGTTATCAATAGACAGTATAATTATCGCTTAGAACATATCTAAGGTGAAAAAAAAAAATCTCCCGGTTTTCTACGACGAACGTTTCATTACAGCTTCTGTACCGACTTTGAACAACGGATTTGTTCCATAACAATGCTCAGAACTGTCTGAAGGGTAATTCAGCGGAAGTGGCGCACTTGTTTCAGGAGGATGAACTTGATTCGTTTTACACGCTCACTCTTTTGTTTAGAATTTAAAGTTTAATCGACTAACCAAACGAGGCTGAATTTTTAGGAAGTGAAGTATTTTTCACGAAAGATGAAAGATGTCGTGCTGATTTCTGAATTAAATTCCAAATCACTATTTATGTTTCATGCGTAGAAATCTCGAGATAATAATTTTGATTGAAGTGGTTATGCGTAACGGAAGATTTCTTTTAATTACTTTATCAGGTTGAGAGGTACTTTGTGCAGCGACTCCCGTCGCGAACTACAATTAATTGCGTAAAGATCATACAGCACAGTAACTCATTTACTCTTGAAACAAATTTGCTGCAGACGACTTTGAGAAAAAGTTCCTTTTTTAAAGAAAAAATATAGAAATAATCTCTAAGGTTTAGTAAATAAACAATATGTGAAAACTTTGAGGCAAAAGGAGAAATTGCTCGTTACGAGCAATTTCTCCTTTTATCAAAATGTTTTTCAACACATTGTCTACTGCAAGACGAAAAAAAAAACCGTCGACAGGTGGTAAGGTGTTCACACTTACAGTGCAACATGAATTTAGCCGGTTTATAAATAACATACCCTATTATTGCGATATAATGGTTTATTTTGGGCTTTGCTATCTCACTGTATATCTGAGAGTGCAGATTCCAGATCCACGATCAATCTGCACATTCTGTGCAGTCTGATCTTGATTTACACATGAACATAAAAGCACCTATAGATATGCTCATCGTTCAACGGATTACCTACATGTAAGAAGTTCACCATTAGACTGCTAAATGAATTGAATGGATGGATATGATTTGCGAACGAAGAAAAACCCCTCTGGCTGTCTGTCTGGCCGCCCACTCGTCCGTCCGTCTGTCTGTCTATGCCCTTGTTGACTATTGCTGATTTGTAATATCATTCTTATGTTTCGTTACATGAAGTGCGATTTTCAGGGTGCAGGTGAAATATACAAAGTACCTATCTATCATTTTCATAGCAGTTTGTCAGTGCTACTTATACCCCATAAAGTACCGTACAGTGTAGAAGCAAGATCTGACTTTATCAAAGGACATCAACGGTTATTTATAGTAGCTGTACTTGTACAATTATATATCCGATTCACACAGAGTAATTATGAGACTCGTATTTTAGCCCTTCTTCCGCAAAAGGCAAAAGGAGGGACTGTTGCGAACAGCATATATCAAGGTCAGACTGCACAGAACGTGCATTCTGATCTGAATCTATGCTGCTCGCTTGTCTCGGTCAACTCTACAAGATGAAAATCTTTCTGGGTGAAAGTGGATGTTTGAATCCGTCGAGAAGGGGTCGAGGTGATATATTTGGGGCTGAAAGAATTCATACGTCTAGTAGATTGGCTCCTTGACCCGTTGCTGGTCCTAATGGGTGTCAGTTGGAGACCGACCTCGATTATAATTTGGGTCAAACTCCAAACGTCCCGTATAAATGCAGGAAACTTAGTGATTAGTAGAGCAAAAGTCCTTAAATTTGGGGCAGAACACAAGTTTTATATTTTTTTTTTCTCCGTTTCATCATTAGCCTGAAATACTGTTTACATTGTCACTTAATGAAAAGTGTCTGACACCGAAGGCGAAAGAAAGAGAAAAGGATGACATAATGTTCCGAAAACCATTGCTCCCGCGAAAACAGAGTGATAAAATGTACACAGCCCAATAGAATGAAATGTTTGCTGTAAACATTTACCTAGTAATTTGTTTAAATGACATATGTTTGATACCGACTAAAAGTCAAATATTTCGTAAAGAACGCAATTTACACACGTTTTGTTTCCTTGTCCTGTCGTATTTACGCAAGGCTTTGTCTTCAGGTGATGCTAAATAGGTGATGAACTTGTCAAAACACGCCGTGTCTGGGAGAATCTGGGAATGTTCCGTCTTTCTTTGTTTGGGGTCTTACCTACACATCAAATGTTTGTTTGACCAGTCATTTAAGCCTATTTTAACTCTATTCAGTCAGACATAATACGGCCACAGCTCACCTCTCCACGTCTTTCCTGGGTATCACCGATACTAAGCTTGCGTTTTAATCCTTTACCACGCAATACCGAATTTTAACGACCCTGAGGATGAAGCCTTTTAAAAAAAATGGCGGAAAAGGAGAAAATTCTGGTAACCAACATTTTTTCCTTGTCCCACAACGTTTTCTACACATGTCAGTAGATAAGATAATACTTGATCTGGCTCACCCCCTCTCACCCCCCCTCACCCCCTTATACAACAAAAAAAGCTTAGATCCATGTTCTATCTTAACCCTCACCAAATTTCATGTAACAGGCACGCCCTCTAAGCCGCATGCTCATGAAATCATAAACCAACGAACCAATAGGTTAAGCATTCATAATTAAATCAAACTAACCCCCATCTTAATCCTTTTACCTTTAATTCAATTAATATATCATATCAACCCCCCACTCAGTAAATAAAAAATTTTCGAAAAAAAAAAAAATTTAATTTTTAAAAAAAAAAAAAAAATTTCATCATCACGCGTCATTGCTTCAGATACTGAGTTACTGAGTTACTGAGTCAATGAGTTACTGAGTCAATGAGTTACTGAGTCAATGAGTTACTGAGTTGCTCAAGACAATCACTTACATCACTTAACCCCCATCAACCCCCCATCAACCAACGCGTCATGCAATGGCTAGCGGGTTTATCGGTTAGTGGAGGGGTTGGGATTATGAATTAAAAAAAATTGAATTTAAAGTTATCAAAACCAGTTAACTATAGGAAAAATGGAAATTATAGCAAAACCAAATAATTTAAAAAATGATAGCATCTTATTAACTAATTGTGTTTGTTGTAATAGTATATTAGAAAAAAAGGTAGAAAACGTACGAGATGAATGGATTCATGAGTGCAGTGAATGTAGATATGATGATAGACCATTTGGCTGGTGTAGAAGTTATAAGGGACCTTGTACTTGTAAGTGGAGTAAAAAAGATGTTTTATATATCACATGTAAAACATGTAAAGATTTAAGATGTAAAGAATGTGGTGAATTTAGTTATGACACTTGTATGGATAATGATTGTAGTAAATTTATTTGTAAAACATGTTTAACACCACCATGCAATAGTTGTGGAAAAAAAATTGCTGGTGAGGGAGGCAAATGTTATAATTGTATTGGAAAAGAAAAATTTAAGCAAAAGTGGAATGGTACAATAAGAGATAAGTTAGAATGTTATGGTGAAGGAAAACTAAGAATTTTAGCACGAAATAAAAATTTAAAAGGTAGGTCTAAACTTTCTAGAATTGAATTAATTGATAAACTTGAACCACAAACAACAGAAAATGATTTTCCAATTAGATAAATATTTAATCTTTTTACTAGATTAAATATTTTATTTTGTTTCATCTGTCAGTTTATAATGACCCCATGATAATGTTCTATAACTTCCATCCCTCAGTATCAAACCCTTTTTATCATCCTCAAAGCTTAATGCTATTTTATTCATTTTTATAGTTGTTAATTCATGAAGTTTACTTTTTATTCCTCCCATAGTTACACAAAAATCTTTTTCAGTATCCAAACAATCTTTATAAGTTTTAAATTTTAGGTCTTTTTTTATTACTGACTTTTTAACTCCTTTACATTTTTTAGTTTCTGCTTTCTCATTTGTTTTATAAATTTGTTTACCATCTTTATCTTTAGCTTCAATAGGCTTAATATAAATAAATTTACCATCTTTATCGGTTACTGCTTTACCTTCTTTATCCTTTTTTAAGACTAATTTTTTCATAGCATAAGTTTTTGCTCCAGGACTTACAAATCCAGTTAAAAGATCTCCCTTTAGTTCATCCTTAAATTTACCTAACACATTACAATTTTTATCACTATATAATGGATGATTTTCCGGATAATTGCTAAAGTCAAACAAATCATCGGCATCCTCTTTTAAATCTTCATACAAATCATCAGTTTCTATTTTTAAAACATAACTGTCAGTATCAGTATAGCACATAAATACTTTATCTTCACCAAATTTATTTTTAAAATAGTTATAATAATCTTCTAACATAGTTGTTTTGCTAATATCAAGTATGCTTACTCCTAAATAAATTGGTTTATCATATTTAATCCATGTTTTTTTCATATGAACAGCAACCAAATTTTCATCAAATATAGTATGATTATGAAAGTTATGTTTTGCTGTTAACTTTTTAAAACGTTCACTATTTTCACCATTAACTAATTCTATATTTACTCTATTTCTTATGTTTTCCATAGTTTTACCAAAAACAGAATTCATTGCTAACTTCCATAAATTATCTAAAAAATTATTTTCATCCTTCTTTGCTTGTGTTCTTAATTCTACACACTTATCAACATATTTTTTAATAGCGGTACTCTCTTGATATTTAATTCCACGATGTATTTTTTTAATTTTTAATCCTAATCTCAGGTAAGTCTTTAAAGCTTCATGATGAAGTATATATTTTTCCTTATCATTTAAGTTTGGTATTAACTTTTCTACTTTACTAACTTTTAATTTTTCTGCTGCTAAAGGCATTTCATTATGCAAATCATGCAATTCTTTAGGATACTCTAAATCAACCATTAAATGACATGGATAATTTTCCCAATTATTTAATTCTTCTTTAGTCATCCACTTAAAATAGTTTACAGGTAAAGGCTTACTCATGGCCCAAGGATAAAGACTGTTTTTATCAATATATAACCCATATATACTAGGTTTAGTTGAATCATACTCATCACCCATATACTTATTGTTTGCCTCTGCATATCTAATACTTGTCATGCAAACACCACCCCTTTTTGATGCTTCAAAAAAGTTAAGCATATTAATATCAGTAAGTTTTTTTAATTTTATTTCGCTTACCTTAAGCATAGCATCCCATCCATATCCAGGTAAAGTATAATACCAAGCAGGGTCTAAGTCAAATTCTTTATGCATAGAAAATCTAAAGTTTTCCATAACATCAGCTAAAAGTACAACATCTGTTTCATTGTATAGTTGTAAATAATCAGACATAGTTTTGCAACCAAAAACATCCCACACTTTTAATGCGTGTGTTAGATCTTTTTCTGAAATTCCTTCTCCATTTAAGCTTGAATAAAATTCTTCTATAGGTGGTAGTTGTGTTTCTTTTAACTTATCAAAACTATCCATCCATTCATAAGGAAAGATACCCTTTCTACTTAACAATTTTAATTTTTCTTCTGTATAACCACCACGATGATTTTCTAAATAATTTTTTAAATTTTTAAAATTTTCATCTTTTAAATTTTCTACAATTTTTTCTAAACTACTAGCTAAAAACTTAAAACTATCAAGAAATCTTAAATTAATATGTTTATTTCCTACCATAAGATGTTTTGTAAAACTAATATATTTTTCTTCTGTGTTAGGTAAACAATCAATTCTACCACTAGTTTTACCAAGATACTTAATAAAAATATGTGCATCATAACCAGATAAATTATGAAAGATAACAGGTATAAAATTTGGAACTTTTGCTTTAAGATTACAATCATTATGTGCGGCACCTCTATAATTACCAGTAAAATGACAATGATCTCTTACTTTATAATTTTCATGAGTAAATTTACCACCACATATCCAACATTTTACTTCATTTTTATGTTTTCTAACTTTATCTTCAGTTAATTTTTCTATTTCTACTGGGTTTTTATAAAATTCTTTATAAAGTTGTTTAACATCCTTAGTTAAAGTATCTATAAAATGTTTTTCGGCATCTTCACCTACATATCCTCTTAATACTGGTTTCATAATTTCATCATTAAAAGGACAAATTAAATAGTTATAACTTACAGGTATATGCTTTTGTGTTTCAATAGTATTACTTTTTTGTTGTGGTTCTATTTTTTGTAATATACATTCAAAATCAGCAATAACTACAAATGGTACCGGTATTTTTCTACAATAGTTTTTAAACTTTATAAAAATTTCTTCAGGATTTTCAGGATCAAACTTAGGCATTATTAAATCAACTCCATCATGATCTTTACAAAGCTCCATATGCTTTTCTAAAAGTTTCTCACTACCAAAATGATTCATACAAAGCATACAATACTTTACATTATTATTAGAGGCAGTTTGTGTTCTCAGTAAAGCATTAATATTTTTTATTAAAACATAATGTGTTTTTTCTTCTTCATCTTCAATATATAACAAATTTATATGATTTTCTTTTAAACTTTTTATAGCTCTAATACGTTTGATTTTTTCCTTACCTTCTACTATCCCAAAAACATTAACGCTAATTGTTGGATTTTGTCTTTCAAACTTATCTATATCCTGTAAAGAAACAGGATATTTAATTCCTTTCATATTTAAGCTATTTTCCTTAGATTTTAAATCACCAATTCTTTCTTTATTATCATTTTTTGGATTTAAATGCCTTAAAACACACCATTTAAAACATTCATCATCCTTATTTTTCATATTAATACATGCCTTTTTATTAGCAATCCACTTAGGTAGGGGTAACCAATCACCTGCTCTTAATGGATCATAAATAACACTATGCAACTTTAAATGAACCACACTAACAAAATCCCACCCACTACCACTTGAAACAAAATTAACAAAATTTTCTAAAATTCTATTTACCATTTCATAGTATAATTCTATTACATTTGTTCCTTGTAAATTAATCTCATAATCATTACCTTCACCATCTTTGTTTTTAGAAGAAAAATTAGCCTCTACTATTTGTTCATTATTACCTTCTTCTCTTCTCATAATACACTGAAGATTTAATTTTACTTTTTGACCACGCATGTTATTTAAAAGATTTATAATTGTTAAATATGTTAGTTCTAAAAACTTTTGTGGTGAAGCAACAGGTATTCCTTCTATTTTATGTTCAGTTGCATATTCTCTTAAGGCAGATCTACTTTTTATTACGTTTATCTTATCCAATTTATCATATATACTTTTTATTTTATTTTTTAAAGCATTAAGTTCTGGTGTTATACTTGGTTGTTCTACTCTTACATTTTCTAAACTCCTTAGCAAATCATTAACTGAAGTAGTTTGTTGCCTGGTTGGTCTTTGTCTTGGTGGTATATAGGGCGTTGGTTGTAATATTGGTGCATCAATGGCACCGATATCCCTATCTAATATTGAGGGTCCCGTATTAATCAAAAGAGTTATTAGTTCATCACGTCTAAGCCTTGAGTATCTTCTTAATCCCCTTTCCCTTGCTAAATTTCTTAATCCAGCTACATTGTATCTATCAAATTGACGATCCATTTTTTTTAAATAATAAATTCTTTCCTTAAGTCAAATTTTATTATTTTTTTCATAAATAATAAAATTAAAGAATATCAATTCTATATTTACCATTCCATACTCTACCATTCCAGTTTTCAATCGTTTGTGGACATTTATCTATATACTTACTAGCCTTGTAAATCGATGGAAACTCTTTCACCTCTTCAGTTTCAACATCCTTTAAGGTAACCCTCTTTGGGTTTTTAGAAATATCCTTTAATCTTTCATAATTAGGAATTTTTTTTAAAAATTTTTTTTCTTCCTCTTCAGGATACAAACCATGCTCTTTTAACACATCAATATACTTTTTCTTGTTCCAATAGGAATACCACTTAATATTGTTATCTGTTAATATTTTCTTAAAATCAGCAACCTTTTTCATTTTATTTAAGTAAAAAATTACTTAATATACTACACTCATCTTATTCCCATCACTCTGGAAGTTAATTAGTCTATCACTAAGTAAAACAGCATAAGCTATAGTATTTGCAAGGGGATTTCTAGTAAATGTTGCTTTAATATGAATATCAGTTACAGAATACTTTAACCTTTCACTTTGCTTTGATACATCAAACACAAACAAAGGAAAGAGAGTTTTATAATCTGAAGGAGTAATATTAGGGTTTGATACTAATTCATCCATGTTAAAAAACTTTTTTCTAAATGAACTAGCTTCACTATATATTCTACTAATTTGATTAGCAGGAAAATTTATTTCATAATCATATGCTGGATATTTTTTTGAACCTAACATTACATAAATATTTTTAACATTTAAGTTGTCAAATATAGCTGGGTTTTGTTCTTGGTTACCACTTTTGTTAGTTTGAAAACCAACAATTAAGAAACGTGGTACCTCAGGAGATGATTTAGATGATAGCCTCCAAGTAAAACCTGTTGACTGTGGAACCGCAATACTATCGCTTTGTATCATTCTATATCCAACTGGAAATTTTTCTTTTTTCTCGATAAATTTAAAAAGTTCCATCCTATTACCATCTTCCGGATCTACATGAGACATAAACCAAGATACCTTTAATAAATTAACTCGCCCGTCAACAACAACAGGATTACCTCCACCATCTCTAGCATTACTTTTAAAAATTGCATCATTGTTATCATTTCTTGTTAAGGTTAAAGTTTGTTTCATACCATATATAATTTTGTTATAATCTTCACAAAAACCAAATATATGTTTCAAAGGTATCCTAAAACTAAAGGTTCCAACTGGATTTGAACTAAAAATATACTGTCTTCTTACTGAAAAACCAGTATTAGTAGCACTAGCTGCATTAACTCCTGTATCCTTATACCACAATTGGTTTAGCCCTTGTGATTTAGCAAAGTCATCTGGGTACTTTAAAAGTCCAAGCATTGTTGTAGCCTGACCAGGATAATTAATGCTTTCTATCTCTTGCCCACTTAGTTGATATCTGATATTTTTAAACAGATACATTAGTCCATTATTTGTTAAGGTTACATCATTAACTGCACCATAAGCGGTCCCATCATTTCTTACTAATTCACCCACAATTTGTAAATATGACTCTGAAGGATGATAAAAAATATCTTGAGTTTCTATATCAATCCTAATATTTCCTCCAGAGTTGTTTAGATTGGTTCCTGTAATAGGCTCATACTCATAATATTCATATTCATCAATACTATCATCTTTAAAAATCGGTGCTTTAATATTTAAAATATCCATTTTTATTATATGCAATTATAATTTTAAGTCAAATTATAATTGTTTAAATTAATTTGCCCATAGTTGAGGGAATGACTTGTTTTCATCATTTACATACACACCCTTAAGTTTAATATTTTTAATTTTTTCTACTGAAAGGTTTTTTTTCATTTTTAGATAAATTCTATTTCCATAAAGTATGGTTACCTTAGACATATTATTTTTTTTTAGATATTGATTTATATCTTCTTCAAATTCCTTAATAATATCAGCTTTTTCAGGTGACAATTTTAAAACAACCTTTTTATAATCATAATTTGTATCACTGCTATCTAATACTTCACAATCTTCATCAAGTTTTAAATTAGCATAAAGGATACTAACCTTTTTTGTATTGTATTTTTCATAATGCGTTAAATTAAATTTTAGATTAGTCATTCTTTTTATTTAATGTAATAATTTACTTAACTTAAATTTATAATACTTTAACTCCGGAACCCTTACTATTTAACTTCTTAACTAAATCTTGAATAGCAATTGCACTACCATCTATTAAAGCATTAATATTTTGCGCTGCAGGTTGAGTAGTTGTGGTAGGCTTTTGAGTATATTTTTCTACAATCTTTTTAGATTTTGGTGTTAAAGCCTTTTGAACTAACTTTTTACCTGCATCAACCGCGGCACTCTTTCCAACCTCTAACGCTTTCTTTGCTCCTTCCTTAGCTACACTCTTACCAACATCAACTGCTGAAGATGCAATTTGTTTAGCTGCGCTGCTTGTAAAGAGTTTTGTAAGAAAATTAGCTAAAGTATCAAATACTCCTGCCCCTCCATATGCATAACTTCTTTTAAATCCCCTCTTTCGTGATGTAATCATTTTTATATTATAGACATTAATTTTTTATAAGTTTTTGTATTTAAAACATGTTGTCTTTTTAATTCATCACAAATACTTACCAACTCATTTCTTACACCAGTATTACCGGCTCCTTTACTTGCCATTAAGAGGTCTAATCTTTCTAATAGTGCATTAGGGTCAGATGGGATAATGGTAATTCCTCTACCCATATAAATCATCTTATTCCAAATTTTACTAAGTATTCTATCCCACTTAGACTTAAGCGTTCTATCAATTTTTTTGGGTATACCTTCTAATGGGTTGTTATTGCGATAAAGAGAATTGGATTCTATCATTATTTCCGTATAAAAATTTAAATCGTATACTTCATCATATTTTTTTTTAATTGGGTTTTTAGAAATAATTAATTCCCACAAACCTTCTGTATCTGTATCATAATCTTGTACACCAATTAATACAAAGTAATTGTTATAAATATCAACTTCTTTATCACCAATATATAATTTTCCATCTTTATCATAAAACCCAAACTTTGTATCAACTTCATCTTCATTATCATATCTTTTTAACTGTTTTTTTGCAATTCTTCCAAGAAAATATGGTTTTCTGGTACCTTTTTCTTTACTTTCTAATTCAATACTTTCTATTTCTTCAGAGCTAAATTTTTCTATATCATATGCTAATATAGAAGGAAAACCTTTTAAATTAATAATACCATATTTTTGTACTGATTTACTAAGAGGGTCTACTTTTTCTGAAATAGGTCTAAAAAACCTAGAAAGTTGTTGTTGATATTTAAGTCTGCCTTCTTTCTCTGCAAGCTGATTATCATGAATTCTTTTTTTCAGTGCAAGAAATTCTTTTACTGTTTCTTCCCTTTTTAAAGGGTCTCGGATCTTCAAAAATGACATTTTTTAAAAGTAAATTATTTTTTTAATTAGTATTGTCTATCTCACATGCACAAGAACACTTAAACTTAGGAGGTTTTAGTTTTAATTTGAATGCCTTTCTACAAGCCTCCTGAATTCCTCCCGTGCTTCTATTCGCCCCTTTTCTATTAAACTCTCTGATTCCTCTAGCTTGCTTTTTTTCTTAGACTTACTTCTAATTTCTTCCTTCATTTGTTTATATTTTTCCAATTCTTCCATAATTAAAGTAAATTCTGAATGATCTATTTTGTTGTCTGTTATTGCTTTTGATATATGTGTAAGTAGTGTGTTTAGCTTTGAATCAGCCAACATTTTAATCTGAAGATGTTTTTCAGATTTTGTTCTGGTTCTTCTAACCACAAACTTACCCACTAAAGCGGCTAACCCAACAACTAAAGCACAGCCTTCTAGAACCATAGTTGCAGGTATCGCTACTACGGTTGATAGTAAAGCGATTCCCCCTGCTCCGGCGCCTAGTGCTATAACGGTTAGTCCAGCTTCTACATTGTCCACATTTTTACTAATCTTCATGTATTTTTTACTTAGTTGCTCTCTTTCCTTAACTTCATTTTCTAGAAAAGTCTGAATTTCTGATATCTTTTGTAACCTGAATGATTGACCATTGTCTCTTGAGGATATTACTGGCTCTAATGATGGTGCATTTGGTATATTTCGTGCTTCTGGTAACTCTGGATAAATCTTTTCTTTTAATTCCATTTTATTAACAACAACTTATTTTTTTAAATAGAATAGTAAAGTCGACACAAAAAGGTGTTTTCTTGTATTTTTTTTATTTTACCAGAGTTGTTTGTAATTGTTGCAACCATGTCATCCACCTCTTCTAATGTAACTTCATTTGTAATAGATAATTGATTAAGTTTAAGATTATAGGATAGAGAAGCTAAAACAAAACCTTTACTCATATTGAAGCCCATACCTAACGCTAACGTCATCGTTTGTCCTCCTTCTATTACTAACGGTTGTTGGGTAAAAATATCCCATGTAACAGGATTAACTTTTTTAGCTGGATACTTAACTTCTACAGGTTTCCAAAAAATAGTTTTTGGTTGAACTATTTTATGTTTTCCATTTCCAAATTTATGCACATTCATATTTTTAAATTTACAATATTGCACCTAATATAGGAATATTAGCAAATGGGCTATTAGGTCCTAAAAGAAGACCTTTTCCATCATAAATTTTACCACCTTGTTTTAAAAACAATCCATCACCAACGGAATAGAATCCTTTACCTTTGTATGGTTTAAGATATAAACCTTCACCATCAGTTTCTACTTGACAGACACAACCACCTTTCTTAAGGTAAAGCCCGTTACCCATTGCTTTTTGAACTCCTGAAGATGCCAAACCAGATAGTGCACCAACTCCTATTGCAGGTAAAACGGTTCTTGCTAATGTAGGTAGAACTGATGAAGCTAATCCTGCTAATAGAGGTAAAAATCCACCTTCTACTTTCATATTTTGCTTAAGTTGTTTAGTTGACATTCTAAACGTTGCCCCCTTACCACTTTTATAAGCTTTTGTAAGTTTATTTACTTGTGGTTTGGTTAAAGCTATTACATCATTACCATGAATATCTTCATGCTTTAAACGAATACTTGTCGGAGCTTTGTTTCTAAAAGAATGTAAAATTTTTTCCTTTTGTCCGTCTGATATATTTATTTTAGCGTTAATATAGTTTGTCATTTTTTATATTTATCTTGCTTCTCTTAAATGAAATCTAATTGTTAAATTTTCCCCTCTAAGATTGAGTAATGTTCCATCTTGGTCTGTAATTGATACATTTAAATTATGTATTTCATTTAATGTTAATGGAAGGTAAACAAGGTTTACCGGATTTTCTATAATTTTATATCCTGGTGATACATTTGGAAAAAAACTATAAATTGTATTTTTTTGTGAACCGTTAACATAACTACCTGAAATTAAATCTATATTAACTAGTAAGCTATTAATACTAAGAATATTTACTACATTTTCTGATTCATGAAATCCTTGTGTATATTTAGCACGAGAGAACCCTAATATTTTAGCAATAGAATGTTGTTGGTTAAAATCAACCTGATATCCATTTTCTATAACAAGAATAGACTTTAAAGTATTAGTATTTGCTGAGATGCTAATATAATATTCTTCATTAACAGCATCATAATGACCCTTTTTTCTCATTTCTTGTTGAATTACATCATTAATATCAACTAGATCATAACTTCCTTCAGGTATTCTTATTTTTACCCATGTTGCACCATTATCTGGTGAATAAACAAAAATGTTATTGCTTGCATCAATATTAGGAAATGAATAATAAGTTTCAAGATTAACCAATGCTATTTCATATTCTTTATCTTGGTCTAATTTAAGTGGAGGAGTAAATCTTGTTGTAAACTCTGTTTTGTTATCGCTTACGATAATTTGAAATGATGTTTTATGGTTAGTGTTTTTTACTATCTTTTCAAGTAATTCTACTTCCATTTTATAAATTTGTAAAATATATTTTAATGAAAAATATATTTTTTAATTATAATCTTTGTAATTTCGTGGTATGTAAAAGTTATCAAAACCACATCTATATTTTCCATCGTTAGGGTTCTTAGTTAAATCTAACACTACAAAACCATGAGGTATTTCCCAACATTTTTTACAAAAATTGATAAACTCTGTTTTAGTCATATCATCTCCTACATGATCACTATAAATATGATTAAGATTTTTTAAGTCTTGTCTAAACAAGCATATTAAGTTTGCATTTTCTCTAATAGTTTGACGTGGTAGTCTAAAATAATTTTGTGCCAGATAAAAACAATCAGCATTACTATGTCTACCCCTTACATAATAGTTTTCACACTTGTTTTGCCTTTCTAAAAGTAAGTCATCAAATATCATTAAGTTTTTATTTGATGCATTTAAATCTCTTGGATCAGGTACATCACTAGCATATTCAAAAAATTCACAATCAATATCAGATTTTTCCTTAATTGTTTTTGCCCATTCTTCAACTAATGCAGTAGGTGAAATATCTCGGTTTTGAACTTCATCTTTAAGTGAAAACAACCTTAATATGTATTCTTTTGGTATTTTTTCTTCAAAAGCTTTTTTAAGTATGCGATATTCTGGTTGAAACAAACTTTTACCAAAAACGTATAAGTTACCATAATCTAACCAATCAGGTCTTAACAAAAGGTTAAGTAAAAGTGTAGTTTTACCACATCCTGATTTACCTACTATTAAACCTCTGATACTCCTAGGTAAAAGAGGATGGTTAAATCTTTTTGCTAATGTTTCATTCCAAGATAAATTAACAATATCCATATTTTAATTAAAAAAATTTTTTTTAATATAAAAAAATGTATTGCGTTAAATGTAAAAAGAAAACTGATACTACAGATTTACAATATGTGGTAAGTAAAAATGGTAAAAATATGGTACGAGGAAAATGTGTTGAATGTGGAACAATAAAAACACAGTTTATTAAACAACAAGAAGGTGGTTCGTTGTTAAACAAAGCAATCAATAACTTACCTGTTGAAATGCATTTACCTGGACATAACTTTACTGGTCCAGGCACTAAGTTAAAGAAAAGATTAAATCCTGACTTAACACCTAAAGATTGGTCAAAGCCTGTTAATCGCGTTGATAAAGCAGCATATCATCATGATATCTGTTATCTTAAGCATAATGATACTAAAACACGTAATGATGTATGTGATGCTAATATGCTTAAAGAGTTAAAAGGTATCTATAATCCTACTATTAAGGAAAGAATGGAAAGAGGATTGGTTTCATCATTGATAGGAACCAAGAAAAGATTTGGTATGGGTGTCGGTAAAAAAAAAAATTTAGAAAATATAATGCTAGCAGAAGAATTACATAAACCTGTGAAAAGAAAATTTAAGAAAAGGAGAGTTAGAGTAGGGGGTGTCGATAAGATATGGGCAGTAGATTTAGTAGATATGCAAGCATTTTCTAAACTTAATCATGGAGTAAAATTTCTTCTTGCTGTCATTGATATCTTTTCAAAATATGGTTGGCTGATCCCATTAAAGGATAAAACAGGAAAATCTGTTTCTGCTGCACTGAAGAGTATTTTTAAGGAAAGAAAGCCTGAGAAAATGTGGGTAGATCGGGGGAAAGAGTTTTATAACAAAGATGTTAAAGATTTGGTTGAATTGTATTCTACTGAAAATGAGGAAAAATCAAGCGTTGTTGAGAGATGGATTAGAACAATGAAAGAAAAAATGTGGAAGTATTTCTCTGCTCACTCAACAAATGTATATATTGATGTATTACAAAATCTTGTTAAGGAATACAACAACACGAGGCATTCTTCTATTAAGATGTCGCCAATTGAAGCAAGTAAGAAGAAGAATAAAAATAAAGTTTGGACAACATTGTATCCTGATTATGATCAAGTAAGGGAGGATATCAAACCAAAGTTTTCTGTTGGAGACAAAGTAAGGATAAGTAAAAAGAAAAAGACTTTTGAAAAAGGTTATACTACGAGATGGACTGAAGAGGTTTTTACGGTTATTAAAATAAAACATACAACACCTATAACGTATAAGATTGAAGATTTAAATGGTGAAGAAATAAAAGGTAGCTTTTATGAACCAGAACTACAAAAAACGAGTCAAGAGGTGTATAGGATAGAAAAGATTATTAAAAAAGGTAAAAAGAAATCTCTTGTAAAGTGGAAAGGTTATTCTGATGAGTTTAATTCATGGGTTGACAACGATGCTATTGTAAATATTTAACTATATAAAAATGAAAGATATTTTAATTGATAATATAACTTTACCAAATAAACCTTTAAGCAATTTTGAGCTTGAGGATGCCGCAAAAAAATTAAAAATAAAAAATTTTAGAGGAATATTTTTAAGAGATAGCCTACCTAAAAAAGTAAGAAATAAAGAATGTGGTATATTAAATCTTGATGCTACTGGTGGACCCGGTACTCATTGGGTTGCTTGGTTTAAAGATGGAAAGAAAAAAATTTATTTTGATAGTTATGGTATTCAACCACCTCTCGAAATTATAGATTATTTAAAAAGTCCATTACAATACAATACAGATCAATTACAACAAGCAGGTGAAGTATTTTGTGGACATTTATGTTTGTACATTCTTAAAGAATTGTGCTTGGGTAATAAATTTCAAGATATTTTAAATAAACTTTTTTAGCAATATTAAAAAAAAAATGCCTGTTGATAAATTTGGAAGAATGGATGAAGTTAAAACAAGCGGTGATGGGGTATCACTTGCTTACATTACTAACAACTTTTTACGTAAAGATGGAACAACCACTGTTACCGGTTCCATAAATATGGATGGTAACACATTAACAAGGGTTAGTAATCCAGTAAATCCTCAGGATGTTGCTACTAAGAGTTATGTTGATGGTAGTAGCTCAGGGTTGTTAGATGAAAACGGGGGGTATCATATAGAGGGGTATCTAAACATGGGTTTTAATAAAATAAAAAACTTAGATGAACCTGAGGAGCCCAATGAAGCTGCTACAAAAAGATATGTAGATGGTAATAAAGCAATACGAAAACAACAAGATGGTACCTGGTCTGCTGTTGCAGATATAAGCATGAAGGGGTATCATTTAATGGATCTTATAGATCCTGCATCCCCGATGGATGCTGCTACAAAAAGATATGTAGATTATGCTAATCGCGCATTTATTCATGATGGTGATGCATATACATCAAGTAGTGACATTTCTATGGGTGGATGGAGGATTAACGATGTTGCTTCACCTATAAATAATCGACAAGTTGCAAATAAGTTTTATGTAGATAGCATTGTTAAGACGGCCACCGCAGGAAAAAGAGCTTTATCACAAAACCAAGCTGGGGTTTTCTTAGCAGCTGGTAAAATAGATATGAACACTCACCCACTTACTGGCTTACCAAATCCAATAGACCGTGATTCTGCTGTCAATAAAAATTATGTTGATAATGGGGGTGCCATTGTAAAAAATCCTGATGGAAGCTTTACAGCTTCTGCGGATATAAATATGCAAGGCTTTACTATAAAAAATGCTGTGGCTCCCGTAGAAGAAAGAGATATAGCAACAAAATCCTACGTAGATGAAAAAATAGGCATTAAACCAAAACCTATAATTACCGTGTGGGCTGAGGAAAAGGGAGAACTTAAGAAAAACAACTTTCAGTTTTCATTTGGTAATGGTTTATCCGGTCCATCTCATGCATTGGGGGGTTATTGTTTATCTGCGTCAGGAAGAATATTACGCGGCACATTAGTTTCTTTACCAAAAGATGATAATGATAGTATACTTGAAATAACCATATCATCTGCTGAAACTGGAAAAAATATTATTAAAAAACGTGATGAGTTATGTACTTGTACAGAGTTTAATCCTCCTATTGAGGTCAACCAATGTGATGTTATAAATTTTAAAACTATATCAAAAAATCCAAAGGTAACTAATTCTTATGTAGCTATATTGATAGAATTGGATATGTAAAATATATAACCCAGAAAAAGGGTTAAATATTTATAAAAACTTAAAGTTTATACTGTATTCTTCAATGTCATTAATACAACTTTCAAGGAAACTATGTTCATTTGGACAATCTATAAATCTTTGTTTAAAGAGAGATAGCAAATTGGTTAAATCTTTACTGTAAAAATGATGTTTAACACGTATGTTGTTACCACCAGCATAAAATGTTATGTTTAAAGTATCTTCTTTAGGTTGTTCATAAAACATTTTACTGCAGTAATAGTAGATATCACTAAACCATCTTTGATTTTTATAGGGCATAAGACCGGTTCCATTTGTGTAAATGATTTTGTTTGTGTTTATAGGATGAATATTTGATTTATCCTTAAGTAGGTCATTTAACTTTTGTTTGAAATCTGGCTCTAGTTCTAGCATTTTATTTTATGAAATTTTTTTTTAGTTAATTCATTCTATCTTTATTAAACCGTTTTCTAGTTCTTCTCTTTCAGATATTAGATGATCTAGATATAAACATTCGTCTGCAAATTCACAATTTTTATCAAACCATTCTTGCATTACACCACCGTATATACTATGGGTTAGGTAGTAAGTATAACAATTTATTTTTTTATAAAACTTTTCTAGTTCTCTAAATTCTTTTTCCAGATTTTCCACATGTTTGAATTCTTCTTCCTCTACGGAAAATGTTACACATGCTCTGTTTGTTATTTCTTTAAATAACTCATATTTATGTTCAATATCCTTATATGCTCTTGAATGGAATCGGTCTATTACCTGTTTGTGTTTTACTGATTTACTTGCTTCTATTTCTTCCTTTATTTTTTCCATATTTCTCTTTTAATATGGGTTATATATTATCTTAAGATAAAATATATACCATGGATTATTATTTAAGTCCTATTTTTAACATGTTTTTTTCATAGTCTTATTTGACAAACACATCAGCTACTTTCTCTATTATTTGTTTTTTAAAAACATCACAATCCTTGTCTAAAAATGAATGTTTATCATTTAAAGCATGTATAACTTCATCTTCTATATCCTCAAACACATTATCTAAAGTTTCCTCCATCCGTTCTCTTATCTCATCAACATCTGTATCTAAAGCTATATCGTTTTTTAAATCATCTAACCTAAACTGAAGATCCTCCTCTTTCACAGCGTTAAAGTAGCGGGTAAGATTTTTTATTGCTTTTGCTATTATATCCTCTGCTCTACCTTCAAACAAACCGTTGATGATGCTTGCCTCATCATAAAACAAGTCATCAAACTCTTCTTGTGATCGTATGACGACACCATTGTTATCATTATTATCACTCATGTTTTCTCTAGTTTCAGTAAAACTTGCCATTATTTTACCTACTATCTCTGCGCGATCTTTTACCTTAAAATCAATTTTTATTTACATGTTAACAAAATAAAAAATTTAAATTTTTTTTTTTATTAAAAATTTTTGTGGTATACATTGTGATATTAATTCCAACATATTTCTTTGTCATCTAATATGTCTTCAATGATTCGAAGGTAGTCTATGTTGTTTAATATATCCCTCCTTAACATTATTATTCCACTCCTTCTACCTGTTTCAAGTTTTTGTATAAATTTATCTATTTTGGTTTTAATTTCTTCATGGATGGTTTTTACTTTGATTAATACTTGTCTTTTCATTTCTTCGTTTTTGTTGTCGCCTTTAACCTTAGGCAGTCTTAAAAAATTAAATGTTCTTTTTAAACGGGCGTTGCTTACATCTTTTTTTATCTTCTCAATGATGGTTAAAACTAATCTAACGCTAACATCATTCAGTTCGGGTGTTGAAATTTGGTTGTATAAAGTATCGTCTCTTACGAAAGATACCTGTCCTCTTTTTGTACTGCCTAATGCTTTTCTTTTGTTGTCTGACATGTTTGTACTCCTATACCTACTGTCTTTGCGCGATCTTTTACCTTAAATTCAATTTTTATTTAATCATGGCAAGCGATTTTTTTCACCATCATCCGAAGCCACCCCACTAACCGATAAACCCGCTAGCCATTGCGTGATGCGTTGGTTGATTGGGGGTTGATGGGGGTTAAGTGATGTAAGTGATTGTCTTGAGCAACTCAGTAACTCATTGACTCAGTAACTCATTGACTCAGTAACTCATTGACTCAGTAACTCAGTAACTCAGTAACTCAGTATCTGAAGCAATGACGCGTGATGATGAAATTTTTTTTTTTTTTTTAAAAATTAAATTTTTTTTTTTTTCGAAAATTTTTTATTTACTGAGTGGGGGGTTGATATGATATATTAATTGAATTAAAGGTAAAAGGATTAAGATGGGGGTTAGTTTGATTTAATTATGAATGCTTAACCTATTGGTTCGTTGGTTTATGATTTCATGAGCATGCGGCTTAGAGGGCGTGCCTGTTACATGAAATTTGGTGAGGGTTAAGATAGAACATGGATCTAAGCTTTTTTTGTTGTATAAGGGGGTGAGGGGGGGTGAGAGGGGGTGAGCCAGATCAAGTATTATCTTATCTACTCATGTCAAAGATAATTTACACCATTTGAGCCATATTTAAATGCTTCCGGTTTGGACTAGTCTACATTTTTGTCGTATGGTATAGAGTTCCATGTCTTGTAAAAGCAAATTTTTACCTGATAGTATTGACCCAAGATCAAACTGAACATTCTGCGCTCGTAATACTTCACAACACAATACAATGTTTTATTTTTATAACAAACATAGAATAACATCTATGTATTTCGTATCCATTGATTCCCCTGTATGTGTGTGGAGTAATAATAGATATGAGTCATGCTCTGTGAAAAGGGGGCTTAATGCATCTTCGAAAAGTATCTACTCAGGACTGCGCAGGCTGACCTGGGCCCAAACTTTTCGCTACCGGTCAATTGTCTATAATTATTATGTCAAAAGACCATGCTGCCTCATGATTCAGTCAGCTGTTTTAAAAAATGGCCTCTATGGATCCACAGTCATATGATGACTTGCTTGGTATCATGCATCACGGGGATACATTAAGCCCCCTTATGCTAGAGCATGGCTCATATAAACGAATTTGAGATAGGAAATCACACCCACACAGAATATACGAGAGCTCATTTAAAAGTTTTAAGTCTTATTTAGTTAAGCAGGGATGTCCTTTTTCAACTCTACCATTCCCTGGCTATTTAAGGCTGTGTACACGAAGACTGGTGTCATTTGGTCAGTTTATATCGAAGGAGGTGCACTCTGAAGAAAAAAAGGCTAGTGACTTTTGCAAAATGGACAAATTTGCTGAAAGAGCAATGATTCAGTATTTGCATGAGAAAGGTCTAGCACCTAAAGATATCCACACTGATATGGTAGCAACACTAGGGAATGATGCACTTTCATATGCTACAGTGAAAAGGTGGGTGGCGGGAAACGCCCGTCCTGGAAGGCCTGTTACTATTGCAACCAAAGGAATGGTCAATAAAGTCCATGATACTGTTATGGCTGACAGGCAAGTTACAGTGAGATATATAGCAAATACAGTTGGAATTTCATAGGAAAGATTACATTGGACATTCTTATAGAAGATCTTACAAATGAGAAAGCTCTCAGCCCGTTGGATACCACGAATTCTGACAGTTGAAAACTCACTAAATGTGTATTGTTCCACCAGGACAATGCCCCTATTTACAAGTCTGTCATTGCCATGGCTGCTATTAACGATTGTGGCTTTGAACTGATAGAGCATCTGCCTTATTCGCCTGATCTCGCTCAATCAGACTTTCATCTATTTCCAAAATTGAAAAAGGCCATTACTGGTACCTACTTTCGGTCAGATTATGACTTCATACATGCAGTGGAGGACTTTCTGAACGATCAAGAAAGGGCTTCCTTAAAAGTGACATTGAGGTCCTTAAACATCGCTGGGAAAGGTGTAAAGATACTGAAGGAGGTTATGTTGAAAAACATTGAAATGTGTCCGCCAAAAGTCAAACCCCTACATATGAGGCTCACATCTTATCAATCAGCCCTTGTAGGACAATATTAGTATTATTTATATTATGGTAATGTACATAACCAATGGGTCGATCCCGATCTCGGCTAAATTGTTACCGAGGACTGCGACACTATTCGTTCTTATCTCACCGCCGAACATTGCTTCGCCGATGTTTATGTGGGAAAGAAACTGAATGGTGTGCTGTAGTAGTGGTAAAAGAAACTCCAGGAAAGCATGCATAGATACATTTACCGCCTCGATGTAACTGAAATAATGTTAAAAATGGCAATAAGCAAAAATCTACAACAAACTAACAAATTTATTATGTGACCTTTTATATTTTTTGTGACAGAAATGGGCTAATACAAAATTGCACCAGAATACATAATCATGGACAAGTATTGGATTTACTTAATCCTTAGCCAAACAATCCCATGTTTGAACGATCATGGGAAAGAAGGTACATATATTTGCAAATATTGTGGGAAAAGGAGAAAGTGCCGACGACCAGCATGTTTTCTACCCTTCAAAGAGAAATTCCATTGTTTGAACCCCATTTTATTTGCCTTCTGCTTATGCTTTCCATTTAGACTGATCTAAAATTTTGTTGTTTGGGCAAGATTTAATCAATGGAGATTTACTTTTCACGTGTATATATTACAAACCCGTCACCCATTCATTGTGATCGAAATCTATCCCATCTTTTCAATGGTTACAGTTTCAAGTGGGGGTAAAATAATGAGAAAACGGCTTTCATTTAACAGACCAGTAAGTTCTTAAGAGTACTTTACACTTTTCAAGTGGCTCGAAGAAGAATGGCAATAAATACATGTCGAGGCGATGATGTCATTCGAAAGAAGGTCGCCACATTAAAATCTATGGCCACGTAATTCTTACCCTTTCACCGGTAGAGGCGACATAACGAACGGTGAAGACCAAGATCAGCTGCACAGAATATGCTGTCTGATCTTCGATCAACGCGGTTCGCTATCTTATACAAGAAAAATTTCTATCCGAACACTTCATCAGTAACCTAGCAGTGGATATACGTTTAAAGATAACGAAAATTCATTGCGTTAAAAGAGTAAAGGTACAAAAAAGTAAAATAATGGGATTTTTACGTCTTACATCCCTGCTGTAATGACACAATTGATTGATTGAATGGTGTTTTACGCCACTTTCAACATTATTTCAATCATACCACGGCGACAGCTTACATCTTTGTGTATTTTCTGGGTTTCACCAGTAATGGGCGAGGGCTTTGAAGTGTCTTGCCCAAGAACACTCCCATGAAAAAGGTCACGAGTCCTACACTTTACTACTGAGCCACGCAGGACCACTGTAATGGTAAAAATATTCAAACATAAAGATAGATAGCGGGAAAACCGGACAGATACAGAAAGATTGAAAAAAGACAAAGAAAAAGAGGCAGACGGGAACACGGGTACTCACTTTCAAAAATATTTCAATCAAACTGCGATGGCAGACTTATTCATGTCTTCCAGCGTTTCACCAGAGCTTAGCCGGCCATCTGTAGTGCCTTGACAAAGACACCAAAGATAAACCATCGAGGCGAATGTGGACCCAACTCGGACCCTGCAGATCACAGATCCGCTCCATTGCCCACTGTGACATGCAAGAACCCCAGCAAATAACAGAAAGAAGGGGTGAAACAGGGACATAAAAAAGTCACAGACGGACAAAAAAAAAAAGCACACAAACAAAGACAGATAGGGTGGGCAGGCAATCAAAGACTGGTGCCAGATATTGGCAGATGATGGTATTGCGAACATTTATATTTCAGTAAATATTGAAAGCTAGATAATGAACCTCATAAAATTGCTTCTTACAGCACGTTTAACCTATTCAGCGCCTTAGGCGAAAACAAGAACTTTTACGAACGGCATAGATACAAGATCAGACTGCACAGAACGTGCAGTCTGATCTTGGATCTATGCCGTTCGCTTGTATTATCGAGCCTGCTTATACTCCACCTCTTTCCACGGCCGGAAGTACAATCCGCTGAAACTCAGGATTACTTTTGATCTCGTATTTTGGACAGAATAAGCTTACGGCCGATCATAAGCCCTTTTTTAACTCTTAGGCTGCTAAGCGCGACTCACTGACGTTTTGCGGACATTGTAGATCAAGATCAGACTGCACAGAACGTGCAGTCTGATCTTGGATCTACACTGTCCAATAAGGAGATATTTTTTTCTCCATATGTTTGAAATAGCATTATTGGGGTTTTTACTATCTGCTTGAAAGTTTCATTTAATTTATTTCACAGGATAAGGGTTAAGCCTTTTGTGCTGATAGGGTTAAAGTCGGCGGCAGCAGTTGTGTCTCTGGAGATAATGATTCCATGTTCAGAGCTATAATGTAAGCATGCGTCAGAAAAAAAAAAAAAATGATATAACATTTAAAATTCATAAACTGCGATGAAAATATTTCATGAATGCCATATTGTGATGAAAATAGGAGAGATATGAACTAGAAGAATCCGGGTTTTTTGTATGTGTATCCTTCTTACAGATAATTCAGCTGAGCAACGGGTCACTGGTTCATCTCAAAGCCTGGCTAAAGTTCCCTCGAGGACAGTATGGTGGTCATTGATACAGTAATCATTCCTCTGTCGCTGCTGAATGTTTTTTCGATGATGTTCATTTTGGATAGCAGCCACATGAACTATTCGAGAGAATTCCGGGGAAACATGGATATGTGCACTGTCCTCTGCGATATCACTTAGATCATGTAGAATAAACTCCTGCCATAGTGATTTTTATCAATCCTTTGAAAAGATTCTAGAAGAGCCAGATTCGAACTCACAACCATTTGCGAGTGACTGATAAACTAACGAAGTTCAGCTGGTATTTCTAAAGGTGTCTTGCGTGAAGATGGGTAAACTGTATAATCTAACTATCGTAATGAACTGTCTGTTAGCACTAGACAGTGGTCTCGCTCAAGTGGGAATATCCTGAGAGTTGTTTAGTCTCTAAGATTCTCGCCAATTGACTTATCTCTTCCTGTAACGAATTTTCACCTAACTAATTAATGAACCATCTTATACGTTACGATTTCTAAACCAGCAACATTAGATACATAAATATATTTGGTAAAAACATGAAATACTCGATTATTCGAATGGCGAATATTCGAATATACACGTTAACGATTTTTTTTTTAGTTTATTAGAAATGTTATTGAAAAGAATATGATTTTTGAAAATAGTGCAGCCGTTGTTCTGATTGACCATGCGAAAAATCAGAAAATCTGTTACACTTTTTTTCTCTTGTAAAGACAATTATTTAGATCTATATAATAATAATCTGACAATAATTATTCAGTATCAAGAGATACCGAAGAGATATTCAGTGAAAATTCAAAAACCCGAATTCAAGTAAATGGCTTAACCCTTTACCAATCAATCCAGTGTTTTAACACCCCCGAGGAGGTAAGCTTTTGAAAACATTGTGGGAAGAGGAGAGATTGCTTGTAACAAGCAATTTCTCCTTTTCCCTCAGTGTTTTCTACCCAATCAGAGAACTACAGCTCATTTGTATCAATTTTGAATCCGTCTTCCTCAGAATGCTTTTAAATTTTAAGTGTCAAAAGTTTGTCGTCTGGGAAAGGGTTAACTCGATATCTCTCCTGTAAGCTATAAAACTCTACGACCCTCCAACAGGCAAAGAACAACATAAAAACGCTATACTGTGAAATATCAGATATTCCAATAAACAGTAAATCGAATAAATTGAATCAGACATGCTACTACACTATTTTCCCTTATAAACACAATCGTTCATATAACTCTTATAACATTTGAGCCATGCTCTGGTAAAAGGGGCTTAATGCATCTCCATGATGCATTATACTAAGCAAGTCATCACTTTATTAGGGGACCATGAAATCCATTCATTCTAACGACTGCCTGAATCTCGGTGGAGGAAGAGTGGTCCTCGGACATGCAGAAAATTTATCAATAGTAAAAACTTTCGACATGCAAAAAATTTAACAACAGCAACAAGTTTAGACCCATGTAAGCCTGCGCGGAATACGCAGGCTGACATCGTGCAATACTTTTTGCAGGTACATTTAGCCCCCTTGTTACAGAGCATGGCTCAAAACTTTATTCTTAGCCGTTGCTTTATGACGATATACAGTTATGTTCAAGTCGAGAAAAAAAATAACACATGAACCATGCTCTGTGAAAAGGGAACTTTATGCATCTGCAAAAAAAAAAAAAAAAAAAGTATCGATCCAAGTCATCCGGCACACTCCGTGCAGGCTGACCTGAGTCGAAACTTTTTGCTATTGGTAAATTTTCTGCAGGCCAAAGGACCATTCTACCTCAGGAATCAGCCTGTTGTTAAGTAGGAATAGAATGGATTTTTAGGATCCAGAATTATTTCATGACTTGCTCGGTACAATGGATCACGGAGATGTATCAAATCCCCTTTTGCCAGAGCATTTGCTCTTATGTATATTTTATCCTACTCTAGTGTTTAAGGCGTTAGAGGGACATGAAAAGGTATTTACACTTTATATACCAACAGAAGTTTTTGTAAGTCTGTCCATACCTCGAAAATCAGAAAGGTATTTACACTTTATATTTCAACTAAAGTTTCTGTAAGTCTGTCTATAACTCGAAAACAAATAGGTGTTTATATGCAAACTGATGTTTCTGTAAGTCTGTCTATACCAAGAAAACAAAAAGGTATTTATACTTTATATACCAACTGAAGTTTCTGTAAGTCTGTCTATAATTTGAAAACAAAAAGGTCTTTATACTTTATATACAAAACTGATGTTTCTGTAAGTCTGTCCATACCTTGAAAACACATTGTTGGTCTTATTCTTTAAGGACTTTCGAACATTTACAGTACGTAATCTGTCCTCGTCAATCGTTCAGTCTATGTTAAAGCCAACTTTACTTGCCTTACACGGCTTAACCCTTTCCCAAACAAGCCCTGGGTTTCACGTGTCTGCATTACAAGTCTTTTGAAAACACCGTGGGAAAAGGAGAAATTGCTCGTAACGAGCAATTTCTCCTTTTCCCACCGTGTTTTCTATCCTTTCTGCCATTTTCATCAAATTTAAAATTGTCGTCTGCAAACTCTTTCAATTTGGACCAGTCCAAAATTTGTCGTTTGGGAAAGGGTTAACTCTGTACCATACTACAAAATTTTTGAAGGGACAAAATTTAAAGCATTTGCAGACGATAAATTAAATGTTGTTGAAAAGGTGATTTCTGTATTTGATAGGGTAGAAAACAATGTGGGAAAAGGAGAAAATGCTGGTTATCAGCATTTTCTCCTTTTCCAGCATTGTTTTCAAAAAGCTTCTCCCTCGGGATCGTTAAAACTCGGGATTGTTTGCTAGACTATAGGGTTAAGCCTTTACGAAACAATCCCATGTCTTAAAGACCCTGAAAAGGGCTTTTAAAACATTGTGATAAAAGGAGAAAATGCTGGAACCCAACATTTTCTTCCTGAACAACATTTCTTTCCCAGTTTCAAATACAAATCCCATTGTTTCAGCCATATTTAGTTTGTAGTATATACACTTGCTTTCAGTTTAAACAAGATGAAGGATTCAGCCATAATAGGCTAAACGCAAATATAGTGCTTTTGTGGCGACGTAGATCAAGATAAGCAGGCTAGTACAGAAAATGTGGCCTGATCGTTGATCTTCACGTTTATACCAGAAAAGAAAAGTCATATAACCATCAATTTATTCGTTTGTCACAATGTTTGCATGAGTATTTACGCATTTAAACCTGAAACTGAAATTTTCACTTGTATGTTTTCAAAATCGTTTTTGTTTCACGAGCTTATGAGCTAAGGGTAAACCGAGTAAAAACGTTTGACGGATGCAGCAAACGTTTTTCTTTTCTTTTCTCTGCAACTCGATACACGGATTCTGTTGACAGAAAGACAGTTTTACGAGTTTTAATCCGGAATTTGATTATAGGTCCTATTATTTGGGACCAATTTGCCGCGCATGTGTTACAGTGTCTAAAAGCTGGTTTGCGTTGACCCCATCAAAGGGGTGTCTTGATTTTTACAACAAAGCTTAGCCCGAGGGAGGCAGGGGCAAGATTTACGCAAATTACTATGATTACAAAACCCCGGACCGTATAAAACAACGGGGTTTTATATCAAAATTTGATACCTTAATCGTCTACGTATACGACTTTAGATTTAGTTTCAGGTCAGGTAGTTTCCATGTGGTCTTCACGTCGCTGCAGATTTTGACAATTTTTATTTCGTTCAATGCACCCATTGATGTCATTTTTTTCTGAAGTTTTAAAGATTGAGATGTTCAACCAACGTCCTCCCCTTTTTCAGGATTTTAACCATCAGGCTGCTAAGCGCGACTCAAGGCGTTTATGCGGCCAGTGTTGATTAAGATCAGACTGCAAAGAATGTGCAGTCTGTTCTCGGGTCTACACTGTCCCATAAAGAGAAATTTTCCCACGGAAAATACCTTTGAAATTGCAATATTTGGTTTGATCCTTTTTTACTCTTGGTTTGAAAGCGTAATATATATGAGCAAGGCTCTGGCAAAAGGGGGCTTAGTGCAACTCCGTGATGCATTATACCAGGCAAGTCATCTCATAATTGTGGATCCATAAAAAACTATTTTGTCTAACAACTGATTAAGGTAAATTGGCCTTATGACATACAGAAAATTGACCAATAGCGAAAAGTTTCGGCCCAGGTCAGCCTGCGCGGATTGCGCAGGCTGACCTGGGTCGATACTTTTCGCAGATGCATTAATCCCCCTTTTCACAGAGCATGGCTCATATTTTATTTCGCAGGTTGAGGTTTAGATGAAATTTCGTTTCATCAGTAACAATGCGATTTAATTCCATGCAAATGAATTTAATGATTTTGATTGCTAAATATTTTCGAATTAAACATTATTATACTTGGTATAGCGTGGGAAAGCCGCCAATGGCTTGGGAGGAACATTTTGAGAAGTACTGGTAGGAACTCTATAGTTAAATCAAGGATAGGTGCACTGGCTGCCGCGATATAACTGAAACAAACAAATGATATGGCAAGAGTCCATTCTAAAATCATCGTATATGGTGATGAAAATCTTGGTCTGAATGATGACTGAAAGAACATTTGCCCCATTTCACTCTTCATCCGATATAGTGGAAAATTCGCAACTTCCTGTTCTCTTAGTACAAGATTCACCAAGAAGTTCATTTATTCCGATTTCTCCTTTGTTATAGTAGAAGATTTACCCTCAAATACACTTGAGCCATGCTCTGGCAAATGGGGGTTTCATGCATCTCCGTGTTGAATGATATCATGCATGCCATCACATTTTATGGATCCATAATAGCCACTTTTTTAAACAACCGACTGAATCATGAGGTAAATTGGTCCTTTGACATAGAGAAAATTGACCGTTGGCGAAAAGTTTCCGCCCAGGCGCAGGCTGACCTGGGTCGATACTTTTCGCAAATGCATTAAGACCCCTTTTCACAAGGCATGGCTCATTTATTCCTTTGTCCCCTCATGTCTTGTGAAAAAAAAAAACCTTCGTCTTCTACCTCATGATTTAACCGGCCTTAAGACAGTATTGATCCATATTATGTGACCACTTACATCACGAGGATACATCAGACCCCATTTTCTCGGAGCGCCGCTCATTTACTTTTTGTCCCTAACATATGATACATCACCACTCTACACTAGTAACACATCTGCGTTATCTGTTACGTGAAAAAAAAGGCAGACTTTTTTGTTTATTGAAGTCACTGAATTCTTTATGAGCCAAACATTATTTCATTATAAAGAATTCTCTCCCTGACATACAGTCCCGATTTTTATATAATTTGGAAAAACGTTTTGAAAACATCGTGGAAAAAGTAGAAAATGTTGGTTACTAGCATTTTCTCTTTTTCCTACAATGTATTCTACCACTTCAAAGACAAATGCAATCATTTTGAGCCACATTTATTTGTGGTCTGCAAATGCTGTGGATTCGTTAAGTCCAAAATTGTGTCGTTTGGATTATGGTTAGCCTATTACATGTACTTTACAGGCTATTTTTTCCAAACACAAAATCATTAGAAATCACATATAGGACAATAATTTGATGGGGGAAAATATGTCAGTTTTAATGCTATGGTAAACATTGTCACAAATAACACAGCTGTTGCTTCCTATAAGCAATTTAGCTTTCCCCACAATGTTTTTTTAAGCCTTCTATCACAAAGGCTTAAAAATCTAGAAATTTGTACGTCAGTGGATTAAAGGCCCAATAGCGGCAAAAAGTATACACTGTGGGTGGTTTTAAAATGCATTTAAATTTAAATCATACCATTTAAAAGTATGGGAATTATTATGAAGATGACGATTTGTTATTGTGCGATCGGTCCAAGTGTTAGTCACTGGCAGAAAAATAATTTTTAAAAATAGGTAAAAAGTTGCCGAGTCGCTCTATCCATTGTTCACTTTTTACCTGGTTTTAAAATTCATTATTGGCCGCTTTGCACTCGGTAACTCCGGGTATTTTTGAGATCAAATATGACATCATCGTACTAACTTGA
Organism: Tridacna gigas; assembly: GCA_945859785.2. Classification (NCBI taxonomy): domain Eukaryota; kingdom Metazoa; phylum Mollusca; class Bivalvia; order Cardiida; family Cardiidae; genus Tridacna; species Tridacna gigas. The sequence continues at coordinate 45,192,867 of OX244030.2, read as the reverse complement.
ATTTGATCCCATAGAATCTTAGATTGGTTTCCTCCCCTGATACAGCAAGTGTATAGGGATCGGTACAGGCTTCTGAAAAACTGATTTTTAGAACAGCCATGTCGCGAAACTAATAAAGATTCAGGGAGGGTCACTCTCACTTCCTGTGTAGCAGATTTTCCGATATTTTTGACCTCACGAATAAGTGGATTGTATCACCTTTTAATTTTTATGTCTGCTAATATTCTTTTAGTTTCGATTACCAATATCAAGTTGTGCAAAAAATCACAATGTTACCTATACAGCCTAACTGGAAATGTGTAAGCTGCTCTGATTGACTATTCTATGATATACATGTAGCCCAATTAAAAGCAACGACACAATAGCCTGTGCCAGTTGTAATGTATAACTACAACGGGGACAAGTTTAATAGAATCTACACGTGTTGTTGATCACGTGATATTCCCATGAACCTTTTCAAAATTCTGGCGTGAAATCTAAAAATACCTTAAGATTCTACGTACCCAAGTAGGAAATACCTCCAACAAATGAGCCATGCTCTGTGAAAATAGGGGGATTACTGCATCTGCAAAAAGTATCGACTCAGGTCAGCCTGCGCAGTTCGCGCAGGCTGACCTGGGCCGAAACATTTTGCCATCGGTCTATGTTCTGCAAGTCTGAGGATCAGTTTACCTCATGATTCAGTCGGTTGTGAAACAAAATGGATTTTATGGATCCTTGATCATGTAATGACTTGCTTGGGGTCATGCATGGCCTTCCTTAATTCAGTGATGAAACATTTTTTTTTTAATTTGGTGAGATAAGTTTTATTTAGCCACTTTAACATCTGACAATAAACCAAACAGATAAACAAACAGATTTAAAGACTCGTCTTTACTTGTTTTCAGTCAGTTTTTAACCTAATCCATCTTTATTTTATCTAACTATAATCATTCTTATATCTTCTTGCCAAATGTTGCCCCTGACGGTTGCAAGGTTCTATAGATTACGGCCGATAGAAAATGCATATCGTTTTCTGGAGGCCATCAAAGAAATCACCGTTGTGACGTTTCCGGTTTTGAAACTTAGATTTCTGATACATGTATTTATCCCTTAACTATTTATAAATGTTTACGCAGCTGATTAAATTCTGAGCTATTCTGTAGTCTATAAGATTTTAACAGCGTTTCTTTCTCTCTGGCTGTAAGGATGTATCTTTAAATATAAAGTCGGGATGAAAGTATTTACCACTTAACTGCTTACCCTCATTCAACATACTTTTGCCGATATTGTGGATCAAGATCATACTGCACGGAACTAGCAGGCTGATCTTGTATCTACACTGTCTGATAAGGTGAGATTTTTTCTCCGATGGAAAGAACTCTGAAGTCGCATTTATTTGGGGTTTTACTATTGGCTGCAAATTTTCATTTTATTTTTCAGAAATCCGAAGGATTGAAAATAAAACTTTTAATAGCGCAATTTGACGTCTGTGCCGACGTAGTCAGGAAGCACTGTGAGATACGAAAAACAGGACCAGATTTATTTCACACGTGCTTATCAGCACGTTTTCCTTATTTCGAGATACTTTGTTTTCACTTCATTTTGATCCTTAACATGCTATGGCGTGACGACTCAATGCCCTTTTGCGAACAGCGAAGATCTTCGATCTGCGCTGTCCTATGCAGTAAGACTTCATCCGGCGATGGAAATTTTTAAATAGCAATATTTCGTTTTTTACTGTCGATTGAAAATTTTCGTTGAACCTATTCAGCAGTTAAAAGTTAAACATTGGAATGCTAAAGATTGCTTGATCTACTTTTGTAATTATCGTTGATCTAGATTAGACTGCACAGGACTTTCCATCTGATCTTGGAACTGCCGTGCCCGATTTTGTTTGTGACAAAGTGGTAGTCCAAAAAAAATAGCACTAACATAAATGAAACAGTAAACATCAAGGTGCTATGTGATGACCGGAAAAATCGATTTTATTTAACCCTTTTGCTGCTAACCGCGACCCAAGGCCCTTTTGCGGACAGTGTAGATCAAGACCAGACTGCACGTTCTGCGCAGACTGACATGGCCGTAGCGTTTCGCTTTCTTTTTTAAATTTTCTGCATGTAAAGGGATAATTTCACCTCATGATTCAGTCGCTTGTTTGACAAAATGGATGTTATGGATCCATAATTAGATGATGTCCTGTTTGGTTTGATGCATTACGGAAATGCATTAAGCCCCCTTTGGCCAGGGCATGGCTCATATATAGACTTGGTGTCTTTCGACGACTGAAGATACAAAGTATTGAAACCCAGAAAGATTCTTTTTCTCATTGACTCAACAAGCAGGCGGTATAGATCCAAGATCAGACTACACGTTCTGTGCAGTCTGATCTTGGATCTATACCGTCCGCAAGAGCCCCCATTTCCGCCTACGGCACTAAAAGGGTTTAACACACACACACACACACACAGAAACACAAACGCATTTTACTGAAGCAATCTCAAAACTTCAGATTAAAGATATCCTTTTTTATGTAACCTTGTCTTCATAATTATCTTTAAAAATGTTATCTACAGCAACTATATGTCGATTTTCACCCACTTTTATCAGCGGCACTCACATTTCCTGACAGAGTGAGTGATAAACTAAATGAAAATGAAATTTCGAAATACTTTAAGCCATTAACTATAGATTGTAGAAATGCCATTAAGGCTTTTAAAGGATGGTTAAAGGATGGTGCCTCTCAATGGCCGTCATATGCAGCAATATGCCCCCCCCCCTCGCATACATACATTTACGTATGTGAATAAAGCTAATAAGAGACCCAACATTGGCCAAAAGTAAACAATGCAGATGTTGAAATGCACTTAGATTTAGATCATACCATTTAGTATGGAAATTATTGTAAAGATGACAGTTTGTTATTGCACGGTTGGTCCTGGTGGTTGGTAGTCGCTGGCAGAAAAATGAATTTTAAAACTAGGTCAAAAGTTGCTAGCCAAGTCGCTCTATCTTTTGTTTACTTTTTACCTAGTTTTAAAAATAATTTTTCTAAACACTTGGATTGACCGTACAATAGTAGATTATCATCTTACCAATAACCTCCATACTTTTATATGGTATGATTTAAATGTAGATGCATTCTAACATCCACATTGCTTACTTTTGGCCGCCACTGGGTCTTTAAATGAATGACTGTTTTTCTTCCAGTGTCAAGCAAATGCATTTTCTAACGTAAGTATAACTGCTTCTGGAGAAAATGAGGGCAAGTAAAAATATATCTGTATCACCTCTGGAGGTCACGCAAAAGTTATATTTACTTATCAGCCACTGCACTCCAAAGCACTCCAAAGAGCAAACATGGTCATGTGACCATACCTCAGCTTTACACAAGTCAGCGAAGTGATGTTTCTTTACGACTTGGATGCAAATATGTATTTGGTACTTTTATCCAAAGTCCAAAATCCTGAAAGAAAAGAGAGGCAATCTCAGAAGTAATTTGCAGACGACTGCCCACTGAAAAATGGCGACACAGCCCTTGGCAGTGTTTGTAACGAAAAGTAATCTGCAGAACAAAACTATTTAGGATACTTGAAACAAAATTAGAAAATTCTTATGCCTATACATGTTAAAAATGTAGAAAATGAGAAATCGCTTGTATGAGCGATTTCTCAATTTCCTACGATGTTTTCAAAAGCGATGATACTGCAAGACCGATAACCAGTCATCTGCAGGAGATATATGTACATGTAGTGTGTTAGGCTGTTGCCTTGCCAGTTGGTGTGTCTGTCACTCATTCGTTCGGTGGCTCTGTCAATGAATTGCTAGTTTAAACATATTTCATTCAATACAATAATTACATAAATGTTAATATTCTAAAATTCAAATTACACGAATGAATCGCTGTTTCACGAATCGAGAGATCGGGCGGTCGGAGGGGCGCTAGGACGTATGTTTTGTCTGTTTGGTAGAATCCATTAAGCCAGCATCCCAGACAATCATTAAGACCATCATTTCTAGTACTTAGCGCAAGTAGCGAATTGGACAACACGATGGCAGTAAGGATTGGCATTGTCATCATAAAGGGCAAATGAACAGATTTTAATGCCATCTTTAACCCGGTTTATTAGAATTGGAAATCGTTTATGTCATTTTTTTTCTTTGTCATTATCGTAAATTGACATGAAATCTGACACGAACAGATAGTAATCGGAAGCAATAACAACTCTTTTTTTTTCTAAACTGTGGTTTGTCCATTGCCTTGATCCGACAAATGTCCGCTTTGAGTAAGACATGTCATAACAAGCAATTGCCTAATAAAAGATTGTCTCACAAATGCCTATGAAGTGTATGCGGAGAAAGCAGCCTTGTCTGACGGAAATTCAGAATCTTGGCTTTCCGTTGACTGAGAGTAGTATAGGAGGGTAGACCTCGGACAGTGTCCGAGGTCTACCCTCCAGGAGTGCCATTTTGTGCCATTTTGTCAGAGGTTTACCCGCCTCGGGAGGGTAAATCTCGGACAGTGTCCGAGGTCTACCCTCCCTGGGAGGCAAAAGACCGGTCAAAATGTCAAACCGGAAGTAGATGTCCGCCATCTTTGACGCGGCTGGGGGTCCTTTTTAACCATGGTCTGTGAAAAGGGGTCTTAATGCATCTGCGCGCACGCGCGCGCGGATCGTAATGATATGGTTCGGCAGAGACTATCGTTGGACTTAGTCTTTTTTCTTCATCGGAGATAAATGTTCACCATCTTTGACGCGGCAGGGATCCTTTTTTTAACCATGGTCTGTGAAAAGGGGTCTTAATGCATCTGCGCGCACGCGCACGGATCGTAATGATATGGTTCGGCAGAGACTATCGTTGGACTTACTCTCAAAAGACCGGTCAAATTGTCAAAATGGCGGTAGATGTTCACCATTTTTGACGCGGCTGGGATCCTTTTTTTTAACCATGGTCTGTGAAAAGGGGACTTAATGCATCTACACACACGTGCGCACGGGTCGTAATGACATGGTTCAGGCAGACACTATCGTTTGACTTAGGCTTTTTTTTCTCTGTCATCGTTGGACTTTGTCTTTTTTTCCCGTCTTCGTTCGCCTCAATCTTTCTCTATCAGCGTTGGACTTAGGCTTTTTTCTCTGTCATCGTCGGATTTAGTCTTTTTTCTCCGTCTTCGTTCGCCTCAGGCTTTCTCTATCACCGTTGAACTTAGTCTTTTTTCCACGATATGGACTATATTCCCTACTTACGCTGGGTCAGACAGGGAGTATCGTTGGACTTAGTCTTTTTTCCGACTTTGTTCGCCTCAATCTTTCTCTATCACCGTTGGACTTAGTCTTTTTTCCACGATATGGGTTATTTTCCCCTCCTCATGCTGGTTCAGGCAGACAGTATCGTTGGACTTAGTCTTTTTTCCGTCTTTGTTCGTCTATCTTTTCTCTACCACCGTTGGATTTAGTCTTTTTTTCTCCGTCTTTGTTCGTCTTAACCTTTCTCTATCACCGTTTGACTTAGTCTTTTTTTCCACGATATGGGTTATTTTCCCCTCCTCATGCTGGTTCAGGAAGAGATCATCGTTGGACTTAGTCTTTTTTCCGTCTTTATTCGTCTCAGGCTTTCTCTATCACCGTTGGCTTTAGTCTTTTCTTTGACTCCTAGCAGTATGATCTTTAGACATTGCCTAACTATATGATCTGAGTGTGGGGTTTTTCCGACATTTCCCCGGAAATCAGTTCGTCTAGACTTACCCGATCTTAGATTTTATTCGTCCCTAGTTTTATTCGTCCCTAGTTTTTAAATTGTAAAAAATTTTTATCCGAAATTTGTATCCAAATTTTCTATGATAAAAATTTTTAAGCATAAAGTTTTTCTATTGCTAAAATTTTCTCTGTAAGATTTTTTGAAAATTTTTTTTCTCTACAAGATTTTTATTTGAAAAAATTTTTCTATCGATAAAAAAGTTTTTCTCTCTGCAAGATTTTTTAATCGTAAATTTTTCTATCACTAAAAAATTTTTCTATCGCCAAAAAAAGTTTTTTTCTCTCTGCAAGATTTTTTTAAAATTGAAAAAATAGCTGCTCCATATTTGATTTTTTCTCGTCTTGGTATACTTTATGATTTATTTACACTACTCGAGAAACGAGAGATGAATGATTATAGGAAAAGTTCACTGGATTTTTTATAGCTTAGTGGAGGGATTGACCTGCTTTTGTCTTTGAATTAAGAGTACGAACGGTAGGTGAGTATGTAGATAGAACATAACGTACTGTAAAAATTCATTCACATAGAATGTTATGATCTATCTACAATTTCCAAGACTGATCTTTTTTGAAGAAATGATTGAATAAAAATGCTTTCATCGTTATTTATGTTGTCATTTTATTATTAATCCTTAAAGAGAAAAGTAAAGAAATCATGGAGGTGGATGTACAAGCTATTTTATTTCAACATCCTTGTAATATTTTCATCACAGGTCCGAGTGGTTGTGGAAAGACAGTCTTTGTTCATGAATTAATTGACTATCGCGAAGATTTGTTCAATATCGTTCCTGAAAGAGTTGTCTGGTGTTATAAAGAATGGCAGTATGCTTACAATCTTATGCAGGAGAAATTCAATTCGCAGTTTGAATTAATAAAATTCGTGGAAGGAATTCCTGAAGATGAAAACGAGCTTGTCAGCGATGTATCTATTCCGCATTTAATCGTCTTTGATGATATGTTGGGTGAAAAAGATGAGGAAAAAATTAAACTTTGGTTTACAAGAAAAGGACATCACCGTAATGCAAGTGTGATTTACATCACGCAAAATATGTTTCAGCAATCGAAATCGAGTCGAACCATCAGTCTTAATTCAAGATACATGATTTTATTTCGAAATGAGCGAGATAAAAATCAGATTAAAACACTAGCTCACCAAATGCAAGCTCCACATTTACTATCTGCTTATGAAGATGCTACATCGGTGGATCATGGATATCTTGTCATCGATTTCCATTCACGAACAAATAAAGAATTAAGACTGCGAACAGATATATTTCATCGTTATGAAGAAGACGAAAGAGGTCCAACCGTTTATTCCCCTGCTTAATCGTTATAATGTTTTTTAAAATAAAAATGACTTCATTTTAATTTATATTGTCATTCTATCAATAGGCGACAGTGAGTAAACATGGCTTTACCAGCCACGTCAACTTCAATTTTAGCTGCTTTGCGAAATTTAAGTCAACAAACCAATAGACATGAAAGAGAATCTGTGTTGAAAGCAGGATTAAAAGAAATTTTAAAATGGTTTACGTTGGCAGCACAAAACATCATTGAAGATAAACTCAAATTACCAAAACAAACCACCACGTATATGACAAAACATAGAGCAGATATTGAGCAGTTAGCAGATCCGAATATTGATGAGGAAATTAAACGTAGAATTATTTTAAAACCTGGAGGTGGTGGATTTCTAGGTGGTGTTATTATCAGAAGCTTACTGAGATGGGATGGAGTAAAACCCGTTAGGAAATTTGGGAATGAAAGACAACCTCGACAACATGCTCCGCGAAAGAGGAAATCTCAAAAGAAGAAAAGATCTCCAAAGAAGAAAAAATCTCCAAAGAAGAAAAAATCTCCAAAGAAGAGAAATCCCCCGAAAACGCATGCAAGAACTATCACCTCGCCACCTATAATTGATGCAAGAACTATCACCCCACCACCTATAATTGATGCAAGAACTACCACCTCACCACCCATGATTGATGCAAGAACTACCACCCCGCCACCTATGATTGATGAAAGATTTGTTACTACCCGAAAACGAAGGCCTGTAGGAAGTAGCATTTCAGAACATCAACAATATCCAAAATCTAGAGAGGAACTATTAAGTGAAAGAATGCGGAATTACCAAAGAAAGTATTCAAGATTTATATTACCAGGCAAAAAAATAGCGTTTCAAAGAATTCCATCCGTCGCTTGGTCTCCAAATACATTGGCTAAACATAAAAAAGGATTAAGAAAATATAGACGGACGATAGAAGATATGCTGCGATATAACCTCGGTACAGGAAGATATAAACTTGACGAAAAAAATCAGATGCTTGACCTTGGGAAAGGAAGATCCGTTCCCGTGGATTCGTCCATGGCTAGCGCTGATACATTGGTTGATGCTCTCTATTCACAGTTTTCTTAAAAAGTAATTCTGACTGTAAAAGACAGTATGTTAAAAAGTTTTCTTTTGTAAAAAAAAGACAGTATGATAAAAACATCAGGTATAAATGATAGTGCCATAGAACTTTTATTTTCATTTGATGTGAAATAGTGATAAAGTCAACATGAAGAAAACACCTCTGATAAAAAAACACGGCTCAATGGTTATGGCCATGATACAGGCTACACCAAAAATACGTAAAAAGCTTGTCAAAGATTCACCCTCAGAAGCAATAAGGTGTATATCGGAATGCTGTCATAATGTTTTAAAAGGCAATGTACATTTATCACCAGATCATCAGAAGAAGTTGTATTCAAGCCGACAACATCTCAGACGTTTAGCTTCAAAATCGGTCTCTGTAAAAGATAAAAAACAAATTTTAAATCAAAAAGGTGGATTTCTTTCATTGCTTGCACCTGCATTATTACCTTTGTTAGGAAAAGCCGTTATCGGAGGAATAGGAGGAGCTCTAAAAGCCTTGTAGATAAAAAATTTTCAATGAAAAAAATCTTATAGATAAAAATCTTGTAGATAAAAAAATCTTATAGATAAGAAATCATGTCTGTTAGAAAAATGGTTATCGTACCTTACCAGGTCTTAGAAAATATGAAACGATGGAAAGCCGAACAAGCTCAAAAACCTCGTTTACCACCTAATCCACAAGTTGCAGATGCATCACATCTTCGACAAGATATGATTAAAATTTTACAAAGTACCGATCTGTCAGTTACAGAAAAGGCTCAAAGATATGGTGAAACTTTGATTAAGTTACAAAATTCGCTTCAGAAAACGAAACCAACTTCGATCATTTTTCCTCCAAAAACCGATGATGGTGCACAGGAATCAGCATCTGTTGGACTGCAATCTGTTGCCTTGTATGATCGAATTTTGCAAAGTGTGCCAAAAACCATGAAAAGAAAAGCTGAGTTACTTTTGAGTATGATAAAAGACAACAATAATTTAACTTGGGACGAACAAGGGGTGGTGTCATATAAAGGTACACGCATTCATGTTTCCAATATCATTGATCTTGTCAATGATGCGATACGTCAAAGAAAAGGTATCGAGCCCAGAGGGTGGAAAACATTTTCAAAGGCATTACATGAAAGCAATATACCTCAAGAAGTTATTGGCAATTTGAACAGATGGAAATGGATACAAAAAGTCCATGATAAATCACCGAGTAAATCATTGAGCGAAGATGAAGAATCCCATGCAGAATCCTATGGAGATTCCGATCACTTATTTCACACACCAAAAAGCGTACGAAAAAGTACTAAGTTAACTCCTATAAAAAGAAGTATGAAAAGAATAAAAGAAAAATCTCCATACATGAAACCTGAAGAAAGAGAACGATTGAAGCAATTCTATGTTAAAGAACTGCTAACTACCCCAAAGTCTATAAAAAAGACTCCGAGCCGTAAAACACTTCAGTCATGGGAGGCATGGTAAAGTCAAAACTTGATTACGTGTTAAGAAAGTTGTTTTATGATCCTAAAAGTACTGTTGCATTTAGTGGAGTAAAGCAGTTGTATCACGCTGCGAAATCTGTTTTGAAAGGAATAAGATACAAAGATGTTCAAGAATGGTTACAGGGTGAATCCACCTACACCTTACACAAACCGATTCGTCGTCGTTTCAAAAGACGAAAAACTATTGTAGGTGGTATAGATTATCAATGGCAAGCTGATTTGGCTAACATGCAACATTTAGCAAAACAAAATAATAACAAGAAATATTTACTTTGTGTGATTGATGTGTTTTCGAGATTTTCATGGGTTATCCCTATTCCAGACAAAACGGGTAAAACTTTGATCAAAGCATTTCAATCTATCGTTCAGAAATCAAAACGAAAACCTTTAGCGCTTCAAACAGACAAAGGTTCGGAATTTAAAAACAAATCGTTTCAAGACTACTTGAAAAAGAATCAGATTCATTTTTTCACCACTGAAAACCCAGAGACAAAAGCAAGTATTGTTGAAAGATTTCAACGAACTTTGAAAACGAGAATGTGGAAATACTTTACGTACAAGAAAACAAGGCGTTACATTGACGTATTGAATTCTTTAGTTAAGAATTACAACCATACTTTTCACAGAAGTATAAAAACATCTCCTGTAATGGTAACAAAATCCAATGAGGCAGAGATTTCAAGAAATCTGTATCCTCAATTACCGGCAAATGTAATGACGAAAAAGCCGAAATTCAAAATTGGAGATCATGTTCGAATCAATAAAACAAAACGTACATTTGATAAGGGTTATTTACCAAATTGGACGCAAGAAATATTTGAAATCACTCATGTTAACAAGACATTTTCACCTATCACCTATAAAATAAAAGATTTAGAGGGTGAACAAATTTTGGGGACTTATTATGAATACGAACTTCAATTGATAAAAGATGATGAAATTTATGAAATTGATTCAGTTCTTGATAGACGTACAAGACGTGAGGGTAAAAAAATGATCAAAGAAATAAAAGTCAATTGGAAAGGTTATCCAAAAAAATTTGAAAGTTGGATACCAGAATCCTATTTGGTATCTTGATCGGGAAAAAAAGTCTTATCTACAAGATTTTTATAAATAAAAAGACAATACAATTATGATAAATTCGCAGTCAAACATTGAGACTGGGACAGAAAGTATCGATAGTGTTAGTACTAAAAATTACAACTGCTGTGGAAATCGTGTTCCAAAGAATCAGTTTACGTATATTTCACAGATATTAGTCATTTACGCAATTATTGCAACCTCAATAGTACATTTAAGTATTCAAAGTCAAGATCGTGAATTGTGGTTGATACTGTTAAGCAGTTCACTCGGGTATATTCTTCCATCTCCGGGGTTAAAATTCACAAAGTCAGGACAAAAAACAACTAGTGGAGTTGATTTCGTTGACAGTAAAAAATAAAATATTTAAAAAATGAATTCGTTTTATCTTACTCTACCTAGCGATAGTTCCATAAAACTTTATCCAAACAACACACAGTGCTGTTTTAAAGTTCATTTACCAAAAACAATTCATATTGACAGGGAAAAATGGGAAGTTGCATTAGTTCATCTTATTACCCCCTCTCAGTTTTTAAACATAAGTGAATAAGAGGCGAAGTTCGAAATTATAACTGCAGATCTTAATTTATACAATGCAGCAGCAGCGGTAGATAAAAGAAGAGATAATATGAAGATAATTCCATTAAAACGAAACGCAAAAGGTGAAGCAGTAAAATGGTCAATTGCATTTAATTTTCCACAGGGTAGTTACACTTCACCAAAACATGTTATAGAGGTAATGGAAGAATTGATTCAAAATAACCTAAGTGAAATCTTTCAGAAGCATTCAATCGGGGTGTCTATTAGCTATTCAACCTCAAGCAAACGTCCGAAATTGGGATTCACAAATATAACAAGAAGCGGATTCAAATTTCATCCACAGCTGTTTTTAAAACTGGGAGGATCACCAGAATTCAAACATGAGATAATTTATTCGAGTAGAAATATTTTAGATGTATTTAAATACAGTCCTAACATTGATGCTGGCTACAATCATCTGTTTGTTTATTCAGATGTTACTGAACACACTATAGTAGGTGATACATTAGCTCCCATACTTCGTGTTCTTCCGTTCAAAGCAGACATATCAGGTGAAAATAATTATGAAACCCAACATATCAGCCATGAAATTACATTACCGCATTACGTCCCCGTTTCGAAATCTGATTTCAATACTATTCACATTCAAATAACAGGGGATTCTGGCATACCGTTTCATTTTATTATTGGTAAGACAATCGTCAAGTTACATTTCAGACAGAAAAAATAAAAATATTTGACAAATAAATATTTAAATAAAATATTTGACAAAAATGCTACCAGTTTATCGTGGTGTAAAACATCAGTATGGCTATGGACTAGGGTCACTATTTAAATCGGCAATTAAAGTAGTGACTCCATTGCTTAAACCGTTGATTAAATCTGGATTTAATGCCGTGAAAAAAGAAGGAATCAAACAAGGAATAGGCGTAGTAGAAGATATCCTTTTACGTGGCGAAAACCCCAAAAAAGTTGTAATTTCACGGGGAAAACAAGCCATTCATGATCTAGCAGAAAAGCTAATACCAGGGATAAATAAAAGAAAATCACGAAAACCACGTCATTCCCCCTACCGCCTTCGCAGTGGTAAGATCATAAGACAAAGAGACAGACGACCTCTTGATATATTTGATTAATATAATTGATTCATATATTGAATTCATCTACTTGAATTATATAAAAAATGATGCAAAACGGTTCTTGTGAATGCAGTAAGTCAGAACTTGATGTTCTTTCTGTACCACCTACAATGACAACGATGCAAGAAAGTCAATAGATTGAACATTTTCCAATATCGTCTTTGGCAAACAATGCACCGATAGAATTCATCATACCACCTCAAACTGAACATTGGACAGATTTGTCACAATCGTATTTGTATGTCAAATACAAAGTCGTTCAAGCTGACGATACTAATTTAGATGTCAATGCAAATGTGGCCCCTGTAAACAACTTCCTCCACAGTTTGTTTAGCAGTGTCGATTTGTATCTAAATAATAAACTAATCACCAGCAATTCAGATACCTATCCATACAGAGCATATATCGAAAATCTTATGTCATATAATTCTAACAGCAAGACTACGCATTTGAAAGCTGGTGATCTTTGGATTGAAGACACCTCTGCTCATTTCAATTCACTCGACCATAATGGATCCAATGAAGGTTTACAAAATAGAATGCATGAAATTGCACGAAGTAGAACCGCCGAACTTTTTGGACGCTTGCATCTTGATCTGTTTCAACAAGAAAAATATTTACCTAATGGTATTGAAATCAGACTTTGATTAAACAGGTCTTCGCTAAACTTTTGTCTCACAGGAGGTGCTGGTGCACCAGATCCAAAAATTGTACTGGAAACAGTCAGTCTTCATGTGCGAAATGTCGAATTGTTGCCTGTTGTTGCAAATGATCTAAATCATGTTATTGCTCAGCAAAACATGAAAATTCCTATTCGCAGGGTTGAAGTAAAAACTTTTACCATTTCTACAGGCCTTCAGTTTAAAGTTGAAGATCATCTCTTTCAAGGACAACTTCCAAAACGCATTTTCATTGCAATGGTAGCAAATACTGATTATAATGGGGCTTATGACAAAAATCCATTTTTCTTTCAACATTTTAATCTGTCAAAAATTGATGTATCATGTAATGGTCACAGTATTCATAACAGACCCTTTGAACCTAACTTTGAAGCAGGATTGTATTTGAAATCTTTTCTATCATTGTATCAGGCTAACTCATCTTTAGCACTTAATAAATCATTTAATATTGGTAAAGAAGACTATGCTGGTGGATACTGTTTGTGGGGATACGATTTGACAGCGGATCAAGGCAGTGAAGAAGGACAACTTCATCCTATAAAAACTGGAAATCTTCGAATTGAACTTCAGTTTGCTCAAGCTCTGGCAGCAGCTATCAATGTTATTGTCTTTGCTGAATTTGACAATCAGATTGAAATCAACAGTTTGAGAGAAGTTATCACAGATTATTAATCCTGGAAAAAATCAACAGAAACTCTCTGATCAAAAGATAGCTTTCACAAAAAACAGTCCTTTTCAGGACTAAGGAATATAATATCGAAAACGACAGTTCTTTTCAGAACTATTGAAAAAACAGTCCTTTTCAGGACTATCTACAGGACTAAAGAACTGAAAAAAACAATGTTGGGACTCAGATTTGCTATAACACTTAGAGAAGAAGCAGAAAAAGTGAAATATTCCGTGTCGAAGTGCATCTCTACTCGGAAAAATGACATTCACAACAGCTTCGAAAAACATATGACTGAAAAATTAAAAAATCTTATTGCCAGTGAAGTTACCAACCAGTGTTACGGATGTCAAGTGGATCATCCCAGTCAAACACAGCATGAACTGTGTTTATTCAAGGATAGACAAGAACATACAGATATGTTCACAGAAAAAGCCATGATGGAATTAAATCCATACGAAATCATGGAAAAATGGTATCCTGAACTCATAGAAATGAAACTCGATGAAAGTGACTATGTGGAAGCCTACAGATTATGGCGAAATATAAAACAAAACATTTTATCTGAAATCACGGAGTCGTGGTTACAATACTGGTGTGACAAAGTAAAACAATCCTGGGAAGAAAGTGATTAGAAAAATGTATACTTCTGAAATTCAATACATATTGGATCACGGAACATGGATAAAAAATCTACAGGCAAAAGTCTGTGCAAAAGATCAGTTACCTCGACAAAAACCCGATCATGTGAAAGCCTACATTGTGAACACAGAGAAATCAAGCGGTCCAGGAGAACACTGGGTAGCCGTGATATTCAACAATAATGGCGATGTACTATACTTTGATCCCTACGGACTACCACCACTTGAGCCAGAAATCATTAACTTTTTAGACAATCATTCTTATTCGTGGAGATACAATCGACAAACTCTTCAGAGTCCACAGGGGAAAGTTTGCGGATTTTACTGTATCTTCGCATTGGATGCTGCTGCCAGAGGATACAACATACAGAAATATCTTCAACAGAAATTCCTCTCAACAGAACATCGACGAAACGATCGAGATGTAGTGTTATGGTTCAATCAGCAGTATGGAATTCTATTCGATAAAGCTCAGAGACTTTTTCCCCACAAATAGTATATAAATGTATAATAGTTCTTTTTTATCTATGTGTTTGTTGTAAATATGTTCATTGCTCAGTTCATTGTTCAGTTCTGTTCAAATAAAAGTTATACTGTTTTAAATGGTGTTTTTTCATTCTTTTTTCCACAAAGATAATTTCTCCACAAAATATCAGTCTTGGAAAAATGTAGATAGATCATATAGTACATTATGTTCTATCTACATGATCTCGCCCACGTTCGTACTCTTAATTCCAAGACAAAAGTAGGTCAATCCCTCCACCAAGCTATAAAACCAGCGAATTTCTCCATATACCATTTCATTTCCACGATGGGTTTGTTCAGATTCTGCTGTGGACTATTTGGTAAAAGTCGAAGGAACGAGGAGAAGAGAAAACGTCAAAAGACAAAGACGTCGGCTGAGTTCTCTGCAAGACAAGGGTATAACCCCTATACCCAGAACCCAACACCTAATTTCTATCCCGATCTTTGGGTTATGCCAACTGATGACCCAATCTTTTGGGAGTCTGTGATATCAACCAAACAATGAGGTGACGATAAGGAGGTTTAGAATCCTCTATCTTTCTCTGATTTTGGAATTAACTTGCTCGGATGATTAATTTAATTCCAATCCAGAGAATGGTAAAAAAAAAAACAGCTCTTTTCAGAGCTAACATTCATCCCAGAAAGTCCTATCTTCGAGACTTGTCAATTTTACGACTGAGTACCATCCCAAGAGTTACATTCCAAGAGTTACATTCCAAACGATATACTACAATTCGAATTAACCCAAAAAAGGGTTAAACCCAACACGATGCTTGTATGGTAAGGATTTATGCTATAAGCCATCTCTGACCAACTCAGAAGATAACATATAGCATAAAGGTGTCAAATCTTGTCTGACAAATTCAATCAAATCGACAAATAGTACTATACATCACCTCAGCTCTCAGATCTTATAGACAAGTTACAAAGCAATACGATCTTTATCCCCTAAAGCTAGTTTTAAAAAAAGACTGAGTTCGTCAGACAAATATCTAAAGATCATACAGTTAGGAGCCGAAGAAAAGACTAAGTCCAATGGTGATAGAGAAAGATTGAGGCGGACAAAGTCGGAAAAAGGACTAAGTCCAACAGTGATCTCTGCCTGAGCCAAGCTGAGGAGGGAAAAAAAGACTAAGTCCAACGATGTTCTCTGGGTGAACCAAGCTGAGGAGGGAAAATAACCCATATCGTGGAAAAAAAGACTAAGCTCAACGGTGATAGAGAAAGTCTGAGGCGAACGAAGACGGAGAAAAAAGAGTAAGTCCAACGATGGTCTTTGCCTGAGTCAACCTGAGGTGGGAAAAAATAACCCATATCGTGGTGAAAAAAGACTAAGTCCATCGATGTTGTCTGGCTGAACCAGCATGAGGAGGGGAAAATAACCCATATCGTGGAAAAAAGACTAAGTCCAACGGTGAAAGAGAAAGAGAAAGATTGAGGCGAACAAAGTCGGAAAAAAGACTAAGTCCAACGATACTCTCTGTCTGACCCAGCGTAAGTAGGGAATATAGTCCATATCGTGGAAAAAAGACTAAGTTCAACGGTGATAGAGAAAGCCTGAGGCGAACGAAGACGGAGAAAAAAGACTAAGTCCGACGATGACAGAGAAAAAAGCCTAAGTCCAACGCTGATAGAGAAAGATTGAGGCGAACGAAGACGGGAAAAAAAGACTAAGTCCAACGATGACAGAGAAAAAAAGCCTAAGTCAAACGATAGTGTCTGCCTGAACCATGTCATTACGACCCGTGCGCACGTGTGTGTAGATGCATTAAGTCCCCTTTTCACAGACCATGGTTAAAAAAAAGGATCCCAGCCGCGTCAAAAATGGTGAACATCTACCGCCATTTTGACAATTTGACCGGTCTTTTGAGAGTAAGTCCAACGATAGTCTCTGCCGAACCATATCATTACGATCCGTGCGCGTGCGCGCAGATGCATTAAGACCCCTTTTCACAGACCATGGTTAAAAAAAGGATCCCTGCCGTGTCAAAGATGGTGAACATCTATCTCCGATGAAGAAAAAAGACTAAGTCCAACGATAGTCTCTGCCGAACCATATCATTACGATCCGTGCGCGCGTGCGCGCAGATGCATTAAGACCCCTTTTCACAGACCATGGTTAAAAAGGACCCCCAGCCGCGTCAAAGATGGCGGACATCTACTTCCGGTTTGACATTTTGACCGGTCTTTTGCCTCCCAGCGAGGGTAGACCTCGGACACTGTCCGAGGTTTACCCTCCCGAGGCGGGTAAACCTCGGACAAAATGGCACAAAATGGCACTCCTGGAGGGTAGACCTCGGACACTGTCCGAGGTCTACCCTCCTATACTACTACTGAGGCTGAATGGTAAAACTGTTTTCTGATGTTAGATATAAAAAGATTAGCTTATAAACAAGCGCATGTACCGTTTGAAATACAAAACTGTACTTGGACCTTAGTAGCACATGAATGTACTATAAATAACATTATACACTTACATGTGGCTATTCGTATATTTACTCACAGGAATCGGACGTTTAGTTGGTGAAAATAGCTGAATGTCAGGCGAAGTGGTCACTCTCTATTATAAAATATGCCAGGAATGCAACGGATTTCGGGTCGAAATTTGACACGACTGTCACCGAAAATTATCTCTGAAAATGCGGTCAAATCAACATTAGCCGACATAAACACTCGCACACATCGACCGCGCTCTTAAATATCTAATCTGCCGATTTATTAAGCCCTTACCTGCCGTGAAACACTCTATCCGCGTCATTCATCGGATTTTCCAAGGGCGATATTTACCCCAGTGTCAGCCTCGGCGAATTCACCATTACGTGCTCACTTCCGGTACATCGGAGTGAATGAAACGGTAAATTTAGTTTTTCCAATAAATCACGTCAGAAAATTTTCAGAATATTTTTGTTGGTATAAATTAAATTTAAGAAAAATCATGGTATATTTATATCAACATAATCGGTGCAAATCGCATTTAACGCCATAATTTCCAACCGACCTGTCAAGATGATTGCTAAAAATAGAAACAATCCAACTCATTCCTTGGGGATACCTTTTCATTCACTCCGATGTACCGGAAGTGAGCACACAATGGCGAATTCGCCGAGGCTGACACTGGGGTAAATATCGCCCTTGGAAAATCCGATGAATGACTCGGATAGAGTGTTTCACGGCAGGTAAGGGCTTAATAAATCGGCAGATTAGATATTTAAGAGCACGGTCGATGTGTGTTTATGTCGGCTAATGTTGATTTGACCGCATTTTCAGAGATAATTTTCGGTGACAGTCGTGTCAAATTTCGACCCGAAATCCGTTGCATTCCTTGCATATTTTATAATAGAGAGTGACCACTTCGCCTGACATTCAGCTATTTTCACCAACTAAACGTCCGATTCCTGTGATTTACTCAATAGAGCAAAATGCATACCGGTGTAAGGTTTAGTGTATCTAAATGGAGCCTTTTGCTCCGTTGAAATACATACATGTACTAACGTAGGGGTATTTATAATCAGGTGCGTAAATTTACTTCCGATCTCGCACAAATCCATTAAATTAAGTAAGTATAAATAGTCTGCTGGAGTAAAATTGGAGCACGTAAAAGTTTATTTGTACCACTTCTGGAGTGATGGAAAAGTCTCTGCGCCATGCTCTGCTAAAACGTTGTTTAGTGTAACTACAAAAAACATCGACCCATTACAGCCTGTGCAGACTGACACAAATCGAAACTTTTTGCTGTCAGTAATTTTTTGTATGTCAAAGAACCAAGTGCTATGCCCTATGACTTGGTCCCTTTAACCCTTTACCAGAAGAGAAAATTTTAGACCCGTTCAAATTGAAAGCATTTGCAGACGACAATTTCAATATGGCTCAAATGATGCGATTTTTCCTTGATAGGGTATAAAACATTGTAGGAAAAGATAAAAATGCTGGTTACCAGCATTTTCTCCTTTTCCCAATATGTTTTCAAAACCTTTCTCTCTCAGGGTCGTTAAAAGTTGGGATTGTGTGGTAAAGGGTTAAAACAAAATGGATCCTTGTTATGAGACGACTTGCTCGGTTTATTGACGAAGACGCATTTCGAAGATGCATTAAACCCCCTATTTCCAGAGTGTCACTCATATTTACTTGAAGAACTTTGCTTTCAACGCGAAAGCATATTGATCTTTATAGACAACTTGAATGCAGTAGAAATATATTTAGTTATTTGAAAATTCTGGAGAAGGTTTGTCAACTGAAAAAAAAAAAAAACTCAAACCGACACAGGCTATAAGCAGTGCTAGTTCTGAGAAGAATCCTGTAAGACAAGACTTCTCCTGGACTGACAAAGATTCAGAGTGTAACTTTTTTTTTTTTTGTGGCGGCTGAATATTTAACACTATGGGCATAATTTTGCAATCAGTTTTCTGTAGAAAAGTGATCTACGAAAAGCAGGCTATATCGTATTCCGAAAGAATGTCGTTTTCGTGTCTAAATATATGAGCCATGCTCGTTTAAAAAGAGGCTGAATACATTTGCAAAAACTATCGACCATGTCAGCCTGCGAAATCCGCGCACGCTGACATGAACCGAAACTACATGTATTTGCCATCTTTAAAGTTTTTGTATGTCAAAGGACCAGTCTACCTCGTGGTTACTTGGTTGTTAGAGAAAATGGATTTTATGTACCGGTATCCAAAATTATATGATGACTTGCTTGGTACAATAAATCACGGAGATGCATTAAGCCCCCTTTTGAAAGAACATGACTCATTTAGTAACTTATGTCTCCAGATTCCGTAACCACCAACCATCCTGAAATACATTCTTAGCATAATTCTAAATTTAGAAAGCAACGCGATTTGTGATTGACTAAACCATTTTTTTGTTCGTAGTATTAAAACTATCGGATAGCAGACAGATGCACTTACAACCGTGGAGTTACTAGAACATTGTTGAAACGGCAGTTTATCACAGAGCAAATAAACCTTTTCTCACCAACGTTGAAATATTAGCCATGTTACAATGTACTAGTATGTCATGTACCCAAGGAAGCTTGATACGTTACGACACCAAGAAGAGCACCATGGCAAGTGAAGAATGTTTAACTCTTTACCACACAATCCCGAGTTTTAACGACTCTGCAGGAAAAAAAAAAAAAAAGGTTTTGAAAGCATTTGGGGAAAAGGAGAAAATGCTGGTAACCAGCATTTTCTCCTTTTCTCAAAATGTTTTCTACCCTTTCAACGACAAATTCCAATGTTTGAGCCACCTTTAACTTGTCGTCAGGAAATGTTTTCAATTTGTGCAAATCTAAAATGTTGTCGTTATGTAAAAAGTTAGACTATGATCAATTTCTTGATTTATTACGATGCTTTTAATGAGCTCTAAGTCTTCACCAGCACGTCGAAAATAAGCTACCGGTATACTCTATGTAGAACATTTTGTTAACCCGTATTCTGCAGGATGCAACCATTGATTATTTTACAGACATCGTAGACCAAGATCAGATTGCACTTTCTTGGCTTTCACAAGCCTTTTCCCAATCAATGATGACTGTACAAGTGATCTCTTTCAAAGTCAATGGAATTAATGATATCTATTGTAAGATTTTAACGAAATTAATTGTTAGGACACGGGTAAAGGGTTTGTATCGGACAGGTGTGAAAACCATGAACACAATGACAGTGTACTCTCTGCGCGGCCAAGTAAACTTTATCCCTTTACCACAGACAATCCCGTTTTTTAACCATCCTCAGAGAGATCGATCTTTTAAAACACTCTGGGAAAAGGAGAAAATGCTGGTTACCAGCATTTTCTCCTTTTTCTCATAACGTTTCCCTACCATTTAAGACACAAATACCGTCCTTTTAAGAATGTTTAATTCGTTGTTCTACAAGTGCTTTCATTAAAGACGGGCACAGAGTTATCAAGTGGGTGCGACTATGGTTTGTTCCATATCAACCGCACGTTTTTTTTTTACTTTTCTTTACAGGGGCCCCGAGTAATTTCAATCCTTGCCCTTAAAAAGAACCCTCCCTTTGCTCTTTAACAAGTATGGCACAATTCACGTGCACAAATTTCCTCTCGAATGGATCCTGCCATGAGGAGATCATATTAAAGACGTATAAAAAATAATTTAACTCTTTACCAGAGGACAAATATTTAGACTCTATCATACTGAAAGCAACTGCAGACGAGAAAATGCCAGGTTAAAATTATGGGGCTTTTCGTTGAAAGGATAGAAACCTTGTTGGAAAAGGAGAAAATGCTGATTACCAGCATTTTCTTCTTTTTCCATCTGGAATGCTTTCAAATGCCCGCCCCCTCCCCCCCGCCTTTTTTTTTTTTCATTCGTGATCGTTAAATCTCGCGCCTGTTTGGTAAAGGGATAATCATTTATCCTACAATGAAGCAAAGATTTCAAGTCTTTCTCAGTACATTACAAGTAATCTGAAGGTCGTGTGGGAGTGCCCTAGTTCAAGGCACTACAGATGAACACGCGAAACTCTAGCCTCGGAGTAACTCAGGTTATAAATAAAAAAAGAAACCACACACACATCGCAAGTGAACTTGCGCCGTTATATAACTGAAATATTGTTGAAAGCGATGTCAATATCTTTCATCAACATTTTTCCCATCTACCACCCACGATCTTTTATAACAATGATATGAAAGAAAAACCTCGCGAGCTGGACTTTTCAAACGCGGGACGGCAAAACGATTTAATGTAAATGAAACATTCAGGGAGCGATAAAAGTGAATTCATCATGTACATTAAAAACCCTTTAAAAATGATCACATGGTTTAGCGACCATAAGGAAGATGGCTTTTGAAAACATCGAGAGAAGACGAGAAAATGTTGGAATCTAGCATTTTCTCATTTTCCCACAATGTTTTCTACTCTCTGAGAGACAAATCCTATCACTTAAGCCAAATTCAATTTCTGGACTGTATCTTTTTCTTTTTTCAGTTTGGGCGCAACTAAAATGTCTGGTAAAGAGTTAAAAACCCTTGTTTTTACGGTCCTAAGGAAGATGACTTTTAAGAATATCAAAAAGGAAAGGGAAAAATGCTAATATCCAACATTTTCCCCTTTTCCACAACGGTGTCTATCCCGTCAAAGAAAACCCCCATCAATTCAGCCATATTCGATTTATCGTCTGCAAATGCTTTCAATTTGGACGCACCTAAAATTTTGTCGTTTGGCGAAGAGTTAAAAAGTGTGTTTCTCTCGTATTTACTACATACGAGTTATGATCTATATTCCATTCATATGTTTTTTCTCTCACTGAAGTTGTTACTGTTATATTTTTTTATGGATATGTTCACACGCTGGTGATTATTTCATTTTTTCACATTATTTTCATAAGCATCTTTTTGAAATTGAACCGAGGAGTGTCCCAGCTCCCATCAATCCTTTTGCTTTATCATTCTCCCCTATGTGTGTGAACTTTACCAGACGACAAAAAATTACATCTATCTAAATTCATAGCATTTGCAGCGGACAAATCAAAACAAGGCTATGTTATGTTGATATGTGGCTGAAGTGATGGAAGATGGAAAACATTGTGGAAAAAGAAGAAAATGCTGGTTACAACATAATTTTTCACATTTCTTACTGTTTTATCCGACTCCTTTAGTCCGCAGACGACTTCTTACGTCATGCAGCTACCGGGGTCCTGCGTGGCTCAATGGTTAAGTGTAGGACTCGTAACCTGGAGGCCCCAGGTTCGAGCCTCACTCGGGAAAGACGCTTCTGAGCACTAGCCTATTCCTGGTGAAACCCCAGATATACATGCATATGCGAGCTGTCGCCGTGATATAACTGAAGTAATGTTGAAAGCGGCGTAAAAAACACCATTTAATCCTTTCCCAAACAAGCCCTGGTTTTCACGTGTCTGCAGTACAAGTCTTTTGAAAACACTGTGGGAAAAGGAGAAATTGCTCGTAACGAGCAATTTCTCCTTTTACCACAGTGTTTTCTACCCTTTTTGAGACCTTTCTGCCATTTTCATAATATTTAAAATTGTCGTCTGCAAACTCTTTCAATTTGGACCAGCCCAAAATTTGTCGTCTGGGAAAGGGTTAATCAACCGGCAGGCTACCACTTTCGACACTATAAGGGCAAAAGGAGAAATGTCTCGGAATCAGCAAAGACCGTAAAACATGTCTCGTTTTGTAAGACTGTTTTAACATAATTACTTTCTTCATTCGCGCCTGTAATTCACATTTTGCAGGATATTTTTGTGACTGTCGCCTGCTGCTGATTATTTTCGAGGAGGTAATAGGTTAATCTGCTTATAATTATCTTACTATTTTAACCCACACTCTTGCTTTAATTTACGAACTCTTCGTTGACGCCAAGCGGTTCAACTTCTGTATCTTTACCGCTACTTTTTGTGATATGTGTAAAGTTCAATTAACCATTTATACTTTCATAAGCCCTTTACTCTTTCAGTGCCAAATATAAACCTTTTGCGACGGCTGGAATACGATCTACTGAAATTCAGAAAGATCGTTATCTTACAGGCATGACTAAACAAGCGGACGGAATAGATCAAGATCAGACTGCACGTTTTGTGCAGTCTGATCTTGATCTATGCTGCCCGCAAAAGCCCCTGTTTTCGCAAATAGCGCTGAAAAAGCTTAACCCTCGGCCTAAAGAGCGACTTTAGTGTCTAATGCGTCTAGTATAGATATCTGAGCAGGCTGCACTGAATGTGCACACCTATCTCCTGTTCTTGTCAAAATCCTTTTTGAAACAATCTAACAAAAGTAGCTTCCATATTTGATCTAATACGTAATACTTCTTCCTGACATTGAACATTTTTCATTTTTTTTATTCTCTTGATTAACTCTTAACCCAAAAGACAAAATTATTGACATTTTAAATTCAAGGCATTTGTAGACAACATATTAGTTGTGGATTAAGAACAGAATAGAATAGAATAAAATAGAACAGAATAGAATAGAATATTTATTGACTTATACATAGGTACATCGTCATCTAACCAACTATCTTTTACAAATGTAATGATGCTTAATAGAGTATCTCTCTCTCTCTCTCTCTCTCTGCTATCTCTCTTTCTGCTATCTATCTTTCTACTGTCGTCACACTCTCTCTATCTCACACACACACACGCACGCACATATATAACACGCAAGTAATGTATATATGTAATATATAAGTAATGGAGTTTGTTTCTAAAAGGTTAGAAAACACTGCGGAAAAAAGAGAAAAAATGTTGGTAACCAGCATTTCTTCTTTCCTCACAATCTTTTTAAAAGCTTCTTTTCGGTTTTCCAAACTTCGGATTGTTTGGTGAACTTTAAAATGTTAAACATTACCACTTACAAACTATTTCGTTGTGTAACTAATCACATTTGAAAACTTTGTTGCAAAAGGAGAAATGTTTCGCATCGAATAATTTCCTTTTTTGCAACAACGTTTTACCATATATACGTGTGTTAAATTTGTATTCATATCGAATATTTTTTCAGTCTTCTGCTGCAACTTTTTGTTTTATGCGGAATTATTTAAGTGGCATTATTACATTTTAATGGTACAAATATAAACACAAGCGTAACTCTACCGTGAATGAAAGTCATAATGATAGTCGATATTCTCTGAGTTGTTTTTGTTTTTGTTGGTTTGAATGGTCTTTCACGCGTCTTTCCGTTAGACTGCATTAATATATCATGGCGGCAGCTCACTTGTTCGTGTGTTTCTTGAGTTTCGCCAGTGATAGAAAATGGCATTGCAAGACAGAAGCTTTTTAGTAAACAAAAGTTTTATCTCAGCAATCTTTCGGGATACTACAAGGCTTTCGTAGCGCGTCAGGATTCTTTCATGGCACAACGCGGGTTTGATGGCATGCCAATATTCTTTCTGGATACTATGCTGCTTTCATGGCATGTTGGTATTATTTCGAGGTAGCACACGGCTTTCATGGCCGGAAAACAATGCAACTGACATGGCGTATCGACATTTATTCTGGATACAACGCGGCTGTCATGAAGTGTCGGTATTCTTTCGGGATACAACGCATCATTTGTGGCGTGTCGGCATTTTTTCAGCATACAACGCGGCTTTGATAACATGTCATTACTTTTTCGAGATACAGAGCAACTTTCATGGCTTGCCTGCATTCTTTTTTGATACAACACGGCTTTCATGGTGTGCCGACGCTCGTTTTGGATACAACGCAACTTTGACGAAGTGCCGGCATTCTTTATGGAGACAACAAGACTTCCATGACGTGCCAGCATTCTTTTCGGATATAAGACAGCTTCCATGGTGTGTCGTTATTCTTTTTGGATACAGCACGGCTTCCATGGTGTGTCAGCATTCTTTTTGGATACAACGCAACTTTGATGGACTGGTGGAATTGTTTTCAGATACATCACTCACGGCTTTCATGGCATGCCGGCTTTCTCTTTGGATACAACTTTCATGGTTTGCCGGCATTCATTTTGGATACAACACGGCTTCCATGGTGTGCCGGCACTCATTTTGGATAAACGCAACCATGATGGTGTGTCGGCAATTTTTTGGATACAACGCGGCTTCCATGAAGTCCCGGTATTCGTTTTGGATAAAACACGGCTCCCATAGAGTGTCGGCATGCTCTTTGGATACAGCACAACTTCCATGGCGTGTCGCCATTCTTTTTGGATACAATGTAATTTTGATGGAGTGCCGGCATTCATTTTAGATACAACACGGCTTCTATGACATGTCGTCATTCCTTTTGGATACAACACGGCTTCCATAGCGTATCGTCATGCTTTTTGGATACAGCAGGACTTTAATGGGGTATCTTTATTCTTTTTGGATACAACACGGCTTTCATGGCGTGTCGTCATTCTTTTTTGGATACAACACGGCTTTCACGGCCTGTCGTCATTCTCTCGGTATACAACCCGGCATGCCGTGCCCTCATTCCTTTCTTAGTTCCCGTGTAGCATAGGTAATCCAGCGGTTCTGGGTTCGATCTTTCCAAGAGGTGCTAGAAATTTTTTTATGAGTTGTCCTTATGGAAGACACTTTAGAGTCCCATCCTAGTACATGTATTGTCGAAACTTAAGACTTGCTTATTGAGAATAGATGGTCAGTGTTCCCACTCACATCTCTTTTTGGGCGTGCATGCGCTCCCTGGAATACAAGTTTGGGAGTGCAAGAGAAATTCTAGGAGTGCACTTAATATTGACAATTATAGAGTATCTATGGAGGACAGTAAGGGTCTGTTGCATTGAAAATTTGTTTTGATGAGTCTAACTCTGAAGTCGGCTACTCTTGAAAACAATACGGGTAATTTAAAAAAAGATGATGCTTGTTATAATTTCCTTACTCACGGGACAAGTTTCAGAAGGACAACTTACAGCCTGACGGCCAGTAGAATTTTCCATTTCACTGTCAATTTCAGACACTAATTAGCTTTCACTTATTGTTTTATAGAGATATTTATGTAAATTTACTGTTCAAAGTCATTGATAAAGCTGAATAGACAGTTTGAAATGCCTATGATTGGATGATGTAAAACCAATTTTTGTTGTGTCATGGGTTTTCGCGTTTCTTGCAGCGATCTTTTTTTTCATGCCTGTTAAGTTTTGGAGTAGTATTTCCACATGATTTGTCAATAAGAATAGCATGTAACTTCAAAACCTTTAATTTTACACTAGAAAAGCGGATTGATACCAAGTTTGATTAGCGGTGATAAACAGTGACTTTTCACACTTGATAACTTGTCCCAACTTGCACCACTGGTGATCGACAATGGGAGCCCTGAAACCTGTGCGTACGTTTCACTTCATATTTTTGAGCGTGATTATTCAATTCAGTGCTTGAATCACGCACATATATGCATGAATGGGAACCCTGATGGTTGGTGTCTTGGATGGGTTAAGTCTATCGGGCAAGGCGGAGGAATTTATCTGGTGAGCCGAAGGCGAACCGGATAAATTCCGGAGCCGAGCCCGATAAACTTAAACCATCCAAGACACCAACCATCTATTCTATTTATCCTGTCATGTACTATAAAAGAACAAAACAAAACGAAAAGCAAACATTGACATAAAGACAGTACCTTCTATTCAATATTTTATGGTACTGATGCCATAAAATTCCGGAGCCGAGCCCGATAAACTTTCCCAGTCCAAGACACTAACCATCTATTCTTCAGCTTTCCCAATACAAGACACTGTTCTATTTATCCAGTTTCTCTTTTATAATTCAATATCCGACTAGGTGGAATATTTCGCACGAAATTAAGGCACGAATTGACACCTTTCTCACAATGACACATACATGTAAACACACACACATGGCGAACTTGTAAAGCGCTCTGGATATCCAACTGCAATAATGACGTCATGAATGGTATTGACTACGTCATGAACGCGACGTTTACCCGACATTCGGCATACCTCGGGTGATCCGGTGATCAAATCCCTCGGCTGTATCACGTAGCTTGATATGCACCTACACGGTACATTTCGCACGTTTCCGGAAGCACACCGTTTTACCGTTACTGAAATTGTAAGGCTCCTCTTAAAAAAGAAAACATGAGTCAATTTTCTATCGTTATCTTTCTAAGAGTATTTCAGTCGGCAAACAGTTTGTACATTCAATTTTTAAGTGTGGTTTATCGATTCCGTTGGGGGCTTTCATCGACAGATCGATAGATGTGAATAACTCCATCGTGGTTGTTCATGTCGTTGCTAAGCGATTTACAGGAGCGCCGCCATGTTTAAGATCATGTGATTGGTAATTCAAAATGGAATCCGCCTTTATACGGACGAGGTTAGATGTAGGTACGGAATCGGCCGAGTTGTGACGAGTGCCTCAGAAGAATGTTGTGGCGAAGAATTCTATTACATCCTAAATAATAAAAAAAATCAACATAGGCGTCGAATTTTAAGCGATAATTTTACTGTAAAATATTGATTTCGTGCACGGGCACCCTGAAAAAGTAGTTCCGGCTGGTCACAAGAGCAACTAGCCTAATAAACCTTGATCACGTGACCAACTGACATAATAAACCTAGTCACGTGGTCAGGTGACCGTATATCACCAAGTTTATATGACCCCATGTTATACGAAGGGATTTATAGGAGGTGACAGGATAAAAGAAAAAACAAGCTATTGACGTTATATGACTGTTATAATGTTGAAAATGGCGTACGAGTAAAACACTAATCTTTATCCAATACATTCCAGAACTGTTACCAAAGTACTGCTAAAAAAGCAAGAGAAGATAATGACATGCCAGTTTTCGACTTTTTTCTAGACTACAAAGTTGTTCATATTGGAAGACTATGGAGATGACAAATAAAATATTGCTTAAATGACGACCGTTGAATGGATAGAAGACATCGTGGGGTAAGAGCAAATGATAGTGACAAACATTTTCTCTTTTTTCCTACCATGTTTTCAAAGCCATAAATTACGATGGCTTGGTAAAGGATCAGATGGTTAGAATGTTTTACACATGGAACATGTCACACAAAAAACATTCTGCAGCCTGATCTTATTCTACACTGTACGCAAAGCCATCTGAAGATATGTTTGGGGTCCTGAAAGATATGCTTGGAGTGCTCAATCCTTTCGTGACTTTTTGCAAAAAAAAAAAGCTTTTGCGGATGGCATAGATCAAGATCAGACTGTACAATTCGTGGATATATGCAGACCTTTTGTTTCGTCGAGCGCCAAAGATAAAAGTCTTTCTGAGTTTCGGTGGATAATATTTTTAACCTTCGAGAGACCGAGTTCATCTATTTGACTCTGTAAGACTAAAATAGATTATATGTTTATTTCGTAAGCCTTACAGCAATGAATTTGACATTTTGAGTACTGCGTAAAGCAAGCTGGTCCAGAAAGACTGTTTTTGTCAGAGCATGTCACAAAATAAGACTGTCTAGATCCAAGTTTAGATCAGGCTGTATGTTCTGTGCAGTCGAATCTTGATCTACACTGTGTGCAGATATTACTCTTAGATATGCCTAGCACCTGTGAGGACTAGCGTCCCTTATGGGTGCTATAGTTCCTATATCGTTAAGCGCAAAGTAAATAAGAAAAAACAAAACCAAACAAAAAAAAAAAAAAAAAAAACCAACAGATATGAAACTAGTTTTAAAGCTATCTTACAATATCTGACAGAAGATCGGAGATCAGACTGCACGGTCTATGGAGTCTGACCTTGATCTACACTGCCCGCAAAACGTCAGCGTTAACTGTGTATAGCGCTCGACAGGACTGGTGATGACTCAAATATGAATTCATTTACTCAAAAATAAATATGGCACTTGAGCTGTTAAAGAGTTACAGCATTCCTGGTAACAGTTTACATGTTCATTTACACCTGTATAATTAACTTGTTTAATGGAGTAATCATGACTACACAAGTAATGATATTAAATAACATGTAAAAATGATTTCTTTCTTTCTTTCAATTTCTCTATCTGTCTGTCTGTCTCTCTGTCTTTGTTTTTTTCTCTGTCTCTCTCTCTTGATTTTTTTTACTATCTCTCTCTCTCTACCTTCTTTCTTTTCTCTATTTCGTTCGTCGTTCTTTCGCTCGCTCACCCACTCACTCACTCGCTCGCTCGCTCACTCACTCACTCACCTTACCGTTTATACTTTTTCCCCATTGTACACTTTCTCTCTCAATGTCATTTGTTATAGGTCTTGGTATGTCTCTACGTAACCCCGAAAGCGCCTTTCATAACTAGATCTTTAGTTACCTTGGCGAACAGCGTAGATCAGGGTCAGAGTGCACAAAATGTGCAGTCTTATCTTGGCCTACACTATCCGCTTTAAGAACACACTATTCAACTCTTCACCAAGCGACATAATTTTAGACTCGCCCAAATTGAAAGCATTTGCAGACAACAAATAAATCGCGGCTCAAACGATAGAATCTATCTTCGAAAGAGTAGAAAACATTGTGGGAGGGGGGAGGTACAAAATACTAGTGACCACCATTTTCTTCTTTTTTTTTCCACAGTGTTTTCAAAAGCCTTTTCCTCGGGACTGCTTGGTAAAGGCTCAAAGCCCAAAAGCAACCCTATAATTCCAAGTACTGAGTTCTCTTTCCAGGCTAAAAAATATCTGTTAGATGTTAGTCGACACCCAAAGGGATGAATAGCATGGACCGTACAGAGTTAAACCTCGATTGAAAGAGACCCTTATTTGATAGACACGCTTTAAAAATTAATTCCTATAAAAGATATAAAATGCTTTGTCATCAAAAGAGGGTACTTAATGGTGATTTCGCCGTATTAATTAACAATACTTGTATAGAGTGTATGTAAACAGCAAATCATTGCTTTTGTGTAAATAATCCAGCTCGAGTAGCCAGTGTTTTTGATACGGATTATGGTCCATTTTCGACTTCGGCACCTATACTGTAAAAGACAAAGCGCTGTGAGATTAGACCATTTGCTGAGAATTGAAGTAGAGTAAAAAACTCGATTATTCTAACAAGGAATTTTTCGAAGGTATTAGTTATTCGAACATATTATTTATTCGAACCTTTTATTGGACTAGTTTAACCCTTAGGCTGCTAAGCGCGACTCAAGGACCTTTTGTGGACAGTGTAGATCAAGATCAGACTGCGCAGAACGTGTAGTCTGATTTTGGATCTTCACAGTCCGATAATGACAAAACTTTGGACTTGATCAAATTGAAAGTACTTGCAGAGGACAGATCAAATGTGACTAAAATGAAGGGATTTGTCTTTGAAATGTAGAAGACATTCTGGTACCAGTATTTTCTTCGTTTTCGACAATGCTTTCAAAAGCTCTTTTCCGATAGAGTCATTAAACTCGGGATTATTTGGTAAAGGGTTAAGTAATTTTAGGGTCGAGATATAATTTGTCTTTGTTTAAGTGATGTTTAACGTCGTTTTCAACATTATTTCAGTTATATCGCGACGGTCAGTACACCTATCCACGCTTTCCCGGAATTGCTTTTATCAGTGCCATTATATTCTTACCAAGCTGCTTTCCCACATAACAATCGTCGAAACAACTATCAACGATGAGAGAATACTAAATCCTGCCGCAATGACCTCTTATAGTCCACTATAAGAAATTGTCCGGGCTGGGGATTCGAACCAGCTACCTCCCGATCTTAAGTCCTGTTACCGACTGCGTTACTGAGCTCGGCGGTTCTGGCATGTATCGTCAGATTTAAGAACTTTCTATTCCTATTATGTGTAGAAGACGATGACAAGTGGGGTGGGGAGGGGGGTATAAAAATCAATTGCACAAGTATTCATTATAGTTTCTTATTAAAATGGAACATTATGCACTTATAAATGTCAAAACTGCTTCTCGTTTGTCGTAAAGATTAAAATGTTCAGGGCTAAGAAAATATTATCAGTATTGTCCATTTCCAGACGTTATGAAATATTTTGACACTTTGGTATGAATTTAACCTATTTAACCATATCTTTTTATGAGCTATGCTCTTTGAAAAGGGAGCTTAATGCATTTGCCAAAAAGTATCGACCCAGGTCTGCCTGCGCAGTCCGCGCAGGCTGACCTGAGTTGAAACTTTTTGCTTTTGATAAATTTTCAGCAAGTCAAAGGACCAGTGTACCTCATGATTCAGTAGGTTGTTATACAAAATGGATTTTATGGGTCTATAATACTGTGATGGCATGCTTGTTATCATGCATTGAGGTGATGCATTAAGCCCCCTTTTGCCAGAGCATGGCCTATTCATATATAATTTTCCCGTTTAACTAGTACAGCAAAAATTCATACGCAAAAACAGGGACTTTTGAGGACAACAAGACCAAGATTAGACTGCACAGAACGGTCTGCTGTTGGATTTATTCTCTCCGTTTGTTTAGTCAAGCTTACAGGATATATTATCTTTCTGGGTTTCAGCGGAAATAAGCGGACGTTGTAGATAAAAGACGAGAATTTAAATTCTGAGCAGTCTGATCTTGATCTATGCCGCCCGTGAGAGCTCCTGTGTAACATATGGCGCTGAAAGGGTTAAAAGTTACTCTGCTGATCGAGTATTTCTATTTTAGACCAATTAAAACTACAACAAGTGCAACAAAAACAATCCTAAAAGACAACTTTTATCACATTGTTTTCTTCAGGCGGGTAAAAGCCTAAAAGCAGAGGAACAATTAAAAGAACGTTAAGATTTATTTCTTGAATTGTTTAGAAAGCATTGAGAGAAAAGAAAGTAGCATTTATTTCTTATAAGAAATTGCCATTTTCCCCTAAATTATTTTCTAAAAAAGTCTGCCCTACAAACGTTAAAAAAAAAAATGTCAAAAATGAAAGTTAACTGAGATGAAAAAGACCTTTATTGTGAAAATATCGTTACACAGGATCCCTTCCTTTTCTTAAAAGTTTGCAAAATGCTGTTTTTTTTAGGGACCTCAAAATTTGTCTTTTTCGTGGATATGGGTTGAACACCACAACGTTTGAGTCATGCTCTGTGAAGGTGGTTTAATGCTTCTGCAAAAAGTATCGACACTGGGTTGAGACTTTTGGTTATTTCTAAACTTTCTGCATGTCTAAGGACCAACATATCTCAATATTCAGTCGGTTGTTCGACAAAATGTATATTCTTTTGATCCATAAATTGATGATCACTTGCCTGGTAAAATGCATAACGAGCATGCATTAACCCCATTTTCCCAGAGCGTCCTCATTTGCATATCAAAGACGGGTATATTCTTACTCCTTGAAGCTTGTCAAGGTGTACACTGAAATACGAGTCCAGCGTTTTAACAATTCAAGTCGAATAGAAACAGTGAATAAAATCAATATCTTGATTTAATAAAATCACATTACAGGCTAAGAAGTAAGCCCAAAAGAGGTGGGATAGAAACTGCTCATGCACTGTTTTCGACATCATTAGGTATGTGGTATTATTGGCGCCTGAGGCACGGATGACTTGTTTCGATTTAAGGAAAGGGTACATTTTCCTATTCTTTAACATAGTATCGTATATTTTAGGTGGAATAGATGTCAACTGAAATTTGATTGGCTGATGGGATTTTTGGAGCTTGTATCACTGCGCGGGTATGATTGACCCCGAGGGCGACCGAATGATGAGGAATGACACGGTATGAGACCGATTCTTTTTTCGCCGATACTGCATTGAAAATTTCGGCGTTATCGGAGAGGCAATCAAATCGTTAAATTACAACCGCTTTACTTGAACAAAACAAATCGCACGGATTAATTTCAATTTGGAAACACTTAATGTTTAAACTTTATTGTGAAAACAGTGTATTTTATCTTAATACTGGAAAAAAATAAAAATGCGATTAGCCAGCTTGGATTTATAGAAAAAAAAAAATGTTTTTGCAGGATTAATTTTTCACGGTTATTTCTTTCTTGACGATTGTGATAGGAAATATTGCTAGGAGCTTTATCCATCATACCCTTCAACTTCAGGAATACCATTTTGTTTTGTCTTTTAACCTCAGATTTGGGGAAAGATATACAGATATATCATAGATGTAAAAAGTTACTTAGAAAAAAGTATATGAAAACAAAACTTGAGTAGAGTATAATTTGCTGTACAAATTTCTGTAAGCAGATGGCTGTTTTTATCATCTGCTTGTCTGTAATTAAACTTCTCAGTGCCGACTGAAGGTGTCTGCGTAAGACAGATAAACCAATTATACCGGTCATAATATAGCATTGAAAAGGATTTAAGAGAATATTGGGAAATATGTGAAAAAATAAGATAAGTAAACAGTGTCCATTAGGATTGATAATTTTCTTCCTCGGCGATAAGGAATTTAATTTTGGAATCGTGGTGTAGTGTATATGGTAACGTGCCAACCAATTTATCTTTCTGTTTTTTGTGTGCTGTGTATAATTTTCCAGAATGGATACGATGTATAAATTATTTTTCTACGTTGTAATTGTAAGTGCAGTGTTGCGTATTTCGGCGAGCACACCCTTTGATCTGTTTGCTCAACAGCAAGTTCCAGTGGACCCGTGTTACGATGAGGGAGGCAAGCCGAAAAGGTGTGTGCCGGATTTTATCAATGCCGCTTTCGGTAAGGAGGTTATAGCCTCGAGCACTTGCGGGAAGACTCCGAGACAGTATTGTACCTCAAACACAGATAAAGATGGGACAATTATCAGAAACTGTTTTGTCTGTGACGAAACTCATCCTAAAAGAAGACATCCGCCATCTTACCTAACAGACATTAATAACTCGAATAATCTCACGTGTTGGGTGTCGGAGCCCTTTGTACAATTTCCGCAGAATGTAACTCTAAAACTATCTCTAGGCAAAGGTAAAAAGTTCGAGCTCACGTACGTCAGTCTACAATTCTGTTCTGCACGACCTGACTCGATGGCAATTTTTAAAAGCATGGATCATGGAAAAACGTGGATACCCTTTCAATACTATTCCAGTGATTGTAAAAAGATGTATAAAAAGTCAGCCAGAGCTCTTGTAACGAAGGCTAATGAACAAGAAGCTCTGTGTACGGAGGCTTACAGTCACATCGACCCGCTAAGTGGTGCCAGGGTCGCTTTTAGCACCCTGGAAGGTAGGCCGTCGGCCTATGATTTCGACAACAGTCCAGTTTTACAAGACTGGGTAACGGCCACAGATATCATGGTTATTTTCAATAAGTTAAACACGGTCGGAGACGAGGCGAAAGTTACACCGGGTGCTCGGGAGAGCCATTACTATTCCCTGTCGAACTTTGCCGTCGGTGGGCGGTGTAAATGTAACGGCCATGCCTCACAATGTATCTCGGACCGAGACGGGAATTTAGTCTGTGACTGTAAACATAACACAGCCGGAAGGGACTGTGAAAAGTGTAAACCATTCCATTTCGATAGGCCATGGGCTCGAGCTACTTCAAGGGAAGCGAGGGAATGTGTCGGTAAGTCCTTCTTTCTTACTCTTTGTTTTTTTTTTTTTCGTCCCTCATATTTGTCATTTCTTAGTATGCAGTGTGTGGACTACCCCCTAGAAATTATTTGACCCATTAACATCCGCTACTCTTATTACAATACCCAATGGAAATATAGCAGGAAAAGGAAGAGCAATAGCTTGTTACAGACTCGCATTTTTTCCTATCTATACTGTTTGTAGAAGTTCTGTCGACTCGACGTACGACAAAAGTTCGCATTTGTATCGTAAACGTGTCACAAGAAATGCTACGAACATAATGTAAAAGTTATGAGAATAAATTTCAAAAACGTTTTTTTTTTTTTCCCAACCCACAGCAACGCTGTGATAGAGTGAGAAATCGTGAACAATCTTTCCATTTATTTAAACGCGTGTATCTCTCTTCTGTGTGATTTTGTAGCATGTTCCTTTTCCTGTAAAAAGTCTTGACGGAATACGGATGAATATGGACAAGAATTAAATTTGTTTTTCATAGATTCTAAATAAGTACATGTGAAACATTGCAAAAAGGGGAAAAAAAATGAGTTACTCGTAAGTTTGCAGTTTATTCTTTTCCCTCGGCACTGATCTATGTGATATAAGGTACAGGTTTGTCACTATAATTATCAGAGGCTTTTCTAGCAATGTATCCTTTTGTATCACTTTCTTAACCATTTACCGCACAATGCCGCCTTTTAACGTCCCTGGGAAAGAAGCATTTTGAAAACATTGTTGGAATAACAGAAAATGCTGGTAACTAGCATTTTCTCCTTTTCCCACAATGCTTTTTTACCCTATCAAAGAGATATTGCAACATTTTAGCCACACTGAAATTGTCTTCTGCAAATGCTTTCAATTTGGGCGAGGCTAAAATTTTGTCGTCTGGTAAAGGCTTAAGTGGCCTTTTGCAAAACCCAACGGGTCATCTGCTATAGGTATTGAGTTAGAGCTATTTTATTTTTTTTTTTAGTTTCTATTTACTGTTTAGTTTTAGTTTAGTTGTGTGCATGTAGGCTCTTCCAGTGACAGATAATACAGTAGACCTCTTTTGCTGCATGACACTTCAATCCATCGAAAGATTTTGATATTGTTGGCTTTACTAAACAAGCGGACAGTATAAATCCAAGATCAGTCTGCACTTTCTGTCCAGTCTGATCTGGGATTTATACTGTCCGTAAACGCCTATGTTTTTGTCAATGGCGCAAGTCATAACAATTAGGGATCTATAAAATCAATTTATTCTAACGACCGACTGAATCAGTAGCAAAAGTTTCGACTCATGTCAGCCTGCGCGGACTGCGCAGTCTGACATGAATCGATACTTTTTGCAGATGCATTATCCGGCTTCACATAGAGCCTGCCTCCATTCCAGCAAACATTGTGTGGAGAGGAGAAAATGCTGATTACCAGGACTTTCGCCTTTTCCACAATGTTGTAAAAACCTACCTTTTCAGATTCTTTATAACCCAGCATTGCTTGGCAAAAGGATTCAGTTAAGCCCAAGCAGGTTGTTTATGTTTTACAAGGATGTTTTCAAAGTTGTTTCAGCGGCTACAAATTTGTTTTAAAAAAAAAAGGGGGGGGGGGTTAATTGTTTATGAACGTAGCTATTGAAACAATGTAAAAATGGTTGTAATCAGCCTATAATCTAAATATTCAGATTGATAAAGCAACTTTATTTTCTTTTGGTTTTCATAAAATTGGAAATTGGACTAGAAACATTATCTACAGAAAAAGTACGGGAAAAATAACGAAAATGATACAAATAATAATAATTACTTATTTATTTATTCTCTTCATTTCCTCTTTTTGGAGATTGATAAATATATTGTATATAGAAAAATTAACAATGAAACATTGACAACAAAGACTTTGACATGGACAAAGCTGAATAAGAAAAATAATACTTCTGTATTTATTTTAAAGGGCTTCTCCTTCTCCTCCTCCTCCTCCTCTTCTTCTTCTTCTTCTTCTTCTTCTTCTTCTTCTTCTTCATTAATAATATTGATACACTTTTATTCACAACCCTGATATTTTGTAAACACACATTTTAGGATTACTAAGATAAATACAAAATACGTGCATGTATATGGCCGTCATATATTCGTACAAAGATGTCAACATACACGCGATACTAGTATTTCAAATGAAAAAACAAAAAATCCTTTTGGGTATGAAGTTGATTAAAAAAAAATAGGTATTAAAACTGTGGCAGAACATTTGCCTTTTTCTTAGCCATAGATATATGTACATTGTTTCTAGTTCAACAAAGAAGAGAAATTGTGTTCTGAATGGATGGACGAACAAGAGAAATTAGTGTAAGCTCTCAACTTGAAATAGTAAATGTTGGGGAGGGGATTATACTAGATTTCGTAGACGACTTTCCTTTTAGTCAAACAGCTGGCAACTTGAAAATGTGGCAAAAGGAAGAATTGCCAAGAATCGCGATTTTTTCTTTATATCGCAATATTTAATCTTTGATTAAGTGTCTTATATTTACAAGATTTTTTTTTTTTTTTCAAATAGGTCTGCAGTAAATTAGTGACAGGAAGCATTACGTTAATCAGAGCGTTGGAATCAAATCTTCCTTTCATTTTTGAAAATACTCGGACTATTACCCAAGAGCTTGGAGCATGATAACAAATATTTCAAAAAGAACAGAAGACAGAAATACTGAGAACTATGTGAAGGGAGACAATTAGGTGTTGATTTATTGTCGTTAAAAAAATAAAGGGAGATAGTGCCTATAGAAAATTATCTAAGCCATGCTCTGGCTAAAAGGGGTTTAGGGCATCTCTGTAATGCATTATACCAAGTCAGTCATCACATAATTATGGAGCCATAAAATCCAATTTGTCAGACAACCGACTGAATCATGAGGTAGACTGTCCTTTGACATGCAGAAAATTGATCAATAGCAAAATGTCTCTACCCATATCAGCCTGCGCGGAATGCGCAGGCTGACATGGGCCGATACGTTTTACAGGTGCATTAAACCCCCTTTTTCACAGAGTATGGCTAATTTCAATTCTTAGACATCTGTTAAGATCATTTTTTTTTTTTCTTAGTTATTTTAGCAATGTATGTGAAACTGGTTAGAAAAGTTTATCTTAACGATCTTAATGTATTCTAACAAAAGGGTAAGTTAAACATGGCTGGCATAAGTACTTCAACAATTTCAAGGACATGTACATATCCTATTAAATAACCTTAATAAATAAAATAGATAAATAAATAAATAAATAAATAAATAAATGGACATGCAGAAGATTTACCAAAAGCAAAATTTTCGACCCATGTCAGCATGTGAGAAATGCGCAGGCTGACACAATTCGATACTTTTTTACAGATGCATTAAACCCCCCTGTCAAGGAACATGACTCATAAAAAAATTATATTCAACTTGAATCTGAAACTTTATCGTTTGCTATAAACTTATAGAGGAGAAATTGTTCGTCTCGAGCAATTTCTCCTTTGACCAAAATGTTTTAGGAAAGGGTCTGCTGCAAGGCGAAAATAAATCCTTCAGCTGCCAAGCAAGATTCAACGCGCTTTCATAGACAGTGTACATGTATATCAAGATCAGATTGCACAGAACCCGCAGTCTGATTTTAGTTCCAATTTCTCCGAAAGGGTGAGATCATTTTCGACACGAAAAACTTCGTAATTGCAATATCTGAATTTTCCGATTGCAGACGGCAAAAATTTAGACTTTTCCTATTTGAAAGTACTTGCAGACAACAAATCAAATCCGGTTCATACGATGGTACATGTATTTGATTTCGACACGATAGAAAATATCAGAGAAAATGCTGTTAACCAGCATTTTCTGTTTTCCCACAACGTTTTCCAACGGTTTTTTTTTTTCTTACACACGAATTGTGTTGTAAAACGCCGTTTTCAATAATTATTCCAGTTATATCGCGGCGGCAAGTGCACGTATCCTTGCTTTCCTGGAATTTCTTTTACCCGTTCTGGTACTTGTTTATTTATCAATTTCCTTCCCACATCTCTGGCTGATTTTCCATATAATCATTGTCGGAACAATGATCAATAGTGAGTGAAGAACGAATCCTTACGCAATGAAGCAAGTACTTGTGTTAATAAGAGTTTTGAAGACGAGTAAGAGAAATTAATTATTTCATTTTCAAATCGCATAAATGCTTGATTCTTAAAAAAAGACATGCTCGCTGAAAAAGGGGGTTTAATGCATCTGCAAAAAGTATCGACTCGGGTCAGCCTGCGCAGTCCGCGCAGGCTGACCTGGGCCGAAACTTTTTGCTTTTCGTCAATTTTCTGTATGTAAAAGGGCCAGTTTACCTTATGATTCAGACGGTTGTTGGACATAATGTATTTTATTGATCCATGATTATGTGATGACGCGCTTGGTATAATGCATCACGGATATGCGTTATGCCCCCTTTTCTCGGAGAATGGGTCATTATGATAAGATTAATAGGAGAACTTCATTCATTTCGTTTGAATTGAATAATGCTTCATTCTATAAATAGCTCTCTCAGCGCCAAAATATATAAACTCAACTTCTTTCGACGGTAGAAAGAAAACTCGAATACCTCAAATGGTAGAACGTGATACGTATAAACGACAGGTCTTGGGCCGCTTGCGGGTTTGGGTTCGATTCCCACGGCTGGCCAAAAAAAATTACTAATAGTCTTTCGGATGAGACGTTAAACCTAGGTCCCGTGTGACGGTGCTTCATACCAAGCATGTAAAAGAACCAGGCGTGACTTTAGATGGGATTCGTCCTGTATCTTACGCTATCCCCGTAAAATAGCTCAGAGCCTTTTAGGGGGCGTCGCCCATAAGGGCAACAGTTGGGCCGTCCTGGATATTGAACCATCAGCCTTAACAGCCTACTGGGGCGTCACCAAGGGCTACCGGTGGCAATGTAGAAATAAATGAAATCAATTAAAAATGTCTGAATATACAATCCATTGAAACTTGGACAGAGTTTTACATTGAAATGTTAAGTGAACGGTATAGATCTAAGATCAGACTGCACGTTCTGTGCAGTCTGATCTTGATCTACACTGTCGGCATTAGCTCCAATTTTCGCCTATGAAGCAGAAAAGGGTTAGAAAGTTCACTTGAATGACACTATTGATGCAAACATTGATGGGTTTACTAATCGATCTTCTAGAATCAGAATATTACTCATTCTATTAAAATGTCGGAGATACATATGGCGTTGATTTATATTCCTCCCCCCCCCCCCTCCCACCACCATTCTGGGCTTTATGAAGGGTGTGTTCAGTGACGACTTCAACTCCATACTACCTACAGATGACATTTTTGTCGTGAAGAAGATAATTTTTAACTCTTTACCACACAATTCCGTGTTTTAACGACCCTGAAGAAGAATGCTTTTGAAAACATTGGGGGAAAAGGAGAAAATGCTGGTAACCAGCATTTTCTCCTTTTCCCACAATGTTTTCTACCCTATCGAAAAGAGAAATCATCATTTTAGCAACTCTTAATTTGTTGCCTGTAAGTGCTTTCATTTTGGTCCATTCCAAAATTGTTTCGTTTGGTAAAGAGTTAAATCATACGGTGCATTGTTGCATGAGGAGTAATTGCTTGCTATGAGCCATGTCGCCTTTTAGCTCCAAAGTGTTTCAGTTGAGCCGTGCTCTGACAAAGGTGGGAAGCTTAACCCTTTCCCAAACGACAAATTTTGGACTGGTCCAGATTGAAAGAGTTTGCAGACGCCAATTTTCAATTTGATGAAAATGGCAGAAAATGATCAAAAAGGGTAGAAAGCACTGTGGGAAAAGGAGAAATTGCTCGTTACGAGCAATTTCTCCTTTTCCCACAGTGTTTTCAAAAGACTTGTACTGCAGACACGTGAAAACCAGGGCTTGTTTGGGAAAGGGTTAATGCATCTCCGCCATGCATAATACCAAGTAAGTCATACAGTGTTGTGATTCCATAAAATCCGTTTTGTGTAACAACCGACTGAATTATGTGGTACACTGGTCCTTTGAGCTGCAGAAAATTTGAGCTATATTGGCCCAGGCCAGCCTGCGAGGTCTGCACAGGCTGACCTGGGTTAATACGTTTTGCAGATGCATCAAGCCCCTTTTTAACAGAGCATGACTTATTTATATCTACATGTTCAACCATGATTTATGTGTAGGGTCCTGCTGGATCAGTGGTCAATCGGTAGGGTTCGATCCTTATCAGGAACGGGAATGTCCATAGCCAAAACACTCCAGAATCCTTGTCTTGCACAGGTGAAACCCAGGACAAGATTAAATCTGTGAACTGTTGCCGTGATATGAATGAAATACTAGTGAAAGCAGCGTAAAACAACGTTCAGCCAATCAATTAATTATATTTATAGCCAGTATGTTACTAGGATTCGTTCAAATGCTTCTGCTTCAAATTTGTTTTTGGAGGTAATAACTTAAATCAAGAACAAGCAACAGTAAACACAAACACTGTAAATGTACTTTGAAACGTTTTGGTATTGGTGGTTCCACAGTTTTTAATTGCAGAGCAGCAACGTTATTTATATGGTTATTGGATTAAAACAAAAGATAGACCGGAAGTTATGACCCAGAGGATCTTCATTTTGACTAGAGTCACCAATGAAGATCGAAACCAGAACGTGACGCTCTGTTAATTGTCTCCATTTAACTCTTTACAAACCAATTCTGTGTGTGAAAGACCCTTAAGAAGAGGACTTTTGAAAACATTGTGGAAAAAGGGAGAAAATGCTGGTAACCAGCATTTTCTCTCTTTTCCCACAATGTTTTCTGTCCTTTCGATGATAGATCTCATCATTTGAGCTACATCTGTTACCTTTAAATGCTTTCAAGTTGGACGAAATTAAAATTTTGTATTCTGTTTACTAAAACTTTACCATCCCGCTGATGACTGCTATTGAAAACTTAGAAAGTGGAGCCCTCGCTTAGTTTTGAAACAGACGAGCCAGGTAAGGTAAAGTACAGGGCTTGAAATCCAGGGTCGCTGGATCGATTTTCCCAGTTCCATCAGTTTTCGTCAAAGGATGACCATCGTCATTGCGGCTGGATTCAATTCCCTCTCACCGCTGAAAATCATTTTGGGAAAGCAGCCAGTGGCTTGGAAAGAATACTGTACCTACCTAATGGTAAAAGAAACCCCAGGAAAGTATGAGTAGGTGCACCGGCCGCTGCTAAAAAAATTGAAATCATGTTGGAAACCCGCTTTAAACACCTATCAGGCAAAATATTATCTTGGGCTATGCTTTATTCGAGGATTTGGTTACTCAACCTGTAAAACTAATCGGCTACTGAGAACTGACTGTAAAGGTGTCGAAGAAAGGCGGGCATATGATTTAAAGAATTAAATCCGTTAATGTTTGGCCTATCTTTATTTTTGAAGCTTCGTAGGAAAGGTTTATGAGCAGTGCTCTTCTGATAATCTGATTTAGTCTCATTTCGCATTAACGATAATGTAGAAATTATTAGTTTTTGATAGAATTCGCAACCATCCCTACTTCTTGCCTATGAAAGTAGGTCTGGAATGAATTTATCATACCTGTAAGTGCTTTTGCGGACTATACAGATCAAGATCAGACTGCACAGAACGTTCAGTCTGATTTTCATCTACACAGTGCGGCTTTATGTATTTTTTTCTTTGAAGCTAGTCCTTACAAACAGCTAGATTGTTGCATTAAGTACATTTAGTATGAATCAAAAATCATTTAATACAATACAATAGTTTATTCAATACTAAGGCCACTGGCCCATTATATATTACCTAGTACATTTAGAGAGTTTAAAATTGCTCAGGCAAAAGGGGCTTTAATGCATTCCCGTGGTCCATCATACCAAGCAAGTCATCACATAGTTATGGATCCATAAAATGTAATTTGTCTATCAGCCGGCTGAATCCCGAGATAGAATGATCCATGCGCGGACTGCACAGGCTGACCCGGGTCGATACTTTTTGTAGATGCATAAAGCCCCTTTTCCCAGAACATGGCTCATTTATTGGATGGCTTATATCTGTTTATGCCTTTGTGAGCTGTGTTGGTCAAGATCAGACTGCACAAAACATACTCTGTCTTTTCTAGAAATAACCTGTCTGAATATATACCACACAGATAGACTCATAAAAGGGCATTCTAGAATAAAACGAACTTCATCCTCGATTTCTACAAGAGTACACGCGTAATATTGATCTGCGGTGAAGAATCCTGTAGCGATAACTATCGTCAATCTCCCGGCAAACAGTTTGGAAGGGTCTATGTTCGAACTCCCTACCCCTCGATTACTCGACCTTTGATAGCGTTTAGATCTTTTTTCGATTGATAATAAAGATGAAACATGTGTCATATACTTTTAACACGTGTCAG
Organism: Tridacna gigas; assembly: GCA_945859785.2. NCBI lineage: Eukaryota > Metazoa > Mollusca > Bivalvia > Cardiida > Cardiidae > Tridacna > Tridacna gigas. The sequence goes on along the minus strand of OX244030.2, from coordinate 45,149,710 downwards.
CTGTGAGTTTTCTTACCCCTATCTGCGGTAGTCGATATCTGCATACATTGTTGCATTACATTTCATTTTTGTTTCCATCGGCAAAATTCTTTTCTTCCTTTTGATAGTCATAATTATTATTATTATTATTATTATTAATTTTATATTTAAATGTGCATGGTGTATTGCTGTATCTTCTTTCAATAACCTTGAATGCTTTCTAATTTGGAGCGAGTGCTGAAGTAATTTTACACTTATTCTGTAGAATTTATATAAATGGGTTTTAAAATCGCATTTCGAAAAATATTTTGGCAATATTTTGGAATTTATATTTCTAAATATCTGATAGAAAAACGGAGCGTGTAGAACAAGATCAGACTGCACGTACGTGCAGTCTGATCTTGGTCTACAAACTCCGCAAAATACATCCATAGTCGTGAAGGGAAGGATAAGATTTAAACAACGCCTAAATCAAAAGTAAGCTCAAAACCTTCAAATCTGACATCTAACATGTATTAATTATGCCGATTTGGCTGATGTATTGTTATCTTTTTCGTCTATCTATCATTTGACTGTCATCACTTCCTCTTTTTAATCACCCTTGCATGATTTTTTAATGATTAAAAATCTATAAAATCCTTCACTAGGTTCGAGAGATATGCCTCTTTAAATTGGTACCAACTGCCAAAGACTCTTTTTGATGTTTTCGTTGTTTTACAGAAGGCCACTGGTGAACATGTCTTTGCGAGACATTATTCCCTTTGTCACAATGTTTTCACGCATATTCATGTATCAAGCCTTGATTTATGTTTATATTTACCATTACAAGAGTGTGTTTTCAAACTTGTTTACTGCAATCTTGTTCCACGAGTTAATGAATCAAGAATAAAAGGATAAAACACGTGCTGTTGTTTAACCTCTGCACCTCATCATGTCAAAGCGTAATAACTAAACTTACTTTTGCATATAGGTCATGACTGAACAGAAAAGAATTTGCGATCCAGTTTTTAATCTACACTGTTCGGTATCTAGGGGATAATTATGCTGAAAAAGAAAAGCAGTTATGACGTAATATGACATCTTTGTCAGATTTTTTTACCGACTGAAAACTTTGGATCTAAAATACTTGATACGCACGAAAACTGTGAAAAAAAAAACATATTAAACGTTTAGAGTGACTACCCCTTTTCACTGACCAGCATCCACACTCACTAACTATTCTTAAAATAATTCTTAATCTTCTTAAGGATTTTAAAAGTAACACCATTTGTTTTAACCAATAAAAAGTTGAGTTACGTTCAAATTTTGAAAATTCTTGAGAACTGGACCAAGAATGTTCTTAAGAATGATTGGCGAATACGGACGGAGTTTGGAAAGAATATTAGGATATAATGTTTGAGAGGCAATCTAAAAGAAAAAAAAAAATCACGTGCTTATGTTATATAATCCGTATAATTGAAATAGATTTCGGGAAAAAAAAAACTAAAAAGTCATAAAAAAATTTAGAAAAGCAAACAGTGGGAGAGAATAAAACGGTAGACAGGTGGAAAGGACGGCAAAATGTCAACACAAAAGTAACTAAACATTACGCAATGGTTTATCTATGCACAAAAGACCAAATGTTCATTAAAATCATTCATTGACAGTTGTTAAACTAGATCACGAACACACAAACATAAAAAGAGATCTAACTTAAGGAACCCATCCAGGCCCAGAGATGAAATTGTCAACCGTAATAATACAGTTCCTTGAAACTGTCAGCGTACATAAAACAAAGAATTGGACGGGGTCATGTACCTGACATGGAAGACTGTAGATTAAATCTTCAATTGCCAGGATGTGAGGACGCTTCGGTTGTATCTGCAGACAATGTAGACCAAGACCGATTTTCACAGAACGTGCAGACTGATCTATGATCTGCACTCTGCGACTTTGAGAAAGTTTTCTTGCGAAAAAAAGTCTTAGGGTCGCACCCTCCACAAAGTTATCCAGCTCTTTAACTATTTTTTTTTTTTTGACTTTAACTATCTACCAAACGGCAAATTTCAGACAGCATTCGCAGACGACAAATAAACCGACGGGATTTGTTCTTTAAAGGATTAAAACGAAAAGAAACATATTTAGAAAGTAGAAATCGCTAGTGTCTAGCGTTTGTGTCTTTTTTCTACAATATTTTCATAAAGCCTTCTCCCTCAAGATGGTGAAAACATGGAAATATTGGTAACTCTTAATCACCTGCTTTTCCCGCAATGTTTTCAGAAAGCCTTCTCTCTCACAAAAAAAAAAAAAAAAAAGAAATAGGGCTTAAATAATGGAATTTGTCGCTGAAATATTAGAAAAAATTATGGGAAAAAAAAAGATGTTGGTTACCAGCATTTTCTCCTTTTCCGACAATGTTTTCAAAAGCCTTGTTCGTATGGGTCGTGCAAACACCAAATTGTAAGGTAGAGGATTAAGAGTTACCCTTTTGATTCTGAAATTCAACCCGTTTCCTCCTTGCAAATACGTATTTGCTCAATTCGTCTTTTATTACATGAGTCCCTTTGAAATATGGATACTATCAACACGAATTAAGTTTTAAAACATGAATTCAAAACATTGCTCGTCCCTTCCAACGCCACGATGTTTTCAAAAATTGGTTGCTACTCCGAAGATGTCGTCTGTAGCTGATAAACTGATAAATAAGCGGATATTTTCAGTTCGTCAAAAAAGAGAGAGAAAAAAATATTGCATTTCCTAGACCGTTTCTCCAGACCATTACTACCAATTTCAGACAACGTAGAACAAAAATTGAAATGCAATGCATATACAGTCTGATCTTAAGCTGCACTGAACAACCATTGTTGCCAGTTTATCCTTTCGTTTGCCAACGGAATGGATTTGACTTTTCTTTCCTGAGTAAAAAAGTATAATTCCATTACGTTTAAAATGGATACGTCAAAGTTTAGCATTAGGTAGCGAACGGTGAAGATCCAAGATCAGACTGCACATTCTTTGCAGCCTGCTCTGAATCTGCACCGTCCGCAAAGTTCTACAAGTCGACAACAGCGGCGAAATAACTAACGTGCAAAGGGTATATGGATAATATACCGTAACACCTATGTCAAGCTTGAAATTCTCATTGAATACCAATTAATCTTGTCTCTCGTTTATTTTTCCGCTGTCTTCCCCGCTTCTTTTGTAACCTGGATTTGTTAAAACGATACAACAATACCGTTTGTTGCAATTCAATACGTACGATACAATACTTTAGGTAATAGTGCAATTCAGCACAGTGTAGTGCAATGTCATACTATACCACGCCATACCGTGTCGGCCGTACCGTACCACATAATACTAAAACACGCAATGCCATACCGTATCGTACCATACCACACCATTCCTAAAAGATTTTAGGCTGACAATTTCAACCCTCACCCTACTGCACCATATTGTGCCATACCATACCATTTCGTATGATACCGTAGCAGACCATACCAAATTCACCAGTTCTACCATGCCATACCAAAGCGTCCCATGCCATGCCGAACCATACCACACCATTCCAAACCAAACCATAACAAATCGTAGCATAATGCATGTCTGTTAAACTCGTCAACCAAATCGAACTTTACCATACAGTGTCATACAGTACAAAATTATATCATACCATGCTGTACCGTACTAAACCGTACCATACAATATGGTATCATACCGTACTAAACCCTACTTAAGCATTCCATGGACTACCAGGCCGCATTATATCACACCTTTCCAAACAATAACATGGTTTACTATACTCGCAAAAGAATTTAGCTAGGAGTTATAAGTCAAGTATCTATATATGTACTGATTTTTTTGTAAATTATTTGTATACAGGGCGTGTTAGTCATATTGCCTTTTGTTGCTCAATACGTCTAGAAATCTGTGTTGTGTTGTGGAAGGGCGACATCACAAAAATTCTGGCGTTGTCGTATTTCGCTGGAACAACACTTTCAAGCCAGTGGCGCGATTGTGGTTCCGTAGTATTCCATATCATTATCAACTTTGTCAAAGTCAGACTTTCTTTATTGGGCCCCAAATTTACATTTTGTGATCGAAATTTAATGACAAATCGTTTACATTTATTGCTCCTTACATGTTATAGCTTGCACCTTTCAAACCCAACTTTTGTTTATGACGTAATCTTTGACCTGCGAGAACACCATCATACCATATTTATTTTTCAAACTAATAACCATACGATAAATATTTGATCTCGTCTGAATTGAAAGTTTTTTTGGCAGTCGACAAATTTAGGTGTAGTCTAAATGTTGGGATTTGTATAAGAAAGGGTAGAAAACATTTTTTGGGAAAAGGAGAAAATGCTGGTTACCAGCACATTCTCCGTTTTTCGTATTTATTTTTTCAATAGTCTTTCTTCGTGGTGGCTGTATACGGGATTGTTTAGCTAAGGGTCAGCCGGCATCATTTTAATAACCTAATAAATATCATTTGCGAAGAGTGTAAAGTAAGATTGCGAGAAAAGGAGCCATGGTTCCAAAATCAATTTATGCTGTACAGTTAAGATTTTTTTCATACGCTGATTGTACGTTTGTATTGTGTTTAACGTCGTTTTCAGCATTATTTCAAATCATAGAGCGGCGGCGAGTGTACACATCCATGCTTTCCCGGATTTTCTTACACCAGCCCTTAGCAAAGTATTATTCCCAGGCCGCTGGCTGCTTTCCCACTTAACAATAGTCGAAACAATGGTCAGTGGGGACAGGGGAATGATTCCTGTCGCAATAATTATCTTCAGTCCCCGGAGAGAAATTGGCCGAGCTTAACTTCAGCCCTCTAAGCGCGATTCACTGACTTTTTGCGGACAGCGTATATCAAGATCAGAGGGCACAGAAAGTGCCGTCTGATCTTGGATCTACATTGTCCGATAAGGAAATATCTTTCCTCCTAAATTACCTTTGAAATAGCAGAACTTGGGTATCTACTATCGGTTTGAAAGTTTCATTTCTTTTATATAGCAGGATATGGTTTAAGATTCGAACAAGCAACCCTCTAGTCTAAAGTCCTGTACGTTACCGACAGAGCTACCGGGTCGACTTTTTCTACAAGGAAGATTTTTATTAGGGTGTCCGAATTTTTTTTTTTTTTTTTTTTTAATAATTCTCTACTAATAGGTAAACGATTACACACTAATAGGAGATTGAGAAATAATCTTCGTTTAACCCTTCTCAATGCAATCCTGAGTTTTTAACGACCCTGACGCCAAAGGTTTTGAAAAACATTGTTGGAAAAGGAGAAAATTCTAGTTACGAAAATGCTGGTAACAGCAGCATTTCCTGCTTTTCTAATAAATTTTCAAGGATAAAAGAGGGAAAAAAATACATCATTTTAACCATATTTGAAATTTTCGTGTATTAACTGAATAGAACATCGTTTATTTGACAAAAACTTAACATAATTTATAATCATATAACATACGTACATTTTCAAATATAAGTAACGCGATTTGTTTTTAGAATTCTAACAACAATTTCAAATGTTCTAGTATTAAATAAGTGAATAACGGTTTCAAACTGATCTAGTTTAAAACTGTATTGTGTGGTAAAGAGTTAACGGAAGGGAAAACTGCTTTTGACAGCTTCAGTATATAACAGATAGAAATAAAACCAGGTTTCTTATTTTGTTACCTACCTGGCAGTTTGTTGAACATGCTAAACTTTATCAAGCAGGGAGTGCGCAGCATCATTAAAACTGTCCTCAAATCAACCAAAGTTATATCTTAATTGACTTTACCAGCACCTGCAGCCAATATAATTATGACTGCGGCATGATTTAAAGGTGCGTTGGGCTATGATGGTACTTAAAGCATGTATACCTAAACATTTGTGCAAGGCTTGAAACCAGGTGGGTCGCTTGTTCAAATCCAAAGCTCGGCCAATTATTTGCCGAGGATTGATGATTATCACAGTGACAGGATTCTGCCTTATCTCACCACTGATCATTATTTCAACGTTGTTTTTTGTGGGAAAGCAATAATAGCTTGGAAAGAATATTAAGCGAAGTACTGGCAGAAGAAACTCAAGGAGAAACATGGTTAGGTGCCCTGGCCGCCGCGATATAACTGAAATATTGTTGAAAACGGCTTCAAAAACCATACAAACAAACAAATCGTAGGCATTTTGTTTATCTTATTTGCACAGGATAACTTTCATGTAAACAAACATTTAACGGGGGAGTTTACATCCTTTCATAGACAAATCCTATTGAATATGTTACCTCCAAATGCAACCACGTTTTACCTAACAATCCCGAGTTTAAGGAACAATGGACTATTGAAAATATTGTGGGGAAATGGACCCACAATGTTTTCTATCCTCTGAAAGACAATATCCACCGTTTGAGCCACGCTTGATTAGGCGTAAACTGCAAATGCTTGAAATTTGGACTAGTCTTAAATTTTGTCGTCTGATAAAGAGTTAAAAAGGGGCAAGTCTAAAATTTTGTAGTCTGGTACAGAGTTCAAGCCGTTTTCATCAAACTTATTTCAGGTGTTACTCGTTTGTTTGGTTTTTACGCCGTTCTTAACATTGTCTAAGTTATATCGCGGCGGCCAGTGCATCTATTTATGCTTTCCTTAAAATTCTGTAACCAGGACTTTGCTAAACATTCGTTCCAGGCCACTGGCTGCTCAAGACATGAATACCGCCGAACCATTGTTCAGCGTTAGGATAATTATGATTCACGGATGAAAGTTCTACATTTACTCGTATCATCCTAAACATTAGCAAACAAACAAACAGAAGACATAGATGAATTAGTCTGATTTTACTATACTTTGCGTGTAATGAGGTTCGTATCCTACCTAATATCTACGTGCACTTTAAACATGTAAATAATTATGGACTGTCGCAGAATTTGTACAGTTATGCACACTTGTAGATGCCGCGGAAAGGGAGTGGATCTTTCTGTTGGGGAAAAATGAAAGAAGTTAGAGGAACAATAGACAATAAGAGTTTGTTGACGGAAACCGTTGCAGGACTTCACGATTGTGTGAATAAAACAGACACCGTCTATCAAAGTTACGGCTGTCAACATTTACAAGTTTAATGGGCACACATAAATCAGCAAACAGCCTTAATTGCATCAAGTCTTTCTTTAGTCCCGAATACAAAATTGAATTATGCGTTAAAAATCCAAATTTCACATTAAACATGAATAACTTTTAAAACCTTTAATAAACTTTATCTTTTAAAGTGCTGAACCATGTGATAGATGCTTTTGAGGACAGTATAGTTTAAGATCAGACTGCACAGGACTTGAAGCTTGATCTTAATGTACATTGTCAGTTAAGTATTTCGGACATATACTGGCCAAATCAGTCTTGAAATGGCAATTGTTACGACGTTTTTATCCAACTGGAAAAGTCCATTGTATCAATTTTGCGATTTATTTCTGTCGACTGTTTTCTACGGCAGATAATACAATCCACTGAAAGTCAAGAAAATTTGAATCTTTTTTATTACACAAGGGGACGGTATAGATTCAAGATTAGACACCACCTTCTGTGTAGTCTGATCTTGGTCTATGCAGTCTGCATAAGACCATGTCCCTGCCGCTGAAAGGGCTGAAATGAATATTTTCATCGTAATCATTGAAGAAATGTAAGTTAATGGGAATGAATGATTGATTGTATGGTTTTCAACGCCGTTTCGACATAATTCAGTTATATCGCGGAGGCCAGTGCACCTATCCGTGCTTTTCTGGAGTTTCTTGTACCACTACTGCGCACAATATTCTTTCCAAGCCACTGGCTGCTTTCCCACATAGCCATCGTCGAAACAATGTTCAGCGGTGAGAGAGGAATGAATCCTGTCTCAACGACTATCATCAATCCTTGAAAAGAAATTGACCGAGTCGGGGATCGAAACAGCGACCACCTGTTCTCAAGTCCTATACGCTACCGACTGAGCTACCGGGGCTTGGCAAACGGGAATGAAGCCGACATGGTTCATCCTCCCTAACCCAAAGTATCCTTCAGCATGAATTGTTAAAAATCCTTCAGAATTTATGGTGTTAAAGACAACAAAAATCGTCTCGTTCATTAACATAAGGTAGAGATAATATGTGCGATTATAAATCGAGAAGCGGAGGGTGTAACTGAGATCAGCCATCACATGTTGATCCTTTACCAAGCAATCACGGGATGTGTCGACCCCGAGGAGGAAGTCTTTTGAAAACATTTTGGGAAAAAAAGAGAAAACGCTGGTAACCAAAACTTTCAGTCTGATTCAAACAGCTAAATGAATTAAAAGGAAATTTTATGCGAATAGTAAAATGCCACATATTACATAAGTTTGTTTTTTTTCCGCCGAGACAATCTCACTATCTCACTATATCACAGAGTATATATCTTAATTGTATTCTTATTCTTGTCCTAGACTCGAAAAGTAAAGCAACTTCTAATTGACTAAACCATTTGGTTTAGCCAATCAGAAGTTGTATTACTTTAAAATTTAGAAAATACTTCGCAGTCCGCGCAGGCTGACCTGGACCGAAACCTTTTGCTATTTGCGATTTTCTGTATGCCAAAAGACCAGTCCACCTCATGAGTCGGTTGTTAAAAAAGTTGCTAACATGGATCCATAATTATGTGATGGCTTGATCAGTATAATGGATCACGGAGATTCATTAAGCCCCCTTTTGCCAGAGCACGGCTCATTTAAAACAGTTATGTCCCCTTTTCGACTTCAAATTTTCACTGAAAACCAAATGGGACCAAGCATTACCACTCACATGCGATGCTCTTGTGCTTTTTTGTCTCAAAAGAGCGAACGCCGAGTCCAGAAATGCAGTCTGTAGCATGCAGGATCTGAAAGCAGGTAGTTCCTTTTTCAAATCCACAGCTCGGCCAGTTTCTTTCCGATGATTGATGATATTAGTCATTGCAACTGGATTCATCCCTCTCTCACTGCTGTCCATTGTTTCGACGATGGTTAAATTGAAAAGCAGCCGGTGGCTTGGGAAGAATATGGTGTCTAAGTGCTGATCAAAGAATATCCTGGAAAGCATGGATAGCTGCACTGGTCGCTGCGATATAACTGAAGTGATTTTGGAAATGGTGTTTAACTCAAAACATACAAACAAAGAGTAAACAAAGCAAACCATGCACATGGTATCGCATTCAGGTAAAGTGTAAAGTATTACGTTATATTTAATTGCTAAGACAAGAAAAAGATATTATATTTTATTGCCAGTTTACCTCATTCCGTAGCGTTTAACTGCAGATTCAAATGCCAAGCTGTGCATTAACACATTAAGGTTTGCTGTTGACTTTTTTTGTGTGTACAAGCAGATCAGTTTTGAAATAATTGTGGCGAAGGGAGAAATCGCTCGTAGCGAGCAATATTTCTCCTTTTGCCGCATTTTTTTTTTTTTTTTTAATGTATAGGTAAACCCATGTGTTAGAATTTAATTGAGTCATGCTCTGGCAAAAGAGGGTTTAATGCATCTCTGTGATCCATGGTACCAAGCAAGTCATCACATAATTATGAATCCATAAAATCCATTTAGTCTAACAACCGATATGAATCATGAGGTACACTGGTCCTTTGACATGCTGAAGCGCGCAGGCTGACCTAGATCGATACTTTTTGCAGATGCATAGAGCCCCCTTTTCATAGAGCACGACTCGATTTATGTTGACTATGGATCTATATTTTGATCGTGCACGGAGGGTTCAAAGGTCATATGTTGAAAAGAGTGACTGAGTAAATCGTCTTGTAGAGCAGATTTCATTCATATTTAATTTAACGCACCTGTAACAAACGTCATTGAAAACATCGTGACAACTGATAAAAGGTCAACACCTTTTATGAATAGATTTATGTCCGATTGCTAGTGTACTATTTAGTATATAGTTTGCACGTGCACACCTCATCGTAGCATAAATATATATTACAGAGCGCGTCTCGTAAAGCTTTTTGAACCGAATTGATGCTGGCACACGAAAATTCATGAGAAACTTTATTCCAGCACCATCGGCGAGAACATGGGCTGAATAATACATGCTGTCGGATCTTGGATCCGCACTGTTTGCCTTGTTAGTCAAGCTTGTACCGACTTAATGATAAGGTACACTGGGCCCGTATTCACCAACCATTCTTAAGAATATTCTTGGTCTTGTTCTCCAAAATTTTCCAAATTTGAAAGTAACACACCCTCTGATTGGCTAAACCATTTGGTTTAGCCAATCGGAAGTTCTGTTACTTTCAAACTTGGAAAATCTTGAAGAATAAGTCTAAGAACGTTCTTAAGAATGGTTGGTGAATACGGACCCTGGTCCCTTGACATGTAGAAAATTGACAATAGCAAAAGGTTTCGGCCCAGGTCAGCCAGACTGCGCAGGCTGACATGAATCGATACTTTTCGCAGATGTATTAAATCCCCTTTTTCACAGAGTATGGCTCATATATACATATTTAGCGCTGAAAGAGTTAAATGTGAAAACAGATATGATCTGAAAGAGAAATTGAAGACGAAACGACCAGCTGCACGCTAAAAGTAAGTGGCTCTATGCTACGAGTAAAGAACCCGAACGACAAAATACAAATCTCGAGACTCTATTAGCTGACCTTCCGTTCTGATCTATTTCTACAGCGTTAACTTTGATATTTGATTGTAAGTTGCTTTGTTTTCTGTATTTAGAGGTACGGCTTTCTAATACTATAGACTGTACAATAGAACCGCCAACATATAGTAATCTTGGCATATATTATAACTTTGCGCGGTAACCATACTGTAAAGAATTGCGTGCTCTTTAAGTATGCTTGTCAGTCTTAGTCTTTTTTAAAGCCCTGTACGATTCTTTTGCACAGGTGTGTTTTAGCATGTGAAATGAGATGCAAGACTCGGATATTAACTCTTTGATTGGCAACAAAATCATAGACTTGTCTATGTTGACAGCATCTACCGTAAGACGACAGATGTAAAATGGCTCAAATGATGGAACTTGTCTTTCGAAGGGTAGAAAAACATTGTGGTGCGGTTAAAAGTAGAAAATGCTCGTAACCAGCACCTTATCCCTTTCCCTTGATGTTCTCATAAGCTTTCTTTCTCAGGGTCGATAAAAGAAAATGAGGATGCGTCGTTGAAATTCTTACACTTGTCGCCATCAAAAGCATTTGAGCCATGCTCTGGCGAAAGGGGACTTAATGCATCTTAAGGGACTTAATGCATTATACCAGGCAAGTCATTTCATAATTATGGATCCATAAAATCCGTTTTGTCTAACATCCGTTTGAATCCCTATGTAGACGCAAAAAAATAACAAATAGCAAAAAGTTTCGATCCATCTCAGCCCGCGCAGACTTCGCAGGCTGAAATGAGTCGATACTTTTTTTTTTTTTTTTTTTTAATGCATTAAGCCTCCTTTTCACAGAGCATGGCTCATTTTCAAAAGACAAGGAAAGTGGCTCAAATGATGGGTTATGTCTTTACAACTAGCGAAAACATTGTGGGGAAAAGGAGAAAATGCTGCTGGTCAGCATTTTTCTCCTTTCCCCACAATGCTTTTAAAAGTCTTCTTTATATGTATCAAAATTTACAGGATCGCTTCGTAAAATATTTGACTGTTAAGCGGGACTTACTGACCTTTTGCGGACTGTGTAGATCAAGATCACATAACGTGCAGTCTGATCTTGGATCTACATTGTCTGATAAGGAGATATTGTTCTCCAAAGAATAAGTTTGAAATATCATTATTCTGGTTTTTACTATCGGCTTGAAAGTTTCATTTAACTTATTTATCAGGATAAGGGGTAAGATGTAACCCGTATCCTGCTAAATAACTTAACCCTTTACCACACAATCCCGACTTTTCACGACCCTGAGGAAGAAGCCTTTTGAAAACATTGTGGGAAAAGGAGAAAATGCTGGTAACCAGCATTTTCTTCTTTTCCCACAATGTTTTCTATCCTATCAAAGACATAAACCATCAATTGAGCAGCATTTAAAACGTCGTCTGCAAATGCTTTCAGTTTGGTCGAGTCCAAAATTTAGTCGTTTGGTAAAGAGTTAAATGAAAGTTTCGATCGGATAGTATAAAAAAAATAGAATATTGCTGTTTCAAACTTGCTAGTATTTCTTGTAGAAAAACATCTAATCGTGTAGAAAAATATCTCCTTATCGGACAGTATAGATCCAAGATCAGACTGCACGTTCTGTTCAGTCTGATCTTAATCTACAATGTCCGCAAAAGGTCAGTGGGTCGCGCTTAGCAGTCTAAGGTTTAAAAGGAAAAAAGGGGGATGTTTCATTTTTATTTTTATGTGTACAATATCTGTCAACTTCACTGACTTACTCAAATAGATCATAGCTTCGGCAGGGTGTGACTTCAACTATAACTCCATGTCATAAAGGTCGGGACCTTCTACTTCATTCGGTAGCCACTAATCGCAGCACCTGCATAAATGTGCTGTTGAAAAATATCTAAATTCATTATTTCTCTATGTATTACACTATTTCTTGTCTGGTTTTCTTTTTCATATAAAACAGCCATTTGCACAATGTTCTGATATTGTATGCACATGTTTTCAATTTGAAATGCCTGTTTAAAGTAAGATGGAGTAATTGTGAATTAAGAGGTACACACAAAATGGCCAGTCTAATTAATGAAATAAAGATATCAAATATTGCAAGGTTAAAGCTGTTTTGATTAGAATACCTTAAAATTCATGATGGTGTAGATCTTAAATCAGTCTGCATGTTTTGCACAGTCTGATCCTGATCCACACTGTCCAATTTTTATGAGTGTAAATTCTGTGAAAAGCATTATAAATGAAAGGGTTAATGTATCCCAGCTGTCAGATGACAGGATAAAGTCATTCATTTTTTATTTCAAAGGAGCAAAGCCCAATGATTTCATTCATGAATCGTGTTTAGTCCGTAAAAAAGTGCATGAAACGTTTTAAACACCCTGCTCTCCTTCAAATGTCAATCACAGGTATCACTATTTTAATTTGATTATGCAAACTTGGCAAAATGAGTAATGAGCCATGCTCTGGCAAAAGGGGACTCGATGTATATCGGCAGTGCATTATACCAAGCAAGCCATCACATCATTATGGATCCATAAAATCCATTTTGTATGACAAACCGAATGAATCATGAGGTAGAATGGTCTTTGGACATGCAGAAAAATGACCAGTGGCAAAAAGTATCGGCTCAGGTCAGTCTGCGCTGACTGCGCAGGCTGACCTGGTCTATACTTTTTGTAGATGCATTGAGCTCCCTTTCACAAAACATGGCTCAAATCTAAATTATTTCGATGAGTCATTAAAAAAGCGGAAGCCTTTTAAGATCAGTCAGCATAAATTAAAATTCAGCATGAGCCATGGGCTCTGTGAAAAGAGGTTTAATGCATTTGCAAAAATTATCGACCGGGGTCAGCTTGCGCAGTTCTGCATGTTAAAGGGCCAGTGTACCTCATGAATCAGCCGTTTGTTTGACAAAATGGATTTCATGGATTTCATGGATTTCATGGATTAATAATCACGTGATGACTTGCTTGGTATAATGCATCATGGAGATGCATTGATTCCCTTTTTGCCAAAGCATGGCTCATATTTGAATACATGTTCAAATATTCATTTTATATCCTAACTCACAGTATATTCAATTAAACGCATAGTAGTGCGCCCAATATGACCTCTGATGTCGACGGGCCTTAAAACTTCATTCATTCAGTCAGTCATTCAAATATTCATGGTGGCGATAGAAGAGAAAGCTGAAATGGCATTGGTTTTCGCGCTTTTAAGTACAGTTTACAAATTTCCTCCAAAGGAAAAAGTTGTAGACCGTTTTGAATTTGAGAGTATCCTTGCAAAGTGTGAATTAATCATCAGGAATTAAGGTTTAAGACGCGAATGTGTAGTCAATACATTGTTACCAGCGGAGTGATAGGTCTTGACGGGAAATTTCCAATTAGCCAGTATGTATTCAAATGTGGTTGACAGAAAGATCTAAAAACTTGTTGCAAGACCTTCGTTAGTAAGTTTTGGTTGTTTTTACCGCGCTTGTGTATATGGCATTTGTTCATCCTTTCAAGTATTTTGGGTATGTCAATTTCTGTGTATTTTAATGCCACCCAATTCAATGTAGGCCACCAGTCTGTATCCAACAACCATTGAAAAAAATATTTTCAGTCGAGTTCTTAATTCAAAAAGTGGCAAAACTTCTGATTGGCTAAACTATATGGATAGGGCAATCAGAGATTGTGTCTCTTTGAAATCTAGGAAATACACAACATTAGAATAAGAATGCGATTAGACGGTTGGTACATAAGGCCCCGGAACTCGGAAAAAATATGGCCTAACCGAGGTTCGAACACAACACTCTTGGACTGAATCATCCCGCTGATATTGAAAGTGTTTGCTATATCTCTGTTAACTCTTTACCACACGACATAATCGTAGACTTGTCTAAATTGAAAGATTTTTCTGACGACAATTTAAATATAGCTGAAATAACGGAATTTGTTTTTATACAGTAGAAAACATTATGGGAAAAGGAGAAAATGCTAGTTACCAGAATTTTCTCCTTTTCCCACAATATTTTCAAAGGCTTCTTCCTCGGGGTCGTTTAAACTTGGGATTGCATGGTATTAATTATAATGATAACAATTTAATGAATATTTACCCTTATCTTGGAGTCTTCAAACTGTTGACTGTTAAAGAAATAGACTCAATGAATGTGTCAAGTTCGTTAAATTGTCTGATAATGACAGTTACCGAGAGAACTGCATAGAGTGTAGAGAAAGGCCAGACTCCATAAAATATGTGTATGATCGCGATCGGCAGGATAAAAGTTAAAATTGATATTTATAATGATTATGTCAACAAGAAAAGCAACAAACATGCAATTACTTCTGAGATATCTCAAGAATTGACTGCTTTTTTGGTTTTAAAACAAAAATGGAGACCATTTTGTCTAGACGGTGTTCAAGTATGTTTTAAATAACCGTAAAGTTTCAAGAAACATTAACGCTTCACCAAAAGACAAAATTTTAGACTTTTTCAAATTGGAGGCAATTGCAGACGACAAATAGAATTTGGCTAAACGTATGGGATTTGTCTCTGGAATGAAAGAAAACATTTTTAGCGAAAGGAAATGCTGGTTATCAGAATTTTCTTCTTTTTGCACTATGTTTTCAAAAGCCTCTTTTGTCCTCAGGGTGGGAAAAGCCCTGGATTGTCTTGTAATGGGCCAAATAATTACCCACTGAGACCAATTTACAGTAGTAGAATTTGAGAGCACCAGTGGCAATAAATTTAAATGCAACATGGATTAAGGCAAAGAAATGTTTTATTATAATTCTAACAAGGGAACTATTTTGATCTTCTCAACCGTTTTAAGTACACATACCTTTGTTTTACTTGATTTTTTTGCACTTAGACCATCGAAAGTGCAGTCGAACTATGGAATCATGGATCTGCAGTGTTTGATAAGTACAGTGCACTGTCATTTGAACAAATACATGTACTTCGCAGTTTGCAAAGTTTTAAAGTTTTCTTCTGTTTGCATAATCCGTTTCCATGAGTGTATTATTATTATTATTATTATAATCATCAGTTCATGGTACCGGAAGGGAAGGGGTTATTTTAAGAATTAATGTTGCCTTTTTTCTTAAGAAGGAAGATCCAAAACGTCATTCATGAAAGGAAGGCTCATATTTATGGCACACAGATAATGAACGTAAACAATAAAATCTCAGGCTTTCAATTACAAATAGTCTTCAAATAATAATGAAAAATAAACAAAAACTTTACTTTATATCCAATAGTATCTCTGAACGCCGTACCAGACGACAAAAGTTCAGGCTTGGCAAATTTGAAATCATATGCAGAGGACCAGTTAGTGTTGCTTAAATATGAAATTAACGGGTAGAAAACATAGTGGGAAAAGGAGAATGTGCTGTTCCCACATTTTCTCCATTTCTTAAATTGTTTTCAAAAGCCCTCTTTTCGTTCATACACATAAATGTTTTGCAAAGGGTTACGCACTGTATCAGTATGTGAAATCTTCTTGACTGGATTCATACGTAAGTGAAGATGGATTTGAAACTGCAATTTTCGCACAGCAACAATCTATGTAGTTCGTTTGTGTTCGTTCAGAACCGAGAGAATCTTAATTCGCCTTTGAACATATACCATCGCCTTTGTCGTCTTGTCATACAGTAGGTCCCAACTTCGACAGCAGTGATTTCCACTGATATCGGCAGACATTCTCCAAGTTTATTGGCTGGCCGTTAACGAATCAAAGCACTAAAATTCCGGTTTAGTGACACTCTTTTGGGCTCATTGTGCCTTTCGTCCAACTAAAGTTTCATTTAACCCTCTTTAAACCTTCACAGTCTTTTAAAACTTTCACAACCCAATCCTTAATCCCTTTCTTCAATGCCAAATTTATTTTTATCAGTGCTGAATGACGCTATATGTCGATGCGCAGCAAAAAAAAAACATTCATCAGTCATTCACTGCTAATCACTGAGCGCTAATACACGATATTTCTTAAGCCCTCTTATTTTCTCGAGTCTTTTACGTCTTGGCACTGATGTGCAGTCATCATTTGCACAAGTGCAAGTCTTGAAAATCGTGTGTAAGTATCATGTAAAACTAAACAAACACCTATCTTGTCTAGTGAAATAACTGTTTTATTACGCTATCCTGAAGTTATCCCGAAGTAGCTCTACGATGGATTAATCTATAAAAACTTGTTCACGAAGAAGAAGTTATTACTTTGTCGTTGTCGTCTCGACAGGAAATTAAGGTAAGGAGAAATACGAAATAAGCACGAGATAGTTTGTTTTGGGAGTGCATCAAATATGTAGCTATGACTAAACCTCTTGTAATGTATAATTATTAATGTTAACTTTGTTTTCGTGCGCGGTAAAGATCAAGATCAGACTTCTGCATAGAATGTGCAGTTTGTTCCTGAATCTAAACCGTGCGACAATTTGTGAAGTATACCAACTGGCCAACAGCAAAAAGTATATCAATTGACCAATAGCAAAAAGTTTCGTCCAGGTCAGCCTGCGCAGACTGCGCAGGCTGACCTGGGTCGATACTTTTTGCGAATGCATTAAGCCCCCTTTTCACAGAGTATGGCTCATATAGTTTCGACTGAGTCTGGATTTGAACTCACAATCCTCTTGACTACTAGCCCTCCATGCTACTACAGGGCTACCGGGACCCGGCGATTGCGTGTTAAAAGTCAAAGCCAACAGTGTAAGATGTAAGGTTTAAGTCATAACCCAAAAATCAATGCAGTTTCCGTCACATACATAAACGTGAAACAGGTGTCAGAGCATTTGATTAAATATTATTTGAACTTACAACAATAAGGATTTTTGAGCAGCTAACCTTTAACCTCTTAAAAAAATTTAGTGAAAAAATTCAGTCAGTAATTCGGTTACAAATAATGCGTTTACAAAGGTCACGCTTCGGGCAGTGTAGGTCCGAGATCAGACTTCACGATTTGTACACTCTGATCTTGATCTACATTGTCCGCAAAAGCGCAATGAATCGCACATAGCAGTCTGGTTGCTAAATGAAAACATTTGCATCTAATAAGCAGTTACATGGGTAAAGTCGAGGCCAAATGTTGTAGTGTATTAGACAAGGTGCGAAGTTTTATAAACACGGCAATTTTGTTTGAAATAAATCTCTCGGCATATTTCTTAATTAGTCTTACTTAAAATTACAACAATATTGATTTTGGACCTAGCGAAGCAAACAATTCCCTTATTTTACATTGTGGTCAAAAGAATGAAATTGTGGCCAACGGTAAAAAATGTTAAGGCAAGGGTCGTTAGAAGTGCAGTTTTTGTTACATATTTTTTGTACGAAATAAATGTCCCGGCATTTTTTGATTTAGTATGACGTTTAGTCATAAGTATTCAATTACAAACATTACACCGTATTATAAATTCCAAGATATTATCAATTACGGTTTTGCAGAGTCACATGACTTCAAAGTTGTATCGTATTGTTGGAGGGTAATGCGTTTTTTTCTTGGGGTGGGGAGATTCAGTAAGGTACTTTTTCGGACAGTGTGAATCGAGATCAGACTGCACAGAACCTGCATTTCGATCTTAGGTCTACACTTCCAGGATGTGATAATTTGCCTTAATATTTCAATATTTTGTGTTTTCAATTATTAGACAGTGTGCAGACAGTGTGCAGGTTGAACGCATATTGAGCGTTCCAGAGGCTGTGTACCAGGTTATGAACTTCCAGTCCTGTGGTCAGTTATTGGTTCCACGCCACGATGATTTCTTTCCATGGGGTAAAGGAGCTAAACAGTTCTTTTTGTAGGAATTGCTTACCTCGTGTTTTCTTAGTATAGTTGAGACCGAGTGATCTCTTTGCCAAACGATACAAATTTATACTTGTCCAAAATGTAAGCATTTTCAGACGACATTTTGAGATTTGGCTATGAAAGAGTAGCATCATGGGAAAAGGAAAAAATGCTGGTTACAAGCATTTTCTCATTATGTTTTCAAAAGACTTTTTCCTCGGGATCGTTAAAAGTCGGTATTGTTTGGCAAAGGGTTAAACCATTGCGAAAAGGAACTATTCTAGGCACACCGCTTTCTGATACACTTGACAGAAATACAGACTTATTGTAAGCCAATATCAATGTCTATGTTTAATAATGTAGGAAAGCATTCCGAAAAGAAGCAAACACTTTTAACGAAGAATTTCCTTTCCTTTCCTTTGCCCACCATGTTTTGAAACACTGTCTTCTGCAGAATCGTAAAAAATAGCTTTTGACCTACTTTTTTTTTGGAGGAGGTGCCGCGGGGGGGGGGGGGGGGGGGGGGACATATTCGTTATACCGCTGGGACGCTACCTTTGGAAGACAAAAACATTGACAGAAAAGAAATAAGCAATATCTTAGTAGTTTTCAAAGCCCTCTGCTGTAAATTAATTTCAGGAGGTAGTGATTGGAATTTTGAGAACAAGTCTCCCTTAGCGTGTAATACGTGGACTTTGTGTCCCCCTTTACCTGCTAAATAACTAAAATTAAACCTTCAAGTTGATAATAAAAACCCAAATATCGCTATTTCAAAGTCGTTTTAGTGGGTACAAATATCTTCTTATCTGATGGTGTAGATCCAAGATCAGACTGCATGTTCTGTGCAGTCTGATCTTGAACTATACTGTCTGCAAAAGGTCCTTGAATCGCGCTAAGCAGCCTAAGGTTTTAGATATATCAGCCATGCTCTAGCAAAAGGGGGCTTAAAGCATCTCCGTTATGCATGATACCAAGCAAGTCATCACTTGATCTTGAATCTAGTAAGTCCAAATTGTCTAATAACCTACTGAATCATGAGGTAAGCTGGTCCTTGGACATGCAGGAGCTTGGCCAATAGCAAAAAATATCGACCCAGCTCAGCCTTCGGGCACTGTGCAGAATGACCTAAATAGATACCTTTTGCAGATGCATTAGGCCCCCTTTTACTAGAGCAGGGCTTATATTATATGAGACTTTTTGTTGTGAAAGAGGATATTTATTCAGTTTGTTTGGTGTTTTAAGACTTTTGCAATAATATTTCAGATGTGCCAAGGAACCAGTGCACCAATTTATTTATTTATTTATTTATTTATTTATCTTTGCAATTCCACATACAACTCTCTTTTCCCACAACCGGCTGCTTTGTAACATGAACATATTAATCCATAGGCTGCTGAGAGCTACTTACAGACCAGTTGCGGACCGTGTAGATCAAGATCAGACTGCACAAAACTTGCGGTCAGGTCTTGGATCTATACTGTCCGATAAGGAGATATTTTTCCCAAAAAAAGAACCTTTGAAATAGCAAAATTTGGGGTTTCACTGTCGGCTTGACAATTTCATTTCACTTATTGAGCAGGATAAGAGTTAAGAACACTGATCAGGGTCCGTATTCACCAACCATTCTTAAGAATATTCTTAGTCCTATTCTCCAAGATTGTCCAAATTTGAAAGTAACACAACTTCTGATTGGCTAAACCAAATGGTTTAGCCAATCAGAAGTTGTGTTACTTTCAAATCCAGAAAATGTTGGAGAATAAGACTAAGAATGTTCTCAAGAATGGTTGGTGAATACGGACCCAGGTTGGAGAGAAAAAGCACTGCTTTTATTGATACTCGGAGAGAAGTTTATGCCTAGCCTGGGTTAAGAAACCACAATCGCACTACTGCTGTAAGTTACCATCGAAATGCTTGGGCGCATCAGAGTCCTGCGTGGCTCAGTGGTACCGTGTAGAACTCGTAACCTAGATGCTTTGGGTTCGAGCCTCACTGGAAGCACTTGATTTTTGGGAGGGTGTCCTTGGGCAAGATATTTCAGAACCCTGGCCTAGTACTGGTGAAACCTAGACTATACATGAAAATTTGAGTTGTCGCCGTAATATGACTGAAATAATGTGGAAAGCGACGAAAATGAATCGATCGATCAATCAGTCATTCTGTCAGTCAGAGTCAGTCAGTCAGTCAGTTAATCAGTCAATCAATTAATCAGTCAATCAATTAATCAGTCAAGTAATTAATCAGTGTTGGGCTTGCCTGTGGTAAAGAAGTAGATTTGTCAACTGCAATATACATGCTTTATTCAGTACCATTCAAAAGATCTTCGTATAGTACAATATCATGGCCCTTCTATAGACACAAGCAATCTACATGACCGTTGCGGTTGGACAATTGAAATAAACCATTTCAAGTTCACCGCAGTTTTATTCATATTTCTTCCTTATCACATATTATTTACGAGTCCCAAATCGAGCCCGCACTGATGATATACCGTAAAGATAACAGCTATTTGACTACTGTTTATTGATAAAGTGTGAAATTCACTGTTTTATGAGCATGAAGTCTCCAACACAATAGGCTCTTCAGCCCTTTACTAAACGATACCGTTTTTTTTTTCTACGTACATTGAAGAAGAAGGCTTTAAAAACATGGTGGGATAAGGAGAAAATGTTGGTAAAGCAGCATTTTCTCATTTTTACACAATGTGTTCTACCCTATCAAAAAAAAGAAAAAAATCTTCTGAGCCATATTTCATTTGTCGTCTGAAAATAAAATCCTCTTCGCATTTGAGTCTAAACTTTTGCCATTTAGTAAAAAGTTGAAACGTATAAAATTTCTGCAACTCGAATATGAGCAATATTTGAATAACTAGTGAACTTGGATTAGAAATAACAACTGAAAGTACACTGATAAAGTGTAAAAACTGTTTACAGCACAATGTCGCCTTTTAACGACCCTTGGAAAGAAGCCTTTTGAAAACATTGTGGGAATAGGAGAAAATGCTGGTAACCAGCATTTTCTCCTTTTCTCACAATGTTTTCTATCCTAATAAAGAAAAATTGCACCATTTGAGCCACATTGAAATTATCGTCTGCAAATGCTCTCAATTCAGACAAGGCTAAAATTTGGCGTCTGGTAAAGGGTTAATGCGCTGAAAACTCCGTGAGTTTCTTCCTACACAATAAGCTATCTCATGTGTATAAAATTTCGATAATTCTGTATAGAGGCAGAGCAGGCCATAACGAATTATCAGTGTACAGTATTCGGATGAATTTATTTAAAGTGAGAAAGTAGCTGTTTTTTATACTGTTAACAAGTAGGATTATCGAGTATTATTGGAAGCATTAGTATAGGGTTTCAACATTAAAAGAACATAATTAACCTTTAAAGGGCCCTTCATTACTACAGTTTCCTTTGCAGCCATGGCAGATCAAGGATCAGACAGCACAATACCTGCTGTCTGATCTTTGTTCTACAGTGTCCGCTTTACTGAGACATTCTGAATAAGAGCTATGGTTCTCTAACCGGTTTCTGCCTGAAAAATAGGATTGTCTAGAAAACAATCTCCGATGAGTGTTTAATTGTGCCATTTTTGCAACGCCAGTCTTCCGTTTTTGCAAGCTCATCCACAGAGAAATAATTCTACTCCAAAGGCTGAATCTGTTTACCCGGATCAGATGCCAGTATATCTGATCTTGGTCTGCATCGTTCACCATAAGACCACTTTTAGGACAACAGGTATTAACCCTTAAGCAGCTGACCGTGACTCACTGACCTATTGCGGACAGTGTAGATCAAGATCAGCAATTGCAGTCTGATTTTGGATCTAAACTGTCCAGTAGGGAGATATTGTTCTGCAAAAAATGAGTCTGAAATAACATTAATCGGGTTTTTGACTATCGTCTTTAACCCTTTACCACATAATCCCGACTTTTAACGACCCTGAGAAAGAGGCCTTTTGAAAACATTGTGGGAAAAGGAGAAAAATGCTGGTAGCCAGCATTTTCTCCTTTTCCCACAATGTTTTCTAACCTATCAATGACAAATTTCATCATTTGGGTCACCTTTAATTTGTCGTCTGCAAATGCTTTCAATTTGGACCAGTCTAAAATTTTGTTGTTTGGTAAAGAGTTAAAGTTTTATTTAACTTTTTTAGCGGGATAATGGTTAAGCCTTGGAAACCAGGGTCAAGTCAGAGTTAGAATATTCAAAATTGTAAAAAATTGTATTTGAAAAATCGCGTGCTTGAACTATTGCGGTATCCCTGTATTTCCAAATATTTGATCTGAGTATTATATTCTACACTTCCAGTTAGACTATCACAGGGATATCTGACTAGGAATGACTCCTGTACCCTAATGTTTTCTAAATTTCTCCTTTACGCTAATATTTTCAATTTGTCTGCTGAGAATCGGGAGTAAAAAGTTGAATATTCGTGTCTCTGTAAGTAAACAGAACCTAATGTATTCGAAAAATCCGCACCTTCGAATTATCGCAATATCAATGTATTAACAAACATTTGACCAGAGTGTTATATTTGACACCTCTATTTGACTATCAAAGCAATATCTGACAAGGTACTTCTCCCTTTCCTTCATAATTTCTGAAGTTGTCGTCTGCAAAATTGCAATAAAAACTTGCACTTGTATGGTATTGAGTACACAGCACTCATTGTGATAGGCTTATTGCGTGTTCGAAAAATCGTGGTTTCACGATTTGACCGAATATTTGACCACAGTGTAAAATATTACACCTCTATTTTGACTATCAGAGGCAATATCTAACAACGAACAACCACAGGTATGTGTCTGTTTGGTTTTATATCATCGCGAATATTTATCAAAAAATAATTTCACACTGAAAAATGATGGGGCAGAAAATAACAACTCTTACCCATTACCAAGCGATCCCGTTTTATAACAACCTTGAGTGAAAGAGAAAGTTTTTGAAACAACTGCGGGAAAAGGAGAAAAGGAGGCTATGTTGGTAACCAGCATTTTCTCCTTTTCCCACAAGGTTTTCACCCCTTTCAAAGACAATTATCATCATTTGAGCCACATATAATTTGTCGTCTGCAAACCGGATTTCAATTCGGACACGTCTAAAATTTTGTCGTCTGATAAAAAAAATTTAGGCAGACGACCTTTGGAAAAAATGCTGATAGAAGAATATGGGTGATATTGAGGCAAAAAGGAGATAGATATGCTTTAGACTTCTTTCTGCGTCAGTCCCAAGTATTTTCATCTTTTTCCTCATAAAAAAAATTTGCAGGAGACAATTTTTAAAATAAATACATGTTCTTGTAAATTTGGGTTGTCATCATGAATTAGCGTTGAACCCTTAACCACATAATCTCGAGTTTTAACGACCCTGAAGAGAGAAGACTTTTGAAAACATTGTGGGAAAAGGAGAAAATGCTAATAACCAGCATTTTTCCTTCTCCCACAATGTTTTTAACTACACCAAAGACAGAAAACATCATTTGAGTTACATGTATTTTGTCGCCTGCTTGTGCTTTCAGTTTGGTTGATTCATAAATTTTTCCACTTGGGAAAGATTTAAAAAGTGAAAACACAGACGCTTTTATAGTTCCAATTTGATTTTTTTCTCCAGTTCTTGTTCGGAGTCTGAAACAGTACATGTCATCCCTTCAGTATAGTAAAAAATTTAAAAATTCAGTTCGTCTCAGACTGATATGCATAATAAAAAGTAGAACGACACAGAGATTTTTATCATAGAAAAATTATATTGCACAAACTGCAAAAATGTAAATTTTACGGGTGTCATTGCATCTCACACTAGACAGTTTGTGCAGAAGTCTCTATCGAATGTACGAGACTCTTTTTGCATAAATATACCGTTTATAGCAAATGCGATTTTTTTAATGTATCTTTCTTGCTGTTTTCTGTACATTTGAAAGCATTGCAATGGTAGAAAATAGGTAAGTTAAACGATGGTTGAGTACAAATTGAGACCTTGGTGGTAAATAGTGAAAATGACTATTTTATTTACGGTCGAAAATACTAAACCGTTTCATGTTACGATCTATAAACGTTCCGAGTTATGAAGTCAAATAACCAAAGGTTTAAAAAAAGTCCGAGTTATATTTTGTCAAGCATTGTGATAGTACAGAACATGTAAGCAATGCCCTAGAAAAAAGCTGTTTAATGCATCTCCGTGATGCATCATACCAAAAAAGTCATCACACAGTAATGGTTTCATAAAATCCCTTTTGTCTAACGATCGACTGAACCCCGAGGTATAATGGCGTGGACCTAATGGGGTATCTTGAGGTATTTGAAATGCAGAAAATTTACAAATAGCTAAAAGGTTCGATTCATGTCAGCCTGCGCGGACTGCGCAGGCTGACATGAATCGAACCTTTTTGCTATTTGTAAATAGAGTCGATACTTTGTGCAGATGCACTTGACCACATATTTACAGAGCATATTTACAGAACATATCTCATATATTTTGTAACGTATCATAACGATTTCCCTCATTTATAGCATGTTCCAATTTATGTCCAGGCATCAAGCTATAGACAATAGAATATCATCATCATTCAGCTGATTTAAAGGCCCAGTAGCGACCAAAAAGTAAACAATGCTAGTGTTATAATGCATTCAAATTTAGATAATGCCATTTAAAAGTATGGGTATCATTGTGAGGAATCTGTTATTGTTTGGTCGGTCCAAGTGTTAGTGGCTGACAGAAAAATTAATTGAAAAAAAAAAAATGTTAAGTAGTTCTATCTTTTGTCTACTTTCTACCTGGTTTTGAAATGCGACTACACTTGGACAGAACGTACAATAACAGATTGTCATCTTGACTATAATTTCCATACTTTTTGGTATGATTTAAATTTTAAATTTATTTTAACTCCCGCACTGTTTACATTGGGTCACTACTGGGCCTTTAAAACACGATCCAGTGTTTGAAAGACATGTCTTCCATAAAAGTCTTTAACGCACAAATCTGTTCTAACTACGGTTTGAAACTTTAAAAAAACGAGTGGCAGGCAAACGTTTTTTTTTTTATGTTGCTATCTAAAACTTTCTATTAACAGTAATGGGTTCCGAAACATGGTATCAATTGAAAAAAAATTACAAATCGGCTTTTTGTATCATGTTCACACCGGTTGCCATAATAAACCTCACAGTGACAATGCTTTTCGTTTCCTTTGGAGACAGTGTGGACCTAAAATTAGACTTTACAGAAATTGCAGTCTGATCTTATACTCTACACCGTCCGATATTTTGTGAAATATTCTTTAAAAAAACAACACGGAAAATTCTATAAATTATGTTCAAACTTTTATTAAGCCGTTCGAGACCAATGACATATTTTGAGCAGTGTGTAAAGCAAGATCAGCCCGCACTTACAGTCTGATCTTGCTTTACACTCTCCGCTGTTGTCTCCGTGGTTTCGGTCATATAGATCCCATTTAATGATAAAAAACTTAACGAAATGCGCAGGCTGACCTCGGTCGATACCTTTTGCAAATGCATTAAGCCCCCTTTTTAAAGAGCATGGCTCACATTAATTATGTTAAGCAACTAAGGTAATAACACAGTGCTTCTCGGAGAGTCAGCATCTTAATTTGAATGTTAACCCCTTTGCCAAACAATCTAGTTATTCAACGATCTTCAGGAGGAAGACTTTTGAAAACATTGTGGAAAAGGGAGAAACTGCCGTTAACCAGTATGTTCTCCTCTTTCCAGAATGTTTTCTACCCTTTCAAAGGAAAAGCTCGTCATTTGAGCCAAATTTATTTCGTCGTCTTCAAATACTTTACGTACGCATAAATCTTAAATTTTGTCGTGTGGTGAAGAGTTAACTCTTTACCAAACAAGAAGATTTTAGATTTGTCTAACTTGAAAGGAACTGCAGACAAAAAACATGACTGTGAATCAAGTGATGGGATTTCCAACGCAATACCGAGCTCTAACGACCCCATGAAAAAGGAATTATGAAAACATTGTGAAAAAAGGAGAAAACGCTGGTAACCAGCATTTTCTCCTTTTCCAACAATGTTTTCTACCCTTTTAAAGAACGTTTTTTGTTCTACATTTAGTTTTTCGTCTGTAAACGCTTTCATTTTGGGCCTGTCCAAAATTTTGTCGTTTAGTAAAGAGTAAAAAGGGTAGGAATTATTGTGGGAAAAGGAGGAAATCCTGGTTACCGGCATATTACTCTGTTCCCACAACGTTTTTAAAAGCCTTTTTCATCGGGCTGGAAAAAAACTCGAGACTGTTTGATGCAGGATAAAGGGGAGCTGTTTATGTAAGCTCTAGGTTTTAATCTTTTCCAGGATTAAAATATCAAAGAAACCGATTAATTCATTAATTAAATCCACACCTTCGAATTAGGCTTGCAAAAGAATATAATACCTTGCGTTTAGCTTTGATATTTCGTCGAAACGGTAGCATAGGAAAGAAAAAAAAAAGGACCACAAAAACAAAATGTAGTTTTGGATAGGCCACTTTACACCTGGTGAACACCCACAAAATGTATTCCTCCGTAAACACGTCGAAAATCAAATTAACCGATTAAATAAATTAACCATTGAAGCGCTTTTCACATACTTCAGTGCCTTTGCGACCAATAAAGATTAAGATCAGACTGCACAAAACAAGCATTCTAATCTTTGATCTATATACCTACTGTCTGCTTTCAGCGCCTGAGGCGTTCTGGAATAAACAACCCAATAGTGAACTTATTTCGGTCTTATTTCTTGATTGGAATTTTGCGTTAGGTTTATTCGGCGCTCCATGCTATACTGTACAAGCTGGTTTTAGTTCTACCAAAAACTAAT
Source organism: Tridacna gigas (assembly GCA_945859785.2). Classification (NCBI taxonomy): domain Eukaryota; kingdom Metazoa; phylum Mollusca; class Bivalvia; order Cardiida; family Cardiidae; genus Tridacna; species Tridacna gigas. The sequence continues at coordinate 45,122,580 of OX244030.2, read as the reverse complement.
ACAAAAAAAGTCACACTAGGGAGAATGGTTTGAAAGGCTGAAAAAAGGTCGCTTATCAACAGCATGGGAAAAGATTATTGGTAAAGAAGCAACTGCTTGTTACAAGCAGTTGCTTCTTTTCCAATAATTTTTTCCCAAACCGTCAAAATGTCGGGCGTGAAAATTTCTATTTCCTAATGGGTTAGAAGAATTTCGAAATACCGAGAAATGAAACCCCCCCCCCCCCCAAAAAAAAAAAACACACACACACACACACACACTCGTAGACATAGACAAAGCGGTAAGAATGTAGGGAAATAAAGTAAGGGAAACAAACGTGGTCAGTCTTGAAAAGAAGGAAGTCGTGGGACCATTATTTTCAACTTTAAAGAGCTAATTAAATGAAACTTGTTTTTCAATAGTAAAAGGCCATATACATGCTCTGTGGGTTTCAAAATCACACTATAGGACAATTCTACACAGCTCCGGGGCTGACATAATTTCAGACATTTTTTTTTTCTATTTAATTCAATACAGTGAAACATTAATTCGATAAGATAAAACATCAATTCGCCAAAACGAAATTCTATGTTGATAAAACGAAATAATATTTTTTGACGAAATGATAATTCGTTTTAAAGAAAGTCTATGTTTCGATAAGATAAATCAAGTGAAGTTGATTCATGGCGGACGAAAGCAACCAAGTGTTCCGAATATAGTTCCGAGAATGTTCAACATAAATATTTCGTTTTTACGATATAGCATTTCCATGAAACGGGTGATTCTTTTGATATGTGAAATCAGCGTTTCTTTTAAACGACTTATTTTGTTTTATCGAAATAATATATCGGTACCTTGATGCATCAGACCGCAAGCTCTGTGCAGTATCGATGTATAAAGCGGTACAAAGATGTTCAATAGATTTGCCACACGCACTTAAAATATTTCCCTCTGCAAGCGGCTTTTTCCGTCTTGCGACAGACAACTTTTTGGAAACATTGTAGCAAAAACAGAATCGCTGAAGAATGATAAAATACCTAGTACTGTACTCATACACAAAGTTTTTGCAAAAAGAAAATCTCTACATCTCTCTATCTCTATTTCCCTGTCTTTCCTTCTAAGTTTCCGTGACTTTATCTCTGACCTTCTGTCTGTCCTGTCTCTACCCCCATTCCCCTCCCTCCATTTCGTATTAAAAGGAGAGGAAAAAGGTTGGCATATCGACTGGCAGCAGATAAAGTAAAAACCTACCCGACAACAACAGTAAGATAGCAATCTGAACCCTTATCACTGTTTTCCCAATTCGTTTTTTTACGAACAATGAAGATCAAGATCAGACTGTAAAATAGTGCAGCCTGATCTTGATCTACACTGTCCGTTTTTTGGTTATTCTTGTCAATAATTGATTAGTTTTAAAATGTTATTGGAGTTTTTTTTTTATTCCAAATTTCTAAATGTCAAATTTGTCTTTTTGGGGCTCAAAGGGTTTTTATTTCATACTAGAAACTTCGACGTCTTTTGTGAATGACTTTATCGGTCGATCTTAACTTGCATTCTCATCTTGGGTTTTTATGTCCCGCTCTTTATCATTTTATTAAAACCTCACTTGTATGAACATTTACAAGTTCCGACGATGTTCTTCTCGCATACACTGAGAAAAATATACGAGTCGACCGCGACGCAGTTTCAGGGTCGGTTCTATTGCGCCGACCAGGGCACGTGTCCATACTTTCTTGGAGTTCCTTTTATAAGCACTACGCACAGTATTCTTTCCGAGCAACTGGCAGCTTTCTCACATAAATATCGTCGAAACAATTTTCAGTCATGAGAGAGGAATGAATCCTGTCGCAATGACTATCTTCAATCCTCGAAAAGAATTTGGCCAAGCTTGGGAATCGAATAAACGGCCCCTAGGTTTAAAGCCCTGTACGATACCGACTGAGGTACCGGGTTCCCGCGTCGTTTTCGAATATAACTACGGTCAGCAAAGAGCGCTTAGCAAAAATGTTTCGTATTTTTTACAGTGTATGTCAATCAAGAGAATGCTGTTTGGTATTTTGTGAAACACCGAGGCCAAAATGCATGAGTCATGCTCTGCGAAAAGGTGGTTTAATGCATCTGTACAAAATATCGATCTATGTCAGCCTGCACAGTCCAAGGACCAATTAACCTCATAATGTAGTAGGCTGTTGGACAATTTAGATTTTATGGATCCATAATTATGTGATAACTTGCTTGGTATAATACATCACAGAGATGCGCTAAAACCCCTTTTACCAGGGCGCCGCTAATATGGAATCTTGGTTGATTATTCACTTCATTTATTGAATGCAAAGAAGATTTACAAGTACATGTAGTTTTATCCAAAAAGTAGAGAGAATAAAAATGGATGAAACTTTAAATTGAGGATTGATAAAGATTTCTTGCTCCAATCATCTGGTGATAACATTACATAATTAAATTCCCAGTTCGAAAAAAAAAAAAGCTTGCACGAGAAACCAGCCAGAAAGTGCTTACAAGTTTGATTAATGATGTTCCATTCTCAAGATAACCTCCAAGCGTTCCACCGGAAGATAGCAAAAAAAAACTTTCAACGGTGTTGTCTATAAGATTAATAAAGTCGTCAAAAATACACACAAACTCAACCAGTGTATGACTATTATGAAGAACAGATGTTGAATTGTAATTTATCACGGAATATGTGCATTGTGCGTTTCCATCAGTTTTTGTAAGGGAACTATTTAACCTTTTTAGAGTGAACAAATGCTTTTTATTTGCTCTATGTAAAAGAAATAAGAGTATGAATTTTCATTTTTGTTTAACTTGTCACACTGTTTCAGAAGTTTTTCTTGTTTACTCATCTTTCCTTTGCTCCTTTTGTAATTATCATTGTAACAATGTTGGACTTAGTAATTAATTCTTGACCAGATGACAAAATCTGAGAATATTCGGAAGTGAAGACATTTGCTGGCAACAAATAAAACAACGAAAGTATTTCACACATGTGTGCTCCTTGATGACACGACATGCAGAGCAGAGGTTTCAGACGCTAGGATATAAGGTTATGGTCGCACCATTGGGCTCAAAGGTGACATGCATTTGATAGTTTTCCGCGGGGTCGGGCGTATATTTTCCCGATTTGCATGGCTCTTTTTCTATCGAATTCGACTAACCACATTAACACAGCGTTCTTTACTGGAAAGTTCCAATGCAAGGAAAGTTACAAAAATGAGTGATAATCTATACAGAAAAACGTCACTGATAGAAATTTTATCTTCAATAAATTGGAATTTGCTATATTAAAAAGGAATTCTGACAGTCACAATGCTAAATATTTCCCTATAACTGCGAAAAGAACACCAGCGTAAATTAAATAGAGGCACATTACGGTATTATCAGTTCTTTGAATTAGATCTCGAGCTTTTAATCCTTAGGCTGCAAAGCGCGAATCAAGGACCTTTGCGGAATGTGTAGATCAAGATAAGGCTGCACAGAACGAACAGTCTGATTATAGATCTACACTGTTCGATAAGGAGATAGCTTTCTTCCAAAAATACCTTTGAAATAGCAAAAGTTGGGTTTTTTACTCTCGGTTTGACAGGATTCATTTCATTTATCTAGCAGGATAAGCGTTAAGATCTGATGCAGTCCAATACTAGTTTTGAATGGTGCGGACAACTCTAGAACTTTTGTTTGTTTTACAGCAGACCAATTTTGATCACATTGTGTCAAATGGAGAAAATTTCCGTAGCGAACAAGTTCTGTTTGGACAATGTTTTCTAGGTATTCATAATTTTTGACATGTATTCACGAATTCACACTTGTTTTCATGTTAACTGTCCACATGTCTCAAGTATTTTGTCGTCTTCTGTAAAGTGGTCTGGTTATCAGACTGCAAGCAACGGGCTACTCTTCGAGCTGAGTTTCCTTATATCGCCGATGACTAGATATCAGTCTTACAAGGCTAGAAACCCAGGGGTCTCCGATTCAATTCCAAACCAAGAATGAATGAAAGTTATTGTGCCAGGATCCATTCCTCTTCCCGCGTCCTCTCAACATGGTTTCGGTGATGTTTATGTAAAATAGGAGCCAGTGGGTTTGAAAACGTCGTGCGAGCTACTGGTAAAAGAAACTTCAGGAAGTCATTGTTAGGTGCTCTGGCCGCCGCGATGTAACTTTAATAATTTTAAAGCAGTGTTACACACGAAACAGTCATACAAACCAGATACAATTGCTGAAATGACCATCAAGCAGGTTAACGCTTACTAGGCAAATCCATGCTTTGACGACCCTAGAGAGGAAAGTTTTTGAAAACATTATAAGAAAATACTGCTGACCAGCGTTTTCTCCTCCCACAATGTTACACCCTTTAAAAGACAAATCCGATCATTTTAGCCCGGTTGTCGTTCCCAAATGTCTTCATTGTGGCCGAAATAAAAATTTGTCATGTGGTGGTAATGAGTTAGCGGAACCTTGACTTCGTGAAAAAGTATAAAGCTTACATAATCTACCTGTTATGCGTGCTTATTGCTACTTTTCAAATGGGAAGGGTTGTTCTTGTGCTTTAGATTCTCAAGATTTTTGATGATGATAAAACATCGTAAAGACTGTTATCTTTTGACTGGGTCTGCATTATTTACATAACTGTTATTGTAGATAAGACTATCAATAGGATTCCAGTCCAGGTGTTAGTGGGGTAGGTATAGATGATATGCTCCGAATAGAAAAGGTCATCCGTGTCACCATCGTCTCGCTGATAAATAGGCCCTCGCATTAAATTAAACCCCGTCAAAACAGCGTTTGGATTTAAGATTAAACCCGATAGAATGAAAAGGTGAAGGGGCGAGCCGAACTTAAGAAACGAAAGAAGAAAAACACTGGTGGATCGGTAAAATTAAATGGATCGATTATGCAGTCCAGGTCTAGTCAACGATCCTTTTCCTCCATGCTTTCTTTGTTTTGTATAGCTATTTAGATCACAATAAATTATCCTTACACAGCTTATTTTTTCCTCTGCCTTTGTACCTCCATTACTAAAAGGTTCTTCACTGAGATAGGAAAGGTTCTAGCCTCGATCTCTGCATGACATTTTTATAGCGTTGGTCGCGTACTCTTGGGCAAGGCAGTATAGCGCTCCAAACCTGGTTTTGCTAAAACAAAGATTAACCATAACTGAAATTACTTTGAAAACGGTGTAGAATACCATATATGATCGAACGAATGTCTCCCTGTTTTTCTGTATCGCCATAAACCCATTTCCTTCTCGGCCACATTTTCACCATTTAGCTGCTGTGTAAATCAAATTAACCCTCAGGCTGCTAAGCGCGACTCAAAGACCGCTTGCGGACAGTGTATATCAAGATCAGACTGCACTGAACGTGCAGTCTGATCTTTGATCTAAACTGTCCAATAAGGAGATATCTTTAAAAAAAAATACATTCGAAAGAGCAAAATTTAGAGTTTTACTATCGGCTTGATAGTTTCATTTCATTTACTTAGTAGGATATGGGTTAATATTCCTAGTCAGTGGTTTTATTTTATGTTTATAAATGATACTTTTTGTGACTATGTACAACTGTGTACTTGTCTTGTAATAAACTTCTGTTCTGTTCTGTTCTGGTAAAAAAAAATCACTTCTGTAAAGTTCTTTTCACCGGAAAATCTCACCATACCGGACAGTGTAGATCCAAGATCAGACTGCACGTTCTGTTCGCAAAAGGTCCTTGTGTCGAGCTTAAGTCGCGTAAAAAGGCCATGCATGTCTTGTGCAGTCTGAACTTGATTCACACTGTCCATATAAGCGCTTCCAGTAAAAGTAATTCGTCATTTCGAAACTTTACTTGAGAACAGCCCATGCCACTCGAAGACCAATCAATGTTTGAAACGATACATTGTGGAAAGGTCGTTTTATCGATGACTCAATTAAAAAAAAAAAGAGTTGCTCAATTTGACTGATTTCTCCATTTGGCACATTTTTTTTTTCAGTTTTAAATATCAGTACTCTTGGTTGTTTTCCTTTTTTTTTAACATGAGACAATCTTGAATATTATATAGATATGAGCCATGCTCTGTGAAAAGGGGGCTTATCGCATTTGCAACAAGTTTCAACAGCAGGCTGACATGGGTCAAAACTCTTTGCGACAGATAAAATTTTCTGCATGCCCAAGGACATTCTACCTCTGATTTTAGTCGGTTGTCAGACAAAATGGATTTTATGGATCCGTAAACATATGATGACTTACTCGGTTTAATGAATTTCTGTGATGTCAGAGCATGTCAGAGCATGGCTCATAAAAAAGAAAGAAAACGTTTACGATTACTCAGAACATCGGTAGTACCGTGGAAAGGGTCAGGGTACGTATTCTTCGATCATTCCTCATAGCATTTCTGGTCTTATTATCATCAGTTTTCTACATTCAAAAGTAAGGCAATTTCTGATTAGTTGTATCAACTGGCTTAGCCAATCAGAAACTATGTTACTATGAGTCAGTCAGAAACTGTGTTGCTACGAAATCTAGAATTTTACCAAAAGTATCATTAAGAATGCCCGGTTGGTGAATACGAGACTGGGAAAGGTAACCCATGGATCGCGGGTTCAAATCCCAGCTCGGGCGCAATTTTGCTGCGAGGACTGACGAAAGTCATACACCAGGATCCTTATTAACCAACTATTTATCATTATAGGTTTTAGAAAGTAACACAATTTCTGACTGGCTAAGCTATTTGGTTTAGCAAATTAGAAATTGTGTTACTTTGAAATTTAGAAAATTCTTGAGAACTAGACTATTAAAATTTTCAGAATGGATGGTGAATACTATGAATCCAAGAACCGGTAGTTTGAGAAGACTGTTCTAGGTATATCCCGGATATAGAAAACACCCGCTTAGGTGCACAGGCTACCGGGATACAACTAAAATACTTTTGAAAAAGGCGTACCACCAAATAAGCAAACTAACCAAACTAACCAACTTTTCTCCCCCCCCCCCGCCACAAAAAAAGAAAGCAAATTAGTAGCACGCTGGGAAAAGGGAGTTAAATGCATCCCCGTGATGCAGTCATACCGAGAGAGTCATCAGATAATTTTGGATTCTTAAAATCCAGTTTGTCTGATACCCGACTGAATCATGAGATAGAATGGTCTTTGGAGCAGCAGAAAACTCATCAATAGCAAAACTTATTGATTATCAATCCGCGCAGGCTGACAAGAGTTGATCCTTTTGCAGATGCATTAAGCCCCGTTTTAACATAGCATGATTCATTTAATTTATTTTTGTTTTACGTCTGCTCATGTATATCACTGCAACCCCCAGGTGTGAACGTCAAGTGTGCATTTATTTAAATACTTAACTTGTAAATCATACGTTCAATCCCTCACCTAATAGTGTACAAGTAGGACGTTTTACGCCTCTAGATTTTAACAGTTTGGAAAACATAATAGGAAAAGAGTCAGTCACTGGTAAAAAGTAGTTGCTTTATAACATTTGCTCCTTTTTTCATAGTGCTATCCATACTTTCGAAGATGATACTAATTTTCATCTCTTTCAAGTGATTGTACTTTATGTCACGTAAAATTTTCAGCAGTTTGGAAAGAAAAAAAAAAAAACATGGACAGCTTACCTTTAGGCTGCTAAGGGCGACCAAAGCACCTTTTGCGGACAGTTTAGATTCAGATCAGACTGCACAGAACGTTCAAATGTTTTTCCCAAAAATATACATTTGATATAACAACATTTGGGTTTTTACTATCGGCTTGAAAGTTTTATTTAATTTACCTAGCAGTATAAGAGTTAAGTACTGAAATGCTAAGCACATCAGTTGGTGTTTTTGTCGACAGGAAACATCAGGATCAGACTTACGAACAAAAAGTTTTATCTTTAATTTACACTGTCCGATTTTCATAAGGTATTTGGGAGAAATAGTCTCAAGCAGGGAAGAAACAGACCTTTTCCGACTCCTGAAAATGCCCCTTTCTGGGCTTTGTGCATTTACTCTTTATTTTTAGACCTGTCCAAATTAAAAGAACTTGCAGATGACGAATTTGATACAGCTTGAAAGGTGGAATTTATCTTTTTAAATGTTAGTTGACATTGCTGGAAAAGGCATAAAATGCTGGTTACAAGCATTTTGTCCTTTTTCCACGATGTTTTCCGAAGCCCAAGTTCCTCAATGTCATCAAAAAACGGAATTGTTTGGTAAAAGGGTAAAGTCTCGGTTGATTTAACTTATTACATCTACAAACAAATTTACAGCAGACGAATTCATAAACATCCGTGTAAATTAGTCAAAAGTAGGTATATTAACCCGCTAGAAAAATTGTGGCAAATTGAAAAATTGTTCATTAAAAGAAATTACTCCATAAATTACATTTTCTTTTTCAGAAGACGGTCTGTTGCGAGATAGAAAAAAATTGTCTGTTTGTTGTAACGTATCAAATCATACCGCATGTTTGGGGCATTTATTTTTTCCAACTCACTTATTAAACGACTTAATGATTTAAATGAAAAAATATATGTCCAGTACTAAAAAGTCAAATAATACAATATCAGACATGTTTTAGCCTGAAAATTTTCACCGTGTCGGACTTTGTAGATCAAGGATTTGACTGTACCGCGGTTCTGTGCAGTCTGATCTGAATCTATTTTGTGCGCAAAAGCGCATTTAGTCACGATTAGCAGCCTCAGGGTTACTTAATGTTTTTTAATCCGCCAATGCATTATCAAAGCTTTCCCAGCACAATTTTTCGTCCTCTTTGTAATGAATAAATAAATAAATAAATATCACCATCATTTTCATCAACATTATCAACAAATCAAAGTTATCAACACTAAACAACTAAACATGAAAAGGTTTATACTAGAAGTAACAAAATAAACAAGGTAAGACTGGAAGGGTAAACAAACAAAAGTTAAGATTGTACGAACTTGCTACTATTTTACAATAGGAAAGGATCTGTTTTCTATAGACTTGGAATATTTCATATAAAATGAAAAATCTTTTCCATGAAGACAAACAAACGATTACCCGACAAGAAATAAAAGTTGCATTTCTCTACCCATTGTAACAAATCATACTTCGTACTTGCTATTGTTCGTTACGGCATAGGGATTTTCATGCCCTTTTAACACAAGATGTCAAGGAAAAAAAAAAGGGGGGGGGGAATACTGATGAACGAACGAACGAACGAAAGAACGAACGAATGAATTCCAAACACGAATTATATAGAAGGAAAGTATTGAAATATAGTCCGAATTTCCCATCTCTTCCAAATGTATGCAAAATCTTTATCTGAATGTACATTGAAGAAAATAGGGTTTTCTACAATGAAAGGTCTTCCTCCCAATTAGAGCGTGGTTGAAAAACATCGAGTACGCTCTCGTAAATAACATATGATATCCCTAATCTTCTTTTATCATGTAACGTTGTTACAGGGACATCTATCTCATATTATATTGTTGAAATGAGCCTCGAGTTTTTGTTTTCGTCGGAATCTTCACTTTTGACCTATATCATAAAACCAATTTAAGGTGCTGAAAAAGGACAGATGGTTGGACTGGGTACAAGGCGTAGACATAATTCTACTGGTTGATTGATGAATTGATGGTGGGTATATACAAACGACCACAGCTTGGGACTTATGTAGATCTAAATGTGTGTATATTTTAGATTACTATTTCAGAGAGAGAAAGAAAGAGAGAGAGTGAAGAGAGACGAGAGAGAGCCACACAGACAGACAGACAGACAGACAGACATTTCCTTACTAACTTTAAAAAAATCAGTATTGCTAATCTACAGCCAGCAATACCTTGAATTAAGCCGACAATTTAAGATTTATTTCTCACTCCTACTTCTTAGACTCGCATAGTCCAAAAAGGCTGAGCCAACTGGATGACTAGATTTGGAATTCAGCAGCATAAGATATTAGTTCGGTAAATACGATCCTAGGACTTGCTGTAATATTGAATTTGTCTTCAGCATACTGAACAATACTAAAATGGGTTATCTATCCTCTCCATTGCAGAATATTTACCACACGTATATGCTTTGAAATAGTGAATGAAAATGACGTTTTTGTTCTACGAACTCGTTGCTTTAAATGGCACAACTAGACAAACCAAAAACTACATGTATTACAAATTATACAGAGGACAAACGTTTGGAGAAAAAGGAAAATACCTGTATCCAGCAGTGTTGAAATTATTGTGATCAATGTAGTAGATCTAATTACATGTCACATGCAATTGCTCTTTTTCCAAACATGTTTTCCATGGGGCGTAACAGTCTTACCTGTATAAAGGGGCGGAAGCAAAGAAAATCGGGAAAGAAAGAGAGAGAGAGACAGTGTGTGAAAGCGAGTCGGAAAAAAAAAACATACAACTTTATCCATAAAAAATGGAACAGATGGCAATGTGGAATGTGTAAAGAAACAAGTGCTTCCGAGTATGGTTATATACTATTAAAAGTTGAGTGTTAAATGTTCATTTCTTTGTACGAATTAAAACTATCTGACAAAAGTGAAATTTAAGTATCAAAATGAACAAAAGTTATGACCTTGATGACGTCAACATCCTTTTTGGTTTTTCGTTGTATCCTCTTGCGTTAACAATACGGTCCACATGAAAGGAACACCGTCGCAATGAATACATTAACAAAAAACTACCCAAACTGTAAGTTTTGGTTGTATACTATATAAGACGCAACTTCATTCTCTAACGATTCACTATTATTAGGATAACACCGTCACTGATGGATTCAACAATAACTTGTCGCCCTTGTTGAGAAACAATATTAAATAGTGCTTTCCCAAAAAGATATACCGAATACACTAAAGTAGATGTATATGTCATGTAATAATATAATCGCAGTTTGCAACAAATAGACACCTGTATAGAAAAAAAAAATCCCTCTACAGATTTTAGTATATGCATTTCATAATAAAAATTTCATAAACAGTCCACTACATCCTCTATTTATTTGCCATTACCAAGTGGGGTGCTGTTTCAACTATCGTTCTCCCGGTATCATAAATGGGTCTAGATGAGGTCCTTAATTTTTCGGTAATAAGGAATTTGAATTTGTAACCAGGAACTTCTCGTTCGGTACATGCTGGCACGGTGGTCGAATGTGAGTGCCCTTGGCGCTGCAAAGTCCCTGCCTAGCACCGATGAAATACATAAAAGACAAGATTAAGCGAATTGTTGCTGTGATACATGCATAGCTGAGATACTATTGAAAACATTTTTCAACCTCCATTCAAACAAAAAGCCAGTTCAGGTAACTTTTTCCATAAAGAACGCAGAAAGTTGATAAGACAATTATTGAAGGTAAAAAACGTCCCCTTTTTCGCACACATATGTAGGAAGATCTATCTAGTTTATGTCCTTCATATAGCAACCCCTTATATAACCATAAACACTTGTGTATGTGTTAATTTGCATAATTTGCGGTAAAAATAGGAAGCAAATTACAGTTTTCCGTTTAAATAATTTTTGCAGTGAGAATAAAACGAAAGACCGTTCATTCAATAAAACGATTTACTATAACCGTAATGAAATAAAAAAAAAAAAAAAATCAAAATTACATTCATCCGTTTAGGTAATTTACGATATAAAAAATCATTATGACAAAATAAACGTTTAGATGATTTCCGTTGAAAAGACAAAAAAGAAATTAGATTTAGCTCAATAGATGGTTTAAAGTGTCGCCAAACATAACAATTTAATTAGTTCTTAAGGTCTAGAAATGTTTCTTCATTGCTTATGATGATCTTACTCGTATTTGTCATAGTCTATATATAACATTAAACACAAAGATCAGACTGCACGTTCTGCACAGTCTGGTCTTGATGTACGCCAATTGGAGAAAGCCATCTATGTTTACTGAATGTAAAAAAGGGTCTAAATAAGAATGGTCTTCATTTTTAGAGGCAATCTAACCGCGAAACATCTCAGTTATTTCAGCGCTTTGATTTTTCCCCTACTTAGAACAAAATTATAGTGCAGGCGACTCAAGGGCCTTCCCCAGGGTGTCGAATTGCTCGGTGTTCTTTTCAAAGTAGGTATTCTTTTTTGATAATAATATACAATCGTGGGATTTCGAAACATCTGTATTCCGATACAGATACCGCTTATCTTTCTTTACCTGTACGTAATCATTTATTTTAACCTAAACTCTTGACCAAACGACAAAAAGTTAGACTTCCCAAAAAAGAAGTTACAAAACATTTGCAGACGATAAATTAGATTTTGTACATATGATAGGATTTTTTATAAGGGTAGAAAACTGTGTGGAAAAAGGAGAAAATGATGACCCATCATTTTATCCGTCTCCCACACATATTTTCAAAAGTATTCTTCACAAACTTTGTTAAAACTCGGTATTGTTTGGTAAAGGGTTCAAAGGTATCACCAGTTCTAATTCCATCTCCGATGTCCTTTAACAAGAGAATAGATAAGGATCCGTCTGGAAATTCCTGCAGTCTGATTTTACTTTGAGATTGGTACATGGATAATTCTTTAAGCTATAGTTCATTCCTATATATTGATTAAAGGATTGGTTCCCTAACAACTTACGATTAAAAAAAATCAGAACATAAATGAACCCAAAATCTCGTTTGGATTAATAAGTATGCTAATTTTAATCCACAGTGAAACATGCAAGATTGATTTCCGCCAAAAATTTATTTATCTTTTCATTTTTATTTAATTATTCATTTATTTTCTTGACATGGTCCTGGTAACGCATTTACGGACGAATTTATGAACATGGCAAAAAAAAAAATGACCAACCTAAAAATAAGCATAAGTATCTTTGGTAGTGGTGGTGATGATGACGATGATGATGATTCTGTGGATTATGATGATGATGATATTCGGAGTCAAGTGAGATATTCTATTCAAGAGAACTAAGCGTTGCAATATCGCACATTGTTAAACCATATCTCTTTCGTGAGAAATGTTTATCTGTTTTGTGCAAGATTAATTGTAATCTCAAGTGCTTTACATAGCTTACCCTTCAAATGTCAAGCAGCGTCAGATGCTTCTACAGACACTGTAGATCAAGATCAGATTGCACAGAATGTTCAATCTGATCTTAGATGTGCAGTGTCTATTAATTTGTTAAATTATTCGCGATAGAGCAATAGAAACATAACGCGATCGTTTTACTGACGGGAAAGTCAACTAAAGTTGTGCTGGGTGCTTTATGGATTTAAGCTTACAGATTTTAGATATATGCACCCCGTCAACGATTTTCTTATCGGGAGAGTTGTTAAAGATGACAATTTACAATAGATTTAGGTAACAAATACTACCACAAGAATGTTCTTTTATCTAGTCCCTGAGACTATACTGTTTAAAACTGGAAAGGAGTCGAGTATTATTTTCTTACTTTTTTTTGTCTGTTCACTCAAAAACGTTTTCTACATTGATACTTAAATGATCTCAGCATTTCAATGTAGCATTCATTAACAAAAACTAACTTTGAAATAAATACATGTATTGAATTTTCGTACTCTATGGAGTACATCAACAGTAGATTCATAGACATTAGAATTTGTTTGCGCCGGTTGTGGGCATGATCCAAGAGCGCATGATCCAGAAAACTTTCTCTCTTTTTTTTTTTTAAACAAGATGAAGTAAATGCAATCACGTCTGTCCCTGTTACTTTGTAAACTGACATACCTTAACTTGCTGATGTTAAAAAAAAAATAATAAGAACCAACATTTGGATTCTAGGTGGCTTGACCTGGGTCAAAACGTTTCGCTACTTGTAAATTTTTCAGCATGTCCAAAGACCAGTCTGCCCCGGAATTCAGCCGGAATTCAGACAAAAATGGATTTTACGGATCCATAGTTACGCGATGGAGATGCATTAAGACTCTTTTTGCCAGATTATGGCTCATATAAAACGTTACGATAGGCAGAAGGTGGATATTTATTTTCTTTAGTTTCATTATCATTATCTTTTGGTCGAGCTTTATTAATTGGGGACAGTATAGTATTGTCTCTGACCGTTAATACCATGGTATTGAATGGTAATTGACGATGTTACAAAGTGTAGACATATCTAGACGAATAAATTTATGTGCAGAAGGTGTAAAATGTCTGTGGAAAAAAAAGTAAAAGAAATATCGGAAACTATGAAAAAATATGAGAACAGTGTGACAAAAAAAAGTTCTAATGTATCTGGATGTTTCCTTTTACAATGAAATAATTGTGGTGTACATTTAGAGAAATTAACAGAGAAATACAATCGTTGTATAATCACTAGTTCCAGCCAGTGTTTCTCTGTTTCGTTTATGTTTTTGTCCGTTTTTGTAAACTATCGATCTATAAATCTATAGAAATGAAAAAAGAAACGACAACTAAAAAATTGTAGAAAAAAGATACCCTAAATAAATAAACTATCGGTCAGTATGGATTACTGAGATGCGCTTAAAGACTTCTCTTTTCACCAGACGATAATATGTTAGATTTGTCCAAGTTGAAAGCATTAGTAGACGACATATTAAATGCTGTAAATAAATAAATAGATAGAATTTCTCTCAGTAGGACAGAAAACATTGTGGGAAAAGTAAAAATGCTGGTTACCAGCATTTTATCCTTTTCCCAGAATGTTTTCAAATCCTTTCTCCTCGGGATCGTTAAAAGTCCTGTATGGTTGTCCCGTCTTGTAGTCAAGCGACTTTTTGGATTGTTTCGATCCAAGATCAGACTGAAAATTCTGTTCAAGGTGATCTAAGACCTGTACCGTCTAATTTCGTGTAAAGATACTCAGGCAAACTGAAACTTTCATGTTTCAGTTCTTGTTTACAAACAATAATTGTCCATTTCTTCAGCAGATGTGCGGCGCGCGCGCGTGTGTGTGTGTGTGGGGGGGGGGGGTTTGTTAACACATTACCAAACAACCCCAGGTTTTAGCGATTCAAAATACGAAGGTATTAGAAAACATCTTGGAAAAGGAAGAAAATTCTGGTAACCAGCATTTTCTTCCTTTCCGAAGATGTTTACTACCTTATCACAGACGAATTTCGTCAATACAACCATCTTTGATTTCTCATCTGCAAATGCTTTTAAACTGCAGGAATCCCCACAATTTTGTGGTCTGATTAGTAGCTTAGCACTTAACCAAACGACACAATTTTAGACTTGCCAATTTGAAAGGGATTTGCCGACAAAAGATTGAATATGGCCCAAATGCTGGGATTTGTCTTTGACAGTGCAGAAATATATTGTGAGAAAAGGAGAAAATGCTGGTTACCAGCATTTCCACCTTTTCTCACGATGTTTTCAAATACCCTCTTGCTTGAGTCTTTAAAACACGGGGTTTAATGGTAAAGAGTTCACACTTACCCTGCTAAGTGCGGCTTTGCCTGCTTTTGCGGATCAAGATCAGGCTGCACAGAATGTGTACAGAACGTGCAGTCTGATCTTGGATCGCCACTGTTCGATACGGTGAGATCTCTCCGAGGAGCAAATTTTTTAAATCGTAAACTATGGTTTCTCACTATTGGCTAGAAATCTTTACTTTATTTAGCAGCTTAAGGGTTAAACCTGGGTCGATATTGACCAACTATTCTTACGAATGTTCTTAGCCTCATTCTCCAAGATTTTTGAAATTTGAACATAACACAACTTCTGATTGGCTAAACCAAATGGTTTAGCCAATCAGAAGCTGTTTTCTTTCAAATTTAGAAGATTCTGGAGAATAAGGCCAAGAACGTCTTAAGAATAGTTGGTGAATGCAGGTCCTGATACAGGGTTTGTATAACGGTGCACTTATAAGCCACCCGAAGGGACAGAATTAGTTTTCTAACACTTGAGGTGTTCAATTTAAATCTTGTGCCATTGTATGCAGGCACTAATCGGCTTTAGGAACACAATGGAGATATTCGTTCTATCTGTCTTGGTATTGTAAAGATAATGATGGGAAAATGTATTGTCTATTTGAAATTTGACACACGAACGGTTATTGTATGTTTGGTACGCTTTAGATAGATAGATAGATAGATAGATAAGGGCAGGCTGACCGCAATGTGCAATGTTTCAATAAAACAAATTCATTTCCATTTCGTTTAGTAGCCTGCGGGTTAATCGATGACGTAACTAAGTGTTCGATTTACAACGTAAATCTGTATTTAACGCAGTGAATATAGCAACCTCCAAATGCGATGAACTTTTGAAACCAAATGTAAAAAGAAGAAATTGGTCATGAGCGATTTTTCTTTTGCCACAATGTTTTAACATATTTTTAAATATTCAACATTTATTCCTATTGGCTATCCTTATGATACACAAATGGTTTCGTAACTGTCTGCTGCAAATTTGATTGATTAACCCTTTACCACACGACAAAAATGTCGACCTTTCCAAACTGAAAGCACTTGCAGATGACAATTTCATTGCGACTCAAAGGATTCAACTTTTCTTTTACAGGGTAGAAAACATTGTGGGAAAAAGAGAAAATGCTGGTTACCAGCATTTTCTCCTTTCCCCACAATGTTTTTAAAAGGCTTCTTCCTCAAGGTCGTTTAAAGTCGGCATTGTATGGTTAATTTTAACCAGTTTAATTGATAATAAAATTTTAGGCTTGTCCAGTTTGAAAGCAGTTGCAGACGGCAAATTAAATGTTGCTCAAATGATGGTATTTGTCTTAAAATGGTAGAAAACATTTTGGGAGAAAGGGAAAAAAAATGCTGGCGACTAGAATTTCTTTTTTCAAAATGTTTTCAAAAGCCTTCTTTCCCCTAGTTCGTTAAACACTGGGTTGTTTAGTAAATACTTAACCCTTTTCTTACCAGCCTGTATTTTAGCAACCCCGAAAAAGAAGGCTCTCGAAAATATGATGGGGGAAGGAGAAAATGCTTGTAACCAGTATAATTTCCTTTTCTTCTTACAATGTTTATCTAATATAGTAATCAAAATCTAATAATTTGGGACACCGTTTGAGCTGCTGTATGCAAATATTTCAATATCGGCAAGTCAAAAAAATGTCGTGTGATAAATAGTTAAGAAGGTAAAGTCAGGTGATCAATGCCCATTGCCCTTAGATAATTACTCGGATTTTTTTCCTTAGGCTTAAACGACGTAATGTTTACTAGATTTGTACAATATGTTACAAACTGGCCTGTTAGGCAGGTACTTGCCGCGAGCGACAGCGCCATGCTAGAGTCAAAGTGCAACTTGACACCTGATGTGCAAGATTTTTCATTGAAATTGTCATTATTTTGACGTGTGATTTGTACATTTCGAGCCATAAATGACGTAATACATTCTTCCCAAATCATTATGGATACATTAGCTGGGGATAAATGTATACAGAAAATAGGATTGGTTTTAGTTGTACGGAAATGTTAAATAGTTACTATTTCTTTTCAGCAATGAACTAGTTTGCTTTGTATGTGCACTATGCTTACCATAAGTAACGCGGTATAAGTTGTGTATGAGATTTCGAGGGAGTTCTGGACTAATTCAAACGGAATTACACGCGAAGGAACTGCATACTTAAACATCAAATCGTATTAAGTTTATGAGAATATCTGTAGGAAAATCATTGGCGAGGAAACACGGTGCGCTCTTCTTCCCCGTTGTTCATACCCGCCTTCCTCACCAGTTGGCAAAAATATCTCTCCTTTGATCAGTGTATATATATATGAAATTCCACGTGGGTGCATTTCAGGTGCTTTTTGTGATACCATTCCGAAAATATTTTTCAACTTCTGGTTTGAATCCGCGAAGATGTTTATCTCCGAAACCAGGTTTTGTTAAGATTCTTATTGATGTGTATTTCAAGGCGTAGGGATACATCATAGATTGAGTGGAGAATCGCTGTTTGCTAACCAACCTTATGAAATTGAGCAACAATGAAAATAACCAGATCTTGTGAAATAATCGATGCTCACTTGTTGAAATTCGAACCGATTACTAGAATTGGATATGCGATATTCGTAGTTAAAACAACATTATACCAAAATTACTGGCAAAACGGGAGCCATCAATATTTACAGTGAAAATAAATAGTGCTTATTTTCTTCTATCGTCATAAGGGAAAACAATTAAATAATTTAACAAAACTTGTACAAAATTATTCCAAACTACATAGAAAACTTTCGTGATAATGTTTTGCATTTTACGAAGTTAATATTCACGCTGGTTTAAGTGATTTTAATTACCATTTTACCATATATCACACAGGTGTGCGTTACAAGTCGGGCCGTGAAGCAATCAAACATGGAATGAAGACTATCTGAATTGATTATTCGAATGTGTAGGACTGTCTTATAAGTGCCAGGAAGTACTGGCGCTAATTTATTCAAGTAATTGATGGAAATAATCCATCTCTTTGTTTTTTAAGCCTAATATCACACAGCAGTCGGTCGTTAACAAACCATTCAGACTACATCAGTACCACTTGTTTGATTTCGGACGGTTTACTTGTAATAACAAAATAGAAGTTACAGAATGTGTGAAAGATTCCATCGTCCAGCCCATACGGCTGCCATTACCGAGTGTTTATGTGAAGTGCTTGCTTTTGTCAGAATGAAATGGATTACGAGGATTGGATTTATTTTA
Organism: Tridacna gigas; assembly: GCA_945859785.2. Classification (NCBI taxonomy): domain Eukaryota; kingdom Metazoa; phylum Mollusca; class Bivalvia; order Cardiida; family Cardiidae; genus Tridacna; species Tridacna gigas. The sequence goes on along the minus strand of OX244030.2, from coordinate 45,104,032 downwards.
TTTGTGATTCATAGTGTATTCAGTTCACCAAGAATTTTGGATTTAGAAATGTTTCAAAGCCCTGCTACAGATCCCTGTTTAAATAACTCAGTAGCTGTGAAATGTCTTCCAGATTTCGAAAATGTTGCATTTGGAAAAGATATAATAGCGTCTAGCACGTGTGGGTCTCCTCCTTCGAGCCATTGCTTGCCAAAAAAGCGATTCGGTGAATTTAATGTGTTAACTGACGGTGGAAACACAGATTGTTTTATTTGTGATACAATACGGCGGTACCCGTCCTCATATCTAACTGATTTACACAATCAAAATAATGAAACATGCTGGGTGTCACAGAGACAGTCTGACCTTGTTGACGCTGACAATGTGACCTTGACATTGTCATTTGGCAAAAAATTCGAAATAACTTATATCAGTTTACAGTTTTGTTCAAAAGTTCCGGACTTAGTTGCCATTCTAAAAAGCAAAGATTTTGGCAAAACTTGGATTCCTTTTCAATACTATAGCGACGATTGTTTTTCGAATTTCAATGTAAGTCCGGACACGATAGTTTCTAAGGCAAATGAACAAGAAGTATTATGTTCTGAGTTCTTCAATAAATTGTCACCCCAGTACGGCACGAGGGTTGCATTCAGTACTCTTAAAGAACGTCCGTCATCCTACCATTTTCAGGAAAGTCCGGTTTTGCAAGATTGGGTCACTGCAACGGATATTAAAGTTGTGTTTAAAACATCACCCAAAACTGGTCCAGCTCTAATTGGACAAAATGAGTCTGCAAAGCGAACTGCCTTTTATAGTGTATCGAATTTCGCGGTAGGGGGAAGATGTAAATGCAATGGTCACGCGTCCAAATGCATCATTAATAGAGAAGGCAGGACGGTCTGCGATTGTAAACACAATACAGAAGGGGATGACTGTGAAAAATGTAAACCATTCCATTTAGACAGACCCTGGGCACGTGCATCGAAATTGGACGCGCACGAGTGTGTCGGTAAGTTAAAAAGGATAAATTTTCTTGCGTGGCCCGTACAATTTTCCGGGGGATTGCTCACATAATCTTGCAGATAAAAGTTTCGAGGGTTTTCTCCAAGATTTACAACATTGTATTATCTATTTATATGTTTTTGCACTTAAATTGGCACCAATCACGTTCTTTGAAAACACATAAACATCGCGCTTCGCTTCTTCTTTTAGCCACCAAAATCTATAAAAAAAAAATCATCGGTTATCCCTGCATTACATTTATTTCATCTTTTCTTGCTTAATGTCTTGCAACCCGCAGCGCTGTTGGCACTTTGTTCTGAAGATGACTTTTTTTTTCTTTTTATCTACCAAACAAGAATGTCTTACTCGAATCTTTCACCACACAACCTCATGTTTCAACGAACCCGATGAAGAAGCATTTTAGGAAAAGGAACAAATGCTGGCAACCAGCATTTTCTCCTTTTCCAACCATGTTTCCTACCCTCAGACATACACATCCCATAAATCTAGTCACGTTTAACTTGTCGTCTTCAACTGCTTTCAGTACAGACGAGTCTAAAATTTTCTTGTCTGGTAAGGGTAAGGACGCACCAAGACTTCCAAAAAAGAGGGTATATAACGTTTCTTCCCATGACTTACTTTCTTGCTGGACAAGAGATAGTGTCTCCATCAAACAGAAGTATTGTGTTTAAATTTAGTTCTTTTAGACTGTTGTCTGAAATGCTACATGCTATCCAAATAAGGTTCATGACTAGTGGCTAATTCATATCAGCAGAGCAATAAACCGATTTGATACAAAAACTGTGTGACATGTATAATAGTACAACGAAATGCAAAAATAGTTTCTGAGAGAGAGAGAGAGAGAGAGAGGGAGGGTGGTGAAAAGGATACAAATAAATGAAATATTTTATTATTAAAAAAAAATACAATTCTGAAAAGTGAACAAGTTGTGAGTTCAAAAATATCAAATGTTACCAAATTTGTGTCATGCTCTGTGGAAAGGTAGTTTAGTGCATCTGCAAAAAGTATTGACCCATGTCAGCCTGCTCATCCGCGCAGTCTGACCTGGGTAGAAACTGCTTTCTTTTCATACATTTTTGCACGTCAGGGGAGAAATTTATTTAATGATTCAGACATTTATTTTTACAAAAGTTACCCATATTACACTGCGGGTTGCTTGGTATAATGCTTAAAATGAAGATGCATTATACTGTCTTTCCCAGAGGAGCAGTCCCTTAAATTTTACTTTAACCCTAAGGCTGCTAAGCTCGACTCACTGACCTTTTGCGGACAGTGTAGATCAAGATCAGACTGCACAGAACGTGCAGTCTGATCTCGGATATACACTGCCCGATTAGAAAACATTTTTCTCCAAAAAATAAGTTCGAAATAGAATTATTCGCATTTTTACTGTCGGCTTAAAGGTTTCAGTTCACTTACTGAGCAGGATGAGGGTTAAAATTTTACCTTAGAATCATAAAACAACACAATTTAATTGACCATGTACTGTAACACTGTATAGCCGTCGGCGACCGAAAAGTCACACATTAATGTGCCTAAATTGACATGATTAAAATCAATAAAAGTGTCACATATCGATTTGTAGACCTGATAAATCGATCATTAATTTCAGAGATGATACTAATCAAACAAACCACATGGTAGGTAAGGTTAAAAGTTTTTGAAGATTAAAATCTAAAATTAATGTAGTTGGCTTCTGATCAAAACATTTTGTTGTTCGTTCTCGTACAGTATTTTGGCCGCTCTCTAAATAAAAATGACAAAAATAATTTATATTTGTTACGAATATTATCAAATCGAGATCAAACTGCACAGAACGTACAGTCTTCAATCTGATCTTCAATCTTCAATCTGATCTTGATCTACTCTGTCAATTACGTCATTCATTATGGTATTTGAAGGAAAGAAACAACTGAAAAAATAGCCTTTTCCTTACTTAATGAAATGATTTTCTTACATGGCTATTCTACTGACCTATGGACTAGAGAAAAATTATCTGAGCTGATTATCAAGCCTGATAATTTCACAGCTCTAACTTCACTTCTCGCGTAGTATTGATCCCTGTAAAGCGCAACACAATGTAATTTTAGTTACATTAGTTACATTGACGCAGGGTTAAAATCTATTGATGGCGTTACACAAATATCGTCATGAGTGTGACATTTTATTACGGAAATACATGTATATTAAGTAGAAAGTCGAAATGGTATTTTTTGTCAGGTTTTGGCATGTAAAAAAGGCATGTGAAATATAAGAGAAATTTGTTTATTTGTAAGCATTATCGAGTTACAATTTCATTCTATAATAGTCAATACATGTATGTATTTGCACTCATAGTTTCAATTTAAATGTTCGCTCAGTTAAAATTATACGACCTGGTAGTTTGATATTACCGCAACAAACAATTATCGTCTATATCTCTTGAAATAGGTTTGCTGAAGATAGTTTTGAAAACATCTTTGTGAAATATTGAAAATCGACATATCTAGGGTTGTAGTGTTTATACAAGAATGCATGCGAGACAGTTATTTTGGCATTAATATTCTGAAAAAGATATCTGCCATTATAGATGTTAGTATACAGCAGTATGTCATTCTCAGCATTTAATGGTTTATCGCATTACTACCCTTGTTTTCAGTGCAAGTATAAGAATTATAATTTTTTTATACATATATTTGATATAAGGAAATAGAACCGTCATTGGTCAAAACTCTGTAATTATACTCTGTAAAATATGGTTGACCTGGATTTCCCTGATAATTTAACTGTCAAAATGGATGATCGTGACAGAGCTTCGACAATTTTTCATCTTTAGATTTAGAATAAAGGTCGACGTGTGTAAGCTTCTTGGATCTATCTTTTGTCCTGGATGTATATCCCTGTCAGAGGCGCAAATAGTTCTCATACATTAAACTTATAAAACATATTCAAATAGTTCTCATACATTAAACTTAGAAAACATATACATGTATACATGAAGGCCTGTGCTTACGCATGTCATGAACTACAAATCTTGCGATACAATTACATGTATGTGATAAAAAAAAAATTATTCGTTTGCTTTAATAAAAAAGAAAACTACGTCAATAAATAACTGTTACTGAACTTGCTAACTTGCTTGCTAATGACTCTTTTTGGACTCTGTAAAAAATAATTTTATCTCAAATGCCAGCTTATGTCAGATTAATTGCTCAGTTTTTCGTATGAAGATAACTAAAATGGTGACGACTTTTAAGCATTTGGTAACGACTCCTGTTATTCTTCCTTGTAAACCCTCATATAACTTCACCATTTGGAAAGGTGTAATATCTCTGATGAGATTTTTTGTTCTCACATCATAGTTATTACTGATAGTTGGTGTGAACTAACTTCTTAAACTTAACCAGAATTTTCTAGAGTTCTTAGATCTGGCATGCAAAATATATTTTCACAGCTTGAGACAGCCGTGCCTAGGAAATAAACGGATTATTTTGATAAGGAACGAATCCCCCTGGAATATTTTAATGAAAATTTATTTTGTCATTCGACTGAGGAAGTGTTCTTAAAACATATATTATTCTAGGGTTCGACTCTTTGCTAAATCAAGACAAAAGTAGTGTGCATTATAGTAAATAAAGATCAGAATGCGCAAAATGTATAGTTTGATCTGTGATCTCACTTTCTGATGATAGTCAGATACTTTTACACAGAAACAGCATTGAATTTGCGATTTTGTTTGGTATTTTCTACGTACTCAAATGTACGTTGATAGTTTATATTAGATTAAACAGAGCTCCAGATAAGAAGGAGTGATGGTATTCTAAATCCATTATTTCTCTTCCAAACCCTATGTTATGGATACTCATTAGAATCGTCTCGATGACGTAGGGTTTATTGGAGAATACTTAATATTTTCAACTTTGAAATCAAAATTACTGCATCTGTCTGGAGCTATGCAGATAAGTGACAAGTTCTACAAAAGAAGCACACTGGGTTGGGATGCTAACCCATTTTTCAGTCTGAATGAAAAATGTTCCTTTAAAGGTAATGAATTGATAAACCATTATGGGGGAATTGTCATTTCCTTCTTGCCAATACAACCAAGTTCATGCTGCGGACTGACCTGGGTCGATACTTTTTTGTAGATGTATTAACCCTTTATCAGGCAATCTTGTGTTTTGGCGACCCTGAGGTAGAAGGCTTTTAAAAACATAGTCGGAAACGAAACAATGCTGATTACTAGCTGTTACTGGAGATCACTCCTTCCTTATCGCATAGCTTCTTCCCGTATAGAATCAATACCTGACAACTGCGTTAGGGAGAATTCTCTTTAGCTCAGGGGTTAGTGTGTTAGTGTATTGGTCTTTTAAACCTCAATAAACGAGGAACTTTGTCGCACGGGTTCGAATCCAAGCCGGAGCGGTTTATGTTCGAGCTTTGCATTTGTTGCGAATTTTCATTTTCGTAAGACTAGCATTTTCTCCATTTCCCACAACGCTTTCTACCCTTTCAAACACAAATCCATTCATATGAACCATATTTGATTTGTTGTCTGCAAATGCTTTCAATTCGGACAGGTCTAATATTTTGTCATTTGGTAAAGCGATAAACCTCTTTTTACCAGAGTATGGATCATTTATTGGACAAGTTTAGTTCTAGACAAGGACTCCCCGGAAAAACCATATTTAAGAAATATGATAATTGTATCGCTAGGGACATAATTTACATGTAAAAATCGATCTCTAATCTATGTTTTCAGAATGAAAACTTGTACGTGGTTTTTATGCTTTTATCATGCTGTAGAAATTCAAATGAAATTAATATTGCCAATGAATTTATCGCACTTCACTTTCAGTTTTACAGACAATAAATAGCATCACACGATAAACATCCAGAGATAAAAGATATGACTTCCTATGTTTCTATAACTCAGTCTTATTTATAGGATGTAAATCAAAGAAACTGAAAGTACTATATTTCCTTTGTAATATACATATATTATGCTCTGTGAAAATGTTCTTACTGCATCTGCGAAAAGCATCGACCCAGGTCAGCCTGCGCGGTCCGCGCAGGCTGACCTGGGCCGAAACTTTTCGCTATTTGGCAATATTCTGTATGTCCAAGGACGTAGACTACGTCATGATTCAGTCGGTTGTTAGACAAAGTGGATTGCATGGCTCACTCATTACGTGATGAGGTGTTTGGTATAGTTCATCACGGAGATGCATTAAGCCCCCTTTTGCCAGAGCATGATTCATATAATCAACATTTGAACAGCGTTCTGGGAAAAGGGGATTTAATGCATCTCCGTGATGCATAATACCAACTATGTCAACTCATAATTACTTGTCCATAAAATCAATTTAGTCTATAACAATCGGCTAGATCTTGAGGTATAGAATGTAGTCCTCTCACCTCTGCTGAAGCATGTGAGAAAAGTAGTTGGTGGCTTTGGAAAGAAAGTTGTGTTAGTACTGGTGTGAGAAAGCCAGGAAACACATGTGCGTCACCGACCGCCATGATATGACCTGAGCTGTTAAAGTGGCGTTAAACCCCAATACAACCAACCAACATAGAATGTAGTCCTTGGACATTCATGGTTCAGTCGGTTGTTGGACAAAATAGATTTTATGGATCCAAAATTATATAATAATTTGCTTGGTATAATACATCACGGAGATGCATCAAACCCCCATTTCCCAGAGCGCTCATCATATATATATATATATATATATATATATATATATATATATATATATATAAAAAATTGAAAGAGTTAAGAATACACTGATTTATTTAGATCTCTAAACATATAAACGATGCCCGATTTATAATGTCACATTTTGAGTATTTTCAGTGTTTGTGTTGATACTATAGTTTGTGGGTTGAAATCACACTTATTCTATGGTGTTCATTTGTGCACGCTTTGCAGGTTTTTTAGCTTTTAAAAGAAACTTTCCATACACGAGTTATTCTCCCAACTTTTCTTTTCGAAATTACGACTTGATCTTCTTCGCGCTTTACTGCCACTCCTTTCTTTTTCTTTCTTTCTTTCTTTCTTTCTTTCTTTCTTTCTTTCTTTCTCTCTCTCTCTTTCTTTCTTTCGTTCTTTCTTTCTTTCTTCCTTTCTTTCTATTCAGTTTAAATCTTTATACATAAAGATGTGTTTTGAGGCAGATTCCATTTTAGTTCCCTGTAAAAGGGCAATGAAGTTCTTATTTTTTAAGTCGCCGTTTTCTACAATATTTATCAACTGTTTCTAACATCTGTCCAAAAAGTACAGTTGTTATTGTTGTTGTTATTGTTGTTGATGACGTTGTTTTTTACTTTCACACAAACTGAAGGCCATCACTATCCCAAAAAATGAAACTGATTCGGTTTTAAGATGGACGTACTAAGCACAGTAGAATTTAATTTATTAAAACAAATTGCACCCAATGTACAAGTCAGTGAAATGACAGGACAAAATAAATTGCTTTTAACTCTTTACCATACAATGACGAGTTTTAACGCCTCTTGGAAGTTAGACTTTTTGAAAACATCGTGGGAAAAGGAGAAAATGCTGGCAACCAGCATTTTCTCCTTTTTCCACGATGTTTTCTAACCTTTCTGAAAAAATCCAACCATTTGAGTCACATTTAATTTGTCGCCTGCAAATGCTTTGAATTTGGGCCAGTCTAAAATTTTGTCATCTGGTAAAGAGTTAAGCGCATATCATATAGTTACAGACGTAGATAGCTGTCAAAAAATATAGAAAAAATAGTATTTCTTTTTAGATGATTCCTCCTTTTCTTACATTTATTTAAACATTAGAATAGGAATTTGTTTCCAAAATGTAGTTTTCTTCGGGCGAATTTCTAATTTATACCATTTTTTTTTTCCTAGTCTAGTAATGGCGTGCGCATTGTTTTTTTAGGTATAACATGCAATTTAAAATGTATTTTCCTATTTATAGACCAACGAAATTCAGGTTTTTGATTTACTTTTTTTTTTTCAAAATATTTTACCCATTAACCCTTTCCCAAACGACAAATTTTGGACTGGTCCAAATTGAAAGAGTTTGCAGACGACAATTTTAAATTTGATGAAAATGGCAGAAAGGTCTCAAAAAGGGTAGAAAATACTGTGGGAAAAGGAGAAATTGCTCGTTACGAGCAATTTCTCCTTTTCCCACAGTGTTTTCAAAAGACTTGTACTGCAGACACGTGAAAACCAGGGCTTGTTTGGGAAAGGGTTAATGCACATATATTAGCCATTGTGCCCTAACTTTTGGAAGTCTTTGAAATGAAAGGCGCGGAAAGAATAATTGCTTGATATTAGGACTTGTTATCTTTCGAAAACAATTTTTCTTACTTCAGTTATAGCGTTTTTTTTTCCTCCATTTTTACAGAGTACTTCCTCTAACGACCTAAAACAAGTCAGTTTTGTAATGTGTTGAGTTTATTTGTAGACCGTACATGTTTATCGTCAATCACGCCTTCGTTAGGGCTTTCTGCCTGCAAGTATTTCACATATATCCTTCCTTTTGCTGTCTTCAGTGAGAGGAAGACACACTCTTTTCCTCTTTGAACTTTACTTAAAGTATTTTTTAAATCAACGATTGATTGATTGATTGATTGATTGATTGATTGATTGATTGATTGATTGATTGATCGATCGATCGATCGATCGGTCGGTCGGTCGGTCGGTCGGTCGGTTGGCCAAGGGTCAAGGGTCCAGTTTAGAAGCGAGAAAAAAAAAGCTTCGACACAATTACGAGTTTTAATGCCTCTTGAAAATTAGATTTTCGAAACATCGTGGGAAAAGAAGAAAATGCTGGTAACCAGCATTTTCTTCTTTTCCCACGATGTTTTCTAACTTTTCTAACAAATCCAATCATTTTAGCCACATATAATTTGTTTTCTGCAAATGCTTTGAATTTGGTCCAGTCTAAAATTTTGTCGTCTGGAAAAGAGTTTTAAAATCTTCAAATTTCAATGTACCTCTTAATCTTAATGAAGAGCAAGCTTTAGAATTAAAACTGCAAGGCATTCCTCACGAGCCATACCCATTAATCCGTTTTTTCGCATTCTTCAAATTTGGCAAAACATTTCAAGATTTCAAGCGAGAAGACTTTTTTTTTTTGAAAACGAAGCTAATAAATTGGTAAATGACTGTCTTCATTGACCAGTTATAAATCTTTTCGCCTCTTTTTTAAATACTAGTATATTGTCCTCTTCTTCTTCTTCTTCATATGAAACTGTGGCTCGCAATTCTACAGGACGGCCTTTGCTGTTCCTTGACAGACGATAGACTGCAAAAGACTTTTTTCTTCTTCGATCTTATCAGTTTCTAGAAACATTTGTGGAGAAGAGAAATAACCCGTGCATTGATCCGTACAAAAAAAAAAGTAAATTGTCCTCGATCAGCTTGCTTTTATTTACCCGTAAAGTGCCTTTTAAACTACAGTTGCCAGCATAGATCGGGATCAGATTGCACAAAACGTGCATCTGAAAACAAGATTGATTGTATGCTAATTGATTGTATGTTATTTTATCGCCGTTTTCAACATTTTTTCAGTCATATCACGGCCAGTGCACCTACCCATGCCGTCCTAGAATTTCTTTTTCCAGTACTCCGCACAATATTCTTTCCAAGCCACTGCCTGCTTTCCCACATAACCATCGTTGAAACAATTGAAACAATGGTCAGCGGTGAGAGAGGAATGAATCCTGTCGCGATGGTTATCATCAATCCTCGGAAAGAAATTGGCCAAGCCGGGGATCGAACCAGCGACCTACCGACTGAGCTACGGGGGCTTAGCACATCTGAAAACATGATAGGCGATGTACGGGTTAAAATTTCAATTCAACCAGGTTGGTCCTTGAACCAACGTGGCCATACATTTGACATTGTAAAATAAGAACCTAGAAATCATTGACGCTCAAACAAAACAAAACAGTCCTTTTAGAACAAAATGAACGTCTATATTTTTACAACAATTCAGACATGCTTTTTGAAGAATTGGGTGCATTTTGATGTTGAAAATATCAAGAAAGGTGGATAAAATGTCTTGGAAAATATTTGTTTATTGCATTGTGAAACAGCAAGAAACAATTATGACCAGAACATGTCTTCAGAATGAAGTGTAAGCTCACAATTTACTACAGTTCAAATAGCGCTGTCTTTCTAAACTTTTTACCAAACCACAAAATTTCCATAAAGCGTTTGCAGACCGCTATCGGAATCAAATGTGACCCAAGGGATGGAATTTGTCTGAGAATAGATAGAAAATATTGTGGGAAAAGGAGAAAATGCTAGTTAACTCTTTACTACACAATCCCGACTTTTAACACCCTTGAGAAAGAAGCCTTTTGAAAACAGTGTGGGAAAAGGAGAAAATGATGATAACCAGCATTTTCTCCTTTTCCCACAATGTTTTGTACCCTATCAAACAAAAATCACATCATTTGAACCACATTAAAATTGTCATCTGCAAATGCTTTCAATTTGGACTGGTATAAATTTTTGTCGTGTGGTAAAGGGATAAAAGCATTTTCTTCTTTTCCCACTATGTTTAAAAATCTGGACTGTTACAAGGACGGAATTGTTCACTGAAAAACGAATGACCGTAAACAAAATTAACGCGTCTCAACAATTTGTAAATAATAGAAAAATCTACATTCATCAGTCAGAAAAAACTCTCACCTTCATAAGCCATTCTGACATACATATATACTCATAGTGGACATTTCTATATACGTATTAAAAAAACAAAAGACAGAACGAGAGCATTATTCATTTTGAGCATAATTTCCCTTCCCCGCAATACTTTCCCAACCATTTTAAAGTGTACAAGTCATTCAAAACTTTGCCCCCTTTTCCCTGAATGTCGTCAATTTAGAAGAAGACCAAAAAGTGGCGAATTAGGAAATGAAGATTGGCTCGAAGTATATTAGTGTCGCATTTACGATGCGTGATTGATCCGTCGCGTCAATGCTCGCCTTTTCAGAAGACTCATTATCAGGCACTAGGCCGGCCACTTCTCCGCAAATTGCTATTTACTTTGGTTCAAATTGAATGTTCAACCCCCGCTGAAGAGGTCCTTCAAACCCGCCAAATGACAATGTAGCATTTGGTCGAGTGGTCGATGTCGATACCGGCCCGCTGTATTTGTCACCAAATCTTGTTTGCATTGCGGAGTTAGTTTTCGGATTATATTCATTCCAATTCATTCGCTTTTTGGTGTGTCTGTGTGTCCTTTTCACTCAATCTCGACTGGCTAATTAATCCGCTCCCACGGCAAACCAGTCATAAGCACGTACACGATTCTTTCTTTTTCTTTTCTTTCTTTGTCTCTGTGAGTGTCTGTCTGTCCATCTTTTTTTCCGTTCTCTGTTCTTCTGTCTGTTTTCCCTTCTGTCTGTACTTGTGTGGCTGGGTCTTTTGAATGATAAGCGAATGTAAAAATGACAAGAGACCGGAATACCTTTGCAGTGTACAATGATCATTTTATTTGCTTCAAGTCTATACCAGCTGATATTTCCTGTACCAAGGAGGGACAAAATATCACAAAATAAAGCAGATGGGACTTGACTATCTCACGGCCTATAAGACAGTGATAGACGTTGATTGCAACACACAAATCACGAACTGATCCTGATCTACAATCCACGACAAAGCACTCTGACCCACAGCATAATGAGGAAAAAAGATACTGCCCATTGTCTAGCGTTAGAAAATTATGTTCCTTAAATTTTGACACTCCAATTCTCTCGACATCTGAAGAGACTATGCTATTGTCCTGCAATATGTCACTAATTGCAAGCATTTGTTGTCCCAAAAAGACTATCAGATGTGGCAAAAAAAGATGACCCTGTGATCTTTTCTATGCTAGGGTTAGCCATTCTGACTTTTTAAATGGAGACCTGGGCCCGAAATTACAAATCGTTCTTAACAATATTTTTAGTCTAATTTTCATGATCTTTCTAAAATTCAGAGTACGCAATTTCTTATGGGTGAAACCAGACACGCCTATCAGAAATTGTTTCGCTTTCTAAATCTGGATGTTCAAGTATCGTACTAACAAGACGACTCATTTCATTGGCGGAGTCAGAACGTCTCTCCAAATTAGATAACTAGGCCTGGAAGTAGAAATAGAGAATGAATTTAGATTGGCTGATGTAACAGGTCCTAGAGCTTACCAAGTTACTTAAATGAAAGTCTAATTTTCATTCGAAGACTACCTCTCTGATTCAGATTGCTTTCTTGGACATGCTTGTTTGAACCAATCACGGAGTTAACCTGAGAGCAAGAATGGGAGCTGAATTAGAAAATTAATAATTAATGTTATGGTTACTTTTTAAACCAGAAAATTCACAGAGTTTCCTAAAGGTCCCACCAGGGGCCAAAATGCGACATTTCGGGAGCAAAAAGGCAGGCAAATTTGAGTCATATCAATCAAAAGAATTGACATTGTTATGATCGGACATTGTGTCACTGTACAACTTGCCAACCTTAACCCTTTAACTGCTAAGCGCGACTCACGGACCTTTTGCGGACAGTATAGATCAAGATCAGACTGCACAGAACGTGCCGTCTGATCTTGGATCTATTCTGTCCGATAAGGATAAACTTTTCTCCAAAAAATGTTTGCAAAAAAAAAACATTACTAGTATTCGGTTTTTTTTACTATCGACTTGAATGTTTTGTTTTACTTATTTAGCAGGGATAAGGGTTAATTCTATTTTTAAGATTCATGTTTCTGCCTGTAGCAGGAACTGTGACAGGCTGTAATGTAACACGTTGTCAGAGTCATAGAAAAATTAATATGTTTAACCTTTTACCAAATGACAAAATTTTAGACTTGTCCAAATTGAAAGCATTTGCAGACAACAAAATAAATGTGACTCAAAAATTGAAATTTGTTTTGGGAAGGTTAGAAAACATTGTGGGAAAAGGAGAAAATGCTGGTTACCAGCATTTTCTCCTTTTCTCACAATGTTTTCAAAGGGCTTTTGCTTCAGGGGCGTTAAAGCCCATGATTGTGTGGTAAAGAGTTAACCCTCATCCTGCTAAATAAGTGAGACGAAACTTTCAAGCCGATAGTAAAAACGTAGATTTTGCTATTTAGAAGGTATTTTTTGGGGGAAAGATATCTCCTTATCGGACTGTGTAGATCCAAGATCAGACTGCACGTTCTGTGCAGTCTGATCTTGATCTACTCTGTCCGCAAAAGGTCAATAAGTCACGCTTAGCAGCTTAAGGGTTAAATAGTATGAATGAACTTTTTGTTTACAATTCGACTCCCGATTCGTTTACTTTTGACCGCTAGTGAGACTTTCAATAATACATGCACAGTATACATTATAATTGATCGAATGTTAACTATCGGTTCCCTTTAAAGTTCTTTTTCCTTCATAAAACATATGAATATATTCAGTATTCAATATTCTTTCTTCAGAATGCCTCCGGCCCATATTAATACAAAGCATGCACCTAATACACTATATTTACAGAGTAACGTTTCCAATTAGAAGCTATTAGACAAAATTGTAACATTAAGAATGTGAGGTAAGCGAATAAGCCATAATGATCATAAAATATCAGCAAAACTTCTGATTATATCAGAAAATCTTGTGATATTTATCTTCAGCCAAATTTTATGTAAAATGAATTGCAATAAACACTGTGGAGGTTTTAGGGTAGCTTCAAAACCAGCAAAACATTGCATAAAAAGTACAGTCTATTTCAAGTTAATTATTCTTTAATCTGTGATAAATGGTAGAATTTTCCATTCATTATCACGGTATTCAACACCTGGAAAGAAAGCAAATTTAAAAAAAAAAATGTGGGCCAGAATTTCCCAACTATTCTTTAATGATGTTCTTAGTCTTATTCTTAAGTATTTTCTAAATTTCAAAGTGACTCAATTTCTGATTGGCTAAACCAAGTGGTTTAGCCAATCAGAAATTGCGTAAATCAAGTTCCAAATGCAGAACAAGGCTAAGGGTGTAAGTTAGACTAGTTTGTGATAATGAGCCTTCGTCTGGCATATACTAAATCAATTCATTTTCGCTCAAAATTGATTTACACTAGTATAATTATGTAAATACGCGTTGAACCAAGTGTGCAGTGTTTTGTAGCGAAAAATTGAGACGGGTCCCCTAGAGTGTATTTGGAAGACACATCTAGATGACATCTTGGTATGCCGAGTTCCCTAAAGCCCCGCCTACCATTCTTCTTGGGTGTAGTAACGGGTTTATTCGCTCTTTGCTTGTTCGTAGTGGATTTCACGACTGTAACTATGAGTACAAAATTTCAGTTTCACAAAACATTCAGTTTCCCTGCACTTCCGTGCGCTGATCTGTAAACAATTTACGCCTACATTTTAACCCTTTACCAGACGACAAAACTCCAGAATTGGCATTGTTGAGAGTAGTTGCAGACGACATTTTAAATGTGGCTCTTATAATTTGATGTGCCTATAAAATGTTAGAAAACATTGTTGGAATACGAGAAAATGCTGGTTACCAGCATTTTCTCCTATTCCTACAATGTTTTCAGAAGCTTTTGTTTAAAGGAGATTAAAACTCGGAATACTGTGTAAAGGGATAAAAACCAAAGCGCCAGGTTTAAAGATAGTAAATTTGATGCAAATTGTCATGTAGGCAACTTTAGAATAGCCGCACAGGTCGATTGCAAATTAATCTATAAGCCCTTATTTCAAATTAAACGACAATTTTCTGTCTTAAAACCCTCAAATTTGCGGAATTGGATTTCGCCCCCAACCTATTGTCGAACGAAAAGATCAAAGAGGTATAACGAACGGGTAGGTCACGTGATCAGGAAAGGTGACTTGTCAATTTTCGAAAATAATTACATAATTATACATTTCAGCGGTATAAATTTCTTGATATCTTTACATTCCAGATACATTCATTCCTCCCCCGATCAGTCCTTTCTTTTTCACTTTCTTGGACGTTATTCAGCAAACATTCCTAATATTGTTCTCGTTCTGATTCTCAACACTTTTTATATGGTTTAAAGTAACACAATTTCTGATTGACTAAATCAAACGTTTGACGAAGGGTAAATGTCTGTTTTCAACAAGAGGGAAAATGGTTGTTACCAACAAATACCCCTTTTCGCACATTTTTTTTTTCATACTTGTGGACTGCAATTTGTTCGTTTTGCGTTTATTTGTCGTTGCCGACGGTTGTCCATATGAGGGAAATCCCAAAAGGTTGTTAGTTATTTTAGAGAAAGAAAATAAAAGGAAAGTGCTAGATACAGGACGAAGCCCATCCTGCCCAATTACATGGAACCTTGGTTTAAAATTCTCAGTCGAAAGATGATTAGTGATTTTAGTCGGCCTGTTTTGGGTTGGAACAGCAGGGACGTAATACTAGAAACTCCTTTTTGCACAGTAATTATATCTCTGCTTTCACATGGGCGACATCATGCTTGCTTGCGCTATGTTTGGTGTTTGATAACCTTTCTACAGTACATGTAGTTTAGGTTTGATATCGCGGCCATTGCTCCTCTCATGGCTGCCAGTACCCTTCTAATGGCTTCCAGTGCACCCATTCTTGTTTTGCTGTAGCCTCCGTAACAAATAAAGCCTTCTGTGTGCGAAACTTGTTTCAGGCAACTGGCTAATTTGCCAACAAAACATAGTAGACACAACTGGTAGTGTGGAAGAAACAAATTTTGATATAGAACTTTCACCATTACTGCAGTAATAATGACATAATGTACATGGGTCCATGCATGATAAACATGACTGTTTCCTCCCGCAGACAACTTAGTTGTCCCTCTGAAGAAGTTTTAAAACATTGCGACCAAAGGAAAAACTTATATCAGCTCCTCATTTTTTTGGTTTACGGCAAGAAAAGGTGTTTTGTTTGAATACTAGTTTGTAAGAAACATAGTCAAACTTCATTGAACAAATTTCAAATGGCTCAATCTACTCTGATCTTCACACGGAAAGAAAGCTGATCTGTGATATTCAGGATTGTATATATTGTATCATATAGAGGTATGAGGGTAATATGTTTGTTTTCAGAAAGTGTAAGGTAGGTTTTCAACAAGTCATAAAATGGTCCATACAAGACTTAAACTGTTAAGCCGGTTTGAATAGCCTTTGATAAATTTTAGCCAGATAAGGCACGGGGAGAGATCAACACCTTGAATAATTCATTCATTGGGAACATTGGGTCTTCTTTTGTAATAATTCAAATTGATTGACAATCTTATAATTTATATGACAGTATTGACGCTTCGCATGCAGATGTGTGCCTTGGTGTTTTTGTAGACATTGTAGATCAAAGATCAGGCTGCACTGAAGGTGCAATCTGATCTTGGATACACGCTTTCCAATTTTCAGTTGGATATTCTGTGGCCATTGAAATATTTTGATCGTCTTTCTGTTACATACTTTTGTCAATTTTATGTACATAAACGAAGTTGTCTTGAGATACAACATCCACTACTGTGCAGCGCAGGAATTCTCCCAGACATAATTTATACGCTTATGCCGATTTATGTTTTATTACGATTGCAAACAAAAGCAGATTTAACATACACATTTTGTTACAAGCACCTGTAACTTTATATTTCATGAAATCAGTTTCTACCTGAACAAAATTAACGTCAGACAATTTTGGAGCGTTCCTTTAAGAATAAAGATGAACGAAACGTGTTGATGTTTCATTCAAAATTTTTGGCCATAGGAAATATGTCTAAAGTATTCTTTTTACTTCTTAGTGTGTTTTCAAGTTTTTTTTTTTTTTTTTTCACATTATGTTTTTTCAACAGTGAGTGTGCTGCAAATTTATTTCAAGAGTTACTAGTACACTCTGGGAAAAGGGGGTTTATGTATCTTCGTGATGCATTATACCAAGCAAGACGTCATCTAACTGGATCCATTACGTCCATTCTGTCTAACAACCGACTAAATCATGAGGTAGACTGGTCCTTTGGCATACAAAAAAATGGTCAGTAGCAGAAAGTTTCGAAATATGTCAGCCTGCGCGGACTTAGTCTGGATTACCTTCCCCTACCACTACGTTATAGGGTCTGGCAAAGCGCAATAATGGCGGCCTCCATGGCGATCCCAAGGCTAGCACTAAATGCTTTCTCGTTTTTC
Source organism: Tridacna gigas (assembly GCA_945859785.2). Lineage (NCBI taxonomy): Eukaryota > Metazoa > Mollusca > Bivalvia > Cardiida > Cardiidae > Tridacna > Tridacna gigas. The sequence goes on along the minus strand of OX244030.2, from coordinate 45,086,922 downwards.
TTAATTTCAGGTGACCTAGTTTGATCAGTGAATAAAACGAGATCAATTTTGTACAAAATATACATTACCGAATCTAAAACGTGCTTTTGGGATATGGTTTAAATATAAATTTGACTATGAATCATTTTAAAAGTAGCTCTGTTTTCGGGCGTTATGTCGATCCATTGAAATTTCGGATACTTAAAGCATTTCTGATACGTAGTTTTTCTCGCGAAATAAGAACGACAATTAAAACAACTAACTGCCATTACTTTTTTGCAACCGATCTGTTTTCATTTCAGACTCTAGTAGGATTTGATCAAGTGAAATAACAATAATCCGTTACTTCTGCATATTACAAACGGAGGCTGCCAATAATTGCGCTTTGCCTTAGGTAATTTTGAAGTACGGCGGGGTACCAGACTAGCGCGGACTGTGCAGGCTGACAGAAGTCGATATTTTTTTCAGATGCATTAACACCCCCTCCCCCTTTTTCACGAAGCATGACTTGTTTGTAAATGGATTTTTTCTTATTACAAAACAGAGCAACAACAGTTCTGGGGTACATGTTCAACAACCATTCTTAAATGCATTCTAAGCCTTATTCTAGATTTAGAAATTAACTTAATTATTAATATCTGAGTGGCTAAACCATTTGGATTAGCCGATCAGAAATTCCCTTACTTTGAAATTTAGAAAATTCTTGAGACTTAGACTAAGAATATTATTATTGTTCGCAGGTGAATGCGGGCTGATGGTTCTTTTGACGTACCAACATCTTTTTTTTTTAAATAAGCGGTATTCGAAATTTTTGTTTATTTGAATTATCGAGGTTTTATTGTATTTGTTGAAAGGCTACACACTTACGGAAGGTAACAGCTGGGTGCTTGTGTATCACGTTTGGATATTTATGGCCCTTTTGAGATGTGAGAGCATTTATTTGATTTTGTTTACAAACCGAATAAAAGCATACCTAACAGATGAAATGGAAAAGAAAACCAAAGCATTGTAAATCGTGATTGAAGATTTCGCCAGGTGATTCGAAGAATATGGTCTTTGATAGAAATTTCTAATTAAAAGTCAAAAATTTATAACGGTCGCTGCCCGTTGGGTTGTTTGGTGAAGTAACAAGAAAACAATTTATGAAAGTTGTTCGGCATTATTACCGACGCCTTCATTGGTTTGGTCAAATATTCAAATATATATCTACAGAGACAGCCTTGAAATTGTAATAAATTGACTTAAGGTTTGTTAAAACTTATTTGAACCATGCTCTGGCAAAAGGGGCTTAACGCATCTCCGTGATGCATCATACCAAGCAAGACATCAAAAAAGTTAGGGATCCATAAAATTCATTATGTCTAACAACTAACTGTGTCATGAGGTAGACTGGTCCTGCGACATACAGAAAGTTGTCCAGTAGCGAAAAGTTTCGGCTCAGGTCAGCCTGCGCGGACTGCGCAGGCTGACCTGAGTCGATACTTTTCGCAGATGCGTTTAGCCCCCTTTTCACAAAGCATGCCTCATTTATTTTTACATCAGTTGTACATAAGTTTTTATAACTTCGGTCAATTGCTGTCTAGTGCTCGAGCCACAATGTTGAAAGTGACGAAGGTCAACCCCATTGAACAGGGGACTTGATCCCTATTCCGCTGCTCCCACTTAGCCTGTAACCGTTTACCACACAATCCCGAGCTTTGACGACTGGTAGAAAGAAAGCTATTAAAAACATTGTGGAAAAAAAGAGAAAATGTTTTTCACCAGCATATTTTCCTTGCCCTAAATGGTTTCTAACCTTTCGAAGACAAATTTCGTAATCGGAGTCAAAATGATTTTGTCGTCTGCATATGCCTTGGATTTGCACAGGCAAAAATTTTGTCGCGTGGTAAAGGCCCGTTACTACTAAAATCCGAACAATTCGTTATCGCCCAAAAATTTCAAAGGACATGGGCAATAGAAGATGCGCTTAAAGACAGGGAGAATTTACAAAGAATAAAAAAGGGGGGTGCACAGAACGTGCATTCTTTTTTTTTTTTCTTATTTTATTTTGATTTTAGCTGTACATTGTCCACTATATAATTCTGAGCGATAGGATTTGAATCTATTGGCGTTTAAATTGAATTTAAAAAATATCATTTGTCACGGCAAGCGTTTTTGCCACCAAACAAGTAAACACATTTTCTTTAATCATCAAATCCTTTTTTCAAGAAATTTACCACGACAAACGATGCAAGCGCCCCCTCACTTGAATGATGGATACTTCATCCCACCCTTTCGAATAATGACATCACAATCTGAGCGACTTCCAGTCACGTGAAAACAAATCATCGCTATTGGCTTCATGAATACGGCTATAGCGGACAGCGTAGATCAAGATCAGAACGTGCAGTCTGATCTTGGATCTACGTTGTCCGCAACTTTATTGTTTAACTATTTTACTACAGTTCCCTTGACTTACATTGAAAATCGCTGTTTTAGGTCTCATTGTACTCTTTACCTCACGATAAAAGTCTGGACTTGTCCGAATTGAAAGCCTCTGCAGACAAGAAGTTAACCCTTTCCCAAACTTTGGCGACAAATTTTGGACTGGTCTAAATTGAAAGAGTTTGAGACGACAATTTAAATTTGATGAAAATGGCAGAAAGGTCTCAAAAAGGGTAGAAAACACTGTGGGAAAAGGAGAAATTGCTCGTTACGAGCAATTTCTCCTTTTCCCACAGTGTTTTCAAAAGACTTGTACTGCAGACACGTGAAAACCAGGGCTTGTTTGGGAAAGGGTTAAATGATGCTTATATCAAAAGGTTCATCTCTGACAGGCTTAAAACTTTGTGGGAAAAGGAGAAAATTCAGCTTACCAGTTTTTTTTTTTTTTCCTCGTTTTCCCACCATATTGTTTAAAAAAAACAAAACTTTTTTTTTTTTAATCTCGTTAAGATAGGGAATTATTTGGTCCATGGTTATAAACAAGTTTATTTCTTTTCATTTTGCAGTATAAGAGATGTGAGATGTGATTTATTTAATCAAGACTTCGATAATTGTTATGTAGGCCTGCTACAACCTAGTAGGGTTGGTGGAAACATAATGGAAAAAGGAGAAAATGCTGGTTACCTCATTGTTTTCAAAAGCCTTTTTTCACCAGTTAACTTTTTAGTAAACGACAATATTTTAGACTAGCCTAAATTGAAAGCAGTTGCAGAAGACAAATTAAATGTGACTGAAAAAAAAAAAAATGAAATTTGTTTTGGGAAGGGTAGAATACATTATGAGAAAAATGAGAAAAAAGCTGGTTACCAGCATTTTCTCCTTTTCCCGCAATGTTTTTAAACGACTTCTTTCTCAGGGTTGTTACAAATCGGGGTTGTGTGGTACACACTTAAAAAATGGGATTGTTTGGCGATTGTCCTTTCCATTTCGCAGAGAAAGAGATAGCGTATTTTATTGAATCACGACTTCGATAATTGTTATATACAACTTGGTTGGAGGTGGTCAAAATGGCGATTGCTGCCTCGCTGATTCTATTTACGTTTTTCATTTACTTTGTTATGGCATTTCAAGATACAATTAGTCCCGTCATTTATTGCCAAATTGTCAATTTTCCATTCGATTGAACTGTTACTATGGCATTAGTGACTTGATAATACAACTTCTTGGACGCGACGTAAATTTGGTTTAAGGCTGAAAATACGCTTCGGCCAGACTTTATTAGGTGTAAGGCGTAATGAAGTAGAAGAGTTGTTTATTTCCCGGGGCATTCCAATGCCCGTTTCACTGTTCACAGACTGAATAATTCAAAGCCCATTAGCCCAGTCGCTTGCGAAGATGGTTTGAAAACAGAGAGTTGCTGATTCGAATCCATAATTTTGCAAACTAGTAGTCATTGCGACAGGATTCATTCCTCAGACACAGCTGATTGTTTTTTCGACAATATCAGCGTGGGAGTGCAGCCAGTGGCTTAGGCAGAATTTTGTGCGAAGTACTATTAAAAGAAACTCAAGCGGAAAGCATGGATAGAAGCACTGGCCGGTGCTATGTTACTGAAATAATGTTGGATACGGAGTCAAAACATTATACAATCAAACAAAATAGACCTGATTTTTGGGTGCTATGGAAAGGAGGGTGCGGTCTTTTATGAACTGGCAGTATTTGTGAGTTGTTAATAGAATGATCTCATCGAAACGTTTATGATGAGCGCACACAACAAATGTTTCAGGGGTGAAATATTTAAATGAAATGCTAATTGATAATGGGGACATGATCACTCTATAGATTCATCGGTTTGTCCTTTAACTCTTTACCAAACGACAAAATTTTAGACTGGTCCAAATTGAAAGCATTTGCAGACGTCAAAATGAATTTTACCAAAAATTGAAGTTTGTTTTGGGAAGGGTAGAAAACATTGTGGGAAAAGGAGAAAATGCTGGTTACCAGCATTTTCTCTTTTTCCCACAATGTTTTCAAAAGGCTTCTTTCTCAGGGCCGTTAAAAGTCGGGATTGTGTGGTAAAGAGTTAAACCTAAATCGAAATCTCCTACAGCATGAGTTTCGGGAAATGGTATATGTAAAATACTCTTGTAATCACTGGGGTATAAACCCTGTCAGCGCCATGGGCCAAAACAGGGACTTTGCGGGCGACATAGATCAAGATCAGACTGCACAAAGCGTGCAGTCTGATCTTGATCCGCTTGTTTAGTCAAGCATATCAGATAAACTTTGAATCTTTCCGGGTGGTAGTGCATTGATTTTCAACCGTTCACAGAAGTCGGGTTTACATTTGCCGCTGCAATAATTAAGTCAAAGCATATAATTATTTAATCAATCGAAAAACGAAACAATATGAAACTGCACGCTGATCTTATTGTACACGGTCCGCAAGAACGAATATCTTGATGACAGCTCACAAAATCTCTTTTTATTTTTCCTTGGTGAATGGCGTTGCTTATACAAGGTATATATTTGCATCGTCAGAACAATGGGGTCCCTGAGCAATGCTTAATGTCTTTGAATACTAGGCCTTATTTTTATCAAAAAAATAACCTGTGGATCTTACCAACCTTTTTGCATATTCTGATTGCATGGAGCTTTCCAAATCTTAACCTGGCTTCAGCAATTACTATTTGGCACACTGGATTGTGACCGACTTATAAGATTTTAGGTAAACAACTTTCCGATTTTTTTTTTTTAAATTGATTTGAAGTGCATCCATTTGCTTCATTATTTTAAGTGTTTTCCATTTCACATAACGACGTGGATCTAGACTACTCTGCATTAAACGTCCTTCTTCATGTATTGTAAACGGACATGTATAGAGAATAGAGAATTATTTGCTTTCTTTTTGGACTGTAAATACCTACGTAATTCATTTGGCACTCTGTCTACCCTGTCTGGAATGACAGAATCTAGAAGTAGGTATCTTTCCATCTGTCTGGTTTGCTTGCTGTACATTTGCTAATCTTTATGTCCCACCATCTCTCTCTCTCTCTCTCTCTCTAAAAAACATAGACAGCACAGTAACCTCTACCTTTTGACCCCAACTATCACCGTTTCCAATTTGTCTGACGTATGCCCTGGAGCAGTTGTAAGCATCAGTGGAAGAGGGAATGATTCGATATAGAAATATTCAACTCTTTTACCGACAAGACCGACTGGTTTTCTTTTTGCACACAGGGTAGGCTCGAAATCAGAATGCTCTCTGCATGCAATCAGATCTTAAATCTACATCTTCCGATTCTTGGCTTTAAACTGCGACAAAATAATCAGTTGTAGTTACATATTGGTTTACTCTTTGAATTAAGACAACTGTTTATTTTGAGGTTATAGAGTTTACCTTTAGAATAGTTATCACGACTCAGTTTTTTTTAAACAGACTACAATATTTAAGTCTTTACCAAACAATAAAATTTTGAACTCGACCAAATTCAAAGCTTTTGCAGACGGCAAAATCTTCAAATGATGATTTCTGTCTTTGAAAAGGTGGAAAACATTGTGGGAAAAGGAGAAAATGCTGGTTACCATCATTTTCTCCTTTTCCCATATTGTTTTCAAAAGCCCTTTTCCCTAGGGTCGTTAAAACTCAGGACTGTAAAGTAAAGAGTTAAGACTTGTCCAGAAAGCATTTGCAGACGACATTATTTGATTTGGCTCAAATGATAAGACTTGTCTTTGAAATGTTAGAAAACATGGTGGGAAAAGGTATCATGTGACAGCGACATCGGCTTGAAATGTAAGATGAATACATATATAAGTGCTTTCTATACTGCGCATCATCCACGTGTCTGTTACAGATGCTATAAAATTTTCGAGCGGTGCTCTGGCAAAAGGAAGTTTAATGCATCTCCGTGATGCAGTATACCAAGCAAATCATCACATAGCCATGGATCCATAAAATCGACTTTGTCTAACAACTAATTGAATCATGAAGTGGAAATGGCTCTTTGACATGTTGAAAATTGACCTGACTACGCAGGCTGACCTGGGTCGGTACCTTTTGCAGATGCATTAGAACCCCTTTTCAAAGAGCATGGCTCATATATGATTGCAGAGATATGTCTGATACAAAAGGTCAACTATTTTTTCCATTGATTACTAGAGAAAAGAAGTTTCAAAATGATACATCCAGTATGGCATTTATTACAAAGAATAGGTTTTGGTAACATAGATGTCAGTTTCTATTACATAATGTTTAACATCTGGGACTGCATTCACCACCATTCTTTATTACATTCTGAGTCTAGAGCTAAATTAAGAAAGTATCACAATATTTGATTGGATGAACTGTTTGGTCTAGGCAATCAAAGATAAGGTCATATACAGGTACACTGTGCAAGCTTTAGGTGACTAATTTTAACTGTTTGTTCAAGTCTTTTTCAGTTGTGTAACAGCAGCCTGTGAATCTTGCAATGTGTCCCCTGTGTTTTTCTGCACTCGACCTTTTTTTTTTCTAAGAAACTGGCTGCTTTCCCACATTAACAAATAACAAATTAACAAATTAGACACAGTGTTTAGCAGTGAAAGCAGAAAACTTCGAAACGTTTCAACCAACTACATAGTCTTTAAAGGAGGCAATTCAGTATTTTATAATCTCGCCAAACTTTAAAGAATTGATTTATCACTAAATTAAGTAGGGCGACAGCTGGCAAATCATCCGAAAAGTAGAAAGACAAAGGTAAGAAAAAAACAATCAGTGATAAATCCTTAATTGGCTACGTAGTCTCTTACGGTATTTTTAGATTTCGCGCCAGAGTTTCGCAAAGATGTGTGGGAATATCACATGATCGATCACGACGATTCGTATTCAAATAAGTATGATTACGTCACATCTGATGTGACTAAATATAGACTGAGTTATCGATTGCAAAACGACGGTCCCTCTATTTAAAACGCGAAAACAGCACTAGATGCAACTGTTTATACGATTGCAAAGAAAAACATTTATAGTTGTATTTACTGGTGTTTTACAAGTAAATTTGATTTAAGGAATATTATCTAAATAGGCCCTTTCAGCTGTAGAACTGAAATGATGTTTAGAACTATAAACGACAACGAACCCGGGAGTAAACGGTAGATAGAAGTCCTTGCCTTTTTTTTTTTTTTTTTTTAACAAAAGTGAAGATCTTTTGAAATCGGTGTTTGATTCATAACAAATGAGCCATGCCCTGGAAAAAGGGGAGCTTAATGCATCTGCAAAAAGTGTCATTCCAGGCTGACCTAGGCCGAAACTTTTTGCCACTGGTCAATTTTCCGCAAGTTCAAGGAGCAGTTTATCCCATGATTCAGTATGATCACGTGATGACTTGCCAGGTATAATGCATCACGGAGATGTATTAAACCCCTTTTTCCAGAGCATGGCCCAATTACATGGAAAGATGGGCTCTCACTCCTTACCTCAATACCAAACAATCCTGAGTTTTAACGACGCTACTAAAGAAAGCTTTTGAAAACATGGTGGGAAGAGGAAACAAATGCTGATAACCAGCATTTTCTCTTTTCCAACATTGTTATCTACCCTTTCAGGACCAAATCTCATCAACTGAGTCATCTGCGGATACTTTCGATTTTAAAAAATCCAGATTTTTTGTCTTTCGGAAAGGATTGAACTGCTAAAAATCCAACTGAAACTTCGTAGCCAATGATGGAACCCTAACAACAGAATTTTAAATATACATCTTTCCGGACAAATCTCGCAACATCGGACATTGTAGACCAAAGATCAGAATGTGCAGTATGCTCTTTAGCTCCGCAAAAAGTTATTAAGTTATGCTTAACAGCAAATTTACGCTTCCATCTAAACTGAACTTTTTTTCGAGGGATAAAGATTCTATTCTTTTTCAAATGAAGCTGTTTTTATTCAAGTTTACAGCCACGTATCGGATACTGAGGATCAAGGATCAGACTTCGTGTTCTGTGCAGTCTTATCTTTTTCTTTGCTGTCAGCAGAAAATAATGTACACTCATCTGGCTGGAAGAGCTGAATCATTATTTTTTTTTTTACAAAATCTACAACGAAGAAATGTACGCCTTATTTTCCTGATTCACTCTTTCAAGGGATATTTAATGAAACACGTGCATATACTAAACGCCTTTTCATGCAAATAAAGCTTTTATCGCTACTTTAAACTGTCTTTAAAAACGTTAACGTTCTTGCAAATGAAAAACTTGCATGCTACATTCTACTTTGCCCTCAATGTTTTCCATAAAATAAAACACGTTTTGATTTTCATCATTATAATATTTAGTCTGTCACCTTTTGTGGTGTTGGCTAGTCTAAAATTGCGTCGACGGAGATGGGTTAATGTAAAGGCTTATCATCTTCATCTGCTTTGTACTTTCCTTGATTGTATGTAGTAAAGTGATAAAGAAAATTGCGAAAGCCTTTTGACAGCTAATATTAATTAGACTTCCACTAAGAAAATAAATACCGGAGAATCTTTGAAGGAAATTCGCACCTGCACACGCTTAATATAATCCACGAGGCTTCTTAAAAATTGAGTAGGAGATTACATAATTTTAAGGGGAGTTTTTTCAGAGTTTCGCTAATCCCTTACATCAATCGTGTTTAAAGGGGGGATAATCAGATTTCTATTATCATGCAAAACTTAAATGTTTTATCACTAAATTTAGTTTGGCAAAAACTTTTAACCAAATTTAAATAAGAGTAAAAAGTTAAAAAAGAAGAAGAAGAAGAAAAAAAAAAAAAAAAAAAAAAAAAAAAGAAGGTATTTCTCTAATGAAATACGTAGCCTTTTCAGGTAACTTTATATTCTACGCAAGAATTTTATGATAGCTCTTGGGAATATCTCGGTGTCAATTACACACGTCGATTATGTCAGCTCAAATTTAAAAAAGTGCGATGACGTCATATTTGCAGTCAAACTGACCATCTCATATCTAAACTCAAAAAGAACTATACCTTTATACTGAATGTAACCAACCAGTTTCTCTATGTTTGCACAAAAAATAATATTTTGTCGTTTGTATCAGTATTTGACAAGAGAGAAATTCTGATTCACGTATATAAATAGGCCCCTTTAAGAGAATTTTATTTCCTGAATATATACTGTACAAGAAACGACAGAAAAACACTTAAAGAGAGATAGAAAGGTCTTGTTCTTAAATTTTATGGAATACTTCCAGGAAATAGAAACAACTGCTGGTTACATGCTCAACCCGTAGAGCGCTTAGCTTAATTTTTGTAGTTAATATATTTAGATCAAGATCAAACTTGCCCAAAGCGGACAGTATAGATCCAAGCTCAGACTGCACATAACGTGCAGTCCTATCTTGAATCTACACTGTCCGAGACTTTGTAAAATGTTCGGGCAAAATACCCCCGAAAGGATTCAGTCCACGCAGGCTGACCTGAGCTGAAACTTTTCGCTATTGGTCAATTTTCTATTCGTCCAAGGACCTGTCTACGAGTACCTCATGATTCACTCGGTGTTAAAAAAAGTGGCTATTATGGATCCATATAATTATGTGATGGCTTGATTGGTATAATGTATAACGGAGATGCATTAAACCCCGTTTTGGTAGAGCATGGCTCATATACTTAGTATATGATAGCTCAAGGTGTGGTAGGAAATCGGAGAAAATTTGACAGCCCTGTCCTCTTTGACAGAGAATGTTTAACCGAAAAGACAACCTCGCCTTCGGTCTAGATAAGTTCAGAAACGATTTTCAGTTGTTTTCCTACCATCGAAGGTGTCAAACGACACTTACAAACAAGCATTGACGCTGATCTCATAAATTGTATAAAAGCTTCTGCATTTCTCGGATTGCCATGCTCTGTATTGTATTGCATTGCATTGTATTGTATTGTATTGTATTGTATTGTATTGTATTGTATTGTATTGTATTGTATTGTATTGTATCGTATCGTATCGTATCGTATCGTATCGTATTCCTGCTATTCCACAAGGACGACAGTGTGGCAACCTCCTCATTCTCGTGTTTTTTTTTTACTCTGGATAGATTAGATGTGGGAGGAATCAGAATTCAGCCGTGCAAATTTCAAAATAAAGAGATTCTACCTTTCGAAGCACTCGTCCGATGGGCGCAGGTGCTTCTTAGATTTCATGGAAGCGTTTATCAAATCTTATTACTATAAGTCATAAGCAACGCAAACAGAGAACTGATAGAATTTGATTGAAGGGTTTTTGATTGTTGCATAAAACATTTGTTAGCGGAACTCCTCGCTGTTTTCGCGGATATTCTCGCTGTTTTATCACTAAACAATGTGTTTTACTTGGTTTAAGAGATACCTAGAATGAAGTCAGTGATCAAACACGTCAGTTTACCATAAGTGTTACGTCGAAAGATAAAGCAAACTGCAAATAGATATGAGTCATGCTCTGAAAAAAAGGGGATCATAATGCATCTGCGAAAAGTATCAATTCATGTCAGCCTGCGCAGTCCGCGCAGGCTGACCTTGACCTAAACTATTCGATTTTGGTCAATTGTCCATATGTCCAAAGACCAGTTTACCTCATGATTAGGTGGGCTGTAAAAACATTTGCTATTATGGATCCATAATGATGTGATGGTATGATTGGTATCATGCATCACGGAGATGCCTCAAGTCCGCTTTTCACAGAAAAGGGCTTATAATAATAATTCTTTATAAACACTTTTACTTTTATTACATAGGAGTCTTTGCCGTTATCAATTAAAATTCTAGACTCCTTCGACTTGAAATCATTGCAGATTCCAAATTAAATTTGGCTCAAATGTTTGCATGTTTCTTTGAAAGAGTAAAAAAAATTTTTGAGAAAGGAGAAAATGCTGGTTACCAGTATTTTCTCCTTTCCCATAATGTTTTCAAAATCCATTTTCTTCCAGGTTGTTAAAACTCGGGTTTGTTTAGCAAAAGGTAAAGGCATTGGTGTTGTTTTGGTATTCAAATAACGGGATTTTCGTCGTTTTGCATTTGGTAACCCTGTCTATTTCATGAGATAGGATATGACGTCATCATACAGTATACCTACATGTATATGGATACATTCGGCATACCTCGGGTGATCCGGTGATCAAATCCCTCGGCTATATCACGTACTGTAGCTTGATTTGCACCTACACGGTACATTTTGCACATCTCCGGAAGCACACCGCTTTACCATTATTGAAATTGTAAGGCTCCTCTTAAAAAAGAAAGCATGAGTAAATTTTCTATCGTTATTTTTCTGAGAATATTTCAGTCGGCAAACACTTTGAACATTCAATTTTTAGCGTGGTTTATTAATTCCGTTGGGAGCTTTCATCAACAGATCGATAGAGGTGAATAACTTCACCGTAGTTGTTCATGTAGTTGCTAAGTGATCTATAGGGGCGCCGCCATATTTAAGATCATGTGATTGGTAGTTCAAAATGGAAGCCTCCTTTATACGGACGAGGTTAGATGTAGGTACGGAATCGGCCGAGTTGTGACGAGTGTATATGGGTACAATCCTAATTAATCGTCGCATATTATTGATCATGTGACATTCCCACAAACGTACGTAGAATTCTTTTGCAAAATCTAAACAATACCATAAGAAGCTAAGTATACTTGAAAGTTAGAACCATTAAAAAGATTTTATTTTTCAATTTTTCATTTTTTATTAGCTCACCTGAGCACGAAGTGCTCATGGTGAGCTATTGTGATCGTGCTGTGTCCGGCGTCCGTCGTGCGTCGTGCGTCGTCAACTTTTTACCTTGTGTACGCTCTAGAGGCCACATTTTCAGTCCGATCCTCATGAAACTTGGTCAGAATGTTTGTCTTGATAAAGTCTCGGACGAGTTTGAAATTGGGTCATGTGGGGTCAAAAACTAGGTCACTAGATCAAATCTTAGAAAAACCTTGTGTACGCTCTAGAGGCCACATTTTCAGTCCTATTCTCATGGAATTAGGTCAGAATGTTTGTCTTGATAAAATCTGGGACGAGTTCGAAATTGGGTCATGTGGGGTCAAAAACTAGGTCACTAGGTCAAATCTATGAAAAACCTTGTGTACGCTCTAGAAGCCGCATTTTCAGTCCGATCCTCATGAAACTTGGTCAGAATGTTTGTCTTGATAAAATCTCGGACGAGTTCGAAATTGGGTCATGTGGGGTCAAAAACTAGGTCACTAGGTCAAATCTTAGAAAAACTTTGTGTACGCTCTAGAGGCCACATTTTCAGTCCGATCCTCATGGAACTTGGTCAGAATGTTTGTCTTGATAAAATCTCGGACGAGTTCGAAATTGGGTCATGTGGGGTCAAAAACTAGGTCACTAGGTCAAATCTTAGAAAAACTTTGTGTACGCTCTAGAGGCCACATTTTCAGTCCGATCCTCATGGAACTTGGTCAGAATGTTTGTCTTGATAAAATCTCGGACGAGTTCGAAATTGGGTCATGTGGGGTCAAAAACTAGGTCACTAGGTCAAATCTTTGAAAAACCTTATGTACGTTCTAGAGGCCACATTTTCAGTCAGATACTTGTGAAATTTGGTCAGAATGTTTGTCTTGATAAAATCTCGGACGAGTTTGAAATTGGGTCATGTGGGATCAAAAACTAGGTCACTAGGTCAAATCTTGGAAAAACCTTGTGTACGCTCTAGAGGCCACATTTTCAGTCAGATACTTGTGAAATTTGGTCAGAATGTTTGTCTTGATAAAATCTGAAACGAGTTTGAAATTGGTTCATGTGGGGTCAATAACTAGGTCACTAGGTCAAATCTTAGAAAAACCTTGTTTACGCTCTAGAGGCCACATTTTCAGTCCAATCCTCATGAAACTTCGTCAGAATGTTTGTCTTCATAAAATCTCGGACGAGTTCGAGATTGGGTCTTGTGGAGTCAAAAACTAGGTCACTAAGTCAAATCTTCAAAAAACCTTGTGTGTGCTCTAGAGGCCACATTTTCAGTCAGATACTTGTCAAATTTGGTCAGAATGTTTGTCTTGATAAAATCTCAGAAGAGTTCAAAATTGGGTCATGCGGGGTCAAAAACTAGGTCACTAGGTCAGATCTTCAAAAAACCTTGTGTACGCTCTAGAGGCCACATTTTTAGTCAAATACTTATGAAACTTGGTCAGAATGTTTGTCTTGATAAAATCTCATACGAGTTCAAAATTGGTTCATGTGGGGTCAAAAACTAGGTCACTAGGTCAAATCATCAAAAAACCTTGTGCACGCTATAGAGGCCACATTTTCAGTCAGATACTTGTGAAATTTGGTCAGAATGTTTGGCCTATTGACTCAGGTGAGCGATCCAGGGCCATCATGGCCCTCTTGTTATTTTTATTTATTTATTAATTTATTCTTTCTTATTCGAAGAAACGTTGCAAGCTAGGTATACTCTAAATTTAGTACCATTAAAAAGATTCTATCTTTTCCTTTTCTTTCTTATTCGAAGAAACGTTGCAAGCTTTCGCCGTACTTATCTAAGTGATATAACATTATTGACATTTGGTTTGATTATACAAATCTGAACTGCGCCCTTTCAATACCTGTATTAAGTATTAATTAAATCATTTGAGCCATGCTCTGTGAAAAGGAGGCTTAATGCATTTGCGAAAAGTATCGACCCATGTCAGTCCGCGCAGTCCGCGCAGGCTGACACGGGCCGAAACTTCTCTATATTTTTAACTTTTCTCCATATCAAGGGGTAATTGTACCTCATAATTTAGTCGGTTGTTTGACAAAATGGATTTTATGGATTCATAAGTAGGTATTGTCGTGCTTGGTATAATGCATTACGAAGGTGCATTAAGCCCTGTTTTGTCAGAGCAATGCTCATTTAAAATGGACCAGAGAAGCAAAACAACAATGCAAGACGGCCACCATAACCCCGAACCTTTAAATGCAGAAACTCTTGTTAAACCCATTATTAATTCTATACAGATTCTTCTTTGGGTTAACTCTTAAACAGACGACAAAAATTTGGACCCATCAAAATTGAAAGCATTTGCAGATAACAGACTTAATGTGGCTCAGATGATGATTATTATTATTATTATTATTATTTTTTTTTTTTTTTTTTTTTTTCTGTAAAATGGTAGAAAACATTGTAGGAAAAGGGAAAAATGCTGGTTACTCCTTTCCCACATTATTTAAAAAAACCCATTATTAATTCTATACAGATTCTTCTTTGGGTAAACTCTTAAATAGACGACAAAAATTTGGACCCATCAAAATTGAAAGCATTTGCAGATAACAAATTTAATGTGGCTCAAATGATTATTATTTTTTTTTTTTTTTTTTTTTTTTTTTCTGTAAAACGGTAGAAAACATTGTAGGAAAAGGGAAAAATGCTGGTTACTCCTTTCCCACATTATTTAAAAAAAAAAGTCCCTTTTAATAAGGGTCGTAAATTTTCGGGATTGTCTTGCAAAGGGTCACACTAGTGCGTGTGGAACAAGGGAGAAATATTTTAATGTAAAAATGTATTTTAATGAAAGAGGACACTTTTTTTGATCGGTACGGAAAACATTGCGGGAAGGAGGAGCAATATAGCTTGTTAACCAATTGCTCCTTTTCCCAGTAAATTTTCAAAAGTTGTTTACTTCAGGAGTGTGAAAAGTTCTGTTCGTAAGGTTTTAGGTAAAGTACTTTCACTTCTTTTCTTTGTAAAAGGAATTAATGGAAAGAATGTTTTGTAGCAAATAAAGTTGAATGTACTGGTTTTAGACAAGAGAAAAAGAGTTGGGTGTTATAAATCTCCTTTCTTTGGTAGTTGGAGTGCTTCGATAAACATCGTTCAACACCAGCCTACCGGTTCCTTATTTACTCATCAAATAATGAAGATTGTGACGGTACAGGACGAAATGGGGTTGCCTTGCTGAATTCCAAATGAATGTTTGTACAGAAGTGTTTCAGTAAATTTAGATAGGCCCTATTATTTGGCTATTTATAGATATACTATTAACCATTTTAAGGTACCAATTCTTCCTATTAGAAATTCTTGATTTGATGGACGTGAGACACTGGCCGGACAAAACTTCGGAATATTCTATGTTTTGGCTCGAGTTCTGTTAAGGTCTCCAGGAAGGAATAATCTTGACTGAGGAATATGAGTTGTGAAAGCCAAGCCCGGTGGCCCTGTCAGTAACACCTTGGGCTTGAAAACCCGGGGTCGCTGGCTCGATTTCAAGCTCGGCCAAATTCTTTCCCCGTATTGATGATTGTCATTGCGACTGGATTCATTCCTGCTGAAAATTGTTTTGACAATGTTTGTTTTGGAAAGAAGCCATTGACTTAGACAGAATCTTGTGCGAAGTACTGGTAAAAGAAAATCCAAAAAGGCATAAGTAACCGCAGTATCACAAAAATGTTAAAGATGGCGTGAAGCATCAAACAAGCAAAGACACTAACAACTTGTAAAACTTGTTTCACAATGGACGTAAATAAATAGATTGAATTAACCTAGACTGACGGGGCGGCGTTAAGATCAAATCGTCGTAATTCATTTATGATAATACTTGCAAAACAAACCACAGTTCAACTAACTGTCAGGAAAAGGGCGGTATTATTCCCGCCTTTTATGGAGCAGTCTAAATTCCACTCTGATCTACATAAACTTTCGATCCCGTTCAACATAGGATATTTTATGACATATGTATGAGCCATACTCTGGCAAAAGGGGGCTTAATGCATCTCCGTGATGCATGATACCAAGCAAGACATCACATAATTAGGGATCCATAAAATCCATTTTGTCTAACAACCGACGGAATCATGAGGTACACTGATCCTTGACCATACGGAAAAATTGAGCAGTAGCAAAAAGTTTCGGCCCAGGTCAGCCTGCGAAGGCTGACCTGATCGATACTTTTCGCAAATGCATTATGCAACCTTTTCACAGAGCATGGCTCATATCTCTTTTAACTAAAACAATCACGAGTTATAAAGAGGGCGGTTCGGTACTTCAGAATCATTGCAAACCGTAAAACTGTTTCATCACTTAATTTGGTGCGGTAATGATTTTTAAAACATCAACTATAGATAGAAAAGAGAAGAGCAAGAGGCAAGACAAATTTGATGGTATATCCATAAAGCGATGCGGAGCCTCCTGAGGAATTTATAGATGTCGGGTGATAATTTCGCAAAGGTTTTGGGGAAAGTCAGCAGATCAATAAACACGTGTTGTTTATGTGGGATCGTATTCAAAAGGTACAATGACGTCATATCTGATATCACGAAATAGACGAAATTTCCGGTTGCAAACCATGCTGTTATTCAAACTGCACAATTTGATAGAATATAACTGTAACTGTCCATCTTTTTTAACGCTTGCACAGAAAAAAACAAATGTTTGGTAGCATTAAACATTATATCTGTATTACGAATTTTCAAAGAAATTTTGATTCAGGGCTAAATATCTAAATAGTCATTTGAAAATGTAAAAAAACAAAAAGAGGAAAAATTCTGTTATCCAGCGGTTTTATTATCAGATCTATTATCAATATTATCATAATAATAATAATAATAATAATAATTATTATTATTATTATTATTATTACCTCAATGATTTCCATACTATTCGGGACAAATCCTATCATTGATACCACATTTAATTTGATCGCAAAACAAAAACAAAATCAAAGAATGAAAACAGAAAAATTGTCGAACAATGTGGGCGTGTTTTTCAATAGCTATCTACTTGCAAGGTCTTATCTCTCTACCAGGCGACAAATTTTAACACTCGTCCGTATTGCAAGCTTTCCCAGAAAAAAAAAAGACATAAGCTACGCTCAGGCAGAAGGGGTTAATGCATGTACGTATGTATTGTATCAATCAAGCCATCACATTTCATAATCGCAACTTTTTTTTTTAACAACTGACTGAATCATGAAGTAGAATGGTCCTTGGACATACAGAAAATTGACCTATAGCGAAAAGTTTCGGCCCAGGTCAGCCTGCGCGGACTGCGCAGGCTGACCTGAATCGATACTTTTCGCAGATGCATTAAGCCCCCTTTTCACACAGCATGGCTTCTATGGGACATTCTCTTTGAAAACGGATTTTAATGCATCTGAAAAAGTATCGACCTACGTCAGCCTGCGCAGTCTGTGCAGGTTGACCACTATCGAAACTTTTTGCTATAGGCAAATACATGTATTCGGCATGTCAAAGGACCATAATAACTCATGATTCAGTAGGTTTGCAGACAAGACTTGCTTTGTATAGTACAATAGGAAGATGCATTAAACCTCCTTTCCCTAAATTCCCGCGTAAATAAATGTGACACAAAGTAAAAAAGACATTGTGGGAAGAGGAGAAAACTCTAGTAAGAAACATTTTCTCTCCAATTCCAACTACCTTTAAAAAAAAATCATCCATTCCCTGCAGAATGAAAACACCAAGTCTTGGGGGTTTTTTTTGAAGGGTTGAAAAGTTGACTAATGTTTTCTTTCATACTCGAGCCAAATACTTGTAGGTTACGAGCAGTTTCTCTTTTGCCAGAATGTTTTCAAAAGTATGTCCTCTGCACAATGGAAAAATGCCGTTTGCAAGACGTACGTATTGTGTCAATAGAAATGGGGTAAAGAGAGGCGGATGGGTAAAAAAGTCTATTTCTATGGGAACGGATTGATCACAACTATTGGTTGAGTTGCATAGACTTTTGTGAAATCGATTTTTTTTTTTGTAAAAAAAAGTAGGTAGTTCCATTCACTAAAACTGTGACAAAGAATAAAGCGACCGATCACAAAGTTTTCGTAAACACTCGCTGCTTATAATTAATTAGTCATCAGTCTTATCAAATAGAGCGGAATATCCTCTACTATCAAAATCATTGATTTTTCAAATGATATCTAAAAGTTAGTCATCCCTTTATCGTCAGCGGTATTTGGATTTTCTTTGCTATTTATTTTAGTAACATCGTCGTTCTAGAAAAAGAAGGCTTTTGAAAACATTGTGGGGAAACAGTGTTTTCTACCCTTTCAGAGACAAATCCCATTATTTGAACCACTAATATTTTGGTCGAAAATGCATTCAATTTGTACCAATCTAAAGTTTTATCGCCAAGTTGAGGGTAAACTGTTTCAGGGCCAATTACTAGTCAAGAATTCAACCTTTTCAACCTTTTTCGATACCTGAAAATACAATCGACCAAAAATTTGTTATCCTACGGGTTATACCATACAATCAGGCGGGATAGATTCAAGATCAGGTTGCACGTTCTTTGCTGCCTGATCTTGGTCTATGTCATCTGAAAAAGCCCATTTTTCACCTACTATGCTGAAAGGGTTAGGGGTATTATCAGCGCACTACCAATGTATCAAGTTGTTTATTAAAGCGGATCCGATAATGGTCTGCGGTTCATGCCTCCATTTCTATACACGTTACTTCTCCCCCACACTTAAACGAAAAGAATTCGAAAAAAAAAAAAACATCATAACTCCACATAGAATCTTCAAGACCACTCAGTATACATAAATACATACTTTACATTTTAATTTTATTGAGAGAATTCTATTTATGTTCAAGAAATATGTCAATAAATTCCAGAACATGGTAATCGTCTATACCAACACTAGAAAGAAAGATCTAGAATAGCATACTTTGGGGCTAAAGATCAAATTATCAGATTGTTAGGATGACTTAGGAATTTTTATGTGATTAATTCAAAATCCTTTAAATTTCAGCTTGTAATGTCCTCTACGAAGAAGGTCCACCAAGATAAGTCTGCACGGTAGTGCAGCCTGATCTTCGTCATTTCTCATCTATTCCTAATTATTTATTAATCTTTACGAGACCTCTATCAAATTTAATCCCTTTGTAGATACCAAATTATCATAGGATGTGTTTGATTGTTGTGAATCTAGTAAGATATAGGCAAAGGATTAGCCGAATGAGTCGTAACTATCCGGGGTACTTGAGTTCAAATAACTCTAGACTTTGGAATGTTTGAGACCGTTACAAAATGTGTGTTACTGAATAGAGTTACTGTTATTTCTCCCAGTTTCGAATACCTCTCTTCGTAATTGTTTATCTTTATATTTGTTTCGATCTTTAACCCTGAACCATAATGAGACCGCCACGTTAAACGACCAATGAGCAATAAGATTTTAGAAAACGTTGTGGGAAAACAAGAAAATGCTGGCAACCAGCATTTTCTCCTTTTCCCACATTTTTTTCTACCCTTTCAAAGGTAAATCGAATCATTTTAGCCCATTTAATCTTAAAGTCCTGCCGTCTGGTAAAAGGTTTTTTTTTTTTCTTTCATTTCTTTACCACGTTACAGTGACCATTGCACATGTCCATTATCTTTTTTTTAAAAACCGACTGATGTACAAATACGAATAGTTTTTACGATCCTGTGGTTGCCATCCTTTGAATAATATTAGAAAAATGGAGCAATGGCCCGTTGCAAGCAGTATTTCCTTCACCCACAATGTTTTTTAGTAAGTCAAAAAAGACATTTTCCTTTCCCTTAAATGCTCAACCTTTGTGTTTCATGTAGTGACAGGTTTGAAAATGACCTGCGCAGTGATGGATTGAAGCAGCCCTACTACACTGTACTTAAAGCCGCTGGCTTCTTTATCATACAAAGTGCACAGGTAAAAAGACTTCCGGCGATGATAAAATTTAATGAAAGTGTTCTTGCGCTTACATGTAGCTACTAAGCACAAGTATTTAATTATGGTCTCGAACACAAGACCCCTGGATTTCCTGTGCATTACAATACTACTACGGCGGGGCTACCGAGGCTGTGCTCCGTTTAATACAACAGACATAGGAACCTGATGTTGGGTAGTTTCTTTCGTATTTTGGATATAGACTTTGCTCCTTGAATTCGGGTATCTGTATATCCAACCCATTTTGTTAGCTGGCTGGCCGTCTGGCTGGCTGTATGTCTGGCTGGCTGGCTGGCTGGAACCAGTTGGCTGGCTGGCTGACTGGACGGCAGGCTTGCTGTCTGATGGACTGGCTGAAAGAAGAATAGGTATCCAAAGAATTTAAATTGTTCCAGTACAATCAAAATAAAAATGACAGAATGGTAAACGTCATGATAATAGGAAAAGGGGATTCGAAAATTTACCAGATACACCTACAAAAAAGCGCGCAAGGGAACGTAAATATTAATGTAATTAAACACTTCTGAAAACAAAAAAAGAAAATATTTCATAAATGTACGAAGATAACGTGTTCAC
Source organism: Tridacna gigas (assembly GCA_945859785.2). Lineage (NCBI taxonomy): Eukaryota > Metazoa > Mollusca > Bivalvia > Cardiida > Cardiidae > Tridacna > Tridacna gigas. The sequence continues at coordinate 45,066,335 of OX244030.2, read as the reverse complement.
ACGGTGCGGTCCGAATTACTCGATCAATTTAATTAAAACGGATATTTATTAATGGGTAATCAGTTCGATCTCCCCAATTAATTGCTTGATTCTATCTAAATAAAGATCCGTGACGATACTGTCAACATTCTGCATTTCTTTGCTATCGAGTTACACGTTTTAGACCGGGAAGCATGCGTCTTAAACCATTTCAGCACTACAGGAGTTAAAAGGTGGGGTTGCGGACGGCATAGATCAAGATCAGATTGCACAGAACGTGCAGTCTTGTCTAGGCTCTATGCCGTCCGCTTGTCTTATTAAGCCTAAAAGATTAAAGCCCTTTCTTAGTTTCCGCGGTTTGTATTTTCAGCTAGCCAAAAAAGGTCGGGTGTATACATTTAGCGCTGAAAGAGTTTACAACCGAACAAAACATCTTTTTCTTTGTCTAATGTTTGTGACATGCTCTTCTTCACTAATTATTGTATTGGCTTTCTTCATAATCTTGTTCTTATCTTTGTTCTTCTTGTTGTGCTTTTTAATTTTGTTGTTGCTGTTGTTGTTGCAGACCTATTTTCAGTTGCAGATTGCTGTTGAAATCATATGGCAAAAAGAGAAAAGGCTCGTTTTATCATGGTTATATGCATTAAATCATTGCAAGAAATATATGTTTTCAAGAACTGTTGACCTTCTTCAAGGTCGAACTGTCTAACCTTATTTACACACACACACATACACACAAAAATTCGAAACAACAAGTCGGAACTAGTAGTTTGAATTTCGGCATTATTGTTTATATAGAAATTTAGGAATCTATATTTCATCATTCCTGTGATTTATTTAAGTTTTTATCGTATGTATGTATATATATTTCCAACCATTTAAAATACATATGATTCAACCTGTAACACACTATCGCCGATATACTATAATAGACAAGCGCCCCCACACACCCATCACACACAGTGTTTGTTTACAGGTAAAGTTATCCTAGGCACACTATATATATAAAGCACTGTAGCACCATATGGCAATGGATGCTGCAAAGCGCGTTCTCCAAGGGGATCAGTCACTTATCATTATATCTAAAGCTTTTATATCTGTTATTTCGAATGCGCTGCTATCTATCGTATTTTATTCCCTTTTTTTTGTGTGTTGTTATCCAATTTAGTGATTATCTTTACATGGTCTTGCTGTTTTATCGCTAATTTCCTGCGAATATATCTGCCGAACTTAAACCTTTACCATACAATCCTGATTAAAAACAGCTTTGAAAACGGTTCGGGGGAAAACGAAAAACAAGCTAGAAACCAGCATTTCCTCTCTTTCTCGCAATCTTTTCTCTCCTTTTAAGGGCAAATTCCATGATTTGGGTCATATTTTAATTGTAGTATGTAAATGCTTTCAATATGGAAAAGCCCAAAATTTTGTCGTCTGGTAAAGAGTAAACATACTGTCTTGCTGCTTTTTATCGCTAATTTCCTGCGAATATTTCTCACTAACTGATAAGAATGGTGTGCTGGAGGGAAAACAATGCACACACAGGTACCTGTATTATTTTTGACAAACTTCGCCCTGATAATCTTGTATAAAAGCCATGCTTTGTGGAATGATGGAGTGATGCATTTTCAAAAGGTGTCGACTCAGATCAACCTGTGCAGACCACGCAGGCTAAACCTAGTCAACATTTTTTGCAACTGGTTAACCCTGTCCCAAACAAGCCCTGCGTTTCACGTGTCTGCAGTATAAGTCTTTTGAAAACACTGTGGGAAAAGGAGAAATTGCTCGTAACGAGCAATTTCTCCTTTTCCCACAGTGTTTTCTTCCCTTTTTGGAGATCTTTCTGCCATTTTCATCAAATTTAAAATTGTCGTCAGTAGTATAGGAGGGTAGCATTCGGACAAATGAGGCATTTTGTCCCTATACTGCCCTCCCTGGAGCCATTTTGTCCCTATACTGCCCGCCACGGGAGGGCAGTATAGGGACAAAATGTCCAAACTGGGTCGAAAAACCGTCCTGGGGAGGCTTTTTTGACCTTTTGGCGGCCATCTTGGATTTGTCCCTATATCCCTCTCCCAGGGAGAGGGATATAGGGACAGAATGGTCCACTGTTGGACTTAGTCTTTTTCTTTTGTCCCTAGGCTCCTTTGCCCGAAATAGACTACCCCAGAGCAGTCTATTTCGGGTATCTTTGGACTTAGTCTTTTCTCCGTCTTTGTTCGGCTTAGGCTTTCTCTGTCGTCGTTGGACTTAGTATTTTTCCACGATATGGGTTATATTCCCTTCTCAACTTGGCCAAGGCAGAAAGTATCGTTGAACTTAGACTTTTTCTCCACGGTATGGGTTATATGAGCTATATGCCGTATTATGACTGCATTAGTCAGACAAGATTTACCTCCCTTTGTGCACTACGTGACTTTCCCCGGAAATCAAACATGACGTCATTTTCCGAAAATGTAACGAAATCATGTTTGCTGGGTTTTTCCCACCATTTCCCAGGAATTGGATCATCTAGACTTATCCGATCTTAGTCTTATCCGATCTTAATCTTATTCGTCCCTAGTTTTAATCGTAAAGTTTTTCTCTCTCTGCAAAACTTTTTATTTGTAAAAATTTTCATTCGAAATTTTTCTCTGTAAGAGTACAACAATGCATCTATGAGATTGACAATTCTCAAAAGATAGACTTTTCTTGGGGAATGGTTAGTCCTGAAAAGGACTGTTTTTGAGTTTTGTTTTTCTCCTCTAATGACCGGATCCAAAATTTGCCTGACAGATAGGACACTCCACCACTCTTCTCCGATCTGCTATCAGCTTTCTTATTTTGTTTATTTTATGTATAGGCAAAGTGGAGTCATGCATCATAGCCAGTAGAAATGTTGTTAGATACCATTTTGTCATCGAGAGAAGTAGAAATTGTACACGATAGTCCATCACCATTTCTTTAACTGTCGTCTATTCGGGAACCGAATGGTTAATGTCCTGGAAATATCATCGTCTTTTATACGCTTGGAGTCAGTTTGCCTTACTTATTCACAATTGTTGAAGATAGCTTTTCTAGGGTTTTGGTTAGTCCTGAAAAGGACTGTTTCTCTTCTATTGAGACGATTTTTTGGTGTCGCTCTTTCAAAGATTTCTTCTCCTTTATCGAGAGCCTTCCTCTGATGACAGCTTTTCTTCTGATGACACCTTTTCTTCTGACGATAGCTTTTCTTCTGATGCCAGCTTTTCTCCTTGTTCTTTCGAGATCATCGGAAAGTTGAATTCCTTGAAGTTGTCAATGTTTTTTCCATATTTTCCCAAGCCTGTTTTTGTTTCTACTCGTGGTGGTATTACAGAGTAGGGATCGAAGCGTTGTTTTTTGTGAAGTTGGTTATCATCTTTCTCTGCTATCTCTGATTTTCGTTTTCTTCCTCTTCTTTTTGGTTTGGGTTCTTCTGTCTGAGTTGACTGATGAGTTGCCTGGTGAGTTGACTGGGGAGTTGACTGGTGAGTTGTCTGACGGTCTACAGGTGTGACGGTAGAAGCTGTTAACTTTTGAAAACTGGTTTTATCAAAGTTAATCTGGGTTGAAATCGTTATAGCTGAATCTTGTCTTACAGACGAATCTTGTTGACTCTGGTAGTTCTGTCGACTTTGTTGATTTTGTTGGCATAATGTCTCAATGTTTCTATTCAACATCTTCACTTCGTCTAAAATCTGAGTTATTACAGAATTTTGGGTTGAAATCATTTGGGTTATTTCTTCTTCGATTTTGTTAGCTGGTGGTACCATCGGGTCGATGAATGTTGAATTCATAGCTATCGATAGAATATCTCTGCTATTTTCAGGTTGTGGTGAGAAAATGTCTAGGTCGGGATTTTCTTGTGGTAAGGAGTCGTCGTCTAAGTTGGAATCCATGGGATCCATTCTTCCGTGATTACTTTGGTCTAAGTTGGAGCCCATTTTCTGTTAACAGTTTGTTTTTATTCGCACTAGTTAACAAAAACTTTTTTAATTGTAAAAAAGTTTGCACTAGTTAACAGGTTTATTCGTACTATTCGAGAATCGAACCTCGAATGATTCTAGTGAGAAAGTTCGCCAGCCTTTTATAGTTTTTGATCGAAGGGGATTTGTCTTGGGACGTAGACTTTTTCTGTAGGTCTTGTAGATAGAACATAATGTACTATATGACCTCACATAGAATGTGAGGTCATATAGTACATTTTTCCATCTCTGTTCTTTTCCAAGTTTTTTGGTTTCTGTGAGATTTTTCTCTTTGCTCAAGTCTCAAGTTTTTGGGAAGGAATCAAAAACAGACGATTTTTAAAATCATTTCTTTATTCAAAGTTTTTCTCTTCGGCCCAAGTTTTGGTCTCTCTTTGTGAGATTTTTCTCTTTGTCCAAGTTTTTTGGGAAGGAATCAAAACAGACGACCTTTTTAAAATCATTTCTTTATTCAAAAGTTTTTAACTTTATCATGAAAAAAACATCATCATGAAAAACAGGAACATTTCAACCATTCTAAACATATTTACAAAGACAATGTTAGGCAGTTTTAACAAACGTTAAATCTTTTTAACAATTGTTAAATCATTCTAACATTTTTACAAAGAATTGGCAATGTTTACAAAACAATTTCTTTATTCAAGTTTTCTCTTTGCTCAAAGCTGAGCTTTTCTTTTTTGGAAGGAATCAAAAAACAAGCAATCTTTTAAAATCGCTTGTTTATTCAAAGTTTTTTCTCTTTTCCCAAGTCTGAACTTTTTGGGAACATTTTTATATACAAGCCATTGACAATTTTTACAAGATAGTTTTAACAATCGTTAAAAACACTATAACATTTTTTAACAATCGTTACTATAACATTTTTACAAATACATGATTCATTCAAAGTTTTTACAAGACAGTTTTGATCTACAACAAATCTTTACAATGCGAATTCGCAGATCCCTCGATTTTTCCACTTGTCTTCATGTTCCACAATAACTTTATGCAATTGGTCATGACCTAAAAACAATGGAAATTTGCTATCCATCTCGCTATATTCGCGGACTCCACTAAATGGAAAAACATGTTTTAAAACATGTTTTGAAAGATCTTTTGTCGAGAGAGCTGAATATACGGTTTCTTCTGTGACATCTCTATCAAATAGAATATAGCCTTCCATGGTTTCCACTGTTTCCTCACCGTCTTGAATAGATCCTTTTTTGTAACGTAAGTAAAAGTCAAACAGAACGGATTTCATTTTCAGCACGTTCAGAAAACTTTCTTCTGTTCTTCCTACGATGATGAATACCCATCGACTTGTGGAATGCATTTGTTTAGCAATATAGTTGTCTTTCAACAGACAAATTGCTAAATAAGCTTGGAGAGGAAGATCGAAATTTGTATCATCACACATCATCACAATAAAGCTGTGCATTCTATACAGTTTGCAGGATGTTTCTCCTTTTGCAACTCCCTTATGCAATTTGTTTATCCAAAGTTTCACACAGGCGAATTTAATGTCAAACTGTAGTTGTTCATCGAGCGTGTGCTGATGGGTGAAATCTCTATCATCTTTTTCACCTAGGTCTATCGGTAAAGATAGCATTTCACTTGACATGATTTCTCACTTTTGATTTTTTCCACTTTTGATTTTTTCACTCTTTTAGAGCTGTTTTTAAAACTGTTTTTTAAAATCTGATTTTAAATCTGATTTTTAAAGAACGTCTTACTTTGATCGTTCACTTCAATGTAACACGATGTTGTTTTCTTACAGGCTATTTATATATCCTCAAACTTTTATAACCATAGGGGACAGTATCAGTATCGTTTACAATGACTCTTTTGGTATATACAGAGCGAAACGTTTTTGACTGTGGTTCGCTGGTCACTGTTCTGTCTCTATGTCTTTTGATTCTACAGTCATACTGAACTTTAATTTCTACGGAGCGATCCAAAGCACATTTTGAATAGGTGTCGAAATTCACCAGTTGATTTGTATTGTGATCCAAAGTAATTCCCTTGACTTTGCATTTGCTTTTTTCTTTTCCATCTTTTGTTTTCATCTTATAAGCGTAATTCTTGGGTCCTAATCCTCTGAAATGAGTGATTCTACAATCAGGCTCTTCATCGGTCCATTTTCCTAGTCTGCTGTTAATGATGGGAGGGTTCCACAATTCAGGATCATGAATGTACATACAACTATCTGTATCGAAATACAGAACTCTATCCCCCAATCTTTCAAGAACACTGTACAGTTCCAATCTTGCATAAGCTGTTACGTAAGATGCTACAATAACATTGGCTGTCGCATGCGTTTCGACAAAGTCCATCTTCTCTTCATAGTTGACTAAAATGCATTCACACTCATTGTCAAAGATTTCCACATGTTTCACCGTATATTTCGGGTCGGTAATCAACTCGAAATATTTAGACGGTTCTCTGATGTATTTCGTCTTGCTCATGTTTTCACGCTGTGCTAATTTTCCCCAAAGACAGTTCAGCATAATCTTAGCAAATGATCTTTTGCCAGGGTTTTTTTGAATACGTTTGGGGTCAAGCCGAATCCCTTCAGCTTCCTCATACTCACGAATGAATTGGGTCTTTTCTGAATCTGTCTGACACCAGCCGGGATATCCACTAGCTTCTTGCTTGATTTTCAAGAAATTGTCCACATAGCCTTTAAAGAATTGATCTGAAACAGAGTCGAAATGCCAGATTTCATACACTTGCATTAGTCGATAGCCACAATCGAGAGCTTTGAACAGTTCGAATGTAACCCAAGTTCCAACCAAGGCTCTCTCTTCTCTGTCATGATTACAAAAGTTTGAACTTTCTTGTGCACATTTCATACAAAGTGGAAACATCATCTTGCCGTTACAGTGAACTGGTAGAACAGGGTGAAACAAATCCATTGGCGGTAGAACTTTGCATTTAATGAGTCCTTCATACTGACGAATATTCTTCATGTCAATGTTCTCATAAGTCAAGATTGTGGGATGGCCTACAGGATAGAATTTATGTTTGCAGACGTAAGGATACAGAGAGCAAATGTCAATGTACTTGATTTCCTTCTCACTGTTTTCCTCAACATCATAGGCAATTTTTATGGCATTGCATCTGCCTCCAGCCAACCCCTCTCTTGGTTCTATGGGGTCATGGTTCGGGTATAGACTTTCGATGGTTTTTCTGTACTCTTTATCCTTCTTCATCTTGGCGTCGAATTCGTGCTCCCATATGGTCACGACGTTATAGCCCATTCTTTTGATGGTTTCTAGCCGTTCGATAGTACTGTCGTACAATTCAGCCATTGATTTTCCATTGATGGGGTTGATATATTTCCGATCCTTGAAACATGTCTGACAGCCATGAAATAAATCCCCGAGGAATTCATAAACCGTGTTTGATTCCTGGTGAAATCCATCTACAGTGTATTTCCCTATTCGGTATTCACCACCATTTTTGGCGTGTTGAATACGAATCACTTTTTCTCTAGCGATGCTTTGAACCCAGCGTATTGCTTTCATAGAAAACCGCCGTCTGATTGGATCTTTGCATGAAATGATGGCTATCTGATCTTTTGGTAAATAATCTTTTCGCCAAATCTTGTTACAGGCTCCGGCGATGGTAAACGATTCTGTAAATGGACAAATTCCGCTCTGTTCGATGAACAACTTTCTGAATTCACCACAACCTCGTCTTAGGATATCAACATCCGAACGACAGTACATTTCCATCTCTTTTTGAAAATTGAATTCCTCACCATTTTGAACTTTGTCATTGTACCAGACTATGAATTTTGATCGAGCCTCTTCAGACATTGAATCGGGTTTGTAATAAGACATGTCCAGGTATGGGCCAACGTAATCCCAAAATTCGTCTGTATTTGCCCAGTGAGGAAAGTAGCCTTTTTTCATTTCTTGAAGTCCAAACGTAGTCGGAAATTTTGCCAACCCAAAGTTCATGAAACTGAAGGAATCGATCAAACGCACACCGTTCAGTTCTAACTTCAAAATATTATTTCCATTCATGGTTACTTCTGGTTCTTTCATTCCTACGTTGATAATATGATTGAGAATAAATTGACCATCATAGCCTTTGAGATTATGGGCAATAGCTATGATTCCTTTATGATGTTTTGTAAAGAGCCAGCTACAAAATTGACTCAAAGTTTCTTTTCCTTGAAAAATAACTTCTCTTCCTTCTTTGAATTCACTGCATGTGGAACAATGAAAATCAAGTGGTTTATCGATACATTCAGCACAGGCTCGATGTGCAATACAGTAGTTCGGAATGTGTACCCCTGTATCTTGTTGGCATTCGAAATCAAAGAAAATGAACAAAGGTTTTTTATCTACAGAAGAACTCGTCTCATCGTCGCTGTCGTGGTTCATCTTACTCTGGTAAGGCTGAATAAAACAGCGATGAGTATAGTCTACGATTTTCTTGCAAAGGGGACACTTTTTCTTTTCCCTACAGATATGATTTTTCTTTCTGTCAAAAATCTGGCCTCCACATTTTGAACAGAGTTTCACTAATTCACAAATGGTTTTCTTCTCTTTGCCTTGAAGCGTTTTGTGATTTTTCAAGCATGCTGCACTGAAAAATCGTCGATGACACTTGTCGCAGACATACTCTTTTGATTCCGATGGACATTTTCCAGCACGAAAGCAACCTTTACAGATCTTTGAGCAAGTATTATGGTCTTCCCGATTCTTATAACGTGTGTCACAGAACTCACAATAATAAGCACAATCAAGAAATCCTGTGATGGATTTGATGTAATCATAATGATTTTGATGAAAGTACAAATGTATAATTTTACTATCGTCTTTCACTTCTGGGTGTTCAAATACTTTCTCCACTTTCGATAGTTGTTGGTGAACTTTAATAACGTAGCCTTTTTCATACAGGAACTCTTGAATTTTTTTGTATTCTTCAAGACCTACAGGCTGTGTTGATGAAAGTCCAACGTCATTCATCAATTTCTCGGCTTCAATCTTTTGAAGGGGTCTGTTTGATCTTTTGATGAGATCCCATCTTCGGTTCCATGCTTGGGTGTTTTCACGTTCATGGTAACAAATCCCCACAATAGCCGCTCTTGCAAAACATAGATGGTCACGATTGTTAATTTCAACAACTGAACGTTTCTTCTTTGCGAAAACTTTTGAATCCAATAGTTCTGTGGCCCTAACCCTTTTTCCACTTCCTCTTGGGGGTATCGTATGTGTAATATCAAACGTCATACAGCCATCGTTCAAGACGAATTCTTCATTCGACTGTAGAACTTTTTCAATTTCGTTCAACATCGTATGACTCTCCAACTCCTCCACATATAGAAAGGGAATATGAATCCCCATATCCAATGAGGGGTGATTGACGCTAATTCTAATCATATCCCTCGATTCAGCCTTTAACTTTTGAATGATTTGTTGGATAACATCGTCGAATAAACCGGTCAACTGTTGTGGGTGTAGCTCATCGAATTTCTTAAAAGACGCCTCCAGTAGATGGGATTCTGTTTTGAATTTTCTTGACTTCTTTTTTCCCACTTCTGTTAAGTCGTATAGACTTCTCATATCCAAAGATTTTTTCTCTGAAGAAGATTTGTCTCCACTTTTCTCTGAAGAATATATTTCTTTCTTGGGTAAAAATAGCCCAGCAGGATTCAAAGATTTTCTGTCTTCTTCTTCTTTCAAAGATTTCTCGTCTTTCAAAAATTTCTCCTTCGTTGAGGTTGGCGTTGGGCATCTCTCATCGTTTTCTTCTTTCAAAGATTTTTCATCGGTTAGTCCTGAAAAGGACTGTTTCTCCTCTTTCAAAGATTTTTTATCGCTTTCACCGTCACTTTCTTCTTTCAATATTTTTCTCTTTTTGGGCGGAAATTTCTCATCGTCGCTTTCACCATTGCTGCTACTATCTGGGTAGACTAGGATTCTTTTTCTTTTCTTCGCCGGCAACAATTTTTTTCTCTTTTTCGACATGATCTGAATCGCCTCATCGTCGCTTGTGCTGTCCGAATATGGGACTAGTCTTTTAGGCGTTGTTTTATGTCTGTAACTTTTAAACATGTCTGCAATTCAACCAATGATCCAGACATATAATGACCCAGAGTTCAAGAAACCTGGCTTTTATATCTTTTTCAGACCGAATGGGCATAAAAAGATGTTACAACCGACAATTCCATCATTCTTCGGAAAGAGTTCAAACAGAACAGTCGATAGAAAAATGAGTGAGTTCAAGCTAAAAAGTACAACACCAAAGAGAGTGTATTTGTATGTTAACCCATACACTCACGATTATGAGATCACCAATATACCACCACGATATCAAGTCTACCATACTGGGAACTACGTGGGATCATTTCTATCCCACCAACGTTTTGCAGAAAAAGGCGTCTATCGTATTACCAGAGTCCTGGATCAAGCGACATTCGACAAACGCCATAGAGTGGATGATGTGACAACGAATAGTTGCTTTACATGCGACAGATCAGGACATTGGGCCAGCCAATGTCCAGAGAAAGAAAATCAAATGTGGAGATTCGTTTTTGTCTTCGTGAACACCCACACCCACGATGTCGAAATTCACCCAATAAAGGAAATGGATTGGGACTCTCAACATATGAAATATGTTGGGTCTCTATTATCCTATAAAGTAGACGAGAATAAACGAAAGACAAAACCGTCACAGCCTACAGCCTCATCGAGTGGAAAGGGACAGAGTTCACAACAAAAACCCCAAAACAACAAACAGAGTTCTCAAAAATCTGAAGAAAAGAAAATCAACGATAAAATCAACGACCCATCGAGTGGAAATCAGATCGATAGGGAGATTGAAAATATGGAGTTTGATAACACAGAAATCAGCGATACAGAAATCTGTAGAATTCAGATAGATTATCCTGTGAAGAAGAAAACCTCTTCAGGGAAACTTTCTTCAGAAAAGAAAATCAACGATAAAATCAACAATCAAAGCAACAAGATTTCTTCAGAAAAGAAAGAGGACACGCTTATACTCGATCAGAAATCTGGAGAAGCCCAAAACAACGAACAGACGGTTCAAAAATCCTCACCGACTGAAGAGGGAAAAGCCAAGATTTCCTCAGAAAAGAAAATCAGCGATAAAAGCAGCGATAAATCTTCAATGATTGGGGACAAGCAGATCAACGAACAGAAGGTTCAGAAATCTTCAACGATTGGGAACAATCAAATCAACGATAAAATCAATAAGAAACCTTCCTCAGTACCTGGAGAGGGGAAAGCCAAGAAACCCTCTTCAGAAAAGAAAATCAACGATAAAATCAACAAGATTTCTTCAGTAAAACCTATTCGACGAGAAGGAAAGAAGATCTGTTCAGATATCGAATTGAGATGTAAATGGAAATCCGGTGTTGTGAAAAATAATGAAAAGAAACGTAAGAGTGAGTGTGAACCTGACATCCCGAAGAAAAAAAGAAAATTGTGCCTGTAATTTTTAACAGAAAGAACTATTTCAAAAGAACTATTTCAAAAGAACTGTTTCAAAACAATTTTCAAAGACTGCGTTGCCTCATCGTCGCTTGTACTGTCCGAATAGGATACTAACTAGGATACTAACTAGGGTACTAGACTTTTAGACCTTGTTTTTAGGGCTGTAACTTTTAAACATGCCTGCAATTCAGACAATGGCCTTTTAGACATGGTTTTAGAAGCGTACTGTCCGAATACAGGACTATACGAATACATTGTTTTATGTCTGTAACTTTTAAACATGACTGTAAGTCAAGTCTTTTAAACCTTGTTTTAGGGTTGATGATAAGTCAGCCTTTTAGGCATGGTTTTAGAAGCTGGTTGTAAGCCATAGACTGATTATTGTACATATTTGTTAGTTCAATGTTTTCTAACTGTTCATTGTAATGATTATTGTACATAAAGTTTTTAAATGTTTTAAATAAAAAATTTCATTGTAATAATGATTGTACAGAATGTTTTAACATTATTCAACTTACAATACATGATTCATTCATTGTTTTAAATAAAAATTTCATTGTAAATACTTCTAACAGTTCATTGTAATAATTATCTGACAATAAATAAAAGTTTTAAACATATAGGACTTGACTTTGTTTGTTTGACAATTTGAAGAAGCAGACTTTTCATAGAACTTTCTGGGTCTTGGTTAGGTCTGAATGACTAGGTCTGAAAAGGACAATTTGAAGAAGCAGACTTTCTAGGTCTGAAAAGACTACAACTTCCTTCAAGGTTCCTTCACTTCCTTCCCGAACTTCCATCAGAGAACCCACATCAACTTGGTATTAGCAGTATCTGGACAAGGTTTACTAAGTACTTTCCAATTAGAAACTCAACATGGGAGAAAAAAGACTCACCATGGAGAACAGTGCTCGGACAACTCCATCGTGGAAATGAAATGGGCTATAGAGAAATCGGCCGGCTTTTATAGCCTGGCAGGAGGATTGACCTACTTTGATACAGAATTAACAGAATTAAGAGCGCGACCATGGGCGAAAACATGTAGGTAGAATATTACATACATTATACTCTATCTACAATGTCTATTAGAGAGAAAAAAGACTAAGTCTATGATACTCTATCTACGATATCTATAGGAATATATCTATATGAATGTAACGAAACTAACGATTGGCTAACGTTAATTCCCTTAAAAGAGCACGAACGTGAGCGGAAGCATATAGATCAAATGAGCTTAGAGAAAAAAGACTAAGTCTATGATCTACAACACCTAATCGAAGATAGAAAAAAGACTAAGTCCAACAGTCTGAGACTCTGGGACAACCACAGCATGGGGACAACCTTGTCAATATGCGTAGAGAGGTGACTCCTCCTCACTCCTCCTCACTCCTCCTCCTCCTCCTCCTCACTCCTCTTTACCTCCTCTTCACGCCTCTTTCGGAGATATAGCCTATATCGTGGAAAAATACTAAGTCCAACGACGACAGAGAAAGCCTAAGCCGAACAAAGACGGAGAAAAGACTAAGTCCAAAGATACCCGAAATAGACTGCTCTGGGGTAGTCTATTTCGGGCAAAGGAGCCTAGGGACAAAAGAAAAAGACTAAGTCCAACAGTGGACCATTCTGTCCCTATATCCCTCTCCCTGGGAGAGGGATATAGGGACAAATCCAAGATGGCCGCCAAAAGGTCAAAAAAGCCTCCCCAGGACGGTTTTTCGACCCAGTTTGGACATTTTGTCCCTATACTGCCCTCCCGTGGCGGGCAGTATAGGGACAAAATGGCTCCAGGGAGGGCAGTATAGGGACAAAATGCCTCATTTGTCCGAATGCTACCCTCCTATACTACTGTCGTCTGCAAACTCTTTCAATTTGGACAAGTCTAAAATTTGTCGCTTGGGAAAGGGTAAATTTTCTGCATGTCAAGGAACCATCCTACGCCATGATTCAGCCGTTTTTAACAAAGTGGATCCATGTTATACGTCGATTACTCGGTAAAATGTATTACGACGATGCATTAAACCTCCTTTTCCCACTGCTCTGGCAAAAGGAGGCCTAAAGGGGAATTATTGCATCTCCAAGCAAGTCATGATCATGGATCCATAAAGTCCATTTTGACTAACAATCAACTGAACCATGATGTAAAATGGTCCTTCATCTTACAGAAAATTTACAGAAAAATGGCCAATAGCAAAAGATTTCGGCCCAGGTCAGCCCAGCTGACCTGGGTTCATTCTTTTTTGCAGATACATTAAGCCCCTTTTTCACAGAGCATGGCTTATATAAGACAATGTACACAACTGTATACCCTGCCAAACACAACCCCCAGTCATTTGTCTGTATTTTTCACATATTTCTTATCTAGGACTGAAAAATTCGTTACTTTTTACGTGTTCTACGGTATTTAGGTGTATTTTTGATCTGGTACATGGAATGGAAAAAACGGATAAATCTGAAGACAATTATAAAGATTGAAATTTTGAAGGCGGACACTTTTACTTATCTCCTTACTGCGAAATACAAATTTTGATACCGCAGTCGATATAACGAAGGAATGAGATTGGCCATTTAAGCTAGCTATCGTAGCTATCGGCGTTTGAAATAACGGCGAGCCGCTCAACATTATACAGATCGATCCGATTTTTGACTCGTTAAATATATGAACCATGCTTTGTGAAAAGGGGGCTTACTGCATTTGCAAAAAGTATCGATCCAGTTCAGCCTGCGCAGTCGGCACAGGCTGACCTGGGCCGAAAGGTTTGCTATTGGTCAATTTTCTTCATTTCCAAGAACCAGTTTACCTCATAAATTTGTTAGACAAAATGGACTTTATGGATCCATGATCATGTGAAGACTTTGCATGGAATCATGCATCACGGAGCTGCATTAAGCCCCCTTTTTGCCAGAGCATTACTCATGTACATTCCATTTTAAAAATGTGTGAAAAATACTGACAATTGACTGGAGATCATGATTGGCAGGAAGTTCAATTGAACACTTTGTCTTACATTACATGTACATAGAGGGCAAAAAGTGTTTTTTATAGAAAAAGTACAAAGTACTGAAAGTAATGACAGACTAGCAAATTTGATTGATTGATTGACTGATTGTATGGTGTTTATCCCTGTTTCCAACATTATTTCAGTTATGTAGCGGTGGCCAGTGCACATATCCATACTTTCCTGGTGTTTCTTTTACCAGTACTCCACACAATATTCTTTCCAAGCCACTGGCTACTTTCCCACATATCCATCGACGAAACGTGAGAGAGAAATGAATCCTGTCGCAATGACTATCATCAATAGTCGGAAAGAAATTTTTCGAGTCGGGGATCGAACCAGCTACCTCCTGTTCTCAAGTCCTGTAAGCTACCGACTGAGCTGCCTGGGCTAAGCGTGCTATTGGTTAACTATAATCCAATTTAAGTTTAACCCTTAACCTGCTGCAAAATTTCAATGAAACTTTCAAGTCGATGGTAAACACCTGAATATTGCTATTTCAGAGTTACATTTTGGAGAAAATACGTCCTCTTATCTGATGGTGTAGATCCAAGATCAGACTGCATGCTCTGCGCAGTCTGATTGTAATCCACACTGTCCGAAAAAAGGTCATTGAATCGCGGTACTGCTGGTAAAAGAAACATCAGGAAAGCATGGATAGGTGCTCTGGCCTCAGCAATATCACTAAAGTAATGTTGAAAATGGCGTTAAAGACCATGCAATCAATTAGTCAATATCCAGTGGCACAAGATGTAGTTTACTATCTAACTCTCTTGACAAAATGAAAACACTTGTCCAAATTCAAAGCTGTTACAGACCATAGATTAAATGTGGTTGAACTGATGAAACCTGATTCCAAACGGGCAGAAAACAATGTGGGAAAAGGAGAAGATGATGATTACCAGCAGTTTCTCCTTTTTCTGCAATGTTTTCATAGGGATTCTCCCCCAGTGTCGTTAAAACCTGTGATTGTTTGGTAAAGGGTTAAGACATTGAACAGCAATTTAGCATAACAGTTTAACCGTACACAATGATCTAAATAATGAATGAATGAAGGAATGACAAGGGTTCCCTGTCCAGTGAGGGGTGATATAGCTGGGAATTGCTACAAGTTACCTAGGTGTATATATTAATAGATTCATTCATAATGTTACAGTGGTGTAGGAATAAGTAATTCTCTGCTTTGCATAGGTCACTTAATTTACATATAAGCAAAGATCTTGCACCTTATAAATGATATCCTGTTTAGTTTATTACTTTGTAAGACGAAATGTTCAAATTGGAGTGTTAGAGATTTAGTAGGTTTTGTCAAAATTGTCATATATAACAGACTTAAAGATTTCTAACAGAAAGAAGTATTTTCTGTGAGGCAGTATTTTGGCAACTGTAGGTTTTTTTGTTTACTTTGACTCTAGGTCAGTCTTGACGCCTATAGACTAGCTTCGCTAGTCTAAAAACCGAAGTGCTGTTGGTGTACTGAGGCAGAGCAATGCATCCAACAATGATATTCTAAATAACGTTTTGATTGAGATGAAAATCCCTTGGCATTTTTCTGTCGCATTATTGAGTGACATGATGACGTAACACGTCAATTCCTCTGGACGATATTTGATTTTTTTTCCATTGAAGAGTCGTCAGATTCTCACGTAACGCCTTTTTACCTAAGCGAAAATCTGTCCTCATAATTTTGATTTTGCTTTCTCTGTATACGTCTGAACAAAACGCCCGACCTGTTTTATTTTAATGCAGATAGTCTGAATATATCAAAATTACAGGAGGACATTTCCATCTGGATATTACGTTGTTCTATTGCCTTCGAAATATTCATGAATTTTATTGAGTTTACAGGTGTTTCTAAATGTCAAATGATGCTCTGATTCCGTCTGTCTTGTCAAAATATATTTAAACCAACGATTACAGAAGTAAGTTAAAGATAGAACTGTTTTATCACTGAGTTTAGCGAAGCATGTTTAAGGTTATGTAGCTTGCACACCATCAACAATTAGAAAGAGAACTACATGTATTTGAAAAATATTATAAGTGCATCTTCTAAAGTGATGCGTAGCATTTTATGGTATTTTATTATACAATGTATTTCGAGCTAGAATTTTGCAAAGGCTTGAGGAAATGTCATCTGACCTACAATAAGCGCTTATTATGTTTGATCGTATGCACGTGGATACGATGACGTCATAAAGCGACACGATAAAATTAAAATACAGAGACAACCTATAACATACTGCAATTCAAAATTTTGGCCATAACACGCACCCCTTCCACGACCAGCCATTGGCTTACCACAGCAAGAGAGAACATTGCATCCAATCAGATGAAAAATCTTGGAATTTAGATTCAGAGGGGTCTCGAAAAAGGTGCAGTCTGATCTTGAACCTTTTTTTCTCGGGTATTTCGTGACAGATATTCTGGCAATGAAATTCTGAATGTTAATATTGGAATCTCTCTGTATAGCACCAATGTATCTTTTTTAGTTATCTATTTATCTAAGCTTAGAGGTCTAAAACGTAATCG
Organism: Tridacna gigas; assembly: GCA_945859785.2. Taxonomy (NCBI): domain Eukaryota; kingdom Metazoa; phylum Mollusca; class Bivalvia; order Cardiida; family Cardiidae; genus Tridacna; species Tridacna gigas. The sequence continues at coordinate 45,049,397 of OX244030.2, read as the reverse complement.
AATTCGGATTAAAATTCATAAGATATTTTGGAACATAATTGCTAAGTCTACATACAGACAGTTTTTAAAATTGGCTCGTCAACGAAATTCTTTCTTTTGAAAGTTTTGTTTTTCTTTAGATATTTCTTTTCCATTAATAAAAAGGAACCAATGAACGAACACCTTTGGGATTTTTTTAGCCTCAGGCTGCTTAGCGCGACTCACTGAATTTTTTAGGACAGCGTAGATCAAGATCAGACTGCATAGAACGTGCAGTCTGATCTTGGATCTACACTGCCCAAAAAGGAGATATCTTTCCTCCAAAATAATGTTTGAAACAGGAAAATTTCTGTTTTTACTATCGGCTTGAATGCTTAATTTGTTTTCATTAGCAGGATAAGGGTTAAGTGGTTTCTACTCACTGTTCAACATGCTCAGTCCGTCAATGGGGCCTTTTATCACCTGAGGCGTGTGAAATTGGTGCAATATCTTCGCACCAGAGGAACCCCTTTGTGCAAATTTACTGGCGTTTATACGCACCCCTGTGTCCCGGGACGAAACTTTTTACGGGATGACAAACAAGTAATAGGGGGTGCTCGTCTCCGGAAAATTGCTTTATTAAATATTTCTAAATAACATGGCGGGAAGGAGCGTGATCGTCAATACATATATCGGATTTATCTGTGGGGGATCACGATCCTTATATTTTTTTCTATAGCTCCTTAACTTTTTTATCGCGACTTCTGGTGCGTTTTGCGAAGAGATTAGATCGAGATCAGACACTAAACTGAACTATCTGTTCAGTCTGATCTTGGTCTACGCCGTCCACAAAAGCTACATAATTCGCCACCGGCAGTGTTAGATTCACGGTTAATTGTAACCATTTAAAATCATTTAGTTGGTCTGGAGCGATAGTTGGTTCCGTTAATCATTGAATGTTATCATTTTTAACCATATTTGAGCCATGCTCTGTGAAAAGGGGGCTTACTGCATCCCCACGATGCATGATACCAAGCAAGTCATCACAGTATCATACATCCCGAAAATCCGTTTTGTATAACAACCTATTGAATCTTGCGGTACACTGGTCCTTTGACATGCAGAAAATTTACCAAAAGCAAAACGTTTCGGCCAAGGTCAGCCCGCATGGACTGCGCAGGCTGACATGAGTTGATATCTTTTTTTTTTGCAAATGCATCTAGCCAGAGCATGGGTAATTTATATTTAGCCGACAATTAAGACTAAAATCAGACTGCATGCCATAGAATGTGCGGTATGATCTTGAATCTACATTCTCTTGTGTATATTTTTTTTTTTTGCAACATTGCCTTTGAATGTGCATTATGTGAAACCTTTTTTTCGACTTGAAATTGAGCATTTGATTCTTCTAGCGATGGTTAGTCTATTATTTTTAGACTCGACCAAATTAAAAGAGTTTACAGAAGACTAATGTAGGTCAAATGATGATTTCTGTCATTGAAATGGCAGAAAACATTGTGGGTAAGGGAGAAAATGCTGGTTACCAGCAGTTCTCCTTTTCTCACAATGTTTTCAAAAGCCTTGTCCTTCAGGGTCATTAAAACTCGGAAATGGGTGGTAAAGGATTAATTCATTTTGCAGACATTGTGACTTTAAATTCGGACTACACAGAAGGCCGGATACGCTGACTGTCTTCTCTATCGTGAGAAGTTCAGACAAAAACAGCCTATCAAAATTACAAAATCCATAATTTATTTCACTAGATGAAAATTTATATGTCATTAACTGGTGCTGTAAGGTTGAATCCAGCGTGAACCCTTAAAACTGGAAATTTTCAGCTATGAATTACAATCCAAATTCTGCTCTTTTGAATTCTTTCCACAAGAAAGATCTCGGACAGTGTAGATCTAAGATCAGACTGCACGTCCTGTGCAGTCTGATCTTGATCAACATTGTCCGCAAATGGGTCATAATTAGCACCCTATGGATAAAATGTTAACTGATAGCAGCGCTCCAGATAAGGGGGAGTGATGATATTCTAAATCCATTATTTCTCTTCCAAACCCTATTTTGTGGGTACTCATTAGAATTGTCTCGATGAGACGATTCTAATGAGTACCCATAAGATAGGGTTTAGCGGAGAATAATTAATATTTTCGATTTTGGAATCAAAATCACTCCCTCTATCTGGAGTTCTGTGATAGAGTGGTAAGTAATAATCTTTTAGTCAAGAAAGAATGACTCAAGCAATGCAATGTTAAGAGTATTTTTGCCAGCATATCTTTCAAAGTATTGGAGATTGCAAGCCCAAAATCCGACTACATGTTCTGTGTAGTCTGATTTTGATCTTAACTGTCCGCAAATAACACGTCTGACCTTTTTTGGCACGTAAAAAAGTAACTATGGTTGAACCTAGAGATCTAAGGGTTACATATAGATTATCCAGATTTTTTGAACCTCTAACAACAATTCCATTCGTTATAAAATCTTGCATCAACGTAATTATTCGTCGAGATAAATATTTGCGCGCATTGTCACGATTAGACTACACAGGACATGTAGTATTTAATCTGCAATCGGATCTTAGATCTAGACTGTCCGTCAGGTTTGCATGGATAGGTGTACTGTTCACTGTAATATAAATTGGTATTGAAAACAGTATTTAACCTTTTACCTAACGACAAACTGTTGAACTTGTACAAGTTGAAAATGTCAAATTAGAGATGCCTCACGTGATAGGATTTGTCTTTGAAAGGATTTAGAACATTGCAGTAAAAGGAGAAAATGCTGGTAAACAACATTTACTCATTTTCTCACAATGTTTTCCAAAGTCTTCTTCATTGGGGTCGTTAAAACAGAGGAGTGTACGTAAACGGCTTAACGCCACATAAACTAAACGTTTGAAAGAAAAAAAAAAAACAGTTTATCAGGTAGCGAAAAGGTTAAAACTAAAAAGAACTCCCGCAAATTTCCTATTTAGGACAAACATGTGTTAAAAGATATATTTTTCTCATTAATGAATAAATCGATTCGGCCTTTCAATAGCGCGATGATTTCTTCGTTACTTGTCAGAACGAAAGGTTATTAATGAACCGTAAACGAATTTAGAAACATTGAATACACAAATTAGCATCGCATGCTTGGATCGAATTTTTTTTCACTTCTTACTACTTGTCGTGCTACACATTGCTTTAGATGAATTTTGCAGAGAGTGCAGATCAAGATCAGCCTGCACGTATGTGCGGTCTGATCTTGACCTACACTTTCCTTCTCTTAATTGATGTTGCAACCATATATCCCAATAAATCTAATCAAATATTTTTGGCAAGACAACTATCAAACTTGACATACTCCCCCTAAGGCGTTCCAACATTTACAGCATTTTGTTTAATAGTAATTTCAATTAGAAATACTTTTTTACAATTAAAGAAAATAGATTTTCGGAAGTGAATTATATGTATTTGATTATGTCCATATTAAGTAGTCCACGGACAGTGATCAGACTGCATGTTTGAGCTGGCTAACCCTTGTATAGACCATTTGCTATCTGCATCCGCGGTCGCACACGGCAAAGAGAAGGGTTAAAATATAATTAAATTTTCGTTCCTTAAAATATTTGCGGATCGTTTGAAAATAGTGGCAGGTTTTTTGTCAATGCAAATATAGGTACCAGGTGTGTTTTTTCTATGTGCGTGTTTTCTGTTTCGTCACTCTTTCTATGATTGGCCGATGGCCTAAATACTTCTTTAAGAAGAACTTTTGAAATACGCAGATTAAGACCCTGAATCGTCGTTTTAATATAATTGAGTCATGCTCTGACTAAAGGGAGCTTAATGCATCTGGTTACACATGATATCAAGCAAGTCTTTACATGATCATGGATCGATAAAATACATTTTGCCTAACACTCGACGAAATCATGAGGTAACTGGTCCTTGGACATGAAGAAAATTGACTGATAGCAAAAAGTTTCGGCCCGGGTCAGCCTGCGTGGCTTGAGCAGGCTGACCTGGGTCAATACTTTTTTTTTTAATCAGATGTATTAAGCCCCCTTTTCAAGATGCATAGCTCAATTATACCAGACCAAAGAAAAAAAAAAAACACAGAAATAACAGGTGTTGTCTTTGAACGGACATGAAACGGTTGAGAAAAAGATTTTCAGTGCTGGTTGCCAGCATTTTCTTATTTTCTCAAGACGCTTTCAAAGCTTTTTTGTCCCCGGGGTCGTTAAAACCCGGATTATAGAGTAAGGATGTAATCCATATAAATGTATATTCTTATAATAAACTTATATTTCGAAGTAATTTCTCGTTCCCATTCATGTTCGGATAATCGATGCTTCGCTGAAAAAGAAAGACTGCTGAATAAGAAACTAAATATTGATAAACAAATAACATTTGGGAAAAGGTATTAAAGGGTGCTATTTAGATGGTTTTGGCGGCGGCAGAAAGTAATCTGTAAAATGTTAATAAATGCTACAAGATATACATTTACGCGTGTTTTTGATCACGTGAAAATCTTGGAGAAGAATCTACAAATACTTGTGAAACTCAGGATCTAGAAAAGAAATCTTAGTATTCTACGTAGCCCATTACGGAAATACCACCAAAGAATGACAATTTTTTCTTAATTTTATTTATTTTTTTTTCACTGATGGTGCGTTAGCTATTGCTTTTACTTAGTTCAGTGATGAATCATTTTTTAAAGTTTGGTGGTGAGATTATAAAAAATCTGATTAGTCCTCTTTAAGGCTCATATTTTCATTCATATTTTTTTCCAACTCCCCACGTCGAGTATCAAACCTTTATAGGGCAATGCATATTTACATTCAAGTTGTAAAGTATGGTGAAAGATGTGTGCTTATTTTGCCCCCATAAAGTTTTCTGTTTATATTTACTTTCACTCACTGGGTGCTTCGACATTTAACCCTGCACCAAACAATCCCAGGGTTTGACGGTACTGGGGAAGCCGGCTTTTTGAAAACATTGTAGGAAAAGGAGAAAATACTGGGGAACAGCATTTTCTTCTTTTTCAAATATGTTTTCTAAAGGCTTTCAGAGGCTTTCAGAGGCAAATGTCATCATTTGATCCACATGTAATTTGTCATCTTCGTTTGCTTCGACATCTCTCCAAAATTTTGTTATATGGCAAAGAACTAAATCACTTTTACTCGTATTCACTCTTCCCCCAGTTAGCAAAAAACCTCCCAGTGCTGCAGATTTATGAATCGTTATATTGATATTTAACCTTTTACCGAACAATCACGTGTTTTAACTAGATCTACCCTTGGGAAGGTGCCTTTTGGAAACGTTGAGAATGGGAGGGGGTAGGGGGTTGGGAGAAAATGCTGGCTGTAACCATCCATTTACACAATGTTTTCCGACCTTTCAGAGACAATACGTACTTTTGAGCCATACTTAATTAGTTGCCAGAAAACATTATAATATGACGAGACTACAGTTGTTACATATGGCAAAACGCTGATCACTTAAGTGCAAAGCACAATTTTAATGCGGTTGTGGAGAACGTAGATCAAGATCAGACTGCACAAAATGTGCATTCTTATATAGCTTCTAATCGTTCAGGTACATTGAGAAAACCTAGCCAAAAAAAAAAACCGCATTTATCTCAAGTTGCTAAATGAATGAAAAGAAAAGGGTTTCCATCCAACAGCTAAACCCCAAGTATGGGGGATTGCAATTTTTTTTGCCGGCGAAATGTCATCTTGTAGGACAGTGTAGATTCAAGAGTACTGTTCACGTTCCCTGAAGTGGAATCTTGATCTACACAGTCTTTAACGACGTCATGAGTCGTGCATTGCAGCTTAATGTGCAAATCACCTTCGTTCGCTCTCTCTCTCTCTCTGTCTAACACACATGCAGAGAAATAACGTAGGGAGATCAGTCCCTACAGTGTTTTCGCCATGTATTTCTTGCCAATATCTTGTATCGCAAGGAAAGATATATATATTGTTAGATTTTATTTCTTTTTGTGCATTTTTTTTCCAAACCTCTCAGAATGACATCTTGTATCGAGACGCTTTCACCCTTTCAGCGCCAAATATGGCCCGCAACAGACGAAATGAGACCTTCGAACTTTTGCGTAAAGTGCCGTCTCGGATTAGCCTGCACAATCTGTACAGGCTAATCCGAGACGGCACTTTACAACTACGTAAGATTTTATCATACAGTAGACTTTCATGACACAGAAAATCGCACGAACTCGGGAAATGTCGTCTCGGATTAGTCACAGACTGCACAGGCTGATGTGGGACGACACACTATTACGCATATGTCCGAAGGCCCCTTTTCGAGTGTTGCACGCCATATTATGATTCGACCTCTTTCGACAGCTGAAAATACAATCCATTGGAACTCCAAAAGATTTTTAACCTTCAGGTTTGACTTTAAGAAACGTTCTATTCAGTCTGATCTTGGTCTATGACTTGGGCAAAAGTCCCTGTAGTCAACTATAGCACTGAAAGATTTGATACAATACATGAGCCACGCTCTGGCAAAAGGGGGTTCCATGCATCTCTGTGGTACATAATACGAAGCAAGTCGCTACATAATTGTAGATCCATAAAGTCCATTTTGTCTCACAACCGACTGAATCGTGAGGTAGACTAGTCCTTGGACCAACAGCGAAAAGTTTCGTCCAAGGTCAGCCTGGGGGGACTGCGCAGGCTGACCTGGATCGCAGATACATTAAGCCCCCTTTTCACAGAACATGGCTCATATGTATGAAGTCAGTTTAGTCCAGGAGACTAGAGCGTAACGAAATTTGTGTATTTGTTATTACCTTAGTGAAACCACTACTTTCGACTTTGTCTAGCTACCCTCTGCAAGTCAAATAAAAATCAGCAAGAATTATACTCAAGTCTGTGTGTTTGTTTGAACGCTTAGTTCGCGAGGCAACCAAAGATGCTTTAACCCACAGCCCACAAAAAATGCAGTCTGATCTTGGATCGACACTGTCCGCTGTTTTCAGAGTGAGATATTCTGGCTTCGATAGCTGTGAAATTGCAATCATCGTGTATATTTCACTGCATCTTAAATTTCAGTTTCATTCATTCCGCACTTCAGCCAGTACCAGTGCGTCTTCTAACGCATCATGCCGCACAAGCGATAGCTTTGGTCAAATAGTGGGGAAAAGAGTAATCGCGTTTAATTCTTATGCTTAAAAAATGATGATTTTTCTCTTCTCTAGATGTTTACCATATTTGTAGTTTCCTTCTTCCTTCCACCCCACTCTTTGTCTGTCTGTCTCTCTGTGTCCATCTTTGTTTCTCTGTCTCTCCCTGTCCTAAACTAGTTCCCTTTGTACTCACATTCTATACAGATACACACTTTGCTGTATCAGGGAAGATAACCAATCTCTGTCTGTGCGTCCTTCCGTCCTCTCTCTCTTCCTCTCTCTTTCTTTCTCTCGCTCGCTCTCTCTGCAGATCTAAAAAACTCATGTACAGATACGGGATAAGGGTTACATCTATTGCATTCCTACTGCGCTTATTTCCAGGGCAAATGAACGTATTTGTATTGCTGTCAGAATCTATTTTCGATATTTGTAAACTTGGCATATGCTCGAAGAGTTGAATTTTCTCCGCGTTTCCCCGGTATGCAAGCTGTCGTTCGCTTTCAACTTAACCCTTTATCAACTGACATTTTCTCCTTTTCCCGCAGTGTGTCTATCCTTTTACGATAAATCCGATTATTTGAGCCACATTTAATTTGTCGTCTGCAAATGCTTTAAATTTGGAGAAATCTAAAATTTTTTCTGGTATAAAAGTTAACTGTAATATTTTGTCCTTCTTTTTTGGCATATTTTGTTCGCATTTTTTCTTTCCTTCAAATTTATCTATATTTTTTTTCGGTCAAATCATTATTGTGCAGCGTCTATACAAATTAAAATGAAATATCTTAGAATTTTAATGAGATGCAATGTTGTATATTATATAAACGATATGAGATAACATTATTGCCTCAATATGAGATAAGATCATTACTTGAATATTTCTACACCATTCACAGAGCATATCTTTTACCCATTCGGTGCAGTTTCAATTATCTTTTTCTGCGTTAGTGGAGTGTGGACTATGCAGATCGATATTAGACCCTACTTAAAGGTCAGTCTCATCTTGGGGTTACACTTTCTGATACTTTTGTTATACTCGGTCCAAAATAGGAAATAGGAAAAAGAAAAACATTGAAAAAGATACGGCATTGTTTTAACCAATTGTAAATATCCACCTGACATGTCTAAGGAAACAGGGGAAGGAGTGGGGGTGAAAAACTTTAACTTTTCGATCAGATTTCATAATTTCTTTCAAAATAACTCATTTACCGTCTACAAAAGACTTTCGTCGCCTCGTAGCATACTTCAATTGGAAAACATGGTGACAAAATGAGAAATCGCTCATAACGGAACAATTCCTCCTTTTGTCTCAATGTTTATTTGTGAACATTACACCTTAACCCATAGGCTGCTAAGCGGACAGTGTAGATCAAAATCAGACTGCACAGAACGTGCAGCCTGATCTTGGATCTACTTTGTCCGATAAGGAGATATTTTTTCCCAAAGAATATCTTTGAAATAGCAACACTTGGGTGTTAACTATCGACTTTATTGAGGCGGTTAAGGGTTAATTGATGTTGATTATCTATATTTACCCTTAACTGCTAAATAACTGAAATGAAACTTTCAAGCCGATAGTAAAAACCATAATTTTGCTATTTCAAACTTATTTGGGGGGATATCTTCTTATCTGACACTGTAAATCCAAGATCGGACATTGTAGATCCAAGATCAGACTGCACGTTCTGTGCAGTCTGATCTTGATCTACACTGTCCGCAAAAGGTCAGTGAGTCGCGCTTAGCAGCTTAAGGGTTAACAAGATTTAATGGCGTTTTACTCCGCTTTCAACGTTATTTCATCCATATTACGGCGATAGTTCACATATTCATTTATGTCCTGGGTTTCACCGTTACTGGGCTTGGGCTTTGATGTGTTCTCACCCAAGGACGGTCCCACGAAAGGCTCAGAGCTACCAGTGACACTCGAACCCGGGGCCCCTAGGTTACGAGTCATACATTTTACCACTGAGCTACGCAGGACCTCTCTGCATTTAGCAAGGAAAGTTTTCAAATAACAATCAATATGCTAGAGATAATTAGTAAATGAAGTGGTGATTTAATGCATGTTCAAAAAAAAAAAAATCGACCGATGTCACCTAGCGCAGTCCGCGCAGGCTGCCCTGAATCGATACTTTTTGCTACTGGTACATTTTTTCCTTGCCAACGGATCATTCTACCTCATGATTCAGCCGGATTTTAGACAAGACAGATCGGTATTATGCGATAACTTGCTTGGTGTGACGCATTGCGGCATTAAACCCGCTTTTCAAGAAATGCCCCTCAAATACTTTATTCTGAGAACGCTTTTGTCTGTTTAAGTATGTTTCACAACTGTAGCTGCTTTTACGGCCAGTGTAGATCAGGATCAGACTGTTAACTCTTTCGGCGCCAAATAAACAAACGCTGCCTCTTTTGATGGCTGTAAATACAGTCCACTGAGTCGCCGGAAGATTTTTATCACGTACGCTTGACCAAAAAAGCGGAATGTATAGATCAAAGATCAGACTGCACGTTCTGTGCAGTCTGATCTTGATCTATGCCGTCCGCAAAAGTCCCTGTTTTCGCCTATGGCGCTAAAAGGGTTAAAGACGTTATTCTTGTGACATTCTGGCAAAAAAAAAACTAAGAAAGATATGGTCTGCTGTTGGCAGTCTTCAGGACTGCCCCTGCCTCATCTAGGCGCTTGTATCGGTCTGGTTAACCTTTGGGCTGCTAAGCGACTTAAGGACCTTTTGTGGACAGTGTAGATCAAGATCAGACTGCACATAACCTGCAGTCTGATCTTGAATCTACACAGTTTCCGACAAGGAGAATTTTTCCACCCTAACTCACCTTTGAAATAGCAAAGTTTGGATTTTTACTACAGGATTGAAAGTTTCATTTTATTTATATAGCAAGTTAAGGTTTAATGACCGATTACTTGTTGAAGTAGTTATAAAACGATGACCAATGAAAAAAAAAAAAAAAAATAGATGGACAATGAATGATTTGCCATATACTTAACCCTATACCAAGCAATTTTGCATTTCTAGGACCCAAAGAAAATGGCTTTAGAAAACATTGTGGGAAAAGAAGAAAATGCTGGTAACCAGCATTTTCTTCTTTCCCCACAATATTTTCTACGCTCCCAAGGACAAATTGCATCATTTGAGCCATATTTCATTTTGTCGTCTACAAATGCTTTCAATATGGACAAGTCTAAAATTTAGTAGTCCAGTAAAGAGTTAAGTGTGATGGGTTGCCATATTCTCTTATATGAGCCATGCTCTGTGAAAAGGGTGCTTGAAGAGCTTCCATGGTTTATTATACCAAGCAAGTTCTCATATAATTACGGATCCATAAAATTCATTTTGTCTAACAATTGGCTGGGTCATGAAGGTAAACTGGTCCTTTGACAAGTAGAAAATTGAACAATAGTGAAAAGTTTCGGCCCAGGTCAGCCAGCACGGACTGCGCAGGCTGACCTGGGTAGATACTTCTTGCAAATGCTTCCTTTTCACAGAGTGTGGCTCGTATGTTTGGGTCTTTGTTTGTATGTGTTTGACGCCGTTTTCAACATTATGTTAGTCATATCACGGTGGCCAAAGCAACAACCCATATTTTTCTTTTTTTTTTTCATACCAGTCTCTCGTACAATATTCTTGCAAAGTCAATGGTTGCTTTCCCCACATAACCTTCGTCGCAACAATGATCAGCATTGAGAGAGGCATCAGTCCTTGGAATAAAATTGGCCGAGCTGGGGCAAGTCTTGTACGTAACCGACTCAGCTACCGCGCTCGCCTGGCAAATTTTATATAAAATTTTACAAAAAATGTCCTCTGGTATAGAGTTAAGTGTAAGAAACTGTTGAATACATAAATGAGCCACGTTCTGGCAAAAAGGGGTTTAATACATCTCCGTGATGCATTATACCAATCAAGCAATCAAATAATTATGGATCCATGATAGCCACTTTTTTAACAACCGACTTGAACATGAGGTAGACTGGGTCCTTGGACATACAGAAAATTAATCAATAGCGAAAAGTTTCGGCCCACGTCAGCCTGCGCCGACTGCGCAGGCTGACCTGGGTCGATACTTTTCGCAGATATATTAAGCCCCCTTTTCACAAAGCATGGCTTATATAAGGGATAAAACTGCCTGTTTTACATGAGAATACCTGGTCGTAAGCTGTGTTTTTGTAAGGATGACATGATGGTGTCTCCGATTTCATATTTCAAATCTATAGAAACTATAATATCACATCGTCTTTGAAATATGTAACCGTGACAGGTTTATTCTCCTCCCAAACTTTCCTCCCAAGATTTATTAAGGTCTGCTGTTAAGATGGAGTATCGGGGGATTTTTTCTGACAGTATAGATCCAAGATTTGACTAGACTTTACAAGTATATGTAGATTTTTAGATCAGACCACACTCGGTAAGAATATAAAAGAAAGTGCATATTTTACCTGGTTTCTATATCCCTTCATTATTTTTGAAAATGTCCTGGATTTTTGAAATCTAGAAACATGTATAGATCTATACAGTTACTGTGATATTACCGTCTTTAAAGAACAAAAAGCTATTCTGATTAATTTCACACAAAAAGAACCCCCAAAACTTTCTTCTAACGACAGATGTGACACTATTATTCAGAGGGGATTTTACGAAAAGTAGAGATCCAAGATCAGAGTACTCACGTTGTGAGAAATTTTCGCTTTCCATTTCTCACATTTTCAAATTATTCGTCTTCAAAATCTCGAACTATAAAAAGTTTTGACTCCATCCAAAGTTCCATGCGAAGATTCATCTAAACTCTAGTTTACCGAGTGGAATATTTATTGATTTTGGGGGGAAAAAAAGTCGATCATTGATCAGAGAGCAATGAAACGTGCAGTCTGATCTTGAATCTAGTGTGCCTCGATATTTTGTATAACGGAAGAACTTTTCAGAGATCTACTTCTAAATGAACCATGCTAATACAGGACGCTTAACTCTTTCGGTACCAAATAAATAAACTCGACTTCTTTTGACAGCTGAAAATACAATCTACTTAAACCAAGAAAGATTTTTATCGTATAGGCTTGACTAAACAAGCGGATGGTATAGATCAAAGATCAGACTGCACGTTCTGTGCAGCCTGATCTTGATCTATGCCATCCGCAAAAGTTCCTGTTTTCGCCTATGGCGCTGAAAGGCTTAATGTCTGCAAAAAGTATCGATCCAGGCTGACCTGGGCTGAAACTTTTTGCTTTTGGTCAAATTTCTGCATGTCAAAGAGCCAGAGTACCTCAGGATTCAGACGGTTGTTAGTCAAAATGGGTTTTATGGATTTTCATTTATATGATGACTTGCTTTGTATCATGCATCACAGGAGATGCGTAACGCTCACGTTTGCCAGATCAAGGCTCAAATATATCACTGTCTTTCCCATTCCCATTCACCTCTGTAGTTGGCTCAGAAAGTAGTCCGTCATCACGTGATATTTTCGTCACATGACCATAACTCAAAATGGCGACACAAACGCCGGTGAAAGAAAGACCAATCGATTGTTTTGTGTGTTGTTCAAACAGCATACGGCCAATCAGACTTACAGGTAGGAAATGTGAAAAAGAGGGATTTTCTGAAAAACTTAAATGTCTTTTAAAGGACGATAACTTGTTTTTTAATTTTGTTTAAATTGTCATCATTCATGGGCGCAGCCATTTTTTTTTACAATTGGCGTAAGATTCTGATCAGTAAAGAAGCTTGAAAATATAGTTCCATTGTATACAGGTAAATTCGTAAGTTTGAATGCACCTATAATGTATCCAGAATCATATTTCCTTTGTCTACTGTATTATGTTACACATGAAACAGTTAAACAGTAACAAAACATGTTTTCCTCGGTTTGACAAGATTTTTGTCATTTAGCCCCTTGCAGAGATGTATGGTGAGAGTAACGAACGACAACTCTGCTCGGAGATTGCAAATATATATGCACTATGCATTAGTTCGTCCTTGAAATATGCAACCTTGATAGGTTTTTTCTTCTCCAAAGCTTTCTCTATTTATATCCTAGCATGCTTAAGGCGGATTTTGGTGATTCCTCTGCCAGTGTAGACCAAGATCAGACAGCACGTTAAAAAAGCATATATAGTTACTCTCATCATGCTTAAACTTACTACATTTATCAAATGGACCAATCGATATTTCTTCAAAGAGAACTACTCAGCCCCAGTAGCTAATTCTGCAACTCACTGTGCCATTCATCATGGGGTTTTGAGTTCGAAACTCGACGATGCTGAAATTCTGTCCTATGTTTAATGGCAGACTTTTCGATTAGACTCTTTCCTTGATCACTGCTGAACGTCAAATGGACATCACTTACATAGTAAATCAGCCAGTGGCTTGGAAAGCCTATTCACGTTACTTAGTATTGATTTAAGAAACACTGGGAATGACAGGATAGATGCACTGGTTGCTGAAAGATTTCTAAAACGAGCGCTTAATTCCGATGAAACTAATAAATCAAACGCGTAAAGAAAATCAAAGAGACGCGATGACTTATAATAGTTATATAAAATGCACATCACAAGATCGACCACACACATAACATTAATATGTTCCACACTGAAGTTGGCAGAATTGCAGGGTTCATAAACAATCTATGTTTATCCAAAACCGTTTACCCTTATCATATGGTTGACAATTATGGTTGTTTATGCGGAAAGTGTAGGCCAAGATCAGACTGCACAGAACGTGCAGTTTGATCTTCGGTCTTTTACTGCTGTCCGCTGTTTTGTGAACTATGCCTGTCAAAGTTGCCTTAAAACTGCTATATTATTGTTCCTTTTCCCACCTTTTTGTTGAATCGTTGACTATGCTTAGTCTAATAGTCAATAAATACTGGTTGTTTATTGTGGCAGGTATCCCCGACCTTAGATCTGCACCACAAAGGCTTTTTCCCCCTCTTTCTTTCACGAAAATTGCTTTCCGATGTTTCATCTTACTTGCATTTAACCCTTTACTGCACAATCCCGTTTTAACGACCCCGACGGAGAAGGCTTCTGAAAACATTGTGGGAAAAGAAGAAAATGTTGGTTACTTAAATTTGACCCTTTACCACACAATTTCGTGTTTTAGTGATCCTGGCGGAGAAGGTTTTTAAAATATTGTGTGAAAAGGAGAAAATGCTGGTTGCTTACAATTAAACATTTACCACAGAGTCCCGTGTGACCCTAACGGGGAAGGATTTTAAAAACATTGTAGAAAAACGAGAAAATGCTGTGTACCATTTTCTCCTCTTTTTTTTTTTTACAATGTTTTCTACCTTTGCCAAGACAAATATCTTTGATTTACATTCCATTCTTCGCCTGTCGATACGGAAAAATGTAAAATTTTGTGATCTGGTCAAAAGTTCGATAAAAGTACTTGTCAACTTTACACCAACGGTACCTTTGCTCAAGCCGCCGGCAGCTTTCAATCTTCAATAGGCTTTAATAAAAATACAAGTAAAACTATTGGGTTTAAATAATGTAGTTTCTCTGCGTGCAGTCTGGTCCACACTGTCAACAGCTGCGATCAGCTCTTTTAGAATAAATCATTTTTACGGTCTTTCTCTCTGTCTCTCTCTCTCTCTCTCTGTACCCACACTGCTTGAAAATATCGATGTATAAAATCTTTCGAAGTTATTTTAAAGTATTAATTCAGTTTCACTAATCGTGAAACAAATTCTGCAGTTTAACCCTTAGTCTGCTAAGCGCGACTCACTGACCTCTTGCGGACAGGTAGATCAAGATCAGACTGCACAGAACGTGTAGTCTGATCTTGGATCTACAACGTCCGATAAGGAGATACCTTTCCTCCAAAAATACCATTGAAATAGGAAAATTTGGGGTTTTACGATTGGCTTTCATTTCTTTGATTTAGTGGGAAAAGTGTTGAATCGATATCGATAGCTGTGATTGCTTCCAGGAAACCTAACATGAATAATCTCGCCATCATCTTGGGTCGTCTCACCCTTATGTTGGGCCGTCTCACTCATCTTGTATTCGACACTATAGCCTCAGATTCGAAACTGAACATGGACATTTCAGCGAATAAAAAAATGTTCTCTCTCTTTCAGCGTGTAACTGTAACCTGCACGCCAAACATTGTCGATTCAACATGGAGCTGTTTGAGCTGTCCGGGTACAAGAGTGGTGGGGTATGTCGAAACTGTCGTCACAACACGGAGGGTCGCTTCTGTAACCATTGCAAAGAGGGGTTCTATCGGGACACGAGAAAAGATATTACACATCGTAAGGCTTGTAAACGTAAGTGACCAAATTCGTTTCTTTGGTTTTATTTTTTCATTGCCAAAGGGAACAGCAATAGTTTTTGCGGACGGCGTAGATCCAAGATCAGACTACACAGAATGTGTATTCTGATCTTGGATCTACTTCGCACGCTTCGTGATGCTAAACTTTGACCTCAAAAATGTTGAACTGATTTTATTTCGACGGTAGGAATGAAGTCCAATACTATGATACTTCGCTTTCAACAGTATTTCAGTCAATCATGGAAACAACTCACTTATAGAATGTTGAATTCTGTCCTGAGGTTTCACTAGTACCAGGCTAGGGGCTCCAAAATACCTTGTCCAACGAAAGTCTAAAGCGATCAACTCTTCATTAACCTTATCGCCAGCGATTAACCCTTTATCAAACAATCCCGTGGTTTAATAAAAACCATGTGGCAAAAAGCTTTTCAATAAACAGTGGAAAGAAGAGAAAATGCTGGTTACCAGCATTTTCTTCTTTTTTCCACAGTGTTTTCTCCCCTTTCAAAGACATATCTCGTTATCTGATACACATTTGATTGGTAGTCTTTGAAGGCTTTTAACTCTAAAACTTTCTCGCCAGGTAAAGAATTGGTTTAAAGAAATGAAACAAATATTATACTTATAAAACACTTTGCGGCCAATTTAGATCAAGGTCAGATTGCACAAAACGTGCAGTCTATCTTTCATGTACACTAACCGCTTTGCCGAAACAATCTTGGAAAATAAAACCCTAAATTTTGAATTATTTTGGTTTTATTTCTAGACTGAAAAAGACAGAGGGGTTTATTAGGCAGTTTAAGAGTTAAAAAATTAAGCACAAAATTAAAACGAGTTTTAGGTCGATATTGATAGACACACAAAATATGAGACAGTGTAAATCCAAGATCAGACTGCACGTTCTGTGCAGTCTGATCTTGATGTACTTTGTCTGCAAATACCTCTTGAGTTATTATCAGTAATCCAAAAATATTTGCCGCGAAACAGATGTTCCTCATACCGGATAAAATGTTCCAAACATGTGCTTTCCACACGTGCTTTACGCAGTCTCGCGGTACCAGCATCCGGGCATCTGTCTTTGCTAACAAGTTTTTAATTGCTAGATTAATGTATCAAGGGTATAATGAAATCGACAAACTCCGACATTCTTCTTCAACATCATTCGGCATTCCTCGGACATTTTCGTCACGACAAAATTCTCTCGGAAAAAGATTAACCCTTTACTACACAATGACGCCTTTTGACGCCCCTGGGAAAGAAGCCTTTTGAAAACATTGTGGGAAAAGGAGAAAATGCTGGTAACCAGTATTTTCTCCTTTTCCACAATGTTTGCTACACGATCAAAAAAAAAGTTGCATATTTGAGGAATATTGAAATTGTCGTCTGCAAATGCTTTCAGTTTGGACAAGGCTTTAATTTTGTCGTCTGGTAAAGGGTTAAAGTACACCTCGTGGTAATATCTGATCGTTTTGGTCAGAATTCTTCAGTTCAAACTGCCAGATCCAAGTTCATGCTACATAAAACTTCATTTTACACTGATGATGATGATGATGATGATGATGATGACCAAGATGATGATGATGATGTTATTGTTGTTGTTTTAGTTGTTTTTGTTGTTGTTGTTTTTTTATGATGATGATGATGATGATTTATAGCCTAAGTATATGTATTCTTCGTATTATTTCGATTCATTTTTAAAAAAAAAAACTAGAAGATTTTGAAAATTGCAAATATTTTAATTAGTAAGTACACGTAATATTACAATAGCCTGCTTCACGCTGGTTTAAAAACATATTGCAATGAACAAGGCACGCACCAGCCTGAGTTGTACAATAAATACACGCATTACATCTGTTAAAAGCTCTCAAGTAAACCTAATTGTAAAGCTAAATTCTTAACTTACATTGTGAAGTGGCATTAATCCCGGGTTGTGAGTTGGAATCTGGCCTCGGCCGAAGTTATTTTCGGTGGTTAACCCTTTACAGGACAACACAAGTTTTCACTTGTCGAAATTGAAAGTATTTGTAGGCAACAAATTTGGTTTGGCTAAAATAATGGGATTTGTCTAGGTAAGAGTAGAAAATATTGTTGGAAAAGGTTAAAATGCTGGTAGCCAGCATTTTCTCCTTTTCTTGCAACGTTTTCAAAAGCCTTTGTATGGTCATTATATCATGGGACTGTTTGGTAAAAGTTTATGAAACACATTGCAAAAGAAGCTCTTCCCGATATCTCCGTTAATTATTATATTCGGCATTTTTGTCACTCTAACCCTTTACGAAACAATGCCATGTTTTAACGACCATAAAAAAGCTTTTGAAAACTTTTTTTTGAACTGAAGAAATGCTGGTAACCAGAAAGTTCGCCTTTTCCACAATGTTTTCTGTCCTTTCAAAGACAAAAAACCTATCATTGATAAACATTTCATTTTTCCGCCTAAAGACGACTTAAAAGTTGGGCAAGTGTAACAGTTTAACGTCTGGCCAAGGGTTTGTACTCCTGGTTTGAAAAAAACAAAAACAGAAGAGTATGGAGAGGTGTACTGGCCGCCAGCTGATTGATTGATTGATTGATTAATTGGTTGATTGGTTGGCTGATTGGTTGGTTGGTTGGTTGGTTGGTTGGGAAGGTGGGTGGGTGGGTGATTGGTTAATTGGCTGGCTGGATGGATGGATGGATGGATGGATGTTTCAAAGTTGATTTCACCAGACAGAAAATACTGTTTCGGACAATGTAGATCAAAATCAGACTGCACGTTCGGTGCAGTCTGATCTTGATCTACACTGTCCGCAACAGATCCGTCAGTCGCGCTTAGCAGCTTAAGGGTTAAAACTTTGCTTCCCATAGAGTCAGAGTTGAGGTTATATACTGACAAACTTTAGAAACGCATCACTTTATTTTTCAAATATTTACCCTCTAATTTTAAATACTCAGCAGATCATAACATTAGGTAAGTGCCTCTAATGAATTCAGGGAATAATTGATTTTGAAGTGAATGCACATAAAATGTTAAAAGACAATTGAACTGTGTTTTTTTTTTTGTAGCAATAGGCTCGAAGCTCACACAAAAGTGTACATTATTAAGGTTTAATGTAAGTGATACGTTTCTAAAGTCAGTCAGTATATATTTAGCGCTCGAACCACTTTTGTAATAAAACGGCTTTTTGTAATAAAATTTCAGTCTCACCGCATTCCTTCATTATTCACCCAAACAGTTTAAAATGGATACATTTGTGTAATTTGAACTGAATTCTTTTTGGAAACGTCATGAAAAGTGAAAAAATGCATTTGAAAATTCTGTTGCAAAAGGCCGTTTTATTACAAAAAGTGATTGGGTTCGGAGAACAGCGATTGTAAGAAAAAAAAAAAAAAAAAAATACATGTATTACAAAAAGCCGTTTTATTACAAAAGTGGTTCTAACAGCTGTTATAGCACAGTAAGAGTTAACTCTTCACCAGACAACAACATTTTACGACGCGTCAAAATTGAAAGCATTTGCAGACCACAGAAATTATTTTGCTCAATTAACCCTTAAGCTACTAAGCAGGACTCACTGACCTTTTGCGGACTGTGTAGATCAAGGTCAGACTGCACAGAACGTGCAATCTTATCTTGGATCCACAATGTCCGATATGAAGATATCGTTCTTGAAGAAAATAAGTCTTTTGAAATAACATTATTCGCGTGTTTAGTATCATCTTGAAAGTGTCGATTAACTTATTTAGCAGAATAAGGGTTAATAGGAATTTACTTTTTAAGAGCAGAAAACATTGTGGGAAATGGAGAAAATGTTGGTTACCAACATTTTTCTCCATTTCCCACATTGTTTCCTTAAGCCTTCTCTATCATTAACATGGGATTGTTTGGTAAAGGGGTAAGACCAGTCACGAAGAGTGTGTTAATCCTTAACCTGCTGCATAAATGAAATGAAACTTTCAAGCCGATAGTAAAATCCCAAATATTGTTCTTTCAAAGGTATACTACGGGGAAAAATATCTCCCTATCGGATAGTGTAGATTCAAGATCAGACTGCACGTTCTGTGCAGTCTGATCTTGATCTACACTGTCCGCAAAGGTCCTTGAGTCGCGATTAGCAACCTAAGGGTAAAAACTGAGAGCTTTAATGACCCTGCAGCTGCGTCTTATACATTAGGAAAAGGTCATATTATATCACAGTAAATCTTCTATTATTCTAATATTCGATCGAATAACTTCACTATATCGGTTCACTCGAAGTATTTGTGGGAACGCATATTTCTTTGAAAAATAGTGTATTGTCAATAAAAAGTGCTGCTGCAACGTTTTCTTTCCGGAAAAAAAGAGAGTATATATATGTCGAGAATATATGAGCCATGCTCTGGCAAAAACCAGCTTAATGTATCTCCGTGATGCATGATACTAAGCAAGGCATTGCATGGTCAAATATCCATAAAGTCCATTTTGTCTAACAACCGACTGAATCATGAGGTAAACTGGTACTTGGGCATACAGATAAATGACCAATAGCGAAAAGTTTCGGCCCAGGTCAGCCTGCATGAACTGCGCAGGCTGACCTGAGTCGATACTTTTCGCAGATGCATTCAGCCCCCTTTTCACAGAGCATGCCTCATTTATAAATGTCGAGATCGTTGTTTAGCCATGTAGGGGAAAAGCTTTGGTAGACATCGTTGGAAAAGGAGAAGTTGCGTATAAAAAAGCATCTGCTCCTTTACCCGTACATTTTCCTAATTGTTTACAGCAACATTTTCGTTTCATTCATTTTCCTGTGCTTGTCTAATTTAACACAGTGTTGGTATATTATTATTATTAGTATTATTATTATCGAATAATATAGAGGATATTTGGATTTTTTTTTTTTTTTTCGGGTGAAAGATCGGCGCAACCACCCGTGAAAATATTACCGATGATGTTCACGAGATGAAATAAATTATTCTCTTCTTTACAGCGTGTCATTGTCATCCTGTCGGGGCTCTCGGGAAAACTTGTAACAGCACTACCGGCCACTGCCCGTGTAAGGACGGAGTTGTGGGTCTGACCTGTGACCGCTGCGCGGAGGGCTACCAACAAAGCAAGTCACCGATAGCACCATGCATAAGTGAGTATAGTCGATTGATTTCTGGTTTCCTTCGCCATTTATTTACCCAAAGCATTAATTTGCATGCTTGAATGTTGTATTTAAAAAAAAAAAAAAGGGTTTTAAAAACATGTGGAAACGCAGAAAATGTTGATAACCAACGATGTTTTCTACGAGCTTTAAGACATATTCCATCATTTGTGTCACAGTTGATTTGTCATCTGCAAATGCTTTCAATTTGGTCTAGCCTAAAACTAATTCAAAGGACTTTATTGTTGTTGTTGTCTCTGGCTGCAAAATAACTAGGGTCTGTATGGCTTTGCAAGTATCTGTTTGTTTTTGAAAAGATGTACGAGGGGGCAAGAATCCCCGAACGAGATCACAAAACAACATGATGCAACAGAATATTGCTAAACATCTAACAGTCTTACTCGAAAAATATATATGTTAAAGGCCCAAAAGTGGCCAAATGTAAACAGATCTGTGTGTACATTAAAGATAGACTTTATTGATGTCATTCAGGTATGGCGGATATTTAAAGTCTGACGATCCGTTACAGTCCGGTTGATCAATCTTCCTGTCACTGGCAGGATAATAACTTATTAAAACTAGAATTAAAGTTGGCAACTTTAATTCTAGTTTACAGTTCATCGGCTAAAACTTTGACAGATGGTACTGTAATACATTGTCAGACTCGTAATGATATCCATACTTTTAAATGGGGTAAATTAAAATTAATTCTGTTTTACTCCCGCATTGTTTACTTTTGGTCGTTATTGGGCCTTTAAGATCTTTAACGTCTGTTATCATGTACGAGTAAACAATGCTAATTCAGACAAACAAAGGATAAGAAAATGGCTGCTTTGACTCTAGGAAAATAAAACGTGACTGATAAGCATGGACCAGTATGTCTATTCACTAATTTGAGTTCTTAACCTAGTACTCAAACATCCTCCACACGTCAAAGTAACTCAGGTTATGATTTGCTAAACCAAATGGTTAAGCCAATTATAAGTTGTCTTACTTGTTTAGAATTAGACAAGTAAGAATGCATCTTATACGGGTTTGTGAATAAAGCCCCTGGTCTGGTCTGGAGCTTTCTGTTATTTCAATGGCGTCGTCTGTGTTCCATACACTCATCAATAAAAAAAAAACAAGAAAAAGATACCAGATCTATGTTATAATTATATCTCTAAGATCACATGCTTTTCTTGAGTTTTTGCTCTCTTTGTTGGCAGTTTTATCACTTCATTATTCTTTCTTCTCAGAAATACCCAAACAACCAAACAGACGACCAGACAAACCATACGACGGTAACTATTCTATTATTTCTATTGTATTATTTCATCTTTCTTTTTTTTTTTTTTTTTTAAATTTATCCATCTTAAACATTTAAATGTTAAGCTTCTAAAGACGGCGTTCATAACAGAAACACTTTCAAAGATGAATTGCTGGTTTTACCGTAAAGTCTCTAATACATAGAAATGTGCTTTATAATTGATTCTCCTTTACAAAAGGTATAAATTCAAGATTTAATCTGACAGAACGTCAGTCTGATCTCGGAGAGTGTAAATTTTTTGTGAGATATTTTGACGACAAAAGTATCCAAATAACTGTATCTAAATAACTTTTCACGGACTCAATGAACACTGATATTAATTTCTTTTACTAGTATTCGGCGGCCAAACAGGCATATCAATTATCAAGAACAATTATGATAATGATAAGCACCAACGGTTATTTAGAACTCACTTGTATACTTTATACGATTAAAGTAAAATTTGACCAATACATTGGGTATCGAAGAGAGTAGAGCAAGATGAGACTGCGAAGACTTGCAGTTTGATCTTGATTTACTCTCTTCGCATCTGATTTCGCGATAACCAGGATAAGCTTTGTATTCTCTTGAATGAGGGCCCTCTTTGAAGTCACTACTTTAATTATATCTCTACAGCAGACAAAGCCAAATGTAACAGAAAATGCAGTAAATACCGGAAGTTAAAGCTGAAGAAATACTGCAGACGTCACTATGGTAAGACATTTCAGCCATGCTCTGGGAAAATGAGGCTTAATGTATCTTTGTGATGCATCATGCATCAAGCCGTCACATTACTATGGATAAATAAAAATTCCATTTTTGTCTAACAACAGACTGGATCATGAGGTACACTTGTCTTTTGAAATGCAGAAAATTTACCGAAAGCAAAAAGTTTCGACCCAGGTCAACCTGCGTGGATGCGCAGGCTGATCTCGTCGATACTTTTTTGCAGATGCAAAAAGCCCCCTTTTCACAGAGCATAGCTAATTTTTTCTTGGATATGAAAGGGTTTAAAAAAATGTCAACTTATCTTTTCTATTATAGTGTGTTACGGTATGACTTTACATTTTTTCAGACATAAAATTCATACCTTCCTTAGACAAACTTGCAACTTGCCAAATATTCATAAAAAAATCCAAACAGTTAAAAGCAAAATAGCACCCAAAAGTAAACAATTCTGTGTATAAAATAAGGTAAATTTTATTTATACCTTTCAAAAGCTTGGCGATTGTTGTAAGTCTGACGATCTATTAAAGTCCGGTTGGGCATAGTTCCGGTAACCGGCAGAAAAATAGATAGTACGACTAAATTGATACTGGCAACATTAATTCTGGTTCTGCTAGAGAATAGAAGTTTGACCAAGCGTCCTTCAACAGACGTCAGACTAATTTTGATTGCTGTGCTTTTAAATTATATGAACAAAACTAACTTGTATTTCACTCAGAGAATTGTTTTTTTTTTTCCGCAATCGGGCTTTTAATTGACAAAAAAAAAATATGGTTTAAAACATATGAAAACATAGTTTCAAAAATATATTGACAAACAGAGATTTTTATCTTCGTAACAATGTTTCCAAATGTGGTCTGAGTGCAAGACAAAGATCATTTACATTTGAGTGATGCTCTGGCAAAAGTGATTTTAATGCATCTCCGTGATCATTGTACCAAGCAAGTCATATTTTATTTATGGATACATAAAATCCTTTTTGTTTTTCATCTGACTTAATCATGAGGTAGAATGGTCTTTTGACATGCAGAAAATTGACCAATAGCAAAAAGTTTCGGCCCAGGTGAGCCTGCGCAGACTGCGCAGGCTCACCTGGTTCGGTACTTTTTGCAGATGCATTAAACCCCCACTTACAGAGCATAACTCATGTCTCTTTTGCGCTCCAGGGAGTCTCACAATTTAGAGTGTATTTTTAGAAAGACTATTGTACTAGAATGATACATGTAAATACATGTATACAGTTCTTGAATATATTTCGTTCAAAAGATGTAGAAATCTAATGTAGAAATCTCTGTAACTTATCGCATTTAAAAAGGAGGAGAAAAACAAAAATGAACAGCTTGTAAGACCTTAACAGAAAAAGGCAGTCTTCTTTCAATGTACATAATTTTGAAAGCGAATGCAGCAAACGACTTTTAAAGCTTAAATATTCTAAAAGTAAGAATACTATTACTAAATGATATTGCCAGAAGCGATATGTTCTTGTGGCTCAAAAATTTTAAAGTAATCAGCTTTAAGATGATACAGTGATCTGTAGGAGGTTTTGAGTTATATTCCACGAAATCGTCAGTGTCCACATATTCTCTTTTCCTTTTTCATACATGACGAACATGTGCGGACTCTGCCCAGAGAAATCGCTTTTGACACATTAAATAAAACCATAATAACATGTTATCTTCATTTAACCCTAACTCATATTTTTCAGCGATAAAAGCCGAGGTTGTAGCCAAACAAAGCGTTGGGCAATGGATTAAATTCACCATCAACGTTTTGGTCATCTACAAAAATACAGCTGACAAGAGATATCAGAGACGTGGAGAAAACATCTTGTGGGTTCCCAAATATGACATGAAGGACTGCCGGTGTCCGCGGATAAAGCTGAAAGAAAAGTATTTGATTCTTGGCAAAATTAAAAAGAACGAAACTCGACCCGGTTTTGTTGTGGATAGAAAAACCATTGTGAAAGCTTGGAGACCCAAATGGCAAAAACGCATAAAGAAGTATATGAAAGTGGATCAACGTGGTATGTGCCCGAGATAAACGGTTGTCATGTGACATCTATAAGTAGAACTAGTTGTATATATTACTTGACATACCTCAGTGTAAGAAACAGTACAAAAACAGTTGAAATCGTGGTCGATATTATTCTGTAATTGATCAACATTGTGTATATGATTAGTTTATTTATGACGTTTATTTGGATGTGTATTTGTGCCGTTTGCGGTTTTTATATGGAAGAATCTAACAAAATACTCAGTTTACAACAAAGTATGCTGCACGAAATGTCACGTGATGATGTATTTTGAAAAAAAGATAGGAGTGGTGTCACATCGACGTCACGTCCTGTGACATAGGTCAGTCAAAAAAGGACTTGTCCCGAGATACTGATGAACTACAGAAATCGTGTTTAGGTCTACTGCATATTCAACAAACAAGCTTGAAGTTCGCAACAACAGAAAAGAGCCCTTTTAAAAGAGTCTTTGAATCAAGAGAATCGTTGAAACTGGCATAGTTTTTACTTTGAGTTGACGGTTCAAACATATTGTATAAATTCAAGTTCTTGTCACGTGGCTCCTAAATGTCGCCCCTTTATAGATCTAACTGTTTTAATTTGAAGATGGGTGCTGCAGTTCGAAGTTGATCTTCATATGTGCCACATCCTTAAGGCTCTTATTATAAAAGAAACAATAGACGTGAAAAACAAGCTTGTAGAGCTTTTTAAGTTCTAAAGACTATTTTACAGAATCCAATGGTTAAACGCATTATGTGAGTTTGCCCAAAAACTATGTAAAATCTTCAAATACAAAACAGCAAAATGGACACGCAGAACTAGAAATAGAAGTGTGATTGTGTAATAAAAGTATACTTTGTTTAACAAATTCTTTTTGTGACAAACATTTTCTCAATACAACAGATAGATTAAAACACTTTTTCATTTCCAGTATATAGGGCAACGGCCTTAATCAAGAAAGAAAAAGAAAAACGTAACTTACATTTTTCTTTCTTGAAGTTACGCTTATCTTCCTTGATAAGGTCCGTTGGCCGAATTATTGAACATAAGACTGTTTCAATTCATCTGTAACAATTGCTTTATTAGATCTAGTTTCGTCAGTTTAGCTAGGGTATAACTATATTGTCCCAGAAATAGAATGTAGACTAGAGCTATAAATGGGTTTGTGTTATAATCATACACAAACTCCAACAGATGGTTGTCAAGAAGTGAGAAGAAATTTTTAGTTATACAATCATCGGATCGATTAATACAGTCTATTGTGCATCGCTCCTTTCCACTTTTTAATTTGTCCAGTGTATAGATCTAACACACAAGAAGCCGGAAGTTCTCAGTCCACGGTTTTTTGAAAACAAACGTTTTCTTTACATACATGTATTTGTCAAGGAGAACAAGTGAAAGAGTATTATAGTGTCTTGTACAGTTTCTTGTTTATGTTTTATATCTGTTTGATAACGGTACCTATGGTATTGTAGTATTCCATCTGGAACTTTAGACTTTTACATCGTGACGTCAGATATGATGTCATCCAAGAGGCCAGTAGGATTGTCGTAGAGGTTACGTTACATTGTCTGGTTTCAGTAAGTTTATACTGACGTGTGAGGCTTTACTTAATCGGAATATGTTGACAACCACCCAGTTCCCTGTTTTAAAGACCCTGAGAAAGAAAGCTTTTGAAAACATCTCGGAAAAAGGAGGAAATTATAGTTACCAGCAGTTTTCCTTTTCCACAATATTTTCAATCCATGTAGAAGACAGAGCCTATCATTTGAATAACTTTGGTTTGTCGTCTGAAAATGCGTTCAATATGACGAGTCTTAAGTTTTAACGTTTATTAGAAAGTCGATCACAGTCGCAGTTCTCCAGTTCGAGAAATGGCTCTTGGTTTTCATTGATTATCTCCCGAGTAAATCAATTTTGTAGCAAAAAGAAAATGAAAAATTCGTTGTAAATTATTGATAATCAAAACAAACTGTAGTTTGAAAGATGAAACAAGGTCTACATGGAAATATTGTGGCAAAAAAGAAGTCACGGAACGAGTACTTTTCCTGTTTGTCTCAATGATTTACTGAATAGATAATGATCTGAGCCATGCTAAGTGAAAAGGGGACTTAATACATCTGTAAAAAGTACACCTATCGAACAAGGTCAGCCTGCGCAATCCGCGCAGGCTAACCCTGCTGGAATTTTCTGCAACCATAATTACTAGTATGTGATGAATTCCTTGGTGTAATGCACCAAAGACATTCATTGAAACCCCTTTTGTAAGAAGATGGCTCATTTAAATGTGGTCAGTCAAAACAACAAAAGAGTCAAAGGGGGTAGAATGATATTGTAAGCAAAGTAAAAAACCATTGATGCCAGTGCACAGACTAGACCTGTGTGTTGCAATCTTCTTCCACAAATATCAGACAGAGAGTTCTAATAATTGTACATGATAGTTTTCTTATCGTATGCGATTCTTAAATATTATTTTCTGTTATGTTGTACTTATTATGACTCGTTTTTATTTAACCTCTTTTTTTTTGCGTATCTTAACTGAAGGCATCAAATTAAATTAATAGTATTAATTTATGAATACATTATGATCGAAAAGCCAAATTGTCACGGTCACGTTTTAAGCCCCTGTTCCTCGCGGTAAAAAATAGCCGGTGACCAGAGTTTATCACGATTTAACCTTTTACCAAACAATGCCGTGTTTTGACGACTATGAGGAAAATGCCTTTTGAAAACATTGGTAACCAGCATTTTCTCCTTTTTCCCACAATGTTTTTCTACCCTGTCAAAACATTTAGGTTCATTTGAACCTCTATCGAATTTGTCGTCAGTAGATACTTTTAATTTAACAGGGTCCAAAATTTGTCGTTTGGGAAAGGGTTAAGTCCCGGTTCCTTGTGATTTGGAATGCGATTGGGCCCCGTTATGAACCATATAGATACCACGTTTCCCCGGAACGGCCCGGATTAAACCAGTTCGCATAACCCTTCCGCGCGACACCCGGTCGTTTTTCGAATATTCCGATATCATATTCATATCATAATATAGTTCATCCGGAATTGTTGGGGCTCAACCCATTCCTCAGTTGCGATAACGCCAGGATTGAGATCCCTGTTTGTCCAGGTTAGACATGTTTACTGAACCGGCACTAACAGGGCTCCTAGATACCACGACTAAACGAATGGGGGATTGTGCGGCAGCAAGAAGAACAACATGTGTTGGCGGACAGTCTAGATCAAGATCAGTCAGCACAAAACGTGCTGTCTTATCTTTGATCTATACTGTCAGATTTTCTCTTAATAGTGTGACAAAATATGTCAAAATATTGTTACGGTTCCTTTCCTACATCAACATTTTCAACTTTGACAGTTGTGCGATTTTATCCTAATATCCCTTTCAGCGGCATAGTTGAAAACATGGGCTTGTGCGAACAGTTTAGATCAAGACCAGCAATGCATAGTCCGATCTTGGATCAATATCACCCGCTTTTTTGATCAAGCATGTAAGATATTAATGAGCCATGCCATATGAAAAGGAGGGTTCAGTGCATCTGCAAAAAGTATCCGTCCATGTCAGCCTGCGCGGACTGCGCAGGCTGACATGGACGGATACTTTTTGCAGATGCCGAAACCTTTTTGCTATTTTTAAATTTTGTGCGTGTTAGAGGACCACTCTACACCACAATTCAATCGGTTGATAGACAAAAGGGATTTTATTGTTTACTTCTCTAAACTCCCACACAAAATTAACCCATGACAGAACCCACCACAAGGAGTTGGTCCAGATAAACAGGGCCCGTATTCACCAACCATTCTTAATAACGTCCTCAGTCTTATTCTCCAAAATTATAAAACCATTTGGTTTAGCCAATCAGAGATTGTGTTACTTTTAAATTTCGAAAATCTTGGAAAATAAGACAAAGAATGTTCTTAAGAATGGTTGGTGAATACGTGCCCAGATCTATTATTACATGATGACTTGCTTTGTAAAACGGATCACGGAGATGCATTAAATCCCCTTTTGCCAGAGCATCTCTAATTAATATCTCTCTGAGTTTCAGTGGACTGTTGGTGCAACAGTCGAAAGAGGGAAAGAGGTCAAGGATATGTCCATGGCGCTGGGCGATCATGTTAGCTCTAGATCCTCTATTTAGGATTTTAACCCTTTACCGAACATTCTCGAGTTTTAAAGACACCGAAGAGATGAAGTAACAAGTATTTTCTTCTTTTCCCATCATGTTTCCGACCCTTTTAAAAAAATACGTCATTCTAAGTGGCATTTTAGTTGGCGTCTGCAAATGCTTTCGATTTAGACAAGTGGTTTTTTTTTTTGTCGTCAGGTAGACTGTTATGTCAAAAATGTTTAGCAATAGCTTTCAGTTCATTGAGTTTTCTCATTAAGTGGGTCACCTACTTAGAATGTAAAGATACTGTGTGCTAAAATTCTTTTTTCTAATTCGTTTGAGCCGTGATCTGGCAAAAGGGGACTTAATGTATCTCCGTAATGAATTATACCAAGCATGACATCACCTTAGTATGGATCCGTAAAATCCATCTAGTCTGACAATTGACTGGATGCAAGGGTAGAATTGTCCTTGGATATCTATGAAATTTACAAATAGCGAAAAGTTTCGACCCATGTCAGCCTGCGCGGACTGCGCAGGCTGACATGGGTCAATACTTTTTGCAGATGCATTAAGCCCCTTTTCACAGACCATTGCTCATTTTTACTAAATGTTGTTGATATTTTTCGTCTTATTCTGTGTATTTGTATTATAGATGTATACGTTGTTAATCTACTGTCATATTTTTGTCAAACTGTGTTGTTATTATTTTCATGTCACCGTTAAAGGTCCCGTCACATTACTCAGCTTCCCACACACATTCCAGTGTTCTAGAAATGAGGAAATACATATTGGAATAATCTTTTAAGTAATAATACCATCTGTATCAAATAAATACTGAGTAGCGATCTGTGAAATGGGTGTTATGTGTTATTCATCTTCGTGATATATAATGGTAAATACCAAACAAGTCGTCCCATGATATAGGCCTATTTTCTCTATAATCCGACGGAAAATTTACTCGTAGCTAACGGTTTCGACCAATGTGATCCTGTGCGAAGAGCGCAGGTTGGCGTTGGTCGAAACTGTTTACAGATGCACTAAAGCACCTTTTCAAAGAGCGTAACTCGTTTTTCTTTTATTTTTTTTCTTTTGTATAACTACGACATCGTAGGTGCCCAACAATAATATGAGTGCATTACACCTCATTCTATGTTCCATCGCACACGTTATTGAAGGTTTTTATTGGTCCAGGAATGATATTTTGCGGAACGTTTGACCAACGAATGAACACGTTAAAAGACACCTGTACTAAGGGATTTCCGTGGTCTAATTTTAGTAAAAAATCACGCAATTTTAGCCATTAAAATCTCCAGTTGAAGTCATAGCTAGGTTCAATGTTCAAGGGTTCTCATTTGGAAGGTTTGGACCTTTTTTGATGAAAGGGAGATTTTTTCAGTGCAGTCTCCCACGGCTGGAAGAAGGAGTACAAAAGGATAGGCTAAGGTAGAAGCCGACTGTGCAAGCACGAGTACTTTCAACAACTTAAAAGCAGCTTGGAATTATTTTTTTCTATAAAATTAATAAAACTGGTTAATTGGTGAAGTCATGTCATCGATAAGTGGCCATTTAGTCTTGGTAGAAGAGCATGAAAGATACGTAAATTAACTTATCACGGTGACTCATAATCGAGATCTGAAAATTACGAGTCACTGTTTCCACTGATTGAGCCACGGCACTGTCCCGTTTCCGGTGATTTCTCCTTTTTCTACAATGTTTCCAAAATAAGTCTGCTGCTAAACGTAAACATGGACGTCTGCAGGAGTTTAACCCTTATCCTGCTAAATGAATTAAATGAACTTTTCAAACTGATAGTAAAAACCCAAATAATGCTATTTCGATTTTATTTTTCGCAACAAAAATATCTCCTTATCGGGACAGTGTAGATCCAAGATCTGATTGCACGTTCTGTGCAGTCTGATCTCGATCTACACTGTCCGCAAAAGTTCAGTGAGTCGCGCTTAGCTGCCTAGGGGTTAAGAATTTGTTCGTCCCTGACGGCCCCTCCTAGAACACTGCTCATCTTTATTTGTCATTTATTGCCCATATTTTGTTAGGCTTCATGTTATATAAGTATTACTTTTTTATCGCTTTTAATGATGTACTCTCAACTCATGACAATAATTGAGTCATGCTCTGTGAAATGGGTGTTTAATGCATTTGCAAAAAGTATCGACCCATGTCAGCCTACGCAGTCCGCGCAGGCTGACATGGGTCGAAACTTTTTGCTATTGGTCACTTTTCTGCAAGTCCAAGGACCATCCTACACCATGATTCAGTCGGTTGTTAGAAAAAAAAAAATGGATTTTATTGATCCATAATCGTGTGATGTCTTGCTTGGTAAAATGCATCGCAGAAATGTATAAAACCTCTTTTTCCCAGAGCATGGGCCAACTACTTTCTCAGTTTCACATGCAGAGTGATTTATGTGTTAGAATTTCATTTGAGGTAACCTTTTACTCCATACTGTAATGGATAGGTTTTAGATATACCGAACGTTACACATAGAAAATACATTTCAAGGAGAGAAATGTATTTCCTTTTTTTATGATATAGGAAACATTGCATGAAACGAAGCAGTTGTTCATTATAAACAATTGCTCCTTTTCCCACATTTCCTTTTCCAAGCAGTCGTTCACAAGGCATGATAAAACAGTCGTATTTCGAA
Source organism: Tridacna gigas (assembly GCA_945859785.2). Lineage (NCBI taxonomy): Eukaryota > Metazoa > Mollusca > Bivalvia > Cardiida > Cardiidae > Tridacna > Tridacna gigas. The sequence goes on along the minus strand of OX244030.2, from coordinate 45,018,108 downwards.
AGTAAAGGGTGAACTCTCTCGCTTTCAAATAAATAAATATTCGTCTTATTTTTTTCGGAGGCTAATTTTCCAACATCAAATACAGTTTCGCTTTACTTGGAAGATTTGTTCGATTACCTTGTAATGTCAAGTAGTAGACAGTCTGGATCCAAGATCAGACTATGAGATCTTTGAAACCTGATCTCCATCAACACTGCAAAATTCGAAAGAGAGAGAGAGAGGAAAGCCTAGGATGCAGGGTTAACTCTTTACGGGCGACTCAACATCAGCTTATTCAACGAAATCGGTATTTAATGAGTTTGAAATTGTGAAAGGTCACTTTTATCTCGAGACGTTAACTTTCCCAGTTGTAGGTATCATTAGATAAATCTGTACCAAACAACGAGAATTTAGGCATGTCCAAATTGGAAGCATGTGCAAAAGACAGATGTTCAATATTGCTAAGATGATAATGGTTTTTCTATTAAAGAGCAAAAACCATTCTGGGAAAAAAAAAAAAAACGCTGGTTACCAGCATTTTTCTCTCCTTTTACCCCAATGTTTTGAAAGCGTCTTTTTCCTCAGGGTGCTTAAATCACGTGCTTGTTTTATAAATGTTTAAGCCCTTTTCCAAACGATCCATGTTTTTACAATCCTTGATGATATTGCTTTTGAAAGCAACCAGAATTTTCTTCCTTTTTCCGAAATGTTTTCTACCCTTTAAAATCACAAATCCCATCGTTTAGGCCACACTTGATTTATCGTCTGCAAATTCTTCCAATAGGGACAAGACCTAAATTGTTGGTGTTCAATAAAGAGATAATTCCTCGCTTATAAGCAAAAAATAGCCATACTCTGACAAAAGGGCGTTTAATGCATCTACGTTATGCATCGTACCAAGCACGTCATCATATAATCATAGATTCATTAAAGCCATTGTGTCAAACAACTGACTGAATCATGAGGTAGACATGCATAAAATCGATCAATAGCAAAAGGTTTCGACCCAGGTCAGGCTGCGCTGACTGCGCAGGCTGACCTGGTCGATAGTTTTTGCGAATGCATTAAACCCCCTTTTCACAGAGCATGGGTCAATTATTTCTGGTTCCATTTCATTTACGTGGAAAAATTATCATAACACTGTGGTTAAAAAGTCCATATTACGTAGGTAGTGTTGTCAATTTGTTTTTGGGTAAGTCTTTGCTTTCTGCAAAAGTTCCTTTTTTTTTCTTTCGTCTGGATGCAGATCACTTCTGAAAATATTGTGGCTAAAGAAGAAATTCTTCGTAATGAATTAAATCCCTTTTTACCAGATAACCTACAAAATTTTTATTCATGTTAACTTTTTGCCAGATTACAAAATTTTTGACTTGTCCATGTTGAAAGTGGTTGCAGACGACAAATTTATTGTTGCTAAAATAATGAAATTTGTCTTTGAAAGGGTAGAATTAAACATAGCGGGAAACATTGTTATCAAAGATCTTTTTCGTTAGGTTCGTCAAAAGCTGAGATTGATAAAGGGTTGAATGCCATGTTTTACGAGGATGTTTCAAAGTCGTCTCCTGCAAAATTGTTGACCCTTTACTGAACGACAAAATTTTAGACACGACCAAATTGAAAGCATGTGCAGATGACAAATTAAATGTAGCTCAAATGATGATTTCTGCCTTTCATTTGGATAGAAAACATTGTGGTAAAAAAGAAAATGTTGGTTACCAGAATTTTCTCCTTTTCCCGCTGTGTTTTCAAAAGCCTTCTTTCTTCAGGTTCGTTAAAACTCGACACTGTGTGGTAAAGAGTTAAGGGAAGGAAAAGAGTTAAGTTTTTCATGATTCTGTCTTTGTTAACCCTTTACCAGACGACAAAATTTCAGACTGGTCCAAATTGAAAGCATTTGCAGACGACAAATTGAAGGTGGCCCAAATAACGAAATGTATCCGTGATAGGATAGAAAATATTGTGGGAAAAGGAGAAAATGCCGGGCAAAAAGAGATCGTAGGACAAGATGTTTAAAATGCGAACCCAGAATGCCACAAAAAATTAAAAATACATCGACTGTTTATTCCTTTTTGTGATTTCAAGAAAAGAAAGCTAATGACTAAAAATTGTGTTTAAAAAAAAAAAAACATTGTAAAAGAATTGTGTAACTTTTATTTTAAGTTTCTAATGAAACGCACCGATCTTGTTATTATCACTGTCATTAAAATTAGAATATCTATATTTTTGTTCGTAACATTTTCTCGTCCTTCACCGTTTGTCTGTCTGTCTGTCTCTCTCTCTCTCGTTTATATGGGAAAGCAGCCATTGCCTAGGAAGGAATGTTTTGCGTTGTGCTGGTCACACAAATACCAAGATACGTAGACAGGTGCACAGTTTAGCGAAATACCGAAATAGTCAGGATCAAAATGGGCGTCTTTAGGTTTCGACTCAAACAACACTCACCACTGAGCTACGCAGGATCCAAGACTGATGTAGGTTCAGTTCTGCCATAGTAAAGTGACTGTGCCTCTTTCATTCCAACATCAACCAATAAGCTGCAAGTGAACCCTTTTGCGAACAATTCTCTGTTTTGACGACGCAAAAAAGGTGGGATATTGAAAACATTAAGGGAAAAGGAGAAAATGCTGGTAACTAACATTTTCCTCTTTTGTCACGGTGTTTTCTATTAAAGATACATTGTTTAAGTTGAACTTCATTTGATTTGTCGTACGCGAATACTTTCAATTTGGGAACGTAAAAACTTTACCGTTTCGTAAGGAGTCAATGCTTAAATTCTCTGACTAGCAGAGTTTTTGGCAATGACTTAAAGTCTCGGCCAGTCAGATAACTAGTCTCAGAATTAGGTTTATGGACATAGTTAAAGTCTCTGAATGTAGCCAACGAGATTTAGATGTCACAATGTTTTGTAGTGCTATAATATATTACCGTTACATGCGGCGAGCTCAGTCAGTAACTAAAAAGGCTTAAAACCAAGGGGTAGCTGACTCAATTCCCACCTCGACCCGAGGATTGATGATGGTGATTGCGACATGAATCATTCCTCAATCCCAACTAAATGTTGTTTCGACGATAAGAATGTGATAAAGCAGCCGATCAATTGCAAAGAATGATCTGCGAAGGACTAGTAAATGAACCTCTAGGAAAGCATGGATAGGTGTACTGGTCACCGCAGTATTACTGAAATACTGTTAAAAATGCCTTTGAACATTAAAAAGATAGAAAAATAAACAAACAAAAGAGATACCGGTACATTAAACCTTAGGCTGCTAAGCGCGACTCACCGACCTTTTGCGGACAGCGTAGATCAAGATCAGACTGCACGGAACGTGCAGTCTGATCTTGAATCTACACTGTCCGATAAGGAAATGTCTTTCCTTCAAAATACCTTTGAAATAAGAACACTTGGGCGTATATTATCGGTTTGAAAGTTTCATTTCTTTTCCTTAGCAGGATAAGGGTTAACATGTTATAGCTCAAAGCAGTAAATTGAACCGAGACGCTAGACACGCGTCCGGCTAAAATGCAAGGGAAACAACCCCAGGTAGCATCGGAAATTATTTACGTGAAGAGTATTTGCTATTACCGGCTGTGAGCCCGACACATAAGCATGACCTGACGTCCCAGCGATGGACTATTCAAAATATTAAGGAAAAGAGAGCAGCAAATTACAATAGACAGGTAGACAAAATGACGGACAGTTATTATCTGGAAAGCATGGAAGGTAGGTTGAAAAGAGAAGAAAGCCATTCGTCGGTTTGGCGTATGACCCCCAATGCTCCTCAGCGCGACTAAATAAGCTCTTGCTCATAGTATGGATCAAGATAAGACTGTGCACAGGTGCAGTCTAATCTTTGATCAATACTGTCAGATACGGTGATATTTTGCAGCGAAAAAAAAAGAAAAGGTTTAAAATTGGTTTTGATTATTGCTAGAAATTTATTCAACAGTTTAAGCGTTAATGCCGTCTTCAAGAGTACGATATTCTGTTACATTCGGGAAGGTATCATTTATTTCTTTACCAACAGTCTTTCCAAGCCAAACACTGCTTCCTTACTGTCTAGCTGAACAGTAGAATGAGAGAAAAATTAATCCTGTCACAGTTTTGTCGTTTGGTAAAGGGTTAAGTGTGATCTTAATGATAATGGGTAAATGACATACCACATGATGATCTAGATCAGACTAAACGAGTCTTGCAGCCTGATCTTGGATCATTTTGAAAGTCTGTTTTATTCCAATCCCAACAATCCTGTCTATATACAATGAAACTGCAATATCTGAGTCCACCACTGAATTCGGAGAGGTCCATTTCAACATTTCTGTAGAGAATACGTTTAGATAGATAAAGGACGATATCTAGGGTGATACCGCGTGCTCTGAAACACGTTTAAAACCTGCAGTACTTAGTCAATGTAGATATAAAGTCGATGTGAATATAAATGACGTGTTTATTGTTGACTTCATATGTCCATACAAAAAGGTGAGATTAAACATTTCTATTGGCCCATTTTCCCCCAATCAATGTTTGTTTGTCTGTTTATTTGTTTCTTTGTTTATTTGTTTCTTTGTTTGTATAACCAGGAACTCTAAAATTCAGCCAGGCCTTGACCAGACAATCCCGGCAAAACTAGTATTTTCTTCTTTTCCCAAAATTATTCGCGAGTCTTCTTCCCCAGCTAAGTGAAAACACGGGATTGTTTGGTAAAAGGTTAATAATGAGAATGAACCTCTAAATTCGCAAACGCATTCCCTATTCCCATGTTTTACATAACGCACCACTTGCTTGTAAACACCAGAGCTCAAGACGGGGAGGGGGGGGGGGTGATTTTGATTTCAAAATTGAAAATATTGATTTTTCTCCACTAAACCCTATGTTATGGGTACTCATTAGAATTGCCTCATCGAGACGATTCTAATGAGTATCCACAACATAGGGTTTGGAAGAGAAATAATGAATTTAGAATACCATCACTCCCTCTTATCTGGAGTTCTGGTAAACACTGTCTGCAAAAGGCGACCAGGGTGCGTACTCATCAACCACTTTCAAGAACATTCTCAGTCTAATTCTGGATTTAGAAAGTGACACAACTTCTGATTGGTTATACCAAACGGTTTAGCCAATCAGAATTCAAGTATTTTTTAAATCTCAAATCAGACTGAGAATGAAATCAAAAATAAGTGAGCCATGCCCTGTTAAAAGGGGGCTTAATGCATTTGAAAAAAAGTATTGACCTGAATCGAAACTTTTTGCGTTTAGTCAATTTTCTGCATGTTAATGGACCAGTGTACCTCATGTTTCAGTCGGTTGTTACAATAATGGATTTTATGTATCCATAATTGTGTAATGACCTGCATGGTATCATGCATCACAGAAAAGTATTTAGCACTCCAGATTTCAAAAATTTGAAAATTTGAAAGTAACACAACTTCTGATTGGCTAAACCAAATGGTTTAGCCAATCAGAAGTTGTGTTACTTTCAAATTTTGAAAATCTTGACGAGTAAGACAAAGAATATTCTTAAGAATGGTTGGTGAATACGGACCCAGAGTGCGGCTCAAATGAATACAAACCCTGACCTTTATCGACATTGTCTACGTAAAAAAAAAAACTCTTTAAGTTTTGCATAGTGCTCTACGCGATAACCCTATACAATCACATCCCGAGTTCTTAGGACCCCGAAGTTAAAGACTTTTGAAAACATTGTGAAAAGAGGAGAAAATGCTGGTAATCAGCATTTTTTCTCCTTTTCCCACATTATTTTCTACCCTTTCAATGACAAATAGAATCATTTTAATCACATTTCAGTTGCCGTCTGCAAATGCTTTGTCTGAAGTTTTGTCGTTTGGTAAAGAGTTCGCTATTCTCCAAACGAGGAAATTTTCGACTCTTCCATATTCGAAACATCTGCAAACGATAAAGTCAAAGTTGGTATTACTGAGTTTGAACTCTATGATAGGGTAGAAAACATCATGGGAAAAAGAGAAACTACTGGTTACCAGTATTTTCTTCTTATCCCACCATATTTTCAAAGGCCTTCTCCGTAAGGGTCGTTAAAACGAGGGATTGTGTGGATTAATGATGAGAACACCCCTATGCTTTGACGTAGCAAAATACATTTTCAATATTATTCCATTTTTAGCTCCACTGGCCGAAGGCCAGCGGGCTTATGTCATGGCCCGGTGTCCGTCGTGCGTCAGTGCGTCCGTCCGTCCGTGCGTTAACTTTTATTTCAAACATCTTCTTCTCTGAAACTACCCATCCAATTTTCATGAAACTTCACAGAAATGATCCTGCCATGGTCCTCTTCAGAATTTCTTGAAAGAATTCGATTCCTTCAAAAACTCTGGTTGCCATGGCAACAAAACTGAAAAATATTGGAAATCTTTAAAAATCTTCTTGTCTGAAACCATAAGGCATAGGGCTACCAAATTTGGCATGTAGCTTTATGTAGTAGACCTCTATCAAGTGTCTTCAAATTATAGCCCTGGGGTCAAAATTGGCTCTGCCCCAGGGGTCACAAGTTTTACATAGGCTTACATAGAGAAAACTTTAAAAATCTTCCTGTACCTAGCCATAAGGCCTAGAGCTACGAAATTTTGCATGTTGCTATATCTAGTGGGCCTCTAACAAGCTGGCCAAAATTTTAGCCCTGGGGTCAAAATTGGCCCCGCCGCAGGGGTCACAATTTTTACACGGGTTTACATAGTAACAACTTAAGAAATCTTCCTGTTTTTTTTTTTTTTTTTTTGAAATTAGCTTTGCATCAGGGGTCTTATGTTTTACAGAGGCTTCATATGGACAAAACTTGAAAATCACCTTATTTATAACCATACAGCATAGACTTGTATTATTTTGGCATGTAGCTTTATCTTGTGGACTTCTACCAGGGTTCAAGTAATTATAGCTCTGGGATCAAAAATGGCTTTGCCTTGCGGGTCTCAACTTTCACATGGGCTTTTACAGAGAAAACTTTGTAAGTCTTCATTTTGAAACCATTTGGTTCAGAATTGAAATGTTTAGTATTTATGGTTTATATTTATAAGCCAGTGGAGCGATACAGGGCCATCATGGCCCTCTTGTTAGACTAGCGAAGCTAGTCTATAGGCATCAATATTGACCTAGAGTCAAAGTAAACAAAAAAACCCACAGTTGCTAAATACTGCCTCACAGAAAAATACTTCTTTCTGTTATAAATCTTAATTCTGTTATATATGACAATTTTGACAAAAACAACTAAATCTCTACCACTTCAATTTGAACATGTCGTCTTACAAGTAATAAACTGAACAAGATGTCATTTATAAGGTACAAGATCTTTGCTTATATGTAAATTAAGTGACCTATGCAAAGCAGAGAATCACTTTTTCCTACACCACTGTAACATTATGAACGAATCTATTAATAGATACACCTAGGTAACTTGTAGCAAATCCCAGTTACATTAACCCTCACTGGACAGGGAACCCTTGTCATTCCTTCAGTCATTCATTATTTAGATCACTGTGTACAGTTAAACTGTTATGTTAAACTGTTATTCTAGTCTTGAATATTAATACTTTACCAAAAAATCCCAAGTTTTAACGATACTGGGGAAAAATCACTTTGAAAACATTCCCGGAAAAGGAGAAAATGCTGGTAACCATCATTTCCTCTTTTTCCCACATTGTTTTCTACCCTTTTGGAATCATGTTTCTTCAGTACAGCCACTTTTAATTTATGGTCTGCAAAAGCTTTGAATTTGGACTGGCATAAATTTTTTCGTTTTGTAAAGAGAGTTAAATAGTTAACTACATCTTTTGCTATTGGATATTCACTAATTGATTGCATGGTGTTTAACGCCATTTTCAACATTATTTCAGTGATATTGCGGTGGCCAGAACACCTATCCATGCTTTCCTGGAGTTTCTTTTACCAGCACTACCGCGACTCAATGACGTTTTGCGGACAGTGTGGATTAAGATCAGACTGTGCAGAGCATTCAGTCTGATCTTGGATCTGCACTGTCCGATAAGAGGATATATTATTTTCTCCAAAATGTAACTTTGAAAAAGCAATATTCAGATGTTTACCATCGGATTGAAAGTTTCGTTTAACATTTTAGCAGGTTAAGGGTTAAACTTGAACTGGATTACAGTTAACCAATAGCACGCATAGCCCCAGCAGCTCAGTCGGTAGTGTACAGGACTTGGGAACAGGAGGTCGCTGGTTCGATCCCCGACTCGGCAAATTTCTTTCCGAGGATTGATGATAGTCATTGTGACAGGATTCATTTCTCTCTCACGTTTCGACGATGGCTTGCAAAGAATATTGTGCGGAGTACTGGTAAAAGAAACTCCAGGAAAGCATGGATATATGCACTGTCTACTGCTACATAACTGAAATAATGTTGAAAACAGGGTTAAACATTTAATCAAATTCGCTAGTCTGTCAGTACTTTCAGTACTTTGATTTAGAAATACGCACTTGCGTATCGTTCGTTATGGGGCGTTACGCCCTCGCCCTTGGTTTACTGTCCCTTACAGGTATAGTGCAGAGTGATTTGCCAATACAACACATTTTATTTGCTTAAACGTAAACAATGTTAAAATAGGCAAAATACAATAAGCTAAATGCAAAGTAGTCAACGTGATGTTTTGATAAATGGTCATGTATCGTATTGTATTTAGTAATGTACCGTAGTGACAGCAATCACCGGTTGCGTTCTGGGTCCGTATTCACCAAACATTCTTAAGAACATTCTTTGTCTTTATCTCCAAGATTTTCAATATTTGAAAATAACACAACTTCTGATTGGCTAAACCAAATGGTTTAGCTAATCAAAAGGTGTGTTACTTTCAAATTTAGAAAATTCTGGAGAATAAGACTGAAAACGTTCTTTAATATGGTTGGTGAATATGAACCCTGATTTTTCAAACCCTGATCTTATAAAAAGTTCTACAAATTCAATAGATATTTTCGTTTTTCTTACAGCTGTAATAAAAAAAAATATGGCCATTAAGGGAGTGGTGGCATTTTTTGGCCTCTTTCTGGTTTTCAACTTTGTGACGTCATCAAAGGTGTTGCTCATCTCGATGGATGGTTTCCGTTGGGACTATATACAGAATTTTTCGACGCCAAATTTTGACGAGTTTGCCCGAAATGGAGTGACGTCCAAGTACTTGACTAGTCCTTTCATAACAAAAACTTTTCCGTGTCATTACACAATAGCAACGGGTATGTTTGCTCAAAAACATTTCTTAGTTTTAGAAAATCGGAGACTGTCTTCACCAACCATTCTAAGTTGCATCCTTGAATAATCATATTCTAAATTCAGAAAGTAGCACAATGTATGTATGTCTTATCTTTACCACTAAATTGCATGTTTAATTGAATGAAAGCTTCAATCTAACAGCAAAACCCCAAAAGTTATTTATTATCCATACATGCATGCGTGCGTGCATGTATGTATTTTCTGATGCATGTTGATTTCTTTTGGTCTTTATAATTTTGAACGCCAAAAAAGAATTTATGAACTTGCAAAAAGCAAGTTGATATAAACCATTCCCAAAACTTTAACCTGTGTATACATATGAGCCATACTCTGTGAAAAGGGGGGCTTAATGCATCAGAGAAAAGTATCAATTCAGGTCGGCATGCGCAGTCCGCGCAGGCTGACCTGGACCGAAACTTTTCGCTACTGGTCAATTTTCTGTATGTCTAAGGACCGTATCTACCTCAGGATTGAGTCGATTGTAAAAAAAATGGCTATTATGGATCCGTAAGTATGTGATGGCTTGATTGGTACAATGCATCACGGAGATGCATTAACCCCCCTTTTGCTAGAGCATGCCTCATATGTTTATCCCAGGACAAATAAACCACTGATACAATACCGGGGCAGTTTCTGTTATCAGTCTTTTATCAGCCAATCTTGATAGTATCGGATTTTCAAGATAAAGACGATATATCAAATATGAGTCAAATAGGTTGACTTCCTCCTGCAGACTACTCTTTGCACATGGCGCCTGGCTGAGCAACTCTTTTGAAAACATCAGTGTGAGCAATTTCTCTTTGTGTCACAATGCTTTCACATTAATTCGTCTATTTTATCTTTACCCTTAAATTGCCTTGTTAACGCTTAGGCTGCTAAGCGCGACTTAATGAACTTTTGCGGACAGTGTAGATCAACATCAGACTGCACAGAATGTGCAACCTGATCTTGGATCTATAGTGTACCGACCAGTGTAGCTCTAAGATCTGTGTAGACCGTTTTGATTTACATAAAGTGCAAATCGATGGGTCAGTGCAACACTATCCTAAGTGCCTATACAAAGTATAGGCACTTAGGATAGTGTTGCACTCACCCATCGAAATGTGCTCAGCGGTTCCCTTACTATACTTATCTTTTAAACTGCTCCTCATGCACTGATTGATTTTCCATTGATTTATCGTCGGCACCGGTTGCCCAAATGAGCAACACCCCCTGAAGGCTATTAATGATGTTACAGGGGACAGTGTAAGATACAGGACGAAACCCATGCAAAGTTACACCTGGTTCTTTAACGTGATCGTCGTGTAGCACCGTCACTCGGAGCTCGGTTTAACGTCTCATTCGAAAGACTATTAGTAATTTTAGTTGGCCAGCCGTGGGGCTCGAACCCATACCTTAAGTGACCTAAGACATAACGTTTACGAGTCCTACACCCTACCTTTTGAGCAAAACGGGCTGGCCTGGTCCTAGATGTATGCATATAGGTCTACGCTTTAGGTGTATCGGGGAAGGTGACCAATCTAAGTATCCTTACGGTTTAAAATAAAATCATAGTGCTGAAAGTACTGATAGTGCTGACAGCCATTTCCTTTTCGCATTTAACACTCAAACCTCACACAGTAAATTCTTGTCTTTTTTGTTTTTATTGTATGGTAACGACCAATGTCTCCTTTTCGTTAAAATGTTTTCATATATATTCCCGCATTAAACCTTTACCACACAGTTCCCAGTTTTTACGACCCCGATGAAGATAGTTTTTAAAACACTGTGGGAAAAGGAGAAATTCATGACAATCATCATTTTTCTCCTTTTGCCCACAATGTTTTCCAAGCTTCCCATGACAGATATCAACATCTGAGTTACATTTAAGTTGTCGTCTGCAAATACTTTCAAATTGGATAAATAAGTTTGAAATATTATCGTCTGTTAAGGGGTTGAACCTGTATCCATGTTTACCATCCATTCCTTACAAGGATGGTCTAAGGTTTCTGCAGCGAAGGCCTTGCAACATTTATAGATTTGAATCACAGGCACTGCATTACAAGCGGAGCACTACCACCTTCATTTTCGGCCCCCCCCCTTTAAAATAAATCTGTACTAAAATTTAGAAAGATTGTTAATTTGATGTGTTCTGCAGTAATTTTTCTTCGATCTAGTACGTACAAAGGACAGAAACCATGGACAAATGTAATAGTAATAAAGGTCAAAACTTTGAAGACGAACATTTTTTGCTCACCCACCTTAAAAAGGAAATTTATTCTATTCCAATTTAGAAATACATGTATGTGGAAATTACTGACAAATGACTGAGGACCGTGTTTGGTATGTAATACATTAGGATATCCTGTCCTACATATTAGATTTTACCGAGCGATATTGCGATTAATACAATTGCCTGTAATTTGAATAAAATGTATTTGAGCCATGCTTCGGAATATTGGGGTTTAATGCATCTCCGTAAACCAAGTAAGTCAGAACATAATACTGGATCCATAGAATCCATTTTGTATATTAACCGGCTGAATCCGGAGTTAGAACGGTCCTTTGACATGCATAAAATTGACAAAAAGCAAAAGTGTTTGACCATGTCAGCCAGCGCTGGTCGATACTTTTTGCAAATGCATTAACCCTTTACCATACGCCAAATTTTAGACCCGTCCAAATTGAAAGCATCTGCAGACGACAATTAAACTCTGGCTCAAATGGTGGAATTCGTCTTTGATGGGGTAGAAAAATGTGGGAAAAGAAGAAAATGCTGGTTACCAGCATTTTCTCCTTTTCCCACAATTTTTTCAAAAAGCTTCTTCCTCAGAGTCGTTTAAAGTCGGCATTGTGTGGTAAAGGGTAAACCTGTCTTTTCTAGAGTATGTTTCATTTATTATTTTTTTATCTAGGTCTGTACGAAGAAAGCCACGGAATCGTTGCGAACAGGTTTTACGACCCGGTGTACAGGGAATATTTTGATATGTCACTGGACTCTAAATGGTGGGACGCAGCTGAACCACTCTGGGTGAAAATACAGAGATACGGTCTGCGGAGCGGGGCTTATTTCTGGCCTGGAAGTGAGGCAGAAATCCGAGGTAAAAGACCAAATGTTTGGACGAAATATGATAAAAGTGTTCCTTTCAAGGAGCGAGTAGATACCGCCATAAACTGGCTGACGAATGACAGTTTTAACATTGACCTTGCTTTGGTGTATTTTCACGAACCGGACAACACTGGACATAAGTTTGGACCGTACTCGTCTGAAATACGAAGTAAAGTTACAGAAATGGACGGCATTTTGGGATATATCGTCGAAGGTGTAACAAATGCCGGGCTGTGGGATAAACTAAACATCATCGTGACAAGTGACCACGGCATGGCTGAGATTGACTTGACAAATCGGTTGATTGATTTACGTCGTTATATCGATTTCAGCGGCATAAAATTCATGTCTGGAACAACAGATGTCGTGTTGACCTTGCAGCCAGTCGATGGTAGAGAGGACGAAGTTTTCACAAATTTATCTACTGCGGAACATATGACCGTTTACAAGAAGGAGGAGCTGCCAGAACGTTGGCACTACAGAAATAACAGACGTATTTTACCGATTGTGCTTGTGGCGCAAGAAGGATGGGTCATTGCTAAGGTTAGTTTGTTTGTTCTTTTATTTAATATAGTGTAACCTTTTATCACTCAATCACAACTTTTAACGACCTTGAGGAAAAGGGCTTTTGAAAACAGAGGGGAGGGGGTGGAGGAGAAATTGCTTGTCACCAGGTTACCAGCATCATTTTCTCTTACAAAACGAGGGGGGGGGGGGGGGCGGCGGCGGCTGGGTGGGGGATAAAATCGCTTGTAGCCAGTATTCTCTCTTTTAACCATGATATTTCCAACCTGACACAAATTCCATCATTTGAGCAACATTTATATAGTCGTCTGCCAAATGTTTTGATTTTGGGCAAGTCTGAATTTTTTCCAAGGCTACTACGGCAACCGGCATCAACCAAAGTAGAGGATGCCTGTAACAACGATACCGTTTCACATCATCCTTGCATGTTTAACCCTTTACCACACAGTCCTGACTTTTAAAGACCCTGAGAAAGAAGGTTTTCGAAAACATTGTGGGAAAAGGATAAAATGCTGGTAACCAGCATCTTATCATTTTCCCACAATGTTTTCTACCCTTTCTGATAGAAATTTCAAGATCTGTGTAAAATTCAATTAGTTGTCTTCAAATGCTTTTAATTTGGACCAGACTAAAATTCTGCCTTCGAGTAAAGAGTTAAGTTATCCTAATGGCGGATACAACAGTGACCGATACAGCATTCTCTCCTTCTGCCAGGATGTTTTCTAAAGTGGTATTTTCTGGCGGACGAATAAAGCCTTCTGCAGGTGGTGAGTTTCCTAAGATATTTAGTGAAACTTTTTTCGGAGGCAAGGATTGGACCTATTTTTTTAACACCTTAAAATGAGCGGCACTCTGGAAAAAGGGGGTTTAATGCATCTCTGAAATGTTTTATACCAAGCAAGTCATCACATAATTATGGATCCACAAAATCGATTTTGTCTAAAAATGGACTGATCCATGAGGTAGACTAGGCCTTTGACACGCAGAAAATTGACCTATAGCAAAAAGGTTTCGACCCAGGTTAGGATGACCTAGGTTAGAACTTTTTGCAAATGCGTTAGGGCCCCTTTTCACAGAGCATGGTTCAAATGTATTTATTCTTTATCATTATTAGCATTATTATTAGCAGTATTGTAATTAACATTCTTATTTTTTAACCATTTACCAAACAATCCAGTTTTAACAGCTCTTGATGAGGTAAGTTTTGAAAACATTTTGGGAAAAGGAAGATAATGCTGGTAACTAGCTTTTTTTCTCTTCTCTCACAATGATTCTACCTTTTCAAAAACATTTAATACTTTATCAAACTACCCTAAGTTTTAACGAGCCCCCATGGAGGCTTTTAAACCATTGTTGAAAACGGAGAGAATGCTGATAACTAGCATTTTCTCCTTTCCCCACAAGGTTTTCTACATTGCTAAAGACATTATGCCATTCTTTTAGGCCACATTTTATTTGTTGTCAACACATGCTTACAATTTTGACATGTTTAATTTTTTTTCATTTGGTTGAGATTTAATTTGTCTCCTGCAAGCCGTCTCAATATGGCCGAGTCTAAAATTGTTTCTTCATGGAAAGGGATGAACCAGACGGACTTTCTCTGTATATCATTCTGTTTCCAAGCACAGGACGCGTCCGAGATTACAACACAACAGTATGGTGGCCACGGTTATGACAATGCACTTTCATCAATGAAACCCATATTCTTAGCACGAGGACCAAATTTTAAGAGCCGTGTGACACTCGCCCCATTTAATCTAGTGGACATCTATCCCTTGGTCTGCGAGCTTTTGAAGATCGAACCTGGACCCAACAATGGAACTTTGGATAATACAATGGATGCACTGGTCAGCGGTCAAACAAAGACGAAGACCTTTGGCATCAATTGTCTCATGTTTTCTGTATTAAGCGTTTTGTTCAACTTTCGTGTTGTTTAAACATAACTTTTGTACATGTATTTAAATTTTGAGCTATGTTCTGTGAAAAGAGGCCGATGCATTTGCGAAAAGTATCAGCCCAGGTCAGCCCTCGCAGTCCGCGAAACTTTTAGCTATTGGTCAATTTTCTGCATGTCAAAGGACCAGTGTACCTCGTGATTGCTAGACAAACTGAATTTTCTGGGTCCATAATACTGTCATAACTTGCATGGTATCATACATCACGGAGATGCAGTAAGCACCGTTTTCCACAGAGCATGGCTCATACATATTATTTGTATGTGGAGGGTTGTTGGGGTGTAACAGGGAGCTTTTGTCGCGTTTGGAATGTGTTGAGTTTTGTCATTCGATTTAGACATTGTTTTTCAAACATATATAATAGTGTAAGATGAATTAAAATAATTCCTTCGAGTCGCTTTTGATATATGTTAAAACATTGTAACCGAACACCAGACTACTTGTTGTTGCTGCGTTTTTTTTCCCAACCTGCATTAGGCCGCCAATTTTGAAAAGAAAAATCGTGTCTAACTTAGAAAATGATCGCATAATGAGAAAATAAGATGTTACAACTCGCAAGTTACATCACAGAGCTAATGGAAGAAACTAGACATGTACGGCGTTGGTGCCATACCAAAACATTTCGATGGAAATGCTTCAGCCTCAGTTTATATAAAAAGGGGCCTTCGGACATATGCTTAAAAGTGTGTCGTTCCAGATCAGCCTGTGCAGTCTGTGACTAATCCGAGACGAACTTCCCGTTTTTGTGGCATTTTCTGTTTCACGAAAGTCTACAGTATGAAAAAATCTTATGTAGTCGTAAAGTGCCGTCTCGGATTAGCCTGCTCGGACTGCACAGGCTAATCGAGGACGACACTTTACGCAAATATCCGAAGGTCTCATTTCACATGCTGCGGGCCATATATGAGAGATGTCTGCCGCTGATTTATCATAAAAAGCATAATTCTGAAACTTAGATATAATATAGATCTACATAAAGGATAAATTTGCAGTTGTGATAAAAATTTATTAGACTTGTCTAGAAAAATGTTATCAAGTAAGCCTCTGGCGAGCTTAATAACATCTTTATCGTCGAGTTTGATAAAAGTTTTGTCTGTTCAGCCAACGTATCTCAGGTCCTTTTTATCACATATAGTCGAGTTAAGAATATGAAAAGCCATATAAAACACCATTGACTCCTCTGACATCACATTATGACGTCACATAATGCATATGTCCATAACGTGTGTAAGATAAGAAAATTCTTAATTGCTTTCTTACATTGAAAACAAGGGAGTTAGTGCGATAAAACCAAGTTAGCAATAAATGGAATTGCGTTTCCCTTCCAATCCATCCTTGTCTCTTTGAAGAAAAGATTTTTATCTTCTAGAGCACCAAATAAAGTACACGGACTTGATATGGTGAAGACAGCAAACACATTAACGGTAATTTTGCCAGAATATCTTAGTAGCGATTGGAATAACTCTATTTTATATTCTGTGAAACATTCGGGGGGGGGGGGGATGTCCCTGATATTGCAGTAGTTTGTGTATTGTCCTATTTTGAAAGTTCGCTTCATTTGAGCCGTACTCTGACAAAAGGGGACTTAATGCATCTCCGCAATGCACCATACCAAGCAAGACATAAAATAGTTAGGTATCCTTAAAATTCATTATGCCGAACAACCAACTGTATCATAAGGTAGAATGATCCCATTCTACCTTATGATTCAGTCGGCTGTTAAACAAAATTGATTTTATGGATCCATAATTATGTGATAACTTGCCTGGTAAATTATATCACGGAGATACATTAAGTCCCATTTTGTCAGAGCATGACTCAAATATTTTGCGCTGTAAGAGTTAGGGTTTCAATCTTGGAAGATCTTAGCCCTTAGGCTAAGGCCAAAGGCTGCTAAACGCAACTTTTTCTGACAGTGTAGATCATGATCAGAATGCAGAAAACGTGCAGTCTGTTCTTTAATCTGCAATGTCCGATACAGTATTTTTTTCAGGTGAAATCAACTCTGAAATCGCAATAATTTGGTTTTTACTGTTCAGTGAAGTTTCGTTTCATTCATCTAGCAGCTTAAGAGTTAAAATATCATAAAAGTAATGGGAAACCTCTTATCTTTGCTTTGACCCGTTTAGCGCCATAGGCTAAAACAGGGGCTTTTGCGGTGGGCATAGATCAAGATCAAACTGCGCAGAACGTGCAATCTGGTCTTGAATCTATACTGCCCGTTTCGGTCAAACCTATAAGATAAAGGTCTTTCAGGGGTTCAGTGGATTGTGGTTTGAGCCTTTGAAAGAGGACGATTTTACTTGGCACAGAACGAGTTAACTTTAACTCTTTACCATACGACAAAATTTTGGAATCGACCAAACGGAAAGCGTTTGCAGACGACAAATCAAATGTAGCTTAAAAGTTGATTTCTGTCTTTGATAAGGTAGAAACATTGTGGGAAAAGGAGAACATTCTCCTTTTCCCATAATATTTCCAAAAGGCTTCTTTCCCAGGATCGTTAAAAGTCGGGGTTGCGTGGTAAAGTCTTCAATCCTGTAAGGTCCTAAAATAGCTTAGCAATAATGAGTCAGATCTTATCTATTAGATAGACTTAACCCATTACCAAATAAAGCCGAGCTCTAACGACACTGTGAAAACGGTCTTTTGAAAACATTGTGGAAAAAGGATAAAATGTTGGTAACCATTTTTGTTGTTGTTGTTGTTGTTTTGTTTTGTCTTGTTTTGATCTTATCAAAGACAGACCTCGCCATTTGACCTTTACTTAATTTGTCCCCTGCAAGTGCTCAAAGTTGGACAAAACTAAAATTTTGTTGTGTAGTAAGAATGAGAAAAATGCGCTCTATCGAATACGTTGTCCATTTCGAAACATGACTTTCTAAACGTCCCGGAATATCTGGGAAACAAACATGAAGACCCTTTTCGCCTTTATCGTGTGTTTAATGGCGAATTGTTGTTTCTCGGAGAAAGTGCTGTTAGTTTCTATGGACGGATTCAGATGGGACTACATCCAAAATATCTCGACTCCAAATTTCGATCAGATGGCGAAGAGTGGTTCTCGAGCGCGATACATAAACAATACATTTATAACGAAAACGTTTCCTTGTCATTACAGCATTGTGACAGGTTTGTTTGTTTACTTGATATTACATATTTTGTTTGTTTGGTTGGTTATTGAAACTTGAGCTATGCTCTGTGAAAAGGGGGCTTTATGCATCTGCAAAAAGTATCGACCCAGGTCAGCCTGCGCGGTCCGCACAGGCTAACCTGAGTCGAGACTAGTTGCTATTGGTCAATTTTCTGCATGTAAAAGGACCAGTTTACCCCATGGTTCAATTAGTTGTTATACAAAATGGATTTTATGGATCCATAATTATGTGATGACTTGCTTGGTATGGATCTACTGCACCAGGGAAATCGATTAAACCCTCCTATGTCAGGCGCTGCTAAATTGATTTTGACATCGCTTTTAATAGTATTTTAATTAATATAAGGCAGCCAGTGTGCCTATCTTTGTAGTGCCAGAGTTTTTCACCATTACGGTCAGCAGGACAAATGCAGTCAGAAAGAATACTGTGTAAAAGCCAGTTACTTCTGTTATGAACGGCATAGTACTTTTGTCTAGGAACTCTCCGAAGACAAGTTGTAAAAAAACCTTTGATTCAAACTTTTCAGGCTTATATGAAGAATCTCACGGAGTCATTGGAAACCGAATGTACGATCCCGTATTTAAAGAATATTTCACACTGGCAAGCAAAGAAACGAAATGGTGGAACGAAGGCGAGCCGATATGGGTTACAGCTCGGAAACATGGGCTAAAGAGCGCTGTTTACTTCTGGCCTGGAAGTGAAACTGAAATCAAAGGTTACAGACCGAATATATGGCTCACGTACGACCAAACAATCCCATTTGACGTCAGAGTGGATACAGTCGTTGATTGGTTAAAAAATGATTCGCTTGCAATCGATCTTGCCTTACTGTATTTCCATGAACCGGACTATACTGGGCATCGTTTTGGACCTTACTCAAAAGAGATGATTGAGAAAGTCGGAGAGATGGATTCGATACTCGGGTCAATCATCCAAAAAGTGAATGAAGCTGGCCTACAGGATACTGTTACTGTTATAGTAACCAGTGACCATGGCATGACGGAAATTGATTCAAATTCCAGGACCGTCGATCTGAGTCAATATATCGACTTGTCGGCAATCAAGATCGCTACGGAAATTGGTGGTCCGATAATGAGTATATTACCGGAACAAGGGCGTTTGGGTGAAATGTACACCAATCTGTCAAAGGTGCCGCACATGCGGGCGTTTCTTAAAGACGACATACCAGAATATTGGCATTACAGGAAAAATAGACGAATCCTTCCATTGCTTCTCGTGGCAGACGATGAATGGCTTTTAGCACAGGTATTGGACCTACCCTTTTAACTCTTTACCAGATGACAAAACCTTAGCCTAGTCCAAGTTCAAATAATTGTAGACGACATTTCAATTTAGGCTCAATTGATACAGTTTGTCTTTAAAAAGGGTCAAAAACGTCGTGGTTACCAACATTTTCTCCTTTTCCCAAAGTGTTTTCAAAAGCCTCCTCGTGTCGTTAAGTCTCGTCTCAATTCGTTCGCCTCAAAATACATGGACATCGACCTCTTTCAAAGACTGAAAATATAATCCACTGAAACTCAGAGAGATTCTTATGTTACAGGTTTGACTAAATATGTGGGCCGTACCGTATTTACCTAAGATCAGACTGCACGTTTTGTGCAGTTTAGTCTTGATCTATGCCGTTCGCAAAAGCATCCCTAATTTTCACAAATGTTTCTGAAAGAGTAAAAGCTTTTATACACTTCCCACGTAGGTTACTTTCCAACCTTTCGAGTGAATCATAAGAAAACATTTGAAGGAAAATAAATACTTTTTTTCCCTGCCTGGAACGGCGTTTTTGCGTATAGACAGCTACGCCCCTGCACAGTAACGAAAAAGAAAGCCCAGGGCCAATCTTTGCCAACCTTTCACAGTAACATTCTTCGTTTAATTCTTAACTCTTCAACAAACGACCAAATTTTAGACTGGTCCAAACTGAAAGCATTTGCAGACGACAAATTAAATTTCGCTGAAATGATGTTGATTGTCCGTAAAAGTGTAGAAAACCTTGAAGGAAAAAGAGAAAATGCTGGTTACCAGGTTTCCAAAAAGCTATTTACTCAGCATCGTGAAAACTCGGGATTTTGTGGGAAAGAGTTAAGACTGTTCAAAATTTGAATGCTCTACGTTGTCTCCTTCTTTCACGGTAAAACATATAGGGAGCACTGACTGACCTTAGAAACGCATCACTTACATAAAAAAAACTTAGTATGTCCACTTGTATGAGATTCGGTCTTAACAATACATAAGAACAAAGTTCAAATGTCTTCTAACATTTTATTGGCATTCACATCAAAATCAGTTTTTCATCGACTTAATATTTACAATTAGAGGGAAAGTATTTGAAGAATAAAGCGATGCGTTTCTAAAGTCGGTCATTATTTTACGACCAA
The DNA here is from genome assembly GCA_945859785.2 of Tridacna gigas. Taxonomy (NCBI): domain Eukaryota; kingdom Metazoa; phylum Mollusca; class Bivalvia; order Cardiida; family Cardiidae; genus Tridacna; species Tridacna gigas. The sequence continues at coordinate 44,997,768 of OX244030.2, read as the reverse complement.
CTTAGCCATGAATTAACAATCGTTGGGCCGTTTTCACCCATTGGACATGTCAATAACATATGAGCCATGCTCAGGAAAAAGGGGGCTCAATGCATCTCCGTGATGCATTATACCATGTAAGTTATTACATGATTTTGGATCCATAAAATCCATTTTTTCTAACAATTGACTGGATCTGGAGGTATAATAGTCCTTTGACATACAGAAAATTGACCAAAAGCAAAAGGTTTCGGCCCGGGTTAGCCTGCGCGGACTGCGCAGGCTGACCTGAATCGATACTTTTTGCAAATGCATTAAGCCTTTTTTTCACAGAGCATGGCTCATATTTTTGTGACTTTAAAGGTAGCCTGGGTCCATGCGGTAATAATCTTTTAGTCATTCCATATCACGGTCTCCTTTTAAGATCTCTCCACAGATCTGTGGCAAAACTGTTGATCGGTTCCATAATTATTACCTAAAACGTAATACAGGAATATAGAAAAAATTGATCGGACTGGAACCCAGGCTACTGTAAAGGTTATATAGAATCGATATTCCTCTATGGAGTCATTGTTACATGTATTACAGGACGGTTCAACATACAGTTACCCAGGACATGGTAACCATGGATTTGACGACAACCTGATGTCTATGAAACCTATCTTTTACGCTAAGGGACCGCAAATACGCAAGGATTTTGAAGTGGAACCTTTCAGGTCGGTCGATATCTACCCGTTCGTCTGTAAACTGCTAGGAATTTCACCGGCACCCAATAACGGAACTCTGGACATAATAGAACGAATCGTAGATGGTACGGTTATTGTGATTGGGAAGTAGAACTATGTTAAACACAGAATAAACATAAAAGGACATGAACAGCACACACTCACAAACACCAAATGATTGACTGAATTGTATTTAACGCCGCTTTCATTATAATTCAGTCACTTCACGGCGACTGCTTCCATATAGCTAACATATATCCTGAGTTTCACCAGCACCAGGGCCCGTATTCACCAACCATTCTTAAGAACATTCTTAGTCTTGTTCTCCAAGATTTTCAAAATTTGAAAGTAACACAACTTCTGATTGGCTAAACCAAATGGTTAAGCCAATCAGAAGTTTCTTACTTTCAAATTTTGAAAATTCTGGAGAATAAGACTGAGAACATTCTTAAGAATGGTTGGTGAATACGGGCCCAGGTTAGGGCTCTTTCACGAAAACCTAGTGCTTCCAGTGAGGCTTGAACCTGGGACCTGGAAGTACATGTACGTTTCCAACACTTTACTACCGAACAACGCAGGACCCCACAGAGCCAAAACCCCAAGTCCAACACCCTGCACCATTTAACTAGAATACAAAGTAAAACAGCCAAAGAATACAAATATGTTTTAATAAAACTCCAGGTTGTACTTGCAATGAAGTAAGAAAGCATTTTTCAGATGATATATCCCATCCTGCAGGCGATAAAGATCGAGAATAAGAAATTATTAAAGGCACAGTGGCGGCTTAAAATAAGCAATGCGGATGTTAAAACTATTTAAACCATACCATTTAATAGTATGGAAATTATCGTGAAGATGCTAATCTGATATTGTACAGATCGGTCCAAGTGTTTGTTGCTGGCAGGTAAAAAGATACAAACGATACAGCGACTTTTTACTTAATTAAAAAAAAAAAAACCTATTTTTCTGCAATTGACTAACACTTGGAAAAGACCGCACCCGAGCTTTTTACTTTTGGACACGACTGGGCCTCTAAGCACTACCACATCGTCTAACTTTGTCAACAGTATGCTGAGTAATTAATTCATAAGTACTGCGTAATTCACAGTTTTCTTGACTCATGAAACTAGTTTTGTTTGCCGAATTTCAAGCGCACATTCTTACGTGTTCAGTGAGAAAAAGCTTACTCGACAACTTCATAATCTATTCTCGTATATTTTGCACTGATCAGGTAAGCAATCTGTTTAGACCTCACTGATCGCAAAACTTTATTATCAACAACAAAAGTCGTCCAAAATGCTCAGCCAGTATTTGACGATGAGAGAACTATTGTGTCTTTGCAACTATTACGTCCGTTCAAATAATGATAACAGTACAGGCCAGAGATTCTGTGTCCATATTCACCAACTATTCATTAGAACGTTCTTTGTCTTATTCTCCAGAGCTTTGTAAATTTGAAAGTAACACAACTTCTGGTTGGCTAAACCATTTGGTTAAGCCAATCAGAAGATGTGTTACTGTCAAATTTAGAAAATATCAGATTTAAAGACTGAGAATGTTCTTCAGAATGTTTGGTGAATACGGCCCCTGGGCTCGATTCCTTCGTGTCGCGCCTGTCGCGTGGGAGTGTACTTTTGCAGAGGACTGCAGTGCCCCGGTCAAGTATTCGTGAAAACACAAGTATTATGAGAAGTCGTTCTTCAGTACGTAATTCAGATACTGTTTAAAGGGACATAAACGCTATTCAAACAAGGCAGTGTCGTCATTTCTAGTGTTCTTTTTGTCGATCGAAGTTAAAACCATTCTTCGCCGGACAGGTAACCACAACGTCATGTTGGAACGCACAGGGCCTTATTTACCAACCATAATTCTAAATGACATTCTAATGTTAAATTCCAAGAATTCTAATTCGAAATTCTAAGACTAGTCATCAGATTTAAAGAGACGTATATCTCTGCCAATGATATGGCTGGACTTTGAATTTAAATGAAGAAACCAATTCAGAATTCTTCGGGTAAAGTAAGTTTAGATAAACACAAAAGAAATCTGAATGGGCCCCTTAAAGGCAACTGCGGCAGATTGGATGTGTGAAGTTTTGGGTACAGGTCGTATTCGTCTATACAGACACAGCTTGAGCTGTTTGGACATAAACTTTAACTCTTTACCGAACGACAAAAAATATGGACCCATTTAAATTGAAGGTATTTGCACACGACAGTTTAAATTGTGCGCAAATGTTGAGATTTGTCTTTGAAATATCAAAAATATCGTGTGAACTGGGAAAAATTCTAGCAACAAGCATTTTCTCATTTTGCCTGCAATATTTTTAAAAGCCTTCTTTCTCAGGATCGTTAAAACGCAGAATTGTTTTGTAGAATGCAGACGACTTCCTTTGTCTCGAAGCACACTACATTTAAGTAACAAGAGAGGCTAAAGGTAAACAAAGCGTGAGTTAAAACACATTTCAATTTAAATCATACCATTTAAAAGTAAGGACATTATTGTGAAGATAATAATCTGTAATTGTACGGTCAGTTCCAGTGTTAGTTGCAGGGAGAGAAATTAATTTCAAAACTAGGTTAAAACCTACCAGGTCACTCTGTCTTTTGTTTACTTTTTGTCTGATTTTAAAATTCATTTTTCTGTCAGCGATTAACACTAGCACCGGCCACACAATAACAGATTGTCATCGTCACAATAATTATTTTCCATACTTTTAAATGGTATGATTTAAATGTAAATACATTCTAACACCTGCTTTGACTTTTTGCTGCTATTGGACCTTTAAAAAAGAAATGCGGCAAAAGGAAAAACTACTTGTGAAAAGCAATTTCTCCTTTTTCTCACAGTGTTTGCACACATACACATGAATTAATCCCTAATTCATCGCTTTTGTATAATGAACCAAGTAAATTAGGATTCGGAGTTTCTGGATGATATTTCTACTGGTATTTCCAGTGGTAAAACTTTTATAGTGAGTTGCGTCAGCAAAGCTTTCGGAATATGCTGCCAAGTCGCTAAGCGCGACTCACTGACCTACTGCGGACAGTGTAGATTAAGATTAGACTGCACAGTCTCCGATAACTCCGATAAGGAGATTTTTTTCTTCCAAAAAATTGGCTTCAAATAACATTATTCGTGTTTTTACTATCGGCTTGACATTTTTATTTACTTATTTAGCAGTATAAGGGTTAAACTCCTTTTTTCCCAGGTGCGGTTAACCCTTTCCCAAACGATAAATTTTAAACTGGTCCAAATTGAAAGAGTTTGCAGACGACAATTTTAAATTTAATGAAAATGGCAGAAAGTTCTCAAAAAGGGTAGAAAACACTGTGGGAAAAGGAGAAATTGCTCGTTACGAGCAATTTCTCCTTTTCCCACAGTGTTTTCAAAAGACTTGTACTGCAGACACGTGAAAACCAGGGCTTGTTTGGGAAAGGGTTAAGAGTTTCGTCATGTGCCTGCATCTGTCTATTTGAATTTTTTTTAACTGTAGCCGTTTTTTCGAAAATTATTTGAAAATTATATCTTTATTTGCATTGTTTTGCTCCAAACAAATATACGATTCGGATAAATGTGCAGCAGCTGTTGGGATTGGTAATTCCAGCTAAATGTATAGTCACTACAATGAAATGACAAATTGTCTGCATACATAATTTCACTTATTCGACATTTCTTTACAACTTTATTTACCTCTTTAAATCTTCAAAATGTTCAGTAGTCAAATGTTGACGATAATAACAATGTAGACAATGATTTTTCTTTAATCTATAAACATCAGACAATTAAATGTGAATATAGTATTTTTCATCGACAGGCACAGTTATTTCAAGAAATTCTTGCGAACACTTCATAATACTTAAAAATACTCCTTGCGTGATGTAACCTTAAGAAGTTTTCTATACATTTACATTCTTGCTTATAGCATTTCTCTCAACCGAGAATATAACAATTACTCTATGTTCCTAGCTTTGTGATAGTAAAATTCCCTTTTTGGAACTGGTTTTGGAAGATCCTACTGTGGTATATCCCAATCAAATTTTCTGGATAATAAATCGTTCAATCTTTGGTTATACGGCCGAAAAAAATCGCTGAGCTTTCTTAGAACTACCGGATCAATTTGTGGATGTTTCTTGCCTTTATTAGCCCCTAGACAATGGGCATCAGAAGTTGCAATTTGCATGCAATAGAACCCTTTATTGCTATCGTAGTAAAGGTCAAGGTCGGTTATCCAATGTTTCAAACCCAGAAAACTCTCTACCTTCTGTAACTGACGAACAGGGTTGTAAACAAATAAATCCCCATCCACTACATAGATGTGCTTGCGTGGAAAGTATTTGTACCACTTAGCTATATGTTCCACATACAGGCTAGGTTCTATTATAGGTGTCCCATTGACGTTCACATCACCTGTTGAGTTCTCAATAATGTAATCTTCAAACCTCTCCACGTTTACCAGCTTCTTTCTTTTCAGTTGAAGGAAGTGCGACACGGATCTTGTGATTGGATTCCGAAGTATGACAATTAACTTGATATCTTTATTAAAATCCCTGATCCTTTTCATGGCGTCCTCAGAAGCAAAGTAAGACGGTGTTTTCTCCATGGTAATATCTTCCGGATATGAATACGGCATCTGAGCCCTATAGTGTTCCAGACCTTTAGTATAATTTTCGTCTTTATCGAAGAAACCAACATCTTTTCTGTTGATTTTGACGTTTGGATGCATACCCATAAACTCAATCAGGGCTTTTGTACCGCATTTCATAGCACCAATGATGATACATTGCGGAAACCGCTGCTGTAATTCTTGCAATTCCCTCCTTTCGTATTTATTCGTAAAGATGCTGGTTAGAATTGAAAAAATGGTGCCTCCAAAAATGGTGAGAACAGAAAATGTTAACAAAAGTGCGAACAAATATCGCAACGCTTGCATTGTGCTAAGGGTGTCTGACATCTTTTTTGTTTTGACTTAGCCCTCAAATTACATCAACAATCAAGTCGATATCTGAAAGTAAATTAGTAATGCTCTGTAGAACAAGTTATTTAACGCATCTGCAAAAAATACTGATCGATGCCAGACTGCACAATCTGCTGACATAGGTCAAAGCATTTAAGCAATGCTCTGGCAAAAGGGGTTTTAATGCATCTCCGTGACGTATGATACCATGAGCAACTCACACGTGATCATGGATCTATAATGTCCATTTTACTTAGCAAACGACCGGATCATGAGGTAGACTGGTCCATTGACATACATAAAACTGATCGATAGCGAAAAGGTTCGGCCCGGGTCAGCCTGCGCGGACTTCGCGGGCTGACCTGGGTGGAAATTTTTCGCAGATGCATTAAGCCCTCTTTGACAGAGCATGGCTTATTTTGTTGTTGATGAATTTTCGACATGTGAAAGAAAAATTCTACCTCAGGATCTAGCCGGTTTGTAGACAAACTATATCCTTAATACCGCCACTTTCTTGGTATAAAACATTACGAAGATGCATTAAATCCCCTTTTGCCAGAACGTCGCTCAATTAAATTTTCCATGTGTGGAAAAGTAATCACAGATTAATCAAAAGACCTGGAACCGTATCTATCAACTAACCAAAATTAAGTTCTTATTTTAGATGTGCCTGGCATTCTGTCCTGGCCAATCATAATAATTGACTGGTGTTGAAATTTAGAGATGGAACGATATTCAGTAGAATATAATATTTACAGGGTGTTTCATGCTATGTGATACGATTTCAAACCGATGTCACTTTTTCAACACGATAGGAAAGCAAACAGTACAATATTAAAGTAAAATGACTCGAAAAAATGAATCATGTTTAGGATAAAAATTGATGCAAGTGCTAAAAAAAAGAACCGTTCATCATGCATCTCAACGCGTTTCATGACCTTTGCCATTATAGATGTGCAATTTCGCCAGTTGTATTTCGAATTTCACATGAGACTGACAGTTTAAGTTTGTTGATGCCGGCTGTGCTATGTCCGTAACCCTTTTCCTTCTGATGACTATTCAATGGAGAAAAGGCTGGAGGTCTGAGATCCGGGGAGTGGTCTCAATAGACGTCAATTTGAGCACATGCTGTCAAAGATGATGCTTTTTTCAAAAAGTGGTTGGATAAATCCTTGTTGGAAGCTTTCAGATGTCATAGGTCATGTGTTTATCTCATTCAAAATTACTGGACAGAAAAATGACCTTTGTGGACGGCGTAGATCAAGATGAGACTTTAATGATAATGCAGTCTGGATTTCGATTTTTAACATTCGCCCTTGACAAAAAGGTATCTTCTGTTAATTTGTACTGCATGTGTATTATAAAACTTCGAGAAAAATCAGGGATTTTTTTGCTAAAAACAGTGAAGTGTCAACGTTGCTTACAAGATACTACAAAGAATACTTACCTCAAACATATATAAATCCCAAAACTCTTTCCGGATATCAAACTGGGAAAAAATCCGTACGGAATTTATATACAATAAAAAGCATAAATTTCAACAGTCATCTTCCTCCATTTCGGCCAACAGCCTTTATCAAGAGAGAAAAGCGTATTTCACATGTTTAAACTATAGATTTACGTCACAAGCTAACATGGCCTGCGACGTAAATCTGCAGTTTGAATTATCTACATTTTTTTCTCTTTCTTGTAAAGACCGTCGGCCGAAACGTTGAAAAATGAATATTTCAGGATAACCTCTGTCAGTCATTGAATCACAAACCCGCTAGAATGGTTACATGTGCGCTGAGTAATTTTGCACCGAACACGGATACCAGGTATGATTTTCGTATGCTCATTGGTAATCTTATTCAATGTTTAGTAAACTTAAGGGACACAGCTTGCATTGTTTGTATCACTAAGTATCAAGGCCCCAGTTTAGACTAGGTTCGTACATACACCGACGATTGTGTTTATAGATATCTTTACAAACACACCATCACAATACATGTCGATATCTTTATTCCAAGATTTTTTTTTTTCACTCCCAACTATATACTATCACTATTATATATTAAGCCTTCACTTGGTTCCTCTGTCTGCTGAGAGAGCATGGTGAAGTTGTCCCGCAGTTCAAGCTTGAGTTCTTCTGCTTGTCCGCTTTCTTCCAGGCTTTACATATTGAGCTTAGATGGTGATTTTCCTGCTCGGTCTGTGTACGCTATGAGCTTGGTCTTGAGGACGGCAACAGCAAGACGATGGTCCAATGCTGCGTCTGCTCCGCGCTTCACTTTGACGACGTGCAGGCATCTTCTCTACTTTCGCCTGCTGGAGATAGGGTCGATCTGGTTGTGTGTGTGCGCTTGTGTGTGGCCAATAGGCAAGTCCATGTGGTCTCGTGGATACTTTCGTAGGAAAAAAATGGTACCTCCGTTGTCCAGGTCGTCGAAAGTGCAGAATTCTTTGAAGAGCTCTGTCCTCCGGTGCTGTGTCTGCCGTCTTTGTTACCTGCTCCGCTTTTGCGTTGAGGTCTCCCAGTAGGATATTCCAGGCTCTCTTTTGTGTTTTGTCAGTGATGGTTTGGACTTGCTCGTATAGAAGTTCTCTTTAAATTCTAACTCTGAATGATTTGTTGGGGCCTAACACTGTAGGATACTCACTTTCCTGCCCTTTGAGTTACATCGCGCAATGAGGATCCGTGATGACACCGGTTCCCAGGACACCAGTCTGATACTGTAAATGGTGTGTATAGTGCTACCCTATCGACTGACCAAAAATAAACTGTGACAAAGTGAAAGTTGTGTATACATACTTGCATGCCCGTATTTGTATACTTATACTGATCGCTCGCTCGCTTGGTGTGTTTGTTTCCAATTATTTATCAAACGCATTGTAGGTTTTAGAGGCCTGATATGGCTCATACAACACTGTAAAGTGCATCATACATTCAAAATTTATGGACAGAAAACTGTAATGCTTAGGGATAGGCTATACCCCAGTGGAATGGATTTAGTAGTTATTTCTACAAAAAGTCAAAGTACAAACAAAAATATGCGCAATACACGTTTTTACATGCATTACGAAACAAAAAAAATTTAGACAAGTCCGCCCTAAAGACCATTTACAGACATCACATTAAATGTAGCTTAAATCATGAAAATTGTCTGGAAATGGAAGAAAATATTGTTGGAAAAGGAGAAAATGCTCGTTACCAGCATTTTCTTCTTTTCAATACCATGTTTTCAAAAACCTTTATTTTCAGGTCGTTGAAATTGTTTTCTAAAGGTTGTAAACTTTGCTCGGCAGATTTATCATTTCTTGTTATAAATATAACGAAGTCGTGATATACGAGTACATGTACAATAGCATCTTCCGCAATTTGTATTGTCATAAATTAACCCTGCCAAAGAAGTACGCGTATCTTGCACACAGTTAATACCAAGATTAACCTGTCCGTACGGGCAGTCTGATCTATCGACGCATTGGTCTATAATATAAATTTTTATACATGACAAACAACAAGGAAAGTTAATATCGATTAGCAACAATGCGAAAAAAAAAAAAAATATATATATATATATTAGAAATGCTACAAGCAAATTGCAACACGTGTATTGTTCCCTTTCCAAAAATGTTTACCAATGCGGTCAAATTTCTCGACAGTAGAGATTGAAGGTTTATGATACATCTAGACAGGTCATCATCTTTTTACCAATCAGTGGGAGAGTGAGATATAGATTTACAGGTTGATAACGGACCATAACGTAACTTTGATATCAGTACATACTACCCATATCTTCTTTACAATTTTATTCATGACTACACACATGAGTATGTATATCCTACAGTTTAGCGCGATATTGTTTTCTTTCATTATCGCGTCTTTTGCTGAAATCACAGTGCAAGTAGAGACTGATCTTGGTCGAATCGTTGGCAATGTCGAGTCACTCGTAATCAATGCTGAAAATGTTCGTGTTAAAAAGTTTTTAGGAATACCTTACGCTAAATCTCCAACTGGCGACCGACGGTTCAGAAAGCCTGAATTAATTGAAGAGAAATTCGAGGGAGATTATTACGCAAGGGAATACGGTGCCGCGTGCATGCAACCCCCGACGGCTTCTTTCAGAGAATTTACAAAAATGTCCGAGGATTGCCTGTTTCTAAATATATATGTTCCAGAACGACCAGCTGACAAGCAGACCGGTCATGCAGTTATGGTGTTCATACATGGAGGGGGATTTCAACACGGCGCCGGGGAGAGCTACCCGGGTGAGAGTTTATCGTGGACTGGAAATGTGATAGTGGTAACTTTGAACTATCGACTTAATTTCTTTGGTTTCTTTAGCACAGGTGATGATCTTATAACTGGAAACTTGGGACTCTGGGATCAGCACATTGCTTTACAATGGGTAAACAAATATATCACAGACTTTGGTGGCGATACGTCGCGCGTTACTGTCTTTGGAGAGTCAGCCGGAGCATCTAGCGCTGTATATCAAGGGTTGTTTCCACAAAATCAAGGTTTGGTGCACAGAGTGATATCCCAGAGTGGGGCATCTACTCTTAGACTAGCTATCAATTCAAAACCAAAAGAACAGTTCTTATACATAGCACAGGCTAGTGGGTGTCTCCGTGGCGTTAAAGAAGACATGGTATCATGCATTAGGCAGAAAGACGCTGTGTCCATTATGATGACATTAAAGAATATTGCTGTAAGCCCCCAAGACGCTGCTCAAGCAATTGCATTGATATTTTTTCCAGTTGTAGACGGAGAATTCTTTAAAATGCACCCCAGCGATTTATATGCAAACTCTAAACATAAAGTTATAGAATCAGTTGAATTTTTACGAGACCTTGATGTTATGGTTGGGCATAACAGCCAAGAAGGGGCGTTAATGTTATACAGTTCATTGTTTTATCCTATACCAGATATGAACACGTTCATGCCGTCAAGGGCCAATCTAACGAGTGGGCTAATTAACGCGGTCATGCTGCACGAATTCGGAACTGACACTGTCCATGATTCCGTCAAAAACATGTACATTGCCGAATTCACGGACTGGACAAATCCATCTAGCCCAGAAAGTATACGCAAACAATATATAGACATGATGGGAACCGTGGTTTTTGACAAGTCTACCATAGAGTTGGTAAGATTACATGTTAATTCTACAAAGGAAACAAGCAGCTTTGCCTACATTTTTGATGCCGAGCCGTACACCAGGCTTCTACCAACACCATCCTGGCTATCTGGTCCGAACCATGCTGACGAACTAGGCTTTGTGTTTGGATTCATGGACAAACTACTAGAAGATTTCAAACAGAGGCCTTCTCCGCCCAAGAAGTGGGAAAGGGAATTGTCCAAACTCATCCAGATTTACTGGAGTAATTTTGCCAAAACAGGGTGAGTTTATGTTCTTTAGCTTTAACCAACATACATAATAAAAGGGTCATACGAACACATTGAAAAATACCAATTACTCGAAATATCTAAATATTGCTTTCATTTTCCCTCTCTGTGGCCAAATGGGTGAGGCATCCGTATTCGGAGCAAGAGGTCGAGGGTTTGAGTTCAAATGGCAGAGGGAGTATGACATGAGGGGTTGGTGAGCTGCCAGCTAGTTAAATATGGTACCCTTATGCATTCCTCCCTAACTCTCTTGGCATGAAAACATTGGGATTCGGAAAATGCATGTACCCAAGCCAATGATTGCCCTATGAGTCAGATAATAGCTTGCCTTTTCGAAAACCGATGGCGCTTAAATATAAACTTGATCTGAACTCCAATGCCAACCATTTGCTTAGTTACCGGCTCCGTCTAGGCAAATCAGTTTTGGAATTTAGAATTACCCCATTTTCGTTTTTTCAAACTACTCTTCATTGAGGGTCTCGGACGCAGAATGTTGCACTGAGAAAAATGCCCGGTATCCTTAGGCGACCGAGATTAACGTTGACATTACGAATGTAGAAACTACTCACATCTTGGCGATTAGAGAAACCCGACATTTCGAGCCAATTCTGAATTTTCCGCATTGTTTCTTCAAGGTTAGAGAAGGTACCCACTGAAGGGCGTTTGCAGTATTTTCGTAAGGTGTAGAAAACATTGTGATGAAAGAAGAAAATGTTGTTGACAAGCGTTTTCTCCTTTTCCCACAGTTTTCATTTGCCTTTTACATCTGGTTCGTTAAAAACGGAATTGTTTGGTAAAAGGTTCAGTTATTTAGTGGCGCAATGTGACATTTACAACTTGTGCACGAATGGTAGGCCTATGTAGGCCTAAATATGTAGACACGGTCCCGTATCTAAGTAAAGCCCAGCCTAAAAGCTCAGTCGGTTACGCACAGGACATGAAACCCAGAGTTCGAATCCTGTCTCAGCAAAACTGTTTTCGATGATCTTTCATTTCGGTTTCACCGCTAAACATTGTCCCCGGTAATGCCGATGTGAGAAAGCAGTCAGTAGTTTGGAATGAATGTTTTCTGAAGTACTGGTTAAAGAAACTTAAATACCCATCAACCAACATCATCTAATTAAGTGTTATCTCTATCGGGAGTTAAGGGGTTTATCAATAAGTACAAGGACGCGCTCCCGATTTTGACCGTGGGCATTTTTAACCCGATCCCACCTGCCGAAGTTATCTACCCCGCTGAGTTTCCCCACGCTTCTCAAAAGTTAAATCTTTTACTGCCATTGGCTCTACATTGAAACCTTTTGTAGACAATAAATTACGTGTTGCTGAAATGAGTAAATTTTTCTATGAAAGGTTAGAAAAAATTATTGGTTACCAGCATTTTTTCCTTTTCCAATAAAGTTTCGAGACTTCTCTGGTCTTTAAAACTCAGAATTGTGCGGTTTGGGCTTAAGTAAGGTTTTGTACACAACGTAGATCAAGTCGAGCCTGATAGCTCCGATAGCTCTGACGGTAACATACAGGGATAGTCATCAAGGAGTAGCAAGTTCGAGTCACAACTCCGTCTAATTCTTTTCGAAGAAGGACGATAGCCGTTGCGACAGGATTCATGTCTTTTACCACTGAAATCAGTTACGACGATCATTATGTGGGAAAGCAGCCAGTGGCTTGTAAAGTTTTTTTTTGCGTAGCAGTTGTTTTTATAAGCAGCGTCCCGGACTATGGACAATTAACATGCTTGTTAAGGTTTTAACATAATGTCATATGAAAACATGGTGGAAAGTGGAGAAATTCATTTCTGCTTTTGCCCCACTTCTTTAAAATTCGCAAGTGGCAATGTAGTACCATACACTGAGGCCAAACTGTTTCTATTCAACAGTTAAATTTTGATGAATTTCTTCCGTCCTCTTCCATGAGGGATTATTATTGAGGATTTCATGCCTATGTTTTCTAATACATTTCAGAAATCCAAATGAACCATTACCAGGTGGACCAAAATGGCCGCAATATGAGTTAGATTCACAAAACTGTTTTAACTTCCAACGCGGTATGATGAAGACCCAGTCTGTGATAATCCCATATTGCAATGCGAGGCGTGCCAACTTCTTATTGGATATCATACCGGCAGTGATGTCATCAATACGCAGGTTTTAAGATGTAAAATCGCCCCATAGACAGGAGTACAGTGATAGGCGTGTCGTTAATTGGGGCTGTGATTAACTCCTCACAAAAGGATCACTTTTTTAGAATTCAAAGGAGGAAGGCTTTATTAAATAACCAGAAGGCCATGTATCGCTCCACTGGCTAATATATACAAATCACAAATACCAAACATCACAATTCTAGGCTGGAAGGTTCCGAACAAGAAGCCTGATAAAGTTTTCTTTATAAAAGCCCATGGGAAAAATGTGGCCCCAGGGAGAGTCCATTTTTTGAACTACGAGGAGCGTTTAAATATGAATGCATCTAAGCACCTAAAATTTGATTCGTCATAGGTTTCACTGAAATTTTTTATTTTGTTCCCTCAAAGTATTCACCTCCAACAGCTATACACAGTTTCGGTCTCCGCATCCAATACCTAAAAACGACTATGAAAATGCCTTCGGAGATTGGATCCGGAGACCGAACCTTTGTATATCTGTTGGAGGTGAATACTTTGAGGGAACAAAATAAAAAAAAATCAGTGAAATCTATGAAGAAACAAATTTTAGGTGCTTAGATGCATTCATATTTGAACACTCTTCATAGAATTACGATTTCAGGCTACAATTATGAGCTATTACTTGAATCCTGGTAGAGGTCAACAAGACACAGCCACATATCTAAAAATATAGGTCTAGGCTGTATGGTTATAAACAAGATGATTTTCAAAGTTTCCTTAATAAAAAACATGAGCGGCGGGGTTTATTTCGATTCAACAGCTAAATTTTGAACAGATTGAAAAGATCCACTAGACGAAGCTATATGCTAAATTTGATAGCCCCAGGCCTTAGGGTTAGGAACAAGAAGATTTTTTTTCAAAGTTTTCACTATAAATGCCCTTGTAAAACCTGTGACCCCCGGGACATGGCCAGTTATGATCCAAGGGCTATAATTTGAAGAATCTTAGTAGAGTCCATAAGGTGAAGCTACATACCAAATTTGGTTGCCCTAGGCCATATGGTTTAGAACGAGAAGATTTTTAAACCTTTCCCTATATAAGCCCGTGTAAAACTTGTGACCCCCAGGGCGGGGCCAATTTTGGTCCCAGGGCTATAATTTGAAGAATCTTAGTAAAACTCCATCAGATGAAGCTACATGCAAATTTTGGTAGCCCGAGGGCACATGGTTTAGAACCAGAAGATCTTTAAAGTTGTCCATATATAAGCCCATGTGAAACTTGTGACCCCCGGGGCGGGGCCAATTTTGGCCCCAGAGCTATTATTCAAAGAATCTGAGTAGAGGTCCATCAGATGAAGCTACATGCCAATTTTGGCAATCCTAGGCCATATGGTTTAGAACCAAAATACTTTTAAGGTTTTCACTATATAAGCCCATGTAAAACTTGTCCCAAAGGCAGTGCAAAATTTTGCCTCAGGGCTGTAATTTGAAAAAAAAAAAAAAAATTAGTAGAGGTCCATTAGAAGAGCTCTACATCCCAAATTTGGTAGCCCTAGGCCTTATGGTTTCGGACAAGAAAATTTTCTCAGATTTCCAGTATTTTTCAGTTTTGTTGCCATGGCAACCAGAGTTTTAAAAGAAATCAAATTCTTTCAAGAAATCTGAAGAGGACCTTGGCAAGATCATTTCTGTGACGTTTGGCCAACATTGGATGGTAGTTTCAGAGAAAACGTTTGAAATAAAAGTTACGCACGCACGCACGCACGCACGCACGACGGATACAGGGCCATGGCATAAGCTCGCTGGCCTTGGGCAAGTGGAGCTAAGAAGGGGGAACAAGAGGGCCATGATGGCCCTGTATCGCTCCACTGGCTTATAAATATAAACCACGAAGAAAAGTCTTCACTATATAAGCCCTTATAAAACTTTGACCTCATGGCTACAGTCTGACTAAATGGGGAATATTGTATTAGAAGAATAACATGCCAAATGTGGGAGTTCTTGGCCTTATGGCTGGTAACAAGATGGGTTCTGAACTTTTCACTCCATAAACCCATGTAAAACTTGTGATCCCTGGTGCAGGGCCAAACTTGATCCTAGAGCTGTAACTTGGGCCCTCTTTGTAACTGTCCACTAAATAATGCTATAATTATATGCAAAATTTGGTAGCCTAAGCTTTATGGCTGTGTACACCAAGATTTAAAAGTTTTCCCTATGTAAGCCTATGTAAATCTTGTGAACCCCCCCCCCTCCAAGTATGAGGCCAAATTGACCCCAGGACTATACTTTGGACACTTTTGGTAGACTCCAACTAGATCAAGCTAAATGCCAAATTTGGTAGCTCTAGGCCTTATGGTTTCAGACAAGAAGATATTTAAAGTTTTCTCTATATAAGCCTATGTATAAAACTTGTGACCCCTGGGGAAGAGCCAATTTTGACCCCAGGGCTATAATTTCAAGAAACATGATAGAGGTCTACTACATAAAGCTACATGCCAAATTTGGTAGCCCTATGCCTTATGGTTTCAGACAAGAAGATTTTTAAAGTTTTCTCTATATAAGCCTATGTAAAACTTGTGACCCCTGGGGAAGAGCCAATTTTGACCCCAGGGCTATAATTTGAAGAAACTTGATAGAGGTCTACTACATAAAGCTACATGCCAAATTTGGTAGCCCTATGCCTTATGGTTTCAGACAAGAAGATTTTTAAAGTTTTCTCTATATAAGCCTATGTAAAACTTGTGACCCCTGGGGCAGAGCCAATTTTGACCCCAGGGCTATAATTTGAAGAAACTTGATAAAGGTCTACTACATAAAGCTACATGCCAAATTTGGTAGCCCTATGCCTTATGGTTTCAGACAAGAAGATTTTTAAAGATTTCCAATATTTTTCAGTTTTGTTGCCATGGCAACCAGAGTTTTTGAAGGAATCAAATTCTTTCAAGAAATTCTGAAGAGGACCATGTCAGGATCATTTCTGTGAAGTTTCGTGAAAATCGGATGGGTAGTTTCAGAGAAGAAGATGTTTGAAATAAAAGTTAACGCACGGACGGACGGACTGACGGACGGACGGACGGACGGACGCACGACGGACACCAGGCCATGACATAAGCCCGCTGGCCTTCGGCCAGTGGAGCTAAAAAACCGTGGAAAATTGTCAAAGTGCTGGTGGCCAGTATTTTCTCCTTTCCAAAAATGTGTTTAGTCCTGTAAAAGAGTAATCCTGTCATTTGATCCACGTTCAGTTTGTCATCAACAAATACTACCAGCACGGGTAAGTCTAGATTTACTCCGATACATGTATGCCAATAAAGAAAGGTCCAAACGTAACCAACGCCAAAGATAATTGGCGTGCAACACACGGAAAGGGGCCTTCGGACATATGCGTAAAAGTGTGTCGTCCAAGATCAGCCTGTGCAGTCTGTGACTAATCCGAGACAAAATTCCCGTTGTTGTGCGATTTTCTGTTTCACGAAAGTCTGCTGTATGTTAAGTTTATTTCAGAGGCACCAGACTGGTTTGTTGATGTATGAAGCAGCATTTAATTCCCAGTTTTAACCAAACTTAAAAGCTTCTGGTTTTTCATAAATTTGAAAGCAATACCTAAGCAAAAAAATGCTACTTACCATGAGGTCAAGGGATACCTCAGTTCAGTTCACTTTATAAGCAAAAGACTAGTCTGTTGGTGTATGCAGCAGCCGGATTGTAATTTCTATCCCATTTTATATTATTCACGCCAGAAAAAAAAATCAAACCCGGTAAAAAGGGGCGATGTTTTTTTTACGATGTATATAATAAACATTAACTCTACTTCTCCATCACTGATCACTTCCTTTCTGAGACCAATGTACACCTGTGGGACAACTGCGTTTTGGGTTACCCATCACATCAAAGAACATGAAAGTGACGTGAATTATACATAATGTATCCTGGACATTCATTTGATCCTTTCAGCGCCATTGGCAAAAACACGGGGTTTTGCAGACGGCATAGATCAAGATCAGACTACAGAACGTGCAGCCTGATCTTAGATCTATATCGTTGATTTCATCTTCGCAAGCCAAGGATACTAACTCCACTTTGTTCGTTACGTACTACTTTAGTATCCTTGGCTTGCGAAGATGTGTTGATTTGTTCGTTCAAAACTGAGAGATAAAAATCTTTCAATAGAAATTCAACAGACTGTATTTTCAGCGGTATAGAGAGGTTGAGTTTTTATCTTTGGCGCTGTCAGATTTAATACTACATTTTTTTTTATCTAATGCTCAAAATTGTATGGTTTCACTCGCTTTTTTCCACCTTACAGAATTTCTTAAACGAGCAATTCTTATAATCATTCAGATGAAAAATTAATTGAAATTACTTACACCGACAATTTTCATAATCATTACGATAAAAAAAAAAAGAAAAAGTATTCCTCGACTAGAATTGTTTTCTTTTGTTTTGGCTGTAGAGATTGGAAAGACATGGCTGTAGAGATTGGAAAGACAAAGTCTTAAGCGTTTGATAGTCCCCTGTAAGAAATTTATCAATGCTTTGATAGCAATGTGGTTTGGGGTTATATACCAAATGAAAACATGAGTTTCTATGTTTATATTGGTAATTGTCTGTCTAGCAATCGAAGGAGGTAATCACTTCAGCAGTGAAACAATGTACAGATGTATACAACAAATTGGTGTAAACCGAGCAGATCTGGGTACAAGATTTTCCCCTCAGAATAGCATATTGTTGAAAAGACCAGCTTTTAACAGAATTCAGGTAATATGCAATTTCCATAAGAACAGTCGTATATGTCGAGAAATCGGAGATACTAGAAAGGTATTTGCATCAGAAGTTGAGAGATTCATTATATTTTTAGACGTTCAACATCATTACTTTTACAAAGAAATTTTTGTGCTCTAGACTCAATTCTCATATTGTCTGTTATTTCATTATTGATCCTTTCCTCCATGTTGCTCAAAGATTGAAAAAACTATGACTTGACTCTTAAAGAATTTAGGTGACCAACTTCAAGTACCATTCTTTGCCTTCTACTATTTCTATAAAAACCTTACAATTTGTCAAAGAGCTCAAAATATGGGATGCATGCCTCTCTCTCCGCCAACATCACTGAACCCAAAATATATATGTGCTCTGTGGGTTAAGGCTGTTTGGGCTTCATTCTCATTCATGCAGTATAGTTTTGATCGAAGTACAGCTGCTTCAGTATTATAAAGGTTTAAGATCATCTGACTATCAGCATTATTCACAAGGTGCCCGACGAAATTTAATATTACTTAAACCCTTTACCTCACAACAAGATTTTTGACCCATCCAAATTGAAAGCATTTGCAGATAACAATATCAATGTGGCTAAATTGATACTTTTTTTCTTCAATATAGTAGAAAACATTGTGGGACAAGGAGAAAATGCTGGTAATAGCATTTTCTTTTTTTCCCACAATGTTTTCTAGAGCCTTCTTCCTCAGTCGGCATTGTGTGGTAAAGGGTTAAAGGCATTAACAACTGACAGCTATTCAAAACACTGTGGACATTTTCTCTGTTTCCCACAATATTTTCTACCCCCTCAATGACAAATACCATTACTCCAGCTGTATTTAATGTGTCATCTGCAAATGCTTTTAGTTGAATTATTATAAAAATCTGTCAATCAGTAGAAAGTTCAACCAAACTTCATGTTTAAATAATCTTCATTTTACATGGTTTATTCTGATTTTTAGACTGCATATTTGTCTCAGGGAGATATGAGTAAACAAAACTTTTAAAAGCAATTAATGGTTACTTGTACAACTTTTTAAGCTCAATGATAAGGGGAGCTTTAAAAACATTGATGAAAAAGACACAGCTTGCATCCACATTGACCGATAATTAGGTACATGCAAGCCATCACTTTTTTTCCCAAACCTTTGTTGGACCAATAAACTTCCTTAAAAAGTCTTGTATTTTATGTAATTTGTACAAAGTTTTTGTTAGTATAAAAACTAGCACTGACTAAAGTTGATATAACTGGTTACCCTACATACAGAAAACATTGTGGGAAAGGGAGCAAGTGCTTGTTGGGATCATTTGCTCCTTATCTATAGAATGTGTTTTTAACTCTTTACCACAAAACCCCGACTTTTAATGACCCTGAGGGTAAAAGTTTTTAAATACATGTACACTGTGGAAAAAGGAGAAAATGCTGGTAACCAGCATTTTTTTTCCTTTTTCTACAATGTTTTCTAACCAACTAAAATCAAGCTCCATCATTTTAACTACCTTTACTTTGTTGTCTGCAAATGCTTTGAATTTGAACAAGTCTAAAATTTTGCAGTGTGGTAGAGTTAAACACAGTCAACCACATGGATGTGACTGTAGATGGCAACGGTTAGTAAACTTACTAACTAGTAAACTGGTACATCTTTCGACCAGTTAACTGGTTAACCGAACGAAGAACTTTGTAAATATATCTATCATTGGAAATACCTTCATATGGGACGATGTTTTGCTCTCAGCAGGAAGGGCAGTGCATACAATACACATTCCCATGAAATACACTATAAGCTATACATGTATGTGGCACTTTACACAATGTCATGAACTGACAAGTTTTTTTATGTGTGGATAATGCATAATATGAATGGCAGACGAGGGGCCATCAATTTTTTAAAATTTTTTACAGTTCATTTTCATAATTTTGGTTTTTTTTTTTTTTTTTGGTCTTTTTTATTTTTCTAACCGGTTACCGATTTTCTAACCAGGTAACCGATCATTGGATCGGTTAACCAGTTAACCGTTGACATGGATCCCTAAAAGAGACATATGTACATATGTATTTGACAACAGTTTGAACTAAATAAAAAATGGAGGCAAGGAAAGAAAAAATTCAAAACATTGCCATTTTTCAAATAGAGGTAACTGGAAAGGTTTTCAGTTTTCTGTGGAATGTCAGTTGATGAAGAAAAAAAAAAAGTCCTGAAAAAAATGTGTGACTTTATAGCACCAGAATATAAATATAATTATTATGATGGTTTTCATATACAACAAATAAATGACTCAATTATTCCATATACATGACGTAGGTAAGTATATGTAATTAATGAGTTGATCATCATGAATTTCCTAACCTTCGACCTCCACCTTGAGGTAGATTTGACCTACTTCCACTTTGACCTTGACCTTGTCCTTGATCCCCACCACCAAAAAATGAACCAAGGCCACCACCACTTGTACTCATTTTAGACACAAAAAATAGGATGAGTCCTAGTAAGATTCCAGGTAAGCCAAGCAAAAGTCCAGCTAAAATAAAACCAACACTGACAATAGGCTCAACTGTGTGTGATCCAATGTTAAAACGAGGAAATCCATAATTAATCAGACGCTGATTCAAACCATCGAAGATTGAAAATTGCTGGCCTCCCCCTTCTCCCCCTCCTCCCATGCCTTCGTACTGCTGAGCCATTGCATCAGGATCATGTTGTATTCGTCCTATGTTCTGTGAAAAAGACAAAGAAAGATTACAGTCTAAACTGGACACACTATAAATCTTTTAATCTTTAAAGTTCCTCAACACTTTTAACGACCATGAGAAAGAAGCCTTTTGAAAACACTGTGGGAAAAGGAGAAAATGCTGGTAACCAGCATTTTCTCTTTTTCCCACAGTGTTTTCTACCCTATCAAGGGCAAGTTCCTTCATTTGAGCCACATTTAAATTGCTGTCTGCAAATGCTTTGAGTTTGGACATACCTTTATTTTTGTTGTGTGGTAAAGAGTTAATCCTTTACCAAACAATCTTGTTTCTTTATGACCCTACGGAAGACAGCTTTTGAAAACATTGTGGCAAAAGGGGGCTCAATGCATCTCTGTGACGCATTATACCAAGCAAGTCATCACATACTCCATAGAGCCCATTTTGTCTAACAACCGACTCATATTTAGCTGTATATTTGCTTCTGGAGTTAATGAGTTACAATATATTTGATTATGCCCTTTGAAAAGACAGCCCTTGACAAAAGCAAAAATGCTAAAATAAAAGCATTTGCTGACAAATGGCAGTTTGCCTTTTTTCCACTGTGTCAAAACAGACATTTTACCTCAACTTGGAATGTTTCATCTTTAAGCCAGTAGCTTTTGGCTGACATAAATATTACCTGTATGGTTATCAATTAAACTATACATTTCTTCTAATAAGAGGGCAACACAACATACCCTTCTTTGCCGCTCATTTCCTTGCCTTGCCCTAGGGTCGTTGTCATCCACAATTTCACCTGTCTGTAGTATGCGGACCATGGTCTTCTCCTCTCTTTTTTCTCCTTAATTTCGAAAAGAAATTTATGTGTAATAGTTTATCACAATTATCAACAGTATTATTGTTATATCAAGAAAGTTGGCACTCTTTTCATATACATGTAATTCTTGGCTTGTATCTGCAAAAAATTTTTGCCCAGCCAAAGTAGCACAGTCAGTAGCCTACAGTTGGGCAGTGGTTCAAACCCGGTGGCTGGGGAAGAATATTGTGTGAAGTACTGGTAAGAGAAGCATCACATATGACAAATGGTGAAAACCTTGTACTAGACTTGGTGTCAATGTGAAACTTAACCATTTATCTACCAATCATCATTCATTCTTACAGCTGACATGCAGATTAAAGACACATACACCTGGCTGAAAGTTCCAGAAACATGCAATAAATGGCTGCTGCGATGGGAAGCGAGAAACAGTTTCCAGTCATTTCGTACCTAGGTCATTTCATAAGATTTTGGTCATTTCGTACCCACTTGATTTTCTATTTTGGTCATTTTGTACCAACTTCGGTCATTTCGTACCCACTTTGGTAATTTCGTACCTAGTAACCAATTAATATTTTGGTCATTTTATAACTAGTTTTAATTCCAATATGGCCATGGTTAGTATGTTCTTTTGTCAGTTTCCTCAGAGTTTTGCTCCATATTTTGATAAACACTATTTCCTTTTCGCTGGATTGCTCATTTTGCCTTTTGTCATTTTCCACTGAGATTTCTCTTCAACTGTAGTTCTTCAATCGTTGACCAGTACCCAACTAAGGTATGAATCTGGATGAACTACATGTTTTTTTCACCAATGCAGACATGTGAATAGGTAGACAGCGGCTACAGGGGATATTTTTTGGTGCTGGTAAAAGCATGATCCTTGCACATCGGTATCACAAAAAGAGCACCAAGCAAATAGACAAGAGACTGACTAATCACCATTTCACCTGTCTATCCATGTCCTCATTTAGCAGGATTAACCAAATAACTTCACTCTTTACCAGTCGACAAACTTAAAGATTTGTCCATATTGAAAGTCTTTGCAGACGAAAAATTTGCTATGAATCAAAGATGGGATTGTGGGAAAAAGGAAAAAACATACCATGGTTGCAGCCTATTCCCTTTTTACCCAATCCAGAACCGTTGTATATAAAAATGATAGAAAACTGGAATCGTTTAAAAAATGTGGAAACCTTCATGAAAAACTGACATCGGTAATGAGTTATAGAGGACAATGAAAGTGAATTACCGTATGATCTTGGATCCACACTGTCCGACACTGAATTATTACCGGTAAAATGAACTTTGGGACCACAGTTTATGTTTTAACCAAATTATGTAAATGAATAATTTCTTTCACTTTATTTTTAAAGCGAATCCTTGTAAACACGTCCATAAACTTATATACATGCACATGTATTAACTTGCCTGTATTGGATGTGTTTGGAGACGAAAAAGTAATCTTGATCAAGAGATGAGATTGTTCTTGATGGAGAAGAAAACATTGTCATCATCAGTTTTTCCTTGTCCAGACGAAGCTACTAAGGACTGTGAAAATCGAAGTCAGATTGAAAAGAATGTGCAATCTGATCTTAAATCACAATTTCTGATATGTACAGTAACATTTTCCTGGTAAAAGCACTCTTTCATCACACAGTTTGTGTTTTTAAAACTTACTAGAAATGCTCATTTAATCACTGCCACTGTCATTTGGTACATATAACAGGGGGCAGGCCTTTAGACGATGGATAACAGATATCTTACTCTCCATGTACATGATTCCAACACTGAAACAAGGTCGTTGTCGGCGGTCTGGCCATCGCCGTACCGCATTTTCCGCAAAAACATTGTATTTACAAAACAGCTTGCCAAAATAGTCCCAAAATGCATTCAAATTGCTGCTAGAGATATAATAATTCAAAAACCCTCCCTACTCACGGAATGCCAGATGAGTTCCATGGACGCACTACTTCTGAAAAGCTGACAACGGCCCTGTGAAATAGCCACTTTCTTCTGTGTACGCTTTTGTACTTTCTTTTCTGCTGACATCTTCTCAGACACTAGCGTGGCGTAAATTTTTATGTCTGCGATTTTTTAATTCTTGTTTAAAATAAATCTCAGACTTAAATAAAAAAAAAAAAAAAAGATCCAAACAGTGCCATGAAAATGAATCCTATGAAATCATCCAACGGAAATAGAATACCATTAACTCATGATCTACACTGTGTGTAAGGCACTTGGAAAAAGTTTAAAATTTGTGATCATAAAAACAGTGAGAAAAATAAACATTTTAAATGAGAAAATTCAATTCAATACTGCTATGAGATAATCGGCATAAAATTACTATGAAGACTCAGTGAGAACAAAAATAGAACAAAACAAAAATAGAATAAAATGAACCAAGTGCAAAAGGTGAAAATCGCAACATAGTGTCAAACACCTGTGTCAGAAACCAAATTTAACACTTTCCTATTTGATGACATGACGGTGACACACACAAAGACAATCACAATGCGACATGTATTGACCGGTGGATTAATGTTTGACATCAACATTTCACTCCTGTGTATTTGTCTCTGTATCATTCAATCATAAATTGAAATGCAGGTATAAACATTTCTATGAAAAACAGGTTGATGAAGTTAACAATACGGAAAATACTGCTGGTAGGTAGCACTTAAATTTGCACAAAATAAACATGAAACATTATGAGGAAAAAAAAACTTATATAATAAAGATAATAATTTAAAAAACAAACTGGAAATCCAAGTGTAATTAACAATGCATAGAAATAAAAAAAATGTTGAAAAAAAAAATCTTATTACTCCAGTCTTACAAAATGTAGATGAACAGGGTTTAAGTAAATCAGTGAACTTAACATGAGAAGAGGAAAATTGGAATAAGTTTCCATATAGCAGTCAAAGTAATGGTAGGAAATGCAAAAAGTGTAGACTAAAGTAGCAAATACATAAAAGTTAGGTATAGCATATTACCAGATGACCACAGTGGAGTCATAAAGTATGCTGCATAAACATGCGCAACAAAATACTACGAAACATTCTTTTTTAAAAATCAGAACTTATCAAAAGCAAGACAGGGTACGAAATAACTAGATAAAAGTCATTTCGTAACAATTAGAGTTCAAAATGGAAAAAAAAAAAAAAAAAATGGCTACTTAATGACCTGGGTTTGAAATGGTTGCTACTAGGTATGAAATGACAGAAGAAGTGGGTACCAAATGACCAAAATCTTACAAAATGACTTAGGTACGAAGTGACCTAGGTACGAAATGACCGGTTACCCGGTAATCACAAAAGTTACATCGGCATTAACCTTCGAGATGCGATCAAACATACTAAACAAGAGGGCCATGATGGCCCTATATCGCTCCACTGGCTTATAAACCATAAATACTAAACATTTCAATTCTGAGCCAAATGGTTTCAAAATGAAGACTTACAAAGTTTTCTCTGTAAAAGCCCATGTGAATGTTGAGACCCGCAGGGCAAAGCCATTTTTGATCCCAGAGCTATAATTACTTGAACCTTGGTAGAGGTCCACAAGATAAAGCCACATGCCAAAATAATACAAGTCTATGCTCTATGGTTATAAATAAGCTGATTTTCAAGTTTAGTCCATATGAAGCCTCTGTAAGACATAAGACCCCTGATGCAAGGCTAATTTCAAAAAAAAAATCAAAACAGAAAGATTTCTTAAGTTGTCACTGTGTAAGCCCATGTAAAACTTGTGACCCCTGTGGTGGGGCCAATTTTGACCCAAGGGCTAAAATTTTGGCCCGCTTGGTAGAGGCCCACTAGATATAGCTACATGCAAAATTTGGTAGCTCTAGGCCTTATGGCTAGGTAGAGGAAGATTTTTAAAGTTTTCTCTATATAAGCCTATGTAAAACTTGTGACCCCTGGGGCAGAGCCAATTTTGACCCCAGGGCTATAATTTGAAGAAACTTGATAGAAGTCTACCACATAGAGCTACATGCCAAATTTGGTAGCCCTATGCCTTATGGTTTCAGACAAGAAGATTTTAAAAGATTTCCAATATTTTTCAGTTTTGTTGCCATGGCAACCAGAGTTTTTGAAGGAATCAAATTCTTTCAAGAAATTCTGAAGAGGACCATGGCAGGATCATTTCTGTGAAGTTTCATGAAAATTGGATGGGTAGTTTCAGAGAAGATGTTTGAAATAAAAGTTAACGCACGGACGGACGGACGCACGGACGGACGCACGGTCGGGCGGACGCACGACGGACACCGGGCCATGACATAAGCCCGGTGGCCTTCGGCCAGTGGAGCTAAAAAGTTTAAGTTGGCTGGCTGAAAATTTCACATACAAGTCTCATACCTAAACTCTTGAGTTGTTCCGGCTGACCAATGAGATGACAGTAGTCCTTTATGGCTATTTTATATAGTATCCGATTTATTATTCTTGTCCGAAATAATGCAAGTATAGATTCACACGTCAAATTGAAAGAAACATGTAAGAATGACAACAGGTAATTTACTGCTTATGAAATATCATACTGCAAAAGCTACTTGTAAAGTAGATAGTAATTCTGATCTGCTAGTTTTCTCACGTATAAGTTGTAGTTTCTAGTGTATTTCTTGAAATTAGTTTTACCTTCCTGTCTAAAACGCAACTTCTTTCATTCGGTGTCGTGATAATTTCTTACCCATGGAACTAAATCTGGTCGCATTGAAAGACGAGAATCGTATTTCTGAATAGTTACTGAGGTAGGTATAATTTCATATGGTCATTTCGCAGAGCAATCATTTACTTAAACCTTAAATGTTTTCCTAAACCTGCAATTCTTTTTTTCTTTTTTAAATACAGACGTTAGTTTTCGATTATGATTCGCCCTTGTTTCTTTTCGATCCCACAAGTTGACAGCCGGTGCACGTTTAAACTTTATTAATCGATAGCAATTTCTCATGTTTTGCAATTTGTTATTTATTGGGATAGCTTTAAATTAACTCACATTTTTTTTTCACAAAACTTGCCTAAATCAGAAGAGATACCTTTCCGAGGACCAATCCGTGTTGAAAGTGTAAAGTAAGCATTGAGGAATGGAAGCAAACACAACAGAACCCAAGCCACAGTTGCAAGACGAAAGCCCAAAAGAAGCTGGTAGTGAAGCTAACTTAGCGATAGCAGAAACCACAGAGGCCAACAAAGAGGAAGCAAAAAAGAACTTATCAGGTAACGGCAAGCTTGACCCAGGCAAGATTGTAACAGGCACTTATGTAAATTCTCAGTTCACCCTGTACAAAACATCCCATGTTAAATGTCCCCCAGGACTAGGGTATTTTTCCTTTTCTTACAATGTTTTTACTGTTTTGATTCCATTGCTTGAACTACATTTAATTAGTGGTCTCTAAATTACTTTCAATGTGGATCAGTGTAAAGGTTTTTCATTTGGTAAAGAGATGAAGCTCAATTTTTCTACCAAGCAGCAGTTCAGATGCACTGTTTACCCTTTACCACACAGTCCCGAGTTTTATGACTGTAACAAAGAAGGCTTTTGGAAACATAGTGGGAAAAGGAGAAAATGCTGGTAACTAGCATTTTCTCCTTTTTCCCACTATGTTTTCTACCCCATTATAAACAAGTTTATCATTTAAGTAACATCTGAAATGTCGTCTGTGAATGCTTTCAATTTGGACCAGTCTGAAATTTTGGGACATTGTTGTATGGTAAAGGGTTTATTCATAGTACACTTATCTCCAAAAAAAGTGAAAAGTCTTATGAGATATCAGTAATTTACATTATTCCTGCTGGTGGCATTGGTGGGAGTGTCCTTTGGCTAAGCCAGCTAAGTTCCATTGCTGTATGTTTTACAACTGAAAAACTGTCGTATAAAGCTGCATTAAAAAGTGTACGTATAAAACTTACTGTAACTTGTTGTATTAAGATCTGTAGCTTGTAAAGGCCAATTTCTATATTGATTCCATTCTCCTTTCTCCAAAACATATATGGAACTAAATGTTTTAAGGTGTTACCAACAACGTTTGTTTAGTCTGCAGCTGTTCTTTAAATCTTTACAACACAACAAAATTTAAGACTCATCAAATTTAAAGCCTTTACAGACAACAAATCTGGGTCAGTTAAAAAACTAGTTCTTGATAGAGTAGAATATATCATGGGAAAAGCAGAAAATGTGGGCTACCAGTATTAATCCTTTTCCCTCAATGTTTTCAAATGTCTCCTTTCTTAGGCCAAGTTAGGTTCATTAAAAGTAGGGGTTGTTTAGTAAAAGGTTAAGACATTAACAGTATCTAAAGTGACTAAAATCATAACTTCATTATCTAAGGTATTCCGCATAATTATCAAGCACACTATTGATTGGAATATGGTTATACATGTACTTATTTCTTTTCTAGCATGTACCTTTTATAAAGTTTCATGGTGTTCCCATTAATATTCACAGTCTATAACTACTTGTCATATTAGATACAGGTTGACCCAAAGAGCACCATAAATGTTGACCTAAGGAGCACCATAAATACATCTAAACAATATTCAGAGAGCAAAAAAAGGCTAAAAAGCCTTAGATATTTAATTTTCAAAAGCTTTTTTGGCCAGGGCGCCTCAGAAAATATTGATTGCCATTTCTGGGACTCAATCCTGTGACCTTCGAAATCAATCTAAACACTTTTCATTATTTTTGAAATGTATAAATCCATTGTTTCCCAATTAAAGCTACCTATGGCAAATAAGAGATTTTAAGAGAAAAGAAAAAAAAAGAAAATGGGACATTACCCATGATTTTTACATGAGTTTGCCAGCTTGTACTGTACATAAAAATTACCATTTTTTTGTTAGAACATTTTCAGAAGCTTTTTTCTCTGGGTTGTGAAAATATGGGCATGTTGGTATAGAGTTAACTGCACAGCCTTTCATGAGACTAAAATGATAAGAAGTGGCATCAAACTTTCATTTTTGGGCAGGTATTTATAGTGATCTTTAGGTCAACAGCACTTTTTTTTCCTTTTCCCACAATGTTTTCTACCCTTTCAAAAATAATTTTCATTATTTGAGCCACATTTAATTTGTTGTATGCAAATTCTTTCAATTTGAGTAGGTCTGAAATTTTGTGGTTTAATAAATAGTTAAGACACTCCTTTGTCAGTGTCTGGCAAAAGGTATCAGGCAATGTAGATCCAAGATAAGATTGCATATTCTGTGTAGTCTGATCTTGATATAATTAATATAATACTGTCTACAAAAGCTACATGGCAATGTAAGGGTTAACCCTTTACCACACAATTCCAAGGCTTTTGAAAACATTGTGGGAAAAGGAGAAAATAAAGGTAACCTGCATTTTCTCCTTTTCCTACAATGTTTTTTACTCTATCAAAGACAGAAATCATCGTTTGAACTACATTTTATTTGTGGTCTTCAGAATTAAGCTTTTAATTTGGTTTAGTCCAAATTTTGTCATTTTGTACAGAGTTGAGTAATTAATATGAGAAACATTCTATGAAAAAGGGGTTTAATGCTTCTGCAAAGATTATTGCCCCAGGTCAGCCTGCGCAGGCTGACTGCGGCCAAAACTTATCGCTATTGGTCAATTTTCTGTATGTCAAAGGACCGGTCTACCTTCTGATACAGTTGGTTGTTAGACATAATGAACTTTATGGATCCCTAACTATGTGATGTCTTGCCTGGTATGATGCATCACAGAGGTGCATTAAGCCTCCTTTTGCCAGAGCATGATTCAGTTCTGCATGTGTTATATATATATATATTTTTTTATTTTTTATTTTTTAGATGATGGTACAGCTGGGGATGAGACTCAGATGATAACAATTAATCCAGAAATGATAGAGAAGTTAACTACAAGTGTATTAGGTCTATCTTTACCAAATTTACAGAAGGCAAGAGGTACACTTAATGAATGCTTGTAAGTACCATTGGTCTTTTTATAGTAATAAAAATTATCAATACAATGACATATTCTTTATTCAGTTGTATAGAGGCCTTTGCCAAGTTGATGTTACACACAGGTTTACATTTATGAATAACAATTAACCAAACGACAGATGATAGATCGCTCCTCCCACTGATGTCACGTGACCCGCGAATCTAAAAACCTAGACAAACATTACCCAGACACGAGGGCTTAGCTAGGAGACATATGCAAGTTACCAGAAGATACTTTAACACAAAATAATTGTTCAAGATAAAATAAGCATGGGAACAATTGGAGAAAAGGTAGTTACATCTTTTGGATTTAGGTTTTTCGAAGTTTTATAGGTGAAAATTGAAATAGAGGCTGTTTATTTCGAAGTCAGTTGACTTACACCTCTTACACCACTTACGTTTGATAATGTTGGTACAATACGTGTAAATGTAACTCGTGCTTCCTAAGTATTTCTTAAAGTCATTGGTCTTCAAATGCAATTCATCTTTTACCTGGACAAAAATAAGCTTTTTCAAAGTTACAGAGATTTTTCCATTACTTAGTCCGTGATATATGCTTCAATAATTTCACCACAAATTGCAAGACTTTTACATTACGAAATGAAATATACATGTTTTTAACAGGGCAATATGATTACCAGATGTTTGAATTGAAATTAGAAGATACATTAACAAATGATAGGTTTACCAAATTGATTTTTTCAAGTTTGACGGAAAAACCCGAGGAGAAGAATAAAAAGAATAAAAACATGAATATATTTCTAAGCATTCGCCGGTAAATACTATGCTGTAAGAGTAATAGAAAAATAAATTGACTTACACATTGAACATGTATAATCCAAATTTCAAACACCAATAATCGTTGAAAGGGGTTATAGACGGTCACAAAGAGTCAGACTGATATGACACGTGTGTGTAATTTTACAAGTAGGACAGTACCAGACGCTTTTGGGGTGGTATACCGATATCAAAGGAATACCGCATAAACCCTTGCTCCACGTTTTGCGTAAAAAGTGGCAACGTGTACAACAAAGCAAACGAAAACGGCTTGATTGGTACCTAATTGATTTTCGATAAATGAATAATAGTTTAAGGGAGATTAAAGGATTGAAAATAAAGGGAGGGGAAAGATGGTTTTATATATATAGGGTGGCATATTGTCTTTAATTTAACAGGCTTTAAGTTTGCATTCATAGATATGTTAAAATACAGAGACCAATGGGAACAACGTTTTTAATGGTTTACTGATGGAGGAAGATGGCATTTATTTTTAATTTAAACAAATGTCAAAACTGTGCCTACATTGCATTTACTTTAAAAGCGAGGGGGGGGGCGCTGTTTAGGTTTGACTTCTATGAAGACTATATAAAAAGCATTTTTACCCGAATTTCGTTGACTCAAATTTTATAATTTATATAATTTGCGAGGGGGGAAAAGATTCAACAAAAGAGATGTAACCAGCATTCAAAATAACAAGTCAACTCAATTTGGTAAGAAAATGAATTACCGAGTATATATTTAAATGAAAAATAAGGTAAAGGAAATAAATAAATGAACATGATAAAATCCAATCAGTTGTCTAAAATATTATATATACATTTCTTTTAGTAAAGAAACAGGAATCTGTTGCCAAGATTGAAATTCTGGAAAATTTATGACAATAAAAAAGCATGTTAACAATAAGTATTCATTTATTTTTCTCCTTTTAAATCTGAATTTGTCTTCTGCAACAATAGTTTTACCTGGTGTAACTCTGCATCTTGAAATTGCAGTCGTAAGAATTAATAATGGATATAAAGTTTAACGTTATTCATCAGTTTTTTCTCATAAATATACTATACATTTATATATAGTTATAACTCCTAATGATTCAGAATGTCTAGGTTTTATAACGGCAAGACGGCTTCCGCTCTGGATGGAAAAGTACTGATCGCTGATTGGCTTATTGATTTTTTTGATTGACAGCTGGCGTTTGGTTAATTATATAGAAAGAAATCCCTCCAGATGGTCATCATTGTATAGCAAGTGGATGTAGTGTGGTAATACATGTACACATGTATATGTATGATTATCTCTTTACCACACAATAAAGATGTAGACTAGTCCAAATTGAAAGCACTAGCATACGACTATAAAATTGTGACTCAACTCATGGAATTTTTCTTTGATAGGGTATAAAACATAGTGGAAAAAGGAGAAAATGCTGGTTTCCAGCATTTTCTCCTTTTCCCACAATGTTTTCAAAAGGCTTCTTCCTCAGGGTCGATAAAAGTCAGGATTGTGTGGTAAAGGGTTAAATGACCATGTGTAAACATAAGGAGGATATCTTACTATATCCTGTCACTTGCAATAATTTGGACCTGATAAGAGGGTGATATATACTATGTTAGTTATCCATCAGTTGGTCATGTGATTGTAGAATTGCACACCTGCTAATTTGGACATTTAAATAAGCATCTCAGTGATTTAATGAAAGTATTATCAACAAAATTTATAAGAAAATTCCTTAAATGATTTCAACACAGAAACCTGTTTTTTCTTTTTCCTGTCTGATACTTTAAAACACTAAAATGCAGATAAACTTGTCTTCCTTTGAGACAAGGTGTTCTGCGGATAAAAATCAGATTTATGACACAATTAATATCATTTCATAACACTGTTATTGCAGCTATATACATCCTTTACTCAGTTTTTCATTTTTACTCATAGATGTGAAAAAGATGTGTTTCGCATGTATTTTCTGAAAAATACTCAGTTTAGACAGATGAGGATTTTAACTGAGAAACAGAGTGAATAGAATAAATGGTTGGTGTCATAGATTAGGAAAGTTTATCAGGCCAAACTCAACACAATTAGAAATTTAATGTTGTTCAAATGATTGAACTTGTATTAATAAAAACAGGTAACCAGTATTCTCTCCTTTTTCCCCCATGTTTTCAAAAGCGTACTTCCTTGTTTGGTAAAAGGTTAACTGAATTCAGCACTGGATATCTTCTCATCCTTTTACAACATAGTCACAGATTTTAACTACTCAGAACCAGAGGGCTTTTGAAAACATTGTGGGAAAAGGAGAAAATGCTGGTTACCAGCATTTTCTACTTTTCCTACAATGTTTTCTACCCCATCATAGAATTCAGGCTTATTTGTCCCAATTTTGAATTTGTAATTTGCAGATGTTTTGAATTTGGAGGAGTCTAAATCCTGTTGTTTAGGAAAGGGTTAACCTATGTTTTAAATACCATTATGGAACAATTTTCTCCCAGGCAGTCCCTTATGAGTTCGGAAACCTTAGGTTGTATGAATTAAACCTTTACCTTACAGGCTACTTTTTGACCCATGAAAAATCATTACAAATGATACATAGGACAAACATTTTGGAGGAAAGGGTTTTTATCATTCAACTGTAAAGAAACTATCTTAGGAAAAAAAAGCAATATTATTTTTTCTACTTTTTCAAAGACAAATCCAGTCATTGAGCCGCATTTGAAATGTGTCATCTTTAACTCTTTTCCACACGGGAATACTTTAGACTGGTACAAATTGAATGCATTAGCAGACAACAAAATAAATGTGGCTTACATGAAAGGCATTGTGTCCAAATCCAAAGCATTTGCAGATGACAAATTAAACAGGGTTTATATTGTTGGATTTGCATTTTGACGGGTAGAAGACAGTGCTGAAAAAGGAGAAAATTGTTGCTATGAGCATTTTCTCCTTGTCCCACAATGTATTCCAAAGCTTTATTTTTCCAGGTCATTGAATTTTGAGATCGTTTGGTAATGGGTAAAGGGTGGAAAACATTGTGGGAAACCAGCCAATTCTCCTATTTCCACAATGTTTTCAAGAGCCTTCTTAACTTTTTACCACACAATCACAAGTTTTAATAACCCTGAAGAAGAAGGCTTTTGAAAACATTGTTGGAGAAGGAGAAAATGCCGGAAACCATCATTTTCTCCTTTTTCCCACAATGTTTTATTACCTTTCAGAGACAAATCCAATCATTTGAGACACATTTAAATTGTCGTCTGGAAATTCTTTCAATTTGGACCGGTCTGAATATTGGCGTTTGGTAAAGAGTTAATTAGAGTTGTTAAAACACAGGACTGTTTGCTGAACTCTTTACCGCACAATAAAAAGTAGACCTGTCTAAATTGAAAGCATTTGCAGATGACAAAATATACGTCGCTGAAATGATGATATTTGGGTTTTATTGGGTTAAAAACATTGTGGGAAAAGGGGAAAATGCTGGTAACCGGCATTTTCTCCTTTTCCCACAATGTTTTCAAAAGGCTTCTTCCTAGAGGTCGTTAAAACTTAGGATTGTGTGGTAAAGGGTTGAATGCTTTTAATGTGAACAAGCTTGACAAGCTGAAACTTTTTCATTTGCATTTAATAGGTTCTCCAGCATTTACCTCTTTATCAAACAACAAAATTCTAGACTTACCCAAATTGAAAGCATTTGCAGACAACACATCAAGTTTGACACAAATAATGAAACTTTTTTTTCAAATGGTACAAAATACTGTGGGAAAGGGAGAAAATGCTGGTTAAAGCATTTTCTCCATTTCCAACAACGATTTCAAAATCTTTCTTTCTGAAGGTTGTTAAAACTTTGGATGACAGGTAAGGATTTACTGTTGGCAACACAAAATTTTACATTTGCACAAACTGAAAGCATTTGAAGATGACAAATCAAACATGGCTTTCATGATGGGATTTAGAAGGCTAGAAAACATAGTAGGAGAAGAAGAAAATGCTGGTTATCAGCATTTTCACCTTTTTGGGCATGGTTTCCAAAAGCCCTCCACCATTAGGATTGTTAACCATTTACCAAACAGTTCCAACTTTTAATGATCCATTTTTTCCTTGTTCCACAATGTTTGCTCCTATTTGAACAGGACAGAAATCATGCTTTTTACTATGTTGGATTTATCATGAATGTTTGTTCCTATTTGAACAGGAGAGAGACTATGTTTTTAACTACATGTATGATGAATTTGTCATCTTCAGATGCTTTTGATTGGACAAGTGTAAGTTTCTTTTGTGCTGTAAAGGGTTAAACCATCCAGTAAAGGGTTAATTTCAAAACTAGTGAAGAATGTCATTCAATCTTTGTCCCCTTATTTATCTTCTATACATTTCACTTTTGCTAGACACAATCAAGAAGTGCTTTTAGAAACAATCCAACAAGAAAACGCAAAGTTTGCCGAGTCTGCTGCCATGCAACAACTTACCAGCATTGTAAGTAGTTTTAGATCTACAGATAGGTGACATCCATTTTTTTTGTTTGTTTACCCTTTACCAAACAATCTTAAGTTTTAATGGCCTTTGGAAAGAAAGCATTGTAGGAATTGAAGAAAATCTGGTAACCAACATAAATAAAATTTGCTCCTTTTTCCACAATGTTTTTTACCTTGTCAGAGACAAGTCTGATCATTTGAACTACATATAATTTGTTGTATGCAAATGCTTTCAATTTGGACAAGGCTTAAATTTGGATGTGTGGTAAAGAATGAAAGCCCCCCTGACAGGCTATGGAACTACTCATGTCACAGCTTGTTTATTTGATAATTTCCAGGAAGCCATGGTGGAGAAAAAATAGTCCAAGTTATACATTTTTGAGTGACAGCTTTGTCTTTCATTTAAATACATGTACATTCTTATTACCCGTATGCTAGTTATGGGTACCTGTATGTTAATTGAACAGTTTTATGGCAAAAGGAATGAGTCATGCCCTGGCAAAAGGGGGCTTAATACATCTCTATGATACATGATACCAAGCAAGTCATCACAATATTATACATCCGTAAAATCTGTTTTGTATAACAACCTACTGAATCATCAGGTACACTGGTCCTTTGACATGTAGAAAATTGACCAAAAGCAAAAGGTTTCTGCCCAAGTCAGCATGGGCAGACTGTGCAGTCTGACCTTGGTCGATAATTTTTGCAAGTGCAGTAAGCCCCCTTTTCACAGAGCATGGCTCAAATGTTTTTGTCATAGAGTCCAACTTGTATAAAGCAAGCATCTGAAGGACACTTAAAATCTGCTTGCATAAGACAGGTACTTGCCTAATACAGGTAAATTTCAATATAGTTGCCTTATTTGGGAACTCAATTTAGGCTTGCTAAACTCTACCAAACAACTGAAATTGAGAGCATTTGCATACAACAAATTAAAAATAGCTCAAAAAATGATTTTGGTTGTTGAAATGGTAGAATACACTGTTGGAAAAAGGAGAAAATGCTGGTTGTTAGTATTCTCTCCTATTTCCACCGTGTTTTCAAAAGTTTTCTTCTTCACGGTCTTTAAAACTCTGAGAAAGGGTGCATTCTTTACCACATGACAATTTTTTTTTGACTGATTCTGATTAAAAGTATTCTCTGTGATATGATAAAAAAAACACTGTAGAATGAGGAAAAATTGCTAGTTATCAGCATTTTCTCCTTTTCCCGCACCATTTTCAAACCTGGAATTGTTTGGTAAACAATTAACCCTTTACCACACAGTCCTGAGTTTTAATGATCCTAAGAAAGAAGCCTTTTGAAAACATTGTAGGAAAAGGAGAAAATACTAGTAACCAGCATTTTCTCCTTTTCCCACAATGTTTTGTACAATATCAGTGACAAATTCCACAATTAGAGGTATATTGAAATTGTTGTCTGTAATTTCTTTTTAACTTGGACAAGTTTACATTTTTGTCATGTGGTAAGGAGGTAATACTGGCTGCTTATTTGATTTAGGTACTTGTAGCCAGTAAGACAGATTTTACTGTGCATGGTGTTTCTTTCATTTTCTTTTTTAGATGCAAGAAGCTAGAGTTTATCACAACAAACTTGTTAATCTGAGGAAGGAAATGAATAATTTAACAGAAAGATCAGCAAAGATAAAAGTAAGAAATAGTTCTCTATTTTTGTGGGTTATTTGTTTTTGTTTAACTCTTTAACACAAAACAAATTTTTAGACTTGCAGAAATTGAAAGCATTTGTAGGCAACAATGTAACTGGGGCTATTAAATTCATCTATGAGAGGGCAGAAAACTTTGTGGGAAAATGAAAAAATGCTTGTTACCCACATTTTATTCCTATTGCCACATTTTATTCAAATGCATTCTTCCCCGGTGTCTTTCAAAGTTTGGATTGTATGGTAAAGGGTTAGACCCCTGTAAGGCAAGACAATAAATGATTTTGAAAGCCTACCTTCTTAAGGACACCAGAACATGGTTTGTTTGATAAAGGGTTAAATTTTTTAATGCCAATTTTTTTTCATTCAACATGATAATTATAGTAGGAAGAATTGTTTATGGTCGATGTGATCTGCAACAACTTACTTTTACATACATGTATATGGATAAAAACATGAATTAAAGATTATTACTTGAATACATGCTAAAACATTTTTGCAGAAGAAATATAAGCAATTTCCACTTCTACCTCACTGTTTTTGAAATTTGTCTGCCATACAGAAAATAAATTATCTGCATTTGGAAATGAGTTAACAGAAGGAGACAAGGGATTACTTTGACTCTTAATGCATTTCTAGTTCATTTCATGTACCATGCAGTTGTTTCTTTTTTTCTTTCAGAAAAGAGCTGTCCGTTTACAGCAACAGAAGCAGAAAGAAGATTTAGAGAGAGCAGCACAGAAAGACAGAGAAACAGAAAAAGAGAGAATGCTGGCTGCGAAGGTAGCAAAAGATGCCAAATAGAACAAATGTGCTATTCTAAATATATTACTTCTACAGATACACCAAAATTATATGTCACCTATTGTAGTCAGTATGATTTTATTTTGTATTTAACCCATTACCGCACAATTTGGAGTTTTAATGACCCTGAGGATGAAGCCTTTTGAAAACCTTTTCACACAATGTTTTCTACCCTATGAAAGAAAAATTCCATCATTTGAGCCACATTTAAATTTTTGTTTGCAAATTATTTCAACTTGGACAAGTCTACATTCTTGTTTTGTGGTAAAGGGTTTACTCTCTACAAAAGGACAAAATTCTTAACTGGTCAAAACTGAAAGCATTTGTAGATCATTAATTTAATGTGGCTCAGGTGATAAGATTTGTCTCTGAAAGGGTAGAAATTTGGGAATAGGCGAAAATGCTGGTTACCCACATGTTTTTCAAGGGTCTCCTCTTTCAGGATCATAAAATGGTTGATAGTTTGGTAAAGAGGTAGTCACTAAGTGCATAGCTTTTTACCAAACTTCACAATTTTAGACTTCTCCAAATTGAAAGCATTTGCAGATGACAATTTGAATGAAAGGAAAACAATACGATTTGTCTGTAAAAGGGTTAAAAATGTTGTGGGAAAAGGAGAAAATGCTGGTCACCAGCATTTTCTCCTTTTCTGACAATGTTTTCAAGAGGCTTCTTCCTCAAGTTCATTAAAACCAGGAATTGTTTAGTAAAGTGTAAATCTACCACTAAACTCTTTACCAGATGACAGAATTTTAGACTGATTCACACTGAAAGAATATGGGGACAATAATAAATTCAATATAGCTCAAATGATTAAACTGCATTTGAAAAAGAAGAATGTGTTGTTGAAAATGGAGAAAATTTATCTCGATTACACCTACTTTACAAGGATATTTTCAAAATCATCTACAAATTTTCTGTATTTGTCTCCAGAGGTAAATCTTCACTCCTGACCTTTTCACACACACGATCCCGGAACAAGAAAAAACATAGCAGAAGACTTTGAAATGCTTGTAAAATAGGATATCTGGATATGTAATTATGGTATAGGTCATGAGAACAAGTGTAAAAAAATGCTTGAGCCATGCTCTGTGAAAAGGGGTTTTAATGCATTTGCAAAGAGTATCGGTCCAGGTCAGCCCGTGCAGTCCACACAGGCTGACATGGGTCAAAAATGTTTGCCCTTGGTCAATTTTCTGCATGTAAAAGGACCAGTTTACCTCATGATTTAATTGATTGTTAGACAAAATGGATTCTATGGATCAAATATTATGTGATGACTTTCATGGTATAATGCATCACAGGATACCCTCTTTTGCCTGAACATGGCTTATTTTTAAAGGAGAATTGGGTTGTTACAAGCAATTTCACCTTTTTTCACATTTATTATACCCCCGCAAATGAAGTTTGTGGGGGGTATACTGGAATCAGCCTGTCGGTCGGTCGGTCGGTCATGCTGTCGGTCGGGCGGTCGGTCTGTCCGCAAAATCTTGTCCGGACAACTCCTCCTACAGTTTCAATCCAATTCCCTTGCTACTTGGCAGAAGTGTCCATTAGGAGCTGTAGATGTGCAAGACACACATTTTGTAAAAATTCCGTCAAGAATTACTGAGTTATTGCCCCTGATTTGACTTAAAAATGCTTGTCCGGACACCTCCTCCTACAGTTTCTGTCTGATTCACTTTAAACTTGGCATCAGTGTTCATTAGGAGCTGTAGATGTGCAAGACACACATTTTGTAAAAAATCCATCAAGAATTACTGAGTTATTGCCCCTGATTTGACTTAAAAATGCTTGTCCGGACAACTCCTCCTACAGTTTCTGTCTGATTCACTTTAAACTTGGCATAAGTGTTCATCAGGAGTTGTAGATGTGCAAGACGCAACTTTCGTGAAAATTCTATGAAGAATTAATGAGTTATTGCCCCTGATTCACATTTAAAATGCTTGTCCGGACAACTCCTCCTACAATTTCAGTCCGATTCGCTTTTTACTTGGCAGAAGTGTCCATTTGGAGATGTGCAAGATGCAAATTTTGTGAAAATTCCATCAAGAATTACTGAGTTATTGCCCCTGATTTGACTTAAAAATGCTTGTCCGGACAACTCCTCCTACAGTTTCTGTCTGATTCACTTTAAACTTGGCAGAAGTGTTCATTAGGAGTTGTAGATGTGCAAGACACATTTTGTAAAAATTCCATCAAGAATTACTGAGTTATTGCCCCTGATTTGACTTAAAAATGCTTGTCCGGACAACTCCTCCTACAGTTTCTGTCTGATTCACTTTAAACTTGGCATCAGTGTTCATTAGGAGCTGTAGATGTGCAAGACACACATTTTGTAAAAATTCCATCAAGAATTACTGAGTTATTGCCCCTGATTTGACTTAAAAATGCTTGTCCGGACAACTCCTCCTACAGTTTCTGTCTGATTCACTTTAAACTTGGCATAAGTGTTCATTAGGAGTTGTAGATGTGCAAGACGCAACTTTCGTGAAAATTCTATGAAGAATTAATGAGTTATTGCCCCTGATTCACATTTAAAATGCTTGTCTGGACAACTCCTCCTACAATTTCAGTCCGATTCGCTTTATACTTGGCAGAAGTGTCCATTTGGAGTTGTAGATGTGCAAGACACACATTCTGTAAAAATTCCATCAAGAATTACTGAGTTATTGCCCCTGATTTGACTTAAAAATGCTTGTCCGGACAACTCCTCCTACAGTTTCTGTCTGATTCACTTTAAGGAGGTCTTTTCTGTCATATGTATAGTTGGCCAACATTATGCGAAAAGGCACCTTTGGACATTTGCAACAAGTGTGGATCCAGACCAGCTGCTGTGTCTCAGACATATTGTCAGATCATGGTCTACACTTTTTTACACTCATTTAGTTTTGTGTCCAATTAAATTGATACTTTGCATAAATATTCACCAGGAGCAGTACAGGTTCAAGATGCATTTTTCTCAAATGTTTGCCAAATTAATTACCCCTGAATTTACTCAAAACTTCTTTTCCAGAGAACTATTCCTTCAGTTTAAGTCTTATTCACTTGATATTTGTCATGATATTCATCAGGAGCAGTAGATGTGCAAAGCACAAATTTCATGAGTGTTGGCCTAATGATTACGGAGTTATTGCCCCTAAATTGACGTTGCAGAGTTATTGCCCCTGTGACATGAAATATAGGGGCGGGGGTATTTATCACCTTTAGTGATAGTTATTCTAGTTCCAAATAATGGTACAATGCAAGACTACAAGTCATCTTCTGGAGTTAACCCTTTACCACAAAAGCCATAGTTTTATTGTGTAAAAAAGAGAAAAGGCTGGTACCCAGCATTCTCTCATTTTCCCTACAATGTATCTACTCTTTTGGTTCTTTCAAAAACAAATCGCTCCATTTCAGCCACATTTGATTTGTGGTCTGCCAATGCTTTGGATTTCTACAAGTCATAAATTGTGTCATGTGGTAAAGCCTCATTGAGTGCAATATGTTTTCATACATTTCATTCTGAGTCATGCTCTTGCAAAAGCAGGCTTAATGCATTTCTGTGATACACTGTACAAATCAAGCCATCACATAATTATGGATCCAAAAAATCAATTTGTATAACATACAGAAAATTGACCAATAGAGAAAAGTTTTGGCCAACATCAGCCTGCACAGGCCAACCTGGATTGATACTTTTCAGAGATGCATGAAACCCCCTTTTCACAGAGTATGACTCATTTATTTTGTGCTATAACATGAAGCACTATACTTTGATATTGCCCCTATGCATTTGCACAGAATGAAATAGTCCAATATCTTCCCAAAGTGGACACTTTGATACTTGAGTGCTTAGTGATAAATTGTTACCAAATGACAAATTGAAAGCATTTGCAGATGACAAATGTGGCTCAAATGATAGAATTCATCTTTGGTAGGGCAGAAAACATTATAGGAAAAGGAGACATGCTGTTTATCAGCATTTTTTCCTCTTCCCACAGTGCTCTCAAAAGGCTTTTTTCTCAGTTTCTTTAAAAAATTGGATTGTGTGGTAAATGGTTAATAATGCCATGATACAGGTCTTAATTCAATGTAATTGTGAATTTTGTACAAGTTTTGCTGGTACAACAAGGCCATGTCACATGTATGTCAATATAAAGAGGAAATTTGAAAAAAAAAATTGTTTGTATTGGAGTTTAATGCCTTTTTAACAGCATAGGTAATATCATGGTGGCCAGTGCACCTACGCGTTTGTTTTCTGGCTTTCTCACACCAGTACTGACATAATTTTTTTCCAAGCAACTGACTGCTTTTCTCACTTGCATCAGAGGTGAGAAGCGAAAAATTGTTGGCAAGAAAGTTTGCCGCAACTGGGTATCAAACACGCAACCACCAGGTCATGTGTCAGAAGCACTAACCACTGAAGTGCTGGGCCGGGGATGTGAAATTTAAACAAGTTCTATAGGTATATATCTAATACCATAATGGTTTATCCACACCAAGCTGTTGTTACTAAGTAAGATTTATCTTTTTGATTTACTTCATCTTATTAAAGAATTGTTATATGATTGTGGTTTGGTTTGGTAATTTCTTCATCCATCAAACTTATGTTGCATTTTTGCTTTATTAGCTCAGCTGTTTTCGAAGAAAATGTCAAGATATTGTCATAGCCCTGTCATCGTCTGCATTGTGCAAAAACTTTGACATTTTACAATACTTGTTTATCTGTCATCACTGAAGATGTCTACTTCAAACTAAGAATAGTTTGGAACCCATACAATAGGGGCAGGTAACCTTCAATATATTTTTGACATAGTCATGTCCCTTTTTAGATGTTTTCACTGAAAATCTATTTCTAAAAGCAACTGCAGCTGAGTGTTGGCACCTTCATGCAGTGCTCATGTGTTAAGTTTGTATTCATATATTATGTGAATTCCTGCATCAGGAATACATTAATTAAAAGCTTTACAATTCTTTCAAATGGCCTCTTTCTCAGGGTTGTTAAAACTCGGGATTCTGTGGCTAGGGTTCAGTACCATATACTCACGGGCAACCACCTTCATCTTGCTTCTGGAATGAATCGTGTAAGTATAGCATTACTGTTAGTAACCATTCTATAAATGATTTTTATAAAAATTACATGAAATCAGATTTATGATTTAGATCAGAGAGTTGTTCTGATGATACGGGCATAGTGGTCAAGTAGCTCTAAATCGCCCCCTCCCACTTAAAATTTGGTATATTTTGATACAGGTCTAAAGTCCTTTTTTTTTTTTATTCCTATAATACGGTATTGTTTCATTTCTCGATACAACAGTGAGAAATGTGTGCACTTTTCCTGGAAAGACATGATCCCATTACAAAACTGGTTACATAATCTTTAGACATGGACCATTGCTTGAAAGTGTGAAATTATAACCGGAGAATATGTGGACAAGTACCTGAAATGTGTAATTGCGCGAAAAAAGGTCCCTCTAACAGTGAAAAAAAAAAGAGTTGAATAGCACTTGGTATTTGCTTTATTTTATGTGTAGGTCTAATCAAGTGAAGCCGACTGAATTTCAAAGTGCCTACGGACCGGTTGGTGTCAAATGCTAACCAACCACAATATTTTAATATTAACCCGTTACCACACAATCCTGAGTTTAACGACCCAAAGTAAAAAGGCTTTTGAAAACATGGTTATGTGATAGCGTAACACCAGCCTTCCGCCATTTAAAAATTTAACCCTTTACCGCACAATGCTACCTTTTAACGACCCTGGAAAAAAAAGCCTTTTGTAAACATTGTGGAAAAAGGAGAAAATGCTGGTCACCAGTCTTTTCTCCTTTTCCCACAATGTTTTCTACTCTATGAAATAAAATTGCACCATTCCAGCAACACTAAAATTGTCGACTGCAAATGCTTTCAATTTGGACGAGGTTAAAATTTTGTCATCTGGTAAAGGGTTAAGTTTGCTCTAGGATTTGGGATTTGCACATAACATTCGAATTAATTTGCATTCTAGTCTCTAGAAGCTTTCCCTTCTTTTCTTCTCCTTTCTTTTAAGCATCATGTAGAATATTAAAAACACTGATGCTTATAGCACATGCTACGTAAAGCAAGCATATTTATGATTTAAGATGGTTTTCGGTGTTTTTGTAAGGATAGGTGTGACCGATTCTCAGGTTGGTGTCACATGATTATCATGTGATAAACTAGGACACGAACAACCATAGAATCTTGCTTTGGAAAAGGTCAAGTAGGGTAAAAAAAATATCGAAAGTAGGTAACTACAGTAGGGACAATCTAATCGATCACAATTTGCTTACTACACATACAAACCACAAAAAATATTCGTTGACAAACACATTCTACGGCGGAAATCACAGTTTCTTTCCATTTCGTTTGATAATTTAATGGGATTTCGCGAGCTGTAGACTGTAATTGTAGTGTGGTTGAATCTAATAAATGATTGCTTAGATATGACTGTAAAGTTACTGATTTAAGGATATGTAAAGATAGTAATCAATATGATGATCAATTATAGGGCGCTATTAGGGTAATGCACTGCTCCAACTGGGTTTTTGTATTGTGACCACAACACTCAACAGGCCAAGAGTTGAAAACTGAGCAATTAGTGAATTATCCGAATAGGTCTAACAAAATACCGTAATTAGGATTGAAGAAATTAAATTATTAAAGCACCTTTCATAACTATTGTTATTTTCAGGGTCAGTGTAGATCAAGATCAGAATGCAGAAGACATGCAATCTGATTTTTGATCTACACTTATTAATTGTTGGCTTTGCCGAGACATTCTTAACAAGAGCAATCTTGAAATTTCTGCGTTTTAGCTGAATGTGTGTTAAGATCAACCGGCCCTCATAGCGTTATAATCGGTTGTGGTGGGAACTCGAAGGTATTGAGCTTATCCACTTCAACTGTAGTTGTAATTTACACTCATCTGATGTAATTTATAGGAAAAACAACTGCTGTTTGAAGCTGTACTAAACAGGGTCTAAACTGAAGAACCGTTAACACTTTAACAGACATCAGTATTATGGACTGGTCCAAACTGAAAGCATTTGCAGGCGATGAATTAAATGTGGCTCAATGATTCAATTTTTCTTAGAAGGGCACTTTCTCATTAAAGAAAACTGAAGTGGGTTTATTTGTCTTAAAATCTCCACTGACATAAAAAAAAGTAAGTTAAAGTTTTCAAAGCTACCTAATAAGATCTACCTGCACTGAAAATTTGAAATGTATAATCGGGCTATTTGCTCATTTTCAATCTGCAAATCTAATGATGTGACTTTTTGGGACCAAAAAAGTCTCGTTCTTAAATTTGCATAATTAATTATATTGGTACTTTGAAATACAAATGATCTGGTAGCTTTAACTGATAATGTTAGGCAGCTTCAGAGTCAGCTTCAGTACAATCCTTTTTTCCTCAAAATCGGATAAAATTTTGCTAGAGTAAGTTAAGAAGACTTGGTGAACATTCTTATGTTTACATCAGGGTCGATAAAACTCTGGATTGTGGACTGAATGAAGAGTTCATATTTTGTCCTTTGTCTAACCTCTAAATGATTGTTTAGTTTGTAAAGGGAATGATGCAGTTCATGTATTTAAAAAAAAAAAACACTGTTTTTTCCACGACCTTGTTTTGTTTTCTCATTGTCCTTACTATGCATTTTAAGTACTGTCATACCTCATGTTTTGGCAGTTTACCTCTCTCTGCTCATGTGATCTTACTACACTAGTTTCTGCTCTCCCTCAATGCTATTGTCTACTTCCTTTCATCACTTTTGCATTTATCAGCTTCTTTCAATGGAAATACTGGATGTATTTTCGAGAACATTGTG
This sequence comes from Tridacna gigas, assembly GCA_945859785.2. NCBI lineage: Eukaryota > Metazoa > Mollusca > Bivalvia > Cardiida > Cardiidae > Tridacna > Tridacna gigas. The sequence goes on along the minus strand of OX244030.2, from coordinate 44,952,875 downwards.
ATGATTAGCAGTCTGCATAACACTGCCAATGTTTAGACATCTAACTATATATTCACTACAGTCGGGCACCCAAGGGTTTTAGCTTGGAATGTCGGTCAGTTAAGCAGAGCCATATAGGTAGTGTCTACCTTCTTGGAGCTCAGTTCTTAGAATCTTTCTGTCCGTCTTTCCGTCTGTCTGTCACTCTCTGTTTCTTTCTCTGGTTATTCCTGCCCCATAATGCTAGGGTTAATCAGAGACATACAATACACAATCTATGTCTCTGGGTTAATTAATGCGTAAATTGTTGTTTTCTTGTTTTAAGAAAACTTCAGTTTGGAGGTAAATTATATTCTTTGTAATAAAGCTTGCTAATTGTGTTTATCCAAAAGAACCTTCCTGTTGTCACAGTCTGCCAGTGTGTCTTTCAGTGTGGATTGATCTAAATCTGGTTATGTTGTTTTCTTGTTTTAAGAAAACTTCAGTTTGGAGGTAAATTATATTCTTTTTTAATAGAGCTTACTAATTTTGTTTATCCAAAAGAACCTTCCTGTTGTCACAGTCTGCCAGTGTGTCTATCAGTGTGGATTGATCTACATCTGGTCATAATTTATGCAGGTGTTTATCCAAAAGAACCTTCCTGTTGTCTACCAGTGTGTCTATCATTGCAGACAGATCTACATCTGGTTATAATTATGCAGGTAAGTCTTAGTCTCCTCCCAAAAATGTGATATTTATTACATGCCATTGAAGATTGGTACTCAGTTCCAGTGGTGGGAACTTTGAAATATACAGAAATAAAGTAGCAGGAATGCATAGGTTTTTATTTAGGCAACACATTTACAATATATTGTATCAATAATTCACAGATGGCATCCAGGAATGTCTGTCGTCGGTTAATTCAAGCTTCACTAAGACTTAACATCCGCCGATCATGTTCCCAGCTGCCTAGAGGTATACACAACATCAGTAAACAAAAATTACCATCGGATCTGCAGTGCAGTCCATGCAGCTACAGCCAGATTAGGGCACTCTGTTGTAAATCGGGAGAGGGACTCGTAGTCAATATTCAGAATCATGAAGATTTTGAAAAACGTGTTATGAACAGCCCTTTGCCTGTGGTTTTGGACTTCCATGCTAAGTATGCACTAAAAGTCAGCCAATGGTCAACATTCACCAACCATTCTTATGAACCTTTTTAGTCAAGTTTGGAAGAAATTTCTAAATTTCAAAGTAACACAATTTCTGATTGGCTTACTCATTTGCTTTAGGCACTCAGAAATTGTATTACTCTTTAAATTTAGTATTAGACAAATAATATTATTTAGACTGGTTGGTGAGTTTGGACTTGATTTTTGTCATTATCTTATATAAGTAGACAATAAGATTTCAGTGTTATTTATTATTCACAAAGATTGCTTTAAACTTGCAGACAACAATGAATGTCTCGGCAAAGCAAACAGCATAGATAAATGATTAGACTGCCCATTTTGTGCTGTCTGATCTTGATTTACACAGGCTGCAAAAGCACTTTGGGGCTAAACAAGTTGCATGTATACAAACTGGTTGTTAATGAAAACACTGAGCCTATAAGATTATTAACACTACATTTAGCCTATAATGTACAATTTATACAGATTTTTGATAGCTTTTTCCACATGGGTTAAACTCTATCAAGCATCAATCAAATTGAAAACATTTGCAGGTGACAAATGTGGCTGAAACCACTTGGTATTTGTCTTTAATAGTGTAGAAAACATTGTTGGAAAAAGAGAAAATGCTCGTTACCATCATTTTCTCCTTTTCCAACAATATTATTAGAAGCCATCTTCTCTAGGGTCCATAAAACATGCATCTTCGCAAGCCAAGGTGACGATCACTACATGGATCTTACCCCTTGACTGATCGAGTCGAAATTTGTTAGCCTCGCGATACGAGTAATCATTTGTTGCAGTCAGGACTGAAAGCACCAATCCAATAGCGCGTTACATTTGCTATCCAACATCAGCAGAACGTAAACAAAAATGACCACAGGAGAAAGTTATTGGATATGCTGGGAATTATAACCCAACAAAATACAGATGAAAAATATTTTCTTCAACATTCACTGTCACAAATCAATTAAATGAAGTTTTAGGATACATCCAAACACCAGACGATGGACTTCAAAGTAAGTATGTGGCTTTAGTTTTGCGATTTCAACAATAGATTTTGACTTGATAAATTGTCTGTCAAGTTTGCGATCTGAAAAGCAGTCAGTTGTTGGCAAATTACGGAGAAAGCATGCTGAACAAACTATAATTGAACCAAACCTTAGTGGCCAATTGTCAAGGACCCCCGTTAAGACAACACCGAAGGCCTTTATAGATCATAGCTCAACACCTAGAAAGGTAAACAAGTCTCTGGCCAAAAGAGTTATGTTAGCGATGTTTGATTGGTTTTCGACGAAGTAAATCTAGGGGTGATAACAATCAAAACCCAGTATGTGGCGCGTCTCCGGGCTAACAAATTTCGACACGATCAGCCAAGGGGTAAGATCCGCGTAGTGATTGTCACCTTGGCTTGCGAAGATCTAAAACATGGGAATGCTTGGTAGATGGTAAAGAGTAAATTCATTGAAGAAAAATAAAAATAAACTGTAATATTACAATTAAAAGTTTTGTTTTTTTTTCTAACTAAAACACAGTCATAATATCTCTAATCAAATCAAATCACATGATTTTCTCAACAGCTGGTGTGGACCATGCAAGTTGCTCGGTCCAAGGCTTGAATCTCTGGTGTTAGCCAAGGAAGGAAAAGTTATTTTGGCAAAGATTGATGTGGACAAAGAAGAACTGTTTGACATTGTCACTAAATATAAGGTAAGTATTTATGTTCTGATAAAGTTATTTGCAAGCCCCTTGGTATTCTCTGAAAGATTATTTAGTGTGAGAGATGATACCAAATGCCAAAATTTTATACTCGTCCGTATTGGAAGTGTGTGCAGATGATGAATCAAAGTTACTTGTTGCTTAAATGATGCAATTTGCCTTAGAAAGAGTAGGAAACATCATGGAAAAAGGAAATAGCGCTAGTTACTGGCATTTTTCTTTATCCCATGACATTTTTAATTTCAAAAGCCTTCTTCATCAGAGTCTTTAAAACTATGGATTACTTGCTTAAGAGATAAACTTGGAGAAATCAGGGGTCACTTTCATCAAAAGTGAGACAAATGGAAACAATACTTATTTTCAGGCCAGTAATGGGAATTTGAAAGGACAAAGTCTGGCCTGTATGTATGTTGATGGAACATTTTTCTTATTAGCTTGGCTGTTTGAAAAAAAACCATCAATGTATTGCTGTAGCCCTGACGTCGTCTGCATCACAGTACAAAAAACTTTGACATTTAGCAATATCTCAGTTACTACTAAAGATATTTGCGTCAGACAGGGATAAGTTGTTAACTATCAAAAGGGGAACCTAAACAACATGGGCAGGTAACCATCAAAGTATTTTTGACAAAGTTATGCCCCTTTTTTGACTTGGAATTTTTACTGAAAGTTGAGCAACAACAGCTGAGCATTGTTAAAAATCTTAGACATGTCTAAATTGAAAGCATTGAAAGCAGACAACAATTTTGATGTGGAAAAGGGAGAAAATGCTGGTTACTATCATTTTCAGCTTTTCCCACAATGTTTTCAATACTTCTTCCACGTAAAATCTCAGGATTGTGTGGTAAAGGGATGACTCCTTGATGGACACTGATATGTTAGACTTGTCCAAATCAGAAACATTTTCATATGCAATGTTATGTGACTATGGTAAACCAAATGAAAGTCGGTTGCGGTCATTTCATTACTTTTATTCAAGGAATAAAAGATACTGCAAACAGCCTGAAATATGGAGAAAAAAAATAGCGGTCAGGCTAAGGACTACACAATGTATATATACATAAATACAATCACAAGTGTGATAAATACGGGACAAAGGGAAGATAAAATTTACCAAGGAGGAAAGAAGAGGTCTATGAATCTTTTGCAGGATTACATATAGATTGTTCGGTTCATACGACTGTCCCTGAAGAAAGATGACACGGGAATGCAGTATAAAGAAAAGAATATACTAGTGCTCATGCATACAGTACTCACTAAACGCATGAGCAAATTTAAACACTGTCAACTGTCTGTAATTTCCGTAACCGTCTCATTAATACGGAGCGCGGTTTTACATTTTCCCTTCTCAGGAAAAAATGTCTTCTGACATTTCTAAAACAACATACGCCTTACATCTATATACATATACATTACAGTTAAATAATTACAGACTAATCTAATCTCAGTACTTTAATCTCATAGTTGACAAAAAAAAATAAGAAGAGATGCAAGTAGGCTCAACCTACGTATAAATTCTAAATGTCGCTACCTAAGGTGCACTGAATGAAATTAAACTGGAGTTCTACAGATTCGAAACTCTTAGTCAAACACTTCATCATAAAAAGTAGTGGCTGAAACAGGACTAACCCACTCCCCAAATCGGTCAGGAGGTCTCCGATTACGGATGGGTCTAGGTGATATCCGTTGCTCTGGTGTAGTTCAGTAAGCTTTGGACAAGTTTTTCAGAAACTGGACCCCTTCATTAGCTGAAATTACCTGAGAGATCCTGGTGGGGGATGGATTGGAAGAAGGTAAATGAGTGAAATGTTCATTAATACGAGAAAGGTGTGGAGAACATGGGGGCGATACTCTACGGCAGATATGGAGTGGAGCATACTTTGGAACAAGCATTTCCCTTTCAAATTCCAAAATGCTACTGGCACTGCTGCTTTGATTGTCACCCAAGGTTGACAAAAAAAGTTTTCTTAGGAGTACTCCTATCCTTGGATGAAGATTATTGCTCCTGCTCAAAAGGCAAAGAATTAGTAGGAAGCAGCATGTTCCTGTGCAGAGTTTTGATGCAACCGTGATTTCCTTCTTGTTGAACCTTAAAAACTGGAATGTCAAGATTAGGCTGAGAAACAACGACATAGACATCACTGTCCCACTTGTCAGCAATTTAAGAGTTGAAGTAAATCCAACTTTGCAGACAAGTACCCTATCACCAAGTTCAGGTTTAGAGATTTTAACCCTTCTGTCATAGTTAGCTCTATTGCGCTCAGCAGATTTGCCTGCTTCTTCTGCAACTGACCTATATGCAAACTCAAGCCGTTTACGCAGCTTCATTACATATCTGGAGTGATCCTGAGACGTTGTTTGACCGCTGGTGGGGTCAGTTCTGAAATATGCATCTATGCTTAGCCTGGGATGCCAGCGAACATTAAAAAATGAGGGGAATATCTAGCTGAATCGTTGCGGGTAGCATTGTATGCTTGGACAAGCGGAGGGATAACAAATTTCCAATCAGACTTCTGCTCATTTGTTAAAGTCCGGAGTATTTTCAAGAGAGTCTGGTTGAAGCGCTCGGCTTGTCCATTGCCCATAGCATGGTAAGACGTAGTGTGGGTTTTACAGATTCCAGCAAGCTTACACAGTTCCTGGATGGTCTTGGACAAGAAATTTCGACCTTGGTCACTGTGAAGCTGTTCTAGAAAACCATAATACTGGAAATAATCTTCATACAAAGCTTTGGCCGTAGTGTGAGCTGTCCGATTTTTGCATGGGATAGCTGGTGCAAACTGTGTAAAATGATCAGTTATGACAAGAATATTTTCTATTTCTCCCTTACATGGTTCCAGCTTGAGAAAGTCAATACATACAAGCTCCATTGGTCTGGTAGTTGCAATGGGGACTAATTCTGCAAAAGGATGATTCACAGGGGTTTTATGAAGAATGCATCTCTGGCATTGTTATACCCAGCGATTGACATCCTTTTCCATTACAGGCCAATAAAATCTTTGTCTTGCAAGCCAAAGAGATTTTTCCTTGCCCTGATGACCAGCTTCGTCATGAATACCTTGGAGAGCAGTTTTCCTGTGACATTCAAGGAGAACAAGTTGTTTGATTTCATTGCCATCTTGGGTAGCAGTTCTGTATAGAATACCATTCTCAACATGAAGACAGTCCCATACACGAGAAACTTGTTTCACTAATTCAGGTTCAGAGGAAAGCTTACCCTTCACCCCTCCCTGAAGAGAACAGGTGCCCAAGAGGTCAATAACTCTGGAGATGGTGGGATCATTGTTGTGGTCGGCCTTCCAGTTGATGGAAGGATTATATGTATAAATGAGTAGGAATATTTTGGGGAAAGGAGAAAACTTGTTGACAGCATTTTCTTTTTTTTTTTGTCCACAATGTTCTTCAAAGCCTTCTTTCAGTTTAGATTGTAAAACAATTGGGTTTTCTTTATAATCCTTCACTAAACAATGCCATGTTTTGACGACCCTATAGACAAAGGCTTTGAAAACATTGTGGGACAAGGAGAAAATGCTGGTAACAAACATTTTCTCCTTTTCCCACAAAGTTTTCTGCCCTGTCAAAGACAGAAATGATCATTTTAGCTACATTTGATTTGTAGTCTGCAAATGCTTTCACTTTGGTTGAGTCCAAAATATTGTTGTGTGATAAAAAGTTAAAGGGTTAAATGATGACAAGCTCACCACAACAAACTATCACATGATTTTAATTCCTTTAGGCAAAAGCTTTTTCAAAACATATTGAGAAAATACTTCTAAAAGTGAATGCAATTGTCAGTTAACCCTTTACCACACAATCCCTACTTTTACGATCCTGTAGAAGAAGGCTTTTGAAAATACTGTGGGAAGAGAGCCAGCAATCTTGTTCTGCATTGTTTTTTACTTTATAAAAGACAAATTTCCAGTTTTGAGTTACATTTAGCTTTTTGTATGCAAAGTCTCCCGAATTGGACAATTCTATAATTTTGTCGTTTGTAAGATTTAATTCTTTAAATACAGAACAACAAAATTCTAAAAATCTATATTTGCCTTGTCATGCCCAGTATCCAAACTGAAAATTTCACGAAAGGTGTTTGAGGCAAGTATGAATTTTTATGGCATCATCATACTGTCATTAAATGCGGACATAAGTGCGCTGAAGCCAAACAAACCAAAATGTAAGTAAAAAGACAAGACACTGATTAGATAGGAATAAAGTTACTGTCACATTTTTTGTTGTAATCTCATCCCTCTTCACCAGACAACAAATTCTAAACTCATCAAAATTGAAAGTACATGTATTTGCAGACAACATTTTAAAAAGTTGCTGAAATGGTAAGACTTGTCTTTAGAAGGGTAGAAAATATTTTGGAAAACAAGAGGGCCATGATGGCCCTGGAGTCGCTCACCTGAGCCTTTTGACCAAGCACAACCAATTTCCAACGTCTTGTGAGATATATGTATTACCAAACAATAAAATTTTAAACTCATCAGTCTGAACCTTCTGCATAAAACAAATAATATGTGGATCAAGCTGTGGGACTGGTCTCTCAAAGGGGTAGAAAACATTGTGAAAAAGGGAAAAAATGCTGGATACCAGCATTTTCTCATTTTCAAAGAGTGTTTTCAAAAGGCTTCTTTCTGAGAGTCATTCACACACTAGGTTTTTCTAAGATTTCATCTAGTGACCTAGTTTTTCAGCCAACATAACACATTTTCAAACTGGTCCAAGATATCATTAGGACAAACATTCTTACCAAAGTTCAAGAGTATTGGACTGAAAATGTGGCCTCTACAGCATACACAAGGTTTTTCTAAGATCTGACCTAGTGACCTAGATTTTGACCCAACGTTACTCATTTTCAAACTCATCCAAGATATTACCAAGGCAAACATTCTGAGCAACTTTAAAAGAGTATTGAACAAAAAATGTGGCCACAACAGTGTACACATGGTTTTTTTAAGATTTGACCAGGTGACCTAGTTTTTGACCCCACATGACCAATTTTCAAATGCTACTGCGATATCATCGAGACAAACATTCTGACCAACTTTCAGGAGTATTAGACAGAAAATGTGGCTTCTGGAGCTTACACAAGGTTTTTCTAAGATTTGACCTAGTGACCTAGTTTTTCACCCGACATGACCTATTTTCAAACTAGTCAGAGATATTATCAAGGCAAACATTCTGACCAACTTTCAAGAGTACTGGACAGAAAATATGGCCGCTAGAGCATGCACAACGTTTTTCTTAGATTTGACCTGGTGACCTAGTTTTTGACCCAACATGGCACATTTTCGTACTATTTCAAGATATAATCAAGACAAACATTCTGACCATTTTTCAAGAGTATTGGACTGAAAATGTGGCCTCTATAGTGTACAAAAGGTTTTTCTAAGATTTGACCTAGTGACCTAGTTTTTGACCCCACACAACCCAATTTGAAACTTGTCCGAGATTTTATCAAGACAAACATTCTGACCAAATTTCACAAATATCTGACTGAAAATGTGGCCTCTACAGCACACGCAAGGTTTTTCTAAGATTTGACCTAGTGACTTAGTTTTTGACCCCCACATGACCCAATTTCGAACTCGTCCGAGATTTTATCAAGACAAACATTCTGACCGAGTTTCATGAGGATCGGACTGAAAATGTGGCCTCTAGAGCGAACACAAGGTTTTTCTAAGATTTGACCTAGTGACCTAGTTTTTGACCCCACATGACCCAATTTCGAACTTGTGGGAGATTTTATCAAGACAAACATTCTGACCAAATTTCACAAGTATCTGACTGAAAATGTGGCCTCTAGAGCGTACACAAGTTTTTTCTAAGATTTGACCTAGTGACCTAGTTTTTGACCCCACATGACCCAATTTTGAACTCGTCCAAGATTTTATCAAGACAAACATTCTGACCAAGTTTCATGAGGATCGGACTGAAAATGTGGCCTCTAGAGCGTACACAAGGTTTTTCTAAGATTTGACCTAGTGACCTAGTTTTTGACCCCACGTGACCCAATTTCGAACTCGTCCGAGATTTTATCAAGACAAACATTCTGACCAAGTTTCATGAGGATCGGACTGAAAATGTGGCCTCTAGAGCGTACACAAGGTTTTACTAAGATTTGACCTAGTGACCTAGTTTTTGACCCCACATGACCCAATTTCGAACTCGTCCCAGATTTCATCAAGACAAACATTTGGACGAAGTTTCATGAGGATTGGACTGAAAATGTGGCCTCTAGAGCGTACACAAGGTTTTTCTAAGATTTGACCTAGTGACCTAGTTTTTGACCCCACATGACCCAATTTCGAACTCGTCCGAGATTTTATCAAGACAAACATTCTGACCAAGTTTCATGAGGATTGGACTGAAAATGTGGCCTCTAGGGCGTTCACAAGGTAAAAAGTTGACAACGCACACCACACGCCTGACGCCGGACACAGCACGATCACAATAGCTCACCATGAGCACTTTGTGCTCAGGTGAGCTAAAAAGAAAATGCTGGCTATCAGCAAAGGTCTTCTACCTCGGGGTTGTCAGAACAAGGGATTGTTTGGTAGAGAGTGCATAGCGTTTTTTCAAGCTTTACTTGGGTTTTGACCCTTTACCACACTATGCCAATTTTTAGGGACCCTGAGGGAGAACCCTTTTAAAAACATTGTGGGAAAAGGAGAAAATGCTGATAACCAGCATTTTCTCCTTTTTCCACAATGTTTTCTACCCCATCAAAGACAAATTTCCTAATTTGAGTCACATTTAATATTTTGTCTGCAAATGCTTGCAATTTGGACAAGCCTACAGTTTTCTGGTGTGGTAAAGGATTAATGCTGTAATCTTTGCACACCACTCAGCACAGGTGAACAAACTGAGCTAATTTACAATTTACCACTGGCTGAGAACTTGCAGCATACTACTTTAAAAAAACATTGTGGACAAAGGAGAAATTACTGGTAACAAGCAGTTTCCCCTCATTCCATCACATTTCTAATTTTAGTCATGTATTAAGAACCCTTTACCAAATAACTGTGAGTTTTGACAACCCTGAAGAATTAAGCTTTTGAAAACATTAAGGGAAAAGAAGAAAATGCTGGTAGCCTGCATTTTCTCATTTTCCCATGATGATTTCTTCTCTTTCAGGGACAACTCCCACCACTGGGGCCATATTGAAGTTGTTGTCTGCAAATGCCTTAAATATCGATTTGTCTAGAACTTTGTTGTCTCCTAAACTGTTAAGTCTTTATTTGTGTTGACTGTTCATGATTTTCAAGGATGGTTTCAAGGTCATCTGCTCCAAATTTGTCTGGTAAATATTTATGCAGTGCCCTGGCAATGGGGGTTCACTACATCTCTGGGATGCATTATACCAAGCAAGTCATCATACAACTATGGATCCATCAAAACCATCAAGTCTAAAACACATCCAACTCAGCTATAAGTTAGACTGGTCTTTTGACATGTAGAAAATGGGGGCCATTCCTGTGAGTCCTATTATCTCCCGTGCCAGATAGAGACTAAAGGCAACCAAATTACATATTGGTCCTTTTACCTGTATTCCTTTGTTTTTATCCTTGATTCCCTTGGGGATGCTGCGATATATAATTTATGATAAATTTTGAAGGAACCCATGTAATTTTAAACGAAATTTTGTTTCCTATCATCAGAGATAATTATACAATTGATTTGTAAAACAGTCTGACCAGATTTAATTAGGATATTATCTCGGAAACATATCTGTGTAGTGCAAGAAAATCAAGGATAAAACCCAAGTAACCCCTCAATTAGGACCAATGTAGTGCTGGAGAGGAATCAAGGGAAGTAACTGAAGAATGGTCCTCATTGATCAGTTGCAAAATATTTGCCATACAGGCTTGTCAGGGTTGATACCTTTTGGAAATGCATTAAAACCCTTTTCACAGAGCATGGCTGATATATAACTCTTTACCATATAATTTTGACTTCTCAGTTTGAAAGCATTTGCAGATGTCCAATAAAACATGGCTCAAATGAAGGTTTTTTTTTTTTATAGGATTAAAAAAAATTGTGAAAAAAAAAGAAGAAATGCTGGTTACTAACATATTCTCCTTTTTCCACAATATTTAAAAAGGTCTCTTTCTAGGGTTTGTTAAAACATGGGATGATTTTTTAAGGATTAACTCTTTACCAGACAATCCCGACTTTTAACGACCCTGAGAAAGAAGCCTTTTAAAAACATTGTGGGAAAAGGAGAAAATGCTGGTAACCAGCATTTTCTCCTTTTCCCACAATGTTTTCTACCCTTCCCAAAACAAACTTCAATTTTTCGGTAACATTTATTTTGTCATGTGCAAATGCTTTCAATTTGGACCAGTCTAAAACTTTGTCGTTTGGTAAAGGGTTAAAACTCATTGTTACTCTTTCATTACAGATACAATCAGTTCCTACAGTGATTGCGATAACAAATAAAAAGACAACAGAAAAATTCATTGGTATGCAAGACGATGATGTAATTGAAACATTTTTAGAGAAGTTGGTTGGTTGAGAAAACTTTTTAGTTGAAATACAGTGATACTAGCACCAACAGAACCCACAGTTAATTAACCGTTTGCCACACAATGCTGAATTTTTATGACCCTGAAAAATAACACTGTTGAAAACATGCTGGTAACCAGCATTTTCTCCTTTTCCTGCAGTGTTTTCTACTCTTTCAGTCACAAATTCCATCATTCAAGCCACATTTAATTTGTCGTCTGCAAATACTTTCAGTTTGGCCAAGTCTACATTTTTGTGGTATGGTAAAGAGTTAACATGAAGTGTCTTCCGGAAAGATAACATTGTTGTGTAAAGAATAGTTGAATGGTTGAGAAAACTTATTTTGTTGAAATACAGTGATGTTTGCACCAATTGAATCCTCAGCTTATGAACTCTTTCAGTGCAAAATATATCCATTAAACTGCTTTTGATAGATGAAACTATAATCCACTGAAACTCAGAAAAATTATCATCTTATATTTTACTTAACTCTTTACCACACCATTATCATGTTTTAACAACCCTGAAGAACTTCTGAAAACATTGTGGGAAAAGGAAATGCTAGTAACCAGCATTTTCTTTTCTCATAATGTTTGAATTCCATTTAGTTTGTTGTCTGGAAATGCTTTCAATTTGGACCTGTGTAAAATTTTGTCAAAAGTTAACATATGGAACGTATAGATTCAAGATCAGACTGCACACTCTTAACCCTTTCCAAACGACAAATTTTGGACTGGTCCAAATTGAATGAGTTTGCAGACGACAATTTTAAATTTGATGAAAATGGCAAAAAAGTTATCAAAAAGGGTAGAAAACACTGTGGGAAAAGGAGAAATTGCTCTTTATGAGCAATTTCTCCTTTTCCCACAGTGTTTTCAAAAGACTTGTACTGCAGACACGTGAAAACCAGTGCTTGTTTGGGAAAGGGTTAATCTACATTGTTTCAGTCATATCACAGCTACAGTTCACTTATTTTTGTGTGTGGGCTTTACAGTTCTAGGCCAAGGGTTTGATGTAGCTTTCCTAAAGACATTCCCATAAACACACCCGGGCCTTGAGTGAGGATTGAACTTGGGTCAGCCTGCTTTTGAATCCAAAATCTTCACCACTGAGTCGAGCAGGACCCTCTTGCATATTGAAAGCATCTGCAGGATATACGTGGAAAATCATTTGTGGCTTAGACGATGGGTTGGCTCAAATGATGGGTTTGTGTTTGATGGGGTAGAAAACATTGTGAAAAATGTAAACAGGCATCACATCCAGATGCCAACAGGGCTCTGACAGTGTTGATGTTTCCTTTGACAAATGCTGATTTCAGCATTTGCTCCTTCTCCCTCAATGTACACCTTTCTTCTCAAGGTCATAACATATTATCTTTCTGTAACACATTGGTAAAAACCTTTAAGCCATTACCACACAATTCCGACTTTTAATGACCCTGAGCAAAAAAACTTTTAAAAACATTGTGGGAAAAGGAGAAAATGCTGGTAACCAGCATTTTCTTGATTTCCCACAATGTTTTCTAATCTATCAAAGAAAAATGGTACCATTTGAGCCGCATTGAAATTGTCGTCTGCAAATGCTTTCAAGGTTAAAATTTTGTGGTCTGGTAAAGGGTTGGAAGGCTAATCACTAAATAGGGTGCTTTTGCAGGCATTGCAAGCTCCTGAACTGTCTGATTTCTAAATCTTATTTATCTTCCCTCCTCTGTACGTATGGAATGTAGGACAGCATATAAATGGTCACTTCCTTTTGAGCTGTCTTTCAACCGATCAAAATCCTGCTTTCAAGGTTATGAAAACAAAAGTGGACCTTGGGAAACCTTACTTTGATTGGCTTATAGCTCATCCAATTACAGAATTTAGGTCAAAATTTGGTTGACTCATCTGTGATTTAGACAGTGGACATAATCTAGATCAAAGTCCACTGTCTAAACACAGATGAATCAAACAACTTTCCACCTCATTCCATAATTGGATGAGCTATTATTGGAAATAATAGAAAATCCAGATTTATCAGATGACCAAATGAATGCAGTTATCTTCTTGTCGCCATTCAGACAGTCAGCTTGAGTCAGATTTTTTTCTGATCTTTATATACTCTACAATTTGGAGAGTGGTCTGTAATGCTTTGTCTGCAAAGGTTACTTTGCTTGTGTATGGTGATTAAAAAGTTAACATAAAAAAGACCGTCTATAAATAATGTAGCTTCTTTTTATTCTAAAATCTTTTTTTGTTACAATGTGCAGTTATGTAAATTTTATATAAACACTTAGAAAATTCTCTGAATTGCCATGGTCACTGTTTCTTTCCATCAAAGATAAAAATTAGGAGAATATTTCTAGGTTCAAAAACTCTTATCACTATATTATTCTCTACTAATCTGAATTGTTTGATTACCAAATGGCAAAATTTAAGATTTGTCCAACTTCAAAGCATTTGCAGACGACACAATAAATGTGATTAAAAAATCGAAAATTGTTTCTGGAAGAGTAAAAACCATTATGGGAAAAAAGGGACAACGCTGGCTACCAGCATTTTCTCCTTTTCCCAGAATGTTTTCAAGTCTTCTTCTCTAGGCTCATTTAAACTTAACTGCCCCACACATTCAGCATGATAACTGGTGTGGTTTCTGGGAGGCAGAATGGAGAGAGATAAGTATACCTTACAAAAACTTGGGCCCTGTTTCAGAAAAAACTTAAGTCTCTTATTTTGCTCAAATCCAAAAGCAGACTCATTTCCAACTTAAGTTGAATTCGTTACTTGAAATGCTTTTCACTAACATTAACACTTATGCAAGGTTCTCAAAGCCTTAGTTGACATAACCTTCCAGAATGAACTCGGCAATTAAATGAACTTAACTCAGTTAACAGAGTTAAGTCCATTACCGGTATTTTCCCGAGTTGAGTCTGCAATGCTGTGTAAACTCGGGATATGACAATATTACTTAACTCTGTTAATGCTAGTGAAATGTGTCTCGAGTATCAAACTCAACTTAAGTCACAACCTGAGACTATTACACTCATTTTCAATAAGTAGGTCCATTTAGTGTTTCAGGTGTACAAGAAATCACTTTTTGGTATCCTGAAAAATATTTTACTAAGAAAATTTGACTTGAGTATTCATTTTTAAATGTTTGTGACTGTCGCCAAAGTGAGAGCTGAACTTTTAGCTGTTTATATTTGGCAAATAAATAATTACTATATGGGAACCATTCACAGTAAAGGCGATGTTTGATATTGTTCTGTGTAAAATAATGTAGCAACCTGCTCCAACGTTCATAAAAAAGTAGTGCTGAAGCAATGTCCAGCTGTCGCTGAAATTCCAAAAAAACACAAAACCTTCGTTATACATTTTTTGTGTACTGATTACTGATTTCCTATACACGAATTTATTGAAAGGATAAGGTGAATTTGATAAGTAACGAATATATAAGGCATCTAGAATAGCAAAATTTGTAGTGGTGATACACTTAGTTGAAAAGAAAAGCAACTTTAGTAACGTCTGGTCCAAAGGTAAACTTGGAAACCTTCGTTACCGCACATTTCAAACAATCACTGATCCCTCCGAGTTTCCGCGTTATTTCCATGGCATGTACTTGGTAGCTACCTAAAATGTAACATGGTGTGATGTTGGGAATTCAACTTTGTATTAAAGCATTACTGATGAAATAATGGTCAAACAAATTCTTTGTTACTCAAACTTTCGTTACCAAATATAAGGGAACTTCTTGAAAAGTCATGTTCTCAAAGGCAAATAAGACTCTTAACGCTGATATCACTGTTACGTTATTATTGTGGCGTTTCACAGACAAGAAAGGTCGATGACACACGGTTTTTAAACCTGATTTGAGGCATTCACTAATAGGCATTCATGAGAGAGGGCATACTTTTGCATGGCTTATTTTTTCACCATAAAAGCATACTTCTTTAAAAGTTATTTTCTATGTTTGTAACTAAATCAAATTCTATGATTACCTGAAAACCAGTACCACATCTAAGACGCTTTACTTCTACTATTAATTAGACTAAACTTACAAGATATTTACAATATTATCAATGAGGTTCAAGCTTATTTGGTCAAAACATTCTCGTCTGTTGTGTTTTTATGAAATATACTAGATCTAAACTTAATTACAAATATGATTACATCCACAAAAACCATATCGAATGAAAATTACTCGAAATGATGAAACGGTGACTTCATTTAGTGTCGTGCTGCTATTGTTAATATTTTGTTATTTGTTTCCTGCCGTCCAAGAGGCATCTAGTTTATTTGTCAGAAATGTCGATTACAGTTTAAAGCAGACCAAAGATTCTTCCGAAACATAGTTCATCTGAAATACATGCATTTCCTTGTGTAACGAAGGTTTTGCCAGCTTAACGAAGGTTTAAGATCGAAAAATGAGCTGCTGTGACATAAAACACTTAAAAATACTTTTTTTCTGTGTAGAATTACTTTAAATCAGATACGGGCAATTGTTTCATTTATATTCAAAGACTTTTACAGCTATTTTCAAATTTGTCTTAAACTTTCGTTACTTCAGTCTGATGAGTCTTTAATTACACTGCATACTTTGTGTCGTAGTAAAGTACCACAAATTTACTTTTTTCAGAATGATATGTGCCAAATGTTGATTTTACAATGCAAAGAATATTTTTAAGTCTGAAATACTTTCTAGTATGGATTCTGCAAGAATAGATGAATTTATAAGTTAGTCATCGGTTGTTATATTTCAAACGAGACCCTTTAATTTGAAAGTTATAGCAGAACTGTATCGGAGAAAAAATATGTTTAATTTCCCTTTGTCAGAAGTAACATGCGTCTCCGTCGTATAGAACTTATTACAACCAAGTTTTACACATATTTGATGTCGGAAGCGGGATTTAAATAGAGCAGCGCCTAGTCACGAAGGTTATTTTTAACAGAAATTTAGGAAAAGACATGGCCTCCATTAAATGTACATATCTCCTTTGGCATTGGTAATATAACCTTAAGTTCATTTTTCAGTTTTTGTTTTCGTGAAATTGACCTACTTATTGAAAATCAGTGATTAATGGATTTGAGCAAAATAAGAGACTCAAGTTTTTCTATGAAACTGAGCCCTGTTTCTCAGTTGATGTAAATGAATACGAGCTGTGCTCTATGAAAAGGGGAAAAATGCTGAATTGATTGATTGATTAATTGTATGGTGTTTAACACTGTTTTCAACATTATTTCAGTTATATCGTGGTGGCCAGTGCACCTATCCATGCTTTCCTGGAGTTTCTTTTACCAGTACTCCACACAATATTCTTTCCAAGCCACTGGCTGCTTTCCCACATAACCATCATCGAAACAATGGTCAGCAGAGAGTGAGGAATGAATCCTGTCGCAATGACTATCATCAGTCCTCGGAAAGAAATTGGCCAAGGAACCAGCGACCTCCTGTTCTCAAGTCCTGTACGCTACTGACTGAGCTACGGGGGCTTGGCTAAATGCTGAAGATGTAAAAAGTTTAGACCAATTTCAGCTTGCATAGGCTCTACATGGGTCAAAAGTTTTTGCTATTTGTAAATTTTCTCAGTATGCAAGGACCATTCTATCTCATCACTTTGTAGGTTGTTAGGCACAATGGGCTTTACGGATCCATAAATATGTGACTACTTGGTTGGTATAATGCATCACAGAGATGTACTGAAACCCCTCTTCCCAGAACATCACTCTTATGGAGTGTTTGGTAAAGGGTGAAGACAATTTAAAATTCGGTGGATTCAATTATTCTTTTCATGACCTCTGTAAATCTTGTCATAAAATAACTACTGTATTATCTTCAGATGACAACTTGGAAATTTTTAACATACCGCATTTAAACTACCAGTAACAAGGTTCAAATACAACAAATTTAATGCCAAAACTAGTTTTCTGCTTAACAGTACTGGTTAATATAAAATGTAGTTTACTGTTTAAAATATCTGTCTAATGAATTTACATCTAGAATAACTTCTTTCAACCTTGACTAACAATCAAGTGTTTTAATCAATCCCTTGCTGATACAAATTATCTGAGCAAGTTTCAAAAGAATTAGATCAAATACTCCGTATGCACTTTTTTATCGCATAAACAAGAACAGTAAATTTTTGAACTTTAAATGGCTACTTTTCCCTTACTAATTTTCAGGTTTTTTTTCAAAATAGTTACTGATGCTATAAACAAACTGCATTTTTTTATGAAAATCCTACCTCAAATGCAGACTATATTGCACAAACAGGAAAAAGACTAACAGGCGGACCAATAACAGAAGCCAAGCCATGACATAAGCTCTACTGGCCTTCGACTAGTAGAGCTAAAGATACCTGCAACTATTGTGACTTACCTGAAACTAGAAGAATTTCTGGGTGAAAGGTTCATAAATGTACATGTTATATTTAGACAACAATAAAAATGTTGGTTATAACCTATGCATGGCAAAAAATAATCATTGGAACAAAAGCACAGGCTTTTAATGGTACAAATAATAATGAAAATAATAAAAACTTGGTAAAAGCCAGATATAAAATTAAAATACAACCCAACATCATATTTGCATTAGCAACGTGCTCTTTTTTTTAAAAAAGGTTACATAAATACTATCAAAATAGAATTACACAGGGAAGCAAAAGTTTAATTCTGGAAAGTAAAAGCTAAGAACCCTTGTACTGGTGAAAGTAGATTTAGTTGTTGATGCGTGCAGTGTAGATCCTGATGAAGATCTGAAATGCCAGATAGTCTGACAAAACAGCTTTTAACCCTTTACCACACAATCCCGAGTTTTAATGACCCAAGATTGTAAGAAAATGGTTGAAAAATAAAGCAAATGGAGTCAATAAATACCCAACACACTGACTAGTAACTAGGTCTTAACCCTTAAGCTGCCAAGTGCAACTCACTGACCTTTTGCGGACAGCATAGATCAAGATCAGACTGCACAGAAGGTGCAGTCTGATCTTGGATCTACACTTTCCGATAAGGAGATATTTTTCTCCAAAAATAAAGTTTGAAAAAGCACTATTCAGTTTTTTTTTTTTTTTTTCCGGCTTGACAGTTGTATTTATTTAGCAGGATAAGGGTTAACCTGATCATTGACTAGTGGCACATGTACCTAATATTTCTGTATTTTCTAGACCTGTACCTCTTAGGCAACATGTTAACCCTTTACCTCACAATCCCGACTTTTAACAACCCTGGGAAAGAAGCCTTTTGAAAACATTGTGGGAAAAGGAGAAAATGGTGGTAACCATTTTCTCCTTTTCCCACAATGTTTTCTACCCTTCCCAAAACAAATTTCAATTCTTGAGTCACATTTATTTTGTTGTCTGCAAATGCTTTCAATTTGGAGCAGTCTAAAATTTTGTTGTTTGGTAAAGGGTTAAATAGTATTTTAAAGGTTCTCGTATAAAATTTGTGTAAACTAAACCTGGAAAAGATGAAAATATCTCAACAAAAGGGCCATGACAGCCCTATAGTGCTGCGCTAGATAACAAAACACACTGGGATGGATTTCTACAGAATGCAATCCAGGCAACACACAGAAAATAGGCCCCTGTGACAGCCGTGTTTCTCTGGCTTGCCAGATGAATTAGCTAATTGAAATGCAGCCTTGACACTGCAAATCATGCTTTTTTCCAAACTGCCTTGATACTGCAAATTGTGTTTTTTTCCAAACTTAAAGATAAGCATTTCATTTTCCTGCACCTAGCACAGAAAATATTAAGAAATAATTCCAAAGTACCTGAATATTTATCTTTACAATGTTAATACACACAAGCAATGGAGTAAAAAATAAATAATAAAAAAAAACCTGATTCATGTGTAAAAAGACAAGGGTAGCCATAAAGTATGGAAAAAAAAACACTGGTAACTTAAAACAACCTGATTCACATGTAAACAGACAATTATTACAATGTATACTGAAAAAAAAAAATACTTAACCTATTACCAAATATTACCAAATAATCCAAAGATTCAATGACCCAAGGGAAGAAAACATTTGAAAACATCATGAGAAAATGAAAATAATGCTGGTGTGCAGCATTTTCTTTTCCCAGTATGTATTTTACCTTTCAAAGACAAATCCCATCATTTGTGCCAGATTCAATTTGTCGACTACAAGTGCTTTCAATTTTGACAAGTCTAACATTTTACTGCCAGACAAACAGTTAAGATAGCAAAATTTTAGACCCATCATCAAAGCATTTACAGACAACAAAATGAATGTGGCTAAAACTATGGAATTTGCCTTTGAAAGGATAGAAAGCATTGTCAAAAAATGAGAAAATGATGGGGACCAACCTTATCTCCTTTTCCCAATCTGTTATCTAAATGGCATCTTTCTCAGGGTTATTGAAACATTGGATTGTTTGGAAAGGGTTAAAAAGATTTTACTCTTTACCAAACCAAAAAATTTTAGACTTGTCCAAATTGAAAGCACTGGCATACGTCAAATTAATTGTGACTAAAAAACTGAAATTTCTCTTTGGAAGTGCAAAAAACATTGTGGGAAAAAGAGAAAATGCTGGTTACCAGCATTCTCCTTTGTCCAAAGTTTTCAAAAGGCCTCTTTAGCAAGGTTGTCATACTCCAGTTTGTGCGGTAAAGACTTAAAAATTTGAAGAAAGAAAATAGCAAGTATCTGACTAGAAAGAAAACAAATGGCAAATGCAAGCACAAAAAGTTGGGATTGTGTGGTAAAGGGTTAAAGCAATTACTAGAAACTTTACTTTTTTCTACAAGCACAAGTAATAGGACAGTTATATGCAGTAAAAAGGTGCAAATTTCGAGTTCAAATAATGGTTTGAAAACCTCTCATCTTTATCTCTGCCATTTCGATGCTCTAATAAGGCAATGTAAAATACATATGAGCCATGCTCTGGCAAAAAGGGACTTAATGCATCTCTTGTGATGCATCGTTACATGATCATATCCATTAAGTCCATTTTGTCTAACAACTGACTGCATCATGAGGTAGACTGGTCCTTTGACATACAGAAAATTGACCAATAGCAAAAAGTTTTGGCCAGCCTGTGCAGACTGCGCAGATGCATTAAGTCCCCTCTTTACAGAGCATGGTTCATATTGTCATCTCTTGCTAACAATGAAATAGTTCTTAATTTTTTTTTTTCTTAGTCAACCTGCAGTTTAACCCTTTACCACACAGCAAAATTTTACACTTGTCCATACTGTGGGAATTTATAGAGGACAATTCAACCGTTTTTCAAATGATGGCATTCGTTCTTGAATTGGTAGAAAACATTGTGGGAAAAGAAGGAAGTGGTGTTTACCAGCATATTCTCCACACAGTGTTTTCAAAAGCCTTTTTTTCTAAGGTTCGTTGAAAACTGGGATTGTGTGGTAAAGGATTAAATATATTTCACCATAGGCTTATCAGGTTGAAGCTAGCAGTGATCCATTATTGCAAAGAACATCCCACCCATTACTCAGCATGACAGAAGGGCTAAAAAGGAAAAATGAAAATCAGTAAATCATTAGTAAAAATGTAGGAATTTAGGGAAAGCATTTAGGTAAGAAAAAATATGAAAAATTTCAACACTTTTGCATTGTACATTAGATAAATAAATTACAAGCCAGAATATACATACAGTTATATTTGATACTCACATTGTGACACAATTTTACTTGTAAATATAAATTTAGTATGCTTAATCCTTTACTAAACCACAAAAAAAGAAAAAAAAAAGAATGCAATGACCCTCAGGAAGCTGCCTTTTGAAAACATTTGCCTATTACCACCATATTTTCTTTATCAAAATCCAATAACATCATTTGAGGCACATTAATTCTAATTTGTCATCTGTAAATGTATATGAGCCATGCTCTATGAAAAGGGGGCTTAATGCATCTGCGAAAAGTATCGACCCAGGTCAGCCTGCGCAGGCCCCACAGGCTGACCTGGGCCGAAACTTTTTGCTATTGGTCAGTTTTCTGTATGTCAAAGGTTAAGTCTACCTTATGGTTGAGTCAGTTGTTAGACAAAATGGATTTAATGGATCCCTGACTATGTAATCTCTTGCTTGGTATGATGCATCACCGAGATGCATTGATTAAGCACCCTTTTACCAGAGCATGGCTCTACTAATATGACTAATAAGTCTAAAATTTGTTGTCTAGTAAAGAGTTATGACACAACACTGTTTTGTCTGTCATCTGTGTCACACATACATACGTGGTAGTTACTTCATAAAATAATATTTTCATACTTCCTTTTTTCCTCATTCTTTTATTTTTTAGCTCCAATTTTTTTTTTTTTTTAAGAAAACATCAAGGTTTTGTCATGGCCCTGGCATTGTTGTTGAGCAAAAACTTTGACATTCTATGATATTTCTTCTGTTACTGGAGATATTTACTTCAAGTTGTTAACGATCAAAAGAGGAACCCATACAACAAGGCAGATAACCATCAAAGTATTTTTGAGACAGTGATGCCCTTTTTTGGACCTAGAATTTTCACTGAAATTTAAGCAACTGGCACCCACATGTGGTGCTTTTGTTAAAGTATACCCACAACTTGGCATAAGGGTTTATACTCTTCTTCCTTTAAACATTTCAATAATATGATAGATTTTAATATTACGTAAAGGAACACCATAAAACAAAGTCTTTTCCGATACATCTTTCTTACATATTGGTGGTGGCAAACCATTATGTTTTTTAATTCAGAGATACAACACTTCTGGTAAAATCATAAAAATATGAATAGCCCCTTTTAATATTGACAGTTTGTGCATCATAATCTGAAACTTTCTGAGCTAGATGATACAGCAAAAGGTTTGCTTTTAGGAACTGTGTCTTCACAGATTTTTCACAAGTAATGTGTTTAATTTTTTACCACATTAAAAAATTTTAGACTTGTCGAAATTAAAAGCATTTGCAGATGACAAATGCTACTCAAAACATGAAATTTGTCTGTCATATGGTAGAAAAAATTATGGGAAAAGGAGAAAATGCTGCATTTTCTCTTTTTCCCCACAATGTTTTCAAAGTATTTTTTTTTTTTTCTAAGGGTCATTAAAAGTCAGGATTGTGTAGTACACAGTTAAAGGAAAAAACAAATCATCAATAAAACAAATGGATTTCAAAACATAACAAATGCTACATAATGCAATCTTTTAACCCTTTACCAAACAATCCCATGTCTCAACAAACCTGAGCAGAAGAGCCTTTAAAAACATTGCGGGAAAAAGAAGAAAATGCTGGTAACCAGCATTTTTTCCTTTTCCCACAATGTTTGCCACCCTTTCAAAGAAAATAATCCCACCAATTTAGTCACATTTGACTTGTCATCTGTAAATGCTTTCAATTTGGAAAGGTAAAAAATTTTGTAATTTGGTAAAGGGTTAATTACACCAAAAATAACTTATTAAAGTCAATTTTTGTATCACAAAGAACTTAAAAAATATATAAAAAAATCTTAGATTTTGCTTATGCATTTATGTTTTCAAAATGTAAAACTACATGAAATCTAAGCAAAACAACTGCTCATAAAATTCAATATGACAAACCTTCAGGATCAACAAACTTACTTCATATATACCTTACAGACTGATAAGCAAACTTTTTGTCAATTATCAATTCTTTGGTAAAACAACATAATATAACTATTTTAGAGAGACAGAATTTGCCCATTCACATTTCTGATGTAACACAACATAATTATTTCGGAGGGGTAGACATGATCACAAATGGGATCAAAGAAGCCTTTAAAAAACAGTAGACAAAATAAATTCAAAATATGCTAACAATATTTAATCTGCAAAATTATATAAAAATAACATGCAGAAGAAATTATTAGGTATCAGTCTAAATAAATGTGGCTCAACTGCTGAACTTTGCCCTTTAAATGGGTAGAAAACATTGCGAGAAAAAAGAAAATGAGCCATGCTCTGGCAAAAGGGGGCTTATTGCACCTCCATGATGCATTATACCCAGCAAGTCATAACATGATTAGGGATCCATTAAACAGCCAAACAGCCAACTGTATCATAAGGTAGAAGTGTCCTTTGAAATACAGAAAATTGACCGATAGCAAAAAGTTTCGACCCAGGTCAGCACCTACTGGCTGTGCAGGCTGACTTGGGTCGATACTTTTCGCAGATGCATTAAGCCCTCCTTTGCCAGAGCTTGGTTCAAATGTTGGTTAGCAGTATTTTCTCGTTTTTCACAATGTTTTCAATGCCTCTGTCGTCGACATTATTAAGACTTGGATTGTTTGATAAAGGGTTAAGTAGTAGGATAAATTCCACTTTTTTACTGCATGTACTTCCATGCACAAAAATTTAAAGGTACAGAATGCGTTCAATTCTTAAATACATGTATATCTCCTTATCGGACAGTGTAGATCCAAGATCAGAGTGCACATTCTGTGCAGTCTGATTCTGATCTACATTGTTCGCAAAAGGACAGCGAGTCGCGTTTAGCAGCTTGAGGGTTAATGTACATGCAATACAAAAAAAAGTTAAAAGATATTAGAAATTCTTTAATAATTCTACTTTTGTAAACCCTTTATCCTTTAACAAACAAGTTAAAGTTTTGAGAACTACCGTGGAAGAAGGCCCATGAAAACTTTTGAGAATTGGTGAAATGCTTGTGTCTAGCACTTTCTCCTTTTCCCACAATATTCTCAACCCTTTCCAAGACAATTCAAATCACTTGAGGCTCATTTAATTTGCTATCTGCAATTGCTTAATTGCTTTCAATTTGTAAAATTGTGAAATTTTATCGTCTTGCAAAGAGCTGGTAACATTTCGTGTGACAGTCCCAGTAAGCAAGTAATAAGATTCTATGAGAAGTCTTCCTTTCACTTTCTGAAAATTTAATTTCTATAAATATAACTAAATCTATACCAAGACAAGTGGTACTGTAGTATGGATGGCCTCCTATCAAGCCTCTAAAACTAACAATACTAATACTTCTAGACAAACAGACAAATCACCAAAATAGCCTATATTTTATCATCAAGTTCAGATAACAGCTCGTAAGTATGCAAGGTTTTTCTTTTTGACAGAAAACACACTTAATTGAAGTATTACTCATTATTAAGAAGAATAATGTTGTCGATATATATTTCTCAAGGATTTACAGAGAAAACAATCACCATAATACTCGTGTTTCTGGTCTATCAGTCTAGACACCGAAATACCAGATCTCCATCACTCAAATTTAGGCTCAAGAATTATTAGTATGATAGTATCATTTTTATTTATTGTTTTTTGTATGATAAACACATTCACTGTATAATAAACACATTTACAAAAAAACAGTACACTAATGCATTTCATTTGCAAGCAAGGTAGATCCAAATCAGACATAGCATGATGTAGGTCTCTGATCCAATGTAACACACAATGTAGCACATTAAAGTCAGGCCAAAATAATTAAAGGTGTTCTGCTGTCATAATCCAACGTGTTTGATGTGTAAGCTTGTAACTTGTATCATTTAAGTCTTAAATTTATAATTGATAATCTTATCGGCGGAATTATAATTGTCAACGATTTACAAGTGGTAGCCTAGTAACCAGATTCAAAATGTCTGCCAGTTTTCTAACATGGTAATTTTTTAATATCATATTCCTAATATTAAAAAGGAAAATGATTATTCAAGCATACTAATGGTTATAGATCATTAATCTTGTTCAAAAGCTACTGTTGGGAGAGTGCTTAGGTAGAATCCCTGGATCGACAAGTTTTACTATGTCAAGCAAGTAGTTCAGTAGGCATATACATGTAGAATATTCCAGTGCACATTCTTTGCACTGGGTCTATATGACATGTTGCTATTTTGTCATTAGGTTTTAAACTGATCCATCTTTATTAATATAAACACAATTTGTGTCAAAAACTACAGCAATTATCTGAACTCAATTAATTAAAAAAAAAAAGGGTGTTTCGGTGGAATTTTGGTGATTTGTCAGATCCCCTTTAAATGTTAAAATATTTTTGCTACTTTATAAATATATTACAAAATAGCAAATAATGTGAAAAATAACCAAAACAAGGAATCACCACAACAAGAGAATAGTCATGAACAAAATTTCATGAACCAATCCAGTTAAATGAATGTCTACATTCTCTTTAAAACTCTTTTTGTCTGTCACCAATCAATACCACATTCAACACTTTACCACATAAAAAGTTTGAAGACTTCCATATTGCAAGCATTTGGAGATAACACATTAACAAGCTTTTTACAAGCTGTTTTCCCCTGCCCACAATGTTTTCTATGCAATTAACAAACAAATTTATCTCTCTGTAAAATATTGCTGCTTTTTGCTATGTGATATTTATCATTTGAAAATATCTTATACATGTATAAGCACATGAGATGAGGTGATTTCTCAGTCTGCTTTCATGAAAGTTTCATCTAATCATAATGTAATAAGCAATAATAGGCATATAAAGATAAAACAATACTTGAACAGAAAGCAGTTAACCCTTTATCAAATGACATATTTTTAGACTTTTCCAAATGGAAAGCATTTGCAGACAACATATCAAATGTAGCTCAAGCTTAGAAATTTGTTTTTGCAATGGTAAAAACATTGTGGAAAATGGAGAAAATGGTGGTTACCAGCATTTTCTCCTTTACATATGTTTCAAAAGCCTTTTCCTTCATGGTCATTAAACAGGATTGTCTGGTAAAGTTTTCAACTAGTGAGTCAGCTGTGCATACATAAAGGAACAACACTTTACCAAACAATCCTGTGTTTTTACAACCCTGAGGAACACAGCTTTTAAAGACATTGAGGGAAAGGGACAAAAATTCTAGTAACCAGGATTTTCTCCCTTTCCCATTATGTTTACAACTCTCCTAAAGGCAAATCCCAGCATTTGGGCCAAATTTGATTTGTTGTCTACCAATAATTTCAAAATGGGCAAGTCTAAATATCTGTAAAGGGTTAAAGGAATAGTTCTGCTAAGAGATCAGGGTAAACAATGGCAGAAAAATGAATCTGATGACCAAATCTAGCAATCAGACTAAAACCTGCTCCGTTTTTTTTTTTTTTTTTTTTTTTAATACATAGGGATGGGACTGAATAGTTGAATATTTTAAAAACAGCCAAATATTCGAATACGAAGTTCATACTCAAGTTGTCTTTTTCACGTTTAAGTGCTTACAATAAGCCCATCAAAAACAAAAAAAGCTTTCATGCAACAATAAAATCCTGCTCTGGACACTCAACTGTGTGTTGTCAATGCACTGATTACACAAGTTGAGAGATTTTTAACACTTGATCACACACCACCTTAGAATGGGCTTCCATTCATCATCTGCCATCAAAAATATCACTGTCTCATGTTGTGAGTGTTTGTTGTTAAATTTATAAACAAAATGTTGCAATTTAACTTTTAACTTGTTTCATCTAACAATTAGAATTTAAAATTCCACCGCATGGTTTCTTCATTTCGAGTATTTAACTGAATATCTATGACGCTTGCAACATCCAAACTTGTAACAATCGACATGCCTTGATCTCACTGTTTCTCTACAAAGATGGCAGACAGAAAAGTAATCGCCAAGATTGAATTAAAATGTTTACAGGTATTTGACCAATAATGCACTCACTGAACCTATCTCTTTGTAAAGGTAAGAAAAGTAGTCAGTCAAATTGTTCCAACGCCCGTGTTTGATTTGACCTGTCATAACTATGTCTTGCTATAAGTGTACCAGTAACCTAACATTAATATTTCAGACAGTGAAACTTAATTCTAGAATCTCGAAAGAATATTCAAATACATTCCAATACAAAATACAAATACATGTATATCTGTATACCTGTTGTTATATTCATTCCCATCCCTAAAAAATAAGGAATACAAATATATAGGAGAGCTATAAAAGCTTTTTATTATATACCTGAAAATTTTCCAGCTCAAATAAATGCTTTGCATGCTGATAAAATGGCACACACAACAGAAAAAAAAAATTGTATTTACACACTGTGAAATACGGTTCCAAATAAGGTATGACTGGTATCACTGGTAAAAATTTACGCTATGATATTTATCTGCCATTCATAAAAATGAGGGTATTAGCTACTAAACAATTGTTTGTTTTATTTTGTTACCAATTTATGAATAAAATGTCAAGACTGCAAAATTTTGTCATTGAAAGTTGTGGGTATATAATAAAAGGAATATTATACTGTAGTAACTTTCCTGATGCTTGTATTTACTTCTCACTACCAAAGAAGATTTTGACATCTTGCTCGACCTTTGGTCTCGCGCGATATCAAATTTTCTCCTGCAGCTCAAATTAAATACAGGCACCAGGGAAATCACTACAACACGATATTCTGTATTTATCTGGTAGGAAAAAATGTCTGAAACTATCTCCGTATTTCAGAAACCAATGCAAACTTTTCAACCTTAACCCTTTACCACACAATCCCAAGTTTTAATGACCCTGAACAAAGAAGGTTTTTTGAAAAAATACTGGGGAAAGGAGAAAATGGTATCCAGCATTTTTTTTCTTTTCCCACAATACATTCTACACTTTCAGAGCAAATCCCACCATTTCAGCGAGGTTCACTTTGTTGTGCATGTATACAAAATACTTCAAATTTCAATGAGTCTAAAGGTCTTCCATGTGGTATAGAGTTAAATGAAAGAGAAGAACTTTATGCCAGAATAAGATACTATGTCTAAAGACCTTTAAAGCTTTCTCAGCTTTGATACAGAATAATTCTTTAAAAAATTCTGAAAATAGGTGAAAAATTTCGGGTATTACTTTCCAAATTAAGAATCTGGTGTGATGAATATACAGGTGATTTGCATTGAAGTATATTTTTCCAAGATATAAAACCTACTCAACAAGGTAAGATTTCGATCATAGTTAGCAATCTTAAGGCCCTGTATAATAGTTAACTCTTTACCAGATGGCAAAATTTTAGACTTGACCAAACTGAAAACATTTGCAGAATGACAAACTTGCTGTAGCTGAAAAGATGATTTTTGAAAAGATGGTTACTAGCATTTTCTCCTTTACCAAAAAGTTTTCAAAAGCCTTTTTCTTCAGGGTTGTTAAAACACAGAATTGTTTGGTAAAGGATTAAATCTTTACCACGCAATCCCGACTTTTAACGACCCTGAGAAAAAACCTTTTGAAAACACTGAGGCAAAAGGAGAAAATGCTGCAAACCAGCATTTTTTCCTTTTCCAACAATGTTTTCTACCCCAAAACAAATTTCAAATTTTCAGTCACATATATTTTGTCATCTGCAAATGCTTTCAATTTGGACCAGTATGCAGTATTGTCGTTTGGTAAAATAATCCAGGAACTCAATACCTTCTGCAGATGGTTTTAACTGCCTTGCTACAGAAAATTATAAAAGAAAAAATTAAATGTGGAAAAAGGAGAAATTGCTTGTACAAAGCAATTTTTCCTTTGGCCTTAACATTCAGTCATGCTGATTTTGCATGTTTTAAAAGAAACTTTTAAAGTCATCTGCTGTAAATTTGTTTAACCCTTTACCACACAATGCGGACACTTAACGACCCTAGGAAAGACTCCTGCTAAACAAATTGTGGGAAAATGCGAAAATGCTGGTTACATGCTGGTGACCAACATTTTCTCCTTTTCCCACGATGTTTTCTACCCTATCAAAGAAAAATCGCACCACTTGAGCCACAATGAAATTGTCGTCTACAAACGTTTTCAATTTGGAAAAGGCTAAAATTTTGTCGTCTGGTAAAGGGTTAAGAATGTATTGAGTTGAACCTTAACCAATCAATCCCATATTTTAACAGCATTTTCTCCTTTTTCTCCAATGTATTCTTCCCTTTCAAATACATATTAAATTGTTTGAGTCAAACTTAAATTATTTTCTGCAAATGCCATTAATACTGACAAGTCTAAAATTTTGTTGTCCGGTAAAAGAGTCATGCTGGCAAGCCAAAAATTTGTGTTTCATTATTTTTCCCTGAACAAATTTTTTCATCACTGTGCCAAAGCATAGGCGTCCTGATTGGTTGTTACACTTCTTGTCCAAATTCCATTGGTTCCTGAACTACTTGGTGATGTAACCGTCATATCCGCCATTTTGATCTTTGAGCCTGGATATCACTTCGAAGATTGTGAGCAAAACAAATACCAAGTATCTATATATATAAAAGAGAAATGGGATAACTTCATTGTGTACGTGTTTGGCTACCATTACACACAGGGGGACTGGAATTGTTGAAGGCTGATAAATACCTGTACCCCTTTAAGTTGCCTTGCCAATTCATTAGGCAAAGAACTGATTAATTACCATCTACAGACAAGTCAAGAAGCATCTGTGGACAGTGTAGATCAAGAGCAGACTGCACAGAATGTGCAGTCTGATCTCTGACCTACACTATCCACTTCTTTATTCTAGAATATGACCAAATTGTCTCTAGAATTTGCAGCAAGAACTGTATTAGTAGCTATTGCAAAATTGTGCTTTATCTATTTGGTAGTGAAGGACAGAATGTGCAGTCTGATCTCTGACCTACACTATCCACTTCTTTATTCTAGAATATGACCAAACTGTCTCTAGAATTTACAGCAAGAACTGTATTAGTAACTATTGCAAAATTGTGCTTTATCTATTTGGTAGTGAAGGACTTAACTCTTTACCAAACGACAAAAGTTTAGACTTCCAAATTGAAACTTTAAAAAAAAAAAAAAAAAAATTAAAGGTGGTTCAATAGTGGAATTTGTCTTTAATAGAGTAGAAAGCATTGTGGGAAAAAGACAAATGCTGGTTACCAGCATTTTATCCTTTTCCCACTATGTTTTCCAAAGCCCTCTCCCCACAGGGTAGTTAAAACTCAGGATTGTGCGGTTGAGGAAATATTTCCTGTAGTAGTCAACCAACCATTATAAACAGTACAAATGCATATGTTCCCTGAGTAGGAAGGGGTCCTTTGAAATTTAAGCAGACTTGACTGTAAACTGTAGGAGAGGAAGAGGACATGGATGGATGGATGGATTCCAGTATACTCCCAAATCTGAATTCATGGGGGGATGGGGAATAATAAAAAGTCCTTGAAAGGCACGAAAAAAGTCCTTGAAAGGCAAGAAAAAGCTATTGTAACTGCTTTGAAGCACAAAGGTTTAAGGCTACCAAGTAAATGAAACTTTAAAGGTGCATAACAAGCAACCTCTCCTTCTGGTTGTGTTGGGAAATCAGTTGAAAATGCTAATCGATGATCGGTTAGAATTGAAATCCACTTCTAATGAAGGATATGAAATTTGGTGTTTGGTTATTGTTTAACTTGGACAATTTAGTTATAAAACATTCTCGAACAAGAGGGCCATGATGGCCCTGGATCGCTCACCTGAGTCAATAGGCGAAATTTCACTCCAGGGTCACTCTAGAGCACGCACAAGGTTTTTCTAAGATTTGACCTAGTGATCTAGTTTTTGACCCTGCATGACCCAATTTCAAACTTGTCCCAGATTTTATCAAGACAAACATTCTGACCAAGTTTCATGAGGATCGGACCAGAAATGTGGCCTCTAGAGCGTACACAAGGTAAAAAGTTGACGCCGGACGACGCACACTGCACGCCGGACGCCGGACACAGCACGATCACAATAGCTCACCATGAGCACTTTGTGCTCAAGTGAGCTAAAAAACATAAGTCAAAAAAGAGCACCACATGCAGGTGCCAACAATTGGCTGTTGTTTTTCGACAGATAAAAATTACCCTAACAATTTTTTTAAAAGGTCACCCTAGGAACATTTCTGTGAAATTATTTCAAAATCTGACCAGCCATTCCAGAGAAGAAGAATTAAGAAATTCCTCTTCATGTCCTTATGGTGCAAATAGCCCCCACCACCAGAGCCATGTTTCTTGACAGATCACAATTTTGCAAACAATTTTTGAAAAGAGTCACCCAAGGAACATTTCTGTGAAATTATTTCAAAATCTGACCAGCAGTTTCAGAGAAGAAGAATTTTTAAGAATTTCTTCATGTCCCTATAGTGTAAGTAGCCCACAGCCATAAGAGCCATGTTTCTTGCAAAATTTTGCAAACAATTTGCAAAAAGGGTCACCCAAAGAACATTTCTGTGACATTATTTCAAAATCTGACCAGCCGTTTCAGAGAAGAAGAATTTTTAAGAATTTCTTCATGTGTGTATAGTGCAAGTAGCCCCCCCCCCCCATCAGAGCCATGTTCCTTGACGGATCAAAATTTTGCAAACAATTTTTGTAAAGGGTCACCAAAGGAACATTTCTGTGAAATTATTTCAAAATCTGACCAGCGGTTTCAGAGAAAAAGAACATTTAAGAATTTCTTCATGGCCGTATAGTGCAAGTAGCCCCCAATCACCAGAGCCATGTTTCTTGACGGATCAAAATTTCGCGGACAGATTTTAAAAAGGGTCACCAAAGGAACATCTCTGTGAAATTATTTCAAAATCTGACCAGCCTGTTCAGAGAAGAAGAATTTTTAAGAATTTCTTCATTTCCGTATAGTGCAAGTAGCCCCCATTCACCAGAGCCATGTTTTCTGACAGATCAAAATTTCATGAACAATTTTTGAAAAGGTCACCCAAGGAACATCTCTGTGAAATTATTTCAAAATCTGACTAGCGGTTTCAGAGGAGAAGATTTTTAAAGAATTTCTGAGAAAATTCCATTTCGTTGCCGTGGCAACCAGAGTTTTTCACAGAATCAAATTTTGTGTACACTTTTTAAAGAGGACCTCCCAAGGAACATTCCTGCCAAGTTTGGTCCAAATTGGACCAGTGGTTTAGGAGGAGACGATGTTTAAAGAATGTTGACGACACACGACGAACGACGCACGATGGACACCGGGTGATCCTAAAAGCTCCCCTTGAGCACATTGTGCTCAGGTGAGCTAAATAGGAAAAAATGTGCCTTACAAGCAGGCTCTCCTTTTTCCCACAATATTTTCGAACACGATTTTGTTAAGAGATCAAAACAACTGTCACACACAGTCGTTAAATTTGCTTTCTGAACATGTTCGATTGCAGTGAGACTTATTTCTTACCCGTATTTCAGTATGTCTTCCATATTCTGCAGACAGATCTGCTTAGATCTAAGTTATATTTTGTTGGAGGCTCATCTTGTTTTAAGTTATGAAAGCAAAAAAGGCTTCCACCCTTCAGACAACATATAAATTGTAGCTCAAATGTAGCTCTTTAATTAACTCTTTACCAAATGACAAAATTTTGGACTGGTCCAAGTTGAAAGCATTTGCAGATGCCAAATCAAATGTGGCTTGAAATTTGAAATTTGAGAAGGGTAGAAACATTGTGGGGGGGGAAAAGGAGAATATGCTGGTTATCAGCATTTTCTCCTTTTCCAACAATGTTTTCAAAAGGCTTCTTCTTCAGGGTTGTTAGAGTCGGGATTGTGTCGTAAAAGGTTAAAATGGTGAAAAAACAGACTACCACCATAATCCTTATTTCAATAGGATGCTATTCAACTTTGTCCATAACAGTTCATGTCTAAAGGAGAAATGATCGCAACAGATAATGTTAAATTATGGACATACCTGTAAAACTGCTATGCCAACTGCTACAGATGCTACTGGAATTAAATTCTTCTCGAGCCATCTTTCCCCTGCCGGTATGCATCCTTCGGTGTAGATGAAGTTGCCTCGGTCAAAATTCTGAAAATTGAAATAGATGTGATACAAACTGTTGCTGTAGCCACTGGCTGTTCTCCATATAAACATTGCAAATTACTACTTGACGGTGGCAAATACCTATGTGTGGTGCAATAATTGACCCTATTGGCTATATGTATCCAAACAGAGGCGGAGAGTTTCACAGTATGATTTAGAAATTTCCCCATGTTCTGTCATTTGATCATGTGTTACGAAAGTAAGGGGGTTTGATTACAGCCTGTGTCTTACAACAAAGACAACACATTTTTTAACACTCATCCTGCCAAACTTAAATTGTTGACAATTACAAAACAGGTTTGATTTTGTTAACCCTGCTAGAGGTCAAGAAGATACAGCCACATACCAAATAATATAAGTCTAGGCTGTATGATTATAAACAAGAAGATTTTCACAGTTTCCTGGATAAAACATGAGAAGCAGGGTTTATTTCAATTCAATGGCTAAATTTTGAACAAATTCAGAAGAGATCCACTAGGTGAAGCTATATGCCTAATTTGGCAGCCCTGGACTTAGAGTTCTGAACAGTAAGATTTTTAAAGTTTTCACTCTAAGAACTCTTGCAAAACGTGTGACCCCCGGGACAGGCCAATTTTGACCAAAGGACCATAATTTGAAGAATCTTTGTACAGTCCATTAGGTGAAGGTACTTAACAAGTTTGGAAGACCAAGACCATATAGTTTAGAACCAGAAGATTTTTAAAATCTTCCCTATATAAGCCCTTGTAAAAATTGTGACCTCCAGGGCAGGACGAATTTTGGCCCCAGGGATATCATTTGGAGAATCTTTGTAGAAGTCCATCAGATGAAGCTACATGCCAATTCTGGTAGCACTAGGCCATAATTATGGTTTAGAACCAGATGATTTTTTAATTTTTCCCTGTTTAAGTCAAAATGAAACTTGTGAAAGGGGGGGTTGGGGCCAATTTTGGCCCAAGGGCTATGATTTGAAAAAACCTTTAGTAGAGGTCCATAACATGAAGCTACATGCCAATTTTGGTGGCCCTAGGCCATATAGTTCAGAACCAGAGGGTTTTTAAAGTTTTCCCTATATAAGTCGATGTAAAACTCGTGACCCCTGGGTCAGGGCCAATTTGGCCCCAGGGCTATAATTCGAACAAATTTAGTAGAGGTCCATAAGATGAAGCTACATGCCAAATTTGGCAGCCCTAGGCCTTATGATTTTGGACAAGAAGATATTTTTAAACATTTCCAATATTTTTCAGTTTTGTTGCGTTCAACAAGATACAGGAACATACCAAAGTTTTAGCAGGTCAATTTTGGCCCCACAGCTATAATTTGAAGATTTTAGTAAAGGTCCATCAGATGAAGCTATATGCCAGTTTTGGTAGCCCTATGCCATATGGTTCAGAACCAGAAGGTTTTTAAAGTTTTCCCTATATAAGCCTATGTAAAACTTGTGACCCCTGAGGCAGGGCCAATTTTGACCCCAGGGCTATAATTCAAACAAATTTAGTAGAGGTCCATTAGATGAAGCTACATGCCAAATTTGGTAGCCCTAGGCCTTATGATTTTGGACAAGAAGATTTTTCAAAGATTTTCAATATTTTTTCTTCTCATGGCAACCAGTTTTAACAGGAATCACATTCTTTCAAGAAATTCTGAAGAGGATCACGGCAGGATCATTTCTGTGAAGTTTGGTCAAAATTGGATGGGCAGTTTCAGAGAAGATGTCTGAAATAAAAGTTTACACATGCACACATGCACGTATGGAACACACATGCACAGATGCACAACGGACACAGGGCCATGACATAAGCTAGCTGGCCTTTGGCTAGTGGAGTTAAAAAATGTGGGAAAAGGAGAAAATGCTAACCAGCATTTTCTCCTTTTTACCACAATGTTTTTTACCATGTCAAAGAACTTCAGTTCATCTGTACCACTTTCAGACTTGTCACCTGCAGATCCTCTCAATTTGGATGAGTCCAAAATTTGTTATTTGGGAAAGGGTTAAATAGCATTGAATGGCAGTTATATGACCAAAACTACTCCAAAGCAACCGAGAGTGCAGGTATGTGCAGGCTGATCTTGTTGTTCAATCTCTACAAAATATAGCTATGGTTGCAAACAGCAGGGTAAGAGTCAATAAGATTTACAATCATGCGTAAAACTTCCACAGCTCAATCTTATTATGCCACCTTAAACAAATTAGTGTTGATAACATCAGAAATTAAAACAAGTAGTAATCTTTTTTGATGACTGGAAAGGGAAATCATAATCTTTTTTTTTTATACTCTGTAAGCATTAAACTCTGACTTGTTATAGCTTGTGAAATAACTCTGACTTGTGATAGTTTGTGAAATAATCTCCAAAAATTTTTTTTCCCAAAATAGATACATGCACTTTCAATTATGTGTTCCTGTTTTTCCATAAGGTAGTACCATACTTTGATCTTTTTGATTTCTCTTCTGAAAAAAGAAGAAAATTTTGTATGCCCATTGATAACAAAAATATTTCAGCAAACTAATGAAGACCTAGCTTCCCCTGATAGGATTTGACTATGCTTCAACCTTTTTCACCTTTCCTTTTCCATTTTCCAAAAGAAATTATATTTGAAACCTTAAACAAACTGCCAAAATAAAATATGCATTTTTTGAAGGACACAGGTTTGATAGATTGTAATGTCTCAGGGGCATATTTCAAACTAAAATCACATATTTCTGGATCAACAAGTCTACCTGTGTCTATCAAGTTATCAATGGAAACCTTTATTTGAAACACCAAATTGCAGGATGTATTTAATGAGCAACACATTCCAGTCAAGTATATATGGCGTGCAACACACAAAAAGGGGCCTTCAGACATATGCGTAAAAGCGTGTTGTCCCAGATCAGCCTGTGCAGTCTGTGACTAATCTGAAATGACAATTCCCGTTTTTGTGCGATTTTCTGTTTCAAGAAAGTCTATTGTATGAAAAAATCTTATATAGTCGTAAATTGCCGTCTCGGATTAGCCTGTGCAGACTGCGCAGGCTAATCCGGGACAACACTTTATTAAAATGTCAGAAGGTCTCATTTCGCATGTTGCGGGCAA
Source organism: Tridacna gigas (assembly GCA_945859785.2). Taxonomy (NCBI): domain Eukaryota; kingdom Metazoa; phylum Mollusca; class Bivalvia; order Cardiida; family Cardiidae; genus Tridacna; species Tridacna gigas. The sequence continues at coordinate 44,916,802 of OX244030.2, read as the reverse complement.
TATCACACAAAAGGTCATGAAATCACAACATGTTTATCCAGAGGACAGTATCAAAGAGGAAGATGGTAAAACCATCACTCAAAACATATCATAAATTAAGGTGTTAGAAAATTAATCAAATCAATTGATCAGAGGGTCTTACATGAGCTGGTTTCATCATATCAAAACCACAATGTCTGTTTTCCATCACCTCCTGGAGAATAAAAGAAAAATCATGGGAGATAACTCATTACATCATTTTATTAAGTTGTAGCAGACAACTGAAAAAAATCCTTGTAAAAACAGAATAAAACAGTTATGATCCATGACCAAACAATCCTGTGTTCCAACGACAAAGAGGAAGGAGGCTTTTGAAAACACTGTGAAACGGGAGAAAATACTGGTGACAAGCAGTTCCTCATTTCCCTGTGTTTTCTTCCCTTTGACAGATAAACCTTGTCATTTGTTGTCAGCAGATGCTTTAAATTAAACAAGTTTTAGTCTGTAATGTAATTTCGTCATCAGCAAATGCTTTCAATTGGCATGGACAAGTCTAAAATTTTGCCATTTGCGAAGAAGCTATGGAGATAACAATGCAACTCTTTACAACAAAATTTTTGACTTGTTCAAATTGAAAGCAATTGCATACAACAATTAAGATGTGGCTGGAACTAAGCTTTTTGGCTGTGAAAGAGTAGAAAACATTGAGGTAAAAGGAGAAAATGCTGGTTACCAGCATTTCCTCCTTTTACCACAATGTTTTTTTAAAATTTTCTTCATCAGAGTCTTTATCACTTGAAATTGTGTGATAGAGGGTGAATCGGACAAATTTTATACCCTTAATGTGGATTTCACCACGGCAGTTACCTTTGCAAATTGGCTAGATCAAAATAAGAGTGCAATAAATGTGCAGTCTGATCTTTGACTGTCTTTCACTGTCACTTTGTTGAGACATTCTGAATGAGAGCAACCTTGAACTTGCAATTATTTAGACTGAAAATGTTCATTGGGTTTATTTTGGCACTCTAGGGGTCAACTTTTTACCAAAGGACATACCTGTAGACTTATCCAAATTGTAAGTATTTGCAGATGAAGAAATAAACTTGATTCGAAAAATAAAAAACTTTGTTTCTGGAAGGGTATGATAACATTGTGGGAAATTGAAAATTGTTGCTTTCAAGCATTTTCTCATTTTTCCAAAGTATTTTCAAAAACCGTCTTTCTAAGAGTTGTTGAAAGATAATATGGTAAAGGGTTAAGGCTTACTTACATTTGTGGGTCTACAGCATGAGAAAGGGACACCACATGCCTCTCCCCCGGGTGATGTACAGTTAAAATAGATATTCTGTTCCCAGTCTTTATATCCAGTCACACCACAACAATTTAACTGAAAAAAAGAGTTACCGGTAACACATAAAAAGCTGAAGACAACCTTTTGCTTCTCCCAGTGGGTTCTTTTTCAAAGACAATGTGACAAAAGGGTAATTGTAACTGGTATAGAACCCTTATGTGGGATGATTATCCATGTTAACCCTTTAGGACACATTCCAGAGTTTTAACAACCTTGGAGAAGAGGTGTTTGAAACATTGTGGGAAAATGAGAAAATGCCCACAATAATTTCAAAAGCTGTCTTTCAATGGGTCGTTAAAACTCGGGACTGTGTGGTAAAGGGTTTAAGGCAGTACAGATTAGAATGGGATCTTGCAGTGCCTTGCCCAGAAGTTGCTTGATTGAATATTACTGTACACTGCTATCACCATTAGCTAAGTCATATCATGGCATCACATCTCAATTATTCATGTATGTCCTGGGGTTCACTAGTACTAGGCTAGGTTGATTGATTGATTGAATGGTGTTTCAACATTATTTCAGTTATATCACAGTGACAATTCACAAATTCATGTATTTCCTGGGTTTCACCAGTACTAGGCTAGGGCTCTGAAGTGTCTTGCCCAAGGACACACCCACAAAAAATCCAGCGGATCAGGTGGGGCTTGAACCTGGGACCTCCAAGTTACGAGTCCCACACTTTACCACTGAGCAACGCAGAACCCCCACTGGGCTAGGACTATGACTCTTAAATGCATGCTCATAATAAAATTTTTCTTAACCCTGTACCACATAATCCTGACTTTTAATGACCCTGAGAAAGAAGCTTTTTGAAAACAATGTGGTATAAGGAGAAAATGGTAACCAGCATTTTCTCCTTTTCCCACAATGTTTTTTGCCCTGTCAAAGACAAATTTCATCATTTGAGCAACATTTAAATTGTCATCTGCAAATGTTTTCAATTTGGACAAAATTTTGTCATTTGGTAAAGATTTAACCCTTTCAAAAACAACAAATTTCAGACTCTTAAAAAGTTGACAGCATCTGGAGATGACAACCTTAGAATTGGTACAAATGAACTGAAGTTCTCTGAAAGGGCACAAAACACTGTGAGAAAAGGAGAAAATGCTGGTTACCAACATTTTCTCCTTTTCCAACGATGTTTTCAGAAGTCTTCATCTCCAGGGTCACTTAACACATGAATATTGTGTAAAGGGTTAAATGAACAAGAGGGCCATGATGGCCCTGGACGCTCACCTGAGTCAATAGGCGAAATTCACTCAACGTGCATAATTCAATTTCTGACCAACTGTCAGGTCAATTGAGCTTAAAATGTGGCCTCTAGAGCATCCACAAGGAATTTCCGTAAGTTGACCTAGTGACCTAATTTATCACCCCACGTGACCCAATTTAGAACTCGTCAAAAAATTTATCAAGACAAACATTCTGAACAGTTTTCAAGTTAATTGAGCAATAAATGTGGCCTCTAGAGTGCCCACAAAGTGTTTCTTAAATTTGACCCAGTAACTTAGTTTATGACCCCTGCTGACCCAATTTCAAACTCACCCAATATTTCATCAAGACAAACATTCTGACCAACTTTCAAGTCAATTGAGCAAGAAATGTGACCTCTAGAGTGCCCTAAAGGTATTTCTTTAATTAGACCTAGTGACCTAGATTATGAGCCCAGGTGACCCAAATCCAAACTCATCTAAGATTTCATCAAGACAAACATTTTGGCCAATTTTCAAATCAATTGAACAATAAATGTGGCCTCTAGAGTGCACACAAGGTATTTCTTTAATTTGACCTAGTGACCTAATTAAAGACCCCACATGACCCAAATTCAAACTCATGTGAGATTTTATCAAGACAAACATTCTGACCAACTTTCAAGTCAATTGAGCCAAAAATGTGGCCTCTAGAGTGCCCACAAGGTATTACTTTAATTTAAACTAGTGACCTAGTTTATGATCCCAGGTGACCCAAATCCAAACTCATCTAAGACTTTATCAAGACAAACATTCCGACCAAATTTCAGGTCATTTGAGCAATGAATGTGGCCTCTAGAGTGCCCACAAGGTATTTCTTTAATTTGACCTAGTGACCTAGTTTATGACCCCAGGTGACCCCATTTCAAACTGACTGAACACGTTGTGCTCAGGTGGGCTAACAAACTTAGAACAGGTTCACTACATACCAAATAACAAAGCTCTATGCCTTCAAGGTTTAGAACAGAAGAATTTTAAAGTTTTCCTTCTTTGTTCCTGTGCTAGAACTTGTGAACCCCGGGGCAGGGCCAGTTTTGACACCAGGGGCATCGTATGAACAAAGTAGGTAGAGGTCCGCTAGGATATGCTACATACCATATATCAAAGCTCTACACCTTCCAGTTTCAGAGAAGAAGAATTTTAAAGTTTTCCTTCTTTGTTCCTATGTTCGAAACTTGTGACCCCCGGGGCGGGGCCAGTTTTGACACCAGGGGCATCGTATGAACAAAGTTGGTAGAGGTCCGCTAGGATATGCTACATACCATATATCAAAGCTCTACACCTTCCAGTTTCAGAGAAGAAGAATTTTAAAGTTTTCCTTCTTTGTTCCTATGTTCAAAACTTGTGACCCCCGGGGCGGGGCCAGTTTTGACCCCAGGGGCATCATATGAACAAAGTTGGTAGAGGTCCACCAGGAGATGCTAGATGCCAAGTATCAAAGCTCCACGCCTTTCAGTTTCAGAGAAGAAGAATTTTAAAGTTTTCCGTCTTTGTTCCTATGTTTGAACTTGTGACCCCCGGGGCGGGGCCAGTTTTGACACCAGGGGCATCATATGAACAAATTTGGTAGAGGTCCACTAGGAGATGCTACATACCAAATATCAAAGCTCTACGCCTTCTAGAATCAGAGAAGAAGAATTTTAAAGTTTTCCTTCTTTGTTCCTATGTTCGAACTTGTGACCCCCGGGGCGGGGCCAGTTTTGACCCCAGGGGCATCATATGAACAAACTTGGTAGAGGTCCACTAGGAGATTCCACATACCAAATATCAAAGTTCTACGCCTTCTAGAATCAGAGAAGAAGATTTTCAAAGATTTTCCTATTTTTTGCCTTTCTGTTGCCATGGCAACCAGAGTTTTGGGTGGAATTCAATCTCTTGAACAACTTTGGTAGAGCTTCACCCAAGGAACATCCCTGCCAAGTTTCATCAAGATTGGCCCAGCAGTTTAGGGGGAGAAGATGTTTAAAGGAATTGTGGACAGACGGACAGATGGACGCCGGACAACGACCCATCACAATACCTCACCTTAGCACTTCGTGCTCAGGTGAGCTAAAAATGTAGCCAGGTATGAATTTCCTGTCCAATTTAAAGACTGAATTTATAGCTTTTTTCTATGTGCTGTCTGGTTGGTTTATATATTAACCCTTTAACACACAGTCCCAACTTTTAACGACCCTGAGAAAGAAGCCTTTTGAAAACATTGTGGGAAAGGAGAAAAAGCTGGTAACCAGCATTTTCTCCTTTTCCCACAATGTTTTCTACTCTATGGCAGACAAGTTTTATGTTTTGAGTTATGTTTAATTTGTCATCTGCAAAGGCTTTCAATTTGTACTAGCCTGAAATTTTGTCGTTTGGTAGAGTTAAAACCAATAGTTGCCACTGATAAATTGGGTGTTGCCTATTAGAAAGTTAGCCGAGATTTAACTGGTGCCAGTTTTACTTTTGTGAGAAACAGACAACACCACCAGACTTACCCAATCTCTCTGCACCCAGTCTACAAGATTCTGAAGATCTGGATCATCTCTGTAGTTTATAATCATGTTGTTTAATTGTGATTCAATCTGATGTTTCACCTGCAAAAAAGTATATAACAGATAAATATTCTGTTTCATTCCTGTCATTTTTCACCCTTTATCAAACAACTCCATGATGTTGTTGGCTGGCCTGTAGTAAAAACAAGATGTGTCACTGAGAAGTGACTGATGCCCCCGAAAACACATATGACCTTGCTGTGACCTTGACCCTATGGACATGACTCTTGCGCATGACATCGTCTCAATGTGGTTAACATTTGTGCGGAGTTATTTTGAAATTAAGTTGAAGGGGAAAAAGTTCTTGCCCAGACACGAAAAAAGCTACCCCCAACACATTTGACCTTGATGTGACCTTGACCTTTAACCCAAGGAAATGACTCTTGCACATGACACATTGACTTTATGTAGTTAACAGTTCTCCAAAGTTATAATGGAATTCATTCACAATTAAAAAAGTTACAGGTAGAACATGAAATATACACACACACCCCAACAATTTGACCTTGCTGTGACCTTGACCTTTAACCTATGAACATATGTGCATGACGACACATTGTCTCAATGTGGTTATCATTTGTGTGAAGTTACTTTGAAATTAGGTCAAGGGGAAAAAAGTTATGAAAACAACACCCTCCCTCCCCCATTCCCAAACACATTTGACCTTGCTTTGACCTTTGACCTTTGATCCAGGGACATGACTCTTGAGCATGAAACATTGTCTTTATGTGGTTAACAGTTCTGCAAAGTAATATTGAAATTCATTCATAATTAAAAAAAGTTACGGGCCAGACAAAAATACTACTCCCCCCCAAAACAGTTGACTTTGCTGTGACCTTGACCTTTCATCTACAGACATATCTTTCAAGCATAACACATCATCTTGATGTGGTTAACATTTGTGTCATGTAATAATGAAATTGAACAATAAAAAACAAAAAAAACAAAAAAAAAAATGACCCAGACACGAAAACAACTACCCCCTTCCCACCCCTAAACACAATTGAACTTGCTGTGACCTTGACCTTTGATCCATGGACATGACTATTGTGCATGACACATCGATTTTATGTGCTTAACAATTCTGCAAAGTAATACTGAAATTCATTGATATTTAAAAAAGTTATTGGCCGGACACGAATACTACCCCCTTAAAACACATTTGACCTTTCTGTGACCTTGACATTTAACCTGTGTACATATTTCTTGCACATGACACATAGTCTCGATGTGGCTAACATCTGTGCCAAGGGATAATGAAATTGAACACTAGGGAAAAAAGTTATGGCCCAGGCACGAAAATGGGAATGGACTGACAGACAGACTAAACAAAAACAAAAAGAAAAATTTTAGGGGCATAGAAAAACATCAAAATATTGCAATAGCTCATTTTTTTGTCATTGTCTCTGTTATCATTGTGCAAAAACTTTGACGTTTTCTCATACGACTATAATTACTGAAGATAATTAATTCAAACCTAGGCTAGTGGTCACTATCAAAAGGGGAACAAATACGGGATGGCAGGAAACCCTTACCTCGTTATCATACGGTAAAATTTTAAGACTTTCCAAATTAAACCATGTAGGAAAAGGAGAATATGTTAGCTACGAGCACTTTCTCCTTTTCATGAAATGTTTTCAAATGTCTTCTTGCTTAAGGCTGTTCAAAAGCTGGATTGTGTGGTAAAGAGTTAACAAATTTTTGACTGATGTATGCCCCTTCTCCAACTTGAAATTTTCAATGTAAAAGCAACTACAGCCGAGCATCGGCACAGCATGCAGTGCTTATGACTGTAATAAGTATTTTCTTTTTTTCCCACAATGTTTTCTAACCTTTAACTCATTACTAAACAACAAAATTTGAGACTGAATGAAATTGAACACATTTGCAGACGACTAATTAAATCTGGCTCAAATGATGATTTCTGTCTTTGATAGCAATGAAAACATTGTGGGGAAAGGAGAAAATGCTGGTTACCAGCATTTTCTCCTTTTCCCACAATGTTTTCAAAAGACTTCTCTTTCAGCTTCGTTAAAGGTTGGGATTGTGTGGTAAAGAGTTAACAGAGAAATACCAAAATTTTAGCTACCTTTTATTTGTTGTCTGCAACTTATTTTGATATGGATGGGTCTAAAATTTTGCCATTGGGTAAAAGGTTAAACTGCCAAAAGAACTGTCTGGTAAATCCTTAACATTTTAGCACATAATTCAAAGTCATAACCAGCATCTTCTCCTTTTCCCACAATATTTCAACCCTTTCACAGTAATGTGCCATCATTCTAACAACACTGATTTTATCCTCTGCAATTGCTCCCGATTTGGACTAGTCCTAAATTCTGTCACCTGGTAAAGAGTTTAAGATGTCTTAATTCAATAGAAACATGCCTTTTACAACTATGGTTGCCTTTGCGACCAGGATAGATCAAGATCAAACTGCACGAAATGTGCAGTCTGATCTTTGATCTATACGGTCTACAGACAAATAACACCATGATACTGTAATTATTTGGATCTTATTTCTAACCTGAAAATGCCTGTTGGATTTATTTGGCACTTTAACTCGTTACCAAACGACAACATTTTGAACGTTTCCAAATTGAAAGCATTTGTAGATGACAAAATAAATGTGACACAAAAACTGAAATTTGTTTTGGGAAAGGTAGAAAACATTGTGGGAAAAGGAGAAAATGCTGGTTACCAGCATTTTCTCCTTTTCCCACAATGTTTTCAAAAGGCTTCTACCCCAGGGTCGTTAAAAGTTGGGATTCTGTGGTAAAGGGTTAAGGGTTACAGGAAGAAGCAAATGGGGGTAAATCAACTTTTCTCTTTTCTTTACCAAACCAAAAAATTTTAGACTAGTCCAAATTGAAAGTATCTGTTACAAAATAAATGTAACTCAAACTGAAATTTGATTTGGGAAGCGTACTAAACATTGTTGGAATAGGAAAAAATGTTGGTTACCAGCATTTTCTCCTTTTCTCACAATGGTTTCAAAAGCTTTCTTTCTCCAGATTATTAAAAGTCAGGATTGTGTGGTAAAGAGCTACCAGAGAGGTTTTGTGTGAACATTATCTAGTTTCGTTTGGACAGATTAGCCTCTGGAGTACAATAATACTAGAAAATTAGATAAGAGAACTTTATTACAGTAACATTATCAGTTTTACCTAAAAATCAAGCATGTCATGGTCATAATGTTTGAATCTGTAGTCTTGTCAAAGCATAAGCCAAACTTAAGTCAGTTCTGAGGACGTTTATCCATTTACCAAACAACAAAATTATGATGCCTATTAAGCCTTCACCACACAACTCCGACTTTTCCCAAACCCTAAGGAGATCTTTTGAAAATGTTGAATGGAAAGGAGAAAATGGTGGTAACCAGCATTTCCCCTTTTTTTAACACTATTTTAAACACTACCAGAAAATACATTTTAATTTTTGTGTGTCACATTTACTTTGTCATCTGCAAATGCTTTTAACTTGGACATGTCTAAAGTTTTGTCATTTGGTAAAGAGTAAACCCATAAAGTGCTGAAACAGACTTCAGTTGTTTTTGTGGACAGAGTAGATCAAGATGAGACTACAGAGAATACACAGTCTGATCTTGGATCCACAATGTCCACAACAAAATCTGGAAAAAAAATCCTTGTAATGACAACATCTCAGATGTTTTTCCTAACTGAAAAGGACCTTTTCAGAGCCCCAGATAAGAGGGAGTGATAGTCTTCTAAATCCATTATTTCTCTTCCAAACCCTATGTTGTGGGTACTCATTAGAATCTTCTTGATGAGACGATTCTAATGAGTACCCATTACATAGGGTATAGTGGAGAATAAATAATATTTTCAATTTGAAAATCAAAATCACTCCCTCTGTCTGGACCTCTGACCTTTTCACTCATTCAGTGCTCTAAGGATGAACTCTTTACCAAACAACAATTTTTTAGACTTGTGTACATTGAAAGCATTAGCAGACAACACATAAAATGTAGCATAAAGAATAGGATTTGTCTTTAAAAGGGTAGAAAACATTGTGCAAAAGGAGAAAATGCTAAATTTTTCCTTTTCCCACTATATTTTCAAAAGCCTTCCTCCTCAGGGTCATCAACCCTTTACCAAATAATCATGTGTTGGAACGACCTAAAAGGGAAAGGGTTTTGAAAACATGGGAAAAGGCGAAAATCCTTGTAACCAGCATTTCTTTTTTGCCACAACTATCCTACCAAAGATCTTTGGCTACTTTGTAGGAAAATTTAAATTTGTCCTCTGCAGATGGCCTTCAATTTTGGAAGAAAAAAAAAAGGTGTCTGTTGGTAAAGGGCAAAAACCCAGCATTGTTGTTAAAAGGTCAAAGGATGATAGAAAAGGTCAATGCTTACCCAGTTTTTGTAGACAAATGCCAGAATACCAACAACCAGCTCAAAAAAGAAAATCAGTCCAACACAAACACAGAACTGAAAAAAGAGAATTACGGCAATTTCTGACTGTTTTGTAATGTACAAATTTCATGCTGTTTTTAACCCTTTTCCACACAATCCCAAGATTTAACAACCTTAAGGAAGATGGCTTTTAACTCTTTACCTAACGACAAAATTTTGGATTGGACCAAATACAAAGCATTTGCAGGCGACAAATTAAATGTTTATTTTGTCATCTGCAAAAGCTTTCAATTTGGGCAAGTCTAAAGTTGTGTTGTTTGGTAAAGGGTTAAATGGTGGTTTATGTATTGGATACTGGTAAAAACATTGTATAAAAAAAAGGAGAAAATGCTTGTTACCAAAGTGTTCTTCTTTTGCCCAATGTTTCCAAAAGCCATCTCTTTCAGGGTCATGAAACACAGGATTGTTTGGTAAAGAGTTAAAAACATTTTGGGAAAAGAGAAAACGCATGCCACTAGCATTTTCACCTTTTCCCACAATGTTTTCTACTCTTCAAAAGGCAGATTCAGTTTTTTAGATACATGTACATGTAGTTTGTTGTCTGCAAATAATTATAGTTTAGGCAAGTGTAAGGTTTTGTTGTAAGGTAAAGAGTTATAGAAGAGTGCCTTTTGAAAACATAGTGGTAAAAGAGAGAAATCTTTGTAAACCAGCATTTTCTCCTTTCCCAACAATGTTTTCTACCCTTCTAATGGCAAATTTCAGTTTTTGAGTCACGTTTCATTTGTAGTCTGCAAATGTTTTCAAGATGGACCAGTCTAAATCTTTGGCATTTGGTAAAGAGTACACACAAGGTTTTTCAAAGATTTGACTTCGTCACATCTTATTTGACTCAACTTTCAAACGTGTAAGAGATCTCATCAAGACAAATTTTCTAAGTTTCATGAATGTTTGAGAAAAAAGGGTTGTGTCATAAAATTGAACAGAAATATTTTTTTCTTGTGGCCTACTTTTCACCCATGGTAGTTTATTTCCAACTTCGAATATTTTCAAATTAGGCCTAAATATCCTCAAAACAACCACTTTGAACAAGTTTCATGAGCATTGGAGTGAAAAAGTGGCCTCAGGTAAGCCAATAATAATATCCTTTTCATCAAATTTCTTTTCTTTCACTTTGTGCAATTTGAAAAGATAGTTGTTTGGTTAAAGATTTGAATGTACAATAACTGGCCCACAACATGCAAATTGAGACCTTCAGACATTTGCGTAAAGTGTCGTTCCATATTAGCCTGTGCAGTCAGCGCAGGCTAATCCGAGACGGCACTTTACGACTACATAAGATTTTTTCATACGATAGTTTCGTGAAACAGAAAATCGCACAAAAAAGGGAAGTGCCATCTTGGATTAGTCACAGACTGCACAGGCTGATCTGGGACGACACACTTTTGTGCCTATGTCTGAAGGCCCTTTTTCTTGTGTTGCACACCAATTAGTACAGTTTGCACCAGTTTCTCATGGCACAGCTTGTTATCAAAGCAGAAACTATGTGTATAGCTTTTAGATCAGACTGATATATTTTATGATGTTTGTCCCATATTTTGATGATACACTTATCAGAAAAGCAAATGAAGGTACATGTATACTTTGGATCATAGGCACTATTTTTCAACGAAAGTTTGGTGACTGTAAATGAGCCATACTCTGTGAAAACAGGGTGTAATGCATCTGCAAAAAGTATTGAGTGAGGTCAGTGTGTGCAGTCCCTGCAGGTAGACCAGGGTCGAAACTTTTTTGGTCAATTTTCTGTGTGTCAAAGGACCAGTCTACCTCTGGATTCTGTCAGTTTTTCCATAAAACAGAATTTTATGGATCCATAATAATAAATTAATCATGATGACTTGCCACACAATGCATTAAAGATATGCATTAAACCCCCTTTTATCAAAGTAGGCCTAAAATACACTATCATAACACTGAAGAAGGTGAATGGACTATTGATATGATTGCCTGTTCTTTATATTGGAAGTAATAATAAACAGTCCCTATAAAGATATCTCTGAATAAATTAAGATAACGAAAAAATCTGGCCTGTACATTTATCTGGGGTTGTACAAGAACTAGTGAGTTCTGGACCATACAAATGCCAGTCACACCTTTAATTCTTAACCATACAAAAAAGCTATAGACTCATCCCTACTAAAAGCATTTGCAGATGAGAAATTCATCTCAAATTATGGGATTTGTCTATGAGTGAATAAAAAACATTGTGGGACATGGAGAAAATAATGGTTACCAGCATTTTCTCCCTGACCCAAAATGTTTTCCAAGGGCTCCTTCCTCAGTGTCATATAAAACAAGAGGGCCATAATGGCCCTAAGTCACTCACCACAGATTTTTGACTACACATGACCCATTTCCAATCTCTTCCGAGATATTACGACAAACATTCTAATAAACTTTCATGAGTATCTGACTGAAAATTTGGCATCTGTAGTGGAGTGTACACAAGCTTTTTCTCAAATTTGTCCAAGTGACCTCCTTGTAGCCCAACATAGCCCATTTTCAAACTCATAGTAGATGTCATCAAGACAAACATTCTGACCAAACTTCATGAGTATTGGACAGAAAAGGTAGTCTCTAGAGTGTAAACAATGTTTTTCCAATATTTGACCTGGTGACCTAGTTTTTTACCTTATGTGACCCATTTTCAGACTTGTCCGAGATATCACCTAGACAAAGATTCTGACCTTCTTTCATGAGAATTGGACAGAAAATGTGGCCTCCAGAGTGTACACAAGGACATTGACAAGGTTTCTTTTAAGATTTGACCTGGTGACCTAGATTTTGACCCAATGTGACCTATTTTCAGACTTGTCCGAGATATCATCTAGACAAACATTCTGACTGTCTTTCATGAATACTGGACAGAAACTGTGGCCTCTAGAGTGTTCACATGGTTTATCTAAGATCTGACCTGCTGACCCAGTTTTTGACATGGCCTATTTTCAGTACCATTAAGATATCACCAGGACAAACATTTGACTAACTTTCATGAGTATTAGACTGAAAATGTAGCTTCTAGAGCATACACAAGGTTTTTCAAATATTTGACCAATGAACTAGTTTTTGACTCGACAATGACCCATTTTCGAACTTGTCGGAGATATCATCAAGACAAACATGCTCTTTCATGAGTATCAAAATGAAAATGTGGCCTCTAGAGGGTATACATGGTAAAAGTTGACCCTACACGACAAACAAAGCACGATCAGAAAAGCTCACCTTCAGAACTTTATGCTCAAGTGAGCTAAAGACGAGCATCTGGTAAAGCTTTACTTCATCAACTTTACAGTGTGCACCTATCCCTGTTTGGATAATCCGGTTGCATACATGTATTTTAATAACAATCTCTCAATAATTTGAATTTATTCTCATCTGAAAAAATAAATTTGAACACAACTACACATTAACATGTTTGACAGAAATAAAATCTTACATGAATACTTACAAACATTAACAGTTTTGTATTTTCCCTCAGGGCCCCAACACAACCAGCAAACCCAATGATAAACATGACTCCCCCAGTAATAATAAACAGCATGGCAGGGTCCAGAGCAACATTGGTTAAGCGCCCAATATTTTTAAAAGTGTCCTTCTCTGTCCACGCCCAAAGTCCAATTGCACAAACTGCTGCTCCCAATAGCTGTAAGTTCAAGGCACAATTTTTTTTTTAACCCTTTACCATTCTACAAAATTCTAGAATCATCCATATTGAAAGGACTTGCAGACGGCAAATGTGGCTAAAATGATGGTACTTGCCTTTCAAAGAGTAGTAAACTTTGTGGGAAAAGGAGAAAATGCTGGTTACCAGCATTTTCTCCTTTTCTCACTATGTTTTCAAAGAACTTCTTCTCTAAGATCATCAGAAGTCACAGTTGGTAAATGGTCCAATGGTGTTCTTTGATACTTTCAAAACCATTTCAACCAAATTTGTTCACATATTCTTGTGTTGTTTAAGTTTTAGTGGTTTGTTTTGTGTTTAAAACTGTTTTCAACATTATCCTAGATACATCTCTGCAACAAGTAGATCTTTCCATGCTTTCCTGGAGTTTCCTAACACCAGCACTTCCCACAACTTCTTTCCAAGCCAGTGGCTGCTTTCCTACATAAACATCAGTGAGGCTATGTTCAGATTTCAGAAGTAAGATGGGAATGAAACTTGTTGAAGCAAATGTCACTAATCATCTGAAAAAAATTGGCTCAGCTGAGGGATCGAAACAGCAACCCCTATGTTCAAAGCCCTGAATAATACCAACTGAGCTACAGGGCCCAGCTAAGAAAGTACTGTATAAACTTGTACTAATACTAGCACTACTGTTACTACTAATGATGATAAAATTCCTAATAATAATAATGTACATAATTATTATAATAATAGGAATAATAACAATGACAATAATATCTCTAAAGAGACTATACATTTAAGAAACCAAATCTTACATATTGCTGGGCCTCTGAGGCCTGCTTAAAAAGACCAATCTTACATATCAGTGGGCCTCTCAAGCCTGCTTGCAGTGCCTTGTCAAAGGAGACATTCCTCCAACTTGGGCTGCAAGTCTGTTCTTATAACAAATGCTGTTATTTTGGATACTTAACTCTTACCAAACAATCCTGAGATTTAAACGCCCTGTGAAAGAAGGCTTTTGAAATCATTATGGAAAACAAGAGGGCCATGATGGCCCTGTATCGCTCTACTGGCTTTTAACCCTTTACCACACCTTCCTTTACATAAAAATAAATTACTCTCACTGAAAACTGAACTTTTTTTTTGTCCCCCCCAAAAAATTTGAATACCCAACACCAATCATGTATTAGTGCAGTGTGATAAACAAGGGAGGCAAATGGTAACAAACTTTATATCTGTTGTAACAGGAGTTAGTTCCCTTGTTCAGTACACAAAAGTTTAACAAGTGATTCCATAATACTAAAATATTTTCTCAGTTTTTACTATTTAAGCCTTTGTAAAATGTGTTATCCCCAGGGCTATAGTTTTAAGTCTTGCTACAGGTCCACTAGATGAAGCTACATGCGAAGTTTTGTAACCTAGACTTCCCAGTTAGGAATAGGAAACAGACGATTCTTTCAGTTTTCAGTTTGTAAGCCCATATAAAACTTGTGACCACCCTGGGTGGGGCCGCTTTTGACCCTAGGGCTACAAAATGGGACAATCATGGTAGAGGTCTACTATATGAAGTAGCGTGCCAAATTTGGTAGCCCTAGGCCTTGCATTTAGGATCAAAAGATTGTTTGAAGTTTTCAGTATAAGCCCATGTAAAACTTCTGACCCTTCAGGTGGCACCAATTTGACCCAAGGGCTGTAATTTGAATAAACATAGTAGAGGTCCACAAGATGACGCTACCTGCAAAATGTGGTAGCCCTTATGATTTAGAAAAAAAAAAAGATTTTTAAATTTCACTATACGTTGTATAAGCCCATGCAAAACTTGTGACCCCTGGGGCAGGGCCAATTTTTGCCCCAGGGCTATAATTTCAAGGAATTTGGTAAAGGTCCATTAGATAAAGCTCTCTGCCAAATTTGGTAGCCTTACGACATCTTCCATTTAAATAGCTCCCTGATAATTTTTTTTTGTTTGTGTCGTAAAGTCCGTTTTTTTTAACATGGAAGACAAGATTATGATGGAGTAAAGCCAAAAATGTGAAAATAAAAATTATATCTAATTTAAGTTGCTTTTAATTCCATTTTTAAATTTCAGGTTGCTAATGTCATTTTTGACGGAATATTTGACAGATTTTTTTTATGTTCACAACATTAATAAGTTTAAAAATCTAAGTGTTTGCTTTATTCTTATTGCTAACAATGTATCATGGTAATAAAGCAGGGAAAGCATGATGTATATCAAGTATTATCTCTGCATAAAATATGTAAAGAACTGGTTAATTGAACTTTTTTGATGTTGACATTGTCAATTTTTGACGGAACAAATATTTGCAAACATAAATTTTTGACGGAACAAGTTTTTGCTTACATCATTTTTGACGGAACAATTTGTTGCTTGTATCATTTTTTTGACGGAACAAGTGTTGCCTACATCAGTTTTTGAAGGAAGAGGTTGTTGCATATACAAGTATGTCAAGCATGTTTATTTTCCTTGCTATACATGTTAATAATACTGATCAGCTGGTAAACTTATCAGTCTGTCGTAAAATTGCAGTTGCGGGATAACTTCTTCCACTGTAGGAAGTTTAATGCCATTATACACACTCTGTACTAAAATGTAATGCTTGTTACGTGCTTTCCTAATTTCAAACTATTTGCAATGCTTATCTTTTAAAAAGATGGTAGTACAGTGGGTATCCAAGACCACTAACCATACTGAGTGGAAATTTCAAGTTCGAAGAATTCATCATATTCCTGACCATACTGGGTGTAATAAAATCCAGTTCATTACTCTTGTTACATGGTGTCCAAATGCCATTTTTTGCAGCATGTTACTATACTAATCGTGATAACCACAGTTAAAGAGTCTGATGCAATCTGACAGATAGGAAAACGGCGATACAAAGCAGTGACATCAGTAAGAAACCCCAACAGTGTTTCAGGCCTTTAAGTCCTAGACACTACGGTTGAGGGTGGCCCCGCAGCGCAGATGGTCATGCCACACATCAATTCATTACAATAAAATTTCTTAACTATACAAGAGTAAAAAAAACTCCCCAAAGTAGGTATGATGATGATAAAATGTTAAATAGTTTTAGTAAAACTGAAGTAAAGGTTCTGAAGCCTGATTTGACTATCTTGGTGTATATGAGCCATTAACTACTTCTTAACACGAAGTGAATGTCAATACACAAGGACACCATGTAACAGTCCTGAGTGAAATGATTATAGCAATTGATAATTCTGAAATATCTCTTGGAAGATTATAATATACGATACTGTGTTGTTAGCTGTCTTTCAAGTTTATAGTCTGTAACACTGTGCTAGCTTTGTAGTATTTTTCCTGTGTGTAACCATATGCCTTAACCCACCTTGCATTCTACGGTATGTTTTTTCATCATGTGCACAAAAGGCCTAAACCTATAATGTACTCCACTTGCATGTTTCATTTTGTGTAGCTGTAGATAAATGTATTAATATTATAGTATATAGTATACTATTAGATATATGTATTAATATTATTATTATAGTTAATCATATCCATAGTTTGTGTGACATTCTTGTAATATGCTTTTTGTTCATCTGCACTCTAATCACACTGAAGAGTTTTTTTCCATTATGATGTGTTAACCCTTAAAAGTGCCAGCACCAAGTATACTTGGCTTTTGTAACCAGCCTAGATCCCAATCAGCAGGTGCATAACCGTGCTAGCTGATCAGAATCTACACTGAAAAGGACATATAGACTGAATTGATGAGAGGTTTCCATAAAATGGTACCCGGTAATTAAATAGAGATTATGCCATGTAATGTTTATCACACCTTTACCAGGCTCTAACTGCTTCTGACAGCTGTTTTCATCCATCAGAATATACGTGGTGTCCGTGGTTGTGAGGTAGAGCGTCGGCCTCGTAATCAAAAAGGTCAAAATATAAACACAATTATGAATAAATGTATGGTAACTGGCATTTTCTTGAATTCCTTTCGTCCAGTCTTTGTAAATGCAATCTACCTCAATTCAAAGTCATGAAAAAATGGGATTTCCCAAAGTCTAACTGTCCTTTGACATCATCATCAGAGCAAGATGCACTTTATCAACCTGATCACATACAGTTGTTTTCTTCCACAAAGGTAAAGCCCTATCCATTACCCATATGCACAAAAAAATTGAAAGTTTGTTGAAATATAATATATATGTGAGTCATAAGGTTGTCATTTATTCATAATTGTGTTTATATTCTGATAGTTTAAACATATTTATTTTACATCGATTGAGAAACAAGTTCTTACAACTTATAATAATCTCTCTCGATTCTGCTTCCTGGAAACTACACCAGTACTCGCGCCGAATGTGTGGGCCAATGAACAGTACCAAAGTTGACATCTGCTCCCGGGTATCGAACTCAAGACCTTTTTGATTACGAGGCCGACGCTCTACCTCACAACCACGGACACCACGTATATTCTGATAGATGAAAATAGCTGTCAGAAGCAGTTAGAGCCTGGTAAAGGTGTGATAAACATTACATGGCATAATCTCTATTTAATTACCGGGTACCATTTTATGGAAACCTCTCATCAATTCAGTCTATATGTCCTTTTTACCCAACATGTGTTTGACCAAAACCTCTGCCATGCCTGTTTTTAGCACTGCCATACCAGGATTTCAGAATTTGTAACATTTACAGTCCTACTAAGGACATCTCAATGTCCGGTTCAGTATCCCTATCCCCTGTATGATGAGGCTAGAGGTACAGTTAGTCTCAACAATGAGATATTTACAGCACTTCTTTGCATAATTGCACAGCACCCTTTCAGTTCCATTGTGAATTTTCCTGTAGCAAAGCTACAGCACTGTATTGACTTTTTGTTTTGTCGGTTTAATTTTTTGTTAGCAGCAAAATTTGATTAATTTTTAGTGACACACATGACCAGGGAGTTTTCCAGTGTAAACATCTTGAGTAACAGAGGGGTGTTTGAAATAGAAATATTTGTTTTTGAAAGCAGGGATTATTGAATATGCAAGCAGCAGGTATGTTCAAATTCTAGTTTTGTCGTCAATTTGTGAAAATAAGAGTGTAACATGTGCACGAAATATGTGCCAGGATTTCAAGTATTTTTTTATCAATTGTCTCAGTCCCCAGAGAAAACCCATCAAAAACTAAAATCTCATTCAGGAACTATCTGGGTTATCAGTTTACTAGAGGTACAGTACCATTCCCGAAGATTCTGCCTTTTGCCAATGCTAGAGGAGCATTTTTACCTCAGTCCACAGCCTTCTCTAGCTTTGAACCAAGTTCAACAAATCCCTTTATTTTCAAAAGATCAAATTTGCTGACTGCAAATGCTTTCAATAAGCAGAATTATAAAATTTTGCCTTCTGGTATACCCTTGTGTCCAGTGATCTTGTGTCTCCGGTAATCTTGCGCACCTTAGTAGATTTCTATTTTGCAAGTTTGTTTGTTCAATTCTACCCAGTTCTGCTGTGTTCCTTAGAGCCTAGGAATTCGGAATAATAGACAAAGCTTTAGAAAGTAACTTCAGCTTCAGTTTATACCTTAGAGTGTCTAAAGTTTGTCTATGATACTGCCAGGATTCCTGACTAACATTCATAAGTTAAGCACTACCCAATGACCCAATTTCTGATGAGGCTGGCTGTAACATTTTGCCCGTCAATCAAACAAGTAATTTTTGTCTCATCACAAACACAAATAAATGAAACACATAGTTCACAACTTTTTAAGATATCATTAATACCTTTAACATTATTTTCTTTATTTACATGCAACCTTTATCTGACGAGAGATTTGTTTCCTATTTTGCAACTCTTCTGTCAAAGTTCTGAATCAAAGATTATATAATTATACTTTGTATACATGAGCAACAAATACTTCAAAAATCCTTTGCAGTGGCATCATTTAATATAAGCGCGCAAGACCATCGGACAGTTGTATACTAGACAAACCCCACGGTTAGTGGTTAACAATACTTCTTCAATGTTTGTGGAATCTTATAATATAACATGTTTGTATCTTTATAAATTGATAATGCCTTTAAGGATCTTACAGATCTTTTGATTAATTAAACAGTTTCCTACTTAGGTGCGTAAGATTATCGGATAGCATTGTAGTAGAACATGTCTAATGAACGATTCAGAAACTATTTTGCGTGCAAATTGCAATCCCTTGGAATTAAATTTAAAAACAAAAAAGCCATGCTCACCCAAAATAGGACATTGAATCCAAACATCAAATATTTCACGCAACAGCTTACTTCAGAG
Organism: Tridacna gigas; assembly: GCA_945859785.2. NCBI lineage: Eukaryota > Metazoa > Mollusca > Bivalvia > Cardiida > Cardiidae > Tridacna > Tridacna gigas. The sequence continues at coordinate 44,897,358 of OX244030.2, read as the reverse complement.
GCATCTCTTCTCCTTTTCCTGGGCATTGTTAGCGTCCGTCTTCTAAGTTCAATTACAAGAATGGTAATTAATAACAAGCAAACTCGCCCTCTTAGCCGTACTTATTTACAAAACAATGCACGTAGTGAGGATAAGAACAAATTATTCCGAATGAAAACGAAAATATCGACATGTTAACTCTGCGGGGCCTCTAAAGCTTGCTGACTAAATTTGTCGACACTGGCAAAGTGTATTCCCCGGCCCCACTCGTAAAAATTGGCTAGAATTCCCGGCCCCAACGGCCCCCCCCCCCATGCTAAATCTTTTATTTATTGCTTGATTCTGTTGAAATTAGTATTATATGAAAGCTTAGATATTCGCCTTTCATATGATATAAAATACAATATGATCATTGAAATACTTTGTGAAATATTATCAATAAAAAATGGGTAAGTTTTTCCTTTTTTCTTCCAGGTATTTCATGAATTACACAAATCCGGTCCCTATGATAAATCCTTTATTTCATGGAAAACTTCGCGGAAATTGTTTCTAAATGAAAATGTAAGTCTTTGGCTTTCCAACAGTACAAAAATTATTGAATTCCAATGGAAAAATAATGGATTAGTAGGTTTTTGAAATAAATGAATGAAAAATCAAGTTTCTATATACCATTAGAAAGGTCATAACCTAAGTTTTAATTTGGTGACACTTTCTTCAAATTTGGCACACAAATAAAATATTTAGCCTGGGGGCCCTTGGGGCCGGGAATTATAGCCTATTTTTATCGAGTGGGGCCCGGGAATACACATACCCTCGATACTCATAGCAGGTGTCGAAATGACAAATGTCTTGCTTGTATCACCTAATTTCCTAGACAATTAAAATAATTGCTTTTATCAATGTTCTGCTTGTGTATTGATCAGTGATTTCGCGCCGACCAGAGCACCTATAATGCTTTCTTCGAGTTTCTTTTAACAATTACAATTACAACAATTACAATTCTTTATTGGCAAACATCGACAAAAAATTGTCTATGGCCATTTACAAAATGACAGAATATGGCAAAGACAAACAATTACCAATGCAAAAGCAGTATAATGAACTCAAACAAACAAACAAACAAACAAAAAAAAAAAAAAACAAAAACAAAAAAAAAAAAAAAAAAGTACAAAGTTTTTAAAGACTACTAAAGAAATTTGTTTAAGGAACAGCAATAGTTTGAATGAATTCGTCACGAATGGAATAACTTTCTGAAAGATATTTGCAAATAGAAAACAAAGTTTTTATTTTTGACGATGACATTAATTTAACAAAATAATTACTATTGGGTCTTGATATATATCCAATATGTTTTCGTCTCAAATGCTCGTATTTTGGACAGCAAAGTAAAAAATGATATTCATCCTCAACAACTGGCGAAGAGCAAATTCTACAATGTCCATTATCTCTTTGTGTACCAGTAAATCGTCCTGTTTCAATTTCTAGTTTATGGGAACTAAGCCTAAAACTTGCAAATATTTTTAACAATTTTTTGTTTGTTATACTGTTAAGGTAGCTTTCATATATAAATTCATTTTTAAATCTACAATAATAATTAAGCTTACTGCAATTATTAATTGACGTATTCCAGCTCTGCACATACTGGTCATATAACCTGGTTTTCAAAATTGCAGCATTGTTGACACTTACATCAAAACTTAGTCTAACGTTTGTTAGACCAAGATAGTCAATCACTGAATTGACCCTCTTGGCCCAACAAGCATTAGTAACATAATTACATTGATCGATATAAGCATCGTATAAATTTGAATGACTTTCGGACATAACTTTACACCAAAACTTTAATGCACGCTGCTTACATGTCACAGAGAAAGGTAGTCTTCCAAATTCCCCAAAGATGGCACAATTTGGAGTTTGTTTTTTAATTCCCAATAAATTTCGTAGAAATCTCAAATGTAAATTGTCTATACTCTTAAAATTGTATACACCCCACACCTCTGCACCATACAGTAAGATTGGTTTTACCATTGAATCAAACAATGAAATTTTTGTCTTAATATCGAGGGGATTTTTATCAAAGATTCTCAAAAGATTATTATGTGCTCTTAAAGCTTGGTCAGTCAAAGTTTTTACAGCTAAATTGAAAGAACTTGTATAATTAAAAACAAGGCCCAAGTATGTAAAACTGTCAACAAATTGAACTACTTTTCCATTAATAAAAATATTTTGCTGTTTTAAAGATTTTCTTTTTTCAAATACACAGACTTTGGTTTTATCAATATTTATTTCAAGACCCCATTTACATGAATATTGATATAAACTATCGACTTGAGATTGAAGGCTCTCTTGACTAGTTGTAAAAAGAACTATATCATCTGCAAATAAAATCAAATATTTTGATAGTAATTCTAAGTCAGAATCGTTCAATGAGTTAAAATCTAAATTTTCAGTTATATCATTAATGAAAAGAAGAAATAATATTGGCGATAAAGGCTCTCATTGCTTTAGACCGAGGCTGACATTGAAAAATTCAGATAAATTAGTATTGTTTGTTAATTTTACACATGATCGAACCGTTTCGTACATCGATCTTATCATATTTGTAAATTTACAACTTATACCCAGTTCAATAAGCTTATAGACTAAAGCGTCTCTTTCAACAGTATCAAATGCCCTCTTGTAGTCAATGAAGATACACCAAAGTTTTTTTTTTTTTTTTATTTTTTGATAAAACTTTCTGTATTATAGTATGGAGAATAAAAATAGCATCTGCTGTGGAACGTCCATTACGAAATCCAAATTGATTTTCATAAAATACACCATTATTTTCACACCAGTTGTTTAACCTGTTTCTTAGAACTAATGAAAAAATGTTTGCAGTTATATTAACCAGCGTAATACATCTGTAACATTCTGGATTATTAATATCCCCCTTTTTAAATAACGGAACTATGGCACCTTTTGTCCACGCGTCCGGATAATTACCTGAATTATAAATAAGATTAAAAATAGAAGTGCGATATGGAGATATAGAATCTTTACAATCAATAAAAAAGTCTGCAATATTGCCTTCAACATCACTACTTTTGTTTCTATTCATGGACCTAATAACTTTTGTTAATTTCATCAGTGGTGATATCTCTATCTAATGCTTCTATGATTTCTTCATTGTCGGTGTCAAAATCAAATGATTGCCTGGGACATTGTGTTTCCTGATTATTAGAAATATTTGAAAAATATTGAGTAAAATCGTCCGCTGATAATTTCGAGTTTTTCTGTGCAGACGAATTAGAAAGACGAATCCTTTCCCAAAATTTTCTAGGACTGACCCTAGCCAAATTACAAAGATTTACTTTCTCTTTTTGATAATATGTCTTTTTAGATTTACGTTTAGTTTGATTAAAGTCTGATCTAGCTTTCATAAAAGAATCTTTATTTATGGGAGTCTGGTCCGACAGAAATTTACGTTTTGCTTTGTAAAAATTTGTTTTAGCCAGTCTGCAAGCACTGTCAAACCACGGAGATTTCGATTTTTGACGTTTTTATGACCCAGTATAGACTGTTTTTCCACACAATGAGAAAGAAATGTCATATACAAGCTTTGAAAATTGGGACATACATTCATTTACATCAATCTCTTCAATTCTAAGACTATCTACTAAGTTTTGAAATAAATGAGTCTTGTTTTCTAAACAAGAAGACAAGTCATCCTTTATTCCTTTTTTTCCAGAATATTTTATCAACATACGTGTCTGCATTCGAACACTGGACATTAAAAGTTTCATATATTAAACAGAATGTAATTGGACTGTGATCACTAAATTCGGTTAAAGACTTAACACAGAAATTGGTAATCATATCAAAATTTGAAGAATGCGTGATTAAATAATCAACTGTACTATTTACAGAGTTACCCCTACACGTACCATGGTATGTATAATCTCCTTTTCTAATCGACCGTTAACAATGCTAAGTTCATTCTCTTTGCATAATGTCAACAGATTTTGTCCAAACGTATTAATAGATTTGTCACTATTCATGCGCGTGAGCAAAAAATGCTGATTATTGTACGGTAAATCTACAAATCGATTGAGACTATCCAGACAAACATAATCAGCTTGATTACTGGTCCGTGAATTTAGATCACCTAAAAGAAAAACACTACCCGAAGAAGAATACTTTCGAATAGAATTATTCAAATACTCAAAAAGATCATATTCATACAATGAAGATTTAGGGGTTTTATACACTTTCGATTCTTCCGGTGGAAAGTAACATGTACAAAAATAGCTATCATATTCTACATCGGGCGTATTTTTTAATACTTTGAACCATGTAGCACCGTTAGTGTTTAACTCTACTAACTGAATATAATCCCAAAGGCTATTTCTAAAATAAACAATAACTCCCCCACTATCACGCTTTGCCCTAGCGTTAAATTTTGGACGGGGACAGCTAAAATAATCATATCTTTCTATATGTAAATCATTCAGACTGGAATGCCACGTCTCCGTAAACAACAATACATCATAGTCAGAAATCAAATTAATGAAACACTGGTCATTTATTTTAGAGCCTAAACCTTGTACATTCCACAGGAAAAATGAAAGCTGTTCACTACCACACCCCAGTGTAAAGCCGAAAGTAGCAATGGTATCTACGGTATACATCTTTCTGTCTATGTATAGTTTATCAAAAGAAAGGGAAGCCGTTTTTTCCCGCGTCACGGGCTTTCTTCATGGCATCGAATAAGATCTTTCGCCTTTCTTGAATACCCTTTGGAAATTGTTCAGTCACTCGAAAGTTAGTTTCTTTCAACTCCTGGGAAGCGCGGCTTTTTATACAATCTCCGAGCAGAGTTGTCGTTCGTTACCTCACATACATCTCTGCGATGGGCTAAATGACAAGAATCTTGTCAAACCGAGGAAAACATGTTTTGTTACTGTTTAACTGTTTCATGTGTAACATGATAAAGTAGACAAAGCAAATATGATTCCAGATGCATTATAGGTGCATTTAAATTGATGAATTTACCTGTATACAATGGAACTATTTTTTCGAGTTTCTTCACTGATCAGATTCCTACGCCAATTGTAAACCGAATGGCTGCGCCCACGAATGAAGACAAGTTAAACAAAATTATACAGTCCTGTGACAGTTTCGACAAACCAATGGATCTAAGTTTGTAACATCAAAGAAGAGATTGTCGTCCTTTAAAACACATTTTGGCTTTTCAGAAAACCCCTCTTTTCCACATTTTCTCCCACTAAGTTTGATTGGCCGTATGCCGTTTGAACAGCAAACAAAACAATCGATACATCTTTCTTTCACCGGCGTTTGTGTCGCCATTTGGGGTTATGGTCATGTGACGGAAAATCTCGCGAGAGGACGGACTACTTTCTAAGCCCACTACAGAGGTGAATGTGAATGAACCGGAGTGCAAGAGAGTGCTTTTTATACGCATTTTGTCAGGGTAGTGGTTGAATTTAACAACAATCGGACGTTTTTTGTCTCTATTGTATTTTCCTAGCCTATGACTGTGCTCTCTCAATTTTAATAGAATCATGAGCGTCTTCAATTTTCAGCTTGTCACGAGAGAAATCATGGATAACTCTCGAACAGTTTTCATCACGCCTGCCCTCGAGTGAATCACATTCCGTTATTGGAGAGGTCATCAGACCTCTCCAACAGTGGTGAGTTTAAAAGGCAGACTGCCACAGAAATCACTGTCTAAATCCATTTGTTTTTGCGAAGTTGTTCTGATACACAGTCTATTTCGTCATGGTTTTATAAACAAACCGAAATCAAAAAACTGAAACAGGAAATAAACGTTTTTTTTTCTTTATATGACGGATTTCCAAAAAGATTTATTATACTATATTGATTGTAAATGATCTCTCCAATAAATGCAATTTTTCATTAAACAAATAAATCTAAGCAAAGGGAAACAAATTTCGTTAAAAAAGAGAAAGAATACTGCGGGAAAAAATCCCGTGGCTTGATACTATCTGGAGAATTCGTACCCTGGAGAACTCGTACCCTAATCCCAAAGCACGAGTTCTCTGGAGAACTCGTACCCCACAAATAGATATATATAGGTTGATCAGTATGTTTTCAAGTTCTATTTTTCAAAACTGACTAGAATCTTGCATTTTTCTCGGTTTTATACAAAAATTCTATGGATTTATAATGATAAAGATTTAATGAAATAACACACAGAGTTGCCTCTATTATGCGGGATTGCGAGAATCCCGCGAAAATCAACTTGTGAGCGGAAAAAAAGTCCTGCCTCTTCGCCCTACGTGCCGCACACCTCAAAAGAGTCCGTGGTCCTTTGGTTTTGGGCGGATTGCACAGGCTGACATGAGTCGATACTTTTTGCAGATGCGTTAAGCGCCCTTTCTCAGAGCATGGCTCATTTATCTACTTTCTTAAATTTTTAACGTTTAGACAAACAACCTCTTCATCTTACATGTCTGCACCAGACAAATTTTTAAATTATTGTGGGAAGAGGAGAAGCTGCTAGTCACTGCAGTTTCTTCGTTTGTCACAATGGTTTCCATCGCATCAAAGCACCATCTTCCACATTAATTATCAAAGTTTGAATTGTCGTCTGCATGCCTTTTCTGTTTGGGACAGTCCAAACATTGCTGTTTGTTAAAGGATTAAAAAATGTTACATTTATTTTTAACATGTCTGGTACTAGTATTATGTATAGGCCACCTTTATTTATTGTCATCAGGTAAGATTCTTGCATATTCAGTGGAATTAGCATATCGTATCAAATTTTAATTGAACGGTTTCTCCTTTCCAAAAATATTTTGGCTTATCTGAGCACACATTACAAACATTCACTAGAGGTTTGTTCCTTTTGAAAATGAGCCAAATGGGTCATCATCTTCAGTTTTGTGTCCTTGAATTTTGGGAAAAAAAAAAATGCATTTCTGAGCATGTTAATAGCATATGGCCTACAATTCCTAGAATATTATAACAATGTGGAACACGTACTGTTTTGTTCCTTTACTGCAGCAAAATTGAAAAAAAAAAAAAAAAGATGTTTTTCTCTCATTCCTTTAATTCCTAACTTGTTTGTTTACATATACCAAAATATATTGAAATCAAAAGCCAATAAACTATTTGAAAACATTGATGCCGACCTCTCCTGGCTTCTTTTTTAAAGAAGACAACTTGTACCCATAAAAAGTAAATTATCCCGCATAGAACGGGACTGTAGATCTAAAATGTCATCCCGCACAGATTTCAGCATGGTGTATTCTCGTGACATTGAATCAATCCTTTCCTTTTCCTTTTTTAATTGTTGGCAAAATTCTGACTGTTTTGACTTTAAATCATCAACACTTTGACCATCAAATAAACGTGAATTTTCTAGTTCTTGTACCTTCTGATTCGACTCCTGCTGCGATTTTTCTAATGAACATAAGCGACTATCCATAGAATTTAGTTTCTTTGTAATATCTGACATTTTACTTTCGATCGAGTCTAATTTGCCCAGCTTTTTATCTAAAGAGTCCAGTCTCTCTAAAATTGACTGCTGGAATGATCCTATAGTACTTACACCTGCATTTTGGATAGGTGAAGGGTTGATGAACTGTTGCTGCTGTTGAGGTGGTGTGTAAAAAGCACCAACTGGCGTTTGATAATTAGCATAAGCGTTCATAGAATTCATGTTCAAAGGTTGAATGTAACTATTTGAATTCACACTGTTTTGAAAACCACTTTGGGAACTACAGTTATTTCCATGACTGGACATTTTACTCACTGTTGATTTTTTTTCTGGCTGACTTTCGCCATTGTCCGGAGATGTCAAACTTCTTTTAACAGATTTTTTAGACCCATTTTGATTCTTCTTTGATTTGGTCATCTGGCCACAATTAGCAACATAATTCACCAAATTAGACTTCACACTATGGCGTTGAAAACACTTTCTTATCAATGGTTTCCAATTTTTCAATAAATCATTTCACAGTAGAAAAATAAACGGCCGCCATATTCGAGGCATACGCGATTTAACAGTGCTACGCACATTATTCTTTCCAAGCATATCGGTGGACGTTTAACTTTTACCTTCATAGATATCAAACGCACTGGTCAGCGTCTCGCAAAGACTTGGAATGATAAATTAGTTTAATGCCGTTTTCAAGACTCTTTCAGTTATTTCGCGGGGACCATTGCATCTGTCCATGGATGCTTTCCTTTAGTTTTGTTTCAACCAGTATATCGATATATGAACAAAAACAGGCGTGATCCTCAGCTTTGGTGTAGTCCTGATTTACGCTGGCAATAACTACATGTAATATGAAATTTTCCATTAAAATAGGTCTCATAAATGATTGCCTTGCGAAGCTTATTTTAGTCAGCAAAATTCGACATGTGGAACAATGTAGAGTCAAGATAGAAACGCACTTTTAAGCAGTTTGATCTCACCTCACACTGCTCGCAAAATATGGTAGTAATAACAGAAACAGGGAGCCATTCTCATTAAATCAAATCCACTGACAAAGAAGAAAATCATATGACTGCTTTTGAAGATTGTGCAGAATCTAGATCGATCGCACCTTTATGTAGTCCGTTCTCAACTTGTATCTATCGTATCTAAGAATTTATCATGTCTCCTTTACAAATTGAGAAGGACATTGTGACGACAGAGTGCAGGTGTCTAAGAGCGGAATAGGCTCAAAGGGTAAGACATAAGTATAAATCGTAACTACCCAAAGGAAATTGCTGAGGCCCGTCGAAGCCTTTGGTCTGAGTACAAAACTCTTTGAAAACAATACCCGTTAAGTAAGGTCATCATACTCTACCCAGCTAAGCTAGCAAAGGATGGGCGTGTTATACGTGATTGTTTTCCCCACTGGAACACGATTATGTCAGCTAATAGCATAAATACCGCCGAAGTACACACTCGAGAACAAAATACCGACAAACAAGATGCTTCACGTGCTGCCCAAACTACTACTACGAATCCTACTATAATCCTACCAAGAAGATACATATAGATGTTTGATTATTACAAACAGATAACACATTATCTGTTTTCTGCTTTTAACAACTTCCTCGTATAGAATTCCACCGATATATCAATCAAGACAGTTGCCCATTTGCAATAGAATAACGAAAGTAGTAAACACAAAGATCGGAAGAGGAAACTTTCGCTATATATACAGCAAAAATACGCCAAAATTTTGAAATCGGTATATCTTACAACATACTGCGCAAAAAAGGCAGTTTTTTTTTTTATCAATTTTCGGGGAGAGAGGAATCAACAGGCGTCGAAACGACCATTTTTTTGAAAAAAAAAAAAAAATTCTATTGAGTGTCGAAATTACCAAATTAGGGGTCGAAACGACCAAATAGTTTCGAAATGACCGGGTGTCGAAATGACTAGATACCTTTGCGGGACTTTTCGTGTGATAATCCCCTTCATAACGTTGTCTGCGCATGTCATATTCTTCGAAGATTGACCTGTCTGCTATGACGCATCACTTGATAAAGAATGGACATATATCAATACGCGGTGCGTAAATTGCCGCTTAAAGTGCAGGCGAAAATGATGGCAATTATTAATACCTCTGAGGAAAAAACAAGCCAGTCTTTCGCTACAAATTTCTTATGAGACGAAATTATTTCAGACGGGAAAATTATTATTTTTTGGAATACCAACTGTTTACTGCATATCTCTGTCAACAGTTTCTAAATATAGACATGGGCAAAACCGGGATTTGTGCAACAGACTGACAACAAAAATAACGTCCCCACCTTGCTGGGCTTATACCGGGGCTTTTTCCCAAGCATATGGGAGCTTATGTTTATAAAATGGCTGGTGCATAGGTTATATGCTAGCCAACCATGGATGGATGAATCGTACAAGGTAGGTTTTAGAGAGTAAAGGTATAGGCCTAATTTATTTTGAAATTCGTTGCATTGATTCCGCCTTTAAAAAAAAAGTCCATTTCTCTACCCAGAATGCCCATATCAGATAGGTGATTGATTTGAAAAATGTCACCTAGCGGAAGATAATGTCTTCACAACGCCTACAAGTCTGGTACCCCGCGGTACTTCAAGAGTACGTCAGGCACAACGCAATAATGGCGACCCCCGTTGGTAATATGCAGAGGTAATGGGATATTGTACAGGCCTTTGAAGCTCCATTGGTCTGTTACGGGACACTAACATTTTTCTTGGTTGATCATCGAATACTTACGAATTGGTGCATCGCCTGTATATCAGGGAATACTCAAATTTTCATTTACATCGTTACTATAAATAGCACATTGGCGACTGCCTCAATGTTGTATATGATAAAACAAGGTGTGCAACAAAATCGAAGAAAATTTTTACCCCTGTCCCCTTTCAGAGATAATATTTAACCAAAAACGGAAAAATAAACCTAGTTACCGTTGCAGATGGGTTCACAAATGATTTTTCTTTAGTACCCTGACCTTAGAAACTTCCAAACGGCTCTTGCGATCAAGCAATAGCTCTGATCTTAAAAAAATTAAAAAGATTCTACATTTTCCGGATCGCCATGCGCTGACGTCACACAATTCATTATGACACAGCGAATTATAGCTCACGTGAATTTACTATCAAAAGACGCGCCAAAGATTTTGACCAATAAACGGTAAATACGCATTTGAAAATATACGAAATGGAAGATGAAAATCGTGATACTGGATTAGATGAAAAGATAAATTATAACAGACGAAATATTAATTTGATAATTTCATCAATATATCAACAAAAAAATTTTAGATCTTTGTTTGAAAAAAAATATTTTAGTTATAATTCGCTGCGGGATTATGAATTGTGTGACGTCAGCGCATGGCGATCCGGAAAATGTGGAAGCTTTTTTTTTTTTTTAGATCAGAGCTACAGCTTGATCGCAAGAGCCGTTTGGAACTTTCGAAGGTCAGGGTACGCACAAAAAAAAAAATCATTTGCGAACCCATCTGCAACGGTAACTAGCTTTATTTTTCAATTTTCGGTAAAATATTATCTCTGAAAGGGTACAGGGGTAAAAATTTTCTTCGATTTCGTTGCACACCTTGTCTTATTACATGTATATACAATATAGAGGAAGTTGCCAATGTGGTATTTATAGTAACGGTGTCCGATAAGGAAAATTTCGTTGTCCGGTAATAGACCAATGGAGTTTCAGTGGCCTATGGATATTGTTACTTCACTTGATCAAATCGGATCATAGGCTAAATTCAAAACAGATCGCTTGCATGAAGTAATGGCAGTTAGTTTTTTTAAACTGTCGTTCTTATTTAGCGAGAAAAACTACATATCAGAAATGCTTTAAGGGTATGTTAGCGTGACGTCACTTCCCGTAGCAACAAGCGGGCGCCATTTTCGGAGGTGAAAATATTACATAGCAACCGGCTATTACTATAGGCTGATCGAGATTTTGATCGTTGAATAAAAAAGTATTTTCTGCGATCACCAACTATTTCGGGCCAAGAATTTTGTTACAAATAGATTTAATATTATATATTTAGAGTTGATTAATATCGGGATAGAGGTAAAACACCCAGTCATAATGGGTATGAGGGACCCGGTGCGAGGTGCGAGGTGTCAGCAGAAATTTCTTTAGTCTGGATTACCTGCCCCTACCACTACGTTATCGGGTCAGGCAAAGCGCAATAATGGCGGCCTCCTAGGTGTCCTGAAGCTTACCCCTACATGCTTCCCCGTTTTCCCCAATTTCATGTGATCCAGTTTGATCAGTTCATAAATTGAGATCAATTTTGTACAAAAAATACAGTACCGAATCTAAAGCGTGAGGTTGGGGTATAGTTTAAATATAAATTCGACTATGAATTGTGTTCAAAGTAGCCCTGTTTTCGGACGTTATATAGGTCCATTGACATTTCGGATACTTAAAGCATTTCTGATATGTAGTTTTTCTCGCTAAATAAGAACGATATGAGGCAAAACTCAATGCCATGACTTTATTGCAAGCGATCTGTTTTGAATTCAGTCTATGACCCGACTTGATCAAGTGAAAGAACAGTATCCCGTCTCATCTGCATATTACCAACGGGGCCGATTATTGCGCTTTGCCTGACGTACTCTTGTAGTACGGCGGGGTACCAGACTAAAATTTCTTGAACATTACATTTTCCACCATATTTTCTAAAGCTTTTTTCCTCGCGCAAAGTTGGGATTGTGTGGTAAAGGTTTAATTGCTCTAACGCGCTTGATCATTAATAATTAAGAATGAATTTTCATTTCTGTCAGTGGCATTGCATATTGCATTATTGATCTATGCATGACTTAAAGTCATATGATCATTTTAATACATTCAATCCAGTGTTTCAACCACCCCAATGGTTGCTTTCAAAAACATTATGGGACAAAGAGAAAAAGCTAGCAGCGGTTCCTAGCAGCCAGCATTTTTTATTTTATTTTATTTTATTTTATTATTATTATTATTTTTTTTTATTTATTTATTTATTTATTTATTTTTTTTTTCACAATGTCTTCTACTATTTCAAAAACAAAATAAATGTCATCATTTGATCAGTGTTTATTTCACATGTTTGCAATTGCTTTTAACTGGCCAAGTGTAAAATACTGACAAACCCCCCCCCCCCCCAAAAAAAAAAGAGAGAGAGAGAATATAAAAACCATTTATCGACATAGTGAAAACGTTCAAATCCAAAAATGAATTGTGGTAAGATAAAGGATAAAGTAATTTATTTTACCTGAAATGGTTTCACACCTTGAACATGTAATTCCACTACAAGAAATGTGAAACCGATACAAAATAATATATATATATATACAAGTTTATGCCTAAATTGAACATTAAGCCACCAATATCAACATTTTTAGCTCGGCTGGTTTCGAAGAATACGTCGTCGAGTTATTGCCGTAGCCCTGTCGTCATCTGCATCATTGTGCAACAAGATTGAATTTTTGAATACACGTATCTCTGTTATTACTGAAGATATTTACTTCAAACCTAGACAAGTTAGTTAACTATCAAAGGCGTCAGGAGGAATCGTCCCCAAACTGCTTGGGGACGATTTCTCAAGAGAAATTGTCCCCTGCGGACGAAATCTCTGGAGAAATCGTCCCCAAATTAAATTTTGGAGAAATCGTCCCCACATTCAAAATCTATATATATATTTGTTAAAGTTGTGTTTGAAAAATATTTTTACGTTTCATAGCATGTACCCTGTGTCACTTTTGATGTATATTGCATTGTTAAAAAAAGAAAAGTTTGATTTCTTTTTCGCTTTTTTATTTACGTTGAGTAACTTTTGACATATATTTCTTTGTTAGGTAAAATTTTCAACTTTTTGCTTGAATTAAACTAGTATTTACTTTGCGTGTGTTATGATGTATATTTCATAGTTAGAAAAAAAAAGTTGGAATTCTTTTTGCTTTTGTATTCACATTGCGTATGTCCTGATGATTATTTCATTGTATTAAAATGTACACAGACCAGTAGATAATTGTCACTTTGTAATATTATATGTTTGTATGTAATTGTTACTGAAACTTTAATAGTTATATTTTTATCTGCTCGTAGCAGATAAGGAAGATGAAATTGCGGAATTACTCTCCATAAGCAAAAATATCAAAAGCCGATATTGATAAAACTGAAGCTTGACAAATACTCATGAGAATGTCTTGAGTCTTGAATCCAATTCTTGAGTATTGCTTACAAAAAACATAACTGAATTTCATTGAGGAAAAAAGTCATACCCGTACCTGAAACATATTTTTCATAAAGAGGTCCCTGTTAAAAAAAAAGAAAACAAACACACACACACAATGTGAAAAAAAAAGAGAAGGAAGAAACACATTTTAAGTTGATGATTGATAATGTGCTTTATCGTCAATTATTTTGTATCACCTGCATGCGTTGATTGGCTATGGTACTAAAGTGGCTTACCAAAAGACAAAATTTTGGACATATCCAAATTGAGAACAACTGCAGAAGACATATTCATTGTGGCTTAAATTATAGGATTTGTACTAAAAGAGGTAGAAAAGATTGTGGGAAGAGGAGAAAATGCTGGTGCAAACATTTTCTCCTTATTCCACAAAGTTTTGAAAAGCCTTCCTTTTCAAGTTCGTTAAAACTTGGATTGTGTGGTAAAGGGTTAATAACCACTTTAATTGTCAATCAAACTATTTAGGTAATCCCTTTTATTGTTCCGAATAAGGGACTGAATTTAGTCATCAATTAATTGGAGATTATTATATATAATAAGGATAATCAATTCACGAGTAATACTATTCAAAGTTGTTGTAAATAACGATATGACTGTGGCTTAAATAGAAATAAAAAATCACCTCAATTTTACAGTACAAAAAATGCATTGCTGGGAAAGGAGAGAATCCTTTTAAATGTAGTTCCCTCTTTTCAGAAACGTTTTCAATATTTCTAGAAAACATTGTTGGGACATTTACGTTTACAAGGGGTGAAAAAAATGTTGAATAGGTTGCTATTAAATCAACCTTTTCAGTCCATGTTTTCAACATGGAATCGCCCAGAAAATGTTTACTTACACAAAATGTAGGGATCTGATTGAATTAACACCCTCCCAGGGATCGAACCAATGAACACAATCACGATCGAGCGGTCGCAATCGAACCAAAGAACAAGGCCACCCCTAACGCAGGAATCGGACTCAAACAGCATGAAACATAAATCCAGCCATGTGTATGTATTTGGAAAGAATGAAATTTCTAAAGAAAAAAGAATATTAATTACCCATACCTAGTGATACAGGAAATCATCCATGTACCAATTGATACAAGAAAGAGAGAAGTTTCGATATAGGGAGAGATGATAAAAAGAGAGAAAGCCAGATCTTCAGACGAAAAACAATTGCAAAATATATATAAATACCCATACAAAATGATTGAGACAGAGAGAAGGGGGGCTGTACAGAGAGAGAGAGAGAGAGAGAGAGAGAGAAAATCAATAAAACATGAAAATTTCCCTTGCCGAGTGATTCAAGACAGACAGACGGCAACCATTATAATACATAAAAAGCATTTACTTAGACGAGTGAGAGAGAGAAGAAAAAAAATCAGAGAGAGGGAGAAATGCTGACTCATTATGACAAATAAAAATACATTTTACGATCGATTGACTCCTGACAAGTTTTACGAACGTATAAATTGTATAATTGGATTTAAAGCAAATTCAAACAAAATAAAAATCTTACAGTTGTAAGCTACCTGTAACAGCCGTGAAAGGTGTTAACAGCAACCTATTAGCGTAAAATTTGCTGTATAGACAATTACAGTGTAATGATAATAATGATAAAAAAAAAACAAAAAAAAACACTTGAAATAAGAAAACCTTCACATAATGAAACTACTAAAACTACTAAAACAAAAACAAAACAAAAAAAACTTCAAAGTTTTATTTTCAAGGACAACTTTAACACCCATATTTATGAATTTTGAATATGGGGACGATTTCTCCAAAATTTAATTTAGGGACAATTTCTCCAGAGAATTCGTCCCCAAGGGAAGATTTCTCTGGATTTCCAGAGAAATCGTCCCCAAGCACTTTGGGGACGATTTCTCAAGCATTCCTATCAAAAGGGGAACCTATACAACAAGGGCAGGAAACAATCAAAGCATTTTTGACACAGCTGTGTCCCTTTTTCGACTTAATTTAACGGGCAAACCCAAAGATTTTTTTGACTTAGTTTTTTTTTCCCCTTCAATCATCTGTAAATGATGTCACTAAAACATCTGTGCGTAATTTTCTACAATTACTACCCGGGAACATACCATAAACCACGGGAACAATTGTCACGATGATTTACGGCCATAAAATGGTGCATCGCTTACTTCCCCTGATTTGCTTACCTTCCGTCCGTGTGTGACGTCAGAGGGGCACTTAGTCTTCTTCCTTTACATAGGGATGCTGATATTCGGACGCGGTTATCCAAGTGTTAAATGGACATTTAAGCCGAAAAAAAGACAATCTCCGCAGCCTATGGCTGTCAATGGATACGGGAATTCATAGAATTAGCATGTTCAAATTTCCAAGAGAATTAAAAAGGAGAAAGCTATGGATTCAACGTTTAAACCGGGGTCGGACAGTAACGACGGATTTTGTGCCAACGAATAAACTAAACTGTGTTTGAACAGGGATCGTAAATTGGTTGAACTAAAACTCGGAAGAGTTTGAGTACGCTGTCTCGGTATAGACTCGAAAGAGTTCGCGTACGCTATAACAAAATGGATATTTTGGAATATGTAGAAATATGTATTCTATGGAAGATCTGCCAATCAAAATTCAAATAGAAATATTTTCTTGGATGACTGTAAATTATGTAGAAAACGGCGATATTCTTGCCAATTTTTATATCCTTGCGCTAAAGCCCGGGACCTATCGGAAGCAGGTTAATTCTTTAGTGTCTTCTACGGCCAACTTCTCTTAAAAAGGGCAGAGTTAATATACTTGAAATTATGTTTGTCAGCCCGTCTGTTTTTGCGATGAAAGAGTATATAACCACAATTTTGTCTGTCCATATGTGGTTAGTACATAGAAAGCAGTAATGATGTATTACAACGTGTAAAAGCATCTAGAAAGCAGTATGAACTCTAAAGCGTTTAGGTATATACACGTATAAACAATAGCAGGTTTAAAGTAGAAATGCATATGTTCCCCTTTTGCAAGCGACAACATTAAATGGCTCAAACTTCATTGATATTGAGATGTTTTTAACCGAAATATGTGCAACAGACACTTTAAATTCTGATCCCACATTAATTTACACCGCCATCCAACAAATACTCGTACAATCGATTTTTTTCAGCACCAATTAAAGCGTTAAGTTGGCATGGCCCTTTTACGAGATTAGGTACATAGACAACAGAAATGAGGACTCAAGAGAAATTAGGTACTTAGATAAAATTAATAAGGACTCTAAAGAGATTAGGTACATATAAACAATAATGAAGACTCTAAAGAGATTAGTTACATAGACAAAAGTGATGAAGACTCTAAAGAGATTAGGTACATACACAACACTGATGAAACTCTAAAGAAATTAGGTACAAAGACAACAGTGACGAAGACTCTAAAGAGATTAGGTACAGAGACAACGGTGATAAAGACTCTAAAGAGATTAGGTACATACAAACAATGATAAAGACTCTAAAGAGATAAGGTACATAGACAAAAGTGATGAAAACTCTAAAGAGATTAGGTACATACACAGCATTGATGAAACTATAAAGAAATTAGGTACGTAGACAACAGAGATGAAGACAACTAAAGATATTAGGTATATACACAACACTGATGAAACTCTAAAGAGATAAGGTACAGAGACAAAAAATGATGAAAACTCTAAAGAGATTAGGTACATACACAACACTGATGAAACTCTAAAGAGATTAGGTACAGAGACAGCAGTAATGTAGACTCTAAAGAGATTAGGTACATACATACAATGATGAAGACTCTAAAGATATCAGGTACATAGACAAAAGTGATGAAGAAAAGTTACTGCTGTCTCTGTACCTAATCTCTTTAGAGTTTCATCAGTGTTGTGTATGTACCTAATCTCTTTAGAGTCTTCATCATTTTTTGTCTGTGTAAAGAGATTAGGTACATACACAACACTGACGAAACTCTAAAAAGATTACGTACATAGACAACAGAGATGATGACTCTAAATAGATTAGGTACAAACACAACTGCAATGAAAACTCTAAAGAGTTTAGGTATTTAGAAACAGTGATGAAGACTCTAAAGAGATTAGGTACATCGACAACAATGATGAAAACTCTAAAGAGATTTGGTACATACAAACCATAATAAAAACACTAAAGAGATTAGGTACATTGAAACAAGTAATGAAGACTCTAAAGAGATAGGTACATACAAAACACTGATTAAACTCTATAAAGATTAGGTACAGAGACGGCAGTAATATAGACTCTAAAGAGATTAGGTACATACAAACAGTGATGAAGACTCTAAAGATATTAGGTACATAGACAAAAGTGATGAAGACTCTAAAGATATTAGGTACATAGACAAAAGTGATGAAGACTCTAAAGAGATTAGGTACATACACAACACTGATGAAACTCTAAAGAAATTAGGTACAAAGACAACAGTGACAAAGACTCTAAAGAGATTAGGTACAGAGACAACGGTGATAAAGACTCTAAAGAGATTAGGTACATACAAACAATGATGAAGACTCTAAAGAGATAAGGTACATAGACAAAAGTGATGAAGACTCTAAAGAGATTAGGTACATACACAACATTGATGAAACTCTCAAGAGATTAGGCACGTAGACAACAGAGATGAAGACACTAAAGATATTAGGTATATACACAACACTGATGAAACTCTAAAGAGATACGGTACAGAGACAAAAAATGATGAAGACTCTAAAGAGATTAGGTACATACACAATACTGATAAAACTCTAAAGAGATAAGGTACAGAGACAGCAGTAATGTAGACTCTAAAGAGATTAGGTATATACAAACAATGATGAAGACTCTAAAGAGATTAGGTACATAGACAAATGTGATGAAGACTCTAAAGAGATTAGGTACATGCACAATACTGATGAAACTCTAAAGAGATTACGTACATAGACAACAGAGATGATCACTCTAAAGAGATTAGGTACAAACACAACAGCAATAAAAACTCTAAAGAGTTTAGGTACATAGAAACAGTGATGAAGACTCTAAAGAGATTAGGTACATCGACAACAATGATGAAAACTCTAAAGAGATTAGGTACATACAAACCATAAAGAAAAAAAAAAAAAACTCTGAAGCGATTAGGTACATTGAAAAAAGTAATGAAGACTCTAAAGAGAATAGGTGCATACACAACACTGGCTTAACTCTAAAGAGATTAGGTACAGAGACGGCAGTAATATAGACTCTAAAGAGATTAGGTACATACAAACAGTGATGAAGACTCTAAAGAGATTAGGTACATAGACAAAAGTGATGAAGACACTACAGAGATTACATTGATGAAATTCTAAAGAGATTAGGTACTTAAACGACAGAGATGAAGACTCTAAAGATATTAGGTATATACACAACACTGATGAAACTCTAAAGAGATTTGGTACATAGACAAAAGTGATGAAGACTCTAAAGAGATTAGGTACATACACAACATTGATGAAACTCTAAAGAGATTACGTACATAGACAACAGAGATGATGACTCTAAAGAGATTAGGTACAGAGACAACGGTGATGAAGACTCTAAAGAGATTACGTACATACAAACAATGATGAAGACTCTAGAGAGATTTAGTACAGAGACAACAGAAATGAGGACTCTAAAGAGATTAGGTTAGAATGTTTACCTTGATAATATCTTGGACAAGATTGAAAATGGGTCATGCTGGGTCCCAATGCAAATGCTTTGAATTTGGAACGGTCTAAATTCTTGTCGTTTGATAAAGACTGAACTGTCTCTTCTGTGCCTTACCCACAGTGCGCATAGGATAACTCAACGTGGACAGACACTGTTAGGGAGCTTTTATTTCTGTGTTGTCTGGATATATAGAGTGCTTATTAAATATGAGAAACACATGGATAATTGAGTGGTTGTCTAATATGATTAAAATACTGTTGAAAACAGCATGAACTGCAGATGAGCATTTTATTTTCCTTGATTGTTCATTTTCAGATTCTATCACAAAGGGTATCAAAGCCAACGGAGATTATCTGGGATGTCTATGTAATCTAGTCATTAACATAGAGAGAGCTTTTCTTGCTACAGGCATCATCTTCTACGATGTTATTATGAATGGTGCCAAGTCAACTGATGAAATGTTCAAACATCACTTGTATTTTTTGTGTGTGTTTACTTTTGTTTATGGACAATTATCGAAAATGAATGTTTTAACAACTTTCATACAGAACTTAAACCTTTACCAAAAGACAACTTGATTTTACAGTGCATTATAAGACGGCTCTTGAAAGCATCTTTGGAAGAGATGAAAATGCTGGTTACTAGCACTTTCACCTTTTTCCATCATTTTTTTCACCTTTGTAGTACAAATCCCATTACTTGAGCCGCATCTTGCTTGCTGTCTGCATCATGCTTTCAAAAGGAGAGTCAACACTATTTTCATCTCATAGAGTTAACTCTTTACCAAAAATTCCTCGTTTCTACGGCCCTCAGGGAGACATCTTTGGAAAATATTGTGGGAATAGAAGAAAATGCTGGTAACCAGTATTTTCTTCTTTTCCCACAATGTTTTCTAGCCTTTCTGATCCAAATTTGGATCATTTTTGATAGATTTGTCTTCTGCAAATGCCTTCAATTTGAGCTGGTCTAAACTTTTGTGTGTGGTAGAGTAATCCATTGTTTGATATTTCATCAGCTCTGAGTGAAAGATCTGTCAAATTTCTTCAAAAAGATGTCTAAGGACAAAAAAGGATATAAGGATAAATTAAGGAATCAGTAGATTCTTGATGGCCAGTATTGAATGGAATTTTTTTTTTTTTTTTTTTTTCATGGCAGTTTTGTAATAACACAAATAAGTCATTATTAAAATTTTTGTAATGTTTATATGTCTGATGGACACAAAAAATATTGATATAGAACAGAACAGAAATTTTATTTTGACACGTAAGCATACAAGTTCAATTTTCATAACAATTAATTACAAAGCATGCAATGTATATGACATATTTCAAGTTACAAATATTGAAGAAAATGAACTATTTCAGTGATTAAGTAAACATTTTTATGAGATGTCTTAAAATGTGAGAGTGCTTTAAATGCTATTAATCTTTTCCTGCAATGTTTTGTATCATTAATCGAATTAAATTCAGTTGAGAGCTTTCGACAAGTTTTGACAAGATTTATCGCTGTGTAAAAGACTAGCATAATTGTATCTTAACTCTTTACCAGGCGGCAAAATTTTAGCCTGATTCAAATTGAAAGCATTTGCAGACGACAATTTAGGTGTGGCTGAAAAGTTGCAATTTTTCTTTGATAGGGTAGAAAACATTGTGAGAAAAGGAGAAAATGCTGGTTACCAGCATTTTCTCCTTTTCTCACAAAGTTTTGAAAAGGCTTCTTCCCCAGGGTTGTCAAAAGTCGGCATTGTGTAGTAAAGGGTTAACTAATACCCATGCTCCTTAGTAGCACTATAACAAAAACTAATACAGTGCATTTCAGATTGATTTCGAATTCCTGACGGATGCCCGCCATTTTCAACCTGCAAACAACCGGGGTATTCCGGCACAATTTATGCCGGAACTACTTTAACTCAAACTCTTTCGAGTGCTCTGACCTCAAACGCTTTCTACTTTTAGGTTCACGTCGTAAATTACAATTATATACGATCCCTGGTCTGAAACACTTTGAGGACAGTCAGTATTTAATAATTCTAAATCTAGCAAAGACAGTTGGTTAGAGCAATTTTAGGCTACGATTGAAACCTGACGCTGTGCCAACATTATTCGAAAATCCAAATCGGAGAGAAGAAAAACCTAGACAATCCCCGAGAGCCATTTCCATAAAGAAACTTCAGTATGAGGTAAAAGTCTTTTTTCTTAAATGAAAATATTTTGGATTGTCATTTGTACTCTTTTACCGTTTTCTGAATCATCTCTTCACTGCGGAAAAAGGAGAAATGCTCCTAACTAGCTGCTTTCTTTTCCGAAATGTTTTCAAATTCATGTTATGGCGTATTCTAGTGTGACCCGTTTTCAAAAGCATCATTCCTCAAGGTTGGGTTATGTGGTAAAGCGTAACTCTTTACCAGAAAACAAAATTTTAGACTTATGTGAGTTCAAAATTTTGCAGAAAACAAATTCAATTTTGATCATATGATTTATGGTAGCTCTTTACCAAATGACAAAATATTAGACTTACCTAAATTGAAAGCATTTGCAGACGACAAATTGAAATTGATAAAAATGATGGTTTTTGTCTTTGGATATATAGAAAAAAAGGAGAAAATGCTGGTTACCAATATTTTCTCGATTTCTCACAACGTTTTCAAAGGCAATACATGTATTTCTCAGGGCCGTTAAAAGTCAGGGTTATGTGGTAAGGGGTTAACTGCCTTTTAGAAGATAACAATCATTGTTGGAAAAGCGCAAATAATGCTGGTTACCTTTTTTAAGGGCTTTTTCCTCGCCCCCCCCCCCCCCTCCCCCCGGTTCCTCGACTTTGTACGTCCAAATTTTCTTAGTGACCTCCCAAAATTCAAATGTTTGCCTTCTTTATTCGTTTTAAAGGAGGCCAATAAACCCCATATTATAAAATGAAGGGAAAAACCTGCACATTAAGTATCTTTTTCCCCCCACAATGATATGATTTTCAAACACTTTTTATGGGCACTTGTAGTCAAAACTAAGTTTGTTTGGTAAAGGGTGAACTCAGGCCCTTGCTTCCCATGGTCATGATCATAAATGTTAATTAATTATCACCAGGGTTCGTATGTTACACGATCGTATATTACACGATCCCTATTATCACCAACCAGTTAAAACAATACAGGAAATGATTACGTAACATTTGCACATCTCGCCCCTTTACACTGCTATGTTTGTGACAGTGTCATTCTCTTGACTTTGGTTGGAAATTGATTTGTAACCTCTTTTTGTGATTGTATGTGATTCTGGTTTTTGCAAAGCATTCACTTGTTCGCATCCATATGATACCTTCCAAACTATTTAAACCAATCTTTTTAATTCATGTGTCAGTATAAAAATCGTGAAATTAGAACTTTAGATACAAGTCGTGCCCTCTGGTAATCAGAAAGAAGTGTGCATATGGGAAAAAAATACAGATCTGCATTTTCCTGAAGTTACACTTCATCACACAATCCTGGGTTTTAACGACCTTAAGAAAGAAAGCCTTGCAAAACATTGTTGGAAGAGGAGAAAATGATGGTAATCAGCATTTGTCTTTTTCTCACGATATTTTCAAGACAAACTCCATCATTTGAAACACAGTAAATTTGTTGTTTGCAAATGCGTTCAATTTGGACAATTTAGATTTTGTAAAGTGGAAAAAAGTTAATCGGAATCAGAATGTTCCTGACCAGCTTTACAAATCAATGCTTTTTGCTCTTTACCTCACAGTCCGGACTTTTAACCATGCTTACGGAGACGGCTTTTGAGAACATGGTTGGAAAGAGAGAAACTACTAGAAACCAGCATCTTTTCCTTTTCCTACGATGCTTTCTATCCTTTGTCAGACCCTTCCCATTGTCAACGCCACATGTGTCGTCTGCAAATACTTTCAGTATGGACAATTCTAAAATTCTGTCGTTTAGTAAAGGGTTAACAGAACGGAACAGAACAGAATTTTATTTTGACTTGTACAAGGTACATCGTCAGTTGCACTACAATATACAAAAACCCTTTACCAAATTATAAGATTTTTGAATTGTCCAAATCCAAAGCATTTGAACATAACAAATAAAATATGGATCGCAATTTGTCTTTGGAAGGACAGAAAATACTGTTGATAAAGGTATAAAGCTTTTTCAAATGTTTGAAAAGCTTTTTTCCTTGGGTTGTTGATACTGGGGAATTTGTTGTTAGTGTTAACATTGACTTTTGCTGTCTGTGCAGAGAAGTTTGATTTTGAAAATGGGGAAAAGATTTTAGTGAGTTAATCAAAATTATTTTAATTCTAGCAGGCACACAAAACCTACTTTTCTTATGTGAATCCTTTAGACCAGTAAATGATCAACCTGAATGTTGTCTTACTTTGCAGTCACTTGATGCTGTTTGACATGGTAACATCCCAGTTGGTCTGCTCCCATGTTGTCTACTCCCATTTCGTCTACAAATTTGCGCAACAGTCCCATTTCGTCTACACCTGTTTTGCCCAGTAGTCCCATTTTGTCTACATTTTATTTTTTCATGGTGTTTTTCCCTAATAAATTATTTATTTCCAATTTTTACTCCCCAAAAAATGATTTAGATATTATCTTATTTCAATTTGTACTGCAAGTTTGTTGATAGTTTCTATGGATATATTAACACCTATGCAGACTTGGGCAAGACAGGTGTTGAGAAGGGATTATGACACCTAATTTGCAAGTTTACACCTGTCATATTCACTAATGTTTAGTAAACTTTTTAATTTTGTCTGTTTAGCATACAAATTACTAGACAACAATGCCAAAAACCAAACCAAACTAGACAACAAAAATTTGGACTCGTGGTAATTCAAGTTTTTTAGGTTGAAATCAATGCGGGAAAAGAATAAACTGCTTTTGACAAACACTTTATCCTTTTGTCACAAAGTTTTCATAATATTAATCTGCAGGTCATGGGAAATATGTACTGGAAATATTAACCTTTTTTGTGTGTGCGCTTTAAGTTAGTTTAAGTTAACTTATTGTAGACAAAATGGGTGTAGACGAAATGAGATTAGACGAATTGGGACTGTAGACAAAATGGGACTGACTACACAAAAAAATCTGTAGACGAAATGGGAGTAGACTAAGTGGGATTAAACCTTTGACATTATCCTAATACTCTACAGTATTACATAACAGATCATATAATACAATACATGGCTACTTTTCTTTTACCCTTTCTTAACTCTTTCGCAAACGACAAAATTTTGGACTCAACCAAATTGAAAGCGTTTGCAGCAAACAAACGTAGTTCAAATGACAATTTCAGTCCTTGATAGGGTAGAAAGCATTGTTGGAAAATGAGAAAATGCTGGTTACAGCATTTTCTTTTCCCACAATGTTTTCAAAAGCCCTCTTCTTCAGGATCGTTAAAAGTAGGGATTGTGTGGTAAAGGGTTAATTGATAGCGATGTAAATCTCATTGCAAGGAAATTCGTCACGTATTTATATCTCCGTAGACGCATAAATAAATGATACACTTGCTCCAAATATCAAAACAGAAATTAACAATCCAGAAATTATGAAAGTACATTAAAAATGTTTCACAATTTTTTTCCCCTAATTCCGCCCGTCGACCGACTGAAACTTCTTCAAGTACAACAAATTTCATGCAATATATTTAATTCTATTACGTATAAAGCATTTTTTCAATAAGCAATATCCGCCTCATCGTATCCAAATTGACCGATGTGCGATACTCAACACGTTGAAACGTCCGCCACAAAATCGTCAATTTCAGTCTTCACTACACGAAGAATTACTCTCATCCTCTGAAACTACATTATTTTCTGTACGAATTGGTTCGTACATGTACGGCCTTACGGAACCATAATTGTCTATTTCTTCGTCTTCAATACTTGTCAGATCGCTATCAAACACAACGTCCATTTTGAAACAAGCACCCATATGACGTCACAAATCAAGGGACGCAACAATAAGTAAGGGAGATAAGGGATGTCGTAAAAACTAATAAGCAGAAATACAAATTGGAATAAGGTACTTTTTCCGTTTTTTTTTTTTTTGTTTTTTTTTTCTTTTTTTTTAATACAACATTACCAGGTTACCAACTGATAAATGTAGTTTTGAAAATTAACATTTTCTGAAACCTGTTGATTTGCCCTTTCGACTTAAGATTTTCACTGAAAATCAAGCACCAGCTGCCGAACTGTATTCACACAATAAATAAAGATATGGATTTAAAAAAAAAACTAATTAAATTGGGAAGAAAGCGAATATTTTCTCGTTTATTAGCTCTACCGGCTGTAAGCCAGCAGAGCTTATGTCATGGCGTGGTTTCCATCCTCCGTCCGTCCGTCCGTTAGTCTTTTTCTTGTTTACGCGATAAAGTCCGCATTTGTAGTCGGATTTTCGTGAAACTTGCAGAGTTTGTTTTTCTCATCAATAGCTTGAACCCTATTTTGAAAAAAAAAAAAAAAAAAAAAAAAAAAATCTAATAATCAGTGTAGGAAAAGCAGCCATTTAAAGTTAAAATTTCAATTTCTTGTTTACGCGATTAAGTCTACATTTGTGGTCTGATTTTTGTGAAACTTGCACATTTTTATTATCTTACCAATAGCTTGAATCCTATTGATTTTGAAAAATATATGACAATCGTTGAAGGAAAAGCAGCCTTTTAAAGTTCAACATTTCAATTTCTTGTTTACGCGATAAAGTCTGCAGTTGTGGTCTGATTTTTGTGAAACTTGCACAGTTTCTTTATCTCATCAATAGCTCGAACCCTATTGATTTTGAAAAAAATCTGGCAATCAGTGTAGGAAAAGCAGCATTTAAAATTCAACATTTAAATTTCTTGTTTACACACTTAAGTATGCAGCTGTGGTCAGATTTACGTGAAACTTGCACAGATTGTTTATCTCATCAATAGCTTGAACCCTGTTGAAGGAAAAGCAGCCATTTAAAGTTCAAAATTTCAATTTCTTGTTTACGTGATAAAGTCTGCAGTTGTGGTCTGATTTTCGTGAAACTTGCAGAGTCTGTTTATCTCATCACTAGCTTGAACCCTATCGATTTTGAAAAAAAATCTGACAATCAGTGTAGGCAAAGTAGCCATTTAAAGTTCAACATTTCAATTTCTTGTTTACGCGATAAAGTCTGCAGTTGTGATCGGAATTTTGTAAAACTTGCACAGATTGTTAATCTCGTCAAAAGCTTGAATCCTATTGATTTTGAAAAAAATCTGACAATTAGTGTAGAAAAAGTAGCCATTTAAATTTCAACATTTCCTTTTCTTGTTTATGTGTTTTAGTCTACGTTTGAGGTCAGATTTTCGTGAAACTTGCACGGTATGTTTATCTCATCAATAGCTCGAAGCCTATTGATTTTGAAAAAAATCTGACAATCAGTATGGGAAAAGTAGCCATTTAAAGTTCAAAATTTTCATTTCTTGTTTACCCAATAAATTCAGCATTTGTAATTGGATTTTCATGAAACTTGCACAGTTGCTTTGTATCATCAAAAGCTTGAACACTATTGATTTTGATAAAAATTTGACAATCAGTATTGGAAAAGGAGCCATTTGAATAAAAAAAAATTAGATTTCTTGTTTACGCTACGACTCCGCATTGTGGTCGAATTTTCATTAAACTTGCACAGTTGCTTTATATTATCAATAGCTTGAAGTCTTTCGATTTTGAAAAACATTTGACAATCAGAATGGGAAAAGGAGCCATTTAAAGTTGAAAATTTACATTTCTTTTTTCACGCAGTTAACTCCGCATTTTAGATCCAATTCTGTTGAAACTTGCAAAGATTATTTGTGTCATCAAGGGATTGAACTCTAATAAAAATGAAGAAAATCTAGCAATCAGTTAAGGAAAAGCAGCCATTTAAAGACCAGGGATTGTTTACTCAACACAGTCCACATTATTAGTCCATTTCTTTGAAATTTGCAGGGATTGTTTAATACAATGAGTACTGAAACCCTATCAAATTTGGCTGGATTTCAAACAGTTGGTTTTGAGAAATTGTACTTCAATTTTTTTTTTTTTTTTTCACTATTTGTTCAATTCAACATGCCTGCTTGTGCTTTCTTATTGGGTTCAAGCCCAGTTGCAACAGTACCCCCGTTGTTTTTTTTTTTTTTTTTTTTTTTTTTTTTTGGGGGGGGGGGGGGGGAGGAGGATGTTTGTCTTTCATTTCTTTGCATCATGAACTCATAATGTGTACTAGAAAAAAGGCAAAGTCACTGCCAGTAGAGCGATTTCAGGCCCTCAAGGGCCTCTAGTTTTATTGCTTATGGCACAACAAAGCCGGAGAAGATATTTTATTGACCAATTTTTTATCATGGCCGGCCCTATGTACTTTCATTTGAAAATGGCACCAACTGGCCCCAATCATTTCAATGTGGCGCAAACTTTTCTCATTTGACGAAAGTGGTGGCGCAAGAAAAATAATGGCCAAGAGGAACCCTGCTGACTGGCCTATCATCCAATAAAATTCAGTATTGTACCCAAGCATGTTAAATAACCTCATAAATTACTCTTTTGCTTGCTTTCATGATCTTTCATTAATTCATGGGTGATTTCTGATATTTCCCTGGGTACCCGAAACATTTTTACTAATTGTGTTTCTTGGAGCTTTCCTATTTTTTTTTTTTTTTTTTTTTTTAAAGAAGACACTCTTCATAAAACAAATCATCAGGTACACAAATATTGTCAATATTGTCTCCTTTTTCATCTATTGGTAGTGAACCTGAAGAAACAATAACTCCATCTTCTACAGTCTCTTGGCTATCCCGAAGACTTGGTTGATACTGAAATACTTCAGCTGTTCTTTTTTAGACTAGCGAAGCTAGTCTATAGGCATCAAGATTGACCTAGAGTCAAAGTAAACAAAAAACCCCACAGTTGCCAAATACTGCCTCACAGAAAAATACTTCTTTGTTATAAATCTTAATTCTGTTATATAGGACGATTTTGACAAAAACCACTTTATCCAATTTGAACATGTCGTCTTACAAAGTAATAAACTGAACAAGATGTCATTTACAAGGTACAAGATCTTTGCTTATATGTAAATTAAGTGACCTATGTAAAGCAGAGAATCACTTTTTCCTACACAATTGTGACATTATGAATGAATCTATTAATAGATACACCTAGGTAACTTGTAGCAAATCCCAGTTACATTAACCCTCACTGGTCCGGGTACCCTTGTCATTCCTTCAGTCATTCATTATTTAGATTATTGTGTACAGTTAAACTGTTGTGTTAAACTGTTATTCTAGTCTTGAATATTAACCTTTTACCAAACAATCCCATGTTTTAACGATACTGAGGAAAAATCCCTTTGAAAACATTGCAGGAAAAGGAGAAAATGCTGGTAACCAGCATTTTCTCCTTTTCCCACATTGTTTTCTACCCTTTTGGAATCAGGTTTCATCAGTTCAACCACTTTTAATTTATGGTCTGCAACAGCTTTGAATTTGGACTGGCGTAAAACTTTTCGTTTTGTAAAGAGAGTTAAATAGTTAACTACATCTTGTGCTATTAGATACTGACTAATTGATTGCATGGTGTTTAACGTCGTTTTCAACATTATTTCAGTGATATTGCGGCGGCCAGAGCACCTATCCATGCTTTCCTGGAGATTCTTTTACCAGCACTACCGCGACTCATTGACGTTTTGCGGACAGTGTGGATTAAGATCAGACTGCGCAGAGCATGTAATCTGATCTTGGATCTACACTGTCCGATAAGAGGATATATTATTTTCTCCAAAATGTTAACTTTGAAATGGCAATATTCAGGTGTTTACTATCGGTCTGAAAGTTTCGTTTAACATTTTTGGCAGGGTAAGGGTTAAACTTAAACTGGATTACAGTTAACCAATAGCATGCATACCCCAGCAGCTCAGTCGGTAGTGTACAGGACTTGGGAACAGGAGGTCACTGCTTCGATCCCCGACTCGGCAAATTTCTTTCCGAGGATTGCTGATAGTCATTGTGACAGGATTCATTTCTCTCCCACGTTTCGACAATGGTTATAATATAAATGTGGGAAAGCAGACAGTGGGTTGGAAAGAATATTGTGCGGAGTACTGGTAAAAGAAACTCCAGGAAAGCATGGATATGAGCACTGTCCACTGCTACATTACTGAAATAATGTTGAAAACAGGGTTAAACACCATACAAACAATCAAGGAATCAAATTCGCTAGTCTGTCAGTACTTTCAGTACTTTGATTTAAAGTATTCTCCTGGGACAGCTTCAAGATTGAATGAGAACATGTCAGTACCTCTAAATCCAGCCTGGATATTCTCTGCATAAAGAGCTGTAGAACACACTTTACAAGCTGTCTTGCATATATATGTTGTAACGAGTAATGGTTGACGAAGACTCACGGATAAGTTTATGGCGGCTGGCATTACATATATTTGTTCAAATAGGCCGTAACAGACAACTTCCATTGGTTGAAGAATATGACTTGTATGTGCAGGTAAAAAATATGTATATGTTCATGTTGTGGGCCAGATTGGAATCTCGGCAGATCCGGAATCTGCCAAGGCAGATCTGGAGGCCAAATTAGAATTCCAATTTGGCCTAGACCAAAATAGGATTCTTGTTTGGTCTAGGCAGATTCTGGATCTGCCTGGGCCAAATTAGAATTCCAGTTTGGCTAGGCAGATACAGGATCTGCCTGGACCAAATTGGAATCTATTTTGTCACAGTCTTTTCACTTTTAACACGCACACAAAGAAAAGAAAACTATATTATTTGAATTTTAATATTTAAACTTTTTACTTTTTAACATTAAATAAACACATCTATGTAAAAGAAAACAGAAAAAAAAGTTGTAAGTTATGAATTTATCCCTATTCTGCCTAGATTCCAGTTTGGTCTCCGACATATACATGCATATGATTATTCCTTTCAGGATATCCCATTCAGTTAAGTCTACAGAAATGTGAGACCGATGCCAATCCAGGAGAGGAAGAAGCCTCTGATTGTCACGCCCTGGTATGAACTATATTTAAAAAGTGATTCTCCAAGTAATCCCTGAAAATTACTCCATTGGACCATCTGGTTTTGCTTTACCGTCGCATTGACCCCACATGAACCACCACCTAATTATTATTGTCTCATCCTTTTCCCAGGAAATACAAAAAGGTGGGATGGCAACTACACTAGCACTTTCCCCTCCTATGTCAGTGATTATCTTCCCTTCACCTGATGTTACAGCCCAGGGACAAAATTCTGAACCTGCTACAACTTATTAATCGGTCGGTAGACTAGACCGATTAGAGAGATGGCAAACTTCGGAAACCCGTCCGCTCATGGCAAATTGATGTAACTGCAACTCGTAACAGTTTTTACTTACAGCGTTTTAACGCTTATACCTGCTGTGATGACCTTATTACAAAAACTACTTTTAACCCAGATAAGCGCACTTTTGACCAGATAAGCGCAGGAATAGTAGTTAGCGGTAAACAGGCGTTAAGTAATCCCATAATAACTTTTACATTATGCAATAAACGGCTGTTACAATTTGTTTAGTATTGAAGTATGTCATAATTACAGTATTGTCAAAATCTCTGGCCAGCAAAAACTGGAGCAGTTTACTTTCAACACGATTATAAGAAATAGGGTCTGTGGTTAGCAGCAACTTTATGAATGAAACGAGTGCGAATCAAGTGTATCGGGTGATGTGAATACGTCTTGTAGTCGTCTGCTGTCCATATCATTCGGCAAATTGCGAGTGATCCGTTGATAGTTATACGTAGTTACTGGCACGGCCGAGTTGGGACGAGTGCTCTCCGTATATGTTGCAGGTGTTGAAAAGATGATAGGTCATTTTGGTCTTGAGAGAAAATAAAATCGCAACAGAAAGGAGTTTGTAAGGAAACTTTGCTTTAAAAGAATTTGAAAATTCAGATTGCTCTGCCTAAGAGAAAACTGATGTAAATGCAACTCGTAACAGCCGTAATTTTAAAATAGTAACCGGCCGTTGGTCGTTTAATGCAGGGATCGTATATGTGAGGCGAAGCGTGTGAAGCTGTAGGGGCAAAGGGTATAGAGTTGTATAAAGGTTATGGCCCTCGCGGAGAGGCCATTACGTAAACATTTTCAGAATGGACTGGCGATTCACATCGTGTAATCTTAGTACCCAGACTGTCCATTCACAATACTGACTGATTACCATCTTTCAGCGTATGATGTATTAACCCTTAGGCTGCTAAGTGCTACTCACTGACCTTTTTGCGGATAGTATAGATCAAGATCAGACTGCACAGAACGTGCAGTCTGATCTTGGATCTATACTGTCCGATAAAGAGATATTTCTTTTTCCAAAAAAGAATAAGTTTGACACAGAATTATATTTGTTTTACTACCGGTTTGAAATTTCATTTCAATGTTTTATCGGGATAAAGGTTAAATTGTTTTCACAGCCCCTCTTCCTCTCCTTCCAGCCGTGGCACTACCATTTTACACAGTCACTTACATGTATCTTCTTGGTGAGTTTCTACAGACCTGAATCAGTCTGTTAACCCTTGACCAAACAACCCTGTGGGGCTTTGAAAATATAGCTGGAGAAACTACATGTATTCAGCAATTGACTCAAATACAATTACCTGTGTTGGCTATGGACAAGTAAAGTCGCTTTTGAAGACAATAAGAAATAAAGATCAGACTGTCCTTTAAACGCAATGCAATTCAATATCACAGACGTTCATATCTTAGATCTAATTATCTGTTTATTTGGGATGTATATATATGGGGAAAAAAAAAAAAACCTCCATGAAATTGTAGCCTAATGTTTGATATTGTTTTCCTGACTGTAAAAGGCTAGTCGATTAACCGAGTGTTTTAACTCTTAACCAAACTATCCTTTGTTAATGCCCATGAGAAAGAAGTTGAAAACATCGTGAGAAAAGGGGAAATGCATTTTCTCCTTTTCCCATGTTTTTTTACCCTTTCAACGATTCAAATCATCATTTGGTATACGTTTAATTCTTGCAGATGCTTTTGATTTGGACAAGTCTAAAATTTTATCATTTGGTAAAGAGTTGACGGTTAGGGAGCTATTGGGTATCTACATTCTTTGAAAGTATAATGTAGGAGAAATTTGCCAGCAGACGCTTGGACTGGACGATTTGGCCCACTAAAAAATAGGTAGGACAGTTTGTCAAGATGAATACGATGTCTTGTTAAAAATGGAAAAATGAAAGGCCCAAAAGCAGCCAAAAGTAAACAATTCCAAAGTTATAATGCAGGCATATTTTCATACGTTACAATACAGTTACCAAAGTTGCCAAAGTTACAGAAAAGAATATATGTATTTTTTCACTCTTTTAAAGGGTTGGTAGGTACTGCTGTTCATGATGAGTGGTATCTAAAACTTGATAATGGGTATTGCTGATCAGAATTGTCACATATCTTTTACGTTCTATTGCTGTCAGCTGGCAAACATAGCCTATATTTTAACCAATCGTTAAACTACTAATTTGTAAAAGACGGTTTAAAAAAGTGGGATCCTACGTGGCTCATTTGTAACGGTGTAGGATTTTTTGTCCCATACATAGTTCAAACATCTACCATTTGATTTGTGATTTCAAACCACTGTAATTATTCAGTGTCGACCGATTACAGTGCTTACAGCACTTTGATATATCTTAGTGGCCTATGCAAGAAATATTTGTGTAGGGTATCAAAGTCATGATAACTGACACAGGTTTCAAATTTCAGAAAAAAAAAAAAAAAATTGTAGCAATTTTACAGAGAGAAGACTTTTGAGATGTCATCTCAATTCTCTTTGGTTCGCTGCCATTTTTGACTAGCGAAGCTAGTCTATAGGGATCAAGATTGACCTAGATTCAAAACCCCACAGTTGCCAAATACTGCCACTCAGAAAATACTTCTTTCTGTTAGAAATCTTAATTCTGTTATACATGACAATTTAGACATAAACCACTAAATCTTTACCTCTCCGATTTGAACATGTCGTCTTACAAGTAATAAACTGAACAAGATGTCATTTATAAGGTACAAGATCTTTGCTTATATGTAAATTGAGTGACCTATGCAAAGCAGAGAATCACTTATTCCTTCACAACTGTAACATTATGAATGAATCTATTAATAGATCTATACACCTAGGTTAACTTGAAGCACCTCCCAGCTATATCAACCCCACTGGACAGGGAACCCTTATCATTCCTTCAGTCATTCATTATTTAGATCATTGTGTATAGTTTAACTATTATGTTAAACTGTTATTCTATTAACCTTTTACCAAACAATCCCAAGTTTTAACGATAGTGAGGAAGGGTCCCTTTGTAAACATTGTGGGAAAAGGAGAAAATGCTGGTAACCACCATTTTCTCCTTTTCCCACATTGTTTTCTGCCATTCTGGAATCATATTTAATCAGTTCAGCCACATTTTTAAAATTCATGGTCTGCAACAGCTTTGAATTTGGACGGATGTAAAATTTTTCGTTTTGTAAGGAGAGTTAAATAGTTAACTACATATTGTGCTATTAGATATTGACTAATTGACTGCATGGTGTTTAACGCCGTTTTCAACATTATTTCAGTGATATTGCGGCGGCCAGAGCACCAGTCCATGCTTTCCTCGAGTTTCTTTTACCAGCACTACCGCGACTCAATGACCTTTTGCAGACAGTGTGTGCAGTCTGATCTTGGATCTGCATTGTCTGATAAGAGGATAGATTTTCTCCAAAGTGTAACTGTGAAATAGCAGTAGCAATATTCAGGTGTTGACCATTGGCTTGAAAGTTTCATTTAACATTTTTCAGCAGGTTAAGGGTTAAACTTAAACTGGATTATAGTTAACCCATGGCACATATAGCCCCGGCAGTTCAGTCGGTAGCTTTTACAACGCCGTTCATTGCCAAGGAAATACGATCCCAGAATTCCAGTTTTCGCGCATGCGCACTGTTTGTAGGGCAAAAAGTTCAATATCGCCACTGTTGAAAGCTATTTTCACACGCAATGTTTTGGCTTTGTCGAAAGATTTTGTTGATTAAAATCTGTGAAGATCAATTGTGTTACAGAACGCCGTTATCATGCTGAGCACCGGGATGTACAAACAGATTAGTAAATTAGAATCTAGCCTAAACGTCCCAGCGTTAAAACGCCCTACTTTTGGTTAAAACGTCCGCAATTTCCATGACGAATTGATGAAAACGTCCCCTAAACGCGTCCCCGCACATTTTATGAAAATTATTTGCTTGATCTGGTATGTTTTTGAAAGAGATGTTTTGTATTTTATTGAGCATCGTCATTTAATGTTATTAATTTTTGACCCATATCCTGCAGTACTTATATTTTTGACCAGCACGAGAGGAATTCACGTTAAGTTTATGTCATAAATCTTAATCAATGTTACTTAAACCATAATTAGGATTTGTAACAGTGTATTTCAAGACCACACTACCCTCATGTGCAAACAGATCTCTCATTATGCTTTTCGCAAAGTAAATTCAAGATCACCTTCACGTAACGGAGACTAAGGGTTAAGGTTAAGGTCCATATTGTTTCCCTACATTATCATGTATATGACACGCCAAAATGCCGTATACATTGTGCTCAACTAATTACTGTTACAATTTCCATTTAACCCTTTACCCAAAAATCACAAGTCTAAACGACCAAGAGAAAAGAAAGCTTTTCAAACATTGTGAGAAAAGGAGAATATGCTGGTAAACATTATTTCAACCTTTTCCAACATTATTTTCAGAAAAGGAATGTTTCTAAATTACGTATTACAACCGATCCCTACTGGAAAGCAATTATGGAAAGAGCAGCCACAGACGACAACAGGGAAATAAATATACAGTTGTTCGTTCTTCGTTCGCGCGTTAGTTCATCCATCCATCCATCCATCCATCCGCCAGCTCGCTCATTCATTGATTCATTTATTCAAAAATTCATTCATTCAAAAATTCATTCATTCAAAAATTCATTCATTCAAAAATTCATTCATTTATGTTTTCAAATACGTCTGCGCCAAAATTTGTTTCGTGATGAAATTGATCACAATACACACTCTCTAAACTATTAGAGGTAACAGCATGAAAAATGCCGATCTCGACCCACACCCTCCGCCATTGAAATTAAACTAAGATATCTATCCACTGTATTGTTGATTAAACTAATAAGTATGTGATATAGCAGATGGCTACCCTTTATAAACCCTTTACCTAACCCTCGCTCGTCTTAATTAACGACCCTACATCAATGGGCTTGTGGAAACACTACGGCAAAAGGTAAAGAATGCTGGTAACATGCATTTTTCTCATTCCCGCAGTGTTCCAACCCATGCATCACGGGGTTTGTCTGTTACTGCCTGGGGTCGGTTAACATTCCCTTTGACGATAACGTCATCCCAGAACAGCGACACGTTTTTTTTTTTTGACGTCTTCGTCTAATGTCACTCGTTTCCTTCCACGTTACTGAACCCTTAGCAAATAAGCTAGTCTGATTATCGTTTCTTTGCGTCTGGGAGTAATCTTTTCATATAATCGCTCATAATTTAACAATTTTGTGTTCACTTTCAATAATCTGCCACTGTTTTATTTGGTCTTTTTATCCTACACGAGCGCGCATGCGCAGTTTTCCGGTCTCGTTACCAGGAAGTGGTCAGAGACTAAAAGGGTCTGTATTGGACTTGAGAACAGGAGGTCGCTGGTTTGGTCTCCAACAAATTTCTTTCCGAGGATTGATGATAGTCATTGCGACAAGGTTCATTTCTCACTCACGTTTCGACGATGGTTATGTGGGAAAGGAGCCAGTGGCTTGGAAAGAATATTGTGCGGAGTACTGGTAAAAGAAACTGCGGGAAGGCATATGTGCACTGGCCATCGCTACATAACTGAAATAATGTTGAAAACAGGGTTAATAAACACCATACAATCAATTAATCAATCAATCAATCAATCAAATTCGCTAGTCTGTCAGTACTTTCAGTGCTTTGATTTTCCCTTTGCAGCAGCTTGAAAAAAAAATGTTTTTAAAGGCGTTCTATCGACAAAATGCTCAACAGAGGGCCGCATTATAAACATGTCATAAACGAGAACCCTTATCATGGATGAGCCCTTAGAAAGGGGAGATCGAACAATTTTAAAGAAACACAGATCGTCAACCATTCTAAATTTAGTCTTTTCATGCTCAGGGATAGTTTCTTATGAAGCGTTTTCAATAAAGATATTACTGCAGGACCGGTTTTCGTCGTAAGTATGATAGAAATACTATTGGCTTGATTGCGGTTGACAACAAAGTCTACTGTACACAACTAACGATAACTATTATTGTGGTATCGAACAGTTTAAAATGACATCAGTTTCACCTTAAAGATTTTTATCCTATATTATGAGGAAGAATGTACCAATCATGCCAAAGCAACGAAGAGACCTAATATTTTGCCAACAAATTTGGTCACGAAAACACATGACAAAAGCATGTAAGGTGGTTAGTTTACGGTAGGCCTTTAGTACAGATTCATAAAACTGTCCCTGAAGGTGATTTTAATTTTTGACTGGTCGCCTTCGACTACAGAGACGATCGAGGGAAAAAGAAAACAGTTGAAACCTGCTCACAGATTTTGTGCGCACTTTGAAACTCTTGTTATTTTCACAAATAGAGTACAAATCTATGATTTAGTGAAATCACCGAAATCACCATTTCCTTGATATTTAACAAACTGAATTACATTAATATGATAAATACAATCGTCCTACCCCAAAACTAGAATTTGAACATACATAAGATTGCTTACGTATTCAATAATCCCGCTTTCAAACACAAATATTTCCAATTACCGGTATTTAAACGCTACACAGCGAAAAAAGTTCAAATTTATTTGTCACCAGAGATGTTTATGTTCACCTAGATAAAATTATTCTTTCTGTTAGAAATTTTACTTCTGTTATTTCTGTTAAATATGGCAATGTTGATGTAAACCACTATACGTATATCTCTACCACTTCAGTTTGAACAAGGTCTTCTTACAAAGTGATAGATTGAACAGGATTTCATTGATAAGGTGCAAAATGTTTGCTTATATGTAAATTAAGTCAGTGACCTACGCAAGCGAGACTTATGGTGGAACCACTTTAACATGTCACTAACTTAATGCATATTCCGTCTTTTTATCTGAACTATTTATAGATCTCTGATAAATTTACAATTTTATAGGACGTTTACTTCGGGATCACATGGCCATGTATTTTACCTCTACGCCATGGGCACAGCATTTAGAACGAAGCAATTCTTGGTATACCAAACACGCTGACGAAAACAGAATAATGACAAGTCAAAGTGGTTTTACTTTCTCTTCATTTATTCCAACAACACTGCACATAACATTATGAATGAATGTAAAAATAGATACTCCAAGCTTCAAATATCTTAAATCTCACTGGACAGGGAACCCTTGTCATTCATTGC
Source organism: Tridacna gigas (assembly GCA_945859785.2). Classification (NCBI taxonomy): domain Eukaryota; kingdom Metazoa; phylum Mollusca; class Bivalvia; order Cardiida; family Cardiidae; genus Tridacna; species Tridacna gigas. The sequence goes on along the minus strand of OX244030.2, from coordinate 44,859,546 downwards.
TTCAGTCATTCATCATGTAGAATGTTGTGTATCGTTAAAGTGTTATTTTATGTCTTCTGTATTAATCCCAGGCATACCACTCAATCCCAAGTTTTAACGACACATGGGAAGAAGCCATTGGAAAACACTGGTAACCAGCATTTTCTCCTTAAATCTGACAATACTTTTTGCTGTGTTGAGTCGGGTTTCATCAGTATTGAGCCACATTTAATTTGTCATCTGCAACAGCTTTGAATTTGGACACAGGTAAAATGTTGTCGTTTGGTGCAGAAAGAAACAGTTAACTATCACATTTTGAGCTATTGGTTAACCATTAACCCTTAGAGAGCCAAATAAACCTGAACAGATAATTCCAGTTTAGAAATATAACTAGAATAATTGCATTTCCATGATGGCTTAAGTCTGTAGTGTTTCTCCAAAACAAAAAGTGCAGATAAAGATTAGACTACACATTTTGTGCAGCCTGATCTTGATCTACAATGGCTGCAAAAGCAACTATGTATAGTTGTGATAAGCACTTTATGGGTTAAAAAAGCTTTCATGACTAAAGTTGCCTTTGCAGCCAGTGTAGATTATGATCAGACGGCACAACATGTGCTGCACCTGATCTCTGATCTAAACCGTCTACTATGTTGTAGCATTAAAGACAAAAGGAGCTTTGAAACTGTTATTCTTATTATGGATTGGTGACGAAGGACAGGACATTCCTTCACTTGGACAGACATTTTGATGATGAAAATAAACAACTGGACACAACTTATACTAGATCCCGTAATTACATGCGACCAACACTAAATTAGATAAAGTTCTGCAAGATCAATACTAAAACTAAATCCAAAAAGAAGAGACAATTGACTCATTCTCCACAGGCCTAAAACTAAACTAACTGGCAGATTTACTTGATATATTTTGGAACGATCTTTTCTATTATGCAGGAGTAAATGGACCAATCCTCTCTCTCTCTCTGTCTCTGTCTGTCCCTCCCTCTCCCTCTCTCTTTCTCTCTCTCTCTCTTGCGTGCATTGTAATTAGTTGTGTGAACACTTGTAAATTTACATTGTAGGGGGAGGGTCGATTTCTAAGCTGTTATAACTTGTGACCCAACCCCATTTCCATGTAAACTTGAGGGAAAATAAATATGTTTAAACTAGTAACTACTAAAGGCAAAAGATTGCAATTTCGCCAATGGGGATGAAATTTAGTATACATGATGTGATAGAAAGTTCATCTACAAGTGAACTCTAGAAAGTTTTCAAATTGTTTTCAAATGCCAAATCATCATGTTGATAATATTCTTTATTTCCCTTTTTTTCAATCAAAGATCAACAAACAGAAACTTTTCATGGTATATATTTCATATTTCCCATTTTGACAAGTACATGTAAATGATAATCAAAGTACTGAAAGTACTGATAGACCAGCGAATTTGATTGATTGATTGTTTGTATGGTGTTTAACTCTGTTTTCAACATTATTTCAGTTATGTAGCAGTGGACTGTGCACATAGCCATGCTTTCATGGAGTTTCTTTTACCAGTACTCTGCACAATATTCTTTCCAAGCCACTGCCTATTTTCCCACATTTATATTATAACCATCATCGAAACGTGAGAGAAATGAATCCTGTCACAATGACTATCATCAATTCTTGGAAAGAAACTTGCCGAGTCGGGGATCGAACCAGCGACCTCCTGTTGCCAAGTCCTATACACTACTGACTGAGGTGCTGGGGCTATGCGTGTTATTGGATAACTGTAATCCAGTTTAAGTTTAACCCTTAACCTGCTAAAAATGATAAACAAAACTTTCAGGCCGATGGTAAACACCTGAATATTGCTATTTCAAAGTTACATTTTGGAGAAAATAATATATCCTCTTATTGGACAGAGTAGATCCAAGATCAGACTGCATGCTCTGCACAGTCTGGTCTTAATCCACACTGTCCGCAAAACGTCATTGAGTCGCGGTAGTGCTGGTAAAAGAAACTCTAGGAGAGCATGGATAGGTGCTCTGGCTGCCGCATTATCACTGAAATAATGTTGAAAACGGCCTTAAACACCCTACAATCAATTAGTCAATATCCAATAGCACAAGATGTAGTTAACTATTTAACTCTCTTTACTAAACGAAATTTTTTTTACGCCAGTCCAAATTCAAAGCTGTTGCAGACCATAAATTAAAAGTGGTTGAACTGATGAAACCTGATTCCAAAAGGGTAGAAAACAATGTGGGAAAAAGAGAAAATGCTGGTTACCAGCATTTTCTCCTTTTCCCGCAATGTTTTAAATGGATTTTTCCCCAGTATCATTAAAACTTGGCATTGTTTGGTAAAGGGTTAATATTCAAGACTAGAATAACAGTTTAACGTAACAGTTTAACTGTACACAATGATCTAAATAATGAATGACTGAAGGAATGACAAGGGTTCCCTGTCCAGTGAGGGTTAATGTAACTGGGATTTGCTACAAGTTACCTAGGTGTATCTATTAATAGATTCATTCATAATGTTACAGTGGTGTAGGAAAAAGTGATTTTCTGCTTTGCATAGCTAGGTCACTTAATTTACATATAAGCAAAGATCTGGCACCTTGTAAATGACATCTTGTTCAGTTTATTACCTTGTAAGACGACATATTCAAACTGGAGTGGTAGAGATTTAGTTGTTTTTGTCAAAATTGTCATATATAATAGAATTAAGATTTATAACAGAAAGGAGTATTTTTCTTTGAGGCAGTATTTGGCAACTGTGGGGTTTTTTGTTTACTTTGATTCTAGGTCAGTCTTGATGCCTATAGACTAGCTTCGCTAGTCTAAAAACCTGTATGTTAAAGTCAATGGATTGAACTGGATCGGACTTAACTGGATTTGACAGTGTTGCAGTGAATTAGACGAAATAACCGGAATGGACTTGTGGAACTGGAACAGATTTAATAACCAAAATTGACCAAAGTTTATGATACGTCTCTAAAGGTCATGGTCACAGCAGGACTTAAATACTAGAACTATGTCAGCTCTTGAACCCTATATCTGATATCTGATATTGGATATATTTCGCACAAGTGTCTGGCTTTATAAGACAAAGTGCACACAAGAGGTTTCATACCAGCCTCAGAGTTCAAGGTCACAGCAAACTTTCAAAAGGTTTCTATATACTGGAATCCAGCTCTGCTTAACAATTCTGATGACCTCACTGACTGATTATAGAAAAATTTGTGTGTGTGTGTGGGGGGGGGGGGGTCCTCTTTGAAATGTAAAATTTTACAAATCAGTTATTAACTTCACATCTTTATAAATCTTTATTGCAATATTAATAATAAATCCAACAACAACAATAAATTGTTGACTAAAGACTATTATTTTCCATTTTGACTCTTGAATTTTTTTGGTTTGACTCTTGAAAAATTAGATTTGACCCCTAAAATTTTAGGGTCAAGGGGTCAATGACTCCTGAATTTCAGAGGCTAGCTAAAGCCCTGCACATGACCACCTTGACCGCATGACTTAGTATTACAGTGTTACAGAGCTGAGGTTCCACATTCCAGTCTCAAGGTCAAGGGTCATAATATACTAGAGTTGTACTAGTTTCATATTTTTTAAACCCCTTGTCTGATTTAAATATATATCACTCAATGTCTGCCTTAATGAGAAAAAATGCAGAGTGGAGGTTTGACATACTAGTCTCCAATGTGAAGATGACAGGGGTTCAAAGGTCACATGTACTAGAATCATGTGAGCTCTGTATCTTTTGAACAACCCCTTGTCTGAATTTAGGAATGTTTCACACTTGTGTCCATCTTTATCATGTGACATGCTTCAGAGTTGAGGCTGTACATACCAGTTGCAAGGTCAAGGTCACTGTGAAAGCTTAACTTTTTACCAAACAACAAAATTTTAGACCAGTCCAAATTGAAAGCACTTGCAGGTGACTACCAGTAAATGAATATGATTCAAAAATTGAAATTTGATATCAGAAAGGGAGGCAACATTGTGGAAAAATGAGGAAACGCTGGTCACCCGCATTTTAATTCTCTTTTTCCCACAATGATTTCTAAAGTCTTCATCTTTTGGATTATTTAAACTCAGAGTTGTTTGCTAAAGGGCTATGAAAGCTTACATACATTTGATCTTTCATTGTTACTTTGACAGAAAAGTCACAGTGCGTTGGAAAAGTGGGGTCGGGTGTTGATAATTTTGTTTTCTACTTAACCAAATATTTATTGTTTGCCCTGGCAATAATTATCTCGGACTACTTTGAATATTGGTTATCTCAATTCAATCTAGGTTTAACCTTGGTTGCAATGTAGAGGCTAGATTTTCAGTTTCGTGCTCATAATTAGACCATGGTTCTGATTAGTTAGCCAAATAGGACACAGTATTTAGTCTGTGTAATCTATTGCATACACAACGCTTTATCATTCCACATAGTCTTAGACAGACAAAGCTCCTGGTGTTATCTATGTGATATAGACAATCCCACTTTGTGGTCTATCCTATACAACTTGCGTAGAATATTTGAACTGGTAATATCCTGGATTAGTTTGAAAATTGGTTACCTTGGGCTAAAAAGTACACCACCTGCAGGGTTTTCCCTCGACTCTCCTATTATGGGGGTCACTTGACTCCCTTCAAAGAACAGAAGGCAAACAATTTGGGTCATTTAGAAAATTTGGGGATCCAAATTTGAAGAAATAGGGGGGTCAGGGAAAACCCTGACTACTCAGACCCAAGAAGAACTGTGTGCACTGTAGACATTTTGGTCCTATGCACATCAAATGTAAATGTGGCTAACAGCTTTTTCTTACAATCTTTCAAAGGTTTAACCCTTTGCCACACAATGCCAAGTTTTAACGACCCTGAGAAAGAAAGTTTTAGAAAACATTTTAGAAAAAATTTGCTGTTATAAACAGCATTTCATTCTTTTCATCAAAATGTTTTCAAACCTTTCACAGACATTGCCACATTAGAATGTTGTCTGCAAATGCTTTAAATTTGGACCAGTCTAAAATTTTGTCATAAAGTAAAGAGTTGTTTTTCTTTCACAGAGCCTTTGGCAGACAGGATGCTTTGGTTGCTGATATTCTCTGGCTAAATGCCCATGTTGGGTTTGGACTTTATATATTCAGACAGCAGGCTTTTGCCAATTTTTCAACACCCTGGAGAATTACCTACAGTATCTTTGGAACTACAATGTTTAATTTTGGTTCTGTGCTGCTTTGGGGTACCACAAGAGCTCTCATACCAAAGTTACCTGAGGGTTTACGACTGATATTTGGGCTTGGGTCAGGACTGGTTCTCATGTTTGTTGGATGGAGATTTTTACAAGACGTTAATAAAATTTATGACAAAGCCTGTCTAGGAGGTGACAAGGGTGTACTCGGAGGTATTGTGATAACTTGATGGTAGCCTTTTGCAAATCAATCATCATCAACGTGGGGAATAAAATGGATTTTTTTATATGGTGCATGAATTGATTGTGGAATTTTGACAATATGCTTAGGTAAATGGATTTTTTTGCCTTGTGTGGATAATTTTATTGGCAAGTCCATGCATCATATATCAGGAAACTTACAGGATTGTCAGGATGTAATAATACCATAATTGTGTTATAAAAATCCACACACTTTGCAAACACCTTGTCCTGAAAATTTTAGTTCAAACACCTCTCACTTAAAAGCCCACTAGCTACAAAAAGTAAATGATTCTGGAGTCAAAATGCAGGCACTGATAATTCATAACATTTAGAAGTGTGGATATTATTATTTATCACATAAAACCTCCTCCGGCAGTGTATTAAACCCATGACTTATTTTTGATAATACACTAGTGTATCATTGTTTTTTGGGTCCCGTTTCTGATCAGTTTTTAGTTGTGAGCGCATGAAGCTGGAGAAACCAGCCACAGCACATGCTGGGATTTGTGCGACTACGCCATTTCGCGGGAAAAAATGACGTAATTGTTGCTAAGGCGTATACATGCGTAAAGTTTTTGATTTTCATGTTTAATAAAAACAAAGAAATGCAGCAAAAGTCTTTTAAATCAACAAAATTGCAGAAATGGGTGGACTTATCCCCTCTAGAAACTGTATCATTCTACTTTTGGTGTAAGTATCAAGGAACTATCAACTTGGGTATGTACACATTTGAAGCAAAACTACAACTGTAACTATGGACCTGTGAATGGTGTATAGCTAAAGGTGATGATGCAGGATATATTTTGCCTGTCATTCATTTTATGTGATAAATAGAATTTCACATTCGTGTTTATGTATTCTCAATTTTATCAAACTTGTTGACAAAAATGTATTTGACGCTCGCCAAGGCTCGTGTCATACACTTTTAGTCAACTCGTTTGATAAAAATGATAATACATAAACACTCATGTAAGATCCTCTATGTCTGGCAATGTGTTATGTACAGTAGTGTTTGTTAAAGTTTCTTTACCCCTTTATCACACAATCCCAACTTTTTAAGACCCTGATGAAGAAGGCTTTTAAGAGTATGGTGGGAAAAGGAGAGTATGCTGGTAACCAGCATTTACTCCTTTTCCTACAATGTTTTCTAACCTATGCTATCAAAGACAAATTTCATCATTTGAGCCACCTTTAGTTTGTCGTCTGCAAATGCTTTCAATTTGGATTAGTCTAAAATACTGTCCTGTGGTAGAGAGCAACATGTAATTTTTTCGATTGATCTATGGGGTGAACAAATGTTTGGATTCTATGATAGCATAATGGTGTCATAAAAATTCATACTCTTTGCAAACAACCCATCATTAAATTTTTAGGTTTGATACTCATCACTCAAAGTTTCATGACAAGGTGTTTTATAAGCAAATTAAGCACATAAGACAGAAAAAGCAATTTGCCCTAGCATATTTTAAAATTCCAACATTTCTCTGTGCAGTGTATCAAGTTATTCTCCTGTAAAATATTATCAACATGGACAATTCTAGAATTTTGTCATTGGGTAGTGAGTTAACCCCTGTATCACTGAACCTTGATTACATGCAGTTGCTTCTAAAGAAGTGTAGATTAAGATCAGACTACACAGACCTTGCACTGACTTACACTGTCCACTTCTTTGCCAGATATTCTGACAAAGCTTTGAACTTGCAATATCTGCATCTTTAAGTCTGACAAAGAATTCAATGTAGATATCATTTAATTAGCACTGAAATGGTTATAATAACTCCATGCTTTAACCCGTTACCACACAATCCTGACTTTCAATGACCCTAAAAAAGAAACCTTTTGAAAACATTGTGGGAAAAGGAGAAAATGCTGGTAACCAGAATTTTCTCCTTTTCCCATAACATTTTCTACCCTTCCCAAAACAATTCCAATTTTTCAGCCACATTTATTTTGTCGTCTGCAAATGCTTTCAATTTGGACTAGCTTGAAATTTTGTCGTTTGGTAAAGAGTTTATATAGACACTTCAGGATGTTCACCATGAGTGTGCATCATGCTACTACAATCTTTTTGACAATGATGCAGGCTGCACAGCAATTGGTGTCTCATTTCACTCATTACAAAACAAAAAAAAATTGGCGCAGAAGACAAAATAAACGTGACTCGGAAATTGAAATTTATTTAGGTAAGGGTAGAAAACATTGTGGGAAAAGGAGAAGATGCTGGTTGTCAAAAAAGAGGAAGAAGGCTTCTGTAGACATTGTGGGAGGAGAAGATGCTAGTAACCAGTGAAAAGACAAATGACATCATTTGAGTTACATTGAATTTGTCATCTGCAAATGCTTTCAGTTTGGGTAAGCCTGTAATTTTGTCAACTGGTAAAGAGTTAAAGTGATTGACAACTTTTAGGATACAACAAAATTTTAGACTTGTCTAAATTGGACACATTTGCAGACACCAAATATGATGTGGCTCCAACAATGAAATTTGTCTTTGAAAGGGTATAAAAAATGCAGGAAAAGGAGAAAATGGTTATCAGCCCTTTCTTCTTTACTCACAATGCTTTAAAAGCAGTCCACCTCAGGGCCATTCAAACTCGTGATTGTTTGGTAAAGGGTTAACTGTTAAAAAATTGTTATTCATTGTCTAAACCTGATATAACAATTCTTTCAAAGCAAAAATATTTGTGTTTACAAAATCAGTTATTTAGATTTGCTAGTATATGTATGAGCCACAGTTGATAAGTTGTCTTCCATTGTTTTAAATTTGAAAAAGTAAAACATTTTGTCATTTGGTAAAGAGGATAAGGAATCAGCGATCTGGGCAAGCTCAAGTAGCTTGAACTAACATTTTTTTTTACAAAAATGTACACTTGCATGATGGTATTGCTTTATGTTTGTATTGTTCTTGGATAATAAAAGTTTGATAGTAAGATGTTTAGTGTGTAGTGTTCCCAAATAGTTCTCTTTAAGAATAGGAATTGAATTCCTAATTCCAATATGTCATGGTGACAACTGTTGTTGAATATGGAATACAGTTTATTCAGAAAATTATTTCATCTTTGGTTGTCTTGTTCATTATACCTCCACCTACATAGCAGAGGGAGGTATACTGGTTTCACCATGTCTGTCTCTCTGTCTGTCTGTCTGTCTGTCTGTCTGTCCATCCGTCAGTCTGTCAGTAGACTTCATTGTCTCTGTGCCAAATTCAAAAGTTGTTTGACCCAGGACCCTGAAACTTTATAGAAGTGTTGCTCATGACCCAAAGAGGTGCCCTATTGTTTATGGGCCATATTGGTCAAAGTTCAAGGCCATAGGTGAACTTCGTTTGAAAATCGTTTCCATGCTCTAACTCAATAGCTGTTTGACCTAGTACTCTGAAACTTTGTGCAAGTGTTGCTCATGACCCAAGGAGGTGTCGTACTGTTTTGGGGTCACATTGGTTGAAGATCAAGGTCAGAGGTGAACTTTGTTTGAAAATAATCATTTCCATGCTCTAACTCAATAAGTGTTTGACCTAGGACCCTAAAACTTCATACAAGTGTTGCTCATGACCCAAGGAGGTGCCCTATTGTTTTGGGGTCAAATTGGTCCAAGGTTAAGGTCACTGGACTGGTGAACTTTGTTTGAAAATAGTTTCTGTACTCTAAGTCAATAGCTGTTTGACCCAGGACACTGAAACTTTATACAAGTGTTGCTTATAACCCAAGTAACCCAAGGAGGTGCCCAACGTTTGGAGTCACATGGGTCAAAGGTCATGGTCACAGGTGATCTTTGTTTTGAAAATAATATCCATTTTCTGACTGAGCTGCTTCAGTGACAAAGGGGGGGGGGGCAGTATTTGTCCACTTTGCGACAGTTCTAGTTACTTTTATTTTCTTATTATAATTGTTTATCAACTTTGCTAACTAGTTTTACTTTTGTTAGGTTTAACCTACCCACTTCACTTTGACCAAGTACAGTCACAGACTTATATCTGCTAGTCCTTCATTTTTGTTGGGCCAGCTTGCACCGAGTAAGACATAGTTATCACAATGTCACTTCGGTATATGTGCGTGTGTGCATTAGTGCATTAGTATGTGTGCATCCATCCAGAATTTTGTCCAGACCAGAACTTAGAACTACGTTTATGGATGGATTTGAAAATATTGTGGCTTAATTTTTCTCCTTCATAAGTAGAAGTGCAAATGTTCAGGTGGGTCCAAGGTCAAGGTCAGACTTGAAGGTCAAATGTTAAAATTGTCATATGGTGCTTCTGCAAGCTAAAACTTCCATATTTATGTATGCATTTTAAGAAGATGTAGCACAACTGTTCTATTTTACCCAAAGAAATGCTGTTTGTATCATTTGTTCAGGTAGGTCCTAGGTCAAGGTCACACTCAGAGGTCAAATGATAAAACTGTCATTAAAAGAGCATGTCCGAGCGATAACTTCTACACATATGGATGGATTTCAAAATGATGTGGCACAATTTTTCTCCCTCATTAGTAGATGTGCCATTTAAAATGTTGATGAAACGAAATCAACATGTCCAGTGCATTACATATGTTCGGTAGAACGATTATGTGTTAAATAAAACCAATTATAACTAAATTGTATGAATTACACAACCGAGAAAACCTTAAACTCGATTCTGTCATGTATGTACCGACCAATATAATCCGTGTTTATAAAAAACCTTTCAGTCTGATTTTACAGACTTTGTTGTCAATAAGAAAAAAAAAAAAAATACCTATAAACCTTTCTTTCTTTTTGATATGCCTAGAATTCCACCAAATTTACGTGAATGTGCCATTGGAATACGTAATGCTTGTGTGGCGACGAATGAGGTTGCTAGGGTTGTTGGCAGTTTTAGCCGTTCTGTTCGATACTTTAGGCAACATTTCCAAGCAACAGAGCGTACAGAAGACTTACCACGTTGTGGACATCCGCGCGTCACGACGCCTTGTCAAGACCGCTGTATCATGAACACACACCTACGCAATTGTTTTCAAACTGCCACTGCTGGTAACACCCATAGTACACATAACAACCCAATATGTGCCCAAACTGTACACAATCGTCTGCGCGAAGGTGGTCTACGTGCACGTCGTCCTTACGTTGGATGTGTGTTGACGTGGAATCACTGTGTAAATTGTGTTGTTTGGGCACATACACACCATCACTGGATAAGGCAACAATGGAGTAGCGTACATTTCTCCAACGAGTCGAGATTTTCCATTCATCGAAGTGATGGCAGGGTTCGTGGTATACCGTAGAAGAAAAGAACGTTATGCCGACTGCCGTGGACTTGAACGAGATCGTTTTGGGGGTGCAGGTTCCATCTTCGTCTGGGCAGGCATTGTGCATGGTTATTGCACACCTCTTGTCGTGATCGATGGGAATTTGAATGCCCAACGCTACCGAGATGAGATTCTTGCGAGGCACGTCATCTCATTGTTTCAAAATAATGCCAATATCACTCTGTTTCAACATGCTAATGCCATAAGCAATACAGCTTGAGATGCTGTGAATTTCATCAGGAGAATGCACACATTAGTGATTGGCCTGCCAAAAGTCCAGATCTGAATCCCATCGAACACCTGTGGGATAACTTGGACCAGTGTGTTAGACGTCGTCCTATTCCACCGTCGAACATCAATGAACTAACACAAGCCTTGATCTAGGATCACAGGCAGAAATCAACACACTTGTCGGTTCTATGCGCCAACGATGCCAGGCAATACTCGATGTTAAGGTGGCCATACCCAGTATTAATGTGTGATTTTGGTCTACGACCCCTAGCACATTAAATCAACCATTTCATCAGTTTTCCGTGAATGTAGAGCTATAAAGTTTTACATACAAATTCACATTGAAATACTCTTGGAATACAAGTAAAAATAATGTAACCCTTCTTTCCATATTTACGTATTTCTGCACTTAAACACAGAGGAAGTTACTTACATGTATTTTGTTCGGTATATATTTAGATAAAGTATTTTTTCAGCATAACTGACTGCGCTGGCTTTTGATCTTTTTCTTCGAATGAATAGATAGTAATTTGCCACTGGTCAAAAATGTTGAAATGGTTATTCGTCGGGCCCTTTCGGACTGATCTTCAGATGGTTAATGCCAATAGGTGCACTTGTTTCTGACCAGAATATGACGAGCCGGTCAAGCCGGTCGTCACCCGGCTTTCAGGCACAAACAAGTGTACCGGCACAATTGTACAGATGATCAACATGGCTGCCTCAGTCGCTATGATAGCGTTCTTCTGCTCAGAAGAAATTATAGAAGACGAAGAGTCCTCTTGGATAACAATAGATACACTCACCTTGCCCTGGTTAACAATGTATGCTCATAGGCTTTATTCACAGCGGTGTCAGGATGCATGTTTGAAGCTCGATCGGCTAGCTTTCATGAGTAAAGCCTTAGATTCGTTTGGAGAAATCGATATTCAGATTGTAAGGAATGTAGGACGAACTGTGGCTAAATTTTGGACCTTAAACCTACGGTGGAAACATGAGGAATAAATTTTTCTAGTCTGAAAATCTAGGTTTGCGCGAGATCTTCTGTATGTGAAATCATTTGCCCTGTTCACAAAATTTTGCATTTGCACAGGACATGCATTGCAGTCTACCTGACTGCTACTTCATTACTCGAACAGATTGACCTAAAATAATAGATCTAGCACTTATACTCTACCAGGGGACATAATTATAGATCTGTCTGGTTTACACACACACATACACACATACACGGTAGGTCGGTGGCGTACAGGACTTGAGAACGGGGTTGCCAGTTCGATCCCCGTCTCGGCCAATCTCTTTCCAAGGATTGATGATAGTCATTGCGACAGGATTCATTCCTATCTCACCTCTGAACATTATTTATGGTAAGATGGGAAAGCAGCCAGTGGCTTGGAAAGAATAATATGCGTAGATCTAGTACTGGTAAAAGAAACACCAGGGAAAGCATGGATAGGTGCACTGGCTGCCGCGATATAACTGAGATAATGTTGCAAACGGCGTTAAACACCACACAATCAATTAATACAATCAATACAATATTCCTTGATCTACCTTAAGATGTTGTAAGAACATTTTTTCATGCTCGTCTTGCGTTAAACTGCATATTTTTTTTTATGAATTTGACTTTACTTTTGTCATCACATACCTTTCACACTCGTTATCTAAGCCATCTTGATCATCATCAACAGGCGCATATCAAGCATGTGGCCGGTCTTTTCAAAACGGTTAAAGATCGGGCCAAAGAAGATGTTCCAAATGTAAACCCGGCTACAAACTAGTGAGGCAGCCGCCTAGCCGACATCACCCTGGTGGAAAAACGGCTAAAAAGCGCGGTTGACACTGCTTATTGAATACCCGGGGTGCTTATTCACACCATAGATAAATTTGGTATGTGATAATCATTCTTTTGTACCAATATGGTAATATTCTTTCTTTTAGAAGCGTTACCCTGTACAAGTCATACTGCATACTAAACTGGTCCCCGTTGTTGATTTCCATATTACAACTGGTGCTGGCTGAAAAACAGTGTCTTAATATAGATGCATGAAAAGAATGACAGATGGAAAGATAGAGTGGAAGATAGGTTGATGGAAAGGAGGATAATAGATACAGTGTTATGCTAAAGTCATAAATACGAATGGCGAAAAAGGGATAATTCCTGCACAGTAATATATGGTCCTTATCTTGTCTATCCCCAGTGGAAATTAAAGTTGTTAATTGGATCATAAAACATCCTCTCAGAAAACCCTTAACTCTTTACCACATAAAGAATATTTTGATTTGCCTGAATTGAAAGCTTTAATTTTGTAGACGCCACACAACAAGTGTTATTTAAAACATAAAATTTGAATTTTGTAGGGTATGTGGAAAACATTGTAGGGAAAATGTGAAAATGCTAGTAATCAGCATTTTCTTCTTTTCTCACAATGTTTTAAGAGCTTGTTTTTCTCAGGGCTGCTTAGCCCGCAATGTGTGGTAAAGGTTTAACTCTTAACCAAACAACAACAACAACAACAACAAAAAATGGACCTGTTCAAATCCAAGGCACTTGCACACAACAGAAATATACTCCTCAAATGGTGTGATCCGTTTTTAGCTCACCTGAGCACAAAGTGCTCATTGTGAGCTATTGTGATCGTGCCGTGTCCGGCGTCTGGCGTGCGGCGTGCGTCGTGCGTCGTCCGTCGTCAACTTTTTACCTTGTGTACGCTCTAGAGGCCACATTTTCAGTCCGATCCTCATGAAACTTGGTCAGAATGTTTGTCTTGATAAAATCTCGAACGAGTGTGAAATTGGGTCATGTGGGGTCAAAAACTAGGTCACTAGGTCAAATCTTAGAAAAACCTTGTGTACGCTCTAGAGGCCACATTTTCTGTCCGATCCTCAATGAAACTTGGTCAGAATGTTGTCTTGATAAAATCTCGGACGAGTTCGAAATTGGGTCATGTGGGGTCAAAAACTAGGTCAAATCTTAGAAAAACCTTGTGTACGCTCTACAGGCCACATTTTTAGTCTGATCCTCATGAAACTTGGTCTGAATGTTAGTCTTGATAAAATCTCGGACGAGTTCGAAGTCGGGTCATGTGGGGTCAAAATCTAGGTCACTAGGTCAAATCTTAGAAAAACTGTGTGTGCGCTCTAGAGGCCACATTTTCAGTCAGATACTTGTGAAACTTAGTCAGAAGGTTTGTCTTGATAAAATCTCAGACGAGTTCGAAATTGGGTCATTCGGGGTCAAAAACTAGGTCACTAGGTCAAATCTTAGAAAAACATTGTGTACGATCTATAGGCCGCATTTTCAGTCAGATACTTGTGAAACTTGGTCAGAATCTTTTTCTTGATTAAAACTTGAATGAGTTTGAAATTGGGTCATGTGGGGTCAAAAACTAGGTCACTAGGTCAAATCTTAGAAAAACCTTGTGTGCGCTCTATAGGCCACATTTCTTTCAGTCCCATACTAATGAAACTTAGTCAGAATCTTTGTCTTGGTGATATCTTGGAAGAGTTTGAAACTGGGTCACCTCAGTTCAAAAACTAAGTCACCAGGTCAAATCTTGGAAAAACATTGTGTGCGCTCTAGAGGATACATTTTCGGTCCGATACTCACGAAACTTTGTCAGAATATTTGTCTTCATAAAAACTCAGACGAGTTTGAAATTGGGTCATGTGGGGTCAAAAACTAGGTCACCAGGTCAAATTGAAGAAATACCTTGTGGGCACTCTAGAGGCCAAAATTTTCGCTCGATTGACTTGAGAATTGGTCAGAATGTTTGTCTTAAGTAAATATCAGATGACTTTGAAATTGGTTCACCTGGGGTCATAAAGTAGGTCACTAGGTCAAATTAAAGAAATACCTTGTGGGCACTCTATAGGCCACATTTTTTTGCTCAACTGACTTGAAAATTGGTCAGAATGTTTGTCTTAATTAAATCTCGGATAAGTTTGAAATTGGGTCACCTGGGGTCATAAACTAGGTCACTATGTCGAATCAAAGAAATACCATGTGGACACTCTAGAGGCCACATTGTTTGCTCAATTGACTTGAAAATTGGTCAGAATGTTTGTCTTAATTAAACCTCGGATGAATTGGGGTCATAAACTAGGTCACGAGGCCAAATTAAAGTAATACCTTGTGGGCACTCTAGAGGCCACATTTATTGCTCAATTGACCTTAAAATCGGTCAGAATATTTGTCTTGATAAAATCTTGGATCACCTCAAACTTGGGTCACCTGGGGACATAATCTAAGTCACTAGGTCAAAGTAAAGAAATACCTTGTGGGCAGTCTAGAGGCCACATTTATTGATCAATTGTCTTGAAAATTGGTCAGAATCTTTGTCTTAATAATATCTCGGATGACTTTTGAATTTGGGATACCTTGGGTCATAAACTAGGTCATAAGATCAAATTAAAGAAATACCTTGTGGGCACTTTAGAGGCCACATTTATTGCCGAATTGACCAGAATGGTCAGAATGTTTTTTTCGATGAATTTTCAGTTGAATTTGAATTTTGGTCATCTTGGGTCATAAACTAGGTCACTAGGTCAACTAAAAGAAATTTCTTGTGGGCGCTCTAGAGACCACGATTCTTACTTAATTGACCTGAAAATTGACCTGAAAATTGATCACCATGTTTGTCTCGATAAAATCTTAGATGAGTTCAAAATTGGGTCACATAGGGTCATAAACTAGGTCACTAGGTTAGTTTAAAGAAATATCTTTTGGGCGCTCTAGTGGCCACAATTCTTGCTCAATTGACCTGAAAATTGGTCAGCGTGTTTGTCTTGATGATATCTCAGATGAGTTTGAAATATGGTCACATAGGGTCATAAACTAGGTCACTAGGTCAAATTGAAGAAATATATTTTGGACACTCAGGAGGCTACGTTTTCAGCTCAATTGACCTGACAATTGGTCAGAATGTTTGTCTTAATAATATCTCAGATGAGTTTTAAATTGGGTCATTATGACCCTGGAGTGAAATTTCTTCTATTGACTCAGGTGAGCGATCCAGGGCCATCATGGCTCTCTTGTTTATTATTATTATTATTAACAGAGGGAATTTGCTTCCTTTTTCAATCTTGGTATGTTTCCTTCTTTCTGTTGTGAATTAGATGCCAAATGATACTTGTTGTAAAACCTGTTAAACTCTATCGGAATTTGCTTTTACGTTTTGATATTGCAGATCTAGATTTCATTTTGACTGCATAGAACATGAATTTTTGTTCAGCCTGTTGTTGAATCCACATATTCTCTAAAATGGAGTCTACACTGTTGGACTGGTGGAAATTCTCAGATGTTTTGCTAAAACATTCTTAAATTTAGGCTAGCTGTCTTTTCTACAGACTGAAACAGTTTTTCCCCCATTTATTCTCCACTGTGAGGGCTACAGGTGGGTAAAACTAGATTTTGAGCAAAGAATTTTGTTTTAAAGGCCTTTGCTAGTAAGATCCATCACCAGGAAATGACAGTCTACTCTCAGTGTGGCAAAGAACTCGTGACCCGTAAAATGATAACCTAGAATGAGGCATACATCATCTGAACTAACCCTAATCATCCAATTTATGGCATTTTTAGCCATGGTAAAATGTATTTAGAACTACCCTGTTACACCATAAAGTCAACAGTTTTTCAAAGAAAATTGAAAATGGGATATTCCTTTATGTACATGTATTTTCTCTTGAAATAATATCTTGGTCTAAACCTCCTTTTTCTGCAGAATAATATTGTTTATTAGAGTTTGGAAAGATATTTTTAACTTTCTAGAACAAAATCTGGCGTTATGCTTTTTTAACACACCTGTTTTACTCAGCTTTCAACAAGTTTTATTTTACTGCATCCCAACAAAATTATCAGCTGTGTAAACATAAAATAGTGCCAGTATGATGCATTTCATTTGTTAAGAATAGATTCGTGGCAAAGTAACTACAAGGACTTGAAAGTCATTGAATATTTTTTTTTTTTTTTTGTCTGCAGATTTGTTTTTAGCTCACCTGAGCACGAAGTGCATAAGGTGAGCTATTGTGATCGTGCCGTGTCTGGCGTCCGTCGTCCGTCGTGCAGTCGTCAACATTTACCTTGTGTGCACTCTAGAGGCCACATTTTCAGTCAGATACTCATGAAACTTGTTCAGGATATTTATCTTGATAAAATCTTGGACAAGTTCGAAACTGGGTCATGTCGGGTCTAAAAGTAGGTCACTATGCTAAATCTTCAAAAACCTTGTGTGCATTCTAGAGGCCACATTTTCAGCCTGAAACTCTTAAAACTTCGTCAGAGTGTTTGTCTTGATTATATCTTGGACAAGTATGAAATTGGGTCATGTCGGGTCAAAAAGTAGGTCACAGGGCTAAATCTTCGAAAAACCTTGTGTGCACTCTAGAGGTCACATTTTCAGTCAGATACTCAAGAAACTTTGTCAGAATGTTTGTCTTGATAAAATCGTGGACAAGTTTAAAAATTGGGTCATGTTGGGTCAAAAAGTACATGTAGGTCACTAGGCTAAATCTTCGAAAAACCTTGTGTGCACTCTAGGGGCCACATTTTCCGCTGATACTCTTAAAACTGGGTAAGAATGTTTTTCTTGACAATATCTTGGACAAGTTGGAAATTGGGTCATGTCGGGTCAAATAGTAGGTCACAGGGCTAAATCTTCGAAAAACCTTGTGTGCACTCTTGAGGCCACATTTTCAGTCTGATACTCTTGAAACTTGATCAGAATGTTTGCCTTGATGATATCTTGGACAAGTTCGAAATTTGATCATGTCGGGTCAAAAAGTAGGTCACTGTGCTAAGAAAAACCTTGTGTGCACTCTAGAAGCCACCTTGTCAGCCTGATTCTCTTGAAACTTGGTCAGAATGTTTATCTTGTTGGTATCCTGGACAAGTTTGAAATTGGGTCATTTCGGGTAAAAAATTAGGTCACTGGGCATAATCTTAGAAAAACCTTGTGTGCACCGTAGAGGCCACATTTTCAGCCTGATACACATGAAACATGGTCAGAAAGTTTGTGTTTGTGATATCTTGGATGGGTTCCAAAGAGGGTCACATCTGGTCAAAAAAAAAGAAAGGTCATTGAACCAAATCATAGAAAAACCTTGTATGCCCTCAATAGGCCACATTTTAGCCTGATACACATGAAACTTGGTCAGAATGTTTGTCTCAATGATATCTTGGACAAGTTTGAAATTTGGTCAGATTGGTTCAAAAAGTAGGTCACTTGCAATCATCTGCTTTACTTCATTAAAACCAGGCTCTCTTCAGCTTTATCAACTGTAGATGACTTTACTCAAGTGAGCGCTTTAGGGCCAATGGCCCTCTTGTTGTAGGTGACTGACTGTATCAAATCCCTGGGTTGATCCGCATCTATATGCTCAAGGCAAAGGGTTTGTTATCACGAAATCCTGTATCAACCCCCGATTCCACTGTCAGACAATGGGAGTATCTTTGAGCAAGGCACCATAGCCATAGGCTAGCACTTGTTGAAAGTTTGCGAAGAAAAGATATGATTAATAAGAATAAGTAAGCTGAATTGCTGTGAAAAGTAACATTAAAGTCCACTCAAGCAAATATTTACAACCTTAAATCTCTGAAAGTTCTTTTTACTTTTCCCCTTGATCCATGCAAGTAGACTATGTATGTTGTTAATAACTTTAATTAAGAAATACTAGATCTGTGTTGTCAAACTATGACTAAATAGTCATGATTTCATTTCAAATACCAATGTCAAATAACGAATGGAAAAAAAGACTACAATTTTTAACAGCCTTTATTGGCCCCCATCATTTCTGAAACTAGGACTTTTTGGATTGATTGATTGGTGTTCTTCTCTCCTTTCAAAATCATTTCAGACTGACAGCTCAGTTATTTATATATTTTCCTTGGTTTTACAAGTAGTTATGCTTGGGATGTACCTTGCATTGCCTAAAGACGCTCCTGTAAAAGCAAAACATTATCTTGGGTGAGGATCGAACCCAGAATCTTATTACTAATTCAAGCTCTTACCCACCTAAGACAACTCAAAACTTTTGGAGGGTGATATTTTGACACAGAACCCATACACGTTTACAAGACTTTACAACTTACAAAAATTGTTCACCGATTTTGTCTAATTTTGTAAATCGCTGATAGCAAAAGATGAAAATACCTTGATGACCTGTTTGCTTTGATTATTAAAGGTTGTAACAAATTCATAGCCCTAGCTATCAACATGGCAAAATTGCTTTAAGTACAGATAATTCCATTAGTCAGTTGGTCAGTCTGTTTATCTGTCCATCCATTCCCTCAAACAGTTCAAATGATAAAGGGAAAAATTGTGACTGGTGTGGAACTTGAACATGATACCTCTGGCTAACAGGGAACTGTTTTACAAACTTGAATGCAACGAAGCTGATATAACAGCTCCAAGTCCCGTTTGTTACATGTATATTGCCTGGTTAAGAACACCTGCTAACACACACAAATTAATCTTGTCAACATTTTGCTGAGAATCAACGGGAAACCCTACCCTCGAAATGGACTCCCAACACAATACCTCTGCACTAGCTGAGTGTGTGATGTACTGAGCTACAAGACTACTCTGTATGACAAAGCGCTATCAAAAGATTTTCCATCGTATAAAAGGGCCGTTTTTTCTTCATTTTTCCTTTTTGTTACAGATGAATATGATAGTTCTACTACAAATTACTACAAAATAGACTTTCCTAGGCAAACGTAACAACAGTGGACGGTTACATACAATACACTTTGGCATGGCATTCAAATAATAGACTGGTTGCTTTGCAAAGCATAGTTCTCTGTCTATTTTTATGATACGCAAATTTGGCATCATTATACTTCAAGAATACAGTGCCGTGCTATGGATCCTCATTATTGATCATATGACATTCTCAAAAATCTCTTAAAAATTCTGGCAAGAATTCTACAAATATAACAAGGGGCTGTCTAGCCCATTATGGAAACTCCAAAGAGTTTCTTTTTTTTTTGGTCTTTCTTCTTTACGGATGGTTTGACAGCAATTCCCTCCCTTAGATTTGGTGATTCACTTTCTTCAGTATTAAAGTAAGAAACATTTCAATCGCTGCTCACATTTAGGCTTTGCCTATGTTCATATTACCAAGGATTCTTGGGTTCTCCGAAAAGCCAGTGGGGAAAATTCGTCATCAACAACAACATGGTAATTTTTTTGCACAATTTGAAATTGGTAATCGAAAATAAAAGATTAATAGCAAAAATGTTTACGTTAAAATGTGATACCAAAAATACAGTACACTTATTTGTGAGGTCAAAAAAATCGGAAAATCTATCGCTTAGGAAGTGAGAGTGACATCCCCTGAATCTCTATTAGTCTCGCGGAGTGGCTGTTCTGAAAATAGACGGGCAGAATTCTGCCCGTTTTTAGTCACCTGTACCGATCCTTATACAGGGTGTCCCAAAATATGTCCCAGTTTAAAAGTGAAATTTTGCTGCTAAATATTTAACATAACTAGATGGCTCTCTATAACGTTATTAAAGACATAAATTTTTTTGTATAAACAGCAATCTTAAGTAGGGGAGAACGGGGTTGAATGTGCCACGGGATGGTTGTGCCACGACGAAGTTTGATGTCATCTAGTTATCTGATGTGTCATTTTTTGTGCATATCCTTTTGGCCATGTCGAAATATCCAAAATCCGTTAACCCACGCTGCTGGCAAGCCAAACGCAAGTATTTAATATAAGAAAGTCTGTTTTTAACGATGAAAAGTAATTTTTGGCAAAATGCGTATTTTGTTTCCGATTGCGGTTGTATCTTATAGTACAGAAATATACATAGTACCGTTGTATAGAGTATTCATTTCTTAACCGCACACATAACTTGATCCTTTGCTTATATCATTGGTTTATATCTTATAGTACAGAAATATACGGTGGCACAAAAGTGACATGGAAGATATATTTTATACTACGTGCGCACGTAATAGTTATTACGTGCGCACGTATTAGTTAATACGTGCGCACGTATTAGCTACTGCGTGCGCACGTACTAGCTACTGCGTGCGCACGTAATAACTAATACGTGCGCACGTAATACTATTGCGTGCGCACGTATTAGCTAATACGTGCGCACGTATTAACTAATACGTGCGCACGTATTAACTAATACGTGCGCACGCAGTAGCTAATACGTGCGCACGTATTAACTAATACGTGCGCACGTATTAACTAATACGTGCGCACGTAATAATCGAACAATCAGTTTATAATGAACAGAAGCCATATTGTTGCGAGGGAAGGGCAAAATTACATTGGTCCAACACGGCAACAGATGTGCATACATCTGACACCCAAGTAAAAAATCAAGTAGGGCTATTATTTCTTAAATCGTTTAGGCATACTGCGATTATTTTAAGTATCTGTACCTTGGTACGGTACAGTAACTATTAATACTCTAGCCTAAGGTCCATCGAATTACCCCAAACCACCCCAAAACACCCCAAACCACCCCAAAACATCCCAAACCACCTTTTATCATATAAAATTAATACTGTGGTGGGGTTGGGGGTGGAATGATTTGTAGGGTACGAAAGACTGATGAGCTATACAAGGAGTTTTGTCACCGAAAACTACCCAAAACACCTCAAGAAAACAAAAAAGGCGTTTAAAGTGATATCATTTTACAACGGTTTAAGATGCAGGAACAGTATAAAACAAATTGAAAATGGCATACACAATAATTAATTTTCCTTAAACTGAAATATCTATGGTTCAAAAGATGTAGTTTGAATGCCTAACACCGTGGACCCCAATCAGACTGTTACTTTAGTAGCAGTCTGATGATCTGGCTGCACAATGTTTGCATATATCTAACTTCCCTAAAACTTATATAAATTACGGTATCTGTTGCCATTCTGACTACATATAGTTTGGAGGCACGAACGAACTTTTTCAGGCAGTCAGACATGACCAAACATTA
This sequence comes from Tridacna gigas, assembly GCA_945859785.2. NCBI lineage: Eukaryota > Metazoa > Mollusca > Bivalvia > Cardiida > Cardiidae > Tridacna > Tridacna gigas. The sequence goes on along the minus strand of OX244030.2, from coordinate 44,837,673 downwards.
TGGACCCAGATCAGACTGCTCCTTCAAGGGGCAGTTGGATCTTCATGGGCGGATCCAGAGGGGGGGACCGGGGGTCCGGACCCCCCCTGGAATTTTGGAAAAATGTGGTTATCGGATTCGTGAAATGGTACTGGTTTGATATTGCACAGCATTTATGTAAAATACAGTCATGAATATAAAAAATAAACGGTTCTAAATGTGGAGACCTCCTCATGGTTAGAACTGGAAACGTTGACTTACATCCACTGAAATCCGAAATCAAAGTATCATATAATAAGAAGAGTGCGTTTGCGGTGGGACCCCCCCTGAGAAAGATATCTGGATCCGCGCATGATCTGGGTCCACAAAGTTTCCCTTTCTGACAGCATGACTACATATAGTTTGGAGGTATGAACGAACTTTTTCAGACAGTCAGACATTAGCAAACATAATGTACCCAGATTAGACTGCTCCTTTAAGGGGCAGTCGGATCTGGGTCCACAAAGTTTGCCATTCTGACAGCATGACTACATATAGTTTGGAGGCATGAACGAACTTTTTCAGACAGACAGACATGACCAAACATAATGTATCCAGATTAGACTGCTCCTTCAAGGGGCAGTCGGATCTGGGTCCACAATGCTTGCCATTGTGACTACATATAGGTTGGAGGCATGAACGAACATTTTCAGACAATCAGACATGACCAAACATAATGTACCTAGATTAGACTGCTCCTTCAAGGGGCAGTCGGATCTGGTTCCACAATGTTTGCCATTCTGACTACATATAGGTTGGAGGCATGAACGAACTTTTTCAGACAGTCAGACATGACCAAACATAATGTACCCAGATCAGACTGCTCCTTCAAGGGGCAGTCGGATCTGGGTCCACAATGCTTGCCATTCTAACTACATATAGAGGCATGAACGAACTTTTTCAGACAGTCAGACATGACCAAACATAATGGACCCAGATCAGACTGCTCTTTCAAGGGGCAGTCGGATCTGGGTCCACAATGTTTGCCATTCTGATTACATATAGTTTGGAGGCATGAACGAACTTTTTCAGACAGTCAGACATTATGGTCCCAGATCTCAGTGGGGCCAAAAAGTCTCTAGCGCATGTAATGCATGTAGTCCTTTTATCCTTAGGCTAACGTGACAGGACGTAATATAGATATTTTTTGTTAAAAGTGATCCTTACCCAACAATTCAACCAACCCTTACTGTATTAATAATTTTATATCATATAAAAGGTGTTTCGGGGTGGTTTGGGATGTTTTGGGGTGGTTTGGGGTGTTTTGGGGTGGTTTGGGGTAATTCGATGGACCGTAGGCTAGAGTATTAATAGTTACTGTACCGTACCAAGGTACAGATACTTAAAATAATCGCAGTATGCCTAAACGATATAAGAAGTAATAGCTCTACTTGATTTTTTACTTGGGTGTCAGATGTATGCACATCTGTTGCCGTGTTGGACCAATGTAATTTTGCCCTTCCCTCGCAACAATATGGCTTCTGTTCCTTATAAACTGATTGGTCGATTATTACGTGCGCACGTATTAGTTAATACGTGCGCACGTATTAGTTAATACGTGCGCACGTATTAGCTACTGCGTGCGCACGTATTAGTTAATACGTGCGCACGTATTAGTTAATACGTGCGCACGTATTAGCTAATACGTGCGCACGCAATAGTATTACGTGCGCACGTATTAGTTATTACGTGCGCACGCAGTAGCTAGTACGTGCGCACGCAGTAGCTAATACGTGCGCACGTATTAACTAATACGTGCGCACGTAATAACTATTACGTGCGCACGTAGTATAAAATATATCTTCCATGTCACTTTTGTGCCACCGTAGAAATATACATAGTACCGTTGTATAGAGTATTCATTTCTTAACCGCACACATAACTTGATCCTATGCTTACATCATTGGTTTAGGTGAAAATCGATGTAGTACTAGGGTATGATGGGGTTGGTTGTTCAACTACATTGGGGTTGGTTGTGCCGGTGGCACAACCAGCCCCATGAATATTTTTGAATTTACCCAAAATAAAACCCCTGTCAAACGATCAAGTATTTTTACATCACTGGAAGATTGAGACCTTGAAAAGATTGTGGAGAAAAGAGAAAAATACTTTGTCTCCTTTACCAACAAAATTTGCGACCCTTTCAAAGACAAACCCCGGGGTTTTTTTTTTTTTTGGTTGCAAATACTTTTGGAGAGTCTTAAATTTTGTTGCTTTTTACAGGGTCATATCTATAGCACTCCTTAAAATGTAAATACGAAATGCACAAGAAACTAAAGGAATATCCCTGAAAAGGTATCGTTTGAAAATAGAGCAAATTTCCACTCTAAGAATTAAAAATACAGTTTCTATGTTTAGAAAATGCATAACAACCTTATAGTTATTTCAGGTGCTACGTTCTCATATCCGATAGACAAATAGTGTGATATTCCCCCGTCTATCTTTGAATCTGAAATAGAGGCCGTCAATGGAAAGAACAGAAGTACATGAATTCGGGCTGTTGCAGACCCATACTGTTCGCTTATTTGTGATTGGTGTTTTACACCGCTGTCAACATCATTTCAGTCATATCACGGCTACAGCTCTCTTATTTATGTAGGTCCTGGGCTTCACCAGTGCAAGGCTGGGGCTCTGAGGTGTATTGCCCAAGGAAACTCCTCGCCAAAAACCCAGTTCCTCGGATGAGGGTCGAACCAGGGGCCTACAGGTTACGAGTCCTACACTCTACCGTTGTGCCACGCAGGACCCCTTTGCTTATTTGTAACACATTCTGATACAACCCTGAAATACAATATTTTGATCAAATTCCCTAAATGAAGAGGTCCATTGCATCATTTCAGCGGTTTTGCTTCTGTCTAATGCAGTATGATCTCTGTTCGAAATGAAATTATGTTCTGTGAAAAAAAAATGTTTAAATAGATTGCTCAGTTATTTAAATGGGGGAAAATGCATCTAAAAGTACATACAGAGGCTTAAGCAGATAGCAATGACTGGCATTTTTAAAATAGCCCGGGAAAAGAAAGTTGAAGCGTTGAATGCTAGAGAAATGGGGGCGATGAGAGAAAGAATGCAAACATTCAAATTCAGCGCATAGGTCTGTCTGTAGAATTTTTAGTTCATCTCAGTTTCTCTGGAACTACTTGGAGCCTGGATTTGAAACTTCTAATTCTTTTTGTTAGTCGCAAGGCGGGTTTAAGAGTCCAAGTCAAGTAACTCTTGAATGCATGTTTTCAAAACTAAGCCATTTTTGAAGATTCAAACGATTGACATTATATCCAGATATTGTAACATTCATTACCATTCCCAAAAACGAATTAAAATGAGTGACTAGAAGCAGTTGCATTGCATTCAGAGTCTAAGAAGGAACTTAAAAAGATTAAATGAAAATGACTGGATAGTAAGAATAGGAAAGCTGGTGCAGAAAAAGTGAGAAGAGACACATGAGAAAGGGAGACAACATTCTTCGTTTCGTGGCACAACGATCCCCGTTCGGTGGCACAACCTTCCCCCAATGCGGGGTTGCTTGTGCCACTGGAGTGTGTAACTTTCATAAGCGTTTGCATGTTGTACAATGTGCGTAGAATGCTTTTATCATTGGTAAAATGTGAGAAATGATTAGATTGATACACAGCTATTTGAGAAAAGGAATAAGGACATTCATATAGCCGCAATGAAAATAAAATTGAAAAGTGGCACAACCATCTCCGTTCTCCCCTACTAGTTTACCTTCATTCCATCATGATACAGACTCTACATGTCCACCCATTTTCTGCTGTACAAGTCTTACAGGACGTTGAAAATTGTTAATGACGTTGTGGCAAGTGCCCTCTGTAATTTTTCGTATTTCCCTATGAAAAGCAGATCTGAGTTCAGTTATACATGCTGGTTTATAATTATAACCCTTTTCTTTTATGGGTCCTCATAAAAAACTTACGGGAAGATAAATTGGACGAGTGAGTTGGCCATTTTACTGTGGCCTTCATGGTAATCAACTGGCTTCCAAAAGTATGGATCAATTTGTCAATAGAATCGGATGGCTTAACTAATGTCCAGCGGAATAACGATGACTTTGCACTTGTAAGCAGGCTGTAACTTAACGAAAGATTTATTCGTAAATCAGTTGATAACAGATTACAATTTGGAATTAGATGACATTAGGTTAAGGCTTTATGAGGCAGTTAAAGCATCTGATGGTTATCCATATGATCCAGATGTTGACCTGACAAGAAGGAAAAATGCTTACGGAGGTGAAAATAAGCTGCAGAAATTGGCTAAAGATATCTATGTGTGTTAGTGCAAAGTTTTAGAAGGATCTGAATTTCAAGAGATGAGAGAATTGCTCAGTCTACCATGCAATAGGAGCACAAATCTTGACAGCAGTATTTTGAACACAAACGTAAAAGACGAAGCAGAAATTGAGTCCCTCAAAACATTAGTCAGTGATATGAAAGCATATATTATGGCACTCAAAGAGCAGTACAATGAACTAAAAAACGAAATATCAGAAGAGATTAAAGAAATTAAGATTTCTGTTCAAAAGGTGAAGATTGAACTGCAGATCGACATATCCGATCACGTGATGAAGTTTTTACAAATGCCCAATCGATTAGCAGGATCTTTGAAGAAAAGAGCAATGGCAATGAAGACGGATATTAAACTCATCAAGAATTATCTTAAGGGAATACAAGATGAAATATCTACCAAGGCGGATGTGAAGAGAATAGAAAGCGTAAATGAGAAACATGCACAGTTGATAAAACGGGTCAGCAAGCTTGAGAAAAGTAAAAAGGATGTAACGCAGAATAGTCCAAGTCGCACAAACACTGGGTATGAAACTGATCCAGGGATCGTGAATGATAGTCAGCGCCCGTCAACTAGTGTTTCGTCAGTGGAAACAAGTGTGATACCGCCAACGATAAATCCTACGCAGAAGTAGTGCAGATCGATCCTGATCAGAATAGGCAACATAGCGATTCCAATCAAAGTAGTCATAAAGCCCATCAAAACGTCGATATGCCATAGAAAAGCAACACAAACTCATACTCTCGAAACGAACTTTCGGATGACGTTCATATACCGTATAACAGCACGAACAGCGTCCGACAGGATAAGGACATTCCTCCATATAGAATAACAAATCGTGATCGGCCTACACGTAAAATAGTGCTCGGTAGAGGCACAAACAATAAAAACAGACAAGCTAACTCGTTAGAGAGTACTAGATCCGGCGGCATATTGAATGCCACGGATCATGATGATGATGATGATGATGATGACTTTAACAAGTATGTGTATCGTAGAGTGAAGCGATTTTATGTAGGAGGCTTCAATAACAGTATAACTACTGATAAACTTATTTCCTATGTTCAAAGAAGGGGACTTGGGTAACTATCTTCCCTAAAAAGCGGAGTAATAGGGTAATGATCAGACTGAATGTGGAGGACAATGATAATAGTGATTATTTCTAGATAGTCAGTTTTGGCCAAGATACGTCGTCTGCAAACCATGGTTAAGCAGAGGTTCTAGAGAGCGCCGCAGGCATGCACCCAATCTACACAGTCAAACCATATATGGTTCAAACGATGCTCATCATTATGATCGTTATGATGCTCATTATGACGATGATGATCAATATGATGATTATCGTTACTGTGACAGATATTAGATTAACATGAATAGAAATGTTTAAATCACAAAAAATTGCTTTACTAATATTACTATGCCTTTTCATGACGTGTTTGAATCTCTTAACTTGGAACTGTACGGGTATAATGTCTAGTAGCCTTTATCCAAGTGAAATTCTTAATACTCGAAATATCGATGTGTGTGATATTTCTGAAACCTGGCTCTATCCATGGGATGGTCATTTCATTGATACTATACATACCAATTATGCAGGTTCATGCAACTTTGCAGCCATCTCTCACTTGAATCATACCTGCTGTTCGAAAAGGAGGCGTGGCTTTATTATATAAAAAAAAAAAAGGAGTTAAATAAGGATATCCAAGTTTTGGATTTAAGCGATGAATGTATTGTAGGTATCTGTTTACAATCAGAAAATGATTCGAATTACTACATATTCCAGGTGTATTTTCCGAGTAGTAATCATAGTTTTAATCATTTTTGTCATTATATGGAATTGTGCTACGATTTATTATGTGCATATTCTATGCAAGGAAGAGTTATTATAATGGGTGATTTCAAAGCTCATTTGAATGGGGAAAATATTCAAAAACATCTTGACAAGCGAAGTCTCTGCTTACAACAATTTTTGAATACTAATAGTTATATTTCTGTCGGAGTGTTACATGAATGTACTGGGGCACCCACAACAGTTTTGTATAATGATATGATATCACAGTCCTTAATTGATTGTTAATACCTAGTGATTTTATCGATCTAATCAAATTTTCTCACATTATGGACGACGAATGTTTGAATGTTTCCAACCACAGACCTGTACTACTTAGCTTAAATTTGCCGAATTCATTTCATGTCCGTGAAGATGAATTTTTGTTTCGTATGAAATGGAAGAATTTAAGTGCATTGCAATTACAACAATATCCAGAAACACTGACTGACAGACTTAGACAAATTTCGATACTCTCTGACATTAACGATGAAAACTACAGAACTGTTTTATCAAATGCTTCTGACCAAATTTGTAATTTGTTACGAGAAATCTCACTATCGGTATTTAAACTATCTAAATTCAAAAAGTATTTAAAACCATTTTGGAATAACGAATTAAAAAGTCTGCATTATTCAATGCGGGGAAAAAGGCGGAAATGGAAGGCAAACGGTCAACCTAGGGGAATTATTCATCCTTCTTTCTATCAGTACAAGGAGGCTAAGAGGTTGTTTCGGCGTAAACATAGATTTTAAGCCGAGCAATATCTTTGCTCCCTTAATGAAGAATTCGATAAGGCAGCTGATGTCGATCCAGAGACTTTTTGGAAATTATATAATAAGAGAAGCGCAAAAAATCATAACAAAGTCTATCATGGGTCCACGAATTTTAATGGCTCTACGTATCGGTGTCCGAAAGAAATAGCGCAGCAATGGGGGTATTATTGTAAAGACATTTATACATTTAAGTCAGAGATGAAAGGAAAATCGACTGTAACTGCAGAAGTAGAACAATCTGTTAATCGTATCAAAAACTGGCATCGCACTTCTGATATTGATCGATTTGATATCCATGATAGCAAAAGTGCGATTTCAAGCTTAAAAAAGAATAAAGCATGCTCTCATGACTCAGTTTACAGTGAGCACATAATTTATGGAGGCACTGTTTTTCATCAGATTTTACTAAAGTTTTATAACTTGATGTACTATTATTCCTTCATTATCATACCTAAGAAACTTAAATATGTCATCATTATTACATTGCATAAAGGTGGAAAAAGGGGAAAAAAAAAGAACGATCCCAACAATTATCGAGCCATTACATTGTCGTCTGCTATACTGAAAGTACACGAGGGGTCGTTACTTGATGAGGTTAAATCTGAAATGACTGTAAAACTAAATCCATTGCAATTCGGATTTCAAAAAGGTATTAGCTGTTCTATGACATCATTTTTACTGAAGGAATGTATTTGTCATGCTAAAGAGTCAACAACCAAATTATATTCATGTTTCTTAGACATCAAAAATGCCTTTGACACAGTCTGGCAAGATGGACTATTCTATAAGTTATCGAATATGGGAGTAAAAAACCCAACCCTCCAGTCTGTTATAAGCTTATATGATGAGACCGAATGCTATGTGTTATTTAAAGGGTACAGATCAGATTCATTCAATGTGACAGTCGGTACTAGGCAAGGAGGATTAAGTTATCCATTTTTAGCTCACCTGAGCACAACGTGCTCAAGGGGAGCTTTTAGGATCACCCGGTGTCCGTCGTGCGTCGTGCGCCTGTGCGTCGTCAACAATTCTTTAAACATCATCTCCTCCTAAACCACCGGGCCAATTTGGACCAAACTTGGCAGGAATGTTCCTTGGGAGGTCCTCTTTAAAAATTGTTCACAAAATTTGATTCCATCAAAAACTCTGGTTGCCATGGCAACGAAATGGAATTTTCTAAGAAATTCTTTAAAAATCTTCTCCTCTGAAACCGCTGGTCAGATTTTAAATAATTTCATATCAGTATAGTGCAAGTAGTCCCCAGTCACCAGAGCCATGTTTCTTGACAGATCAAAATTTCGCGAACAACTTTTGAAAAGAGTCACCCAAGGAACATCTCTGTGAAATTGTTTCAAACTCTGACCAGCCGTTTCAGAGAAGAATTTTTTGGGTGACCCTTTTCAAAAATTGTTCGCGAAATTTTGATCTGTCAAGAAACATGGCTCTGGTGACTGGGGTCAAATTAAAGCAATACCTTGTGGGCATTCTAGAGGCCATATTTTTTGCTCAATTGACTTGAAAATTTATCAGAATGTTTGCCTTAATTAAATCTTGGATGGGATTGAAATTGGGTCATCTGCGGTCATAAAGTAGGTCACTAGGTCAAATTAAAGAAATACCTTGTGGGCACGCTAGAGACCACATTTTTTGTCTTGGTGATATCTCAGAGGAGTTCAAAATTGGGTCACATAGGGTCATAAACAATGTCACTGGGTCACATTGAAGAAATACCTTGTGGGCACTCTAGAGGCCACAATTCTAGCTAAATTGACCTGAAAATTGGTCTACATATTTGACTTGATGATATCTCGGATCAGTTAGAAATTGGGTCTCATAGGATCATAAACTAGGTCACTGGGTCAAATTAAAGAAATGTACTGTGGGCACTGTAGAGGCCACAGTTTTTGCTCAACTCACCTGAAAATTTGTCAGCATGTTTTATTGGATGATATCTTAAATGGATTTGAAATTGGGTCACATAGGGTCATAATCTAGGTCACTACGTCAAATTACAGAAATCCATTGTGGACACTCTAGAGGTGACAGTTCTTGCACAATTCACCTGAACCTTAGTCAACAAGTTTGTTTTGATGTCTCGGATGAGTTTGAAATATGGTCACATACGGTCATAAACTAGGTCACTAGGTCAGATTGAAGAAAGACATTTTGGACACTCCGGAGGCCACATTTTCAGCTCAATTGACCTGACGATTAGTCAGAATGTTTGTCTTAATAATATCTCAGATGAGTTTTAAATTGGGTCATTATGACTCTGGAGTATAGAACTATACTATTCGGGTATACGGTGCACGTTTATGCAGGGCACGCGAATAGTTTGAACCGAACAAGGTTATCTCATAATACCGAGTCACATAAGAGGGCACTATTCCAAACAGCCGTACACCTGCATATAGTATAGAATAGTGGGAATCGTCCGGGTTCGATTTTTGTGCAGCGTATACCGTCCTGTTCGGATGTGTCAGCTGGATTTCGTGAGTACAGGCGTTCTGAATTTCCCCTATCACGACTTATTGCGTACAATATGATAATTTAGAAACAATATGTTTCATTTGTACTCACTTTATTGCAATTTCATTGCACATGCCTTCATATATACATGTTACAACATCAAACAAATGATTTTAACAGGTAGCCATGGATGAAGCATAACAGAAGCAGGGCCAAATCTTCTTTGTCGGATGTGTCCATAGGATCGGCGCCAAAGACCGAGTAGGGTGCGCGTGCTACCCTATATGACTCGCCGTGCCCGTATCGCGTATACCGAATACCGTATACCGAATACCGTATACAGTATAGTTCTATGTGATCGCAGCCTTACAGACCAGTCGCCGCGGTCTCGTCCTCCAATCTTCATTTACCGTGTATATAGTCAGCAGACGACATGGTTTTGCTTAGTTTATCTAAGAGAGGTCTTGATCGACTGATTAATATATGCTACTCGTACTCAAAAACCTGGCTATTTGAGTATAATCCGGTGAAATGTAGTGTAATAGTTTTCAATTAAAGTAAACGAGCATTTAAGTTATCAAATAGAAAGTGGCAAATTGGTAACAGTAGCATTCAAGAAAGTGAAAATTATACGCATTTAGGAGTTAATTGCAACAAATACTTATCTAATTCCGATAGTGTTCAAGAATGTGCTTTAAAAGTAAGAGGAACTTTTATGAATTTGTTTAAGGTTGGAGTTAACTCCAATTGTCTGCACCCTTTTACACGTAAAAAACTTTATAATAGTATTGTTACACCTCGAGGTTTATTCGGGTGTGAAATGTTGTTCTCACTGTCCTCTCAGGATTTATTAAAATTGGAAAGGGCACATCGTTTCTGTATCAACAAAATTCAAGGAATGACTAAGTTAACTAGAACTGATGTAGCTCTGAGTATACTGCAAATGACCGATGTGCTTACCATTATCGATAGGCGCAAGTTAAATCTATTCGGACAATTATGTTGTCTCAAAACAGATAATATTATCAAGGTCATTTTTTAAAAACGTTGTGTTACATGTCTACCGGTACAGTGAAACTCGGATATTTTAAGGATATTAGTACTGTTTTGAAGAAATATGGCCTATTTGATTATTTAAATAAATTTTACAGTAGTTCACAATTTCCTCTTCAATCCGCATGGAAAAAAGTGTCCAGGAATCAAACAAATGCATATTTTATAAACCCTGGCTGAATGATACCGGAGCTGATCCAGACTTTTACTTATTTATCAAAATACACCCAGCGTTTTGTGAAAGTATATTTTGGCGTATAAGCAAGTGTGAATACAAACTACTTCCCCAGTGTAGAAATGTCATAGAGATACAAAATTTGGTCAGAGTATAAGCACTCGAGATACTTTGTGTGATAAATGTGGGATCTTGTATAGCAATGTGGTATTACATTGTTTAGAGCACTGTTCATCTACTTCATTCATTAGAGAACAAATCTGCAATATAATTAGGTCTAAATTCGGTGACAATATATTAGATTACTATACTTCTGTAAGTGAGGAAACCAGAGTCTGTATTTTGTTAGGAGCTCCTGTAGCTGATTTTTTTTACACATTCTAACAGTGTCTCACGATGATTTTTTGACGTCATTGCTATTTTACTTCGATCGAATTTGGAGAACATACCAAGGAAATTTTGAAAATTAAAACCTATTATTCTTTTTAGAGTACTTCCAAGTTAATCTATATATGGTACAAGTTATACTCATTGCTTTGCATTGTCAATGACAGAATACATTAATAGTGTAAAAAAAAAATGATAACGGGTCAATAACTTAATATGATGTATTATACTCGTTGATCTATTGCGTTAGTGTTTTTGGGGTTTGTGTGTTTGGTTGTATTTACGTTATTGTTTCATGTGGGCTTCCCCCCCCCCCCCCACTACTATGTATATGTAATCTTCAATGTGATTGGAGGAAATAAAGATGATATATAGGCACACACTTATTATACGCCCGTCGAAGACGGGACGTATTATGGGATCACCCATGGCGTACGGCTGTCCGGGCGGGCGGGCGGACGGCGTCCAGTTCTTTGTCTGGAGCATAACTTTGTCATCTTCAGTCCGATTGACTAGAAACTTGGCATTTGTGTTTGTTGCAATAATACCGAGTGCAGTGCGAAAGAACCATAACTCTACTAGTACCTCGTGCTGTCTTTCAGTTATTTCCCTTTTATTGTCAATTTTACAGCATTTTCTGCTTGCCCGGAGCACAACTTTGTCATCTCTAGTCGGAACATCTTCAAATTTGGTATGCATGATTGCTGAAAAAATTACGGAGTGCAGTGCACAAGACCCATAACTCGTCCTAGCACAAATTTTGAGTTTTTCCCCCTTTGATCTTCATTTTTACAGCATTTTCTGCTTGTCCGGAGCATAACTTTGTCATTTTCAGTCCGATTGACTTGAAACTTGGCATTTGTGTTTGTTGCAATAATACCGAGTGCAGTGCGAAAGAACCATAACTCTACCTCGTGCTGTCTTTCACTTATTTCCCTTTGTCATGTTTACAGCATTTACCGCTTGTCCGGAGCATACCTTTGTCATCTCTAGTCAGAACATCTTCAAATTTGGTATGCATGATTGTTGAAAAATGACGGAGTGCAGTGCACAAGTACCATAACTCTTCCTAGCACGAATTTTGAGTATTTCCCCCTTTGATCTTCATTTTTGCAGCATTTCTTGCTTGTCCGGAGCATAACTTTGTCATTTCTAGTCTGAACATCTTCAAATTCGGTATGCATGATTGTTGAAAAATTACGGAGTGCAGTGCACAAGAACCATAACTCTTCCTAGCACAAATTTTGAGTTTTTCCCCCTTTGATCTTCATTTTTACAGCATTTTCTGCTTGTCTGGAGCATAACTTTGTCATCTCTGGTCTGAACATCTTCAAATTTGGTATGCATGATTGTTGAGGCACTGCATAAAAATACTGGACGGCGTCTTGCTAGCTAACTGTACGGCAATTTATTGTGAAAGTAATAGAATTTAATGCAATGTAGCACACGAAAGGGTATTATTTCCTAATTAGTACCATTTTCACAGTTGCCAACATTAGTTAAAAGAGAATTTATTTGTTTGAGTGTGGTCATATGGAAAGAAAAAAGCACACGGCTCGACTGGAAGCCAGTTCCCCCTCGCAGGCCGTGCGAGTAGTCTAGCCACTAAACTACCGAGTCGTACATCGGCCTGTGACAATAAGTTTATAATTCGGGAAATATTACCCGAGAGAAATATTTCCAGTATCTTGAGCTAAAGATGGGTTCATTTATACGGGGGCCATTAATTTTGTAGGGTACATTGTGTTTATAGCAGAGACATAGTTTTAAACGGTGAACTCGTATAAAGGAAAGTTTGAACCTTTCTTAAAAAGATGGGGAAAAAACACAATAGTATCATGGACACTGGCATGAATTTAGGGCAATAAATGGTGTCACAATCTGCAACAATATTGGTGGTATTATTTGAGATTATTTGAGCCATGCTTTATCATTTGAGCCATGCCTTATCTGTATCAGATGATCATGAGTACATATTGTAGAAAAGTGAGCTATTTCAAAATGATCTAAATGAAGAGGCTGATCTTAGCAGGATGCACATGTAAACTGTAGAATTTGTTGTGCTCCGGCTCATTTATTAGCGTCCAACCACCTAAAATCTTGGACCACCATGAATCGCGGACAACTGCTCAGTGCCACGAGAATGCAACCCGTTTTTCGACGTAGCTGAATGCGCTGGCTTTTGACCTACTTCTTGGTATTAATAAAGAATGAATAGGTGATCATTTGCGATTGATAAAATATGTGTACATGTTCGGCGGGCCCCTGCTGGCATATTTCCTCGCAGTTTATGAAACCACTATCAACACTGCTAATCGATACCCTGGGCCTTGATTCATACCATAGCAAACTAATGTAGTAGGGAATAATTCTTTTCTTGTGCTATTTGGAAACTAAATATTTTCATGAGCGTTACCCAATAGTCGGATACTACTTTTTAACACTACGTGCCATGACTACCTTTTGTGTCGACTCGGCTGGTACCAAGTTGCGGAGTCGATCATACACCGTGTACCAGCCGAGTCGACAAAAAAGGTAGTCATGGCACGTAGTGGGGTGAGTCAATCGTTTTTTGGAATGGTTTTTAATGAGTGTCTATCAACCAAATGATAAGCATCGGTGTTTAGAGATGTCTAACTGTTGTCCATGATCGTGAGTCAAAAATGCTATTCATGCATGCTCCAAAAAACAGCGAAATCCTACCAGCTGGTACTGCTCAAACCACCATATACTATTTAAAATCGTCCTTTTTGCTTTGTTACAAAGCTTGTTACCCTTGGTTTTTAATATCAAAATATTCAGGACATTTGGAATTTACTTCGGTATAAGTTTCATATGCAATAAGGAAGATTTGATTGAATTATTCTCGAAAACAAGAATCTTTGGGAGTACGGCAATTTGCAAGGTTGGTGTACGGCAACATGAAAATTTTAGTAAATTAACTGTACGGCAACTTGCATCGGTATGATACAGCAAAAGTGGCTATTTTGACGAATTCGTTTATCCCTTTGCAGATTCTAATGCCCTTCGCTAGCGGATAAATATACCTAGAGGCGTCTACATTAGGAAGAATAACATATTTAGCGTTTTGACGTCGCAGAAAGGCAAAAATAGTCCGGTTACAATTTAGAATGGGACTACCATGAACCACGGCAGTAATGGATTTAGAAAAGTAATTAGAAATATCTTTAAAAAAGATAGACAGCGTAAGAGATACTGGAATATGAATATTGAAACTCTTTTGTGGCTCAATATTAAGTAAATAATGAAAATAATGAAAAGTAACCTCACGAGCATCCTCGTTGACCCAGTTCCGATGTATTCCGTAAACTACGTTCATCGCCCCTGGGTTATCTCGCGTATGTTTTCTCGTTCTCATGAATTATTCATGAGGCATTTTGATTGGTAATCTCAGTTTTTCAGTGAGAAAATTTAATCTATTTTTATCAACCATATGGCATCATTTCTATTTTTACCTCGTCTACAACCAATCAAATCGATGAATGTAGCTTACTGAACACATCGGAACTGGGTCAACGAGGATTACGTCACCCCTGCTACATACTCCTATGGTCGCAACAGCACGCTGTATTTCTGAATATTTGCCTTTGTATACAAGGATTTGTCATGTCTGCCCTGGATTGTAGTAGGGCAAATGCCACAGAAGGAAGGCCCATCGGCCGCCACCATATTCGTTGAAAATGATGTGGGTTTTACCCGGTTTATTCATGACAACGGAAGAAATGTGATTATCCTCCACTACAAGAGAGTATCATTATATGTCATCGACAATTCGAGTGTAATTCGCAATCTTATGAATATTCATAGAAACGACGGTTTCGCAATTGAATGTCCCTGGTGTGATGAATAGTAATACTTCACACCTGGGTTAACGAGGGTACCTCACGAGCAATTTTCCCCTTTCTCCTCAAGTGATTTTAATTTTGTTAAAAAGTAGTATCCGACTATTGGGTAACGCTCATGAAAATATTTAGTTTCCAAATAGCACAAGAAAAGAATTATTTCCTACTACATTAGTTTGCTATGGTATGACTCAAGGCCCGGGTTATCGATTAGCAGTGGCAACACTTGTTGATAGTGGTTTCATAAACTGCGAGGAAATAAGCCAGCAGGGGCCCGCCGAACATGTGCACATATTTTATCAATCGCAAATGATCACCTATTAATTCTTTATTAATACAAAGAAGTAGGTCAAAAGCCAGCGCATTCAGCTACGTCGAAAAAAAGGTTGCATTCTCGTGGCACTGAGCAGTTGTCCGCGATTCATGGTGGTCCAAGATTTTAGGTGGTTGGACGCTAATAAATGAGCCGGAGCACAACAAATTCTACAGTTTACATGTGCATCCTGCTAAGATCAGCCTCTTCATTTAGATCAGTGTCTTCAATGACCACTCTGTTGATAGCTAAGGACCCGACCCTACTTCAGACGACCAGCGAAGATTCTGACCAGACTCTGACTATATAGATACGGAGGCTGAGCTGATGTATTTGCTGGGGGCGCATATTGGTTGTACGAGTTGCTGCGGTCCGGTACCAGGGCCGTTTGAAAAAGTTCATCTGCGGCGATTGCCCACCAAGGAAACCATTCATATTTTATATCATTGTAAAGATCAACAACTACACTTTAATTTAATACGCAATTCGTATGCATGCACCTGCTACAAAATTCAATAACAAGAACATACATGTATACTGTTTTTATACTGGAAACTTGAATGGTCAGTTACCACACCCACCCTGTTCAGAAAACGGGAGGGGGATTGAAATAATTTGAAATAATGTTTCTGCGAGAAAAATGCCCCACACTGAAAATTGAAAAAACGAAGGATGAGTCGCAGGTCGTCACAGTGTTCTGCTTTAAGAAATATTTGCTTTCCTTTAGTTTTGTGGTCGTTGTAGGGTCAACAGTAGAGATTTTATGCAATCATATATACATACCCGGAAACAGAACATCTTGCACGGAAACAGCGCGCGTGAGTCGTCAAGTAATGCCATACTTAGTATGACAGTTTCTTTTAAGAAAACTGATTAACTTTTAAAGTACAATTTCATTATTGAAATAGCTCACTTTTCTACAATATGTACTCATGATCATCTGATACAGATAAGGCATGGCTCAAATAATAAAGCATGGCTCAAATAATCTCAAATAATACCATCAATATTGTTGCAGATTGTGACACCATTTATTGCCCTAAATTCATGCCAGTGTCCATGATACTATTGTGTTTTTTCCCCATCTTTTTAAGAAAGGTTCAAACTTTCCTTTATACGAGTTCACCGTTTAAAACTATGTCTCTGCTATAAACACAATGTACCCTACAGAATTTATGGCCCCCGTATAAATGAACCCATCTTTAGCTCAAGATACTGGAAATATTTCTCTCGGGTAATATTTCCCAAATTATAAACTTATTGTCACAGGCCGATGTACGACTCGGTAGTTTTGTGGCCAGACTACTCGCACGGCCTGCGAGGGGGAACTGGCTTCCAGTCGAGCCGTGTGCTTTTTTCTTTCCATATGACCACACTCATACAAATAAATTCTCTTTTAACTAATGTTGGCAACTGTGAAAATGGTACTAATTAGGAAATAATACCCTTTCGCGTGCTACATTGCATTAAATTCTATTACTTTCACAATAAATTGCCGTACAGTTAGCTAGCAAGACGCCGTCCAGTATTTTTATGCAGTACCTCAAGTTGCCGTACTCAAGCCTTCCTAGTTTTATGATGTTTTTATCGAGTTCCATTATTGTTTTCAGAAAGCTATTGATTATATATAAGCAGCAGTGATGGGAATGCATATGCATAATAATGGACTGAAATTTGTCACAACCGTTTGTATGATAAACAGGTGGGTTTTGACGAAGACACATAATTTCGGCAGTACCAGGCAGCTCATTTTACAATAAAAAGTGAACTTAAAATCACTTTAATATTATTTCTGGGTGTGCAATTCAAACAAAAATATGTTCCGTAAATGGAGACATTCTCATTGACGCATAGGCCTAATATCGCGACATAACATCAAAATAAAGAATTTTCTTAACCTGGACATGACCAGTTTTTGTTTATCACCGCTTCAGCTGGTACCAAGTTCCGGAGTCGATGATACACGGTGATATGGTAAAAAGTTTTAATCGGATAAGCTCTCACTTTTACTATTTGACTTATGAAGATCCAAATTCCGTGAAAAAAAAAAGAGGGAAGAGGGGAAGTAAAGAATAGTTGAAGTACCATTTTTTTTTTTCTAATTTGATAATCTCATTGTTAAATCCATGGATGATTGCAGAACCCAGTAGCTTTCATATTTGCCGAACCTGGTAGCTAAGTCGGTAACACACAGGGCTTGACACCTTGGGATCGTTGATTCGATTTATCTAGGCCTATTTTTTTTTTTTTTTTTTTCTAATAGAAAAAAAAAAAAAAAAAAAAAAAAGTTTCAGTGTCTGCAAAAAGACAGGAACAGTCCATTTACAAAAAAAGTTAAACACCATATAAATGAGAAAATCCCGACACCAAAAGTGCTTTTTTTTTTCATTTTTTTGTCACTGCTTTAAGATGACTATCGTAAAAGATGAAGGTCGTGTCAAATTTCAAACCTTCCTTTCACCCTCAAAAGGTAATTTCAGCTTCATTTTGAGTCGGGAAATATCTGCTATAATTGTTTTCGTTGAAAAGCTAATAAAGGGTTGGCCGTATGTTCTTTTGATCTCGGTATTTCACTGCCAAAGTGGGCGACATGTAGACGCGCTGTGATGTACTTGCTAGGGGCAGATTAACACACACGTGTAATGAAAAAGTTTCTACCCTTTTCAATCGTAATTTGATCATTTGTAAATTTAGGATCTGGGATTATTTAACTCTGTTACAGAGGGTAAGTCCATTTTAATTTCTGACCCCAAATTTAACGATGTTTTTTTTTTTTGTCCGAACACCTTTTTCGTTCAAATGCAATGGTATGTATGGATAGTCGGGGTTCATTATTTTTTCAATTCTAGCCCTGTACACCCAAGCCAGTTTCCCGTGATGTTTAATATTTCTCTATCTCGATGCTTCGTTTTGATTCCATAATACTTAATGTCGTCTGCGCACGAAAACTTTTATCATATACCGCCCGACAGAGCTCGTCTTAAACTTGTATGAGTCCTCTTTCTGTAGGCAATATACCGTGATATTGATAATACGACGTTTCTTTTTTGTCTCTTCGAAAGTGATAGTATTCATAACTGGAAAAAGTTTTAGAAATTTTTATCAAAAGCGCCCGAGAAATCCAACAGAATTTTACTGAACAAACATGACGCTGACCGTGTCCAATTACATGTAATGTCCGATTACATGCGTACACAGTAAGTTTATCACCGAGTAAAAATTTCCGAGTGCGAGATATTGCGATTTAGCAAAAGTACCCGGATGACAAGAATCACGAATGACTAACACGAAGTTGTTGACCAACCGTTTTAGTTTCATGGAAGTTTACCGTATACCTATTTAGCGCCCGAGTTAAACATTGGTAATACACTTTCAGTGTTGAATTTGTCCCTTATGCAGTGCACTAAGAATATCTATTGTCATGACTGTTCTAGGCCAGTCACATAATGGATCTGTGATAAAAATATTGGGTGTCAGGAGAAATCGTCCCCTGGAGAAATCGTCCCCGAATTGCTTGGGGACGAATTCTCTGGAGAAATCGTTCCCCAATTAAATTTTGGAGAAATCGTCCCCACATTCAAATTCCATATGTATATAGATGTCAAAGTTGTCTTTGAAAAATATTTTTGAAGTTTAATAGCATGTATGGTGGTCTTACCTATTTTCGTGGGACTAAATTGACAATTTTAGCTTAAGCATATCTAAATGAAGAAATGATCACAAAAAACGTTTTATTAACAAAAAAATCAAATGTAAATGCATATAAAAACATAAATTCTGCCTGAATCATGCATATTCAACGGCAAGAACATATTTCACCTTTCAATATTTTGCCAGAAGCTGAATTGGCGCATGGGAAAACATGACCTCATTTCGTGGCTTTCAATATCTATAGAACAGCTCATAAATAAAAAACTAAAATTCATTATGTACATCAAAACTAATTAAAAGCCTTAACTATCACAAGGAGGGACTGTTTGGAACAATGGAAATGAGCAGCTCTGAGTCAATTATCCTAAGTTTTTGAAGCTCGATGAAAAGGATGGATTAGTGCAATGGCGGCCATTTGCCCTCTCGTGACGGCAGCATCAGAATACTAAAATAACATAAATTAAGGCATTCTGGTCCCTTCTATCAATTTATAAGCACCTATGAAGACATATTAGGAATTATTTTAAACACTATTTTATCGTAAAACATCTGAAAAATATTGAATATCTTAATAAAAGGGCTGGAAACATTCTCTCTCTGTAGCAGCGAATGTTCTGGAAAAATTGTTCATTCATAAGCGACCGAACAAAATAGGTCACGAAATTCTCTGATCTAATTATAGACCGGACTCTTGTCACATTATTCCATCATGGTCACATGACTTTTTGGCATCGAGACTGACTATGTCACATGTCGGGAATTTTTCAGGATTAAAATAAAGTATCAGACAGAGAATTTAAATTCGGCACGTATAGGGTTGAAAAAAGTAATAAGAAATTTGACACTAAAATCGATCTTTCCTTTAGTAACATGCGTACTTTCTTGTTTTTGTTGCATTTTATAAATTAGCTGCAGTGACACTGTTGTTTACATTCAAATGAGCGGTTCACACAAAACAGTGACGTCATTCACTTTGTAGCGCAGGAGAAAACTTGGATATCATTTCGGGTTCGAAAACAGGTACCCCACGAAAATAGGTACGTCGACGATACCTTGTGTCACTTTTGATGTATGCTCTTCTCCAAGAGACTCGCGATCTGAAATTCGAAAGTTGCGTGTGTGCTTTACCGGCAGATGTTGAGTGTATAAACTTTCCAACCAAAGAAACTAAAAAACACCTATTAAACTGAAACTGGCCATTAAACACCAGTAAATAGAACTGGAAACATAAACACCTTACTTGAAGTAGGTCAAGGGGTAACTCCATGGTATATCTGGGAGTTGCTTATTGGTAACCAGCATTTTCTCCTTTTCCCACAATGTTTTCTACCCTTCTCAAAAGAAATTTCAATTATTGAGTCATTTTTGTCGTCTGCAAATGCTTTCAAGCTGGACCAGTCTAAAATTTTGTTGTTTGGTAAAAAGTTAAAATGTACACAGACCAGTAGATAATTGTCACTTTGTAATATCGTGTGTTTTTATGTAATTGTTAATGAAACTGTAATAGTTATACTTTGTATCTGCTCGTAGCAGATAAGGAAGATGAAACTGCGGAATTACTCTCAATACGCAAAAATATCAATACCCGATATTGATAAAAGTGAAGTTTGACAAATAATCATCAGAATGTCTCAAGTATTTAATCTAATTCTTGAGTATTGCTTAGAAAAAAATCTTAATTGAATTTCATTGAGGGAAAAAAGTCATACCTGTACATGAAATATATTTTTCATAAAGAGGTTCCTGTTAAAAAAAAAAAAACACACACACACAATATGAAAAAAAAGGAGGATGTATTTCCGAAAATTCAGCCTAATCAAACACATTTTGAGCTGATAATTGATACTGTGCTTTATTGTCAATTATTTTGTATCACCTGCATACGTTGATTGGCTATGGTACTAAAGTCGCTTAACCCTTTACCAAAAAACAAAATTTTGGACATGTCCAAATTGAGAGCAATTGCAGACAACATATTCATTGTGGCTTAAATGATAGGATTTGTACTAAAAGAGCAGAAAACACTGTGGAAAAAGGAGAAAATGCCGGTACAAGCATTTTCTCCTTATCCCACAATGTTTTCAAAAGCCTTCCATTTCAGGGTCGTTAAATTCGGGATTGTGTGGTAAAGGGTTTAATAACTACTTTAATTGTCAACCAAACCATTTAGGTAATCCCCTTTATTGTTCCGCGGGTGTTTGTACTGAATTTAGTCATTAGTTTTGTTAAAAAATTAATAGGAGATTATTGTATATAATAAGGATAAACAATTCACGAGTAATACTATTCAAAGCTGTTGTAGATCACAATATGATTGGCTAAATGGAAATAAAGAATCACCTCATTTTTATGGTACAAAAGGTGGGAAAGGAGAGAGCCCCGTTAAATGTATTTCCCTCTTTTCAGAAACATTTTCAATTTTTCTAGAAAACATGGTTGGAAAATTTACGTGTACAAGGGGTGAAAAAAATGTTGAATAGGTTGCAATTAAATCAACCTTTTCAGTCCATGTTTTCAACATGGAATCGTCTAGAAAAGTCTACTCGTACAAAATGTAGGGATCTGATTCAATTAACACCTTCCCAGGGATCGAACCAAAGAACACAATCACGATCGAGCGGCTGGAATCGAACCAAAGAACAAAGCCACCCGTAATGCAGGAATTGGATTCAAACACCATTAAACATAAATCCAGCTACATTTAATGTATTTGGAAAGAATGAAACTTCTGTTTAAAAGAGTATTAATTACCCATACCTAGTGATACAGGAAATCACCCATGTACCAAGTGATACAAGAAAGAAGTTTCGATGTAGGGAGAGATGAGAGAGAGAGATCTTCAGATGAAAAACAATCAGCATGCCCACTGGGTTTTCAATCTGGGGGTACATACAGGTTTTGAACTGGGGGTACAAAGAAAAAATTGGCGGTACACTGTACCCCCAAGGTTTTGAATTGGGGGTTCAAAGAAAAATTAAGGGGTACAGAGTAACTTTGGGCCGTTTCAGTTTTATTAATGAATTCTAACAACCTAGCTCCTTTACCATTATGAATGGGATCTTAATTAAATTATTAAATTGTGCATTTGTTGATTATATGGATGCACCATATGTCTCCAGGGCATGCATATACTTAGATATAATCGCAACGGCGGTCAGGGTTTAAAAGCCGAACACGGCCATGAGTTTTGATAATCAACAGCCTGTACAGAAGTTTTTTCACCTGTATTCCTTTCTCAAAGTTGGGAAGTACATTAAAACTGCTTTAAAAAGGAAGCATAGACAGACTGACGCTCGTTGTCCAAGATGGTGTTCGTAGATCTGGCTATTTTAAAATCACAGAGAAGCAAGCCGATTGGCCCATTGTAGGCTCAAACTCTGTCAAATAAAGGCCGTGCCGTGTTAGGGCAATATAAAACAAAATGTGTAATGGTAGAATCACTTGTGTAAACCTACCTTTCTCAGCTTTTGTTGTGATGACATTTTTTCTGGAGCAGAGGCCATACATACGAAAATTACACGTTTAATTTGTGGCTCAATTTTTCAGCTGTCATATGTCAAATAAATGTGTTTTTAACAATAACTGCGCGGATCATAATATAAGTAAATTATTTTAATTTCTCATTGAAAATTAATTACCACATTTCCTGTACACGTGGTAGATTTTGACACCTTTAAAAAATTGTAGCGAAAATTATTCAGACAGATGAGGGAGCCGCAAAATATATATAGCAAAAAATATTTGGTAACCCGCTCTATGTTGAGGACAAAGCGGGGTACCCACTTACGAGGAAAGCTACTTTCGTTTTGTTTGTTTTGCATGCAATACGAAATGGTAGTTAATTTGTACATGCAGTTTACGTAATTACTTTCCTTTTTGTACGTGCATACTTTTAACAGTGCGTGCATGCACGTAAGCACAAATAATTTGTACGCACGGAGTAGAATTTATACGTCAATTACGTACAGCAGTACGTGATTGGGCACCCTGACAATTATAAAATATCATAAATACCCATACAAAATGATTGAGACAGAAAGAAAGAAGGGGAGAGAGATAGAAATCTACGGACGAAAAATCAAAATCAGTAAAACAGAAAAATTAGTTTCCCTTGCCAAGTGATTCAACAGACAGACAGAGAAAGAGAGATCTATGGACGGCAACCGCATTATAATACATAAAAAAAAAAACCAATTACTTAGTCAAGTGAGAGAGAGAAGAAAAAAAAAAAAAATAAAGAGAGGGAGAGATGCAGACTCATTATGACCACATAAAAATACATTTTATGATCGAATGATTCCTTGCACATTTTACGAATGTATAAACTGTATAATTAGATTTAAATCAAATTCACACAAAAATAAAATTCTTACAGGTGTAAGCGACCTGTAACAGCCGTGAAAGGTGTTTAAAACAATCTGTTAGCGTGAAATTTGCTGTATAAACAGTGACAGTGTAATAAAAAAAAAGAAAACATTTAAAATAAGAAAACCTTCACAAAATGAAACAATTAAAGCAAAAAAAATCTTCAGAGTTTTATTTTCAAGGACAACTTTAACAACTTTATTTATGAATTTTGAATATGGGGACGATTTCTCCAAAATTTAATTTGGGGACGATTTCTCCAGAGAATTCGTCCCCAGGGGACAATTTCTCCAGAGAAATTGTCCCAAAGCAGTTTGGGGACGATTTCTCCAGGG
Source organism: Tridacna gigas (assembly GCA_945859785.2). Classification (NCBI taxonomy): domain Eukaryota; kingdom Metazoa; phylum Mollusca; class Bivalvia; order Cardiida; family Cardiidae; genus Tridacna; species Tridacna gigas. The sequence continues at coordinate 44,814,138 of OX244030.2, read as the reverse complement.
GACAATTTCTCCAGCTTTCAAATATTTCAATAGTTATAGTGTTACAAGAAATCGTCCCCAGGAGAAATCGTCCCCATGATAAATAGTACCAAACCGAATGGAGCCGAATTTTGTAGATTTTCAAGGGTCCCCAATCACCACCATGCCTTGGCATCAAAAATACAGAGCAAAAATCGTCTAGTCGGCCTATTTTCGAATTTGTAGATCTTTTGATTGCTTGAACTCTCCCTTACTTTTCCATTTATCCTGTTGGTGAATTATTGAACAAGTTAGCAGTTTGTGAATTTCCTCTTTCCTTCTCCCAGCATACATTTTTGGTGAAAAAATGTAAAATATTGCTGATCTAATGTATTTTTATGATAAGTTGATAAAAGGCACTACGTAGAGACATATTAAGTGGAACAGTGGTTTGATGGGTATTTCATGGTACTCTGGTTAAGGGTCCTACTAAATACCACAAAAACACACTAAATACCACAAAGATACACAAACACATAAAAAAAGAAAAAAAAAATATTAGTGCTCAGAGTACAGTTTGCATAATGCTAGGTTATAAAAACGCATGAATTCAAACAAACACACACTTGTGTTTGAGGCTCTGCCAGATCAGGCTAGCCTGGATGTGGTAAGTGATTAAAATATATATAATTCTTAGATTGCTAGATAAATAGATCTTTTCTAATTGTGCAGTAAGAAAAAAATAATAAATTGATGTAATTTAACTCCTTACCAGACTACAAAATTGATTATTCTGGACTTGATTAACCTGAAAGACAACTTTTTTACCAAATAACAAAATTTTTGACAAAGTAACATAAGAAAACTGTACGTAAAAGGAAAAAAAATGATCAGACTGGAAACCAGGATAGGTCAGGCAGAGATCTTTCTCGTTTGTTCCTGGGTGAATAAAAGGATTGTTCTGTTCTGTTCCATTCTATTCGGTTAAGCCCCCATTTCTCTAAACGCAAGCGTAAATATTTGAAGTAATATGAGGCACAAAAGTATATGGCTTTGCTGACATACAGGTGTAGTACTTTTATTTTCTAAGCAACTTTTAGTGACTTTGTGGTGTCTTTGTGCATCATTGTGCGTCTTTGTGTGTCTATGGTGTCTTTGCACATCTTTGTGTGTCTTTGTGGTATTTATTGTGTCTTTGTGGTATTTAGTAGGACCGCTGGTTAAAGGCCGAATAGCCGCCAAAAGTAAACAAAAAAGGAAAACATACCCTTACAGATGTATACTAGTATTAAATGGAAATTGTATGTGGGGACAATTTCTCCAAAAAAATTATTTGGGGACAATGTCTCAGAGATATCATCCCCAGGATAAATTGTCCCCATCCAGTTTTGGGACAATTTCTCCCGGGGATGATTTCTCCAGGGGGCACAGCATGATTCCACTCGACCTAAACACAAGACAGTTCTACCTCATACAGCTTTTCAGTCATTTATGATTGTTACTACTCTGGATCCAGGCTGTGATAATTCTTCGGTCACTCCTAATCTGGGTCTTCTTTCATGATCTGCACATAATTATCTATGGCAGTGATCTGATTTACAATCATTTTTTGTAGTGTTACCCCCATTTTTGACAATGTAATATACAAAATAAAAGGAAAATATGATTGGACTGGAACCCAGGCTATATTATTACTAGCAAGTGCATTGTCTGGGAACAGTTTTTCAAAAAAAAGGTGCAATGGTTAACTCTTTACCAAACGACAAAATTTTAGATTAGTTCAAATTGAAAGCAGTTGCAGACGACAAAATAAATGTGACTGAAAAATGGAAATTTGTTTTGGGAAGGGTAGAAAACATTGTGGGAAAAGGAGAAAATGCTGGTTACCAGCATTTTCTCCTTCTCCCACAATGTTTTCAAAAGGCTTCTCTCTCAGGGTCGTTAAAAGTCGGGATTGTGTGGTAAAGAGTTAAGATAGGTGATACATCTAATTTTAAACAGTATATAATTTGATTAGAAACTTTCAAAAACACTCCGATGATTATTGGAATTTCTGAAATGGGTCAAGCCTTTCTGTGCAGACTGCTAGACTTTGGCAATACTGGATTCTGTATCCATGGAAGACATTTCACAAGCCAATGGTTCTAGGGAAATTTGCGCGGGTCTGAGTCCTTGAGTGGAGGATTTGGCAGGTAAAGGCACACTAGCTGCCAGATGTAAAAACTTAGGGGTTGAACTGCAGACAAATTTAATTTATACCATTGAAAAGTAACTATTGATATTATGATAAATCTGATAATGTGTTTAACAGTGTGATCAGTCAAAGTTCCATTCATTGGCGGAAAAGGGTATTGTAGAACTGGAATTAATGTTGCCAGTTGAAGGATGTTGAATCTTAACCAAACAACAAAATTTTACACTAGCCAAATTTAATAGCATATTGGAGGCAGCAATTCAAATGTGGCTGTATAGGTTATATGTTCTAAGTGATAGAAATATTGTTGGAAAAGGAGAAAATGCTGGTTAATAGCATTTTCTCCTTTGTCAATGATGTTTCCAATAGCGGCCCTATTAAGGGTATTTAAAACACAGGATTGTTTGGTAAGAGGTTAACCTGGTTTCTGGCAAGTTGACCATTTCGCAGTTTATACCATGAAAATGAGTAGAAACATTTATGGTGTTACTGCTACGCAATTCAATAATGAAATCAGTGTACAAAAAATGAGATGGATTCTCAGCCCAATTTTTTGGCAGTGTCTTGATTCTGATCATTTTATAGTTAATTCGGCCATATCTCCTTGAGAGAGTAAATGGATTTAATACCTAAATACCGTGCAATCCCAAATTAAACGACCCGAGAAAGAAAGCTTTTAACAACATTGTGGGAAAATGCTGGTAACCATTTCCCACAATTAGGGAGTTTCAGCTCATTAATATTTGCATCAGTTTCAAAATTGTCATCTGCGAATGCTCTCAATTGAATGAACCCCAATATTTGTCTTTTTGGAAAGTATTAAAGCTTTATGTGGATAGTGTCAATTCAAGATCAGACTGCATGTTGAAAAAGCAATGTATTGAGTTGTGCTTAGGCCCTATAGGTTACGTACAGTGCATGGAAGAACTAAATAAATGAGCCATGCTCTGGCAAAAGGGAGCTTAATGCATCTCCAAGATGTGTTGTACCCTCTAAGATGTGTTATACTAAGCAAGTAATCACATAATTTTGGACCCAAGAAAACCATTATGTCTAACAAATGACTGAATCCTAAGGTAGAATCATGAATGGTCCTGTTACATGTAAAAAAATTGACCAAAAACAAAAGGTTTCGACCCAGATCGGCCTGTGCAGGATGACCTGGGTCAATACTTTTTGTAAATGCATTAAGCCCCCTTTTTCCAGAGTGCCAATGAAATGATTTTGATTATTTTTCTAACCATTATGTACTATGAGCTGTGATCTGGCAAAAAGGGGTTTAATGCATCTCTGTGATCCATAAGAGCAAGGCAAGTTGTCACATAATTGTGGATTTATAAAATCGATTTTATCCCACAGCCAACTGAAGCATGTAGTAGACCGGTCTTGGGGCATGCAGAAAATTAACTGATAGCAACAAGTTTCAACCCATGTCAGTTTGACCTGGGTCAGTACCTTTTGCTGAAGCATAAATTCACCTTTTTACAGAGCATGGCTCATATTAATTGCTCATGTTTTTTGTTTAGATAAATAAGGATGGCAGATAAAAAGGAATTCAATAAAGTGGTTCCAGATGGCCGTGAATCAGTTTGTGATGAAGTTTTGCGGAGACAGGCCCGCAGAATTGTGTCAATTCTAAGTCAGATAGCCGAATGCCTTAATGACACAGAGATTGCAGACTTGAATGAAATTCTGCTAGAGCTTGTTGAGGTATCTAAGCAAAGAGATGGTGAGACTAGGGAGGCATCAATGGAGCTATATATGAGATTTTTTGAGAGAGTTGAGTTCCGTTGTGGAATAACTGTGCAATTAATCAAGCAAGCTATTAGATCCCTAAGGATGGTTGAATGTGATGTTGAATGTCTTGGCAAAATGGTGTACAACATGTACCTTGAGATGATCCTCCGAGAATATCCGTCTTTGGTTGGAGCCACGAAGACAACTCTAGGTTTGCTGAGAGGCTCTTAGACTGCTGAAGAAATAGTCAGAGGACATTATGTTACACGTTTTGACCCATCACTAAACAATCCCAACTTTTGACGACTTTAAGGAAGAAAGCTTTTAAAAAAGTTGTTGGAAAAGGGGAAAATGCTGGTGACCAGCATTTTCTTCTTTTCGAAAAATGTTTTCTACCCTTTGAAATAGAAGTTTAAGTTTCGAATTACATTTGAGTGTTGGTCTGCAAATGCTTTCAATTTAGACAGGGCTATAATTTTGTCGTGTGGTGAAGAGTTAATCCTTCACCAAACAATTCCATCAAAGCCATGGGGAAGCTGATCTGGCACTTTGTTGTTCATCAAGGCTATTCTTTCCTTTTACCTCATGATCACAGATTTGAATGGCCTTGAGGAAGAAGGTATCGAAAAACATGGTCCTTTGTGGGTAAAGGAGAAAATGCTGGTAGCCAGTGTTTTCTCTGTATCTACCCTTTGAAAGACCGTCTCCATGATTTTAGCCACGTACAACTTTTCATCTTCAAATGCTTTTCATTTAAACAAGTCCAAAATATTGTCATAAGGCAGAGTTAACCCCAAGGCTACCTATTACATCCAACTTTTCAAGAGTTATTATGTAAACTTTCTGCTGTAATTGAACATAATATGGGTAAAAGTTGAGCATCAGGTATATGATGATATAGATCCAAGATAGAACTGCATGTTCTGTGCCTGATCCTGATCTATGCAATCAGCAAAAACTGTCTAAGATACCTTTTGATGTGAAATAGCAAACCCTTGAACATAGAACAAAATTCTAGACTTGTCCAAATTCAAGGTAGTTGTAGACAGCAAATTAATTGTGGATAAAATTATACAATTTGTCTCAATAAGAGCAGAAAATGTTGAAAAAGGACAAAATGTTTAACGCTAGTTGCCAGCATTTTCTCCTTTTACCACAATGTTTTCAGAAGCCTTGGTCTTTAAACATAGAATTGTTGCTTAAGGATCTAATCTGACTTTTCTAGAGGTATTGAGATAAAATTGCCGATGTAACTTACGATAATTTGGGTAAATGTTTTAGTTTCATGTATGGGATGGTGTAGATCTAAGGTAATACTGCAAATTCTGTTCAGTCTGATCTTGTCTACGCCCTTAACACAGGCTTTGTACATTGCCACTGGAAGCTAATAGCAAAAGCTTTTTAAGCCGTCAGTGAAAGAGTTCAGTGGATTTTGGAATACACTATTCTGCAACCTGTATTAACCCTTAGGCTGTTAAGCCTTAACCAGGGACCTTTTGCGGACAGTGTAGATCAAGACCAGACTACACAGTCTGATCTTGAATCTACACTGTCAGATAAGGAGATATCTTTTCCTGCTAAAATACCTGTGAAATAGCAAAAATTTGGTTTTTACTCTCAGCTTGAAAGTTTCATTTCACTTATTTAGCCGGTTAATATTTATTATCATCAGTCCTGTAGCGTTATCTCTTTTTGAGCACTTTTGTGCATATTTGGTAAGAAAATGAACAAGTCTCATGAGATAACGAGACATTGTTAGGACAGACACAGTGCCTTTAATGTAAACAAGATATTTATTAACCCATAATGACAGTGACAAATGAGAAAACAAGCCAGAATACACTTATTAGACACTGCTTCACAATGAAATGTGCTTCTGTTAGTATAGATAAATGCATTTGATTGTATTGTGTGTATATATATATATATGTGTTGCTATTGATTTTAGCTGTAGTGGCTGTAAGCCAGCAGGGCTTATGTCATGGCCTGGTTTCAGTCGTCCGTCCGTCAGTCCGTCCTTTAGTCTTTTTCTTGTTTACGTGATAAACTCTGCATTTGTGGTCAGATTTTCATGAAACTTGCACAGTTTGTTTATCTAATCAATAGCTTGAACCCTATTGATTTGGAAAAAAAAACTTACAATCAGTGTTGAAAAAGCAGCCATTTAAAGTTCAAAATGTCAATTTCTTGTTTATGCAATAATGCGATAAAGTCTACATTTGTGGTCTGATTTTTGTGAAACTTGCACAGTGTGCTTATCACATCAATAACTTGAACCCTATTGATTTGAAAAAAAAAAAAGCTGACAATCTGTGTGGGAAAAGCAGCCATTTAAAGTTCAAAATATCAGTTTCTTGTTTAAGCAATAAAGTCTGCATTTGTGGTCGGATTTTCGTGGAACTTGCATAGTTTGTTTATCTGATCAATAGCTTGAACCATATTGATTTTGAAAAAAAAAAACTGTCAATTAGTATGGGAATAGTAGCTTTTTAAAGTTCAAAATTTCAATTTATTGTTTACGCGATAAAGGCTGCATTCGTTATCAGATTGTCAGGAAACTTTCACAGTTGCTTTGTGTCATCAACAGATTGAACCCCTTTTGATTTTGAAAAAAAATTGATAATCAGTATGGGAAAAATAGCCATTTAAATTTGAAAATTTGTAGTTCTTGTTTACATGATAACGTTGGCATTTGTGGTTGAATTTTCATAAAACTTGCACAGTTGCTTTATATTACCAATAGCTTGAACCCTATTTATTTGGGGGAAAAAAAATGACAATCACTATGGTAAAAGAAGCAATTTAAAATTGAAAATTTACATTTCTTGTTTATGCAGTTAAGTCCGCATTTTTGGTCCAATTCTTTTTAAACTTGCAAAGATTATTTGTATCATCATGGGATTGAACTCTGTTTCAAAATGAAGAAAATCTAGAAATCAGATTAGGAAAGGCAGCCATTTGATGACTTAGTATTGTTTACTCAACACAGTCCACAGTATTAGTCCCATTTCTTTGACACTTGCAGAGATTGTTTAAAACAGTGAGTACTGAAACCCTGTCAAATTGGCTGGATTCCAAACAATTTGTTTTGAGAAACTATACTTATTTTTTTTTCACAATTTGTTCAACCTACTTGTGCTGTCTTATTGGTTCAAGCCCAGTTGCACCCCCCCCCCCCCCCCCCATTTTTTGTGTGTTTGCTTTTTAGCTCACCTTAGCACAACATGCTAAAGGTGAGCTATTGTGATTGCCCTATGTCCGTCGTCCGTCGTCCATCAACAATTTCTTTAAACATCTTCTTCTCCTAAACCACTGGGCCAATCTTGATGAAACTTGGCAGGGATGTTCCTTGGGTGAAGCTCTACCAAAATTGTTCAAAGAATTGAATTCCACCCACAACTGTGGTTGCCATGGCAACAAAAAGGAAAAAAAAGCAAAATCTTTGAAAATCTTCTTCTCTGAAACTAGAAGGCGCAGAGCTTTGATATTTGGTATATAGCATCTCCTGGTGGACCTCTACCAAGTTTGTTCATTTGATGTCCCTGGGGTCAAAACTGGCCCCGCCCCGGGGGTCACAAGTTTGAGCATAGTAACAAAGAAGGAAAACTTTAAAAATCTTCTTCTCTGAAACTTGAAGGCGTAGAGCTTTGATATTTGGCATGTAGCATCTCCTAGTGGACCTCTACCAAGTTTGTTCATATGATGCCCCTGGGGTCAAAACTGGCCCCGCCCAGGGGGTCACAATTTCCAACATAGCAACAAAGAAAGAAAACTTTAAAAATCTTCTTCTCTAAAACTAGAAGGCATAGAGCTTTGATATTTGGCATGCAGCATCTCCTAGTGGACCTCTACCAAGTTTGTTCATATGATGCCCTTGGGGTCAAAACTGGCCCCGTCCCGGGGGTCACAAGTTTGAACATATGAACAAAGAGGGAAACTTTAAAAATCATCTTCTCTGAAACTGGAAGGCATAGAGCTTTCACATTTGGTATGTAGCATTGCGTAGTGGACCTCTACCAAGTTTGTTCATATGATGCCTCTTGGGTCAAAACTGGCCCCACCCCGGGGGTCACAAGTTTGAGCATAGTAACAAAGAAGGAAAACTTTAAAAATCTTCTTCTCTGAAACTTGAAGGCATAGAGCTTTGATATTTGGCATGTAGCATCTCCTAGTGGACCTCTACCAAGTTTGTTCATATGATGCCTCTGGGGTCAAAATTGGCCCCGCACCGGGGGTCACAATTTCCAACATAGGAACAAAGAAGGAAAACTTTAAGAATCATCCTCTCTAAAACTAGAAGGCATAGAGCTTTGATATTTGGCGTGAAGCATCTCCTAGTGGTCCTCTACCAAGTTTGTTCATATAATGCCCTTGGGGTCAAAACTGGCCCTGCCCCGGGGGTCACAAGTTCAAACATAGGAACAAAGAGGGAAAATTTTAAAAATCATCTTCTCTGAGACTGGAAGGCGTAGAGCTTTCATATTTGGTATGTAGCATTGCGTAGTGGACCTCTACCAAGTTTGTTCATTTGATGCCCCTGGGGTCAAAACTGGCCCCGCCCCAGGGTCACAAGTTTGAGCATAGTCACAAAGAAGGAAAACTTTAAAAATCTTCTTCTCTAAAACTTGAAGGCGTAGAGCTTTGATATTTGGCATGTAGCGTCTCCTAGTGGACCTCTACCAAGTTTGTTCATATGATGCCCCTGGGGTCAAAACTGGCCCCGCCCCGGGGGTCACAATTTCCAACATAGGAACAAAGAAGGAAAACTTTAAAAATCTTCTTCTCTGAAACAGGAAGGCATGGAGCTTTGATATGTGGTATGTAGCATCTTCTAGTGGATCTCTACCAAGTTTGTGCATATGATGCCCTTGGGGCAAAAGTTGGCCCTGCCCCGGGGGTCACAAGTTCGAACATAGGAACAGAGAAGGAAAACTTTAGGAATCATCTTCTCTGAAACTTGAAGGTGTAGAGCTTTGATATTTTGTATGTAGCATCGCCTAGTAGACCTCTACTAAGTTTGTTCATATGATGCCCTTGGGATCAAAACTGGCCCAGCCCCGTGGGTCACAAGTTCAAACATAGGAACCAAGAAGGAAAACTTTAATTTTTTTTTCTCTTAAATGGGAAGGCATAGAGCTTTGATATTTGGTATGTAGCATCTCCTACTGGACTTCTACAAAGTTTGTTCCAAGGATGCTGTTTGGGTCAGAACTGGCCCAGCCCCTGGGGTCACAATTTCAAACATAGGAACAAAGAAGGAATTCTTTAAATTCTTTTTTTCTGAAACCGAAAGGTGTGGAGCTTTGATATTTGGTATGTTGCATCTCAGAGTGGACCTCTACCAAGTTTGTTCATATGATGCCCCTGGGTCAAAAATGGCCCTGCCCCAGGGTCACAAGTTCGAAGATAGGAACAAAAAAGGAAAACTTTAAATTTCTTTTTCTCTTAAATGTGAAGGTGTAGAGCTTTGATATTTGGTATGTAGCATCTCCTAGTGGACCTCTACCAAGTTTGTTCCAAGGATGCTGCTTGGGTCAAAACTGGCACAGCCCCGGGTGTCACAAGTTCGAACATAGGAACAAAGAAGGAAAACTTTAAAATTCTTCTTTAAAACTGGAAGGCGTAGAGCTTTGATATTTGGTATGTAGTGATTCTCTTCTAAGTTTGTTTGCCCATCTAAGCACAACAAGTTCATTGAGTTCAAAATTGGGTCATCTTGGGTCATAAACTAGGTCACTAGGTCAAATTAAAGAAATACCTTGTTGGCACTCTCGAGGCGACATTATTTGCTCAATTACCTCGAAAAGTAGTTAGAAAGTTTGTCTTTATAAAGTCTCACATAACATTAATTTGGGTCAACTTGGGTCATAAACTAGTTCACTGGGTCAAATTAAAGAAATACCTTGTTTGCACTCTGGAGGCCACATTTATTGCTCAAATGACCTGAAATTTGGCCAGAATGTTTGTCTTGATGAAATACCAGATGAGTTTGGATTTGGGTCACCTGGAACCATAAACTAGGTCACTAGGTCAAATTAAAGAAATACCTTGTGGGCACTCTATAGGCCACATTATTTGCTTAATTGCCTTGAAAATTGGTCAGAATGTTTGTCTTTATAAAATCTCACATGAGTTTGAATTTGGGTCAACTGGGGTCATAAACTAGGTCACTTGGTCAAATTAAAGAAATAGCTAGTGGGCACTCTAGAGGCCACATTTATTATTCAGTTGATTTGAAAATTGGTTAAAATGTTTCTTTTGATATAGTCCAAGACCAGTTCAAATTTGGGTCACCTGGGGTCATAATCTAGGTCACTAGGTCAAATTAAAAAAATACCATTAGGGCACTCGAGGTCACATTTTGTGCTCAACTGACTTGAAAATTGGTCAGAATGTTTGTCTTCATGAAATCTGAGTTTGAAATTGGGTCACCTGTGGTCAAAAACTAGGTCAATTGGTCACATGGTCAAATTAAAGAAATACCTTTAAGGCACTCTACTAAGGTGAGCGACCCAGGGCCATCATGGCCCTCTTGTTTCCTTTTTGCATCATGAATTCATACATTCATACCATGTGCTAGAAAAAAAAGGCAAAATCACCACCAGTAGAGTGATTCAGGCCCTCAAGGGCCTCTAGTGTTTGTGCATGGTCTGGTAGTAGGTCTGAACACGCTTTTAACTTGTAGAGCTCCACTAATGGAAATAACAAGTCTTAGTTGAACATGTGGATCTGTTTGTACAATTACATATACTTTCTTACAAAAATCAGTTTAGCAAAAGGAGCTATTGCTATAGTATTTACTCCTGTTCTTTAACTCTTTACCACACAATCACGGGTTTTAACGACCCTGAAGAAGAAGCCTTTTGAAAACATTGTGGGAAAAGGAGAAAATGCTGGTAACCAGCATTTTCTCCTTTTCCCGCAATGTTTTCTAACCTTCCCAAAACAAATTTCAATTTTTGAGTTGCATTTATTTTGTTGTCTGCAAATGCTTTCAATTCGGACAAGTCTAAAATTTTGTCATTTGGTAAAAGGTTAAATGGTTTTTAGCAGCAGTGGAGTGCAAGGTGATAAACAGTCATATCTGTTTTGCATGTTGTTTTTCATTTTCAACTTTGTTAAACCTTTTACCACACAATTCCCACTTTTAACGAACCTTTGAAAGAAGCCTTTTGAAATCATTGTGGGAATAGGAGAAAATGCTGGTAACCAGCATTTTCTCCTTATCCCCACAATCTTTTCTACCTTTTCCAAAATAAATTTCAATTATTCTGTCACATTTATTTTGTCGTCTGCAAATGTTTTGAATTTGGACCAGTCTACATTTTTTTTGTTTGGTAAAAAGTTAAAGAAATTGTGAGAAAAAAAGATGGTGTTGTTATTAGAACTTGGTCCTTCTCCCATAATATTGGCTAAGATGTTGTCTTTTGGAGAGTAAAATGTAAAGTTTGTAATAACTAGAACTGTCACTGAAGCTGGCTTGATACTCCCACCAAGTGCTTTAATAGATGAGATAGATGTTATTTAAAACCTACCTGGAATTTGGCACATAGAGGGTCTTACATGACTTTTCATGTTATATTTCATTTATTAAACAAGTTATCTTAAACAAGTTATCTTGTTTACGATGACAGGAGTAATAGATTCAATGTAATGTGTACACAGGTGTAAGATCCTATTTATAACATCACCAGAAATTATTGGAGAAAACCTCAGAATTTAAATGATCTTGTCTGAAGTCCCACAGTAGGGTGAGTGGGGAGATTTTTTGCAGGGTTTCTCATGGACACATTGGCAGGAAAAGTAGATCCTTCCTATATTTCTAACATTAATATTTTGTACAAATTTGCATTGAATTTTCACTGAATATCAACAAGGAGTCATAAATTCCAGCGGTTAATCCTTTACCATACAATCCCGACTTTTTACGGCCCTGAGGAAAATGTCTTTAGAAAACATTGTGGGAAAAGGAGAAAATGCTTATAACCAGCATTTTCTCCTTTTCCCACAATGTTTTCAAACCTATCAAAGACAAATATTCATCATTTGAGCCTTATTCAAATTGTCATCTGCAAGTGCTTTGAGTTTGGACAAGTCTACATTTTTGTCATGTGGTAAAGAGTTATTTTGTATTTGTTGGAAAAACTTTATGGGCAAAAGAAACTCTTTAGGTCTCTACTCATATTTAAAATTCAACAGTTTCTCAAGTTTTTATAAACATGTAATTCATTATATACATGTATGTAGTGATGTCACCGTTACCATCAAAGTTGGGTCACCATTACCATATATCATTTAGTTTAGCAGGTTGGAAAATCCATTGGAATTTAAACTGTTGAGGTCGCTTTTAGCCATCACTTTCAGTGTATCATAAAAACGTTTCTTCATTGTTTGGAAAGCTAAAGATGCTTTAAAATACACCAGATATGTGATGTTGGAGTTGCTATTAGCAGACTCTGGAATGTTCTAGTTTTGACAGTGTGTATGAATAGTGATTCGGTTCACATGCAGGTTTACTACACTAGTGTATTATTGGGGACCTGTGGCTCAGTGGTAAAGTGTAGGACTCATGAACTTGAGGCTCTGGGTTCGAGCTCCATTTGAAGCACTGGGTTTTTGAGGGAGTGTACTTGGGCAAGAGATTTCAGAGCCCTAGCCTTGTACTAGTGAAACTGTGGACATACATGAATATTTGAGCTTTCGACTTGATATGACTAAAATAATGTTGAAAGTGGCTTAAAACACTATTCAATCAATCATTTAGTATAGTACTGACCCATTCAATACATAAAATATTCAATGGTTTTATGTCTCTCTGGGACTGTGGGTCATGTTAAAAAACATTGTTACATAACCCCTTGTTTTGAATTTAATATAGCCATTACAAATTTTTCTATCTAACACATGTTTTCAATAAGATTTATGACATCATATAGGCATTATACAACATTCATTGTTCAAGCACTGTATTCCTATTTGTTATTTCTCAAGTATATATTCAACAAAAATTTCCAAGTGAGTTCATCTGTTAACCCTTTACCAAACAATCCCAAGTTTTAACGACCAAATGTAAGAAGCCTTTTGAAAACATTGCAGGAAAGGAGAAAATGCTGGTAATGAGCATTTTCTCCTTTTCCCACAATGTTTTATATCCTATCATGGACACATCTGACCATTTGAGCAATACTTAATTTGTCGTCTGCAAATGCTTTCAGTTTGGACCAGTCTAAAATTTTGTTGTTTGGTGAACGATTAAATTGATCGCCCAATGTCCGTCGTCCGTCGTCCACAATTTCTTTAAACATCTTCTCCTCCTAAAGCACTGGGCCAATCTTGTTGAAACTTGGCAGGGATGTTCCTCGGGTGAAACTCTACCAAAGGTGTTCAAGAGATTGAATTCCACCTATAACTCTGGTTGCCATGGCAACCAAAAGGAAAAAAAATAGCAAAATCTTTGAAAATCTTCTCTGAAACTAGAAGGCGTAGAGCTTTGATATTTGGTATGTAGCATGTCCTAGTGGACCTCTAGCAACTGTGTTCATATGATGCCCCTGGGGTCAAAACTGGCCCCGCCCTGGGGGTCACAAGTTTCGAACATTGGAACAAAGAAGGAAAACTTTAAAATTCTTCTTCTCTGAAACTGGAAGGCGTAGAGCTTTGATATTTGGTATGTAGCATCTCCTAGCGGACCTCTACCAAGTTTGTTCATATAATGCCCCTTGGGTCAAAACTGGCCCCGCCCAGGGGGTCACAAGTTCAAACATAGGAACAAAGAAGGAAAACTTTAAAATTTTTCTTCTCTGAAACTGGAAGGCATGGATCTTTGATATTTGGCATGTAGCATCTCCTAGTGGACCTCTACCAAGTTTGTTCATATGATGCCCCTGGGGTCAAAACTGGCCCCGCCCCGGGGGTCACAAGTTTTGAACATAGGAACAAAGAAGGAAAACTTTAAAATTCTTCTTCTTTGAAACTGGAAGGCATAGAGCTTTGATATTTGGCATCTAGCATCTACCAAATTTGTTCATATGATCCCCCTGGGGTCAAAACTGGCCCTGCCCTGGGGGTCACAAGTTCGAACATAGGAACAAAGAAGGAAAACTTTAAAATTCTTCTTCTCTAAAACTGGAAGGTGTAGAGCATTGATATTTGGTATGTAGCATCTCCTAGCGGACCTCTACCAAGTTTGTTCATACGATACCCCTTGGGTCAAAACTGGCCCTTGTGGGCACTATAGAGGCCACATTTTTGGCTCAATTTACTTGAAAATTGGTCAGAATGTTTGTCTTGATAAAATCTCACATGAGTCTGAATTTGGGTCATGTGGGGTCTTAAATTAGGTCACTAGGTCAAATTAAAGAAATGCCTTGTTGGCACTCTAGAGGCCGCATTTATTGTTCAATTGATTTGAAAATTGGTTGAAATGTTTCTCTTGAGGAAATCTATGACGAGTTCAAAAGTGGGTCACCTGGGGTCATAATCTAGGTCACTAGGTCAAATTAAAGAAATACCTTGGGGGCACTCTAGAGGCCACATTTATTGCTCAAATGACCTGAAATTTGGTCAGAATTTTTGTCTTGATAAAATCTCGAATGGGTTTGGATTTCGGTCGCCTGGGGTCATAAACTAGGTCACTAGGTCAAATTAAAGAAATACCTTGTGGGCACTCTAGAGGTCACATTTCTTGCTCAATTGACTTGAAATTTGGTCAGAATGTTTGTCTTGATGAAATATCAGATGAGTTTGACATTGGATCACCAGGGGTCATAAACAAGGTCACTTGGTCAAATTAAAGAAATACCTTGTGGGCACTCTAGAGGCCACATTTATTGCTCAGTTGACCTGAAATTTGGTCAGAATGTTTGTCTTGATAAAATCTCATATGGGTTTGGATTTGGGTCACCTGGGATCATAAACTAGGTCACCAGGTCAAATTAAAGAAATACCTTGTGGGCACTCTAGAGGCCAAATTTTTTGCTCAATTGACTTGAAAAATGGTCAGAATGTTTGTCTTGATAAAATCTCACATGAGTCCGAATTTGGGTCAACTTTGATCATAAACTAGGTCATGAGGTCAAATTAAAGAAATCCCTTGTGGGCACTCTAGAGGCCACATTTATTGCTCAGTTGAGTTGAAAATTGTTCAGAATGCTTTTCTTGATAAGATCTCTTGAAAAAATCTAGGATGAGTTTAAAATTGTGTCACCTGGGTCATAATTGAGGTCACTAGGTTTAATTAAAGAAATACCTTGAGGGCACTCTAGAGGCTACATTTCTTGGTCAATTGACTTGAAAATTGGTCAGAATGTTTGTCTGGATGAAATATCAGATGAGTTTGATATTGGATCACCTGGGGTCATAAACTAGGTCACTTGGTCAAATTAAAGAAATACCTTTTGGGCACTCTAGAGGCCACATTTATTGCTCAAATGACCTGAAATATGGTCAGGATTTTTGTCTTGATGAAATCTCGAATGGGTTTGGATTTGGGTCACCTGGGATCATAAACTAGGTCACTAGGTCAAATTAAAGAAATACCTTGCGGGCACTCTAGAGGCCAAATTTTTTGCTCAATTGACTTGAAAATTGGTCAGAATGTTTGTCTTGATAAAATCTCACATGAGTCCGAATTTGGGTCGACTTGGATCATAAACTAGGTCATTAGGTCAAATTAAAGAAACACCTTGTGGGCACTCTAGAGGCCACATTTATTTCTCAGTTGACTTGAAAATTGTTCAGAATGCTTGTCTTGGTAAAATCTCTTGAAAAAATCTAGGATGAGTTCAAAATTGGGTCACCTGGGTCATAATTGAGGTCACTAGGTCAAATTAAAGAAATACCTTGTGGTCACTCTTGAGGCCACATATCTTGCTCAACTGACTTGAAAATTGGTCAGAATGTTTGTCTTGATAAAATATCGGATGAGTTTGGATTTGGGTCACCTGGGATCATAAACTAGGTCACTTGGTCAAAATAAAGAAATACCTTGTGGGCACTCTAGAGGCCACATTTATTTCTCAATTGACTTAAAAATTGGTCCAAATGTTTGTCTTGATAAACCCTACATGAGTCTGAATTTGGGTCATGTGGGGTCTTAAATTAGGTCACTAGGTCAAATTAAAGAAATACCTTGTGGGCACTTTAGAGGCCATATTTATCGTTCAAATGATTTGAAAATTGGTTAAAATGTTTCTCTTGATGAAATCTAGGATGAGTTCAAAATTGGGGCACCTGGGGTCATAACCTAGGTCACTAGGTCAAATTAAAGAAATACCTTTGGGGCACTCTAGAGGTCACATTTCTTGCTCAATTGACTTGAAAATTGGTCAGAATGTTTGTCTTGATAAAATATGGCATAAGTTTGAAATTGGGTCACTTGGGGTCATAAACTAGGTCTTTTGGTGAAATTAAAGAAATACCTTGTGGGCACTCTAGAGGCCACATTTATTGCTCAAATGACTTGAGAATTATTCAGAATGTTTGTCTTGATAAACTTTCAGATAAGTTCTAAATTGGGTCAACTGGGGTCATAATCTAGGTCAAATTATATGGAAGGGGATATCCGCCAATTCAATCATTATTCATGATGAGACTTTCATTATTCCTGATGAAATTTTCAACTATGTTTTACAACTTTAACGTTGACTTGCAATTACGTTTTGCCTATTATATTGTCTATGTTGACATTTAAATTACGTTTTTTGTTACTTCATTTTACAACAAACTATTTTTGATCTAATTCTATCATTTTTAATTCTTCATTTAACCCTTCCTAATATATTTGAGACATTTAATTTCATATCGACATTCTTAACACAACGAAAAAGATCGATGTTTAAATTATAAATTATCAACCAAAAGAGTTTTACTAAAAATCGTTTCAAAAGTTTCAGTTTCCAATTTATAATGACAACAAGACCAAGTAAAAGACAAACGACGAAATTGAATTCTTCTTTGCGCTGAAATTTGGCCCTTCTAAAATATGGGAGGTAACTCTTAAAAAAACGACTGCTCCCCGAACGGTGCCATGCTTTATTTTTCCCAAGGAAACAAGTCCGCCTGTAAGCAGATGCGTAGTATAAAGGTCCGTGGTGGTATGGATCACTTTGGCAGAGAAGTAAAATACCGGCAGGCGTGTAGGTTTTTCGGCCAGCAGGGTCGCAATTTTTTGCGATTTACGCCACTTTCAAATACTTAAATCTAAGACCATACTTAAGTTAGCCCACTTTCAATTAGTGGGTTATGATCAGTATAGCTGGAAGTTTACAAGTGTGCCAAATTTGAAGCAATTAAATTTGACAGTTACCGGGTCGCACCTCGGACGTTTGGGTTTGAAAACAGATTTTTTTTCGGGGGGGGGGGGTCGAAACCCATCAAATTGGGCATCAAAATGTTCGTCTTGATCCCCTGAGTCCACCTATGTCAAAGAGGAAGAGATTGGTGCATATATGAGCAGTCTGCACTATCCAGAAGGATTAGAAAAGAAAGAAAAATAATTAAAGACAGACTGTCTGTAGGTGCAGTTTGATCTTGGGCTGCACTTTCATTCAGTAAAGAGTGGAGTATAAGGTCCAACTGCATGTATGTGCACTCTGATCTTAGGCTGTACTCTCCACAAACACCATAAGAAAAATGTTGAAAGATATTGAAGGTTCGAGCTTTAGAACAAGTGTGCATGTATGTGCAGTCTGATCTTGGGCTGCACTTTCATTCAGTAAAGAGTGGAGTGTATGGTCAGACTGCATGTACGTGCAGTCTGATCTTAGGCTGCACTCTCCACAAACACCATAAGAAAAATGTTGAAAAGATACTGAAGGTTGGAGCTTTAGAACAAGACTGCATGTATCTGCAGTCTGATCTTGGGCTACACTCCCATTCAGTAAAGAGTGGAGTATAAGATCAGACTGCATGTTTTTGCATTTTGCTCTAAGGCTGCAATTTTCAGTGTCATGAAGTGAACAAAATGTTGAAAAAGTTTGTCATTTGAAAGAAGATGGGTAACCGTAGAAGAGACTAAGATCAGACTGCATATAAGAGCAGTCTGATCTTGAACTGCACTATGTACAAAGATCATGAAGGAAAGAAAAAAAAGTAAAGACAGACTGACTAAGTGGGGCTGCACTTTCATTCAGTAAAGAGTGGAGTATCAGGTTAGAATGCATGAATATACAGTCTGATCTTAGGCTGCACTCTCCACAAACAGCATCAGAAAAATGTTGTAAAGATATACTGAAGAGTGGAACTTTAGAATAGACTGCATGTATGTCCAGTCTGATCTTTGGCTGCATTCTTATTCAGTTAAGAGTGGAGGTTAAGATCAGCCTGCATATTTGTGCAGTCTGATCTTCAACTTCAGTCTTCATTAACATGAAGGGAACCAAATGTTGAAAAGATTTGTCCTTTGAAAGGATATGGTCCTTTGAAAGAAGATGGGAAGCTGTAGAAGAGAGTGTAGGTTAAGATCAGCATATGTGAGCAGTCTGATCTTGGCCCACACTATCTGCCCTCTATTCTTCTAAGTATATTGCTGGAATGGTCTAAAATTTGTCGTTCCAGTCTGATCTTGGGCTGCACTATCAACATTCTCAATCAGTTAGGACTGGAGGTTAAGATCAGCCTGCATTTTTGCACAGTCTGATCTCAGACTGCACTCTTCAATAACATAAAGAGAACCAAATCTTGACAAGATTTGTCCTTTCAAAGAAGATGGGTTAGGGTTAGGAAAGACTGCAGATTAAGATCAGACTACATATATGAGCAGTCTGATCTTGGGCTGCACTGTCTACAAAGATAATGAACGAAAGAAAAATAAGTAAAGACAGACTGCTTGTAGGTGCAGTCTGATCTTCGGCTGTATTCTCATACAGTAAGGAGAGGAGGTTAAGATCAGCCCGCCTGTTTGTGCCGTCTGATCTTAGGCTGCACTCTACACAAACACCATTAGAAAAATGTTGGAGACATATCAATAAATAAAAGACCAAAGATACAACTTCGTCTTTTTAAGGTCGAACTAAAAAGGTTGGTCGATTGAAGTACATTTTTTAGTACCGATGGTTGGGCGTTTCAAAAACTATCAAATACTGTTATTTAATATTGTTAAAGGTATACAGCGTAATGTGATTTCTTAAACTTAACAGGGCTTAAACTCTATTTTTATCTTTAAACACCAAAAACACCTAAAATAATTGCAGACTACTTTGCGCCGGCTACCAAAATAAACCGGACCTTTCTACCGATGGAATCCAACAAGGCAGTGAAATCTAAAATTTTCAAAATTTTGTTCATCACAGTGGTTTCTGGAACCCTGCTTTTTAATTTATCCAAATAGCTGCTTTAGTATGGGTGCTTGGGTAATTGAACTGTTCCTGCAAACTCTTTAACTTTGGAATTGAAACACGATTTCTGAAACACTTTACCATTTCATTTCAAAGTATTTTTTTTTTTTGAAGAAGGTAAAAGAGTTTCTAGTAATATGATTTTGCTCTTTTGCTCGTCAAGAAACTTAGATTGAACTCTTTACTTCATAACCCTGAGTTTGATAGACCTTACGGAGGAAGGCTTTTTAAAGGATGTGGATGAGAGATGATTGTTTTTTTTTTATGGAAACTCCTAACCATTTTTTTTTTTTTGTAAGATGGTAAAGAGTTTCTACATATATGCTTTTCAATATTTAGAAACTGAATTTTATAAAACATCTGTAGAAATTTAGATTTGACCCAGTAGCACACATTGAGAACTGAGTTCTACAGACCTTGAGGAGGAAGCCTTTTCAAAAAAAACGTGAAAAAAAAATTTTTTTTGAAACTCTTTACCATTTTATTTCAAAGTGGTTTTTTTTGTTAGATGGTAAAGAGTTCCACCTACATGCTTTTCAATGTCTAGAATCTTTGATTTTATCCAACAGCACACAGTCCTGAGTTTTATGGACACTGAGGAACAAAGCTGTTGAAAACATTGTGGAAAAAGGTAAAATTTTTTTTTTTTTAGAAGCTCTTTACCATTTTTTTTAATTCAAATTTTTTAAAATGGTAAAGAGTTTCTGAATTATGCTCACATATTTCAGAAACTTAGATTTGACCCAATACCACACATTTCTGAGTTTTACAGACCTTGAGAAGGAAGTCTTTTCAAAATATTGTGGAAAAAGGTGAATTTTTTTTTTTTTTATTAGAAGCTCTTTACCATTTAATTTCAAAGTGATTTTTTGTTGTTGTCTTTGGATGGAAAAGAGTTTCTACTTCCATGCTTTTCAATGTCTAGAATCTTTGATTTTATTCAACAGCACACAGTCCTGAGTTTTATGGAATCTGCGGAAGAAACCTATTGAGAACGTGGTGGAAAAAGGTGAAAAAAGATCTTCAGAAACTTTATTGTTTTATTTCTTGAAGACAAAATTTTTAAAATGGTAAAGAGTTTCTGAAATATGCTTTTTTTACCTCTAGAAACTTAGATTTGACCCAGTAGCACACATTTCTCAGTTTTCCAGACCTTGAGGAGGAGGTCTTTTCAAAACATTGTGGAAAAAGGTGAAAACAAAGTTTTTTTGAAACTCTTTACCATTTCATTTCAAAGTGATTTTTTGTTTGTAAGATGGCAAAGAGTTTCTACTTTCATGCTTTTCAGTGTCTAGCAACTTTGATTTTATCCAACAGCACACAGTCCTGAGTTTTATGGACACTGAGGAACAAAGCTGTTGAAAACATTGTGGAAGAAGGTAAAAAAAAAAATTTTTTTTTCAGAAACTCTTTACCATTTTATGTTTTGAAGACAAAATTTTTAAAATGGTAAAGAGTTTCAGAAATATGCTTTTTTTACCTCTAGAAGCCTAGATTTGACCCAGTAGCACACATTTCTGAGTTTTCCAGACCTTGAGGAGCAAGTCTTTTCAAAACATTATGGAAAAAGGGGAAAAAAAAATTTTTTTTTAACTCTTTACCATTTTATTTCAAAGTGATTTTTTGTTATTGTCTTTGGATGGTAAAGAGTTTCTACTTACATGCTTTTCAATGTCTAGAAACTTTGATTTTATTAACAGCACACAGTCCTGAGTTTTATGGACACTGAGGAACAAAGCTGTTGAAAACATTGTGGAAAAAGATAAAAAAAAAATTTTTTTCAGAAACTCTTTACCATTTTCTGTTTTGAAGACAAAATTTTTAAAATGGTAAAGAGTTTCTGAAATGTGCTTTTTTTACCTCTAGAAACTTAGATTTGACACAGTAGCACACATTTCTCAGTTTTCCAGACCTTGAGGAGGAGGCCTTCTCAAAACATTGTGGAAAAAGGTGAAAACAAAGTTTTTTTGAACCTCTTTACCATTTCATTTCAAAGTGATTATTTGTTTGTAAGATGGCAAGGAGTTTCTACTTTCATGCTTTTAAATGTCTAGCAACTTCGATTTTATCCAACAGCACACAGTCCTGAGTTTTATGGACACTGAGGAACAAAGCTGTTGAAAACATTGTGGAAAAAGATAAAAAAAAAAAAATTCAGAACCTCTTTACCATTTTATGTTTTGAAGACAAAATTTTTAAAATGGTAAAGAGTTTCTGAAATATGCTTTTTTTTACCTCTAGAAACTTAGATTTGACCCAGTAGCACACATTTCTCAGTTTTCCAGACCTTGAGGAGGAGGCCTTTTCAAAACATTGTGCAAAAAGGAGAAAACAAAGTTTTTTTGAAACTCTTTACCATTTCATTTCAAAGTGATTTTTTGCTTGTAAGATGGCAAAGAGTTTCTACTTTGATGCTTTTCAATGTCTAGCAACTCTGATTTTATCCAACAGCACACATTCCTGAGTTTTATGGACACTGAGGAACAAAGCTGTTGAAAACATTGTGGAAGAAGGTAAAAAAAAAAATATTTTTTTTTTCAGAAACTCTTTACCATTTTATGTTTTGAAGACAAAATTTTTAAAATGGTAAAGAGTTTCAGAAATATGCTTTTTTTACCTCTAGAAACCAAGATTTGACCCAGTAGCACACATTTCTCAGTTTTCCAGACCTTGAGAAGCAAGCCTTTTCAAAACATGGAAAAAGGGGAAACATTTTTTTTTAACTCTTTACCATTTTATTTCAAAGTGATTTTTTGTTGTTGTCTTTGGATGATAAAGAGTTTCTACTTACATGCTTTTCAATGTCTAGAAACTTTGATTTTATTCAATAGCACACAGTCCTGAGTTTTATGGAAACTGAGGAAGAAAACTATTGAAAACATTTTGGAAGAAGTTGAAAAAATAATTTTTTCAGAAACTCTTTACCATTTTATGTTTTGAAGACAAAATTTTTAAAATGGTAAAGAGTTTCTGAAATGTACTTTTTTTACCTCTAGAAACTTAGATTTGACACAGTAGCACACATTTCTCAGTTTTCCAGACCTTGAGGAGGAAGCCTTCTCAAAACATTGTGGAAAAAGGTGAAAACAAAGTTTTTTTGAAACTCTTTACCATTTTATTTCAAAGTGATTTTTTGTTGTTGTCTTTGGATGATAAAGAGTTTCTACTTACATGCTTTTCAATGTCTAGAAACTTTGATTTTATTCAATAGCACACAGTCCTGAGTTTTATGGAAACTGAGGAAGAAAACTATTGAAAACATTTTGGAAGAAGTTGAAAAAATAATTTTTTCAGAAACTCTTTACCATTTTATGTTTTGAAGACAAAATTTTTAAAATGGTAAAGAGTTTCTGAAATGTACTTTTTTTACCTCTAGAAACTTAGATTTGACACAGTAGCACACATTTCTCAGTTTTCCAGACCTTGAGGAGGAAGCCTTCTCAAAACATTGTGGAAAAAGGTGAAAACAAAGTTTTTTTGAAACTCTTTACCATTTCATTTCAAAGTGATTATTTGTTTGTAAGATGGCAAGGAGTTTCTACTTTCATGCTTTTAAATGTCTAGCAACTTTGATTTTATCCAACAGCACACAGTCCTGAGTTTTATGGACACTGAGGAACAAAGCTGTTGAAAACATTGTGGAAAAAGATAAAAATTTTTTTTCAGAAACTCTTTACCATTTTATGTTTTGAAGACAAAATTTTTAAAATGGTAAAGAGTTTCTGAAATATGCTTTTTTTTACCTCTAGAAACTTAGATTTGACCCAGTAGCACACATTTCTCAGTTTTCCAGACCTTGAGGAGGAGGCCTTTTCAAAACATTGTGCAAAAAGGAGAAAACAAAGTTGTTTTGAAACTCTTTACCATTTCATTTCAAAGTGATTTTTTGCTTGTAAGATGGCAAAGAGTTTCTACTTTGATGCTTTTCAATGTCTAGCAACTCTGATTTTATCCAACAGCACACATTCCTGAGTTTTATGGACACTGAGGAACAAAGCTGTTGAAAACATTGTGGAAGAAGGTCAAATATTTTTTTTCAGAAACTCTTTACCATTTTATGTTTTGAAGACAAAATTTTTAAAATGGTAGAGTTTCAGAAATATGCTTTTTTTTACCTCTAGAAACCAAGATTTGACCCAGTAGCACACATTTCTCAGTTTTCCAGACCTTGAGAAGGAAGCCTTTTCAAAATATTATGGAAAAAGGGGAAACATTTTTTTTTTAACTCTTTACCGTTTTATTTCAAAGTGATTTTTTGTTGTTGTCTTTGGATAATAAAGCGTTTCTACTTACATGCTTTTCAATGTCTAGAAACTTTGATTTTATTCAATAGCACACAGTCCTGAGTTTTATGGACACTGAGGAACAAAGCTGTTGAAAACATTGTGGAAAAAGGTAAAATTTTTTTTTTTTTAGAAGCTCTTTACCATTTTTTTTAATTCAAATTTTTTAAAATGGTAAAGAGTTTCTGAATTATGCTCACATATTTCAGAAACTTAGATTTGACCCAATACCACACATTTCTGAGTTTTACAGACCTTGAGAAGGAAGTCTTTTCAAAATATTGTGGAAAAAGGTGAATTTTTTTTTTTTTTATTAGAAGCTCTTTACCATTTAATTTCAAAGTGATTTTTTGTTGTTGTCTTTGGATGGAAAAGAGTTTCTACTTCCATGCTTTTCAATGTCTAGAATCTTTGATTTTATTCAACAGCACACAGTCCTGAGTTTTATGGAATCTGCGGAAGAAACCTATTGAGAACGTGGTGGAAAAAGGTGAAAAAAAATCTTCAGAAACTTTATTGTTTTATTTCTTGAAGACAAAATTTTTAAAATGGTAAAGAGTTTCTGAAATATGCTTTTTTTACCTCTAGAAACTTAGATTTGACCCAGTAGCACACATTTCTCAGTTTTCCAGACCTTGAGGAGGAGGTCTTTTCAAAACATTGTGGAAAAAGGTGAAAACAAAGTTTTTTTGAAACTCTTTACCATTTCATTTCAAAGTGATTTTTTGTTTGTAAGATGGCAAAGAGTTTCTACTTTCATGCTTTTCAGTGTCTAGCAACTTTGATTTTATCCAACAGCACACAGTCCTGAGTTTTATGGACACTGAGGAACAAAGCTGTTGAAAACATTGTGGAAGAAGGTAAAAAAAAAAATTTTTTTTTCAGAAACTCTTTACCATTTTATGTTTTGAAGACAAAATTTTTAAAATGGTAAAGAGTTTCAGAAATATGCTTTTTTTACCTCTAGAAGCCTAGATTTGACCCAGTAGCACACATTTCTGAGTTTTCCAGACCTTGAGGAGCAAGTCTTTTCAAAACATTATGGAAAAAGGGGAAAAAAATTTTTTTTTTAACTCTTTACCATTTTATTTCAAAGTGATTTTTTGTTATTGTCTTTGGATGGTAAAGAGTTTCTACTTACATGCTTTTCAATGTCTAGAAACTTTGATTTTATTAACAGCACACAGTCCTGAGTTTTATGGACACTGAGGAACAAAGCTGTTGAAAACATTGTGGAAAAAGATAAAAAAAAAATTTTTTTCAGAAACTCTTTACCATTTTCTGTTTTGAAGACAAAATTTTTAAAATGGTAAAGAGTTTCTGAAATGTGCTTTTTTTACCTCTAGAAACTTAGATTTGACACAGTAGCACACATTTCTCAGTTTTCCAGACCTTGAGGAGGAGGCCTTCTCAAAACATTGTGGAAAAAGGTGAAAACAAAGTTTTTTTGAACCTCTTTACCATTTCATTTCAAAGTGATTATTTGTTTGTAAGATGGCAAGGAGTTTCTACTTTCATGCTTTTAAATGTCTAGCAACTTTGATTTTATCCAACAGCACACAGTCCTGAGTTTTATGGACACTGAGGAACAAAGCTGTTGAAAACATTGTGGAAAAAGATAAAAAAAAAAAATTCAGAACCTCTTTACCATTTTATGTTTTGAAGACAAAATTTTTAAAATGGTAAAGAGTTTCTGAAATATGCTTTTTTTTACCTCTAGAAACTTAGATTTGACCCAGTAGCACACATTTCTCAGTTTTCCAGACCTTGAGGAGGAGGCCTTTTCAAAACATTGTGCAAAAAGGAGAAAACAAAGTTTTTTTGAAACTCTTTACCATTTCATTTCAAAGTGATTTTTTGCTTGTAAGATGGCAAAGAGTTTCTACTTTGATGCTTTTCAATGTCTAGCAACTCTGATTTTATCCAACAGCACACATTCCTGAGTTTTATGGACACTGAGGAACAAAGCTGTTGAAAACATTGTGGAAGAAGGTAAAAAAAAAAATATTTTTTTTTTCAGAAACTCTTTACCATTTTATGTTTTGAAGACAAAATTTTTAAAATGGTAAAGAGTTTCAGAAATATGCTTTTTTTACCTCTAGAAACCAAGATTTGACCCAGTAGCACACATTTCTCAGTTTTCCAGACCTTGAGAAGCAAGCCTTTTCAAAACATGGAAAAAGGGGAAACATTTTTTTTTAACTCTTTACCATTTTATTTCAAAGTGATTTTTTGTTGTTGTCTTTGGATGATAAAGAGTTTCTACTTACATGCTTTTCAATGTCTAGAAACTTTGATTTTATTCAATAGCACACAGTCCTGAGTTTTATGGAAACTGAGGAAGAAAACTATTGAAAACATTTTGGAAGAAGTTGAAAAAATAATTTTTTCAGAAACTCTTTACCATTTTATGTTTTGAAGACAAAATTTTTAAAATGGTAAAGAGTTTCTGAAATGTACTTTTTTTACCTCTAGAAACTTAGATTTGACACAGTAGCACACATTTCTCAGTTTTCCAGACCTTGAGGAGGAAGCCTTCTCAAAACATTGTGGAAAAAGGTGAAAACAAAGTTTTTTTGAAACTCTTTACCATTTCATTTCAAAGTGATTGTTTGTTTGTAAGATGGCAAGGAGTTTCTACTTTCATGCTTTTAAATGTCTAGCAACTTTGATTTTATCCAACAGCACACAGTCCTGAGTTTTATGGACACTGAGGAACAAAGCTGTTGAAAACATTGTGGAAAAAGATAAAAAAATTTTTTCAGAAACTCTTTACCATTTTATGTTTTGAAGACAAAATTTTTAAAATGGTAAAGAGTTTCTGAAATATGCTTTTTTTTACCTCTAGAAACTTAGATTTGACCCAGTAGCACACATTTCTCAGTTTTCCAGACCTTGAGGAGGAGGCCTTTTCAAAACATTGTGCAAAAAGGAGAAAACAAAGTTGTTTTGAAACTCTTTACCATTTCATTTCAAAGTGATTTTTTGCTTGTAAGATGGCAAAGAGTTTCTACTTTGATGCTTTTCAATGTCTAGCAACTCTGATTTTATCCAACAGCACACATTCCTGAGTTTTATGGACACTGAGGAACAAAGCTGTTGAAAACATTGTGGAAGAAGGTCAAATATTTTTTTTCAGAAACTCTTTACCATTTTATGTTTTGAAGACAAAATTTTTAAAATGGTAGAGTTTCAGAAATATGCTTTTTTTTACCTCTAGAAACCAAGATTTGACCCAGTAGCACACATTTCTCAGTTTTCCAGACCTTGAGAAGGAAGCCTTTTCAAAATATTATGGAAAAAGGGGAAACATTTTTTTTTTAACTCTTTACCGTTTTATTTCAAAGTGATTTTTTGTTGTTGTCTTTGGATAATAAAGCGTTTCTACTTACATGCTTTTCAATGTCTAGAAACTTTGATTTTATTCAATAGCACACAGTCCTGAGTTTTATGGACACTGAGGAAGAAAAGTATTGAAAACATTGTGGAAAAAGGTAAAAAAAAAAAATTTTTTTTTCAGAAACTCTTTACCCAAGTTCAAGTTTACTCAAGTTTTATTCATTCTCTCAGCACATTTACATTTATGTGATATGAGGTAACAACAAAACATGAAATAATTATTACCAGGCTGTATGGCATATCAACTACAAGATATATGAAGAAAAAGAAAACAAACATTACTGATACATAAGTGAACAGAGTGAGGGAGGAAAGACTAATGGAAAAATCTGTACGGTTTAGTACCGGTCATAAAATTAATGAAAAATATAGGAACAAAGTCAGGTGGATAGTTTACAGTTTTTCAATACAATAAATAAAAACTTTGCTAGTTTAGTTAGTTTCTTGGAATTATTTGTGTTCATAATATTTCTAAAGGTATAGATATTCGGATTTCTACATTGGGATCTTGTCAGAATATGTGTTCTCTCATTATCAAAAGCATTACACCGAAAAGGATAATGAAATTCATCACCAACCTCATTTAGAGAACACATTTTGCACTTTCTATCACTTCTTTCTATACCTAACCAACGACCCTTTTCTATTGGAAGATAATTATTACAAAACCTAAAATTAATAACAGACTGGAGAAGTTTACCATCTAAGGTGTTAAAAAAGTCTTCAAATTTATGTTCGAACTTGTACATTTTATAATTGATACATTTTCGGGAACACATCAAATCAGAGTACCAACTTTGTAAAAATTGAGATTTTAGAATATGATCAACTCTTTTCAAAAGCATTATTTTTGAGCCAGTATAAGACTGGCCATTCCAAACAAAGCTTAAGCCACAACTGTCCAAAGTATTTTTAACAAATTCAAACCATTTCAGTTGCCGATTTGGTGCACTGTAGTAATTCAATAAGAAATTATAAAGAACTGCAGACAATTTGTTATTTTCTATCAGTAGATCAAACCAATAGCCAATAACACGTTTCTTCACAATTACTGACAATGGGAATCTTCCTAAATCCCCATACAACATAACATTAGGTGTATTCTTTTTCACGTGTACAATGTATTTCATCTCTTTACCATTTTATTTCAAAGTGATTTTTTGTTGTTGTCTTTGAATGGTAAAGAGTTTCTACTTGCATGCTTTTCAATGTCTAGAAACTTTGATTTTATTCAACAACACACATTCCTGAGTTTTATGGACACTGTGGAAGAAAACTATTGAAAACATTGTGGAAATAGGTAAAAAAAAATTTTTTTTTTCAGAAACTCTTTACCATTTTATGTTTTGAAGACAAAATTTTTAAAATGGTAAAGAGTTTCTGAAATATGCTTTTTTTACCTCTAGAAACTTAGATTTGACCCAGTAGCACAGATTTCTCAGTTTTCTAGACCTTGAGGAGGAAGCCTTTTCAAAACATTGTGGAAAAAGGTGAAAACAAAGTTTTTTTGAAACTCTTTACCATTTCATTTCAAAGTGATTTTTTTGTTTGTAAGGTGGCAAAGAGTTTCTACTTTCATGCTTTTCAATGTCTAGAAACTTTGATTTTATTCAATAGCACACAGTCTGAGTTTTATGGAAACTGAGGAAGAAAAGTATTGGAAACATTGTCGAAAAAGGTAAAAAAAAAATTTTTCAGAAACTCTTTACCATTTTATGTTTTGAAGACAAAAATTTTTAAAATGGTAAAGAGTTTCTGAAATATGCTTTTTTTAACCTCTAGAAACCTAGATTTGACCCAGTAGCACACATTTCTGATTTTTCATACCTTCAGGAAGAAGCATTTTCAAAACAATGTGGAAAAAGGTGAAAACAAAGTTTTTTTGAAAGTCTTTACCATTTCATTTCAAAGTGATTTTTAGCTCCACTGGCCGAAGGCCAGCGGGCTTATGTCATGGCCGGGTGTCCGTCGTGCGTCCGTCCGTCCGTCCGGTCGTCCGTCCGTCCGTCCGTCAGTGCGTTAACTTTTATTTCAAACATCTTCTTCTCTGAAAATACCCATCCGATTTTCACGAAACTTCACAGAAATGATCCTGACATGGTCCTCTTCAGAATTTCTTGAAAGAATTTGATTCCTTCAAAAACTCTGGTTGCCATGGCAACAAAACTGAAAAATATTGGAAATCTTTAAAAATCTTCTTGTCTGAAACCATAAGGCATAGGGCTACCAAATTTGGCATGTAGCTTTATGTAGTAGACCTCTATCAAGTTTCTTCAAATTATAGCCCTGGGGTCAAAATTGGCTCTGCCCCAGGGGTCACAAGTTTTACATAGGCTTATATAGAGAAAACTTTAAAAATCTTCTTGTCTGAAACCATAAGGCATAGGGCTACCAAATTTGGCATGTAGCTTTATGTAGTAGACCTCTATCATGTTTCTTGAAATTATAGCCCTGGGGTCAAAATTGGCTCTTCCCCAGGGGTCACAAGTTTTACATAGGCTTATATAGAGAAAACTTTAAAAATCTTCTTGTCTGAAACCATAAGGCATAGGGCTACCAAATTTGGCATGTAGCTTTATGTAGTAGACCTCTATCATGTTTCTTGAAATTATAGCCCTGGGGTCAAAATTGGCTCTTCCCCAGGGGTCACAAGTTTTATACATAGGCTTATATAGAGAAAACTTGAAATATCTTCTTGTCTGAAACCATAAGGCCTAGAGCTACCAAATTTGGCATTTAGCTTGATCTAGTTGGAGTCTACCAAAAGTGTCCAAAGTATAGTCCTGGGGTCAATTTGGCCTCATACTTGGAGGCGGGGGTTCACAAGATTTACATAGGCTTACATAGGGAAAACTTTTAAATCTTGGTGTACATAGCCATAAGGCTTAGGCTACCAAATTTTGCATATAATTATAGCATTATTTAGTGGACAGTTACAAAGAGGGCCCAAGTTACAGCTCTAGGATCAAGTTTGGCCCTGCACCAGGGATCACAAGTTTTACATGGGTTTATGGAGTGAAAAGTTCAGAAACCATCTTGTTACCAGCCATAAGGCCAAGAACTCCCACATTTGGCATGTTATTCTTCTAATACAATATTCCCCATTTAGTCAGACTGTAGCCATGAGGTCAAAGTTTTATAAGGGCTTATATAGTGAAGACTTTTCTTCGTGGTTTATATTTATAAGCCAGTGGAGCGATACAGGGCCATCATGGCCCTCTTGTTTGTTTGTAAGATGGCAAAGAGTTTTTTTGTTTTTTTTTTCAGAAACTCTTTACCATTTTATGTTTTGAAGACAAAATTTTGAAAATGGTAAAGAGTTTCTGAAATGTGCTGTTTTTACCTCTAGAAACTTTGATTTGACCCAGTAGCACACATTTCTGACTTTTCCAGACCTTGAGGAGGAAGCCTTTTCAAAACATTATGGAAAAAGGGGAAAAAAAATTTTTTTTTAACTCTTTACCATTTTATTTCAAAGTGACTTTTTGTTGTTGTCTTTGGATGGTAAAGAGTTTCTACTTACATGCTTTTCAATGTCTAGAAACTTTGATTTTATTCAACATCACACATTCCTGAATTTTTTTTTTTTTTTCAGAAACTCTTTACCATTTTATGTTTTGAAGACAAAATTTTTAAAATGGTAAAGAGTTTTTGAAATATGTTGTTTTTTTTTTATCTCTAGAAACTTAGATTTGACATAATAGCACACATTTCCGAGTTTCCCAGACCTTGAGGAGGAAGCCTTTTCAAAACAATGTGGAAAAAGATGATTTTTTTTTTTTTTTTCATTAACTCTTTACCATTTTATTTCAATGTGAATTTTTTTTGTAAGATGACAAAGAGTTTCTACTTACATGCTTTTCAATGTCTAGCAACTTTGATTTTATCCGACAGCACACAGTCCTGAGTTTTATGAACAATGAGGAAGAAAACTATTGAAAACATTGTGCAAAAAGGTAAAAAAAAAATTCTTCAGGAACACTCTACCCTTTGATTTCAAAATGATTTTTTTTTTTGTCAGATTGTAAAGAGTTTCCGCTTATGCTTTTTCACTGTCCAGAAACATGGACTTTATCTAACAGCAAACAGTCCTTATTTTTATGGACACTGAGGAAGAACGCTATTGAAAACATGTGGAAAAAGGTAAAAAAAAAAACGTCTTCAGAAACTCTTTTCCATTTTATTCTTTGAAGACAATTTTTTTAAAATGGTAAAGAGTTTCTGAAATATGCTTTTTAATCTCTAGAAACTTAGATTTGACCCAATAACACACATTTCAGAGTTTTAAAGACCTTGAGGAAGAAGTCCTTTCAAAACATTGTGGAAGAGATAATGTTTTTTTTTTTTTTGAAACTCTTTACCATTTTGTTTCAAAG
The DNA here is from genome assembly GCA_945859785.2 of Tridacna gigas. Classification (NCBI taxonomy): domain Eukaryota; kingdom Metazoa; phylum Mollusca; class Bivalvia; order Cardiida; family Cardiidae; genus Tridacna; species Tridacna gigas. The sequence continues at coordinate 44,782,856 of OX244030.2, read as the reverse complement.
TCATTTTTTTTTTTTTTTTTTTTTGTAAAATGGTAAAGAGTTTCTAGCTCAATGCTTTTCAATGTCTAGAAACTTGAATTTGACCCAGTATTTAAAAAATCCTGAGTTTAGTCATCACTGATGAAGAAGGCTATTGAAAACATTGCGGAAAAGGAATTCAGTTTTTAGCTCACCTTAGCACAACGTGCTAAAGGTGAGCTATTGTGATCGCCCTATGTCCGGCGTCCGTCGTCCGTCAACAATTTCTTTAAACATCTTCTTCTCCTAAACCACTGGGCCAATCTTGATGAAACTTGGCAGGGATGTTCCTTGGGTGAAGCTCTACCAAAATTGTTCAAAGAATTGAATTCCACCCACAACTCTGGTTGCCATGGCAACAAAAAGGAAAAAAAAGCAAAATCTTTGAAAATCTTCTTCTCTGAAACTAGAAGGCGCAGAGCTTTGATATTTGGTATGTAGCATCTCCTAGTGGACCTCTACCAAGTTTGTTCATTTGATGCCCCTGGGGTCAAAACTGGCCCCGCCCCGGGGGTCACAAGTTTGAGCATAGTAACAAAGAAGGAAAACTTTAAAAATCTTCTTCTCTCAAACTTGAAGGCATAGAGCTTTAATATTTGGCATGTAGCATCTCCTAGTGGACCTCTACCAAGTTTGTTCATATGATGCCCCTGGGGTCAAAACTGGCCCCGCCCCGGGGGTCACAATTTCCAACATAGGAACAAAGAAGGAAAACTTTAAAAATCTTCTTCTCTATAACTAGAAGGCATAGAGCTTTGATATATGGCATAAAGCATCTCCTAGTGGATCTCTACCAAGTTTGTTCATATGATGCCCTTGGGGTCAAAACTGGCCCTGCCCCGGGGGTGACAAGTTCAAACATAGGAACAAAGAGGGGAAAATTTAAAAATCATCTTCTCTGAAACTGGAAGGCATAGAGCTTTGATATTTGGTATGTAGCATTGCCTAGTGGACCTCTACCAAGTTTGTTCATATGATGTCCCTGGGGTCAAAACTGGCCACGCCCCGGGGGTCACAATTTTGAGCATAGTAACAAAGAAGGAAAACTTTAAAAATCTTCTTCTCTGAAACTTGAAGGCGTAGAGCTTTGATATTTGGTATGTAGCATCTCCTAGTGGACCTTTACCAAGTTTGTTCATATGATGCCCCTGGGGTCAAAACTGGCCCCGCCCCGGGGGTCACAATTTCCAACATAGGAACAAAGAAGGAAAACTTTAAAAATCTTCTTCTCTAAAACTAGAAGGCATAGAGCTTTGATATTTGGCATGAAGCATCTCCTAGTGGACCTCTACCATGTTTGTTCATATGATGCCCTTGGGGTCAAAACTGGCCCTGCCCCGGGGGTCACAAGTTCGAACATAGGAACAAAGAGGGGAAACTTTAAAAATCATCTTCTCTGAAACTGGAAGGCGTAGAGCTTTGATATTTGGTATGTTGCATTGCCTAGTGGACCTCTACTAAGTGTGTTCATATGATGTCCCTGGGGTCAAAACTGGCCCCACCCCGGGGGTCACAAGTTTGAGCATAGTAACAAAGAAGGAAAACTTTAAAAATCTTCTTCTCTCAAACTTGAAGGCATAGAGCTTTGATATTTGGCATGTAGCATCTCCTAGTGGACCTCTACCAAGTTTGTTCATATGATGCCCCTGGGGTCAAAACTGGCCCCGCCCCGGGGGTCACAATTTCCAACATAGGAACAAAGAAGGAAAACTTTAAAAATCTTTTTCTCTGAAACAGGAAGGCATGGAGCTATGATATTTGGTATGTAGCATCTTCTAGTGGATCTCTACCAAGCTTGTTCATATGATGCCCTTGGGGTCAAAATTGGCCCTGCCCCAGGGGTCACAAGTTCAAACATAGGAACAAAGAAGGAAAACTTTAATTTTTTTTTTCTCTTAAATGGGAAGGCATAGAGCTTTGATATTTGGTATGTAGCATCTCCTACTGGACTTCTACCAAGTTTGTTCCAAGGATGCTGCTTGGGTCAAAACTGGCCCAGCCCCTGGGGTCACAAGTTCGAACATAGGAACAAAGAAGGAAAACTTTAAAATTCTTCTTTTCTGAAACCGAAAGGTGTGGAGCTTTGATATTTGGTATGTTGCATCTCAGAGTGGACCTCTACCAAATTTGTTCATATGACGCCCCTGGGTCAAAACTGGCCCCGCCCCGGGGGTCACAAGTTCGAAGATAGGAACAAAGAAGGAAAACTTTAAATTTCTTTTTCTTTTAAACGGGAAGGTGTAGAGCTTTGATATTTGGTATGTAGCATTTCCTAGTGGACCTCTAACAAGTTTGTTCATATGATGCCCCTGGGTCAAAACTGGCCCAGCCCCGGGGGTCACAAGTTCGAACATAGGAACAAAGAAGGAAATCTTTAAAATTCTTCTTTAAAACTGGAAGGCGTAGAGCTTTGATATTTGGTATGTAGTGATTCTCTTCTAAGTTGTTTGCCCATCTAAGCGCAACAAGTTCATTGAGTTCAAAATTGGGTCATAAACTAGGTCACTAGGTCAAATTAAAGAAATACCTTGTTGGCACTCGAGGCCACATTATTTGTTCAATTGCCTTGAAAATTAGAAAGTTTGTCTTAAAAAGTCTCACGTAAGATTAATTTGGGTCAACTTGGGTCATAAACTAGTTCACTGGGTCAAATTAAAGAAATACCTTGTTTGCACTCTGGAGGCCACATTTATTGCTCAAATGACCTGAAATTTGGCCAGAATGTTTGTCTTGATGAAATACCAGATGAGTTTGGATTTGGGTCAACTGGAACCATAAACTAGGTCACTAGATGTTTGTCTTTTTAAAATCTCGAATGAGTCTGAAATTGGGTCAACTGGGGTCATAAACTAGTTCACTTGGTCAAATTAAAGAAATAGCTAGTGGGCACTCTAGAGGCCACATTTATTATTCACTTGATTTGAAAATTGGTTAAAATGTTTCTTTTGATATAACCAAAAACCTGTTCAAATTTGGGTCACCTGGGGTCATAATCTAGGTCACTAGGTCAAATTAAAGAAATATCTTTAGGGCACTCGAGGCCACATTTTTTGCTCAATTGACTTGAAAATTTGTCAGAATGTTTGTCTTCATGAAATATGAGTTTGAAATTGGGTCACCTGCGGTCAAAGACTAGGTCACATGGTCAAATCAAAGAAAAACCTTTAAGGCACTCTACTAAGGTGAGCGACCCAGGGCCATCATGGCCCTCTTGTTTTTTTTTTTTTTTTTTTTTTAACTCTTTACCATTTTATGTGAAAGACAATTTTCTTTTAATTCTTTACCAAATGGCAAAATTCTAGACTGCTCCAAACTGAAAGCATTTGCAGACGACAAAATAAAGGTGACTCAAAAATAAAACTTTGATTTGGGAAGGGGAGAAAACAATGTGGGAACATGAGAAAATGCTGGTAACCAGCACTTTCTCCTTTTCCCACAATGTTTTCAAAAGCTTTCTTTTTCAGGGTCATTAAAAGGCGGGATTGTGTAGTAAAGGATTAAGATTGTGAAGAGTTTCTAGCCCAATGGCACACAATCCTTGGTATTTCCAAGACCTTGAGGCAGAAGACTTTTAAAATTGATTGATTGATTGTATGGTGTTTAACGCTGTTTTCAACATTATCTCAGTTTTTAGCTCACCTTAGCACAACGTGCTAAAGGTGAGCTATTGTGATCGCCCTATGTCCGGCGTCCGTCGTCCGTCGTCCTGTCGTCCGTCGTCCGTCAACAATTTCTTTAAACATCTTCTCCTAAACCACTGGGCCAATCTTGATGAAACTTGGCAGGGATGTTCCTTGGGTGAAGCTCTACCAAAATTGTTCAAAGAATTGAATTCCACCCACAACTCTGGTTGCCATGGCAACAAAAAGGAAAAAAAAGCAAAATCTTTGAAAATCTTCCTTCTCTGAAACTAGAAGGCACAGAGCTTTGATATTTGGTATGTAGCATCTCCTAGTGGACCTCTACCAAGTTTGTTCATATGATGCCCCTGGGGTCAAAACTGGCCCCGCCCCGGGGGTCACAAGTTTGAGCATAGTAACAAAGAAGGAAAACTTTAAAAATCTTCTTCTCTGAAACTTGAAGGTGTAGAGCTTTGATATTTGGCATGTAGCATCTCCTAGTGGACTTCTACCAAGTTTGTTCATATGATGCCCCTGGGGTCAAAACTGGCCCCACCCCGGGGGTCACAATTTCCAACATGGGAACAAAGAAGGAAAACTTTAAAAATCTTCTTCTCTAAAACTAGGAGGCATAGAGCTTTGATATTTGGCATGAAGCATCTCGTAGTGGACCTCTACCAAGTTTGTTCATATGATGCCTTTGGGGTCGAAACTGGCCCTGCCCCGGGGATCACAAGTTCAAACATAGGAACAAAGAGGGGAAACTTTAAAAATCATCTTCTCTGAAACTGGAAGGCGTAGAGCTTTGATATTTGGTATGTAGCATTGCCCAGTGGACCTCTACCAAGTGTGTTCATATGATGCCCCTGGGGTCAAAACTGGCCCCACCCCGGGGGTCACAAATTTGAGCATAGTAACAAAGAAGGAAAACTTTAAAAATCTTCTTCTCTGAAACTGGAAGGCGTAGAGCTTTGATATTTGGCATGTACATGTAGCATCTCCTAGTGGACCTCTACCAAGTTTGTTCATATGATGCCCCTGGGGTCAACACTGGCCCCGCCCCGGGGGTCAACACTGGCCCCGCCCCGGGGGTCACAATTTCCAACATAGGAACAAAGAAGGAAAACTTTAAAAATCTTCTTCTATAAAACTACAAGGCATAGAGTTTTGATATTTGGCATGAAGCATCTCCTAGTGGACCTCTACCAAGTTTGTTCATATGATGCCCTTGGGGTCAAAACTGGCCCTGCCCCGGGGATCACAAGTTCAAACATGGGAACAAAGAGGGGAAACTTTAAAAATCATCTTCTCTGAAACTGGAAGGCGTAGAGCTTTGATATTTAGTATGTAGCATTGCCCAGTGGACCTCTACCAAGTTTGTTCATATGATGCCCCTGGGGTCAAAACTGGCCCCACCCCGGGGGTCACAAGTTTGAGCATAGTAACAAAGAAGGAAAACTTTAAAAATCTTCTTCTCTGAATCTTGAAGGCGTAGAGCTTTGATATCTGGCATGTAGCATCTCCTAGTGGACCTCTACCAAGTTTGTTCATATGATGCCCCTGGGGTCAAAACTGGCCCCGCCCCAGGGGTCACAAGTTTGAGCATAGGAACAAAGAAGGAAAACTTTAAAAATCTTCTTCTCTAAAACTAGAAGGCATAGAGCTTTGATATTTGGTATGTAGCATCGCCTAGTAGACCTCTACTAAGTTTGTTCATATGATGCCTTTGGGGTCAAAATTGGGCCTGCCCCGGGAGTCACAAGTTCAAACATAGGAACAAAGAAGGAAAACTTAAATTTTTTTTTTCTCTTAAATGGGAAGGCATAGAGCTTTGATATTTGCTATGTAGCATCTCCTAGTGAACTTCCACCGAGTTTGTTCCAAGGATGCTGCTTGGGTCAAAACTGGCCCAGCCCCTGGGGTCACAAGTTCGAACATAGGAACAAAGAAGGAAAACTTTAATATTCTTCTTTTCTGAAACCGAAAGGTCTGGAGCTTTGATATTTGGTATGTTGCATCTCAGAGTGGACCTCTACCAAGTTTGTTCATATGATGCCCCTGGGTCAAAACTGGCCCCGCCCCGGGGGTCACAAGTTCGAAGGTAGGAACAAAGAAGGAAAACTTTAAATTTCTTTTTCTCTTAAACGGGAAGGTGTAGAGCTTTGATATTTGGTATGTAGCATTTCCTAGTGGACCTCTACCAAGTTTGTTCATATGATGCCCCTGGGTCAAAACTGGCCCAGCCCCGGGGGTCACAAGTTCGAACATAGGAACAAAGAAGGAAAACTTTAAAATTCTTCTTTAAAACTGGAAGGCGTAGAGCTTTGATATTTGGTATGTAGTGATTCTCTTCTAAGTTTGCTTGCTCATCTAAGTGCAACAAGTTCATTGAGTTCAAAATTGGGTCATCTTGGGTCATAAACTAGGTCACTAGGTCAAATTAAAGAAATACCTTGTTGGCACTCTCGAGGCCACATTATTTGCTCAATTGCCTTGAAAATTAGCTGGAAAGTTTGTCTTTATAAAGTCTCACATAAGATTAATTTGGGTCAACTTGGGTCATAAACTAGTTCACTGGGTCAAATTAAAGAGATGCCTTGTTTGCACCCTGGAGGCCACATTTATTGCTCAAATGACCTGAAATTTGGCTAGAATGTTTGTCTTGATGAAATACCAGATGAGTTTGGATTTGGGTCACCTGGAATCATAAACTAGGTCACTAGGTCAAAATAAAGAAATACCTTGTGGGCTCTCTAGAGGCCACATTCTTTGCTTAATTGCCTTGAAAATTGGTCAGAATGTTTGTTCTTGTAAAATCTCACGTGAGTCTGAATTTGGGTCAACTGGGGTCATAAACTAGGTCACATTGTCAAATTAAAGAAATAGCTAGTGGGCACTCTAGAGGCCACATTTATTATTCATATGATTTGAAAATTGATTAAAATGTTTCTTTTGATATAGTCAAAGACCAGTTCAAATTTGGGTCATCTGGGGTCATAATCTAGATCACTAGGTCAAATTAAAGAAATATCTTTAGGGCACTCGAGGCCACATTTTTTGCTCAATTGACTTGAAAATTGGTCAGAATGTTTGTCTTCATGAAATATGAGTTTGAAATTGGGTCACCTGCGGTCAAAAACTAGGTCACATGGTCAAATTAAAGAAAAACCTTAAAGGCACTCTACTAAGGTGAGCGACCCAGGGCCATCATGGCCCTCTTGTTTATTAAAGAGTGAAGAAAAAAAAAAAAAAAAAATGAAACTCTTTGCAACATTATTTGAAAGATTTTTATTTAGAATGCACTGCTAATAATTATGCTTTCAGTTTCTTGAAACTTGCATTTAATCCTTAAGCACAAAATCCTAGGTATTAAGTATTAAAGACTCTGATGGAAAAGGCTTTTGTAAACATTGTGGAAAAAGGAGAATATGCAGGTAACTTACAATTTCTCCTTTTCCCCCACAATGGTTTCCATTTTGTTAAAGACAAATTGTATCAGTTGAGCCAGATTTATATTCTTGCCTGAAAATGCATTCCATTTGATATGTCTAAATTTTTTTCCATTGATAAGGATTTTTTTTTTTTGGCAAACATTGTAGGAAAAAAGAAGAAAATACTGGTAACTAACATTCTGTCCTTTCTCCACAAACTTTTTTATTCCAATTAAGAAATGATCTATCTTTTAAGCCAAGTTTTAACAACCCTGAGAAAGAGGCCTTTTGACAACATTGTCTGAAAAGGAGAAATGCTGGTAACCAGCATTTTCTTCTTTCCTCACAATGTTTTCTATCCTTCCGAAAACAAATTTCAATTTTTGAGTCGCATTTATTTTGTCGTCTGCACATGCTCTCAATTTGGACTAGTCTAAATTTTGGCCATATGGTAAAGGGATAATTGACTGTTTACTTTCCATAGATATCAATTTGAAACAAGAGTTTAAAAGATATGAATCTCTTTGCCATTCAGTTTGAAAGACAGTTAATTTTAGAAAGCAGAGTTTCCTTTTCTGTTTTTTTCTATGTGCTCAAGTGTGCTTTGTAAAGACCTAGGGGACTTTGTTCTATGACTGATCACTGTGACATTGACCTTTATGCTGAAGGTCAACGTGACCTTGACTGGTTGGCCTCAGCATCAGTTGGGACCATCTATAGCCTGTGTTGAATATCTGCACATACCAAATTTGAAGGACCTAAGCTAAACCTGTCTCCTTATTGTATCCATGGACAAGGTGTAGTCTTATGTCATACCTACCATGCATGTGCACAGCAGTTTACCTCCTCTGCTTGTAAGGTGGGGGTTAAAAATTGTCCCTTTTATCCGTCATCTCTGCCTCACAAGTTGCTGGATGCATACAATACTTTTTGGCAGGTATCAAAAAGCATGTGTAGGTATCTGTGTTTGAATATTGAGTACTATTGTTCATGATTTAGTACTTCCATCATGCACTTGGGTGCCTTGCATGACTCACTTGGTTAGCAAGTTGGATTTGGGTATCATTCAAACTGAAATACTATTTTGATCCCAGCTGGCAGTGCTGATCATGTAGGAATGGCTGAGGCACTGCACATCCCCGTTTTAGTTCAGGTGAAACCAAGAATAGATATGACTGAAACAATGTTAAATAAAACAAAGCACCACATTCAGGTGCCAATGCTCAGCTGCAGATGATTGATTTTCAGTGAAATTTTCAAGTTGAAAAAGGGGCATAACTCTGTCAACTTTTGATAATTAACAACTTGTCCAAGCTTGAAGCATATATCTTCAGAAATATTATAAGATGTCAAAGTTTTCACATGGTGACAATGCCAGGAATACAGCAATACCCCGACATTTTCCTCGAAAACAGCCAAGCTAAAAATTTCTAGATGATTGTGCTGGACAGATGGTATGTGCTACTAAGGAAAAAAGGCAATATTGCCTAAGAGCCCACCATTCGAAAAAAAGCAGATGGGCTATGTACCTCACTCGTTATCTTGCCAGGCTTGAAACCCAAGGGTTGTAGATTGTATTTGTCAGAGGAATAATGTAACGGGAATGATTTTCCTCACTGCTGAATTTAGTACATGTATCAATAATTTTTAACTCTTTACTGGATAACAAAAATTTAGACTTTTCAAAATTGAAAGTGTTTGTGACAAATAAAGAGTTGCTCAAAGTATGGAACTGAATTGAAATCTGCCTCTAAAAGGGTATAAAACATTGTAGAAAAGACATAAAATGTAGGGTACCAGCATTTTATCCTTTTCCTAAATATTTTGAAACTTTCCTCTCCTTAGGGTTGTCAAAGCTCAGGAATGTGTGCTAGAGTTATATAAAAAGGCAGCTAGTAGTGTGGAAAGAGTATTAAACAAAATATTGGCAGATGAAACTCCGGGGACACGTAGAATAGGTGCACTAAATGGCACATAGACATAATGTTGAAATTGGCGCTAAACAAGACAGGTAGTTTACTGTAATAAAAACAAGAGCACCACATGCAGGTGCCAACACTCTGCTGCAGTTGCTTTTAAAATCATGTAGATTGGTTTTTCAGTGAAAATTGTAAGTCAAAAAGGGACATAACTGTGTCAAAAATATTTTGATGGTTATCTGTCCATGTTGTATAAGTTCACCTTTTGATAGTTTAGAACTAGTCCAAGTTTCAAGTAAATGTCGACAGTAATAAATTAGATATTATAACGTGAGTTTTAGCACCACCAAGACGATGCTGACAACAACAGTACTATGACAATACCTCAACATATTCTTTGCAAACAGCAAATAAATAATTAAAAAATGAATTGTCTCCTTTAAGGTATTCTTTATTTCCAAATAAATCCGTGTTTTTTTTAAGTCAATATATAATTAAAGGGCGATATCTAGATTGACTTTAAAACTTTAAATTGAGTATTTTTCTATTACTTTTCATGTATGAAGGACACAATGACATGACATATCTATGACCTAACTTCCCTGGATAAAGGTTGGATGATTTCAGAGTTGTAGGGAAATCATAGGGAAGGTGACAGTGATATGTAGTCTAATTAGGTTTTTCAATGAAATTCAAAAGTCCAAAAAATGTGCATAATAAAATAAAAAACTTAAAATACTAAGGCAACCTTTACTGTTAATACAAATCAGACACTAGCCAAAAGGATTATTAAACAAGAGGGCCATGATGGCCCTGGGTCGCTCACCTTAGTAGAGTGCCTTTAAGGTTTTTCTTAAATTTGACCATGTGACCTAGTTTTTGACCGCAGGTGACCCAATTTCAAACTCATATTTCATGAAGACAAACATTCTGACCAATTTTCAAGTCAATTGAGCAAAAAATGTGGCCTCGAGTGCCCTAAAGATATTTCTTTAATTTGACCTAGTGATCTAGATTATGACCCCAGATGACCCAAATTTGAACTGGTCTTTGACTATATCAAAAGAAACATTTTAACCAATTTTCGAATCAAATGAATAATAAATGTGGCCTCTAGAGTGCCCACTAGCTATTTCTTTAATTTGACCAAGTGACCTAGTTTATGACCCCAGTTGACCCAAATTCACACTCGTATGAGATTTTACAAAGACAAACATTCTGACCAATTTTCAAGGCAATTAAGCAAAGAATGTGGCCTTTAGAATGCCCACAAGGTATTTCTTTATTTTGACCTAGTGACCTAGTTTATGGTTCCAGGTGACCCAAATCCACACTCATCTGGTATTTGATCAAGACAAACATTCTGGCCAAATTTCAGGTCATTTGAGCAATAAATGTGGCCTCCAGAGTGCAAACAAGGTATTTCTTTAATCTGACCCAGTGAAGTAGTTTATGACCTAAGTTGACCCAAATTAATCTTATGTGAGACTTTATAAAGACAAACTTTCTAAGTAATTTTCAAGGCAATTGAGCAAATAATGTGGCCTCGGGAGTGCCAACAAGGTATTTCTTTAATTTGACCTAGTGACCTAGTTTATGACCCAAGATGACCCAATTTTGAACTCAATGAACTTGTTGCGCTTAGATGGGCAAACAAACTTAGAAGAGAATCACTACATACCAAATATCAAAGCTCTACGCCTTCCAGTTTTAAAGAAGAATTTTAAAGTTTTCCTTCTTTGTTCCTATGTTTGAACTTGTGACCCCCGCGGCTGGGCCAGTTTTGACCCAGGGGCATCATATGAACAAACTTGGTAGAGGTCCACTAGGAAATGCTACATACCAAATATCAAAGCTCTACACCTTCCCGTTTAAGAGAAAAAGAAATTTAAAGTTTTCCTTCTTTGTTCCTATCTTCAAACTTGTGACCCCCGGGGCAGGGCCAGTTTTGACCCAGGGGCATCATATGAACAAACTTGGTAGAGGTCCACTCTGAGATGCAACATACCAAATATCAAAGCTCCAGACCTTTCGGTTTCAGAAAAGAAGAATTTTAAAGTTTTCCTTTGTTCCTATGTTCGAACTTGTGACCCCAGGGGCTGGGCCAGTTTTGACCCAAGCAGCATCCTTGGAACAAACTTGGTAGAAGTCCAGTAGGAGATGCTACATACCAAATATCAAAGCTCTATGCCTTCCCATTTAAGAGAAAAAAAAAATTTAAGTTTTCCTTCTTTGTTCCTATGTTTGAACTTCTGACCCCCGGGGCAGGGCCAATTTTGACCCCAAGGGCATCATATGAACAAACTTAGAGGTCTACTAGGCGATGCTACATACCAAATATCACAGCTCTATGCCTTCTAGTTTTACAGAAGAAGATTTTTAAAGTTTTCCTTCTTTGTTACTATGCTCAAACTTGTGACCCCCCCCCCCCGGGTGGGGCCAGTTTTGACCCCAGGGGCATCATATGAACAAACTTGGTAGAGGTCCACTAGGCAATGCTACATACCAAATATCAAAGCTTTTCGCCTTCCAGTTTCAGAGAAGATGATTTTTAAAGTTTCCCCTCTTTGTTCCTATGTTCGAACTTGTGACCCCCCGGGCAGGGCCAGTTTTGACCCCAAGGGCATCATATGAACAAACGTGGTAGAGGTCTACTAGGAGATGCTTCATGCCAAATATCAAAGCTCTATGCCTTCTAGTTTTACAGAAGAAGATTTTTAAAATTTTCCTTCTTTGTTCCTATGTTGGAAATTGTGACCCCCGGGGCGGGGCCAGTTTTGACCGCAGGGGCATCATATGAACAAACTTGGTAGAGGTCCACTTGGAGATGCTACATGCCAAATATCAAAGCTCTACGCCTTCAAGTTTCAGAGAAGAAGATTTTTAAAGTTTTCCTCCTTTGTTACTATGCTCAAACTTGTTACCCCAGGGGTGGGGCCAGTTTTGACCCCAGGGGCATCATATGAACAAACTTGGTAGAGGTCCACTAGGCAATGCTACATACCAAATATCAAAGCTCTACGCCTTTCAGTTTCAGAGAAGATGATTTTTTTAAGTTTCCCCTCTTTGTTCCTATGTTTGAAATTGTGACCCCCGGGGCAGGGCCAGTTTTGACCCCAAGGGCATCATATGAACAAACTTGGTAGAGGTCCACTAGGAGATGCTGCATGCCAAATATCAAAGCTCTATGCCTTCTAAGTTTACAGAAGAAGATTTTTAAAATTTTCCTTCTTTGTTCCTATGTTGGAAGTTGTGACCCCCGGGGCGGGGCCAGTTTTGACCGCAGGGGCATCATATGAACAAACTTGGTAGAGGTCCACTTGGAGATGCTACATGCCAAATATCAAAGCTCTACGCCTTCAAGTTTCAGAGAAGAAGATTTTTAAAGTTTTCCTTCTTTGTTACTATGCTTAAACTTGTGACCCCCCGGGTGGGGCCAGTTTTGACCCCAGGGGCATCATATGAACAAACTTGGTAGAGGTCCACTAGGCAATGCTACATACCAAATATCAAAGCTCTACGCCTTCCATTTTCAGAGAAGATGATTTTTTTAAGTTTCCCCTCTTTGTTCCTATGTTTGAACTTGTGACCCCCGGGGCAGTGCCAGTTTTGACCCCAAGGGCATCATATGAACAAACTTGGTAGAGGTCCACTAGGAGATGCTTCATGCCAAATATCAAAGCTCTATGCCTTCTAGTTTTACAGAAGATGATTTTTAAAATTTTCCTTCTTTGTTCCTAAGTTGGAAATTGTGACCCCCGGGGCGGGGCCAGTTTTGACCCCAGGGGCGTCATATGAACAAACTTGGTAGAGGTCCACTAGGAGATGCTACATGCCAAATATCAAAGCTCTACACCTTCAAGTTTCAGAGAAGAAGATTTTTAAAGTTTTCCTTCTTTGTTATTATGCTCAAACTTGTGACCCCCGGGGCGGGGCCAGTTTTGACGCCAGGGGCATCAAATGAACAAACTTGGTAGAGGTCCACTAGGAGATGCTACATACCAAATATCAAAGCTCTGCGCCTTCTAGTTTCAGAGAAGAAGATTTTCAAAGATTTTGCTTTTTTTTTCCTTTTTGTTGCCATGGGAATTAGAGTTGTGGGTGGAATTCAATTCTTTGAACAATTTTGGTAGAGCGTCACCCAAGGAACATCCCTGCCAAGTTTCATCAAGATTGGCCTAGTGGTTTAGGAGAAGAAGATGTTTAAAGAAATTGTTGACGGACGACAGACGCCGGACATAGGGCGATCACAATAGCTCACCTTTAGCACGTTGTGCTAAGGTGAGCTAAAAACAATTAAACTTTGACAAAAACTCTGGATATCTCCCTTTACTTGTCAGTCAGGCCATATAATAAATCCCTATGTGCCCTGGCGAAATACTAAAATTTCATGCAACTACATGTACATGAATTACCGTGTCAAAATCAGTAATGAAACTAGTACCAACAACAACCATTATCAAAAGGTGTTCAACCTGTCCAATTTGAGTTTTCAGACAACAACTTGAACATGTCTCATAAAAAGAGATTTGACTTTGAATATGTAGTTATCCCTTACACCATATACATGTATATATCAGTAATTTATCTACGTTCACACAGCCGACTAAATTTTGAAACATTCTACAGCTTATCAAGATTTTACACCGGTTTTTTTTCTGTCTGGCTGTAATGGTGTATCTTTAAGCCTTTCTGGTCACTGTCATCACAATGGTAAATGTAGCTTTGTTCACCCAATTAGTTCATACAATATCAGAATTTCACTTGTAGCGTTGTTTGTGCAAGTGATTCCAGTAAGATCCACATTTCACTAGCAGGAAAACTTTGACCTGTATTTACAGAGAAAAATAAAGTACACAAGGTCATGCACTTAACTCTTTATCAGATGACAAAATCTTAGACAACTCCATTTGGAAAGCATTGCAGGGGACAAATTGACTGTTGCTCAAATGATGGAACTTTCCTTTAAAAAGACAAAAAACATTGTGGGGAAAAAGACAAAATGTAGGTTACTGGCATTTTCTTCATTTCTCACAATGTTTTCATGAAGACAATCAACTGATTCTTCAGACGTTCTATAACCACATACCAAACAATCCCATGTTTTAACAACCAAACAGAACACGCTTTTTTTAAAATGGAAAAAGCTTTGAAACCGTTTTTTTCTCCATTTCATACAATGTCAATTATCATATTAAGAAAAAAAAAAAAAAAAAATGAACTGTTCCAAATCGAATCATTTGCAGGTGGTAGATGTTGTTCAAATTATGGTATTTCCTCTTTTCCTACTAGACGCCAGTAGAGTTAATAAATACAGATTAGTCCAAAGGTACTTTGGACAATTTTTTTAATGAAGCTTTAACCCTTTATCACACAATCCTGCGTTTTAATGACCAAAAGGAAAATGACTTTTAAAAACATTGTGGGAAAAGGAGAAAATGCTGGTAACCAGCATTTCCTCCTTATGTCACAATGTTTTATACAGTTTCAAAGACAAATTTCATTATTTGGGCATCATTTTACCAGTTGTCTGCAAATGCTTTTGATTTGGATCGGCCTAAAATTTTGTTGTTAGATAAAGGTTAAAGATCATTCTGGTTTTCTAACAACCCTTAAGGATCATTTATAAACATTTTTGAAAGAAGAAAAAACTTGAAACAAGCATTATTTCTTCTCCCTCGATGTTTACTTCTCCATCAAAGACAAGTCCTATCATTTGAACAGCATTAAGTTTAATGTCTGCGAATTCTTTAACTTGGAACAGTCAAAGATTTTGTAACGTAAAGAATTAACTGTTACACCCCATTGGCATTTCAATACCTCCTACAACCGATGATTATCCTCTATTTATTGATCTTATTGGTGCTTAGAAGAAAATGAATTTATAAAACTTTTCGTGACTGTAAAAATATACAATTACTATACAAAATGTCCAATGCTTAAAAAGAGTTTGTCTAAACTGGGCTATTCTTGTTATAAGGTTCATCTTTTTTGGAAGCACCTGCAAAATAGATAGTATTTATCACATGAAAGGTTGATGTACTCTACCAAAACACAATTTGCTTATTCATAGTTTATTGTTTTGCATGATCTCGCTACTTGTTAATACTCTTAACCACTATTTTTGCAAAAGATAGTTAAAAGTTATTTTGGTGAAAAAAGACACTGAAAAAGTTTGACATAATATTTTGATATTAAAGTACGTAAGTTTGATATATTCCTATAGTGGCCAAGCTGTGCGTAATGAAAATTCTTCAGGGTTGCAAATGGCTTGGAGTATTACTGCATAGATAAGAAACAGACAGGCGGACAGAAACCACACTATGTCATAAGCTCTGCTGGCTTTCAGCCAGTAGAGCTGAAAAATGCCCACATCCACCAACCCCCCCCCCCAAAAAAAAAAAAAAAAAACTAAGTGTATCAACCAATTGCATTTTTTTGCAAAACCCCACACAAAAGTGGCAACCCTAAAAATTTGTCTTCTCTGGAACAGCTGTTTACAATCATGACCCCAAGTTTTTGTTTCTCCAGTTACACAAGATAATTCTGTCAATATACAATACAAAAGGGTCATTGGCCCTAAAGCGATCATCTGAGTAAAGTCATGTAGGATTGACAAAGCTGAAGAGATCCAGGTTGTAATGATGTAAAACACATTAGTGCTAATGACCTACTTTTAAACAGACTTGAATTATTTTTAGTGATATCATCAAGACAAACATACTAGCAGTTTTATGAGTATCGAGCTGAAAATATGGCTTCTAGAGTGCACACAAGGTTTTACTAAGATTTGGCCCAGTGACCTACTTTTTGGCTCGACGTCACTCAATTTCAAACATGTTAGAGATATCATCAAGACAAACATTCTGACCAAGTTTCTTGAATATCAGACAGAAAATGTTGAAGCAGATCCGAGTCATATACCTTCAAGCCCTCTCAGCTTCATGAAACAGTGCAAAATAAGCGCACAATTTCACATGGGACTACCTTTGACTACTAAAACAAGGCAACAATCTTGCAGTGGTGTGACACCTATATAAAACAGAATTTCAAGTCATGTTTTTGTAGCCCTATGGCTTAAACTGGGTATTAAAACAAGGCTAGATGTGCTGGAGAGAAAGCAAGGTAGTCTTCAAAAAGAAAGCCCATTTCTTTAACATGACACTTTTTGCGGCCAAGATCCTAAAAAATGGAAACTTTTAGCTCAGTGACCACTCCTCCAAATTCAAATATATCTCGGTGAAAGCTGAAAGAATTTAAAGGAAATAAAAGTATACTGTTCTGGACCCTTTTTTCTGTCCTTTTAACCCATTTTCATTCATATACAATGGAAACATTGCATGAAAAGTAACGAAATTGACAAACCCCTACCCCCCCTTGAAAAAAAAAAAAAAATCTGAAATATGAATTTCCCCATTTTTTTAAATCTTAAATCTTCCATGAGGCCAGCCAAATGCAAATTTCTAAGCTTCTTATTCTTTGTTCGAGCATTATCAGTCAAAACGAGGGTGGAATACATGAAAGAACAAAAGTACATGTAGATGACCTAAATAGAATATGACGAACACAGACCTTCATCTTCATATAACACCAGTACTGCAAATTTACTTAAACATAGCTCCTTTTGACACACTGTTTTCATCTAGATCAGCTATCTTCGATGCAATCAGCTTTAAACCCTGATAGAAGCAGGCCCATTTTAAACATTCAGATGGCTGGAATTTATTACAAAAAATATTTTATAACCAAGCCTAATTGGGCTTATCAGTACCTGTCTAATCAGACTAGTGCATTGGGTAAATAGGTCCCTGACTGGATGGACAGATTTAAGAAAATGACAGAGAAAAAAGTACAAAACACCATACTTACCCAGATTTACTCATAAGGAAAGAGGAAAAAGAACAATAGAGCTGTCCAGATACAGAATATGGGGGAAAATGAACTAAGTAGACAGAAAAAAAGAGATGTACTTAAGCTTGTTCCAGAAAAGAAATATATTTTCACCAAGAAGAAAGAAATCACCTGAATATTCCCAACAAACAGATGAAAAAACTGTTACACCTCCAATCACAGACAGCTCGCCAATCACTGATGATATCACAGCCACTGGGAAGCAGTACAACCTTTGGTCACAGTGCCTGAAAGAGACAGAGAATGATTTTAGAAGCAATCGCATCAACATGGGGAAAATGCTGGAAACCATCAACACTGTTATCAAACAGCATTCAGGTAGAAAATGTGGGAAGATGATTTAGTCTGCAAGACTGAACATAAACTTGGCAGGGCATGTAGATATGGATCACAGATGAAGAAGATGTATGACAGAAATACCCAAAATAATGCGGGCATCTATCAATTCCAACCTAGCCGAGGCTTTGCTGGACACACCCATGGGAATTTCAAGAGCTGGATGCTTGTTCAGTCAACAAGACAGGCAGATCCATACCATGTAGCTGCTACTCCGCAGAGAAAAACAAGAAATGCCAATTTCAGTATAGGGATATTTCCCATTGGTACCGAAAAAGAGAGACAGACAGCCAGAGTAACTCTAGCCAGGGACATCAAACCAAGATCTAATGCTAAAATAGAAGAAATGGCCAGGAGGGTAAAATGGGATATAAGTCTAATGCTAAGACACTACCTTCAATCAGGAATGCCACTGTTGAATGTTGAATGAACTGCAGTAACTGAGCCATAGACCCTCTGGCCTGCTAAGGGGAAGGTGCCAGCTGCTAGTGGCACGAAGTCCAATGCCCTAGTCCTATAAAAATAACATTGTTAACAAGAGGGCCATGATTGCCCTGTATCGCTGCACTGCCTTTTAACTCTTTACCATACAATCCTGAGTTTTAATGACCCTGGGAAAGAAATCTTTTGAAAATATCATGGGAAAAGAAGAAAATGCATGTAACCTTTCCCAAAACAAATTTCAATTATGGAATCTCATCTCTTATGTCGTCTGCAAATGCTTTCCAAATATGACTAGTTTAAATTTCTGTTGTGTGGTAAAGAGTTACACAAAATTTTAATGTATCATCAGGCCTCTGCCAACTCTCAGACTTTGGGGAGAAGTGACTTCTCCCTAGTCTGAGAATTGGGAGAAGTTTTTCAAAATGGGGAGAAGTGGTCAGACTTTGAGGATTAGTTTAGACGGACATTAAAATGCGGACGTGGTCGGACTTATTGAAGGAAATAACAATATTTTAACAATTCAACAGTTTGATTGGATAGAAAACCATGTAAATTAAATGAAAATATTTAATGCTGTATATCTTTTTAATTATTAACATATTTATTCCTATTAGAAAATACTTAAAACATATTTATTCATTGTTTACCATGCTCAATTCATACACTTTTTGGATAAAAACATTATGGAAAGAGAAAACAAATACTTGTTGCGAGAAATGTTTTCTCCAAGCACATAATTTTTTTCCAAAATCTTTGAAGCACTATTTTTTTTTTCAAACCTGGGCAAAATTTTTGCTGAAAATCATTATCTTTACCTGGGATCATGTATATTACAATCCCTGTCCCTGACCAGGTAATAAAAAATTCTAAATCTAAAATCAAAAATTTTACAGCAGGCAAATAGATATTTACTCAAAGGATGTAAGTAATGTTAAAAAGTAACGCAAATATTGTGTCAAAGGAAGGAAAGTTTGCTACAAGCATTTTCTCCTGTTGGCACCATGTCTTCAACTTCCTCATGGTAATTAAAGCCCAGTTTCAGGCAGCAAGAGAAATCGAAGATCAGTTTGTCTGAATACTGTTTGTCTTTTGCTGATGACAGATAAATCGTCAATGAAAAATCGCTAAGGACATACATTTCCAACTTAAATACCTGTTTTAACCTCGTAGATCGTTCATACGCGGTAGATAGGGTCCGGTCAAGAAAAATGTCAAAATTTTGACAGAGCATAGAATCAATAATAATGTATGCATATTTTTTTTAATTTCATCTTAATGTTCGCGTCAAAGAAAAATATACAATTTCATCCAAATTTTTGAAAGAAGACCGCCCTTGAGCTAATGTGAACGTCACAATTCCCAGCAGCCATTTTGAAATTAAATCATGTGACTAGCTGGAATTCGTCCAAAAATAACGTGACACGTTTTGGTGCCAATTTGTAGTCACATGATTTAAAAGTATTGCCACATGATTTTAGCATATCATCTCGTTAGTAAAAGTCCAAATAATAAAGGATGGGGTAAATGGTGTTTTAAAAGCAAGGTGACGATCTCAGTTCAATTCCGGGACATCAAATAAACGTTGATATCTGAATCGGGGTTTTACACTGAAAAAAAAAGAGTCCAGACAAGCCGCTAGACGGCGCCAATGTTTGTTATGACTGGCGAAAAATATTGGTTAAACTTCAAAAGAATTTTAGCGACTTGACGGGGCAAAGGGGTGAATATTGTCGGTTAAGATTATACCTACCAATTAAATAGGAGGATTTGGTACCCGAGAAACTAATTAACAACTGCTTGTCAAATCGGACAGTTGAAAACAATAATTTCGCTGATTGGACACCAGCTGTGAATCGGGTTTAACGCACTGTTATGTAATATAGATCTACACATGCCGATTGTGTATCGAGTACCCGACGCGTGGTCAATATACGCGAGGCGACTTCCCGATTTTTTCAGGCGACTTCGATTTCGCTTTGCCCGGCGAAATGGGCGAAGTTTTTTTAAATCAGGCGACTTTTTCGCCTAAGTCGCCAACTCGGCCGAGGCCTGATCATACGCTTAACAGAAGAAAATAATAAAAAAAAAAACAGCCTAGCCCTATCCCTCACCCAAACAACAATATTTTTTTCAAATGCAAATATGATGTCAATGAATACAAGCAGAGCTAATCAAGTTTCATTCATACAAACTAGAACAGTCACAAAAGGGACAAATATCCCCCACCAGCCACTTGTTCCTGAATCAGCACAATCAGAGATCGGAGATGATTTTCAACACAAAGTTCATCCCTGACTTTGATCTTTGATGCATGTGACCCAAGAACAATAGGGCTCCACCTTGGGTCATGAGCAACACTTCTTGTAAAAAGCTTCAGGGTCCTAGGTCAAATGGCTTTTTAAGTTGGAGCATAGAAACCATTTTCTGACAAAGTTTACCTGTGACCTTTGACCCATGCAATCCAAAAACTAAAAGGCTCCTCTTTGGGTCATGAGCAACACTGGTATAAAGTTTCAGGGTCCTAGGTCAAACTGCTTTTGAGTTAGAGAACAGAAGCGATTTTCAAACAAAGTTTAACTGTGGCCTTGACCTTTGACCAATGCTAGCCAAAAAGAAAAGGGCACCTCCTTGGGTCATGAGCAACACTTGTATAAGGTTTCAGGGCCCTGGGTGAAACTGCTTTTTAATTAGAGCATGGAAATGATTTTAAAACAAAGTTCACCTGTGACCCTTGACCCATGTCACCCCAAAACAATAGGGCGACTCCTTGGGTCATGAGCAACACTTGTAAGTTTCAGGGTCCTAGGTCAAACGATTTTTGAGTTAGAGCACGGAAACGAAAAGGTGGACGGATTGGCATACAGATGGACAAGTAGACCGATGCACAGGCAGACAGACAGGCATGGTTAAACCAGTATATGCCCCTCTACTTTGTAGGTGGGGAGGGTTATAAATATCAGAGTACTATAACAAAAAGTGGGGTCCTGTGTGGCTCATTATATAGGTAAAGTGTAGGACTTGTGACCTGGAGGCTTCTGGTTCGAGCCTCACTGGATTCATTGGCTTTTTTCCTGGGAGTGTCCTTGGGCAAGACACTTCAGGGCCCTAGCCTAGTATTGGTGACCTGTTACTTGTTAACTTGACATTGAAATTATTGATTTGGTTATAAGTTCTACAGAAAGGATTTCAATGTAAAGGCAGGTACTTTCTAGTTCATAATCTAGTCTAAAGTTAAACTCTTAATTCTGTCATGTTGTTTCCTTATCATCATAGAATATGGACACTTAGATATACTGTTTACACTGTATTCGAGATCTAGTTAGGCTGTAAAAAAAAATACAGTAGTAGCCTACTTACTATATTTACAGCCCGTCCCCCCACCCCCGTCCAACAAGCAGTCTCAGAGTCTGGCACCTTTTGCTGCAATGCGAGTTCATGACCAATGCAAGTCATGGCTTTCAATTGGCCTTCGTCCAGTAAGTCCAATAAGTAAGTGCTCCTGTAAAGAAAATGTTCTAGATTTACCACTGTTAAAACTTTCTTCCAGATTAATACGATATATTGATACATGATTGATGTGTATTCAATAACGTATACAGTCAATACAAAAGTGGCTAGCAATAGCTATTAGCATGAAACTTCGGGTCGAATACATGTATTCAGCGTTAACTGCCATTCGGTGGGTTGTACAGGTTCGAAACCCTGCCTGGAGCGGATCTCTTAGAGCCCAGTATCCGTTCTTACTCACACTAGGTACCACTTCCATTTGGTACAAACATTTACCATTTGCATGCAACTCGGATATACATAAATTGGTACCCGTTGCCTTTGCCGTAAAGGTCTATTGAAGCGTAAAGGCAGGCTACCAGTTCAATGTATGAATACAATGCGTGCCCTTAACTCCGGTATCTCCAGGCATACACCGGTACATTTTACATGCCGGAACTACTTTGAAATCAAACGCCCTGCCATCGTGATTTTAACCGAACAACCTTTTTAGTTTCATGTCTTTTTAAGCAATGACTTTACTCTCCAAACGGAACAAAATATGTGTTGGCTATGGGTTTATATTGTCCTTTTAAAAAAGGTATCCGGTAGATTTAAGCCCCGCCCAAAAGGAGGGATTTTGTTCGCTACCCTCTATTCTTCTAAGTATATTGCTGGAATGGTCTAAAGTTTGTCGTTCGAGTCTGATCTTGGGCTGCATTGTCTGCATTCTCATTAAGTGAAGAGTGGAGGTTAAGATCAGCCTGCATGTTTGTGCGGTCTGATCTTAGACTTCAGTCTTCAATAACATTAAGAAAACCAGTATGGTGAAAAGATTTGTCCTTTGAAAGAAGACGGGTTAGGGTCAGGAGGGAGTGCAGATTAAGATCAGACTGCATATATGAGCAGTCTGATCTTGGGCAACACTATCTACCCTCTATTCTTCTGAGTATATTGCTGGAATGGTCTACAATTTGTCGTACCAGTTAGATCTTGGGCTGCACTATCAGCATTCTCATTCAGTTAACAGTGGAGGTTAAGATCAGCCTGCGTGTTTGTGCAGTCTGATCTTACATTGCAAGAATAAAAAGAAAATAAAAACTATTAAACAGCTTTTATTTGCTGAAAATTAACATTCTCTTCATAACTTTTTACCAGATGAACCCTTTACCACACAGTCATGACTTTTAACGACCCTGAGAGAGAAGCCTTTTGAAAACATTGTGGGAAAAGAAGAAAATGCTGGTAACCAGCTGCTAGTAACCAGCATTTTCTCATTTTCCCACAATGTTTTGTACCCTTCGTAAAACACATTTTAATTTTTCAGTCACATTTATTTCGTGGTCTACAAAATTCTTTGAATTTGGACCAGTCTAAAATTATGTCGTTTGGTAAAGAGTTAAACATTAACATTTGAAAATCAGACATTTTCGATTTTTTTTTCTTTAAAGTCCCAATAAAGTCCAAATGTAAACAATGCGGGGTAAAAAATGAAGTTAAATTTTAATCGTACCATTTAAAACTATGTAAATTAATATAACGATGACACTCTCTTAATGTGCGATTGGTCAAAGTTCCATTCGCTGGCAGAAGAATTACTGTCAAAACTACAAGAAATACTACCAGGTATCTCTAACTTTTGTTTACATCAATAACGATGACGTAGGGACACCACGTGATACCTTGGAGCTAAGGTAAACTAAAAACAAAATGGAGGACGATGTGAGAATCATATTCGACTGAAAACCAAGTTCGTTTACCGAATTTGCCGAAGAGCGACACAGAAAGAACAAACGGGCGTCTATTTTAGGATTTGTTTCTTTTGTTTTGAACAAGAAGCTCCGTGTAAATATACAGAATGAGCGAACTGTCTGAAAACAGATGCGGATTATCCGATTTCAGTTCGCATTCTGGAATCGGTAAGTCGCCTTACGTTCATCTTGCATTTATTGTGTTAAAAACAGATTTATCGCTATATCTGTATTGATTTCCCCATTTACTGTTGGAACAGGATACGTAAGCACTTTCTGATTAATGAATATCGGCTAGTAAGATGACACACAGGTGAACGGCGAGCGACAGTATAATTCATATATTACACACTAATTTACTATTACTTAGTGTGTAATACATGAATTATACTGTCGCTCGCCGTTCACCTGTGAGATGAAAGTGATCTTTCATTTTTGCGCAGCACCCGATTGACCCATTTTCTTTGCAGAGAATGCAGATAATGATTAAATGTGCATGAATGTAGTCTGAACCTCGGATATACGCGACGCATGTTTATTCGGAGATTGGCCATTTACCTAGCAATCCCTAGTTTTTACGATATTGAAAAAATGCTTTTGAAAACATACCGGAAATATGAGAAAAAGTTGGTAGCCGACATTTTCTCCTATTTCCACAATATTTTTCTTGTATCACAGACAAATTTCATTATTTGAGAAATATTTGTTTTTCCGCAAATGCCTTGGTGTTGGACAAGGCTAAGTATTTGGTGTGTGTGTGTGTAACACTTTAGAAATGCAATTGAAACTCAATGTGTTGAATTAAATCTGCACCATTTTTTAAAAAATATGGCTGAATTTCTTGGGTGACACAAATTTGAACGTAGAACCCAATTATCTTTCCCTAATCTGGTCAGTGCACATATCAATGGAATCTTGGTTTTTTTTTTTTTTTTTTTTTTTAGCAGATGACAAAATTTTGGACTTGTCTAGATTGAAGCCATTTGCAGACGACATAGCTTGTATTGGATCTACATGATTTGTGTTTGAAACAGGAGAAACAATTGTTGAATTAAAGGTAAATACTAGTCACCAGCAGCATTTTCTCCTTTTCCTACAATGTTCTGAAAAGGTTTATGCCTCTGGGTCATTACAGCACTGGATTGTATGTTAACCCTTTACTACACAATCCCGAGGTTTTACAACCCTGAGAAATAAGCCTTTAGAAAACATTGTAAGAAAAGGTGAAAATGTTGGTAACCAGCATTTTTTCCTTTTCCCACAATATTTTCTCCCCAATCAAGGACATATCCTATCGTTTGGCCCACATTAAATTGTCGTCTGCAAATGCTTTAAATTTGGACAAGTCTAAATTTTTGACGTTTGGTAAAGAGTAAAAGATGAATTTGCACATCATTAGGTCTGGGGTTCGATCTGCTGTTTTTTTTCATGGGAGTGTCTTTGGGCAAGACACTTCAGAGCCCTAGCCTAGTACTGGTGAATCCCAAGAAATACATGAATTTGTGTGATGCTGCCATGATATTACTGAAATACTGTTGAAAGCGGAGTAAAACACCATTAAATTTCTAGCACAGAATGTTAAATGATATGTAAATGATATTCCAGAGTATGGAGATAATTACTTTACACATCTCTGGCCAATGTGAATGGATCCTCCTACATGATGATACACATACTGAATTATACTGACTGTGCAGATGCAGATGAGCCTTGGTTTCTGACTCTGTCATGATTGTGATTCCATTCCAGTAGATTCAGAATTTGGCCACCACTTTTCAGGTACATGTGTCTGAATCAGATAAAACAAATTTTATTTTCAATAGCCAAATTCACAAAATTTACATGACTGGTAAAGTAATGAAAATTCAAAACAATGTATTGCAGTTCAGGGATTCACCTCAACCCACCGTATGGGCTTTACCTTTAAAGAAGCAGTGTAGATTCAAGATTACTGGTATACTGCAAGAAGTTTTTGCTGTCTCATTTTGCTAGATCTTGAATGAAACCCTTATTATAGGCCAGGATGAAAATGGAGCAGAATTCTTGAAAATATGCTGTTGGACAAAATACCGGTAGACAGCTGATTAAGCTACTACTGTGCTTATGCAACTGAATTTCGTTTTGTCACTTAGAGCTTCACAGTTCTCCTATATTACTTGAGCTGACCCATGTGATACTAGTAATGCCACAAATTTTATTCAACTGAACAACTGTAAAGGGCTCAAGGATTACTTCATGTCTCAGTGGTAAATGCATAATATAAGTAATCCATGACTCGGATTCAATTCTCACTGGGTTTCGTTGGGATGTCCATGGGCAAGTTACTTCAGATATTGTTAAAACTCAGAAAACATATGAATAAATGATCTGTCAAAATGGTATGACTGATATAATGTTGAAAGCTACACGTATGTATCACTCACTCAATCAAACTGGGCTTCATTTGCAAAAGTGCTGATTATTGAGTAAAAGATACTGCATTACACTGTTCTAGAATTTACATGTATCATACATGTAAACAGAAGGATTGTCAGAAATCGAAAGGCTAAAAACTACATTCATTTGTTTGATGTATAGCCCATACCCATGATTGTATGTGCTACTGTTTAAAGGCCCAGCATCCACCGAAATTAAACAAAGTGGGTGTTAAAATGCATTTTGATTTAAGTCATACCTTTTGAAAGTACGAAATTGTTGGGAAGATGACAATCTGTTGTTGTACAGTCAATCCAAGTGTAAGTCAATGGCAAAAAAAAAATTGAAATCAAGTAAAAAGTTAACAAAAGATAGAGCAGCATAGCAACTGCTGACCTACTTTTTGTGTACTTTTTGCTACTATTCGGGCTTTGAGACATATGCCATACTAGAGTAAAGAACATGTGAAGAAAATTAGTAAAAGGTTGGAAATGCAGCAGCAGTCAATTTTGATCCATATGGAAAAGTAACATTGTGGAAGATGGATCACATGATTCTTCCGTACAAATGATAAGTAATTACCAATGCTGTTTCGAAACAGCTTTCTTAAAAGCTGTATTTGTACAGTTATGACTTCATACATGTACAGTTTTCAACTTATTTAAGTTCAACCACATGCTGGACAAATGCTGCAATCAATTCTGTCATCAAATGGAATGAAGTTGGAGTAAACCTACACCTATTACTATACTGCTGTCTTTTTTTTTTTTACAGTTTCAGATTGAGATAAATTAAAAAAGAGAATACGTCTTTTTTTTATTTTTCAGATATACAGCAGAATAATCAGATTTCCAAAGATATATTCTGTGGTGTTGCTGAAGAATATGTAGCATGTGAATACTTGGCCTTCAGTATTACGATATAAAACTGGCTGGTTCAGATCATAGCTCTTACAAAGACAGATATGTTTCATGCAACAATCAAGGCAATATTGTGTAATATTATTTTATTATTTTAATTACATGTACACCACAATAGTCTTACAAGAAGAATTTGCGCAAGGGACTTGAGAACAGGAGGTCGCTGGTTCGATCCCCGGCTCGGCCAATTTCTTTCCGCTGATTGATGATAGTCATTGCGACAGGATTCATTCCTCTCTCACCGCTGACCATTGTTTTGTCAATGGCTATGTGGGAAAAGCAGCCAGTGGCTTGCAAAGAATACTGTGCGAAGCACTGCTAAAAGAAACGCTAGGAAAGCATGGATAGGTGCACTGGCCGCCACGATATAACTGAAATAATGTTGAAAATGACATTAAACACCATAGAATTAATCAATCCAGGGTTTTAAGGGTTAAGGAATGTCCTTAGGCAAGACATTGCAGAGCCCCAGCTTTGTGCTGGTGAAATACAGAAAAGACAGTAATGAGTTGTCACACTGACATGAATAAAAATCTGAAATAATGTTCAAAGTGGTGCAAAATGCTCCAAAAAATAAACACCAAATCTTTACAAGAGAAGAACATTTTAGTCTCGTCTAAATTGAAACTATTTGCAGATGAAAAAGTACATGTAACTCAACACAATAAATGTCTCTCTAGAAGGGTAGAAAACAGTGTGGGGAAAAAAGAAAAAAATGCGGGCTACCAACATTTTCTGCTTTTTCTACAGGCTATATTGTACCAAAATTTTCTCTTTATCCCACAATATTTGGAGAGGCTGTCTTACTAAGAGTTGTTAAAACTTGGATTGTTTGAAAAAGGTTTAAATTTAATAATGCACCTTTTACCTCTGTTTCATATACTAGTAATTCTCAGCAAATTCTCTAAAATTCACTGGCTGTTTCTCCCATGAGCAAACCCAAATCATGTTCAGGAGTTTGAGAGGATCAAATCCTGTTGCAATGACACCTAACTCTTTACCACACAGCAATATTTTAGATTGGTCCAAATTGAAAGCATTTACAGAAGACAAAATAAATGTGACTCAAAATTTAAATTTGTTTCTGGTATGGTAGAAAATACAGTGGGAAAAGGAGTCAAAAAGTTTTGACGGTCACAATTGAGTGCACTCAACACATACATATCCCAGCATTCACTCTCCAATATGGATGGTAATGAAAACAAATACACCTCGATCTGCTACATTACAATGCACATGGAGTTAACCAGATCGCTAACTGGATGAATTAGACATGAAATTGCAGGTAAACACTAGGTTTTTGCAAACAATGGGTGACAAACTGCAAAACTTTATAAACTGTGAAATAATAGCAACTGACACTATGCAATTGAAAGCAGCTGATGTACGATCACGGAAAATTGTGTCGCAAGAAACAGGGTCATTACAATATTCTTCATTTTTTTTTTCATGGCAGTTTTGTAATAACACCAATAAGTCATTATTAAAGTTTTTATAATGTTTATATGTCTGATGGACACAAAAATCATTGATATAGAACAGAACAGAAATTTTATTTTGACACATAAGCATAGAAGCTCAATTTTCATAACAATTTATTACAAAGCATGCAATGTATATGACATATTTCAAGTTACAAATACAGAAGAAAATGAACTATTTCAGTGATTAAGTAAACATTTTTTCTAGATATCGTAAAATGTGAGAGTGCTTTAAATGCTATTAATCTTTTCCTGCAATGTTTTGTATCATTAATCGAATTAAATTCAGTTTTGACAAGATTTATCGCTGTGTAAAAGACTAGCATAATTGTATCTTAACGTTTTACCAGGCGGCAAAATTTTAGCCTTATCCAAATTGAAAGCATTTGCAGACGACAATTTAGGTGTGGCTGAAAAGTTGCAATTTTTCTTTGATAGGGTAGCAAACATTTTGAGAAAAGGAGAAAATGCTGGTTACCATCATTTTCTCCTTTTCTCACAAAGTTTTCAAAATGCTTCTTCCCCAGGGTTGTCAAAAGTCGGCATTGTGTGGTAAAGGGTTAACTAATACCCATGCTTCTTAGTAGCACTATGACAACAAGCATTCTGATAGTATTGCATAGCAATACACAGTCCCCTACCGGCCGTATGTATCGCTGGCATGTCAGTGAAATTTTTAAAGTCCAAGGCCCGTAAATGCGTCAAAAAGCAGTGGACCGGGACGAAACTCGAACTTGATGTGTAAGTCATGGTGGTTGATGTACACACCAAAAATCAGCTCTATATGTAGCAGCGTTTAGAAAAAAAGTGCGGAAAAATGTTTTATCAGTGAAATTTTGTAAGTCCAAGGCCCGTAAATGCGTCAAAAAGCAGTGGACCGGGACGAAACTCGAACTTGATGTGTAAGTCATGGTGGTTGATGTACACACCAAAAATCAGCTCTATATGTAACAGCGTTTAGAAAAAAAGTGCGGAAAAATGTTTTATCAATTTTAGCAATACAGTCCCCTACCGGCCGTATGTATCGCTGGCATGTCAGTGAAATTTTTAAAGTCCAAGGCCCGTAAATGCGTCAAAAAGCAGTGGAGTGGGACGAAACTCGAACTTGATCTGTAAGTAATGGTGGTTGACTTACACAGCAAAAGTCAGGTGAATATCTACCAGCATTTAGAAAAAAAAGTCCGGAAAACTGATTTATCAGTGAAATTTTGTAAGTCCAAGGCCCGTAAATCCGTGAAAAACCAGTGGACCGGAACGAAAGTCTAACTTGATCTGTAAGTCATGGTGATTGAGTTACACAGCAAATCTGAGATCAATACCTACCAGCGTTTAGGAAAAAAGTCCGGAAAACTGATTTATCAGTGAAATTTTGTAAGTCCAAGGCCCGTAAATCCGTGAAAAACCAGTGGACCGGAACGAAAGTCGAACTTGATCTGTAAGTGATGGTGGGTGACTTACACACCAAAACTCAGCTCAATATGTACCAGCGTTTAGAAAAAAAAAGTCCGGAAAACTGAATTGCCGGATAGACGGACAGACGGACGGACGGAGTGCAAACCTAAAGTCCCCTTCGGCTTCGCCGGTAGAGGACTAAAAACTAATACAGTGCATTACAGATTGATTTCGAATTCATGACGGATACCCGCCATTTTCAACCTGCAAACAACCGGGGTATTCCGGCACAATTTATGCCAGAACTACCTTAACTCAAACTCTTTCGAGTGCTTTCAGCTCAAACGCTTTCTACTTTTAGATTCACGCACAGGCGTACTTAGAATAAACATGTCTACATATTTTACCAATCACAAATTTCTATTTATTCATTTTTAATCAGTACCAAAAAGTAGGTCAAAAACCAGCACATTCAGCTACGCCAAAAAAAAAAAATATAAAACTGACAAAAGGTTTTGATACAATATAAAGAATATAAAGATCTAGTTACAAGGACATTGTAGGTATACCATAGGGGACATTTGGACCGAATTCAGATGTGGAGGTGGGCATTAAAAAACCAGTAGGACGTTTTGACTGTTTCTGTCCATGGATAAAAATAATAACATGAAGTATTTTTGAGTTGCTTACAACAAGCATAAACCCCTTGAAGCTGCAATTATTCAGGCTTCATGAAGGCTATGCTCGACTCAAGAATACAAATCGAAAACGCTTTTGAGGAATCGTTCAAAAACGAAAGTTGAGCATCAAAAGTCCTTCATACGTTCATCTAGTACCTTATTATGAAATATTTTCGTCTGAAAATTAATCTCCAAGTTTCTGAAAATGTTTCTGCATGATTTCGAAACAAGAATAAACAAATATAGAATTAAGAATAAAAAAATGTTTTGCTGACCTGTAAAAGCCCGAGAAAGAGCGAATTGTAAAGCGAAAACTTGGTATCACTTGGCTGTTGTTAAAAATTAAATTATTTGAATGATTTTACCATAGAAAATCCTAAAAATAATATGATAAACGAGCAAATATGTATTTTCATTTTTAAAAAAATCCACAAAAAGAGCGCTTGTAGATTAAATGAAATCTTTCAATTTTTGGAAACTCGAGTTTACTGGCTGAATATTACCACAGTTTGGCGTTGAGCACGGAAGTAAATTAGAAAATGAGTGTGGAAAGAACCGATCATCTGATTTAGTGGTAAACTGGTAAACGATGGTATGTAGATCTAAATGTTATTTTTACTGTCATTTATGTGATTTTACATAAAACAGAAATATTTATCGCCTTGACTAACTGATGTGGGGTTAGTCTTTTTTCTTTTTGCCGGAACTACTTTACCACAAACTCTTTCGAGTGCTTTCACCTCAAACGCTTTCTACTTTTAGATTCACGCACAGGCGTCCTTAGAATAAACATTTCTACATATTTTACCAATCACAAATTTCTATTTATTCATTTTTAATCAGTACCAAAAAGTAGGTCAAAAACCAGCACATTCAGCTACGCCGAAAAAAATATAAAACGGACAAAAGATTTTGATACAATATAAAGAATATAAAGATCTAGTTACAAGGACATTGTAGGTATACCATAGGGGACATTTGGACCGAATTCAGATGTGGAGGTGGGCATTAAAAAACCAGTAGGACGTTTTGACTGTTTCTGTCCATGGATAAAAATAATAACATGAAGTATTTTTAAGTTGCTTAAAACAAGCATAAACTCCTTGAAGCTGCAATTTTTCACAGACTTCATAAAGGCTATGCTCGACTCAAGAATACAAATCGAAAACGCTTTTGAGGAATCGTTCAAAAACGAAAGTTAAGCATCAAAAGTCCTTTATACGTTCATCTAGAAACTTATTATGAAATATTTTCGTCTGAAAATTAATCTCCAAGTTTCTGAAAATGTTTCTGCATGATTTCAAAACAAGAATAAACAAATATAGAATTAAGAATAAAAAATGTTTTGCTGACCTGTAAAAGCCCGAGAAAATGCGAATTGTAAAGCGAAAACTTGGTATCACTTGGCTGTTGTTAAAAATTAAATTATTTGAATGATTTTACTGTAGAAAATCCTAAAAATAATATGATAAACATGCAAATATGTATTTTCATTAAAAAAAAATCCACAAAAAGAGCGCTTGTAGATTAAACGAAATCTTTCAATTTTTGGAAACTCGGGTTTACTGGCTGAATAGTACCACAGTTTGGCGTTGAACACGGAAGTAAATTAGAAAATGAGTGTGGAAAGAACCGATCATCTGATTTAGTGGTAAACTGGTATGTAGATCTAAATGTTATTTTTGCTGTCATTTCTGTGATTTTACATAAAACAGAAATATTTATCGCCTTGACTAACTGATGTGGGTTAGTCTTTTTTTTTTTTGTGAATTTTGGAGAAATCGTCCCCTGGAGAAATCGTCCCCAAACTGCTTGGGGACGATTTCTCTGGAGAAATCGTACCCAAATTAAATTTTGGAGAAATCGTCCCCATATTCAAAATTCATAAATATAGTTGTTAAACATGTCCTTGAAAATAAAACTTTGAAATTT
Source organism: Tridacna gigas (assembly GCA_945859785.2). Classification (NCBI taxonomy): domain Eukaryota; kingdom Metazoa; phylum Mollusca; class Bivalvia; order Cardiida; family Cardiidae; genus Tridacna; species Tridacna gigas. Next base: position 44,751,120 of record OX244030.2, on the reverse strand, counting down.
TTTTTTTTTTTTGCTTTAGTAGTTTCATTTTGTGAAGGTTTTCAAATGTTTTTTTTTTTCTAATTACACTGTCATCGCAAATTTCACGCTAACAGGTTGTTTTAACACCTTTCACGGCTGTTACAGGTAGCATACACCTGTAAGAATTTTGTTTTTGTTTGAATTTGATTTAAATCCAACTGTACAGTTTATACGTTCGTAAAATGTGCAAGGAGTCATTCGATCATAAAATGTATTTTTATGTGGTCATAATGAGTCTGCATCTCTCCCTCTCTCTATATATTTTTTTTTTTTTTTTTCATCTCTCACTCACTCGACTAAGTAATTGTTTTTTATGTATTATAACGGTTGCCGTCCGTAGATCTCTCTTTCTCTGTCTGTCTGTCTGTCTGTCTGTTGAATCACTCGGCATGGGAAACTAATTTTTACGTTTTATTGATTTTGATTTTTTGTCCGTAGATTTCGATCTCTCTCCCCTCCTTTCTCTCTGTCTCAATCATTTTGTGTGGGTATTTATGATATTTTATAATTGTTTTTCGTCTGAAGATCTCTCTCTCTCTCTCTCTTTCTCTCTCTCTCTCTCTCTCCCAATATCGAAACTTCTTTCTTGTATCACTTGGTACATGGGTGATTTCCTGTATCACTAGGTATGGGTAATTAATACTGTTTTAAACAGAAGTTTCATTCTTTCCAGATACATACATGTACCTGGATTTATGTTTCATGGTGTTTGAGTCCGATTCCTGCGTTATGGGTGGCCTTGTTCTTTGGTTCGATTCCGGCCGCTCGGTCGTGATTGTGTTCATTGGTTCGATCCCTGGGAAGGTGTTAATTGAATCAGATCCGTACATATTGTACAAGTAGACATTTTCTAGATGATTCCATGTTGAAAACGTGGACGGAAAAGATTGAATTAATTGCAACCTATTCAACATTTTTTTCACCCCTTGTAAACGTAAATTTTCCAACAATGTTTTCTAGAAAAATTGAAAACGTTTCTGAAAAGAGGGAAATACATTTAACGGGGCTCTCTCTTTTCCCACATTTTGTACCATAAAAATGAGGCGATTTTTTATTTCCATTTTAGCCACGGTCATATCGTTATCTACAACAGCTTTGAATAGTATTACTTGTGAATTGTTTATCCTTATTATATACAATAATCTCCTATTAATTTTTTAACGGAACTAAGAACTAAATTCAGTACAAACACCCGCGGAACAATAAAGGGGATTACCTAAATGGTTTGGTTGACAATTAAAGTAGTTATTAAACCCTTTACTGCACAATCCCGAGTTTTAACGACCCTGAAAAGGAAGGCTTTTGAAAACATTGTGGGACAGGGAGAAAATGCTTGTACCAGCATTTTCTCCTTTTTCCACGATGTTTTCTACCTCTTTCAGTACAAATCCTATCATAAAAGCCACAATGAATATGTTGTCTGCAACTGCTCTCAATTTGGACATGTCCAAAATTTGGTAAAGGGTTAAGCGACTTTAGTACCATAGCCAATCAACGCATGCAGGCGATACAAAATAATTGACAATAAAGCACAGTATCAATTATCAGCTCAAAATGCGTTTGGTTAGGCTGAATTTTCGGAAATACATCCATCTGTTTATATTGTGTGTGCGTGTGTGTGTGTGTGTTTTTAACAGGAACCTCTTTATGAAAAATATATTTCATGTACGGGTATGACTTTTTTCCTCAATGAAATTCAATTAGGTTTTTTTTTTTTTGTAAGCAATTCTCAAGAATTGGATTAAATACTAGAGACATTTGTTGATTTGAGACCACAATAACACATCAAAGGTTTAGACTCTTCCTTATTTTGATCTACTGGTAGTTGTCTCCCTTGCTATAGATTCGAGATGTCAAATTGTACATGTATGTGAAATGTATCACACTAATAAATGATTCCAATCTGATCTGTGTGTACTGAAATGAACTACGATCAACAATATTCTCATGATTATTTGTCAAACTTCAGTTTTATCAATATCGGCTGTTGATATTTTTGCGTATTGAGAGTAATTCCGTAATTTCATCTTCCTTATCTGCTACGAGCAGATACAAAGTATAACTGAAAGTTTCATTAACAATTACATATAAACACATGTATTATAAAGTGACAATTATCTACTGGTCTGTGTACATTTTAATACAATGAAATAAACATCAGGACATACGCAATGTGAATACAAAAGCAAAAAGAATTCCAACTTTTTTTTTTTTCGAACTATGAAACATACACACACACGCAATGTAAATACTTTTTTAATTAAAGCAAAAAGTTTTTTACCTAACAATGAAATATACGTCAAAAATTACACAATGTAAATGAAAAAAAAAAAAAAAAAAATATCAAACTTTTTTTTTAACAATGCAATATACATCAAAAGTGACACAAGGTACATGCTATTAAACTTCAAAAATATTTTTCAAAGACAACCTTAACATCTATATATAGAATTTGAATGTGGGGACGATTTCTCCAAAATTTAATTTGGGGACGCTTTCTCCAGAGAATTCGTCCCCAGGGGGCAATTTTTCTAGAGAAATCGTCCCCAAGCAGTTTAGGGACGATTTCTCCAGGGGCGATTTCTCCAGGGGACGATTTCTCCCGACACCTTTTTTATTTGACAAAGATGATAGATCATGTCGTCGGGACGTCACTTCCGCTAGCAGCTCAGTCGGCCGCGATTTTCGGAGGTGAAATTGATAACATAGCAACCATTTATTTTTGTGCTGTTCGCCATCAGTATCGTTGAGAAAAAATGCGTTTTTTACGAATTAAAGCAAATATTAGTTAGGTTAATTGTTGAAATATATTTTAAACTGATACGTATGACGAGTTGTTAAATCTTCTTCCCGACTATTATCATCAAACAGGCAGGCCTACCGCAAATACATCCGCCATTTATGGTGGTCTTACCTGTTTTTGTGCGACTAAATTGACAATTTTTGCTTGTGTATATATAAATGAAGAATTGATTACAAAAACATTCATTTAAAAAAAAATGATAAATAAATTTAAATGCATGTTAAACCATAAAATTCTGTCTGAATCATGCATCTTTAACGGCGACAACATACTTCACCTTCAATCTTGTGCCGGAAGCTGAATTGGCGTCATGGGAAAACATGCCGTCATATCATGGTTTTCAATATCTATAGGACAAATAAAAAAATAATCAAAGTACTGACAATACTGAAAAACAGCGAGCTGGCAATTAATTATTTGGTTTCAAGCAATAATTGATTCAGGAAAGAGTGTCTTGAAACAATCCATCAGAACACTTCATATCCCAGAGGCCCCAAGGGAGACAACTTTCGAAAAAAAAAATTTGGAAAAGGAGAAAATGCTTGTACTTTTTTTTTTTTTTTTTTTAGCAACTGGCATTACACTGAACAATTAGAAATTTGAATAAATTGCTTTGTGCTGATCTAAGGAAAGGGCTGCAATTTATTTCTGTAATTATTTAAAGAAACACGATTGCTAATATTTCAACTGATGATGAACGTGAAGAATCACCTTTGAAGAAGAGAGAGTTTTTCAAATCGCAGGCAATGAATTTACCGGGAAACCCAACAAAGGTATATGGAATTATGCACCATACCAAGAATGAATGTTAAAGGTTGAAGGTATTGAGAGAAGCAGGTAATTTTTCTCATGTCTCAGGCATAGATGTTCAACAACATAAATTTACTAACGTATGGTTTAAACATAAAAGCATAACGAGGCCTTTAGGAATCTGACGGATAGATTAATTACATAAAAAGCATAATGATACCTTCAATCCATTTTCCCTAATATTCAGCCAAGAATGTTCACCAACATAAATTTACCGCCGTATGGATTATTTACCTAAAGGCAACAAAGAGAGTTGTTTCTGCGTTGCGGATATATAAGTTTTATTACAAAACATTGAATGTATAAAATTCTATTTTTCACGGTATTTTCTTTAATTTAATGCGTAGATTATTTGACAAAAAAGTTACCGTAGTCACTTAAGTCTTTCGTACAAATATTAAAGGGAGGTAACACAATTACTCAAGACCACTGATCAACATAGAGTCGCTCATTTTACTTTACCAAACGATGAATCATTAGACTTGTGCAAGTTCAAAGCATTTTGAAAATTTTCTACTGAAAGAATTTGCCTGTTATATGGTTGGAAACATTGTTGGGAAAGGGGAAATACTGGTCACCTGCATTTTCTTCAACAGAAACTGGAGAGCTTTTTGTTTTTTTCTCAGGGTCACCCAAATATATCCTTGGGTCTGATCGCTATCTCTACATTCCGCATTTTACCATCGCTTGGAAACACTGTTGGGAAAGGGGAAATACTGGTCACCTGCATTTTCTCCAACAGTAACTGGAGAGCCTTTTTTTTTTTTTTCAGGGTCACCCAAATATATCCTGGGGTCTGATTGCTATCTCTACATTCCGCAGTTTACCATCACTTGCTTCTGTTCCTGTAATGGTGTTAAAGCCTTCTTTTCGAACGTCGTTTAATCGATAGATTATTAGTTACTTGGTTAAGAACACCCAGTGCACTTATTTAACTTTGATTACATTGCAACGACTTACTATGTCGTATTATTATAAGTACTTTTCATTCGTTATGAAAAGGATTCGCCAGATTTCTTGAATCAGCATCTATTTATCGTCGCCCCTCTGAAGGCTGTTAGTCTTGTTACGGGGGAATAGGGCAACATATAGGAAGAAACCCTTCCAATGTTACGCCCGATTCTTTCTGAAAATGTCCTCGGTTTAATAATGTCTCATTCGAAAGACGTATTAGGAATTTTCATTTTGGCCAGCCATGGGAATTGAACCCACACCCTGAGCTAATCCGAACCACGATATTTTCGAGTCCTACACTCTTGCACCTGAGCTAGTGAGGGCTGATCAACAATGTATACACAGCGTCTGAATTTATATAATTAACTTACCTTTCTAACAATTGGGTGCAAAAAAAAAAAAAATTGTTTTCCGTGAATCAGGTTAAAATTGATACATTTGGTGTTTGAAACAGGAAAAAATTGTGTCCTGATATCAAAATATGCTTAGATTCGTACAGTTTTCTTTCTTTACTAATTTTTGTTGTACTATTGGTAAAGGGAGAGAAGTACTGAAAATCAGTAAAAATCAATGTGCAGTGAAATTCTATCGAATGTTCCAAAGAGGCTCAGGTTTCAAGTTAAAAATGGAAATTTGCAAATTAGATTTAATTCACTTTGCAGTTTTTGGTTCATCCCAGCTAAAGATCAGGGAACAGTTAGCACAAAGATCGTCATAAACGGAAGTTGTTATTGGCTGAGTGAACTGTTTTAGGTTGTTTTCTGCATTACATTTCAGCATGGATCATATATACAAGTATAAAATATCCCTGATTTCAGTCATATATCTATTAACAAGTACTGACAGCCCAGCTTGGTAACAAGTATACCTGATGTTTATGATTCGGGCACCTGGCTGGTACAAGCACTCATCTTAATCTGAAATATATCATGAATTAAAGTTATGCTCAACCAGTGAACAAAATTTTAGAAATTTGGACATGTCCAAAATTTGGTAAAGGGTTAAGCGACTTTAGTACCATAGCCAATCAACGCATGCAGGCGATACAAAATAATTGACAATAAAGCACAGTATCAATTATCAGGTCAAAATGCGTTTAGTTAGGCTGAATTTTCGGAAATACATCCATCTTTTTTTTTTTTTTTTTTTCATATTGTGTGTGCGTGTGTGTGTGTGTGTGTTTTTAACAGGAACCTCTTTATGAAAATACCCCCAGCTGGGCGGGGGGATAGAAATAGCTCAGCTGTCGCACTACAGCAGGGGTAAGACCCCCCCCCCCCCCCCCCCCACTGTGCCTGCCTGTTTGCCGTGGGCTGCAACTCGTGTCGTTCGATGACGGGATCCTGGTGGTTGAGTGGATTCAGAGCTCGGCCCTTTGATGGCTCTGTTTTCGCAACACACCACTTTGGCCTTGAATTGAATTAAACGAGGGGTCAGGAAGGCCCGTTCTGATCAATCGGCTGGTCACGCCGAGCCCTAGGGTGTTTCTCTGACTTTGTTTTCTTTAATCATACACAGATACATCATTTCTCTGTCATCAGCTGCTGTATGTCAATACCCTAGAAGGCGGTGGCTCATGGGCTAATCGAGTGAAGGTTGGTGTTTGATTGACACTTGTAACCGCCCAAAGTTAGTCTATGCTTGGTATGACATTCTGCGGGCCTACATTTGTCCGGTCTAGCCCTTTCACTTCGAGTATATCACCGATGTATCCCTGTCATGATCTGTGTTAGGTTTCCCCAGATCATGTCCCCATGTTGGGCTCCGAGGCGGGTGGGGAGCATCGGTGATGAATTTTCAACAACTATGGCTTCTCAAAAAAAGGCCAAGCGTTTACTGTCTGACTCCGATTCAGAATCAGATATTTCAAGACCAACAACATTTGCTCGCTTTTTAGTTATTGAATCAGTTGACTCTTCTAAACCTGTTACAAAACTGTCTCCTTTCGTAATTGAAAAATCTATCTCATCAATTTTAGGCACTCCTAAATCTGTAAAAAAGCTTAAGAATGAAACCTTGCTTGTTGAATGCTTCTCGCAACAACAGGCTAGAAACCTGCTTGGGCACAAAAAACTGTTCAATTGTGAAGTGAAGGTTTTTCCTCACAAGACACTAAATACCTCAAAGGGAGTCATTAGATGCAAAGAATTAAGCTTCTGTGACTCTCTGGAAGAAATTAAATCCAACCTTAAAGGTCAGGCTGTGTCTGATGTAAAAAGAATCTCAGTCCTCAGAAATGGTATCCGTAGAGATACACATACATACATTCTGACATTCTCAACACCATCTCTTCCTACTTCAATTAAAATTGGATTCCAATCAGTCAAGGTCGATGTCTATGTGCCTAATCCGTTGCGCTGTTATAAATGCCAACGGTACGGCCACCACGAAAGTAATTGCAAAAGTACCCCTGTATGTCCGAAATGTGCTTTTGAAGGGGAAAACCATGACCAAAAGACTTGCAATAATCCTCTTCTCTGTGTCAATTGCAAGTCTTCTCATCCTACCTATTCCAAAGAATGTTCAGTCTGGAAAGATGAGAAAGAAATCCTATCAATCAAGTTTAAGGAGAATGTTACCTTTTTGGAAGCCAGGAAAACAGTTGAAAAACGCAGGTCTGATCAGGCATTGTTGAGCAAAAGCACAACATATGCAAATGTTGCATCTCCTTCGCCTGCAAATGGACATTGTCCAACCTGCGAACTGTTGGCTAAAAAACTTATCCAAAAGTTTCCTGAAATGACTAGTGAACTGAAAGCTCTCCTTCCCAATGTCGAGGTTACAACACCTTCCACTCAGACTCAGCCTGCATCTGAAAAAAACAAACCCTCTTCTGCACCCCCAAAACCCACAGACTCTCAAAGTATTCCTTCACAAAAAACCCCAAAGCCCTCTTCCTCTTCGCAAAATATTTCTTCAAAAAAAACTTCAAAGCCATCTGCCCCTTCAAAACAGCCTCCTAAGAAACCCCAACCTCCACCTTCACAGTCTACAAACAAATCTAACGCTCCACCTAAAGATAACAAATCGTATCATGTACCCCGATCACCAAAAAGATCTTCCTCAAAATCTAAACCACAGTCTAGAGATAACCATGAATCCTGTGAAATAGCTGTCACAGTAGATGATCCGGTCCCTACCTCCAACAGATTTTTGGAGTTAGAGGACATGGATGCAGATACTGAAAATCTGGAAGGTGAGGCTTCAGATTCAGAAGCCTCTATCTGGTCCAGTTCTAAAGATCTTTGGAACAAGGACACTGATACTTGGCACACGTCCAAACCCGAGACAACTGTAATTAAATCTTAATCTATTTTAAAATGTATTGGTTTACAGCCTCTTTTTTTACTTTAGCTTTTATACTCTCTTCATGCACTATGGATACCATAATCCAGTGGAATTGTCGAGGTCTTAAGTCAAACTTTGACGAACTTTCCCTTTTAATCAATGATCACAAACCAATTGCAGTTTGTCTGCAAGAAACCTTCCTTAAGCGGGAGGATGATATTTCTATCAAATATCATTCCATTTACAATAAAGTCTTTACCGAAGGCGAGAAAGCTAGAGGTGGTGTATCTATTATTGTCAATAACAACATTCCTTATAAAGTTGTGTCTCTTAATACAAACTTGCAAGCTGTTGCCATCAGGTTATCTTTACACAGTGCTGTTACACTGTGTTCTTTATATCTCCCCCCAAGCACGCCTATCAATGAGAACAATCTGAATGATCTCATTTCCCAATTGCCATCCCCCTATATTCTTGCTGGGGACTTTAATGGTCACAATGTTATGTGGGGTTGCAGTGACACTAACCAGAGAGGTTTACAGTTGGAGAACTTCATTTCAAATAACTCTTTATCTTTCATGAATGATAACAAATCCAAAACCTACTTGCATCCAGCAACGGGATCTGACTCTTCTATTGACTTAACCTTATGCAGTCCAGTCTTACTTCCCGATTTCACCTGGAAAGTGACTGAGGATTTGTGTAGAAGTGATCACTTCCCTATTATCTTATCATCTACACAACCATCCAGCAGTGTAAGACCGCAGAAATGGAAACTCTCTAAAGCCAATTGGAACAGATTTGAAACCCTCTGTGAACAGACCATTACACATGACAAGTTTAGAGATTGCAATGATCCAGCAAAACTTTTTACTTCGCTGTTAATTGATGCAGCTAAACAATCCGTCCCTCAGACCTCGACAAATCCGAAACGTCCTGACAAGCCTTGGTACAATGATGATTGTAAACAGGCTGTCAGAGACAGAAAACAAGCCCTTAGAAAGTTTAACCTCAGACCTACCAAAGAAAACCATAACCTATTCCGTATTTCCAGGGCAAAGGCTCGTCGTACCATTAGAGAAAGTAAGCGCAAGACTTGGAGACAATATGTTTCTAAATTAAATAGTAGAACTACTACTAAAAAAAACCTGGGACATGATCAGAAAGATCAATGGCAAAGGCCAACCCCCTCTCAGTCACCTTGAAGTTAACAATACTTCGTTGGAAACCCCCCAGGATATAGCTGATGCTCTTGCTGACACCTTTTGTAAAAAGTCTTCCTCTGCAAACTATTCTGAAAAGTTTCAGAGGAATAAAGCCTGAGAAGAAAAGAAAAAACTTAATTTCAATTCTTCTAATTCAGAGCACTATAATAAACTCTTCACTTTTAAAGAATTAAAATCTGCTCTGAATAAAGCTCACGATTCTTCTCCTGGCCAAGATAAAGTTCATTACCAGTTTTTAAAACACTTACCTTTTACTTCTCTCTCTGTTTTACTTGATATTTTTAATGATATATGGCAGTCCGGTGATTTTCCTTCGTCCTGGCGAGAGGCACTAATTCCTATCCCAAAACCTGGCAAGGATGCTAATGACCCAGCCAACTATCGTCCCAAAGCTCTTACTAGTTGTCTCTGCAAGACCCTAGAACGTATGGTCAATGACAGGCTTGTCTGGTTTTTAGAGAAAAACAACCTTATCGTTGATGTACAGAGTGGATTTCGTCGCCAGCGTGGTACCATCGATCATCTTGTCCGCTTTGAAACCTTTGTCAGAGAAGCCTTTATTAATAGACAACATGTAGTATCTGTCTTTTTCGACCTTGAAAGCGCTTATGATACAACTTGGAAATACGGAATTCTTAAAGACTTACATAACTTTGGTCTTCGAGGCCGTCTTCCTCTTTTTATCTCCGCCTTCTTGGATGAACGTCTTTTCCGCGTCCGAGTTGGTAATACTGTCTCGGGAGCCCGTGAACAGGAGATGGGTGTGCCCCAAGGATGTATTCTCTCTGTTACACTTTTTAGTGTAAAAATAAACAGTATAGTTAAAGCTATCTGTCCTGGTGTAGACTGTTCTCTTTATGTTGATGACTTTGTTATATGCTTCAGATCTCGAAATATGAATATTATTGAGAGACAACTTCAACAGTGTCTCAACAAACTCCAAACGTGGTCTGATGAAAATGGCTTCAAATTTTCAAAGTCCAAAACAAAATGCATGCACCTTTGTAATCTACGTGGTGTTCATCCAGACCCTGAACTGTATTTGGACAAAACCAAAATTGAAGTCGTTTCTGAATTTAAATTTCTCGGAGTCATCTTTGACAGAAAGCTTTCCTTCCTTCCTCACATCACTGCACTTAAAAAGAAATGCAAGAAGGCTCTTAATCTTCTAAAGGTTGTGGCCCATTCTGAATGGGGAGCAGACCGTAAAGTCCTCTTGCGGCTTTATCGGTCTTTAGTTCGCTCCAAATTAGACTATGGATCTATCGTATACGGATCAGCCCGTAAATCTTGTCTTAAAATTCTCGATCCTATACACCACGAAGGCCTTCGTCTTGTACTTGGAGCTTTCAGAACTTCTCCCGTCAATAGTCTCTATGTTGAGGCTAATGAACCTTCTCTTTCTTACAGGAGGGAAAAACTCTCACTTCAATATCTTTTAAAACTGAAGTCAAATCGTTTTAACCCAACTCATAAAGTTGTTTTTAAACCTCAGTATAAACGTCTTTTTGAAAGGAAACCAAATGTTATTCCTCCATTTGGTATCCGCATGGAGCCCATTGTAGATAACCTTGGCATAGACATTGAGTCTATTGCCGACTATAAAATCTCTGAAATCCCTCCATGGACACTAAACAGTGCAGAATTCAGATTTGACCTTGCACCCGACAAAAAGTCAGTCACGGATAGAACTGTGTTTCATGCTAGATACAACGAGATAAAGGAACATTATTTTTCTTTCAAACCAATCTATACAGATGGATCTAAAGAGGGAAATTCTGTAGCAGCTGCCGCTATTTATGGAGAAAGGAGCTTAAAGTGCCGCCTTCCAAACAATTCCTCTATCTTCACTGCAGAAATTAAAGCTATTGATCTTGCCCTTAATCTAGCTGAACATTCTAATTCCAACCGTTTCATTATCTTTTCGGACTCTTTGTCAACATTACAGGCCCTTTCAAATCAACGACTTGAGAATCCCTTGATCTGTACTTTACTTGAAAGGATCTCACAAATTTCTTCTATGAATAGATTGGTGTTCTGCTGGCTTCCAAGTCATGTAGGCATCAAAGGCAATGAAAATGCCGATAGGTCTGCCAAATCTGCACTTAACCTTCCCATTTCAGATTTTAAAGTTCCACACACTGATTTTAAATCCTCTGTTTTAACACATATCCAATCTTCTTGGCAATCCCAGTGGGATGCTGATGTTTTCAATAAACTGCATGCAGTTAAACCTTCCCTTGGTGAATGGTACCCCGTTTACAGGTCTGTTCGTCGAGAAGAAGTGATAATTGCACGACTTCGAATTGGCCATTCACGCATTACACATTCCTGGCTCTTGACCAGAGATGATGCCCCTGAATGTATTCCATGCAATGCACCCTTCTCTATAAAACACATTCTACTAGATTGCATTGACTTTCAGCCGGTTCGTACAAAATATTTCAGCGTCGATAGTTTAAAAAATCTTTTTGATTCTGTCAGCGTTGAATCTATTATCGCTTTCATAAAGGAGATCGGCATTTACAATAAACTGTGATATTTGCTTTTTGAGTTTCTTACCCATCTAATTCTTAACCATTCCATTTAAAACTTTGAGTAGGCAGGGAATGCCCAGCCACTCAATATTATATAAATATTATATTTTATACAAATTAAAAGTTACATATAACCTTTCATCATTTAAAGTCACACATAATATTTCTTAATTCAACTCTTTTATCATTATTAATGTATTCAAACTTTTTCAGTTTAAACAATTCCACCTTTATTATCTTTTAACACAGATATGCGCGCTAAATGACCAAAGCTGTCGATGCGCCATAAAACAACATTCATTCATTCTTTATGAAAAATATATTTCATGTACGGGTATGACTGTTTTCCTCAATGAAATTCAATTAGGTTTTTTTTTTTTTTTTTCTGTAAGCAATTCTCAAGAATTGGATTAAATACTAGAGACATTTGTTAGTATTTTCAGACAGCAAAAGAAATGTGGCTCAAATAATGGGGTTTATGTACAGAAGGGTAGAATACAAAGTAAGAACTGGAGAAAAAGCTAATAACTAGCATTTTCTTTTCTTCCTTTAATCTTACCAAATGTCATTTGCCTCAGGGTTGAAAAACCACAGGATTGTTTGGCAAAGAGTTATAATAGCACCAGTGAACATCATGTTGATTGATAAATACAAATCATCCTGTCCCAAACAACCATAGGATTGTTTGGCAAAGGGTTATGATAGCACTTGATAGATACAAATCATCCTGTCCCAAACCATGTTAACTTATTCTACCAGCATTTTGTAATTTAGAGTTCCTCATTTTACGCATGACAAAAAAAGAAGAGATTGAAATATTTCAGCAAATATTTTCAAAGTTAGCATTTCCATTCATACTTATTTACTGCTAACATTCTTTTGTCAAAGTTTTGAATGTAGAAACAGACAAACACTTCAGGTGAACAATTAAAAAAAAAAATCTAAAACAGAACATGTGAACCGAATTATGAGCATGTGATTATTTAGATTTAAATGGATGAATAACACAACAAAAATTTAGACCAGCCGAATTTGAAAGCATTTATAGATGACAAATCAAATTTGGTTCCAAACATGGAATTTGTGTGTGACAGGGTAGAAATTACTGTCTGAAAAAGGAAAAATTACTGGTTACCCTTTTCCTCTGGGTCGTCAAAACACAGGATTGTGTGGTAAATTGTGAATTTTTTAAATTAATCCCATAAAAAAAAAAAAAAAAAAAAAAAATCCTTGCTGGTCTAAAAGAAAACAAATTTGTGTCATTTCAAATTTCTTTCTGCCTGAAAAATATCTGCAAGTTCTATGCAGTCTAATCTCAGTGTACACCATGGTTGACCAGGCCAGTGGTCAATACTGGTTTTAATCAGTTTTCAATTATGATTGAAATATAAGTGGTCAGACATGGCTCTTGTTTCTAGAGCCATCCCCCCTCCCCCAACCCCCGCACAATCCCAAAATGAGCAGTACCATTTTATATACAATGTATATGAATTGATAGGTTTGCTTTAATACTTCACATCATCATTATCAAACTTTCTGACCAATCAGCCACAAAAGAGAGATATTAAACAATTGTTTCATTTAGAAAACATTATCAAACTTTGCCTCCAAACATAAGCAGAAAATGGTTTTCCTTTCTTTGATTATCCAAAAGTTGTATTTCCTGTGATACTTTAACTCTTTACCACACGGCAAAATGTTAGACTAGTCCAAATTGAAAGAATTTGCAGATGACAAACTAAAAGTAACTCAAAAATTGAATTTTGTTTTGGGAAGGATAGAAAACATCATTGGAAAAGGAGAAAATGCTGGTTCCTACGATGTTTTCAAAAGGCTTCTGTCTTAGGTTGTTAAAACTCGGGATTGTGTGGTAAGGGGTTAAGCAGCTGTAAAAGTAGCAGCAGACCTGTATGGTTACTGTTAGAATTCAGCTGCGTGCACATTATTTAAAGATTGTTTTCCAAAGTTGCTGACTAGATGGGCATAAACAGTTATTTTTGTACAGTATTTAGTAAAAGCATTGTGGTAAAAGAAAAAATGCTGGTTACCTGCATTTTCCTTTTTTTCAATAATGTTTTCAGAAGACTTCTTTCTCAGGGTTATAAGAGCTTGGGATTGTGTTGTTAAAGGTTAAGTTAATGACCCTGAAGAACCATCGTAGGAAAAGGAGAAAATGCTGGTAACCAGCATTTTCTCCTCCCACAATGTTTTCTAACCTGTCAGACAGAATTCACATCATTTGAGCCCCACTTAAATTGTTATCTGCAAATGCTTTCAATTTGGAGAGTTATAAATTTTTGTCATGTGGTAAAGGGTTAAAGAGTTAAAATATTGCTTGTAACAACTGATTGCACCTTTCTTTTGTTTTCCATAAAGTAAGAAGAAATCCTCGTCCTTTTCCATCTAGACAACAAAGTTTAAAACTTGAGCGGAGATTCATCTGATTTCTTGTCCGAAAATGAAAAGCCTTCATTTTCTTTGGGTCAGCCAACACATGCTGGGGTCTAATCACTGTCCATACACCCTGCTTCCAGGGCTCACACATATGAATTTATAGTGAACTGGTCACCTTAATATTGGTAGGGGGTATACACAGAGATCGGCCTACACAGTCATGTGAGGATCTGAACTTTGTCTAAACAGTCTGCTTTGGGAGTCGTCACATACATGTACTTTTTATGGGCAGAGATCAGCCCGCATGTAAATTTGGAATCATTGTGATGAAGTTTATTTATTTTTGAGACAATCAGCACATACATATACAGAAGTTGCTCTTTACTAAGTTAATTGTGTTTTAGGTGGTTTTCTACATTATATTTCAGTCATATGACACTTACAGCCCACTCATTTGTGTCATTCCTGGGACGTCTACCACTTTTGAAATCTTTACTGGCAACTTGTAAACAAGCAAAATTGATGGTATGATCCACCAAAAACATAGCAGAGTCAGATGAATGCCACAAAGAAAGTCACACATACAACAAAAAGATATTAATTTAATACCTAAAACTATAAGTAGAAATTTTATTATAAAAACTATCGAAACTATTTACATTCTATGGTATGATAAGCCTATTGATATGGAATTGACCTCTGTGTCAAAAAGCAATGTTGCATTGTAACAGAAATATTGCATCAAAAAAAAAAAGTGTAGATCTACATGTCTTGAGTTGCATCCTTACCTTTTTGTTGTTATTATTCAAAGATGATACATTGGTACTTGAACAAGGTTTCTTTTTCTGGTTATACGGTGTTAAACAGCATTGTCAAAATTATTTCAGTAGTATTGCAGCAGTCAGTGCATCTCTCCATGCTTTCTTTAAGTTTCTATTACCAATACTTTGCACTATAATCTTCCCAAGCCACTGGCTGCTTTTCCACATAACCACTGTCGAAACTATGAGCTACTGTTATTAGAAACAAATTAGAATTTTGCTTCATACTGCTGTAAGGAAAATGCTGAAAATTATTACTGAAACATGATTGCACTTCAATTTTAACTGATATTGAATGTGTCGCAGGCAATAAACTGATCTGGAAACTCATTAAAGGTATGAGAAATTGGGTAGCATACCAAAAATGAATGTTTTTCCCCATTTTTCAAGACTTTATCTTAAATGCACTTTTAGAATTTGCTGAACGTACTGAATACCCTATATTTAGTAAAGTCACGAAACAGAGCATCAGTGAGTTTTAGGTAAACATATTAAAGGGAGGTAATAGAATGGCTCACGGCGCTCTTTATGTTTTGAGGTTTGTATCACTTTACCAAACGACAAACCATTAGAACTGTGCAAGTTCAAAGCATTCATCAAAATTCCTAATAAAATCAAAGTACTGAAAGTACTGACATACTAGCGAATTTGATTATTTGATTGTTTGTATGGTGTTTAACCCTTTTTTCAACATTATTTCAGTTATTTAGGGGTGGCCAGTGCACATATCCATGCTTTCCAGGAGTTTCTTTTACCAGTACTCCGCACAATATTCTTTCCAAGCCCCTGGCTGCATTCCCACATAACCATCGTCGAAACGTGAGAGAGAAATGAATCCTGTCCCAATGAGTAGATCATCAATCGTCGGAAAGAAATTTGCCGAGTCTGGGATCGAACCAACGACCTCCTGTTCTCAAGTCCTGTATGCTACCGCCTGAGCTGCCAGGGTTATGCGTGCTAATGGTTAACTATAATCCAGTTTAAGTTTAACCCTTAAAATGCTAAAAAAAAAAAGTTAAATGAAACTTTCAAGCCGATGGTAAACACCTGAATATTGCTATTTCAAAGTTACATTTTGGAAAAAATATATCCTCTTATCGGACAGTGTAGATCCAAGATCAGACTGCACGCTCTGTGCAGTCTGAACTTAATCCACATTGTCCTCAAAAGGTCATTCAGTTGCGGTAGTGCTGGTAAAAGAAACTCCAGGAAAGCCTGGATAGGTGCTCTAGCTGCCGCAATATCACTGAAATACTATTGAAAACGGCGTTAAACATCATGCAATCAATTAGTAAATATCCAATAGCACAAGATATAGTTAACTATTTAACTCTCTTTACAAAATGAAAAAAATACACTCGTCCAAATTCAAAGCTTTTGAAGACCATAAATTAAATGTGACTGAACTGATGAAACCTGATTCCAAAAGGGCAGAAAACAATGTGGGAGGAGAAAATTATGGTTACCAGCGGTTTTTTTTTTTTTTTTTTTTTTTTCCGCAATGTTTTCAAATGGATTCTTCCCTGGTGTCGATAAAACTTGGGATTTTTTGGTAAAGAGTTAATATTCAAGACTAAAATAATAGTTTAAGATAACAGTTTAATTGTACACAATGATCTAAATAATGGATGACTGAAGGAATGACAAGGGTTCCCTGTCCAGTGAGAGTTCATACTGCTGGAATTTGCTACAAGTTACCTAGGTAATATCTATTAATAGATTCATTCATAATGTTACAATGGTGTAGGAATAAGCGATTCTCTGCTTTCCATAGGTCACCTAATGTACATATAAGCAAAGATCTTGTACCTTGTAAATGGCATCTTGTTCAGTTTATTACTTTGCCAGATGACATGTTCAAATTGGATTGGTAGAGATTTATTTTTTTGTAAAAATTGCCATATGTAACAGAATTTAGATTTTTAACAGAAAGAAGTGTTTTCTGTGAGGCAGTATTTGGCAACTGTGGGGTTTTTTGTTTACTTTGACTCTAGGTCAGTCATGATGCCTATAGACTAGCTTCGCTAGTCTAAAAATGCTAGTGATACGGTAGGAAACATTGTGGTGAAAGGAGAAAATACTGGTCACCTGCATTTTCTCCTTTACTAGAAATGTGAAGAGCTTTTTTTTCTAAGGGTCAGCCAACACATACTAGGGTCTGATCACTGTCCATACATTAATAGTGAACTGGTCGCCTTGCTAGAGGGTACACACAGAGATCAGCCTACAAAATCATATGGGGTCTGAACTCTGCCTAAACAGTCTGCTTCGGAAGTTGTCACGTACATACATACTGTTACTTATTATGAATTGGTCACTTTTGCGGAGACGTGGGAAGAGATCGGCCCGCTTGTAAATTTGGAATTATTATGAAGTTTATTTTTTGTTTCATAATAGCAAAGATAAATAGGCCATTTACCAAACGACAAAATTTAAGACTAGTCTACCGCGATTGATAGGAATGCAGATGACAATTCAAAAATGGCTCAAATGATGGAATACACACTTGATTGGGTAGACAACATTGAAGGAAAAAGGAAGAAACGCTGGGTACCATCTACTGTTCCCGCAATGATTTCAAAAGCCATCCTCTGAGGCGTACTTGCACCCCATATATATAAGATTTTTTTTTTTTTTTTTGAACGATCGAAATTTATTTCATAGAGTCAGGGATAAGAGCCCTGATGTAGTGCACATGATCGGTAATATTTTCACGATGGTCGCTATCATATCGCCGCACGATGTTCACGAGATTAAAGCAATTTCGATCTTTTACCGAAAAAAAAAAAACTATTTAATGCTTCTTACCCCCCTTTTTTTCGGACTTGCAATTCACAGGGGATGTGAAGTACTACAGGCTATCTGCATCTAATAAGACGATGTTGACTCTTCAAATCTCTTTAATCGACTGACTAAAGCAATTTTACACGTAGCAATTTTTACAAAGAACGAAAATCCCGTGCTAATTGAGCTTACCGGTGCTAAACGTACTTTTTACTTTGCCATGAAATTTACTTTTACTAAATAACCCTTTAGAACACTCTCCCCTCCTTAATGAGACATAGTCTTATTAAAACTTCAACAAGACATGCCTTACTAAGCTATTCTACACTTGGAAAACGTGTAAATGAAATTGTATTTTAACTAACCAATTAAATAAACCCTCTATACACTACAAATTCAACATAAAACCTGTATATCTATGTTAAATTTGTTACTAATTCTATATCCCAATGTAATTGTGTGTGTGTGTGTGTGTGTGTGTGTGTGTGTGTATATATATATATATATTTTTTTTTTTTAAACAACAATTTCTTCTTACATTTAACCAATTATTGGTTTCTTTATACAGACTTCTTTTTTACTGTCTAGTCAGTATGAACTATGATCAGACTGAAAATGTGCAGAATGATCTTAGACTCAGACTGTCCATTAAAAAATTGTCAAACTACTGTCAAAACTATCAAAACTTGTTTTGCTTGGTTCTATCTCTATATATGGAAAAGTCTGTTTATTCTAATCAGTCACCTTTGACTAATTATCTATACATGTACTTTTACGTAGTATAAGTTTTAAGACTTTTTTTTATGCTCAATTCTTGTAATATGGCATATTATCATTTTTAGTGACACTATCCTTCTTACACTAAATATGATTCTATGCTATCTTAGATTTGCTGACTATAAAACCAAACTTCAGAATTCGAAACTGAACACTACTAACTGTATCAAATTATACAATACAATATTGAATGACAATACAAAATTAATTCTCTTATACTGTATGTACTATTCACTATTCAGGTGAAACTTTCTAATTTACAGAATTACCTTGATTCTTGAAAATTTAAAAAGCATCACTGGAAATTAGTTTCCATAATGAAATTAAGTCTTTCATGGACTCTTCTTTAAAGCTATACTATTTGCAACAATTCTTATCCAATGCATATATAAAATGTGAAATGCTATTTTTCACACACTGTTTTACTATTTATTTTAAGAGTTTTTTTTTTTTTTTTTTTACGAAACACACAATTGGTACAATAAACATCATCTTCTTTCTTTTATCGATAGTCTGTCGATTGTCTTGCGATTGTCAATACTCTATATAAAGTCAACCTGTGTTATGATGCCACCTTTGTAGAGTATTTTCTAACAGTATATTTCTAATACTTTTTAATACTGTAATGATCTTTTCACTATGTCTTTCTATATGAAATTTAATTCAGCTTAAATGGACTATACTTTGAAATGCAACTGGTTCGGGGATTATTGTGCCCGTTAAACACAGAACCAAAATGCATCACTAATTCCTGAATCTCTGCTTAACACTGTAATGGACAGAGTCTTGTAATAGGTCTCTCAATCTCTTTTCCGTGAACTCTCACCAATGCTGATCGAATGAGACCATCATTTCCTTGGAAAACCTTTACGATTCGTCCTAATGGCCACTGACCTCGTGGAGAGTCTGATGAGACGATCAAAACAATGTCACCCACCTTGAAATTTTGTTGTTCAACGGACCATTTTTTACGTGACCCTATGCTTGGAAGCCATTCCTTTAACCAACGCTGCCAAAAGTGTCTCATAAGTTCCTGTACACGTCTCCATCTATTCTATGGTTTAAAAGATGTACTATCTACTGACTGAGGAGCGAATTCGCCACCACACTGTCCGAATAAGAAATGATTAGGAGTGATTGGTGTACAATCTGCTGGATTAGAGGTCTGATAAGTCAGAGGTCTTGAGTTGATTAATGATTCGGCTCCAGCAAAGGCAGTTACTAATTCTTCATCCGTTAGATCTGCAGTATTCAAAATTTTGTAAATGGCTCTCTTGGCGGATTTGATCATAATTTCATGGACTCCACCCCAATGAGGAGCCATTGGTGGGTTGAACTGTCATTCTATACCTTTGTTTGCACTTACTCTTGTAATTACATGCTGATCTAGGGCTTCCACTAATACCTTTAACTCCTTATTTGCTCCAACAAAATTTGTTCCATTATCACTGACCACCTTTTCTGGACGTCCCCTTCTACTCACCATACGGAAGAAAGCATTCATAAATGAACTTGTGTCTAGGCTATAGACCATTTCTAAATGTACTGCCCTGGTCTCCAAACATGTAAACAGACAGAGATACCTTTTATGACGACTTTTACCCCAACCATACTTTGTATAAAATGGACCACCATAATCAACTGAAATGTTAGTGAATGCTTTCATTGAAAATGCCAATCTATGGGTAGGTAATGGTGCCATTATCTGAGTTTCAGGTTTAGCTTTTCTTCTTCTACACTCACAACTATCTTTTTCAACTTCTCGTATGGCTTCTCTTGTATGAATTATCCAATATTTTGCTGACAAACTAGATAAAACATGGTTTGTTCCTGCATGATTACAATTTTCATGGGCCTTTTTCACTATAAGTTTTGTTATACATGAATGCCTCAGTAGGATTATTGGGTATTTACTGTCAAAAGACATGAAGTCTGCATACTGTAAGCTAGAATTACATCTGAGAATGCCTTGTGTATCAATTACTGGATTCAAAGGTAGAAGTTTGCTATTTTTCTGTACAGACTTTCCCTTAACTATGTCCTGATATTCAATGAATTGCTTTTCAGTGTCTCTGATAAGTTTTTCTTCACTTTTTTTCAATTCATAACATTTCAATTCACCTGTTTCTCTGAATTCTTTACTAGTACTACAGTTCTGAATGAATCTGAGAACCCAAGCCATTACATTTCTCAACCTATCCCAGTTTGAAAATCTAGATGGGTCTAATCTCCATCTTCCAAATTGTTGTCATTATTTTCTTTAGAACAAATAAAAGTGTCATTTACTTCAAGTCTTTCCGATTCTGATTTTCCTACTTCCTGTTTTTCAATTTGCTTCTTTTGTATAACAGTTTGCGGCCAACTAGATTTGTGACTTTTCAGGAACTCTGGACCTTCCCACCAAAAGTTATCATTGATTAACTGACTTGCCTTTATACCATGTGATATCAAATCTGCAGGATTGTCTTTTCCAGGTACATGGCGCCACTGACTAGGATTGGTGCTACTGTGTATTTCTACTAGTCTGTTTGCTACAAAAGGCTTGAACACACGGATTTGATTGTTTATCCAGTACACTACATCCATACTATCTGTCCAAAATGTGGTCTGATCAATATTCATTTCTAAAGCATTTACAACTGTTTGTGTTAATTCTAAACTCATTAATGCAGCCATAAGCTCTAACCTTGGAACAGTAACTGGTAATGATAAGGGTGCTACTTTACTTTTAGCTGCTAATAACCGTACTGAAATTTCATCATTTGAATGCTCACTTCTTGCATATACTATTGCCCCATAAGCCCTATTTGAAGCATCACTGAATGAATGAATGGTCATTTGCCGACATTCCTTTTCACCTATCAAACACCTTGGAATTTTTATTTCACTTACTTTTGGAAGTTCATCAAACCATACTGAAATTTTCTTTCTTGTCTCTGTCTCAATAGGCTCATCCAAATCTGTCTTAGAGATCCATACATCCTGCATAAGAATCTTAGCTGTAATAAGGTAAGGAGCCAAAAATCCAAGTGGATCATACAATGTAGCTATTTTCTTTAAATAGTCTCTTTTGGTAATATCATTATCAGCAATCAAAGGATTGTAATCAAACTTGAACATGTCATTTTCAGCTTCCCACAATACTCCTAATGTTTTTATTCTTGGAAGCTCTTCTTTAGTCAAATCTACTTTTTGTGCTCTATTCTCAACTGGTATGTATTCTAATACTGTCTTAGAGTTTGATATCCATTTGTGAGGGAATATTCCAGCTTTTGCCCAAATACTATTCAATTCTTTATACAGTTCTATTCCCTTTTTCTCATTTTCAACTGAGTCTATACTGTCATCCATATACGTAGACAAAAGTACTGTCTCAGCTGCAAGCGGATACTCATTCTGATACAGCTTTGCATTGTGTCTAGATACTAACTGTGCTAAAAATGGAGATGCAGACACTCCAAACACCAATCTCTTAAATTCATACTCATCAGGATCTTCATTTTTTGATGAACGCCACAGAAACCTATGAAATTTCCTATCTTGTGGTACTATCCCGACTCTTAAGTACATTTCCTGAATGTCGCAGGCTATCGCTATCTTGTTTTTTCTGAATCTCATAAGAACGTCAAATAAGCTATTCTGTAACTTTGGCCCTTGTTCAATCACGTCATTTAAGCTAACCCCTTCATGGCGAGCCGACACGTCAAATACAATACGAACTTTTGTTGACTCTCTATTCATACGTACTACAGGAAAATGTGGCATTAACCATTTTTCTTCATTTCTAACTTTTTTGTCAACTTTTTCAACATAATCTCTTTGCAGATACTTTTCAATTGTGTCACTGTACATCTCTTTCAGTGCTGGATCCCTATCTAATCGTTTTTCAGTACTAACAAGACGTTTTATTGCCGTTTCATCATTGTTTATCAATTGTTTTTTATTGTCTTTCCATGGCAATGACACTTCATAATGATCACCCTAAATCTTAATAGCTGCTTCTGCTTTTTCCAGAATGTTTTTATCTTTAGGCGACATTTTGGTATTGATATCTAGACCTAAATTTTCGACTTTTCCGGAATTTTTGTAATTTTTGTTTGGCGAGAATGGAACGAGAACAAAGTTGATCATTCTCTATTTACTGGTCCAACACAAGTCCAGCCTAATGGGATTAAACGTGCTACAGGTTCTCCTGCCTGACCTTCTACATCCCCTACGGATCTGTGCAATTCTACATGATCTAACCCAATAAGTAAGTCTACTTTGACTTTTTACCTAATATTGGAAACCGAATACCTTGAAGATGTGTCCATTCCTGTGAAATTCTCCTCCAGTCTACAGGTTTCAGTCATCCGGTGACATTTTTTGTTGTTTAAGCACTCATGTCTACTAAAAAAGACCTATTTTCACTTTTAATGATAAAGTCAACACAGGAAGTTTCAAATGTCTCAGTTTTTCCATTGATGACGTTCACATTTACTAAACACTTTTCCCCAGAGAGTCCCATTTCTGAAGCAACATCTTCATTTAGATAAGACTTTGTACTCCCATCATCTAATAATGCATTTATTTTGATTTCACGACCAGATTTTGATTTCAGTATCACTGGAATTGTCCTCAGAGCTATAAGAGGACCATTGTCTGATGTACTAAAGGATTCCGTAAAAGAATTCCCATTGAAATTGTGCTGCGGTTCGAATACTTCGGCTGATGCATTAAATTCAGATTTTTCCCTGCGTAACAGTCTTTTATGTGTCTTTTCACATCCATTTATGTTGCATTTTCCTTGGAATCTACATTTTTTACCTATATGATTAGTCTTTAGGCATCTATAACACAACTTTGCTTCTTTAGCCTTTTTCCATCTGTCTTCAATATTCATTGCTTTAAAATCTTGGCAATTTCAAACTCTATGACTATAACTACAAATGGGACAGTTTTGATCTTGACCATCCATTCCAAAGAAAGTTTTAGCTTTGTTACCTTTTTGGCTCTCTGAAGAAACTCCATATATTATCTCGCTTGTCCTCACAATGTATTCAGATTCCTCGTTTACCCACTGTCTCAATATGTCGACTGATTCTTCCAGCTTTTTCTCTGAAATTTGTCTATGATACCTTGTAAGCATTGTTTGAGGTATGTAATTTATTCAACAACCTGTGATACAAAGAGCCATTTTTTAAATCATCATGATGATTTGCTTCCTTCAAATTTATAACTGCAATGTCAAGTAAATCCGCAAATTTCTCAAGTTCTTTGGCGCTTTCATTTTTTATGGCCATGAAATTTTCTAACTCGTCTAGAAACCTATTTACTATTCTATTTTCTCCACCAAATTTCCTCTCTATTCTTTCTTTAGCAGCTTTATAAGCCTCAGAAGAATGGCCTAGACTTTCAATAGCATTTAACGCTGTACCGCCCAAATATTCCCTTAACTGAAGCATTTTATATTCATCACTCGAAGGTGCTTCATCAACACAAAAATAGAATGTTGCTTTCCAAGCAGGATACTTTGCCTTGTCTCCATAAAATACCGGTGTACTGACCCTTTTCAACTGTTTCCATAAATCACCACCCAACTGGGACTTAGATTTTCCAACTTCACTAATCACTGAAACTTTATCTGTGATTTTACCAGTCGATTCATGAAAAAAGTCTACAATGTTCTCATATTGCTTCTCAGCAGACTCTATTTCTTTGACTGTTTGGATCATTTCATCTGTTCTACTAGTTTCTTTGTAGAAATGGGACAATTGGTGCAATGACTCTAACATGTTGTCTAAATTTTCTTCTACTTTGCCCAACAATGTTCTACATATCTCTTTATTAATTTCATCAATGTCTAATTTGTCCAATAACTGATTTTTTGACTGAGTGAAGCTAGCCTTACAATGAGACTTTTTCCTTTTTTTTTTAGTTCCATAACGGCACTTTCTTCCTTGTGCCTTGCGGCCTTTTCGTCCTCTTTCTCCTCTTTACTCATATTTAACAGTAACTTGGTTTGTTCTATAAATGTTCATGAACTTACTTGTTTCCTCACGAGTGTTGCAAACGTAAAAAGTCGTCTTTTTTCGTTTTCCGGCTTTCTCTTCTGTCCGAATACTTACGCCGTTTTTAGCTCCACTGGCCGAAGGCCAGCAGGCTTATGTCATGGCCCGATGTCCGTCGTGCGTCCGTGTGTCCGTCCGTCTGTCCGTCCGTCCGTGCGGTAACTTTTATTTCAAACATCTTCTTCTCTGAAACTACCCATCCAATTTTCATGAAACTTCACAGAAATGATCCTGCCATGTTCCTCTTCAGAATTTTTTGAAAGAATTTGATTCCTTCAAAAACTCTGGTTGCCATGGCAACAAAACTGAAAAATAATGGAAATCTTTAAAAATCTTCTTGTCTGAAACCATAAGGCTTAGAGCTACAAAATTTGGCATGTAGCTTTATGTAATAGACCTCTATCATGTTTCTTCAAATTATAGCCCTGGGGTCAAAATTGGCTCTGCCCCAGGGGTCACAAGTTTTACATAGGCTTATATAGAGAAAACTTTAAAAATCTTCCTGTACCTAGCCATAAGGCCTAGAGCTACCAAATTTTGCATGTAGCTATATATAGTGGGCCTCTACCAAGCATGCCAAAATTTTAGCCCTGGGGTCAAAATTGGCTCTGCCCCAGGGGTCACAAGTTTTACATAGGCTTATATAGAGCAAACTTTAAAAATCTTCCTGTACCAAGCCATAAGGCCTAGAGCTACCAAATTTTACATGTAGCTATATGTAGTGGGCCTCTACCAAGCGGGCCAAAATTTTAGCCCTGGGGTCAAAATTGGCCCGGCTGCAGGGGTCACAAGTTTTACATGGGCTTACATAGTGACAACTTAAGAAATCTTCCTGTACCTAGCCATAGGGGCTAAAGCTACCAAATTTTGGATTTAGCTTGATCTAGTGGGGGTCTACCAAAAGTACCCAAAATACAGTCCTGGGGTCAGTTTGGACTCATGCTGTGGGGGGGGGGGGGGAGAGGTTCACAAGATTTACATGGGCTTATATAGGGAAAACTTACATAGCCATAAGGCTTAGGGCTACCAAATTTTGCATAATTATAGCATTATCTAGTGGACAACTACAAAGAGGGCCCAAGTTACAGCCCTAGGATCAAGTTTGGCCCTGCACCAGGGGTCACAAGTTTTACATGAGTTTATGGAGTGAAAACTTCAGAAACCATCTTGTTACTAGCCATAAGACCAAGAACTCCCACATTTGTCATGTTATTCTTCTAATACACATATTCCCCATTTAGTCCGACTGTAGCCCTGGGGTCAAAGTTTTATAAGGGCTTATATAGTGAAGACTTCTCCACAATCTTCTTGTTTCTAACAATAAAACATAGGACTAACAAGTTTGGCATGTTTTGAGCCTTGGGATCAAAGTTTGTCCCACTCCAGGGTTCACAAATTTTAGATAGATTTACATAGTGAAAACTTAAGATATCTTTTTTTATCCTTATTGTAAGGCCTAGGGCTATAAAAATTTGGCATGCCGATTCATATTGTAGACTACTACCAAGATTGTTCCATCTTTTTCATGGAAACCACTCTTCCAATTTTGACCAAACATTACAGATATCATCTTGCCATGATGTTCTTCAGAATGTCTTCAAAGAATTAAGTTTTGTTAAAAGCTGTGGTTGTTATGGCTACAAAACTGAAAAGTATTGAAAAACCTTTTAAAATCTTATCCAAAAGCTTGTATTTACTAACGTCATTGTAGCTCATGAAAAAGATACTGCTTTTTAGCTCCACAGGCCTAAGGCCATCAAGCTTGTCGTCTCTGAAACTGCTTCACCCAATAAGTCACAAGCTTTACATAGGCTAATATAGTGAGAACTTAAAAGGTCTTCTTGTTCCTTACTTTGAGTTACAGCTGTAATATTGTATGAGTGTAATATAAATAACCTCTTCCAAAATTATTCAAGTTATGTCAAAATTAGTCCTATCTCTTGGGTCATAAACATGTGCTTATAGCGTGAAAATTCAAAAATCTTTTTGCTCCTAACCACAGACCCAAGGGCTACCAAATCTGGATCACTTTTGATTTTTTCTTTTAAATTAGCCTTGCATCAGGGGTCTTATGTTTTACAGAGGCTTCATACGGACAAAACTTGAAAATCACCTTATTTATAACCATACAGCATAGACTTGTATTATTTTGGCATGTGGCTTTATCTTGCGGACCTCTACCAGGGTTCAAGTAATTATAGCTCTGGGATCAAAAATGGCTTTGCCCTGCGGGTCTCAACTTTCACATGGGCTTTTACAGAGAAACTTTGTAAGTCTTCATTTTTAAACCATTTGGCTCAGAATTGAAATGTTTAGTATTTATGGTTTATATTTATAAGCCAGTGGAGCGATACAGGGCCATCATGGTCCTCTTTTTTACTTTCGATTTCAATGCAACCCGATTTACAGCTGCTTAGTTCTATTAACCTCGCTCTGCTACCATTTTGTGAAGTACTACAGGCTATCAGCATCTAATAAGACGATGTTGACTCTTCAAATCTCTTTAATCGACTGACTAAAGCAAATTTACACGTAGCAATTTTTACAAAGAAAAAAAATCCCGTTCTAATTGAGCTTACCGGTGCTAAACGTACGTTTTACTTTGCCATGAAATTTACTTTTACCAAATAACCCTTTAGAACAGGGGAGTTCTCAGTATTTCCATACCAGTGAGTTTATCAATTGGTAAATTCACTGGTCGAAACGGTGAAATTATCCAATCACAATCCATCGTTATTTCTCTAAAGACTACCGAAAAGCATGAATTTAAGACTACGCGGATAATGGATCTATACCCAGCTAATTAAGAGGAATGTTCCACGAAAAATTAGCCTCAAAATTGATCATGAATGGAAAGAATGAAAATTAGTTTTTTTTTTTTTTCATTTGATACGTATTCAGTAGATTCTAGTTAATTATAAGTTGGAAACATTATGATAAAAGAAAATTCCTAATACTTTATTGTTTACCACCAGTCTAACTTAATGCAACTGGTTCCTCCATGATCATTATCAATAGCTGCTCTCTGCTAATCAACCCTTTAGCAAACAGTCCATTATACAGAGTTCAACAACCTTAAGAAAGAAAGCTTGATACAATATTTTGGGTATAGAAGCCTTTGCTTCTTTTCCCACAAAGTTTTCCACCATTGAAAGGATTTAATAAAATGGAATTAAAACCGAATTTACAAAATTTTATGTTTGTAACGATGGGTCCAGAAATGTTGCCATTATTATTAAATGAATATATAAAATATGCATTATCATGTTGAATTATTTACATAGTCTAAAGAAAAGATAAAGTGAAAAGTTATTAAACTTCTGTAATCCTTTGCGCAATTACAAATAAAGTCTTAGTTACTAATTTCTGATGTAAACATTAGGCCTACAGTCATTGTTTCCATGATGCACCGATCTAAACTTTACAGTTTTTAGACGTTTATTACTCGCGTCTGAAAATTTACCCGGACTGTATAGGAATGGAATCCAACTTTTCAGTTTGGAATCCAACTTTTTTCTGAGTTGGATTTCTGGAATCCAACTTTCAAAATCCTAGAGAGGTACAGTTTGAAACTTTTATTCCTATTCAGACCTTTTTATTCTTATCACTGTATATCTATTTTATTTCCATTACAGAATCATTTCATGTCACATCTTTCACCATGTACTCATTATTCACATTTTTACATACTATTTTTTCCTTCCATTTCCTTTTTCTGTTTGCGCGCTAAATGACCCTGGATGTCGATGCGCCATAAAACACCATTCATTCATTCATTCATTCATTCATTCCCAGTAAAATCTACAAATTATTTCAAGACAAAACCATATTTGAAAAAATATTATACTTCCACAAGGTTTTGCTGTTAATGGATGTCAAATGACGGTGTCAGAGGTCAGTCTGTTTTTAAAAAGCTGGTATACTTGAATGCACTACTATTTTCCTCTACCTGCCCTTTACGATTATTATCCTCCTCAACAACTGGCGGTGGGACGGGCGTATCTTGCGACAATTTGCCGCTCTTGTTTTGGATTAATTGCAATCAACAGGAAGATGATTCCAGAGACAAAATAATGTAGCTTTTACTTCTGGTTTAATTTGTTCTATTTCGTTTCGTTCTTTTTCGTATCGTTTCTTTGGGTTTCAGGTTCCATTTCATTGCATTTTGTTTCAGTTCCGTTTCTAAGTTTATAGGGACCCCATTGAGTATTCTCTAAAATGACCTAAGATCTGAAAACATAAATGTTTCCTCTGTTGAAAACTGTTTATTTCATTCAAATGTCTTAAGTAGAAAAAAAAAGTTATGAGACATTTTACCCTTTACAAATACCCCCCAAAAATACCCCCAAAATATGAAAAAGTACTGGAATAAGAAGATAAAGCAACCAACTACAAATCTGACTTTAAAACTATGCCAAAAGAAATAAATATGCCAATTTTGTGACACACATATAATACTATCAAGCTACATCACAGACAATATGCTTCAATGGTACCATTGACTAAGACTTTAATCTTTTACCCCTTTGTTATCTGCCCAAAACTCTGAGTGTACAAAAGATCTTTTTCTTGCTGGAAAAAAGTCAGAAGATCAGTTCAATAGCTTAACTTTTTTATATTAATGAGAACAGTCTGGATGCAGTGCTATTTTTTGTCTAACTTAGCCAGAGTGGCCAATATCCATCAAAAGTAAAGGAAACATTTTTATGTACAAAATTGTAAAATGAGTGAGGTGAAAATCATGAACATGTATCAAGCTTTTTAAATATTAAGCATTTAATTCCAGCTAACGTATAGTGTATTCCAACTAACATATAGTGTAGAGAAAAATAATATTTATCATGAAAGAAAAAAAAAGAAAAAGGTTGCAGGTCCAAGATCAAGGTCAGACTTGAAGGTCCCATCTATTACTTCTACATTCTAGATTTATCTAATACACCTATGAAATTGTTTTAGCTGGTCAGGCCATGAATTGTTTGTTCATAACGGGAAATTGCCCCTTTTTATACTGTTTTCAGACACAAAAGGATGTGAAATTAGTTGCTCAATGAGAACATTGCTTTTCTCTTTTGTCCAGTGTTGGAATTGGGGTTTTTCATTATTTCTCTTATTGTGGTCTCCAGGGCGGTTGAAATTTGAATTTATATGTCATTTAATCAGTTTAGTCAAGAGAATTACAACAGGTAACTTGTTCTTCACTTTCAGTATTTGTACAGTATCAAACATTTTAACAGGTGTGTAGGACAATTGCCCACCCGGACATTTGCCTACCCCAGACATTTACCACCTAGGAAAAAAGCCCACTAGGACAAAAGCCCTGCCATACTATATGTTGATAGTTAACTCATTGACTGACTGTCTTAACCCTCTACTAGAAAAAAAAACCTTGCTGTTACGTCACAGGGAAGAAGACCCGTATTTTTCAGTGGCTGCAGTTGAAGACTAAGGAAAACATTATGAGAACAAAAACCAAATTACACATCGCAAAGCAAATCTAGACAATTTAAGCACTCTGTAGTCCCCTTATTCTTTTACCGCATAATCCTGAGTTTTAACAACCATGATACAGATGGCTTTTTAGCTCACATGAGCACAAAGTCCTCAAGGCGAGCTTTTGTGTTCGTGCTGTGTCCGGTGTCAGTCGTCCGTGGTGCGGTCGTCAACATTTACCTTGTGTGCATTCTAAAGGTCGCATTTTCAGCCAGGTCCTCATGAAACTTGGTCTATATGTTTGTCTGGATAAAATCTTGGACAAGTTCGAAATTGGGTCACATGGGGTCAAAAAGTAGGTCACGGGGCAAAATCTTTGAAAAAGTTTGTGTACACTCTAGAGGCAACATTTTCAGCCTGATACTCATGAAACTTGGTCAGAATGTTTGTCTGGATAAAATCTCGGAAAAGTTCGAAATTAGGTCACGTTGGGTCAAAAAGTATGTCACGGAGCCAAATCTTAGAAAAAGCTCTGTGCACTCTAGAGGCTACATTTTCAGCCTGATATGCATGAAACTTGGTCAGAGTGTTTGTCTGGATAAAAGCTCGGATAAGTTCGAAATTGAGTCATGTCGAGTCAACAAGTAGGCCACAGGGCCAAATCTTAGAAAAACCTTGTGTGCACTCTAGAGGCCATATTTTCAGCCGCCGAGCCCCCGTAGCTCCGTCGGTAGCGTACAGGACTTGAGAACAGGAGATCGCTGGTTCGATCTCCGGCTCGGCCAATTTCTTTCCGAGGATTGATGATAGTCATTGCGACAGGATTAATTTCTCTCTCAACGCTGACCACTGTTTCGACGATGGCCATGTAGGAAAGCAGCCAGTGGCTTGGAAAGAATATTGTGCGTAGTATTGGTAAAAAAATCTCCAGGAAAACATGGATAGGTGC
The DNA here is from genome assembly GCA_945859785.2 of Tridacna gigas. Lineage (NCBI taxonomy): Eukaryota > Metazoa > Mollusca > Bivalvia > Cardiida > Cardiidae > Tridacna > Tridacna gigas. Next base: position 44,720,276 of record OX244030.2, on the reverse strand, counting down.
ACTGGCCGCCGCGATATAACTGAAATAATGTTGATAATGGCGTTAAACACCATACAATCAATTAATCAATCAATCAACATTTTCAGCCTAATTCTTATGAAACTAGGTCAGAATGTTTGTTTTGATAAAATCTCGGACAAGTTCGAAATTGGGTCACGTGGGGTCAAAAAAAAAGGCCACAGGGCCAAATCTTAGAAAAACGTTTTGTGCAATCTAGAGGCCACATTTTCAGCTTGATACTCATGAAAGTTGGTCAGAATGTTTGTCTGGATAAAATCTCGGACAAGTTCGAAATTGGGTCATGTTGGGTCAAAAAATAGGCCACGGGGCCAAATCTTAGAAAAACCTTGTGTGCACTCTTGAGGCCACATTTTCAGCCTGATACTGCTGAAACTTGGTCAGAGTGTTTGTCTGCATAAAATCTCGGACTAGTTTGAAATGGGGTCACGTGGGGTCAAAAAGTAGTTCACTGGGCCAAATCTTATTAAAACTTTGTGTGCTCTCTAGAGGCCACATTTTCAGCTTGATACTCATGAAAGTTGGTCAGAATGTTTCTCTGGATAAGATCTCGGACAAGTTTGAAATTCGGTCATGTCGGGTAAAAAAGTAGGTCACTCCGCCATATCTTAGAAAAACCTTGTGTGCACTCTAGATGCCACATTTTTTGCCAGATTAGAAATTCAAGAAAAGGCTAAACCAGTCAAAAAGTAGATCACTTACACTTTTGCGTTTTACATCATCACGACCAGGATCTCTCAGCCTTATCAATCCTAGATGACCTTTCTTAGGTGAGTGCTTTAGGGCGAATGGCCCTCCTGTTTAAACATTGTGGGAATAGGAGAAAATGCTGGTTACTAGCATTTTCTCTTTTCCCCACATTGTTTTCAACCTTACTAAAGACAAATCTCCTAATTTGAGCTACATTTAATTCATCTTCCTCCAAAGTTTTGATGTTTGGTAAAGAGTTAATAGTCGTACATGATTGCAAATACGCAAAGGATGAATTGCCCACACCAAGGGATAATGAGGGCCATCATGTCCCTCTTGTTTAGATTCGTTATCTTGGGATTTTTCTTCCAACAGGAAATTTCATTTTAAAGAATCAAAAAGCAATATGTATCCATGAAAAATAGAAATATTTTCTATAAGAAGGATCTCTTTTTAACCCAGAGCAATATACATGTAACGGGTTTGGACTGATGGGTTATGATCTGTCTTAAAGTCCATACACCATTCAGATACATATTGCTGAGCAGGTTCGCTCATTAGAATCCCAAGCTTATCCAATTTTTTCCAATGATTGATAACAACTATTGTGACTGGAATCATTCCTCTCTCTTGCAGATCACATTTCTTTGCCAGTGGCTATGCGAGAAATCGGCTAGTGGCTTGGGAAGAATTTTGTTTGAAGTACTGGTAATGAGAACTCCAAGAGAGCATAGATATGTGCATAGGCAGCCACAATATAATTGAAATAATGTTAAAACTGCTTAACACCATAAAAACAGATTCACATAAATGAATACAGATTATTAATATACGTTCATCCTATAACCAGGTACATGGCATTTAATCTCTGGCACCACCTCCGTCTTGCAAAGCCTTGAAAAAAAGAGCCAAGAAACTTCCAATATTGAGCCAAGGACAAGAAAACGGATTAAAAACGTAAACGAAACAATGCACCATTCTGATATTTTTACCTGTACGAAACTGTCTAGGACTCGTTTGAAAAAATTAAAAAAAAAAAAAAAACTAATGCCTTTTCACCACATTTAAATGACAGCTCTTTATGTATGTGGTATTGATTTGCAAAATTACTGCATTTTTAGCTCACCTGAGCACAAAGTGAGCTATTGTGATCGTGCGTCGTCCGTCGGCCGTCGTCAACTTTTTACCTTGTGTACGCTCTAGAGGCCACATTTTCAGTCCAATCCTCATGAAACTTGGTCAGAATGTTTGTCTTGATAAAATCTCGGACGATTTGGAAATTGGGTCATGTGGGGTCAAAAGCTAGGTCACAAGGTCAAATCTTAGAAAAACCTTGTGTACGCTCTAGAGGCCACATTTTCAGCCCGATCCTCATGAAACTAGGTCAGAATGTTTGTCTTGATAAAATCTCGGACGGGTTTGAAATTGGGTCATGTGGGGTCAAAAACTAGGCCACTAGGTCAAATCTTAGAAAAACCTTGTGTACGCTCTAGAGGCCACATTTTCAGTCCGATCCTCATGAAACTAGGTCAGAATGTTTGTCTTGATAAAATCTCAGACGATATCGAAATTGGGTCATGTGGGGTCAAAAACTAGGTCACTAGGTCAAATCTTAGAAAAACCTTGTGTACGCTCTAGAGGCCACATTTTCAGCCCGATCCTCATGAAACTAGGTCAGAATGTTTGTCTTGATAAAATCTCGGACGATATCGAAATTGGGTCATGTGGGGTCAAAAAATAGGTCACTAGGTCAAATCTTAGTAAAACCTTGTGTACGCTCTAGAGGCCACATTTTCAGTCAGATACTTGTGAAACTACGTCAGAATGTTTGTCTTGATAAAATCTCAGAGGACTTCAAAATTGGGTCATGTGGGGTCAAAAACTAGGTCACTAGGTCAAATCTTAGAAAAACCTTGTGTACGCTCTAGATGCCACATTTTCAGTCAGATACTTGTGAAATTTGGTCAGAATGTTTGTCTTGATAAAATCTCGGGCTAGTTTGAAATTAGGTTGTGTGGGGTCAAAAACTAGGTCACTAGGTCAAATCTTAGAAAAACCTATTGTACACTATAGAGGCCATATTTTCAGTCCAATACTCTTGAAAAATGGTCAGAATGCTTGTCTTAAGTATATCTTGAAATAGTACGAAAATGTGCCTTGTTGGGTCAAAAACTAGGTCACCAGGTCAAATCTAAGAAAAACGTTGTGTATGCTCTAGAAGCCATATCTTCTGTGCAGTACTCTTGAAAGTTGGTCAGAATGTTTGCCTTGATAATATCTCTGACTAGTTTGAAAATGGGTCATGTCGGGTGAAAAACTAGGTCACTAGTTCAAATCTTAGAAAAACCTTGTGTAAGCTCCAGAAGCCACATTTTCTGTCTGATACTCTTGAAAGTTGGTCAGAATGTTTGTCTTGATGATATCTCAGTAGAATTTGAAAATGGGTCATGTCGGGTCAAAAACTAGGTCACCTGGTCAAATCTTAGAAAAACCATGTGTACACTGTTGTGGCCACATTTTTCGTTCAATACCCTTTTAAAGTTGCTCAGAATGTATGCCTTGGTAATATCTTGGATGAGTTTGAAAATGTGTCATATTGGGTCAAAATCTAGGTCACTAGGTCAGATCTTAGAAAAACCTTGTGTACGCTGTAGAGGCCACATTTTCAGTCCAATACTCTTGAAATTTGGTAAGAATGTTTGTCCTGATGATATCTTGGACTAGTTTGAAAATGTGTCATGTTGGCTGAAAAACTAGGTCACTAGGTCAAATCTTAGAAAAACCTAGTGTACGAATGACTCTCAGAAAGAAGCCTTTTGAAAACACTGTTTGAAAATGAGAAAATGCTGGTATCCAGCATTTTTTCCCTTTTTCACAATGTTTTCTACCCCTTTGAGAGACCAATCCCACAGCTTGATCCACATATTATTTGTTTTATGCAGAAGGTTCAGACTGATGAGTTTAAAATTTTATTGTTTGGTAATACATATATCTCACAAGACGTTGGAAATTGGTTGTGCTTGGTCAAAAGGCTCAGGTGAGCGACTCCAGGACCATCATGGCCCTCTTGTGTATAATAATTGTCCGTCTGGACATATTTCGATTAAGGTGGAGCCACTGACACAAGATCATGGTGCCAAGAAGCTGCGGTGGGGTAAATATATAGACTACAGAACAATCTATAACAGATCTTATTTCACACATTTGAAAGAATGGATCTATGTTACTGTTGTCGTATGATGTAGAAGAAAACACTGAACTTTTAGTCGGTCAATAAATGATAATTTACTCCTGATATCCGATTTATGATAGAAAATTGTTTTCAAAATCTTTCTATACACATTACCACCTGCAGTAGACCATTTTTAAAACAGTAAGGCAAAAGAAAAAAATGTTTGTTAGGAGCATTATTAGCTCAGCTATTTTCGAAGAAAACGTCGAGGTGTTATCGTGGCCCTTGCGTTATCGTCGTCTGCGTCGTCATGCCGAAACTTTGACATTTTATAATAACTCTGTTATTACTAAAGATATTTGCTTCAAACCTGGTCAAGTTGTTTATTATTATAAGGGGAACATATACAAGAAGGGCAGGTAACCACCAAAATACTTTTATCACAGCTATGTCCCTTTTTTGACTCAAAATTTTCACTGAAAATCAATCAACCGCAGCCAAGCATTGGCACCTGCATGCAATTCTTTTGTTCATTTTTGCCAAAATGTTTCATATTGTGTAGTGCTTCCTTTGCAAATATAATGAATTTACAAGATTTTGTACTTCATGGAAAAAGAAGTTAGATCGAAGTTCTGGAACCAAACATTTTAGACTTGATTGCCTTAAGTGGTCAGTTCAAAACATCAATTAATAGTATGTTTACATAGCATATGTCATGTCTAGAAAACATCAACATATGCATTATGCACATCATGGTAACAAATAATCGAACACCGAGCTGATCCAGAGCAGTAAAAATGTACACACTGTACGGATGACATTACTTTGTAGACCTTCTTATTGGAAAGCAACATCAAATTTGTCTACAAAGAAATGATTATCTCTCACAAAAAAAAACTTAACCTTTTACCACGCAGACCAGGACATCAATTAATGTACCAGTATCCACTGTAAGTCTAAACACTTAATAGTGGTAAATGAACTAACATGATCAGATACAGGCTCAGATCGAAAGAGCTGATCAATACGATTAGAAAGCCTAACAGGCAATCACAAGTACTTCAAACTCTAGGTATCCTGAATCATTGTTACCAGATAGGTCAAATTCATGACCATATTTGAGACAAAAATTCTTCACATATTATTTACTCTACGACCCAGCAGATCGTTTTAGCTCACTGGCCAAAGACCAGTGACCTGGTAAGTCATGGACCTTTGTCCGTTGTATGTGCATCTGTGCGTTAACTTTTATTTCAAGTATCTTCTTCTCTGAAACTACCAATGCAATTATGACCAAACTTCACACAAAATGATCCTTCCATGGTCCTCTGCAGAATTTCTGCAAAGAATTTGATTCCTTTTAAAAACTGGTTGTCATGGCAACAAAATAGAAAAATATTGAAAATCTTATCCAAAATCATAAGGCCTAGAGTTACCAAATTTGGCATATAGCTTCATCTAATGGACTTCTACTAAGATTCTTGAAATTATAAGCCCTGGGTCAAAATTGGCCCTGCCCTAGGAGCCACAAGTTTTACATTAGTAGTGAAAACTTTAAAAATCTTGTGTTTCAAAATCATAAGGCCTAGGACTACCAAGTTTAGCATATAGCTGTATCTAATGGACCTTTACAATTTTTTTTTTCAAATTATAGCCCTTTGGTCAAAACTGACCCTGCTCCAGGGGTTACAAATTTTACATTGCCTTATAATTATAGTGAAAACTTTAAAAAAAACTTCTCGGTCCAAAATCTAAGGCCCAAGGATACCATATTTTGCTTGCAGTTTTATCTAGTTGGTCTCTACCAAGTTTGTTGAAATTATAGCTCTGAGTCAAACTAGCCCTGCTTGGGCAGGCACAAGTTTTACATGGGCTTATATCGTAAAAACTTCAAAAATCTTACCAAATTCTGCATGGATATTTCTCTAGTGGATCTGTACCAAGATTGGTCAAATTATAGCCCTGGGAATAAAAATTGGCACCGCCCCGCAAGTCACAACTTTCACATAAGCTTTTATAGAGAAAACTTCGAAAATTTTCTTGTTCAAAACCATGTGGCCTAGAAATGTTTGGTATGTACGGTTTGTTCTTATAAGCTAGTGGAGCAATGCAGGACCATCATGGCCCTTTTAATACAATAGATCTAAAATGGAAAGCTTCTGAATTTGATTGGCTTTTGAGTAACCGCTGGTCACTTGGGTTTTCCACATGAGCAAGGCACTGCTGAACTCTAACCTAGTGCTGATGTAGTCTCCAAGATACACATTAATGAGCTGTGTTCGTGATAAAAAAAGATATATATATATTTATAAAAAGCAGAAAAATGAATTCGGACATACCACAGGAGATCTCTATCAACAAAGTTGATTAATGATTTAATACACATTTAGATTTTAGCATTGATCTGGCAAAAAGAGATTTAATGCATCCCAGTGATGCATTATACCAAGCAAGACAACACATACATGTAAGTATGGATCCATAAAATCCATTTTTTCTGATAATTGACTGGATATGGAGGTGGCATTGTCCTTGGACATGCATAAAATTTACAAATAGCAAAAAGTTTCGATCCATGTCAGCCTGTGCAGACTGCATAGGCTGACATGGGTAAGTTTTTTATGCAGATGCATTTAGCCCCCTTTTCACAGAACATCGATCAATTTTAATGTGTATCACAAAATAAAATTAAGCCTTTCTAAGTCTAACTGGGTATGCTCTGTATTGTATATACTAGCCTCCTTCTTGTGGTAAATACCATTTTAGTTTAGTGCAAGTGTATAAGTATGTTTTTTAGTCTGTTATGTATGAACTCTTATGAAGACATTGTAAGCCTTGGAAAAAAAAAAAAAAATCTAGACACCAGTAAAGTTTCTGGCACAAAGCTGACGGATGAAATATGTCATAACTTTTTAAGTTTCGCCATTCAAGCAGGATTGTTGGTTTTAGTGTCATGTAAAAATGTTTTTTAGTTGTGAAATATCATTAATTCATTTAATGTGCCTAATCCAAAATCAAGAACCACAGCTCACAAAGACTCCTCTGTCCAAGTATCTACAATGATTCTTCAACTCATGAAAAGACATCTTCTATATTGGAGCAGTATGTCTTACTATATCACTAGAATGATACCATCAACATTCGAAACCCTTCCCAAACTTTCTTCCTGCCGAACATGGGCCCGTTTTACTAAGGTAGTTAAGAACAAAATTTTATAAAGTTTTTACGTAACGCTAGAGAAAATGCGTAAGTGCGTTTTACTAAAAAAGTTAGTAATTGATTTCAGCGTAAATGTTTGCGTAACTTTATGAACAAACAAAAAAAAAAAAAAAAAAATGCCTTAACTTTTGCGTAAGTGTTGCCGATATCAGCGGGGTTCGAACTAGTTAGAATAATTAAACGAGAAACAATTGGAATGAAAATATGGTTTGGCAAAGTACTCAATCGGTTGAATAAGATCATCCTGGATGACATCTAGATCTAAATAAAGTGATTGATGCAGCTTGTGAAAACTATTTTTTCACTGTTGCATGAAGGTCACGGCACACTTTTGCGAGTGTTTCATGTGTTTCGCCAGCACTAAGTTAGAGCTCAACAGTGCCTTGCAAAAGTAAAAATTTCATGTTAACGGTGATTTCCACTGAAGATCGAAACCAGGATCTCTTAATTAAAAAGGGAATCCAACAATACATGAGCAACGAGCCTCGGACGACCCTGTCGATGTTGCTATTCGACTATTATATCATTTTACAAGATAACATAATATTTTTACGTTACATCTGTACACTATTGCTTTATATCACTAATTAGACAAGACCACATGAGCCTTGGATTAACCCTTAGGCTGCTAAGCGCAGCTAAGACATTTTGCGTACCGTCATAGACCTCACAGAACGTCCAGTTTGATAGGGATCTACACTGTCCGATAATGAAACATCTCCCCAAATAACTTTGAAATATCATTTTGGGTTTTTACCATCTGCTTGAAAGTCTCATTACATTTATTTAGCATTTAGCAGGATAAGGGTTAGAAAAACAAGAGGGCCATGATGGCCCTGGGTCGCTCACCTTAGTAGAGTGCCTTAAAGGTTTTTCTTTAATTTGACCATGTGACCTAGTTTTTGACCGCAGGTGACCCAATTTCAAACTCATATTTTATGAAGACAAACATTCTGACCAATTTTCAAGTCAGTTGAGCAAAAAATGTGGCCTCGAGTGCCCTATAGATATTTCTTTAATTTGACCTAGTGACCTAGATTATGACACCAGGTGACCCAAATTTGAACTGGTCTTTTACTTTATCAAAAGAAACATACCAATTTTCAAATCAAATGAATAATAAATGTGGCCTCTAGAGTGCCCACTAGCTATTTCTTTAATTTGACCAAATGACCTAGTTTATGACCCCAGTTGGCCCAAATTCAGACTCATGTGAGATTTTACAAAGACAAACATTCTGACCAATTTTCAAGGCAATTAAGCAAATAATGTGGCCTCTAGAGTGACCACAAGGTATTTCTTTATTTTGACCTAGTGACCTAGTTTATGGTTCCAGGTGACCCAAATCCGAACTCATCTGGTATTTCATCAAGACAAACATTCTGGCCAAATTTCAGGTCATTTGAGCCAGGGGGCATCATATGAACAAACTTGGTAGAGGTCCACTCTGAGATGCAACATACCAAATATCAAAGCTCCACACCTTTCGGTTTCAGAAAAGAAGAATTTTAAAGTTTTCCTTCTTTGTTCCTATGTTCGAACTTGTGACCCCAGGGGCTGGGCCAGTTTTGACCCAAGCAGCATCCTTGGAACAAACTTGGCAGAAGTCCACTAGATGCTACATACCAAATATCAAAGCTCTATACCTTCCCATTTAAGAGAAAAAAAAAATTAAAGTTTTCCTTCTTTGTTCCTATGTTTGAAATTGTGACCCCCGGGGTGGGGCCAATGTTGACCCCAAGGGCATCATATGAACAAACTTAGTAGAGGTCTACTAGGCGATGCTACATACCAAATATCAAAGCTCTACGCCTTCCAGTTTCAGAGAAGATGATTCTTAAAGTTTTCCTTCTCTGTTCCTATGTTCGAACTTGTGACCCCCGGGGCAGGGCCAACTTTTGCCCCAAGGGCACCATATGAACAAACTTGGTAGAGATCCACTAGAAGATGCTACATACCAAATATCAAAGCTCCATGCCTTCCCGTTTCAGAGAAGAAGATTTTTAAAATTTTCCTTCTTTTTTCCTATGTTGGAAATTGTGACCCCCAGGGCGGGGCCAGTTTTGACCCCAGGGGCATCATATGAACAAACTTGGTAGAGGTCCACTAGGCGATGCTACATACCAAATATCACAGCTCTACGCCTTCCAGTGTCAGAGAAGATGATTTTTAAAGTTTTCCCTCTTTGTTCCTTTGTTCGAACTTGTGACCCCCCGGGGCGGGGCCAGTTTTGACCCCAAGGGCATCATATGAACAATTTGGTAGAGGTCCGCTAGGAGATGCTTCATGCCAAATATCAAAGCTCTATGCCTTCTAGTTTTAGAGAAGATGATTCTTAAAGTTTTCCTTCTTTGTTCCTATGTTGTGACCCCCGGCCAGTTTTGACCCCAAGGGCATCATATGAACAAACTTGGTAGAGGTCCACTAGTAGATGCTACATGCCAAATATCAAAGCTCTACACCTTCAAGTTTCCGAGAAGAAGATTTTTAAAGTTTTCCTTCTTTGTTACTATGCTCAAACTTGTGACCCCCGGGGTGGGGCCAGTTTTGAACCCAGGGGCATCATATGAACAAATTTGGTAGAGGTCCACTAGGCAATGCTACATACCAAATATCAAAGCTCTATGCCTTCCAGTTTTAGAGAAGATGATTTTCAAAGTTTCCCCTCTTTGTTCTAACTCGTGACCCCCCGGGGCAGGGCCAGTTTTGACCCCAAGGGCATGATATGAACAAACTTGGTAGAGGTCCACTAGGAGATGCTTCATGCCAAATATCAAAGCTCTATGCCTTCTAGTTTTAGAGAAGAAGAATTTTAAAGTTTTCCTTCTTTGTTCCTATGTTGGAAATTGTGACCCACGGGGCGGGGCCAGTTTTGACCGCAGGGGCATCATATGAACAAACTTGGTAGAGGTCCACTAGGAGATGCTTCATGCCAAATATCAAAGCTCTATGCCTTCTAGTTTTAGAGAAGAAGAATTTTAAAGTTTTCCTTCTTTGTTCCTATGTTGGAAATTGTGACCCACGGGGCGGGGCCAGTTTTGACCGCAGGGGCATCATATGAACAAACTTGGTAGAGGTCCACTAGGAGATGCTTCATGCCAAATATCAAAGCTCTATGCCTTCTAGTTTTAGAGAAGATGATTCTGAAAGTTTTCCTTTTTTGTTCCTGTGTTGTGACCCCCGGGGCGGGGCCAGTTTTGACCTCAAGGGCATCATATGAACAAACTTGGTAGAGGTCCACTAGTAGATGCTACATGCCAAATATCAAAGCTCTATACCTTCAAGTTTCCGAGAAGAAGATTTTCAAAGTTTTCCTTCTTTGTTACCATGCTCAAACTTGTGACCCCCGGGGTGGGGCCAGTTTTGACCCCAGGGGCATCATATGAACAAACTTGGAAGAGGTCCACTAGGCAATGCTACATACCAAATATCAAAGCTCTATGCCTTCCAGTTTTAGAGAAGATGATTTCCAAAGTTTCCCCTCTTTGTTCCTTTCTTCGAAATTGTGACCCCCCGGGGCAGGGCCAGTTTTGACCCCAAGGGCATGATATGAACAAACTTGGTAGAGGTCCACTAGGAGATGCTTCATGCCAAATATCAAAGCTCTATGCCTTCTAGTTTTAGAGAAGAAGAATTTTAAAGTTTTCCTTCTTTGTTCCTATGTTGGAAATTGTGCCCCCCGGGGCGGGGCCAGTTTTGACCCCAGGGGCATCATATGAACAAACTTGGTAGAGGTCCACTAGGAGATGCTACATGCTAAATATCAAAGCTTTACGCCCTTAAGTTTCAGAGAAGAAGATTTTTAAAGTTTTCCTTCTTTGTTACTATGCTCAAACTTGTGACCCCCGGGGCGGGGCCAGTTTTGACCCCAGGGGCATCATATGAACAAATTTGGTAGAGGTCCACTAGGCAATGCTACATACCAAATATCACAGCTCTACGCCTTCCAGTGTCAGAGAAGATGATTTTTAAAGTTTCCCCTCTTTGTTCCTATGTTCGACCTTGTGACCCCCTGGGCAGGGCCAGTTTTGACCCCAAGGGCATAATATGAACAAACTTGGTAGAGGTCCACTAGTACATGCTACATGCCAAATATCAAAGCTCTACACCTTCAAGTTTCCGAGAAGAAGATTTTTAAAGTTTTCCTTCTTTGTTACCATGCTCAAACTTGTGACGCCCGTGTTGGAGCCAGTTTTGACCCCAGGGGCATCATATGAACAAACTTGGAAGAGGTCCACTAGGCAATGCTACATACCAAATATCAAAGCTCTATGCCTTCCAGTTTTAGAGAAGATGATTTTCAAAGTTTCCCCTCTTTGTTCCTTTCTTCGAAATTGTGACCCCCCGGGGCAGGGCCAGTTTTGACCCCAAGGGCATGATATGAACAAACTTGGTAGAGGTCCACTATGAGATGCTTCATGCCAAATATCAAAGCTCTATGCCTTCTAGTTTTAGAGAAGAAGAATTTTAAAGTTTTCCCTCTTTGTTCCTATGTTGGAAATTGTGCCCCCCGGGGCGGGGCCAGTTTTGACCCCAGGGGCATCATATGAACAAACTTGGTAGAGGTCCACTAGGAGATGCTACATGCTAAATATCAAAGCTCTACGCCTTCAAGTTTCAGAGAAGAAGATTTTTAAAGTTTTCCTTCTTTGTTACTATGCTCAAACTTGTGACCCCCGGGGCGGGGCCAGTTTAGACCCCAGGGGCATCATATGAACACATTTGGTAGAGGTCCACTAGGCAATGCTACATACCAAATATCACAGCTCTACGCCTTCCAGTGTCAGAGATGATTTTTAAAGTTTCCCCTCTTTGTTCCTATGTTCGACCTTGTGACCCCCTGGGCAGGGCCAGTTTTGACCCCAAGGGCATGATATGAACAAACTTGGTAGAGATCCACTAGGAGATGCTTCATGCCAAATATCAAAGCTCTATGCCTTCTAGTTTTAGAGAAGAAGAATTTTAAAGTTTTCCTTCTTTGTTCCTCTGTTGGAAATTGTGACCCCCGGGGCGGGGCCAGTTTTGACCCCAGGGGCATCATATGAACAAACTTGGTAGAGGTCCACTAGGAGATGCTACATGCCAAATATCAAAGCTCTACGCCTTCAAGTTTTACAGAAGAAGATTTTTAAAGTTTTCCTTCTTTGTGACTATGCTCAAACGTGTGACCCCTGGGGCGGGGCCAGTTTTGACCCCAGGGGCATCAAATGAACAAACTTGGTGGAGGTCTACTAGGAGATGCTACATACCAAATATCAAAGCTCTGCGCCTTCTAGTTTCAGAGAAGAAGATTTTCAAAGATTTCGCTTTTTTTTCCTTTTTGTTGCCATGGCAACCAGAGTTGTGGGTGGAATTCAATTCTTTGAACAATTTTGGTAGAGCTTCACCCAAGGAACATCCCTGCCAAGTTTCATTAAGATTGGCCCAGTGGTTTAGGAGAAGAAGATGTTTAAAGAAATTGTTGACGGACGACAGACGACGGACGACGGACGCCGGACATAGGGCGATCACAATAGCTCACCTTTTGCACGTTGTGCTAAGGTGAGCTAAAAAAAGGACTAGCGATGCAGATGGCTTTTGGTATTCTGGAATTATCTTCACGTATTTACAGAAGATGTATCGCTAGAAGAATACAGAACACACTTTGAACCGAAATCAAGCGTTCTGCCAATAAGCTTCTCCCAGTAAGAACAATAACGGTAACTCTGTATTGACTATAACTGGACTATTCGGCCCACATTCAGTTCGAAACTTAATAAAATTGTCGAAAAGCGATTTCGAACACCATTTTGAGAGGGTAAGTATGGTTTAATGAGTAAATTCGCCTATAATTTGCCTAGTTTTTTACGACCACGCTGCAAGCAAACTTATTTATTGAAGAGAATGGTTGATGAAATTAATTAGATCTAGATCTGTTCTCTAACGATCGGACAGCGGGATCAGAGATTAGAATACCGGTAAACAGGTTATTTTGTTGCCATTTATGCCAGCTGTACATATCAAATTTTGGTGAATTTAAAGCTGCAGAGAAAAAATACGAAACATGTACCTCTGAAAACACACTTGTAGTGGTAACTACATTTTTTCCTCTGCTTTCGGAACGCGTGACGTTGTTATGACGTCATTTTCAGGGGAGTAAAAGACGATTTTAGATTTAAGGTTTGATGTCAGGATCTTCATAAAGAGGCACCAGAAGGGTTGGCTGAGTATTGCTTTGTCAATTTTGCACCGCGGAAAGAATAAAAAAAAAAAAAACTATGATTGCAGGTACTGCCCCATCAAAGAATATTACCACAATCATAAGGGATAGCGGTAAGTGTCACAATCCCCATAAAGGTGCTCCGAAGGGGTCGGTCAGTAATTATTCAGATTTTTTTTTTTTTTTTTTCATTTTTCCTCGGAGACAGAAAAAACATAAAAAATCCCGTGTCCAGTGGTACTGCCCCACTAAAGCTTTTTATCATAATTAACAATGCAACAGACAGTTTATAGTGGGCTATAGTGGTAGGCGTCACAATCCTAAAGAAGGGGCTCAAAAGGGGTCTTTTGTGTCATCTAAGATAGATAATGTTGCCTCGGAGGTAAAAACCAAAATATGTCCCTGTGATAGGTGGTACTGCCCCACTAAAGCCTATTGGTTTTATCATCCCCGATATCCGCTGCAAATAGTTGGCTACTGGGGTAGGTGTCACAATCCCAATAAAGGGGCTCCAGAGGGGTCGGTCAATAATTAGTCAGACCTTTTATTTTTTCTCGGGGATAGGAAAACATTAAAAAAAATCCCGTGTCCTGTGGTACTGCCCCACTAAAGCTTATTATCATTATTAAACATGTAACCTATAGTAAATATTAGGCTAAAGTGGTAGGCGTCACAATCCCAATAAAGGGGCTCAAGAGGGGTCTGTTGTGTCATTATCTAATATTTGTAATGATGCCTCGGAGATAAAAATACAAAAAAGACCCCTGTGATAGGTGGTACTCCCCTACTAAAGCTTATTGGTTTTATCATCCTTGATATCCACTGCAAATAGTGGACTATCGGGATTAGTATCACAATCCCCATGAAGGGGTTCCAAAGGGGTCGGTCAATAATTATTCAGATTTCTATTTTTCCTTAGGGATAGAAAAACATAAGAAACCCGTGTCCTGTGGTACTGCCCCACTAAAGCTTATTATCATAATTAACAATGCAACCTACAGTATATACAGGGCTATAGTGGTAGGCGTCACAATCCCAATGAAGGGGCTCAGGAGGGGCCTGTTATGTCATTATCTAATATATGTCACGTTGCGTCGGAGGTAAATAAAAAGAAATATCCATTTGATAGCAGGTACTCCCCCACTAAAGCTTATTGGTTTTATCATCCCTAATATCCTTTGCAAATAGTGGGCAATAGAGGTAGGTGTCACATTTCCCATAAAAGGGGCTCCAGAGGGGTCGGTCAATAATTGTTCAGATTTTTTTTTCCTCGCCGATAGAAAAACATAAAAAAATCTTGTGTCCTGTGGTACTGCCCCACCAAAGCTCATTATCATAGTTAAATATGCAACCTATAGTAAATATTAGGCTATAGTGGTAGGCGTCACAATCCCGATAAGGGGGCTCAACAGGGGTCTGTTGTGTCATTATCTAGTATTTGTTATGTTGTCTCGAAGGTAAAAAACCAAAACTCTCTCTGTGATAGGTGGTACTGCCCCACTAAAGCTTACTGGTTTAATCATCCCTGGTATCCACTGCAAATAGTGGACCATAGGGGTAAGTGTCACAATCCCTATAAAGGGGCTCCAGAGGGGTCGGTCAATAATTATTCAGATTTTTTCTTTCCTCGGGGATAGAAAAACCTTAAAAAAAATCTTGTGTCCTGTAGTAATGCCCCACTGAAGCTCATCATCATGATTAAACATGCATCTTACAGTAAATATTAGGCTCTAGTGGTAGGTGTCACAATCCCGATGAAGGGGCCAAATAGGGGTCTTTTGTGTCATTATCGAGTATTTGTTATGTTGTCTCGAAGGTAAAAAACCAAAACTCTCTCTGTGATAGGTGGTACTGCCCCACTAAAGCTTACTGGTTTAATCATCCCTGGTATCCACTGCAAATAGTGGACTATAGGGGTAAGTGTCACAACCCCTATAAAGGGGCTTCAGAGGGGTCGGTCAATAATTATTCAGATTTTTTTCTTTCCTCGGGGATAGAAAAACATAAAAAAAAAATCTTGTGTCCTGTAGTAATGCCCGACTAAAGCTCATTATCATGATTAAACATGCATCTTATATTTAATATTAGGCTATAGTGGTAAGCGTCACAATCCCGATAAAGGGGCCTAATAGGGGTCTGTTGTGTCATTATCTAGTATTTGTTATGTTGTCTCGAAGGTAAAAAACCAAAACTCTCTCTGTGATAGGTGGTACTGCCCCACTAAAGCTTACTGGTTTAATCATCCCTGGTATCCACTGCAAATAGTGGACTATGGGGGTTAGTGTCACAATCCCAATAAAGGGGCTCCAGAGGGGTCGGTCAATAATTATTCAGATTTTTTATTTTTCCTCGGGGATAGAAAAACTTAAAAAATCTTGTGTGCTTTGGTACTGCCCCACTAAAGCTCATTATCATAATTAAACATGCAACCTATAGTAAATATTAGGCTATAGTGGTAGGCGTCACAATCCCGATGAAGGGGCTCAAAAGGGGTCTGTTGTGTCATTATCTAATATTTGTTATGTTTTCTCGGAGGTAAAAAATCAAAAATATCCCTGTGATAGGTGGTATTGCCCCACTATTGCTTATTGGTTTTATCATCCCTGATATCCAGTGCAAATACTTGGCTATAGGGGTAAGTGTCACAATCCCAATAAAGGGGCTCCAGAGGGGTCGGTCAATAATTATTCAGATTTTTTTATTTTTCCCCAGGGACAGAAAAACAATCCTTTGTCCTGTGGTACTGCCCCACCAAAGCTTATTACCATAATTAAACATGCAGCCTATAGTAAATATTAGGCTATAATGGGAGGTATCACAATCCCGATGAAGGGGCTCAACAGGGGTCATTATCATTATCTAATATTTGTAATGTTGCCTCGGAGGTAAAAAAACAAACATATCCCTGTGATAGCTACTACTGCCCCACTAAATGTAATTGGTTTTATCATCCTTGATGTCCACTTCAAATAAAGAACTATGGGGGTAAGTGTCACAATCCCCATAAAGGGGCTCCAAAGGGTTCGGTGAAGAATTATTCAGAATTTTCATTTTTCCTCGGGGATAGAAAAACACCAAAAAAAATCTCGTGTCCTGTGGTACTGCCCCACCAAAGCCTATTACCACAATTAACAATGCAACCTACAATAAATATTGGGCTATAGTGGTAGGCGTCACAATCCCGATGAAGAGGGTTAAAAAGGGTTTGTTGTGTCGTTATCTAATATTTGTAATGTTGCCTAGGGGGTAAAAATAAAAAACATCTCTGTGATAAATGGTACTGCCCCACTAAAGCTTATTGGTTTTATCATCCCTGATATCCACTGCAAATAGTTGGCTATAGGGGTAGGTGTCACAATCCCCATAAGGAGGCTCCAGAGGGGTCAGTCAAGAATTAATCAGATTTTTTTTTTTTTTTTTTTTTTGTCCTCAGGGATAGAAAAATATAAAAAAAAAAGTCCCGTGTCCAGTGGTACTGCCCCACTAAAGCTTATTGGTTTTATCATCCCTGATATCCACTGCAAATAGTGGGCTATAGGGGTAGATGTCACAATCCCAATAAAGGGGCTCCAGAGGGGTCGGTCAAGAATTATTCAGATTTTTTTATTTTTCCTCGGGGATAGAAAAACATAAAAAATCATGTGTCCTGTGGTACTGCCCCTTTAAAGCTTATTTTCATAATTAAACATGCAACCTATAGTAAATATTAGGCTATAGTGGTAGGCGTCACAATCCCGATGAAGGGGCTCAATAGGGGTCCGTTGTGTCATTATCTAATATTTGTAATGTTGCCTCGGAGGTAAAAAAAAAAACATGTCCCTGTTATAGGTGGTACTCCCCCATAAAAGTTTATTGGTTTAATCATCCTTGATGTCCACTTCAAATAAAGAACTATGGGGGTATGTGTCACAATCCCTATAAAGGGGCTCCAAAAGTGTCGGTCAAGAATTATTCAGATTTTTCATTTCCCTCAGGGATAAAAAAACACAAAAAAATCTCGTGTCCTGTGGTACTGCCCCACCAAAGCTTATTACCATAATTAACAATGCAACCTACAATAAATATTGGGCTATAGTGGTAGGCGTCACAATCCCGATGAAGGGGGTCAAAGGGGGTTTGTTGTGTCGTTATCTAATACTTTTAATGTTGCGTAGGGGGTAAAAATCAGAAATATCTCTGTGATAGGTGGTACTGCCCCACTGAAGCTTATTGGTTTTATCATCCCTGATATCCACTGCAAATAGTTGGCTATAGGGGTAGGTGTCACAATCCCCATAAAGGGGCTCCACAGGGGTCAGTCAAGAATTAATCAGAATTTTTATTTGTCCTCGGGGATAGCAAAACATAAAAAAAATCCCGTGTCCAGTGGTACTGCCCCACTAAAGCTCATTAACACAATTAAACATGCAACCTGTAGTAAATATTAGGCTATAGTGGTAGGCGTCACAATCCCGACGGAGGGGCTCAAGAGGGGTCTGTTGTGTCACTATCTTATATTTATCACATTGCCTCGGAGGTAAAAAACCAAAACTATCCCTGTGATAGCTGGTACTGCCCCACTAAAGTTAATTGGTTTTATCATCCTTGATATCCACTGCAGATAGTGGACTATAGGGGTAAGTGTCACAATCCCAATAAAGGGGCTCCAAAAGGGGTTGGTCAATAATTATTAAGATTTTTTAAAATTTTCTTCGGGAAAAAAAAAAAAAAAAATCCGGGGTCTGATCGTACTGCCCCACCTAAGGTTCTTATCATAATTAACTATTCAACCCACGGTGAATATTGGGATATAAGGCTAGGTGTCACAATCCCTCTGAAGAAGCTCTACGTGGAGATTTGTTTATACCAATCTATGTATTTTAATGTTACAACACGGACAACAAAATACACGGGAGAATTTCCAGTGACTGGTGGCATTGTACCACTAACTGTATTGTATTTGTCTCAAACTTCTGTAACATCCTCTGTAAATTTCGGGCTACAGTGGTAGGTATTTCAATCCTCATAAAGGAGCCACAAGAGGGGTCAGTTAAAAAAAGAAATATTCGTAATGCTGCATCATAGAAAAAAAAAAAAATAATAATAATAATAAAATGAAAATTCCCTATATCAGGAGATTTTGTTCCACTAGAGCTTCTTTGTGTCGTAAAATATGGTAACGACTACAAAAACCACAAAAAATGCACTATATGGGAAGTTATTTGGCGATTTGGGTAGGTGTCGAAATTCCCATACCCCCCCCCCCCCCACACACACACACTTTTTCAGACTAGATTAAACAAAATAAACCCAGATTTCAAGTTTTACTAAGGGCTAACAATCTTATCAGACAGCTTGACATATAATATGCAGAAATAGTTATCATACCATCGTTACCTTTATAAAAACGTACACCGAAAGTAGTATAAGCTGATTTTGTTATGGGTCGAAATGGTTATGGGCCGAGGTGTCCAGATACAGTCATTGCAGAGTTTCCGTTATTGTTCTTATTGGGAGAACGCTTGATTTTATCCACACTTTGATTGATTGATTGATTGATTGAACCGTGTTTTACAGCGCTTCAACATTATTTCAGTCATATCATACCCAAGTATGCCCTGGGTTTCAATAGGCTAGGGCTCTGAAATGTCTTGTCCAAGGATACTCCCTCGAAAGACACAGTGCTTCGAGTGAGGATCGAACTCGGAAATTCCAGGCTATGAGCTCTACAGTCTACCGCCATGCTCTGTGAAAAGGGGGCTTAATGCATCTGCGAAAAGTATCTACCCAGGTCAGCCTGCGCAGTCCGCGCAGGCTGACCTGGGCCGAAATTTTTAGCTATTGGTCAATTTTCTGTATCTCAAAGGACCAGTCTACCTCATGATTTAGTCGGTTGTTAGACATAATGAATTATATGGATCCCTAATTATGTGATGTCTTGCTTAGTATGATGCATGACGGAGATGCATTAAGCCCCCTTTTTCCAAAGCATGACTCATATATATATATTTACACGATGAAGTCTGCAATTGTGGTCAGATTTTCGTGAAACTTGCACAGTTTGTTTATCTCATCAATAGCTTGAACCCTATTGACTTTGAAAAAAATCTGACTATCAGTGTATGAAAAGCAGCCATTTAAAATTCAACATATAAATTCCTTGTTTACACGATTAAGTCTGCATTTGTGGTCAGATTTTCGTGAAACTTGCACAGATTGTTTATCTCATCAGTAGCTTGAACCTTATTGATTTGAAAAAAATCTGACAATCAGTATAGGAAAAGTAACCATTTAAAGTTCAACATTTAAATTTCTTGTTTACATGATAAAGTCTGCAGTTGTTTTCAGATTTTCTTGAAACTTGCACAGTTTGTTGATCTCATCAATAGCTTGAACCCTATTGATTTAAAAAAAAATGTCTGACGATCAGTATGGGAAAAGTAGTCATTTTAAAGTACGAAATTTTCATTTCTTGTTTACGCGATAAAATCTGCAATTCTGGTAAGACTTTCGTGAAATTTGCACAGTTAGTTGATCTCATCAATAGCTTGAACCCTAATGATTTTGAAAAAAATCTGACAATCAGTGTGGGGAAAGTAGCCATTTAAAATTCACCATTTCCTTTCCTTGTTTATGTTTTTTAGTCTATATTTGTGGTTGGATTTTTGCGAAGCTTGCACAGTTTGTTTATCTTATCAATAGCTTGAACCCTATTGATTTAAAAAAAAAAAAAAAATGTCTGACAATCAGTATGGGAAAAGTAGCCATTTTAAAGTTCGAAATTTTCATTTCTTGTTTACGCGATAAATTCAGCATTTGTGATTGGATTTCCATGAAACTTGCAAAGTTGCTTTGTATCATCAAAAGCTTGAACCCTATTAATTTTGACAAAAATTCGACAATCAGTATGGGAAAAGTAGCCATTTAAATTCGAAAATTTATATTTCTTGTTTACGCTAAGACTCAACATTTGTGGTCGAATTTTCATTAAACTTGCACTGTTGCTTTATATTATCAATAGCATGAACCCTATTGATTTTGAAAAATATTCGACAATCAGTATGGAGAAAGGAGCCATTTAAAATTGAAAAATTACATTTCTTGTTTATGCAGTTTAGTCTGCATTTTAGACCCATTTTTTTTTTAACTTGCAAAGATTATTTGTGTCATCAAGGGATTGAACTCTATTAAAAATGAAGAAAATATAGCAATCACTTTGGGAAAAGCAGCCATTTGAAGACTTAGTATTGTTTACTCAACACGGTCCACATTTTCAGTCACATTTCTTTGAAATTTGCGCGGATTGTTTATTACGATGAGAACTGAAACCAGCCATTTGAAGACTTAGTATTGTTTACTCAACACGGTCCACATTTTCAGTCACATTTCTTTGAAATTTGCGAGGATTGTTTATTACAACGAGAACTGAAACCCTGTCAAATTTGGCTGGATTCCAAACAGTTGGGTTTGAGAAATTGTCCATTTTTTTTTTTTTTTTCACTATTTGTTCAATTCAACACTTATGCTTTCTTAGTGGGTTGCAACAACACCTCTTTTTTTTGGGGGGGGGGGAATGTTTGTCTTTCACCTTTTTGCATCATGAATTCATAATGTACGCTAGAAAAAAAGCAAAATCACTGCCAGTAGATAGAATATAAAACATTAATGTAAAGAATCTTTTTCAAAGAAGAAAATACAATATCTAACAAATAATTTGAATAAAACATACGGGGACTTTTAACCAATTCGGAATGCGGACATTTTAACCAAAAGTAGGACGATCTGAAAGTGGGGCGTTTAAATCAGATACATGTATTAATTTACTAAGCTGTTTGTACAACCCAGTGCACAGCATGATAACGGCATCCTGTGACACAGCTAATCTTCACAGGTTTTATAGATAAAATCTTTTGCCAAGTCCCAAATGCAAAAAAAGAATCTATTAATTTGCTCATCATGAATTTTCAGATAGTCCAAGATGGCAGATCCAAATGAATCCAAGGAAATGGAAGGAGGCAGTGGGTCAACTGCTGGTGATGGAGGTTTACTAAGAAAAGCAAACAGAATCATAGCATTTTTCAGTCAAATAGCAGAATGCCTTGAGGAAACAGAGATGGTAGATATGAATGAAATCCTGCTGGGGGTTTTAGAACTATCCAAACAAGAAGATTCTGCTGAAACTAGAGAGAGGCTAATGCGACTTTATTGCAGATTTTTTGAAAAAGTTGAATTCCGTTCCGGAATATCTGTAAAATTAATCAATCAAGCTCTCATATCCTTCAAAATGATTGCAACTGATGCAGTGGGTCTTGGTAATCTTGTCAGTGACAAGTACATGGAGATGATTCTCATAGAATATCCGTTTTTAGGTATTGACATGAAGTTGACTCCAGAATTGCTTAGAACCTACTTCAGACTACTGAAGGAAGGGTATGAAGAAGTATGTCACATCCGTTTAATGGTTGTAGGGATGTATGAGGTTGGAAAGTCTACCCTTGTTAGGAGACTGTGCAACCTGAGCATTGATGATGTAAAGAGCACTGAAGGCATTGACATTCTAACAAATTCGTGTGAAATAAACGATGATGATGACTGGGAAGTCAGTACAAAAGATGAAAAAGGTAGGTTCTTCCAGGAACGACTTCAAGTGCTGGTGAATAAATATGGTAAGAGAGAACAGACTGGTGCAGGAGGCTTTTCTGCTTTACCGACAGAGGGAAGTGTAACTGGCTTTGTTCCTTCACCTTCTCAAGTTGAGTCATTTGATGAGGAAGAGGAGAAAACATTTGCACAACATGTTATTGAGAAGAACAGGAAAAGTGAGGATAAAAGTATTTTGCCGGACCTCATTAAGGCTGACAAAGAAAATAAAATCCCTAAAAGAAAACCAACTGTTTCTATTTGGGATTTTGCAGGCCAGTCTGTCTATTATTCAACTCATCACTTTTTCCTTAATGACAGATCAATCTATCTAGTTGTTCTTAATCTGAGCAAAAAGTTAACCGATAAAGCAGAGGAAAAAGATTATATGGGCCTTCACAGAAATCTCATAATACGAAAAAACACTGAATATCTCACTTGTCATGATGCTTTCAAGTTTTGGATGAAGAGTATCTATATCTATACAGAGCAGAGAGAGAAAAAAGAGAAAAGCTTATACAAACCAACAGTTATTCTCATTGGAACTCATAAAGACATGTTAAAAGATGATCTCCTTGCGGGAAAAACCATTGACCAATACAAAGAGGATTATTTCAATGAAGCCTTAAGATGTTTTGAAGGTAGACCTGTCTTACAACTTGTCCATAACAAGAAATTTCTTGTTGAAAAAAATGGTAAATATGAAGATTTTCTGGAGATCAAAAGGGAAATCCACAAAGTTGCAAAAAAGTCAAAATTCTGGCAGGAAAAGGTTCCAGCAAACTTCATTCTTCTAGAAAAAGCAGTGCAAGAAAAAAAGGATTTAAAGGAACATGTGATGTATTTTGAGAGCCTTGAAAAAGCAAATGAGGATTCAGACCTTCCAAGACTAGAGACGAAAGAAATACAGCTGTTTTTAGAATTTCAAAATGCCTTTGGAAATGTCCTGCACTACAACCATGACCAGTTGCGCAGGATGATCATTCTCAATCCACAGTGGATCATTAATATTTTCAAAATTTTTGTTACACATAAAAAGGACAAGGTACCTGCAGATTCAGAGAAATGGACATCTTTTGAACGTTATGGTAAGCTTGAAAATACTTTGATTAATGATCTGCTCGATGAAAACGATCTGTCTAATACAAAAGAGGTGGCGATTACATATATGGAATACTTGAATGTCATGGTGAGGCCAGTAGATATATCAAATGGAGATAGGGCATCAGCTATGCAAGAGAAGAATGCAACGCCTATCTTTGAAAAGTATAGCCCTTACAAGCAAACAGTGAAAGATTTCTACATCATGCCTTGTATGCTGCCAGAAAGACCAACAGATAATAAACTAAAGGAGCTTTTCACAGATTCTGGAATCGAACAGCCACCCACACTGTGTATGTACATAAAGAAAGGATTCTTACCCCCTTTTGTATTTCACTGCATCACAGCCACATGCATAAAACAGCTGCCAATTTCCTTGCGCAGAGGTCAACAAATGTTGTTCAATTGCCTCACTGAATTCGAGTTAGAGGGTACTACCAAACTTTTGATTTGGTTTGTGGATGACTTTTTGAATTTCAGTGTTATCTTCTCAGATCAAATAGAAACGTTTGAAAAGAGAGTGGAATATTGCAAAGATGTGAAAAGATGTTTCGAGAAGTTGGTTTTGAGTGTATTCAACATTCATGGAAAGGATACTTTTGATGACAGTAACAAGTTAGAATTGTTTGAGTATTTGGTTGAATGTCCTATGTGTTCACAGCAGGCCCCATTTCAGTGGAATAAACAGTCATCAAACGGTATAAATGGATTGTTAAGGGTTTCAGATATGGAATACAGAAATAGCAAGTGGTGCAGCAACTGTGGAAAAGCTGTAACAAAGCAAAGGGCTCTAGGGTATTGGTTTGATATTGAACACCAACAGGAAGGTCGTTTTGAATGTATTGCAACTGAACACCAACAGGAAGAACGTCTTGAATCCACTGCAACAGAAAATATGTTGGCTGATTTTACAGAACATATTGGGGATGGAATTTCCAGACTTAGATGTGAGCTACTAATTGATGATAACACTTTTTCATGTATTAAGGAAGATTACAAAGCCTGTAAGAAAACTTTCATCTTTCATGTGCTCTATAAGTGGAATCTGAGAAATGAAACTTTGCAAACATTGCGTATAGCTATGAAAAACTCTGACTGTAGCCTTGAACACTTTGACAGAATTATGGCAAGAGAAGAGACAGAAGACACTAAACAGATGATCAAAAATTCGATGGAGGGACTTGATGAAACAAAATTTTATAAAAGCGGCGACAAATGGGATACAGTTGTAAATGAATTGGTGCCTTGTATAGGATTAGAATACTGGCTTCTTGGAATTAGGCTTGATATACCAGAGACAGAAATACAATGGACAAAAGAAGATCCTGTACCAGACCGAATTCGAAATATTCTTTTCAAATGGAGGAAACAGGATAAAAAATTGGAAGACCTAATAAAAGCTATGGTGAAAAGTGACTGTAATATGAGGAGAATCAAAACGGTTCTAATGCAATTTTACTCAAATTAAGTAGTAGATGCATAGAAAGAAGAAGTACTGTATAGGTGGATATAATTATACGCCTGTCGAAAAATTTGCGAATTCAAAACACTCGTTATCGGTTGGTATACTTATGGTAAAATATGCAAACAGAAAAGTTTGCGAATTTTTCAAATTCTCGAAATCACAAAAATTTTCACGTATGCAGTAATTTCAGTTTGATTCATTACTCATTCTAGATTGCCAGAATAGCCTATCTGTTGTACATGATATAGTAGCAAACTATTCTTAAAGAATTCTGTAGGCATTCACATCAATCTCTAACAAGGAAATAGCTCTGACGGCTGTTCTATTATGATGCGTTCAGTATCTTACTAAAATATCCCAACTTTTGACAACCAAGATGAGGAAAGCTTTTGAAAAGATTGTCAGAAAATGAGAAAATGGACAAGTCTACATTTTGATGTTTGGTAGAAAAGTTTAAAGAAAGAGTGAAAAAGAGTATCTTTACAGAGAATATACTGATTCCCACAGACAAAAAGTACATGTATCTCCGTTTTGACTCGATTTTAAAACCTTTGTTGTCAGTTGATACTTGAGAGAGAACTATGCAGAAGAATGCAAAGAAGAAATGCGAGTTTCTACACATGTTCTTTCAAGGAGACACTGCATATTGAAAGAATTAAACTTTTCAGGAGACAAATTAAATGCTGGTCAAATGAAATATTTTTCCTAGAAAGGTTTGAATAGTAGAAAATGCTGATTAGGCCTAAAAGGTTAAGGTTAAGGTTTTAAAAATGTTTCAAGTTTATAACTGAGCAGTAGCTGGTATTTTTTATCGCGATCACATTATTTTCTATTGTCAGCTACAAGAAATTGACATTTCCAGGTGGTAATTTATTGCTGTTTCAGGACTAGCAAGAATGTACTTTTGAAATAAGACAGTGTTAACCCAAGATAAAATTACACAGTCTATGCTGTCTGAACTTGATCAGTACTATAGATAGATCTAGTCTAGGAGGTCAAAGGTGGCAAATTTTCCCCAAATTTGAAAGGTTTCAAAGTTCTTGTTCTTGTCATCACAGGTGGCAGATTTTCTCGGATTTTGACACATTTCAAAATTCACATTTGACTTGCAAGGAAAATATTGATTAAAGATAAAAATACTTATAATTACACTAGAGATCTTAAGTTATAAACTTGGCAGAACAGAAATCGATGTTATTTTACTTTAAAGTTTAATTCAAGTGTTTCAGGACTATATAAATGAAATGTGTGGTATCTGTAATAATAGCTGATCCCTTAAGCTACTTGAAATAATGTAGGATCCCTGGTAGGGTTGTTGTTGTTGTTACATTGTTGTTGTTGTTGTGTGCCAAGATGGCTGAATAAATGATGTGTGTTGTAGTTTAATCCTTCCGTACAAAGACAACAGACATTACATTTGGCGACGAGGATGGACGTCAGAGCATTACCAGAATTTAATTGTACTGACCGTGCTAATATTTCCGCTGGATGGAGACGGTGGATCCGAGCATTTGAATTGTATTGCGCTGGAAAGGGCGTGACTGGTCATGCACAGAAGAAAGCTTTGTTGCTGCATACCGCTGGCATGGAAGTACAAGATATTTGTTTTACACTTCCTGAAGAGGAAGGAGAAGGTAATGTTTATCAGAAAACAAAAGATGCACTAGAAAGGTATTTTACGCCTCAAGCTAATGTCCCTTACGAACGTCACATGTTCAGGTGCATAGAACAATTGAAATCAGAAACTATTGATCAATATGTAACGCGGTTGAGAGCCAAAGCAGAAACTTGTGAATTTGGTCCTCCAGAAAACATCGAGGAACAAATAAGGGACCAGGTGATAGAGAAATGTTCCAGTAGCCATCTCCATCGAAAATTGCTAGAAAAGGGGAGGAATTTGAATTTAAATCAATTACAAGAAGTTGCCAGAGCATTCGAAGATGCCGACAGACAAGCTCGCAGTTTTGAAGGCAATCTTAGTGAAGAAGTTCACAGAGTCCTGGAAAAGAAACCAGCACAGGCCAAATCAAACTCTAAAAATAAAGGCATAGTGTGTTTTCGCTGCGGTAGGAAGGGACATAAGTCTAAAGATCCTAAGTGCCCAGCAAAGGACAAGAAATGTAGGAAATGTCACTACAAGGGTCATTTTGAAAAATACTGTAGGACAAAAATAGATAAGCAACATTCGAAATCCGACCAAGTCCACCAGGTAGAGGATACAGACTACGCGTTTAGCCTGGACGAAGGAAGACACAGGATGGGAAAAGTACAAGTCAAGCTCGATGGAGTCAAAGCTAATATGATTATTGACTCTGGTGCTACATGCAATGTTATTGATAGAAATACATGGGAAATTCTGAAAGACAAAGAAATAAAAGTTGGTCAGTCTTCAAAATGTATGACCCAATTATTCTCATGTGGGAGTCAAAAGCCTTTAGCAACTGCTGGATATTTTCTGACTTCAATTGAGTATAATGGGAAAGTTCTGAATGATATCAAGATTATTGTCATTGAAGGTAAAGGGCCATCCTTGCTTGGAAGACAAACTTCTATCGAATTAGGAGTCTTGAAATTAGAACCATATTTGGAGGATTCAATGAATGTAAATGCATTAGATAGTTGTTTAGATTTAAGTCATTGTGAGAAATTGTATCCCACATTGTTCCAGGGTGTTGGTAGATTAAAAAATTTCATACTGAAAATTCCAATAGACAAGTCTATACAACCTGTAGTTCAGCAAATGCGCAGAGTGCCTTATCACTTGCGTAGTAAATTAGAAGAGAAATTGCTTGAACTTGAATCTATGGGGTTAATTGAAAAATGTGAAGGTCCAAGTAAATGGGTATCTCCCTTAGTCTGTGTGCCGAAACCAAATGGTGAGTTGAGTGTCTGTGTAGATATGAGACAAGTAAACAAGGCTGTCATTCTGGAAAGGCATCCCATACCTACTATTGAAGACATTATGCAGGATCTCAATAAGAGTAGCATTTTCAGTAAACTTGACTTAAATGGGGCTACCATCAAATAGAATTAGACAATGAGTCAAGGGAGATAACCACATTTAGTACTCATAAGGGTTTGTATCGTTATACATGTCTTATGTTTGGTATTAGTTGTGCACCTGAAATGTACCAAAAGACAATACAGCAGCTTTTCACTGAATGTCATGGTGTACATAATATTCTAGATGATATTATAGTACATGACAGTTCTGTGAAAGAACATAATGAAAGACTAGAAGAAGTCTTGAGAATAATTCAAAATGCAGGTCTCACATTGAATAGAGACAAATGTCAGTTTGGTCTAGAAAAACTGGTTTTCGTGGGACATCTTCTTTCAAGTCAAGGAATAGGTCCAGCAGAAACTAAAGTATCTGCTGTGCTAAACGCTAGAAAACCTGAAAACACATCTGAGGTAAAGAGTTTCCTAGGCTTGGTGAATTATAGTTCTAGGTTTATACCTAACTTAGCAACTGTTTCAGCTCATCTTCGTGACCTGACCAAGAAAAATACTAAGTTAAAATGGGGTAAAGTAGAACAACAGTCTTTTGATAGGTTGAAAACCTTATTGTCAAACACTGAAATCCTTGGCTACTATGATATTAATGCACCAACTCAAGTCATAGCTGACGCTAGCCCTGTGGGTTTGGGAGCAGTTTTAGTGCAGAAACAGAAAAATTAGTACAGGGTCATATGTTATGCAAGTAGATCACTGTCAGATGTAGAGCGTCGTTATTCTCAAACCGAGAAAGAGGCACATGCCTTGATCTGGGCCTGTGAGCGTTTTCATACCTACTTGTAT
Source organism: Tridacna gigas (assembly GCA_945859785.2). Lineage (NCBI taxonomy): Eukaryota > Metazoa > Mollusca > Bivalvia > Cardiida > Cardiidae > Tridacna > Tridacna gigas. The sequence continues at coordinate 44,691,992 of OX244030.2, read as the reverse complement.
GGCACAGATTTTGAGCTATTAACAGACCATAAACCTCTTGAGTTTATTTACTCACCAAAGTCAAAACCCAGTGCTCATATAGAAAGATGGGTACTCAGATTGCAACCTTATCGATACAAGGTTCGCTATATTCAAGGTAAAGACAATGTATTGGATGCTCTTTCTAGGTTAACAAAATCAGATAAGGTGATCTGCAAGAATATCGATAACGGTATAGAGGAATATGTCCGTACTATTGCTATAGAGTCGGCTCCAGAAGCCTTAACTACAAGAGAAATAGAAAGGGAGTCTGACCATGATATCGAATTGAAAGAAATTCGTGAAAAACTGTTGAATGGTCAGTGGCATAATTTGAGTTTTACAGAGTATTTACCAGTTAAATCAGAGCTTTGTGCAATAGGTAAATTAGTGTTACGTGGTACACGTATAGTAGTTCCATGTTCTCTGAGGGAGAGAATATTACATCTTGCACATGAAGGTCATCCTGGCATAGTGTCAATGAAAAGAGGGTTACGCAGTAAAGTATGGTGGCCTTCTATCGATAAACAGGTTGAAAACTACTGTAAGAATTGTTATGGTTGTCAGTTGGTTGCCCAAGCTGAACGACCAGAACCTGTCGTAAGAACAACCATGCCAACATTACCATGGCAACATCTTGCTGCAGATTTATTAGGTCCCCTACCGTCAGGTGATAGTATTCTTGTAGTAGTTGATTACTACAGCAGATATTTTGAAATTGAGGTAACAAAGGTAACAACCTCTGAAAGAATTATCTCCCTTCTTGAAAGAATGTTTACTACTCATGGTTTACCATTATCACTACGAACTGATAATGGACCACAGTTTGTCAGTAAAGAGTTTAAACAATTTTTAGCAGAAAATGGCATACAACACAAAAGAACAACTCCATTATGGCCACAAGCCAATGGCGAAGTTGAGCGCCAAAACAGGTCAATTCTAAAAAGGATAAAAATAGCACAAGCAGAAGGGTTAGATTGGAAAAATGACCTAAGGAAATTTTTGATGATGTACCGTAATACACCTCACAGTACTACAGGAGTAAGTCCTGCAGAATTACTTTTTGGACGCAAAATGTGTACAAAATTACCAGAATTACAAGAAACTCATTTAGATGATGCCGAAATACGTGATAAGGATGCAGAGAACAAAGAAAAGGGGAAGATGTATAGCGATTTGCATCGTCATGTTCAAGAACGAGAAATAAAACCAGGAACTCAAGTACTGGTTCAGCAGGATAAGGTTGACAAATTTACCACAAATTTTAACCCAAAGCCATTAACAGTTTTAGAAAAACATGGGAATCAGGTCACAGTTGAGACAGATGATGGGGTTTGTTATAAGCGAAATGTCTCTCGTGTCAAACAGTTTCGAAAGCCTGATCTAGACCAAGACTCGATTGATGCGGACTCGGGTAGACCAGTTCGTAAAAGATGTCTGCCAGTTAAACTGAAAGATTTTGTCATGAGTTAGATATTTTTGAAACTGTGTTTTCAATTTCATGTCTATAATTCTATAGAGACAGTATTTCTGATGTTCAGAGATGTTCATTAGAGACACATATTATATTTAAAGATGATTTTGGCTTTTAAGTGTATCTTACCAAGAGGTACCACTGTCAAGATACACCTGGTATTTCTTGTCAAGAGATACTTATTTTGCTCTTAATGCTTGATCTTCTAGAGAAATAAATCAAGTCATAGTGGGTTTAAATTTCTTTCAGGATTATTTTTTGGTTTAACATGTATATGTCAAGGGGTACGTGATAATGTTATGAATGTTTAAGTGACATATAACTTGTTGGTTTGGATCAGTCATAATGGTATTCAATTTCACAATCCTCATGGTATTAATACAAGGTTTACTCTAATGTGCTCTGTTATTCTGACATTTTGTTTGGAAAAAGGAGGGATGTGGTATCTGTAATAATAGCTGATCCCTTAAGCCACTTGAAATAATGTAGGATCCCTGGTAGGGTTGTTGTTGTTGTTACATTGTTGTTGTTGTTGTTGTTGTGTGCCAAGATGGCTGAATAAATGATGTCTGTTGCAAGAACGGTTGTAGTTCAATCCTTCCGTTCAAAGACAACAGACATTACAATGGATATTTTCACTTTGTAAAAATAGTGAGATAAATTAAAAGGCTTCGCAAAGAAATGTCAGGCATTACCTCTGTATCAAACGACACAAAATTACATTAATCAAAATTGTAAGTATTTGCATACAACTAAATAAATGTGACTCAAAAGTTGAAACTTGTTTTTGGAAGAGTAGAAAACATCGTGGGAAAAGGAGAAACCGCATCACAAACCACATCAAAGTTCAAATGATTCATAAGTTATACATGTTCAACAGAAATTTAGATAAAATCATAAGAAAAAAATGTATGTGGGAACACATAATGAGTACATCATTGATAGCCATTGCAGATAGAGCAGAATATTGTAATTGAATTTAAAGCAATTTCTGCCTCTGATTCCCTAGAATCAAAACAAAAATGATAGAACGTAGATTTTAAATGCACTTGTAATACAATAAATACACTTTAAGTAAAAAGAAGAGGTCTAACTTTCAAATAATTCGTAATTATATTGTGTTACGGTTTTTTCTACTTGACCTTAAACTATTGAATGGGTCGTAAAGCCACTATACTTATACAGAAAACTAGATGTTTGCACTGTTTGAAAGTATCATTTTTTCTCATACTGTTGAAGTTGTAAGGCGTTGAATCAAATTTCAGTATTTTATACTATACATTTGATGATTGATTTATGAAAAGTAAAAGATGTGGCCTGTTGATTAGCTCCTTGTCCAATTAATTAAACTCCAAATTGTCGATACCAATAGTTATATCTTAAAGCCTAAATCAAAATTTGAATTTTGCGTGTTAAAACAATGAAGGATACCTCACAAGTTTCTATTAAGGCTCAGAAAATTATCATCACGTACTCAGTATCAATTATCTTGACATTTGATCAATCAGTCACTGTATATGATTAATAAGCTATGCTCTGCATTTGAGCTGCTTATTGATTCATTAGTTTTCCCAGCATGTGTTATACTGTGTTCTTTTTTTTTTTTTTTTTTCTTCACAGAACAATCCACTTACTTGAATGAGCCATAGAAAAACACTATATTAATTTGATTGAACTTGTTGAAAGATTTCAAGAGAAATTCCATCTGCCATTAGAAAGAATCGGTGTATACTGAATCCCACTTACTAAAATGTCTGAAAGCATCAATAAAAACAAAAATGCTGATAAAAAATCATAAAGATCATATCTTAATAATGAAAATGAAGAGTCTGAGAAATAGAACTTAAATAACAAATTATATATCAGTTTGTTATACATTGTATATCCAAACTGTAGTTTACTTATTGACTCATGACTAGAAGTTTTTTTTTTTTTTTTTTTAGCCTAAATTTAAATAAATGTAAATATTATTTTAAGACTCCAACATGTCTCAATGTTGATACAAACACCTGAACTCTTTTAGAAAAAAAATGATGTCATAACCGACTTGATTTATTCATTATTTATTCACTATAGTTTGTAAAAATGCACTAACAACATTTAAACTTCAAGGATCTCTTAGTGCTTTATTAAGTAATGTAAATGCTTCTGTTCTAATCCTATATACATCCTGTCATATATTTTATATAATGTATTATAAAATATCATTACGGCTATGTTTCGAGAAAACCTATTAACTTGATATAAGGACACTTATCTTTACCAGGGCCTTGTCTGGCAGACATACCATTTTTGCATTCCCACAATCCACCCACAACGTTTTCTTCTTAAGTAAGGGTCTGAGCATTTCTCTTATTATGAATAATTTATGATATATTTGGGCTTTGAGGTGATTTGTGGTGTTGTTTGTGATGTTTTGTTGTGCTTTGTGGTGTTTAGTGCCTCCTTTTCCAACAATGTTTTCAAAGGCTTTCTTTCTCAAGGTCGTTAAGAGTCAAGATTGTTTGGTCAAGGGTTGAAGATGCAAGATCAGACTGCATGATTGTCATTATGTTTGTTATATATTTAATCATGGCCGTGCAAATTTAATCGGAATCTTTTACTCTTTACCATAGTCTGATAATTCAAATATCCCGAAGAGAAAGGCTGTGAAAACACTGTAGAAAGAAAAGAAAATACTATGTGGATATTCAGCATTTATTTACTCATGTTTCCTAAAGCTTTTGTTCACAGGGTTATTGATATAGTGATATTTGGTAGAGGGATAAGAGATTTTGGCATAGAACTTGGTAAAAAATGCTCCAAACATGGATAGATACCTGAATGATTGATATTATAAACAAAATACTGTTGAAACTACATTCAATGCGAAGGAAATAATCTATGTCACAGTAACCAAGAATTGAAAATATGGAAATATTCAAGAACTAGGAAGACATATAAACTGTACGGAACTTCTCTTAGTTTTATAATGAATTACGCTTGTGCTCATTTCTGTCTTTTGAGCTATGGTAAAGGTCATGTATCCAACAATAGAAAATATCAAATCTGAAATGACGCCTCATGTATAGAGACTGTCTTAAAAGAAACTTCCCCTAGAATAGATGATAATAATATAATACAGATTTTGGACATTTTTTATTCCTATGAAAAACAAAATTCAAAGGACTCAAAGTCCCGAAAAGCAGATTTGTGGAATTGTATTAAGGTGTACATGTATGTTGTAATAAAATTTCCATTACATTAATGCATGTATATTAATTAGTGGAGTAAGCAAGGGCAAGACAAGTTGAAGTTGTTTCTTTAGCGGGCTGTGGAGTAAATGCTATTTTATTACTTATTTAGGAGTTGTGCTCTGATCCATCTCTTTGACACATTTTCCTGCTGATATAAAGACTTAGGACTTTATATATGTGTAAGATTGTATACTTTACGTATGTGTAGGAGTGTATATATGGTAGTTGCAAAGGAGAGGGTATACCAGCTAACACTAAAAATAGAGTGGGAAAAGCACAAGCATGTATGTCAGTATTCGGTTACTGTCAAACCGATCGCAGCGGATTTCCAGTACAAATCCACTGAAAATTGACTCTGAAATAGCTTGTCTTATAATAAACTCCAAGCTATAAACTATGGGACACGTTATTTAGATTCTGTACACTCTCTCATGTTCAAAAGCACAAGACTTGAAGTTTTTAGCAAAACTGAAAGTACCGGCATGATCTAGAATAAAATGATCATAAAATAAAATAGCAAAACAAATACACTCATATAATGTTCTCATGGTCCCTGTATTTTAGATAAAGAGCAAGTAACAACATACATTCTGAGTCTACAGTAGTTGTGTACCTTGTTTACTAGAATGACTCAAATGCAGGGCCTGAATGCCAGGCTACGGCATGATCTAGAACAGATTTCTTTGAGAAGTTCATAATATTGTAGAACAAGAACTGAATTCACTTCTGGCTATCGACAGCTGTATCAACCTGTTCAGTTAGTAAAGTGGGTATATGACAATGTCCTTATAGCACATGTGTCACCTGAACATTTGCCACCTAGGACATTAGCCCTGTAGGGGACACTGATAGCAAATTTTAATCTGATAGTGAAATTGTGGTTTAAGGAGAACGACGTATAACTTAAAGACCCAACAGCGGCCAAAAAGACAACGCAGCTGTTAAAATGCATTTAGATTTCATTCATAATATTCAGAAGTATGGAAAATATTGTGAAGATGACAATTTGTTATTGTGTGGTCAGTCCAGGTGTTAGTGGCTGACAGAAAAAAAATGAATTTCAAATTCAGGCAAAAAGTAAACAGAAGATAGAGTGACCTGGCAAGTTTTTAACCCAGTTTTGAAATTAATTTTTCTGTCAGCGACTAACACTTGGACTGACCGTACAAGAACAGATTGTCATCTTCAAAATATTTTCCATACTTATGAATGATACGATTAAATTTAAATGCATTTTAACACCAGCTTTGTTTACTTTTGGCAGCTATTGTTGCTTTAAATCACTGTATAACTGATTTCTTATACTGGCAATACATTACAAATACATGTCTATCTAGTTATAAATCCAGTTTAAAGTGCAAACTATTGATAATCTATAGTAAGTTTTAAACAATAGACAATGAGATAGGACCTGTTTTTCATATACTTACGGACATGCATATGAATTTAATAGTTAAAATGAAAGAAAGGGTGTATTAAAATTCTTAGTTTTAAGAAAAACATCAAGTTCTTGTCAATTCACAAGACTTCAAATGTCCAGTTACACAGAAGATTGCATGCTACAGCATCTCTTTATGTTGGTCAGATCATCTTTAGGTGTACTGATAATTTCCTTTTGTCGAGCCCATTTGCATAGAGTAAGACATAGTCGCCATAGCTTTAGCTTTGTGTTGTTCGTGAATGCGTATGTGAGTTTTAATTTGTCTTGGCCATAACTTCTGCATTTATGGATGAATTTCGAAATAATTTGGCTTAAGTGTTCATGCGTATGAGTGAGTTGAAGTGGTATTTGAATCACTTTTTTTCAGCGTTGTCCAAGGTCAAGGTCACTGTTGAAGTTCAAACGATAAAATTGTCATAATTAGAGCTTGTCTGAGCCATTAGGTCAACATTTATGGATGGACTTCAAAATACTTGGTCGCGAACGCTCTGCTCTACCAGCAAAATTGCCATTTGTAACATTTGTTAGGGTAGGCTCAAAGTCAAGGACACACTTGAAGATCAAACAATAAAATTGTTATAAATAGAGCCTGTCTGAGCCATAACTTCTATATTCATGACTGGATTTCAAATTATTATGGCACAATTGTTCTGCTTTACAAGTAGAAAAGCCATTTGTATCATTTATTCAGGTATGTTGAAGGTCAAGGTCACACTTAAAGGTCAAATAAATAAACTGTCCCACATAGAGCTTGTCTGAGCTATGACCTCTTTATTTATGGATGCATTTCAAAATAATTTTGTGCAAGTGTTCTCCTTTACAAGTACCAGTGTCTTTTGTAGCATTTGTTCATGTAGTTACAAGGTCAATGTCACGCTGAAAGATCAAACGATAAAATTGTCATATATATATAAAGCATGTTCGAGTCATAATTTCTACATTTACTGATGGATTTCAATATAATTTAGCACAATTGCTCTCCTTCATGAGTGATGTGCCCTTAAAAAAATTATCATATAGGTCTAAGGTCAAGGTTGCACTAGAAAGTCAAACGATAAAATTATCCCAAATAGATCTTCTCTGAGCCATAATATCAACACTTAATAAAATAAATTTGCACAATTGTTCTCCGTTACGAGTAGATTGATGCTCCTCTTGAAACATTCGTTCAGGTAGGTCCAAGGTCAAGATCACACTAAATGGTCAAATGATAAAGTTTTTGACAATTTTCTACTTTATTAGTAGTAAGTCTTGCAGAATTATTCGCTTCATTTGTTTTTAGGTCGCCAAGCCCCCGTAGCTCAGTCGGTAGTGTACAGGACTTGAAAACAGGAGGTCGCTGGTTCGATCCCCGGCTTGGCCAATTTCTTTCCGAGAATTGATGATCGTCATCGCGACTGGATTCATTCCTCTTTCACCGCTGAGCAGTGTTTCGACGGTGGTTATGTAGGAAAGCAGCCAGCGGCTTGGAAAGAATATTGTGCGGAGTACTGGTAAAAGAAACTCCAGGAAAGCATGGATAGGTGCACTGACCGCCGTGATATAACTGAAATAATGTTGAAAATGGCGTTAAACACCATACAATCAATCAATACAATGTTTCTAGGTCAACGTCATGCTTGATGGTCATAAGTCAAGCTTCTACTTGTTTATAAACAGGGAATACTTCTATCCTCAAGTGAATTTGAAAAATAAAAACAAAAATAAAAATAAATAAACAAAAAAGATTCGAAATAGGATAAATGTACACCAAGTGATTACTTACCTTTTCCAAATGTAGGTTATGAAGTTCTTTATTATTTCTCCTTTTGGCTTTGGTGGGTTTGACATGTTGCCCGTTGGCAATCTTCTATGGTTAGAAATATTGCAAGTTTTATCTTTTTGACATATGGTTAGAAATATTGCAAGTTGTATCTTTTTACGTCACGTTTCAGGATGAGTATGGCATTTGTTAAAAATAATAAATAACAGTTATACCAGATAAAGATAAACGATATAAATTTTTTTTGTTCTTCTCTAATCATGATGAGCAGTGGGCATGGTAGTATTAGATCGTGTAAGTTGCATAATATGTGTGGAATAAAATTAAGGTTTTCAAAAGTCATGAAAGAACAGATAAACTGTATACATAAAAAAGTGACGTCTATTGTCAGTTTCCCAACTATAGTTGGGGGCATTTGACTTTTGGAAATTTTGCAGGTGGCAAAAGTCCTAGGGAACAGATATCCTAGGTGCCAACTGTCCGTACGCCTAGTGAAATAAGGATTGAAATCATTTGCATATAGTGTGTTGTGTGAAATGTACTTGCGTAGTAATTAATGGTCGTATCAAATTGTGTGTCGTATCTTAACACAGTGAAATGAATTTTCTGAGATCCACATTCATTTCAAACTGTTTATTATAATGTATAGAGTCAAATGAATTTGCCTAGAGATCAACAGTCATGTCAAACTGTGTACTATATAGTGAAATGAATTTGCCTAGTTATCCACAGTCATGTCAAACTGTGTATTATATTGTATAGAGTGAAATGAATTTGCCTAGAGATCAAGTCATGTCAAACTGTGTACTGTATATAGTGAAATGAATTTGCCCAGAGATCCTCAGACATGTGAAACTGTGCATTCATTGTATATAGGAAATGAAATCGCTTAGAGGTCCACAGTCACATTAAACTCTGTATTATATTGTACAAAGTGAAATGACTTTACTTGGTAATCCACAGACATTTCAATGTATATTAATGTATTGTGTGAAACAAACTTGCATAGAGATCTGTCGGCACAACGACAAAGTGTACATATTGTAGGATAAGAACTGAATTCCTGGAGAGATCTCCAGATACATCATTTTAGTAGCATAGCCCTTTACAAAACCACCCTGTGTTTTCACAAAGCTGACGAAAGCTTTTGTCTTTTCGTACGTTTGAAGGTTTAATCCAATCATTTAAATATTTTTCATTTGTGGTCTGCAAATGATTGGTTATGCTTTCCATATGACAGAGTGTAAAATGTTGTCCTATGATAAAAAAGAAAAGCCGAGCCCTGTAGCTCAGTCTGTAGCGTACAAGACTAGAGAACAGGAGGTCGCTGGTTCGATCCTCGGCTCGGCCAATTTCTTTCCGAGGATTGATGATAGTCATTGCGACAGGATTCATTCCTCTCTCACCGCTGATCATTGTTTCGACGATGGTTATGTGGGAAAGCAGTCAGTGGCTTGGAAAGAATATTGTGCGGAGTACTGGTAACAGAGACTCCAGGAAAGCATGGATAGGTGCACTGGCCGCCGCGATATAACTGAAATAATGTTGAAAACGGCGTTAAACACCATACAATCAATCAATAAAAAAGAAACAGATCAGTTCGCTTCGTCGGTCATAATATGTGTACGTATATATGAGTAATTCATTGATTTATTTTAGAGATTGTTAGTTGAATCAAATCCTGTATACTGTCACATTACATGTCTACATACATACGAGTAATTTATTGATTTATTTTTAAGATTGTTAGTTGCACCAAATACTGCGTTTTGTCACAGTATATGTGCACATGTATATAATTTATTGATTTATTTTAGAGATTGTTAGTTGCATCAATTCCTGTATTTCGTCACAGAGGATCAGTGTCATTTAAATATTTTTAGAAGCTTCGAACTGTACATATCACAGAATAGGAAGCTATTCCGTTTAGAGAATGTCAAATACATCAAAATGTGATTTTTGGTAGAGCAAGAATCAGTATCACTTAAAGACTTCCATATGCATCAAGTTGTCTAAATATGATACATTTGGACTCCACATCGCTTACAGAATGTCAAATACTTCATATTTTTTATCATAGATTTGGGATTTATTTCACTTAAAGATTGCCAAGTGCATGACTTCTTGTAAATATCATTTGGTAGAACTTGGTGTCCTTTCTCTGATGTGCTTTAGCACACCTGAACACGAAGTACTCAAGGTGAGCTGTTGTAATCGACCTATGTCCGTCGTCCGTCTTGCGTTGTGTCTACATTTAACTTGTGTGACCTAAGAGGCCACATTTTCAGTCAGACACTTATGAAACTTGGTCAGAATGTATGTCTTGCCGATATCTTGGACAAATTCGAAATTAGGACATGTCGGGTCAAAATGTAGGTCACTGGGCTAAATCTTCGAAAACCCTTGTGTGCACTCTAGAGACCACATTTTCAGCCTGATACTCTTGAAACTGGGTAAGAGTGTTTGTCTTGATCACAAGTTCGAAATTGGGTCATGTCTGGTCAAAAAGTAGGTCACTGGGCTTAATCTTAGACAAGAGGGCCATTGGCCCGAGAGCGCTTACCTGAGTAAAGTCATCTATAGCTGATAAAGCTGAAGAGATCCTAATTTTAATGATGTAAAACACATGAGTGTAAGTGACCTACTTTTTGAACCAGTGTGACCCAATTTCAAACTTCTCCAAGATATCATTAAGACAGATATTATGATCAAGTTTCATGAGTGTAAGGCTGAAAGTGTGGCCTCAAGGTTTCTCTAAGATTTGGTCCAGTGACCTACTTTGTGACCAGATGTGACCCACTTTGGAACTTGTCCAAGATATCATCAAGACCAACTTTCTGACCAAGTTTCATAAGAATCAGGATGAAAATTTGCCATCTACGGTGCACACAAATTTTTTCGCCATTCTGGCCCCTTGACCTACTTTTTGACCCAATATGACCCCATTTTGAACTTTTTTTTTTTTTTTTTTTTTTTTTTTTTATTAGCCACGTCAACTGGTATGATGGGAGTCGTGGCCATCTCCCACCATACCTTACAATTCAATGTTAGTAGGTTTCTAAATAATTTGTTAGCACTCTTAAACAAAAGATGTTTCATATACCTAACAAAAATTGTATTTTTTGTAGATTTATTCCATCACTTGAATGTGGCCTTATTAAGAGAGAGAGAAAGAGAGAGAGAGAGAATCAGAAATCAGGGTAAAAAAAAAATGAAATAGATGTAAGTATGTGTGTGTGTGTGGGTGAGTGGATATGTGCATATGGAGTAAAGAAATTGGAATCCTTCAGAAATTTTATAGAAATTCGTTAATATTTACTACCTGTGCACTATACTGGCAAAGGAGACTTTGATAAACATGTTCTACAATTGTCATGTGACATTTGTCAATTTCATGCGTGTTTGTGCATTTATGAATATTCAAGGTCAAGTTTAGAGTATTTTTAAAACCGATCATTGAGGGTATTTTTTGTTTATTCCTACAGTGATAAATATATTTCTTAAGTTCTAAAAGTAGCCTGTCTAATGGTACGTTTGATGTACGTGTGCCTAAAAGTAAAGTTCGACTATCAATTTGCAGTGTATGGTCAAAAGTACTTAAAATTGTTGCTATATTATTAATTAATGATTTGGTGTGTTCACAGTCATGAAATAAATGTAGAATAGTTTCTTCATATTGTTTACAAAATGTACATGAGTTAGTATTTATCAATTTCATTTTAAAAAGCAGAGAATTTGTTGGAATTATTCTATGTATTATTCTTGTTTGAAACCACTGTGTATAAGTGTCTTTTGTGCATTTAAACACATTTCCATGAACTTGCTTCCAATCTATATTTATGTGGTTATATAATGAGTCCCACTTAACTCTACTCGAAGGTATTTCATCGTTGTGTGTCAAAATATTATAAACATGTTTATTTATGTTACTTTTAGTAAGCATATGAAAGAAATAACAACTAATAGAAGGATTATGACATCCATTTAAAGCATCCTTTTTAATCAAAATGTGATTTTTTGAAAGGAAAGTTTTAACTGATGTTGTAATGCTATAGAAATTTAAAAAATTCACTTTGTTTCTAGTCATTGTTTTTATGTCTAACCAATTTTTAAAACTTCCATCTACATTTAACAGATCCTTTACATATCTTATACCACAATCGTATAATATTTTATTATAAATGTGCTTAGAATCTACCAAAATATTGCTATTAAAAAACAGAGGCATGTTAACTACATCCAGCAGTTTTGTAAAACTACATTTAGAGATAAATACCATAAAAGATTTTAAAACATCAATCCAGAAATCATTTCTTATGTTGGTAATAATTTTTTCACAGTACATCATTCCAAAATTAAATAGTTTGTGTGTGTCAATTACATTATTCATGAATTTATGACAACTTTTACCGCAAGCAACTAGTTTTCTTATCCATTTAATTTTCATACTTTTATTATAGTTATTGATATCAATCATGTTTAGACCTCCTTCCATATAATTTTTTGTGAAGACAGTTTGTTTAATTTTAGCAGTACCGTCCCATACAAATTCATAAAGTGTATTGTTCAGTTGTTTCATAAATTCATTCGTTGGTGATGGTAAACTAATAAATAGATGTGTGAGTAAAGGTAATAAAAGACTTTTGACTACAGTTATTCTTCCAATTGGTGTTAGTTTTCTTTTCTTCCAATAATTTATAATGTTATTAATGCTTTTGAATTTGCTTTCAAAATTTAACTTTATCATTTTATCTAGATCGACATGGAACTCCAGTCCAAGAAGTTTAAATTTTATTTCCCCCCATGTTAATTTCCATTTCGTCTTGATAGATCTTGTACTATACTTCAAACTGCCAATCCATATAAGTTTTGTTTTGTCGAAATTAACTTTCAAGCCATCATCACTTGTCAAAGACATCATCAAGACAAACTTTATAATCAAGTTCCATGTATTTCAGGCTGAAAATGTGGCCTAAAGAGTGTTCAGGTTTTTCTAGGATTTGGTCCAGTGACCTTCTTCTTGACCCGACAGGACCCAATTTGGATCCTGCTAAAGGTATCATCGAGACAAACATTCTAAGTTTCAAGAGTATAAGGCTGAAAATGTGGCCTCAAGAGTGCACACAAGGTTTTTCTAAGATTTTACCCAGTGACCTACTTTTTGACCCAATGTGACCCAATTTCAAACTTGCCTGAGATATCAACAAGATATACATTCTGACCAATCTTCAGCAGTGTAAGGCTGAAAAAGCGGCCTCTATGGTGCACACAATGTTTTCCTAAAATTTAGTTCTGTGACCTACTTTTTAACCCGGCAAAACCCGATTTCGAACTTGTCTGAGATATCATCAAGACAGACAATCTGACTTAGTGTCATGACTATCAGGCTAAAAATGTCGCCTCTACAGTACACGTAAGATCTTTCAAAGATTTAGCCCAGTGGCGTACTTTTTGACCAGACATGACCCAATTTCGAGCTTGTCTGAGATATCATCGAGACAGACAATCTGAACTAGTATCATGAGTATCAGGCGAAAAATGTGGCTTCTAGAGTGCACACAAGGTTTTTCTAAGGTTTAGCCTTGTGACCTACTTTTTCAACCAGACATGACCCAATTTCAAACTTGTCCAAGATATTGTCAAGATAAACATTCCAAGCAACTTTCATGAGTTTCAGGCTGAAAATGTGGCCTCTAGAGTGCGCACAAGGTTTTTTAAAGATTTAGCCCAGTAACCTACTTTTTGACCCGACATGACCCAGTTTCGAACTTGTTCAAGATCTCATCAAGACAAAATTCCAAGCAACTTTCATGAGTTTCAGGCTGAAAATGTTGCCTCTAGAGTGCACACAAGGTTTTTCTAAGATTTTATCCAGTAAACCTACTTTTTGACTCGACATGACCAAATTTTGAACTTGTCCGAGATATCATCAACGTACATTCCAACCAACTTTCATGACTCTCAGCTAAAAATGTGGCCTCTAGAGTGCACACAAGGTTTTTCTAAGATTTAGCACAGTAACCTACTTTTTGACCTGACATGACCCAACTTGTACAAGATATTATCAAAGCAAACAATCTGACCAAGTTTCAGGAGTATAAGGCTGAAAATGTGGCCTTTAGAGTGCACACAATGTTTTTCCAATATGTAGCCCAGTGACATACATTTTTTTATCACGACATAACCAAATTTCGAAGTTGTCCGAGATTCATCAATACAAACATTCTGACCAAGTTTCATGAGTATTGATTAGGCTGACAATGTGGCCTTTGGAGTGCACACAAGGTTTTTCTAAGATTTAGCCCTGTGACCTACTTTTTGACTCGACATAACGTGATTTCGAACCTGTCCGAGATATTATCAAGACAAACATTTTGACCAAGTTTCATGAGCCTTTGATTGAAAATGTGGCCTCTAGAGTGCACACAATGCAATTGTTGACGCCTTGACGACGGATGACGGACGACGTACACAGCACGATCACAAAAGCACACCTTGAGCACTTTCTGCTCAGGGGAGCTAAAACACCTTGTGTGCACTCTAGAGGCCATTTTTTTAGCCTGATACTCCTGAAACTTAGCCGGGCTGTTTGTCTTGATGATATCATGGACAAGTTTGACACTGAGTCATGTTGAGTCAAAAAATAAATCACTGGACTAAATCTGTAAACAAGAGGGCCATGATGGCCCTGGGTCGCTCATCTTAGTAGAGTGCCTTCAAGGTTTTTCTTTAATTTGACCATGTGACCTAGTTTTTGACCGCAGGTGACCCAATTTCAAACTCATATTTCATGAAGACAAACATTCTGACCAGTTTTCAAGTCAATTGAGCAAAAAATGTGGCCTCGAGTGCCCTAAAGATATTTCTTTAATTTGACCTAGTGATCTAGATTATGACCCCAGATGACCCAAATTTGAACTGGTCTTTGACTATATCAAAAGAAACATTTTAACCAATTTTCAAATCAAATGAATAATAAATGTGGCCTCTAGAGTGCCCACTAACTATTTCTTTAATCTGACCAAGTGACCTAGTTTATGACCCCAGTTGACCCAAATTCAGACTCATGTGAGATTTTACAAAGACAAACATTCTGACCAATTTTCAAGGCAATTAAGCAAAGAATGTGGCCTCTAAAGTGCCCACAAGGTATTTCTTTATTTTGACCTAGTGACCTAGTTTATGGTTCCAGGTGACCCAAATCCAAACTCATCTGGTATTTCATCAAGACAAACATTCTGGCCAAATTTCAGGTCATTTGAGCAATAAATGTGGCCTCCAGAGTGCAAACAAGGTATTTCTTTAATTTGATCCAGTGAACTAGTTTATGACCCAAGTTGACCCAAATTAATTTTATGTGAGACTTTATAAAGACAAACATTCTAACTAATTTTCAAGGCAACTGAGCAAATAATGTGGCCTCGAGAGTGCCAACAAGGTATTTAATTTGACCTAGTGACCTAGTTTATGACCCAAGATGATCCAATTTTGAACTAGATGAACTTGTTGCTCTTAGATGGGCAAGCAAACTTAGAAGAGAATCACTACATACCAAATATCAAAGCTCTACGCCTTCCAGTTTTAAAGAAGAATTTTAAAGTTTTCCTTCTTTGTTCCTGTGTTCGAACTTGTGACCCCCGGGGCTGGGCCAGTTTTGACCCAGGGGCATCATATAAATAAACTTGGTAGAGGTCTTCTAGGAAATGCTACGTACCAAATATCAAAGCTCTACACCTTCCCGTTTAAGAGAAAAAGAAATTTAAAGTTTTCCTTCTTTGTTCCTATCTTCGAACTTGTGACCCCCAGGGCGGGGCCAGTTTTGACCCAGGGGCATCATATGAACAAACTTGGTAGAGGTCCACTCTGAGATACAACATACCAAATATCAAAGCTCCACACCTTTCGGTTTCAGAAAAGAAGACTTTTAAAGTTTTCCTTCTTTGTTCCTATGTTCAAACTTGTGACCCCAGGGGCTGGGCCAGTTTTGACCCAAGCAGCATCCTTGGAACAAACTTGGTAGAAGTCCACTAGGAGATGCTACATACCAAATATCAAAGCTCTATGCCTTCCCATTTAAAAGAAAAACAAATTAAAGTTTTCCTTCTTTGTTCCTATGTTTGAACTTGTGACCCCCGGGACAGGGCCAATTTTGACCCCAAGGGCATCATATGAACAAATTTAGTAGATGTCTACTAGGCGATGCTACATACCAAATATCAAAGCTCTATGCCTTCTAGTTTTACAGAAGAAGATTTTTAAAGTTTTCCTTCTTTGTTCCTATGTTGGAAATTGTGACCCCTGGGGCGGGGCCAGTTTTGACCCCAGGGGCATCATATGAACAAACTTGGTAGAGGTCCACAAGGAGATGCTACATGCCAAATATCAAAGCTCTACGCCTTCAAGTTTCAGAGAAGAAGATTTTTAAAGTTTTCCTTCTTTGTTACTATGCTCAAACTTGTGACCCCCGGGGTGGGGCCAGTTTTGACCCCAGGGGCATCATATGAACAAACTTGGTAGAGGTCCACTAGGCAATGCTACATACCAAATATCAAAGCTCTACACCTTCCAGTTTCAGAGAAGATGATTTTTAAAGTTTCCCCTCTTTGTTCCTATGTTCGAACTTGTGACCCCCGGGGCAGGGCCAGTTTTGACCCCAAGGGCATCATATGAACAAACTTGGTAGAGGTCCACTAGGAGATGCTTCATGCCAAATATCAAAGCTCTATGCCTTCTAGTTTTACAGAAGAAGAGTTTTAAAGTTTTCCTTCTTTGTTCCTATGTTGGAAATTGTGACCCCCGGGGCGGGGCCAGTTTTGACCCCAGGGGCATCATATGAACAAACTTGGTAGAGGTCCACTAGGAGATGCTACATGCCAAATATCAAAGCTCTACACCTTCAAGTTTCAGAGAAGATTTTTAAAGTTTTCCTTCTTTGTTACTATGCTCAAACTTGTGACCCCCGGGGGGGCCAGTTTTGACCCCAGGGGCATCAAATGAACAAACTTGGTAGAGGTCCACTAGGAGATGCTACACACCAAATATCAAAGCTCTGCGCCTTCTAGTTTCAGAGAAGAAGATTTTCAAAGATTTTGCTTTTTTTTTCCTTTTTGTTGCCATGGCAACCAGAGTTGAGGGTGGAATTCAATTCTTTGAACAATTTTGGTAGAGCTTCACCCAAGGAACATCCCTGCCAAGTTTCATCAAGATTGGCCCAGTGGTTTAGGAGAAGAAGATGTTTAAAGAAATTGTTGACGGACGACGGACGACAGACGACGGACGACGGACGCCGGACATAGGGCGATCACAATAGCTCACCTTTAGCACGTTGTTCTAAGGTGAGCTAAAAAAAAAACCGTTTGTGCACTCTAGAAGCCACATTTTCAGCATGAAACTCATGAAAGTTGGCAAAAATGATTGTTTTCATTACATCTTGGACAAGTTCGAAATTGGGTCATATCAGGTAAAAGAAAAAAAAGGTCACCGGGCTAAATCTTGTGTGTACTCTAGAGGCCTCATTTTCAGCCTGATACTCTTGAAACTTGGTCAGAGTGTTTTCTTAATAATATCTTGGACAAGTTTGAAATGGTGTCATGTCGGGTCAAAGGGTAGGTCACTGAACCAAATTTTAGAAAAAAAAAAAAACTTGTGTTCACTCTAGAGGCCACATATTCAGCCTGAAACTCATAAAAATTAGTTGGAATGTTTGTCTTGGTGATATCTTGGACAAGTTCGAAATTGGGTGATGTCGGGACAATAAATAGTTCACTGTACCAAATCTTAGAAATACCTTGTGTGCACTCTATAGGCCACATTATCCGCCTGAAACTCATAAAAGTTGAATGGAATGTTAATGTTTGTCTTAATGATATCTTGGACAAGTTCGAAATTGGGTCCTGTCGGGTCAAAAAGTAGGTCACAGGGCAAAATCTTAGAAAAGCCTTGTGTGCACTCTAGAGGCTACATTTTTAGCCTGATACTCATGAAACTAGGTAAGAGTGTCAGTGTCTTGATGATATTTCGGACAAATCGATGATTTGGTCATGTAGGGTCAAAAAGTAGGTCACAGGGCTAAATCTTAGAAAAAAAACTTAAAAACTTGTGTGCCTAGAGGCCTCATTTTCAGCCTTATTCTGTTGAAGATTGGTAAGAATGTACATGTATATCTTATTGATATCTCAGCCAGGTTTGAAACTGGGTCATGTTTGGTAGAAAAATAGGTCACTGGGCTAAATCTTAGAATAAGCTTGTGTACACTCCATAGGCCACATTTCCAGCCTGAAATGCATGAAATTTGGTCAGAAAGTTTGTCTTGGTTACATCTTTGACAAGTTCCAAAGTGGGTCACATCGGATCACAAAATGGGTCACTGGACAAAATCAGAGGAAAACCTTATCTGCACTGTAGACGCTACAGTTTCAGCCCGATACTCATGAAACTTGGTCGGAATGTTTCTCTTAATGATATCTTTGACAAGTTTGAAATTGGGTCACATTGGTTCAAAGAGTAGGTCACTTGCACTCATTTGTTTTACGTCATTAAAACCAGGATCTCTTCAGCTTTATTAACTGTAGATGACTTTACTCAGGTACTTTACTCTTGCTATTAGCTCAAAGTGCTCAAGGTTGGCTTTTGTGATCATGCTGTGCGTCATCCATCATGCATCATGCGGTCAACATTTGCCTTTTGTGCACTCTAGAGGCCACATTTTCTCAGCCAGATTCTCATGAAACATTGTCAGAATGTTTTTCGTGATAAAATCTTGGGGGAATTCGAAATTGGGTTACGTTGGGTCAATAAGTACGTCACAAGATCAAATCTTAGAAAAACCTTGCGTGCACTCTAGAGGCCACATTTTCGGCCTAATACTCATGAAACTTGGTCAAAGTGTTTGTATGGATGAAATCTCGGACGATCAAAGATTGGGTCATGTCGGGTCAAAAAGTAGGTCACGGGGCAAAATCTTAGAAAAACCGTGTGTGCACTCTAGATGCCATATTTTCAGCCTGATACTCATGAAACTTGGTCAGAATGTTTGTCTAAATGAAATCTAGGATAGGTTCGAAATAAGGTCACGTCAGGTCAAAAAGTAGGTCACTGGACTAAATTTTAGAAAAACCTCATGTGCACTCTAGAGGCCCCATTTTCAGCGTGATACTCATGGAACTTGGTCAGAATGATTGTCTTGGTTTAATCTTGGACACGTAGGAAATTGGGATACGTCGGGTCAAAAAGTAAGTTACGGGGCCAAATCTAAGAAAACCTTTTGTGCACTTTAGAGGTCATATTTTCAACCTGATACTCATAACTTATTCAAAATGTCTGTCTTGAAGAAATGTCAAACAAGTTCGAATTTGGGTGACGTCGTGTCAACAAGTAGGTCACGTAGCCAAATTTTAGTGCACTCTAGAGGCCACATTTTCAGCTTGATACTCATGAAACTTTGTCAGAATGTTTTCTAAACGAAGTCTCGGACAAGTATGAAATTCGTTCACGTCCGGTAAAAAGGTAGGTTACAGGACCAAAGTTTAGATGACCTTACTCAGGTGAGCGCTTTATGGCCAATGGCCCTCTTGTCATAGAGAAAGAATTGACTTCACTCAGAGAATGTAGGTTGCATATGTTTATGTATATATATGATGTAGTTTGAACATATAACGCAGTCAAGAACGTGGAAGTCAGGTACGTATAATGAATTGTTGTTTTAATGTTTTTCTTGACTGAGTTTACAATTGGATGTGCCCAGTATATATTTTACGTTTACTGGGTACACCTTTCCTATCGAGCAGAAACTTCACGGGGAAATGTTATGCCAAGTATGTTAAGCCAAGCGTGAATTAGTTATCTATGTGTGGTAAATGTTGTCTTGCTAAAATATATGTAGAACTTGCTACCTGTATAGTAGTTTTAGTATTCACATAAAAATGTAAGGTTTTTTCCCCAGTTCTGCATGTTTCGGTTTCTGTATTTATGGGCCAGGTACGTGAAAAATGATTGTACTGTGAGAACAGCAAGTCTTGAAATTATACCATTCACATTTTCCATTTGTTTGTTTGTTTGTATTGGTGTTTAACGCCATTTTAACAGCTCAGGTCATATCATGGCCGTCAGTGATTCACCCATGTGTTTCCAGGCTTTCTCACAACAGTACTGACACAACCTCCTTTCCAAAGCCACTGACTACTTTTCTCACATGCATCACAGGGGAGAGGCGAAAAATCGCCGGAAAGAAAGTTTGCTTCAACCAGGTATCGAACTCGCAACCACCAAGTCAAAAGCCAGATATGCTAACCACTGAGCTACCCGGGCAGGCACATTTTCCGTTTGAATTTAGGACAGGTTAGTGAATCTTAACATAAAGTTAAAAATATAGCAACGTGTCTTACATTTTTTTTTTTTTTTTTTTTAATCATTTTCTTAGTTAAACATACATTTATAAGATTTTTTTTAATGTTTTGACTGTGCTGTGTCCGTCGTGCATAGTGCTGTGTCCTTCGTACATCGTAAACTTTAACCTCGAGTATGCTCTAAAGGTCACATTTTCAGTATGATACTCGTGAAAGTTAGTCAGAATGTCTATCTTGATTACATCTCGGGGTCAAGTTAGGTCAGAAAGTAAAACACCATGTCAAATCTTTGAAAAAACCTTGTGTACACTGTAGAGGCCACATTTTCAGTCCAATTCTTATGAAACTTGGTCAGAATCTTTGTCTTGATAATATCTTGAACATGTTTGAAAATGGCTTATGTCAGGTCAAAAATAAGGTCATCAGGTCTAATCTTTGAAAAACTTTGTGTACACTCTAGAGGCCACATTTTTCAATCGCTTTCATGAAAGTCGGTCAGAATGTCTGTCTTGATGACATTTCAGACGAGTTTGAAAATGGATCTTGCCGGGTCAAAAAGTAGTCCACCAGGTCAAATCTTTGAAAAACCTTTTGTACACTCTGGAGTCCACATTTTCAGCCCGATACCCAATACTCGTGAATGTTGGTCAGAATTTTTGTCTTGATAATATCTTGGAGTACCTTGACGATTGGTCACATCAAGTCAAAAAGTAGGTCATAAGGTCAAATCTTTGAAAAACCTTGTGTGTGTTCTAGAGGCCACATTTTTAATATATTTTAACTCGGACACATTAGAATTGGTTCATGTCAGGTCAAAAAGTAGGTGGCTGGATCAGATCTTTGAAAATGAGTCCCTTTGGGTCTAAAATTAGGTCACCATGTAAAATCTTTTAAAAACTTTGTAAACACTTTAGAGGCCAAAGTTAAAAAAATTAGTTGGCAATTGTCTAGAAAAAGTAAGCCTCAGAATCAAATCTTTGAAAATTGTTTTTCAAACTATAGAGGCCACATTTTTCTGTCCATTCCCCTTTAAAGCTGGTAAAGATGCCGTCTTGACGACATCTCAGACGAGTTTAAAAATTTGTTGCATCAGGTCCAAAAGTATGTCACTGAAGTAAATCTCTAGAGATCGATTTTTCTCTCTGATGCTTATTAAACTGAGTCAGAATGTTTATCCTGGTATGTAAACAACTTTGAAAAGGGGTCAGCCTGGTAAAAACCTAGGTCATATGGTCATATCAGAGAAAAGCACTAATTACACTTTGTATTACGTTCTCAAAAGTATATAGGCTCAGGTGAGCAATTCGGTGCCATCATGACCCTCTTGTTTTAAGACTGCCTGATCTTGCTTTAGTGGCTACCGTTCATGAACAAATGTATACAATCTCCCATTTAAAATAAGTAGAAAACTGTATTGGATGGATGTGTTGCATTTTCAGTCCTGGATCAAGACAACATTATCACAATCAGCATGCTGTGCTGACCACCTCTGATTTTCCATCTCCTACTTGTCCCATCATAAGTAGTTTCATAACTATGTTTAATGTTTTGATCTCCATATCATCTGCCCTGCAAATCTGCTTTTCAGGACATTTAGTGCTTTGTTTTTTCATGTAATATCACTTGAGAAGAGCAATTTTTTCCTCTGTAACAATGTTTCCAATAATGGTCTACTCCAAGATGAAAGAAAAGGTCTGCAAATGGTAATTTGTCACCTACTGATAATTTAAATATTTGTTGTTTCTACATCAGACCATTATACATCAGGATTCAGCCTGTTAGTAGGCAAAATGGATCTTATAGATCTACAAGCATGTGACAATTTGCTTGGTACAAAGCATCATGGAGATGCGTTAAGCAACTTTTGGCCAAAGCATGTCTTATGTGTTTTTGCCATTCACAATAAAATGCCAACTGAATTTCTCGAACTTTATTCTTTACCAGACGACAAAATTTAAGACTAATCCTTTGTAAATGCATAAATTTGCAGACAACAAATCAAATATGGTTCAAATAATGGAACATGATGACTTTGAAAGGGTAGAAAACAATGTGGGATAAGAAGAACATGTGGTCACATGCATTTTCTTCTTTTTACGTCAATGTTTTCAGCAGTTTTTATTCTAATAGTTGTTAAAACAGAGCTTTGTTTGGTAAAAGGTTAAGTGCCAAAATCCATCTGTCCATGATAGTCATTGCAACAGCATTCATTCTCCTATCACCACAGACCATTGTTTTGACGATGATTACGGAGGAAAATATCCAGTTGCTTGGGAGGAATATTGTGCAAAGTATAGTACTGGTAATAGATAGTCCAGGTAAGCATGGATAGTTGCTCTGAATGCTGTTATAACTGAAATTATGTTGCAGATGACATTAAAACACCATACAAACAAACTATCTGCCAAATTTAAACAGAAGCTTGGTGATAGGTGCGCGTAAGGTGAGCGATACAGGGCCATGTTGGCTTAATAATTATGTTGTCAACTGATGAATAGTGACGTAGATTCGTACTTTAACTTCTGTTCAAGATTACTTTTGATTAGAGAAGTAAATACTGTATCTTAATGATAACAATGAATATAGACATACTTTCTCTGGAATATGGTGCATAAGTTTATAGATAAAATTAAGCAAAATAGATCAAAAAGAAATTTTCCATAGCAGCTTCATCCAAATTCCACCATTAATCCATGAAGTTTAAAAAAACAAAAATCTTGTGACTCCTCACTATGAGTTATGCAGACTCCAAATAGAGTTAAGCCCATCCCATTCCTATTAGAGATTTTCAGCTTTTTCGGTTCACGTTGGACGGAGACGGTCAGTGACTATTTCAAGGGGCTATCTCAACATATTGTTCAAGAAATTTTAAGGCCAGACCAATTACTATCTTGTTTTATTGGCATGAACCATTGTAATTATTCAGATTCGGAGGAATTACCGACACCAAGCTGACGGGGCAGTCTTGGAACTTTATTTTTAATAAAGTCATTGTACAAAAATTGGTTTTCACGGATTATGTCCGCAAGTGGCCTTTTCTTCCTCTTCGTCGGTGTTCCTGTTCGGGAGTAGTGTCTTCATCTCCGGATGAAGAAGAAAGGTCATCAGCCATCCTATTTCTAAAATCTGCTCTGCCTACCTGTTCTCCTTGTGGCTGGTCCTGTTGATGGTCTGCCCTGTTGTCTTGGGCAGGCTGGAGGCGACGCTCCATAGCAGTAATCTGGGTTGCTACTCCTCTACAAGAAAAAGAGGACGAATGTCTCTATAGTGAACAATAAACCCTTTAACTCTTCAGCAATTATGTTTACGTGCAACAGGGAAAATATCCGAAGAAAACGTTTATCAAACGTTAAATTTATCACAACTATAAATCTTTTTTGCAACAATATGTGCAAATGCGTTTTAATTAATAATTCTCCTAATATGCATAACGAAAATGCTCTAGTTTCGCTTATCTCGCCTATGTATTCTGTTCCTACATACACGGAAAGACGTAAAGTTTTGACACAAAATCGTTACAGGACAACAAGTATAAGGATAACATACAAGAAAGGTCCAAAAGGGACCGAGAGCGAGACGCTATATACTCGCAGAATTATGTTTAACGGAAAAAAACCCTGTGCACCGGTTAAGACTAACCTACATTCAGACATCAAATATATACCTAATGCTCGAAAAGGTTCGGAAATTTTAGAAACGGTAATGTCGGGTTTCAGTACAAAAGTCAAAGTAAAAGTTTTTGTGGATGGCATAGATCAAGATCAGACCGTACAAAAAGTGAAGTCTGATCTTAGATCAATGTAACCCGTAAGGCATCACTAATTTGTAACCACGAGATCCAATCAAGCATGTAATTTATGTTAACAGAGGTCATTTTTACCATAACAATTTGCTTGAGTAAAACAAAAGTGCATACCTGATGTCTAAATCTTCGATTTCTTCTAGTCTCAGTCGTGTTATTTTTGAGTGCTTTCTCCTGACAATCTATTTCGGAGCTGTTTCAGGCTGGCAGTCCGATACAGAGCCAGAGCATCTTCTGGCAGATGTTCGAGATTCTGTTTAATTTCATCTAGGACATCTGACCAGTTGGTTGGCTGAGCCAATAAGCCCTTAAAATCAATTAATCAAGATTTTTATTTGCTTTCTTCCTCTGTCAAGCAGAGTACCTACAAATAGAAACCAATGAGAAAAAAATACTTTTTTTAAACGATATAAGCTAAAGCAACAAGTAAAAGAAAGAAGTCATAATATTTCATCGATAAAACAAACAATATCCCTACATATGGCCTAAAAGTAGTGAAAAAGCACGTTTTGTCTTCCGGTCAGCGATTTATTTGATTGTGATATTGTGATTTATTATCAATAACAGAAGTCTATCTTGGAAAGTCCTTGAAAATTCCTACAGACTTTAATATTCTGGAAAAAACAACTCGTTCTCAGAGGGGGTCTCATCTGACTTTGATAAACATGTAAATGCAAGTCAAGAATTACAGGTAAAAAAAATCAGTATTGCCTATGCTGAGCCCCATGCTCTAAAACCTGCGGTTGCGAGTTCGAACCCTGGCTCGGCAAACATCCTTTCCGACATTTGTCAAAAGTCATTGAGATAAGCGTACTTTGCGTCTATTGATTGATTGATTGAATGGTGTGTAATGCCACTTTCAAAATATTCATATATTTCTTGGGTTTCACTAGTACTAGTCTAGGGCTCTGAAGTGTCTTGCCGAAGGACACTCCCACGAAAAAACCAGTTGATCCAGTGAAGTTCGAACGCGGGACCTCAGGTCACGAGTCCTACACTTTGCCATTGCGCCACGCAGGACCCCCTCCTTTGCTTCTAACCAATGAGCGAATGAAAAGGAGTTTGTCTACGTGGGATGAGCAGCTGGTGGCTCTGATCGGCGTTCGTGTTGTACTGGTTTGAGAGATGACCGAAAGACATAGTTAGGTGTGAATCACCTAGGTGCACCAGCCGAAATTTGACTGAAGAAAATGTTGAAGTCGGCGTTAAACCCCATACAACAAAGCAATATTGCCCATCATTTTCATGGTAAAATTGATATTTTATACTCCACTCGTACTTCCCATGAAGCAAATGAATATATGATCTGCCGTTATATAATAGAAAACGTGTTGAAAGCTGAAAAAGTACCAGTTAGTCAGTCAATCTCCACGCGTTCTGGTGTTTCTATACGTGTGCGACAAAGGGCTCCCTCGGGTCATTTGCAAGAAAACATTCAGGCCGCAAACAAAAACAAGAGGGCCATGATGGTCCTTTATCGCTCCACTGGCTTATAGATATAAACCATGAAGAGAAGTCTTCACCATATAAGCCCTTATAAAACTTTGACCCCAGGGCTACAGTCGGACTAAATGGGGAATATGTGTATTAGAAGAATAACGTGCTAAATTTGGGAGTTCTTGGCCTTATGGCTAGTAACAAGAAGGTTTCTGAAGTTTTCACTCCATAAACCCATGTAAAACTTGTGACCCTGGTGCAGGGCCAAACTTGATCCTAGGGCTGTAACTTGGGCCCTCTTTGTAGTTGTCCACTAGATAATGCTATAATTATGCATAATTTGGTAGCCCTAAGCCTTATGGCTATGTACACCAAAATTTAAAAGTTTTCCCTATATAAGACCATGTTAATCTTGTGAACCTTCCCCCCCCCCCACAGCATGAGGCCAAATTGAACCCAGGACTGTAATTTGGGCACTTTTGGTAGACCCCCACTAGATCAAGCTAAATGCAAAATTTGGTAGCTCTAGGCCTTGGGGCTAGGTACAGGAAGATTTTTAAAGTTTTCTCTATAAAAACCTATGTAAAACTTGTTACCCCTGGGGCAGAGCCAATTTTGACCCCAGGGCTATAATTTGAAGAAACATGATAGAGGTCTACTACATAAAGCTACATGCCGAATTTGGTAGCCCTATGCCTTATGGTTTCAGACAAGAAGATTTTTAAAGATTTCCAATATTTTTTCAGTTTTGTTGCCATGGCAACCAGAGTTTTTGAAGGAATCAAAATCTTTCAAGAAATTCTAAAGAGGACCATGGCAGGATCATTTCTGTGAAGTTTCATGAAAATTGGATGGGTAGTTTCAGAGATGTTTGAAATAAAAGTTAACGCACGGACGGACGGACGGACGCACGGATGGACGCACGACGGACACCGGGCCATGATATAAGCCCGCTGGCCTTCGGCCAGTGGAGCTAAAAAAGTAATAGTGCACTTGCCTACATTATTTCCACCTTCCATGTTTTATTGTATTCAAGGTGTAGCAGTTGTAAAACATTGTATTGTACACGTTTTTTTCCCGAACGCCCATGCTCTTTACGATAAACATGCCAATAATACTTTTTTTGTACGGAGCTGTATATTGAAATGATAACTGATTTATAATTATTTCATTTTCCCCCAATCAATTCAAAACAAAATTTAAACAGAATGATCATGAAATTTGAAGAGAAACTTCGGGTTTTTCTCTCATTTTATGCATTTGCATCGAAAGATCGACAGTTTTACTGTTGTTCGTCCGGGCGCCCGTCTGACTGCCCGTCTATCACACAATAATTGCCTGCACTTTTCAGAAGTATTAGCTACAGTGCTCATATTTGGTTTAGCTTTCATCAATACGCCTCCGCTGATGACCCATTCAGTGTCATCTGACAAGGCCAATGTCAAATATCATGGTCACATTTCCGAAAATAGGCTGTCAGTGGGGCTATGTCGTTTAACAATCCCACTTTTTATTTCAGGTTAGAATGGATAGAAAATCTAAATGAACAATAAGTTACGTTTTACCTGCTTTGGTGCATCCTGTTTCCGATATGACTCGTTACTATAGACTCATATGAATGATCTTAAACCTAATTCGACCGCCGCCTGACCCTACGTTGAATATAAGGCATCGTCTACTTGGAATTATTGAGGACGCCTATAGTGGAAGAAATGTCTTTTCTTTTCTCAGTTCCCATCGCTACCAGTTCTTCCAAGTGACAGGAGGTGCTGATTTGTCATTTCCTGATCAGTGCTTTTTGCTTGCCGATAAGATATATAATCCAAATTATTACCCAATTGTGACACCGTACACGACCGCCCAAATTCACCGTAAACAAGGACGCCATCAGATGAAAGAGCCTTTAAAACTAAACAGGTTAATAGTGAAATACCGCGTGTGTATTGAACATGCCATAGCTGGGATAAAACGCCACAGGGCTATTTCAAGTGTCTGGAGACACAAACGATGGTTTCTGCCTAGAGTTGTGCATACTTGTGTCTTTCTTACTTCTCGTAAGAAGGTTATGGGTCTTATTATTTAAAAACAAACCGATAAAAAGTTTGAGATGACTCCCGATTTTGGTGCCAGTCCGTCTCCGTCAACCGCGAACCGTAAAAGCTAAAAATCTCTATTATAAATTTGTCTGTCAACTTAGTCATGTTTGTATAGTGTGTGTTCTCGTTAATGCTTTCATGTTAATGCTTTATGTGCTCCTTTAAAAAAAAAAAGTGTGAGCATGTAGTCACCGTTTTGTCTGTCCATGTGTCTGTGCTTTTGCCCATCAATCTGTGAATGATTTTGTTTCTGGGCTATTCCTCTGCAACCACAGTATGGAACGCAACAAAACTTCATGGGAAGCTTCCCTATTAGGAGGACATGAGCATATTGTTAGCATGTTATCGTTCGGTAACTTTTCTTACGGTTATGGCCCTTTGAATTTTAGACACCCCCCCCCCCCGTTTTGTTTCCGCCCTATTTCTCAGCAACAGCTTGATGGATTCTAATGAAACTTCGTAAGAAGGTTCGCCATAAGAAGGACATTATGGACTTTGTCAGCGTGTTTTGTTTCAATGATTTTTGTCACCATGTTGACTCTTTGAATATTTAGTCCCTAACTTCGTTTCGGCACTATTTCTCAGCAACCACTTGATGCAATTCAACCAAACTTTATGGTAAGCTTTGATATAAGGACATGAGCATATTGTCATCATGCTCTAGTTTGATGGTTTTATCTCAGTCTCGGCCCTCTGAACTTTTGTAGCAACCACTTGTGGAATTCATAGAAACTTCATGGGAAGCTTCTCCATAAGTGTGATACGTGCATGTTGTCAGCATGTTCTGGTTTAATGGTTTTTCGGGTTATGGCCCTTTATATTTTTTCCATATGAACAGTTGAATAGTAGTAACCCTTGTGGAGAGTGTACATCCTACACATACAGCCACTTCTCTTTATGACAAAAACGCATTAGGGGAGCATCACTCGTCTCGTCTCTGACTGCTCTTGTTTTTAGCTCCACCGGCCGAAGGTCAGCGAGCTTATGTCATTGCACTGTGTCTGTCCTGCGACCGTTCTCTAAAACTACCCATCCAATCTTCACCAAACTTCACGTATGTTACGGGAGATTACTCCTTCCTTACAGCATAGCTTCTTCCAGTATAAAATCAATACCTGACAACTGTGTTAGAGAGAATTCTCTTTAGCTCAGTGGCTAGTGTGTTGGTCTTTTAAACCTCGATAAACGAGGAACTTTGCCGCACGGGTTCGAATCCCAGCCGGAGCGGTTAATCTTCGAGCTATGCATTTGTTGCGAACTTTCATGTTTGTAAGACAGAAACGATCCTACCATGGTCCTCTTCAGAATTTCTTGAAAAAAATAGATTCCTGTAAAAACTCCGGTTGCAATGGCAACAAACTCAAAACTTTTGGAAATCTTTTCCGAAATCAGAAGGCCTAGGGCTACCAAATTTGGCATGTAGCTTCATCTAATTGTATTCGTCTAAATTTCTTCAAATTATAGCCCTGGGGCCATAATTTGCCACGCTCCGGGCGGTCACAAGCTTTTCATGGGCTTATATAGAGAAAACTTTAAAAAATCTTCTGGTTCTAAACCATAATGGCCTAGGGCTACATGGGCTCATATAAGGAAAACTTTAAAAATCTCCTGGTTCCAAACCATATGGCCTATGGCTACCAAAATTGGTATCAAGTTATATCTGATGGACCTCTACTAAGATTTTTAAAATAGTAGCCCTGGAACCAAAATTGGCCCCGCCGGGGGATCACAAGTTTTAAATTGGGTTATATACGGAAAACTTGAAAATCTTCTGGTTCTAACCATATGGCCTAGGGCTACTAAATTTGGTATGTAGCTTCACCTAATTGACTGTACTAAGATTCTTCAAATTATAGCCCTTGTGTCAAAATTGGCCCTGTCTGGGGGTCACAAGTTTTACAAGGGCTTTTATAGTGAAAAATCTTCTTGTTCCTCACCCGTTGTCTTTACCTCAGTGAGACTGTGTCCAAAACTTATCAACCCTGCTCTCTTAAGTAGTGGCCTACTTTTCTTCGCATTAAACTGATAATGTTGCATCCTAGATTTGTACCAGTGACCTGCTTGTTCACTCAAAGCAACCCATCTTGAAATTTGTATGAGATGGCAGCAGAAAAAGCTGCCTATGAGGTTTGAGCATATGCTTTGCTTCTCCATGAATTTATCTTTAAATTGCAGAGAGCGGTAGCGCAGTTCGTCGCATACAGGACTTGACATCAGGGGATCGCTGGTTAGAGTCCAAAGATCGGCCATTTTGTTTCCTCTCTCACCCATGATCATGATCATTTTGACAACGGTTATGTGAGGCTGGAAATCAGCCAGTGGCTTAGGAAAATATTGGGCAACGTACGACAGTTGCATGTATAGGTGCACTGGCTGCCACGATGTAACTGAAAGAGAGTTCAAAAACGGCCTTAAACACCATACAAACAAACAAATTATCTTCAAATTGACTGAGTGATCTGCTTTCTGACCTGAAGTGAACAACAACATTTTAAACTCGTTTGGAATATCATTAAGACATTTTCTCCAAATCTCATATACAATGGTCGAAAGATTATAGAGTCTGTAGCACACTACCTAAACACTGACAAGAGCCAGCCGGCAAATCACAATAACAAGAGGGCCATGATGGCCCTGGACGCTCACCTGAGTCAATAGGCGAAATTCACTCAACGTGCATAATTCAATTTCTAACCAATTGTCAGGTCAATTGAGCTTAAAATGTGGCCTCTAGAGCGTCCACAAGGAATTTCCGTAAGTTGACCTAGTGACCTAATTTATCACCCCACGTGACCCAATTTAGAACTCATCAAAAAATTTATCAAGACAAACATTCTGAACAGTTTTCAAGTTAATTGAACAATAAATGTGGCCTCTAGAGTGCCCACAGTGTTTCTTAAATTTGACCCAGTAACCTAGTTTATGACCCCAGCTGACCCAGTTTCAAACTCACCCAATATTTCATCAAGACAAACATTCTGACCAACTTTTAAGTCAATTGAGCAAGAAATGTGACCTCTAGAGTGCCCTAAAGGTATTTCTTTAATTAGACCTAGTGACCTAGATTATGAGCCCAGTTGACCCAAATCCAACTCATCTAAGATTTCATCAAGACAAACATTTTGACCAATTTTCAAATCAATTGAACAATAAATGTGGCCTCTAGAGTGCACACAAGGTATTTCTTTAATTTGACCTAGTGACCTAATTTAAGACCCCACATGACCCCAATTCGGACTCATGTGAGATTTTATCAAGACAAACATTCTGACCAATTTTCAAGTCAATTGAGCCAAAAATGTGGCCTCTAGAGTGCCCACAAGGTATTACTTTAATTTGAACTAGTGACCTAGTTTATCAGAACTTGTGACCCCCAGGGCGGGGCCAGTTTTGACCCGAGGAGGATCATATGAACAAACTTGGTAGAGGTCCACTAGGAGATGCTAGATGCCAAATATCAAAGCTCCACGCCTTCCAGTTTCAGAGAAGAAGAATTTTAAAGTTTTCCTTCTTTGTTCCTATGTTCGAAATTTGTGATCCTCCGGGAGGGGCCAGTTTTGACCCCAGGGGCATCGTATGAACAAAGTAGGTAGAGGTTCGCTAGGACATGCTACATACCAAATATCAAAGCTCTACGCTTTCCAGTTTCAGAGAAGAAGAATTTTAAAGTTTTCCTTCTTTGTTCCTATGTTCGACACTTGTGACCCCCGAGGCAGGGCCAGTTTTGACCCCAGGGACATCATATAAACCAACTTGGTAGAGGTCCACTAGGAGATGTTAGATGCCAAATATCAAAGCTCCACGCCTTCCAGTTTCAGAGAAGAAGAATTTTAAAGGTTTCCTTCTTTGTTCCATGTTCGAACTTGTGACCCCCGCGGCGAGGCTAGTTTTGACTCCAGGGGCATCATATGAACAAACTTAGTAGAGGTCGACTAGGAGATGCTACATTCCAAATACCAAAGCTCTACGCCTTCTAGAATCAGAGAAGAAGATTTTTAAAGTTTTCCTTCTTTGTTCCTATGTTCAAAACTTGTGACCCCTGGGGCGGGACCAGTTTTGACCCCAGGGGCATCATATGAAAAAACTTGGTAGAGGTCCACTAGGAGATGCTAGATGCCAAATATCAAAGCTCCACGCCTTCCAGTTTCAGAGAAGAAGAATTTTAAAGTTTTCCTTCTTTGTTCCTATTTTCGAAATTTGTGATCCTCCGGGCGGGGCCAGTTTTGACCCCAGGGGCATCATATGAACAAACTTGGTAGAGGTCCACGAGGAGATGCTACATACCAAATATCAAAGCTCTACGCCTTCTAGAATCAGAGAAGAAAATTTTTAAATTTTTCCTTCATTGTTCCTATGTTCAAAACTTGTGACCCCCGGGGCGGGACCAGTTTTGACCCCAGGGGCATCATATGAACAAACTTGGTAGAAGTCCACTAGGAGATGCTACATGCCAAATATCAAAGCTCCACGCCTTCCAGTTTCAGAGAAGAAGAATTTTAAAGTTTTCCTTCTTTGTTCCTATGTTCGAACTTGTGACCCCCGGGGTGGGGCCAGTTTTGACCCCAGGGGCATCATATGAACAAACTTGGTAGAGGTCCACTAGGAGATGCTACATGCCAAATATCAAAGCTCCACGCCTTCCAGTTTCAGAGAAGAAGAATTTTAAAGTTTTCCTTCTTTGTTCCTATGTTCGAACTTGTGACCCCCGGGCTGGGGCCAGTTTTGACCCCAGGCGCATCATATGAACAAATTTGGTAGAGGTCCACTAGGAGATGCTACATACCAAATATCAAAGCTCTACGCCTTCTAGAATCAGAGAAGATTTTCAAAGACTTTCCTATTTTTTGCCTTTCTGTTGCCATGACAACCAGAGTTTTGGGTGGAATTCAATCTCTTGAACAACTTTGGTACAGCTTCACCCAAGGAACATCCCTGCCAAGTTTCATCAAGATTGGCGCAGCGGTTTAGGAGGAGAAGATGTTTAAAGGAATTGTGGACAGACGGACAGACGGACAGATGGACGCCGGACAACGACCCATCACAATACCTCACTTTAGCATTTCGTGCTCAGGTGAGCTAAACAAGAGGGCCATGATAGCCCTATATCGCTCACCTGAGTCAATAGGCAAAATTCACTAAACGTGCATAATTCAATTTCTGACCAATTGTCAGGTCAATTGAGCTTAAAATGTGGCCTCTAGAGCGTCCACAAGGAATTTCCGTAAGTTGACCTAGTGACCTAATTCATCACCCCACGTGACCCAATTTAGAACTCATCAAAAAATTTATCAAGACAAACATTCTGAAGAGTTTTCAAGTTAATTGAGCAATAAATGTGGCCTCTAGAGTGCCCATGAAGTGTTTCTTAAATTTGACCCAGTAACCTAGTTTATGACCCCAGCTGACCCAATTTCAAACTCACCCAATATTTCATCAAGACAAACATTCTGACCAACTTTCAAGTCAATTGAGCAAGAAATGTGACCTCTAGAGTGCCCTAAAGGTATTTCTTTAATTAGAACTAGTGACCTAGATTATGAGCCCAGGGGACCCAATTTTGAACCCAATCGTAGATTTCATCAAGACAAATATTTTAACCAATTTTCAAATCAATTGAACTATAAATGTGGTCTATAGAGTGCCCACAAGGTATTTCTTTAATTTGACCTAGTGACCTAGTTTATGACTCCACATGACCCAATTTAAAACGGTTTTAACTTATCTGAAAATTTATCAAAACAAACATTCTGAACAATTTTCAAGTCATTTGAGCACAAAATGTGGCCTCTAGAGTGCCCAAAAGGTATTTCTTTAATTTGACCTAGTGACCTAATTTATGATCCCAGTTGACCAAAATTCAGATTCATGTGAGATTTCATCAAGACAAACATTCTGACAAATTTTCAAGTCAACTGAGCAAGAAATGTGACCTCTAGAGTGCCTAAAAGGTATTTCTTTAATTTGACTAAGTGACCTAGATTATGACCCCAGTTGAACCATTTTAGAACTAATCTAAAAGACAAACATTCTGAATAATTTTCAAGTCATTTGAGCAATAAATGTGACCCCTAGAGTGCCCACAAGGTATTTCTTTAATTTGACCAAGAGACCTAGTTTATGACCCCAGGTGACCCAATTTCAAACTCATGCGATATTTTATCAAGACAAACATTGACTAATTTTCAAGTCAATTGAGCAAGAAATGTGACCTCTAGAGTGCCCTAAAGGTATTTCTTTAATTTGACCTAGTGACCTAGATTATGACCCCAGGTGACCAAATTTTGAACTCATCCTAGATGTTATCAAGACAAACATTCTGACCAATTTTCAACTCAATTGAACGATAAATGTGGCCTTTAGAGTGCCCACAAGGTATTTCTTTAATTTGACCTAGTGACCTAATTTAAGACCCCACATAACCCAAATTCAGACTCATGTAGGGTTTAATCAAGACAAACACTCTGACCAATTTTCAAGTCAATTGTGCAATAAATGTGGCCTCCAGAGTGCCCACAAGGTATTTCTTTATTTTGACCAAGTGACCTAGTTTATGACCACAGGTGACCCAATTTCAAACTCATCCGATATTTGATCAAGACAAAGATTCTGACCAATTTTCAAGTCAGTTGAGCAAGATATGTGGCCTCAAGACTGACCACAAGGTATTTCTTTAATTTGACCAAGTGACCTAGTTTATGACCCCAGGTGACCCAATTTTAAACCCATCCTAGATTTTTTCAAGAGATTTTATCAAGACAAGCATTCTGAACAATTTTCAAGTCAATTGAGCCAAAAATGTGGCCTCTAGAGTGCCCACAAGGTATTTCTTTAATTTGACCTAGTGACCTAGTTTATGATCCCAATTGACCCAAATTCGGACTCCTGTGAGATTATATCAAGACAAACATTCTGACCAATTTTCAAGTCTATTGAGCAAAAAATTTGGCCTCTAATTGCCCACAAGGTATTTCTTTAATTTTACCTAGTGACCTAGTTTATGATCCCAGGTGACCCAAATCCAAACTAATTCGAGCTTTTATCAAGACAAACATTCTGACCAAATTTCAGGTCATTTGAGCAATAAATGTGGCCTCTAGAGTGCCCACAAGGTATTACTTTAATTTGAACTAGTGACCTAGTTTATGATCCCAGGTGACCCAAATCCAAACTCATATGAGACTTTATAAAGACAAACATTCTGACTAAATTTCAGGTCATTTGAGCAATAAATGTGGCCTCTAGAGTGCCCACAAGTATTTCTTTAATTTGACCTAGTGACCTAGTTTATGATCCCAGGTGACCCAATTTCAAACTGACTGAATATGTTGTGCTCTGGGGGACTAACAAACTTAGAACAGGTTCACTACATACCAAATAACGAAGCTCTATGCCTTCAAGGTTTAGAAAAGAAGAATTTTAAAGTTTTCCTTCTTTGTTCCCATGTTTGAAACTTGTGACCCCCAGGGCAGGGCCAGTTTTGACCCAAGGGAGATCATATGAACAAATTAGGTAGAGGTCTACTAAGAGATGATAGATGCCAAATATCAAAGCTCTACGCTTTCCAGTTTTAGAGAAGAAGAATTCTAAAGTTTTCCTTCTTTGTTCCTATGTTCGAAAGTTATGACCCCCGGGGCAGGGCCAGTTTTGGCCCTAGGGGCATCGTATGAACAAACTTGGTACAGGTCCACTAGGAGATGCTACATACCAAATATCAAAGCTCTACGCCTTCCAGTTTTAGAGAAGAAGAATTTTAAAATTGTCCTTCTGTGTTTCTATGTTCGAACTTGTGACCCCCAGAGCAGGGCCTGTTTTGACCCCAGGGGCATCATATGAACAATTTGTTAGAGGTCCACTAGGAGATGCTAGGTGCCAAATATTAAAGCTCTACACCTTCCAGTTTCAGAGAAGAAGAATTTTAAAGTTTTCCTTCTTTGTTCCTATGTTCGAAACTTGTGATCCCCCGGGCGGGGCCAGTTTTGACCCCAGGGGCATCGTATGAACAAACTTGGTACAGGTCCACTAGGAGATGCTACATGCCAAATATCAAAGCTCTACGCCTTCCAGTTTCAGAGAAGAAGAATTTTAAAGTTTTCCTTCTTTGTTCCTATGTTCGAAACTTGTGACCCCCGGGGCGGGGCCAGTTTTGACCCCAGGGGCATCATATGAACAAACTTGGTAGAGGTCCACTAGGAGATGCTAGATGCCAAATATCAAAGCTCCACGCCTTCCAGTTTCAGAGAAGAAGAATTTTAAAGTTTTCCTTCTTTGTTCCTATGTTCGAACTTGTGACCCCTGGGGCGGGGCCAGTTTTGACCACAGGGGCATCATATGAACGAACTTGGTAGAGGTCCACTTGGAGATGCTACATGCCAAATATCAAAGCTCCATGTTTTCCAGTTTCAGAGAAGAAGAATTTTAAAGTTTTCCTTCTTTGTTCCTATGTTCGAAACTTGTGACCCCCGGGGCGGGGCCAGTTTTGACCCCAGAGGTATCATATGAACAAACTTGGTAGAGGTCCACTAGGAGATGCTACATACCAAATATCAAAGCTCTACGCCTTCCAGAATCAGAGAAGAAGATTTTCAAAGATTCTGCTATTTTTTTTCCTTTCTGTTGCCATGGCAACCAGAGTTATGGGTGGAATTCAATCTCTTGAACAACTTTGGTAGAGCTTCACCCAAGGAACATCCCTGCCAAGTTTCATCAAGATTGGCCCAGCGGTTTAGGAGGAGAAGATGTTTAAAGGAATTGTGGACAGACGGACAGACGCACGGACAGACAGACGGACAGATGGACGCCGGACAATGACCCATCACAATACCTCACCTAAGCACTTCGTGCTCAGGTGAGCTAAAAAGGCTATCCTTGACTATTTCATGCACAAGAGGAGTTGAAAAGGTCATGAAAGCTGTTAAGCAAACAAGAGGGCCATTGGCCCTAGAGCGATCACGGTTGATAAAGCTGAAGAAATCCTGGTTTTGATGATGTAAAACACATGAGTGTAAGCGACCTACTTTTGACTCACTTGACCTACTTCTAAACTTGTCAGAAATATCATAAAGACAAACATTCTGATGACATTTAATAAGCATCAGATTGTGGTCTCTAGAGTGCACACAAGGTTTTTCTACGATTGGTTAAAATGACCTACTTTTTCACTCGACATGATCCATTTTCAAACTTGCCCAAGATATCATCAAGACAAACATTCTGACACAGTTTCATGAGTATCACAGGCTGAAAATGTGGCCGCTACGGTGCACACAGCGTTTTTTTTTTTTTTTTTTGAAGGTTGAGCATAGTGACCTACTTTTTGACCAAACATTACCAACCTTGTTCAAGATATCGTCATTCTGACCAAGTTTCAGAAGTATCAGGATGACAATGTGGCCTTCACGATGCAAACAAGGTTTTTCAAAGATTTGGCCCAATAACCTACTTTCTGACTCGACATGACCCATTTTCATGCTAAAATGAGATATCACCAAGACAAACACTCTAACCTAGTTTCATGAATGAATGTATGGTGTTTTATGGCGCATCGACATCTTTGGTCATTTAGCGCGCATATCTGTGTTAAAAAATAATAAAAGTGGAATTGTTCAAACTGAAAAAAGTTTGAATACATTAATAATGATACAAGAGTTGAATTAAGAAGTATTATGTGTGACTTTAAATGATAAAAGGTTATGTGTAACTTTTAATTTGCATAAAATATAATATTTATATAATATTGAGTGGCTGGGCATTCCCTGCCTACTCAAATTTTTAAATGAAAAGGTTAAGACTGTGAATAGTAACTTAAAAAAAATGAGAGCTTAACATTGAGAAAAGTGTGTAAAGAATGTAAAAACATGGGTAAGAAACTCAAAAAGCAAATATCACAGTTTATTGTAAATGCCAATCTCCTTTATGAAAGCAATAATAGATTCAACGCTGACAGAATCAAAAAGATTTTTTAAACTATCGACGTTGAAATATTTTGTACGAACTGGCTGAAAGTCAATGCAATCTAGTAGAATGTGTTTTATAGAGAAGGGTGCATTGCATGGAATACATTCAGGGGCATCATCTCTGGTCAAGAGCCAGGAATGTGTAATGCGTGAATGGCCAATTCAAAGTCGTGCAATTATCACTTCTTCTCGACGAACAGACCTGTAAACGGGGTACCATTCACCAAGGGAAGGTTTAACTGAATGCAGTTTATTGAAAACATCAGCATCCCACTGGGATTGCCAAGTAGATTGGATATGTGTTAAAACAGAGGATTTAAAATCAGTGTGTGGAACTTTAAAATCTGAAATGGGAAGGTTAAGTGCAGATTTGGCAGACCTATCGGCATTTTCATTGCCTTTGATGCCTACATGACTTGGAAGCCAGCAGAACACAAATCTATTCATAGAAGAAATTTGTGAGATCCTTTCAAGTAAAGTACAGATCAAGGGATTCTCAAGTCGTTGATTTGAAAGGGCTTGTAATGTTGACAAACAGTCCGAAAAGATAATGAAACGGTTGGAATTAGAATGTTCAGCTAGATTAAGGGCAAGATCAATAGCTTTAATTTCTGCAGAGAAGATAGAGGAATTGTTTGGAAGGCGGCACTTTAAGCTCCTTTCTCCATAAATAGCGGCAGCTGCTACAGAATTTCCCTCTTTAGATCCATCTGTATTGATTGGTTTGAAGGAAAAATAATGCTCCTTTATCTCGTTGTATCTAGCATGAAACACAGTTCTATCCGTGACTGACTTTTTGTCGGATGCAAGGTCAAATCTGAATTCTGCACTGTTTAGTGTCCATGGAGGGATTTCAGAGATTTTGTAGTCGGCAACAGACTCAATGTCTATGCCAAGGTTATCTACAATGGGCTCCATGCGGATACCAAATGGGGGAATAACATTTGGTTTCCTTTCAAAAAGACGTTTATACTGAGGTTTAAAAACAACTTTATGAGTAGGGTTAAAACGATTTGACTTCAGTTTTAAAAGATATTGAAGTGAGAGTTTTTCCCTCCTGTAAGAAAGAGAAGGTTCATTAGCCTCAACATAGAGACTATTGACGGGAGAGGTTCTGAAAGCTCCAAGTACAAGACGCAGGCCTTCGTGGTGTATAGGATCGAGAATTTTAAGACAAGATTTACGGGCTGATCCGTACACGATAGATCCATAGTCTAATTTGGAGCGAACTAAAGACCGATAAAGCCGCAAGAGGACTTTACGGTCTGCTCCCCATTCAGAATGGGCCACAACCTTTAGAAGATTAAGAGCCTTCTTGCATTTCTTTTTAAGTGCAGTGATGTGAGGAAGGAAGGAAAGCTTTCTGTCAAAGATGACTCCGAGAAATTTAAATTCAGAAACGACTTCAATTTTGGTTTTGTCCAAATACAGTTCAGGGTCTGGATGAACACCACGTAGATTACAAAGGTGCATGCATTTTGTTTTGGACTTTGAAAATTTGAAGCCATTTTCATCAGACCACGTTTGGAGTTTGTTGAGACACTGTTGAAGTTGTCTCTCAATAATATTCATATTTCGAGATCTGAAGCATATAACAAAGTCATCAATATAAAGAGAACAGTCTACACCAGGACAGATAGCTTTAACTATACTGTTTATTTTTACACTAAAAAGTGTAACAGAGAGAATACATCCTTGGGGCACACCCATCTCCTGTTCACGGGCTCCCGAGACAGTATTACCAACTCGGACACGGAAAAGACGTTCATCCAAGAAGGCTGAGATAAAAAGAGGAAGACGGCCTCGAAGACCAAAGTCATGTACGTCTTTAAGAATTCCGTATTTCCAAGTCGTATCATAAGCGCTTTCAAGGTCGAAAAAGACAGATACTACATGTTGTCTATTAATAAAGGCTTCTCTGACAAAGGTTTCAAAGCAGACAAGATGATCGATGGTACCACGCTGGCGACGAAATCCACTCTGTACATCAACGATAAGGTTGTTTTTCTCTAAAAACCAGACAAGCCTGTCATTGACCATACGTTCTAGGGTCTTGCAGAGACAACTAGTAAGAGCTTTGGGACGATAGTTGGCTGGGTCATTAGCATCCTTGCCAGGTTTTGGGACAGGAATGACTAGTGCCTCTCGCCAGGACGAAGGAAAAACACCAGACTGCCAGATATCATTAAAAATATCAAGTAAAACAGAGAGAGAAGTAAAAGGTAAGTGTTTTAAAAACTGGTAATGAACTTTATCTTAGCCAGGAGAAGAATCGTGAGCTTTATTCAGAGCAGATTTTAATTCTTTAATGGTGAAGAGTTTATTATAGTGCTCTAAATTAGAAGAATTGAAATTAAGTTTTTTCTTTTCTTCTCTAGCTTTATTTCTCTGAAACTTTTCAGAATAGTTTGCAGATGAAGACTTTTTGGAAAAGGTGTCGGCAAGAGCATCAGCTATATCCTGGGGTGATTCCAACGAAGTATTGTTAACATTAAGGTGACTGAGAGGGGGTTGGCCTTTGTCATTGATCTTTCTAACCATGTCCCAGGTTTTTTTAGTAGTAGTTCTACTATTTAATTTAGAAACATACTGTCTCCAAGCCTTGTGCTTACTTTCTCTAATGGTACGACGAGCCTTTGCCCTGGAAATACGGAATAGGTTATGATTTTCTTTGGTAGGTCTCAGGTTAAAGTTTCTAAGGGCTTGTTTCCTGTCTCTGATAGCCTGTTTACAATCTTCATTGTGCCAAGGCTTGTCAGGACGTTTTGGATTTGTCGAGGTCTGAGGGACGGACTGTTTAGCTGCATCAATTAATAGGGAAGTGAAAAGTTTTGCGGGATCATCGCAATCTCCAAATTTGTCATGTGTAATGGTCTGTTCACAGACGGTTTCAAATCTATTCCAATTGGCTTTGGAGAGCTTCCATTTCTGTGGTTTTATGCTGCTGGATGGTTGTGTAGATGAAAAGATAATAGGGAAGTGATCACTTCCACACAAATCCTCTTTCACTTTCCAACTGAAATCGGGAAGTAAGACTGGACTGCATAAGGTTAAATCAATAGAAGAGTAAGATCCAGTTGCTGGATGCAAGTAGGTTTTGGATTTATTATCATTCATGAAAGATAAAGAGTTACTCGAAATGAAGTTCTCCAACTGTAAACCTCTCTGGTTAGTGTCATTGCAACCCCACATAACATTGTGACCATTAAAGTCCCCAGCAAGAATATAGGGTGATGGCAATTGGGAAATGAGATCATTCAGATTGGTCTCATTAATAGGTTTGTTTGGGGGGAGATATAAAGAACATAGTGTAACGGCACTGTGTAAAGATAATCTGATGGCAACAGCTTGCAAGTTTGTGTTAAGAGAGATAACTTTATGAGGTATATTGTTATTAACAATAACAGAAACACCACCTCTAGCTTTCTCGCCTTCGGTAAAGGCTTTATTGTAAATGGAATGGTATTTGATAGAGATATCATCCTCCCGTTTAAGGAAGGTTTCTTGAAGACAAACAGCAACTGGTTTGTGATCATTAATTAAAAGGGAAAGTTCGTCAAAGTTTGACTTCAGACCTCGACAATTCCACTGGATTATGGTATCCATTGTGCATGAAGAAAGTATAAAAGCTAAAGTAAAAAAAGAGGCTGTAAACCAATGCATTTTAAAATAGGTTGATTAAGACTTCATTACAGTTGTCTCGGGTTTGGACGAGTGCCAAGTGTCAGTGTCCTTGTTCCAAGTATCTTTAGAAATGGACCAGATAGAGGCTTCTGAATCTGAAGCCTCACCTTCCAGATTTTCAGCATCTGCATCCATGTCCTCTAGCTCCGAAAATCTGTTGGAGGTAGGGACAGGATCATTTACTCTGACTGTGATTTCACAAGATTCATGGGAATCTCTAGATTGTGGTTTAGGTTTGGAAGAAGACCTTTTAGGAGATCGAGGTGTATGATTACATTTGTTATCTTTAGATGAAACATTAGATTTTATTGTAGACTGTGAAGATGGAGGTTGGGGTTTCTTTGGAGGCTGTTGTGAAGGGGGAGATGGCTTTGAAGGTTTTTTTGAAGAGATATTTTGCGAAGAGGTAGGCGGCTTTGAAGTTTTTTGTGAAGAAATACTTTGAGAGTTTGTGGGTTTTGAGGTTGCAGAAGGGGTTTTGTTTGTTGTAGACGCAGATGGAGAGTCAGGAATTAGTTTGGACGAGGTGGATGGAGGGAGAAGTTCTTTCAGCTCAGTAGCTACATCAGGAAATTTTTTAAGAAGAACTTTCGCTAGAATCTTACAAGTGCTGCAGTCATCCTTTTCAGTTGACGAGCCAACAACACCTGCATAGCTAGGACTAGAAGAGGTTTTCTTTCTTTGTTCAAATATTTTCCTAGCTTCTGGAAAGCTAACATTATTGTTGTATTTAATGGACAGCAATTCTTTTTCTTCTCTCCATACAGGACACTCTCTAGAAAAAGTAGAGTGTGGAGACTTGCAATTAATGCAGAGAGGGGGATTTGAACATGTAGTACTGTCATGGTCAGGTCCTTGATGAGCACATTTAGAGCATGTTTCTTGATTTTGACATTTACTGATGTGATGGCCGTATCGCTGGCATTTAAAACATCGCAAGGGATTTGGCACATACACATCTACTTTTACAATTTGGAAACCTATCTTGATAGATGTTGGGAGAACAGGTGAAGAAAATGTTAGAATGTATGTGTTTGTAAGTCTCTGTTCTCCATCTCTGCGTACAGAAATTCGCTGAACATCGGATACACCTTGTTGTTTTAGGTTGTCTTTAATTTCTTGCAAGGAGTTGCAGTAGGAAAGCTCCTTGCATCTAATTACTCCTTTACAAGAGTTGAGTGAAGGATGTGCGAAAATTTTAACGTCTGTGTCAAAGAATTTTTTGTGTTTTAAGAGATTCAGTGCCTGTTGATTTGTAATACATTCAACTAAAAGGGTCTGATCTTTGAGTTTTTTGACAGATTTTGGAGTTCCAAGGATGCTGGTAATCTGTTTTTCTATTATGAAAGGAGATAGTTTTGTTATGGGTTTTGAAGGATCTTGGGACTGGATAACGATAAAACGCGGAGAGTGAAAAGAAGTAGAAATTGAAGCTTCCGTTTCAGATTCACTATCTGAAAGAGGGCGTTTGGTTTCAGTAAGCTTGGCCTTTTTTTGCGACGCCATGTTTGTGTATAAAATTTCACCACCGATGCTCCCCACCCACCACGGAGCCCAACAAGGGGTCATGGTCTGGGGAAAGCCCATTCGCAGACCATGACAGGGATACATCAGTGGTATACTCGGTATGAAAGGGCTAGACTGGACAGATGTATTCTCGCAGAAAGTCTTACCAAGCTTAGACGATCATTGAGAGGTTACAAATGTCAGCCAAACACCAAAAACTTTCACCCGATTGACCCATGAGCCACCGCCTTCTAGGGCAGGACAAGAAATATGAAAAGAGTGTGGACTAAATATGGAGAAGATAGTAATTTTGATTGAGAGAAGGCTACAAAAGAAAGAACATATTAGATGTCCTAGGGCAAGGCATGACCAGCCGATTGATCAGGATGGGCCTTCCTGACCTCTCGTTTAGTTCAATTCAAGGCCAAAGCGGTGTGTTGCAAAAACAGAGCTATTAAACGGCCGAGCCCTGAATCAACTCAACCACCAGGATCCCGTCATCGAACGACACGAGTTGCAGCCCACGGCAAACGGGCAGGTACAGGGGGGGGGGGGGGGCGGTCTTACCCCTGCTGTAGTGCGACAGCTGAGCTATTTCTATCCCCCCACCCAGCTGGGGGCTAGTTTCATGAGTATCAGGCTGAAAATGTGGCTTCTAAAGTGCAAACAAAGTTTTCTAAGATTTAGCCCAGTGACCTACTCTTTGATCCCACATGACCCAATTTTGAAGTCCTGTAAGCTACCGACTGAGCTACAGGGGCTTGGCAAATAAAGTTGAAAATGTGGCCTCTTGAGCTCACATGAGGTTTTTCTAAGATTTGGCCCAGTGACCTACTTTTTGACCCGGCATAACCCAATTTCCAGCTTGTCCAAAATATTATCAAGACAAACATTCTGAACAAGTTTCATGGGTATTTGACAGAAAATGTGACCTCCAGAGTGCACACAAGGTTAATCTAAGATTAGGCCCAGTGACCTACTTTTTGATCCACATGACCCAATTTCGAACTTACCCGAGATATTATCAAGACAAGCATTCTTACTAAGTTTCATGAGTATATGACTGAAAATGTGGCCTCTAGAGTGCACAAAAGGTAATTGTTGACACCTGGACGAAGCATGACGAAGCATAACGGACGACGGCACAGCAGTATCACAAAAGCTCACCTTGAACACTACATGCTTAAGTGAGCTAAAAAGGACAACACATATGTTAAAGCTACAGGATTTTTAATGCACCCTTCCACACCCTAAATATGCTCAGTTATACTAGAGTGAGATTGGTATAATCTACAACATGTATAAACTACACAAGATGCAGTAATCTGAACATTATCATCACCCATATCTGCTGTCCTCCATCCAAGTAGGTCATCTTAACCCTTTACCATACAATCCTGTTTTAATGACCTTGAAGAAGAAGGCTTTTTAAAACATTGTGGGAAAAGGAGAAAGTACTGGTAACCAGCATTTTCTCCTTTTCCCACAATGTTTTCAACTCTTTCCAAGACAAACTATACCATATGAGTCATATCTAATATGTAGTCTGCAATGTGGCTCCACTATGTATTTGTCTTTAATAGAAGAGAAAATATTGTGGGAAAAGTAGAAAATGCTGGTAATCAACATTTTTCT
Organism: Tridacna gigas; assembly: GCA_945859785.2. NCBI lineage: Eukaryota > Metazoa > Mollusca > Bivalvia > Cardiida > Cardiidae > Tridacna > Tridacna gigas. The sequence continues at coordinate 44,647,604 of OX244030.2, read as the reverse complement.
CCTTTTCTTACACTTTTCTTACTCATGTGCTTGTGAAAAGACAAGACATTTGGTAAAGGGTATTTCAAATCCATTTTACTTTTAAAACATTTAGACTGTGCAGGCTATGTGTTTCGGTAAAGTTGGTAAGAAACTTTCAAGTTTTAGTTTTGTTTCATGTTTTGGTTAACTTTTTTTATTTCTAAGTTAGGATTTCAATGAAATCCATATTACAGCCATACATAAATCTTAAGGTTTTTTATATGACCTTTAAATGCTGTACAAACGAGTATTTTCAATTCTCAGAAGTACCTAAATATTGGAAATTCAAATCCATTTATGCAACAATCGGAAAGTCTTGACTTTAAACAATGCAATGCATTTTCTGTGCAGTCTGATCTTGATCTGCACTATCAGCACACTTGAGACATGACTCATGGAGAAGAAAAAAATGTTGTTAAAGTAAAGTTAAAATTATGAAATTTTCAAATACATGTACATTAAAAATTTCATGCTTAGTCAAGCTAAGCACTCAAAAAAGCTGATTAAAAAACTGGCCTTGCTTCCTACAAATACAGGGCAATCATCTTTAGAGATGTTATCTTAACCCTTTCCCAAACAACAAATTTTGGACTTGTCCAAAGTGAAAGAGTTTGCAGACGACAATTTTAAACTTGATGAAAATGACAGAAAGGTCTCAAAACAGGTAGAAAACACTGTGGGAAAAGGAGAAATTGCTCGGTACGAGCAATTTCTCCTTTTCCCATAGTGTTTTCAAAAGACTTGTACTGCAGACACGTGAAAACCAGGACTTGTTTGGGAAAGGGTTAAATAAAAAATTCATGGCAAGTTTGTGGATGATAGGACAGCCCAAATGGGTGTGAAATGGCTACCACACCTCTTATGATAAAGATAATTGAGGAAAAGTTTTAACTGTCCTTGTGTGCCGTTCTATAAGAAAAAAAATAGAAAGCCCCTCATGGCCTGGACAATTTATATTACAAATAAAAGCACAATTTAGATCACTAATAATAAACCAATCATATGGGCAACATGCTTTGGTTTGCAAACAGTGTTGATCAAGATCAGACTGCACAAAACATGCAGTCTCATTTTAGATTTATGCTGTCTGCTACTTTATGGAATATTCAGGTTATATTTAGGGTTTTATTTAACCCTTTAATCTAGATCTACAGCAAAATTTAAGACTTGTCCAAATTGAAAACATTTTGTAGACAACAATGTATACATAGCTCAAATAATGGCATTTGTTTTGGAAAGGGTTGAAAACATTGTGGGAAACAGAGAAAATGCTGGTTAACCCTTTACCACACGATTCAGTGTTCTAACAACCTTGATGTTAAACAGATATTCCTTTTCCACATTTTCTATCCTTTCAAAGACAAATTCCATCATTTGAACTGTCATCTCAAATGCTTTCATTTTTGGCTGGTCTAAAATGTTGTGGTTCGGTAAATGTGTTAAGTATCACAATACATGTATTTAGTTACCTAAACAGAAAATGTCTTACTTTTATTGAGCCATGCTCTGTGAAAAAGGGTTTAACCCTTTACCAGACAACAAAATTTTAGCTTTGTCCAAATTGAAAGCATTTGCAGACAACAATTTAAATGTGGCTCAAATGGTGCAATTTTCTCTTGATAGGGTAGAAAACATTGTGGAGAAAGAAGAAAATGCTAGTTACCAGCATTTTCCCCTTTTCTCACAATGTTTTCAAAAGGCTTCTTTCCCAGGGTCGTTAAAAGGCGGCATTGTGCAGTAAAGGGTTAATGCATCTGCAAAGAGTATCCATCAATGTCAGCCTGTTCAGTCTGCACAGCCTGTCCTGGGTAAAAACTTTTTTTCTATTTGAGGATTTTCAGTATGTCCAAGGACCATTCCACGTCATGATTCAGTAAGTTGATGGATATAATGGATTTTATGAATCCATAATTATGTGATGATTTACTGGGCATAACACATCATGGAGATGCATTAGACTCCTTTTTCACAGATTGCTGCTCAATTATACAGAGCTTTAAGGATTAACTCTTTACCACACACTCTCAAGTTTTAACAACCCTTAAAAAAAAAGACTTTTGAATACATTGCTTTCAATCTGGACCAGTCTAAAAATTTGTTGTTTGGTAAAGAGTTTAGATCATAGCAAGCTGATAACAGTTTCAATTTCTCAAAACCTATTTCCTAACAAGCAATTTTCATAAATACTACTTAAATATAAGTAACAAAGAGGAAATACTTGACAAGAGGGCCATGATGGCCCTAAAGTCGCTCACCTGAGTCTTTTGACCAAATTAATCCACTTTCTATTGTACACAAGTTTTTCTAAGATTTGACCTTTTGACCCAGTTTTTAACCCAACATGACCAATTATTGTATTGGTCTGAGATACCACTAAGACAAACAATCTCACCAATTTTCAAGAGTTTTTTTCAGTTTTGTTGCCATGGCAAGCAGAGATTTTATTGAATTGAAACTCTTTGAAAAAATTCTGAACAGGACTACGGCAGGATAATCTTTGTACATGCCATATATGAGAGCTCTAGCCCTTAAGGTTTGGGACAAGAAGATTTTTAAAGATTTCCTTCTTTATCTCTATGAAAATCTGTGACCCCTCAACAAAGGGCCAATTTCCACACAAGGGCCATTTCAGTAGAGGTCCACTAGATGATGCTACATGCCAAATATGAAAGCTGTAGCCCTCAGGATTTAGGACAAGAAGATTTTTAAAGATTTCCTTCTTTATCTCTATGTGAAATCCGAGACCCCACAACATAGGGCCAATTTCCACACCAGGGCCATAATTTGAAGTATTTTGGTAGAGGGTCACTCGATGATGCTACATGCCATATATGAAAGCTCTGGCCCTTACGGTTTGGGACAAGAAGATTTTTAAAGTTTTTTCTTTCGGTTGCCATGGCAACCAGAGTTCTTCATGGAATTAAAATCTTTGAAGTATTCTGAAAGTGCATCACCCAAGGATCACTTCTGAGAAGTTTCAATGAAATCTGTTGGCTGGTTTCAGAGGAGAAGATTTTTCATGAGAGCTCTTGCCCTTAAGGTTCCAGACAAAAAGATTTTTAAAGATTTCCTTCTTTATCTCTATATAAAATCCGTGACCCCACAACAAAGGGCCAATTTCCACACAAGGGCCATCATTTCAAGTATCTCGGTAAGGGCCCATAAAATGATGCTACATGCCAAATATGAAAGCTGTAGCCCTTGGGATTTAGGACAAGAAGATTTTTAAAGATTTCCTTCTTAATCTTTATGTGAAATCCGAGACCCCACAACATAGGGCCAATTTCCACACCAGGGCCATAATTTGAAGTGTTTTGGTAGAGGGTCACTAGATCATGCTACATGCCATATATGAAAGCTCTAGCCCTTACAGTTTGGGACAAGAAGATTTTTAAGTTTTTTCTTTCGGTTGCCATGGCAACCAGAGTTCTTCATGGAATTAAAATCTTTGAAGTATTCTGAAAGTGCATCACCTAAGGATCATTTCTGTGAAGTTTCATTGAAATCTGCTGGTTTCAGAGAAGATTTTTTAAGTAACTGTTCACGGACGGACGGACGGAAGGACGGACAGACATACAGACGGAGGGTCGGACGCCAAAACGGTGATCGATCACAATAGCTCACCCTGAGCACTAAGTGCTCAGATGAGCTAGTAACAGGAAAAGTGTTTATCATTTGTAAAACTAGAGGCCCTTGAGGCCCTGAATTGCTCTACTTTTTTTCTAGCATACATTATGAATTTATGATGCAAAAAGGAAAAAGATTGATTGATTGATTGTGTGATGTTTAACGCCATTTTCAACATTATTTCAGTTATATCACAGTAGCCAGCACACCTATCCATGCTTTCCTGCAGCTTCTTTTACCAGTACTCTGCACAATATTCTTTCGAAGCCACTGGCTGCTTTCCCACATAATCATCATCAAAACAATGGTCAGTGGCGAGAGAGGAATGAATCCTGTGACTATCTTCAATCCTCGGAAAGAAACTGGCCAAGCCGGGGATCAAACCAATGACCTCCTGTTCTTAAGTCCTGTACGCTACCGACTGAGCTACGGGGGTTTGGCTGCAAAAAGGAAAAAGACACACACACAAAAAAATGGGGGGAATGTTGTTCTAACTTGGCTTGAACCCACTAAGACAGAATAAGTACAGTATTGTCGCTTTTTAATGCTCCCAGGAGCTTTACATTTTCCGAAGGGGGGGGGGGGCAATTAATAGAAGTCAAATGACATGGAATTTTCCAAGGATGACAATAACTTTACTGCCTGGTGTTTAATCAGGGCTGACTGTAAAGAGATCCCCATTTGAGTAACCCATGGTATTTAATGCAGAATATCTATTTTACCGCTGATCATGATTCATTTGGAAATTAAATGCATTCATGATTAATATGTGACACTGGTCTTCAATACTTTCACTGTCTAAGTCAGTTAACACGTTGTGTTACAGGAAGTTTAAAATGTTATTGGATGTGTTGTATATTCAAATAGTCAGGTGTTAGTGATGTTGATTTGTGAAGTAATAAGGAATATGTCAATACTGTAAGTTTATTCCAGCTGATTTTTTCAACTTTATCAATGGATTGGCCAACTGGTAAGCTTATCTTTAGTTAGAAAAAAGCTGGGGGAGCGATAATTAGAAGGGAAGCGATAATAAGGGTCAATATGATAGGCATGGTGAACTGAACAAACAGAGAAAAAAAATTGTGGTACAATTTCTCAAAACCAATTGTTTGAAATCCAGTCAAATTTGATAGGGTTTCAATACTCATAGTACTAAACAATCCCTGCAAGCTTCAAAGAAATATGACTAATAATGTAGACTGTGTTGAGTAAATGACACTAATTCATCAAATGGCTGCTTTTCCAAAACGATTGCTAGATTTTCTTAATTTTTAATAATGTTCAATCCCTTGATGATACAAATAATCTTTGCAAGTTTCAAAAGAATTGGATAAAAAATGTGCACTTAATTGTATAAACAAGAAATGTACATTTTCAACTTTAAATGGCTACTTTTCCCATACTGATTATCATTTTTCTTTCAAAATTCAATAGGGTTCAAGCTACTGATGATATAGACAACTGTGCATGAATCATGAAAGTTCGACCACAAATGCTGACTTTATCGCGTAAACAAGAAATGTATATTTTTAATTTTAAATGGCTACTTTTCCCATACTGATTGTTGGATTTTTTTTAAAATCGATAGGGTTCAAGCTACTGATGAGATAAACAAGCTGTGCAAGTTTCACGAAAATCCAACCACAAATGCAGACTTTATCATGTAAACAAGAAAAAAACAGACGGACAAACGACGGAAACCACGCCATGTTATATGCTCTGCTTGCTTTCAGCAAGTAGAGCTAAAAAATGAGACGGATCAATTGCCTATAAAAAACAATTGCACTCAAGTTAAAACACCATGAAAATGTTTTTGAAAGTATTGTGGGAAAGGTAGAAAATGCTGGATTCCAGTTCCCACAATGTTTTCTACCCTTTGGAGGACAATTTCCACCATTTAGCTGCATTTATCATCTGCAAATGCTTTATATTTTGACAAGTCCACAATTTTTTCGTTTTGGTTAAGATCTGAAATATGGATGATTATGAATTAAGGTCCAGTGCATTGAAAGTACAGGTAAATATACAGCAAAAAGAGGAAAAGGCCTGTCATAAACAATTTTTCATTCCAAAGTTTTCAAAGAGTAATCTGGAGCAAGATGAAAAAGAAAAAAAAACAAGAGGGCCATGATGGCCCTGTATCGCTCCACTGGCTTATAAATATAAACCACGAAGAAAAGTCTTCACTATATAAGCCCTTATAAAACTTTGACCTCATGGCTACAGTCTGACTAAATGGGGAATATTGTGTTAGAAGAATAACATGCCAAATGTGGGAGTTCTTGGCCTTATGGCTGGTAACAAGATGGTTTCTGAACTTTTCACTCCATAAACCCATGTAAAACTTGTGATCCCTGGTGCAGGGCCAAACTTGATCCTAGAGCTGTAACTTGGGCCCTCTTTGTAACTGTCCACTAAATAATGCTATAATTATATGCAAAATTTGGTAGCCTAAGCCTTATGGCTATGTACACCAAGATTTAAAAGTTTTCCCTATGTAAGCCTATGTAAATCTTGTGAACCCCCCCCTCCAAGTATGAGGCCAAATTGACCCCAGGACTATACTTTGGACACTTTTGGTAGACTCCAACTAGATCAAGCTAAATGCCAAATTTGGTAGCTCTAGGCCTTATGGTTTCAGACAAGAAGATATTTAAAGTTTTCTCTATATAAGCCTATGTATAAAACTTGTGACCCCTGGGGAAGAGCCAATTTTGACCCCAGGGCTATAATTTCAAGAAACATGATAGAGGTCTACTACATAAAGCTACATGCCCAATTTGGTAGCCCTATGCCTTATGGTTTCAGACAAGAAGATTTTTAAAGTTTTCTCTATATAAGCCTATGTAAAACTTGTGACCCCTGGGGAAGAGCCAATTTTGACCCCAGGGCTATAATTTCAAGAAACATGATAGAGGTCTACTACATAAAGCTACATGCCCAATTTGGTAGCCCTATGCCTTATGGTTTCAGACAAGAAGATTTTTAAAGTTTTCTCTATATAAGCCTATGTAAAACTTGTGACCCCTGGGGCAGAGCCAATTTTGACCCCAGGGCTATAATTTGAAGAAACTTGATAGAGGTCTACTACATAAAGCTACATGCCAAATTTGGTAGCCCTATGCCTTATGGTTTCAGACAAGAAGATTTTTAAAGATTTCCAATATTTTTCAGTTTTGTTGCCATGGCAACCTGAGTTTTTGAAGGAATCAAATTCTTTCAAGAAATTCTGAAGAGGACCATGTCAGGATCATTTCTGTGAAGTTTCGTGAAAATCGGATGGGTAGTTTCAGAGAAGAAGATGTTTGAAATAAAAGTTAACGCACGGACGGACGGACGGACGACCGGACGGACGGACGGATGGACGCACGACGGACACCGGGCCATGACATAAGCCCGCTGGCCTTCGGCCAGTGGAGCTAAAAAAACCTGCAAATATGTCGGGGGGAAAAAATCATGAAGTAATGGGTCAGTTAATAAAATATCATTCAATGTTAAATTTTGTGCATGATCATTATTTCTACTTGTATTGTAACTTATTGTCCATTATGCAAAAAGGGGGTCGATTTTCTTAGAAACTGGCTTAAAAAAATCCAGTAACTCACTCAATAACTTAACAACACACAATACATAGTTTTACAGAATAAGTGGGCTTTATGGCTCCCTTTTGAATTTTCAAAATGGAAAAGCTCCCTCTTTTTTTAATATTTAACCCTTTCAGTGCCATAGGCAAATTAGGGGTCCTTGCAGATGGCATAGATCAAGATCAGACTGCACAGAACATGCTGTCTGATCTTGAATCTATACTGTCTGCTTGTTTAGTCAAGCCAATCAGATGAAAATCTTTATGAGTTTCAGTGGATTGTATATTCCGCCGATGAAAAAAGGCCAATGTAATACAACTGGAGTTAAAAGAGTAACTAAATATACTCAACATAGATGCTACTGCAGTACTATTTTCATTGACAAAAATATATATTCATATGAGCCATGCTCTGTGAAAAGGGGGTTTAATGCATCTGCAAAAATATATATTGACCAAGGTCAGTCTGCACTGTATGTGCATGCTGACCTGGGTTGAAACATCCATGTATTGCTCTTTGTCAATTCTCTGCATGTTGGAAGACAATTCTACCTCATTATTCAGCCCCTTGTTTGACAAAATGCATTTTTATGGATCCATAATCATGTTATGACTTGCTTGGTTTAACTCTTTACCACAATCCCCACTTTTAACAACCCTGAACGAGAAGGATTTTGAAAACATTGTGGGAAAAGGAGAAAATGCTGGTAACCAGCATTTTCTCCTTTTCCCACAATGTTTTCTTCCAAATGGAAGACAGAAATCGTCATTTTAGCAACATTTGTCGTCTGCAAATGCTTTGAATTTGGTCCAGTCCAAAAATTTGTCATATGGTAAAGAGTTAATGCATTATGAAGACGCATTAAATCCCCTTACACCAAAGCATAGCTCAAACATACCATACCACTTTTTTCCAATTGAGAAATTTCTGATCTCTAGATGCTCTCAATTTGGAGGAGTAAAAAAAGTTTGAAAAAGGCTTAACCCTTTACCACACAATCCCAACTTTTATCGACCCTGAAAAAGAATCCTTTTGAAAACATTGTGGGACAAGGAGAAAATGCTGGTTACCAGCACTTTCTCCTTTTCCCACAATGTTTTCTACCCTTCCTAAAACAAATTTCAATTTTTCGGTCACATTTATTTTGTCGTCTGCAAATGCTTTCAATTTGGACCAGTCTAAAATTTTGTCGTTTGGTAAAGGGTTAATGGGGAAAAATGTTTGCACTGTTAAAAGAGGGTTTAATGCCTCTCCTTAATATCTAACACCAAGCAAGTTGTCACACAACATGGGTCCAGTTTGGATCTGGATGAATCAGGATGAATCATGAGTTAACCCTTTACCAGACAACAAAATTTTAGCCTTGTCCAAATTGAAAGCATTTGCACACGACAATTTCAATGTGGCTCAAATGGTGCAAGTTTTCTTCGATAGGGTAGAAAACATTGTGGGAAAAGGAGAAAATGGTGGTTACCAGCATTTTCTCCTTTTCCCACAATGTTTTCAAAAGGCTTCTTTCCCCAGGTCGTTAAAAGGCGGCATTGTGCTGTAAAGGGTTAATGAGGCTCTTTGACATGCAGAAAATATCTTTTGCAAAGAGTTTGAACTCAGGTCAGCCTGTACTGACTGCACAGGCTGTCTTGAGTCCAAACTTTTTGCTGATGTGTTCAACCACCTCTTCACAGAGCGTAGCTCAAACACAATGACCTTTTTCCCGAATCAATGTAATTTTGCCAGAGTTCTCGCAGTCCTGATTATATCATAAATTATTCTTTGTTGATAACCCATGTTTTACAATACTGTTTCCAAATTTATCACCTACAACATTCTTTCAGGAGTTTAAAAGTTTTGATTAAAAAAAAAATTATCCTAAAAACTTCCAGCTATAGGTTTTCTCTGTGTTCTGTTAATTCTTTACCAGACAATGAAATTTTAGATTACTCCAAATTTAAAATATTTTGCAGACTACAAAGAAGAAGTGGCTCAAATGATTGTATTTGTCTTGAAAAGGCTAGAAAACTCTTTGGGATAAGGAGAAAATGCTGGTCAGCAGCATTTTCTACCATTCTTACAACAATTTCGAAAAACTCTTATCCTGGTTGTTAAACACTGGATGGCTTCTTAAGGAATCAACTCATTCCGGACAAAGTTGCTGGTTACATATAAATTAAATGTAGCTCAAATGCTGGAATTTGTCTAAAATAGGGTAGAAGACATTGTGGGAAAGAAGAAACCAGCATTTACTTCTTTTTCAACAATGTTTTTTACAGGCTTCATCCCAAGGGACATTACAATTTGTAACTATGTGTTGAAGGATTAATATAGCTAGTGACTACACAGATATGTTTGTTGTTATATATAAATGAAAGACACTTTTTACTCTTTACCAAACAACAGATTTTGGAATGGACCAATTTGGAAGCATTTGAAGACGACAAATTTAATGTTGCTAACATGAGGATTTCTCTTTTTGATAGGGGAGAAAACGCTGATCACCAGCATTTTCTCCTTTTCCCACAATGTTTTGAAAAGCTTTATTTCTCAGGGTCGTTAAAAGTGTGGTAAAGTGTGAACACATCTCATACAAAGACATCTTTTTATGCACCTGCAGTCAACAACTGAGGGAAAAGAAACAATTCCTTGTTTCAAGCACGAGTTCAGATCTAAATCCTTTAGCAAACAATTCTCTGCTTTGTAATTCCTAAATATAGAGAAGTGTTTCTGAAAACACACCGTCAGAAAAGATAAAATGCTTGCACTCAGCATTTTCTCCTTTTTCCACTATGTTTTCTACCCTAATAGATATGAGCCACATTTAAATCTTTACCAAAGGACAGAATTTAGACTTGTTTCCTACCTTTTCAGATACAGATCTCATTTTTTGTGCCAATTCAATTAGTCTTCTGAAAATGCTTTCAATTTAGACCACTGTAAAATGTCGCCTGGTAAAGAGGTTACCATGAAAAACAGGAAAATATATATTTTACAAACATAATGGTCTTCATTATAGTTATCCCTTTACCACAGAATCCAGTGTTAAAACAACCCTGAAGAAGAAGGCTTTTAACCCTTTCCCAAACGACAAATTTTGGACTGAGTTTGAAAGAGTTTGCAGATGACAATTTTAAATTTGATGAAAATGGCAGAAAGGTCTCAAAAAGGGTAGAAAACACTGTGGTAAAAGGAGAAATTGCTCATTACGAGCAATTTCTCCTTTTCCCACAGTGTCTTCAAAAGACTTGTACTGCAGACACGTGAAAACCAGGGCTTGTTTGGGAAAGGGTTAAAGAACATTGTGGGAAAAGGATATTTCTACCCAATCAAAAACATATATCATCATTTAGGCTACATTTTTTTTTTTGCCATCTAAAAATGTTTTCAATTTGGTGTAGTCCTACAATTTGTAGTTTGGTTTAAAAAAATTGCTTTCAATTTGATTTAGTCCAACTTTCTCCTGTTTGGTAAAGAGGTAAGTATGCAAAACAGGAAATACATTCTACAAACACAATGTTCCTGTTCCGGTAACTCTATACCAAACAACGTTTCAGACTAGTCCAAAAATAAATATGACTTGAAAATTAAAATTTGTTTCAGGAAGCATAGAAAACATTATGGGAAAAGAAGAAAATGCTGGTTACCACAATGTTTTCAAAAGCTTTCTTTCTTGGGGTCATAATTAGTCAGAATTAACACAATACCTCATGCTAACAACTTTTTGTGTTTTACAGCTTATCACTTCAACAAATTGTTGTGGGAAAAGGAGAAATTACCTGTAACAAGCAATTTCTCATTATTCCACATAGCTTTTGTATTTGTATATCTTACCCATATTTTACAAGCTTGTTATCATGGCAGTATGCTGCACATTTTGTTTGGGATACAGTAGAGAATATTTTTCTTCTATCATAATGTGCTGAAACAGTCTCCACCACTCATGAAGATAATAGGAGATGAACAATTACATAAGAGTACAAAAATATTGCAGAAGAATCACATAATAAAACAACAATATCTAAATAATATATGAAACTGTGATTATAGATCTAAGGTCATGGCTACTAGAATCATTTTCCTTGCAACTCAACTCCACAACTTAACACTTTACCAAAGGACCCAGAGTTTTAATGACCCTGTAGAAGGCGGCTTTTGAAAAGACTGTGAGTAAAGGAGAAAATGCTCCTTTCCCATAAGGTTAACCACTCTTTTAGAAACATATACCATTACTTGACCAACTTCTAATTCATCATCTGCAAGTGCTCTGAATTTGGATGGTTCCAGGCTTGTTTGCCCCTAAACTAGTTCGTCCTTGGGCTTGTTCACCCGGGCTTGTTTGTCCCACATGATTGCAGGCTATTTCAAGTACCAAAATGAATGTTAAGTATCACATATAAATGAAAAATAAATAACTTCTCACAGCTAAAAGGGAATTCAAAACACTTTTTGGTCATCATAATGAGGGTTTGTTTCTATTTATAATATTGAAAACATCATTGGTTTTATTTCACCTCTCCACTGGAAACGGGCGAAACTGCCATTCAAATGCTGGCCCGTTACTGTGAAAAAGATATTAAAATGCAAACTGTTTTTTATATTTTTCACGTAAGAAGATCCAGGTTTGAAGGAACTTCAACTGTGTTTATACTAGGTTAAGTTCAGTTGGGACGAACAAGCCTGGACAAATGAGCCCGGACGAACAAGCCCAGGGACAAAAAAGCCTGTTCCCATTTGGACAAGTACAAATCCAAAATTTTGTCATATAGTAAAGAAATAATCTATCTTTATCATTCTTATCCCATTATGATCGCATTGAGACAAAAATAATCAAGAACTTTCACAAAAAGTGACTTTAACCTTTACTAGACAACAGAATTTTAGATTTGTCCGAATTGAAAGCATTTGCAGATGAGAACTCAAACTTGGCTCCATTGTTGGGTTTTACCATCAAAGGGGAGAAAATATTGTGTGCAAGGGAGAAAATGTTGGTCACCAACATTTTCTCCTTTCTCCATAATATTTCCAAAAGCTTTCTTAGGGATTATGTGGTAAAGGGTTAAGATAAAAATCAACAAGAACTTTCATAAAAAGTGACTTTACACCATACAACCAAAATTTTACAGTTGTATGAGCTGAACATATTTGCAAACTACAAATCAAATTAGGTTCTAATGATGGGATTTGCCTATGAAAGGGAAGCAAACATTGTGGGAAAAGGGGAAAATGCTGGTTACCAATATTTTCTCCTTTTCCCACAATGTTTTCAATAGGCTTCTACCTATGGATCAGTAGAGCAGCTGATTGTATCGTTAAAGGGTTAATATTCCCCCCCTCCCAGTGCTTTGACAGGTAGGACCAATGAGCAAACTCAACATGCATTATCCTCACTAATGGCTCATAGTAAGGGAGTCCACTCTTTAAAGATCACATGCAGACACTCAATAATTTCTGCAATTTCTCATCTTTTACAGTACAAAGTTTAAATACAATGACGGCGAAGCCTCATAAAGAGTTGGGCAATTGTATAAACCTATATGCAAGCCCGAAACAGACATGCAGACTGAATCGAGTAAAACCACATAAGCATCGCTTTGCAAGGAACAAAAACAAAGAAATTTTATCAAGAACACATGTAACAGAGTTGCAAGTTTGTTATTTAAATGAGACAATAAATATTACGAAATATATTTTCAGAGGTACAGATAAAGGGGTATTCTGAAATAACCATTTCCTTCAGCGAATTAGAAATTGTATTACCTAGAAATTTAATACATTCTTCAGAATAATATTGAGAGTCAAGTATATGAAGAATGATTAGTGAATGCAGGCTCAGGTTAACCCTTTACCACACAATCCCAAGTTTTAACAACCCTGAGGAACAAGCCTTTTGAAAACATTGTAGGAAAAGGAGAAAATGCTGGTAACCAGCATTTTCTCCTTTTCCCACAATGTTTTCTAACCTATCTAAGACCATTTTCATCATTTCAGCCACAAGTGAATTGTCGTCTGCAACGGCTGTGAATTTGGACAAGTCTACACTTTTGTCGTGTGGTTAAGAGTTAAAGTAAAGAAATATCACATCATACTGGTCAGAATACAAATACCCCTATTTATCCTGATCTCTGATTTTGCCCTGACATTACTAACAAATGTGAATGTCAATGGCATTAAATTCATACACATGTACCAACAAAAAAGGCAAAAAACAACTTCAAAACTAAAAGTAAACGCATGTGAATACATGTATCATAAATTTACAATCATAAAAAATACATTCTAACTCCCACTTGTCCACCTTTAACCTTCAGAATAATGTTACCTTAATACAAGATCTGTGACAACAAGTCTTTTCTTTAGACAAAAAATTTAACAAAAAAGAGAAGTTACCTTACACAATCTTTTGAGAACACTGTTGAAAGGAACATTTGTATGGAACTAAAAAAAAATGCTCCTTCCTCAAGAATGCTATTGCAATTAAAGAAAGATGTTTGCTTTCTTTCACATGGTTCTGCCCGTGTGGATTATAGCATTTTGGATTTATTTTTTTCTTTTGCATTTAACCTGTTACCACACAATCCCATACCTTAACAACCCCGAGGAAGAAACCTTTTGAAAACATTGTGGGGAAAAGAGAAAATGCTGGTAACCAGCATTTACTCTTTTTCCCAAAATGTTTTCTATCCTATCAGAGAATTTAAGCTCATTTGTAATAATTTTGAATTTGTCGTCTGCTGATCTTATGAATTTGATAGAGTCTAGAATTTGTCATGTGGGGAAGGGTTAATGCTGTTTTCAGTGATACACATGCAGCTACTGCACTTATCAACGTATTCCTGGAATTTCTTTCTGGACTACTAAATCAGAGGCATTTGCAGGCAATAAATTAAATGCAGCTTGCATAGTGATTTCTGTATATGACAGGACAGAAAACATTGTGGGAAAAGGAGAAAATGCTGGTTACCAGCATTTTCTCCTTTTCCCACAATGTTTTTAAATGCTTTCTCGTTCAGGGTCTTTAAAGCTCTGGATAGTGTGGTAAAGAGTTAATGACCCTAAAGAAGTGGGCTTCTGAGAACATTGCCAGAAAACGAAAAAATGCTGATAACTAGTACTTCCTCCATTTCCCACAATGTTTCTCACCCTTTAAAAGACAAGTAGCAAGTTTTTGATTCACATTTAGTTTGCAGTCTGCAGATGCTCTCAATTTGGATGAGTCTAAAATTTTGTTGTTTGTTAATCAGTGCCATGCAGAACACTGCTGCTTTCCTATGAACAGACTGTCAAAAAGAAGCCCAGCAGTGGCAACGAAATGAATCCTGTGGAAATCAGTTATACATCCAAGAAAAATGGTTTGGCTGAGCTGGGAGTCAAACTCTCCACACTTGGACTACTGGCACTGTACTTTACAGACCTATTGGTTGATTACTTAAGTGGTGTTTTGTGCTGCTTTCAACATCATTTCAGTCATATCACTGCGACAGCTCAATTATTCATTTACAGCCTGAGTTTTATCAATACTAGGCCAGGGCTCTGAAGTGTCTTGCCCAAGGAATCTTCCACAAAATCCAAGTGATTCCAGTAAGGCTCAAACCCGAGGTCACCAGGTTACAAGTTACACTTTACCACGTAGCCATGCAGAACCCCACTGAGCTACCACACTTTGCTTAACCCTTTATCACAAAATCCTGAGTTTTGATGACATGCTGGTAACCAGCATTTTCTCCTTTTCCCACGCTGTTTTGACTCTTTCAAAGACAGTCCAACCATCTGAGCCACATTTAGTTTGCTGTCTGGAAATGCTATGGATTTTGAAAAATAAAAGAAAATTATCATTTGGTAAAGGGTTAAGATTATTTCTATCCACAACTAGCTGAAGATCTGTTGTAAGAAGCAGATCATCCATATACCATTTGATCAGCCCTACAGCATCCCACTTCTATACATTGTTAGCTGTTTCTGATGATAATTGGAAGAGAAAAATGGAAACAAAGGTTCAAAAAGAAAGAAATAATGATGCAAAAAAAAATATTCCCACATACAGGATAACTAATGTACATTAAACTGTTATAAAATGATAAAAGTACTTTGTTCCTGGTCGTGCAGCCCTGCAATACAACTACAACTATTTTTTCTCTTTTCAGTCTTCAACTTGTTCTAGATTGTATTTAAATTCTATACCACACAACAAAACTTTAGTCTAATTGAAAGCATTTGCAGATGAGAAGTTAAAAGTGGAGCAAATGATAGGATTTTTGTGTGAAAGGTAGAAAACAGTACGGAAAAAGGACAAAATGCTAACCAGTAGTTCTCCTTTTACAACAATGTCTTCAAAAACCTTTCTCAGGGTCGTTAAAACTTGGGTTTTTTCAAGTAAAGAATTCACTCAAATATCCACCTCATATCATACAATATAGCACCTTTCAAAATACAGTTATTAAAAGACATTATTACGTAAAAGTTGTCCATACACAACTAACACTTAACAAACATCGAAGTTTTTAAACATAAGGCTATTATTTGCTTACCTCATCATTATACAAATATGACTGTATAAGCATAACATGAAGCTTTTAAAACACTACCAGAAATTACCACCAAGCTTTCAAAAGGGGTAATTCTGCTTTCTTCAAATGTTTTTCTATTGTAACAATTTTATGAAGGTTGTAGAATCAGCTTATAAAGAAATGGCTTGAAAAAGACATCGAAACACTCAATGGACATTAATATTCAGACATTAATATTCAAAAAAATTTTTTTTCTCATGTTTGCTAAGCATTGTGAAGCCTTTATTACATGTTTCTTTGACTAAAACATTGTCAGAAATGCTATGCTGCAGGGGACATAAAAAATACATCAACAACTCGAATGATACAAATGTATCTGACATGACTACAAAATTCAAAAGTTAACTCTTTACCAAATGACAACATTTTAGACATGTCCAAGTTGAAAGCATTTGCAGTCAACAATTTGAATGTGTCCCTAATACATGGATCCCTGGCGATAACATAAACCGACTTCCATCATTACCATTGCTAAGGGCTCCCAAACAACCACAGTAAATACATATACAGTATAGGAGATAGGCTACTTAAATCGTGCTGTCATGACTGTTTCTCTCCATAAAATTCCAGAAAAATATTCCTATTCATTTTTCTGCCCATGATGAACTCTTGGTAAGAAATTTATGGATACTTGAACTAATTTACACAAGGATATGTACAAAAAGTGTGAATTTCAGGGGCTATGGACAATGTAATACATGTGTCAGCAAAGTCTGAACTTCAATATGAAAGAATAAAACATAAACTTCAGTTTTGCCCAAGAATACTAGAATTTATGGTGCTTAATGTTTTCGTAAGGCTAGTTAAGTCGTCTCAACATCATATTCGATAATAAATTTCACTGAATTACAAGCATTTTGAAATATTTATAGATTGTCTGATTCAACAGAGAGGTGTAAGACTAAGAAAAGTTTCATTTTCAAGTTAAGGGAAAATGGTTATCTGATGATTTTAAAATGTGTTTAATGTGCTGTCAATTAGCAAACTTGTCAATATCTTTCATCTTATGATATATTCTTTGAAATGGCAGATCTACTTAAATATGGCTAAGACAGAAGTTGATTTAATTAAGATAAGTTGCCTTTTGAGCTGACTTTCCGAACAATACAGAACAGAACTTTGAACAACACAGAACAGAACTCAGGTCTGTTTCATACTTGAAATTGGCATGTACTTTCATTAACGAATACACATAAATGTGTTTAATTTAAGAAGCAGATGCTTTGAATTCACGATTAGACTATGTTATTTGCACTCTGATCTGTACCTACACATTCAGCATTCAAGGGTTAATGTTAACATCAACTGAAACATTGATGACAAGTGCCACTTTTTGGATGTGCAGAGGTTATTACAAAAGGTTAGATATTTTAGTGAATGTACTTTCTTTTTATTAAATGAAACAAAATATTTTTGTTAGCTCTAGATTTCTTATATTTTTACCTTTATTTTCCACTGTAAAACATTTTATGTCTCTTTCAGTGGATTTCAGAGGGAAAAAGCCAGCATTAATTAATCCACCTTGATATGTAGTGTTGATCTAAACTCTCTGGACGTCAATCATTATCATAATACAATTTTGTAGCCTTGGCTCTTAAGTAAGCCATGCACACTTGTAAAGCACTTCTTGTAAACTTTTTCTTTAAATTCAAGCATTGCAAACACAAATACTGGTAATATCAAACTTCTCCAACATTAATAGTTGTTTAATTGGGAGCCGAAATAGCAGACAGCAAGGCTGCATATCGGACCAAATATATGCAACAACCTGATTGGTCAAATATCGATTTCCACAGGTCCACATATGGTGGGATCATTTGTCAATAACAGGTTAGAAAACACTGTTGGAAAAGTAGAAAATGTTGCTTACCAGCATTTTCTGCTTTTCCCCAAATGTTTTCATTGGGCTGTTTCTCTAAGAGTCTTTAAAACACCTGATTGTTTAGTAAAGAGTTAACACTTAGAATGTTACATAACTGACAAAGATAGTTTTAGTCTATGAAATCCCTAAAAATCATACTATCGATACAATCTTAGACAAACAATCTCAGAAAATGTTGGACAGCGTCAATCCAAAATCAGCTTGCACATTGTATGCAGTCTGATCTCAGTTCATCACTGTCCTTACAAGTAGCTTCAGCTGTGCTAACCTATCCAAGGATTAAAAGTACAAAATGCTAACAACTACTAATAAAAATAGGTTTTTTTTAATGTACAAGCAGACATACAATCAATACTCAATCAACCTATACACTTACCTTTTTCAGCTCATTCACTTCCATACACAACTTATATATCTTTTGGGGACAGAAGAGATCAAAATCAGACTGCACAAAATGTGAAGTCTGATCTTTGACTTTACTGTCTGCTACCCATTTCTTCATTTATATCATACTTATCTTCAATTTCAGTTGACATCCACCTATAGCCCTCAAAAAATGAGTCGGATTTACTTAGCAGCAAAGGAATTAGGTCAATATATCAAATGTCTGAGCCTCTTTTTTTAAGTCACAGAGATGAAACCTAAAATGTTTCCATCTACTACACCAAATTTGGTCTGTCATATATTTTCAGACTAACATTTCATTTTTAGAAAAGACCAAAATATTGCAAATCTCAGGCTGTTTTGGCCAAAATATATATAAAAAAAAGTAAAATTGGCAACCACATAGATCTATGACCAGGTCCTCAAAAACCCCTAATGTTGGCTCTTATCTAGCAAAGAGTTATTTCAAATTAACACTTGTAAATCTGATTGAGTGAAAAAGGACCTTCTCAGTCAGGAATAAAGAGCCAGTTACATGTATTGCAATTTCAAGGTTGATCCTGTCAAAATATATGGAAAAGAGTGGACAGACTAGATCCAAGATCAGACTACACATTCTGTGAAGTCTTGTCTTGATCTACACTATCTGTGTACGCAACTTAATCCCGGATCAGTACTTCAAGGGTTCAAACCATTTTCAAATGACAAATAAAATATGACTCAAACAGTGAAAGTTGTCTTTCAAAGGGTAGAAAAAGTTTTGGACAAGGAGAAAATGCTGCTTACCATCATTTTCTCTTTTTTACAAAATGTTTTCAAAAGCCTTCTTCCTCGGGGTTGTAAAAACTCGAGACTGTGTGGTAAAGTTTTAATTCACGTGACCCACTATCTCCAACAAATCACATTTTGTAACTTGCAACAGACCACATCCAAAAACATTCCAGCAACAGGGGAAATTTTGCTTGTCACAAGTGGTTTCTCCTTTAGCCACAACCTCCACACATGTATTCTTGAATAAAAGCTTAACTCTTTACCAAATGAAACAAAATTCAGACTGGTCCAAATTAAAAGCATTAACTGATGACAAATGACATGTGGCTCAAAAGATGGAATTTGTATTTGAAAGGGTCGAAAACACTGTGGGAAAAGGAGAAAATGCTGGTTAGCATTTTCTCCCTTTCCCACAATGTTTTCAAACGGCCTCTTTCTTAGGGTTGTTAAAACCACCCAATCCCAATTTTTAATGAACTTGGGGAAGAAAGCTTATAAAAACTTTGAGGGAAGAGGAGAAAATACTGGAAACCAGACCAGCATTTTCTCCTTTTCTCACATTTTCTAACCTTCCAAAAATAAATGTCAATTTTTGAGTCACTTTTACTTTGTCGTCTGCAAATGCTTTCAAATTGGACACATCTAAAATTTTGTCATTTAGTAAAGAGTAAATGTAGTTTTTCTAAACTTAAGGACATTTACCATCTGCTACAAATTTGTTTTAGGAGGAAATGACCTGATGCAATTCTTCAGTTAAACTAATTCTGTACCACAGGTAACAACTCACTTTTGAAGTAATTGGGATTAGCATAGACATTACTTATAACTTAGAAATGGCCATGAGCACTTCTGTTTAAATTATCATTATTGATAGTTAAATTTCGTAACACTTCTAGTGGGTCTACATCAATATCTGTCCCTGGTGTATGAAAACCAGCGGGAGTCATGGGTGTCTGGGGTTCTAACAAATAAGGTTCATAGTCCACATCTCTCTGGGGTGGGAAAGGATGTCTCCCCATGATTGAGTAATTGGGTCGACTGTCATCTTCTATAGAACTCCCTGATGATGTCTGCGAGATATCAGGCTGGTGTGGTGGCTGAAGTTTCAAAAACAGTTTACCCGCAGGGGGAGAGGGTTTTGATGAATGGTGAATCTCTCTATGATCCCCTCTTGACACGAAGTCTGCTTGTGCAACATGTAATTCTTCATCTATTTCTTCAATATTTTCATCAATCATTCTAACAATGTTTGTGATCTCCACAGGTGTTCCCAATTCATCACTAAATTGCCGACTAAACCCAGTATCAGTTTTTAACTTTAATGGTCGAGGAGTTCTGGAGCTTGCTCCCATCTTCTTATGGGTTGTAGAGTTAGTTTCTGTAATTGTTTTACTTTCTACTTTAAAAGCTGGTTGTTCTCCATTCAGAACAGGGGAAGCTGAACTTTCATGAGAACTCTGTGAACTGAAACTAGGGCTTTGTGACACAGGCCGTGGCCCACTGTGCTGCCGTTTACGCATGTGCAGTGCCTCAACATCATGGGCAAAGTTTTGTGGACTATCAGTGGACTTAACTATAGGTGGTTGTTGGCTTAGAGTTGGTGATGTTTGTTGTGGTTGGGGTGGTGGTGGAGCCGGCTGCTGTGGTGGTACTGGAGAACTTGCATGTACTGGTGTACTGGATCTTGAGGTACTTCCACTACCTGGTGAACTGTATAACAAGTGACTTGGTACATGCTTAACATTTGGTAGTAACTGTATGTAATGTGGAGTCTGAGATGAATTTGGGGAGAGTGACTGAGGTGGTCCAACATCATGCTGCTCTCGACTACTCCCCTGTGGGGATGTTGCTAATCTTGAGACACTACCTTCTGAAGAGCTTGCAGGAGAAACACTACCTGATCCTGGTCTTGGCTGGACCTGAACCATATGGGGCATCATCAAGGGAACTGACTGCCTTGGGACATTGGCATACTGATAGAAATATGGAGGCTGGAGTCCTGCAGCTGTGGCCTGAAATCTGGGATCGTCTGGTGGAAGGTAATAATGTGGATATGGATAATAAGGCTGATACACTGACATCCTTGGAACAACATTCACAGGTATCCATCTCTTTTGTCCAGCTTTTTTAGATCCTGGTGTTACCTGTTGTGGTGTAGCTAATAAGCCCCTGGTTTGCTGAGGTGGTTCTGAGACTTGCTTGTCTAAAATTGAGCTTGCATTATTAATCGCAGAGCTTGGTTCCTTTTTCACGGGCCTTGGTGACTCGGATGACGATCTGTCTTCATCATCTCTTTGTACAGGGAGGGCCTGTGCTTGTGCAGCCTTCTGTCTCTGACTTTGCTGTTGCTTCCTCGTTAATCCCTGTGGTGACCCTCGTCCCGGTACAGCAGGATACATTCCCACAGGGGGTCGACACACTAAAGGTCCATAGTAGGGGTGGTAGATCGCATAAGGATTTGGATACATCATGGGCATGTATGGGTTTGCATAGAACATCTGAAAATAAATATGTTTGTTTATACACAATACCATAAAACCCGATTCTTTTTCATTTGTAGTGCACAGCTTCTGAAATCAAATCGGACAGAGCAATACTCCTTTTCCCTCAATGTTTTCTGTATCATTCAAGAGTATATTTAGCAATCGTTTGCAGTTACAGACAAGTATATTTTACATGTGCAGGAAACAGTTTCAACCAATCTTAGCTTTTTTGTATGTATATTGTACTACTGACTCTTAAGCTATCAATGAAAATTCTCTTATCAGTTGAAATAGCTAAATTATTAGCAGGGTTTTCCCTTGTCATTTGATTTAGGGATCAGCATGTCCCCATGACTGTGGTATCTGAGGGTCTGTTTGTTCCAAAACAGGGCCTATTTCATAAAAAAATGTTAATTCTCTTATTTTGCAAAAATCCACTAAAAGACTCAGTTTCTGACTTTAGTTGAGTTTGTTATTTGAGACATGTTTCATTTACAGACTTCATTAACATTCTCAAATCCTGATTTGAAATGTTTCAGACACAACTCAGCAAAATAAACAAATTTAACTCGGTTTACAGACTTAAGTCCTTTATTTTGGTCTTGCTGATGTCATTGCTTAGCATCCAAGGATTTACTATACGAGGGTTGTCCTTGACCTTTGCTAAATTGTGTAGTAAAACTTGAAAAGCGTATACTGATGGAAATTGATTAGGTAATTTATATACAGTACAGAAATGTGACATTAACTGAGAATACGTAACCAAGAAAGAGTGTATTCATTTCCATAGCAACATGGTGTTGCATGTTTGATGTAGGTCATAATTTCAATTAAACCAAAATCCTTAGTAAAGCTGATATATAGGCATCAATGGTCAATAAAGGCCACAAAACTATATGAAGTTAACGTTACGTCTTGACAGCATTTCCTGTAAATTTAAAGACATTATACTAAGTTTTGAAGTTTCTGGAAACAACCTGAAAGTGATTGGTAAACACTGAATATCATATGTCATGACGTCAACTGGAAATATGGAATCACGAAGTGTAATAAAGTTTTGCGTTGATTTATACAAGTGTCCATCTGAAACCCTGCAACTAATCAAAGAATCAGATACTTTGCCAAAATTTGGAAAGACATTTGTCAAAATGGCATGAATAATTATCGGTAGAAGATGATGAGCGACTAGGAGGGCTGTCTGTGATGACCACAAATCAAGACTGTGCTCTAGATATGGTGAAAAAAGGCGCTTGACGGTCCAGGTGATAGCAAATAAGATTGGCATTTCCAGAAGGGCTGTACATAAGATTCTCACAGATGAGCTTGAAATGTCAAAGGTGTCGGCGAGATAGGTTCCGCACCTCCTAGGTGTCTTTAATAAGCCATGTGGCTTGTTCAATTGAATTGTTGCACCGTTATGATGTGACAGGAGATTATTTCCTTGATCAGATTGTGACTACCAATGAGTCATAGGTGCATTACTACCATCCTGAGACGAAACGAGAGTTTCCAGCACAGTCCGGATCTGACCCCAGGGTATTCCCTGAGATCAAAGCCAAACTTCACGGCTGCCATTTTGGTGACACAGAGCAGCTATATTTGGCTTGCAGTGGCTACATTTGATGACGATTGGTACTGGAAGACATTTTCTAATTGGGTGGAGCGGCACCAGAAATGCATGGCACTGGCTGTGACTAAGTGGAGAAAGTCAACAGCGGCATTCAACTTTAGACATGTGTGACATTTCAAGTTGACAGTGATGTCGGCTTGCTGCAACCTGGTAGTGGTATGATTCAGCAAACTTCGAGGACAACCCTCATATTTCTACATGTCACATACTAACTCTAAAAGCTACAGAAAGTCTTTATAACTGATTGTGAATGGTTTACAATTCTAAGGTATGTAATGTCTTCTAGCTAAACAAGAGGGCCATGATGGCCCTGGAGTCGCTCACCTGAGCCTTTTGACCAAGCACAACCAATTTCCAACGTCTTGTGAGATATATGTATTACCAAACAATAAAATTTTAAACTCATCAGTCTGAACCTTCTGCATAAAACAAATAATATGTGGATCAAGCTATGGGACTGGTCTCTGAAAGGGGTAGAAAACATTGTGATAAAAGGGAAAAAATGCTGGATACCAGCATTTTCTCGTTTTCAAAGAGTGTTTTCGAAAGGCTTCTTTCTGAGAGTCATTCATACACTAGGTTTTTCTAAGATTTCACCTAGTGACCTAGTTTTTCAGCCAACATAACACATTTTCAAACTGGTCCAAGATATCATTAGTACAAACATTCTTACCAAATTTCAAGAGTATTGGACTGAAAATGTGGCCTCTACAGCGTACACAAGGTTTTTCTAAGATCTGACCTAGTGACCTAGATTTTGACCCAACATGACCTATTTTCAAACTCATCCAAGATATTACCAAGGCAAACATTCTGAGGAACTTTAAAAGAGTATTGAACAAAAAACGTAGCCACAACAGTGTACACATGGTTTTTCTAAGATTTGACCAGGTGACCTAGTTTTTGACCCCACATGACCCATTTTCAAATGCAACTGAGATATCATCCAGACAAACATTCTGACCAACTTTCAAGAGTATTAGACAGAAAATGTGGCTTCTGGAGCTTACACAAGGTTTTTCTAAGATTTGACCTAGTGACCTAGTTTTTCACCCGTCATGACCCATTTTCAAACTAGTCAGAGATATTATCAAGGCAAACATTCTGACCAACTTTCAAGAGTACTGGACAGAAAATATGGCCCCTAGAGAATACACAACGTTTTTCTTAGATTTGACCCGGTGACCTAGTTTTTTATTCAACATGGCACATTTTCGTACTATTTCAAGATATAATCAAGACAAACATTCTGACCATTTTTCAAGAGTATTGGACTGAAAATGTGGCCTCTATAGTGTACAAAAGGTTTTTCTAAGATTTGACCTAGTGACCTAGTTTTTGACCCCACATGACCCAATTTCAATCTTGTTTGAGATTTTATCAATACAAACATTCTGACCAAATTTCACAAGTATCTGACTGAAAACGTGGCCTCTACAGCACACACAAGGTTTTTCTAAGATTTGACCTAGTGATCTAGTTTTTGACCCCACATGACCCAATTTCGAACTCATCTGAGATTTTATCAAGACAAACATTCGGACCAAATTTCACAAGTATCTGACTGAAAATGTGGCATCTAGAGCATACACAAGGTTTTTCTAAGATTTGACCTAGTGACCTAGTTTTTGACCCCACATGACCCAATTTCGAACTCGTCCGAGATTTTATCAAGACAAACATTCAGACCAAATTTCACAAGTATCTGACTGAAAATGTGGCATCTAGAGCATACACAAGGTTTTTCTAAGATTTGACCTAGTGATCTAGTTTTTGACCCCACATGACCCAATTTCGAATTCATCCAAGATTTTATCAAGACAAACATTCTGACTAAGTTTCATGAGGATTGGACTGAAAATGTGGCCTCTAGAGTGTACACAAGGTTTTTCTAAGATTTGACCTAGTGACCTAGTTTTTGACCCCACATGACCCAATTTCGAATTCGTCCAAGACTTTATCAAGACAAACATTCTGACCAAGTTTCATGAGGATCGGACTGAAAATGTGGCCTCTAGAGCGTACACAAGGTTTTTCTAAGATTTGACCTAGTGACCTAGTTTTTAACCCCACATGACCCAATTTTGAACTTGTCCGAGATTTTATCAAGACAAACATTCGGACCAAATTTCACAAGTATCCGACTGAAAATGTGGCATCTAGAGCATACACAAGATTTTTCTAAGATTTGACCTAGTGACCTAGTTTTTGACCACACATGACCCAATTTCGAACTCCTCCGAGATTTTATCAAGACAAACATTCTGACCAAGTTTCATGAGGATCGGACAGAAAATGTGGCCTCTAGAGCGTACACAAGGTTTTTCTAAGATTTGACCTAGTGACCTAGTTTTTTGACCCCACATGACCCAATTTCGAACTCGTCCGAGATTTCATCAAGACAAACATTCTGACTAAGTTTCATGAGGATCGGACTGAAAATGTGGCCTCTAGAGCGTACACAAGGTTTTTCTAAGATTTGACCTAGTGACCTAGTTTTTGACCCCACATGACCCAATTTCAAAGTCGTCCGAGATTTTATTGAGACAAACATTCTGACCAAGTTTCATGAGGATTGGACTGAAAATGTGGCCTCTAGAGCGTACACAAGGTAAAAAGTTGACGACGGACGACGCAAACCGGACGACGGACACAGCACGATCGCAATAGCTCACCAAGAGCACTTCGTGCTCAGGTGAGCTAAAAAAAATAGAGACCAAGTCTGGGTACTGTATGAGTAGTCCTTAACTTGTTTCATATCTAAAATGGCAATATTCATACCCTGCTTATCTCTTTGCCAGATGACAAAATTTTAGCCTTATCCAAATCAAAAGTATTCGAGACAAATTAAATGTGACTATGAATTTGCCTATTATAGGGCAGAAGTCACTGGGGTAGAAGAGAAAAATGTTGGTTACCATTAGGGTCATTTAAAGTCGGAAATGTGTGATAAAAGTTAAATTGCATTCCATGGAAGCTGGGGATGAATTTCAGTACAGTCGACCCTCGTTTATCCGGCCACTTCTGTTTCCTATGAATGATTCCGGATCAGCCGTATTTCCGGATCAACGAACTGGGATTGCTGGCATGGCATCAAACTTAAGCTAGGTCCATGTTGATAAGGGACACCGTGCATCGTAAGAATTACGACAGCGTATGTTTTACACAAGCACTTGTATACATGTCATTATTGCTCCTACGATTGTTCAGGTTTATAAAATAAAGGGTGTCATAAATTTGCATTTTGCCTTTTTGTTATTTGTCTGTTTTTGTACATGTCTTTTTACTTGTACCTAATTACATGCACATGCATACCTATTGTGTAAACAGGTGCGCTTGTAAAGTTCGGCACATTTATGACTTTTGAAAACACCATGAAAAGGGCGAAACAAAAAGAAAACACGATATTTACAGTATTTTAAATGTACATGATGTGTTGTCGAATTCCTGCGATAGTGTTTTTTTGGATGGTCTTCTTTGTACTGACAAATGTCTTTTTTCATGAAAGTCGAAACTTCAACTCATCTTTTACTGGTAGTGTAGACATTCTGTTGGCTTCTGATAGTTGTACTTTCAAAGTGGTAAAATGGCAAAGACTAATTGAGAATATAGATTGCCAATTGATTCGATATCGAAGACAGGCATATTTTCAATCATCTTTACAGTCTGTTAGGAGTAAAATATTTTCGAAAAACCTAACGAAATTTATCGTGTTTGGCGGCCATTTTGTGTGTACTTTGGGGAACATAAACATCTCGAGTAACACATGAATCAAACTGTTTTTTTTTTCCCTATGGTTTACCATTTAAATTGAAAATATTTGTTTTTGAAATGAAGGATTATTGAATATGCAAACAGACGGTATGTTCATATTTTAGTTTTGCGTTTAATTTTGAAAGATAAGTTTAAAAATACCCACAAAATCTTTGCGAACATTTCAGTTATTTTTTTAGTGATCGTTACTGTAATCAAGTAGATCCAGTAATAATTAAACAACAAAAGCGTGGAATTGTCACTTCAGTACTATGTGTATGGATAATCTGTTAAGTTGACAATTATCGATGGCACGAGAACGTCATTTAACAGTTTTCGAAAACACTACTTATTAACACGCGTGTTTTCAAAACGTGTGAAAATCGTCTGCAACAATTGACACTATTTAGACTGATACCCGTGTTATTCACGACGCACCAGTCCGAAATCGCTCGAAGTAGACTGTATTTATGATTTTATGATAACCAGTCTATGGTCCCGGGGAAAATAACAAGTCAGCATTGTGTGTAAACTGGTAGCCAGTTATCGATTTTTGTATCTGTCGGACGGTAACGGGAGATACAACGGATACCAGTTTAAATTGTGTAATACACAGTCAGGCCACGTCCGGTTTCTCGGATAAGGTTTGTACTAATTTTTAACCCTTCGTTCCCGACTTTTTCATTCCGGTTCCGGAATGCGGAATTCCGGAATAAAAAGTAAAATTTGTACAGAAAATATCCGTTTCCTGATGTTTTTGTCCGGATCCTGAGATTTCCGGAATTATGGAGCCCGAATAAACGCGGTTCGACTGTAGTTCAGTTGGCAAAATATTGCATCAAAACACACAAATATATGCATCAGGCAAAACCATGTCTTATGTAATATTTTAGGATTATCATGTACAAAAAATTACCAATCACTAAATAGACTCCCCTTCCCTCCAACAAACTTTTGATCATGAACTTGTGGTGAAAAAAACAAAACGAGACAAATAAATTACTTAAATATTTTGGGAGGTTTGAACTGGACTTGAATCCATCCATGCCAGTCAAAGAGACAGAGTAGCATAATAAGTATGCATGTCAAAATCAAAGTGTGATTTCTCAACGCTTATTTTTAGGGAATCAAACCAAATTTGAAAGGGGTTAACCCTTTAAGCACACAATCCAGAGTTTTCACAACCCTAACAGAGAAGGCCTTTGAAAACATTGTGGGGAAAGGAGAAAATGCTGGCTACCAGCATTTTCTCATAACCCCCCAGTGTTTTTTCTACCTATTCAAGGACAAATACTATCATTTGACAAAGATTTGGATTGAGGTCTGTAAATATATTTTTTAAGGATAATTCTAAAATTTTGTGGTACAGGGTTAAACTTAATGCATAAAATAATCCCTGCAAATTTTAAGAAATGGGATCAAATATTGGACTTAGGTTCGTAAAAAAGAAAAACTCAGCAATGATTTCTCTATATGTGATCAGAGGACTTTCTTCTTTTACCACAGAGTTAAACCCCTTTATGATACAAATAATATTACTCACCCCTGGAGGTGGCTGACCTCTATAGCCAGGTGGCCATACTGGTGGGACAGCATGTTGTCCACCCTGGGGAATCAGATTTAGAACTGGCTGATTCTGTGGACCTGTATACCCTCCTTTAGGAATAAATTCTGGAGCCAGTGGGTTTAAAATGTAAGTCTTTGTCATCTCAGCATTGTTAAGCAAAGATCGCCAGTGAGGTTCAGTCATGCCAAAAAAGCTGCCATTGTCATTGCACACTTCTAAATAATACTCCCACACTTTGCTGGAATTGAGAAAATCAAGATCCCTAAATTGAAAAAGAAATGCAGGGTAAACATTTGATACGTTAAAATGAAAAGCATTTGATTGCCTGATTCAGTGTTTGGTTATTGCTAAACATAACATTTTTTGCCAAATGGCAAAGTTTTATGACGATATGACAACCTACTGATCGATTTTCATGATTTTTCATGTGAACAATTTTTCTGAGTTGTGAATAAGTCTATGTTCAATAAAGAATACACGTATGTGAATGTATACGTAACATTGGCATATTTGTAAACAATGAAACCTGAACCCATCTAAGCTGGAGTGGATCATGGACAAATCTTTCATTGAGAACTTGAATTCATGGACTTACATACCAACAAAATTAACAAAAATTAGTACCCAACGAATATTTCTGGTTTCAGAGTATTCTCTAATACCTAAGCATAACTGTCAGACAACAAATTAAATCAACATTTCCTCCTTTCCCCACAATGTGTTCAACATTGTCAAATACAAATCCAATCATTTGAACAAGATTTCAGATATTGACTGCAAATGCTCCCAGTATGGACAAGTCTAAAATTTTCTTGTCAGGTAAGCAATAAAAGGATGCTTTCAGAGTCATCCTCTGACAAGTTTGTTCCCTTAGAAAGTGATGAGGGTTCCATGTTGTTGGCTTAGGGGTCCTCAATTCACCAACCAATATCATTTCAAGTCCATTTCTGGCTTTAGAAAGTAACATACAGTTTAGCCGATCAGAAGTTGTGATACTTTCAAATTAAGAGAACTCTTGAGAATATGAAAAGAATATTCTTAGGAATGGTTGGTGAATACTGACCCTGATAACAGAAAGCCTACAAATCTGCCTGAATAAAGCTGTTAACACAATATACCTACCTACATTTTCCCACCAAACACAGGGATACTGGATCACCAATGGCAATGACCAAAGACTGGGCTCGTGTAATAGCTGTATTTAACAGTTTAATATTGGACAAGAATCCAAGGTCTAGCTTATCAGTTGTAGCAGCATCTGTGGGACAGGTGTGTCTTGTTCTAACAGCACTCATTATCATGACTCGGAACTGTTTACCTACATGAGTGTATGCAATCTCACATCAGCTTATGTACTAATATTATTCTTTTACATTGATCATACAACAACTTCTTAAAACTTTGACTCAATGAATGCTCCCTGGTAGCTTAATCGCTGCCTGTACCATGGTCTATACAACTGAAAAAGTTGACAGAGCTCATCATGCAATTAGAACCCAGAACCCTTAACCCTTTGCCACACAATCCCAAAATTTAATAACCCTGAAAAGCACAGCTGTTGAAACATCTTGGGGGAAAAAAAGAGAAAAATGTTGGTTTTTCTCCTTTTTTCCACAGTGTTTTCTACCCTTCCAAAAGCTAATTTCAATTTTTGATTCATACTCATTTTGTCATCTAAAGTGCTTTCAATTTGGACAAGTGTACAATTTTGTGGTTTGGTAAAGAGTTAATGAATAGATCCTACCCTCTAGCCCTACACTTCTTTCTCCCTTAACCAGCTCCATTCTTATGGATCTGATGTTTTCTGTTGACCTGTCTGTTAGCCAATCAAAATCCTGCTTTCAAAATTTGAAAAGACAAGGAAAGGGATGGCAGACCTCTAATTTACAGCGCAATGTTTGTGCACCAGTTTCATTGATGAAGCAAACCTATGTTGAAATAGTTCTCTCATTAGCTGAACTACAATTGGTTACATTAGAATATAACATTGATTTATCAGGTGAAGCAAAGAAAACTATCAATGTAAGATCTTCCTACCAATCTTCCAATAGAACGGTCTTATTCTCTAAGATTTTCTAAATTTGAAAATAGCACAACTTCTGACTGACTAAACCATTTGGTTAGGCCAATCAGAAGTGTTACTTTCAAATTTTGAAAATCTTGGAGAATAAGACCAAGTATGTTTTTAAGAATGGTTGGTGAATACGGACCCAAGAGATCATGCAATCATAAGTATCTTTATTTCCATCAGTAAATAAAGATTTACACACACAAGTGCACAATAGTTGAACCTGGTTTAAGAGACCACACAAGGGAAATCTAAAAGGCGGTCTCTTACAGCAGGTGGTCTCTTATTGCAGGGTTGAACTTTTCAGCTTCTTGATTTTTTTTTCAGATCATTTTAAGACCATTCTTAATATGCTTGTGGAGGATATTAAAATATTGAATGACTTAATACATACACTTGAAATAGATCTATAACAAAAAATATAACATAGTAACATATTTCACATTAATCTGCGCATACAATTTAATTTTTATGAATTATAAACTAGAGCTGACACTGAATGTGACTTAATACCCCCGCCAGCGCTTTGACAGAAAAAAAGTGTCAAGTTCAAGGGGAGATAATTCCTCAACCAGGGGGAGTCGACACTTGAAAATTACGTATTGCAAATCTTCAATATATGATCAATATATATGCAAAGTTTTGATGCAATTGAAGGAAAACTGTAGGAGGAGTTCACAACACAAAATTGCTAGTATTTTGTACACAGACGGACACACCGACGGATGGACGGACAGACAGGCTGATTCCAGTATACCCCCGAAAACATTCGTTTTGCGGGGGTATAATCATGTTTTACTGGTTCACTGGTTCATTTGAACCATCTTTCGTTCTTTCCCCCCCCCATGCACACACACACACACAAACAAATTCTCTGTCTTATATTTAACCAGTTCTTTTATGTTGACCATCACAGTTAATGTGTCACAATTTTGACATAGAGACATGAAAATTGGCGCATCGCCAATTTATGGCATGTTGACAATTTTAGAAATTTTCTATTATGCAGACCCTTCCTATCAAAGATCAAACAAACAACCAAAATTGCGATTTGCTCAGAAAAAATAAACAAAAACTCTCTAATTAATGTGTGGTCAAGCAAATCCAAATCAACTTCATTTTTACCTGCACTTGCTATCAGTGTAGCATTATAAGGGTTCATACTGTGGAAAAGATATAAACCTTGCACCTCGCAGTTAGTTATTGACTTTCTAGTTTACTGCACTATCTATGCAATACACCTGGGTTATTTATAGTACAGCAATCAATCAAAGTGCATACTGCTTGCTCTGCCATATGCAAGTAAAGGTATACACAGGGAATTTATGATCTCCTCTTAGAGATTAATGTTGAAAATATTTTATATTTGGATGGTCTTCCAGATAATTTTATGAGCATTGCACTCAAATAATAGTTGTTTATTTGAAGAGAAAGATGGAAAAATATTGCAATTTTTTGAGGATTTGATCTCATCTTGGAGTAATATGACAGAAACTATATAATTTGCGTAGTCCCAGGAGCAAACATACAAACAGTCTGGCATTGTTTTTTGCGGTTTGTATGAAATTTAATGGTCGCCTATATGGGTATGATGGTCTAAAAACTCAAAATTTGCATGGTTGCTGGTAGGAGACACCAGGGGTCACTTATTACAGGTCATTTACATAGCAAAATTCATTGGGAGGAATTTAATGTGGTCGTTTACAGTAGGCGGTCGTTTATTGCAGGAGGTCATCGGGGCAGGTTCAACTGTACATACATCAAAATCAAAATTTATCTACATCATTCAAAAGAACATTTTATTCCTTCAAGTGTTTACTCTTTGAGAAATGGGTAACAACTAATGGTTATGGCCAGAAAGAAACCTTAGGATAACTTTATTCTAACTTCTAAACTTTGATAGGAAATTAAAATCTTCAATTAAGCAGCGAAAGACTAATGCTCCTGAATGCACATTGGAAAGTCTAAAAATTTTTAAGAAGTACCTACTCTGTTAAGAATTAAATAAGCACTAACCTTGTACATTTACAACTCTCTCTACGGCAATCCGAAACATTTTTCTTTTTCTTAGTTCAGCTCTAATACGAATGACCTGAAAATTCAATAATGTATGTGCACTGAAGGACAAAAAAACATTTGAAAAGCATTTAGAAAATAAACAATCATTCAGATCAGGCCAATTCACCCCTGGGTCATCATTTGAATGATTTCCATATAGAAGCCACCACTTAAAGCTACATACAAACTTCCAAAACGCCAGGTCTTGAGGTTGTGGATGAGAGGTCTGAAGCTTGTCTGCATAAAAAACAGCAGAACACAGTAGCTAGAAGTTTGACCTATTCAAAAATAATACTTACTATTTGAACAACCAACGTATAAGTCATAATAACTGACCATGCAGTTTCACCAGGCTTTTGGTTTAATGTGTAGAGGGGTTTTTTGTTTGTTTTACTACGAGCAGAGACGCTGGTTACATGAATTATTAATCTTAAGTCTTTTTTCCCTCTCAAGTAGCAAGTGAAATATGTAAAGACCGACATCAGAATTTCTTTCAAAAAGATCTTTACAGATGGATGGAAAACACACAGTAAGCAATAAATTGCTCACCTTGTACATGGACAAAATTCAATAACTCTTTGCCAAATGGCAAAATTGTAAACTGGTCCAAACTAAAAGCTTCTGCAAAAGGCAATGTAGCTCAAAGTATGGGATTTGCCTTCAAAAGAGTATAAAACAACATGAAAAAAAGGAGAAAATGCTGATTACCAGCATTTTTTTTTTATGGTCAGTTAAAATGCAGGATTGTTTGGTAAAGGACTGATGTCAATGAACTATAAATTGACAACACAAGTTATATTTTTTAAGAAATTAAATACAAACCTGATCAGAATATGGGGCTACAACACAAATTCCACTATCATCCAATTCTCCCCAACAAGAAGGCCAGTGTTTCTGCAGATGCTCTACTTGTTCAATAACCTCATAGATCTAAAAGGATAACAAACCAGCATAATAAATAAACCACTATTGTACAGGCTACTTGTCGTTCAATTAACCCTTTACTACACAAACCTGAGTTTAGACAACCTGAACAATAAAACCTCTAAAAACATAGTGGGAAAATGAGAAAATGCTGGAAACCAGCATTATCTTTTCCCACAATGTTTTCTACTTTCAGACACATATTCCATCATTTGAGCCACATTTAATCTATCGTCTGGAGATTCCTCCAATTTGGACCAGTCTAAAATGTTGTTGTGTGGTAAAGGGATATAAAAAAAAAAACAAGCCCATGTGACACTAAAGAAAAATATTCAAAGGGAAGCAAATTGTTGTTTAAGGAACATAAAAATATTGTGAGAAAAGGAATTTCAAGTCTAGTATATTCAGCCTACATGAGTACGAATATGAAGGACAAAAAAATATTTATTTTGGCATAGTCTAAAAATATGACCAACTGTCATAATTTGGCTCATGCATATGTGACATGTTAGTTTGTCTGAATTTAGTTTGTCTTAAACAAGTAAACTATGAAATAAGTCTTTACCTGACCACAAAACTTTAGACTGGTCCATTTTAGAAACATAGGAAGAGTGAATTGAATGTGTTTCAAATGATATACCGTATATAGGGTTTTTTTCGCGGGAAGGAAAGTTTCGCTATTTTCGCGAGTGGGTCATTCTCACAAAAATTATATTAGCTAAATATTCAGTACAATCTAAAAATCCTTCCTTTCATACGAAACATCAAGAGAAAAAAAATCTTCACTTAGACACACTTGTTTATTGTCAACGGAATAGACAAGTAATAATGTTCCTCTTGGTGCAAAGTGGCTAACAGATCTTTATAATCATTTAGAGGTAAAGCCCAACATTGTAAGAAATGGCTTTGAAAATGCTGGTATCTTGAAACAATGACTCAACGCAATGATCCATACATGATGTATAGGTAGAGTTGTCATTAGATACCGGTAATTATTATACATAAGTTCAAGCAAAGTCATTTCCTTTAGTTTCCTAGTGTCCATTTGTAGTCAAGTGATAGAACTATGAATTGTGAATAAATAAACCGAAAAGGAAATTCCTTAGTCTAAAATTTGAATAAATCTTTTTTCTTATTTATGTATATATTATACCATGGGTATCACTGGGAAAGGAGTAATTATGAGATTCTGAAATACATGACTACCAAGGTAAATCTTGTGATTCTATAGCTTTTTTCCCCATTTTGCAGTGCACTAATATGTTTGGTATGTAATACCAGACACACCGATAAGTATTTTTGTCCGGTTTGATGTTATCATATATTTACGATTCGCAAAAAATAGAAATATACCAATGAATTCGTGAAAATAAGAAACATGAAAAATTCATTTTGACCAAACTTGCGAAAATTTTGGGACGTGAAAAAACCCCGATATACTGTAATTCGCTCTGAAAGGGTAGAAAACATTGTGGGAAAATTAGAATATGCAAGTTTCAAGTGCCTCTCTTTTTCTCAAAATGTTTTCGAAAGTCTTTTTCCCTGGGCTCTTTAAAACATAATTATTTGGTAAAGGGTCAAGGAGAACTAGCCATTATAAAAATTATTGGAGTTATAAAATGGTGATGCAAGACAGGGAAGCGGCCTCTCAGACAACCATCAAATTCTGTGTTCTAATGTCTTTCAGGAAAGCAGTAATACATCTTCACATAATTTTCTTAAAACAAAATGGCAAGAGGAGAAATTCAAATCAACGTTTCCCTGGCACTCTCATCACCTTACTTTAATCATCAACACCTTTTGGAAAAGATCCAAATTTTGCAAATCTAAGCATGGTTTGTCTACAATAATTATACCACAAAACATAGTATGGTCTAGATCAGATAGTATGTTGTGTATAATATATTTCTCTCTAGTTTGAAAGTCTCTTGACTCCAGTTCAAAAGCATTTTAAATAGGTCAATCACAATCAAAGCTCACTCATTCATGCCTTTCTCATGTTTCCAATTCAAATGGCTATGGTTCCGCATTTCCTTGTGGAGGGCCCTTCTTCATAAGCAGTGCCCCCCAACTAGCAGTCTGGTTTATATTTTTATTTTCACACAAACAATAAATGCTGCCCTTTACAAGCTTAAATTTGATCCTTTACTGAACAATCACATATTTTAACCATCCTGAGGTTTTCAGAAACATGCGAAAATGTGGAAAAGCTGGGAAGCAGTATTTTATCCTTTTTCCACAGTGTCTTCCATCCTTTCAAAGAGAAATCATATCATTTTAATCAAATTCACTTTAATGTCTGCAAATTCTTTTCAATTTGGACAACTCTAAAAATTGGCTGTCTGAAAGTGAGGTTAAGACGCACTGTTCTGAGGTAACAACACATACCTCTGCAGTATTATAATATCCTGAACTATTCTCATGCTGTACTTCTTCCCCTCTGGCAGTGAAAAATGTTAATGGATAATACACACTATGAGCAATAGGGTCTTTAGATGCTGTCAGTTTATGATCATAAAACAGTTCCGAGGTAAACTCAATGATTGCACGATTGGATCTATAGTTCTCACAGAGCATCACTTTACTGGGGCTTGTGTCTGGGTAAAGATCATACATCCTCTCTAACAAGGATTTATGAAATTGTTGCTGCTGTCCAAAATCTGAAAAGGCTTCAGGGCTCATCTAAAATTAGAAAAAGATGTCATCATTTAACTCTTTACCACACAATCCCGACTTTTAACAACCCTGAGAAAGAAGCCTTTTGAAAACATTGTGGGAAAAGGAGAAAATGCTGGTTGCCAGTATTTTCTCCTTTTCCCACAATGTTTTCTACTCTTCTCACAACAAATTTCAATTCTTGTGTAACATTTACTTTTTCGTTTGCTAAAGCTTTCAATTAGAACTGGTCTAAAATTTTGTCTTTTGATAAAGAGTTAACTCTTCAATTGACAACAAAAATTATGAATGGTCCAAATTGAAAGCAATTAAAAGCGACAAATCAAATGTTGCACAAATTCTGAAATTTGTCTTTGAAAGGGTAAAAAACATTGCGGGAAATGAGAAAATGCTGGTTTCTCACAATGTTTTCAAAAGTCCTTCTCCTTCGAGTCATTAAAACTTGCGATTGTGTGTTAAGGTTTAATTATTGCAGTGCACTACTTTTAGAGAATGCCTTTAATTGGTTTAAAATGTGTCACATGATACAAAAGAAATGCAGTTATTTTCTAATAAATGCAATGCTTGTTCACCTTCATCATTCACTTAAAATTTTCTCAGTTTCAAAGTAAAATATTATAATGTAAGATTTATATAAAAAGATCCAATATGAGCAATTATACATATTTTGTGCCTAACTGGAAGTGAATGCCATTCTTTCATCTTGAAGCTTACCGTAATGCCATATGGTATTACTTACTTTGACGTATTAAGGGAGTTGCATTCATTTCCCAAAATGCAATACAATATACACATAAGATCCATTTACTTCTCTAGTCAATACCAATGCCATAATAAGATAGATTATTAGTATTAAAAAAAAAGGGTGTGAAATGTGATATAGAGTGGTCATCTTTCACTGGAAGAAGAGATGGAACCATACCTGCATATGATCTCCTGCAAGGACAACTCTAGTTTTAGGACCAGCTAATGCCAGAGATATCAACATTTCACACTCTAGAGCCTGGGCAGCCTCATCCAAGAATATGTGGGTGAAAAAACCTGAAATAAAACATTTCCTTACCTCTGTAGCAAACAATCTGCAATTTAAATTACTTTGAAGCTGAAGGCTTTTGAAAACACTGCGGGAAAAGAATAAAATGCTGATAACCAGCATTTTATTCTTTTCTACAATGTTTTCTGCCCTTCTATTTATTGAGCCACATGTACTTTGTTGTTTGCAAATGCTTTGGATTTGGATAATCTAAAACTGTGTCATGTGGTAAAGACTCAAACCTCTCACACCAAGAAAGCATGTCTTTTGCCTATTTGCTAGGAGACTTATTCTCAATTTTCTTACAGAAATTTTGACAAGGTAAACAAAGGAGAATTACCAAAAAGAAATTTTTTGCCAGGCTATAGCAATGTAAAACTTTGTGGCACAGGAGAAATTGCTATAAATAGGTCCTTAACCCTTTCCCAAACGACAAATTTTGGACTGGTCCAAATTTAAAGAGTTTGCAGACGACAATTTCATATTTGATGAAAATGGCAGAAAGTTATCAAAAAGGGTAGAAAACACTGTGGGAAAAGGAGAAATTGCTCGTTACGAGCAATTTCTCCTTTTCCCACAGTGTTTTCAAAAGATCTGTACTGCAGACACGTGAAAACAAGGGCTTGTTTGGGAAAGGGTTAAACAATTTTCTTTACATAACAGTGATATTATAAGAATTATTTTTGTCCCTGTTTATTCTTATTTTGTGACTCAAGAAACATAGCTTTGATGTTGGGGGTCCTTCGTGGCTCAGTGGTAAAGTGTAGGAGGCCTGGAGGCCCAAGGTTTGATCATCACTGAAAGCACTTGGGCAGGACGATACAAAGCCCCTGCCTTGTCCTGGTGAAACCCAGGACATACATGAATATGTGAGCTGTCTCGCAATGATGTAACTGAAATAATGTTGGAGGTGGCATAAAATACCATTCAGTAACTGCGATATATGAGCCATGCTCTGTGAAAAGGGGCTTAATGCATCTGCAAGAAGTACCGACTCGGGTCAGCCTGCCCAGTCTGTGCAGGCTGACCTGGGCCGATCTTTTTGCTATTGGTCAATTTTCTGTGTGTCGAAGTACCAGTCTACCTTCTGATACAGTGGGTTGCTAGACACAATGGGTTTTATGGATCCCTAATTATGTGATGTATTGCTTGGTATGATGCATCTCGGATATGCATTAAGACACCTTTTGCCAGAGCATGGCTCTTACACAGTACCTCACTATTTCCGGAACCAACTTTACAGCAAAAGACCATGAGACCATCTATATGACATACAGATAATCAACATGAATTCAGGTTTTATACATAAAATGCAAGGTAAAATTGTTGTGATAGGAAAATTTTTCTCACACTAGGCTCATAGATCCCAGATCTGACCATACATGTTTTCAAGCCAGATCCTGGATCTTCTCCAAAAGCATGTTAAGTTCCCAGATGCATATCAAGTGTTAACTAGGACTCTTACCTTCAGGCAAATCAATATCAGATAACAATCGAGCTGCACTTAACGTAGTGATGACTATTCTATGCTTTTCTACATCTTCTCTTTCAGGCTTCCTGAAGATTACAGAGAAATGATACATAACTTGTCAGACCATTTTACCAGCTGACAAAATTTTAGACTTGTCCAAAGCAAAAGCATTTGCATACAATGAAGTAACCATGATTCAAGTCTACAATTTTTTTTTTTTTTTGAAGGGAAGAAAACAATGTTGTGGTAAAAGGACAAAATGCTGTAACCAGCATTTCTTCCTTTACTCACAATGTTTTAAAAAAGTCTTATTGTTCAGGGCTGTTAAAATGCAGGATTGTTTGGTAAAGAGTTAAATGATAACTTGAGATGGGGCATCAGTTTGCAATGTTGGCAATACACACTGAAGCAATAAACTGCTGGTATTTTCTTTTGATTTTACTTTGATCATCAGCTTTGTGCTTTTTTTAATTATTATTTTCAGACACCTTTTAAAATTATTACATGCTCCAGTTAGCACTGTTACAATTCAAATTAAACTGTTTTTTTCTGATTCTGCCTTTTTGTTTGTATGCAGTTTTCAACATCATTTTGATTAAATCGCAGCAACAAGTGCACCTATTTATGCTTTTGTGGAAATTTTTACCAGTACTTTACATAATAAGCTTCCCTAACCACTTGCTGCTTTCCAACATAACCATCATGGAAACAATGATCAGGCCTTAGAGAGGATTGAATCCTGTTGCAATGGCTATCATCAATTACCCAAAAGATATTGGCCAAGCAGTGGATACAAACTAGCACTCTGTTGGTTTCAAGCCTTGTAAATTACCCACTGAGTTACTAGGCTCACCTACATTCTACCTGTTAAAAAATATCTACATACAGCAATTTCAAGATGTTTGTGATCAGCACAACTCATAAATTATACAATGCTGTAGATCTAGTATCAAATTGCACCTTTTATGCTCTAGTGGATAACTAGAGCTGTCACAGAAACTGACGAAATAACCCAATACATTGCTTTCATATGGAAGACAATGTTTTAATATGTATCACATACAAAAATATCTAACTTTACAAGATGACTTTCTAACCCTTACAAACAGACACTGTAAAATCATGTCCTGCACATCTTCATTTTTGCAAAATACCCTAACTCTTCAACAGGCAACAAATTTACAGCTTTTGCTGACAACATATTAGATGTAACTTAAATATTAAGATTTGTCTTGGAATGGGTAGAAAACATTATGGGAAAAGTAAAATTGCTAATGAAGGGCTTTTTCCTGAAGAGCTTTAAAAAAGGAATTGCACAGTATAGAGTTAAGAGGACTGAGACACTCACAGCAAATCTGGAAATGTACTCTGTGACACAATATTCCACCTATCTGTATTCAACACATAGATGGAATGATAGGTAGGCTAATCAAAGCATCTCTTCCAAAACATACCTATTGTGTGGGCAATACCGAAGTTGCAGAATGAATTGTTCGACCTAGTGTCAAAGATTTATATCAAATATCTGAAAGACATAGCATGATGACCATCAAAATTCTATGTACATTACCGAATAATTACACTCAATATACAAATCATTTTTTTGA
Source organism: Tridacna gigas (assembly GCA_945859785.2). Taxonomy (NCBI): domain Eukaryota; kingdom Metazoa; phylum Mollusca; class Bivalvia; order Cardiida; family Cardiidae; genus Tridacna; species Tridacna gigas. The sequence goes on along the minus strand of OX244030.2, from coordinate 44,607,507 downwards.
TTCAAAATCCAGTCATGTGATGACAAAAACTGTATGCTATTTTTCAATGAACGCAATGGGACTATTTTCTGTTTTTCCAAGTTGCTGTGTTTTGTCCAGTTTTAGATATCATGCAAGCTCCCTGTGTGCTATTTTAAGATTTCCATCGCTGAATCAGGCGGTCTCAGATAAATTAATTTCTTTTGCTTGAAAAACTTGAAAAAAAAATGAATAAACCTGAACAAAAATGTTTATTATTTTTATTTGTACCCCTAAACACAGAAAATACACCGTGGCAGATGTCATCAGTTACATCATTTGATACGTCAGCAGCGAATTTCTATGAAATCCAGGTCACTGAGTTAAATTTAGTGCACTGTTTAAACAGAAAATTTATTCATGCAAATGAAGCTGATTTCTTGTTTTGTGACTGAGTTATTCTAAGCTTGATTGGCAAGAGAACTTAAACATGGGAAAGCATGACAAATAGCTATATACTGATCAGAAAAAGGTAATTACATCTTGTAAGAAATTTGTCAGTTAAAACGATCATTCCTTTAATAGTAACATGTCCATTTCCTTGTTTTTATCGCAGTTTGTAAATTAATAGCTTTGAAACCATTGTTTACATTCAAATCAGCGGTTCACATAAAACGGTGGCATCATTAACGTAACATAGTTTGCAAGAAAATTCGGATCATGTCAGGATGGAAACAGGTAGCCTGACCTACCCCTCGATAACGGGTCGGTCAACGGTATACATGTATACATTCTGAGCAAAATATAAATAAAAATGTCAGTCAAATGCAAGTGTTGTCTGCTCAGCCCCAAGTTTAGATACTTGACAGATTTTCCGTCCAGAGTATCAGAAATTTCTATTTTGTTTCAAAAATCATTGAAAGTATTGATTTCGAAGCAGAAAAATGGCCATCTCCAACTGAAATAATATGTTGCAAGACTAAAAATAGATGGTGTATTTAGACGCATGCCACCATGGAAAAATAACTAATGTTTACTATTTGTCCAATGCTCTTTTCTCTCTCTCATTTTTGAAAATTGGTTCAAGTGAATACCGAGTTCCATCATAGGAGGTTGAGTGCATACTGTTGTGTTGCAGTCAAGACATAAAATGCAAAATGCCTTATTACATGGCTTAACATAACGCCCTTCGGGCATTATTTGCCATGTAATAAGGCAATTGCATTTTATTTCTTGATGGCAACACAAAAATATGCATTCAATCCTTTAAACACTGTGTCAGACCAGCTCAAAACTTACATGCAAGCACTTTGTGCTCAAAGGAGTTACGAAAAAAGTATTATCCTGAGTTAAAGGCCCCTTACCTGAATGATCCAGCATGTGGGCCATCCATCTCTTGTATACAGTACTGTAATACAGTGTCTGAGACAGTTTGTATCCATCTATGTCGATATAGAACTCTCAGAGGTCGTGCGTCTGTAATACCGTCCAGTACAAAAGGATGGAAAAACTCTTTAATGTAGATGTCTGCAGCACTGAAAGGCGGATGAATGCACAAATAGTGATGAATGTGCTTCCTATCTCATAACTGTGAAAGTACAAGTTTTTATACGCCATCAATAAATTAAAAACTTCAGAAAAGGATGTTGTGAAAGGAGATATTGCTTGTTACAAGTTTATTTTACAACCAGAGTGGATTCAGTCCACACAGCACAGCAGATCACATGAAGTCTGATCTTGGATGCACATTGTCTGCCATGCCATGATTTCCTGCCCCTTATGAATGAGAATTGGTAATATGCAGACCCAAATACATATTATAAAGAGCATTAAATTATTTTTTGTGCAGTCAAGCAGACTAAGTCTACAATCATGTTTCAATTCAAGAGATCACCTACCTGTTTGACTGGGTGCACAGAAGTATTCTTGTATTAGGTTCCTTCAACACATGTTTAGCACACTGGGCCAGCGTAAAAGTTTTTCCTGTCCCAAATGGGCCAACAATAAGTAATGGCGGTGTTGGAACGTGAGAATATGCTGCTACTTTTCTGATTGCATCTCGCTGATTTTCATTTGTCTTCTGACTAACATCTTCTTTCCAGTCCCTGAAAACAACAACAGGGCTCATATTCACTAACACTTCTCGATGTAATTCTCAATTTAGAAAGTAACACAATTCCCCAATGGCTAAACCAAATGATCCAAACTGAATGGCTTAGCCAAATGGTTCAGAAATTATGTTATTTTGAAATTCTCTTGAAAATCTGACTAAGAATGGTTAGTGGAAACACTCCCAGAACTTTCACAAAAGCTGATTTGATACCACTACCAATGATAAAAAAGACATATGCCTAAACAAAACATTCATTATACACGCCAATATGCATGTTCACATGGATTTAATTCTTCAACACTTTAGGGTAGACATCAGAAAATTATGTTTTGTACATCTACATTTTCTCATCAATAGTTGTATGAAGTCACATTGGCAGCAAGCTCCTGTGAGGAGTCATATGGACAGGCTCCTTTCAGTATATCCCAACAGCATTTAAGTTAAACTCTTGGAAAAAGGGATTCAATGCATCTTCACGATGCATTACATAAAGCAAGTTGTCACATAATATTGATCCATTTTGTCTTACAACCGACTGCTTCATGAGGTAAAATTTTCCTTTGACATGCAGGAAAATTTATCAATAACAAAGAGATTCTATTCAGGTCAGACTGCACCAACTGCTCGGTCTGACATGGGTTGGCACTTTTTGCAGGTGCACTATACAAGCTTTTCACAGAACATGACTCATCTGTACTGCAGGGGTATAACATGCTATGCAAACAGTTCTCTTTCTGTGCATAATAGGTTTTTAGTCATCATTTCCCCTTAAACAAAGAGTTTTCACATCTACAGGCTAATTTAGACCTATGACAAGTTTCTACAGAGTTATGAAAAGGACAATCATTTAACCCTTAGGCTGCTAAGCTCGACTCAAGAATCTTTTGCAGTGTAGATCAAGATGAGACTGCACAGAGCATGCAGTCTGATTTTTTATCTGCACTGTCTGATAATGAAATATTATATTCTTTCCGCTAGAAATAACTTTGAAATAGCAAAATTTGAATTATGAGTATTGGTTGGAAATTTGAATTATTACTATCGTTTGAAAAGTTTCATACAATTTATTTAGTAGGTTAAGGGTTAAAGGAATAAGAAAAATGGGGTTTTTTTTTTCCAAACATATGGAAAATGGCATGAGGGGAAAAAAGGAAGTTAACTAAAAGATCGTGAAAGCACAGAGCTTCACTTGGGCTTTAAGTGAACCCTTTTATAGAAATGGTGTCCGCTAAGGAAAATTTTGTTATCCCCCGATAGATCAATGGAATTTCAGTGGCCTATGGTATAAGTGTGCTATACCCATATGATTACTAAATGTGTAAAGGGGGTGTAACAAATGTAAAGTTCAACCTGTTGGAGTTAGGAAAGTGTTACAGATGTAGCTGGTTTGACATTGTTTGTTTCTCTCACAGGGTTGCCTGCAGTCATGACCAAATTGTTCTCAACTCTTTACAAAACAATTAAATCTTAGACTTGTCAAAACCGAAACCCTTGGCAGATAGCAAATTAAATGTGGCTCAAAAAAAGGAAATTGTCATTGAAAGGGTAGAAAACATGGTGATAAACGAAGAAAATACTAGATGCCAAGACTTTCTTCATTTTCTCCATGTTTTCTACCCATTCACTGATTTTCTTTTTTTCTCTGCAAATGTTTTCAAGGTGGACCAGTCTGAAATCTTGTTGTCGAGTAAAGAGTTAAGTACCTGAATTGGTCCTACCCCTACGTAAATCCAGATACAGAACTCAAAACAAGTATTTTTCTTTTCCTCTAAATATCTGTCCTTTGTATTAGTTGCACTAATTTACATCATGTCTAAAATTAGTTTGTATTCTCATTGGTGAACACTCTTTTGGATTATCTTTCAGACAGGCATCTGACTTTCAGCATAAGTCAGAGCTCCAGATGGAGGGAGGGATTTTGATTTCAAAATTGAAAATATTAGTAACTCTGCACTATACTCTATGTTATGGGTACTTATTAGAATTGTCTCATCGAGACGATTCTAATGAGTGCTCACAACATAGGGTTTGGAAGAGAAATAATGGATTTAGAATACTATCACTCCCTTTTATCTGGCGGTCTAAATTGATTTCAGTATTATTTTGTTGCAAGATTTTCCTCCCACAGAGACTGAAGTCAAAAACATACCATTCTACCTCAGGTAGTTTGTCTAGGGATTCAGGTTCTGGGAACACAATATCTAATGTTTTCAAAGCATCAACAGAAAAATGCATCTCACAGAGATGTATACGATTCAGTTGGAACTGTACCTGAAATCAAAATATTAACAGAAAGAAAGCTAAATTAATAAAATGTTCATATTACACCAGTAACAGAAACAAAACTGGTTTGGGAGACAGAAGGGGTAAAGCGTCCTCCTCTCATATTAGAAGTTTCAGGTTTGAATCACTTAACTCCTTACCACAAATTCAAAAGTTTTAACATCCTGACAGAGAATGCTTTTGAGAACAAAGTTGGAAAAGGATAAAATGCTGGCAACCATCACTTTCTCCTTTTCCAACAATGTTTTCTACCCTTTTAGTGAATTTAAGCTCATTTGTACCCATATCGAATCTGTAGTCAGCCAATGTTTTGAATTTGGAAGAGTCTAAAATTTCTTGTTTGGGAAAGGTTTAATGAACTGTCTACTTTAAGAACGACCCATTTTCTGATGAAAGCATTGTTTTGCTTTCAAGCAGGAATAATCTAGAGTGATTGATCTCAGTTAAACAATATTTTTCATGTCCCAATGTCAAAAAAAAAAACAAAAAAACAAGAGGGCCATGATGGCCCTGGATCGCTCACCTGAGTGCCTTAAAGTTATTTCTTTAATTTGACAAAGTGACCTAGTTTATGACCCCAGGTGACCCAATTTCAAACTCATATTTCACAAAGACAAACATTCTGACCAATTTTCAAGTCAATTGAACAAAAAAAGTAGCCTCTAGAGTGCCCTAAAAGTATTTCTTTAATTTGACCTGGTGACCTAGATTATGACCCCAGGTGATCCAAATTTGACATGGTCTTGGACTTTATCAAAAGAAACATTTTAACCAATTTTCAAATCAGCTGAATAATAAATGTGGCCTCTAGCGTGCCCACTAGGTATTTTTTTAATTTGACCAAGTGACCTAGTTTATGACCCCAGTTGACCCAAATTTAGACTGAGATTTTATAAAGACAAACATTCTGACCAGTTTTCAAGGCAATTGAGCAAATAATGTGGCCTACAGAGTGCCCACAAGGTATTTCTTTAATTTGACCCACAGACCTAGTTTATGGTTCCAGGTGACCCAAATCCAAACTCATCTGATATTTCATCAAGACAAACATTCTGGCCAAATTTCAGGTCATTTGAGCAATAAATGTGGCCTCCCAGTGACCTAGTTTATGACCCCAGTTGACCAAAATTCAGACTTATGTGAGATTTTATAAAGACAAACTTTCTGACCAATTTTCAAGGCAATCGAGCAAATAATGTGGCCTCGAGAGTGCCAACAAGGTATTTCTTTAATTTGACCTAGTGACCTAGTTTATGACCCAAGATGACCCAATTTTGAACTCAATGAACTCGTTGTGCTTAGATGGGCAAACAAACTTAGAAGAGAATCACTACATACCAAATATCAAAGCTCTAGCCTTCCAGTTTCAAAGATGAATTTTAAAGTTTTCCTTCTTTGTTCCTATGTTCGAACTTGTGAGCCTCCGGGCTGGGCCAGTTTTGATCCAAGCAGCATCCTTGGAACAAACTTGGGAGAGGTCTGCTAGGAGATGCTACATACCAAATATCAAAGCTCTACACCTTCCCGTTACAGAGAAAAAGAAATCTAAAGTTTTCCTTCTTTGTTCCTATGTTCGAACTTGTGACCCCAAGGGCGGGGCCAGTTTTGACCCCAGAGGCATCATATGAACAAACTTGGTAGAGGTCCACTCTGAGATGCAACATACAAAATATCAAAGCTCCACGCCTTTAGGTTTCAGAAAAGAAGAATTTTAAAGTTTTCCTGCTTTGTTCCTATGTTCGAACTTGTGACCCCCGGGGCAGGGCCAGTTTTGACCCCAAGGGCATCATATGAACAAAATTGGTAGAGGTCCACTAGAAGATGCTACATGCCAAATATCAAAGCTCCATGCCTTCCTGTTTCAGAGAAGCAGATTTTTAAAGTTTTCCTTCTTTGTTCCTATGTTGGAAATTGTGACCCCCGGGGCGGGGCCAGTTTTGACCCCAGGGACATCATATGAACAAACTTGGTAGAGGTCCACTAGGAGATGTAACATACCAAATATCCAAGCTCTACACCTTCCAATTTCAGAGAAGAAGATTTTTTTAGTTTTCCTTCTCTGTTCCTATGTTCGAACTTGTGACCCCTGGGGCTTGGCCAGTTTTGACTCCAAGGGCATCATATGAACAAACTTGGTAGAGGTCTACTAGGAGATGCTACATACCAAATATCAAAGCCTTACGCCTTCCAGCTTCAGAGAAGATGATTTTTAAAGTTTTACCTCTGTGTTCCTATGTTCGAACTTGTGACCCCCGGTGTGGGGCCAGTTTTGACCCAGGGGCATCATATGAACAAACTTGGTAGTGGTCTACTAGGAGATTCTACATGCCAAATATCAAAGCTCTATTCCTTCTAGTTTTAGGGAAGATGATTTTTAAAGTTTTCCTTCTTTGTTTCTATGTTCGAACTTGTGACCCCTGGGGCAGGGCCAGTTTTGACCCCAAGGGCATCATATGAACAAAATTGGTAGAGGTCCACTAGAAGATGCTACATGCCAAATATCAAAGCTCTATGCCTTCCAGTTTCAAAGAAGATGATTTTTAAAGTTTTCCCTCTTTGTTCCTATTTTCGAACTTGTGACCCCCGGGGCGGGGCCAGTTTTGACCCCAAAGGTATCATATGAACAAACTTGGTAGAGGTCTACTAGGAGATGCTACATGCCAAATATCAAAGCTCTATGCATTCCAGTTTCAGAGAAGATGATTTTTAAAGTTTTCCCTCCTTGTTCCTATGTTCGAACTTGTGACCACCGGGGCAGGGCCAGTTTTGACCCCAAGGGCATCATATGAACAAATTTGGTAGAGGTCCACTAGGAGATGCTACATATCAAATATCAAAGCTCTACGCCTTCTACTTTCTGAGAAGAAGATTTTCAAAGATTTTGCTATTTTTTTCCTTTTGGTTGCCATGGCAACCAGAGTCATGGGTGGAATTCAATCTCTTGAACAACTTTGGTAGAGCCTCACCCGAGGAACATCCCTGCCAAGTTTCATCAAGATTGGCCTAGTGGTTTAGGAGGAGGAGATGTTTAAAGAAATTGTGGACGACGGATGACGGACATTGGGCGATCACAAATGCTCACCTTGAGCACTTCGTGCTCAGGTGAGCTAAAACAAGAGGACCATGATGGTCCTAAATCACTCACCTGAAATGCAACTCAGCTCAACACCATAATGCTACATGCCAAATATGAAAGCTCTAGCCCTTATGGTTTGGGATAAGAAGATTTTTAAAGATTTCCTTCTTTATCTCTATGTGAAATCCGAGAACCCACAACATAGGGTCAACTTTTAACACCAGGGCCATAATTTAAAGTATTTTGGTAGAGGGTCACTAGATGATGCTACATGCCATATATGAAAGCTCTAGCCCTTACGGTTTGGGACAAGAAGATTTTTGAAGATTTCCTTCTTTATCTCTATGTGAAATCCGAGAACCCACAACATAGGGCCAATTTCAAAACTAGGGCCATTATTGGAAGTATTTTGGTAGAGGGCCACTAGATGATACTACATGCCATATATGAGAGCTCTAGCCCTTATGGTTTGGGACAAGAAGATTTTTAAAGATTTCCTTCTTTATCTCTATGTGAAATCCGAGAACCCACAACATAGGGCCATTTTCAACACTAGGGCCATAATTTGAAGTATTTTGGTAGAGGGCCACTAGATGATGCTACATGCCAAATATGAAAGCTCTAGCCCTTACGGTTTGGGACAAGAAGATTTTTACAGATTTCCTTCTTTATCTCTATGTGAAATCTGAGAACCCACAACATAGGGCCAATTTCAACACTATGGCCATTATTTGAAGTATTTTGGTAGAGGGCCACTAGATGATACTACATGCCATATATGAGAGCTCTAGCCCTTATGGTTTGGGACAAGAAGATTTTTAAAGATTTCCTTCTTTATCTCTATGTGAAATCCGAGAACCCACAACATAGGGCCATTTTCAACACTAGGGCCATAATTTGAAGTATTTTGGTAAAGGGTCACTAGATGATGCTACATGCCAAATATGAACGCTCTAGCCCTTAAGGTTTGGGACAAGAAGATTTTTACAGATTTCCTTCTTTATCTCTATGTGAAATCGGAGAACCCACAACATAGGGCCATTTTCAAACTAGGGCCATAATTTGAAGTATTTTGGTAGAGGGCCACTAGATGATGCTACATGCCAAATATGAAAGCTCTAGCCCTTATGGTTTGGGACAAGAAGATTTTTACAGATTTCTTTCTTTATCTCTATGTGAAATCCGAGAACCCACAACATAGGGCCAATTTCCACACTAGGGCCATAATTTGAAGTATTTTGGTAGAGGGCCACTAGATGATACTACATGCCATATATGAGAGCTCTAGCCCTTATGGTTTGGGACAAGAAGATTTTTAAAGATTTCCTTCTTTATCTCTATGTGAAATCCGAGAACCCACAACATAGGGCCATTTTCAAGACTAGGGCCATAATTTGAAGTATTTTGGTAAAGGGTCACTAGATGATGCTACATGCCAAATATGAAAGCTCTAGCCCTTAAGGTTTGGGACAAGAAGATTTTTACAGATTTCCTTCTTTATCTCTATGTGAAATCCAAGAACCCACAACATAGGGCCATTTTCAAACTAGGGCCATAATTTGAAGTATTTTGGTAGAGGGCCACTAGATGATGCTACATGCCAAATATGAAAGCTCTAGCCCTTAAGGTTTGGGACAAGAAGATTTTTACAGATTTCTTTCTTTATCTCTATGTGAAATCCGAGAACCCACAACATAGGGCCAATTTCCACACTAGGGCCATAATTTGAAGTATTTTGGTAGAGGGCCACTAGATGATACTACATGCCATATATGAGAGCTCTAGCCCTTATGGTTTGGGACAAGAAGATTTTTACAGATTTCCTTCTTTATCTCTATGTGAAATCCGAGAACCCACAACATAGGGCCATTTTCAACACTAGGGCCATTATTTGAAGTATTTTGGTAGAGGGTCACTACATGATGCTACATGCCAAATATGAAAGCTCTAGCCCTTAAGGTTTGGGACAAGAAGATTTTTACAGATTTCCTTCTTTATCTCTATGTGAAATCCGAGAACCCACAACATAGGGCCATTTTCAAACTAGGGCCATAATTTGAAGTATTTTGGTAGAGGGTCACTAGATGATGCTACATGCCAAAAATGAAAGCTCTAGCCCTTACGGTTTGGGACAAGAAGATTTTTACAGATTTCCTTCTTTATCTCTATGTGAAATCCGAGAACCCACAACGTAGGGCCAATTTCAACACTATGGCCATTATTTGAAGTATTTTGGTAGAGGGCCACTAGATGATACTACATGCCATATATGAGAGCTCTAGCCCTTATGGTTTGGGACAAGAAGATTTTTAAAGATTTCCTTCTTTATCTCTATGTGAAATCCGAGAACCCACAACATAGGGCCATTTTCAACACTAGGGCCATAATTTGAAGTATTTTGGTAGAGGGTCACTAGATGATGCTACATGCCAAATATGAACGCTCTAGCCCTTAAGGTTTGGGACAAGAAGATTTTTAAAGATTTCCTTCTTTATCTCTATGTGAAATCCGAGAACCCACAACATAGGGCCATTTTCAACACTAGGGCCATAATTTGAAGTATTTTGGTAGAGGGCCACTAGATGATACTACATGCCATATATGAGAGCTCTAGCCCTTATGGTTTGGGACAAGAAGATTTTTAAAGATTTCCTTCTTTATCTCTATGTGAAATCCGAGAACCCACAACATAGGGCCATTTTCAAGACTAGGGCCATAATTTGAAGTATTTTGGTAGAGGGTCACTAGATGATGCTACATGCCAAATATGAAAGCTCTGGCCCTTACGGTTTGGGACAAGAAGATTTTTAAAGATTTCCTTCTTTATCTCTATGTGAAATCCGAGAACCCACAACATAGGGCCAATTTCCACACTAGGGCCATTATTTGAAGTGTTTTGGTAGAGGGCCACTAGATGATACTACATGCCATATATGAGAGCTCTAGCCCTTATGGTTTGGGACAAGAAGATTTTTAAAGATTTCCTTCTTTATCTCTATGTGAAATCCGAGAACCCACAACATAGGGCCATTTTCAACACTACGGCCATAATTTGAAGTATTTTGGTAGAGGGCCACTAGATGATGCTACATGCCAAATATGAGAGCTCTAGCCCTTACGGTTTGGAACAAGAAGATTTTTAAAGTTTTTTCTCTCGGTTGCCATGGCAACCAGAGTTCTTCATGGAATTCAAATCTTTGAAGTATTTTGAAAGTGCATCACCTAAGGATCATTTCTGTGAAGTTTCACTGAAATCTGTTTTCAGAGAAGAAGATTTTTTAAGTGATTGTTCACGGACGGACGGACACACGGATGGACGGACGGACGGACGCCGGACAATGATCGATCACAATAGCTCACCCTGAGCACTATGTGCTCAGGTGAGCTAAAAAGGGTTTAAACAGAATTTAATTCAATCAAAATTATTCAACTCTTCACCAAATGACCAAATTTAAGGCTTGCTCAAATTTAGAGCATTTACAGATGACAAATTAAATGCTTCTACAATAACTGGCTTTGTCTTTGAAAAGGTAGAAAGCACTGTGGGAAAAGGAGAAAATGCTGGTTACCAGCATTTTCTCCTTTTCCTACAATGCTTTCAAAAGGTTTTTTCCTCGTCAATTGTGTGGTAAAGGGATAAAAACTGTTTTGGCAAGAAGACCTAGAGTTAAAAATACTGGACAAATATCAATGTAAGATCAGACTGCATCTTCCATACAGTATGACCCTGATCTATGCTCCTTGCAAAAGCAATAAAGATTTATTCATTAATTTCACTTTAGACATATTAACAACCTGTCAAACAGACATTTCACTCCATCCACTTCTCCAACAGTATCTTTACAAGTTGATACAAGAAAAGGAATATTTTTCTTTATTATTTCATATTAATGTAAACTTCAAAAATTTTATGTTAATGATCCTTAATATTATGTCTTAGCTGTTCAGTCTTTTTAACCAATAACAGAACAATCCTTCTTTTTCACACCCTTAAGAAGGATTTTAAAAATATTGTGGCAATAGGAGAAAATGCTAATTACCAGCATTTTCTCCTTTTCCTACAATGTTTTCTTCTCTTTCAATGATACATCTTATCATCTGAATCACATTTAATTTCCTGTCTGCAGTTGTTTACAAACTGGACTATTCTAAAATTTTTGTTCATTGAAGAACAGATCAAATTATGCTCATCTGCAATATGCATCCATTATAAAGTCAAACTCACCTCAACAAAAAATTCTTGATCACATGTTAACTGTAATTCATCCACACACTCTTTTGACAGTCTAAGAAAAATAAAATTCTTTCCCCTGTCCTCAATCATTGCTTCATAAACCTGGAAAATAAGAAAAATTCAAAAAGAAAGTTAAAAGTATCAATTATGCCCATCAAGCCGACATATATGTCCTTTAATACAATCATTTATTATATACCTGAGATTTTTCCGGCTCAAATACCTGTATCAAACACGGATGAAATAACATGACAGTAAAAAAAATCTGTATCTGCACTCTGTGAAATAGTGCCAAATATGGTATTGGTGATGTAACTCCCGAGTGAAAAACATACATATTGATTTGCGATTTGATTGGTCAAAATTTTCTCTATGATATTTAATCCACCATTCATAAAAATGACATTTCTAACGACTTCACCCTTGTTTGTTTACCAATTTACAAACATAATGTGAAGAACTACAAAATTTTGTCATTTAAAGCTGTAGGTATATAATAAAAGGAATATAATGTTGTAGTAACTTTCTTGATGCTTATATTTACTTCACGCTGCATACAAAAATTTTGAAATCTCACTTGACTTTTAGTCTCGTGCATTATCAAAATTTCTCACGCTGCCCTCATTAAATTTAAGCACTAGGAAAGTTACTACAACATAATAATCAGTATTTACCAATTATCAGTAAGCAGCAAACTTGTATTAGGGGAGGGGCATGTTGCTGTAAGAGGGGGATTTCTCCCTACCATCCCGGCATCAACATGGTTGTACATCAAAGCAGGTCAAATTTATCTTTATTTCAAAATGAGTAGAATAATCATATCTCAACATCTTCAACTTATAATAATTTTTCATAAACTTTGCCTTGTATAACATTTTGTAATAGTTATATTACCTCCTGTTTTCTTGTAAAAGATCAGAGAGAATACAAAGTGAAGTGAAATGAAGCAGCTTCTAGTTTTTTATGTAAGAACACTTGTGTTAACTCTTTACCGAATGCCAAAATTTGGACTATACCAAATTGAATACATTTGCAAACGACAAATTAAATGAGCTCAAATGATCTTTTTTGTCTATGATAGGGTAGAAAACATTACAGGAAATGGAGAAAATGCTGGTTACCAGAATGTTCTCCTTTTGCCCTAGTGTTTTCAAAAGCCTTCTTCCCCAAGGTCGTTAAAAGCTTGGACTGTGTGGTAAAGGATTAAATGATCAACTGCTATTTTGTCCTTGGATAGCTACTTAACTCTCTACAAGGTATCAGAATTTTATAAATGTCCAAATTGAAAGAATTTGCAGACAACAAATAAAGTGTGGATCAAATGATGGTTTTCATCTTTTAAATGATAGAAAACATTGAAGAATATGGAAAAAATGCTAGTTACTAGCATTTTATCCCTTTCAAACGATTTCAAATACTTCTTTAGGGACATGGAAATACTGGACTGGGCTGCATTGTTTGGTAAAAGGTTTAGACGGGTAATTGCTCAATACATGTAAATTTCATCTCTTTTTTTTTTTTTCCTACTGGGGAACGTAATTTGCCTCTTAAGACAAGCTAAGTGCTCTACAGAGGTGGCTTTCAGACAGGCATGACCGTACCTTCTTCGGTAGAACTTGACTTTTACTTCCATTTTCATGGGGCGCAAGCCAGACAAGATTTGTACTTTTAAGAATCAGTCGACCAGCGACCGAGTCCACGGACAAATCATCCTCAAGTTTCATCCTCGCAAACAGCTCCCCATCCTCGGCAAACTTGGCTGCAGATAGTAACCCAGGCATGAGCAAAAATCTGTTTACCAACTGTAGAGAAGTGGTAATGTTGAACCTGTAATATAAATATACTACACGTATGTAAATATCAAACATATTGTTTGAAATTCATTCATGTACTTCCAGGTGCATGAAATACAGATATATTGCATAAAAAATGCTCCTTTTCCTACAATGTTATCGAAAATTGTTTACTACAGGTCCCAATAAAGCCCTTTTTTTACATACCATTCAAGTAAATTGATAGATATACATATATTTGCCAATTAATGCAAAATTTGCCATCTGATGCTATTGATGACATTTACATTTTTTCTGGTAAATATTTTCTAAGAAAATAACTTTCTTAAAATGAGAAATTTTTCCATTTCTCAGTTTTCAAACCACTCTCTTATCCCTAAAAATGCTAAATAAATGAAATAGGCATTCTCCATAGTACTACAGATACTGGTATTGCAATTTCAAGGCTGTTTTTGTCAAAATATCTGGCAAAGAAGGGGACAGAGTAAATCTAGATCTGACTTCTCAACAGTCTAATCTTGATCTACACTGCCTATATAAGCACTCATATCTATGAGTTCAGTACTACAAGGGCTAATCATTGTATATTTTGTCTTCATTTTTATCTCTCCAAAGACTTTCAAAGAGCTTACACCAAATACATACATTTTCAGGACTCTTTGTAATAATATCCCACACAAAATCTTTCAGTATATAAGTAAGATCAGAATGTTTTCTATACAGCCTAACCTTAATCTACACTGTGAGCTATAACCAACTCAAGCTTTCTTGAAATTTATTTAACACTGAAGTTTTACAGTGGACTTACTTTGAAATCTTTTCTATCATGGATAATTCTTCAACATATAACATCTGATGCATCCACAGTCTGTAATTCTCTTTACTAGGGGAATGCATTAGATGATCTGAAAGTTTAAATTTGTCCATTTCTGGGAGACAGTATTTATCTACTAATTCAAGACTCTTCACATCTTCTGGCATCATTCTGTAAAATAAATACAAATCCAATATCCCTTGCACTGCTCTTCATCGGTCTACAAAAATTTCTCCGTTGATGATAATGCTAAAATATGTTATAGTTTCAAGCAAAACTTTATGGTTATAAATTCAATTCTTATCGGGTCCTAAAACAACAAGACATATTTTCAAAATGAAACTATAGGGATATAAGCCCAGGCAGTCTTGTATCCCTTTTGATGTAAAACTATGTTTGATTTCACCACAGGGCTGGGTTAAGAATCCTGATATTGCTCATCTCACAAAGACATTCAATTTGAAAAAACTTCATGAAATGGACATGTGGAGGGTTGATCTATCAGAAATTCTGATTGCTATACCTGTCCAAGAATAATTGTGATCATGGGAAAATATGAAATGATCTACAATATGGGTGTCAACATGACGCACTGACATCATCTCAGTGGATGTTATCTGTTAGTGACCACACTGCCTCCTGTAGACAAGCTGTTTGTCTTGCAAACCACTTGAGAAAATATGTGGCAAAAAGAAAAATGGCCTGTGACAAGCAAGTCCTCTTTCTGCAACATGTTCTAACATGTTTTTGTGCTTGATGACAAGTACAGTAAAACCCCTCTATTAAGACCACCTGTGGCACTTTTGAAAATTGGTCTTATTAGCGGGTGGTCTGATTTCCGGGTTTCACCCACCTAGATTTTGAATCATACCCGAACTCTACTTGTGCTAATTATTGAACAGCCTGACGTTTACAGTTTATTATTTTTTTCCTTTTCGGGTTTTTTTTTTTTTTTTCCCCCCATTTTGAATGTTCAAACAGTTAGAACTACTAATCGTCGATCGCACAGTTGACGTGTTCACCTGTTTACAAATCGCATATTCTGTGCGATAAAAGTATGGCTTTAATGTGTAACAAAAACAAAAAAATTAGCCCATGTCGATCAATAAATACTAACGCAAGCGTCTCAAATTACAACAGCTGGATGCAAAAAACAAATCATAATTACCCGGATGTCGACATGTTTTTCACCTGGGTCAGCAATGTGTTATAAACGCTTGATTACCGTATAATTAATTCTTATCAGTTCTTTGGTCATTTGATTATGTAAGGTAACACCATGACCACTTAACACAATCATGCTACAATAGTCGATACATAAACAAAAGACCGATAATTGACTGTCAGTTCCATCGGACCCAAGAATGTTCGTACACGAAGAACAGCCTACAGTGCCCAATTGCGGACGCGTGAAAATTAACCGGTCGTAATGAAGTGAAAATTAGTGGTCGTTTCCGGGGTTTAAAATCTATAGGTAATTTCTCATTGGTACTGGAAATGGCGGTCATAATTTCGGAATAGCAGGGTGCCCATATTTTCGGGGTCGTGGTCATTGATTATGAAGAAGGAAAAATTCAGTTTTGACAAAAATCGTTTGCAATAGCAGGTTGCTCATATTGCCGGGGTGGTCATGAGGAGAGGTTTTACTGTACATGTTTTCAAAAATTTTTATAAATGCTTCCTCACAGTGTTTGTTTACACAATTTTATCTTGTGAATGCTGTATTTCCAAAGCCTGTCACTTTAAGGGATGTATAAAGTCACATTTGTGCAGGACTGGGTAAACCAAAAACAGTAAATAAGGTATACATACTGCTGCTTATAGTGGACTACATGAACTTGGTCAGATCTCCATCGACCTTGTTGACTCAGTCTGATTTCTGACAAAACTTTTTCTGTATCTGTGACAGGAGCTGATTCTATGTGCATCTCCCTGCTTAACACAGGCTCTGACCCAAAGTCAAAGACAAGAGTTTGTCGAAAAGTACCATAGATATCGGTTCTAAACACTACCTGCAAAGATTAACAAGAGGGCCATGATGGCCCTGGGTCGCTCACCTGAGTCAATAGGCAAAATTCACTCAACGTGCATAATCCAATTTCTGACCAATTGTCAGGTCAATTGAGCTTAAAATGTGGCCTCTAGAGCGTTCACAAGGAATTTCCGTAAGTTGACCTAGTGACCTAATTTATCACCCCACGTGACCCAATTTAGAACTCATCAAAAAATTTATCAAGACAAACATTCTGAACAGTTTTCAAGTTATTTGAGCAATAAATGTGGCCTCTAGAGTGCCCACAAAGTGTTTCTTAAATTTGACCCAGTAACCTAGTTTATGACCCCAGCTGACCCAATTTCAAACTCACCCAATATTTCATCAAGACAAACATTCTGACCAACTTTCAAGTCAATTGTGCATGAAATGTGACCTCTAGAGTGCCCTAAAGGTATTTCTTTAATTAGACCTAGTGACCTAGATTATGAGACCAGCTGACCCAATTTTGAACTCATCCTAGATTTCATCAAGACAAACATTTTAAGCAATTTTCAAATCAATTGAACAATAAATGTGGCCTCTAGAGTGCCCACAAGGTATTTCTTTAATTTGACCTAGTGACCTAGTTTATGACTCTACATGACCAAATTTAAAAAAGTTTTAACTGATCTGAAAATTTATCAAAACAAACATTCTGAACAATTTTCAAGTCATTTGAGCACAAAATGTGGCCTCTAGAGTAGCCAAATGTATTTCTTTAATTTGACCTAGTGACCTAGTTTATGATCCCAGTTGACCAAAATTCAGACTCGTATGAGATTTCATCAAGACAAACATTCTGACCAATTTTTAAGTCAATTGAGCAAAAAATGTGGCCTCTAGATAGCCTTAAAGGTATTTCTTTAATTTGACCTAGTGACCTAGATTATGACCCCCGTTGACCCAATTTAGAACTTATCTGAAAGTTTATCAAGACAAACATTCTGAATAATTCTAAAGTCATTTGAGCAATAAATGTAGCCTCTAGAGTGCCCACAAGGTATTTCTTTAATTTGACCAAAAGACCTAGTTTATGACCCCAGGTGACCTAATTTCAAACTTATGTGATATTTTATCAAGACAAACATTCTGACCAATTTTCAAGTCAATTGAGCAAGAAATGTGATCTAGTGACCAAGATTATGACCCCAGGTGACCCAATTTTGAACTCATCCTAGATTTCATCTAGACAAACATATTAACCAATTTTCAAATCAATTGAACAATAAATGTGGCCTCTAAAGTGCCCACAAGGTATTTCTTTAATTTGACCTAGTGACCTAATTTAAGACCCCACATGACCCAAATTCAGACATATGTAGGGTTTATCAAGACAAACATTTGGACCAATTTTTAAATCAATTGAGAAATAAATGTGGCTTCTAGAGTGCCCACAAGGTATTTCTTTATTTTGACCAAGTGACCTAGTTTATGACCCCAGGTGACCCAATTTCAAACTCATCTGATATTTCATCAAGACAAACATTCTGACCAATTTTCAAGTCAGTTGAGCAAGATATGTGGCCTCAAGAGTGACCACAAGGTATTTCTTTAATTTGACCTAGTGACCTAGCTTATGACCCAGGTGACCCAATTTTAAACTCATCCTAGATTTTTTCAAGAGATTTTATCAAGACAAGCATTCTAAACAATTTTCAAGTCAATTGAGCAATAAATGTGGCCTCTAGAGTGCCCAAAAGGGTATTTCTTTAATTTGACCTAATGACCTAGTTTATGATCCAAGTTGACCCAAATTCAGACTCATGTGAAATTTTATCAAGACAAACACTCTGACCAATTTTCAAGTCAATTGAGCAAATAATTTGGCCTCTAGAGTGCCCACAAGGTATTTCTTTAATTTGACCTAGTGACCTAGTGATCCCAGGTGACCCAAATCCAAACCCATTTGAGATTTTATCAAGACAAACATTCTTACCAAATTTCAGGTCAACTGAGCAAAAAATGTGGCCTCTAGAGTGCCTACAAGGTATTTCTTTAATTTGACCAAATGACTTAGTTTATGACCCCAGGTGATCCAATATCAAACTCATCTGATATTTCATCAAGACAAACATTCTGACCAATTTTCAAGTCAATTGAGCAAGAAATGTAGCCTCTAGAGTGCCCTCAAGGTATTTCTTTAATTTGACCTAGTGACCTAGATTATGACCCCAGGTGACGCACTTTTGAACTCATCATAGATTTCCTCAAGAGAAACATTTTAACCAATTTTCAAATCAATTGAACAATAAATGCAGCCTCTAGAGTGCACACAAGGTATTTCTTTAATTTGACCTAGTGACCCAAATTCAGACTCATGTGAGATTTTATCAAGACAAACATTCTGACCAATTTTCAAGTCAATTGAGCCAAAAATGTGGCCTCTAGAGTGCCCACAAGGAATTACTTTAATTTGAGCTAGTGACCTAGTTTATGATCCCAGGTGACCTAAATCCAAACTCATCCGAGATTTTATCAAGACAAACATTCTGACCAAATTTCAGGTCATTTGAGCAATAAATGTGGCCTCTAGAGTGCCCACAAGGTATTTATTTGACCTAGTGACCTAGTTTATGACCCCAGGTGACCCAATTTCAAACTGACTGAACATGTTGTGCTCAGGTGGGCTAACAAACTTAGAACAGGTTCACTACATACCAAATAACAAAGCTCTATGCCTTCAAGGTTTAGAAAAAAAGAATTTTAAAGTTTTCCTTCTTTGTTCCTATGTTAGAACTTGTGACCCCCGGGCCAGGGCCAGTTTTGACCAAAGGAGCATTGTATGAACAAACTTGGTAGCAGTCGGCTAGGAGATGCTACATGCCAAATATCAAAGCTCTAGGCCTTCCAGTTTCAGAGAAGAAGAATTTTAAAGTTTTCCTTCTTTGTTCCTATGTTCGAAACTTGTGACCCCCGGGGCAGGGCCAGTTTTGACCCCAGGGGCATCATATGAACAAACTTGATAGAGGTCCACTAGGAGATGCTACATGCCAAATATCAAAGCTCCACGCCTTCCAGTTTCAGAGAAGAAGAATTTTAAAGTTTTTCCTTCCTTGTTCCTATGTTTAAACTTGTGACCCCAAGGGCGGGGCCAGTTTTGACCCCAGGGGTATTATATGAACAAACTTGGTAGAGGTCAGCTAGGAGATGCTACATACCAAATATCAAAGCGCCATGCCTTCCAGTTTCAGAGAAGAAGAATTTTAAAGTTTTCCTTCTTTGTTCCTATGTTCGAAACTTGTGACCCCCGGGGCGGGGCCAGTTTTGACCCCAGGGTCATCATATGAACAAACTTAGTAGAGGTCCACTAGGAGATGCTACATGCCAAATATCAAAGCTCCACGCCTTCCAGTTTCAGAGAAGAAGAATTTTAAAGTTTTCCTTCTTTGTTCCTATGTTTGAACTTGTGACCCCCTATGGCGGGGCCAGTTTTCATCCCAGGGGCATTATATAAACAAACTTGGTAGAGGTCCGCTAGGAGATGCTACATACCAAATATCAAAGCTCCACGCCTTCCAGTTTCAGAGAAGCAGATTTTTAAAGTTTTCCTTCTTTGTTCATACGTTCGAAACTTGTGACCCCCGGGGCGGGGCCAGTTTTGCGCCCAGGGACATCATATGAACAAACTTGGTAGAGGTCCACTAGGAGATGCTACATGCTAAATATCAAAGCTCCACGCCTTCCAGTTTCAGAGAAGAAGAATTTTAAAGTTTTCCTTCTTTGTTCCTATGTTAGAACTTGTGACACCCGGGGCGGGGCCAGTTTTGACCCCAGGGACATCATATGAACAAATTTAGTAGAGGTCCACTAGGAGATGCTACATGCCAAATATCAAAGCTCCACGCCTTCCAGTTTCAGAGAAGAAGAATTTTAAAGTTTTCCTTCTTTGTTCCTATGTTTGAACTTGTGACCCCCGGGGTGGGGCCAGTTTTGACCCCAGGGGCGTCATATGAACAAACTTGGTAGAGGTCCACTAGGAGATGCTACATGCCAAATATCAAAGCTCCACGCCTTCCAGTTTCAGAGAAGAAGAATTTTAAAGTTTTCCTTCTTAGTTGCTATGTTCAAAACTTGTGACCCCCGGGGCGGGGCCAGTTTTGACCCTAGGGACATCATATGAACAAACTTGGTAGAGGTCCACTAAGAGATGCTACATGCCAAATATCAAAGCTCCACGCCTTCCAGTTTCAGAGAAGAAGAATTTTAAAGTTTTCCTTCTTTGTTCATGTTTGAACTTGTGACCCCCGGGGCAGGGCCAGTTTTGACCCCAGGGACATCATATGAACAAACTCGGTAGAGGTCCACTAGGAGATGCTACATACCAAATATCAAAGCTCTACACCTTCTAGTTTCAGAGAAGAAGATTTTTAAGGATTTTGCTATTTTTTTCCTTTTGGTTGCCATGGCAACCAGAGTTATGGGTGGAATTCAATCTCTTGAACAACTTTGGTAGAGCTTCACCTGAGGAACATCCCTGCCAAGTTTCATCAAGATTGGCCCAGTGGTTTAGGAGAAGAAGATGTTTAAAGAAATTGTGGACGACGGACGACGGACGACGGGCATTGGGCGATCACAAAAGCTCACCTTGAGCACTTTGTGCTCAGGTGAGCTAAAAAGCTATTTGAACTACCAGTACCTCTCTGGTATGTGACAAGACTTTCAACCATTTTTCTTTTCTCTGTTAGCTATTTACCTGTTTTCAATAGTATTTCAATTGTCCTACTATGGCCAATGCATCTATATAAATCACAAACAAATTACCCTAACATTTCAATAATAACATTTTCTCCTTTTTCTACCCTTTTATAAAAGATACGGCCAACTGAACATAATGTCTTGCAGTTCAACACCAGTTAAACCACTTATATAAAGAACTGTATCTATGTTCTCTGAGTCCATTTACCATAAATGTGGCAGGACAGTACAGATGCCTTCTGGATATGACAAGGATGTAAAAAAAGAGGGAAAAGAATTCAGAAATTCCTAACCTTCACTCTGTAGACATATTCTCCTGGCCTATTTATAGTAATATCTGGGTTTTTCCACTCCTGACAATGTGTCTCTAGGTTTTGATACTTTTGAGTTTTCTTTGGCCCAACAGATATACTTGATATGTAGAAATAATTTGAGGATGCTTCATCTAACATGACCACTCGTAATATACACAGCTGCAAATAGCAAATAATATTCATAATACATAATACTCGTAATATAAACAGCTGCAAATAACATTAATTCTAAAGCTCTCACTTGAGTAAACCCATCTAGGACTGATGAAGTTGAAGATATCCTGGTTGTGATGGTTCGTGACCTACTATTTTTTATCCAACATGACCCTGTTTCAGGAATTTGTGCAAGGTATTATCAAGGCAAACATTCTGATCAAATTTAATGAGTATCAGACTGAAAATATGGTCTCTACAGTGATAAAAAAGTTTTTCATAAGGTTTTTCTAAGATGTGTCCCAGTGACCTACTTGTTGACCTTATGTGAATTAATTTCAAACATGTCTGTGATATGATCAGGACAAACCTCCTGACAAAT
Source organism: Tridacna gigas (assembly GCA_945859785.2). Classification (NCBI taxonomy): domain Eukaryota; kingdom Metazoa; phylum Mollusca; class Bivalvia; order Cardiida; family Cardiidae; genus Tridacna; species Tridacna gigas. The sequence continues at coordinate 44,585,657 of OX244030.2, read as the reverse complement.
TTTTGTTAAAATCAGACAGAAAATGTGGCCTCTAGAATGCACACAAGGTTTATCTAAGATCTATCCCAGTGACCTACTTTTTGAGACGACATGATCCAATTTTCAACTTGTCAAAAATATCATCAAAAAAAATATTCTGACCAAGTTTCATGAGTATCAGACTGAAAATATGGCTTCTAGATTGCACACAAGGTTTTCCTGTGATGTGTCCCAGTGACCTATTTTTTTATCCAATGTGACCCAGTTTCAAACCTGTCTAAGATACCATCAAGACAGTTATTCTGATTGACATTCATGAGGATAATACAAAGTGTTGCCTCGAGAATGCATAAAAGGTTTTTCTAAGATTTAACCAAGTGACCTACATTTTGAACCCACATGAGCAAATTTTGAATTTGTCCAAGATATCAAGATACAGACAAACATTAAGACCAAGCTTCATGAGACTCAAATGTAGCATCTAGAATGCATGTAAGGTTTTTCTAAGATTTATCTCAGTGACCTACTATTTGACAATCATTGTGGGAAAAGTAGCAATTTAAAGTTCAAAATTTCAATTTCTTGTTTACGCAATAAAGTCTGCATTTGTGGTCGGATTTTCGTGAAACTTGCACAGTTTGTTTATCTCATCAATAGCTTAAATCCTATTGATTTTGAAAAAATCTGACAATCAGTGTTAGAAAAGTAGCCATTTAAATTTCAAAATTTCAATTGCTTGTTTATGCGATAGTCTGCATAGTGGTCTGATTTTTGTGAAACTTGCACAGTTTGTTTATCTCATCAATAGCTTGAATCCTATTGATTCTGAAAAAAATCTGAAAAACAGAGTGGGAAAAGTAGCCATTTAAAGCTCAAAATTTCAATTTCTTGTTTACGTGATAAAAGTCTGCATTTGTGGTCTGATTTTCATGAAACTTGCACACTTTGTTTATCTCACTGATAGCTTGAACCCTATTGATTTTCTAAGATTTATCTCAGTGACCTACTATTTGACCTGACAAGACCCAATTTCGGCCTTGTCTGAGATATTATCATGAAACATTCTGACCAAGTTTCATGAGTATTGGACTGAAAATGTGGCGCATAAAATGCACACAGTTTTTCTAAAATTTGACCGAGTGACTTACTTTTTGACCCATATCAAACTTTATGGAAATTTTATCAAGCCAAACATTCTGATTAAGTATCAAAATTACAACTTAAAACATAAGAGTAGCCAGTAAACCTATCCATGCTTTCCTGGATCTTCTTTAACTAGTGCACCACACAATATTCTCTGTAAGCCACTGGCTGCTTTCCCACACAAAAACTGTTAAACAATGTTGAGCAGCGAGAGAGAAATGAATCCAGTGGCAATGGCTATCATCAATCAAGCTTTGTATGATACTGACTGAACTACAGGGCTTGGCCCCATCTTATAATAAAGACTTAAATCGAACTGAATTTCCCCAATTACAAAGAAATTTGTACTTAACTTAACTTTCACAAATTAAACAAGGGAAAAAGATCTGAAGGCCTAATAATGGCCAAAAGTAAACAATGGGATGGCAAAATGCATTTAAATTTAAATCATACCATTTGAAAGTATGGAATTTACTGTGAAGATGACAATCTGTTATTGTACAGTTGGTCCAAGCTTTAGTCGCTGACAGAAAAAGGAATTTTAAAACTATGTAAATAGTTGCAAGGTTCCTATATCTTTTGTATACTTTTTATCTGGTTTTAAATTTCACAGCTCCTTTAATCTCTTTAATATATTGACATATTATACTTACTTTACTTGTTATGGTAAAGGTCCAAGCATGGGTACACTTCTTTGAAATAATGTTAACTTTGAGATCAGAGTTGACTATCACTTTCGCATAATCTACATCAGCTACCATCTGTACAGAAAAGAGAAAAAAAAATGTGAAAAAAGCCAAGAAAGTTGTTATTAGTGAGTTAAACCCTTACCTCTTTACACAACTATAAAATTTTAATTGTCCATAATGAAAGTATTTGCTTATGACAAACTAAGTGCATGTCAGATAAATAGAATTTTCTTTGAAAGGGCAAGAAACATTGTACGAGTAGGAGAAAAGGCAGTTAACAGAATTTTCTCCTTTCCCCCACAATGTTTTAAGAAATCCTAAACCCCAGGATCACAAAAACATTAGATCATTTGGTAAACGGTTAATTGCCAAAAAAGACATAATGGATATGAGCCAAGTTCTGTGATCCCTGGATTTAATTAATCTGAAAAATGCATCCACCCAGGTCAGCCTACAAGGACTGTGCAGACTGACCTGGGTCGACAAGTTTTGCTTTGATCAATTTCCTGCAAGTCAGCAGACCAGTTTACCTCATGACTCAAATGGATTTTATAGAGTGATAGTTATGTGATGACTTGCTTCACATAATGCATCATAGAGGTGCATTAAACCAACTTTTGCCACTGACAGCATGGCTCATATTCATCCGTCAGTAAAGAGTACCAGTGGTGAAGTTTTAAGACTATTATGTTCTGAATAGCTCACACACTATTCAACAGTAATAGTAGATATGAGACTAAGTGATCTTTCGTACCACAGAGTACGTAAAGATCAGCCTTGGTAATGTTTTGGATATTTTCACCAAAATCCGATCTGTAACATAGTACTTGCACTACCTTATGCTTCAGTCTTTACCAAACGAAAAAATTTAGATTAGTCCAAATTCAAGGCTTTTGCATAAGACAAAATAAGTGTGACAAAAAATTAAAATTTGTTTTATGGAAAGGTTGAAAACATTTTAGGAAAAGGGAGAAAATGCTGGTTACCAGCACTTTCTCCTATTTACCACAATCTTTTCAAAAGCCCTTTTCTTTCAGAGTCATTTGATTAAGTTTGTTTGATGCGCCCTGTTTACAATACGTTTCAAGTTCTACCAAAGCCACCTGTGCATCTACCCATTCATTCAAAGTTTCTTCACAATAAGTTTATGCATCACTTGTTCCAACCCACTGGCTACATTCCCACATCAATGAATACAAAACCATGTTCAGCTGTAAAAGAGTAATGGCTCCTATCTTGCTTGATCTAAAACTAGTCTGTACAGTCTGTAGAGCATGTTGATGGGACATGAAACAGTTACCACTCACTACAGACTTTGGATATTCTGCTGTCAATAATTTCTCCATTAATTGCTCAGGGTAGGTATTCCCATGGAGACGTTTGTCTTTAGCCATTTGAAGTTGCTGTCGCTTAAACTTGAATCTCTCCTTCCATTCTTCCAACTCTTCATGGGAATGGGCCTGAATACACTTATCAGCAAATGGGCAGCGTACGTTTTCTACAAAACTGGGGTTGAAAAAAAATGGTAAAAATGATTGAATTTTCGTTTACTGGATATTTTTGACAAAAAAAAACGAACAATTAAGACAACTATACATGACAATTAATTTGTTTGGTTTGTATTGGCACTGAATGTCATTTTAACACCTCAGTTATATCATGGCGGTCAGTAACACACCCATGTGTTTCCTGGCTTTCTCACACCAGTACTGACACAACTTTCTTTCCCAAGCCACTGACTACTTTTCTCACAGGCATCAGCGGTGAGAGGCAAAAAATTGGCGGAAAGTTTGCCTCAACTGGGTATCAAACTCGCAACCACCAGGTCACAAGTCAGATACACTAACCACTGAGCTACCCTGGCAGGCCATATGACAATTAAAATTGGTAAAAAAAAAAAAGGTCCTTAACTATGAGGTAAGACAGTCAAGATCTGAGTTTAATCAGGAAACATTTCAGAACTCTCCAGCATAACATACTGAGACTGGTAACCCCCCCCCCCCTTCTCAATCAAGTACTGAAAAGCAGACATGGGTTCAACCATAACAACCAAACTTTTACAAAGTTTCAGATCACATGACAGTAAAATCAAAGACAGGCATACTCATGAACAGACAAGCTGATTCCAGTATATCCTGCAAAAATTCTTTATGTAGGGGCATAAAATACAACCTCACATGAAAAGTAAGACTGCTCGTAATGTTTCAAACTGGTCATGCTCCGAATGAGTGTGATTTGGTACAGCAATTATAAGGGTTTTATTTGTAAAACAAAAATGGACATTTTAGTTTACTTGGTGCTGGAAGGGTTAGTAATTAAATACTAAAGCGGTGTATGAAGGAAAAAAATTATCATATCAAACATCAAAATTTATGTGATACAGATGTCCAGAATTGCTGTGTTTTGATTCATCCCTGTTGAAGATATACTTTGATTCAGTAATTCTTGTGTGCAACTTAATTTTATCATACAGCACACCTCTTTTGAAATTTTTACAACTACAGATGCCACAGCGTTGCTACAGATCTGTTTCAGAAGGCAACAAGTTCAAACAATAATCATCAAAAACAATGTTTACTTGTTGCACAAGGTGTAGTCTTCAGCAGCCAAACCTCTGGGCGGTGGACGATATTTCCAACTGTGGCCTTCATCCGATGTGATATTCTTTTTATGGTCATCGCTACGGCAGTGAATGTCAAGATCATTCTTGGTTTCAAATTTCATGTTACAAAATGAGCAGGAAAGGTCAATCAACTGTGCTGAAGTAATGACAGACGTAATCTCATAAATTGCTGTAACAAGTTTGCAGATGACTTATTAAAACAATCTTGTAAGGTAGGGCCAAACAACCTGAACACATGGATCCATGGCAATGAGATAAACCAACTTCCTTGGTTACCGTCCTTAAGGGCTCACAAACAAACACATTAAATACATATACAGTATAGCAGAAAGGCTACTTAAATCATGTTGTCATGTCTATTTCTTTCGATTAAATTGCAGAAAAATATTCCTTTTCATATATTTCTGCTGATGATGGATTCTCGTCAAGAAATATATGGATATTTGAACTTATTTACACAAGGATTTGTGCATAAAGTGTGAATTTCAGGGGCTACAGACAATGTAATACATGTGCCAGTGAAGTTTTGAACTTCTACGAGAAAGAATGAAACACCTCTTAATCCTCAGTTTTGCATAAAAATAATAAAATTAAAGATGATTCATATTTTTGTAAGGCTTGTTAGGTTGTCTCAACTTTGTATTCGATAATAAATTACACTAAATTACAAGCATTTTGAAATATTTATAGACTGTCTCATTCAAGAGAGAGGTGGAAGTCTGAGAAATGTTTAAATTTCAAGTTAAGGGAAAATGGTTGCCTGATGATTTTCAAAAGGTGTAAAGTGTGGTGTCAATTAACAAACTTGGTATTATCATTGGTGGTAGTTTGTTTTATCTTATGATATACTGAAGACAACAGGCGGTCGAGTGGATTACAGCGGCAATCAAACACACATCTTATCACTTAACAGTTCACCGACATATCTTTTGAAATGGCAGATGTGCTAATCCATCTTAATAAGGCTAAGTCAAAAGCTGATTTAATTAACATAAGTTGCCTTTTGAGCTGAACTTCCAAAACTGTACAAAACAAAACTTAGTCTGTTTCATAATGAAATCTACATGTACATTTTACCTTTGTTTTCCACTGTAAACAGTTTAAGTTTTTTTCGGGGAGTTTCACAGGGGAAAAAAACTAACATTAATTAATCCATTACATAATATAGCATTGATCGAAACTCTTTGCTGATGTCCCATTGTCAATCATAATCATAACCCAAACTTATAATCTCTTCTTATATCTCACATATGCAGTACATAATCGCAAAGCACATCTTTTAAACTTTTTCCTAAAATTCAAGCATTCTAAACACACATAACATCACACTTCTCCAACATTAACAGTCGCTTGTTTCTGAGCAGAAATAGCAGACAGCAAGGCTGCACATCGGGCCAAATAAATGTGATGACCTGATTGGTCAAATATCGATTTCCACGCATCCATGTATAAAGTTTTAATGCATGTATACATGAGAAAACATTGTGGCAAAGGCAGGAAATGGTTGTTATGAGCAATTTTCTCTATTTGCCACAATGTCTGAAGACCATTCTGCTGAGAGATGCAAAATTTGAATGGCAAGTGGCAATACTCCACTTTCCAAAATATTTCATACCTTTACCTAATGACACCATGTTTACATGACCTTGTAGAAAACGGCTTTTGAAAAAACACTGTGAGAAAAGGAAAATTGCTAGTAAGCAAACAATTTCTCCGTTCCCTCATTTTCTATGCTAGCACAGAAATTCAGCACATCTGTACCATTCACAAATTTTTTGAATGCTGAAGCTTTCAATACATGTTCTTATAACCCTGATGAAGACTAGTTTTGAAAATATTGTGAGAAAAGGAGAAAACCACTGTTTTTCCTTCACCCACAATATTTTCTACTCTTTCAAAAACAAACTCTATCATTCAAGTCATATATAATCATTTGCCTACAGTTTTATGCAATAGAGATAGGCCTTCAACTAACAAGTGTATTAAGACTTCTGGGCTCAATCACCATTAAATAGGGCTAGACATTAGCATGGAAAGCTACCTACAAATTGCATATTCTTATCACAAGAGATGTTTTGTAAACAGGTAGGTCATACATTTTTTAATTTGGGCAAATTTATAACTATTTAAGATGAACTTTGACCATAGCCTGATGCTTGCATAATTTACAATAATCATGTAATATATTGTCACATTTCTGCTTGCATAATTTACAATAACTATGTAATATATTATCACATTTCACTACAATTAATTTTTTGTCTGCAAAAACTGGGAAGACAGATTATTCAACTATTTTAGTCATGTGGTATAATATTGGTTCAATATTCCCTACCTTCCCGACTTGATTTTCTGTGGGATGTAATAATGTTTTGTGGGGCTGGCTGCTGGACAAAAGGGGCTTCAGGGTCAGGTTTGGTAATTTGTTCACTGTCATCCGAGTCCTGAAAGATTCAGAAAAGAAAAACTTATTCCTTAGCTTCTAAACATACAATCTTCCCTTCTATTCAAGTTCTGGCCAAGTGTGTAGGTATAAAAATCACTGACTGAAGCAAGTATTCTGAGTTATCTAACTCACTGTCACATACCTTATGTATGGCCTAAATCCCAATTTAATTGCTTGAATGGAAAGTGTAGATCAGGATCAGGCTGCATGGAATGTGCAGTCTGATCTTGGATATACACTGTCTGCTTCTTTGCCAGATATTTTGACCAAAAAAAAAAAAAAAAAGCTCTGAAATAGCAGTATTTGCATCTTTACTACCAACTGAGAACATCCACTTCATTCATTTAGCACCAATGGGCTTATAATTTAAATCAACACAGTGTTGTAACTTTTACATCATAAAAACCGGTTTTTTTCTATACACGATCTACAATGGTTTTAGGAGAGATTGTCATATCAGTCTATCCTATACAGAGAGTAAAGGATCGATATCATGAAAACAAAACATTTATATTTTGTAAAAATTCTATTTTCTTAAAAATGATGGTTTTAAAACCATTTTAATCTCACACGTGTTTTTCTTAGACTGAATTATATAAGAGTAATAATAAGAAATTCAAAATCACACCTGGTCTTTCAAAGCATCTAAAACAATCTTCAACCGTTTTAGTTCTTTTATAGCCATGGGGTGCTGAAAGAAAACCAGAAACATATAAATCAATACTGCAGATGGATGTAAAGATGAAAGTAGTAAGAATAAAAAATTAACATAACTGTAGATTGATGTTGTGTTGGTGCAGGCCATCTCAGCTTGTACAGAGGTAAAGTTTTGATAACTTGCAAACTATAATCCAGATTTAATTGATAACTGAAAAGTTTTTATCTAACATGCATTAACCTTATACCAAATAATCCCTGGGGATTTCCCACAATGTTTTGAAAACATTGTGGGAAAAGGATAAAATGCTGGTAACAAGTATTTTCTCCTTTCCCACTTTGTCCTTTTACCCTCTCAGAAACAAATCTCATCGTTTGAGCCAATTTAAATATGTTGTCCAAACTGCTTTGAATTTAGACAAATCAAAAGTTTCGTCATTTGATAACGGGTGAAAGAGAATAATTATCATCCTTTATCATTTCTTACAATTATGCACGCTAGCAATGTGGCCTGAATATGCATTTGATAGCCAAGTATACTGTATCAGCAGAATAAGTCTTTACCAGAAAACAAAATTTCAAACTAGTCCAAACTAAATGCATTTGCAGATGACATTAAAAGTAACTCAAAGATGCAATTTGTCTATCACAGGGTAGAAAACAATGTGGAAAAAGGAGAATATGCTGATTACCAGCATTTTCTCCTTTCCAGCAGTTTTGGAAAGCCTTATCAGGACTTTGTGGAAAAGGATTAAGACCAGCCAAAAACTTTTTTGAGTTCTCCTAGAAAAACTATTGAAGAAATGACAACGTCTTTTTAAAAGATATAGAAAGAATATCATGGGAAAAAAATCAATTGCTGTTAAAAGCAATTGCTCCTTTCCCCATTGTTTGAAAAAATAGTAAAAGACAGGGACTGAAGACATGCATTTGATGGGAAAAGGACAAAAAATTGGGGACATCCGAATTGAAGCATTTACAGCCAACAATTTAAACATGGCTGAAATTGTAAGAATTGGCTGTAAAAAGAGTAGAAAAGGAGAAAATGCTGGTCATCAGCAGTTTCTCCATTCTTCATGTGTTTCCATAAGCTTTCTTTCACAGGGTTGTTTAAACTTAGGGCTGTCTTGTAAAAGGTTAACTCTTTACCACACAATGACGAATTGGGAAATTAGACTTTGGATAACATCATGGGAAAAGGAGAAAATGCTGGCAGACAGCGTTTTCTCCTTTTCCAACACTGTTTTCTAACCTTTCAAAGATAAATTCTATCATTTCAGCCACATTTAGTTTGTCATTTGCAAATGCTTTGAATTTGAGCCAGTCTAAAGTTTTATCATGTGGTAGAGAGTTAAGCATTATGTTTCTTTCAGTCTACATTTCATTATGATTGTTTATTGATTGGCTAAACCAAATGGTTTAGCCAATCAGAAATTGTGTTACTTTAAAATTTAGAAGATCTTAGATTTAAAGACTAAGAATGTTCTTAAGAATGGTTGGAGAATACGGTCCCTGTTCTTACTCTTGGTTCTCTTTGTAGCCACTGCAGTGCTTGGTTATAGGCATCTTCAAATCTTCCCTGATGTAGTAGGATTTTGATTTTCCTCTCCAATAATTCTTCTTTATTACCAAACTTTGCAAGAGCTAGAACAAACATATTAAACTCAACCTAAAAATAGCAATATTCAAGCTGTTTTCTTAATTGAAAAAGTCAACTTCATTAATCCTAGGCTCTCAGGATTAAGTACCAGTAAGTATAAAATACTGAGGTTGCTTTGAACAAATACTCAAATCCGTCCTTTGTTTTGAAAAACGGACTCTTTTTGTTCAGTTTTTTATTAGCAAACCTTCCTATGGGTAACATGTACTTGCATTTCATTTGCATTAATCATGAAACAACCTTTGTATGCATTACTTGCATATCATTTGCAATAATGGTCTGGTAGCTGCCATAAGTAAACAATGTGGATGTTAAAATACTAGGTCCAAAGCTGCCAAGTGGCTCTATCTTTTGTACACTTTTTACCTGACTTTGAAATTTATTTTTCTGCCAGGGACTAACAACAGAACTGACCGTACAATAACAGACTGTCATCTTCACAATAATATCTATTCTTTTAAATGGTATGATTTTATTTTAAATGCATACTAACACCTGCTTTGTTCATCTTTGGCTGCTACTGGGCCTTTAAACATGAACCAAGCTTTCTATGCATTACTTGCATTTCATTTGTATTAAACATGAAACAACCTTTCTATGAGTATGCATTTCATTTGCATTAAAGATGAAAGTATTTCAAGTAGATTTAAGCCTAGAGGAAAATGCTTACCTCTGTCACATTCCTCCAGTGCATCTTGAAACTGTTTCTAGAAAACAAATGAAAGAAAGCAATTATTTCTACTGCAGTAGGCAACAAAATCATACCACATTTTCCGAGTTATTTCTTTGAAATATTAAGTAAAATTATTGCTATCTGACCAGCATCAACACTAAAAGAGTCTGGAATCTGGGGCCACCAAATTGTGAGCAATAGAATGGGCATTTAGAATTAAAGATATTAGTAAGTGAGATTTGCTGAACTTTGAAGGATATTTGCTTCAGGACACAGGTTAGAAAGACAAAATAATACAGTGTCCCTCTCACTTTGTTATCTAGGTTTTCTTTTTTTTATATAATGATATATTCAGATGCAAAGAGATGAACCTACCAGTCTAATGAAATTTGAGAGTGAGTTCAGAACTTTGTTCAGCCCATGACCATCACTATCAGTTGACCCTGGTTTAAGCCCCTTCAGCTGAAAGTCATCTTCTTCCTCTTTATCCATCATCCAGAAAGAAATGTGTCATGAAGGGAGTAACTGAATAAAGATATACACAACCTTATTGCCTTACTTCTGTTAAGTGAATAACTTAAAGAGTTTCACTTTAATTCATATTTCTCATCTATAAGTATAAAGGCTATCTTCAGATATATATTTACCACTAACTAGAACAAGTAATTCAGATGAGGCATACCTGAGAAAAGGAACACACTTTTTTAGCGTGAGGTGAAAATATTCTGTGAAAAGAAACAGCACAAATGTATCCATGTCTACATCGTCTGTCCTTCCTCAAGATGTCATCATTTTGATGAGTAAAACCCGGCAGTTGGAAAATTCCCACTCAGCTTTTTACATCACCCCAAAGAATCTTTGATTATACCATGGGCCATGCTTATTATAATTGCTTGATTGATTGATTGCATGGTGTTTAACGCCATTTTCAACATTATTTCAGTTATATCATGGCAGCCAGCGCACCTATCCATGCTTTCCTGGAGCTTCTTTTACCAGTACTCTGCACAATATTCTTTCCAAGCCACTGGCTGCTTTCCAACATAACCATCGTCGAAACAATGGTCTGCGGTGAGAGGAATGAATCTTCTCACGACAACTATCATCAATACTCGGAAAGAAAGTGGCAAAGCCGGGGATCGAACCAGCGACCTCCCGTTCTCAAGTCCTGTATGCTTACCGACTAAGCTATGGGGGCTTGGCTACTTGTTACAAACTTAGCCCATATTTTCCCTTCATTATTTCATTGAAAAATAAAACAAATCTACTCTGACATTCAAATGTATACATTTTTCTTCCTTTAGGCAGGTTAGTGTTTATTCTAAAAATAGCCACTGGGTTAATTGTGATGCAACTTACAAACCCTGCTGTGGATGTAAATCTACCTTTCATCTCTTTTAAACAAACAAATACAGCTGCAAAACAATTTATACAAAAAATACGATGAGATTCTGAATAAAATGAAAAGCATGATTTGAAAAACCAAAATCATTAAATGTTCAAGGTTAGAGGTCAAATGATTGTGTTGAATGGACACCTCAAGATTTGTACTTTATTATGAACAAGTTTATATTTAATTAATGATAAAATCTGTTAAAAGTATTTTTTTAGAAATCAAAAATATCTTTGAACAAGGATACAGTCAGCCTATAAGGATTAATATTAAGAAGAGAGAGAAAGTGGTCCATGCATGAAGATCCGACCTTTTCTCGACTTTTATCCCGATAGAGTGGTAAAGTTGCAAAATGCAAATAAAAACAAACACATGTTCCTTGCATATATACAGAAATAGCATACATAAAACTAATCATGTTGCTTTACAATTTGGAGTAGACATGGCAAATTTTAGATAAACCTCCAAAATTGAACATGACTCACTTCAATGTTTTTGTTTTGGTCGCACGTAGGGATGCACATATTGGATGTCGCAAACGCATTTTGTATGCTAAATGTCAAAGGTCGAGGGGAACTTATAACATTTTCATATGCTAACATTCAAACAAAATTTGCTTAACACCCAATAAGCATAACACTATGATGAAAAAAACGGCAAAATAAGAAATAAAGATATCACCTTCCCTCACTTCCTGTGCCATGCTAAAGTAGAAAATGACGTCATATGAGTGGTTTAGTGTAATATCCCCAAATATATACGTCGTCATCATCTCTGTATGATAGTTTCATTCCTATTCATTTGTCACTATTGCCAAATAATATCAGTTAAAGACATCTTATTTCTAAACAGTTATACATTGCACGATAAGGCTGATTTCTCTAAGCTTGTATTCTTGTGTTTACCAGCCGACAAGGTTTTCGACCTTTCTATAATCAAAGCAAATAGCAGACGACCACCAATAAAAAAAAAAAATAACGATCAAAGTTCTGGGTCCGTATTCACCAACCATTCTTAAGAACATTCTTAGACTTATTCTTCAAGATTTTCCAATTTTGAAAGTAACACACCTTCTGATTGGCTAAACCGTGCGGTTTAGCCTATCAGAAGGTGTGTTACTTTCAAACTTGGAAAATTTTGAAGAACAAGACCAAGAATGTTCTTAAGAATGGTTGGTGAATACGGACCCTGGTGAATTTGTATGCGAAAACTTTGCGAGAAATAAGACAATGCTGGTTATCGACAAATGAGATAGGCACCTAAATGGTTAACCGCTACACACGGATCGTAAATTACATAAGTACGATCTATGCCCTACCGGACGACAAAATTTCAGGCTTATCCAAATGAAAGGGTTGGCAGACGACAAATCCAATGTAGATCTTCGAAATTTTAACTGAAAGGACTGAAAACATTGTGGGAAAAAAAGAAAATGATGGTTACCAGGCGAGATGACTTTCTCCTTTTCCCAAGATGTTTTCCTACGCCAGTGTCCTCAGGGTCATTAACTCTCAGGACTGTGTGATAAAGGAACAAATGGGCACCTAAATAGGTGGGTCTATAAGTTCAGCTTTAGTAAATCTTTAGCCTCTCGAGTCACGAAAAAACTTACGGACGATTTAAGTTGCATTCAGAGTGGATCAAAATCGGACCCTGGCTCGAAGAGATCAAGTTGCCAAACTTGAACATAAAATTTATGTGAGCCACTGTCTGATTTTTGGTGCGATATTCTGAGGGGGAAAAAGGCCTGTAGGTTGCAAGATGTTTCTTGATCATTTCTGTCACTGAAAGTTTCGTGTTACGAGTTCAGCCGCTTCCAAAGAATCCTGTGTTCAGTTTACTACAATAGAGAAGGCTTTGAAAACCGTGATTGTTTCAAAGTGAGAAAGCGCTCTTAACAGCATTATTTACACGTCATTAGTCGTTTGCATACCTAGACTTGAGTGAGAAGGAAGATCTCTTGAGAGAGAGGTTATTACCAAACACCTTTCGTGGACAGTATACTGATCTCTAGATCAAGATTGCACAGAATGTTGTTCGATCTTCAAACTACACTAATATTCGTAAAACATTCTGGCCATGAACAGGCTAGAACTAGTAGTTGTGATGGGTTATTTTCAATTATGCAATAGACTGCAATTGTCGTGAGTTTTTTCCTCACACAGCTTTCAAAGGGTCATTCTTTACCAGATGACGAAAATGTGGAATTGAAAGTGACTCAATTGATGGAACTTGTTTTTCATAGGGTAGAAAACATTGTGGGACAAGGAGAAAATACTGGAAACTATCCTTTTTTTTCTCCTTTTCCCACAATGTTTTCAAGACTTCTTCCCCAGGGTCGTTAAAACTAGGGATTATGTGGTAAAGGGCTATATTAGAATTCACAAGTCTTTAAACGTATACGGTACTTGACCACACAATTCTATACTTTTCCAATTTGAAAGCGTTTGCAGACTAAAAATTAAATACGATATTTGTCTCCGAAAGGGTTAAAAAAAAAAAAGAAAAACGCGTTAGTAGGAAGACTTTTTATCCTCCAGCAGTATCTTCAAAAGTCTTCTTCAAGGGAATCGTCAAAATTTTTTCCCTTTACTACAATATTTTCAGCCCTAGCAAAAACAGATCTCGACATTTGAGTCACCTTTAATATGTCGTCTGCAGATGCTTTCAATTTGGACAAGTCTAAAATTTGTTTCTTTGGTAACGGTAACACTCATGGCCAGTTCGATAGAATTACATGTACCAGTATCTCTCTTTGAGCTGTCTTCTGCATACTCGGTAAGAAAAAGAACGAGTCTCGCAAGACAGCGCGGTATTACCAGGCAAGATACGGTGCCAGTGCTGCATTACTAACCCATAACGAGAATAACAAATGAGAAATGAAAGCCTGAATATACTAATGATACACTGCACCGCAATGAAATCGGTCTCAAAAAATAGTTGCATGCCATTTTTTTTTTTTTTTTTTCTGCGTGGTACCAGTAATAGGTGTAAACGCGCCTTTATAAGATACAATCTTACAGCCAGAGAGAGAGAGAGAGAGAGAGAGAGAGAGAGAGAAACAGGGTTCAAGCTGTTGATAATACAAAGCAACTGTGCAAGTTTCATGAAAATCCGACCACAAATACAGACTTTATTGAGTAAACAAGAAAAGGAAATTTTGATATTTAAATAACTACTTTTCCCATACAGACTGTCAGATTTTTTTCAAAATCAATTGGGTTCAAGCCATCAATGAGATAAACAAAGTGTACAAGTTTCACGAAAATCAGACCACAAATGCAGACTTTATCACGTAAACAAGAAGTGAAATTTTGAACTTTAAATGGCTACTTTTCCCACACAGTTTTTCAGATTTTTATCAAAATCAATAGGATTCAAGCTATTGATGAGATAAAATGTGCAAGTTTCACGAAAATCGGACCACTATGCAGACTTTATCGCGTAAACAAGCAATTGAAATTTTGAAATTTAAATGGCTACTTTTCCGACACTGATTGTCAGATTTTTTTCAAAATCAATAGGATTCAAGCTACTGATGAAATAACCAAACTGTGCAAGTTTCACGAAAATCCAACCATAAATGCAGTCTTTATTGCGTAAACAAGAAAAACGGACGGACAGACGGACGCACGACGGAAAGCACGCCATGACATAAGCTCTGCTGACTTACAGCCAGTGGAGCTAAAAAGATCAACTGCATGGTGTTTTACCTGCTTTCAACAGTATGTCAGTCATATCACGGAGACAGCTCATTTATGACCTGGATTTCACTAGTACTTGGCTAGGGCTCCAAAGAGACTCGTTCAAAGACACTCGAATGAAAAACCCAGTGCTTCAAATGTGGCTCGAACTTGGGGCTTCCAGGTTAAGTGTTCTACTTTTCTTATGAGCCACACAGGACCCCTTCTTTAAAGAAGAACTGGATGGCTAAGTGGGACCCCATACAAGGTCGTGGGAATGAGCTATAGCACGGGACTGCAGTGTTTCGAGTACCCTTTGGCAAAGCATTGCAGGGACCTATCCTGGTGAAAACAACACATATGCATGCTTTGTTGCTGGGAAAAGGTATCAGTACATAGGCTGCATAAAGGCTGCTTTTTCATATTCATGATATGACAATTTACCCTTTACCAAACTTTCCCAAGTTTTGCCGACCCTGAAGAAGACGTTTAGAAACTAGAGGCCCTTGAGGGCCTGAAATCGCTCTACTGGCAGTGATTTTGCCTTTTTTCTAGCATACATTATGAATTCACGATGCATAACGGTGAAAGCCAAACACCGCCCCCCCCCCCCAAAAAAAAGGAAGTGTTGTTGCAACTGAGCTTGAACCCACAAAGGAAGGAAGGCACAAGTGGCATGGGCATGTTGAATTGAACAAATAGCGAAAAATAACTGAAATACAATTTCTCAAAACCAACTGTTTGGAATCCAGCCAAATTTGATACGGTTTCAGTATTCATTGTATTAAACAATCCCTGCAAATTTCGAAGAAATGTGACTAATGACGTGGACTGTGTTGAGTAAACAATACTAAGTCTTCACATGGCTACTTTTCCTAGACTGATAGCTAGATTTCTTCATTTTAAAGAGAATTCAATCCCTTGATGATACAAATAATCTTTGCAAGTTTCAAAAGAACTGGATCTACAAACCAACTGTGCAAGTTTCATGAAAATTTGCCACAAATGCCGAGTCGTAGCCTAAACAAAAAATGTAAATTTTCAAATTTAAATGACAACTTTTCCCATGCCGATAGTAAAATTTTTGTTAAACGCAATACGATTAAAGTTTTTGATGATACACAGCAAATGTGCAAGTTTCATGAAAATCCAGTTACAATTGCTGACTTTATCTCGTAAACAAGAAATGTGAATTTTTAAATTTAAATGGCTACTTTTCCCATACTTATTGTTAGTTTTTTGTCAAAATCAATAAACTTAAAGCTATTAATGAGATAAAAACACTGTGCAAGCATCACCAAAATCCAACCACAAATGTAGACTACAACGCATAAACAAGAAAAGGAAATTTTGAACTTTAAATGGCTACTTTTCCCATACTGACTGTCTGATTCCATAGGATTCAAGCTGTTGATGAGATAAACAAACTGTGCAAGTTTTACAAAATCAAACCAAACTGCAGACTTTATCATGTAAACAAGAAATTAAAATGTTAAACTTTAAATGGCTACTTTTCCTACACTGATTGTCAGATTTTGTTCAAAATCAATAGGTTTCAAGCTATTGATAAGATAAACAAATTGTACAAGTTTCACAAAAATCCAACCACAACTGCAGACAAACAAGAAAGTGAAATACTGAACTTTAAATGGCTACTTTTCCCACACTGGTTGTCAGGTTTTTTTTTTTTTTTCAAAATCAATAGGGTTCAAGCTACTGATGAGATAAACAAACTTCATCAAAATCCAACCACAAATGCAGACTTTATCACGTAAACAATAAATTGAAATTTTTAACTTTAAATGGCTACTTTTCCCACACTGTCAGATTTTTTTCCCCAAAATCAGTAGGGTTCAAGCTATTGATGAGATGTATAAAATTGTGCAAGTTTCACGAAAATCTGACCACAGATGCGGTTTTTATCACGTAAACAAGAGAAAGACTATCAGACGGACGGACAGACACAAAAATGGACAGACGGACGACTGAAACCACACCATGACATTAACTCTGCTGGCTTACAGCCAGTAGAGCTGAAACTGAAAAAAACAAACTGTGTAACCAGCATTTTCTCCTCCTCCCATAATGTTTTCTACCCCTCCTATAAAGTGCCACATTTGCAGTCTCCAAATGCTATCAATTTGGACAGGACTAAAAGTTTGTTGTTTGGTAAAGAGTTAATGATCCCTGTCCCCAGTCTTAACAACTCTTGAGATAGGAAGCTTTTGAAAACATTATGGAAAAAGGAGAAATGCTGGTAAATAGCATTTTCTCCACTTTTTTTTTTAAAGAAAGGCTTAACTCGAAGACAATTCCACTATTTAAGACATATTCAAATTGCTTCTGCAAATGCTTTCAATGTGACAAAAATCTAAAATTTTGTCTTGTGGAAAAAAAGTTAAATCTGGAATCTTAGTTAAATCAGTTAGCTTGGTTAGATTGATTGTATTGGAATTTAATACCATTTTCACAGCATAGGTCATATCACAGCAATCAGTGCACCTACGCATGTGTTTCCTGGTTTTCCCACACTAGTACCGACACAACTTATTTTCTAAGTCACCGACTACTTTTCTCACATGCATCAGAGGTGAGAGGCGAAAATGCCGAAGAGAAAGTTTGCCTCAACACGGTATCAAACTCGCAACCACCAGGTCACGAGTCAGATCCCTATTCGCTGAGCAACATGGCCAGGCAAAGTGTAGCTTGGAAATCAATGACAAGAAGTCACATTTTCTGTCACTTGGGATATAAGGCTATAGTTCATATACTTTTTTAACCCTTTACAACACAATCCTACATTTTAACAACCCAAGGTAAAAAGTCTTTTGAAAACACTGTGGGAAAAAAAGAGAAAAATGCTGGTGACCAGCATTTTCTCCTTTCCCCGCGATGATTTCTACCCTATAAAAGATAGAAATCATCATTTGAGCTCAATTTGTCATCTGCTAATGCTTTCGATATGTTCGGTCCAAAATTTTGTCAGTTAGTATAGAGAAATCATCGCAGGCTATGTTTGATAATCAATCATTGGATGGTGTTTTCTTTTGTTCACATTGAACTACTGCGAGACCAAAAATGTTAATGTGTGAACTATAGCCATGTAATAAAGAAAGGAATGTTGAAATGGCATAACATACTGAAGTTGAAATAACCCAACACCTTTTCAATGTTCAACATGCAGTGGAGCATAGGCACTGCAGCTTTTGCTGCTTAGGTCTAACATGTAATACAGAGATTTTAGCCCTTTTGAAACAAAGAGTGATTTCACTTGCCATTGCAGACACTAGAGGTTAAGATCGGACTACACAGAACATGCAGTTTGATCGTGCACAAACTGTCTGATATAACATGACCATACCCTCAACTAATAATACTATCTAGCTCTTTCGTTTTTGTAAGAAAATACCCATTTTATCTACTTGGTACTTGGTTAACCCTTTACCACACAACAAAATACAAGACTGGTCTAAATTGAAAGCACTTGCAGATGACAGAGTAAATGTTGCTCAAATATCAGATTTTGTTTTCAAAAGGGTAGAACACACTGTGGGAAAATGACAAAATGCTGGTAACCAGCATTTTCTCCTTTTCCCAAAATGTTTTCAAAAGCTTTCTCTCTCGGGGGTCATTAAACTTAGGGATTGTGTGGCAAGGGGTTAACAGTTACAGCTCTCATATGAATCAAGAATAAAATGCTTAACCCTAAAAGCACCTTTCACTACTGCAGTTGCCTTTGCAGTCAATGTAGATCAAGATCAGGCTGCACAAAACATGCAGCCTGATCTTTGATCCACACTGTCCGCTTTGCTGATACACTGCAGACAAAAGGAACCATGAAATTGCGATTATCTAGGTCGCATTCCTGGGATAAAAAAAAATTCTGTAACGTTTATTCGGCGCTTTAAGGGTTAAATTCCATTTTCATCCTCATCAGTTTCAGCATGAAGTTTGGTGGTTCTCCGATACATCCAAAACGCATACAATATATTTTCAGAGTTTTATTTTTTTCTTTTGCCTTCTTTCAGATCGACATTAATCAGAAAGTGTCCATAAAAAATTTCAATAAGTTGATTTTTTCCTTAATTCCAATTTTCCACAGAGTCACCTCCCCACTGGCTAGCAGATGGGGCTCCAGCATTGGGAGAGGCTACTTGTTTGGACCAATCATCAGTAGCTGACCAGTCCTCGGTCACTGGGGCCTGAGGAGCCATGAACTGACCTCCAATAGCAGATGAGGGAACATTCATGGATTCTGAGGCCCAGTCAGTCACCTCGGTCTGAGGCATGGGAACTGGGACACCATCCTGGGCCCACTGGTCTGGTTGTTCCTTAACTGCTGTCTTCTCAGCAATGGCTGTCTGTTCTTCCTTTTCAGCCTGAAATATGAAGAGGTTCAGTTTAACCCTTTATCTCACTATTCTGTTTTCAATGAATAGAGCTTTTGAGAACTTTGTGGAAACAAGAGGGCCATGATGGCCCTGGGTTGCTCACCTTAGTAGAGTGCCTTAAAGGTTTTTCTTTAATTTGACCATGTGACCTAGTTTTTGACTGCAGGTGACCCAATTTCAAACTCATATTTCATGAAGACAAACATCCTGACCAATTTTCAAGTCAATTGAGCAAAAAATGTGGCCTCGAGTGCCCTAAAAGTATTTCTTTGACCTAGTGACCTAGATTATGACCCCAGGTGACCCAAATTTGAACTGGTCTTTGACTATATCAAAAGAAACATTTTAACCAATTTTCAAATCAAATGAATAATAAATGTGGCCTCTAGAGTGCCCACTAGCTATTTCTTTAATTTGACCAAGTGACCTAGTTTTTGACCCCAGTTGGCCCAAATTCAGACTCATGTGAGATTTTACAAAGACAAACATTCTGACCAATTTTCAAGGCAATTAAGCAAATAATGTGGTCTCTGGAGTGCCCACAAGGTATTTCTTTATTTTGACCTAGTGACCTAGTTTATGGTTCCAGGTGACCCAAATCCAAACTCATCTGGTATTTCATCAAGACAAACATTCTGGCCAAATTTCAGGTCATTTGAGCAATAAATGTGGCCGCCAGAGTGCAAACAAGGTATTCCTTTAATTTGACCCAGTGAACTAGTTTATGACCCAAGTTGACCCAAATTAATCTTATGTGAGACTTTATAAAGACAAACTTTCTAACTAATTTTCAAGGCAAATGAGCAAATAATGTGGCCTCGAGAGTGCCAACAAGGTATTTCTTTAATCTGACCTAGTGACCTAGTTTATGACCCAAGATGACCCAATTTTGAACTCAATGAAATTGTTGCGCTTAGATGGGCAAACAAACTTAGAAGAGAATCACTACGTACCAAATATCAAAGCTCTACGCCTTCCAGTTTTAAAGAAGAATTTTAAAGTTTTCCTTCTTTGTTCCTATGTTCGAACTTGTGACCCCCCCGGGCGGGGCCAGTTTTGACCCAGGGGCATCATATGAACAAACTTGGTAGAGGTCCACTAGGAAATGCTACATACCAAATATCAAAGCTCTACACCTTCCCGTTTAAGAGAAAAAGAAATTTAAAGTTTTCCTTCTTTGTTCCTATCTTTGAACTTGTGACCCCCGGGGCGGGGCCAGTTTTGACCCAGGGGCATCATATGAACAAACTTGATAGAGGTCCACTCTGAGATGCAACATACCAAATATCAAAGCTCCACACCTTTCGGTTTCAGAAAAGAAGAATTTAAAAGTTTTCCTTCTTTGTTCCTATGTTCGAACTTGTGACCCCAGGGACTGGGCCAATTTTGACCCAAGCAGCATCCTTGGAACCAACTTGGCAGAAGTCCACTAGGAGATGCTACATACCAAATATCAAAGCTCTATGCCTTCCCATTTAAGAGAAAAAAAAAATTTAAGTTTTCCTTCTTTGTTCCTATGTTTGAACTTGTGACCCCCGGGGCAGGGCCAATTTTGACCCGAAGGGCATCATATGAACAACTTTTGCCCCAAGGGCATCATATGCACAAACTTGGTAGAGATCCACTAGAAGATGCTACATACCATATATCAAAGCTCCATGCCTTCCTGTTTCAGAGAAGAAGATTTTTTCCTAAGTTGGAAATTGTGACCCCCAGGACTTGGCCAGTTTTGACCCCAGGGGCATCATATGGACAAACTTGGTAGAGGTCCACTAGGCGATGCTACATACCAAATATCAAAGCTCTACGCCTTCCAGTTTCAGAGAAGATGATTTTTAAAGTTTTCCCTCTTTGTTCCTATGTTCGAACTTGTGACCCCCCTGGGCAGGGCCAGTTTTCGCCCCAAGGGCATCATATGAACAAATTTGGTAGAGGTCCACTAGGAGATGCTTCATGCCAAATATCAAAGCTCTATGCCTTCTAGTTTTAGAGAAGAAGATTTTTAAAGTTTTCCTTCTTTGTTCCTATGTTGGAAATTGTGATCCCCGGGGCTGGGCCAGTTTTGACCCCAGGGGCATCATATGAACAAACTTGGTAGAGGTCCACTAGGAGATGCTACATGCCAAATATCAAAGCTCTACACCTTCAAGTTTCCAAGGAGAAGATTTTTAAAGTTTTCCTTATTTGTGACTATGCTCAAACTTGTGACCCCCGGGGCGGGGCCAGTTTTGACCCCAGGGACATCATATGAACGAACTTGGTAGAGGTCCACAAGGCAATGCTACATACCAAACATCAAAGCTCTACGCCTTCCAGTTTTAGATAAGATGATTTTCAAAGTTTCCCCTCTTTGTTTCTATGTTCGAACTTGTGACCCCCGAGGCAGGGCCAGTTCTGACCCCAAGGGCATGATATGAACAAATTTGGTAGAGGTCCACTAGGAGATGCTTCATGCCAAATATCAAAGCTCTATGCCTTCTAGTTTTAGAGAAGAAGATTTTTAAAGTTTTCCTTCTTTGTTCCTACGTTGGAAATTATGACCCCCGGGGCGGGGCCAGTTTTGACCCCAGGGGCATCATATGAACAAACTTGGTAGAGGTCCACTAGGAGATGCTACACGCCAAATATCAAAGCTCTACACCTTCAATTTTCGGAGAAGAAGATTTTTAAAGTTTTCCTTCTTTGTTACTATGCTCAAGCTTGTGACCCCCGGGGTGGGGCCAGTTTTGACCCCAGGGACATCATATGAACAAACTTGGTAGAGGTCCACTAGGCAATGCTACATACCAAATATCAAAGCTCTACGCCTTCCAGTTTCAGAGAAGAAGATTTTCCAAGATTTTGCTTTTTTTTCCTTTTTGTTGCCATGGCAACCAGAGTTGTGGGTGGAATTCAATTCTTTGAACAATTTTGGTAGAGCTTCACCCAAGGAACATCCCTGCCAAGTTTCATCAAGATTGGCCCAGTGGTTTAGGAGAAGAAGATGTTTAAAGAAATTGTTGACGGACGACGGACATAGGGCAATCACAATAGCTCACCTTTAGCACGTTGTGCTAAGGCGAGCTAAAAATGGAAAATGCTGGTAACCAGAATTTTCTCCTTTAGCCACATTTTTTTCTACCTTTTCAAAGGCAAATCACATCTGTTGAATCACATTCATTTATTGTCTACAACTGCTTTCAATTTATTCTTCGTCAAAATTTTGTCGCAAGATTCAGAGTTAATGCCAAGTTGGTCTTGGAATTCATTCAGACTCAAGAGGTTTATTACCTTTTCAGTCCCTTATCAGAACCTATTTTATGGTTTCTCATTAATTGGATACCTCAGTTTTCAACAATATTTCAGTTATTACTCATACTGCTACCATCTGTGCATTTACCTATGCATTCCTGATGTTTTCTTCTCCCCCAACAGTACACACTTCACTCTTTCTGAACCACTGGCTGCTTTCAAAGTCAAGGGAGTATTCAGAGAGGAATGAACTTGCAGACCAAATATCATCTATCCTTGAAATAAGCTTAACTATGCTGGGATTCAGACAAAAAAACCCTGCTTTACAATCGCTGTATTTTGCCTTTCAGCCACCTAACTCGGTGATTCCTAACTAGAATGAACTCTTCAAGAAAATTGTAATAAGCAACCACAATATAGGCCTTCGTCAAGGAATGGTAATTTTTTTTTCAATAACTTTGTGCAAAAATAAAATTGTGTTAAAACAGGTAAGTTGGGGTTTGAAGAAGCAAATTTGGTTCATTCCTCCAAAGAAACAGTCGGCCAAATATGGAATGGCAAAATGAGTGACATTCTATAACGCACTGAATGATGACAACAAACATTTCCAGTCTTAGGAGAAGGGAAAACTAGAACTGTTGCAAAGCAGACAAATACCCCCAGCACCTTATCACTGAAGCAGCACAAACTGAGAACTGAAATGATTTTCAAAACAAAGATCACCACTGAATTTGACCTTTGACCCATGTTAGCCAAAAACAATAGGGCACCTCCTTGGAAATAAGTTTTGAAAACATGGTAACAAAATGCCTCTGTTGAAAAAAAAGTTTTGAGAACATGGAAAAAGGAGAAAATGCTGGTAACCAACATTTTCTCCTTTTCCAATGATGTTTTCTACCCTTTCAAAGCCAAATATCATTATCTGAGTCAGAGCCTATTTGTTATCTATAAAATTTAATGCTTTTTAGCACAAATCTCTGATATTGTCATCTGGTAAAAAATGAAGTATAATAGTCAAAATGACCCAAATTGTATACCTCTTCTGGATCCCTGTAGAAGTACAAATCTACCATCACTTCCCATGGGTGTTCTCTGCTGATGGTCCCTCGGAGCCTCAATACTTCCCGGGCCAATAACCACCACATCAGACCAATAGACTGGGGTCCCTGCATGATGAAATCACTTCAATGCATACTTATCTTTTGTCATTTTAATATGAAAACTAGAGCTATCACTAAAAGAGATCATACCCCCCACCAGCTCCTTGTCACAAAACAGCTCTTTGTCACAGAATGCAAAATGGTTTCGTAAAAAAATAAGAGTTGAAAAAAAAAGTGGGAAAAGAGTTATGGCACTTGTAAACTGCGCTTCTCATTAATGTGGTCTATCTGTATATGAAGTTTGATGTCACTAGCTTAAATGATTCAGAAGTTATGCCCCTGACAAATATCCAAAGTTAAAACTTACAAAGGGAAATAACTCGATAAATAAATGGAACAGAGTTATGGTTCTTGTACACTGCACTTCGCCTTATAGTGATCTATCTGTGTGTGAAGTTTAAAGTCATAAGCTTCTATACTTTGGAAGTTATGCCCTGGACAAAAATCCAAAGTTAAAATTTACAAAGGGCAATAACTCAAAAAATAAATGAAATAGAGTTACTGTTCTTGTACACTGCACTTCTCCTTAATGTGATCTAACTTTGTGTGAAGTTTGAAGTTCCTAGCTTCTATACTTTGGAAGTTATGCCCTGGACAAAAATCCATAGTAAAAATTTACAAAGGGCAACAAGCTTAAGGGGAGATAATTCGGCAACCAATGGCAGCAAGGTCGTGAAAATTGCACATGCACAATTCCATATGTACCCAAACATTATGTGTAAATTTCAGTGCAGTACTTGAAAAACTGTAGGAAAAAAGCTCCGGACAAAATTGTGTCTACAGACGGATGAACAGACGGACGGACAGCCATGGCGATTCCAGTATACCCCCCTCCACTTCGTTGTGGGGGGTATAAAAATTTTTTTCTTGTCATAATTGTTTTCAACGCAGCCCTCCACTGCATTTTAGTAGTATCATAGAGTCAGTTTACTTTGTGTTCCTTTGTCTTCCTAGGACTAGAGCTCTGCAGTGTCTTGCCACAGAACACTATCACAGAATAAGTGTGCTATCTGCTGGTATCCAATAGGACCCATTTTAAAAAATCAAGCACATTCACCCTTACAGCCCTGAAGTAATGAAACTGGCCTTTTTCATTTAGGATAGACAGCTAAAATTTTACTATTGTAAGGTTGTTTTGGTGGACAGTGCAGTTTCAAGATCATACTGGACATGCTGTGCTGTGTGATTTTGATTATCACTGTCAAATTAAACAATCTAAGCTAGAGCCAGTGCTTACCCAAGCCAATCTCTTAATGAGTGGATTCTTACCTTGTTGTTACACGGAATAGCAATGTCTACGTGTCTGAGCGGTGAGTCGGTGTTACACAGAGCTATAACCGGGATGTTAACATAGGATGCCTCTGTAACTGGCTGGTGATCAGTTCGAGGGTCTGTCACCACTAGCAGGCGAGGCTCACGGAAAGCTGCCTGTAAACAAAATACAAAATTTAAATCTTTCTAGATACAACAAAAGAAAAGCTGTTCTGCACTTGACATTGTTCAATAGTATTTCGGTAACACCCATGCATTTCTATTTAATCTACACTAGCAGTATGCATCTCCTTTTCATGTGTCTAGTTGCTTCCTGCCATAAACAGTTGAAATGATGTTGTGCAGCAATGAAAGAGAAAAACTATGACTTACTTTTCTCAATCCTCAACAAATATTTTGGTCAGACCAGGACTCATATTTGCAGCACTTTTTTCTTGCTCTGCATGCATTCACTACACTACCTATCACACAAACTGAACAATTTACATGTGTATACTACCCCTACCAAGTAAACTGAACAATATGTTTAGTCTATATGGAGTGCAACACACAAAAAGGGGCCTTTGGACATATGCGTAGAAGTATGTCATCCAAGATCAGCATGTGCAGTCTGTGACTAATCCAAGAGGACACTTCCCATTTTCATGCGTTTTTCTGTTTTATGAAAGTCTACTGTATGAAAAATTTTATGTAGTCGTAAAGTGCCGCCTCAAATTAGCCTGCGTGGACTGCGCAGGCTAATCCTGGAGGACACTTTACACAAATGTTCAAAGGTCTCATTTTGCGGGTCATATCTACGCTACAGTTTACGAACTGACTTATTCATACCAATTTACTCTCTCAGCACCTAATACACATATTCATATTCTACCTCACTCAATTTCCATTACCCTCTTTTGAAGGCCAAAAGTGCAATCCACTGAAACTCAAAAATGGTCGACTTAATAAGGAGACAGTGTAAATCCGAGTCTGATTGCATGTTCTGTGCAATCTGATCTTGATCTACACTGTCCCAAATAGCGCCTATTTTTCCTATGGAGCTAAAAGAGTTCATACAAACATGTGAAGTAATAACTCCTTTGTGAAATAAAACAATGAGGAAACAGTTTTCAAATCCTCATTAATGGTCATTCTTTCATTTTAACCTGTTTGTTCACGGGATGTTGAAAGGAAAATTTGTTTAAAAATCACCAGTTCTCCCACATTAACTTCTAAAAGTATTATCTTGCAAGAGCAAATCCAATCTACTATAATTATAATAACTATATTTATTAAAACAACAGTGTTAACCTGAATCTGGTTAGTGAAGGTACCAGGTGTAAATCGACCAGCAACAGGGGTGGCCCCAGTGGCAGAGGCAAATTTAAGCACAGCTCTCTGACCATACGGTCTGGCAGAGATAACACATACATCCACTGGGTTTTCAATGGCTGCAATAGCTCTTGCTGCCAACACCAGTTTTTCCCATGTTCTTCTCAAATTGATGATGTGGACACCTGTAATTCAAATGCAGAAAAAGCTGTTTAAGTGGCTACCTCTAATATTAACCCTTTACCACAACAGTCGTGAGTTTTAACGACCCTGAAAAATAAAGCCTTTAGAAACACTGTGCAAAAAGGAGAAAATGCTAGTAGCCAGCATTTTCTCCATTTCCAAAAATGTTTTCTATCCTTATATATAAAGATAAATCTCAGCTTTTCAGCTACAAAACTTGAAGCCTTAAAGTACTTTCAATATGGATGTGTCTAATAGGGTTAAAGCCAGCAACCCATAGTAGACAGATGTGTTTCCAGAGAATGGCCAAAAATATGTTGAACTATTGTTCTACTATGCACCTGTCTTCAGCAAGCTTATTTCGATAGTCCCATAGGTGCTTCACAACCAAATGATTGCATCCCCAGTTTTAACAATGCCAAAGAGGGTCTTTTAACAATATTTTCTATCCTTTTACATGAAGAATCCATAAATTGAGCAAAATTAATTTGTTACCTAAAGTGCTTTCCATACAGATAAGCGTAAAATGTTGGCATTTGGTAACAGAGTTAAACTGGTTGGATTGTAACAGTTAACCCTTTACCAAACAATCTTGTGTTTTCAAGTCCCTGAGGAAGTGGCCTTTTGAAAACATTGTGGGAAAAGGAGAAAATGCTGGTAACCAGCATTTTCTCCTCTTCCCACGTTTTCTACCCTGCCAAAAAACCTCAAGTTAATTTGTACCACTTTCAAACTTGTCTTCTTCAGGTGCTTTCAATTTAGAAGTGGGCTAAAATTTGTCGTTTGGAAAAGGGTTAACCCTTAACCACACAATCCCGAGGTTTAATGACCCTGGGGAGGAAGGCTTTTGAAAACACTGTGGGAAAAGGAGAAAATGCTGGTAACCAACATTTCCCACAATGTTTTTTACCTTTCCCAAAACAAATTTCAATTTTTGTGCTACACTTATTTTGTCATCTGCAAATGCTTTGAATTTTGACTAGTCTAAAGTTTTGTCTGTTGGTAAAGAGTTAAGGGACAATTACCATGACAACATGAAACTGCTGGTAGGTATGGATATGCTACGGTAAATCTTAGACAAAGCAGAAACGATGGTATCATCAACACTACATTTCTGACACTGTGCTGTAAAGGGTTGAAAGACGTCAAGATAAAGAAGAGGATAAAGAGGTGAAAAAGATGGAACAACTCCAGGCACAAAATACAGAATAGGCACTCTTTCTGTCTACCACGGAATCTTTGCAGAGAGGCAAGTATCCTCCACAGGAGCCGATGCTTATCTGTGAAATATCACAAAAGCTGTCCGGCCCCTTGAGTTAGTGGGTTGGGATAAAAATCTTGAGAGGCTAATTACTAATATTAGGTCAATGCAAAAACACATTCAGCAACTGGCCAACTATTTGCTCTGCATGGTGTCAGAGATTTTACTACATATTTACAACAGACGTAATACCACATACCATCTGGTTTTCGTTTGTACACATACTGTTCCATCTGAAAGTCAGCATTCTGGGCACCTAAATGGGTGCCACAGGCCAAAAACTTGGTAACATCTTCCTCTTTAAGGGCAAGAGCGTCTAAGCCTCCGGACATCTTGTAGTCAATCTAGGAGTTACGGCGATTAACCTTTCAATGTGAAAAAAAAAAAGTATCTTTCAATAAGTGTCCAGCAGTGAAATTGAAAAGATGAAATTGCCAACAAAAAATTTACCAACCTCTGTCACTCTAACAACATTTCAGCATAAACCAGTAAGATGCATATAAACACTTTACCTGTTTACCAAACAAACCCAAGTTTTCAAGACCCAGGGGAAGGCTTTTGAAAACATGTGAAAAGGAGAAAATGCTGGCAACCAGCATTTTCTCTATTTCCCAAAATGTTTTCTACCCTATCATAAGGAGAAATCATCACTTGAACTACATAAATTTATTTTGTCATCTACAAATGGCTTGAATTTGGTCAAGTCTAAAATTTTCTCGCTTGGTAAAGAGTTACAAACTCTTTCAAGTGGGGAATAATTCACAAAAATGTGAACACAAAACCTTTTTGTCAGGGTCCATAACTGGACTGCATTTTAGCATCAAAACAATTCCTTTTTTATTGAATTTGGCACAGGGCCATACTCACGCCATCATTTTGGGTAGTTCCAAAGGTTGATCAAGCTATCAGAGAATTTTATACCAGAACCTCTGGTGTTACAAGCTGAAGTCATTTTCCTACACTAATGGGAAAGGGGAGTGACTTGAGAATTTTGCAGCCCGAGATATAATCAGGGATATAAAATTCCACTGACATTGGCTTTTGATCTTTTGACTTAGGGCGAATACAAAAATTACCCGACTTGTCTGAGAGGGCAAGCACATTTTTCTAACCTAACTCAGCACATGAAGTACATCAAAAACTCAGCAAAATTTCAGACTATGAACTACTAATCTAGTTGAGGTTTATTGATTGATGTGCATGATTGTTTTAATTGGGACATCTTGCAGTGTATTTTCAGCTGTCTAAACTTTGGTCTTCTTTCCTTAGCTTACGAGAATAGCCCCAAGAATTCCCAACTACAGTCAATCTTGTACATGCAACCTCGTGTTTTAAGCGACTTTTGTGCTAAACGACCGTTTTTAAGTACGCCGAGCTATTTTCCTCTAATTACATGTTATATTAAGCGACTTTTGTACCACGTGACCAACGACCACCTATTTAAGGCCCCAAAGACCATCAGCACTCGTCATCAAAATTGTGGATCCTCAATTGCCAGCATATGATAACAACCTCTGATTTATCCTAATCAAGACATCACAGCATGTGTCAATTACAGGATTAACGCATTTACATGTCTAACTGTTAATCACCCATTGACAATAGCGTCAACGATGCAGACCCATGTCATAATGACCAACAAATCCCTTATCAGCTGGCCTACGGACGTGTGAAAAGGATGGGAAATTCCGTTTATTTATCCTTGTGGTCTCCCTAAATGGAATAGAACTTTGTTCCATTACCACTGCACAAAGTTGATTTTTGATTCGGTTAAAAATAGGCACTACAAATCAAGCGTGTCCTTTAGTGACAATTAAATTCAATTCGAGAACGTCACAGAATAAAAAGTTGTTCTTGATTACATTGAGTCGTTCAGACATGCTTATATTTACACACTGTTCGTGTGTTTCACGAATTACTTGCCAGGTATCCCACAAACATCGAGAAATTTTGTTTAAAAAGTTTGTTCACGTGCGATTTCTTGGTGACTACTTTGACCTACTTTCGACTTCTTCTTTCTCTGAAGAAACTGCTGTGGATTCAAAAAAAATTATTGAAGCATTTTCTTGATACTTACCCAAGAAAAGTAACATATACCTATAGTAAAGAATATATTTAAATCAATCTAATTAATGTGTAAATAATGTAATTTGCAACCTCTCTCTCCCCCCCCCCCCCCCAATCCGATTTATTCAGCAACCATTTTATTTAGCTACCATTTTTTTAATGTCCCTAGCATGGTCGTTTAATACAAGATTGACTGTAGTTTGTACAGTAGATACCGCTTATTCGCAACTCCTATTTGTCAGAGGAAATCCTGCGATAAAGCAGTTGTGCCGATAAACCAATGCCTCTTTACAGACCGGAAGTGAGATCAAGAGATGCGTACCATTGTTTCGTCCTGATGACTGACATTCAGCACTGGGGATTGATCATTTAATTAATTCAAAGTTTTGTAAAATGTGTGTTTTTTTAAAATAAATCAGTTTAAAACCTTCATTTCTTTAACCTCCTATTTACCATTCAGGTGTGTATAACATCCGAAAACAATTCTCGCTGTTGGTGATGGAAATCCTTCATTTCAGATGAAATCCTAAAGAAACCCATTGAAAATACAAGTTTTGACAGTTTCCAGTTATCTAACAATCGCTACATATATGCACCTGTATAACCCCAAACTTGATACCTGTGGTTGGGTGGGTAAATTCTGTGTGACATCACAGACTAATTGCCATACAGACGATTCCATTTTATCGTATGAATTTGAGCCATACCATTCAAACCAGACCTACATATGAAACTATTTTCTTTGTTTTTCACACATAAATTCTAAGCCACTACGCATTCACACCTGTTGTCAAACTGTTTGTCACAAATTGGTTTATCAACGAACCACTAACAGAGACAATTAGTTTCATTTCTTTTTCATAGTTTGTAATGATCTGACAAGTGATACGCTGTCATGATCGGTCTTTCTCTTTAATAGGTGAGGAACTGAATTCAGCTTCACTTGCTTTTGCGGAAAGTGTAGATCAAAATCAGACTGCACAAAACATGCAGTCTGATTTATGATCTATTCTGAATCTTATTTTTTACATATTCTGACCAAAACAACATTGAAATAGACATATCTCCACCATTTTTCTACTTGAATATTACGCTTTCATTTAATCTTTCTTGTGCAATTTTTCTTTGCCCTACGCCACAAAATTGCCAATAAACTCTAGAATTTCGAATCTATGCAGAACTTCTGTTGCAAAAAAACTGGAATTTTTTAATTTACGGGATCCTGATTAACCATCTAAACTTACACTGTCTAAATAGGATGAGGATCGGTGCTGGGCTAATTCTTGCCAATAGCCGAAAATCCCGATAAAAAGGGTTGCGATAAAGTGGAATCCACTATTATCTATTTAGCTTTTTCTAAACTTGCTGAAAGTTTCACGACTTTTTATTAGTAAATGGAACGAATCACCACAGATGCATTACAGAATATCTTACAAATGCATGTAAGAAAATAATTACGTAAACAGCCAGTTTGATTTTGTGTCCAAAAGTAGTCATTTGACAGAAAATGTGACAGTGTAGCTGATCTATTTTCAGTGGAGGTATACAGGAACACCATCTGTTTGTTTACATTTACAGCCGTTGTAGCCCAACATAGTCACATATGCTCTCTTTTGCAAGGCAAGTGGGCCCTTGATCTGAGCCCAGTTTCCATTCTAGGATGCGAGATTGTGGGACTCAGGCTGATTTTTTTCAGATTCCAATGAATTCAAACCCAATGCATGGCAGTCCTGCCAAAAAAATAAACAATGAAAAAGTCCCAAACCCTGTCTTGCCGAAAATACCGCCGTTTTGAACAAAACAGCATCATAGCCAAAGCTGTTTTACAACATATTTATTAAAATAACCTCCCTTGACAGGAAGAGAGTCCAAATGGCCCACTTCCAAAACAACCTGGTCCAAAACTGTTCACTTTACCTTGTCTTTGACTACTGTTCAGGGTTCATTCTAGAGTGCACCCTTGCACCACTGGCGCATATATTTCATCTTTGGCGCATCAGTAATCTTACCTTGAGCCAAACCAGAGCATGGTTTTCATTAGGTGTTTACTTGATAATGAGAATTCATTTTCCAATTCACTTTATTGAGGAATCAGATGCAGCCAACACATGACAGGTAAATTATGAGAGCTCTTATTGGTCGTTTCTTTTGGTGTGTTACCCATTATTAACTTTCAACTGAAAACGGCATACTTGAAAACCTAATACAACGCAATGTTACTTCCATCATACAGCAGTCATCCCGGCTGATATTTTTTACATTTCAGGGCCCAAAGATTTAATGTCAAGGTAATACTGACAACCAAATTTCCCCAACAAGTGACAAGCAAGACATTGCTAGGTGCAAAACCAGTGACAGGAAGAAATTCATAATTTAGCCAATATACTACAGAAATTACTTTGTTGTTGTGATTTAAAAGTTTTAACTAAACACAAAATATACATTATTTTGTGCACTAAGCACAAAAGCCAAACATGCTGACTGAAGCTTGCACAATTTCTCACATGCACATGCATCAGGCATTCAGAGAGAAGCAGTCATTAGGTCAGTTATGAACTTATCACAGAAAACTTTACTTTTGCTTGCAAGGATAGAATTAAAATCCAGTGGTTAAGGTAATTTTCCCTTGGCCCCGTAAAATTTCTCTGATGGCCCCTACTTTTTTTGATGAGGGGGCCAGTCTGCCCCATAGATTTTATTTCTAGAATGAACCCTGTTATTGCAATTAATTTTATCAAAGGCATAACCTTTGACAGGAATAAATGTCTGTTATATCAGCTGAATGTACATGTCTTCTAGCATTGCAGAAAGTCCATGATGTGCATATGAGAGGCTGACACAACTAAATCAATACACTGCATCTTCCTTGACACAACATAACTCAGAACTAAAAAGTAAGATAAAAGATTGATTCAACAAATGTATCTTGCAAAATCATCACGCTTATCACTGCAGAATCATATCCAATCTGCTGTCTACCACTTATTTGTTTTCAGTAAGGGTCTAAAACCAAATGTAATTCTGTGTAACATCACTGTCATCTAGCCTATATTACTGCATGGAATCTGTACTTTAAACCTTTTTGTCTGCTTGGCTATGGTCATCGAGTTGGTGGAGTAATCAGGATGACAGAATACAAAGTTTCTACACGATCATGGTTTTCAACTTCATACCTTTAGTACCACACTGTCATACAAAACTTTTACATTTTACTAATGCTACATAGGGGCAACAGTGAAAACCATTGATGATTAAAAGGAAAAAAGTTAAAACGTTAAAGACCATGACCTGTAAAATTTCTGAATGAACCCCCCCCCCCAAAATTAAGTCACAGATTCACAGATTTAGCGAGTTACAGATGACCTCCAAAACTCATGACCTAGCAGAAACACTGGTTTTATCTGTTGGAAAATCATTCCACCTGTATTTTGAAATCTCCCCCCTTTTATGGAAGGGGGGGGCGGCAGCGCAATCTCCGGCTCATTTTCAGTTTCTAGAATAGACACTGCCAGCCC
Organism: Tridacna gigas; assembly: GCA_945859785.2. Classification (NCBI taxonomy): domain Eukaryota; kingdom Metazoa; phylum Mollusca; class Bivalvia; order Cardiida; family Cardiidae; genus Tridacna; species Tridacna gigas. The sequence goes on along the minus strand of OX244030.2, from coordinate 44,552,320 downwards.
CGGTTCAATTCTAGGCGATGAACATCATTGTATGGTGGTCTTGCCAGTTATCAAGGGACTAAATTGAGTATTTTAGCTTACTCATATGCAAATGAAGAACATCTTATAAACAAATAATCAAATTTCAGGCCTCGGCCAAGTGGGCAACTTGGGCGAAAAAGTCGCCTTATTTAAAGAAACTTTGCCCATTTTGCCGGGCAAAGCAAAATCGAAGTCGCCTCGTGTATATTGACCACATGTCGGGTACTGGATATACAATCAGCGACAGCATGTGTAGATCTATTACCTAACAGTGCGTTATACCCGATTTACAGCTGGTGTCCAATGAGCAAAATAGATTGTTTTCAATTGTCCGACTTGACAAGCACTTAAACCCCACTTCTTAATTGGTAGGTAACATCTTAAGCCACAATATTCACCCCTTTGCCCAGTCAGGTCACTAAAATTTTGTGAAGTTAACTAATACTTTTCGCCAGTCATAACAAACATCGGCGCCGTCTAGCGGCTTGTCTGGCCTCTTTTTTTTTTTCCAGAGTAAAACCCCGACCCAGGTATCAACTTTTATTTAATGACCCGGAATTGAATTGAAATCAGCACCTTGCTTTTAAAACACCATTTACCCAATCCTTTATTACTCGCACTTTTACTAATGAACAGACATGATGACGTATTTCGATGATCTGCTAAAATCATATGGCAATATTTTTAAATCATGTGACTACAAATTGGCACCAAGTGTGTCACGTTACAACTGATTTTTGGACGAATTCCAGCAAGTCACATGATTCAATTTCAAAACGGCTGCTGGGTATTGTAACGTTCACATAGCTCAAGGGCGGTTTTCTTTCAAAAGTTTGGATGAAATTGTACATTTTTCTTTGACGCGAACAAAAAGATGAAATTAAAAAAATATACATGTACATAGATCTACATGTACATTGTTATTGAGCCAATACTCGTCAGAATTTTGACATTTTTCTTGATCGGATCCTATCTACACAAACGAACGATCTACGCGTTTAAAACAGGTATTTAAGTTGGAAATGTAATAATGTCCTTAGCGATGTTTTCATTAACGATTTATTTGTCATCAGCAAAAAACAAGCAGTATTTAGACAAACTTATCTTCAATTTCTCTTGCTATCTGAAACAGGGCTTTAATTACCATAAGGAAGTTGAAAACACTGTACCAACTGGAGAAATTGCTGGTAGCAAGCTTTCCTTCCTTTGACACAATATTCACGTTACTTTTTAACATTACTTACTTCCTTTAAGTAATTCTCTATTTGCCTGCTGAAAATACTTTTGATTTAGGATTTAGAATTTTTTCTTACCTGGTCAGGGACAGGGATTGTAATATACATGATCCTTGGTAAAGATAATGATTTTCAGCAAAATTTTTTGCCCAGGATTTTTTGGAGAAAAAAAATAGTGCTTCAAAGATTTTGGGAGAACCCATTGCTCACAGCAAGTATTTGTTTTCTCTTTCCATATAATGTTTTTATCCAAAAAGTGTATGAATTGAGCATGGTAAACAATGAATAAATATGTTTTATGTTGTTTCTAATAGGAATAAGTATATTAATCATTAAAAAGATATATAGTATAAAATTTTTCCATTTAATTTACATGGCTTTCTATCCATTCTAAATGTTAAATTGTTAAAATATTGTTATTTCCTTCTATAAGTCCGACTACGTCCGCATTTTAATGTCCATCTAAACTTCTTCCCAAAGTCTGACCACTTCTCCCCATTTTAAAAAACTTCTCCCAATTCTCAGACTAGGGTGAAGTCGCTTCTCCCAAAAGTCTGAGAGTTGGCAGAGACCTGAATTTAAATGCATATAAAAACATAAATTCTGCCTGAATCATACACATTCAATGGCAACAACATATTTCACCTTTCAATCTCGTGCTGGAAGCTGAACTTGCATATGGGAAAACATGCCCTCATTTCTTGGCTTTCAAGATCTATAAAACAGTTCCTAAATAAAAACTAAAAATCATCAAGTACGCCAAAACGCGTCGAAAGCATTAACTATCACAAGGAAGTGAACAATGATCTTTTCTTTTGAAACATGCATACTGTCTTGTTTTTGTTGCATTTTATACATTAGCAGCAGTGACACTGTTGTTTACATTCAATTAGCGGTTCACACAAGACAGTTGACGCCATTCACTTCATAGTTCGCAAGAAAACTTGGAGATCATTTCGGGTTCAAAAATAGGAACATTAACCATAGTAACTGATAGGGTTTACAGTCTAAACGTCCAACAGTCAAACATCCCACAGTCAATAAGTCCCACTTTTGGTTAAAATGTCCCACTGTTCAAAAAAATTGGTCAAAATGTCCCACTTCGAATTTTTTTCTTCTTCGTTAACTACTGGTAAATGTTGTAGTGGTAAATTATTTTGATCAATTTTGATATGAGTTATAAAGAATAAAGTTGTTCATTAACAGTTTCGTTGAAATTAATTGCAAGTACCATATAATTATACTCGACTATGAGACACATTTTTTTCCCTAGAATTTTGAGCTTGAAGTAGGAGGAGCATCTTACAAGCGCATAATCAAAGGACCTTGTAAAATCAAGCTGGAGAACGTACTTATGTGCCAATCAACATGAACAGATACAACTAAATAGAGATTTTTTTTAGTTAATCAGTTGATTATTGAGGTAAGAAAGCAAAGGTCTGTGATTGCAGTCCATGTTTTACAGCACTGACAACACCTGATTTTAAGGAGATTTACAGCTTCATGTCAAACTTCTACAGCTTGAACTGACCAAGCCACTGATTGATATATTAGTGCTGATAACACCAGTTTTCCACAGCAGCTTTAATTTACGACCCAAATAGCTGATTATCATAATTTAGATTTAAATCAGCAAGCATTAATTTCTCTATTGTGATGGCTCATGATTTAAATGCCGAAATGTATCCTTTGCTATATAGATATTTAACCCTTAACCAAACAATTCGTAGAATTAACGAAACCCCCCCCCCCCCAAAAAAAAGACTTTCGAAACATTGTGGAAAAAGGTGAAAATGCCGTTAAAACAAATTTAAATTCTTGAGTCAGGTATTTTTTCATCTTCAAATCCTTTCAATTTGGACAAGTCTAAAATTTTGTTGTTTGGTAAAGAGTTAAAATACATTGCAATAGGCATAAGATACTAGAATACTTAGGTGTAACTCTTCCCATCAGCGAGGTAAACTCGGTATACCCATTGATAAGTAACAATATGAGTGAATATGTGAGCAAACCGTCAAAGGCCTAGTTTACCCAATAGGATTATTTTAACAAAAATTGTGACTGATTTGGTCTATGCATTACAGTTTTTAAAGTTGTTTGTTCCATTTTTTAAAAGAAATTAGACTTGAATCAAGATACAATCGGCTAAGACATAGGAGATTTATTTTTGAATGATGTGACTCCGATACCGGATGACAGATCTTAATATATGCATGGCATATTTCCAGTTGAATAATCACGATTTTCGCATTCTTACGGTCAGTATGATGTCTACCTGCGTCTTATAGGAGGTCATCAATGAAATTCCTGATTTTGAATCACAAAGTTGGGGGAGCGTCTTATAAGCGAAGGCGTCTTACTGTCGAGCATATACAGTACCTTTGTATGATCAATTGTTTAGGTGAGAAGGATATCTTCATAATCAGTCGGTAATGACAAATGAATGATAATAAAGACGAAATTATATGAATCACTTAGTTTTGAAATTGTTCCTTTTTACCAATAAAGCAGGTTTTCAAAGACTTATTCCTTATTTAAACAATTATCTGCATTTGTCCAACTTTACCCATCTTGATATTGTACGGGGGGGGGGGGTGTGTAAGGGACTTTTAATTAGTATTTATGATGGCAGTTTATCAAGCCTGCTTTTATTCTACAAATAATAATGCAACTCAGTACATTTTATAGGAAATTCAAAAGAACAGATAAGACTGTGCATTGTTAAGTTTGTTGAATCCTACAATTTGTTATATATTGTGTGTAGTTTGATGATAAAGTGACAAGGAATACTGCTCTGCAGTGTTCTTGCAATCAATGGCAGCATCATACCTTTAATACTGCTAGGTTATTTTTTGCTTAGCGTAGGGAATCAAAATAGCTACATTTTCTTATCAAATTATGCATATATTCCAGGCCTCAGCCGAGTGGGTGACTTAGGCGAAAAAGTCGCCCGATTTAAAAAAAACTTCGCCCATTTCGCCGGGTAAAGCGAAATCAAAATCGCCTGAAAAAATCGGGAAGTCGCCTCGGGTATATTGACCACACGTCTGGTACTCGATACACAATCAGTGTGTGTAGATCTATTACCTATCAGTGCGTCATATCCGATTCACAGCTGGTGTCCAATCAGTGAAATTATATTGTTTTCAACTGTCCGATTTGACAAGCAGTTGTTAATTAGTTTCTCTGGTACCAAATCCCCTTTCTTAACCAACAATATTCACCCCTTTGCCCCGTCAAGTCGCTAAAATTCTTGCGAAGTTTAACCAAAATTTTTCGCCAGTCATAACAAACAGCGTCTTGTCTGGACTCTTTTTTCAGTGTAAAAATACTGACTCAGACATCAACGTTTATTTAATGTCCCGGAATTGAATTGAAATCGGCACCTTGCTTTTAAAACACCATTTACCCCATCCTTTATTATTCGCACTTATACTAACGTGATTATCTGCTAAAATCATGTGGCAATATTTTTAAATCATGTGACTACAGGGCTTTATCCAGGCGTTTTGGGAAAAGGCCCCTGGCCAAATTGGGAAAAAAATCATCGACAAAATGTCAAAATTGGGAAAATAATATTGACAAAACATAAAAAATTTGAAACATATTTAACCTTACAATAAACTACTAAATCAATACTGTTTTTTTTTTCTTCCTCCAAACTTCTTTCTTTTTGGATGTTTCTCTGTAGTCTTTCATACTAGTTCCAGTCTCTAAGCTGTAAGACAACACCCCCAACCCCCGTTAAGTAGGATTTTTTGATTCTCTTATTAAGATATCTGTTTTTCTGGTGAATGAACAGAGGAATTATTTCATGTTTTATTTTCAATGCAAGTCAGCTAATAGAAGTCATTATCAAGGCTAAACAAGACAGATTGAAGAGCCTCTGATCGGTTGAGGTCTTTTTTGGAATGTTTTGTCATGTGTTTTCGTGGTTTTTTTCCATGATGATTAATCTTTGAAAATGATTTTTTGTGTGTTTTGACATACGAGGGACACTTTTTAAGTTTGTAGAGTAAGCCTATAACTTTTTAACGCGATTATGAAGTTGCACGATTTTTTACACAGAACTTGCGTAATCATTCCTCTCTCGAACGGTGTCACGGTATGCAGTGCACGAGGTCCACGTGCGCGCTGCGCTGGGTATTTTCAACACGTGGTTTTATACACTACAGTAAAATATAGCGTTCAATATGGATGGAAAAATCTCTGAACAGTGGGTATATTGTAAGATTCGAGCACAGCTCGGGTTTCTGCCAACAGAAATTCATGCTGATTTGCAAAAAGTTTATGGGAATGGTGCTTTAAAATATGCTACAGTTTGCAAGTGGGTACGTCGTTTTAATGATGGTCGGGAGTCAATTGAAAATGACCCTCGGGTGGGTAGGCTGGTTTCCGTTTTGACGGAAAAGAACGTTGCTACTGTGAAAACGTTAATTGAGGAAGACGCACGTTATACCGTGCAAGAGATAGAAGAATTAAGTGGCATTCATTCGTCAAGTGTTTTGAAGATCTTACGTGAACGACTTGGGCTACGTAAGATCTGAGCGCGCTGGGTGCCCCATTTGCTCACTGACAAGCAGAAACAAAGTCAGGTTAGACTTGCATCACAAGTTATTGAAAAATATGATGAATGTGACCCACGTCGTTTGGAAGAGATAGTTACAGGTGATGAAACCTGGATCTATCATTTTCAACCCGATTCTAAGGCTAAAAATAAGGTTTGGGTTTCATCTGAGGGCGACAGACCTGTCATTGCGCGCCGTTGCAAAACATCAAATCACATGTTGTATGCGATATTCTTTGATTTGAAAGGTCCAGTCCTTCAAATTCCAGTCCCGAAAGGTAGTTCTGTCACTGGAAAGTTTTACAGAGAAAGTGTTCTTACTCAACTTGTTGATTTCTATCAGAAACGCAGACCGCGCACCGGTGTCCGCGGCATCAAATTACTCCATGATAACGCACCAGCCCATAAATCCGCTACGGTACAGGAATATCTGAAAGAATCTGGGCTCGATGTCTTAGATCATCCCCCATACAGCCCTGACCTGTCCCCCTGTGACTTTCGGTTGTTCCCAAGACTAAAGGAAATGCTGGCAGGGCACCGTTTTGAATCCCGTTGTGGTATAGGCAGTGCGGTCTACCAGTGTCTGCAACATATACCTAAAGAGGACTACCGGGCGGCGTTCCGGAAATGGGTAGATCAGTGTAAAATGTGTGGAGGCAGACGGGGCATATTTCGAAGGTCTTAGATAAATAAAATTTTGATATTTCAAGCGGTTTTAAAAAGACCGCCCTACTCTACGAACTTAAAAAGTGTCCCTCGTATAAAGAAAGACTGATAAATCTTCCTTTTCTGAGGTAGATCTAGTACAGTATTGGAAAAAAGAAACTGTTAAAAATTAATTGTGAAAAGGATACTTCAGACTAGATTAGTGCGTTATATGACTTCGGGTGTGTCGATAGTCCCACAGCCATACTGATACCGGCTCTTTAATTAACATCTTGAATTTATAACCCATAACTGATGACTTTAAAAGTCCCAAAATGAATTAGCTTGTTTTTTATTCGATTATCCATTTCGGCTGACGACAAGCTCTGCTCACAAATTAATCAGACGATCACGTTGCTAAGACAAAGAGGAAGCACAACCGCTCGAAATTTGAGAGGAAAAAACACGTGGTCTAGATTAGGTTAGATATTTTTCATAACATGTTCCTGTTTCAGGACTGAAATTATAGGAGCTTGTTATAATAGGAGCTGGGTTCTTTGTTTTTGCTTAACAAAACTCCGCTTCGCTGCATATACGCGAGGCGGTTGCTAAGAAGTTAACATGCCATTTTTACGACGTGTAAACCAATAACGGTTTACAGCCAGACAATTGAGTCTATGCATGAATCGATTGAAAATATACGGACGCAGTCTACAGTTCATTCGCCCCCGAATAGTTTCGTACCTACAATACAACGATTGTCGATTTCCTGCTTGAACTGTGGTCAATGCCTGCAAATTTGTGTGTCAGGGAAAACCCTGGCTGATACATCAGACTTGTTTTCTTTTACTGGCGTCTAATTGGGAATTCTATTTTATGGAATTGGGAAAAAAATACACTTTTTGCGATTGGGAATGGGGCCGAAATTCGGCCCCTCAGTAAAGGAAGAAAACCCCCTGGACTACAAATTGGCACCAACTGTCACATTACAACTGACTTTTGGACGAATTCCAGCAAGTCACATGATTCAATTTCAAAATGGCTGCTGGGTATTGTGACGTTCACACAGCCCAAGGGCGGTTTTCTTTCAAAAGTTTGGATGAACTTGTATTTTTTTCTTTGACGCCAACAAAAAGATGAAATTAAAAAAATATGCACGTATTATTATTCATTCTCTACTCTGTCAAAATTTTGACATTTTTCTTGATCGGACCCTATCTACCGCGAACGAACGATCTACGAGGTTAAAACAGGTGTAGTGTATTTAAGTTGGAAATGTATGTCCTTAGCAATGTTTTCATTGACGATTTATCTGTCATCAGCAAAAGACAAACAGTATTCAGACAAACTTATCTTCGATTTCTCTTGCTGTCTGAAACTGGGCTTTAATTACCATGAGGAAGTTGAAAACATTCTGCCAACAGGAGAATATGCTGGTAGCAAACTTTCCTTCCGTTGACACAATATTTGTGTTACTTTTTAACATTACTTACATCCTTTGAGTAATTATCTATTTGCCTGCTGTAAATGCTTTTGATTTGAGATCTAGAATTTTTTCTTACCTGGTCAGGGACATGGATTGTAATGTACATGATCCCTGGTAAAGATAATGATTTTCAGCAAAACTTTTTCCCCAGGATTTTGGGGGGAAAAAAAATAGTGCTTCAAAGATTTTGCGAAAAAAATATGTGCTAGGAGAAAACATTGCTCACTACAAGTATTTGTTTTCTCTTTCCAAAATGCTTTTATCCAAAAAGTGTATGAACTGAGCATGGTAAACAATGAATAAATATATTTTTAAGTAGTTTCTAATATGAATAAATATATTAATCATTAAAAATATATACAGTATTAAATGTTTTCATTTAAATTACATGGTTTTCTATCCAATCAAACTGTTGAATTGTTAAAATATTGTCATTTTCTTCTATAAGACTGACCACGTCCACATTTTAATGTCCGTCTAAACTTCTGCTCAAAGTCTGACCACTTCTCCCCATTTTGAAAAACTTCTCCCAATTCTCAGACTAGGGAGAAGTCATTTTTCCCCAAAGTCTGAGAGTTGGCAGAGGCCTGTATTCACATCTCAGACTCCTGCTAACAAATTAATAGGTCATCTCAGATAATAATTACACATGTATTAACTCTTTACCACATAATCCCTTGTTTCAGTAACTCTGAAACTCTGAAAGAGAAAGCTTTTGAAAAGATTGTCAGAAAAGGAGTAAATACTGGTGACCAGAAGACAAAAAAAAAAAAATCACCATTTGAGCTAAATGTAATTGTTTGTCTACAAATGCTTTCAATTTGGTTAAGTCTAAATTTTTGGTCATTTGTAAAGAGATGTATCTAGCAATCAAATGCCACACCATGAAAGAAAAAAAAAAAAGGAAAATACGAAAGATGGAGAATGATCACAGGCAATTTAAGTTTTGCATTGCAGTTAAAAAAAGTAACAAACGACCTCCCCTTGAAAACGGGTATTTTCATGATGGGGGGGGGGGGCACTTTCTTAGGGTAACCATCTGACTTATCAAATATTTGTTAGTTTAACTGCATATAATGGACATTTCAGTTGAATTTCGATGGTTGGTAGTGTGGGATGAAATCAGCATGCTGTGAGTCGGAGTTAAATACGCACTTCCAGCAAGCCATTTGGTTTATCATACATATGCATATAAATAAGTTATACACATGCTGTTTTGCATCGGGAATGTTTGAGAGAAAGAGTTTTTACCCTTTACTAAACCTGCTTTTAGAAAAAGAGATATCCTGGTTACCGGCATGTTCTCCTTATTGCACAATATTTTTACACTTTACCGATCGCAGTTTAACTAAAGCTAAGACAGTGATTGAAAACATGTCACTAGAAATATTGAGATATTGCCAGATATCTACATAATGTTCATTTCCTCTATGTTTTCTACCTTTTTCAAGAGCAAATTCGAATGGTAGGGCCTTCTATGCGTAAACATTTTTGGAAAAGATTACAATCTGCATTTTTTCTGTTTCTTTTGCTGTCTAGAAAGTGTTTCTTTCTCTTGGTCGTTAAGACGTGGGATTGTTTGCTGAAGGGTGAAGGATTAAATGGATATCTTACGCAATAAAATTTAATCAATGAGAACATAGCAGACATGGGAGTCATTTGAGCATGTCGAATAAACATTCATGTAGATAGACAGTATTGGCCTTCACTGTTAGCCTATGTTATACAATCTAGATTCTACTTGACCTACATTAAACAAGTCTTGATTCTACTTGGCCAGGGATCTTGTATACAAGATCCCTGACTTGGCAAGAACTGTGAAAAAAAAAGCTCCATACTAGCGATGCTCAATCAAAAAGAGTAGCGTCCCTTGAATTGATCTTATGAATATTAATGAGGCACCAATTCTGACCCAACGTTGGGGCAAATTTATTACGCTCTGAAAAGGGTATAAAAGCATAAATTTAATGTTCAATTTTAATTGTAGATTAAAGTAGATAGATTGAATGTCCCGGACAATCAAAATTTCCGAGGAAATTCTTTTTAATGAAAAATCTACAATAAAATGAAAAATTCCGATCACTTTCTTTGTCAGTTCTGACTCGATTACGCTCGGCAAACTGCTTTTTTCCGATAGATTTTTGACAATTCCAATTGTCACAATTGTTTTTTCTCAAATAATCAACTGGTAAAACATATTTTTCTCTTTTCAATCCCGGAAACGCGGAAACACAAATTCAAAATGGCGGCAAAAACGAAAGTGACACTTCCAATATTGATCGATCTTGTTAAAATTGAAGAAAACAAACCCCAATTTATGGACAAATTTGTCTTCTATTTTTCATTCTTGGTCTCAGGAACATGTCTAATTAAAGTTTTTCTTATTACGAGACATGATACCCACAACTAAATTGAAACGCCATATATTCAGTTTCGTACCAGTGTAGCTTCGTTCTTTTTATTTCATACACACTATATATCATGGTACCTATTGTTCCAAAGCTTCAAAATCGGTGATAATTGATTTCAAGTTCAGTAATGAAATTATCAACTACTTTTTACATTTAAATAAATAATCCATAGTTGAAACTGCTTTATTTAATTACTTAACAAAAAAAATAATAATAAAATGTGGTTACTCTCAGCATGCTGGATACTGCTGAACAAATACTGAAAGTGAAGAAAAAGTAACCAAGTGTAATTCTCTCAACAAACTGACTGACACAGAAATTAGAATTTCAAGATGCTGGCATATGAAACTGCATCATATGATTGCAATAGGAGACCATCATGAGAGAAATAATAAATAACCTCATTCCCTACACTGGATAAAGCAGTTTTTTTTTTTTAACCCTTTACCAGATGACAAGATTTTAGCCTTGTCCAAATTGAAAGCATTTGCAGACGACAATTTCAGTATGGCTGAAATGGTGCAATTTTTCTTTGATAGGGTAGAAAACATTGTGGGAAAAGGAGAAAATGCTGGTTACCAGCATTTTTCTCCTTTTCCCACAATGTTTTCAAAAGGCTCCTTTACCAGGGGCGTCAAAAGGCAGCATTGTGTGGTAAAGGGTTAAGCTATGTTCTCTTTGAAAAGCTAATTTCACATACTTTTGTGTTTGAAAACATAGTGTAGAAAGGAGCATTTTCCTGTTGTGAACAAGCAAGCCATGGCCTCACCATCCATTATAATTTCATAGATGTAACAGATAAACATCAATGTAATGGATGGGGCAAACTTTGACCTTCAATTCTGACCTTGACCTTGGACCTATAACTTTTTTTTTCATGAAAAAATATTTTCCTTTACATCCTGAATTTGTAAGAATTACATTCTTAATATTTTTAAAAAGATACATATTCAGGCCTTTCACCTCACTCATTTCACAATTTTGTAAATATAGAGGTTTTCCTTTACTCTTGATGGATATTGGCTGCTCTGGCTAAGTCCAACAAAATATTGCATTTCATTCAGATAATAAAGACAAAAGACAGGAGGTTTGGTTGTGTTAACTGTTCTCATTGATATCGAACTGTAGAAATATTGAAATGATCTTCAAACTTGTTTTCCCAGCAAGAAAAAGATCTTTCGTACATTCGGTTTCGGACAGATTTTAAAGGAGTAAAGGGTTAAAGTCTTGGTCAATTGTAACATTGAAGCATTTTATCTGTGATGTAGTTGGATATATTATGACATGTGTGTCACTAAATGGGTATATTAATTTCTTTTGGAATACCGTGTATTAATCAGATTGGTATTTCATTGCTTTGTCTTCTCATTCCAGTAGATTTTTCATATTTTTGAGGTATTTGTAAAGGGTTAAATGTCTCATAACTTTTTTACTACACTAGATATTTGAATGAATTAAGCAGTTTTCAATCAAGGAAACAATTTATGTTTTCAGATCCAAGGTCATTTTAGAGTATACCTTAATGTAGATATTTGATTTAAACCTGGGTCGCTTTTTCTCCTATTTTTCATGCACGGCCAAATTTTCATGCTTTTGGGTGTAAAGGGTAAACACTTGATAACTTCTGTTCTACTTGAGATATTTGAACAAAACAAACAGTTTTATAAATTGGAAAGATGTATCTTTTCAGATTTGTAACTGTTTATTAGAATATTTTGGTTTAAAAAAAACCTTGTTGCATTGCTATCCATACGCACGAGTGTAGTTAGTCCTATTTATAAGCCCCTACGTACGTTATTTTTCATTCTGACATTCATCGTGTACGTAGGGTCTTATCGGCTCCTTCATAGTTTCCTTTAGCAAACTCCGACATCGAATTTTGTCGCTGTTTGAACAGCAAATTTGGATACTTTCAAGTGAACTTGTTCAATAAAATATACATCAGAAGTAAGATAAATGAATAATTTCTCGATTGAAAAAGGATATTTGTCCAAAACTTGCCTATTTATGAGCTAAATCCATTCCGATTCAACACCACTCTGTTTTGTTATGAATTGCCGTGGAAGAGATATGATTGTTCCGAATGAACCGTCATGTGCGGGTCAATGCAACTTACAGAATGGTATTATGTCTTTTTTTAAAATGAAATTTTGTTTGCTTCGGTCTTGTTTGATTGTTGTAACAGATTTTGTTCATAAACTTAAAGTCGATTCTTATTTGTTATGCAACCGTCTGCATGACTGAAAAACATGGCGGCGACTCTGTCGGCAATCCAACTTGCGAGTGATTTTATTGAATTCTGAATGAATCTGCCCATTATTTATCAAGACACGGCTGAATATTTTCAAAAAAAGTTCTTCCTACAGGTAAATGAAGTTCTCTTTTTTTATAATACTGGTTTTAGAGAGATCGGATTTGCTACATAGAACTGAATGGGACCCGTTTAGACGTTACATGCAATAAGAAAAATCAAATGTGAAATGTCCGATGATAAATGTTGAAAGGTAAATAAGCATGTATACGTCTAAATTTTGGACTAGAGTGTAGTCTGATCTTGAAATAGTTGCAATATCTAATGATGGTTTAAGTCATACTAATTCAGGTAAATGTCATAATTTTATCGCCGTTCAGTGGGACGTTTTAACTAATTCGGAATGGAAATGGGGACGTGTTAACCAAAAGTGGGATGTTTTGACTGGGGGAACATTTTACTGTGGGACGTTTAAACCGGATACCACCGATAGCCATGTACTTAAACTAATCTTTTACTGGTCAGTGAATTATGAATTCTGGTCATCTCACTCCGGCTAAAATACAAGTATCATGTACATCTATACAACACTGTTATGGTGTGTGTGAGCTAACGGTCATGCCATACTCGGCCATAGGCCTACGTGCCGCGAAAAGTAATGACAGTTCGATTTATAAATCTAACATCTCATCAGTCAGTATCTTGAATATAAAATTTATTCACATGGTCAGTCCTGTCAGACATCTGGAGACATAAATGAACATGATAATATCGTCTTTAACAAATCCAAAGAAAAACCCTCACTGTTATGCGATGCCGAGTGGAGTCCGACATGAAAAGGAAGTTGCGTGACAAATCGGGGTTCACATATGAAAATACATGCAGGTATTTTACCTCCCCACTCGTCACAACTCGGCCGATTCCGTACCTACATCTAACCTCGTCTGTATAAGGTAGGCTTCCATTTTGAACTACCAATCACATGATCTTAAACATGGCGGCGCCCCTGTAGATCGCTTAGCAACGACATGAACAACCACTGTGAAGTTATTCACTTCTATCGATCTGTCGATGAAAGCTCCCAACGGAATTGATAAACCACGCTAAAAATTGAATGTACAAACTGTTTGCCGACCGAAATACTCTTAGAAAGATAACGATAGAAAATTTACTCATGCGTTCTTTCTAAAGAGGAGCCTTACAATTTCAATAACGGTAAAGCGGCATGCTTCCGGAGATGTGCGAAATGTACCGTGTAGGTGCATATCAAGCTACGTGATACAGCCGAGGGATTTGATCACCGGATCACCCGAGGTATGCCGAATGTTTACCTCCCCTGAGGACCAGTAGCGGTCAAAAGTAGAGCCCGGGAAAAAAAAAATTGAATTTTAAAATAAGGCAGATCTAAAAGTTGCCAAGTCGGCTTTTGTTTTGTTTACTTTTTGTGTGTTTTTGAAGTTCATGTAAACAAAAACTGAAAAATGAACTTTCTGGTAAGGTAATGTCACCAGTGTCAAACAAATTTCACACCTCTTTGGAATGTTGTCCGAAAATTTTGAATGCATTGCTTGTCTGGTTTAGGATATATGTACATTTAATGGAGGCCATGTCTGTTCCTGAATATCTGTTTAGCATAACCTTCGTGACTGAGCGCTTGTGTTTTTAAATCCCATTTCTGCCGTCAAATATTTGTAAAACCTTCTTGAAATAAGTTCCATGCCACTTATTACATATTACTTCCGACAAACGGAAATCAAACATCTTTTCTCCAGTACAGTTTTGCTGGATCTATAACCTTCAAAGTAAAGGGTCTCGTTTTAAATATAACAATCAATGACTTATAAATTAATCTACTTTTGCAGAATCCATATAACTGTTGAAAATATTTCAGACCTAGAAATAATGTTTGCCTTGTAAAATCAAACTTCGGCACATTGACTATTATTCTTAAAAAAAAAAAAAGAGCAGATTCGCGATTAAACGATTGCCTATTTCTGGTTCATTTTAGTTCAACACACACACACACAAATCCTTTTAATTTGTTTTATGTCACAGTGCGTAGCTCATTTTTCGATCTTAACTATTCGTTACGCTGGCAAAACCTTCGTTACTCTAGGAAATGCAAGTATTTCAGATGTACTTATGTATGGCAAGAATCGTTGGTCTGCTTTAAACTGTGATCGATATTTCTTACATTTAAATTGGATCCCGCGTAGATGGCAGGATACAGATTACAAAATGTCAACAACAGCAGCAAGAAACAAAAAAGAAACCATTGTTTCATCATTCTGAGCAATTTTCACTGATATGATTTGTAATTGAGTTTAGATCTAGTCTAGTTTGTTTCATAACAACACAATGGACAAGAGTGTTTCGACCACATGTATGTGCTTGAAATTCATAGTATGATTTTATAAAACATTCGTTATTTGATTATGTTACAAACACAGAAAATAACATTTAAAGGAAAATGTATGTTTTCATTTTGAAAAAATAAGCCATGCAAAAGCATGCCCTCTGTACTGAATGCTTATTAGTGAATGTCTCAAATCAGCCGCAAAAATCATGTGTCATCGACCTTTCTTGTCTATGATATAGTGCGATGATAAGGTAAAAGTGACATATCGTTACAGTACTGTTTGCCTTTGAGAACATGACTTTTCATCAAGTTACGTATTTTGTGTAACGAAGTTCAAGTAATTCAAGTAACGAATAAGTTATTTGACCACTATTTGAATAATGCTTTACGACATTACGACTAAGCTGAAGTCCGAACATCCCCATGTTGCATTTTACCTAGTTAATACACCATTGATATATAAAACAAGAGGGCCATGATGGCCCTGTATCGCTCCACTGGCTTATAAATATAAACCATGAAGAGAAGTCTTCACTATATAAGCCCTTATAAAACTTTGACCCCAGGGCTACAGTCAGACTAAATGGGGAATATGTGTATTAGAAGAATAACATGCCAAATTTGGGAGTTCTTGGCCTTATGGCCTTATGGCTAGTAACAAGATGGTTTATGAACTTTTCACTCCATAAACCCATGTAAAACTTGTGACCCCTGGTGCAGGACCAAACTTGATCCTAGGGCTGTAACTTGGGCCCTCTTTGTAGTTGTCCACTAGATAATGCTATAATTATGCAAAATTTGGTAGCCTAAGCCTTATGGCTATGTACACCACGATTTAAAAGTTTTCCCTGTGTAAGCCTATGTAAATCTTGTGAACCCCCCCCCCCCCCCCAGCATGAGTATAATTTGGGCACTTTTGGTAGACCCCAACTAGATCAAACTAAATGCAAAATTTGGTAGCTCTAGGCCTTATGGCTAGGTACAGGAAGATTTTTAAAGTTTTCTGTATATAAGCCTATGTAAAACTTGTGACCCCTGGGGCAGAGCCAATTTTGACCCCAGGGCTATAATTTCAAGAAACATGATAGAGGTTTACTACATAAAGCTACCTGCCAAATTTGGTAGCCCTATGCCTTATGGTTTCAGACAAGAAGATTTTTAAAGTTTTCTCTATATAAGCTTATGTAAAACTTGTGACCCCTGGGGCAGAGCCAATTTTGACCCCAGGGCTATAATTTCAAGAAACATGATAGAGGTCTACTAAATAAAGCTACATGCCAAATTTGGTAGCCCTATGCCTTATGGTTTCAGACAAGAAGATTTTTAAAGATTTCCAATATTTTTCAATTTTGTTGCCATGGCAACCAGAGTTTTTGAAGGAATCAAATTCTTTCAAGAGATTCTGAAGAGGACCATGGCAGGATCATTTCTGTGAAGTTTCATGAAAATTGGATGGGTAGTTTCAGAGAAGAAGATGTTTGAAATAAAAGTTAACGCACGGACGCACGCACGCACGCACGACGGACACCGGGCCATGACATAAGCCCGCTGGCCTTTGGCCAGTGGAGCTAAAAAATTGCACACAACAATATTAAACTCTCGCCTTTACTGTGAATGGTTCTCATAAAGTCATGATCTACTGCTATTTGCCAAATATACACTGCTAAAAGCTCTATTCTCCCTTTGCCATCAGTAACGAACATTTAAAAATGAGCACTTAACTAAAATTTTCTCAGTAAAATATTTTCCAGGATAATGAATAATTGACTATTTCTTATACACCTGATTGTACTCTCTTGTTTTGCACAAAAATATATTCTAATTTGTTTTCCAAATTAACTTTCTGAAGGGAAACACTAAACAAGAGAGCCATTGGCCCTAAAGCGCTCACCTGAGAAAAGTCATCTACAGTTGATAAAGCTGAAGAGATCATGGTTTTAATGATGTAAAACAAATGAATGTAAGTGACCTACTTTTTTACTAGATGTGACCCACTTTGAAACTTATCCAAGATATCATTAAAACAAATATTCTGGTCAAGTTTCATGAGTATCAGACTGAAAATGTGGCCTCTACGGTGCACACAAGGTTTTTGTAAGATTTGGTCCAGTGACCTACTTTTTGACCAGATGTGACCCACTTTGAAATTTATCCAAGATACCATGGAGGCAAACTTTCTGACCAAGTTTCATGAGAATCAGGCTGAAAATGTGGCCTTTAGAGTGCACACAAGGTTTATCTAAGATTTCACCATGTGACCTACTTTTTGCCCCAACATGATCCACTTTCAAGCTTGTCTAAGATATCAACAAGTTAAACATTCTGACCAATCTTTATCTGTATAAGGCTAAAAATGTGGCCTCTAGAGTGCACACAAGGTTTTTCTAAGATTTAGCCCAGTGACCTACTTTTTGGCCAGATATGACCCGATTTTGAACTTGTCCCAGATATTAACATTCTACCCAATTTTCATGAGTTTCAGGCTGAAAATATGGCCTCTAGAGTGCACACAAGATTTTTCCAAAATTTAGCCCAGTGACCTACTTTTTGACCAGACATGATCCAATTTCAAACTTGTCCTAGATATCATTAGGACAAACATTCTGACCAACTTTCATGTGTTTCAGGCTGAAAATGTTGCCTCTAGAGTACACACAAGGTTTTTCTAAGATTTAGCCCAGTGACCTACTTTAGACCCAACTTGACCCAATTTCAAACTTGTCCAAGATATTATTAAGACAAACATTCTGACCAAGTTTCATAAGTTTCAGGCTGAAAATATGGCCTCTAGAGTCCACACATGGTTTTTCTGAGATTTGGCCCAGTGACCTACTTTTTGACCGGAAATGTCCCAATTTCAAACTTGTCCAAGATATTATCAAGACAATAATTATTATTATTATTCTGACCAAGATTCAAGAGTATCAGGCGGAAAATATGGCCTCTAGAGTGCAAACAAGGTTTTTCATAGCATTAGCCCAGTGACCAACTTTTTGACCCAACATGACCTAATTTCTAAATTGTCCGAGATATTGTCAAGACAAACATTCTGAGAAAGTTTCATAAGTATATGACTGAAAATGTAGCCTCTAGAGTGCACACAAGTTAACTCTTGACGCCTGGACGACGCACGGCGGACACAGGACACAGTGCTATCACAAAAAGCTCACCTTGAGCACTTCATGCTCAGATGAGCTAAAAAAATGGACATAGGCAGGCCTACTTATTGAAAATGAGTGATAAATGACGAGGGGTCCTTACAGATTTTTCCAGAAGAAAAAATATCAAAACAGATGAAACAACCACTTTCAAATATGAGTAGATGCGTAATTCTACAGAAAATGTCCAGATTGGGGTTTGAAATTTTTATTTTCTGACTTGTATTTTGTACAACATTTGTCCTAATATCAACAGTAAACACCATAGAATCGATGTTAAATACTCACAACACTAACAAACAGCATATGACCGCATTGTGCCCCTTGAAACTGTGACAGGGTACATAATTTTTCACTACCGTAACAAAAGTTTGAAAGCTTAAAATGTTGCTTAATATTGACCGAATGATATGAGGCCTTTACATAACAATAGCATTTTTATTCAGAATGTTATTTTCATGGTGCAAACATTATAGACTTTCATTTCTACCAAAATAACTACACAAATTACTTGAGAAAATGAAATCCACAAATTTTAAGAATCTTGAAAATTGCGCTATGAGCTTAATAGTCTTTATATGGTGAAAATTTTTGGAGAACATGATAGGCCACTGTAGAAATTATTCATTGTGACACATGGGCAAGGCATTTAGATAACAGTTTAAGAAGAAAGTACAAATTTTGTGGCCGTTACGGCAGTGAAGTCAGTGTTACGGTAGGGAGGAATATGTTACGATTGTGAAAATAGCTTCAAACAGTCCAGTAATTACAAGCATTTCAAACATTTCTTAGTAATAGTCTTTTGGATGAGACATAAAATAGAGGTTGGGTCCTTTGTGGTTCAGTGGCAAAGTGTAGGACTCGAGACCTTGAAGCCCCCAGTTCGAGTCTCACTGGATCCACTGGGTCTTTCGTTGGAGTGTCCTTGGGCAAGACACCTCAGAGCCCCAGCCTAGTACTGGTGAAACCAAGGAAATAGGTGAATATGTGAGCTGTCATCATGATATTACTGAAATAATGCTGAGATTTGTGTAAAACACCATTCAATCCATTTAATGGAGGTACCACGTGACAATGCAAGATGCGGAGCACATTAAATAAACTAGTGTGACAGTATTATTCCTGTTTCTGTCACTTTTGTTGCTTGTTTTGAAATGCTTTTGCGATACAGTCTCTGTCTGACTACTTTTCCCTCCCTGTTTAAAGTGACAATAGCTGCCAAAAGTAAACAGAGCAGGTGTTGCAATACAATTAAATTTAAATCATACATTTTAGATGCATGGAAACTATTGTGCAGATGACAATCTGTTATTTTATGGTTGATCCAAATGATAGTCCCTAGTACAGAAATTAATTTCAAAACTAGGTTAAAGGTTGCCAGGTCACTCTATCTTTTGTTTAGTTTTTGCCTGATTTTCAAATTTATTTTTCTGCCAGCAGCTAACACTTTGAATGGCCACACATTAACAAGTTGGCATCTTCATGATATTTTCCATACTTTTGAATGGTGTGATCTGAATTTAAATGCATCTTAACACCTACATTGTCCTTTTGGTCGCTATTGGGCCTGTAAAGTACTTCTATTATTGCCTACTTTTTTTTTTCTCTATTCCCCACAACGTTATTCTTCGACAGACCACCATTTTAGAGTGAGTGCTTTGAATGACTCTACTTTCTCTTTTTCTTTTTCTTGCTACCCATCTCTGTCTCATATATCCGGAAGTGCATCAGTTTTACTTTGCATTGTATTTGTATATTTCCTCATATTGTGTTGCGTGATACTTGGGTTTAATAAAGAGATGTTATGTTATAATCACAATACATCATATAACAATATTTAATTACCGGTAACCATTATTACCCGTGATAATTGTCACTTTATACAGAAAGCAAAACTTGTCAGCTAGAGTAGAGCTACGTGATAAGGCATAAGAATTGTTTACAAGCGCTTGAGGGTTTGGGTTCGATTCTAACAGATGGCCTACTAAAACAATTATAAACAGTCTTCAGTTACAAATACAATATTTTATTTACCAATAACGCCAAGTGTACACCACATGCCAGGAGACTTTAAATAAGCATGGTTCCTTACAGAGAACAATTTTAGAATTGTGAATCGTTTGAGAAAACTCTTGAAATCGCAAATGAAAAATTGTTTTAGCTTTTCCTTAAGATCTATGTCATAATGTTTCAAAGTCATTTGCGATAAGATACAAATATACTAGATCCAGTTTTCTTAACTCTTTACCAAACGACAAAATTTTAGACTGGTGCAAATTGAAAGCATTTGCAGACGACAAAAAAAAATGTGACTCAAAATTTAAAATTTGATTTGGTAAGGGTAGAAAACTTTGTGGCAAAAGGAGAAAATGGTGGTTACCAGCATTTTTTCCTTTTCCCACAATGTTTTCAAAAGGCCTCTTCCACAGGGTCCTTAAAATTTGGGAAAGAGTTAAGGCAGTAATCTCTACAACATACACTGGAAGCGTACCAAACTTTTTAAACTTGTGCAAAACTGTGATTGTAGATATATATTTTTAGCTCCACTGGCCGAAGGCCAGCGGGCTTATGTCATGGCAAGGTGTCCGTCATGTGTCTGTGCGTCCGTCCATCCATGCGTTAACTTTTATTTCAAACATCTTCTTCTCTGAAACTACCCATCCAATTTTCATGAAACTTCACAGAAATGATCCTGCCATGGTCCTCTTCAGAATCTCTTGAAAGAATTTGATTCCTTCAAAAACTCTGGTTGCCATGGCAACAAAATTGAAAAATATTGGAAATCTTTAAAAATCTTCTTGTCTGAAACCATAAGGCATAGGGCTACCAAATTTGGCATGTAGCGTTATGTAGTAGACCTCTATCAAGTTTCTTCAAATTATAGCCCTGGGGTCAAAATTGGCTCTGCCCCAGGGGTCACAAGTTTTACATAGGTTTATATAGAGAAAACTTTAAAAATCTTCCTGTACCTAGCCATAAGGCCTAGAGCTACCAAATTTTGCATGTAGCTATATCTAGTGGGCCTCTACCAAGCAGGCCAAAATTTTAGCCCTGGGGTCAAAATTGGTCCCGCCGCAGGGTCACAAGTTTCACATGGGCTTACATAGTGACAACTTAAGAAATCTTCCTGTTTTGACTTTTTTTTTTTTGAAATGAGCCTTGCATCAGGGGTCTTATGTTTTACAGAGGCTTCATATGGACAAAACTTGAAAATCACCTTATTTATAACTATACTGCATAGGCTTGTATTATTTTGGCATGTGGCTTTATCTTGTGGACCTCTACCAGGGTTCAAGTAATTATAGCTCTGGGATCAAAAATGGCTTTGCCCTGCAGGTCTCAACTTTCACATGGGCTTTTACAGAGAAAACTTTGTAAGTCTTCATTTTGAAACCATTTGGCTCAGAATTGAAATGTTTAGTATTTATGGTTTATATTTATAAGCCAGTGAAGCGATACAGGGCCATCATGGCCCTCTTGTTTTTTTATCTTCTATTCCATATCTTTGCTTTATTAATTTATAATGAAATACCCTGTTTATGTGACAATCAGTTTATTTTTCTCCCTTAAATTGTAAGATTTTCATCAGTATTTCACTACTGCAACGAAATGTTCACTACCGACATGTAAACTGCTGTTGTGGTAGTGAATCATTGCAGTAGTGAAATTGCTCTCAAATTGAGGGCCTGGACAGCTCTAAAATTTTTTATATGTGGGCATATCAACAAATAAAAATCTGTTTTTCTTACTTAAATCAGTTGTACTGAAATCGTGCAGACACATAAATTTACACACAACTTTTAAGTCGTTCGGTGGTGAACTATCATAAGTATACGGGCAAAATAAGTGACGGTTATTTGCTGTTTTCTTGTTTTCTATGCTGCTTTGTCCTTTCAAACTTCCCGCCATGAAAAATGGATAAAAACTGTCATAACATGTCATGTGGTTCGCTTGATCATTTCTAACTTTGAATACATATCCAAAATTCGTCTCTGTGACAGTAGTGAACACAAAATGTATGGACATACTTCAAGCGCAAATGTTTTTCAACGTTTTCAAAAAATATGTGTATAAAAAAATCTTTACTTATTCTCTGTTATAATGTAAATCGAAATTGTGTATTTACCTTGCTTGTAAGTGTTTCAAATGCTTTAAAAGTGGCATTTGTTGGAGGATAACTGTATCTCTGTAAGAAATACAGTCACCACATTTAACAACCGTAGACTTTTAACATTTGACCAGCAACAGAATATACTAATCCAAGTTAAACACTTCATAAACTGACTTTTCAAAACTCTGTGCCCGGATGGAAAGAGATGGATTGTGTTACAGAAACTCTGAAAACCAATTAGGTCCAGCAGACAATGTCGGCTCCATCAGTCAGGCATTTTCAACCTGAACTCAAGAGCACATTCTTATGCCAGGATTCTTATACCAGGATTCTAACATCCTTGGGTGATAAACCGAAATAATGTTTGCTGACCTAATGATGTAGTCCTGTAAAACTTTCTCCTGGTCCATTGAAAATGCAAGTCAGGGTGATCGATATCCGATTTTAAGTCAGGTGAACCCATACTTGGGCTTCCTTAAAGACTCAATATTGGCCAAAAATCAATGGAGGTGTTAAAATGCATTTAAAATTGAATCATACCGTTTAAAAGTATGGAAAATGACAATCTGTTATTGTGTGGTCGGTCCAAGTGTTAGTCACTGGCAGAAAAATGAATTTTAAAATCAGGCAAAAAGTAAACAAAAGATAGAGTGACCTGGCAGGTTTTAACCTAGTTTTAAAATTTACTCAGCCAGCGACTAACATTGCAAACCACCATACAATACCAGATTGTCATCTTCACAATAATTCCCATACTTCTAAATGATATAATTTAAATGCACTTCAGTACCTGCTTTGTTCACAGTTGGCAGCTATTTTTACTTTTAACATATCTGCACAGATTCATGGGATTATTTCAGATGCCACAGATCAAAAGGAGCGACCGCAAAATATTATCTCATTCAGTCAGGCCATCCTGGATCAAACTGCGAGCAGTTGTACCTATATTTGTCTTGCTGACATAGTTCCTAACCATTCTGAAAATAAAATGGATTATTGTGATATAGCTTATAGCATTTAAACAATGCACTTACACAGTGTAAATACTAATTATATTGTTAGAGTATTGGTTTTATTCACGTAAACTTGTAAATCAAGTGAACGGGATAGGTTGTTACACTGTAACATCATGTCCCCTGCTCAGTGTATCAACTTGCCCCATCAGTACTACAAGTAACAAAATTCAAAAAAGACTAATTTTAAATGTTGGTTAGTCATCAGTGATACCATAAATCTAAACACAAGTCATTACTCAATCAAAATGTACTTAAAAGATATTACGATTTGTTAAATGCTTACCTGTGAAACGAAAAACTTCAAATTTACGTATCTGGCTTGAAATTGATTTTTTTTTTTTCTCACATAATCAACTATTCACACTGTAGAATGTCACGTTCTCCATAAAAAATGGGGGCTGTCAAGATCATCATGTGTGACGTCATATAAGAATAAGAATATAAGAAAACTTTGAAAATATTCTTGTTCTAAGCCTAGGGCTACTAAATTTGGTATGAAGCCTCGCCTAATTGACCTCTAATAAGATTTTACAAATTATAGCACTTGAGTCAAAATTGGCCCTTTCCCAGGGGTCACAAGATTTACAAGGACTTTTATAGTGAAAACTTTAAAAATCTTCTTGTTCTTAGCTGTAAGGCCTAGGGCTACCAAATTTTTCATTCTAGTGGATCTCGTCTGAATTTGTTCAAAATTTAGCTATTGTTCAAATTGAATTAAACCCCCACATGGTTTATTAAAGAAACTGAAAATCTTGTTTATAACTATATAGCCCAGTACTTGGTATGTGGTTTTATCTTGTTGACCTCAACCAGGATTCAGTTAATTATAGCTCATAATTATAGCTTGAAATCATAAATCATAGGTAAAAAAATGGACTTGCCCTGGGGTCACAATTTAATACAGTCTTCTTGTAAGAAGCCTGTAGGCCTAGAGTTGTAATGTTTGGTGTGTATGGTCTGTACATATTAGCCAGTGGAACGATACAGGGCCATCATGGCACTCTTGTTCTTTATATTGATTCTGGTACAGATCAAAGTTGCAGTTATTTTTATTTATATCAAAGTGTATTTGATAAGCAATTGTAACTTTAATATTCTTTGCAAAGTTACAGCACCAAACTCATGCGGAAAATCACAGAGCACGTTAACAATTTGGTTCCACAAAATTAAAAGCGCTGTTTAAAGCCTTTTTCTAAGAAAATTAGACCAAGCTGAAATGTTCGTTACCCAGTATATTACATTTACAGTGAGTTTTTAGGGTATCAAGCATGTAATAAGTGTTTGAGATTGACATAATGACAATATTGATTTAAATTAAACCACAAATATCTTGTAACTCAATAACACTCAAATACGAATTTTTACAGATGCACAGAAAAATGCCAATAGAAATCATTGTGGGAAAAGAAGAAATTGTGTGAAGAGAAATTCTCCTTTTCCTGTGAATTTTTTCTCCATTTCCTTAAATTCTATGGACAGTGTAACATAGAGTTATTTTCAGTCGCACAATTGCATCTGACAATCAAAGACCTCTGAGCCCCCAAAGTGTTAAGACATAAAGACCAGCAAATGTGCTTTTGGGATGGCTGGTAACATGGTAAGGAACAAGTCAAATTGTCTTCAGGAGGTGTTTAGTTTTTAAGCCATAACACATTTTTTTTTTTTTTCTTTTCTGTTTTTATTAACTGGTTTCAGTTGATTTTCGTTCCTTTTATGGTGTTTGGGTATGTTTTTTGTATGTAGGTGTGGATTGATGTTCTTTTTCTATCCATTTGGCATAGTTGGCCAATGGCAGAACTGGACATAGTTACATTACATACTTCCGAAATATAGTTCCTTTGATTATATGCACAATAACAGTCTCACATAGCTTTTTGTATCATAGATTTGCTCTCAATACATCCTGGTCATGCTTTTACATATATGAATTTCATTATTTCGTTTTTACACATGTTTAATTGTGACATGTTCGTTACTTCTGCCTGTTGTTTGAAATATGGTTTATGCTGAAAAATTTTGCATTAAGAAGAATGTGTGATAGCGTAATAGATTCCCTCTTAATCAGGTTTGAAATTTGTATGTCGCAAATAAAACTATACTAAAATCCTTATTTGTTGCTTCAAACTCCCTTTAAGGTATTTTGCTTCTTTGATATGCATTAAGATCTTCAAAATAAACTTCTCGTCTCGTATCAAAACCCCAGTTTTCTTCAATTATCTTCATAAATGAGATAAAAAGCAGCAGTAACTGACATTTCTGGACCAAAAACAGCCGATGATACATATGCACATTCATGAAGCTGTACAACAAAAAACATTTGACTGATGTTCAAAAAACTTTGGATTAGCGAGGTACAGAATTTGTATTGCTTTCGTATTGCTTTCGTTAATAAACCATAATGGAGTGATGCTATGGTTTTGACTTTTTGCGGTGTACAAATGTATCTACATATTGAAAATGTGTGTCAAATATGATTTTCTTTTGAAAGGGCAAAAAATATTGTGGTAAAAACGAGAAAATTCTGTATGCTGGCACTTTCACTTTTTTCCGCAATATTTATTTTAAACATTTGCAGAAGTCAAATTAGATATGGCTCATATGGTAGGATTTGTTTCTAAAAGGGTAGAAAACGTGGGAAAAGGAGAAAATGCTGATTACCAGCATTCTCTCCTTTGCCCACAATGTTTTCAAAAGGCCTCTTTCTCGACGTCGTTAAAACTCTGCATTTTGTGGTAACGGGTTCAGGCAAATATGGGTTAATTTACTGGTAATCCTTTACAACATAATCCCGAGTTTTAACTACCCTGAGTAATCTTGAGCTTTTGAAAACATTGTAGGAAATACAGTACTGGTAATCAGCATTTTTGTTTTCTCAAGGTTTTCTACCCTCTTAAAAATTTCATAATTTGATCCACATTTTATATAATGCAAATGCTTTTAACTTGGCAAAGTCTAAAACTGTCGTCTGGTAATGAGTTGAATTGCATATTACTATACAAAAATCTGATGGCATTCTTGTTATGTACATGTAATGATAAAAATTAAACAGTTTTGAAATAAACCTTTACTCTTTACCATACGACAAAATTTTAAACTGGTCAAACTTGAAAGCATTTGTAGATGACATATCAAATGTGAATGAAAAATGGAAACTTGTTTTGGTTACCACCATGTTCTGCTTTTCCCCACAATGTTTTCAAAAGGCTTTTTTTTTCATGGTCATGAAAAGCTGGCATTGTGTGGTAAAGGGTGAACAATGTTTTTATCAATATTTAATCAGGATGCTAATGATAATGTTGTATAGATCTACCTATAATGACCCATACTGAAATAAAGGGCCTATTTCTGCAAACTTTCAGCTACTTTTCAGCAAATTTGTTGCAGTTGTTTGCAGAAATCTTACGGCAAATTCATTTTTTTTTTTGTATGCAAATTCATTATCTTGCAAACAATTTGCTACAAACTTCTTGCAGACTGTTCCTGCAAAGTAGCTCCTATCTGCATTTTTCTTTCAAACAAGTTTGCAGCAAACCTGCCGCAAATTTATTCCTGCAAACAGTTCTGGCAACCCCCATGGTAACAACAATCCAACTGAAGACTTGGTTTTAATCATATTGGGGGAGAAGAATGCAGCTTTTAAAAAAATACATGGTAAAGTAGAAAAAGTTACTTGTAATTGTACACGGAGTTCTTATCCCTGCAGTTGATAGACTTCGAAAATATTTTTGGGAAAATAGCAATTTGGTGATGGCCAGTAAATTGCATTTCACATTGAGCTACGAGAAATACTCCGCAAGCAAGTAGCCTCTGAACTTAATCCGGCAATGACTAAACATTTGTTCGGTGGAAATGCAGGATTCCTGGAATAAGTTTTGGTCACAAAAATGAAACTGATCTCTTACCCTGCTTTCATTAACCCTTTACCACACAATCCCAGCTTTTTAACACCGAGAAAGCCTTTTGAAATATTGTGGGAAAAGATAATGCTGGTAACGTTTTCTCCTTTTCCCACAATATTTTCTACTCTTCCCAAAACTTTCAATTTTTCAGTCCATTTTTTTGTAGTCTGCATATGCTTTCAAGTAGGACTAGTCACTAGTCTAAAATTGTTGCTTTACCAGAGTTCATTGAAATTATGCAAGTCATTGCATTAGTTCTTATCTACATGCCTTCTCCTGGGGCTTGTCTGAAGTGCATTGGCCTAGGGCACTCCCTTGTTTCTAGCACCTCCAACCAGGATTACACAGCCTCTGAATGAACAATTAAACACTTTACCAGATGACAAAAATTTAGACTTGCCTAAATTTGAAGCATTTGCCAATAATGGAATTTGTCCATGAAAGGAAGAAAAGATTGTAGGAAAAGAAAGAAAATACTGGTTATCAGGAAATTCTCTCTGTATATAATGTTTTCAAAAGCCTTGTTCCTCAGGGTTGTTAAAAGGGATTAAGGGTTAAACAGCTTAACCTCTGAACCAAGGTGGACTACTAAAGTAAGGAAGGAAAAGGACGAAAGAAAATACTTAGAAATCAAAAGAGTACGAATTAAAAAGAGTAAGAAATAAAGAGTAAGAAATAGAGGGAGAGCAAGAGCTAGAGAGGGAGGGAGAGATTGAAAGGAAGACGACTGACTGAATGGTGTTTTATGCCGCTTTCAACATTATTTCAGTCATATCACAGCAACAGCTCACATATCCATGTATTTCCTGGGTTTTACCAGTACTAGGCTAGGGCTCTGAAGTGTCTTGCTCAAGGAAACACCCATGAAAAACCCAAAGGATCAGGTGGGGCTCAAACCCGAGGCCTCTAGGTTACGAGTCCCACACTACCACTGAGACACGCAGGACCCCAGAAAGAAAGACAAAAAAGAAAAAGACTTAATAAAAATAACAACTTGGTTTACTTTCAACACCACTAATTTATTTCAAAATAGCCATATCCTTTACAATCTTAACCATTACTCTTCATTTAAAACAACAACACACAGAAAATAACATCAAGGACAAATTGATAATAAACCAACAGACAGTTCAGGAACTTCAGTAGTACTGCTGGGCCCATATTCACCAACCATTCTTAATCCTTGTAAAGCCAAATCAACCCAGACATTTTTAATAAAAAAAAAAAAATAGACTGAAATTACTAAATTCACCTTTCCTTTTGTTTATATAGATTTAGAACAGCGACTGTAGATCAAAATCAGACTGCACATTTTGTGCAGTCTGGTCTTGATCTACAATGTCCTCAAAAGAAACTATTGTCGTGAAAGACACTAAGGGTTAATTGCATTCTTCTAAATTTTCGTAATTTCAAAGCAATGCAATCTCTCTTTGGCTATAACCAAATAGTTCAGCAAAACAGAAATTGTGTTACTTTCCGAATATAGAATTAACTAAGGATGCAGTTAAGAATGACTTGTAAAAATGGGCCCTGGTTAGGCATTGTTTTGATTTTCCTGTTTGAATTCATTGCCCACGGAAGTAAATAAGGTGCAGACATTTGCAAACACCTATATGTAATATGATAATCAACACAATAGGATAGGAGTTTAATAAATACAGCTGAAAACATGACTAAGGATGAAAATGCTTTTTATAAACAATTTCTACCTTTGCCACAATTCGAGCCACTGTTTTTTGACAATTTATCCCAACATTTATGTACTCTCAATTCAATTGATATTCTTTTATAATGATTTGAAGATTATCACTATCAAATTGCGACATTACAACAGTAATAAGGGTACAACACTCGTTTGTTTTACACTAACAGAACAAAACTGAACAATACAAAATCACTAACAAAGTAAAATAAACAGTGGACATTTTGGAAGTATGATGATTTTCAAGTGTAAAGTATTGTTATATGTAATACTTAGGCCTACCCATAAAAGACATGATTTTTCAAGTTATGCAGCACAAGTAGACAGCTTTTAAAAACATTGCAGGAAATGAGCAACCCCATATAACAAGCTTTATATATCACTTTTCAGAATGTTTTTCATACCATTTGACTGCAAAACTTTCCTGTAAGTATTTGGTCTGCCTTGTTTGATTCAGTTTAACCCTTATACAGTCATTTTAAAATTATATTCACCAGAATAATTCCACCAAACTGGTGTAGATCAAAGATCTGGGCCTGTGTTCACAACCATTCTTAATACTTTCAGTCTAATTTTTGTGAGTTTTCAAATCACAAAGTAATACAACTTCTGATTGGCTATCAGATAGGCAATCAGAATGTTACTATGGATATAGAAACAAGACAATGCAGTTTAGAATGGTTGGTGAATACGGATCCAGGGGTTGACCTACACTGTCCCCTAAAGGGGATTATTAGCCCCTAGCAGCCCAAGAGTTAAAAGTGCAAAGCATCTCTGCACCATTTTTGCAGGCATCAGCTTATCTAAATTGCAAAAGTATGTAGTAGATCTCTCAGAAAAAAGTGTATTCATACGGTGTTGCCTCCCATTAGACACATTCAGCAACATCTCATCTGGATCAGCAGTGTTTGCAACATATCTAAAAAGGCTTTAAAAGCATTGTGTGTACAGGAGAAAATGCTGGTTACCAACATTCTCTCCATTTCCCCCAGGGTTTTCTACCATTTCAGAGAAAAATCCCATTCTTTTAGCCTTAGTTAATTTGTTGTCTGTAAATAGTATGAATTTAAATAAATCCAAAATTGTCATCCAGTTAACCCTTTACAACAATCCCAAGTTTTAACAGCCTTGAGGAAGAGTACTTGAGAACATTGTGGGAAAAGGTGAAAACGCTGGTAACCATTTTTTCCTAATCCAAAATATTTTCTACTCTGTCAAAGACATACATGTATATCATCATTTGAGCCATATGCAAGTTGTCATCTGCAGAAGCTTTCACTTTGGACAAGTCTATGTTTTGCTGGTGTGGTAAAGAGATAAAGCTTTTAAGGACAAACATACATGTATTGCCAAAATTCCACATGAAACAGCATACGAACCAATATTTAACAATAACACCCTCTATATTACATGCTATATCCAAACCAAGAGAGTCATATTTCAGATGGAGTGTTCACCCACCAATCTTTATATTAAATTACAGCCCTATTTTCCAAGCCTGGCCATTTGAGTGCACAAGATGTTTCCTCTTGACCAATCAAATGGCTAGTCCTAGAATTTAGAATAAGTACAGGGTTTAAGAATAACTGGTGAATACAATTGCTATATATCAAAGAAAGTGAGCAGTCGTGCAGTCAGAAAAGATATTGTGCATATAAGCAGCATTAACCCCGGATAGGCAATGTAGGCTGAAAGTAAAAAAGCAAAATTACATGACATATCAGATTCCATTATAATATACGGCATAGATCGACCAGTCTGATCTTAACCTTTAAAGCCCTGGAAACTACTAAAGTTGTTTTTGCAGACAGTGTAGATCAAGTTCAGGGTCCATATTCACCAACCATTCTTAAAATCATTCTTAGTCTTGTTCTCCAGAATTTTCTAAATTAAAAAGTACCAGTAACACAACTTCCTATTGGCTAAACCATTTGGTTTAGCCAATCAGAAGTTGTGTTACTTTCAAATTTAGAAAATCTTGGAGATTTAGACTAAGAATGTTCTTAAGAATGGTTGGTGAATACCGGCCCAAATTACACAGAACAAGCAGTCTGACCTTATATCTACACTGTGCTACATTGATACCTAGCCTAATGAAAACAACCGTAAAATAGCAATAATTGGGACTTTTTCCTAATTAAAAAGGTCTAAATCATTAACTCAGTGTTTTAAGGGATAAATCTACACTTTCTGACCATTATTCAGTTATTGTTAACTATAATCATTCCAAAATCTGTACTGAAATATGAATCTTGAGAGTAAAGGGCTTACGGGCTGAAAATATTCATTTTCAGTCACTTCAAAGTTATATGGTTAACCCTTTACCACCCGACATTTCAGACCAGTCCAAATTGAAAGCTTTTGCAGACATGACTCAACTGATTTAATTTGGTTTTGAAAGGGGAGAAAACCCTGTGCGAAAAAAAAGAAAATGCTGGTTACCAGCATTTTCTCTTTCTCCTACAATGTTTTCAAAAGGATTTTTCCTCAGGGTCATGAAAACTTGGGATTGTGTGGTAAAGGATTAACCCTTTACTACATCCGGTCTTTTTATGACCCAAAAGATAAAGGCTTTGGAAAACGATGTAAAAGGGAGGAAATGGCAACAATTTACTTTCTACATTGTACCCTTACATTGACAAATTCCATCATCTGAGCCACATTTCAAATGCTTGCAAGGTCAAGGGTCAATGAGGAGAATAGCATTGATAATTGCAAGATGAATTTTTTTGTTTTCCTGCTTTAGTTTGACTATTTTGTCTAATTTGGACTATAAATTTAGTTTCTTTGATTACTTGAATGCCATTCTACACCTGCTAATTTTTTGTCCATGTCATTCCGAGCTTCAAGACTGGTGCTAGGCATTTCCTTACCAAAGGATGCATTCCATTGTAAAAGGATGCTTCCATGTGGCCAGTGTCAATCTCAAACTTTAATACAATCATTTTGTATGTTTATGCTACTTTCAACAATATTTTTGGTCATATCACTGAGAACTTACCTATTCATGTGTTTACCAAGTTTTCACTAGAACAAAGCTAAGGCTCTGAAGTGTCTTGCCAAAAGACACTCCAACAAAAACAGCCTCAGCAAAGGAAAGAACCTGGCACTTCCAGACTAAAAATCATTCATCACAATTAGGCAGGACTTGCTGATTAAACACATATCAAAAGTATTAAGTAGTAAACCAGGGGTTTTAACTTCTACAAACAATTTGTTATCCAAGCCCCTGGCTTCTTTCCCAAATAAAACTGTCTTAATGTTAAGCAATGAGGAACACTTTCTATTGCAATGACTAGTACCAAGAGAGAATCAATGAGCCGAGCAGGAATTGAACCAGCAACCCCTTGGCTTTAAGTGCCAAAGAGGTTTTGTCAACAAAGATCCCATGATGCAAGCTTGATTGTATGGTGTTTAATGCCGTTTTCAACATTATTTCAGTTAAATCGTGTGGCCAGTATGTGCACCTGTCTAGGCTTATCTGCTTTCCTGGAGTTTCTTTTACCAGTGCTACGCAAAATATTCTTTCCAAGCCACTGGCTGCTTTCCCACATAACCATTGTCAAAACAGTCAGCAGTGAAAGAGAAATGAACCTGTTGCAATGACTCATCAGTCCTCCGAAAGAAATTGGCCTAGCCAGGGATTAACCCAGCTACCCCTTGTTCACAAGTCCTGTATGCTACAGACAGCCACCAAGGCTCGGCATATTATGCAAGAGGCAGGTATCATTGTCTTATGTGCATTGTGTTCATGTATCTTGAAATTCTATCCTGATCAACACACTGAGGTTTAAGTACATGTATATAGCATTGTCGCTGATATTCATTAAGTAGGTCCATTTCACAAAAACAAAAACTGAAAAATGAACTTTCTGGTAAGTTTATATTGCCAAAGTCAAACAAATTTTATACCTCTGGGGACTGTTGTCCGAAAATTTTGAATGCATTGCTTGTCTGGTTTAGATGTGTACATTTTATGGAGGCCATGTCTTTTCCTAAATTTCTGTTAAAAATAATCTTCGTGACTAGGCACTTCTGTTTTTAAATCCCGCTTCTGACATCAAATATGCGTAAAACTTAGTTGTAATAAGTTCCAAACGACGGAGACACATTACTTCCAAAAAAGGCAAATTAAACATCTTTTCTCCAATATAGTTCTGCTATAACCTTCAAATTAAAGGGTCTCAATTTAGATATAAATATATATTCTGATAAAAGACAATTCACAGTACTTTACTACGACAAAGTATGCAGTGTAATTAAAGACTCATTAGACTGAAGTAACGAAAGTTTAAGACAAATATGAAAACAACTAAATGTCTTTGAATGCAAATTGAACAATTGCCCGTACCTGGTTCAATGTAGTTCTACACAGAAAAAAAAAAATTAAGTGTTTTATGTCACAGCAGCACATTTTTTTATCTTAAACCTTCGTTATGCTGGCAAAACCTTCGTTACACAAGGAAATGCTTGTATTTCAGATGAACTATGTTTTGGAAGAATCGTAGGTCTGCTATAAACTGTAATCGACATTCCTGACAAATAAACTAGATGCTTCTTGGACGGCAGGATACAAATTACAAAATATTAACAACTGAAGCATGACACTAAATGAAATCATCGTTTCATCATTCCAAGTAATTCTCATTTGATATGGTTTTTGTGGTTGTAATCATATTTGTAATTAAGTTTAGATCTAGTATATTTCATAAAAACACAACAGAGGAGAATGTTTTGACCAGATGTGCTTGGAACTTCATGGATAATTTTATAAAACCTTCGTTACATCACTGTAACGAATGTTTAAGTTCAGTCTGATAGTAAAAGTAAAGCAGCCTAGATGTGGTACTGGTTTTTGGGTAATCATAGAATTTGATTTAGTTACAAATACAGAAAATAACTTTTAAAGGAAAAAGTATGCTTTTATGGTGAAAAAATAAGCCATGCAAAAGTACGCCCTCTCTCATGAATGCCTCTTAGTGAATGCTTTAAATCAGGTTTAAAAACCATCTGTCATCGACCTTTCTTGTCTGTGAAACACCATGATAACCTAACAGCAACATCAGTATTAGAGTCCTATTTGCCTTTGAGAAGATAACTTTTCATGAAATTCCGTATTTTGAGTAACGAAAGTTTTAGTAACGAAGAATTTATTTGCCCACTATTTCATCAATAATGCTTTAATATAAAGTTGAATTCCCAACATCACCATGTTACATTTTAGGTAGCTACCATGTACATGCCATGGAAATAACGCGGAAACTCAAAGGGATCAGTGATTGTTTGAAATGTGCGGTAACGAAGGTTTCCAAGTTTACCTTTAGACCAGACAACTTTACTAAAGTCGCTTTTCTTTTCAACTAAGTGTATCGCCACTACAAATTTTGCTATTCTGGATGCCTTATATATCAAATTCACCTTATCCTTTCAATAATCCGTGTATAGGAAATCAGTAATCAGTACACATAGAGTGTATAAGGAAGGTTTTGTGTTTTTTTTCAAATTTCAGTGACAGCTTGACATTGCTTCAGCACTACTTTTTTATGAACGTTGGAGCAGCTTGCTTCATTATTTTACACAGAACAATATCAAACCTCGTCTTTACTGTGTTCCCAAATAGTAACCATCTATTTGCCAAATATAAACAGCTAAAAGTTCAGCTCCCACTTTGGCGACAGTAACCGAACATTTAAAAATGAATACTCAGCTCAAATTTTCTCAGTAAAATATTTTCAGGATACCAAAAAGTGACGATTTCTTTCACATCTGATTGTACTCAATTGTTTTGTGCAAAAATACATGCTCATTAATTTTTGTATTTGAATTAAAATTTCTGAAGGGAAACACTAAATGGACCTACTTCTTGAAAATGAGTGTACTACTTTAGCCTTTTCTTACTACAGTCAATTTTTATAATTTTGAGCGCCAAATAAGCCCAATGGTCAATTTTTACCCCAGATATAAGACCT
Organism: Tridacna gigas; assembly: GCA_945859785.2. NCBI lineage: Eukaryota > Metazoa > Mollusca > Bivalvia > Cardiida > Cardiidae > Tridacna > Tridacna gigas. The sequence continues at coordinate 44,517,490 of OX244030.2, read as the reverse complement.
AATTAAAATGGTCATTTTAAGGGTCGCTCTAATCCAATGTATCACCAAAGCAGACTAGATCATCGACCAGGCTGCACGTCTAGTGCAGTATGTTCTTGATCTATACTGGGTACAAAAACAATGAATACAGTTGTAAAAGGCGCTTTAATGGTTAAAGTAATTGAGTAGGGATGATCAGCAATTTACCACACATTCCTGAGATATGATGACCCTGAGGAAGAAGATTTTTCAAAAGTTGGAAACAAAGAAAAAGCATGCCATCCTACTTTTTGATATGTCACAAGGTTTTTTCTCAAGACAAACATTCTGACCAACTTTTAACTCTTTACCAAAGGACAAAATTTTAGACTAGTCCAAATTGAAAGCAATTACAGTTGACAAAATAACTGAATCAAAAATTAAAATTTGTTTTAGGAAGGGCAGAAAACATTATGGGAAATGGAAAAAATGCTGGTTACCAGCATTTTCTTCTTTTCCTGAAATGTTTTCAAAAGGCCTCTTCCTCAGGGTCGTCAACAGTCCGCATCATGTGGTAAAGCGTCAATGAGTATTTGATTGAAAATGAGGCCTCTAGAGTGCACAAAAGGCTTTTCAAAAATTTATCTCAGGCTTACTTTTTGACTGGACATGACTCAGTTTCAAACTTGTCAAAGATATCATCAAGACAATCTGATAAAAATCTGAGGATCTGACTCTAATATGCATGCACTCTCGAGTGCACACAATGTTTTGTCCCAGTGACCTACTTTGTTACCAAGAAAACCCTTTACCACACAGTCCCGAGTTTTAATGACCATGAGGAAATGGGCTTCTGAAAACCTTGTGGGAAAATGAGAAAATGCTGATATCTGATTCTTTTTCCACAACGTTTTCTACACTTTAACAATTACCATCGTTTCAGCTATATTTAATTTGTTGCCTGCAAAATTTAATGTTTTCAAGCTGGAAATTGTTGTCTGGTTACAGTCTCAGAACTGTCCCAGATTTATATAATCACACTAAACATTCTTACCAACTCTCATGAGTATGGGACTCAAAATGTGGCATCAAGAGTGCATATAAGGTTTTTCGACGATTTATCCTCGTGAACTACTGCATGACCACATTGATTGACTGATTGGTGTTTTACGCTGCTTTCAACATTATTTCGGTCATATCATGGTGACAGCTCATATTCATGTATTTACTGGGTTCCACCGGTAGTAGGCTTTGGCTCTGAAGTGATTGATTGATTGTATGGGGTTCAACGCCGTTTTCAACATTATTTCAGTTATATCGCGGTGGCCAGTGCACCTATCCATGCTTTCCTGGAGTTTCTTTTGCCAGTACTCCGCACAATATTCTTTCCAAGCCACTGGCTGCTTTTCCACATAACCATAGTCGAAACAATGGTCAGCAGTGAGAGGAATGAATCCTGTCGCAATGACTATCATCAATCCTCAAAGAAATTGGCCAAGTCGGGGATCGAACCAGCGACCTGTTCTCAAGTTCTGTACGCTACCGACTGAGCGTCTTGCCCAAGGACACTTCCATGAAAAACCCTGTGGATCCAGTAAAACTCAAACCCAGGGTCTCCAGGTTACGAGTCCTACACTTTACCACACAGGACCCCTGCATGACCAGAAGTAACCCATTAATTTCTAGAAAGTCTGAGATACCATCAAAATAAAACACTGACCAATTTTTATATGTATTGGATTGAAAATGTAGCCTACAGATTGCACACAAGGTAATACTTGATGCCCATTTGGCATACCTCGGGTGATCCGGTGATCAAATCCCTCGGCTGCATCACGTAGCTTGATATGCACCTACACGGTACATTTCGCACATCTCCGGAAGCACACCGCTTTACCGTTATTGAAATTGTAAGGCTCCTCTTTAGAAAGAACGCATGAGTAAATTTTCTATCGTTATCTTTCTAAGAGTATTTCAGTCGGCAAACAGTTTGTACATTCAATTTTTAGCGTGGTTTATCAATTCTGTTAGGAGCTTTCATTGACAGATCGATAGAAATGAATAACCTCACAGTGGTTGTTCATGTCGTTGCTAAGCGATCTACAGGGGCGCCGCCATGTTTAAGATCATGTGATTGGTAGTTCAAAATGGCAGCCTCCCTTATACAGACGAGGTTAGATGTAGGTACGGAATCGGCCGAGTTGTGACGAGTGACTTGATGCCAGCATGACACTAGACAGACCATGAACACGGAACAGCACAATTGCAAAAGCTCACCTTAAGCACTTCAGCTTAAGTGAGCTAGAGACATAAGCAAAGTATCATTTATCTATATATCTGCAAATTGTTCTCTGTCAAAGATTAACACACTTTTCCAAATACATTTATCTTTCAAATATCACATGTATTACTTTTTCAAATATCACATGTATTATTTTACCTGAAGTGCATCCGCCTGTTAAATCCCCGATCACACGCATTGTTGTCATCGTTGTTTCAAGGCTGTTGCTATCATCCAGCAATGCATCTGCATGAGGTGACCTTCGTCTGCGGCTAGGGTTTTCACATTCATCCTAGTAAATGGATTGAATAGTAATTTTGACCCTTTTGCACTGAATCAATTCAACAGACATTTTCATTCTAGAATATGACCCATGTAATTGCAATTTCACAGTTGCTTTTATCCAGACCATCTCAGCAAGAAAATATTGTAGATTGAATATCAGACTGCACATTTGCTGCAAGACAGCACATTTGCTGCAGTTTGATCTTGATCTATATGGGTCGCAAAAGCAACTCTAATAATGGAAAGAGTTTTAACCTTTTACCACAGAATTCCGACTTAACGACCCTGAGGAAGAAGGCTTTTGAAAACATAGGAAAAGGAGAAAATGCTGGTAACCAGCATTTTCTCCTTTTCCAACAATGTTTTCTACCCTTTGAAAAACTGAATCCTTACACGATGTCTCAATCCTTGGAAAGAAATTCACTGAGCTGTGGATTTGAACAAGTGACCCCATGGTTTGAAGTTCTGTTTCCTACAGACTGCGCCAATGGGCTCAGCTTGCAAAATTTAAACCCAGAACCTCTTCACAATTATTGGCATTTATGCATCTTTCAATGACTAGAGCTATCACTAATGGTGATTAATACCCCCACCACCACTTTGTCCAAAGCACATTGATTGATTGAATGGTGTTTTTATGCTGCTTTCAACATTATTTCAGTCATATCACGGCGACAGCTCACAAATTCATGTATTTCCTGGGTTTCACCAGTACTAGGCTAGGGCTCTGAAGTGTCTTGCCCAAGGACACTCCCACGAAAAACCCAGCAGATCAGGTGGGGCTCGAACCCGGGACCTCCAGGTTACGAGTCACACTTTATCACTAAGCCACGCAGGACCCCTGTGTCCAAAGCACAAGGGGCACTACCTCCAAAAATACTGAAGATAGTTACAGTTCTTGTGCACTGCACTTGTCCTCAATGTGATCTATGAAGTTTGAAGTTCCTAGCTTTTATCCTTTGGAAGTCATGCTCCGGACAAGATTTTGTGACACACAGAGGAACAGGGTGACTCCAGCATACCCCCCCAAACTTCGTTTGTGGGGGTATAATTTCAGGATATATATCTTAAAAAACTTGCTCATGTGCTGCCACCCAAGTACAGTAGAGCAGTTTAATTCAAACACAGAAATAAAAGTACACCATGGGGAAATATAGTGATGCATAAGTATTAGGATCAATATATCTGTATATACATGTATATCCAGAGAGGGAATAAGAAAGATAGCAAGCAGAAGCCATCTTCAATCATTCTAAAAGGCATTCCTGTTGAAATCTAAATTCATGAATCAGGACAACTTTTGATTAGCGTGACCATTTATTTTTGGCCAATCAGAAAAAGTGATTACAACCAAATAGCTTAACTGTTATGGAGAAACTGCTGTTAACATCTCACAACAAACAACTTGCAACAGACCTACACAGAATAGCTCACCTTCAGCACTGTATGCTCAGGTGATAAACCTCAAGAAACAATGTGTAAAAAGGTTGGCCCCTATACCAAACAAGTTTTTTCATGACCCTGATTAAATGGGCATTAAAAACATTGTGGAAAAATGAGGTAAACAACATATTCTCTTTTTCCCACAACGTTCAACGACAAGTCACATCATTTGAGCCAAATCTGATTTGTCATCTGCAAAAGCTTTCAATTTGGACCATGTCCAAAATTTCTTCATGCTGGTCAGGATTAATTAAAGCAAGAAATGTTACCCAAGCACAATTCCCTGACATCTCATCCCGGCACACTTTGAGGTGACAAATAATTGTGACGTAAGGACTGGTAATGAAATGGAATGCATAGAGGTTAAAGACGTAGACACGGCGGAAGCGGTTTCTAACTGGAAAGTTATCTATGGTAGTTCTGTATTCAACCAGCTTTGTATCATTTGCGCACCTGTAAATGTAACAAAACATAACTAATAACAATATTTCTTTGGCATTTAATGCTTAACCAAAGGACAAAATTTTGGACATGACCAAATTGAAAGCATTTGCAGACAAAATGTTTCATGAATTCTCTGACAGTAGAATTTCTAGAAAATATTGTGGGAACGGAGAAAATGCTGGCTACCAGCATTTTCTCCTTTTTTTCACAATGTTTTCAAAAGGCTTTATCCTCAGGGCGCTGAAGCTTTACAAAACAATACTGAGATTTTAGACCCAAACAACAGGCTTTATAAAAATTGTGAAATAGGAGAAAGTGCTGGTCACCAGCATCTCCTTTTTCCAAGATATTTTCTATCTTCTCATTTATTCAATTTTACCACATTTTATTTGTTGTCTGCAAAATGCCCTCCATATTGACAAGTCTAAAATTTGTCTTCTGGTACAGTTACCTGTAAATGAAATTTCATAGACTACAATATACAGATGCAGATTTGATTTATGCCGCTTTATTTAGACAAAACTGTAGACTAAGTTCATATTGAAAGCATTCCCAGACAAATCAAATTTGGCTCAACCAATGGAATTTGCTTCTGAAACCTTAGAAAATATTGTGGAAAAGGGACAAGAGACTGCATATCAGTTGATTGAATGGTATTTCATGTGTCAATAAGCATTCCAGTCATATCAGGGCAACAGCTTCTCATACATACGTGTCCTGATTTTCACCAGTAGTAGGGATGGGTGCTTGCCCGTGTAAAGGAGGAAGTTCCCTTAAACCATGCCCTTCCTATGAGGATCAAATCCAGGGTTTGTATCCACCAACCATACTTAAGAATATTAAGTACTCTTCAAGAATTTTCTAAATTTGAGCGTAACAGTCTGATTGGCTAATTTATTTGGCTTAGCCAATCAGTTTGGTTAAGCCAATCAGAAGTTGCTTTACTTTCTACATCAAGGATAAGACAAAAAGAACGAAGTTAGAAAGTGATTGGTAAATACAAACTAGGGGCCTTCAGGCTTAGATTCCTATACATTCACCAGTATCAAATGAAGGACCCCTATTTGCATAATACGTGGATATAGCTCTAAAGTGGCCCTCAAATGAATTACCATCTTCAGTTACCGTAAGTTCTTTGATAACAATACTTAATTCTGCCATCTTACAAAATTGCAGATTTCCCTATTAAAAGCACAGGAAAGTACAATCCAGGTGCCAAGGTGCAGGTTTTTCATTTTCATGTTACTACTTTCTGCTGCACCTGGCAATAATGCATAAACCGAAAGAATTTTGTGACCATTTTTGGGGGGGTTAACTGAATACCCTTGGCTTTTGACCTACTTATTTGTTTTGACAAATGGATGGTAATTTGGGCCTGGTAAAAAATATGCATGTTTATTTGGCAGACATGAGACTGCTGGCAAATTTGCTTGCATATTGATGACACCAACATACAAGCGTTGCTACCCCTAATCGATACCCCAGGATTTTTATATACACCATAGCAAATTAATATGATAGGGGATGATTTTCTTGCTCTAATCAAATTTTTCTAAAGTGTTGGAGCCCATGGCAATGTATACACACTTCTTTGAATGTTGCTAAAATGATGACTTCTGTCTGACAGTGTAGAAAACATTGTGGGAAAAGGAGAAAATGCTAGTTACCAGCATTTTCTTTTCCCACAATGTTTTCAACAACCATTTTCAGGGTTGTCAAAACCCTGGACTGTGTGGTAAAGGGATAAAATGTAAAATCTTAAAATCTATACTGCAATAATTTACAGATGACAAAGTTAATGTGCCTAAAATGTGATCCTTCGTGAGAAAAAAAAACTCAACACACCCTGCAAGATTTTCAAGTTTTCTTCTTCAAGGTCATGAAGACATGATATTGTTTGACCATGACATTTCAGATATGAATACAAATTTGGACAGTTGGAGAAAATCTAGTGGTACTTACCCTCCAATAAGTAACGGTGTGGAGGGTGAACCATATGAATTTTGGCCGGCATGCGCTCTGCAAATGATTGGCAACAGGTGGTACTCATCTGAAAAAGAATGCTAATAGAAACGTAATTGACATTAAATCTAAGCCAGATTCCATCATTTGAGCTACAGTTAACCCTTTACCACACAATGCTGAGTTTTAACCACCTCGAGAAAGAAAGCTTTTGAAAACACTGTGGGAAAAGGAGAAAATGCTGGTAACCAGCATTTTCTCCTTTTCCAACAAAGTTTTCTATTCAATTAAAGGCACATATCATTTTAGCCATCCTTGATTTGTAGTCTGCAAATGCTTTGAATTTGGACAAGTCTAAAATTTTGATGTGTGCTAAAGAGTTAATTTGGTGTCAGAAAATGCTTTCCATTTGGGCAAGTTGAAGCTTTCAATGTCTGATAAAGAGTCAGCCCTTTTCCAAACATTTGCATGTTTTAACAACCCTAAGGAAGAAAGCCTTTGAAACATTGTTGGAAACGGAGAAAACACTTAAAAATCAACATTTTCTCCTTTTCCTAGAATGTTTTCTATCCTACTAAAGACAGTCTTTATTTTCATATGTTCATTTAATTTCTGCAAATACCATCAGTAGGGTCAAGCCTAAAATTTCGTCATCTGGTAAAGATTTAAGAATCATAATACAGGATCTGTTACAAAGATGAACAGACTACAAGAGTTTTCCTACCGTTATTCACAATGTTATTTCATCTTGAATGTTTGAGTCTTTTGGCAATAGTCTGTTCATATTTTTGTAAGTAGATAAGTACTAATAAAGATGGGAAATGCGTCCTGGTTTGTGAATTATTTGGGATAATGTTGAGTAGCAAACTTACCCCTACCAGTTTTTGAAAGTAAAACAAAACTCAAATAATTTGAAAAGAGTAATTGAGACTCAACTGGAAACATCAAGTGTCCAGAGAAGATGGGTTCCCACATAAGCTGTGGTCTGCTGTGTTGTGTCCTCATTAAATGTACAACAGGGGTAGATACGGCTTCGAACATGTCCAACAAAGTTTGGCTTTTCACTGAAGTCCTCAATGTCGTAATCAACTGGGACATCATCAAATGTATCCCTATAAATAGAAATGAGTCATGCTCTGGCAAAAGAGGGTTTAATGTATCTGATGCCTTATGCCAAGCTAATCATGTAGTTATGGACCCATAAATGCCATTTGGTCTTACAAATGGCTGAATTCTGAGGCAGAGCAGTCCTTGGACATGCAGAAAATGTATAGAAAGCAAAAAGTTAACTCAGGTCTGCCTGTGGACTGTGCAGGCAGACCTGGATTGATACTTTTTGCAGATGCATTAACTCTTTACCAAACAAAATTTTAGACTGGTCCAAATTGAAAGCAGTGGCAGACGATAAAATAAACTAGAGCTATCACTAAACGTGATCATACCCCCCAACAGCTCCTTGTCACAAAACAGATTAATGTCACAGGAATGCAAAATAAGTGACTGGAGAGTCAATTATACCAGAGCTATCACTGAAGGTGATGAATATCCTGCAATGGCTTCTTGCCAAAGAATTACTCTTTGTTACAGACTAAAGACTTGGAGAGAATAAAACTTACTTGATACATTTTTTTTTACCAGCTGGACAAATTGAGATTGGTTTAAATGAAAAGGTTTTGCAGACAACAAATGTCTTTTCATGCAATGTTTTTGACCAGACTCTACATCTTACTTATACAGTACGGAAACTAACGAAAGCAACCTCCGAACCGAATCGGAACCGTAATAGTAACTGAACTGAACCGAAAGTAATAAACTTAAGAAAACATTGTAAATACAGAAGCCATTGCTCACGATGTTTACAATGTTTTCCTTTTTAGTCATATAATACGGAATGCACTGAAACCGCAGCGAAGCCGAAGCGGAACCGCAAAAAATGTTGCTTTCGTTAGTTTCCGTACGGTATTGGTATCTATTTTAACACATCACAAGTTGAAGACTTGGAATAGTTGTGGAGAACGTAGTAAATGCTTGTAATCATCATTTCATTTTTTTCCCAAGTAACTGCAAAGATTAATCTTTCCAATTTTGTGTAGAAAGTAGTAAGTGCTGGTAATCAGCATTTTCTCCTTTTCCAAACATATCTGAAAGATTAATCTGTCTTATATTTGAGTAAACTTCCGATGAAAAGATGAAACTGACATGACATGACATAAGTGAAGTGACATGAAAACTTATTAGTGATGGTTAGTGATGGTAAGTCTACTGTTAACTATCTACAGGTGTAGGAATCTATCATAAGAGAACGACAAAAAAGGGCTTAGCTCTTGGAAATTTTATTTAATTAACTAAGAACAATTTATGATATGCACATCTTTGCTGAGTGCAAAGTCTATCCATGAAGTTTGAAAGAAATTTGTCCAGAATCATCAAAGGGCCATAACTCCATGAAACCTAAATAAACCATAACCAAAATAGGATATGCACATCTCTGCTTGATACTGAGTCTATTTGTGTAGTTTGAACCAAATCTGTCCAATAGTTGATGAGAAAAAGAGCGGACAAGAAATTTCATGAAGGGGCCATAACTCAGTGAAAAATCAATGAACCATAACCAACATTTCATATGCACATCTCTGCTTGATACTGAGTCTACCTGTGAAGTTTGAATAAGATTCGTCCAATAGTTTATGAGAAATAGAGCAGACAAAAAGCTACAGACCGACCAACGGACGGACAGCTGTGTTAAAAGTATTCTATCAAAAGTACAATTTATTTTCATCAATTCAGCAAGGGCACCATCATAAAGAGAACGACAAAAAAGGGCTTAGCTCTTGGAAATTTTATTTAATTAACTAAGAACAATTTATGATATGCACATCTTTGCCGAGTGCAAAGTCTATCCATGAAGTTTGAAAGAAATTTGTCCAGAATCATCAAAGGGCCATAACTCCATGAAACCTAAATAAACCATAACCAAAATAGGATATGCACATCTCTGCTTGATACTGAGTCTATTTGTGTAGTTTGAACCAAATCTGTCTAATAGTTGATGAGGAAAAGAGCGGACAAGAAATTTCATGAAAGGGCCATAACTCAGTGAAAAATCAATGAACCATAACCAACATTTCATATGCACATCTCTGCTTGATACTGAGTCTACCTGTGAAGTTTGAATAAAATTCGTCCAGTAGTTTATGAGAAATAGAGCGGACAAAAAGCTACAGACCGACCGACGGTGTCCAGAATCATCAAAGGGCCATAACTCCATGAAACCTAAACAAACCATAACCAAAATAGGATATGCACATCTCTGCTTTATACTGAGTCTACTTGTGTAGTTTGAACCAAATCTGTCCAATAGTTGATGAGAAAAAGAGCGGACAAGAAATTTCATGAAAGGGCCATAACTCAGTGAAAAATCAATGAACCATAACCAACATTTCATATGCACATCTCTGCTTGATACTGAGTCTACCTGTGAAGTTTGAATAAAATTCGTCCAGTAGTTTATGAGAAATAGAGCGGACAAAAAGCTACAGACCGACCGACCGACCGACGGACGGACCGACGGATGGACGGACCGACGGACCGACCGACAAGCTGACTCCTATATACCCCCCAAACAGAGTTTTGGGGGGTATAATGATTGAAAAATTTAAATTTGTTTTGGGAAGGGTAGAAAACATTGTGGGAAAAGGAGAAAATGCTGGTTACCAGTATTTTCTCCTTTTTCCACAAAGTTTTCAAAAGGATTCTTTTACAGGGTCATTAAAAGTCGGGATTGTGTGGTAAAGGGTTAAACCCCCTTTTCATACAGCATCCCTAAAATTTAGTTGTTGGTATGTGTATTTAACTCTTACACATGACAACATCTTGCAGAAACAAAATAAGTGTCTGAAATGATAGATTTGACTCTGGTATATGGTATGGTAGAAAACATTGCAGGAAAACAAGAGACAACCAGCAATTTCTTTCCCTAGAAATATAAACTTCCCAAGGGTTATTGAAGCACCGAATTGTGGCAATGGTTTAACAGGTTAATATCTCCCACTGACTTTTTGTCAAGCAGCAGATGTTTTAAAATGCGTCAAAAGGAAATATTAATTGCCATTTGCTACACTTTTACACAAGTATTCCTTATATCCAAATCTGATGTTCGTAGATTAAATTGATAGTATTTATTGCACTAACATTTTTAATGTGGCTGCCTGTGCATGGATTTGAGCTATGCTCTGGCAAAAGGGGGCTTAATACATGTCTGTAATGCATAATAGAAAGCAAATCATCACAATTAGGGATCCATAAAATCCATTATGTATAACCGACTGTATCATAAGGCAGACTGGTCCTTCAACATACAGAAAATTGACCAATACAGAAAGTTTCGGCCAAAGTCAACCTGACACGGGCTGGGCAGGTTGACCTGGGTTGATACTTTTTGCAGATGCATTAAGCCTCCTTTTCACAGAGCATGGCTCATTTGTTTTTAGATGACAGCAGACATTGTGATTTATAAAGTGTTGCAAGTCCTGATTAGCTAAACCAATTGGTTTAGTCAATCAAAAGTTGTGTTACTTTCTAACTGTTGTGAATCAGAAGTTGTGTTACTTTCAAAGTTAGAAAATACTGGAGAATGAGATTAAGAATTTTCTTAAGAATTGTCAGTGAATACAGAAAGACTGCTTTTATCTCTGTTCACAGTGTTAAACACTAACATTTTAGTTTTATCACAGCTTTCTTTGCATCTATTTAAATATATTCCCAGAGCTTTTTTGCTATCATTTTGAACAATACTGTCCATTAGCCAATGCCTGCTTCCCAACTTAAACATAGTCAAAACAATGTAAAATGGCAAGAGGTATGAATCATCTTGCAATGGTCATCATTCTAAGGCCATGACCTTTGTATCTACATTTAGAACTATGTCTTGTATTTTTGTAAATGGTATTTTCATTTCTGGTATTTTTATAATTGGTATTTATTTTCTGGCATTTTTGTAAATGGTATTATTAACTATGGGATAATCCTGTAAACAGTATTTTCGCTGCACAGTGTAGACTGTCGACATATTTCTGTACTTACATGGCATGTAAATCTTGTGAAACATTGACCTTGATCCCTTCACTTGGTATAGGTATGCAGCGGGCTAAAAACAGTTCCTTATAGGGCACAGATGAAATAAGGTTATTACTGAGGGAAGTATTTGACAGCGTGACCAAGATAGTACGACCCTACAAAAAGACAAAGTATGTATATGAGCCAACATCAATGAGCCATAGTCTGGTAAAAGGGGGCTTAATGAATCCCTGTGATCCATGATACCAAGCAAGTCATTGTATGATTATGGATCCAAGAGAGACACCTTTTTTTAACAACTGACTTAATGAGTTAGACTGGTCCTTGGACAAAGAAAATTGACCAATAGCTAAAAAGTTTCAGCCAAGGTCAGCCTGCATGGACCATGCAGGCTGACTTGGGTCGACAGTTTTTGCAGATGCATCAAGCCCCCTTTTCATAGAGCATGGCTCAAATAATAAAATATTTTTTCTGGTAATTGCTAGCAGAGGGCTCATGAACAGCATTTGTGTTAGGTGACCTTTTAGTTTGCTTTTGTACTCAACTGACTGGCTCAGACATAAGAAACTTCCATATTTTTTTTAAAATACTGGGAATATAGTACACTGATCCTTTGACATACAGAAAATTGACCAAAAGCAAAAGGTTTTGGCCTAGCTCAGCCTGCACAGACCACAGGATGACCTAGGTCAATCCTTTTTGCTGATGCATTAAGCCCTCTTTTCAAAGAGGAGGGGGAGGAAAGTATTGCTATTCCTAGGCTTTTTTTTGTAAGAATCTCAAAAACAGAAAGTGAAGATTATGATCAGACTTGAAAATACTGTCGAGATGCTTTTCTCTATCAGATGATGTTTTGAAAAGCACTTTTACTCAGGGCTGTTAACATGATTATCTCTTATGGTTACCAGATAACAATTTTACACAATCCTAATTGAAAGCATTTGCAGACACAGGATTAAATGCCTTTCAAAGTCAGATATTTGTCTTTGGAAGAGAAGGAAACACTGTGGGAAAAAAGAAAATGCTGGTTACCAGCATTTTCTTATCCCGCCATGTTTTCAAAAGCCCTCTTCCTTTTGGTTGTTAAAACTTGTGATTGGTACAGGGTTAACATTGACTGAATGGCATTTTACACCACTTTCAACATTATTTCAGTCATATCACACCAACAGCAAACATGTTTGTGCAATTTCATGGCTTTCACCAGTACTAGGCTAGGGCTCTGAAGGGTCTTGCCCACAGACATGCCCACGAAAAAACCAGAGGATCCAGTGAGCTCAAAACCAGGGCCTCCAGGTCAAGAGACCTACACTTTACCACAGCCATGCAGGACCAGAGGGTTAACAAGACCCAAAAAAAAAACAGAAAAACTTTAAAATGGACAAACCATTCCGCAGAATCCCCGGTCATTTGGTTCTATCAGTATTTTAGGATAGATATCGTCCACCATGGTAACTTTACATACAGTGTTGGACACTGCGTAAGCTTCATTGTTGATGAGCTTGTAATCTACAGCATGGGCGTATAAAAGTGCAGACGGGTTTGGATTTTTAAGGTAGATTGTGCCATATGGGTCACATGCTGAAATTGAAAGTAACATACCTCATGTCTCATTTTTTTCATAACCCTTTACCAAAATCCTGTTTTAAAGGCCCAATAGTGGCCAAAAAAGCAATGCACATGTTATTTAACCCTTTCCCAAACAAGCCCTGGTTTTCACGTGTCTGCGGTACAAGTCTTTTGAAAACACCGTGGGAAAAGGAGAAATTGCTCGTAACGAGCAATTTCTCCTTTTCCCACAATGTTTTCTACCCGTTTTGAGACCTTTCTTCCATTTTCATCAAATTTAAGATTGTCGTCTGCAAACACTTTCAACTTGGACCAGTCCAAAATTTGTTTGGGAAAGGGTTAACGCATCTAAATTTAAACTATACCATTTAAAGGTATTAACAAGAGGGTCATTGGCCTTAAAGCGCTCACCTGAGTTAAGTTGATTGATTGACTGGTGTTTTACGCCGCTTTCAACAATATTTCAGTCATATGGCGACAGGTCACATATTCATGTATTTCCTGGGTTTCACCAGTACTAGGCTAGGGCTCTGAAGTGTCTTACTCAAGGACACTCCCACGATAAGCCCAGCTACTCAAACTGAATTGTGTTTGGAAGGGTAAAAAACGTGGGAAAAAGGAGAAAATGTTGGTTACCAGCATTTTCTCCTTTTCCCACAATGTTTTCAAAAGTCTTCTTTCTTAGGGCTGTTAAAAGTCGGGGATTGTGTGGTAAAGGCTTAAACAGATGCACATTTTCTGCATTTCACACATAAATAGGAAAGCAGGGATCCCTAAAATTTTGTCAAACGGGATGCAATTTTGATTTCAGTATGTAAAGAAATAACCATCAATGAACTTTGACCTCATTTATGAAACTATCATGTTAAGTGCAGCTTTTTGGACAATCTTTAAGGATATATGGCAAATTGTCCATCTATCATTTTCTTGGCCGATTGATTTGCATGTATTTGTTTTCATTTTCTGAAAAGTTATTTTGATTTTATCTTATTTATACACTGATTCTATCTAGTTGTAAAAAGGTAATGATTCACATTTTTATTTCTAATTTGTATTCCTAAATTAAAGAAAAAGCTCAGACTAGACCAACGATAATCAAATCATTTTTTATCACTAACTGGACAGAACTGCAAGTTGTTGCAATATTGCTGTTAGTATAGGAGTCCTTAAGTCTTTACCACCTGAAAAAGAAGGCTTTTGAAAACATTGTGGGAAAAGGAGAAAATGCTGGTAAGCAGCATTTTCTCATTTTCCCACAATTTTTTCTATCCTATCACAGATTAATCTTACCATCTGATCAATATTTAATTTGTCATCTGCAAATGCTTTCAATTTGGACAAGTCTTAAAGTTTGTCATTTGGTAAAGAGTTAACATAGGCTTTAGCAAGCACAAGTCACAAAATATTCATTTAAATGCTAGTTTATGACATTCTGCCCACTGGAATCCTAGATAATAGGCCAGGATCCTGAAAACCAAGAACGTTGAGTCCCTTAGGACCCACAATATTTACTGACAAACTAAATCCTGTAACCATAAACTCAACATTCTGTTATGATTCATTGACTTCACATGTTTGCTCTTACAGAAAAACGCTTATGAAATTACAAGATAAAAAAATGCTGACTCCCTTTAAAAACCACCTGTTGATATTAAACTTTGTAGTGCTAAGTGAAAATGTTAATTGATTGAATGGTGTTTTACCCTGCTTTCAACATTATTTTGTTATATATATCACAGTGACAGCTTGCTTACTTAAGTCCTGGGTTTCACCAACTCTAGGCTAGGGGCTCTGAAGTGTCTTGCTCAAGGACACCGACATGAAAAAGACAGTGAGTCAAACCTGGGGCCTCCATGTTACAAGTCCTACACTTTACCACTGAGCCATGCAGGACCCATGAAAGAGTTGAGCATTTTCAATCAATATTAAAGTTGCATATATTGCAATTCAACCCTTTAACAAAAGTCAAAACTATACCCCTCAATACTGAAAGCATTAATTTTGAAGACAAATCAAATGTGGCTCAAATAGTGAATTTGGCTTTTACATGGTAGAAAACGTGGGAAAAGGAAATAAAATGCTGGTTACCAGCATTCTCAGTATTTTGTCTTTTCAACAATGTTTTCAACAGCCTTTTCAGGGCTGTTAAAACTCAGGTTTGTCTGGTAAAGGGTTAAGACAGTTGCTTTTACTATATCTGGCAAAGAAGCAGGCAGTGTAGCTCTATGATCAGACTGCATGTTCTGTTCAGTTTGATCTTGATCTACTCCGTCAGCATGAGCTTTTAATTCTGGGTCCACCACGACAAGAGTTAATTTAGACTACAGTATTCAGTTTCATCGGATTTCTTTTACTTGTACTTTGCACAATATTCTTCCAAGCCGCTGGCAGCTTTCCAAAATAAGCATCATCAAAAAAATATTCAGCAGTGGGAGGAATAAATCCTATCATCAATCCATGACTACTAGGTTTGCTTCACTTACAAAACAGCCTAAATATCATAAAAGCACGAATATTTCTCATTGTCTTTATTTGTAAGCCATGCTCTGTGAAAAGAGGGCTAAATACATTTGCAAAAAGTATTGACCATGTCAGCCTGCGCAGACTTGACATAGGCCGAAACTATGCTAGTGGTCAATTTTCTACATGTCCAAGGCCCATTCTACCACAGGATCGTCATTTTTTAGAGAAAATCGATATAATGGTTCAATAATTACATAATGACTTGCTTAGTATAATGCAACACTGGGAAAAGAAGCCTTTTGAAAACATTGTGGGAACAGGAGAAAATGCTGATAACCAGCATTTTCTCCTTTTCCCACAACGCTTTCTACTCTATCAAGGACAAATCCTGCATTATTAGTCATATTTAACCCTTTCCAAAACAAGCCCTGGTTTTCACGTGTCTGCAGTACAAGTCTTTTGAAAACACTGTGGGAAAATGAGAAATTGCTCGTAACGACCAGTCCAAAATTTGTCGTTTGGGAAAGGGTTAATTTGTCTGCAAATGCTTTTAATTTGGACCAGGCTACCATTTTGTTAGGTAAAGAGTTAAAAAAAACCTTGGAAACTTACTGAAGTTGGCCCTTGACAAAGCAGCTGTTCTAACCATATACAAGGCCAACAAGAAAACAGTATAAATCAACATCTTTGCTTGGTGTTTTTCTTTCTGAAAGAAAAAAAAAAAAACTAATGTCCCTTTTAACTCTACGATTCAATCCAGCGTCCATATTCACCAACCATTCTTAAGAATATTCTTAGTCTTATTCTTCAAGAATTTCTACATTTGAAAGTAACAACTTCTGATTAGCTAAACCAAATGGAATAGGACTAAGAACGTTCTTAAGAATGGTTGGTGAATATGGACCCAGAGTTTCAACGACCCCCATGAATGAGACCTTTTCGCACAATGTTTTCTACCCTTTTACAAATTTCATCATTTCAGCTACAATTTATTTGTCTGCAAATGCTTTCGATTTGGATGTGTCTAAAATTCTATTGTTTGGTAAAGAGTTAATTCTACCCCTTACTAATGTTGCAAGCTTTTTTCTAACAGAATAACCATAATCCTAATTACTTCACAAATCAATGTCATTAACACAAAGCTTTCAAAGTATTCATACACTTAGATATGAACCATGCTCTGCCTGAAGGGGACTTAATGCATCTCCGTGATGCATTTTACAAAGCAAGCCATCATATAATAATGAATCCATACAGATTCATTTTGTCGAACAACTGACTACCATAAGGTAGTCTGGTTGTTGAACACTGACCTATGGTGAAAAGTTTCAGCCCAGGTCAGCCTGCGTGGATTGCACAGGCTGACCTGGGTCAAAGCTTTTCGCAGATGCATTAAGCCCCATTTTCACAGAGCATGGCTCAAATTCATGGTTGTAAAGAAATTGTCAATTTGGAAGATTTAACTCTTTACCACACAATCCCGAGTTTTAACGACCCTGAGAAAGAGGCCTTTTAAAAACATTTCCCACAATGTTTTCTATCCTTTGCAACACAAATTTCAATTTTTGAGACATTTTGTCGTCTGCACAAGCTTTCAATTCTGACTGATCTAAAATTGTCATTTGGAAAAGAGTTAAGAAAGTATTTGAGATTAGTGTTCCCTATTATTCATGAATGCTTTTAATATCTCAATGAATCACAGTAAGAGGTAAAATTGATAGTCTGCATTAAATACAGAGGGTTTGACATGTCTATCGCTTTGCTGTGGGCAACGACTAAAATCTGGATGGCAATGTTACTTTAATTCCCAGGGAATGTAAAAAGAACTGATAGAGTTTGTGGTAATTTTTCTTGTGTGTATGTTTTAGCCTTTATACCCCCATTCTACTGAGCAAGGATTTCACTGTGCTGACGATCATGGCTCTTCTCCAAAATCTCCCAAATTGCCCCAGAAGCACCAACATGCGCAAAATTTTGGGACTTGAGCATTTCCAGTACAATTAGAGTACTCTTTGACAATGATTGCGCTGCACTGGTCATACGGTCGTGTTGTTGAGGTTTTTCCAAGAAGCTTCTACCAGTTTCCACATCAGTGAGGGATTTCAAACTACACTTACTCTACACTTACAATGTTGCTGCCTTGACCTTCCTACGACCTAAGCTCTGGAGCAAAGGGGCTATCTTTCAGGACGACAATGATCGACCCCATCATGGCTGATTTGTGAACGACTTTATAAGGCAGCAGAACATCCAGAGTTTGGAATGGCCTGGCAACTCACCAGTCCTCAACCCCATTGAGCATATCTGGGATCAGCCAAGACAGAGTTTATCGACTAAAACTGCCTCAGACGTTCATTTACGTCAACGTCTGATACAAGAGTGGGAAAACATTCCGCAGCGTGAGATCAGGAGATGCGTACAGAGGATGAGGAGGCATTGCCAAGTCCGTATCAATGCTCGTGGAGGACATACAGCTTACCAACACTGACTTGTAATCAAAGCAGTTTTTCTGATTCTGGATTTTGACCCTTCGTGTATTTGTGGATGTGTCTCACTGTATCAAAGACTGATTTTTAAAACTTACCTACTGAAAACCGAACTGGGATGTTGGAACTGGTGCACGACATTTCGTCGAAAGTGTTTCGTCAATCCATTTATGTTTTAAAATACTGATTGTTAAATTCCTAGATTTATTTCATGAAAACCTCTGTCCGGGAGGAAGATTTGAGACAACTCATCTGGGTTAGGGTAAGGGTCAGGGCTAGGGATCGTTTTCAACGAATGTGGTTTTCAACGAAATGTCTCACACCCATTGGAACTTTATGAAAAATAAACTTTAAAAGTTGTGATTAAAGTATAAGAATAAAATTACCTAACAAAATATAGTTGATGCAAAACTTCTTTTGAGTTGCATATATTAGCAATCCTTGGAAAGAAAGGCAACATTCAATTTGATGCTGGCATTATACTTTCAATTTGGAAGTCTAAAATTTTATTGCCTGGTAAAGAGTTCACCTTTTAAAGTTATCAGGTAAAGAGTTCACCTTTAAAGTTATTAATTAACCCTTTACCAAACAATTCTAGACCCGTCCAAATTGAGAGCATTGCAAAGTAAAAATCAAAATTAATGCAACTCGAAAACTTAAATTGGTATTTGGAACGGTAGCATTCATTGTGGGAAATGGAGGAAATGCTTGTTTCCTGCCATTTTCAAACTTCTTTTTAAGGGTTATTTGGGATTGTGGTGAAGGGTTAAATCAGTGTGGTGCAACAGCTCTCCAGGATGTTTTCCTGTTTATCATTCAAATTCAGTTTATTTGGCATTTGTCATTTCTGTTGCAGTTGTTTTAATTTCTTGGTCTTTCTCAAATGCCATGATTTTAACTGTTACCAAACGCCTTATTTCAAGGCGAACCAGATTCAACCAATACCTGAAAAGGATGATATTCTTGGTCACAAAATACAGATGATCGATAGAAAATGGTGAAACTTGCCTGTCACTACGTGGATTGGGAAAAATTGACCATTTTGCTTAACCCTTTACCAGACGACAAAACTTTAGCCTTGTCCAAATTGAAAGCATTTGCAGACGACAATTTCTATGTGGCTCAAATGGTGCAATTTGTCTTTGATAGGGTAGAAAACATGGTGGGAAAAGGAGAAAATGCTGGTGACCAGCATTTTCTCCTTTTCCCACAATGTTTTCAAAAGGCTTCTTTCCCAGGGGCGTCAAAAGGCGTCATTGTGCAGTAAAGGGTTAAGATAAATTTGGAAAAAGTCATGGAGAGGTTAGATATATTATAAGCATGTCAAACCTGCCTTGCTGTTGAGCTAGCTTTTGCAGCAATGTGGTTTGGTGTATTCTCTCCATGATAGTTAAGCAACATGTATTGGGTATAGTACACTGATGGGTGACCAGGCCGTTACACGTTACATTTGGTGGCAGAGGTGGGATAATGACAACTGCCGGACTGGTGTTGCCTTACCCTCTTATCTTCCCCTTGTTTATTTGTGTAAAAGTCTCGGGGTCGAGACTTCTCGTAGGGGAGAGTAATGTCATGAAGAGAGATTAGATAAACAAGCACTTCAAACCTGCCTTGCTGCTGAGCTAGCTTTTACAGTGATGTGGTTTGGTGTATTTCTCTGTGATAGTTAAGCAACATGTAATAGGTTAGAGCCTGGATGGGTTACCAGGCTGTTGCATGTTACAAGAGATTGTGCAAGTAACCAACATTTACTCTTTTTTGCACAATGCTTTTCTAAAGCCTTTTTTCTACCCTTTACCAAATGACAAAATTTATTTTGAACAGGACCAATTTGCAAGCATAAAGACAGCAAATTAAATGAAGCTCAGATGATGATTGCTGCCTTTGACAGGGTAGAAAACATTGTGGGGAAAAGGAGAAAATGCTGGTTACCAGCAGTTTCTCCTTTCCCCACCATGTTTTGAAAAGACTTTCCTTTCAGGGCCGTTAAAACTGGATTGTGTTAAAGAGTTATCTGGGCCACCTTTGAATTAGTGCATTTGCAATCGCTTTCAATATGTTGAAGTTTTTTTGTCTTGTAAAGATTTAACTTTTTTTCACCTTTTACCACACAATCCCAACTTAATATCATGAGAAAGAAAGCTTTGGGAAAAAATTGTGGGTAAAGGTAACCAGCATTTTCTTCTTTTCCCACAATTTTTTTCTACCTTCCCAAAACAAATTTCACTTTTTTAAGTCACATTTATTTTGTCTGTAAATGCTTTCAATTTGGACTAGATCTAGTCTAAAATTTTTTTTGGTAGAGAGTTAATGTTGTTAACACCAGCAGACATTCTTTCTTGTGACAACAGTCTATTTTTAAGGAAATGACCTCCATGTTTCCCCTGGCAACAAAAGTAAATGTCTTTGTAATAATAAGCTTTCACACAATTCTTGTCAGTAGTTACCTGGTTTTCAGTTTTCAACAGAAAACAAAATAACTCACGAACTGTAAACCGCATGAAACAAAGGAAACATTCTTCAGATTTAACCCTTTACCAAATGATAAAATATTTAGACCTGTCCAAATTGAAAGCATTTACAGACAAATGTAAAAAATTGAAATCCATCTTGTGAAGGGTAGAAAACATTGTGGGTAATGGAGAAAATTCTGATTACCAGCATTTTCTTCTTTTCCCGCAATGTTTTCAAAATGCTTCTTTCTCAGGGTTGTTAAAAGTCAGGATTGTGTGCTAAAGAGTCAAGATGTAAAACTTAAATCTTTTACCACAGCAATGTCTACTCTAGGATGCACGGTTGCAGGTTTCATGCAAATTGTTTTGATATCCCGCATAAAGTCGGACCCAATTTGTGAAAGTCCTGCATAAAAAAATAATGCAAAAAGTCCGAAATCAAAAACTTCACTCTTGCCTTGCAGAAAATACTGCCGTCTAATAAAATGGCATCATTGCCAAAGATGTTTTGCAAGGTATGTCCATTAAATTACCCCCTCCCCCCTCATTTTCATTTTCTAGAATAGACACTGCCAAACCACAAAATTTTGGACTCAACCAAATTGAAAGCATTTCAACACAAAAATAGGGTAGAAAACAGTGTGGGAATAGGAAAAAATGCTTGTTCAGATATGGTTTATCCCCCCCTGGACGTATTACAACCATGAAAAGTTGCCAAAAATTTCGATGCATTTTGCATTACTTTTTAACCCTTAAAGCACTGGAACCAACTTAAGGCGTTTTTGCTGACAGTAGATCAAGATCAGACTGCACAGAACATGCAGTCTGATCTTTGATCTACACTGTCAGCTACTTCATTACATCTTCTGGCTAAACCAACTATGAAATGACGATATTTAGCATGTTTTTCTTCATTGAAAAGGTCCATTTCGTAAATTCAGCACTCTAAGGGTTAAGATTCGTTCACAGCTCTGACATGCATTCCCTCATAATATTTCACCGGAACTATGCTGGATTAAGAATTGCTCTGAAGGTAAGGCACAGAACTCAGAGAGAAACATTTTGAGAAGGTATACAACATTATCTACCATTATATACATTTTCTACATCAATCATTTTAGAGATATAGGCGAGCTTTTAAGAATGGCAAAGATCGAGATCAGAGTGCACAGAATGTGGAGTCTGGTCTTTGATCTACACCATCCTTGTTTTTTGTCAAGCCTGAAAGATAAAACATGCATTGTATTTTCAGCCATTGCAAAAAGACAAAGTTGTTTATTTGGCACTGTAAGTTTTAATACAAAAACAGTTTTACTGGGTTTCATGAAAATTATTTATAATGTTTGCACAAGACCTTATGGAACCCCTTGGAGTTAGAGAGGGAAATAAGCTGAGAAAATAGAAAATGACATGCAAAAGTGTTCTTCCACACGAAATACATTATGTACTTCTGATACAAACAGCACATACAATATGAGTCATGCTCTGGAAAAAGGGGGCTTAATGCATTTCCTTGATGCATGATGCCAAGCAAGTCATTACATGATCATGGATCCATAGTCTTTTGTGTAACAACCGATTGAATCATGAGTTACACTGGTCCTTTGACAAACAGAAAATTGACCAATAGGGAAAAGTTTTGGCCCAGGTCAGCCTGTGTGGACTGCGCAGGCTGACCTGAATCAATACTTTTCGCAGATGCGTTAAGCCCCCTTTTCATAGAGTATGGCTCATATATATAATAACCCTTCATCAAATAATCCCATCTTGAGGGAGAAAAGCTTTTGAAAACATTGCAGGTAAAGGAGAAAATGCTGGTCACCTGCATTTTCTCCTTTTCGGATAACATTTTCTATCCTATCAGTGCTTAAGCTCATTTGAACCAATTTCAAATTTGTCATCTGCAATTGTTTTGAATTTTGGATGAGACCGAAATCTGCTTGGAGAAGGTTTAAATCCCCTTTTCACAGAGCACCACTCAATTTTCACTTGATGTATGTAATACCACTTTCAAGAACTTCTTAGTCCTACCACCTTGACGGTTCACTTCTCCATTTCAGCCATGTTATTTGAATACAGGGTATTGTTGAGGACCTTTAACCCTTCACTGCACAATCCCAACTTAACAACCCTGAGAAAGCAGCCTTTTGAAAACATTGTGGGAAAAGGAGAAAATTGGGGTAAGCTGCATTTTCTCCTTTTCCCACAATGTTTTCTATCCAATCAAAGACAGAAATAATTGAGCTACTAATAAATTATCATCTGCAAATGCTTTCAATTTGAGTAAGTCTATGATTGTCATTTGGTAAAGAGTTAACCCTTTACCAGACAACCAAATCTTAGCCTTGTTCAAATTAAAAGCATTTGCAGACAAGAAACTAAATGTTATTTAAAACATGATGTTTGTCATTCAAAGGGTAGATCTCAAAAACATTGTGGGAAACAAGAAAAGGCTGGTCACCAGCATTTTCACCTTTTCCCACAATGTTCTCAAAAGGCTTCTCCTTAAAGGTTGTTAATAGTCGGGATTGTGTGGTTAATCCCCAGATAAGGTTACAGAGGTCCCCATAATGTATTGCTGCTGAAAAGCATGTCATAATTGATTTTCATGGGTTTTTGTGATACAGCGGTGGGGAGTTTCTGGCATTATGCCTTTGTGCCTGTCACAAGTTTCACCTCTATTAGGCTAGGGCTCTAGAGTTTTGTCCAAGAACACTCCAACCAAATACGCAGTGCTTCCAGCAAGGTTTGAAACTAGGGCCTCCATGTTATGTGCCCTACACTTTACCAGTGAGCCACACAGGACTCCTTTTCCAAATCGAAAGCATTTGCAAATTAAATGTGGCTCAAATGATGATTTTAATCTTTGAAACTATAGAAAACTGTCGGAAAAGGAGAAAATGCTGGTTACTATGTTTTACTCCATTTTCCACAGTATTTTTTCAAATGCCTTATTTATCAGGGTTGTTAAAAGTCGAGATTGTTCGACCCATTACCACACAATCCTTAGTTTTAACAACCCCGATTGATTGATTGAAATATATTTGTCTTAAGCTGCTTTCAACATTATTTCAGTCATATCATGGTGACAGCTCACATATTCATGTATTTTCTGAGTTTCACCAGTCCTAGTCTAGGGCTCAGTTGTGTCTTGCTCAAAAACACTCCCACAAAACACCCAGTGGATCCAGTGAGGCTTGAACCCAGGGCCTCCAGGTCACGAGTCCTACACTACCACTGAGCCATGCAAGACCCTTTTAACGACCCAAAGCTTTCTGGAAACATTGTGGGAAAAGGAGAAAATGGCGGTATCCAGCATTTTCTCCTTTTCCCACAATGTTTTCTTCCCGTCCAAAGACAATTTCATCATTTGAATCACATTTCATTTGTCATCTGCAAATGCTTTCACTTTAGGTGAGTAAAATTTCATCATGTGGTAAAGGGTTGAGTAACTTCCCCAGGGACATTTCCTATCAAAGAACTTCTACAAACTATTCAAACCTGAATCTGAGAAACCACCTTTTCAAAACTTGCCATCTGTTCCACAGGGATTTTTAGCGTTTTTTATGTTTTACATGTATATATAATACAAGGGATGCAACTGACATTATCGGCAGTCTACTTGTCATCACAAAAACACAAATTACTTCGTCAATATTACAGATAATCACATAAGGTCTACTTTATCTAGCTCATTACACATTTTTCTAGCGAAAAATAATCTGGTTTCATGACTAAACGTTCAATGATTTGTGCTACAGAAGCCGGTTTCTCGACAAATAGGTCGAAATTGTTTGGTCCGACACGGGTTCGTTCAGTGCGCTTGTCAGAGTAAATCTACTATTCTGTACAAGATCATGGCCAAAATACTTATCGGTTTGATAAAACAAGTAAATATCGTTAACCAGCCTTCGTTGTTTAATAATAACACGAAGAATACAGCTCCAAATCGTCCGATGTTTGATCGATTCACTCAAATTTCAAGGAAGCAGCCATAATTATTGTCACGTGATCAAAATGTATCGAGGCATTTCATTGGTCGGATTTTGGTTCCGTTTAGTCATGGAACCACTTCATTTTTCGCTAGAATAATGTGTAATGAGCTAGATAAAGTAGACCTTATGTGATTATCTGTAATATTGACGAAGTAACTTGTGTTTTTGTGATGACAAGTATACTTTGCCGATAATGTCAGTTGCATCCCTTGCATTATATATACATGTAAAACATAAAAAACGCTAAAAATCCCTGTGATCTGTTCATGTGACATAAAGGCAGGTCTTAAAGACATAAAAACATCGTGGGAGAAGGAGCAATTGCTTGTATCAAGCAACTGTTCATTTTTCCACAATGTTCAAAGGAAATTCCTTATACCAGGCTCTATTTGTGCTGTTATACGTTGACAACTGGACTTAAAAAGTCTACTGTAATGTCTTGTTTGAACAATATGGAAATTCAGTAGCAAAAAGGAGCATATACTGGCAAGCAAATTGCTCTTCCAAAACCTCTTCTACATTCAAATTAGAAAAAAAATCTTAACTCATCACCGCCTTTTCCCTAAAAATTTTCGGAAGTATGTCGACAGGTTCATAAAAAGTCATATAGATCTATTTCAAGTAATAAAAGCAGGAAAAAATATCCTTACCACTTTTCCTGGCTCGAATAACTTCTCTGGAGACCCAGTCGGTTGACAGAAGATTCGGTCTTTCTTGATTCTCTTGGCTCGAACGAACTGCTCACTACAGCAACTCGGCAAGGAATGAGGCGAATGTTGAGACTGCTAGCAACGTGGAACCTCCGCGGTATATACACGTGTACCTGCAAATTCATGAAACGCGCACGTTACCCAAAAATCCCGTGCATAGCTCCATCATAAAATGTCCCAACATTGTTTGAAAACGGGTCCTGTCTCCATTGGCTATACTATCGAGAAAACCAAAGACACTAAACAAAAGAAACAAAAAACATTACTGAAAGTAAATTTTTGGTGATCATCTACCTTACCGATCAGATTTTTTTTTTTTCAGTGTAGCTGTACACGCTTGCTGTTGACCTACTTCTTGTTAAAAGTCTAGCATAAATAAATAGTATTCTGCGATTGGTGAAAAATTTAAACATGTTTATTATGCGGGTTTATGCTGGCCTATTTGCAGATCCATTTACGACACCAATATACAAGGTATGCTACCGGTAGTCGATACTCCGCGGTTACGGATTTTCAAAAAAAAGAAAAAGAACTTTCAAATCGCAACATTTGACTTAGTATCGTCGACTGAAAATTTTCATGTAGTTTAGGGTTGATCATGCAATGTTGTCTAAATCTGTCTAATGGCATTATCTTCAGCTAGGTGACATTTTTGAAAATACGTCCCAAACTGGTTTGAACATTCTGGGTACAGAACCGGATTATTTTTCAAGATAGCAATTAATGCACCGAATTTCAAAATAGAATATACTTTTATTCAAAACAATGCTAACTGGTACGGTTCTTTTAGCCATGGTCAGCTAGCATATAGGTATAACATATGCATGAGTCATTTGTGAACACATCCCCAATAGACCTGGGAAATAGCCCCGGTATCAGTCCAGCATGGTGGGGATATCTTTTTAGATGTTTAAGGCCAAGAAAACGCTCCACAAATACCTTTGAGTCGCGTCTAGTTGCCAAAGCGGTTTATTATGAAATTACCCAAAAGAAAAAAGATTTCAACATATCCGATACATCAATTAATAGAGTTTAGCCTTATTTTTTTTGCAATAAAGTAATGAATCTTTGGTTTCAACCAGGGATCGTATACCCAATATATTGATATGAGCCATGCTCTGGCAAAAGGGGACTTAATGAATCTCCGTGATGCATGATACCAAGCAAGCCAACAAATAATTATGGATCCATTATAGCCACTTTTTATAAGGTTGACTGGTCCTTGGACGTACAGAAAATTGACCAATAGAGAAAAGTTTCTGCGGACTGCGCAGACTGACCTGGTCGATACTTTTCGCAGATGCATTAAGCCCCTTTTTCACAGAGCACGGCTTACACACACACACACACACACACACACACACACACACACACACATATATATATGATTCCCTGTTTCACCTAAAACGTTGATAAAATTCTTTGCCGTGTTTGAGACGCTCCATAATCTGAAATTCAACCCGGTGCGTGTTGCGTTTCTTTTTCTGTTCAGTAGAATTGTGTTTCAGGATTATCATCATATTTACGAAATCTCCACTTTTCGAACATGTGGCAATTCGAGAATATCGGTTAATCCGCATTATTTGTGGCTGTTGGATGTAGCATTAAAACAGTTAAGGTTTCACGTGCGAGTTGATAGAGCTGGAACGGCACTGTTTTTGAACGAGGCACGTCATACATGTACATTTTGTACATATGATTATAAGCATGTGAAGGAATCCATATATGTGTTTATGAATGGCATTCTTTCCACCCTTTACCGAAACAATCCCTTTCAATGAACATATTCATATTAATTGATTGGTTGAATGGTGTTTTATGCTGCTCTCAACATTATTTCCGTCATATCACGCAGGCAGCTCACTTATTCATGTTTTTTCCTGGGTTTCACAAGTGGTAGGCTAGGGCTCTGAAGTGTCTTGCCCATGGGCACTCCCACGGAAGGCTCTGAGGATCAGGTGGGGTTCGAGCCCAGGACCTCCAGGTTACGAGTCACACACTTTACCACTGAGCCACGCAGGACCCCCGACCAGTTTCATAATTTGGGAAACATTTAATTTGTGGTCTGCAAATACTTTTAATGTGGACCAGTCCAAAATTTTGTCGTCAGTTAAAACACAACAAAGTAAATTAACTGACTGACTGAAAATTTCGCTATACCTTTTCGTCAAGCTTCGGTAGCACAGTTGGTAGCGTACAGTGCTTGAGAACAGGGGATCGCTGATTCGAATCCCAAGTTTGGCGACTTTCTTTGTAAGGAGCGATGATAGTCATTGCGACAGGATTAATTCCTCTCTCACCGCTGATCATTGTTTCGGCGATGGTTTTATGGGAAAGCAGCCAGTGGCTTTGGAAGAATATTGTGCGTAGTACTGGTAAAGGAAACTCCGGAAAGCATGGATAGGTGCACTGGCCGCGGCGATACAACTAATATAATGTTGAAAATGGCGTTTAACACCAATCAATCAATCAATCAATCAATCGCTAAACCTTTAGACTTCGGAATAACTAAATGAAAATGTTGAAAACGACGTAAAACATCATTCATTCAATCAAATCATGCTATATTTAAGTTTTCCTTTTATTTCGAATAAAACTGGCTATTTGAATGAAGGGGCGTTCCGATGGTCAAAATTTAAATACACCCAGCAAAAAAAAAAGTTACTTTGTTCTTACCCACCGTAAAATTAGGGAGGAGAGTCCTTTATGGAATGATGGGGTGGGAGAGCCCAAGGAGAATTGATTTGGTCTATATCTGACGTAAAATTAGGGAGGAGAGTCCCTTATGGAATGATAGGGTGGGAGAGCCCAAGGAGAATTGATTTGGTTTATATCTGACGCATAGGCATTTTCTCCTTTTCCCTCAATGTTTTCAAAAAGCTTCTTTCTCAGGGTCATTTAAAGTTGGGATCCCGATTCTGATAATCGAAGATAACTAGGCTATAATGCTTGGCTGACCAGAAACGTCTTGAAGTTAAGATGTAGGATTAAATTATACCTGATCTTTTACCAAACAATTCCAAGTTTTAACAACCTAACAACCCTAAGCTTTTGGAAATATTATGGGAAAAGGAAAAAATTGATGGTAACAGCATTGTTTTCCTTTTTCCACTATGTTTTCTTCAATATGGAGGACAGGAACGATCTTTTGAGCTTAACTGAAGATACATGTTGTCTGCAAATATACTACTCAAAGTTTGATAAGGATCTCTTATAAGATTGTGTTTATTCCTTACATAAGGTTGAAACGTTAAAATATTTGCTGTGATTCTGAAAATTTGTTAATTTGACATCAGCTTTGTGCCAAAAAAGGAATGAGCCGAAAAACGGTTGAAGCGGAATAGCGGTTGAAACTTGGTAGGGGCAATAATTCGGGATAATACGGAAAGGTAATCAAATTTTGTGAAAATCAAGTAGGGTGCCTGAATTTCGCTTTAGTATCGTGTGTGGTGGCCATTTGATTGGATTACTGCTCGGCATCGCCTTCTCATACGGCTAATTATAAGCCTTCGAATGCTTTGTTATGGGATTCGAGCCCACTCGTCCAGTAGTGCCTGTTGGAGCTCTGGAACCGTGGTTGGCTGGACTGGGCGGGCAGATATTGCAGGCTGCAACATGTCCCAGGCATGTTCAATTGGATTAAGGTCTGGGGACCTTGCTGGTCAGCCCATTCTCTCTATAGTTGCTGTCTGCAGGTACTCGTTGGTGACCCGTACCCTGTGTGGATGGGCATTGTCGTCCATCAAAATGAAATCAGGGCCTATAGCACCGGCGTATGGCCGAACATACACATGTAAGATCTCATTGATGTATCGTGCAGCCGTCAATGTGCCGTTTTGAACGATATACAGGTCCGTTTTATCCCTGCATGCTAATACCCGCCCACACCATGACTGAGCCCCGCCAAAACGGTCATGGTTAGCAACGCATACGGGTGCGAAACGCTCATTGGACGATCTCAATACCCGGACTCGTCTATCAGTGAAGTCCACATAAAAGCTGGATTCGTCAGTGAACAGTACTGGGGTCCAGTCATTCAACGTCCATCTGACGTGAGCGCGCACCCATTGGAGACGTGCCTGGATGTGGTTTCGCGTCAACGGAATGCGGATTGCTGGTCGTCTGGCCCTCATGCCAGCTCTATGAAGACGGTTTCTGATTGTTTGCGTAGAAATTCTTACGTCAGTGGCATTCTGCAAGTCATTTTGCAGGGCGGTAGCCGTAACAAAGCGCTGACGTCGCGCTTGGACGACAATAAAACGGTCTTCACGCTGAGTTGTGACCCTCTCACGACAACCACTATGCCTATACCTGACATTTCCGTGAGTTCGACACCGTTCTCACATCCTTGCAACAGTGATCTGGGACACCCCAAGGACACCTGCCACATGCCGTTGGGAATGCCCAGCCTCAAGCATCCCTATCCCCCTATTCATCTCTTCGGCGTCAAGACGCTGTCTTTTTCGTAAGTAAGACATACCCAAATGCTAGCTTTGAAATAAACATTACCATGCACAAGTAAAGTTTGAATATAACGGATGTGTACATGAAGGTACATGCCAATGGAGCACCCTTTTTTCATGGGTATCACTTTTCCAGTGGATATCAAGCCAGGTACAGGTGAAAAATCAATATCTACTGGACAGGTCAGGTATGCCATTAGAATAATCTACATGTATGAAAAAAATCATTTATCTTGGGTTTACCATTAAAGAGATATTTAAGAAATAAAAAGCCATCCCTATCAAATTTTGAGTAGTATATTTTCAGTTTGGTAGAGTCTAAAATTTTACCGTTTGGTTTGGTAGTAGGTTAAAAATGGGTGGCAAATATTTCCCTCGGAGCTGCCTTACCACATAAAAGCAGCTTTTTTTTTTAGGTGACTAGGGTTTTTCACGCAAGATTACCCATTAAGCTGCTTGGCGCGACATAATGCACTTGTTGGACAGTGTAGCCCAAGATTTGACTGCACAGAAAGTGTTGTCTGATCTTGTACCACCCCTGTACAAAATGTAAAGGGGGTTTTCTGCTGCGCAAGAAAACCTTTAAAATTGCAACATTTTGAGTTATATAGATCTGTATCTATCGACAGACACGAAATCACTCATTTATTCATGTGGTGAAAGTAAAAGATGTTAATAGTTAGCCACTGAGTAAGAAAGGATACCGTGTTTCACTCTTGCAACGGTTTCAGTCAAGCGAAAACAGAATCCGAACTCGCAAAGCTTAAATAAAACAGAAAAAATGAACTAGGCTACAACTGAAAATGATATTTAATACATGGGAGGGAGGGGGATTGCTTCAGACACAAGCGTCGAACTCTGCTTCGTGAATCATTTCATTAAAAATCTGAATTGTTCCGTTGAAAACGACCAGATCGATATTTGCTCGTAAAATCAATAAAAATACACTTCGAGCACACCATTGTCCTAGATTTTACCCCTCAACTAATAAGTTCAAATAAAATGAATACACAATTATTTTACAGTTACCGTTGGCTACAACTAAATACACCGAAAAATATCGTATATGCTGATGCATGACGAAAACGAATTAGGATTCATTTCGAGTGCAGACTGTATGAAATTATCATACATTTTACGTCAATTGGTATGTCTATAAAACCGCGGGAAATTGCCTTTTGTGGATATAAACATTCAGGTATGATCAAATTATGATTACCTTCTGTCAGGCGTAGCCTCTAGCACACTTTCTGAACCCCCCCCCCCCCCCCGCGGGAAGCCAGGGACAACCCGAGTTACTTGACAGTGTAGATCAAGATCAGTCTGCACAGAACGTGAAGTCTAATCTTTGATCTATACTGTTTGACTGTTCGTGCGATAACATACAAGTCAAGACGTGCGATAGAATTGTGATTATTTGATCCTTCATACTGAACGAACATTTTCTTATGGGTTTACTTGGTAAAATAAAAGCGGATTCATGTCATTTTCATACTCTTTTCCACACGACAAGATCGCAGACTTGTTCAAACGCATTTCCTCTGGCAAAAGGTGGCTTAATGCATCTCCGTAATGTATACCAAGCAAATCATGATATAAGTATTGATCTACACAAGCCTCATATTTTTACTAATCGACTTAATCATGAGGTAAACTGATCCTTTGAGATGCAGAAAATTGACCAATAGCGAAAAGTTTCGGCCCAGGTCAGCCTGCGCGGACTGCGCAGGCTGACCTGAGTCGATACTTTTCGCAGATGGATTAAGCCCCTTTTCACAGAGCATGGCTCATTTGCAAATCCAGTGTGGCTCGAGTGATGGAAACTGGTCTATAAAAAGGTATATGAAACAATTTTCGTAAAGGAGAACATTCCAGGACTCTCTTCCTTTTCTCACAATGGTTTTAAAAGCACCGTTTTCCTCATGTTTGTTAAAAACGGGATCGTTTGATAACGGACCAAAAATATACTCACTAATAAACAAATGAGCCATGCTCTGTGAGAAGGGGATTTAATGCATGTGCAAAAAAAGCTTTAGTCGAAACTTTAGCCATTTCCCAATTTTCTGCATAACAAAGGACCATTTTACCCCATTTTTCAGTCAATTGTCAGACAAAATGGATTTTATAGATCTATCATAATTATCTGATGACTTGCTTGGTTTAATGCTTCACGGAGATGCATTATACCCCATTTTGCCAGAGCACGGCTCAAATGAATTGTTTTCGTTTAATAGGCGTGAAAATATTTTGAATCAAGGAGTTATTGCTTGTTAAGGTCATTATCTCCTTTCACCCCAACGTTTTCCTTTACTGAAAAAAAAAAATGAGTTAAGCCATACTAGGGGCTTAGAATGACGAGTACGAACGTACAGTAAGGGATAAGTTACAGTTTACTGCAATTCTTATACTCGTCCTACACTACTCAATACACAAATGACAAACATTTGAAGGAAGAAAATATACCTTTTAACAGTATCAACGGAAAACATTGTGGGAAAAGGAGCAATTGCCTTTTTAGTAATACGCAAGCCCGTCGTCGGTGGTGCGGCCAGAGCGGACCCCTTTTTCAACCGAATACGGTACTGGTCATACCACATTTCTTATTTTTTTCTGTCTACGTTCTTCACATGTAACAATTCAGTCTAAAAGTACGTCAGAATCGCTTAAAACTGGAGAAGTCCCGAACCCTCCCTAAGACAGGGGGAACACGTTCTCTTCCAATACGTCCCTTCGGTACTCGGGGAACACCGAAATCGTTGGAAATGGCACCAGTTATCGAAGCCATTTGACGATGATGTGTTCAAAAGGTTTATGTCATTTAGCGGATGGGGTAGATCTTAGATCAGATTGCGCGACCTGTGAAGTTTGATCTTGATCTGCGCCGTCCGCAAAAAGCTATTTAAGTAGCCGTTTGCAGCGAAGAGCTGCAATACGTCATTCTACGTATTTGCGGTTAACACATTTTGAAAACTGGTTAATTAACGACCTGTACAATTTCCTTTGACCTTGTCCCAAGCAACCTCTTGTTTTAGACGACTCTTACCTTTTAAAGCATTGTGGAAAAAACGAGGAAATGCTAGGTAACCAGCATTTTCTCCTTTTCCGACTATGATCTCTATGTTTTAGTACAACTTCCATCACTTTTGTCACATGTAATTTGTCGTCTACAAATGCTTTCAGTTTGTACCAGCCTAAAATTTTGTAGTTTGGTAAAGAATAAAAGACTCATTCTAATCAAAAAATGAACATTTTGCAAGATTAAAATACGATTTTTTTTCATGTCGTATTTATCACGTTGCTTCATTTCGTCACGTAGCTCTATGTTTAAAGCTACTGAATTTTGAATTTCACAGCTTTGAACCCATTTTTACGAAGTTTCACCATTATTTATGCAAATACATGCATTATCAATTTTGCATAAGACCAGTCCGCATAGTTCTAGTGGTAGAGCGTAGGACGTGTAAACATCAAGTCTTGGGTCTCTTGAGGGTGTGGGTTCGATCCCCACGGCTGGCCGTCTAAAATTACTAATAGTCTTTCGGATGAGACGTTAAACTGAGGTCGTGTGACGGTGGTATACACCCAGCACGTTAAAGAACCAGGTGTAACTTACCATGAGTTTCATTGTATATCTTGCACTATCCCCCGTATTAACCCTTATCCTGTTAAATAAATGAAAAGGAATTTTCAACCGGGTTGTAAAAAACCCGAATAATGCTATTTCAAATTTATTTTTAGGAAAAAAAATCTCCTTATCGGACAGTGTAGATCCAAGATCAGACTGCACGTTCTGTGCAATCTGATCTTGATCTACGACGTTCACAAAAGGCCAGTGAGTCGCGCTTAGCAGCCTAGGGGTTAAAAACTAACAGCCTTCAGGGAGCGTCGTCCATATGGGCAACCGGTGGTGACGATAAATAAACGTAAATTCAATCAATTCTATCAGTTCTGCATAATTCTAAAAAAACTACTGTCACATAGAGTAGAAACGCTTTCCAAGCTTAATAAGCTTTGGACAATTTTGAATGTTCCAATTGTAATCTTGACAAAATCCCACGTCGATTGGTATATCATATACTAGTATGTTTATCATCATGAAAAATATGCACCCTGGTGGTTTTCAGAAATATCTTTCAATGAAAAGGATGCTATAAATTCTTGAAAACTATTCTGTTCTTTTTCATAAAATATGTGAAAGGTAAAATTCTCCATAATTTAAAATCATATTAGAACTTTTCTCAGTGTCTCGTTTATTATTAGTGATTGTCCCGTCTTTTACAATGTCTATAAAAACCTAAATGAACGCAAAAAGCGTTTTCCCTAAATTTACTCATTGCTGCTAAGCGCGATTCACTGACCTCTTGCGGACAGTGTAGATCAAGATCAGACGGCACAGAACGTGCAGTCTGATCTTGAATTCACACTGTCCGATTCGGGATTCGGAGATACTTTTCCCCCAAATAAACCTTTGAAATAACAATCCTTAGGTTTTTTGCCATCGGATTGAAAGTTTCATTTCATTTCATTTATTCAGCAGGATAAGGGTTAACATTATCGGAAGTACTTCAAAACCACATCTTGAACTGTGAAAATCTGAGCCGTTTTCGCAGTTGGGTTAGGATTATGCATCTAATGATATCTTGTTTCTACTTGAACATTTCGATAGTTATTTGCGATGGAGAACTGACTCTGGTGTAATGTGGCCTTCGGATTATAATAAGAAAAACACCACTTAACCCTGAACTCTTTACCAAAGGACAAAATTTTAGACCAGTCCAAATTGAAAGCTTTTGAAGATGACAAATGTGACTCAAAAAATTGAAATTTGTCTTGGGAAGAGTAGAAAACCTTGTGGGAAAAGGAGAAAATGATGTTTACCAGCATTTTCTCCTTTTCCTACAATGTTTTCAAAGGGCTTCTTCCTCAGGGTCGTTACAAGTCGGGATTGTGTGGTAAAGGGTTAAAGAAGTGAATAAATGATTTGAATCTAATTACGAAAAGCAACCTGAAATATTTTATTTCTTAGTGTTTGCGTTAGAAGATATAACATCACAGAAAACAATGTAGACCTAAGATCAGACTGCACTTTCTATGCACTCTAATCTTGATTCACACTGTCAATAAAAATAATTTAAGTCGATCTTTCAGGATTGAATTCATCACAGAACCCTGACATCTACAACGGTCTAATTAATGATCATCATAACTTCTTAGAATAACTACTAATTTCAGACAAAATTGGAATATAGGCATACTTGGTATTAATCTTACTATAAATTACAGGAGGGTAATGAACTGAATTCTCATCTGTAAATTCTTTCAGTATGAAAGAGTCTAGTTTTTATCCGTGTGGCAAATAGTTAAATGCAATAATGATATTCAGTGCCTGCTTATTACGGCATAACAAATATGGACCAGCTCTTCCGTTATATTCTGAAAAGGTCGAGTTTACCAACAAAATCTCTTTGCACATACTATGCACGTCATTTCTGGTCCCGAATCTGCATTCATCTACTTTTCAGAGTTGGATGCACCTTTTTATTCGGATCTTTTGACGAGCCTCGTTTATTTCTGCATAATTAATACGGTTCGATTTTTATCAGTTGTACTGCTTTTTTTCCATCTTACCAAGTGCAACGTGTTGAAAAAAAGGCAATAGTGTTCCCTAAGGAAGCTTTCTTTTGTATCAAACAGAGCAGTCAGATTCTTCTGCCGAATCTGCTGAGTCCCGATAGCTCAGTCGGTAGCGTACAGGACTTGAGAACAAGAGGTCCCTTGTTCAATCCCCGGCTCGGCCAATTTCTTTCCGAGGATTGCCGATATTTATTGAGACAAGATTCATTCCTCTCTCACCGCTGACCGTTGTTTCGACGACGGTTATATGGGAAAGCAGTCAGTGGCTTGGAAAGAATATTGTGCAAAGTACTGGTAAAATAAACTCCAGGAAAGCATGGATAGGTGCACTGGCAGCCGCGATATAACTAAAATATTCCTCCTAACTGACAAAATTTTAGACTTGTCCAAATTGAAAGCGTTTGCATGCGACAAATTCAATGTGACACAAGCAGTGGGATTTTTCTATCTATTTAAAGAAGAAAACATTGTGGGAAAAGGGGAAAAAAAGCTGGTTACCAGCATTTTCTTCTTTTCCCACAATATTTTCAAAAGACTTCTTCATTGTCCTTTAGGTTCCTGATTGTCCGAAAACTGGTCAAACCAATGGAAAATTAAATGAAGGAGTTAGGCCTGCACTGTTGGAGTCTGACTCTACATCTAGTGTAATAGTTGGACTTCGCAGTGGAAGTGTTGGTTTGGTTCCGGGGGTCTCCTTCTCTAGAGTCAAGGTTTCCCCACAGAGCAAAGTCTCACACTCTAGTGTATTGTAACTTGGGGAGCGGGACCTGTTGCTCTCCTACATTTTAATAGAGGATAGATGGGGGGGGAGGGGGGGAGGGGCGGTGAGAATGAATCATGTCGCGATGACATCCATCAATCCTTCGTTGTTTATAAATGGCTGGTGCATGGGTTGTATACTAGCTAATCATGGCCAGATCAGGGATCTTATATACACATGTATATATGATCCCTGGCCAGATGAATCGTACAAGGTAGATTTTAGTGACTAAACGTATATTTTATTTTGAAATTCGGTGAATTGATTGCCGCCTTGAAAAGTAGTCCGGTTCTGTACCTAGAATGCCCATATCTGATAGCCTAGGTTATGTATTTGGAAAATGTCACCGAACAGAAGATAATGACTAAAACGTATAATAACATTTATTGATTCTTTCAAGTTATGGAAAATAGATTTGAGTTTGACTGTACAACCCCCTCTGAAATGCAGAAACAAACAGACGTGATTCCTTTTTTTGATTTAAGGGGTAGACTGGCTGGAGAAAGTTGTGGATTTGCTTGCGTACCCAACACAGGAAACCAAGCACTTTGATCTCAAAACAACTGAATACATTAATACGTTGCCAACATTATTTCCGGAAGGCTGGTTCTCCTTTTGCAACAAGATTCTGTTTATCCTGCGGAACCCAAAAGACATAGCTGCGGCCACATACTTAACACGTTCAGATGATTATGATAACGGGTTTGAAGGATTTCTTGAAACTTTTGTTCCAAGCAGATGTCTTGGTGAGTTGCGATTGTTGTTGTTGCCGCTGCGTTGTTGTTTTGTTCAAGTTTTTTTTTTTTTTTTTTTAGATGACGATGATGATAATGATGATTGAAGCTTACTGTACTTGTTTTCATGGTATTATCCTTTATAAAAAATGATTGCAGATTCCCTGCTTAGTACGAATACCATTGGAACACAGGAAGCAAGGATTTGTGTGTTGCCGTCCCTAATTTTAACAGAAAGTTTGGTTAAAAATCTACAAGTAGTCCGTCGTCGAGTTAATATTCACGTTGGCTACATCGATAAATCACCAAAGGGTTTTTTTTTTTTTCAACTAGTTATGGGTACAGCACTTTCCTACATTAACAAGATAAAAGCTATAGTCAGTGGTGACGGCCCTATACGTTACAGAATGAGCTTCAGGGCTCTTCTCGAACGAACGAACGAACGACGGACTGACGATCGTTGATCGCACGCATCCTCCCCTGTACGCAGATAAATGACTGCTACATTAGCACATTTAGGAATTACCCACGGGAAAAAAATTAACAGCAGGTGACTCTAACGTCATTGTTAATTATACGTAGATAATCAACCTTTAGCAGGGACTAATATTGTGACAACTTAAAAATATTGTGGCAGAAGGGGGAAAGATTGGGCATCACTGGCTATTTCTCTGTTTCTAACCACATTGTTGTCAAAAACATCTTGGCGCTGGAAGTATGGCTTCAACCTTTAACCTGCTACGTTAAATAAAACTTTCAAGTTGATTGTGAAAATCCAAATGTGGCTATTTCGAAGTTATTTTGAAGGAAAAACATCTCCTTATCGGACAGTGTAGATCCAAGACCAGAGGATCAGACTTCACGTTCTTTGCAGTCTGATCTTGATCTACATTGTGCGCAAAAGGTCCTTGGGTCGCGCTTAGCAGCGTAAGAAGGCTGTTAAAACGTGATTTGTAATTTGTAACGGTGGTTTCGTCGCTTTCAACAATATTTCAGTCACATCATAGCGTCTGATCTCATTTTTCATGTCTTTCATGGGTGTCAGCAACGTCTTGTCCAAGGACAGGTCAACTTGATCCATGAGTACTAGGGGAATCGATCCCAGGATTTCCCGATTTCGACCCCGACGCCTCAACTACTGAAACACGGTGTGCCTTAACCCTTAGAGCGACGAATAAACGCAAGAGACATTTTCATTCTACAAATAAGATCCAAATCTAATATCTTAAAAGACGTGCACATTCGGTAAAATTGGATTTAAAAAATAGAGGTTGACGTGGAATCTTGTCGCCATGGGGAGCCTATCAAAATGGCGCATCGAAAATATTTGAAAGCAATTAAAAAAAATGAAGATTATTTTGATCATCAACAAAGTGGTCAGTGTAGATAAACGATCAGAATGCACATATAGTGTACTCTGATCTTGATCTTCGCTGACCGCAGAGGCAACTAAAGTCGCGTAATAAGCTATAATGTTTAACAACTATAAGCTGGTACTAGTACACCACGTCAATTGGTACTGATGACGACGGCCTAGCGAGCCGACTTGAACACAATAAAGGTTCTGTCGTGAACCTCATTCATAATGAAAATATAAACGAACAAGTGAACAAAGGCACGAACAAAACGAGGGCGAGCGAAAGAACGGGGAGATGGACGTAGAATTAGACGCAAGCGCTAAGATGAATGTTTCACGTTTTTATATTTTATATTTCTCGTTTGTGTACCGCTTTCGCGACTAAAGGAACTCTATTATTTTCAAGGTCTAGAAGTACATTAAATTCTATTGCGATAGAATATGAACTTTGTGATTGTTTAACAACAGGAGGCGGACGATAGAGATCTGAGACTCAGACTGCACCTTATGTGCAATCTGATCTAAATCTACGCCGTCCGATAATGCAACTAATGTCACCATGGGCAGCGAATGAAAAAGTTTAAACACTCAATTTAGGGCATTAAGCAGTGAAAAGTGTTAACCAAGTTTGATCAGAGTGTCCAAACGTGCAGGCAAATCTTAGCATTCACTCTTTGCAAATAAAGATGCGTTGAGAAGGGATTATTTTTCTGTTTTCAGAAGCCAGAGCAATCTCGTGGTTTGACCATACTTTACAATGGGGAGAATTCTTGAAAACTTTACAAACAGAGACCGTGCATATTGTTTACTACGAAAGTCTAGTTCATGTAAGTTTTACATTTGAGTGAAAAGCGTGTTTAATGAATTTGCAAAAAGTATCAAACCAGGTCGACCTGCACAGTCTGCGCAAGCTGACCTTGGTCGAAACATTTTGCTATTGTAAAATTTCTGCATGTCATGATTCACTCAGTTTTTTGTAAAAATAGAATTGATGGACCTGTAATTATCAATTGACTTGCTTGGCATAATACATCACAGTGATGCATTAAAAGTGAACATGACTTTTTGATATTCGCCCTAAGCCTAACAAGGTTTTACCAGGCGACAAACCCAAAGACTTTGCCATGTACGAAAGCAACAGCAGACGACAATTTAGATGTGGTCTATTTGATGGGATTTATCTTTGAAATGGTATTAAACGTTGTGGGAAAAAGAGAAAAGGAGACAATGCTGGTTACGAGCATTTTTTCCTTTACCA
Organism: Tridacna gigas; assembly: GCA_945859785.2. Taxonomy (NCBI): domain Eukaryota; kingdom Metazoa; phylum Mollusca; class Bivalvia; order Cardiida; family Cardiidae; genus Tridacna; species Tridacna gigas. Next base: position 44,478,159 of record OX244030.2, on the reverse strand, counting down.
CAAAGTTTTCAAAAGCCTTCTTCCTCAGGGTCGTAAAATCATGCGATTGTTTGGTAAACGGCGAGTCATGGCGATACATGCAACCTATTTGATAGACGGGGGTTTTCTATCGTGCCATAGATGTAGCACCAGAAGGAAATGCTTCCGTGCTGTAGAAGCCTAAACTAATACCACTTGAAAATTTGATATCGTGCACTCCTGCTACACTGTTTCATTACCAAAAGTGATAATGCAAGTCTAAAGTATGTTTCTAGGCAAGTATTCACCAACCATTTTTGAGAACATACTTAGTCTTATCCTCAAGAGTTGTCTAAATTTGAAAGTAACACACCTTCTGACTGACTAAAACCACATGAGCCTTGCTCTGGCAAAAGGAGATTTAGTGCCTCTCCGCAATGCATGAACCAAGCAAGTTCAAACATAGTAAGGAATCCATAAAATCCATTATGTGTAACAACCGATTGTATCATAAGGTCGACTGTTCCTGCAGGGTACAGAAAATTGACAAATAGCGAAAAGTTTCGGCTCAGGTCAGCCTGCGCGGACTGCGCAGGCTGACCTGAGTCGATACTTTTCGCAGATGCATTAAGCCCCTATTTTCACAGAGCATGGCTCATATGGTTTAGCCGATTAGAAGTTGTGTTACTTTCTAAATCTAGATTTAGACCAAGAATGAAATTCAGGATCGTTGTTGAATACGGACCTTGATACTGACTTTACGCATTTCTTGTGCAAAATGTAGCTTTGTCTTTTGGAACACGGTCAGGCTGACATGGTTGATACTGTTTGCTATCGTTAAATTTTGTGCATATGAAAGGACCACTCTAACACCTGGTTCAATCGGTTGTTAGACCAAATTGTCCATGTTATGCGAAGACTTTTTTGATAGCACTGCTTGGTAGATGAGGCCGGAGGCCTTTACTTACACTACTGATCTAAATATGGCAAAACTGCTCTTAAAACTCGAGATTGTTTGGTAAAGGGTTAATCAACACCGTTAGTTGAACCTGTTGTTGCTATTTTAGAAATGAAAGAGCCCAAATTTTGTTTCTGTTGTGCAAATACGGGCGAGTTTAAAATTTTCTATTTTATTATCGTGTGTCTATTTTCAAATACAGATTGTTTGGTAAAGGATTAATCAATTCCGAAAAATCAGTCATCTAATGTTTCTGTCATGAAAATTGGGCGAATCTAGGATTTTCTTTTTTCCATATTCCATACACATATCAGTATGTTTTTATTTTCATATTTCATGACAACTAAATTTTTCAACTTTTGCAACGTTGTATTTTGTACGTTAGGCCGGTGGTCTCTTTGTACATTGTAATAAATTGAATTGAATTGAATTGAACTGCATTACGGTTATGCATTAAACCCTTTTGCCAGAGCTCCGCTCAACTATTTTGAACATTTCGACAATTAATAGAAGAGTTCACAAGCGGCATTTTCGTTGAGATTGAACTCAAATATTCAATACATGTGCGTCGATATTTCGAGAAATGTTCACTTTTTTTTTTCAGAATTTCAGGACAGAACTAGAGAAGTTGTGTTCGTTTCTAGAGTTGCCATGGGACGAAGACCTGCTCGATAGATACTGTGATACATTAGATATAGAGCATGTCATGCAGAATGACGGACCTCAGAAAAAGAGGAGAAAAACCGAACACAATGACAGTGATTCCCATTTAGCCATGACTTGTAAGTACGAAACAATGGTCGTTAAAAGTCGGAAAGTTCTGGTAACGGGTTAAACAGCTGAAAGACTCTGGTCTATTGAAATTAATCGACCCTGCACAACTCCTTCGATGAAAGGTTCACAACTGAAAGATTAGTCACTTTCTAACTTATTACCGCCGAGCCCCGGAAGCTCAGTCGGTAGCGTACAGGACTTGAGAATAGGGGGTCGCTGGTTCGATCCCCGGCTAGGCCAATTTTTTTCCGAAGATTGATGACAGTCAGTGCGAGAGGATTCATTCCTGTCTCACTGCTGACCTTGTTTCGACGATGGTTATGTGGGAAAGCAGCCAGCGGTTTGGAAAGAATATTGTGCGTAGTACTGGTAAAAAAAACTCCGGGAAAGCATGGATAGGTGCACTGGCCGCCGCGAATACTGAAAAATTGTTGAAAACGGCATTAAACACCATACAATCAATCAAGTCGGGATTGTGTGGTGGAGGGTTTAAGCTATTTTTATTCTTGTTTCAGACGAGGTGGGCACCTGGAAAAGATTGTTTATGGTTGGACAAAGCGAACAGTTTGATAAATATATGAGAACTGTAATGAAAGGCTCTGCCATCAACATCGACGTATACCTGTGATACCACTCGGGCTTGAGTTCGAAACCAAGGCCAGTGCTCACCAACTATTCTAAATTGCATTCTTAGCCTTATTCTAGTTTAAGAATGTATTGCAATTTTTAATTGGCTAAATCATTTTCTATCAATCAGATATTGTGTTACTTTGAAAGTTAGGAAAATTATTGAGATTTAGACTTAGAATGTTCTTAAGGTTTGTGAAAACAGTCACTGGTTTTTAACAGAGTTAAAAGTTCGGAGGTTTGATTATATCAACACATTACCCGCGAAACATTCACCCTTTGAAACGAATGTGGCAACAAGGAAATCTGGTCCTAACAGACAAACTCTCTTCTTGCTACAGTGTCTCAACACGCGTTCTCTTATCAAAGTTTAAATGCATGCTGATTATTCCTCTATTACTTGGATGTTTCTAACTTGAGACGTCTTGTGTTTCAGTGCAAAAGGAGTCATTTGTGCAAGTGCTCATTCCTTTATATTTCTTTGACACTGTGTCGATTGCTTTCTAATATGTGTGGCAATACAGGGGTGTGTGAAGTTGGCAGTAAGTTCGACAATCAGAGTTCGATATTCAATGTAGAAATGAATATGCTGTTAGGTTGAATTTCATGCAGCAGTAGATTCGATATTTTTGTCAAACTTAAGGGACAGTTACGAATAACAAGAAATAACGATTTGAATATCGAAATGAATTTCATTACCAGCAGTAAATTCGCGAGTTTTTTTTTTTTTTTTTTGTATGGGCATGCAGATGATGTATGATCTCGAATATAGATTTAAATATCGAAATGAATTTCATGCTAGCAGCAGATTTGCCAAAATTTCCATATGGGCACGTATATGTCGTAAGCCAGATTGGAATCTTGGCAGATCCGGAATCTGCCTAGGCAGATCCAGAATCTGCCTAGGCCAAATTAGAATTCTAATTTGGCCTAGACCAAAATAGAATTCTTGTTCGGTCTAGGCAGATTCTGGATCTGCCTGGGCCAAATTAGAATTCCAGTTTGGCTAGGCAGATACAGGATCTGCCTAGACCAAACTGAGATCTATTTTTTCACTCTTTTCACTTTTAACAAACACACACAAAAAAAGCAAATTATATTATTTGAATTTTAATATCTAAACTTTTTCCTTTGTAACAATAAATAAACACATATAAAAGAAAAAAGGGAAAAAGTTGTAAGTTATGAATCTAACCCTATTCATTTTTTCTGCAGTTCCCAACTTAAATCATATTTTGCAGGAAGTGTAGACAAAGATTAGTAGAAAATTTTGGAAAACATTGTGGGAACTGGAGAACATGTTGGATACCGTCGTTTTCTTTTCTTCCAACATAGTTTTTAAAGCTTTCTTTCGAACGGTTGTTAAAACTCAGGATTAAGTGTTTATAGCTTAGACTAATTTATTAAAAAGCACATTTAAGACTTTTTCAAATTGAAAAATTGGGGAAAAGAATGCGGACAACACATGAAATATGGCTTATTTTTTGCAGTCTTTACCAAGATTTTTTTTAAAACATTGTGAGAAAAAGAGAAAAGTATGGAAACCAGCACTTTCTTCTTTTCCAACACTGTCCTTCAAAGATATCCTTTACATGAGTATTAAAACTCAGGATTACCTGCTAATGGGCTAGACATCAACATTTTCGACCAGTCCAAATTCAAAGCAACTTCACACCTTTATGGCTAACAAATTTGGCAGTTAACAATATTTTGGCAATTAACAACTTTCATTGTCTCTTCACACATCATTTGTGTCAATATGACCCTTCACATATTATTAATTGTTTATTTCAAAGCAAATTAAAGAATATACAGTATTAACAATTCTCCTGTTCCCACTATACTTTCTACTCGATTTATGAATCGTTTTTGGCAGCGGGTGAAACCCGCTGTCATAGTCCCCAGGTATGAGTTACTGATTTTCAACGCTTACGATATTTATCTAGGTCGAGAATTCTTGCATCCGGCAGCTTTTTCCTGGATACGCGAGGTAAACAAAACTTGATTCCTACACTTGACTAAATAGTTCCTCCTTGAATACACAAACGATCATGTATAAATACGCGCTACTCGCGCAGACGACAACATTTCAAAACTGCCTTACGCCTTACGAGTTCATCCGTAATGTTACTGTAGAATAGAAACGGAAAGAGGGCGTCGGTATCTACATAGACCGAAAAAGTGCAAAAGAAAATATTTTCAGAGAAAAAGTTTTTATTAGTCGCCGCGCAGAAGCGCGCGACTATATTTTTAATAGTTTTTCGAGTTAGGACATGGACAATGGGAATTTCTTTTTTATAGGGGTGTTAAGGTTAACAAGGAATCTTTCTACTTCGCCTTAAACTGGCTTTTTAATTCATTCTTAAACTACGAAGTATATACAATACGATACTATTTTTGCTCTGTTAATACTTACAACATCAAAAAATCCGCCCAAGTATTACTTTTATTTTCGCTATTCGCGAGAAATGGACTCATCCAAATAAATGCCTTGTTTCCATTGGTCAAGGCTGTACAGGTTTCCAGTCATTTCGAACCTAGTTAATTTCGTACCTAGGTCATTAAGTAGATACGATTTTGGTCATTTCGTACCTACCTATACTTTCTATTTTGGTCATTTCGTATCCAGTTGGTCATTTCGTATCCACTTTCGTCATTTCGTACACAGGTTTAATTATCATTTTGATTATTTAGTACCTAGTTTTTCCTACTATTTGTGTTTTTTGTTGAATGACCACCGCTAAAATTGTGCATTGCTGAAATTGTGTTAAATTCCGCCGAAGAACGAGTATGATGGTTATGATTGTATCTAACCATTATTGGTTATTTCTTTCTAAGTTTAGTTTTTAAAACAAAGATTGTTTAGAACCCTTTTGTTTATTTCTCACCAAGTTCTAGATAAATTTACATGTACTTTGTTGGAAAAAATCTGGAGAGAGACCAGTTTTTCGCTTTGTTGTTCATAAATCGCAATGCAAAACCAATATTCTTTATTAACAGCGTTCACCAAACAGTATAGTTTTAGACTTGTTTAAATTTAAAGCATGCCTTGCAAACTTACGTTCTCTTGAATCATACTATCCTAGGACATTAACATTTTAGTAACTTGGCCCTGTTTTCAACACTTTCCCAAACAAACGCGGGTTATCACGTGCGCTGTCAAATTCTTTTGGAAAAACATGTTGGATAAGGAGAAATTACTCGTTATAAGCAATTTCTCCTTTAACAAATACTTTTCCCCCCGCTACTAGCGAATTTTCTACCATTTTTGCAGCTTTTTAAATTGTCGTCTGTCAACTCTTTGAATTTGGAAGAGTCTGATATTTTTCGTTTGGAAAAGAGTTCAGAGAGCGCTATGCGAGGGTATTAGATACTGTAACAGAAGACAACTTTTGATATAGATTCACAGTCACATCCATTTCATAATGTGTTAAAAAATCTGCTGATGAAAACTGACATTTACTTATTTGCCCTGGCTTTCTTGAAGCATTAAATAAAAAAAATTTGCGGCGACTTTGATTCTTTGCATCGACTTTTTCTTGTCGGTGTTTGTTTGCATGATGAATTTTGAGCATAGGGCATCGTAATGGGATTCGTGTAACATCGCCTTTTATCGCCAAAGTCGTACGGATTCGGCTATGACAGGCGATGTTACAAGAAAAGTCACCCATTAAGCCTTTGGCAGACGGCAAAATTTCAGCTGTGTTCAAACTGAAAGCATTTGCAGACGACAATTTCATTGTGGCTCAAATGGTACAAGTTTTATTTTATAGGATAGAAAACATTGTGGATAATAGAGAAAATGCTGGTTCCCAGCATTTTCTCCTTTCCCAGACTGTTTTCACAAGGCTTTTTTCTCAAGGTTGTTAGAAGTCGGCATTGAGTGGTAAAGAGTTAAAAGTAGTTATAACTGCAAATTATATTATGCATTTACTTGTACAACACAATCTCAAGTTTTAACGACCCTTAGAACATAACTTTTTACAAACATTGTAGGAATGGGAGAAAATGCTGGTAAGCAGCATTTTCTCCTTTTCCAACAATGTTTTCTACCCTATCAAAGATGTACACTGTTTTTGAGCCATGTTTCAATTTTTGTCTGCAAATGGCTTCTTTCAGTATAATTTATTAGCAGTTAATGAAATTTAAACAGCTTGGGTCATAACAGCTGCCAGTGTACCTATGCATGCGTTTCTTGGCTATTTCCTTAAGGTCATGCACTGAATAACAACATGGCATAAATGATAAGTGGATCAGAAAGAAGACCATGCTGGAAATTTAAACCAGCGGTACCAACTTCAAGTCTTTGAGCTACAAACTCCTTAAAAGGGATCGGCAATACTTTTATAAAGCACATTATTTGGCCTACAAGGATTTTGAGGTGTAAAACCTCAAAATTATACTAAGACTGGTTTTCAGTACTTTAAGATACCTTTCAAAAATTTCATAAATGTTACGGATTGATATAATAGAAAACATTGGTTAGAAGCACTTTCTCCATTTCCACAAATGTCTTTAAAGGCCTCTTCCACAGGGTCATAAAAACTTGGGATTGTTTTGGAAAGGATTAATATCATTTATTCAAGTCTTGTTTTCTGCCTGTGCTCATGTACTAGATTTTATCTTTATTTTAGCCACAAACAAATGAGCTGTGCTTTGGCAAAAGGGGGCTTCTTGCATCCTCGTGATGGATTATACCAAGCAAGACATAAATAATTATTGATCCATAGACCGACCCTTCGTTGTACAGAAAATGGACCAATGGCGAAAAGTTTCAGCCCAGGTCAGCCTGTGAAGACTGCACAGACTGACTGCCTGCACAGGCTGACCTAAGTCTATACTGTTTGCAGATCGATTAAGGCACCTTTTTACTTCAAGTCAAGTATAAAGGAAACCTGTGCAAAGAAAGTAATAAGATCTGTAGCTGGCACAAACCCGCTGCCTTCAGTGCGTCAGCGCTTTGATTCTCATTGTTGCAATCATATCAATCCTAAAAACAGGTTTACAACTCTTGAGGTAAATTTCTTAGGAAATTAAAGCATTCTTCTTTTCCTACAATGCCAACTACTTAATTATTGGATTATTTTTCCTGATTTTTAATCCACATATGTTTACGGCCGAGTTTTTTGTTTTTTTAGTAAAAGCAATTTGTTTTTCCCCTACAGTTGCTGTGTTTGCCACATTTTTTCCCCGCTAAAGTGCAAAACATTCAAAATTTATTCCTACGCTGAATTTCTGATTGAAACCGCTTTTATTTTGGGTTTTAAATTAAATCAGATTGTTTGTATTTGGCCAAACTGTATTTAACAAGAAAATATTACAATTTGGTCTAGGCAGATTCTGGATCAGCCTAGCCAAACTGGAATCCCAATTTGGTCTAGACAGATATGGAATCTGTCTAGACCAAAGTAGAATTCTAATTCGGTCTAGACCAAAATAGAATTCTAATTTGGTCTCGGCAGATTCCGGATCTGCCTAGATTCCAGTTTGGACTACGACATATATATGTATGAAATCCAGTGAAGATTTAAATATCGATCTGAATTTCATGCTAGCTGCAGATTCGAAAAGATTTCTATGTTGAGATAGATATCGTATGAAATCCAAAGTAGATTTGGATATCGAACTGAATTTCATGCTAGCAGCAGATTCGCTAGAATTTCTTTATGGGCTTCTACACAGTGTATAATATCGAATGTAGATTTGAAAATCGAAATGAATTTCATGCTAGCAGCAGATTCGCAAAGATTTCTATACTCGTATGTAGATGGTGTATGATATAGAATGTAGATATGAATATCGAACTGAATTTCATGCTAGCAGCATATTCGCTAGAAGTTCTTTATGCGCTTGTAGAGGGTTTATAATATTGAATGTAGATTTGAATATCGACCTGAATTTCATGCTAGCAGCAGATTCACTAGAATGTTTTAATGGGCTTGTAAATGGAAATCTGCAGCTAGCATGAAATTCCTGTCTACATTTAAATCTGCATTTGAGTCCATACATCATATGTATACATGCCAATATAGATATCTTTGCGTACCTGCTGCAAGCATGATTTCAATTCAATTCGATATTTAAATCTATATTTGATAGCATACATCATATATATGCCTAAAATGAAATTCTAGAGAATCTTTCGCTAGCAGGAATCAGTTCGATATTCATATCTACATTCGATTTCAGACAACATCATTCTGCCAATATAGACATTTTGGCGAATTTGCTGCTCGCATGAAATTCAGTACGATATTCAAATTTACATTGGATCCCAATCAACATCTACATGCCCATATAGAAATCTTATCGAATTTGCTGCTTGCATGAAATTCGGTTCGATATTGAGATCTACATGAGATATCATACATTATCTACATGCCCTACAGAAATTCTAGCAAATCTACTGCTACCATGAAATTCAGTTCCATATTCAAATCTATATTCGATATCATACACCATCTATATGCCCATATAGAATTTTGTTGAATCTGCTGCTAGCATGAAATTGAGCTCGATATTCAGATCTACATTCGATATTATACACCATCCAAAAGCCCATTACGAAATTCTAGCAAATCTTCTGCTAGCATGAAATTCAGTTCGATATTCAAATCTTTATTCGATATCATACAGCATCTACATGCCCATTTAGCAATTTTGTCGAATCTGCTTGTAGCATGAACTTCAGATCAATATTCAGATCTACATTCGATATTATACACAATCTACAAGCACATAAAGAAATTATAACGACATCTGCTGCTAGCATGAAATTCAGTTCGATATTCAAATCTATGTTCGATACCATACACCATCTACATGCCCATACAGCAGTTTTGTTGAATCTGCTGCTAGCATGAAATAGAGTTCGATATTTAGATGTACATTCGATATTATACACCATTTACAAGCCCATACAGAAATTCTGGCGAATCTGTTGCTAGCATGAAATTCTGTTCGATATTCAAATCTATTTCCGATAGTATACACGATCTACATGCCCATACAGCAATTTGTTGAATCTGCTGCTAGCATGAAATTGAGTTCGATATTCAGATCTACATTCAATATTATACACCATTTACAAGCCCATGAAAGAAATTCTAGCGAATCTGCTGCTAGCAGGAAATTCAGTTCGATATTCAAATCTATATTCGATATCATACACCATGTACGTGCCCATTTAGCAATTCCGTCGAATCTGCTGCTGGTATGAAATTGAGTTCGATATTCAGATCTACATTCGATATTATACACCATCTTCAAGCCCATAAAGGAAATTCTAGTGAATGTGCTGCTAGCATGAAATTCATTTCGATGTTCAAATTTACATTCGATATTATACACCATCTACTTGCACATATAGAAATTCTAGCGAATCTGCTGCTAGCATGAAATTAATTTCGATATTCAAATCTACATTCTATATCATACACCATCTATATACCCATTTAGTAATTTCTTTCGAATCTGCTGCTAGCATGAAATTCAGTATGATATTCAGATCTACATGTACATTCGATATTATACCCAAAACCCATAACGAAATTCTAGCGAATCTGCTGCTAGCATGAAATTCAGTTCGACATTCAAATCTTTATTCAATATCATGCAGCATCTACATGCCTATTTAGCACTTTTGTCGAATCTGCTGCTAGCATGAAATTCAGTTCTATATTCAGATCTACATTCGATATTATACACAATCTACAAGCACATAAAGAAATTTTAACGAATCTGCTGCTAGCATGACATTTAGTTCGATATTTAAATCTATATTCGATATCATCACCTACATGCCCATACAACAATTTTGTTGAATCTGCTGCTAGCATGGATTAGAGTTCGATATTCAGATCTACATTCAGTATTATACACCATCTACAAGGCCATAAAGACCTTCTATTGAATCTGCTGCTAGCATGAAATTCATTTCGATATTCAAATCTACATTCGATATCATACACCATCTATATTCCTATTTAGCAATTTTTTTCGAATTTGCTGCTAGCATGAAATTCAGTTCGATATTCAGTTCTACATTCGATATTACACACCATGTACAAGCCCATGAAGAAATTTTGGCGAATCTGCTGCCAGCATGAAATTCAGTTCGATATTCAAAATTATAGTCCATATCATACACCATCTACATGCCCATGTAGAAATTTAGGTGAATCCGCTTGTAGCATGAAATTGAATTCGATATTCAGATCTACATTCGATATTATACACCATTTACAAGCCCATAAAAAAATTCTAGCGAATCTGCTGCTAGCAGGAAATTCAGTTCTATAATCAAAGCTATATTCGATATCATACCCTATGTATATGCCAATTTAGCAATTTTATCGAATCTGCTGCTAGCATATTGAGTTCGATATTAAAATCTATTTTCGATACCATACACCATCTATATGCCCATTTAGCTTTTTTTTTTTTTTTTTTCTGCTGCTAGCATCAAATTCAGTTCGATATTCAGATCTACATTCGATATGCACAATCCCAAAACCCATAACGAAATTCTAGCGAATCTGCTGCTAGCATGAAATTCAGTTCGATAATGAAATCTACATTCGATATCATACAGCATCTACATGCCTATTTAGCACTTTTGTCAAATCTGCCGCTGGCATGAAATTCAGTTCTATATTCAGCTCTACATTCGATATTATACACAATCTACGAGCACATAAAGAAATTTTAACGAATCTGCTGCTAGCATGACATTTAGTTCGGTATTTAAATCTATATTCGATATCATACACCATCTACATGCCCATACAACAATTTTGTTGAATCTGCTGGTAGCACGAAACAGAGTTCGATATTCCGAGCTACATTCGATATTAAACAGCATCTACAAGCCCATAAAGACCTTCTATTGAATCTGCTGCTAGCATGAAATTCATTTCGATATTCAAATCTACATTCGATATCATACACCATCTATATGCCCATTTAGCAATCTTTTCGAATCTGCTGCCAGCATGAAATTCAGTTCGATATTCAGATCTACCTTCGATATTATACACCATCTACAAGCCCATATAGAAATTTTGGCGAATCTGCTGCTAGCATGAAATTCAGTTCGATAGTCAAAATTATATTCGATATCATACACCATCTACATACCCATATAGAAATTTTGGTGAATCTGCTGCTAGCATGAAATTGAATTCGATATTCAGATCTACATTCGATATTATACACCATCTAAATGCCCATATAGCAATTTTGTCGAATCTGCTGCTAGCATGAAGTTCAGTTCGATATTCAAGTCTACATTGGATTTCATACAATATCTACATGTCAGTATAGAAACCTTTGCGATTCTGCTGCTAGCATGAAATTTAGATCGATATCTAAATCTTCATTGGGTTATATATATCATCTACATGCCCATGCAGAAATCTCAGCGAATCTGCTGCTAGCATGAAATTGAGTTCGATATTCAAATCTACATTCGATATCATACACCATCCACATGCCCATATAGAAATTCTGCTGCTAGCCTGAATTTCACTTAAATATTCAAATCTAAATTGCATCTCATACAACATCTACATGCCCATATGGAAATCTTGGCGAATCTGCTGCTAGCTTGAAATTCATTTCGATATTCAAATCTATATTCGAGATCATACATCATTTGCATGCCCATACAAAAGGAAACACGCGAATTTACTACTAGCATGAAATTCATTTCGATATTCAAATCGTTATTCCTTGTTATACGTAGCTGTCCTTTGAGTTTGACAAAAATAACGAATCTACTGCGGCCTGAAATTCAACTTAACAGCATATTCATTTCTACATTGAATATTGAACTTCGATTGTCGAACTTACTGCCAACTTTACACAACGGGAATACAGGCAGTTATTCAGACAGACTGTTGTGCAAAGTACTGTTGGCGAAACCACTGAAAAGCGTAAACAGGTGAACACTCGTCACAAATCGGCCGATTCCGTACATACATCTAACCTCGACCGTATAAAAGAGGTTTCCATTTTGAACTACCAATCACATGATATTGAATATGGCGGCACCCATGTAAATTGCTTAGCAACGACATGAACAACCACAGTAAACTTAATTCACATCTATCGATCTGTCTATGAAAACTCTCAACGGAATTGATAAACCAAGCCAAAAATTGAAATTACAAACTGTTTGCTGACGGAAATACTCTTAGAAAGACATCGATAGAAAATTGTGACTCATGCTTTCTTATTCAAGATGAGCCTTACAATTTCAATAACTGTAAAACGGTGTACTTCCAGCGAAGAAATGTGCCGTGTAGGTGCATATCAAGCTACAGCCGAGGGATTTGATCACCGGATCACCGGAGGTTTGCCGAATGAGTACGTGAACTGAGTGTCATGGCACTTGCTTTCCATGACTTTCAGCTTTACCATTTACGTTTATTTCTATATATTATAAATACTATTTATAATATATACAGAAACAAATGAAAATTGTAAAACTGAAAGTCATGGAAACCAAGTGCTTATGGGACACGACTGGTATTTAATTTTGATTCTTCAACATAACTTGAGTCTCTTCCATTTCGAAAGCAAGTGCTGATGAAAAATTAGATATGGTTCAAATGACGGGGTCCGCTTTTGAAATGGTAGAAAATGTGGAAAAAGTAGAAAATGCTTGCACCAGCATATTTTTCCTTTTGCCACAATATTTTTAAAATTCTTCTTCCTCAGTGTCAAAAAAAGCAATGTTTCGTTTGATAAACTAAACGAACTCATTTGAATTCTTGAGTGCAAAAGAGAGATAAGTACAGTATCTACTTATATGCAGTTGGTTGCTTTCTGTCTTTATTCGGGTAATCGTGGTTTTAAAAAGTCAAAAAGGAGTTGAAAGGCCCTTTCGTGGTTTTCTTGCGGGATGAAGTTTGGCTTCGGCGCATTTATCGCCCTTTAAATGTCAAAGACCGGTCTTTCCCAGTTTCTCTATCCTGAAATTTAGAGGAATCCTAGGAAGAGCTATAAAATAATATTAGTAAGGTCATTGCGAATTTAAACAACTTTCCTTCCTGTCAGTTTGCTTCGTATTAACCCTTTGCCGCACAAGGCCGCCTTTTAACGACTCTGGGAAAGAAGCCTTTTGAAAACATTGTGCATGGAAAAGGAGAAAATGCTGGTAAACAGCCACCATTTGAGCCACTCTGAAATTGTCGTCTGCAAATGCTTTCATTTTGGAAAAGGTTAAAATTTTGTCGTCTCTTAAAGGATTAGTTTGTTTGTTTGTTTGTTTGTTTGTATTGGAGTTTAACGCCATTTTAACAGCTTAGGTCATATCATGGCGGTCAGCGACGCACCTATGTGTTTCCCGGCTTTCTCACACCAGTACTGACACAACTTTCTTTCCAAAGCCACTGACTACTTTTCTCACATGCATCAGAGGTGAGAGGCGAAAAATCGCCGGAAAGAAAGTTTGCCTCAACCGGGTATCGAACCCGCAACCACCAGGTCACGAGTCCGACACGCTAACCACTGAGCTACCCGGGCGGGCTTTACAGGATTAAATCAGTTCTTAATCTCTTTTAATGCACGAGTATATGTGTTGGCTTTCAGAGAACCTTCGAAGCGTTCCTCTCTGTAAAGCCAAGGACAACAATTTTTTGATAGAAACATAGAGATCTAGATGAAAGAGATATGGTGTTTTGCATGTTCACGTGGCCTTTTTGTTATTGGGCCATGATGAAATTATACATTAAGCGCCCCTCTTTTTCCATGACATGGCATTTCATTAAATTAAAACAAATAATGATTGTCTGTGGCTTATGATGAACAATATAAATATGGAATTTCATAAAATTTTGTCCGGGATTTAAAGATATTTTGGTCCATAATGGGAAGATACACCAAGCCCCCCTTTTTCATAACACGGCGTTAAAAAAAATAAAGTATATCGGCGGACTATCATAAGGAAAACTTCTATGAAGTTTCGTCTATTTTGGTCAGGGATTTTAAAAGATATCATTCAGGAAGGACGAGAAATTCGGCGGGGATAATAAATCCCTAACCCTTGAGTAGACGACAAAATTGTAGACTTTTCCCAACTGAAAGCGTTAGCAGACGACAAATTCAATGTACATGTAGCTCAGATTATGAGAGTCTTTGGAAGGGTTGAAAACATTGTGGGAAAAGGAAAAAATGCTGGTTACCAGCAATTTCTCTTTTTTTCTGCAATGTTTTCAAGAGACTTCTTCCTTAAACAAAGGATTTGTTTTGTAGAAGATGAAACCGCGAAGCGTGACTCAATGCTTCTTTGTTGACGGTGTAGATCGTCTCAGCCCAGGCAGAACCTGCAGCCTGATCTTCTAGAATTCTGAAATATCATAGATTGAGTCTCTGCTGTTGCCTGGAAATTTTCATTTGGTTAATTTAGTAGTTTGGATCTATGCCAAACGACAAATTCTTACACTATTCCAAGTAGTTTCAAGAAACTGCAGACAATAAATCAAAATATTAATCAAATGATTGGATTTGTTGAGAAATAAGACTTTTGAAAACATTGTGGAAACTGGAGAAAATGTTGGTTACAGCTTCCACATTTAATTTGGTGTCTCCATTATGATTTGTGTTTCGAAACGTCTAGAACTTGGTCGTGTGGTAAATGGTTAAAAGAGTAGAAAACATTGTCGGAAAAGGAGGAAATAATGGTTACCAGCATGGTCTCCTTTTCCCATTTTGTTTTTGAAAGCCTTCTCCCTCTCAACGCTATACCAGACGACGGAATTGTAGACTCTTCCATACTGAAGACATGTTCAGACGAGATGTTGATAACTTTAGATTGTAAAATGAAAAACAAACTGTGAACGTAAGTTTTCTCTATCTTTATTTGAAACAGAATTTTGGCAAAACAACATGAACAAAAATATAATCGAAAAAACACTTCGTGAAAATACAGCCTAACCCTACCAATCTAAAATAATTAATTTTATCTAAACATACATATTTAAAAAAGAGATAAGCGTATTTTTGAAACTTCGAAAAACAACATTTTTCATACCCCCCCCCCTTTTTTTTTTAAAGAAGGTATTCAGATTTTTAGAATGTCGTCAAACTTGAAATAGATGTATTACTGATTTATTAATGAAGTAAAGCTATAGCTTGCAAGCCATTAGTAACAAAGAAAGACAAATACATGTATAAGAAAAATCTATTTCGATGCCATTTCCTTAATGGTATACGTAGGCAGTTAAGGTACATGTATTTTTAGAATTCGAGCCAAAGTTTCGAAAAGACTTGTAAAGATGTCATAATCGTTATGAGCCATGCCCTACGAAAAGTTGTCTTAATACATCTGCAAAAAATATCAATCCAGGTCAGCCTGCGCAATTAGCTTAAGGTAAACTGGGTCGAAACTTTTTGCTGTTGGTCATTTATCGCATGTTCAAGGACTAATCTACCCCATGATTGAGTCAGTTGTTAGGCAAAATGGATCCATAATGATGTGATGACTTGCTTGGAATAATGCATTACAGTGATGTATTAGACCCACTTTTGCCAGAGAATGGCTCATTACGGATTCGCACACAAATCTGTTCGATGACGTCATTTCTGTTCTCATAAAAATACACGGAGTAACCGTAACACCCCCGTTCCCCCCCCCCCCCCCCCAAAAAAAAAAAAAAAACATGCACCATTTCTTCGTATAGATTAGTGTCTTTAGGCATGCAAAGACAAATCCATTAAGTTGTATATATTAGTGTACTACGGTAAGTTTTGAATAATGGCCGCAAGAATATATATAGGCCTCTTTGACCCTTAACCAGACAATGCCGTGTTTTAACGACCCCTAAATTATAGGGCTTCTGAAAACTTTATGGGAAAATGAGAAATTGCTGGTTACCAGCAATTTCTTATCCCACAAGGTTTTCTATCATTTTTTTAAAAACAGAAATGGCCTTGTGACCTGAAATTCATTTTCCGTCTACAGAGGTTTTTAATTTGGGTACATCTAAAATTTTTTCGTTTGGTATGTAGAGTTATATCTAAGTCCACATAAAATAGGCAACAACAGCAACAAGTTCAACAACGACATGAAAACAAAAATTCAGTATCTTCATATTATGTTTGTTTATAATAGCATGTAGTCTGTTATGTACGGTAAACGTAACCTTAATTAAAGCGTTTTACCTAAAAGTCAGTACATAAAATTACGATGGAGGAAGAGGGGTGCTGCCTTGATTTTTATCATTCAACAGATCTTAAGAAATAGTTTATCGCTGATTTTGGTGAGGCAATAGCTGGCAAACCGTCAATACGTAAGGGAAAAATATCTTAGCCATGCTCTGGCAAAAGGGGGCTTAATGCATCTCTTTGATCCATGATACCAAGAAAGTCAACACATAATCAAGGATCTATAATAGCCACATTTTAAACAATCGACTTATTCGCGAGATAGGCTGATCCTTGGACATACAGAAAAATGACAGATAGCGAAAAGTCCCGGTCCAGGTCAGACTGCGCGGACTGCGCAGGCTGACCTGGGTCGATACTTTTCGCAAATGCATTAAGCCCCCTTTTTCCAGAGCATGGCTCATCTATATTTTTTAGGTAATAGTGGGCTAGAAAAGGTGTTTTCAGATTTTGCGCCAGAAATTCGCATAGGTTTGTGGGAATGTAACATGATCAATAGCGCACTAAGGTAGTGTAAGATGGTACATGTATTCAACTACGCACGATGACGTCATTTCTGAACTTGTACGAAAAAGACGGTACACTTTTCCGATTGCATAACGACCATCCCGGTATTGGTGGTAACTGTCCAGTCTCTTTACGCTTGCAGAGAAGAAAAAAACTATAATCTGCCTTATCAGTGTGTTACAAGATGATTTGTTTCACAGTAAAAATGACCCCCTTACAGGCAGATATCCAATTATTCAAAGAAGGCAACTGAAAACAATGAAAAACGGGAACCTCGCACCTAACCAGACAACCAGTACAAATGTATTTTATTCTTTCATAGAGAAGTCTCATCATTCGATTTGTATATAAATGGTCATCAGCACATGCTTCCAGTTTCAACCAAGCAAAACGTTTGTTGGTTTGTAAAGTGTAAAACAAGCACATTTCAAAATCTCTTAGCTGTTTACTTAATACACGTTAGATGTAATTTATCAGCTATCCGTAAATGCGATAACTCGACCAATTTACTGGTAATATCGGTTTCAAATAAACAAGAACTTACTTTTATGTAACTCTGAAACCGACGACTAAATTTCAGCCTTAGGGCTGAAATTATTCTCATTTTTTAAGGGTAGGAAACGTTGTGGGAAAAGGATGAAATGCTAGTTTTAAAGGTCTTCTTTCTCTGCATTGTAAAACACGTGATTGCTTTGAAAACTGAGTATCGATGAGTTTCAGCCAGAAAACAGTCCCTTATTTTAATCTTTAGGCCCACCGAAAACAAAATTTTGGGCTCCTTCTTATTGAAAGCATTTGCAGTCGACAATTCAAACGTCACTCAAATGATATAATTTGTCTTAGAAGGGTAGAAATAATTAAGGAAAAGGAGAAAAAGCTGGTTTCCAGCATTTTCTCCTTTTCCCAGAATGTTTTCAAAAGCATTCTACCTCCGGGTCGTTAAAATTTGGGATTGTGTGGATTAAGTGGAAGCTAAAGAGATAATTCATTTCAATTCTACATATCGATTGTCGATCTCGTTATCGCAAGGTATTTCTGTTCTTCTGCTAAATAGCATCAAATGACAAAAAATTCGATAATAATAGCGAAAATTCGACAGTATTGCGTAGGATCAATTATGTACAAAACAGATTTCCACAGAAGAAAGCTGCAAAAATATACCTGTGAATTATGCTCTGTGAAAAGGAAGCTAATGCATCTGCGAAAACTATCGATCCAGACCAGCCTGTGCAATCAGCGCAGGTTGACCTGAGCCGAAAGCTTTCGCTATTTGTCAATTTTCTATATGTCCAAGGATCAGTCTACCTCATGGTTAAGTCGATTGCCAGACAAAATGGATTTTATAGATCTATAATTATGTAATGACTTGCTTGGTATCATGGATTATGAAGATGCATTAAGCCCCTTTCGACAGAGCGTGGCTCATGTATTTGACAAAGAAGCAGCTGTTTCTTTCATTTTAAGTCATTTCTTCTTTTCCCGTAATGTTCTGAGAAATTCTTAGTAAGAGAGACGTTTTTATTTTCCTTTAAATCTTCTATTTTTTTTTTTTTTTTTTAATTTGCTTGTGTCCGAATTTTTAAAAAAGCCATATATGGTACTAGGTTATTCAGATTGCAAAATGAGACATCTCTCGTTATCAACAACTCCTGTAAATGGTCCGTTAAACAATACAAAGCAAAAAAAAGACGTTCGACAGAAAGTAATATGTTAAGGGTGCAGTGTTCATTTTCTTCTGTGCGGATGATTATGAGATCACAATCAAACCGTATGGCCTGATCTTGAATTTGTATCTTATCACATAACTACCTTTATTTTCAGTATCAAACATTTATTACGGATTTTCTTATCTAACAAACGTTTAATAAAGGCAAAAAGTGTTACATTTGGTCAAAGCTTTGTTATCCTGCGCCTCTTGTCTAAAACATTGCTGACCTAGATTTCTCTTTGAAATTAACTATCATACATAATAATCGTGACAAACCTCCGATTTTAATTATCTTTAGAACAAAATAAAATCATTATATCCAAGTTTCGTCGGAACTAATTTCCGTCCGTGAAGTACACACCCGTCAAAGGAGCGACTAGGCTTCATGTAAATTTCACATACACATATGCATGTAGGCCTGTGTTTTAACACATCATAAACTGTAACTCATGAAATACAGTTATATGATAAAAAGAATCCACCAGTCATTGTCTTTTGAAGTAAAACTCGTCTACAGAAAATGTTATTAAGCTCTCCAAAAGCTCGCTTAATAACGTTTTTTTTCTAAACTCGTGTAACAAAATGTTATGTAAAATACCAACGCTTGTCAGATCCTATATTACAAGTATGTCCGAATTTTATTTGTTATGAAACTAACGCAAAAGAGCTCCAACAGAAGACATTATTTAACTACCTCTTAATAATAATAAGTGTTGATGATGAAAATAACAATAACGCAGTTGACTCATTTCACAGGTAGATACCATGATGAAAAAAAAAAGGAAATGCATAAAGAACTCAAACAACTCTAAGATGAAAAAAAAAAGAAACACGCATGCATGAACACAGACGCCCGCTTATCAGCTCTACAATATCAACACACAACTTGAAAAATATTAACAGATAAACAAACCATATAATATATTACAGATTTTAACCCTGTACCAAACAATCCGTGTTAAACGACAAGGAAAAGAAGGCTTTTGAAAACATTATAGGAAAAAAGGAGAAAATTATGGTAACCAGCATGTTCTCCTTTCCCAAAATCTGTTCTACACTCTTTCAAAGACAAGTCTAGTGATATGAACCACATTTTATTTATCGTCTGCAAATGCTTTAATTTTTGGACAAGACTAAATGTCTTTCGTCGGATAAAGTGTTAAGTAATAAGCGTTCAAATCAGATCTCTTTCCTTTGATTTTAAGTCTATAAAATTGTACCAAAATATCGGGACAACACAAAGTAACTTGGAAAGCATGATTAGGTGTTCCTGTGTGGCGATATCACTTACCCCTCTGTGGCTGGTAAATACAAGTTTGACTATATGCCCCCAATTTAGACAAAAAAATTCAAATCTGCATCATACATATGAATTTCTGAAGCATTGTGACGAAAATATATTATTTTTCTTTTTCGAAATGACTAAATACAATTTCGTAATTGCTATGATACGAGTATTTCACAAATTTTAGGATATTTAGGTTCACTGATCCCGAGAAAGAAAGCTTTTGAAAACATTGTGGAAAAAGGAGAAAATGCTGGTAACCAGCATTTTCTCCTTTTCCCAAAATGTTTTCTATCCTATCACAGACAAATTTTGTCATCTGAACCACATAATTTGATTTTTTGTCTTTTAATTTGGACTAATCTAAAATTTTGTCGTTTGGTAAGAGTTAAACCTGGTCAAAAGAAAAAGTCAAAAAGGTCAAACTTTTGTCCATCAGTGTTTCTAATACCGATCCCTTCGGCCCTTACTTTTCTACACTACCCCTTTCAAACTGCGCATCGAGTTTCCTTAACGCCCTTTCACGATCTTCTATGTCCTTCGCAGCAGGATGCGTCTTATATCCGTTGATATTTCCATGGAAACCGCCTTTCCAAACCCCTCCGTCGACAAACTTATTCTTATGGGCCGGAAGGTCGCTTTTTGTCGTGTCCGAGGAATTCTGGGTGTGGCCTTCAAGAGAGCTACGATATTTTCGCGCCAAAGGCATCCTTGTGAATTTCACAATTACTGATTGGCGGAAGTTTCTGAAATGAAACACGAAAAGCACTATCTAGTGGGTCGCACACATTAACCGTTAGGCTGCTCAGCGGGACTAAAAGGCCTTTTACGGACAGTGTAGATCAAGATCAGACTGCACAGAACGTTTGAAATAGCAAAATTTGGCCGGTGTTTAATAAAAGTTTCATTTTATTCATTTAGCAGCTTAAGGATTAATTTGATACTCATAGTCTGTAAAAAAATGAACCAATCAAATCTGCAACTAATGCTCTGGTTTTGGACAGAATATCTCAAGCGAACGGCCGGTTCGGCATTTTACAACAGAGCGCAATTCAACGTGATTACGCGACGGACAAATGTGTACATCTGTAGCAAACTTGAAGAATCTTTTTAATCAAGTGTGGAAGAAATTTTGATAAAAAGTGCAACTACTGGGTAATGAGCAATTGCTGCTCAATGTTTTCCTCAAAATTCGACTGTATTGGGATAAAAAATAAGCAATTTCTTGGCAATGGATTTATTCTACATCAGATAGTAAGCGTGTGGCTTCCTCGTACCCAATTTAGTTCGTTCATCGGAACTAATATCTATGATAACGATTTGCTCGGAAGGAAAAAAGAGGATAACAGCACTCTATATCTACTCATTAATCTATTTACCCCCTCAGAAAACTAATGTCGTCTTGCAACGGGCTACATTGCAGCAAAAGGAGAAATTGTTAGCTACGAGCAATTTCTCCTGTTGCCACGATGTATTCACTTGTATTCCTGTATTAAACCTTTTATTCTCCATATTTTATACATTTTTTTTTTTTTTTTTTCAAATTTCATCCGCAAATCTTCTTGCAGGAAGTATTGGGTTAATTAATTATTCCGACAGTATACCAGATGACCGTCAGTTTAAGTAATGGATAAGCAACTGAAGAAGTAAATCCCGAGATGTATTTCTTTTAGACCGTTTGACAGCAAATTCTTGCCAAACCCTCAACTAGGCGACCTAGTTTTTTTTTTAAATAAATTTCCAAATGACAAAATATTCGATTAAACTAAATTGAAAGCACTAGCAGACGACAAAATAAATATGTCTGAAAATTTTAAGTATGTGTTTGGAAGGGTAGAAAATATTGCGGAAACAGGAGAAAATGCTGGTTACCAGCATTTTCTCCTATTTCTCACAATGTTTTCAAAAGGCTTCTACCTCATGGTCGTTAAAAGTCGAGATGATGTGATAAAGGACTAATGCCTCAGCGTTCGTAATTTGGCAGTTACGGGTTTGATCCTAACCCAAGACGGTGTTTTTCATTGGAGTCTAAAAGTTTGTCTCTTAGTTCAAGAAGTCAAGTCATGGATCAATACGTGTTGAAAGCAGATTTCAATTCTATATAAATGTAACAATTTCACATAAATGTGACAAAATACCGCAGAAGTTAGATCTAAGATCGGACATCAAGTAAAATGTGGTTTGACCTTAATCTATACTGTAAAATACCATCAAATTGGCTCCAGTAAACTCGCATGTAATTAACCCCTAGGCCGCTAAGCGCCACTCCCTGGCCTTATGCGAACAGCGTAGATCAAAATCAGACTGCACAGAACGTGCAGTCTGATCTTGGATCTACACTGCCCGATAAGGGGGAAATCTTTCCCCCCAAAATACCTTTGAAATATCAAAATTTGGATTTATGCTATCGGTTTGAAAGTCTCATTTCTTTTACTGAGCAGGATAAGGGTTTAAGATATACTAATATGTACAAACTTATAATTAATGATAGTCTTTGCGACAATATGCATTCCTTGGGCAAGACAGTTCAGGTAGTAACCAATATCTTCTCCTTTCCTCAAGATGTTCTCTACCCTTTTGTAGGGATATTCTACAAATATCTAGGGATAGTACATCATTTAAAGAATAGTTTTGATTTGTCGTCTGTAAATGCTTTCAATATGGACGCGTCTAAAATTCTGTTGCTTGGCGAAGAGTTACGCGCGTGTATGGCCCAGATCATTGTATTTTATTACAAATGAAAAGAGGATATTTTTTTTTTAGGTGAAAAAGTCGAAATTTATTTCATCGTTAATATTACCGATGATGTTTACGAGATGAAATAAATTTCGACCTTTCACCGAAAAAAATAAATATCCTATAATTCCATGCTTCTAACCCCTATTTGTTGGAACTTTCATTAAAATCCAGTACAGTTGTTTTCGGTAATTCCCCCGGCTTACCTCACATAACAACGCTTTACAATATTACGTAAAGCGCGAAAAATACTAGTATAGCGTAAATTAAGTCATATTTCCCTCCATTTCATTGACACGCGCTGGTTATCTAAATAACAAGTGCGCCGGAACTACTGTTTCCGCTTTCAATTGAAGAGTTAGAAAATATAAAATCAGTATTTTCACTGGTCGTAACCATGAAATATCAAACCATAATCCACCATTATTTCTCGATAAACTTCCGAAAAGCATGAAATAACTAAACGAACCCTCAGACTGCTAAGCGCAACTCATTTCACTTTTGCGGACAATGTAGATCAAGATCAGACTGCAAAGAACGGCAAAAAGAAAACTGAGATATTTTGGGTCTTTTTCCTATGGCTGGTAATTTCATTTGATTTAGGGCTGATTCCCTCACGTATAAATTAGCAGATCTGCGGAAGTTCGTTCTTCCAAAAGAATTGTCCGTGTAAGGAAATGATTCCAATAAGTGGACATATTAACATGTTATAGAAATCTAATTAATGATAATAATAACTATAAGAAGAAGAGGAAGAGGAAAAAGAAGAAGATCGTTCTTAAGAATGGTCGGTGAATGCGGGCCCTGCAGATTTTAGCGGATACGTTGATGGTCACTCGACCATTCTGTGCTTGATATTACCCGACATTACCCGACCAGACAGATCACATCTTTTCGTTTTATCGTCGAGGATAATATCATTATAGTTATTATTCAATATAATGCTTATTCGACTTATTGAGATTTCGACGAACTTGTATGTAATTATTTTGACAGGCTTTATAATAAATCCATGCATTAACAGAAAATCGCATTAGTTTGCTGCTTACCGAGGTGAACGGGCTCGAGACTAAATGAAATCTAAAACTACCTTGAAAATCGCAACATGTCCATCTGAAAAAGGGGATTTTCTGAAAATTGTTGTTAGAAGTTTTGACTATATATATATATATATCTTCGGCTTTTAACTGACGTGTCACGTTTTCCCTTTTTGTTTCCTTTAATGTTCAAATGATTTATTTACTTTAATTAGTGTAGTCCAATAATAGAATACAGCCAGTGACAGAGAAAGATTTTTATTCACAATGTTTATCCTGAAAGGTGTTTTGCGCCTCTCTCACCAGTAACATGGCGAGAAGTCACCGAGTCTTAACTTTCCTTTGTTGACAGCCTTTTACTTAACATAATTGTAAGTTAAATAAAATTTCGATTTTCGAGTAATTTGTATACTACAGTACATGTATAAATATATACATTTTTCCCTCGTTTTGCGCTTGTTCTATTACAATTATTGTCACTATTAATTATCATTATTATTATTATTATTATTATCCGTTCTCGTATGTAAAATGTTCAGCCTATTGTTTTTTTCAATCTATTATTAGCTGTTAGCCTATCTCATCCCTCTATCTATACGTATGATAAATCATTGTTGACATTGTTGCTTATAACTTGTAAATGATGTTATTTGTGCAAAACTGATGTGTGTATATATATATGTGTGTGTGTGCGTGTGTGTGTGTGTGTGTGTCAGCGTTCATGATTTCACAGACTCATCTAAATTGTAAAAGAACCTATACTATGATCATTCGAAGACAGGTCTAAAAAAAGCTTTAGAAATAAAGAAATAGTTTGGTATCACAATATATAGATAGAAATCAATACTCATAAACATCATCGGGGTGCATGGACCAAGATGAATATACAAGAAGTTGTGTGTTCGTCTTGATCCATGCAGGTCGAAAATTGTGAAAAACTGTTGCACCCAAGCATGATTTCCGCAAATACAATATATACTTATTTATTCAGTGTCTTTTATTGTTACATTTATGTACATGCTATTCTTATATTTTTGTATAACCTTTGTAATGACGATGAACATAGTTCAAGTCATTTTGAAATAAAGTTCTGTTCTGTTCTGTTTGTTTCTGCATTGCAAGAATTAAACTCTGCGTTGCCCAAGGACAGTCCCAGGTATGTGGCGCCGCACGCAGAGATGGAATAAGGATTTACTGAATACCATTGTAACACCTTACCCCTTTATCAAACAATTTTGAGCATTTACGACCTTAAAAATGAAGACTTTTGAACATATTGTGCAAAAAGGAGAAAATGCTGGTTACCAGAATTTTCTCTTTTTCGCACAATGTTTTCTTTCCTTTCTAATATAAATGCCATTGTTTGAATTATATCCGATTCTTCGTCTGCAATTTGGACAAGTCTAAAATTTTGCCATCTGGTAAAGATTTAAGTACTGAGCAATGGAGTATACATGTATTTAAACGGCAATATTACGTACATATGTGGTTAACTCTTTACAAAACGCCAAAATTTTAGACTAATCCAAATT
The DNA here is from genome assembly GCA_945859785.2 of Tridacna gigas. Lineage (NCBI taxonomy): Eukaryota > Metazoa > Mollusca > Bivalvia > Cardiida > Cardiidae > Tridacna > Tridacna gigas. The sequence goes on along the minus strand of OX244030.2, from coordinate 44,452,868 downwards.
GAAAGCTTTTGTTGACGACAAAATAATTGTGAATCAAAAATTTAAAATTTATTTTTGGGAGGGTAGAAAACCTTGTGGGAAATGGAAAAAATGCTGGTTACCAGCATTTTCTCCTTCTCCCACAAGGTTTTCAAAAGGCTTCTTCCTCAGGGTCGTTAGAAGTCGGCATCATGTGGTAAAGCGTTAAAAGATCATGTAGAGCTTTTAGGGTCTCTTTTTATGATGACACTTTAATATTGACAGATAAAATATAATCAGGTTCATGAGCCGATTTACCTCTAACTTACTCCATGGACACGAACACTTTACTTGCCCTAATAATTATCTACAGAAAGATAGCCTGGGTGATAGCAACATCTAGTCCCGATACTAACTCTGTGTTCAGCTCAGTCGGCACTTTTACGATACATATTCTTTAATTTAATTCGAGTTCTTAACTGGGATAAATGTGATAGCTGTCAATGAACGCTTTCAGAAACAGTTAACAGTTACCCTTATCCAGCTAAATAACTAACATAAAATTTTCAAGCCGATAGCAAAAACCCGAATAATGCTATTTCAGGCTTATTATTATTATTATTATTATTTTTTTTTTTTTTTGAGAAAAATATCTCCTTATCGGACAGTGTAGATCAATGATCAGACTGCACGTTTTGTGCAGTCTGATCTTGATCTACACTGTCTGCAAAGGGTCATTGACCAAGGGTTAGAGTTTAAAAAAAATGATTCTCGACAGAATCAGTTGACCACTCTATTCCCAATATCCGCTTATAAGCCTTGACGGTGTTCATAAACCAACGGCTTACGAACTTGCCCTGTAGGCCAGGAAGTTATTCCTTATTCTTTGTATTTGCACTTATAGAACTATTTTCGCAAGTTTGTAACGCGAACAACATGGAGTCATGGTCAACCCTTGAAATTGTTCTATCGAATGGTTTAGCAAATCAGAAGTTGTGTTACTTTCAAATTTAGAAAAGTCTGGAGAATAAGACTAAGAATGTTGAATACGGACCCTGGTAACCCTCTGTCCCCCCAAAAAATGAAATAAGTGTATATATGCATGTACAAATTGTTGACTGGTGTATAAAACCTAATGAGCGAATTAAGACCATCCTTCGGAAGAACTGAATACCTTTAAATAATATTTCTACACAATTCATTAAAAATTGCCGCCACACACCAGATACCTGTAGTGCTTGTAATTTTATATATATTTTTTCCTGCGTATCTGAGATGAACATGAAATCTTAAAGTTGAAATCTGTGTAAGATTCAATGTCTCTGATAGAGTACCCTGTGACCTTTTCGAATAATTTTTTCTATCTTCTTCCTAACTTGATTTTAAATTTTCTTGATTGCAACCTCGGCTGAGCATGACCTTAAGTTTTAAGCAGCAGCCTTGGAATCTAGCCTTAAAAATGAATTTATTTAGACACGACCTTCGATTAACCATTAGGCTGCTAAGCGCAACTCACTGACCTTATGTGGACAGTTTTGATCAAGACCAGGATCTGTATTCACCAATCATTCTTAAAACTATTCTTTGTCTAATTCTTCAAGATTTTCTAAATTTGAAAGTAACATAACTTCTAATTGGCTATACCAAATGGTTTATCCAATCAGAAGTTGTGTTACTTTCAAATTTAGAAAATTTTGGGGAGTAAGACTAAGAACGTTCTTAAAAATAGTTGGTGAATACGGAATCTGATCTTAGATTCACATTGTCCGTTAAGGAGATACTTTTTCTCAAAAAAAAAAAAGTTTCAAATATCATAACTCTGGGTTTTACCTTTTTACTATCGGATTGAAAGTTTTAATTAACGTATTTAGCAGGTTAAAGGTTCAATACAGTTTACCAAGTGAGTGCTTCTAAAGTCATTGCATGCAATAATTTAACCAAGTTAACCTATGAGTATCTGTACAACATTCCATTCTTTGACTTACTTGTTCGAGGCCATGTAAATAACAAAGTTCAAACTGGAATGTAAGTGGGCCAGAAGAGTCACAAAAAGATGGACCTCCGTCGAGAACGAGTTATTCACGTCAATTGCAGTAATCACTGCGTAAGGGGTCCAACATATCAGAAAGGCCAGGAATATAACAACCAGTGTCCTCGAGCTTCGAAACGATTCGATCCAGATTCTTTTTAGTCTGAAAAATACAGAAATTTTGACTGAGTGCAGTTGGGTAAAGCTTGATGATAACGATGATGATGATGATGATGATGATAGCTATAGTGGTAGAATTTTAATTTGATGCGTCACATTTTCGCCACCAAAAGCCCAAATTCCTTGCCTTTTTTAGGGCTTTAATGCTTAACTCTTTACCAAACAACAAAATTTTAGACTTGTCCAAATTGAAAGCTTTTGCAGACGACAAAATAAATGTGACTCAAAAATTGAAATTTAAATTTGAAAGGTTAGAAAACATTGTGGGAAAAGGAGAAAATGCTGGTTACCAGCATTTTCTCCTTTTTCCACAATGTTTTCTAAAGGCTTCTTCCTCAGGGTCGTTAAAAGTCGGGATTGTGTGGTAAAGGGTTAATCCTTTCAGCGCCCATAGGCGGAGGCAGGGGCTTTTGTGGACGGCATACATCAAGATCAGACTGCTCAGACCGTACAATCTGATCTTGTATCTGTACTTTCCGCACTCTTAGACATGCTTATATGATAAAAGTATTTTGCGGTTTCAGTGGATTACATTTTAAGCCGTTAAAAGAGGTCGAGTTTACATAAATGGCAGCGAAAAAAGGTAAAGTTCCCCATGCAAGGAAGACACTTACGATAAATAGCTTGAAGTAAAGTAGAAAACAGTGTAGATTATGGTACTCTCTCTCTCTCTCTCTCTCTCTTTCTCATGTTGAAGGATATTTGAAGAAATGTCTGCATAAGAGGCAACCACGAATCAAGAAGAATGGGACGTTTTACAGGCTTTCTCAGTTCCTTTCTAATTTGGAGAATTTCATTCAAGTTTTTACAAAATTGATGTGTTTACCCCTTAACCTGCTTAACCCTTTACCACACAATCCCGAGTTTTAACGACCCCAAGTAAGAGGCATTTCGAAAACATCGTGGGAAAAGGAGAAAATGCTGGTAACCAGCATTTTCTCCTTTTCCCACTATGTTTTCTACCCTATCAAACACAAAATCCATCTTTCGAACTATATTTAAACTGTCATCTGCAAATGCTTTCATTTTGGACCGGCCTTAATTCTTGTTGTGTGGTAAAGAGTTAAATAAGTTAAATGAAACTTTCAAGCCGATTGTAAACACAACCCGAATGTTACTATTTCAAACTTATTTTGGAGGGAAAAATGCCTCCTTATCAGACAGTGTAGATCTAATATCAGACTGCACAGAAATTCAAACCCCGAGGGTGCTAAGCGCGACTCAGTGACCTTTTGCTGACCGTGTAGATCAAGATCAGACTGCACTTTGTGCAGTCTGATCTTGATCTACACGGTCAGCAAAAGGTCACTGAGTCGCGCTTAGCACCCTCGGGGTTAAAAAAAATGAAGAAGGAAAAGAAAAAGACACAGGTATAAATATTGTAAACTAACTAGGCCTACTGCATACTAACGACGTTACACCTCTGCGGTTGACGGCTCTAAAAATAAAAATGGAAAAGGGCGAATGCTTGGAACAGTTGATTGTAACAGGCAATTGCTCCTTTCCATACGTTGTTTTTCATTCTGATTTCCTTTCCTTCAAATGCCCTTAGTAATTTAGATTAGTCCAAATTAAAAGACAAAAAACCTTAGTAAATGTAATGTCTGTCAGTTGTTTGACTACTTGAAGTTTTGCATTAATGTTCGTTATTTTTCATCGCACTATCAAACTTATCAAGTATAAATTGAAACATTGCCTCCAAGGTGTTTTAATACTATTTTGTATGTTTGGATAGTTTTTACTGACAGGGAAAGTCTCCTTGCCTACAAAATTCTAAACTACCTGAGTGAACAGCTTTCACTGAAATGTATTATTATCTCATTCAAAACTAGAACGCTGAACGCAAATTGGTCGGTTTATAACAGAAATTTACAGTTGTTCATGTGATATAAACTTGTACCGTTCAACAGTAACAGTGATTTTGAAATCTGACATATTTTATGTAAATGATATGCTGATTTCTAAAGGATTTCATCCGTTTCTTTTCGTGTGCAAGTTTCATAATGAGCAGTAAAGTTACAGTAACGGACATTTTTTAACAGAAAAAAAAAAATGCTTCCAGTTTAAAAATGCTTTCATAAATCTAGGTCTATGTCAGATCTTATACATGTATATAGAGTTATCTCCTTTTGATACTCCAGTACGAATGATAACATTGTTGCAAAGATTGCAAGCATTGTTTGTTATGTTTTTTTTTTTTAGTTTCGTTATTGTTTGTCATTATAAATATTTAGCTGTACGACGAAAAATATCGTCTGCAGGTGGTCATGTTTTGAACAAAATGCCTCGGAAATAGACCGGTCATTACTCCGATAATTGCCATTTTGGTTTGGACAGGTCGAAAAACGGTGCTGTGTTCTTCAGAACTGGCTGTTCTAAATATTTCGAGGTGCAGCGCACCTGCTGAACGCGTCCTCACGTGGTACAAGATGGCTGACAGACGAACAATTTTCTTCGCGAAAACAGTATGGATCCTCACAGACGTGCAGGGTGCTCTAGATCCATGCTGAACGCCAAGCTATTTTGTTGCTTTCAATTGTCTTCTCATTTCCTCGTGGCTTGGCACAAATGTACTTTGAAAAAAGCTCAGAATACTCCAGTCCACATGACCTGAATATAAATCAAAGTGCTGTTAACATCAGCACTGTAAAACAGTCGACACCCAATTAGTTGCATTAAAAAAACCTTGCAACTAATGGGCTTTTGTCATCATCGAAATATAGGTGAAAAAGAATACTTTTGAAAACATTGCGTGAAAAAAGGAGAAATTGCTGGCAAGCAACAATTTCTACATTACCCCCATTGTTTTCTACCCATCCCAGAACAAATTACAATTTTGAAGTGACATTGAGGTTGTCATCTGCAAATGCTTTCACCGTTGGGACGTCTGAAATTTTGATGTTGGGTAAAAAGTTATGTGATTGTAACAACTAACCCTCAGCAAATTGTCTCGAGGTGATTTAATACGCCCGTACAATTTCCATATTTTCTAGAAAAGTTTCCGATAGATTTGAAGTTTAATCATGACATAGGTTAGAATAGCATTCTAAATGCCAACAATAAATTGAAAAGGGGATAAGACACATACATCCAATATCGACCAGCAATATTGTTATCAAGTTTAGAACAAATGAAAGAACATTTTTGATATTAATAAGAACAATGTTCCAAAAATGCTCCATTCAGAACATCATTCCAGAACACCGCACATGTGCTGAAATATTCCTTTCGCCCGTTCCAGAAGAGTATTCCGGAACACGGTGCAATGTGCCAGAACAGGCGAATGGAATATGCCCACTGTCAGTAAAAACGTACAGGTTTAGTGTTTATATAGATCAAACAGAATGGTCGTTTTTCAGGTGGTCTGATGAACTAGCTGCTTCCTGTTACTGCCTTGGATCGAATACCAGTAATTGTTCGTTTTCCTTTTATTTATCATTGCCATCGGCTGCCCAGAAGGCTTTTAGTCATTTTAGTGGGGGACAGTGCAAGGTACAGCACGAAACGCAATACATGTTACACATGGTTCTTTAACATGCTCTGTGTTGTGTAGCGCTGTTACATGTGACCTATTTTGTATCCGAGTTGTGGACGCATACGCCTCAGTACCCCATATCTAAAATCCCCTGAACCAATGACGAATGAAAGAAACGCCGGGGAAATATACATATGCCATGGCCCTTGCTCTTTACCAGACGACAAAATTTCAGATTTGTCCATATTGATAGCATTTGCAGACGACAAATCCAATGTAGACTGAATAATTAGAAGACAAGTCTAATTCTCGGTCTAGAAAGTAACACAATTTCTGATTGACTTGACCATTTGGTGAAGCGAATCAGAAATTGTGTTACTTCGAAATTTAGAAAATGGGGGAAAATATGGTAGGAATAGGATGTGCTGAACTCGAACCCCCAGCTCGGCTAATTTCTTTTCGAGGATTGATGGTAGTCATTGCGACTGGGTTCATTCCTTTCTCACTGCTGTTTATGTTCATGTGGGAAGACAGTCGGTGACTTTGGAAGAATATTGTACGCAGTGCTGGTTAAAGGAAGGCATAAATAGGTTCACTGGCCGCCGCGATATAACTGAAATAATGTTGAAAAAAGGTGTTAAAAGCTATACAAACAAATACAAGGATGTTTTCATCACTCGTGCGTTGCGTGAGTAACGAAGTAAACTGATTAGTTACACACCGTCCACTCATTACGTGGACTGATGTAAAATTTTGAAAATATTGTGGAAAAAGAAGAAAATGCTAGTAACCAGCATTTTCTCCTGTCTCACGACGTTTTCTACAATTTCAAACCTTCAGCTGCTAAGCGCAACTCACTGACCTTTTGCGGATAGTGTAGATCAAGATCAGACTGCACAGAGCTTGCATTATGATCTTGGATCAACACTGTCCGATTAAAAGATAGTTTTCCTCAAAAAAAAAAAAACATCTGAAATAGCAAAATTTGGGATTATTTACTATCGGCCTGAAAGTTTCATTTCAGTTATTTAGCAGCTTAAGGGTTAATTTTACGTCTGCATATGCTACAGATGTAGAGATATCAAATTTTGTCGTAGATCTATGGTAAAGAAGTATCTCTGCGTTGTCTCCTGTTCCTGTTGTCGTTATGAAACAAAAGTGGGGTTGTTACCACTGCGGTTACCATCGATTATGACTGTTACTGTGATCCATATCGGCCGAATTTTCGTAATAACTAATTTTTCCCTTGGCATTTTCTGCAGGCTCTCTTAAGTCAAGCCAATGGGTCCATGGCGCAGGATGTCAACGTTTCTTGCAATGCTACCATCACGGAGAATGCAGTCAACATAATGGGCCTTCCGTTATTGGAGACAAACTACCTTCTTGCTTTAGTCTACTGCATCATCATGAGTGTGGCATTGAGCATTGGCGTCACTGGTAACGTGGTCATTGTTTTCATCAGCCTCACCACGACCGTCATGAACAAGATTGGCAAGCACTTCGTTATAAACTTGGCTCTCGCCGACCTTTGTGTTACGGCGGTAGCGGATCCCATGTGTATACTTGGTATGTGACATAATGATTAATCAGAAAATTGACATTTATTTTGTTAGTTCATATAGTGACGACCTTTATCGCCAAGTTATGCATACACAGCCCTGTTCCTTTTACACTGCACACCTACAATTTATAATTTAAAGCTTTTTGGTTACTATCTTTCTTTTTTACTTTCTGCCTGTCTGCCTTTTTTACTTTCTGTCTATCTGCCTTTTTCCTTTCTCCCTTTCTTTGTTGTTTGTTTGTTTGTTTGTTTGTTTCTTTCTTTCTTTCTTTCGCCAGAATATCTCACAAAACACACGTATCTCCAGCTTCTCAGCCAATCAGATGCTTGGTGCTGGAATATAGAAATAGACCGCCATTTAGAATACGTATATGATGCGCCCCAGATAACATGTTTTTCCCAACAGGTTTCATTTACGATATTCTCAATAACATATACCATTTTGTATCTAAGTCTTGGGTTACTTTGGATCTAACAGACTTGCAAAGTACACTGTCGATATGGCCTCGAAATGGGCAATCGTTTTTTAGTAATCAAAAAAGCCATCGCCATAGGCGAAGAACGAGCTTTGCTTTTACGGACGGCAAAGATCAAGATCGGACTGCACAAAATATGCCGTCTGATTATGAATCCACACTGTCCGCTTATTTAGTCAAGCCTTACAGACAAACATGTTTCTTATTTTTATATTTATATCGAATAAACAAACCGGTTTTGAAAGATTTATTTTGGAATACAGGATTAATCTACGATATTAAGCAATACTACGAAGAGAGTCATATCGCAGGACTGTTAATGCATATAGATTTAGGAAAGGCAGTTGATTCTATTTCATTTAATTCTATTGAAAAGACATTGTTTCTTTTTTTTTTTTTTTTTTTAATTTCGGAGAAATGTTTATGAAATAGATTAAATCAATCATATATACTGAAGTTTGCATGCAGCAGAATGGTTTCTTATCGGACGACTTTAGAGTAGAAAAGGGGTCGTCACGGAGACCCTCTTTCACGATATTTTCATTGTCTGTGCAGAAATACTGAATATCAAAATAGAGAATAATAAAAACATTAATGGAATATAAATAGGCAACAAGGATTGTATAGGTATACTATCCCAATTTGCCGATAACACTACTCTATTGTTTGACGGTTCGGAAAAGTAGATGAAAACATTATTCAATTACTCAATAGTTTTACTCTTATAACAGGCCTATATGTTAATTTTGACAAAACAAAATGATTCTGGATTGAATTTCCTCAGAACAGTAGGCCTACACTGTCTATTAAAACGAAACGAAATCTTTCATGGGGAGAGACTCAATTCAAATTACCAGAAACCCATTTTCATGTAGATTTAAATAAAACGACAAAAATAAATTTTGAAATTTTAAAATTTTCAAAGCTAAGTATATTGTATTGGAAAAGACGAAAAGTAACTACAACTGGAAAAATTGTAGTAGTTACAAGTACATGTATTTTAATAATAAATCTCAAGCATGTGTTTGTTTGCCTACCGACACCCACAAATAACTACACGAAACACATATTTTGTTTTGGTTTTCGGCATATACAGTAATGTGTTTAAATTCTGCTGTCCCTACCTCATTGGGTCATCGGTGTTCAAAGCAAAGACATCTTTTTTCGATTGATAAATCTTCCAGAAGATCAAGATGAAGCAAATCATCATGATGAACAGCGGTCCGCCGATCAGACCGATGGTCACGGTCAGGGTGTACGAGAGGCTTGCAGTCCGATCCCAGATACACTGATGATTCTTCTGGTCAAAGTAGTGGTCGCCCCAACCAACAAAGTTGGGGAACTCAAAGATGAAGGCAAGAATCCAACAAGCAGCGCAAAGAAGGAGACAGACGGTCCGCTTGTAGATCTTGAAGTAGGCCTGATGGTGACAAACAAACACATAACGGTTGACGGTCATCATGAGAAGGCTGATGAAGGCACAAAAACAAGCCGTGAGGCACATGCTGGCTACAATCTCACAGAGGACCCACTTACCCCGGAACCACCTCTCACCTTTAAGCACCCCTGAAATTTGAAGACTGGGCGATTACATTTCAGATAAGGCCTTGATGCAAGGCAAAGGCACTCAGCTCCCTTACCAAGCTCCTTTCGGCGCCAAATACGAGTGCTTAATGACGACCCAAAAAAATTAATCCATCGAAATTAGAAAAATGTTTATCTGTAAGGCTTGACTGAGTAAGAGGCTGGTTTAGATTCAAGTCAGACTGCACGTTCTGCATAGTCTAATCTTGATCTTTGCCGTCTGCAAAAGCTCTGTCTTTCATGTGTGGCGCTGAAAGGGTAATTACACGGATAAGCAAACAGTGTCGTAGGTGGTCAGAGCTCTAGGAAACCAAAAAACATATTTAGGAGTAGGATTTGTTTCTCAGATTTATATACCTACAGCTTTTGGCTCATGGGGAGTTTTTGTAGTACATATTCTACAACTGTCAAGTTGTCTCTATCAATTTTTAATTTTTCTGTTGATCGACATAAAGTTAAATTAAGATTCAGACTGCTTTTCAATCTATCTATGGAAGGTTTATTTGATATGTTTCTATTCTGTGAGTAGCGAATTATCAAAGAAATAGTAGTTGATAGGGAGGCTATGTTATCTACTTTGAGACTCCTTGTTGACAGTAATTTTGTATTTTGAAATGAATTCTTTGGTCGAGCTTATTATACTTTAAAAAGTTGCATAATTTATTTTGTTGCTGGTGTCGTTTTCATTGCCCTCTTTATTTTCAAATATCCGTTACTTATAAATCCCCTCTACTGAATGAAATTGGTTAAAGATTTAAAGACATCAATCCAAAATTTATTTCTCTCATTTTTATCGGTACATCATTCCAAAATTTAACAGTTTTTTTTTTAATATCGACTAGATTATGAATTGGAAACAATCAGATGTACCATTCAATTTTTTTTTTTTTTTTTTTAATTTTTTAGATTTCATGCTTAACTCATAACTATTAATGTCTATCATTTTTAAGCTTTCTTCTGTATATTTCGTTCAAGAGGCTGCTTTTTTAAATTTTGGTTTACCGTCCCATACAAATTAAAGTAAAATATCAATTCAGTGTTTCGTGTAGTTATTTGTGGGTGTCGGTAGGCAAACAAACACATGCTTGAGATTTATTATTAAAATACATGTACTTGTAACTACTACAATTTTTCCAGTTGTAGTTACTTTTCGTCATTTTCCAATACAATATACTTAGCTTTGAAAATTTTAAAATTTCAAAATTTATTTTTGTCGTTTTATTTAAATCTACATGAAAATGGGTTTCTGGTAATTTGAATTGAGTCTCTCCCCATGAAAGATTTCGTTTCGTTTTAATAGACAGTGTAGGCCTACTGTTCTGAGGAAATTCAATCCAGAATCATTTTGTTTTGTCAAAATTAACATATAGGCCTGTTATAAGAGTAAAACTATTGAGTAATTGAATAATGTTTTCATCTACTTTTCCGAACCGTCAAACAATAGAGTAGTGTTATCGGCAAATTGGGATAGTATACCTATACAATCCTTGTTGCCTATTTATATTCCATTAATGTTTTTATTATTCTCTATTTTGATATTCAGTATTTCTGCACAGACAATGAAAATATCGTGAAAGAGGGTCTCCGTGACGACCCCTTTTCTACTCTAAAGTCGTCCGATAAGAAACCATTCTGCTGCATGCAAACTTCAGTATATATGATTGATTTAATCTATTTCATAAACATTTCTCCGAAATTAAAAAAAAAAAAAAAAAAAAGAAACAATGTCTTTTCAATAGAATTAAATGAAATAGAATCAACTGCCCTTTCCTAAATCTATATGCATTAACAGTCCTGCGATATGACTCTCTTCGTAGTATTGCTTAATATCGTAGATTAATCCTGTATTCCAAAATAAATCTTTCAAAACCGGTTTGTTTATTCGATATAAATATAAAAATAAGAAACATGTTTGTCTGTAAGGCTTGACTAAATAAGCGGACAGTGTGGATTCATAATCAGACGGCATATTTTGTGCAGTCCGATCTTGATCTTTGCCGTCCGTAAAAGCAAAGCTCGTTCTTCGCCTATGGCGATGGCTTTTTTGATTACTAAAAAACGATTGCCCATTTCGAGGCCATATCGACAGTGTACTTTGCAAGTCTGTTAGATCCAAAGTAACCCAAGACTTAGATACAAAATGGTATATGTTATTGAGAATATCGTAAATGAAACCTGTTGGAAAAACATGTTATCTGGGGCGCATCATATACGTATTCTAAATGGCGGTCTATTTCTATATTCCAGCACCAAGCATCTGATTGGCTGAGAAGCTGGAGATACGTGTGTTTTGTGAGATATTCTGGCGAAAGAAAGAAAGAAAGAAACAAACAAACAAACAAACAAACAACAAAGAAAGGGAGAAAGGAAAAAGGCAGATAGACAGAAAGTAAAAAGGCAGACAGGCAGAAAGTAAAAAGAAAGATAGTAACCAAAAGCTTTAAATTATAAATTGTAGGTGTGCAGTGTAAAAGGAACAGGGCTGTGTATGCATAACTTGGCGATAAAGGTCGTCACTATATGAACTAACAAAATAAATGTCAATTTTCTGATTAATCATTATGTCACATACCAAGTATACACATGGGATCCGCTACCGCCGTAACACAAAGGTCGGCGAGAGCCAAGTTTATAACGAAGTGCTTGCCAATCTTGTTCATGACGGTCGTGGTGAGGCTGATGAAAACAATGACCACGTTACCAGTGACGCCAATGCTCAATGCCACACTCATGATGATGCAGTAGACTAAAGCAAGAAGGTAGTTTGTCTCCAATAACGGAAGGCCCATTATGTTGACTGCATTCTCCCGTGATGGTAGCATTGCAAGAAACGTTGACATCCTGCGCCATGGACCCATTGGCTTGACTTAAGAGAGCCTGCAGAAAATGCCAAGGGAAAAATTAGTTATTACGAAAATTCGGCCGATATGGATCACAGTAACAGTCATAATCGATGGTAACCGCAGTGGTAACAACCCCACTTTTGTTTCATAACGACAACAGGAACAGGAGACAACGCAGAGATACTTCTTTACCATAGATCTACGACAAAATTTGATATCTCTACATCTGTAGCATATGCAGACGTAAAATTAAACCCTTAAGCTGCTAATAACTGAAATGAAACTTTCAGGCCGATAGTAAATAATCCCAAATTTTGCTATTTCAGATGTTTTTTTTTTTTGAGGAAAACTATCTTTTAATCGGACAGTGTTGATCCAAGATCATAATGCAAGCTCTGTGCAGTCTGATCTTGATCTACACTATCCGCAAAAGGTCAGTGAGTTGCGCTTAGCAGCTGAAGGTTTGAAATTGTAGAAAACGTCGTGAGACAGGAGAAAATGCTGGTTACTAGCATTTTCTTCTTTTTCCACAATATTTTCAAAATTTTACATCAGTCCACGTAATGAGTGGACGGTGTGTAACTAATCAGTTTACTTCGTTACTCACGCAACGCACGAGTGATGAAAACATCCTTGTATTTGTTTGTATAGCTTTTAACACCTTTTTTCAACATTATTTCAGTTATATCGCGGCGGCCAGTGAACCTATTTATGCCTTCCTTTAACCAGCACTGCGTACAATATTCTTCCAAAGTCACCGACTGTCTTCCCACATGAACATAAACAGCAGTGAGAAAGGAATGAACCCAGTCGCAATGACTACCATCAATCCTCGAAAAGAAATTAGCCGAGCTGGGGGTTCGAGTTCAGCACATCCTATTCCTACCATATTTTCCCCCCATTTTCTAAATTTCGAAGTAACACAATTTCTGATTCGCTTCACCAAATGGTCAAGTCAATCAGAAATTGTGTTACTTTCTAGACCGAGAATTAGACTTGTCTTCTAATTATTCAGTCTACATTGGATTTGTCGTCTGCAAATGCTATCAATATGGACAAATCTGAAATTTTGTCGTCTGGTAAAGAGCAAGGGCCATGGCATATGTATATTTCCCCGGCGTTTCTTTCATTCGTCATTGGTTCAGGGATTTTAGATATGGGGTACTGAGGCGTATGCGTCCACAACTCGGATACAAAATAGGTCACATGTAACAGCGCTACACAACACAGAGCATGTTAAAGAACCATGTGTAACATGTATTGCGTTTCGTGCTGTACCTTGCACTGTCCCCCACTAAAATGACTAAAAGCCTTCTGGGCAGCCGATGGCAATGATAAATAAAAGGAAAACGAACAATTACTGGTATTCGATCCAAGGCAGTAACAGAAGCAGCTAGTTCATCAGACCACCTGAAAAACGACCATTCTGTTTGATCTATATAAACACTAAACCTGTACGTTTTTACTGACAGTGGGCCATATTCCATTCGCCTGTTCTGGCACATTGCACCGTGTTCCGGAATACTCTTCTGGAACGGGCGAAAGGAATATTTCAGCACATGTGCGGTGTTCTGGAATGATGTTCTGAATGGAGCATTTTTGGAACATTGTTCTTATTAATATCAAAAATGTTCTTTCATTTGTTCTAAACTTGATAACAATATTGCTGGTCGATATTGGATGTATGTGTCTTATCCCCTTTTCAATTTATTGTTGGCATTTAGAATGCTATTCTAACCTATGTCATGATTAAACTTCAAATCTATCGGAAACTTTTCTAGAAAATATGGAAATTGTACGGGCGTATTAAATCACCTCGAGACAATTTGCTGAGGGTTAGTTGTTACAATCACATAACTTTTTACCCAACATCAAAATTTCAGACGTCCCAACGGTGAAAGCATTTGCAGATGACAACCTCAATGTCACTTCAAAATTGTAATTTGTTCTGGGATGGGTAGAAAACAATGGGGGTAATGTAGAAATTGTTGCTTGCCAGCAATTTCTCCTTTTTTCACGCAATGTTTTCAAAAGTATTCTTTTTCACCTATATTTCGATGATGACAAAAGCCCATTAGTTGCAAGGTTTTTTTAATGCAACTAATTGGGTGTCGACTGTTTTACAGTGCTGATGTTAACAGCACTTTGATTTATATTCAGGTCATGTGGACTGGAGTATTCTGAGCTTTTTTCAAAGTACATTTGTGCCAAGCCACGAGGAAATGAGAAGACAATTGAAAGCAACAAAATAGCTTGGCGTTCAGCATGGATCTAGAGCACCCTGCACGTCTGTGAGGATCCATACTGTTTTCGCGAAGAAAATTGTTCGTCTGTCAGCCATCTTGTACCACGTGAGGACGCGTTCAGCAGGTGCGCTGCACCTCGAAATATTTAGAACAGCCAGTTCTGAAGAACACAGCACCGTTTTTCGACCTGTCCAAACCAAAATGGCAATTATCGGAGTAATGACCGGTCTATTTCCGAGGCATTTTGTTCAAAACATGACCACCTGCAGACGATATTTTTCGTCGTACAGCTAAATATTTATAATGACAAACAATAACGAAACTAAAAAAAAAAAACATAACAAACAATGCTTGCAATCTTTGCAACAATGTTATCATTCGTACTGGAGTATCAAAAGGAGATAACTCTATATACATGTATAAGATCTGACATAGACCTAGATTTATGAAAGCATTTTTAAACTGGAAGCATTTTTTTTTTTCTGTTAAAAAATGTCCGTTACTGTAACTTTACTGCTCATTATGAAACTTGCACACGAAAAGAAACGGATGAAATCCTTTAGAAATCAGCATATCATTTACATAAAATATGTCAGATTTCAAAATCACTGTTACTGTTGAACGGTACAAGTTTATATCACATGAACAACTGTAAATTTCTGTTATAAACCGACCAATTTGCGTTCAGCGTTCTAGTTTTGAATGAGATAATAATACATTTCAGTGAAAGCTGTTCACTCAGGTAGTTTAGAATTTTGTAGGCAAGGAGACTTTCCCTGTCAGTAAAAACTATCCAAACATACAAAATAGTATTAAAACACCTTGGAGGCAATGTTTCAATTTATACTTGATAAGTTTGATAGTGCGATGAAAAATAACGAACATTAATGCAAAACTTCAAGTAGTCAAACAACTGACAGACATTACATTTACTAAGGTTTAGCACAAAACAAAAACTTTCTCTACTGTAGCAATTTCGAGAAACTCGTGTATAACAAATATCAAGTGATTATTTGGTTCAAGATTTAGAAATACCTAGTGCAAATGAGATTTCACCAGCATTATTCACTTTCTTCGTCAAATTGGCATATTGTCGTGAAAATAATAATGATAATAATAATAATAATAATAATCTCAACACGTACAATCACACCAAAAAAAAGAACAAATAGTGTTTAAAACATCAAATAAATGACTAGAATGAAAATGTTCACTTATATACTGGTTAAATGAAACTTTAACTTTGAATTGTTCGTTACCATAAAATTTTAATCTTGACATCAATTTTTCTTTACAAGAAGCATTTACCAATTATTTTCTATTAAATGTAAATGCCACTTGTGCTTTTAAATCTTTGAATGACACAAATTTGCTAACTTTATCACAAAGTACCCTGATCATTTTAAAATGTCTTGTGCGTTTGAAACGTAACAAACATTTCAATATCTGTGTGTCAATGTATGTTAATACTCATTTTTTTTTTTTTTTTTAAGGGTAAGGGGTGTAGTACAAAAGCCCCACAGGACAACGGTCCAGTAGGACAAAAGTCTCATGGGAAAAAAGCCACTTGGACGAAAGCACTCAAGGGCAAAAGCCCCGTGTTATTAATAAAATAATATACTGTATTACAAGGAATGACTTCATGACCTCAAATTTGCAAACTCTATTTGGATTTAGTGATCTCAGTTCTACGTTCTAGCAGCAGAGAACTTTTTTTGGAGTTTGAGCTGATAAATAATTTCTGGTGCTTTCATTGTGTTTTCAAATGACCTGAGATATCATTGATAACCATTTGAAATAAATATGAACACATAAGATGACCAATGACTTCTGATCTATGATATTTTGAAAAGAACAGACGGGATCGTTTGGTCAAGGGTTGAATCTTATTTTCTGTTGATTAGTCATACTTTACAAGGATATTTGATAAGGTCAATCAGAGATTAAAGACATTCAGTAAAATGTTTACAACCTTGCAAAACCAAGTGCTATTATCATTTTTTTCAAAATCTTTGATCGTATTTTGTCATTCTTGATATAATTAGATTTTTAATCCTCAGTATCAAATGAATCAATTTAATCTCCGTTTTACTTTTTCTTTTTTCGTAAACATACAATAAAAAGTCAGAAGATAATCAATGTTTAACATCATGGGCTTATGTCTGTATTTCTGTTGAGTGTGTGGGGCTTTTATCCTATGAGGCTTTTGCCCCTAGGGGTTTTGGCCTATGGGGCATTTGTCCGTACCCCGAATTTCGGTTAGAACCAATTCCTTTATTTGTCGAATACTGTCTGAAAATTAGACCCATTTACAAAGTTCAACTAAGTATCATGAAGAAGCTTCGGAGGATTACAAAGCACAGACGTGTTCGTTTCTGTTTTCTAACGTACATGTCCTTTTTTTTTTTTTATATATTTTATGCTTATTTCCAAAACATCTTGTGTACCCTTTGAACATGGGGAACAAATGTTAAACTGATGTTTCTATAATCAAAATTAGAAGGTGAATAGAGGGTATATTTCATTATGTGTTCACAGCGATAATGAAGAAACCTACAATGCTGAAATCAACTGATCATCACTAGTAAAGACGAAGAAAATCTGACATGAACGGTTCAAACTAACATAATTTTGTCTCATCCATCAAAAAATGATGATGTCGCATTAAATGTTCATCAAATTTAAAGAGGAAGTGACAAGAAATTTTGTGTGTTTGAATTTGTGTGCAATATATATGCAAAATATCAGTCACGAACATGTCAAATTTGACATAAATGGATTGGTATTATGTTTTAATAGGATACAAACGGTTCTGAAATTAACACGCTGGTTCTTCATGGTAAACAATTTATCTAAATATACTTGTTTATGACATAAATTGGAAAACTCAATATAAAAGGGACGTAACGGACATGTAACTTTGATTTGAAAATCCATTATTTAGATTTGTGTATATATTCACCCGCCATTCATAAAAATTCTATGTGTAATAAAATGTAGTTCTCTGATTTTTTTGGTTAATTATTAATGATTTTGTGATCTTTCTTCACACTTATAATGAGAAGGTATGTATAAGAAGGAATATTACAACAGTCTGCAGCATCTCTACATGGTCGGATAATGTCTTGTCTCATTCGATATGAACCTCTTTAGGCACCCAACTCGACATGATCCAACCACACAGAAATATTTCATATTAATCACAGAACCTACTTTTTTTCTGTGTAATACACCCATTTAATGCACAAATTTCCCTATGTTACATAATTTTCGGAAAAACATTATGTTAGTCATGTGTGACGTCATTTTGTAGACTACTTCTTACAGAGCAGTAAGTCGATTTTTTTTTTTTTTCATAGAAATTACCACGTGTAGACATGTATGGTTATCCATATTCTGACCTATAATTCGCGAGATACCCTAATTTGATAAGAAAAATCTGACATTCCTTGGCATTTAAGTAAAAATTTCTTTGAAAAAAAAAAAAATGGAATTACAAATAGGCCTACCAATCATGTACAATCCCAAGTAAAACTCGTGTTCCCCCCCCCCCCCCCCCCCCCCCACGCGGGCAGGCTCAACTTTGACCTCCCCCCCCCCCCGCTATAATTTGAAAAAATTCGGTAAAGGTCTATCAGATTAAGCTACACAGCAAAATTGGTAGCCACAGACCTTATGGTTTTGGACAAAGAGGTTTTCAAAGTTTTTTTTTTTTTCTATTTAATTTTTCAGTTTTGTTTCCATGACATCAGAGCTTTTACTGGAATTAAATTCTTTGAAGAAATTCTGAAGAGGGCTGTGCCAGGAACATTTCTGTGAAGTTTTATCAACACTGGATGGGTAGTTCCAGAGAAGACGTTTGAAAAAAATAAAAAATACGCACGCACGGACGCATGCACGGACGCGTGGATGGACGGACACAGGGCCATGACATAAGCTCGCTGACCTTCGGCCAGTGGCGCTAAAAAACATGACGTTTATTCAGAGAAGCGGGCAGCTCGAACTTAGTCTTCTTTCATGTGCACTTGGCACATGGAAAAGAATACAACCAAACAAACAGGACAAGTGCTACAGTATTCAAAATTTTGACAAAAACTGATCGAAGAAATTTGATAAATTAACTAATTAATTAATTAAATGATTAATCTATTAAATAATCAATGTATAATGTATTGAGTATTGAAATCAACTATCAATACAATACAATACAAAATCTTTAATTAAGTATTTAGGCCTCTGGCCCATATACAATTACATGTCATACAATTTATTTACAAAGACTGACGCTATATAACCAACTTTAAATTTCACAAATATTTCTAGAGCTAGTTCTGTAATAATGAAATGATTATCATAAAAACACACCGACAATAGTAATATATTTACTTCTTTATCCATTACAATATTAGTGCCACGTGTCACGCTCAAGTGGTTTAAAAATTTAGAAAACATTGTGCCATAAGATAGCACTTCATTCAAATATAGAGCAGAAGAAAATCAAATGATTGGGTTTATCTACCTACCCATCAATATTAGAAAACGATATTTTATTGTTTCATGTCATGTAAAACTTTTGTAAAACATTGTGACGACAGATAGCATTGCTCCTGCAATTTAAAAACCTTTGAAATCCGTATTCCCAAACAGTCCTGTATTTTAACGACCCTAAGGAGATACCTTTGAAAACATTGTGGGAAAATGTGAAAAAGCTGCTAACCAGCATGTTTTCCTTTTGTTACAGTGGCCTCTGCTCATCTGTTTGGCTTGAGGTAATAAAACAATGTTAATCCTAGATAAACTCATGTAGGTAACATATTTTGACATTAGCGCAACACATAACTACTCAGTCGTGACGAAGCAGTATAACGAAAAGCAATAACTTATCCATCTCATGTAATACAAGTCTCCCTCTCTCTCTGGAAAACATTGTCGGAAAAGGAAGCAAACGCTGGCAACCAACATGTACTCCGTTTCCCACAAAGTTTTCTACCCATTCATAGACAAATCCTAACATTTGGGCAGCATTAAATTTCATCGTCTCAGTCTGTAAACGTTTTCAATTTGGACGATACTTAAACTTTGTCTCCCGATAAAGAGTTAAGGTTTTACTAAGGTTTGATACATCAATGTAAGTAATAAAATTGTGGGAAATGGAGAAATTTCTCGGTACGAGCAATTTTTCTCGTTGCCGAAATGTCTTCAAGAGTTTTTAGGCACTAGATGCAACAAGTTGGCTGCAGGAGGTTAATGAGTTAACACATAACTAGTCAATCTCGTGTTTTAGCGACCCTGAGGAAGAGGGCTTTCGTAGACATTGTATAAAAATGAGCCATGCTGTGTGAAAAGGGGGCTTAATATATCTGCGAAAAGTATCGATCCAGGTCAGCCTGCGCAGCCCGCGCAGGCTGACCTGGACCGAAACTTTTCGCTGTTAGTCAGTTTCCTGTATGTCAAAGGACAAGTCTACCTAATGATACAGTCGGTTGTTAGACATAATGGATTTTATGGATCCCTAATTATGTGATGACTTGCTTAGTATCATGTATTACGGAGATGTATTAAGCCCCCTTCTACCAGAGCATGGCTCATTAATGCTTTCAATACGGACATGTCTTAAATTACGTCGTCTTGCAAAGGCTTTTTTCAACGCTTACATACGTACATGTAATAACCGTAAATACTGACAGTCTTCAGAATATTTCGAACTTGGTGTGTTTTTGACAAAAAAAAACACATTTTTTTTTGGGGGGGGGGGGGTTTCTAGTTTTCGTTTGATGTGAAAAAAGGGTAAATATTTAAAAAGTAACATGAGGATTTTTTGGCGCATTTTTTTGCTCGACTGTTTGTTGTTTAACGTCATTTGCAACATCATTAATTTTGTTATATCCTGGCGGTCGGTGCACCTATCCATGCTTTCCTGGTGTGTCATATACCATTACATTGCATAACATACCTTCAGAGAAACTAGCTGCTTTCCTACATAAATATCATCAAAACAATGTTCTGCGGTAAGAGAGAAATAGACCCTGTCGCAATGACTATCATCAATTCACAGAAAGAATTTGACAAGCCGGGGAATCGATCCAGTGATCCCCGCGTTTCACTCCCTGAATACTGCTGCGACTATGCTAACTTAAAAAGCTATTACAAACTTCGCGGAACGTTTCTGTTTTCCCTAACAATTAAATCAAAGTAAAGAAAATATATGAGCCATGCTCTTTGAAAAGGGGGCTTATTGCATCTGCGAAAAGTATCGACCCAAGTCAGCCTGCGCATATTGCGCAGGCTGACCTGGGCCGAAACTTTTCGCTATTGGTCAGTGTTCTGTATATCCGATGAAGAGGCTACCTTATGATTGAGTCGGTTGTTTGACAAAAAAAAGTGGATTTTATGGATCACTAAATATGTGATGTCTTGCTTGGAACAATGCATACGGAGATATATTAAGACCCCTTTTGCCAGAGCGGGGCTTATTTAGAAACAGTCCTAACTCCCCTCATACAGTTGAAACAAAAAGCAAGCGCTATAGCGGTAGCGAACACGGCTTGAGAACAGGGAGTTGCTGGTTCGAATCCCGAGCTGATCCATTTTTCTTTCCGAGGGTTGGTGATAGACATTGCGACAGGATTCATTACCCGCTCACCGCTGATCATCGTTTCGACGATGATTATGTGGGAATGCAGTTAATGGCTCGGGAAGAATATTGTGCGAAGTACTGTAATTAAAGCATGGATTGGTGAGCTGGCCGCCGGGATATACCTGAAATAATGTTTATAGCGACGTAAAACACCATACAATCAATCCATCAATCAATCTCTTAGACTTGGAGCTGACTCTAATGCTGATGAGAACCACTAAATCCGCTTCTAGACTGCACGTTGTGTTTGGTCTGATCTTGATATTTGCTGTCAGCATTTGGAATTTTGGATCTACATTGTGCGATACTGTAATTTTTCCCCAGCGAAAAAAAAGGTAGAAAATCAGGTTTTACCATTTTCTAAAAAATGTCCGATTTAAGGGTTAATGAATCCTAAATTCCGCCGACAAATGGTTTACTTTTCAATGCGAAAGAATATTTTGTTGTCGGTGATGCGACTTGGACCTTCGTTTTGGAAATCGTTATAATTGCAGTTCAGACCCACGTTGAAAATAGCCCGCCCGGGTAGCGCAATGGTTGGTGTATCTGACTTGTGACGTGGTGGTTGCGAGCTCGATACCCAGTTGAGGCAAACTTTATTTCCGGCGATTTTTCGCCTCTCACCTCTGATGCATGTGAGAAAAGAAGTTGGTGGCTTTGGAAAGAAAGTTGTGTCAATACTGGTGTGAGAAAGCCAGGAAACACATGGATGCGTCACTGACCGCCATGATATGACCTGAGCTGTTGAAATGGCGTTCAACTCCAATACAAACCAAAATAGGTGTTCAGGCATTTTATCGGTAGTTTTCGAGAATGCATTGGACATTTAATTAATCAATTATTTATTTATTCATTCATTCATTCATTTTCAATAGTATCTATTTTATGTTTTCTTTCCTCGATAGTTTAAAAGTTCATGAACTCTTTTCCAGACGACAGAAATTAAGCATCTTTCATATTTAAAGCTTATTCAGACGACAAATAAAGGTACTGTATTAAATGATTTCTTAATTCCTCTTTTTGTCATTTATTCCACCTCAAAATTTTCGGGTCAGATGCGTGAAATGTAATTTATCATTTCCTATGCTGTTAAAGCACTATGTTCAAACATCATCTTTATCAACATCATCATCATCATCACCATCATCATCGTTTTTTAAATATATATATTTTATGATACATGCACTTACCCAAAGCTCGCATTTCTCGGCACTACCCGTTTCCTGTCTTTCCATTTGTATCCTCAAATTTCAGCAAATATATAAACAAAATTTATCACTTCGATTTATTTAGTCAATCAAATTCAAATTTTCTTGACACACCTTCAAGAGATGTTGTACAAATATATACAGTATACTAAAGGCGACACACTCACATATATATATACTAAACGCACAAGCTTTTCAAAAGTATTAATTAAGTAATAGTGTAAACCTAAAGCCAGATATTCTTAATTACATGTATTAAACCTGCTCGCTGCCGGTCCAATCTGATAAATACGGTCAGTCCCTTGTCGCAAATGGTCATAGTTGTGTTCTCCCAAAGACTGTTTCCAAGGGAACCAATACGCATGTTTCCTCATAAATTATTAGACTGGCGATCGCTGGTCTATTGCCATCGGGGTTCCTGCGTGGCTCAGTTGTAATGTGTAGGACTCGTGACCTGGACGCCCTGGGTTCGAGCCTCACTGGATCCAAAGGGTTTTGCGTGGGAGTGTCCTTGGGTAGGACACTTAAGACCCTAGCCTAGTGCTGGTAAAACCCAGGAAATACATGAATATGTGAGCTATCTCCGTGGTGTGACTGAAATAATCTTGAAAGCGGCGTAAAACACCAATCAATCAATCAATTAATCAATCAATCAATCAGTCAATTTCAATTAATTTCCGTTGAGACTAACAGATTCAAATGTAAACAAAAAAACAACAAAAAAAAAAACCAGTCACCAAATACTTTCCCACAAAAAAAAAATCCATTAGAAATCGTATTTCTGTTGAATACGACGATGCTGACTACAAAATCTGAACAAGATGTCATCGATAACATTGACTGGTTTTCCGTTTTTATCTATCGTCGTCACCGGTTGCCCATACGGGCTACGCCCCCTGAAAGCCGTTACTTACATGTACGTCACGGGGGACAGTGCAAGATACACTTCCTACGTTACGCCTGGTTCTTTAATGTGTTCGGTGTATAGCACCGTCAAATGGGACCTCGGTTTAACGTCTCATCCGACAGACTAAGTAATAATAGTAATTTTATATGGCCAGCCGTGGGACATCCATAAGGAACAAGATGTTTGCTTATATGTAAATAAAGTCAGTCACCTATGCAATTCAGGCCGTTGTCTGCGCATGTCATATTCTTCGAAGATTCGACCTGTCTTATATGACGCATCACCCATCCCCCGTATTCCTGGGAAAAGTAGGGCTTATATTGAAGCTATTAGCCTGTTACCAAAGCATGTAGGGGCTGTTTTAATAAATGGTCGGTACATAGGTTACATGTTAGCCAATCATAGCTGAATGAATGGCATCAGGTAGCGTTTTATTGAGTAAACGTTTATTTTATTTGAAATTCAAAGTCACGGTTGTTGTTTTGAAAAATTACTCCTCTTCTGTACCCAGGATGCCCAAATTAGACAGATGTGTATTTGTAGAATGCCATCTAGCGGGAGATAATGCAATTCAGGCTTGTCTTTACTTACCCCTAAGCAATCTTTTTGTCCATGTGTTTTTCGCGGGTGTTGAGGGTTTCGTCTAGCAAATAGTTCGTTCAACCGATAATAAATAGAAAAGTTATTGAAAGTGCGTTTAAAAGTGGGTGTAACACTAAAAAATATTCAAATGCAAAATCATCAAACTAATTTGTCCTTTATTTGCTTTTTTTCAACGACAGATCAACAAACAGAATTATTTCATGGTATTTCCTATTGGGATAAGTAAATGGCTTTGAGCAATGTGTAAAGTCACCGGATCGGACTTCATAATCGGATCAGACCGGGCAGAACCGGATCGGACTTATATCACCGGAGAGGACATAACGGATTGGACCATTTTTTTTTAAAATCTTGTATCATTTGTATGGACCAACCAAGTTTCACTTTTAACAAGGCCTCTTTTTTCACATTTGCTAGTCTGTCAGTACTTTACATACTTTGATCATTCTTGTTTTCGACCACAATAATAGGCTGGACTGTTGCTCCCTCACTGATTGTTGTTAAGTCTTATCCAAACGACATCAGATAGGACTCTTCCAAATAAAAAGCATTTGCAAACGACAAATAAATGGCCTCAAATGATGGATTTTGCCTTTTAAAAAAAGGTCTACAGACAGATCCCATCATTTTCCCACACTTTAGTCCTTACCCAATGACAAAATTTTACACCCGGCAAAATTGAAAGCATTTGCAGACGACACATTTAAAATAACTCAAAAGATGATTTCTGTCTTTGAAATGGTAGAAAACATTGTGACCAAAGGAAAAAATGCTGATTACCAGCATTTTCTCCATTTGCAACAATACTTTGAAAGAGTTATCCCAATCCATGGTTAACGGACATTAAAATACTGTTAAATAGATGAATACAAATGAAAATATTATGGTGAATAGAATAAATAGGAGTCTCGCTCTTTATTTGCGTGAGCTGTGCTATGGGAAAAGGGGGCTTAATGCATCTCCGTGATGCATGAAACCAAGCAAGTCATCACACACTTATAGATCCATAAAATCTATGCTGTCCAACAACTGACTGAATCATGAGATAGTTCAAAATAAATGGTCCCTAGACATGTAGAAAATTGACCAATGACAAAAAGTTTCGACCTAGGTAAGCCTGCGCTGACTGCGCAGGCTGACCTGAATCAATACTTTTTGCAGATGCATTAAACCCCTCACAGAGCATCGCTCAGGTATTTGGCTCTGAAAGAGTTAAACGTTTCAATGATTACGAACTTAATATCATTATTCCGAGTTGACAATAATTTCTACCAGAACTGTATACAATCCTCCAGCGACTGGGCATTTTAGCCATTCTTTTAGCTCTGAGCCTCTCTGTTCTGTTTATCCCTTTTCCACACACTTTGGAGTTTTAACAAAGCTTTTTGAAAACATTGTGGGAAAGGAGAACCAGGATTTTCTCCTTTTTCCTCTATGTTTTCCCTATCAATGGCAAAGTCCATCGTTTGAGTCACTTGTAATTTGTAAACTGAAAATCCCTTTGGTAAAGAGAAGAAAGCATTGTAGCAACCAGTTTTGCAATATAAACGAAAATTGCAATAAATTATTGCAAAACTCGTTGCGATGACAGAAAATTTATTACATTTCACTTCACAACCAGTTTTGCAATAAAAACGACAATTGCAATAAAATCATTATATAGATCATATTCGATCGTTTTCCAATCAAAACCTAATTAGAGTGCAATGTTAAATTGGATTATGCAAGACCTTAATTAAGTTACAGAAAGTGCGCTTCAAAGACCAATAAGAACATTTTAGGCTAAACACTATTGAGGCTTAAATCTTTGGAAACTGTCATAAAGTCGATTAAATACAGTAAACAACATTGAATATTGACTGTTTCAGAAACAATATGCCTTAAACCAGTATTGCAATAAATTATTGCAAAACTCGTTGCGATGACAGAAAATTTATTACATTTCACTTCACAACCAGTTTTGCAATAAAAACAAGAATTGTAATAAAATCATTATATATATCATATTTGATCGTTTTTCAGGCAAAACCGAATTAGATTGCAATTTAATGTTAAATTGGATTATGTAAGACCTAAATTAAGTTACAGAAAGTGCGCTTCAAAGACCAATAAGAACATTTCAGGCTAAACACTATTGAGGCTTAAATCTTTGGAAACTGTCATAAAGTCGATTAAATACAGTAAACAACGTTGAATTTTGACTGTTTCAGAAACAGTATGTTTAAAACCAGTATTGCAATAAATTATTGCAAAACTCATTGCGATGACAGAAAATTTATTACATTTCACTTCACAACCAGTTTTGCAATAAAAACGACAATTGCAATAAAATCATTATATAGATCATATTCGATCGTTTTCCAATCAAAACCTCATTAGAGTGCAATTTAATGTTAAATTGGATTATGCAAGACCTAAATTAAGTTACAGAAAGTGCACTTCAAAGACCAATAAGAACATTTCAGGCTAAACACTATTGAGGCTTAAATCTTTGGAAACTGTCATAAAGTCGATTAAATACAGTAAACAACATTTAATTTTGACTGTTTCAGAAACAGTATGTCTTAAACCAGTATTGCAATAATTTATTGCAAAAGTCGTTGCGATGACAGAAAATTTATTACATTTCACTTCACAACCTGTTTTGCAATAAAAACGACAATTGCAATAAAATCATTATATAGATCATATTCGATCGATTTCCAATCAAAACCTAATTAGAGTGCAATTTAATGTTAAACTGGATTATGTAAGACCTAAATTAAGTTACAGAAAGTGCGCTTCAAAGACCAATAAGAACATTTCAGGCTAAACACTATTGAGGCTTAAATCTTTGGAAACTGTCATAAAGTCGATTAAATACAGGAAACAACATTGAGTTTTGACTTTTTCAGAAACAGTATGTCTTAAACCAGTATTGCAATAATTTATTGCAAAAGTCGTTGCGATGACAGAAAATTTATTACATTTCACTTCACAACCAGTTTTGCAATAAAAACGACAATTGCAATAAAATCATTATATAGATCATATTCGATCGATTTCCAATCAAAACCTAATTAGAGTGCAATTTAATGTAAAATTGGATTATGTAAGACCTAAATTAAGTTACAGAAAGTGCGCTTCAAAGACCAATAAGAACATTTCAGGCTAAACACTATTGAGGCTTAAATCTTTGGAAACTGTCATAAAGTCGATTAAATACAGGAAACAACATTGAGTTTTGACTGTTTCAGAAACAGTTTGTCTAAAACCAGTATTGCAATAATTTATTGCAAAACTCGTTTGCGATGACAGAAAATTTATTACATTTCACTTCACAACCTGTTTTGCAATAAAAACGAGAATTGCAATAATATGATTTTATATATCATATTCGATCGTTTTCCATTCAAAACGAAGCAAGTGTGCACTTTAATGTTAAATTGGATTATGTAAGACCTAAATAAAGTTACACAAAGTCATTGTTTGAGTGGATAGGAGCCAAGTCTAAAATTCCATTTTTTATCTCCCGTACTCTATGCAATCTTGCAAGCGCCAGGGCTAATATTTGTCATGAAGCCACACAAACGTCTATAGTTTGATATAATATCAACAAAATGGGTTATGATTGGCTTAAAATGGGCAGATTAGACCTTTTAAGACATTTATCAGTAGGGTAAAAAGAAACGTTATGTGAGTCATTTATAAAAGTTTTATGCGCACTACAATTCGAACTGGAGTCGGGGGTCCTGCGTGGCTCAGTGGTAAAGTGTATTACTCGCAACCTGGAAACCCCAGGTTCGATCCGCACTGGATCCTCTGTGGTTTTTCGTGGGAGTATCCTTGGACAAGACACTTCAGAGCCCCAGCCTAGTACTGGTGAAACCCAGGAAATACATGAATATATGAACTGTCGCCGTGATATGACTGAAATAATGTTGAAAGCGGCGTAAAACACCATTCAATCTATCAATTAATCGGGCTGGAGTCTTTGACTCCCTTTTACATTTACATTACACTTATATGCGAGAAAAAACCTAAATCGGCTCGTTTACGAGCTTTATTGGGACAAAGAATCGTTATGTGAAAGTCATTTATGAGATTAGGCGAGCACTTCACTTCAAACAAAATCATTAGACGCACTTTATATCTCAGCAGCATGCGTCGTTGGTCATTAGCATATTGAAAAAATAAGTGAAGAAGGTGGTTTCGCACGAATTGCAATAAATTATCGCAAAACCCGTAGCATTGACTGAAAACTTATCAGTTTGCTGCTCAACAATTTTTAGCTATAAATCGAGGATAGCAAAACAAATCTGGTTTCTTTTGAAAATCGATTTTATTTATTTTTCAAATTTTGAGCAAATCAGCCATAGTAAAATCTTCGAAATTCCCCCGTGTTGAAATCATCTCTCTATATAATTGCATGTTCATTGGGTAAACCTCTATCAGATTGTTCAACAGATTATTTCAATCAGGAAGAATCTGGGATACAAATAAATAAAGACCAAGTTTTAAAACGATACGATGAGAAGCTTAGGAGGAGTTGCGTTCACAAGAAATGGACATAAGTACGGATGGACGCAGGGACTGAGAAGATGATGCAAAGATAGAAGACTCATTGGTCATTGGCTATATGAAGTTTCATGAAATTACGTCTATTAGTTGTAGACAAATTGATGAAAACTTAAATTTGACATGAAGCCCCCCTTTTCCGTGACACAGCAATAAATTCCAAAACCCTGACAATATGCTCTAGGTCACATGATCTGTGAAAATTTCATCCAAATCCGTTGAGATATGTCCAGTAATTAAAGAGATATTTGTGAAAAATGAAATATAACATAAAGCCCCCTTTTTCCATGACGCAGCTATGAATCGCAAAACCTTGACAATATGCGCTAGGTCACATGATGACAAACATTCTGTAAAAATTTTATCCAAATCCGTCAAGAAATGTGGGAGGAGTTGCGTTCACAAGAAATGGAAGGAAATGTAACATAAAGCCCCCTTTTTACATAAGGCAGCTACAAATCCCAAAACCTTGACAATATGTGATAGGTCACATGATGAGAAACATTCTGTGAAAATTTTATCCAAATCCGTCAAGAAATGTGGGAGGAGTTGCGTTCACAAGAAATAGACGTATGTACGAAGGGACGGACGTACGGACGGACAGACAGACGGAGAAGATGACGCCAATATAGGTCGCCTCCGGCGGCGTATAAAAATTGTAAACGGAGGATTTGTTTGTTTGTTTGTTTGTATTGGAGTTTAACGCCAGTTTAACAACCAAGGTCATATCATGGCGGTCAGTGACACATCTATGTATTTTCTGGCTTTCTCACACCAGCACTGATACAAATTGTCTTTCCATAGCCACTGACTACTTTTCTCACATGCATTAGAGGTGTGAGACGAAAAATCAACGGAAAGAAAGATTGCCGCAACCGTGTATCAAACCCGCAACCGCCAGGTCCCGCTACCTATTGACCTTCCGGCCTTGCCGTAAACGGAGGAACAGAAGGACGAAAACCACACCATCGTTGTTTAGAACGTAGTTAAAAGTACAGCATACTTTAACAAACTATGTTGAAACACGAGGGCTGTTCGGGAATTTAATCGACTTCATGAAAGTTTTCAAAGATTTAAGCCATAATAGGTTTAGCCTGAAATATTCTTATTGGTCTTTGACGCGCACTTTCTGTAACCTAATTTAGGTCTTACATAATCCAGTTTAATATTAAATTGCACTCTAATTTGGTTTTGTTTGGAAAACGACCGAATATGGTATATATAATCATTTTATTGCAATTCTCGTTTTTATTGCAAAACTGGTTGTGAAGTGAAATGTAATAAATTTTCTGTCATCGCAACGAGTTTTGCAATAATTTATTGCAGTACTGGTTTAAGACAAACTGTTTCTTATACAGTGAAAATTCAATGTTGTTTACGGTATTTAATCGACTTTATGAAAGCTTTCATAGATTTAAGCCTTAATAGTGTTTAGCCTGAAATATTCTTATTGGTCTTTGAAGAGCACTTTCTGTAACCTAATTTAGGTCTTACATAATCCAATTTGATATCAAATTGCACTCTAATTTGGTTTTGTTTGGAAAACGATCGAATATGGTATATATAATCATTTTATTGCAATTCTCGTTTTTATTGAAATGTAATAAATTTTCTGCCATCGCAACGAGTTTGCAATAATTTATTGCAATTCTCGGTTTTATTGCAAAACTGGTTGCTACAAAGCGTAGTTATACGATCTGAACATTAGATTTCTTTGTTTGTCTGGGTACCAGAATGTTCATTGGCCTCTAAAGAGTATTGAAAAATCTCTACTAAACTGAGTGAGAGATCTTGGCCTGCAGCCTGTTCACCAATTACTTTTAATAATAATCTTAGTCTCAACTTTTTTCTTTTTTTTTTTTTTAATTTCGAAGTAACGCAATTTCTGGTTGGCTAAAGGTTTTAGAGCCAATCAGAAAGTGTGTTACTTACTAAATCTAGGAGAACACTTAAAACGCAATTTAAAATGTTTGTTAAATACGGGTCCTGAAACCGTTCTTCGAGGGCCTTGGCATCAGTGTTTCTTGAGCTCTTTTAGTTATTATGAAGCTTTCAGCGTAAGTGTAAGATGTTTTACCGTTGTTCGAAATCCTGGCCTTCAGGGAGTTTCTTGAGCTTTTTGGGTTGTCTATAAAGCTTCACTGTAGAAGGTGTGAGATCTGTAACCTTTGCTCCAGATCCTCTTTGGATCTTTTGATTGTCTCTAAAACAGAGCTCCAAATAAGAGGGAGTGATGGTGTTCTTTACCTATGATTTCTCTTTCAAACCCTATGTTGTGGGTACTCATCAGAATCGTCTCGGTGAGACGATTCTAATGAGTACCCATAACATAGGGTTTAGTGGACAATGAATTAATATTTTCAATTTTGAAATCAAAATCACTGCCTCTGTCTGGAGCTCTGTGGACTACAGCTATACCAGAGTAGGTGTGAAATCTGTAACGGCTGTTCGAGGTCGATCCTCACTATCAGGGAAATTCTTAAGCTTTTTTGGTTGTCTATAAAGCTTCACTAGAGTGCGGGTAAGTTCTTCTATCTGTAAAATCATGCTTCCTCTTTCTGCTATTAGATGTTTCGTGTAAAGCATCAGCTGTGTTCGCTGGCACGTTGTTTGCTTCCTCGTCAGAATGTTCCAGGAGGAGTTCATATAATGTGGCATGAAACAGTTTTTCATGCATTGCTTAAAGAAGTTTATCACTCTGATAGTCTGTGATATAAGCATTCCTTCATTCAACATATGTTTTGGGGACTTTTCCGTAATCCAGAATACCGCTGTTTTTAATTGGTAATCCGAAAAACACCGAGTTTTTCTAAATATAAGACGTAGCAGAATATATACTTTCATACTTGTTGCGCTTAATGAAGAACAAAGTACTTTCTCACCCTTAACAAATGACATTCTCCATTCCACGTCTTGGTTTGGACCTTTATTTACTTCAGAAGGCACTATGATTGCCTCCGTACTAGAAACCTTTTTTATATCATCTTCTGTGGGCCAATCAAGTCTTGGTCGTAATTTCCATTTATCTAATATCCCGGGGCAAAAACACTGGAAACCGACAACTTTGTCGTAATTTGGACATCTGATTGATCTTAGTAAATGTGTATCTTCTCTGTCTGTGTTGCTTAATGCTATAAAAAGTTGTCGGGACAAAATCAAGTTGTTGTGAAAGAGCTTGGCAGACTTCTGAAGCAGTGTACACAGATGTGCATTTTCCCAGTTAAAGAAATATAAAACAACATTTCCTGGTGTAGTATCAGGTCCACGCTCAATCTGGAAGACTGTACAACCTGGAAAATTTTTAAACAAGGCTGCGTCGTCGGCACAAATAATGTCCTTTGCAACCCCGATGACGTCTATGTAGCAGTCGTTAACACCGAATCCGTTGAGGTCAGGTAGTTCAATACCCTCAGCAAGACTTCCGCAAAGTACAAAACTAAGATCCTTATTGACTTCTATCTGTTGCTTCCAGCCCGTTGCAACAAGTTCCCTTCGGAATAAAATCTTTTCATAACTATATCCTATTCTATTCAATGCAGAAGATATCATTTGCGAAAAGTCTCGTTCATCGTAAACGATGTCCGTCGAAAATTCTGTGGCTATCATTTAGCATTTAGTACAAGGTATCTGAAAATCATGAAAAATACATTTACTCTTTGATCCATTTAAATTACAATCCAGTGTTCCTTTTCTCAACATGTTTTCCATATTTTTAATAGATCTAGATCTAAATAGTTTTTTTTTTTTTTACTTTCATCAATGTCACTTGGCAAACAAATCTCATTCATAGTCATGCTTATCCGTTCAAATATTTGTGGCCATTGCTAGTATGCCTCTGAAAGTTATATAAATTTATACCAAAAAACACAATGCCATCCCCCCTCCCCTTCCCTAATGTAATCGCACACTGATTTCCTAGACGAGGAAAATCAACTATTAAAATCTTGTTTTCATCAATATTCATGACCTTAAATACTTTTATAGTAACTTTTTTTTTTTTTCAAGTGAAAACTCTTCAATAGGAAAGTCTTGGTATAACAAGATATTGTCTCTAAATCTGGTTCTTTTTGCACTAAATATTGACCATGAGAATCTTTTCGATTAAAGATTTGTAACGTGTCGGGTTGGTCTAAAAGTCCCAAAATTTTCATAACGGAACCAATGAAATGCTTCAATAGTTACTCGTGAAAATCTAAAAGATTTCAAAATATTATACTGAAGAGCTGTGACATAATCAAAGTGTTTTGGGTAACCGGCGATGTCATACGACAGAGTTTTAGACTTGTCCATATTGAAGGTATTTGCACGAGACAAAAAAGTAACTGGAGCTCAAATAATGAGATTTGCATTTGAAAAGGAAGGAAAACATTGTTGAAAGAGGAGCAAATGATAGTTATCAGCATTTCTCCTTTTCCCACTTTGTAATGAACTTTTTTTCTCAGGGTCGTTTAAAAATATTGGACCAGTCCAGATTCGAAGCAGTTGCAAGCAACATATAAAATATGTCATAACTGATGAAATCTGTCTTTGAGAATATAGAAAACATGGTGTTAAAAATAGTAAATGTTGGTTACTGGTACCTGCATTTTCTCCTTTTCACATAATGTTTCCTTTAAAAGCCTCCTTCTCTAGGGTCGTTTAATCGCATGATAATTTGGCAAAGTTCATTTTTCCCCCACCCCCTCCAATTATTAACCATTTGTTTTCTTTTCCTTCAGAACTAAAACTGTCCCTTTTCGGTATGAATGGGCTACATGTATGTGTTCTTACTCCTTATAGCGCGACATATAATTTCTCGATTCTTCTATATTGAAAGCACTTGCAAACGATATGTTAAGTAGATCTTGTAGGGAATATACGTATAGATCTATGTCAACCCATAAAATACAGTAGGTCATACTTATATAAAAAAAATATTCGGACAGCTGTACAAAATGGGCGCCAATTTACTTCCGTATCATACAGATATTTGTACCTAGATATGCTAGAACAAACAAAGAAAATAATTTTACCTCTTTTGTAAAAAAAAAAAAGAAATGTGAATATCCTGAATTTTCAGATTGAGGTTAGACTCATCGTAAAGTTCTTGCCGCTGAAACATTGTGAAAGCTTTAACAGCGCACATTTTCAATAGTAAATTTTACATGTAACTCTACATTATGTATACACATTGGCGATGTGCCTGATTACACTATAAACTAGGGATTCCATGTATTAAGTAAACCTGGGTTTTCCAATATCTAACTTTCTAAAATTAGAAACCGGAAACTCGGAGCTTTCCCATCCTCTCCCTGCCCCCCTCTTTCTCTCCACCTCTCTCTCTGACCCCTTTTTCTCTCTCCACCACCTCCTCCTCCTCCCTCTCTCTCTCTCTCTCTCGTAGATAAAAAAAAAAAAAATGCGATAACTAATTAAAACCTCTACCACACAATCCCGGGTTTTAACGAGTGTGTGGAAGAAGGCTTTTGAAAACATCGTGGGAAAAGGAGAAAATGCTGGTAACCAGCATTTTCTCCTTTCCCCACAATGTTTCCAACCTTCCAGAGACAAATCCCATCATTTGAGCAACATTTAATTTGTCGTCTGCAACTATTCTGAATTTAGATAAGAGCAGAATCATGTTATTCGTTCGGCAAAGAGTCGAACAATAGCAGCCTGTTATATCGATGATAAAAATAACGTTCCCGTCATTTATGATTCACGTATAACAAATCTGAGCTACTAGTATTTTAGACGATCACTAAGCTAACACTTTACCAGACGACAAAATTTTAAACATAATGCACGTGTGGAAAAAAAATGCTGGTTATCAGCATTTTCTTCTTTTCCCACAATGTTTTCAATAGCATTCTTCCACAGGGTCTTGAAAACCAGGGATATTTGGGTAGGCCTACAGGATTTTATATGCACACACATTTTAAATCATAGTAAGTCATCAGATACTCCTCAGTATACGACTTTTAGCGACGCCCAGCTGAAGTTATAGATTTTAGTTCAATATAACAATAGAATTGTCCAAATTATAACAAAAGAAGAAACTGCCCCTCAAAACATTTACAAAAGTTGTTTATAATTCGTCTACAGTCAGAGGAAATGAGATCATCCTTCAAAGAGTGGAAGGGATCAGTTCAGTCTGATCTTTCACCTGCGCTCTCCGATTAGGAGATATATTTCCACAAAATGTACTTTTGAAATATCAAAAGTATGGGTTTTACACTCGCCTTGAAAGTTTCATTTCACTAATTTAAGAGGTTAAGGGTTGAAAGATGATGATTTCAAGTTCTGCCTAGTGAAAACGATAAGCATTCTGATACTTAAATGAATTTCATTCTAATGTTACGTGGATATTGAGAATGACAAAGTTCTTCTTGGTTTAAAAATTAAACATTGTATGTTCGATATCATTAGAGGGATTTACAACTTCTTTATCCCGAATTGCTGTATTATATTGAGAAATGATGGCTTCAAGTCCTTCTAAGCGAAAACAATAAACATTCTACTTGTTATTAGAATGAATAATTTTTCTAATTTTGTGTGCAGATTGGAATGTGACAACTGCCTGGCCTTTAGAATTGAAAATTTATATTTTCGATACACAGACGTTTGTTTCGTGACGAACTTCGCCATCTATATAATGTAATAACACGATATATAGCAATCTCCGAGCAGAGTTGTCGTTCGTTACTCTCACCATATCTCTGCAACGGGCTAAATGACAAGAATCTTGTCAAACCGAGGAAAACATGTTTTGTAACTGTTTAACTGTTTCATGTGTAACATAATAAAGTAGACAAAGGAAATATGATTCCGGATACATTATAGGTGCATTCAAACTGACGAATTTACCTGTATACAATGGAACTATTTTTTCAAGCGTCTTTACTGATCTGAATCTTACGCCAATTGTAAAAAGAATGGCTGCACCCATGAATGATGACAATTTAAACAAAATTAAAAAAAAAAACAAGTTATCGTCCTTCAAAAGACATTTAAGCTTTTCAGAAAATCCCTCTTTTTCAGATTTCCTACCACTAAGTCTGATTGGCCGTATGCTGTTTGAACAGCACACAAAACAATCGATTGGTCTTTCTTTCACCGGCGTTTGTGTCGCCATTTTGAGTTACGGTCATGTGACGAAAATATCACGTGATGACAGACTACTTTCTGAGCCAACTACAGAGGTGAATGGGAATGATCCGTAGTGCAAGAGAGTGGATATATAGACGGCGAAGTTCGTCGCAATAGATGGCGAAGTTCGTCACAAAACGTGTTTCGATATCATTATTAAGGAATTTACAACTCCTTTATCCCAGATTGCTGCGCATAATGAAAATTAATGCCTTCAAGTTCTGCCCAGCGAAAACAGTAAAGATTCTGAAACAGCCACTAAGAAGGATACAGTTGGTATTAGTATGAATTTGTGACAAATCTGAGTTCATACAAAGCATCAAGAGCTATCATCGTCGTTTTTATTAGCAACAAGGACAGAATATCAATTAACTATAGCATGACTGCAATTTACATGCATATGCTGTGATTAATTTGTCGTCTCGTAGTGCTCGGAAAAGAAAAACACGAATGCGCAGTTTGACTTATATTGATTGAATTGTATGGCGTTTAACCCCGTTTTCAACATTATTTCAGTTATATCGCGGCATCTGTGACATAAAATTATGAAGAAAATTAAAGGCAGATTTGTACCATCACTCACATTTATAAAACAATCCTTCACCAAACAATCCGTTATGTAGGAGTTTTTGAAAAACTGGAGTTGTGGGTGAAAAACAAATAACAAGCATTTCTCCTGTTCCCACAATGCTGTCCACCCTTCCAAAGACTATTCCCATATTTCGACTGTATTTTGCCGTCTGCAAATGCTTTTTTTGTCCGGTTTTGGTGAAGGATTTACAACGAAATACTTGTTCAATCCGAGCTGGCACCGTTGGTCGCCTGCGATTGACTGGGAAAAGGCGAAAGCCAAGAAACGACATCAGTAGGTGAGCTGTCTCCTTGATGTAAGCAACGACGTGAAGATAAAATTATACATGCGTAGCTGCTTGACATGTTTATGACATGGAGAGCTGTTTTGAAAAAAAAAAAAAAAAAAAGATGTACACATTAGCTAAATTGGCTATTTTCAGACCAACTTGTCAAAGACTCATGACGAAAGTAGATATGATCCTTTTGTACTATATATGTACTTTTGATAATGTCCTTCGTAATAATTATATGTCTGTAATAACTGATTGAAATTATTTGCAATACGTTTCATGCGCTATACATGTATTTCAATATCATGTGCTCTTCAGAAAAAATTCGTGAATCGTCATGAATATAAAGTTCTATTCATGCGTTTGCTGTACATGTACTTGTTTTGTTCTTAGCCAATTTGAAAAATACTAGACATCTACTACCCCTACTACTGTGTGTATACGTGGAATAACCACAGACCATTCAGATCAGACTTCGAATTCTGACCTCTGACTTTGCAGCCAGCGCCATGCCAGTGTACCCTTGGGGAAAAAGTGAGTGAAAACATTTTGGGGACGGAGCAAATGCTGGAAACCAGCACTTCTCCTTTTCCCACAATGTTTTCTGTCCGTTCCAAGACGAATTCTATCATTTGAGTCACAATCAATTTCTTGTGTGCAAATGCTATTAGTTAGGATGAGTCTAAACTTTTTGTCTCTCTTTTGTCTCTCTTAACCAAACGATAAAATTTTTGACTCGTCCAACCTGACAGCATTTGCAGACGTCAAATTAAACGCATTTCGAATGATGATTTATCTCTTTTTAGGGTAGAAAATATCGTGGGAAAAGGAGAAAATGCTGGTTACCGGCATTTTCTCCTTTACCCACAATATTTTCGAAAGTCTTCTCTTTTAGGGTCGTTAAACTAGGGACTGAGTGGTAAAGGGTTAAAGAGAGACGATAGGCTTTCTCGTGCAGCACATCTCATGCTATGTATCGTTCATATACCTTTGAATTCTTTGACATTAGAAGTGTTGTAGTTAACACAGATTTACAATGTACGCAAGGTTTAAAAAAAATCTAGATTACAAATTTAAACATGACTGTGTTTTTTTGTTTTTTCCAGCCCCTTTTTTCCGACTAAAATAAATAGATCTAGCCAAAATGAAAGAGCGGCAAGACCTATATCTATAATGATTTTTATAAACACAGGCCCGTCGCCGATTTTATGAAAGTGGTCCGGCGGAGAATAGCGGCAAGTGCCGAAGGCACGAGAGCGGGAGGGCGCGAGAGGGGGCACACTAAATCAAATATTTTCTTGGGTAATTTTTGTTTTCATAAATGAATTGCGGCACTGCTGATGATGTAAATCGATGAAATCATGGGTTTACCAAAGAACAAAAGAAAACAAAAAAAAAAAAAAATGGGAAGGCCGATAACATACTCGGCCAAAAAAACTGAGTGGTCCGGCGCCCCCCGGACCTGCCGGACCGGCGACGACGGCCTTGAAACATACAAAAACTAAAGGGAAGAAAAAGTCTAATTGAATTTTTTGAGGCAATTACTGTCTGCAAATAATCGTAGATTTAGATATGAAAGAGAAAAGTAGGTGTGGGGAAACGACATATTTATATTCCCTCAGTGATCAATACATAAATCTCAAGTTATTTGTAGTTTTCGCGCCAGAAAAAAATCCTTATCGGACAGTGTACATCCAAGATAAGACTGCAAGTTTTGTGCAGTCTGGTCTTGATCAAGACTGTTCGCAAAAGGTCCTTTGGTCGCATATAGCCTAAGGGTTAATTGTTCTTCTGGAAATGCTTCTAATTTGGACAAACCAGGGATCGAATATAGGGTATGTCGGCGTGACGTCACTTCCCGTAGCAACAAGCGGACGCTATTTTCGGAGGTGAAAATGTTACATAGCAACCAGCCATTACTATAGGCTGATCGAGATTTTGATCGTGGAATAAGAACTATATTTTGCGATCACAAACTATTGCGGACCAAGAATTTTGTTACAAATAGATTTAATATTATGTATGTAGAGTTGACTGATATCGGGGTAGAGGTAAAACCACCCAGTCATAGTAAGTATGAGGGACCGGGCGCGAGGTGCGAAGTGTCAGCAGAAATTGCTTGTTACCTTTTCCACCATATTTTCTAAAGCTTTTTTCCTCGCTCAAAGCTGGGATTGTGTGGTAAAAGTATAATTGCTCTAACGTGCTTGATCATTAATAATTAAGAATGAATTTTCATTTCTGTCCGTGGCATTGCATACTGCATTATTGATCAATCCATGGCTGAAAGTCATTTAATCCTTTTAATACATTCAATCCAGTGTTTCAACCACCTCAATGGTTGCCTTCAAAAACATTATGGGACAAAGAGAAAATGCTAACAGCGGTTCCTAGCAGCCAGCATTGTCATCTTTTTGCACAATGTCGTCTACCACTTCAAAAACAAAATACATGTAAATGTCGTCAGTTGATCAATATTTAGTTTACATGCGTGCAACTGCTTTTAACTGGCCAAGTGTAAAATACTACACCCACCCACCCCATTAAAAAAAGGAGTATATTTATAAAGCCCTTTTATCGACATAGTGAAATGTTCAAATCCAAAAAATGAATTGTGGTAAGATAAAGTAATTTATTTTACCCGTGATGGTTTCACACCTTGCACATCTAATTCCACTACAAGAAATGTGTAACTGATACAAAATGATATTTGTTTTGAAAAAATATATATGTTAACAGTGTATATCCTTGACTGAATTGCTATGCCAAAGGTATTATGGCTCAAAAATAACAGTCAGGGGTCCATAAAACCCTGTGGTTGTAAAAGAAATAACCAGTTAATCATTTCCATATACAACACAGTGTTTTGAGGTCCCTGAAAAAAAAACAAAAAAAAAAACAGGCCTTTTACATTGTGGGAAAAGGAGGATTCTTACTATTCTCTTTTAGACAAATCACATTAGTTGAACCATATTATATTTATTATCTGCAAATTGATTAGGGGTAGAGGGTTAAGGAGCCTCTGAAAGTCAAAGGATGTTTCACTGTTTCACTAAATTTATCCAATAAACACCACCACATCACCCTCCTTTGATCTTTACCAGGGAGTGATATGCTGAGGGTCATAAATTACTCCTTATCACACAAGAAACTTAGAATGGTCCAAATTCAAAGCTTATCTAGACAGCATATTAAATAGGGTTTAGAAGATGGTATTGATCTCTAGGAGCAGAAAACACTGAGGGAAAGAAGAAAATGTAGATTTCTAGTAAAATTAATGTTGCATTTGATAGACAATTTTCTACTTCCCCAAATTTTCCTCTTTACCACACGGCAATATTCTTGATAGACCTGTATAAACTGAAGGTATCTGGAGATGACGAATTAAGTGCAACACAAATGATGGAATTTGGATTAGGAAGGATAAAACATAGTGGGAAAAGGAGAAAATGCTGGTTATCAGCATTTTCTCTTTTCCCACAATGTTTTCCAAAGTTACTTTCCACAGTCATTGAAATATGGGATTTTT
The DNA here is from genome assembly GCA_945859785.2 of Tridacna gigas. Taxonomy (NCBI): domain Eukaryota; kingdom Metazoa; phylum Mollusca; class Bivalvia; order Cardiida; family Cardiidae; genus Tridacna; species Tridacna gigas. The sequence continues at coordinate 44,413,084 of OX244030.2, read as the reverse complement.
TGGTAAAAAGTTAAAGATTAAAACATTTGATAATACAAGTAATACAGGAAACCAGCATATTCTCCATTTCCCACTATGTTTTCTCCCTTGTAACACCATCATTTTGAGCCATATTGACCTTGTTATCTGCACGGGCTTTCAAACTGCTGGTAATCAGTATTTTCTTCATTTCCCAAAGTCTTTCTAACCCCAAACAGGATATTTCATCACTATTTGAGCCATATCTTTCGTCAGCAAGTGCTTTTGAGTTTTGACAAGTTTGAATTTTATTATTTTGGTCAATGTGGGTAAAAGAGAAAATGCAGATGACCAGCATTTTCTCCTTTCCCACAATGTTTTTTTTTTTTAACTTTTACATCACTCATACCTTGAGCCAATTTAACCCTTCACCACAATTACGACTTTTAATGACCCTGATAGAGAAGACTTTAGAACACATTGTGGGAAAAGGATAAAATGTTGGTAACCAGCATTTTCTCCTTTTTCCCACAATGTTTTCTATCCTATCAAAGACAAATTTAATTATTTGACCAATGTTTAAAGTGTTGTCTGCAAACATTTACAGTTTTTGACAAGTCGGTATTTTTGTTGTGTAGTAACAGGGATCGTAAAATACGTGTCATATACGATCCCTGGTGGTAAGGAGTTAACCCTTTACTCTTTGCACAAATGGCAAAATTTTAGACGAAATTTAAAAAGAGAAATGCTGGATAAAAGCATTTTCTATTTTTCCAAATGGCACTGCAGATTTTTGGCATATCTATCGCTTTTACGACGAATTTTGGTGTTAAAATATGACTCGTTCACTATCAAACACTACTAAAGATGACGTCTATTTTCACCTCCGCATCGGTTACTATCACGTGATCAACGAAAGTGCCCGGATGTCCGTCATACCCTATACGATCCCTGGACAAACCAAACAGTGTTTTGCATGGTAAAGAGGTAAATGCCAAACTTGCATCTTTTTACCGCCCTGTTTGTCCTTCACGCTTGCAACGAAGGAAAAAAAATCTAGCTATAAGTGTGTTTATCACTTCTTAACAAGAAATTAAGTTATACATGGCTAAAAATCTAACTAGTTTTAGATCTAGATTTTGACAAGCCCCTTTTGGGTTAGTCCAAATATTTTAAGACGTATACATGCTTATATAGCTTTCAATATTTATAATCAGACATTTCACTTTTTTTTTTTCTTGTTGCATGTAACCTACGTACACGACGAATGTCAAAATGAAAAATAACGAACATAGGGGCTTTTAAATATGACTACTTTGGGGTCAATCAACCATTCTTTTTAATTCAGAAGCTTGTTTTTTTTTTTTCTATAACTTTGGGATAACAGGTTGATTATATTTTTAAAATAATTCAGTATCAAATACGAACTAGATTCCAGAAACTTATCAAAATTGTTGGCCGAAATTCCTCATCGGACCCTTATGATATTGGTCGAAATGGTTCTGGGCCGAATTGCGCGGTGACTGGAGTTGTCAAATTTTCGTGCGAAAAAAAAATGTTCAAAATTGGGTCTCGCCCGATTTAATAGGTTGTTACAACGTGATATCCAAACTACTGCGTATCATTTTTTCAAATTAAAGACTGTCTTCATCAACCCAAATTTAACAAAGAAGATACAAACGAAAGCGCACTTTCGCACAACCGTACTTTCATCTCTAAATAACTTCAGAAAGAGGCTTATGGTGTCATGGAGGAGTTGTAAATGCAGATATCTAGCAGAAGTAATTTGCTTAACAAAGTGAAGAAAGTGAAGGTACATAACGTGCAAACAGAAACAAGGAAAAGTTGACGGACTACAGGTACTTTTTCTTGGAATGGTTTTGAAATTGCTCATTTATCCACACTGGTTGACTATTGAGATAAACAGTAGTTGATACATTCGGAATGGTTCTCCTTGTACCGCAGTTGCTGTATTCTTGTGACGAAGTTGCCGCTAGATCACAAGGCAAGATCATATTTCAAAGAAATTTTGTCTGATCTTAAAGTGACTGTCTACACTTTTTAAATATCTTTTCGTTTCAGGGCTCTGCCCTGGCATTTTTTTTTTTTTTTTTTGCGCCACCATTTTCGCCAAATGAGAAAAATTTGCGCCACATTGAAATAATTTGGAGCCATTTGGTTTAAAATGAAAGTACATGGGGTCGACCATGATAAAAATTTGGTTAAGAAAATGACTTCTCTTTGTTGTGTCATGAGCAATAAAATAAATGAGAAAACATTTTTCAATTTAATTAGTTTTCTACCCATATCTATATAGCCTGCGATCCCATACATTCGTTTCTTTAACATTGTATTTTTGCACATGCACGTTACGGCTTTGTAGATGATTTTATAAGACTGTGGAAAAATGAGAGATTGGGCATATTTACAGATTGTTAACACTTAAAAACCCAGTAAGAACAACATAATAACAATTTCGAGTTTGTTCGTACTTGTGTATGTTTCGATCTGAATCACTCATGTGCGGGACCCATACATTCATTCCCTGTGATTGGTCAGTCTTTAACATCAAATTGACATCATTTCCTGAGTGCTACTTTCAATATATAGTTAGGTTTATCAAATATCTTCCACTTAATCCAACTGGAAAAGTTACTGCAATCTTGGTACAGTATTATTTATACTGTTTTTCCAGAGTAGGTATGAAAAATAAGCAAGCTCGATCAGATAAAATTTTAATGGTTATTGAAACAGACATCAATTCCCATTAAGCGAAATGCCAGTCGGATGTGTACACTCGCGAAATTGAATGTAGTGCGGTGGATTGAAACTGGTGAACTTGGGTGTATTTTTTTCAGTATCTTTGGCCGGTGTGCAAAAGAACTAGGAGTGTAACGATACATCGGACTATCGATGGATCCCGATGGTGACCATGTCGATGCAACTGCATCGATGGTTCAGTTAAAAATCGGTAACAATCGCCGATATTTACCTTGACTATCTATAGTTTCGATAGTTTCACTAACAAGAAGAAGAGAAAAATCAAAAGAATTCAAATAGCCCCCAAAAAGCTTCCAAATGTTGCCGACTGTCTGATAAATTCTTCCTGTATTCATTCTGTCGGATGTTTCGTCCTGTTCGGTTTTGTACTTGAGTGGGAAACAACTTACACCATTCAAATTTAATGGTTGTATCATTCGTAGACATTAATTTGTGATGCTTGGTTCTCAGTTAACCTTTCCTTTGTCTCTTTTTAATCATAATACCTGTTATCTTTTTTTTGTTGACAAATATTGTTCGCCAATGTGGCGAATTATCGGCAGGGTCGTTCTCCTTAGCAACATAAAACATGGCGACTGCATCAGCAACTGCAACGTCATTCGAAATAATAAAAACAAATCAGGAAAATCACAAGTCTGGGAGCATTTTGTCTTATTACAAGAAAATGGACAAATAGATAAAAAACGTGTGGGGTACAAGATACATCAACCTATTTTGATATACAGCGGGAATACCAACAATTTGACCGACCACTTGAAAAGGAAGCACCTGACTTTCAATGATGTGGGAAAAGAAGAAAATGCTGATTACCAGCATTTTCTCCTTTTGCCATAATGTTTTCAAAAACTTTCTGTCTAATGTTTCTGAAAAAAAAAAAATATGGAACATTTAATGAATGCTGTACTTAGATATCAATGCATGAAGTTAAATGTCTTTCAGCATTATAGGCTCTGCACCACATTTAAAAGTTGACTTCTTTAAAAACTTACTGTAGAGTTACTGTATAATTACTTTTTTACAAGTTGTGTTTATGAAGCATCTGCATTTGTCAGCATATTTTGCTTTTCATTTCTGTAAATCAATCAGACAATCACATTTAAAAGTTGACTTCTTCAAAAGTTTAGAGTTTATGTAAAGTTATCTTTAATTGTTTGTGAACCATCTGCACTTGGAAAAAATAGTTTCTTAAATTTATTAAGCACTCCCACTGAAGGTAGAATTCAAACTACCCAGAGAAAGTATTAGTATAAAACATGATTTCAAGATGTAATTTGGTGAAATTTCATTTTGTGTAATTCAATAAATTCATGCAATAGTATCGCAATAGTATTGAAATACCGTTACGGTAGTAACATGCAATATCAATACTATTGCAATAGTATTTTTTCCCATGTCAGTACTATCGCAATAGTAGATTTTGGCCTTGATAGTCAACCCTAAAAACAACGACGACGAAAGCACCTGAAATGCCTATGTTATGTTTTCGTCTATGCAAATTAAGCTGTGTAAACATGAAATAGTGTATTTTTACATAAAAAAAGGAAATTTAGGCATGCGGTAAGACTTTAAACCTGCTTTTTAACTCTTTATAACACATTTTTCACAATTTTTCTTTGATATGGATAGAGATTTCATCAGCTCAAAAAAAGTTTACCGATGCTCCGATGGAATTTAAGTCGGGCGCGTGAGAAAATATATGACGTAACGAATGTATGGGATGTAATGAATGTCTGAGTCTTAGGCATATTTATTACGTGAATATAGTTTGGCGGCAGGTCCTTCATTTTCATTGACAATCCCAAGTCAAAAAAAGGGCATAGCTGTGTCAAAAATGCTTTGATTGTTACCGGCCCTTGTTGTGTAGGTTTCGCTTTTGATAGGTACTTGTCTAGGTTTGAAGTAAATATCTTCAGTAATAAGAGAGGTATTAACAGAATTCAAACTTGTTGCACAACGACGCAGATGACGACAAGGCTATGGCAATTACTCGACGACGTATTCTTCGAAAACAGCTGAGTTGGAAATGTTGACTCGTCTGTATTGAAAGCTCTCACAGACAAGAAATTACTTAGTTAATTCATGGCCCAGGTGAAAAATCTTGTCTTTTGAAGGATAGAAAACATTAATGGGCAATAAGATCATAACCTTAATCTACAGATCACTGTCTACGTAAAAAATTAGGGACCGACTTTTTCAACTGTGAAAGGAATACTGTATATACTCAACTATAAGAGGCATTTTTTTCCCTAGAATTTTGAGCTTGAAGTAGGGGGAGTGTCTTATAAGCACATAATTAAAGGACTTTGTAAAATCCAGCTGGAGAATGTACTTATCTGCCGATCAACACAAAGAGATACAACCACCTCCCGAATTAGTCACGCTGCTGTAAAGCTTTAAGTGACTCGGTAATAGTTGTAATTGCCATTTGTGTGAAGAAATAAAAGTCTAGAATACACATTTTTCGTGTTTTACTTGTTAGCTTAAATTCATTTCCACGCTGTGCAGTTATTCCTCTTGTTGTTGTTGTAGCAGTCAGGTTACAATACAGCCCTCGAGTCAACTGTGGTAAATATTATAAAAGTATGGTGTATTGATTGACCCTTTTGTCAATTCTAAAATTTAACCCATTCCCAAACGACAAATTTCGGACTGGTCCAAATTGAAAGAGTTTGTAGACGGCAATTTTAAATTTGATGAAAATGGCAGAAAGTTGTCAACAAGGGTAGAAAACACTGTGGGAAAAGGAGAAATTGCTCGTTACGAGCAATTTCTCCTTTTCCCACAGTGTTTTCAAAAGACTTGTACTGCAGACACATGAAAACCAGGGCTTGTTTGGGAAAGGGTTAAAGAAGAATCACTTCACAAAGTTAAATGCTTTAATTGGTAATTTTGTCAATGAAACGATAGGATGATGTAATGACACAAATAATCTAACTGAGACAAATATTTCCACAGTGCAATTCAGATCTGAATAGAGATTTTGTTGAGTTAATCAGTTGATTATCAAGGTAAGAAAGTAAAGGGTTGTGATTGCAGTACATGCTTTACAGCACAGACAACACCTGTTTTTTAGGAGATTTACAGCTTGATGTCGTACTTTTACAGCTTCAGCTGACCAAGCCACCAATCGATAAATTAGTGCTGATAACACCAGTTTCACACAGTCAGCTTTAATTTACGACCAGGATAGCGGATTATGATAATTTAGATTTAAATTAGCAAGCATTAATTTCTCTATTGTGATGGCTCATGATTTAAATGCCAAAATACATCCTTTGCCATAAAGATATTTAATTCTTTACCAAACAATTTGTAGTATTATGACCCGGAAAAAAAAGACTTTCGAAACATTGTGGAAAAAGGTGAAAATGCTGTTAAAACAAATTTAAATTTTTGAGTCGGGTATTTTTTTTTCATCTTCACATCCTTTGAATTTGGACAACTCTGAAATTCCGTAGTTTGGTTAAGAATTCAAATACATAGCACTGGGCATAAGATACTACAGTACTTTGGCGTAACTCTTCCCATCGGTGAGGTAAACTTTGTAAACCCATTGATAAATAACAGTATGTGAGCAAACCATCGAAGGCCTAATTTACCCGATAGGATTATTTTAACAAAAAACTGTGAGTGGTTTGGTCTGTGCATTACAGTTTTTCAAGTTGTTTGTTCCATTTTTTAAAAGAAATTAGACTTGAATCAAGATAAAATCGGCTAAGACATAGCAGATTTATTTTTAGCTCCACTGGCCGAAGGCCAGCGGGCTTATGTCATGGCCCGGTGTCCGTCGTGCGTCCGTGCGTGCGTGCGTGCGTCCGTCCGTCCGTGCGTTAACTTTTATTTCAAACATCTTCTTCTCTGAAACTACCCATCCAATTTTCATGAAACTTCACAGAAATGATCCTGCCATGGTCCTCTTCAGAATTTCTTGAAAGAATTTGATTCCTTCAAAAACTCTGGTTTCCATGGCAACAAAACTGAAAAATACTGGAAATCTTTAAAAATCTTCTTGTCTGAAACCATAAGGCATAGGGCTACCAAATTTGGCATGTAGCTTTATGTAGTAGACCTCTATCATGTCTCTTGAAATTATAGCCCTGGGGTCAAAATTGGCTCTGCCCCAGGGGTCACAAATTTTACAAAGGCTTATATAGAGAAAACTTTAAAAATCTTCTTGTCTGAAACCATAAGGCATAGGGCTACCAAATTTGGCATGTAGCTTTATGTAGTAGACCTCTATCATGTTTCTTGAAATTATAGCCCTGGGGTCAAAATTGGCTCTGCCCCAGGGGTCACAAGTTTTACATAGGCTTATATAGAGAAAACTTTAAAAATCTTCTTGTCTGAAACCATAAGGCATAGGGCTACCAAATTTGGCATGTAGCTTTATGTAGTAGACCTCTATCATGTTTCTTGAAATTATAGCCCTGGGGTCAAAATTGGCTCTGCCCCAGGGGTCACAGATTTTACAAAGGCTTATATAGAGAAAACTTTAAAAATCTTCTTGTCTGAAACCATAAGGCATAGGGCTACCAAATTTGGCATGTAGCTTTATGTAGTAGACCTCTATCATGTTTCTTGAAATTATAGCTCTGGGGTCAAAATTGGCTCTGCCCCAGGGGTCACAAGTTTTACATAGGCTTATATAGAGAAAACTTTAAAAATCTTCCCGTACCTAGCCATAGGGCCTAGAGCTACCAAATTTCGCATTTAGCTTGATCTAGTTGGGGTCTACCAAAAGTGCCCAAAGTATAGTCCTGGGGTCAATTTGGCCTCATGCTGGGGGGGGGGGGAGGTTCACAAGATTTACATGGGCTTACATAGGGAAAACTTTTAAATCTTGGTGTACATAGCCATAAGGCTTAGGCTACCAAATTTTGCATAATTATAGCATTATCTAGTGGACAATTACAAAGAGGGCCCAAGTTACAGCCCTAGGATCAAGTTTGGCCCTGCACCAGGGGTCACAAGTTTTACATGGGTTTATGGAGTGAAAAGTTCAGAAACCATCTTGTTACTAGCCATAAGGCCAAGAACTCCCAAATTTGGCATGTTATTCTTCTAATACACATATTCCCCATTTAGTCCGACTGTAGCCCTTGGGTCAAAGTTTTATAAGGGCTTATATAGTGAAGACTTTTCTTCATGGTTTATATTTATAAGCCAGTGGAGCGATACAGGGCCATCATGGCCCTCTTGTTTGAATGATGCGACTCCGATACCGGGCGATGGATCGTGATATCTGCGTGGCATACTTCCAGTTGAATAATCACAATTTTTGCATTCTTACAGTCAGTATGAAGTTTACCTGCATCCAGGGCTACAGAAATCCAAAAAATTGCCGGATCAGACCGATTCCGAACATCGAAAACCGATTTATTTTCAAAAACGTCCTAAAAAATCGGTCCGAAATATCATATTATGGCCAGTAAGAAACAAACTTACAAACCTTAAATCATTGCTGCAGGCATTTTTTAACGTCAGGCAAAGCAGTGATCATCAGGGCTACAGAAATTTTGTAATCTCAATCGGTCAGGCCGATCGACGGCGCATTCGGCAAACTTCGGTTGATTCCAGAATTGGCCGAGCTGTGACGTGTGATCCACGGCGGCGAGTCCACGTTACCCCACCCACTTTCTTTGTCAAAATAAACTCGCAATTGGCCCGGGAATGTCCCATCTCACACTCACTGATGGTGATGGCATCGGTTAAAATTTTCTGAAGAATATCTTCTTCTTCACTTTCATCAAATGATTTCTGTCTGTCGCTTTCGCTGCCATCAAAAATTTGCTGCAAAACATCTTAAAATGTCAGTCTGCGTTTAGCCATTTTACTTTCATTTTCAAGAAAAATGTGGACGAAGTAAACGTGTGTCTCAGTCTGCTAAAATTACACCCGATTGATTCGTTTCTTCACAAAGTATAACGTAAAATTACTTTGTTCAACATTACATAATTCATGTCTACAACGCTGAGTGAGCATACCTATACCAAAAGCGAAAACGAGGCAAATATCTTAGGCAACCACCCGGCGCAGACAGTTCTCCAAGTCGTGTTTACCACTGACAGGTGAGATAGTTGGGTGTGAGTTGTGTCTGCGCTAATGGAAATGGATCAATAATTCAAGATTGTGAGAGGTCATAGCTAAATATACACCGTGTAATGCTAGTCATGAGTTCGTGACAGGGTCACACTACCACATAACGTAGAGTCAAAGCGCAGCTTTACAAAATTATGGGCGGCAACTAAATCTTGTACGTGATTTCTGATTGGTTCGCAGTAGATATTGTATGTAAACTCTGATGCAAATGGGGCGTGGCGAAATTGACTGACGGATTAGCATTGCATGGTGTGTTTGCATGTATGGTATGTAATTAGACAAAACCGATTGTGAATAGGGCCATACCACGCTTAAGGCAACGCTGCATGACAACATCTCTGTAAGCTGTGATTTATGTCACAGTGAAATGGCAATAATTAGATAACGGCCAATTAACAGTTTGACACTCTAGATACCAAGGGATCTTATATACGATCACTGCTTTGCCTAATGTTCAAAAATGCCTGCAGCAATGATTTAAGGTTTGTAAGTTTGTTTCTGACTGGTCATATTATGATATTTCGGACCGATTTTTTAGGACGTTTTTGAAAATAAATTGGTTTTCAGTGTTTGGAATCGGTCTGATCCGGCAATTTTTCGGATTTCTGTAGCCCTGGTGATCGTATATAAGATCCCTTGGTATCTAGAGTGTCAAACTGTTAATATTACAAAATCTATCGCAACGGGAACCCTGCATTTGATCTTAACCCTTATCCTGCTATGTAACTAAAATGAAACTTTAAGCCGATAGTAAAAATTCAAATATTGCTTTTTCAAAGTTATTTTTTTGGGGAAAAATATCTTCTTATCTAACATTGTAGATCCAAGATCAGACTGCACATTCTGTGTATTCTGATCTTGATCTACACTTTCCGCGAAAGGTCAGTGAATAGCGCATAGCAGCCTAATGGTTTATAATGTTTACAAGCCCTAAACTTTTTAAAATATAGTCACTTCCAGTATTATTGTGGGTTCTTCATTATCGTGGTATTTACAATTTCCAAAAGTGAGGCTGAAATGCGCCTCCTTCAGGATTTCCTCACCTGACCATTTTTAGGTCAGATACTGTGAACACACTTTGCAACCTAAATCTCGGCAAAATTTTCCGGAAATGGTAGGTAAAACCAAGTTTTCTTCCCAACAGGAAGAAAACTTGCCTTTTTGCAAAATCACACCATTTCCTACATAAGTTGATGACCTTATCAGTGTAACAAAAGCACTATCAATATAACAGTTCTGTAAAATTTGTTTTCCTGTCACTGAAGTTTATGAAGCAGGAAAATAAATTTCAGATGATCATTAACTCAAATATTGGAATGAATATAAGAGGTCCGACGAAATTTTTGACTTGCTAATTATTAATATCTTATTTTCAAGGCACTACAATTTTTTTTTGCTTATGTTCCCTGATCGACTGAAATGAGAGAACACTCTAGAAATTATATATTCACTTTTTATCCACAAAAGCAGTCCAAAATGGGGTATTTGATTCTACTTTAAACAAAGATCTGTAGATGTCCTTTTTTTCGTCTCATTTTTACAGGTGTACAAAGCAAAACCTTGCTTAAAAATTGATAAGGAGAATTTAAGTATATCTCTTGCTGAAAATTGTTGATAAACTCACTCAACACTTCAAAAATAACTTAATTTTCATTTGCCAAAGTTTCGAATATAAATAGGGTGAGCATGTACATCTTCCAGGGCCTCATCTCAATGCCACGATAATACCGGAAGTACGCCTTTCTGCTTTGCCTTGAGTAAGAATAGTTAACTGACGAACAGAAAATCAGTTATCGTAGAAATATACATGAGATATCACTGCATGTTTTTTGTATCAGAAAAATATCAGGCTAGAGACTAATTTTTTCTACACACAGTGGAATGTTTAGTACCATGATAATAGGAGATTCAATCCAAGATCTATCTTTTCATACATAAGCAGGCTTAAAAATAAACTTTAGGTCTTGGTCTTTAAAGGGGCTTCTTTAGATTTTTTCGTGCAAACTGAAATATTTGATACACATTGATAACTGGGACAAAATGTACTTTTCAGTGTAAATGTAAAAAACTTGGATGATGCAGTTTAGTAGAATGGTCCAATGCAGGGTTCCCATTCACGCACATATGTGCGTGATTCACGCACTGAATTGAATAATCACGCACAAAAATATGAAGTGAAACGTGCATGCATGCACAGGTTTCAGGGCTCCCACTGCTGATCACCAGTGGCGCCAGTTGGGACAAGTCATCAAGTGTGAAAGTCACTGTTTATCACCGCTAATCAAACTTGGTATCAATCCGCTTTTCCAGAGTAAAATCAAGGGTACTGAAGTTACATGCTATTCTTATCGACAAATCTATGTCAAATCATGTGGAAATACTTTTCCAAACCTTAACAGGCATGAAAAAAAAAGATCGCTGCAAGAAACGCGAAAACCCATGACACAACAAAAATTGATTTGACATCGTCTGATCATAGGCATTTCAAACTTTCTATTCAGCTTTATCAATTACTTTGAACAGTAGATTTACATAAAACAATAAGTGAAAGCTACTTAGTGTCTGAAATTGTCAGTGAAATGGAAAAATCTACTGGCCGTCAGGCTGTAAGTTGTCCCTCTGAAACTGGTCCGTGAGTAAGGAAGTTACAACAAGCATCTTCTTTTTAGCTCCATTGGCCAAAGGCCAGCGGGCTTATGTCATGGCCCGGTGTCCGTCGTGCGTGCGTCCGTCTGTCCGTCCGAGAAAACTTTAAAAATCTTCTTGTCTGAAACCATAAGGCATAGGGCTACCAAATTTGGCATGTAGTTTTATGTAGTAGACCTCTATCATGTTTCTTGAAATTATAGCCCTGGGGTCAAAATTGGCTCTGCCCCAGGGGTCACAAGTTTTACATAGGCTTATATAGAGAAAACTTTAAAAATCTTCCTGTACCTAGCCATAAGGCCTAGAGCTACCAAATTTTGCATTTAGCTTGATCTAGTTGGGGTCTACCAAGAGTGCCCAAATTATAGTCCTGGGGTCAATTTGGCCTCATGCTGGGCCGGGGGGGGGGGTTCACAAGATTCACATAGGGAAAACTTTTAAATCTTGGTGTACATAGCCATAAGGCTTAGGCTACCAAATTTTGCATAATTATAGCATTATCTAGTGGACAACTACAAAGAGGGCCCAAGTTACAGCCCTAGGATCAAGTCCGGCCCTGCACCAGGGGTCACAAGTTTTACATGGGTTTATGGAGTGAAAAGTTCAGAAACCGTCTTGTTACTAGCCATAAGGCCAAGAACTCCCAAATTTGGCATGTTATTCTTCTAATACACATACTCCCCATTTAGTCCGACTGTAGCCCTTGGGTCAAAGTTTTATAAGGGCTTATATAGTGAAGACTTCTCTTCATGGTTTATATTTATAAGCCAGTGGAGCGATACAGGGCCATCATGGCCCTCTTGTTTTATATTACCCATATTGTTTTCAAGAGTAGCCGACTGCAGAGTTAACTCATCAAAACAAATTTTTAATGCAACAGACTGTAACTGTCCTCTATAGATGCTCTATAATTGTCAATATTAAGTGCACTCCTAGAATTTCTCTTGCGCTCCCAAACTTGTATTCCAGGGAGCGCATGCACTCCCAAAAAGAGATTTGAGTGGGAACACTGCCAATGTGACATTCATAAAACGAGATGGTTGCCTTTCAATTGGTGAAGTTTTCTGTTCTGGGTTCCATTCATGTACATATGTGTAATTCACATGCTTAATTGAATTGCACAAAGATATGAAGTGAATATGAAGATAGAAAAATGTTTCTAAAAGCGAAGCACTGGCAAATCAAGGGGTGAATACGAAACTATTCCATCTGCGTTTTGAAAAATTTTATGGGAGAGGGAAAAATGCTTCTCATTTCTGTGAAAAGAATAGTTAGATCATCTTGTTTAGACATGTTGTGTTGAGCCGAGAGCATGAATTTAGCACAACGTAATTAAACAAGACGATCTAATAACACTTTTCACGGAATTGAGTTTTTTTGCCCCACTGTGTAATATTTTCCAAAATGCAGATGGAGTAGTTTTGCATTCATCCCTCGAAATTTACTGACAACAATGTCTTTACATGATATTTGAAAGATCTAAACCCTTACATGTACAATAAGTATCTAGTGTAAAGGATGCATGGGTCATTGTTTATCACAGCTAATCAACCTGTTATGTCATTTATTCAAAAGTATAAATGATATTTATCTGCTTTTCTAGACTAAAATTACATGTTTTGAATTTACATGCTACCCTAATAGACAAATTTATGTCAAATCATGCAGAAATACCACTCTAAAAATTAACTGACATGAAAAGAAGATCGCTGCAAAAAGCGCGAAAATCCATATGACACAGCCTCATCATAGGCATTTCAAACTGTCTATTCAGCTTTAATAATGACTTTAAACAGTGAATTTAAATAATACTCGCAAACAAACTGTAAGTGAAAGCTAATTTGTGTGTAAAATTGACAGTAAAATCAGGGTTTCCATTTGTACACATATGTGCATGATTCACGCACGTAATTGAATAATCACACACAAAAATATGAAGTGAAACGTGCATGCACACACAGGTTTCAGGGCTCCTGCTGTCGATCACCATTGGCACCTTGGTGACCTTCATACCTGATACCTATTGTATATGTCGGATTTGAGATCTTTTTAATATCATTTAAAGACATTACTTGTTGCAGTTGTTCCCGATTTTCTTATTTCAGTTCTAGAACACAGATTTCTAGAATTAGGAGTAAAGTTTGAACAGTAAATATTTGTTTCCTGGTATTTATTTTTACTGAAAGCAAGATTTCTGGAAAAGTGGGGTACAGATAAACACGGCTCAACTCTAGATCCTGATGTGACAATTGTTACATACACAGTAATTATTTAGTACAAATCTGCAAAAATCTTTTTATCAATTGATTATGATATTAAATAATTAAACAGTAATTAGACTTTTTGTTGCAAATTAAAATCAGTTTTTTAACACTGATAAGGTTACTGTAATACATACACTTTTTCTGCAAATGTAAAGAACTGGACAATTTAATACAGTAAAAAGGTGCAAATTTTGCATTCTTCTATTGGATTGGTTACTCTCTCCATTTTCTGCTGACCTCAGCATGAAGTGCTCAAGGTGAGCTTTTGTGATTGTGCTGTGTGCACCATGTGTCTCGCATTCATCAAGAATTATCTTCTGTGCACTCTAGAGACCACATTTTCAGTGATACTATCTCGGACAAGTTTGAAATTGGATTATGTCAGGTCAAAAGTAGGTCACTGGGACAAATCTGAGAAAACTTTTTCGCAGGCTGACATAGGTTGATATTTCTTTGGTATTCATTTTTAGCTCCACTGGCCGAAGGCCAGCGGGCTTATGTCATGGCCCGGTGTCCGTCGTGCATCCGTCCGTCCGGTCGTCCGTCCGTCCGTCCGTCCGTGCGTTAACTTTTATTTCAAACATCTTCTTCTCTGAAACTACCCATCCGATTTTCACGAAACTTCACAGAAATGATCCTGACATGGTCCTCTTCAGAATTTCTTGAAAGAATTTGATTCCTTCAAAAACTCTGGTTGCCATGGCAACAAAACTGAAAAATATTGGAAATCTTTAAAAATCTTCTTGTCTGAAACCATAAGGCATAGGGCTACCAAATTTGGCATGTAGCTTTATGTAGTAGACCTCTATCAAGTTTCTTCAAATTATAGCCCTGGGGTCAAAATTGGCTCTGCCCCAGGGGTCACAAGTTTTACATAGGCTTATATAGAGAAAACTTTAAATATCTTCTTGTCTGAAACCATAAGGCATAGGGCTACCAAATTTGGCATGTAGCTTTATGTAGTAGACCTCTATCATGTTTCTTGAAATTATAGCCCTGGGGTCAAAATTGGCTCTTCCCCAGGGGTCACAAGTTTTACATAGGCTTATATAGAGAAAACTTTAAAAATCTTCTTGTCTGAAACCATAAGGCATAGGGCTACCAAATTTGGCATGTAGCTTTATGTAGTAGACCTCTATCATGTTTCTTGAAATTATAGCCCTGGGGTCAAAATTGGCTCTTCCCCAGGGGTCACAAGTTTTATACATAGGCTTATATAGAGAAAACTTTAAATATCTTCTTGTCTGAAACCATAAGGCCTAGAGCTACCAAATTTGGCATTTAGCTTGATCTAGTTGGAGTCTACCAAAAGTGCCCAAAGTATAGTCCTGGGGTCAATTTGGCCTCATACTTGGAGGGGGGGGGTTCACAAGATTTACATAGGCTTACATAGGGAAAACTTTTAAATCTTGGTGTACATAGCCATAAGGCTTAGGCTACCAAATTTTGCATATAATTATAGCATTATTTAGTGGACAGTTACAAAGAGGGCCCAAGTTACAGCTCTAGGATCAAGTTTGGCCCTGCACCAGGGATCACAAGTTTTACATGGGTTTATGGAGTGAAAAGTTCAGAAACCATCTTGTTACCAGCCATAAGGCCAAGAACTCCCACATTTGGCATGTTATTCTTCTAATACAATATTCCCCATTTAGTCAGACTGTAGCCATGAGGTCAAAGTTTTATAAGGGCTTATATAGTGAAGACTTTTCTTCGTGGTTTATATTTATAAGCCAGTGGAGCGATACAGGGCCATCATGGCCCTCTTGTTATGCATGTCATTGGACATTTCTACCTCAGGATTCAGTCAGTTGTAACAGACAAAATGGATTTTATTGATCAATAATTGCATGATGACATGCTTAAGTTCCAGACTCTTTCAGATTGAAAGAACTGTGGATGGCATGTCATTTAAAAGTGGCTCAAACAGTTAGATAAAGTATTGTCTATTTTAGAATAAAAAAAGATTGTTGGAAAAAGATAAAATGCTGATTACCAGCATTTCCACCATTTCCTACACGCTTTTCCAAGGTCTCGCATCCTTGTGGAACTGTTTGGTATCAGGTCACACTCTCTGCTTATATGCCAGTTTGGTACATTGTACATAGATGAAGTTTATTGCAGTCAAAGTATCATGATTTCTTACTCTTGACCAGACAACAAAATGTTAGACTTGTCCATTTAGATAGCATTTGCAGAAGATAAAGTAAATGAGGCTCAAGTTATGGAAAGGTAGTAACATTGTGAGAAAAGGAAATGCTGGTGACTAGCATTTTCTCCTTTTTTATAACATTTTCGAAAGGTCATTTTCTAAAATTCTCAAGATTGTTGAAACTCAGGATTGTGTCGTGAAGGGTTAAAGCAGTTTCGACACATTCCATATTTTTTATACCACATGTTTTTGTGTTTTACATGCATTATGCATTGTAATGAAAAAAATAACCTACATGTACATGTATTTCCATAACTCTTAGATCACTTACATGGAGCATGTCTGTTGTAGATTTTGTGTTTATAAAGATCATGCAGATGAAACTATGCAAACTGATCTTGGATCAACATCATTCTCTATTTTATTTGATATTCCAGCCAACATAACCATTGACTCATTACTGCTCTAAGAGTTAATTTAGATATTTTTTTCAATTTCTGTTGCAGTGACTATGGCTTTGTCAAAAAGGTTTGGACTAATTCCGCATACAGCAGAAAGCTATGAAGAAAAGAGAAGTGAAGAACATGAAATTTTGAGGAAACTCATTGGAAAAACTTCCCTCTTTAAGTATTCAACACCTTTGGAATTCACAAGTGAAGATAGAGATCAAAGAGAAATAACGGGAAATGACAGTGAAGAAGAGATATTTGATCCTCAGTGGAAGGCTGAATTTCAAGCCATTCTCAGAAAATCAAAGCAAAAGACAATGTCAAATGGCCTTCAGGATTTTGGATTAGATTGTAAAGCCACACAAGAAAATCATAACCAAACAGTTTTGTCAAGACATCAATATCCATTGGACCAAGTGTTGAAAAGTGAAAGAACTGAAAGCAGTGTAAATAAAGAGCAAGCTTCTGGAGTGCTATTCCTCACAAGCGCTGGAACAGTTTCTGCCATAGGTAAGGGAAACACCAAAGATACTGATTCTGTTAAATTGCCATTGTTGAAACACTCCAAAGAGAATGTAATGAATGTAAGTTGCAACAATGTAGTAGAGGATAATGTAGTCAGTAAACATGAAGGACCAGTCTTTCAAAATATCACTGGAATAATAGAAAAAGATGATTCTTCAAGAGCAGGAGACGGATGTCTGGAAAACATGAGAACAATGAAAATTGGTAACTTTTCAAAACTTGAAATACCTTTTAATGACCTTAACTTGGTCAATAACAATTCAGAATTACAGAGCAGTGCAGATGCACTTACGAATTGCAATAGATATAAAGACCAATATTTGAAGACGGGCATTGACATGGGGCTGTGTGGGATTAATAATAAAAACCAAGCTGTGGAAGGAAAACTTTCCAAAGAGATAGAGTTATCAGAAACAGAACAGGTATCAGACCTTGATTACAAGATTGAAAATGATCTTGTTGACAATACAAACCTTAATGTACATCAAGCAACATACTGTACTACTGATCTTGAGACAGATCTTTCAGCATATCCTGGTCAGCATGACAATACTGAAAAAGGGTTTGCAGGTAGTAAAGAAAAACATATTCATGAATTCAGTATAACTTCTAATATTAAGCAACCCTGTCAAAAAAGAAGCAAGCAAGAGCATGTGAATAATCAACATGATGATGGGCAGAAAGAAAACATAATGAAGAAAGTGCAAGCTTGCAATACAAAAGAAATAAAGTCACAGAAAAATGTAATCAAAGTTGTTCAAGCAGTTTCTTTCCCACTGGATGAACTCTTGCCAATTGAAACAGACCGGTCTACTAAAGTAGAAAGCCCTTATTATGACAAAAAGGCAGGTCATAAATGCCACAGGAAGAGCAACAATGCTTCAATCAACATTCAAAGCAAACCACCTCGGACAGACTTTGAAGAATCAGTCTTTCATGGGGAAGTATATAACAGCCCACATGGTGACAGTGTACCAACACATGGTAGAAGTGTTACTGGTACTGGTGATATTTATCATGCAGTAATAGGCAAAAGTTCCCCTAATGAGGTATCAGAATATCTTGACAGTGAGTTAACCATGGCAAGCAGTAATTCATGTAGGGATACATCTCTGGAAAATTTCTCTTTTATCATGGATTCATTACATAATGGCAACAGTTCTTTTGTTGAGCATTTGCAAAATGTTTTAAGTCAACAGATTAGGTGTAATGTATCGCCACCAGATGAAAGATCTGAAGAGAAAAGTAGGGGATTTGCAATGGCTGGCCACTTAAATTGTCCGAGTCATGTAGGATATGGGTTTTATAATGAATTGAATTCTGATGTAGAGGAGAGTTATAACAAGAATTGGAGTGAATTAGATATTTATAAAGAAGCACACCATAAGAGAAATGAAGATTTAGTTTCAGAGAAGGGTGACAATTTGGATAAGCAAAGCAAAGAGCTCTGTAAACTTTTCATTCAACAATGTTCACAATTAGTTAGAACTGAACAGGACAAGAAAATGCTTGAATCTCTGGTGCAGCTGTTGAAGAAAGAGAGTGGTACAGATCTTGGAATCATAGGCTCAACACCACCATCTATGAAACATAAGATGTTGAAAGAAACTTCACAAACAGAATCAGTAAGTTCAGCAAATGTGCTTGTTGATAAAGATATAGAGTTGTTTGAAGGAAGAACATTATTGAAAGGTTTTGTTCAGCCAAGACATATTCCAAAAACAACAACAGTTAAATCCGGTAGAGACAAGCCAACTGATCCCAGACCAGTCTCTACTTTGCTAGCTAAAACATCAGCTAAACCCCTGCCATTGCCTCAGTTTGTTCATGATTTGAGGGATGATTCAGTCATTCAGAGAATATTAACTTTAGATTGGGACTCAAAGAGAGTACTTTTTCCAGATGAAACTCTCAATTCAGATGTCAATAAGAGAGATTTTGATGCTATGAATTTATACAACCCTTCCACAGATCTGCAGAAATATTCAAAGCTGAGGAACACAGGGGTTAAGTCAGACCTTGGTGTAGGGTCTGATTCTCTAAAACAGGAGGATGGGCTTGCAGATTTGAATGTTTCAGTTGAAACCCCAGTTAAAGATGAACAGAACAAAAGTGTTCATGACAAGGAATGCAAGCTGTATATAAAAGTTTATGGTAAAGTTAAAGGTGGTATAAATGAATCAAGTGCTGATAGAACTGATGGCATAACTGCTCAAAGTACAAACAGTGTAGCTGGCACATGCAGCAAGAGTGCAAAAAGGGCTCTTGGTTGTGATTTTTCAAAAGCTGAAGAAGATGAAAACATCTTGAAAGGTAGGCCATTCTTGCCTTTGTTTACAACACTTGAACAACAGAAAGAGCCTCTGAAAGTTGATACCAATGAGATAGATGCTATATCAGCCTCTGTTGCTGACTCGGTGGATAAATTAGGCACACTGTTGGAAAAGACATATGGATCCAAATCCTTCATACGCCAAAACCTTTTTGATACAAATACTAATTTCATCTCTGATACAGGGCTTTTCTGTGAAGCTCTGCATGATAATGAAAATAAAGAATTTTACCCAAAGAAGTATATAAAGGATAAAAAAGCAGATAACACTGTAGGAGAGTCAGGGAACCAAACTAAGACTGGAAAAGAATTTTACTCTGAAAAATATCAAAATAAAACTGAACAACCCTGTTTGGAGATCAGAAGCATTCCAACACAAGTTAGCATTCTCACTTCACAGACTTCTGGAGAAACATTTGGTAAACATGATTCAAATAGTAAGAATTCAATACTGTTCAAAGATGCTCAAGATAACCAAGGCCAAACTGGCAAGACTAACTTACCAGCAACTTCTAATGAATCTAAAACAACCAAGCCATGTGTTGGAATTGTTAAGCCTATGCAAGTGATAGTTGTATCTGATGAAGATGAAAGTTCAAGTCAAACAGAAAGTACACGAGCAAAATTTAGACCAAGGACAAAAAGTATACTTGTTAATCAGGAAAATCTTGGAATAGCTTCAAGTATAACTGCAACTTATGTCAAATTAGAAGAAAACAGTGACTATGAAATTAACCAAAGTAAAAGCAGTAAAATAGAAAAGTTTGAAGGTACTAATTCTAGGCATATTAACACAGATGAAAAACAGAGAAAAAGAAAGCATCTGCCTAATGTTGTTGCTCAAGAAGGATCGGACTTTGAAGAAGGACAGGTTATTTCAGACAGTGGATCAGAATTAGATATTAAGTGCAAAAAAAGTGAAAAGAAAAATGAGAGTATGCGGAGAGCCCCTCATGTTAAAAAAAGACATTACAGAGAACGTAAAAGCCATAGTTCAAGTTCCTCTGTAGAAAGTTTGAATTTTGACAATTGGCCTGAAAGATCTGAAGTGAAACAAAGACACAAGTCTTCAAGAAACAGTTCAACTGCTGGAACAAAAGGTTCTCGAAGGACATTAGATACTCATAAGATTAACAGAGAATCATCAAAGGATTCCAGAAAAGGTCACCACACTGTGCATGAAGGTCAACAGTTTTCAACAGGGAAAATAAGTTGCAGGGACACCAAGGAGACCAGAAGACAAAGTGAAGACAGCAAAGTTTTACACAAGTGTGAACATGGAAATGTTCAACAAAACACACAGATTGCAACTACCGGTACATCCAGTAAGTACGAAAGTATATTGTCTCCAGAATATTCTTCCCTCAGTGATGAAATGCTGTCAGAAGAGTATCACAGACTGTTTGGTAAACTGTCTACAGCAAAGGTTAGTGACAACAAATTGATTCAGGAATCAGTAGCAACAAAATCAAACTTCACCAATGCACCTGTTAAAGTATCCAGTACAAAATCATTGGAAGAAGATAAAGCATTTTTACAACAATACAAGCAAAAGGTTCAAAGAAAAGAAGTTTTGGGATTGAAGTGTGAAATTAAAATGGAGAAAAACCTCAGCATTGAACAAGAACTTGAAGATAGAAAATTTCTTCAGAGCTGTAAGAAAAAACTAGAAGAAAAAGCGAAAAAGATCAGATAAGGAGTAGAAACACAATTTTTGTCTTGTAAAGGACAAAGGGAGCTAATTCCAGACAAAGTTGCAATTAACTAAAAGTACAAATGGAGCTCAATATACAAAGTTGCAATTAATTAAAAGGACAAAAGGAGCTCAATCTACGAAATGGCAATTAACTAAAAGGACAATAGGAGCTCAGTGCACGAAGTGGCAATTAACTAAAAGGACAAAAAGAGCATTAACTAAAAAGACAAAGGGAGCTTACGGTACAAAGTTGCAATCAACTCTGTACCAGATTACAATATTTCAGACTCATCGATACCAAAAGCTTCTCAAGACCTATAAATTACATGCAATTTGTCATTTAGGGGTTACAAAACATTGTGGGGGAAGAAAAAAACTGGTTACCAGCATTTACTCCTTTTCCAACTGTATTTTCAAAAGGCTTCTTCCACAGGGTTGTTAAAATCCAGGAATTGTTTGATAATAGATGAATTCATGATTATCTTCAGACAGCTTTCTGTGCCTGAGAGTAGAACACTTTCGAAGACATTAGAGCAAGGATAGATATTGCTCAAAATGAGCTGGCCCACCCAAGTAGCTCAGTGTTTAGCGTATCTGACTTGTGACCTGGTGGTTATGAGTTCAATACCTGGTTGAGGCAAACTTTCTTTCAGGTGATTTTTCGTCTCTCACCTCACATGCATGTGAGGAAAGTAGTCAGTGGCTTTGGAAAGAAAGTTGTGTCAGTACTGGTGTGAGAAAGCCAGGAAACACATGGGTGTGTCACTGACTGCCATGATATGACCTGAGCTGTTAAAATGACGTTAAACTAATACAAACAAACAAACAAATAAAAATGAGCTTCTTCTCCTTTTGCCACTGTGTTTTCAAATCAAGTGATGTATGAAACCTTACCTCATGGTGATTATTCATATTTTACATGGATGTTTTCAATTTTTTCTCCTGTTTATTTGTTCCAGGCAGTAAAGTAACCTGTTGCCACACAATCCAATGTTTTGACTACCCTTAGGAAGAAAGCTTTTGAAAAAAAATTGTAGGTAGAGGAGAAAATGCTGATGAGCAGGATTTCCTCTGTTTCCCACAAGGTTTTCTAACCTTACAAAAACCAATGAATCATGCCCTGAAAAGGGGGCTTAATGCATCTGCAAAACGTATCGACCCAGGTCAGTCGATACAGGCTGATCTGGGATGAAACTTTTCGCTATCGGTCAATTTTCTGGTTGTTCAAAGACCAGTCTACCTCATGATACAGTTAAAAATAGTGACCATTATTGAACCATAATTATGTGATGGCTTGCTTGGTATTATGCATTATGGAGATGCATTAAGCTCCTTTTAGCCAGAGCATGGCTCAAATCTAATCATTTTTAGCACAGACTGAAATTGGCTGCTGCAAATGCTTCCAGTCTTGACGAGTCTTGGAGAGTTGTTATCTGGTAAAGAGTTATTATTGTACCCTTTACCACACAATCCCAACTTTAGCAAGCCTGAGGAAGGAGGCTTTTGAAAAAAGTTGCTGGAAAAGGAGAAAATGTTGGTAACCAGCATATGCTCCTTTTCCAACAATGTTTTCCACCCTTTCTGAAACAGGTCTCATCATCTGAGTTGTGTTTTCAACTGCTTTTCAACATTGAAATGTCTAAAATTTTGTCAAGTGGTAAAGCGTTAATTTTTGTTGAAATTATAAACCTTGTACAATGTATGGGCATATGTTGATGCATCTGTGCCTGTTTACTGTATATTTGTGCCTGCAAACATTGTGGCAGATTGTGAAATTACACATAATGACTCTTTTTTTGTCACCATTGACTCTTTATTTAATATTATATGCATCTTGTGTTTTTAGCTTACCTGAGCTGAGATGAGCTATTGTGATCGGTCAATGTCCGTCGTCCGTCTGTCCATCCGTCTGTCCGTCCGTTCACAATTACAAAAAAAATCTTCTCCTCCTAAACTAACAATCAGATTTCAATCAAACTTCACAGAAATGATCCTTAGGTCATGCTCTTTCAAAATACTTCAAAGAATTGAAATCAGTGAAGAACTCTGGTTGCCATGGCAACCGAAAGAAAAAACTTTAAAAATCTTCTTGTCCCAAACTGTAAGGGCTAGAGCTTTCATATATGGCATGTAGCATCATCTAGTGGCCCTCTACCAAAATACTTCAAATTATGGCCCTAGTGTGGAAATTGGGCCTATGTTGTGGGTTCTCAGATTTCACATAGAGATAAAGAAGGAAATCTTTAAAAATCTTCTTGTCCCCAACCGTAAGGGCTAGAGCTTTCATATATGGTATGTAGCATCATCTAGTGGCCCTCTACCAAAATACTTCAAATTATGGCCCTGGTGTTAATGATTGGCCCTATGTTGTGGGGTCTCGGATTTCACATAGAGATAAAGAGGGAAATCTTTAAAAATCTTCTTGTCCCAAACCGTAAGGGCTAGAGCTTTCATATTTGGCATGTAGCATCATCTAGTGGCCCTCTACCAAAATACTTCAAATTATGGCCCTAGTGTTGAAAATGGCCCTATGTTGTGGGTTCTCGGATTTCACACAGAGATAAAGAAGGAAATTTTTAAAAATCTTCTTGTCCCAAACCGTAAGGGCTAGAGCTCTCATATATGACATGTAGTATCATCTAGTGGCGCTCTACCAAAATACTTCAAATAATGGCCCTAGTGTGGAAATTGGCCCTATGTTGTGGGTTCTGGGATTTCACATAGAGATAAAGAAGGAAATCTTTAAAAATCTTCTTGTTCCAAACCGTAAGGGCTAGAGCTTTCATATTTGGCATGTAGCATCATCTAGTGGCCCTCTACCAAAACACTTAAAATTATGGCCCTGGTGTGAAAATTAGCCATATTTTGTTGGTCTCGGATTTCACATAGAGATAAAGAGGGAAATCTTTAAAAATCTTCTTGTCCCAAACCGTAAGGGCCAGAGCTTTCATATTTGGCATGTAGCATTATGGTGTTGAGTCTGCTTGCAAGTGGTTGTGGGAAAGAGGTTGATCACCATTTTATCTTGAAAAGAGTCAACTCAATACTGGTCTGCTAAAATATTAATTAATTTCTTGAGCATCTCTGCAACAATTACAGTAAACTTTGCCTATTACTATATTGCTTAATACGATATATTGCTTATAATGACGTTAATCCCTTGGTCCCAACAGGGTCTCTTTTTATAAGAATATACATCAGTTAAAATGATACTCAGATAAAACGATATGATTTCTTCGGTCCCCTGAGTATCATTATAAGTGGAACCCTATTTTGGGCTGTCACAGATGTCAACCTGTACCAGGTATGTGCCACTATTGGGAAACACTGAGTCTTTTAACTGCTTTCTGCAATTATTGTCTAA
The DNA here is from genome assembly GCA_945859785.2 of Tridacna gigas. NCBI lineage: Eukaryota > Metazoa > Mollusca > Bivalvia > Cardiida > Cardiidae > Tridacna > Tridacna gigas. Next base: position 44,388,818 of record OX244030.2, on the reverse strand, counting down.
TTGTTGTCAACTTTTCATTTGCCTGTCTATCGAAAGGTCATTGCATATCTAATTTATTTTTGGACCTACTCATAAAAAAGGTATAATCACAATATTAAGACTGAATATTAAGGCCATATCTGTGAACGATGGGTTATATGCATTTAAATTTCACAAACACATTTTGATAATTTACAATTTATATACACCAATAGTGTTGGATTTGGGTCTTTGTATGGGTAAAACATCTATTAAGCGACCACTCAAGGGACTGCCAAAATTGGTCACTTTAGAAAATGGTTTCTTAATGCAACAAAAACTTATTCAGATTACATGGAGTGGCAACATTTCTTGCACTCAAATAATACCTTACTTTCTAGAAAAGCCTTTGTTGGTAATACTCATTACAATACTCTCACTAAGACGATTGTAATAAGTACTAACAACATAGGATTTAGCTCAGCATAAAGGCTTTAATCCATGGGGCATTCAATTGCAGCTAGTCTTATATATTTCAACAGAGACATTGGAATTCCTATCGCTTAATAAAAGTGTTGGCTTAATAAACGCAGTCGCTTAGCTAAGCAAGATCAACTGTATTGCCCTTTGACAAATTGGAATTCATTAACAACTCTGGTTTCCATGTCAACTGCTGAAAAAAAAAAAAAAAAAAATCAACCCAAACACAAAGCCTACAACTTAATTGGCAACAGTTGCACTCTACCAAAGTACATCAAATTGTGACCATAGGAAAAAAAAAAAAAAGTGTTTTGTTGTTGGGTCCCAGTTTCCACATCCAAATAAAAGATCTTTTAAAATCTTCTTTCATCCAAACATTAATCCTAGAACTTTCATATTCAGCTTGGACTGGTGGATAGTTATGCTCCCGTAAGAGCGAGCATATAGTCGCCACTTCGTCTGTCTGTCTGTCCGTCCGAAGCAATTTCTCAACAACCACTTGACGGCTCTTGTTTGCTAATAGTATTTACCAAATTTCTTCCTTGGAATCACAAAAAGTCCTTTGTAGTCACAATGTGGGATCAAATATGTAAAGAGTGTATTCTTGGAATCCTCCTGTTCCATATTGTATGGCTCACAACATACATTTGGCATGTGATTCTGTCTGGAAACCCATTATCAGCTCACCTGAGCATAACATACTCATGGTTAGCTTTTATGTATCCTTGAATATGCGTCGCCAAAATTCCACTGTTCATTATATAAGTATCATAATTCGAGCATAATCTTGATCCATCGCCCAGAATGTTTGTAAGGTTGTGAACATGAATATGACCACACTCAGCAACCACAATTCTGGCTCAGTCATACTCAAAATTTCCCTGGATGTTCATAATGACCTAAGGACAAATCTGATCAAAATGGGGACAAACTAAAAGCATCAAAATAGGGGATCTTGATGACAATTCTCATTGTTTACACTCTTGGGCCTATAATTTCGACTATCATTTTCTTACCTGCTCTGATTGTTGGTATTGTCATATGCATGAATCGTTTTCAAAACTAAAACATTCCAGCAAAAAACAAGAGGCAAGTGGCCATAACAATGACAGCTGAGTTGCATTTCAGGTGAGCGATTTAGGACCATCATGGTCCTCTTGTTTTTTTTATATTCTTCAAAAGTTGTGAAAATAAAATAGACATCATGTATATGAGGTTTAATCCTTTAGCAGACGACAAAATTTTAGCCTTGTCCAAACTGAAAGCAATTGCAAAGGAGAATTTCAGCGTGGCTCAAATGGTGCAATTTTTCTTTGATAGGGTAGAAAACATTGTGGGAAAAGGAGAAAATGCTGGTTACCAGCATTTTCTCCTTTTCCCACAATGTCTTCAAAAGGCTTCTTTCCCAGGGGCGTTAAAAGGCAGCATTGTGTGGTAAAGGATTAATTCCTTACCAGTGGACAAATTTTTGAACCAGACTAAACTGAAAGCAAAGCCAAATGTGGCTTGAATGATAGGATTTGTCTATGAGAGGGTAGGAAATATAGTAGGAAAAGGAGTAAATGCAGGGTACCAGCATTTCTTTTTTTCCCCACAATGTTTTCAAAAACTTTTTGCACCAGGGCTGTTAAAACAGTATTGTTTTGTAAAGGGATTATACTATCAGTGAAATAGTCAAGTGAAACCAAACAGACTAGTGTGCTAAACATTTTCAGTCTCCGATCCCTTGCATTTGCTGGGCTGCTGTTGTCCAGGGTACCCACACAACAAATTTTAAAGACCCTAAGAAAGAAAGCTTATGAAAACAATGTGGGAAAAGGAGAAAATGCTGCTTACCAGTATTTTCTCCTTTCCACCATTTTTTCTACCCTTTCAAAGAAAAAATCCATGACTTGTGCCACATTTAATTTGTCGCTTGCAAATTAAATGTGCTTGCATATGCTTTCAGTTTGGATAGGTCTAGAATTTTTTCATTTGGTATAGAGTTAAAGGAAGTTGTCCACATTATGCTAATGTGTCTGCTTTTCTACAACAATAATCCTATATGTCACTTGTTTTACCATGATTGGCCCACTCTGGTAGCTCATTGATTAGCATATCTAACTCGTGACCTGGTGGTTGCGAGTTCAATACACGGTTGAGGCAAACTTTCTTTCCAGGGATTTTTCGCCTCTCACCTCTGATGCATGTGAGAAAAGTAGTCAGTGGCTTTGGGAAGAAAGTTATGCCAGTACTGGTGTGAGAAAGCCAGGAAACACATGGGTGCGTCACTGACCACCATGATATGACCTGAGCTGTTGAAATGGTGTTCAACTCTACTGCAAACCAGATTTACCATGATTGCATGTGATGGGTCTGGCCTGTTGTAATATATGAATTCAAAAACTGAAACTCGGTCGCATTTTTTAGCTCACCTTAGCACAACGTGCTAAAGGTGAGCTATTGTGATCGCCCTATGTCCGGCGTCCGGCGTCCGTCAACAATTTCTTTAAACATCTTCTTCTCCTAAACCATTGGGCCAATCTTGATGAAACTTGGCAGAGATGTTCCTTGGGTGAAGCTCTACCAAAATTGTTCAAAGAATTGAATTCCACCCACAACTCTGGTTGCCATGGCAACAAAAAGGAAAAAAAAAAGCAAAATCTTTGAAAATCTTCTTCTCTGAAACTAGAAGGCGCAGAGCTTTGATATTTGGTATGTAGCATCTCCTTGTGGACCTCTACCAAGTTTGTTCATTTGATGCCCCTGCAGTCAAAACTGGCCCCGTCCCGGGGGTCACAAGTTTGAGCATAATCACAAAGAAGGAAATCTTTAAAAATCTTCTTCTCTAAAACTTGAAGGTGTAGAGCTTTGATATTTGGCATGTAGCATCTCCTAGTGGACCTCTACCAAGTTTGTTCATATGAAGCCCCTGGGGTCAAAACTGGCCCTGCCCCGGGGGTCACAATTTCCAACAAATTTCTCTAAAACTAGAAGGCATAGAGCTTTGATATTTGGCATGAAGCATCTCCTAGTGGACCTCTACCAAGTTTGTTCATATGATGCCCTTGGGGTCAAAACTGGCCCTGCCCCGGGGGTCACAAGTTTTGAACATAGGAACAAAGAGGGGAAACTTTAAAAATCATCTTCTCTGAAACTGGAAGGTGTAGAGCTTTGATATTTGGTATGTAGCATTGCCTAGTGGACCTCTACCAAATTTATTCATATGATGCCCATGGGGTCAAAACTGGCCCCGCCCCAGGGGTCACAAGTTTGAGCATAGTAACAAAGAAGGAAAACTTTAAAAATCATCTTCTCTGAAACTTGAAGGCGTAGAGCTGTGATATTTGGCATGTAGCATCTCCTAGTGGACCTCTACCAAGTTTGTTCATATGATGCCCCTGGGGTCAAAACTGGCCCCGCCTCGGGGGTCACAATTTCCAATATAGGAACAAAGAAGGAAAACTTTAAGAATCATCTTCTCTAAAACTAGAAGGCATAGAGCTTTGATATTTGGCATGAAGCATCTCCTAGTGCACCTCTACCAAATTTGTTCATATGATGCCCTTGGGGTCAAAACTGGCCCTGCCCCGAGGGTCACAAGTTCGAACATAGGAACAAAGAGGTAAAACTTTAAAAATCACCTTCTCTGAAACTGGAAGGCGTAGAGCTTTGATATTTGGTATGTAGCATCGCCTAGTGGACCTCTACCAAGTTTGTTCATATGATGTCCCTGGGGTCAAAACTTGCCCCGTCCTGGGGGTCACAAGTTTGAGCATAGTAACAAAGAAGGAAAACTTTAAAAATCTTCTTCTCTGAAACAGGAAGGCATGGAGCTTTGATATTTGGTATGTAGCATCTTCTAGTGGATCTCTACCAAGTTTGTGCATATGATGCCCTTGGGGCAAAAGTTGGCCCTGCCCCAGGGGTCACAAGTTCGAACATAGGAACAGAGAAGGAAAACTTTAAGAATCATCTTCTCTGAAACTGGAAGGCATAGAGCTTTGATATTTGGTATGTAGCATCGCCTAGTAGACCTCTACTAAGTTTATTCATATGATGCCCTTGGGTCAAAATTGGCCCGGCCCCGGGGATCACAAGTTCAAACAACAAAGAAGGAAAACTTTAATTTTTTTTTAGCTCCACTGGCCAAAGGCCAGCGGGCTTATGTCATGGCCTGGTGTCCGTCGTGCATCCGTGTGTCCATCCGTCCGTCTGTGCGTCCGTCCGTCCGTCCGTGTGTTAACTTTTATTTCAAACATCTTCTTCTCTGAAACTACCAATCCAATTTTCATGAAACTTCACAGAAATGATCCTGCCATGGTCCTCTTCAGAATTTCTTGAAAGAATTTGATTCCTTCAAAAACTCTGGTTGCCATGGCAACAAAACTGAAAAATATTGGAAATATTTAAAAATCTTCTTGTCTGAAACCATAAGGCATAGGGCTACCAAATTTGGCATGTAGCTTTATGTAGTAGACCTCTATCATGTTTCTTGAAATTATAGCCCTGGGGTCAAAATTGGCTCTGCCTCAGGGGTCACAAGTTTTACATAGGCTTATATAGAGAAAACTTTAAAAATCTTCTTGTCTGAAACCATAAGGCACAGGGCTACCAAATTTGGCATGTAGCTTTATGTAGTAGACCTCTATCATGTTTCTTGAAATTATAGCCCTGGGGTCAAAATTGGCTCTGCCCCAGGGGTCACAAGTTTTACATAGGCTTATATAGAGAAAACTTTAAAAATCTTCCTGTACCTAGCCATAAGGCCTAGAGCTACCAAATTTTGCATTTAGCTTGATCTAGTTGGGGTCTACCAAGAGTGCCCAAATTATAGTCCTGGGGTCAATTTGGCCTCATGCTGGGGGGGGGGGGGTTCACAAGATTTACATAGGCTTACATAGGGAAAACTTTTAAATCTTGGTGTACATAGCCATAAGGCTTAGGCTACCAAATTTTGCATAATTATAGCATTATCTAGTGGACGACTACAAAGAGGGCCCAAGTTACAGCCCTAGGATCAAGTTTGGCCCTGCACCAGGGGTCACAAGTTTTACATGGGTTTATGGAGTGAAAAGTTCAGAAACCGTCTTGTTACTAGCCATAAGGCCAAGAACTCCCAAATTTGGCATGTTATTCTTCTAATACACATATTCCCCATTTAGTCTGACTGTAGCCCTGGGGTCAAAGTTTTATAAGGGCTTATATAGTGAAGACTTCTCTTCATGGTTTATATTTATAAGCCAGTGGAGCGATACAGGGCCATCATGGCCCTCTTGTTTCTCTTAAATGGGAAGACATAGAGCTTTGATATTTGGTATGTAGCATCTCCTAGTGGACTTCTACCAAGTTTGTTCCAAGGATGCTGCTTGGGTCAAAACTGGCCCAGCCCCTGGGGTCACAAGTTCGAACATAGGAACAAAGAAGGAAAACTTTAAAATTCTTCTTTTCTGAAACCGAAAGGTGTGGAGCTTTGATATTTGGTATGTTGCATCTCAGAGTAGACCTCTACTAAGTTAGTTCATATGATGCCCCTGGGTCAAAACTGGCCCCGCCCCGGGGGTCACAAGTTCGAAGATAGGAACAAAGAAGGAAAACTTTAAATTTCTTTTTCTCTTAAACGGGAGGGTGTTAAGCTTTGATATTTGGTATGTAACATTTCCTAGTGGACCTCTACCAAGTTTGTTCATATGATGCCCCTGGGTCAAAACTGGCCCAGGCCCGGTCACAAGTTCGAACATAGGAACAAAGAAGGAAAACTTTAAAATTCTTCTTTAAAACTGGAAGGCGTAGAGCTTTGATATTTGGTATGTAGTGATTCTCTTCTAAGTTTGTTTGCCCATCTAAGCGCAACAAGTTCATTGAGTTCAGAATTGGGTCATCTTGGGTCATAAACTAGGTCACTAGGTCAAATTAAAGAAATACCTTGTTGGCATGCTCGAGGCCACATTATTTGCTCAATTGCCTTGAAAATTAGTTAGAAAGTTTGTCTTTATAAAGTCTCACTTAAGATTAATTTGGGTCAACTTGAATCATAAACTAGTTCACAGGGTCAAATTAAAGAAATACCTTGTTTGCACTCTGGAGGCCACATTTATTGCTCAATGACCTGAAATTTGGCCAGAATGTTTGTCTTGATGAAATACCAGATGAGTTTGGATTTGGGTCACCTGGAACCATAAACTAGGTCACTAGGTCAAAATAAAGAAATACCTTGTGGGCACTCTAGAGGCCACATTATTTGCTTAATTGCCTTGAAAATTGGTCAGAATGTTTGTCTTTGTAAAATCTCACATGAGTCTGAATTTGGGTCAACTGGGGTCATAAACTAGGTCACTTGGTCAAATTAAAGAAATAGCTAGTGGGCACTCTAGAGGCCACATTTATTATTCATTTGATTTGAAAATTGGTTAAAATGTTTCTTTTGATATAGTCAAAGACCAGTTCAAATTTGGGTCACCTGGGGTCATAATCTAGGACACTAGGTCAAATTAAAGAAATATCATTGGGGCACTCGAGGCCACATTTTTTGCTCAGTTGACTTGAAAATTGGTCAGAATGTTTGTCTTCATGAAATATGAGTTTGAAATTGGGTCACCTGCAGTCAAAAACTAGGTCACATGGTCAAATTAAAGAAAAACCTTTAAGGCTCTCTACTAAGGTGAGCGACCCAGGGCCATCATGGCCCTCTTGTTTAGCTCTACTAGCTGTAAGCCAGAAGAACTTATGTCATGGCGTGGTTTCTGTCGTCCGTCTGTCTGTCCGCCTGTTAGTCTTTTTCTTGTTTACGTGATAAAGTCTGCATTTGAGGTTAAATTTTCGTGAAACTTGCACAGTTTATTTATCTGATCAATAGCTTGAACCCTGTTGATTTTGAAAAGTATCTGGCGATCAGTATGGGAAAAGTAGCCATTTAAAGTTCAAGATTTCAATTCCTTGTTTACGCGATAAAGTCTGCATTTGTTGTCAGATTTTCGTGAAACTTGCACAGATTGTTTATGTCATCAATAGCATGAACCCTATTGATTTTGAGAAATATCTGACAGTCAGTGTGGAAAAAGTAGCCATTTAAAGTTCAAAATTTCAATTCTTGTTTACGCAATGAAGTCTGCATTTGGTATTGAATTTTCAGTTTGTTCATCTGATCAATAGCTTGAACCCTGTTCATTTTGAAAAAATCTGATAATCAATGTGGGAAAAATAGCCATTTAAAGTTCAAGATTTCAATTCCTTGTTTACACAATAAAGTCTGCATTTGATGTCAAATTTTCATGAAACTTGCACAGATTGTTTATCTCATCAATTGCTTGAACCCTATTGATTTTGGAAAAAATCTGACAATCAGTGTGGGAAAAGTAGCCATTTAAAGTTCAAAATTTCAATTTCTTGTTTATGCAATAAAGTCTGCATTTGGTAATGAATTTTCATGAAACTTGCACAGTTTGTTTATCTGATCAATAGCTTGAACCCTATTGATTTTGAAAAAAATCTGACAATCAGTGTGGGAAAAGTAGCCATTTAAGTTCAAGATTTCAATTTCTTGTTTAAGCGATAAAGTCTGCATTTGTTGCCATATTTTCATGAAACTTGCACAATTTGTTTATCTCATCAATAGCTTGAACCCAATTGGTTTTGAAAAAAAATCTGACAATTAGTGTGGGAACAGTAGCCATTTAAAATTCAAAATTACAATTTCTTGTTTACGCAATAAAGTCTGCATTTGGTATTGAATTTTACTTTTTGAAGTTACTGGCATAACTTTCTTCCCAAAGCCACTGACTACTTTTCTCACATGCATCAGAGGTGAGAGGCGAAAAATCCCTGGAAAGAAAGTTTGCCTCAACCGTGTATTGAACTCGCAACCACCAGGTCACGAGTTAGATATGCTAATCAATGAGCTACCAGAGTGGGCCAATCATGGTAAAACAAGTGACATATAGGATTATTGTTGTAGAAAAGCTGACACATTAGCATAATGTGGACAACTTCCTTTAACTCTATACCAAATGAAAAAATTCTAGACCTATCCAAATTGAAAGCATATGCTGGCACATTTAATTTGCAAGCAACAAATTAAATTGCCCATTTTGTTTATCTCATCAATAGCTTGAACCCTATTGATTTTGAACAAAATCTGACAATCAGTGTGGGAAAAGTAGCCATTTAAAGTTCAAAATTTCAATTTCTTGTTTACACAATAAAGTCCACATTTATTGTCGGATTTTCATTTGGTATTGAATTTTGGTGAAACTTGCACAGTTTGTTTATCTCATCACTAGCTTGAACCCTATTGATTTTGAAAAAAAATCTGACAATCAGTGTGGGAAAAGTAGCCATTTAAAGTTCAAAATTTCAGTTTCTTGTTTATGCAAGTGCGTTTTTCATCAGATTTTCTTTATCTTATCAATAGCTTGAACCATATCGATTTTGAAAAAAAAAATTGAAAATCAGTATAGGAAAAGTAGCCAATAAAATTTGAAAATTTACAAAATTAAATGTGAAAATTTACAATTTCTTTTTATGTGATAACACTGGCATTTGAGGTTGAATTTTCGTGAAACTTGTACTGTTGCTTTTATATTATCAATAGCTTGAACCGTATTGATTTTGAAAAACAAAAGAAAATGACAATCAGTATGGGAAAAGGAGCCATTTAAAGTTGAAAATTTACATTTCTTGTTAATGCAGTTAAGTCACATTTTTTATTCAATTCTGTCGAAACTTGCAAAGATTATTTGTATTATCAAGGGATTGAACTCTATTAAGAACGAAGAAAGTCTAGCAATTAATTTAGGAAAAGCAGCCATTTGATGAATTAGTATTGTTTACACAACACGGTCCACATTATTTGTCACATTTTTTTGAAACTTGCAGGGTTTGTTTAAAACAATGAGTACTAAAACCCTTTCAGATTCGGCTGGATTCCAAACAATTGGTTTTGAGAAATTGTACTTCAATTTTTTTTCACTATTTGTTTGATTCACCATGCCTACTTATGCTGTCTTATTGGGTTCAAGCCCAGTTGCAACAACACCCCCCCCCCCCATTTTTTTGTGTGTTTCCTTTTTGCATCATGAATTCATAGTGTATGCTAGAAAAAAAGCAAAATCAATGCCAGTAGAGCAATTCAGGCCCTCAAGGGCCTCTAGTTATTTTTAGTTGGGCACATGTGTACAGAAAATAATTCATGAAACTTGATTTATAGAAAAAAAATACTAAATCTTGTATACGATGGGAGTGTTCCGTACAAGCAATTTCTTCTTTTCCCACATTGTTTTCAGTAGTCTTCAACTTCAGAGATGTAAAAACGTGGGTCTTCTTTCCAATGTTGTAAAAACAAGGCATCATCTGGTAGAGGGTCGAGACAATCAAAATTTGCCAAGGCTCTTAAGTCAAAGAAATTTGCAGACAATTTTAAACACAGCAATACGAACAATTTGGTCTTTTTCCATAATGTTTTCATTAGTCTTCAACTGCAGACATGTAAAAACAGGGGTCATCTTTCAGACTTTGTAAAAGCAAGGCTTCATCTGGTAGAGGTTTGAGACAGTCAGTCAATGAGTATTAACATAGTATGGGAGGGCTAATGTCTAGGAATTTTGATTTGAGCACCATGTGGGAGGAGTGATCTATAATCTGTGGTTTGGTCAGTTGCTAATTAGATTAGACTTGTGGGTACGGTATTTGTATTTGAACTGTGAATATCTCCTCTTCAAACAACATTCCTTAGAAATGAAGAAATATACATTTGGGAACAAAATAGGAAAAGGAGAAATGCCAGTTACTAGCATCAAATTCGCTAGTCCATCAGTACTTTCAGTACTTTAATTTTTTTGTCAGCAACAATTCTGCTTTCAATAGAGAAAAATGTGAAAATATGACTGGCATTCATTACAGAGCTAACTCCCTACCAAAATACAAAATTTTGTACTCCACCAAATTGAAAGCATTTGCAGATGACAATAAATTTAGCTCAGATGATGATTCCTGTCTTTGATAGGGTAGAAAGATCGTTACAAAAGGAGGGTAGCAGCTGGTTAGCTGCATTTTCTACTTTTCCCATGTTTTCACAAGCCTTCTTCTTCAGGGTTGTTAAAACTTGGGATGTTGGGATGGTGTGGCAAAGGATTAACTCTATACTGAATGCCAAATTTGAGACTTGTAGGATTTGAAAGTTATACAGACAATACTTTAACCCAACAATCCCAGCTTTCAATGACCCTGAAGAAGATGGCTTACGAAAATATTGTGAAAAAAGGAGAACCAGCATTTCCTCCTTTTCTCACGTTTTCTACCCTATCAAATTCCATCACTTGAGCCACCCATAATTTGTTGTTTGCAAATCCATACAATATGGACAAGTCCATTATTTTGTGGTTTATCAAAGAGTGAACAAAGTAACTAGAGCTAGAGTCGAGTCTTCTGGTTGTGTCAGTCAGTGAGGCAAGCAATGTCAAATCAGCATGACCCGCTGTATATTTAGACACAGTAGGAAGGTGAGGGAATTAGAAAAAGTTTTTGACACGACCATTATTTTCAGATCAATATTTACCCACATTATTTTGGGCTTAATCAAAAGCCTGATGGCAGTGATGTAATAAAAGACATTGACCACGTCAATTCTAGTTCCTGTATCTGACAAGATTGCAGAAAAATTAATGTTGTTCATGATGTTTTTGATGGGTTGTCTTGTACAGGTATCATTTGATGCACAGTCTTGTCTTTATCAAACAATTCCATGTTCTGACAACCTTGGGAAAGAAAGCTAGTGAAAACATTATACCCAGCATTTTCTTCTATTCACGCAATGTTTTATACCCTTTTCTATAAAAATACCATCATTCGTACATTTATCATCTTCAAGTGCTTTCAATTTTAGCCAGTCTACTGCAATAGACAAATTTGCAATAGAAAAACAATCCTGTGTTTAAACAACCCTGTGGTAAAAGGTCATTTGAAAGCAATGTTGTAAAAGGAGGTAATAGTAGTAACCATCATTTTCTCCTTTTTGGAAAAATTCTATTACTTAAGCCTCATTTTGTTGTCTGCAAATGTTTTCCATAAGGACTAGTCTAAAAGTTTGTTGTATAGTAATTATTTAATTACAGTTTATCTATAGAAGAAAATGTAATAAGGAAAATGCTTGGCTCTACCGATTTTTCCCTCTGTAACTATATGTTTTCAAAAGTTGTTTGCTACTAGATGAAGGGAAATTTTTGCAAGGTTAGTACTCGGTGGAGATCAAGATTAGACAGCATGTGATAACCAGTCTGATCTAGAATGAACTCTTGTCAAGATTTGTTTCTAGATTTTTTCAAACTAATCTTGAAAATGGAATAATTGTCCGTTTCTTGTACACTAACATCAGGCCATAAGGCCATAGTTGTTAAAGAACAGCTTGATATTGCCTGCAAGAAAGCTCAAGCTAAGTTTGGTGCTTCAAAGGTTAAGATGTATTGAATGTACATGTTTGTATTATTTTGGGGAATTTTTTTTTTCTGGTTGCTTTTCTTTTTATTTTAATGTACCCCCCTTCACACTTGGGGCACTATATGGTCTACAACAGTATTCTAGATTGGAAGAGTCAATCTTGCCTATTCAGCGTGTTGCACAAGGTCTTCTTATTCATTTTGTTCTCTTTTTTTCAATCCAGTATGCAATTTATATGTTTGGTACTGTCAGTTAAGGTCAAATTATGTGAGATGTTTTTTATGGCTTTCCTGGGGAGTACTAAATATAATTATGTCACGCTCGCCCATGATCTAGTGATTTTCATGTTTATTTTTTTCTTTTTTGTATGACTATGTCCAATTGTGTACTTGTCCTGAAATAAAATGTTCTGTTCTTATTTGGCAAACAATGTATTTATTATACCTTTATCACACAATCCTTAGTTTTAATGACCCTGAGGAGGGCATTCAACATTGTAGGAAAAGGAGAAAATACTGGTAACCAGCATTTTCTCCTTTTCCTGCAATGTATTCTATCCTAGCAAAAACGCCTTCAATCATTTGAGAAACATTTGATTCAACATTTGATTCATAGTCTGCAAATTCTTCCAATTTGGACAAGTCATCTATTTTGTCGTTTTCTAAAGAGCTAAAGATATATTGCATATTGCAGAAACCTTAGACAAGATCAAACAGAGGTTGCATTCTGATCCTAATCTTTACTATTTTGTGAATATTCTGTTAACCCATTACAGCCCAGAATAAAGCCCAGTGAATACTTCTTCGTGTAAAAATTTAGCTCTTTGCCATGCAACAAAATTTTAAAATTGCCCATATTCAAATTAATTGTAGATGACAAAATAAATTTGCCTACAAAATTGATATTTGACTTGGAAGGGTGGAAAATATTGTGGGAAAAGAAGATAATGCTGCATTTTCTCCCATTTCCACAATGTTTTCAGAAGCAATTTTTTTTTTTTTTTTTTTTTTTTTGGGGGGGGGGGGGGGTAATTTAAACTCAGGATTGTAAGGTAAACACTTGAGATAAATATGATGAAAATAAGTCTTGAAAAAATGGGTTTTGTCTGCTGACTGAAAATGTTTGTCCTGGCAGTGCTTGAGTTTAATCCTACCAAACAATTCAGAGTTTTAATGACCCTGATGAAGAAGCCATTTGAAAACATTGTTTGGACAGAAGAAAATGCTGGCAACCAGGATTTTCTTCTCATCCTACAATGTTTCTAGTCTCACAAAGACAAATCCATTTGAGGCATAGTTAAGCGGTCATCTGCAACTGCTTTCAATTTGGCAAAGTCTATGATTTTGTCATCTATTACAAGATTTACTCCTCATTAATTGTCACAATATTTCACAAGATGTTTTCTATATAGTGTTAAAATTTTAGGCTTGTCCTTGTTGAAAGCATAGATTATGCAGAAGAACAAGTCATTTTGCCTTAACCCTAAACAAAACGACAAAATTCTAGACTGGTCCGACTTGAAAGCATTTGCAGATGACAAATGTGACTCATATGACTACATTTGTGTCTGAAAGTAAAAAAACATCGTGGGAAAGGAGAAAATGCTGGTAACCAGTACTTTCTCCTTTACCTACATTGTTTTCAATTGTCTATTTCTCAGGGTTGTTTAAACTTGGCATTGTGTGGTAAAGGCTTAAACTGCTAAATAAAACAAAAATTCCCACTCACTTGTAAAAACCCAAATATTGTGATTTCAAAGTTGTTTTCACTGGAAAGAAAATACCAGGTCAGTCAATGAAGATCAAAGATCAAATTGCATATTTTGTGTAGTCAGATCTTGATTTTCACTGTCTACAAAGCACCTGGAGTCACACTCAGCAGCCAAAGGGTTAAATGATAGAATTCTAGTCTTTCATGGGGAAATGCTGATTACTAGCAATTATACTTCTTTTCCCCCAAAATTGTCATAGCCTTCTTTCTCTGGGTTGGTAGAAGTCGGTGGTTAATGGTTGGGTATTTCAATATGAGCCATGCCCTGTGAAAAAGGGGTTAAAAGCATCTGCAAAAAGAAAAGTAATGACCCTAGTAAGCCTGGACAGACCACGCAGGCTGACCAGGATCTAACATTATGCTATTGGTCAGTTTTCTTAATGTCCATGGACCAGCTTACCTCATGATTGAGTCGATGTTAAATGGATTTTATGGATCCATAATTATGATTGTGATGACTTGCTTGGTATAATGCACTACAGAGATGCATTAAACTCCCTTTTGCAAGAGTGTAGCTCATATGTGTTTGAACTATTGAATTTGATTTTTTCTTTGGTTTATATATCCTTTTCCTTTCTTGTTGAAATAGTCTTAAACATTGGAATAAAAGAAACAAAAAAGTACATAATCTTATCAATTATATTTTATTTATAATACCCTCAGTAACTATCGAAATTTCATCACCCGGAGATTTCAACATAAAATATCTGCATAAAATTTCAACTTGTATGTTAAAAGTAAACAACAAATTTCATGTTCTTTCATGATAAATACTTTCAATGCCTCTTGCAGCACAAGCAAAATCCTACACAGTGTAGGTCAAGATCAGAATACACAGATGGTGACCTCTGACCTTGATTCTACATAAGACTTGATTCTGATCTACTACCAAATAATCTCTTTGAAGTAAAAATGTATTTTGAAACCTGTACTTTTTACAGGTTTTAGGACTGGTCTATATTGAAAGCTAATACAGAAGATAAATGAAAGTGGTTCGAATGATGACACTTTCCTTTGAACATAAAGAAAACATTGCTGAAAAAGGATAAAAATGCTGGTAACCAGCATTTTCTCCTTTTCCTACAATATTTTCAAAGGCCGTATATCTTTGGGTAGGTAAAACTCCAAAATTGCTTGGGAAAGGGTCGAATAAAGTTAAATTTGTGTGGTAGGCAACAAGACTCTGTAAAACATTAAATAATACCTTGTTTATCCATTTTTACACACTGAAAAAAATAAGCATTCTGATAGTATTGCATAGCAATACCCAGTCCCCTACGGGCCGTATGTATCGCTGGCATGTCAGTGAAATTTTTTAAGTCCAAGGCCCGTAAATGTGTCAAAAAGCAGTGGAGCGGGACGAAACTCGAACTCGATGTGTAAGTCATGGTGGTTGATGTACACACCAAAAATCAGCTCTATATGTAGCACCGTTTAGGAAAAAAAGTGCGGAAAAATGTTTTATCAGTGAAATTTTGTAAGTCCAAGGCCCGTAAATGCATCAAAAAGCAGTGGACCGGGATGAAACTCGAACTTGATGTGTAAGTCATGGTAGTTGATGTTTACGCCAAAAATCAGCTCTATATGTAGCAGCGTTTAGAAATAAAGTGCGGAAAAATGTTTTATCAGTGAAATTTTTTAAGTCCAAGGCCTGTAAATGCGTCAAAAAGCAGTGGAGCGGGACGAAACTCGAACTTGATCTGTAAGTCATGGTGGCTGACTTACACAGCAAATGTCAGGTGAATATCTACCAGCATTTAGAAAAAAAAAAAGACCGGAAAACTGATTTATCAGTGAAATTTTGTAAGTCCAAGGCCCGTAAATACAGGAATTTGCAGTGGACCGGAACGAAAGTCAAACTTGATCTGTAAGTCATGGTGGTTGAGTTACACAGCAAATCTGAGATCAATACCTACCAGCGTTTAGGAAAAAAGTCCGGAAAACTGATTTATCAGTGAAATTTTGTAACTCCAAGGCCAGTAAATCCATGAAAAATGAGTGGACCGGAAGGAAACTCGAACTTGATCTGTAAGTGATGGTGGGTGACTTACACACCAAAACTCAGCTCAATATGTACCAGCATTTAGAAAAATAGTCTGGAAAACTGAATTGCCGGACTGACGGACAGAGTGCAAACCTAAAGTCCCCTTCGGCTTGGCCGGTAGGGGACTAATAATGTATCATTTACTTAGATCCCAAAAGGGTTTACTATTGAGCTGGTTGCAAATGGAAAACTTGCTAATAAGCAGAGCTACAAATAATGTTTTCTAGCAATTAGTTACTCTTCATTGAATTCTTTTTCTCAATTAGTTTTTCACTATTAAATTTCCAATTGAATTAGTTTTCTGTGATTTTTCTTTCAAAGTTTTTACAATTCTAAAGATACAACATCTAGTTCCTCACACCATTATTCTATCTGGGCTGTGCTCTGTAAACACGGGTAACATGCATCTGTAAAAAGTTTCAACCCATGTCAGCCTATGCAGGCTGCAGCCATCAGTTGAACTATTTGTTATTGGTCAATTTTAGGACCAGTCTTCGTCATGATTTAGTTGCTTCACAGACAAAATGGATTTTATGGATCCATGATTATGAGATGGCTTGCTTTGTGTAATGTAACACAAAGATGCATTTTACTACTTTTTCCCAAAGCACCGCTCATTTTAGTTGTCCAAGGCCATTAAAAAGTTAAGACGTCTGAGGCTACACAACCTATTATATGTACGCATTTAGCAGGTAAAGACTGCACTTTCCTTTTTGTTCATGAAAAAAAAAGATGGCAATAGAGATTTCAAAGTTATTTTTCATTCCTTTTTTCCTTTCAAAAAGACGAAATTTGATTTTCAATTACTTTTTCTTTGAAATCAATCTGAAGGAACAAAAAAAAAGCAAATTTATTACCCTGCTGATGAGCAGATTCTTCTTTTACTAACATTTCTCTTTCAAGGGGGAAACAAACGAGAATTCTTATCAATGAAAAGTTTCTTTTCATTCACAAACTAAGGCTCTGTATAAATGCCATTCAAAAATGTGGTTTTGTGAAGACATAAAATCATATGGTTCCTGACAAGATGGGAAAAAAATACAAAAAGCCAATTAGTACTGATTTTCAGTCAATCAACAACAGCTGCTTCTGGCAGTAAAACTCGTCTAGAAACCCTTAACCAAATAATCCCGTTTTAACAACCCTGGAAAAAAGCTTTTGAAAACATTGTGGGAAAGGACATAAAGCCGGTAACCAGACTTTTTACCTTCTCCTTTAATGTTTTCTACTTTAACTCCATACCAAAAATTTAGAAAATTCCAAATTGAAAATGTTTGCAGATGACGAATAAAATGGGGCACAAATGACAGTATCTGTCCGAGATTGTTGAAAAGATTGTGGGAAAAGAAAAAAATGCTGGTAACCAGCATTTTCTTCTTTTCCCACTATGTTTTCAAAAGCCTTCTTTCTCAGGGTCATTAAAACTCGGAATTGTGTGGTAAAGAGTTAAAGAAGACAAATCCCATTTTTTGAACCACTTTGATACTGCAGGAGACCACTTTTATTGTGGATAGAGGAAAAATTTCTCACGACAAGCCATTTTTCCTTTTCCCACAATTTCTTTACAGGCATTAATGTATTTTACCTCGCCTCAAGCTGAAAATCCATACTTTACCAGAATGTTTTATGGTGTTTTCTGTCAATTAAAGGATAATGTAACAATAGAAGAGGTGATTAAGTGTAGGTCAATTGATTATCAAAGGAATGGCGCAATACCAGATTAACACCAATGCTCAATTCCTGATCAAATAGTTTGTTTTTTAGGAAACTCGATCCTGTACCGACTCTTTCTCCCTCGAATTATGAAAAAATGTATGATCGATGATTTTTAACCCATTTACCACACAATCCTGAGTTATAATGACCCTGAAGAAGAAGGCTTTAGAAAACATCGTGGGAACCACCATTTTCTCCTTTTCCCACAATGTTTTCTACCCTATCAAAGACAGAAATCGTCATTTGAGCTACATTTAAGTTGTCGTCTGCAAATGCTTTCCATTTGGTTGAGTCAAAAATTTTGTCATTTGGTAAAGAGTTAATCCAACCTTTCATTACAGAATTTTCATCATGTGATGAGCAATCTCTGTTTCTAATATCTAATCTTTAGCTACAAATCTGAAGTGTATAACTAAAATGAAATACACAAAACAAAATTTAATGATCATTGCTCAATATTTAGAAGTACCGTAATGCTATTGAACCATAAATCCTTTCCTCCATTTATTGCAAACTTACTTGCCTTGAATATTGTGCATGAAAAGATCTACAGCTTGGATATCTCTTGCATATCCCTGAAGTCCACACTTGGTCTCCTTTCAATAGCAACCACGCTTGCCTAAGTCTCTAAAAACACATCCAAGTTTTAGACTTGTTATGTTGAAGCATTTGCAGATGATAAATCGGTCACCTTCATTTGATCAAACCTGTCTTCTAAGGGGTAGAAAACATTTTGGAGAAAGGAAAACAATGCTGGTAACCAGCATTTTCTCTTTATCCCACAATGTTTTCTGTCCTTTTAAGGAGAAATTCCATTTAACTCGTAAACAAAAAGTATTAGTATGCTCACCAGCTCACTTAATAACATTTGTCTGAACTCAATTAACCCGTTACCAAACAATGAATTTTACACTTGTCCAACTGACAGCATTTGAAGATGGCAAATTAAATGCAAATCAAAAACTGAAATTTGTTTTTGGAGGGGTAGAAAATGTGGTAAAAGGAGAAAATGCTGGTTACCAGCAGTTTCTCCTTTTCCCAGAACGTCTTTAAAAGCCTTTTATTTCAGGGTCATTAAAACCCAGGACTGTGTGGTAAAGGGTTGAAGATTTTATCTTAAATGCAACATTATGTCAGATCCTGTATATATGAAGGAAAGGGAATCAAGTAGGTAGTAAAAAGACTTGGTCCAACAATATTTGTCTAGAATGTACCACATGATAAACAACCATAATTCATCACCATATTGTGTCCCCTCAAAAAAAAAAAAAAAAACCTACAAAATAAAATTTGTATCATAGTTTGTCAAAACAACCAATAAGGAGAAGTATACCCCATTCGCATTTCATGGAACAGACACCATGGTAAATGTTATAGGTTTTCAAAATACATGTATTTTCCTTTAGCTCTTTACTAAAACATCAAGTGTTTTAATGACCCTGAGGAATAAGGATCATGAAAACAATGTGGAAAAATGTAAAAATTCCTGAATCAGCATAAACCCACAAGTTTCTGCAATTTGACTATTTTTTTTTTAACCAACGGCAAAAAAAACACATGCCAAAGTATCTTGGTTAAAAATTATATGGAAATTTGAACAAAAATGACTTTAATGGTAAATCTTTTCAAACTTCCCTGTATATGCAATGAATTTTGTAAATATTCAAAAAATCTCATTTTCAACCTTATCAAAGAAAAGTCTCACAGAAATAAAAGAAAACCTTTCAAATAGGCAAAAAATACTGTATTCAATAACTACCAAATATAAAAGCTATCCAAATCAAAAAATCTTAACAGAAATTATTTTTCTAAAAAAAAAAAAAAAAACAACAACATGTATCATATATTTAAAACATCAAATCGCTGAAACTGGCTTAGTTGCTTCCACAGTATAGATCAACAGCATCTGCTATTTTGTTACATACTCTGGTAAAAAAAAAAAACATCCTAGCAATAGCAATATTTTGGCTGGTTCTCCCCACTGAAAGGGTCAATAAGGCTAATATTATGCTTTTAAGATTTCAACTAAGTCAGGTAACACTTCCAATCAATAAGACTACAATGACTTCATCAACTGATAACTCTTGGAAAACATTACTCTTTAACTCTTTGCCTAACAACAAAATTTTACACTGGTAGCAGATGACAAACTAGATACAACTCAATCAAATGGATTTGTCTATGAAAGGGTAGAAAACGTGGGAAAAGGTGAAAAATGCTGGTTACCAGCATTTTCTTCTTTTCCCACAATGTTTTCAAAGGCTTTCCTCCCCAGGGTCGTTAAAATTTGGGATTGTGTGGCAAAGGGTTAACAAGTGACAAAATTCTGGTTTTGTCCTTGTGTAAAGCGTTTGAAGATGACAAACTGAATGTAGTTAAGTTTGCCCTTGATTGGGTAAAAAAAAATTGTGGGAACATGAAAAAATGCTAGTTACCAACATTTGCTTCTTTCTGTCAGTGTTTTAAAAAGCTGTCTTGCTCAGGGCCATTAAAATTTGGGACAGATTGAAAAAGGGTTAACTACAGCAAATGCTCCTTACAAAAAAATTCCTTCATTCCCCAAAATATACCCCAGCAAAAGCAGATACAAGTGACACAACTAAGAAAAAATTCAAGACTGGGATATTGATACCATTTTCCATTGATATGAACAGAATTGGGGGAAAAGGTGGAATTGTTTTACAGCAACAATTGCCCCTTTTTCTGTAATGTTTTCAAAAGCTTTCTTCTGCTAGCACAGTGAAAAATTCTACACCAATTAAGTTATTATAGTTAAAACTTCTACATTCTTTAGACATTTCTTTTAACAAACTTTGACACAAATGAAAACCAATAAAAAACATCTGAGTCATGCTCTGTGAAAAGGGGCTTAATGATTCAGGTCAGCCTGCACAGGTTGACCTTGGTCATGACTTTTTGCTGTCAGTAAAGGACCAGTGTACTCAAATGATTCCGTAGCTTTTTGTCCAAAATGGATTTTATGGGTCCATTGTGTGATGACTTGCTTGGTATCATGCATCACAGAGATCATTAAACCCCCTTTTGCCAGAGCATGGCTTGTGTCTATGAATCAAACTACATGATATATTATGAATTTCCCACATAATTTCTCTCTGGTGCCATTAGTTTTGCTTTGCTAAGGATTGATAGTAATCCTGCAAGACTTTCCAAGCTTTGGGTGCCATAAAACCATCTGGGGGATTCTGACCCTCTCTGGCAAGTTTTCTCATCCGTGTTCCAGATATGAAGTCATAATCCTCCTTTTTCTCTGGGTTGTAGAAATCCATTTTCTTGAGTTTAGTGTTGTATGCTGCTACTCTGAATGGGACAATCTCTAACTGTGTAAGGCCTGGAGCCATGGTAAGTACCTAAATAGAAAGAATACACAGTTAGATGTTGCTAACTTGAACACCAGTGGGACTCACAGGTATAGGAATGAAACACATTATTTGATTAACAGTCGCCACAAAATTTCAAATCAAAACGATGTGTTTTTACAAAATATCTTTATTTGGGTAAGAAAATTGCTTAACCCTACACCAAACAATTCCCATTTTTTTTGCTGGTTCAGCATTTTCTCCTTTTTCCACAATGTTTTCTACCCTTCCAAAAACAAATTTCAAATTTTCAGTCACATATCCTTGTCGTATTTGGTAAAGAGTTACCTAAAATGACTCAAAATCTGTCTCAATATTTTTTTAACTGCTCAACTATTTTGAAATAAGATGTAAATGAGAGAAGTAGTCTGTGGAAGTTTACCTTTGCACCATGGGTATGTTCAAACAAATCTTTCCCGCCATCTGGGTGTGGCATACCAGCTGGATCCCTGCCCACAATGTAGAAGTTTGCCCCAGTAGACATTCTGGCTTTAGCATGCCACTGGACTTCAGTGGGACCGGCATACATCATGGGTGATGGGAAAATGGCTAGCACAGTGCTGTCTGGGTCTAATACACCCTCGTCTAAAATGGCTTTGTGCTGTTTCATTCTGTGAGGGAGGGGCACATCATCATCCTTGGTCCATCCACCTGTGTGTAAAAAAATATAAAAAAAATTATTGGACTGTTTGACTGATATGTAAATGGAAAAAATGTTGTCAGTCCACAGAAAAAGCCTGTGTTTTGGTCAAAATATCTCACATTATAAGACATACACAGTAAAGAAAAAAGGAACAACATACAATGTACCTGTAATTCTCATTAGATATGAAAATCCATTTCTCATTGTCCAGTTGCAATCAATTTTTCAGTATGTAACTAATTCACTACAACAAAATCAAAGACCTCCAACTAGACTAAACAGTTGACACTATGTAACATTATACACGTCTAAGTCATCATCATATTTAATTAATGAGTATCATGAATATTGATACAGCGGCAGATAATGGGCGGTTATGATGTTCCTATAATGAACAATAATGTCTTGGTGGGACGTCCACAGAGAATTTGGCTATTTAAAAGCAGACGCTCTGCCGGAAAAAGGAGAGAGAAGGAGATAGTTTGGTTGTTGAATTGTAGACCCGCGCCAGCGGTCTCTGTTTAGCAGGGATGGCTTTCCCCTGAATATTTTCTCTCGTATATTGTGGGTAGTTGCATTTACCCCGTAGAATTATAGAGAATGGATTTATGTTGTTAATAAACGTTTGTTCGTCACCTTCAGACCCTGTTTTCTTTCCTCCAAATTATAATATTCCACTATACGATCACATAGATTTATTCTGAGGTAGTAAAGACTGCCACTATGTTACATAATGAGGAAGAAAATATTTTGGTGCCGTGACCAGGATTGGTGATCCACCAAGTAGCGAACAGGGGACTATCGTTTTCGGAATACTTAAAAAAAAAAAAGAAAAAAAAAAAAATTGGATTTGTTCACAATAAGCACAAATGGAGAAGAAAATCCCCAACATCAAAAAATACTTTCGAAATTCCGGTGACGGAGGATTGGGACGCCGAGTATCAAACGGACAAACAGGAGGCGGGAAAAAATGCAGACCCGTCTTTCAAAAACATTAAGATTACTTGGGTTGCTTGTCCCTTGTGTCGAAGTTTTTTATGTCATGGACAAAAGTGCGGCCGCTCGGTATTCGATTAACAGTGGTACATATTTGTTCTGTTGCTAGTGAAGCCGGAGTGCGGATGAGAAGCCAGAGCTCTAGACCTAACAACCGAAGCCAAAATTGTAAGTAATATTTTTTTGTCCTGAATTATTGCAAAATGACCAGCCAAGTACCTGATTTAGGGATGGCATTAAAATGTTTTGCCGAACAATTAGGTGGTCTGAGAGATGCTTTTCAGGCTCAGGGAATCTCCCATGTCGTTCCAAATTTTGACGGAAAACAGGCAGAATTTCATAATTGGATTAAAGCTATAGAAAAATATGCTTTGTTGGCACGGCTACCCGACGATCAAAAACGCTTCATTGCTTTACAATCTTCCTCTGGCCCCGTAGCTGATTTTCTACAAAGATATTTGAACTCTCACCCAGGTTGTAAATGGGACATTTTAAAACAAGAGTTAAGTGCACGGTTTGCTCTCGTGTCGGACTCGATGCACGCCCTTACCTTGTTAGGACGCATAAGACAAGGTAGAAATGAGAACGTACAGATATTTGCGGAAAGATTGCTTAACTTAGCACAGCAGGCTTTCCAAGATCAAGGGGGACCCATAATGGAGCAACAGTTAATAGGTTTTTTTATCGATGGCCTCGTGTCAAATGCCATCAAAATGAAAATTTTGAGAGAAAGTCCTAACGCGTTTCAAGAAGCTATCAAAATTGCGACGGCCGAGCAAAATCTTATAAATAGGTTCAATTTAAGAGTACACGGTCATGGTTTTAGTGGGCAAAACCCAGAACCAATGGAAATCGATCATAGCCGACCACCGGGGTTTGGTCACGGGCGGCCAATTCAAAATTGGAACGGAAGGCGACCGGGACATGGTCAAAGGGAGTATAAAAGGAGACCTTTTGATCGAAAAAACTAGGTAGGCCTGTTCGGATTGAAGCCGACGGACGGGCAGAACATAAAGTACATAAATATAACATTAATATATCAGGTAGTCCAAACTCGATTTTATTGAATGTGGGTAAACAAAAATATAGAGCTCTCGTAGATTCTGGAGCAGAATTATCATTAATGCGACGCTCAGTCTATAATAACCTTAATAATAAATCTAAGCTGTTCAAGAAAAATATTTGTTTACAATCTGTCAGCGGCCAAGCACTGAAAATCGATGGCTGTGTTAATCTCACCTTCCTCGTTAAAGGACTAACCCTGACCCATACATTTGTGGTAGTAAAAGATATGAATCGGAACTTAATTTTAGGACGTGATTGGTTAAAACAAAATGGGGTTAGGATGTATTTTGATTTGGGTTTGTTAAGAATCGACAAAACATATGTTCAATTACAAGAAGATATACATATTTCGTCCGTAGTTAGGTTGAGAAAAAAAACTCGTTTTAAAACCTTTGACGAGTTACGCGGTTGATTGTAGGCTCCAAAAGAATTTGAGCTAAGACAAAGAAGTTTTATGTGAACTGCCTGAAGCAGAAAAGGGGTTTATCTCTACCGAACCAGGCGTTAAGTTAGTGGGGTCTGTTTCAAAAAGTAAAATTAGGAGATTGCCGATCATGATAATGAATACTACTCAGAAAACAATTAAGCTGTGTAGGGGCTATGTGGTTGCAGTTGCAACTCCCGTTAGTGAGCATTGTTGTGTCTCTTTAAACAGAGAAATTGCTACTAACGACCAGAAATTTGATTTGTCAGAGTTGAAATGCGCAGACGAATATAGACGGCAAGTTAGTAAATTAATTCAAAGGAATAGAGACCTTTTTGCAACAAGTTTCAAAGACTTGACTGGGACTGATACTGTACAAATGACAATAGATACCGGGGACCACCCTCCTATTAAGTGTAACCCTTATCGTTGTCCGTTAAGTGATAGGCAACGGGTAGAAGATGCTGTTGATGAGATGTTGAAGGCCGAAATAATTGAAAAATCAAGGTCACCATGGGCTTTTCCGATTGTTTTAGTGCGCAAACCAGATGGGTCTACTAGATTTTGCTGTGACTTTAGAAAATTAAACCGGATTACGAAGAAAATATCTTACCCTTTACCGGTCATAGAAGACATTTTATCATTACTAAGTCACGGAAAAATATATTCAACATTAGATCTTTTCAGTGGTTATTGGAACGTAAAGTTGGATCCGAAAACCAAAGAAAAAGCTACCTTCACTTGTCACATGGGAACTTATACTTTTGGTTGTTTACCATTTGGATTGGTAAATGCAGGTGCATTGTTTCAAGAGCTCATGAATATCGTTTTAGAGGGATTACCGTTTGCCTTTCCATATATAGATGATATAGCCATTGTTTCAGAAACACCAGAGCAACATTTGGAACATATAAAATTAGTTTTTGAAAGGTTGCGTGAGCATAAATTGAAACTGAAATTGAAGAAATGTAATTTCTTTAGAGAAGAGATTAAATATTTAGGCTTTCTTGTAAATAAAAATGGAATTGCTCCTGATCCAGAAAAAGTCAAAGCTATAAGGGAAATCAGCCCACCTACTACTGTAAAACAGGTAAGATCATTTTTAGGTTGTGTAGGATGGTATAGAAAACTTATTCCAAATTTTTCGGAAGTAGCAGAACCTCTGATTGTATTAACTAGAAAATATCAGAAATTTCGTTGGGGAGAAGCTGAAGAGCTTGCGTTTAAAGAGTTAAAGAGACGTTTAACAGTCATTCCGTTATTGACTTACCCAGATCCTTCAAAACCTTATAAGTTATATACTGACAGTAGTAATTACACCATTGCGGCATGTTTGACGCAGAAATGTGAGGAAGATAAAGATTTTCCTGTAAGGGGTTTTAGTAAGGAAAGACCAATTTATTTTCTGTCTCACAAATTAAGTAAAACACAACAACGGTATTCTGTAATCGAAAAGGAGGCATATGCCATCGTCTATGCTTTGCAAAAGCTTCACCATTTCTTGCACAATAGTAAATTCACAATTTATACAGATCATGCTCCGTTACAGTACCTTTTAAAAGGAGATATTAGGAATAAAAGAATTCAACAATGGGCTTTAGCGATTGCTGGGTATGATTGCGAAATTCAATATATTAAAGGCAGTATGAATAATGTTGCCGATTTCTTGTCTAGAACGCCAGTACAAGTTGGCGAAGAAAATCAAATTTTGACGGAAAATGCGTCAGGGAATGAGGAACCACAAATTGACGACACATATTTAGAGGTAAATGTAATTAATTCGGACAAAATCAATCCAAAAGCATTTGTAGCAAGCAAATTACCGGACGTAGATTTATTGGATGAGCCTTTGCCAAAATTAGGCCATTTTGATATGTCGGTAGAACAAAATAAAGATAAATCGATTGTAGAAATAAAAAAACATTTAGAGGAAAATACCGGAACGAACACCGTACGGAATAATTATATTCATTTAGATAATGTTGTTTATTATCTGTCTAATGCAGACGCCGATCCCGTCTTACGATTGTATGTACCCAGTCATTTACGGAAATATGTAATTAGACAATACCATGATTTAAATGGTCATATCGGGACAGAAAGATGTTTTTATACGATAAAGAGCAAATATTTTTGGCCAAATTTGTTCAAAGATTTACACGCCTACATTAATAATTGCATTCCATGCCAAACTCGCAATGCGAGGCAAATTAGAGCCCCTTTACAAGAAACAGAAATACCTCCGTTTCCGTTTAGTAGGGTAAGCTTGGATGTCAGTGGACCGTATCCGGAGAGCTTGTCAGGGAATAAGTACATTGTTACTTTCATTTGTATGTACTCCGGTTATATAGAGTGTTTCCCAACGCCAGAAAAATCCAGCTCTGTCATTGCTCATTTGATAGTAGAAGAAATCATACCGAGATATGGGTGTTGTTTAGAGGTGTTACACGACAATGGGTTAGAAAATATAGCAAAGCAAGTGCAAGATTTGTTATCATACATGAAGATAAACAGCGTAAAAACTTCATATTATAGCCCCCGTTCAAATGGTTTATGCGAAAAATCCCATTCTACACTGTTAAGTGTTATAGGGAAACTTATGAATGAAAATTCATCGTGGGAATTATTGATTCCCCAGGCCTTGGCAAGTGTGAGATTTACTGTAAATTTGTCTACAGGCTATAGCCCTTATTTCCTATTGTTTGGCCGAGACGTGATATTTCCGTTAGATACTGTTTTGCAACCTAGACGCAAATATCAGGGGGAAGATCCCATTCACTCAATATTGCAATTACAACATCAGGCATTCACGCACGTGCATAGAAATTTGCAGAAGGCTTGGAAAAGACAAAAACGATATGCTGATAAAAACGCACAAAGGGTGGAATTTAAAGTAGGTTCGCCGGTGTACTATAAGAATTTTAGGAGAACTTCAAAATTTGCGCCCAAGTTCCTACCGTATTATAGAATTATTGAGCAAAAAGGGCCAGTAACGTTCATAATAAAATCTCAATTGGACAGCACGACTACCAAGGCAACTGCTGATCAACTCAGGTTAGCTAATTTAGATTGGGGTGACTTAAGGCAAGGAAATATTTACAACCCAACAGGGAGACCACTTAGAAAAGCACAATTAGCAATGCCCCCAGAGCAATCTTTAAGTGATTCGGAAACGTCTGACTCCGAACGTGAGTTGCAGAGAGGAAAGGGAAAATTTACTAGGCGTTATCGGATGATGCGGTCAAGTTCGGACGACAAAGAAAATATACCCTTATATGAGCTAAAACAAAGGTTACAGGCTAGGAAGGAGAGAAATGAATCTCTGAATAAATTAGAATCAGATCAGTCCATGGACGAGAGTGAAAATCAATATTTTACTTCAGAAGAGCAAGATGACATGAAAATGGACATTGACCTAGTTGACAGACAGATTAAAAACCCAGGATTAATCTTGTTGGAAAAGGGTGATCAGAAGAAAGAGTCTGTAGGGTCAGAGATTAGTCCAATAGAGAAAGAAATTGACCTTAAATAGAGTAAGGTTAATCTTTTCTCTGAGTTATTGCATTAACTTTATGTACTTTATGAAAAAGGCTTTATATAATGACGAAAATTTGTATTATTATTTGTATTTTACAGAGGGAGTAAAGTGTTCTTCCGCGAACCAATATATTTGCAATACCACCATTTACTCCTTAATGATGAAGTTTGTAGGCTTGTTAGTATTGTGTGGCATGTGTGTTATTGCCACAGATTTGAAGAATTCTGTGTTCTTTCAAAAGAGGAAAACATTTAACATTGTACGATCAACATGGTTTGTTAGTATTATATTGGATTTAAAACCATACGTGGGTTTTCTAAACGAAGTAGGAAATAACTGTGCAAATACACAAAGGTTGATTGCTAGCACTCAAATGAAATTCAGGAGTACAGTACAAAATAGTAGTTTTATCAAACAATTTGAGTTTTTAGGGAAAGAAGTGAGAGAACTGGAATTGGGGCATGAAAATTTAAATATTTTGCTCAGGGAGTATCAAATTCTCATGACGCGGTCAAAAAGAAGTATTCTCCCGTTTGTAGGAAAGTTAAGCACATTTTTATTTGGTACGGTAAACGAAGATTAACTACGGGAATTAAAAGTAGCCATCAATCAGTTGGGACGGCAGCAATCCAATTTAGTTCATGTTGTCCAAGAACAAATAACGGTTATGAATCGCTCGAGGGAGCTAATATCGGAAAACAGGTTGGCTATAAACCAAATTAATCTAAAGCTCAGGGATCTTGATATGAAAATGGATAATATAACTCAATATCTCATCCACCAGATTTTTGACCTTAATGATTTCCTGGAATGTTACACTCAGTTACTTCATACTGTCAGTGTTTTAAGGCAAATGATTCAGAATGCGTATGTATTCAATGATCACTTAAAGTCTGAATTAAATGTTCTCGGTACAGGGAAAATATCTCCTGAAATAATATCTCCAAAACAACTTAGAGGTTTGCTTTTGAGCATTAAATAAAAAATACCACGCTTAGCAAAATTACCTTTTAACCCGGAGCGTCGTCTATGGCAATATTATGAAATCTTAGAGGCAAGTACGTTTATGGATACTGATCAAACAGTTATCGTACTAAAGATTCCTTTGAGGGACAGTAGGTTTCAATTCGAGCTATATAAAGTGTTGAACTTAGAAATGGCATTGAATTATACCCCTCGAGATATGACGGCATACATTGCCCTGCAAAGTCAATACCTGGCTATCAATTTAGAACGTACCAAATACATGTTATTAGACAAAGAAAATGTAAAAAAAATGTAGTCGCCCATCGCTGAAGTATTGTGAAGTATCGAATCCAATTTATAACGTTGTTTCAAGACAACAATGCCTGGTAGCATTGTTTTTGAATCAAACGGAGAACATTACGAAGTTATGTGTCAAAATGATAAATGTGAATGCGAGGTTGCCATTGATTACCGAAAAAACAACTTTGGGCGGTGACTACAAAGAGCCCGTTACAATTTTCCGTAGTCTGTTATGACAAGAAGGCTGTGACTAAAGAGATAATTATAAACCCCCCTTTGGGAGTTCTCTATCTAAATTCATCTTGTAGCGCCAACAATGATTTTGTATCATTAATCGCGGGATCAGATACGAGTATTACTTTTAAGATTGACGACCCATTCATACGACTCCTACGGAAAATTAATTTCACTGGTATTTCTTTGTACAGGGAAGTTAATCAAGAATTACCAAAATTCATGAATAGTTCTCTTTTGCTCCCACCCATTCTGGATACCGCGGATAAAATTCCCATGAATAAATTACTCACGGAACTAAGAAATGTACAATCCCCACAGTTTACGTTTTTGGAACAATATGGCTTTTGGGGCCTCCCTGGTCTGATCCTTATCGTTTTGGTTATAATAATAATTGTTATCTTGGTAAAGAATCGTAAGAAAATAAAAGGGTACTTGGTTGGTGGAATGCAAGGTTCAGGGCGGAAGAATATTACTGAAAGTTGGGAGCTTCACGAGATGAAGGGTGAAAGAAACTCATCACCTGGGATCACGGGAAACCAGTCCACTTCCAACCAACAACATAGAGGAGAAGAAACACAGGTGGTACATCTATATCCACAAATTGACCTTTCCAGTGAGGGAGATGGTGAAAATAGAAGTCGCCATGAATAGATACTCTTAACTCTTCTTCTTATATTACTGATATATGTGTGTTGTATATTTAGATATCTTTCAGTGGTTAAAGTGTTTATGGATATAAACAGAGATAGTGAGATTAATGAAGTTTCACGTATTATTCATTAAAGTGAATTGCCTGAACTTTAAGAGATGGCAGTGTTTATATAACGGTGACTCTCAATGTTTTTTTTTTTTCAATTATTGATGCATCTTTTATTGTTATACATGTTTCTCTTATATACATGTATATTCCTGTTGTAGGTGTATTGAATCTGTAATTTCTATTTAGATATTATGAGATATGATGGTTCAGCGTGTATGTTACTGGTTTAATTGGTTGTCTGTCTATATAGACATACATCCTCAAGTAAGGGGGGTGTGTAACATTATACACGTCTAAGTCATCATCATATTTAATTAATGAGTATCATGAATATTGATACAGCGGCAGATAATGGGCGGTTATGATGTTCCTATAATGAACAATAATGTCTTGGTGGGACGTCCACAGAGAATTTGGCTATTTAAAAGCAGACGCTCTGCCGGAAAAAGGAGAGAGAAGGAGATAGTTTGGTTGTTGAATTGTAGACCCGCGCCAGTGGTCTCTGTTTAGCAGGGATGGCTTTCCCCTGAATATTTTCTCTCGTATATTGTGGGTAGTTGCATTTACCCCGTAGAATTATAGAGAATGGATTTATGTTGTTAATAAACGTTTGTTCGTCACCTTCAGACCCCGTTTTCTTTCCTCCAAATTATAATATTCCACTATACAATCACATAGATTTATTCCGAGGTAGTAAAGACTGCCACTATGTTACAACTATCTGATCTATTAATCAAAATCTGTTTTAGAAGAGCTTTCCTATTTCTCATAATATTGATTTCCATTCTTGCCATGTGAAAACCTACTGTTTCAGATAAGGGTTAACATGAACAAATTACTTGCAGCTATTCTCTTACCAATGATGAAGCAGTTTTTAATTGTTCCAAATCCTGTTTTAACCCTTTACCGGACGACAAAGTTTTAGCCTTGCCTAAATTGAAAGCATTTGCAGATGACAATTTCAATGTGGCTCAAATAGTGCAATTTTTCTTTGATAGGGTACAAAACATTGTGGAAAAAGGAGAAAATGCTGGTTAACATCATTTTCTCCTTTTCCCAAAATGTTTTCAAGAGGTTTCCTCCCCAAGGTCGTTAAAAGGCGACATTGCGCTGTAAAGGGTTAACTCTGTACAAGGATGTAACTATAAAACTATAACTTATAGAGTGAGTTCATTCCCTTGTAAGTACAATAATTCACAAGTCTATTTCTGCCCAAGGTCAGGAAGTTGAGAATGGGTTGCAGCTTCATATATGTGTATGTAAACATTATCAAGGCTTTTTTCTATGTCGTCTAAATATAATTCATTTGGCAATGAGGAAAACCAATCCCTCAATGTTCCCTTAGGCTGGTGCAGAAATTTTTGAGTAAGGCACAAAAGCTTCCAACCAAAACATATCATATATATGTAGTTTATGAATAATATACCACAGTGAAGACAACATTTTACTACAACTGCATACAGATACAAAGTAAGGTATGATTAATTGGTACAATACTGTAGACAATGCTGTATTGATTTATGGTGAAATATTATGTAAACCACAGTAGTAATATTTTAACCCTTTACCACACAATCCCGACTTTTAACGACCCTGAGGAAGGAGCCTTTTGAAAACACTCTGGGAAAGAGAGAAAATGCCAGTAACCAGCATTTTCTCCCTTTCCCACAATGTTTTCTAACCTATCAAACAAAAGTCACATCATTTAAGCCCCATTAAAATTGTCATCTGCAAATGCTTTCAATTTGGACAGGTATAAATTTTTGTCATGTGGTAAAGAGTTAATCAATACCAGTCTTGAAGAAAAGGCACCTTTTCAAAGTATTCTACTTTGAATAACTAGATATGACAATGAAGAAACTATGTGAGAGGCACCCTGGGACAAGGGGATTTAAACCAAGCAAATTGTCTCATAACATGAATCCACTTTAGTTAAAACTAGTTGAATCATGAGTGATCCTTTAACATGCAGATCCATTAACTCTTTACCACACGACAAAATGTAGACTGGCCCAAATCCAAACCATTTGCAGACGACAAAATAAATGTGAACGAAAAATTGAAATTTATTTTGTAAAAGGTAGAAAACATTGTGGGAAAAGGAGAAAATGCTGGTTACCAGCATTTTCTCCTTTTCCCACAATGTTTTCAAAAGGCTTCTTGCACCGGGTCGATAAAAGTCAGGATTGTGTGGTAAAGGGTTACACCATCTCTTCACAGAGCATGACTCATCTGGAAATGTCAGACAAACATACCTAATGGATGCAGAAGTAGTACCGGCTTTTTGTATCCTCTCTCTAACAATTTACGTTTTGTGTCCGCCATTAACAAGGCATGGCCATTGTGGATTGGATTTCGCAACTGGAAAGCAAACACTGCATCAGCCTGAAAAACAAACAGTGTCTCTTGATTTATTGTGGCATGGGTTGATGTTTTGTTGACCTATTACTGTACACTGTGATTCTGAATTGGGAAAAAATATAAATGAGCCACTCTCTGGTAAAAGGGGGTTTACAGCATCTCTGCGATGCATGATACCAAGCAAGTCATCACATAATCATGGATCCACAAAGTCCATTTTGTCTTACATCCAGCTAAATCCTGAGGCGAATTGGTATTTGAACAAGCAGAAAATTTTTCAAGAGCAAAAGGTTTCAACACAGGTCAGCCTGAGCTGACTGCACAGGCTGACCTGGGTCAATACTTATAGCAGATGCATCAAATCCCTTTTTTCACACAGCATGGTTTAAATAAAAAATAAGAAATAAAAATCAAACAATCAATATTTCAGGAAAAAAACATAGTACTTTTAACAGACTACAACCTCAGGATGACATTTTTTCTGCTTTCAGGAGACCAATTTGGAGACATTATTGCAAAAGATGATCTTATGGTTACCAACATTTTTTCCTTTTCCCACTATGTTTTCAAAGACCTTCATCCTGAAGGTTGTTAAAACAAGTGATTTGTTTAGTAAAGGGTTAATACACATAGGTATTTTATGTATGATGCAGAGCAATTTATTTATGATACTGATAATACAGTATGTATACCCCAATTTCTCTAAATTTATGCCGTAGTTCATTTGGGGTCAGTCTGAAATCATCCAAACCATCATTCCACGTGATTCTCTCCAAGACTTCGAGATCCCCTCCAACAAGCCAGTCCCCACTCGCGTATATCATCTGAAACAATGAAGAGCCATGTACAAGAATGCTCTGTGTGTCTTGATGGAGACAGGCCTTTGCAGATAACATGGATTAAGATTAAGATCATACTGCACAACCATGCAGAACAATTTTGTATCCATACCATCCCCCTATCTAGTCGAGCCTATAAGATACAATTATTTCAAAGTTTCATTGGATCGTTCTTCCAGCTATCAAAAGAGGTCTAGTAAATATAATCATATGGAACTGAAGGATCATCAAAACTATTATGCAGTCATTATGATGGTGACAACTCACTTATTCATGCTTTCTTGAGCTTGACTTGCAGTATCTTGCTTGAGGGCACCCGAATATGACCAGAGCAGTTAACCCTTTACCAGACGACAAAATTTTAGCCTTGTCTAAATTGAAAGCATTTGCAGACGACAATTTCATAGTGACTCAAATGGTGCAATTTTCCTTTGATATGATAGAAAACATGGTGGGAAAAGGAGAAAATGCTGATTACCATCATTTTCTCCTTTTCCTACAATGTTTCCAAAAGCTTCTTTCCCAGGGTTGTCAAAAGGCAGCATTGTGCAGTAAAGGGTTAACTGCGGTTGAACAAGGATTTACTCATTACAAAGGCAACATTTTAAGCACTGAAGGACTGGTAACAAAAATGCAGACTGGAAAATGTTTCAGGCTTTGGTAAACAGGAATTAACCCTTTACCAAACAATCCTGAGTTTTAACAACCCTGAGAAAGATGTCTTATGAAAGCATTGTGGGAAAAGGAGAAAATGCTGGTAACCACCATTTTCTCCTTTTCCTGCAATGTTTTCTACCATTTCAAGGACAAATACTATCATCTGAAAAACATTTGACATGCCTTCTGTAAATTCCTTCAATAAGGACCAGTCTAAAATTTTTGCCATGTGGCATAGGGTTAACTATTTACTAGTATGCACCAGACATAACTTTAAACTTGTCCATACTGTAAACAATGGCAGATAACAAAGTTTATCAGGCTAAAATGATTAATTTTTCTTTGAAGGAAACAAAACATAGTGGAAAAAGGAGAATGTTATCCTTTTCTATTGATGTTTTCAAATGACTTCTTCTTCACATGACAACACAAAATTGCTTTGTAATCGGTTAACTCTTTGCCACACAACAAAAATGTGGCCTTATCCAAATGCAAAGCATTTGCAGACAACAATTTGGATTTGGCTCAACTGATAGAATTTGTCTTTGATATGGTAGAAAACATTGTGGGAAAAGGAGCAAATGCTGGTTATCAGCATTTTCTCCTTTATCCACAATGTTTTCAAAGGGCTTCTCTCTCAGGGTTGTCAAAACTCGGCATTGTGTAGTAAAGAGTTTAACCCTTTCCCAAACGATAAATTTTGGACTGGTCCAAATTGAAAGAGTTTGCAGACGACAATTTTAAATTTGATGAAAATGGCAGAAAGTTATCAAAAAGGGGAGAAAACACTGTGGGAAAAGGAGAAATTGCTCGTTAAGAGCAATTTCTCCTTTTCCCACAGTGTTTTCAAAAGACTTGTACTGCAGACACGTGAAAACCAGGGCTTGTTTGGGAAAGGGTTAAGAAAACACCATTTTTCCAACTATATCAATCTCTCATCTAAAAAATAAAATCATCACATTCAAACTCCTGAATTTTTTAGAAACAAACAATGGATAAATATTAACTGTTAGGCTGCTAAACGTGACTCAAGGCTCTTTTGCAGACTGTGTTGATCAAGATCAGACTGCACTTCCTCGATCTTGGATCTACACTGTCCAAAAAGGAGATATCTTTCCCCTCAAAAAACCTTTGGAATAGCAAACTTTAGGATTTTACGATCACCTTGAAAGTTTCATTTCACTTATTTAGCAGGATAAGGGTTGATACAGCAACACTGAACCATTAGGATGGCAAGGTCAAACTAAGATAATTTTGCAGGTCTTTTGATAAAGATTGGATTATACATAGCTTATAGTTTTGATCTTAGATATACATAGTTCCAATTTAGTAGGATTTTTTTGACAATACAGCAATAAAATACTGACAACTGAGCATTTTCTATTGACAGAAAATACAAATTTAATTTGAAGTGTAGCCTAATAGTTAACTTCCTTTGGACCATCTGAGATTTTGTTGCCTCCTATGATTGAGGCCATGTATTAAACACCACAGAAAAACAAAGGGTACCTTCACATAAGGATGTCCTGTGTTGCTGGTCCCAAACTGTCGGCTACATCTCTCCTCCTTTCTATGCTCGTAAAATTCTGGATTTCGTAGAATGGCAACTGGTTTTCCTTCATACTTGAGCGTAAAAGCTGCACAGCCATCCAGCTTATTTTTGTCATTGTTCTGCACAGGAAGTACAATTGGGATGGACTGATTGGTCACACCACCTGATTGGAAGAAACAGTTAAGCCAATGATAAACATCGCATAATATCATCACAGAAGTTGACAGGTTCTGAGATATTAAATATGATGGGAGAAATCGGTAGATGTCAGATTAATTTTTTGATAATTCATGTTTTTTACAGGGCTCTCTCTACACAAACACAAAATTTTCACACTTGTTCAAGTATTTTCACCTTTTCTCACAATGGTGTAAAAAGCTTTCTTCCTTGGGCTTGTTTGGTAAATATTTATTTTCCCTCTCTCTATACACGAAATATTAAAAAAAAAAAAGCATAAAGCAGTACTTCTTCCTATTTCAATGTATTCAAATGCTGTCTTTTGAATTGTTGTCCATTTAGTTTATGAAACATGGAATATTAACAACGACCTGTTTTACCTTCAATACATGAATACTGAAAATCAGAAATTTGTTTTTACTTCTTTACAATTTGGCAAAATTTTTTGTGCATCAAAACTGAAAACATTTGCAGAGGATATGTGGCTAAAATTATGAGATGCCATTGAATGGATAGAAAGCACTGTGTTTTTTCTCATGGCTGTTAACTCTCTGCCAAACCACAAAATGTTGACTGGACAAAACTGAAAACATTTGCAGACAACAAATTAGATGTGGCTAAAATGATGATTTCTGTTTATGATAGGTAAGAAAACATTGTGGGAAAAAGACGAAATGTTGGTTACCAGCATTTTCTCCTTTTCCCATAATGTCCAAAAGATTACTCTTTCAGGGTCGTTATACATATAAGTCGGGATTGTGTGATAGAGTTAAAGCATGGGATTGTTTGGTAAATGGTTAACGAACAACTACCATCAAGGAGACATCCAAAATGCTGGCATTGCAGATATTCCCTCTCCCTCATGAACCCAGTCAGAGGCGATGCCCATCCCTCAGAGAGGACCTGGGTCCACTGCAAGTCCAACTGAAAGAAAATGTTAGTCAGTGATAATAAGTTCCATATTTGAACAGTAGATAAAAGGCTTCTGAAAACATTGTAATAGAAGGAAGAAATGCTAGTTATCCACAATGTTTTTTTCCATTCCAGAGAACTTCTGTTTCTTTGAACCAATTTCCATTTTGCGATACATATATTCACATGTTTTCACCTGACAAGTCTAACATTCTTTGTTGGGAAAGGGTTTGGTGCAAAGCTTGGTCATATCCAAGTTAAACTCAGAACAACGGTGTTACCAGGACTTTAGAATCAGTTCGCATTCTGAATCAAAATGAACTCGGAATTTTGATGGACATTCTAAATCAAAGAAAAAATTAAATTTCCAGGGTGTTTTGATCAGTTTCATTTAACTCTTTACAGAACACTAAAATCTTCGACTTGCCCGAATTGAAAGCTTTTGCAGATGACAAACTGATAGTTCCTCAAATGATTACAAATAAATTATTCTAATTCTGTTACAGCCATTTGAAGTAAGAGATTTATCATGAAAAGCTGCACATTGAGGGCAATTTTGATTTGATATGATGCAAAATCTTTTGGGAAAACAGAAAATTTTAAAATGAATTTAAGTCTTTACTGTATGACAAGAGTTCAAAATCATCAATAGTGTTTAATGGACGAAATTAACTGTGGATCATTTTGCCATGGCTTACCTGTGAAAATTTAGAAAACACTGTGGGAAAAGGAGAAAATGCTGGTTACAAGCATTTTCTTTTTTTCCCACAAAGTTTTCAAAGGCCTTCTTCCCAAGGGTTGTTAACACATTGGAATGTTTGATAAAGGGATAAACAGTACCTTGGTGATTTCCATAGAAGGTAGTGAGTCTGCCTCTGCTTTGACAGCCTCTAATCTGGTCCCAGGTACAAACAGTTCCTTCACAGTGTGCACAGCACTGGAGGGTACCACTTCCTACAACAAGATTTAAATTCACCCCTAAGCTGATAAGCTCGACTCACTGACCTTTTGCTGACAATGTAGATCAAGATCGTGCAGATCAGAACGTGCAGTCTGATCTTGGATCTACACTGTCCAATAATGGGATATTTGTCTCTAAAACGTAAGTTTGAAAAGCATTCTTTGGGTTTTGACTATCAGCTTGAAAGTTTTATTTAATTTATTCAGCAGGATACAGGTTAAAAAAATTTAATTACTTTTTACCTAGATCTAAAAAACAGAAATAGTTATTTTCAGTAATTTGACATAGATTTTCTGAACTACAAGATAGATGTGCATAAATTCACTTAAAACTAGGGCACTGTATGTGCTTGGCAGCAGCTGCATTTTCAGGTCACAAAGGGGCATAACTGAGTAAAACATATTACAGATTTACCTGTCCTTCAGGTATGGGTTCCCCTTGTGACAACAAATTTATGTGGCTCAAATGTTAGTCTTTGAATGGATAGGGAACATCGTGGGAAAAAAAGAAACTGCTGGTTTCTTCTTTTTACACAATGTTTTCAAAAACTTACTTCCTCAGGGTTGTAAAAACAAAGGGTTGTTAACCCTTTACCATACAATCCAGAAGTTTCAAGAACCTGAAAAGGACACTTTAGAAAAAAATTGTAGTAACCTGCAATTTCTCCTTTCACCACAATATTTTTAAT
This sequence comes from Tridacna gigas, assembly GCA_945859785.2. Taxonomy (NCBI): domain Eukaryota; kingdom Metazoa; phylum Mollusca; class Bivalvia; order Cardiida; family Cardiidae; genus Tridacna; species Tridacna gigas. The sequence goes on along the minus strand of OX244030.2, from coordinate 44,350,988 downwards.
CTTTGAAAGACAAGTCCAATCTTCTAATCTACATTTAACTTAATGTCTGCAAATGCTTTCAATCTGGAAAAGTCTGGACTTTTATCCCCCGGTAACGAGTTAAACAATGACTTATCTCCTACCTTGTCCACCAGGTGACCAACAATCTCCTGCACACATTCGTCAATGCTTAGTTTACCAGCCTTCACCACTACTTCAGGGCTATCAGGGGGTTCATAAGCAGCATCAATACCAGTAAAACCTGGTGGGAATAGTGACAAATATCTGGTGATCCTCCTATGTTTATCAACAGTTCAAAATATCGTTTTAACCCTTTACCTAACAATCCAAAGGTTTAATGACCTTGAGGAAGGCTTTGTGAAAACTTTGAGAGAAAAGGAGAAAGTGCTGGTAACCAGAATTTTCTCCTTTTTCCTGAGCGTTTCTACTATATCAAAGACAGAGATCATCTCTTGAGTTACACTGAATTTGCTGTCAGCAAATGCTCTCTACATGGGCAAGTCGAAAAAAAATTTGTGTGGTAAACAGTTAGTTTTGAATTCCAAGACTAAACACCTGATCAAATCAAATCATTTGCCTGATTGGCTGTAGTTTTCTATCTATCTTATGAACTAATTATGAATAAATAAACTAAATCATTCAAAGCACCTTTACTTTCTCATAGGTAACTGCCACAACAAAATGCATCACTTGATGCTTGTATAATATGATAAAGAATGCTCCTAGCTCATATGAACATCTACATACTTCAACACTTTGAACCAGTCCATCTCACCTGATCACTACAGACCTGTCAATTTAAGAGGGGTAGCAGTGTGGTTCACAACATGTCACAACAATATTTTAGACTTGTCCATGATAAAAGCATTTGCTTAAAGCAAATTAAATGAGGCACACACAATCAGATTTGGCTTTGACAGGGTAGAAAACACTGTGGTAAAAAAAAAAAAAAAAATGCTGGTAATCAGCATTTTCTCCTTTTTGTACAATGTTTTCTGATGTTTTCTTCCTTATGGTTGTTTAGAAAGTGGGATTGTTTGGTAATGGGTTGAATTTTAATGCTACTCTGTCACACAGCAGCAAAATGTGCATAATAAAAAAACTTACCAAAAATAACTTTGCAAAATGATTAGCAAATCAAACCTTTGTAGATTGACTCTTTTGCAGCAAAGTAAATTAATCTGTCTTTTCCTGAGGGGCCAGACAGACACTTCTGCTTCAAATACAAAGGCTTTTTGGTCAGACTTAAGTTGCAGACCCAAGATCACACTGCACATTCTGTGCAGCCTGATCTTGATCTGCAGTATCTGCAAACAAGAGGGCCATGATGGCCCTGGATCGCTCACCTGAGTCAACAGGCAAAATTTCACTCCAGGGTCATAATGACCCAATTTAAAACTCATCTTAGATATTATTAAGACAAACATTCTGACCAACTGTCAGGTCAATTGAGCTGAAAGTGTGGCCTCCGAAGTGTCCAAAATGTATTTCTTCAATTTGACCTAGTGACCTAGTTTATGACCCTATGTGACCATATTTCAAACTCACTCCGAGATATTATCAAGACAAACACGCTAATTTTCAGGGCAATTGAGCTAGAATTGTGGCCACTTGAGCGCCCACAAGATATTTCTTTAAATCTGACCTAGTGACCTAGTTTATGACCCTATGTAACCCAATTTTGAACTCATCCAAGATTTTATCAAGACAAACATTCTGACCAAGTTTCACAAGTATCTGACTGAAAATGTGGCCTCTACAGCCCACACAAGGTTTTTCTAAGATTTGACCTAGTGACCTAGTTTTTGACCGCACATGATCCAATTTCGAACTCGTCCAAGATTTTATCAAGACAAACATTCTGACCAAGTTTCATGAGGATCGGACGGAAAATGTGGCCTCTAGAGCGTACACAAGGGTTTTCTAAGATTTGTCCTGGTGACCTAGGTTTTGACCCCACATGACCCAATTTCAAAACTTGTCTGAGATTTCATCAAGACAAACATTCTTTCCAAGTTTCATGAGGATCGGACGGAAAATCTGGCCTCTACAGCGTACACAAGGTTTTCCTAAGATTTACCCTAGTGACCTAGTTTTTGACCCAACATGACCCAATTTCAAACTTGTCCGAGAATTTATCAAGACAAACATTCTGATCAAGTTTCACAAGTATCTGATTGAAAATGTGGCCTATAGAGCGCACACAAGGTTTTTCTAAGATTTGACCTAGTGACCTAGTTGTTGACCCCATATGACCTAATTTCAAACTCATCCGCGATTTTATCAAGACAAACATTCTGACTAAGTTGCATGAGGATCGGACTGAAAATGTGGCCTCTAGAGCGTACACAATGTTTTTCTAAGATTTGACCTAGTGACCTAGTTTTTTACCCCACATGACCCAATTTCAAGCTCGGCCGAGATTTTATCAAGACAAACATTCTGACCAAGTTTCATGAGGATCGGCCTCTAAATGTTGCCTCTAGAGCGTACACAAGGGTTTTCTAAGATTTGACCTAATGACCTAGTTTTTGACGCTACATGACCCAATTTCAAACTCGTCCGAGATTTCATCAAGACAAACATTCTGACCCAGTTTCATGAGGATTGGACTGGAAATATGGCCTCTAGAGCGTACACAAGGTTTTCCTAAGATTTACCCTAGTGACCAACTTTTTGACCCAACATGACCCAATTTGGAACTTGTCCGAGAATTTATCAAGACAAACATTCAGACCAAGTTTCACAAGTATCTGACTGAAAATGTGGCCTTTAGAGCGCACACAAGGGTTTTCTAAGATTTGACCTAAAGACCTAGTTTTTGACCCCACATGACCCAATTTCGAACTCGTCTGAGATTTTATCAAGACAAACATTCTGACCAAGTTTCATGAGGATCGGACTGAAAATGTGGCCTCTAGAGCATACACAATGTTTTTCTAAGATTTGACCTAGTGACCTAGTTTTTGACCCAACATGACCCAATTTCAAACTCGTCCGAGATTTTATCAAGATAAACATTCTGACCAAGTTTCATGAGGATCAGACTGAAAATGTGGCCTCTAGAGCGTACACAAGGTTTTTCTAAGATTTGACCTAGTGACCTAGTTTTTGACCCAACATGACCCAATTTCAAACTTGTCTGAGATTTTATCAAGACAAACATTCTAACCAAGTTTCACAAGTATCTGACTGAAAATGTGGCCTCTAGAGTGTATACAAGGTAAAAAGTTGATGACGGATGACGCACGACGGACGCTGGATACAGCACGATCACAATAGCTCACCATGAGCACTTTGTGCTCAGGTGAGCTAAAAATTTTTAATTTCACCAATGTCATTAAGTTTTGAAGGTCTTATTTACTGACCACCTACCCTTAATGATCCCAGCACGAGCTTTCTTGTACAGCCCTTTCACATCACGAGCCTCACAGACTTCCAGGGGTGTGTCCACAAACACTTCAACAAACTTCAGCCCATTCTGAGCGTGGAGTTCTCGGGCACGGTTTCTGTCCTATCAAACACAATAATTTTTGCTTCAAGTCAGAAAAATATGAGTCATGTTCTGTGAAAGGGGGGCTTAATCTATTTGCAAAAAGTATCGACCCAGGTCAGCCTGCCCGGACTGCACAGGTTGACCTGAGCCTACACTTTTTGCTTTTGGTAAATTTTGTGCATGTCAAAGAACCTGTGAATCTCATGATTCAGCGGGTTGTTAGAGAAAGTGATTTTATGGATCCGTGATATGTTGCCATTTTTATGGTATCATGGATCATGGAGGTGCATTAAGCCCCCTTTTCAGAGCATGGCTCATATACCATTTTATGATTACTAATATACATTAAGCATAAGCTCAATCTCTTAGTGACATTTTCAGTATCTTTGTGACATGTATTTAAATGTCATTGAAACAATGTTCAGTGAAGAGAGAAGAATGAATCCTGTGGAAATAAGTATCAACAATCCTCAAAATGAAGTTGCCACAAGCTGAGATTTGAACTGAAGACTCATGAACTAAGTGCTGTGTACGTTACTTACTTATTTACCAAACTTAGCAATGTTGGATACAGCTCACGGACTTGTTGGCAATTACAAGCGAAAGGCTTTTTTTACAGAGCGCCAAACCTACCTTTGTGTAAGGACTGATGAAGGCAGTGATACAGACAATGCCACCATCGGCAAACAACCGCGCGACTTCAGAAATACGCCTGATATTCTCCTCCCTATCTTCCTGACTGAAACCCAAGTTCTTGTTGAGCCCTGTACGAATGTTGTCTCCATCCAAACTGTAGGCGGGGATACCTTGACTCACCAGGTACTCTTATAAGGAGAAACATTTAAGGTTTTGTATGACTAATATTTTTAGAATTTTCAAACTGACGATAATTTTGGCAGGTACACACTTTCTGTTTAATATTTTGACTCTTCAAGTGTCAGTATCAAAAGCAGTTTTGATCTGTCATATTGATCAGCAAAACTATTTATGTCTTTCTGGCATTTCTTCACTCTGTACCAAATGACAAAATTTTCAGACCTACCAAAACTGAAAGCATTTGCAGACAACAAATTAGAAGTCGCAAATTCTGAAATTTGTTTCATAAAGGGTAGAGAACATGGTGGGAAAAGAGGAAAATGCTGGCAACCAGTATTTTCTTCTTTTCCCACATGTACATGTATTTGAATATGAAGGAAAGGGCAGGCTAAAAAAATCCTGACAAGATTGATTTCACATTTATTTGTACAGTCTACTTATATACAAGCTGCTACCAGTCACCAGATGGCCTCTCTATCTCAAAACATTCCGAAATCCATTTTATACTTTTATCTTTTGACATGAGAGTGCCTTTGGGCAAGGTACTGCGTTCCTACCTAATACGGGCAAGGAACTGCATAGTTCCTGCCACATATGAGCAAAGTACTGCATAGTTCCTGATGAAGCTCAAGAAAGACAGCCATAAATGAACTCTTGCCATTATACATTGACTGAAAAACTGTTATGAGCATTCAATCAATATTCCCTGACAATGAACATTCAATCAATGTATTTCTCTTCTTTCAGTTTTCCTGTCTCTGTCTCTCTCTCCAAAAACTCTTTATCAAAGTTTTAGACTGGTCCAAACTTACAGATTTTGCAGATGACAAATTAAATGTTGCTCATATAGTAAGATTCATCTTTGATAGGATAGAAAACATCGTGGCAAAAGGAGAAAATGCTGGTTATCAGCAAACATGTCAACAGTCCTTTCCCAAATCATATTTTTTTCATACAACACAAAAGTTATTATATTCAGTCTACTTTCTTCCAACATTATCATACACATGTGTTGTTATTTTTATTGGCAGGTCTAAAATCAACCTGTCCTAGAAAAAATTTGCAGCTTATGGCTTTCAAAATTTCCTGTTGTCTGGTAGAGAGTTAAACTGTCAGTCAAATCTTACCATTATCATATACATACCTTCAAGAGCAAAAGAAATGGTAGTTTTTCCGGCACCAGAGAGACCAGTCAGCCAAACAGTGCAGCCCCTGAACCCTGATCTAGATCCAATCACTTTCCCTCTCTTATCTCTTGATACATTGTGCTCCTGGTAGACCACATTGGTTGCCCTTTGTACAGCCTGAAAATAGAGAAAAAACAGTCCAAACTTTAGAAATGGGGACATTGAAGTATGATACACTTGTTTCATCCTAATTCAATACTCCTTACTCCCTGAACACAACTCTTCCTGCTATGTGTAACAGGGAGAAATTTCTCTTAATGCTGCTTTCCTGATAGAGCCATACTGTTCATTTAGATTTTCCAAAACTTGGAAAAGGTTAAACAGACTAAAGACTGTTTATTTTAAGCTAGGCCAAGCTGGCTGAGAAAGAGAGAAACAGGAGAATACAGAGATTCAAGTACAGAACATTTGAAAAGGTGTCACTGAAGAACACAGTAACTGCAGAAATAAGCTCATCTTCTTTTTATTGTAAGAAAAAAGTACCATCTGCTGTTGATGCTACTACATGTATATAATGTCTTTTTGGATTTAAAATGACAAACAATAATGGCAACATGATTATAACACCACAAAATTACTGGAACTACTTTTTGAAGTGAATACATGCACACATATGTTGTCTGTGGAAATAAAAAGACCTAAAATCTTTTGTAAAATTACTTTTCTGTCGCAGATACTGATGCATGCCTGACCAAATGACCACAAACTGCGCAACTTGCTGCTGAACCCTTTACCACACAATCCTGACTTCTAACGACCCTGAGAAAGAAGCCTTTTGAAATTATTGTGGAAACAGGAGAAAATGCTGGTAACCAGCATTTCCTCCATTTCCCACAATGTTTCTAACCTTTCAGAAACAAGTGCAATCATTTTAGCCACATTGAAATTGTCGTCTGCAAATGCTTTCAATTTGGACCAGTCAGAAATATTGTTGTTTGGTAAAGAGTTAACAAAATTCTGCCATCGCACTCAAACTCCTGTCTCGTGAGATATCAATTTTTCCATGCAGCTGAAGCAAATACAAGCCAAAGGAAAGTTACTACAAGACATTCTGTAAATTTGTATATTGTACATCATAAAACCTCATGATATTTTCTAATGCAGATGGCTGAGCAAAGGGACTAAATCATTACTATGTTAGATCAATTCAATCCTACCACATAAGAGTTTATTGTGATACAAAGGAGGTACATTTGAACAAATAGTCACAATATAATAATCTTCTTCTTTTCACCTATAATGGGATACCATTTTGTGGGATTTACTGTTACAAAAATGTATTGCTTCTTGTCCCTCACTGTTTTCTAAACTTGTTGACAACATTAGACAAAGTCTTTCTGACTGCTAAGAATTTGAAGTGAAACATGTACTGCCACTTTTGTATAGGAAGGCCATATCCAAATACAAAATCATATTCATACTCCAGGGTTATTGTATGCTCTCCTATGTACATGAGAAACAACTATTCAAATATTTGTCTAGGTACATACATAATTTTCTGTACAACTACCTCAAAAAGGTGGTCTCTATAAAACTGATTGGTTTTTAGGTCAGGTTCTGTTATGTGCGATTTTGATCAGCAAAGTCAGCAACTTAAATATTCCTTTTGGCTCTTAACCCTTTACCACACACACCCGACTATTAACGACCCTGAGGAAGAAGCCTTTTGAAAACATTTTGGGAAAAGGAGAAAAATAATGCTGGTAACCAGCATTTTCTCCTTTTCCCAAAATGTTTTCTGTCCTTCCAAAAACAAATTTCAATTTCTGAGTCAAATTTATTTTGTTATCTGCAAAAACTTTCAATTTGGATCAGTCTAAAATTTTGTTGTTTGGTAAAGAGTTAACCCTTTGCCAAATAATTCTCAAAATGCTGAAAACCAGCATTTGCCTCCTTAACCCTTTACCACAAAATCCCAAGTTTTAACGACACTGAGGTAGAAGGCTTTTTAAAACATTGAGGTAAAAGGAGAAAATACTGGAAACTAGCATTTTCTCCTTTTCCCACAATGTATTCTCCCCCATCAAAGACAAAAATCATCATTTGAGTCACATTTAATTTGAAATCTGAACATGCCTTCTATTTGGTCTTGTTAAAAATTTTGTCATTTTGTAAAGAGATGATGGTATAAATTTGCTTTCAACTTGAAGTGCTACTATATCATGTGTAGCAAACTGAAATATGAAGAGCTCATTAACTGCTCCTAAGATCCTGGAAGCAATCATGTAACACTTTTTTCAGACAGTGAAAACAGAGTCTGCAAAACCATGCAAATGAGAATGTGTCCAAATACATTCTGAGAAATCACTATATTTGCATTTTCCAATATTAGGCCCACAGGGTTAAGTCTGTTTCATTTATTTTGCATTCTTAACAGCTAGGACTCCTTGATTAACTCTTTACAACACAGCAAGATTTTAGACTCATCCAAATTGAAGGCATTTGCAGACAACAAAATAAACTGTTGCTCAAAATATGGAATTTGTTTGGAAAGGGTAGAAAACATTGTTGGTAAAGGAGAAAATGCTGGTTCCCAGCATTTTCTCCTTTTCGCAGTGTTTTTGAAGGCCTTCTTCCTCAAGGTCATTAAAAGTCAAGACTAGTTGCTAAAGGGTTAAAATGTAATCAACATACTGACTAAAATATCTTGACAAAACTACTAAGTAGAAATCTAATAGAGTGGAAATGCACTGACCATTCTTTATTTCTATCCCCTTTTCATTCCCACTGTAAACATATCCCATAATGAAAAATTATTCCTCTGGATCTTTCTTGAAAATCATAGGGTGCTTTGCAAAAATTAGATCAAACTGGATAGGTATAAAGCATGTCATTGTTCAGTGTATTTGTTGGCTTTTTAAAACTTTTATGGTTGCTTTGGGCTTTTAAGCAGCTTTCAAAGGTATTTCAACTATATCTTGACAGTGTAGATCCAAGATCCCATAAGACTGCATGCTGTGTTCTCCAATCCTAATCTAATGTATAAGCAAAAGTGCTCAAAGCATTCTTTTGCATTCTGAGGAATTATTTCATGTGTACCATCTAGCGTTTAATTAATGGAAGATACAGCAGCAAAATAAACAGCTCAAGTCTTTTGCTTGTTTAACGTAAACCAATGTAAGAACTCATAATGAACTGTCTCAACAACACATACATTATTTGAATGAATACCGACAACCTTGAAGCAAGGGAAAGGTTTAAAGGGTTTATATTACCCCACATTCAACAGTATCTGACAAATTCTTGTGTCAAGCAGAAAAGAAGAAGCCTTTTATCCCAAACCACTAATGGAATCCCATCATGGTTACTGTAAAATTTCCATGCATGAATGATACCATCTTTTTTTGTGCTGAATTAGGATTTCTCTTAAGCCAGATTTTCTGTAAAGCCCTTGATAAAGAGAGTGGTGAAAGCAATAAAATGTATTCACTTTGAGTAGTAAATGACATAAAGTGTCTATCCAAACATTCAGGATGTAGCAGAGCTGTATAATTGCACTCTTCATCAGTTGCAGTCTTAACCCTTAAAGCGCTTTTCATTACTATATTTGCCTTTGCAGCCAGTGTAGATTAAAATCAGGCCACACAAAATGTGTGGCCTGATCTTTGATCTACACTGTCTGCTTTGCTGAATTACTGTAGACAAAAGCTACCAGGAAAATTGCAATTATTTGTGGTATTCTTGGTTGAAAATGTCTGACAGGTTTATTCGGTGCTCTGAGAGGGTTAAACTTATATCTCAGAAACCTGTTCAACTTTAATTCTGCATGGATCTCTCTTGTAATGTTTATACAAATTCTGCATCAACCCTAGATAAATAGAGAATACGCAAATAGAATAATCCAAAGCGATCTCAGTCACAATTTTCGGATGTTTAATTACTACAATAAAGTTCTATATATGTGAATAATGCAATTTTTATTTTAAAATGAGAGTGCCAATATAAAGGAACTTTCAACATGTATTTGTCTGTCACATTTTTCACATCTTTTTCACAATGAGTACAAATCAGATGTTAAAAGATAAATAGAATACATACATAGTGTTGTCGTATATCAAAAATATCTAACAAGGTTGGGAGAACTGATAATTGTAGAGCCTTGGCGAGACAATTATCAATTCTCACAACCAAGTTACATATTTTTGATATACAACAACACTACATACGTATTCTATTTATCTTTTAACATCTGATTTATACTCATTGTGAAAAAGATGTGAAAAATGTGACAGACAAACATATGTTGAAAGTTCATTTATATCGGCACTCCCATTTTAAAATAAAAATTGCATTATTCACATATATAGAACTTTATTGTAGTAATTAAACGTCCGAAAATTGCAACTGAGATCGCTTTGGATTATTCTTTTTGATAAGACACAGTAAACAAGCATTCAAATGATGTCACAGGTAGCAGTTATACGTAAGGCGAATCATTGGAAAGTAGAGCACATGCTTATGACATTGTTCTTTTTTCGTGAGCTTTCTGTAGTAATCATTACTATTTTTGGAATACATTTTATTCATAAATGGTAATGGGGGCAGATTCACTAGAAATCGCTGTTCTATAAATATCTGTGGCATATAAAAAATCTATAAATATCCGTGGTATATAAAAAAAATATGGGTGTTATTGCATGGATATCCAGTTAGTCAAAAGTTCAAACAAAAACAGTTAAAATTGAGATATAACACTGTGTTGTATGCAGAAATTAAAACCCAATTCTCACTCTGAGCAATTTCTCTTCTATGATAGTACTTAGGTAGAACCAAAGACATAAATGAATACTGATATAATGTTGAAAATTTGAAAGCAGCTTAATACACCATTCAATCAATCTGTAACAGTTCTCTATTACAGGCACTTCTTATCTCTGTCTACTTGTACTTGACCCCTTTCCACACAATCCTGTGTTTGGACAACCCTGACTGATTGAGTGGTGTTTTACACCGCTTTCAACATAATTTCAGTCATATCACGGGGACAAGTCACATATTCATGTATTTCCTGGGTTTCACAAGTACTAGGCTTAGGGCTCTGAAGTGTCTTGCCCAAGGACACTCCATGAAAAACATAGTGGATCCAGTGAGGTTCAAACCCAGCGCCAGTCCAGGTTGCAAGTTCTACACTTTACCACTGAACCATGCAGGACACTTTCAATAACCCTGAAATAAAAGGCTGTTGAAAGTATTGTGGGAAAAGGAGAATGTTGTTCTTATCCCACTGTATTTTTTTTTACCACCATGAATTCCATCATTTGAGCCGCATTCAATGTTTCATTAGTAAAATCTTTTCAGTGTTATTGTATGAGTAAAAAAATTTTATCATCTTGTAGAGAGTTAACCCTTTACCACACAATTCCAAGTTTTAACGACCCAAAGGAAAATGCCTTTTGAAAACATTGTGGGAAAAGGCGAAAATGCTGCCAGCATTTTCTCCTTTTTCCACAATGTTTTCTACCCTTCCATATGTGATTTTCTTCTTATGAGTAACAATTATTTTGTCGTCTGCAAAAGCTTTCAATTTTAGCACGTCTAAAATTTTGTCATATGGTAAAGACTTAGAGTTGATCCTTAGAGTGCAAAAAAAACCACAGAGACCTTTTCAGTCCATTTATAAGTTAGAGCCAAGATTATCCAATTTCAGGGTCAGTTTTGTACAAGATGGTCAAGCAAAGCAGACAGTGTAGATTGTAGATCAGACTGCATGTTTTGTGCCATCTGATCTAATGATCTACACTGGCCACAAAGGCAACTAGTCATGAAAGGCACTTTAAAGATTATGATTCAATGGCAGATTGACATAAAAAATCTTGGAATATTTTAGCTACATTCAACATAGGGCATACTGTCTGGTACAACAAGATTGACAACTGATACTGGTTTTCCATGAATATAAAGCCTCTGATTTCCATAAAAATCCTTTCCAAAATCAGGAAGGCCTAACTCTTGTTACGAGGGCTTTAATGGCTCGAGACAATCAAGTGATATTCTCTTAAAATCAAGAAACCCTCTTTCCAAATTGCTGATGTTATTCTACGACCAACATTTTCACTCTTTTACGAAACAAAAAAATTTTAGGATTGTCAAAACTAAAAACATTTGCAGACGACGAAAGAAATCCGACTTAAAAAATTGAAATTTCTTTTTGTTAAGATAGAAAGCATTGTGGGAAAAAGAGAAAATGCTGGTTACCAGCATTTTCTCATTTACCTAACTTGTTTTCAAAAGTTTTCTTTTTCAGAGTCATTAAAACTTGGGACTGTGAGGTATTGAGTTAAAACAGAATATCAAATTTATCCTTATGATTTCATGGAGAGTTCTAAATAAATGTACACTGTAAAGTGGATATATCTAACTGATATGCAAGTGTGACTTGCTGCATGACCTTTGCATAACTTTACTTATAACATTGCTGCACAAACTGTCATCTCGCAGTGTGGTTTTTTATTCTAACAAGACATATCACTGTATTACTTGCAGATCAGGATCAGTACATAAAAACCTGCAACCTAATCTTGAGTTCTTCACAAGATATTCTTTCAACAGTCTCTTGTGTTGCAATTATAACTTGGATTTACTTTGACCAAAAATTTAAATTGCAACTTCATTTTTGATTAAATACCTGCAGGGCATTCATATCTGAGCTGTTTTGACATTTCAATTACATTTAAATGATCTACCTTTCAAGACCATACAAAAAGTTGATATATTCTTGTTCTGTGTACTACATCAGTAAAGTTAGTGTATTTCCCCTTGGGCAACATTATGCTTAGTATTATATTGTTTTGTTTGCACCACTTTCACACTTTCAACTTTGAAATACCGGCAGTCATATCACTGCCAAAGCTCGCTTTTTCATGTTTCCTTGGTTTTACTGCTTGAGTCTTGCCAAAGGACAATCACAATAAAAGCTCAATGCCTCAGCTGCACACTGAATTCAAAGCCCACAGATTACAAATCTTAGACATAATAGACCTTATTATATATTCTTGAGTAACAATTCTGCTGAGGTTTGATGACCCTGAGAAAGAAAGCTTTTGAAAACATTGTAGAAAAAGGAAAAAATGCTGGTAACAAGCATTTCCTCCTATTCCACAAGTTTTCTATCCTATCACAGGCAAATTCTATCATTTTAACCCTTTACTGCTTAATGACGCCTTTTGATGCCCCTGGGAAAGAAGCCTTTTGATAACATTGTGGGAAAAGGAGAAAATGCTGGTAACCAGCATTTTCTCCTTTTCCCACAATGTTTTCTACCCTATCAAACAAAAGTTGCATCATTTGAGCAATACTGAAATTGTCGTCTGCAAATGCTTTCAATTTGGACAAGGCTATGATTTTGTCGTCAGGTAAAGGGTTAAGTCATGTTTATTTTGTCTTCTAAAATGCTTTCAAGTTGGACAAGTCTAAAACTTTGGTATGTGCTTAAAAGAGTCAAAGTACTTTTAAATTCCTACAACAATTCACTCCCAATCCCTGTTGCTCTACACACACAAAATATCCAATGGCAGACAACTCCTCCTGCCTTTCAGACTACCATTTATAATGCTGTTATCAAATGAGAAATTGCTCATAATGAGCACAACTCTTGCCACAATTTTTAATATATATTTATGCACATGCTGATTTAACCCTGTGCTTCACAAGAATTTTTTCACATTCATCAGCAGCCTCCGTAACTTGTTTGAAAGAGATAGAAGATTTAACAAGAGCACTGCATGCGGGTGCCAACACTCGGCTGTTGTTGCTTGATTTTCAGTGAAAATTCCAAGTCAAAAAAGAGGCATATGACAACACCTTGAATTTTTCTGAAAACATCTGGGCTAAAAATTATTACAATCATATGACAACACCTTGAATTTTTCCGAAAACATCTGGGCTAAAAATTATTACAATCTTTTACCTACCATCATTGCTTCTGTTATGTTGGAAGCCATTATAAATCTAAAACATTAAATGATCCAGTCAAAGTGAGTTTAATTAATAGAAAAGCTCTGACAAACGAAAGCTGAAACCTATACAGGCCCATATATATAGGAGACACACTTTGTCTTGTTTGTCAGTTGAGTTAATTGATGAGATTTATCATTTGGCCTCATTACCTCAACCCTTAACTATCTAGATGACATTTAACCTTTAACTCTTTTGACACCACAAAATTATAGACAGTAACTGTTGTCCAAATTCAAAGCATTTGCAGACGATAAATTAAAGGTGGCCTTAGTTACAATATTTGTCCTTGATGAGGTAGAAAACATTGTGGAAAAAGGGGAAAATGCTGGTTACCAGCATTTTCTCCTTTTCTCACAATGTTTTCCAATTTTCCCTACGGCAGTTAAAAGCTGGGATTGTGTGGTAGAGGAATAAGCCTGTACCTAACATTATCCCTTGTTTTAACATCCTGAAGGAGAAGGCTTCTGAAAACATTGTGGAAAAAAGGAGAAAATGCTGGTAACCAGCATTTTCTCTTACTTGCATAATGTTTTTTACTCTTTCACAAACAAAGTCCACCACCTGAGCCACTCTGCCAACTTATGCTTTCAGGTTGACACTTAGTCTCAAGACCTTGTTGAAAGGTCAACTCTTTACCACATGACAACATATTAGGCTCCTCCATTGAAACCACTGGTAGACTGTGAATGTTGTAATTTTTTCTGAAAGGGTGAGATTTGTTTTTCATAGGTTAGAAGACATTGTTGGAAAGGAGGAAAAGCTGATAACTAGCATTTCTTTTTACAAAAGTTTTTTTTTTAAAGCCTTTTTCCTTCAACACTGGTTTGAATGGTAAAGGATTGAAATAATGAGCTGACTGTTTCTAATTTGCTAACATTTTAGACGGTGTACAGTCATGTGATCTTCTATGTTCCATGGTCCAGTTCAAGAAAGAGTAGAAAACATTGTTGGAAAAGGAGAGAATGCTAGTTACCTGCATTTTCTCCTTTTCACGCATTGTTCTCAAAGTCTTTTTCTTCAACATAATGTCCGACACTGTGTTGCACATGGTTAACTCTTTACCACACAATCCCAATTTGAAGAAGACCTTTGAAACCATTGTGGGAAGAGGAGAAAATGCTGGTAACCAGCATTTTCTCCTCTACCAACAATGTTTTCTATACCCAATAAAAGTCAGTAATCATCATTTAAACTACATTTGTTGTCTACAAAATGCTTTCAATTTAGCTGAGTCCAAAATTTTGTTGTTTGGTAAAGAGTTACCGCAATTAAAATCTGTGTATCAAAAATTGCTGAGCGAAGGGTAAAAGGGGACACTTTTTCCTCCCAGGTTAAAAAGCGGGATGAAAATTTTAAGTTCACTGATCTACCTACATTGTACTTATTATGAAAAGTAGAACTGTTACTAGATTTTACCAAACACACGAATATCGAATATCTAATACCAGTAGTTGACCAATTCTCCTTCTCATATTTAATCTTCACCAAAAAGTCTTCCATTTCCACTACCCTGAAGATAAAATGCTTTGAAAGCACTGTAGCAAAAAGAGAAAATGCAGGTAAAAAGCATTTTCTCCTAATCCAACAAGGTTTTCTACCCAAAATTTCAAGGGCATGTTCCTTTATGAGCCATAACTAAATAATGTAGCCTTCAGTATGAATGGGTCTAAAATTCTGCCAAAGAAATTTTCAATTCCTACTGTGCATCTCTATCCAAGCAGTCCTGTTCTTTGTTTTAGCGCATATTGAACCTGAACACCATAAAGCTATGAAAACAGTTATGTTCCTTTTCCAGCTTATTATATCATTCTGTGAATAGCCTGACTCGGCCACCTCTAGTGCATCATAATAATATAGACAAGAGATGGGTGTGTTAGAAGAAACACCAAAGCAGGTGCCAATGCTTGGCTGAAGCTGCTTTTTCAGTGAAACCTCCGAGTCAAAAACGGGGCATAACTTTGTCAAACTATTTCAGGGTATTTGTCCTTACGGTAAGTATTTTTCTTTTGATATTTAATACTTACTAGCTCATTAGCTTGAAGTGAATACCTTCAATGCAACAAAAGGCTTCTGTGAGAAGTAAATAAATACAGGGTTGTTCCACTTTAATATGTTTACTTTAACCCTTTACCACACAATCTCGAGTTTTAACGACCCTAGTAAATAAGACTTTTGAGAACATTGTGGGAAACGGAGAAAACGCTTGTAACCAGCATTTTCTCCATTTCCCACAATGTTTTCTAACCTTTAAGAAACAAATACAATCATTTGAGCCACATTTGTCGTCTGCAAGCTCTTTCAATTTGAACCAGTCTTAAATTTTGTCGTATGGTAAAGAGTTAAACAGGAAATAGACAAAAACAACTGGTACTGGAAATTACACCGACTGTCTGGTGCTAGTTTTTAATTCCAAATAAAATCTCTGGAAGATATCTTCGAGTAAGAGGGTTTAATGCAATACGAAAGGATCACAATGTTTTTTCACAACTCTGAGGAAGAATGCAGTCTGCAGAGATAAACTCTATGGAAGAAGGCTGCCGATATGCATAAACTCTGAGGAAGAAGGCTGTCTTCATGCAGCCTGTGTGGATTGTGGAGGCTGACCTGGGTCGCACTTTTCACAGATGCATTAAGCCCCCTTTTCACAGAGCCTGGCTCATTTGTTTTTGAAAGGGTTAGAAGCTTGTGGGAAAAGAGGAAAATGCTGGTGACCATGTTTTCAAAAGTTTTTTTTCTCAGGGTAATTAAACCTAAGGTTTGCAGACCCAAGCTCAGAACATCCTTTAAATATAGCAGTAATTAAAATGAATGATCTTTTGGCAAACAACAAAAGTTAAGATTGGTCCAAATTGAAAGCATTTGCAGATGACAACTTAAATGTTACTAAATTGATGATTTCTGTATTTGATAGGGTAGAAAACATTGTTGAAAAAGGAGAAATGCTGGTTACCAAATCCATTTCTAACTTACACTAATACCACCCACATTGCATAAATTCTTCATTTGTCACACTGTTTTCTACTTACAGACTAGTCAGACACGCAAAATGATAGAGGTTTTAAAGTAATGACCCATATGAAGTTTGATACTACATTTGGAGATCTTATCTAAAGAGGACAGAGCAACCAGCCTATGTGGGACAAATAAAACTCAAGTTCAAGTTCAAAAAGTGGGCTGACATTTTTGTTAACCAATCTTTCACTTCTATCCCACTGATGCCTTGTTTTAACCCTTTACCGAATGACAAAAATTTAGACTGGTCCAAAGTGAACATATTTGCAGGCAACAAATTAATTGTGGCTCAAATGACTAGATTTGTTTGTGAAAAGTTAGAAAACATTGTGGGGAAATGAGAATATGCTGGTCACCAGCATTTTCTCCTTTTCCCTCAATGTTTTCAAAAGGCTTTTTTTTCAGGGTTATTTATACTCGAGATTGCGTGGTAAAGGGTTAAGTTTGTTGACTCAGAAAATGGTATAGTTCATAATATACCGAATGGTGTTTTATGACCCTTTCAACAATATCTCAGTCATATCGCCACAACAGATAACTTATTCATGTGTTTCAAAGGTTCCACCAAGCAAGGGCTATGAACAGTGACTTGTCCAATTACATTACCAAAATAAACCCAGCACCAGGGGAATGAAATAGGGGTCCCCCGACTACAAATCCTATACATTAACTCTTTTCCAAACGACAAATTTTTTGACTGAACCAAATTCAAAGCAATTGTAGATGACAAATTACATGTTGCTAAAATGATGATTTCCGTCTTTGATAGGGTAGAAAACATTGTATGAAAATGAAAAAAATGTTCATTACCAGCATTTTCTCATTTTCCCACAATGTTTTCTAAAGCCATCTCTCTCCGGGTCGTTAGAAGTGGAATTGTATGGCAAAGAGTTAAAAAACGGAGCCACTTACGGCCATTGAGGAACCCCCTTAAATAACTTCATATAAATGAGCCATGCTCTGTGAAAAGGGGCTTTATGTATCTCTGTGATGCATCATACTAAGCAACTCATCACAGTATCATAGAATTATAAAATCCATTTTGTATAACAAACGATGGAACCATGAGGTACGCTGGTCTTTTGACACACAGAAAATTTACCAAAAGTGAAAACTTTTGGGCCAGATCAGCCTAGCTCAAATGTATTTGATGATGAAAATGAACTAGGGCAAGTGGACCCCTTGACACATGCCTCATCAGCCCTTTAATCAAACAACCCCATGTTGTAATGACCCGGACAAGAAAGGCCTTTGAAAAGATTGCGAGAAAGGGACAAAATGCTGGTACCTAGAATGCTGTATTTTTCCCAAAATTATTGCAACCCTTTGAAAGGCATATCCTATCATTTCAGCCACACTTAATTTCTGATCAGCAAATGCTTTTATGTCAAGTCTAAAGTTTTCTCATCTGGTAAAGAGTTAACAAAGCCTTCTTTATCATGAATGATTGCAAAACTTACTGTGAAACCGCTTTGAATTGTCACTAACTTTGTTTCCGTAACCATGTTCAGCTTTCCGATATTTGCCTCGTTCTAAACGGAGTTCAAATAATATGTTTGTACCATAAACTGATATTGTTGCTGTGTCCATGTTGTAGAGGCAAAATACCTGAACATATGATTCCAAACGTCCTATAAAAACGTAAATTTATCGGAGATCTATAAAATAGTTCACATAAAAAGATGGATTATTCATTAAGTGACAAGTTAAAACAGTTGCACAATAAAACACATTTTTTGTTGACATTACATTGAAATTTATGTCTCACACCAGAAAATAGGTCAGACATAAATTTCAATAAGTCCAATTTTTTTAACCATATTGACTGCAGCAGTGTAGGTTAAAAAAAGGCACTTATTTCATTTTTTTTTTGCTCAATTTAAGCACTATGTATATTCATCATATTTGTTTTTGATTTATGTTTTCCAAGGAAATACAGTACATGACGTAATACTAGTACTTTGCTTGATGTTTTACACCTTGTTCAACATTCATATCACAGCAGCCATTTCACCTATACATGCTTTCCTGTTTGTTTCTTTTACCTGTGCTTCACACAAAGACTATCATCAACCCCTCAAAAGTAGTTTGGCAATATTGGGTTTGATCTCAAGACTCCTGTGTTAGCAGCGCAGTATGTTATCATTCAAGCAACTTGCTCAGCTAAAGACAATTTAGTACGGGAAAGACAATTTAGTAAAGGGAAAACATGTACCTGTAAATACATTAATGAGCCATGCTCTGGTAAAAGGGGCTTAATGCATCTTTGTGATGTATTATGCCATGCATTAGTCATCATATAATTATGAATCCATTTTATCCATTTTCTCTAACAAATGACTTAATCCAGGGGTAGAATGCTCCTTGGGCATGCAGAAAATTGACAAATAGCAAAAAGTTTCAGCCCAGGTCATCCTGTGCAGGCTGACTAGTTGGTTGATACATTTTCCAAGTGCATTCAGCCCCCTTTTCACAGAGCATGGCTCATTTATATTCAAGTGTTGGCAAAGAAATATTTGTCTGAGTACGACCAAAGACCATACATAATGGCATTTCCATATGCTAGATCTGATAACAGAAAGGAATTGATAGCCAGTCTCAGGTGGCAGTCAGGTCACCACTGCCATTTCCCTGGTATTTCAAGATCTGATACTTTATCAGTCATTTTGGCACCAAAGTTATCATCTGTTCTTTATGTAATTAGTGTTATATTTACCATAATCCAGTGCATTTACAGAGGTCAAAAACTTTTCCCAAACCCTCTTGTATTTTATGGGGAGTCAATTAGAAAACCATTATTCAGGCTTCTTCTGGTATCACATACTCATCCTACGTTTTAGACATGATAGCAGAAAAGCACAGATATTACCATATTACCATACAAAATTGTGTTTACTTTAGCAGACAACATATTTTTTATTCATGCAAATGTTCTTGATACGCAATGGGCCCCTTTATTTAGATTTTCCTCAGGGCATTTCCTCATCAATGAATAAACTATTTCAAAATTGTATTTGTTACAAATACTGAGAAAGAAAAACAAAACCACGATGGATCCTAATATTGATTACATTCAACTATTTTAGAATTTGTTTATAATAGTTTTACTCCGTTGGAAAATCAACATTTTCTTATTCCCATTATAGCAAGTTTGGAATCATTTTCACCAACTTGATAAATTCATTGTTGCATATATTATGGACACCACCATACATTATGGATACCACACAGTCATGCGCAGTGTAAAAAAAACATTTCCGTTTTCATTTTACCAATGCTGTGGACAAATAAATGTTCAGTACTTTGTTGTTTTGTGTGGATATCGGTCTTGAGATTTTAAGGACATTTTCAGGGAATCTTCTTTCGAAAGTTTTGCTTGATCTGCCCTTAGGAGAGCTTCTCGTCCTGTTGGACGATTGCTAAGGAAATGTTACTTGTCAAGACGCATTTTTGACTTGTCAATATGAATGGACAAGTGGATTTTTCAAACTCTGATTCAGAAGATTTTTTTGTTTGTTTAGCCCTAAATTACCAAACAATCCTTTGTTCTAATGACCCATTCAAAAGATCACATATCAGACTGCATATTGTGTACAAAGCTAAAGCAACTTAACATACAAAGAAACAGTTACCTTAATTCTTACAACACTACAAAATTTTAGACTTGTCCAAACTGAAGGCAATTGCAGACAAAAAAAAAATGATTCACAGGACGAGTCTCGTTTTGGAAAGGGTAGAAAAAACATTTGGGAAAACGTGAAAATACTGTTTACTTGCACTGTCTCATTTTCCTACGATGTTTTGAAAAGCCATCTTTTCACTGCATCGTTAAAAACTTTGGCTAAAATGTTTTCATAAGCCTAGGCCTCTTCTCACTGCATCATTAAAATCTATGAATTGTGTGGAAAAGGTCATTAAAGGGTTAAATTGTGTGTGTACCCTCAAAACATTAAATCTTTCAACCCCTAACTATTATCTTCTTAATTTCATATTTGTAACCTACTTGTATAAACTTGGGAATTGACCATTTTATAATGTGGAGCACAACTAAAGGTAATGTTGCTGACAGTGAAATACAGATCAAGATAAGCCTTGTAGTGGCCAACTAGTGGATATCACTATTCGATACATGGTAGTTCACAGTGTGAGTTGGGCAAGATTTTATCCCTTAACCTCCTATATAAATTAAATAAAACTTTCAAGTCCATAGTTAAAACCCAAATATTGCTATTTCAAAGTTATTTTTTGGTGAAAAAATATCTCCTCATCAGATCAGACAGCATAGCTCTAAGATCAGACTGCATGCTCTGAGCAGTTTGATCTTGATCTACACTGTTTGCATAAGGTCAGTGAGTCGCACTTAGCAGCCTTAGCAGCCTAAGGGTTAACTGGTATTTTGCATCATAACATAATTATGGTGCTCATACATAGTGCAGTGTACCCATATACCCTATTAACTTAGAAATGGAACCAAAACGAAACGGAACGAAACGAAATGAAACGAAATGCAACAAAACGGAACCAAACCCAACGACACGAAACGGAACCAGACCAAATGAAACGAAATAGAACAAAATAGAACAAAATGAAGCAAAGGTAAAACCTAAATTAGTTTTTTTTCTTTTAAATCATCTTCCTCTTGATTGCAATTAATGCAAACAGGTAAATATTAAAATTTGATAGCACTTGTACACATGAAGATCACGTTATTGCAATGAATCTGGATTATTGTTCACTTTGTTATGGAAATAAATCCGTCATTAAAATGTTCTTCAATTATACGGCATCTATCAGTGAAACAATTATGTCGCTGCTCAGTCAAAGCAGACAGACAATATGAGGGCCTAGATCATTTTCCTTATTTTCAGGGGGCATTCAAATTTCATCCAATAACGACGAGAGGGTCACAATACCCCTAAGCAATACCGCCCGCACCATAACTGACCCCAGCCCCTAAAACGATCGCGTTGCAGAACGCAACAGTCAGCATAACGTTCATTCCTGCATTGGAACAATGGTACAGGGCCATTAGCTTGAGACAATACAAACATCGACTCATCAGAAGAAAAAATAATTGTTTGCCAATGCTGTCTTGTCCAGTTTCTGTGTCCCAAGGCCAATTGCTCTCTATAATTGCGATGGCGGCGCGTCAGAACCGTGTGAACGTGCGGGTGACGTCTGAGCAAACCGTTATCAGCTAAACAATTCAGGGGATAACAGCAGCTGTAACTGTTGCTCGTAGGTCTCGTAGGTACTGATTCACGATATACTGGTCTTAGGCTCAAGTCGTAACGCGCGGTCTGCCGCTACATGTAAGTCTTTTGCACTTTAAGTTTGCACAAATCGCCGCAGATGGCTGCTGATTGCTTGTTCGGATGCACCAACATAAACTGCAACCTCTGTAGTAGGCAGCCCAGCCTCCAGCATTATTACCTAAGACTCTTTCTGGTAAATTTTCTTTAAGTCTTGGCATCAATATTTCTGATCAATACATGGACTGGATATGTCTATCCCTTACATCCATCGAAACTCGAACTTTGCCTTAACCCTTTCCCAAACAAACCCTGGTTTTCACGTGTCTGCAGTACAAGTCTTTTGAAAACACTGTGGGAAAAGGAGAAATTGCTTGTAACAAGCAATTTCTCCTTTTACCATGGTGTTTTCTACCCTTTTTGAGACCTTTCTGCCATTTTCATCAAATTTAAAATTGTCATCTGCAAGCTCTTTCAATTTGGACCAGTCCAAAATTTCTCGTTTGAGAAAGGGTTAGATAGCCACCAGGTCTTTTAGCTAGGAATTATCTGCCCAATTTTGCAAACTATGAATAGTTTTAAATATTACCACATGTGTATACATAACGTATGTATGTACGTCTCAAAGGTAACCTTGAAAATTTTGCACGGACTTTATGAAAGTTTCTTTTTTTGGTTTAGTATATACAAAAAATCTTTGGTCCCGGAGCAGATGCGACAATCGTGGCCTTTGTTTGATAATGGTGTTTATCCTTAATTACAACATGTATTATCATTTTTTAAAACGTGAACGTTGTGAGTTCCTTCGATGTTGGGAGAGGTTTGGGTTCTAGTTCAGTCAGTTCCCGAATTTCTTAAAGTAACAATAGCTGCCAAAGGTAAACAAAGCAGATATTGAAATACATTTAGATTTAAATCATATCATTTAAAAGTATGGAAATAATTGTGAAAATGACAATCTGATATTGTACAGTCGTTCAAGGTGTTAGTCGCTGGCAGAGAAGCTAATTTCAAAACCAGGTTAAAAGTTGCCAGGTTACTCTATCTTTTGTTTACTTTTTTCCTGAGTTTAAAATTCATTTTTCTGCCAGCGACTAACAACTGGACTTATACAATAGCAGATTGTCATCCTCACAATATTTTCCATACTTTTGATTTGGTATGATTTAAATTTAAATGTATTTTAACACCAGTATTGTGGTTTTTTTGCCACTATTGGGCCTTTAACTCATAGAATTTTCACATAGACAGCAATTTAGCATAAGAAGAGTGAATTTTTTCCTCGAAATTGTCAAAATAATCAATACAGTATCATATTTTTCTTTCATAGAAAATAATAACCTTACTGTTGTCGTGTGAATAATAATTATTATTCTTATCCGCTGTATGTCGTGCGGTAAGGTTTCTTACTCGCCAGACATCAGTGTTGCAACCTACTTAACCCTTAGGCTGCTAAGCACGACTAATGGACCTTTTGCAGACAGTGTAGATCAAGATCAGACTGCACAAAACATGCAGTGGGATCTTGGATCTACACTGCCCAATGAGGGGATACTTTTCTCCCTAAAATACCTTTGAAATTTATAGCAAAACTTGGGTTTTTACTATCGGCTTGAAAGTTTCATTTTCACGTATTTAGCAGGATAAGGGTTAACATTTTTAAGATGACTTTAAGATAAGCTACTGCCTACAGTCAGATCCTGTGTCAATGTTCGGATTCATTTATTAACATGCTGTACATTTATTTGTAACAAAGTAATGCCTTTGAAACTGAAGATGATCTCTTCTAGACTGAATTTATCTCCCTCTGCCAGTGTAGTCATTCACCTTTAAAGCAGTTCTAACGAACAGCCATACCCATTTTCTCTTTTCAGACCTGAAGCCATCTCTTATATCTTACAAGTTCTGCCGAGATGTTCATTACATTTATTTATTATTATGGGGAAAATGTACAATAATTGAAAAACAAAAATCTGTGGGGACTTTATAAACTGGCAAGGGCATTGACTGAAAACCTTAAAGGTATTCACAGCATAATATGGTGTTCATGCGAAATATACGGCTACCTGCGAGAGTGATATGATATCAAAATGAAATTAAATTAATAGGATGATGTTTAAGGCCGTTTTCAAAATTATTTCAGATATACTGCGGTGGCCACTGCTTGATCCATGCTTTCCTAGAGTTTCTTTTGACAGTAATACGCACGTGTACAATATTCTTTCCAAGCTGCTGGCTGCTTATCCACATAACTATTGTCGAAACAATGGTCACTGTGACAGAGGAATGAATCCTGTCGCAATGACTGTCATCAACCTTTGGAAAGAAATTGGCCAAGCCGGGCATCAAACCAGCGACCCCCTGTTCTCAAGTCCTATACGCTACCAACTGAGCTACAGGGGCTGGCTACCAAAATGAAAGAACAGAATAGAAAGAAAATTTATATAATCCCATTTCCATCCAAAATCTTGCATCAAATATGTTGGAGTTTTCCCAAACACAGGTCCTGGTAAAGGATCGTCGGTTAAATCAACTAATTCTGATTCTGACTAGATTTTCAAACCAGCAAATCACGCATGAGATGAAGCAAAATTTCAGTTGTTTTTGTGTGCTCTCCATGTAAAATGTGGGATAATCCAAGAAGAATGATACAAAAGAAATATGATAAATTGAGAAAGAAAAATAGTGGAATAAAACTCACTTTACTAGATTTCATTCTATTTCGTTCTGTTTCGTTCCATTTCGTTTTTTTGGGTCTGGTTCCCTTCCGTTTCGTTGGGTATGGTTCCGTTTCGTTTCGCTCCGTTGCATTTCGTTTCATAACGTTTTGTTGCATTTCATTCCGTTTCATGGCGTTTCGTTTCGGTTCCATTTCTAAGTTTATAGGGACCCATAAACTTTCCATATTTTATGTCACTTTGATAAGTTATTTGGTAACCTAGAAATGCTCACCAAACAATCCCAACTTTTAAGGACCCTGTGAGAGAAGACTTTTGAAAACATTGTGGGAAAAGAAGAAAATGTTGGTAACCAGCATTTTCTCACAATGTTTTCTACCCTTTCATAAACAAATTTTAACTCTTGAGTCATGTTTAGTTTGTCACCTGTGAATACTTTCAATTTCAACCAGTCTGAATTTAGTCACACAATCCTGAGTTTTTATGACCAAGAACAAGAAGGCCTCTGAAAATATTGTGGAAAAAAGAGAAATTGCTAGTAACCAGCATTTTCTCCTATTCCCACAATGTTTTCTACCCTATCAAAGACAGAGGATTGAAGTCTGGATCCAAGGGGGCATTACATTTTCTGAAAGAGGGGCGATTAACAGAGGTAAAACATAGATTTAGAGGACAACTATAACATTATACCAGTGTTTCTGCTAGCTCATAAATTTTGGGGGTCATCTGTGACTCGCTGTTTGAAATTTTGGGGGTCATTCAGGAATTTTATGTGTCATGGTCTTTAACATTTTTTTTTCACGTGTTGTTTGCTAAAAGTTTTAAATGACAGTGTGGTATTAAAGGTAAAAGTTGAAAACAATAACCTTGTAGAAACTGTCGTCTGTTATCCCGATTACTCCAGCAACTCAGTGACCATTACCGAGCAGGGTCTAAAATGCAGACAAAAAGTTTAAAGTATGGATTCCATACAGTTATATTGGCGAGAAGACAACGTTGTAAACTTGACGATTTTGTAAGATATATTAAGTGAATTAATCCTTTATGTTCCTCAAATTTTAGTTCTGGTTTATGTTGTGTCAAGGAAGATGAGATGTATTAATTCTGTTGCGTCAGGCTTTCATTTTGTGCGTCTAAAGACGCAAAAATGTGGACGTCCTGAAACACCATGGTCGGCGCCGACTAAAACCTGAGCAGTAATGTTATCATCGTCCTTGGAAAATTTTATGTCGTTTTATCTCTATTAAAGCCCCCCCCTTTTCGAAAACTATAACGCTCCCCGGGCTGTTTAAAAGAGACAATACGGTAGGCTTAAAGTTGCCAGATCACTCTGTCCTTTATTTACCTTTTTCCTGATTTTAAATTCATTTTTCTGCAAGCAACCAACAGTAAGTGATCGACCACATTATAAATAACAGATTGTCATCTTCACAATATTTTCAATACTTTTAAAGGTACAATTTAAATCTAAATGCATTTTAACATCTGCATTTTAACTTTGTGTTAATGGAAGTTTAAAATGTTACACAAAGAGTATAATGTATATTTGGACAGTCAGCTGTTTACTTTAGTTACACTGACTTGTGAAGTTATCTAAAGACAAGTTGGCTTCTTTAAAAAAGAAGCCAGGAGAGGTCGGCATCAATGTTTTCAAATAGTTTATTAGCTTTTGATTTCAACATTTTGGTAGATGGAAACAAACAAGTTGGGCATTAAATGAATGAGAAAAAAAAACTTTTTTTTCAATTTTGCTGGTGTAAAGGCACGAAACAGTACATGTTCCACATTGTTATAATATTCTAGGAACAAGAGGCCTTTAAGGACTAAAAACAGCTCTACTGGTATTTAAATACAGGCTTGGGTTTTTACAAAGAGTTGTGGAGTTATAATGAAATTGAGAGCTGATATGAGCAAAGCTATTCTTTGTCATGTTAGTTTCCAGAAATACATGCGGTAAGCTCTTAGAAAGCTCAAAATGCATTTTTTAAGTTTAAGGGCAAGGAATTTCTGACCCAATAATCCGACGGTTTGCAAAAGAATCCAGCTCCCATCGAATATCTATAAACTGTGTGGGTTTTGTGAAGATTGAAAGTAAAATGAAGGCTGTAAGCTGTTCAAAGGCTAAAAATTGTTGTTGTTGTTATTTCAAGAGCATGTAATTTGTGACTCCATGACCGGATTTTGTTCAATTTTGAAAGAAACCAAGCTCTCATAAATATCTAACAATGCGAGTTTGGTAAAGATTTGAAGAAATTGTAGGCCATATGCTATTAAACATGCTCAGAAATGCATTTTCTTTTTTCAAATTTCAAGGACACAGAACTGAAGCTGATGATCCAATTTGGCTCATTTTCAAAAGGAATAAACCTCTAATGAATGTTTGCAATGTGTGCTCAGATAAGCCAGCCAAGCCCCGTAGCTCAGTCGGTAGCATACAGGACTTGAGAACAGGAGGTCGCTGGTTCGATCCCCGGCTCGGCCAATTTCTTTCCGAGGACTGATGATAGTCATTGCGACAGGATTCATTCCTCTCTCACCGCCGACCATTGTTTCGACGATGGTTATGTGGGAAAGCAGCCAGTGGCTTGGAAAGAATATTGTGCGGAGTACTGGTAAAAGAAACTCCAGGAAAGCATGGATAGGTGCACTGGCCGCCGCGATATAACTGAAATAATGTTGAAAACGGCGTTAAACACTATACAATACAATCAATCAGATAAGCCAAAATATTTTTGGAAAGGAGAAATCGTTCAATTAAAATTTGATACAATATGCTAATTCCACTGAATAGGCTAGAATCTTACCTGATGACAATAAATAAAGGTGGCCTATACATAATACTTGTACCAGACATGTTAAAAATAAATGTAACATTTTTTAATCTTTTAACAAACAGCAAACTTTGATAATTAATGTGGAAGATGGTGCTTTGATGTGATGGATAGGCCTACCATTGTGACAAAAGGAGAAATTGCAGTGACTAGCAGCTTCTCTTCCCCTTTATTTTGAAAAATTGTCTGCTGCAGACATGTAAAATGAAAAGGTTGTTTGTCTAAACGTTAAAAATTTAAGAAAGTAGTTAAATGAGCCATACTCTGAGAAAAGGGCACTTAATGCATCTGCAAAAAGTATCGACCCATGTCAGCCTGCGCAACCCGCCCAAAACCAAAGGACCACGGACTCTTTTGAGGTGTGCGGTACGTAGGGCGAACAGACATGACCTTTTTTGCGCTCATAAGTTGATTTTCGCGGATTCTCGCAATCCAGCATAATAGAAACAACTCTGTGTGTTATTTCGTCAAATCTATATCATTATAAATCCATTGAATTTTTTAATAAAACTGATGAAAATGCTAGAGTCTAGTCAGTTTTGAAAAATAAGACTTGAAAACATTCTGATCAACCTATTTATATCTATTTGTGGGGTACGAGTTCTCCAGAGAACTCGTGCTCTCGAGATTAGGGTACAAGTTCTCCAGGGTACAAATTCTCCAGATAATATCAAGTTACGTGATCTTTTCCTGCGGTGTTCTTTCTTTTATTTTAACGATTTTTTTTTCGTTTTGCTCAGATTTATTTCCTTAATGAAACATTGCGATTACTGGAGAGATCATTTACAATCAATATAGTATAATAAATCTTATTGGAAATCCGTCTTATAAAAAACAAGGCACGTTTATTTCCTATTTCAGTTTTTTGATTTCGGTTTGTTTATAAAACCATGACGATGTAGACTGTGTATCAGAACAATTTCGCAAAAACAATGGATTTAGACAGCGATTTCTGTGGCAGTCTGCCTTTTAAACTCACCACTGTTGGAGAGGTCTGATGACCTCTCCAATTATGTCTATGCCATAAGCATATAAGTGTACCCCACATGATTTTTAATCGGGCGGTAGACCGATTAGAGAGATGGAAAACTTCGGAAACCCGTCTACTCAGGGCAAACTGGTGTAACTGCAACTCGGAACAGCTTTCACTTACAGCGTTTTAACGCTTATACCTGCTGTGATGACCTTATTACAAAAACTACTTTTGACCCAGATAACCGCACTTTTGACCCAGATAAGCGCAGGAATAGTAATTAGCGGTAAACAGACGGTAAACAGGCGTTAAGTAATGTCAAGTAATCCCATAATAACTTTTCAATTATGTAATAAACGGCGGTTACAATTTGTTTAGTATTGAAGTATGTCATAATTACAGTATTATCAAAATCTCTGGCCAGCAAAAACTGGAGCAGTTTACTTTCAACACGATTATAAGAAATATGGTCAGTAATTAGCAGCAACTTTATGAATGAAACGAGTGCGAATCAAGTGTATTGGGTGATGTGAACACATCTTGTAGTCGTCTGCTGTCCATTTCATTTGGCAAATTTCGAGTGATCCGTTGATAGTTACACGTAGTTACGGTATCGGCTGAGTTGTGACGAGTGCTCTCTGTATATGTAGCAGGTGTTGAAAAGATAATAGGTCATTTTGGTCTTGAGAGGAATAAAATCGCAACAGGAAACACTGCTTGAAAAGAATTTGAAAATTTAGATTGCTCTGCCTAAGAGAAAACTGATGTAAATGCAACTCGTAACAGCCGTAAGTTTAAAATAGTAACCGGCTGGTCGTTTAATGTTAGCGAGGCGAAGCGTGTGAAGCTGTGGGGACAAAGGGTATAGAGTTGTGTAAAGGTTATGGCCCTCGCAGAAGGGGCCATTACGTAAACATTTTCAGAATGGACTGGCGATTCATTGCTTGCAACCTTAGTACCCAGACTGTCCATTCGCTATACTGACTAATTACGCATCTTTCAGCATATGATGTATTAACACCTAGGCTGCTAAGTGCGACTCACTGACCTATTTTGCGGATAGTATAGATCAAGATCAGACTGCTCAGAACGTGCAGTCTGATCTTGGATGTATACTGTCCGATAAGGAGACATTTCTTTTCCAAAAAAGAATAAGTTTGACATAGAATTATTCGGGTTTTACTACCGGTTTGAAATTTCATTTCAATGTTTTAGCGGGATAAGGGTTGAATTGTTTTCACAGTCCCTTTTCCTCTCCTTCCAGCCATGGCACTACCATTTTACACTCACTTACATCTTTCTTCTTGGTGAGTTTCTACAGACTGGAATCAGTCTGTAAACCCTTGACCAAACAATCCTGTGTGGCTTTGAAAATATAGTTGGAAAAACTGTATGTATTCAGCATGTTCTCTTTTTTCCACAGTGTTTTTCACCCATTTAAAAGATTTTCGAAATTTTGTCAAATAGAACATTTTCATCGAGGATAAAAAAAAAAAACCCTGAAACGGTCACACAAATAAGCTCACTTACTGTTATATTCTCCATATCTGAATCAACGGACCAGGGAAAAAGTCTTTGCAGAGAGTGCAGATTCAAACCAGACTGCTCAGAACATGCAGTCAGATCTTGGATCTGTCATGCCAGTTTTCCGAATTATTTTACTCAAGACAGCAATGGTCCTGCAAGATTTAGGCTGCCTTTCTAAGCTTAACATGTCTATTTTAACAAGTTAGCGCTCTAAGCGTGCATATGTCAGCAACATGTTTGTCTCATCAGCTATTCCACATTGGTCGATTCTCATCCTTTCCACATTTCAGATAAAGAGATCAAGGCTACCGCAGTTATGCTCTTACTGATTAGAATGACTCAAATACAATTACTTGTGTTGGCTATGGACAAGTAAAGTCGCTTTTGAAGACAATGAAAGATAAAGATCAGACTGTCCTTTGAACGCAATGCAGTTTAATATCACAGACGTTCATATCTTAGATCTAATTGTCTGTTTATTTGGGATGTATATGGGAAAAAAAAAAACGACCATGAAATTGAAGCCTAATGTTTGATATTGTTTTCCTGACTGTAAAAGGCTAGTCGATTAACTGAGTGTTTTTACTCTTAACCAAACTATTCTTTGTTAATGCTCATGAGAAAGAAGTTGAAAACATTGTGAGAAAAGGAGAAAATGCAGGTTACTATTTTCTCCTTTTCCCATGTTTTTTACCCTTTCAACGATTCAGATCATCATTTGGTCTACATTTAATCATCATGTGCAGATGCTTTTGATTTGGACAAGTCTAAAATTTTATCATTTGGTAAAGAGTTGACGGTTAGGGAGCTATTGGGTATCTACATTCTTTGAAAGTATAATGTAGGAGAAATTTGCCAGTAGACGTTTGGACTGGGCGATTTGGCCCGCTAAAAAATAAGTAGGACAGTTTGTTCAAAATGGAAAAATGAAAGGCCTACAAGCAGCCAAAAGTAAACAATTCCAAAGTTATAATGCAGACATATGTTATACGGCTTTTATATGTTACAGTACAGTTACCAAAGTTGCCAAAGTTACAGAAAAGAATATATGTATTTTTTCACTCTTTTAAAGGGTTGGTAGGTACTGCTGTTCATGATGAGTGATATCTAAAACTTGATAATGGGTATTGCTGATCAGAATTGTCACATATCTTTTACGTTCTACTGCTGTCGGCTGGCAAACATAACTTATATTTTAACCAATCGTTAAACTACTAATTTGTAAAAGACAGTTTAAAAAAGTGGGATCCTACGTAGCTCATTTGTAATGGTGTAGGATATTTTGTCCAATACATAGTTCAAACATCTACCATCTGATTTGTGATTTCAAACCACTGTAATTATTCAGTGTCGACCGATTACAGTGCTTACAGCACTTTGATTTACAACTGTATCAGTGGACTAAGGGCTGTCTGGTAAGACAATTTTCAGTTAGAGCTGGGAAAGCTTTAATTAGAGGGGGAGCGTCAAAAATGGACATTGCTGTATATAAAAAACAGTTTAGGGAGGGGTGCAAAAATTAATTCAAAAGCATTCATACAAAATGAAATATCATCTCTTCAGTTATCTATATATCTCTTCTCCACAGGCAGTTAGATCACAAAAGCAGGTGTGAACTGAGCATCTCACAAGACTACTTTGGCTGAAAAAAAAGATGTATCTATCAACCCTTCACCTGCTAAACAATTAAAATGAAATTTCTAAGCCAATAGTAAAAACCCTAATTTTGCTCTTTCAAGGGTATTTTTGGGGGTAGAAACCAGTGTAGATCCAAGATCGGACTACATGTTCTGTGCAGTCTGACCTTGATCTACACTCTCAGCAATGGGTCACTGAGTTGCGCTTAGCAGCTTAAGGGTGTAAGTTTACCCCTTATTCGAATTTAGCTCACCTTAATTTTCAATGATGACCTAACAGTGTATTTTCAAGATTCAGTAATTCGTGTCTCAGAGGGGCTACAAATTATGCTAAACATAAGTACTTAAAGGCCCAATAGCTGCCAAAAACAATGCTAGTGTTAAAATGCATTTAAATTTAAATTGTTAGAACAAGGGATTGTTTGGTAAATTTACAATCAGTTCAAGTGCAAGTCGCTGGCAGAAAAATGAATTTCAAAATCTGGCAAAAAGTAAACAAAAGTGACTTGGCATTTACAGGTAACAGTAATTTAGTTTTGAAATTAATTTCACTAACACTTGGACCGACAATAAAAGATTGTCATCTTCACAATAATTTCCATACTTTTAAATAGTATGATTTAAATGTATTTTAACAGCATTTTTGTTTACTTTTGGCAGCTATTATTATTTTAACATTGTGGTACACTCCTAAAAACAGAGTATTTGCCAATTTGGGAAATAAAATAGTACCTAAAAAGGCAGAACTTCATGAATAAACCCGTCAGTATTTCCAGTCCAAGTATTTAGACCTAAATAACTGCACATGCAAGGCCGATTCTGTCATGTCCCCAAAAAAGCAGCCAGTGTAGATCAAAGATCAGACTGCACATTTTGTGCTGTCTCAGATCTTGATCTACAGTGGCTGCAGAGCCAACTTAAGTTGCCAGGGGCACTTCAAGGGCTATCATTGCTGTACAAGTGTGAAAAGTGTAGCTTTAAATTTTAAAGTGGGGACCATATTGTCTCCATTTAAAGGCCCAAAAGTGACCGAAAATAAACAAAGCTGGTGTTAAATATATACCTTTTAAAAGTAAGGAAATTGTTGTGAAAATGTCAATCTGTTATTGCATGTCAGTGTGTTAGTCACAAGCAGAAAAATTAATTCTAAAGTCGGGTAAGAGGGAATTAAAAGATAGAGCGACCTGGCAAATTTTGACCTGCTTTTAAAATTCATTTTTCTGGAATATGTATTATCTCTCTTAGGCCACTCTTGTGCACATATGGTATGAAAATGAACAAGTCTCCGTAGACCATGCATTAATATGGAACCTACAAGGACCTGTTAATGTGGCCAATCGTCATTTTACCCTTGACAGAAAAAGAAAATGAGAAACAATTTTTTAGCCTTTATACACTTATGAAACACTGCATCGCAATGAAATGTGCCTCTCTTGGTACAGATGGCTTCATTTGATTGTACTTCATAAAACTATGATGCCACTGATTTTTCTTTAATTTCTGCATGGTCCTGGTGGTAGCTCTAAACTCACCTCTAAGTTGAAGGGTTCCTCTAATGGAAACATGAAGAAGTGAACTTGGCTCTAAGAGGTAAATAGGCTAACCTGCACAGTTGGGTTAATTTTGTATCATATTTATACAATTTAGTCCTTTAATACCAATTAATACAAGTTTTAACAACCCTGTGAAGGAAGACTTTTAAAAACATTATGGGAAAAGGAGAAAATGCTTGTAACCAGTATGTCCTCCTTTTCCCACAATATTTTTCACCCTTTTTAGATGAATTCCCTCATTTAAGCCACAAAAAATTTCTCTTCTGCACCTGCTTTCAAATTAGATGTGCCTAAAATTCTGTCATCTGGTAAAGGGTAAACAAGGTGTGGTATTTTTTTTTTGCTCCCTCCATTCACTAGATAGTAATCTGTATACAAAAGGGATTTCACAAATACACCTATTTCAGAAAACCTTTCCCGTTTTATTATATATACATACCGGTAATTATTTTTTATCCAAATTTAGCCCACTTTAAGCTTTCCCTCTTGAATACTTATTTTGACATTTAATAGTTCAGCAACAGAAAAAAACAAAATTATAGCAACAAAAGGAGGAAAGTTATCAATCATTTTTCACAAGTTATTTTGATTTCAGTGAAGCAAACCTGTAATTTCTGTTTTGACTCTAAACCCTACACTTCATATAATTTGTAACATCCACAAAAGCTTTCAATCTGGACATGCCTAGCATTTTGTCATCTGGTAAAGGACAATACAATTTCGCCAACAGTCATTATATTTTCAAGAACTCTCTTCACAAGATTCTTCAAAAGAAATCTGCATAAAAGTGAGATTTCAGTCCCAAAATTTTCTTACATAAATAAACTGAAAATCTTTGAGAAAAGTGCAGTATTTATCCCAAGCGTGCCTTTCACGGACTTGCTTTCACCTTCAAGATCACAGTGCACAAAATATGAAGTCTGATCTTGGATCTATACTGTCCACTTTCCTGAGACCTTTTTCCAAGTAACAGCCATGAAACATAAGTTCTGTGCATGTTTTTTCCCCTGACTGATCTTATATTGTTCCATTATTTGTGTCCCGATTATTTGGTGCTCCAGGGGCTAAGGTTGTTAACCCTTTACCACATAATCCTGATCATTGCAAGTTTTAACAAATCTGAAGAAGACTTTTGAAAACATTTTGGGTAAAAAAAGGAAACACTGGTAACAGCATTTCCCCTTTTCCCACAATGTTTTCTACAATATCAAAGACAGAAATCATCACTTAAGCTACTGGTACATTCTTTTATTTGCCATCTGCAACTCTTTCAGTTTGGTCGAGACCAAAATTTCATCCTTTGGTAACGAGTTAACTCTCTATCCACATGACAAAAATTTAGACTTTCCCAAATTGAAAGCATTTGCAGACAACAAAATAAAAGTAACTAAAAAACTGAATTTTGTTTTGGAAAAGGTAGAAAACATTGTGGGGAAAGGAGAAAATGCTGGTTACCAGCATTTTCTCCTTTTTCCACTTTGTTTCAAAAAGCTTCTTTCTCAGGGTCGTTAAAGTCGGGATTAAGTGGTAAAGAGTTAACCTTGCTCAAAATTATCGTTTCTTTATAAGTTACATAATGTAATTTACTCTTTTCTTACCATAGATGACATAAGATGTTTTTGTGGACAGTGTATACAAAGATCAGACTGAACAGAACATGTAGTTTGATCTATGATCTACACTGTCACATTTTACATTCAAAATTATGACAAAACTTTCTCTTCAACTTGTTACCAAACTATAACTGAAGTTGTTGTGAAAGTGTTACTTATTTTTTTGATAATGAAAGAATTAAAAACAACCATCTTTAATAATACAGTGTAATGATATTCAACACACCTCAATTGCATTCCACCTAAAACCTATCAAAAGAAAGTGCTATCGAATTTCCTCACCTGTTCCATGATTCAACTTTTCCTGTCTGCTTCAGTTCCTCAGTTTTGTCTGCTTTAGCTCACAGAAAAGGTACACAAAACAGTGAAATCCTATGTATTGCCAACCAGTTGAAATTAATGAAATGTAAGTATTGGAGTCAAACATTCAGCTAGAGAAGACCCGCCCACTACTGTATATAAGGTTCTTCAATGGCAATTTTCAGTGATGATGTGGCAGTCTATACACTAAGTAAACCAATATTCAGGGTTGGCGAGCCCTTTACCACATTAACTCTTTACCACACAATCCAGAGTTTTAACCACCCCAGGGGCAAGGACATTTGTTGGTAACCAGCATTTTCTCCTTTTCCCACAAAGTTTTCTACCCTTTCAAAGACAAATTTCATCCTTTTCACAACATTTAATTTGTCGTCTGCAAATCCTTCCAATTTGGACCAGTCTATAATTTTATTGCGTGGTAAAGAATTAGGACCTGATTTTCAATGACCCTAGACATATGCCTTTTGAAACCATTGTGGGGAAAAAAAGAAAATGCTGTAAAATATTATTTTCTCCTTCTCCCACATTTTTTTCTGCCATCTCAAAGACAAATCCCTTCATTTGAGCCAAGTTTATTTAGTAGTCTGCAAATCTTTTCAATTTGGACAAGTATAAAATTCTGTTGTCTGGTAAAGAGTGCACTCTTATTGCTAGACCAAAACTATTATAGACACATCCATATTGAAAGCAATTATTGCAGTCTACAAATCATGCATGGGTCAAATGACTGACAGAACAAAAAAAGTCCAACTGGAGAAATTGCTGATGAAAGCCAAAGTTTTCTCTTTAACCCTTTACCACACAATCCTAAACTTTAATGACCTCTAGAAAACAGGACTTTTGAAAACATTGTTTTCTACCCGTCAATAGAAAAATTTCCAAATTTATGCAAAATTTAGTTTGTCGTCTGCAAATGCTTCTAATTTGGGCCGGTCTAAAATTTTGTTGTTTGGTAAAGAGTTCACCCACCAGTTTTGAAAAGTCAAAAAATCTTCATCAAGTATGTAAAAACACTACTAACTGGTACAGGGTTGAGTAAAAAACTCTCTGTGTTATCATGAATTATATTGCTCATCCCTTCCCTTATATTGCACCCTTCTCTTCCACAACAAATTCAGTCAAGAAAAGAAACTAATTTATTGACTTTTTCCCAGTTTTCCATTCTATTGTATAACAGCAATAGTTTGTTACATTGTGAAGCTTAACTACTTACCACACAACAAAAAAATGGACTTGTCCAAAGTGAAAGCACTAGCAGATGATAAATGTGGCTCAAATGATGGGACTTGACTTCTATAAATGATAGAACATTACAGGAAAAGGATAAAATGCTTGTTACCACCATTTTCTCCTTTTCCCACAAAGTTTTCAAAAGGCTTCTACCTCAGAACTCAAAACTCAGGACTGTGTGGTAAAGGGTTAAACAATATCAATACTGTATCAATGGATATTTATCAAGATAAATATCATAAATGATTACCTAACTCAACTCCTAAAATACATTATATATTATTCAAAAAATTCATGGTACCCTTTTTGTCTCTTGTCTTTGATTTTTTGTGTAGTTATAAGTGACACGATTATTGATGATAGTATACTTCATTAATTCAAGTTCAAGTTCAATTAGTTTATTGAGTATTTAGGCCTCTGGCCCAGCGTACAATATATACCATTTAATACAATTCCCTTTAACAAAAAGACATGAAAGACACTATTAATAAACAGACAACCTTTTGAAACTGCAAGAAATAAAAATACATGCAGGTCAAAGACCTATGTGAGGGGAAGAGATTCTAAAATTTATATCAAAAATTCCACCTCCCACACAGCTCTTTGAATAATTAAGTCAAACACATTGACAAATGGCACACGAGCTATTATACGGAAAATATCAAATATAATCGGAAAGTACCTGAAACGTACCCTCAATTCTAAAAATAACTCATTAATAACATAGAAGAACAGTGTGGGGAGAGGAAAAAGCCAGATAACTGCGTATTTCCCTCTTCCCACATTGCCTATTTGATAATGAGGTAGATGGGAACAATCCTATCTGGATGCACACACATATACATGTATATAATTGATGACCCTGTCATATGAAAATATACATTCACATTCGACGATCTGTAAGGCATTTCAGAGAGGCATAATTACAAGTATTCAATCAAATTCAAACAAATGCAGGAATATTATCCATAAACAACAAACAAAATAAAAAATTCTTGGACTTACATATTTACCACTGGCAAGAATATATAGGAGCGTAAAAAGTACATACCAAGGATCAGACAGCTAGTTTTAGCAGTGTGGTCCTGACCTGCTCCGGCCTCAAAGATAATTACGAATGTGGAAAATGTTCAATTAGTTAATTATAGCGACAATAATAAGTCTCCCTTACAGCAAGTAAACAGCATTGTAATGGAAGGAGAAAACGCCTGCTACAAGCATTTTTTTCCTTTCCTCACAATGTCTTCGGGCAATTATTAATAATTAAACTCAAAACCTCAAAACAAAGGGATTGTCCGGTAAACAGCCGTAATAAGACGTTTGTAGTTACATTATAGTACTTAGCACATTATACAAAAAAATAAAAAGCTTTTTGAGTATTCAAACTCAAACTTTTTACCAAATAACCCTGGCCTTTAACGGACTGCAAGGGAAGGCTTAGAAAACATTGGGGAAGAGGGAAGAAATACTGAATACTATCATTTCCTCCTTCTCCACAAAGCTCTCTATCCCTTCCGTTTTTGTATTATATTTTATATTCTGCAAATTCTTAAGATGTTACCCATTCCTAAATCTTTCTGTCACGAGTTTAGTATTACATACTATTCTTATTAATTTCTAGTATTTTATGGACAAACTTACATATATTTAACAGTAAAAACTCTTGTTTACTGGCCATAAATAAAATAAACATTTCAGTATTACAAATATAGTTATGTCCAAGATAAATTTTCCTATAATAGTCATATTTTTTACATTGAAAGAAGACATGAAATTCGTCCTCTATCACTGAAATTGAAGTGTTTTCAAGACAAAAAGAGCAAATACGTTCTTCTCTAGGTATATTATAATGCCTGCCAACTTCAATATTCAATTTATGATCGGAACATCGGAATTTTGCAAATGCTTGTCTGAGATGAAATGGAAAGTTAAATGAAATATAACTTTCTACATTCAATAATGACTTATATTGACTATATAAATTAGCTTTTGAAGAACTAATTAGGCTATTATGCCAGTCTTGCTGCAATATGTCCCTAACTCTAATTCTGAATTCTTTGATAAAACTGTTTATATCGCCTATATCTTGAGATAGCCAAATAAAACCGTATCCATAGCGAAACAAAAGTTTTCTTACTTCAGAAGCATATGTATGTTTATTATTTTCATCCAAATATTTGAGCATTAAATAACATTGTTTTGGGTATCTATTATTCGGCATCTGTAGTAATTTACACCAGTACTTGATGAATCTGACAAAATAATCTAAACATAGAGGATATCTACCACAGTCACCCAAAACCATAGCATTACAAGTAGTTTTACCGACGCCTAAAAACTGTTTACAGGTTTGGATATGTACTCTTTCTACGATGTCTCTGTATGTATAGCCCCAAAGTTCTGCCCCATAGCAAAGTACTGGTTTAACCACTGCGTCAAATACCTTAAAATGATCTTGGTAGTAGAGTGTCCCATATTGGTAGTTATATACACGAAGGCAGTTTAACGTTTTAGTTGCTTGTGCAGATAGATTTCGAAGAGCCTTTGTCCATTTCAATTTAGGAGTAAAAAGTATTCCCATATATTTATAAAAACTAACTACAGATAAAGGTTTATTTCCAAATTTCCATTTTTCACTTTTTCGTAATCTACCCCCTTTCCTAAATATAACAATTTGGGTCTTTTTAACATTAATTTGCATGCCAGTGTCCTTACAGAAATTTTCAACTTTGTCTATCTGGCGCTGAAGCTGTACCACTGTGTCAGCCGGGCAAGCAACATCGTCAGCAAATAAAAGATAAGTTATTTTAGGAATGTTTGAGTTAATAAATATACCAGTGTCCGAATTAATGCCCACATCACTACAGAGATCGTTTATAAAAAGATTGAAAATTTGGGGACTACAGGTATCCCCTTGTCGGGTTCCCTTCTGACAGGGGAAGTAACTAGTACAGGAATCTGCTACTTTAACGCAGGAGTTGTTTTTCTTATAAATCTCTAAGAGGATGTTCAAAAATTTTCCATTAACGCCTTTACTAGATAAACTTTCAAATAGCTTTTTATGTGATATATTATCAAATGCTTTTTCAAAATCAATGAAAAGAACATAAAATCTGCCTTTTCGTTTAGAAAGATATTTCTGAATCATTGCATGTAGGATAAACATATTGTCTACTGCTGAATAACCAGCTCTAAAACCAGTCTGAGCTTCATCTACGAGTTTATTTTCATTGGACCATCGACATAGACGCGTATTTAGAATATTGGCAAAAACTTTGTATAGGATATTACTAAGAGAGATACCACGATAATTATTTGCATCCTTTAACGATCCAGATTTATGTATCGGACAAATAATATTCTCTGACCAAAGTTTAGGGAGTTCACCCCTGTTAAAAATAGCATTGAAGAGTCTAGTTAAAATTGGGATAGTCACATGTTGTGTTGACGTAATAAAGTGTCCAAGAATACCATCTGGTCCAGGCGATTTACTCGGGTTTATCTTTTTAATAGCTGTATGTGTTTCATTTTCTAAAATCTGTGTATTTAAAATATCATTATTATCATTATTTGGGTTCAGGTCTTCAAAGTTATAATCAAATATTTCATTGCTCATCAAAAGGTTAGAAAAATGAATAAACCAAGCCTGACCCGAGATTCTAGGCTGCACTGCCTTAGGATTAAGCCTCTTTCTGAGTATATTCCAGAATGCTTTCGGGTCATTTCTACAAGCTATCAACTCTTGTCTACTTTTTGCGCATAATATATTCTTTTTCTTCTTACACGCTAGTTTAAATTCCTTTTTATTGTCTTTATATACGTTGAGATCATTTATAGTATTGGTGTTTCGAAACAATTTTAAGGATGCATATTTTATGTCTTTTAAAGATTGTAACTCATCATCCCACCATACTGGTTGTTTTTTAGCTTGACTATATTCTAGATTAATTGGTTTGCTTTTACATTTCATATTTAATTCGGTGGCGGTCTGTGTGTACATATCATTGAACATGGAAATTACTTGATTTATGTTTGTATCGATCAAATATACAATATCATCATAGCTAAGAGTAAATTTCAAATTGAATAAGGAAACGTATCTATCACGTTTGTTTTCATTCCAATAAAATTTAATTAATGGTTTAAATGTATTATATTCATTATTATTTACGTATTTGTCCGGAGACTCGTCATTTGATTTATAATCAGTAATGACAGGCAATTTCAACAAACAACTCAGGGGAAAATGATCAGAATTACTATTATTTAGGACTTCAAAGTTTACAACAAACTGGAAAAGATCACTAGAAGCTATACAGTAGTCTACTACTGAAGATCCGTTTCCGGAGATACAAGTAATATGGCCCTCTCTGTCTTGAAAACCTCTTCCATTCAGAATGTGGATATCTAAAACACTGCACATTTCTACAAGGGATATACCAAAACTATTGTATTTAGAATCCTTATTTTTCCTTGGAAATTCAAGTAGGTTCAGGGGATTATTACTATAGGCAACATCCCCAAAAATAAATTCTAGTGAATCATCAGATATAAAGTCCAGTAAATCTCTAGTTCTTGCATTGAAATCTCCAGCTAAAAATAATAAACATTCCGGAAATTCGTTACGTAACAAAAGAATATGTTCGTACAGTAATTCAATACCATTGCTACTTTCATTTTCATAGACAATCGAACCTTCAGGTGATATATAAACGAATAGCAGAATAACATTTTTTCCAAAAACTTGAACTAATGTATTTCTTAATAAAAAGGCAATACATTCCGGAAATTCCACATGTAATCTACAATCAAAAAATTTCCGGAAAACATTGCTCTCAATAAAAACTGAAATACCACCGCTATTTCGAATTGCCTTTTCTTTCCTATCTCTTATTACATCAAAATACCTATAATCGTCTAAAAAGTTCACAAATTCATCTTTTTTATCAGCCCATGTTTCAGAGAAATGAATAATATTGAAAGTTTTCAAAAAGTTTTTGAATTCGGTATCTTGTGAATATTTTTTTAAACCAGCAATATTCCAAGAAATAATCTTAAAAAAAGAATAGTCTGTATCGCTGTCCCTGGGATCCTGGCCTTCACATCAATCGTCACATGCTGAATTTGCATATTCATTACTCTGACACTGAGCACCATTTTCATTGGTTGAATTTTCCCGAATACGGGTAGAAGGACCCGCCCTAGGTATTTCTTGATTGGCTTCTTCGGTTAAGTTTTGGGAAGAGGGCGTAGTTTCTTTTTCAACTGAGCCGGCGTATCTCGATTTATCACGTGCGCCGTTTTCAGTTTGCGACCACGTCATCTGCTTACGATGTCTCCTATTAATCAAGTTAATTGTATCATCCTCTTCGTTATAGCAGTACACGTCGCCATCTATCACAAGTTTATCAAAATTTAGGACGGAGAAATGGTTTTTTTCTCTGGCGTCGTACATAAACCTTTTGAGCTGTTTTCTTTGCTTTCTCACTCTAAGTGAAAAGTCTTCCCTAATTGTAATGCTTGACCGACGTCCGAGATTCTCCTTCGCTGCTCGAAAAACAGTTTGTCTCTCCTTAAAGTAAGTGAATTTCACAATGATTGGAGAAAACTTATTATTACTACTACTTCCCAGCCGGTGGGCCCTTTCTATTTTCATTTCATCTGCTTCCGATATACCCAGATCAGACCGAACAACAGTTCTAACTTTCTCCTCACTAACATGCCACGGCTCATTATACTCGCCCTCAATGCCATCAAAAATCAAATTTGATCTTCTAGACTGATTTTCTATATTGTCAATTGCTTTCTCAAGATTAGTAACCCTATTCTGCAAGTCCGAGTTACTTTCTTTCAACAAATTATTCTCAAGAACCAGCTGATCACATTTATCTGTAATGTCGGTCATTTTTGAGGACAGTGATGTTATCGTAGTGGTCAAACCGGTTAGTTGGCTATTTATAGATGCCATATTTTTATTCATGTCAACTTTCAATGATCGTATAAGGTCAGGGAGTTGATCAGAATCAGATTCTGTAACTAAGCTTATATCACCATTATCAGCCACTGATAACTTACTTTGTCTTGTGTTCCTTTTGTCTGTCAATGTCTTTTCATGAGCCTGCGCTTTCCTATCATTTCGAGGCAGTATAGGCTCGGACTCCTTTCCATGAGAAACCCCACCCGAATCCTTGTTCACTGATTTTTGTGCCCGAGTCCTTACCTCTCGCCTATGCTCTAGGTACGGTGAGGGGGATGGGGTCGAAGAATTACTAGGTGGGGATCTGGCTGTTTCTGCATACGATACAGTCTGTTTCAAGGCCTGACTTTTACTACTGACTTGACCAGGCCCAGGTCCGGGATTTTTCTCTACATCCCCACCCAGTGTTACCAATACAGCAAACAAAACTGCCAGTCTTATAATCTTTTTTATCGTACATTGGTGGACACAGAGTTTATTCAACCGATACCAGGATTTCTTCGGCATAATGAATTGTCCAATTCTCACCCTGTAAGTCGCTAAATCAACTCCCATATTCAATTCTTCTTCTTTCTCAGCAGTGCTCAAAAATATACGGCCGCCATATTTCAAGGGGAGGTTAGCTTTCTACTAATCATTTCCAAAATAATCCTCTGTTTGAATGACCCAAAGCTCATGAACACTGCTGGAAAAGGAGAATTGATTGATTGTATGGTATTATACACGATTTTTGACATTATTTCCATTATATGGCAGCAGCGAGTACCCATATCCATGCTTTCCTGGAGTATCTGTTATCAGTACTCCACAATTTTTATTCTTCCCAAGCCACTGGTTGCTTTCCTATATAACCATTGTCAAATCAATGATCAGCTGTGAGAGAGGAATGAATTCTGTCACAATGACTATCATCAGTAGGAAAGAAAATGGCCAAGCTGGGGATTCAAATCAGCACCCCCCCCCCCCCATTCTCAAGTTGAGTACACTATCAGTGTTTCTGCCAGCTTCAAATTCTTGAGGGTCATTTGTGACCCCCTATCCTAACTTTTGAGGGTCATACAGGAAAATTATGGGTCACTGTTATACCCATTATCATTCAATCCCATGTTTTCACTAACTCTACAGTGGAAGGTTTAGAAAACTGTGGTAAAATGAGAAGCTGCACAAATTGTGCAATTTCTCCTTTTTCCAAAATGTATTCTATCCAATTAGAAAACCAGAAGCATTTTTTAATGTTATGACTCATATATAATCTTTATTGAGATAATTTCCATCATAAAGTTTTAAACACAAACTCAAATTGACAAAATCTTTACAAGCCATCACTCTTATTTAATCTCATAGTCCGTTTTTTCTACGTTTTCAGTGGTTTTACTAGTGGAAGGAAAGGTGAAGAAGTCTACTAGTCTTTTCTGTTTCTTTTTACTTGGTTTGTCTGCCATTTCTGTATTGGAGAGCGTCTGGACTGCTAAGACTGAATACTTTTAAAATCCGTATATATTCAGAAGCGACAACCAATTGATGCTGGGAGCCGTAACATAAACTGTTAATGTAAATAAACATGGCCGATGAAATTTTCAACCTTTGCTTACGAAACATTCTTTTACACCTTGGTTTCGCTAAAATTCACAGTTTTGTACGAAATTGTTCTTTTGGTTGAACTGGTATTTTGGTTGCGCCAGAAAAAACGCACAAGGCCAATTCTATTGCGCCCTGAAAGAAATAAGTGTGTCAAAAACGCAAGATATGCGCTCGAGATCTAGCGGAAACACTGCAATATGGACTAAAATACTGAGGCTTGGCTGGAAAAGGAGAAAATGCTAGTATTAGTGATGTTTTCTACTCTTTTGCAGACAAACCAAATGATTTGACTCTAATTTGTCTCCTGTATACGTATAATGCTGAAAATGTGGCCTGTATGGAACACCAAAGGTTTTCCTAAGATTTCGCTCAGTGACCTACTTTTTCACCAGACATGACCCAATTTCAAACTTGTCTGAGATATCATCAAGACAGACAATCTGACCTAGTTTCATGAGTATTGGACTACAAATGTGGCCTCTAGAGTGCACACAAGGTTTTTCTAAGACTTTGCCCAGTGACCTTAGTAACTTTCTGACCGGACATGACCCAATTTCGGACTTGTCCCAGATATTATCAAGACAAACATTCTACTCAACTTTCACGAGTTTCAGGCTGAAAATGTGGCCTCCAGAGTGCACACAAGATTCTTCTAAGATTTGGTTCAGTGACCTACATTTTGACCCGACATGATCCATTTTGAATTTGTCCAAGAATCTCATCAGGACAAACATTCTGACTAAGTTTCAAGAGTATCAGGCTGAAAATATGGCCTCTAGAGTGCACACAAGGTTCTTCTAAGATTTTGCCCAGTGACCTACTTTTTGACAGGACATGACCCAATTTTAAACCTGTCCAAGATATCATCAAGACAAACATTCTGACCATGTTTCATAAGTTTCAAGCTGAAAATGTGGCCTCTAGAGTGCACACAAGGTTTTTCTTAGATTTAGCCCAGTAACCTACTTTTTGACCCAACATGATCCAATTTCAAACATGTCCGAGATATTAT
Organism: Tridacna gigas; assembly: GCA_945859785.2. Taxonomy (NCBI): domain Eukaryota; kingdom Metazoa; phylum Mollusca; class Bivalvia; order Cardiida; family Cardiidae; genus Tridacna; species Tridacna gigas. The sequence goes on along the minus strand of OX244030.2, from coordinate 44,306,336 downwards.
CAAAACAAACATTCTGACCAAGTTCCATAAATATATGACTGAAAATATCGCCTCTATAGTGCACACAAGGTATTTGTTGACGCCTGGACGATGGACGACACACGATGGATGCCGGACACAGCATGATCACAAAAGCTCACCTTGAGCATTTTGTGCTCAGGCGAGCTAATAAGCACAAGCATAGGTGTTATCTCTTTGCCATTTAAGGACAAAATTCTATGTCTGCACATAAAAGCACCTGTAAACAACATATAAAATACAGTTCAAATGATGTGAACTGACTTTTGACTCTTTACCAAACATTACAAGGGTTTGGACTTGTCCAAATCCAAAGCTCTTGCAGACAACAAATTAAATATGACTCAAATGTAGAAATTGTCTCTGATATGGTATAAAACATAATAGAAAAGGGTGAAAATGATGGAAATCACCATATTTTCAAAAGCCTTTTACTTAAGGGTCGGTAAACTTGGGATTATTGGGTAAGGGCTTAAAAAAGTAAAAACCTTTAGTCAACAGCATTTTCTTGTTTCCCCGCCTGTGCTCCACGCCCCCCCCCCACCAAAAAAAAATTTTTCACAAGCATTTTTTCCTCTCAGAGCTGTTAAATGACAAAATTCTAGACTTGTCTGACATTTTTTTTCTTTACAGGGTAGAAAATACAGTAGGAAAAGGAGAAAAAAATGGTTACAAATATTTGCTACTTTTCTCACAATGTTTTCAAAGGCCTTCTTTTGATGTTTTTAACCCTTTACCACACAATGCTGCCTTTTAGTGACCCTGGGAAAGGAGCCTTTTGAAAACCTTAAGGAGGAAAAGGAAGAAAATGCTGGTAACCAGCATTTTCTTCTTTTCCCACACTGTTTTCTACCCTATCAAAGAAATATTGCACTATTTGCAAAGAAATATAGCACCATTTTGCCAGATTGAAACTGTCATCTACAAATGCTTTCAATCTGGGCAGGTCTAAAGTTTTGTCCTGTGGTAAAGGATTAAAACATGTGACAGTGGGGTAAAGAAGGGAAACAAGCCTTCTGAAAACTTTGGCTGGGGGGGGAGGGGAGAAAATGCTGGTAACCAGCATTTTCTCCATTTCCTACAAAGTTTTCTACCATATTAAAGCAATATTGCACCATTTGAGCCACACTGAAATTGTTGTCTGCAAATGCTTTCACTTTGGGCAGGTCTAGTTTTGTCGTGTGGTAAAGAATTCAAACATGTGACAGTGGGGTAAAGGGTTAATAAATCAATCTTGTAAAGTCAGTGAACAGACACAATGAAAAACAAGGACATCATAATGCTAATTATATTGAAAACCATGTTTCATCCTTTATCATTCAATCCATAGTTTTTAAGATTCTCAGAAGAAAAACGCTTTAAAAAACATAGTGGGGTATGAAGACAGTGCTATATACCAGCATAATTTTAGCTTTCCTACAATGTTTTCTACCCTTTCAAAGCCAAACTGTGCTATGTGAATTTGTCAACAGTATTTAAAATGGACTAAATAAGGACCAGTGGAAAATTCTGTCATCTGCTTAACCCTTTACCTGGTGACAAGATCCTGAATTTTAATGACCCTGAGAAAGAAAGCTTTGGAAAATATTGTGGGAAACTGAGAAAATGCTGGTAATCAGCATTTTCTTCTTTCCCACGATGTTTTCTACCCTTCCCAAAACAAATTTCAATTTTTGAGTCACATTTATTTTGTCGTCTGCAAATGCTTTTAATTCGGACTAGTTTACAATTTTGTCGTTTGGTAAAAGAGTTAATCCTTTACCAAACAATCCTTACTTTTAATGACCCTGAGTAGACAAGCTTTTGAAAATGTTTTGGAAAAAGGGGAAACTGCTGGTGAAGAGAATTCTCTTCTTTCCCCACAATGTTATCTACCTTTCCAAAAACAAATTTTAACTTTTGAGTCATATTAAATTCTATTTAGTCATCTGCAAATGCTTTAAATTTAGACAAGTCTAAAGATTTGTTGCTTGGTAAAGAGGGCTGAAGAGGCCCATGGCTGCCTAATGGCAGAATCATTTCTATGAAGTATACTGATTGGTCAAAATTGGATGGGTAGTTTCAGAGTAGATGTTTGAGATAAAAGTTTTAACGCAAAGACAGACGCGAGGTCCCAGGGCTAGGGCCAATATGACTTAAGCTCGCTGGCCTTTAGCCAGTGGAGCTATAAAGGAGAAAAAGCTCTTTACACATGTTTTCTTCTTTTGCCAAATTGTTTTCTAGAGTCCTCTTCTTTAAGGTAATCAAGACTCTGGGCTCTATGGAGATGGTAAATCATTAGTCCCTATGTTCATTTTACATATCAGATCTATCAGATCCAAGATAAATCACTGCAGATCACGACTTAACCCTTAGAGCGCCAAATAAACCTATCCGACATTTTCGTCCTAGAAATACGACCCAAAATAATTGCAACTTTATGGTTGCTTTTGTCTACAGTGATTCAGCAAAGCGGACAGTGTAGTTCAAAGATCAGGCTGCATATTTTGTGCAGCCTGATCTTAATTTACACTGTCCGCAAACGTAACTAAAGTCATGTAAGGTGCTTTAAGAGTTAAGTAGATATAGACTTTTTCAGTTCTGGCTCAAAAGTATATGAAAGTAGTAACAAATGACCTTTGGTAGGCAAGTAATACAGTTGCACCCCTTATTTATGATAAGAGTGTAAACTTGGCCTAAAATCAAAAACCTGTGTCCTGTATGCAAAAATTACCTAAAGTAAAGCTCAGGTTTCTACGGGATTGAGGATATGTTGGAAATCCAAAAAAGCAACCTTTGGGATACACAGATAAATGGATTTGATTTTGTTTTCTTTTACAAAAGAGACAAAATGAATTTCATCTAAAAAAAAAACTCAGCTTCCTTAGGGATTGAGGATGTGCAAAAAATCTAAAAAGCAACCACTGGGGTACACAGATAGAATATATTTGATTTTGTTTCTTTTACAAAAGAAACAAAATAAATTTGATTTTTTTGCTTTTTTTACAAAAAAGCCAAATCATTTGCTTTTCAAAAAATAGTAATTATAACTATAAACAGGGGGTAAAATGGTGAATGTAAATGACATTTACCTGTGACATTGCATACTGAAGGTTCATCGAAGCCATGCTCTATCAATGCCTTTAAAAACAGGTTCAGTTAAACCAAATATGATTATTCAAAATACTAAATGACAAAAACGAACACTGATTTAAATTTAAAAAAAAGACAAGAAAAAGTACAGATATCAATTTGAATACTAACTAGCCTACAGATAAAACAAAGAAAAAATGCAACAGTTATTTGACATATGTCTTGTCCATACAACAAAATGGTTTGTAGATAAATCACAGGTAAACTTGTGATGTGGCAAATCTGTGTGCAAATGATTTTTACACTTTACCACACAATCCAGTGTTTTAGTGACCTTAAAAAAGAAATCCTTTGAAAATATTGTGGTAAAAGGAAAAAATGTTGGTAACCAGCATTTTCTCCACCTCTCACAATATTTTCTACCCTAGACACAGAAATCATCATTAGAGCTACTTTTCAAGTTTCGTCTGCAAATGCTTTCAAAGCTGTCCAGTCCAAAATTTTGTCGTTTGGTAAAGAGTTCACTCTTTACTAGCTGACATCATCTTAGGCTTGTCCATATTGAAATTATTTACAGACATCAAAATAAATTGGGCTCAGTAATGGCATTTTGTCTTTGAAAGGGAAGCAAACATTGTGGGAAAAGATAAATGCTGTTCACACACATTTCTTCCTTGACCCAGTATGTTTTAAATATCTATCTTCCTTATGGTTGTGGACGGTTTGGTTAAGGGTTATGAATAAATACAAGGCTGACTGCTGTCAACAATCATACAGCAAATCAACCCTTCAGATGCTGATGATCACTTCAGTCCGCATCTGCTGACAGAGTAGATCAAGATAAGACTGTATAGTAAGTACAGGCTGATCTTGGACTTGCACAGTTCTGAAATAGTCTGGTTGAAGTGGCAGGTGCCTTTAATCTTGCTTTCACTTTTTGCACTAGACTTACTTTTAAAGCATTCATTCAGCATGTAATGGGTTTAACTCTTTACCACATGATCCCGAGTTTTAATGACCTTAAAGAAGAAGACTTTTGAAAACACTGTGGAAAAGGAGAAAATGCTCCTTTTCCTGCAATATTTTCTATGAAAGACCAATTTTATGTTTTGCGTAATGTTTGTTATCTGCAAATGCCATGAATTTGGACCGGTCTAAAATTTTATTGTTTGGAATAGGGTTTAATACAGAAACAAAATGTTACCTATGGGAAGAAACAAAATGTTACCTATGGATATCATTACATGAACTTATTTCTTGATATATAAGTTTATATTGATCGTGAATCTACATTGTTCCACATTTTCTAAAACATTCTAGTCTTAGTTGCCCCATGTACCTATTTTATTCAATATTTCTAATTCCCTCTCTGACTTTACAGAAGTATTCCATTCATTCAACAGGAAAATGTTTAACCCTTAACCAGAGATAAAACAATCCTAAGAAAGGAGGCTTTTGAAGACCTTGTGAGAGAAAACAAAACACTGAGCTCATAAATTCTGGGAGTCATCTGTGACTTGCTGTTTGGAATTTCGGGGGGTCATTCAGAAATTTTACGCGTCATGGTCATTAACCTTTTTTTTTTTTCCACATGTTGTTTGCCTTTGCCAATTTGTAGACGTCGCATAATGCTACAAGTTTTAAATGAAAGTGAGGTATTAAAGGTAAAAGTAGAAAACGATGACCTCGTAGAAACTTGTCTGTCATGCCGAGTACTCCAACAAGTCACTGACCATTACCGAGCAGGATCTAAATACAGACAAAAAGTTTAAGTATGGATTCCATACAGTAATATAGACAAGACGACAGCGATGTCAGAATAATGTCGCATTATAGGCCGATTCAGTGTAAACGGGAAACAAATAATTCAGTGTTAGAAAGCACGTTTGATAGGATTTTGCAGCTCTTAACTTGACGATTTTGTAAGATATATTCATTGAATCAATCCTTTATGTTCCTTTTTTATTCTGATTTATGTTGTGTCAAGGAAGACGCAATGAATTAATTTTGTTGCGTAAGGCTTTCATTTTGCATGTCAAAAATGCAAAATTGTGGACTTTCTGAAATGGTAAGAAAATACTGGTAACCAGCATTTTCTCCATTTCCAACAAGGTTTTCACTCTTTTACAGCCAAATCATATCGTTTCAACCATATTCAATTTGATGTGTCTAAATGCTTTCAAAATGTACAAGAGTAATGCTTTTTATGTGATTTGGGTTAATACAGAAACAAAATGTTTCATGTGGTCTATGCAAATTTTTCAACCAAGTTCATCTTTCACATGAGATTATACCTCATACATGTAAAATGAGAAAAAAACTTTCATGTGTTCCTGTATGTAGCATAGGTTTCACTAACCTGGTAGGTTTGTAAAGAGAAAATTAGTAAGAAATGGATATGAGCCATGCTCTGGTAAAAGGGGACTTAATGCATCTCAGTATTATACTAAGCAAGTCATCACATGATTATGTATCCATAAAACGAATTTTGTATACCAATCACGTGGATCTCGAGGTAGAATGGGCCTTTGCCATGCAGATGATTTACAAATAGCAAAAGTTTTGGACACATGTCAGCCTGCGTGGACTGTGCGGGCTGACATTTTTATTTATTTATTTTATTTTATTTTTTTTTTTTTTTTGAGATGCATTAAGCCCCCTTTTCAGAGCATGGTCCATATATTGCTAATGTGCAGGAATTTTTCCATTTGTTACAAAAATATTGTCACAAAGAAAAATATGTTGTCTTAAAATCAATATGGGAGGGAAAGGGTTTCCACAAACCAATTGGACCAGGCTGTTGCCATCAGAGCAGCTTATCCCTTTCACCCTTAATCTTTTATCAGATAGGCACTCGTTTTTCACGATCCCATTTTCTAAGGCTTTTGACAACATTTTGAAAATAAGGAAAAAAATGCTGATGAATAGTTTTTCTCCTTTTCCCACATGCTTTTTACCTTTTGAAGTACAAAGTCCTTCCAAAATTGAGCAAATTTTGACTAGTAGTTGTCTGCAAATTCTTTCAATTTGGACAAGTCTAAAATTTTGTTGTTTGGTAAAGACTTAAATGCCAGATGAAGACTAAAGTCAGCCAAAATAGCTGTAGCAGTAAGGCAAGACCGAGACTTGAAAGTGGCCAATTTATCAATAAAGTTGAAATCAATCAGCTGGAATAAATCGACCTACGGTGTCAACAAATTTCTAACTGCTTCACAAATGGATGTCTTTAACACCTTGCTATCCGGATATATATTAACTTGCAATAGCATTATAAACTTCCGACTACAAAAGATTTATCAAAGCTAGGGGTCAAATTTTTCTCTGTGATTTTCATTTAATATGTAAATGATGAATAAACAAATTTTCAAAATTTTCTGTTCATGTTGTATTGACATCACCAAGTATCAAAATATTAAGTCGTACAATTAACTTTGATACTACCTTTACCTGTAGAAAATTATAGTCTTCATAAAAACATGCAGGCACTGGCAAAAGTCATCTTTGTGTCGTTCAGAAGACATTTTATGCCATGTAAAAGTCAAAATTCAGGACTTGGCAGCATTGGCCTGAGACAATTTTGTTAGATTTACTATCAAGATCAGCTTGTTTGCTTTGTTGTGCTATAAACGCCATCAAAAGTCAATGTTTCTTTGATGCGGATGACATGCTACGCAGAGGAATAGTCAAGATTTTTTCGACGCTTGAAACCAAACTAAATCAGTTTCCAGTTTTATACTTGCTGTAAAGCATTTTTTTAAAATCGAATACCAATACAACAACTACAGGGTTTTCATTTTGAAATGAAGCCTATGATTGGATAATTGGATGCAAGTATCCAATGAATGACTGCATAACATTCATGAACCAATTGCTTCTGGTTTCGAGGTAAAATTGAACCGATGTCGCAGTACAGTTACCAATGTGTGAAATATTTTCGATATAAACAACGCGATTGATTTTTCAAAGATCCAGCAAAAACAACCGATTAAAGGCCGATTTCAACCGATGTTTTTGATCGGCAATCAGCTTTAAATGAAAACCCTGAACTAGCCCCCATCTTTACAGTGGACTGTAGTGGAGATCCCATAAAGGAACAAGTTGAATTTATGATATCCTTCAGATTTGTCATTGATATTTTTCTATCAAACAGTCGGGAAATGGATTTTTATTTAAGCACATCAGAAAATACAAACTACATGTATAGAACTTCTGTGGGACAAGCGAATAAAAAATCCTATGTCATTCTTCTGATTAGTTATTAATATTTTAATCAGCCATAATAACTTTCTTTTGAAAAATATCTTTCATACTTATATAAACATCTACGTTTGTAATCTGAATTCAATAACAAAAACAACAACACTGCATGCAGGTGCCAACGCTTGGCTGCAGATACTTTATTTTCAGTAAAAATTCTAAATCAAAAAAGGGGAATAACTGTGTCAAAAATACTGATAGTTATCTGCCCTTGTTGTATAGATTCTCCTTTTGGTAATAAGTAACTAGTCCATGTTTAAAGCAGCAGAGCTAAAAATAAGGGTATTTTGGTGATTCAGTGGTATTTCAGTGATTCATTGAAACAGTTCCTAAACGGGTGACAGATGTTTCGGTAACAGATGAGTTCAGTATATTGGACTTACACAGTAAACCAATTGGATGTTTCTGTAACAAGGTAATTATATAATGGTAATGCACCGTGACGTTTTTCACACCAAATAATAAAGTCCTGGTTCTGATTCCTTCAATGTTTATTTTTTACTGAACACTTTCAGACATAATAATTTTGTTATGTTGCTACTGTCATGCTGTACGTAAAATAATACCTAAAATCACTTTGCCTTATATTCGATCATTTCAACCATATAGTGAATAAAATAAATCATACCCAATCTTAAACTTATATCCGTTGTATCTCCCTTTAAATCAATGTGAAAATATTTTCTTCCCGAAAGACTTCCAAATCAGCCATTAACCCTTAGAGCATCTGTCATTACTTTCGTTGCCATTGCGGCCAGCGAAATCGAGATTAGGCTGCGCCAAATACGGAGTCTGATCTTTTATCTTCACTTGTCACTTTTTTAAGACATTCTGAACAAGAAAAACCTTAGCATTGCTAAAATTTGGGGTTTATTTCTAAAATGAAAATGGTCGTTGGGTTTATTCGACGCTCATGGATTTAAAATAATCGATAATTATGCCGAGTTCAGAAACACAGGTAATACAGGTAAAAATATTGTGGCAAATGAGGAGAGTGAGCCCGAGAGATAGATAGTAACAAATACTTTTTTTGACAAATCCTTTTGTCCAAACTGCACGGGCAGTCTGTGATCTGAACATGCCCTATCCCCTTAACCATTACACCTACATGTGCAGTCTGATCTGCGAGTTTCTTCTTGTCCATCAGTGTTTCAGGTTTTTCATAAACCCAGTTTAATCGTTAAGATCTAGGGGAAACTTTTTTATCTTGTTTGAAATGGAAGGTGTGAAAACAGGCTGTAAATGCATCTATATACAGTATACAGTACTCCCTTCACTCTCACCAGAGATCATATTACGATTCCTGCTCTCACATAGTATGTATATGATTTCTTTATGCAGTTTTGTATGGATGAACGCACCTTAAAGGCAGCAGACGACGATTTGTGTGCACCAGACCAGATTTGAAAACATTGTGAAAAAAGGAGAGGAACAAAACGGAACAGATATCTATTTTTTTCAGACGAGCACAAATGTGCATGGTCAAAATCACAATATGTATTCAGCAAAGTATTGTCGAGGCCTCCCTCTCTATCTCTCACTCCCTCTCTTCATTTGCCACAATGTTTCAAATGTATTATCTTTATGTCTAAATTCATGTTAATTATCCATAAGTTTAACCCTTAGAGCATTGAATAAACCAAAGGCTATTTTCATTTTTGAAACAGAACATCTAATATTAGCAATTTGTTATGTTGTCCCTTCCATGCTGTATACATAAATACCTGAAATTAATAAATCTTTATAATTGTCAGAAACAAGTGGCAATTGCAAACAAAAAAACAAACAAACGTATGCTCACATGAAAGGCAGGTATTGGGTGGGAACAACGTCACGGCCCTTTATTACTGCCCTGTTACTAAAACATCCAATCGATTTACTCTATATGTCCAATTTACCGAATTCGTCTGTTAGCGAAACATCTGTAAATCTTCCTATTCCTAAACATTGCTTGTTTGGAAAAAGGTAAACTATGGCAACCCACTTCAGCTGGATTGTTGCATCTAATTGGTTCTGCCTGGATTCCAATGATATGCATTTAAACACCATTTTAATTCCAAAAATTAATATTGACAAGAGTAACTCTAATTTTCAGGAAATCTATTCAAAGGGAGGTAGTATAAATTGATTGCTTGGGTTGAAATTTGAGGTTGTCTCCCTACGCTTATCAAGCCGTACCCTGAGAACATTTTCACACTCCCAGATAGTAAGTTTTTCTAAACAAGAAAATAATGTATCTGCTTTTAACCCTAGGCCACAAATATTTGCTTTGTAACAGAGCAGTGACAGTTTCTGCCACGCAACCATTCCGGAAACCAATTTCACTCAATTATTCTGACGTTGTTAGTTTTAACAACTGGTTGAATACGGAATGTGCTAGCAAGGTCATATTTTTCAGAAAAAGCACTCTGAGAATACAAATATCGTTAAATTAAAAAAAAAAACTCACATGGCTCGTGCTCGAACTACTCGACATTTTCGATTTTTCAGGTTCACCGGATGTTTGAGCGATGCAACTGCTGGTCCCCGATGTGTATCGTCCGAATTTATTTCGCGTCTACAACCACTCGTCAATTTCAAAATTCTGTGTGTGTCTTGGTCTAGCAGAAAAACATTGAAAGAAATGAAATTAGACAAATTGGCTGAGACAGATATTTATCAAGAAAAACAATCGAAAACAATCGGAGAATGAAGGAGAGACGTTGACAGACTCCTGGATCGATGACTTATCATGTAATCCGACAGACAACAGGCGCTTGTTTTTTTAACAAGCTTCACCATATAGGCCTATAACCTTATAAATAAGAAACATATTAAGTTATAGAAGGAGAAGTTTGTCAAAATCCAAGTGCCTTTTTGGCAACCCCTAGAATTTAGACTTACGCTCAACCAGTTAGTCTTACTGCATAAACTTGACGGCATTTCAAGTTCCTACTTATTTTTGCATGCTGTCAATGAAATTTAATACATTTTTTTAAACAATCAAGTAAGTCATGACACGCTTCTACGTATGCACATAAGATAAATAATCATAATTACAAAAGCCCGATCTGGCAATAAGCACTGTTCCTTTACAAGTAAGAGAAGGTTAGAAAATGATACATGCACGTAATTAATTCAAGTACCCGTGCATTTATTCAGTTATAAGTTCATTGTCCATTTGTATATGAGCCATGCTCTGTCAAAAGGGGGCTTAATGCATCGGCGAAAAGTATCCATCCAGGACAGCCTGCGCAGTCCGCGCAGGCTGACCTGAACCGAAACTTTTCGCTACTGGTCAATTTTCTGTATGTCTAAGGACCAGTCTACCTCATGATTAAGTCGGTTGTTAAAAGAAGTGGCTATTATGGATCCTTAATTATATGATAGCTCGATTGGTATTATAAATCACGGAGATGCATTAAGCCCCCTTTTGAACGCGGCCCATATCTTATGTTCTTTATCTCTCACGTAGGTGGGCGTGGACGAGTGAGTGAGTGGGTGGGAGAGTGATTACCTTATATATAAGGGGAACAGGCTAATATGATTAAACTGAAACGCAATGTCTTACACATAAACTTTCAGATAACAATTTTACTTTTAGGCATAAATTACAAAAAAAAAAAAAACCGTTGTCTTCTTCACAATCTCTGATACGAGCGGCAAAGTTGTAATTTGGACCTCAAATCAATCAATATTCGTTGCCTACGTATCTTACCAAAGTAGCTAAGGGTTAAGAGTCGCGTTTGTGAACGGGATGTTTAATATTGCAGTGTAACTGGTTGTATGTAAGCAAACTAATGACGTACGCATTGCAAATGTGACACGACACCATTTTTTCCAACCATTGCAAATTTGATTGCTTTTTTCAAAATTCATATAGCATTGGTTGGAAAAATGGTCTCATGTAGCATTTACAATACGTATATCGTTGGTTTATTTACACGTCTGAGTTTGAGTTTGTTGTTCTTTTTTTTTTTTTGTAACTTATGCCTAAACATAAAATTGGTACCCGAAATGTTTATGTGTAAGACATTACGTTTCAGTTTTACCACATCAGCTTGTTCCCATTATATATTAGGTGATCACTCACTCACTCACCCAGCCATCCACGCGCGCGCACGCGCACTCGCTCGCTCGCTCACTCACTCACTCAGACCATTTTCAAGGTAAGAGAGATGGAGAGCAAAAGATATACAAATGGACAATGAACTAATGACTTAATGAATGCACGGACGCTTAAATGAATGCATGAATTAATTGTGATAACTCAAATTTGACACATAATTGTTTCAGTTATCTCTTTTCATTTTACATTTATAATGTTGATGAATGCATTATAAATTGTATAATACAAATCCATGTAGATATGTAGGCCATTCAAACGTGTTGCGTGTATTTTCTTTTCTTCTCTTACTTGTAAAAGAACGGTATTTTGTCCCAGAGTAATCGGGCTTCTGTAATATGCGTGTGTAGTTGGATAAGATTTCTGTTTCGCAAAAATATCAAATATTCTTTGCAGACTCAATTTTATTTTTATTCAATATCTCTGCTATGATAGGTACATTCCATTTTCTGTTTAGCTTTTGAATGGCTATTGAAAGTCCACATAGCGTTCCGAGGATGCCAAATATTTTTCATCATAGTGAGTTTATATGTTGGGTGCACTTACGGCGAAAACATTACAAATGTAACATATAGACCATTCAGTTTATCAAAAGCTACACAAAAGTATTTTCAAACTTTAGATAGACTAATGTTAGTATTTTTCAACAGTGACAATATCAGCACTTTGTATTGTCATAAATCCGGTCACACTCCATCGAACGAATGTATTAAATTTTGGACTGAAGGTTATTTTCGGGAAAACAGAACTTGTGAATTAAGTAATTTCTAACAGAAAACTAATTTTTTGAAAAGATGCCTTCATCAATCGGTGCCCACTTACATATTCAGAGCCGATTCACATAATCGGAGCCCTTCTTTGTCTTTATCATTTTTACGCTATTTCTTTCCTATTCTTTACCAGCAGCGGTTATAACAGTTCAAAATACTAACTCACGCTTTTAGGACAGCAGATCTCTTTCTTATTTGCTAATTTAATGGCAATTACAGACTGAATCTAGGTTCTTGGCGTATTATTTCGGCTACGGTCAACCCACAGCACAAATGATTCAGACAATACTGTACACATTCCACGGCTTTCCGCAGTGCAGAAAACACGTTGAAAGACTTGAGTATTGCATGACATTCTCCTTTTTTGGAATTACAAAGACATAAGAACACATCATTACAAAGAATGACAGGTTTACCTGTTTTTCAGTTGGTTTTTTGAGCCGACAAATTCGGAACCGGAAGACCAACACATTTTCTCGACGGAGCCATTGGCTCCGAATATGAAGTTTCCTACCCCTGAAATCCGTTTTGTCTAACAGCTGACTGAATCATTAGGTAGACTACACATAAAGTTTCGACTCGGGTCAGTCTGCGCGGATCAGGAAGGCTGACCTGAATCGATACTTGTTGCAGATGCATTAAATCCCCCTTGTCACAGAACATGCCTTTTTGTGAATCAAGTCTTTCTCTCTTCTTACTTAAATATATGTATCTGAAACACTCTAGGATTGCAGAGGTTCCCCCCTTTTTTTTTCTTAGAAAAAAAAAAGCTTTTCCGTATAATTATTTGTCCCCTTACTACACAAGCCTGTGATTTGACGACCCCTCCCCCCCCCCCCGCGACAAAAATTGTGGAATGTGCTTGAAAACATTGTGGGAAAGGGAGAAAATGCTGGTAACCAGCATGGTCTCCATTTCTCACCATGTTCTATGAAGGCTTTCTAAGACAAATTTCATCATTTGAGTCTCATTTATTTTGTCGTCAACAGCTTTCGATGTGGAAGAGTCATTTTTTTTTTCCTTTGGTAAAGCGGAAATGCAATCCAAGTACGATTGCTTGCCCTTTTACCAAACAATCCTATGTTAACTCTTTACCAAACGACAAAATTTTAGACCCGTTCAAATTAAAAGCAGTTGCAGACGACAAAACAAATGTGACTCAAAAATTGAAATTTGTTTTTTGGAAGAGTAGAAAACATTGTGGAAAAAGGAGAAAATGGTTACCAGCATTTCCTCCTTTTCCCACAATGTTTTCAAAAGGGCTTCTTCCACAGGGTCGTTAAAAGTCGGGATTGTGTGGTAAAGAATTAAACGAGACAGGAGATAAAGGGCATTTGAAGCTATTGTGGGAAAAGGAGAAAATTCAGGAAATATAGTAAGCAAGGGAGGGACAGCGACAAGCAGGTACGATTCGCCCTAACCCCTCTTCTGCCGAATAGAAATTCGCTATTATTACAAAAATAAATTTAGGTTTATTGGTAATGGACATCTTCACATGACAGAAACTATTGACTGAGCAGCGGTGAGTATGCAGCAAGGTCAGCCTGCACGTCTGTGCAGGCTGAACTTACCGTACACTCTATGCAAAATACATCCATGGTCGCACCTACATCTAACCTCGTCCGTATAAAGGAGGCTTCCATTTTGAACTACCAATCACATGATCTTAAACATGGCGGCGCCCCTGAAGATGGCTTAGCAACGATATGAACAACCACAGGAAAGTTATTCACTTCTATCGATCTGTCAATGAAAGCTCCCAACGAAATTGACCAACCACGCTAAAAATTGAATGTACAAACTGTTTGCCGACTGAACTATTCCTAGAAAGATAACGATAGAAAATTTACACATGTTTTCCTTTTTATGAGGAGCCTTACAATTTCAATAACGGTAAAGCGGTGTGCTTCCGGAGATGTGCGAAATGTACCGTGTAGGTGCATATCAAGCTACGTGATACAGCCGAGGGATTTGATCACCGGATCAGCCGAGGTATGCCGAATGCCATGGTCGCGAGTGGTTAAGAGTTAATTTCGTAATCAACAACAGTCGAATTTGATGCTACGAAGTAATCAGCATTTACACCTTTTCCCTTTTTGTACCATTTCAAAGACAAATCCCGTCATTTGAAGTGCATTTAATTTTTGGATCAAATGTATCGTAGGAAAAGGAGAAAATGCCAGTGATCACGTAAGTAATGAGATCACATTCTTTTCGTTTGTCAGACCTCAGTATATCAGCACTATCTATTCAGGTCAGCTTTATATTTTAAAAGAAAACGACCTTTCACATAAGTACACAATATATGGTACATGTACTTAATTTTGGATTTTTTTCACACGAAGGTATTTTATGTTTTTTTTTTTAATTTCAAAATAGATACCCTTTCAAAGCATTGTATATAAACTCCTAACACGGACATCCTTTTTTTCTCTTTCAGTCAAGGCAAAATTAGATGAATAAATAAAAAAACGTACACTTGCCTAAAAGTCTTTCGTGGACAGTCTCAAGCCCCAGAAAAAGGCGAGGTGTAACAGAAAACATATTATATACGAGAATGGTGTTGAATATTTTTCTCTAGCCTCGCCCCCCGCCCCCTCCCAGATCTGAAAGCGTTAGGGAGTAGATGAAGGAATGTGCCCTAACAGTAGTGAAATATTGCTCTAAAATGTTATTAGGTACATTGAGGGTTTTGAAATTGAAGGGTAAATCAGCGCGCTTGACAGGTCATGTAATCTTGTATCAACTTTTTACCAACCAATCTCGTGTTTTGAAAAACCTGGGGATGACGGGCTTTGAAAAAATATTGTAAAAAGGAGAAAATGCTGATAACCAGCATTTTCTCATTTTCCCACAATGTTTTCGACACTTGCAATTACAGGTCTGATGATTTGGGCTCGTGACAATCTATTTGTCACAATATATTTGGACAAGTCTAAAAGTTTGTTCGTTTGTTAAGAGTTGTGTACTATTCTCAGATTCTTATCTTTGGAAATCCTCGAAATCCTAAGTCTGCACGAAAGTGCGACTACAAGAGTCACCATGGTTACCTATTGCCGATCATTTAATAAGAACTTACAGTAGTTTGATTCGAATTGTTTAACAGAAGAATGGTATAAGTGAAAAACTGTAGCAGGAGTTTTATTGCTTGTTTGTTTGTATTGGAGTTTTAACTCCGTTTTAACAGCTTAGGTCATATCACGGCGGTCAGTGCACCTATGCACGTGTTTCCTGGCTTTCTCCCACCAACAGTGACACAACTTTCTTTCCAAGCCACTAACTGCTTTTCTCACATGCGTCAGAGGTGAAGCAGCAGTTCTAAATTGCTATTTTTTTTTTTGTATTAAAGGAAAAAAGTTTGCAGAGTAAACTACCGAATATGTTCACTTTCCTTTACTAGACACTATGGGAATTTGTTGGACAATTTTCTCCATAATCTATGATTCTACCATTTAAATTCATTCTTTCCAGACGACAAAACTTTAGACGTGTCCAAATTCAAAGCATTTGCAGACGACAAATAAGAAAGAAAGAAAGAAAGAAAGAAATACGTTTGGTGCTCTCTACGGAAGAGAGCGTTACGTTATTCCGCTACGTCACCTTCAAAATAGGATTTGTTTTCTGTGATGTTGACAGTTGCTTTACCGAATTTCATTCGGATTTTTAACAACGCGTTCGCAAGATACTACAAATAATGTTACCCTGCGTTTCTTTATCCTTAGAGTATATTCAAATCAAACCCTCTTTGATAATAGGGTAGAAAAAAACACTATGGGACTAGGAGAAAATGTTGGTCACCGACCTTTTCTCCTTTTCCCATTATGTTTTTAAAAGCCGTCTTCCACAGGGTCGCTCCAACAAGGGATTGTTAAGGCCTAAAAAGGGTATAACCCGAACACAATCTGGAATTCAAACGGCATTGAGAAAGAAGGCTTTTGAAAAGATTGTGGAAAAAGTAGAAAATGCTGATAACCAGCATTTTCTGCTTTTCCCACAACGTTTGTCTCTCCTACCAAAGACAAATCACATCGTTTGAGCTACATTTAATTGTGTAGTCAAATGCTTTCACTATGGATAAGTCTTTAATTTTGACGTTAAAGAGTTAAAAATATCTTCAGAAAGTTGATTATGCACATTCTTAAAAACGATGTTTTCAAATCATCAACTCTGCAAATTTCAGGAGATATTAATTTATTCGAGGTAAGTTTTAGTGAAATTCAAATTCGGGCTATAGAGATTTTACTGTACTGCCGTTACAGGTAAAATGAACAAACCTACAATTGTTATCATAGTGATGCTGAGTGGACTGGTTGAACCTGGACGCTGGGTACAAGGCCAGTACATTCCGGATTTGTACCGACGTTGGGGTTATGGCAACAATTTGTACGGGCCTAAAACTGGCTACTTCTGGAGCTATCCCTTGAAAGACCCAGAACCGATGAATACTTTGATGAATATACAATTCGAAGGACAAACATGTACAGCAATGCACGTGAATTTTGTAGCCCGGCATGGGGGTCGATATACCAGCGCTGCCGAAATGCAGGCGTTCACCGATCTTCAGAACAAACTGAAGTCGGGTGTTTTGGATCAACAGTATAATTTCATCAATACCTGGAAAAATCGATACCCCTTGGATCAAGCTGAGCGTATGACAACGATGGGCAAAACAGAGACGGAGTACTTGGGAGAAAGATTTGGGTTGAAACTTAGGGAACTGTTGGCCAAATCCCTCGCTGGACCATCATTCGGCAACAGTGCGATCAAGTTTGGTGCCACAAGATTAGTTCGTACTCAAACTAGTGCTAGAGTCTTCCAAAACGGGCTTGCCAGAGGTACAATTGACAGAATTGTCAGAAAGGATACATCATTTCCTGTTGCAGTCCGGGACAAAGTGCTGCGATTTTACGATAACTGCAAGAACTACGAAAAAGTGATTGCCAACAAACCGGAATTGACAAAGTTTCAAAATGGCCCGGAAATGCGAAAGGTTCGGGAAGACATCAGCTCTAAACTTAAGTTAAATTCAACTTTGACAGTGGGTAAGTTAGCTGAATAATTAAGTTACTGGTTAGCAAATCATTTGTGGTTCCCTGAGAATATTGAAAGATGTAATGGTACCAGCTTGGAATGTAACAACGGTTTTTTTTGTAGCAATAATTCAAAAGCATATGTGTTAGATTATTTCAACGACTTTTAATCGTTAAGACTATTGTTTGGCTTTATGGCAAACGAATTAAACTTTACGTCAAAAGTAAAAGAAAATCACGCTTGCACGTGTACTCAAAGTTATAATCGGTACGCTGATGGTAAACTACATTGGCTTCGTGCTCTAAATACTTGTTTAAGCAAAGATATCCTTTATAAGGCTAGGCAAGCTCGGACAACTCTGCCAAAAGGACTCACCTGACACAATATATTCCTTTGTCTGGGTTCCAATCAGATCATTGTGTCCTTTTATATTCTCGAACGTTACTTTGTCAAAAGTGACGGCAATAATTACGGAAACGATCAACAGTTTTGAAACAGGTCTTTGGACCCCTGGATCCCTGCTACATATTCCTGTACAGACCCAGTAACATATGAGCCGTGCTCTGGCAAAAGGGGGCTTAATGCTTCTCCGTGATGTATGAAACCAAGGAAAGCATCACTTACTTATGGATCCATAATAGCCTCTCTTTTTACCAACTGACTTCATTATCAGGTAGAATGGTCCTTGG
This sequence comes from Tridacna gigas, assembly GCA_945859785.2. NCBI lineage: Eukaryota > Metazoa > Mollusca > Bivalvia > Cardiida > Cardiidae > Tridacna > Tridacna gigas. The sequence continues at coordinate 44,288,394 of OX244030.2, read as the reverse complement.
ACATACAGAAAATTGACCAACAGCGAAAGTTTCGGCCCAGGTCAGCCTTCGCAGACTGCGCAGGCTGACCTGGATCGATACTTTTCGGTGATGCATTAAGCCCCCTTTTCACAGAGCTTGGTTCAATTATATCAATCATCAATAAATCGGTCAATACTTATCCTGCCAAATGAGCCTAATGAAACTTTTAAGCCGATAGTGAAAAACCCATGTTGCCATTTCAAAATAATTTTTTTTTGGGGGAAAAATATCCCCTTATCGGACAGTGTAGATCCAAGATCAGACTGCACGTTCTGTGCAGTCTGATCTTGATCTTCACTGTCGCAAAAGGTCAGTGAGTCGCGCTCAGCAGCGTAAGGGTTAAAATATCGTGTTTTTTTTTTTTGTAGCTGATGTGAAGCTTCTATGGTTACTATGTGCTACAGAGTTATACATAATGGACGAAGCTGATTGGTGCAGACTGATGACAAATGAACACCTAGAGGTACTCGAGTATGAAAACGACCTCATGGTGAGGAACATCTTAGTTCTTTCTTAGAAATATTTCAATCCAATCTGAAATATTTTAATCCCATCTGAAGTAGTATAATTCCGTCTGAAATATTTCAGTCCCATCTGAAATATTTCAATCCCATCTGAAGTAGTATAGTTCCGTCTGAAATACTTCAATCCCATCTGAAATATTTTAATCCCATCTGAAGTAGTATAATTCCGTCTGAAATATTTCAATCCCATCTGAAATATTTTAATCCCATCTGAAGTACTATAATTCAGTCTGAAATACTTCAATCCCATTTGAACTATGGGAATATAATATATTCAAACCACGTATGTAGGCGAATGCAACGCTGTTCCATTGTTATTTAAAAAAAAATGTGTTATTTAGAACACAAGTGGGTGAGAAAGAGAGAGAGAGAGAGAGAGAGATCAAATAAAACTTGTAAAAGACCCGAGGAAAGAGATTAAAAGATGGAAAGAAAGAAACAAGCGTGATAGACACAAGTAAATACCTAAAGTTGAGTCACAAATCGATTATAATTGAAGTTTTTTCTTCTTTTTTTTTTTGATGGTTCATTCACGACTATCACAAAATGTTTCAAAGACCCTACTGAAATTCTGAGTTCACGCGCTGTTTATTTCTAGGTCTGTATTCACCAACCATTCTTAAGAATATTCTTTGTGTCATTCTCAAGAATTTTCTAAATTTGAAAGTAACACAACTTCTGACTGGCTAAACGAATTGATTTAGCAAGTCAGAAATTGTGTTACTTTCTAAATTTAGAATTACACAAAGAATGTTCATAAGAATGAAATACGAACCCTGGATCGTTGCAGGTTAAAAGCAGACTGCTCGATCATACGTACTGAGTAAACCATTTCATTTGATCGGCTCTTTCAGGTTTGACCTGAATAGATATAAATAGGCAATGTATTCACTAAAATAAAACTCCAGATCTTAAAGTGTCAATTGCGTTGCTGGGAAAACTCAAGCGCAAAATACCGAACAGTGTATATACCTATAGGTATAAGATCAGACTACAGTCTGATTTTGATCTACGCTGTCCGCAAAAGTATCAATTTACATCTTTTTCACTCTGAGGATTGCACACAATATTTCAGGACTTCTATGACAGACTGTACGGTTACCCAGTAACAGCTCAGATGGCATGTCCGCTGGTCCATGACGTTTTCTCGGAAATGGACTCCGCCATCGCGGGATTTGACAGTGGCAAGAAGTAAGTGGTATTTGAGACATGCTCTGGCAAAAGGGGGCCTTATGCATCTCCGTGATGCTTGATACCAAGACAGTCATCACATAACTATGAATCCATAAAATCCATTTTGTCTATCAACCGACTGAATCATGAGGTACACTCGTCCGTTTACATGCAGAAAATTGACCAATAGCAAAATATTTCGGACCAGTCGACAGATGCATTGAGGCCCCTTTTCACAGAGCATGACTCTTGTATATAGGATTTGACATGAGTTGGCATTTTGGGTAAAAAGTTAATAAACTAGACTAAAGCGTTATTGTGATCGCCAAGGCTCGCTTAATAACACTCTTTGACTACAAGTTCAATAACATTGTACCTCAAAAGCCAACGAATGTTAGATTCTTTGATCACATAACTGTATCTCAAGGATTTTAGTTCATGATGTCTTAACTCTTTACCACACAATCCCGACTTTTAACGTCCCTGTAAGAGAAGCCTTTTGAAAACATTGTGGGAAAAGGAGAAAATGCTGATAACCAGCATTTTCTCCTTTTTCCACAATGTTTTCTACCCTTCCCAAAACAAATTTCAAATTTTCAGGCACATTTATTTTGTCGTCTGCAAATGGTTTCAATTTGGACCAGTCTAAAATTTTGTCGTTTGGTAAAGAGTTAAAATATAGGCCTGCAAATACATGTGTATCGAAACTTACATGGCAGCAACTTACATGAAGCCTGTTCGCTTCTGTGGCAGGTATGTATATCACGGGCTAAAAATAGTTTCAAAAAAACTTTCATTTAATGATTTTGTTTCGAATCCAAAGATGATAAAAGCCGCAGCTTTGCCACGATCATCAGTTTTGACCGTTACTTTCACAGGCATGATATCTAAGTCAGCAATTAGGAGTACAAGTTGGCTTCTTTAAAAAAGAAGCCAGGAGAGGTCGGCATCAATGTTTTCAAATAGTGTATTGGTTTTTGATTTCAATATATTTTGATATATGTGTAACATAGTGGCAGTCTTTACTACCTCGGAATAAAACTATGTGATCGTATAGTGGAACATTATAATTTGGAGGAAAGAAAACAGGGTCTGAAGGTGACGAACAAACGTTTATTAACAACATAAATCCGTTCTCTATAATTCTACGGGGTAAATGCAACTACCCACAATATACGAGAGAAAATATTCAGGGGAAAGTCATCCCTGCTAAACAGAGACCGCTGGCGCGGGTCTACAATTCAATAACCAATCTATCTCCTCCTCTCCCCTTTTTCCGGCAGAGCGTCTGCTTTTAAATAGCCGAATTCTCTGTGGACGTCCCACCAAGACATTATTGTTCATTATAGGAACATCATAACCGCCCATTATCTGCCGCTGTATCAATATTCATGATACTCATTAATTAAATATGATGATGACTTAGACGTGTATAATGTTACACACCCCCCTTACTTGAGGATTTATGTCTATATAGACAGACAACCAATTAAACCAGTAACATACACGCTGAACCATCATATCTCATAATATCTAAATAGAAATTACAGATTCAATACACCTACAACAGGAATATACATGTATATAAGAGAGACATGTATAACAATAAAAGATGCATCAATAATTGAAAAAAAAAACATTGAGAGTCACCGTTATATAAACACTGCCATCTGTTAAAGTTCAGGCAATTCACTTTAATGAATAATACGTGAAACTTCATTAATCTCACTATCTCTGTTTATATCCATAAACACTTTAACCACTGAAAGATATCTAAATATACAACACACATATATCAGTAATATAAGAAAAAGAGTTAAGAGTATCTATTCATGGCGACTTCTATTTTCACCATCTCCCTCACTGGAAAGGTCAATTTGTGGATATAGATGTACCACCTGTGTTTCTTCTCCTCTATGTTGTTGGTTGGAAGTGGACTGGTTTCCCGTGATCCCAGGTGATGAGTTTCTTTCACCCTTCATCTCGTGAAGCTCCCAACTTTCAGTAATATTCTTCCGCCCTGAACCTTGCATTCCACCAACCAAGTACCCTTTTATTCTCTTACGATTCTTTACCAAGATAACAATTATTATTATAACCAAAACGATAAGGATCAGACCAGGGAGGCCCCAAAAGCCATATTGTTCCAAAAACGTAAACTGTGGGGATTGTACATTTCTTAGTTCCGTGAGTAATTTATTCACGGGAATTTTATCCACGGTATCCAGAATGGGTGGGAGCAAAAGAGAACTATTCATGAATTTTGGTAATTCTTGATTAACTTCCCTGTACAAAGAAATACCAGTGAAATTAATTTTCCGTAGGAGTCGTATGAATGGGTCGTCAATCTTAAAAGTAATACTCGTATCTGATCCCGCGATTAATGATACGAAATCATTGTTGGCACTACAAGACGAATTTAGATAGAGAACTCCCAAAGGGGGGTTTATAATTATCTCTTTAGTCACAGCCTTCTTGTCATAACAGACTACGGAAAATTGTAACGGGCTCTTTGTAGTCACCGCCCAAAGTTGTGGATTAATTTCGGTAATCAATGGCAACCTCGCATTCACATTTATCATTTTGACACATAACTTCTCAATGTTCTCCGTTTGATTCAAAAACAACGCTACCAGGCATTGTTGTCTTGAAACAACGTTATAAATTGGATTCGATACTTCACAATACTTCAGCAATGGGCGACTACATTTTTTTACATTTTCTTCGTCTAATAACATGTATTTGGTACGTTCTAAATTGATAGCCAGGTATTGACTTTGCAGGGCAATGTATGCCGTCATATCTCGAAGGGTATAATTCAATGCCATTTCTAAGTTCAACACTTTATATAGCTCGAATTGAAACCTACTGTCCCTCAAAGGAAACTTTAGTACGATAACTATTTGATCAGTATCCATAAACGTACTTGCCTTTAAGATTTCATAATATTGCCATAGACGACGCTCCGGGTTAAAAGGTAATTTTGCTAAGCGTGGTATTTTCGATTTAATGCTCAAAAGCAAACCTCTAAGTTGTTTTGGAGATATTATTTCAGGAGATATTTTCCCTGTACCGAGAACATTTAATTCAGACTTTAAGTGATCATTGAATACATACGCATTCTGAATCATTTGCCTTAAAACACTGACAGTATGAAGTAACTGAGTGTAACATTCCAGGAAATCATTAAGGTCAGAAATCTGGTGGATGAGATATTGAGTTATATTATCCATTTTCATATCAAGATCCCTGAGCTTTAGATTAATTTGGTTTATAGCCAACCTGTTTTCCGATATTAGCTCCCTCGAGCGATTCATAACCGTTATTTGTTCTTGGACAACATGAACTAAATTGGATTGCTGCCGTCCCAACTGATTGATGGCTACTTTTAATCCCCGTAGTTGATCTTCGTTGACCGTACCAAATAAAAATGTGCTTAACTTTCCTACAAACGGGAGAATACTTCTTTTTGACCCCGTCATGAGAATTTGATACTCCCTGAGCAAAATATTTAAATTTTCATGCCCCAATTCCAGTTCTCTCACTTCTTTCCCTAAAAACTCAAATTGTTTGATAAAACTACTATTTTGTACTGTACTCCTGAATTTCATTTGAGTGCTAGCAATCAACCTTTGTGTATATGCACAGTTATTTCCTACTTCGTTTAGAAAACCCACGTATGGTTTTAAATCCAATATAATACTAACAAACCATGTTGATCGTACAACGTTAAATGTTTTCCTCTTTTGAAAGAACACAGAATTCTTCAAATCTGTGGCAATAACACACATGCCACACAATACTAACAAGCCTACAAACTTCATCGTTAAGGAGTAAATGGTGGTATTGCAAATATATTGGTTCGCGGAAGAACACTTTACTCCCTCTGTAAAATACAAATAATAATACAAATTTTCCTCATTATATAAAGCCTTTTTCATAAAGTACATAAAGTTAACGCAATAACTCAGAGAAAAGATTAACCTTACTCTATTTAAGGTCAATTTCTTTCTCTATTGGACTAATCTCTGACCCTACAGACTCTTTCTTCTGATCACCCTTTTCCAACAAGATTAATCCTGGGTTTTTAGTCTGTCTGTCAACTAGGTCAATGTCCATTTTCATGTCATCTTGCTCTTCTGAAGTAAAATATTGATTTTCACTCTCGTCCATGGACTGATCTGATTCTAATTTATTCAGAGATTCATTTCTCTCCTTCCTAGCCTGTAACCTTTGTTTTAGCTCATATAAGGGTATGTTTTCTTCGTCGTCCGAACTTGACCGCATCATCCGATGACGCCTAGTAAATTTTCCCTTTCCTCTCTGCAACTCACGTTCGGAGTCAGACGTTTCCGAATCACTTAAAGATTGCTCTGGGGGCATTGCTAATTGTGCTTTTCTAAGTGGTCTCCCTGTCGGGTTGTAAATATTTCCTTGCCTTAAGTCACCCCAATCTAAATTAGCTAACCTGAGTTGATCAGCAGTTGCCTTGGTAGTCGTGCCGTCCAATTGAGATTTTATTATGAACGTTACTGGCCCTTTTTGCTCAATAATTCTATAATACGGTAGGAACTTGGGCGCAAATTTTGAAGTTCTCCTAAAATTCTTATAGTACACCGGCGAACCTACTTTAAATTCCACCCTTTGTGCGTTTTTATCAGCGTATTGTTTTTGTCTTTTCCTAGCCTTCTGCAAATTTCTATGCACGTGCGTGAATGCCTGATGTTGTAATTGCAATATTGAGTGAATGGGATCTTCCCCCTGATATTTGCGTCTAGGTTGCAAAACAGTATCTAACGGAAATATCACGTCTCGGCCAAACAATAGGAAATAAGGGCTATAGCCTGTAGACAAATTTACAGTAAATCTCACACTTGCCAAGGCCTGGGGAATCAATAATTCCCACGATGAATTTTCATTCATAAGTTTCCCTATAACACTTAACAGTGTAGAATGGGATTTTTCGCATAAACCATTTGAACGGGGGCTATAATATGAAGTTTTTACGCTGTTTATCTTCATGTATGATAACAAATCTTGCACTTGCTTTGCTATATTTTCTAACCCATTGTCGTGTAACACCTCTAAACAACACCCATATCTCGGTATGATTTCTTCTACTATCAAATGAGCAATGACAGAGCTGGATTTTTCCGGCGTTGGGAAACACTCTATATAACCGGAGTACATACAAATGAAAGTAACAATGTACTTATTCCCTGACAAGCTCTCCGGATACGGTCCACTGACATCCAAGCTTACCCTACTAAACGGAAACGGAGGTATTTCTGTTTCTTGTAAAGGGGCTCTAATTTGTCTCGCATTGCGAGTTTGGCATGGAATGCAATTATTAATGTAGGCGTGTAAATCTTTGAACAAATTTGGCCAAAAATATTTGCTCTTTATCGTATAAAAACATCTTTCTGTCCCGATATGACCATTTAAATCATGGTATTGTCTAATTACATATTTTCGTAAATGACTGGGTACATACAATCGTAAGACGGGATCGGCGTCTGCATTAGACAGGTAATAAACAACATTATCTAAATGAATATAATTATTCTGTACGGTGTTCGTTCCGGTATTTTCCTCTAAATGTTTTTTAATTTCTACAATCGATTTATCTTTACTTTGTTCTACCGACATATCAGAATGGCCTAATTTCGGCAAAGGCTCATCCAATAAATCTACGTCCGGTAATTTGCTTGCTACAAATGCTTTTGGATCGATTTTGTCCGAATTAATTACATTTACCTCTAAATATCTGTCGTCAATTTGTGGTTCCTCATTCCCTGACGCATTTTCCGTCAAAATTTGATTTTCTTCGCCAACTTGTACTGGCGTTCTAGACAAGAAATCGGCAACATTATTCATACTGCCTTTAATATATTGAATTTCGCAATCATACCCAGCAATCGCTAAAGCCCATTGTTGAATTCTTTTATTCCTAATATCTCCTTTTAAAAGGTACTGTAACGGAGCATGATCTGTATAAATTGTGAATTTACTATTGTGCAAGAAATGGTGAAGCTTTTGCAAAGCATAGACGACGGCATATGCCTCCTTTTCGATTACAGAATACCGTTGTTGTGTTTTACTTAATTTTTGAGACAGAAAATAAATTGGTCTTTCCTTACTAAAACCCCTTACAGGAAAATCTTTATCTTCCTCACATTCCTGCGTCAAACATGCCGCAATTGTGTAATTACTACTGTCAGTATATAACTTATAAGGTTTTGAAAGATCTGGGTAAGCCAATAACGGAATGACTGTTAAACGTCTCTTTAACTCTTTAAACGCAAGCTCTTCAGCTTCTCCCAAACGAAATTTCTGATATTTTCTAGTTAATACAATCAGAGGTTCTGCTACTTCCGAAAAATTTGGAATAAGTTTTCTATACCATCCTACACAACCTAAAAATGATCTTACCTGTTTTACAGTAGTAGGTGGGCTGATTTCCCTTATAGCTTTGACTTTTTCTGGATCAGGAGCAATTCCATTTTTATTTACAAGAAAGCCTAAATATTTAATCTCTTCTCTAAAGAAATTACATTTCTTCAATTTCAGTTTCAATTTATGCTCACGCAACCTTTCAAAAACTAATTTTATATGTTCCAAATGTTGCTCTGATGTTTCTGAAACAATGGCTATATCATCTATATATGGAAAGGCAAACGGTAATCCCTCTAAAACGGTATTCATGAGCTCTTGAAACAATGCACCTGCATTTACCAATCCAAACGGTAAACAACCAAAAGTATAAGTTCCCATGTGACAAGTGAAGGTAGCTTTTTCTTTGGTTTTCGGATCCAACTTTACGTTCCAATAACCACTGAAAAGATCTAATGTTGAATATATTTTTCCGCGACTTGGTAATGATAAAATGTCCTCTATGACCGGTAAAGGGTAAGATATTTTCTTCGTAATCCGGTTTAATTTTCTAAAGTCACAGCAAAATCTAGTAGACCCATCTCGTTTACGCACTAAAACAATCGGAAAAGCCCATGGTGATCTTGATTTTTCAATTATTTTGGCCTTCAACATTTCATCAACAGCATCTTCTACCCGTTGCCTATCACTTAACGGACAACGATAAGGGTTACACTTAATAGGAGGGTGGTCCCCGGTATCTATTGTCATTTGTAGAGTATCAGTCCCAGTCAAGTCTTTGAAACCTGTTGCAAAAAGGTCTCTATTCCTTTGAATTAATTTACTAACTTGCCGTCTATATTCGTCTGCGCATTTCAACTCTGACAAATCAAATTTCTGGTCGTTAGTAGCAATTTCTCTGTTTAAAGAGACACAACAATGCTCACTAACGGGAGTTGCAACTGCAACCACGCATCCCCTACGCAGCTTAATCGTTTTCTGAGTAGTATTCATTATCATGATCGGCAATCTCCTATTTTTACTTTTTGAAACAGACCCCACTAACTTAACGCCTGGTTCGGTAGAGATAAACCCCTTTTCTGCTTCAGACAGTTCACATAAAACTTCTTTGTCTAAGCTCAAATTCTTTTGGAGCCTACAATCAACCGCGTAACTCGTCAAAGGTTTTAAAACGAGTTTATTTCTCAACCTAACTACGGACGAAATATGTACATCTTCTTGTAATTGAACATACGTCTTATCGATTCTTAACAAACCCAAATCAAAATACACCCTAACCCCATTTTGTTTTAACCAATCACGTCCTAAAATTAAGTTCCGATTCATATCTTTTACTACCACAAATGTATGGGTCAGGGTTAGTCCTTTAACGAGGAAGGTGAGATTAACACAGCCATCGATTTTCAGTGCTTGGCCGCTGACAGATTGTAAACAAATATTTTTCTTGAACAGCTTAGGTTTATTACTAAGGTTATTATAGACCGAGCGTCGCATTAATGATAATTCTGCTCCAGAATCTACGAGAGCTCTATATTTTTGTTTACCCACATTCAATAAAATCGAGTTTGGACTACCTGATATATTAATGTTATATTTATGTACCTTATGTTCTGCCCGTCCGTCGGCTTCAATCCGAACAGGCCTTCCTAGTTTTTTCGATCAAAAGGTCTCTTTTTATACTCCCTTTGACCATGTCCCGGTCGCCTTCCGTTCCAATTTTGAATTGGCCGCCCGTGACCAAACCCCGGTGGTCGGCTATGATCGATTTCCATTGGCTCTGGGTTTTGCCCACTAAAACCATGACAATGTACTCTTAAATTGAACCTATTTATAAGATTTTGCTCGGCCGTCGCAATTTTGACAGCTTCTTGAAACGTGTTAGGACTTTCTCTCAAAATTTTCATTTTGATGGCATTTGACACGAGGCCATCGATAAAAAAACCTATTAACTGTTGCTCCATTACGGGTCCCCCTTGATCTTGGAAAGCTTGCTGTGCTAAGTTAAGCAATCTTTCCGCAAATATCTGTACGTTCTCATTTCTACCTTGTCTTATGCGTCCTAACAAGGTAAGGGCGTGCATTGAGTCCGACACGAGAGCAAACCGTGCACTTAACTCTTGTTTCAAAATGTCCCATTTACAACCTGGGTGAGAGTTCAAATATCTTTGTAGAAAATCAGCTACGAGGCCAGAGGAAGATTGTAAAGCAATGAAGCGTTTTTGATCGTCGGGTAGCCGTGCCAACAAAGCATATTTTTCTATAGCTTTAATCCACTTATGAAATTCTGCCTGTTTTCCGTCAAAATTTGGAACGACATGGGAGATTCCCTGAGCCTGAAAAGCATCTCTCAGACCACCTAATTGTTCGGCAAAACATTTTAATGCCATCCCTAAATCAGGTACTTGGCTGGTCATTTTGCAATAATTCAGGACAAAAAAATATTACTTACAATTTTGGCTTCGGTTCTTAGGTCTAGAGCTCTGGCTTCTCGTCCGCACTTCGGCTTCACTAGCAACGGAACAAATATGTACCAATGTTAATACCGAGCGGCCGCACTTTTGTCCATGACATAAAAAACTTCGACACAAAGGACAAGCAACCCAAGTAATCTTCATGTTTTTGAAAGACGGGTCTGCATTTTTTTTTTTCGCCTCCTGTTTGTCCGTTTGATACTCGGCGTCCCAATCCTCCGTCACCGGAATTTCGCAAGTATTTTTTAAAGTTGGGGTTTTCTTCTCCATTTGTGCTTATTGTGAACAAATCCAAATTTTTTTTTTTAAGTATTCCGAAAACGATAGTCCCCTGTTCGCTACTTGGTGGATCACCAATCCTGGTCACGGCACCAAAATATTTCCTTCCTCATTATGTAACATAGTGGCAGTCTTTACTACCTCGGAATAAAACTATGTGATCGTATAGTGGAACATTATAATTTGGAGGAAAGAAAACAGGGTCTGAAGGTGACGAACAAACGTTTATTAACAACATAAATCCGTTCTCTATAATTCTACGGGGTAAATGCAACTACCCACAATATACGAGAGAAAATATTCAGGGGAAAGTCATCCCTGCTAAACAGAGACCGCTGGCGCGGGTCTACAATTCAATAACCAATCTATCTCCTCCTCTCCCCTTTTTCCGGCAGAGCGTCTGCTTTTAAATAGCCAAATTCTCTGTGGACGTCCCACCAAGACATTATTGTTCATTATAGGAACATCATAACCGCCCATTATCTGCCGCTGTATCAATATTCATGATACTCATTAATTAAATATGATGATGACTTAGACGTGTATAATGTTACATATGTAAACAAACAAGTTAGGCATTAAATGAACGAGAAAAAACATGTTTTTTCTTTTTCAATTTTGCTGGTGTAAAGGAACAAAACAGTACATGTTCCACATTGTTATAACATTCTAGGAACAAGAGGCCTATAAGGGCTAAAAACAGCTCTACTGGCATTTAAATACAGGCTTGGGTTTTTACAAAGAGTTGTGGAGGTATAATGAAATTGAGAGCTGATATGAGCAAAGGTATTCTTTTTCATGTTAGTTTCCAAAAATACATGCGGTAAGCTCTTGACAAGCTCAAAATGCATTTTTTAAATTTAAGGGCAAGGAATTTCTTACCCAATAATCCAACGGGTTGCAAAAGAATCCAGCTCTCATGAATATCTATAAACTGTGTTGCTTTTGTGAAGATTGAAAGTAAAATGAAGGCTGTAAGCTGTTCACAAGCTAAAAAATGTTTTTTTTTTTTTTTAAATTCAAGAGCATGTAAGTTGCTAATTCCATTGAATAGGCAAGAATCGTACCTGATGACATTAAATAAAGGTGGCCTATACATAATACTAGTACCAGGCATGTTAAAAATGAATGTAACATTTTTCAGTCTTTTAACAAACAGCATTTTTTGGACTGTCCCAAACAGAAAAAGCATGCAGACGACAATTCAAACTTTGATAATTAATGTGGAAGATGGTGCTTTGATGTGATGGAAACCATTGTGACAAAAGGAGAAAATGCAGTAACTAGCAGCTTCTCCTCTTCCCACTATATTTTGAAAAGTTGTCTGCAGCAGACATGTAAAATGAAGAGGTTGTTTGTCTAAACGTTAAAAATTTAAGAAAGCAGATAAATGAGCCATGCTCTGAGAAATGGGCGCTTAAATGCATCTGCAAAAAGTATCGATCCATGTCAGCCTGCGCAAACCGCGTATTCATTGAAACATTGGCGATGAGCGGGCAATCAATTGTCATCTGCGTCTGCACAATCGCCGTATTTATCATCACCATCATCATCATCATCATCATTATCTTCTTCGTCATTGTCGTCATCGTCATTATTGCTATTGTTGATACTGAATACTCACTATTTTACTTAATTGCAGCTATACTCGCGGTGTGTTCCAGTTCGGTCACGCGGACACAGTGATAGATTTTGCTGCCAACCTCGGCTTCTTCAACGATAACATCCGATTCAAGGCCGATAACTACCAGCTTCTCCAGAATCGATCATTTAACAGTGCGCGAGTGGATCCGTTCTCTACGAATTTTGCATTTATTCTATACAATTGCGGTGGAGCTGGGCCACTGAACTACGCATTGCGTCTCCTGTTTAACGAGGACGCTCTTCGGTTTCCGGCGTGTAACGGCGACATCTGTCGCTATGATAAAGTGAGACAGAGTTACAACCAGTCGATTGATAATTGTAACTGGTCGGCTATCTGCGGTGTTGACCAACCGGGTGTTCCTGTTGGGAAATGATTTAGTTAACAAATATGTGTGTCAAGCCTGACATTTTGTTGTTGTTTTTTACCCTCCTTTGAGTATTTCAGTCATGTCACGGCGAGATTTTCGGCGTATCTGTATGTGCTAACTTTTGACCTTCTTTTTGGTACTGATAAAGAAATGAATAAATAGAAATTTGTGATTGGTAAAAAAATGTAGACATGTTATTTTAAGGGCCCCTGCCTATTTGCGGGCAAGTTTACGCCGTGTATCTTTTTTAAAGATTGTATTTTCCTGTGTTTTGCTACTATTTGTTTGGACTACGGTAGTACCCTGTCCAAGGACACTCCTACTTGACTAGCACTGCAAAGGGGGCTTGAACCAAGCTTTCCTGACTATAAGTCAAACACTGTAACCACTAAGGATAGACGATCCTCAAATTCCTTTGGATTTTTCAATGGTTTGCATAATTACTCACCTGTATCGAGTGCAGATGAGACAGGCCAGTCAAAGTGCTGACGTGTAGATGTAACAAGTATTAAGATGTAGATTTCAATTGAACGATGCTCTCTGGAAAGGGGCTGAATGCATCTGCGAAATGTAGCGACCCAGGTCAGCCTGTGCAGTCTGTGCAGGCTGACCTGGCCGAAACTTTTCGCTACAGGTCAATTTTCTGTATATCCAAGGACCAGTGTACCTCATGATTCGGTCGGTTGTTAGACAAAATGGGTTTTATAGATCCATTATTATGTAAGACTTGGCTGATATCATGATTCGTGGAGATGCATTAAGCCCATTTTGCCAGAGCTCAATTTGGTTGAAGCATTTCTGTTGATATGTTCAACAGTCTTCTGTCACCAATCAGTGCTGTAGCGACAAGATGTTGCCATTTGGCAGATTCGTGAGCTGCATAAGAGGAATTTGGTCGTTGGTCAGAGGATCGGGGCTCAACCAAGATAATTATAATGATTCAGGTTTGTTCAAAACTGGACTTCATTAAGTTAGGATCGCGCTACAGAAGGCTTCACGGGTGTCTAAAAAACTGATAATTACGAGAAAATGCCCCTTAATTTTACTTTCTATTTCTGATAACTCGCCACTCTTACCCGTACATTAAGCCTTGATTCAAGTTGATAATATGAATGGAATTTCTTGGATGGAACAAGTTGGGGTTTGGAAAATACGATTTAGTCCGCCAAGCAGATTAGGGTAGGGACTATAGCGAGGTAGGGTAGTATAAGCAAAATCTGAAATTAGAATGAATCTATCACATATGTATCCAAACTGGTTTGGTTCAGGTTATCTAAAACGTCCATTGTTAGCAGATTAGCATCCACTAAAGATCTATGTAAGCCATGCTCTGGCAAAAGGGGGATTAATGCATCTCCGTGATGCATTATACCAAACAAGTCATAACGTAATTTTGGATTAATAAACAGTTTTTTTCTAACAGTCGACAGGATTGGGAGGTAGAATGGTCCTTCGACATGCAGAAAAATTGACAAATAGCAAAAGGTTTCGACCCATGTAAGCCTGCGCGAACTGCGCAGGTTGATACGGGGCGATACTTCTTGCAGATGCATTAAACCCTCTTTACAGTGAACGTGACTCATGAAAAGGGTGCGTTTGTTAATTGTAGTTACCCCGCTTTCAACAATAGTTTAGTCATATCATGGCGACGGCTTACTAATTAATATTTGTCCTCGATCTCGTCAATGTAAGACTGTCTCACTCTAACGCCTCGCTACATTCCTACGTGACCCGACGAAGTGCAGAAAGTGATAAAGAGAACCATTGGTCAAAGTATCACTGATGGACAACAAGATAGGCAGATCTTTTCACTACTGGTGACGGTACAAAGAAGTGTGGATTTCGTACTTGGTAGGTCATCTTGTAATTTTTGTATTCATTTGTCAACAATAGGCACTTTTGTGCTTAGTATAGTCCATATCAGACCGCACTTAATTTACAGTCTGATCTTCTAACGATATAAATTTCATGTTATGAAATATGCTCTAGTTAGATCTACTGACAGAAAACAACAAATATCTTTTAAAAAAGATAGACGGCGTTAAAGGTATCAAAATATGATTTCCCCTTGTGGTTCAACATGAAAACAAAAACTGAGCATTGGTGTCACAGATATGTCCTCACATAAGCCTGCATAGGACCGCAAAATAAACATATCCACAATTTTAACCAATCGCAAATCGCTGCTTATTCATTCGAGTATATCAATATCAAGAAGTTGGTCAAAAGCCAGCGTATTCAGACACGCCGAGAAAACTGAAATGGAACTAAGCTTCAGCGTTTAACTCTTTCTCTACTGACTTCAGAAATTCCACTTTTTTGCAAGGTCTTGAGTAGATTTCCAGTGCTATTGAAGACAATTTTTTGTCAAGATTTAATATCAGGATAGCGGACGGTGTAGATCCAAGATCAGACTGCACGTTCTGTGCAGTCTGATCTTGATCTACGCTGTCCGCGAAAGCTACAGGAGTCGTCATTAATAGAGAAAGACTTAATGCGGCAAAATCTAGTGTGGACGGAGATACTTTGACCAATGCAGCTTTGATACTGCTCTAATGTAGTTCTACAAACCAAGAATTATGCTAAACTACAGAGCAGTTAACGATGGCAGATGCACAAACCTTTACCAAACGATTCGTTATCTTGACGACGCTAAAGAAGGCTTTTGAAAACATTATGGAAGAAGGAAAAAAATGCTGATAACAAGCATTATATCATATTTCCGCTGTACAATATTTTATACGCTTGCAAATCAGTATCGCATTATTCGATGTATCTTGGGTCCGTATTCACCAACCACTCTTCAGAACATTCCTAGTCTTATTCTCAAGAATTTTCTAAATTTGAAAATAACGCAACCTCTGATTGGCTAAGCCAACTGATTTAGCCAATCAGAAGAACTTTGCGTTACTTTCTAAATCTAGAATCTGACGAAGAATGAAATTAGGAACTGTTGGCGAAAACGGCCCCTGCTTTTCGTCCTCAGAGGCTTTCAACATGGACAAGTCAAAAATTGCAGTAGACAACCCGTACACAGCAATTTAAATCGACGCCTCTGTAACTAGTTAGCACCAAACGAAGTAAAAAATAAACTGATAAATACGGACAACCCAAAAGATTTAGCGATTATCTCATGTGAAAACATCTTCGAAAGCGAAGAAAGTACTTGTAACAAGCAAAGTTATACATTTGCCAAGCTTTTGTTGTCCAAAAGTCCTCTGCACCCAATGGAAGAGGACTTGCACAGATCAAGGCTACTTTGACCAAAATTTCTGACACACGTCGTCGTGTTAATCAAAGATAAGATTGTAAATACCTGTACTGTCTGATCTTGATCGACACTTATCGCTAAAACAGGTATACGTGTCCTTAACATCCTAAAATGGTAGATAACTCACCCTGTGTTACCATGAGAGGGATTTTAACCCTTAGGCTGCTAAGTGCGACGCAAGGACATTTGCGGACAATGTAGATGAAGATCAGACTGCACAGAACGTGCAGTATGATCATGCATCTACTCTGTCCGATAAGGACTTGTGTTTCCCCAAAATACCTTTGAAATAGCAATATTTTGGTTTTTAATCTCAGCTTAAAAGTTTTATTTCACTTACTTAGCAGGATAATGATTTACCTGTCACCAAAACAATCCCGAGTTTTAACGACCTTGAGGATGAAGGGTTTTGAAAAGGAGAAATGCAGGTAACTAGTATTTTCTCTTTTTCCCACAATGTTTTCTACCCTTCAACAATAAATCCATTTATTTTGTCTACTGAAAATGCCTTAGGTTTGGACAAATACAAAATTTTGTTCTTTTTTGTTAAACAGACAAATGAAAATTAAACCAGTGTGTTTACAGGTTATCTCAGGTCAAAAACTTTGAGTTTACATTTATTAAGCAAAGAGCTTTCACTTGTGATTTTGGAATCGCCCGATAAATTGTGGAACAAAGTTTTACAGCAAAAGACTTTTGAGAACGGTACAGAGTTTTATTGTATATGCACGTGTATTTTAGGCGGTAAATTATTCCAAAGTCTTATTAACTTATTCATTACTTTTCAAAGGTCTTCTTTCGGACCAGTTATACACAAATGATCGCTTCTTTCCTTGTTTTTCCAATTCTTTACCAGAATCAGAGACAACAAAGTTTTAGACTTGTCGAAATTGAAAGCTTTTTGCAGACGACAAATTAAATGTGGCGCCAAAGACTGGATTTGTCTTGGAAAGGTTATAAAATGTTGTTGGAAACGGAGAAAATGCTGGTTACCAGCGTTTTTCTCGTTTTCCCAAAAAGTTTTCAAAAGCTGAAATCCATTTGGGCTAACAACGGACTAAATTATGAGGTAGACTGGGTCCTTTGACATGCACAAAATTTACATGGTTTGACCCATGTCCGGACTGCGTAGGCAGACCTGAATCGATACTGCTTGTAGATGCGTTAGAAGCCCTTTTCACAGAGCATGGCTCATATATAAATCCGATCTCTTTCAACAGCTGAAAGTACAATCCAACAGGCTGTACAAAACAAGCGGATGGTATACATCCAAGATCAGACTGCACGTTCTGCGCCATCTTTTAAGGCGCTGACAGGGTTAGATCGCCATTACGAAGACAGCACAGTATGGATATGCAATATATGAGCCATGCTCTGTGAAAAGGGGGCTTAATGCATCTCCGTGATGCGTGATACCTATCAAGCCATCACATGATTATGGAACCGTAATAGCCACATTGTTTAACACCCGACTTAATTATGAAGTAAAATGGTCCTTTGACATACAGAAAATTGACCAATAGCGAAAAGTTTCGGCCAAGGTCAGCCTGCGGGGACTGCCCAGGCTGACCTGGGTCGATACTTTTCACAGATGCATTAAGCTTCCTTTTCACTGAGCACGGCTCATATATGTACGGCTCATATATTTATTAAGCAAAGAACGTTCACTTGTGATTTTGGAATCGCCCGAGAAATTGAGGAAAAAAGTTTTACAGCAAAAGACTTTTAAGAACGGTACAGTCTTTTTTTTTTTATATGCACATGTATTTTAGGCGGTAAATTATTCCAAAGTCTTATTAACTTATTCATTACTTTTCAAAGGTCTGCTTTCGGACCAGTTATACTCAAATGATCGCTTCTTTCCTTGTTTTTCCAATTCTTTACCGGACAACAAAGTTTTAGACTTGTCGAAATTGAAAGCTTTTTGCAGACGACAAATTAAATGTGGCGCCAAAGACTGGATTTGTCTTGGAAAGGTTATAAAATGTTGTTGGAAACGGAGAAAATGCTGGTTACCAGCGTTTTTCTCGTTTTCCCAAAAAGTTTTCAAAAGCTGAAATCCATTTGGGCTAACAACGGACTAAATTATGAGGTAGACTGGGTCCTTTGACATGCACAAAATTTACATGGTTTGACCCATGTCCGGACTGCGTAGGCAGACCTGAATCGATACTGTTTGTAGATGCGTTAGAAGTCCTTTTCACAGAGCTTGGCTCATATATAAATCCGATCTCTTTCAACAGCTGAAAGTACAATCCAATAGGCTGTACAAAACAAGCGGATCGTATAGATCCAAGATCAGGCTGCACGTTCTGCGCCATCTCATCTAATCTATGCCGTCCGAAAAAGCCAACGTTTACGCCTACTTTAAGGCGCTGACAGGGTTAGATCGCCGTTACGAAGACAGCACAGTATGGATATGCAACATATGAGCCATGCTCTGTGAAAAGGGGGCTTAATGCATCTCCGTGATGCGTGATACCTATCAAGCCATCACATGATTATGGAACCGTAATAGCCACATTGTTTAATACCCGACTTAACTCTTTCACTACTGATGAAGACTTGACTACCTTTTGCGGACAGCGTAGATCAAGATCAGACTGCACAGAACGTGCAGTCTGATCTTGATCTATGCTATCCGCTACTCTATTTTTAAACTATGATGAATGTCGTTTTAAATGGCAGTGGAAATCTATTTTTAGAGCTCGGAAAAAACATGTAATGTCTGGAGTTAGTAGTGAAAGAGTTAATCATGAAGTAAAATGGTCCTTTGACATACAGAAAATTGACCAATAGCGAAAAGTTTCGGCCAAGGTCAGCCTGCACGGACTGCGCAGGCTGACCTGAATCGATACTTTTTAGCAGATGCATTAAGCTCCCTTTTCAGAGAGCACGGCTCATAAATGTACGATCACATTTTCAGGATGATTATCTCGCCTGAACAAAGGCTATCCCCCCTCCTCTACCCTTCGCTGACTCGCTGACATGCTCGTATACGCTGTTCCGGTGGCCTGTACATTCTCAATCAATTTTCCAGAAAACCTGGGTGTTATCCCGATGTCCCAAATATACATGATTAACTCCTTACCACATTTCCCAAACGACAAAATATTTAGACGAGTCAAAACCAAATATTTACAGAAGATACTTTAAATGTGGCACAAATGGTTGAAGTCGTATGTAAAAGTATGGAAGACAGTGTGAAAAAAAAAAAAAAAAAAAGAGAGAAAATGCTGAAATCAGCATTGTCTCCTTTTTCCACATTATTTTCAAAAACCCTCTTATTCAGGGTCGTTACAATTCATTCGGGATTGTGTGGTAAGGATCAACCCCCATAGTTTTACAAATGAGCCATGCTCTGTCAAAAAGGGGCTTAATGCTTTTCCGTAATGGATAATACCGAGCAAGTCGGCATGTTATTATGGATCAATAAAATCCATTTTGTCGAACAACTGTCTAAATCATGGTCCTTAGACATACAGAAAATTGACAAATATTGATAGCTTTCGGCCCAGATAAGCCTGCGCGGACTGCGCAGGCTGACATGAGTCGATACTTTTCGTAGATGCATTAAGCCCCCTTTTCACAGAGCAAGGTTCAATTATACCTTTTGCAGGAAAATGTACCAACGGTCCTTGTTCTTGACACTAGCGATAGCTGGGTTTCTGGGACCCGAGGCCCGGGCACTTGGACAGTTTCCTGCCACCGCGTACTTACGTAGCGGGTTTGGCAATAATATGTACGGGTCGAAAACTGGCTATTTCTGGAAGTATCCTGTCAGAGCCCCCGTATCTTTAAACAGTTTAATGAATATTCAGTTCGGGGGAAACACCTGCACCGCGATACATGTGAATGTTGTATCGCGACACGGAGCACGATACACCAGCGCCGATGACATGAGAGCTTTTACCACTCTTCAGAATAAACTGAAGACTGAACTAGGAGACCAGTCCTACTCATTTATAAATACATGGAGAAATAAATATCCCGTGAGCAAGGCAGATCTACTAACGGCTTTAGGCAAGGAAGAAATGAGCTATCTGGGAAAAACGCTAGGTTTCCAGCTTCGAGACTTACTAACAAATGCGGTCGATGGCACAATGTTCTGCAATTCGTCGATTAAATTCAGTGCCACGCGAAAGACTCGAACCCAAGAAAGCGCCAAGTTTTTCCAAAATGGACTCGCTCTAAGCGTGCTTGGAAAGAATGATACTTCTATACCAGTGGTTGTTCGTGACAATATTCTGCGGTTCTATGATGATTGTAAACGGTATGACGAAGTGACAGCCGCGATGCCAGAGTTGACGAAGTTTCAAAACGGGCCTGAAATGCAAATGGTTCGAGATGAAATCACAGCTAAACTACGATTGAATTCTTCTATGACCGTAGGTAAGTTACCGGATAGAATGTCATCCCACGACATTTTTCTTTTCGATAATAAACCCATCATTCAGTAGACTGTTCTCCACATGAAAATAAAACTGCGGAATGAAGAATTTACTGAGAAAAAAAGTGACTTAACTCTTTCCCAAACGACAAATTTTGGACTGGTCCAAATTCAAAGAGTTTGCAGACGACAATTTTAAATTTGATGAAAATGACATCAAGTTCTCCAAAAGGGTAGAAAACACTGTGGGAAAAGGAGAAATTGCTCGTTACGAGCAATTTCTCCTTTTCCCACAGTGTTTTCAAAAGACTTGTACTGCAGACACGTGAAAACCAGGGCTTGTTTGGGAAAGGGTTAACTCTTTACCACACGAGAAAAATGTAGACTTGTCCAAAGTGAAAGCATTTGCAGACGACATAATTATAATTGTGACTCAAATAATGGAATTTGACTTGAAAGGGTAGAATACATGGTGGGAAAAGGATAATATGCTGGTGAAAAAAACTCGAGATTGTGTGGTACAAGGTTAATCGATGCTTCATCATCACCATCATCATCATCATCTCTCTCCCCCATCCCTCTATCTCTCTCTCTGGAGGGGGTGGGGGAAATCGGACTGCACACAACATGCTGTCTAATTTTAGGATCTACACTGTGTTCTTCTGTGCCATATAATCTGACACACACAAAAAAAAAAAACCCCTTGAAATCATTACAACATATTTAGTAGGGGTCTACAGGCTGTAAATTTCCAGTCAGTTTGGGTTATGCTCTGTGAAAAGAGGGTTTAATGCATCTGCAAAAAGGTATCGATCCAGGTCAGCCTGTGCAGTCCACGCAGGCTGACCTATGTCTTGCTGCTTTTGGTAAATTTTCTACATGTCCATGAACCATTGTACTTCAGAATTCAGCCGGTTGGATATTATCGATCCATAATTATGTGGAGACTTGCTTGGCAAAATGCATCATGGATATGCATTAAAACCCCGTTTGTCAGCGCATGGCTCATTTATTTTTCACTGCAAGGGTTCAAATACCCTTTAATCTTTCCAACACGGCCAAATTTCAAGGGGAAAAAAAACATTGTGAGAAGAACAGATAACGCTGGTTGCCAGCATTTGCTCTTGTCTTGTTTCCCACAATGTTTTAAAAGCCTTTTTCCTGGGGTCTTAAGGTGTGGGATTGAAGGGTAAAGGACCAAGAAGGTAGGAATTTGTAAGAATTTCCATATCCTGTAATTTTCTCGTTAGATGACGTCAAAATGCTATGGCGTTTATGTGCCACAGAACTGGCCATTATGGACGATGCTGATTGGTGCCGAATAATGACAAATAAACATCGCGAGATTCTCGAGTATGAAAACGATATCGAGGCAAGTGTTTTGATTCGTTATAAGTTTTTAAAGCGATTTGGCCAATATCAGAATTAGACTTGAGCTATAAATCTGCCTCTCTGTCCCCTGATTACAGACCATGAAGAACAGCAGGCAGAGAGAGGGAGCAAGAGCAATAGAGAGGGCACTTCAATAGATCTATTTCGGGGAATAGAACATATAGCATATTTCCCCTAGAGTTGTGTTATTCATTCGACAGTCTGTGATTTGACCTGGGCCGAAACTTTTCGCCATTGGTGAATTTTCTGTATGACAAAGGACTAGTTTACCTCATGATACAGCCAGTTTTTGTGACAAAATGGATTTTATGGATCCGTAATTAGGTGATATCTTCCTTGGTATAATGCATTACGCAGATGCATTAAGCCCCCTTTTGCCAGAGCATGGCTCATATGTTTGGGTTTAATTTCGAGACTTAAAATGTCGGAAGGGTGTATTTGGCGCTAGATAAGGGTTACTTAAGTCAGTGTCTCTCTTCATTTCAGCCAATCAAAATTCTGAATCTTAAGTTTTTGAAAGCAAAATTAGACCTACGGAAAAGTTTTATTTAAGAGCCCGCTTATTTAGACCACCATTTTGGACAGGGGTATTGTAAAACTTCTTAAACGATCTACCTGAGTTGTGGCTTATTTCACAATATTGAAAAAACAAGAATTTTCAGAAGATTCTGTAAAAGCCACCGACCTCTGATTTACCTTAACCCTTAGGTTGCTAATCGCGACTCACTGACCTTTTCCGGACAGCGTAGATCAAAATCAGACTGCACAGAACGTGCAGTTTGATCTTCGATCTACACTGTCCGATAAAAAGATATCTTTTCACCAAAAATACATTTGAAGTAGGAAAATTTTTGGTTTTTACCATCGGTTTGAAAGTTTTATTTCTTTTATTTAGTTGGATAAGGTTAAAAAACGAAATTTCGTACTTTCGCCAGAGTAGTTAAAATAAAAACCCAAATTGTTGTTCCAGGACTATTATGGCCGGTTGTATGGTCACCCAGTGATCGGTAAGATGGCTTGTCCGCTGGTCAGTGACGTATTTCAGGAGATGGACTCTGCTATTGCAGGATACGACTCTGGCAAAAAGTAAGATGTCTATTCTAAAACATTACCCTAGCAATACTTTGCCTCTCCTTACCCACCCGTCTGCAATAGATAGCATTTTAAACATTGCGGAATGTCGAAATGGCTTTATATAAGCCTTTGCTCCTTTTCCTACAATATTTTTCATACATTCAGCAAGGACGCTTGTCCAATTTTCACACGTTCAAAAATTAAACAAGTTGTCAGCCTTTATTAAAATTATCTCTAACATTGATGGGTGAATTTTATCAGATGACAGACTCGTTCAAATTCAAAGCAGTTGCAGACGATAAATAAAGTGTTGTTCAAATGATCGATTTTGTCTTTGAAAGAGTAATAAACATTGTGGGAATAGCAAAAAATGTTGGTTATCAGCATTTTTTTTTCCCGCAATGTTTGGAAAAGCTTTCTTCCTCCAGGTCGTTAAAACAGGGGATGGTTTGGTCAAACGTTAAGGTTAAGAGAAACTCTCAAAGAGGACTACGTCGTGGGGAAATGCATAAAGAGATCATGTGTTTGTTTCTCTTGGAGTTCTAGCAGCTCGTGTCATATCACGGCAGTCAGTGCACCAACGCATGTGTTAGATAGCTTTCTCACACCAGTACTGACACAACTTTCTTCCAAGCCACAGACTACTTTCTTACATAAAAATCACACGAAAAAAAAAAAATGTTATTAAGCCCGCTAGAGGCTCGCTAGACAACAATTTTCTAGACTCCTTTAATAAAAATATATCTCATATGCCAATTTAAGTTAGATCCTGTATTTTTAGACTAGCGAAGCTAGTCAATAGGCATCATGATTGACACAGATTCAAAGTAAACAAAAAACCCCACAGTTGCCAAATACTGCCTCACAGAAAATACTTCTTTCTGTTAGAAAGCTTAATCCTGATATATATGACAATTTTGACAAAAACCACTAAACCGCTATCATTCCAATTTGAACATGTCTTCTTACAAAGTAATAGACTGAACAAGATGTCATTTATAAGGGACAAGATATTTACTTATATGTAAATTAAGTGACCTATGCAAAGCAGGCTATCATCACTTATTCGTACACCACTGTAACATTATGAATGGATCTAAAAATAGATACACCTAGGTTACTTGTAGCAAACCCCAGCTGCATTAACCCTCACTGGACAGGGAACCCTTGTCATTCCTTCAGTTATTCATTATATAGATCATTGTGCACAGTTAAACTGTTATGTTAAACTGTTATTTTAGGTCTTGGGTATTAACCCAATACCACACAATCCCGAGTTTTAATGACACTGGAGAAGAATACCTGGTAACCAGCATTTTCTCCTTTTCCCACATCGTTTTCTGCCCTTTTGGAATCTGTCTGAGGTTTCATCAATTTAGCCACATTTAATTTGTGGTCTGCAAGCGCTTTGAATTTCGTTTCATAAAGAGTTAAACAATTAACTACATCTTGTGGTACTGGATATTGATTTATTGACTGTATGATGTTTAACACCATTTTCAACATTATTTCGGGGATGTCGTGGCGGCCAATTCACTTATTCATGCTTTCCTTGAGTTTCTCTTACCAGCACCACCGCGACTCAAAGACCTTTTGTGGACAGTGTGGATTAAGATCAGAGTGCACAGAAGGTGCAGTCTGTTCTTGGATCTACACTGTCCGATAAGAGGATATATTTTCTCCAAAATGTAACTTTTAAATCGCAGTATTTAGGTGTTTTCCATTGGCTTGAAAGTTTCATTCATTTTTTTTCTAGCAAGTTAAGGGTTAAACTTAAACTGGACTATAGTTAACCAATAGCATGCATAGCCGCAGTAGCTCAGTCGGTTGTGTACAGGACTTGAGAAAGGAGTCGCTGGTTTGATCCCCGGCACAGCCAATTTCTTTCTGAGGATTGATGATAGTCATCGCGACAGGATTCATTCCTCTCTCAAGTTTCGACGATGTTTACGTGGGAAAGCAGCCAGAGGCTTGGAAAGAATATTGTGCAGAGCACTGGTAAAAGAAACTCCAGGAAAGCATGGATATGTGCACTGGCCACCGCTATTTAACTGAAATAATGTCGAAAATAGGGTTAAACACCATACGATCATTCATTCATCAAATTCGCTAGTCTGTCAGTACTTTAAGTACTTTGATTATATGCGCCATACAAGTCCGAAAGCATATAACATTAACCCATAGAGGTTGGTAGACGGTCCCATGTGGGGGAAAGTTAATCCTGTGTTTTAACGAACCAGGGGAATAAGGCTTTTGAAAACATTGTTGAAAAAAGGGCTAATGCTGGTAGATAGCATACTCGCCTTTTTCCACGGTACTTTCTACCACATCCATTCCAATTTCTGAACCACTCTAAACTGTTGCGTGCTAATGCTGTCAAACTTGACAAATCTCAAAATTGTTGTTTGTTAAAGAGTTAATACATGAAAAGGAATAGAAACAAATTTGAATATTGCGCTTCAAAGTTATGAGAGATAATATATGTCCTCTTCAAAACCTGAGAGAATCTACTTCCGTTTCAGCTACACTAACGGTGTATTCCAGTTCGGCCATTCCGATACTGTCGTTGATTTCGCAGCTGGTTTGGGCTTCTTTAATGATAACATTACATTCAGAGCCGACAACTACCAGCAGTTAAAGAATAGATCATTTAACAACGCAGATGTGAATCCATTTTCTACGCACTTCACATTCATTCTGTACAACTGCGGCGGAACCGGTTCACAAAACTATGCATTTCGCATGCTCTTTAACGGAAAGCCACTCCCGTTTCCGGTGTGTGATAGCGACATCTGTGACTACACTAAAGTCAGACTGAGTTACAAACAGTCAATTGACAGTTGCGATAGAGACGGCGTGTGTAGTATTAACAGCCCTAACGTCGTCATTGGGCGCTAATCGAGCAACTAGTTTTTATTTAAACTGCATAGCCTGTTTCATGTGTACTTGAATAGTACAGAAACCAGTGTTACAACAGGGGAAATTTCTAGTTACAAGCAGTGTTCCTTTCTCAATTATGTTTTAAAAATAGTCCTCTGCCTAGACGTCAATTTTGTAAGATAATGTAATGGATTCCATTTCATGGAGCTTAGGCCTCGATCTATATTAGACTATGTTTTCGGAAAGTTTCTTACCATGTTAAGTAATAAACAAACATATGAGTCACGCTCTGGCAAAAGGCGGGCTTCATGCATCTCCGTAATGCATTCTGCCATGCAAGTTATCACATAACAATGGATCCATAAAGTCCATTTTGAATAACAACCGACCGAATCATGAGATACACTTGTCCTTTGACAAAGAAAATTGACCAATATAGCACAGTTTCGACTCAGGTCAGCCTGCTGAGTCAATACTTTTTGCAGATGTATTAAGCCCCCTTTTCATAGAGCATTATCATACCCTTTCTTTGTTGTTATCCCGAATTTTTTGTGTATAATACTTGAGATACAAATTCAGCCTTGAAGTAAAGAAAATGGTCCATCAACATTTTCCCTTTTGAAAAATAAAACAAAAGCATAACTTGTGAGTGCTAACGCATGGCAACATTTGCCTTTTCAATGGAATTTGGAAGTCGAAAAAGGCCGTAAACCCAGTATAGAACCAGAAGTATGCATTGTATGTGACTTGGGATTCTGTACAGTGACGGTCTGTCACTTGGGTGTTAAAGTTCGTGTTCACACGGTAAGCTTTTTCCTTTATTTTGATATTTATGAAATATTCATATCCAGTTATTTGTTTGATATGTAGACCACATCAGGAACACGTACGTTCGCTGCGAATCTTCCTTAGAGCAGTAGGAATGCCTTGATCAGTTAAAAATACAAATGATTTTGTCTGAAAACAATGCCATATTTAAAAACCTACGGAAAATGTATAGAGTTTCCCAATTCATATTTTTGTGAAAAAATGTCAAGGTTTGGTAACAAAGTCGACTACAATCTTCCTAATCCTTCGTTTGAAATGACACGGTGAAAAAATTGTACAGAAAGTTGTACAGTCGGCCGAGATCTATTAATCGCTGACAAGTGACTGTACAAGTTTCTTTTCTCAACGAAAATTGAGGAATGGGCTCAGCTTCCTTATAAGGCCCGTGGGCTTATCTGCAGCATGCGAGGCCGTATTCAATGCCCATGGGCACCATACACGCTATTAACGTAGCTTAAACTAACAAACGTTTGATTTTCTTGATTTTCAGGCTGCCATCTTCAAATTGTTGATTATCGACCCTGCCATCTCAAAAATATTGATTATCGACCCTTACCTTCTGTTGGTCATATATGTCCGCATCAATGAACTCTACAATGATCAGTATTATATATGAAAATGAATGCCTAACTAAAAAACGTTTCCAAAAAAGTATCAATTTTTCATGCCGTCAAAACTCAATAAAAGCAGCATACGTAATATGTGATCCTTAGCGAATTTTGAGTAGTACGTCTACATATATATGTTGTGGGAAAATGGGAAATTGTTGGCCACTAACTTTTTTTTCTTTTTTCCACGTTCTCAGAAGCATTATTCCTAAGCATTGTTAAAATCTGGGTTGTTTGGTAAAGGTTTTACTCTTCCTCGCACAATCTCAAGTTTCAATCACATCAAGGAAGAAGGCTTTTGAAAGCATTTTAAGAAAAGCAGAAAATGCATGTTATCGGCAATTTGGTAAGAAGCAGTTTCTCCTTTTCAACAATGTTTCCCACGGTGTTTTCTTACCTCTCAAAGGCAAATTCAGTCATTTGAGCCACATTTAAATCGTTGTCTGCATAATGCTTTCACTTTGGATGACTCTAAAATATTGTTATCTGGTATTATCGTGATTAGGCTAGAAAAGAAGTAACACATTAGATTTCAATATTTAATGGCAAAATATTTTCGTGCAGACAATTCTGTGAGTCAACTCATTATCACCTGAAGATGACTTCATTTGTCTCACAGCAGACCACCTTGAAAATATTGTGGCAATTGGAGGAATTATTTGTAACAAGAAAGATTCTTCTTGTGTCATGTCTTCACATATATTTGTCATGAATCAAATCTCACCTCTTGTTGGTAATCCATACTTTACGTATCTTCAAGGTGATCTGCTGCATTTTTTTGCCTCTTTACCAGATGACAAAATTTCCAACTTATCCATATTGAAAGCATTTTCAAACTCATCCATACTGAAAGCATTTGCAGACAGCAATTCAAATGTGGCTAAGATGATTGTATTTATTTATGACAAGTTAGATGATATTGTGAGAAAAAGAGAAAACGCTAAGTACCAGCAATTTCTCTTTTTCCCTCAATATTTTCAAAAGGTTTATTTTTTCTTCAGGGTCATTAAAATTTGGGACCATGTGGTAAAGGGAGTATCGAGTTAGGCATCCAATAATAATAAAACAAAGAAAAAAAAAAAAAAACATTTTATTCCTTGAAATTCTTCCAAGACATACACTGATTTGAACAATTACTGGTTCACATCACCTGCCCACAAACAAATAGATACTCTACAAATCTGATTGTTGGCACACACTCATCAGTGCATAATCAAAATGATAACAAAATCATCATTATGTAATTTAAATGGTAATCAAATTGTCATTGCACTTATAAAATAGTAACCAAATTACCACTACACTGACAAAATCATGAAAAATCATCAGTGGCAAATTGAAACGGTGAAAAACTTTTGAGTGCACATACGAATCGGTAACCAAATTATCACTGTACTGACAAAATGATACCAAAATCATCAGTGCCCAATTAAAATGGTAACCAAATTTTCAGTGCACTATCAAAATAGAAATCAGTAACACAGTCACCACACCATAAAAATAATAACAGGATTATTTATAAGTATGCAATCAAAATGGTAACCAGATTATCAGTGCATTATCAAAAGAATAACCAAGTTGTCAGTGCATAATCAATAATGGGCTTGATGCAGAAAGGAGACAAGTGCATT
This sequence comes from Tridacna gigas, assembly GCA_945859785.2. Taxonomy (NCBI): domain Eukaryota; kingdom Metazoa; phylum Mollusca; class Bivalvia; order Cardiida; family Cardiidae; genus Tridacna; species Tridacna gigas. The sequence goes on along the minus strand of OX244030.2, from coordinate 44,259,447 downwards.
TGAAATTAAAAAGCCCTATACTCCTTTCTGCATCAACTCCACCTAGTATGAATATGGAAGTGTGAGCCCAAAATCAAATCAGAAGACAATCAATTCTGTGCAAAGATTATCTATATTCAATAGTGCAAAGATAATGTAGTTTCTACTTATAAAGGCATGATAATTTTAGAAAATAAATCAACCAATTCACAATCACTGCAAAAACTGAATGATCTGTGTTACATCCAATGAAATTTTAACAACAGTGACAAAGTTACAAAACCTTTTTGGAACTATCATTTCTCTCACTATGAGAGAAAGATCCCATTCAGAAGAACATTGAATTTCAAAATATGATTTCTGTGTTTATACGTTTGTATTGTGTTTCATGCACTTTTCAACATTATTTCAGTTAGATAGTGGAGGCCAGTGCACCTATCTATGCTCTCATGGAGTTTCTTTATCAATACTTTGCACAATATTCTTCCAAACCAAATGGCTGCTTTCCCACTTAACCCTTTACCACAAAATCCTGACTTTTAATGACCATGAGCAAGAATGTTTTTGAAACCATTGTGGGAAAAGAAGAAAATGCTGGTAAGAAAAGCAGAAAATGTTGGTAACCAGCACTTTCTCCTTTCCCATAATGGTGACTGTGGCATGATCTTAAAGCATTTTGCATGATTTTTCTCCCCTATGAGGAACAGAAAAATCCACACCAAATACCACAGATGTTTCCTAATCATAGGCTACTTAACTCTTTACCAAATGGCAAAATTTTAGACTAGCTCAAATTGAAAGCATTTGCAGATGCCAAAATAAATGTAACTGAAAATTTGAAATTTGTTTTGGGACAGGTAGAAATTATTGTGGGAAAAGGAGAAAATTCTGGTTACCAGCATTTTCTTCTTTTCCCAGAATGTTTTCTAAAGGCTTCTTTCTCAGGATCGTTAAAAGTTGGGATTGTGTGGTAAAGGGTTAAAAGTATGGCAACCATTTTTAGAGATGAACCTGACCAGCCCTACTTTTATCAAAACTGACATATATCACCCTTCATCTTGATTTACATGGTCTCTAAAATGTAGTCTGGATTACCTGCCCCTACCACTACGTTATCGGGTCAGGCAAAGTGCAATAATGGTGGCCTCCTAGGTGTCCTCGAGTGTACCCCTATATGCTTCCCTGTTTTCCCCAATTTCATGTGATCCTGTTTGATCAGTTAATAAAATGGGATCAATTTTGTACAAAAAAATACATTACTGAATCTAAAACATGCTGTTGGGGTAGGGTTTAAATATAAATCAGACTATGAATCACTTTAAAAGTAGCCCTGTTTTCAGACGTTATATAGGTCCATTGACATTTTGGATACTTAACACATTTCTGATACGTAGTTTTTCTCACTAAATAAGATGAAAAACTCACTGCCACGTTTTTATTGCTAGCGATCTGTTTTGAATTCACCCTATGGTCCAATTTGATCATGTGAAATAACAATATCCCGTTTCCTCTGCATATTACCAATGGGGGCCGCCATTATTGCGCTTTGCCTGATATACTCTTGTAGTGCGGCGGGGTACCAGACTATCTAAAATGCTACTTGTACCTACTACAGCTGAGAAAGGGTTAAGACCATTTGTACCTTTTAAATGAATAACAAATTCATGTTGAATATCTTGTACTCTAAGTTTGTTAAAATGGGATTCACTAGCTCATCATAATAACCATAGCTAACAACATATATTGGAAATTAACAAATAATTATAGTGTATTTATCAACTAGGTTAACACTCAGACAGTAAATCACAATTCCAACTGTTTAAGTAGACAGTGTAAACCAAGATCTGGCTGAAAATATTCAATATTAATTGAGGTATTTTGATCCAAGCCAACCTTGAGATTGTAATATCTAGGTTCTATTTACTGGCTTATCATGGCCTTTCCATACCATAGATGCTCTAAGGGTAAATCTGTTTCATTGTTGATTGAAGTAATTCTGTGCAACTTTTCTCTCATAAAGGCTTGGCTATTTAATCTGCTGAACTTCCAGAATTTCTGTTCTTCCCTGAATTCTACTCGAAAAAGGTATACAGAAGAAATCTACATAAACAGAAAGCAGAATGTAGACAGTAGAAGTTACTTAAGTCTAGAGCTCAGGCATGGGAGCCTAAGGAATTTTGACTAGACACAAATACATTTATGATATCAAGTGATAAACATTGTTGGTTTAAATCGACTTCTACACCAGTTAAGTACTTTGTAGAATTGATTATCAATTATTATCATTTGAAACATGCTCTGGCATAAGAGGGTGTAATGCATCTCCGTCATGCATTATACCATACAAGTCATTGCATAATTTTGGATCCATTTTTTCAGTTTTCTCTAACAAACGACTTACTCCAGATGTAGCATGATTCTTGGAAATGCAGAAAATTCACCAAACGCAAAAAGTTTCATCCCGGTCAGCCTGCGTGGGCTTTGCACGCTGACCTGGGCCAACACTTTTTGAAGACGTATTAAGGCCCTCTTTTATAGTGCATGGCTAAGATATTTATGTATGGGGGATCCATAATTGTTCTTGTGAATATCAGAGCAAGTAAAAACTGTTAAAAAAATATACATGTATATACATAGTGTTAAAACTGTTTTTCGGTCAAATTTTGAGTCTTTATTTGAGGCAACACTGGAACAGATTGTGCAATAGGCCACTTCTTTTTCATGAACTAACCAAAAACTTATTTTCATCTAATTCTGTATTTGTTTTGCTGTGCATTATTTTTGTTTTTAAATTTTCATAAGGAGAGTGTCAAAACACTTTTCTCTTAACATTTTACAACACTAGCCAAAGCTGAGTAGATCCAATATATGCACAAGAAAAGCCATCAACAATATGTCACTTTTGACCATAAGCTGTGACCTAGATCTTGCATCTTTTTAGCGCATGCTACCTTTGACCTGCTGCTCTGACTTTGACCTTGGAGACTGGGCTATGAAAAGTCTGCTCTGTCTGTTTTCTCATAAGGTGCACACAGGTGTGAAATATTTTCAAGATCAGACAAGAGGTTCAAGAGAAATGGAGCAGACATGATCTAAGAGCATGTGGCCTTTGACTTCCTCTTGTTACCTTGACTTTGATTGATTGATTGACTGAATTGTGTTTTACAATGCTTTCAACAATATTTCAGTCATATCACATTGACAGCTCACATATTCATGTATTTCCTGGGTTTCACCAGTACTACGCTAGGGCTCTGAAGTGTCAAGAACACTCCTACAAAAAACCCAGCGGAATCAGTGAAGCTTGAACCCAGGGCCTCCAGGTTATGAGTCCAACACTTTACCACTGAGTCATGCAGGACTCCACCTTGACCTTGAAGCCTGGTGTCTGAAAACCCTGCTCTGCCTTTTTTCTCATCATGCATGTTGATGAGAAATATTTTCAGTATAAGACCATGTATTTCAATGTATGTCAGAGATAAAGAGGGGATACATTTAAGAGCATGAGATCCCCCCCGACCTTGACCTCAGAGCCTGGGCTTACAATCTGTGCTCTGCACTTTGTCACATCATGGTGCACACATATGTGAAATATTTCAAATTAGACAAATAGTTCAAAAGATAGAGAGGGATTACAATTTAAGAGCATGTGACCTTTGACCCCCTGTCTTGACCATGACCTTGGATCCTGGGCTCTGAAACTTCCACTCTGCACTTTGTCTCATCAGGATACATGTATACATAAATGTGAAGTATTTCAAAATCAGACAAGATCCTCAAGAGATGCAGAGCAAACACGAAACTGCTAACATACAGATGGAAGGACTACCAGTTGCATAACATAATTATTACATCCCTTCTGGTGTATAAAAAGCCTACATGTTCATAAAAAAAAAAAAGTTGGCCCTTTCACTATTTTATCCCTTTGATAAACAGGTCAAAAGATCAAGAGTCACCATCTTGTACCTCTGGGTGACAACAAATACAAGAATTAGTATTGAGATGAATATAATAACAGAATAATTATAAATTATTATCTGTGTTTTCTCCCTCTCTTCAAAAGTTGACTGGTCAATAAATTGACAAGAAGCCATTTTAGGGTCATTCTTATAAAAATGCCTACAAAAAAAAGAGCCGCAAGCATAGCCCCAAAATCTGACTGCATGACAGCTATTGCCATAAACAGTCTTTGGTGAAAAAAAATGTATGGATGCTACCATTTCCATTAGTTTCTAATTATGGTATATCAGTACCTGTATGTATATTCAAGTATTATGAACTTAACCCTTAAGCATGTGACAAAAATTTTAGGTTTAACCAATCTGAAAGCATCACTGCCTGAATTGTGGTACCAGTAGATGTCACTGAAAGGTAGAAAACATTGTCAGAAAAGGACAAAATGCTAGTCACAAGCATTAACTTCCTTTTCCCACAGTATTTTTAAGAGCCTTCTCAGTCAGGGTCATTAAAAGTCTGGATTGTGCAGTAAAAAGGGTTACTCTGCAGTGTTGTCTTCATAAAAAAGATTGTAGAAATTGAGAATTTCATCACACTCACTTATCTTACTTTAAATCTATATTAAATAATCCAGTGTTTTTCTGGTCATGAGGAACAGGGCCTTAATTGAAAACAGTATGGAAAAAGGACAAAATACTTGGTGAGCACCATTTTCAAATCTTTGAATCATGTTTTAAAGTTTTTAGGTAAAACACGGGTACAAGGGAACAACAAATGTTATAATGGGATCCTGGAGGATTGGATGACACAAGATTTGAAACAATTAAATAAACTTAACCCTTTAACACACAATTGCCAGTTTCAATGACCTAGAGGAAGACAGCTTTCGAAAACAATGGTAACCAGCATTTACCTTTTCCCACAATGCTTTCTACCCTTTCAAAGACAATTTCCACTGTTTGAGCCATGTTTAAATTGTCGTCTGCAGTTACTGTCATTTGTATAGAAGTTAACCAAGTCACATTTTTGCAATGTCTTTGAGGAAAATGGCTTTTGAAAATAATGAGGGAAAGGGAGAAAAGCTGGTATCTAGCATTTTCTCCTTTTCCTATCCCCTTTTCCCACAATGTCTTCAAACCTTTCAAAAACAAACCAATCATTTGAGCCACATTTAAGTTTGTCATCAGCCACATTTAAGTTTGTAGTCAGTAAATGTGTTCAATTTGGACCAGTCTAGAAACTTGGTGTATGGTAAAGAGTTAACTCTCTACCAAACGACAAAATTTTACACTTGCTCATATTGAGAGCATTTGCAGTCAACAAATTAAATGTGACTGAAAAATTAAAACTTTATTTGGGAATGGTAGAAAACATTGTGGGAAAAGGGAAAAATGCTGGTTACCAGCAATTTTTCCTTTTCCTACAATGTTTTCAAAAGGCTTTTTGCTCGGGGTCGTTAAAAGTCGGGATTGTGTGGTAAAGAGTTAAGTAAGTAACATTTAGCATGTTAGTTAACCCTTGTATTGCTAAATAAATAAAGTGCACATTCTTAGTCAGTACAACAGATGCATGTTCACACTTTATTCATCTGGCTGCATGTTTTTAAAGTCGTCTGCTGCAAATTTGTTCCAGGATGTAATGAGTTTCATTAACCCTTTTCACCATTAACCCTTATCCTGCTAAATAAATGGAATGAAATTCTTAAGCAGGTAGTAAAAACCGAATAATGCTATTTCAAACTTATTTCCAAGACAAAAATATCTCCTAATCAGAAAATGTAGATCCAAGATCAGACTGCATGTTCTTTGCAGTCTGACCTTGATCTACACTGTTTGCAAAAGGTCAGTGAGTCGCCCTTAGCAGCCTAGGAGTTAACTTCAGAAATTCCACTTATTACTGGGTTCTAACAATAGATTTTCATGGTTATTGAAGAAGTCTGACTGTAATTGTCACAGTTCAGCAATAGGAAGTGGACGTGTAGATCAAAGATCAGACTGCACAATTCTATGCAGTCAGATCTTGATCTACATCAACCGCAAAAGCTACATGTTCATTAGTTGTCAATGGTCATGAAAGAGTTTAACAGAACCAGAAAAATGTCCCATAATGTCATATTGTACAAAAGACCATGGCAATCGGAGATTTTAAACCTTTACCGATTCATCTTGTGTTCTCACAACCTTGAGGTAAAAGTTTTGATAATATTACAGGAAAAGGAGAAAATGCCGGCAACCAGCGTTTTCATCTTTTGCAAAAACATTTTCGATCAAAGACAAATGCCAATATTAAAGCAACATTTACTTTGTCTTCTGCAACAGCTTACGACTTGGACCATCCCTAAAAATATGTCATCAAGTAAGTTCTTTTGGATATACTGTAGTATCATCAGTCAACAAAATTGTTACCATAGCAAGCCCAGAATTTGTAAAGTTCAAAAAATAAATAAATATTTCAATTAGGTAGCATTTAGCTGTCCCTTTCTGTCATCAGTCTTTACACTGGGATTTTCACATTCTGTTGTGGGTATACTACAGCCCTTTGTGTCAATCTTTTGGTCCTGAAAATATAAAAGCAGATTATGATACTATAAAGCAGATTATGATATTGATTTATTACAGTAACAGTTTTTGAACATAATAGTGTATAAATGTAATTTCCTACCATAAAATTTAAGTTTGACAAAAAGGTTTTGAAGCCATGAAATCCTCCATTAGCATTGGCATGCCAAGAAATACTGCATACCTAGCTACTGCGATGTAAATCTAGGACACTGCCAGTTTGATCTTCAATATTAGTGGAAATTCTTACCAACCTACCCTGGGCTTGCATTCACAAACTTTCAACATAAAAAACTCAGTCTAATTTTCAAGATTTTTCCAAATTTTACAATAACTCAATTTCTGATTGGTTAAACCTTTCATAGTTTAGCCAATAATTTAGATTTAGACAAAGATGGCCATTTAAAATGGTTGGTGAATAAAGGACCTGAAGTTGCAATAGCCAGTTCTTTTCTACCAACTCTTGAGTTAACTGATGCATTAGAGTCCATCAAAATAAATATGAGCCATGCTCTTACAAAAGGGGGTTTAATGCATCTCCACGATGCATTATACAAATCAAGCCATCATATGATTATGGACCCATAATAGCTACTTTTTAAATAACTGACTTAATCATGCAGTAGACTGGTCCTTGGACATAAAGAAAATTGACCAATAGCAAAGTTTCTGCCCAGGTCAGCCTGTTCGGACTGCACAGGCTGACCTGAGTCGATACTTTTTGCAGATGCATTTAGCTCCCTTTTCACAGAGCATGGCTCATACAGAAAATCTAAGGTACAACAAGGTTTCCAAATGGATTCTTAAAATAAAGTAACCTGAGCCTGCCAACAAATTAACTTAATTACTGTACATTCTTTTTAAGCCAGCGGTAAAATATGTAAATAAATTTTCAAAATAGATTCCAAACTTAAATTTTGCACTAAGTCTTAAGTAGATTACTTATTTTGTCTATTCACATAAACCCTTTGACAAACAACAAAATTAGGAATTTTCTAAACTTTAAGCATCTGCAAATGACAAAAAAAAAAAAAAAATGTGGGTCAAGTGCTGGTTATCAGGTTTTCTCCTTTTCTCATCATGATTTCAAAAGCCTTTTTCCTCAAGGTAGTTAAAACTCGAGATTGGTAAAGGGTTAACTCTTCACCACACCACCCTGAGTTTTTATGACCCTGAAAAAGAAGGCTTTTTAAAACATTGTGGGAAAGGAGATGCAGGTAACAAGTATTTTCCTTTTCCCACAATATTTTATATCCTACCAAAGACAGATCTTGCTATTTGAGCAGTATTTAATTTGTCTTCTGCAAATGCTTTCAACATGGACCAGTTTAAATTTTTTTCGTTAGGTAAGAGTAAACCTTTTACATTGTGATAACACCAAAGTAGAGACTATTCTAAGGAGAAAACACACTTCAAAAACTTCATACTACCGGTATTCAAATCCTGTTAATCGTTTACCAAACAATCCCAACTTTTAACGACTCTGAGACAGAAACCTTTTGAAAACATTGTGGGAAAAGGAGAAAATGCTGGTAACCAGCATTTTCTCCTTTTCCCACAATGTTTTCTACCCTTCCTGAAACAAATTTCACTTTCTGAGTCACATCTATTTTGTTGTCTGCAAACGCTCTCAATTTGGACTAGTCTAAAATTTTGTCGTTTGGGAAAGAGTTAAACACAGATTACTTAATGGAAAATTTCAAACACACTTTGAGTCCTATGTACAGGTTCATTTTTTTTGAAAATCCAAAATATTGCAATACAATAACATTGTCCAGGATCCAATTAATCTCAAACATTACCCATCTCATTCAACTCGTTCGCTACCCATGACAAGTACATTTTGAGGATGGTATAGATCACGATCAGACTGCAAAGAACATGAAATCTAGGTCTGTATTCACCAACCATTCTTTAGAACATTCTTAGTCTTGTTCCTCAAGATTCTGAAAATTTGGACGTAACACAACTTCTGATTGGCTAAACCATTTTGGCTAAATCAAATAGTTTAGCCAATCAGAAGTTGTGTTACTTTCAAATGTAGAAAATTTTGGAGAATAAGACTAAGAACGTTCTTAAGAATGGTTGGCGAATACAGACCCTGATCTTGTATCTACAGCATTCACTTCCTGATTCCTAGCCTATGACACAATTTATCTTCAAGGAAAGTGGAAATCTACTTTTAGACCCCAATAAAAGGTTGAATTACTAGAGCTGGTGGTGAAATAAGTAACACTTTACCAGAGAGCAAATTATTTTAATAGTCCATATTCAAAGATTTGCAGATGCAATGTTAAGTGTTGCTAAGGAGGTGTGATTTCTCTTTGAAAGAGGAGAAAACATTGTGGAAAGAGCAGAAAATGCTAGTTATCCCACAATGTTTTCAAAAGCCATCTTCCACAGGGCCATAAAAACCATGATTAGTTGGTACAAGGCTCAGGGGATCTTATCCTGACATTGGAAGCCCATTTCATTACTTTAACTCTTTACCACACCATCCCGACTTTTAACAACCCTGAGAAAGAAGCCTTTTGAAAACATTTTGGGAAAATGAGAAACTGCTGGTAACCAGCATTTTCTCCTTTTCCCAGATGTTTTCTACCCTTCCTAAAACAAATTTCAATTTTTCAGTCACATTTATTTTGTCGCCTGCAACTGCTTTCAATTTGGAGTAGTCTAAAATTTTGTCAATTGGTAAAGAGTTAAGCATTTAGTGTAACAGTCTCCACAGCTACCACTGCCAGACATGATGACAGAAATAAACATGAAAATAGGACTCAACACCCAGAGTCTGAGTCTACTTTTCTAATGTCTGTTCACCTCAAACTTCCATTATTTGCAAACTGTTATCATCAAAGTTTCTATTTCTACATTTATTAGGCACTTACTAGAGTTTAACACATAAAAGGACCAAGAACAATTATCTGCACTTATTACGATGCCAAGAGTTGAACTCAGAAGCTCTGCATTATTGCCAAAGCTTGGAATAAGGTTAAAATATGGAATGAAACAAGACAGTAAATGGTAAAGAACACCTGGGGCCGGTATACAGACAAAGGTGTTCATTTAAACCTTTGTAAAATGTTTTCCTTTAATCATTTGCTGTTGTTTGTTTTTATTTTTCTAACTAAACTTTTGCAACATTTCAAAACAATGATGTTCATGCTGAAAAATGAAACCTTTCAATTTTCTTTATCCCTTAGACTAACAATGACAACCTGAGGGGTTCTTTCTAGAAAGGGGTCAAGATTAGACTGAAGTCCAATCTTGGATCAACACTTTCTGCTATTTTGTAGTATATTCAGACCGGGGGTATAAAGGGGGGAACAGAAATGTAGTGAATGCAGCTCAAGATATGCTTAGCAATCTAAGGGATAAATCCTAACAAGAAAATTGGTGTTTTCTACTTTTATGGGAGTAAAAATAACATGAACAGATGGCAAGATATATCCTGAATATGAATTTCTAAGCCTACATTCGCCAACCATCCATAATATCATTCCAACTCCAATTCAAGCTTAGGAACTAAACAACTTCTAAATGGGTAAACGATTTGGTAGAGCCAATAAGAAATGGTATAACAATCAGAGGTTGTATCACTTTCAAATTTAAAGAAAATCTAAAGAGTAAGATTTAGAACATTCCTCAGAAAGGTTAATACGGCCCCAGGACCATTTGTATTACAGAGTTATTCTTAGTTAAGTCAGAATAAACATATTCAAGCAAGTAACAGGAAGGTTAACTCTTTACCAAATGACAAAATTTTAGACTGATCCAAACTGAAAGGATTTGCAGATGACAATTTAAATGTAGCTCAAATGATGATTTCTGTTTTGGATAGGGAAGAAAACATTGTGGGAAAAGGAGAAAATGCTGGTTACCAGCATTTTCTCCTTTTCCCACGTTTTCATAAGGCTTCTTTCTTAGGATCATTAAAAGTCAGGATTGTGTGGTAAAGAGTTAACCAATGTTCATTCACCAAACCACCTGAGGTAAGAAAGGTGTTCATCACAAAGTATGAAATGCTAGTTTTTAACTGTCCCACAACATTTTCCTCCCTCTCCAAGACAAATACCATCAATTTAGCCTCATTTAAGCCTTAACCATAAAATCTTGGGTTTTTACAACACTGAAGAAGAAGGGTTTTGAAAACATTGTGGGATGAGGAGGAAATGCTGGTAACCTGCATTTTATTCATTTCCACTGTTTTCAACCATTTCAAAGACTTTTCATTAGATGAGCTATGTTTAAATTGTTGACTGCAAATGCTTTGAATTTGGACAAGTCTAAAATTTTGTTGTTTGGTAAAGAGTTAATTAAATTGTAGTTTGCAATGTTGCTGTCTGGTAAAGATTTAAAGAGTATTATTATCTGAGGTCATTCATTGTTCAGCATCTTAACATCAACACAAATTCAATTTTCAGATAAACCACACCCTACCAGTAAAACCTTGCAAATCTGAAAAGATGGAATATTAAAAAAACTTCATGTGTAACTTGTGAATGTTTCTACAATGTTGCGAAAGGAAATATTGAAAATATGAAAGACAAGCAAAAGAGTCATTAAAATATATAGTAGGTAAGTAAAACCTGGATATCTCAGCTTCTCTTTCACCCTTTTTTTACTCATATACCGGTATTAACCCTTTACCACACAATCCCAACTTTTAACGACCCTGAAATAGAAGGCTTTTGAAAACATTGTGGGAAAATGAGAAAATGCAAGTAACCAGCATTTTCTCCTTTTCCAACAATGTTTTCTACCATGTCACAGGTAGAACACGAAATCATCATGTATGCAGCATTTCATATGTCGTCTGCATTTCTGCATTTCATAATCATGTCCATTCCATTCCATTGTTTGGTAAAGAGTTAATACAGTGATACGTATCAAAGGTCTGACAAAAATTGGCAATTAACCCTTTACCACACAATCCCAACTTTTAACGACCCTGAGAAAGAAGCCTTTTGGAAACATTGTGGGAAAAGGAGAAAATGCTGGTAACCAGCATTTTCTCCTTTTCCCACAATGCTTTCTACCTTTCCCGAAACAAATTTCAATTTTTGAGTCACATTTAATTTGTGGACTGTAATTGCTTTGAATCTGGACCAGTCTAAAATTTTGTCCTTTGGTAAAGAGTTAAGATAAACTTTTAATGAATGAGTCTAGAAAAATGTAAATGCATGCCTTTAGTGAGCTTAGTTATATTTTTATAGACAAATTTAATAAAATTTTATCTAAGAAGGCTAACAAAATGTCACATACTTTTTATCACATAATGATATCTCACAAAATCAGAATATGCAAAACCATACATGCACACATGGGAATATCCAGAAGTAAAACCTAATTTCCCTTATGAAAACAGTATAAATTGACATCACAAATCACATCACATAATGCTTATTTAAAAAATGTGTGAGGTAAGAAAATTTTGTAATGGCTGTATTAAACTCATGACATGGGAGGTTTTGATAAATACTAGTCTGATCCTGGTCAATAACTTCTGCAAAAGCACCATTTAAAAAAATTCTGCTTTGTGTTTGCTGAGAGTTAAGACATACAATTAAGTGTGAAATTACTTTCATCCACAAGTTTTTCATAACAAACTTAAAAAATCTATCATCTGCTGTGTGTTAAAATCTGTATTTTTTCTTCCCTTTCTTATATATTTTTATGAGAAATGTGATACGATGATTAGTAACTGTGACTGTCATGGGTTTAATACACCATTATACCAGCTAAAAGATATAAAGGGCAACTATTTGTCTTGATATAAAACTGAAACTTTGTTACATTCTTGCAGCAAGACTAAAAATGCTTGTGAAGTTTGACAGAGAGCAGAATATACATACTTGTATTTTTATCAGTAAGTTACCATTATTAATTTTATTGCCCTTGAGAGCTAACTTACCTAAGTTTATAACTATAGTATATATCAGTGAATAAATAACTATGAAACAAATAATGTATGCAATACAATTTCAAACTGCCAGTTAAAGGTTAGATATTACATCAATTTTGCATGTTGGAAGTATTAAATTTTTTAATTCATTACTGACCATTAATTTTGATGATACTGAAAACTTCCACTTACAGTATGGATCATCATCATAAGTAAAGGTTTAAAACATGAATAAATGTGAAGATGCTGTCAAAAAGATAGATTGATAGATAATTTATTCTGACATGCACATAAGTACATAGTCATATACACACAAAAATATTGTGATAACAAGAGGGCCATGATGGCCCTGTATCACTCCACTGGCTTATAAATATAAACCATAAATACTAAACATTTCAATTCTGAGCCAAATGGTTTCAAAATGAAGACTTACAAAGTTTTCTCTGTAAAAGCCCATGTGAAAGTTGAGACCCGCAGGGCAAAGCCATTTTTGATCCCAGAGCTATAATTACTTGAACCCAGGTAGAGGTCCACAAGATAAAACCACATGCCAAAATAATACAAGTCTATGCTGTATGGTTATAAATAAAGTCATTTTCAAGTTTCGTCCATATGAAGCCTCTGTAAAACATAAGACCCCTGATGCAAGGCTAATTTCAAAAAAAAAAAAAAAAAAAAAAAATCAAAAGTGATCCAGTGTTGGTAGCCCTTGGGTTTGCGGTTAGGAGCAAAAAGATTTTTTGAATTTTCATGCCATAAGCACATGTTTATGACCCATGAGATAGGACTAATTTTGACATAACTTGAATAACTTTGGAAGAGGTTATTTAGATTACACTCATACAATATTACAGCTGTAACTCAAGGTAAGGAACAAGAAGACCTTTTAAGTTCTCACTGTATTAGCCTATGTAAAGCTTGTGACTTATTGGGTGAAGCAGTTTCAGAGACGATAAGCTTGTTGGCCTTAGGCCTGTGGAGCTAAAAAGCAGTATCTTATTCATGAGCTACAATGACGTTAGTAAATACAAGCTTTTGGAAAAGATTTTTAAAGGTTTTTCTATATTTTTCAGTTTTGTAGCCATAGCAACCATAGCTTTTAACAGAACTTAATTCTTTGAAGACATTCTGAAGAACATCATGGCAAGATGATATCTGTAAAGTCTGGTCAAAATTGGAAGAGTGGTTTCAATGGAAAAGATGGAACAATCTTGTTAGAAGTCTACAATATGAATCGGCATGCGAATTTTTTATAGCCCCAGGCCTTACAGTAAAGATAAAAAAAGATATCTTAAGTTTTCACTATGTAAGCCTATCTAAAATTTGTGAACCCTGGAGTGGGACAAATTTTGATCCCAAGGCTCAAAACATGCCAAATTTGTTAGTCCTATGCTTTATGGTTAGAAACTAGAAGATTGTCGAGAAGTCTTCACTATATAAGCCCTTATAGAACTTTGACCCCAGGGCTACAGTCGGACTACATGGGGAATATGTGTATTAGAAGAATAACATGCCAAATTTGGGAGTTCTTGGCCTTATGGCTAGTAACAAGACGGTTTCTGAAGTTTTCACTCCATAAACCCATGTAAAACTTGTGACCCCTGGTGCAGGGCCAAACTTGATCCTAGGGCTGTAACTTGGGCCCTCTTTGTAGTTGTCCACTAGATAATGCTATGATTATGCAAAATTTGGTAGCCCTAAGCCTTATGGCTATGTACACCAAGATTTAAAAGTTTTCCCTATGTAAGCCTATGTAAATCTTGTGAACCTCCCCCCCCCACCCCCCCTGCATGAGGCCAAATTGACCCCAGGACTGTAATTTGGGCACTTTGGTAGACCCCCACTAGATCAAGCTAAATGCAAAATTTGGTAGCTCTAGGCCTTATGGCTAGGTACAGGAAGATTTCTTAAGTTGTCACTATGTAAGCCCATGTAAAACTTGTGTCCCCTGTGGCGGGGCCAAATTTGACCCCAGGGCTAAAATTTTGGCACGCTTGGTAGAGGCCCACTAGATATAGCTACATGCAAAATTTGGTAGCTCTAGGCCTTATGGCTAGGTACAGAAAGATTTTTAAAGTTTTCTCTATATAAGCCTATGTAAAACTTGTGACCCCTGGGGCAGAGCCAATTTTGACCCCAGGGCTATAATTTGAAGAAACATGATAGAGGTCTACTACATAAAGCTACATGCCAAATTTGGTAGCCCTATGTCTTATGGTTTCAGACAAAAATATTTTTAAAGATTTCCAATATTTTTCAGTTTTGTTGCCATGGCAACCAGAGTTTTTGAAGGAATCAAATTCTTTCAAGAAATTCTGAAGAGGACCATGACAGGATCATTTCTGTGAAGTTTTATGAAAACTGGATGGGTAGTTTCAGAGATGAAGATGTTTGAAATAAAAGATAATGCACGTATGGACGGACGGACGGATGCACAACGGACACCAGGCCATGACATAAGCCCGCTGGCCTTTGGCCAGTGGAGCTAAAAATGAATCAAGAATCTACCTAAAAACAGACTAAAAAAAACCAACAATTTTCTCAGAGAATCTAAACTAATTGGTATATACAGTACTTATGAATGAACTTTATAAGTCAATTATCAAAAATATGGAAAAACAATCTTTCCATCAGTGCTTGTACAACACCTGGCTAAGCAATTTACTTTTATTATTTGAACACAGAAGTTGTAACATCTTAAAAGAACTTGGACTTCTATGGTAATATTTTTGTATATTTTTTTTCTTAATACATAATACAACAGACATTTCAATATAAAAAGGAATTCATCCTCTATTCACCAGAGTTACAGAGGAGACAAATGTGTTTATTTATATGGTTTCTGTTTGGACCGAACTGACCAGCTTGTATTCAGAGAAAATGAGATGAAGTTCTTAACTTGGAAATTAAGGTACAACTATTTGATGGAAACCATCTAAATATGTTTCATTAATACAGTTTTCTTTCATATGCTTAATATACAAGTGTAAAGAAGGCAGTGCTGATATTGTTGCAAAGAAACTTTGGGTAAAACTATGTAAAGCCTTTGCTTAAAGATTAAAAGCAACAATGTATTCAAAAGTGGTCCACTGCAAGGGCTCAATACTCAATGCATCTAGAGAAAAAGTCATGTGATGTATCTAGCAAATATTTTTTTTTACTTTTGAAATAAAAAAGAAAATGATTGTTTCATTCTGTGCAAAGTTTCCGAAAAAACATCTCATTTTGAAATTTTTCATACAATAAACCACACATCAATATTTGTATTTCTTTGACCTTAAGGCTTGGTCTCTGGTACTTTTGATAAAAATCAAGATAAAATTGCACAGTACACTTGGTCTGATCTCAGATCCACATTGTTCCCTATGTTTTTAAAACACTGTAACTGTAAAAATTCAGCTCTTCTTGCTGCACAAAACAATTTCATTTACATAAGTGTTTAATGGTTACTGAAAGAATGTAATCCAAGCAAAATGGAAACAATAGTTTGAATTTAATGAAACTTGGTTGGTAGGCATTGAAAGCCACATAATGCATGTACCTGGAATATAATAAATCAAAATACTAAATAAGAGATGAACTGAAGATTTGCTATGAAATAAAATAATCCTGTAGAAAAATAACTCATTTAGCTGTAGTTGTGCAAAGCTTTGCTCTTAGAGCACCAAATGAATAAAACTGTACTATGTTTTGAAAATAACTCTGAACTACCGGTATTTGCGATTTCAATACTTTGTCAGTCAGCCTCAGTATCTCACAAATTATCCAACACAGGTCCTGGTTGATTTACAACCAGACTGCATATCAGGGTTTTTTCAGGTTTTGATCTTTGGTCATCATAATATTAAACTCAAAACAAACTGCACCTGATATTTTTTTCAAGGTTACACACAAGCCTTTACAGATAGATACAGGGAACATTTTTTTAACATGGGTAATGTTATCTGTAATATAATCATAATTTTACAGTGCCACACCATTTATATAATCATTGGTAACAGTTCACCTATATGTATATTTCGAAGATCTTTCTGTAAAGATGAAAACATATTCCATTTAAGCATCAACAAATTCATCTATTAACTTTGGTGGTGTATAAAATTCAGATGCAAGAATTATAAATGTCAGTAATATTTCTTTGATATACAAACAAAAAATGATTTTCAGCATGTACCCAGGTATACAAAGCGGTTAACATTATGACTTGAATAATCATTTAACTCTTTACCTATGAAATCTTAGACTTTCCCAATTTGAAAAGATTTTCAGATGACAAACTAAATGCTGTTCAAACGATTGGATGTGTCTTTGACAGAGTGTGAAACATTTTAAGAAAAGGATAAGTGCTTATTAACAGTATTTTCTCCTTTTCTAACAATGATTTCAAAGGCTTTCTCTTTTCCGGGTTTTTAAAACTTAGGATTGTCTGATACAGAGGTAATTCTGTAATTTGTAAAATAACGGAACTTTTTAAAGTCAACAAATAAAAAAAAGTTGTAGCCTTCTAGAGTTCACACACCATTGAAATAATCAACAAGCTCTATGCAGGCTGCTTTCCCCAAAGTCTTCCAAATCGCAAATATAGCTTCAGACAGCTTGTTTGGTCCGTTATCAAAAGATGGGTGCTCATATTACAAAGCTGCAAACGGTATCCTTATTGATATAATTTGAGCACTTCTTTTACAAAACTTCATAACCTCCTTAGTCGCATAAGAGATCTTTTTATGCATGTGGGTACATTTTAAATAGCAATACGACTGATTTAAAAAATATGGACTGTTCCATGCCAAGAAGTAAAATAAACAGGAGTATTTTTTATCAAATATGCGTATTTTAGGTGACTATAACTATGCAAATGAACCAGCAGATTCCCTTGCGCATCAGAGGAAAAAAACCAAATACATAAAAACACATAAACATACCTGGAAATGATGCATGGAATTTCATTATTCCAAAATTATTATCACAATTTCAATACATACAACTTGCTCATGACTACAACTACTGGTACTTTTATTATTTCAAACCTCTCCCCCAAAAATAAATAAATAAATAAATGAAAAAAAAAAAAAAAAAAAAGAAAAAAATATAAATAAAAAACAAGATAAATATCAAATGCACTAGTCAACTATCATTCAGTAAAATGCACTAAAAAAATTTGGGAAGCATACTTAAATAGTTTGAAAATTTTTCTGAAAACCCTAAACCTGGTTGGCCTTTTTGGTGATACCACTAGTGTATAAGTTTCCTTCTTATCTTGATACAAGTTGTGTATTATGAAGCTTATCTTTCATGTAAAAATATGGTGAAAAAATGTGGCCTTTCTCTGTATTCAAATTTCAAATAATATCTCCACCAAATATGTACAAAAATTTGATCTGGACAACAAATCTTCCTACAAAAGCAAATAACTGAACAACAAAGTGTAAAACTATCTCCGAATGTAACCTCAGGTCTTATTTTCTTCTTTTAATTTTCATTGATTATTTCCCCCTCTTCTTTAATCAAATTAAAATTTACCATGCTCAAGGAAGTCCCCTAACTGTAATCAAGTATGTAAAAACAGCACAAAAAAGCATGGCAAAAATCAAAAAGTCAAAACAAGGGTGAAAAATAAACCCCCACTAAGTCTCTTCATTATAAATCTGCAATCAGTTCCACCTGATATAATGCAAAATATACTTTTGAACTAGCCAATCATAGTGAAAAGATATTGGTGTTGCCAAACCCTATAATTCTATTACCACCATGTGCAAACCATGTTGCCCTTTGGCCAGTGTTTAAGTTGTATATGGCATTTCTCAGCATAATGCATTGATAAATGATGCAGCTCTTATTCTATCATGGATTTAGACTTTGTAACCTCCTGAGACTCACCGTTGTTTTCTTTACAGTATAATGTTAGAAACCTTGTTTGTTTTAAAAGGTGTTAACTTGGTTTCCTGCTCAAGCTGTCAACACTCAGGCTACTTTCAAACTAAAACAGTTGATTTATTACTATATTTTATGTTGCTTTCAACATTATTTCTGTCATATCACCACTACAACTCATTTATTAATGTGTGACCTGAATTTCATGCCATTTTCTACATTACTTCAGTTACATCCTAGCAGCTAGTGCCCCTTTACAGCAAAGAATCACCGCCTTTCTGGAGATTCTTTGATTAGAACTTCTCAAAGGGAAACCAAACTTCAACTTCTAAAGTAACTGTAACTAAGTTTTAATAGTAATATTCCTGGTTTCAATGCTTGCTTCCTGGTAATCAAACCTGTATTTGGTCCAAAAATGCCATGGTTTCACAATATGAAAATATCAAGGATTTTAGCCCAGAATTAAGGTTCTCAGATGTTCAATTTCAATACCACTCTTTTCACTGTCGTTGACTAAGAAAGCTTTTGTGTTTCATAAATAGCAAAGATATATCCCATATCTCTCATTTCCATCATCTACCGTCTGCTACAAAGATTGCTTTTGTGTGTTTCATGAAAAGCAAAGATATATCTACTATTTAACTACTTTCATTTAATTCAACTATTGGAAAGCAACACTCACTGTATGTGATACTGACGAAATTTCGTCATAAGCTAATAAAAGACTGGTGACAATGTTTACAACAAGACCCTATTTTTCATGTATAAACATAAACACAGATACCAGTTGTATGATCAGAGTATATTTCAAACTAAATAGCTTGAAATTTGATCCCTTTTCCAGACAACAAAATTTATGACTTGTCAAAATTCAAAGCACTGACAGATAACCAAATTTATGCTGCTCAAGTGATGAGATTTGTCTGTGAGAGGGTAGAAAACATAGTTGTTTCCCAACAGGTTGTTGGGATTGTTTGGAAAAGGGTTAACCAAAAACCTTACACTGTTGTGTTAAGAAAGATCATTATTCTTGAATAAGCTTCAGAGCTTTTTTCTGTTAAATCCAGCTTGGTGTACAGAAGGTTACAAAAGCCTAAATTTTGAGTCCATGCTGTTAGTAAATGATGATTATAAATGAATGTAATTGCATCTTCTCAGACCTGTAAACTGTCTTATTCGGTTCCATAATGCTGAGCTGAAGAAACAAGAGGAATGACTACTTAACTCCTAACAAGCTATGGGCAATGTGACCTATTACTGTAAAGCTGTTTTTCAACTTACCAAAAACTATAAAAAAAATTGTTAAATTCTTAAGCTATTTCATCAGGAAAAATAATTATGCACAGGTAGATAATTTATATAAGTCATTTTGCTTCTCAATATTTTGGCACACACTTTTTTCCTTGGGGGAACAGGAACAGTATTTATTCAAACAGCAGAGTAAAAAAGAAACATGTGGGGAAGCTTACTGCTCTTGAAAAGTTGTTTACCAAAGTATTGAGAAACACAGTGATGCAGTATAGTACAAATGACACTGAAGTCAAACATTTGATAGAAAGAAAAATTATGAGAGTACCAAGAGCATCATGGAAACAGAGTACTGGCTTGTAAAAGTAAACACAGCCGTTCAAAAGCCTCAAGGTCATCTAAAGTTTTATTTGTACCATAGTTGGTTAAGTTGCTTTTGAGAACATTGTAGACTTTGATCAGACTGCACAAATCAGCATGATCTTGAATATCTATGCTACCCAAAATAATGAATGAACCTGAAGTTAGCACTTTTAACTAATTTTGTATGTTAAACTTGATTAAGGTTAATGCTCCGAAAGCCCTTCACACATGAAGTAGCCTTTGCTGTAAAAAAGATTAAGATCTGATTGCACAAAATGTGCAGTCTGATCTTTGATCTATGCTGTTTGCTTTGCTCAGACATTCTGGAAAAAAAAAAAAAAAAAACTTGCAATTGCAATTACTTGGGTCTTATTTCTATACTGAAAATATCTGCTAGATTTATTTTGGCGCTCTAAGGGTTCACATGTAACACAAAGACAGTGATGGTATTAGCTCTATACCAAGCAACAAAAATTATAACTACCATTAACCATATTGCGAGAATTGGCAGATGATACTTTAATTATTGTGTAAATGATTAGATTTGTCTTGCAAAGGGAAGGAAAAATTGTGGGAAAAGGAGAAAATGCAAGTTAACAGAATATCCTCCTTTTCCCATGTTGTTTTCAAAAACTTTCTACCAGGTGGTTAAAACTGGGATTGTTTGGTAATGGGTTAAATACACAATGGGATCAACTGGAGAAAACTGCAGAGGTTGATCTGAATCTATAAAGTAAGCTGATGGTTTTCTTTGTAAAATTTGACATAATTTGCTTTTATATTCATATAATTGAAGGTTGGTGTGTTTTTGGGAAAGCTTTTACCAGTTCAGCTAAGTATCAATTTTACTTTGTAAGGAAGAAATGAGGCACTGTTGAACCTAGATGATTTGAATCAAGGAAGAAACAAGAGGGCCATGATGGCCCTGTATCGCTCCACTGGCTTATAAATATAAACCATAAAGAGAAGTCTTCACTATATAAGCCCTTATAAAACTTTGACCCCAGGGCTACAGTCCGACTAAATGGGGAATATGTGTCTAAGAAGAATAACATGCCGAATTTGGGAGTTCTTGGCCTTATGGCTAGTAACATAACGGTTTCTGAAGTTTTCTCTCCATAAACCCATGTAAAACTTGTGACCCCTGGTGCAGAGCCAAACTTCATCCTAGGGCTGTAACTTGGACCCTCTTTGTAGTTGTCCACTAGATAATGCTATAATTATGCAAAATTTGGTAGCCCTAAGCCTTATGGCTATGTACACCAAGATTTAAAAGTTTTCCCTATATAAGCCCATGTAAATCTTGTGAACCTCCCCCCCCCCCAGCATGAGTTCAAATTGACCCCAGGACTGTAATTTGGGCACTTTTGGTAGACCCCCACTAGATCAAGCTAAATGCAAAATTTTGTAGCTCTAGGCCTTATGGCTAGGTACAGGAAGATTTTTAAAGTTTTCTCTATATAAGCCTATGTAAAACTTGTGACCCCTGGGGCAGAGCCAATTTTGACCCCAGGGCTATAATTTCAAGAAAAATGATAGAGGTCTACTACATAAAGCTACATGCCAAATTTGGTAGCCCTATGCCTTATGGTTTCAGACAAGAAGATTTTTAAAGATTTCCAATATATTTCAGTTTTGTTACCATGGCAATCAGAGTTTTTGAAGGAATCAAATTCTTTCAAGAAATTCTGAAGAGGACCACGGCAGGATCATTTCTGTGAAGTTTCATGAAAATTGGATGGGTAGTTTCAGAGAAGAAGATGTTTGAAATAAAAGTTAACGCACGGACGGACGGACGGACCTACTGCGGTATACTTGCGTGACTGGGATGCTTGTGTGACTAGGAAATTTCCTTGCGTGACCAATCAAAAAGTTTACGCACAGCACTGTACTTGCGTTACACAGTCACAGAAGTGTGTCCATGCAGCAGTCACACAAACACTTACATATAGTGTCCAAATGACTATTTATACTTTCTACATGCCACTGTATGCTCCTTTACCCATAAGATATTTCAAGATTTTAAGCTGAACGGATGTAAAAATTGTACAGTAATACTGGGCTGCAATTGTAAAACTGCTGACCTATCTGAATTTCTGGAATTTTGAGAACAAAAAAAAAAAAAAAGTTTTGAATGTTTCTGTAAAAAAAATTCCATTTTTTTTTATTTTTCCCATTACTAGACAGAGATTTAGCACCCTCCTTCTGTTTTATACACTGATCTTTGTAAATTGATAGTTAAAAGTGATTATCACTACTGAAAAGACAGTCTGAAGTGCCTCAGATCGGACAATGTCAAACAGACCCTTTTTTTTTGTGTCATGGGTTTTCGCGTTTTTCGAAGCGATCTAGTTATTGTGCCAGTTCATTTATTGACGTGAATATTTGCAATATTTTACTTAAATTTGTCACTATGGATGGTAGGTAGCTTCAAAACCTGTCAATTTACACTAGATAAGCAGATTAACAGCATTGTCACTTATTCAACTGATGACATGCCACCTCAATTACCTGTGCTAAACAGTGGCACGTCTTGATAAGGATGTACTTCTGCTGCGATTTTTTTCAAAAAAGTATCCTTGTCCTGCAATGTGGGTAAATGCAGCACTAGGCAGCTTGGACACAGTACCTTTATGGGGTCCATACTGAACATTGGATGGGACCGTTAAAAAAAAGTATGCTTGTCCTGCAATTATAGCCTTGTGTGACAGTCACACAAGGAAAGTGTGTCTAAATCAACTACTTTTTGCTTGTGTGACAGTATGAGAGTGTATGGGTAAATGCAGCACTAGGCAGCTTGGATACATGCATTATTGATAGTTATTAACTATTACAAATCTGAAGTACATAATGTGAGTGGAGGAAGTTCAAATACGACTGTCAAAGAAAAGGTTTTGGTATTACTTGGATACAATCTCTTTGTGACTGTCATCTATGAAAACTGCATCAGAGGTAACATTTTTTCAAGTTTTTATATCACAAGATCATCCTTTTAAGGGAGAGTAATACAAGTCTTTTTTTGCAGCAAGAGATTTTTTCATTACCAGGGCAGTCATACAAGTATACAATGATTTTTTTTTTCTGCAGTAGAAGAAAACTGCAGCAGAAGTATCACATAAAATGTTATTCTTTTATAGACAGAGTACATTTCAATTACAATTTGGAGACATTCTTTTTGCAGCACATGAATACTGCAGCAGAACTACAATTTTCTTTGAGGGTTTGCCACACGTTATTATATTCTTCCAGACAGAAAGAGAAGTATTTCTTAATGTCATATAACTGTAATTTGCACACATTCTTTTAGCAAGACAAGGCCTTAACCTTAAAAGTTTCCTTTTACATCATACAGTTTGAACAAATTTTATTTTCTCTGTCACGGCAGAGTCATATTCCTTTAATTCCTTCCTTACTGATAACGTCACAAGAAGCTTTAGTGGATAGTGTAGATCAAGATCAGACTGCACAGAATGTGCAGTCTGATCTCTAATCCATGCTGTCCACATATTTCATTCTAGATTTTAACTAGAATACGGTAACTATCACTAAAGGTGATAAATACCCCCGCCCCTATATTTCATGTCACAGGGGCAATAACTCTGCAATGTCAATTTAGGGGCAATAACTCCGTAATCATTAGGCCAACACTCATGAAATTTGTGCTTTGCACATCTACTGCTCCTGGTGAATATCATGACAAATATTAAGTGAATAAGACTTAAACAGAAGCAATAGTTCTCTGGACAAGAAGTTTTGAGTAAATTCAGGGGTAATTAATTTGGCAAACATTTGAGAAAAATGCATCTTGAACCTCTACTGCTCCTGGTGAATATTTATGCAAAGTATCAATTTAATTGGACACAAAACTAAATGAGTGTAAAAAAGTGTAGACCATGATCTGACAATATGTCTGAGACACAGCGGCTGGTCTGGATCCACGCTTGTTGCAAATGTCCAAAGGTGCCATTTCGCATGTTGGCCAACTATACATATGACAGAAAAGACCTCCTTAAAGTGAATCAGACAGAAACTGTAGGAGGAGTTGTCCGGACAAGCATTTGTAAGTCAAATCAGGGGCAATAACTCACTAATTCTTGATGGAATTTTTACAAAATGTGTGTCTTGCACATCTACAACTCCAGATGGACACTTCTGCCAAGTATAAAGCGAATCGGACTGAAATTGTAGGAGGAGTTGTCTGGACACGCATTTTAAATGTGAATCAGGGGCAATAACTCATTAATTCTTCATAGAATTTTCACGAAAGTTGCGTCTTGCACATCTACAACTCCCAATGAACACTTATGCCAAGTTTAAAGTGAATCAGACAGAAACTGTAGGAGGAGTTGTCCGGACAAGCATTGTTAAGTCAAATCAGGGGCAATAACTCATTAATTCTTGATGGAATTTTTACAAAATGTGTGTCTTGCACATCTACAGCTCCTAATGAACACTTATGCCAAGTTTAAAGTGAATCAGACAGAAACTGTAGGAGGAGTTGTCCGGACAAGCATTTTTAAGTCAAATCAGGGGCAATAACTCACTAATTCTTGATGGAATTTTTACAAAATGTGTGTCTTGCACATCTACAGCTCCTAATGGACACTTATGCCAAGTTTAAAGTGAATCAGACAGAAACTGTAGGAGGAGTTGTCCGGACAAGCATTTTTAAGTCAAATCAGGGGCAATAACTCACTAATTCTTGATGGAATTTTTACAAAATGTGTGTCTTGCACATCTACAGCTCCTAATGGACACTTCTGCCAAGTTTAAAGTGAATCAGACAGAAACTGTAGGAGGAGTTGTCCGGACAAGCATTTTTAAGTCAAATCAGGGGCAATAACTCATTAATTCTTCATAGAATTTTTACAAAATGTGTGTCTTGCACATCTACAGCTCCTAATGAACACTTATGCCAAGTTTAAAGTGAATCAGACAGAAACTGTAGGAGGAGTTGTCCGGACAAGCATTTGTAAGTCAAATCAGGGGCAATAACTCAGTAATTCTTGATGGAATTTTCACAAAATGTGTGTCTTGCACATCTACAGCTCCTAATGAACACTTCTGCCAAGTTTAAAGTGAATCAGACAGAAACTGTAGGAGGAGTTGTCCGGACAAGCATTTTTAAGTCAAATCAGGGGCAGTAACTCAGTAATTCTTGATGGAATTTTCAGAAATTTTGCATCTTGCACATCTACAACTCCAAATGGACACTTCTGCCAAGTATAAAGCGAATCGGACTGAAATTGTAGGAGGAGTTGTCCGGACAAGCATTTGTAAGTCAAATCAGGGGCAATAACTCATTAATTCTTCATAGAATTTTCACGAAAGTTGCGTCTTGCACATCTACAACTCCTGATGAACACTTATGCCAAGTTTAAAGTGAATCAGACAGGAACTGTAGGAGGAGTTGTCCGGACAAGCATTTTTAAGTCAAATCAGGGGCAATAACTCAGTAATTCTTGATGGAATTTTTACAAAATGTTTGTCTTGCACATCTACAGCTCCTAATGGACACTTCTGCCAAGTTTAAAGTGAATCAGACAGAAACTGTAGGAGGAGTTGTCCGGACAAGCATTTTTAAGTCAAATCAGGGGCAATAACTCATTAATTCTTCATAGAATTTTTACAAAATGTGTGTCTTGCACATCTACAGCTCCTAATGAACACTTCTGCCAAGTTTAAAGTGAATCAGACAGAAACTGTAGGAGGAGTTGTCCGGACAAGCATTTTTAAGTCAAATCAGGGGCAATAACTCTGTAATTCTTGATGGAATTTTTACAAAATGTGTGTCTTGCACATCTACAGCTCTTACTGAACACTTCTGCCAAGTTTAAAGTGAATCAGACAGAAACTGTAGGAGGAGTTGTCCGGACAAGATTTTGCGGACAGACCGACCGCCCGACCGACCGACCGGCCGGCCGACCGACCGACCGGCCGACCGACAGGCTGATTCCAGTATACCCCCCCACAAACTTCGTTTGCGGGGGTATAACTACACTTTTCTTTCATCTTGCAACGGAAGTGTATAATCAGCCAATGAAAAAGCATGATCTATTTATTCTGTAACCAAAGAGTTAAGGACAGTCACAGGAGTCAATGCCACAGATTATCATTCAGTAAACCATGTTCACCTCTCCTACCAAACCTTGTGTTTGTGAGCTTATTTACAACACATTGACCATGAATAAGACCACTAGCATGTTGACAACTCAAATTTTGCTTAAAAGCAAAGCTAGATATCATTCACTCTTTAACTACACAACATTTTAAACTGATCCAAAATGAATTGATTGTATTAGAGTTTAACGCCACTTTAACAGCTAAGGACACATGTGTTTCTTCACTTTTCTCACACCAGTACTAACACAACTTTCTTTCCAAAGCCACCGACTACTTTTCTCACATGCTTCAGAGGTGAGAGGTGAAAATATGCCAGAAAGAAAGTTTGCCTCAACCTGGTATCAAACTCACAACCACCAAGTCATGAGTCATACACGCTCACCACTGAGCCATCCGGGCGGGGCGATCCAAAATTAATGTATTTGCAGATGACAAAAGTTATGTGACTCAAAAATTGAAATTTGTTCTGGGAAGGGTGGAAAACCTCGAGTGAAAAGGGGAAAATGCTGGTAACTATAATTTTCTCCTTAGTTCCACGCTTTTAATTAATATATATATATGCGGCTCAAGAAAAATCTTTTTGTCTGCATACACAAACATAATTGTCATAATAAGATAGACAATAAAGAGAATGGAAGACAGTGGTTAATCTTTATTACTTCTATTTATTCAACTAGGCAATTGATACACAGTAAACCAATTAACACAAACCTCTGTTTGGGGTTCAGAAAATACAGGTAGGAACATCATGAAACTGATACTCATTTCATTCAGGCTCATTTTGCTCTCTTGTCATTCCATCATTCATTTCATTCGAATCTATCCAAATTTTTCAAACAAGAAGGCCATGATGGCCCTAAAGTCGCTCACCTGAGTATTCGACCAAAGTATTCGACCAAACATGACCCATTTTCAATCTCTTTTGAGATATACGAGGGGAGGTCATTAAGTTCGTAGAACTCGGCATTTTTCTTTACAATTCAAAATTTTATTTTTTTTTATTTTTGTGCAGTATAAACCTTTGCCAGTTGAATGATAAAAGCCATTCAGTCAACACTTTACATTTTTTGCTCTTACTTTTTGTTGGAAAACCTATACCCATAGACAAAAATGAAAAGTCAGAATACTGAGTTCAGAGCACAAGGCCAGAGTTGCACAAGCGGCTATTCGTGAGTGCAAGTTCGTGCAGTTAAATCACCCACCATACAGTCCAGACCTGGCCCCAAGTGATTATTGTCTGTTCCGAAATTTGACATCCCACTTGCTTGGAGCAAGATTTCCGAATGATAATGAGCTCAAGGCTGCTACAGAGTGGCTTCTGACTTTCCATTTTTGCCTATGGGTATAGGTTGTCCAACAAAAAGTAAGAGCAAAAATAAGTAAGAGCTGACTGAATGGCTGTTATCAATCAACTGACAAAGGTTTATACTGCAAAAAAATGAAAAGAAGAAATTTTGAATTGTATAGAAAAATACTGAGTTCTACGAACTTATTGACCTCCCCTCGTAATGACAAACATTCTACCAAGAGTATTTGACTGAAAATGTAGCTTATGGAGCGTGCACAAGGTTTTTCGCAGATTTGACTCAGTGACCTATTTAATGACTCGACATAACCCAATTGCAAACTGGTTCAAGAAATCATCAGTACAAACATTTTGACCAAATTTCTTCATGAGTGTTGCACCAAAAATTTAGCCTCTAGAAAACAACACATGGTTTTTGGAAGATGTGATCTGATAACCTTGTTTTCGATCCGACATGACCCATTTTTGAACTCATCTGTGATATCATTGAAACAAACATTTTAATGAACTTGGAAAAAAAATAGCCTCTAGAGAATACATAAGGTTTTATGAAGATTTGAGCAAGTAACCTAGTTTTTAACCTGACATGACCAATTTTAATATTCGTCTGAGGTATCATCATGACAAACATTCTGATTAACTTTTAAGAGTTTTGAACAGAAAATGTGGCTTCGAGAGCGTACACAAGGTTTTTCTAAGAAACATCCCTGCCAAGTTTCATCAAGATTGGCCCAGTGGTTTAGGAGAAGAGGATGTTTAAAGAAATTGTTGACGGACGACAGCCTACGGACGCCGGACATAGGGCGATCACAATCGCTCACCTTGAGCACTTTGTGCTCAGGTGAGCTAAAATCATGCTCATTCCAAATCATCCCATTCCCATCTTGTCAGTTTCATGATTTTCTTAACTGTATCCATCATAACTCCGATATCAAACACATCAGATGCACACATCTATCCTCTTTTGAAAAGAGAAACAACCCTGAATCAACAAACAGTGGCATCAAGAACAAATCTGAAAGGTGCAATAACTCCTTAACTAATTGGTCAATATAAACCATAACTGAACTACTCAAAGCCATTATAACTTTAAACAGAAAGACTTAACAAGATTGCTGTTTACCAAGCCATCTCATGTTTTTACAAACTAAAAAGAGTAATCATTGGAAAACAATGAGGGATAGAATCAAATACTGGTAACCAGCATTTTCTACTTTTCCCTCAATGTTTTAAACCTTATCAAATACAAAGTTCATGTGTTCAGTTACATTCCTTTCGTTGTCTGCAATTCTTTTCAATTTGAACCGTTCTAAAGTTTTGATGCCTGGTACAGGGCTAAGAAAGGAAGATGTCTAATTAAAGGCATGTTACTCTGGCAATATGGATGCATTCACTCCCATGATCAAACATAAATGACATTATGTTGCAATATACTAATATCATGGACTTAATTGTCTAACAAGAAAGATAACATTATCTGAAGATTTCCTTTTCTTATTTCAATTTTTTCTCAAACAGGTTAATCACTTGGTTTGTACTGGAGTTTAACGCCATTTTAACAGCTTAGGTCATATCATGGCGGTCAGCGACGCACCTATGTGTTTCCTGGCTTCCCCACACCAGTACTGACACAACTTTCTTTCCAAAGCCACTGACTACTTTTCTCACATGCATCAGAGGTGAGAGGCGAAAAAACGCCGGAAAGAAAGTTTGCCTCAACCGGGTATCGAACTCGCAACCACCAGGTCATGAGTCCGACACACTAACCACTAAGCTACCCGGGCGGGCTGGTTAATCACTACAATAATAGATATACACATAATGTGCAACTGTCAAAACAACAATGTGTAACAAAACAACAACCCAGAAATGCAATTTTTAGAAAAAGGATGAGAAAATTTTGTTGCAAATCTCAAATTGATGGGTTTGTGTAAGTCTGTTGTTAAGAGCATAATGTATTTGCTCTAACAATAGTCTTGTACACTACCCCACCCCTTCCACAAAATGGATTTTAAAACATAGACATTTCACAAAATTTATTCACCATAAACATTCTCCATCCTTTTGATACTAGTATCAATCTGAGCAATTCTCAAAAAAATCAGGTGATAAATGCTGAACCTGAAATTTTCCATAAAAACTTGAAAAAAAAAACAAACAAACAGCAAACTGTCTGGACCCTAGTTTTCTTTATACCAACATGAAGTGCAAATCAACATTTCTGGTTGTTTTCTATTGGCAAAATTTCAGAAATGTGACACCGAGAGCTGATCCGACCTTGTCAGATGACCTTGACCAAGAGAGAGGTCTGACCACAAAGAATACATGTATAATATTTAGGGATGGCAACAAGTATCGATTTTAATACTCGAGTACTCGGTCATTCTTCCGATCGAGTACCCGGTTACTTGGACGATTTTTTACCAGCACTCTGCATATTTCGCGTGTTGTCATGAATAAGTACTATTTTGTGTTCCAAAGAATTGGGACAGTATGTATTTAAAAAAAAGGCGTATTTCAATCCGTTTGATACCCTTTTTTTTACAAGTATTTATTTCGCACAGTTTCATTTCTACACACGTAACGTCGTAAGCATGCTTCCTGACCCTCACGATTTCAATGGGAGTTTCCGGACTCGACAAAAAACCCGATCACCTGACAGTCTAATTTAAACCCAAATTCAAAAAGAAATCCGACGAAGTGTAAAAAGGGTGTGATAAACTTGTATCCAAGATACATAACATGTATAACATGTATATGTACATCCGGAGTTGACAGAGTTAACACACATGTATTTCACCATCAATCGAGTTCGTTTATAAATAGAAATCAATGCACAGTATTCTAGTCTACCCAAGGTTTATCGATCGAAGATGAACCAATCAAATTTGAGAACGGTCCGAGCAGGTACTTATCAGAGTGGAATTAACATCGTTCACCTCACGTACATGTAAGCAGGTAAAATATGTTGTTAATTTATCTACAAACGTAAAATAACATCCTCACCGCGATCCCAGGATGCAAAAAATAATGAGTGACAATCATCAACGAAAACAATGCGAAAAAGTAAAGTTTTAAACTCTTAGTGCTCTGAAAATTGATCGGCAGAATTCCAATCTGTCTAAAAATAATAGGCCAACCTGCAAATGATCGGAGGTTTATCGAAATCAATGACGTAGCAACATTTTAACGTCGGTAATATTCCACAGGTTAACAGCCAGTGACTTACAGACAGATTGTCGTTTGACCAGAACTTTTGGGACAATTTACAAAATAATTTTTTTTTTGTAGACCTAAGTATTGGGACACGAAAAAAAAAATACTTTTTACTGTCCAAAAATTTAAGCAAATTACGGTAATTCTGATCAACCAGTATCACCATTCACACATGTTTTAATCCGAGTTTTAATTCTCTCAGTCACCAAGCAATCAAATAACGCAAGTGGCATAATGATTTAAGTGACATAATTGTTGTTTACTACAGACACATGTCAAATTGTCTGGCTAACTTTCGCACCTTTGCAACGATGTTTTGATTACATTTAATCGCTTACAGTGTTTGTTTTGCAAAGAAATTTTCCTCGGGAAGCAAAATGGTACATTTTAAAAAATTTTACCGAGTACTCGAGTATTGATTTCGGTAACCGATAATCTGACGTCCGATCGAGTACTCGGTTAACCGGCTACTCGTTGCCATCCCTAATAATAATAAACCTTTATGTATTACCACTGAAAGTTTTGGCAAAAACATGACCTTAAAATTTGACCTAGGTAGACGAACTTTGACCTTAGTATCATAAGTAAGGTCTTGTGACAAGAAACACACATACGAATTATGGAAGCCCTGCCATTTACCAACATCTGACCTTAATATTCAACCCTTACCTTGACAGATGACCTTGACCTTCATACTATTAGAAAAGTCTTACCACAAGGAATCATCATATGAAATATGAAAGGCAAATTACTCACATATCAAAAGTTATTGCCAGAATAAAAAGTTTTAAGCATAAAAGCAGACATGGAAACAAGTGGACCATGATGGTCCTATATCGCTCACCTGAGTACTAAGCAGTAAAGATCTACAATGAAGATAAATACCAAATATCGAGGTTCAAGGCCATATGATAATGAAACCAGAGCGGCAAATTGTCGCAAGATACGCCCGTCCCACAGCCAGCTGAGGAGGTATAATAATTGCAAAGGGCAGGTAATGCAACAAACATGTTTACAAAGTCTCAAGTCAATTTAAGTTGAGGTAACAAAGTTCTGTTCCAGACAAGCAAGAAATACTGTAAAAATGAAGATCAAGCTTTAGGTAGAGTTATTGTTCTTGAGCGTAATATTGCAACAAATATGCATACCAAGTTTGAAGTCGTTATGACTTGAGATGACAAAGTTATATTACTGACGAGCACTAAATGATGTAAACATGAAGATCAAAGGGAAATAACTCAAAGACAGCACAAAGTAAGAGTTACAATTCTTATACACTGCACTTCCAAATATTGCAACAAATAAGCATACCATATTTCAAGCCATTCCTACTTTGGGTGACATAGTTTTGGTCCGGACAAGCAAGAAATGCTATAAAAATGAAGATCAAAAGGGGAAGAACTCAAAATTCATGCTAGGAATAGTTATGGTTCTTTTGCACTGCACTCCGTATTATTGCAACAAACACAAACGTGAAGTTTTAAGTCAATCGGACTGGAAATGACAAGGTTATGCTCCAGACAAAGAACTATTCTAAAGAACTTTCTATTTCAAGGGCAAATAACTCCACTCATTCTGATCCGATAAGACAAATAATCGAACTAATTCGAGATCTTATAGTCATATATATTGTGACCAAGTTTGGTGCTGATTGGTTAATAATTGTAGATGCTAAAGTGTAAACAAGAAGATTTTTAAAGATTTCCTTCTCTATGTGAAATCCGTGAACCAACAACATAGGGCCAATTTCCATGCCAGGGCCAAAATTAGAAGTATTTTGGTAGAGGGTCACTAGATGATGCTACATGCCAAATATGAATGCTCTAGCCCTTACGGTTTGGGACAAGAAAATTTTTAAATTTTTTTCTCTTGGTTGCCATGGCAATCAGAGTTCTTCATGGAATCCAAATCTTTGAAGTACTCTGAAAGTTCATCACCTAAGGATCATTTCTGCGAAGTTTCATTGAAATCTGTTTGCCGGTTTCAGAGGAGAAGATTTTTTTATGAGAGCCCTAGCCCTCAAGCTACGGGACAAGAAGACTTTTACAGATTTCCTTCTTTATCTCTATGTAAAATCTATGACTCCACAACAAAGGGCCAATTTCCACACAGTGGCCATCATTTGAAGTATTTTGGTAAAGGTCCACTAGGAGATGCTACATGCCAAATATCAAAGCTCCATGCCTTCTACTTTTAGTTAGATTAGAAGAATTTTCAAGTTTTCCTTCTTTGTTCCTATCTTCAAACTTGTGACCCCAGGGGGTGGGCCAGTTTTGACCCAAGCAGCAACCTATAAACAAACTTGGTAGAGGTCCACTAGGAGATACTACATACCAAATATCAAAGCTCCATGCCTTTCTGTTTAAGAGAAGAAGAATTTTACAGATTTCCTTCTTTGTTGCCATGTTCGAACTTGTGACCCTCGGGCTAGGGCCACTTTTGACCCCAGGGGCATCATATTAACAAACTTGGTAGAAGTGCACAAGAAGATACTACATACCAAATATCAAAGCTCTACGCCTTACAGTTCCAGAGAAGAAGATTTTTAAAGTTTTCCTTATTTGTTTCCTATGTTCGAACTTGTGACCCCCAGGGTGGGGCCATTTTTGACCCCAAGGGCTTCATCTGAACAAACTTGGTAGCGGTCCACTAGGAGATACTACATGCCAAATATCAAAGCTCTATGCCTTCTAGTTTAAGAGAAGAAGAATTTTAAAGATTTCCTTCTTTGTTCCTATGTTCGAACTTCTGACCCCCGAGGCAGGGCCACTTTTGACCTTAGGGGCATCATATGAACAAACTTGGTAGAGGTCCACTAGAAGATGCTACATACCAAATATCAAAGCTCTGCGCCTTCTAGTTTCAGAGAAGAAGATTTTCAAAGATTTTGCTATTGTTTTCCTCTTTGTTGCCATGGCAACCAAAGTTATGGGTGGATTTCAATTCTTAGAACAACTTTGGTAGAGCTTCACCTAAGGAACATCCCTGCCAAGTTTCATCAAGATTGGCCCTGTGGTTTAGGAGGAGAAGATGTTTACAGAAATTGTTGACAACGGACGACGGACAGTGGGCGATCCCAAAAGCTCACCTTGAGCACTGTGCTCATGTGAGCTAAAAACTATAGGCCCCCAATCTATCAATATGATTGAACAATTTGTATTGGTTTTACCCACTAGCAAAGATTTTTCAGTAATATAACTGCAAAGTTTCCTTATTAATGTGGTTCCTAGTTTTACAATTTTGAAAACAAGTGTTTTTTGAAAAGACTTGTACTTCATTCACGTAGAAATTACGTCAGTTTTTTAGCAATGATGCAATATCAATGAACGAATCAACCAACTAATTCATTGTACATGTATATGGGCAAAAGGGCGTTTCTTTGTGAAAAGTGGAATCGGCGAACTCAGTGTATGGCAAATTGCTTTAGAAATGATGTAATGTGGGCGGAAAAAAACTGAGTCAGTTAATCCTTTCCTAACGACAATTTTTAGACTCTACAAAACTGAAAGAGTTCGCAGATGACAATTTCATATCAGATGAAAATGGCAGATGGTTCTTTAAACGGGTGGAAAACATGTTGGGAAAAGGAGAAATTGCTTTTTACTAGATCTAGCAATTTATCCTTTTCCAGCGGTGTTTTCAAAAGACTTGAACTACAGACATGTAAAAAACCAGGGTTTATATGAGAGAGGGACGCTTAAGTTTGAAATTAAACAATTTGAACGGCCACAGTCGGTCGCTACCCTCCCTCCTTTTGGCTGTTGAAATCTTTACCACAAAATCCTGACTTTTAACGACCATGAGAAAGAAAACCTTTGGAAACCAGCATTTTCTCCTTTTTCCCCAGTGTTTTCTAGATCTACCCTTCTAAACACAAATACCGATTTTTGGGGTACATTCATTTTGTTGTCTGCAAATGCTTCGAATTTGGATCAGTCTACAATTTTGTCATTTGGTAAAGAGTTAAATCGGTTTAATCATTAATTTTCCCAAGCGAAAAATTTTAGACTCTTTCCAAGCTGAAACAGTTTGCAGATGACTATATTAGATTACATGAAAATGGTAGAAAAATCTCGTTAAGGGCAGAAATTTCTCCTTTTTTTCCCCCATATTGTTTTCAAAAGTTTTGTACTGCAGACAAGTGAAAACAAGGGCTTCTTTAGGGAAGGGTAAATTTTGACTTCTTAATTATTACATGTAAGCATGCTAAATTGTGTAACACCGGCTTTGAGTTACCAGAGATGATGTCAAAATCCGAAAAGCAGTAAAGTTGTGTATTACATTGTTAACGCTGTAATATACACCTTTACTTCATGACAGTATCGATCAATAGTTGTAAAGTTCTACCCTTTCACAGACTTCAACATGTTGCCAAGGATACGTGGTGTAGACAGGTCAATATTAACCCATGCGACGTACATGTATTATGTCATCCTTTTCGATCTGTGATTATTTTAAGAGTAATTCAGTGAGAAAAACACTTGCAAACATTTGCACCCTTATTAAAATCTTACTAGGGATATACCGCAATTGACAGGTATTCTTTGTCGTAGATCTACTTACAATCAATTAACTCTTTCCAAAATGACAAATCTTAGACTCTTCCAAACTGAAAGAGATTGCAGATGACAACTCACTTGATGACAATGACTGAAAGTTCTCCCAAAGGGTAGAAAACACTGGGAAAAGGCGGATTTGCTCGTTATGAGCAATTTCTCCTTTTCCCCCGGTGTTTTCTAAAGGCTTATGCTGCAGATACATAAAAACCAGGACTTGTTTGGTAAAGGGTTAAACCTTTACCGAACAAGGAAAATTTTGGACAGAACCGAAATTGGAAGCAATTGCAGACGACAAAATGAATGTATCTCAACTAGTGGTTTCTGTTTTGAAAAGGTAGAGCACATTGTGGGTAAAGGAGAAATTGCTGATTACTTTTTTTTCAATCAGAATAAATTAATTACCTGTACTGTAGATCTACTTGCAAACATGTAAGAAGCTCGTGGCAGGTCGCCTCGGCAAAGATAATAAGGGACCCTTTACCGTGACGGCATGCGGTGAAATTCCGCGACGACACATGAGGAAACTTCCTTGTGTGTCATCGTGGAAACATTGCAGTTGGGACAAAGCATTTCAAACTGCTGTGACAATATTTTGCAATTGCTTAGCATGTTCCATCACGGATGCGAGAAATTTGGTTCAATTGCGTGATGCGGACTGTATGTATATCAAACAATATGTCATGGTGTTTGCATTGAATAGTTCTAACTCAACTTTTTGAACCCAAGTTCTTCTTTTCCTTTATGATTGTAGCTGACACCTTCTTCACAATAACATGCCAGTGCCTTTTGTGAATAATTCCCCCTGCTTTCATACTTGCTGTCTTTGCTTTCAAGACCTCTGCCATTCTCGGTGTTTTTTTATTTTCAAAATTTTTACGGAAGTATGTCCTTAGTTCTCGCTCTTCTTCAGCACTCCATCTCTGTTTTGTACCCTTTTTGGATTTCTTTTGAGGTTTTCTCATTTCCAACTCACTATCTGACATTTCTGAAATGTCTTCATTTTCTACTTCCATTTCCAGCTGCTCTTCATTGGTATCTGTGTGTTGTGTATCCATTTGCTGCTCTTCATTATTTTCCTCTGCATTCTCGATTCTTTCTGGGTTTATTATGTCATAAAAATCAATATCTTCTGGCTTTTTTCCAACAAATCTTGACTGTATGTTTAAGTCTTGCATGAGGAGTATTTTACCAAGCTTTACTCTCTCTATATAAGGACTCATAGCCCTGTAGTGCGTTAAATGCACTTTAGCTGTATGTCCTAAGTGTCGACATATTTGTTCCATCTCATTTGAAGAAAGGTTCATGACCTAAAAGTATAAAAATGTATTTGTAATTTAAGTAAATATGAGGAGCTTGACCTAATACATCTCTAACATGTAATGCAGCTTCTGTAGACTAGTGCAAACAAATAAGTAATTCTTGTACAGCATTTTCGCATTTAAATAGAAATCAGTCAAAACTTGAAAGTGTTGACCTGAGAAGCCTGGGCAGACTGCACTGAATGATTTTGTAGAATTTAATCACATAGTTTTCTGAGCAAGATCCGAGTGATTCATATATCTGTCAAATATGGCATTAATTGCAATGCAGCATTGCCAGTGAAACTCTTTCAGAATGTTTCACCACTACGTAATAAGACCACTTGATCAGGTCCAACAAGAAATCTGTGAGTAACTACTAACTTAGTATACTGCCCGCAAAGTGCAACGAAAATTTGCCACGTTACCATGTTATGTCGGAAAATAAACTAAGTCGTAAAACAGGAAGTACATAATTGGTGGACCCGACTTCGGCAAGCGACATCTAAGACCCCTAGCCGAAGCATCATACCAAGTTTGAAGTGATACCATCACTAATTTATACAGACATACTGGGGATTATGGCAGCTTTGACAAGATTGGATTATTTGTGGTTTCATCAACTGGCGTAAGTATTGCTATTTAGTGAAAAATATCGGTCACAGACTGTAATGTAAATGTTGCTACTGTCCATGGGTTTTTCAGTCTTTATACAGGAGAACAATATGTCTTTTGCTACTATCAAACATCAAAAGTCATTCTTCATTACATTTTTAGTCACAACCAAAGATAAAATCAAATTGTTGTTAACATAAATGTAGAATACAGCATGTTTAACATCTTCTTTTATGGCGTTCTATACTGTTTACCGTAAGATAAAATGTAACCACAATCTTCATTGTAATTAAGATTTTTCCTCAGTTATTTGAATATATGTTTAGGGTAATAAATTGGTTTGCTTTGTACAAATGAATTCATATACTTGTACTAGTTTACAAAATAAGGATAATGACAATCTTGTCTTGTAACCAGGAACCCCCAATCCCCAAGTTAATATGTTGTCTCAATATTAAGACTGCTTTGCTAATAAGATCATGACGTCTGGCAAGCGGTCTAAATATTGGAACTTTACTGTACAAAACTACCAAAATATTTCATTCACCTGGGCCAAAGTTGCCATATACTTTCTGAGTGTCGTGCTTGTAATATTCTCTGGCTCTTGGAGTTCACTCATCCTACACACCTTCTTCAGGCTATCATAAGCCCTGATGGGACCCAGATCTGTCAATATAAATCACCATTTAAACAAGTTACATATATTTCAGCAAATTCAGCAACTAGCTGATATATATATGTTTCACAGCTGCTCCTGTTACCTCAAAATAATTCTTAAATGATATTTAAATCATTCCTAAGCAGATCAAGTAATATTTGAGCCTGTACATTGACTGCAAAATTTTAAAAATTTAGTTTTGAAAATGGTAGGTGCAGGGGTGTGGAAATATGGATTTTATCCACTTTTCCACGGACAAGTTGGACAGAACTTTTTACTTGTCTGATGGTTATGTCTACTTGTCCAAATAAAAAGTGAGATTCAGTGTCAAGATTGATAAATAACTTTGACCATCTTTCTAGCTAACACAGTACAATGGTAAAACTATGCAAGACATCATGTCATTATCATGTTTAAAGAAAGAAGATTAAGCAAAGATTAAAGTTTCATCAAACATTTAAGTACTTTCTTTCCCTACAATATGCTATAAAAAGAAGATTCTATCAAACCAAACCTTAAAAAACATTGACTACTTGGTTTATCAGATTGAGACAAGCTTTATAATCAGTGTATGGCCGATTGCCTGGCAAGTCGGGCAAAGGAATCCCGCACCCCTGGGTAGGTGGATCCCAAACTATACATCTAGTTTCTTGACTGGTATCATGACTGGTAAATGACATAAAACATTACATACTTCTTTTTTTGGTTACAATGAGTAAAGTTAGGTCAAAATCTCTATCAACAGAAGCATCAACACAATGAAATACCATTTTACCGATAAACCAATTAACTCAAAAAGGCCAAAACTGTGAATTTGAGTCAGAAACAGCTTGCGTGAAAAGGAGATGTTGGCTATCAGCATTTCTTCTGTTCCCTCAATGTTTTGAGAAGTTGCTTCCTTATGGTCCTAAAAACCCAGGACTAGTTTCTCCAAACAAGGCAGTGTCCAATAACTAAGCTATCACTGGCACGTGAAAATATTTGCCTTTGTTAGCTTTCAATTCCAAAAGTCACATACGATATCTTTTTACAAATTCTAATAAACAAATACAGTAAAACCCCTCTATTAAGACCACCCGTGGTACTTTTGAAAATTGGTCTTATTAGCGGGGTGGTCTGATTTCCGGGTTTCACCTACCTAGAGAACTCCTACTCCACGCGCTCATTTTCATTTTTAAACAAAGAATTTCGAATATTATTGAAGAGCCTGACGTTTTTTTTTTCCCCATTTTGATTCGAGTTGAATGTTCGAACAGTCCTACTAATCGTCGATCGCAAAGTTGAAGTGTTCACCAGTTCAAAAATCGCATATTCTCTACGATATAAGTATGGCTTTAATGTTGAACAAAAACCAAATAATTATCCCATCTCGATCGCTAGATATTAACCCAAGTGTCTCAAATTACAAAAGCTAGATGTACAAAACAAATCGTAATTATCCGGATGTCGACATGTTTTTCACCTGTGTCAGCAATGTGTGATAAACGCCTGATTACCGAATAAAAGCCGAATTAATTATCACCAATTCATTGGTCATTTGATTATGTAAGGTAACACCTTGATCACTTGACACGATTGTGTTACTGTAGCCAGCAGATAAACAAAAGATCGCTAATTGATTGTCTACTCCATCGGACCCAAGAATATTCGTACATGAAGCACGACCTCCAGTTCGCGATTATGGACGCGTGAAAATTAGCTGGTCGTAAAAAAAATGTGAAAATTAGTGGTCGTTTCACGGGGTTAAAATCTATTGGTAATTACTCATTGGTACTGAAAATGGTGGTCGTAATTTCGGAATAGCGGGGTGCCCGTATTTCCGGGGTCGTGGTCATTGATTATGAAGAAGGAAAAATTCCGTTCTGACAAAAATCGTTCGTAATACCGGGTTGCTTGTATTACCGGGGTGGTCGTGAGGAGAGGTTTTACTGTACTATATAAAATTAAATGTTTTGGTAGATCTAGCTTCACAATCACCCTACTGTTTTCTTTTCTCACCTTTTTGTTGAGGAAACAAGTAGATGTTTGATCCAGGGATCATCAATTTTTTCCGCACTACAGTGTCTGCAATGAAGTCCAACACTTGCTTACACTCCTGTGGAATTAGCACAGGCACAATTCCTCCTTTCTGTAAAGATGGCAAATTATGACTCAAAATTAGACATTAGGGCCAAGATGGTGCAATATCAACATTGCAAATGCAATTCAGCGTAACTCTTTGAAGAGAAGGGGCCTACACACATGAAAACAATAGCAGAAAATTTTACAGGCTACAAGGTTTTGCAAAATATCAAATATTAAACCTGAATGCCTTTTCTGGTTTGGAAACAGTTTAGGACTTTTCATCATGTATACCAATGTAAATGTACAGAAGTTCTGAGGCAATTTCTGACCTAAGAAAGTACAGGGTTCAAAAATTTCCAGAAAAGGCACTCTTCCTTTAGGACTAGCGGCTTTGTAGAAACACTTGCCCTGTTTTGATCCTCATTCGTCTGACAAGAAAAGCACGTCCAATACTGGATTCTGACTTTTTTCCCTTCCAAACAAAATGGAAATGTTACAACAAACCTTAAATGTCGGGCTTTAAAACCCAGTACCAGTTATTAAATGAATCATCTTTGCAATGAAAGGTCCCAGATTATATCATTAGGCTGACTTGAAACCGGCCTTAGTTTTA
Source organism: Tridacna gigas (assembly GCA_945859785.2). Taxonomy (NCBI): domain Eukaryota; kingdom Metazoa; phylum Mollusca; class Bivalvia; order Cardiida; family Cardiidae; genus Tridacna; species Tridacna gigas. Next base: position 44,219,111 of record OX244030.2, on the reverse strand, counting down.
AGCAGGGACCACATTTCATGGCCGGTTTCAAAATTTGATAAACTGAATACCCTTAATTTCGCTTATTCAATAATGAAATAGCAGTTTTGCCTCCTGTAAGTTTAATATTCACCTGAAAAACTTAGTATACTATCTACTATGCACCGCTCGGCCTGCTGGACAACTATGACTGATATTTCACTCATACTATATAAGCTTTTGTAAACTTGTGACCTTTGAGGTAGGGCTGATTTGACCCCATGGACAAATATCGAAGCTCTAAACCTTTGTTTTGGGATGAGAAGACTTGAAGTTTCACTGTATAAGAGGGCCTAAATAGCAATGAATCACTCAGTACAAAAGATGACACTAAAGATTTTTCTAAGATATAACTGACTGACTCTCTTCTTGACCCTAGGCAACCAGTATGCAATCTTGCCAAACTTGATAATATATTGCAATGTAAAACAGAATAACTGATATAGTATTAAATCTTCATTGCGTCTTCTTTTGTCATATTGCGAATACATATGGCTATAAAATTAACCCCATGAAAACTGTTAAATTTCAGTACATTTACCTTTCCTCTGGTCTGAATAAGGTCATGAGTTTCCATTAGATGTCTTTCCAACTGTGATATTTCTCCAATTAAACCCTCATCCAAATCATCTATTTTCAGCTTGTGTCTGTAATTCTTGATACTGAAGGGAAATCGTAACATGAGATAGTCAAGCAGTTGCAGAGACACAATAGAAACTGGAAACATTCTGACAGTCACATAAGAAAAAATACAAAAATTGAATATTGTCACACTAGAGAATTAACAAACAGCCATTGTCACACCAGTGACGCAACAAAGAACGAAATCACATAGGTATTAGAAACAATGGAAAGATAAGAGAGAGAGATCAGAAACAACTAAACAGAGCTACACTAGAGAGACTGGAAACAATTCATCAGTCACACAAGGGAGATCAGAAACAATTTGACAATCACTAAAGGGAGATAGGAAACTATTCAAAAATCACACAAGGTAGATAAAAAGCAATTGGACAGTCACACAAGACAGAAGAAGCAACTGGACATTCACACAAGAGGGTGAACAATTGGACACTCCGACAAATCACGCAAGGGAGATCAGAAACAATTTGACAGTCACACAAGAGATCAGAAACTCAAGTCGCACAATTCAGAGATCAAAAACAAACAAAACAAAAAAAAAAAAAAAAAAAAAGGACCTTCACACAAGAAATCCGAGACAACTGGACAGTCCCACAAGAGATCTAAGAACATTTAGACAACAAAATAAGGAAAGTAAGGTATGGACAAAATAACACAAGAAAGATCAGGAATATTTGAAGTCATGGAATATTTGAAGTCATACAAGAGATCAGAGACAACTCGGCAGTCACACAAGAGAACATTTAAACAACAACGCAAGAAAAGTAAGAAATGGAAAAAATAACACAAGATCTGGAGTATTTGCACAGTCTCACAACAGAGATTGGAAACTATTGGACCGGGCTGCAATAATTCAATATGGCTTCTGTTCAAGCCATAACACAACGCTTGTGCTGGTGACTGCCATTTGAACCATTTGTTATAATTTAAAAAGAAAATTTAAAAGTAGCTCAAACTGTTGTTCAAAGGGTTTTCTAAGTCATGATAGCATGTTTAAAGCACCTCGTCAAACTGCTCTTCGACAAATTAGTCACGTTCAGCGATTGATTGTCCTCTACCTTTGTCCAAAAGTGCACAAGTGAGTTCTTGGTCAGTTTAAACCAGTACGAGTATTGTTGGAAGTAGATTATCTAACCTAAATAGTTAAAGCAAACAATGCTCTCTAATTGATAATCAACACCTTTCTTTTGAAAGGACAAGCATGGGTGATTAATTGCAAATAAACCACAAGAGTTATCATTGAAATTGGTGCAAGTAGTCAAAAAAGATGCCCCTAATTCACTCGCCTGAGTTTGAGAGTGGCCATAAGCCTAAGTCATCTTTTGGGATATGTCATTTTGTAATACAGGGACGGCACTATCGATCTTTGTGCACGAGCGCAAACATTTTAAAATATCGTACACTTTCATAGTCTTTAAGAATGAAAACCAAAGGAAGCGTTTGCTATTCCTTTTCAAATAAATTTTCGGTGTTACACCGAAGATCTCTTTTAAACGTTCGATTGTGGCATTGATAGCCACCGCCATATCTAAAGTAGCGCTAAGCTTGATATCAATGAATGATGTGATTTGATATCAGCTAGTAAAAAAAAAAAAATAAAAATGACAGTATATTTGTGATAAAAATAGCTTAAATTTTCTCAAGAACATACGGAGATTCCCAATCAAAATGCTTCATGAATAATTCATGATATCGAAGAAATGCCAGCCAAATAATCCTGGGTCGATTACAGAATGAATCAAAACTGGGTCAACGAGGATGTGTGCTGGATAGCTAGTAAAAATTCTAAGTTGAAAAAAGGGCCTGATTCGCACAAAAATAATTTTAGAGTTATTTGCCCTTGTTGTATGGGTTGCTCTCGGCTCTGATATGTACAACTTGATTCCGAATTTCAAGTACATGTATTGAGTGGAAGCAGAGATATTACAAAATGTCGAAGTTTTTGCAGGAGGACGGCAAGGCAGATGCTGCAGATGACCACAACAGGGCTATGACAATACCTAATGGTTTCTTTGAATACAGCCAAGCTAAAAATCAAATGGAAAGATCTGTAAGTTTTGAGCAATTGTGATTTCACTTACGTGATGCCTTCAATTTCTCCACTTCGCCGTTTGTTGTATGTTAAGAGTCTTGCCTGCGCAAACTCACACAGCTTCCTGAATTCATTCCAAGTGATGGTTTCAGAGTCTAAATCAGCATCAGTGAGAAACTGCTTAATGTCACAACCTAATTTCTCTATATCTTTTGGACTTGGCATCTTTTCCTTCTTGCCTAGTTTCCTTTCTAGTAGAACCTTTCTTGCCACTTTAGTGACTTTTGTTTTCCAAGAGCGTTGCATATCTGTTAACACACTCTCAGACTCTTTTCTGAATTTCTTCCATTTTTCTTCAGAAGTTTCATCAAATCTCTGACCTGACTTAATGGATTTACATTCAAGCATCCTTATCAAATCATATTTCATCTTTATTGCATTTGATGGACTACGCAGTTCCTCCACATCATCCATTTCTGGAAGACATATGCTTATTGATGCCGAAATCAGATTGTCAAAGTATTTTGGTCTCAAGTAATCCCACATTTGTAAATTTTCTCCACTGTCATCCAGTTTTCTAAGTTCAATCAGCAACTTTGCTGCTAATCTCATGTGTTGTGATGTCCAATGTGCTCTTTTAACTTTGTTGTCCACACATGATTTCATCCAGATTTCGCCTAGAGAACAAATCAATTCATCATCTCTTGCTTCTAAGCCTATCTCATCATTAGTCATAATTGTGAAAACTTCTTTGATTAGGGCATCAGAGCCATGTCTGGGTTTTTTACCTTTAGCCACATTTGACAAAGTTGTGACATATCGTAGTTTCCGAACACAGTCAGATGAGTCTCCCCTGCAAGTTTTCAGATGTTTACAAATAGAAGTTGTTTTCATCCATTCCAAACACTCGATACATGGTCCAAATTCCTCATGTTTAAATCCTTCGGTAGGGCGTCTATATAAAAGTAGCTCTCCACACTTTTTATATACAACTTCTCGATTGTGTTTATGATCCCCTTTAGCTCTTAATAAGGATTTTAGTTCTTCTTTTTTATTAATGTCATTGCATTCCAGGATAGTTTTCACTTCCTGCTCGGATGCATGTGTTCTATTCAAGTGATCTTGAATATGTGAACGTAATTTACCACAGTAAAAGCATGCATGACACGAGTTCTGAACCCTTTTCTTGTTATTGTTCTTGTCTTTTGAAAAAAGAACTTTTCTAACATATATGTTTGGGTAATTGATGTCATGTACCTTCTCCATTTCTGGCAGAGTTTTCTCTTCTATTGTTTGATGTAACATTGGCCATTGAATGGATGTACTGGATTCTACAACAAATGTAAACAAGTATTGAGTTTGTGAAGTGCACGTTAGATGCAAAATATCAACTGACAAGATGTGTTTGTAAAACAGAAATTCCCTCTTTTAGGCTAATTTTCATAAATTGGACCTCAATATCTGACATTGACCTTGTCAGATGTGTCAGAAATTATTACCATAGGATATGAAAGTCATAATTTATAATTCAAAATCTATAGCAAAAGTGAACTTTATAGCTGACCTTGACCTTCATACCACAGGATAATCTGAATACAAGGAATGCATATGTGGATGCATTTACCATAACAAGAGGGCCATGATGGCCCTGGGTCGCTCACCTTAGTAGAGTGCCTTTAAGGCTTTTCTTTAATTTGACCATGTGACCTAGTTTTTGACCGCAGGTGACCCAATTTCAAACTCATATTTCATGAAGACAAACATTCTGACCAATTTTCAAGTCAATTGAGCAAAAAATGTGGCCTCGAGTGCCCTAAAGATATTTCTTTAATTTGACCTAGTGACCTAGATTATGACCCCAGGTGACCCAAATTTGAACTGGTCTTTTACTATATCAAAAGAAACATTTTAACCAATTTTCAAATCATATGAATAATAAATGTGGCCTCTGGAGTGCCCACTAGCTATTTCTTTAATTTGACCAAGTGACCTAGTTTATGACCCCAGTTGACCCAAATTCAGATGCATGTGAGATTTTACAAAGACAAACATTCTGACCAATTTTCAAGGCAATTAACCAAAGAATGTGGCCTCTAGAGTGCCCACAAGGTATTTCTTTATTTTGACCTAGTGACCTAGTTTATGGTTCCAGGTGACCCAAATCCAAACTCATCTGGTATTTCATCAAGACAAACATTCTGGCCAAATTTCAGGTCATTTGAGCAATAAATGTGGCCTCCAGAGTGCAAACAAGGTATTTCTTTAATTTGACCCAGTGAACTAGTTTATGACCCAAGTTGACCCAAATTAATCTTATGTGAGACTTTATAAAGACGAACTTCCTAACTAATTTTCAAGGTAATTGAGCAAATAATGTGGCCTCAGAGTGCCAACAAGGTATTTCTTTGACCTAGTGACCTAGTTTATGACCCAAGATGACCCAATTTTGAACTCAATGAACTTGTTGCCCTTAGATGGGCAAACAAACTTAGAAGAGAATCACTACATACCAAATATCACAGCTCTACGCCTTCCAGTTTTAAAGAAGAATTTTAAAGTTTTCCTTCTTTGTTCCTATGTTCGAACTTGTGACCCCCCCAGGGCTGGGCCAGTTTTGACCCAGGGGCATCATATGAACAAACTTGGTAGAGGTCCACTAGGAAATGCTACATACCAAATATCAAAGCTCTACACCTTCCCGTTTAACAGAAAAAGAAATTTAAAGTTTTCCTTTTTTGTTCCTATCTTCGAACTTGTGACCCCCGGGGCTGCGCCAGTTTTGACCCAGGGGCATCATATGAACAAATTTTGTAGAGGTCCACTCTGAGATGCAACATACCAAATATCAAAGCGCCACACCTTTCGGTTTCAGAAAAGAAGAATTTTAAAGTTTTCCTTCTTTGTTCCTATGTTCAAACTTGTGACCCCAGGGGCTGGGCCAGTTTTGACCCAAGCAGCATCCTTGGAACGAACTTGGTAGAAGTCCACTAGGAGATGCTACATACCAAATATCAAAGCTCTATGCCTTCCCATTTAAGAGAAAAAAAAAAAAATTAAAGTTTTCCTTCTTTGTTCCTATGTTTGAACTTGTGACCCCCGGGGCAGGGCCAGTTTTGACCCCAAGGGCATCATATGAACAAACTTGGTAGAGGTCTACTAGGCGATGCTACATACCAAATATCAAAGCTCTATGCCTTCTAGTTTTACAGAAGAAGATTTTTAAAGTTTTCCTTCTTTGTTCCTATGTTGGAAATTGTGACCCCCGGGGCGGGGCCAGTTTTGACCCCAAGGGCATCATATGAACAAACTTGGTAGAGGTCCACTAGGAGATGCTTCATGCCAAATATCAAAGCTCTATGCCTTCTAGTTTTACAGAAGAAGATTTTTAAAGTTTTCCTTCTTTGTTCCTATGTTGGAAATTGTGACCCCCGGGGTGGGGCCAGTTTTGACCCCAGGGACATCATATGAACAAACTTGGTAGAGGTCCACTAGGAGATGCTACATGCCAAATATCAAAGCTCTATGCCTTCAAGTTTCAGAGAAGAAGATTTTTAAAGTTTTCCTTCTTTATTACTATGCTCAAACTTGTGACCCCTGGGGCGGGGCCAGTTGTGACCCCAGGGGCATCAAATGAATAAACTTGGTAGAGGTCCACTAGGAGATGCTACATACCAAATATCAAAGCTCTGCGCCTTCTAGTTTCAGAGAAGAAGAATTTCAAAGATTTTGCTTTTTTTTTTTTCCTTTTTGTTGCCATGGCAACCAGAGTTGTGGGTGGAATTTAATTCTTTCAACAATTTTGGTAGAGCTTCACCCAAGGAACATCCCTGCCAAGTTTCATCAAGATTGGCCCAGTGGTTTAGGAGAAGAAGATGTTTAAAGAAATTGTTGACGGACGACGGACGACAGACGACGGACGCCGGACATAGGGCGATCACAATAGCTCACCTTTAGCACATTGTGCTAAGGTGAGCTAAAAAGCTAAGGCAAATGTTAAGGTCTTTTGCAAAATCATGACCTTGACATTTCACCTTTTCCATGACAGACAACTTTAATTGATTGTATTAGGGCTTAAAGCCACTTTAACAGCTAAGGTCATATCATGGCAGTCGGTGACGCACATGTGTTTTCCTGGCTTTCTCACACCAGTACTAACACAACTTTCTTTCAAAAGCCGACGACTACTTTTCTCACATGCTTCAGAGGTGAGAGGCTAAAATAGTACGCTGGAAAGAAAGTTAGCCTCAACCGGGTATCGAACTCACACTAACATTGATACCACATGAAAGGTTGATTGATTGTATGATGTTTCAGTTATATAGCAGGGACCAGTGCACCTATCCATGTTTTCCTGAAGTCTTTTACATGTACTCCGCACAATTTTTGTATTTGATGATACGTCTGAGATACAATATACTGACTTGTTACAAACTTACAATGACAGTACCAAAATCTACGATTCTTAAATGCTTGCTACAAGTAGATGGTTGTGCAGGGACTTAGGCCAAGTCCACAAAAGTTTGACCTACAACTGTGACATTGACTTTTGACCTTAATGTTTAAAATGACAAATCTCATGAAATAGAACAATGGTGTTCAATTTTTGCCAAATCATATCAGATCGATTCAATCTTCATATTGTTGAACATGTCTGTTTGCAAAAGGGCAGTCTTCCTGAGGCATAGAATGGCAGAGAAATCATAACATGTCAGATGCTGGGTAAATACCATTACATACAAAAAGACTTTTTCAACATACCATTAGAGTCAGAAACATGATCATCAGGGTCTCCATCATCATTCTCTTCCGAAATACTGCTTGTGGTAGCCTCAAGAGGGTCTTTTTCCATCAAAGTGGGCACATTTTGTTCTGAAAATAAAAAGTCAAATACCAAATCAACTACCCGACAACACTGATTGGTGTTTTACGCCGCTTTCAACAGTATTTCAGTCATATCACGGCAACAGCTCACATTATTCATATCTTGTCTTGGTTTCATGAGTTCTAGGCTAGGGCTCTGAAGTGTCTTGCTCAAAGACACTCCCATGAAAAAACCCAAAGGATTCAGTGCAGGTTGAACCCAGGACCCCTGGATTAAGAGTCAAACACTCTACCAATGAGCCATGCGGAATCCCTACATGACAACAACCCAGGATTAGTGCAAAAGGAACAAAACTTAAACAGCTCAAGCGGTACATGTACTTAATTAACTACTCTTATGCCTTTGATACACACTATTTTTGATAGCTAATTGTAGTTTGTATTTGCTGATATGTCTTACATACATAAAACTGACTTTTTACAATGAACACATAAAAATTGACTACTCTTAAATGCTGGGTACAACTAGATGTAGATGGTCGTCCAGGGACAACTTATACACAGTCCACAAAAGTTTGACCTACTACAGGCTGACTTTGAACCCAAATGTTTCAAATGGCACTTCTACTCCTGAAGGAGAACATGGTGCCTTTCCTTTTTTTTTATTTTGCTAATTCTTACCTCGTGGATTTGTTCAGTATTTATTTTTCTTATCATATCTGTTTGGAAAGGGGCAGACTTCCTCAGGCATAGAGTGGCTAGGAAAACCCGAAACATGTCAGATGCTGGGTACCGTAATTCGCCAATGTATTCAGACACAATTAAATAATTATTTTTTTTTATTGTCCGAATATTTATGAAATTACCGTTGTGAAAAAATGGGGGTGGCCGAAAGAATAGGTTCTAAATTATTTAGAAAAAAAGTGTGTCCGAAATAATAAGGGTAAATTCTCGTACGAATTTATTCATGGTAAGATTATGTTATGGTTGTCAGAAAACACTATTATGTGATATAGCGTCGGAGCAGGTTTGTTTTTTTTTCTGTTCTTTTAAATGCATGTATTTTTATATATAATTGTTTACCTTCTTAAAATCCAGATAATCTTCCATCAATTTATAAGTTCAAAAAGAATAAAGCTGATCATTTACACCACTTTCTCAACACATGTGCACATGTTCACCACAAAAATTAAAGATGACGTAACGTGTTTTGGTGCTTTTGATGTTGCTCGGCTCAGGCTGTGTTTGTCTCACTTTGCGTAAATTAGTCAGTCATGTACGTAAGGCGAACAACCTAAATTCCACTCTGACAAGTACCTGCTCGGACCGTTCTCAAATTTGATTGGTTCGTCGGTCTTCGATCGATAAACCTTGGGTACACTAGAATACTGTACCTTGATTTCTATTTATAAATGAACTCGATTGACCGTGAAATACCTGCACGCGTGTCAACTCTGTACAACTTCGGATGTACATGTACACACGTTATACATGCTAAGTATCTTGGATACAAGTTTATCACACTCTGTTTACACCTATGTTCAGATTTTTTAATTGTCTTGGCTTATATGATTGAAAATATTCGCCAAGTTTAAGCGGCAATCTACAGGACGTTTTGAAGCTGTTTGAAAAAAAAAAAAAAAAAAATGTAACTGATCATCGGCGAGCACATTTTTTCATAATTAATGGCTGTCGGATCTTCAGGAATATTAATGAAGAAGGCTGTCCGAATGTTTGGGAAACTAATCTTCTGAACTGTCCGAAACTTGGACAAAAAATAAATTATTTTTGAAAATAATTAAGGGTGTCCGAACTTTTTGGGTGTCCGAATACATTGGCGAATTACGGTAAATACTATTTTATACAAAAAAAAATATTAAACACATCTTACAACATACCATCCGAGCCAGAAACATGATCATCAGGGTCTCCATCATTGTTGCATTCAAAATTATTGTCTGTGGTAGCCTCAACACTGTCTTTTTCCATCAAAGAGGGCAAACTTTCTCCTGAACATAAAACGTCAAATGCCAAATCAACTACCAGACAGCAACAACCCAGGATTAGTAAAAGAGGTACTATGAGACCTAAAGACTTCAAGCTGAAGTTAATTAACTATTTCTATGCTTTTGATAGACACTGCTATTGAAAAAGCTAATTGAAGTTTGTATTTGACGATATGTCTGAGATACATTATACTGACTTGTTACAATGACAGTATAAAAATTTACTATTCTTAAATGCTTGCTACAAGTAGATGGTTGTGCAGGGACTTATGCCGAATCCACAAATGTTTGACTCAGAACTATGACTGAGACTTTTGAATTTAATATTTAAAATGACACTTCTACTAGTGAACAAGAACAATGGGCCCAATTATTGTGCTAAATCATACCAGATGGATTTGATAAATCTTCATTTTTCTGAACAGTAAACATATTCTGCTTTTTAGAAAGATTAGTCGTTATCGACCTTCATTTGTCATATTCCCCATATTATCATTTTTATTTTTATTACTACTGACCATAACTTTAATAATTTGAATCAGCATTCATCTACTTTGAACATTCAAACAACGTATATATTGACTTTTCCGACAGAGAGGGGAAAAATAGTCATATCCATGAATAGTTTTGTCTATTTTGTCCTGGGAATTTGAGATTTCTTGATATGAAAACCATGATTTTATACATAACAAAACAAAAACTATGTAATTTCGAAATTTGAACAACATATATACTAGGACGAAAAATAAACGCCGGGTAACCTATTAAGATAGTTTTAAAGGATATAATGTAATATTATATTATTAATGTCATCTTTAAAAGGGGGTTATTTTTTGCTTGAACAGTATAGAAAATCGACTGAAACTTCACCAACTGGTTCCATACAGATGAAATTTTATACAAAAAAGAATATAATAATGTAATATTACATTGCATCTTAATAGGTTACCCGGCGTTTTCGTCCTAGTATATTTACTTTTTAGACAGATAATGTCATAATCGACCTTCAATTGTCATATTCCCCGTAAAATTAGGAGGAAAAAGTCATATCCGCCCATATCCGTTCATATCTGCCCAAACATGTCATATTCGTATTTTTGCCACACCCGGACAGCAGTGGTTTATTCTTGTACCCCAATTAAACCACACAGGGACTCACAGGCCATGTGATTCCCATTCCAAACCCTATTTACATCGAGGAAAAAATATAAGATTTGGAACAAGAATCACTAACCTGCTGCAATCCTACCAATTACAAGGAAAGCAGTTGTTCGTCTCTCATTTTAGTCGTCTCCTACGACATGCCATAGATAAAGGCCGAGGCCTATTCTGTACACTAAAAATCCCCCCGACCCCACGGGGCAGATTTAATCAATCTTCATTTTTCTGAATATATCTGATGGGAAAAGGGCAGTCTTCCTGAGGCATACAGGGTGTCCGATCACGTAGAAATGTACCTGAATCGTGTAGATCTAAGAAAAATCACGCACAGATTCATGTCCCAATACACCCCAGAACGTACGAAAAAAATCTACTAAATTTGTTGAAATCATCCATTCCAGATATTTCCACAAGCACGTTGACCACTATACTCAGCGTTGAAACTCTTCAAAAATTGTGTCAATGTATGTAATGGAGTCTAATGCGGATTTCCCAGTTTCTAAAAATAGATGGACATTTTTATCCTTTCGCACATTATCTCCTCTTTTCCCGCAAATATTTTTTGGTACGAAACAGCCAATATTGGCCTCTTTCAATTTTAAAAGGTCGTCAAATGATCAGGATGGACAGTCACCAAGTACATCAGGAGAAAATACCAACACATGTTCGCCGTCGATTCCTGACGTGAGTGGGCCCCAAAAAAGAAAACTGTTTCAATCCTTATGGCTTAGCCAGTTTGACTGGGTTCTTTCAGACAAGAAAAATGGAACTATGCATTTTTGATATTTCATTTTTATGAAACTAATGATTAAAATTGGTGTTTAAAATTCTTGTTCCCCCATTTCATTTTTTTTTTACCCCCAACTTTACCTATACCAAGAGGTACAAAAACCCAGTCAAAAATTTCAGTGGACACACTGGGCATAGAAAGGCTCGGAAAACCCCTAATATGTCATATGCAAGGTAATGACTTTTTCAATACATCTTTCTACATACCATTGGAGTCAGAAACATGATCATCAGGGTCTCCATCCATATCGTCCTCCGAAATACTGTTTGTGGTAGCCTCAACATAGTCTTTTTCCATCAAAGAAAGTACATGTTCATCTAAAAATACAACATCAAATACCAAATCAACTTTGTGACAGCAACAACATAGGATTAGTACAAAAGGTACTATGAGACTAAAACAACTCAAGCTGTAGTTAATTAACCATTCCTTCACTTTTGATAGAAACTAATCATGAAAAATAACAATGGACCAAATTTTTTGCTGAATCATACCAGACTGATTCGATCTTCATATTGTTGAACAAGTCTGTTGGCAAAACGGCAGTCTTCCTGAACCATAGAATGGCTAGGAAAACCCCTAATATGTCATATGCTAGGTAAATACTATTACATACACAAAGACTTTTTCAACACATCTTTCAACATACCATTACAGTCAGAAACATCCTCGATCAGGTCTCCATCATTGTTTTCTTCGGCTACTTCTTGGCTCATGTTGCCACTGTCATCATGAGTCTCTTTGCCATTTCTGTCATCTCTTACCTTGTCTAAAGCCCACTCGAGGTCAAGTTCAAATATTCTTGATGTTTGCAGCTGTTTTTTACCCGTCAGTATTGCTGAAAATAAAGGTTTTTTTTAACACTAGTTAAGAACATGTACCATATTCTATCCATTTACCTCACCGTGGTGATTGTAACAAACAAGAGAGCCAGAATGGCCCTGGATTACTAACCAGAATTTTTGAGAGGACCATAGCTGATTTTTTTAAGTATACAGCATATAGCCCCCCCACCACCACCAGAACCAGGTTTCTTGGAAGATCAGAATTTCACGAACAGTTTTTCAAAAGGGGCACCCAAGGAACACGTCTGTGATATTATTTCAAAATCTGACTTGTGGTTAAAGAGGAGAAGAATTCTGAAGAATTTCTTTAAGTCTATATAGTGCAACCCCCCCCCCCCCCACCATGGCCATGTTTTTCGAAGGATCAAACTTTCACGAACACGTTTTCATAAGGGGCACCCAAGGAACATTTCTGTAAAATTATTTCAAAATCTGACAAGCGGATTCAGAGGAAAAGAATTTTGAAGAATTTCTTAAGTCCACACAGGCTCTGAAAACCCCCAATATGTCATATGCAAGGTAATGACTTTTTCAATACATCTTTCTACATACCATTGGAGTCAGAAACATGATCATCAGGGTCTCCATCCATGTTGTCCTCCGAAATACTGTTTGTGGTAGCCTCAACATAGTCTTTTTCCATCAAAGAAAGTACATGTTCATCTAAAAATACAACATCAAATACCAAATCAACTTTGTGACAGCAACAACATAGGATTAGTACAAAAGGTACTATGAGACTAAAACAACTCAAGCTGTAGTTAATTAACCATTCCTTCACTTTTGATAGAAACTAATCATGAAAAAGAACAATGGACCAAATTTTTTGCTGAATCATACCAGACTGATTCGATCTTCATATTGTTGAACAAGTCTGTTGGCAAAACGGCAGTCTTCCTGAACCATAGAATGGCTAGGAAAACCCCTAATATGTCATATGCTAGGTAAATACTATTACATACACAAAGACTTTTTCAACACATCTTTCAACATACCATTACAGTCAGAAACATCCTCGATCGGGTCTCCATCATTGTTTTCTTCGGCTACTTCTTGGCTCATGTTGCCACTGTCATCACGAGTCTCTTTGCCATTTCTGTCATCTCTTACCTTGTCTAAAGCCCACTCGAGGTCAAGTTCAAATATTCTTAATGTTTGCAGCTGTTTTTTACCCGTCAGTATTGCTGAAAATAAAGTTTTTTTTACACTTGTTAAGGACATGTACCATATTCTATCCATTTACCTAACCGTGGTGATTGTAAAAAGAAAAGAGGGCCAGAATGGCCCTGGATCGCTAACCTGAATTTTTGAGAGGACCATAGCCGATTTTTTTAACTATACAGCATATAGCCCCCCCCCCCCCCACCACCACCACCAGAACCAGGTTTCTTGGCAGATCAGAATTTCACGAACAGTTTTTCAAAAGGGGCACCCAAGGAACATGTCTGTGGTATTGTTTCAAAATCTGACAAGTGGTTAAAGAGGAGAAGAATTCTGAAGAATTTCTTTAAGTCTATATAGTGCAAAAAACCTCCCCGCACAATGGCCATGTTTTTCGAAGGATCAAAATTTCAAGAAAACTTTTTCATAAGGGGCACCTAAGAACATTTCTGTAAAATTATTTCAAAATCTGACAAGTGGATTCAGAGGAGAAGAATTTTGAAGAATTTCTTTAAGTACACACAGTGCAAAAAGCTCCACCCCCCCCCCCCCCCCCGCGGCAGCCATGTTTCTCGATGGATCACAATTTCACGAACAATTTTTGAATGTGTCACCTAAGGAACAATCCTGTGAAATTATTCCAAATTCTGACCAGCGGTTTCAGAGGAGATCTTTTTTAAGAATACCTTAACCCTTTTCCCAAACAAGCCCTGGTTTTCACGTGTCAGCAGAACAAGTCTTTTGAAAACACTGTGGGAAAAGGAGAAATTGCTCGTAACAAGCAATTTCTCTTTTTCCCATAGTGTTTTCTACCCATTTTGAGACCTTTCTGCCATTTTCATCAAATTTAAAATTGTTGTCTGCAAACTCTTTCAATTCGGACCAGTCCAAAATTTGTCGTTTGGGAAAGGGTTAAAGTCCACACAGTGCAAAAAGCTTCCCCCCCCCCACAGTGGCGATGTTTTTCGATGGATCAAACTTTCACAAACAGTTATTGAAAAGGGTCACTCGCTTATTCAATAATGAAATAGCAGTTTTGCCTCCTGTAAGTTTAATATTCACCTGAAAAACTTAGTATACTATCTACTATGCACCGCTCGGCCTGCTGGACAACTATGACTGATATTTCACTCATACTATATAAGCTTTTGTAAACTTGTGACCTTTGAGGTAGGGCTGATTTGACCCCATGGGCAAATATCGAAGCTCTAAACCTTTGTTTTGGGATGAGAAGACTTGAAGTTTCACTGTATAAGAGGGCCTAAATAGCAATGAATCACTCAGTACAAAAGATGACACTAAAGATTTTTCTAAGATATAACTGACTGACTCTCTTCTTGACCCTAGGCAACCAGTATGCAATCTTGCCAAACTTGATAATATATTGCAATGTAAAACAGAATAACTGATATAGTATTAAATCTTCATTGCGTCTTCTTTTGTCATATTGCGAATACATATGGCTATAAAATTAACCCCATGAAAACTGTTAAATTTCAGTACATTTACCTTTCCTCTGGTCTGAATAAGGTCATGAGTTTCCATTAGATGTCTTTCCAACTGTGTTATTTCTCCAATTAAACCCTCATCCAAATCATCTATTTTCAGCTTGTGTCTGTAATTCTTGATACTGAAGGGAAATCGTAACATGAGATAGTCAAGCAGTTGCAGAGACACAATAGAAACTGGAAACATTCTGACAGTCACATAAGAAAAAATACAAAAATTGAATATTGTCACACTAGAGAATTAACAAACAGCCATTGTCACACCAGTGACGCAACAAAGAACGAAATCACATAGGTATTAGAAACAATGGAAAGATAAGAGAGAGAGATCAGAAACAACTAAACAGAGCTACACTAGAGAGACTGGAAACAATTCATCAGTCACACAAGGGAGATCAGAAACAATTTGACAATCACTAAAGGGAGATAGGAAACTATTCAAAAATCACACAAGGTAGATAAAAAGCAATTGGACAGTCACACAAGACAGAAGAAGCAACTGGACATTCACACAAGAGGGTGAACAATTGGACACTCCGACAAATCACGCAAGGGAGATCAGAAACAATTTGACAGTCACACAAGAGATCAGAAACTCAAGTCGCACAATTCAGAGATCAAAAACAAACAAAACAAAAAAAAAAAAAAAAAAAAAGGACCTTCACACAAGAAATCCGAGACAACTGGACAGTCCCACAAGAGATCTAAGAACATTTAGACAACAAAATAAGGAAAGTAAGGTATGGACAAAATAACACAAGAAAGATCAGGAATATTTGAAGTCATGGAATATTTGAAGTCATACAAGAGATCAGAGACAACTCGGCAGTCACACAAGAGAACATTTAAACAACAACGCAAGAAAAGTAAGAAATGGAAAAAATAACACAAGATCTGGAGTATTTGCACAGTCTCACAACAGAGATTGGAAACTATTGGACCGGGCTGCAATAATTCAATATGGCTTCTGTTCAAGCCATAACACAACGCTTGTGCTGGTGACTGCCATTTGAACCATTTGTTATAATTTAAAAAGAAAATTTAAAAGTAGCTCAAACTGTTGTTCAAAGGGTTTTCTAAGTCATGATAGCATGTTTAAAGCACCTCGTCAAACTGCTCTTCGACAAATTAGTCACGTTCAGCGATTGACTGTCCTCTACCTTTGTCCAAAAGTGCACAAGTGAGTTCTTGGTCAGTTTAAACCAGTACGAGTATTGTTGGAAGTAGATTATCTAACCTAAATAGTTAAAGCAAACAATGCTCTCTAATTGATAATCAACACCTTTCTTTTGAAAGGACAAGCATGGGTGATTAATTGCAAATAAACCACAAGAGTTATCATTGAAATTGGTGCAAGTAGTCAAAAAAGATGCCCCTAATTCACTCGCCTGAGTTTGAGAGTGGCCATAAGCCTAAGTCATCTTTTGGGATATGTCATTTTGTAATACAGGGACGGCACTATCGATCTTTGTGCACGAGCGCAAACATTTTAAAATATCGTACACTTTCATAGTCTTTAAGAATGAAAACCAAAGGAAGCGTTTGCTATTCCTTTTCAAATAAATTTTCGGTGTTACACCGAAGATCTCTTTTAAACGTTCGATTGTGGCATTGATAGCCACCGCCATATCTAAAGTAGCGCTAAGCTTGATATCAATGAATGATGTGATTTGATATCAGCTAGTAAAAAAAAAAAAAATAAAAATGACAGTATATTTGTGATAAAAATAGCTTAAATTTTCTCAAGAACATACGGAGATTCCCAATCAAAATGCTTCATGAATAATTCATGATATCGAAGAAATGCCAGCCAAATAATCCTGGGTCGATTACAGAATGAATCAAAACTGGGTCAACGAGGATGTGTGCTGGATAGCTAGTAAAAATTCTAAGTTGAAAAAAGGGCCTGATTCGCACAAAAATAATTTTAGAGTTATTTGCCCTTGTTGTATGGGTTGCTCTCGGCTCTGATATGTACAACTTGATTCCGAATTTCAAGTACATGTATTGAGTGGAAGCAGAGATATTACAAAATGTCGAAGTTTTTGCAGGAGGACGGCAAGGCAGATGCTGCAGATGACCACAACAGGGCTATGACAATACCTAATGGTTTCTTTGAATACAGCCAAGCTAAAAATCAAATGGAAAGATCTGTAAGTTTTGAGCAATTGTGATTTCACTTACGTGATGCCTTCAATTTCTCCACTTCGCCGTTTGTTGTATGTTAAGAGTCTTGCCTGCGCAAACTCACACAGCTTCCTGAATTCATTCCAAGTGATGGTTTCAGAGTCTAAATCAGCATCAGTGAGAAACTGCTTAATGTCACAACCTAATTTCTCTATATCTTTTGGACTTGGCATCTTTTCCTTCTTGCCTAGTTTCCTTTCTAGTAGAACCTTTCTTGCCACTTTAGTGACTTTTGTTTTCCAAGAGCGTTGCATATCTGTTAACACACTCTCAGACTCTTTTCTGAATTTCTTCCATTTTTCTTCAGAAGTTTCATCAAATCTCTGACCTGACTTAATGGATTTACATTCAAGCATCCTTATCAAATCATATTTCATCTTTATTGCATTTGATGGACTACGCAGTTCCTCCACATCATCCATTTCTGGAAGACATATGCTTATTGATGCCGAAATCAGATTGTCAAAGTATTTTGGTCTCAAGTAATCCCACATTTGTAAATTTTCTCCACTGTCATCCAGTTTTCTAAGTTCAATCAGCAACTTTGCTGCTAATCTCATGTGTTGTGATGTCCAATGTGCTCTTTTAACTTTGTTGTCCACACATGATTTCATCCAGATTTCGCCTAGAGAACAAATCAATTCACCATCTCTTGCTTCTAAGCCTATCTCATCATTAGTCATAATTGTGAAAACTTCTTTGATTAGGGCATCAGAGCCATGTCTGGGTTTTTTACCTTTAGCCACATTTGACAAAGTTGTGACATATCGTAGTTTCCGAACACAGTCAGATGAGTCTCCCCTGCAAGTTTTCAGATGTTTACAAATAGAAGTTGTTTTCATCCATTCCAAACACTCGATACATGGTCCAAATTCCTCATGTTTAAATCCTTCGGTAGGGCGTCTATATAAAAGTAGCTCTCCACACTTTTTATATACAACTTCTCGATTGTGTTTATGATCCCCTTTAGCTCTTAATAAGGATTTTAGTTCTTCTTTTTTATTAATGTCATTGCATTCCAGGATAGTTTTCACTTCCTGCTCGGATGCATGTGTTCTATTCAAGTGATCTTGAATATGTGAACGTAATTTACCACAGTAAAAGCATGCATGACACGAGTTCTGAACCCTTTTCTTGTTATTGTTCTTGTCTTTTGAAAAAAGAACTTTTCTAACATATATGTTTGGGTAATTGATGTCATGTACCTTCTCCATTTCTGGCAGAGTTTTCTCTTCTATTGTTTGATGTAACATTGGCCATTGAATGGATGTACTGGATTCTACAACAAATGTAAACAAGTATTGAGTTTGTGAAGTGCACGTTAGATGCAAAATATCAACTGACAAGATGTGTTTGTAAAACAGAAATTCCCTCTTTTAGGCTAATTTTCATAAATTGGACCTCAATATCTGACATTGACCTTGTCAGATGTGTCAGAAATTATTACCATAGGATATGAAAGTCATAATTTATAATTCAAAATCTATAGCAAAAGTGAACTTTATAGCTGACCTTGACCTTCATAC
Source organism: Tridacna gigas (assembly GCA_945859785.2). Taxonomy (NCBI): domain Eukaryota; kingdom Metazoa; phylum Mollusca; class Bivalvia; order Cardiida; family Cardiidae; genus Tridacna; species Tridacna gigas. Next base: position 44,200,414 of record OX244030.2, on the reverse strand, counting down.
CACAGGATAATCTGAATACAAGGAATGCATATGTGGATGCATTTACCATAACAAGAGGGCCATGATGGCCCTGGGTCGCTCACCTTAGTAGAGTGCCTTTAAGGCTTTTCTTTAATTTGACCATGTGACCTAGTTTTTGACCGCAGGTGACCCAATTTCAAACTCATATTTCATGAAGACAAACATTCTGACCAATTTTCAAGTCAATTGAGCAAAAAATGTGGCCTCGAGTGCCCTAAAGATATTTCTTTAATTTGACCTAGTGACCTAGATTATGACCCCAGGTGACCCAAATTTGAACTGGTCTTTTACTATATCAAAAGAAACATTTTAACCAATTTTCAAATCATATGAATAATAAATGTGGCCTCTGGAGTGCCCACTAGCTATTTCTTTAATTTGACCAAGTGACCTAGTTTATGACCCCAGTTGACCCAAATTCAGATGCATGTGAGATTTTACAAAGACAAACATTCTGACCAATTTTCAAGGCAATTAACCAAAGAATGTGGCCTCTAGAGTGCCCACAAGGTATTTCTTTATTTTGACCTAGTGACCTAGTTTATGGTTCCAGGTGACCCAAATCCAAACTCATCTGGTATTTCATCAAGACAAACATTCTGGCCAAATTTCAGGTCATTTGAGCAATAAATGTGGCCTCCAGAGTGCAAACAAGGTATTTCTTTAATTTGACCCAGTGAACTAGTTTATGACCCAAGTTGACCCAAATTAATCTTATGTGAGACTTTATAAAGACGAACTTCCTAACTAATTTTCAAGGTAATTGAGCAAATAATGTGGCCTCAGAGTGCCAACAAGGTATTTCTTTGACCTAGTGACCTAGTTTATGACCCAAGATGACCCAATTTTGAACTCAATGAACTTGTTGCCCTTAGATGGGCAAACAAACTTAGAAGAGAATCACTACATACCAAATATCACAGCTCTACGCCTTCCAGTTTTAAAGAAGAATTTTAAAGTTTTCCTTCTTTGTTCCTATGTTCGAACTTGTGACCCCCCCAGGGCTGGGCCAGTTTTGACCCAGGGGCATCATATGAACAAACTTGGTAGAGGTCCACTAGGAAATGCTACATACCAAATATCAAAGCTCTACACCTTCCCGTTTAAGAGAAAAAGAAATTTAAAGTTTTCCTTTTTTGTTCCTATCTTCGAACTTGTGACCCCCGGGGCTGCGCCAGTTTTGACCCAGGGGCATCATATGAACAAATTTTGTAGAGGTCCACTCTGAGATGCAACATACCAAATATCAAAGCGCCACACCTTTCGGTTTCAGAAAAGAAGAATTTTAAAGTTTTCCTTCTTTGTTCCTATGTTCAAACTTGTGACCCCAGGGGCTGGGCCAGTTTTGACCCAAGCAGCATCCTTGGAACGAACTTGGTAGAAGTCCACTAGGAGATGCTACATACCAAATATCAAAGCTCTATGCCTTCCCATTTAAGAGAAAAAAAAAAATTAAAGTTTTCCTTCTTTGTTCCTATGTTTGAACTTGTGACCCCCGGGGCAGGGCCAGTTTTGACCCCAAGGGCATCATATGAACAAACTTGGTAGAGGTCTACTAGGCGATGCTACATACCAAATATCAAAGCTCTATGCCTTCTAGTTTTACAGAAGAAGATTTTTAAAGTTTTCCTTCTTTGTTCCTATGTTGGAAATTGTGACCCCCGGGGCGGGGCCAGTTTTGACCCCAGGGGCATCATATGAACAAACTTGGTAGAGGTCCACTAGGAGATGCTTCATGCCAAATATCAAAGCTCTATGCCTTCTAGTTTTACAGAAGAAGATTTTTAAAGTTTTCCTTCTTTGTTCCTATGTTGGAAATTGTGACCCCCGGGGTGGGGCCAGTTTTGACCCCAGGGACATCATATGAACAAACTTGGTAGAGGTCCACTAGGAGATGCTACATGCCAAATATCAAAGCTCTATGCCTTCAAGTTTCAGAGAAGAAGATTTTTAAAGTTTTCCTTCTTTATTACTATGCTCAAACTTGTGACCCCTGGGGCGGGGCCAGTTGTGACCCCAGGGGCATCAAATGAATAAACTTGGTAGAGGTCCACTAGGAGATGCTACATACCAAATATCAAAGCTCTGCGCCTTCTAGTTTCAGAGAAGAAGAATTTCAAAGATTTTGCTTTTTTTTTTTTCCTTTTTGTTGCCATGGCAACCAGAGTTGTGGGTGGAATTTAATTCTTTCAACAAATTTGGTAGAGCTTCACCCAAGGAACATCCCTGCCAAGTTTCATCAAGATTGGCCCAGTGGTTTAGGAGAAGAAGATGTTTAAAGAAATTGTTGACGGACGACGGACGACAGACGACGGACGCCGGACATAGGGCGATCACAATAGCTCACCTTTAGCACATTGTGCTAAGGTGAGCTAAAAAGCTAAGGCAAATGTTAAGGTCTTTTGCAAAATCATGACCTTGACATTTCACCTTTTCCATGACAGACAACTTTAATTGATTGTATTAGGGCTTAAAGCCACTTTAACAGCTAAGGTCATATCATGGCAGTCGGTGACGCACATGTGTTTTCCTGGCTTTCTCACACCAGTACTAACACAACTTTCTTTCAAAAGCCGACGACTACTTTTCTCACATGCTTCAGAGGTGAGAGGCTAAAATAGTACGCTGGAAAGAAAGTTAGCCTCAACCGGGTATCGAACTCACACTAACATTGATACCACATGAAAGGTTGATTGATTGTATGATGTTTCAGTTATATAGCAGGGACCAGTGCACCTATCCATGTTTTCCTGAAGTCTTTTACATGTACTCCGCACAATTTTTGTATTTGATGATACGTCTGAGATACAATATACTGACTTGTTACAAACTTACAATGACAGTACCATAATCTACGATTCTTAAATGCTTGCTACAAGTAGATGGTTGTGCAGGGACTTAGGCCAAGTCCACAAAAGTTTGACCTACAACTGTGACATTGACTTTTGACCTTAATGTTTAAAATGACAAATCTCATGAAATAGAACAATGGTGTTCAATTTTTGCCAAATCATATCAGATCGATTCAATCTTCATATTGTTGAACATGTCTGTTTGCAAAAGGGCAGTCTTCCTGAGGCATAGAATGGCAGAGAAATCATAACATGTCAGATGCTGGGTAAATACCATTACATACAAAAAGACTTTTTCAACATACCATTAGAGTCAGAAACATGATCATCAGGGTCTCCATCATCATTCTCTTCCGAAATACTGCTTGTGGTAGCCTCAAGAGGGTCTTTTTCCATCAAAGTGGGCACATTTTGTTCTGAAAATAAAAAGTCAAATACCAAATCAACTACCCGACAACACTGATTGGTGTTTTACGCCGCTTTCAACAGTATTTCAGTCATATCACGGCAACAGCTCACATTATTCATATCTTGTCTTGGTTTCATGAGTTCTAGGCTAGGGCTCTGAAGTGTCTTGCTCAAAGACACTCCCATGAAAAAACCCAAAGGATTCAGTGCAGGTTGAACCCAGGACCCCTGGATTAAGAGTCAAACACTCTACCAATGAGCCATGCGGAATCCCTACATGACAACAACCCAGGATTAGTGCAAAAGGAACAAAACTTAAACAGCTCAAGCGGTACATGTACTTAATTAACTACTCTTATGCCTTTGATACACACTATTTTTGATAGCTAATTGTAGTTTGTATTTGCTGATATGTCTTACATACATAAAACTGACTTTTTACAATGAACACATAAAAATTGACTACTCTTAAATGCTGGGTACAACTAGATGTAGATGGTTGTCCAGGGACAACTTATACACAGTCCACAAAAGTTTGACCTACTACAGGCTGACTTTGAACCCAAATGTTTCAAATGGCACTTCTACTCCTGAAGGAGAACATGGTGCTTTTCCTTTTTTTTTATTTTGCTAATTCTTACCTCGTGGATTTGTTCAGTATTTATTTTTCTTATCATATCTGTTTGGAAAGGGGCAGACTTCCTCAGGCATAGAGTGGCTAGGAAAACCCGAAACATGTCAGATGCTGGGTACCGTAATTCGCCAATGTATTCAGACACAATTAAATAATTATTTTTTTTTATTGTCCGAATATTTATGAAATTACCGTTGTGAAAAAATGGGGGTGGCCGAAAGAATAGGTTCTAAATTATTTAGAAAAAAAGTGTGTCCGAAATAATAAGGGTAAATTCTCGTACGAATTTATTCATGGTAAGATTATGTTATGGTTGTCAGAAAACACTATTATGTGATATAGCGTCGGAGCAGGTTTGTTTTTTTTTCTGTTCTTTTAAATGCATGTATTTTTATATATAATTGTTTACCTTCTTAAAATCCAGATAATCTTCCATCAATTTATAAGTTCAAAAAGAATAAAGCTGATCATTTACACCACTTTCTCAACACATGTGCACATGTTCACCACAAAAATTAAAGATGACGTAACGTGTTTTGGTGCTTTTGATGTTGCTCGGCTCAGGCTGTGTTTGTCTCACTTTGCGTAAATTAGTCAGTCATGTACGTAAGGCGAACAACCTAAATTCCACTCTGACAAGTACCTGCTCGGACCGTTCTCAAATTTGATTGGTTCGTCGGTCTTCGATCGATAAACCTTGGGTACACTAGAATACTGTACCTTGATTTCTATTTATAAATGAACTCGATTGACCGTGAAATACCTGCACGCGTGTCAACTCTGTACAACTTCGGATGTACATGTACACACGTTATACATGCTAAGTATCTTGGATACAAGTTTATCACACTCTGTTTACACCTATGTTCAGATTTTTTAATTGTCTTGGCTTATATGATTGAAAATATTCGCCAAGTTTAAGCGGCAATCTACAGGACGTTTTGAAGCTGTTTGAAAAAAAAAAAAAAAAAAATGTAACTGATCATCGGCGAGCACATTTTTTCATAATTAATGGCTGTCGGATCTTCAGGAATATTAATGAAGAAGGCTGTCCGAATGTTTGGGAAACTAATCTTCTGAACTGTCCGAAACTTGGACAAAAAATAAATTATTTTTGAAAATAATTAAGGGTGTCCGAACTTTTTGGGTGTCCGAATACATTGGCGAATTACGGTAAATACTATTTTATACAAAAAAAAATATTAAACACATCTTACAACATACCATCCGAGCCAGAAACATGATCATCAGGGTCTCCATCATTGTTGCATTCAAAATTATTGTCTGTGGTAGCCTCAACACTGTCTTTTTCCATCAAAGAGGGCAAACTTTCTCCTGAACATAAAACGTCAAATGCCAAATCAACTACCAGACAGCAACAACCCAGGATTAGTAAAAGAGGTACTATGAGACCTAAAGACTTCAAGCTGAAGTTAATTAACTATTTCTATGCTTTTGATAGACACTGCTATTGAAAAAGCTAATTGAAGTTTGTATTTGACGATATGTCTGAGATACATTATACTGACTTGTTACAATGACAGTATAAAAATTTACTATTCTTAAATGCTTGCTACAAGTAGATGGTTGTGCAGGGACTTATGCCGAATCCACAAATGTTTGACTCAGAACTATGACTGAGACTTTTGAATTTAATATTTAAAATGACACTTCTACTAGTGAACAAGAACAATGGGCCCAATTATTGTGCTAAATCATACCAGATGGATTTGATAAATCTTCATTTTTCTGAACAGTAAACATATTCTGCTTTTTAGAAAGATTAGTCGTTATCGACCTTCATTTGTCATATTCCCCATATTATCATTTTTATTTTTATTACTACTGACCATAACTTTAATAATTTGAATCAGCATTCATCTACTTTGAACATTCAAACAACGTATATATTGACTTTTCCGACAGAGAGGGGAAAAATAGTCATATCCATGAATAGTTTTGTCTATTTTGTCCTGGGAATTTGAGATTTCTTGATATGAAAACCATGATTTTATACATAACAAAACAAAAACTATGTAATTTCGAAATTTGAACAACATATATACTAGGACGAAAAATAAACGCCGGGTAACCTATTAAGATAGTTTTAAAGGATATAATGTAATATTATATTATTAATGTCATCTTTAAAAGGGGGTTATTTTTTGCTTGAACAGTATAGAAAATCGACTGAAACTTCACCAACTGGTTCCATACAGATGAAATTTTATACAAAAAAGAATATAATAATGTAATATTACATTGCATCTTAATAGGTTACCCGGCGTTTTCGTCCTAGTATATTTACTTTTTAGACAGATAATGTCATAATCGACCTTCAATTGTCATATTCCCCGTAAAATTAGGAGGAAAAAGTCATATCCGCCCATATCCGTTCATATCTGCCCAAACATGTCATATTCGTATTTTTGCCACACCCGGACAGCAGTGGTTTATTCTTGTACCCCAATTAAACCACACAGGGACTCACAGGCCATGTGATTCCCATTCCAAACCCTATTTACATCGAGGAAAAAATATAAGATTTGGAACAAGAATCACTAACCTGCTGCAATCCTACCAATTACAAGGAAAGCAGTTGTTCGTCTCTCATTTTAGTCGTCTCCTACGACATGCCATAGATAAAGGCCGAGGCCTATTCTGTACACTAAAAATCCCCCCGACCCCACGGGGCAGATTTAATCAATCTTCATTTTTCTGAACATATCTGATGGGAAAAGGGCAGTCTTCCTGAGGCATACAGGGTGTCCGATCACGTAGAAATGTACCTGAATCGTGTAGATCTAAGAAAAATCACGCACAGATTCATGTCCCAATACACCCCAGAACGTACGAAAAAAATCTACTAAATTTGTTGAAATCATCCATTCCAGATATTTCCACAAGCACGTTGACCACTATACTCAGCGTTGAAACTCTTCAAAAATTGTGTCAATGTATGTAATGGAGTCTAATGCGGATTTCCCAGTTTCTAAAAATAGATGGACATTTTTATCCTTTCGCACATTATCTCCTCTTTTCCCGCAAATATTTTTTGGTACGAAACAGCCAATATTGGCCTCTTTCAATTTTAAAAGGTCGTCAAATGATCAGGATGGACAGTCACCAAGTACATCAGGAGAAAATACCAACACATGTTCGCCGTCGATTCCTGACGTGAGTGGGCCCCAAAAAAGAAAACTGTTTCAATCCTTATGGCTTAGCCAGTTTGACTGGGTTCTTTCAGACAAGAAAAATGGAACTATGCATTTTTGATATTTCATTTTTATGAAACTAATGATTAAAATTGGTGTTTAAAATTCTTGTTCCCCCATTTCATTTTTTTTTTACCCCCAACTTTACCTATACCAAGAGGTACAAAAACCCAGTCAAAAATTTCAGTGGACACACTGGGCATAGAAAGGCTCGGAAAACCCCTAATATGTCATATGCAAGGTAATGACTTTTTCAATACATCTTTCTACATACCATTGGAGTCAGAAACATGATCATCAGGGTCTCCATCCATATCGTCCTCCGAAATACTGTTTGTGGTAGCCTCAACATAGTCTTTTTCCATCAAAGAAAGTACATGTTCATCTAAAAATACAACATCAAATACCAAATCAACTTTGTGACAGCAACAACATAGGATTAGTACAAAAGGTACTATGAGACTAAAACAACTCAAGCTGTAGTTAATTAACCATTCCTTCACTTTTGATAGAAACTAATCATGAAAAATAACAATGGACCAAATTTTTTGCTGAATCATACCAGACTGATTCGATCTTCATATTGTTGAACAAGTCTGTTGGCAAAACGGCAGTCTTCCTGAACCATAGAATGGCTAGGAAAACCCCTAATATGTCATATGCTAGGTAAATACTATTATATACACAAAGACTTTTTCAACACATCTTTCAACATACCATTACAGTCAGAAACATCCTCGATCAGGTCTCCATCATTGTTTTCTTCGGCTACTTCTTGGCTCATGTTGCCACTGTCATCATGAGTCTCTTTGCCATTTCTGTCATCTCTTACCTTGTCTAAAGCCCACTCGAGGTCAAGTTCAAATATTCTTGATGTTTGCAGCTGTTTTTTACCCGTCAGTATTGCTGAAAATAAAGGTTTTTTTTAACACTAGTTAAGAACATGTACCATATTCTATCCATTTACCTCACCGTGGTGATTGTAACAAACAAGAGAGCCAGAATGGCCCTGGATTACTAACCAGAATTTTTGAGAGGACCATAGCTGATTTTTTTAAGTATACAGCATATAGCCCCCCCACCACCACCAGAACCAGGTTTCTTGGAAGATCAGAATTTCACGAACAGTTTTTCAAAAGGGGCACCCAAGGAACACGTCTGTGATATTATTTCAAAATCTGACTTGTGGTTAAAGAGGAGAAGAATTCTGAAGAATTTCTTTAAGTCTATATAGTGCAACCCCCCCCCCCCCCCACCATGGCCATGTTTTTCGAAGGATCAAACTTTCACGAACACGTTTTCATAAGGGGCACCCAAGGAACATTTCTGTAAAATTATTTCAAAATCTGACAAGCGGATTCAGAGGAAAAGAATTTTGAAGAATTTCTTAAGTCCACACAGGCTCTGAAAACCCCCAATATGTCATATGCAAGGTAATGACTTTTTCAATACATCTTTCTACATACCATTGGAGTCAGAAACATGATCATCAGGGTCTCCATCCATGTTGTCCTCCGAAATACTGTTTGTGGTAGCCTCAACATAGTCTTTTTCCATCAAAGAAAGTACATGTTCATCTAAAAATACAACATCAAATACCAAATCAACTTTGTGACAGCAACAACATAGGATTAGTACAAAAGGTACTATGAGACTAAAACAACTCAAGCTGTAGTTAATTAACCATTCCTTCACTTTTGATAGAAACTAATCATGAAAAAGAACAATGGACCAAATTTTTTGCTGAATCATACCAGACTGATTCGATCTTCATATTGTTGAACAAGTCTGTTGGCAAAACGGCAGTCTTCCTGAACCATAGAATGGCTAGGAAAACCCCTAATATGTCATATGCTAGGTAAATACTATTACATACACAAAGACTTTTTCAACACATCTTTCAACATACCATTACAGTCAGAAACATCCTCGATCGGGTCTCCATCATTGTTTTCTTCGGCTACTTCTTGGCTCATGTTGCCACTGTCATCACGAGTCTCTTTGCCATTTCTGTCATCTCTTACCTTGTCTAAAGCCCACTCGAGGTCAAGTTCAAATATTCTTAATGTTTGCAGCTGTTTTTTACCCTTCAGTATTGCTGAAAATAAAGTTTTTTTTACACTTGTTAAGGACATGTACCATATTCTATCCATTTACCTAACCGTGGTGATTGTAAAAAGAAAAGAGGGCCAGAATGGCCCTGGATCGCTAACCTGAATTTTTGAGAGGACCATAGCCGATTTTTTTAACTATACAGCATATAGCCCCCCCCACCACCACCACCAGAACCAGGTTTCTTGGCAGATCAGAATTTCACGAACAGTTTTTCAAAAGGGGCACCCAAGGAACATGTCTGTGGTATTGTTTCAAAATCTGACAAGTGGTTAAAGAGGAGAAGAATTCTGAAGAATTTCTTTAAGTCTATATAGTGCAAAAAACCTCCCCGCACAATGGCCATGTTTTTCGAAGGATCAAAATTTCAAGAAAACTTTTTCATAAGGGGCACCTAAGAACATTTCTGTAAAATTATTTCAAAATCTGACAAGTGGATTCAGAGGAGAAGAATTTTGAAGAATTTCTTTAAGTACACACAGTGCAAAAAGCTCCACCCACCCCCCCCCCCCCCCCGCGGCAGCCATGTTTCTCGATGGATCACAATTTCACGAACAATTTTTGAATGTGTCACCTAAGGAACAATCCTGTGAAATTATTCCAAATTCTGACCAGCGGTTTCAGAGGAGATCTTTTTTAAGAATACCTTAACCCTTTTCCCAAACAAGCCCTGGTTTTCACGTGTCAGCAGAACAAGTCTTTTGAAAACACTGTGGGAAAAGGAGAAATTGCTCGTAACAAGCAATTTCTCTTTTTCCCATAGTGTTTTCTACCCATTTTGAGACCTTTCTGCCATTTTCATCAAATTTAAAATTGTTGTCTGCAAACTCTTTCAATTCGGACCAGTCCAAAATTTGTCGTTTGGGAAAGGGTTAAAGTCCACACAGTGCAAAAAGCTTCCCCCCCCCCCCACAGTGGCGATGTTTTTCGATGGATCAAACTTTCACAAACAGTTATTGAAAAGGGTCACCCAAGGAACAATCCTGTAGAACTATTCCAAATTCTGACCAGCGGTTTCAGAGGAGAAGATTTTTAAAGAATTTCTTTAAGTCCACACAGTGCAAAAAGCCTCCCCCCCCCCCGCGGCCATGTTTCTCTACGGATCAAAATTTTGCGAACAGTTATTGAAAAGGATCACCCAAGGAACAATCCTGTGAAATTATTTCAAAATCTGACCAGCGGTTTCAGAGAAGAAGAGTTTTAAAGAATTCCTTAAAAAAATTCCATTTTGTTGCCATGGCAACCATAGTTTTTGATGGAATCAAATTCTGCAAAAAATTTTTAAAGAGGACCTCCGAAGGAACATTCCAGCCAAGTTTGGTTCAAATTGGCCCAGCAGTTTAGGAGGAGTTGATGTTTAAAGAAATTGTTTACGACGCACAACGGACGACGCATGACGGACAGAGGGTGATCCTAAAAGCTCCCCTTGAGCATGTTGTGCTCAGGTGAGCTAAAAACCAAGCTACAGAAGTATTCTTTCTAGCATACACAAAGTAAAAACCAATATTTGAAAAATCTGAGAGAAAAATTGCATTTTATTCAGTCTTTACTTAAGAAAAAAATTTCATTCAACTATTGTTTATCATTAATTTAGTGATTGTGAGTTATGTGGCACAATGAATAAATCATATGGGCATTCTGTAGTTTATTCAATGCCCCTCATAACTCACAACCGCTGTTAAATTAACAATAACAATGACAGAATGAAGTTTATTTCGATTCTAACATGATAACTGATCAAAAGGAAACAAACTTATACATAGGTTCCGTGAGTGAATACATATTAATTTCCTTGAACAAATAATGGTGCCCGCCTGGGTGGCTCAGTGGGGAGCGTGTCGGACTCATGACCTGGTGGTTGTGAGTTCGATACCCGGTTGAGGCGAACTTTCTTTCCGGCGTATTTTCGCCTCTCACCTCTGCTGAAGCATGTGAGAGAAGTAGTCGGTGGCTTTGGAAAGAAAGTTGTTAGTACTGGTGTGAGAAAGCCAGGAAACACATGTGCGTCACCAACCGCCATGATATGACCTTAGCTGTTAAAGTGGCGTTAAACCCCAATACAACCAACAAATAATGTAGGCGAATGCAACGCTGTTCCATTGTTATTTAAAAAAAAATGTGTTATTTAGAACACAAGTGGGTGAGAAAGAGAGAGAGAGAGAGAGAGAGATCAAATAAAACTTGTAAAAGACCCGAGGAAAGAGATTAAAAGATGGAAAGAAAGAAACAAGCGTGATAGACACAAGTAAATACCTAAAGTTGAGTCACAAATCGATTATAATTGAAGTTTTTTCTTCTTTTTTTTTTTGATGGTTCATTCACGACTATCACAAAATGTTTCAAAGACCCTACTGAAATTCTGAGTTCACGCGCTGTTTATTTCTAGGTCTGTATTCACCAACCATTCTTAAGAATATTCTTTGTGTCATTCTCAAGAATTTTCTAAATTTGAAAGTAACACAACTTCTGACTGGCTAAACGAATTGATTTAGCAAGTCAGAAATTGTGTTACTTTCTAAATTTAGAATTACACAAAGAATGTTCATAAGAATGAAATACGAACCCTGGATCGTTGCAGGTTAAAAGCAGACTGCTCGATCATACGTACTGAGTAAACCATTTCATTTGATCGGCTCTTTCAGGTTTGACCTGAATAGATATAAATAGGCAATGTATTCACTAAAATAAAACTCCAGATCTTAAAGTGTCAATTGCGTTGCTGGGAAAACTCAAGCGCAAAATACCGAACAGTGTATATACCTATAGGTATAAGATCAGACTACAGTCTGATTTTGATCTACGCTGTCCGCAAAAGTATCAATTTACATCTTTTTCACTCTGAGGATTGCACACAATATTTCAGGACTTCTATGACAGACTGTACGGTTACCCAGTAACAGCTCAGATGGCATGTCCGCTGGTCCATGACGTTTTCTCGGAAATGGACTCCGCCATCGCGGGATTTGACAGTGGCAAGAAGTAAGTGGTATTTGAGACATGCTCTGGCAAAAGGGGGCCTTATGCATCTCCGTGATGCTTGATACCAAGACAGTCATCACATAACTATGAATCCATAAAATCCATTTTGTCTATCAACCGACTGAATCATGAGGTACACTCGTCCGTTTACATGCAGAAAATTGACCAATAGCAAAATATTTCGGACCAGTCGACAGATGCATTGAGGCCCCTTTTCACAGAGCATGACTCTTGTATATAGGATTTGACATGAGTTGGCATTTTGGGTAAAAAGTTAATAAACTAGACTAAAGCGTTATTGTGATCGCCAAGGCTCGCTTAATAACACTCTTTGACTACAAGTTCAATAACATTGTACCTCAAAAGCCAACGAATGTTAGATTCTTTGATCACATAACTGTATCTCAAGGATTTTAGTTCATGATGTCTTAACTCTTTACCACACAATCCCGACTTTTAACGTCCCTGTAAGAGAAGCCTTTTGAAAACATTGTGGGAAAAGGAGAAAATGCTGATAACCAGCATTTTCTCCTTTTTCCACAATGTTTTCTACCCTTCCCAAAACAAATTTCAAATTTTCAGGCACATTTATTTTGTCGTCTGCAAATGGTTTCAATTTGGACCAGTCTAAAATTTTGTCGTTTGGTAAAGAGTTAAAATATAGGCCTGCAAATACATGTGTATCGAAACTTACATGGCAGCAACTTACATGAAGCCTGTTCGCTTCTGTGGCAGGTATGTATATCACGGGCTAAAAATAGTTTCAAAAAAACTTTCATTTAATGATTTTGTTTCGAATCCAAAGATGATAAAAGCCGCAGCTTTGCCACGATCATCAGTTTTGACCGTTACTTTCACAGGCATGATATCTAAGTCAGCAATTAGGAGTACAAGTTGGCTTCTTTAAAAAAGAAGCCAGGAGAGGTCGGCATCAATGTTTTCAAATAGTGTATTGGTTTTTGATTTCAATATATTTTGATATATGTGTAACATAGTGGCAGTCTTTACTACCTCGGAATAAAACTATGTGATCGTATAGTGGAACATTATAATTTGGAGGAAAGAAAACAGGGTCTGAAGGTGACGAACAAACGTTTATTAACAACATAAATCCGTTCTCTATAATTCTACGGGGTAAATGCAACTACCCACAATATACGAGAGAAAATATTCAGGGGAAAGTCATCCCTGCTAAACAGAGACCGCTGGCGCGGGTCTACAATTCAATAACCAATCTATCTCCTCCTCTCCCCTTTTTCCGGCAGAGCGTCTGCTTTTAAATAGCCGAATTCTCTGTGGACGTCCCACCAAGACATTATTGTTCATTATAGGAACATCATAACCGCCCATTATCTGCCGCTGTATCAATATTCATGATACTCATTAATTAAATATGATGATGACTTAGACGTGTATAATGTTACACACCCCCCTTACTTGAGGATTTATGTCTATATAGACAGACAACCAATTAAACCAGTAACATACACGCTGAACCATCATATCTCATAATATCTAAATAGAAATTACAGATTCAATACACCTACAACAGGAATATACATGTATATAAGAGAGACATGTATAACAATAAAAGATGCATCAATAATTGAAAAAAAAAAACATTGAGAGTCACCGTTATATAAACACTGCCATCTGTTAAAGTTCAGGCAATTCACTTTAATGAATAATACGTGAAACTTCATTAATCTCACTATCTCTGTTTATATCCATAAACACTTTAACCACTGAAAGATATCTAAATATACAACACACATATATCAGTAATATAAGAAAAAGAGTTAAGAGTATCTATTCATGGCGACTTCTATTTTCACCATCTCCCTCACTGGAAAGGTCAATTTGTGGATATAGATGTACCACCTGTGTTTCTTCTCCTCTATGTTGTTGGTTGAAAGTGGACTGGTTTCCCGTGATCCCAGGTGATGAGTTTCTTTCACCCTTCATCTCGTGAAGCTCCCAACTTTCAGTAATATTCTTCCGCCCTGAACCTTGCATTCCACCAACCAAGTACCCTTTTATTCTCTTACGATTCTTTACCAAGATAACAATTATTATTATAACCAAAACGATAAGGATCAGACCAGGGAGGCCCCAAAAGCCATATTGTTCCAAAAACGTAAACTGTGGGGATTGTACATTTCTTAGTTCCGTGAGTAATTTATTCACGGGAATTTTATCCACGGTATCCAGAATGGGTGGGAGCAAAAGAGAACTATTCATGAATTTTGGTAATTCTTGATTAACTTCCCTGTACAAAGAAATACCAGTGAAATTAATTTTCCGTAGGAGTCGTATGAATGGGTCGTCAATCTTAAAAGTAATACTCGTATCTGATCCCGCGATTAATGATACGAAATCATTGTTGGCACTACAAGACGAATTTAGATAGAGAACTCCCAAAGGGGGGTTTATAATTATCTCTTTAGTCACAGCCTTCTTGTCATAACAGACTACGGAAAATTGTAACGGGCTCTTTGTAGTCACCGCCCAAAGTTGTGGATTAATTTCGGTAATCAATGGCAACCTCGCATTCACATTTATCATTTTGACACATAACTTCTCAATGTTCTCCGTTTGATTCAAAAACAACGCTACCAGGCATTGTTGTCTTGAAACAACGTTATAAATTGGATTCGATACTTCACAATACTTCAGCAATGGGCGACTACATTTTTTTACATTTTCTTCGTCTAATAACATGTATTTGGTACGTTCTAAATTGATAGCCAGGTATTGACTTTGCAGGGCAATGTATGCCGTCATATCTCGAAGGGTATAATTCAATGCCATTTCTAAGTTCAACACTTTATATAGCTCGAATTGAAACCTACTGTCCCTCAAAGGAAACTTTAGTACGATAACTATTTGATCAGTATCCATAAACGTACTTGCCTTTAAGATTTCATAATATTGCCATAGACGACGCTCCGGGTTAAAAGGTAATTTTGCTAAGCGTGGTATTTTCGATTTAATGCTCAAAAGCAAACCTCTAAGTTGTTTTGGAGATATTATTTCAGGAGATATTTTCCCTGTACCGAGAACATTTAATTCAGACTTTAAGTGATCATTGAATACATACGCATTCTGAATCATTTGCCTTAAAACACTGACAGTATGAAGTAACTGAGTGTAACATTCCAGGAAATCATTAAGGTCAGAAATCTGGTGGATGAGATATTGAGTTATATTATCCATTTTCATATCAAGATCCCTGAGCTTTAGATTAATTTGGTTTATAGCCAACCTGTTTTCCGATATTAGCTCCCTCGAGCGATTCATAACCGTTATTTGTTCTTGGACAACATGAACTAAATTGGATTGCTGCCGTCCCAACTGATTGATGGCTACTTTTAATCCCCGTAGTTGATCTTCGTTGACCGTACCAAATAAAAATGTGCTTAACTTTCCTACAAACGGGAGAATACTTCTTTTTGACCCCGTCATGAGAATTTGATACTCCCTGAGCAAAATATTTAAATTTTCATGCCCCAATTCCAGTTCTCTCACTTCTTTCCCTAAAAACTCAAATTGTTTGATAAAACTACTATTTTGTACTGTACTCCTGAATTTCATTTGAGTGCTAGCAATCAACCTTTGTGTATATGCACAGTTATTTCCTACTTCGTTTAGAAAACCCACGTATGGTTTTAAATCCAATATAATACTAACAAACCATGTTGATCGTACAACGTTAAATGTTTTCCTCTTTTGAAAGAACACAGAATTCTTCAAATCTGTGGCAATAACACACATGCCACACAATACTAACAAGCCTACAAACTTCATCGTTAAGGAGTAAATGGTGGTATTGCAAATATATTGGTTCGCGGAAGAACACTTTACTCCCTCTGTAAAATACAAATAATAATACAAATTTTCCTCATTATATAAAGCCTTTTTCATAAAGTACATAAAGTTAACGCAATAACTCAGAGAAAAGATTAACCTTACTCTATTTAAGGTCAATTTCTTTCTCTATTGGACTAATCTCTGACCCTACAGACTCTTTCTTCTGATCACCCTTTTCCAACAAGATTAATCCTGGGTTTTTAGTCTGTCTGTCAACTAGGTCAATGTCCATTTTCATGTCATCTTGCTCTTCTGAAGTAAAATATTGATTTTCACTCTCGTCCATGGACTGATCTGATTCTAATTTATTCAGAGATTCATTTCTCTCCTTCCTAGCCTGTAACCTTTGTTTTAGCTCATATAAGGGTATGTTTTCTTCGTCGTCCGAACTTGACCGCATCATCCGATGACGCCTAGTAAATTTTCCCTTTCCTCTCTGCAACTCACGTTCGGAGTCAGACGTTTCCGAATCACTTAAAGATTGCTCTGGGGGCATTGCTAATTGTGCTTTTCTAAGTGGTCTCCCTGTCGGGTTGTAAATATTTCCTTGCCTTAAGTCACCCCAATCTAAATTAGCTAACCTGAGTTGATCAGCAGTTGCCTTGGTAGTCGTGCCGTCCAATTGAGATTTTATTATGAACGTTACTGGCCCTTTTTGCTCAATAATTCTATAATACGGTAGGAACTTGGGCGCAAATTTTGAAGTTCTCCTAAAATTCTTATAGTACACCGGCGAACCTACTTTAAATTCCACCCTTTGTGCGTTTTTATCAGCGTATTGTTTTTGTCTTTTCCTAGCCTTCTGCAAATTT
The DNA here is from genome assembly GCA_945859785.2 of Tridacna gigas. Lineage (NCBI taxonomy): Eukaryota > Metazoa > Mollusca > Bivalvia > Cardiida > Cardiidae > Tridacna > Tridacna gigas. The sequence continues at coordinate 44,183,511 of OX244030.2, read as the reverse complement.
CTATGCACGTGCGTGAATGCCTGATGTTGTAATTGCAATATTGAGTGAATGGGATCTTCCCCCTGATATTTGCGTCTAGGTTGCAAAACAGTATCTAACGGAAATATCACGTCTCGGCCAAACAATAGGAAATAAGGGCTATAGCCTGTAGACAAATTTACAGTAAATCTCACACTTGCCAAGGCCTGGGGAATCAATAATTCCCACGATGAATTTTCATTCATAAGTTTCCCTATAACACTTAACAGTGTAGAATGGGATTTTTCGCATAAACCATTTGAACGGGGGCTATAATATGAAGTTTTTACGCTGTTTATCTTCATGTATGATAACAAATCTTGCACTTGCTTTGCTATATTTTCTAACCCATTGTCGTGTAACACCTCTAAACAACACCCATATCTCGGTATGATTTCTTCTACTATCAAATGAGCAATGACAGAGCTGGATTTTTCCGGCGTTGGGAAACACTCTATATAACCGGAGTACATACAAATGAAAGTAACAATGTACTTATTCCCTGACAAGCTCTCCGGATACGGTCCACTGACATCCAAGCTTACCCTACTAAACGGAAACGGAGGTATTTCTGTTTCTTGTAAAGGGGCTCTAATTTGTCTCGCATTGCGAGTTTGGCATGGAATGCAATTATTAATGTAGGCGTGTAAATCTTTGAACAAATTTGGCCAAAAATATTTGCTCTTTATCGTATAAAAACATCTTTCTGTCCCGATATGACCATTTAAATCATGGTATTGTCTAATTACATATTTTCGTAAATGACTGGGTACATACAATCGTAAGACGGGATCGGCGTCTGCATTAGACAGGTAATAAACAACATTATCTAAATGAATATAATTATTCTGTACGGTGTTCGTTCCGGTATTTTCCTCTAAATGTTTTTTAATTTCTACAATCGATTTATCTTTACTTTGTTCTACCGACATATCAGAATGGCCTAATTTCGGCAAAGGCTCATCCAATAAATCTACGTCCGGTAATTTGCTTGCTACAAATGCTTTTGGATCGATTTTGTCCGAATTAATTACATTTACCTCTAAATATCTGTCGTCAATTTGTGGTTCCTCATTCCCTGACGCATTTTCCGTCAAAATTTGATTTTCTTCGCCAACTTGTACTGGCGTTCTAGACAAGAAATCGGCAACATTATTCATACTGCCTTTAATATATTGAATTTCGCAATCATACCCAGCAATCGCTAAAGCCCATTGTTGAATTCTTTTATTCCTAATATCTCCTTTTAAAAGGTACTGTAACGGAGCATGATCTGTATAAATTGTGAATTTACTATTGTGCAAGAAATGGTGAAGCTTTTGCAAAGCATAGACGACGGCATATGCCTCCTTTTCGATTACAGAATACCGTTGTTGTGTTTTACTTAATTTTTGAGACAGAAAATAAATTGGTCTTTCCTTACTAAAACCCCTTACAGGAAAATCTTTATCTTCCTCACATTCCTGCGTCAAACATGCCGCAATGGTGTAATTACTACTGTCAGTATACAACTTATAAGGTTTTGAAAGATCTGGGTAAGCCAATAACGGAATGACTGTTAAACGTCTCTTTAACTCTTTAAACGCAAGCTCTTCAGCTTCTCCCAAACGAAATTTCTGATATTTTCTAGTTAATACAATCAGAGGTTCTGCTACTTCCGAAAAATTTGGAATAAGTTTTCTATACCATCCTACACAACCTAAAAATGATCTTACCTGTTTTACAGTAGTAGGTGGGCTGATTTCCCTTATAGCTTTGACTTTTTCTGGATCAGGAGCAATTCCATTTTTATTTACAAGAAAGCCTAAATATTTAATCTCTTCTCTAAAGAAATTACATTTCTTCAATTTCAGTTTCAATTTATGCTCACGCAACCTTTCAAAAACTAATTTTATATGTTCCAAATGTTGCTCTGATGTTTCTGAAACAATGGCTATATCATCTATATATGGAAAGGCAAACGGTAATCCCTCTAAAACGGTATTCATGAGCTCTTGAAACAATGCACCTGCATTTACCAATCCAAACGGTAAACAACCAAAAGTATAAGTTCCCATGTGACAAGTGAAGGTAGCTTTTTCTTTGGTTTTCGGATCCAACTTTACGTTCCAATAACCACTGAAAAGATCTAATGTTGAATATATTTTTCCGCGACTTGGTAATGATAAAATGTCCTCTATGACCGGTAAAGGGTAAGATATTTTCTTCGTAATCCGGTTTAATTTTCTAAAGTCACAGCAAAATCTAGTAGACCCATCTGGTTTACGCACTAAAACAATCGGAAAAGCCCATGGTGATCTTGATTTTTCAATTATTTTGGCCTTCAACATTTCATCAACAGCATCTTCTACCCGTTGCCTATCACTTAACGGACAACGATAAGGGTTACACTTAATAGGAGGGTGGTCCCCGGTATCTATTGTCATTTGTACAGTATCAGTCCCAGTCAAGTCTTTGAAACCTGTTGCAAAAAGGTCTCTATTCCTTTGAATTAATTTACTAACTTGCCGTCTATATTCGTCTGCGCATTTCAACTCTGACAAATCAAATTTCTGGTCGTTAGTAGCAATTTCTCTGTTTAAAGAGACACAACAATGCTCACTAACGGGAGTTGCAACTGCAACCACGCATCCCCTACGCAGCTTAATCGTTTTCTGAGTAGTATTCATTATCATGATCGGCAATCTCCTATTTTTACTTTTTGAAACAGACCCCACTAACTTAACGCCTGGTTCGGTAGAGATAAACCCCTTTTCTGCTTCAGACAGTTCACATAAAACTTCTTTGTCTAAGCTCAAATTCTTTTGGAGCCTACAATCAACCGCGTAACTCGTCAAAGGTTTTAAAACGAGTTTATTTCTCAACCTAACTACGGACGAAATATGTACATCTTCTTGTAATTGAACATACGTCTTATCGATTCTTAACAAACCCAAATCAAAATACACCCTAACCCCATTTTGTTTTAACCAATCACGTCCTAAAATTAAGTTCCGATTCATATCTTTTACTACCACAAATGTATGGGTCAGGGTTAGTCCTTTAACGAGGAAGGTGAGATTAACACAGCCATCGATTTTCAGTGCTTGGCCGCTGACAGATTGTAAACAAATATTTTTCTTGAACAGCTTAGGTTTATTACTAAGGTTATTATAGACCGAGCGTCGCATTAATGATAATTCTGCTCCAGAATCTACGAGAGCTCTATATTTTTGTTTACCCACATTCAATAAAATCGAGTTTGGACTACCTGATATATTAATGTTATATTTATGTACCTTATGTTCTGCCCGTCCGTCGGCTTCAATCCGAACAGGCCTTCCTAGTTTTTTCGATCAAAAGGTCTCTTTTTATACTCCCTTTGACCATGTCCCGGTCGCCTTCCGTTCCAATTTTGAATTGGCCGCCCGTGACCAAACCCCGGTGGTCGGCTATGATCGATTTCCATTGGCTCTGGGTTTTGCCCACTAAAACCATGACAATGTACTCTTAAATTGAACCTATTTATAAGATTTTGCTCGGCCGTCGCAATTTTGACAGCTTCTTGAAACGTGTTAGGACTTTCTCTCAAAATTTTCATTTTGATGGCATTTGACACGAGGCCATCGATAAAAAAACCTATTAACTGTTGCTCCATTACGGGTCCCCCTTGATCTTGGAAAGCTTGCTGTGCTAAGTTAAGCAATCTTTCCGCAAATATCTGTACGTTCTCATTTCTACCTTGTCTTATGCGTCCTAACAAGGTAAGGGCGTGCATTGAGTCCGACACGAGAGCAAACCGTGCACTTAACTCTTGTTTCAAAATGTCCCATTTACAACCTGGGTGAGAGTTCAAATATCTTTGTAGAAAATCAGCTACGAGGCCAGAGGAAGATTGTAAAGCAATGAAGCGTTTTTGATCGTCGGGTAGCCGTGCCAACAAAGCATATTTTTCTATAGCTTTAATCCAATTATGAAATTCTGCCTGTTTTCCGTCAAAATTTGGAACGACATGGGAGATTCCCTGAGCCTGAAAAGCATCTCTCAGACCACCTAATTGTTCGGCAAAACATTTTAATGCCATCCCTAAATCAGGTACTTGGCTGGTCATTTTGCAATAATTCAGGACAAAAAAATATTACTTACAATTTTGGCTTCGGTTCTTAGGTCTAGAGCTCTGGCTTCTCGTCCGCACTTCGGCTTCACTAGCAACGGAACAAATATGTACCAATGTTAATACCGAGCGGCCGCACTTTTGTCCATGACATAAAAAACTTCGACACAAAGGACAAGCAACCCAAGTAATCTTCATGTTTTTGAAAGACGGGTCTGCATTTTTTTTTTTTTTCGCCTCCTGTTTGTCCGTTTGATACTCGGCGTCCCAATCCTCCGTCACCGGAATTTCGCAAGTATTTTTTAAAGTTGGGGTTTTCTTCTCCATTTGTGCTTATTGTGAACAAATCCAAATTTTTTTTTTTTTTTTTTTTTTAAGTATTCCGAAAACGATAGTCCCCTGTTCGCTACTTGGTGGATCACCAATCCTGGTCACGGCACCAAAATATTTCCTTCCTCATTATGTAACATAGTGGCAGTCTTTACTACCTCGGAATAAAACTATGTGATCGTATAGTGGAACATTATAATTTGGAGGAAAGAAAACAGGGTCTGAAGGTGACGAACAAACGTTTATTAACAACATAAATCCGTTCTCTATAATTCTACGGGGTAAATGCAACTACCCACAATATACGAGAGAAAATATTCAGGGGAAAGTCATCCCTGCTAAACAGAGACCGCTGGCGCGGGTCTACAATTCAATAACCAATCTATCTCCTCCTCTCCCCTTTTTCCGGCAGAGCGTCTGCTTTTAAATAGCCAAATTCTCTGTGGACGTCCCACCAAGACATTATTGTTCATTATAGGAACATCATAACCGCCCATTATCTGCCGCTGTATCAATATTCATGATACTCATTAATTAAATATGATGATGACTTAGACGTGTATAATGTTACATATGTAAACAAACAAGTTAGGCATTAAATGAACGAGAAAAAACATGTTTTTTCTTTTTCAATTTTGCTGGTGTAAAGGAACAAAACAGTACATGTTCCACATTGTTATAACATTCTAGGAACAAGAGGCCTATAAGGGCTAAAAACAGCTCTACTGGCATTTAAATACAGGCTTGGGTTTTTACAAAGAGTTGTGGAGGTATAATGAAATTGAGAGCTGATATGAGCAAAGGTATTCTTTTTCATGTTAGTTTCCAAAAATACATGCGGTAAGCTCTTGACAAGCTCAAAATGCATTTTTTAAATTTAAGGGCAAGGAATTTCTTACCCAATAATCCAACGGGTTGCAAAAGAATCCAGCTCTCATGAATATCTATAAACTGTGTTGCTTTTGTGAAGATTGAAAGTAAAATGAAGGCTGTAAGCTGTTCACAAGCTAAAAAATGTTTTTTTTTTTTTAAATTCAAGAGCATGTAAGTTGCTAATTCCATTGAATAGGCAAGAATCGTACCTGATGACATTAAATAAAGGTGGCCTATACATAATACTAGTACCAGGCATGTTAAAAATGAATGTAACATTTTTCAGTCTTTTAACAAACAGCATTTTTTGGACTGTCCCAAACAGAAAAAGCATGCAGACGACAATTCAAACTTTGATAATTAATGTGGAAGATGGTGCTTTGATGTGATGGAAACCATTGTGACAAAAGGAGAAAATGCAGTAACTAGCAGCTTCTCCTCTTCCCACAATATTTTGAAAAGTTGTCTGCAGCAGACATGTAAAATGAAGAGGTTGTTTGTTTAAACGTTAAAAATTTAAGAAAGCAGATAAATGAGCCATGCTCTGAGAAATGGGCGCTTAAATGCATCTGCAAAAAGTATCGATCCATGTCAGCCTGCGCAAACCGCGTATTCATTGAAACATTGGCGATGAGCGGGCAATCAATTGTCATCTGCGTCTGCACAATCGCCGTATTTATCATCACCATCATCATCATCATCATCATTATCTTCTTCGTCATTGTCGTCATCGTCATTATTGCTATTGTTGATACTGAATACTCACTATTTTACTTAATTGCAGCTATACTCGCGGTGTGTTCCAGTTCGGTCACGCGGACACAGTGATAGATTTTGCTGCCAACCTCGGCTTCTTCAACGATAACATCCGATTCAAGGCCGATAACTACCAGCTTCTCCAGAATCGATCATTTAACAGTGCGCGAGTGGATCCGTTCTCTACGAATTTTGCATTTATTCTATACAATTGCGGTGGAGCTGGGCCACTGAACTACGCATTGCGTCTCCTGTTTAACGAGGACGCTCTTCGGTTTCCGGCGTGTAACGGCGACATCTGTCGCTATGATAAAGTGAGACAGAGTTACAACCAGTCGATTGATAATTGTAACTGGTTGGCTATCTGCGGTGTTGACCAACCGGGTGTTCCTGTTGGGAAATGATTTAGTTAACAAATATGTGTGTCAAGCCTGACATTTTGTTGTTGTTTTTTACCCTCTTTTGAGTATTTCAGTCATGTCACGGCGAGATTTTCGGCGTATCTGTATGTGCTAACTTTTGACCTTCTTTTTGGTACTGATAAAGAAATGAATAAATAGAAATTTGTGATTGGTAAAAAAATGTAGACATGTTATTTTAAGGGACCCTGCCTATTTGCGGGCAAGTTTACGCCGTGTATCTTTTTTAAAGATTGTATTTTCCTGTGTTTTGCTACTATTTGTTTGGACTACGGTAGTACCCTGTCCAAGGACACTCCTACTTGACTAGCACTGCAAAGGGGGCTTGAACCAAGCTTTCCTGACTATAAGTCAAACACTGTAACCACTAAGGATAGACGATCCTCAAATTCCTCTGGATTTTTCAATGGTTTGCATAATTACTCACCTGTATCGAGTGCAGATGAGACAGGCCAGTCAAAGTGCTGACGTGTAGATGTAACAAGTATTAAGATGTAGATTTCAATTGAACGATGCTCTCTGGAAAGGGGCTGAATGCATCTGCGAAATGTAGCGACCCAGGTCAGCCTGTGCAGTCTGTGCAGGCTGACCTGGCCGAAACTTTTCGCTACAGGTCAATTTTCTGTATATCCAAGGACCAGTGTACCTCATGATTCGGTCGGTTGTTAGACAAAATGGGTTTTATAGATCCATTATTATGTAAGACTTGGCTGATATCATGATTCGTGGAGATGCATTAAGCCCATTTTGCCAGAGCTCAATTTGGTTGAAGCATTTCTGTTGATATGTTCAACAGTCTTCTGTCACCAATCAGTGCTGTAGCGACAAGATGTTGCCATTTGGCAGATTCGTGAGCTGCATAAGAGGAATTTGGTCGTTGGTCAGAGGATCGGGGCTCAACCAAGATAATTATAATGATTCAGGTTTGTTCAAAACTGGACTTCATTAAGTTAGGATCGCGCTACAGAAGGCTTCACGGGTGTCTAAAAAACTGATAATTACGAGAAAATGCCCCTTAATTTTACTTTCTATTTCTGATAACTCGCCACTCTTACCCGTACATTAAGCCTTGATTCAAGTTGATAATATGAATGGAATTTCTTGGATGGAACAAGTGGGGGTTTGGAAAATACGATTTAGTCCGCCAAGCAGATTAGGGTAGGGACTATAGCGAGGTAGGGTAGTATAAGCAAAATCTGAAATTAGAATGAATCTATCACATATGTATCCAAACTGGTTTGGTTCAGGTTATCTAAAACGTCCATTGTTAGCAGATTAGCATCCACTAAAGATCTATGTAAGCCATGCTCTGGCAAAAGGGGGATTAATGCATCTCCGTGATGCATTATACCAAACAAGTCATAACGTAATTTTGGATTAATAAACAGTTTTTTTCTAACAGTCGACAGGATTGGGAGGTAGAATGGTCCTTCGACATGCAGAAAAATTGACAAATAGCAAAAGGTTTCGACCCATGTAAGCCTGCGCGAACTGCGCAGGTTGATACGGGGCGATACTTCTTGCAGATGCATTAAACCCTCTTTACAGTGAACGTGACTCATGAAAAGGGTGCGTTTGTTAATTGTAGTTACCCCGCTTTCAACAATAGTTTAGTCATATCATGGCGACGGCTTACTAATTAATATTTGTCCTCGATCTCGTCAATGTAAGACTGTCTCACTCTAACGCCTCGCTACATTCCTACGTGACCCGACGAAGTGCAGAAAGTGATAAAGAGAACCATTGGTCAAAGTATCACTGATGGACAACAAGATAGGCAGATCTTTTCACTACTGGTGACGGTACAAAGAAGTGTGGATTTCGTACTTGGTAGGTCATCTTGTAATTTTTGTATTCATTTGTCAACAATAGGCACTTTTGTGCTTAGTATAGTCCATATCAGACCGCACTTAATTTACAGTCTGATCTTCTAACGATATAAATTTCATGTTATGAAATATGCTCTAGTTAGATCTACTGACAGAAAACAACAAATATCTTTTAAAAAAGATAGACGGCGTTAAAGGTATCAAAATATGATTTCCCCTTGTGGTTCAACATGAAAACAAAAACTGAGCATTGGTGTCACAGATATGTCCTCACATAAGCCTGCATAGGACCGCAAAATAAACATATCCACAATTTTAACCAATCGCAAATCGCTGCTTATTCATTCGAGTATATCAATATCAAGAAGTTGGTCAAAAGCCAGCGTATTCAGACACGCCGAGAAAACTGAAATGGAACTAAGCTTCAGCGTTTAACTCTTTCTCTACTGACTTCAGAAATTCCACTTTTTTGCAAGGTCTTGAGTAGATTTCCAGTGCTATTGAAGACAATTTTTTGTCAAGATTTAATATCAGGATAGCGGACGGTGTAGATCCAAGATCAGACTGCACGTTCTGTGCAGTCTGATCTTGATCTACGCTGTCCGCGAAAGCTACAGGAGTCGTCATTAATAGAGAAAGACTTAATGCGGCAAAATCTAGTGTGGACGGAGATACTTTGACCAATGCAGCTTTGATACTGCTCTAATGTAGTTCTACAAACCAAGAATTATGCTAAACTACAGAGCAGTTAACGATGGCAGATGCACAAACCTTTACCAAACGATTCGTTATCTTGACGACGCTAAAGAAGGCTTTTGAAAACATTATGGAAGAAGGAAAAAAATGCTGATAACAAGCATTATATCATATTTCCGCTGTACAATATTTTATACGCTTGCAAATCAGTATCGCATTATTCGATGTATCTTGGGTCCGTATTCACCAACCACTCTTCAGAACATTCCTAGTCTTATTCTCAAGAATTTTCTAAATTTGAAAATAACGCAACCTCTGATTGGCTAAGCCAACTGATTTAGCCAATCAGAAGAACTTTGCGTTACTTTCTAAATCTAGAATCTGACGAAGAATGAAATTAGGAACTGTTGGCGAAAACGGCCCCTGCTTTTCGTCCTCAGAGGCTTTCAACATGGACAAGTCAAAAATTGCAGTAGACAACCCGTACACAGCAATTTAAATCGACGCCTCTGTAACTAGTTAGCACCAAACGAAGTAAAAAATAAACTGATAAATACGGACAACCCAAAAGATTTAGCGATTATCTCATGTGAAAACATCTTCGAAAGCGAAGAAAGTACTTGTAACAAGCAAAGTTATACATTTGCCAAGCTTTTGTTGTCCAAAAGTCCTCTGCACCCAATGGAAGAGGACTTGCACAGATCAAGGCTACTTTGACCAAAATTTCTGACACACGTCGTCGTGTTAATCAAAGATAAGATTGTAAATACCTGTACTGTCTGATCTTGATCGACACTTATCGCTAAAACAGGTATACGTGTCCTTAACATCCTAAAATGGTAGATAACTCACCCTGTGTTACCATGAGAGGGATTTTAACCCTTAGGCTGCTAAGTGCGACGCAAGGACATTTGCGGACAATGTAGATGAAGATCAGACTGCACAGAACGTGCAGTATGATCATGCATCTACTCTGTCCGATAAGGACTTGTGTTTCCCCAAAATACCTTTGAAATAGCAATATTTTGGTTTTTAATCTCAGCTTAAAAGTTTTATTTCACTTACTTAGCAGGATAATGATTTACCTGTCACCAAAACAATCCCGAGTTTTAACGACCTTGAGGATGAAGGGTTTTGAAAAGGAGAAATGCAGGTAACTAGTATTTTCTCTTTTTCCCACAATGTTTTCTACCCTTCAACAATAAATCCATTTATTTTGTCTACTGAAAATGCCTTAGGTTTGGACAAATACAAAATTTTGTTCTTTTTTGTTAAACAGACAAATGAAAATTAAACCAGTGTGTTTACAGGTTATCTCAGGTCAAAAACTTTGAGTTTACATTTATTAAGCAAAGAGCTTTCACTTGTGATTTTGGAATCGCCCGATAAATTGTGGAACAAAGTTTTACAGCAAAAGACTTTTGAGAACGGTACAGAGTTTTATTGTATATGCACGTGTATTTTAGGCGGTAAATTATTCCAAAGTCTTATTAACTTATTCATTACTTTTCAAAGGTCTTCTTTCGGACCAGTTATACACAAATGATCGCTTCTTTCCTTGTTTTTCCAATTCTTTACCAGAATCAGAGACAACAAAGTTTTAGACTTGTCGAAATTGAAAGCTTTTTGCAGACGACAAATTAAATGTGGCGCCAAAGACTGGATTTGTCTTGGAAAGGTTATAAAATGTTGTTGGAAACGGAGAAAATGCTGGTTACCAGCGTTTTTCTCGTTTTCTCAAAAAGTTTTCAAAAGCTGAAATCCATTTGGGCTAACAACGGACTAAATTATGAGGTAGACTGGGTCCTTTGACATGCACAAAATTTACATGGTTTGACCCATGTCCGGACTGCGTAGGCAGACCTGAATCGATACTGCTTGTAGATGCGTTAGAAGCCCTTTTCACAGAGCATGGCTCATATATAAATCCGATCTCTTTCAACAGCTGAAAGTACAATCCAACAGGCTGTACAAAACAAGCGGATGGTATACATCCAAGATCAGACTGCACGTTCTGCGCCATCTTTTAAGGCGCTGACAGGGTTAGATCGCCATTACGAAGACAGCACAGTATGGATATGCAATATATGAGCCATGCTCTGTGAAAAGGGGGCTTAATGCATCTCCGTGATGCGTGATACCTATCAAGCCATCACATGATTATGGAACCGTAATAGCCACATTGTTTAACACCCGACTTAATTATGAAGTAAAATGGTCCTTTGACATACAGAAAATTGACCAATAGCGAAAAGTTTCGGCCAAGGTCAGCCTGCGGGGACTGCCCAGGCTGACCTGGGTCGATACTTTTCACAGATGCATTAAGCTTCCTTTTCACTGAGCACGGCTCATATATGTACGGCTCATATATTTATTAAGCAAAGAACGTTCACTTGTGATTTTGGAATCGCCCGAGAAATTGAGGAAAAAAGTTTTACAGCAAAAGACTTTTAAGAACGGTACAGTCTTTTTTTTTTTATATGCACATGTATTTTAGGCGGTAAATTATTCCAAAGTCTTATTAACTTATTCATTACTTTTCAAAGGTCTGCTTTCGGACCAGTTATACTCAAATGATCGCTTCTTTCCTTGTTTTTCCAATTCTTTACCGGACAACAAAGTTTTAGACTTGTCGAAATTGAAAGCTTTTTGCAGACGACAAATTAAATGTGGCGCCAAAGACTGGATTTGTCTTGGAAAGGTTATAAAATGTTGTTGGAAACGGAGAAAATGCTGGTTACCAGCGTTTTTCTCGTTTTCCCAAAAAGTTTTCAAAAGCTGAAATCCATTTGGGCTAACAACGGACTAAATTATGAGGTAGACTGGGTCCTTTGACATGCACAAAATTTACATGGTTTGACCCATGTCCGGACTGCGTAGGCAGACCTGAATCGATACTGTTTGTAGATGCGTTAGAAGTCCTTTTCACAGAGCTTGGCTCATATATAAATCCGATCTCTTTCAACAGCTGAAAGTACAATCCAATAGGCTGTACAAAACAAGCGGATCGTATAGATCCAAGATCAGGCTGCACGTTCTGCGCCATCTCATCTAATCTATGCCGTCCGAAAAAGCCAACGTTTACGCCTACTTTAAGGCGCTGACAGGGTTAGATCGCCGTTACGAAGACAGCACAGTATGGATATGCAACATATGAGCCATGCTCTGTGAAAAGGGGGCTTAATGCATCTCCGTGATGCGTGATACCTATCAAGCCATCACATGATTATGGAACCGTAATAGCCACATTGTTTAATACCCGACTTAACTCTTTCACTACTGATGAAGACTTGACTACCTTTTGCGGACAGCGTAGATCAAGATCAGACTGCACAGAACGTGCAGTCTGATCTTGATCTATGCTGTCCGCTACTCTATTTTTAAACTATGATGAATGTCGTTTTAAATGGCAGTGGAAATCTATTTTTAGAGCTCGGAAAAAACATGTAATTTCTGGAGTTAGTAGTGAAAGAGTTAATCATGAAGTAAAATGGTCCTTTGACATACAGAAAATTGACCAATAGCGAAAAGTTTCGGCCAAGGTCAGCCTGCACGGACTGCGCAGGCTGACCTGAATCGATACTTTTTAGCAGATGCATTAAGCTCCCTTTTCAGAGAGCACGGCTCATAAATGTACGATCACATTTTCAGGATGATTATCTCGCCTGAACAAAGGCTATCCCCCCTCCTCTACCCTTCGCTGACTCGCTGACATGCTCGTATACGCTGTTCCGGTGGCCTGTACATTCTCAATCAATTTTCCAGAAAACCTGGGTGTTATCCCGATGTCCCAAATATACATGATTAACTCCTTACCACATTTCCCAAACGACAAAATATTTAGACGAGTCAAAACCAAATATTTACAGAAGATACTTTAAATGTGGCACAAATGGTTGAAGTCGTATGTAAAAGTATGGAAGACAGTGTGAAAAAAAAAAAAAAAAAGAGAGAAAATGCTGAAATCAGCATTGTCTCCTTTTTCCACATTATTTTCAAAAACCCTCTTATTCAGGGTCGTTACAATTCATTCGGGATTGTGTGGTAAGGATCAACCCCCATAGTTTTACAAATGAGCCATGCTCTGTCAAAAAGGGGCTTAATGCTTTTCCGTAATGGATAATACCGAGCAAGTCGGCATGTTATTATGGATCAATAAAATCCATTTTGTCGAACAACTGTCTAAATCATGGTCCTTAGACATACAGAAAATTGACAAATATTGATAGCTTTCGGCCCAGATAAGCCTGCGCGGACTGCGCAGGCTGACATGAGTCGATACTTTTCGTAGATGCATTAAGCCCCCTTTTCACAGAGCAAGGTTCAATTATACCTTTTGCAGGAAAATGTACCAACGGTCCTTGTTCTTGACACTAGCGATAGCTGGGTTTCTGGGACCCGAGGCCCGGGCACTTGGACAGTTTCCTGCCACCGCGTACTTACGTAGCGGGTTTGGCAATAATATGTACGGGTCGAAAACTGGCTATTTCTGGAAGTATCCTGTCAGAGCCCCCGTATCTTTAAACAGTTTAATGAATATTCAGTTCGGGGGAAACACCTGCACCGCGATACATGTGAATGTTGTATCGCGACACGGAGCACGATACACCAGCGCCGATGACATGAGAGCTTTTACCACTCTTCAGAATAAACTGAAGACTGAACTAGGAGACCAGTCCTACTCATTTATAAATACATGGAGAAATAAATATCCCGTGAGCAAGGCAGATCTACTAACGGCTTTAGGCAAGGAAGAAATGAGCTATCTGGGAAAAACGCTAGGTTTCCAGCTTCGAGACTTACTAACAAATGCGGTCGATGGCACAATGTTCTGCAATTCGTCGATTAAATTCAGTGCCACGCGAAAGACTCGAACCCAAGAAAGCGCCAAGTTTTTCCAAAATGGACTCGCTCTAAGCGTGCTTGGAAAGAATGATACTTCTATACCAGTGGTTGTTCGTGACAATATTCTGCGGTTCTATGATGATTGTAAACGGTATGACGAAGTGACAGCCGCGATGCCAGAGTTGACGAAGTTTCAAAACGGGCCTGAAATGCAAATGGTTCGAGATGAAATCACAGCTAAACTACGATTGAATTCTTCTATGACCGTAGGTAAGTTACCGGATAGAATGTCATCCCACGACATTTTTCTTTTCGATAATAAACCCATCATTCAGTAGACTGTTCTCCACATGAAAATAAAACTGCGGAATGAAGAATTTACTGAGAAAAAAAGTGACTTAACTCTTTCCCAAACGACAAATTTTGGACTGGTCCAAATTCAAAGAGTTTGCAGACGACAATTTTAAATTTGATGAAAATGACATCAAGTTCTCCAAAAGGGTAGAAAACACTGTGGGAAAAGGAGAAATTGCTCGTTACGAGCAATTTCTCCTTTTCCCACAGTGTTTTCAAAAGACTTGTACTGCAGACACGTGAAAACCAGGGCTTGTTTGGGAAAGGGTTAACTCTTTACCACACGAGAAAAATGTAGACTTGTCCAAAGTGAAAGCATTTGCAGACGACATAATTATAATTGTGACTCAAATAATGGAATTTGACTTGAAAGGGTAGAATACATGGTGGGAAAAGGATAATATGCTGGTGAAAAAAACTCGAGATTGTGTGGTACAAGGTTAATCGATGCTTCATCATCACCATCATCATCATCATCTCTCTCCCCCATCCCTCTATCTCTCTCTCTGGAGGGGGTGGGGGAAATCGGACTGCACACAACATGCTGTCTAATTTTAGGATCTACACTGTGTTCTTCTGTGCCATATAATCTGACACACACACAAAAAAAAAACCCCTTGAAATCATTACAACATATTTAGTAGGGGTCTACAGGCTGTAAATTTCCAGTCAGTTTGGGTTATGCTCTGTGAAAAGAGGGTTTAATGCATCGGCAAAAAGGTATCGATCCAGGTCAGCCTGTGCAGTCCACGCAGGCTGACCTATGTCTTGCTGCTTTTGGTAAATTTTCTACATGTCCATGAACCATTGTACTTCAGAATTCAGCCGGTTGGATATTATCGATCCATAATTATGTGGAGACTTGCTTGGCAAAATGCATCATGGATATGCATTAAAACCCCGTTTGTCAGCGCATGGCTCATTTATTTTTCACTGCAAGGGTTCAAATACCCTTTAATCTTTCCAACACGGCCAAATTTCAAGGGGAAAAAAAACATTGTGAGAAGAACAGATAACGCTGGTTGCCAGCATTTGCTCTTGTCTTGTTTCCCACAATGTTTTAAAAGCCTTTTTCCTGGGGTCTTAAGGTGTGGGATTGAAGGGTAAAGGACCAAGAAGGTAGGAATTTGTAAGAATTTCCATATCCTGTAATTTTCTCGTTAGATGACGTCAAAATGCTATGGCGTTTATGTGCCACAGAACTGGCCATTATGGACGATGCTGATTGGTGCCGAATAATGACAAATAAACATCGCGAGATTCTCGAGTATGAAAACGATATCGAGGCAAGTGTTTTGATTCGTTATAAGTTTTTAAAGCGATTTGGCCAATATCAGAATTAGACTTGAGCTATAAATCTGCCTCTCTGTCCCCTGATTACAGACCATGAAGAACAGCAGGCAGAGAGAGGGAGCAAGAGCAATAGAGAGGGCACTTCAATAGATCTATTTCGGGGAATAGAACATATAGCATATTTCCCCTAGAGTTGTGTTATTCATTCGACAGTCTGTGATTTGACCTGGGCCGAAACTTTTCGCCATTGGTGAATTTTCTGTATGACAAAGGACTAGTTTACCTCATGATACAGCCAGTTTTTGTGACAAAATGGATTTTATGGATCCGTAATTAGGTGATATCTTCCTTGGTATAATGCATTACGCAGATGCATTAAGCCCCCTTTTGCCAGAGCATGGCTCATATGTTTGGGTTTAATTTCGAGACTTAAAATGTCGGAAGGGTGTATTTGGCGCTAGATAAGGGTTACTTAAGTCAGTGTCTCTCTTCATTTCAGCCAATCAAAATTCTGAATCTTAAGTTTTTGAAAGCAAAATTAGACCTACGGAAAAGTTTTATTTAAGAGCCCGCTTATTTAGACCACCATTTTGGACAGGGGTATTGTAAAACTTCTTAAACGATCTACCTGAGTTGTGGCTTATTTCACAATATTGAAAAAACAAGAATTTTCAGAAGATTCTGTAAAAGCCACCGACCTCTGATTTACCTTAACCCTTAGGTTGCTAATCGCGACTCACTGACCTTTTCCGGACAGCGTAGATCAAAATCAGACTGCACAGAACGTGCAGTTTGATCTTCGATCTACACTGTCCGATAAAAAGATATCTTTTCACCAAAAATACATTTGAAGTAGGAAAATTTTTGGTTTTTACCATCGGTTTGAAAGTTTTATTTCTTTTATTTAGTTGGATAAGGTTAAAAAACGAAATTTCGTACTTTCGCCAGAGTAGTTAAAATAAAAACCCAAATTGTTGTTCCAGGACTATTATGGCCGGTTGTATGGTCACCCAGTGATCGGTAAGATGGCTTGTCCGCTGGTCAGTGACGTATTTCAGGAGATGGACTCTGCTATTGCAGGATACGACTCTGGCAAAAAGTAAGATGTCTATTCTAAAACATTACCCTAGCAATACTTTGCCTCTCCTTACCCACCCGTCTGCAATAGATAGCATTTTAAACATTGCGGAATGTCGAAATGGCTTTATATAAGCCTTTGCTCCTTTTCCTACAATATTTTTCATACATTCAGCAAGGACGCTTGTCCAATTTTCACACGTTCAAAAATTAAACAAGTTGTCAGCCTTTATTAAAATTATCTCTAACATTGATGGGTGAATTTTATCAGATGACAGACTCGTTCAAATTCAAAGCAGTTGCAGACGATAAATAAAGTGTTGTTCAAATGATCGATTTTGTCTTTGAAAGAGTAATAAACATTGTGGGAATAGCAAAAAATGTTGGTTATCAGCATTTTTTTTTCCCGCAATGTTTGGAAAAGCTTTCTTCCTCCAGGTCGTTAAAACAGGGGATGGTTTGGTCAAACGTTAAGGTTAAGAGAAACTCTCAAAGAGGACTACGTCGTGGGGAAATGCATAAAGAGATCATGTGTTTGTTTCTCTTGGAGTTCTAGCAGCTCGTGTCATATCACGGCAGTCAGTGCACCAACGCATGTGTTAGATAGCTTTCTCACACCAGTACTGACACAACTTTCTTCCAAGCCACAGACTACTTTCTTACATAAAAATCACACGAAAAAAAAAATGTTATTAAGCCCGCTAGAGGCTCGCTAGACAACAATTTTCTAGACTCCTTTAATAAAAATATATCTCATATGCCAATTTAAGTTAGATCCTGTATTTTTAGACTAGCGAAGCTAGTCAATAGGCATCATGATTGACACAGATTCAAAGTAAACAAAAAACCCCACAGTTGCCAAATACTGCCTCACAGAAAATACTTCTTTCTGTTAGAAAGCTTAATCCTGATATATATGACAATTTTGACAAAAACCACTAAACCGCTATCATTCCAATTTGAACATGTCTTCTTACAAAGTAATAGACTGAACAAGATGTCATTTATAAGGGACAAGATATTTACTTATATGTAAATTAAGTGACCTATGCAAAGCAGGCTATCATCACTTATTCGTACACCACTGTAACATTATGAATGGATCTAAAAATAGATACACCTAGGTTACTTGTAGCAAACCCCAGCTGCATTAACCCTCACTGGACAGGGAACCCTTGTCATTCCTTCAGTTATTCATTATATAGATCATTGTGCACAGTTAAACTGTTATGTTAAACTGTTATTTTAGGTCTTGGGTATTAACCCAATACCACACAATCCCGAGTTTTAATGACACTGGAGAAGAATACCTGGTAACCAGCATTTTCTCCTTTTCCCACATCGTTTTCTGCCCTTTTGGAATCTGTCTGAGGTTTCATCAATTTAGCCACATTTAATTTGTGGTCTGCAAGCGCTTTGAATTTCGTTTCATAAAGAGTTAAACAATTAACTACATCTTGTGGTACTGGATATTGATTTATTGACTGTATGATGTTTAACACCATTTTCAACATTATTTCGGGGATGTCGTGGCGGCCAATTCACTTATTCATGCTTTCCTTGAGTTTCTCTTACCAGCACCACCGCGACTCAAAGACCTTTTGTGGACAGTGTGGATTAAGATCAGAGTGCACAGAAGGTGCAGTCTGTTCTTGGATCTACACTGTCCGATAAGAGGATATATTTTCTCCAAAATGTAACTTTTAAATCGCAGTATTTAGGTGTTTTCCATTGGCTTGAAAGTTTCATTCATTTTTTTTCTAGCAAGTTAAGGGTTAAACTTAAACTGGACTATAGTTAACCAATAGCATGCATAGCCGCAGTAGCTCAGTCGGTTGTGTACAGGACTTGAGAAAGGAGTCGCTGGTTTGATCCCCGGCACAGCCAATTTCTTTCTGAGGATTGATGATAGTCATCGCGACAGGATTCATTCCTCTCTCAAGTTTCGACGATGTTTACGTGGGAAAGCAGCCAGAGGCTTGGAAAGAATATTGTGCAGAGCACTGGTAAAAGAAACTCCAGGAAAGCATGGATATGTGCACTGGCCACCGCTATTTAACTGAAATAATGTCGAAAATAGGGTTAAACACCATACGATCATTCATTCATCAAATTCGCTAGTCTGTCAGTACTTTAAGTACTTTGATTATATGCGCCATACAAGTCCGAAAGCATATAACATTAACCCATAGAGGTTGGTAGACGGTCCCATGTGGGGGAAAGTTAATCCTGTGTTTTAACGAACCAGGGGAATAAGGCTTTTGAAAACATTGTTGAAAAAAGGGCTAATGCTGGTAGATAGCATACTCGCCTTTTTCCACGGTACTTTCTACCACATCCATTCCAATTTCTGAACCACTCTAAACTGTTGCGTGCTAATGCTGTCAAACTTGACAAATCTCAAAATTGTTGTTTGTTAAAGAGTTAATACATGAAAAGGAATAGAAACAAATTTGAATATTGCGCTTCAAAGTTATGAGAGATAATATATGTCCTCTTCAAAACCTGAGAGAATCTACTTCCGTTTCAGCTACACTAACGGTGTATTCCAGTTCGGCCATTCCGATACTGTCGTTGATTTCGCAGCTGGTTTGGGCTTCTTTAATGATAACATTACATTCAGAGCCGACAACTACCAGCAGTTAAAGAATAGATCATTTAACAACGCAGATGTGAATCCATTTTCTACGCACTTCACATTCATTCTGTACAACTGCGGCGGAACCGGATCACAAAACTATGCATTGCGCATGCTCTTTAACGGAAAGCCACTCCCGTTTCCGGTGTGTGATAGCGACATCTGTGACTACACTAAAGTCAGACTGAGTTACAAACAGTCAATTGACAGTTGCGATAGAGACGGCGTGTGTAGTATTAACAGCCCTAACGTCGTCATTGGGCGCTAATCGAGCAACTAGTTTTTATTTAAACTGCATAGCCTGTTTCATGTGTACTTGAATAGTACAGAAACCAGTGTTACAACAGGGGAAATTTCTAGTTACAAGCAGTGTTCCTTTCTCAATTATGTTTTAAAAATAGTCCTCTGCCTAGACGTCAATTTTGTAAGATAATGTAATGGATTCCATTTCATGGAGCTTAGGCCTCGATCTATATTAGACTATGTTTTCGGAAAGTTTCTTACCATGTTAAGTAATAAACAAACATATGAGTCACGCTCTGGCAAAAGGCGGGCTTCATGCATCTCCGTAATGCATTCTGCCATGCAAGTTATCACATAACAATGGATCCATAAAGTCCATTTTGAATAACAACCGACCGAATCATGAGATACACTTGTCCTTTGACAAAGAAAATCGACCAATATAGCACAGTTTCGACTCAGGTCAGCCTGCTGGGTCAATACTTTTTGGCAGATGTATTAAGCCCCCTTTTCATAGAGCATTATCATACCCTTTCTTTGTTGTTATCCCGAATTTTTTGTGTATAATACTTGAGATACAAATTCAGCCTTGAAGTAAAGAAAATGGTCTATCAACATTTTCCCTTTTGAAAAATAAAACAAAAGCATAACTTGTGAGTGCTAACGCTCGGCAACATTTGCCTTTTCAATGGAATTTGGAGGTCAAAAAAGGCCGTAAACCCAGTATAGAACCGGAAGTATGCATTGTATGTGACTTGGGATTCTGTACAGTGACGGTCTGTCACTTGGGTGTTAAAGATCGTGTTCACACGGTAAGCTTTTTCATTTATTTTGATATTTATGAAATATTCATATCCAGTTATTTGTTTGATATGTAGACCACATCAGGAACACGTACGGGCGCTGCGAATCTTCCTTAGAGCAGTAGGAATGCCTTGATCAGTTAAAAATACAAATGATTTTGTCTAAAAACAATGCCATATTTAAAAACCTACGGAAAATGTATAGAGTTTCTCAATTCATATTTTTGTGAAAAAATGTCAAGGTTTGGTAACAAAGTCGACTAAAATCTTCCTAATCCTTCGTTTGAAATGACGCCATGAAAAAATTGTACAGAAAGTTGTACAGTCGGCCGAGATCTATTAATCGCTGACAAGTGACTGTACAAGTTTCTTTTTTCAACGAAAATTGAGGAATGGGCTCAGCTTCCTCATAAGGCCCGTGGGCTTATCTGCAGCATGCGAGGCCGTATTCAATGCCCATGGGCACCATACACGCTATTAACGTAGTTTAAACTAACAAACGTTTGAGTTTCTTGATTTTCAGGCTGCCATCTTCAAATTGTTGATTATCGACCCTGCCATCTCAAAAATATTGATTATCGACCCTTACCTTCTGTTGGTCATATATACGCATCAATGAACTCTTCAATGATCAGTATTATATATGAAAATGAATACCTAACTAAAAAACGTTTCCAAAAAAGTATCAATTTTTCATGCCATCAAAACTCAATAAAAGCAGCATACGTAATATGTGATCCTTAGCGAATTTTGAGTAGTACGTCTACATATATATGTTGTGAAAAAATGGGAAATTGTTGGTCACTAACTTTTTTTTCTTTTTTCCACGTTCTCAGAAGCATTATTCCTAAGCATTGTGAAAATCTGGGTTGTTTGGTAAAGGTTTTACTCTTCCTCGCACAATCTCAAGTTTTAATCACATCAAGGAAGAAGGCTTTTGAAAGCATTTTAAGAAAAGCAGAAAATGCTTGTTATCGGCAATTTGGTAAGAAGCATTTTCTCCTTTTCAACAATGTTTCCCACGGTGTTTTCTTACCTCTCAAAGGCAAATTCAGTCATTTGAGCCACATTTAAATCGTTGTCTGCATAATGCTTTCACTTTGGATGACTCTAAAATATTGTTATCTGGTATTATCGGGATATGGCTAGAAAAGAAGTAACACATTAGATTTCACTATTTAATGGCAAAATATTTTCGTGCAGACAATTCTGTGAGTCAACTCATTATCACCTGAAGATGACTTCATTTGTCTCACAGCAGACCACCTTGAAAATATTGTGGCAATTGGAGGAATTATTTGTAACAAGAAAGATTCTTCTTGTGTCATGTCTTCACATATATTTGTCATGAATCAAATCTCACCTCTTGTTGGTAATCCATACTTTACATATCTTCAAGGTGATCTGCTGCATTTTTTTGCCTCTTTACCAGATGACAAAATTTCCAACTTATCCATATTGAAAGCATTTTCAAACTCATCCATACTGAAAGCATTTGCAGACAGCAATTCAAATGTGGCTATGATGATTGTATTTATTTATGACAAGTTAGATGATATTGTGAGAAAAAGAGAAAATGCTAAGTACCAGCAATTTCTCTTTTTCCCACAATATTTTCAAAAAGTTTTTTTTTTCTTCAGGGTCATTAAAACTTGGGACCATGTGGTAAAGGGAGTATCGAGTTAGTAAGAATAAAACAAAGAAAAAAAAAAACATTTTATTCCTTGAAATTCTTCCAAGACATACACTGATTTGAACAATTACTGGTTCACATCACCTGCCCACAAACAAATACTCTACAAATCTGATTGTTGGCACACACTCATCAGTGCATAATCAAAATGATAACAAAATCATCATTATGTAATTTAAATGGTAATCAAATTGTCATTGCACTTATAAAATAGTAACCAAATTACCACTACACTGACAAAATCATGAAAAATCATCAGTGGCAAATTGAAACGGTGAAAAACTTTTGAGTGCACATACGAAGTGGTAACCAAATTATCACTGTACTGACAAAATGATACCAAAATCATCAGTGCCCAATTAAAATGGTAACCAAATTTTCAGTGCACTATCAAAATAGAAATCAGTAACACAGTCACCACACCATATAAATAATAAAAGGATTATTTATAAGTATGCAATCAAAATGGTAACCAGATTATCAGTGCATTATCGAAAGAATAACCAAGTTGTCAGAGCATAATCAATAATGGGCTTGATGCAGAAAGGAGACAAGTGCATTTGAAATTAAAAAGCCCTATACTCCTTTCCGCATCAACTCCACCTAGTATGAATATGGAAGTGTGAGCCCAAAATCAAATCAGAAGACAATCAATTCTGTGCAAAGATTATCTATATTCAATAGTGCAAAGATAATGTAGTTTCTACTTATAAAGGCATGATAATTTTAGAAAATAAATCAACCAATTCACAATCGCTGCAAAAACTGAATGATCAGTGTTACATCCAATGAAATTTTAACAACAGTGACAAAGTTACAAAACCTTTTTGGAACTATCATTTCTCTCACTATGAGAGAAAGATCCCATTCAGAAGAACATTGAATTTCAAAATATGATTTCTGTGTTTATATGTTTGTATTGTGTTTTATGCACTTTTCAACATTATTTCAGTTAGATAGTGGAGGCCAGTGCACCTATCTATGCTCTCATGGAGTTTCTTTATCAATACTTTGCACAATATTCTTCCAAACCAAATGGCTGCTTTCCCACTTAACCCTTTACCACAAAATCCTGACTTTTAATGACCATGAGCAAGAATGTTTTTGAAACCATTGTGGGAAAAGAAGAAAATGCTGGTAAGAAAAGCAGAAAATGTTGGTAACCAGCACTTTCTCCTTTCCCATAATGGTGACTGTGGCATGATCTTAAAGCATTTTGCATGATTTTTCTCCCCTATGAGGAACAGAAAAATCCACACCAAATACCACAGATGTTTCCTAATCATAGGCTACTTAACTCTTTACCAAATGGCAAAATTTTAGACTAGCTCAAACTGAAAGCATTTGCAGATGCCAAAATAAATGTAACTGAAAATTTGAAATTTGTTTTGGGACAGGTAGAAATTATTGTGGGAAAAGGAGAAAATTCTGGTTACCAGCATTTTCTCCTTTTCCCAGAATGTTTTCTAAAGGCTTCTTTCTCAGGATCGTTAAAAGTTGGGATTGTGTGGTAAAGGGTTAAAAGTATGGCAACCATTTTTAGAGATGAACCTGACCAGCCCTACTTTTATCAAAACTGACATATATCACCCTTCATCTTGATTTACATGGTCTCTAAAATGTAGTCTGGATTACCTGCCCCTACCACTACGTTATCGGGTCAGGCAAAGCGCAATAATGGCGGCCTCCTAGGTGTCCTCGAGTGTACCCCTATATGCTTCCCTGTTTTCCCCAATTTCATGTGATCCTGTTTGATCAGTTAATAAAATGGGATCAATTTTGTACAAAAAAATACATTACTGAATCTAAAACATGCTGTTGGGGTAGGATTTAAATATAAATCAGACTATGAATCACTTTAAAAGTAGCCCTGTTTTCAGACGTTATATAGGTCCATTGACATTTTGGATACTTAACACATTTCTGATACGTAGTTTTTCTCACTAAATAAGATGAAAAACTCACTGCCACGTTTTTATTGCTAGCGATCTGTTTTGAATTCACCCTATGGTCCAATTTGATCACGTGAAATAACAATATCCCGTTTCCTCTGCATATTACCAGTGGGGGCCGCCATTATTGCGCTTTGCCTGATATACTCTTGTAGTGCGGCGGGGTACCAGACTATCTAAAATGCTACTTGTACCTACTACAGCTGAGAAAGGGTTAAGACCATTTGTACCTTTTAAATGAATAACAAATTCATGTTGAATATCTTGTACTCTAAGTTTGTTAAAATGGGATTCACTAGCTCATCATAATAACCATAGCTAACAACATATATTGGAAATTAACAAATAATTATAGTGTATTTATCAACTAGGTTAACACTCAGAGAGTAAATCACAATTCCAACTGTTTAAGTAGACAGTGTAAACCAAGATCTGGCTGAAAATATTCAATATTAATTGAGGTATTTTGATCCAAGCCAACCTTGAGATTGTAATATCTAGGTTCTATTTACTGGCTTATCATGGTCTTTCCATACCATAGATGCTCTAAGGGTAAATCTGTTTCATTGTTGATTGAAGTAATTCTGTGCAACTTTTCTCTCATAAAGGCTTGGCTATTTAATCTGCTGAACTTCCAGAATTTCTGTTCTTCCCTGAATTCTACTCGAAAAAGGTATACAGAAGAAATCTACATAAACAGAAAGCAGAATGTAGACAGTAGAAGTTACTTAAGTCTAGAGCTCAGGCATGGGAGCCTAAGGAATTTTGACTAGACACAAATACATTTATAATATCAAGTGATAAACATTGTTGGTTTAAATCGACTTCTACACCAGTTAAGTACTTTGTAGAATTGATTATCAATTATTATCATTTGAAACATGCTCTGGCATAAGAGGGTGTAATGCATCTCCGTCATGCATTATACCATACAAGTCATTGCATAATTTTGGATCCATTTTTTCAGTTTTCTCTAACAAACGACTTACTCCAGATGTAGCATGATTCTTGGAAATGCAGAAGATTCACCAAACGCAAAAAGTTTCATCCCGGTCAGCCTGTGTGGGCTTTGCACGCTGACCTGGGCCAACACTTTTTGAAGACGTATTAAGGCCCTCTTTTATAGTGCATGGCTAAGATATTTATGTATGGGGGATCCACAATTGTTCTTGTGAATATCAGAGCAAGTAAAAACTGTTAAAAAAATATACATGTATATACATAGTGTTAAAACTGTTTTTCGGTCAAATTTTGAGTCTTTATTTGAGGCAATACTGGAACAGTTTGTGCAATAGGCCACTTCTTTTTCATGAACTAACCAAAAACTTATTTTCATCTAATTCTGTATTTGTTTTGCTGTGCATTATTTTTGTTTTTAAGTTTTCATAAGGAGAGTATCAAAACACTTTTCTCTTAACATTTTACAACACTAGCCAAAGCTGAGTAGATCCAATATATGCACAAGAAAAGCCATCAACAATATGTCACTTTTGACCATAAGCTGTGACCTAGATCTTGCATCTTTTTAGCGCATGCTACCTTTGACCTGCTGCTCTGACTTTGACCTTGGAGACTGGGCTATGAAAAGTTTGCTCTGTCTGTTTTCTCATAAGGTGCACACAGGTGTGAAATATTTTCAAGATCAGACCAGAGGTTCAAGAGAAATGGAGCAGACATGATCTAAGAGCATGTGGCCTTTGACTTCCTCTTGTTACCTTGACTTTGATTGATTGATTGACTGAATTGTGTTTTACAATGCTTTCAACAATATTTCAGTCATATCACAGTGACAGCTCACATATTCATGTATTTCCTGGGTTTCACCAGTACTACGCTAGGGCTCTGAAGTGTCAAGAACACTCCTACAAAAAACCCAGTGGAATCAGTGAAGCTTGAACCCAGGGCCTCCAGGTTATGAGTCCAACACTTTACCACTGAGCCATGCAGGACTCCACCTTGACCTTGAAGCCTGGTGTCTGAAAACCCTGCTCTGCCTTTTTTCTCATCATGCATGTTGATGAGAAATATTTTCAGTATAAGACCATGTATTTCAATGTATGTCAGAGATAAAGAGGGGATACATTTAAGAGCATGAGATCCCCCCCGACCTTGACCTCAGAGCCTGGGCTTACAATCTGTGCTCTGCACTTTGTCACATCATGGTGCACACATATGTGAAATATTTCAAATTAGACAAATAGTTCAAAAGATAGAGAGGGATTACAATTTAGGAGCATGTGACCTTTGACCCCCTGTCTTGACCATGACCTTGGATCCTGGGCTCTGAAACTTCCACTCTGCACTTTGTCTCATCAAGATACATGTATACATAAATGTGAAGTATTTCAAAATCAGACAAGATCCTCAAGAGATGCAGAGCAAACACGAAACTGCTAACATACAGATGGAAGGACTACCAGTTGCATAACATATTACATCCCTTCTGGTGTATAAAAAGCCTACATTTTCATAAAAAAAAAAAAGTTGGCCCTTTCACTATTTTATCCCTTTGATAAACAGGTCAAAAGATCAAGAGTCACCATCTTGTACCTCTGGGTGACAACAAATACAAGAATTAGTATTGAGATGAATATAATAACAGAATAATTATAAATTATTATCTGTGTTTTCTCCCTCTCTTCAAAAGTTGACTGGTCAATAAATAGACAAGAAGCCATTTTAGGGTCATTCTTATAAAAATGCCTACAAAAAAAAGAGCCGCAAGCATAGCCCCAAAATCTGACTGCATGACAGCTATTGCCATAAACAATCTTTGGTGAAAAAAAATGTATGGATGCTACCATTTCCATTAGTTTCTAATTATGGTATATCAGTACCTGTATGTATATTCAAGTATTATGAACTTAACCCTTAAGCATGTGACAAAAATTTTAGGTTTAACTAATCTGAAAGCATCACTGCCTGAATTGTGGTACCAGTAGATGTCACTGAAAGGTAGAAAACATTGTCAGAAAAGGAGAAAATGCTAGTCACAAGCATTAACTTCCTTTTCCCACAGTGTTTTTAAGAGCCTTCTCAGTCAGGGTCATTAAAAGTCTGGATTGTGCAGTAAAAAGGGCTACTCCGCAGTGTTGTCTTCATAAAAAAGATTGTAGAAATTGAGAATTTCATCACACTCACT
Source organism: Tridacna gigas (assembly GCA_945859785.2). NCBI lineage: Eukaryota > Metazoa > Mollusca > Bivalvia > Cardiida > Cardiidae > Tridacna > Tridacna gigas. The sequence goes on along the minus strand of OX244030.2, from coordinate 44,156,457 downwards.
TATCTTACTTTAAATCTACATTAAATAATCCAGTGTTTTTCTGGTCATGAGGAACAGGGCCTTAATTGAAAACAGTATGGAAAAAGGACAAAATACTTGGTGAGCACCATTTTCAAATCTTTGAATCATGTTTTAAAGTTTTTAGGTAAAACACGGGTACAAGGGAACAACAAATGTTATAATGGGATCCTGGAGGATTGGATGACACAAGATTTGAAACAATTACATAAACTTAACCCTTTAACACACAATTGCCAGTTTCAATGACCTAGAGGAAGACAGCTTTCGAAAACAATGGTAACCAGCATTTACCTTTTCCCACAATGCTTTCTACCCTTTCAAAGACAATTTCCACTGTTTGAGCCATGTTTAAATTGTCGTCTGCAGTTACTGTCATTTGTTTAGAAGTTAACCAAGTCACATTTTTGCAATGTCTTTGAGGAAAATGGCTTTTGAAAATAATGAGGGAAAGGGAGAAAAGCTGGTATCTAGCATTTTCTCCTTTTCCTATCCCCTTTTCCCACAATGTCTTCAAACCTTTCAAAAACAAACCAATCATTTGAGCCACATTTAAGTTTGTCATCAGCCACATTTAAGTTTGTAGTCAGTAAATGTGTTCAATTTGGACCAGTCTAGAAACTTGGTGTATGGTAAAGAGTTAACTCTCTACCAAACGACAAAATTTTACACTTGCTCATATTGAGAGCATTTGCAGTCAACAAATTAAATGTGACTGAAAAATTAAAACTTTATTTGGGAATGGTAGAAAACGTGGGAAAAGGGAAAAATGCTGGTTACCAGCAATTTTTCGTTTTCCTACAATGTTTTCAAAAGAATTTTTGCTCGGGGTCGTTAAAAGTCGGGATTGTGTGGTAAAGAGTTAAGTAAGTAACATTTAGCATGTTAGTTAACCCTTGTATTGCTAAATAAATAAAGTGCACATTCTTAGTCAGTACAACAGATGCATGTTCACACTTTATTCATCTGGCTGCATGTTTTTAAAGTCGTCTGCTGCAAATTTGTTCCAGGATGTAATGAGTTTCATTAACCCTTTTCACCATTAACCCTTATCCTGCTAAATAAATGGAATGAAATTCTTAAGCAGGTAGTAAAAACCGAATAATGCTATTTCAAACTTATTTCCAAGACAAAAATATCTCCTAATCAGAAAATGTAGATCCAAGATCAGACTGCATGTTCTTTGCAGTCTGACCTTGATCTACACTGTTTGCAAAAGGTCAGTGAGTCGCCCTTAGCAGCCTAGGGGTTAACTTCAGAAATTCCACTTATTACTGGGTTCTAACAATAGATTTTCACGGTTATTGAAGAAGTCTGACTGTAATTGTCACAGTTCAGCAATACGAAGTGGACGTGTAGATCAAAGATCAGACTGCACAATTCTATGCAGTCAGATCTTGATCTACATCAACCGCAAAAGCTACATGTTCATTAGTTGTCAATGGTCATGAAAGAGTTTAACAGAACCAGAAAAATGTCCCATAATGTCATATTGTACAAAAGACCATGGCAATCGGAGATTTTAAACCTTTACCGATTCATCTTGTGTTCTCACAACCTTGAGGTAAAAGTTTTGATAATATTACAGGAAAAGGAGAAAATGCCGGCAACCAGCGTTTTCATCTTTTGCAAAAACATTTTCTATCAAAGACAAATGCCAATATTAAAGCAACATTTACTTTGTCTTCTACAACAGCTTACGACTTGGACCATCCCTAAAAATCTGTCATCAAGTAAGTTCTTTTGGATATACTGTAGTATCATCAGTCAACAAAATTGTTACCATAGCAAGCCCAGAATTTGTAAGGTTCAAAAAATAAATAAATATTTCAATTAGGTAGCATTTAGCTGTCCCTTTCTGACATCAGTCTTTACACTGGGATTTTCACATTCTGTTGTGGGTATACTACAGCCCTTTGTGTCAATCTTTTGGTCCTGAAAATATAAAAGCAGATTATGATACTATAAAGCAGATTATGATATTGATTTATTACAGTAACAGTTTTTGAACATAATAGTGTATAAATGTAATTTCCTACCATAAAATTTAAGTTTGACAAAAAGGTTTTGAAGCCATGAAATCCTCCATTAGCATTGGCATGCCAAGAAATACTGCATACCTAGCTATTGCGATGTAAATCTAGGACACTGCCAGTTTGATCTTCAATATTAGTGGAAATTCTTACCAACCTACCCTGGGCTTGCATTCACAAACTTTCAACATAAAAAACTCAGTCTAATTTTCAAGATTTTTCCAAATTTTACAATAACTCAATTTCTGATTGGTTAAACCTTTCATAGTTTAGCCAATAATTTAGATTTAGACAAAGATGGCCATTTAAAATGGTTGGTGAATAAAGGACCTGAAGTTGCAATAGCCAGTTCTTTTCTACCAACTCTTGAGTTAACTGACGCATTAGAGTCCATCAAAATAAATATGAGCCATGCTCTTACAAAAGGGGGTTTAATGCATCTCCACGATGCATTATACAAATCAAGCCATCATATGATTATGGACCCATAATAGCTACTTTTTAAATAACTGACTTAATCATGCAGTAGACTGGTCCTTGGACATACAGAAAATTGACCAATAGCAAAGTTTCTGGCCAGGTCAGCCTGTGCGGACTGCACAGGCTGACCTGAGTCGATACTTTTTGCAGATGCATTTAGCTCCCTTTTCACAGAGCATGGCTCATACAGAAAATCTAAGGTACAACAAGGTTTCCAAATGGAATCTTAAAATAAAGTAACCTGAGCCTGCCAACAAATTAACTTAATTACTGTACATTCTTTTTAAGCCAGCGGTAAAATATGTAAATAAATTTTCAAAATAGATTCCAAACTTAAATTTTGCACTAAGTCTTAAGTAGATTACTTATTTTGTCTATTCACATAAACCCTTTGACAAACAACAAAATTAGGAATTTTCTAAACTTTAAGCATCTGCAAATGACAAAAAAAAAAAATGTGGGTCAAGTGCTGGTTATCAGGTTTTCTCCTTTTCTCATCATGATTTCAAAAGCCTTTTTCCTCAAGGTAGTTAAAACTCGAGATTGGTAAAGGGTTAACTCTTCACCACACCACCCTGAGATTTTATGACCCTGAAAAAGAAGGCTTTTTAAAACATTGTGGGAAAGGAGATGCAGGTAACAAGTATTTTCCTTTTCCCACAATATTTTATATCCTACCAAAGACAGATCTTGCTATTTGAGCAGTATTTAATTTGTCTTCTGCAAATGCTTTCAACATGGACCAGTTTAAAATTTTTTCGTTAGGTAAGAGTAAACCTTTTACATTGTGATAACACCAAAGTAGAGACTATTCTAAGGAGAAAACACACTTCAAAAACTTCATACTACCGGTATTCAAATCCTGTTAATCGTTTACCAAACAATCCCAACTTTTAACGACTCTGAGACAGAAACCTTTTGAAAACATTGTGGGAAAAGGAGAAAATGCTGGTAACCAGCATTTTCTCCTTTTCCCACAATGTTTTCTACCCTTCCTGAAACAAATTTCACTTTCTGAGTCACATCTATTTTGTTGTCTGCAAACGCTCTCAATTTGGACTAGTCTAAAATTTTGTCGTTTGGGAAAGAGTTAAACACGGATTACTTCATGGAAAATTTCAAATACACTTTGAGTCCTATGTACAGGTTTATTTTTTTTGAAAATCCAAAATATTGCAATACAATAACATTGTCCAGGATCCAATTAATCCCAAACATTACCCATCTCATTCAACTCGTTCGCTACCCATGACAAGTACATTTTGAGGATGGTATAGATCACGATCAGACTGCAAAGAACATGAAATCTAGGTCTGTATTCACCAACCATTCTTTAGAACATTCTTAGTCTTGTTCCTCAAGATTTTGAAAATTTGGACGTAACACAACTTCTGATTGGCTAAACCATTTTGGCTAAATCAAATAGTTTAGCCAATCAGAAGTTGTGTTACTTTCAAATGTAGAAAATTTTGGAGAATAAGACTAAGAACATTCTTAAGAATGGTTGGCGAATACAGACCCTGATCTTGTATCTACAGCATTCACTTCCTGATTCCTAGCCTATGACACAATTTATCTTCAAGGAAAGTGGAAATCTACTTTTAGACCCCAATAAAAGGTTGAATTACTAGAGCTGGTGGTGAAATAAGTAACACTTTACCAGAGAGCAAATTATTTTAATAGTCCATATTCAAAGATTTGCAGATGCAATGTTAAGTGTTGCTAAGGAGGTGTGATTTCTTTTTGAAAGAGGAGAAAACATTGTGGAAAGAGCAGAAAATGCTAGTTATCCCACAATGTTTTCAAAAGCCATCTTCCACAGGGCCATAAAAACCATGATTAGTTGGTACAAGGCTCAGGGGATCTTATCCTGACATTGGAAGCCTATTTCATTACTTTAACTCTTTACCACACCATCCCGACTTTTAACAACCCTGAGAAAGAAGCCTTTTGAAAACATTTTGGGAAAATGAGAAACTGCTGGTAACCAGCATTTTCTCCTTTTCCCAGATATTTTCTACCCTTCCTAAAACAAATTTCAATTTTTCAGTCACGTTTATTTTGTCGACTGCAACTGCTTTCAATTTGGAGTAGTCTAAAATTTTGTCAATTGGTAAAGAGTTAAGCATTTAGTGTAACAGTCTCCACAGCTACCACTGCCAGACATGATGACAGAAATAAACATGAAAATAGGACTCAACACCCAGAGTCTAAGTCTACTTTTCTAATGTCTGTTCACCTCAAACTTCCATTATTTGCAAACTGTTATCATCAAAGTTTCTATTTCTACATTTATTAAGCACTTACTAGAGTTTAAAACATAAAAGGACCAAGAACAATTATCTGCACTTATTACGATGCCAAGAGTTGAACTCAGAAGCTCTGCATTATTGCCAAAGCTTGGAATAAGGTTAAAATATGGAATGAAACAAGACAGTAAATGGTAAAGAACACCTGGGGCTGGTATACGGACAAAGGTGTTCATTTAAACCTTTGTAAAATGTTTTCCTTTAATCATTTGGTGTTGTTTGTTTTTATTTTTCTAACTAAACTTTTGCAACATTTCAAAACAATGATGTTCATGCTGAAAAATGAAACCTTTCAATTTTCTTTATCCCTTAGACTAACAATGACGACCTGAGGGGTTCTTTCTAGAAAGGGGTCAAGATTAGACTGAAGTCCAATCTTGGATCAACACTTTCTGCTATTTTGTAGTATATTCAGACCGGGGGTATAAAGGGGGGAACAGAAATGTAGTGAATGCAGCTCAAGATATGCTTAGCAATCTAAGGGATAAATCCTAACAAGAAAATTGGTGTTTTCTACTTTTATGGGAGTAAAAATAACATGAACAGATGGCAAGATATATCCTGAATATGAATTTCTAAGCCTACATTCGCCAACCATCCATAATATCATTCCAACTCCAATTCAAGCTTTAGAAACTAAACAACTTCTAAATGGGTAAACGATTTGGTAGAGCCAATAAGAAATGGTATAACAATCAGAGGTTGTATCACTTTCAAATTTAAAGAAAATCTTTAGAGTAAGATTTAGAACATTCCTCAGAAAGGTTAATACGGCCCCAGGACCATTTGTATTACAGAGTTATTCTTAGTTAAGTCAGAATAAACATATTCAAGCAAGTAAGAGGAAGGTTAACTCTTTACCAAATGACAAAATTTTAGACTGATCCAAACTGAAAGGATTTGCAGATGACAATTTAAATATAGCTCAAATGATGATTTCTGTTTTGGATAGGGAAGAAAACATTGTGGGAAAAGGAGAAAATGCTGGTTACCAGCATTTTCTCCTTTTCCCACGTTTTCATAAGGCTTCTTTCTTAGGGTCATTAAAAGTCAGGATTGTGTGGTAAAGAGTTAATCAATGTTCATTCACCAAACCACCTGAGGTAAGAAAGGTGTTCATCACAAAGTATGAAATGCTAGTTTTTAACTGTCCCACAACATTTTCCTCCCTCTCCAAGACAAATACCATCAATTTAGCCTCATTTAAGCCTTAAACATAAAATCTTGGGTTTTTACAACACTGAAGAACAAGGGTTTTGAAAACATTGTGGGATGAGGAGGAAATGCTGGTAACCTGCATTTTATTCATTTCCACTGTTTTCAACCATTTCAAAGACTTTTCATTAGATGAGCTATGTTTAAATTGTTGACTGCAAATGCTTTGAATTTGGACAAGTCTAAAATTTTGTTGTTTGGTAAAGAGTTAATTAAAGTGTAGTTTGCAATGTTGCTGTCTGGTAAAGATTTAAAGAGTATTATTATCTGAGGTCATTCATTGTTCAGCATCTTAACATCAACACAAATTCAATTTTCAGATAAACCACACCCTACCAGTAAAACCTTGCAAATCTGAAAAGATGAAATATTCCAAAAACTTCATGTGTAACTTGTGAATGTTTCTACAATGTTGCAAAAGGAAATATTGAAAATATGAAAGACAAGCAAAAGAGTCATTATAATATATAGTAGGTAAGTAAAACCTGGATATCTCAGCTTCTCTTTCACCCTTTTTTTATTCATATACCGGTATTAACCCTTTACCACACAATCCCAACTTTTAACGACCCTGAAATAGAAGGCTTTTGAAAACATTGTGGGAAAAAGAGAAAATGCAAGTAACCAGCATTTTCTCCTTTTCCAACAATGTTTTCTACCATGTCTCAGGTAGAACATGAAATCATCATGTATGCAGCATTTCATATGTCGTCTGCATTTCTGCATTTCATAATCATGTCCATTCCAAAATTTTGTTGTTTGGTAAAGAGTTAATACAGTGATACGTATCAAAGGTCTGACAAAAATTGGCAATTAACCCTTTACCACACAATCCCAACTTTTAACGACCCTGAGAAAGAAGCCTTTTGGAAACATTGTGAGAAAAGGAGAAAATGCTGGTAACCAGCATTTTCTCCTTTTCCAACAATGTTTTCTACCTTTCCCGAAACAAATTTCAATTTTTGAGTCACATTTAATTTGTGGACTGTAATTGCTTTGAATCTGGACCAGTCTAAAATTTTGTCCTTTGGTAAAGAGTTAAGATAAACTTTTAATGAGTGAGTCTAGAAAAATGTAAATGCATGCCTTTAGTGAGCTTAGTTATATCTTTATAGACAAATTTAATAAAATTTTATCTAAGAAGGCTAACAAAATGTCACATACTTTTTATCACATAATGATATCTCACAAAATCAGAATATGCAAAACCATACATGCACACATGGGAATATCCAGAAGTAAAACCTAATTTCCCTTATGAAAACAGTATAAATTGACATCACAAATCACATCACATAATGCTTTTTTAAAAAATGTGTGAGGTAAGAAAATTTTGTAATGGCTGTATTAAACTCATGACATGGGAGGTTTTGATAAATACTAGTCTGATCCTGGTCAATAACTTCTGCCAAAGTGCCATTTAAAAAAATTCTGCTTTGTGTTAGCTGAGAGTTAAGACATACAATTAAGTGTGAAATTACTTTTATCCACAAGTTTTTCATAACAAACTTAAAAAATCTATCATCTGCTGTGTGTTAAAATCTGTATTTTTTCTTCCCTTTCTTATATATTTTTATGAGAAATGTGATACGGTGATTAGTAACTGTGACTGTCATGGGGTTTAATACACCATTATACCAGCTTAAAGATATAAAGGGCAACTATTTGTTTTGATATAAAACTGAAACTTTGTTACATTCTTGCAGCAAGACTAAAAATGCTTGTGAAGTTTGACAGAGAGCAGAATATACATACTTGTATTTTTATCAATAAGTTACCATTATTAATTTTATTGCCCTTGAGAGCTAACTTACCTAAGTTTATAACTATAGTATATATCAGTGAATAAATAACTATGAAACAAATAATGTATGCAATACAATTTCAAACTGCCAGTTAAAGGTTAGATATTACATCAATTTTGCATGTTGGAAGTATTAAATTTTTTTATTCATTACTGACCATTAATTTTGATGATACTGAAAACTTCCACTTACAGTATGGATCATCATCATAAGTAAAGGTTTAAAACATGAATAAATGTGAAGATGCTGTCAAAAAGATAGATTGATAGATAATTTATTCTGACATGCACATAAGTACATAGTCATATACACACAAAAATATTGTGATAACAAGAGGGCCATGATGGCCCTGTATCACTCCACTGGCTTATAAATATAAACCATAAATACTAAACATTTCAATTCTGAGCCAAATGGTTTCAAAATGAAGACTTACAAAGTTTTCTCTGTAAAAGCCCATGTGAAAGTTGAGACCCGCAGGGCAAAGCCATTTTTGATCCCAGAGCTATAATTACTTGAACCCAGGTAGAGGTCCACAAGATAAAACCACATGCCAAAATAATACAAGTCTATGCTGTATGGTTATAAATAAAGTCATTTTCAAGTTTCGTCCATATGAAGCCTCTGTAAAACATAAGACCCCTGATGCAAGGCTAATTTCAAAAAAAAAAAAAAAATCAAAAGTGATCCAGTGTTGGTAGCCCTTGGGTTTGTGGTTAGGAGCAAAAAGATTTTTTGAATTTTCATGCCATAAGCACATGTTTATGACCCATGAGATAGGACTAATTTTGACATAACTTGAATAACTTTGGAAGAGGTTATTTAGATTACACTCATACAATATTACAGCTGTAACTCAAGGTAAGGAACAAGAAGACCTTTTAAGTTCTCACTGTATTAGCCTATGTAAAGCTTGTGACTTATTGGGTGAAGCAGTTTCAGAGACGATAAGCTTGTTGGCCTTAGGCCTGTGGAGCTAAAAAGCAGTATCTTATTCATGAGCTACAATGACGTTAGTAAATACAAGCTTTTGGAAAAGATTTTTAAAGGTTTTTCTATATTTTTCAGTTTTGTAGCCATAGCAACCATAGCTTTTAACAGAACTTAATTCTTTGAAGACATTCTGAAGAACATCATGGCAAGATGATATCTGTAAAGTCTGGTCAAAATTGGAAGAGTGGTTTCAATGGAAAAGATGGAACAATCTTGTTAGAAGTCTACAATATGAATCGGCATGCGAAATTTTTATAGCCCCAGGCCTTACAGTAAGGATACAAAAAGATATCTTAAGTTTTCACTATGTAAGCCTATCTAAAATTTGTGAACCCTGGAGTGGGACAAATTTTGATCCCAAGGCTCAAAACATGCCAAATTTGTTAGTCCTATGCTTTATGGTTAGAAACAAGAAGATTGTCGAGAAGCCTTCACTATATAAGCCCTTATAGAACTTTGACCCCAGGGCTACAGTCGGACTACATGAGGAATATGTGTATTAGAAGAATAACATGCCAAATTTGGGAGTTCTTGGCCTTATGGCTAGTAACAAGACGGTTTCTGAAGTTTTCACTCCATAAACCCATGTAAAACTTGTGACCCCTGGTGCAGGGCCAAACTTAATCCTAGGGCTGTAACTTGGGCCCTCTTTGTAGTTGTCCACTAGATAATGCTATGATTATGCAAAATTTGGTAGCCCTAAGCCTTATGGCTATGTACACCAAGATTTAAAAGTTTTCCCGATATAAGCCCATGTAAATCTTGTGAACCCCCCCCCCCCACCCCCCCCCTGCATGAGGCCAAATTGACCCCAGGACTGTAATTTGGGCACTTTGGTAGACCCCCACTAGATCAAGCTAAATGCAAAATTTGGTAGCTCTAGGCCTTATGGCTAGGTACAGGAAGATTTCTTAAGTTGTCACTATGTAAGCCTATGTAAAACTTGTGTCCCCTGTGGCGGGGCCAAATTTGACCCCAGGGCTAAAATTTTGGCACGCTTGATAGAGGCCCACTAGATATAGCTACATGCAAAATTTGGTAGCTCTAGGCCTTATGGCTAGGTACAGGAAGATTTTTAAAGTTTTCTCTATATAAGCCTATGTAAAACTTGTGACCCCTGGGGCTGAGCCAATTTTGACCCCAGGGCTATAATTTGAAGAAACATGATAGAGGTCTACTAATTAAAGCTACATGCCAAATTTGGTAGCCCTATGCCTTATGGTTTCAGACAAAAATATTTTTAAAGATTTCCAATATTTTTCAGTTTTGTTGCCATGGCAACCAGAGTTTTTGAAGGAATGAAATTCTTTCAAGAAATTCTGAAGAGGACCATGACAGGATCATTTCTGTGAAGTTTTATGAAAACTGGATGGGTAGTTTCAGAGAAGAAGATGTTTGAAATAAAAGATAATGCACGGATGGACGGACGGACGCACGACGGACACCGGGCCATGACATAAGCCCGCTGGCCTTTGGCCAGTGGAGCTAAAAATGAATCAAGAATCTACCTAAAAACAGACTAAAAAAAACCAACAATTTTCTCAGAGAATCTAAACTAATTGGTATATACAGTGCATACAGTACTTATGAATGAACTTTTTAAGTCAATTATCAAAAATATGGAAAAACAATCTTTACAGTGCTTGTACAATGCCTGGCTAAGCAATTTACTTTTATTATTTGAACACAGAAGTTGTAACATCTTAAAAGTACTTGGACTTCTATGGTAATATTTTTGTATATTTTTTTTCTTAATACATAATACAACAGACATTTCAATATAAAAAGGAATTCATCCTCTATTCACCAGAGTTACAGAGGAGACAAATGTGTTTATTTATATGGTTTCTGTTTGGACTGAACTGACCAGCTTGTATTCAGAGAAAATGAGATGAAGTTCTTAACTTGGAAATTAAGGTACAACTATTTGATGGAAACCATCTAAATATGTTTCATTAATACAGTTTTCTTTCATATGCTTAATATACAAGTGTAAAGAAGGCAGTGCTGATATTGTTGCAAAGAAACTTTGGGTAAAACTATGTAAAGCCTTTGCTTAAAGATTAAAAGCAACAATGTATTCAAAAGTGGTCCACTGCAAGGGCTCAATACTCAATGCATCTAGAGAAAAAATTATGTGATGTATCTAACAAATATTTTTTTTTACTTTTGAAATAACAAAGAAAATGATTGTTTCATTCTGTGCAAAGTTTCCGAAAAAACATCTCATTTTGAAATTTTTCATACAACAAACCACACATCAATATTTATATTTCTTTGACCTTAAGGCTTGGTCTCTGGTACTTTTGATAAAAATCAAGATAAAATTGCACAGTACACTTGGTCTGATCTCAGATCAACATTGTTCCCTATGTTTTTAAAACACTGTAACTGTAAAAATTCAGCTCTTCTTGCTGCACAAAACAATTTCATTTACATAAGTGTTTAATGGTTACTGAAAGAATGTAATCCAAGCAAAATGGAAACAATAGTTTGAATTTAATGAAACTTGGTTGGTAGGCATTGAAGGCCACATAATGCATGTACCTGGAATATAATAAATCAAAATGCTAAATAAGCGATGAACGAAAGATTTGCTATGAAAGAAAATAATCCTGTAGAAAAATAACTCATTTAGCTGTAGTTGTGCAAAGCTTTGCTCTTAGAGCACCAAATGAATAAAACTGTACTATTTTTTGAAAATAACTCTGAACTACCCGTATTTGCGATTTCAATACTTTGTCAGTCAGCCTCAGTATCTCACAAATTATCCAACACAGGTCCTGGTTGATTTACAACCAGACTGCATATCAGGGTTTTTTCAGGTTTTGATCTTTGGTCATCATAATATTAAACTCAAGACAAACTGCACCTGATATTTTTTTCAAGGTAACACACAAGCCTTTACAGATAGATACAGGGAACATTTTTTTAACATGGGTAATGTTATCTGTAATATAATCATAATTTTACAGTGCCACACCATTTATATAATCATTGGTAACAGTTCACCTATATGTATATTTCGAAGATCTTTCTGTAAAGATGAAAACATATTCCATTTAAGCATCAACAAATTCATCTATTAACTTTGGTGGTGTATAAAATTCAGATGCAAGAATTATAAATGTCAGTAATATTTCTTTGATATACAAACAAAAAATGATTTTCAGCATGTACCCAGGTATACAAAGCGGTTAACATTATGACTTGAATAATCATTTAACTCTTTACCTATGAAATCTTAGACTTTCCCAATTTGAAAAGATTTTCAGATGACAAACTAAATGCTGTTCAAACGATTGGATGTGTCTTTGACAGAGTGTGAAACGTTTTAAGAAAAGGATAAGTGCTTATTAACAGTATTTTCTCCTTTTCTAACAATGATTTCAAAGGCTTTCTCTTTTCCGGGTTTTTAAAACTTAGGATTGTCTGATATAGAGGTAATTCTGTAATTTGTAAAATAACGGAACTTTTTAAAGTCAACAAATAAAAAAAAGTTGTAGCCTTCTAGAGTTCACACACCATTGAAATAATCAACAAGCTCTATGCAGGCTGCTTTCCCCAAAGTCTTCCAAATCGCAAATATAGCTTCAGACAGCTTGTTTGGTCCGTTATCAAAAGATGGGTGCTCATATTACAAAGCTGCAAACGGTATCCTTATTGGTATAATTTGAGCACTTCTTTTACAAAACTTCATAACCTCCTTAGTCGCATAAGAGATCTTTTTATGCATAAGGGTACATTTTAAATAGCAATACGACTGATTTAAAAATTTTGGACTGTTCCATGCCAAGAAGTAAAATAAACAGGAGTATTTTTTATCAAATATGCGTATTTTAGGCGACTATAACTATGCAAATGAACCAGCAAATTCCCTTGCGCATCAGAGGAAAAAAAACAAATACATAAAAACACATAAACATACCTGGAAATGATGCATGGAGTTTCATTATTCCAAAATTATTATCACAATTTCAATACATACAACTTGCTCATGACTACAACTACTGGTACTTTTATTATTTCAAACCTCCCCCCCAAAAATAAATAAATAAATAAATGAAAAAAAAATATAAATAAAAAACAAGATAAATATCAAATGCACTAGTCAACTATCATTCAGTAAAATGCACTAAAAAAATTTGGGAAGCATACTTAAATAGTTTGAAAATTTTTCTGAAAACCCTAAACCTGGTTGGCCTTTTTGGTGATACCACTAGTGTATAAGTTTCCTTCTTATCTTGATACAAGTTGTGTATTATGAAGCTTATCTTTCATGTAAAAATATGGTGAAAAAATGTGGCCTTTCTCTGTATTCAAATTTCAAATAATATCTCCACCAAATATGTACAAAAATTTGATCTGGACAACAAATCTTCCTACAAAAGCAAATAACTGAACAACAAAGTGTAAAACTATCTCCGAATGTAACCCCAGGTCTTATTTCCTTCTTTTAATTTTCATTGATTATTTCCCCCTCTTCTTTAATCAAATTAAAATTAACCATGCTCAAGGAAGTCCCCTAACTGTAATCAAGTATGTAAAAACAGCACAAAAAAGCATGGCAAAAATCAAAAAGTCAAAACAAGGGTGAAAAATAAACCCCCACTAAGTCTCTTCATTATAAATCTGCAATCAGTTCCACCTGATATAATGCAAAATATACTTTTGAACTAGCCAATCATAGTGAAAAGATATTGGTGTTGCCAAACCCTATAATTCTATTACCACTATGTGCAAACCATGTTGCCCTTTGGCCAGTGTTTAAGTTGTATATGGCATTTCTCAGCATAATGCATTGATAAATGATGCAGCTCTTATTCTATCATGGATTTAGACTTTGTAACCTCCTGAGACTCACCGTTGTTTTCTTTACAGTATAATGTTAGAAACCTTGTTTGTTTTAAAAGGTGTAACTTCGTTTCCTGCTCAAGCTGTCAACACTCAGGCTACTTTCAAACTAAAACAGTTGATTTATTACTATATTTTATGTTGCTTTCAACATTATTTCTGTCATATCACCACTACAACTCATTTATTAATGTGTGACCTGAATTTCATGCCATTTTCTACATTACTTTAGTTACATCCTAGCAGCTAGTGCCCCTGTCAATGCCTTTACAGCAAAGAATCACCGCCTTTCTGGAGATTCTTTGATTAGAACTTCTCAAAGGGAAACCAAACTTCAACTTCTAAAGTAACTGTAACTAAGTTTTAATAGTAATATTCCTGGTTTCAATGCTTGCTTCCTGGTGATCAAATCTGTATTTGGGCCAAAAATGCCATGGTTTCACAATATGAAAATATCAAGGATTTTAGCCCAGAATTAAGGTTCTCAGATGTTCAATTTCAATACCACTCTTTTCACTGTCGTTGACTAAGAAAGCTTTTGTGTTTCATAAATAGCAAAGATATATCCCATATCTCTCATTTCCATCATCTACCGTCTGCTACAAAGATTGCTTTTGTGTGTTTCATGAAAAGCAAAGATATATCTACTATTTAACTACTTTCATTTAATTCAACTATTGGAAAGCAACACTCACTGTATGTGATACTGACGAAATTTCGTCATAAACTAATAAAAGACTGGTGACAATGTTTACAACAAGACCCTATTTTTCATGTATAAACATAAACACAGATACCAGTTGTATGATCAGAGTATATTTCAAACTAAATAGCTTGAAATTTGATCCCTTTTCCAGACAACAAAATTTATGACTTGTCAAAATTCAAAGCACTGACAGATAACCAAATTTATGCTGCTCAAGTGATGAGATTTGTCTGTGAGAGGGTAGAAAACATAGTTGTTTCCCAACAGGAATTGTTTGGAAAAGGGTTAACCAAAAACCTTACACTGTTGTGTTAAGAAAGATCATTATTCTTGAATAAGCTTCAGAGCTTTTTTCTGTTAAATCCAGCTTGGTGTACAGAAGGTTACAAAAGCCTAAAATTTGAGTCCATGCTGTTAGTAAATGATGATTATAAATGAATGTAATTGCATCTTCTCAGACCTGTAAACTGTCTTATTCGGTTCCATAATGCTGAGCTGAAGAAACAAGAGGAATGACTACTTAACTCCTAACAAGCTATGAGCAATGTGACCTATTACTGTAAAGCTGTTTTTCAACTTACCAAAAACTATAAAAAAAATTGTTAAATTCTTAAGCTATTTCATCAGGAAAAATAATTATGCACAGGTAGATAATTTATATAAGTCATTTTGCTTCTCAATATTTTGGCACACACTTTTTTCCTTGGGGGAACAGGAACAGTATTTATTCAAACAGCAGAGTAAAAAAGAAACATGTGGGGAAGCTTACTGCTCTTGAAAAGTTGTTTACCAAAATATTGAGAAACACAGTGATGCAGTATAGTACAAATGACACTGAAGTCAAACATTTGATAGAAAGAAAAATTATGAAAGTACCAAGAGCATCATGGAAACAGAGTACTGGCTTGTAAAAGTAAACACAGCCGTTCAAAAGCCTCAAGGTCATCTTAAGTTTTATTTGAACCATAGTTGGTTAAGTTGCTTTTGAGAACATTGTAGACTTTGATCAGACTGCACAAATCAGCATGATCTTGAATATCTATGCTACCCAAAATAATGAATGAGCCTGAAGTTAGCACTTTTAACTAATTTTGTATGTTAAACTTGATTAAGGTTAATGCTCCGAAAGCCCTTCACACATGAAGTAGCCTTTGCTGTAAAAAAGATTAAGATCTGATTGCACAAAATGTGCAGTCTGATCTTTGATCTATGCTGTTTGCTTTGCTCAGACATTCTGGAAAAAAAAAAACTTGCAATTGCAATTACTTGGGTCTTATTTCTATACTGAAAATATCTGCTAGATTTATTTTGGCGCTCTAAGGGTTCACATGTAACACAAAGACAGTGATGGTATTAGCTCTTTACCAAGCAACAAAAATTATAACTACCATTAACCATATTGCGAGAATTGGCAGATGATACTTTAATTATTGTGTAAATGATTAGATTTGTCTTGCAAAGGGAAGGAAAAATTGTGGGAAAAGGAGAAAATGCAAGTTAACAGAATATCCTCCTTTTCCCATGTTGTTTTCAAAAACTTTCTACCAGGTGGTTAAAACTGGGATTGTTTGGTAATGGGTTAAATACACAATGGGATCGACTGGAGAAAACTGCAGAGGTTTATCTGAATCTATAAAGTAAGCTGATGGTTTTCTTTGTAAAATTTGACATAATTTGCTTTTATATTCATATAATTGAAGGTTGGTGTGTTTTTGGGAAAGCTTTTACCAGTTCAGCTAAGTATCAATTTTACTTTGTAAGGAAGAAATGAGGCACTGTTGAACCTAGATGATTTGAATCAAGGAAGAAACAAGAGGGCCATGATGGCCCTGTATCGCTCCACTGGCTTATAAATATAAACCATAAAGAGATGTCTTCACTATATAAGCCCTTATAAAACTTTGACCCCAGGGCTACAGTCGGACTACATGGGGAATATGTGTCTAAGAAGAATAACATGCCGAATTTGGGAGTTCTTGGCCTTATGGCTAGTAACATAACGGTTTCTGAAGTTTTCTCTCCATAAACCCATGTAAAACTTGTGACCCCTGGTGCAGAGCCAAACTTAATCCTAGGGCTGTAACTTGGACCCTCTTTGTAGTTGTCCACTAGATAATGCTATAATTATGCAAAATTTGGTAGCCCTAAGCCTTATGGCTATGTACACCAAGATTTAAAAGTTTTCCCTATATAAGCCCATGTAAATCTTGTGAACCTGCCCCCCCCCCAGCATGAGTTCAAATTGACCCCAGGACTGTAATTTGGGCACTTTTGGTAGACCCCACACTAGATCAAGCTAAATGCAAGATTTGGTAGCTCTAGGCCTTATGGCTAGGTACAGGAAGATTTTTAAAGTTTTCTCTATAAAAGCCTATGTAAAACTTGTGACCCCTGGGGCAGAGCCAATTTTGACCCCAGGGCTATAATTTCAAGAAAAATGATAGAAGTCTACTACATAAAGCTACATGCCAAATTTGGTAGTCCTATGCCTTATGGTTTCAGACAAGAAGATTTTTAAAGATTTCCAATATTTTTCAGTTTTGTTACCATGGCAACCAGAGTTTTTGAAGGAATCAAATTCTTTCAAGAAATTCTGAAGAGGACCATGGCAGGATCATTTCTGTGAAGTTTCATGAAAATTGGATGGGTAGTTTCAGAGAAGAAGATGTTTGAAATAAAAGTTAACGCACGGACGGACGGACGGACGGACGGACGGACGGACGCACAACGGACACCGGGCCATGACATAAGCCCGCTGGCCTTCGGCCAGTGGAGCTAAAAATGTGTTCAAACTTTACTTACTTAATCTTTGTTTACCACTTTTCTAGAATGTAGTGTATATGTCAGAGCTAACATAATCTCAGGTACATCATGTAAATTGTTTGTAAGTATAAATATTTGAATCATATATAACACTGCCATCTATTACAAACAAGAGGGCAATGATGGCCCTGGATCGCTCACCTGAGTAGAATGCCTTAAAGGTATTTCTTTAATTTGACCAAGTGACCTAGTTTATGACCCCAAGTGACCCAATTTCAAACTCATATTTCACGAAGATAAACATTCTGACCAATTTTCAAGTCAACTGAGCAAAAAATGTGGCCTCTAGAGTGCCCTAAAGGTATTTCTTTAACTTGACCTAGTGACCTAGATTATGACCCCACGTGACCCAAATTTGAACTGGTCTTGGACTTTATCAAAAGAAACATTTTAACCAATTTTCAAATCAACTGAATAATAAATGTGGCCTCTAGAGTGCCCACTAGGTATTTCTTTAATTTGACCAAGTGACCTAGTTTATGACCCCAGTTGACCCAAATTCAGACTCATGGGAGACTTTATAAAGACAAACATTCTGACCAATTTTCAAGGCAATTGAGCAAATAATGTGGCCTCAAGAGTGCCCACAAGGTATTTGATTTGACCTAGTGACCTAGTTTATGGTTCCAGGTGACCCAAATCCAAACTCATCTGATATTTCATCAAGACAAACATTCTGGCTAAATTTCAGGTCATTTGAGCAATAAATGTGGCCTCCAGAGTGCAAACAAGGTATTTCTTTAATTTGACCCAGTGACCTAGTTTATGACCCCAGTTGACCCAAATTCAGACTTATGTGAGATTTTATAAAGACAAACTTTCTGACCAATTTTCAAGGCAATTGAGCACATAATGTGGCCTTAAGAGTGCCAACAAGGTATTTCTTTAATTTGACCTAGTGACCTAGTTTATGACCAAAGATGACCCAACTTTGAACTCAATGAACTCGTTGTGCTTAGATGGGCAAACAAACTTAGAGGAGAATCACTACATACCAAATATCAAAGCTCTACGCCTTCCAGTTTCGAAGAAGAATTTTAAAGTTTTCCTTCTTTGTTCCAATGTTCGAACTTGTGACCCCCGGGGCTGGGCGAGTTTTGACCCAAGCAGCATCCTTGGAACAAACTTGGTAATGGTCCACTAGGAGATGCTACATACCAAATATCAAAGCTCCACACCTTTCGGTTTCAGAAAAGAAGAATTTTAAAGTTTTCCTTCTTTGTTCCTATGTTTGAACTTGTGAACCCCAGGGCTGGGCCAGTTTTGACCCCAAGGGCATCATATGAGCAAACTTGGTAGAGGTCCACTAGAAGATGCGACATACCAAATATCAAAGCTCCACGCCTTTCTGTTTCAGAGAAGAAGATTTTTAAAGTTTTCCTTCTTTGTTCCTTTGTTCGAACTTGTGACCCCCGGGGCAGGGCCAGTTTTGACCCCAGGGGCATCATATGAACAAACTTGGAGAGGTCCACTAGAAGATGCTACATACCAAATATCAAAGCTCTATGCCTTCCTGTTTCAGAGAAGAAGATTTTTAAAGTTTTCCTTCTTTAGTCCTTTGTTCGAACTTGTGACCCCCGGGGCAGGGCCAGTTTTGACCCCAGGGACATTATATGAACAAACTTGGTAGAGGTCTACTAGGAGATGCTACATACCAAATATCAAAGCTCTACGCCTTCCAGTTTCAGGGAAGATAATTTTTAAAGTTTTCCTTCTTTGTTCCTTTGTTCGAACTTGTGACCCCGGGGCGGGGCCAGTTTTGACCCCAGGGGCATCATATGAACAAACCTGGTAGAGGTCCACTAGGAGATGCTACATACAAAATATCAAAGCTCTACGCCTTCAAGTTTCAGAGAAGAAGATTTTTAAACTTTTCCTTCTTTGTAACTATGCTTGAGCTTGTGACCCTCGGGGCGGGGCCAGTTTTGACCCCAGGGGCATCATATGAACAAACTTGGTAGAGGTCCACTAGGAGATGCTACATACCAAATACCAAAGCTCTGTGCCTTCTGGTTTCAGAGAAGAAGATTTTCAAAGATTTTGCATTTTTTTCCTTTTTGTTGCCATGGCAACCAAAGTTAAGGGTGGAATTCAATTCTTTGAACAACTTTGGTAGAGCTTCACCCAAGGAACATCCCTGCCATCAAGATTCATCAGGATTGGCCCAGTGGTTTAGGAGAAGAAGATGTTTAAAGACATTGTTGATGGACGCCGGACATTGGGCATTGTGCTCAGGTGAGCTAAAAACAAGAGGGCCATGATGGCCCTGTATCGCTCCACTGGCTTATAAATATAAACCATGAAGAAAAGTCTTCACTATATAAGCCCTTATAAAACTTTGACCCCAGGGCTACAGTCCGACTAAATGGGGAATATATGTATTAGAAGAATAACATGCCAAATGTGGGAGTTCTTGGCCTTATGGCTGGTAACAAGATGGTTTCTGAACTTTTCACTCCATAAACCCATGTAAAACTTGTGACCCCTGGTGCAGGGCCAAACTTGATCCTAGAGCTGTAACTTGGGCCCTCTTTGTAACTGTCCACTAGATAATGCTATAATTATAAGCAAAATTTAGTAGCCTAAGCCTTATGGCTATGTACACCAAGATTTAAAAGTTTTCCCTATGTAAGCCTATGTAAATCTTGTGAACCTCCCCTCCCCCCCCACCCCAAGTATGAGGCCAAATTGACCCCAGGACTATACTTTGGGCACTTTTGGTAGACCCCAACTAGATCAAGCTAAATGCCAAATTTGGTAGCCCTATGCCTTATGGTTTCAGACAAAAAGATTTTTAAAGTTTTCTCTATATAAGCCTATGTAAAACTTGTGACCCCTATGCCTTATGGTTTCAGACAAGAAGATTTTTAAAAATTTCCAATATTTTTCAGTTTTGTTGCCATGGCAACCAGAGTTTTTGAAGGAATCAAATTCTTTCAAGAAATTCTGAAGAGGACCATGGCAGGATCATTTCTGGGAAGTTTCATGAAAATTGGATGGGTAGTTTCAGAGAAGAAGATGTTTGAAATAAAAGTTAACGCACGGACGGACGGACACACGACGGACACCGGGCCATGACATAAGCCCGCTGGCCTTCGGCCAGTGGAGCTAAAAACTGATATTAAGGATAAGAAAATGGTATTAATTACACGAACAGTTCTGGTTTTCAGACTCAAATGATATGCTTTGTCTTTGATAGGGAAGAAAACATTGTGAGAATAGGAGAAAATGCTGGTTGATAGTATTTTCTCCTTTTCCCACAATGTTTTCAAAAGGCTTCAACATCAGGGTCGTTAAAAGTCGGGATTGTGTGGTAAAGGGTTAAAGGAAAGCACTGTAACATTCTTTTGTGCCTACATATTCAGCACGGTGAATCCTTTTGTACATTGTGGCTTCTACATTCTGCATCAGAGAAAATTCTTTCAATGTGTTTGGCACCTGAACCATTAATTCTTGAAGAACATACTAACTCAAAACACCTTTTCTGAATTTTATATATCTTACATGAAGATGATAGTTAGCCAATAAAACATGCTTTCAAAGTGCAAGATGTTTTTTGTTGTTATTGTTGTAGTGTAGAAATTTCTAACACAGAGAATAATTCTTGATTTAAGGTAGCTTGTAGCTTGAAATGAAAAAGCTATTGCAAAATAAACGCAAAACATTTCTGCTAGAAACTAAATACTAAGCCTTGTAATAAGAATGATAAATGCATGTAAGTCATTTGTTACCTTGGTGAGTTAACAGGACTATTGCCACTTCTTGAAGCGCTACCTCGGGGCGGATCTTTTACAAAGTTTCGACATGATGCCAACTTGTTTTCTAGAGCCTGAAAAAGAGAATTTCTGATAAAATATTACACGTTCTTCTCGGTTAAACATTGCTAGAATTGCAAACTATCAATTGGAAATTCAATTCAAAATCGAACAGATTATCTACATACATTCAGTTTACTAGCAAGAGTGTCATGCATGCCTAGTACTTGAAAGACAGATAAATATCTTTCACTTAGGTACATGAATGTTGTTTACAGTAACATTAACAGCTCAGGCCATTTAGCTGTTTACCACGAAAATTTTAGACCTGTCCATATCGAAAGTATTTGCAGACAACAAATTAAATGTGGCCCAAATGATGGTATTGGTCTGTGAAAAGGTGTAAAACATTGTGGGAGAAATGCTGATACAAGCATTTTTTCAGTGTTTTCAATAGCCTTGTATGGTAAAAGTTTAATTATAATGAATATGTCGTGAGTAAAGAACTGTTTGTGTAACAAGCAACTGTTTATTTTCAACAGTTTTTAAAAGACATTTACCATAGGTGTGTAATAGACTTAGTACTATTTTCTGCTATGTAGGCTGAAACAGATTGGAAAAACAGTCCTGTCTTTCAGTCCATTACCATATGATCCCGAGTTTTAACAACACTTTGAGATTAGACTTTTGAAAACCTTGTCGGAAAAGGAGAAAATACTGGTAACCAGACTGTTTTCTGTCCTTTCAGAAACAAATCCAAATTTATTTTGTCATCTGCAAATGCTTTTAATTTGGACCAGTCTAAAATATTGTTGTGTAGTAAAGAGTTAAACAAAATCTCCATCATTAACTCTTTACTAAACAATCATGACTTTTAACAACCCTTAAGAAAAATCCTTTTGAAAACATTATGGGAAAAGGAGAAAATGCTGGTAACCAGCATTTTCTCTTTTTCCCACAATGTTTTCTACCCTTCCCAGATCAACTTTCAATTTTTAAGCCACAGTTGATTTATTGTCTGCAAATGCCTTCAAGTTGGACCAGTCTAAAATTTTGTTGTTTGGTAAAGAGTTGAATTATAATAGGGGTGGTAAGAGTACTAACTGCAGCTTTTTAACAGTTGACTTTTGTAGTCACACTTATGCCTAAATGCAGAGATTGCTCACAGCAGGTAATTTTATCATAAATCTGATATTCTTTGGCTGATATTTATCTCATTGTTTAAACTCTTTACCACATGACAAAATGTTAGACCTTTCCAAATTGAAAGCATTTGCAGACGACAAAAAAAAATGTGACTCAAGAATTGAAATTTGTTTAGGATAGGATAGAAAACATTGTGGGAAAAGGAGAAAATGCTGGTAACCAGCATTTTCTCCTTTTTCCACAATGTTTTCAAAAGCCTTCTTCCTCAGGGTTGTTAAAAGTTAGAATTGTGTGGTAAAGGGTTAAATTGAGGGTCCCTCAAATTACATTACTAATATTTGAGCTATGCTCTGTGAAAAGGGGGTTTAATGCATCTCTGTGATACATTACACCAGGCAAGTCATCACATAGTTATGGACCCATATCCATTCTGCTTAACCCTTTACCACACAATCCTGAGTCTTAACGACCCTGGGGGAGCTTTTTGAAAACATTATGGGAAAAGGAGAAAATGCTGGTAACCAGCATTTTCTCCTTTTTCCACAATGTTTTCTACCTTTCCCAAATCAAATTTCAATTTTTGAGTCACATTTATTTTGTCGTCTGCATATACTTTCAATTTGGAAACGTCCAAAATGTTGTCGTTTGGTAAAGAGTTAACAACTGGCTGAATTCCAAGGTAGAACAGTCATTCGGAATGCGCAAAATTTACTAATAGTAATTGCACAAAATTTTGACACACATCAGCCTGCGCAGACTGCCCAGGCTGACCTGGGTCAAAATATTTTACAGATGCATTAAACCCCTTTTCACAGTGCATGGCTTAATCATTATACACCAGCAAATGTACCTTCACTGAAAAAGAGAACAATGAAGTAAGTTCGTCAAAGCAAAAACTTCATGTCTCAAACAAATTGTTGCAGTTCAGGCCAGATGAAATTAATAAAGCAAAGAAATGAATACTATCACCACACAAGGGCATAGGAATGCATGCCAGATATGCACTCTACATAAAAACGAACATCTTTAAAATACATGCACAATGATGATAAATGAAGTTTCAACATTTTCATTACTCCTATTCTGATGTGTTTGTGTTGTACTTTCTATATACCAAGCCACGTTCATTTCTGTTTGCAGTGTCATCTCTGAGATCATATGATAAAAAGATAAAACCTTCATCTCTGTAAAATTGACTGTCCCGAGTTCATTTTGAAGCCTTTTCCTACATCACAAGTTGTTAGAAGACTTAATTCTGTAAAAATTGAGAAGTGCCACCACACAAGACAGGTACTTTCTCAAAACAGGTAAATTTCTTGTAAAATTGATATACTGAACTCTTAGGATAGGCTGGCATAACCTATAACCACACTACAAAATTTAAAACTAGTCCAAAGTGATTGTACTTGCAAATGATAAATTCAATATATCTAAAAAGATTATTTCTGTCTTTGCAATGTAAGAAACATTGTGAGAAAAGGAGAAAATGCTGGTTACCAGCATACTTTCCTTTACGCTCAATGTTTCAATAGCCGTCTTCTTCAGGGTCATTAAAACAAGAAATTGTGAGGTAAAAGGCTCATACAAATGGCCACTATGATAGACTTGGGTGTACTTTACATATCCATAGACTATTTTCATCTGATTTTCATTTTCTTCAGAACCTGGATAGCAAAGCGTCCAAGTAAAATAGGATGAAGGGATTTTTATATACTCACGCCAACTTTGCGTAACAAATCCCCAACAATGTTAAGGGCAGAAATTCTAGCAGAAGGGGTGAGAGGGGTGCCACCATTCATGGCAGGGATACCTGCAAACAAAACACAAAAAAAATCACTACAATGCAATGATTGAAGAGGTACAGATAAATGGGGTTTTTGAGGTGAATGATTTATTTCTTAAGTTCTTTTTTCGAACCGTTTTTGTGGATTCTCTTGACCCTTTACTAGACAAAAAAGATGTGGCCTTGTCTGTATTTAACTCTTTACCATACGACAAAATTTGAGACCCGTGTCCAAATTGAAAGTATTCACAGATGACAACATAAATGTTACCCAAAAGAAGAAATTTGTCAGTCATAGGGTAGAAAACAGTGTATGAAAAGAAAATGCTGGTTATCAGTATTTCTTCCTTTTCTCGCAATGTTTTCAATAGCTTTCTTCCTCGGGGTAATTAAAAGTAGGGATTATGTGGAAAAGGGTTCATGCACTTGCAAACAACAAATTATGGCTTCAAAGTATGGGATTTGTCTATGAAAAGTAACCAGCATTTTCACCTTTTCACACATTATTTTTAAGATCCTTCAAAGCATGTTTGTGAAAACTTGGGATTGTGTAGTATAGGGTCAATTGTCTCTCATCGATACAATTCTACTGAAATACCCACAATAAAGGTTTCAGCAAATACATCTTTTCAGAATTTGAATCCCTGTATTATCTGGACCTCATGATGAGTAATAACAAAAATAAAAACAGGATAAAAAAATCTGGCACAATAGAATGACAGCCATGAAAACTACCTATAACATGATTTTAAAAAGAACGATAAATACTGTTTGGACAATTCATCTACCAACTTGTTTTAAACACAACAAAAAGAAGATGAAAAACATCAAGTGTGATATACTTAAAAGTCAACATTGTGTCACTTGTTTATGAAATAAAAAAAAAAAAAAGAGGGCCATGATGGCCCTGTATCGCTCCACTGGCTTATAAATATAAACCATGAAGAGAAGTCTTCACTATATAAGCCCTTATAAAACTTTGACCCCAGGGCTACAGTCGGACTACATGGGGAATATGTGTATTAGAAGAATAACATGCCAAATATGGGAGTTCTTGGCCTTATGGCTAGTAACAAGACGGTTTCTGAACTTTTCACTCCATAAACCCATGTAAAACTTGTGACCCCTGGTGCAGGGCCAAACTTGATCCTAGGGCTGTAACTTGGGCCCTCTTTGTAGTTGTCCACTAGATAATGCTTTAATTATGCAAAATTTGGTAGCCTAAGCCTTATGGCTATGTACACCAAGATTTAAAAGTTTTCCGTATGTAAGCCTATGTAAATCTTGTGACCCCCCCCCCCCCCAGGCATGAGGCCAAATTGACCCCAGGACTATAATTTGGGCACTTTTGGTAGACCCCAACTAGATCAAGCTAAATGCAAAATTTGGTAGCTCTAGGCCTTATGGCTAGGTACAGGAAGATTTTTAAAGTTTTCTCTGTATAAGCCTATGTAAAACTTGTGACCCCTGGGGCAGAGCCAATTTTGACCCCAGGGCTATAATTTCAAGAAACATGATAGAGGTTTACTACATAAAGCTACATGCCAAATTCGGTAGCCCTATGCCTTATGGTTTCAGACAAGAAGATTTTTAAAGTTTTCTCTATATAAGCCTATGTAAAACTTGTGACCCCTGGGGCAGAGCCAATTTTGACCCCAGGGCTATAATTTCAAGAAACATGATAGAGGTTTACTACATAAAGCTACGCCTTATGGTTTCAGACAAGAAGATTTTTAAAGATTTCCAATATTTTTCAGTTTTGTTGCCATGGCAACCAGAGTTTTTGAAGGAATCAAATTCTTTCAAGAAATTCTGAAGAGGACCATTGCAGGATCATTTCTGTGAAGTTTCATGAAAATTGGATGTGTAGTTTCAGAGAAGAAGATGTTTGAAATAAAAGTTAACGCACGGACGGACGGGCGGACGCACGACGGACACCGGGCCATGACATAAGCCCGCTGGCCTTCGGCCAGTGGAGCTAAAAAAAAAAATGCACAAAACAGGGTTTTTAGCTTCAAAATAATTTTAAATGTATAATGAGGAATGTGGTTTCTAAGTTTTATTTTACAAATTTCTTTAGAAAACCATTTAATGTTGGTTTAACCCTTTACCAAACGACAAAATTCAAGACTGAACCAAATTCAAAGCATTTGCAGATGACAAATTAAATATTGCTATAATTATGATTTCTGTCTTTGATAGGTTAGAAAACATTGTGGGAAAACGAGAAAATGCTGGTTACCAGCATTTTCTCCTTTTCCCACAGTGTTTTCAAAAGCCCTCTCTTTTGAGGTCATTAAAAGTTGGGATTGTGTGGTAAAGGGTTAATCCTTACCGACTTACCAACTGACACAGTATCACCATTCTACTATACTGACAATGGTGTAAGACAGAGATATGCCATGATGTCACCATAAATTCCTTTATTCAAAACTGTACCAGGAGAATAAAACACAAGAGGGCCATGATGGCCCTGTATCGCTCCACTGGCTTATAAATATAAACCATAAATACTAAACATTTCAATTCTGAGCCAAATGGTTTCAAAATGAAGACTTACAAAGTTTTCTCTGTAAAAGCCCATGTGAAAGTTGAGACCCGCAAGGCAAAGCCATTTTTGATCCAAGAGCTATAATTACTTGAACCCTAGTAGAGGTCCACAAGATAAAACCACATGCCAAAATAATACAAGTCTATGCTGTATGGTTATAAATATGGTGATTTTCAAGTTTTGTCCATATGAAGCCTCTGCAAAACATAAGACCCCTGATGCAAGGCTAATTTCAGAAGAAAAAAAAATCAAAACAGGAAGATTTCTTAACTTGTCACTATGTAAGCCCATGTAAAACTTGTGACCCCAGCGGCGGGGCCAATTTTGACCCCAGCGCTAAAATTTTAGCCCCCTTGGTAGAGGCCCACTAGATATAGCAACATGCAAAATTTGGTAGCTCTAGGCCTTATGGCTAGGTAGAGGAAGATTTTTAAAGTTTTCTCTATATAAGCCTATGTAAAACTTGTGACCCCTGGGGCAGAGCCAATTTTGACCCCAGGGCTATAATTTGAAGAAACTTGATAGAGGTCTACTACATAAAGCTACATGCCAAATTTGGTAGCCCTCTGCCTTATGGTTTCAGACAAGAAGATTTTTAAAGATTTCCAATATTTTTCAGTTTTGTTGCCATGGCAACCAGAGTTTTTGAAGGAATCAAATTCTTTCAAGAAATTCTGAAGAGGACCATGGCAGGATCATTTCTGTGAAGTTTCATGAAAATTGGATGGGTAGTTTCAGAGAAGAAGATGTTTGAAATAAAAGTTAACGCACGGACGGACGGACGGACGGACGCACGACGGACACTGGGCCATGACATAAGCCCGCTGGCCTTCGGCCAGTGGAGCTAAAAATTGCTTCTATGGTTGGACAGACAGATGGACAACCTGATCACAAAACACACTCTTTAACCCTTTACCGAATGACAAAATTTTAGATTGGCCCAAATCCAAAGCTTTTGCAGATCACAAAATAATTGTTACTCCAAAGTAGAAATTCATCTTTGGAAGGACAAAAAACATTGTGGAAAAAGGAGAAAATGCTGGTTAATAGTATTTTCTCCTTTTCCCGCAATGTTTTTAAAAGGCTTTTTCCTTATATTAGGGTCATTGAAACTTGGGATTGTGTGGTAAAGAGCTAACGTTATGTGTGTGTCTGTGAGTGTTGTGGATGGGGAATTGGGGGTGGGGGGTGGGGGCATTATTATCAAAAATGTTATGTAAGGCTATAAGATGCTTTATACCCTCAAAATAATTCTAAAAGCATACAACTACTTTAACCCTTTACCAGAAGACAAAGTTTTGGACAGATCTAAATTGAAAGCATTGGCAGACAACTTATCAAATGTTGCCCAGCAGATAGAAATGGCCCTAAAAAGGGTAGAAAACAGGGTCATTAAAACCTTGGGATTATGTGCTAAAGGTTTAGCAGAAGTTAGTAGATGATAACTAATGTCATGCAGACCAACCGATGCAAAAAAACCCCCTGAAATCATTATTAATTCTTTATCAAACAAAAAAATTTAAGACTCATCCATACTGAAAGCAGTTGCAGAAAACACATAGAATAACGCTAAAATTATGGGACTTGTTGATTGATTGATTGATTGTATGGTGTTTAACGCCGTTTTCAACATTATTTCAGTTATATCACGGTGGCCAGTGCACCTATCCATGCTTTCCTGGAGTTTCTTTTACCAGTACTCCGCACAATATTCTTTCCAAGCCACTGGCTGCTTTCCCACATAACCATCATCGAAACAATGGTCAGCAGTGAGAGAGGAATGAATCCTGTCCCGATGACTATCATCAATCCTCGGAAAGAAATTGGCCAAGCCGGGGATTGAACCAGCGACCTCCTGTTCTCAAGTCCTGTACGCTACTGACTGAGCTTCGGGGGGCTTGGCTATGGGACTTGTTGGTGAGAGGGTAAAAAACATTGGTGGAATAGGAGACAATGCTGGATACCAGCATTTTCTCTGCCTTAAAATGTTTTCAAAAGCCTCCTGAGTCTGAGTCATTAAAACCTGGCATTGTGTAGTGAACAATTAATCAAGTTTCATGCAGATGCTTTCAAAGTCCACTGCTGCAAATATGTATCAGGAGGCAATCCATTACGGAAGACTCAATTGCTCTAACAAAACATGAAGCTCACGCAGTAATGTTTGGAAAAACACCACAGGTTGCGCATACATACAAATAAGTAAAAAAAAAATAAATGCATTAAGAATGACTTTGTAATTTTGATTTTACATACTGGTAACTTGCAAAATACATATTTTCTGGCCATGCCATAAAATCATATTATTTCAAACTGTTCATGCAAGACTGAACAAAAAAGTTTGCATATACAAAAGAAGATTAGTTGCACCAGGAAGCTGTTTTCATTTCATCCTATACCAAAGAGTCCTGTGTTTTAATGGCCCTCTTGAAAACATTGTGGGTAACTAGCATATTTTTTTCTGGTTCCCAATAACATGCACATGGTTTACTAATACTAAATTAAGTCTTTACCAAATGACAACATTTTTGAATTGTCCACATTGGAAGCTATTACAGACAACAAAATAAGTGTGACTCAAAAATTGAAATTTAAAACTGAAAGATTAGAAAACATTGTATGAAAAGGAGAAAATACTGGTTCCAGCATTTCTCCTGTTGCCACATTTTTTTTCCAAAATGCTTCTTCAGGGTTGTTAAAAGTCGGAACTGTGTGGTAAAGGATTTCAAAAAAAATTTCCTCAGTAAATGCATTTCATTACAATTATTATTCAAAGAAATACAACAAGAAGTAAAATCATGCATATGTTTCTTGTCATATTGAGGTGCAATTGAATACTATATGTATAACCCAACCATGGCAAAATTTGATATCAACAGCCACATAACACAAGTTGAAACCTCTTCCACTGAAGGGAGCTTCAGCCAATAATGAAAAACAAGAGGGCCATTGGCCCTAAAGCGCTCATCTGAGTAAAGTCATCTACAGCTGATAAAGCTGAAGAGATCCTAGTTTTAATGATGTAAAACACAAGAGTGTAAGTGACCTACTTTTTGAACCAATGTGACCCAATTTCAAACTTGTCCAAAATATCATTAAGACAAACATTCTGACCATGTTTCATAGAGTGTCGGGCTGAAAATGTGGCCTCTACAGAGCACACAAGGTTTTTCAAAGATTTGGTCCAGTGACCTACTTTGAAATAAGATGTGACCCACTTTGAAACTTATCCAAGATATCATCAAGACGAACTTTCTGACAGTCTCATGAAAATCAGGCTGAAAATGTGGTCTCTACAGAGCACACTCAGGTTTCTAAAATTTGGCCCTGTGACCTACTTTTTGACCCACTGTGACCCAATTTTGAACCAGTCCAAGATATCATCAAGACAAACTTTCTAACCAAGTTTTATGCTTTTCAGGCTGAAAATGTGGTCTCTAGAGTGTACACAAGTTTCGGCCAAGTGACCTACTTTTTGACCTGACTATAGTGCACACGAGGTAAATGTTGATGACTGCACGACAGATGCCAGCCACAGCAAGATCACAAAACCTTACCTTGAGCACTTCGTGCTCAGGTGAGGTAGAAAGTAAAAGGACGCAGTTTGGGAAAAATACCAAGTTATAAGTGATTCTGATAAGTGAACTTCTTTCCTTTTGCATATCTTTTCTTCATACAGCTTAACTCTTTCCCAAACATCCCCTGGTTATGTGAAACCAACTTTTCCATTGTTTTAACCTTTTCTAAGACAAGATCATTTCAGTTTGCATCTGCAAAATCAATGTTTCCATTACCGAATTTCCTAAAGTTGGTCATCCGGTATAAAGTTAATAAGAGGAAACAAAAATGGTTGCACAACTCAAAACAAGGTAAAAAGTAATGGTTGCTCCCTTACCTTTATCTGGAGTAACAGTGCCTCCCTGAGGTTGTATATGGTTTGATGCATTACTATTTTCATCTTTTTCTTTTTTCACAACTGTAACTAAGTTCTTTTTATTTACTGAGTTAGATGTAGTATTTGTAGGCGTTGAGGCAGGAGAATTCAGGGGTGAATCCATTGGATCTTTTTTCTTTTGGTTTATTGAAAGTTCTGACCGTAAATCTGAAATAAAAGGTATTTTGAAAAAAAAGAATGTCTATGTTTGTGGAGCTCAAGCACAACCTAAGGGTCTCAAGGAGAGACAATACTGGACAAATTACAGTGTAAATCGAGTTCTGTATGTACAATGCACTCTTCCTTTGGTTAACCCTTTACCACATCTTCCCAACTTTGAACAAGCCTGATATAGACAGCTTTAGAAAACATTGTGGGAAAAGGAGAAAATACTGGTCACCGGCATTTTCTGCTTTTCCTGCAGAGTTTTCTACCCTTTCTGTAACAAATTCTATCATTTTAGCAAAATTTGATTTATGGTCTGCAAATGCCTTGAATTTGGACAAGTCCAAAATTTTGTCATTTGGTAAAGGATTAACTGTTGAGTGCTTTTGTTTCAAGGTATTTCAGTCATTTTGTGACAGCCAGTGCACCTGTCCATGGGCTCCTGAATCTTATTTACCAGTGCTCATACACTACTCTGTCCAAGCTATTGGCTGTTTTTTCCTTTCTTCAACTGCCTACAAAAGCACCTATATGCATTACCTCCTGAATAAATTACAGAAATCATCATGTTGTAGGGTTTTTAATGCCATTCCCAAAATCATTTCAGTTACAGCAAGGCAGCCAGTGCATCTAACCATACTTTCCTGCAGTTTTCTTTTACCAGTACTTCCCACAATATTCTTCCCATGCCACTGGCTGCTTTACAACCAAATCATTGTCGAAACAGTGATCACCAGTGAGAGAGCTATGAATCTTATTGCAATGAATACCATCAATCCTCAAAGAAATTCGCAAGACTTTGGATTCGAATAATTGACCCCCTGGTTTGATGTCCTATATGTGTCCAACTGCCCTACCACAGAAATGATCTTGTATAATATGAGAGCACAACTTGAATGAAAACTGATAACATAAAGTTAAGTCTAAACAACGTTACAAAGGTGAAACTACTCCTATCAAACAATTCTTGATTTTGCCACCTAAAAGCGGTCAGCAGCAAGATGGCAAATTTATCACCTGAGGGAAGAAATATGTCAAGCTGACTTTAGCATGTCAGAATACTACATATTTCAACTCTCTGGCACAGAGCAAAATTTTAGACTTGTCCACATTGAAAGCATTTGCACAATTTAAATGAGGTTCAAACCATAGGAATTATCTTTGAAAGGGCAGAAAACATTGTGGGAAAAGGAGAAAATGCTGGTTACCAGCATTTTCTCTTTTTCCAACAATGTTTTCAGAGGCATCCTTTCCCATGATCACTAAAACTTTGAACTATTTGGAACAGGAATAACATAAACCCACCTCGTGCTTCATCTTTTAATCTCTGAACTGTCTCACTGAGTGTTTCTTTATCATCCAGCTCACTTTCAAGAAATGCGTTTCTTTCTATGGCCTGTAAACAAAGACGGAAAAGCATTTTTTCAGCATTTATGTGTACTCTTCTACAAGACCACATTATGACTCATAAAATGACTTAAGCTGTCCTTGTTTTCAAAAGCGTATTTTCTCTTTTGCACACGGTGTTTTCAATAACCCCTTTTCACCGGGTTATTAACACTATATGTTCTGGTAAAGGGTTAAGTAGTAATGATGGTGTATATACTTTGAAACAAGAAATAACTCTTTATGGATTTAACCATCTAACAATGTATTACCTCCCTTTGATAAAAAAAGGTTTACATGAACAAAGTTGAACTCTGGCATTTACAATTGCTCGTCAAAGCCTCAAACGAATAATCATCAGGTGACAAAGCAGTCTTGAACTCTGGCATTTATTTTGCAAGTCACTGCAGATCAACTGGATGATAAAAAGGTGACAAAACAATCAGAAATACACACTGAACAATAATTTTGAACACATTTGTATGGCACAATAGAAACATTAATTATCATAATTTTCATTTGCATAATTTCAATGAATGCAACTGAAAGACTTCTAAAGAAATGAAGGTAAAAAAAAATTAACTAGTGATCAGCATTTTCTCATTTTCTACCCTTTCAAAGACAGAAATCGTCATTTGAACTGCAATCAATTTTGTCCTACAACAATGTTTTTAATTTGGTTGAGTCAAATTTTTTGTTGGTAGCTGAGGGGGGAAAATACTATTAGGATATGAGATAAAAGACAGTATTTTTTCAGCTGGATCTTACCTGGTTTAATCTCTGTTCAAAATCTTCTAATGAAACAACTGTAGCTCTGTAAAGAGATAAAAGAAAAAAAATTTCTATTTTGACCCTTAACTCTTTAACAGTTTCCCACATAACAAGATTTTGGGCATGTCAAAATTTAAAGTATTTGCAAATGACAATTTAAATGTATATTATGATATTTTTCTGTGGAAGGGCAGACGATATAGTGGGAAAAGGTGAAAATGCTGCTTATCAGCATGTTCTCCTTTTCCCACAATGCTTTCAAAAGCCTTCTTCTTCAGGATCAAGAAAACATGGAATCGTTTGGTAAAGTGTTAATACCCAACAAAAATATAGACTTACTCAAATTGAAAGCGCTTGCAGACGGAAGACAATTCAAACTAGTTCAAACGATGGAATTTGTCTTTGATAGGGTAGAAAACATTGTGGAAAAGGGAGAAAATGCTGATTTCCAGCAATTTCTCCTTTTCCAACAATGTTTTTTTTAAACCCTTCTGAGGACAAACCTTAGTTTTTGAGTCATTTGTCTTCTGCAAGGGCTTTCAATTTGGACAAGTCTAAAACTCTGTCATTTGGATAAGACTAGTCATTATCCACTATCATCTTAAATTCACATCGTCTGATAATTTGTTAAACTTTGTTTGTGGCTTTCGTAAATGTTAATGTTCAATTCAATTATATGGCATTATAAGGGCTTTTAGAGTCAATTGTGGAAATACGCTATCTGATAATTTGTAAAATGTTTTGGGCACTCAAATAGAGTAGATGTAAATGTTCAGTTCACTTATTTGGCATTCTAACTGCTTTTAGAGTAAATAGGAAATAACAACCATGGTACTTTCACTCTTTAATGACACATTTAAGGACTCTACCATGTTGAAAGGGTTGATGGGTGATGCATTTAATCCTTTACCACACAACAAAAATGTAAACTTGGTCCAAATTGAAAGCATGTGCATACTAGAATTTAAACATGGCTTATATGATGGAATTTGTCTTTGATAGGGTTGAAAACATTGTGGGAGAAGGAGAAAATGCTGGTTACCAGCATTTTCTCCTTTTCCCCTACAATGTTTTCAAAAGGGTTCTTGCTCAGAGTCGTAAAAACTTGGGATTGTGTGGTAAAGGGTTGAGGACTTGACCATACTGAAAGTATTTGTAGTGGACAATTCGACTGTGACTAAAAATTAATTATGTGATTCATTGTTGATTGTAAGAAAACTTTCTTGGGAGAAAATGCTGGATACCGGTATAAAATTTCTCCTTTGCCACAATATTTTCCAAAATCTTCTCCCACAGGGTCATGAAAACACAGGACCATTTAGTAAAGGGTTGAATTAACCCTTTACCACTTAATCCCAATTTTGTATGACCTTGATGAAGGAAGTTTTATAAAACATTGTGGGAAAAGGAGAAAATGATGGAACCAGCATTTTGTCCCATTTATTTCTCAAAATGTTTTCTCTCCTTTCAAAGAAAAAAATCCTATCATTTGAGCCACATCTAAAATGTTGTCTGCAAATTCCTTGAATTTGGGTCAGTATAACATTGTGTTGCCTGGTACAGAGTTAAATTAGAGTGCCAAGCAAATGGAATAATACACTTTCTAGCAATAATGTCTCAGAGCCCTTTTGTCTCAATTTCAAGGCCATTTCATCAAGTCCAAGACAATGTATTTATCAAAGATCAGACTTCATGTTTTGTTAGTCTGATCTTACTTTACGCTATCCACAAAATGGACTTTTAGTGATAACATTCTATGGGTTATGGCTGAAATTCAATTTTCTCCACCATAAAAGAACACTGTTGGAGGGAAAATGAAGGCAATTAGCAAGGTCAATAACTTTATTGAATTTGATGAATTTTTAAAAGAGTTAACCCTTTACCAAACAATCCTGACTTTTAATGACCCTGAGAAAAAAGCCTTTTGAAAACATTGTGGGAAAAGGAGAAAATGCTGGTAACCAGCATTTTCTCCCTTTCCCACAATGTTTTCTACCCTTTCCAAACAAATTTTGATTTTTCAGTATCATTTGTCTTCTGCAAATGCTTTCGATTTGGACTAGTCTAAATCTTTATCATTTGGTAAAGGGTTGAAAAAACTTAACAGATCTAACAAGATAGCATAAATGTACAGTGTTTTGGGACCATACAGAGAATGTTCAGTCATAAATATGTAATAAAACTTATTTACTTCTTTTCATCTGCAACTTTACAGACTTCATTTTTATTTGGTTTGTTCAATTTAACTTTTTACCAAACAATCCTGACTTTTAAGGACCCTGAGAAAGAAAGCGTTTGAAGACAATGTGGGCAAAGGAGAAAATGCTGGTAACCAGCATTTCTCCTTTTCCCACAATTTCCCTACCCTTTCACAGCCAAAAAGCATGATTTCAGCAAATTGTTAAACTGTCGTCTGCAAATGCTTTCAATTTGGACAACTTCAAGTTTTTGTTGTTTTGTAAAGAGTTTTGTGTATTACTTGACTTCAATCTTCCTTAATCAGATATTTCACTCCTCTAACTTTTACAAACTGTCCTGTATTTTTACAATTAAAGGGAAGAAAGCTTTTGAAACATAATGGGAAAAGGAGAATGTGCTGGTAGTCCCCACATTTACTTCTTTGCCCAAAATTCTTTTCTCTCTTTCAAAGATAGATAAAAGCTTGGACCAGGATGGAGTAAAAGTATTTCATCTGAAAAGGCTTTAAAACTGGAGTGAG
Source organism: Tridacna gigas (assembly GCA_945859785.2). Taxonomy (NCBI): domain Eukaryota; kingdom Metazoa; phylum Mollusca; class Bivalvia; order Cardiida; family Cardiidae; genus Tridacna; species Tridacna gigas. The sequence continues at coordinate 44,121,014 of OX244030.2, read as the reverse complement.
TCTAAAATTTTATAATTTGTAAAAGAGTTTTAACAAGCAAGATTACCCACTGACTTTTAAAAAGATGTCTACCCAATCATGGGCAATGGGTAGACATTATACATGTATTTCTGTTTTGCGTATAGCCATTATTTTTGTTTGGGTATTGATATTAATTTCTGTTTGGGGTATGAACATTATTTCTGTGTGGTTTGTAGAAATTATTTCTATTTTGGGTATAGACATTATATCTGTAATGGGTTTTGACAGTTTCTGTTTGGGATAGAAACATTTTATTTCTGTTTGGCAGAGAGACATTATTTCTGTTTTGGATAGAGACATTATTTCTGTTTGGGAGAGAGACATTATTTCTGTTTAGGACAGAGACACTATTTCTGTCTGGGACAGAGACATTATGTCTGTGTGGGGTGTAGACATTATTTCTGTTTGGGGTATGGACATTACCTCTGTGTGGTGTGTCACTATTTCTGCTTGGGGTATAGACATGATTTCTGTTTTGGGTTTAGACATTATTTTTGTTTGGGATAGAGACATTCTTTCTGTTTGAGATAGAGACATTTCTGTTTGGGACAGAGACATTATGTCTGTGTGGGGTGCAGACATTGTTTCTGTTAGGGGTATGGACATTACTTCTTTGTGGCATGTCACTATTTCTGTTTGCGGTATAGACATGATTTCTGTTTTGGGTTTCGACATTATTTTTGTTTGGGGTATAGACAGTATTTCTGTTTAGGGTACAGACAGTATTTCTGTTTGTGGGTCATAACAGACATTATTTCTGTTTGGGGAATAGACAATATTTCTGGTTGGGGGTCATAACAGTCATTATTTCTGTTAGGGGTATAGACACTTACTCAGCAACTTGATAGCAAAAGTCCATACACGGTAGATATTTTTTGGGACCTTTTCTTAACCTTTTATCACACTTTCCAGACTTTCTAAGAACGAAAGCTTTTAAAAAAGGTTGTAGGAAAAGGAGAAAATGCTGGTAATCTACAGTATTTTCTTCCACTGCCAAACCAAAATCTAATTTTTGAGTCACATTTATTTTGTTGTTAGCAAAAGCTCTCAATTAAACAAGTCTTCACTTTGGTAATCCGATGAAGGGTTAGCCCTTTGAAAACAATGTGGGAAACAGGGACAATGCTGATAACCCGTGAACACTTTCTTGTGTATGCAGTAGTTTGACTCATCCGATTAAAAGTTTACAACTGAGCTAATGAGTTTAAAAGAGTACTTAAAAAGCCAGTGCAATGTATAGCTTTCATCAACTGAACTTTTTTCTCCTGGACGTAAGTACTTATGTGAACCATTTACTTAGTAATTGGCCATTGAAAACATTAAGGCAAATAGAGGGATGAAATACTGTCTTGATCATCTGTATGCCAATGCCTGTTTTTTTTTTTTAAACAAAGCTTAAACCCTTCATTGAATAATCTCATATTTTGATGATCCTTAGGTCCAGCGGGCTATCAAAAACTTTGTGGAAAAATGAGAAATTGCTGGTATTAAACATTTTTTTCCTCCCTATGATTTCTACCCATTAAAAGTAAAAGTAACATCATTTCAGACATCAAATATTCAATTTAGTGACTATGCAACTGCTTTCAAGATGGACCTATCAAAATTTAATTGTCTGTTAAACTTTTAACAAGCAATTCCCAAGCTTAAATAATCCTTATGGAGAAGCCTATTGAAAACAATGTGGGAAAAGGAGAAAATGCTAGTAACCAGCACTTCTTTTCCCACAATGTTTTCTAACTGTTCACAGAGCCTGTACTGTGAAATGGCATCTGCATATGTGCGTATAATTATAATTCAGACAAGTCTAAATTCTTAACCTGGTACAGGATTAACCCTATATCACACCATCCTGAGTTTTAACAACCCTGAAGATTATGCTTATGAAAACATTGTAGCAAAAGGAGAAAATGCTGGTAACCAACATTTTCTTCTTTTCCCACAATGTTTTCTACCCTATCAAAGACAGAAATCATCATTTGAGTTGCATTTTTGTTGTCAGCAAAATTAATGCTTTCAATTTGGCCGAGTCCAAAATACTGTCATTCCGTAAAGAATTAACTCTTTACCAAACGACAAAATTTTAGACTAGTCCAAATTAAAAGCATTTGCAGACAACAAAATAAATGTGACCCAAAAATTGAAATTTGTTTTGGGAAGGATAGAAAATATTGTGGGAAAAGGAGAAAATGCTGGTTACCAGCGTTTTCTCCTTTTCCCACAATGTTTTCAAAAGGCTTCTTCCTCAGGGTCATTAAAAGTCGGGATTGTGTGGTAAAGGGTTAAACACATGTGAAAGTTAAGGTTAAGTGAGAGGTCTAATCCAAAACTCAATACTCAATCCTGATAAGGATCTTTGTAAGGCAATAAACAAAAATATTTGTGAAACTGATACTTAAATAAAGAAATTAATACTATTGTTCTGTCAATGGCTCATAAAAACTATCTAACAGAGGTCTCAAAATTTTATTGAGTTCAAAAACTTGAAAAGTCATGATATTGCCTTATATACCCTTTATATGATGACAAATTCAAGGGATGAGGAATCAACAGTGGTGGAGGTCTTTAAGGCCCAATAGTGGCCAAAAGTAAACAATGCAGGTGTTAAATGCATTTGGATTTAAATCATACCTTTTAACAATATTGAAATTGTTGTGAAAATGGCAGTCTGTTAATGCAGTCAGTTCAAGTGCCAGGAACTGTTGCTGGCAGAAAAAAACTAAGAGAAACCAAGTAAAAAGTAAACAAAAGCTTGACATGGCAACTTTTAACAGACTTTTAAAATTCATTTTTCTGCCAGCAAATAGCACTTGTTCCAAAATTTTGGACCTATCAATATTGAGTACATTAATGCACATGACAAAACAGATGTGTATATTCAAATGATCTTGTCTGTCTTCAAAGGATAGAAAACTGTGGAAAAAGGAGAAAATGCTGCTTACCAGCATTTTCTCCCTTTCCCACAATGTTTTCAACAGCCTTTTTGTTCAGTATTGGTTAAATTACAGGATTGTTTGGTAAAGAATTAATCAATCCAATGAACGGCAGTGCTGTTTACTCAAATAACTTTCAAATCCACTAATCTCAAACAAGAACAGAAAAAAAGAATCAAAGCAATTCCCAAACATGTAATCTGAATCAATGGCTGCAAGATATTCAAAACTTCATCTTAGTGCTTTACCACATAATCCCGAGTTTCAACAACCTTAAAGGCACAATGCCTGCCAAAGGTATACATTTTGGGAGTCCAGAATGCTGAAAAAATTAATTTCATATCATTTAAAAGTACAATGTACGCATATTCTTATGTCAGTCTGACAATATGTTTCACTATGGCCTGTGAGAAGTTCTAGTGGTTGGCAGAAAAATGTATTGGAACACTTGAACAGTTGCAAACTTTTGTTGTAGTTTACAATAAATTTTTCTGCCAGCAACTGGAACTTTGACAGATTGCACAACTGCTATTGACAGATTGACTCATAACAGATTTTCAGACTCAAAATAATATCCGTTCTTTTGAATGTTATGAATTAAATACCAGTTTGTGTGCAATTTGACCCCAAAACTGTGTGCATATGGCAGCTACTGCATGGGCCTCTGAGGTAGAGTCCTATTGTAAACATTGTGGGAAAAGGAAGAACTGTGGGCACCTAAATTCAGACTGCAAAAAACAAGCAGTCTCATCTTTGATCTACATTATCTGTTTTGCTGAGACATTTTGGACAGTGAATATCACCTCTGAACATTGTGCCAGGATTCGTTTCTAATTCTCACCACTGATCATAATGCTTCTATTATGAATACATGCATGTAAAAGCAGCCAGTGGTGTGGGAAGAATACAGTGCAAAACACTGGTAAAAGATTAACTCCAGGATAGCATGGATACTGGTGCACTGGCTATATAACTGAAATAATGTTGAAAACAGTGTTAAACACTGCGTAGATTTTCTTTCCTCGATTGTCTCCACTGGTTGCCCATGAGGGCGATGCCATCAGAAGGCTGTTAGAAGGCTGATAGTGCACGACATAGAACAAACCCCATCCTATGTTAAGCCTGGGTCTTGCATGCTTGATATTTATAGCACCGTCACATAAGATCTAGGTTTAACATCTAATCCAAGAGACTGTTAGTAATTCTAGTAGTCCTGCATATATGCCGGCTGTGCACAAGAATCAAACCCATGCCCTAAAGTCGCCCAACACCCATTGTTCACAAGTTTAACACTCTATATACCACTTTTAGCTACTGAAGGGCTCATCAATTTTTAACTTGACATGCTCAGAACTTATGCGGTGTCTATAAATGCCCGAGGCACTTTGCAATGATATGTCACATCTGTCAATATTGTAATTAGCCTGTCTGAATACTATTATGCAATAGTAGTTGTTCTAACAATGGTGACTAATTAGATATATCAGGTATCAGTTAATTTTCCTTGCATAAATGTCCATATTGATATAAATAATGACTTTGGCAACCTTTTCCAGGGTTTTCCTGTGATTTTCTCCCACAAGGCCATTTGAACCCCATCAAATGAATAAAAGCAGGCAAAAAAAAAAAAATTTTAGGAACATTTAGAAAAAATTTGGGCTCCAAATTCAAAGACATACGGTAAAACTGAGACTTCCATGATTAAGTTCAATAATAACATTACCCTTATTCATATGACTATAAAAGCACTTAAGCAACTTTCTTCATACTTTACCAGACAAGAAAATCCTACACCCTAACTTAAAAGCATCTGAAAATGACATATCAAATATTTCTCAAATTATGGGATCTGTCTCTGAATTATTACTGATTGCATGGTGTTTAAAGCTGTTTTCAACAATATTTCAGTAAAATCACTGCAGCCAGTTCACCTATCTATACTTTCCTGGAGTTTTTGTTATCAGTACTTGGCACAATATTCTTCCCAAACCACTGGCTGCTTACCAGTCGATGCAATGATCAGCGGCGACAAAGGATAGGATAAAAATCATTATGGGTGAAGAGAAAAATTTAATGTTGGTAACCAACAATGTCTTCTTCTCACATTAAAGTTTTTAACCCTTTACCACCCTGAAAAAGAAGGCTTTTGAAAACGTAGGAAAAGGAGAAAAAATGCTGGTAACAGCATTTTCTCCTTTGCCCATAGTGTTTTCTACTTATTTAAGGGCAAATACTATCATCTGAAAAACATTTGAATTGTACTCTGTAAATTACGTCTGTATGGACATGTCTAAAATTTTGCCATGTGGTAAAGGGTTAATCCATGCTGGTGAAAAATGATTATTTTCCTTTTCTTCAAATATTAGTCCTTTGTAAACACTTGACACACTTTTAAAGGCCCTAAAAACCTGTAGAGTAAAAAGTTTACCAGTTACTGATTGCATTATCCGTTATAAAGTGTTCTCATAATACATTATCTTTCAATGGGCTGATGATGATATTCTATTTGATCTATACCTCAACCCATATCAACATTATCTGAGCCATGCTCTGTAAAAAGGGGCTTAATGCATCTGCAAAAAGTATCCAGGCACAGGCTGACCTGGGCTGAAACTTTTTGCGATTGGTCAATTTTCTGAATGTCCAAGGACCAGATTACCTCATGATTAAGTCGGTTGTTAAACAAAACTGACTTTATAGGATCCATGGCCATGTGATGACGTGCATGGTATCATGCACCACAGAGATGCATTAAGCCCCCTTTTGCCAGAGCCAGGCTCATCTTATTTGTTTCAAAAAGCAACAGTTCACATCTCTATTATTCCATTTGTAACCAGTAATAAAACCTTTACCACACAATCACAAATTTTAACGCTTTACCACACAATCCCATGTTTTAACAAGTGCTTGTCAAGCACCAGATCCCCCATCGATTGGGCTTTTTCTAATACAGCACCGAAATAAGAGCTTGAAGTGAAGATAAAAAAACAAGCATATTTTCTTTTTTGAAATACAGGTCCAAGTTATGAAAGTTGGCATTAACATGATATAATAACTACAAAACATTAAAACTTAATCAATATTGAAGTTTCTGAAAAAGAAAAAAAGACACTTTTTCTTTTTAAAATGCATACAAGAGTTATAAAACTTTTTTGAGTTTATGCCATAAGTATGAAACTTGGCCAAGAATGGGAAATGTGTGAACAAATATCCAAAGTAAAAATTTACAAAGGGCAATAACTCCAAAAATACTGAAGATAGAGTTATGGTTCTTGTGCACTGCACTTCTCCTCAATTAGTTCTATATGTGTGTGAAGTTTCAAGTTCCTAGCTTTTATACTTTTGGAGATATACGCCAGACAGAAATCCAAAGTAAAAATTAACAAAGGGCAATAACTCAAAAATTACTGAAGACAGAGTTTTGGTTTTTGTGAACTGCACTTCTCCTTAGTGAATTCTATAAGTGTATACAGTTTGAAGTTCCTAGCCTTTGTACTTTTGGAGATAGGCTCCGGACAAAATTCCAAAGTGAAAATTTACAAAGAGCAATAACTCAACAATTACTGAAGATAGAGTTATGATTCTTTAGCACTGCACTTCTCCTTAATTAGTTCTATATGCGTGTGATGTTTCAAGTTCCTAGCTTTTATAGTTTTGGAGATATGCTCCGGACAAAAATCCAAAGTTAAAATTTACAAAGGGCAATAACTCCAAAACTACTGAAGACAGAGTTATGGTTGTTGTGCACTGCACTTCTCCTCAATGAGTTCTATATATGTGTGAAGTTTCAAGTTCCTAGCTTTTATACTTTTGGAGATATGCTCTGGACAAAAATTCAAAGTAAAAATGTACAAAGGGCAATAACTCCAGAAATACTGAAGACAGAGTAATGGATCTTGTGCACTGCACGCCTCCTCAATGAGTTCTATATGTGTGTGAAGTTTCAAGTTCCTAGCTTTCATACTTTTGGAGATATGCTCCAGACAAAAATTCCAGAAAAAAAATGTACAAAGGGCAATAACTCCAAAAATACTGAAGATAGAGTAATGGTTCTTGTACACTGCATGCCTCCTTAATGAGATCTATCCACTTGTGAAGTTTGAAGTTGATATCTCAAATACTTTTGGAGATATGCTCCGGACAAAAATGTGGGACGGAAGGACGGACAGACGGAATGACGGAAGGACGGATGGAGACTATTACCATATCCCCCGCCGCCTTTTCGGCGGGGGATAATGAATGCTAAAGAAGGCTTGTCCGTGATATTATTAAGACAAAAATTCTGACCAAATTTCATGAGTATCCCACTGAAAAATGTGGCCTCTCGAGTGCATACAAGGTAACTGTTCATGACAACACAATGATGGGAGACAGATGAAGCATGATGGATGCCTGACATAGTACAATCACAAAAGCTTACTTTAAGGGCTTCATGCTCAGGTGAGCTAAAAATGCTTGTAATGCCATTCTCTTCTCCATTATTAAGGGCAACTTCCATCATTTTAGTAGCATGTAATTTGTTGTCTGCACATGCTTTCAATTTGGGCAAGTTTAAAATTTTCTTGTCTGGTAAAGAGGTACGCAGTAACATTGCCCTGACAATTTTGTGATTCCCATAACGCCTGCAAAGTAAGATTGAGAAATGGTCCTTTATCTTGTGCTGGTCTAACTCTTCCCCACATGACAAAACTTTTAATTCTTTACCACACAAGAAAATGTAGAATTGTCTAAATTAAAAGCATTTGCAGACAACAATTTAAATGTAATTCAAATGAGAAATTTCGCCTTTGGTAAGGTAGAAAACATTGTGGGAAAAGAAGAAAATGCTGGTTACCAGCATTTTCTCCTTTTCCCACCATGTTTTATTAAAGGTTTCTTCCTCTGGGTCGTTAAAAGTTGGGACTGTGTGGTAAAGAGTTAAGTGGTCCAACTTGAAAACAATAATTTTGCAGACGACAAATGTGACTTCTAATAGAGAAGAAAATATTGTAGGAAAAAAAGGAAATGTTGGTTACTAGAAGAAATATTCCATTATCTCAGTCACATGACTGCATGATGACTCATGCATGTAATAGACGCATATGTAACAGGTTGTACAGCTGTCGCTCAGTTGTCCTAGATCACAACACAACAATATCGGGGATAAAGCACTCAGCCTCCGATACTTGCTGTTGGTATTTCCTACTCATATTTGTTAGTACAAATAAATTCATTTTCACCCACCACAGCGTTTCCTGTATTAATGCAACCCTGAAACATAAGACTATAAAATTGTAGACCTGTCCAAAATAAAAGTATTTTCAAATGACAAATCAATTGTGGATCAAATGATAGGATTTCTCTAACTAGGGAAGAAAACATTCACTAGAAAAGGAGAAATTACTAGTTTCTAGCATTTCCTCGCTTTCCCAAAATATTTTCTAAAGCTACTTCCTCAAAAATGGTTTATTTTCATTAAGGGTTACCCCACACCAATTTCCTGTATTGTCACAATCCTGTAGCATTTATCACAATCCAATGTTTCAGCTACTCGAAGAAAAGGCTTTTGAAAACATTAAAGGAAAAGGAGAACATGCTTGTTTCTGGCATTTTCTCAATTTCCCACAATCTTCTCTACCTTATCAAAAACAAACCCCAAATCCCGTATCAATTTGGACCAGTCTAAAATTTTGCTGATTGGTAAAAAGTTCACCAAGTAGCTGAGTCTGATCAGCTACTTGTATTAAACCAAATGATCCCAACTTGCAACGACCCTGAGGAATGACTTTTGAAAACATAGTGGGAAAAGGAGAAACTGCTAGTAACCAGCAGTTTCTGCTTTTCCCACAGTGTTTTCCATTCTTTGGCATCTGTGAATGCTATCATTTTGGTTGAGTACAAAATTTTGTTGTCTGGTAAAGAGTTAAACATTTCTATCTAGAGACCATTTTTTAATTAACAGTCCTGAACTCTTTACCAGATGACAAAATTATAGACTTGTAGTAACTGAAAGCATTTGCAGATCACAAATTATTTCAAACAAAGGGACTTGTCTTTCAAGGGTTGAAAACATGGTGGGACAAAAAATATATGTTGGTTACAATCCCTTTATCCTTTTCCTGCAGTGTTTTCAAAGGCGTTCTTCTTCAGAGTTGTTAAATTGTACATTGTCTTGTTATGGGTAAATGTAGCCCACACAGACACTCTAATTTCATGATCAACTGATTTAATGCCACTTTCAACATTATCCAAGTCAAACAATATTGACAATTGACTGCTCTGGGCTTTATCAGTGCTGTGCAGGGGCTCTGACATGTCTTGTCCAAAGGCAATGCCCTGTAAATGTTTGTGCAAGAATTGAACCTTGACACCTCAATGGGTAATCCTTCATCTTATCACCATGGTCCCCTCACTGGTTTCTGAAAGTTCTTACCTTTTAGCTCTTTCTAAGTCATCATTGGCTTGCTCCAATTCTCTAATATATTTTTGTAATTCATCTTTGAATGCCCGCACTTGACAAAGTTCATTTTCTAGCTCAGAGATCTGTGAGAAACTTTGACCTTGTAACTCTTCTAGTTTTGCCTGAAATTTGTAAAAGAAAGAATAAACCATTGGATTGATATTTTTTTAACTCTTTACCACACAATCCTGAGTTTTAATGACCCTGAGAAAAAAAGCTTTTGAAAACATTGTGGGAAAAGAAGAAAATGCTCAGATAACCAGCATTTTCTCCTTTTCCCACAATGCTTTCTACGGATACAAGGACAAATACTATTATTTGAAAAACATTTTAGTTGACATATGTAAATTCCTTCAACATGGATGAGTCTAAAATTTTGCTGTGTGGTAAAGGGCTAAATCTTCATCAAATGACAAAATTTTTTACTCAAATAATTTGAAAGCATTTGCTGACAATAAATTAGCTCAATTGATGACTTTTGTCTTTGATTAGGTGGAATACATTGTGGGAAAAGGAGAAAATGGTGGTTACTAACAATGTTTTCTAAAGTCCCCCCCCCCCCCCCCCCCCCGGTTGTTAAAAGTCAGGATTGTGTGGTAAAGGGTTACCTCTATACTTCCAGGACACAAATTTCATTAAGACATCTATGGAAATGATTTAATTCTTTACCACATGACAAAATATTAGACTTTTGCATATTGAAAGAATTTGCAGATAATATTGGCCATATTTTGGCAAAAGGGGGCTTCATGCATCTCTGTGATGCATGATACCAAGCAAGTCATCGCATAATAAGGGACCCATAAAATCCATTATATCTAACAATGGATTGTGGCATTAGGTAGACTGGTTCTTTGACATACAGAAAAATTGCCAATAGCAAAAAGTTTTGGCCCCGGTCAGCCTGCGTGAACTGTGCAGGCTGACCTGGGTCAACACTTTTCATAGATGCATTAAGCCCTGTTTTCACAGAGCATGGCTCATATATCAAATAAGTCTCACTTGATAGTATTTTGTCTTTGAAAGGGTAGAAAACATTGTTGGAAAAGAAGAAAAAGCTGGTAACCAGCTTTTTTTCTTTTCCCATGTCTTCAAAAGCATTTTCTGCAAGGTTTTAAAAATTTGGGATTGTTTGATAATGTGTTATTTTTTCAAGCCCCAAATAACGTTCTCTTTCTAAATCCTGGTATAAGACCATGCACACTTCAAGTCCCCGCTTAGAGCTTTAACTTTAAACTACAAAATCCCGAGTTTTAACGACCCTGAAAAAGAAGCCTTTTACAAACATTGTGAGAAAAGGAGAAAATGCGATAAAAATGGAGAAAATGCTGGTTGCCAGTATTTCCTCCTTTTCCTACAATGTTTTCCACCATATCAAAGATAAATACCACCTTTGAGCTATATTCAAACTGCCATCGGCAAATGCTTTCAATTTGTACAAGTCTACATTTTTGTCCTGTGATAAAGAGTTAACTGTTAAACCTGTTTTAACAACCTCAAAAGAGACGGCTTTTGAAAACATTGTTGGAAAACATTGATGGTAACCTGCATTTTCTCCCTTGTCCCTCAATGTTTCCTACCCTATCAAAGACAGAAATCATCGTTCGAGCTAGATTCAATTACCAGTAGTTCTGGACTTAAATGCTTTAAATTTAGTCGGGTCCAAAATTTCTTTGTTTGGTAACGAGTTAAATCTGGACAACCATTGTGATTTCTGGTCTTATACATTTTAACAATTAAAAACACTGTGGCACAAGAAGAAATTGCTTGTTATGAGCAACTCCTTTTTTCACAATGCTCTCAAAAGTAACCTGCAACCATTTACCAAAAAAGCTGTCTGCTGTAGGTAATATAGTACTAATTTGATTTATGCTAACACAATAGACTTTGATGAATTATTCATCCAATTTTGTCACAGATAAAACAATATATCATGTAGTACGTAATATACTAGGCTTCTCCATATTGCAGTGTGTTACAGGTCTTTCTTGTGGGTCTGCAGGCTGCTTCAGGAAGCTTTATGTACTTTTGCAAACAGAGCAGATCACTAGAATACTGCACAGAATTGAATACAGTATCTCGAGCAAATAAATCAGATGGATGCGCCATCATGACACAAAATCTATCACTTCCCATGCAATAAATGAAGGATATAACCATTTAAATTTTTTTCATCTGAAAACATGCATGGAAAGATTATACACTAACAAATCAGTTTCAAAAACAAAATTTGTTTAAATGGTATCAGAAAAGTTTCACCAGTGCAGGGCACAGGGAGTATTAGACTTGTGCCCTTCTTCGTATTTTTCAAAAAACAATTTCTGATATAAGAAACATAATGACAATGTCAATTATTGTCTTTGCCATCAAGCTAGTTATAATACATTAGTCCTGACATAAGCTGAAGTGTTCTGTCATAAACACAATTAAATTACTCTTAGACCTTAAAGATAGGTTAGTGATATCTTTTTTGTGCCAATTTAATCAACATATCACCAAATTAACCCTTTGTCACACAATCCCGACTGAAAATTAACGACCATGAGAAAGTAGCCTTTTGAAAAGAATGTGGGAAAAGGAGAAAATGCTGGTAACCAGCATTTTCTCCTTTTCCCACAATGTTTACTAACCCTTCAGAAACAAATGCAATCATTTTAGCCACATTTATCGTCTGCAAATGCTTTCAATTTTGACCAGTCCGAAATATTGTCATTTTATAAAGAGTTAAACCTAAAGTACTTCAGTAAAGAAAATTGAAGAAACAATGACTCCTTGTTTCAGCTTAAAATTGGCACGTAAAATTTCAAAGTGGCTAAATTTTTTTCCATTTGGCAAAGCATGAAAATAAAAAGCCAGGGAAACCCTGTGTTTGGATGAAAAAATTCAGATGCAGCTCCAATCATAAAATCTGTCTTTAATATAGCACAAAGCATTCTGAGGAAAGGAGAAAATGATGGTAACAAACCAGCATTTTTACCTTTTTTCAGTATGTTTTCAAAAAGCCCTATTCCATAAACTTGCTTTTTCAGCCCAACGTATGACCTAGATTACATGTGCAGTCTGTTCGAAAGATCTTTATTCTCCCTCATATTGGCAAAATATTTGGTCAAAACAGCATGACAATTACAACAATTTGTTCTATTTTTTTCCAGAAGCAAAATGTTCATTGTTTATATTTGGCACTCTGGGGGTTAACCTGTTAAAAGAAAATTCTGAGTTTTAAAGACTCCCAGATAAAAGGCTTTTGAAAACACTGTGGGAAACCGTTAAAATGCTGGTTACCAGCATTTTCTCCTTTTCCCGCAATGTTTTCTACCATATCAAAGATCAATTCAAACCTTTGAGCCACAATGAATTTGTCGTCTGCAAATGCTTTTAATTTGGACAAATGTAAATGTCATTTGGTAAGGAGTTAAACATTGAAACAAGTTTTGAGGGTTTGAGTCAGTCAACCCTTAACAAAATAGCAACATTTTCGACTTATCCATATTGAAGCATTAAATACACTGGGACAATTCAGGTGAGGTTCACATGATAGTAGATTTACTGTTAGATAGGTTAAAAAAAAACATATTCTAGAAGAAAGGAAAAAATGCTGGTAACCAGCATTTTCTCCATTTACCACAATGTTTTAAGGAGCCTTCCTAAATCTAAGGGTTGTTAAAACTCGTGATTGTATAGTAAAGGGTTAACGGAAGCTAAGTATAAATAAGGGCACTGTGTGAAATTTTAAGAGGGCTAAACTCTTTACCACAATAATTTTCAATGACCCTGCAAAAGAAGGCTTTTGAAAACATAGTGGGAAAAGGAAACAAGAGGGCCATTGGCCCTAAAGCGTTCAACTGAGAAAGGACATCCAGGATTGATAAGGTTGACAAGATCATGGTCATGATGATGTAAAACGCACATGACTTGTGTAGGTTATCTACTTTTTGACTGGTTTAGCCTATTCTTGAATTTCTAATCAGGCTCAAAATGTGGCATCTAGGGTCACATAAAGTTTTTCTAAGATTTGGCCCTGTGACCTACTTTTTAACCTGATGTGACTCGATATCATTCTTCCAAGATTTCATCCAGACAAACATTCTGACCAAGTTTCATGAGTATAAGGCTGAAAATGTGGCCTCTACAGTGCACACAAGGTTTTTCTTAGATTTGGCCCTGTAAACTACTTTTTGACCTGACATGACCCAATTTCAAACTTGTCCAAGATTTTATCAAGGCAAACATTCTGACCAAGTTTCATAAATATCAGGCTGAAAATGTAGCCTCCAGAGCGCACACAAGCTTTTTCTAAGATTTGGCCCAGTGATCTGCTTTTTGACCTGACATGACCTAATTTCAATCCTGTCTGACATTTTATCCAGAGAAACATTCTGACCAACTTTGATGTGTATCAGGCTGAAAATGTGGCCTCTAAAGTGCACACAAGCTTTTACTACGATTTGGGCCAGTGACCTACTTTTCGATCCGACATTACCTAATTTCAAACTTGTTCGAGATTTTATCCAGACAAACATTCTGACCAAGTTTCATGGGTATCAAACTGAAAATGTGGCCTCTAGAGTGCACACAAGCTTTTTCTAAGATTTGGCCCAGTGACCTACTTTTTGACACCATGTGACCCAATTTCAATCTTGTCCAAGATTTCATCAAAACAAACATTCTGACAAAGTTTCATGAGTATCAGGCTGAAAATGTGGCCTCTAGAGTGCATACAAGGTTTTTCTAAGATCTGGCCCTGTGACCTACTTTTTGACCCCATGTGACCCAATTTTGAACTTGTCCAAGATTTTATCCAGACAAACATTTTGACCAAGTTCCATAAGGATCTGGCTAAAAAAAAATGTGACCTCTAGAGTGCACACAAGGTAAAATTTAAAAATGTTGACAACCGCACAAAGGATGCTGGATGCTGGACACAGCACGATCACAAATGCTCATGCTGAGCACTTTGTGCTCAGCTAAGCTAAAAATGCCACCATTTTCTCCTTTATTCACATTGTTTTTTTACCTTTTCAAAAACAAAATCTTTGATTTGAATAACATTTAATTTGTTCCCTGCATAATATGCTTTCAATGTGGACCAGCCTAAAATTTTGCTGTGTGCTATTCAGGAATAATGCATCTTGTAATGCATTTTACTATCTATTTTCTCTGAAAACAGGACAAATGATAAGGGAAAATTGTCCATGCACATGCAGAAAATTTAACCACAACAAACAGTTTTGACCAAGGTCAGCCTGTTCAGGCTGACACCAGTTAATACTTTTAGCAGTTGCACTAATCCCCCTTTATATAGAGCATGGCTCATTTATGAACAAAATCAAAACAAACCACCAAACAGTGGAATCAAACACCAAGCTTGTAGGCCTCATTGTTTTACAGCCATTTAAATGAATTCCACTCATATTTGATAACAAATCTATATACAACTCTAATCTCTACTTCTTTATTGAGACCATCTGTAATTATTAGCTCTATTTACATAGGTGTGTAAAAATCACGCTGCTCAATCAAAGATCAAAGTATTGATAATAACTCAAAAGTTGGAAGAACTCCTACAAGTCATAGAAAAAAGGGGAAAGCACATGTATTTTGAAGCAACAGCCTCCGATTGCTTCTGAAAAACAATGTGACACAAGGTGAAAGCTCTATTTATATAGTTGTGTAAAAATCGTGCTGCTCAATCAGATATCAAAGTATAATATTTTCCATGGACTCTTTCAACTGGGGATAACTGGACCCAGACAGCTAAAAATGAATAAACCGAAAGAAGGCAAACATCTCAATTTTGGTGTGGACATTGAAAAAACCTGGGGGTCCATATTCGAAAGAAAAGGGGATGCAAGTCCAAAAATTTTATCAAAAATTTGTTTTTTTAGACAAAAAAACCTCAATCTGAGGATCGAAAAAGGCACAGATATTGTAATTTCAAGGCCTTTTTGTGGGAATATCTGGCAAAACAGCAGACAGCATAGATCCAGGATCAGAATGTGCAGTCTGATCGTGATCTAAACAGTTTACAATGGTAATTACATCAGGTTTCAGACAACAGTCAAAATCTTACAAGCAGTTAAACATCATACCTTGTCAAATTCTGCACTAAGTGTTATCCAGAGGTCTGAAATTAATGACCAATTACTGGCCACCAGCCAGAGGCCTGAACTTCCACATTACTCATAATAATTATCAAAACTTTAGAACGAATACTTTTTCTTGGAAAAAAGGTTTCAGAGGAGCATCTGACCTAGTTTAACTTTTATTAAGTCTTGATACAAGATAAACTTTTTACAGGACCAAAATGTTTAAGGCTTGTTCATAAAGAGAGCATTTGCTGATTCTAAATTAAATTATGGCTGAAACAACGGGATTTGTTTCAAAAAAGGGTAAAAAATAAAAGGATAAGTTCAGATTATGATGATGCAAGCCTGAAAAGTAAATGGAAGTTTTAAGCCAAAAGTGATTACCAAATATGCCCAAGTTTTACACTTTATAGAGCTGAAAATATCAGAGACAAAAGCAAATGAATAAACTAAGGGGAAAAAAATTACCAGTAACCCAAAAATTCACAGACAAACTGTGTCACAAGTCATGCTCATGGTACTGAGCAGAATTTCTATAAATATTTAAAAATTAACCATAATTTTGACAAATACATGTACCATCTTCTATCATGATTTAATCTTCCATGAACCAAAAGCAGAAAACTAGACCCATTTGTCCATGACATGTCATAAATTTTAAGAGATTATTGGTTCCAGTTTGAAGATTCACAAAGCATCAGATCTGTCCCATTGGTGTTCATCTGAAGGTGTTAAATATGTACAATGGGGCTGAAAAAATGGCGAATAATTACAGATAACAATGGATGCGTTACACTACTTAAAGTTAAACAAGAGGGCCATGATGGCCCTGTATCGCTCCACTGGCTTATAAATATAAACCACGAAGAAAAGTCTTCACTATATAAGACCTTATAAAACTTTGACCTCATGGCTACAGTCTGACTAAATGGGGAATATTGTATTAGAAGAATAACATGCCAAATGTGGGAGTTCTTGGCCTTATGGCTGGTAACAAGATGGTTTCTGAACTTTTCACTCCATAAACCCATGTAAAACTTGTGATCCCTGGTGCAGGGCCAAACTTGATCCTAGAGCTGTAACTTGGGCCCTCTTTGTAACTGTCCACTAAATAATGCTATAATTATATGCAAAATTTGGTAGCCTAAGCCTTATGGCTATGTACACCAAGATTTAAAAGGTTTCCCTATGTAAGCCTATGTAAATCTTGTGAACCCCCCCCCTCCAAGTATGAGGCCAAATTGACCCCAGGACTATACTTTGGGCACTTTTGGTAGACTCCAACTAGATCAAGCTAAATGCCAAATTTGGTAGCTCTAGGCCTTATGGTTTCAGACAAGAAGATATTTAAAGTTTTCTCTATATAAGCCTATGTATAAAACTTGTGACCCCTGGGGAAGAGCCAATTTTGACCCCAGGGCTATAATTTCAAGAAACATGATAGAGGTCTACTACATAAAGCTACATGCCAAATTTGGTAGCCCTATGCCTTATGGTTTCAGACAAGAAGATTTTTAAAGTTTTCTCTATATAAGCCCATGTAAAACTTGTGACCCCTGGGGAAGAGCCAATTTTGACCCCAGGGCTATAATTTCAAGAAACATGATAGAGGTCTACTACATAAAGCTACATGCCAAATTTGCTAGCCCTATGCCTTATGGTTTCAGACAAGAAGATTTTTAAAGTTTTCTCTATATAAGCCTATGTAAAACTTGTGACCCCTGGGGCAGAGCCAATTTTGACCCCAGGGCTATAATTTGAAGAAACTTGATAGAGGTCTACTACATAAAGCTACATGCCAAATTTGGTAGCCCTATGCCTTATGGTTTCAGACAAGAAGATTTTTAAAGATTTCCAAAATTTTTCAGTTTTGTTGCCATGGCAACCAGAGTTTTTGAAGGAATCAAATTCTTTCAAGAAATTCTGAAGAGGACCATGTCAGGATCATTTCTGTGAAGTTTCGTGAAAATCGGATGGGTAGTTTCAGAGAAGAAGATGTTTGAAATAAAAGTTAACGCACGCACGCACGGACGGACGGACGACCGGACGGACGGACGCACGGACGGACGCATGACGGACACCGGGCCATGACATACGCCCGCTGGCCTTCGGCCAGTGGAGCTAACAAAAAATTTAAAGGCTAAATTCTGACTTTGAATAAATATTCATATCTCAAGTACCTTGAAATAAATTTTAATCAAACTAATGTCCAAATCTGAAGCATTTACAGACAACAGTGTAAAAGTTGCCAGATCACTCCATCTTTTGTTTGCTTTTTACAGTTTTACCTGGTTTTAAAATTTATTTTTCTACCAGTGGCTAACACATGGACCAACCATACCATGACAGATTGTCATTTTCACAATAATTTCCATACTTTTAAATGATAATGATTTAAATTTGACTAAACAAGCAGAGGTAAAGATCCAGACTTTTTGCGCAGTCTGATTTTGACCTATGCTATACACAAAACCCCCTATTTTGGCTGTAATGCTGAAAGGGCTACCAAAGGCAATGGTTGACCATCCCATAAATCACATTATCAGCTCTTGTCTGTGACCTTGTGTTCAAGTAACATTTTATGATACTGTAACCCTTGAACAGTAAACCTTGGTTGCTTGTATAGACACTGTACAAGATCAGTAATTTTTGTAACTTCACAGAACATACTGAT
Source organism: Tridacna gigas (assembly GCA_945859785.2). Taxonomy (NCBI): domain Eukaryota; kingdom Metazoa; phylum Mollusca; class Bivalvia; order Cardiida; family Cardiidae; genus Tridacna; species Tridacna gigas. Next base: position 44,102,861 of record OX244030.2, on the reverse strand, counting down.
GTCCAATATTTAATGAGATCTACTAAGACTCAAAAAGCCTTGAAATGGCAATATTTTATAAGTGGTCTTCTTCCTCCGCTAAAAATGTCAAATTCAAGATCCGAGATGTCATTTTGAACAATCTGTATTTTTTTTTTAACAAAGGTGACCTGAAAACTGATTTAACTCTTTACCAAACGACACAATTTCACAATGGTCCAAATTGAAAGCATTGGCAGACGACAAAAGCAATATGACTCAAATGTTGAAATTTCATTTGGAAAGGATAAAGCACATTGTGGGAAAAGGAGAAAATGCTTAGGCACATTACTGTTAATATAACTCTTTACCACACAATCCCTAGTTTTCACAACCCTAAAGAAGAAGGCTTTTGAAAACATCTTGGGATAATATGCTGGTTGCCAGCATTCTCTCCTTTTCCCACAATGATTTCAAAAGGCTTTTTTCTCAGGGTCGTTAAAAGTCAGGATTGTATGGAAAAGGGTTAATGCCTGACATTCTACTTGACTTCATAACCTTTACAAAGTTGAGGACATCATCATTGCAGCTTACAATGGTTTATACCAAGATCAGGCTGCATAGAACATACAGTCCTATCCTAAATCTCTTTTTCTTTTTAGTGAAATACCTAATATTGCAAACACAGACACTCCACAATAATTCTTACCTCTTTCGCTGCTAAGCGCAACTCACTGACCTTTTGCGGATAGCGTAGATCAAGATCAGACTGCACAGAATGTGCAGTCTGATCTTTGATCTACACTGTCTAATAGGGAGATATTTAAAAAAAAACACCTTTAACCCTTTCCCACACAACGCCCCTAGGATGCCTTTTGAAAACATTTTGGGAAAAGGAGAAAATGCTGGTAACCAGAATTTTCTCCTTTTCCCACAATGTTTTCTGCCCTATCAACGAAAAATTGCACCATTTGAGCCACAATAAAATTGTCGTCTGCAAATGCTTTCAATTTGGACAGGTCTAAAATTTTGGCATCTGGTAAAGGGTTAAAATAGTAAAACTTGGGTTTATACATGTTAGCTTGAAAGTTCCATTTCTTTTATTTACCAGGATAAGGGTTACTTCCAATGCCTGAGGCTTTTTTACAAAAAAAAAATACTGCCCATTTTCATTTATGAAGCTCATCCACTGGTATAGCTGGGTTAACATGATTTCAACCCTTTTTTCACTCAGGTATGTACACTTTGAGGCATCTACAGCTCAAGATACTGGGGCTGAAATTTGTTTTGAAAACATAACAGGACTGGGATAGACAGTGCTCATTTGGGCTGTTTGATAGGGTATTAACTCTTTACCAAACGGCAAAATTTTAGACTGGACCAAATTGAAAGCATTTGCAGACGACAAATTAAGTGTAGTCTAAATGGTGATTTATGTTTTGAATAGGGTAGAAAACATTGTGGGAAAAGGAGAAAATGATGGTTACCAGCATTTTCTCCTTTTCCCACAATGTTTTCAAAAGGCTTCGTCCTCAGGGTCGTAAAAAGTTTGGATTGTGTGGTAAAGGGTTCACTCTTTGCTGCACAACAAAATTTTCAACCAGTCCAAATAGAAAGTGCCTCAGCAGATGACAAATAAAATGCGGTACAAACAACAGTATCTGTCTTTGAGATCGTCGAAAACATTGTGGGAAAAGAAGAAAATGCTGGTTACCAGCATTTTCTTCTTATCCCAAGATGTTTTCAAAAGCCTTCTTCTTTTGGGTTGTGAAAACTAGGGATTGTGTGGTAAAGAGTTATATTAACACTAATGTGCCTAAGCATTGTATTAAATTTGAGGGAAACAAAACTTCTAAACACAGATAAATTGACCTTTTTGTATGGCAAAAAACTTGCAAAAGGATTTTGTGAGATAAATCCAGATTTATGGTAATAAAATTCACAAGCTAGGGTCAACTACTAGAGGGGGTAATTTCAATTATAAAACCTACAGACATGTAGAGGTAAGAAAGTGACAAGCACTGATTACTTTTAACCATTTACCACACAATTTCGACTTTTAACAACCCTGAGGGAGATGCCTTGTGAAAACATTGTGGGAAAACGAGAAAATGCTGGTAACCAGCATTTTCTCCTTTTCCTTCAATGTTTTATACCCCATCAAAGAGAAAATCCATCATTAATGAGTCACATTTAAATTGCTGTTTACAAAATGCTTTCAATTAGGACAAGACTACATACACATATTTGTCATAACATTGTGGTAAAAAAATAACCATTCACCAAACTGGAGTTTCAATGACCCTGAAAATGAAGGCTTATGAAAGCATTACGGAAAAAGTAGAAAATATTGGTAACCAGAATTTTCTTTCTCCTAAATTCCCACTATGTTTTCTATCTTTTCTAGATAATCATTTGAGCTATATTCTATAAGTGCCTTCTGCAAATGCTTTCAACTTAGACAAGTGCAAAGTTTTGTCACCTGGTAAAAAGATAGTGGGCCATCTCAACAGATTAACCTTGAGTCAAGTGAGCTGAAACAGAGCACATTTGCTTGCCTGCTTATCGAGGTCTATTCACAAGTATGTACTTGAATTGCAATGACAAAAATAGTCTTTTTTTTTCGTTGATATATCAGTTTTGCTCCTAAAATTGTCATACTGTCTTTGAACAAGGCTTGAATAATTGTAATTTTTAAAGGGTGCTTTTGGGCAATAGGCATAGTTCCCATTCACTTACATATGTGAGTGATTCGCTCACTTGATTGAATAACCACGCACAAAAATATAAAGTGAAATGTGCATGCAAGCACAGATTTCAGGGCTCCTGCTGTCGATCACCAGTGGAGCCAATTGGGACAAGTTAGACAAAATGTCTCCAAAACAGAAGCACTGGTAAATCTGCTGGCAACAAGTAATGTCTTTATATGATATTTAAAAGATCTAAACTCTGACCTATACAATAGGTATCAAGTATGAAAGTCACTGTTTATCACCACTAATCAAGCTGGTATTTTGTCATTTATTTCAAAGTACTAATGGTATTAATCTGCTTTTTTAGTGTAAAATTACAGATTTTGAAGTTACTTGCTACTCTAATTGACAAATTTATGTCAAATCATTTGCAAAAACCACTCCAAAAATTAACTGGCATGAAAAAATATATCGCTGCAAAAAAACCTGAAAACCATGACACAACAAAAAATCAATTTGACATTGTCCGATCACAGGCATTTCAAACTGTCTCTTCAGCTTTATTAATGACTTTAAGCAGTGAATTTACATAAATCTCTCTTTAAGACAGTAAGTGAAAACTAATTAGTGTCTGATGTTGACAGTGAAATAGAAAATTTTACTGGCCATCCGGCTGTAAGCTGTCCCTCTGAACCTGGTCCAGTGAGTAAGGTCAAGCATTACAAGTAACTGCTTTTTTAAATTACCCATATCGTTTTCAAGAACAGATGAATGCAGAGTGAGACTCATCAAAACAAATTCTCATTGCAAGAGACCCTTACTCTCCTTTGTAGAAGCTCTAATATTGTCATTATTAAGTGCACTCCCAGAATTTCTCTTGCACTCCCAAACTTGTCCTCCAGGGAGTGCATGCACTCCCCAAAAAAGATATGAGTGGGAACACTGAGTGAAGATCAAAAAAGACTGCATGTTTTTTAGTCTGATCTTGATCCAAACAAGCTGCAAAGGTGACATGCTGACAATAATACTTGTTTCAAGCATATTGATTAACTCTACACTACACCATAAAATTACAGACTTTTGTCCATAATGAAAGAAAATGCAGACAACAAATCAAGTGTTGACTTACAAGATGATATTTGTCATTAAAAGGGTAGAAAACATCATGGAAAAAGAAGAAAAAACTGTTTATCAGCATTTTCCATGACCCTTGGATAGAAAGCTTCTGAAAATATTGTGGAAAAAGGAGAAAATGCTGGTAACCAGCATTTTCCCAAAATGTTTTCTACCCTGACATTGGCATATCACATCATTCAACTCTTTATCACACAGTCCTGACTTTTAACGACCCTGAGAAAGAAGCCTTTTGAAAACATTTTGGGAAAAGGAGAAAATGCTGGTAACTAGCATTTTCTCCTTTTCCCACAATGTTTTCTACCTTTTCCAAAACAAATTTCAATTTCTGAGTCACATTTGTCGTCTGCAAGTGCTTTCAATTTGGACCAGTCTAAAATTTTGTCGTTTTGTAAAGAGTTAAATAAAATTAAATTTGTCGTCTTCAATGCTTTGGACAAGTCTAAAATTTAACCGGATTAATCAAGCAATCATTAATTTTGGCTTACCCTGAGTGATTCCACTTCATGTTGATACTTAGAATTCTGTTGCTCTAGGTTATTGTTTTTCTTTTCTAACTGTTCTACTTGAGCTTCTAACTCTGCCTCCAACTCTCTGCTGCTTATTTGGAATTCCTCTAATTCTTCCCTTGTTTCCTCTAATCTGAAATGCAGCAATTACAGAAGATGAATTGGCTCTCAGCAAATCAATCTTTTAAAATTCAGTAAGTCTAATAACCTTTTTATATAGGACAAAATATTGAGACTTGTCCAAACTGAAAGCACTAAAGCAGTCATCATAAATAAAAAAATGTCACAAAAGATGAAATATGTGTCCTTGAATGGATAGAAAACAACCAGGAAAAAGAAGAAAATTTGGTGACTAACAATTTCTCCTTTTCCAACAACGTTTATAAAGTACAAGTCTTCTCACAACACAGGTTTTACCATTTACAAAACAATCCAAGTTTTATATGCAGTGAAGAAGAATGGATTCATTTGAAATCTCAAGATGATCAGAGCCCTTAGCCTAGGACCTTTGAAACCCAGCCCACAAATCTGTAAGTGAGCTTTCACCATGCTATAGCTGAAGTAATGTTGAAAGTGGTGTTATTTAAAACCATAGTCAGTCAAGAACTGAGTTGGAGGATTAACTAAAGATAACAAACAGTCACAGGCATCAAACTGAAACATTTCAATAGAAAGCTTCAACCCTCTGTACATCTCTATCAAAAGACTCCAACATTTTATACAGTGCTATGCACATTCACCAGGAGTTAACCCCTTTAAAAGCTATCCTATGTTGTAACAACCCTGAACAAGGCATTTGAAAACATTCTGTCAAAAGAAGCATTTTCTCCTTTACCCACAAAGTTTTCTTCCCTATCACAGACTAATTCTATTTAGTTGAGCCAAATAATTTGTCTTCTGCAAAATTAATGCTTTCAATATGGTTGAGTCAAGAATTTGTTATTTGGTGAAGAGCTCAGAGTTGGGACCAAAATAATTATTATTGTAGAACAAATTGTCTTCAATAACTGACAGAAACTACTATTATGACCTGAGATCATATCTTTGCATTTATATTAAATATTAATAACATACTATTCAAATATATTGGGTTGCTATCTTTGTAAAGCAGTACCTAGTATGCTTTATCTTTTTCAAAAACCAATTACAGAGCTTAGATCATACTTTCCTACATGTAAATTGAAAGCATAAATTGTGGGCAACAATTTCACTCTTTACCAAAGGACAAAATTTTGAACTTATCCAAACTGAAAACATTTGCAGACGACAAAATAAATATGACTTAAAAACTGAAATTTATTTCTGAAAGGGTGCCAGCATTTTCTAGTTTTCCCACAACATTTACAAAAGCCTTCTCCCTCAATGTCGTTAAAACTCCGGATTGTGTGGTAAAGGGTTTCACATGACGCTAATGTAAGGATTGATCTTTTACAGGGTAGAAAACATTATGGAAAATGGAGAAAATGCAATGTTCTAATGACCCTTTACCAAACAACCACGAGTTTTAACTAACCTGATGAAAAATACCTCTGAAAACTTTGGGAAAAGGAGAAAATCGTTTTTCCCTAATTCAACTCTTTGCCAGATGACAAAAATTTAACACTTGATCAAATTGAGAAAATACGGGTCACTAGCATTTTTCCCTTTTCCAACAATCGTAATGTTTTCAAAAGCGGTATTCTTCAGAGTCGTTAAAAAACATGACATAGTTTGGCTAAGAGTTAATTTGTCCTCTGCAATGCTTTAAATTTGAAAGTTTTGTCATCAGATTAGTAAAGAGATATTAAGTTCTCCCTTAACCCTTTACTAGATGACAAAATTTTAGCCTTATCCAAATTGAAAGCATTTGCAGACGACAATTTCATTGTGGTGCAATTATTTCTTAGATTGGGTAGAAAACATTGTGGGAAAAGGAGAAAATGCTGGTTACCAGCATTTTTTCATTTTCCCACAATGTTTTCAAAAGGCTTCTTTCCCAGGGTCGTCATAAGGCGACATTGTGCGGTAAAGGGTTAATACACAATCTAATTAGCTGCATTAATGTTAAAGTATACAAACTGCCTTATCACTGGTGGTTGACTGATCGAATTGCGTTTTATGCTCCAGGTTACAAGTCCTACACTTTGCCACTGGGCCACCCAGAACCTCCCATACAGAACCTGGTGAAATATGCTTTTGTTTTTTCCTGGAATACAATATTGTCACTCTCCTTATCAAAATAGCAATCTTGATTTAGAGTGGTTCAATCATAGTAATGATTCTGAAATCCTCAGGTTACAACTCTGTATGCTGCCCTTATTACAACTGGCAGCCAAGAGATCAATATCAGCCAGAGATGTACAAAGTTCTGAATCAATAGCATCCAGAGGAATGCTCAACTCCGGCCAATTATCACAACTCCGCCCCATTATGACTACAATATTAATATGTAAACCTGTATAATGTGCAAAGAGTGTAGATGAAGATTGGAAAGGTTCATACACCCATCTTGGCCTAAGTCCGTAACACAAGCTTGACTTTACCCATTCAGCACCACTAGTCTTGTATAATTCTTCTCAGTTACAATGTCACTGACTTTACCAGATAAAAAAATTTACACTCGTACATTTAGATATTAAAGGCACTGCAGATAGCTTTAATGAATTAGGTTTTTGAAAATGTCATTGGAAGAATGGGAGACCATGCTGGTAACCAACATGATATCCTTTGAGGTTTTTCCCACAATGTTTTCTACCCTTTTGAAAGTCAAATTCCAATTTTTGAGTCATATGAATTTTGTCGTAGCTTTGAATTTGAACAGGTCTCAATTTTTCTCAGCTAGTCAAGAGTAAAACATTAAAAAACCTGCATAACATCATGGTTCTTTAAGCCTTTACAACTTAATCCCGACAACAGGAAGAAGGCTTTTGAAAACATTGTGGGAAAAGGAGAAAATGCTGGTAACCAGCATTTTCTCTTTTCCCCACAATGTTTTCTAACCCATCAAGGCCAAATTTCATCATTTGGGCCACTTTGAAATTGACATCTGCAGATCATGAGATGCCTTCAATATGGACCAGTCAAAAATTCTATCCTTTGGCAAAGAGTTAATATCTGGAAAAAATATTTCCAGCAGCAATTTCTGAGACTGTTCTTTATTTGATAAGGTGCTTTTGGCACCATACCAAAGTTCATCATTACTGAAAAACAACAGCAAGTGGTTTCACGAAATCTGGTGAATGGAATGCTTAACTCTTTACCAAACGACAAAATTTTGGACTCCACGAAATTGAAAGCATTTCCAGATGAAAAAATAAATGTTGCTGAAACAATGATTTCTGTCTTTGACAGGTTAGAAAACATTGTGGAAAAAGGAGAAAATGCTCGTTACCAGCACTTTCACCTTTTCCCACAATGTTTTCTAAAGGCTTCTTTATTGGAATCATTAAAAGTCGGGATCGTATAGTAAAGGGTTAACCAATCCTTTAGCTCTGTGAATTGCTTCATTTATACTTACACATACACAGACTGCAGTTAATCCTTTACCAATCAATTCTGTGTTTTTAAAATGGCCCTAAATAAATAGGCTTGAAAATGCAATGGGAAATGGAGAAAATGCACATAAGCCATTATTTGAACCACATTTGATCGGTAATTTGCAAAATGCTTTCAAAATAGGCAAGTGTAAAATTTTGTTGTCAGGTGTAGAGGTAACCCCTTTAATTTACAACTCATCCAAGCTGACAGCATTTGCAGACAACAAATGAAATGTAACTAACATGATGGGGTTTGTTTTTAAAGAGTAAAAAACATTGTGCACAAAGAAGAAAATGCTGCTTACCAGCATTTTTCTCTTTTCCAACTATTTTTTGTTTTTAAAGAGTAAAAAACATTGTGCACTAAGAAGAAAATGCTGCTTACCAGCAATTTCCTCTTTTCCAACAATTTTTTCATCAGACGTGTTAAAACACAAGAATGTCGGGTGAAGTGTTAAAACAAAGCAAAGTCTTGTTTTTCTGGTAATTCATGGTATTTTTGTAATGACTGTCTTGTTGAAGAACTATAATTAACCCTTTACCACACAATGCCGCCTTTTAACGATCCTGGGAAAGGGGCCTTTTGAAAACATTGTGGGAACCAGCATTTTCTCCTTTTTCCACAATGTTTTCTACCCTTTCAAAGAAAATTTGCACTATTTGAGCCACATTAATATTGTTCTCTGCAAATGCTTTCAATTTGGACAAGGCTAAAATTTTATCATCTGGTAAAGGGTTTAACATCATCACTAGAATTATGTCACTCCAGAAGTTCACAAGTTAACTCTTATTTTTTGACTTAACCTGCTAAATTACTTCAGTGAAACTTTCAAGCCACTACAGTATTAGTAAAATCCCAGAATAATACTATTTCAACCTTAGTTTTTTTTGGAGAAAAATATCTTCTTATCTGATAGTGAAGATCCGAGATAAGACTGCAGATTCTGTGTAGCCTGACCTTGATCTACACTGTCCACAAAAGGTCAGTGAGTCACGCTTGGCAGCCTAGGGATTGATATTTCCTGGGTGGTGTTTTTTCCTGTTTTGTTACCTTTTGAAATGCATTTGCAGCATATAACTTTCAAAATATGTGTACCCTTACCTAAAAGGGATAGTCAATGTGAATTACAATATGACTCTTTACCACAAAGCAAAATTTTTAGTCTTGTTGAAATTGTGAATATTTGTTGATGACAAATTAATCATTTACCACGCAATCCTGACCTTTAACGACCCTGAAAAAGAAAGCTTTTGAAAACATTGAAATCTTGTGAATGGAATGCTTAACTCTTTACCAAAACAACAAAATTTTGGACTCCATCGAATTGAAAGCATCAAATTGCGGACGAAACAAAAACTGTTGCTGAAATGATGATTTCTGTCTTTGACAGGGTAGAAAACATAGTGGGGGAAAAAAAGAGAAAATGTTGGTAACCAGCATTTACTCCTTTTCTCACAATGTTTTTACTCTTCCAAGATCAAATTTCAACCTTAGATTCACATTTGTCATCAACAAATACAGTCGTGTCGCGTTAATCCGGACACTTTGGTTTCCTATGGTGGTGTCCGGAGTAAGCGTATTTCCGGATAAGCAAATCAAGCTGGGTCTCGTCTGACCTTATTGATTTTTTTATTGCTGTTGTTTCAGGTATCTGGTGGGCAGAATGCTAATTGTCACGTAGTCATTCCGACACGCTTCACTAGTTACGTTGTTTGTTAGGTGTGAAAACTGTCTACTATCAAGTTTTACCAGATAAACACTGTTTATTCATGCGTGTCGAGCAGTCAATCTAGACCACAAATTCGTTAATCCTACCAAAACGGTTATGACAGTTAGTAATTATAACAGGTTCTATTTGGACGTTCAACACTTAATCCGGATTATTGAAGCATATTTGTACGGTTTTTGAGTATTTCGTTCCCGATTTTTTCTTTCCGGATCCGGAACGCGAATTTCCGGATTAAAAGGTACAATTTATGAATAAAAAATCCGTTCCCACAAAATTCTTTCCGGATCTTGAATATTCCGGATTAATGATGTCCGTGTTAACGCGGCACGACTGTACCTTGAATTTGGACTAGTGCAACATTTTGTCCGACGAATCACTGAAATATTAAATGAATTTAGAATGCTGAAGCTGTGGCTTTTGACAAAACTTGTTTATATTAATCAGAGGAGGTTAGTCTTAAATTAAAACTTAATGACATAATTAGGACTGCCATTGAGGCCAGCTGTGAAGAATGTGCATTTCACTGAAGTCTTCAATAGAGTCTACACTGTACAGTACTTGTAAATCTATGTCCACTGAAATACCTACTTAAATTTTGTCAATTCAGCAAAAGTCTCATTACAACAGCTTTTAGTTTGATATGTCTGATCTAGATCTAATTATATGCCAGAAAAATATATCCATCCTTTTATGTATTCAGAATGTAACAATAAAACAGGCTGTACCAATTTAGCAGGCAGTCATTTTGGACCTCTGGTAAAACTGTCGTTACCAGACGTCAAATTTTTAACTATTCTAAATTTAACACATCTGTACACAAATTTTAATTTATAAGTGACCATCATCCGATTTCTAATGAATTTCAGACTTAAAGACAAATAACATTGAAAAAAGGATTGTGGTTTATTCATTGTGGCAAATTCTCATGCGAAAATAACAAGAATTGCACATCATGACGGGCCAGTGAGTAACAAGAATGGCAATGTCTCGTGAATACAGAGGCCTTGATACTGGTTTTTCCCATGAAGGCAGTTCAATGATTTTACATCCAGGTGATGTAAGGTAATATACATTACGGTGTACTTATTTTAAACTTGATAGCCATATGAAGAGTATGGCAGATATTCTTGCAAAACGGTCTTGCAATATGTGTACATCTTGAAGTCACTCACTCAGAAAAACAACAAGCTCGACAGACTGGCAAGAAAGGACCCACTGTTGGTCCTTCTTAAAAATCACTGCCCTCAGACCAACAGACTGACAGTAGTGTCAAACCCTGACTATATCTCTCTGATACTATGTATCTATATCGATTGGTTTGTCCTTTGTACCAGACAGACGGCTAATTATCATAGAACAAAACAGGAAAATACATTTTTTTTCATTTAACAAAAACATCAGAACAACCACAACTTACTCTTGTTTGAATCTCTGTGCTGACTCTCTCCAGTAAGATATTTCTTCCTGAGAGTTCTTGAACTTTTTGGAATTCGAATCCATTTCGTCCCTTTGCTTTCTCTCTGACCTATTTACACTATTTTCTCAGCTATCAATGTACACACGACTAAATCTTTTTCGTAAACACATAACAACTGGTTACATAGTTTTCCTTAAAAGGATTCACACGGCTAAAATTTTGAAAAAAAAAAATCTTTTGACAGTTGGCGTTTGTTTTTCGCACTAGCAGCTTTGAAACAAAACAGATCGCTTCAGTGTTAAAGCATTGTATAACAACAGCACTATATCCACTAACACATCAATTCATTCACTGATTAACGTTTGAAAGAAAAATCAAAATTCAAAGGAACGCTTTTGATGTCCAATTTCGTTTGTTTAGCCAGGAATATTTTCAATGAACTTCTCCCGGAAGGTCCAACATGGCGAGTGCTTTCTTGTCACCTGAGCGCTTTATTTTGTAAGAGTAACATCCCTTGAATTTCACTAGCAGTTATACACGAGTTATATCCCTTACAAACCTAAACACTGCCGGTCTCACACCAGTTTTTTTAAGACTGAAAAAAAGAGTGAAAATCACCATTTTTGACCCTTTTTTGTACTTTATTGGCAAAACCACAGCTTTGCTGTTTGTTTCTGTCAAATATATAAGACCCATGCTCTGGCAAAAGGGAGCTTAATGCATCACCGTGATGCACGATACCATGCAAGTTATCACATGATCACGGATCCATAAAGTCCATTTTGACAAAAAAAAAACAAAACAAAAAAAACGAAGACTGAATCATGAGGTAAAATGATCATTTGACATACAGAAAATTGACCAATAGCGAAAAGTTTCAGCCCAGGTCAGTCTGCGCAGACTGGGCAGGCTGACCTGAGTCGATAATTTCTGCAAATGCATTAAGCCCCTTTTTCATTCACAGAGCATGGCTCATGTCCAGTTGCCTATACTAAGAGATTAAAAAATGTCAACTCAACCGCGGCTGTGCTGTTCGCTATTCTACCTCAAACACAACTACCCTTAAAATAATCATTACCCCTTTTCCAAAATTGTTTTCTTCCTTCACAAAAACAAATCTCAGCATTTTAGCCAAACTTAACTTGATTTATCGTCTGGATATGCTTCCTCCTTTTCTCGCAATGTTTTCTACCCTTCCCAAAAGAAATTTCAGCTTTGAGTTATATTTATTTTGTCGTCTGCAAATGCTTTCATTTAAGATCAGTATAAAATATTGCCGTCTGGTAAAGAGTTACTGTAACTACATGTACTTTCCTAGATTTTGGAAACTGGTAACTTCTGAAAGCATCCTTGAATCACGTTGTCATCCACTTCCGACGTTTTTTTTTTTCATATGTTATGGCGACAGCTCTTTCTTTTTTTTTTACACGTGTTTCCTTTGTTTTACATGTTGATAAGCTCCTAGGGTATAACATTTCCAGTTTTGCATGTTTTTCTTTTCTATTCTTAGCAACAGTAACAATGAACTTAACATCAAGCTGAAATTGAAGTTACAAGCACTTCGTGTTCAACACACCAAGACCTATCACCACACGATGTTTTATGTCAAATTAGATTTATATGCAAATTTTTACATAGTCATAAATTCTAGATGTAACTTAAGGGACATTTAAGCGCCATAGGCGAAACCAAGAGCATTTGCAGACGACAAAGACCGAGATTAAACTGCCAAGAACGAGCAGTCTAATCTTGGTTCTATACTCTCCGCTTGTATAGTCAAACCTGTATCATAAAAATCTCTCTCAGTTTCACTGGATTGTACATTTTCACCCATCGAAAACAAAGCTGTTAAAATTATGCACTTGGCCCTGCCTGTGGGGGAGAGGTTCACAGGTTTAAAGGTAGGCCTGTATAGGACAAACTTATGAAGTATTCACGTTTAAAAACAGACGGCTAAAAGCCTTTACCGATATGTAGCATCGTCTAGTAGACCTCTACTAAAGCTGTTAATGGTATGTCCCTTGGGTCAATATTGGCCCTGTCCCAGGTTCACAAGTTTGCACACAGGTTGATGTAGCTCAAACTTTAAAAATTCTCATGTAATAAACTGAAAGGCCTAAAACTATGATACTTGGTATGTATCATAGCCTTGCGTGCCTCTACCAAAGCTCTTTAAATGATATCCCTATGGTTAAAATTGTCCCCACCAGCGGGTTCACAAGTTTGTACTCAGGCTTAAATAGTGCAAGCTTCTTGTACGAAACCAGAAAGTCTAAAGCCTTTATATTCAGTATGTGGCATCATTTAGAGTAAAATTTTATCCTTGTGTGAAACCAAAAGGTCTATAGCCTTTATATTCAGTATGTGGTATCATTTAGTGTTAAAATTTTATCCTTGCGATAATACTGGACCAGTCCTGAGGTCACTCTTGTTCACAGGCTTTTATATAGTACAACTTAAAAATTGCCTTGGGCTACACTAAAAAGCCTAGAATTTTGATATTTGGTATGTATTGTTATCTATGTATTGTGTGTCACCTCGTTTCTCTACCGAAGCTGTATAAATTATGCCCCAAAGGTAAAAAGATGTCAAACCCCACGAGTCAAGTTTGTACAAAAGCTTATGTAGTACAATCTCTGAAAATCTTCTTGTAATAAACTAGAAGGCCTACAGCTTTGATATTTGGTATATGGCATCATGTACTTGACTTTTACCAATTTTCTTTTTTTAAATTATTCCCCTTGCATTAAATTGTTACCCTGGCCCCAAAGGTCACGAGTTAGTATTTAAGCTAATTAAAAACAGCATGTATTCCTTTGGTCCATCATAAACTCACGTGAGCAATCCTGGACCATCAAGGCACTTTTATTTTTGTGTTAGCCAAAATAAGATTTTTAAGTTTACAAGTACCAGTATCTTACCTTTATAAGTGTATACTATACAACAAGTGCAAAATTTGTTGATATTGAACTTGCATTACATTCCTTTATTGCTTTTCTCTAGTGATTCTTCTCTCTCTCTCTTTTTTTTACTGACCATACACAGTTTGCCTAGATATTAAATTTTCTGCTATGATATTGAGTTAAATGATACTTCATAAGTGGCCATGAATACTAATTCTTCGAAAATTCCAATGAAACTAAATGCCTTAAAATACTTCCTGAAATCAATGTCCCATCTTTTTCAATTCAATTTCATGGTAAAATGGCCACACGGTCAATTTAAAGAAGAAAGAGTTACATTACTGTCTATCACAATTGTAATTATAGTAAATTGTATTAACATAGACATTGGCAGAACCTGCTCCTTCTCTCTCGCTCTCGCTCTACACACACACACACACACACACACACACACACACACACACACATATATATATATATATATATATATATATATATATTTTTTTTTTTTTTTTTTTTTTTTTAATTACAATTGTTTAAATTGAAAAGTATTTAAAAGTCTATTCTATTCTTATTTTGTTTTCTTGAATTCGCAACTTTTGATACAGGTCACAACTGCAGTGCCTTCAGCGCTTTGATTTTTTATTCATGTCATTTCCAAATAGGTTTTTTTTTTTTAAATAATTTAAAACAAACTATGGAAATTATGCATTGATACTATGTACCTTTTTCAAAACTATCGCGACCTTTAACCCCCCCCTCCCCCCCATGGAAAAAGGTTGATTGATTGATGTATGGTGTTTAACGCCGTTTTCAACATTATGTCAGTTATATCACGGCGGTCAGTACTCCTATCCATGCTTTCCTGGAGTTTCTTCTACCAGTACTCCGCGCAATATTCTTTCCAAGCCACTGGCTGCTTTCCCACCTAACCATCATCAAAACTTTGGTCAGCGGTGAGAGAGGAATAAATCCTGTCGCAATGACTATCATCAGTCCTCCGGAAAGAAATTGGCCGAGTCGGGGATCGAACCAGCGACCTCCTGTTCTCAAGTCCCGTACGCAACCGACTGAGCTACCGGATCTCGGCCCATGCAACATGTAAAAAGGGCTTTGAAAACATCGCAGGGAAAGGAGAAATGCTGGTAGGGCCTAACCAACAGTATCTCCATTCCCACAATGTTTTCTATCCTTTCAAGGACAAACCCAATCAGTTGACATCAGATAGCACGAGAAAACATTTGTATACAAGCGGATATAAAAAAAAAAAAGGTTTGAACATCACATGGAAAAAGCAAATCATTTCAGATTCAAACTGTTTTATTTTTCAAAACAGCTCCTTCCAACTGCACAAACTTGTTCCTTCTTGTTTGTCAGTCATTGATACCCGGTCTGTAGAAGTCTACATCTCGGTCTCCCTCCACAGTAGCAGTCAAGTCATCATCATCACCCTGACCTGATTTCATCTCTTAAGCTCTCTGTGCCACACGGGAATCCCTTCAAACACCGTTTGATAGTTGCAGAAGAAGGAGAAGACTCTCCATATACAGCAGTCAAGCGCTCTTCAACCTATTTGGCAGACTGATCTTCCAGGACCAGAAACTTTATCGCAGGTCTGTAATCAGTTTTGTCCATTTTTGACCACTCACTGGGGTAATGTGGATCAACAGATCAGAAAAGGACAGAACAGAAGTTTATTTCCAGACAAATATACAGATTTACCATCAACAAATTTGAAATTAACATTACGAGATCTCGACAGAGCATGACGGCGAGAATGACATGAATTGCTCACCAGATCTGGGCAGTAATTTAGCGGTGTAGGTTCTACCTGTGTGCTTTCGTTCAAAATTGTTATGACCAGATGATTACAGATAGCAATATGATCCGACATGCAATCAGTAGCTGTTCATGGACATCAAGGTCCGTATTCACCAACGATTCCTAAGAATATTCTCAGCCTTATTCTCAAGAATTTTCTAAATTTGAAAGTAGCACAACTTCTTATGGGCTAAACCAAATGGTTTGGCCATCCAAAAGTTGCGTTATTTTCTAAACTTAGAGTAAGACTTGAAATTAATCTTGAGTGGTTGGTGAATACAGACCATGGTGTGACGGTTTGCACTCTCTGAATAGAAAAATCGCCTGTGTCTCAAAACCTTTTGATTTCTTCGTGGTACCTTCAGAGGTCAAAGGCATATACATGTTCGGTATGTAAGGTAGTTAACGTCGGTTTCAACATTATGTCAATCAAATCACGAAAGCAGTACACCTCTCCCTGCGTTCCTGCAGTTTCCTTTACCAACACTTTGCATAACACTATTCAAACCAGGGTCGAGCGTGGCTCTGTTATTAGATGCAAGATTTGCAATTCAAAATCACCGAGTTCGATCCTTATAGAAGGCACGGATTATTGCGTGGTTGTTTCCTTGGGCAAGACATTTCAGATCCCCGATATTGTACTGGTAAAATCCTGGACATACATAAATAAGTGAACTGTCGCATAACATGATTGAAATAACCTTATCGGCGTAAAACCGGCTTGAAATCGGCTTAAACGCCTTTCAGTTAATCATTCAAAAATATTGAAGCCAATTCTTGCTGTCCGACTTAAAAATTGTCGAAACAACATTCAGCATTGAGAGATTTGTTTGTTTGATTTTGTTTGCCGACCCCATTAGCGCAGTAGGTGGCGTCCAGCACTTGAAACCAACAGGGGATCTCTAGATCTCGATGCACTTATCCTAACTTCACTCCATACTGTGGACGCACCCCCCCCCCCCCCACACACACACCAAAAGGCTAAATCATTTTCAAAGACAACGCCTCCTTCGGATATTTTTTTATCAGACCACTAACATAACGCACATTGGTGTATCATGTGACATTCTTATATAAACACTTGTGACTTGGGTCTCCTTTCCTCCCTTTTTCTCCACCCTATCCTTCTCCTCTCGTTTACCGGAATAGTTATTAGTTTTTTTTTTAACTCGTACTATATTTCTTTTTTTTTTTGGCAAATCCTCTTGTTGTACACTATGTACCTTTTGAGTGAAATATTAAAGCAATGTTCTGTTCTGGTACGAATCCCTAGCTCGACGAATTTCTTACCGGTGATTGATGATAGTCATGGCAACTGAATTAATTCCTCTTTCTTCGCTGATCGTTGTTTCGACGATGGTTATGTGGAAAAGTAGCTAGTGGCTTGGGAAGGATATTGTGCGAAATAATGGTAAAATAATGTCCAGGAATGCATGGATACGCTTGTGCACTTGCCGCCGTGCAACTCTTGAAAACGGCGTTAAATATCATTAAAAAAATTCAGGAGTGAACCCTTTCGCAATGACAACCGTCAATTTTTGAAAAAAAAAGCATGGTCGAGGTGTAATTCGAAGTCACGACTCTTAGATTGTAAAGTCTGTATGTTACCGGCTGGGCTATCGGGCTCGGCCCGTCCCCCTGAGAAGCAAACCCATCCATCGTTATCTCTAAACAGCTACTTATGGTGATATTATTTCACCCATTTTCCCCGAGTAAGGTTATGTTTTAACCCTAGCGCAGGCGGTAGTGTACAGTACTTTAGACCAGGGGATCGCTGGAACGAATCCCTAGCTCGGCCAATTTCTTTCCAACGATTGATGATACACGCAGTCATTGCGACAGGATTCAGTCCTCTCCCACCGATCATTGTTTCGACGATGGTTATGTGGGAGAACAGCTAATCGCTTGGGAAGAATATTGTGTTAACCCTTTACCACAAGTTAAATTTTAGACCCGTCCAAATTGAAAGCAATTGCAGACGACAATTTTAATGTGGCTCAAATGATTTTTTTTTTTTTTTTGATAGGGTAGAAAACATTGTGGGAAAAGGAGAAAATGCTGGTTACCAGCATTTTCTCCTTTTCCCACAATGTTTTCAAAAGCCTTCTTCCTCTGGGTCGTTAGAAGTCGTCATTATGTGGTAATCACACGATCCCGAGTATTAACGACCATGAGAAAAAGGCATTGAAAACATTGTGAGAAAAGGAAAAAAAATCTGGCAATCTACATTTTCTCCCCCCACACATACTATGTTTTCAAACCAGTAAACACCAAAATTAATCATTTTAACCACATTTCATTTGTTGTCTGCAAACGCTTTGAATACGGACAAGTCCAACATTTTATCAGCTGGTAAGGAGTTAATCGCCGTTCAAATTGTGAAGTTTCTTATCAGGCCTCAAGCCATGATACTGTCCCATAATTACACAAAATCACTGCTTCTCGGTCACAGATATTTTTCACCTTTGGAATGGCAAGGAGTAATAATAGGGAGGATGCAACAGCAGCCGAAATTGGAGGAAGAGGACTGACACGAGACCAAGTGATTGCAGTTGGAAGCATTCTTGTGACAGAGCTGTGTGAAAGGTTGACATTTTACAGCATTGTTGTAAACTTAGTGCTATTTTGTACTTCTTCTTTGAATTATTCGAGCGATGACGCCTACGTCGTGGCGCTTGTATTTAAAGGTAAGAGGGTCTTGTTATTCCATTGTAGTATATTTGTTTATCGAATCTATGGATATGAGTCATGCTCTGACAAAAGGGGGGGCTTAATGCATCTCCGTGATGCATTTAAATACTAATCAAGCCATCACATAATTATGGATCCATAATAACCACTTTTTTAAACAACCGACTTATTTATGAGGTACACTGGTTCTTGGACATACAGAAAAATTACCAATAGCAAAAGATTTCGACCCAAGTCGCGGTATGCACAAGCTGACATCGGTCGATACCTTTTGCAGATGTATTAAACCATCTTTTCTCAGCGCACGACTCAGTCGTGTATGTAGCTTTAATTTGTAAAAGGTATCGCTTAACTCTTTACCAAACGACAAAATTTTACTCTCACAAAGCTGTTGCAGATGACAAATCAAATGTGGCTTACAAGATGAAACCAGACCCTAACAGGGTAGATCTTCCTTCAGGGTCGTTAAAACTCGGGATTATGTGGTAAAGAGTTAAACTGCCTTGGTATCTATATAGAGCTAGCCTTTATAGCGACGTGGTAGAGCGTTGACCTACAGAATCTGTGTTCGATCCTTCTTTTTCAGAGCTATTATTACAATAGTCTGGATTACCTGCCCCTACCACTACGTTATCGGGTCAGGCAAAGCGCAATAATGGCGGCCTCCTAGGTGTCCTCAAGCGTACCCCTGATTGCTTCCCCGTTTCCCCCAATTTCATGTGATCCGGTTTGAGCAGTTAATAAAATAAGATCAATTTTGTACAAAAAATACATTACCGAATCTAAAACGTGCTGTTGGGGTATGGTTTAAATATAAATTCGACTATGAATCATTTTAAAAGTAGCCATGTTTTCGGACATTATATAAGTCCATTGATATTTCGGATACTTAAAGCATTTTTGATATGTAGTTTTTCTAGCTAAATAAATATGACATGCAGAAAAACCCACTTCCATGACTTTATTGCAAACGATCTGTTTTGAAATCAGCCTATGATCCGATTTGATCATGTGAAATAACAAAATCCCGTCTCCTCTCCATATTACCAACTGGGGCCGCCATTATTGCGCTTTGCTTGACATACTCTTGTAGTACGGCAGGGTACCAGACTATTATCACAAAAGCTTACATGTAATACTATTTAGGCCTACATAATTGTAAGAGAGAGAGAGCGAGAGATGTGAAAACTCGAGGAAAAAAGGAAAATACCGAAAAGTTGGGCACAAGTTAAAAAAAAAAAAAAAAAAAATCTCAATATTTGGACACCGTAGATACAGGATCAGACTGCACGTCCTGTGTAGACTAATCGTGATCTTAAGTTCCCGATGAAGTAAATCTTATCGGAT
The DNA here is from genome assembly GCA_945859785.2 of Tridacna gigas. Taxonomy (NCBI): domain Eukaryota; kingdom Metazoa; phylum Mollusca; class Bivalvia; order Cardiida; family Cardiidae; genus Tridacna; species Tridacna gigas. Next base: position 44,083,143 of record OX244030.2, on the reverse strand, counting down.
ATTTATTATCACGATTTCAACCATTATTTAAGTTCTGGGTCCGTATTCACCAACTATTCTTCAGACCATTCGTAGTCTAATTCTAAATAATTCTCTGAATTTGAAAGTAACACCACCTCTGATTGGCTAAACCAAATGGTTTAGCCAATCAGAGGTGGCGTTACTTTCTAAATCTAGAATAAGACTAAGATCGTTCTTTAGAATGGTTGGTGAATACGGACCCCGATCGAAGTATTACTCTTTAGATTTTTTGTACCATTGTCTAGACAGTATCATAGTTACCATAATAAGGTGACCCGGCCCTAGCCCGGTTTCAGTCCTATCATTGTAATAATTACGGAACAGATTAACAGCCACAGATCTGTATAGGAGATGGCGTTAAGAAGAGGTTAAAAGATTTTTAGCCCCTGGATCCAGGCTATTCCGGCCCGTGAAGAGTCGTGGAAAGCTTCAGAAATATCATTTTCCTGCATGGACTTTGGACAAAAATATATTTGAGCCATGCTCTGGCAAAAGGGGGCTTAATGCATCTCCGTGATGCGTGATGCCATATAAGCAATCACATGATCATGGATCCATAATGTCCTTTTTGTATAACAACCGACTGACTTATGAAGTAGACTGGTCCTTGAAAATGCAGAAAATTCGCCAATATAGCGAAAAGTTTAGGCCCAGGTCAGCCTTCGCGGACTGTGAAGGCTGATCTGGGTCGATACGTTTCGCAGATGCATTAAGCCCCCTTTTCAAAGAGCAATGAGTCATGCTCTTTGACCCGGCCCTATATACCTATTTATCACATAACCTCTCTTGTTTTCAGTGTAGATAGATCTATACCCATTACAAATTTTCTTTTATCACATAAAATCTCCTCCGGCAGTGCATTAAACTCGTGGCTTATTTTTCGATAATAAACTTGTGTATTATCATTCTTTGGGTCCCACTTCTCTTTACTTTTTACCCATGAGCGAGTGAAGCCGGCGAAACCAACCGCAACGAGAGCCGGACTTTGTATTACTTCTCCATTTCGCGGTAAAGTCTCGTTGTCGTTGCCAAGACGTGCACGTGCGGAACATTTTATGATTTTCATGTTTAATAACAACAAGAAATCACAGTGCAAAATGAGTTATTTAAAGTCAACAAATTTGTGGAAATATTTCGATTTACTCTCTATTATTGCTTCATTCTACTTTCGATGTACATGTCACAGAGCTATCTTCTTGTGTATGTGCACATTTCAAACCAAACTCCGATTTCATCTGTAAACATGAACCCGTAAATGGTGTATAAGACTGAAGGTGATGATGCAGGATACTTACTTGTCTGTCAATCGTTTTATCTGATAAACAAAATATCACATTCGTATTTATGTATTATCAATTTTATCAAACTGGTTTACTAGATGTATAGGACAATCGCCAGGGCTTGCGTCATATAATTTTAGTCAACTCGTTTGATAAAAATGATAATACATAGACACTCATGTAAGATCCTCTACATTTTATGCACGTTTGATATCACAACTGTGGACGTCATTTTTAAGTCATTTTACAAGTATGTATTTGATAGAAGTAAATGTTTTTTTTTTTTATTGATATTACCGCGCTGCATCTATAGATGGCTTTGCATCTGCTGATCTGTAATTTGTGAAATATCGCTGTGATAAAAAGAATCTGACATTTGTTGGCTTTTGAGATCTTACATGAGTGTCTATGTATAATTGTTTTTATCAAACGAGTTGACTAAAATTATATGACGCGAGCCTTGGCGAGCGTCATATACATTTTAGTCAACGAGTTTGATAAAAATGATAATACATAAACACAAATGTGAGATTCTATTTATCACATAAAACAAGTGACAGTCAAATAAGTATCCTGCGTCTTTACCTTCAGCCTACATACCGTTCACGTGTCCATGTTTACAGATGTAGTTAGCTTTGAAATGTTTACTTGCACAAAAAATAGCTCTGAGACATTTACATCGAAAGTAGAATGAAGCAGTTTATAGATGTAGTAAATCGAAATATTTCCACAATTTTGTTGACTTTAAACTACTTATGCTTTATTTCTTCTTGTGATTAAACATGAAAATTATAACATCCTCTGCCCGTATACGTCTTAGCAAAAACGACGTCATTTTCCCGCGAAATGGCGAAGTAGTACAAATTCTAGCAAATGCTGTGATTGGTTTCGCCGGCATGCACTCATAACTGGAAAAAAAAAAAAAAAAAAAAAGAACAAAGACCCAAAAGACGATAAAACACTAGTGTATTATTGAGAAATAAGTCATAGGTTTAATACACTGCCGGAGGAGATTTTATATGATTTTTTTTTTTTTTTTTCATTAAAATCGTCAAGAAAAAATAATATTAAACTCGCCAAAGGCTTGCTCAATATTTTTTTCCTACAATCGTTTAATAAAATTTTATCTCGAAAGCCAACTCATGTCAGATCCTATATATTTCTAAACTTTCAGAGCATGGCTCATATATGTCATATATGTCAGTTTCGCCGTCCTGCTCGCCCAAGATCTAGTGATTTTCAGGTTTATTATCTTTTGTGTATGACTATGTACAAGCGTGCACTTGTCGTGAAATAAAATGTTCTGCTCTGTTCTGTTTGAATCAAGTTCAAATGAAGCATCTCTTTTCCCGCTATTGAACAACGGTGTTGTAAGACTGTGGGGTATACGAATGGTGTGAGAAATAAATGGAATTATAGGATATTGGAATAATTCAATTGTCTCTGTTTTAGATAGAGGTTTTTTTTTTTTTGACAGCCGAGTCTTAAGGTCAATGCGTTGCCACATTTCTCATTTTCTGATATACCAGTAAGCAAAATTAAGAAAAAATAGTCATTTACGTAAACTGTATCGCTTAATCGAATTCTATAGAAATATTCCGTGTTTGAAAGAGAGGTTTTCATCATGAAATTCCCTCTATACAGCCAAATTAAGTCGCATCACAAGATATTTCCTATGAAACAATTAAAGCACACAGGCCAAACTTAGACTCTTTTTCGGCATATTAAAACAGTTTACCCCCATTTGTTGAATGGTTTTCAAAATAGTAGAGTTACTTAGTGTCGACCGACTTCAGTGCTGACAGTTTACACTATCACAGAACTGGATGTAGAAATATTTGTTACCGTTAATTTTGATTTTTTTTAAATGTTATATAACGTCACTCAATATAAATAAATTGTATGTTATGTAATTGTGTGTGGGCCAGGGGCCTAAATACTTAAGTAAAGATAACAGATATTGTATTGTAAGAAAAAAAAACCAAAACTTTTTAATGTAGTAATCTGGGTCCGTACTCACCAACCTTTATTTATATGTTCCTTTTTTTTTTTAATCTTTCTATCCAGTAGGTAATTATATGTTTAGTACTGTCAAGTAAAAGTTAAATGATATGTGACATATTTTGTAACTTTGCTAAAAGTACTACACATATATATCAATCTCGCCGTCATACTCGTTCAAGATCTCGTAATATTTCATTTTTATTGCTTTTTTTGTGCTTACGCACAACTGTGTACTTGTCTTGAAATAAACTTCTGTTTTGTACCTAATTTCTAATTCTAGATTTAGAAAGGAACACGAATTCTGATTGGCTAAACCAATTGGTTTAGACAAGCAGAGGGTGTGTTCCTTTCAAATTTAGAAAATTATTGAGAATAAGACTAAAAGCTTTCTTCAGAATGGCTGGTGAATATGGACCAAGTACTTTTAGCTCTCATTTGTTTTCCAGGGACATCGCACCTTTTCCCGGTACTTGGAGGTTTCGTGGCAGATGTTTGGTTTGGTAAATTTAGAACAATTGTGGGGTCTTGTATGATCTACATATATGGTACTGTAATATATTCTAACTACATCATCATCATCATCATCATACTTGCCTTGAAATATGATAAAATGTATCTACAGACATTACCGTTAAACAGGCCGCCACATTATCCCTAAAACAAGTTGGCTTCTTTCAAAAAGAAGCCAGGAGAGGTCAGCGTCAGTGTTTTCAAATAGTTTATTGGCCTTTAATTTCAACCTCATTTGCTTTACATGACGGTCATTTGATCTTCTTTCCGCCTTCTCAAGTCGCATGATCTTGTTCAGCGGTCTTCTTTCTCTTTTTTGACAAAATTCTTCATACTTTTTCTTCTGCTTAGATTTATTTGCTTAATGAAGAATTAAAGTTATTTGAGACGTCATTTGTAATCATGGCAAATTAATGTAACAAATCTTTTCTGAAATTCGTCATATCTAAAAGTAGGTGCAGGACAACTAGCCCCAAAGATAACTCGCCCCAAGGCAACTCGCCCCCCAAAAAAACTCGCCACAAGGCAACTCGACTCACCTTCAGAAGACGACTAGCCCCAAGTTATGAGACAACTCGCCCCACATATAAGACAACTCGCCCCGCTCTTATTACTATCACCTGAACGTATTTATAAAACTACACGACGATTTTTTTGTGGGGCGAGTTGTCTTTTGAGCGAGTTGTCTTTGGGGCGAGTTGTCTGTCATTCCTAAAAATAGAACCACGTCTATTTCTTATTTCGGTTTTTTGATTCCGCTTTATTTACAAAACCATGACGAAACAGACTGTGTACCATACTAATTTCGCAAGAAAAATGGATTTAGACAGCGAATTCTGTGACAGTCTGCGTTTTAAACTCACCACTGTTGGAGAGCTCTGATGACCTCTCCAATAAGACTTTATTACAGCCTTATTCAAAATTGTGAAGAAATGAGCATTATCGCGTCAATGTGATTGCTCTTTTTCCACCTCAATGGTTTTCTTTGAATACAAGAGTACAGTTTTAACACTCCTTTGAAATTTGATGTTTTACATATTTCCCAAAGAGTTTGGAAAAGCTTTTAGTCAAGAACAAAATTAGTATGTTCAGAAATGATTTAACGGCGTTTTAGCTTATGATAGATGTACTGTAAAGGAACAATAACTCGACAGGCACATTACCTCGTCGCTTTTTTGTTTTAGTTATCTACCTTTCGATGACACCACCTTAAAAAAAAGTTTGCTTGCACACATTTTTTGAAAAGTAAATAACTTTTCTTTTTGCTGGTTTAGATAACATACACATCCATTACTTTGTATTAGACTTATTAGCCACCGAAAATCCCACTAAAATTCACACCATTGGATCAGCTTGGGCGACGATAAGTTTCTGTTTTTCAGCTGTCTAAGGCGAACGCTCACAGTGAAGTTAACAGACGCATGAATGATATAGGAACCACCTGTAAATTCTAGAATATTTAGTCTTACAATATTTACCTCCCTTTGATGAGACAGAACCTTTGAAAGCAATGAAATAAAAGTGTAGATGAAATTGACGAATAGAACCCTATTGATGACTTAGTGTTCCCCTACTTTACTTAGATATTTTGAATGATATTTTACACACTAACCCAAAACAAACATTAATAAGCGTATTTTCCCTAACCTAATGTGAATCAAATACATGTATGTGCTTTAGCGGCAATTAAATCTATTAAAATGGGCCATGCTCTGTAAAAAGGGGGGTTAATGACAAAAATTCGAATTTCACTTTATCAGATTTTCTTTAAGTGCATTCACTTCTCTCTCAGGATCTGAAAACAAAATACCGCTAACTTATAAAAAAAAGTGGAGATATTGACAAAATTGTAAGCATACCCAATAAGGAGAACGTCAATTTTTCAAAAGACGTTGATGACGTCGTTTTTGGCCTTGGTTGGGCTTAGCTTGCCAAGCCCAAGGCCATAGGAATCGTATACCAAAATTTCAACTCATCCAAGCATTTACGGAAAAACCCGAGTAAAAGTGAAGAGTACCGCCTGCAATCCATCTCACTACGCTGAGGGAAACGACCCCTTTAAATCAAATAAAATATTTCGATTTGAACATCACAGTAAGGTTTAATTTCACAACAAACTTTGATAGATGTGCGATTTTAATCGTATGAAAGTGTTGACTGAGAATTTGGGGCCCTCGTGAGGTTATTCATAACTGCTAATTCGTGCGCTTAACAGTGAAAGAAACAAGTGGCAAACCTCGGGTGATCGTTGATCAAATGTTTTGATGAAGGTATGCAATCGACCGAGTTGTGACGAGTGCTGTTGCCGAGCACTAATCGGGATCGTTTGTTTATCCTTTTTCTACAGACCATGTGAATGACAAATAATGATAGCGTATTTAATGCAGACGAAGGGCTCTTCTCTGAAAAAGGTGTCTTAAAAGCTCGGCAATATTTTAATTTTCGTAAAATTACTGTGCACCTCGTGTCTGAAGTTATAAGTATGTATCTGATTGGTACATGTGCCTTATTTCTTCCTGTCAGAATTGACATTTCGGCCCATAACCATTTCGACCCATAGCAAACTCGGAGCATACAATACCAAATATGTATTAAAGTTTGTAACATGAGCCATTGAAAACCAGTAATCTTTAAAAAACGATGAAATTTTAGACTTGTCTAAATTGAAAACATTTTCGAACGGCAAGTTAGATTTAGCTGAAATGTTGGTTATTGGCTGTGAAAGTGCTGAAAACCTTGTTGGAAAAAATAGAGCATTTTCTTTTTTTTTCCAAAAGGTTTTCATGAGGTTATATCCTTGGAGTCCTTAAAACTCGAGAATGTGTGGTTAAGAGTTAAGTAACTGGTGGGCGTTTTATACTGAAGATCAGACTTGACATTCAGTGCAATCTGATCTTGATCTACATAGGTATTTAGGCTGACCTGGGTCGAAACTTTTTGCTTTTGGCAAATTTTCTGCGTGTCAAAGGACCAGTGTACCTCATGATTCAGTCGGTTGCTCCACAAATTGATTTTATGGATCCATAAATATATGATTGTTCGTTTCGATTGATGGATCACAGAGATGCATTAAACCCCTTTTTCCAGAGAATGGCTCATTTGTGTTTTCCATAATCACAACCAGGAGCTCTTTAAATTTATCAATCCTAGATGACTTTACTCAGATGAGGGCTTTAGGTCCAACGGCCTTCTTGTTCATGAAAATCGGCTTTACAACTTGGTTGATCATGGCAACTTAGAGATTCCATAGACTTTCAATGCGAAAGTTGTAAAAGTGGCATTTACATCAGTTATTTTGACAAAACTTTTTTAGCAATGTACCTTGAGCAGTCTTGTATCATCTATATGATTTTATTCAACTGGTAGTCTTTAGCTCATCTGTCTACGAAGAAAACATCGAACTATTGTCAAAGCCTATGCCTCATTGTCGTCGTGCAAAAACTTCGACATTTTTTAATATCTCTGTTATTCCTGAAGATATTTGCTTCAAACTTGCACAAGTTATGTACTGTCAAAAGGGGTACCCATATTACAGGGCAGGTAACCATTAAAATATTTTTGACACAGTTACGCCCCTTTATTTATTGCTTTAAATTTTCAGAACCTTTGACATTTTATCATATCTGTCATTAATGAAGATACTTATTTCAAACTTGAACTTTTCGACAACTATTAAAAGGGGGTTTTATTCAGTACAACAGAGGTAGGTAACCACCAAAATATTTTTGGCAAAGTAATTAGTTATGCCCCCTTTTCGACTGAAAACATTTAGCTCATCTGTTTTTAGAGACATGGTATTTTCATAGCCCTAGTGTCATCATCTTCGTCGTTTGTGTTGTCGTTATGCAAAATATTTGACATTTTATAATATCTTTGTTATTACTGAAAATGTTTACTTAAAACTTGGACAAGTTGTTAACTATCAAAAGGGAAACATAAACAATAAGGGTAAATAACTATCAAGTTATGCCCCTTTTTCAACTTTGTGTTGTCACTGAAAATCAACCGAGCATTGGCGCCCGAATGCGGACGTCTTTTTATTTATTGCCATAAAAACCGAAACTTAAAAATAAAAAGAAATACGTAAAAGATTGTCTTCTCAGACACCAAATCGTGCTCTGTGATATTAGCCTTTAAAGACTTTGTGTTTTTCCTTGTCATTGTTCAAAGGACATGGTTACTATTTCAACCTATAGACTGAGTGTGGTAAAATGAAAGAAAAATATGATTCATTGCTTGGCCATAGATTTTTGCACTTTCCAGGAGTATTCCCTGCTATTACACGCTGCTCATTTTGGTTTGTTACTATGATTTGTTGCCAAAGCAACGTAAGGAAGAAAATAGGAAGCAGAATATCCTTTGAAAATTATCTCCTTTCAATCCACAAAGACCATGAGACCAAGGCTATAAAAAATACTCATTATATTGGCCTTTACAAATTTATGTTTTTCCATTCTGTTGTCAACTCCACAGACTGTCAGTGTGAGACATGTAGATATTTTTTTTATTAGTCTCTACAAATGTGATAGCAGTTTTTAAGCCTGTACAAATATGACAGCAACGTTAGGCCTCTGGGCCTCATTTTCCTACCTCTTCACCCGTTGTGATGCCCAGGCCTTCAGCGCCTTCAGCGCTTTGATTCTTACTCTGTTTCACGTAGTTACTTTTTTACCCAAATCACTTGCTTATGTTTACGCTGTACAAAATTCTAATTTCAGATGTAGTTCTTGCATAAAAGATTTCATGCTAAAATGTTAAAGAAGGTACATCAAAATGCTCCTACTTTGCCTAACATTAACACTTAAACTAATAAATGAATAATAAATGTAATTTTCCTGCCAATGTTACCACCTAAATAGTGATTTCACAGATGGTTTTGCCGATGAAGTCTCACCATATAGTATAGTGAAGACCTAAAATAAGACCGCTCCCTCACATTCATCAAGGGTAGGAAGCGTATTAAAGTCGCCGGAAAGAAGTTCGCCCAGACGGGGTATCGAACACGTGACCTCCAGATCATGTGTCCGATAAGCTACCCACTGAGCTTACCCGGCCGGGTTTCGACTTTCGAAGTTCAAATAATGGTATTTTTGTTAATTTTTCATGTTGTTGATCTAATAACTGATAAATGCGCAAAAAAAAAAAATTTCAAAATCGATCGCGACAAATACGCTACATCTGAAATACGCTTCCTCCTTTTGTGATTTCCATTCGCCTTTCATTTCTGATGTAAGTGATAAAGAAGTAAACGGATGAAAAGAATGTGCGATTTCTGGTGTGGGTAAGCAAGAAAAACATGGATAGATTCGACGGTGGCTGTGATATGACCACAGATGATGTAATCGGCAGAATGAACTCTAGAGATACTGTTTATTGTACTTATAATGTAAAATGGACGTCGAACAAGTATGTCTTACTGTCGGTATGTTTTAGCAGATGCGGCGCCCATTGCCGGAATAAAATCCTAACTTAACAAAAATATTCCACTTACACATTCTCTTGACAAAATGTATTTTGAATAAAATGCAAAAATGTGTAAATGAACACATGGTCCAAATCCCAAGGCTGTTTTTGGGCCGCTATCTTGAGAATGAACGTGTTTTTTTTTTCCAGCTGACATTTGTGAGGTTTTTTTAAGATAATATATTTAAATGACGAGTTGATGTTCCCTATGACGACTCAACATTACTAGTGGTGACGAGTTAACGTTCCAAGCAACAGTAAGTCGGCAGTCGCAACCAGGTGATTTGCGGCTACTATTAAATACCCCTTTGAGCATAATTATATATCAATGTGAGAAAGGTCTTAAAAGACGGCCTAAGGCTCAAAAACATTCTGGGACACGATAAAAATCGACAAAACATTAGGATTCTCTTCCAGCTCTTTATTTATACCTGGAACGAATTGACGAATTAATGTTCCTTTATATTATATTAGTGAGAACGTTCAACTAGGATCAATTTGCTCATAGTTGCAGTCTAATATTGTTCTGTGCTCTCTATTTCTGTACTAAAATCTTCAGTTATCTACGAACTATATAATTCACCATGAAGTATGTTTTAGCCAATAAAATTGGCTTTCACAAGCCACAAAATATTTAGAAGTCGACTCAGAAAGCCAAAACGGTAAAAGGTTCTGACATGAGTTGGCATTTGAGATGAAATTTTATAAAATAAGACTCGTTTGATAAAATTTCATCTCAAATGCAAACTTATAGCTTAAGTTGCTCGTCTTACACATGTTTAAGATAAGAAAATTAGTAATGGCTGTAGACTATTATTAGTCTATTGCACTGAAAATAATGGTAGTTACGTGATAAAATGAGATATACATGTACATGTATATAGATCTATGTATTTTTGAGAATAATGAAATTGGGAGGGGTAGAGAGCATTGCTACTCGCATTTTCTCCTTTTCCCACAATGTTCTGAAAAGTCTGTGTCCTAAGGGTCGTGAAACCTGGGGGTTGTGTAAAGGCTTAACTCTGTACCAGACGACCAATTCTGAAACCCTTCCGAATTTAAAGCATTTGCGGGCGAAAAATTGAATGTGGCAAAAATAATTAGAGTTGCCTTCGATAGGACAGTTCTAAAGCATTGTGGGAAGAGGACAAAATGCTGGTTACCGGCATTTTTTCCTTTCCCACGGTTTTTTTCAAAAGCCTTTTTCCCGTGGTCGTTAACAGATCGGGATTGTTTGGTAAAGGGTTAAAGTAGCCTACCACCCGTCTACATAACAATCTGACAATGGGTCGTGCATACTGAGAACGATTAAAAAGAAAAACATGACATATTTTTTAAATATTTATATATGGGCCATGCTCTGGCAAAAGGGGGCTTAATTCATCTCCGTAATACATTATACCAGGCAAGTCATCACATAATCATGGATCCGTAAAATCGATTTTGTCTAACAACCGATAGATTCATGAGGTAGACTGGTCCTTTGACATACAGAAAATCGACCTATAGCGAAAAATTTCGGCTCGGCTCAGCCTGCGCGGACCTCTGAAGGCTGACCTGAATCAACACTTTTTGCAGATGCATTAAGCTCCCTTTTCGAAGTTTTCACAGAGCATGGCTGATATATGTGTGCTACTCGCAAACCATTTTAGCAACGGCAAGCTCACATTGCCAAGGACGAGATGATGCTACTTAGCAATCGTGTTATGTATTGTGGCAAATGCGTCAATGTCTGGTATCCAGTAAAAAATCAAAGCGCTGAAGGCCTGGGCATCACAACGGGTGAAGAGGTAGGAAGATGAGGCCCAGAAGCTTGAAGTTGCTATCACATTTGCACAGGCGTAAAAACTGCAATCACATTTGTACAGACTAATAAAAAATATCTACATGTCTCACATTGACAGTCTGTGAAGTTCACAACATAAATTTGTAAAAGCCAATATAGAGTACTTTTGTATGGCCTTAGCCTCGCGGTCTTTTATGGATTGAAAAGAGATAATTTTCAAATGATTTTCTGTTTCATATTTTCTTCATTTACGTTAATTTGGCAACAAATCAAAATGGTTATAAACCAAAATGAGCAGTGTGCAAAAAATTGCTGATAGAGGACAAGTCCAGGAAACATTTGTGGAAAGTGCAAGAAATCCACATTGTCTAAGCAATGAATAATATTTTTCTTTCATTTTACCATACTCAGTCTATAAGTTGAAATAGTAACCATGTCCTTTGAGCAATGACAAGGAAAAACACGAAGCCTTTAAAGGCTAGTATCACAGAGCATGATTTGACAGTAAATAACTTGTCCAAGTTTCAAGTAAATATCTTCAGGAAGAACAAAGATATTATAAAATATCAAAGTTTTTGCACGACGACAATGAGGCATAGGCTTTGACAACAGTTCGATGTTTTCTTCGTAGACAGATGAGCTAAAGACTACCAGTTGAATAAAATCATATGGATGATACAAGACTGCTCAAGGAACATTTCTACAAAAGTTTTGTCAAAATATCTGATGTAAATGCCACTTTTCAACTTTCGCATTGAAAGTCTATGGAATCTCTAAGTTGCCATGATCAACCAAGTTGAAAGCCGATTTTCATAAAAAGGAGGGCCGTTGGACCTAAAACCCTCATCTGAGTAAAGTCATCTAGGATTGATAATTTGAAGAGCTCCTGGTTGTGATTATGGAAAACACAAATGAGGCATGCTCTGGAAAAAGGGAGTTTAATGCATCTCCGTGATATATCATTCCAAACGAGCCATTATAATATTTATGGATTCATAAAATCCATTTTGTTGAACAACCGACTGAATCGTGGGGTACACTGGTCCTTTGACATGCAGAAAATTTGCCAAAAGCAAAAAGTTTCGACCCAGGTCAGCCTAAATACCTATGGAGATCGAGATAATATTGCACCGAATGTCAAGTCTGATCTTCGATATAAAACGCCCACCAATTCCTTAACTTTATAGCACACAATCCCGCGTTTTAAGGACTCAACGATAAAGCCTCATGAAAACCTTTTGGAAAAAGAAGAAAATGCTCTCTTTCTTCCTACAAGGTTTTCAGCACTTTCACAGCCAATAACCAACATTTCAGCTAAATCTAACTTGCCATCCGCGAATGTTTTCAATTTAGAAAAGTTTAAAATTTCATCTTTTTATAAAGATTAACTGGTTTTCAATGGCTCATGTTACAAACTTTGATACTTTAATATTGTATGCGCCGAGTTTGCTATGGGTCGGAATGGTTATGAGCCGAGATGTCATATCTGGACATCTCTGACAGGAAGAAATAAGGCACATATACCAATCAAATACATAGTTATAACTTCAGACACGAGGTGCACGGTAATTTTACGAAAATTAAAATCTTACCGAGATTTTGAGACACCTTTTTCAGAGAAAGAGCACACCGGCTGCGTAAAATATGTTGGTGTCTAGAAAAAGGACAAACGAACTATCCCGATAAGTCCTCGGCAACAGCACTCGTCACAACTCGGTCGATTGCGTACCTACAAGAGTAAATTAAAAAGAATTACTTACCCACTGAACATGCATAAGCCAACGCTCAATCACTAATTATCAAAAATGGGTTACAGACGCTCACAGTTTGTATAATCTTTTTCATGAATTAGGGCGGCTAAGATTATCAGAGAGACGTAAATACCAAAAGCTTGCTCTCGCCTTTAAAATCACACATAACATAATTCCGCAATATTTAAGTTCATTTTTTCCACAAAACGTTGGCAACTCTGTTATTTATAATTTGAGAAATAATGATGAATTTGTGCTTCTCCCATGCCGCACCTCTTTGTTCGAAAACTCGTGTGTTCCTTCTTTAATTTCCCTCTGGAATCAACTTCCTCTCAACTTGAGACATTTAACTAGTACATGTATTTCTTCCTTTAAACGAGAAATTTCTAACTATATGTTTCAAACGTATAACGTCCCGTCATACTTTTCGTATGGAACACGATATCTTTCAGTAATTCATGCAAGAATACGAAACAATTACAGTGAATTAAAATACGATCTTTTTTAAAATCATGTTTCTTGTGAAAATAGTTGTGCATTTTGTAATGAACGTGAAGATGCTGAACATTATTTTTTCAAATGTTCCAAATATCAACTTGAACGTCTTTAGCTTTCTAATATTTCAAGATATCTCCATCCATGGAACTGCCATCATTAACTATGTGGAAACACTGAATTATCTGTAGAAGCAAACATGTTAATTTTTGACAGTGTACATAAATACATGCCAGTGTATAGCTGCAACTGGGCGCTTCAGGATGGTTGATTGACGATATATGTATTGATTGTAAAAAGTAAAAAAAAAAAACTGATCTGAATCACCCATTCCCTCTCTCTCTCTCTCTCTCTCTGTCTGTCTCTCTCACACACAAATACAAACACACACACATGTATACTTCATACTTTATGCAGCATGTTTGACCCTTTTGCATTTTTTACACTCTGTTCTTCGTGAGACTTGACAAATATATTTATATTTTCCATTTAGATACATTGCCAACAAATATTTCTCTGCCATGTAGTAAAGTATGTTATTTCAATGATCACTGGGGAGAGCCGTCACTATGTTTTTGAACTTGCGGCTCAACCCATTTGTCAATTTCCTTGTTTGTAATTATGAATTGTATATGTATGTAAATTATGGCAATAAAATATGTTTAAACTAGACGCCCACATACAAAGAGACAGACTTATTTGAAACGTACACGCGCGTAATTTTACAAATTGATCTATATAAAATTATATTACATGGACGGCAAAGTTTGTCACAAAACGAACGCCTGTGACGGAGACAGATTTTGTGCGTCCATTTCTTTATACTGTATAGTTAAAAACTCGGATTTTTTCTTTTCTAAAAATAAACCTTACCTAAAAGAATGATCGAAAATTAAATGAACAAAACCAAACTACAAACAATATTTGCATTTAATTTTCTTTAGATGAAGTTTAAATACACTTACTTGGAAAATTAAAATAAATGAGTTACCTTATTTTATGTATTCTAAATGTTAGATCCACTCTTCGTCAATTCCACAATGGCCAATCAAGAACAAGATCTGTATTTAGCCCGATTAAACTTTCCATCACACAGTGGCAAGAGAGAAAAAAATTTCGTGTCAACAGTCAAAAGTTCAGACCTGAGTAACTCTTCTAATACTTGCCTATTCATCGCAGAACACGATCAAGCATCGACATCTTCATTCCGGTGGCAGATAATGTGAAAATTGCCGATAAATGACGACTTGTGGTGTTCGGTATGAAGTAGAGTTGGACACCTTGTCCTTTTAGTATATGGATGGCGAAGCTCGTCACAAAACAAATGGTTTCTACTTTCAGCCCTATATCCTGATGATACAAGTCATTAAAACAATACATCTGGATAAAAAAAAAAACATATTTGGAAATTGAAATTTTGATAGAATAAATTTTACTTAGTTTGTGATAGATCAATATCTGTTTAGTACACGTATTTTTGCGATCGATGTTTAATCGGGCTTCAAGAAAAAAAAAAAAACACACACACACACACTTGAATCACACACAGATGTTTGCAAGGACATCAACAAGTTATCAGCAAAGATAAAGCGATCTTCGAGAGACTTTAATAATGAAGTTTAAAAACAAAAACAAAAAAAGTATCTGTTCCATTTGTAATAGATGCTGACTTTGAAACAATTCACAAATTTAGATCAATCAACAAAGGAAAAAAATAGAAAATATACGACGAGAACTTTCCATGCGGATTTGGGTCCTATTAATAAGATCTGATGGAAAAAAAAAATAAGCCAGTATTATATAGAGGAAAAGATGTAACAGAAGTGTTTGTGAATCACTTGGCATTTGAAAAATCAAATATCAACTGTCACTTTGCTAATCTGGCTGTAGAAATATTAACAGAAATAGATAAACGAAATTTTGAAAATTCATACACATGTGGATATGTGAACTTTAACTAATGGAATACAAAGAACCATTGCACTGCCATTTTACAGGAAAATACAAAGGAGCAGTACATAAATACTGCAACGCAAAAATAACACCGAAACCTGATACTCGTACAGCAATCCCTGTCGTAATACATATCCTGCGAGGGTATGATAGTCTCCTAATTATAAGAGGAATAAAAGAAGTAAGAGAACAAATAAGATGCAAAGCAAATAAACATTTCTAACTTTGCAATCGGTCAGTTAAAGTTTATTTAAGAAATAATCTTCTTTCTATCGTGGTTTATCGTTTAATAAACCATAGTTGTGAGTACTGAGACACAGTAAATAAACCACGAGGGATTCTTACATGATCAACTCTTGATCAAAGGAAAACAAGTGCATACTTCGTATAAAAAAAAAAGCGCGAATAAACCACGGCTGTTCCGGTTACTAACAAAACCCCATTGACCTGTCGGTAAATATAAATAACAATCAAAATTTCAATAAAACCGTAGGCATCAAGCACATTAAAATCGCGGTGTTTTACTGCTTTATTTTCTACCTTTCAAACGACAAGGAGAAATGATTGTATCGTCAAGCATTAGAGTCGGAGTCGTATCCTCTGAATATTTCCCCCACCCACTCCCAGTTCCATTTCCAATGCAAAAGCGGCCAATTTTTATGTCAATCTTCAGCATGAAAGACACTTGATTTACACATGTTTATGGTAACATTTCAAATAGTTCCACCATTGCCAATTTTTATCAAATACAGTAAATATTGGTAAATCCTTGACGTTTTCCTTCCTCCTTGGCCGAGTAGCGGAAAATGACGATTTGTTTACGTCAAGTGACTTTAATTGATAAAATATCCGAGGGCAGAGACACGGACGACTTGTTTTACACAGAATGACGTCTTTTTTTTATAGAATGACGTCGATTTTTACCTAACTTTCTTTGCACGGTGTTGATAGAGCCGAATTCAAGTGTCATTTAAGAATGATAGTTTACAAATTATGCCATCATCACTTGTAAGTCTAGCTGCTTCTTTGGGTAAATCATCATTCAGTTTGATGAAGAAAGAATTCTGACAAAACACAGAACCTGCTTTCAAGAAAAAGACTTTGTCCATGCGAATAGCTAGATTAATTTGAAAAATTCAAAGAAACAAAATTACCACCAATTAAAAAAAAAAAAAAAAAAAAAAAGAAAAATCATTCACATCTAAACGATGAGTCAATACCTAAAAAAGAATTTGAATTTGCATAAGAAGTTTGGAGAAAAATGCAAGATTATCCATTTGTTTTTGAAAACTGACGTACTTTTGCCTGTTGATATTTTTGAAAATTTCAGAAGAACATGCCACTTTAATTACTCATCAGATCCATCACATTATTTAACCTCTCCGTCATTTTCTTTTGACGCATTATTTTACAGCACAAAAGACGAGTGTATTAACCCTTTCCCAAACGACAAATTTTGGACTGGTCCAAATTGAATGAGTTTGCAGACGACAATTTTAAATTTGATGAAAATGGCAGAAAGTTCTCAAAAAGGGTAGAAAACACTGTGGGAAAAGGAGAAATTGCTCGTCACGAGCAATTTCTCCTTTTCCCACAGTGTTTTCAAAAGACTTGTACTGCAGACACGTGAAAACCAGGGCTTGTTTGGGAAAGGGTTAAGCACGGTATTCATTCAAAAGAACGACATTAGACAATATGGCCCTTCACTAGGCATAACAAAAAAATCTTCACCAAATTCCGGTTTTGATTGGTATAAGTCCAATACATTTTAAGTCCGTTTCTATGCATTTCTATGGAAATGTATTTTTTGCTTTTGTTGCAAATTATTGCTAAAAACATTTACCTTATGCCATGACAGCGTCAATTTACGTTTTCTATGGTTGTTAATATTCACAGAGGCCCTCAAAATGGTTTAACGCCGGAGTGCTTCGCACTCGCGCGTTGAACCATCTTTTGGGCCTCTGCAAATGTTAACGACTTCAAAAACGTGAATCAAACCAATATTAAACCCGCTGTTTAGGACTTTGATTCCTTTATCTAAATTCCAGCCGAGCCCGGCAGCACAGTCGATAGTGTACAGGACTCGAAACCAAAGGATCGCTGGTTCGAATTCCCAGCTCGGTCAATTTCTTTGCAAGGATTTATGCTATTCATTACGACAAAATTCACTCCTCTCTCCCTGCTAACTACTGTTTTCACGATGGTTATGTGGTAAAGCTGCCAGTGGCAAGGGAAGAAGTTTGTGCTAAGTACTAGCAAAAGAAACCACAGGAAAGCATGGATATGTGCATTGTAGCTGACATCATATTGAAAACGGCGTTAAACACCATACAAACATGCATACATACATTCAATTAAGCAAATAATCAATCAAATTCTAATCCTTACAAATTAAATACATGTATTGGTATCTATATCTGTTTGTCCATAAATCTGCTTGTTTTGCTTTAATAACAATTGTTTAACACTACCACACAATCCCGGCTTTTAACGACCCTAAAAAGGAGCCATTTGAAAACATTGAGAGATAAGGAGAAAATGCTGGTAACCAGCATTTTCTCCTTCTCCCACAATGTTTTCTACTCTTCCCATTGCAAATTTCAAGTTTTGGGTCGCATTTATTTTGTCGTCTGTAGTTGCTTTCAGTTTGGACTGATCTAGAATTTTGTCGTTTGGTAAAGAGTTAAACTAAAATTTAGACAAATAAGGAAAACAAAAATGCAGAAGTAATGTAAATGTTTACCAAATGAAATTCTAGAGTGGAGTCATAGAATCTCTCAAAACAACGGGGTTTTGTTAATGCTGTAGTTTCCACAGTTCTGTACGCTTTTCGAGAACCCCCGCATCAAAATCGTCGGGCAAAAATGTTCGCGCTCAACGAGAAAACAAAATTGAAGCCAGTGAACCATGCTCTCGGAAAGGGGGTTTAATGCATCTCTGTGCGTAGTATAGGAGGGTAGACCTCGGACAAAATCCGTTTTGTCCGAGGTCTACCCTCCCTGAGTGCCATTTTGTCCGAGGTCTACCCTCCCTGAGTGCCATTTTGTCCGAGGTCTACCCTCCCGGGGAAGCAAAAGACCGGTCAAAATATCAAACCGGAAGTAGATGTCCGCTTTTTCTGCCCCCCTCCTCACACCACTGCAAAAAATGTAAAAACAAAAAGAGGAAACCGGAAGTGGAATTCCTAGCAAAGAATGGTGTGTCACCATGTTTTGTTCGGGTTGATCCTGCGTTTTGATTGGTCGAGACGTTTTCCAGCCAAAAATTTGAATTGAAAACGTATGACACCACAGACTGACTCGGGGAAAAAGAAGGTGTGCCACCATCTTCACTCGCTTTGGTCTTTCTCTATCACCGTGTTGGACTTAGTCTTTTTTCGTCTTTTTGTTCGTTTCGAACTTTCTCTATCACCGTTGGACTTAGTCTTTTTTCCCGTCTTTTGTTCGCCTCGATCTTTCTCTATCATCGTGTTGGACTTAGTCTTTTTTCACCACGATATGGGTTATTTTCCCCTTTTCATGCTGGTTCAGCCAGACAATATCGTTGGACTTAGTCTTTTTTCCCGTCTTTTGTTCGTCTATCTTTCTCTACCACCGTTGGACTTAGTCTTTTTTCTCCGTCTTTGTTCGTCTTAACCTTTCTCTATCACCGTCGAACTTAGTCTTTTTTCCACGATATGGGTTATTTTCCCCTACTTACGCTGGGTCAGGCAGAGAGTATCGTTGGACTTAGTCTTTTTTCTCCGTCTTTATTCGCCTCAATCTTTCTCTATCACCGTGTTGGACTTAGTCTTTTTTTTCCACGACATGGCTCTCAAGAAAAGACCGGTCGAAATGTCAAACCAGAAGTAGATGTCCGCCATCTTTGACGCGGCTGGGGTCCTTTTTATCCATGGTCTGTGAAAAGGGGGTCTTAATGCATCTGCGCGCACGGATCGTAATGATATGATTCGGCAGAGACTATCGTTGGACTTAGTCTTTTTTTCTTCATCGGAGATAGATGTTCACCATCTTTGACGCGGCAGGGATCCTTTTTTAACCATGGTCTGTGAAAAGGGGACTTAATGCATCTACACGCACGTGCGCACGGGTCGTAATGACATGGTTCAGGCAGACACTATCGTTTGACTTAGGCTTTTCTCTGTCATCGTTGGACTTAGTCTTTTTTCCCCGTCTTTGTTCGCCTCAATCTTTCTCTATCACAGTTGGACTTAGGCTTTTTTCCACGATATGGGTTATACTCCCTTCTCATGGCGGTTCAGGCAGAGACCCTCGTTGGACTTAGTCTTTTTTTCTCCGTCTTCGTTCGCCTCAGGCTTTCTCTAGCAGTGTTGAACTTAGTCTTTTTTCCACGATATGGACTATATTCTCTACTTACGCTGGGTCAGGCAGAGAGTATCGTTGGACTTAGTCTTTTTTTCCGTCTTTATTCGCCTCAATCTTTCTCTATCACCGTGTTGGATTTAGGCTTTTTCTCTGTCATCGTTGGACTTAGTCTTTTTTCTCCGTCTTTGTTCGTCTTAACCTTTCTCTATCAACGTTGGACTTAGTCTTTCTTCCACGATATGGGTTATTTCCCCTCCTCAGCTTGGTTATAGCATAAACCTTACCATACAAACATCGTGTTGGGCTTAACCTTTTTTGAGTTAATTTGAATTGAAGTATATCGTTTGGAATCTAACTCTTGGAATGGTACTCAGTCGTAAAATTGACAAGTCTCGAAGATAGGACTTTCTGGAATGAATGTTAGCTCTGAAAAGAGCTGTTTTTTACCATTCTCTGGATTGGAATTAAATTAATCATCCGAGCAAGTTAATTCCAAAAATCAGAGAAAGATAGAGGATTCTAAACCTCTTCATCATCAACTCATTGGTTGGTTGATATCACAGACTCCCCAAAGATTGGATCATCAATTGGTATAACCCAAAGATCGGGGTAGAAATTAGGTGCTGGGTTCTGGGTATAGGGGTTATCCCCTTGTCTTGCAGAGAACTCAGCCGACGTCTTTGTCTTTTGACGTTTTCTCTTCTCCTTGTTCCTTCGACTTTTACCAAATAGTCCACAGCAGAATCTGAACAAACCCATCGTGGAAATGAAATGGCATATAGAGAAATTTGGTGGTTTTATAGCTTGGTGGAGGGATTGACCTACTTTTCGTCTTGGAATTAAGAGTACGAACGTGGGCGAGACCATGTAGATAGAATATAATGTACTATATGATCTATCTACATTTTTTTCCAAGACTGATATTTTGTGGAGGAATTATCTTTGTGGAAAAAAGAATGAAAAAACACCATTTAAACAGTATAACTTTTATTTGAACAGAACTGAACAATGAACTGAGCAATGAACATATTTACAACAAACACACAGATAAAAGAACTATTATACATTTATATACTATTTGTGGGGAAAAAGTCTCTGAGCTTTATTGAATAGAATTCCATACTGCTGATTGAACCATAACACTACATCTCGATCGTTTCGTCGATGTTCCGTTGAGAGGAATTTCTGTTGAAGATATTTCTGTATGTTGTATCCTCTGGCGGCAGCATCCAATACGAAGATACAGTAAAATCCGCAAACTTTTCCCTGTGGACTCTGAAGAGTTTGTCGATTGTATCTCCACGAATAAGAATGATTGTCTAAAAAGTTAATGATTTCTGGCTCAAGTGGTGGTAGTCCGTAGGGATCAAAGTATAGTACATCACCATTATTGTTGAATATCACGGCTACCCAATGTTCTCCTGGACCGGTTGATTTCTCTGTGTTCACAATGTAGGCTTTCACATGATTGGGTTTTTGTCGAGGTAACTGATCTTTTGCACAGACTTTTGCCTGTAGATTTTTTATCCATGTTCCGTGATCCAATATGTATTGAATTTCAGAAGTATACATTTTTTCTAATCACTTTCTCCCCAGGATTGTTTTACTTTGTCACACCAGTATTGTAACCACGACTCCGTGAATTCAGATAAAATGTTTTGTTTTATATTTCGCCATAATCTGTAGGCTTCCACATAGTCACTTTCATCGAGTTTCATTTCTATGAGTTCAGGATACCATTTCTCCATGATTTCGTATGGATTTAATTCCATCATGGCTTTTTCTATGAACATATCTGTATGTTCTTGTCTATCCTTGAATAAACACAGTTCATGCTGTGTTTGACTGGGATGATCCACTTGACATCCGTAACACTGGTTGGTAACTTCACTGACAATAAGATTTTTTAATTTTTCAGTCATATGTTTTTCGAAGCTGTTGTGAATGTCATTCTTCCGAGTAGAGATGCACTTCGACACGGTATATTTCACTTTTTCTGCTTCTTCTCTAAGTGTTATAGCAAATCTGAGTCCCAACATTGTTTTTAGTTCTTTAGTCCTGTAGATAGTCCTGAAAAGGACTGTTTTTTCAATAGTCCTGAAAAGAACTGTCGTTTTCGATATTATATTCCTTAGTCCTGAAAAGGACTGTTTTTGTGAAAGCTATCTTTTGATCAGAGAGTTTCTGTTGGTTTTTCCAGGATTAATAATCTGTGATAACTTCTCTCAAACTGTTGATTTCAATCTGATTGTCAAATTCAGCAAAGACAATAACGTTGATAGCTGCTGCCAGAGCTTGACCAAACTGAAGTTCAATTCGAAGATTTCCAGTTTTTATAGGATGAAGTTGTCCTTCTTCACTACCTTGATCCGCTGTCAAATCGTACCCCCACAAACAGTATCCACCAACATAGTCTTCTTTACCAATATTAAATGATTTATTAAGTGCTAAAGATGAGTTAGCCTGATACAATGATAGAAAGGATTTCAAATACAATCCTGCTTCAAAGTTAGGTTCAAAGGGTCTGTTATGAATACTGTGACCATTACATGATACATCAATTTTTGACAGATTAAAATGTTGAAAGAAAAATGGATTTCTGTTATAAGCCCCATTATAATCAGTATTTGCTACCATTGCAATGAAAATGCGTTTTGGAAGTTGTCCTTGAAACAGATGATCTTCAACTTTAGACTGAAGACCTGTAGAAATGGTAAAAGTTTTTACTTCAACCCTGCGAATAGGAATTTTCATGTTTTGCTGAGCAATAACATGATTTAGATCATTTGCAACAACAGGCAACAATTCGACATTTCGCACATGAAGACTGACTGTTTCCAGTACAATTTTTGGATCTGGTGCACCAGTACCTCCTGTGAGACAAAAGTTTAGCGAAGACCTGTTTAATCTAAGTCTGATTTCAATACCATTGGGTAAATATTTTTCTTGTTGAAACAGATCAAGATGCAAGCGTCCAAAAAGTTCGGCGGTTCTACTTCGTTCAATTTCACGCATTCTAGCTTGTAAACCTTCATTAGTTCCATCATGGTTGAGTGAATTGAAATGAGCAGAGGTGTCTTCAATCCAAAGATTACCAGCTTTCAAATGCGTAGTCTTGCTGTCAGAATTATATGACATAAGATTTTCGATATATGCTCTGTATGGATAGGTATCTGAATTGCTGGTGATTAGTTTATTATTTAGATACAAATCGACACTGCTAAACAAACTGTGCAGGAAGTTGTTTACAGGGGCCACATTTGTATTAGCATCTAAATCAGTACCGTCAGCTTGAACGATTTTGTATTTGACATACAAATACGATTGTGACAAATCTGTCCAATGTTCAGTTTGAGGTGGTATGATGAATTCTATCGGTGCATAGTTTGCCAAAGACGATATTGGAAAATGTTCAATCCACTGACTTTCTTGCATCGTTGTCATTGTAGGTGGTACAGAAAGAACATCAAGTTCTGACTTACTGCATTCACAAGAACCGTTTTGCATCATTTTTTATAATTCAAGTAGATGAATTCAATATATGAATCCAATATATTAATCAAATATATCAAGAGGTCGTCTGTCTCTTTGTCTTATGATCTTACCACTGTGAAGGCGGTAGGGGGAATGACGTGGTTTTCGTGATTTTCTTTTATTTATCCCTGGTATTAGCTTTTCTGCTAGATCATGAATGGCTTGTTTTCCCCTTGAAATTACAACTTTTTTAGGGTTTTCGCCACGTAGAAGGATATCTTCTACTACGCCTATTCCTTGTTTGATTCCTTCTTTTTTTACAGCATTCAACCCAGATTTGACCAAGGGTTTAAGCAATGGAGTCACTACTTTAATTGCTGATCTAAATAGGGAACCTAACCCATAGCCATACTGATGTTTTACACCACGATAAACTGGTAGCATTTTTTACCAAATATTTTATTTAAATATTTATTTGTCAAATATTTTTATTTTTTCTGTCTGAAATGTAACTTCACTATTGTCTTACCAATAATAAAATGAAACGGTATGCCAGAATCCCCTGTTATTTGAATGTGAATAGTATTGAAATCAGATTTCGAAACGGGGACGTAATGCGGTAATGTGATTTCATGGCTGATATGTTGGGTTTCATAATTATTTTCACCTGATATGTTTGCTTTGAACGGAAGAACACGAAGTATGGGAGCAAGTGTATCACCCACTATAGTGTGTTCAGCAACATCTGAATAAACAAACAGATGATTGTAGCCAGCATCAATGTTAGGAGTGTATTTAAATACATCTAAAATATTTCTATTCGAATAAATTATCTCATATTTGAATTCTGGTGATCCTCCCAGTTTTAAAAACAGCTGGGGATGAAATTTGAATCCTGTTCTTGTTATATTTACGAACCCCAATTTTGGACGTTTGCTTGAGGTTGAATAGCTAATAGACACCCCGATTGAATGCTTCTGAAAGATTTCACTTAGGTTATTTTGAATCAATTCTTCCATTACCTCTATAACATGTTTTGCTGAAGTGTAACTACCCGGTGGAAAAGTAAATCCAATTGACCATTTTATTGCTTCACCTTTTGCGTTTCGTTTTAATGGAATTACCTTCATATTATCTCTTCTTTTATCTGCCGCTGCTGCTGCATTGTATAAATTAAGATCTGCAGTTATAATTTCGAACTTCGCTTCTTGTTCACTTATGTTTAAGAACTGGGAGGGGGTAATAAGATGAACTAATGCAACTTCCCAAGTTTCCTTGTCAATATGAACTGTCTTTGGTAAATCAACCTTAAAACAACATTGGGTGTTGTTCGGATAAAGGTCCATGGAACTATCGCTGGGTAGAGTGAGATAAAACGAATTCATTTTTTAAATATTTTATTTTTTACTGTCAACGAAATCAACCCCACTAGTTGTTTTTTGTCCAGACTTTGTGAATTTTAATCCTGGTGATGGAAGAATATACCCGAGTGAGCTGCTTAACAGGATCAACCACAATTCACGATCTTGACTTTGAATACTTAAATGTACTATTGAGGTTGCAATAATTGCATAAATGACTAAAATCTGTGAAATATAGGTAAACTGATTCTTTGGGACACGATTTCCACAGCAATTGTAATTTTTAGTACTAACACTATCGACACTTTCTGTCCCAGTCTCAATGTTTGACTGCGAATTTATCATAATTGTATTGTCTTTTTATTTATAAAAATCTTGTAGATAAGACTTTTTTTCCCGATCAAGATACCAAATAGGATTCTGGTATCCAACTTTGAAATTTTTTTGGATAGCCTTTCCAATTGACTTTTATTTCTTTCATTAATTTTTTACCCTTACGTCTTGTGCGTCTATCAAGAACTGAGTCAATCTCATAAATATCATCATCTTTTATTAATTGAAGTTCATATTCATAATAAGTTCCTAAAATCTGTTCTCCCAGCAGATCTTTTACTTTATAGGTAATAGGCGAAAATGTTTTGTTGACATGACTGATTTCAAATATTTCTTGCGTCCAATTCGGTAAATAGCCCTTATCAAATGTACGTTTTGTTTTATTGATTCGAACATGATCTCCAATTTTGAATTTCGACTTTTTTGTCATTACATTTGCCGATAATTGAGGATACAGATTTCTTGAAATCTCTGCCTCATTGGATTTTGTTACCATTACAGGAGATGTTTTTATACTTCTGTGAAAAGTATGGTTGTAATTCTTAACTAAAGAATTCAATACGTCAATGTAACGCCTTGTTTTCTTGTACGTAAAGTATTTCCACATTCTCGTTTTCAAAGTTCGTTGAAATCTTTCAACAATACTTGCTTTTGTCTCTGGGTTTTCAGTGGTGAAAAAATGAATCTGATTCTTTTTCAAGTAGTCTTGAAACGATTTGTTTTTAAATTCCGAACCTTTGTCTGTTTGAAGCGCCAAAGGTTTACGTTTTGACTTCTGAACGATAGATTGAAATGCTTTGATTAAAGTTTTACCCGTTTTGTCTGGAATAGGAATAACCCACGAAAATCTCGAAAACACATCAATCACACAAAGTAAATATTTCTTGTTATTATTTTGTTTTGCTAAATGTTGCATGTTAGCCAAATCAGCTTGCCATTGATAATCTATACCACCTACAATAGTTTTTCGTCTTTTGAAACGACGACGAATCGGTTTGTGTAAGGTGTAGGTGGATTCACCCTGTAACCATTCTTGAACATCTTTGTATCTTATTCCTTTCAAAACAGATTTCGCAGCGTGATACAATTGCTTTACTCCACTAAATGCTACAGTACTTTTAGGATCATAAAACAACTTTCTTAACACGTAATCAAGTTTTGACTTTACCATGCCTCCCATGACTGAAGTGTTTTACGGCTCGGAGTCTTTTTTATAGACTTTGGGGGAGTTAGCAGTTCTTTAACATAGAATTGCTTCAATCGTTCTCTTTCTTCAGGTTTCATGTATGGAGATTTTTCTTTTATTCTTTTCATACTTCTTTTTATAGGAGTTAACTTAGTACTTTTTCGTACGCTTTTTGGTGTGTGAAATAAGTGATCGGAATCTCCATAGGATTCTGCATGGGATTCTTCATCTTCGCTCAATGATTTACTCGGTGATTTATCATGGACTTTTTGTATCCATTTCCATCTGTTTAAATTGCCAATAACTTCTTGAGGTATATTGCTTTCATGTAATGCCTTTGAAAATGTTTTCCACCCTCTGGGCTCGATACCTTTTCTTTGACGTATCGCATCATTGACAAGATCAATGATATTGGAACCATGAATGCGTGTACCTTTATATGACACCACCCCTTGTTCGTCCCAAGTTAAATTATCGTTGTCTTTTATCATACTCAAAAGTAACTCAGCTTTTCTTTTCATGGTTTTTGGCACACTTTGCAAAATTCGATCATACAAGGCAACAGATTGCAGGCCAACAGATGCTGATTCCTGTGCACCATCATCGGTTTTTGGAGGAAAATTGATCGAAGTTGGTTTTGTTTTCTGAAGCGAATTTTGTAACTTAATCAAAGTTTCTCCATATCTTTGAGCCTTTTCTGTTTCTGACAGGTCGGTACTTTGTAAAATTTGACTCATATCTTGTCGAAGATGTGATGCATCTGCAACTTGTGGATTAGGTGGTAAACGAGGTTTTTGCGCATGTTCGGCTTTCCATCGTTTTATATTTTCTAAGACCTGGTAAGGTACGATAACCATTTTTCTAACAGACATGATTTCTTATCTATAAGATTTTTTATCTACAAGATTTTTATCTATAAGATTTTTTCATTGAAAATGTTTTCATCTACAAGATTTTTTTATCTACAAGGCTTTTAGAGCTCCTCCTATTCCTCCGATAACGGCTTTTCCTAACAAAGGTAATAATGCAGGTGCAAGCAATGAAAGAAATCCACCTTTTTGATTTAAAATTTGTTTTTTATCTTTTACAGAGACTGATTTTGAAGCTAAACGTCTGAGATGTTGTCGGCTTGAATACAACTTCTTCTTCTGATCTGGTGATAAATGTACATTGCCTTTTAAAACATTATGACAGCATTCCGATATACACCTTATTGCTTCTGAGGGTGAATCTTTGACAAGCTTTTTACGTATTTTTGGTGTAGCCTGTATCATGGCCATAACCATTGAGCCGTGTTTTTTTATCAGAGGTGTTTTCTTCATGTTGACTTTATCACTATTTCACATCAAATGAAAATAAAAGTTCTATGGCACTATCATTTATACCTGATGTTTTTATCATACTGTCTTTTTACAGTCAGAATTACTTTTTTAAGAAAATTGTGAATAGAGAGCATCAACCAATGTATCAGCGCTAGCCATGGACGAATCCACGGGAACGGATCTTCCTTTCCCAAGGTCAAGCATCTGATTTTTTTCGTCAAGTTTATATCTTCCTGTGCCGAGGTTATATCGCAGCATATCTTCTATCATCCGTCTATATTTTCTTAATCCTTTTTTATGTTTAGCCAATGTATTTGGAGACCAAGCGACGGATGGAATTCTTTGAAACGCTATTTTTTTGCCTGGTAATATAAATCTTGAATACTTTTTTTGGTAATTCCGCATTCTTTTACCAAGTATTTCCTCTCTAGATTTTGGATATTGTTGATGTTCTGAAATGCTACTTGCTACAGGCCTTCGTTTTCGGGTAGTAACAAATCTTTCATCAATCATTGGTGGTGGGGTGGTAGTTCTTTCATCAATCATAGGTGGTGGGGTGATAGTTCTTTCATCAATTATAGGTGATGAGGTGGTAGTTCTTGCATCAATTATGGTTGGTGAGGTAATGGTTCTTGCATGTGTTTTCGGGGGATTTCTCTTCTTTGGAGATTTTTTCTTCTTTAGAGATTTTTTCTTCTTTGGAGATTTTTTCTTCTTTGGAGATTTCCTCTTTTGCGGTGCACGTTTTCGTGGAGCACGTTGTCGAGGTTGTCTTTCATTCCCAAATTTCCTAACGGTTTTTACTCCATCCCATCTCAGTAAACTTCTGATAATAACACCACCTAGAAATCCACCACCTCCAGGTTTTAAAATAATTCTACGTTTAATTTACTCATCAATATTCGGATCTGCTAACTGCTCGATATCTGCTCTATGTTTTGTCATATACGTGGTGGTTTGTTTTGGTAATTTGATTTTATCTTCAATGATGTTTTGTGCTGCCAGCGTAAACCATTTTAAAATTTCTTTTAATCCTGCTTTCAACACAGTTTCTCTTTCATATCTATTGGTTTGTTGACTTAAATTTCGCAAAGCAGCTAAAATTGAAGTTGACGTGGCTGGTAAAGCCATGTTTACTCACTGTCGCCTATTGATAGAATGACAATATAAATTAAAATGAAGTCATTTTTATTTTGAAAAACATTATAACGATTAAGCAGGGGAATAAACGGTTGGGCCTCTTTCGTCTTCTTCATAACGATGAAATATATCTGTTCGCAGTCTTAATTCTTTATTTGTTCGTGAATGGAAATCAATGATAAGATATCCATGATCCACCGATGTAGCATCTTCATAAGCAGGTAACAAATGTGGGGCTTGCATTTGGTGAGCTAGTGTTTTAATCTGATTCTTATCTCGCTCATTTCGAAATAAAATCATATATCTTGAATTAAGACTGATGGTTCGACTCGCTTTTGATTGTTGAAACATATTTTGCGTGATATAGATCACGCTTGCATTACGGTGATGTCCTTTTCTTGTAAACCAAAGTTTAATTTTTTCCTCATCTTTTTCACCCAGCATATCATCAAAGACGATTAAATGCGGTATAGATACATCGCTGACAAGCTCGTTTTCATCGTCAGGAATTCCTTCCACGAATTTTATTAATTCAAACTGCGAATTGAATTTCTCCTGCATAAGATTGTAAGCATACTGCCATTCTTTGTAACACCAGACAACTCTTTCAGGAACGATATTGAACAAATCTTCTCGATAGTCAATTAATTTATGAACAAAGACTGTCTTTCCACAACCACTCGGACCTGTGATGAAAATATTACAAGGATGTTGAAATAAAATAGCTTGTACATCCACCTCCATGATTTCTTTACTTTTCTCTTTAAGGATTAATAATAAAATGACAACATAAATAACGATGAAAGCATTTTTATTCAATCATTTCTTCAAAAAGATCAGTCTTGGAAATTGTAGATAGATCATAACATTCTATGTGAATGAATTTTTACAGTACGTTATGTTCCATCTACATGCTCGCCTACCGTTCGTACTCTTAATTCAAAGACAAAAGCAGGTCAATCCCTCCACTAAGCTATAAAAATCCAGTGAACTTTTCCTATAATCATTCATCTCTCGTTTCTCGAGTAGTGCAAATAAATTATAAAGTATACCAAGACGAGAAAAATCAAATATGGTGCAGCTAATTTTTCAATTTTTAAAAAATCTTGCAGAGAGAAAAACTTTTTTTTAGCAATAGAAAAACTTTTTAGTGATAGAAAAAATTTACGATTAAAAAAAATCTTGCAGAGAGAAAAACTTTTTTATCGATAGAAAATTTTTTCAAATAAAAAAAAGTCTTGCAGAGAACAATTTTTTTCAAAAAATCTTACAGAGAAAATTTTAGCAATAGAAAAACTTTACACTTAAAAAATTTTTATCATAGAAAATTTCGGATAAAAAATTTTTACAATTTAAAAAAGTCTTGCAGAGAAAAATTTTAGCAATAGAAAAACTTTACACTTAAAAAATTTTTATCATAGAAAATTTCGGATAAAAATTTCGGATAAAAATTTTTACAATTTAAAAAAGTTTTTCAGATTAAAAAACTAGGGTCGAATAAAACTAGGGACGAATAAATCTAAGATCGGGTAAGTCTAGACGAACTGATTTCCGGGAAATGTCGGAAAAAAACCCACACTCAGATCATATAGTTAGGTAATGTCTAAAGATCATATTGCTAGGAGCCAAAGAAAAGACTAAGTCCAACGGTGGTAGAGAAAGATAGACGAACAAAGACGGAAAAAGTCTAAGTCCAACGATGATCTCTGACTGAACCAAGCTGAGGAGGGGAAAATAACCCATATCGTGGTGAAAAAAGACTAAGTCCAACGTTGATAGAGAAAGGATAAGACGAACAAAGACGGAGAAAAAAGACTAAGTCCAACGGTGATAGAGAAAGTTCGAAACGAACAAAAAGACGAAAAAAGACTAAGTCCAACACGGTGATAGAGAAAGATTGAGGCGAATAAAGACGGAAAAAAAGACTAAGTCCAACGATGCTCTCTGCCTGACCCAGCGTAAGTAGAGAATATAGTCCATATCGTGGAAAAAAGACTAAGTTCAACAAGGGTCTTTACCTTGATCCAAACTGAAAAGGGAAAATAACCATCGAATTTTGGCGGGAAAACGTCTCGACCAATCAAAACGCTTGTTTACGTTTGTTTACATCAGTCGGAACTACTTGTTTACATCAGTCGGAACTACTTTTTAATCCAATTGTGGAAAAAAGACTAAGTCCGACGGTAATAGAGAGAGAAAGATCAACCCTCCAAAAAAGACTAAGTCCAACGAGGGTTTCTACCTGAACCAACTGCCGGAACTACTTTTGTCCGAGGTCTACCCTCCCGAGACTAAAGATTGAGACGAACAAAAGACGGAAAAAAGACTAAGTTCAACGGTGATAGAGAAAGGCTAAGGCGAACAAAAGACGGAAAAAAAGACTAAGTCCAACGATGGTATTTGCCTGAGCCAAGCTGAGGAGGGGGAAATAACCCATATCGTGGGAAAAAAGACTAAGTTCAACACTGCTAGAGAAAGCCTGAGGCGAACGAAGACGGAGAAAAAAAGACTAAGTCCAACGAGGGTCTCTGCCTGAACCACCATGAGAAGGGAGTATAACCCATATCGTGGAAAAAAGCCTAAGTCCAACTGTGATAGAGAAAGATTGAGGCGAACAAAGACGGGGAAAAAAGACTAAGTCCAACGATGACAGAGAAAAGCCTAAGTCAAACGACAGTGTCTGCCTGAACCATGTCATTACGACCCGTGCGCGCGTGCGCGCAGATGCATTAAGACCCCTTTTCACAGACCATGGTTTAAAAAAAGGACCCCCCAGTCGCGTCAAAGATGGTGAACATCTATCTCCGATGAAGAAAAAAGACTAAGTCCAACGATAGTCTCTGCCGAACCATATCATTACGATCCGTGCGCGCGTGCGCGCAGATGCATTAAGACCCCTTTTCACAGAGATAGTTAAAAAGGGGCTCTGACCGTGGCATGGGGGGGCAGAAAAAGCGGACATCTACTTCCGGTTTGATATTTTGACCGGTCTTTTGCTTCCCCGGGAGGGTAGACCTCGGACAAAATGGCACTCAGGGAGGGTAGACCTCGGACAAAATGGCACTCAGGGAGGGTAGACCTCGGACAAAACGGATTTTGTCCGAGGTCTACCCTCCTATACTACTTCTGTGATGCTTAATACCAAGCAACTCGTCACATGATCATGCATCCATAAATTTCATTTTGTCTAACAACCCACTGAATTAGGAGGTAGAATATCTTGGACATGCAGAAAATTTACCAAAAGCAAAAAGTTTCGACCCATGTCTGCCTAAGCGGACTGCGCAGGCTGACCTGAGTCGATATTTTTTGCAGATACATTAAGCCACCTTTTCACAGACCATGGCTCTGTTATTTCTTGAAGCACCCTTACTATTGCATGGAAAGTTATAGAGAAACATTGCGTATGGCAACTAAAGTGTCTAATTACCAGGACATGTCTATTACAAGTTTCAATTTCAAATCAAAGCTTTTTTTCTTCAACGGTTCAAGGATGAAAATATAAATGCGTAACGAAGCACGCAAAAAATAACATCAGACTTTTTGACGGTTGAGTTTCATCTGCAACAACAACATTCAAGACGGCAGCCCCCACAACAGTTCACGTTCCTCAATGTACAATACGGATTTCAAGTAATGATAACTCGAAAATATCGTGACAACCGGCTTATTAATTAATATCTGCATCAGTAGAATTTGCATGAGGCACCTAAGATAAGTAGGCTTGGTTTCATTTACGTGTAAGGTGGCATGTATTATTCACTCGGTCAGCCGCACATTAACCCTTAGGCCGCTAAGCGCAACTCAATGGCCTTTTGCGGATCAAGATCAGACTGCACAGAACCTGTAGTCTGATCTTGGATTGACACTGTCCGATAAAGAGATATTTTTTTCCTGGAAAATATATTTTAAATTGCAATATTTGGGTTGTTTCCTACAGGCATGAAAATTTCATTTAACTTATTTAGCAGTGTAAATGGGAATACACTTATGCTACCTTTTAACCCTTAGGCTGCTAAGCGCGACTCACTGGCCTTTTGCGGACAACGTAGATCAAGATCAGACTGCACAAGACGTGCAGTCTGATCTTAGATCTACATTGTCCGACCAGGGATATATTTCCTCCAAAATATACCTTTGACGTAGGAAAATATGGGGGTTTTACTATCGGTTTTAAAGTTTCATTTCTGGATAAGGATTGACTTCAGCAGACGGGATCTTTGTCTTACCTTAGGAATCAGGGAACTAAAGACAGTAATTGTGGTTTACAATGCGGCCTATTTGATCTGTCTCACAAACAGAACAATCGGAGATGACGAAAATAACTTGAAAACAAAACTGGAAAAAAATCATAGAGATCATTTTTGAAGATTCCAAAATACATGTACTTTCATTGTGAGCACTTACTAATAATGACACACAGATATGAGCCATGCTCCGTGGAAAGGGGAGCTTAATGCATCTGCGAAAAGTATCGACTCGGGTCAGCCTGCGCAGTCCACGCAGGCTGGCCTGGGCCGAAACTTTTAGTTTTTGGTCAATTTTCTGTATGATTCATTCAGTACCCTTCCTGATGAACGTTTCCACGTCATGCATGAAACTTTGGACTCAATTCATGTCGTGCCGTCTGAAGTGCTAGATGTTCTAAGAACACTTAAAACAGGCAAAGCCTCTGGCCCTGACGGCATAGATAATAGGATTCTTATCGAAGCAGCTGGTCAGCTGGCACCGAATTTGTGCGATCTATTTAATTACTCACTAAATACCAGATCTGTTCCTTCATCATGGAAAATATCTAATGTGTGTCCCATATTTAAGTCGGGTGACCCTTCTCTTCCTGCTAATTACAGACCCGTTTCATTATTAAATAATATTGAAAAAGTCTTAGAACGAATTATATTCAAGCACGTTTATAACTATCTAAAGGACACCGATTTCTTTACTCCATATCAGCCTGGTTTTATGTCAGGTGATTCTACTGTTAATCAAGTGACATGTCTTTATAGTAATATATGTAAAGCTTTAGATGATGGATTGGAATTTAGAGCAGTATTTTTTGACATAAGCAAAGCATTTGACAAAGTCTGGCATAAAGGCTTGATGTTCAAGCTGCGAAGAGCGGGTATTAGAGGTAATTTATTGTCCTGGTTTTCTGATTATCTTTCTAATCGTTTTCAACGAGTTATTGTACCTGGTGGTGTCTCAAACTTATGTCAAATTCAAGCCGGTGTGCCTCAGGGATCCATACTGGGACCTCTTTTATTCTTAATTTATATTAATGATATTGTTGATGACATTCATGCAAATATTAACCTTTTTGCAGATGATACCAGTTTATCAATGGTTGTAACGGACCCGGTTGCCGTTGGAACTATGTTACAAACAGATATTGATAAAATTACTCATTAAGCGCAGAAGTGGTTGGTCAAGTTTAATCCATCAAAGTCTGAATCTTTAGTTATATCTCGTAAACGTATTAAGACTAACCATCCAGATCTTTTTT
Organism: Tridacna gigas; assembly: GCA_945859785.2. Lineage (NCBI taxonomy): Eukaryota > Metazoa > Mollusca > Bivalvia > Cardiida > Cardiidae > Tridacna > Tridacna gigas. The sequence goes on along the minus strand of OX244030.2, from coordinate 44,049,236 downwards.
TGTCAAATATTGAAATTCCTTCTGTTACTAGTCATAAACACTTAGGCATATTTCTTTCTAACGATGGGTCGTTGGACATCCACATAGGTAAATCTATCGAAAAGGATGGAAAAGAATCGGAATTATGCGACTATTGAAAACCCGTCTTGATCGCCTTTCACTCCAAATCATGTATTTTTCTTTTATCAGACCTATTCTTGAATATGGTGATGTTATATGGGACAATCTGTCTCAAGGGTTGAAAGATCGACTGGATAAAGTGCAAAATGAAGCTGCTCGGATTGTTACCGGTTGTACTAAGCTTGTTTCTATCGTTGATCTATATCAGGAGTCTGGGTGGGAAACTTTAAGCCAACGACGGCGCAAGCACAAGCTTATTCTTTTCTATAAAATGGTTAATGGGCTTTCCCCAAATTATCTTAATACTCTTGTTCCACCTACGGTTGGCAATTCTTGCTCTTATAACCTTCGAAGGCCTAACAATTTAAGAAACATTGCTTGTAGAACTAGCTTGTACAGTACTTCATTTTTCCCAGCTGTGATTAATGATTGGAATTCCCTGCCAGATGAAATTAAAAACTCTGAATCATTGTCATCTTTTAAATACCGTTTGAACGTATATAAACCCTGTCCACGGAGGCTTTACTTTTTTGGCGATAGGAAAATTCAGATCATACATGCTAGATTAAGAAACAAATGTAGCTGTCTCACTGATCATTTGTACTTGAAAAATTTGGTGCAATCACCACTTTGTAGATGCGGTACATTGGAATCAACCCAACATTTTTTTTTTTTTTTAAGAGTGTCCGTTTTATAATAACGAAAGAATTATTCAAAGCCTAAGTATAAAAAGACTTACACTCCAAATCATTATATTTGGAGATGAAAACCTTGATCTGCTTGAGAACCAATGATTATTTGCTGCTGTGCACACATACATCCGTGATAGTAAAAGATTTACAAGTAATGCCTAATTTCTGGAGTTTCTATAGTAATTATACAAGTGTCTTCAATTGAAATCTTTATCAATAACACTCCACACTCATCTGTTATTTTCCCTATCTTTTTTCTAAATTAATTTACTTTTTTGCAATAAGTAATGATACGTTCATGTAATACTAGTAACTGTTACCCGAAATTTGGAGAAGAACTTTATAAGCTTAAGCTTCCGTTCCTATCCTTTTCTTCAGTATATTTGTCATATGATTGTATTGTATTCTGTTAACCTGTATCTTATACTGTTGAATAAAATAAGTTTAAACTAAAGGGGTCCTTGAGACGCGCTTAGCAGCCTAAGGGTTCATATGTATTCTGCAACTGATTTCAAACTGGGCAAGCAAAGAATTTTGTCGTCTGGTAAAGAGTTAATGTACAGTGGAATTCCGAGTATTCATACATAATCCATACGCTTTAATAAGCACTAACTTCTTAATCTGTAAGGAAACGTTTCGTTCTATTTTAGGTTATATTCTGCTACTAGGTGCTGCCGGGGATCGTAGAAAGTTGGACTGGAACGGGGGAGATGACTATTTCAGTTTGGTTTGTAGTAACATGACTATTATAATACAAAATTACAAGTTGCATGCTGCTGTTTATTAAAATGTAAAAAGTTTCTTGAAAAAATAACAAGCTTGCAATGTAGAGTAACGGGTGTAGGTTCGAAGACGGGCTTCTCGACCTCCTACATGTACTGTATATTAGATGGTTGAAGACAGCCAACAGGGTCCGCATTCATCACTCATTCTTAATTGCTGTCTTGGTATTATTCTAGACGCTGAAAGTAACACAATGTCTGACTGGCTTAATCATCTGCTTTAACCAATCAGAAATTGCGTTGTCTTGGAATTTAGAAAATTCGTGAGAAATAACTAAGATTGTTTTTAAATGGGCATTAAAACGGGTTTGACCCATTTTTTTTTCCGAATGAAAAAGTTGTTATTTTGTAAGTAGAAAATAATAAGGACGTGTATTTTCCCTTAGTCAGGGAAACACAAATACATCAACAACAACAAAAGCTGTCTCCCGTGAGAATTAGACCCACGAAATTCTAAACCAGAAACCGCTTCTTTACTAACTGAGCTATGCAGCCAACTAATATTTCACTGCCTCAAAATGTATTTATTCTTTGTCATGCAAAAACGGCTGTACCGTTACTAGAGGAATAGGAAACATATCAGCACATAAAATAAAACCCTCTATAATTCCTTGTTTTCTTCATGTATTTGTATCTATACTTTAATTTTAAAGCCATGTTCTGCTCGCGAATGAAACGTAGCAGTCTGTGTTAAGATTTCATAAAAGAAACTTGCGAAAAGAAATCTGGTTTAATGTCCCTTTAACAATGTATGATGAATACTAGCCCAATTCTTTTGATTCTTTAAACGCTAAATTATCTACATAGATTTCTCTTCATATTCTGTAAAAATTCTCAACATGCCTACTCTTTTCCGCTGTTTCTTTTGTTTGTTTATATGATTTTAAGGCAGTTGTCAACAATATTTCGGTTTATATCGCGGTGGCCATTGCAGCTATCCATGCTTTCCTGGAGTTTCTTTTATCAATACTTCGTACAATATTCTTCCCAAGCCTTTGGCTGCTTTCCCTTGCCTAAGGGTCGTGACTTCGAATCACATATCGACCATAATCTTTTCGATAATCAACGATTGTCATTGCGAAGTATTCACTCCTGTCTCAGTGCTGATGTTGTTTGTATGGTGTTTAACGCCGTTGGCAACATTATTGCGCGGCGGCCAGTGCACCTATCCTTTTTCCTGGAATTTCTTTTATCAATTCTTCGCGCAGTATTCTTCCCAAGACACTCCCTGCTTTCCAACATAAAAATCGTCGAATCAATAATGAACGCTGAGAGAGGAATAAATCCTGTTGCAGTGATTATCATCAATCCTCAGAGAGAGATTGGGCGATCTGGGGATTTGAACCAGCGACCCCTCTGGTCTCAAGTCCTGTTCGCTATTTATTGCACAACCTGGCTCGGCTTCGTGATATGCACTGGCCTTGTTTTTTTCGCAATCGACATCAATTACTGAATTGACCACAACTTTGTTAGGCTTTAATGATTTCCTCTACGGCGGGTACGTCGGGTAGACCACTTTCCTTTAGACCTCACAGTTGGTGAAAAAAAAAAAAAATCAGATGTATAGGATCTGACAGAAGTCGAATTTTATTAAACGAGTCTAGAAAACTGACATCAAGCGAGCATTTGGCGAAGTTAATAACATGTTACTGGACGAGTTAAATAAGATTTTAAATACATCGCCAACGAATCTCAGATTCTTTAATCCATATCTGTATTTTAGGAATTACAAGCATAATTATTAATTTTATCACAGGCCTTTGAAGCTTCATTGGTTTATCATGAAACACCGAAATTTTAGTTTAAACATATTTTATTCAACAGTACAAGATACAGGTTAACGGAATACAATACAACCATATGACAAATGTAAATTTTCATGGCTCGATCATCCTAACCGTTACTAAAAATAACATATTTGCGCGTTGCTTCTGTATCGACAAGTTGGCTTCTTTAAAAAAGAAGCTAGGAGAGGTCGGCATCAATGTTTTCAAATAGTTTATTGGCTTTTGATTTCAATATATTTTGGTAGATGTAAACAAACAAGTTAGGCATTAAATGAATGAGAAAAAACTTTTTTTTTTTCAATCTTGCAGGTGTAAAGGCACAAAACAGTACATGTTCCACATTGTTATAATATTCTAGGAATTGGAGACCATATGCTATTAACATGCTCAGAAATGCATATTTTTTTCAAAATTAAAGGACCGACACAAAACCGAAGATGATTATCCAATTTAGCTCATTTTCAAAAGGAACAACCCACTAATGAATGTTTGTAATGTGCGCTCAGATAAGCCAAACTGTTTTTTGCAAAGGAGAAATCGTTCAATTAAAATTTGATACAATATGCTAATTCCACTGAAGAGGCAAGAATCTTACCTGATAACAACAAATAAAGGTGGCCTATACATAATACTAGTACCAGACATGTTAAAAATAAATGTAACATTTTTAAATCTTTTAACAAACAACAATTTTTTGACTGTCCCAAACAGAAAAAGCATGCAGACGACAATTTAAACTTTGATAATTAATGTGGAAGATGGTGCTTTGATGTGATGAAAACCATTGTGACAAAAGGAGAAACTGCAGTGACTAACAGCTTCTCCTCTTTCCACAATATTTTGAAAAGTTGTCTGATGCAGACATGTAAAATGAAGAGGTTGTTTGTCTAAACGTTAAAAATTTAAGAAAGTAGATAAATGAGCCATGCTCTGAGAAAAGGGCGCTTCATGCATCTGCAAAAAGTATCGACCCATGTCAGCCTGCGCAAAATCAAAGGACCACGGACTCTTTTGAGGTGTACGGTACGTTGGGCGAAGAGGCACGACTTTCTTTCGCGCTCATAAGTTGATTTTCGCAGGATTCTCGCAATCCCGCATAATAGAAGCAGCTCTGTGTGTTATTTCATCAAATCTATGTCATTATAAATCCATAGAATTTTTTAATAAAACAGAAAAATGCTTGAATCTAGTCAGTTTTGAAAACTCGAACTTGAAAACATACTGATCAACCTATTTCTATCTATTTGTGGGGTACGAGTTCTCCAGAGAACTCGTGCTCTCGAGATTAGGGTACGAGTTCTCCAGATAGTATCAAGTCACGTGATCTTTTCCCGCGGTGTTCTTTCTCATTTTTTTTTTTTTCTTAACGAATTTTTTTTTCTCTCTCCTTAGATTTATTTGTTTAATGAAAAATTGCAATTATTGGAGAGATCATTTACTATCAATATAATATAATAAATCTTTTTGAAAATCCGTCATATAAAAGAAAACGTTTATTCCTATTTCAGTTTTTTGATTTCGGTTTGTTTATAAAACCATGACGAAAATAGACTGTGTATCAGAACAATTTCGCAAAAACAAACGGATTTAGACAGCGATTTCTGTGGCAGTCTGCCTTTTAAACTCACCACTGTTGGAGAGGTCTGATGACCTCTCCAAATATAGTAACACAAAGTGTGCAACGAAATCAGAGAAAAAAATTACCAATTGTCCCCTTTGAAAGAGAATATTTGACCTAAAACGGATAAAAAACCTAATGATCGGTGCAGATGGATATAGAAATTATTTTTTTCTTTTGTTCACTGACATTCAAAGGCCTCAAACGACTCTTGCAAGGTAGCACTGACGCAGATCTCACGAGTTTTAAAAAGGTTCGACATTTTTCGGATCGCCATGCACTGACGTCACAAAATTTATTATCCCGCAGCAAAGTATAATTAAGATCTTTTTTTTTTTAAACAAAAATCTGTTTTTTTTTTTTTCGTTGGTGTTTTGATAACATTATTGAAAAAAAAGTATTTCGTTTGTTATATTTTTTTTTTCATTTAATCCGGTCGAGCATTGTCCCCTCTTTTTAGACTTCGAATTTTAGCTATCAATAAAGGGTAAATACGCATTTTGAAAGATGCGTAATGGAAGATGAAGTTCACGAATTTCATCTTCCATTCTTCCAAATACGTATATATCGTTTATTGGTTAACAATTTTGGCATGTCTTTTGATAGTAAATTCACGAGAGTTATAATTCACCACAATTAATTTGTCGTCTACCAATGCTTTGGGTTTGGACAAGTTCAAAATTTTGTCAGTTGGTTACGAGCGTAAAAACGCGAGATTTTTTTTTTCACCAGGTAAGGGAAATAAAGATGTTTTATGTCAGAAGATTTTACACATAAAGGTTTGTATGGAGTGTGTAAAGAATTTCAAGGGGCACTAAATCAGATTTTAACCTCCCCACCTTTTATTTTGAGGGTGGGGGATGGTAAAAACTTATTCTGAAAAGAAAAAAAAAAAAAAATTATAAGGTCGTGAATGTTTACCCTTAGATTTGGAAAAGATGGAAGGATGTTACACCAGTGGGACTCGAACTCACGGTCTACAAGTTTAAAATAGATTTATCTCTTTCTAAATTTACAAAAATCTTGGTAATTCCTTTTGTTATCTACGTACTTAACCTATCTATTCCTATTTTGATTAAAATATATATATATATATCTTTGCACGCGAATGAAAATTAGTCGTCTTTGTTAAGATTTTCTAAAATCCTTTCAAAACCAACTCTATCTATGAAAGTCATGAATGTATGACACGCAAAGTTTGGCGCTACAATAGGGCAGACTTTGGCCGTCGTAGTGAAATTGATTGAAAATGAAATCTGGGACTTTATTGACCCCCTTACAGTTGACGACTCTTGTGAAAAATTAACAAAAATTCTTTTTAACCATATGTCTGAATGTATTCCAACAAAAAATCTCAAAATTAGATCAAATGTCAAACCTTGATATGATTTAGAACTACGGCGTTCACAAAATGCCGCGACTGATAAAGAAAGATTGCACTGTTAAGTAATACCGAAAGTAATTGGAATAACTGAAAAAAAAAAAATGCACAACAAAATTAACAATTGAAAGATTTAAAAAAAGCTTCTATGACCTAATTGAAAGTAGAATAGAAAACTGAATTTCGAATAACAGCAGAAATTATTGGAAATCATTGAAAGACCCGATGGAAAATTTTAAGTCAGTTGGTTCTATCCCTGCGCTTAGTCGCAAAATCGATAGTATTCATGGATATTTTTTTTAGTGACCAGGAAAAGGCCAACTGTTTAAATGAACGATTTACCTTTGTTTCAAATCTTGATGATTCTAATACAAATTTCCGTCCTTTCGGGTGTAAGGTTGACGCGTCGTTGGACCATATTCTAATAGAACAACAAGAGGTTGAAAAAAATCATTGTAGTTCTTGGTGCCAAAAATGCTGTAGGCCCTATTTAATTTCGCATAAAGTTTTAAAAGGACTTAAACGCTCAATTTCTAAACCTTTCCCATTTGTTCAATAAATCACTAGGTGAAGATATTTTCCCCTTAGTCGTGGAAATCTGCCTTAATTCTGCCCCCCCCCCCCACCAAAAGGGCGATAAAAACTGACCTGGTAATTATCGCTGCATAAATATCTTTTCTTAGCTGCATAGGTATGTTAATGTAGAGATGTGTATACAAACATTATACAGATTCTTGTTTAATATAAATTAGCCATTTTTAGGGGAAAAAAGTTTGCTGAAGTTCTTATAAAATGAATCTATGATTTTAAAGGATTTCTTATGCATTATATTATTGCCATTATTTCATATTTGATATGTTCATTAAACATGTTTTTAAACATTTATTATCTAATACCTGAGTCGTATGACGATAAAACAAAGATTAAGTAAGCGTTTGATTTCGTAAATTGTGAATAATAAAAAGCAAACTGTGAAGAGTAGCGTGATAAGGTTCTTTTATCGGTAATTATATGAATATAAATATGTAACTTTTGAATTTATGTTCTCTAAGCATTTATTCTAGATGCAAAAATACTTGCCATTTTTTCCTGTGAAATAGCAGTAATAATAATAATAATAAATCTTAAACATATCAAAGGTTAAACAAGGACACATTAAAGTATATAAAATCATAGATTCATTTTATCAGCAAATTCAGCACATGAGCGCTGTAGTTGATTTTTGCTGATCAGCAGGTTGCTGAATTCAGTAGAAAATTCAGCGTTTTAGGAAGTCCTAGTTTCTTTATCAGTAATAACTTAATACAATGTATTAAGGGCTTTCTATCTGGTCATTCTACAGTTTATCAACTAGTTTCACTGAACAATCAACTCGTTAAGTCCTTTGATTACAAAACTCAAACCTGTGTTACCTTTTGCGATATTGTTAAAGCTTTTGATAGAGCTTGGCATAAAGGGCTAGTACTTAAACTGGAGCAGATTGGTAGATGCGGACAATTGCTTAACTGGATTAAAATTCATTTATCTAATAGAAGTCAACATGTGTTCATTGCAACCTCCTATTCTCGACCTGAAAGAACACTGGCCGGAGTCCTGAAGGTTCTTTTCTTGGTACCTCATTGTTTTCGGTTTGTATGAACGATATTATCTAAGTGTTGTAAGGCTATTTGCAAATGGCACGTCTCTTACATGTACAACATCTTACACAGTTGACCTACAGAATATTCAAAATCATGATCTTGATATCAGTACAAAATAGTCAAAAAGATGGCTTGTCACATTTAATGCGGCTAAGACTGAAGTACTTTACTTTGAAAATCAGCAAGCTCCCCGTTTACTTTTAAAGCTGCGCCTTTAGATGTTACAGACACTAACAAACACTAAGAACTGACTGTTAGAGCAAAAACTGATTTTAGTCACCCATTTCCACCTCTCTCTCTCTCTCTCTCTCTCTTGTATACTTCATATCTTACGCTGTATGTTTGACCTTTTTTACGTTCTGATCTTCCTTAGACTTGACGTTTTTTTCATTTGCCAAAATATTTTTCTGCGATGTAATAAAGTATGACCTATGGGGTGAGCCATAACTAAGTTTTTGAACTTGTGGCTCAACCCATAAAAACGTATGAAATTGTGTATAACCACTTTTCTCAATAATGATATGTTTACGATGCTCCTTGTTATACTTAGACGTTTATTGTACCGTCTCAAGTCCATCACGAATTTTCCAGTAGAAAAACTACAGCGCTATACTGACTTTCTGTTTCGTCAGTTTAATCTGTATTGCAGAGAAATGCAATTAATTTTAGTGACACACATGACCAAGGACAAATTATTAAACGTTTTAACATGTAAATCTAAACACAAAACCCGAAATTTATCGTATTTTGCAGCCATTTTGCGTCTATTTTGGGAAACCTAAATATCTCGAGTAAAAGATTTATTAAACTGACCATCGTTTAGCGTTGAAATATTTGTATTTGAAACGAAAGATTATTGAATACGCATACAATAGGCATGTTCGAATTCTGCTTTTGTCGTCAATTAGTGAAAATATTAGAGTTTAAACGTGCTGTTACGGGAGATCATTCCTTCCTTACAGAGCCTGCCCGGGTAGCTCAGTGGTTAGCGTATCTGACTCGTGACCTGGTGGTTGAGAATTCGATACCCGATACATGTATTTTACTTTGAAAAATCTCTCTCTCTCTCTCTCTCTATTTTTTTTTTTTTTTTTTTTCAGATTGGTCGAAAGATGTATGTCTTTTCCAGTCTAGTTTTCATTGCCATAGGAATTGGGGGTTTCAAGGCAAATATAGGTCCGTATGGCGCTCAACAAATTAAGGATCTTGGGCCAGCTGCGGTCAAATCCTTCTTTAACTGGTAGGTAAATTGATCAGATATTCAACTATTAATACGCTGAGGACAACTTCAGATGTTTTTGAACTATGTTGACCAAAATCAGCTTTTATAGAGCATGCAGTATTACCCAAGATCTACACTGGTCGATATATTTTTTTTATATATAAACAGCAAAGACGGTCGTGACACATTGGGTCTTGGCTGGGAACTAATATGCCGAATTCATTTGAGCCATGCTCTGTGAAAAGGGGGCTTAATACATCTGCGAAAAGGTCAGCCTGGGCAGTCCGCACAGACTGAGTTAGGCTAAAACTTTTCGCTATTGGTCAATTTTCTGTATGTCAAAGGACCATTCTACCTCATGAATCAGTCGTTTGCTGGACATAAAGGACTTTAAGGATCCTAGATACTGTGTTGACTTGCTTGGTATCACGCATCTCAGGGGTGTATTTAGCCCCCTTTTGCAAGAGCACGGCTCATTTGTATCTGACAGTGTATCTGAAAAATTTCTGCTTCCACAGAAGTACAGGCGAATTGAAATACGCTGTGCTCTGGGGAAATGCTAGGTGTTTGATGCAGTTTCGTAGGTAGCCTATACATCAAGAAAGTCGTCGCACAAGATGGATCTGCATCATGGGACAGAATGGTTCTTTGACATGCAGAAAATTTTCAAATAGCGAAAGGTATCGACCCAGATCAGCCTGCATAGGCTGACCGGGGTCGATACTTTTTGAAGATGCATTAAAGCACCTATTCAGAGCATGGCTGAAATAATTCTTAGCTTCGTACTATATGTCTCTGGTATATACTACTCAAAATTTGCTAGGGATCACCATCTTAGATTCAGCTGATAAGTATGTGTGGCATGCCTCAGGTATGGCTTTTCAATCTGTAATATTGCCACACTGATGAAATAAGCCATCAGAGAAAATTAATGTTTTTCCAGCAAAACTTCATTTTTGTAACATATTGCCGTCTTGAAATAGCTAAACGATCCCTATCAAAGTATGAGTAGTATATATTCGACATAGATCTTGGAACTACGTTGTCGGCGGCTTTGTAGCCTGTTGTTGAGAAAATAATCCTATGTCTTTGTTAGTCGGCCATTCTAGATTGCATTCTTATTTATGTTCTCACTGGCTAAACCATCTGGTTCGGTCATTCAGAGAAAGCTTTATTTTCTGGATCTGGAACTTGGAATGGGCTTTGATATATTTGGTCAATAAGGGCCTTGAAATTATAAATTTCCAGCTTTTCTTCCCTATAAACGTATTTATTTCAGCGACCTTGGGGAGGGGGGTATCTGTTTATTAGTCTTTCAGTAAATCATATAACCGTGTATAAACGAACAATGCTCTGGGAAAAGGGGGTTCAATGCATCTCCGTGATGCATTACACCAAGTCATCACATAATTATGGATCCGTGAAATCCATTTCGTCTATCAACCGACTGAATCATGAGATATACTGTCTTTGACATGCAGAAAATTGACCGTTAGCAAAAAGTTTAGACCCATGTTAGCATGCAGGGGCTGCGCAGGCTGGTCTGAGTTGGTACTTTTTGTAGATGCATTAAACCCCTCATTCACAGACTATGGCTATGAATATAGATCCACCAAAAAGACGCAAATGTACTGTAAACCATGAACTCGTCCACAGTAAGGGTGTAAAGCATATGCCTGCCTCCAAAATTCAAGGTTTTTTTTAATCGAAAGCACAAGCGTATCATTTATTCTCACACGTATTGAGTATTCTCACATGCTTTTAAGAGCGCCTAGATGACCGACTGAAACACTTCGAAGTCGTAGAATTCAGTTCGACTCCTGAATAAGCAATATAACAATTACCTGTTCTGTCTGTTTACTCCATCCTCGTTAACCCAGTTCCGATGTATTCCGTAAACTACATTCATCGCCCCTGGGTTATCTCGCGTATGTTTTCTCGTTCTCATGAATTATTCATGAGGCATTTTGATTGGTAATCTCAGTTTTTCAGTGAGACAATTTAATCTATTTTTATCAACCACATGCCATCATTTCTATTTTTACCTCGTCTACAACCAATCAAATCGATGAATGTAGTTTACGGATTACATCGGAAATGAGTCAACGAGGATGACGTCACTCCTGCTACATAGCCCTAAGGACTGCAGCAGCATGCTGTATTTCTGAATATTTGCCTTTATATACAATGATTTAATGCTAGAACTTCGAATAATCTTGATTATATACCACATGATGATATTTCCTTTGTTTTTAATGATAGTAATACTGATTATCCATCTGATATATTTAATTCAAATAGATGCTCGAAGGACAAAAAAACTAAACAAGTTTGGTTTATCATTCTTAGAAATGTGTTGTACACATGACATACATACATGTATTATGAATGGTAGATTATTCAATGACAAAGTTGGCAATTTAACTTGTTTTTCCAATAATGGAAAGAGCGTAGTTGACTATATGATTTGTTCTACCAGTCTGTTTGATTCAGTAAAAAATTTTGGTGTGAGTGAAGAAGATTTTTCTGACCATTTTCCGTTGTACTGTACACTATCTTTGTATCATGAAACCTTATCACAGTCAGATTTGTGTATCTGGAATGAAACTAACTTACACGATTGTTTGAAAATGAGAAAATGTTTGAAATTCTCAGAACTATTTCAAAATTTTATCCAAGAACAGGATTCTAATAACTATATAAACATTGTTCAATCTTCGTCTACATTTATTAAGTTATTTCAATTTGCAGGTTGCAGAGTGAAAGTCAAAATAAATTCTTCTTTCTTACCGGTACAGCCAAAATGGTGGGACAATGAGTGTATCAATGCAAAAAGGGAAAAATACATTTCATTGAGAAAATTCCGAAAAAATAATAATGAAGAATCACTGCTGAATTATATAATAAAACGAAATAGATTCAAAGCACTATGTAGGAAAAGGAAGAGATTCTATCAGTTACAACAACGCTCTTCACTAGTAGGTGCAAGAAATAACCCGCAAACATTTTGGAGATGCCTACGAAATAACGATATCAAACACAACTCCAGTACACCCATAAGTAACAAGATAAACCCATCACAATGGTACGATTATTTCAGTGGTCTCTTTTCAAATAATGAATCTGAAGAAACAGAAACAACTGAATCCTCTCGTTTATTCAAAATAATTATGATAATAATGGTTTAAATTTACCGATTACGGAACAAGAAATCACATTAAGTATTAAATCAATGAAAAATAATCGATCGCCCGGCCCGGATGGTATCGTTATAGAAATGTACAAACACACTTTACACCTTACTCTCCCATATCTGCACAGGCTTTTCAACGAAGTTTTCAATTCAGGCCATTTTCCAAGTGAATGGGCTAATAGTATAATCTACCCAGTACATAAAAAGGGTTCTGTGAATGATCCAAATAATTATAGGGCGATTTCTCTTATTGATAGTATTTCTAAAATATTTGTCTCAATTTTAAATACACGATTAAGTTCTTGGTGGGATAAAAACGATATAATAGAAGAATCTCACGCTGGATTCAGGAAAGGCTATTCTACAAGCGATATTTTCACTTTAATGACACTAGTCCAGAAATACCTATCTAAGCAAAACGGTCGCTTTTACTGTACATTTATTGATTACGAGAAAGCTTTCGATAAAGTAAAACATAATGAATTATGGAAAGCTCTTGAAAGAATAGATGTAAATGGAAAATTTCTAAGGGTATTAAAATCTATTTATAGTAACACTACGGCGTGTGTTAAGACAAATTGTGGTCTAACAAAAGCCTTTAAAAGTACTGTTGGGACGAGACAAGGCTGTATTGGAAGTCCGAAAATTTTCAGTATCTTCATTAATGATCTTATTAAATATTTAAAACATAAATGTGAGCATGGGATCTTTGTCTCTGACGCTATTAGCGACCTTTCCGCACTTATGTTCGCAGACGATGTTTCTAGCTTCTCAGATACTGTAGCATGTCTCCAAAAACAAATAGATGCTATTGACACATTTTCACAAAAGATTGGAATGAAAATAAATACAGATAAAACAAAAATAGTTGTTTTTCGCAGAGGAGGTATAATTAGAAGTAAAGAAAAATGGTTTTTAGATGGGAAATCCATAGAAGTAGTACCACTTTATAAATATTTAAGTGTATATTTCACTCCTAAAATGTCCTGGTCTTTTACAATTGATAAACTTTCTCTTCAGGCAAAAAAGCTTCTTCTTGTGTTTTAAGGTATAGTAAAAAATACGGCAATTTAGCACCTAATGATATGTGTAAAATTTTTGATACAATGGTTAACCCAATTTTATGCTACACCTCGTGCATATGGGGTCATACTTATAACAAAAAGCTAGAATCAATCCACACCGACTTTTGTAAAAGGTTTTGTCTTCTAAATAGTAATTGTATGGACGCTTTTGCTTTAAGCGAATGTGGACGATTACCCCTTTGTATATCTTATATGACAAACTGTATAAAGTATTGGGTACGTTTATTAAGATTAGAAGTCTCCAGATATCCAAAACAATGTTACAATATATTATTTCAATTAGATGATGTAGGCAGACAAACATGGGTAACAAAAATAAAAGACTTATTTTTTAGATTTGGATTTGGTTACGTTTGGATTGTGCAAGATGTTGGAGATGAAACCCTTTTCATAAAAACCTTTAAACAACGACTTATTGACTGTTATTCACAAAACCTAAATAGCAACATTGTATCATCACCAAAAGCTTCCTATTATCAACATTATAAAACTCTTTTAACAGTAGAACAATATCTATCATTAGACTTAAGCTACAAGTTTCGTAAAATATTATCCAATTCCAGATGTTCAGCTCATGAATTAATGATAGAAAAAGGTAGGCATAATAATATTGACAGAGACCTAAGATATCGTCCTCTATGTTTTATTGCAAATGTAAAAGTAGTCGAAGATGAAGTACACTTCTTCTTTTTTTGTCCTTCGTATGAAAGCATTCGTAATATATATTTTTCACCACATTGGCTACGAATTTGAACTAAAGAATCTTTTGTCGAATCATGGCTTCACAAACTAATGATTGTATATATCGAGTTGCCTACTTCCTGTATAATGCCTTTCAGTATCGTAGAGAATTTCTGAAAGACATTACATAGAAAGTATTGTAAAATACTGTATATAATTTTTGAAATATATTTAAATGACGGCGTCGCTACAAACACATCGAAAAAAAGATTCTGACAGAGGACAAAATTGCTCTCATAAATTGAGGTTTGAACAGCAACTTAGACATGTGATTTACAAAATATAGATGTATGCAAGCGAATGGTATAGAACGGTACAGAGTCGGGATCGGAGTGCACGTTCTATGCGGTCTGGTCTTGATATATGCCTTCCACAAAAGCCCATGTACAACTGTGTATATGCAAGCGGACGGTAAGGATTTCGGGATCAGAGTGCACGTTCTATGCGGTCTGATCTTGATCTATACCTTCCACAAAAGCCCATGTAAAATTGTGTATATGCAAGTGTACGATATGGATTCAGGATCGGAGTGCACGTTCTGTGCAGTCTGATCTTGATCTATGCCTTCCACAAAATCCTATGTATAATTATGTATAAGCAAGCGGACGGTAAGGATTCGGGATCGGAATGCACGTTCTATGCGGTCTGATCTTGAATCTATGCCTTCCACGAAAGCCCACGTATAAAAATGTACATGCAAGCAGACGGTAAGGATTCGGGATCGGAGTGCACGTTCTGTAAGGTCTGATCTTGATCTATGCCTTCCACAAAAGCCCATGTATAAGTATGTAAAAGCGTATGAAATGGATTCGGGATCGGAATGCACTTTCTATGCAGTCTGATCTTGATCTATGCCTTCCACAAAAACCCATGTGTATGTATGTGCAAGCGTACGATATGGATTCGGGATCGGAGTGCACGTTCTATGTGGTCTGCTCTATGCCTTCCGCAAAAGCCCATGTATAATTATGTATATGCAGGCGGACGGAAAGGATTCAGGATCGGAATGCACGTTCTGTGCGGTCCGATCTTAATCTATGCCTTCCACAAAAGCCCATGTATAAGTATGTGCAAGCGTATGATATGGATTCGGGGTTGGAATGCACGCTCTGTGCAGTCTGATCTTGATCTATGCCTTCCACAAAAGCCCATGTATAATTGTGTATATGCAAGCGGACGGTAAGGGTTCGGGATCGGAATGCACGTTTTATGCAGTCTGATGTTGAACTATGCCTTCCACAAAAGCCCATGTATAAGTATGTGCAATCGTACGATATGGATTTAGGATCGGAATGCACGTTTTATGCGGTCTAGTCTTGATCTATGCCTTCCACAAAAGCTCATGTATATGTATATGCAGGCGCACGGTATGGATTCGGGATCGGAATGCGGGTTCTGTGCGGTCTGATCTTGATCTATGCCTTCTACAAAAGCCCCTTTTTACAAGTATACCTTTTGTACGAATCAATGCCATAATCAAGTAAGTGTTGTAATATATTATATAGGACGTATAAATATTTAGACAACTTACACAAACTATCCCCTGACATCAGAAAATATTTAACAACCATCGATACTCTAAAGTTATAGTGCATATTATGTTATTATCTAAAAGTCACTCTAAATATATGACATTTCTGATTTTTTTGTATTTTGGGCCGGTGGCCTTATGTATTCTGAATAAACTATTTATTTATTTATTATTATAATGTCTTCCCTGGATTGTCGTAATGGCCCGGCCCCACTGCACTTTCGGATGCAAAGAGGATGTAAAACGTAAAAAAGTCTTGCCATCCGTTGGAAAACGCTATGCATCCGTTGTGTACTCAATGCATACGTGTTTCATACGCTCTTTCCACCGAGCATCCGTCCACTGTGATTTCATCCGCGCAAAAAGTTTTGAGCTGCACATAACTTTTAGAACGGATGAACTTTCCGCCGTGTACGATGTAAATCCGCGACATGTACGAGCAACAAACGTTCTATGTCCGTTATCATCCGTTAAACGTCCGCTGTATCCTCTCTGCATCCTCTGGGCATCCTCGCAACTCACATCCGCTGCGGCTGAAAAAGGAAAGAGGGGGAAAGATAAGGTACATGGAACGTCTATACATCGTAAGTATAATGGAAATAGAAAGGATGTAAGCGTATGCACCAGGTATATAAAATATTCAAAACGGACAAAGCCCTTGTATCTGGGGTGTATCTCGTGTATTTAGGATGTCTGTAGTATGTCTAGAGTATGTAGATGGACACTAACGGACAACCGGTATTTTGTATAAAAAGAAAGAGAAAATCATCTGGATCTCAGTATGAGTCGAGCAGCCGCGGTGTACAGACCTCACCAACCTTGGTCTTGTTCTTCAACATCATCAATTGTTCTCCACCATGGATGATCAAAGTGTCCATATTATAGCTGCACTCATTCAACAGCAGAATCACAACCTGTTCAGACTGTATCAAGTTTTAGACAGAAGGAGACGTCCAAGAGCTGTGTGGGTCCGAGGATGGATCGTGAGAAGATGTAGTAGAGATGTATCGATGTAGCCGCCAGCACGTCTTTACGCTTTATGCTGACTGCGTGCGTGCTGCATCCCTTTCTATCCGCCGAGCGGACGCAATTCATACCCCACGCATGCGCAGTGAACGGTTTGCATCCGATATACATGTACATCAGCGCGGCATCCCCTTTGTTTCCGTTAGGAGTACGTGGTGCATCCGCTTCATCCGCTAGGCTTCCGATGAACATCCGTTTAACATCCCCGCTACATACTACCAACGTCCGTTCTTTTCCGTTCTGTTTTCGCAAATTTTCGCCATTTTTGTCCATTTCTGAAGCGGATGAAAACGGATGGAGCCATCCCCGAAATTTTGCTCGTCCGCTGTGTCCTTTTTGTATACGTTTTGTGTCCATCGGCCAGTGGGACCGGGCCTTAAGGCAAATGCCACAGAAGGAAGGCCCACCGGCGGTCGCCATATTCGTTGGTAATGATGTGGGTTTTACCCGGTTTATTGATATTAACAGAAGAAATGTGATTATCCTCCACTACAAGAGAGTATCGTTATGTTATCGACAAATTCGATTGGCTATTGGGTGTAATTCGCAATCTTATGAATATTCATAGAAACGACGGCTTCGCAGTTGAATGTCCCAGGGGTGATGAATGGTAATACTTCACACCTGGGTTAACGAGGGTGGTTTACTCGAGCATTTATGATCAGTCCTCGTAGTAAATCTATTCAACTATATATATATGAGCCGTGCTCTGTAAAAAGGAGGCTTAGTGCATCGGCGAAAAGTATCGACTCAGGTCGGCCTGCGCAGTACTCGCAGGCTGACCTGGGCCGAAACTTTTTGCCATTAGTCAATTTTTCCTCTGATGCATGTGAGGAAAGTAGTCGGTGACTTGGAAAAAAGGATGTGTCAGTACTGGTGTGGCGTTGAACTCCAATACAGTTAATCAATCAATCGGCAAACGCCAAAAGCTGGAGTATATATGTGTTTTCTGGAAATGTATTGATCATACCTGTGGCTGTTCGTGCTTTCATGTGGAATCTGTCTCGTTTTTCTGCATTTTCAAACATTTTCAGCATTGAAAAGCTTTGTGATCTAAATTTTCTCCTGCCTCTCTGTCTGTTTCATTGAGAATGTTCTTCATCGTCTACCAAGACTGTATTTTTCTTTCGTTTTGTTTCTCCTGAAAATTTGAAAAGTAAAATACTGAAACTTTTATCCGTCCAACTGTCTATGTGTCAACGTGTTTTTCTGCCTGTCTTTTTGTTTTTAACTCTGTTTTCTTATACGCAAGTGAAATACACCGAGCCATAATGAAATGCTAATATCATACAAAATTATTGACCACTTCTTATTATAATTACATGGTTTGATTACCTGCAAAAATGAAATTCAAAATACCCCTTATAACTGCTCCATGTTTCATTTCGATAGAGGGTGAAGTGCATGCTATGTCTTTAACATAGAACGTTCCGGTGTATGAAAGCGGTTTTTCTTTTTCTTTCTATGAAACTGTTACTTTAAGGTAACTTAATCATCTTTCCCACTTCGCAATTTTTGAGGTCATATGATAGTGGTTAGACCAAGTTATTAAAGTATTTATTTTATAAATGTTTCATAACTTACATGTTATTTTGTTTCTGATGGTGCCTCTGTGAATAATGCATGCAGTAACTCAGTCTTGATGGATGTTCTATGTAGAAAGGTCACTTCCTAATGGGTAATGACCTGACTGCGTGGAGAACATCAAATGGTACGCTTCATGGTAAATTTTACAGCTGTTACTAAACAATGGAACATCATTGAATTTAATCATTTATTTTTCATATTTTAAAGGGTTGGTTTTGAACAGTAGGTAGTGAGAGCCTTTTGAAAGAATACATCTCTGTCATCTTGCTACATGACCTAGTAACTGATGATGTTGAACTTACATGTAACCCTAGTCCAGTATTACTAAATGAATTTTTTTAGTTATCAACACTACACTGTTACATAAAAAGCATAAGAAATAAATTGAAATATTACAAGCGATAAACTTCTAGATTTTAACAAACTTTGCTTAACAGAAACACATCTTAATTACATAATTATAGATAATTGTTTTGTGTCTGACTCTTTCGACGAACCGTGCTGAAAAGACAGAACTAATCACGAAGGTAGGATTCTTGCATATCTAAATAAGGACCTAGTACATTCAAAAGATAATGTTCTTGAGGGATATTGCTACGAACCGAGTTAGGTTATTTTTTATAGTCCCAAAATCGCACACAATAATTTTTCAAAAAAATTTTATCACAGTGTTGAAGTAGCCTGTAATATCAAATTAAATTTTCAGATTCTAGCAATGTCACAGTACCTTAAGAAATAAGTGATCATGCTGCTACTTATGTACATGTAGCTATACCTTTCTCATACCAGATCTAACCAAGCTACGAAAAAACTATTTGGTTACATAACAGAGCACAGTAAGGAATGCTAAAAATCATCGAACTATAATTAGATTATTTTGCTCGACTGTTCTGTTGACAAATTATGTGGTGTTTTTACAAGACCTTCATTGAAATAGCTAAGCAATGTATTCCGTGTAAAAAGTGTATGCATTCTACCTGACGACCAACCATGGAACGACATGGCAATTTGAAAAATTTCCTGCAAAACATACACAATGAATGTACAGCCAAAGCATCAGAAAAATTTACTGATTGGTCATACAGTACAAATATCATGAAAAACATGCGAAGGAAATTCTCTTTAAAAAAATTTAAGTCTGATAATACATAATTGTACAAGTAGGAGAGGGTCGTGGGAAATTATCAAAACACTTCGTTAAAAACATTTCTAGTATTCTATCATGCTTTCCACTTGTGAGTGAAGCGCTACCTGAAGGGAAAAATCTAGCATACTTCTCCACAAGAAACAGCAAATGGTTTAAACAGTTATTTTGCATCCAAATGACAAAAACTGTGTACTTCCTGAATTTCAGCTGAAAACCTAAAATTCTTAATTGCTGTCCAAAGGTACTACATCTGAAAAAAAAAAGGTTATCATTCATTCCATTGATTTTGATAAGGCTAGAGATCAAGAAAATACAGAATTCAGAGTACTCAAAGGGTATATTAGCTATGAATTCTTTGAACCGCTTTGTGTAATATTCAGTCGTTCTGGATCGGAAGAGTTTTTCCGTGAATCCTGGAAGAAAGCAATAATTATTGTCACACTTTTATCTAGAAATGGCGATAAGTCTTTGCCGTCTAATTACAGACCATCTCGTTGTTAAGTAGTTGAGCAAACATTCACAAGAATTATTTTTAAACTTATGCACAAATTCCTCCTGACAAATGATACGAACATCAATTACAACTTACCAGCTCGTAGACAAATCGCCATATATGCCAATCCATTGATCACGGCCAACTCTCTTTTATTGTTTTCAGCTCTATCTCAAAAGCTTTGACAGACTGTGACACAAAGGTCTTCCGTTTAAACCGAAAGAATATGGCATAGGTGATGACCTTCCCTTTGGCTAACAGTTATCTTAACAAGAGGGCCATTGGCCCTAAAGCCCTCACCTGAGGAGGGCCATCTAGGACTGATAAGGCTGAAAAGATCCTTGTCCTGATGATGTAAAACGCACGAGTGTATGTGATCTACTTTTTGACCGATTTGACCCATTTTTGAATTTTGAATCTTGCTCAAAATGTGGCCTTTAAAGTGCACACAAGGTTTTTCTAAGATTTGGCCCAGTGACCTACTCTTTGACCGGATGTGACCCAATTTCAAACGCCAATATTTCATCCAGACAAACATTCTGACTAAGTTTCATGAGTATCAGGCTGAAAATGTGGCCTCTAGACTGCACATAAGGTTTTTCTAAGATGCCCCCCCCCGACCTACTTTTGCATCCGACGTAACCCAATTTCAAGCTTGTCCGAGATTTTATCCAGAGAAACATTCTGACCAAGTTTCATGAGTATTAGGCCTAAAACTTTGGCCTCTAGAGGGCACATAAGGTTTTTCTAACATTTGCCCCCCCCCCCATGACCTACTATTGGACCCGACGTGACCCAATTTCAAACTTGTCCTAGATTTTATTCAGACAAAAATTCTGACCAAGCTTCAAGAGTATCAGGCAGAAAATTTGGCCTCTAGAGTGCACACAAGTTTTTTCTAAGATTTGGTCCAGTGACCTACTTTTTCATCCAACGTGACCCAGTTCAAAACCTGTTCAAGATTTTACTTAGACAAACATGCTGAATAAATTTCATGATTTTCTTGCTGAAATGTGGCCTCTAGAGTGCACACAAGGTTTTTAAAGATTTGTCCAAGTAACCTACTTTTTGATCCGACATGACCCAAACTTGTCCGAGACAGCATCAAGACAAGTATTCTGATAAAGTTTCACAGGTATTAGACAAAAGATGTGGCCTCTTGAGTGCACACAAGGTTTTTCTAAAATTCGATCTGGTGACCTATTTTTTGACCAGGCATGACCTAATTTCAAACTTATCCGAGATTTCATCAAGACAAACATTCTGACCACGATACATGAGTATTGAACTAAAAATGCGGCCTCTAGAGAGCACACAATGTTTTGCTCAATTTTGAATTGGTGACCTTCTCTTGACCTGACATGGCCTATCTTCGAAATTGTCCGAGATCTTATCATGAAAAACATGCTGTAACAAGTTTGTTACCAAGTTTCATGAGTATTTGACGAACATTCTGACCAAGTTTCATGAGTATTTGATGATACATACATGTATTAAACGTGGAGACTTAAATAAACTGTAACTCGTGCAGCCTTCAGTCATATTTATATTTTGTAAGTCCTGTCATTTAATATCCGTCTATGGCATGGAATGGCTGCTCTGTCTTATATTCAGAACCCACTTAAAATACAAAATGAACCTGCAGTACTGAAACATACCTTACAAGATTAGTATCTCTTGAAAATCTTTACATGGGAAACAATAACATTCAGAAGAAAAACATGAAGGCTCTGATTCATGTTGAAAGGGTATAATAATTTTGTCCCACATTACACAAAAGAACTGGTAACTCCATTAATTGACAATAGATTGCATCATCATATACCTGAAAAATTTCCGGCTCAGATATATGCGTCGCACGCAGATAAAATAACACACATGAAAAAAAAAAAATACGTATCTACACACAATGAAATACTGTTCCAAATATGGTATGATAGCGTACCTAACACACGGGAAAGGTGCGGATTGATTCACACACAATTTGATTGGTCAAAAAGTTACTCTAAATTACTCCGCCATTCATAAAAACGAAGTTACTGGCCACTTCTCCATTATTTGTTTTATTCCGCTTACCGTTATCGAGTAAAATGTCAATAATTTTTTTTTTTTCTTTGAAAGTGGTAGGTATATAATAAAAGTAATATTATGCTGTAGTATCTTTCCCTATGCTTGTCTTTACTTCTCGCTGCGTAAGAAACTTTTGAGATCTCGCTCGACCTTCGATCTCGCGCGTTATCAAATTTCCTCAAGCTGCTTTAATTAAATACAAGCGCCAGGAAAGTTACTAGAATATAATATTCCGTATTTATCACTTGAGAAACAGTAAAAATCATTAAAAGATACATGTATGTGCTGTAACAAGTTTCTTACCAATGTCATGTATCACATTTTCAATTTCTCTTTGGAGCAATCTTGAGTTTCATGAACGATTTATAAAAATTGTAGTGATTCAAACGAAAGCCTTTATCTGAATCATTTAAGATTGGATCATGTGTGTGACTGCAATAATGGTGTTGAAAATACTGAATATTATTTCTTCAAGGGCAACGGTTATTGAGATGTACGAATATCGCTTTTCCGAGCAACAAGGGCGTTTGATCTTTTTAGTATTGACCAATTCTTGCTTGCTAGCGCATATTTATTTAACATATTTCAAACTTGTTTAAACTTTGTAACAGTTCACATAAGTTTGAATATGATTTTTTATTGTAACAGTTAGTGCTAGTTTTACCAGATATCCAAGCAAACATCTGAAATTAACATCTGTTTCCTTTAATCTTTTTTTATTCCTTTCCATCAAAGCTCTTCCACAGTCTCTCATCGTATGTGGGTGTTCTAGTATATTGAAACCGAAAATTATGGTATTTGTATACTACATGTTATGAATTGTTAATTTTCTATTTACTGTGTTGTAGGGTAAAAGACCAATTCTAAGTTTATAAAACTGGTTGTACAAACACATTAATTTTAATTCCTGAAGAATTGAAATATGTTTAAACTAAACAGAAAAGCTTTCAAACAATTCAATAGAACAGGCTGACATACGTGATTATCTTCCAACGCAGGTATTATTGGTTCACCAGTGCTGGTGCTGTCATCGCACTCACCGGTGTGGCGTACGTACAACAAGAGATGGGCTTTGGTTATGGTTTCCTCATTCCATTTGTAAGCATCATACTTGCTCTGATCGTCTTTGTGGCAGCCAAGTCTAAATACGTTTCTAACCGCAGTGCACAAAGAGGTCAGTCAATAAACTAATTAATCTCGGTCTTTTGGCCTGTCTATGGATTGTCTTGTGTGCCACTCTATATCTCTGTCTTTGAGAGACCCATATAACTTGAAATCTATCGGGAAGGTTTTTGTAAAGAAAAATGTACAGATAGTCCAATTATAATTTTAAGGTTAACGCAACTGTAATGTTGTCTCCGTATCCGTCCGTCTTTCTTCACTCTGTTCGTTCTATCTCATCGTCTTTCTCTCTGTCTCTCTTGCATTGTATCTCTTTTTCTGTAATCTATCTATCTATCCGTCTCTCCGTCCGTCCGCCAATCCATCCATCCATCCATTCTGATCTGTATCGGGTATAAAGAGTGACGCCGCCAGACATTCGTGAAGAAGAAATAATATCAATTATGAAATATCATTTTTTTCCTGCAGAGAGTATGCTAAGGTCATCAATAGGTATTTGTATGCAGAGTTGTAACAGATGTCGACGTCCTATTTTTAATCGCCCACGAAGAAATAATGGTGGTGGCTATGACAACGAAACGGTTCTTGGGGTCCAAGCAGACCGAATACTTCCAGTTTTCGGTCTGCTTATCGTTTGCGGAGCTGTCTTTTCACAGGTAGGCCCATGAATTATATGGCATAATTGCATGCTCATTTCGAATTTTAAATCCAACTCATAGAATACAGAGAAATCATAGAAATCTTATAGGACGCCTTAAGAGCCAGTATGTGTTTGGGCCGGATAACTTCAACTTTATAGTAGGCAACTATCTATTACAGCAACTGTATACACAGTGTAGGACCGGAAGTGTACAGTGTTTGAGATTGTATGTCACTTGGGAGTCTGTACAGTGGCGAAATGTCACTTGGTCGTTGTAAACTGCTATGACACGGTAAGTCAAGCTGGTGATTTTTCATTTATTTTGATAGATATTATAAAACCTTCATATCCAGTTTTTTGTTTGTTAATTATAGACCGTATCAGGAACACCCATGTGCTCTGTAAATCTTTCTTGGAGGAATGGTGATGCCTTGATCATGTAACCATACTAAAATACAGATGATTTTGCCTCAAAACAACGAGGTATTTTGTTTGATTAACCATCCTTAAAAGCTTTTTTGCTGAACGGAAAATGTATAGATATTTTCTTTATTCACTTTTTTTTGAAAACATGTAAAGGTTTGGTGACAAAATCGACTACAATCCATCCTCATAATCGTTCGTTTAAAATGGCATGTCGACAAAAGGAATTTGTCCAGTCACTTGATAAGCTGTTGTACAGTCGCTTGAGATCTGCAATATTTTATTTTGTACAGTGACTTGAAGAGCATGTTTTTTATTACGAAGAATAAAAAGGGAAATTCGACAGAAAGTTGTTTATTTGAAGTGATATGAGACTCTGACTTGTTTGACCTACTTTAAAGTAGATTGATTTGACAGATGCTCCCTGAAATGTTGGTTGTACTTGCTATAATATTCGATTACTTTATTAGACACTGAAAATCCCAGTAAGATAATGTACCAAGGAAATAGGAGCAAGTTTCAAGTTCTGTAACTGACTAATACCGTCTTGTACCCTGCTGCATAAAAGCTTTGATATAGATCGCAAAGCTTTGTTTATGCATGAGAACACCTAATTGATTGATTATTTAGCACCGTTTTCCACATCATTTCAGTTATATCGCGGAGAAATGAAAACGCAGCGGCCAGTGCACCTGTCCATGATTTCCTGGTTTCGCTTTTATCAGTGCTCGCACAATATTCTTTCCAAGCCACTGGCTGCTTTCTCACAAAACCATCATCAAAACAATGGTCAACGGTGGGAGAGGAATGAATCCGTGGTCGTGAGGTAGAGCGTTGGCCTTATAACCTAAAAGTCCTGAGATCGATACCCGGGAGTGAATGTTAACTTAGGGATTTTTCATTGGCCCACACATTCGGCGCGAGTACTAGTGTAGTTCCCAGGAAGCAGAATCGAGAGAGATTAGTTTAAGTTTTAAGAACTTGTTTCTCAATTAATGTAAAATAAATATGTTTAAACTAAACTAAAACTAAACTTTGCACGGGACCCAGTGTCGTTCAAACTTAGATGAACATCAGAAAATAAAGGATTTTACACGAGTGCTCAATTCATACATATGAAACTCATGAAGCGAGCCTTTGGCGAGTTTCATAAATTTAAAAAAAAAATGACCTTGGTATAAGATTCTGTTAGTAATATGACGCTAATTAATCGGAATTTAAGGTAAGAAATGGTGTCACGCGACAGTATCCCAATATTAAATAACGCGTGGTCATGTTCATTTATTTTACGAGATCATCAGACCTCCCCAGTAGTGGTGAGTTTAAAATGCAGACTGCTGCAGAATTTGCTGATTAAATCCATTTTTCTTGGGAAATTGTTCTAATACACAGTCTGTTTCGTCATGGTTTTGTAAATAAAGCGAAATCAAAAAACCGAAACACGAAATAGACGAGGTTTATTTTCATATGACTAATTTTAGTAAAGATTTGATATATTATATTTGCCATGGTTGCAAATGACCTCTATAGTAATTGTAATTTTTCATTAAGCAAATATATCGAGGCAGAAGAAAAAATAAGAAGAATTTTGTTTAATAAAAAAGAGAGAAAGAAGACCGTTGGACAAGATCATGCAACTTGCCCACGCAGGAAGAAGGTCAAATGACCGTCATGTAAAGCCTAAGATGCTTCTACGCGGCGGCTTTTTTGTTTGTTTGTTTACATATACCAAAATATATTGATATTAAAAGCCAATAAAGTATTTGAAAAGATTGATGCTGACTTCTCCTTGTTTGTGTCATTGACTGTAGACTGTATTGACTGTGTGTGGTAAAAAATTATAGTATGTTATCCATAAATTGGATATGCCTACACGTCTAGAATATACCCTGTGAATATGGAACGACAATTCTTCAAAAAAGGAAGTTGTCAGTTTTTTACCAAAGGCAGTTAATGGTAAATTATCAATTACGTATTGCTCATGACGTGATTTGTCTAGTACAAGAATGCTTCACGTCAACGCTTCAACTCTTTACCACACGACAAAACGTTGGACTTGTCCAAAGTCAAAATATTTTAGACTAACCTAACTTCAGTACAAGTTAGGCCTACACATGACGCATACTTATAGCAAAGTAAAAATATGCTTTTTTCAGCGGCATCAAACATAATAGGATGATATGAAGTCAACATAAATTACGAGCCATATCTACTTTTGAAGATATCAGCTTCAGGGGCGTAAAAAGTTGTTTCAATAGAAGTCAAAATGTGGTAAAGGGACAAAAACAGAATAATTATTTTCAGCCACATTTTATTGCTACTAAGGCCATAACTAGAGATAATATAAATGTGGCATTGCAGATATCCTAATTTGTCAAAACTACATGTACTGAAATATACAAGGCCTATCTGCGTATCCGCCTAGCCCTATCTTGTCCCCACCAGTCGCTGCTTACTATGCAACACTTTGTCAAATTCTACCATGAGCAGACGACACAGCCTTATTAAAACTTATCTATTTAATGCAGCACCAAATGAGAAAGAAAAAAAATAAACCCTCAAAATAATTAAATCAAATAAAAGTGCCATTATCATTTTGGAATCGGTGGGGTAATAATGACATAGAGCCAAAAATCAGATTTAATATGGATTTTTTTAGATTGTTTAAGCTCTTGCAAGGGAAGTATTTATTTTTCTACTACATCATGGTGCTATAAATTAGCTCCTAATATCACCACAAAATCAAGAAACCAAACCTATGATGCCAGTCAACAGTTGGCATACTTGAATGTTTGTGACACGAAATGCGTCATCATAATCTCTATCCACTTTAAAAATTGGTACACATTAGTAGTATCTTCAATTTGTATTCTACGCTGGCTAATCTTTTTCTGTGTTTAAAGCGTATGAAACCACAATTGAAATATAATACATTTTCAGCCAGAGGACACAACACAAGAGCAATAATACTTTATATGTCGATTTCATTTCTCTGTTTCCATCATGTAGGTCAAAATACGGGATCAAAGCAAACAAGATTTTGTTGTAAAGTGTCAAAATTCCTTATGTAAGAACAAAATGATTTTGAGAACGGATTCAAGTGACCGTACAAAGTCGTATCAAGTGACGGTACAAACCTAAAATATTGGTTTTCAAGTGACTGTACAAAATTGTGTTAGTAAACATACAGGAATTTCGTCATTTTCATCGCTTTTAAGGTCACAACTTGGAACTTGTTGATGAAGAGAAGAAGCATAAACACGGACAGACCTTTATATCGTAGAAAGAACTCTCTCGTGTGCGCTAAAGCGAAAATTCTGGTATTTTTGTAGTCGAAAATCATTTCAATTTTCTCACGTCAAGCTGATCAAGACATTCTTATTGCTATAAGGAGGTTGCGCATCGCACGATCAGGTGCCTGGTATGTTTAATATATATCAAAAGTACAAGTGGATGGAAAGATTTCAATTAATTACAAAACTAAACGAAAAAACATTAACTTCACTTACCGTGTAAACTCAATTTTCAAGAATCAAGTGACATTTCGCCACTGTACAGACTCCCAAGTGACATACAATCTCAAACACTGTACACTTCCGGTCCTACACCGTGGTATACATGTACGTTTAGATGCAGCTTTATACAATAGTCTTGCTGATTGATTAAAATATTGTCCGATAGAGGGATTAGCCAATGCTTTTTTTTTTTCTATTCTTCACACATGTCAACTTACCCACACGCACGCAGATACATACTGTGTGTGTAAGCGAGTGATATGTTACCCAACTTACAGATCTGCTTCAAATTGTTAGGACTTTAATTTGGGGCTGCGTTTGTATATGTGCACATATTGCTATGTTTAACTCATTCAATTCCATTGCCATGCAACAATAAGAAGTGTCATCGATACCATAATTTGGCTTTGATGGTTGAATCGTATTCAAGAGTACCAACACTGCACATGTGAGAAAGTTAAGACATGTGTAACAAGTTAGCTTCTTTAAAAAAGAAGCCAGGAGAGGTCAGCATCAATGTTTTCAAATTGCTTATTGCTTTTAATTTCAATATATTTTGGTACATGTAAACAAATGAGTAAGGCATTATATGATTGCCGCTGTGTAAAAAGGAGAAACCTCTTATGCATTACATGACAGACACGTGACCTTCTACCTACGTTTTCAAGTCGCGTGATCTTTTCCCGCGGTGTTCTCTTTTTTAACGAAATTCTTTTTTTGTGTGTGTAGCTTTATTTATGTAATGCAAAATTACAACTACTGGAAAGGTCATTTGCAATCAAATCAATATAACAAATCCTTTTTGAAATCCGTCATATAAAAACAAAACACGTCTATTTCCTATTTCAGTTTTTCGATTTCGGTTTATTTATAAAACCATGACGAAACTGACTGTGTATCAAAACAATGTCGCAGAAAAGCATGGAGTTAGGCAGCAATTTCTGAGGCAGTCTGCCTTTTAAACTCACCACTGTTGGAGAGGTCTGATGACCTCTCCAATGAACGGCTATTCTGAGAATCAATTCTGTTAACACAGAGTCAGTAGAAGCACTGTAGAAATAGTACTTTCGCAATGAATTAATTTGGAGCAGCCGAGACCCGGTAGGACATCCGGTAGCGCACAGGACTTTGGGTCGCTGGTTCAAATCCCCTGCTGCGCTAATTTCTTGTCGAGGATTTATGATAGTCATTGCAACTGGATTCATGCCAATCTCACCGCTGATCATTGTTTCGACACTGGTTATGTAGGAAAGCAGCCGCCAGTGGTTTGGAAAGAATATTGTGCGAAGTCATGGTAACAGAAACTCTAGGAAAGTATTGAAATCTGCACTGCCCTCCGCGATATAACTGAAATAAAGTTGAAAATGGCAATAAACACCGTATAATCCATCAACAATCAGTTCTAAACAACTTTCACTTTAAAGCCAACTGCTCATTTTCTCGCCTAAAACGTGTTCTGCAAAAAGGCCTTGGTTGTGTGCTTGAGGGGAGGGGGTGTCGGAGTTACCCGCAAACGGGTTAGCCCCGATTCAATTTTTATTCCCTTATCCGCTGAGTACAGCTTTCTGGCAAGAGATTAAAAAAAAAAAAAGAAAACTCTTACTGGCATTGCCTATCTTTTTGTTGTTTGCTCACATTAGACCTTTGTCACCGTCGCGTACTATGGAGTACGGACCGCCGTCTGCGGACTTTCCAAAGGGGGGGCGGGGTTCTCAAACGAAACAATCTAAACAATGCATTGATAAACTGAATTTAAAGGAGAACTATAACGAATGATAATTTGTAAGAGTTTAACGTGCTGTATCGATTGTATATCCCAATTTCTTTACGTCGACAGACAAGACCTCCACAATTCTTAACTGTTCTGCCTAGAAGCGGCATAGAGTGTCTTCAAACTTCGCTAGTTGCTTTGTTTAATGCAATACTAGTTTATAACTGTGCGTTCGACTGTCATTGCGTATGAATATAAGTGTTGATTAAAAAGTTTGAAATTTCCACAACTCCACAAAGTTGCATGGTCGTAAAAGCTATAAGTATGCCATACCAATAAGGATATGATTTATCCGCTTTTAAATCGAAAATAGCTTTCAGAATAAGCGTTTTTCCCTGTTACTATCGACAGCTCTGGCTGTGAAAGAATGATGTTTACTCTGTAAAGCTATTTGAAAAATTTATACATGCTTGGTTGTGCTTGGCACAGCGCTATCATTATGGAAAGCAGAAATCTCTTCTTTTTCGGCACATATTCTGTGGTTAGAATAACGAATATTGATGAAAGCAAATAATCGCTCCATGGTTAACATAAAAAAAAAAAATCATACAAACCATCAACCTATTTTTAAAACCTAGACAGCGAAGCCTTTAAATTGATATTGTTGTTTTACACCCTTTTCAACACTTTTACAGCCATACACGACAATTGACTATCGTGTGTTTTTCCTGTACTTTCCAACCAGGATTTGGACAGTCCATTATCCTGAGACTGGCAAGCCAGACATAGTGCTATCTTCGTAATCCTGACGGCTAGGGACGGAAGTCATTACTTCTGTTTCTAACATATGTACTCGGGATGATCAGGCAGGGTTCGAACACATGACCTTCCCCTCATGAGGCGGGTGCTGTGACTGCTAGGTCAACGTGGTGGTAGTTTATGTCTATGCTGTTGTTGTTCTTGTTATTGTGTGTAGGAGGGATAATGGATGGTTTTAAGGTTGTTGGTGTCGAACCTTCCACAGAAATGACAGAAGGAAATGGAGTAACTACTCAAAACGAGCAACCATTCCATTTCCCATAATATTTAAAGTAAATAGATGTAATTATAAAATACATTTATTTCAAGGCAGTTCACCTTTAACAAAAGAAAAAAGAAAAGGGTCGATAATTCCTTACAATTTTAAGTACAATGCTACATGCACGATGCTCTTCTCACGACATATTGATATCAAATTTGGAAACAGGAAAATGGGCAAAGGTAGCCTAACCCTCTTATTTTCAATTTTATTGTCCAAAAAATAATGCTGCTGTACCTGCAAACGGGAAAATTCGTTTTACAAAAGAATACAAATTCAAAAGCATTGATATTCATACGTCTCTAGGTCTTTTCTTTCAAGTGGTTGAGCATCAGATTTCCATTCTCATGTATTGACTGAAACGGGATCTGTCGGGGGAAGTGGTTGTGCAGGGTGTGGAATGGTTGGGGTTATAGAGGTAGCTAGTTTTTAACAGGTTATTTTGATCATTTACAAATCGTTAATAACAGTCTTCAGAAGTCATTCATCAAAGATGCAAGACACTGTAGAAATTTATGAGCAAGCAGGAGATAGACCTGACATTATTTGGGAGGTTAAAGAGAACTTACAACACCTTCGGTCGGATGTATACATGCATCAATTAAAATTAATCTGTTCACTTTGATCGGGTAAATATGGATTGATAATTTCCACCTTTTTGACAAAATAGCGTAAAGAGATATTTTTTTTCATGAAACAGAAAATATATACCAAACCGTATTGCCCTTATTTAGTCTGCACGGGCCCGACTTTCTTGGAGTGATAATCCCCTGCTTATATGGTTGAACAGTAGGATTTTCTAGTGCTTATAAAGAACTGCATTAAAAATTAGCCTTACCAAACTATATTTGTCTGTATCTTAATCCACAGCCAGGTCTCTCTGCAGCAATAGATTACGGCCCCCGAAACAACCACCGACCTGGAAGAGCAAAAAGGCGGTCTCTGGCAGATATTATCAAATCCAATCAGCTGGTCTAAGAGTTCATGAAAAGGAAAGTTCCAAAAATTCTACGTGAACTCGGAATAAGCTCAGACAGTTCGGAAGACAATAGAAAATTTATGACATGACACAAATAATGTGTGAGAGACATTAAATCCCTTCCTTTTTTTTTTCATTTTGTCACTTTAAGACAACCCCCTCAAAAGGTCGCAGTCAGATGTCCTCAGTCCGTGGTCAGCGTGGGTGACAAAGGTTTTATTAAGACCCCGAATCGATAGATTAATAACCAATCTTTACACACGCAACAAGGCAGATAAACCTGTAAGATAAGCGTTACCTTTTTGCAGTTTCATTTATCTTTAATGTTCGTACATAATTGTTGATATACTTGTGCGGAAATCGAGACATGGTGTTAACATCGCTGCTCAAAGTACGGTTAATTATTAAGTTATTCATATGGTCTTGTGATAAAATGAAAATGATCAAGATCTTTTGAAAATTACGGGAAATCCACCATTATTTTTCGTTAAAATTGTCGGCATAATTATCTTGTAAGTGGTGAAATTTTAACCTCGAAGTTCCGTGACAGACCTAGTTGTACTTAAGAAATAATTTTCTCTCTATCATGTTTTATCCTTCAAAAAACCACAGTTGTGAGTTATGAGGTGCAATGAATTAACCTCTTGGGCCATAGCCCGAGTGGTTTATTCAGTGCGCCTCACAACTCACAACGGTGGTTTATTGAATGATAAACCACGATAGAAAGAAGATTATTTCAGTTCTAACATCATTTACTCTTGATTAAAGGAAAACACGTTCATACTAATATACAAAAGCTGACGCGGATAAATTCCCTTGAATTTATCATGGTTGTTCCAGTTACAAACCAAAACACAATCCCATTGCCCAATCGGTAAATATAAAAAACAGGAGGGCCATGATGGCCCTGTATCGCACGACTGGCCTATAAATATAAACATAAATACTAAACATTGCAATTCTGAGCCAAATGGTTTCAAAATGAAGACTTACAAAGTTTTCTCTGTAAAAGCCCATGTAAAAATTGAGACCCGCAGGGCAAAGCCATTTTTGATCCCAGAGCTATAATTACTTGAACCCTGGTAGAGGTCCACAAGATAAAGCCACATGCCAAAATAATACAAATCTATGCTGTATGGTTATAAATAAGGTGATTTTCAGGTTTCGTCCATATGAAGCCTCTGTAAAACATAAGACCCCTGATGCAAGGCTAATTTCAAAAAAAAAAAAAAAAAAATCAAGTGATTCAGATTTGGTAGCCCTTGGGTTTGCGGTTAGGAGCAAAAAGATTTTTTTGAATTTTCACGCTATAAGCACATGTTTATGACCCATGAGATAGGACTAATTTTGACATAACTTGAATAACTTTGGAAGATGTTATTTAGATTACACTCATACAATATTACAGCTGTAACTCAAGGTAAGGAACGAGAAGACCTTTTAAGTTCTCACTATATTAGCCTATGTAATGCTTGTGACTTATTGGGTGAAGCAGTTTCAGAGACGGTAAGTTTGATGGCCTTAGGCCTGTGGAGCTAAAAAGCAGTATCTTTTTCATGAGCTACAATGACGTCAGTAAATACAAGCTTTTGGAAAAGATTTTAAAAGGTTTTTCAATACTTTTCAGTTTTGTAGCCATAGCAACCATAGCTTTTAACAGAACTTAATTCTTTGAAGACATTCTAAAGAAGATCATGGCAAGATGATATCTGTAAAGTTTGGTCAAAACAGGAAGAGTGGTTTCAATGAAAAAGATGGAACAATCTTGGTAGAAGTCTACAGTATGAATCGACATGCCAAATTTTTATAGCCCTAGGCCTTACAGTAAGGATAAAAAAAAGATATCTTAAGTTTTCACTATGTAAGCCATCTAAAATTTGTGAACCCTGGAGTCCGACAAATTTTGATCCCAAGGCTCAAAACATGCCAAATTTGTTAGTCCTGTGCTTTATGGTTAGAAACAAGAAGATAGTCGAGAAGTCTTCACTACATAAGCCCCCAAGGGCTACAGTCGGATTAAATGGGGAATATGTGTATTAGAAGAATAACATGCCAAATTAGGAGTTCTTGGCCTTATGGCTAGTAACAAGACGGTTTCTGAAGTTTTCACTCCATAACCCCATGTAAAACTTGTGACCCCTGGTGCAGGCCAAACTTGATCCTAGGGCTGTAACTTGGGCCTTCTTTGTAGTTGTCCACTAGATAATGCTATAATTATGCAAAATTTGGTAGCCCTAAGCCTTATGGCTTTGTACACCAAGATTTAAATGTTTTCCCTATATCACCCTCGTTAACCCAGGTGTGAAGTATTACCATTCATGACCCCTGGGACAATCAGTTGCGAAACCGTCGTTTCTATGCGTATTCATAAGATTGCGAAATACGCCTAATAGCCAATCGAATTGTCGATGACACAAGGATACTCTCTTGTAGTGGAGGATAATCACATTTCTTCCGTTAATATCAATAAACCGGATAAAACCCACATCATTAGTCTGTCATTATCAACGAATATGGCGGCCGCAGGTGAGCCTTCCTTCTGTGGCATTTGGCTTACGACAATCCAGGGCAGACATTACAAATCCTTGAATACACAGCAAATATTCAGAAATACAGCGTGCTGTTGCAGTCCTTAGGGGTATGTAGCAGGGGTGACGTCATCCTCGTTGACCCAGTTTCTATGTATTCATCAATTTGATTGGTTTAAGACGAAGTAAAAATAGAAATGATGGCATTTGGTTGATAAAAATAGATTAAATTTTCTCACTGAAAAACTGAGATTACCAATCAAAATGCCTCATGAATAATTCATGAGAACGAGAAAACACACGCGAGATAACACAGGGGCGATGAATGTAGTTTACGGAATACATCGGCACTGGGTTAACGAGGATGTCCCTATATAAGCCCATGTAAATCGTGTGAACCTCCCTCCCCCAACTCCCCAGCAAGAGGCCAAATTGACCCCAGGACTGTAATTTGGGCACTTTTGGTAGACCCCCACTAGATCAAGCTAAATGCAAAATTTGGTAGCTCTAGGCCTTATGGCTAGGTACAGAAAGATTTCTTAAGTTGTCACTATGTAAGCCCATGTAAAACTTGTGACCCCTGCGGCGGGGCCAATATTGACCCCTGGGCTAAAATTTTGGCCCGCTTGGTAGAGGCCCACTAGATATAGCTACATGCAAAATTTGGTAGCTCTAGGCCTTATGGCTAGGTACAGGAAGATTTTTAAAGTTTTCTCTATATAAGCCTATGTAAAACTTGTGACCCCTGGGGCAGAGCCAATTTTGACCCCAGGGCTATAATTTGAAGAAACATGATAGAGGTCTACTACATAAAGCTACATGCCAAATTAGGTAGCCCTATGCCTTATGGTTTCAGACAAGAAGATTTTTAAAGATTTTCAATATTTTTCAGTTTTATTGCCATGGCAACCAGAGTTTTTGAAGAAACCAAATTCTTTCAAAAAATCTGAAGAGGACCATGGCAGGATCATTTCTGTGAAGTTTCATGAAAATTGGATGGGTAGTTTCAGAGAAGAAGATGTTTGAAATAAAAGTTAACGCACGGACGGACGGACGCACGCACGACGGACACCGGGCCATGACATAAGCCCGCTGGCCTTCGGCCAGTGGAGCTAAAAATCAAAGTTTTGATAGAAACCTTGGGCATCAAGCACACAAAAAAAAAAACCGCACACCCACACCGTTTTACTATTTTATTTTTCTCCCTTTCAAACGACAAAGAAGAATGAATGTATCGTCAAGCAGTAGAGCCGCAGTCGTTTCAAGAACTCTGAATATTGCCTGCCCGCTCTCCATCCCATTTCCATTGCAACACCGACCAATTCTGATGTTAATCTTCAACATGAAAAGACACTTGGTTTACGCATGGTTACTGGTAACATTTCAGATAAGTCCATCATAGTCAATTTTTATCAAAAACAGTAAGTATAGGTAAATCCTTGAGTTTTTCTTTCCTCCATGGTCGAGTAGCGAAAAATGACAATTTGTTTACGTCAAGTGACCTTCATTGATAAAATATCTGAGGGAGGAGGCATGGAACAGCTACGGGCGACTTACTTTACAGAAAATGGCGTCAATTTGTACAGAAAGACGTCGATTTTACCACGCTCCCGCTGCATTGTGTTTATAGAGCCGAATTCACGTGTCATGTTAGTATTTCGATTTGTTTAGTCTGGTTTGACAGCTCTTTACATATTTTACCATATATGTTTGATACTCGCAATCGACCGCTTTTCAGGCTGCCCTCGCTATTGACAAAGTCACTTTGTACAGCTGAATACTTTTAAATGTGTATGTTTCCATTGAAAAAGACTGTACATTAACTAAAGTTGAAGCTGAAGAGGCATAATGATGCCAAGTCGACTCTCAGTTGGTTTTTAGGACAGCGTAGATTAAAAACAAAAACAAAAACAAAAACCGGGTATTTATCAGCATTTGGCGCTAAATAACATTTTTGTAGGTGCTTTTCGTAAAATTTAATTTCAAAAGGCAATGCGTGTCAGATTCTTTTTGTCACACATCGATATCTCGCGGTGTATAGGTCAAAATATGTAAAAACCGACATTTTGGAATTTCCAAGTGTAAACCCCGACTCACATTTCTGAAAGTATAATAAAATGACGTCACAAATGCCGTCACTAATGCTCATCTCAAAGTGTGGAATAAAAGAAAATTCGTAATGGTTGTAGACTGTGATGGGAGGTTATGTGGTGGACAGAAATACATGGACGTGTAACAAAAAGCAGTTTGAAGACCGAGTTAAATAATTGAGCCGGAACAAATCATACTTCGGTACACTCTTCGTCTCTTTCCGTGAAAGCTAGTTTATGGGATTATTCCAGAGTAAGAAAGATTATTGAAGCAAAATAAATGAATGAGCCATGCTCTGTGGAAAGGAAGTTTAATGCATTTGCAAAAAGCGGACTGCGTTCTATTGACCTGTCTCTAAACCTTATGCTTTTTATGATTTTCTTCATGTCCAAGGAGGACCAGTCTACCTTATGATCCAGCTGGTTTTCAGAAAAAAAAAAAAAAAAGAATTTTATTAATCCATAATTAAAATATGAGTAGCTCGGTATAATGCACTTCGAATATGCTTAAATCTTATCATGCCAGAGCATGGTTCAGTTATAAAACTAGTCACTTTAGAAAGCAAGCCCTACATGAATATGGCTTGCAGAATATGCAGATTTATTATATACCTAACTATGATCCGAGTAAGATATGAGCATTATCTGACTTCACAAAACAACTCGACGGAAAACTTTTCCGTATCTACCTGGTATCGTGTGTACAGCATAATCGTGTATACGAACTACTTCTGTGTAATAACGTCCGGGACATTCAACCTTTACGGCCAGCATGACAAAGCTAGCATGACAAAGCACGAAAATCCATTTATCAGTGTATTTATAGATATTTAGACTGTTGTTTGTCATCTACTTTTTTTAAAAAATCGTTTATATGCTGAACTTCATTTTGTCCGATATTGATCAATGCCTATTACATAAACATTGTGTTGTTCCGAAATGGTATTTCCAAATGCTACGGTACAGTACACTCGTGATTTCGGCATCACGATTAATAATCACAGGATTGACTCGAATCCTGCATTGAAATGAAAAAAAAAAAAAAATAAATGTACTGTCCTTGACAATGACAGTGAATAACAACCTCTGACTACCTTTTCATTGTTTAAGAAATAGTTTTTAAGCCACAATCGTTGTTTATTTCCTTGTAGCGGCTTGGACAACAACCGCCATTTTTAAATGCAACCTGATCTATGCGGACTTACTGTTATCTATGTTTGTTCATCCGCCATTAATAAATATTGCGTTGTCTGCGCATGCCATATTCTTCGAAGATTCGACCTGTCTTATATGACGCATCACCCATCCCCCGTATTCCTGGGAAAAGTAGGGCTTATATTGAAGCTATTAGCCATTACCAAAGCATGTAGGGGCTGTTTTAATAAATGGTCGGTGCATAGGTTACATGTTAGCCGATCATAGCTGAATGAATGGCACCAGGTAACGTTTTATTGAGTAAACGTTTATTTTATTTGAAATTCAAAGTCACGGTTGTTGTTTTGAAAAATTACTCCGCTTCTGTACCCAGGATGCCCAAATTAGATAGATGTGTATTTGTAGAATGCCATCTAGCGGGAGATAATGATAAATATTGTACATATATCTACAACAAAATGTAGTTCTCAGATTTTTTTGGTTATTCGTATCGACTTTATGATGTTTCTTTACAGTTATAGTGGCGAGGTATTATAATAAAAGGAATATTACAAGTCTGCATTTCTGCGTGGTCGGATCATGTCTCGTTGCGTGTGTAAAGAGATGCGCATCGGATTCGACCTTAGGTCTCATCCGATACGCATCTCTTTACACACGCAACGAGACATGATCCGACCACGCAGAAATGCAGACTGTTGTAATATTCCATGTCTCAGTTAAATCTTGTCAAGCAATAACCACCTGATCTACTACTCAGTTTATTTTCTACAGATGCAGACTTCTCTGTATTTACAAAGTGAGAGAACGGATATATCTATCACAGACACAAAATTACCAGCTGCTGTTGTAACCGCAATACCCGGGCTTGTAGTTCTGATTCTGATACCGATCATGGACTGTGGTGTATATCCGTTGTTGGCTAAGATTGGAAGATCTGTGACACACCTGCAGCGAATAGGTATCTTTTATTTGGAGGCAGCTGAGTCTTCGCAAGCGCCTCGTGTTATTGTGTTCCTTGTTTTAGTATTCATGTAACCAAAAGAAAACTCGTTGGATGTTATTTAAGCAGGTATTCTGAGGTAGAGTAAAAGTAGAGTAAAACAAATTAAGAATACTAAGGACAAACTTTATGAACGATACATTACATTC
Source organism: Tridacna gigas (assembly GCA_945859785.2). Lineage (NCBI taxonomy): Eukaryota > Metazoa > Mollusca > Bivalvia > Cardiida > Cardiidae > Tridacna > Tridacna gigas. The sequence goes on along the minus strand of OX244030.2, from coordinate 44,010,731 downwards.
CGAAATATCTATGTACCATATAATATCCCGAAGTATGGCACGCCTATTCTGTGTCTAAATGTTAATTGTGTGTGCATATACAAGTGATACTACATCATGATTGAAGAAAAAAGAAACCCACTGCAATCATTGTTAGCCGTTCAGTCGACGTACGTGTAAATTTCAAACTGATAATGAATAATAGCTTATATGTATTCAGTTAGTTAAACTATACACGTTTGTGATCAGTTTTAACAGACTTTGAGGGTCAACTTGTTAATGTTGCATTTTTGAAAGATTGCTTCCTTTTACTTATGATAAGCCATAGGCCTATAACTTTATTTTTCATAATTATCATGCTAGCTTTGCGCCTTTTTTTCCATGGCATAGTAGATATACATGGAGGGGTTCTTTATTAAAATTACATCAGTTCTAGACATTAAAAGAAAAAATGCATGCAGACTTGAATGAGTTTAATATATTTTGTTAATAAAGCTTTTACATGCATGTAATTATTCATACAAAGGGAAAAAAAAGGAAAAAATGGAATTCGCGGTCGACGAGCAGTGTTATTACCAAAAAAACCAACACCTGAAATTTCTATCAATATTTAAATGGCGTTCTTTGCCTATCATTGATAATACTGTATGCAGAAAATCTTAGAGCATCTAAAATTTTTCTATGTCAAACGATACCGACAATAGATAGGTAAGCTTCTGCATTGAAAGTCTGCTTGAAATTAGAATAGTATATTAGTATCATTCTCAAACTGATCTTCACAAATATATCCCAAAACTGTTTGTTCATAAATTCATTCTAACTTTTGTCGCAATATTACTGAATCTAGGCTGTGGCTTTCGTGCATCTTGTCCAAGGACGCTCTGATGCCATTAGATGTGATCGACACGATTGCCTCGATGCAAGTAGATCCAACACCTTAACTAATTTCTGAAATGAATGTATCTTTAGAACTACATCAGAACAAGTAACATGCTATTTTCATAGGAAAAAGATCAGCCATGTATAGAAATCTTATCAAGTATCATAGGAAAGCTACCGAACATACCACATGTTTTTAAATCAATCAGTACAGCTGACACTTAAACTGGAATAAAATGTAAATGAATTAAACGATTGAAGTTTTCCTTTTCTTGTCAGGATTGCCAACTAAGAAAACGGAGTTTTTTACTATCATAAAAGCCAAAAATTGTTCTTTATTGATAAAATAAACCGTTTGTCTGCAAATTTATCTTTAACTTTCCACCATTTTTATGATACATGATAACATAACAACCCAAATAAAATCAGAAAACAATATATTCACAACTAATACTCACCTTATAAAATTTACATACAAAATCAAGTTTCATGTGATTTTTGGATAATCTGAATTTGAATCTCTCTCAACTTACGAAATACTTATTTGTTTCTTTAAAGGATTCGGTACCTTCCTGGCGGCCTGTGCATTATTGTATGCTGGAGTGATAGAAATCATTCGTAAAAACGATATTGCCAAACATGGATACATCGAGCAAACTCTGTCCCACAACCAATTCAACGCCTCCAGAATCAGCATGTTTGCCCAGGTCCCAGCATTCGTCTTGGTAGGATTCGGTGGGATACTCGTCGACATTACATGTAAAGTATATTTGTTTTGACAACTCTTGCATTATAAACGACGGCGCTCTGGGAAAGGGGTGTTTCTGAATTCATCCGCGTGAGCAAGTCGCAAAATAATATGGATCATTCTTGCCTAAAAACTGGATAAATCATGAGTTACGTTAACACCTTGACATACAGAAAGTTTGCCAATAGCAAAAAGTTTCGATCCAGGTTAGCTTGCGTTGACTGCGCGGGCTGAAATTGGCGATTCTATTTGAAGATGCATTAAATCACCTTTTCACAGGGCATGATTCCAGTACCGAGTCGAAAAATTAAAAACAACAATAACAACAACAAAACCATTTTCAACAAGTATGAAAGACCAACTTTACTAGTACCAAAGCCGTTTTGTGTCAGAACATTGCGTAAAAAATGAGCAGTGCAGAGCTAATATCACATTATGTACATTCCGATCTTGGTCAGCAGTCGTACACGGTATTCTGTAGGCTAGCTTTATATTCATATGCATAGGCTTACCAAAGGAAGAAGACTTTTTCGTCGTAGCAGAGGACCACTTTTGAATGCAATGTGGCAAAAGGAGAAAATGTTTGTGATTTCGCCTTTTTGCCACAATATTTACAAGTGCATTCAATGTTAAATCTAATTCATATAGGTTATCTATATCATATAGGGAGGTTTTCAAAAGTCTTTTTTAAAAAGATGATAAGTAAAATTTAATGTAAAGTGGTTTATTAGAACTAAAGTGTCAGATTGTGAGAAAACAAGAGGGCCTTGATGGCCCTGTATCGCTCCGCTGGCTTATAAATATGAACCATAAATACTAAACATTTCAATTTTGAGCCAAATGGTTTCAAAATGAAGACTTACAAAGTTTTCTCTGTAAAAGCCCATGTGAAAGTTGAGACCCGCAGGGCAAAGCCATTTTTGATCCCAGAGCTATAATTTCTTGAACCCTAGTAGAGGTCCACAAGATAAAGCCACATGCCAAAATAATATAAGTCTATGCTGTATGGTTATAAATAAGGCGATTTTCAAGTTTTGTCCATATGAAGCCTCTGTAAAACATAAGACTCCTGATGCAAGGCTAATTTAAAAAAAAATCAAAACAGGAAGATTTCTTAAGTTGTCACTATGTAAACCCATGTAAAACTTGTGACCCCTGCGGCGGGGCCAATTTTGACCCCAGGGCTAAAATTTTGGCCTGCTTGGTAGAGGCCCACTAGATATAGCTACATGCAAAATTTGGTAGCTCTAGGTCTTATGGCTAGGTACAGGAAGATTTTTAAAGTTTTCTCTATATAAGCCTATGTAAAACTTGTGACCCCTGGGGCAGAGCCAATTTTGACCCCAGGGCTATAATTTGAAGAAACTTGATAGAGTTCTACTACATAAAGCTACATGCCAAATTAGGTAGCCCTATGCCTTATGGTTTCAGACAAGAAGATTTTTAAAGATTTCCAATATTTTTCAGTTTTGTTGCCATGGCAACCAGAGTTTTTGAAGGAATCAAATTCTTTCAAGAAATTCTGAAGAGGACCATGGCAGGATCATTTCTGTGAAGTTTCATGAAAATTGGATTGGTAGTTTCAGAGAAGAAGATGTTTGAAATAAAAGTTAACGCACGGACGGACGGACGGACGGACGCACGGACGGACGAACGCACGACGGACACCGGGCCATGACATAAGCCCGCTGGCCTTTGGCCAGTGGAGCTAACGAGTAGATCTACGACAAGAAGGTCACTGAAAACTTTAATCTTTGTTGAAAACTTAAAGGAGCGAGCCATGCTCGTTGGAAAGGGGGTTCAATGCGCCTGTAAAAAGTATCGATCAAGGTCAGTCCGTGAAGTCAGTGCAGGCTGATTTTGTTCGAAATTTTTTGCAAATGGTAAATATTCTGCATATCAGAGGAGTTTCTGCCTCATAATTCAGCTGTCTTTTTTTTTTAAAAGTGGATCCATATTATGCGACGGCGTGCCTGGTATAATGCATTATGAAGATGCATTAACACCCCACTCAAAAATTTTGTATTAGTGTAGAATCAAGATGGATTTATTTCACTGACCGAACACCAAAATTTGAAACCGTGAGTGAAATTGTTGATTTTTGATATTTACGAATGAAATATACACATGGAAAAAAATTTACGACACCTCAATATGTTCTGTCGCAGAAACATATTAATATCAACTGAACACAATTTACGCAATAAGACGTAGTTTTCTCTTTTAGTGTGAATAAACATAACAAGAGTTAATAAAATGACACAAACGAACTCATTAATCTAATTTTCAACATCATATTTGAAAGGTGATACGCGGCAAAAAAAGGGGGTGCAAAGCATCTAATAACATTTGCCATGTGAAGACGAGGCTAAAAGATACTTATAATTCATTCCTCAATCGTCCACCATACGAAATGTTGAATTTCACATTCATATTCATATTCAGTCTGTTCCAAACTATAAACGATTTCTCCTCCTGTACCTCTTATTCATTGAACATTATCCTGTACCTCTTATTCATTGAATGTTTTAAAATTAATTCCACACAACTGTTTATTTGGTGACGACCCACCCAAACTGCGCAAACAGTTCCATTCCGCTGAATAATACGGTCGCCAGAACAAAAGAAAAAAAAAGATAACAATTTCTCTTTCTAAACCAATAGGGTGATTTTAATATTATTTCAGAGTTCTAAATGTTCCTTTGCGGAGGTTCTATCAAAACTGATCAAAATGTTCAGCCCAGCTGTACAAGAACAGGAATGCACTGCATGCATCTTATGTTTCTGTTTTGACAATGGTGAGCGATCTAGGCATGGTCCTTTCGTTAAAACTGTTGATTTACCTTTAAATGGTGATAAAGTCGAGAGAAAATAGATTGAAAAAAAAAAGCTTCTTGGCTTTCTCTATATATTTCAGAATCACTTGGTGATGTATTAGACCCGTAAGTAATACTTTAGGCCGCAAATCATTGGGAAAAAATGGCAAAGTTTGACTATATAACTAGTGACAGTCATCAAATATGTACACAGAATATGAGTTGACAATCCTTGGTGAGATCAGGTTTTTTAGCTCTACTGGCTGTAAGCCAGCAGAGCTTATGTCATGGCGTTGTTTCCGTCGTCCGTCCGTCTGTCCGTCCGTCCGTCCGTCCGTTTTTCTTGTTTACGCGATAAAGTCTTCATTTATGGTCGGATTTTCGTGAAACTTGCACAGTTTGTTTATCTCATCAATAGCTTGAACCCTATTGATTTTGAAAAAAAATCTGACAATCAGTGTGGGAAAAGTAGCCATTTAAAGTTCAAAACTTCAATTTCTTGTTTACGCGATAAAGTCTGCATTTGTGGTCGGATTTTCATGAAACTTGCACAGTTTGTTTATCTCATCAATAGCTTGAACGTTATTGATTTTGAAAAAAATCTGACAATCAGTATGGGAAAAGTAGCTATTTAAAGATCAAAATTTCCTTTTTCTTATTTACACAATAAAGTCTGTATTTGTGGTTGGATTTTCATGAAACTTGTAGTTGCTTTGTATCATCAACAGCTTGAACCCTATCGATTTTGAAAATAATTTGACAATTAGTATGAGAAAAGTAGCCATTTAAATTTGAAAATGTATAATTCTAGTTTATGCGATAATGTCGGCATTTGTGGTTGAATTTTCATGAAACTTACATAGCTGCTTTATATTATCAATAGCTTGAACCCTTTGGATTTAAAAAGAAAAAAACAAAACATTAACATTTGAAAATCAGTATGGGAAAAGGAGCCATTTAAAATTGAAAATTGACATTTCTTGTTTATGCAATTAAGTCACATTTATGATTCAATCTTTTGAAACTTGCAAAGATTATTTGTATCATCAAGGGATTGATTTCTATTAAGAATGAAGAAAATCTAGCAATCGGTGTAGGAAAAGCAGCCATTTGATGACTTGGTATTGCTTACTCAACACAGTCCACATTATTGGTCACATTTCTTTGAAACTTGCAGGGATTGTTTAAAACAGTGAGTACTGAAACCCTATCAAATTTGACTGGATTCCAAACAATTGGCTTTGAGAAATTCTTTTTTTTTTTACTATTGATTTTGTTCAATTCACCATGCCTACTTGTGCTATCTTAGTGGGTTCAAGCCCAGTTGCAACAACCTTTCCCCCATTTTTTTGTGTGTTTGCTTTTCTTTTTTGCTTCATGAATTCATAGCGTATGCTATAAAAAACAGCACAATCATGCCAGTGGAGCGATTCAGGACTCAAAGGCCTCTAGTTTTTTTTTTTTTTTTTCTTGAGCCAAGTACTCTCAAGAAATAGTAATACATCTAACAGTTGGCACAAGGAATTTTGACTTTGGCAGTATTATTTCTGTCGAGGACTACAAGGCATTTAAACAAATGTTGCATCTATACAGCGAGATAATCGAAACTTTAAATATTATAATGATTCAGTTGGCTTCTTTCAGGCTTATGCAAACATGGGACCAGTGCGAACACCACAACGGAAGGCAAAATGCCCAATTTTCACATGATTAATTTGTTCAGTGACGGACAAAACATGATTACTCAGAAAGTCAAGGTCAGGATGTCTTTAAGAATTAAAAAATATGCTGTGTGACAGGCCGGTAGATAACATTTCCTTTCCCGCAAAGAAACAAAACGTAGACCATCGACCCGTGATAGTTTTTTCCGGTTAGGGAAAAAGACATAAACCATAGGTTTCCTAAATGCCTAATGTAGACTCGAGCATGCGTAAATTTATAGCACAGCTCACAAATACTTTTTATTCAAAGTGGAACAATGCTTCAGATCCCGGAATCCACATGAACTACTTTGGCGTTGCTACCCCCCAAGGCGTAAAAGTGTATTCAAGGTGTTTAAAATGGGGTGTTAGAATCTTCCTAGAGTAACTAATATGCAAGATTCTCGGAGATCAGTTCCGTGAGGGCAATAATTAACTTCAAATACAGTTCCTCATATAAATTCCATACTAGATGGCAAGATGTTCTACAGAGTATGGAACAAGGGTGTTTACTGCTATCTCTTAGTAAGACAGTAACAGACCTATGTTCAACAATTATCTTCACTAGATATGCACTGAGGGCAAAATTTCATTAAGGCGACACCGCGTCGGAGTGCTCTCTGGATGCGCCGAGCCTGAAACAGTTCATGAACTGTAGTCTTTCAAAGCAACATACATTGTTCTACGACTTGTTCTCCTGGTATCATTAGATGACGCTATGGCTTGTTTTCAGTCTTAGGACAAAATTAAGTGAGCTGACAAACTTTACTAACACTCAACTGCTCAAAAGATACTTACATCAGCTAGAATAGTCACCCTTCTCAATCCATCTTACTAACTTCGAATGGTACAAGACAGTTCATTTAGTAAACATGATATTATTGCCACGCTATATTTCATCAGAAATATCAATTGCAGCCAGCCAGTTTCTTCAAGTAGTGCAAGATTACGCAAGCTCCAAGTAATGTGGTTGTCTCTCGAAAAAGAACTTTATTGTTGCAGTTTTATAACACTTCAGACAATATACCATGCAGTCACTGACTACTGTTTGAGAAACTGATTGTTATGAGGAAATAAAATAATATTTGTGATTTCGATCGAATTTGCGCATTCCTTAAAAAGATGTCAGAAATACTCGTATTTCAAACAACAATAGTTCTATTAGAGACTGTTGGTCTCAATCTCACTGCAGACATGCTAAGACGAAAATGTCAAATAATTCTAGCGCTATGAGAACCAGTACCTTCATCTATTGTGTGTATCAGTGACGATGAAAATTATGACACGCAAAGGGACAGCTTCGTGCACCTTGCTCCAATTGCCTCCCATCTTTGCAAGCCAAGGTGACAATCACTACGTAGATCTTACCCCTTTGCTGATCGAGTCGAAATTGGTTAGCACGGTGACGCGCCACCTAATGGATTATGATTGTTGTCACCCCTCGATTTACGTCATCGAAAACCTATCAAACGTTGAGTTATATAACTCTTTCGGCATTTCGTCAACTATGGCCAATGGCTTTTTTACCTTTCTAGATGTCGGGCCATGATCTATTAAGCGCTTCGGTGTTGTTGTTTTAACGGGGATCCTTGACAATTGGCCTCTAATGTTTGGTCCAATTATAGTTTGTTCAGCATGCTTTCTTCTTAATTCGCCAACAAGTGACTGCTTTTCAGATCGCAAACTTGACAGACGATTTATCAAGTCAAAATCTATTTTCGAAATCTAGTTAAGTTTCGCGAAGCAAAAGCTACTAACGTACTTTGACAGTCCATCATCTGGTGTTGGGATGTATCCTAAAACTTCATCTAATTGATTTGTGACAGTGAATGTTGAAGAAAATGTTGTTCGTCTATATTTTTATTTGGTAAGTATTCCCAGCATATCCGACTACTTTCTCCTGTGGTCATGATTTTTATTTTCGTTTTGCTGATGTTGGATAGCAAATGTAAGGCGCTATTTGGTGCTTTCAGTCCTGACTGCAACCAATAATTACACTTATCGCGAAGCTAACAAATTTCGACTCGATCAGCGAAGGGGTAAAATCCACGTAGTGATCGTCACCTTGGCTTGATTGCGTCCTTCCACTTGGTGCCGCTCCATCTCCCAATCGCATTGATGCGACATCTAGTTGTTTTTGCCTTTAAGGATGAAAACACCCCCCAAGACAACTCTTATTAATTGAAAACGGTCTCGTAAAGGCCTAAACAACTCAAGAATAATAATAATAATAATAAATGTTAAAAAGATAACTGAACTATATTGAAACAAGAATAAAGTTAATAGTGTTGGCGATATAGTCGTTTAAAGGAAGTTTTGTGTTGTAAACGTATGGCGGCACATGAAGCATGAGGACTCTGTAAAGCACTAGAATGTAGACCATGACAGCATGTATACTGAATGAACTAGTGTAGTGCAATGTATAACGTTGAATCCTTTCCAAAGGAAATATAATTACGCTCATTCTCAATAAATAGGTGCATTCGTTCTCACCGGGGCTTTTCTCAAAGAACAGGATAAACTCAGTGATACCGGTTGTGTTCAACAATCAGAACCAATGTATCCTTTATAAAAACCCAAGTAATAGTGGCGGGTCGCAAATTTCGCAGAAAAAAAATCTGGTCAAAGTAGTCATTTTGAAGTGTTCGTTATTGTTGCCGAACATACGCCAGAAAAATAGATAATAATAAAAATATATAAAAACTTATTAGAAGGTCTTCCAAAAACCTTCATAGGTTTATCATTAATGAAAAATTAATTTTCATATTTGCTGAAAGTTTTTCCATTCTGAATATTCCATTTATTGTCGCGTGAATCTGTGAAATGTTAATTAATGCTTTCGCTTGTCAACAGATATTAAAAAGAGATTCTAATTACTATTTACATGTAATTTTGGGCTTTTTATATTGTCCAAAATATGCGTAATACTTCAAGCATGAATATTGGATAGGACTTTAAATATTTGTTGCACTAGTGTGCTTAAAAGGGGTAGCCTGGGGATTTTTCATATCAAAGTGACATGTCCGTTACGTTCGTTTTATTATTGAGTTTTTCAATTTATATCACTTACAAGTAATTAAACTAAATTGTTCGCCATGAAAAACTATTGTTTTCATTTCAGAACCGTTTGTATCCTATTGAACATCAAGCCAGTCCATTTAATTCCAATTTGACATGTTCGTGACTGACACTTTCTTACGTAGAAATCATCATTTTCGATGGAGGAGACTAAATTATGTTTCTTTGAACCTTTCCAGACAGATTTTCTTTGTCTTTACTGGTGGTAATCGGTTGGTTTCAGCCTTGTAGGTTTCTTCATTATCAGTGTGAAAATGTAATTCAATACAGCCTCTAGACACCGGCTTATTCTGATTATAGAAACATCAATTTAACATGCGTTCCTCCTGTTCAAAGGTTACACAGGATATTAAGGACATGTACGTGACAAAACAGTAACGAACACGTCTGTGCTTAAAAATCCTCCGAAACTTTTTCATAATACTTAGTTGAACATTGTTGAAATGGATCGAATTTGTAGACATTATACAATAAATAAAGGAACTGGTTCGTATTGAAAATCGGGGTACGGATAAAAGTTTCATTTGATAAAAGTCACATGCACTTAAAAGATATACAGACATAAGCCCCATGATGTTTTCAAAACATTATATACCAGAAGTCATTGCTCAACTTATGTTTCCATATTTCTTTCAAATGATTATCAATAATATCTCAGGTCATTTGAAAACACAATGAAAGTACTAAAAATATTTATCGGATACACCAAAATAGTTTCTCTGTTGCTTGAACATAGATAACCGATCACTAAAACCAAACAGAGTTTGCAAATTTGAGGTTATAAAGTCATGGCTTGTAATAGGCTACTTTATTATTAACATAGGGCATTTGTCCATTGGGCAATTGCCCTAGGGGGCTTTCGTCCACGTGGCCTTTCCATGAGGCTTGTGTATTGTGGGGCTTTTGTCCTACACCCTTTGGAATCGGGTTTGGGGTCTGTTTTTTAAACTTTGAGTGTAGACAGAGAAGCCATTGAACTTTTAAATACTTTTTTGACGCCTTTGTTGGATCCATTTTGGGATATAACTGTGAAGTATGGGGTTTTACCAGGGCCGAAAATATTGAACGTATTCACAGAAAATTTTGTAAATGGTTACTTAGTGTAAAAATGTCAACAAATTCTCTTGCGCTATACGCAGAAGTAGGCAGGTTCCCCCTAATTATTAACAGACAAACTCGAATCATCAAATATTGGCTAAAATTGTTCGATCAGAAATCGTCTAACTATTTATTGTCGACGGTAATTAATGACCAGGTTCACGAAATAAACAAAAATTCTCGAATTAATAATTGGGCAAATAAAGTAAAAAATCTTTTAGAATCATCGGGGTTCGCTGACGTATGGATATATCCAGAGTCAGTGACTTGGGATAAATTCATTCCAATTTTCGCCAACAGACTAAGAGATATGTACATTACTCAATGGCATACAGGTATCCAAGAATACAGCTCACTAACGCTCTATACATCGATTAAAACAGACTTCCTTCGAGCGAAGTACCTTGATGTGATTGGGAAAAGGTCATTGCGAAATATAATAGCTAAATTAAGACTTTCATCACATAATGTTATGATCGAAAGCGGTAGGCATCAAAAAATAGAAAAAATCAGACGAAAATGTATATTGTGCGATAAGGATGACATCGAAGATGAATATCATTTTATCATAATTTGCCCTTTTTTTCACGATTTAAGACAAAAGTTCATAGATAAATACTACAGAATAAACCAAGTGTATTCAAATTTACGAAATTACTTAATTCAGACCAAAAGAAAAAATTGACAAACCTTGCCCTTTTTTGTAAATACGCATTTTTGAAAAGAAACCAGTTCATGTTACAGTAAGTATTGCACTCTCACTCAGCCTTTTGTTACACTGCTTTTGGACCACAATTTTCAACGATATGCATGTTTTACAATGTATTGATTGTACAATGAGTATGTATACTTGTGTGCATAATAAAGCTATTATTATTACTTATTATTATTACTTTTGAATACTAGCACTTGCATGTAATCGACATAAAGATTTGAAATGTTCATTACGTTTCATTTGCAAAAGATGGTTTAAAATGATGTAGTTTGTGATAAAGATAGCAAAGACATGTCTTGCAAAGACTTAAAAGCATAAGTAGCATTTACATTTAATAGAAAATTATCAGTTTGTGCCTTTCGTATAGGAAAATTGGTATCAAGATTTATGGTAACGAATAATTTTTAGTTAAAGCTTCACTTAATCATAAATAAGTGAACACTTTCATTCTGTTCATTTTATTTGGTGTTTTAAAAATTATTTGTTCTTTGACGATGTTATTGTACATGTTGAGATTTTTTTCACGACAGTATGCCAGTTTGAAGTAGAAAGTAAATAATTCTGATAAGAACCTCATTTGCACTAGGCATGGTTGTTATATACGAGTTTTTAGAAATTGTCACAGTAGAGAAAGGGTCTTGTTTTGTGCTATACCTAAAGTAAATGTAATGTCTGATAGTTGTTTGACTACTTAAAGTTTTCCAGAAATGTTCGCTACATTTTATCATACTATCAAAACTTACCAAGTATAAACTGAAACATTGCCGCCAAGGTCTAGTAATAATATCTTGTATGTTTCGATTGTTTTTTTTTCTGATAGGGAAAGTCTTCTTGGCACCAAAATTGTTAAAAACTAACTTAATAAACAGCTTTCACTAAAATGTATTATTTTCTAACTCAAAATATAGAAAGCTGTTAGGCAATACTGGTCAGTTTGTGACAGAAATTTAAAGATGATCATTAGATATGAGTGCTGTTCAACAGAAATTTCTAAATCTGACATACTTTGTGTAAATGAAAGTGATTGTTTAAGGATTTCACTTGTTTCTTTTTGTGTGCGAGCTTCATAATAAACACTAAACTTAGCGTAACGTACATTTTTAAGCAGATAAGAATGCTCACAGTGCATTTATTTAGATGTCAAATTTCGAATCGATACTATTGCTTCTTAATGAGGAGCATGTATTTTTCTCAATGATAGAAGGTTAAAGTTTAAAAATTTCAATACATTAAAGCATTAGTATGAAATTGATTTTTCAACTTTTTATACCCGTCCGTGCACCGTCTTATTGAGAATGAGTGGTAGCACATTTACATGGTCGTGGCCGTGTCTATAACATTTTTACAAGACTTACATGTTGTAAGCCCGGGGCAATGGTTTTCAGAACCCTCCTTCCTTACAAAAGGACTTGCAGAATGTAACAAATGTGTTCGTATCTACCTAAACAACAGGGAATAAACTAAATGATGCTGGTATGACTGCAAGACGTCCTGCCATCCTGTGAAAAATCAGCATGTCAGAGACCACCCAAGTTGGGCCTTTGACCGTGCGCAATGAAGACCTTGCAGGTTACCCATGTTTTGATTAATGATGCGTCAACCTGTTATGTAGACTGTACGGATAGACGTGCTTAAGTATGTAAAAGACCAAATCAACGTTTTTGCAGCTGCTTACATTTCTTTACAAGAAAGATATGGTGGAAGGTCTGTCATGGAATTGGGAGGTACAAATGTCAATGGCCAAAACTGACCTCAATATTGCTGATACCGGTACTGATAAAAGAATGTATTGTCGCGAGGTCATTGACGTCCATGTACAACTGTGTACAGGTGCAGTGGATTCAGATTGTATTCAAATACAGGGCAATATTCAACCGCACACAGATAGCCTCACTGACCAGTACTTTGCAGATGAAACAACGGAACTCTTGCCGTGGCCTGTAAGACCTCTGGAGCTAAGTTCAATGGTACATGTAGACCTACGCATGATTCAGTAGGTCATATCTCGTCTCTTCGCCCTGTGCAACCGGTACCCTTGTACCAGAACTTTGCGCTGCTTTACAAGAGAAGTGCAACAGTATTCCACAACTATTGATCGACGGGCTAATTCACAGCATACCAAAGCACTGTAGACTGGTGTGGACCTACTTACGACTTTCCAGGTTTTACCGTTTGACTTTTAACTTTTTCGACTTCAAAAATTAGATGATTGATTGACAGATTTTATCCAATTATCAATACAAATAAAGTTAAATAAGTCATAAACTGTTCGGTGTGTTAACCAATATCAGATACCTGCATAATACAAAAGTAGCTCTAATCGCTTTTTGAGTATAATATGTAAGTTTATTTACACAATGTTCGAAAAATAGTATTTGAGTGCAGATGCTAGTACAACAAGTATGTCAAGCATACGTCAGATAAAGGCTGATAAGGCTCCCTTTATTGACTTTTTTCTTATTTGTACTTATGGTTGTAATTATTTACCAGACGTCTGTGCACGAAAGATTGACGCCCTGAAAAGTATCCGGTTCTGTACCCAGAATGCCCATATTAGATAGGTCTGTATTTGAAAAATGCCACCTAGCGGAAGATAGTGCTTTTCACCCCCTCCCCTCCCTCTCCACAAAAATGCAGGTGACTAGTGGTTTCTCCTTTCCTTAAAGTGTCTTTCTACCGTCCTTCTACCGAGGACCGCTTACGCCACCTTAGTCATATTTTCGAAGGTGTATTTATTTTCGTATGTAAAGGATATCTTTCATACCATTCTAATGATTTAGGAGGTATGTCTGTACAGGCTTCGATTGAATGCTTTTGAAGCATTGTGTGGAGAGAGAACGTAGCCTGTTTCCAAGAATGTCTCCTTCACATAAAATGCTTCCAGCAGCGTCAGTTTTTTCTTTATACCACTGTACCACAAGAGAATTATGCTTCGTGGATAGTCATACGCTGGACCCGAGACAAAATACTTAATAAAACATTTTTTGTTGACATTGCCAGTGCAACTAGCGTTGGCAAAGGCAATGAATGTGATGAGCCCTAAGATTCTCATACTAAATTGGAACCAGTTGTTGATTCAGAGCATGTTCAGTTCACTGATCAGAGTTAGTTTAAATATTTAGACGTATGTACATTCTTATTTACCCTTCGACATTTATCTATTGTACTTTTCACATTTTGTTTTTCTTTTGCACGTAACGTCTAAACGGGTTCCATTCAGTTCTATGTAGCAAATTCGATCTCTCTAAAACCGGTATTATTACCAAAAAGAACCTGATTTACCTTTAGAAACAACTTCATTTGAAAATATTCAGCCGCTGTCTTAATAAATAATGGGCAGATTCATTCAGAATTCAATCAAATCACTTTCATGTCTGGTTACCGACGGAGTTGCCGCCATGTTTTTCAGCCATGCAGACAGTTGCATGACAAACCAGAATTCACTATAGATTTTTAAACGAAATCTATTTCAAAAATTAAACAAGACCGTGCTGAAAAACATTTCATTGTGAAAAAGACGTAATACGATTCTGTAAGTTGCATTACCCCATTTATGGTGGTTCATTCGGAACGATCGAATCTCTTCCTCGGCAATTCATAACAAAACAGAGTGATGTTGCATCGGAATGGATTCTGTTCATAAATGGACATGTTTTGTACAAATATCCTTTTTCAATCAAGAAATTATTCATTGATCTTACTTCTAATGCACATTTTATTGAACAAGTTCAGTTCAAAGTATCCAAATTTCCTGCTTAAACAACGGCAAAACTCGATGTCGGAGTTTGCTAAAGGAAACTTTGAAGGACCCTATGTACACGATGAATGTCAAAATGAAAAATAACTTACGTATGGGCTTATAAATAGCACCCTCGTTAACCCAGGTGTGAAGTATTACTATTCATAGCCCCTGGGACATTCAGTTGCGAAACCGTCGTTTCTATGAATATTCATAAGATTGCGAATTACACCCAATAGCCAATCGAATTGTCGATAACATAATGATACTCTCTTATAGTGGAGGATAATCACATTTCTTCCGTTATGAATAAACCGGGTAAAACCCACATCATTATCAACGAATATGGCGGCCGCCGGTGGGCCTTCCTTCTGTGGCATTTGCCTTACGACAATCCAGGGCAGACATTACAAACCCTTGTAGCCTATAAAAAGGCAAGTATTCAGAAATACAGCGTGCTGTTGCAATCCTTAGGGGTATTGTAGCAGGGGTGACGTCATCCTCGTTGACCCAGTTCCGATGTATTCCGTAAACTACATTCATCGATTTAAATGGTTGTAGACGAGGTAAAAATAGAAATGATGGCATATGGTTGATAAAAATAGATTAAATTTTCTCACTGAAAAACTGAGATAACCAATCAAAATGCCTCATGAATAATTCTTGAGAACGAGAAAACATACGTGAGATAACCCAGGGGCGATGAATGTAGTTTACGGAATACATCGGAAATGGGTCAACGAGGATGATAAATAGGGCTATGATCAGAATGTTCAATAAGTGGCTACACAGTTTTCCCACGCTAAAATTAATCAGGTGACAACGCGTATCTTGCGAACGAAATAGTCGTGAAACTAACACATGCTTCCAAACCATTCTCAAGAATCATAAAGAGATCCTTTGACCTATCATACCGATCACGTTTTGGAGACTTCCAAAATACCGTAGCTGTGTACATGTATTTATTCGGAGAACCATATTGCATAGTTTGCAATAACTGAAACAGGTTCACTGTCAGCAAGTTACTGAGTTACTCTGATAATCAAGTACCGTTGTATTTTTCTCCGTTCAGCACAGCGCGGAAAATGTGACCCGTTAGGCCAGTAAAAAATGTTAAATAGTCTTCCAAAGACAATGAATTATGTGACGTTATGTTCTGTTTGGTGTTTGTTTTCCAAAGGAAAAATAGCTGAGTGTGCAAGAAGCTATAACAAGAGCAATTGTTAGAGGAGAAGAGGCTGTCCCAGGGTTGATTTACATAGCACGTCATTTAACATGCTGTTTTCGCGCCGCTTGTTGATATCTATTCAAGAAGTAATCTTCTTTCTATCGTGGTTTCTTCCTCAATTACCACGGTTGTGAGTTATGAAGCACGATAAATAAATCACGAGGGCGATAGCCCGAGTGGATTATCCATTGCTCCTCATAACTCACAGCCATGGTTTATTGAACGACCAACCACGATAAAATGAAGATTATTTCGACTCTAACATGACCAACGTTTGAGCAAAGGGAAACAAATTTAAAAAATAGATAATTTTTTTTTTGCCTTCATCCGACACAACTTTTTTTTTTCCCCGCGGGTAAACGTCAATTCATGACGTAATCATACGTGTACATTATTTATGATGTCAATATTGCAGATTTATTTACAGTATAAGGGCGCTTTGAATAAAACAAATTTTCATCTTTATTCATAGTTAATTCATAGTTAATTGTGTTACTTTCACCTTTTTAAACTAAAAAGAAGAATGTATTTAGATGTACATCATGTTAATAATCATGAATTGACACGTAACTTTCGCTGATAAAATATTTGAGAGCGGAGACATGAAATAGCCACGCACGGCCTACTGTATATAAAATAACGTCGATTTTACCACGCTTCTGCTGCATTGTGTTTAAACAGCCGAATTAAAGTATCATATTAGAATAGTAATTATTAATGAAGGTGCCGCAATGACACTGATTATAAGTCGTGCAGTCCTACCTGCCGATTTACCTCTTCTTTCAGAAGTGAGGCTGAGAGCGTTACCGGAATGAAACTATTTTTAGGCCTTATGCTTTCAATGACATTGTTTTCATTTTTTCGGCGTAGCTGAATGTGTTGACTTTTGACCTACTTTTTGGTACTGATAAAAAACGAAAGAACAGAAATTTGTGATTGGTCAAAAATGTAGACATGTTTGTTATAAGGGCCCCTGCCTATTTGCTGGCAAATGTGCGCCGTCTATCTTTTTAAAGATATTTTTTGTTTTACATCAGGTTTAGAATTCGCTTACACACAGGCTCCTTGGTTCATGCAAGGTCTCAGTATGGGTCTGATTTTGACAACGCCAGGTCTTGGACATTACTTGACGTTACTCATGGTGGCTATTGTCAAGCTTTGGAGAAAAGACGGTAAGCAGGTCACTCATCTTAGAATGAACGTATCAGTTGTCAAGACTAGACAGTGGGGTGTATTCTTATGGCAGTAATAGCAGCAGAGTTGACTTGTAGTTTTCTGAGAACGGCATCGTTACGACTAGCTATTATCATCATTATAATCATCATCATCTTCATCATGAAACTCTTACAAAATAATCTCAATAATATGTATACACTATTTTAAATCTTGGGCACAGAAGAAAGAATAAGTAAAGCTTTATATATATATATATATGTGTGTGTGTGTGTGTGTGTGTGTGTGTGTTCAATTACTATTGAACCATACTCTGGCAAAAGGGGCTTAATGCATCTCCATGATGCATGATACCAAGCAAGTCATCACATGACCATGGATGCAGAAGATCATTTTTTTCTAACAACTGACTGTCAAATCATGAGGTAGACTGGTCCTTGGACATACAGAAAATTGACCAATAGCGAAAGGTTTCGGCCCAGGTAAGCCTGCGCAGACTCCGCAGGCTGACCTGGGTCGATACTTTTCCCAGATGCATTAAGCCCCCTTTTCACAGAGCATGGGCTTTTAAAATTGAGCAGCGCTCTGGGAAAAGGGGATTTAACCCTTATCCTGCTGAATAAATGAAATGAAATTTTCAAACCGGAAGTAAAAACCTGAATAATGCTAATTCAAACTTATTTTGGAGAAAAAAATATCTCCTTATCGGACAGTGTAGATCCAAGATCAGACTGCACGTTCTGTGAAGTCTGATCTTGATCTACACAGTCCGCAAAAGGTCAGTGAGTCGCGCTTAGCAGTTTAATTGTTAACGCATCTTCGTAATACATTAATCATGTATGTCATCGCATGTTGGGGACCCATTTTGTCTAAAAGCCAGCTTTATTATGAGTGGAAATGTTCCTCTGACTCGCACAAAATTTTTCAATAGCAAAATTTTCGACCCATGTCAGCCTGCGCGGACTGTGCAGGCTGAAATGAAGTGATGGCTTTTGCAGATGCAATAAGCCTTCTTCTCACAAAGCCTGACTCAATTTCAATACATTTCCTAACTCCAAGACTAGTTATGAATAAAGTCAGAACTAGGCTATTTGTGATAATGGTTTAAGAAAATGGCCGTTTATTGTATGCAGTGTCACTTCATATTATACGCCAATAACAATCAAAGAACTGAAAGTACTGAAAGACTAGCGAATTTGATTGATTGATTGATTGATTGTATGGTGTTTATTAACCCTGTTTTCAACATTATTTCAGTTATGTAGCGGTGGCCAGTTTTACCAGTACTCAGCACAATATTCTTTCCAAGCCACTGGCTCCTTTCCCACATAACCATCGTCAAAACGTGAGCGAGAAACGAATCCTGTCGAAATGACTATCATCAATCCTTGGAAAGAAATTTGTTGAAGATCAAACCAGCAACCTCCTGTTCTCAAGTCCTGTATGCTACCGACTGAACTGCCGGGGCTATATGTGCTACTGGTTAGCTATAATCCAATTTAAATTTAACCCTTAACCTGCCAAAAAATGTTGAATGAATCTTTCAAGCTGATGGTAAACATCTGAATATTGCTACTGCTATTTCCCAGTTACACTTTGGAGAAAATCTATCCTCTTATCGGACAATGTAGATCCAAGATCAGACTGCACACACGGTCTGCAAAAGGTCATTGAGTTGCAGTAGTGCTGGTAAAAGAAACTCGAAGAAAGAATGGACAGGTGCTCTGGCTGCCGCAATATCACTGAAATAATGTTGAAAACGGCGTTAAACACCATGCAGTCAATTAGTCAATATCTAATAGCACAAGATGTAGTTAACTATTTAACTCTCCTTACAAAACGAAAAATTTTACATCCGTCCAAATTCAAAGCTGTTGCAGACCGTGAATTAAATGTGGTTGAACTGATTAAACATTCCAGAAGGGCAGAAAACAATGTGGGAAAAGGAGAAATTGATGATTACCAGCATTTTCTCCTTTTCCCACAATGTTTACAAAGGGACCCTTCCCCAGTATCGTTAAAACTTGGGATTGTTTGGTAAAAGGTTAATAGAATAACAGTTTAACATAATAGTTCACCTGTGCACAATGATCTAAATAATGAATGACTGAAGGAATGACAATGGTTCCCTGTCCAGTGGGGGTTGATATAGCTGGGGTTTGCTACAAGTTAACCTAGGTGTATCTATTAATAGATTCATTCATAATGTTACAGTTATGTAGGAATAAGTGATTCTCCGCTTTGCATAGGTCATTCAATTTACATATAAGCAAAGATCTTGTAACTTAAAATGACATCTTGTTCAGTTTATTACTTTGTAAGACGCAACAAATCGGAGAGGTAGAGATTTAGTGGTTTATGTCTAAATTGTCATGTATAACAGAATTAAGATTTCTAACAGAAAGAAGTATTTTCTGTGTGGCAGTATTTGGCAACTGTGGGGTTTTGAATCTAGGTCAGTCTTGACGCCTATAGACTAGCTTCGCTAGTCAAGAACAGATGAGCCAAGTTTTGTGAAAAGTTGGTTTAATGCATCTTCAAAAAGTGTCGACTCGTGTCAGCCTGATGTTCGAGCAGACTGATGTTTGTTTTTTGTTATGGAGTTTAACGCCGGTTTAACAGCTAAGGTCGTATCACAGCGGTCCGTGCACCTAGGCACGTTTTACCTGGCTTTCTCACACCAGTACTGACACAACTTTCTTTCCAAGTCACTGACTACTTTTCCCACATGAATCAGAGATGAGAGGTGAAAAACCACCGGAAAGAAAGTTTGTCTCAACCGGGTATTGAACTCGGACGGACCAGGTCACGAGTCAGATACGCTAACAACTGAGCTACCCGGGCGGGCCCGAGTAGACTGACTTAAGTCGAAACCTTCTTCGAGTGTTAAAGTTTCTGCATGTCAAAGGACCATTTTACCTCATGATCCAGTTTTTTAGCTCACCTGAGCACAAAGTGCTCAGGATGAGCTATTGTGATCACTCACCGTCCGTCGGCGTCCGTCGTCCGTCCGTCGGTCCGTCCACATTTTTTTTTTTTTTTTTTTGTTTACACTCTAGCATCTACAAATATTAACCAATCAGCACCAAACTTGGTCAAAATGTATATGACCATAAGATCTCGGATGAGTTCGATTATGGGTGTAATCGGACCAGAACGACTGGAGTTATTTGCCCTTGAATTAGAAAAATTGCTATATTTGACTTTGTTTACACTCTAGCATCTACAAATATTAACCAATCAGCACCAAACTTTGTCAAAATATATATGACCATAAGATCTCGGATGAGTTCGATTATGGGTGTAATCGGACTAGAACGACTGGAGTTATTTGCCCTTGAATTAGAAAAATTGCTATATTTGACTTTGTTTACACTCTAGCATCTACAAATGTTAACCAATCAGCACTAAACTTGGTCAAAATGTATATGACCATGAGATCTCGGATGAGTTCAATTATGGGTGTAATCGGACCAGAACGACTGGAGCTATTTGCCCTTGAATTAGAAAAATTGCTATATTTGACCTTGTTTACACTCTAGCATCTACAAATATTAACCAATCAGCACTAAACTTGGTCAAAATATATATAACCATAAGATCTCGAATGAGTTCGATTATGTGTCTAATCGGACCAGAACGACTGGAGTTATTTGCCCTTGAATTAAAAAAATTGCTACGTTTGACTTTGTTTACACTCTAGCATCTACAAATATTAACCAATCAGCACCAAACTTTGTCAAAATGTATATGACCATAAGATCTCGGATGAGTTCGATTATGGGTGTAATCAGACTAGAACGACTGGAGTTATTTGCCCTTGAATTAGAAAAATTGCTATATTTGACTTTGTTTACACTCTAGCATCTACAAATAATAACCAATCAGCACTAAACTTGGTCAAAATGTATATGACCATAAGATCTCGGATGACTTCGATTATGGGTGTAATCGGACCAGAACGACTGGAGCTATTTGCCCTTGAATTAGAAAAATTGCTATATTTGACCTTGTTTACACTCTAGCATCTACAAATGTTAACCAATCAGCACTAAACTTGGTCAAAATGTATATGACCATAAGATCTCGGATGAGTTCGATTATGTGTCTAATCGGACCAGAACGACTGGAGTTATTTGCCCTTGAATTAAAAAAATTGCTACGTTTGACTTTGTTTACACTCTAGCATCTGCAAATTTAAACCAATCAGCACCAAACGTGGTCAAAATATATATGACCGTAAGATCTCGAATGAGTTTGATTGTAGGTCTAATAGGACCAGTTATTGCTGTGTCATGGAAAAAGGGGGCTTGACGTATATTTTCATTGTGGACCAATATCTCTTTAACTACAGGACAAAATGTCATGAAACTTCATCTTTTTATTGTTTATTGCAAGCCACAGACAATAGTTATTTGTTTTTATTTCATGAAACGCCATGTCATGAAAAAAGGGGGCTAAATGCCATCTGTTTATCCATCTTTCAGCACAGATATCTTCTAAAATCCTTGACAAAAACTAATAGAAATTCATACAGGTGTTCCTAATGATGTCCGCTGATATTTATAGGTTTTTTTTTTTTTTTCCTTTTTGATATCAAATACTGTCTCATAGGAAAAAGGGGCTTCATATATATTTCTGTTAAGGATCAATATACTTGTATCGTCAACTCAAAATCCTGGACAAAAATTTGTGAAACTTCATGCATGTGTTCCTTATTATAATCTGCCAATATCATTAGTTTAGCTTTTTTGATTAAATGTCGTGTCATGGAAAAAGGAGGCTTCACATATATTTTAATTATGGATTAATATCTCTTTAACTACGGGACAAAATGTTATGAAACTTCATCTTTATGTTGTTTATCACAAGCCACAGACAATGGTTAGGCCTATTTGTTAGCTCACCTGAGCACGAAGTGCTGGGTGAGGTATTGTGATTTGTCGTTGTCCAGCGTCCGTCTTTCCACAATTCCTTTAAACATCTTCTCCTCCTAAACCAATCATGTTGAAACTTGACAGGCATATTCTTTGGGTGAAGTTCTACCAAAGTTGTTAAAAGAATTGAATTAACCCTTTAACTCCAGGGGTCACAATTTTGGGCAAAATTGTATATAGAGCAAACTTTAAAAATGTTTTTGTCTGAAACTAGAAGGCCTAGAGCTTTGATATTTGGTATGTGGCATTTCCTTGTGGACTTCTACCAGTTTTGTTCAAATGATGCCCCTGGGTCAAAACAGGACATAAAGGTATACAGAATGAACTTTAAAAGTCTTGTTCTATTTAACCCTTTACCACACAATCCCAAGTTTTAACATCTGAGAAATAAGGCTCTTGAAAATATTATGGGAAAAAGAGGAAATACTTGTAACCAGCATGTTTTCCTTTTTCCACAACGTTTTCCACCATACCAAAATCAAATTTAAATTTTTGAGTCACATTTATTTTGTTGTCAGCAAATGTTTGAATTTGGACAAGTCTTAACCCTTTAAGAGCCTTTCACTACTATAGTTGTCTTTGTGTCTAGTGTAGATGAAGATCAGACTGCACGAAATGTGCAGTCCGATCATTGATTTATACTGTCTGCTTTGTTGAAACACTGCAGACAAAAGGCACCCACGCAGTTGTTGTCATCTTGGACTCATTCTGGAATGAAAATGGCCTTTGGGTTTAAGGATTAAATTTTGTTGTTTGTTAATGATTTGAGCCAAGCCTGTTAGCTCATTACCTACAAGGCTAGCTATGCAGGGATGTCAAGTTTAAATCTCAGTTGGACCAAGCACTCGGGTAACCAGGATTTTTTTAACTTTTTGCACAATATTCTCTACCCATCCCAAATCTAAGTTCATTTCTTGAGACAAATTTATTTTGTTGTCTGCAAATGCTTTGAATTATAGACCAGTCTAAAATTTTTGTTTGGTAAAGAGATTAAGATGGACCAAGTAATATGCATTTCAAGACTATGTTGTAGGCAATACTATCTTGCAGAATATAAGGCATATATATCCAAGATCCAACTGCAGTCTGATCTTTATCTACACTGTCTGATAAAACATCCTGTCTTGCATACCCCTAGCCTTGGTTCCCACCTGATCATTTTTTCCTTTTAACTATTCAGTACGGACGGATGCAGTTTAAATTTGACATGTAGCCCCCTTTTTCCATGACACAGCAATAAATTCCAAAACCCTGACAATATGCGCTAGGTCACTTGATGTGTGAAAATTTCATCCAAATCTGTTGAGATATGTCCAGTAATTAAAGAGATACTGGTGAAAAATGAAATATAAGATGAAGACCCCTTTTTCCATGATGCAGCTATAAATTGCAGAACCTTGACAATATGCGCTAGGTCACATGATGAGAAACATTCTGTTAAAACTTTTGAAAACATTGTGGGAAAAGGAAAAAAATGCTGGTAACCAGCATTTTCTTCTTTTTCCCACAAAGTTTTCTACCCTATCAAAGAAATATTGTGTCACTTGAGCCAATATGAAAATGTTGTCTGCAAATGCTTTCAACTTGGACAGATCGAAAATTTTGCCATGTGGTAAAGGGTTAAAGGCTTTGACAGCATTTTTCTCTCTGGCTGTTAGGATGTATCTTTGAACATTGTGTTCATACATGGATCCGTGGCGATGAGATAAACCGACTTCCTTGGTTACCGTAACTAAGGGCTCACAAACAAACGCAGTAAATACATACAGAGTATAGCAGAAAGGCTACTTAAATCTTGCTATCATGACTGTTTCTATCGTTTAAATCCCGGAAAAATATTCTTTTTCATATGTTTCTGTTGGTGATGGATTCTCAGTACTTATGAAATATATGGATACTTGAACTTATTTACATAAGGATATGTACAAAAAATGTGAATTTCAGGGGCTACAGACAATGTAATACCTGTGCTAGCAAAGTTCTGAACATCTACGAGAAAGAATGAAACACCTCATCAACCTCAGTTTTGGTTAAAAATAATAGAATTAAAGATAATTAGTATTTTTGTATAGCTTGTAAAGTTGTCTCAACATCGTATTCGATAATAGATTACACTAAATTAGGCTACAAGCATTTTGAAATATCTATAGATTGTCTTATTCAACAGAGAGGTGGAAGTCTAAGAAATGTTCAAATTTAAGGTTAAGGGAAAATGGTTGTGTGATGATTTTAAAATGTGTAAAGTGTGCTGTCAATTAACAAACTTGTTAATATCATTGGCGGTAGTTTATCTTGTGATAGGCCTATACTGAAGACAACGGGTGGTCGAGTGGATTACAGGGGCAATCAAACACACATCCTATCAGTTAACAGTTTACCGACATACCCTTTGAAATGGCAGATGTGCTAATCCACTTAAATATGGCTAAGTCAAACGCTGATTTAATTAACTCAAGTTGCCTTTTGGGCTGAACTTCCTAAACTGTACAAAACAGAACTTAGTCTGTTTCATAAATGAAATCTACATGTACCTTCAGTAAAAGAATACACGTATACCCTAAATGGACTTAATTTAAGTAGCAGATGGTTTGAATCCAAGAAGAAACTGCATTTTTTGCACTCTGATGTGTATCTACACATTAAGCATTCTTCACGCACCAAGGGTTAATGTTAACGTCAAACTGAAACATTGATGACACATGCCCCCTTTTGGATGTGCGGAGGTTATTAAACATGGTTTAGATATTTTAGTGAACGTATTTTCTTCTTATTAGTATTTCATATATTTTACCTTTGTTTTCCGCTGTAAAACAGTTTATGTTTTTTTCAGAGAGTTTCAGAGAAAAAAAAACTAACATTAATTAATCCATTGCGTAATATAGCGTTGATCGAAACTCTATGCTTATGTCCCATTGTCAGTTATAATCATAATGCAAACTTGTCATGTCTTCGTATATCTTACGTAAGCCGTACACGATCGCAAGGCACATCTTTTAAACTTTTTCCTAAAATTCAAGCGCTGTAAATACACATAATATCGCACTTCTCCAACATTAACAGTCGCTTGTTTGTGAGCCGAAATAGCAGACAGCAAGGCTGGACATCGGGCCAAATAAATGCGATGACCTGATTGGTCAAATATCGATTTCCACGGATCCATGTATTGTATTTTGAGTTCATTTTTGTTCATTCATTTAACTCTGTAGTACAGATTTTATCTTGTAAATCTTAGAAGTCATTATAATCTTTGTTGTTCAGTTTGTGGTGTTTGTCTTAATTTATAAATAAGTTTATAATTCAAACTTCTCACAAATATTTATATAACAGGATTTGGTTAAGAGAGATTATCTTCTTGTCTAAACCAAGAAGACCTAGAGCTTTGGCCTTGCACTTCGATATTTGGTATTTATCTTCATTGTAGACCTTTACTGCTTGGTACTCAGGTGAGCGATATAGGACCACCATAGGTCCTCTTGTTTTTTTTCTAGACCAACTGGGTTCATTACTGTGTGACGACATGCTTGGTGAAGTGCATTACGAGGATGCACTAAACCCCCTTTTCACAGAGCGTCGGTGAAAGATATATTCATGAAGCCAGGGATTCATCAAACAAATGTTATCGAGCATTTTCATCCGGAAATTCTTGCAGAAATAGTTCTCATGCAGTGCATGTGAGCAACCAGAACTGTTGCTTCCTTTCTAAATTTATACATACATATTTGTTTCAGCTTTAAAAAAAAAAAAATTCAAATTAATCGATACTCTTGTATCAACCGAAGTTTATTTAAATGAGATTTCTCCCTCAACGTAAGTGTTTCTGCCTTGCTGAGCGATTGAATGGTGTTTTACGCCGCTTTCATCATCATTCGGTAATATTACGGCGACAACTCAAGTACATGTATTCAATGTATGTCCTGGTTTTTACCAGTACTAGGCTAGAGCTTAGAAGAAGCTTGCCCAAGGACACTGCTACGAAAAACGTAGTGCTCTCAGTGAGGCTCGAATCCAGGGCCTCCAGGGTAAGGGGCCACTCAAATCCCAAGCTTTGTTGTGAGCGATAACTAACGACCAAACGATTAGCAGATCTATCTCTTACGATCATGATAAAGCATCGCCTAATTTATGTCACTTGTATAGTTAGAACTGTTGATGCTTTTCTGAGGGCACATTCGTTTCAGCCGATAATTTGAACAATTGATATTCTACAGTTTGTCTTGGAGAGCCATCAATAAAGTCGATAAGAAACCCCAAGCTTGCTTAGCATATCAATCGCATACACGATCATGATATAGTGTCATCCCCACTGAGTTAATAGTAAACCGTTCACCACTCAATTCAGAGTTTTAATGACCTTTACGAAAGGGTTTCTGGAAACATTGTGGGAACAGGAAAAATGCTGGTAACCTGCATTTTCTCCTTTTTCCACAATGTTTTCTACCCTTTCAACAGCATACACCATCGTTTGCACCAAATTTGATTTGACGTCTACAAATGCTTTCAATTTGAGCCAGTCTGAAATGTTGTCGTCTAATGGAGGGTTAGGTTAACGTACGGTGGAATTGTGGTTTTGAATTGTATCCACGGGTTAGTCAGTTAACCTTTTTTGATCATAATTATTTTCATAAAAATCTTCGTCCAAAGATACTCTGATTTGCTTTTGATTTGATTCGCGACAACTTAGCTTAATAACCGATCGAATACTCTTGTTGCTGTAGCAAACCATTTGGTTTAGCCATTCAGAATTTGTGTTACTTTCAAATTTAGAAAAGCTATGAGAATAAGACAAAGAATTTTCTTAAAAATTGTTAGTGAACACGGGCCCAGGTTTCTCCACGCTCTCTGTTACTTACTGCATGTGTTGTTTGAGTGACAACAGTAGTGAGCGACGGAGCTTTGTCATGGTGCCATAGGAATTTCCCATTGATGTGCTGTCGTTCATTTATTAGTGCCTGTACCACATAATTCTTGATAACTTCCAAATGTGACAAAGTTATCTAACCAAACGATTTATGCATTCCTTGTCGATTTGTTGGTCCATAGGAGAGAGAAAGGGAGAGAGTGTAAACGCAAAAATACGCATATGCATGAATGTTAATATATAATCGAGCGCCCCTATTTTTTTTTTCGCCACCCCTTTTTTCGCAGGTCCTTTAACCACGCCTCTAATCCTCACCCTCTTTTTACCCTTTCCCCCCTCTTCTCTCTTTTAACCACGTTTAACCACCAAACCCATTTTGCGCAATCCCCCCCCTTTTTTTAACCACACTCCAACCACAGACCCCTTTTAACCGGGTTTGTCATTCAGCCAATCAGCCGGTCCGCCAGTTTAGCCAATATGCCAGTTTAGCCCAGTTAGCCAGTTTAGCCAATATGCCAGTTTAGCCAATATGCCAGTTTAGCCAATATGCCAGTTTAGCCGGTTTTGTCAGTTTAGCCAATATGCCAGTTTAGCCGGTTTTGTCAGCCGGTTTTGTCAGTTAGCCGGTTTTGTCAGTTAGCCGGTTTTGTCAGTTTGTCAGAGCGACACACCGAAGGCGAGGACGTGGGCTAACTTGGGGCGTGTCGGATGGAACATGGAGCAAACAGGAGAGCAAACAGGGGAGCAAACAGGGAGCAAACAGGGAGCAAAAGAAGCAAAAGAAGCAAAAGAAATTTAAAACGCAAAAATAAAATTGATTTAAGTAATTTTTTTCTAAATTTAAAAAAGATGGAGAATAATTGCGAAATGTCAAAAAGTTTTCAGGAAAAAGAAAACGAAATAAAAAATTATAGTGCTAAAGAAGAAATTAAACCACTTACCATTAATTTGAATGAAACCGGGATTACAAATGAAAAAAATCTTTTAATTCATATAGCTAATGAACAAGTATATGATTCTAATGCCATTAGTGATATTTCTGATGTTGATTATTTGAAAAATTCAAAAGGCTTAATGTGTGTGATGCCTTTAGAAGAATTTCCTCCTTTTATTGATGATATATATATTGGAGGTTATTGTTTTTTTGATGAAATTAAAAAAAAAGATACTGGGGGCTTTGACCTTAAAAATATGGAAGATTTGAAAAAAGAAAAAGGAGAAGACCTAGAAAGTAATGTGTTTGCTCCTTCGATATTAAATTTAAAACATGTTAAAGATGCTTGTGAAAACCTTTTTAGATATACTTGCAAAAAATCAAAAATATATAATACACCTGGAATTTATGAAAACACTAAAGATAATAAATTTATGGTTGGGAGGGTGGATTATAAAAATAAATTTAATGGAGGGGGAATTTTAAGAAATGCACAAATTTTTAAGAAAAAAGAAAAAAATGAAAAACCTGCTGTGGTTGCTGCAATTAAAGTTGATGTGTCTAATATTCCTTTTAAAGTGATTATTGAAAATTTACGTGAATTAGATAAAACATTAATGAGAATGGGTTTTACTATTTTTAACCTCGATATGGCAAGAGATTTAATAGGAACGCTGGACCCAGATGCTTTATATTATCATTATTATTTAAGTTTAGGATATAGAGAAGAAGGGGATGAAGCCCCTATTTCATACTTTAATGAAGATGAAAAAGAATTTTATGAAAGTGATTTTGAAGAATGGAAACAAAAAGCAATTTTACTTGATAGAGAAAAAGTAAAAAAGAAATCAGGAAATAATTGTATAAAAACTATAAAAAATGATGGAATATTATCAATGGCTAAAAAAGTGTATAATAAAATTGTGTCTAACTTAGAAGCGGGAAATGTACAAGATAGAATAGGTTCTCATCGTGCTGAAATAGCGTATAATGATTCAAGTCCATATCTTAAAAAACTTTTTCATCATCCTTTAGCTATAAAACATGGTGTTTCACGTCTTGAATTGTCAATTTTTCCTTTAACATATGATATAGAATATGAAAAGATTTTAAATGAAGAACTTGATGAATTTAAAAATGCAAAAATTTTTCATAGTCAATCAATAGCACAACATTGGTTAAATTTAGAAGATAGAATTGATAGAAATGCTTTAATTTGTGATAGAACAAGAGGTGTAATGTTTTTGGCTCACCTCGCCTCAAGTCTTACTACACGTGTTGTAGGAAATTTTTATCATGTAGAACGAAAAAACAACGAAACAGAAGAAGAGTATTTAAAACGATGGAAGAACGCAAAAAAAGAATGTATGTCTGAATTTGGGTTTAGTTTTACACCAATTAATGTTATTGAATTTGAAGTAAAAACTACGGGACAAAAAAAAAAAAAATAAAAAAGGAAAATTAGAAGATATTAAAACAATATTTTTTGAAAAAGAAAAATGCTATGTTAGAGAGAAGGGGGAGACGTTTTTAACTCCTACAAATAAACCATTTAAAACATATAAATTTGAAGATTTACCTGAAATGAATGACTTTTTTCCACATACAGAAAAAGTACAATTTGTGTTAAGAAAAGAAAGAAAAAATCATCATATAGCAGGAAAAAGGAAGATACTTATTAAAGTACACAAATTACCAGAGGCAAATTTTAAAATTGTTGTTCTTTCTACAAAAAAAAAGAAAAGAAAGATTGTTAGAATTAGCATGTGAAAAAAGAAATAATGAATGGAAAGAGCAAATGAGGGAATTAAGAGAAATAGAAAAAATGAAACATGAGGCAGAAAAGATATTAAAAGTGGAGAGGTTAAAAGAAATAAAAAAATTTATTGAAAAGAAAGAAAGAGCAATAACAAGACAAATAGAGGCTAAACCATGTTTAGATAAAATTAAAATTGATATTGAAGAAGAGAAGAAAAAACTAAAAGAAGCCAAATTTATAAAAGTATTTGCTTTTAAAATATGTAAATTTAATGAAAGAAGCAAAGAGGCAATTATTAAAATACTTTTTACATATGGAAATACAGAAGAAAGAGGTGTATTTTTTGCTAATGGCCAAATAAAAAGACAGTTAAAAAATGAAGGGTGGAGAAATACGTATTTTAGGGAACTTGATATGGCAAATAAAAAAGAAAAAAAAGATGGTATAAAATATTTTTGTATGCCTTTACACAAATTAATATATAATTCTGAAAACCCAAATGACTTAACACTAGTAAGGGACTTCTTTGATTCATATAAAACAGAAATGAAATTATCAGAGATATATGAAAACGAGAAAAAATTTGAAGAAGAATATAAAAATTTACAAGAAGAAATTAATAAATTTAATCAACCACTGGAAGAATTAGAAAAACCTAAAACTGGGGAAGTAAAGCCACTTGATTTAACAAAAGTAGAAGCTGGTGAATATGAAGCTTGGGCATTTTCAGAGTATTCACATGGTTCAAATCTTAAAAGAATACTATATATTAAAACAGAAGATGGAAGATATCCGGTGACAGGTTATTTTTTACAAGAAGAACTTGATAAAATTGTAGAATTATCAAAGGTTAAAGCTCCAATAAAAATTTTATTGGGTGAAAACAAAAGACACGTTAAAAAAAAGAAACCAGATAGAATCGTTGTACTGGACTATGAATTATTTTAATCTTCATATGTTTAATTAAACATATTAAGATTTTTAAAATTAAATTGTTTAAAATACTGGGTTCATCTTCTTCCCGTCAGATTGAAGACTAAATATTTTATCAGACAATACAACAGCGTAAGCCTTTGTTTCTGCTGGTACATTTGCCCCGAACTTTGCCCTGACTTGAATATCAACAACTGAAGCCCGAAGTCTGCTCTTTTGTTTTGACAAATCAAAAACAAACAAAGGATACAAATTTTTAAAGTCTATTGAATTTATTGAAAAGTTTGAATTTTCCATAGGAATGCCTTTTGTCATATATCTAAAGTTGGCAGTTTCAAAAAAGGCCCGTGCATATTCATTTTCATTAAAATTTATATTGTAGTCTATTTCTGGGTATCTCTCAGTATTCAAATATACATGTACATTTGTTAAATTCAGATGATTAAAAATAGCAGCGTTGTTTGTTTGTATGTCTTTGTTGCCTGTTTGAAATCCAAGAACTAAAAACCGTGGTCTTTCTGCTGCTGATTTTACGGCAAGCCTCCAGACAAACTCCCGTGTTTGTGGGACTATGATGCTTTCGCACTGTCTGCTTTTATAACCTATCTTAATTTTTATTTTACTGTCTATTTGTTTGTATAGTGCGAATCTTGATTCGTCTTCTGGTAAAACATGAGGAACAAACCAGGAAAGCTTTGTAATATTCACTCGGCCGGTTCCGTATGCTTTGTCTACTCTTCCTACCTGTCTGTCACCAACACTAATATGTATAGCTTCACCGTCTCCTTTTCGTATTAAACTGATTTCTTGTTTTACACCATATATAATTCTGTTGTAATCTTCGAAAAATCCAAAAATATGAGAAATGGGAATTAAAAAGGCAAAATTACCGGGTGTTGTTCCTCCCATAATTAATCTTTGTCTTGTGTCAAAACCAACATTAAGCGCGTCTGTTCCTCCCAATTCATAATCCTTAAACCAACACTGGTTTAATCCTCTTGATTTATTAAAATCATCTGGATATTTCAACATTCCCAGCAATGTCGTGGTTTGACCTGGGTAAAGTATATTTTCAACTTCCTGTCCTGACAAAGAAAATTTAACTTGACTAAAAAGGTTCATGATGCCATTGTTTGCCAAAGCAACCCGGTCCGTGTTTTGAAATCTATAGCTCCCCCCTGCTACTTCTGCTGATGATTCTAAATATCCCACAACAAAGAGATAACTTTTAGCAGTATGAGTAAAAACATCTTGTGATTCAATGGTGAGCCTGATTTCGTCCGGTGTGTTTAGTTGTGTTGAACCCTTGTCTGGTGGATATTCATGATATTGATAACTTTCGATACCCTCATCAATGTTTACTTCTCCACTCCATTGTAATATAGTACTATTAGCCATATTTTATATTTTTACATTAATGATTAAATGTTTTAAATAACTTTTATTCCAAGACCTTCATTTAACCCCCTTCTTCTTGGTATCACACCAAAACTCGGAGAGTCAAGGGCAACTGAAGCGGCAGCTGGAGCATCAGAAACTTTTAAACTTCTTTTAGGTTGTTTCCTGTTTAACAAACTTTTAATTTTGTCTCTGGCAAGCTGTTCTGCCTTTTTACTTCCCGCATCCAGAAGCTTTTTTCCTGTATCTTTAGCAATTTTTTGAGCTGTTGTTTTAATTACTTTTTGTGCTGCTTTACTTGCCCCACTTGAAAAAATACGAGAAAAGAAAACTGCAACTGGAGTAAAAAGACCGGCTCCACCGTAGACGTATTCCATATTATATCCTGGTTGGTCATCTGTAATAATCATTTTTTAACTACACTATTTTTAATTTAAACGGTGTTTATCAAAAGTTCATCCCTTTCTTTTCTTGTCATTAATTTTTTTCTAATCAAAGCATTACAAACTTCAACCATTTCATTTTTAAGTCCAGTGTTACCGGCTTTAATGCTTCCACACAAAAGACTTAAACGGTCAGCCAAAGCAAGCGGATCCGATGGAATTATTATAGTGTTTTTTCCTCCATCTTTAGCCTTTTCTTCTGCTTCATGATGCTTTTTAATTAATTTTCCTGCTGTATCAAGTAAACCAGAGCCTTCAAGTTCTTGTTTTATTTCATCAGCTACAGGTTTTAAAAGATTTTTTGACCTTTTACTTTTTGTTATTTTTCTTGAATATACAAGCCCCTTTTTACCTGTTTTTAATAGAATTTTGCTGTCTTTCATCATTTCTTTAAAGTCTTCATAGGATTGTGGATTTTTACTTTTTAAATCGGGTGGAGGGTCAGGTGAAAAAAGCATTTGCATTAATTCGGGTGTTCTCGTGTAGACGTTCCCCATATATTCAATATTGTTTTTTGTAACAACAAAAGGTTCACCCCCCATTTTTAAAATGACGCCTTCTTTTGTTGGTTTTGCATCAATAGTAATAATTTTTCCTATTTCTTTTAAATAGTTATTTAATTCTGTATCATCACTTTCATCAATAGGAGGAGGTAAAACACCAGTATACGGCTCAGAAGTAGGAGGTTGAGCAGGTGTAATTTTAGCTATTCCTTCTGTTACTGGTTTAAAATATTTTTGTAATGCTTCTATATTTCCCCTTTCTGCTTGTATTTCTGCGCTATCTCTAGCACGAATATCTTTTTTTAAAGCTAAAAAAATTTTAACTATTTCATCCCTTCTATTAATATCTTTGATGTTTAAAAACGACATATTTTTTTTAATAGTTGTAATACTTAAAATGTATTAAGTAAATACTTAATAGATTTTATTACATATTACTACATACACAAGAACAACTAAAACTAAAGTTCGGCATCTTGAAGCTTAGTAAGGGAGTGGTCCGCCGTGGTTTTTCTCCACAAGTCTCCGAAACTCTTCTCGGGCTTCTCTCTTCCCCTTCTCGATTAAACTGTTTTCTTCTTCTGCCTTCTTTTTTTTGTTGGTCTTGGTTCGTATTTCTTCCTTTAGTTCTTTGTATTTTGTTAATTCTTCCATGATTAGCGTAAATTCTTCATGTGTAATTTTGTTATCAGCTATAGCCTTACTAATATGAGTATTAACAGTATCAAGCTTAGCCGCAGCAATACTTTTTATTTCTCCATGTTTCTCTCCCTTGGTTCTTGCTCTTCTTGTGAAAAATTTACTGGTTATGGCTCCTAGTCCAACCACCAGCGCCGCAATTTCCAGGCCTATCGTTGCCGGTATAGCCACTACTGTACTTAGCAAGGCGATCCCTCCGGCTCCTGCTCCTAGTGCCACCACTGTTAACCCACTTTCAACGTTGTCCACATACTTACTATATTTTATATACTTCTTTGATAGGGCCCCTCGAATTCGAACTTCTTCTTCCAGGAATTTCTGGACTTCTGAAATCTTGTTTAATCTGAAACTCTGGCCGCTGTCTGTCATCTCAAACACGGCAACCGGGGCGGATGGGTCAGGCCTTACAACTGAGGGATAAAGGCCACTGTTGTTTATTTCTTCCTTTAACTCTGTCATTTTTTAATATGTTCATTAAGGTTTTAAGTATTTTATAAAACACAATGGTGTTTTTTCTGGTATTAACACGGTTGTATTTGAAAAATTATATAGCGTTATTTTAATGTTCTCTGTCTTGAAATCACAGAAGAATGGATTTTTAAATTCTAGATTTTTTTTAATCTCATCAGTCGGGACAACCAGAACTAACCCCCCAGCTTGGACAAACCCAAAGTTTAAACCGATTGTCTTTTTTTCTTCTGGTTCAAGCTTTAAGGCTGCCTGTGTGTATATTACCCAGGTTGTACCAGACCTTTTTAATGGTGGAAATTTAAGCCCATCGTGAGGACTCCAATAAATTGTTTTCGGTTGACTCATGTTTTATAATATTAAATTATAGATTTAAGCAAAGGACCAATTAAAGGGATATGAGAAAGCAAGCCTGAACCATCCTGAACATTACCATTTTTTACTAAAAACAAACCATCACCACCAAAACCCGAACCTTGCATTGGCTTTAAATATAGCCCCTGTCCATCTGTTTCTACTTGTGCCACATGCCCATTTTTAGACAGATACAAACCATTCCCGAATATTGCCTTTACTGCTTTGTCTGCTAATCCAGAAATGGCACCTTCTTTGCAACGGCACCAACAACAGGAAGAGCACGGGCAGCCAAACCAGCCAAAGTAGCAAGAAAACCCCCATGTTTGGCGTTGTATCTGATTTGTGCCATTGAAAGGTTAATATTTACACCACGTCCAGCATTAAAAGCCTTGTTCATTCTTGAAATTTGGCCTTTTGTAAAATAGAAACTTTCAGAACCTCCAACATTTTCCGGTTTTAGGTTTAATGTTGTCTGTTGTTTGTTTCTGTATGCTGAAGCAACTTTTTGTTTTTGACTTTCACTTAAATTAATTTTTGTTTCAACGTATTGTGTTTTTGTCATTTTTTTAATAGTTAATTTGTTTTTAATTTGTTTTAATATCTCTAATATGAAAACGTACAGTAATATTTTCTCCTCTTAAATCTATTAACTCTCCGTCTTGGTCTGTTAATGTCATTCTGATACTGTGTAAATCATTTAAAAGTAAAGGTGAGTATAGAGGATACGGCGGACGTTCTATAATCTTGTGTCAAGGATTAACATTTGGAAAAAATGAATACAATGTATTCCCCTTTTGTCCTTTTACATATGTACCTTCAATAATATCTAAATTAACTAATATACTATTTACAGGTAAAATATTGATATCCCTTTCGCTTTCATGTGTACCAGGTCCATATTTTTTAGCTTCAAAACCCAAAATACGGTTTAATGAATTATCAACAAAATCAACTCCATAACCTGGTAGAATAGTCATAATAGTTTTAAAAGTGTTAATATCAGCTGTTAATTTAACAGCATATTGATTATTGGCATCTTTAAAATTAGCATTTTCAAGCCTAGCTTCTATTTTTTTATTAATATCAACAAGGCTAAAACTCCCAGTTTTTAAAGCTATATCATATACGCTTCCCCCAGCATTAACATCACCTGAAGTAACTCTTAAAGAATTAAAACCGGGTTTAATATTTGGGATACTGTAATAGGTTTCAAGATTAATCAAAGCGATTTCACAAGGTTTAGGTAAATGTAAAGATGGAGTAAAATCAGTTTTAAAGTCTGTTGTATTGTCTGACAAAACAATTTGTGTAGATATCATTTTTTAATTTAAAGTGAAATTAACTAAATTAAATTAAAATTTGAAAACGAGTTAAATAAAATCTTGCATTAATAAAAATGGAAATTTCAGCGCAATTTAAACGAAAATTAAATGGAGTGTTAAAAAACAAAATTAAACACTCTAAATATATTGGATGGGGAGAAGAAAAAGAAGATAAACATTTTGAAGAAATAAATTTTAAATTTTCAAGAGTTAAAAACAGAAAAGAATCATATTTAAAAGAATTTAAGCCTGCTTTGTACTATGAATGGAGTAAGATACAAGGTGAAGAATATGATTTATTTTTAAGTGCTGTTTTTATTAGAAATGGACACCTTTTTAAAAAAGCTAACCTTGATGTTTTTGAATTGAATACTAAAGATTTTATAAAACGTCTTAATACAATTGATAAAATATTTAAAGAATTTTATT
The DNA here is from genome assembly GCA_945859785.2 of Tridacna gigas. Taxonomy (NCBI): domain Eukaryota; kingdom Metazoa; phylum Mollusca; class Bivalvia; order Cardiida; family Cardiidae; genus Tridacna; species Tridacna gigas. The sequence goes on along the minus strand of OX244030.2, from coordinate 43,974,538 downwards.
TTGAAGATATGAAAGTTTATTTTGTAATTGAACATGCTTTAAATGTTGGAATATGGAGAAAAACAAAACTAAAAAAGTTTTTATTTGACCAAAAAGAAGCAGACCTAAACTCAGAAATTGAAACATATAAAAATTTAAGTGGTCGTGCTTTTAACTTGTTTGATAATGACAATGAAAATATCATAGAAAGTTTAAAAAGTCAAATTAGAGAACAGTACAGAAAAATAAGAGAACTGCGTTCAGAGATGGGGATAATGCATGAAGGTTATTTTTTATTAAAAAGAGACTATGAAGAACTAAAAAGACAACGACGTGGAGAGCCCTTTAATGATCTTCGAATATTTAAATCTAAAGAGTGTGTAATTTGCTTAATTAAATCAAAGGACTGATAGTCCTGAGAGTCGCCTGGATGGTGATGGGTGAGAAGTGTTCACCCTTTTTTGTTCAAATCCATTAAAAACATTCAAGATAGAAAATAACTTAACCTTAAGACAGTATTACATGCAAGCATATTTCTAAGTTGTCATCCTAAAATTACATACATTAATATTAAATTTACATGGAAACATGTGGTGAGAATAAAATTTAGGCACCAGGAAGAGCTTTAAAAAGTTCGAAGTCTCTTACCCCGGGTGACTTCATTTTAAAAATGGTTTTCAAAAGGTACAATCAATATAAAACAAGTCATTTCGTTGAAATAACATCCACCGCCGAAAAAATCTTGTTTTGATAATTATAAGAGGTATTGTTTTGCATGTAAATCGTCTTTTTTTGTTACCAGTGAAAATATACATTAAGCCCCATTTTTCCATGACACGGCATTTCATTAAATAAAAACAAATACTGATTGCCTGTGGCTTATGATAAATAATATAAATGTGAAGTGTCATAAAATGTTGTCCAGTAGATATTGGTCCATAATGGAAGTATACATCAAGCCCCATTTTCCATGATACCGCGTTTTATTAAATAAAAACAAATACTGATCGTCTGTGGCTTATGATAAAGGATATAAATATGAAGTTTCATAAAATTGTGTCCAGTAGTTAAAGAGATATTGGTCCATAATGGAAATAAACATCAAGCCCCCTTTTTCCATGACATCGCATTAAGAACAAAAACAAAATAAAACAAAACAAGCAGATCGGAAGACATCAAGCCTCCTTTTTCCATAACAAGACATTACATAAAAAAACGTGTATCGGCGGGCTATCATGAGGGGCATGTATGAAGTTTCATTAACTTTCGTTAACGTTTTTAGAACATATCTTTCTGGATGGACGGAAGATCGGACGGACAGACAACAGGAAAACTATATCCCCCCCACCCACCTGAAATTCGGCAGGGCATAATAACTGTCGAAGTTCCATCAATATTTACAGTTCCTCCCCAGCTTAATAATGCCTGTAAAGAATGTGCACAAAAATTAGGCTTCTAGGTTGATAAAAGTGTTTTTCTAGCACAGAATCTGAGTGGCTGAACTTACATTTACATGTATATCTTAATTCTTACACACATTGCTAAAACAAACATTCTGAATAATTTCAGTGGAATAGGGCATACATTTTCTCTCCAGAATTAGAACAAGTTGCTTTTGTATGACACAAATTTTCTAAAACTGGACCAAGTGGTTATACATACATCGGTTAACTCAACTAATTTTCCTTTCCAAATACAGGATGCTGGATATGAAATTGGGTATAATTGCTTATACTGTTTCCGGGGCAGTGATTCTGAAATGTTACTAATCAGTTCTGAAGCTTCTGTGAACTTTATAGAAACAGAGCAGAACCACTTGAACAATTATACAAGAGGACCATTTAGGCAACATTAGTATGGAATTCATTTGAACCTTATAGGATCTAGTGACATACGTTTCGACCAGAAATGCCCTTTTGCAACTCACCCATATCGAATCTAAGCAGTCTGACAAAGTTTCATGAATATTGGATCGAACATAAATAGATTCTAAAGCACTATTACGGGTTCGTCTGATTTGACCTAGTGACAACCTTTATCTTTTAACCCCTGTAGACCTATATTCAATTTTGTCAAAAATATTATTGAGACAGTCTGGAAATTTCATGGTCATTGGACCGAAATGTAGCCTCTGCCGCAGTAATCTGCCTGTCCTTTGGAAATAATTTGTTTTTGTTGTTGTCCGGGTTCAAGTTTTGTCCATAATGGACTGTAAGAATGTGATTGCTACAGCTCAAGAAAAACAATATAACCAGATAGCATGATCATCAGCCTTTTAACTTTGTCTGCGTTTCATAACGTCCCAGGAATTTGCACTGCTTCCATACCAATTGAAAATTGTAGAGATCTACATGTTATATTGCTTTAGTGCAAACTAAATGTTCACGATTCGCTCTATTACCCTTTACAACAATCCTTTATGAGATAACAAACACACCAATACATGTATAGAACTTGTTTTTCGGGTGGGTTAACATTGGCCTGTTCTATTATACATGTATTTGAATTATAGTGGAGTAAAAAGTCAGGTTCTCAGATTACTGGTTGTTAGAACTGCGTAGTTTCGAGGCGAATTCCCGTGTGAATTCAGATTTTGGCACTTACGAAAGTACCTTGCGTTCTAACACCCGCACTAATAAATTGTTGTTTCATAAATACTAGATCTAGGCTAATCGCACATTGAAAAAAAAAAAACAGCAGACTTTGACAAATTCACCTCTTTAAAAACGAAAAACAAACAATTACACATAGTAAACTTTAAAACACTCTCTGCATTCAATGGATCGTTGAAGAACTAAGTCCGTGTACGCTGAAAATAAAGGCCGATTCAGCGACTGATTCATAAATATGTAAATTCATAAAGAATTCCGTGGTGCAAATGACGTTATACGTCACGTGATTACAAGATCTATACTTGCCGCAGAGCTACATTCCAGAAAGCACCTGCTAAGCGATGACTTGGTACAGCCTAGAAACGTGCGCATTACATACGCTAATGTACGATCTCTGGTGCACGTAGAATATGGGTGTGCAAAGTATTTAAAGTCTAGAATAAAAAGCTGTGAAGAAGCGAAGTGTAAGAACATGTAAGAAGGCAACGCAACCATTCCAAGTCGTCATAAATTTGTTAAAAAAAAAATAGCCTACTGTTAGGAAAAATCTCCAATGAAGGCTTCCATGTTAACTCGGTATCGCCTTTCTCTTTCCGATCATAGGTTGAGTGTTCAATTGAAATAATACTTACAATTAAGGACAGATTGTAAGATTTAGAGTGTAATTCTAATGGGTAATTATCAAACAATTTTCACCGAGAATTGTAAACAATCAGAAGCGTGCCGAAGAAAAGAAGCTTGTAGTCGAATAGTCGAACAGTATTTTTCAGCGTGTCCGAAAACTTGTTTAGGCCACGAGAGCTATTTTAAGATATACACATAATGCGCTATTTTTAGAGATGATGTCTGTGTAAGCGATAGGCTATCGTGTACCCTTGCGGACGAGATGATTGTTTCAAAGGTTTGAACCGTTAAATAGCTCAGTCTCTATAGACATATTCATTATCACAGAGGCACAATTGTAAGTTATTTACAACAGAAAAATACAGGGTTGTTTACCGAATAATTAGAAAACTATGTTTTATCTCGTAAGCCGGAACTTGAGACAGGAAGCAGTACAAGGCCGGAGGTATGCTTACGTCACCCCATAGATCAAGATGATAACAATGAGAGCCTGGTTGCTACGCAACCAGGCGACTCAAAAACCAAATATTCTTTTTTGTGTTTGTGGCCATATATCTATTTGTGAGGAATGTAATGAATTATTATCTAGTACAACTTGTCCCGAATGTAGGACAGAAAACACTATTAAAAGAAAAATTTAAATGTCTTAAAATAAAATACTGATTTATAAAATGAGTACAAATTTTATAAATCAGTGTACAGAGGTTTTAAAAAATCAGTTCAATCATACAAAGAAAGAGACAAACACAACAGGCGACCTTTACAGTCAGATGAAGTTTAAAATTTGCAGCAGTGAAGCCTAACAAGTATATATCATATGACAAGCCAATAACATATTTAAAACGTTTTAAGTCTTTTCTTTACTATGAGTGGAGCAAAAGAAAACAAGAAAAAGAACATTTTAATCTTCTTGTGTCTTGTGTTGTTGTGTCTAATGTCTATATATACCGTTACGACGATATATTTTTTTTCGATGAAAACGCAGATAATATTATGGAAAAAATTAATGAACTGGATGAAATATTAAGTCTGTTCTTTTTTCCTGATGTGGAGGTTTATTTTTGCCTAGAAGAAGGAACAAGAGAAAGAAAAAACAGGCCTCATATATTACAAAATTTACTGGAAATGAAAGAAGACATTTTTTTAAAGGATTATGGCTTTTGTAGTATTAGTAAAGTTATGAGGGATATTAACGAAGAACAAAAAATAAACAATGTGTAATATATAACCTAGTAAAAGGTTAAATATTATATTTATATTTTAAGCCCATGGTAAAACTTTTCTATGATAAACGTCAAATCGATTATTGTACATTTGAACACCAATAGTTATAAAAACTCTTTCAATATTTTCATGTGATGTTTCAAATCTAACAATTAATGAAGAGCAATTATTAAAAGTAAGAAAAGGCCTTCTTTCTACACATTGAAGATCTTCACGTTCTCTCCCTTCTCTTCCAAAAAATAAGAATGGATAAATTTGTTCTTTTGCTGCATCATCAAATACACTTTTTATTATTAATTTTATGTCTACCCTTTCTTCCCCTTCCCTTAGCACTTCTTTTTTTTTAGCATATACAGTAACATTAACAACGGCACCTTCATAAGGAAGAGCAAAAATAGGTGCATTTTTTAGTTCTTCTTCAGTTAGATTATTGTAATAATTAACACCTCCATCATATTTACCAAAAAAAACTGGTGTTAATTTTATAATATTTCTGTTGCCATCTGCAGCAACGGGGTTACCTGGTGAAAAATAAGGAGCTCTAAAATTAGAATTTTGTATTTTATCCATTCCTATTATCGGTCCTTCTGCTTCTCCATTTATAAAAAATGAAGAAAATGATAACAATTTTTTCATGTCTTCACGTAAAATTCTAGACACATTATTTATAATACTATTTTCTTTTTCTGTAGAAAGAAAATTATCATCCACATAAGATTTAATAACTAAATCTTTTGAGTCTTTTGGTGGTTGCCCGTTAAATAAACGTTTTCGTTGCAAGTCTAAATGTGCAAGAAGTTTTAAAGTTCCATCACCTTGTCTATTAAAAGGATTATTTTTTAAAAGATCATTAATTTGATTAAAAAAATCTTCTTCATTCAGAAATGTAAGAGTTTTATTAATTCTTTTTAAAGTTTTATCAATGTATGATTTTGGTGCAGCATCATTTTCTTCTGTTGGGTCTGCCAAATTTTTAATATTTTTATAACCCATATTAATGCTATTTCTAGCCACATAATAACCATTTTCTTTTAAAAATGCTTGGTCAATATTATTAATTTCATTGTCAACATAATTTTTATTAGTTGCATCCTCCCCATCTTCCGGATTTCCCACATTAACTATTTTAAACCCCCTCGTGTTTTTATTTTGTGTTGTTTCTCTAACATGAAAAGCCCGCAATTCTTCTATATCATTTTTATTAATTACAGTTTTATCATCTACTTCTTTAATTTCATCATCAACATATTGTTTATTTGCTGCATCACTATCATTAAAGGGGAGCGCTAAATTTTTAATTTTTTTTATTCCCATATCAAATTCAGAAGAAGCTATATAATATCCATTTAATTTATTAAAAGGTCCCTCCGTTTTAATATCCTTTGTTTTAGCATCTACATATTTTTTATTTACTCCATCTCTCGGATTTTCCGGGTCTCCCACATTAATTAATTTTCGTCCTTGCATATCTCCAAAATCAGCACCGTTACCCCATTCACATTTTTTAATTCATCTTTCAAAAATGCCTTTGTTACTGCATCATTTTCTTCAATAGGAGGAGCTAAATTTTTTATTCTATTTTCATTCATATCAACTTCCCCTGCAGCCAAAAAATGACCGTTTAATTCTATAAAAGATGGGTCTAAAATATTTTCATCTATCTTAAATTTAAAAATTTCTTTTTCCATTACTTTTATTAAAGTTGCGTCATCATCTTTTGTTGCATCATCCAAACTATTAAATTTTTCATAAAATTGTATTAGAAATTTTTCAAGTAAAGCTTCAAGCTCTAATGCTTCATTTGGCGGATCCTTGTTAAATTTTTTATTAAAATCTTCCTTTGTTTCTTTTTTTATTCCATCGATTGTTTGTTTATAAGTTCTACTAGCAAAAATTAATTTTTGTTTAACGTTGGGCGGTCTTAATTGAACAGTTTCTAAAACATCTATTAACTTTTTAAATGCTAAATTTTTTAAAAGACTTCTAATAGCTATAGTTGTATTAAAAAAATTATCTTTTATTTGTCCTTCTAATTTTAAAAAATTAGTTTCATCTGTTGTTTTTAAAGCTTCTATTTCTGAATTTATAATTTCATCCTGTTCATCTACGTAAGCTTTCGTTGCTACATCAGTATCATCCGTCGGCTCCGGTAAATTACGTATTGTCTTCTGTTTCATGTTAATATTACCCCTTGCATTAAATGTTTTTTGGTTTCTTGTATTAAAAGCTTGGTTTTTCTCAAGTTCAGTTTTAACAACGTTTAAAGCTGCAGCGTCGACATTTCCAGGAGCTCCACCACCCCCACCAGCTGCTATAATTTCAGCTGTCTTTTCGTCTACATATTCTTTAACCTTTTCTGTCTCTTCGTCTACGTACTTTTTATTAGCTGCTTCTCTTTCTGCTATCGGCTCTCTTAATCCTCCTAACTTCTTGTTTTTTAAATATATATGTTCTTGTGCTTCAAATCCGCCATTTGTCCTTAAAAAAGCATGTGTAGTATTTGTTTTAAAATATTCTAAATTTACGGCGTCCTTTGGATTTTCAGGATTTTCAACATTTTCTATTTTAAAACCTCTTAAATTAAGTTTTCCTTTTGCTGTATATTCTCCATTTTGAAAAGTAAAAGGGTTGTTGGCTTCTAGCTTTCGTCTTCTATCTTCTGTTAATGTATCTACATATATTTTATTACTTACATCTTTGTCATTCACTGGCATAGGTAAGCCTTCAATTTTAAAATTTTGCATATCTATATTACTTCTTGCTTTGTGTTTGTTGGTATTTAAAAAAAATGGATTGTTGTTTTCTATTTTTTAAATCATTGACTGTAATTTCTGTAAAAAGCTTATTAGCTGCTTCTAGGTTGTCTACTGGCATACGTAAATTTAAAAGTATGTGTTCATCCATATCAAGGTCTTTACTTGCTACATATCCATTGTTTGGACTACGTCTAAAAAAACTGTGTCCTTGGCTTGTATCAACATAATTTTTAGTTGCTGCATCACCTCCATCAATAGGATCAGGTAAATTTTTTATTGGCTGTCCTGACATATCAAGGCTACCCGTCATTTCTCCCCCTCCTTTCCCCAGGAAATTATCAACAATGAAAGGCAAAGGTACAGCCTCCTCTTCTAGTTCTCGTATCTCTTCTTCTGTTTTTCCAAATTTAGTTATTGGTCTATTCATATTTTAAATTAAGCCTTTTTCTTTTAAATCCATTAAATGAGAAACAACAGGTTGAATATGAAAGCCTTCGTTTAATTTTTCTAATACGTGAATACAAAGATGACCACAAATAACAGTTTCGGGGTTTTGTATTTGGTCAGACGAATACGAAATCGGACTTTTTAAATATCTTTGTATTTCAAGTGGAGGAGGCAGGCCGTAACTGTGAAAATAGAATTTGTTGTTTTTTTTGTTCCTATGCCAAGCCGTCCAATGTGTACCCGGGCCGTCTGAATCATCAAGGTTTAATATTCCACATTCGTATAGATTAGGTTTTTTAGGTAATGCATCCCTAGAAAAGACACCCCTCCAACCTTTAAAATGTTTACATATATCAGTAATTTCAAAGTTGTTTAATGATTTGATGGGTAGGCTTCGTACCGTATTAGAAACTTCTAAACCTCCTGCTGTTTGCTTCTTTCTGTCACGTTGTCTTTGTTTCTTTTCCTTTTGCCTTTGTGCTTCTGCTGCCACGGCTTGCATACCTAAACTTGCATTTTCTTTAATCCTCGGCTTGTTGTCTCCCATCCATTCCTGAAACTTAAAACGTGTTTTTTGTAGTTCAGGCCTGTAAAAAGCCCCTTCTATGTGGTGAGCGTTGGCATCACTTAAATAATATGATGTAGGATTAGTATTTTTTATTTCACGAATTTTAAAAATTTCTTTTGTCCAATTAGCAGTAAAACCTTTTTCGAATCCTGCCGTTTTTCTTCTTGGTATCCTCACCAAGTCCCCAACTTCCAAAGGCGTTTTTTGTGTCGTCCTGTCAGGTTTAAACTTTTTAAGTTTTGGATTTTCATAAAATTCCTTGTAAATCTTTTCTTCATTTTCCGGCTTGCTTGCTTCTTCCGGCGTGTATTGTTCTTTAAAGTTCCTGTGTGGTGTTTCGTTGTAATCTTTTACTATTTCTTGTAAATGAGGCTTGTAATCCGTTGTATTGTATTCTGTCATATATCGCCCTATTCTATCTTTTAAAGTTTTAATAAATCTTTCTGTTATTGATGATTTATGTCTGCCTTCTGTATGATACAACTCAACCCCTTTAAGTCTTGTCTTTTCTTCCTTTGCTTTCTCTGGATGTAAAACAGGACAAAAACGGTTTATATGCTGTGTTAAGCCTGATTTACTTTTGAAATATTCTTTACAATGAGGACACTGAAAGGCAGTTTTAGGCTTTTCTTCTTCTTTGTCAATCAAGCCCGTAAACTCACCCCCTCTATCAGTCCAAAGCTTTAAAGGTCGTCTGTTTGACGTTTTAAAAATGTCTTCAAAAGCTTTTACAACACTGTTAACCTGTTTGTTTGGTATTTCACGAACCCAAGCGTAACGGCTGAAGACATCAACAACAACCAAAAAAATATTTAAGTTGTCTGTCTGTTTCTCTGCTGCTGTCTGTGGTTTCTTTTCTTGTTGTAGTTGTTCTATCTCCTCCATTCCTTCAGCTTCACCCTTCCGTATTTTCTTTGGCATGAACATTAAATCAGCAGCCCATGTATCATTTAATTTTTTTACAATCACCCGGCGAGTGGGAAAGTTCCGGCGTGTTGGCCTGTGTAATTCATCACTTAAAGATACGTCTTTTAATGACAACTTTTTTTTTTACTGTGCCCCATTCCAAAACGTTTTTTACTTGCAATTATAGGAGTGACAAAAGCCCGATCCAATCTCTCCCTTAATGTTGGGTTGTATATCCCTTTTAGTTCTGTTAACATATCAGCATCACACAGGCTATTTCGTGTAGCTGTATCATTGTGTTTTAAATAGCATATGTCATGATGCATAGCAGCCTCATCAACACGATTAACCGGCTTACTCCACGCTTTAGGTGTTAAATCGGGGTTTAATCGTTTTTTAAGGTTCGTCCCTGGACCTGTGAAGTTGTGGCCAGGGAGATGCATTTCAAAAGGAAGGTTGTTAATAAATTTGTTAACTATGCTTCCCCCTTTTTTTCCTTTCTTCTTCGATGAGCCTGAAATAAACTGGGTCTTTTTCGTTCCACAAACTGAACAGACACCTTTTAATGCAGGTCGCCCGTTTTTTAATGTCGTTTGTGTTAAGTTTTCTGTATTTGTCTTCTTTCGACATTTCACACAATATATTAAACTCATTTATTTAATATATTTTTTTAACTAAAACAACAAAAAATATTATACTTGCTTTAGATAAAGAGCATATAACTCTTTTAACCATTTTCCATTTTTCCCTTTTACTAAAACGACTTGGTTTTTTATTGGTTTTTCTTCCGTGGGTCGTGTTCTCATCTTTCCACACAAAGAACACTCAACTTTAAAATTAAAAGGCTCTGCATAGCCTATATATGTTTCACAATGTTTACACAATGAAAACAACATTTTTTAATTTTAATAAATTTTTTTCTAAATTAAAGAACATGGAAATTAGAAATTATAGTTGTAATCTAAACAAGACAAAAAGGAAGAACAGCCCAATGTTGCCACGCAGCATACGAGGTTTAATAATAGGTGAAAGTGGATGTGGAAAAACAACAACTTTTTTAAATTTGCTGTTAAGGCCTGGATGGCTTGATTACGACCATCTATATATATTCGGAAAGTCAATGAAACAACAGCAAGAATATATACTTTTAAGAGAAGCTCTTGAACATGAATTGACAAAAGAGGCTATTAATGGAATATTTGAAAATATGCAGGAGATTGAAAGTCGTGATATACCACAAAAAGAACTATTAGAACAAATTAAAGAAGAAACAAAAAAGAAGAAAGGAACAAAGATCACACCTTGTTTTAATGAAAGTGATGATACAGTCCCTGATCCTCGAGATTTAAGCAGTAGTAATAAAAATTTAATGATATCTGACGATTTACTAAAAGAAAAACAAGACGTACCAGAAAAATACTATACAAGAGGAAGACACAGCAACACAGACTGGTTTTATTTGTCTCAGTCTTTTTTTTCTTTGCCACGTCATACAATACGAGGAAACACAAACCTGTTAATACTTTTTGATGTTCCAGACAAAGACATTCAAAATATATACATGGATTACGTAAGCCGTGATATGACATTAGAAGAATTTAAAAACTTCTTGTATACTTGTTGGAGTGAGCCATTCGGCTTTGCTGTGATTGATAGAAGCAGCCCAAGATACAACGGGAAATACAGACATGGGTTTGGCAGGTTTTACATGTCATTGTATGAACCACAACAGTTTGAACAATACTGTTAAATGAAAAATATATATTTTACCGGTGTTCTGGTAAAATATATGGAAATTAAAGCGAAATGCAAAGGAGAATACAAAAAATGAATTAAACCCATCCCATCCGAATGAAACCCACCCGTTTTTAATAGTAATATATTTTTTTAAATAATTTCAAAAAACTTTAATGATACCTTTCAGAAGTATCATTAAAAAAATGGAGTAAAACAAGACAGCACACCATGAGTTAAAGGGCCTACATATATTTTTTACTCAGACAAGAGGGCGAGGCTGTCCTCCCTGAGTTGTGTAAAAATGCTCCTTTCATATTCGTCAGCATCATTTTCAGAGTTGGCATATCCATTAACAAGAACGTTTAAAACTTTGATAGTAATACCGCTATGAGTCGTATGATATCTACCGTTTACCAGGCTTTCTTTCTCCACAATCCAGAAACCTTTAAAGTATATACAGCGTTTGTAATTCTATCATACATAAAATTACTAGAGTCCAACGGTTTAATTTTCTTAATTCCTCCTTCAATATCGACAGATGAAAAGAAAGAACTATTAAAACGTTCAAGGTCAACCTTACATTTCACGAAGCCCTGGGTTCTGTATGTTTCCAAGACTCCCTCAATTTGATATGAATCATTAATCAAATCAAGATATTCAGGATCAAACCTTTGATATACACCCATTAAAAACTGTTCAAACATATCATTTAGCTCAATATTAATATATTTGTTTGAACCAAATGTCAAAAGTGTCGGTTTGTCTTCTGGCGTCCTACTTACTATATTAGTAAAAACGCCGGTCTTGCTGTTTTGTCTGATATCTGAAAAATAAATTTTATCTGTCTTCTTCTCACCCTTAATAGCATTTTCAGGGCCAAGAGTGAGAGAAACGACCGGGGGCGGTGATTCAACCGGAGCTGAAGGCTCGGCAAATTCCACCGTTTTCTTTTTTGCTTCAGTATTTTGATTTTTAGGCATTCTAATATTTTTTTATTTAACTCATTTTTACTTAAATTAAAAAAAAAAAAATGAGTCAGTATTATAAATTTGTAGTTAAAAACGGAGTTGTAAAGATGGTTAAAACTACTGAACCTCCTCCGAAATTTAGCAAAGTAGAAAAAACAAAAACAACAGTGGCTAATTCAGCATTAAACGGATATTTTAAACAAACATTTTTAGACGTTCCACAACTCACTAAAAGTTTAAGCCTCGAAACGTATCTTTCAAAGTTTAAAGCCCCCGCTGCTGTTTCTTTGTCTAAAAATATAGGATATAAGGCTATATTAAGCATATGTGTAAAAATGACAAATGGAGAGCTGATAAAAAAATTTTATTTCAATTCTAGCCCTCATGTAATTAATCAACTAAACAACAAACAAAAATTAATATCTTTGATGATGCAAGAAGTTTTAAACAACTTTTACAAAAAAGATTACGAAGGTTCAGGATGGACGTTTTTAAATTTTGAATGTATTTCTATTAACTATGGTAAATACAACCCTTTTAAAGGTGGATGTGGAAACAACAAACTCCCACAATGGCTAATTTTAAAGCGGGCCGTGGTTTGTATACTCTCTGGAGATGACCGCTGTTTTTACTGGTGTATACTTAGACACTTCAACCCAAAAGACAAAGATAGGGGAAGAGTAACAAAAGACTTAAGAAAAATACTAAAAGAAGAACCAAACAAATACGCCGATTTTACAGATATCAATTATCCAACATCAGCTAATGACCTTCAACTTTTCCAGGATCGTAATCCTCATATTCATTTAATTGTATATGGTGTAGACAACGAAAACAAGAGGACGCCTGTGATATTTGACGAAGGAAAAAGAGGAGGAGAAAAAATATATATATTGTACTATGAAGAACATTTTTATTTAATAGCCGACTTGTCCCGTCTTCTTTCTTCTCAGTTTTCTAAACATCACGGCCGGCTTTACTTCTGCTACAAATGCCAACGTGTTTTTAATGAAAAAGAAAAATTAAAACAGCATGAATTAAATTGTTCTGATGCTACACTTTTACAACTACCAGAAGAAGACACAGACACCGCCACTTTAGAATTTAAAGAAAGGCCAGACACACCACCTAATATTACAGTGTATTTCGATTTTGAAAGTTTTTTAATCAAATGTGAAGAAGAGAGTAAGATTAACAAACATGAGCCCTCCGGTTTTTGTTTCTTTGTTGTTTCAAAAAATGAAAAGATTTACAAGAGTAAAAAAGTTTCTTTTGTAATTAAAAAGGAAAAACAAGATGTTGGTGATTTGTTTGTTAAAAGCTTAATGGATGAAATAGAAAGAGCAAACACAATTTTTTTAAATAGTGGCCATGCTTCAAATTTAACCCCTGTTCTATGTCATAATTTAAGCGGCTATGATGCCCACCTTTTCATTTTAAAACTGGCTGAATATTCCGGCCATCTTTCAGTTTTGCCATCAACAGAAGAAAAATATATATCATTTTCTAAATATACCTATATATCAGGTAAAAGACACGAAATACGATTTTTAGACAGCTTTAAATTTTTAAGTTCTTCTTTGTCTCAGCTGGTTGATGATACAGACAAAAACAATTTTAATTTTACTCGTAGGGCTTTTCCAGATATCCCAATTAACCTTTTAACTGCCAAAGGTGTCTACCCTTACGAATATATGAACTGTTTCGAAAAAACAAAAGAAACAAGCCTGCCACCAATCGAAGCTTTTTATTCATCATTGAAAAAAGAAGGCATTACAGAAGAAGACTACAACCACGCTTTAAACGCTTGGTCGGCTTTTGGATGTAAAACTTTAAATGACTATCAATTAAAATATTGTGAATTGGACACAATGCTTTTAGCTGATGTTTTTGAAAACTTCAGAAGACTTAATATACAAGCTTACGGATTAGACCCGATTGTTTACGGATATACACTACCCGGCGCTTCATGGATGAATATGTTAAAATTCACAAAACAAAAAATTAGTTTAATAACAGATAGAGAAATATATGAGGATTTTGAAAATGGCATTCGTGGCGGTGTGTCTATGTGTGTTAGTAGATATTGTAAAGCAAACAACAAATATTTAAGTGATTACGACCCAAGCAAGCCCAGCAATTACATTTTTTACATTGATAAAAACAATCTTTACGGAGACGCAATGTCTGAAGCTATGCCATATGAAATAGAACGAAAATTAACCAAAGCTGAATTTAAAAACTGGAGAAATTACAGCTGTGCTCTTGTTTGTGATTTAGAGATACCGAGAGACAAGAAAGAATTTTTTAAAGATTACCCTCCATGCCCAGAACATATAAAAATTAACGGTGTTCAAAAGCTTGTATCAAATTTAAAAAACAAAAAAGAATATTTGGTTTACTCAGAACTTTTAAAGTACTATGAAAAGCTAGGTGTCAAGATTACAAAGATACATAGAGGATATATTTTTAAAGTTTCAAAATGGCTTGAACCATATATTACAAATAATACAATTAAAAGAGAAAAAGCAAAGGAAAGGAGCAAACAAGAATATTTTAAAAAATCTATTAATAGTATATATGGAAAGACAATAGAAAACCCACGTAAACGTTCAAATGTAGAAATAGTAAATACAGAAAAAAGAGCTGAAAAACTTTTAAAAAGTCCGGAGTATACAGGGTTTAAAATATTTAATCCTCATCTAGTAGCAGTAACAAAAAAGAAAACAATAGTAAACGCTAACAAACCTATATATATTGGCTTTTGTGTTTTGGAATTGTCAAAATTAAAAATGTTTCAGTTGTACTATGACTATTTAAAGCCTAAGTTTGGAGAGCGGGTAAAATTGCTATATACAGATACAGACAGTTTTATTTTAGATATTCAGACGGAAGACATATATGAAGATATGAATGAAGATTTAAATATTTGTTTTGATACTTGGAAATATCCGGAGTCTCACCCATTGCATAGTATGGAAAACAAAAACAGGCTGGGATTTTTCAAAGATGAAACGAAAGGACAACCAATAAAAGATTACGCGGCTACATGTGCTAAGTCGTATGCATACAGAGTAGAAGACAAAGGAAAAACAAAAGAAACATTAAAACTTTATGGTGTGGTTGATTGTTGTATTAACAAGGATATAGAGTTTAATGATTATCTAAAATGTATTTTTGAGCAAGAAGAAAAACACGTTTCATTTTCAGGCTTCAGAAGTTCGAACCATCAAGTATATACAGAAGAGTTTAATAAGATTGCATTAAACCCATTACAAGACGTAAGGCATATATTAGAAGATGGAATTAATACGGTGCCAATTGGCTACTATTCGGATGAAGAAGAAGAAGAGTAAAATATTAATGTGGATATATAGAGAGATATGCACATTCTGAATATTTGCAGTTGCACTAGGCGAGGGAGAGAGAAAGGGAGAGAGTGTAAACGCAAAAATACGCATATGCATGAATGTTAATATATAAGTATATTTGATTTTTTTTTTAATATGTGGTTAATTTCTTTTGCTCCCCTGTTTGCTCTCCTGTTTGCTCCATGTTCCATCCGACACGCCCCAAGTTAGCCCACGTCCTCGCCTTCGGTGTGTCGCTCTGACAAACTGACAAACTGACAAAACCGGCTAACTGACAAACTGACAAAACCGGCTAACTGACAAAACCGGCTAAACTGGCATATTGGCTAAACTGGCATATTGGCTAAACTGGCTAACTGGGCTAAACTGGCTAACTGGGCTAAACTGGCATATTGGCTAAACTGGCATATTGGCTAAACTGGCTAACTGGGCTAAACTGGCATATTGGCTAAACTGGCGGACCGGCTGATTGGCTGAACGACAGACCCGGTTAAAAGGGGTCTGTGGTTGGAGTGTGGTTAAAAAAAGGGGGGGGGGGGTTGCGCAAAATGGGTTTGGTGGTTAAACGTGGTTAAAAGAGAGAAGAGGGGGGGAAAGGGTAAAAAGAGGGTGAGGATTAGAGGCGTGGTTAAAGGACCTGCGAAAAAAGGGGTGGCGAAAAAAAAAATAGGGGCGCTCGATTATATATTAACATTCATGCATATGCGTATTTTTGCGTTTACACTCTCTCCCTTTCTCTCTCATAGGTGGGTTATATGCTCATACAGAAGCATAAAGATAATATTTTTGAAAAATATATAGGCCTATGACACACAACTGTGCGAAAAAGATCATACATATACCATTTTCATTTTTGTGAGTATGTTTGGCCCGCTCGACGCTATCTGGCCGTGCTTAAGTGACGAGGGAATTCGCATCGCTAAACTTAGGCTAAGTTTGTCTATTGTATAGTATCAAAAACATACCGAGCGTCTTTTTCTACCTTTACAGCTTCCTCCGATTGGTTCCCGAAAGAACCGAACAATGGTCACATGGAATACTTCCTGTTTCTCCTGGCGGCTTTGGCAATTTTGAGCCTGACAGGGATCAATGTGATAACCAGGTGGTATAAGCCAAAAAACGCAGAGGTGTCTGACAACGAGGAACCTGAACCGGAAGTAATTTCTGCGGTAGAATACGAGAACAGAGCGTGTGAAAGAGAGAGGTCTCAAAGTGATGCAGAGTCGACTGCTTTTTAGATTATGGCCGATATTGTAATTGCGTTACCTTTTTCCTCAGCTGACATTGTTCAAAATAATACGGATATCATTGCATGAAAACGTTTAAGCCATGCTCTGGTAAAGGTGGTTTAATTAATACATCATCGTGATGCGTCAAACCAAGGAAGTCACTATATAATTATGGATCCATAAAATCCATTCTGTCTAACAATGAACTGATTCTGTAGGCAAATGGTTTTTGCCAATAAGAAAATTTACAAATAGCAAATATTTTTGACCCATTTCAGCCCGCGCAGTCCGCGACATTGGTCGAAGCTTTTTATGCAGATGCATAAAGCCCCTTTTCACAGAGCATGACTCATCTTATATTCGGACAATTGTGTTTATGTATTCAAGAAAAATAGTTTGGACTTATTGAAGTAAACATCAGTCATTTTGTTCTGTTCTTAAAATTGGTTTTTAAGCGTAAATTACCATATTCTAAAAGCATAACCTCACAGGTTATGATTATTTAGCTAACTTAAGCAACAATCGCTGTATTTGAGGTTTTATAATGTTTGTCTCGATAATTTCAGATACAAATTCGAAAATGTGTCGCTTTGGTTCAAAAAGGAGTCACTAGATAAAAATGCAACAGAAACCTAAATGCACTCAAATGCTCTATTTCTGATCGATAGTTCCTAAAACCTGGTTAAAAAATTTTGTTTGATAGTGTCTTTGACAAGTTTGAATACAAGCACGACGGCAGAAAAAAAAAGAATTCATTTGGTCAATTCTGAAGGCTTTTTAATGTTTTTTAAATAACATCTCGGACAAGTATGGTCTCACGTCAAAATGTACACAAAGGTCACCAGCTAAAGTCTTACTGGACATTGTGTGTGCTCTAGAGGCATTAAATTTACAAACGTTCATAACACTTGGAAAAAAAAAAAGGTTTTGTATTGATAATTCCGTTTATTTTTTTGTAAATGGGTCACACGCGGTCGTGAGTAGTTCAATAGCTCTAATCCAAGAAAGACCCTGTATGTACTCGAGAGGCACAACTTTTGTCCAGTAAAAATAGCAGGTTTGTCGGGATGGTGGATAATCTCAGGTCAAAAAAGGAAGTAGATAGATGAAACAAGAGAAAATCTTTCGTTCACCCCCAAGGCTACAAATGCCATTCAATTTTCATTGCGAGTAAGCCGTATTGAATTGAATCTAGAGAAAATATGCGTAAGCATCAATCTGTCAGTCAGGTCTTGCAAAGAAGAGCTAGGTATTGGCAACAAGTTTTTTCTTGTATCAGACTCTTTCTTTCTATTTCAATCTGTGCTTATCAGCCATCTATAAATAATGAGTAGAACAAATCGTTAGGACCATTTTGATATACTTCTAATAGTTGAATAACCCGTTCAGTTTGGACCGATGAAAGTCGTAAAAACTAGTGTATATAATACTGAATAATAGCGATGCATTCTAGTAACGAAAAATGTACAGAAAAGAAGTATGGAACGTGCTTTTTGGGTGCTCCTTTACAGGCTAGCTTCAAATCGAAACCATACACAAAAAGAAAATTACATCAAATGGTTTTCCATAAATTTATGGAAACTATTGTAAAGTGTAAATCGCTGGCAGAAAAATTAATTTTGTACTTTGAATGGTATGGTTTAAATCTTATTTTGACACCTGCATTATATTATATACTTTTGGCCGCTGTTTGGACTTTAAGCTGATACTTTCAATCTCTGTTCAAGAGGGAAATATTGACAAATTTAAAATAGCAGATTTAGTTTTGAATCACTTCAAACGTCTCTTTGATAGAAGATTTAGTTATCAAATGTTTTCATTTCTTATTTCAATACTTTCTTCCATTAAAACCATTAGATGTAATTTTCTTTTTGTGTTTGAATTCGATTTGAGTGGTTCACTGGTCGTCATTACCATGAAAACTTCCGGCCTGTAAGATTGTAGAATCTTTCGTTGTGCGGTTTAAACAAATCCTTCAGCATGGGTCGTACTCGTCTTAATGTTGTTTTCACCGATTCACGACCTCTAGTTTCGTCATAACATGTAGAAACGACACTAGCCACGTTTCTAAGACAATAAAATCCTTTCTCTTTGTTAAAGACGAAATCTTCTTTTTTGATGAGGTGTGGTAGACCTAAAAATGTTTCAATTTCATACAACACACTGTATGGTTCTTTTTTAAACCTCTCAGAGTCGACAATATGGATGTGAGATCTATTAAAGTACTTCAAATAGCGTTTAAAAGACTCATCGTAAAAAGAAAGATGGAATCTCTTGGTTTCATCGGGTATTCTGTTGCGGGCAACATTCATTATATACTCTGTGCTTTTGTTCCGATGGAAAGTCATATGAGAAATCGTTCTGTCAACCGGATCTCTTACAATCAGAATCAGCTTTATATAAGGATCCATTTCTCTGATTCGAGAAGGTGATTTCGGGTAAGAAAAATAAAACGGACATTTTTCAATCGTAATTTGATATGGCATACTGAAAGGCATTCGTTTCCTGTACCAATCCAAACCACGTGTCCATTTGTTCTTGAAAAAACAAATTTCATAACTAGGAAACTTTTTGATGACGACAGCTGGATGCATGGCTAAAAAGTCAAGAAGTTCTCTTGTTCCTCCTTTGGCAACTCCAATGATAATAGAGCGAGGATAGCGACGAGTACAGTTTTTGGGTAAATATGTCGGTGCTTTTCTGGCGATGTTGCACCTTTGCAATTCCTGACATTTTAGACCATATTGCGAACAATCTGAAGCTCTACAATTTTTGTTACGAATCCCCATAATCGTTTTGAAGATTTCCGACTCTGAGTAAACAAAAGATTTTCTATCGGCAACATCGAAATGAAAACGTTCTATTTGACTAAAGTTTATCTTTCTTACATGTACTGGTGCTGAATAAAATTTATAGCCAAATACAACAATAAAAACACATATGGCTACCAGGCAAACGAACAGCTGCTTTCTCATCTTTGATAACAATTCTGTATCGTTTTCACCACTTTTGACGGTATTCTGTTCTTGCAATCTTGACGTATCTCATGCAGATGTACCTCTCAAGTTGCAAGGTTCTCCCGTTTCTTGCACAGTTTAAACAAACCTGTAAATGAAATATATGTACGTCGTTATTTGCGTAAGATGATTTACAAATGACATATTACCACATCTCGGGTCTAGCGGTATGCTGTGGTAAACAGTGTAAATAAGATATATACCTACTAGGCCCCGTTTTACTAAAATTTACGTAAGTTTTTTCGTAAGTTTTCACTTACGTAAAAGTTACGAGATTCTTAAGTGCGTTTTACAAAGCTTGCGTAAGTATTTTCGTAAACTTTTCTCAATCTCCGAGCAGAGTTGTCGTTCGTTACTCTCACCATACATCTCTGCAACGGGCTAAATGACAAGAATCTTGTCAAACCGAGGAAAACATGTTTTGTTACTGTTTAACTGTTTCATGTGTAACATAATAAAGTAGACAAAGGAAATATGATTCCGGATACATTATAGGTGCATTCAAAACTGATAAAATTTACCTGTATACAATGGAACTATTTTTTCAAGCCAATTGCAAAAAAAATGGCTGCGCCCATGAATGATGACAATTTAACACACCGATGGATCTAAGTTTGTAAGATAAAAAAAACAAGTTATCGTCCTTTAAAAGACATTTAAGCTTTTCAGAAAATCCCTCTTTTTCACTTTTCCTACCACTAAGACTGATTGGCCGTATGCTGTTTGAACAGCACACAAAACAATCGATTGTCTTTCTTTCACCGGCGTTTGTGTCGCCATTTTGAGTTGTGGTCATGTGACGAAAATATCACGTGATGACGGACTATTTTCTGAGCCAACTACAGAGGTGAATGGGAATACATGGATCCGTGGCGATGAGATAAACCGACTTCTTTGGTTACCGTCGTTAAGGGCTCACAAACAAACGCAGTAAATACATATACAGTATAGCAGAAAGGCTACTTAAATCGTGCTGTCATGACTCTTTCTTTCGATTAAATTCCGAAAAACTATTCCTTTTCATATGTTTCTGCCGATGATGGATTCTCGGCAAGAAATATATGGATACTTGAACTTATTTGCACAAGGATTTGTACAAAAAGTGTGAATTTCAGGGGCTACGGACAATGTAATACATGTGCCAGCAACGTTTTGAACTTCTACGAGAGAGAATGAAGTACCACATAATCCTCAGATTTTCCTAAAAATAATAGAATGAAAGATGATTAATATTTTTGTAAGACTTGTTAGGTTGTCTAAACATCGTATTCGATAATAAATTACACTAAATAACAAGCATTTGAAATATTTATAGATTGCCTCATTCAACACGGAGGTGGAAGTCTGAGAAATGTTTAAATTTCAAGTTAAGGGAAAATGGTTGCCTGATGATTTTAAAAAGTGTAAAGTGTAAAGTGTGCTGTCAATTAACAAACTTGTTAATATCATTGGCGGTAGTTTGTTTTATCTTATGATATACTGCAGACAACGGGTGATCGAGTGGATTACAGCGGCAATCAAACACACATCTTATCAGTTAACAGTTTACCGACATACCCTTTGAAATGGCAGATGTGCTAATCCACCTAAATATGGCTAAGTCAAAAGCTGATTTAATTAAAAAAAAATAATAATAAGTTGCCTTTTGAGTAGAACTTCCAAAACTGTACAAAACAGAACTTAGTCTGATTCATAATTGAAATCTACATGTACCCTCAGTAAAGAATATACGTAAATGTACTTAATTTAAGTAGCAGATTGTTTGAATCCAAGAATAAACTGCATTTTTTTGCACTCTGATCTGTATCTTCACATTCAGCATTCTTCACGCATTCTTCATGCACCAGGGGTTAATGTTAACGTCAAACTGATGGCACGTGCCCCTTTATGGATATGCAGAGGTTATTAAACAAGATTAGCTATTTGAGTGAACGTACTTTCTTTTTATTAGTATTTCATATGTTTTACCTTTGTTTTTCCACTGTAAAATAGTTTAAGTTTTTTTTCGGAGAGTTTCAGAGGGGGAAAAAAACTAACATTAATTAATCCATTGCGTAATATAGCGTTGATCGAAACTCTTTGCTGATGTCCCATTGTCAATCATAATCCAAACTTATAATCTCTTCGTATATCTCTCGTAAGCAGTACACGATCGCAAAGCACATCTTTTAAACTTTTTCTTAAAATTCAAGCGTTGTAAACACACATAATATCGCACTTCTCCAACATTAACAGTCGCTTGTTTGTGAGCCGAAATAGCAGACAGCAAGGCTGCATATCGGGCCAATTAAATGCGATGACCTGATTGGTCAAATATCGATTTCCACGGATCCATGTATGATCCGTTGTGCAAGAGAGTGAACTTTTCTTAACTCTCCAATTGGAGGTATATAAATCAGACGCTCTGATTTATCGCTAGGAATGGAACTTTATCTAAATTTAAAGATACAGCGCGTGAAATTACTTGATTATGGAATAAAAATATCTTTATTACAGTAGTGATATAGATGCATGTATGGAAATACTGTAAAGAAAGCCCGTTTTCCTGTCGCTTGCCTCGTCCTTCTCAGATCACTTTTCGTTCCGGGGATTGTTCGCTCTTTTATTGTGACGTGTTAACACATCAGTCAAGAAACTACCTTGTAATGAATATATATATTACTGAATTTTGTTTCAAGATAGTAAATACTGTTGCAAATGTGACCACAATTTTAGAGAGATTGGAAACACAACTGACTCAGCACACACATAAAATCGACACAGAAAATACAGGATACGGTACAATTAAAAATCAGTATGACTTGACTATTGCAATTCCCTATTGTCAAATGCCCCTAAATATATCATAGACAAGTTGCAGAGAGTTCAAAACTGCGCAGCTCGACTCATAGTTAAGGAAGCGTGACCATATCACGCCCATCTTTAAATCATTACATTGGCTTCCAATTCAAGCACGTATTGACTACAAACTCTGTGTTCTTTGTCACAATTATTTTTCGGGGCTATCCCCAGTATACCTCAGTAGTCTTCTTAATCAATATATGCCTTCTAGAAACCTGAGGTCCTCGTCAGATTCCCGTATATTAAATGTCCGAAGAGTCCGCACAAAGATGTACGGTGAGCGAGTTTTGCATTCTGTGCTCCAGAGCAGTGGAATTCACTTCCATATAGCATAAGGCATATACAATCATCTGAAGCCTTTAAAAAGGCACTAAAGTCACACCTATTTCTTATTCATTACAGCTAAATTGTCTCCACAACATGAAAAGTGAACCTTATGATGTAGTTCGTGTGAATTTTTTGTAAGTTTGTGTGCGAGTTTTTGTATGAGATTGTACAGCGCTGTGTGCCTGGTTTGTCCGGGATATAGCGCTATATAAATGTACATTATTATTATTATTATTATGAAAACTGACACTTCAATAACAAATTTATATTTTGATTCAGGTCCATCGACCGATTCCAAACAGACACCCAATCTTTATCCCTTTACCACACGACCCCCGACCCTGAGGTAGAGGTCTTTTGAAAACATTGTGGGAAAAGTAGAAAAGGCTGGTAATCAATATTTTCTACTTTTTCCACAATGTTTTCTACCTTGGCAAAGAACGTCAGTTCATTCGTTCCGCTTTCAGCTTTGTCACCTGCAGATGCTTTCAGTTTGAAAATCAAAGTAGCAAAAATCCGACTATTGTGAGCTTAACTGTGTCTTTCGAGGGAGTATCCTTGGGAAAGACATTTAAAAGCCCTAGCCTAGCACTGGTGAAATCCAGGACATCCGTGTGTATGATATGACTGAAATAATGTTGAAGTGCTGTAAAACACCGTTCGTTCAATCAATCAATCAATCAATCAATCAAAATGTGTTCTGTATTCTTCTAGCGATACATCTCCTGTAAATACGTGAAGATAATTCCAGAATACGAACAACCATCTGCATCGCTAGTCCTTTCTTTAACCCATATCCTGCTAAACAAGTGAAATTGAACTTTCAAGCCGATAGTAAAAGCTCAAATGTTGTTATTCCAAAGTCATTTTGAGAGAAAATATCTCCATATCGGCCAGTGAAGATTCGGATCAGACTGCACGTTCTGCAGCCTAAGGGTTAATCCAATGCTCACTTGGTCTTGTCTAATTAGTGATATAAAGCAATAGGGTACAGATGTAACGTTTGAAAATACTATTTGTTTTCTTATAAAATGATGTAATTGTTGAATAGCATTTTCTCCTTTTCCCACAATGTTTACAAAGGGACCCTTCCCCAGTATCGTAAAAACTTGGGATTGTTTGGTAAAAGGTTAATAGAATAACAGTTTAACATAATAGTTGTATGGTGTTTAACGCCGTTTTAAACATTATTTCAGTTATATCGCAGCGGCCAGTGCACCTATCCATGCTTTCCTGGAGTTTCTGTTACCAGTACTCCGCACAATATTCTTTCCAAGCCACTGGCTGCTTTCCAACATAACCATCGTCGAAACAATGGTCAGCGGTGAGAGAGGAATGAATGACTATCATCAATCCTCGGAAAGAAATTGGCCGAGCCGGGGATCGAACCAGCGACCTCCTGTTCTCAAGTCTTGTACGTATACCGACTGAGCCACTGGGCTCGGCTGTTGAATAGCAACATCGGCAGGGTAGTCCGAGCCTCGATGCTCATATATTGTTCGATTCGTTTTTTCTTTTTTTTTTTTTTTTTTGTTTTTTTTTTTTTATTTAGAGATTCTGGGTTCGATCCTCAGTGGAATCACCGTTAACATGAATTTTTTCACAAGGCATTGTTGGGCTCTGACCTAGTGAAGGAGAAACAGATGAAACACTCGCAAGAGTGTGCCGTGACCTTCATGCAACAGTGAAAAAATAGTTTTCAGAAGCTGCAGAAATCGCCTTATTTAGAGTTAAATGTCACCCAGGATGATCTAATTCTACCGGATTCTGTGCTTCGCCAATCCGTATTTTTATTAAAATTGTTTCTCGATTAATTATTCTAACTAGTTCGAACCCCGCTGATATCGGCAACACTTACGCAAAAGTTAAGGCAGGATTTTTTGTTCGTAAAGTTACGCAAAAACTTACACTTGAATCAGTTACGAACCTTTTTAGTAAAACACACTTACGCATTTTCTTTAGAGTTACGTAAAAACTTACGAAAATTTTGTTCGTAACTACCTTAGTGAAAGGGGCCCCTAGTCTGCATATTAAAAGTTTACTACGGACACAGACAAAAGCATATGTACTGATCTACTCTTTGTAAAAAATCCCCCGATATTTACTGCATGTTTGTCTATATATTATTAGCCACTTATTTAACGAAGTAATCTGGTACATGTATATACCGAATGGGGTCAGCCATTTTCAATATTATTGGTCTGTAAAGTTAATTGTTCATCAAGCACAATGTCAGCGGAAACTAGTGAACTTACAATAACAACTATTTACAGTTCCGTTCTTCAGACATGCAAGTATTTATTGGTCACATTTTAGGCAGAAGTTGAAGCTTGATCCAGTAATATAACAAAATAGCACTCCATTCTCCTTTGTTCGCTTGAGCTTGCGGATGGATAACAGCAGACTTTTCCACTTCGCAGGTCTCTATCTATCAGTCTCCCTCTCCCTGTCATGCCCCCTCTCTCTCCCTCCTCTCTCTCTGTCAAAGCTACATTCATACACTAGTTCATTGATGGATATAAGTCACGCTCTGGCAAATGGGGGCTTAATGCATCCCTGTGATGCATCAGACCAAGTAAGTCATCACATGATCATGGATCCATAAAGTCCATTTTATCTAACAACTGACTGAATCATGAGGTAGAATGGTCCTTTGACTCACAAAAAATTGACCGATAATGAAGTTTCGGCCCAGGTCAGCCTGCGCGAACCGCACAGGCTGACTTGGTCGATACTTCTCGCAGATGCACTAAGCCCCCTTTTCACAGAGCATGGCTCATATAAGAATGGCGAAAGGGATGTCGTTTCTTCGGAAAAGGTTTCCGACCTTAGTAAACTCATAAGTCTGCTCGTTTCGTATTGATTATTGGGATATGGTGATATGTAGACCAAATATAAATCATCTAATGTGAAATGCGGAATGTATTTAGCGCTAAACGATGAAACTTGGACAGAATCCGCACTTTTTAATTAACCCTTTATCACACAATGCCGACTTTTAACGACCTTTAGAAAGAAGACTTTTGAAAACATTGTGGGAAAAGGAGAAAATGTTGGTAACCAGTATTTTCTCCTTTTCTCACAATGTCTTCTACCCTGTCAAAGACAACTTCCACAATTTTAGCCAAATTTAATTTGGCGTCTGCATATGCCTTGGGTTCGGACAAATCTAGAACTTTGTCGTTCAGTAAAGGGTTAATTTCAGCGTGTGTATTAAATTTTAATGGCGATACCTTTAACAGACTTCCACTATTCGATAGTCTTTAATAGAAACTGATTCCAGGTTGTTATTTTTTTCTAGAAATGTTTTATTGATAAATTAACATAGCAAAACCCCTATATTACATATTTCGAGGTAAGATCTGAAAAATTACGACGTGGGAGATATTTATACATGTTTCGCACACTATGTTCGTCGATGCGGCCACACTAGATGACATTTTTACATTGCAAAAATTGCAAACACTGCATTGCCAAGGCTGCCAGAATATCTTTTCAAGACTGACGATGTAGACCTAAGATCTAACTGGACTTTTTTTTTTACAGTCTCATCTTGATCTACAATCTTCTCAAAGCAATTTAAGTTAAGAGAGTTACTTAAACCTTTACCAAACGACAAGATTTTAGACTTGTCCATATTGAAAGCATTAGCAGAGGACATCAAACGCTGTGAGTTGCCTCTAAGTGGGCAGAAAACATTGGTGGAACGGAGAAAATGAAGGTTACCGGTATTTTCTCCATTTTCAACAATACTTTCCAAAGCATATCTATCATGGTCGTTTATTTTGAAATAGGTTGAAGGGGTCATTATTTCAAAAACAGATTGAAGGTGCCATTAGTCTGAAATAGATTACAGGTGCCATTATTTCGAAATGGATTGAAGGTGTCATTATTTTGAAATAAACTGAACTTGCCGTTACCCCCTGCAATAAGTTTGCACCTGTCACCACTCAAAACATCCCTGTAAGATATGAAGAATCAATATGAATAAGTCTTTCATACCAAACGACAAAATGTTCGACTGGTCCAAATAGAAAGTATTTGCAGACGACAAATCAAATATACCCTAAAATAATAAGATCTGTCTCTGAAAGGGTAGAAAGCATCGTGGAAAAAGAAGAAAATGCTGTCAATTAGCATTTTCTTCTTTTTCCGCTATGGTTTCAAACCCGTCTTTCCCAGGGTCGTGAAAACACATGTTTTTTGGAATAGTGATAACAAAAATAAGTTTGTGATACCTAGTAAAGTGAACAATTTGCAGGAATTTCCAAGATACCTGGTTTACGTGAAGCAATGTTTCGGTGCCCCAATGTAGTGTCTTACCCAAGTTTGGCTTGTTTGTAAAGCAACGTCACTGAGCTAATTACCGTTTGAAACAAATTTCTGAAGTAAGCGTCACACTAGAGATGGTTGAAAGGTAACCGGAGAATTAGCTTAACACTTTACATTTTTGATATGACTACTTTTCAAATGAAAAAATATTACCAGGGTTACATTGATAACATACTCATGCTATGTGAAAAGAGGATATAATGCATAATTATTATGCAAACAGTATACAACCAAGTCTGACATGAGTCGATACATTTTGCTACTTGTAAATTTTCTACAAATCCAAGGACAATTCTACCCCATGATTCATTCAGTTGTTGTCAGATATGGCTTCATGATTATGTAATGTCTGGCTTGGTTTAATGCACTATCACGAATGCGCATTGAGGCCCTTTTCCCAGATCGCAGCTCTTATTTAATTTACATATGCTACTAAAGTAAACAAGAACACAACTTTCGGGTACCAGGGCTCAGGGTTTTTTTTTTTTTTTTTTTTGTGATAATTCTAAGTCGACGGTAAATTTATGTCAAAAATATGGTTACCTGCCCTTAATGAATGGGTACCCCTTCTAATAGTCAACGACTAGCCCAAGTTTAAAGTAAAAATCTCCAGGAATGACAAAGATGTGAGAAAAAAAAACATTGCACGACCACGCAGACGGCGCTTCGGACCAAACAGACGGCGCCGACGACCACGCAGACGCCACCAACGACCACGCAGATGACACTGTCCACTATGCAGACGACGCCGGCGACCACGCAGATAACGAACGGGATATGACGAAACTAGAGGTCGTGAAGAGGTGAAAACAACATTAGAACGAGTATGATCCCTGCTGAAGGATTTGCTCAAACCGACGCAGACGGCGCTGACGATCACGCAAACGCCATCGACTACCACGCAGAAGACCATGCAGATGACGCCGTAACGTAAGTGCTATGACAGTACCTTAGATTTTCTTCGAAAACAGCTTAATTAGAAATAATAGAATACCGTGCTCTATTAGAGGTCCGATGGCAGCCAAATGTATACAATACTGTGTATAAAATACAGGTAGGCTACATATTATTCATACCATTTATAAGTATGATGATTATTACAAGTCTGATGATCTTTCAAAGTGCGCTTGGTCAAAGTTCCAGTCGCTGGCAGAAAAATGAAAATTAAAACCTGAACTAATGTTTCTAACATGTATACCCAAGGCTGCACGTTCTGCCATATAAGCTTACCATATGTCAACGATCATTAACTTATCGCATACCTTTCCAAAACGCATAAACTTCATATTCATTTCACCAACTATAATATGTTTTAGCCAAGAGTTTATATCCCATTACATGAAAACACACACACACGCACCAAACGAATACTGGGAATGTCATTCTCTATTGCTGATGCACTCCCTATGTAATACCGATTTGGAACGCTCGGAATTATATCCCGATTTGCTGCTGGAGCAGAGACCTCCATTTCACTACAACAACATCAGCGAGAGTATTAATTGCTTTCGCGGGTGTTCCTTATACATGTGTGTAGATGAAGTCCCAAATATGTTCCACTCAGAGCGGGAGATCTTGAGGGTCAGCCCAAAGCATTGATCCCTTTTATAAGAAAAAATGAGTACCCCACAAGTTCCCTTCATGCAGTATTTGCGTCGAGAGGATTATCCCTCAAAAATACATCTATACACCGCACTGCCGCCAAACTTTGTCTTCAGACCTGATATGTTCCTTACATCCACCAAAACACACTACTCAAAAAACCATAACGGACTCTGGTGGTACATTTAGGGACTTTACACTTGGCGTCTCCAGACACGCGAACTCACGCCTGTCACATGCAGAAAATATGAAGCAATCTTCATAAAAGAATAAGACGTCATGGCACAAATCCATGCCCCATGTGACACGGTCTCGCAGAAATTCGTGATGGACCTTGCGGTCTCCTAGCAAAACGGTCATTTTCATGAAGAAACTTTGAACAGTCTTATCAGTTGTTCCGTCAGTCAAGGATGAGGGCCGTTAAACTACGTTAAACTACGTGTAAGCACAGCAATGACTCTTGGAAAAGAAGTAGTGTTGCGTTTAAGATCCTGACCGGATCCTCTGGTATGGCCGTGTCTACTGGAGGTAGTTCGAAAGTCTATGGAAAAGACTGGGAGAAATGTCTACCAATCTAGCAATTTCACAAGGAGAAAAACTTCATCTTTTACCATTAAAAGGCCCATGCAACAGCTGTTGTTTTCAAATACCGGCCGACAGCAGTAATTAACACAACAATCCTACACAGTAAGTGCCTTCATGCTGCTGTTGAACAGGCTCTGCAAACTTAAAAGAAATGAATACAGGAACAAGTCCTTGTAAAGATGGCTTAACAAAACATTGGGTAGGCATCCCAAAGTTCCCCATGTACCACATTTTCAAACTCACGCACAGGTACTTTGATTTGCAAATTTCATACGGGAGGGTGTACATGTATATCTTCAACGGTTTTTAATTCCAATAAAAGTAGCAAGATTATAAGCGTTCCTTTAATTCTTTTCAGCAGTGTAATGCAATAACAAAACTTTACCTAAGTTCACCGATTCCCTAATCACTATGGCAACGATAGGTGTCATTAAGCTGGGCAAACACGCACATGAGCGTTCTCTGCAGAGTCGTTCTCACAGGTAAATTTATGTTATATTTTTTCCTCAAAATATTATCTTTTACCTACATAATATGTACCTCTTTCGTGTACAGACCTACTTGCTATTAAAGCATGTTCCGAAACCATTCCATGGGGGTTTGCTGATAATTTGCAAGGCAAAAAGTCATCAACGTCACCAAACTTTCTTCACCGCGTATCTGGGACGTCACAGTCGGAAAGACATGGTGCCAGATCTGGGGAAGATTTGGATGCTTCAAAGTCTCAATCTCCAGCTCCATATGTCGGTCGCTTTGTTAACGAAACAATTGTAGAAAAATGCAAAATTATCAATTAGAAGAAATATTCTGCGGATACCATAACCTTCTTCATATGTGTCTTTGGCCCGCTAAATCCTGACGCGGAGGACAGGGAGGGACCTTAGTTTCCGACTCTGTCCCTAGACCTTGCATTACAGGACGAACTATGCTCACATTGGCTTTTCCCAATGAATCGGGAATTTCCAAAGAATTTCAGTAGGTATAAAACCACAGACCTGTATGAAACAAGATTATTTTTTGCACAGCCAATCCACGCTATCCGCGTCGAAATAATTTGCAAGAGTGCCCCGCATGTGTTTCACTATAGATGATCTTGAAGGTTTAGCTGAGTGAGGTTTTCATTGGTGAAAGATACCTGCGTGTAAAACAAGAGAGCCATAAAGTCCCTGAGGTCGCCCACCTGAGCTTTTGGCCCAATGTGACCCATTTCCAATATTTTCCTAAATATCGAGACAAACATTCTAACCATTTTTATAAGTATTTGACAGAAAATGACCCATATTTACACACACCCCAAATATCATCAAGATAAACATTCTACCTAACTATAACGAGTATTGGCCTAACAATATGGCCTCTAGAGTGTACACAATGATTTTCTAAAGATTTGACCTGGTGACCCAGTTTTAAACCTGACACGAACCAATTTCTAACTCGTCTGAGATACAATCAAGTCAAACTTTCTGACAAACTTTCTAGAGTTTTGACTGAAAATGTGGCATCTTGAGCGTACATAAGGTTGTCACTGTCCAGAGATGTAATCAAGAAAAACATTCTGAGCGCTTTTCATGATCATTGGACAGAACATGTGGTTTCTAGAATATATATAAGGTTTTTCTAAGCTTTGATCTGGTGACCTACATTTTGCTCTAACGAAACCCATTTTCGAACTTGTCCAAGATATCACCAAGACAAACATTCTGAATAGCTTTCATGAGTATTGGACTTAAAATGTAGCTTATAGAGTGTAAACAAGGTTTTTTCAAAGAACTGACCAGGTGACCTAGTTTTATAACTACCACAACCTATTTTCAAACGAGTCCGATAAAATGTGGCCTCTTGAGCATACACAAGGTTGTTCTGATATTTGACCTAGTGACCAAATTTTTCAACCAGTGCTACCCGTTTTCAAAGTTGTCCAAGATTTCATCAAGACA
This sequence comes from Tridacna gigas, assembly GCA_945859785.2. Taxonomy (NCBI): domain Eukaryota; kingdom Metazoa; phylum Mollusca; class Bivalvia; order Cardiida; family Cardiidae; genus Tridacna; species Tridacna gigas. The sequence continues at coordinate 43,943,476 of OX244030.2, read as the reverse complement.
AACATTCTTACTAACTTTCAAGAGTATTGAAGTGAAATTTAGCATCTAGAGCATACATAAGATTTTTCTAAGATTTGACCAGGTGACCTAGTTTTTTACCAGACGTGACCCATTTTCTAACTCCTATAAGATGTCATCAAAAAAAAAAAAAAAAAACATTCTGACCAACTTTCATGAGTATTGGACTGAAAACGTGGCCTCTGGAAAGTACACAAGGGTTTTTAAAGAATTTACTGGTTTTACTGGAATTTAGTTTTTGACCGGACGTGACCCATTTTCAGACTCGTCTGAGATATTATCAAGACAAACATTCTGACAGTTTCGTGAGTATCGGACTGAAAATGTAGCTTATAGAGTGTACACAAGGTAAAAGTTGACGACGCACACCGAACGACGCACGACGGACGATGGATGGACAGACACAGCACGATAACATAAGCTCACCCACTTTGTGCACAGGTGAGCTAATAAAGTAATCAATACAAATTTCAGTTTATGGATGTAATTAGTCCTTGTTATTTTGAAATTCGCCAGCTGTTGATTTGTGGCAGTTGGTTAAGCAGTTGGTTAAGAAATTATGGCGAATTTCACATCATTTTAAATCTTTCATCCAAATTTATATTTTATCACGACACTAGATGAATATCTTGACACGAAAATTTGTCATGTTAGTGTTCTTGAACTGCCACCATTTACCTGATAATAATGGCGGATTTTAACGAACACAATGGCGAATTTCGCATTATTCCAAAATTTTAGAGATATTTTTTGTTGTATTGATGGGAAATATTGGGATTTCGTTAATCCCACCAAACTTCAAAAATAGCTTAATACTGAATTAATTTGTGTGATTACTGGCAAATCATCAGTAAAGTGCAGATTTTTTTTATTGTGTGTGCTGCCATTTTGTCCCTTTACAAAAAATACAGTTTTCAGTATTAATTCTAAAAATACAAATCAATTTATTACATGATCAGATAAGTTATTTTCTTATGTCTTAAAAACGTTACAAAGTACAGCGTAACAAAATTACGTCGAGTATTTCAGTTTTCCGCTGATAGTACGTCACTATCGGCTGTTTTATGTGCGTCATATGTATGGAAAGGTCACGGTACATTTTCAAACTGCGTCCGTAAACAAATCATGAATCGATGTCTCTATGACAAAGAATTTGAATTTCATGAAATCTAGATATTTCTTTTTTCTGCACGTCAACCAAGGGCGGATGCAGGGCAGGAATCCGGGAATCTGGAACTCCCCCCCCCCCCTTGAAAATTCTAACAAGAGGGCCATTGGCCCTAAAGTTCTCACTTGAATAAGGACATCTTGATTTGATAAAGCTGAAATTTTCAAACTTGTCCGAGGTTTCATCCAGACATACATTCTGACCAAGTTTCATGAGTATCAGGCTGAAAATGTGGCCTCTAGAGTGCATACAAGATTTCTCTAGGATTTGGCCCAATGACCTACTTTTTGACCTGACGTGACGTAATTTCAATCTTGTCCAAGATTTCATCCAGACAAACATTCTGACCAAGTTTCGTGAATACTAGTCTAAAAACGTGGCCTCTAGAGTGCACACAAGTTTTTTTTTCTAAAATTTGACCTGACGTGGCCTACTTTTTGACTCGACCTGGCCAAATTTTAACTTGTCCATAATATTATCAAGACAAACATTCTGCCCAAGTTTCATGAGTGCTGAACAGAAATTGTGGTCTCTATCAGAGTGCACACACGGTTTTTTCTAAGATTTGGCCCAATGACCTGCCTTTTGACCTAATCTGACCCAATTTCGAACTTGTCCGAGAAGTTTAAATCAAAACAAACTTTCAGACCAAGTTTCATGAGTATTTGACTGAAAGTGTGACCTCTAGAGTGCACACAGGATAATTGTTAACGCCTGGACGACGGACACAGCAACAGCACTATTACTGTCATATTCTTCGAAGACAGACATGTCTGCTATGACGCATCACTATCCCGAACAGGATAAATATTAATCATTTCATCATATGACGCGGTGCGTAAATTGTCGCTAAAAATAGCAAGTGGATAGTGGCTATAAAGAATAAGTCTATGGGAAAATCAAGCCAGTCTTTCGCTACAAATTTCTAAAAATACAATAATTTCAAACGTGAAAAGTGATTGTATGAAATACCATTGTTTACCGCAAATCTCTGTATACAGTTTTTAAATACAGTAATGGGAAAACCGGGATTTAGACTGACAACTTTATAATTGACTGGTGATAGGTAATATGCTAGCTAACCATGGCTCGATGAATCGTACCAGGTAGGTTTTAGTGAGTAAACGTACATTTTATTTTGAAATTCGCTGCATCGATTGCCGCCTTGAAAAGTAGTCCGGTTCTGTACACAGAATGCCCAAATCAGATAAGTATGTATTTGAAAAATGCCACCTAGCGGAAGATAATGCGGTGTTTATTATTCATCCTTTAGTGAAATAAAAACGACGCTTGCCACAACGACTTTTCGTCAAATGTCGGGAAGGATTTTAAACGGGCCAGGAATCGAACTCTCGACCTAAACATTACAAACCAGTGCGTTACTGACTGACTTACCGGGGATCGACTCATTAATGTTTAAACAAAAATGTTTTTCATGATATGCGTTTGGTCGGACCACCCCTGAGAAAAATGTCTGGATCTGCGCATGCTAGATAGCAGATGTATTCTCGAAAATAAGTTATGTGTTAACTTTGGGAGTGTTCATTGGCCCACACTCGGTACGAGTACTGGTGTGGTTCCTAGGAAGCAGAATCGATAGATATTAGTATATGTTGTAAAAACTTGCTTCTAAATCGATGGAAAAATGAATTTATTAAAACTGAATAAATTGTGTCCTTACATGTTTATATTCACCACAGCAGGAGGTCCGTGTGATAATAACATTACGTATTTAAGAGTGAGACTCGGCTATTATCGGGAAATTTCGGCACGAACCGAACAATTACCGAAAACAGAAAATGGCAGGATAGGGGCAAAAACTTTAAAAAAAAAAAAAAAAAAAACCAACAGTTTATTTCTGTAAAAGACTCGAATTCATACCAATGTAAAGAGCAATAGTGAGCTTTCTGAATTCATTTGAGATAATATTGACATTTCAACAGAAGGAAAGAATGTTCAACAAATACTTCTAACTTCGGAAAATGTATTTTCATCTAATTTCTGTATAAACCATACGTGCAATGTTCATTTTAAATGAGGACCAAAAGTTCCTTAAATTAAATGAATTAAACTTAGTTCATTTGAAAGAAGATAAAATGTGTTTGTGTGTGTTTTTTTTTTTTTTTTTTTTAATTCTTGAAATTGGTTGAGTGAATAAGCGTATATCTAACAGGGTCCTTCACAATTTCTGGTTTATTCAATTTCTGATTCGTAACCTTATTTTTTACCTACATTCCAGTTACTTTAGCAGCAGCCTGAATTTGTCTTGGCTGTCACAAAATACAGCCAGGCTTTCAGGGCCTTTAGCACTTTGATTTATGTTAGTATTTTTTACAGAAACCAGAATTGTCATGGGGACCGTATCATTATTACAATAAAGAAAGTAGAAGACTAGGCCTACTTGCAATGAAATAATATTAAATTTACACCATTTGCGGTGTGCATACGAAAATTTGGTAAGATAAGCAATAGATTATCATATTGTTGAAGAAGAAAATGTACTCTATTGCTATAAGGGTACTGGCGTATTCTATGCAATCCGATTTCTATGCAGCAGCATCTCTCACTGAGACTGCAGAAGAAATCGTCCCTGGAGAGATCGTTCCCAAACTAAATGTTGAGTCTTTATTCAACTCATATTTGATTTACTTAACAACTCAATCCCTCAATATCTTCCTCTACTTTTCTTTATCATGCTGGTGAATTAATTCAACGGGAATAAGTAAGTCAGTTGTTTATGATTTTCATCTTTCCAAATGTTTTCGTCCAACTACCGATATACTGATTTCTGCTTTTATGAAAAGTTTACATAGCACTTTTTGGAAATATAAGTGAAGCAGTGGCAGTATTTGTATTTCCCCAGTGAATGAAATACTTGTAAACAGATTTGCAGATAAAATATTAAAGAAAGTTTGCACATGTAAGATCCCTGAAAAGAGAGATGGAGATAGGGAAAATCTGCAAATGAGCCATGCACTGGCAGAAGGGGGTTTAACGCTTTACCACACAACAAAATTGTAGACTAGTCCAAATTCAAAGTATTTGCAGACGACAAAATAAATGTAACTCAAGAATTAAAATTCATTTAGGGAAGGGTAGAAAACATTGTGGGAAAAGGAGAAAATCCTGGTTACCAGCATTTTCTCCTTTTCCTACAATGTTTTCAAAAGGCTTCTTTCTCAGGGTCCTTAAAAGTCGGGATTGTGTGGTAAAGAGTTAATGCATCTCTGAGATGCATCTCTGAGATGTACTGTACCAAGCTAGTGATTTGTAGATTGGCAAAATCTATTTCATATAATAATCAACTGAATCCTGAGGTAGAATGGTCCATTGACATGCAGAAAATTAACCAAAAGCAAACAGTACTGACCAGGTCAGCCTGCGCTGACTGTGCAGACTGACCTGAGTTGATAATTTTTTCACAGAGCAATGCTTAATATATCCATATATATCGTAAGGTACGAACAACAAATTGTGACACTTGTTAATTCAGCGACTACTTTATTGTCGATCTTAGCTTAATAGAATCAAATACACGCTTAACTATGGCAGACTTTACACTTTATCAAACACAGTTAAGCAGAAAAAATTTGAAGACTTCTTGCTAATTTAAATATTATCATATTATACAGGGCTTTAGTTAGACCGGTAAACCCGGGTTTTGACGCACAAAAATCTTCAAATACCCTTTTTGACGCACAGAAAATTCCGATCAAGGGGTCATTTTGACCCCTAGAAATTTTCAGAGATGCATCAAAAAATATATAACAACAATCACATCAAAAGATAATCATTTTAAAGGTGTGAAAATCACCAGAGTGGTGTTAAACATCAATTAAACGCTGCATATAATCAGTGAAATGTGACCAGAAGGTGTTAATTGACTTGTTACCTATGATACGCGTAGGTTGACAACTGGCTTTAAGCTTGCTAAAAGTGATAGACATGGCAATAAATTCAAAATTGGTGTATCCTTTTGAAGTTAAGCATTGAAGTATGGATATTGTAAAACATCTTCACTCGCCGATGTCCACCATTTTGCTCAGCATTTGTACCCAATGATGATCATTAATACTTTTAATTTTATTAAAAACAGTAAGTTAATGAAAGTAACCTATGACACATATATCTGCATCTCACTTCTCACAAAAAGATACCTTGAACTGTCCTTATGAATAAAAATAACTTTAATTATTCAGGCCCAAAATACTTTACATATTTCTGGATGGTACCAGAAGGTGGGTAAATAAATCTTATCTTTATTTCAGCAAAATTTTAATAAGGAATTCTGAGTGAATTTTATTAAGCATAATTTTCTTATTGATTGCTTGGATTGACAAGATTTTAACCTTAGCCTCTTTGAACATATTGTGTGTGTGTATGGGGGGGGGGGGGGGGGGGTCCTCTTTGAAATGTAAAATTTTACAAATCAATTGTTAATTTCACATCTATATTGCAATATTAATGATAAATCCAACAACAAGAAGTTGTTGACTAAAGACTCTTAAATTTTCCATTTTCACTCTTGAATTATTTTGGTTTGACTATTGAAAAATTAGATTTGACCCCTTAAATTTTAGGGTCAAGGGGTCAATGACTCTTGATTGTCAGAGGCTAGCTAAAGCCCTATTATACATGGGTATTTTATGAGGGGATGATTGTGTTAAATTTCCCAAATTCAGTTAACTCTGTACTACATGACAAAAATGTAGACTAGTCCAAATTAAAAGCATTTGCAGACAACATTGTAAATGTAGCTCGAAACATAACATTTGTCTCTTAAAGGGCAGAAAACATTGTGGGAAAAGAAGAAAAGGCTGGTTACCAGCATTTTCTTCTTTTCATACACTGTTTTCAAAAGGCTCCACTCTTGGGATCATTAAAAGTCAGGATTGTGTGGTAAAGGGTTAAACAGTGCCAAATTCCAGTGAAAAAAGATATGCATAGAAATTGTAGAGTTGGTTTTTTTCCAAAAACAGTAAACTGATAAAAATGTCTATGCACCCAAAAGATAGTTTTAAGTGACTATTCAATTCAGAAAAAATGGCCAACATTTTAATCCTGAAACCCTTTTGATCATACACCTTTATTTATGAATTCCTTTTGCATTATGTACATTTCTGGTTTAAATGTCCATGATGGATATTGGCCATCATCGAACTTGACCGTTGAAATATGACCACTTCTGAGTTTTAAAGAAATTGAGTCATTTACCCCACTGGAAGCCCTAAAGTCTAGTGTGAATCAGATGAACGAATCCATATAGAAGCTTTAATGCTGGTTTTCAAAATTAATACTAGTATGGTTTTTCTCAGGGACATTTAAACCAGAAATTATTTGGCATAGGGTTAAAAAATTATTGATTGTCAAGTTTTCTTTCTGTTGCAGTATTCATCTTCAGCTCAAGGATGGGAGGTGAAGTCAAGTGTGACTTTTGTCATACTGGTGAGGAGAGCGATTCAATATGTGGGAGTTTACACAAAGATTCTTACGAAGGAAAGGTGATTGCAGCACACCATAAATGCATGGTAGGACTTATTTTACTGTATGCATTCTGTGCATGATATATAAAAGGAATATTATATGTTTTAACACCTTAGCACACAACAAAATTGTAGACTTGTCCAAATTGAAAGCATCTGCAGACAACATTTTCATTGTGGCTCCAATGATGAAACTTGTCTTTAAGAGAATAGAGAACATTTTGGGAAAAGGAGAAAATGCTGGTAACCAGTATTTTCTCATCTGTCCACAATATTTTCAAAGATTTTTTCTCAGGGTCATTTAAACTTGCGATTGTATGGTAAAGGGTTAATCTGTCAAATTTGAGTCTTGTTAGATCAGAAAGTAGTTCATTGTGTCAAAGTTTAAAGAAACCTTGTTTGCACTCTAGAGGTCAGATTGTCAGCCTAATACTCATTAAAATTAGAATGTTTGTCCCGATGATACCTCTGACAAGTTCAATAATAGGTCAAGTTGGTCAAAAGTAGGTCACTTACGCTCATGTGTTTTACATCATCACAACCAGAATCTCTTCGGCTTTATCAATCCTAGATGACTTTACTCAGGTTAGCACTCTAGGGCCAATGGCTCTTCTGTTTCCACAATGTTTGAAACCCTTCCCATCTTTTGAACCACGTTTAAAATATTTGCTAATGCTTTCAATATGGACAAGTCTGAAATTTTTGTTGTCTAGTGAAGGGTTATCAAACTCTAATAACCCTATACCAAATGATAAAAATTTTTGATAGTCCAAATTGAAAGCATTTGCAGACCACAAAATAATTATGAAAAATTGAATTTCGTTTTGGGAAGGATAGAAAACTATGGGAAAAGAAGAAAATGTTGGTTACCAGCATTTTCTCCTTTTCCCAGAATGTTTTCAAAAGGCTTCTTTCTTAGGCTTGTTATAAAAACAGGATTGTGTGGTAAAGAGTTAAATTCTATTTTGAAGAATACTTCTAAAAAGCATCATGGAGAAAGGAGCATTTTCTTCTTTTTCTTTTTTGCTTTTTACCTCTCAAAAAGCAAATCCTAAGTTATAAAAGCCATGGTCCATTATTCATTTCATTGTCTGCAAATACTTTCAATAGGGACATACATATGAGCCATGCTTCATGAAAAGGGGACTTAATGCATTTGCAAAAGGTATTGACCCATGTCAGCCTGCGCATGGGCCGAAACTTTTTGCTGTCTTTAATTTTCTGCATGTCAAAGGACCAGTCTACCTCATGATTCTGTGGGTTGTTAAACAAAATGGATATTTGGGGGTCCATAATTATTTGCTATCTTGCCTGGTATAATGCATCACAGGCAAGATATCAAATGCTGAAGACTTAATCTGCATGAAAATGTTCAACAAGAGAATGTAGCACATATTATAATGTACAGCCACACATTATAGAAGAAACGATTTGCAAAATCTCAAAAACACCTGACCCATGCTCTGTGAACATGGGTGTTATTGCATCTGCAAAAAGTGTAAACCAAGGTCAGGCAGTATGTGCAGGATGACCTTGGTTGAAACTTTGCGCTATTTGTAAATTGTCTGCATTTCAAAAGAACACTCTTACCTCCAGATTGGGTCAGTTTTCAGAGATAAACGGATTTTATGGATCCATATATATGTGATGACTTGCATAGTATAATACATCATAGAGATGCATTAAACTCTCTGTTCACAGAGCATGGCTAATTTTTTTTTTTGAGGGGGGGGGGGGGAATGTGGCAATTTTACTCTTTATAAAGGGCAGAATTTAAGAGTTTAAAAGTATTGGACATTATCCACTATCTGTCCATTACCAGACTAAGTTTATTAAATACTGGATAAGACTTCTACAGATGGAATTGACTAGATACCCCCAAAATTGTTATAATATGCTTAAAAGATATGATGATTGTGGCAAAGTGAATTGGGTCTCAAAAGTAAGACAATTTTTATTCTCGTACAGATTCGGCATTGTTTGGATATCTCAAGAAATTGGTAACCCATTACAGTTTATAAATGTTTTGAAACAAAGTTTGAAAGATTGCAGTTTTCGAACATGGCATAATGATATGTCGGATTCACGAAGATGTGACTTTTACAAGAATTTTAAAAGTCTTTTAAACGTAGAGGGTTATCTTACATTAAACATACCGTTTCAGCAAAAACGCTTGTTATCTCGTTTCCGCTGTTCAAGTCATAAGTTAAATATTGAATACTGTCGACATTTCAATGTGAACAGAGAAGATAGAGTTTGTACTTATTGTTTTATCAATTATGATGTTTTATTGTTAGAAGATGAGTACCATGCTTTTTTTGTTTGCAAAAAATTTAAATCGATTCGTGAAATGTACTTAATTCTCTTGGTTTAAGCTTAACACTAGCAGGGAAAACTTCCATTGTCTATTTCAGAGTGAGAATATAGGAAAAATCAAAAGATTAACTCTATACGTTACAAAATTAATGGAATGTATATAGAAGTTGGCACATCACTATTTGTTAAAATGTGAAAACAGTAATATTTGTATTGTGTGCTAGAGGCCTTATTACACTAAAAAATATATTGTATTACACTAATAAATATATTGTATTGTATTGTATTGAAAGCAATCACACTTGCTAACAGTTAATCAGTGTTTAATTATAATGTTAATTTCTCTTATAAAATGGAAAACAAAATGCAAAGAAGAGAAAATGCTGCTATGAAGCATTTTCTTCTCTTCCAACAATGTTTTCTAAAGCCATCATGTTTGGGCTTGTAAGACAATGGGATTGCTGGGTAAAAGGTCAATAGAATTGTAATCTTGTGATGTATTGTTGTCTTGATTTTGATTACCTCAGTTTCCTTTCAGCAATACTCTGCTATGCTTGTACAATACAAAACTGATGATTTTGGTGGTTTCAAGAAGAAAGAAGTGGCGAGAGAGATCAAAAGAGGAAGCCGTTTAGTGAGTATCACAAGTTCACAACAAACAAAAAAATTCTGTTGAGAATTAAAACATAAATGAGCCATGCTCTGGCAAAAATGGGGCTTGATGCATCTCTTTGATTCATGATAGCAAGTCAACACGGTATTATACATCCCTTTAGTATAACAACCTGCTGGATCATGAGGTACACTGGTCCTTTCACATGTAGAAAATTGACCAAAAGCAAAAAGTTTCAACTCGGGTCAGCTTGTGCAAACTACACAGGCTGACCAGGGTCAGTAGCTTTTGCAAATGCATTAAGTCCCCTTTTTACAGGGCATTGCTCAAGTATAATATGTAAATTCTACCAAACCAACAGGTTAAACGACCCTGGTAACCAACATTTTCTCCTTTTCCCAGGATGTTTTCTACCCTATCAAAGATAGTCCCATCATTTGGGCCTCATTTAATTTGTTGACTGCAAATGCTTTTATATTGGGCCAGTCCAACATTTTGTTGTTTGGTAAAGACTTAAATCACTCTTTTGTCCATATTGACCAATGGCCTTTACCAAGAAAGAATCAAAGCATTGAAAACACTGGTGTGACATTTGTAGAAATAATAATTTGAAAAATAAACAACAGAAATAGTTTCAAAATATTCACTTGAAAGTCATCCTACTATAATATAGTTAGGCAAAATCCGATGGAGAAGGGTGCAATCTTGCGGGACGAACAAGTCTGGGCAAACAAGCCCTGGGACGAATAAGTCCAGGAATGAACTGGTTTTGGGACGAACAAGCACAGTATGGGTGTATCATTACGACACCATAGAAGGCCATAGTGGATAAAGCTATTTTCGATAAAAAGGAAGTATTTTAACGATCAATGTCCTAATCCACTTTATCATAATATGTTCTCTACCCTATCAAGAGACCATATGATCCTCATTAAAATTGTCGTCTACAAATGCTTTCAATTTGGACAAGGCTAAACATTTGTTGTCTGGTAAAGGGTTAAAAAAGGAGTGATTGAACTCTTTACCAAGCAACAAAATTTAAGACCTGTCCAAACTGAAATAATTTTCAGATAACAAAATTAAATGTGACTCAAAAACTGCAATTTCTCTGTTGTAGTGTCAAAAACTAGAAACAGTGTGGGAAAAGGAAAAAGTGTTGGTTACCAGGTTTTTGAGCTCACCTGAGCACGAAGCCATTGTGATTGTGCTGTGTCCAGCGTTTGTCGTCCGTCGTGCGGTGTCAAGATTTTACCTTGTGCGCACTCTAGAGGCCACATTTTCAGTCAGATATGCCTGAAACTTGGTCAGAATGTTTGTCTTGATAAAATCTGGGACAAATTTGAAATTGGGTCATGTCAGATCAAAAAATAGGTCACTGGGCTAAATCCAAGAAAAACTTTGTGTGCATTCTAGAGGCCATATTTTCAGCCTGATACTCTTGAAACCTGGTCAGACTGTTTGTCTTGATAGTCTCTTGGACAAGTTCAAAATTTGGTCATGTTTGGTCAAAAAGTAGGTCACTAGCCTAAATCTTAGAAAAACCTTGTGTGCCCTCTAGGGGCCACATTTTCAGCCTGAAACTGATGAAAGTTGGTTAGAATGTTAGTTTTGATGATATCTTGGACAAGATCAAAATTGGGTCATGTTGGGTCAAAAAGTATGTCACTGGGCTAAATCTTAGAAAAACTTTTTGTGCACTGTAGTGGCACATTTTCTGCCTGATTCTCTTGAAACTTGTCGGGTCAGAAAGTAGGTCACTGGGCCAAATCTTAGAAAAACCTTGTGTGCACCATAGAGGTCACACACAGTAGGTCATGTACACTCATCTGTATTTCATCATTAAAACCAGGCTCTCTTCAGCTTTATCAGCTGTAGATGACTTTACTCAGGTGAGTGCTTTAGGGCCAATGGCCCTTTAGTTTTCTTTTCCCACAATGTTTTCAAAATGCCTTTTTCATCAGGCTTGTCAAAACTCAGGATCACATGGTAAAGGGATAATTCACGTCTGTTATTCAGTGAGCGTTCTAGCTCCGCTGACTCAAAGTGATTTAGCTTATTACATGGCCATGATGTTTGTGCTTGTTATGTGTTTGTCTTGTTACCTTGTATTTCAGACATCTCTGTTAAACTCTTTGCCACAAAACAAAGTTTCAGACTTGCCCATATTGAAGGCATTTTGCAGATGACAAATAATATGATTGTGGCTCTGACTCCAATGGTAGGATATGTGTTTGAAAGTGTAGATAATATTGTGACAAGTGGGAAAAGAAGAAAATGATGTTTGCCATAGCAAAAAAGAAAATGAAAGCGGGGAAAAAAATCATAAATCGGCTCCATACCAGGAATTTGACTTTTCTGCAATTTAGACTCGGTAGAGTATATAAGGAACCTGAACCCTTTACCAAGCTACAAACTTTTAGACTTGTCCAAGTTGAAAGCATTTTCAAACAACAAAATAAATTTAACTCAAAGAGTGAAACTTGTTCTTGGAAAATTAGAAAACTTTGAGGGAAAATGAGAAAATGCTGGTTTCTAGCATTTTCTCCTTTTCCCACAATGTTTTCAAAAACTTTCATTCTCATAGTTGTTAAAGCTTGTGATTGTATGGTAAAGGGTTAAAGCAACTCATAGCGTTTTATGAAAACAAACACAAACAAGAAGTTAATAAAAGGACATATAGGACAGAAGCCGCACATACAAAAGCCACATGCACTTAACACAGAAATATGATACTGAATTATGTGTATCTTCTGATTTTTTGGCTGTACATGGTATGTTTATGAACAAAAAAGAGAATAGTAAAGTTTTAATGGGTATGACTGATTTCATATTGAGAAATAAAAGATCAAAGATAACAATATCAAAAATCAAAAGATAATTACTACATAATATTACTTGATTTGCAGGGTGGTAAGTATGTTTATAGACCGTCATTAAACTCTGATTTATCTAATCACATTCATATTAGAAAACATCATTTTAGATAGGAATATTCAATGTAAAATAAGTTTCAACCCGTGACCAAACAATCATGACTTGTATGTTCTTTTGAAAAAAAATACAGATCAGAAGTCATTGCTCAACTAATGTGTTCACATATACATTGTATTACAGTTGATTATAGTTGATATCTCAGGTCATTTGAATACATAAGGAAACCATGTGTACCAGAAGCTATAGATCAGATCATACAATAAAATAGATTTTTTGTTTGCTAGAGCATAAATTACCAACAAAACCGATTGATTTTGAAAATTTGGGGATATAAGGTCATGCTCATGATGTATTACTTTATTTGATAACAGGCCTTTTGTCTTTGTCCCATGGGACAGTTCTTTTTGTGTGTGTGACATAATAATTATTATACTGAGTATATTCAAATCAGAATGACAAAATGACGGAATTGAATTTTCTGTCTTATTCAGCTTCCATTTGAAGGATAATATGTAATCCATAGCGGACCAGTATGAATTTTTGGGTCCAGATTCACTAACAACAAAATACTCCCTCTCTTGATGAAATTATATTCAAATCAGAATGACAAAATTGGTGGTATTAGACCAAAGTGCAGTTATGGAGTGGAATGGCAAACTTTACGCAAAATCATATTTTGTTTTCCCATGCACGTAAATATACTATGTATAAGTGGATAGTTACAAAGAAAAAGGGCTAATTCAATTGGATGACAAAGTTTACACCTGTTTAAGATATATATTATAGATCTACATTAGTTCTGTTCAAGAACCAAGACATAATTGGGGGAAAATATTGTGACAGAGGGAAAAAAAGGGTGGAAAGAAAGGGGTCAGAGAATGGAACCCTGAAGTTAACCCCAATCAAGATAAAAAATTACTGTTTGGCTGACCATCTAGCCCTGAGTATATCTTTTTCAAACAAAGAAATTTCATGCTTGTCCAAATTGAAAGCATTTGTGAATAATGAATTGAAGTTGGCTAAAATCATGAAATATGTGTTTAAAAGGGTAGAAAATATTGTAGGAAATGGAGAAAATGCTAGTTATCAGCATTTTCTCCTTTTCCAAAAATATTGTCAAAAAGCTTCTTCCTCAGGGTTGTTAAAACACAAGGTTGTTTGCTAAAAGGTTTACTGAATGTTTCTTTGTTTCTGTTTTGCACTACAAAGATGGTTGTTGTATCATTGCAGGCTTGTTACCTATGTAAGGTAGGAAGAAACAGAAAGAAAAGTGAGATCAAAGGAGCAACATCTGGGTGTGCACTAGCTTCCTGCAGAAAAACATTCCATTATTACTGTGTGTCAATGAACCCAAAAACTGTGGCAAAGAGATACAAAGTGTCAGCAGGAAATAAAGAAGTAATTTTGTACAGGTATCTTGTTTGTTTTTTATATGTGAATATGTATTTGTCGTGTGGCAGACCATTTTTTGAATATATTGTGACCAAAGAAGAAATAATTATTGTTCATTATGATTTCACCTTGTGCTAAAATATTTTCTGACTGCTGTTTTTCCTCAGGCTGAAATTTTTGTGACTGCTCTTTTTTGTAAATACATGTTTGTATCTTGACTTATGTATCAGTGTTTAGAATGACAGACATGCTCTTTGTAGATCACATGTTTCCCAGATGCCACTGAATAAAACTTTCTACATTCTTAGAGATTACTGTTACCTATAGTGTTTATGTTTTGTAGTAGTTGGAGATGAGACCTTTTGCTTACCTGGTTTATTCACAAGACACTGAACTCTTTACCACACAACAAAATTTTAGATTTGTCCGTATTGAAAGAACTTGCAGGTAACAAAGCAGATGTGACTCAAATGACTCTTTGAATGAGCAGAAAAGATTGTGGGAAAAAGAGAAAATGCTGGAAACCAGCCTTTTCTCCTTTTCCCACTATGTTTTCAAGGGCCTTCTTCCTTGGGGTAGTTAGAACTGAGAATTGCTGGGTAAACGGTTAACCTGTAAGTTAACCTGACTTAATCAACCTTAAAAGTAAAAGCTTAAAATTTTGCCTTCCACATTCCAAGACCAGCCATTTGGCAATGAGATGGTAGATGTCTAGAGAGCTTGGGAAAATACAATATGCTTTTTGTACTTAGTGTTGTAAAATATACAGTGGCACAGAAAATGCTGCCTGATCTTGGGTCAGCCGAGTCAGATATTTTTATAGGATTTTTTTACTGTTGATTTTACAGAATGTTTTACTTTCTTACTAGCTGATGAGGTCTAGTTCATTTTATGTAGCTGTCTATGGGCTAATGACGGCAATCAGATATAAATGAAGGATATGTTGTCAGAGTATGACATTCTGTTGATATTATGCTTTGCTTTCCAGGGTGTTCTGCTCCAAGCTACATGAAGAGCTCTATAGAGATAACATCAGTAGTAAGTTATTTCAGTTCTACAATGAATGGTGCCATCTTTTATTTCTTTACCATTTAATTCTTTCTGTGCCAGCCGAGACCGGTAGCTCAGTGTGTCACTTACAGGGCTTGAAACCAGGTTACCCAGTTTGTTTTATTTCTTTCTAAGGATTGGTGATAGTCATTGTGACAAAATTGGTTCCTATCTAGCCGCTGGTCATTGTTTCAATTATGGCTTTGTTGGAAGTAGCCAGTGGCTTGGGAAAAATATTTTGCAGAGTACTGGTAAAGTATTGACAAGTATCGATAACCAGGAAAGTATTGATAAATGCACTGGTTGCCCAGGTAGAACTGGCATAATGTTGAAAATGGCACTTTACAAACAAACAAATTTTCAACTCCAAATATATGAGCTGTGCTCTGTGAAAAGGGGCTTAATGCATATGCGAAAAGAATCAACCCAAGTCAGCCTGGGCAGTCCGTGGAGGCTGACCTGGACTGAAACTTTTTGCTGTTTGTCAATTTTCTGTATGTCAAAGGACCAGTCTACCTCATGATTTAGATAGTTGTTCGACAAAATGGATTTTATGGATCCATGGTAACATGACGGCTTACTTGGAATCATCCATCACGGATATGTATTAAGCCCCCTTTTGCCAGAGTGTGGCTCATATAAACTTGATCTCTCTCCATGACTGCAAGTATCAAGTATAATGTGTGGAAACTCAGAAAGGTTTTTTATCCTATAAGTTTAGACTGAGCAAGTGGATCATATAGATCCAAGGTTAGACTGCATGTTCTGTGCAGTCTGATCTTGATCTATGCCATATGCAAAAGCCCATGTTTTTGCCCAATTCAAAGGTTGATTTAGAAAATATCTATAGTATGTAGGAAGGGTATTTCTTGACTCTTTGCACATATTGATAAAAGTAAAACCAGATTAGAGTTGTTTGAAATTTCCTTTCAAATTTTTACTTTAATATAAAGTTTTATTTTTAAGCATAATTTGTGTTGGCTTTATTTAACACTTTACCACAACATTTTGTTTTTTAACAACCCCAAGGAAAGTAACTTTTGAAAACATAGTGGGAAAGGGAGAGAATGCTGGTAAATTGCATTTTCCCCTTTTCCTACATTGTTTTCTACCCTTTCACAGACAAATCCATTTACTTGAGCCACACTGAAGTTGTTATCTGTAAATGCTTTCAATATAGACAAGTCTGAAATTTTGTTATACGGTAAAGGTTTAAGACATGTGAAAGTAAAATTAGGAAAAACATACAAAAGTTTATACTCATGTTGGCTAATTGTAGAATTTCATGTTTTCAATCATTAACAGGTGAGAAAAATTTGAGACTGATTTGAGCCATGATTTGGCAAAAGAGGGCATAATGCATCTCTGTGACGCATTATACCAATGCGGGGGGGGGGGGGGGGGGGGGGGGGGCTTTTTGTCCATGGAGGCTTTTGTCCTATGGGGCTTTTATCCATTGAGGCTTTTGTCCCATAGGGGCTTTTGTCCTAGACCCAGTGACATAATATTATACTGAGTATGACAAAATGACAGAATTGAATTTTCTGTCTTATTCAGCTTCCATTTGAAGGATAATATGTAATTCATAGCAGACCAGCATGAATTTTTCGGTCCAGATTCACTAACAACGAAATACTCCCTCTCTTGATGAAATTATATTCAAATCAGAATGACGAAAGTGGTGGTATTAGACCAAAGTGCAGTTATGGAGTGGAATGGCAAACTTTATGCAAAATCGTATTTTGTTTTCCCATGCATGTAAATATACTACATGTATATATAAGTGGATAGTTACAAAGAAAAAAGGCTAATTCAGTTGGATGACAAAGTCATCTCATAGTTATCTCATAGTTATGGATCTATAAAAACCATTATGTCTAGTAAGTGACTGTATCATAAGGTAGACTGGTCCTTTGACATACAGAGAATTGACTAGTAGCAAAAAGTTTCGACCCAGTTCAGCCTGCGCAGATTGTGATACCTTTCGCAGATGTACCAAACCCCCTTTTCACACAGCATGGCACATTTATATTTGAAGCATACGTTTTGCAGTTGATAAATGGAATTAGGCTTGAATGATTGGATTTAGCATTAATGAAAAATTAGAAAATGCTGGGTATCTATAGTTTCTTGTTAGCTCACCTTAGCACAACGTGCTAAAGGTGAGCTATTGTGATCGCCCTATGTCCGGCGTCCGGCGTCCGTCGTCCGTCAACAATTTCTTTAAACATCTTCTTCTCCTAAACCACTGGGCCAATCTTGATGAAACTTGGCAGGGATGTTCCTTGGGTGAAGCTCTACAAAAATTGTTCAAAGAATTGAATTCCACCCACAACTCTGGTTGCCATGGCAACAAAAAGGAAAAAAAAGCAAAATCTTTGAAAATCTTCTTCTCTGAAACTAGAAGGCGCAGAGCTTTGATATTTGGTATGTAGCATCTCCTAGTGGACCTCTACCAAGTTTGTTCATTTTATGCCCCTGGGGTCAAAACTGACCCCGCCCCGGGGGTCACAAGTTTGAGCATAGTCATAAAGAAGGAAAACTTTAAAAATCTTCTCTAAAACTTGAAGGCGTAGAGCTTTGATATGTGGCGTGTAGCATCTCCTAGTGGACCTCTACCAAGTTTGTTCATATGATGCCCCTGGGGTCAAAACTGGCCCTGCCCCGGGGGTCACAAGTTCGAAGATAGGAACAAAGAAGGAAAACTTTAAATTTCTTTTTCTCTTAAACGGGAAGGTGTAGAGCTTTGATATTTTGTATGTAGCATTTCCTAGTGGACCTCTACCAAGTATGTTCATATGATGCCCCTGTATCAAAACTGGCCCAGCCCCGGGGGTCACAAGTTCGAACAAAGGAACAAAGAAGGAAAACTTTAAAATTTTTCTTTAATACTGGAAGGCGTAGAGCTTTGATATTTGGTATTTAGTGATTCTCTTCTAAGTTTATTTGCCCATCTAAGCACAACAAGTTCATTGAGTTCAAAATTGGGTCATCTTGGGTCATAAACTAGGTCACTAGGTCAAATTAAAGAAATACCTTGTTGGCACTCTCGAGGCCACATTATTTGCTCAGTTGCCTTGAAAATTAGTTTGAAAGTTTGTCTTTATAAAGTCTCACATAAGATTAATTTGGGTCAACTTGGGTCATAAACTAGTTCACTGGGTCAAATTAAAGAAATACCTTGTTTGCACTCTGGAGGCCACATTTATTGCTCAAATGACCTGAAATTTGGCCAGAATGTTTGCCTTGATGAAATACCAGATGAGTTTGGATTTGGGTCAGTTGGAACCATAAACTAGGTCAAAATAAAGAAATACCTTGTGGGCACTCTAGAGGCCACATTACTTGCTTAATTGCCTTGAAAATTGGTCAGAATATTTGTCTTTGTAAAATCTCACATGAGTCTGAATTTGGGTCAACTGGAGTCATAAACTAGTTCACTTGGTCAAATTAGAGAAATAGCTAGTGGGCACTCTAGAGGCCACATTTATTATTCATTTGATTTTAAAATTGGTTAAAATGTTTCTTTTGATATAGTCAAAGACCAGTTCAAATTTGGGTCACCTGGGTCATAATCTAGGTCACTAGGTCAAATTAAAGAAATATCTTTAGGGCACTCGAGGCCACATTTTTTGCTCAATTGACTTGAAAATTGGTCAGAATGTTTGTCTTCATGAAATATGAGTTTGAAATTGGGTCACCTGCAGTCAAAAACTAGGTCACATGGTCAAATTAAAGAAAAACCTTTAAGGCACTCTACTAAGGTGAGCGACCCAGGGCCATCATGGCCCTCTTGTTTTCTCATAATGTTGCAAAAGCATTCCTGAGGGTTGTAAAAAGAAACTGCAATTTAGTTAACTCTTCACCAAATGACAAAATTTAGACTTGTCATTATTAAGATATTTGCCGACAACAAAATGTAACTCAAAAATTAAAGGTCTTTTCCTTGGAAGAGTGGAAAAGATATTGGAAAAAGAGAATAGGCTAATTACTAGTATTATTATATCTCCTCCCACAACATTTTCAGTAGCCTTCTAATGTAGAGCAGGTAAAATTTGGAACTGTTTGTGAAAGGGCTACTCTTTACCAAACCCAAGTTTTAACAACCCTGAGGATATAGCCTTTTGAAAACCTTGTGAGAAAAGAAGAAAATGCTGGTAACCAGCATTTTCTCCTTTTCTCACAAGGTTTCCTACACTTTCACAGACAAATACTACCATTTCAGCTGAATTTTATATGTCATCTGCAAATGCTTTCAATTTGAACATGTCTAAAATTTTGTTGTTTGGTAAAGAGTTAACCCTTTACCGCACAATGACGCCTTTTGACGCCCCAAGGAAAGAAGCCTTTTGAAAACATTGTGGGAAAAGGAGAAAATGCTGTTTACCAGCATTTTCTCCTTTTCCCACAATGTTTTCTACCCTATCAAAGAAAAGTTGCACCAATTGAGCCACACTGAAATTGTCGTCTGCAAATGCTTTTAATTTGGACAAGGCTAAAATTTTGTCGTTTGGTAAAGGGTTAAAGAAAGATATTTACTATATTCATAAAATTAAAGGTGAAGTTTCGGTAATTAAGAAGCATGAAAATTTGAAATTTATATAGTAACAATTATTCAGTCTCTTTGGTTCATAACAGCTGAAGATATCGAAGGCCATGGGCACTCCAGTGGAGATGAAGATGAGGACAACAATGACAAGCAGGATGAAAGCAGTAAAAGTAGCAGTGACTCTGAGGATGAATATAGACCAGCTGGAAGTAAACGTAGTGGTACTCCAACAGAAAATGAACCAAAACGATTGCGATCAAGAGCCAGTGATGAAGTGGATGAGACTCCGTCCAGTGTTTATGGAATGTCGAGTCCAGAAATGACTGCAAATGAAGTGGTGCTTGAGGCGCAGCGACGATATCAGCAACTGTTACAGAAACAGAAGGCAAGAGAGAGGGCTTCCTCTAGCAAAACGGAGTAAGGACTTTTATTTCAGCTTAAGTAATCCCTTTTCATTCTGAATTATGCAAAGCAGAATATGAATCCTTGCAAACAACGCATGTTATTGATCATGTGACATTCCGTCAAGTCTTTGCGAAAGTCTAGGAAGTTTGAAACTAGTAAATTCTGAATACTGTAAACCTGGAAATTATTTCGTGCTATTTTAAGTAGTGGAGTTTGCGGATGCGTTGACTTTGTGAACTTTAATAGTCGTGAAATTGGCTGTTGCTACAAAATCATGGACATTTCTAGCTTGGGAATGAAAAAAATGAACATTTATAGAATTCTCATACACTTTACTGACCTTCAAAACAACAGGACAGAAACAGACGAACAACAATACAATATACACATGTGATTCTACACAGAGGCGTGTTCCATTTTTTCTCGTAGAGAAAGTCAGTTTCGATTTGTACCATAGTTTAGTTTACTTTTTAATGCCTGAATGGATCCAACTACTTTTAATTAGATCTTTATTAGATTGAATTTTTTAAATGCATTTCTGAAGCATACAACTGGGGATTAACGATAAATTTGTTCAACACTTGTTTGCCTATTCTGTTGCCAGAGGCCTATACTGGAATTCGTTTTTAACATATTCAAGGAAGCTATTTAATATTCGTGACTTTCACGAACCTCTGTCGATCACGAATGATTATCTTCACAAAAAAGTCTACTGACAGACATATGTGAAAAATTCTCGGCCTGAACATTTCCACATTTACAGTAACTCCCTAACTGCCAACTAAATAATAAACTTTTTTCAAGCTCAGAAAAGAAAAACTTTCTGCTGTGGTTGAAGATGCTTTTGGTCATAGTTTAGCATCAAGTAGTGTTTGGTGTAAACTAAACATCAGACTGAACATTCTGTGCAGTCTATCTTGATCTGTGCTCCTGCAAATGGTATCTATGTCCCCATGAGAAGTAAAACAGTCAAAGATTGATAGTTTTCTTTCCTTCAATTAATTATACAAAATTAGAAAAAAAAAAGCTGCAGAATGTTTTGCAGTTTCTAGTAAATAGCCTAAGTATGTTGTTTCAAGGAGAAACATGTCTATCAATAACTTCTTTAACTCTACATCAAGCTTCAAAATTTCAGACTTGTCCCAATTGAAAGCATTTGCAGACCAGAAATCAAATATGGATTAACTCTTTACACGACCCTTTAACAACCCTGGAGAAGGGGCCTTTCGAAAACATTGTGGGAAAAGAAGAAAATGCTGGTAACCAGCATTTTCTCCTTTTCCCCTACGTTTTCAATTCTATCCAAAACAAATTTCAATATTTGAGTTACATTTATTTTGTTGTCTGCAAATGCTTCAATTTGGAACAGGCTAAAATTTTGTTGTGTCTTAAAGAGTTAAATGATGGGATTTGTCTTTGAAGGAAAAGAAAACATGGTGGGAATAGGAGAAAGTGCGAGTAACCAGCATTTCTCCTTTCCCCACAATGTTTTTTTAAAGTTTTATACCCCAAAGTCATTAAGATGTGGAATTTTTTAGCAAAAAGTTAAGTTATGATTTGAATGATTTCAGGTTAAGTATCTTTACAGAGATAATAATGGAAGGAATGATGTGCAATTAGGAATCTCAATCGACACAGACTCTTGTGAAAATGTAACAGAAGATTTTAACACTAGTAATGATGCAAGTCCAGACAATACGGATCTCTCTGAGACTGAATCCATGTTGAATTCAACACAGCAAGGTATGTATCCTGACTTCATGTAATCAGATACAGTCCAATCTGTATTAAGCAAGCACCTAAGGGACACTTAAAAATGTGCGTGCTTAGGGCAAGACCTCGCCTAAGACAGGTACATTTCAACATATCTGCCTATCCGGGAAACTCAGTTTGTGGTTGCTTAATGCAGTTTGCTTGCTAAATAGAGGTGACCATTAAGACAGGTTTTCCTGAATGTTATTTGTATGATGATTAGCATATAGCCCAAAAACTAAAAACCTTCTGAAACAAATTTGCAGCAGATGCCTGTCACTGTTTACTACATAATCCGGAATTTTAACGACTCTGAGGAAGAAGCCTTTTGAAAACATTGTGGGAAGAGGAAAAAATGCTGGTAACCAGCATTTTCTCCATTTCCCATAATGTTTTCTACCCCACCAAAAAACAACTTCAGCATTTGAGTCACACTCATCTTGTTGTCTACATATGCTTTTAAATTGGATATGTCTAAAATTTTGTCTTTTGGTAAAAAATTAAACAAAATGGTTTATCAGTTCAAATTACCATCAATTTGGATTACCATTTTGACTTTAAAGTACTTTCAGTGGTAAGTCGCACTTCAGCTTTGTGGACCCAAATCAGGGTTTTCATTTGTGACTCATTTAAATGATACAGACTTCATACTGATCATGAGATTACTAAAATCCTGTGATTTCAGCTTGAAATATTCCTCCCTTGGTATTACAATCAATCAAACTTGCATCCTTCAGAATTACTTTCTCTATTTTCTCAGAACTGCTCCAGAAAAAAGCATGGAGATAGAAACTAGTTTTGTGAGAAGAGGTACTACAAATAGAATTTGATCCTTTTGTACACCCCCTATCCACAGGTCTTTAATTTTTCACATTGGCCCCAACTACAGACAGAATTAGATCTTTAAATTCATGTGCTAATCAATCCCCCCAAAACCTTAAATCGACCACCAACATAAAATTCTTTCCTTTCATATGGATGTGGACGTTGTCTATTTCAATATCTATTGTCTGATCGTTCATGTTTTTTATTCATTTACATTTGTGTCCGGTAGTCTTGCGTGTCTGGTAATCTTGCGCACTTCAGCAAGATTCTTGTTCCGCAGGTTCATTTGTTACATTCAATCTGTTTCTGTAGTGTTTCTTTGAGTATAGGAATTTGGAATAATAAGGAAAGCTTCAGAGAGTAAGTAAAGCTAAGATTTATACCTGAGAGTGTTTAAAGTTTGTCTATGACATCATCATGGCCAATTATTCATAGACAGTGACCTATGACCCAATTTCTGATGAGGTTGGCTGTAACACTTTTTCTGTCAATCAGGCAAGTAATTCATGTCTCATCACAAATGGAAATCAATAAAACACATATTTCACAACTTTACAAGATATTGAAAAATAATTTTACCATTATTTTCTTTGTTTACTCACTATCTTTATCAGACAACAGATTTGTTCCCTATTTGCTGCCATTCTGTCAAAGTTCTGAATCAAAGACCTGAGTCATGCATAACTGTTTCTCTTCTACAATTATTTGTTTGAGCTACAAATACTTAAGAAATCCTGTGCAGTGACGTCATTTAATGTAAGTGTGCAAGATCACCTGATAGTTGTATGTCGGATAAAACCTTACCTTGAGTGTTTTACCTCTTGAGTGTGTGTGTTTGTTCGGGAATCTTTTTAGCTCACCTGAGCACAACGTGCTCAAGGGGAGCTATTGTGATCGGTCATCGTCCGGCGTCCGTCCGTCCGTCCGTCTGTCCGTCCGTCCGTCCGTCCATCTGTCCGTCTGTCCGTTAACAATTTCTTTAAAAATCTTCTCCTCCTAAACCAGATGGCCAATCTTGATAAAACTTGGCAGGAATGTTCCTTGGGTGAAGGTCTACAAAAACTGTTAAAAGAATTTAATTCCATCTAAAACTCTGGTTGCCATGGCAACAAAATGGCTGAAAATTGAAAAAATCTTTAAAAATCTTCTTGTGACAAACCATAAGGCCGAGAGCATTCATATTTTGTATTAGTGGTGAAACGGTTTACCGATTAACCGATTAACCGCGGTCTATTCAAAGAAAAAAACCGAAACCGGTTCGAATTTCACCGTATCGGTATTTCTGCAATATGTCAACTTCTCTTAATTGCATCAGAAAGTCCTTTTTTCCCAAAAATTCTGTCAGAAATCGATCGTTTTTCAACTTACAGTTCTAAAGATTTCCAAAAGCGAAAGTTGTTTATTTTTTTCCACAGACGGTGTCACCGGTGTTTAGGTAAAACTATGACCACATAAAATTCACGACACAAACTCCAAATAACTGTCGAGCTTTAATGCTTTTGGATCAACGGAGTTTGTATGTTATTCATTTCTTATAACTTTGCTTACACTTATTTTTGCGTTTTCCGGTAGTTAAGCGGCAAAGTATTAGTGTTAGTACAGTAAGCAACTGAGTAAGTTAGTGCATCGCACTGTCTACTCTGTTGAGCTCCCGAAGTTCGGTATAGTAGCGGTGGTTTTTATATAAACAAGTACGCTCTTGAAGAAAAAAAAAAATGGCAGACGAAAATCGTCAAGATAGCGAGTGTTAAAGACTAGTCAATTTCAGTTTGTTTTTATTTGTTCATGCAAAAGAATTGCTTTTTAGTTCATTATCTTGAAAGAATGGAAGAGTTCCAAGCACATGTACTAGTTTTCTTTATCACCTTTTGAGCATATGCTACCCTAACAGTGACTACAAGTGGTCAGATATGCTAAATGTCAGCATATACAGCATATTGCAATACGTATTGCAATACGGGTCAGCCGTATTGCAATATATTGCAATACGCTTTTTACCGTATTGTTTCACCCCTATTTTGTATGAAGCATCATTTGGTGACCCTTTTCCAAAATTGTTAAAATTATTCCCCTGGGGTCGTATTTGGGCTTTGCCCGGGCGCACCATATTTTACATAGAAACAAAGAAGGAAATCTTTAAAAAATCTTCTGATGACAAACCATAATGGCTAGAGCATCCATATTTGGTATGTAGCATTATCCGATGATCCTCTACCAAAATTGTTAAAATTATCCCTCTGCAGTCATATTTGGGCTCTGCCCGGGCGCACCCTAAATTAAAATCTTTAAAAATCTTCTTCTGACAAAACATAAGGCTGAGAGCATTCATATTTTGTTTGAAACATCATTGGGTGACCCCTTACCAAAATTGTAAAAATTATTCTCCTGGGGTCATATTTGGGCTTTGCCCGGGCGCACCCTATTTTACATAGAAACAAAAAAGGAAATCTTTAAAAAATCTTCTGATGAAAAGCCATAATGGCTAGAGCATTCATATTTGGTGTGTAGCATTATCTGATGATCCTCTACCGAAATTGTTAAAATTATCCCTCTGGGGTCATATTTTGGGCTCTTCCCGGGCACACCCTAAATTAAAATCTTTAAAAATCTTCTTCTGACAAAACATAAGGCTGAGAACATTCATATTTTGTTTGAAACATCATTGGGTGACCCCTTACCAAAATTGTTAAAATCATTCCTGTAGGGTCATATTTGGGCTTTGCCTGGGCGCACTCTATTTTACATAGAAACAAAGAAGGAAATCTTTAAAACTTCTTCTGATGACAAACTATAATGGCTAGAACATTCCTATTAAGTATGTAGCATTATCTGATGATCTTCTACCAAAATTGTTAAAATTATTCTTCTGCGGTGATATTTGGGCTCTGCCCGGGCGCATCCTATTTTAAAATCTTTAAAAATCTTCTTGTGACAAACCATAAGGCGGAGAGCATTCATATTTTGTTTGAAGCATCATTGGGTGAGCCTTTACCAAAATTGTTGAAATTATTCCCCTTGGGTCATATTTGGGCTTTGCCCGGGCACACCCTATTTTACATAGAACCAAGAAGGAAATCTTCTGATGAAAAGCCATAATGGCTAGAGCATTCATATTTGGTGTGTAGCATTATCTGATGATCCTCTACCGAAATTGTTAAAATTATCCCTCTGGGGTCATATTTTGGGCTCTTCCCGGGCACACCCTAAATTAAAATCTTTAAAAATCTTCTTCTGACAAAACATAAGGCTGAGAACATTCATATTTTGTTTGAAACATCATTGGGTGACCCCTTACCAAAATTGTTAAAATCATTCCTGTAGGGTCATATTTGGGCTTTGCCTGGGCGCACTCTATTTTACATAGAAACAAAGAAGGAAATCTTTAAAACTTCTTCTGATGACAAACTATAATGGCTAGAACATTCCTATTAAGTATGTAGCATTATCTGATGATCTTCTACCAAAATTGTTAAAATTATTCTTCTGCGGTGATATTTGGGCTCTGCCCGGGCGCATCCTATTTTAAAATCTTTAAAAATCTTCTTGTGACAAACCATAAGGCGGAGAGCATTCATATTTTGTTTGAAGCATCATTGGGTGAGCCTTTACCAAAATTGTTGAAATTATTCCCCTTGGGTCATATTTGGGCTTTGCCCGGGCACACCCTATTTTACATAGAACCAAGAAGGAAATCTTTAAAAAATCTTCTTCTGACAAATCATAATGGCTAGAGCATTTATATTTGGTATGTAGCATTATCTGATAATCCTCTACCAAAATTGTTAAAATTATCCCTCTGCAGTCATATTTGGGCTCTGCCCAGATGCACCCTATTTTAAAATCTTTAAAAATCTTCTTGTGACAAACCATAACGGCTAGAGCATTCATATTTTGTTTGAAGCATCATTGCTTGACCCCTTACCAAAATTGTTGAAATTATTCCCTTACGGTCATATTTGGGCTTTGCCCGGGCACACCCTATTTTACACAGAAACAAAGAAGGAAATCTTTAAAAAATCTTCTTCTGACAAATCATTAATGGCTAGAGCATTTACATTTGGTATGTAGCATTATCTGATAATCCTCTACCAAAATTGTTAAAATTATCCCTCTGCGGTCATATTTGGGCTCTGCCCAGATGCACCCTATGTTTAAATCTTTAAAAATCTTCTTGTGACAAACCATAACGGCTAGAGCATTCATATATTGTTTGAAGCATCATTGCTTGACCCCTTACCAAAATTGTTGAAATTATTCCCTTACGGTCATATTTGGGCTTTGCCCGGGCGCACTCTATTTTACACAGAAACAAAGAAGGAAATCTTTAAAAAATCTTCTGATGACAAACAATAATGGTTAGAGCATTCATATTTGGTATGTAGCATTATCTGATGATCCTCTACCGAAATTCTTAAGATTATTCCTCTGCTGTCATATTTGGGCTCTGCCCGGGTGCACCCTAATTTAAAATCTTTAAAAATCTTCTTCTGACAAAACATAAGGCTGAGAGCATTCATATTTTGTTTGAAACATCATTGGGTGACCCCTTACCAAAATTGTTAAAATCATTCCTGTAGGGTCATATTTGGGCTTTGCCTGGGCGCACTCTATTTTACATAGAAACAAAGAAGGAAATCTTTAAAACTTCTTCTGATGACAAAATATAATGGCTAGAACATTCCTATTAAGTATGTAGCATTATCTGATGATCTTCTACCAAAATTATTAAAATTATTCCTGTGCGGTCATACTTGGGCTCTGTCCAGGTGCATCCAATTTTAAAATCTTTAAAAATCTTCTTGTGACAAACCATAAGGCGGAGAGCATTCATATTTTGTTTGAAGCATCATTTGGTGACCCCTTACCGAAATTGTAAAAATTATTCCCCTTGGGTCATATTTGGGCTTTGCCCGGGCGCACCCTATTTTACATAAAAACAAAAAAGGAAATCTTTAAAAAATCTTCTGATGAAAAGCCATAATGGCTAGAGCATTCATATTTGGTGTGTAGCATTATCTGATGATCCTCTACCAAAATTGTTAAAATTATCCCTCTGCAGTCATATTTGGGCTCTGCCATGGCGCACCCTATTTGAATCTTTTAAAATCTTCTTGTGACAAAACATAAGGCCGAGAACTTTCATATTTTGTTTGAAGCATCATTAGGTGACCCCATACCAAAATTGTTAAAATTCTTCCCTTTGGGTCATATTTGGGCGTATATCCGCCCTGCAGTGAAAAGAATAGCCTGCCCTTAATAGACCATATAGGTTACAAATATACTCAGGTGAGCGATATAGGACCATCATGGTCCTCTTGTTATTACTATCTTGTGTCATTATATAGATGAGATATTTTTATAGATAGATAGATATCTTGGAAGGTCTTGCAATTCTTTTGAGTGTCATAATTAAACAGTCTTTGCTTAGGTATGCAAGATTACCAGAGAGCATCATGCTTACTTAATCCTCTTTGTGCTTTCACATTTTCACAAACAACTTATTTAGATAACTCATTAGTCCATATAAGAATCTTACTTGTTGATACTTTTCTGTCAGATTTGTTAATGATATGATTGTTAAAACTCTGGATTGTTCAGTAAAGTGTTTAGTGTGTCTAAAGTGATGGGATTTGTCTGTTAAAGGATAGGAAACATTGAGTGAAAAGGAGAAAATGCTGGTCACCACCATCTTCTCCTTTTAACACAATGTTTCCAAAAGCATTCTTCCTCTAGGTTGTTTAAACTTGTTGTTGTGTGATGAAAGGTTTTGCTGGAATTGAAACACATAGATGCTGGATGACAAGCCCTCTGCAATTCTCCCTTACAAGGCTATAGCAGCATTATATTTCTGGAAAGGACAGAGGAGGAAGGGGAGCTAGAGATTTGTATTGAAATCTTAGCTTTGTGAAAACATTTTTCGATAGTTAAGGGGTTAAGGGAAAATTTTAAACACGTTGGGAAAAGGAAAAAATGCTTTTCCTACAGTGTTTTCTACCCTTCTAAATGGAATTATGATTATTTCGGACATGTCTAGTTTGTCATCAGATTGATTTAGTCTGAATATCTGACAAAATAGCTGATAGTGTAGATCCAAGGTTAGACTGCCTGTTCTGTGTTGTGTGATCTTGATCTAAATTTGATCTTAATTTTCTACACAAATATCTAATTTTTTCTTCAACATCTCATGCTCTATCTTTAAAAGAAATAGTACAAATGTATAATAATTATCATATTTGTAAAGTTGACAGATAAGTTTTTACCGGACAACAAAATTGTAGATTTTTCAAAATGGACAGCAGTTTCAGATAACAGTTGAAAGCTACTCAAGTGGCAGGATTTGCTTTTAAAATCATAGAAATCAATGAGAGAAATGGAAATAAGACTGTTTACCAGCATTTGCTCCTTCATGTAGAATATTTTCAAATGCCTTCTTCTTCAGGATTGTTAAAGGCAGGATCATTTGGTAAAGATTAACCTAACGCTATGCAGAACAACCCTTAGCTTTAATGACCCATCAGGAAAATAGCTTTTGAAACATTGTGAAAAATAAAAATGCTGGTAATCAGCATTTTCTCAATTTCCTACAGCGTTTTCTATCCTTTTAAAGACAAATTGCATCATTCCAGCTGTATTTGACTTGTCTGCAAATGCTTTCAATTTTGCCATTTGGTAAAAGATTGAGGAGATCATTTCTTGCTTTCTATGGTCTTTAGCAAACAAACCCAACTTTTTACAACCCTAGAGAAAGAGACTTTGGAAAATATTGCGGAAAAAAAGAAGAGAATGCTGGTAACCAGCATTTTCTCCTTTTTTCACAATGTTTTGTAACCTTCCAAAAACTAATATCAAATTTTGAGTCACATTTATTTTGTCATCGGCAAATGCTTTTAATTTGGACAAGTTTTAAGTTTTGTCGTTGGGTAAAGAGTTATTACTGTGCACCATAGTTTGCTATACACATAAATTTACTACTTCGCTATGGACCCATTCCCTTATAAAACAATGTGGCAGATAACTTTGAAAACATTCTTGTAAAGTATCTATGAAAATACACAAGTTAATTTCAGTGCCTGAGCGCATAAGTGTACTTTATCCCTAAGGCTGCTTAGTGCAACACAAAGTGCTTTTGCAGTCAGTGTAGATCAAGATAAGACTGCATAACATGTGCAGTCTGATCTTGGATCTACACTGTCTGAGAAGGAGATATCTTCCCCCAAATAATAACTCTGAAATTGCAATATTTGGCTTTTTTCCACTGGCAGGAAAGTCTGATTTAAATTATTTAGCAGGTTAAGGGTTAAAATTGTGGCCAAAGGAGGGAATTTGTGTTTTTACTACTTTGCACTAAAATTTGCTACTAAAGTGAACAAGCTGTCTGCATGAGGGAATGGGTTAGCCTTTTGGCCACAAGCACAGATATGTAAGTTTTACATTTTTGGATAGCCTAACTCTTTTCCAGATCACAAATTTTGGACTTGTCCATATTGATGCATTACACAATCACGAGTTTTAACGACCCAGAAAGAGAAGGCTTTTAAAACATAATTTTATTGGGTAAGGGAGAAAATGGTAGCCAGCATTTTCTCCTTTTCCCACAATGTTTTCTATCTCATCAAAGACAGAAACCATCATTTTAGCAACATTTGTCGTCTGCATAAGCTTTCAAATTGGACGAGTCTAAAATTTTGTTGTTCGGTGAAGGGTCATATATAAGTTCATAGTGATTATTTTGTATTAATTCTTGCCCAGACATTCCTAAGTTTCAACAATGCTTAGGAATTAAACTTTTGAAAACATTGTGCAAAAGGGAGAAAATGCTAATAACCAGCATTTCCTCCCTTTCCTACAATGTTTTCTACCCTTTTAAACACAAATCCCACCATGTAGCAAAGTTTAATTTATTGTCTGCAAATGCTTTCCTGTTAGACAAGTCTAAAAATTTGACATATGGTACAGAGATAATGAAGGATTTTTAGCTCACCTGAGCATGTAGTGCTCAAGGTGAGCTTTTGTGATCGTGCTGTGTCCAGCGTCTGTCATGTGTTGTCCATCGTGCTTCGTCGAGGCATCAACAGTTGCCTTGTGTGAGCCCTAGAGGCCACATTTTCAGTCATATACTCATGAAACTTGGTCAGAATGTTTGTCTTGATAATACCTTGAAATTGGGTCATGTCAGGTCAGAAAGTAGGCCACTGGGCCAAAATTTAGATAAACCTTGTGTGCACTCTGGAGGCCACATTTTTAGTCCAATACTCATGAAACTTGGTCAGAATGTTTGTCTTGATGAAATCTCGGACAACTTTGAAATTTGGTCATGCCAGGTCAAAAAGTAGGTCACCAGATAAAATTTTAGAAAAACCTTGTGTGCATTCTAGAGGCCACATTTTTAGTCCATTACTTATGAAACTTGGTCAGAATACTTTTCTTGATAATGTCTCGTACAGGTTTAGAACTAGGTCATGTTGGGTCAAAAAGTACGTCACTGGGACAAGTCTTAGAGAAATCTTTGTGAACACTCTTGAGGCCACATGTTCAGTCATATACTCATGAAACTTGGTCAGAATGTTTGTCTTGATAATATCTCTGACAAGTTTGAAATTGGGTAATGTTAGGTCAGAAAGTAGGCCACCGGGTCAAAATTTAGAAAAACCTTGTGTGCACTCTAGAGGCCACATTTTTAGTCCAATACTCATGAAACTTGTTCGGATTGTTTGTCTTGATGAGATCTAAGACAGGTTTGAAATTTAGTTATACCAGGTCAAAAAGTAGGTCACCAGATAAAATTTAATGAAAAAACCTTGTGTGCACTCTAGGGGCCACAATTTTAGTCCAATACTTATAAAACTTGGTCAGAATACTTTTCTTGATAATGTCTTGGACAAGATTGAAACTGGGTCATGTTGGGTCAAAAGTAGGTCACTGGGACTAATCCTAGAAAAATTTTGTGAGCACTCTAGAGGCCACATTTTCAGCCAGAAACTCATAAAACTCAGTCAAAATGTTTGTCTTGATGATATCTCTGACAGGTTTGAATTTGGGTCATGTCAGGTCAAGAAGTACATGTAGGTCACTCTGCCAAAATTTAGAAAAACCTTATGTGCTTTGTAGAGGCCATATTTTCAGTCAAATACTCATGAAACTTGGTCAGTATGTTTGTCTTGATACCTCAGACAAGTTTGAAATTGGGTCATGTTGGGTCAAAAAGTAGGTCAAAAGGTAAAATCTCAGACAAGTTTGAAATTGGGTCATGTTGGGTCAAAAAGTAGGTCAAAAGGTAAAATCTTAGCACAACCTAGTGCGTACTCTGGAGGTCACATTTTCAGTCTAATACTTATGAAACTTGGTCAAATTGTTTGTCTTGATGATATCTCTTGCAAGTTCAGAATTAGGTCATGTTGGGTCAAAAAGTAGGTCATCAAATCAAATTTTAGAAAAACTTTGTACACACTCTTGAGGCCACAATTTCAGTGTAATACTTATGAAGCATGATCAGAATGTTTGTCTGGATGATATCTCAGATAACTTTGAAACTGGGTCATGTCGGGTCAAAAAGTAGGTCAGTGGGACATATCGTAGAAAAACCTTGTGTTCAGTCTAGAGGCCACATTTTCAGCTCTAAATTCAATGAAACTTAGAGTATTTACGTAGATGATATCTCTGACAAGGTTGACATTGGGTCATGTCAGGGCAAAAAGTAGGTCACTCTGCCAAATTTTAGAAAAACCTTGTGTGCACACAAGTAGCAAGACTTTCATCCCGATATCCAGGAAACTTGGTCAGAATGTTGGACTTGACAAAATCTAGCACAAGTCCAACATTTGGTCATGTCAGGTCAAAAAATAGGTTATTGGGCCAAATCTTGGAAAAAACTTGTGAGCATTCTAGAGGCCACATTTCAGATCATTTCTAATGAAAGTTGGTTAGAATGTTTGTCTTGGTGATATGTCAAACAGGTTCAAGTTTGGTTCATGTCAGATCAAAAAGTAGGTCACTGGGACAAATCTTAGAATAATCATGTGTGCAATCTGGGGGCCACATTTTCTGTTCAGTACTCAAGAAATTATCATCAGAATGTTTTTCTTGATGATCTCTGACAAGTTAAGAAATAGGTCTAGGAGGTCAAAAAGTAGGTCAAGAACACTCATGTGTTTTACATCATTACAACCAGGATCTTTTCAGCTTTATCAACCCTAGATGACTTTACACAGGTGAACGCTTTAGGGCATTGGCCCTCTTGTTTTCAAAATTGCCTGATTTCAAGTTGTTCCAGGTGGTTTTGAACTAAAAGTTCATCCACTCATTCATTTTATTTAATGTATACTTTACCAAACAGTCCCAACTGCAAAGTACACTTAGATAGAAGACTATAAAAAACATTGTGAGAAAAGGAGAAAATCCTGGAAACCAGGATTTTCTCCTTTTCCCATAATGTTTTTTCTAAACTTTCAAAAGACTTCCAATCATTTGAGACTCATTTAATTAGTCTGCAAATGCTGCCTAGTTGGACAAGTCTAAAATTTTGTTGTGTGGTAAAGAGTTAAATTTCTATTGGCTTTCATTGCATAAATACATACTCATATTTTGTTATTTCACATTTTCATGAGATGTAAACCTAGATATTTCCTACACCTTCATTTTAGGTCAGTACATACTTATCCCATCCAAATTAGATGTAGATTTGAAAACAGTGTGCAAGGAAGCCAAACTGGCCCCTGCGTCTGCTCTTCTCTGGCCATCCAGTGAAAGGGGTCTTCAGGATAAATATATGCCCTTTGTAATGTGGGATATTGCAAATAAAATTAGGTAGGCTTTTCTCCTAGTTATACGTAGTATCAGCTCTTTAACAAATGACAAAATTTTGACTTGTCCAAATAAAAAGCATTTGCTTTCAACAAAATTACAGTGCCTCAGAATTTGAAATTTATGCTGGTTACCTTAATAAGGCTTTTTCTTCAGGGTTGTTTAAAGTCGGGATAGCGTGGTAAAGGGTTAAACCTTTACCAAACAATCCCGAGTTTTAATGACCCTAAAGTGAAAAAATTTGAAAACATTGTGGGAAACAGAGAAAATACTGGTAGCTATTATTTTTTCTCTTTTTCTCACACTGTTTTCTAGCCTTGAAAGACAAAACCATCATTCTAGCCTCATTGAATTTGTTGCCTGCTACCTGTACAAGTGCATTCAATCTGAACAAGACTTAAATTGGATATGCATGTGAAAGAGTAGAACACATTCCGGGAAATGGAGAAAATGCTGGTTACCAGCATTTTCTCCCTTTTTCTCAATGTTTTCAAAAGCCGTATTGCTCAAGGTCGTTAAAACTGGGGATTGTGTGTAAATAATAAATTTCAAGAGGGGAACCTATACAAGAAAGGGAGGTAACCCTAAAAAATATACTTGACACAGAAGTGCCCCTTTTTTAACTCATAAATTTCAATGAAAAAGCAATTGCAGCTAAGCATAGGCACCATCATGTGGTTTTTTAGCTCCACTGGCCGAAGGCCAGCGGGCTTATGTCATGGCCCGGTGTCCGTCGTGCGTCCGTGCGTGCGTCCATCCGTCCGTCCGTGCGTTAACTTTTATTTCAAACATCTTCTTCTCTGAAACTACCCATCCAATTTTGATGAAACTTCACAGAAATGATCCTGCCATGGTCCTCTTCAGAATTTCTTGAAAGAATTTGATTCCTTCAAAAACTCTGGTTGCCATGGCAACAAAACTGAAAAATATTGGAAATCTTTAAAAATCTTCTTGTCTGAAACCATAAGGCATAGGGCTACCAAATTTGGCATGTAGCTTTATGTAGTAGACCTCTATCAAGTTTCTTCAAATTATAGCCATGGTGTCAAAATTGGCTCTGCCCCAGGGGTCACAAGTTTTACATAGGCTTATATAGAGAAAACTTTAAAAATCTTCCTGTACCTAGCCATGAGGCCTAGAGCTACCAAATTTTGCATTTTGCTATATCTAGTGGCCTCTACCAAGCGGGCCAAAATTTTAGCCCTGGGGTCAAAATTGGCCCCGCCGCTGGGGTCACAAGTTTTACATGGGCTTACATAGTGACAACTTAAGAAATCTTCCTGTTTTGATTTTTTTTTTTTGAAATTAGCCTTGCATCAGGGGTCTTATGTTTTACAGAGGCCTCATGTGGACAAAACTTGAAAATCACCTTATTTATAACCATACAGCGTAGACTTGTATTATTTTGGCATGTGGCTTTATCTTGTGGACCTCTACCAGGGTTCAAGTAATTATAGCTCTGGGATCAAAAATGGCTTTGCCTTGAGGGTCTCAACTTTCACATGGGCTTTTACAGAGAAAACTTTGTAAGTCTTCATTTTGAAAGCATTTGGCTCAGAATTGAAATGTTTAGTATTTATGGTTTATATTTATAAGCCAGTGGAGCGATACAGGGCCATCATGGCCCTCTTGTTTATTGAACCACAGGCCCCTGAAGCTCCAATGGTCTATCATGGAATACAAAAACTCTCATTTCAACATCATTGCACTTCTAAAGAATAGCACTTTGGTACTTTGGTACATTGCCTCCATATTTTATATAATAACACAATAAGATATAGAGGCGATGCGCCAATGTGCTATTATAAGTAACATTATTCGATGATCAACCAGTAAAAATTTTGTTGTTCTGTAGAAGACCATTTGAGCTTCAAATGCCTGTTGTTGAACCCACTCGCAATTTACATGAATGTGAAAAAGTAGAAACATAAGAAGGGAAGAAAAATAATGCTTTTGCACCCCATGGAAAGAAGAAATTGCTTATCATATGGTGTGCAACACACGAAAAGGGGCCTTTGGACAATTGCGTAAAGTGCTGTCCCAGATTAGCCTGCGCAGGCTAATCCGGGACAGCACTTTACGACTACATAAGATTTTTTTTATACAGTGAACTTTCGTGAAACAGAAAATTGCACAAAAACGGGAATTGTCGTCTCACATTAGTCACAGATTGCACAGGCTGATCTGGGACAACACATTTTTATGCATATGTCCGAAGGCCCCTTTTCGTGTGTTGCACGCCATATGCAATTGCTTGTTTGCTCTTTATGTTTACAAAAGCTTTCTTTTGTGTTAAACCTATACCACACAATCCAGAGTTTTAACAACCCTGAGCAAAAAAGCTTTTGAAAACTTTGTTGGAAAAAGAGAAAATGCTGGTAACAAGCATTTCCTTCCTTTTCCCACAGTTTTATAGCCTGACAAAGATTAATTACATCATTTGAGCCACATTTAAATTCTTGTCAGCAAATGCTTTTAGTTTGGACCAATTTGGACAAGTCTCCATTTTTGTTGTGTGGTAAAGAGTTAAAAAAAAAAGAAGTATTAAACAGTTAAAGGTATGTGAAAAGGGAACCCTCAATCTCATCTCTGTTTATCTGAAGATTCATTGATTTTTTTTTTTCTTAAAACTTAACTACACAATCCCAACTTTCAACGACCCGGAGAAAAAAAATGTTTGAAAACATTGTGGGAAAAGGAGAAAATGCTGGTAACCAGCATTTTCTCCTTTTCCCACAATGTTTTCTACCCTTCCCAAAACAAATTTCAATTTTTGAGTCACATTTATTTTGTCATCTGCAAATGCTTTCAGTTTGGACCGGTCTAAAATTTTGTTGTTTGGTAAAGAGTTAAGGTCATCTCAGCTTCTAGAAAAAATGAGCTAAATCACCCATCAAAATAGTTAAGTGATGTACCATTCAGTCACTTTTTTCATGTTACTCTACATTAGCTCCCGGTCACTAGGATTATTGTATTTAAATTTTGCCAGACACCTTCAAATTTTAATGACATTGGGAAGAAGGCTTTTCAGAACATTATGGGGAAAAAGAGAAAACACTGGTTCTCCATTTTCCACAATGTGTTTGACCATTTCAAAAGCAGATATATAATCTTTTGAAGTACATTTAATGTGTCATCTGCTAATTCTTTCAACCAGGATGGGTAAAAAAATTTTTTTGTGTGGGAAAGGGCTAACTCTTTGCCAGGCCAAAATTTTTGGACTTAAGTCAGATTAACAACATGGTGGGAAAATGAAAATATACTTCATATCAGTATTTTGACCTTTTATCCCCATTGTTGTCCCATGCCTTCCACCTAAGGGCTGTGAAAGCAAGGCATTGTTTGGTAAAGTGTTAAACTGTCATTTTGATGTATATTTCTGGGCAAATATCAGGGGTGCCCATAATTTGTCATAAATTTTGTCAGCAGTATTTTTATTTATCAGTTTTTATCCATTTTAAGCTTGGCTTCTTTCAAAGAAAGCATCTAAGTATTGCCATAGCCATGTCATTGTCTGTGTCATCAAGTAAAAACTTGGACATTTTATAGAGGATATGTGTTTTTTCCGGTAAAAGATTGAAATATATTTCATTGAGTGAACACCATCAGGAATATTTTCACAAGTGGCTGTGCCACTCGTGAAAATATTACCGATGATTATCATGAGATGAAATAAATTTAGATCTTTCACTGAAAAAAAAAAAAAAATATTCTATTTGTTTCATGCTTCTAACCCCTTTTTTGTTGGAACTTTCATCAAAATCCAGTACAGTTGTTTTCAGTAATTCCCCGTGGCATACCCTATCACATAACAATGCATTGAGAAATATAGCGTAAATTGCGTCATGTTTCCCTCCATTTGAATGGCACAGGCTGATTACCTAGATAACTAGTGTGCAGGAACTACTGTTTCTGCCTTCAATTGAAGAGTTATAAATTTGAATGGGTATCATCACAACCAGGATCTTTTAAGCCTTATCAGTCCTAGATGACCTTACTCAGGTGGGTGCTTTAGGGCCAATGGCCCTCCTGTCTCTTTTTCCAACAGTGTATTCTACCCTGTCAAAGACAAATTTCATCATTTTGAGAAATTTTGTCGTTAGCAAATGCTTTTTATTTTAAAGTGTCTAAATTTTTATCACCTGGTAAAGAGTTAACCCCTTACCAAACAACCCATGTTTTAATGACCTTGAGGAAGAAGTTTTTTCAAAACATTGTGGGAAAAGAATAAAATGCTGGTAACCACAATGTTTTCAGCCCTTTCAGAAAGCTTTGATTAATTTTTACCAATTTCAAATTTGTCATCTACATTATGCTTTCAACCTTGAAGAGTCAAAAATCTGTCATTTGGGAAAGGGATAACCCTTACCTACACCATTTGTTTTAGACTCTACCAAATTCAAAATGACAACAAATTCAAGATTAATACAAATGAGCTTAACCATTTACCACCCAATCCCGAGTTTTAAGGACCCCGAGAAAGACAGATTTTGAAAACATTGTGGAAAAAGGAGAAAATACTGGTTACCAGCATTTTCTCCATTTCCCACAATATTTTCTACTCTTCCCAAAACAAATTTCAATTTTTCAGTCACATTTATTTTGTGGTCTGCAAATGCTTTCAATTTGGACTGGTCTAGAATTCTTTGTTTGGTAAAGAATTAAGTTCTTTGCTAGGATAGAAAACATTTTGGGAAAAGGAAAAAATGCTGGTTACCATTGTTTTCAAAAGCCTTCTGCTTCTTTAAAACTCAAGATTGATTTGGTAAAGGATTTAGGTAAAAATTCAGTGTTCTCTTTTTCCTTTCATTTCAGGGAAGGTGACCCACCCGGTCTAGTGAAGCTTCTGTCAGACCCTGCTTCCTTTTATTATGAACCATTTTGTTCATTTCTTTCTGGTAATGAAACAAACATTAACGATGACCTTGAACAGATTGTAGATGAGGTCAATACCAAGTATGATACTGAAGTATTTCGTGTGCTGAAAATCTCTCTCATTAAAGGTGGTCTCTCTGTTCTTGTTTTAAACTTGCCCGGTGAGCTTTTGGATGGATGTGATTTATTTACAAATTTTGCAGTTTGCCAATGGACAGCAAAAACAGTTCTCTCATTTTCAAGTGACAGGATTACAGATTTTCCCTTGGAAAAGAGATTATTACTAAAATGGTTGACTCCTCGACTTGGTAAAAAATATGAACTCTTTGTGTATCCTAAAGAGGACACAGTGAAGTCCCATGTAACAGGCCAGTCTATAGGACGCTCTGTCGTGTCCAGATTAAAGTCAGCATCACAAAATTTATTTACAGACTGTCCTCTCAAAGTGTTAGTCATTTATGATGTTGATAGGGCAGTAATCAAATTTAAACCTTATGTTCAAAACCTGGTGGAATCTTTTGTGTATAAGCATCCAGGATTTGAGTGTTTCTGCTTGATTGATATTCTGCCCGAGGACAAGATACGGGAGATAGGTGATGTGGTTTCCCCTGGTTTGTTAGAGCTGAGTGTACAGGTGTATAGCTCTGTTTGTCCAACATACCATCAAGTCTCCTGCGTTGTTGTACATATAGACCGGGATGTCAGATATGCAGGTATGCAACACTTTGACTGCTAAATGAATCTGATACAATTTTGGGGGTCAGAAACCTAGATCCAGTGTAAGTAGCATCTCAATGATTATTTAGGTAAAACTGCAATTTTTATGTGTTATGTTCCTGTTGCAGTTATACAGAATTTGTAAGTTCTTCACCAAACAATGCTTTGTATTAACAATGCTGAGGAAAAAGGCTTTTGAAAACATTATAAGAAAAGAAAAAAATGCTGGTAACTAGCATTTTCTCCTCTGCCTGTGATGTTGTCAACCATTTTGAAGACAAATTCCATTGTTTGAGCCACATATAATTTGTATTCTGCTGACTTTGTCAATATGGACATGATACCGGAAAAGACAGCTTTTTGAAAACATTATAGGAAGAGGAAAAAATGCTGGTAACTGGCATTTTCTCCTTTTCCCACAATGATTTCTGCTCCATTAAAGACAAATTTCATTTTTTGAGTAACACTTAATTTGTTGTCTGCAAATGCTTTCAATTAAGACAAGTCTAACATTTTGTTGTCTGGTAAAAAATTGAGGGTTAATTGCAGGTTTGTGTGTTTAACCCTTTACCACACAATGCCAACTTTTAACAACCCTGATATAGGAGCCTATTGAAAAATTGTGGGAAAAGGAGAAAATACTGGTAACCAGCATTTTCTCCTTTTCCCACTATGTTTTATACCCTAGCAAAGAAAAATTGCACCATTTTGAGCCACATTGAAATTGTCTTCTGCAAATGCTTTGAATTTGGACAAGGCTAAAATTTTGTCATCTGGTTAAGGGTTAATGCTAATTTGAAACCATAAACATGAAAATCATTGATGTTATATGCTTGAGCTCCCATGAACTTTATAATAAAACTTTAGAAAAGGCACTTATTTCATGCTCTTCGGTAGTTTATCTGGAAATAATGGATAATTATAAGATTTGATAATTCATGGTTATGAGCAGTGAAATTTACCGTAATGTAAATGTTTCTGTAAGTCTTCAGTTGAAGGCAGAAACACTAGTTCCCACTCACTTGTAACCTAGGTAAACAGTGTGTGCCATTCAACCAGATGGAAATATGACATAATTTACACACATTTACCCAAGACTTCTTGCACTTTACATATTGTCATGCATTGTTTTGTGGGAGGGGGATGCCACAGCGAATTTCCAAAAACAGCTCTACTTGATTTTTATGAAAGTCGCAACAAAAAGGGGTTGAAGCAGGAAATAAATAGAATTTTTTTTTTTTCAGTGAAAGATCGAAATTTATTTCATCTCGTGAACATCATTGTGAAAGTATTATCGATGATGTTTACTCGATGAAGTAAATTTTGATCCATCACAGAAAAAAAAAAAAACAAATATCCGCTATAATTTGAAATCTTTCAAATAGTATCCAGAGCTCCAGATAAGAGGGAGTGATAGTATTCTAAATCTATTATTTCTCTTCCAAACTCTATATTGTGGGTACTCATTAGAATCGTCTTGATGAGACGATTCTAATGAGTACCCATAACATAGGGTTTAGTGGAGTATAACTTGTATTTTCAGTTTTGAAATCAAAATCGCTCCCTCTATCTGGAACTCTGGTATCTTTAAGTATTAAAGAAAATCACCTATGCATTTTACTCAAATTCAGATTCATCTGATGTCAATTTTCTTTTCTTCAAAAATTTATAGTTTACTGAAAGTAAGGTAATAATATTCTTTCTCCATCTTTGTATGCATTTATTTCAGTTTAGTGTCTACTTTTGCCCTGTGTTTAGATATTGTACTCAAGCAGGCCTCAAATTCACCAACCATTCTAAACTGTAGTCTTGGCCATATTCTAGATCTAGTATGTAACATATTTTCTGATTGGCCAAACCTATTGGTCCAGCCAGACAGATATTGTTTCACTTTTAAATTTAGAAAATTATAGAGAATTAGACTATGATTGGTGAATAAAACAAGCCCTCATGTTTATTTCATCTGTAAAAAATTTGTATGATTTCTCTAGCGCTTTCCAATCAGCTTTATGTCTTGTTTATTTTATTCCATGGAAATCCATCCTCATTAACCATGGTAACACTACATTTACCAGTCAACAAAAATTTCGACTTGTCAAAACCCAAAGCATTCTCAGTCTACATACATGTATCTGGGGCACATAAATGGGGCTCTAATGGTTGATACTTTCTCTAAAAGTGCAGAAACATTGTGGAAAAAGGGGAAAATGCTGGTTACCAGGATATTCTCCTTTTCCTGCAATGTTTCCAAAAGCCTTCTTTATATAGTCATTAACAGTCAGGATTGTGCGTTTGTATGTCTGTCTAATATCTAACTGTTTGTCAATAGATGATGGTTTCCATTTTCTCTTAAAAGCTTTCTGACACACAATAATGAAACTTTATGGTATTTCTTATTTTAGGAAGAGCCAACCCTGGTAGCTCAGTCAATATCAAAAAGAGCTGCAAAGCAGGAGTTTGCTGGTTCAAATCCCTAGCTCTGCCAATATCTTCTGAGCTCACAGGAGCATGAAGTGCTCAAGGTGAGCTTTTGTGATTGTCCTGCATCTGTTGTGCATAGTAAATCAACAATAACTTTGTGTGAACTCTAGAGACCACATTTTCAATCGGATACTCATGAAACTTTGTCAGAATGTTTGTCCTGATTATAGCTTGAAGTTCAGATAGTAGGTCACGGGGACAAATCTTAGAAAACCCTTGTGTGCACTCAAGAGGCTACATTTTCAGCCCAATACTTATGAAACTTTGTCAGAATGTCTGTATGTCTGTCTTGATAATATCTCAGATAAGTTTGATATTGGGTCCCCTTAGGTCAGAAAGTAGGTCATGAGGTCAAATCTTAGAAAATAACATTTGTACACTCAAGAGGCCATATATTTTTTTTTTTTCTGTCTGAGACTTATGAAATTGGATCAGAATGTTTGCCTTGATAATATCTTACACAAGTTTGAAATTGGGTCCTGCCAGGTCAAAAAGTAGGTCACTGGGACAAATCTTAGAAAACTATGTGCACTCTGGAGGCTACATTTTCAGCCCATTACTCATGAGATTTTGTCAGAATGTTAGTCTTGATCATTTCTCGGAATTATTTTAAATTGGGTCCTGTCGGGTCAGAAAGTAGGTCAGTGGGACAGTTCTTAGATAAACCTTTTGTACAGTCTAGAGGCCACATTGTTAGCCGAATACCTATGAAACTTTGTCAGAATGTTTGTCTTGATAATATCTCAGACATGATTGAAACTGGAACACCTTGGCTCAAAAAGTAAGTCACCAGGTCAGATCATAGGAAAACCTTGAGTGCCATATTTTCTGTCTGAGACTCATGAAATTAGATCAGAAAGTTGGTCTTGATAATATCTCACACAAATTTGAAATTGGGTCATAAAATAGGTCACTGGGAATAATCTGAGAAGAACTGTGTGTGAACTTTTAGAGGCCACATTTTCAGTCAGATACTCATGAAACTTAGTCAGAATGTTTGTCCTAATGATATTCTGTTCAAATTTGAAATTGGGTTTCATTGTGTGAAGAAGTAGTCAAACCATAGAAAAAGCTTTTGTGCAGTCTAGAGGCTAGATTTTTAGTCCCAATACTCATGAAAGTTATTCAGAATATTTGTTTTGATGGTATCTCACACAAGGTTGAAATTGGGTTATGTAGAATCAAAAAGTAGGTCATTGTGACAAATCTTAGAAAAATGTGTGTACACTCTGGAGGCCACATTTTCTGTCTGATACTCATGAAACTTGGCCAGAATGTTTGTTTTGATGATATCTAGTATATGTTTAAGATTGGGTCATGTCAGGTTAAAAAGTAGGTCACTGGGACAAAACTTAGAAAAACCTTATGTGCACTC
Source organism: Tridacna gigas (assembly GCA_945859785.2). NCBI lineage: Eukaryota > Metazoa > Mollusca > Bivalvia > Cardiida > Cardiidae > Tridacna > Tridacna gigas. Next base: position 43,900,723 of record OX244030.2, on the reverse strand, counting down.
TAGAAGCCATATTTTCCATCTGAAGATTCATGAAACTTATTCAGAAAATTTGTTGTGATGGTATCTAGTACAAGATCAAAATTGAGTCAAGCTGGTGCAAAAGTAGGTCATTGGGACAAATCGTAGAAAAACTTTGTGTGCCCTCTTGAGGCCATGAAAGTTGGTCAGAATGTATGTCCTAATGAGACCAGGGACAATTTCAAAATTGGATCTCGTTGGGCAAAAAATTAGTCTATTGGGACAAATCTTAGAACAATCTTGTGTGCACTCTAGTGGCTGTATTTTCAGTCTGAGACTCATGAAATTTGATTTGGATGTTTGTCTTGATAATATCTTGAATGAGTTTGAAATTTGGTCATGTTGGATCAAAAAGTACCAGGTAGGTCACTAACACTCATGTGTTTATTGCATCACAACCAGGATGTCTTCAACTTTATCAATTGTAGATGACTGTACTCAGGTGAGAGTTTTAGGGCCAATGGCCCTCGTGTTTATGACTGGTAGTTGTCGTTTCAACAGGATTAATTTCTCTCTCACCAGTGATCATTGTTGCATTGATTGTTCTTTGAGAAAGCAGGTAGTGGTTTGGAAAGGAAACTGCAAAGTATATGTAAAGAGACTCCAGGAAAGAATGGATTGATATCCTGGCCAGTCTGATACAGCTGAAATAAGGGTGAGATGGTGTCACACATCACAGAATTGCTTGTCTGTTTGTATGATGTTTAATGCTGTGTTTTTAACATGATTTGAATGATGTCATGGCAGCCAATGTGCCCATCCATGCTTTCCTGAATTGGATTTTCCTATACCAGTACTTTGTACAATGTTCTTCCCAAGCTACTGAATTTTTTTCGACATAACCATTGTCAAGACAATAATCAGCAGTGAGATAGGAATGAATCCTGTAATAGTGACTATCATAAATTGTCGGAAAAAAAACTTCTGAGCTGCGGGATTCATACCAGCGAACCTTTGGTTTGAAGCACTGTATCTAAATGGGTTACCCTAGCTGGGCTATATGCCATACGAACAACCAACCCCCACCCCCAAGTGGGCTTTACCAGGGATGACTATTTAACTCTTTACCAAACAACAAGATATTAGACTAATCCAAATTGAAAGCATTTGCAGACAACAAAATAACTGTGACTTAAAATTGAAATATGCTTTTGGAAGGGTAGAAAACATTGCGGGGGAAGGAGAAAATGCTGGTTACCAGCATTTTCTCCTTTTCCCGCAATGTTTTCTACTCTTTCAAAAACAAATTTTAATATTTGAGTCACATTTAGTTTGTCCATATGGTTTAGCCAATCAGAAGTTGTGTTAATGCAAACTTGGATAACCTTGAAGAATAAGTCTAAGAACGTCCTTAAGAATGGTTGGTGAATACGGACCCTGGTGTCATCGTTGTCATCTCCGTCGGCTTCATCTGTGTCGAAGTTGTTGTCTATGTCATCATGCAAAAACTTGACATTTTATAATATCTCTGTTATTATTGAAGATATTTGCCTCAAACCTGGACAAGTTCTTAATTATTAAAAGGGAAAGCTATGCAACAAGGCCAGGCAACCATCAAAGTGTTTTTGACACAGTTATGCCCCTCTTTCGGCCTAGAATATTTTAATGAAAATTTAGCAGCCACAGCCAAGCGTTGACACCCACATGTGGAGCTCTTGTTTCATTTGAGGTAACTCCCTAAGCCTTCTTGTGTGAATTTCCCTGATATCCTGTATGTCTTCACTAAACTCAACGAGATAACAAAATTTTACACCATCCTTACAGAAAACATTTTGCAGACCACAATTCAAATGTAGCTCAAGTGACTGAATTTGTCTTGGATAGGTCAGAATACATTGTGGGGATAGGAGAAAATGCTGGTTTTGAGCGATTTCTCCTTTTCCCTTAATATTTTCTGAAGCAGGCTTTTTCCTGGGCTGTTAAAACTCGGGATTGTGTGTTAGGGGTTTAACTAAAGTGCTGATTTGAAACATTTGTCTTACAGGGCGACAGGGTGGTCGTGCAGCTAGTCAAAGATCCAGGATGCCTGCTGTATACCTTGACGTGGATGAGGAACAAGCAGCATTATAGAATCAGCACCACTATTACCATATTTGGTTACTGATCTGTAGTTATTACCGGTAGATCTTATTTTTAGCTCACCTTAGCACAACGTGCTAAAGGTGAGCTATTGTGATCGCCCTATGTCCGGCGTCCGTCGTCTGTCGTCCGTCGTCCGTCAACAATTTCTTTAAACATCCTCTTCTCCTAAACCACTGGGCCAATCTTGATGAAACTTGGCAGGGATGTTCCTTGGGTGTAGCTCTACCAAAATTGTTCAAAGAATTGAATTCCACCCACAACTCTGGTTGCCATGGCAACAAAAAGGAAAAAAAGGCAAAATCTTTGAAAATCTTCTTCTCTGAAACTAGAAGGCGCAGAGCTTTGATATTTGGTATGTAGCATCTCCTAGTGGACCTCTACCAAGTTTGTTCATTTGATGCCCCTGGGGTCAAAACTGGCCCCGCCCCAGGGGTCACAAGTTTGAGCATAGTAACAAAGAAGGAAAACTTTAAAAATCTTCTCTGAAACTTGAAGGTGTAGAGCTTTGATATTTGGCATGTAGCATCTCCTAGTGGACCTCTACCAAGTTTGTTCATATGATGCCCCTGGGGTCAAAACTGGCCCCGCCCCGGGGGTCACAATTTCCAACATAAGAACAAAGAAGGAAAACTTTAAAAATCTTCTTCTCTAAAACTAGAAGGCATAGAGCTTTGATATTTGGCATGTAGCATCTCCTAGTGGACCTCTACCAAGTGTGTTCATATGATGCCCTTGGGGTCAAAACTGGCCCAGCCCCGGGGGTCACAAGTTCAAACATAGGAACAAAGAGGGGAAATTTTAAAATTCTTCTTCTCTGAAACTGGAAGGCGTAGAGCTTTGATATTTGGTATGTAGCATTGCCTAGTGGACCTCTACCAAGTTTGTTCATATGATGCCCCTGGGGTCAAAACTGGCCCCACCCCGGGGGTCACAAGTTTGAGCATAGTAAGAAAAAAGGAAAACTTTAAAAATCTTCTTCTCTGAAACTTGAAGACGTAGAGCTTTGATATTTGGCATGTACATCTCCTAGTGGACCTCTACCAAGTTTGTTCATATGATGCCCCTGGGGTCAAAACTGGCCCCGCCCCGGGGGTCACAATTTCCAACATAGGAACAAAGAAGGAAAACTTTAAAAATCTTCTTCTCTAAAACTAGAAGGCATAGAGCTTTGATATTTGGCATGAAGCATCTCCTAGTGGACCTCCACCAAGTGTGTTCATATGATGCCCTTGGGGTGAAAACTGGCCCTGCCCCGGGGGTCACAAGTTCAAACATAGGAACAAAGAGGGGAAACTTTAAAAATCATCTTCTCTGAAACTGGAAGGCGTAGAGCTTTGATATTTGGTATGTAGCATTGCCTAGTAGACCTCTACCAAGTTTGTTCCTATGATGCCCCTGGGGTCAAAACTGGCCCCACCCCAGGGGTCACAAGTTTGAGCATAGTGACAAAGAAGGAAAACTTTAAAAATCTTCTTCTCTGAAACTTGAAGGCATAGAGCTTTGATATTTGGCATGTAGCATCTCCTAGTGGACCTCTACCAAGTTTGTTCATATGATGCCCCTGGGGTCAAAACTGGCCCCGCCCCGGGGGTCACAATTTCCAACATAGGAACAAAGAAGGAAAACTTTAAAAATCTTCTTCTCTAAAACTAGAAGGCATAGAGCTTTGATATTTGGTATGTAGCATTGCCTCGTAGACCTCTACCAAGTTTGTTCATATGATGCCCTTGGGGTCAAAATTGGCCCTGCCCCGGGGGTCACAAGTTCAAACATAGGAACAAAGAAGGAAAACTTTAATTGTTTTTTTCTCTTAAATGGGAAGGCATAGAGCTTTGATATTTGGTATGTAGCATCTCCTAGTGGACTTCTACCAAATTTGTTCCAAGGATGCTGCTTGGGTCAAAACTGGCCCAGCCCCTAGGGTCACAAGTTCGAACATAGGAACATAAAAGGAAAACTTTAAAATTCTTCTTTTCTGAAACCGAAAGGTGTGGAGCTTTGATATTTGGTATGTTGCATCTCAGAGTGGACCTCTACCAAGTTTGTTCATATGATGCCCCTGGGTCAAAACTGGCCCCGCCCCGGGGGTCACAAGTTGAAGGTAGGAACAAAGAAGGAAAACTTTAAATTTCTTTTTCTCTTAAACGGGAAGGTGTAGAGCTTTGATATTTGGTATGTAGCATTTCCTAGTGGACCTCTACTAAGTTTGTTCATATGATGCCCCTGGGTCAAAACTGGCCCAGCCCCGGGGGTCACAAGTTCGAACATAGGAACAAAGAAGGAAAACTTTAAAATTCTTCTTTAAAACTGGAAGGCGTAGAGCTTTGATATTTGGTATGTAGTGATTCTCTTCTACGTATGCTTGCCCATCTAAGCGCAACAAGTTCATTGAGTTCAAAATTGGGTCATCTTGGGTCATAAACTAGGTCACTAGGTCAAATTAAAGAAATACCTTGTTGGCACTCTCGAGGCCACATTATTTGCTCAATTGCCTTGAAAATTAGTTAGAAAGTTTGTCTTTATAAAGTCTCACATAAGATTAATTTGGGTCAACTTGGGTCATAAACTAGTTCACTGGGTCAAATTAAAGAAATACCTTGTTTGCACTCTGGAGGCCACATTTATTGCTCAAATGACCTGAAATTTGGCCAGAATGTTTGTCTTGATGAAATACCAGATGAGTTTGGATTTGGGTCACCTGGAACCATAAACTAGGTCACTAGGTCAAAATAAAGAAATACCTTGTGGGCTCTCTAGAGGCCACATTCTTTGCTTAATTGCCTTGAAAATTGGTCAGAATGTTTGTCTTTGTAAAATCTCACATGAGTCTGAATTTGGGTCAACTGTGGTCATAAACTAGGTCAATTGGTCAAATTAAAGAAATAGCTAGTGGGCACTCTAGAGGCCACATTTATTATTCATTTGATTTGAAAATTGGTTAAAATGTTTCTTTTGATATAGTCAAAGACCAGTTCAAATTTGGGTCATCTGGGGTCATAATCTAGATCACTAGGTCAAATTAAAGAAATATCTTTAGGGCACTCGAGGCCACATTTTTTGCTCAATTGACTTGAAAATTGGTCAGAATGTTTGTCTTCATGAAATATGAGTTTGAAATTGGGTCACCTGCGGTCAAAAACTAGGTCACATGGTCAAATTAAAGAAAAACCTTAAAGGCACTCTACTAAGGTGAGCGACCCAGGGCCATCATGGCCCTCTTGTTAAACAAACATTGTTACAGTGGTTCCGATTTGAAACACTAATTCAATGACAGCTTTTAACTCTTTACCAAACGACAGAATTTGAGACTGGTCCAAATTGAAAGCACTTGCTTACGACAAATGTGAATCAAGAACTGAAATTTCTCTTTAGAAGTGTAGAAAACATTGTGGGAAAAGGAGAAAATGCTAGTTATTGGCATTTTCTCCTTTTCTCACAATGTTTGCAAAAGTCTTTTTCCTTCGGGTCATCAAAACTCGGGATTGTGTGGTGAAGGGTTATCCAGAAGACAAAGTTTTAGACTTGTCCAAATTAAAACCATTTGCAGACGACAAAATAAATGGGATTGAATTGATGATTTAGCCTTCAAACAGGAAGATAGAAAAGCATCAAGCATTTTGTCCCTTTCCCACACTGTATTCTAAAGCTTTTAGGGTTGTTAGAATTTGGGATTGTGAGGGAAAGCATTAACCCACACATTGTCAACATCTAACCTTTTACCACATAATCCTGACTGTTAACAACCTTGACAAAGAGGACTTTTAAAGACATAATGGCAATAGGAGAAAATGCTGGTTACCAGCATTATCTCCTTTTCCCACTATGGTTTCTACCCGACATAGATGTGTACCTGTTTTGAATTTGCCATCTGAAGATACTCTTAACTCTGTACCATACAATCCTGACTTTTAATGACCCTGAGAATTAAGCCTTTTGAAAACATTGTGGGAAAAGGAGAAAATGCTGGTAACCAGCATATTCTCCTTTTCCCACAACGTTTTTTACTCTTCCCAAAACAAATTTCATTTTTTCAGTCACATTTATTTATCGTCTGCAACTGCTTTCAAATTGGACTAGTCTAAAATTTTGTCTTTTGGTAAAGAGTTAATTTGAAGCGTAAAAAAACTAATGTTTAGTGAATGATAAACATTAAAAACTCTCTCAGCCCTAGTAAGTAAATACCTTATACACCCTACAGAATTAATTGAGTCATGCTCTTGCATTAGAGGTCTTAATGCACTTCTGTAATGCATGATGATTAACAAGCTGTTACATGATTATGGATCCAAGATAGCCACTTTTTTAAACAACTGGCTAAATCATGAGGTAGACTGGTCCTTTGGCATACAGAAAATTGACCTGTAGCAAAAAGTTTCGGCCCAGGTCAGCCTGCACGGAGCTGACCTGGGGCGATACTTTTCACAGATGCATTAAACCTCTTTTCACAGAGCATGGCTCGATTGTATAATTGATAGTCTGGAATTAGATTCTCTGTCTCTCTTCTGACCTGTATATTTGTGGCATGAATTCTTACAATTTCCATTATTATATCACGTATTGAGTCTTTGCACCACTATTAACTCTTTACCCAATGACAAAATCTTAGACATTACCAAATTTTGGCAAACAGTGTGGCTCAGAAGGTGATTTATGTCTTTTGAATTGTAGAAAATATTGTTGGAAAAGGAGAAAATGCTGGTTGCTAGCATTTTCTCCTTATCCCGCATTATTTTCAGGGTAGCAAAAGCTTGTTGCCAGCATTTTCTTCTTTTTACACTATGTTTTCAAAAGCATTCTTTAGGTTGTTTACACTTGTAATTGTTTGGTGAAGGGTTTATCAGAAAGTGCTGATATACAAGACAAAATTGTCAGGTGTCTTCTCTGAATATTGAAGAATTATCTCCTTTGATTTTGGGCATTATTGTCCATAAAGCACCTTTGATATGAATAATTCTTCTCTGTCAAGACACTTGGTCAGAATGTTTGGTCAGTTTTTTGAGTGAGTTCCAGGTTTTAGTATATCTGTGGAGATGTAATATGTCATGCACTTGTCATTGGTGTGTCCATCCTTCCATCTATTGGCAGTTTAGTATTCACTCTATTATCTGTTTAACAACATGTCTAATTTTTTAAATATTTCACACTTGTATGTTCCTTGATGAGACAACAGTCATGCTGAGTGGGGGTTTCAAATGCCAGACTTCAAGGTCAAGCTCACAGCAGGGGTCAAAGGTCCCATGCTCTTGAATTGCGTCATAGGGCTATGTTTATAAATGGTTGGTGCAAAGGTTACATATGCTAGCTAACCATGGCTTGATGAATCGACAAGGTAGGTTTTAGTGAGTAAACATATATTTTATTTTGAAATTCACTGCATCAATTGCCGCCTTGAAGAGTAGTAGCTCTCCGGTTTTGTACCCAGAATGCCCAAGTCAGATAGGTATGTATTTGAAAAATGCCACCTAGCGGAAGGTAATGCTTAAATGGTGTCAACTTCATATCCCTTGACCCCAGTCAGATTTGGAAAATATTCCACAAGTTTGCACCATAACGGAGATGACTGCAGAGCACAGGTTTCAGGTGCATGACTCCAAGGTCAAGGTCTTAGTAGCAGGTAAAGAATGACATGCTCTTGATAGCTTCCTTTGGGGCCTATTTTGCCCCTCTTCTAATTTGAGGTGCTCTTGTTTGGATGAGCCTGCCCAGGTAGCTCAGTGGTTAGCATATCTGACTCGTGACCTGGTGGTTGCAAGTTCAATTCCAGTTGAGGCAAACTTTCTTTCCTGCGATTTTTCACCTCTCACCTGTGATGCATTTGAGAAAAGTAGTCAGTGGCTTGGAAAGAAAGTTTTGTCAATACTGGTGTGAGAAAGCCAGGAAACACATGCTTCAGTACACTGACTGCCATGATATGACCTAAGCTGTTAAAACGGCTCCAATACAAACAAACAAACTTGCTTGTGTGATGATGTTTAACAGCATTTATGAAGATGTTAAAAAATTTTAGAAAGTCAGTATTTTATTTATTTACATGTCTAAACAGTATTCATTATTATATATTTTAGTTTATTGTATCAATCAGTTATTGCTAGGGCCATCAGATATGGTGCCTGCTACAAATCTATTTGTTGTTGCAGACTGTATAGATAAAGCTCTGACTGCATATACTGTGCATTCTGATCTAAACTTTTATAAAATGCCTTGAACTTTAGACATTTTTTCACAGTAAGTATTTATGTTTGGTTTACTTGGCTCTTTTGCACTTGATAAAATATTTCTGGTTTTATCCAAACTTGACCAAATATTTGTTTTTATCAATGCTTAGGAAGTAGGTTTTGAAAACAATGTGAGAAAAGTAGAAAAATGCTGGTACCCAGCAATTTCTTCCTTTTGCACATTTTTTCAACATTTAAAGACGATTATTTTAACTACATTTGGTTTGTCATCTGCAAGAGATTTTAATTTTGACATGTCTTAAATTTTGTCATGTGGTAAAGAGTGAAGGATAGGTATGATTTTTGTTTCTTTGGACTCAAAGATCTTTCTAATCAAAGGTATTGTTTATGTTTTAAGTGTTTTTTGTGTATTTTTTTTTCTAACATTGTATTGTGTAACATTTTGTTAACTCTTTCCTACACAATCCTGACTTTTAACAACCCTGAGAAAGAAAGCTTTTGAAAACATTGTGGGAAAAGGAGAAAATGTTGGTAACCAGCGTTTTCTCCTTTTCCCACAATGTTTTCTATCCTTTTAGAATCAAAGAGCAAAATTTCAACCACATCTAAATTGTCATGTGCAAATGCTTTCAATTTGGACGACTCTAATTTTTTGTTGTTTGGTAAAGAGTTAATCCTTTACCAGACGACAAAATTTTAGTCTTGTCCAAATTGAAGACATTTGCATATGACAATTCCAATATGGCTCAAATGGTGCAGTTTTTCTTTGATAGGATAGAAAACAGTGTGGGTAAAGGAGAAAATGCTGGTTACCAGCATTTTCTCCATTTCTCACAATGTTTTCTAAACGCTTCTTTTCCAGGGTCGTCAAAAGGCGGCATTGTGTGGTAAAGGGTTAAATCATTGAGTTTTTGATTTTATACTTTTTTACATCGTGATATACAGCACATATTACATAAAGTTGCTTTTGTTAGGCCTTTCAGAATGATGTTTGAGAATACTGTTTTTATGATGTTGTATAATAGTTTTTTTTTTTCATTTCAACACAAAGCATTTCTCGTTCATTACCTTTTTCTCAAAATATTATGACAAAAGGAGAAGAGAAATTGCTTAGGGTTGTCAGCTTCCCATTTTGTCACGTTTTCTTTTCTGTCTCGACTACCTTCATTGTAGCTACTCATATCTAGATTGATATTACTTCTTACAAATAAATATTCAAGAATTAAGTTTTTATATATTTTAGTGTGCAGTGATGCTATGAATTACATGTATGTCAGCCAAACTTTAGTAGCTCTAACACCTTTTGGAATGGGTAATTTGTTTGAATTATTGGCTGTCTGACCAAGCCATATTTCAGAGTATGAGGTTGTAAGTGGAAAAGGTACATGACTGTATTCTCATTGCATCTTCAAAGCTTTTGTAATTTGAAATGTCCCACAGTCATACTTAATATCTTTGTCATTTATTTTGTACATATTTTAAGTCATTTTATTACCAAAAAGAATATCGCAAGAAAAAGGAAATTTTTCTGAGGACTTTATACATCATCTCTTTTTACATCTTTTTACATCATCTCGTATCTGTTCTAATTTTAATTCCTACTACCGTTACATGATTGTGCAGATTAAGATCAAAATTGTAGTAAATAAAACTATTTGTGTTCAAAACCTATTCTCTTCATTTGACCATGTAAAAAAATGGCCTGTCAACAACCTTGAAAAACAAAAATTAAAGACATAGCAAGATTCAATCAGAGCAAGACAATCTCTTATTTACAACTAGTGCAGACGAGTATATTTTACACTACAATAAGTGTTTAAAACAAGAATTGCTTCCAGTATTTGACAGATGATTACCAACATATGAGATTAACAGACAGTGTGAAAATCAACAACGTGTTACTGAATAATCCTTTGTTTTACTTTTAAAATGTAAGATACATAGCAATATGAATAACAGGGCTACGATACGTGTTCATAAATTTCAATAATAGGGTGTGTGAATTTCGGTGTTGGAACAATATGAACTGTTAAGAGATTTTGCCGAGACTGAGATCACTGTAAGCACTTTCTTTGGTGTTCAAGGTTGGTTTGATGCATAAAACAAGATTACAAGCCAAAAATAGCTGGGTCCATTGTTTGATTTTTGTTTACTTATCGTTGCCATCAGTTGCCCCTACAAGTGACAACCCAAGAAAGCTGTTAGATATTTTATTGGGGATAGTGCAAGATACAGGACCATTTCATCTCATAGACCATTAGTAATTTTAGATGGCCAGCCATGTGATTCAAACCTGCATCCTCAAGTGGCTGGAGATTTATTGTTTACATTTGTCATGCTCTATTACTTGAGCAGTTTGGGCTGGTCAGGCTGGGTCCATACTGACCCACCATATGTAGGATCATTTGTTGTGTAATTCTTAAGAAATTTCTACCTTTCAAAATAGCACAATCATTGATTGGCTAAACTATTTGGCATAGCCATGTTACTTAAACCAATCAGTAATTGTGTAACTTTCTAAATGTTGTACATGTATTACATTAATCAACCTTTTGGCAGAAGGCCTTTGAAAACACTGTGGAAGAAACAGAAAATCCTGGTAGCCAGTGTTTTGTCCTTTTCTAACAATTTTTTTACCCTTCCAAAGTCAGACCCAATTATGGTAACCAGCATTTTCTCCTTTTCCCACTATGTTTTTTCTTTACCCATTTAAAAACAAATTTAAATTTTTGAGTCTCTATAATCTTGTGGTCTGCAAAATTTTTCAACTGAGACAAGTCTAAAATTTATTTTATTTTCTTGTAAAGAGTAAAGAAAATTGTAAGGTTATGATTTACTGTGGTAAATTTCTTCAGTTTAACAAAAAAACATGTGAAGAATGTTTTTTTTTTTAAGTTGTGCATATGCAGAAAAATCAGTCTCTATGTAAAGAAATAAATTAACCCTGTATCAAACAATGCTAAGTTTTAACATTCCTAAGGAAGATTTATAGAACATTGTGGAGAAAGGAGTAAATGCTGGTAAACAGCAATTTCTCTGTTTCCCACAATGTTTTTAACCCTTTCAGAGACAATTTTCATCAGTTGATCCATATAGATTTTGTGGTCTGCAAATGCTTTCATTTTTAACAAATCCAAGATTTTGTTGTCTGGTAAATAGGTAGAGACTAATGCTCATTACTGAGAGCATAAAGTTATGTACATTTTGGTTCATTCTACATGTTCATGTATATATGAAATATTTACAGGATCATTCATTATACCTGACATGGCTTTCAATGGTAATAGTATCAATGCCCTTTAACCCTTTACAACACAATCTCGAGTTTTAACGACCCTAGGAAAGAGGCCTTTTGAAAACATTTTTGGAAAAAGAGAAAATGCTGGTAACATTAGCATTTCCTCCTTTTCCCACAATGTTTTGTACCTCAGCCAATGCAAATTTGAATTTTTGAGTCACAGTTATCATGCCGTCTGCAAAGGCTTTCAATTTGGACAGGTCTAAAATATTGCCGTTTGGTAAAGAGTTAAAATGATTGTACTTGCTCTCGATACAGTTATTTTGTACTTGCGCTCGATACAGTTATTTTGTACTTGCTCTCGATACAGTTATGTTGCACTTGCTCCCGATACAGTTATTTTGTACTTGCTCTCAATACAGTTATTTTGTATTTGCTCTCGATACAGTTATGTTGCACTTGCTCCCGATACAGTTATTTTGTACTTGCTCTCGATACAGTTATGTTGCACTTGCTCTTGATACAGTTATTTTGTACTTGCACTCGATACAGTTATGTTGTACTTGCTCTCAATACAGTTATTTTGTACTTGCTCTCGATACAGTTATTTTGTACTTGCTCTCGATACAGTTATTCCAGAGGCCTGTTGTTGGTAAAAACATGACTTTCACATTTTTGTCATGAACTGTATCTCATCTCAGTGTTTTTGATTGACATTCTCTGTTTGATGTGATGTCCCTTTTAAACAGTTAAGTCTTTACCACACAATCCCGAGGTTAAACAGACCTGAAGAATGAGACTTTGGAAAACATTGTAGGAAAAGGAGAAAATGCTGGTAACCAGCATTTTCTCCTTTTCCTACAATGTTTTCCACCGTATCAAAGACAGAAATCATCATTTCAGTTACGTTTGTCATATGCATATGCTTTCAGTTCAGTAGGGTCTACAACATTTTCATGTGGTGAAGGGTTAAATTACATCAGTTCTTATGACCTTTAACAGATAAGGTCTTTTGAAATTGTGAACAAGCCTGTATAACTTTTTGCTGAATATTTTTTAGCTCACCTGAGCATGAAGTGCTCATGGTGAGCTATTGTGATCGTGCTGTGTCCGTCGTGCGTCGTCAACTTTTTACCTTGTGTACGCTCTAGAGGCCACATTTTCAGTCTGATCCTCATGAAACTTGGTCAGAATGTTTGTCTTGATAAAATCTCGGACGAGTTTGAAATTGGGTCATGTGGGGTCAAAAACTAGGTCACTAGGTCAAATCTTCAAAAAATATTGTGTACACTCTAGAGGTCACATTTTCTGTCCAATCCTCATGAAACTTGGTCAGAATATTTGTCTTGGTAAAATCTCACACGAGTTCAAAATTGGGTCATGTGGGATCAAAAACTAGGTCACTAGGTCAAATCTTCTAAAAACCTTGTGTACGCTCTAGAGGCCACATTTTCAGTCAGATACTTGTGAAATTTGGTCAGAAAGTTTGTCTTGATAAAATCTCGGACGAGTTCGAAATTGGGTCGTGGGATCAAAAACTAGGTCACTAGGTCAAATCTTCGAAAAACCTTGTGTACGCTCTAGAGGCCACATTTCAGTCAGATACTCGTGAAACTTGGTCAGTATGTTTGTCTTGATAAAATCTGGGACGAGTTCGAAATTGGGTCATGTGGGGTCAAAAACTAGGTCACTAGGTCAAATCTTCGAAAAACCTTGTGTACACTCTAGAGGCCACATTTGAAGTCCGATCCTCATGAAACTTGGTCAGAATGTTTGTCTTGATAAAATTTGGGAAGAGTTCGAAATTGGGTCATGTGGGGTCAAAAACTAGGTCTCTAGGTCAAATCTTAGAAAAACCTTGTGTGTGCTCTAGAGGCCACATTTTCAGTCAGATACTTGTGAAATTTGGTCAGAATGTTTGTCCTGATAAAATCTGAGATGAGTGTGAAATTGGGTCATGTGGGGTCAAAAACTAGGTCACTAGGTCAGATCTTGGAAAAACCTTGTGTATGCTCTAGAGGCCACATTTTCAGTCAGATACTTGTGAAATTTGGTCAGAAGTTTGTCTTGATAAAATCTGAGACGAGTTTGAAATTGGGTCATGTGGGGTCAAAAACTAGGTCACTAGGTCAAACCTTAGAAAAGCTTTGTGTACGCTCTAGAGGCCACATTTTCAGTTGGATCCTCATGAAACTTGGTCAGAATGTTTGTCTTGATAAAATCTTGGATGAGTTCGAAATTGGGTCTTATGGAGTCAAAAACTAGGTCTTTAGGTCAAATCATCGAAAAACCTTGTGTGTGCTCTAGAGGCCACATTTTCAGTCAGATACTTGTCAAATTTGGTCAGAATGTTTGTCTTGATAAAATCTCGGAGAAGTTCGAAATTGGGTCATGTGGGGTCAAAAACTAGGTCACTAGGTCAGATATTCAAAAAACTTTGTGTACGCTCTAGAGGCCACATTTTCAGTCAAATACTTATGAAACTTGGTCAGAATGTTTGGCTTGATAAAATCTCACACAAGTTCAAAATTGGGTCATGTGGGGTCAAAAACTAGGTCACTAGGTCAAATCATCGAAAAACCTTGTGCACGCTATAGAGGCCACATTTTCAGTCAGATTCTTGTGAAATTTGGTCAGAATGTTTGGCCTATTGACTCAGGTGAGCGATCCAGGGCCATCGTGGCCCTCTTGTTTTAATCTATACATCATTTAACCCTTAACCGGAATAAACTAATCAAACATTTTAATCCTAGAAATATGACCGAAATAATTGCAATTTCATGGTTGCTTTTGTCTAGAGTGATCCAGCAAAGAGGACAGTGTAGATCAAAGATCAGGCTGCATGTTTTGTGCAGCCTGATCTTGATCTACACTGGCCTCAAACGCAACTATAGTGGTGAAAGGTGCTGTAAGGGTCAAGTATTGTCTGTTTTTTACTGTTTTAGTGGCAGGACAACCTTCAAAATAGAACTGAAGTGCTTCATTTCCCTGAGGTAGCACAATCTTTTAAAACAAGCACATTTTTACAAATGACCTCTAAATGGCATCATGAAGTCGGCATTTTTCCTACTGTTTATAGTAAAAATAAAACATCTAACATTTGTCCAGAGATATATGACACATGTCTTGATTGTAAGAAGGAAACAAATTAATTAAAGTATAACTATGACAGATATTATGAATCACACTGTAGCCATTTAATCCAATCCTGTGTTATAAGTACCCTAAGGGAGGAGGTTTTGAAAACATGGTGGGAAAATGAGAAATTGCTGGTTGCTAACTAAACAATCCTTTGTCTTAGTACCAGAAGAGAGAAGGCTTTTAGAACATTTTGGTTACCAATATTTTCCCAATAGTTGTCTATCCCATCAGAGATTTTTAGCTTATTTGTACTAATTTTGAATTCTGGTCTGTAGAACTTCTCAATATCGAAGACTGACAAAAAATGTCATTTGGCAAAGGGTTAAGGAACATGCTATCATGCTGGTTTAAAAGATTTTTTTTTTTTTTGCTCCAGAAGAGATCGTTTGAAGTTGATACCCTGACTATACAAGGACTGCCACACAATAGTTTTTGATAATTTCCCACATTAGCAATGGTTGTCAAAGGCCCGGTAGTGGCTCAATCCCTGCTGGCAGTGCTGGTCAAGTGAGTGTGACCTTGGGCAAGACATTGTAGAAACCATTCCTCACTAAACCAGGGAAATATATGAATTCTGAGCTGTTTCAGTAACGTTACTGAAAAACTTGTGAAATCCGGGGAAAATATCACTCCAACACTACCTCCTTTGGGCCTAGATAGGTGAACTGGTTTCCATCATGACTGAAATACTGTTGAAAGCAACATAACACACCATTGAAGCATGCTATTGCTGGCATAAGTGCCTCCCCTTAACCCTTAAAGCGCCTTTAGTGACGACTACAGTTGCTTTTGGGGCCAGTGTGGATCAAGATTAGACTGCACGAAACATGCAGTGTGCAGTCTGATCTTCGATCTACACTGTCCTCTTTGCTAAATCTTTATAGACAAAAGAAACTATAAAATTGCAATTATTTGGGCCTTCTTTTTGGACTGAAAATGTCTGTTGTGTTCATTTGGCACGCTAAGGGTTAACTCTCTACCAAACAACAAAATTCTAGACTGGTCCAAATTAAAAGCATTTGCAGACAACAAGTTAAATGTCACTCAAAAACTGAAATTTCTCTTTGTAATTGTATGAAACTTTATGGCAAAAGGAGAAAATGCTTGTAACCAGCATCTTCTCCTTTTCCCATAATGTTTTCAGAAGTCTTCATTCTTTAAGTCTCAGCATTGGGTGCCCAAACTAGGGGCATTTGTCTAGGGTACATGTATTTGTCTTGCTTATCTCATCTGGTCTTTGTTGCAACTTGCTGCTCTTAACTCTTTACCACACAGCTAAATTTTAGACTTGTCCAAATTGAAAGCATTTGCAAATGACAAATTGTATATGGCTAAAATAATGGGATTTGCCTCTGAAAAGGTAGAAAACATTGTGGGAAAAGGAGAAAATGCTGGTTACCAGCATTTTCTCCATTTCCCACAATGTTTTATAAGCCTTCTTTCCTAGAGTCGTGAAAACATGGGATTGTATGGTAAAGGGTTAGCCCTTTACTCTACAGCCCTGAGTTTTAATGAGCTTAGAGAAAGAGACCTTTGAAAACATTGTGGAAAAAGGAGAAAATGCTGGTAACCAAAATGTTTTCTGCCCTTCAAATATTAACCTTTTTGAATCATATGTATTTTGTCATCTGCAAATGTTTTAAATCTGTACAAGTCTAGAATTTTGCTTCGTGGTAAAGAGTTAACCCATTACCACACAATCCTGAGTTTTAATGACCCAGAGGAAGATGCCTTTCGAAAACATTGTAGGAAAAGGAAAAAATACTGGTAACCAGCATTTTCTCCTTTTCCCACAAGAGTTTCTACCCTATCAAAAGACAAATTCAATTATTTGCGGTAAATTTGAATTGTTGTCTGCAAATGTTTTCAAATTCAACAAGTCTAGAATTTTGTGGTGTGGTAAAGAGTTAAGAAGCAATATCTTACCAAGGATCTTTGGAATCTTTGACAGGTATTACCGTAGGTAAAAATGATTTGTTAACCTTTAGAGAGCCGAATAAAATCAACAGAAATGTTCATCCTAGAAATAAGATCCAAAACATAGTGTTTCAGCAAAGAGGGCAATGTAGATTAAAGATTAGGCTGCAATTTTGTGCAACCTAATCTTGACCCACACAGGAGGCAAAGGAATCTACAGTTGTGAAAGGAGCTCTAAGGATTAAGTTCCGATTAATTATAGTTCATGAAAAATGTTTGTTGTGAACTGTCTCTGTTCTTGTTCGAGTTTGTTAGAATATACATGTCATTCTTTTTGGCAGCTGTTTTGACATATGCTTGTAACTCTTTACCAAACGACTTTGGACGTTCAAAATTGAAAGCATTTGTAACCACAATTAAAATGTGGCTAAAAAGTGCAAATTTGTTTTGGGAAGGGGAAAAAAAAAATGTAAGAAAATGCTCGTTACCAAAAGATCATTCAAATTGGTATTGTGTGGTAAAGGGTTTAAAAAGTGTCAGTATAGATGTATAATGTGGCTTAATACCAGTTTTTTTTTTTCTTGCATGTTCTGATATTAATTTCTTTTTGATGAGTTTGACCTGTTGAGCCTATAGTATACAAATTGTGACCTTTTTTGTCCCTTGTTAATGCACCAGAGTAAAAGGTACAACTGGGTCTATCAAGCAATTGCTGCTTTTCACACAGTCACTGTACAATCCATATAAGTTTTTTCTTTGCTTCAAAATGTATCTGTGAATGTATCAGATGTACATGGGGGAAATTGGTTCTAGTTTTGGGCTATTCTTATAATTAACCCTATTCCACACAATCATAACCTTTAACAACCATGAGGTAGAGGGCCTTTATAAACATTGCGGGGAAATGAGAAAATGCTGGTTACCAATGTTTTCTTCTTTTGCAACAACGTTTTCTACCCTTTCAAAGACAGTTTCGACTATTTTAGACACATTTTGTTTTTTGTGTGCTATTGTTTTGCCATTAACCCTTTACCACACAGTCCCGACTTTTAACAACCCTGAGGGGGAAGCCTTTGAAAACATTGTGGGAAAAGGAGAAAATGCTGGTTACCAGCATTTTCTCCTTTTCCCACAATGTTTTCTACCCTTCCTAAAACAAGTTTCAATGCATGAGTTACATTTATTTTGTCATCTGCAAATGCTTTCAATGTGGACCAGTCTAATATTATGTCGTGGGGTAAAGAGTTAAACAAGTCCAAAATTAAGTTTTTGGTAAAGAGTGAAGCTTTTGGTTTGTGAATCTTACTATCAAATGACAAAATCTTTAGTCTTGTCCAAATTGAAAGGATTTGCAGATGACAAATGTAACTCAAAACATGAAATTCGTATGTCATAGAGTAGAAAACATTCTGAGAATAGGATAAAATGATGGTTTCAATCATTTTTCCATTTCCCACAAAAGCCTTCTTCATGGGTTGTTAAAAATTGGTACTATGTAGTAAAGGGTTAAACAAATAAAAAAGATTATAGATTGTCAATGCTTGACTCTTTACTACACAATCCTGAGTTTTAATGACCCTGGGAAAGAAGCCTTTTGAAAACATTGTGGGAAAAGGAGAAAATGCTGGTAACTAGCATTTTCTCCTTTCCCTCACAATGTTTTCTGACCTTTCAGAAATAAATGTAATCATTTCAGCCACATTTAGTTTGTCGTCTGCTAATGCTTTCAATTTGGACCAGTCCAAAATACTGTCGCTTGGTAAAGAGTTAAACCTTATTAGTTTTTACGCATTATATTTTTTGCTAGCTTTATGTGTTCATTTACATTACATATTTTGCTGGCTTTATGTGTTCCTTTATGTGAAGAATAAATGTCAAGGAGACATAATTATGTGTTTAGCAGATTTTGTAGTCAAGTAACTTGGGAGTTCCCTTTCTCTATTGGTAATATTGAATTACCTAAAGTTAAGGATGAAAATTAGCTAATGCTTTGCTAAGACAGTGTATCAGTCCCATGTTTGTTCTGACCCAAAGGAAAGCAGGGTAAGAAACTGTTGTGGGAAAAAGAGAAAATGCTATTTAGGAGTATTTACTCCTTTTCTTGCACTGTTTAAACTGTCCCACAATGTTTCAACCCTCTCAAAGTCAAATCCTGTCATTTGAACAATATTTGTAACCTGCAAAAACATGAGCAGTGCTCTTCAAAAACGGGGTTTTATGCACATTGGTAATACTTTGTACAAATCAACTCTGTACCACACAATCCCGACTTTTTACGACTGTGAAAAAGAAGCCTTTTGAAAACATTGTGGGAAAAGGAGAAAATGCTGGTAACCAGCATTTTCTCCTTTTCCCACAATGTTTTCTAACCTTTCCAAGACAAATTTCAGTTTTTGTTCTACCTTTATTTTGTTGTCTGCAAGTGCTTTCAATTTGGACTAGTCTAAAAATTTGTCGCTTGGTAAAGAGTTAAGTATTTGTAATCTGCAAATGTAGATGAGTGCTGCTCTGCAAAAAAGGGGGTTGAATTCAGCTTGGTAATGCTTTATACCACTCAAGCCATCACAAATTATGGACCCATAAAATCTCTGACAACCAACTGAATAATGAGGTAGAATGGTCCTTGGACACGCAGAAAATTTACCAATAGCAATAGGTTTCATCCAGGACAGCCTGCACGGACTGTGCAGGCTGACCTGGGCTGATACCTATGGCAGATTCATTAAATTACTTTTTCACAGAGCATGACTTGTATGTTTAAAAGGTGTCTAAAATTTTGTTATCAGGGGCCATGGGCTTATGTAGAGAAAACTTTAAAAATCTTCTAAATCCTAATCATTAAGCATAGGGCTACCAAATTTGGCAAGTAGCTTTATGTAGTGGATCCCTATTCAGATAATTCACCTTAAAACTCTGAAGTCAACACTGGCCCCACCCCAAGGTTTAAAAGTTTTACATAGTCTGAAATAGTCTAAACTTCAAAAATCCCTTTGTTCCTGATAGTAAGACGTAGTCCTCCCAAGTTTGGCATGCAGCTTCATCTAGTAATCTCTACCAATGATGTCCCAATCATAGCCCTGGGGTCAAAATTGGCCCAAACCAGAGGGGGAGTTCAAGCTTTAAATGGTAGTATGTGAAGTCAATACATCTTAATCTCTCTCTCTCACACACACACACACACACACACAGATCAAGGAAAATAACTCGGGTCCACATTACCATTTATCTCCCTTGACAATCAAAACTGCATTATTACATGACTGATGTTGGGTATTCAAGTTTTTTGGATAGGAAATATTAGCATTAAAATTTTTATCTTTTCCGCACAATTCTATCTACCCTTCCTAAAACAAATTTAAATTTTTGAATCACATTATTCTGTAAGCTGCAAATGCTTTCAATTTGTACATGTCTAAAATTTGTCATTTGGTAAAGAGTTAAAGCAACATAGTTATTGATTTGAAAATTTGTTTTAATCAAAAGTTAACTACTCTGTAACATGTCTATGTTTCACCTTATTTCTATGTAGGATAAAGAAATGAGAACTTCTACATGCACTATATGATCACCCCTCATAAATTGGTTATGAGGTCATCCAATAAACGAAAGCCCACAACATTTTATTGTATAATGTTTTATTATAAAATGAAGCAATTATGATAAATAAATAGAAGAACAGTATATACTTGAACTATCTAAACCGATCAGACTATCTAAACACAACATGTAATATACTCTAAAAGCAAAGTTTTTAACTTCAAATTTCAGGGTTTCTCCTCTTTCCCGCCGCCCCCCTCCCCCCCCAAAAAAAAGGTTATGAAAATATGATTCCTACAAAAAAAATCACTCAAGAGTTTTGCTGCTTGTCTT
This sequence comes from Tridacna gigas, assembly GCA_945859785.2. NCBI lineage: Eukaryota > Metazoa > Mollusca > Bivalvia > Cardiida > Cardiidae > Tridacna > Tridacna gigas. The sequence goes on along the minus strand of OX244030.2, from coordinate 43,880,281 downwards.
GGAATCTATTCCCAAAGCTATACAACTTTCTACACCAACAAAGTTTACAGCCTCCGAACATATAATGGGAAAAAGGATCAATTACTGCTTGTAACAAGGAATTGCTCCTGTTTCCACAATGTTTTCCAACTCATTAAAACAATCATGTTCTTGTCCAAGATTTATGTCTCACTTGTCAGTAACACAGGACTGTTTGGTGATGGGTTAAACAACATAATTTTTGTTTGGCTTAATCAGCCAGAAATTGCATTACTGTCTTAACCTTTACCACATAATACCAAGTTTTAACGACTTGGGGAGATTTTACTTTTGAAAACATTGTGGAAAAAGGAGAAAGTGCTAATTACAAGCATTTTCTCCTTTTCAAGAAATGTTTTCTATTCTTCCAAAAACGATTTTTCATTTTTGAGTCATATTTGATTTGTCATCTGCAAATGCTTTCAATTTGGACAGGTCTAAAATTCTGTTGTTTGCTAAAGAGTGAATCTATGGTAAGACAACAATGCAACTCGGAGTGAGCGGATACTGGCCCAGCTCTTTTCTATATAACCCTAGACTAGTTCAAATATTTCAACAACTTTGTCTATGATAAGATAAGCTCACAAAAGAAACCCTGCCAACAATGTCACAACCAGCTGAATGTAAGATACTCAGGCACATGATTTGGGGACACTTATCAGCCACTCCAAACATTGATTTGCTCCCAAATTCCAAGACTAGCCATTTGATTGGCTGAGATATAATATCTCAGCCAATCAAATGGCTAGACCTGAAATTTAGAACTAATATGGAATTAAGAATCGTTGGGGAATACAGTCATTGATGGAAGGCATTATAATGATCTTCACAACAATGGCAGGTCCAAGTCTACATGTATATACACAAACTTATCAAAAATGCCAGTACTTTTGTAAATCTTCATTGACTAGTCCTGGGACTGATTTGAGAAGTCTCTATTACATTATTACCTCCTCAAACAGATTTGTAGCAGGCTAGTTACTTTCACAATATCCTTTTGAAATATAGATGTACATGCGTTTTAGCTTAAGTCATAAATACAAGTGAAAATATTTTTGTACATGGGAAAATTGCTTGCAATGCAAAGTATCTTCATTTGCCATATTGTTTTCAAACACAGTCTTCTGCACCACAAAATACTTTTCTAGTGGTAATGAGTACATAGTTAAAGGTTTTGAAATTTAGCCAAAAAAAAAAAATTCAAATTAAACCCTTAACTCTCTACCAAATGACAAAATTTTGAGCCAATTCAAATTGAAAGCATTTGTAGGCCAGGAAATAAATGTATCTCAAAAATTGAATTTTGTGTTTGGAAGGCTAGAGTGTACCGTGGGAAAGGAAAAATGCTGGTAAGTAGCATTTTCTCCTTTTCCCACAATTCTCTTTACCACACTAGACAATTTTATACTTACACAAATGGAAAGCAATTACAGATGACCTATTTAACGCTTTACCAATTTTAACCACCCCGAGCAAAAGACCTTTTGAAAAACATTGTGGGAAAAGGAGAAAATGCTGGTAACCAGCATTTTCTCCTTTTCCCCACAATGTTTTCTACCCTATCTAAGACAAATTTCATCAGTTGAGCCACATGATTTTTTTCGTCTGTAAATGCTTCCAATTTGGACAAGTCTAAAATTTTGTTGTTTGGTAAAGGGTTAATGTGCCTTCAATGGTTGGAATTAAGAATGAAAGGGCAGAAAACATTTTGGGAAAGGGAGAGGGTGCTGGTTACCAGCAATGTTTCCTTTATCCACAATGTTTTCAAAAGCAGTCTTTCTCAAGGTTGTTAGAACTCTGCATTGTTTGGTTATGGGTTTATAAATCAAATTTGCAGCAAATAGTGAAAATCCAAATATTGTGATTTCAAAATTCTTTTTGCTGAAAAAATCTCACTGTATCTCAAAGATCAGACTGCATGTTCTGTGCAGTCTGATCTTAATCTACACTGTCTGCAAAAGCACATGAAATTGCATTAAGCAACCTATAAGAGAAAACTTCAAGGAAAGGAATATTCCCTATCTGAAGAATGTTGAAAATGTGGTCAAAGGAACAATTATTGCTAGTAAGAAGCAATCACTTCAACCAAATCATTTACATAAGTTACCAACTGAAGTCACACGAACGCTTGTTTGTATACATAACAGTGGTGAACAACACCACTAAGAAATATGAGCTAAAACAGAACGCAAACAATTCAAACGAAACAATAACTTATTGCCAAATATATGTCTAGTTATTCATTGCACGAGTTTCATCTAAAAGACCAATGCACTTTCCTCTAGTAGAACATTCTTTTAAAATATTGAATACAAGTTTTATTTCTATAAAAAAGAAGAGGAATTTTTCAATTTACATTGATATTTTCTTTCCTTTGCAGTACAGATACAATCAAGGTTTTTTTTTCTTTTTTTTTTTCATTTTTCCGTTTCATCTCGACAGCCCAACTTGTATGACATTAAGGCCACATACCATACATTTGACTCATAAATGATATAGACAAATTCATAGCAAGTAACTTTCTAGATCTCCACAGCTACAGCTTTAATAAAGTATGTGGAAACAGAAGCGATTGCTTGTTATATTGTGACTAATAAAATAGTTACATTTATGATATTTCTGGTCTTCCACAATTTATGAAAAATTGCATGTGAAGTATCAGACTATAAACTTTTAATAAGTCCAACAACCAAGCCTCTGAATACAAGTTACTATTGCTCGATTTTATTTAAGAAATAACAACAAACAAATTATTCCACAATGACAAAAGAGTACGAAAAAATACCTTAACATCATGAAAATTATTTGAACACAACAATCCTGTACAGATTAAAGCCCAACAGCAGCCAAATGTAAACATTCTGTGAACAAAACACTAGTAAATTTCATGCATATCATTTAAGCCTTTACTACACAATCCCGAGTTTTAACAACCCTGTGAAAGAAGCCTTTCGAAAACATTCTGGGAAAAGGAGAAAATGCTGGTAACTGGCATTTTCTCCTGTTCCCACAAATTTTTCTACCCTCTCCAAAACAAATTTAAATTTTTCAGTCACATATTTGTCAAATGCAAATGCTTTCAATTTGGACCAGTCAAGAATTTTGTCGTTTGGTGAAGAGTTAAAAGTATGGGGATCATTGTAAGTCTAACAATTTGTTACAGTATGGTTGGTCAAGTAGCCAGTCACTGAATATCAAAACTGAAACAATGTTGACATTTATTCCTATTTTAGTATTTATTGCTCTACCAGAGACTGGAACTTGATTAACCATACTATAACAATCTGTTAAATAACGATAACTGCCATAGTTTTAAATGGCATGAATCAAAATTACCTGTATTTCAGACAATATTGTTTACATTAGGCTGTTCTGGGCCTTTAACACAACAACAGACAGAGCACACATTATGTAATATATTACTTTCATTCCATCAAAAACCAAACCATCTTTTTTGCATCTCTCTCCCCAACAAATAATCTAACCGTCACAAAAGGGTGACAATTTTCTTCTACAATAAAAAACAAGGCCAAAATACAGCAATTTTTGGCCAAAATATAGCAATTTTAACTGCAGAATTTCAAAAGTATTTGCAGATGGCATATTAAATCTTGCTAACATGATTGGAGATTTCTTTGAAAGAATAGAAATCATTTTGGAAAATGGAAAAAATGCTAGTTACAAGCATTTTCTACTTTTCCAACTATATTTACCAAAGCTTTATTCCTCCAGGTTGTTTAATTACAAGATTTTCGGGGGGGCGCGGGGATGGGGCGCATTGTAAAAAGATCAAAAGCATTTCAGTCTTCTCATACTTAGTGAACAGTGTACACCAAAGATCAGACTGCACAGAATGTTTTGTCTGATCTTAAACACCACCTTCTACATCTTTTGTAACAGATTAAGATTTCAGCATTTTTTGCTTAATGTCTATCACACATCATTGCTAAGCAATTTTAAATCATTATAAACTGATAAAAACAATTAAAGGAGCAAATATTAAAACTTGCTTTACACCACTGACTGGTAATATAACAAGAGGGCCATGATGGCCCTGTATTGCTCCACTGGACCTGTAGGGCAGGGCCAATTTTGACCTCAGGGCTATAGTAAGAAGAGTTCTTGTAAAAGTTTATTAGATAAGCTACATGCCAAATTTAGTAGCCCTTGGCCATATGGTATAGGACTTAGAGTTTCCACCATAGAAGCCTATGTAAAACTTCTGGCCCTAGAGGTGGGGCCAATTTTGACCCTAGGGCTATAAGTTGATGAGTTTTGGTAGAAGTCCATTAGAAGCTACATGCCAAATTTAGAAAGACCCTGAGGTAAAAAGACTTTTGAAAATATCTTGGGAATGTGTTACTAGATTTTTCTCTTTTTCAAACAATGTTTTCTACCCTCTTGAAAAGAATCTAAAATTTTAGCAACACTTATTTTCTTATCTGCAAATGTTTCCAAAATCTGGACAAGTTCAGATTTTGGCCTTCTTTTGAAGAATTATTCCATAACTGTACAGGCAACTGCTAGACCTACAACTATTTCATACTAGACTAAGGACAAAGATTTCAAGGCAAGGAATACATTGTTTTCAAACAATATGCATTACAAAGTCAAAAAAGGAGCTATTAGTTGTTACAAGCAAAGGCCCTTTTTCCCACAAACTGTCCAAGGCTATATCCACTGCAGGGGTATAAAAAGTGTTTGCACAGTAAAAGGTTAACACAATGAATCTATGAAGGCAAGTAAACATGTATAATGAAGGCATGAACAGCATGAAGGCACACAGGAGGTTTGATCATGAAGACTGGAATGGTTTCCCATGGATTCTGAATCTGTACAGGCAAGTGAACTGAATACTTCCATGGTTGTTCAAAATCCTCAATTCATAAAGGTGAAATGGCTTCAATTTCTCTAGGCCAACCTGGAAGAAATTAACAGAAGATAAGACCATTTTTTTCTAGACTGTAGTTGATTCTTTTTTTATCTTTCCAACTACCCGCTTCATGGAACAAGTTGAAATGGTATAAGACAGTTTAACTCTTTATCAAACAAAAAAAAACCATAGACTTTTCCAAAAAAGTTTTGGAAAGCTTTTGCAAACGACAATTTAAGTCTGAATCAAATGATGGCAGAGAAAACATTGTGGGAAAAGGAGAAAATGCTGGTTACCACACAATGTTTTCTGAAGACCTCTTCCGCTGGGTCGTTAGAACTCGGGATTGTGTGGTAAAGGGTTAAGGCCTTTCATTAAAACATTATTAAAGAAGTCATATGACAGCAGACAACTTTCAAAACATCTCTGTAACATATATAACATAGAAAACACCATACATGCGACAACAGTGAGGCAAAAGGAGTTAAAAACATTGGTAACCAACATTTTCTCCTATTCCCGACCAGTTTTCAATCTTTTCAAAAATCCAATCATTTAAGCCATAACTAGTTTGTTGTCTGCAAGTGCCTTCAGTGCAGATGAGTCTAGATTTTGATATCTGGTAAAGACTAAGAGTTGAAAAAAATAAATGTACAACTAAGATATTTTCGATAAATGTACTCTGCAATCCATCAGAACTATGAGCAGTTAAGTCTATTGCACTTATTATAGATTTTAACCTTTTACCAAACAATCTCTTTCAACAACCTAATTGAGGAGGGTTTCAATATTGTAGAAAATGCTGGTAATCAATGTTTTTTTTTCTTTACCAACAATGCTTCTACCCTTTCAAAAACAAATCCTATCAATTGAGCCACATTTGGTTTGTAATCTGCAAATGCTTTCAATATGGAAGAGTCTAAAATTTAATGGTTTGTTAGATTCAAATAGTTCCATTATATCCATGAAGGCTAAAATGAAATAATATCAGAGAAAACATCCATGGCCTAGAAAGTGTATTATGCAGTAGCGCTAGATTTGAATCTCCAAAAAAGTATCAATAGGTGCACTGACTGCCATTATGCAGCTCAAACACTGTTCACTTAACTCTTTACCAAACGACAAAATTTTAGACTAGACCAAATTGAAAGCATCTGCAGACGACAAATTAAATGTGACTGAAAAACTGAAATTTCTTTTGGGAAGAATAGAAAACATTGTGGGAAAAGGCGAAAATGCTGGTTACCAGCATTTTCTCCTTTTCCCACAATGTTTTCAAAAGGCTTCTGTCTCGGGGTCGTTAAAGTCGGGATCATGTGGTAAAGAGTTGAGGGAACTCTTTCGATTTCCATAATCAAACCAAACTTCAAAAAGGGATAACTGGCAAACCATAATCAAATGAGAAATAGAAGTGTAACAGATATACCTAAAGCAAAATGACCATCCTATTTAACTGCCAAATTCACACCTTTTTACCAAAATTAACCATTCAGCTTCTCTATTCTTATAGAGAGAAATATATTTTAGACATTTTATAGTATCTATCAGGGTGTTTCAAGAAAATTTCATTAATCTAAATAGGCTCTATTAACCCTTTAGCACACCATCCCAAGTTTTAACTACCCTAATTAAGAAGGCTTTTAAAAACATTGTGAGAAAATAAGAAAATGCTGGTTACCAGCATTTTCCCTATTTCCCAAAATGTTTTCTACGCTTTAAAAGACAGAAATCATTATTAGAGCTACATTTATTTTGTTGTCTACAAATGCTTTCAATTTGGTCTAGTTCAAAGTTCTGTTGTTTGTTAAAGAGTTAAAGGCACACCTGGACCGGAAAGTATTGCAGAGGTCTATCATCATCCGTGTAGGTATAATTGCCCAGTGACATCCCGTCTTGATCTGTCTCTGTCTCTAAGCCCTGAAAAATTTTGAAGGGTTAACCCTTTACCACACAATCCCAACTTTTAACGACCCTGAGGAACAAGCCTTTTGAAATCATTGTGGGAAAAGGAGAAAATACTGGTTACCAGCATTTTCTCCTTTTCCCACAATATTTTCTACCCTATCCAAGACGAATTCCATTATTTGAGCCAAACTTAAATTGTCTGCAAATGCTTTAAGTTTGGACCACTCAAAATTTTTCTCGTGTTTTGAAGAGTTAACTCATCATCACACAAACACTACATTTGCATCCCTGCATAAAACAACTTCTGATAATACTGGGGAAAAAGGAGTAATAGCTCGAACAATCAATGCCTCTGCTTTCCATTATGAATCTTATCAAACCAATTAGAAGCGTTGCCCTATGTTTTAGAAATACTTGACCTTCATCTGATCTATGATTCTACTTAACAGACATAAATTTGGCCTATACAGAAAATTATTCTGGAGGCAGCTTTTAATGCTAAAATGCCAGGTGCATTTTCTGATGGTATAGATTACAATTAGGCTGAAAAGAACATTAAGTCTGATTTTAAGTGTATCCTATTCAGAACAGTTTAGAAATTTCAAAAATTGAGTCTTTACTAGGCAACATAAAATATCAATTGAGCAATGCTCTGACAAAAGTGGGTTTAATGCATCTCTGTAATCCATAATACCAAGCAAGTCATCATAGAATTATGGATCCATGATAGCCACATTTTTTAACAATAAACTTAATCATGAGATAGGCTGGTCCTTGTACATACAAAAAGTTTACCAATAGTGAAAAGTTTCGGCCAGGTCGGCCTGCGCAACGGCGCAGGCTGACCTTGATCGATACTGTTCATAGATGCATTAAGCCCCCTTTTGCCAGAGCATGATTCAATTCTATTTATCAAACAATCAAATAAGTAATTTATTAGGTAAAGCTCTGTTTCACTGCATTTCAAAAGATTAGTACACTTGTGGGAAAACTTAAGATTTCACTATCAATATGGAGAATCAGAACAATATTTAGGCAATTTGGTAAATTAGCTAAATATGAGATCACTTCACCATCTAATATTTCTTTGTTATACAGGTTCCATTGCTTTATGCACTCACTAGTACTGTTTCATCCAGACAATTCTGATGTGTACCCTGAACTTTTGTTTCAGACAGAAAATAATTGAGGGAAAAAAAAATCACTTTACTAATTACCTCTTGAAATAAGTTTGAAACAGAAGCAGCTCAAAATATCTGAAGGATCTATCTGTATTTCAAGTTTGAAGTCAATAGTTTTATACTTTGGAAGATATGCTCTGGACAAAAAAAATAACTAAGGACACTCCTACGAAAAACCAGTGCCTCCAGTGAGGCTAGAACCCAGGGCCTCCAGATTACAAGTCCTACACTTTACCAATGAGCCATGCTGAACTCCAGATGAAAAGCAACATTAAGTAATAAAAACATACTATAACAGTAAAATCCTTTGGTGCTGTGTCTATTTTTCCAGAGGGTGACAATGATTTTGGGATATGTTCCAATGTGAACCCACTTGGTGTAATAAGGGTGGAGGTCTGTATCACCACATACCCGTTGGCACCACTAAATGCCCAACACTGACCAGGTAGAGCTTCTGGCTGTAAACAGAGATTAGAATTTTCTTTTTCTGGCAATGGTGCAAGGAAGGCACTGAGCAGCATCTTTCTACTAGAAATCATTTTTCTTCATTCGATTGTTCAGTCAGGAATAAATTATTTAAAGAGTATGTTTGAGAGCATCTACTGCTGCCACACTTTTTCCAAAGACATATCTATTCCAGCCAAAACTTCAAACTATAAGTCTGACTCATTCTCACTTTCTGCTCTCTCTCTTCTTCCCTCCCGCTCTTTCTTCTTCTTTCTCTCTCCTCCCCCTCTTTCTCTCTGAAAAAAAGTTTACATACCTGTATAATAGTCCTTGGGGAGTTAGAAGAGTACCACAGTGGGACACCAAACACACTCAGTAACGCTGTTTTCTTATAGTATGTCTCTGAACATCTTGTACTTACAACTGTGCCACCTGTATTTTAATACAAATGAATAATGTATATCTTATCAAATTACAATATGGGTCATTTTGTAAAATTCATGCCATCAACAACTCCATTTGGAGTATTGTTAGATGGTAAACAAATGACCTTTAGCTCAAAACTCGGAAAAGTTTAATTTAAATACCAGGCTATAATACACTGCATATTCAAAATATCAATATTTGTATGCCCTCCAAGACAAAATCTAACAACAGTGAATCAATTCAATATTATTGGGATAACACTGTGGGGGAAAAAAAGAAAAATGCCCATATTGTCTAGTGCAGGGAGGATTAAGAGTCACATTTGTGAGGTCACATGTAAATAGATCCAGCACTGATCTTATGCCATGCTCTTAAAATAAACAACTAAAACATATATCAATCACTCTAATTTATTACTGTATGGAAACATGGAAACATAAACATATGCTGTATGGAAACATATGGAAACATAACCAGTGCCTGAAACATGATCTGGGTAGTTCAAAAAGTGTATCCAGCTCACTGCTGGAATTAAATTTAGAACCTCTGATGTGAGTGACTGACAGTCTATCCCTACACTTTTGTCTCCGTTGGCTGTAGCTAGAACTTGAAAAATAGTGCACTACCTGCCGATTCTAGCGCATAGTCTGGTATTCCAATTCTATCAGCACTGTATCTCAATAATGCTGCCTCTATCAACATCTTCACTTTCTACAAGGAAAAAAAAGTTGTGACTTCATTTTTCACTATACTTGCGTATTCATCTAACCCTTTACCATACATTCCCATGTTTTATTTACCCCGAGAAATAAGGCCTTTGAGAACATTGTAGGAAAAGGAAAAAATGCTGGTAAAAACCATTTTCTCCTTTTCCCACAATGTTTCAAAAGCCTTCTTTCTCAGGGTACTCACAACATGGGATTGTTTAGTAAAGAGTTATTCCCTTCCATGTAGTTGCATGACATCAAAAATCTGCTTTTTTCTTACATGTCTAAATATTTCTGTAATGTATAATAATGTGAGTTGAAGTCACCAATGCAAACTAAGTCACAAATGCAAACTCTTCTTTCAAGATTGCAGTTGTATATAATCTCACGTTCAGCCAAATGGTACTTTATGACAAACATTCATTTAAAACAAAGTGAATAATGAAAGAAACCAAAAATGTCTTTTTCACTTATTTGGCATTTTAAAGGTTAACTAGAATAACTATCACTAAAGGTGATAAATACCCCCGCCCCTATATTTCATGTCACAGGGGCAATAACTCTGCAATGTCAATTTAGGGGCAATAACTCCGTAATCATTAGGCCAACACTCATGAAATTTGTGCTTTGCACATCTACTGCTCCTGGTGAATATCATGACAAATATCAAGTGAATAAGACTTAAACTGAAGGAATAGTTCTCTGGACAAGAAGTTTCGAGTAAATTCAGGAGTAATTAATTTGGCAAACATTTGAGAAAAATGCATCTTGAACCTCTACTGCTTCTGGTGAATATTTATGCAAAGTATCAATTTAATTGGACACAAAACTAAATGAGTGTAAAAAAGTGCAGACAATGATCTGATAATATGTCTGGGACACAGCGGCTGGTCTGGATCCAAACTTGTTGCAAATGTCCAAAGATGCCTTTTCGCATAATGTTGGCCAACTATACATATGACAGAAAAGACCTCCTTAAAGTGAATCAGACAGACACTGTAGGAGTTGTTGTCCGGACAAGCATTTTTAAGTCAAATCAGGGGCAATAACTCAGTAATTCTTGATGGAATTTTTACAAAATGTGTGTCTTGCACATCTACAGCTCCTAATGAACACTTATGCCAAGTTTAAAGTGAATCAGACAGAAACTGTAGGAGGAGTTGTCCGGACAAGCATTTTTAAGTCAAATCAGGGGCAATAACTCAGTAATTCTTGATGGAATTTTTACAAAATGTGTGTCTTGCACATCTACAGCTCCTAATGAACACTTCTGCCAAGTTTAAAGTGAATCAGACAGAAACTATAGGAGGAGTTGTCCGGACAAGCATTTTTAAGTCAAATCAGGGGCAATAACTCAGTAATTCTTGATGGAATTTTTACAAAATGTGTGTCTTGCACATCTACAGCTCCTAATGAACACTTCTGCCAAGTTTAAAGTGAATCAGACAGAAACTGTAGGAGTTGTCCGGACAAGCATTTTTAAGTCAAATCAGGGGCAATAACTCAGTAATTCTTGATGGAATTTTTACAAAATGTGTGTCTTGCACATCTACAGCTCCTAATGAACACTTATGCCAAGTTTAAAGTGAATCAGACAGAAACTGTAGGAGGAGTTGTCCGGACAAGCATTTTTAAGTCAAATCAGGGGCAATAACTCAGTAATTCTTGATGGAATTTTTACAAAATGTGTGTCTTGCACATCTACAGCTCCTAATGAACACTTATGCCAAGTTTAAAGTGAATCAGACAGAAACTGTAGGAGGAGTTGTCCGGACAAGCATTTTTAAGTCAAATCAGGGGCAATAACTCAGTAATTCTTGATGGAATTTTTACAAAATGTGTGTCTTGCACATCTACAGCTCCTAATGAACACTTATGCCAAGTTTAAAGTGAATCAGACAGAAACTGTAGGAGGAGTTGTCCGGACAAGCATTTTTAAGTCAAATCAGGGGCAATAACTCAGTAATTCTTGATGGAATTTTTACAAAATGTGTGTCTTGCACATCTACAGCTCCTAATGAACACTTCTGCCAAGTTTAGAGTGAATCAGACAGAAACTGTAGGAGGAGTTGTCCGGACAAGCATTTTTAAGTCAAATCAGGGGCAGTAACTCAGTAATTCTTGATGGAATTTTTATAAAATGTGTGTCTTGCACATCTACAGCTCCTAATGAACACTTCTGCTAAGTTTAACGTGAATCAGACAGAAACTGTAGGAGGAGTTGTCCGGACAAGATTTTGCAGACAGACCGACCGCCCGACCGACTGCATGACCGACCGACCGACCGACCGACAGGCTGATTCCAGTATACCCCCCACAAACTTTGTTTGCGGGGGTATGATGAGCCTACAGTAAAAATAGCTGAAACGTCTGAGAATTTACCTGTTCGTCTATTCCTGTGCCTTCACCCACATTCATTGTATATTGTTGATTCACTTGCTTCTCTTCTTGTAACTGTTGTAACTCAAGGTAATAATGTTGTTGTTTTGTCTCCAAATCTTTTATGATGGCAAACACCTCAGCTCTTAGATCTGTTTCCAATGACTTCAGGTTGCTTTCAGCATTTTCTTGGTTGACAAAATTCAGCTTTAGCCATTCCGAGAAAGCGTCTTGTACATTTCCACTTGCATAGCCAGCCATTCTCTGTTCAGTTATTACATAAAGTATTCAATGTAAAGAGTTTCATTTAAGGCAAGGGGCTAAAGCCTGATGCGAGTGCTTTTACTCCCAAAATACTTTTACATGAATTCAATTTTCCCAAGCCAGAAAACCCAGAATATTTTGGGTTTTTTTTGGCCTTTTACCTGCATCAACATACTTTCCATCATGTAAATAGGGCATGTGAAAATATTGCAGCAACTATCTAAAAAACATTTTCTCACATTTTTCTAGTCTGTCTATTGAAATCAAATCAATATTTTGTGCCTGGAACCTTCAAGTAAGAGTAATTCTTTAATCTTTACCATACAACAAAATGTTACACTGGTACATATTGCATGTATTTGCATGAAAAAAATTAAACAAGGTTTAACAATGAAATTCGTCTTCAAGGGTGTGTAAAACATTGTTGGAATTAGACAAAATACTGGGTACCAGCATGTTCTCCTAATTCGATTAAGTTTTCCAAAGCATCTTTTCCACTTTTGTAAAACCAGAGAATTGCTAGGTAAAGGGATAAACTATTTTTTTTTAAATTCTTTGCATGCAACAACAGAGTTTTCTACCATTCAACAAAACTGGGCTGGGAATCTGAAATACATTGCCCAAAGACACTCCTAAGAGAGTAGTACTGCTAGCAGTAATCAGACTAAGACCTCCAGGTGTCAAGTCTAGCTCCTAATCCATCAGCCCTTGCAGAGCCATTATTTAGTTTAACCCTTTTCCAGACAATCCTGTTTTAAAGACCCTTTGGAAACACATTTTTGCAAATATTGTGGGAAAAGGAGAAAATATTGGTAACCAGCATTGTCTCCTTTTCCAACAATATTCTCTACTCTATTGGAAACAAATTGTATCATTTGAGCAACATTTAATTTCTTGTCTACAAATGTTTTCAATTTGGACCAGTCCAAAACTTGGTCCTCTGGTAAAGAGCTCAATAACTATGATGGAAAACTGCACATACCTCTTTTAAGACAGCATCTATGCCGTCCTTCACTAAAGCAGCATAATATGTCTCATTGCGACAGCAATCTTTCATCATCAATAGTAAACCACCAAACTCCCTCTCTAAGTCATCAAGCTTAGCTTTTTGTGCCGACAGTTTCTCCTCCAGACCAGCAAGGTACAGTGACTGTTGTGAAAAATCACTATCTGCTCTAGCTGCCATTTCTTCCTTTTGATTTGACACTGTTGACTCTAAGTTCTGGAGGTATAATAGTATTTGTTAGGTTATTTATTCCCTTCATGCATAAGACCCATTTCGATTGGTATGGTTAGGCTTATTTTGGAGTTTAACGCCATTTTAACAGCTCGGATCATATCATGGCCATCTGTGATGCACCCATGTGTTTCTTGGCTTCTCATACCAGTACTGACACAACTTTCTTTCCAAGCCACAGACTACTCTTCTCACATGCATCAGAGATGAGAGGCGAAAAATCGCTGGAAAGAAAGTTTGCCTCAACCAGGTACCAAACTCACAACCACCAGGTCACGAGTCAGATACGCTAACTACTGAGCTAACGGGTTGGGCCAAGACCAATTTTGAAAAATTATGACAAAAGGACAAATTGTTTGTTGAAAGCAAATCTCTTCTTTTGCTCCTTCCTTTCACTTTGCACGAACTCTTTCGCATAAAACAGAATTATGGACTAATCAAACTGGAAAGCAATGGCAGACGAGAAATTAAATTTTGGTCACGTGACAGTATTCATCTTTGGAGGGGTAGAAAACCTGCATTTTCTTCTTTTCCCACAATGTTTACCAGCAATCTTCACCAGAATCCTTTAAACAAGGGATTAATAAGTAACGGGGTTAAACCTAAATTTCTTTTTATTTAACACAAAGATTATTCTCGAAGTTGTTTGTTGCAAATTTGTTTCCGGATGTTAACAGTATTACAGAAGTCGCTTATGATTTCCCCATTTCATTGACATAAATATAAATAGCCAGCTTACTTGAACATTGACTAGTAGACTGTTATATTGCTTAATGATATGCTCAATACGTTCCTGGTGGTCACTCCTCCATCCAGCCTGCAAAGCACAAACCAAAACTTAACTTTCAAAATGGAAAGCCATTATTCTTTCATTCTATAACTAATTTTTTTTTCATTCTACGATTATGGTCTTTCATTCTATCAATAAATTCTTTCATTCTATGATTATATTCTTTCAATGATTGAATTCTTTCATTCTATGATTAAAGTCTTTCATTCTATGATTAAAGTCTTTCATTCTATGATTATATTCTTTCATTCTATGATTATAGTCTTTCATTCTATGATTAACTCCTTACCACACAACAAGATTTTAGACTTGTCCATATTAACAGCTTTTGCTATTAAGATATTACACATGGTTCAATTAAAAGAAATTTCTCTATGGCAGGGTAAAAAAGATTGTCGAAAAAGGAGAAAATACTGGTTACGAGCAAGCATTTTCTCCTTTTCCCCCAGTTTTTCCTGAGCCTTCTTCTTAATGGTCATGCCAACATGAAATTGTTTGGGAAAGGCCTTCAAACTTGGGATACTGAAGACAATTTTAGATGACTATATTGCAGTAATCAACTGTCATAAAAAGAAGCACCGTCAAGGAAACAAGACAAGTAAGTAATGATGACAAGGCATGGTTACTGCAGTGAATATTATGCACCAGACAGGGACATAGAAACATTTCAGACGACATACTTCAACTGTAACTGTACATCCACATCCAAATATCCAATCACTTTTTGCTAGACAACCGCTGTTCACACCTAAATACTACAAAGGTATGCATGTACATGTACAAGCAATAGAAGTGTGACCCATAAACCTCTTCAAGCTAGCCATCATTTTTGTATGTCACCAACAAAGCCTTTTTCAGACAAAGAAGTTTCTATGTTGGTTTTAAATACCAAAAATAAGTCCTTGTTGTTTTAGGGCCACCAGTAAAAACAAGAAACCAAATGGGCTTATTTATCACCACTGTCCAGCTATAACACTGAATACAGACAACAGTGTTGGACATCTGGGCCCATGTTCACCAAACATTCCGAAATAGTATTCTCATTCTAATTCTTGAGAATTTCCTAAATGTCAAAGTAACACAATTTCTAATTGGCTAAACCATTGGTTTAGCCAATCACAAATTGTGTTACTTTCTGAATTTATAGACTCAGATTGCTATTTAGAATGATTGGTGAATATGGGCACCGATGTTTGAAAAGAACCCCAACTATGTAGTGCCCACATAAGAGATCTCCAACACTTTAAAATCAGCCTATTGTACCTAACCTTTTCATAAAATATGTACATGCAGAAAATAAGTTTGTAGCCCACTACATATCAGACAGTGTAGAATAAGTTCAGATGGCACTGAACCTTAAGTAATGTCATGTATCGATATACTGATATTTTGCGAGATGTTCTGGCTAATATAACCTTTAATTTGCAATACTTGGACTGTTCATATGTATGAAAACTACAATTCTTTGTCAGTATAACAAGGGCTGATGGTCGATAAAGTATTAATCCCAATGTAATCAGAACACACACCCATTCTAAAAAAGCATTTTTTTTCCTAGCAAATTTGTCTGGTAGGAGTGAAAAAAAAGAAGCAAGATGAATAATTATGTTCGACCCTGTAAGAGAGCATACTAGTTAAGTCACAGCTGTAAGTGCACCTTTCAATACGATTTCGGAGCTTCTATACAACTTCAACATTGCATTAAGAAAGTCAAAACAATGTAAGGTTGAGATAGGAATGAATCCTCGCAACAATGACTTCTATCAGTCCTCAGATTTATGACAAAGCTAAGCATCTAAACATGCAACCCAGAATCACTAAGACTAGGTGTTACCAGGGAGCTACTTGGGGATCAGCCATTGAAAAAGTAAAGATGAATTTTTCTAACACATTCCCAAGATAAATACAAACTTGAATGATTAAAAAATTTGCTTAACCCTTTGCCAAACAATCATGTGTTTCAATCACCCGGACAAAGGTTGTGAAAACATTGTGGGAAAATGAGAAAATACCGGCAAATGTCTCCATACATTTTTTCTCAACATTATCTCAATCAAATCCTATGATTAGAGCCATATTTGATCTGTCTTCTGCAAATGCTTTCAATTTGAACATATCTAAAATATGGTATAGTGTTACGTGAACTTCCCATTTCATTCTATATGGTATTATCCCTTTACCACAAAACAAAATTTAAGTCTTTCCGATTGATTGATTGTATGGTGTTTAACGCCGTTTTCAACACTGTTTCAGTTATATCGCTGCGGCCAGTGCACCTATCCATGCTTTCCTGAAGTTTATTTTTACCAGTACTCTGCACAATATTCTTTCCAAGCCACTGGCTGCTTTCCCACATAACCATCGTCGAAACAATGGTCAGCGGTGAGAGAGGAATGAATCCTGTTGCAATGACTATCATCAATCCTCGGAAAGAAATTGGCCAAGCCGGGGATCGAACCAGTGACCTCCTGTTCTCAAGTCCTGTACGCTACCGACTGAGCTATGGGGCTTGGCCTAAATCTTTCCGAAAATGAAAGCAATTACAGATGACATGGTAGATGTCTTTCAAACTGTAAACAAAAAAAAACATTGTAGGCAAAAAAGAAAATGTTTGGTGACCAGCATTTTCTCCTCTTTCCATAATAATTTGAGAAGTCTCTTTCCCTAGGGTCATTAAAACTTGGGATTGTGTGGTAAAAGATTAAACTGAGGAGATACCTGTTTCCTATCATTAGCCACTGCAGCAAGAGCTATCTCTTCCCTCAGCGTTGCCAGCTCTACACGTAGAATTCTGTATACAATAGCCTCTACATCTGCCTCAGACAGCTGGTTGGCACTCTGTAGCTGTTGATGCTGAAGCAACCACACTTTCACTTCCTGGTTCAGCTGGGTAAAAAACTCCTTCTTGTCCTGAAGTATTTCAGGAGTAATTGAAATTAACCTTTAACCCTTTACCAGGTGACAACATTTTAGCCTTTTCCAAATTGAAAGCATTTGCAGACGACAATTTTCATTGGGGCTAAAATATGCAATTTTTCTTTGATAGGGTAAAAAACATTGTGGGAAAAGGAGAAAATGCTGGTTACCAGCATTTTCTCCTTTTCCCACAGTGTTTTCAAAAGGCTTCTTTCCCAGGGTTGTTAAAAGTCGGCATTGTGCGGTAAAGGGCTAATCAACCAACAAATTTTGGCCTCTTTCAAAATGAAAACATCCGCATGCGACACATTTTAAATATGATAAAAATGAGCTGAAGTTCTCTGATAGGGTAAAAAACATTATGGGACAAGGACAAATTGCCTCTAAACAAGCAATTTCTCCTTCTTCCGGAAATGTTTTCAAGAGCTTTCTTCCTTAGGGTCATTAAAATATACTGGATTGTTTGGTAACAGGTTAACCCTTTATCATACGAAACTTCTTATTCAGACCCTGAAAAAATATTGCAGGAAAAGGAGAAAATGCTAGTTACTAGCATTTTGCACAATGTTTTCTGCCCTTTCTGAGATAAATCAGCTCATATTCGTCAACTTTAATTTTTCATCTGCATATGTTTTAAATATGGGCAAGAGTACAACTTTGTCAACTGGTAAAGAGCTGAATAACCCTTTTACCACACAATCCCCAGTTTCATTGACCCTGGCAGAAAAAGGCCTTTGAAAACACTCTGTGAAAAGGAGAAAATGCTGGTAATCAGCATTTTCTCCTTTTCCCACAATGTTTTCTACCCTTTCATAGAAAAACCCTATCATCTGAGCAACATTTCATTTTTCGTATGGAAATGCTCTCAATTTGCATGGGTCTAAAGATTTGGTCATTTGTTAATGGGTTAAATCTCTAATTATCAAATACATGTTTATGAAATGGACTTTTCATGATACTGAAATAGAACACTAACAAAGATGCTCTGAAATTCAAATAAAAATATAAGGCAATGCACTGCAGTCTGATCTTGATCTACCTTGTCCATGAAAGGATAATGGTACTTTAGAGTGAATCTTTATAAAAATCCAGAGTTTTAACGACCCTGAGAAAGAAGACATTTAAAAACATAGTGGAAACCAGCATTTTCTCCTTTTCCGACAATGCTTTCCACGCTTTTAAAGACAAAATCCATTATTTGCCCTACAAGTGATAGTCTGCAGATGCTTCCAATTTCGATGAGTTTTATATTTTGTCGAGTGGTAATAAGTAAATCTGATTAAAACAAGATGGCCACTGACCCTAAAGCGCTCACCTGAGTAAAGTCATCTACAGTTGATAAAGCTGTAGAGATCCTGGTTTTAATGCAGTAAAACATGAGTGTAAGTGACCTACTTTTTGAACCAATGTGACCCAATTTCAAACTTGTCCCAAGATATCATTAAGAAAAACATTCTGACCAAGTTTCGTGAGAATCAGGCCTCTAGAGTGCACACAACGTTTTTCTGAGATTTAGCCCAGTGACCTACTTTTTGACCCGACACCACCCAATTTCTAACTTGTCCAAGATATCATCAAGACAAACATTCGAACCAACTTTCACGAGTTTTAGGCTGAAAATATGGCCTCTAGAGTGAACACAAGGTTTCCTAAGATTTAGACCTACTTTTTGACCCAGCATGACCCAATTTCGAAACTGTCCGAGATATCATCAAGACAAACATTCCAACCAACTTTCATGAGTTTCAGGCTGCAAATGTGGCCTCTAGAGTACACACAAGGTTTTTCTAAGATTTGGCCCAGTGACCTACTTTTTGACCTGACATGACACAATTTCAAACTTGTCTAAGATATTATCAAGACAAACATTCCGACCAAGTTTCAAGTGTGGCCTCTTGAGTACTCACAACATTTTTCTAAGATTTAGCCCAGTGACCTACTTTTTGAACCAACATGTCCCAATTTTAAACTTGTCCAAGATTTTATCAACACAAAAATTCTGACCAAGTTTCATGAGCATCTGACTGAAAATGTGGCCTCTAGAGTGCACACAAGGGAAATGTTGATGACTGCATGACAGAAGACAGACGACACACAATCACAATGGCTCACTTTAAGCACTTCCTGCTCAGGTGAGCTGAAAAAAAAAAAAAGACAAAAAAAAATACTTACAAAAGGAATATTATCTGGAATTTTTGGTGTTGGACGGTCAAAGTATGAGAATGAAAATATGGATGAATTTCCAAATATGGTCCCACTCCATAACTCTGTATCTATGATATAAAAAATCACATTCATAATGAATACCTGTTTACACATGTCTAGTTCATTTTTCACATATTTAATCATCCAATTTCTAAATAACCTCAGGAGCAAGCCGTTGCTGCTTACAAACATAGCTCTTTCCTGCACCATGTTTTCAAAAAATAAAAAATCAATTTTGCTCCACTAAATGCCTTTGTGGTCAGTGTCATTGTGCATCTATTTGTGTCCTTGTATTCCAAGGTTTTATCTACTTATACCAAAAAAATTGCTTCTTTTCCTAATATGTTTTCAAAATCATTTAAAAACTAGAAATAGGTGTGTCAGAGACACGGATGCCCCCGCTAAATGGTATTGGTCACAGGTATGTCATATGAGAGAATCAGTAGGTATTACAGAAAATTGTTGTTTTGGATAACAGCTTAGACAGGGTTAACATTGGTGGTATATCACTTCTTGTTGACATAGCAGCCAGCAACCATTACATAAAGATGAAAAAGAGGTTCATGACAAATTCATTCAAAATTTCAATGATGCCATAAATCATGGAATTTTTAAAGAGAAGTTTATATTGATTTTAGAATGGATCAAATACAATATTGTTGTTGTAATGGTACAAACTTGAGCCAAATGTTCTATGACAATTGATGAATCTATTCTTAAATGCACCTGTTACGCTGCATGCAAGGTCAAGTTTGTCATTTGACCTTCAACTGTGACCTTGAACTTGGGCATATCAGAACAAACTTTTTGCATGGCTCTAAAACTCTTAAAGCACAACTGCTATACAAATTTACTTGAAGTCTATCTGTTAATTTAGTAGATATGCTCTGGACAATATCAATTTTGTCTTTTGACCTTTAATGTTGATCTTGACCTTGAACCCATCAGAAGAAAATTCTTGCATGACACTAGTACTCAAAATGGAGAACAAGTTTGCCAAGTTATTTTGAAATTCATTGATAAATGTAGAAGTGGTGCTCCGGACAAGGTCAATTTTATCATTTGACCTTCAACTGTAACCTTGACCTTGGGCGTATCGAAACAAACTTTTCGCTTGACACTAGTACTTGTTAAGGAGAACAAGTGTGCAAAGTTTTTTTGAAATCCATTGATAAATGTAGAAGTTATGCTCCGGACAAGGTCAATTTAAACATTTGACCTTCAACTGTAACCTTGACCTTGGGCATATCGAAACATACTTTTTGCAGGACACTAGTACTTGTTAAGGAGAACAATTGTGCAAAATTATTTTGAAATCCATTGATAAATGTAGAAGTTATGCTCCGGACAAGGTCAATTTAAACATTTGACCTTCAACTGTGACCTTGACCTTGGGCGTATCGAAACAAACTTTTCGCATGACACTAGTACTTGTTAAGGAGAACAAGTGTGCAAAGTTTTTTTGAAATCCATTGATAAATGTAGAAGTTATGCTCCGGACAAGGTCAATTTAAACATTTGACCTTCAACCATGACTTTGACCTTGGGCGTATCGAAACAAACTTTTCGCATGACACTAGTACTTGTAAAGGAGAACAATTGTGCAAAATTATTTTGAAATCCATGATAAATGTAGAAGTTATGCTCCGGACAAGAATGGGACACACACACACTAACGCACACACGCACACACACACAGCCGGACACAGGTAACTCGATATGCCCCCCCCCCCTTTTCATGGCGGGGGCATAAAAAATAATCATATTTTATTTCAGAGAAAATATTAGTCTGTGATTAGCGACTGAGGACACAGCTTGAAGTTCAGAACTATTTTCCCATTTTTGTTTTATTTCACTAACAGTTCACATAAATTCTGAACCTATCTGTTTTACTCAGCAAGTAGTTCAATGGAACCTCTGATACTGATAAACACCATTCTTAAAAGCAACTATACTCCCTTGCATTTCAACCTAAGCCCAATTCAGTAAGAAAAATAAAGAACTTACTTGACGCCAATGCAATGAGAAATGGCAGTAACAAAATAATTGGTAGACAAAAACAACAACCCCTGCTTCTCCTTCTGAAACATGAAAACAATACACTGAGATCTTAAATTGCTAATACAAATCTTCAATTACTCAATATTTGAGCTATATTCTCATTGTAATAATAAAACTTTGCTTCAATCCCTAGGAGTGCTTCAACCCTTTTTTAACTCTTTACCAAGCAATCCCAAGTTTTAACGACCCTGAGGAAGAAGCCTTTTGAAAACATTATGGGAAAAGGAGAAAATGCTGGTGACCAGCATTTTCTCCTTTTCCCACAGTGTTTTCTACCCTTCCAAAGAGAAATTTCATTTGTTGAGTCAGCTTTATTTTGTCGTCTGCAAATGCTTTCAATTTGGACTAGTCTAAAATTTTGCCGTTTGGTAAAGAGTTAAACAATCCCAAGACCGTTCTCAGGAAGTCTTTAGAAAACAAAGTTGGAAAAGGAGAAAATGCTGGTATGGTAACCATTATTTTCTCCTTTTCCAACTGTTTTCTACTCTTTCACTGACAAATTCCATCATTTGAACCACATTTAATCTGTCATTTACAAATGCTTTCAATTTGCACTAGCCTACCATTTGTCGTGGAGTAATGAGCGAAGTAGTTACTGAGAGAAAATATTGTATACAGTAAATTTCTTGTGGAAAAAAAATTCTTGGAACAATGTTGTACGAAGGCACTGCATGCAGGTGCCAATGCTTTGCTGGATTTGCTTCATAGAGGAAAATTCTATTGAAACCTTAGAAAGGGACATAACCATGTCAAAATATTTCAAGGTTACCTATTCTTCTTGTATAGACTCCCCTTTAAATGGTTATCAATTTTGGGGTAAATATATGTCTTGTAATAATAGATAAAGGGAAACGTGCAAGAACATGGCTATGCAAGTACCATAGAATTTCTTAAAAAAAATAAAAAAACAGCCAGGCCATTAAGGAGCGAGTGTTTGTTAGAAGCAGTAGCTTCTTTTCTGACAATGCTTTCAAAGGTTTTCAGAAGTCATAATGTAATTTTTGCAATGTGTGAAAGCAAGTTCACCCAACACAATATACCAGATGAATTTTATGCCTCTGTAGCTGACAGCATTATAAACAAGAGGGCCATGATGGCCCTGTATCGCTCCACTGGCTTATAAATATAACCCATAAATACTAAACATTTCAATTCTGAGCCAAATGGTTTCAAAATGAAGACTTACAAAGTTTTCTCTGTAAAAGCCCATGTGAAAGTTGATACCCACAAGGCAAAGCCATTTTTGATCCCAGAGCTATAATTACTTGAACCCTGGTAGAGGTTCACAAGATAAAGCCACATGCCAAAATAATACAAGTCTATGCTGTATGGTTATAAATAAGGTGATTTTCAAGTTTTGTCCATATGAAGCCTCTGTAAAACATAAGACCCCTGATGCAAGGCTAATTTCAAAAAAAAAAAAAAAAAAAAAAATCAAAACAGGAAGATTTCTTAAGTTGTCACTATGTAAGCCCATGTAAAACTTGTGACCCCTGTGGCGGGGCCAATTTTGACCCCAGGGCTAAAATTTTGGCCCGCTTGGTAGAGGCCCACTGGATATAGCAACATGCAAAATTTGGTAGTTCTAGGCCTAATGGCTAGGTACAGGAAGATTTTTAAAGTTTTCTCTATATAAGCCTATGTAAAACTTGTGACCCCTGGGGCAGAGCCAATTTTGACCCCAGGGCTATAATTTGAAGAAACTTGATAGAGGTCTACTACATAAAGCTACATGCCAAATTTGGTAGCCCTATGCCTTATGGTTTCAGACAAGAAGATTTTTAAAGATTTCCAATATTTTTCAGTTTTGTTGCCATGGCAACCAGAGTTTTTGAAGCAATCAAATTCTTTCAAGAAATTCTGAAGAGGACCATGGCAGGATCATTTCTGTGAAGTTTCGTGAAAATCGGATGGGTAGTTTCAGAGAAGAAGATGTTTGAAATAAAAGTTAACGCACGGATGGACGGACGGACGCACGGACGGACGCACGACGGACACCGGGCCATGACATAAGCCCGCTGGCCTTCGGCCAGTGGAGCTAAAAACTGTATTTAATATGAAACAGCTCTTACAGTGTTTTCCATACAGACGAATAATAGTAAGAGCCATGCTCTGGCAAAAAGGGGTTTGATGCACAATCCATCAAACCAATCAAGCCATTACATAATTATGGATCCATAATAGCCATTTCTTTGAGAACCCGCATAATTATGAGGTAGACTGGTCCTTGGACATACAGAAAATTGACCAGTTGACCAAAAAGTTTGGCTCAGGTCAGCATGCGCAGGCTGACCTGGGTACTTTTTGCAGATGTATTAAGCCCCCTTTTTCATAAAGCATAGCTCATTTCTTTCCTTCAAAATGTTTGTCCAGTGTATTATTGTATTTCTAAGTCTAGAAATAGCCATTGGCCATTTACCACACAATCCCCTGCCTACATCAATGGCCCTGGCGAAAAAGCCTTTGACAAAATTGTCGGAAAAATAGGAATTGCTTGTACCAGTATTTGCTAACCAGTGCTCTCAATAAGCGGACGTCAACGTATATTACGTCCAAATTTTGAGAAAAAAACGACGGCATTTTGAAAGTCGGATTCTTTTTTTAAAGTCCAGATTTTGACAAAAACATCCAAGAATTTCAACCCAGACGTTTTTTCAAAAAACAATGCACAAAGGGTTTGACCACTCTCTTGCACTACGGATCATCCCCATTCATCTCTGTAGTTGGCTCAGAAAGTAGTCAGTCATCATGTGATATTTTCGTCACATGACCGAAACTCAAAATGGCGACACAAACACCGGTGAAAGAGAGACAAATCGATTGTTTTGTGTGCTGTTCAAACAGCATACAGTCAATCAGACTTAGTGGTAGGAAATGTGAAAAAGAGGGATTTTCTGAAAAGCTTAAATGTCTTTTAAAGGACAATAACTAGTTTTTTAATTTTGTTTAAATTGTCATCATCATGGGCGCAGCCATTTTTTTTACAATTGGTGTAAGATTCTGATCAGTAAAGAAGCTTGAAAAAATATTTCCATTGTATACAGGTAAATTCATCAGTTTGAATGCACCTATAATGTATCTGAAATCATATTTCCTTTGTCTACTTTATTATGTTACACATGAAACAGTTAAACAGTAACAAAACATGTTTTCCTCGGTTTGACAAGATTCTTGTCATTTAGCCCTTTGCAGAGATGTATGGTGAGAGTAACGAACGACAACTCTGCTTGGAGATTGGGGTTTGACGCATGTGGAAAACTTCGACATCGTCTATTCAATGTAAGGAAGGCGCTTTTACAAAGAGTCTCTAATCATGTTAAAGGGTTTTGGTGATCCGGATTGCGGTGTAGAGATGACAATTACACATATATGATTGTTTATCCATTTATGACCGGATTAAGGTAAGTGTTTAATTGGTTGGTCCACTCTGATCAACAAGTAATCAACCGTCTTTAATTTGACTGCAGCTGTAGAAATTAACGGATAATTGCAATTAATAAGACACGCAATCAAGATCAGGGAATGTTGTTTGTTTGCAAACATGCAACATGAAAGAAATTGAAGCAATCGAGTAATATCAATTATTGGTCCAACTCTTTAAAAATCGGCAGATTATAATTTCGATACGCATTTTATTTGGGAATTATGCAGCACAATTTGGCAAATTTATTTAACAAATCATCGTGCAACGTGGACG
This sequence comes from Tridacna gigas, assembly GCA_945859785.2. Lineage (NCBI taxonomy): Eukaryota > Metazoa > Mollusca > Bivalvia > Cardiida > Cardiidae > Tridacna > Tridacna gigas. The sequence goes on along the minus strand of OX244030.2, from coordinate 43,855,175 downwards.
TCGTTACGAAGGAAACCACGTCTATCCGAGATACGTCTCTTCCAAAAACCACTAAGAAACTGAAAGAAAATCATGCACATCAAAAAATTCAAGATAGATGGTTTAGCATGATCACTTGGTTTACCTTTTGCAATGAATTGTCATTATTACAGTTATGAAACATTGATTTGCTTATTTAGTCTTAATACCATGGTTCCATCATTGCCAGCCAATCACAGATAATAATTTGTGATTTTAATTTGTTTTGATTACTTGCCGATCATAATTGACCAACGAATTAAACACTTACCATAATTATAATCAGTGTTGTTATAGATATATATACATTTCTAACCCTATTATATGGTTATTCTTAGGACATGTCTTTCTGGTTAAAACTTTATTCGTCATTTGCAAATGCTTTCAATGTGTACAAGTCTAGAATTTTGTTGTCTGGTAAAGACTTAAAATTTTAGGTTTCTAAAGTTCTTAAATAGAGACAAGGAAATCTCACATAGACTGGATACTTACAGTAATCACAACATAGGGTTTGAAATTAGGATTGGACATTCCGCAACACAATCAAAACTAGAACTTGTCACAGGATGACTTAATACCCCCACAAGAGCTGTAATTGACCAATGTTTTTTTTTTTCAGGAATGTTCTCATTTAATTAAAAATGTTGGTGAGGAACAGATAATGGTGTCTATCTTCATAATTATATATAAACTGCCATGTGAAGTAGTTTTAGAATGGATGCATAAGGCTCCCTTTTCATAAAACATGACCATGTAACTGACAAATTCTTCATGATTTTTCAAATTAGAGCTTATAACGTAACAGAATACTGAAAAGGAACAAAATATTTGTCACAAGTGCTTACAAAAACACAATAATTGGCTTAACTAGGAGGACATTTGAAGTTTGAGTCTTGCAAACCTCCAATATATGATCAATGTATGTTCAAAGTCTGAATACAAATATTGACGCACACAATATCATCCTTGACTTTGTAATGTTTGAGAGACACTGAAATAAAAAGATGTTTAAGTCAAAGGGGATATAATTGTTCAACCAGGAGGAGTTAATACTTTAAATTGCATTTTAAAAACCTTCAATATATGATCAGTGTATGTGCAAAGTTTTAAAACAATTGCAGAAAAACTTTTGTGGGAGTTCACGACACAAAATTACTAGTATTTCATACAGAGATGGATGTTAAGAGAAAAAAAAGTGTCAAGTTCAAGCGGAGATAATTCATGAAGCAGGAGGAGTTGACACTTGAAAATTGTGTCTTGCAAACCTTCAATATATGATGAATGTATGTGCAAAGTTTCAATACAATTGAAAGAAAACTGGAGGAGGAGTTTGCGACACAAAATTAGTAGTATTTTGCACACAGACGGACACACAGACACACAGATGGACGGACAGACAGGCTGATTCCAGTATACCCCCGAAAACATTCGTTTTGCGGGGGTATAATAAATCTAAGCTTCTGATCACACTGACAGATGCGGAAAAAATTCCTGATTTTTTAAAAAAAATTCCTAAAATTTGAACATGGAATTACAAAAATTCCTGAAATGGACCCTTATTGAGAGCACTGCTGACGATTTCTACCCTTTCCAAGACAAATCCAACATTTGGGTCACATTTGCTTTTGTGATCTGCAAAATACTTTCTGTATGGACAAGTTGAATATTTTGTTGACTGGTAACGAGATAATTTTTTGCACTGAATAAACAGAAATGAGTCCAACTTACCGACTAAATAACCAAACATCTAGAAGTACAAAATGCATGATAAAACTTTCAACTTTTTGGACAATCCATGTTAACCCAGATGATATGTCACTGAACAGACCACTTGCACCACTCAATTTCTGTACACAAGAAACAACTGCATAAGCCAGGCTTCTCACTATCCCCACCTCCCCAAACAGGATATCCCAAACTGTGAGAATGACTGATGATATTAAAGACAAAATAGGATAAAGTATGTAGGTCCAAAAGGGGTTTCCCAGATACGTCCAAACAGGTTGTCCAACATACGTCACAGCTGGCTGTCCCACATATGTCCAAGCTGTGTCTCTTACAGGTCTGCTTAGTCTATCAAAGGTTTCTGCAAAATAAATGAACTTTATAAATCTACTCTTATAAAATCAGACCTGTCAGAGATAAGGAATTATAAACAAATTTCAGAAAAGCCTCCATTATTCAAACATACAAGCAAGAGCTGCTTGCCTCGAAATGTTAATTGTTGGGGGTGGCTATGCCTTGCCGCTTAGGACAGAAGACCCAAACCCACCTCTGACGCTAGGGTTAGTGCAATAGCTCTTTCTGGGTCTGTAATCACCAACCATTCCACAGAATTGCCGCCTCTAGAGTGCCCACAAGGTATTTCTGTAATTTGAATTAGTGACCTAGATTATGACCCTATGTGACCCAATTTCAAACCCATTCAAGATATCATCAAGTCAAACATGCTGAAAATTTTTCAGGTCAGTTGAGCAAAAATTGTGGCCTCTAGAACGCCCACTATACATTTCTTTAATATGACCTAGTTCATGGCCCTATGAGACCCAATTTCTGATTGATCCAAGATATCATCAAGTCAAACACGTAAATCAATTTTCAGGTCAATTTAGCAAGAACTGTGGCCTCTAGAGTGCCCACAAGGTTTTTCTTCAATGTGACCCAGTGACCTTGTTTATGACCCTATGTGACCTAATTTTGAAGTCATCCGCGATATTATCAAGACAAACACGCTGACCAATTTTCAGGTCAACTGAGCAAGAATTATGGCCACTAGAGCGCCAACAAGATACCATATAACTGGTTATTTTTACTACTGTAAAAGTTTACGGATTTGGGAAAAAAACGTAATTTAAATTTTTACGATTTTATTTTTTACTATTTACACACATGCGTAAAATATTAGCTCATTAAAATTTTCAGCACATGAATACATAATTATTTTACTCTTTCAAAGACAAATCTCAACATTTAATTAGTTCAATGCAAAGAAAATAGACGAATGTAAAGTTTAGTTGTCTTGTAAAGAGTTAATTTGCACCTCTAATACCTGTTTGAGTAAAAAGTTTAATTACTGTTATTATAAGTGATCAATTAACAGGTTCGCCATATTTTGTGACTGTGAGGGAAATGGTTTAAAACATGACTGTGTGTTGTCCCTCTATAAACAATAAATCTATTAAAGAATTAATAAATATTAAACCTCATTGTTTCTTTTCTTTATTCATGTAGTTAATCCACTGATATAAACTACTGCATTCCTTATCGTATGCATTATTTTTTATTTGACTGCCCAGGTGTTCTAGAAACAACCATTACTAAGCCCAAAAAGGCACTATCAACTAATGTAAAGCGGGCATGATATTGGCTTTTTGCGTGGTCATTTTTTGTTGACTGGCAGTCAGTATATAACCGGATGTACATTTCTTGGAGCAGAACAGTTGTAAGTATGTACAACAAACGCTTGCATTACAACCCTATCGCTTTGAATGATTGCACGTTACATCATACCCCTTATCCAAATTGTATTGCAAACAATTGTGTACCCGCGACAGGCATGAAATCTTGTTGACAGATGGCTATAAATGGATGTAAATTTGTTGGATTTCGGACGCAAGTTCGGTCAACACGGTAAAACCTTTTATTTCGGTCATCCCTTTTTTTTACTTTATGATAATTTCCTAAAGATTCGGACAATAAAAAAAAATATTCTTTTCTCTCCGAATATATTGGCGAATTACAATGATCACCAAAGTGTGTATATAGTGGCATCTATAATTGTATGTAAACGCCTTTCCATACTGATAACCCTTTATTTCTGTATCGGTCGAAGTTTTACGCGGTAATTATTTATGTGTCAAATTTTTACGAATCTATTCTAGTCGTAAAATTTAGTAAAAATTGGCAGCATTTAAAAAAAACCCGTTATACGGTATTTCTTTAAATTTGACCTAGTGATATAGTTTATGACCCTATGTAACCCAATTTTGAACTCATCCAAGATTTTATCATGACAAAAATGCTGAGCAATTTTCAGGTCAGTTGAAAAAGAACTGTAGCCTCTAGAGCGCCCACAAGGAATTTTTTTGAGTTGATCTAGTGAGACCTAGTTTATGACCCTAGGTGACCTAAGTTTAAAATCAACTGAAATTTCATCAAGACGAACAATCTGACCAATTTTCAGGTCAATTGAGTAAGAAATGTGGCCTCTAGAGTGTCCACAAGGTATTTCTTTAATTTGACCTAGTGACCTAGTTTATGACCCTAGGTGACCCAATTTGGAACTCATCCGAGATTTCATCAAGACAAACATTCTGACCAATTTTCAGGTCAATTGAGTTAGAAATGTGGCCTCTAGAGTGCCCACAAGGTATTTTTTTAATTTCACCTGGTGACCTAGTTTACGACCCCAGGTTACCCGAATTCATCTTCATCCGAGATTTCATCAAAACAAACAATCTGATTAATTTTCAGGTCAATTGAGTAAGAAATGTGGCCTCTAGAGTGTCCACAAGGTAAATGTTGACAGCAGATGATGGATGACGCACGACGGACTACGGACATCGGACAATTACAAAAACTCACCTTGAGCATGTTGTGCTCAGGTGAGCCAAAAAAGGGCATAACTGTGTCAAAAATACTTTGATGGTTACCTGCCCTTGTGGTATTGGTTTTCCTTTTGATAATTAACAACTTGTGCAAGTTTTAAGCAAATATCTTCAGTAATAAAAGAGATAAAAGGTCAAAGTTTTCAAAGTATGACGCAGACAACAACAATGCCAGGGCTACGACAATACCTTGACGTTTTCTTTGAAAAAAGCCAAGCTGAAAATATGCTGGTAACCATCATTTTCTCCTTTTTTCAACAATGTTTTCTATCCATATTTATCCAAATTTCATCAAATGTGCCACAAATAATTTGTTGTCTGCAAATGCCTTCAATTTGGACAAGTCTAGACTTTTGATGTTAAGTGATAAAATAAATACCTGTAATTGTAGTTATAACAGTAGTGGTAGTAGTAGTTGTTGTGATTGAAACATCCCTTTGCCCCCTAGGTCTTGACCTCACCATATTACTGTAGTCATCATATTCCACACTGGTGTAGCCTGACCCACTGTCAGAAAATTCAGTATCTGAATCACCTGGGTCTAACCCTGCTGTGCAAATTAAAAATTGTTAAGAAAATAAATTTACAAACAGATCTAGACAGATAATTAACCTCTTTTAAATGGTATTAAAGAAACTTTTTATAGTAAACCTAAACCGTCTTATGTTGATGACATCACAAAATTTTCAATAAATGGAGCAAAAAGTAAACAAAGAGCTGGCAACTGATAATTTCAAGGATTTGTTTGGACTTATCATGACCACTGGTCCAATACATATACTTCCAAGTAAGAAAGAAATTCATAATTGGAATGTATACTTAAACAACACTGACTTTCTACTGTCCGGAAAAAGGGGGAATGGCGAATTTACATGTGTTTGGGGGTCAGAATAACATGTAATTCAAAAATAGTGTAGATTTAAGATGAGACTGTCTGCTTAATCTGATCTCAATTCACATCATCTAATCCTAAACCCTTAACTCTTTACCAAATGACAAAATTTTGGACTAATCCAAATTGAAAGCAGTTGCAGATGACAAAATTAATGTGACTGAAAAATTCAATTTTGTTTTGGGAATGGTAGGAAACACTGAGGGAAACGGAGAAAATGCTGGTTACTGGCATTTTCTCCTTTTCCCAAAATGTTTTCAAAAAGCATTTTTCTCAGGGTGTTAAAAGTCGGGATTGTGTGGTTAACAGTTTAAGCATCAGACAAATGACAAGGACTTATCTCAATGAGGAAAGCAAACCATTGCATTGCAAATTAAGAATTCTGTAAGTCTACCAATCAAACAATCAGCTTTTCAAACAATTCCTCTTTTGTTGAGGTAAGATGTAATTATATGACTTACACAAGATACACACAATCAGGGTGCGTACTGCAGTAAGGAATTCACGTATAAATTCTACTCCGCGCGTACAAATTATTTGTGCTTACGTGCATGCACGCACTGTCAAAAGTATGCACGTACAAAAAGGAAGGTAATTACGTAAACTGTACGTACAACGTAGATACCATTTCGTATTGTACGCCAAACAAACAAAACGAAAGTAGCTTTCCTGGTAAGTGGGTACCACGCTTTGTCCTCAATATAGAGCGGGTTACTAAATATTTTCGCTATATATATTTTGCGGCTCCCTCGTCTGTCTGAATAATTTTCGCTACGATTTTTTTAAGGTGTCAAAATCTACCATGTGTACAGGAAATCTGGTAATTAATTTTCAATGAGAAATTAAAATCATTTAATTATATTATGATGCACAGTTATTGCTAAAAACACATTGATTTGACATATGAAAGCTGAAAAATTGAGCCGCAAATTAAACGTGTAATTTTCGTATGTATGGCGTCTGCTGCAGAAAAAATGTCATCACAACAAAAGCTGTTAAAATATTTTAAAGCGTGAAGATCTAAGAAAGGTAGTTCACACAAGTGATTATACCATTACACATTTTGTTTTGCCCTAACACGGCATGGCCTTTATTTGACAGAGTTTGAGCTTACATTACAATGGGCCAATCGGCCTGCTCCTGTGTGATTTTAAAATAGCCATATCTACGAACATCATTTTGGACAACGAGCATCAATCTGTCTATGCTTCCTTTTTAAAGCAATGCTAATGTACTTCGCAGCTTTGAGAAAGGAATAACGGTGAAAAAACTCCGCATAGGCGGTAGATTATCAAAACTCATGGCCGTGTTCGGCTTTTACACCCTGACTTCTGTTGCGATTGCTGCATGCCCTGGAGACATATGATGCATCCATATAATCAAAAAATGCACAATTTAATAATTTAATTCAAATCCCATTCATTATGGTAAAGGAGCTAGGGTGTTGGAATTCATTAACAGGAGGGCAATGATGGCCCTGGATCGCTCACCTGAGTCAATAGGCGAAATTTCACCTCGGGCTCATAATGACCCAATTTAAAACTCATCAGATTCTGAGATATTATTAAGACAAACATTCTGACCAATGGTCAGGTCAAATGAGCTGAAAATGTGGCCTCTGGAGTGTCCAAAACATATTTCTTCAATTTGACCTAGTGACCTAGTTTATGAACCTATGTGACCATATTTCAAACTCATCCAAAATATCAAGACAAACTTGTTAACAAAGATTCAGGTGAATTGGGCAAGAATTGCCACCTCTAGAGTGCCCACAAGGTACTCCTGTAATTTGACTTAGTGACCTAGATTATGACCCTATGTGACCCAATTTCAAACCCATTCAAGATATCATCAAGTCATACATGGTAACAAATTTTCAGGTCAGTTGAGCAAAAATTGTGGCCTCTAGAACGCCCACAATGCATTTCTTAAATTTGACCTAGTGACCTAGTTTATGACCCTATGAGACCCAATTTCTGATTAATCTGACATATCATCAAGTAAAACATGTAAACCAATTTTCAGGTCAATTTAGCTAGAATTGTGGCCTCTAGAGTGCCCACAGGATATTTCTTCAGTGTGACCCCAGTGACCTTGTTTTTTATCCTATGTTACCCAATTTTGAACTCATCCGAGATATCACAAAGACAAACACGCTGACCAATTTTCAGGTCATTTGAGCAAGAATTGTGGCCGCTAGAGCGCCCACAAGATGTTTCTTTAAATTTGACCTAGTGACCTAGTTTATGACCCGATGTGACTCAATTTTGAACTCATCCAAGGTTTTATCATGACAAACATGCTAATTAATTTTCAGGTCAATTTAGAAATAATTGTAGCCTCTAGAGCGCCCACAAGGAATCTTTGTAAGTTGATCTAGTGAGACCTAATTTATAACCTTAGGTGACCCAAATTCAAACTCATCTGAAATTTCATCAAGACAAACGTTTGACAAATTTTCAGGTTGAGTAAGAAATTTGATCTGGTGACCTAGTTTATGACCAAAGGTATCCCAAATCTTAACTCATCTGAGATTTTATTAAGACAAAGATTCTGACCAATTTTTTAAGCCAACTGAGCACAGAATGTGGCCTTTAGAGTGCCTAAAAGGTATTTCTTTAATTTGACCTAGTGACCTAGTTTATGAACTCAGTGAAGCAAATGCAAACTCATCCGAGATTTCATCAAGACAAGCATTCTGACCAATTTTCAGGGCAATTGTGTAAGAAATGTGGCCTCTAGACTGTCCACAGGTTATTTCTTTGATTTAACCTAGTCACCTAGTTTAAGACCCCAGGTAAACCAATTTCAAACTCATCAGAGATTTCATCATTACATACATTCTGACCAATTTTCAGGTCAATTGAGTACGAAATGTGGCCTCAAGATTGCCCTCAACGTATTTCTTTAATTTGACCTAGTGACCTAGTTTATGACCCCAGGTGACCCAGATTCAAACTCATCCAAGATTTGATCAGGACAAACACTCTGACCAAGTTTCAGGTCAATTAAGTACGAAATGTGGCCTCTAGAGTGTCCACAAGGTATTTCTTTACTTTGACCTAGTGAGCTAGTTTATGACCCCATGTGACCCAAATTCAGAGTCATCTAAGATTTCATCAAGACACACATTCTGACCAACTTTCAGGTCAATTGAGTCAGAAATGTGGCCTCCAGAGTGTCCACAAGGAATTTCTTTAATTTGACCTAGTTACCTAGTTTATGACCCCAGGTGACCCAAATTCGAACTCATCCAAGATTTCATAAAGACAAACATTCTAACCAATTTTTCAGGTCAATTGAGCCAGAAATGTGGCCTCTAGAGTGCCTAAAAGGTATTTTTTTAATTTGACCTTGTGACCTAGTTTATCATCCCAGGTGACCTAATTTCGAACTCATCCAAGATTTCATCAAGAGAAACATTCTGACCAATTTTCAAGTCAATTGAGCAAAAAATATGATCTCTAAAGTGCCCACATGGTATTCCTTTAATTTTACCTAGAGACCTAGTTTATGACCCCAGGTGACCAAAATTCGAACAGATATTTCATCAAGACAAATATTCTGACCAATTTTCAGGTCAATTGAGTACAAAATGTGGCCTCTAGAGTGCCCCGTATTTCTTTAATTTGGCCTAGTGACCCAGTTTATGACCCTGGGTGGCCCAAATTGGAACTCGTATGAGATTTCATCAAGACAAACATTCTGACCAATTTTCAGGTCAATTGAGTAGGAAATATGGCCCTAGAGTGTCCACATGGTATTTTTTAATTTTACATAGTTACCTAGTTTATGACCCCAAGTAACCCAAATTCGAACTCATCCGAGATTTCATCATGACAAACATTCTGACCCATTTTCAGGTCAATTGAGTAAGAAATGTGGCCTCTAGAATGCCCACAAGGTATTTCTTTAATTTGACCTAGTGGCTTAGTTTATGAACCCAGGTGACCCAAAATCAAACTCACTTGAGATTTCATCAAGACAAACATTCTGACTAATTTTCGGGTCAATTGAGTAAGAAATGTGGCCTCCAGAGTCTCCACAAGGTATTTCATTAATTTGACCTTGTGACCTAGTTTATGACCCTATGTAACCCAAATTCAGAGTCATCTAAGATTTCATCAAGACAAACATTCTGACCAATTTTCAGGTCAATTGAGCAAGAAATGTGGCCTCTAGAGGGTCCAAAAGGTATTTTTTTAATTTTACCTAGTGACCTAGTTTATGACCCTAGGTGACCCAAATATGCACTCATGCAAAATTTTATCAAGACAAACATTCCAACCAATTTTCAGGTCAATTGAGCAAGAAATGTGGCCTCTAGCGTGTCCACAAGGTATTTCTTTAATTTTACATAGTGACCTAGTATATGACCCCAGGTTACCCAAATTCAAACTCCTCTAAGATTTCATCAAGACAAACATTCCAACCAATTTTCAGGTCAATTGAGCAAGAAATGTGGCCTCTAGAGTGTCCACAAGGTATTTCTTTAATTTTACATAGTGACCTAGTTTATGACCCCAGGTGACCCAAATTCAAACTCATCTAAGATTTCATCAAGACAAACATTCTGACCAATTTGCAGGTCAATTGAGAAAGAAATGTGGCCTCTAGAGTGTCCACAAGGTATTTCTTTAATTTGACCTAGTTTATGACCCCAGGTGACCCAAATTCAAACACTGTTGAGATTTCATCAAGACAAACATTCTGACCAATTTTCAGATCAATCGACAAATCACAATACCTCACCCAGCACTTCGTGCTCAGGTGAGCTAACACATAGGCCTAACCATTGTCTGTGGCTTGTGATAAACAACATAAAGATGAAGTTTTATAACATTTTGTCCTGTAGTTAAAGAGATATTAATCCATAATGAAAATATATGTGAAGCTCCCTTTTTCCATGACACGACATTTAATCAACAAGAGGGCCATGATGGCCCTGGATAGGTCACCTGAGTCAATAGGCGAAATTTCACTCCAGGGTCATAATGACCCAATTTAAAACTCATCTGAGATATTATTAAGACAAACATTCTGACCAATTGTTAGGTCAACTGAGCTGAAAATGTGGCCTCTGGAGTGTCCAAAATGTATTTCTTCAATTTGACCTAGTGACCTGGTTTATGACCCTATGTGACCATATTTCAAACTCATCCTAGATATTACCAAGACAAACACGCTGACATTTTCAGGGCAACTGAGCAAGAATTGTGGCCACTAGAGCGCCCACAAGATATTTCTTTAAATCTGACCTAGTGACCTAGTTTATGACCCTATGCGACCCAATTTTGAACTCGTCCAAGATTTTATCAAGACAAACGTGCTGATCAATTTTCAGGTCTATTGAGTAAGAATTGTAGCCTCTAGAGTGCCCACAAAAAATTTCTTTTAGTTGACCTAGTGACCTAGTATACGACCCAAGGTGACCAAAATTCAAACTCGTCTGAAATTTCATCAAGAAAAACATTCTGACCAATTTTTAAGTCAATTCAGCAATAAATGTGGCCTCTAAAGTGCCCACAAAGTATTTCTTTAATTTGACCTTGTGACCTAGTTCATGACCAAAGGTAACCCAAATTCAAACTCATCCGAGATTTTATTTAGACAAAGATTCTGACCAATTTTCAAGACAATTCAGCAATAAATGTGGCCTCTAGACTGCCCACAAGATATTTCTTTAATTTCTCCTAGTAACTTAGATTATGTCCCAATGTAACCCAATTTTGAAGTTATCCAAGATTTCATCACGACAAACATTCTGACCGAATTTTCAGGTCAATTGAGCAATAAATGTGACCTCTAGAGTGCCCAAAAGGTATTTCTTTAATCTGACCTAGTGACCTAGTTTATGACCCCAACTCATCCGAGATTTAACTCAGACAAACATTCTGACCAATTTTCAAGTCAATTAAGCAAACAATGTGGCCTCTAGAATGTCCACATGGTACTTCTTTGATTCGACCTAGTGACCTAGTTTATGACCCCAGGTTACCCAATTTGCCTAATTTTTGAACTGAGGTGACCCAGTTTCAAACACTTCCAAGATATCATCAAGACAAAGATTCTGACTTAGTTTCATTAGTATGGGACTGAAAATGTGGCCGATAGAGCGCACACACGGTTTCTCTAAGATCTGATCTAGTGACCAAGTTTTTGACCCCAAACGACTTAATTTCAAACTAGTCTAAGATTTTATCAAGACAAACATTCTGAACAAGTTCCACAAGTATCTGACTGAATATGTTGCCTCTAGAGTGCACACAGGGTTTTTCAAAGATTTGACCTAGTGACCTACATTTTGACCCCACATGACCCAATTTCAAACTTGTCTGAGAATTTATCTAGACAAACATTCTGACCAAGTTTCACAAGTATCTGACTGAAAATGTGGCCTCTAGAGCACACACAAGGTTTCTCTAAGATTTGACCTAGTGACCAAGTTTTTGACCCCACATGACCCAATTTCAAACTCGTCTGAGATTTTATCAAGACAAACATTCTGGACAAGTTTCACAAGTATCTGACTGAAAATGTTGCCTCTAGAGTGCACGCAAGGTTTTTCAAAGATTTGACCTAGTGACCTAGATTTTGACCCCACATGACCCAATTTCGAAGCTGTCCGAGATTTCATCAAGACAAACATTCTGACTAAGTTTCACAAGTATCCGACTGAAAATGTGGCCTGTAGAGTGCATACAAGGTTTATCTAAGATTTGACCTAGTGACCTAGTTTTTGACCCCACATGACCCAATTTCAAACTCGTTCGAGATTTTATCAAGACAAACATTCTGACCAAGTTTCATGAAGATCAGACTGAAAATGTGGCCTCTAGAGCATACACAAGGTTTTTCTAAGATTTGACCTAATGACCTAGTTTTTGACCCCACGACCCAATTTTGAACTCGTCTGAGATTTTATCAAGAGAAACATTCTGACCAAGTTTCATGAGGATTGGACTGAAAATTTGGCCTCTAGAGCGTACACAAGGTAAAAAGTTGATGATGGACGACGCACGCCGGACGCCAGACACAGCACAATCACAATAGCTCACCTTGGGCACTTTGTGCTCAGGTGAGCTAAAAAAGTTAAAATAATGATATTGGCGGACTATCATAAGGAACACACATATGAAATTTCACAAATTTTTGTCCAGGATTTGAGTTGAAGATATATGTATATTGATCCTTAACAGAAATATACATGAAGCCCCTTTTTCCTATAAGACCGTATTTGATATCAGAAAGGCAAACAAAAAATAAATAAATATCGGCGGACATCATTAGGAACACCTGTATGAATTTCTATTAGTTTTTGTCAAGCATTTTAGTAAATATCTGTCCTGAAAGACGGACAAACAGATGGTCATTGGTCCATGATGAAATTAAACATTTAGCCCCCTTTTTTCATGACATGGCATTTCATGAAATAAAAACAAATAATTATTGTCTGTGGCTTGTAATAAACAATATAAAGATGAACTTTCATAACATTTTGTCATGTAGTTAAAGAGATATTGGTCCACAATGAAAATATACGTCAAAGCCCTTTTTTCCATGACACAGCAATAAAAAAAAAACCCAAAGGTATGTAACTGTGGTTTTGCATGGTCAATCTGGGTGAAACTTGTTGTCCTGCATTTCCTAATGGTGGTTGATAGATGTTACAAGTTCTATGTAAAAACTCTGTATAGTTTTCAAGATATGAGTCAAAACAAAAGTTCACTCTATATACCTTTATGTCCTACTTTGTGACCCCTGGGGCAGGGCTTTTTTTAACCCCAGGAGCATCATTTAAATAAACTTGGTAGAGGTTCACCAGATGATCCATATAAATTATCAAAACTCTAGGCCTTCTAGTTTCAGACAAGAAGATTTTCAAAGTTTGCTCTATATATGATTTTGCCCAAATTTGTGACCCCTGGGGCCCGGCCAATTTTGACCCCAGGGGCATCATTTGAACACACTTGGTAGAGGACTACTAGAAGATACTACATACCAAATATCAAAGCTCTGGGCTTTCTGGTTTCAGATTAGAAAACTTTTAAAGATGTTGTAAATTTCCCCTTTTTTGTTGCCGTGGCAACCAGAGTTAATGGGTCAATTCAATTCTTTTAACAACTTTGGTAGAGCTTCACCCAAGGAACATGCCTGCCAAGTTTCAACATGATTGGCCCACTGGTTTAGGAGGAGAAGATGTTTAAAGGAATTGTGGATGACAGACAGACAGACGGACGGAAAGATGGACACCGCACAACAACTGATCACAATACCTCACCTTAGCACTTTGTGCTAAGGTGAGCTAATAAAACTGAAACGGCCCAAAGTCACTCTGTACCCCCTAATTTTTCTTTGTACCCCCAATTCAAAACCTAGGGGGTACAGTGTACCCCAATATTTTCTTTGTACCCCCAATTCAAAACCTGGAAGGTGCATGTACCCCCAAATTGAAAACCCAGTGGGCATGCTGCAATGAAGTCTAATGACATGTTTAACCCTTCGCCATACAACCCCGACTTTTAATTTAACAACCCCCAAGGAAGAGGACTTTTGAAAACATTGCAGGAAAAGGTGAAAATGCTGGTAACCAGTATTTTCTCCTTTTCCCACAATATTCTCTCTCCATTTCAAAGAAAAATTTCATTATTTGTGTAAATCTGTCATCTTCAAAAGCTTTCACTTTTGACATGTCTAGTAAAGAGTTATCTCTTTCGCAGATGACAAATTTAAGGCTTGTCAAAATTGAAAGCACTTAACAGACGACAAACTAAAAGGGGCTCAAAAATTATAATAATTACTTTTGTCTTTGAAAGGATAAAAAACATCCTATGAAAAGGAGAAAATCTTGGTTACCAGCATTTTCTCCTTTATATACAATATTTTCAAAAGACTTCTTTTGCAGGGTAGTTAAAGATCAGGGTTTTTTGGTAATGGGTTTAAAAACATAAAACAATACAGAGGTCACTTCTAGGGAGTACCAGCAATATAGGTTTTAGTGGAGAGAGACAACAGGAATAACTTTTGAACCTCCAAAAATTTCCTTATATATACCACTGACAATATGAAGCTAATACAAGAAGCAACAAATCAACCCGTGACCTACCATATAAATGGTTAATATACTGCCTTGATGACTTCTCATGACTTTTTGATATGATCTGTTTCTCTGGTAATTCTAAAGCTGCCTTCTCGTTCTCTCCAGAATCTGCTTCATCAAATTCAAGAGTCTTTCGCAAATGTTTGTTTGCATGAATATTGTCTACACTATTTGATGACACTGATGATGAATCATAGCCATTTATGTATGAGGCAATTGTCCGTCTTCGATACACATCTGTATTTTGTTTTGATATATCACTATTATTGTTATGTCCTATTTGATTCCTTGAGTCAACTCTTCTCCTAGATTTCTGCTCAGACATGGATGCTTGCTCTTCATTTTGTCTTGACTTCAAAAACTTTTTACTGGTAGAACTGATTTCATATTGCATAGTCCTAGTATCCATCACTGTATTTCCCCTTGCTAAGCCTCTCATGGCCCTTAAAGGGACATCTTCCTCCAGTTCATGTTCATGCATAACTTCTCGCATCAAGTGGAGATTCTTTCCAGATCTAAGTGACATGCCATCCTCTATCACTAAACATTAAAAAGAAAGCAATGCATTAAAATTATGGCCATTGATTTGAAAATACTATCGAAACAGTCTAATCTTGATCTCCACTATCTACATAAGAAACTAAATCTGATTTCAAAGGTAAAAGGGTCAAAACATAATAAAAAGACGAAGGCGTCCCCATATGGGCAACAGTTTTCTAGTTGCAATGATAAATGGGTGTCCACCATATCCCATAAAGTGCTGGAACCAACTTAAGCTGTTTTTGTAGACAGTGTAGATCAAGATCAGACTGCACAGAAGGTGCAGTCTGATCTTTGATCTACACTGTCCACTATTGGTTACATATTCTGGCCAAAACAACCTTGAAATGACAATATTTTGGATGTTTTTCCGAATTAGAAATGTCCATTTCATTAATTGAGCGCTCTAAGGGTTATGGGCAAGTGGTGGCCTAAAGGTTTTTGTTTCCATACAACTAAAAAAATACAATTTTCTTTCCGATAAATTTTTCTCCCTGTGCTACTTGTACAATAGATGTGTGCATGCATTTGTTTACTCTGTTCTTAATTAGCTGGTAAAGTACTTTGATGATTTAAAATCTGGATGTTGAACTAAGTTGCTTCGAAACAAAATGTATCCGTGTTTCCCAAAAAAGTATATATAATTCTCTGGTAACTTTCCTTTGCGACATCATATAATGATAAAAATTCCCAAAAGTTTTCAAAATGCATTTAGTAGTAAATGATCAAGTTTTATACTAATCCGATGTATTTTCATGTTTAAACGGCATTTTTTAGACCCGGGGCCAGACCATAATGGAAATGGATTCCTCACAGATGCATAAGCGTTTTTCGAGATTGTTGATTTACAAATGGCGTTGATTTACAAATGGCGCAAACATTATATAATTAACTCTTTACCAAAAGACAAAATTTTGGACTGGACCAAATTAAAAGCATTTGCAGAAGACAAATGTTGCTTAGTGGTGGTTTCTGTATTTGACAGGGTAGAAAACATTGTGGAAAAAAAGGGAAAATGCTGGTTACCAGCATTTTCTCCTTCTTCCACAATGTTTTCAATAGGCCTCTTTTTCAAGGTCATTAAAACTCGGGTTTGTGCAGTCATGGATTAAATGTCTAAATATCAAACCTGTTTCATATGATACATTTGAACTTCTGTCATCATAATCATCCGCAAACTCCTCTTGATTTTGTTCATCTGCAAAATCCTCCTCCCCTTCATCACTAAACTCCGCCTCCTCAGCTTCCTGACTATGCCCCTTCACCCTTATTCTGTATCTGGACATATTTGGAGATTTATATTTCTTTCCGAAGAATCTGGGACTGTAACTTCCACTTTAATGAAAAAGAAATAAATCATACCATGTGACAAGTGCAAGAGCAAATAACAGATACACCTCTAAACCAAACATTTGTTTTAACAACCCAAAGGGAGAAAGCTGGAGAAAAAATTGTGGGTAAAGGAGATGCTGATAACCTGTATTTTTTTTCCTTTTCCCAAAATGTTTTCTACTCTATCATTGTGCAGCTCATTTGTATCAATTTCAAAATTTGTTGTCTGAAACTGTTTTGAATTTGAAAGTCTAAATTATTTATTTTGGGAAAGAGTCTATTTGAATGAATTATTGTTATTCTATCATTTACCATGAAAGAAATGCTTAACTGACCACTGTGACAGTCTGTCCCAAGTTATCTCCCTTGAAAAAGACTAAAATAAACTCTATTGGCAAAAAAAAAAGAGCATCTTACACCACTCTCAGCTGTTGAAAGCATAAAGGCGAACCAGCATATTGTTTACAAAAAGTAATTTTTTTACCCACTACAATGCAATCAATGCTTCACACTTTAACCCTTTACCGACCTTTAACGACCCTGAGAAAAAGGGCTTTTGAAAACATTGTGGGTAAAGGAGGAAGTGTTGGATGCCAGCATTTTCTCCTTTTCCCACAATGTTTTCTACCCTTCCCAAAACAAATTTCAATTTTTGAGTTGCATAAATTTTGTCGTCTGCAAATGCTTTCAATTTGGACTGGTCTAAAAGTTTGTTGTGTGGTAAAGAGTTAACTAACAAGTTTTAATGACCCTGAAGGTGAAGGCATTTGAAAGCTTTGTTGGAAAAGGAGAAAATGTTGGTAACCAGCACTGTCTCCTTTTCCCACCATGTTTTCTACCCAGGCAAAGAGCTTCAGTTCATTTGTATCACTGTCAAATTTGTCTTCTGCAGATGTTTCTCAAAGATTCTAGATTGGTAAAGAGTTAAAGCAGCTTTAATGACTTAACTCTTTACCACACAACAAAATTTTAGACCAGTCCAAACTGAAAGCATTTGCAGACAACAAATTATATGCAACTTAAGACTTGAAATTTGTTTTGGAAAGGATAGAAAACATTGTGGGAAAAGGAGAATATGCTGGTTACAGCATTTTCTCCTTTTCCCACAATGTTTTCAAAAGGCTTCTTTCGCAGGGTCGTTTAAAGTCGGAATTGTGTGGTAAAGAGTTAACTCTACCAAAATACAACATATTAGACCTGTCCAAATTTAAAGCATTTGCAGAAGACAAAATGAAAGTGACTGGAAAATCAATATTTGTTTTGGGAAGGGTAGAAAACATTGTGGAAAAAGGAGAAAATGCTGGTAACCAGCACTTTCTCCTTTTCCCATAATGTTTTCAAAAGGCTTTTTTCTTAAGGTCGTTAAAAGTCAGGATTGTGTGGTAAAGGGTTAGTAGCCTTTGCAGTCAGTGTAGGTTAAGACTGGAATTCACGAAATGTGAAGTCTGCTCTTTGATCTGCACTGTGCACTTTGCCGATACATTCAGTGGAAAAGCAACCTTGACAATAGAAACAAGAGCTGTCGGAATGAGAGCAATGCCCCCCGAAAGCCCTATTTCCAGAAACTGTGACCTTAAACCTGTTGTTGGGATCAGATGACCCTGATTATTGTAATTTCAAAATGGTCTCCAGCTGGCCACCTTGTATCCAATCCAAGGAAAAAAGAGATGTTTGTAAAACATGTATGCCCCCCTAATGGCATCCAATTCTAAATATAACATGTGATTATAAACTGTTAAGTTCAAAGTGTAAAAACGAACAAAGGGTAATTACTCAAAAATTATTAATGATAAATTAACAATTCTTGGGCACTGCACTTCCCATTTATGTGAACTATCAACTTTTTAAGTTTCATGATTTTACCTCACATACTTTTTGAGTTATGCTCTGGAAAAAAATTAAGTACGAAAATCAACAAAGGGCAATAACTGCAAAAATATAATGGGCAGAGTTATGGTTCTTGTGCAATGCACTTCTCCTGAATAAGATCTATCCACATGTAAAGTTTCAAGATGATATCTGAAAAACCTTTTGAGTTATGCTCCGGACAAAAATTAAGTATGAAAATCAACAAAGGGCAATAACTCCAAAAATATGATGGGCAGAGTTATGGTTCTTGTGCACTGCACTTCTCCTTAATAAGATTAATCCACCTATGAGGTTTCAAGGTGATATCTGAAATACTTTTTGAGTTATGCTCCGGACAAAAATTAAGTATGAAAATCAACAAAGGGCAATAACTCCATAAATATGATGGGCAGAGTTATGATTCTTGTGCACTGCACTTCTCCTTAATGAGATCTATCCACCTATGTAGTTTCAAGATGATACCTGAAATACTTTTTGAGTTATGCTCCAGACAAAAATGTGGTCTACCGACTGACCGACGGACCAACCGACAAGTGCAAAGCAATATACCCCCGCTTCTTCGAAGGGGGGCATAAATTATTTGTGTCTCATCTCTAGATGGAGAAATTGCTGGTTACTAGCATTTTCTTCTCTTCCAATAATGCTTTCAAAAGCGTTTTTTTTGTCGGGATTGCTAAAACTTGGGATTGTGAGGTAAAGGGTTAAATACTTTTTATAGACAGATCAAAAAGCAGCTTTATTGCTTTTTATACAAGTTTTATTATTCATCAAACAATGACATTTCTTGACCTAATAAAAACCAACCTTTTACCTTATTTCCATGTCATTTTAACCCTTTACCACAAAATCGTGTATTTTAATGACCAATTGGGGAAGAAAGATATGAAAATGTTGGAAAACTGGGAATCACTATATATGACTTAATATACCCTAAAAATAATAGCTTTTGAAAATATTGCGGGAACAGGAAATGTGAATACATATTTCTGTACCAAGAGTTTATTGGAAAAGGACTTTATGTTACAAAAGGAGTAATAGATTTTTTTTTTTTTAAGCAACTGCCACTACACCTTTCCATGTTTTACGAGAGTTTCTTCTTACCAGTACTTCCCACAATATTCTTTTCAAGAAACTGGCTGCCTTTCAACATTAACATAACTGAAACAATGATCAGTGGTGAGAGTGGAATGAATCCTAGTGTAACAATAACTATCGTAAGTCCTAGGGAAAAAACTGGCTGAGCTTTGGATTTGAACCAGCAAACTGCTGGTTTAAAGCCTTGTATGTTACCAACTGAGCTACTAGGCTCTGTTGTAGGATTTGTGCTCAGGATATTCACAGACTTATCCTTACTGGAGTCACTGGTCACATGTAAGTCCTTTTGGACAAGACACTGCAGTTCCAGCCTAGTAATGGTGAAACCCATTAAGATATGAATTAGTAAGCTGTTGCTGTAATATTGTTAAAAGCAGCATATCACATCATTCAAACAAACAAATAGAACTAACTATACAAGATGAGGTACTGGTACTTCTGTCAACTTTGAAAATTGAACCTGTGAAATTTGTCCTTCAGGTGAAAGTTTTTATGGATAAAAAATCAGCTTGTAACATAATAGTTCAACACCTCTTCTCACATCTAAATGAGACATATACCATCTATACTCTACAACAACATTTGCATAATTTATTCACAACATAAACAATCCAATAAAATTTTAGCTCTACCAATGATACTGATTTACATTCAAATTGCTATAATTATGTGCACAAACAAACATGAATCTTTATCCATTTACAAGGTTGTACGAAGCAATTTCAGATTAGGGGAGCTAACAAAATATGCAATACCAATCTCCTACATGTTTTATATATTCTACATAACCCCTCACAGTGTTTCTTTTTTGCTCTGTATGTATTAGTTTTGATCACATATTTCATTTTTAGGGAATTAAATCGGAGGGAGGCGAAGCCAACCAACGATTTAATTCTTTAAAAATCAAATATATGATCAATAACTGACTTACAGTTTGCCCTACTTTCTATCTGATTGACAGCAGCCTCTCGGAGGAAAGAACCATTTGAGTCAGACAGAGAATGTGGTCACCATGCCTCTTTTAACTGATGCAGGTACTAACATGCATTATGGAGTTGTATTGCCTCACCTTTAATTTGGCACTGAACCTGATCTAGGACAACAGAACTTTACTGTCTGTGGCGCTAAACTTGATCTACACTCATATTCACGATTCAGCCATGGACACATGCTTTGAACTAGTTGATGATGAAGAATTTTACGAAGAATTCATTCAAAAATTTATTTATTTCAAAACAGCCTAAAACTTTCTATGTTTAATCATTATTGTTTTATTTATAGACCAGTACAATAACCCTTATTCTGCTGATCATTTGTGAACTGGGTCCGCTTATGCAAGCACCAAAGGTAAAACCGAGTCTGCTTATTGTACACGTGCTCTGTCTGAAAGTCAAATGGTTGTCTGTCCCTTCATTTGACCCATTTACATCTTCATAATCTGCATTTAACTTTAAAGATTTCGCCAGTTGTACCAGATCTACATCTTCGAAAAGGCAAAATCGCGGCATTTTGTGACTACTGGATAAAAAAGTGTTTGGATTTCTTTTGATTTTCCTAGAGGAATTTAAATGTAACTCGTTTGTACGAGTTTTTGTTCTAGTTAACTTTTCAGGATCCCAAAAGTTGCAACAGTCCCCGCCTCTTTCACGACAGTGCACACATTGTAGTATTTTTTACTGTACAATAACCGGCTGAAATATTGTGGGCAGAGCTTCATGTTAAGCGGGAAAGATTTGTATATAGGTCAACCATTTAATAATTAAGTGGTCGCATATTGCGAGATACTGAGTCCATATGGAATTAAATCCAGCAGTTTCGAATGAAATCCGGCCTTTTGATTGGTTTAGAAAGTAGGGCAAACTGTGAATAATGTCAAAATATTCTCTTTATCCTCATTTGATTGATTTTGTGTTGTAAGTTACTATCAAATGAGAATATTTCATATAATCATTTAGGTCTTTAATCATTATCTTCCACCAAAAATCTCAGGAGGTTCTAGAAAATGCTGCTAATCACCTGTTTTTTCCATTTCTCCCAACATTATTTACTACCAAACGTATCTGATAACTTTTTCCATATTCCACATTCCCCTCTGCTTGTTTATACTATAAAACAGACAAGTCTAAATTTCTGCATTCTGGTTAAGGGTAACAGTAAAGAACTGCTGTTTTCACTTTAAGAAGACAATTTTGTCAGAAAAGAAATACACAAAAATTAAAACCAAATTAAAACCAAAAATTACTTTTTCAAATACATTCAAAAAGTATAATCTTACCTTCTGGCATATGTGTAATCTGTTTTAGGCAATCTGAAAAATAAATAAAAACATTCTTTACAACAACCTGTGGAGACTGTGTCACAGTTGAATCTAACCTACCTTAACCCTTAGAGCGCAGAATAAACCTGTCAGACATTTTCATCCTAGAAATACGACCCAAATAATTGCAATTTCATGGTTGCTTTTGTCTACAGTGATTCAGCAAAGCGAACAGTGTAGGTCAAAGATCACGCTGCACATTTTATGCAGCCTGATTTTGATCTACACTGGCCGCAAACGCAACTATAGTTGTGATAGGCGCTTTAAGGGTTTACTCTTTATCGAACAAATCCCGAGTTAACAAAGGATTTTGAAGACACTGTGGAAAAAGGAGAAAATGCTGGTAACCAGCATTTTCTCCTTTAACTACAATGTTTTCAAAATTCTTATTAATCTTTAGGTAGGCAGGTAAAATATGGGATTGTCAGGTAAAGGATCAACTGCTCTCAGGTAATGACTCATTGCCTTCTATGTTTATCCATGTCAAATAAGGATACTCTGGTCATCAACTACACTGTCCGATAGAGATATTTTTCCCCCAAAATAATAACTTGGAAATTGCTGAAGCTCCACTTATTTATGAGCACATTGCATTTACATATTTAAAGAGGAGATGCTGCTCTAGCAGAATTTCTCTTCAGTCTTTCTCAAACAACAAATTCAAAGCATTTGCAGATGACAAATGAAATGTTACTCAAATGATGGACTTTTTATCAGAGAGGGTAGAAAACATTGAGGGTAAAGGAGAAAATGCTGATTACCAGCATTTTCTCCTTTTCTTAGTATTTTTTCAAATGCCTCTTACCTCAGGGTTGTTAAAACTTGGGATTGTGTGGTAAAGGGTTAACTGACTTTTCCAAACGACAATTTTTTTGGCCAGTCTGAATTAAAAGCATGTGCAGGCAACAAAATAAATGTAACTCAAATATTTAAGTTTGTGTTTGGATAGGTAGAAAAACATTATGGGAAATGGACAAAATGCTGATTACCAGCATTTTCCCTTTTCCTACAATGCTTTCAAAAGGCTTCTATCTCAAGGTTGTAAAAACTCCGGATTGTGTCGCAACTCAAAATGTGTCAAAAGTCATCCTCATAATGCAATTCATTTGGTGAAAGCTGAATTAGTCATTCATCAATGTGCAAAACATGTTCTTTTTATAATGGCATAATATAACAGCTTTCTTTCTAGATTAAAAATCTTTTTATCATTTACCAAAAACTTCCCTGATTTGGTGATTTGGGGGCAAAAAGATTCTGAAAACCCCGTGGATGAAAAAGGAAAAAATACAAAATTGCATTTTCTTCCTGTCCCGCATCTGTTCTATCCTTTCAAAAACAAAATCCTATCCTCAACTTAATTTTTTTGAAATCCTTTAACATAATATTGACTAGTCTAAAATTTTGCGGTCTTGTAGACTCAATACTTAACACTTTACCACAAAATCCCTAGTTTTAACCCAAAAAGAAGTATAAAAAGAGAAGATACAAGTAAACAGCATTTTCTCCTTTTCCAGCACAGTTTTCTACTCTATCAAAGACAAATTCCATCACATAGTCATCTGCATGTTTTCAATTTCGACAAATCTACATTTTTGTCTTGTGATAGAGTTAGAGTGCCCAAAACTTCATAACTTTAAGGAGCCTTTATGGCCAGAATAATAGATCAAATACAGACATCACAAAACCTGGAGTCTGATCTTTGATTTACACTGTCAGCTTTGCAATCTAAATAAGAGCAACCCTGTGCCTGAACTAATATCTGTTGGCTTAATCCACTGGTCTAAGGTTTCAGTTAATGTAATGCAGCCAAACATCACAAACAAGTGACTGAGTCATGCTTAATTTCAACTATTTACCCTTTACCAAACAATGCCATGTTTTCATGACCCCACGGGAAAGGGCTTGAGAAAAATTCTACACATTTAGTAAATCATGAACTATACAAGTATTTCCTTTGTTGTCTGCAGATGCTTTTAATTTGGACAAGTCCAGAATTTTGTAATTTGAAAAGAGTCAAGTGACTAAACATCCTACTACTGTTTACCAAACAACAAAATTTTAGAGTAGTCCAAATTAAAAGCATTTGTGGACGACAAAATAAATGTGACTGAAAAATCAAAATTTCTTTTAGAAAGGGTAGAAAACACTTCAGAAAAAGGAGAAAATGCTGGTTACCAGCATTATCTCCTTTTACCCACAACGTTTTCGAAGGGCTTCTTTCTAAGGGTCTTTAAAACTCAGGATTGTGTGGTAACGAGACAATAAATTATATATGATATGAATACTAAGAGCATTTGAACTGTTTTCAGGCTTTTTGAATGGTGCTCAACATTTCATCTACTGGGTGTTTTGTTGAAATCCATGTATGTTTGAAAATACCGATTGTTAAATTCATAGAGGTATTTAATGAAAAACAGACTGTCAGGGAGGAAGATTTGCAGCACAATTTGTCCGGGTTAGGATAAGGGTCAGGGCTATGGAACGTTTTGGACGAACATGGTTTTCGACGAAATGTTATGGATCCTTTTCGAAAACGATGTTATTGGTTATCAATTCTCTTTCTGTTGAAACAAAAGTTTAGCATACACATGTAGATTCTACATAATTATCATGAAACTTCTACTTGAAATATGAAGAGTTTGGCCCCTTGAGTGCTTCACACAACTTCACTTCCTTTAGCTTATAGAAGAGCAAGATCAAGACTGTACAGAATGTGAGAATCTTAAGTCTGATCTTAGATCCTCAGAGTTGTTTACATGCTGACAATGTAGCATAAATAACCTTGAAATTCAAAATGTGGGTCTTTGTTTTCCTAACCTGAAAATATCCAATTTGTTCAAGTATGGATCAAAGGTTTATAAACTGATGTAGGCATACATACAGACAAAATTTTTACCTTCTTAATATACACGAATGTGTCGCCACATTACACACAGATATTATAACAAACAAGATAACTTGCATAGAAAGAATTCAAAATGAATATCCTCACTGTAACGTGTTAATTCATACATTCATATTCACAGATCACATATAAAACCACATTTGTAACCAAAGATCACTGAAGCATATAACTCTTGCTGTTTATATCTAACCACTTAATTAACTTAGACTCCTCTTACCGTCTGCAACATGGATGTTTTTGCCCAGAGTGTATAGCAAGATCAGCCTGCACATACATGCAGTTTGATCTTGATCTATGCTATTTGCTGCTTAATCAGTACTGTAGGTTATGTTTAGCCAACCCAAATTCATAAACTTACAAAATTTATTTCTGAAATAATTAGTGATTAAAATTCACCACGATAAGGATTATAATATCCGACTCAACCCTTTGTGCACCAAACAAGTCCAACAGACATTTCCAGTCCTAAAATAAGACTGAAACAATCACAATTTCCTGATTACTCTTGTTCAGTATGTCTTTGCAAAGTATACTGAAAGATCAGAATGCATGTTTTGTGCATTCTAATCTTGATCTATGCTGTGAGCATAAGCAACAAATCCTAATTCTATGTGTAGCACTTCATAAGATAACATCGAAAATACATAGGCCACTTCATGATACATTTGAATATGTCATGCACTTACATTATTCCAGTTGCACAGTTTGCAGCATACAGGATGAGAGAACAGCCAGTTGCTGGTTCGAATCTCCAACTCAACCAATTTCTTTCTGAAGATTGATGAAAGTCATTGTGACACGATTCATTCCTGAATTTCTTCTCATCACTGATCATATTTCCGACAATCGTTATTTGGGAAAGCAGCCTGTGGCTTGGGAAGATTAGCTCAGTCCTGGTGACTGAAATGCCAGGAACACAAGTAAAGGTGCACTGGCCGCAATGTAAATGAAAACAGCTTGAAACCCCCTACCATCAATCAACCATACAATAAATTAAATATACTCTGAAATAATTATGTTGAGCAAATTAACCCTTTCCCAAACGGCAAATTTTACACTTTTATATTCAAAACATCTGCAGACAACACATAAAGAATCGGTACAAAGAAGCTTAAACTCTCTGATAGGGTAGAAAACACTGTGGGAAAAGGAGAAAATGCTGGTTTCCAGCATTTTCTCTTTTTCCAACAAAGTTTTCAAAAGCCTAATCTCTCCAACAATTGTTAAAACCTGGAATAGTTTGGTAAAGACCTAAATGGTAACTTTGGTCTAGTTAAAATGTTTAAACAGCAACAAAATTTTAGACATGTCCAAATTAAAACTAATGATAGTCGTTGCAACAGGATTCCTCACGCAGTCTCACTGCTGATCACTGTTTTGACGATGATAAAATTTATGTTGGAAAGCAGCCAGTGGCTTTGAAAGAATATTGTCCAGAGCATTTAAGTAAAAGAAACTTCAGGAAAGCATGGATAGGTGCACCGGCTGCCATGATGTATCTGAAATAATGTTGAAAATGGCATTAAACAACATACAATCAATCAATCAACCAAATTGAAAGCCTTTGCAGACGATAAAATAAATCTTGCGAAAATGATGAAAGTTGTCTTTAAAAGGGTACATAACATTATGGGAGGAGAAAATTGTGGTTATCAGCATTTTTCCCTTTTCCTACAATGTTTTCAAAAGTGTTTTTTCTTCAGGGTCTATTAAATTGTGTAATAATGGCTTAATCATGCAAAATAAATCAGAAGCCATATTCTAAATTGGTAAGCCTAATTCAAGATTCAGAAACCATTTGGTTGAGCCAATCAGAAATTGTGTTTCTTTCAAATTAAGAAAATTGTTGAGAATAAGACTAAGAATGTTGTAAAGAAATGTTGCTGGATATGGGCCCACATGCTTTTGCAGACAGTCTAGGTAAATTTCATACTAGTCACTATCATTCTCTCCTGTTCTCTCAATATTTTCAAAAGCCTTCTTTATCGGGGTTTTTAAAACATGGGTATGTTGGTTAAGGAGTAATCTCTAATCAATGATGTCCACTATTTCAGTGTTCTGGCAAAAATAGCCACAGAATCTCCATCTTTGGAATTTTTGCTCATACAAATGCCCATTTCAATTGTTCATGTTATTATGGTAACAGAATGCAGAAAATTCAAATATTAAAGTTAGGTGAAGCACTTTTATTTATTTATCTGATCTCACAAGCAACTCTTTTCATAGTTTCATGGTCTGAGCACTCCTTTGTGAATGCAGGGAAAGAATCTATGTCCAACCACAACTTAAAGTCCCAATAAAGTCCAAATGTAAACAATGCGGGGTAAAAAATTAAGTTAAATTTTAATCATACCATTTAAAACTATGTAGATTAATATGACGATGACACTCTCTTAATGTGCGATTGGTCAAAGTTCCATTCGCTGGCAGAAGAATTACTTTCAAAACTACAAGAAATACTACCAGGTATCTCTAACTTTTGTTTACATCAATAACGATGACGTAGGTACACCATGTGATATCTAGGAGCTAAGGTAAACGAAAAACAAAATGGAGGACGGTGTGACGGTGTGAGAATCATATTCGATAGAAAACCAAGTTCGTTTACCGAATTTGCCGACGAGCGACACACAAAGAACAAACGGGCGTCTATTTTAGGATTTGTTTCTTTTGTTTTGAACAAGAAGCTCCGTGTAAATATACAGAATGAGCGAACTGTCTGAAAACAGATGCGGATTTCAGTTCGCATTCTTGAATCGGTAAGCCGCACGTTCATCTTATATTTATTGTGTTAAAAACAGATTTATCGCTATATCTATATTGATTTCCCCATTTACTGTTGGAACAGGATACGTAAGCACTTTTTGATTAACCCTTTAAGTGCTGAAATTAAGATTTGGACCTTTTTAATCTGGAAAAACAGTCCGAAATTTTGCTATTTTAAGGTTTCTCCATTTGAAAATGTAACATAATAGCAGACAGTGTAGATCCAAGATCAGACTGCACTTGGAGTCGGTTCCAGGGCTGTAAGGGTTAATGAATATCGTGTAGTAAGATGAAACACAGCCGAACGGCGAGCGACAGTATAAATCATATATTACATACTAATTTACTATTACTCGGTGTGTAATATATGAATTATACTGTCGCTCGCTGTTCACCTGTGAGGTGAAAATGATCTTTCATTTTTGCGCAGCACCCGATTGACCCATTTTCTATGCAGAGAATGCAGATAATGATTAAATGTGCATGAATGTAGTCTGAACCTCGGATATACACGACGCATATTTATTCAGAGATTGGCCATTTACCTAGCAATCCCTAGTTTTTACGACATTGAAAAAATGCTTTTGAAAACATGGTGGAAATAGGAGAGAAAGTTGGAAGCCGACATTTTCTCCTATTTCCACAGTATTTTTCTTGTATCACAGACAAATTTCATTATTTGAGAAATATGTGTTTTTCCACAAATGCCTTAGTGTTGGACAAGGCTAAGTATTTGTTATTTGTGTGTATGTGTGTGTGTGTGTGTGTGTTTATAACTTTAGAAATGCAACTGAAACTCAATGTGCTGAATTAAATCTGCACCATTTTTTAAAAAATTTGGCTGAATTTCTTGGGTGTCACAAATTTGAACGTAGAACCCAATTATCTTTCCCCAATCTGGTCAGTGCACATATCAATGGAATCCTGGTGATTTTTTTTTTTGGCAGATGACACAATTTTGGACTTGTCTAGATTGAAGCCATTTGCAGATGACATGGCTTGTATTGGATCTACATGATTTGTATTTGAAACAGGAGAAATAATTGTTGAATCAAAGGTAAATTCTAGTCACCAGCAGCATTTTCTCCTTTTCCTACAATGTTCTCAAAAGTTTTATGCCTCTGGGTCATTACAGCACTGGATTGTATGTTAACCCTTTATTACACAATCCCCAGTTTTAACAACCCTGAGAAATAAGCCTTTTGAAAACATTGTAGGAAAAGGAGAAAATGCTGGTAACCAGCATTTTCTTCTTTTCCCACAATATTTTCTCCCCTATCAAAGACCTATTCTATCATTTGGCCCACATTAAATTGCCTTCTGCAAATGCTTTCAATTTGGACATGTCTAAATTTTTGTCATTGGGTAAAAAGTTAAAGTGGGAATTTGCACATTATTAGGTCTGGGGTTCGATTGGCTGGTATTTTCGTGGGAGTGTATTCGGGCAAGACACTTCAGAGCCCTAGCCTAGTACTGGTGAATCCCAGTAAATACATGAATTTGTGTAATGTCCCCATGATATGACTGAAATACTGTTGAAAGCGGAGTAAAACACCACTATATTTCTAGCACAGTATGTTAAATGATATGTACATGATATTCCAGAGTATGGAGAGAATTACTTTACACATCTCTGGCCAATGTGAATAGATCCTCCTACATGATGATACACATACTGTATTATACTGACTGAGCAGATGCAGATGAGCCTTGGTTTCTGACTCTGTTATGATTGTGAATCCATTCCAGTAGATCCAGAATTTGTCGACCTCTTTTCAGGTACATGTGTCTCAATCAGATAAAACAACTTTTATTTTCAGTAGCCAAATTCCAAAATTTACATGATTGGTAAAGTCATGAAAATTCAAAACAATGTACTGTAGTTTCAGGGATTCACCTCTACCCACCACCTGGGCTATACCTATAAAGAAGCAGTGTAGATTCAATATTACTGGTATACTGCAAGAAGTTTTTGCTGTCGCATCTAGATCTTGAATGAAACCCTTATTATAGGCCAGGATGAAAATGGAGCAGAATTCTTGAAAATATGCTGTTGGACAAAATACTGGTAGACAGCTGATTAAGCTACTGCTTTGCTTATGCAACTGAATTTTGTTTTGTCACTTAGGGCATCACAGTTCTCCTGTATTACACAGCTCTTACAAAGACAGATATGTTTCATGCAACAAGCAAGGCAATATGGTGTAATATTATTTTATTATTTTAAATACATGTACATCACAATAGTCTTACAAGAGGAATTTGTGGACAAAAAATAAAAAATATATTCATACATACAGAGCAATGTTAGAAGCTATTGCTTGCCCTCAACCCTTACTCTTTACCAAACAACAATATTTTGGACATTTCCAAATTGAAAGCATTTGAAGATGACAAAATAAATGGGACTCAAAAACTGAAATTTGTTTTGGGAAAGGTAGAAAACATAGTGGGAAAAGGAGAAAATGCTGGTTACCAGCATTTTCTCCTTTTTCCACAATGTTTTCAAAAGGCTTCTTTCCCAGGGTCATTAAAAGTTGGAATTGTGTGGTAAAGGGTTAACCAAAACATCCAAGTTGTTATGTAAAGCACTATTTAATCATTTTAACAAAGAAAAATGCTTTTGAAACATTTTGGAAATAGCAGAATTGCTGATAACCAGTATTTTTTCCTTTTCTCATAATGTATACTATTCTTCTTGAAGCAAAGCTTTTCATTTGAGCTACCACGTCCAATTTTTCATCTGCAATTGTTTCCAATTTGAACAATTTCTAAAATTTTACCAACTGGTAAAGGGTTGCGCACCTGCTTGGAAAGTAAGAAAACGGTAGCGGCTTTGCTTTATTTTGACAAAACTTGTTTCATAGTAGTAGACAGTATAGATCTAAGATCAGACTGCATGTTACATGTATGTGCAGTCTGATCTTTATCTACACTGTCTGCAAACACAACTTTTGTCTGCAAAAACAACTTAAGTTGGTTCCAGGGCTTTAAGCTGCACCCTGTAGTTCAGTCTGTAGCGTAAGGGACTTGAGAATAGGAGGTTGCTGGTTCGATCCCCGGCGCGGCCCATTTCTTTCCGCCGATTGATGATAGTCATTGCGACAGGATTCATTCCTCTCTCACCCCTGACCATTGTTTTGACAATGGCTATGTGGGAAAAGCAGCCAGTGGCTTGGAAAGAATACTGTGCGAAGCACTGCTAAAAGAAACGCTAGGAAAGCATGGATAGGTGCACTGGCCGCCACGATGTAACTGAAATAATGTTGAAAATGGCATTAAACACCATAGAATCAATCAATCCAGGGCTTTAAGGGTTAAGGAATGTCCTTAGGCAAGACATTGCAGAGCCCCAGCTTTGTGCTGGTGAAATACAGAAAAGACAGTAATAAGTTGTCACACTGACATGAATAAAAATCTGAAATAATTTTCAAAGTGGTGCAAAATGCTCCAACAAATAAACACCCAATCTTTACAAGAGAAGAACATTTTAGTCTTGTCTAACTTGAAACTATTTGCAGATGAAAAAGTACATGTAACTCAACACAATAAATGTCTCTCTGGAAGGGTAGAAAACGGTGTGGGGAAAAAAGAAAAAAAAAATGCAGGCTAACAACATTTTCTGTTTTTTCTACAGGCTATATTGTACCAAAATTTTCTCTTTATCCCACAGTATTTGCAGAGGCTGTCTTGCTAAGAGTTGTTAAAACTTGGATTGTTTGAAAAAGGTTTAAATTTAATAATGCTCCTTTTACCTCTATTTCATATACTAGTAATTCTCAGCAAATTCTCTAAAATTCACTGGCTGTTTTCCCACGTGAGCAAACCCAAATCATGTTCAGGAGTTTGAGAGGATCAAATCCTGTTGCAATGACACTCAACTCTTTACCACACAGCAATATTTCAGATTGGTCCAAATTGAAAGCATTTACAGACGACAAAATAAATGTGACTCAAAATTTGAATTTGTTTCTGGTAGGGTAGAAAACACAGTGGGAAAAGGAGAAAATGCTAGTAACGAGCATTTTCTCCTTTTCCCGGAATGTTTTCAGAAGGTATCTTCCATAGGTTCGTTTAAACCTGGATTTGTGTGGTTAAGCGTTAATAAACAAGGACGTGAAGATGCTTGCAAACCAACCATGGCCTTTTGGTTGATATGATTTGTAAAACGTGTTCAAAATTCAAATGTAGCTGGAGCTTGATAGGTAGTTTCCTACAATCAAAGTGCTGTAAGCACTGTAATCGGTCGACACTGAATAATTGAAGTGGTTTGAAATCACAAATCAGATGGTAGATGTTTGAACTATGTATTGGACAAAATATCCTACACCGTTACAAATGAGCTACGTAGGATCCCTCTTTTTTAAACTGTCTTTTACAAATTAGTTGTTTAACGATTGGTTAAAATATAAGTTATGTTTGCCAGCCGACAGCAATAGAACGTAAAAGATATGTGACAATTCTGATCAGCAATACCCATTATCAAGTTTTAGATATCACTCGTCATGAACAGCAGTACCTACCAACCCTTTAAAAGAGTGAAAAAATACATATATTCTTTTCTGTAACTTTGGCAACTTTGGTAACTGTATTGTAACATATAAAAGCCGTATAACATATGTCTGCATTATAACTTTGGAATTGTTTACTTTTGGCTGCTTGTAGCCCTTCCATTTTTCCATTTTGAACAAGACATCGTATTCATCTTGACAAACTGTCCGACTTATTTTTTAGCGGGCCAAATCGCCCAGTCCAAACGTCTGCTGGCAAATTTCTCCTACATTATACTTTCAAAGAACGTAGATACCCAATAGCTCCCTAACCGTCAACTCTTTACCAAACGATAAAATTTTAGACTTGTCCAAATCAAAAACATCTGCACATGACGATTAAATGTAGACCAAATGATGATCTGAATCCTTGAAAGGGTTAAAAAACATGGGAATAGGAGAAAATGGTAACCTGCATTTCCCCCTTTTCTCAAAATGTTTTCAACTTCTTTCTCATGGGCATTAACAAAGGCCAGTTTGGTTAAGAGTTAAAACACTCAGTTGATCGACTAGCCTTTTACAGTCAGGAAAACAATATCAAACATTTGGCTTCAATTTCATGGTCGTTTTTTTTCCCCCCATATACATCCCAAATAAACAGCCTATTAGATCTAAGATATGAACGTCTGTGATATTAAACTGCATTGCGTTCAAAGGACAGTCTGATCTTTATCTTTTATTGTCTTCAAAAGCGACTTTACTTGTCCATAGCCAACACAAGTAATTGTATTTGGGTCATTCTAATCAGTAAGAGCATAACTGCGGTAGCCTTGCTCTCGTTATCTGAAATGTAGAAAGGATGAGAATCGACCAATGTGGAATAGCTGATGAGACAAACATGTTGCTGAAATGTGCACGCTTAGAGCGCTAAATTGTTAAAATAGACATGTTAAGCTTGGAATAGCAGCCTAAATCTTGCAGGACCATTGCTGTCTTGAGTAAAGTAACTCGGAAAACTGGCATGACAGATCCAAGATCTGACTGCATGTTCTGAGCAGTCTGGTCTGAATCTGCATTCTCTGCAAAGACTTTTTCCCTGTTCCGTTGATTCAGATATGGAGAATGTAACAGTAAGTGAGCTTATTTGTGGGACCGTTTCAGGGTTTTTTTTATCCTCGATGAAAATGTTCTATTTGACAAAATTTCGAAAATCTTTTAAATGGGTGAAAAACGCTGTGGAAAAAAGAGAACATGCTGAATACATACAGTTTTTCCAACTATATTTTCAAAGCCACACAGGATTGTTTGGTCAAGGGTTTACAGACTGATTCCAGTCTGTAGAAACTCACCAAGAAGAAACATGTAAGTGAGTGTAAAATGGTAGTGCCATGGCTGGAAGGAGAGGAAAAGGGACTGTGAAAACAATTCAGCCCTTATCCCGCTAAAACATTGAAATGAAATTTCAAACCGGTGGTAAAACCCGAATAATTCTATGTCAAACTTATTCTTTTTTTGGAAAAAGAAATATCTCCTTATCGGACAATATACATCCAAGATCAGACTGCACGTTCAGTGCAGTCTGATCTTGATCTATACTATCCGCAAAATAGGTCAGTGAGTCGCACTTAGCAGCCTAGGGGTTAATACATCATACGCTGAAAGATGCGTAATCAGTCAGTACTGCGAATGGACAGCCTGGGTACTAAGGTTGCAAGCGATGAATCGCCAGTCCATTCTGAAAATGTTTACGTAATGGCCTCTCCGCGAGGGCCATAACCTTTAAACAACTCTATACTCTTTGTCCCCACAGCTTCACACGCTTCGCCTCGCTAACATTAAACGACCAGCCGGTTACTATTTTAAACTTACGGCTGTTACGAGTTGCATTTACATCAGTTTTCTCTTAGGCAGAGCAATCTAAATTTTCAAATTCTTTTCAAGCAATGTTTCCTGTTGCGATTTTATTCCCCTCAAGACCAAAATGACCTATTATCTTTTCAACACCTGCTACATATACGGAGAGCACTCGTCACAACTCGGCCGATCCCGTAACTACGTATAACTATCAACGGATCACTCGAAATTTGCCGAATGACATGGACAGCAGACGACTACAAGATGTGTTCACATCACCCAATACACTTGATTCGCACTCGTTTCATTCATAAAGTTGCTGCTAATTACTGACCATATTTCTTATAATCGTGTTGAAAGTAAACTGCTCCAGTTTTTGCTGGCCAGAGATTTTGATAATACTGTAATTATGTCATACTTCAATACTAAACAATTTGTAACCGCCGTTTATTACATAATTGAAAAGTTATTATGGGATTACTTGACATTACTTAACGCCTGTTTACCGCTAATTACTATTCCTGCGCTTATCTGGGTCAAAAGTGCGGTTATCTGGGTCAAAAGTAGTTTTTGTAATAAGGTCATCACAGCAGGTATAAGCATTAAAACGCTGTAAGTAAAAGCTGTTCCGAGTTGCAGTTACACCAGTTTGCCCTGAGTAGACGGGTTTCCGAAGTTTTCCATCTCTCTAATCGGTCTACCGCCCGATTAAAAACTGACCTCCCCCAGCTTTATTGCCAGTAATATCTCTTTACCAAACGACAAAATTTTAGACTGGTCCAAATTGGAAGCAGTTGCAGACGACAAAATAAATGTGACTGAAAAATGGAAATTTGTTTTGGGAAGGGTAGAAAACATTGTGGGAAAAGAAGAAAATGCTGGTTACCAGCATTTTCTCCTTTTCCCACAATGTTTTCAAAAGGCTTCTTTTTCAGGGTCGTTAAAAGTCGGGATTGTGTGGTAAAGGGATATCAGTTATTGACCCAGTGAACATGAGTAAGTGTACAG
Source organism: Tridacna gigas (assembly GCA_945859785.2). Classification (NCBI taxonomy): domain Eukaryota; kingdom Metazoa; phylum Mollusca; class Bivalvia; order Cardiida; family Cardiidae; genus Tridacna; species Tridacna gigas. The sequence continues at coordinate 43,820,382 of OX244030.2, read as the reverse complement.
CAACTGCTATACAGTTGAAATACTGTTGAAAATAGATTTATTGCATTGTGACATATATCAGTCAAATACATTTACTTGTTTCTGTTTCTCTTCCTACCTTAGGTGCTCTATGATGGAAAGTTTTACGTGAACAGTATTTTTGCCCAAGATACAGATAGCCAGTATTAAGTTTTTACACCAGTCATGAAGAATATTGAATTAAGATTACCAATATGATTAACTCTACCAAACAACAAAATTTTAGACTGGTCCAAATTGAAAGCACTTGCAGACGACAAAATAAATATGATGGAAAAATTGAAATTTGTTTTGGAAAGAATAGTAAACATTGTGGGAAAAGGAGAAAATGCTGGTTACCAGCATTTTCTCCTTTTCCCACAATGTTTACAAAAGCCCTCTTCTTTTTAGGGTCATTAAAACCCGGGATTGTGTGGTAAAGAGTTGAGCGTGATATTTCTGTGACCATTGTTTTTTATTACTAAAAGGAAAATTATTGAAAGATACCAAACTCTATTTCCAGTTTAAGCCTTTACCACACACTCACGGCTTTTAACAGCCCTGAGGGAGAAGCCCTTTGAAAACATTGTAGGAAAAGGAGAAAATGCTGGTAACCAGCATTTTTTCCTTTTCCCACAGTGTTTTCTTCCCTTCCCAAAAAGAATCTTAATTTTTGAGTCACATTTATTTTGTCAACTGCAAATGCTTTCAATATGGACAAGCATAAAATTATGTCATTTGGTAAGGGATTACAGTTTTAATTCATGTTTATGAATTTTAAAATAAAACCATATCTTACAAAGTTCGAGACCAATAAAAAGTATATTTGAGCAAACTGCAATTGTTTTCACTATCTACTTATTTTCAAGCTTTTAAATCAAGCATACAATGGTCCTTTAGCAGACAGTCTCATCTTTTAATGACCCCCAGGGAGATAGCTTTAGAAACTTCGTGGGTGAAGGAGAAAATGTTGGGAACCAGCATTTTCTTCTATTCTCTCAATGATTTCTACCATTTCAAAGACAAATCTAATCCTTTACCCACACTGAATTACAGTAGTTGTCTAAAAACACTTCCAATTTGGACTTGTCCAAAATCTGTCATCTGGTAAATGGTTAACCCATTTCTGCACGTAGTTTTTAACTCTTGACAAAAAACAAAATCTTAGACTTGAAAAGTATTTGCAGATGATAAATGGGACTCAAGTATTGAAATTTGTCTTTGAAAGGGTAGAAAACATTATGGGAAAAATGAAAAAAAAATGCTGGTAACCAGAGAATTTCAACAATGGTTTCAAAAGTCTTCATCTCCAGGGTCATGAAAACTCAAGATTGTTTAGTAAAGGGTTAAACCGACAAAAACACTTTTTAAAGTACCTCACACAATAATCTTTTCAAGCCACTGGCTGCTCACTCAAATTGTTCCAAAAGAAACCTCCAAAATCCACAATTTTGATCCAAAATTTCTAAAATTACGATCACCAATCACTGCAATAGTCCATTCCGATGTTACTGGTATATTTTTACGTTAGTAAATGCACTAATATTGTCCATATTTGTCTATAAAATGAGAGCGATTTTTTTCCTGTCCACACTGTTCAAATGTCGCGTCACTCTGTCCAGAATGAGACACTGAAATGACAAGAACATAAATTTCTTTTTAACTCTTTACCACACAATCCCGACTTTTAACGACCCAGAAAGAAAAGGCTTTTGAAAAAATTGTGGGAAAAGAAGAAAATGCTGGTAACCAGCATTTTCTCCTTTTCCCACAATGTTTACTACCCTATCAAAAAGAGAAATCATCAGTTTAGCAATGCTTAATTTGTCGTCTGCAAAATTAATGCTTTCAATTTGGTTCAGTCTAAAATTTTGTTGTTTGGTAAAGAATTAAATAATGCAAAGTATGTCTGGGCCATGCTCGGGCAAAAGGGGGCTTAATGCATCTCCAGGTGTTTTGGAAACATTGTGAGAAAAGGAGAAAATGCAGGTAACCAGCATTTTCTTGATTGCACACTATGTTTTCTACCCTATTAAAAACAAATTCCATCATTTGAGCCACAGTTAAATTTTTGGATGCAAATACTTTGAATTTGGACTAGTCCAAAATTTTGTTGTTTGGTAGAGTTAAATGAACTCCTAAAGAGACCATTTAACAACTATGCCCTTGTATCTTACACAGCCATTGAGACTGCATTCGCATTTTGAGTCTGAAATACAAATTTATATAAGGTCTCCCTGGCTCAGTGGTAAAGTGTAGCACTCCTAACCCGGAGGTCCAAGCTTTGAGCCTCACTGGAAGCAATGGGTTTTTCATAAGAGTGTCCTTGGGCATGACACTACAGAGCCATTGCCTTGTACCATTAAAACCCAGGGTATACATGAACAAGCAAGCTGATGCAATGAAATGACTGATATAATGTTGAATGCGGCATTAAACACCATTCAATCAATCAAGTAAATTTAGATTGAAAAACACATGTATTTTTAATCTACTACTCTCAGATTGTATCTCTAGAACTATTTTACGAGATATGTTCATTTCTTTACACAGTAAACCCTGCCCTGGTGGCCACCTTTATACTAATTCTTTTCAAGATGATAAAATTTCCAACTTGTCCAGATTGAAAGCATTTGCAAACAACAAATTGAAGTGGCTCAAATGACAGAACTTGTCTAAAAAGATAAAATCACCTTTCGAAGTAGAAAATGTTGGTTTTCACCTTTTTTCATTATGTTTCAAAAGCCTTCTTTTTCAAGGTAAAAAAACAACACAATTTGAGAGTCTCTTTGGTGCTGGCTTAATTCAAAGCAACTTTTTTGAGCGTACCTTTTGTGCTTGCTTACTAAAAGTTGGACTTTAATTTGTTTTAGCCCCAAGGCATGCCTTTTTCTCTCTCAAGAGTACATTACTTTTACAAAATACTACTGCAAAGCCCTAGTGGTGCAGCTAGTTGCATACAGGACTTGAGATTGGGGGATTGCTGCTTCAAATCCCTAGCTCAGCCAATTTCTTTCCCAGGATTGATGATAGTCCTTGTAACAGGATACATTCCTCTCTCAATGCTAATCATTGTATTTACAATGATTATGAGGAAAAACAGCCAGTGGGATATTATGCAAAGTACTGGAAACAGAAACTCTTGATAAGGATGGACAGCTGCACTGGCTGCCGTGATAAAACTGAAATAATGTTGAAAATGGCCTTAAAAAACCGACAACTGGGGAATATTCACAAAAAAAAAAAATCATCTAAATGGAGAAATGTGAGAAAGGAGCAGTTGCTTGTAGCAATCAATTGCTCCTTTCAAAAATTTATGGCAAGGGTGTAAAAAAGTTGTATTTGATCAATTATCCCTTCAGCAGCTGATCCTTTCTAAGCTTGAAATATAATAGACTTCAAAGTTCTAACATTAATGTGTAATAGATGTAGATCTAAATATCATTCAAATACCTGTTGACATGGACTGTGCTAAAATCTGTGAAAAAATAAAAATGTCGTACAGCAGAGATATAACACCAGACTGGGATATCTATTTGTCAGTTAACAAACATCTTGGTCTCTCTGTATCACACCCTAAAAAGATACACTGTTTTTAGATTGGAAAGAAAAGAGATCAGTAAAAAATGACATAAAAAATATTTTTCTTAATCACAATGTGGTAGATAAATATTACTTGAGTACTAGTAAACTTCTACTTTTGTCTTCAATTGTCTTGAACTCCAACAACTTGAAATACATGTATTTATCAGCTTTGGAATATGTATCTATAATTTTGAAAAATAAATTAATATGGTTCATCTGCATGCAATAACTTGATTGATGAAGTAACATCAACTCTGTCTTCAAAAACTAGCAGTAAAAATATCTATAAGCGATGTGTTTTACCAAACTCTTGAAAGTTGAGAAATATCCTTTGTTGACAGCATAGATCGAGATCAGATTGCACCTAGTAAGAGGTCTGGCCTTCCATATAAAACGTCCACCACCTGATGCTAAACTCAGGTCAAAATTCGCTAGTAATTACAGACCAAAAAAACACCATAAAGTTCTTAACTTTTTCATTACCTACAAAGATCAAGATCAGATCGCACATAATGTAAAGTCTGATCTTCGTTATAAAATGTCCACATTTTGTTTGACTTATTCTCCATGGCTCATATTACAAACCTTTATACCCTGTGTAGTCATTCGATTTTGTATATGCGCCGAATTTCTTACTAGTCGAAATTGTAATAGGCCGAAAGTGTTATAGGCCGAGATGTCATTCGATGTTTGGACGACTCTTGACAAGAAGAAATAGGCATATCATGATCGAAATAAAGATAACACAACTCCGATTTACCAGTCAAATGCATACAAATAACTTAGATACGATGAGCGCTGGTAATTTAACGAAAATTAAAGACTTACCGAAGTTTCGCAACGTTTTTTAAGGAGAGAAAGCACATCGTCTGTGTAATACGTCATCGGTCACATGGTGTCTACAAATAGGACACTAGAATGATTCCGAATAGTGCGTGGCAACGTCACTTGGGAGAATTGATAAAAAATATTAGGATTTTTTGTATGGTTCTGTGACATGAACCGATGCTGCAATGAACGCCCCTATCCCCTTGGCGACAAAATAAGAGTAAATCTAACAGATTCGTGCCATTTTTCAAGCACAAAAAAATTCTAATTTTGGACTTTATTGGGGCTTTAAGTTATATTTTCATCAAAACCCCTAAAACCCTGACACAAAAATTAATAAGAGGTTACTAAACGCCAGATTATCTACACAAATACTGTGGCACAGATAGTTGTGGTGACCTCTTTCCTTCATGAAATAGTAATTACATGAAGTTCCTAAGACAATACCAAGTTTAATGACCTTGAAGAAAAAAGCCTTTGGAAAACACTGTGGGAAAAGGGAAAAATGCTGCTAACCAGCAATTTCTCCTTTTCCCATGGTGTTTTCTAGCCTTTCTGCGACAAATTCCAGTTTGAGCCACATAATTATAATATGTTGTCTGCAAAAGCTTTCAAATATGGCAAATCTCAATTTTTGTTGTTTGGTAAAAAGTTAATACTGGGCCGAGTGGCTCCGTTAGACATGTATAGGGCTTGAAACCATGGGGTTTTAATCCCCAAGCTCTGCCTGTTTCTTTCCATGGTTTGATGATAGTCACTTTGAAAGGATTCATTTCCCTTTCACTGCTGATCATTGTTCGATAATGGTGGTGTGGAAAAGCAGCCTGTAGTATGCAAAGTACCTGTACGAGAACTCCTTAACTCCAGGAAAGAATCATGAACAAGTGCATTGGGTTCCACAATTTAACTGTAAAAACTGTTGAAAACAGCATTCATCACCATGCAAACAAACTTTACTCCTTTAAAAAACAATCAAGAGTATAAACAATGACCACCCACCCAGGAATGAGGCTTTTTAAAAAACACAGACAAATGGAGAAACTGCTGGTAACCAGCATCTTTTCCTTTTCCCAAAATTGTTTTCTGCCCTTTGTAATTTTAGGCATGCAAACAAACAAACTTTTAACCCTTTTCAAAACAATCCAGAGTTTACAAGCAACTCAGGAATAAGGCTTTTTAATCATCCTTTCTAGCCAGCTGCTGAGCACTGTCTTCTTTCTCCACAATGTTTTCAAAAGCCTTTTTTCTCAGGAGTTGTTAAAACTCGGCATTGTTTAGTATGGGGTTGAGATACGACCACATGCAGACAAACTTCATGTTCTTCATCTGATTGCTATTGAAGGTTGTAGCAAAATGAAACAAGAGCATTGCATGTGGGTGCCAAACTTCGGCTGCAGTTGCTTTAAGTGAAAATTCTAAGTCGAAAAAAAGGGCATAACTGTGTCAAAAATATTTTGATGGTTACCTGCTCCTGGTTACCCGTTTGATAGTTAAGAACTAGTCAAAGTTTAAAGTAAATATCTTCAATTATAACAGAGTTATTATGAAATGTCAAAGATTCTGCACAACAACACACACGAAGATGCAGATGATGCCTGAGGGCTATGAAAAAATCTCTACATTTTCTTCGAAAACAGTCAAGCTAAAAATGCATGTAATTAGTAATTTCTCCTTTTGCCATGATCCCTTTATGTATTCACACATTGAATTTTAATTCTTGTAGATTAGTCATATTTTACAACAATTGTTTTCACTGATTTTTGCTCAGCGATGATGAGCAATAAACAAGAGCACCACATGTATCTGCCAAAGCTTGGCTCCAGTTGCTTTAGAAAAAGACTGATTTTCAGTGAAAACTCAGTCAAAAAAGGGACATAACTGAATAAAAACATTTTTATTGTTAATCATCCTTGTTGTAAGGGTTCTCCTTCTGATAGTTAATGACTAGTCCAAATTTGAAGTAATTACCTTTAGTGATGACAAAGGTACATGTATTATAAAAGAGTTTTAGCATGACAAATTGTAAGTCAGAAAAGGGGAATGACTCACAAAAGTATTTTGATGGTTAATATCTGCCCTTCTTGTATGGGATTCCCTTTTGATAGTTAACGTCGAGTCCTAGTTTGAGATGATTCAGGGCTCGAAATTAACACTAGCAAACTCGCAATATGCGAGTTGAAAATTGATTTTGCGAGTAGATTTTACGACCACTAGCATTTTTTTGTGAGTACAAATGAAAATTTGTTTGCCGACCGTAATGACCCAGTTGTGACTGGTTTGCGTTTTATACCATGCCGACTGGTTTACAATCCTAATCTTAGCTCTTACGGTTCCATTCAGCTATGGAATTTTTTGCAAATCGTAAACCAGTCTATTTTTAGCAGATGACAACAATGTCTAAGTGGACAATTGTTGTCTATACAATCTGGATCAAACGTCATCGGTAATAGTAAAACATTATTTTAACCATAAATATTGAAAGATCTTATAGTGTATTTCGTACAGTTATTAATAGCTTGGAACACTACAAGTCTCGAGTAGGAAATAATGATGATTCGTACCAATTACAATTCGTACACAGCCTGTTTTCACATTTTTTTCTTTTTATAAATAACATCATGAGAACCTACTCAGTTAACAGTATTACAGAATATTGAATACATCATCATCACACTGGGCACCAACAAATCTCACTATCTTTTTGACATTCATTTTAATTAATGTTAAAAATTTAGTAAAATTTGCTAGTGAGCGTCAATTTTTGCTAGTAAAAATTTTGTTCACTAGCAAAAATTTGCTAGTGGCAAAAAAAGTTAATTTCGAGCCCTGTGATTATCTTCAGCAATGACTGAGATATTATAAAAGTTTTTGTCTGAAAAGCAGCCAATGCAGATGACGAGAGGGATATGACAATACCTTGACATTTTCTTTGAATGAATGAATGAATGAATGAATGAATGAGTGAGGTTTTAAGGCCCGTCGACATCAAAGGTCATATTGGGCGCACTAACAACTAATGCAATACGTTTAATTGATCAAACTGTAAAGCTACAAGACTTTTAAAATCTCAGCCGTGTAAACACTAAAAGAATAAAGGACGTTAGTGACATATAGTCTAAAAATACAGATGGTCAATAGAACCTAAAATTATATCTTTTTATAGAGATTTACCTCTTTTAAGAACTCAAAAATAGATTCGAGCTTTACAGAATCAAATAAGGTGCTCAAACTGTCAGTATGAAAAAACCTGTCTCTTATAGGTGCAAGGTCTATGCAATCTATAAGTATGTGTTTAACAGTAAGAGGTGTATTGCAGGGAATACGTTGGGGTGCTTCTTCTCCCTTAAGGAGATACGAGTGTGTCATGTATGTATGACCAATGCGAAGACGGGCCAAAATAATTTCTTCACGGCGACTTGTCCGCAACCCTGGAAGCCACTCGCCAAGAGCTGGCTTCACTGTAAACAACTTGTTATCTTTGTTACCTGGGTCATTCCAGGATTGCTTCCAAACATTCCGGATAAAAACATTTATCAATGGTTTAAAATCATTAAAAGGAACTTTAAAAGGTAGAACATCCAGTGACAATGCCTCCTTGGCAGCTTTATCTGCCTCTTCATTGCCACTGATACCAATATGGCTAGGGAGCCAACAGAAAAAAATATCGGCTTTTTCACATAGTTCTGACAGTTTTTCAAGGAGACCGACTATTAATGGGTTGTCTGTTTTCTCACCCTCAAGTGCTTGCATGGCAGATAATGAATCAGTGAAGATAATATAGCGCCAGTAAGCATCTTCTTGAATATGGTTGAGAGCAAGGTCGATCGCCTTTAGCTCCGCGGAAAAAATTGAAGAATTATTAGGAAGCCGAAATTGGTATATTTCGCCATCGAGCACGGCAGCTGCAGCAACTTTGCTTCCATCTTTAGAACCATCTGTATATATCTCTTCGTGAAGGCAGTATTGTTCTTTTATTTCGAGAAATTTATTTTTAAAAATCATTGGATCTGTTGTAGCTTTCTTGTCAGAAGCAAGACTGTATATATAGGTTGGACTTTTAGAAGTCCATAAAGGAACTTGAGAGATTTTATATTGGGCTACAACCTCAAGATCGCAATCAACACAACTCATATCTGCTTCACATCGTAAACCAAAAGGTGGTATGACTTTTTCCTTTTTTTGAAATTCATCCTTGTAGAGCGGTTTAAATACTACTTTATGCGTAGGGTTGTCGGGGTTTGACTTTAATTTTAAGTAATACTGCAAGGAAAGTTTCTTCCTGCGTAAATTTAAAGATGGTTTATTTGTCTCAGCATACAAGCTATTGATAGGAGATGTTCTAAAGGCGCCAAGTGCTAAGCGTAAACCTTGGTTATGGATAGAATCCAATTTCCGAAGGTACGAGTGCCGCGCTGGGCCATATACAATGCAGCCGTAGTCTAACTTAGAACGGACTAGTGTTCTATAAAGTCTCAAGAGGACTTTTTTGTTGGCTCCCCAGTCCATACTGGAGACAACACGTAAAAGATTCAGAGCTTTTTGGCATTTATTGCTCAAATAGTTAATATGTGGGATGAACGTGAGTTTAGAATCAAATAAAAGACCTAAGAATTTGAATTCTGGGACGACTTCTATACGGACACCATCTAATGTCAGCTCCGGGTCGAGATGAAATTTTCTCGACTGACAGAAATGCATACATTTGGTCTTGGTTTTCGAAAATTTGAAACCGTTTTCGTTCGACCAGTTGCTTAAATTATGTAAGACCTGTTGAAGCTCTTTCTATCGTATGCATATGCTTTGACCGATAGCAAATGCAGAAGTCGTCAACATACAGAAAGCATTCTACTCCAGGGCAAACAGACTTAACAATGTTGTTTATTTTAACACTAAAAAGTGTAACTGAAAGGATACTTCCCTGGGGAACGCCCATTTCTTGTTCGTGTGGGCTGGACAGTGTATTTCCAACTCGGACTCTAAATTGACGTTCATCTAAAAAAGCAGAAATGAAATAAGCAAGGCGACCTCGAATACCGAAATCATAAAGGTCGTTCATAATGCCATACTTCCAGGTGGTATCGTAAGCACTTTCTAAATCGAAAAAGACAGAAACAACATGTTCTTTCTTTATGAAGGCTTCACGTATAAAAGTCTCGAAGCGTACTAAGTGATCAAGAGTGCTTCTCTGTTTACGAAATCCGCACTGGTTTGTGGAAATAAATTTATTTTTCTCTAAAAACCAAACTAGGCGGTCATTTACCATTCTTTCCATAGTTTTACAAATACAACTTGTTAAGGCTATAGGGCGGTAATTACTTGGGTTTGTAGAATCTTTGCTTGGCTTTGGTATAGGTATAACTATAGCTTCTTTCCAAGAGTCTGGAAGAACACCTGTCTTCCAGATCTGATTAAATATTTGGAGTAAACAATGGAGGGAACGATACGGTAAGTGTTTAAGGAACTGGTAATGTATATCATCAGACCCAATTGCAATGTCATGACATTTCTTAAGAGCCTTTTTCAGCTCTTTAATGGTGAAATCTTTATTATAATGCTCCTTGTTATTGGATTTAAAATTCAGTTTGGATTTCTCTTTTACTTCCTGGCGTTTTCGAAACGTGGATGAGTAATTTTCAGAAGAAGACTTCTTGGCGAACTTATCGGCCAGCACACTGGCAATGTCATGTTTAGAAGTAAAGCTCCCATCATCAGTATCAAGATGGCCAACACTATTGGAAGTACAGTTGCCGTTAATTTTTCGTATCATCTCCCATGTCTTTTTGACAGACGATCTAGAATTTAATCTGGATACATACTGTCGCCAAGACGCACGTTTACTTTGTTTTATAGTTCGCCGTGCTCTCGCACGCGCAATTTTGAACTTTGCAAGATTTTCTTGAGTAGGTCTCAGATTGAAATTTCTGAGAACAGATTTTCGCTCAGCTATAACCTTCTTACAATCATCGTTAAACCATGGTTTGCTTTGATGCTTTGGATTTGTTGACGTCCGAGGAATTGATCTCTCTGCAGCTGAGTAAAGTAAGGAAGTGAACAGTTCTGCTGGATTTTCACATTCATCAAAAGCATTGGGATCAATTGATTGTTCGCAATGAATTTTGAACTTTTCCCAATTTGCTTTATGAAGCTTCCAGCGTTCTGGACGTTCTTGTACAGATGGTCCAATTTCCGACACTACAATCGGGAAATGATCGCTTCCATGAAGGTCATCATCGACCTTCCAATTTAAATCAGTAAAAATTTCCGGACTGCATATACTTATGTCTAAAGATGAATAAGAACCAGTTGCAGGATGAAGATATGTTGAAGACTTATCGTTGAGCAAAACAAGATTATGCTCTGTGATAAAATTTTGTAAAGTTTGACCTTTGTCATTCGTATTTGTACATCCCCACAACGTATGATGGGAATTGAAATCTCCCATCAAAATGAAAGGTTTCGGCAATTGATCTACAAGGTCATCAAGTTTCTTGATATTGATTGCCGAGCTGGGTGGAAGATAAATAGAACAGAGAGTAATGGTTTTATTTAAAGAAATGCTTACAGCAACGGCTTGTAGTTTCGAGTTTGACAAAATGGTGTGGAATATTGTTATTCACAATTATTGCCACTCCTCCTGAAGCTTTATCATTACCACTGAAGTTTTTACAAAAACAGGAGTGACCCTTTAAGGAGAATTTGTCGGAATCTTTAAGAAAGGTCTCCTGTAAAGATATTGCAACTGGTTTCTTTTCATTCATTAAAAGGTGTAATTCCTCAAGATCTGCTTTAATGCTGCGACAATTCCATTGAAGAATGGTGTTATTCATGACTGAGTTTATTGTAAGGAAGATACTACAGAGGACTGGAAGTATGTGCCAATTCATTTCTTATTATTTAATTTGATGATACGACCCTGCTTATTTGTAAGTGACTCCGCAAGGGTGTCTTCCGCCTCCATGTCTTCATCAAGACACTGGAAGCGGTTATGCTGTTGAATTTGGTCATCGGATCCCTTTGGGAGGTGATCCGAGGTGACCTTATTTTGAACTTTACTTGGACTTTTTGGGGCGGGCTTTTCTGGTTTCTTATTCGTTACAGGTTTCTGTGACGTTTTTGCAGAAGTAGAACTCTGTTTCTGTGGTGAAACTGTTTGTACCGATGCTTCACTTGTTTGTGTTTGAGCGTCTTTTAGATTTATTGTTTTTGCAGCATTAGATCTTGTGACACTGGAGTATGATGCTCCCAATGCGTGACATGCATCCACAATCTTGCGTGCTTCTGCAAATGACAGGCTTTCTCGGTATTTTATCGTTATAATTTCTTTCTCTCTTTTCCAGACTTTGCAAGTGCGAGATGTGGAGTAATGATCCTCACCACAATTCAAACATTTCATAGGTTTTTCACAAGGATAAAGATGGAAGGTCTCAGCTTCATTCGTTCCACATCGTTTACAGTGGTTGTCGGCGTTACATTGCCTTTCATGATGTCCGAACTTAAAGCACTTGTAGCACTGCAAAGGATTCGGAATGTAAACGTCAACTGGCACTTTCAAGTATCTGATTTTCAAGGTCTTTGGAAGAATTGCTGTATTAAATTTGAGAATGATGGAATTCGTGTCTCGCCTGACGTTATCACGATAAACACGGATCCGTCTAGCTTCGATTACATTTTGATTTGACAGTTCGGACACAATTTCTTGTTCTTCAACACCGGCTAAATCTGGGCACCGTATTATTCCTCTTGAAAAGTTCAGAGAGCCATGCGCGGAGCATTTTGAGGGTATATTATAAAATTGCTTTAACCCGAGCAGATTTTTTTGCATGTTGAGGTTTTTCTACCTCAACAAGAAGGCCACCAGTTCTCAGCTTTTTCACGGATTTTGGTGATCCAGCAATCGAAACTAATACTTTTTCAATAACGAAGGGCGAAAGCTTTGTCAAAGGTTGTTCGGTATTACAAGATTCAATCACAAGAAACCGGGGAAAGCCATTTGTCGATTCAACTGAAGCAGAGTCGTTTTCCAGATGTTCATGCGGTCGTTTTTTGTTTGGGTGATCCATGATTTAATATTTAAAATTCATCATTCGTGGCCCCCACCCACCATGGAGTCCTACAACGGGGACATGGCCAATAGAGCGGAATATCCAGCTCTGCATGTCAGGGTTACCCAAATGATATACTCAGGCAATGCAAACTAGACAATCCGACAAAGAGGATGCGTGGCAACATCCCAAAATAAGGAAGCACCCACGCAAGTCAATGCCCGACCAAACAGTCCACACAACCCAATTAGCCCATGAGCCTATATTAGACTAGGGACTAAAAAATACAAAAGATACGCAGTTAAATTGGACAAATTGATGCTGTACGAATACATGCAAGTGCAAAATCAAAAGGTTGGTAATACATGCAGTTCTTTTTTTTAAAGGTCGTTGTGATACAAGGAAAGGTAGAAGTTTTCTTTTACATCAGCAGTAGTGTTCAAACTGAAAAAGGTAACTTTCAAATTGCCCAAAATCTAAAAACGACCAGCCGATTGCACTAGACCGGGCCCATCTAGGCTCTCGTTTAGACCGAAGCCGAGGCCGAAGCAGTGTGTTGAAGAGCTGGAGATCCCTGGGCTCCCCTCAACTACCAGGACCCTCTTTTCTGGCTTACGAGTCTCCACCCACGGCAAACAGGCGGGTCCATTGGTGGGGTCTTACCACTCTGCAGGACTGGCAGCCGGCGTATTCTACCCCCCGTCCGGCTGGGGGTGACATTTTCTTTGAAAACATTCCACAAAATGTCAGTCTTTGCACTAAAACAAAGATACAATGCAGACAGCCTCAATTACAATATGTCCATGTTTTCATCAAAAACAGCAAAGCTAAAAGGGTCACAAGGTATTGTTTGATTCACAAATCTGTCTCAGGGTTCTGTATCAAAATCTGTATCTCTGTCACAAAATCATACTGTTGCATACAATAAACATGACTCAGGTGGCATCAGTCAAGTTGTAGTATCCCTAGTCCAGATTTTCCAAAGTCCCAGCCTTCTGGTAGTGAAGGTGGCACTCAAAAACAAAAACAAGCATAAAATTCCATTGAAATTATCTTTTTTCATTAAATGACAAATTTCTTTTCAAAGTGACAGGACATACAGATATAGAGTAAACAAGGATTGACCGACCTGGAAACTTTTAATCTACTTTTAAAATTCATTTTTCTGCCAGGGACTTTAGCTCTTGAACCAACTGTACAATAACAAATTGTCACATTCACAATAATATTCATAGGTTTAACTCTTTACCAAATGACAAAATTTTAGGCTGGTCCAAATTGAGAGCATTTGCAGACGACATATTAATAAATGTGACTGAAAAAGTTGAAATTTGTTTTGGGAAGGGTAGAAAACATTGCGGGAAAAGGAGAAAATGCTGGTTACCCGCATTTTCTCCTTTTCCCACAATGTTTTCAAAAGGCTTCTTTCACAGGGTCGTTAAAAGTCAGGACTGTGTGGTAAAGGGGTAAATGGTATGATTCAAATTTAAAGGCATTTTAACACCTGCATTGTTTACTTTTGGCTACTATTGGGCCTTCAAGGATCGTTACAACATTTGGTTGATGGCTTGGTAAAAGGTTAACACAAAAGCCAAATGATTAAAGGATTAAAGATGGCACGGAAGAGGTTCACTATTCTCAAATTCCAGATAGCACAACCTCATTCAAAGCTTCACAGTATGAATTACATTACTTTTTGTGTTTGCTTTTCAGCCCAATTCAAGCTGAGCCCACAAGTTTTTCATCTTTTGGGTTCTATACACAGTTTTCAACTTGGGGTTATACATGTGTGCATGAAGATCTGAGTGCATGTGTCTGTTGTTAAGGGTTTCACTGACTCTACCTGGTCGCCAGGATTTTCTTTTTCCACGCCTTTTTCAAAAGTCCTTTTCCTCAGGAAAGATGGCAAATTGGCTTGTTTTATACAGGATTATCGGCTAGTAAACACTGTGGGAAAAAGAGAAAGTGCTGGATGCCGCAATGTTTTCAAATGCCTTTTTCTTCAAGATGGTGAAAACATGGGATGGTCTGGTAAAAGATTAATAAGGAGTCTTAGGTTTACTATTATTATAAATTATGAATGTTCAACGGCTAACTTACGACAACAATACCATGTGAGAAAAAATTCTTTACTCTTTACCATAGAGGACCATGCACTTATAAACATTTAGACAAAAGTAGAAATTGCTTATAGAAACATTTTGCTCTAATGATATCCATGAATTAAACTTAAATTCATATAACACTTACATGGATGTTGACCCCTTACCAAACAAGTTGGCTTCTTTAAAAAAGAAGCCAGGAGAGGTCGGCATCAACGTTTTCAAATAGTTTATTGGCTTTTGATTTCAATATATTTTGATATATGTAAACAAACAAGTTAGGCATTAAATGAATGAGAAAAAACATGTTTTTTCTTTTTCAATTTTCCTGGTGTAAAGGCACAAAACAGTACATGCTCCACATTGTTATAACATTCTAGGAACAAGAGGCCTATAAGGGCTAAAAACCGCTCTACTGGCATTTAAATACAGGCTTGGGTTTTTACAAAGAGTTGTGGAGGTATAATGAAATTGAGAGCTGATATGAGCAAAGGTATACTTTTTCATGTTAGTTTCCAAAAATACATGCGATAAGCTCTTGACAAGCTCAAAATGCATCTTTTAAATTTAAGGGCAAGGAATTTCTGACCGAACAATCCGACGGGTTGCAAAAGAATCCAGCTCTCATGAATATCTATAAACTGTGTTGGTTTTGTGAAGATTGAAAGTAAAATGAAGGCTGTAAGCTGTTCACAAGCTAAAAAATGTTGTTTTTTTAGCTCCACTGGCTGAAGGCCAGCGGGCTTATGTCATGGCCCGGTGTCCGTCGTGCGTCCGTCCGTCCGTCCGTCCGTGCGTGCGTTAACTTTTATTTCAAACATCTTCTTCTCTGAAACTACCCATCCGATTTTCACGAAACTTCACAGAAATGATCCTGACATGGTCCTCTTCAGAATTTCTTGAAAGAATTTGATTCCTTCAAAAACTCTGGTTGCCATGGCAACAAAACTGAAAAATATTGGAAATCTTTAAAAATCTTCTTGTCTGAAACCATAAGGCATAGGGCTACCAAATTTGGCATGTAGCTTTATGTAGTAGACCTCTATCAAGTTTCTTCAAATTATAGCCCTGGGGTCAAAATTGGCTCTGCCCCAGGGGTCACAAGTTTTACATAGGCTTATATAGAGAAAACTTTAAAAATCTTCTTGTCTGAAACCATAAGGCATAGGGCTACCAAATTTGGCATGTAGCTTTATGTAGTAGACCTCTATCATGTTTCTTGGAATTATAGCCCTGGGGTCAAAATTGGCTCTTCCCCAGGGGTCACAAGTTTTACATAGGCTTATATAGAGAAAACTTTAAAAATCTTCTTGTCTGAAACCATAAGGCATAGGGCTACCAAATTTGGCATGTAGCTTTATGTAGTAGACCTCTATCATGTTTCTTGAAATTATAGCCCTGGGGTCAAAATTGGCTCTTCCCCAGGGGTCACAAGTTTTATACATAGGCTTATATAGAGAAAACTTTAAATATCTTCTTGTCTGAAACCATAAGGCCTAGAGCTACCAAATTTGGCATTTAGCTTGATCTAGTTGGAGTCTACCAAAAGTGTCCAAAGTATAGTCCTGGGGTCAATTTGGCCTCATACTTGGAGGGGGGGGTTCACAAGATTTACATAGGCTTACATAGGGAAAACTTTTAAATCTTGGTGTACATAGCCATAAGGCTTAGGCTACCAAATTTTGCATATAATTATAGCATTATTTAGTGGACAGTTACAAAGAGGGCCCAAGTTACAGCTCTAGGATCAAGTTTGGCCCTGCACCAGGGATCACAAGTTTTACATGGGTTTATGGAGTGAAAAGTTCAGAAACCATCTTGTTACCAGCCATAAGGCCAAGAACTCCCACATTTGGCATGTTATTCTTCTAATACAATATTCCCCATTTAGTCAGACTGTAGCCATGAGGTCAAAGTTTTATAAGGGCTCTTCGTGGTTTATATTTATAAGCCAGTGGAGCGATACAGGGCCATCATGGCCCTCTTGTTTAATATTCAAGAGCATGTAATTTGCTAATTCCACTGAACAGGCAAGAATCTTACCTGATGACATAATACTAGTACCAGGCATGTTAAAAATGAATGTAACATTTTTCAGTCTTTTAACAAACAGCATTTTTTTGGCTGTCCCAAACAGAAAAAGCATGCAGACAACAATTCAAACTTTGATAATTAATGTGGAAGATGGTGCTTTGATGTGATGGAAACCGTTGTGACAAAAGGAGAAAATGCAGTAACTAGCAGCTTCTCCTCTTCCCACAATATTTTGAAAAGCTGTCTGCAGCAGACATGTAAAATGAAGAGGTTGTTTGTCTAAACGTTAAAAATGTGAGAAAGCAGATAAATAAGCCATGCTCTGAGAAAAGGGCACTTAATGCATCTGCAAAAAGTATCGACCCATGTCAGCCTGCGCAATCCGCCCAAAACCAAAGGACCACGGACTCTTTTGAGGTTTGCGGTACTTAGGGCGAAGAGGCATGACTTTTTGGGGCTCATAAGTTAATTTTCGCAGGAATCTCGCTATCCCGCATCCTAGAAGCAACTCTGTGTGCTATTTCATCAAATCTGTATCATTATAAATCCATAGAATTTTTGTATAAGACTGAGAAAAATGCTAGAGTCTAGTCAGTTTTGAAAAATAAACGTGAAAACATACTGATTAACCTATTTATATCTATTTGTGGGGTACGAATTCTCCAGAGACCTCGTGCTCTCGAGATTAGGGTATGAGTTCTCCAGGGTACGAGTTCTCCAGATAGTATCAAGTCACGTGATCTTTTCCCGCGGTGTTCTTTCTCTTTTTTTAACGAAATTTTTCTTTTTGATTAGATTTATTTGTTTAATGAAAAATTACAATTATTGGAGAGGTCATTTATAATCAATATAGAATAATAAATCTTTTTGGAAATCCGTCATATAAAAAAGCATGTTTATTTCCTATTTCAGTTTTTTGATTTCGGTTTATTTATAAAACCATGACGAAACAGACTGTGTATCAGAACAATTTCGCAAAAACAAATGGATTTAGATAGCGATTTCTGTGGCAGTCTGCCTTTTAAACTCACCACTGTTGGAGAGGTCTGATGACCTCTCCAATAATCCTGTGTTTTAACAACCCTTAGGGGGAAAGCTTTTGAAACAAGAGGGCCATGATGGCCCTGTATCGCTCCACTGGCTTATAAATATAAACCACGAAGAAAAGTCTTCACTATATAAGCCCTTATAAAACTTTGACCTCATGGCTACAGTCTGACTAAATGGGGAATATTGTATTAGAAGAATAAGAGTTCTTGGCCTTATGGCTGGTAACAAGATGGTTTCTGAACTTTTCACTCCATAAACCCATGTAAAACTTGTGATCCCTGGTGCAGGGCCAAACTTGATCCTAGAGCTGTAACTTGGGCCCTCTTTGTAACTGTCCACTAAATAATGCTATAATTATATGCAAAATTTGGTAGCCTAAGCCTTACGGCTATGTACACCAAGATTTAAAAGTTTTCCCTATGTAAGCCTATGTAAATCTTGTGAACCCCCCCTCCAAGTATGAGGCCAAATTGACCCCAGGACTATACTTTGGACACTTTTGGTAGACTCCAACTAGATCAAGCTAAATGCCAAATTTGGTAGCTCTAGGCCTTATGGTTTCAGACAAGAAGATATTTAAAGTTTTCTCTATATAAGCCTATGTATAAAACTTGTGACCCCTGGGGAAGAGCCAATTTTGACCCCAGGGCTATAATTTCAAGAAACATGATAGAGGTCTACTACATAAAGCTAAATGCCAAATTTGGTAGCCCTATGCCTTATGGTTTCAGACAAGAAGATTTTTAAAGTTTTCTCTATATAAGCCTATGTAAAACTTGTGACCCCTGGGGAAGAGCCAATTTTGACCCCAGGGCTATAATTTCAAGAAACATGATAGAGGTCTACTACATAAAGCTACATGCCAAATTTGGTAGCCCTATGCCTTATGGTTTCAGACAAGAAGATTTTTAAAGTTTTCTCTATATAAGCCTATGTAAAACTTGTGACCCCTGGGGCAGAGCCAATTTTGACCCCAGGGCTATAATTTGAAGAAACTTGATAGAGGTCTACTACATAAAGCTACATGCCAAAGTTGGTAGCCCTATGCCTTATGGTTTCAGACAAGAAGATTTTTAAAGATTTCCAATATTTTTCAGTTTTGTTGCCATGGCAACCAGAGTTTTTGAAGGAATCAAATTCTTTCAAGAAATTCTGAAGAGGACCATGTCAGGATCATTTCTGTGAAGTTTCGTGAAAATCGGATGGGTAGTTTCAGAGAAGAAGATGTTTGAAATAAAAGTTAACGCACGGACGGACGGACGCACGACGGACACCGGGCCATGACATAAGCCCGCTGGCCTTCAGCCAGTGGAGCTAAAAACTGCATGAAAACAAGAAAATACTGATAATCAGCATCCCCTCCTTTTCCCACATTATCTTTTCAAACCCTTCAAAGATAAACACCATTACTTCAAGTCTTGGGCCACATTTAATTTGTCGTCTGCATATGCATTTATCTTAAACAAGTATAAAATGTTGTCTGGTAAAGAATTCACAATGCTGTCTGATGCATATTTGTTTCAGGAGGTGCATGTATACTTAAACATTGATATTGTGTCTGTCACTTGTCAATACATGAAAAATTTAAAGTAAAACCAACTGAGAGTAGGCATATGAATTTTTTAGATTTTGTGTGTTTATTTATGAATGTAGTTTATCATTTATAAGATTTACTTAAGTTTTGTTTAAAGAGGCATGCTCAGATTTTATGGAGTATATCAAAGTGTTTGCAAAATACAGATAAATACAATTAGACATATTTTCTTTGCAAATGAATTAACTGTACAGTTACAATCAATAAAAAGGTGCAAGTTTGGGCATTTAACCCTTTACCACACAATCCCGACTTTTAACGACCCTGAAAAAGAAGCCTTTTGAAAACATTGTGGGAAAAGGAGAAAATGCTAGTAACCAGCATTTTCTCCTTTTCCCACAATGTTTTCTACCCTTCCCAACACAAATGTCAATTTTTGAGTCACATTTAATTTGTCGTCTGCAAACGCTTTCAATTTGGACAGGTCTAAAATTTTGTTGTTCGGTAAAGAGTTAAATAACAGGATGGTCGTTTTGAAATCATTTACTACCTCTATTTGTGTAACAACAAAATGACACCATCTGTGATACTGATTTGAGTACACATCCTTGTTATCTATGCATGTTATTGATCATTTGACATTCCCATAAGTCTTTGCAAAACTCCACCCTTAAAGACACATTCTTACAGCCACAGAAAAAAAACACTTTGAAAATTTGATAGACTGTAGAATGGTTCAAAATTTAGTCAGCTGTGTAAATATAGGTTGACTCTTTACAAAACGACAGAATTCTAGACTTGTCCAAATTGAAAGTATATGTAAAGGACAAATTAAATGTGGTGCAAATGATGAATTTTTTCTTTGACATGGTAGGAAACATGGGAAAAGGAGAAAATGCTGGTTACGAGCATTTTCTCCTTTTCCCAAAATGTTTTCAAAAGTTTTCTTTCTCAGGTCATTAAAGGTTAGGATTGTGTGGGAAAGGGTTAATTACAAATAAATATGGTATAAAAGGTAAATTCATATATCCAAAATCTATGATTTAAAACTGCAAATGTCACAACAGTGATTTCTTTGATGGCCTTCAGAAAATGAAATGCATTTTCTATCGGTCGTAATCGACGCAACCCGACAACTGTCAGGGGCAACATTTGGCATGAAGATACAAGAATGATTATAGTTTGTTAAAATAAAGATGAAATGGGTTAAATAGTGGCTGAAAATGAGTACAGATGCATCTTTAAGTGTACACAAGACACACTATCACTGCTATACTATAGCGAAATTAAAAACAAACCACTCAACAGAAAGTTTACATTCCAGCCTCTGTTTGAAAATCTCATGAAAAGATACATCCAATAAGAACATGACTTGTACATGTAACTTACAAATGCTACGATCGCCATCATTCCAACACTAACAGTCCATTTCTGACATTTTTAACAATCAAATTATAGAGTTTTTAAGTTTACACTGTTTAACAACATCAATACCATTATTATAGGGGAGCTATTTTTACAACAAAATATGTCCTCAGGCAGCTCAAAAGGAGATGTGAAATTACCACTTCACCACAAAACAAAATTCCAGACTGAGGCAAGTCAAAACTGAAAGCAGTTGCAGACAGCAAGTTCAATGTACACGTAGCTCAAAGGGTTATTTCTGTCTTTCAGATGGTAGAAATTAAAACGGGAGAAAGAGAAAATGCCTGTTACCAGCATTTTCTCCTATTACCACAATATTTTCAAAGGCCTTCTTTCAGAGGATTGCTAAAACATGTGATTGTGAGGTAAAGGGTTAAACCACAATAAGTTACAAATACTTAACCTTCACTTTGTGTAAAATGTGGCTAGCCCTTTCCTTTTAACGACAAATTTAAAACTTTTCCAGGAAACCATTCTGTAGATAACAAAGTGGTACAAATCAACTAATTTAGTTCTTTAACGGGGTAGAAAACATTGTGGGAAAAGTAGGAAACCCTCATTACCAGCATTTTATACTTTTCCAAAGATATTTTCAGAGGCTCCTACCTCAAAAGTATTTAAAACTCAAGAGTATTAGATTATTAACCCTTTACCACACAATCCCGAGTTTTACCTACCCTAAGAAAGAAGCCTTTTGAAAACATTGTGGAAAAAGGAGAAGATGCTGACAACCAGTATTTTCTCCCTTTCCAACAATGTTTTCTACCCTATCAAAGACAAATTCAATCATTTATGCCACATATAAATTGTTGTATGCAAATGCCTTTACTTTAGACAGGTCTGCATTTTTGTCGTGGTAGAGTTAAAACAAGAGGGCCATGATGGCCCTGTATCGCTCCACTGGCTTATAAATATAAACCATAAATACTAAACATTTCAATTCTGAGCCAAATGGTTTCAAAATGAAGACTTACAAAGTTATCTCTGTAAAAGCCCATGTGAAAGTTGAGACCCGCAGGGCAAAGCCATTTTTGATCCCAGAGCTATAATTACTTGAACCCTGGTAGAGGTCCACGAGATAAAGCCACATACCAAAATAATGCAAGTCTATGCTGTATGGTTATAAATAAGGTGATTTTCAAGTTTTGTCAATATGAAGCTCTGTAAAACATAAGGCCCCTGATACAAGGCTAATTTCCAAAAAAAAAAAAAAAAAAATCAAAACAGGAAGATTTCTTAAGCTGTCACCATGTAAGCCCATGTAAAACTTGTGACCCCTGCGGCGGGGCCAATTTTGACCCCAGGCTAAAATTTTGGCCCGCTTGGGAGAGGCCCACTAGATATAGCTACATGCAAAATTTGGTAGCTCTAGGCCTTACGGCTAGGTACAGGAAGATTTTTCAAGTTTTCTCTATATAAGCCTACATAAAACTTGTGACCCCTGGGGCAGAGCCAATTTTGACCCCAGGGCTATAATTTGAAGAAACTTGATAGAGGTCTCCTACATAAAGCTACATGCCAAATTTGGTAGCCCTATGCCTTATGGTTTCAGACAAGATTTTTAAAGATTTCCAATATTTTTCAGTTTTGTTGCCATGGCAACCAGAGTTTTTGAAGGAATCAAATTCTTTCAAGAAATCCTGAAGAGGACCATGGCAGGATCATTTCTGTGAAGTTTCATGAAAATTGGATGGGTAGTTTCGGAGAAGAAGATGTTTAAAATAAAAGTTAACGCACAGACGGACGCATGCATGACGGACACCAGGCCATGACATAAGCCCGCTGGCCTTCAGCCAGTGCAGCTAAAAATGATCGAACTAATTTTTAAATAATATCAAATTTAATAAACATCCTTGACCCTCACAGAACTATCCAGTGTTTTAATGCTACTCTAGGAAAGAAAGCTTTAGACATTGTTGTGTGGTGTTTACCACTGTTTTCAACAATATTTCAGTTGTTGCAGGAGCAAATACACCTATCCATGCCTTCCTAGAGTTTCTCATTGCAGTACTTTGCACAGTTTTCTTCCCAAGCCACTGGCTGCTTTCCCCAATAACTATTGTCAAAACAATGATTTGTGGTAACAGAAAAAATAATCCTGGTATGATGACTATCATCAGTCCTTGGAAAAACAAGATGTGTCACAGAGAAGTGACTGATGCTCCTGTGGTTGACAATTCTAAAAAGTTATACTAAAATTCATTCATAATTTAAAAGGTAACAGACTGGAAATGAACATAACTCTCCAAAAGTTACTCCTTTTAATGATATTTGACCTAGTTGTGACCTTGAGCTTTGACCTACTGACATGTGGTTTGAGCGCTATGCATTGTCTTTTTCTGGTTGACAATTCTACAAAGGTACGCTGAAATTCATTCATAATTAAAAGAGTTCCAGGCCTGACATGAACACTACCCCCGAAAACACATTTGACCTTGCCCCTTTACCTACAGATACGACTCCTGTGCACGACACACCATCTTGATATGATAAATATCTATACAATGTAATTCTGAAATTAAGTAATAGGGAAAAAGTTATGGCTCAGACACAAAAACAGAATGTGATCTTACCGTGACCAGGAGCTTTTAACGATTTTTGCACATGACATATCGGCTTTATGTGGCTAACAATTCTACACAGTTGCATTGAAACTGATTTACAGTAAAAAAAAAAAGTAACAGGCCAGACACGAACTGTCCAAAATTTCTCTTTTTTAATTTATTTGACCTTCCCATGATCTTGACCTTTCACCTACTAACATGGTTCTTGGCAACAAATTTTCTTTATGTAGTTAACAATTCTTCGAAAGTTATACCGAAATTCATTCATAATTAAAAAAGTTACAGGCCAGACACGAATACTACCACCCAAAACACATTTGACGTTGCTGTGACCATGACCTTTAACCTACGGACATGATTCTTGCACATTACACATTATCTAGGTGCAGTTAACATTAATGCCAAGTTATTTTAACCCTTAGAGCGCCGAGTAAACCTATCAGGCTTTCTCATCCTAGAAATACAACCTAAATAACTGCAATTTCATGGTTGCTTTTGTGTACAGTGTTTCTGCAAAGCGGACAGTGTAGATCAAAGATCAGGCTGCACGTTTTGTGCAGCCTGATCTTGATCAACACTTGCCGCAAAAGCAACTGTAGTCATGAAAGGCGCTTTAAGGGTTAAAATTAAGTCATAAGTAAAAAAGTTATGGTCTGGACACGAACGCTATTCACCCACTCCCCCCCCCCCCCCAAAAAAAAAAATTGACCTTGTTGTGACCTTGACCTTTACCTACAGTCATAAATCTTGAGCATGACACATTGTCTCTATCATATGATGTGGTTATCATTTGTGCAAAGTTATTTTGAAAGTAAGTCATAGGAAAAAAAGTTATGGCATAGACACAAAAACTGATGGACAGATGGACAGACAGACAGATGGACTAAACAAAAACCTACAAATTTGCGGCAATTCTGCAATGCTGCACTCTAAATGCAACCCTGGATCTACCATGTTGAACCCGAGTCTAAGCCTAAAAATAAGGAATGGATTATCCCTAAGGGTGAAAGACCTATTATTGCTCGCTGAAATAAGACCTCAAATCACATGTTATATGTGATTCTCCAAAGTTTTCAAAATCTGAAAATAACACAGCTTCTGATTGGCTAAACCAAATGGTTTAGCCAATCAGGAGTTGTGTTACTTTCAAATTTAGAAAATTCTGAAGAATAGGACTAAGAACGTTCTTAGGAATGGCTGGTGAATACGGACCCTGGTGTGAAAAAGCCAGGCAACACATGGGTGCGTCACTGACTGCCATGATATGACCTGAGCTGTTACATACAATACAAACATCTTAAAATACCAGTTCCCAAAGGTAGTAGTTTTATGGGGCAGCGTTTTATAGAGAAAACATTCAGACACAAGTCATTGATTTCTATCAGAGACACAGACTGAATACTGCTGTCTGTGAAATAAAATTGCTGGATGATAATGTGTTGGAGCATATTTTAAACACGCCATGGTACACAAGTTTTTTATAAAGAATCTGGGGTTGATGTTTTAGAAAATCCTCCCTATAGCCCTGACTTGTCATCTTGTGACTTTTGGTTATTTCCAGGGCTAAAGGAAATGCTTGTACGAAGCTGGTTAGAATCCCATGCCGGTATTGGAAGCGCGGTCTACTAGTGTCTTCAACATAAAGAAGAGTATTGTATGGCATTCTGGAAATGGGTAGATTGTTGTAAAAAGTGTAGGGGGCAGATTGGGTGTACTTTGAAGAGCTCAAATAAATAAAATGTTAATATGACACAAACATAACTGGAAAAACCACCCTACTCTACGAACATAAACTAGAAGTGTCGCAAAGCGGACAAAAATACCCCCTACCAGCACCTTGTCATTGAAGCAGCACAATCAGAGAAAACAAAGTTCACCTGTGACCTTGACCTTTGACCCAGAAAATCCAAAAACCATAGGGAACATCCTTGGGTCATGAGGAACACTTGTATAAAGTTACAGGGTCCTAGGTCGAATTGCTTTTGAGTTAGAGCACAGAAAACGAAAACAAGACGGATGGACAGACAGAGTGAAACCAATACACCCCCCTCTACTATGTAGGCGAGGGGGTATAAAAATGGCCCTCATACATTTATTAATTTTGGGTCTTACTGTCAGACTGAAAATGTCAGTTGGGTTTATTTGGCTCTTTTGGAGTTAAAACAGGATTTGTCTTTGAAAGAGTAGAAAACATGGTGGGAAAAGGATGAAATGCAAGTAACCAGCATTTTCTTCTTTTCCCACGATGTTTTCAAAAGCTTTATTCCCATGGGTCATTGAAACTCGGAACTGTCTGGTAACAGGGATAACCTGTTACCAAAATTTCAATATTGTTGACACTGAAAACTGAAATGAACCATGCAATTCAAACTCTGATAATGAAAGGCATCACTTACAAAATAGATAATGAGAGGGGAGGATGATTTGAGTAATGCCTAGGGGTCCGTATTCACCAACCTTTCTTAAGAACGTTCTTTGTCTTGTTCTCCAGAATTTTCTACATTTGAAAGTAAAACAACTCCTGATTGGCTAAACCATTTGGTTTAGCCAATCATGAGTTGTGTTACTTTCAAATGTAGAAAATCTTGGAGAATAAGACTAAGAATATTCTTAAGAATGGTTGGTGAATACGGACCCTGCTGGAGGTTTTTACCAAAAAACAAAACTTTAGACCAATCCACATTGAGAGCATTGGCTAAAAACAAATAAAATGTGGCTAAGATGAGATTCGTCTGAAAAGGTAAAAAGAAACACACTGGGAAAAGAAGAAAATGCTGGTTATCAGCACCATCTTCTTCATGATCATAGTCATTAACTGTATACCAGATGATAAAATTTTAGCTTTGTCCAAATTGAAAGCATTTGCAGACAACGATTTCAATGTTGCTCAAATGGCTCAATAGTGTAGAAAAAATTGTGGGAATTGTGGTTACCAGCATTTTCTCCTTTTCACACAATTTTTTCAAAAGGCTTCTTTTCCAGGGTTAAAAGTGGCATTGTGCGGTAAAGGGTTAAAACACAGAATTGTTCCGTAAAGAGTTAATTGCTTTCCACAATTACCATTCACAATTAAGTTTTTTCAGTCATCCAACTATTTAAAGAGGTAATTTCCTTTATAATTGCATGCATTCAAACCTTTCATTTAAGCATTTACTGCACAATACCAACTTTCAATGACCCTGAGAGAGAAGGTTTACAAAACATTGTGGCAAAAGGAGAAAATGCTGGTAACCAGCATTTTCTCCTTTTTCCACAATCTTTTGTACAATTTCAAAGACAAGTCCCATCATTTGAGCCACATTTAATTTGTGAATGTCATCTGCAAGTTTTGTAAATCCAGGCGAGTCTAAAATTTTGTCGTCCTGGCAAAAGGAAACCAATTCGGATAATTATAATGAATAAATAATAACTAGAGGGCTATTGGCCCTAAAGCGCTCACCTGAGTAAGGCCATCTAGGATTGATAAGGCTGAAAAGATCCTGGTCGTGATGATGTAAAGCGCACAATTGTAAGTGATCTATTTTTTGACTGGATCAGCCTATTTTTGAATTTCTAAGTTTGGCTCAAAATGTGGCCTCTAGAGTCACACAAGGGTTTTCTAAGATTTGACCCCCAGACCTACTTTTTGACCTGATGTGACTTAATATCATTCTGTTCCGAGACTTCATCCAGACACACATTCTGACCAAGTTTCATGAGTATAAGGCTGAAAATGTGGCCCTTAAAGTGCATACAAGATTGTCTAAGATTTGGTCCCTTGACCTACTTTTTGACCTGGCGTGACCCAGTATCAAACTTGTCCATGATTTTATCCAGACAAACATTCTGACGAAGTTTCTTGAGTATCAAGCTGAAAATGTGGCCTCTAGAGTGCACACAAGGTTATCCTATGGTTTGGCCCAGTGACCTACTTAATGATTCGACATGACCCAATTTCTATGTGTCCAAGATTTTATAAAATCAAACATTCTAACCAAGTTTCATGAGTATCAGGCTTAAAATGTGGCCTCTAGAGTGTACACAAGGTTTTTCTCAGATTTGGCCCCATGACCTACTTTTTGACCCGATGTCACCCAATTTCAAATTTGTACAAGATTTCTTCCAGACAATCATTTTGACCAAGTTTCATGAGTATCAGGCTGAAAATGTGGCCTCTAGAGTGCACACATTTTTCTAAGATTTGGCCCAGTGACGTTCTTTTTGACCTGACATAACTCACTTTCAAACTAGTCCGAGATTTTATCCAGAAATACATTCTGACCAAGTGTCATGAGTATCAGGCTAAAAAATATGGCCTCTAGAGTGCACTGAAGCTTTTTCTAAGATTTGGCCCTGCGACCTACTTTTTGACCCAGCATAAATTGATTTCAAACCTGCCCAAGACTTTATCCAGACAAACATTATGACCATGTTCCATGAGTATCAGGCTGAAAATGTGGCCTCTAGAGTGCACACAAGCTTTTTCTAAGATTTGGCCCTGTGACCTACTTTTTGACCTGACATGACCCAATTTTGAACTTGTCCCAGATATTATCAAGACATACATTCTGACCAAGTTTCATGTGTATCAGGTTGAAAATGTGGCCTTTAGAGTGCACTCAAGCTTTTTCTAACATTTGGCCCCATGACCTAATTTTTCACCTGGCATGACCCAATTTTGAACATGTCCAAGATTTAATTCAGACAAACATTCTGACCAAGTTTCATGCATATCAGGCTGAAAATGTGGGCTCAAGAATGCACACAAGCTTTTTTCTAAGGTTTATCCCTGTGACCTACTTTTTGACCCTGTGTGGACCAATTTCACACTTGCCAAAGATATTATCAAGACACACATTCTGACCAAGTTTCATGCATATCAGGATGAAAATGTGGCCTCTAGAGTGCACACAAGCTTTTTTAAAGATTTGGCCCTGTGCCCTACCTTTTGACCCGACATGACTCAATTTCAAACTTTTGCAAGATATTATCAAGACAAGCATTCTGACCAAGTTTTATGAGTATCAGGCTGAAAATGTAGCCTCTAGAATGCACACAAGGTTTTTCTAAGATCTGGCCCTGTGACCTACTTTTTGACCCCACGTGACCAAATTTTGAACTTGTCTGATATTTTATCCAGACAAACATTCTGGCCTAGTTTCATGAGGATCTGGCTGAAAATGTGGCCTCTAGAGTCCACACAAGGTAAATGTTGACAACCGCATGATGGATGACGGGCGATGGACGATGGACACAGCATGATCACAAAAGCTCACCTTGAGCACTTCGTGCTCAGGTGAGCTAAGAACACTAAATTAACTCTTTACCAAAAAGACAAAATTTTAGACTTGTCCAAATTGAAAGCATTTGCAGATGACAAATGTGACTCAAAAATTGAAAATTGATTTTGAAGACAAAAAAGATTGTGGAAAAAGGGGAAAATACTGGTAACCAGTATTTTCCCCTTTTCCCAGATTGGTTTCAAAAGGCTTCTTTCTTAGGGTCATTAAAACTCTGGATTGTGTGGTAAAGGGTTAACTCTTTACTACACAATCCAGTTTTAACAACCCTGACAAAGAGGACAAAGAGTGCTTTTGAAAAAATTGTGGGAAAAGGAGAAAATGCTGGTAACCAGCATATTCTCCTTTACCCAGAATGTTTTCTATCCTATCAAAAGCATATCCCATCATTTAAGCAACATTCTGTTGGTCTTTACTGATGCTGTCATTTTTGACAAGCCTGACATCTTGTCATTTGATAAAGAGTTAAAATGGGTATTTTCACCTAGGAAAAAAAAAAAGCCTTTGTAATTTTGAGGTATTCTGTTCTGAATATCTAAAAAAGTACTTTGACAATGCAAATTCAAGATCAAACTGTTTAGTCTCATCATGATCCAGTTCTACATTGTCTTAGGCATCTTTGCAAACAGAGTAGCCCAAAAATTGATACACAGGAGACTGGCAGATATGCATGTTACATGTAGCTGAAAACAGACGTTTGCAAAAGCAATCACCACAAAGATATGGGGACTAAAAATTTTTTACAGTAAAATGTTTGATCAAATCTGTTGGATATTTTTAGTTCTGAAAATCATTGAAACTGCACTTGCCTAAACTTTATATATTCATTGAAAATTATGCAAACATTCATCTCATTCATAACTTTTCCCAGCAGACAACTTCTGAAAACAATCTGGCATAGGAAAAAATTGCTTATTAGGAGTAATTTCTCCATATGTGCTTATGTGTATTCATGCACTGAACTTTATTTCTTGTTGATTGTAACTATTCTAATTATCAATAGCAATTGACTTACATATCCCAAATCTCATCCGTAAGATAATTCTTGCGAGCCTGAGGTGGCGTTGCTGGAATTATATGTCTTTCAATGGTTTGTTCTTCCCTGCAACAGAAATACACCAAACCTTACCTCTTAAACTGATGACTGACAAGATTTTTAACTAGTCCATATAAACAGCATATTATTTTACACTACAGACAAACAGTAAAATGTTACTGAAATGATACGAACTTGTTGTCAGTTCTATGTTAAAAAAAAAAAACAGGAAATGGAGAAAATGCTGGTTGATAGCATTTTCTCCTTTGCCTATTATGTTTTTGAAAGCCTATTTCTTCAGGGTGTTTAAGACATGGTATAAGGATTAATGTCTTACAAGCTTACTACTATTACTAAAAATTTTTCTAGTTTCCACCCATTATCTTAACTCTTTACCAAACGACAAATTTTTAGACCAGTCCAAATTGAAAGCATCTGCAGACGACAAAATAAATCTATCTCAAAAATTGAAATTTGTTTTTGGAAGGCTAGAGAACATTGTGGGAAAAGGAGAAAATGCTGGCTACCAGCATTTTCTCCTTTTCCAACAATGCTTTCTAATGGCTTTTTTTCAGGGTCGTTAAAAGTCGGGATTGTGTGGTATAGACTTAATACATGCACAGACTGTATTTCCATCAAAATGCCAAATAACACTACGTAAGGTAATTCCTTTTAACTCTTTACCGGTCCGACGAATCACTGAAATACCGAAATGCCACCGAAACACCGAAATACCCCTATTTTTTTTTTCCAATATTAAGTTCAGATAACTGATATTAGTTTGCAGTATTTTTCTTTCTTTCTTTTTTTTTTTAACTGAAAATGCGCTCAATGAAAGTTTCAATCATCGGAATGATAATTGTCTTATCAATTTACGCCTGGTAACATGTTAACCACAGATTTAAAATGGCTGCCGGTTTTCGGATTTGGTGATTTTTTATTTTGTATATATCCAATATAAAAGCGAAAACAATTTTTGCCAGCATAGTTATGGATAAAAATCAGACGCATCAACCTTGTGCACAAGCACAGCTACTGTAGTAATATTGCGGTGGTAGAATCCCTGAATCGATAAATTTTACTACGCCAGGCGGGTATTTTGGTGAATATTTACAGTACTTGTGGGATATTCCAGTGCACATTCTTCACGTCGGGCTTCAATGGCATGTTGTTATTTTGTCATTAGGTTTTAAACTAACCCTCCTTCATCAGTATGATAACAGTTTGTGTCAAACACCACAACTTCAGTTGTTTGAAATCAAAAATTTTAAAAAAAATCTGGGGTATTTCGGTGTTTCAGTGGCATTTCGGTATTTCGGTGATTCGTCGGACCCACTCTTTACCACACAATCCTAAGTTAAAATGATCCAGAGAAGGCTTTTAACATCAATTAATGGAAAAAGGAGAAAATCATGGAATCTGCATTTTTCTCCTTTTCCACTAGTCTTTTCTGACCCTACACAGCCAAATACTCCAGTTTGAGCCACATATTGTTTGTTGTCTTCAAGCGCTTTCCAATACAGATGAGTTTTAAATGCTGTCACCTAGTAAAGAGTTATACAATAGAAGAAAACAAAGACATTATTTCAAGACACATCTTTTTGGTTTAGAGTGTCACAAAATAGCTGACAAAGAAGATCCGAGATCAAACATGCTAGAAACGCGTGGTTTGATCTTGATCTGCTCTATCACCAAATGCAAGTTTCAAATATGCATGGTAAATCTGCAGATGAAGAAATCACACAACTTTATGACAAAAATGTTTTAGAGAAAAACAGCTTAGCAGACAACAAAATTGTATTCTTGTTCTGGTTGAAAACAGTATGTGACTTCAGAAATTATATTTGTTTTTGAAAGGGTTCAAAACATAGACAATAAAGGAGCAAATCCTGGTTACTAGCATTTTCTCCTTTTCCCACAATGTTTTCAAAAGCAAGCTTTCTTGGGTGTTTAATTAACCCTTTACCACACATTGCTGAGTTTAAACGACCCTGAGAATGAGGCCTTTTGAAAACAGTGGGAAAAGGAGAAAATGCTGGTAACCAGCATTTTCTCCTTCTGCAATGTTTTCTATCCTTTAACAGACAAATCCCACCACATGAGCCATATCTAAGTTGTCGTCTGCAAATGCTTTCGGTTGGACAAGTGTAAAATTTCGTTGTGTGGTAAAGGGTTAAACTGTAAGGATTATCTGGTATGGGGTAATAAAGAGGCATTAGTCTTTGTGAATCAAAATAACCATGGATACATGTATTTGTTCCCAAGCTATCTTCATATACACTGCAGGTAGCAGGGCACAGGCAATGTCAAGAGTTTTACCCTTGCACATATACACTTGTATATGATTCTGTACTTTTTATTATATTACATTTCTGGGGAATATAGCTTTTGAAAACTTGGCGGTAAACCGTAAAAGGAGAAAAAGGGATTACAAACATTTTCTCCTTATGATTACATTTTTCCTATCTGTTCAAAGGTAACTAGCATACTGGAATTTTGAGATACATATTCATTTAATATGTAAGTCTGCTCATGCTTCAATATGGCTAGGTCTAGAATTTTGTCCTTTAATCTCTTCAGATCCAATAGCTAGATGTTTAACTCCAATGTAATTTGTAAGTTCAAAAAGTAGAGTTAATATCAGGCAGAATATGTTGAGTAAATTGCATATTACTATGGGACTCTATAATAATTTATTTTCATTTGTTGAGGGAGCTAATTGTTTTCTACCTGCTGACATTTTGCTAATTAACTCTTTACCGCACAATCAAGGGTTTTAACGACCCCCCCTCCCAGAAAGAAGCCTTTTGAAAACATTGGTTTGGCCATTCTGAAAGTCAGCTGCCTTTATCCACTCTGCCTCAACTGTCAAGGGAGGTAACTTAAATGGGCATAATATGTTGCGAAAACAGCTTTGGCAATGATGCTGTTGTATTCAAAACGGTGGTAATTTCTATAAGGCAACATTAAATTCTTTGTTTTGGGACTTTTTCGTTGTCTATTTTTTACCCAGGACTGTCACAAATTGGGTCAGATTTTATGTGGGATCTGAAAAAAATTTGCATGAATCCTACAATTGTGCATCCTAGAATAGACAATGAAGAGAAGAAAATGTTGGTTGCCAACATTTTCACATTTTCCCCTGTAATATTGTCTACAGCCTTTTTACTAAGGGTTGTTTAAAACAAAGGATTGTTCGGTTAAAGGTTAATCACTTACCAAACAATTGTAAGTTTTAACAGTCGAGAGAGGATTTTTGATGCATGTACAGTCGAATATCCATACCTCGAAGTTCAGGGGGACTACCAAAAAAGTTCGAGGTATAAAAAGTTCGACGTGCAGAGATTCTTCAGATGAGTGTGTCAGGTACCAGAAGTAGGTAACCGAAGCATACTTCGTTCACAGGTTGTACATTCTGTTCTCTCTAATAGTTAACCGATCGTTGTTTTGAAAATTAAAGAGTAAAGGATGCATACTGTTTATTTTCTTTCATTAACATGTTTTTCTTTAATTCTGTTTGTAAGAACGATACTGAAAATCATGAAATTAAAAAAGCATTTCGTCAGCCGAAGTTGCTGGCTATCTCCCGGACTTTACTGGGTTTCTTTCACCAAACAAGTCCTTAGGAGCGAGGATATTTGTATTTTCGGTCAACAACGAAATGCCCAGTCTTTCTACACAGCCACAGCCAAAATCACAGTGTATGGTATGAAAATCTCATTCCAAACATTTCTAATCGAACCAATTACCGATAATTATCTGCAAGTCAAGATGACTGGTATGTTAACACCCGAGCTGACAAAAGTCAATGATCGAAAATGTGTGAAAAAAATACCGTCGTTGTATCCGGCATTTCTATTTATTATGTATAACACCTAATTTTATAATTAAAGTCAATTAAAATGTGTGAAAATTCTGTACTGTGTTCGAAGTAAAGATGTGTAAATTAACTGGATCATTGAAGTTCGGACCTGAAATTAGATTCGACGTATGGAGAAACTTCGAGATATGGACTTCGACGTGCGGATAGTACTTTATATAGAAAAATAGAGCAATTCAATCCGGACTCTAAATTTACTTCGAGGAGTAGATGTTCGAGCAATGGACATTCAACTGTATAAGAAAAGGTAAAAATGCTGCAATGTTTTCTGCTCCTTCAATGACTAATCTCAGTAACTGAGTCAAATCTATGTAGCGATAAAAGGCAGCACGGAGCTGTCCAGGTATCTCAGAGCTAGTGCATCTCTTGTAAATGAGAGGTCCCGGGTTTGAGTCTAATACTAGCTTAGTCTCAATAATGAGACGTATGCAGTGCTTCTTCTCTTATTTGGACATTTACTGTGCGCCACACCGTCTCAAGTCCATCGTAAATTTTCCAGAGCAAAGCTACAGCACTGTACTGACTTTCTTATTCATCGCTTTAATCTGTATTGCAGCGAAATACAATTAATCTTTAGTGACACACATCATAAAGAACAAATTATGAAACGTTTTGTAACCTAGAGCCCTCGTAGAAGTCTTTTATAACATGTAAATCTAGAAAAGAACGAACGAAACTTACTGTGTTTGGTGTCCATTTTGTGTGTATTTTGGGGAACATAAACACTTACAGTAACAGACGAATTTAACTTTTTTTCATATGTTTAGCATTTAAATTGAAAATATTTGTATTTGATTTTGAAACAAAGGATTATTGAATATTTAAACAACAGGTATGTTCACATTCTAGTTTTGTCGTCAATTTGTGATAATAAGAGAGATTCAAAATGCGCACAATTTTGTGTGCAGATTTCAACTGCTTTTTTCACGATCATCTCTGTACCCGGGGGCTACCAATCAAAAACTAACATTGCCTTCGGGGACAGTTATCTGTACTACATACCAGCTGTACTTTTTCTGGTTGAAAATCACTTCAATGGCATTAAGAGTGGTTGTAAAGACTAGAAAGAGGTCCTAAGAATTGCTGGAGTGCGGTGGCATCTAAAATCTGGAGGGAAAGGCATGTCATGATAAATGAAAGTGTGGATATCAAGGTAGTTCAGTGTTTAGAGCACAAGTTTGCTTTGTAAGTATCAGGTTGAAATCCTCTCCAGGTTGCACATTTCCACTTGGAAATTACTTCATCTAGATTCCTCATCCGGCATGGTTTTGTGGTGACCCGTAAAACCAGTTAATTGGCATAACAAGGAATTTGATTGGTTCTGCACTTCTCGTGTATCCCTACGCCTGGTCTTTTATAGACATGTTTCGCGGGCTTCCGCACAGTTTGTTTTACTAGTGAAGACAGTCAGTCGTTTGAAATTACCATGTAATAGTGGTATCTGACACTATTCTTGGTAATGAATAGGGAGGGGCCCTTCTTAATGAAGGTATTTCACTTCATTGAAGGTTGTAATCCTGGTTGAAAGTGGTACCTGACACTTTCCAAGGATTGGGTAGGTTAGACTTGATGATGACTTCTTTTCCTTCTTTTTTTTTTTATTCATTATATCACTTGCAGAATTCATGAGTTCATTTATTGTTAAAAGGTGTTCTATTTCTTGCTATGTTGTTTGTATGTGTATTTGCTATTGTTTCGGGGGAGGTGAGGCTTGTATTTGGCCGTGATTCAATGCTTCCGTAACAGATTACATTCATTTGTAAATAACTCCTTCTTCCATGTTTTTTAGTAAATCCATCCATTATCTGTTTCGTAAGTATTGTTTTGTTTACGTTGATAAAAGCTTATTTGTTTGTTCTGCTTGTTTTCATACTTGATAATAAAGTTGAAGCATGCCATAAGTTCATGTATCTAGTTCATAATGTCTTTAGATTAAGTTTAACTAAGTGTAACTGACTTAGTATTATAGATTAAGCCATTTAGACTGCATTTAGTTGTAACTTATTCAGA
Organism: Tridacna gigas; assembly: GCA_945859785.2. NCBI lineage: Eukaryota > Metazoa > Mollusca > Bivalvia > Cardiida > Cardiidae > Tridacna > Tridacna gigas. The sequence continues at coordinate 43,785,016 of OX244030.2, read as the reverse complement.
TTATTTTGTCAGAGACTATATTTGTGCTTTGATTTGTATTATCTAAATTTTACTACAGAAAACTGCATGGCATGTAATTGCTTGTTTGTATCTTTATGATTCAGTTTGTATGTCGATATATATGTTTGCCTCTATTTGTGTTTAAATTGCTTGAAAAATTGGACTGACTGATAATCCACATTAAATCATGTATATTTATTCTTTTGTTTTTCAAATTCTTGTTATACATAGCTAATTTGCCCAAGTTTTAAAGTTGGAAGAGTCTTAAATATTGTCTACTAGAAATTTGATATTGATCAGTACTTGAAGGAAAGAAAATGGTCATTTTTTTTTTTTTACAATCAAACCCAGTTGCATTTTCTCCCAGAATGTCTTTTGCTGTTAAGCCTTCTACTGCAAATCAATTAGTGATATGTGGTGGCTGATTTGTTAAACTGAGCTAAATATTGCTAAAATGCTAAATATGTGGAGAATGTCCAAAAAAGGGGTTACCTCCCGCGGCAATTCGATACCAAACGAACAGTTGCAAGTCATTTAATCCCATTCATGAAACAATTCTACCGGTTAAATATTAACTGGCAAAGATTAGTCACACTTAATATACCTTGCAGAAATATTCTGTTTACTTACCTGTAAAGTTTTCCTTTTGTTCTTGTAGTTTTCACCGGTTTACTCCTGTAACTTACTGGTGTTTTGCTTTTCATCCTAACCCCAAGTCAAGGGAGAACACTGCGACAGTATAAAATTCAAAGCGTTTTAAACCATTTCGGCTGATACTTTAAATTCAAACTTGTTTGGTACATATGCAGACGGATTGGTAGATACACAACAGTCGTATAGTATTCCGCTAAAAGATATATTTAGACCGTTCGTATGCTTGGTTGATCACCTCGACAAACAATAACTCTGCCTCTGTTTGATGACGTCACTCTCACTAGGATCAAAGAACGAGAAGTACTTCAATGGTAGGCCGACATACAGAAAACAAAGTTCCGAGAATATAGTGGTATTATTTATAAACAGACTAGACGGCCCCTGCTTGAAGTTGTCCGAAGAGTATATTTATCAAATTCCTTTCTTATTAATGAAAACAAATTAGATCTTTTATGTCAAAAACACTTTAGAGAATAACTCGCATCCAAGCTGCTTTTTTGCAGAGAGACACAGGTTTTGAACACTGGAATAAAATAGCTGAAAATGGCACAATAAACACTGAACGAAAACGAAGACATGTTGGATCGATCTGCCTAATTTATCATGAATATCTGATATTAAATGCTGTTTTACTTTCCAGCCAAATGTCGTAATTTAATCCTTAACCTACTAAATAAGTAAAATTAAACTTTCAGACTGTTAGTAAAAAACCCGAATTTGCTATTTTAGAGGTATTTTTGGAGAAAAAATATCTGCTTATCGGACAGTGTAGATCTGAGATCAAACTGCGTGTTCTGTGCTGTCTGATCTCGATCTACATTGTTGCCAAAGATCTTTAAGTCGTGTTTAGCAGCCTACGGGTTAAAGTAGAAACGGTATTCTTGACGAAACAAGGCTAAATGTCGACTAACCGTTGATTTAGCATCAGTAATGTCCGTCCATGCCCTAAGTATATTTGGTGCGGACCCGTTTGAAGGCGGAGTAAGCAAATCACAAACTGCATGCAATTTGTAGTCCGGGTAAAATACCCAAAATTTTGGATTCACCAAAGTGAAAGCTTTTGTAGACGAAAAATTAGTATACATGCAGCTCAAATAATGATTTCTGTATTTGATAGGGTAGAAAACATGGTGGGAACAGGAGAAAATGCTGGTTACCAGCATTTTCTCCTTTTCCTACAATGTTTTCAACAGCCTTCCTCTTCAGGGTCGTTAAAATTCGGGACTGTGTGGTAAAGGGCTAAGATTTTGAACTTGTAATCCAGGAGTCCTCGGCTTGAACCTCACCTATGCCGAGGTTGTAGCACGTACATATCCCCAGCGTAAGTGAATTCTAGGCGAGGGGTGAAAATCATGTGAACTGTCGTCGTGTTAAACTAGTTTTAATTACCTTGCGCTTCGAATTCTTTTCACGACACCCTTTGGATTCAACAATCCACTTGTAATGCTCTATAATTTTGTTTATTGTCCATCAAAAGTTTAGTTTTTCTACCAGACGATAAAATTTTAGACTGGCCCAAATTCAAAACATCTGCAGACGACAAATTAAATGTGGCTCAAATAATTGGATTTATTTCTGATAGGTAGGAAAACATCACGGGAAAAGAGAAAATGATGGGCACCAGCAAGTTCTCCTTTTTTAATGATGTTTTCAAAAGTCCAATTTCCCAGAGGCGTCAAAACTCGTCATTGTGTAGTAAAAAGGTAAAGGGCTTAATTAAAGGCTCAGTAGCAGAACTGTTCCTGCCTGTAGGGCCTACTCACCAACACTCCTGCTGAGATGGGTATCTACTTACTTAAATCAGTTTCTCTGCAGACTAGGATTCTCCCTATGTTATTTGTACTTGTTAGGATCCTCAGTGCGGCAAATCAGTTAGCACCCCGCACAATATGAGTCCTTTTCTTTGCTATTCGTGTTTTAAGATACTTATTTTGAGTGGCCCACTTCGAATTTCAAATTGACCTACTTTTTTACAGGGGGGGGGGCATTATTTTTCATCCTAGATTCCACTTTGTAGTCCAAAGAAGCCAAATTATCTCCGCCATGATGATTATTGCTTACTTTTTGCCAGGAAATCATCTACCCCTTTTAAAACAATAGCCAAAGAAATTCCAACACGCCGATTTTTTTTTTTTTTTTTTATAATAGGGGTTCTGCGTGGGTAAGAGGTGAATTCATGACCTGGAGGCCCCGAATTCGATCCTCGATCGAAACACTGGGGTTTCATCGGAGTGTTCTTAGGCAAGACACTTAAGGGCTTTAGCTTAGTACTGGTGAAACCAGCGATTTGCCTAGTACTGGTGAAACCCAGCGCATAGCCCAGTACTTATGAAACTCAGCGCATACATGAGTAAATGAGCTATCGCCGTGATATGACGGAACGCTGAAAGCGGTGTAAAACACTAATTATAAATGAACCAGTCATTGATTTCAGTTCAGCCAGATAAAGGAAACTTACTTCTCCATAACAATCCATCGCGAGGTTTGCAAAATCCGTTTGCTGTGAAGAGGTAGGACCGTGGTTGGTGGTCATGGAATGCAAAAGCGTTATCGTCCTACCGAAAGCAGGAGGAGGGATCGAGCTCGACAAACCTCGCCATCTATATGATCCATGCTCTGGCAAAAGAGCATCTTCGTGTTAAATTTTACCAGGTAAGTCATCACATAATTATACATGCTCGTATATTCATAAAAGGCACGTAGTCTAACAATCGACTAGATCTGGAGGTAGGGTGGTCCTTGGACATGCAGAAAAATTTACAAAGAGCAAAAAGTTTCGAATCATATCAGCCTGCGCAGACTGTGCACTCCGACATGGGTCGATGCTTTTTACAGATGCATTCAGCACTCTTTTCGAATTTACAGAGCATAGGGCTGATATAGAATGTAGGCTAGTAGCCTGAGTAGGATCGAGTGAGAGAATCGGTGGGACTCCCGCGAAAAAAATGATCGAATATCCAAAAAGTCCCTCAAAGTATTTTAAATATACCTACATTTTTGGGAAAATTTGTTTTAGCTTGTTTATAAAGGAACTATACAACTAACTGCTCTTAGAAATGCCCAAAAGTGTATTCTGCACTTATAAAAGAACAGTGTATTGAGATATTCCGATTCAACGTCAACTTTTCTTTGCTAAAAATGGGCGTGGGTTATCGATCAATTTGAAGCAAAGATTAGACAGCACATTCTCTGTCATCGTTATCTTCACTATGAATGGCAACATGCCAAGGTTGCTTCTGCTGCAGTGCTTGAGGTCCTGGATGGCAAAGTAGTGGAAGTGTTTGATTCGTTTTACGGTGACCCCGAGTTTGGTCCTTACGCAAGACACTCGGTTTTTCGATGAAGTGTCCCAGGGCACTCACTTCAAAGTCCCAGCCAAAGGCAAATGTTTCTTGGCAAACTCCGCCTTAAAAATGGCGTTGAAAGCGGCGTGAAATATCAATCAATCAATGCCTACTGGGTTAACTTTTGGAAGTGAGGGTTTGAATAATGCTGTATGGACGCAGCATGCTGCTGCTCCATATACACACTGGTGAATGTTGAAAACACTGAGAGATTTCCTCATACAGGTAGTCCACAGCATACTAGTATTTATTTTCAACACTACCTAGACCTACTACTACACAAGCATATATGCATGCTTTCAGTATTATCATCTTCATTCTGTGCTGCTCACACCTCTGGCCAACACTTAAATCTTAACCGTACGACGAGGTTTTACACTCGTCCATACTCAGACGACAAATTAAATATGGCATAAATGTTAGGATTTGTCTTTGAGATGACAGAAAACAATGTGGGAAAAGGAGAAAATGCTGGTTACCAACATTTTCTCCTTTTCCCATAATGTTTTTTACATAAGATTTTCTCCTCAGGGCAAACATGGAATTTTCTTGTAGGCTAAAGGGTGGAATACACTCAGGCGTAAAATGCATAGGAAAAGAATGTAGGCTATAAAATTTTCTCTAGAACGGCAGATGAAATCTGTTTCTTCAAAACTTGATACTAGTCAGCTGCTAAAGCTGAAAGATCTACAAAAATGCAAGCTGTTTTTATATCGATCAGTGGTTAGTAATTGGAGTTAAATAGATCTAGTGAATGGTTCATAATTACATGTAGTCAATAGCTAGGCGATTGTCTTAAGACGTGATGTACTTTGTCTCATGGATGTGTAAGCAGTCGGTTTGACATATAACTGCGAAGTTGACATACTGCATATATCTTGTCTAATTAATGTGTTTGTCCAGTGATACGATGGGACGTAAAATATGGCGTCCAGTTGGGATTTCACTTGTATTGATACTGGTAACTGGAGTTTACTTCGTTTCCGTAAAACGTTCACCGGAACTCCCTCCATCGCCGACCTTGAGCGTTACCATTCAACCAAGAGAGAACCGCAAACAGACGACGCGCCGTTATTTCAACGTGACGACTGGGGTCGTAATCAGTCGGATTCCGGACAAGATTTTGTTGACGATAGAACAGATTGAAAGTCAACACGAGGCCATCGACGGGGCACCAAGCGTTATTAATTTAGAGAAACCGAAGTGCAAGCCCGGGGGAAACCCTATAAACGGAGTTGAGGATTTGCTGTGTATGGTATGAGAGATTTATTTTTGAATAGTATAGCCTACGTGGTTTATTTAGCTTTTATTACCTGCAGACGACTTTTAAATTCCAGGTTGGAAATGAAACAATTTTTCGGCAATTTTCCGCAATGCTATCATTACCGTCATTCACATAGATTTACTTCCTCCTCATATCTATTTTTCTTAACCATTTTGACACGGTGCTTTCTAAAGTTGCCAGCTGCTAGAAGAGAAAAGTCGCGTGCACGAAGGTGCGGTCATTTGCTAATTGGGCGTCTATTGTTGACTAAGGGCGATTTTGGCAGCATTGGCTCTAACAGTAAAAAGAGTGATTTTGATTTCACGGAAAGACAGTGAGCAGATGATTCTTTATTAAACCATGCTTTATCTTGCTAAATGAGTTAAACTTTCAAGATGATAGTAAAATCCCGAATAATGATTTTACAAACTTTTTTGTTGAGAAAAATATCTCCTTATCGGACAGTGTAGATCCAAGATCAGACTGCACGTTCTGTGCAGTCTGATCTTGATCTACAGTGTCCACAAAAGGTCAGTGAGTCGCCCATAGCAGCTCAGGGGTTAACAGATTCTTTTAGATCGTTTCTGGAATACGTTTCTGGAATAAGTCCCAGGACCAGCTACCTGATTTGCTTAGACGTTCTATCTCAGTCAATCAAGTGGCTGCCCTTTGAATTTAGAATTTGAAATTAAATGAGACATACTCTGTTAACAGCATCCTCGTTAAACCAGGTGTGAAGTATTACCATTCATCACCCCTGGGACATTCAACTGCGAAACTGTCGTTTCTATGAATATTCATTGATTGAGAATTACACCCAGTAGCCAATCGAAATTGTCGATAACATAATGATACTCTCTTGTAGTGGAGGATAATCACAATTCTTCCGTTGTTATGAAAAAAACCGAGTAAAACCCACATCATCATCAACGAATATGGCGGCCGCCTGTGGGCCTTTCTTCTGTGGCATTTGCCTTACGACAATCCAGGGCAGACATTATAAATCCTTGCATATAAAGGCAAATATTCAGAAATACAGCGTGCTGCTGCAGTCCTTAGGGGTATGTAGCAGGGGTGACGTCATCCTCATTGACCCAGCTCCGATGTATTCCGTAAACTACAGTCATCGATTTGACTGGTTGTAGACGAGATAATAATAGAAATGATGGCATATGGTTGATAAAAATAGATTAAATTTTCTCACTGAAAAACTGAGATTACCAATCAAAATGCCTCATGAATAATTCATGAGAGCGAGAAAACATACGCGAGATAACCCAGGGGCGATGAATGTAGTTTACGGAATACATCGGAACTGGGTCAACGAGGATGTGTTAACAGGGGCCTTAATACAGCTGCAAAAAGCCTAGACTCATGTCAGTTTCCGCAGTTCGCGGAGGCTGTTGGGTCGAAACTTTTGGCTATTGGGTTTTTGTTTTCGCATGTCCAAGGACCATTTCTAGATTATTCAGTGGGTTGTTAGGCAAAACGGGTTTTATGGATCCATAATTATGTGATGACTTGCTTGGTATGATGTACTTTCCCTGAGCACCACTCAAATGGTTGGTGAATAGGCCACTGTCCCGTCCTGATACAGCAAGAGCATTAATGTTCGCTGAATTGGAGTGCGACGTTATTGCGACACACTGGTCACACGATCGGCAATGGATTGCAAAAAGCTTTCACAAATGCAATAGAAGTCATTCAACAACACCGAGTTGAAGCGACCGTTGCAAGGTAAAGGCGAATATGCTCTAGCGAACGATCACACGTTTACCTGTGGTGTCGCAAGAGTAACTGTGAATAGTGTGACGTCAACCATATAAGTGGTCGAACCGATGGCGTTGTCATGCGATTTGTCCCAACACCGTGCGATTGGTCGTGTGTTTGGATGAGACGATCATGAGATTGGTCGGACGAGTGTTCGTGCAACGAGCCGGAGATTTATACCCGCCCAAATATTGATCTCGACGGATCAACACTGAATTCCTTAGAACGAGCGAAATTTCGTCAAAAAAGGCAAGAAACACCCAGCAGAAAAACAGAAAGTCAGCAGCAGCATTTTCCAGCTTCCTTCCGAAAGGGCTGAAGACTGTTTTAGTTACTGACTTATTTTTCTTTTTAGCTAGCGAAGCTAGTCTATAGGCATCATGACTGACCTAGATTCAAAGTAAACAAAAACCCCCACAGTTGCCAAATACTGCCTCACAGAAAACACTTCTTTCTGTTAGAAATCATAATTCTGTTATATATGACAATTTAGACAAAAACAACTAAATCTCTACCTCTCTAAGCTGAACATGTTGTCTTACAAAGTAATTAAGTGAACAAGATGTCATTTATAAGGTACATGATCTTTGCTTATATGTAAATTAAGTGACCTATGCAAAGCAGAGAATGACTTATTCCTACACCACTGTAACATTATGAATGAATCTATTAATAGATACACCTAGGTATTATTAACTTGTAGCAAAAGCCAGTCTATATCAACCCTCACTGAAGCCGGCTTCCAGTAGGAATGTTTTTTTTTTATGCACATGGGGAATTTTGGGATACATCATTGCACAACTTTTCCGACATATTCACTCAAATACTTTTAATAGTATGTTGCTATTAAGCTCAAAATTATGCATTTCTTTTTTTTTTTTTTATATACTGTTGAAATGAATTTCGAGCATGAAAAGTAAAGATTTCGTATTTATAGATATTTATTTAATAACTGATTAATGATTGACCCCACAGGCTTCGTAACTCTTCTTAAACTAGTATAGACTGGTTACCTCCCCTGATACTACTATACGTGTAAGTAGATTTGCGCAATATTACGCATTTTTTTTTCCTTGTGCTGTTCACATAAATTGCGAGCATGAAAACTACAGATTTTGTATTTGAACTCTTATTTCTAAAAACGCTCAATAAGATTTTAATCGGGATATCTCGCGCAACACTGAAGAATTTCTATTAAATTACGCGAGATATCCCGATTAAAATCTTACTGAGCGACCTAAAAATCTCGCTCTACAGAACGCACCTCAGTTTTTGTTTTCATCACGTGACAATAACAAAGCGGTACGCTTGCAATTAAAGCTGCTCTTCCACATATTTTGGTAAAAAAATCAAAATTTTGAAAAACACATTTCTTACACATACTTTTTTTGTAAGAATGTACCTTTGTTGTGACAAGCCTTGCATACTCAGAGCACAATTGAGACACACTAAATCCTTGGGCATTTATTTATGAGCCATGCTCTGTGAAAAGGGGACTTGATGCATTTGCAGAAAATATTGGCCCAGGTTAGCCTGCGCAGTCCGCGCAGGCTAATTTGGACCGACACATTTTGCTTTGGTAATTTTTCTTCATGTCAAAAACCAGTGTACCTCACGTTTCAGTTGGTTGCTAGACAAAATGGATTTTATGGATCCATAAATATGTGATGACTTGCTTGAATTATGGATGACAGAGATACATTAAGTCTCCTTTTGCTAGAGCATGTCTCATATGTTTTAATAACCCTGAGGAAGAAGACTATTGAAAGGTAGTTGCAGGAGGACAAAATGCTGGTTACCATCATTTTCTCCTTTTCATACAATGTTTTCTACCCTTTCAAAGGTCTAAAGTAAGGCTGGAAAGGAAATGTAATGGAACTTTTGATGTAGCGTTTAAGGGTATTGCACTTTTTTTTTTGTGGCTTTAGGGCTCCAGCCAAACTTGGGTTTTGCACCTAGTTATAAATGACCCTCGACAGCTTTTGACTGATGTTGTACATCATTGCACTTGAGCCATGCTCTGTGAAAACGAGTCTTAATGAATCTGGGAAAAGTATCAACCCAAGTCAGCCCGCTTGGACTGTGCAGGCTGACCTGGGCTGAAACTTTTTGCTATTGGTAAATTTTCTGTATATTTAAGGACCAGTCTACCTGATGATTAAGTTGATTGTATTAAAAAAGAGGCTACATGTATTGTTGATCCTTAATTATGTGATGGCTTGCTTGGTATCATGGATCACGGAGATGCATTAAACCCCCTTTTGCCAGAGCATGGCTCATTTACATGTTCAACTATTACATTGTAAGGGGGCTATTCAGATTTTCATAGTCAAACCAAACTTGAAAATATTTTATTGCTCAATTTAGTAAGGCAATAGCTGACTAAGAATCAAGAAATAAAGCAAGAATCAAAGGAAAAACAAATTGATGGTACTTCTTCAATGGACTAGTTAGCCTCTTAACTCTGTACCCTACAACAGAATTTAGAACTTGTCCAAATTCAAAGCAGTTGCAGACGAAAAATCCAATTTGGTTATAATGATGATATTTGTCTCTAAAATGGTAGAAAGCATTGTAGGAAAAGGAAGGAATGCTTGTGATAAGCATTTTATACTTTTATTGCAATGGTTGCAGAAGCTTTTTTCTTCAGGGTCACTATAACATATAATTGTTTAGTGGAGGATTAAATCTTTACCACATAATCCCGACTTTTAACGACCCTGAGAAAGAAGCCTTTTGAAAACATTGTTGGAAAAGGAGAAAATGCTGGTAACCTTTCAGAACAATTGCAATCATTTGAGCCACATTGAAATTGTCGTCTGCAAATGCTTTCAACTTGGACAGGGCTAAAAATTTTGGACAGTATTGTCCAAATTCAAAGCAGTTGCAGACGACAGATTAGATTTGGTTATAATGATGAGATTTGGCTCTGAAATGATAGAAAGCATTGTGGAAAAGGAGAAAATGCTTGTGACAAGCATTTTATACTTTTCTCGCAATGGTTTCAGAAACCTTTTTCTTCAGAGTCATTTATTAGAACATGTAATTGTTTGGTAAAGGTTTTCTAGCTTTTGGCTAAAATTTTGTGAAGGCTTGTTGGAATATCAAGTGATCATGCAATAATATGCATCAGCTACGGCAGAGCTCCAGATAGAGGCAGTGATTTTGATTTCAAAACTGAAAAAATTAATCAGTCTCTACTAAACCCCATGTTATGGGTACTCATTAGAATCGTCTCATCGAGACGATTCTAATGAGTACCCACAACATAGGGTTTGGAAGGGAAATAATGGATTTAGAATACTATCACCCCCGCTTACCTGGAGGTCTGACTACGGTATGTAGGATCATATTCATGTAAGAATGATAACAGTATTTTGATATTGTCAAAATAGAGAAAATACCTAATCCAAAATGACCATGCTTTTATCTGAAGAGCAAAATTGCACCATTCCTGTTTACTGTATGTAACTGTCCTCTTTCCGAATGCATGCAGGAAAAAAAGTGAAGTTTACATTAGTGTTTAACTCTTTACCACACAATCCCGTGTTTTAACGACCCTGAGAAAGAGGCATTATGAAAACATTGTGGGAAAAGGAGAAAATGCTGGTAACCAGCATTTTCTCCTTTTCCCACAATGTTTTCTATCCTTTCCAAAACAAATTTCTATTTTTGAGTCACATCTATTTTGTCGTCTTCAAATGCTTTTAATTTGGATTAGTCTAAAAGTTTGTTGTTTGGTAAAGAGTTAACAAAAAATAGGATTCGCAGCACAAAAAAATCTGAATTAGCCCCCAAATTGTTGCAGTCGGTAAAATTTTCTACTGGGTCTGTATTCACCAACCATTCTTAAGAACATTATTAGTCTTATTCTCCAGAATTTTTAATTTAAAAGTAACACAACTTCTGCTGAGCGAGTTATTCCTAAAGCACCTTCCTCATTGATGGTAACAAAAAAATTGCCGGCTTCTTTGATGCTATGCATAAAAAATTTGTCTTGTTCATTATTTACATCATTGTGTATAGTTACACTGTTATGCTGAACTGTTATTCTGCCTCTTGAATATTAATGAATGAATGTTGTTTTATGGCGCATCGACAGCTTCGGTCATTTAGCGCGCATATCTGTGTTAAAAGATAATAAAAGTGGAATTGTTTAAACTGAAAAAAGTTTGAATATATTAATAATGAGAAAAGAGTTGAATTAAGAAGTATTATGTGTGGCTTAAATGATGAAAGGTTATGTGTAACTTTTTATTTGCACAGAATATAATATTTATATAATATTGAGTGGCTGGGCATTCCCTGCCTACTCAAAGTTTTAAATGAAAAGGTTAAGACTGTGAATAGTAGCTTAAAGGAAATGAGAGCTTAACATTGAGAAAAGTGTGTAAAGAATGTAAAAACATGGGTAAGAAACTCAAAAAGCAAATATCACAGTTTATTGTAAATGCCAATCTCCTTTATGAAAGCGATAATAGATTCAACGCTGACAGAATCAAAAAGATTTTTTAAACTATCGACGCTGAAATATTTTGTACGAACTGGCTGAAAGTCAATGCAATCTAGTAGAATGTGTTTTATAGAGAAGGGTGCATTGCATGGAATACATTCAGGGGCATCATCTCTGGTTAAGAGCCAGGAATGTGTAATGCGTGAATGGCCTATTCGAAGTCGTGCAATGATCACTTCTTCTCGACGAACAGACCTGTAAACGGGGTACCATTCACCGAGGGAAGGTTTAACTGAATGTAGTTTATTGAAAACATCAGCATCCCACTGGGATTGCCAAGAAGATTGGATATGTGTTAAAACAGAGGATTTAAAATCAGTGTGTGGAACTTTAAAATCTGAAATGGGAAGGTTAAGTGCAGATTTGGCAGACCTATCTGCATTTTCATTGCCTTTGATGCCTACATGACTTGGAAGCCAGCAGAACACCAATCTATTCATAGAAGAAATTTGTGAGATCCTTTCAAGTAAACTACAGATCAAGGGATTCTCAAGTCGTTGATTTGAAAGGGCCTGTAATGTTGACAAAGAGTCCGAAAAGATAATGAAACGGTTGGAATTAGAATGTTCAGCTAGATTAAGGGCAAGATCAATAGCTTTAATTTCTGCAGAGAAGATAGAGGAATTGTTTGGAAGGCGGCACTTTAAGCTCCTTTCTCCATAAATAGCGGCAGCTGCTACAGAATTTCCCTCTTTAGATCCATCTGTATAGATTGGTTTGAAGGAAAAATAATGCTCCTTTATCTCGTTGTATCTAGCATAAAACACAGTTCTATCCGTGACTGACTTTTTGTCGGATGCAAGGTCAAATCTGAATTCTGCACTGTTTAGTGTCCATGGAGGGATTTCAGAGATTTTATAGTCGGCAATAGACTCAATGTCTATGCCAAGGTTATCTACAATGGGCTCCATGCGGATACCAAATGGGGGAATAAAATTTGGTTTCCTTTCAAAAAGACGTTTATATTGAGGTTTAAAAACAACTTTATGAGTTGGGTTAAAACGATTTGACTTCAGTTTTAAAAGATATTGAAGTGAGAGTTTTTCCCTCCTGTAAGAAAGAGAAGGTTCATTAGCCTCAACATAGAGACTATTGACGGGAGAAGTTCTGAAAGCTCCAAGTACAAGACGCAGGCCTTCGTGGTGTATAGGATCGAGAATTTTAAGACAAGATTTACGGGCTGATCCGTATACAATAGATCCATAGTCTAATTTGGAGCGAACTAAAGACCGATAAAGCCGCAAGAGGACTTTACGGTCTGCTCCCCATTCAGAATGGGCCACAACCTTTAGAAGATTAAGAGCCTTCTTGCATTTCTTTTTAAGTGCAGTGATGTGAGGAAGGAAGGAAAGCTTTCTGTCAAAGATGACTCCGAGAAATTTAAATTCAGAAACGACTTCAATTTTAGTTTTGTCCAAATACAGGTCAGGGTCTGGATGAACACCACGTAAAATACAAAGGTGCATGCATTTTGTTTTGGACTTTGAAAATTTGAAGCCATTTTCATCAGACCACGTTTGGAGTTTGTTGAGACACTGTTGAAGTTGTCTCTCAATAATATTCATATTTCGAGATCTGAAGCATATAACAAAGTCATGAACATAAAGAGAACAGTCTACACCAGGACAGATAGCTTTAACTATACTGTTTATTTTTACACTAAAAAGTGTAACAGAGAGAATACATCCTTGGGGCACACCCATCTCCTGTTCACGGGCTCCCGAGACAGTATTGCCAACTCGGACGCGGAAAAGACGTTCATCCAAGAAGGCTGAGATAAAAAGAGGAAGACGGCCTCGAAGACCAAAGTCATGTAAGTCTTTAAGAATTCCGTATTTCCAAGTCGTATCATAAGCGCTTTCAAGGTCGAAAAAGACAGATACTACATGTTGTCTATTAATAAAGGCTTCTCTGACAAAGGTTTCAAAGCGGACAAGATGATCGATGGTGCCACGTTGACGACGAAATCCACTCTGTACATCAACGATGAGGTTGTTTTTTTCTAAAAACCAGACAAGCCTGTCGTTGACCATACGTTCTAGAGTCTTGCAGAGACAACTAGTAAGAGCTATTGGACGATAGTTGGCGGGGTCACTAGCATCCTTGCCAGGTTTTGGGATAGGAATGACTAGTGCCTCTCGCCAGGACGAAGGAAAATCACCGGACTGCCAGATATCATTAAAAATATCAAGTAAAACAGAGAGAGAAGTAAAAGGTAAGTGTTTTAAAAACTGGTAATGAACTTTATCTTGGCCAGGAGAAGAATCGTGAGCTTTATTCAGAGCAGATTTTAATTCTTTAAAGGTGAAGAGTTTATTATAATGCTCTGAATTAGAAGAGATGAAATTAAGTTTTTTCTTTTCTTCTCTGGCTTTATTCCTCTGAAACTTTTCAGAATAGTTTGCAGAGGAGGACTTTTTGCAAAAGGTGTCGGCAAGAGCATCAGCTATATCCTGGGGTGATTCCAACGAAGTATTGTTAACTTCAAGGTGACTAAGAGGGGGTTGGCCTTTGCCATTGATCTTTCTGATCAAGTCCCAGGCTTTTTTAGTAGTAGTTCTACTATTTAATTTAGAAACATATTGTCTCCAAGCCTTGCGCTTACTTTCTCTAATGGTACGACGAGCCTTTGCCCTGGAAATACGGAATAGGTTATGATTTTCTTTGGTAGGTCTGAGGTTAAACTTTCTAAGGGCTTGTTTTCTGTCTCTGACAGCCTGTTTACAATCTTCATTGTACCAAGGCTTGTCAGGACGTTTTGGATTTGTCGAGGTCTGAGGGACGGACTGTTTAGCTGCATCAATTAATAGGGAAGTGAAAAGTTTTGCGGGATCATCGCAATCACCAAATTTGTCATGTGTAATGGTCTGTTCACAGAGGGTTTCAAATCTATTCCAACTGGCTTTGGAGAGCTTCCATTTCTGCGGTTTTATGCTGCTGGATGGTTGTGTAGATGAAAAGATAATAGGGAAGTGATCACTTTCACACAAATCCTCTTTCACTTTCCAACTGAAATTGGGAAGTAGGACTGGGCTGCATAAAGTTAAATCAATAGATGAGTAAGATCCAGTTGCTGGATGTAGGTAGGTTTTGGACTTGTTATCATTCATGAAAGAGAAAGAGTTGTTCGAAATGAAGCTCTCCAACTGTAAACCTCTCTGGTTAGTGTCATCGCAACCCCACATAACATTGTGACCATTAAAGTCCCCAGCAAGAATATAGGGGGATGGCAATTGGGAAATGAGATCATTCAGATTGGTCTCATTAATAGGTGTGCTCGGGGGGAGATATAAAGAACATAGTGTAACGGCACTGTGTAAAGATAATCTGATGGCAACAGCTTGCAAGTTTGTGTTAAGAGAGATAACTTTATGAGGTATACTGTTATTAACAATAACAGAAACACCACCTCTAGCTTTCTCGCCTTCGGTAAAGACTTTATTGTAAATGGAATGGTATTTGATAGTTCGTCAAAGTTTGACTTCAGACCTCGACAATTCCACTGGATTATGGTATCCATTGTGCATGAAGAAAGTATAAAAGCTAAAGTAAAAAAAGAGGCTGTAAACCAATGCATTTTAAAATAGATTGATTAAGACTTCATTACAGTTGTCTAGGGTTTGGACGAGTGCCAAGTGTCAGTGTCCTTGTTCCAAGTATCTTTAGAAATGGACCAGATAGAGGCTTCTGAATCTGAAGCCTCACCTTCCAGATTTTCAGCATCTGCATCCATGTCCTCCAGCTCCGAAAATCTGTTGGAGGTAGGGACAGGATCATTTACTCTGACTGTGATTTCACAAGATTTATGGGAATCTCTAGATTGTGGTTTAGGTTTGGGAGAAGACCTTTTAGGAGATCGAGGTGTATGATTAGATTTGTTATCTTTAGATGAAACATTAGATTTTATTGTAGACTGTGAAGATGGAGGTTGGGGTTTCTTTGGAGGCTGTTGTGAAGGGGGAGATGGCTTTGAAGGTTTTTTTGAAGAGATATTTTGCGAAGAGGTAGACGGCTTTGAAGTTTTTTGTGAAGAAATCTTGAATATTAACCCTTTGCCAAACAATTCCATGTTTTAATGACACCGGGGAAGAATCCCTTTGAAAATATTGCGGAAAAAGGAGAAAATGCTGATAACCATCATTTTCTCCTTTTCTCACATTTTTTTCTGCCCTTTTGGAATCACGTTTCATCAGTTCAGCCGCATTTAATTTATGGTCTACAACAGCTTTAAATTTGGACGAGTGTAAAATTTTTGGTTTTGTAAAGAGAGTTAAATAGTTAACTACATCTTGTGCTTCTGGATATTGACTCATTGATTGTATTGTGTTTAACGTCGTTTTCAACATAATTTCAGTGATATTGCGGCGGCCAGAGCAACTATCCATGCTTTCCTGGAGTTTCTTTTACCAGCACTACCCCAACTCAATGACCTTTTGCGGACAGTGTGAACTAAGATCAGACAGCACAGAGCGTGCAGTCTGATCTTGAATCTACACTGTCCGATAAGAGGATATTTTTTTTTCAAAAATGTAACTTTGAAATAGCAATATTCAGGTGTTTACCATCGGCTTGAAAGTTTCATTTAACATTTTTAGCAGGTTGAGGGTTAAACTTAACTTGGATTACAGTTAACCAATAGCACGCATAGCCCCAGCAGCTCAGTCGGTAGTGTACAGGACTTGGGAACAGGCGGTTGCTGGTGCGATCCCCGACTCGGCAAATTTCTTTCCGAGGATCGATGATAGTCATTGTGACAGGATTCATTTCTCTCTCACGTTTCGACGATGGTTATAATATAAATGTGGGAAAGCAGCCAGTGGCTTGGGAAGAATATTGTGCGGAGTACCGGTAAAAGAAACTCCAGGAAAGCATGGATATGTGCACTGTCCACTGCTACATAACCGAAATAATGTTGAAAACAGGCTTAAACACCATACAAACAATCAATCAATCAAATTCGCTAGCCTGTCAGTACTTTCAGTACTTTGATTAACACAGTGGCATAGAGTCTTTTAAAGTCGTTCAACGGTAGTAGGCTACAATGTTGCACGAGGTAATGCGAACAGACTAATAGTCGCATTCAAAACACATTCGAGCGCACGACTGGTAATTAGAGATTCCTAATACCCGAACGGCGCCTGAACGATCAAATACAATATCCAAGTCAAGCATGCTCGTGTGTCTTGTTGTTTAATGGTTTGCAACGTTGTGCGGTACTCGTAGGGTATACGACTGTTAGTGCGACTAAGTGCAAGTATTTAGATCGCATGTAGCCGTGTCAGAATTTTGAACATGCTCTAAATTCTAGAGACCGCTTGCGACTTTGCAATGGCTGCGACCAGTCGCAAGACACCATTAATGCGAGTGGTCGTGAAACATTGTTGCAGGCGGTCGTAAACTGGTCGCGAAGCAATTGTGAAAGGGGCTTTATTGAACCTATTGCTATTATACGTATGAATGCCTTCTCGACTGACTAAGCATAATTGCACGTCATTATGGACTCGAAAATTAATACATTCACAGCCGTTACGTTTCACCTTTCTTTTTCATCGCCTGAGGGAACGTTAAAGTATAAATAGCCGTTCTGTTTGTGATGAGATACTTGACATCATAAACATGTCATAAGCAAGATAGATCGTCATTACAAACAACGGACAGGATGGGCCAGTGAATTGAAGAGTTTATATATATGTACACAAAATTCTAAATGCTTCATTTCATTGCTCTCGTTTGAAGTTTCACTGTTTACCAAACGACAAAATTTTGACTGGTCCAAATTCAAAGCATTTGCTGACGACAAAATAAACGTGACTCAAAAAACTGGAACTCGTTTTGGGAGTGACAGAAAACATTGTGGGAAAGGGGGAAAGTGCTGGTTACCAGCATTTTCTCCTTTTCCCACAATGTTTTCAATGGGCTTTTTCTTCAAGGTCGTTATAACTCGTGATCGTGTGATAAAGGATTATAAAATATCATTCTACAATGTTTTTCTTTTTTAAAGTAGATCACAGTGAACGTCTGTACAATAAATATTTCTTACCCCTAAGTTTCATGTTTATTATTCAACACATGTAAGTCAATAGATATAGGTTTACGATGCTCTCTACCCTATCAGAGACAAATTCCACCTTTGAGCCAAACTGACTTTGTAGTCTGCAATACTTCCAGCGTGGATAAGTCTAAAACTTTGCCGTCTGGTACAGAATTAAAACAATAATGAGCTATGATCTGTGAAAAGGGGGCTTAATGTATCTTCAAAAAGTATCGACCTATGTCTGCGCAGGCTGACCTTAGCCGAAATTTGTTGCTATTTGTAAATTTTTCGCATGTAAGAGGGCACTTTTATCTCATGATGCAGTCGGTTGTTAAACAAAATGGATGTTATAGATCCATAATTATGAAATAACTTGGTTGGTATGATGCATCTCGGAGATGTTTTAAGCCCCCTTTTGCCAGAGCATGGCTCACATAAATGTTTGGTGAAGGATTAAGTCACGATTGACTTTCTCCTGTAAACTCTAGCGGACATTTTCAAACAGGAATATTTTCTTTTGTTGTACAGAAACCACCCAGCTTTTTGCCGACCTTCAAAAACCCCTGCTGGTTTTCATCTACGAAACAATTACGATGTCTTCCATTCTTTCAAGTTATTGGGATGGACAAATCGGGTTCGACCGATCTATTCGACAGAATCGCTATGCACCCGGATGTTACACATAACAAAGGGATTCTGGGTAAAGAGACCATGTGGTGGTCATGGAGACGATATGGTACGACAGATGATTTTTTTTTTTATATATATATGAATTCCATTACTTCGGTGTCATCATTGTAAAAAACAATATTCAAATCACTACCAATAATGTTAAATTTTGATTAACTTAGAATAGGTGAGATATAACAAACACAGTAAAATACGGTATACTTCCCTGCATATTCCAATAACAAACTCAGTAAAATACTTTATACTTCTCTGCATATTCCATGATACATGCATCTTTTTATGATTGCCACTACTCTCGACCTTTTTCGTACATAATCGTTACTACCGAGGATTTTGTTAGGGATACTAGTATGCCGAGAGCATCTGCCTCAGTACCTTTCACTCTGTCACTCTGACCGTGTATTTAGCTAGTATTTACTATCGGGCTGTCTTTCTCATTTAACCATGAAATTAATTATGTTTTCGTAGCACATTCAAAAAAAGTAGAAGTTGTTTTGAGACCTCTTGAGTAAGGAAGAAAACTCTTTCGTGTATTTCAATGCATATACCTAATACTGTGAATGATTCAGTAATTATAAATTAGTCAGCCATATCATCATGCGTTTTCTCATTCATCCAAAACCCGACCAGCTACTTGTTTAGATCTATTTATTTTGAGTCTTGTATTTAGTTCTTCATTCATTCAGCATATTTATTGCAGGTCACTGGCTGAAACGGGATCTCAAGAAGAAAGAAACGTTCCAACAATATGTTAACTACTTCAGCGTCGCTGCTAAAGCCATAGCCGCAAATACGAGCGCTAGCATCATTACAGGTATTGTTAACCCATTACAACACAGTCCCGAGTTTTACCGACCCTGAAGAAAAAGCCTGTTGAAAACATTGTGGGAAAAGGAGAAAATGCTGGTAACCAGCATTTTCTCCTTTTTATACGCCCGTCGAAGACGGGACGTATTATGGGATCACCCGTGGCGGGCGGGCGGCGTCCAGTTCTTTGTCCGGAGCATATCTCCAAAACTATACTACCTACGGTTATGAAATTTCATGCGTGGATAGATCTCATCAAGGGGGAGTGCAGTGCACAGGAATCATAACTCTTGCTTCCTTAATTTTTCAGTTATTGCCCTTTCTTGTTTTTCATACTTGAATTTTGTCCGGTGAATATCTCCAATACTATACTACCTACGGTTATGAAATTTCATGTCTGCATACATCTCATTAAGGGGGAGTGCAGTGCACAGGAATCATAACTCTTGCTTCCTTAATTTTTCAGTTATTGCCCTTTCTTCTTTTTCATACTTGCATTTTCTCCGGTGAATATCTCCAAAACTATACTACCTAGGGTTATGAAATTTCATGCCTGCATACATCTCATTAACGGGGAGTGCAGTGCACAGGAATCATAACTCTTCCTTCCTTAATTTTTGACTTATTTTCATACTTGAATTTTGTCTCGAGCATATCTCCAAAACTATACTACCTATGGCTATGAAATTTCATGCGTAGATAGATCTCATCAACTGGGAGTGCAGTGCACATGAACCATAACTCTTGCTTAATTTTTGACTTATTGCTCTTTCTTTATTTTGAAACTTTTATTTTGTCCAGTGCATATCTTCAGAACTATACTAGCTAAGGATATGAAATTTCATGCGTGGATACATTCCATCAACGGGAAGATGCTGTGCATATAAAGTTCAACTCTTGCTTGCTTAATTTTTCAGTTATTGCCCTTTCTTGTTTTTTTTTCGAACTTGAATTTTGTATGATGCATATCTCTCAAACTATACTACCTCGGGTTATGAAATTTTAGGGCTGGATACATCTCATCAAGGGGTAGTGCAGTGCACATGAAATATAAATTGCTTATTTTTTATGCACCAGCATTTTCTCCTTTTCCCACAAGGTTTTCTACCCTTTCCAAAACAAATTTCAATTTTTGAGTTACATTTAGTTTGTCAACTGCAAATGATTTCAATTTGGAATAGTCCAAACTTTTGCTGTGTGGTAAAGAGTTAATAGTAATACAATAATAAACAAGAGTTCCGTGAACACAAATACACTGCCATTATCTTCAATCAACAGTAAAAAAAATATTCTGCACTACAATTTTTCTATACCTCCCCTTTATCATTATTATGCCCCAACTTTACAACTTGGGGTAAAACGGGCGTATCTTGCGACAATTTGCCGCTCTTGTTCCACAATGTTTTCTACCCAGCTTCTCAAAACAAATTTATTTATTTAGTGATGCTTATCTCGTCGTCTGCAAATGCTTTGAATATGGACTAGTTTAAAGTAACGTCATGTGGTTAGGAGTTAGTCTGATGGAACGCTGAGAATATGAATTTGAAAGTAACTTTATTGAAAAAAGACTTACATTTTCAAACTTAAGGTTAGTACTGCTGAGGTCGCATTGCCCGTGTAGTCGTTGTTGGTAAACGGTTTTACTTAGAGACTTATTTGGTCAGTCAAATATTTCAAGGCCCGACTGGGTAGCTTAGTGGTTAGGGTATCTGAATCGTGATCTGGTGGTTGCCAGTTCGATACCCGATTGCTGCAAACTTTCTTTCCGGCGATTTTTCGCCCCTCACCTCTGATGCAGATGAGAAAAAAGTCAGTGGCTTTGAAAGAAAGTTGTGTCAGTATTGTTGTGAGAAAACCAGGAAACAGATGCGTAGGTGCACTGACCGCCGTGATGTGACCTAAGCTGATAAAACGGCGTTAAACTCAACATACAAACTTTACCAATATTTTAAACTCGACGATATATTTTAGCGGCGCTCTGGCAAAAGAGGGTTTTATGCATCTCTGGGAAGCATGGTACCAAGCAAGCTATCGTATAATTATGGATCCATAAAGCCCGTTTTGTCTTACAACTGACTGAATCATGAAGTAAAATGGTCCTTTGATATACAGAAAAATAGACCAGTGGCAAAAAGTTTCGACCCAGGTCAGCCTGCGCAGCCTGACCTTGGCCAACAATGTTAAGTAGGTGCATTGAACCATCTTTTCATAGAGCATGACTCATTTAGTTTAGCGAACCAGAAATTGCGTTACTTTAATAATTTAGAGAATTCTTGAGAATAAGACTATGAATACAATTTAAAGTAGATGGTGGGTGGATACGGGCCCCTGTTTTCCCTCTAACTTTTTTGAGTTTCTGTAAGTTTCCTACGGCAAGGAGAGTCTAAAATGTATGAATGTTAAATTGTGGCTATACATTTCTCGGTATAGCAGTAATGCGCCGTTCATTCCGGTCGATTGCAAAATCAAATGAGCCATGCTCTGGCAAAAGGGGGCTTAAGGCATCCCCGTGATCCATGATACCAAGCAAGTCATTACATAATTATGGATCTATAAAATCCATTTTGTCTAACAACCGACTGAATCATGAGGTAAACTTGTCCTTGGACATACAGAAAATTGACCCATAGCGAAAAGTTTCGGCCCAGGTCAGCCTGCGCGGACTGCGCAGGCTGACCTGAGTAGATACTTTTCGCAGATGCATTAAGCCCCCTTTTCACAGAACACGATTCAAATGTATCATTATGGTGTAATTGTTATTACAAGTACGTGTACATTGCAGGCGATGGGACACCCATGGACTTGTGGGATATGAGCGGTTGGGTCAGTATACCACAGAACCACCCGCCATATCCTCCGACATTCCTCACCCCGCATCTTATAAAGCATGTAAACCCTAGTGTTAAATTACTGGTGATTCTTCGAGATCCAGTGGAAAGGTAATGATATCTATGAAATGTACGTCTACAACAGGAGCAGAACTGCGCAACAGTTACAGCTGAGAGAATGGTTTTAACTATTCAGACGAAAAAAATTAGACATGTTCAAATTGAAAACATTTACAGACGCACAAATCAAATGTGACTCAAATGAATGGATTGTCTATGAAAAAAATAGAAAACATTGTGGTATTTGGCATTTTCTCCTTTTTAGCTCACCTGGGCGCGAAGTGCTCAAGGTGAACTTTTGTGACCGTGCTGTCCGTCGTGCTGTGTCCGTCGTCCAAGCGTCAATAATTACCTTGTGTGCACTCTAGAGGCTATATTTTCAGTCATTTACTCATGAAACTTGGTGAAAATGTTTGTCTTGATAATATTTCGGACAAGTTCAAAATTGGGTCATGTCGGGTCAAAAAGCAGGTCACTGGGCCAAATCTTAAAAAAAAACCTTGTGTGCACTCTAGAGGCCACATTTTCAACTTGAAACACATGAAAGTTGGGTAGAATGTTTGTCTTGATGATACCTCGGATAAGTTCGAAATTGGGTCATATCGGGTCAAAAAGTAGGTCACTGGGCAAAATCTTAGAAAAAACTTGTGTGTACTCTAGAGGCCACAAACTTGGTCAGAATGTTTGTCTTGATAATATCTTGGACAATTTTGAAATTGGGTCATGTTGGGTCAAAAATTAGGTCACTGGGCCAAATCTTAGAAAAACCTTGTGTGCACTCTAGAGGCCACATTTTCAGCCTGAAACTTATGAAACTTAGTCAGAATGTTTGTATTGATAATATCTTGGACACGTTTGAAATTGGGTCATGTTGGGTCAAAAAGTAGGTCACTGGGCAAAATCTTAGAAAAAACTTGTGTGCCCTTTAGAGGCCATATTTTTAGCCTGAAACTCATGAAAGTTGGGTAGAATGTTTGTCTTTTGGTTAATATCTGGGACAAGTTTGAAATTGGGTCATGTCAAAAAGTAGGTCACTGGGCCTAAATCTTAGAAAAACCTTGTGTGCATTCTGGAGGCCACATTTGTTGTCGGATACTCATGAAACTAGGTCAGATCGTCTGTCTTGATGATATCTCAGACAAGTTTGAAATTGGGTCATGTCGGGTGAAAAAGTAGGTCACTGGGCCAAATTTTAAGAAAACCTTGAGTGCTCCATAGAGGCCACATTTTCAGTCTTATACCGATAAAGACTGGTTGATATCTCAGACAAGTTTTAAAGTGGGTCATGTCGGGGAAAAAATAGGTCACATTGTCAAATCTTAGATAAA
Organism: Tridacna gigas; assembly: GCA_945859785.2. Classification (NCBI taxonomy): domain Eukaryota; kingdom Metazoa; phylum Mollusca; class Bivalvia; order Cardiida; family Cardiidae; genus Tridacna; species Tridacna gigas. The sequence goes on along the minus strand of OX244030.2, from coordinate 43,761,724 downwards.
CCTTGTATGCACTCCAGAGGCCACATTTTCGATTTGATTCTCATGAAACTTGTTCAGAAAGTTTGCCTTGATGATATCTTGGATAAGTTTCAAAGTGGGTCACATCTGGTCAAAAAGTAGGTTACTGGACCAAATCTTAGGAAAACCTTGTAGAGGCCACATTTTCAGTCTGATACTCATGAAACTTAGTCAGAATGTTTGTTTTAATGGTATCTTGTACAAGTTTGGAATTTAGTCAAATTGGGTCAAAAAGTAGGTCATTACACTCACGTGTTTTTCATCATTAAAACCAGGATCTCTTCAGCTTTATCAACTGTAGATGACTTTACTCAAGTGAGCGCTTTAGGGCCAATGGCCCTCTTGTTACCACAACAATCCAAAAGCTGTCTTTCCCATGGCCGAAGGAACTATTTTGTGGCAAAGGGTGTTGGATCTGAAGGGAAAGACAAATTTTTGAAGTTATGTATGTGTGGTTTTTGTTAAACAATGACATTATCTCCCTTTATATCTTTTGTAACAGTGATCGTATAAGGTTACGATCCCCATTTGAAATAAAAAAGAAACACACTAAATTTTTAAAATGTATTCTAGATACCAGACAACAAAGCCTTCGGATCGTCAATATTAAATGATGTGCAGACGACAGTATAATTGTGGCTCAAATGGTGGGATTTGGGTTTGCTAGAGTGGAAAACATCGGTTAGAACGGAGGGAAAGAAGGTTTTCCACAATGTTTTCATGAGCCTGCGTCTTCGTGGTCGTAAAAATACGGGATCGGTAGAAAAAGGAATAAACCTTGTGGTGGATGTTGGCTTCATCATTTCACTTTTCAATTTCAGGTTATTCAGTGACTACTTTTTCCTCGGTTTGGGAAAAATGTCCCCTCAAGCATTCCATAGTAATCTGCTTAAATCTATAGAGCTGTTAAGTAACTGTACACGGACTCTGTCTCTCAAGATGTGCTTATTCAAAAGGGAGTTCCACAGTCGAGTGCCGGTATGTATACGTGTATCCTCTCTTTTTCTTTTACTAGTTTGTAGTGTGTTCATGAATACTTTGCTTCGAGATGTCGATTATGCTCTCTGTCTCTCTCTCTCTCTCGCAATATATTCTAGCAGACATTTCAATTGAAGATCAGACTGCAAAGAATGCTGCCTGATCTTTTACCCACCTGGACGTTACTTATGTACTCTTACTACACTTATCAAAATTGAAATTGATAATTATACTCTTAGCTCTTTTTGAGACATTTTAAAAAAGATAAGAATATAAGTATCTCACTGTCACAGTAACCCAATGGAATATAATAGAGTTTCAAAAAGGAAACATGCGCAAACTGGTAAGCAGAGAAAACTGTGGCATGTGTCATTAATCGTTTTTACGCAGAATTTCAACTTTTCGAGGGTTTCACCATACTGCACAGCCAGTAATCCACGAAAACTCCCACTTGTACAATTTCTATATATCGAAGATCGAACTCGGATTACTACAGAATAATTGCCTTATTCCTGTACCACACAATCCCGGGTTTTATCGACCCTGAAGAAAACCTATGAAATCATTGTGGGAAAGGAGAAAATCCCTGGTAACCAGGATTTTCTCCTTTTCCAACGATGTTTTCCATCCTGTCAATACAGAAATCATCACAAAGCTTCATTTATTTTGTAGTCTGCTTGTGCTATCAATTTGGTCTAGTCCAAAGTTTTGTCGTTTGGTAAAGAGTTAAAATTTTGTCGTTTGGTATAGAGTTAAACTTCCGCATAGGACCATCACGCATATGTTTAAATTCGAGATTGTTTTGCTCTTATAGGCAAGGATTCACCTGGGATTTTATTCCATTTATCTTCGAGAGTGGTTGAAGGTATTTCCACGAGAACAGTTCCATATACTAAGAACAGAAGATTATTCAAAGAACATGACGAAACATATGGAGGACGTGTTTCAATTCCTGGGCTTAAGTAAGTCATTTGTTTGCATGCATAAATAAGGGGTTGTAATTTGGGATACAAAGAGAAATACATGTATCTCTTCTTTACTCCAATACTCCAGGTCGTGGGTATGCCTACGCATTGTCTCTCAGAAAATTCTAATGATTGTCCATAACCTAGGTTGCGATAGAAATTTTATTCTATACATTTTAATCATAATGCCCCAACTCATGTGAACATCTGAAGTATTGCAGGTATTAGAACCCGAAACAAAACGTGAAGTCTGATCTTGAATTTACACCGTCCGCTACCTGCTTGTAACACTATGAAGAAAATTATAAATTGTCTTTAAACGCAGTGGAAATCTACTTTTGGGCCTGCGAGAAGCCGACTTTGTTTAATTGACAGAGAAAGAGTTAAATCTTGGCATTCTGAGGACAAGAGTTCTTGCTTTTTGACGACATCATAGATCAAGATAAGACTAGTCTTTATAAAACGTCTGTGTTATCTGCGCATGGCATTTTTCTTCGAAGCTTGATCAGTCTGCTATGAAGCATCACTATCCTGTACAGGATAAATATTAATACACGGTGCGCATAACTCTAAACAAATGGTGGCAAGTGGGAAATTTCTATAACAATACGTCTGTAAAGAAATCAAGTGTGCTTTTCGCTCTAAATTTCTTAAAAATATAATTATTTCGAATGGGAAAAATAATATAAAAAAAAACTACTTAGTACCATTGTTTACTGCAAATCTTGCATTACAGTTTCTAAATATAGATTAAAGAAAAACCGGAATTCGTGCAGAGTTTTTCACAGACTTTAATACCAAAACAAATGTCTCCACCATGCTGGGCCTATATCGGGGCTGTTTCCCAGCTCTGTAGGGGCTGTAATTATTCAGGGATCTTATATACACACGTATATATATGATCTCTAGTTTATTTAATGACTGTTGCATGTGTAATAAATATGCTAGCGAGCCATGGCAGGATGAATCGTAGCTTTTAGCGTTGTTTTGAATAAACGCACATGTATATTTTATTTTGAAATTCGCTGCGTCGATTCCATCTGGAAAAACAGTGCGATTTTGTACCCAGAATGCCCAAATCAGATGTGTATGTACGGAGTATAGGTATGTATGCAGGCAGGCTCAAGGAAGAGGCCCTACTGTGTCATATGTGGATTAAAAAGCAAATCTCTGAAAGGGGGAGTTAAGGTGCTGTAAGAAGTACTATGCTTGTCACGCCTGTCTTTGGTTTTATGCTAGATCGGGTGTATTTGAAAAATGCCACCTAGCGGAATATAATGAAGTGTATGACGGCATTTCGTTCGATTGTCTGACATTGGATTTACAATGAGTGTACATTGTACTTGGTTTGCTAATTTGAGATTGTGTATTCTTTAAAGTAGCACATACATTGTTCTTTGATTGAGTTAGTACACATTTCCACATGTATACATCTATCTGCTAGTATGTTTGATTAGGCTCCATTTGTTGTTTTTCTTCCCCAGGAAAGTTACCGGAACCGGAAATGGCAATGATCGGCAAGTCCACACGAAAGCATGTCACAAAGAGAAAGAAAAAGGCGACAATGTTACCAGAATCAAGAGTGATACTTGAACGCTTGTACGAAAATTTTAACCTTGAACTTGCTACCATCCTTAATGATTGGAAATATACATGGGATAAAAAAAGCTGACAGGAGCCGTACCCTTTACCATACTGTAAAATTCTAGACATGTCTGTAGAAAAACTGCAGTCAACAAATTAATCGCGGCTAAAAATGCTGGGATTTTCTTTAAAATGCTAGTAAACCTTTTGAAAATAGGAGAAAATACTGATTACATACATGCATTTTTCTGCTTATCCCTCAATGTTTTAAAAGCCTGGGTCTTTTAACACGGGATCGTTTGGTAAAAGCGAAAAACAATGTCCAGAAACCTGTGCGGTACGTGTGTCTACGTCATCATTCCACTGCATCTGTGAATTACTATGCTCGTTGATTTTACACTTGTCCGAATCGCAAAGCTTTTGCGGCGATAAATTGATTGTGACTCAGTTGTTGAGACTTGTCTTTTAAAGGGTAGAAAACGTTGTTCGAAAAGGAGAAAATGCTGGTTAACCGCATTTTCTACGTTTCCCTCAATATTTTCAAAAGCCTTCTTTCTCAGGGTCGTTAAAATAAGGGATAATTTAATAATCGGCTAAAAGAAGAGATGATCGAATTCTCAGAGCAGACTGCATATTATGGAAAGAAAGAAAATCGTGAGGTAGTTGCTTAGACCAACGGCATTGCTTCCAAAGCGGTCAACCGTTATGTACAAAGTTTGGGCAATCAGTTAAACTTTACGGTCAATAAAAATTCAAATTGTATTGGAGAAAAATATCAATATGTCTAGGAAATATGATTACAGACTTTACCAGCTATATTTTCTGTCGCCACCCAAAGTACAACAGATGATGCGAATACGCCTAAAGAAGTCTGTTATGAAGGTCAAGTACGCAAAATGCCGAGATTAGCTGACGTTGAATAACGTGGAGTTCATGCGTCTCGTAGTTGAACGAAATTTATTAATCTACGATTTAGATAGAGAGAGAATTCAAACTAGAAACCTGTGTGCATCTTTCGTACATAGTTGCATGGTTTCTTTGTAACTAACGCACTATTGTAACATGTAATTATTTTTTCAATGATAAAGCAAATGAGGTATACAGGGATGCAGGATCAACACTTTTTTGTGACACTGAATTATAAGCGATTGCATAAATATCTTACCGCCCATAACTCTTTAAAAGACTACAAAATTTTGGACTTGTCCAAATTTAAAGCATTTGCAGACGACATGCAAATGTGATTCAAAAATTGAAATTAGCATGTGGAAAGGTAGAAAACATTGCGAGAAAAGGAGAAAATGCTGGTTATCATTTGGTTAGCATTTTATCCTCTTCCCACTATGTTTTCAGAAGGCTTCTTACTCGGGGTCGTTAAAACTCGGGAGTGTGTGGTAAAGGGTTAATCCTCAGAGCGCCAAGAAAAACTTATGGTGCCTTTACAGACGGTGTAGATTCAAGATCAGACCATAAGCCTCTGAAATTCCATTGGTCTATCACGGGATAACGAAATTTTCCTTGGCGGACACCGTTACTATAAACAGTACACTGGCAACTCGTTGTCTGCGCATGTCATATTCTTCGAAGATTATCCTGTCTGCTATGACGCATCACATGATAAAAAATAGACATATATCAATACACGCTGCGTAAATTGCCGCTTAAAAAGTGCAGGCGAAAATGGCAATAAATAATACCTCTGTGGAAAAATCAAGCCAGTCTTTCGCTACAAATTTCTTAGAAGATGTAAATGATTTCAAACGGGGAAAATATCTTTAGAATACCAACTGTTTACTGCAAATCTCTGTCAACAGTTTCAAAATATAGACATGGGGAAAACCGGAATTTGTGAAACGAACTGACAACAAAAGTAACGTCCCCACCTTGCTGGGCTTAAACCGGGGGCTCTTTCCCAAGCTTTTGGGAGCTTATGTTTATAAATGGCTGGTGCATAGGTTGTATGCTAGTATAGAGTAACTGGTCTCTATAAGAATATAAATAACAGTGTAGCCGGCAACTTACGGTTATCTGGATATAGTATTCAGAACGTCTGGCCGGCCAGTCTGTTGAGTCTCCTTAACAGTTCCTCGTAAGGGGTTGTTCAGCTAGTGTTAAACTATTAAAGGTCTGTTCTGTTGAAGGCAGAGGAGTCGAGTGCCTGAATCTCGGAGTGGTCCAGGCCCAGGTAAACACCTGCGCATGCGCAGGATGGGCCGCTGTATTTCCATTGGACAATTCCCAAAGTTGTTTATAAGCAACTCTTCGCCTAAACTCGGGTAGATTCCGGGATCCGAACTTCTCCCGGAAAGTAACGATACTACACTCCTCCCCGTTTTATTAAAAAGACCCCTTTTCTATAAATGTACCCTTAAAATCCTAAAAATGATTTCTCCCCCCTAACTTATACAGTGTAAAATACTAAAAAGAATAACAAAACTTTTCCTCCCCCCTTATTGCTATCTGTCTAAAAACATAAGACCTAGTACACATCCAGGGACCCTTATGGTCTTGGGAAATCTACATGGATCTCAAGAGAGGGCTATACATGGTTAGATCAGACATCGAAACCTATGGAAACCTATACAACCTCCTTGTATTCTCGAGGGCACAACGCATTAGCTCCCCATATTCCATTCCTCTTCTCCGAGCCACCCTGTCTCCCGCATCACCTAGGAAAGCAGGAGTGCTCCAAGACAGGCCCGTATGGGTTGGAAAATAAGGAGCATCTTTTTCCAGAAGCAGTCTATTTAAAGGTACCTCACTCAACCCAAGACGTTGCTCCCCCGAGAAGCTTGTAACCAAGGCTGTGAACCCAAAATAACAATTAGTAAAGACACTTGTCCATTCCGCAATATCTTCTTTCCTACCCTTAAAACAATGCAGATGGATGGGTTGAAGGGGTGCACAGTATTGCCGAACCAATGATAATGCTCTAGAATACAATGACACACCTTCCTCCGATTCATTACCTCTTAAATGCAAAACCAGAAGTTTCCTGACACATGAAGAGGCTAAGAGATTGCAAAATACTTCTTGCTGAAAGGGCCAAGTGTCTCTTGGTTCCGTCATGTCCAAACCAATCTCTCCCAATGCTACTAGCCGAGGGTTAGCTAGAAGCTCACAAAAACGTTCTTCTAGAGCAGGTGTAAATTGCTGTATTTTCCTCGGGTGAACACCAATGGCAATTCTCAAGCTGGGATCAGTCGGCAAGACACTAGGAAACTCCTCAGGGTCACAGTACACCGCTACAGCACACACAAGATCCAGATATTTGGTGGGTTTATGTTTGAGATTGAAGTTCAGAACTTCACTAAGCTTACTAGCTTTTGAAGCTCTGCCCCACAATTTCCTTGCTACACGGTCCAGATGTATGTGGCTATCTATTGCAACTACAGTATCTTTTAAAATGGCGGTGTTCGTATCAGTCTCCATTTGATTCATAGTTTCGATGTTTTGGACATCCCTGCATGCGGGCACTGCCCGACTGCCCTGCAAGGGACCCCCAGATGTCTGAGCTTTTGACGAGGGTTGCCCAACTTTTTTCCCACTCCTGGCACCTTTGAATTTATCAAAAAATTGGCGTCGCTGCTCCGCTGATAACAGATTTAGAACTGCCACTAGGCAGCACCAATGTATCAAGCAAGCAGGTGAATTTAGGGGCTTTAGCCTGAAATGATCTGGGAGCTTCCAGCCTGTATGGTTGCACAGTGCCACCATTTCTTTGGATGCTCTCAATGTAATCAGGCAGTCGCCTTTCAGACACTCTGAGTCTTTGATTTTGGGAATGATATCTTCAAGTGGGCCCTCCTGGCTAAATAATAATTGCCTCAATACCCTCAGCCCGTGAACACGTCTCTCTTGGAAAGCCGGGTCACTCATTAATATGGTTGGGACCTCATCATAAAATACTTTAGGCAAGTGCATTTTGTTCACATGGGCTCGCAGAGAACGTGTCCTAGTCCCACAACCCATATAGGGGCAAGAAGAACCCGTTCCCCGTAGCAGTGGCTGAATGACAGGAGGCAGCTCCCCATGCAAAGTAACTTGTCGGGTCATCTCCGTGGAAGTGTCAGTTGACAATGTCACGCTCACACCCCCACCCAAACAACTTAGTAATTTGCCCGACCCACTAGAACCTTGTGTCTCTGACGATATGCACCCAGGTCCCTTCACCTCTTCAGCAATTTCTACTGTTACAGGGTCTTTTGGTGAAGCACCAATGTTACTGATATCCCGTAAGGGTGAAATATGACCAGGCTGCAACTCAATTTCCTCCGGTTCAGATAAATCTTTTTCTCTGGGTGGACAGAGGTTGCTGGACACATCAGGAACAGCGGATTCCCCGTAGTACCTGATATCTCTACTAGGGGCCAACACGTCTCTATCCGGCTGCACTCTCACTTTCGGCAAGGACACACGATTTCTTTTTTTATTTTTATGGGGCATGTTATTTAAGATCCACTGGTTACTGAAATGGACAGTAGCATCCAGTTGTGCTTGCTCAACCCAAGACCAATTGCTCCGTTTTTTAGCTAGACGGTAACACTGAATTACCAGTCTAGTAAAATCGTCTTTTTTAACGAAACCTAAACCTAAAGTGTAAAATAGGTCCCTGGAAGGTATCAAAATACCCTGGCCCAATTTCCCTTCCACCACTTTGATGGCTTGGGCTGCTTGTTCCGATATGTTCGTTTGTTGTGGATTACTTGATGCCATTTTTTGGTCCTTCTTAATAAGTCAATGGGTATACCTGTAACATAACGGAATCATAAATTCCTAGTTCCCATTTTTTTTAAAACTTGAATTACTATTAAAAGTAAACATTTTAAGAGGGCGTATCACATTCATATTTTATCACAGTCTACGGACACCGGTTATCACGTTTGTGGTGCTTCCACAATCTTGATCGCTCTTACAGAGTTTCAAGAGCAGTCTTGGTTGACAGGTAAGCACTTTGGACTCATATATTTGTCTATTTTTCTGGCTTGTGTGGGAGTTACCCGCATACAATGCCCATGAAACCACTCTGTACACGAGTCACATTGAATCATGAACTCCCCCCGATATGGCTTTCGACATAGGCAGTACAAAATCTCCCTGTCCCTATTTGGACTAGGTACGAAATGTTTTCGGTATCGTAGGAACCATGATGGGAGTTCTTTATCCTTACAGATTTTCATTCTATCATGGTGGGCGATTGCTATGGAACTTTTTAATTTTACCCTGTAAGTGTAGGCAGTCAATTTTTGGATAACTATCCCAGGACCTTTCCAGATGGGTTGCAACTTTTGGCTTAAGCTTTTGTGCCCGGGGTTTTCATAAATGAAAATTACGTCTCCTTCGTTGAAGGAACGCTCGAGAACTCTCAAGTCATGGTCACGCTTCATTCGAAGATGACTGAATTCAAGCACTTCCCGAGCCGTTTTATGGGCTTGAAACATTGCTTTTTGTAAATTTGCGCAATATTCGGGATAATTATCATGTGTTTGGCCGCCGATAGGAAATACAAGATCTACAGGGAGATTGATTTTTCGGCCAAGCATTAACATATTGGGCGTAAACCCAGTTTGCCTGTTAATACTGGCTCGAATGGCCCCTGCAATTTGTGGTACCCATAAATCCCAATCTTTTGTTGACCCCTGGATATAGCACCTTAATGCATCCATAAGAGTCCTATTGAAACGTTCCACTTGCCCATTCCCCGATGGCCTGTAAGGTGTGGTTCTTGTTTTGTGCATACCCGTCATTTTACATAGTTCGGCAAATAAGGTACTCTCAAAATTTCGCCCTTGATCACTAAAAATTTCAAAGGGAAAACCAAAACGAGAACAGAACTCACTCACCAGAGCTCTCGCAGTTACCTCTGCTGTTTGTGAGGGCAATGGAATACATTCCACCCACTTGGTGAACTGATCTACCAACATAAGTATGTACTCATTGCCCCTTGAAGTTTTTGAAAGAGAGCCCAGAAAATCAGTGTGTACCCTCTCTAGAGGTGAACCGGATTGGTGTAGTTGTAGAGCTGATCTATTTTTTCTATTGGGTTTTTTATACTTATTGCACAGGCTACATGAAATTACATAATTCTGGATGTCTTGATCCGTATTATACCAATAGAATTTCATCCGGATTCTGTCCCTAGTACGAACGATACCCTGATGCCCTCCCATCGGTATTTTATGATTTAAGATCATAATTTCTTTTTGGAGACTCGCGGGTACAACAAAACGTAATTCAGAAGACTGTGGAGATTTCTTCCACAATAAACCGTTTTTTACAAGAAAGGTTTCTTTATTTATCCAGATATGCTTGGCGGCAGGGCTGGAACGGAAAAGCGCGCCTTCCGGAGGTTCCCTGCCATCCCGACACCGAGCTAAAACAAATCTCAATGGCTCTTCCTTGTTTTGGAGTTCTGATAATTGTTCTGTCGTATAGCCCCAGTCCCTCAGTGATTTCAACTCGCCTGTGGACGTTTCGAGTACCTAATTTGTCTCATTTAAATTAGAGGTGGTCATGGACTGGTTTGTTCTTAATTGCCCTGTGGGTGGCATGTTGCCCACTGAAGGCAACACGTCATCCACAGAGTCTGCAAAAGCGGACCAGTTCTTATGAGCTCTTTGACAATAGGTGCATACCCTACAGGGTAACTCTGCCAATTTACAGCCCATTTTGTAGTTGTTGCATGTATCACCGACAGGGATTCTAGAGAGGGCATCCGCGTTTTGGTGTTTGTTTCCAGGGCGATGCTGAATTGTCATGCTGTATTGGGCCAATTCCTCCAACCATCTTGCCAGTTGACCTTGTGGACTTTTAAAACTTAATAACCACGTCAAACTGCTGTGGTCTGAGCGGATTAAGAATCGGCGCCCCAACAGATAGTGCCTGAACTGACGACTAAAACGCACCACTGCAAGAAGTTCCTTACGAGTGGTACAATACCTCCTCTGCTCAGGCGATAGAGAGAGACTAGCATAAGAAATAACTTTCTCCTGACTTCCCTGTACTTGTGATAATTGGGCTCCTATGGCGTTTTGAGATGCATCCGTATCGAGAATGAATAAACCCGTCCTATCAGGTAAACCCAACACTGGAGCTGATGTTAAAGCTTTCTTTATTTTTGTGAATGACTCCTGTTCTGCAGACCCCCATTTGAACTCATTCTTTCCGGTAAGTGCATATAGTGGAACAGCTAGACCTGCAAAGTCCCTTATAAACCCTCTATGGTAATAGGCCAACCCCAAGAAACGCTCCACGTCTTTGGAACTTTGGGGCACCGGCCAATTTTCCACATCCCTAACCTGTTCTTTGCTTATTTCCAACCCTTCGCCCGAAACCAATCTACCTAAAAATTCTACCTTCCGTTGGAAGAAAAGACATTTTTTGGGTTTTAATTTAAGTTGATACTTTCTCTTCCCTAAGATTTGAGAGATGGTCGTTAAAACTTATACCTATTACCATAATGTCATCCAGAAAGGCTAGAACTATATTCCAGATAAGCCCCCTCAATACCAAGTTGATTGCTCTTGCAAAGGTGGCTGGTGCATTACAGAGACCAAAAGCCATTTTCACAAATTGGAACAATCCATATTTTGTAATAAATGCAGTTTTCGGCTGGTCCTCTTCTGCAATTGGTATTTGCCAATATGCTGAATTAGCATCCAGTTTTGAAAACCACACATTACCAGAGAGGGTATCTAAACACTCCTCAATAATGGGTAAAGGGTAAGTATCCTTCTTCGTTACATTGTTAAGGGCTCTAAAATCTAAACACCACCTTACACTACCGTCTCTTTTTCTAATTAGAACCGGGGGAGAGGCCCAGTCTGAAATTGAAGGTGTTATCACCCCTGCATTCAGCATTTTATTCAAATGGTCCTCCTCTTCATTAGCAAACTCAATGGGGGTACGCCGCATTTTTTGTTTTATGGGCCTTGCATAACCAGTGTCAATTTTGTGCTCTAACAAATTGAAGTTACCCAAATCATAATCATTTTTTGAAAAAACATACTGATATTCTATTAAAAGACTTTTAAATTTCATAGATTGCTCCAGTGTCAAGTTATTTTTAGAAATCTCTAATATTATTTTTAAATGCTCAGGCAGTTCTTCCCCACCACGATTTACCATTGTCCGGTTAATTTTTGCATTAGCATAAATATCCTCTGGTACTGGATGGGTTTGCGTAAATTCATGGGCAGATCCTAGTTTTGTATTTTTTCTCAAAGTTTGGTGATTATTGGTCAGATTCAAGACACATGTTACGGGATTTTTTGAGCTCATTAAACTTTTACTTACAATTAAGTTTTTGACATTGGCTGGTTCAATGTAGAATTGATCTGAATTTGAATCACAGCTACAACTCACCAACTTCACAGAATTTGGAGGAATTACTGTTCTTCTGGTGTTTGTTTGCTACTCATTCTTATTTTGAGATTACCCAATACAAATGTGGAAGTACTGATGTTAATATCTACCTTGTATCTTTTCAGGAAATCTAAACCTAGTAACATATCATCCTCTATGAGTGCTACATAAACCCATTCTTTGAAGATGTTATCCTCCAATTTTACTTCTACAGGGCCTACAACAAAACCTAACATATCTAAATTTTTCCCTGCAGTATAGAGTTTAACTGTTTTGACAGTTTCTGGTTTTGGATTTAATCTGCGATATATTCCATCAGAGATAAGGGTTACTTCTGCAGCTGAATCTACTACAGCTTGCAAATTTACCCCACCTACTGAAACCGGAATTCTTAACATATTTCCTGATTTTAGTTGCTGAACATAAATCTCATCAGTTTCCAAAATCAACGACGGAATGTGATTGATAATCTGCCCCACCCCCTCGGTACTTCTACTGTCTGAACATTCGAAATTTTGGCCTTTCTTAACCTCATTCGGGGTCGGAGTTATGCCTCCTTGTCCGACCCTGACCCGTTTCCGATTCATACCCTTCTGCACAAAATGAAACCGACTTGGATAGTTGTCTTTTTCGTGACGGGCAGTCTTTAATAAAATGACCAAGACCCCCACATTGAAAACAAGTATCATTTTCTTTATTTCTTTTGGGAGAAATTGGTGACCTGTCCCGAGGACTTGACCTCTGGCCATAAGTTTGGCCGGGAGGTGCTTTCGTCACTTTTGATAACATGGATATAATAATATACATTTTCTTTTCAAACAAATTTGACATATTGTCAACTTTCTTTTCTAAGTTTTTCATTCTTTCTTCTAATTTGTTCATTCTATCCAAGTCGTGAGAAGGGCTAGGGGGTTTGAATTTTGGTGGCACATTGGTAACAGCCTGGACTACAGGCTCACCAGAGCCGGTGTGTACAGAATGTACCATTTGCCCTTTATTTGATCCAAACATAGCTTTATAATTTAACTGCTGCCATTTGACTGCTGCTACCGCATTTTCCAGGGAAGTAGGTCGTTGGTTACCAGAAACAACCCTATACCCCGCCTCCCTATCGGTGCAACCCTGGCAGAACCTTGTGACTGACAGAGCCGTTACTTTCCACATAGGAAATTCTGGGTATGCACGAGCACCCAGGTCACCTATCCTATCTGCCCAATCTTCCAAACTTTCGTTGGGCGTCTGGATTTCAGTCATAAACTGAGCCATGAGATTTTCAGGAATATCATTCCGTCCAAATCTCCATGCCAGTTTATCAACTATTTCATCATACCTAAGCTGTGGGTACTTGTTTATCTCTGAAGCAAAGTACTCATCAGCTTTTCCTGTCAAAACCCACATGAGCCCTTCCATTCTTGGTTGTTCCAAGAATCCTTGGCCATTACAATAACAATTATATTTTGTTATAAATTGTTCCCAGTCAGTACTGCCATCATAAACAAGGGATGATGGTAAGCTATTTGGAGAAAACTTCTGTCTCTCTTTTTCCACCTATCCAAGTCGGTTTCATTTCAAGTTCCAAAGACGTGGAGCGTTTCTTGGGGTTGGCCAATTACCATAGAGGGTTTATTAGGGACTTTGCAGGTCTTGCTGTTCCACTATATGCACTTACCGGAAAGAATGAGTTCAAATGGGGGTCTGCGGAACAGGAGTCATTTCTAACTGGACACGGTCACGTGTTGGATTGAACATTTATTGGAGGCATTAGAGAATCGCGAAAGGGGGAATTCCGAAGGAACTTCGAATACAATCCCAAACGACAATTTTCAAAACATTTTTGAAAGTCACGTGGGATTTCGAAGTGCGGGTTCATTCGCAACTTCTCGGCGGCGTCCACGTTCCTTCCATTTTCAGACCTTAACTTGTCCAAATTGATATAAACTCCGTTAGCGAGTCTTTATAGTCAATTTTGTGTTCTGTTCAAGCAGTGCAGCGTGCGGAAAAGTTGTTTTGGGAGGATTATCGAATTTTTTGTCTTTGATTCGCCCGTTTTCCTCACGTTATTTTCTACTTAAATAACAGTTGTTTTGCAATTGCTGCTAAGTAACTTCCGTTTCCGGTTTACAGTCTTAGCAGCCAATTAGTAAAATTTTTACAAAAAGGTGCATTTTTACTGTTAATTAGTGTTCTTTCTCCTAGGTCTTTATTATGTCTGACAAAATTAAAATCAATTTTGCCTCCAAAATTGATTTAATGAAACTTAAAGGTATTGGGGAGGCAAATTCTGAAAAAATCATTCAATTGAGAACTATATCTCCATTAACTAAAGAAAACATTGACCAGTTGACAGGTGTAAAGTTTTCAGCGGAAGCTTTGGAGAAAATAAATTTTTCTATTTCTCCAACTGAAAATAGTGATTCGGAGAACTTGGCTAATTTCCCATTGTCTTCTGGAGATATGGATAAAATACATACCATGAAGGAATTACCATTTTCGGCTCATCCTCCAAGAAAACACTCTACCAATGAATCTTTTGATCATCAAGGTGCAAGACCTAAATCTCAAAAACAATCTACACCAAAATTTGTAAAAGAAGAAAAATTCAGAAACCCGAATAAAAATAGACCTAACAAAAAAGACGACAGCAAAACCGAGGAGGAAGAAGACAAATTATTAATCAATACTCTTTCTGCTTTATTAGAAGGGCAAAATGAAAGTAGAAAAGCATTCTCTCTTTTGCTTCAAGATATGCAAAGGGGAGAAAATAGAAAAGAAAATGTGGAAAAAGAGAGACAGAAGTTTTCTCCAAATAGCTTACCATCATCCCTTGTTCATGATGGCAGTACTGACTGGGAACAATTTATAATTCCGAGATCCGAACTTCTCCCGGAAAGTAACGATACTACACAAGCTTACCATGGCTGGATGAATCGTACAAGGTAGGTTTTAGAGGAAACCTATATTTTATTTTGAAATTCGTTGCATTGATTCCCGCCCTAAAAAATAGTCCGGTTCTCTACCCAGAATGCCCACATGAGATAGGTGATGTATTTGAAAAATGCCACCTTGCGGAAGATAATGTTTGGCGACTGCCTCTATATTGTATATTACAATATAGAGGAAGTCGCAATGTGCTATTTATAGTAACGGTTTAAATGAAAAACTGAGTATTTCCGTTATATGCAGGCAATGCACCAATTTGCAAGTGTTCGATGATCAACCAAGGAAAATTTTTGTGTTCCGTGACAGACCAGTGGAGCTTCAAAGGCCTGTGGTAACATCTAGCAAAAACCTACCACTTCCGATCAGCGTCGATCAAGACCAGGGTCTGTATTCACCAACAATTCTTAAGAACTTTCTTAAGTCTTATTCTCCTACATTTTCTGGATTTGAAAGTAACGCAACTTCATTTAGCCAATCAGAAGTTGTGTTACTTTCAAATTTGGACAATCTTGGAGAATAAGACCAAGAATATTCTTAAGAATGGTTGGTATATACGGGCCCAGACCGTACAGGACGTGCAGTCTGATCTTGGATCTACGCCGCCCGCCATTAGATGCCAAACTATAGTAGATGCTACATGTAAATCAATGGCCAAAAATAATATCGAATTACAGTGGAAAACTATTTCAAGAACATTTTCCGAAACATTATTTTGAAATAAAATTATTCGGGTTTTTACCATCGGCTTGAAAGTTTTGTTAAACTTATTTCGCAGGATAAGGGTTCAGTGAGCAAATTAATTATCTAGTGCAATGGCTGCTACTTCATCAGCACATTCAACGCTGTAGATTCTTTGAAATACTTTGTTCAACTCTCGTTACAAGGTACATCGATATAATGTTCAGTTGTGAGAGAAGTTGCAATGATTTCGTCAATCGATGTTGTTTTCAAAATTGCAACATTTTTTTTTTTTTTTGTTTTCGGAGCAGATTGCTTATGACCTATTTCTTGATTTAAGTTTCGAATTAATAAATGGTAATTTGAAATTTGTAAAAAAAAAAAAAACCCGTGGACATGTTCATTTTGTGAGCCTCTGCCTTTTTGCGGGACCATTTATGATAGCAACATACAAGGGTTCCCATCGTTATACCCCGCGGCAGTTATTTACATATCCGTAAGTGGATGTAATGGGGATAACAATTTGAGCAATGCTGTGTGAAAAGGGGTCCTAATGTATCTGCGACTAAATTCTGAACCAGTCTACACATTATCAAGTTTTAACACTGTTTTTCTTTTCTCTCTCTGGCTGTAAGGGTGTATCTTTAAACATTTTTTTACTTTGCGTAGTCATCTTTCATTATTTCTTTTCATACTGAACCCCCCAAAAAGTTTCAATATTCATATTCCAGTACCTCTTAAGCCGTCAATCTCTCTCTCTCTTCTCTTCCTCTCCCCCTCCTCCTCCTCAGGTCTTTCGTGTTTCTTCTTAATGACTAAACTGACTTCTGACTTTGAACCAGTAGAGCTTAAATGAAAATTAAGGATAGATTCGGCAGGTTGGATTTCCTTTGCAGTAATTATGATTATCAACCATAAGATGGACTTTCGCGATCACTCACCAAAGGAAATATAATTTCGAGAGTTTTCCCGGACAAGGTAAGCGGAATGTAGATACAATATAAAAGTGCACGTTCTACGCAGTATAATCTTGATCTCGTATTGTCTGCGAAAGACAGTCCTATCTTATTATACAGTGTGAACAAAACGACTTAAGCTATGTCTAGCGCGGAAGTACAGGGTTATGAAAGTTACCCGATATGTACAGTAATAAGGTTTCATGATTTTATTTGCGACTTTCGATAAATGAATTTTGATGATTAAACAGATTCACATGTCGCTTTCAAAAGAAATCGTAATCTGTCCATTTGATACTTCAGTAACACTTATCTCCGTACTACACGATAAAAATGTTGTCAAAATTGAAAGCATGTGCAGACGACAATTTCAGTTACCTGCATTTTCTCCGTTTCCTAGCCTGAATATTCTCAAAAGGCATGTTTCTCGGGGTCGTTAAACTTATTTTGTTGTCTGCACATCCTTCTGATTTGGACAAGTCTAAAATAATTTGATACTTTGTTTTGGAATGACGCGACGCTCTATTAATTTCTAGACGTCGTCGCCATGGTTGTATATCAAATGACAGAACAAATTAGAACATGGGGAGCGAAATACGACTAGGTAATCAGAGAAATTATAATAATACAGTGTTGTGCCTAGGCCGCGGGATTGCGGGATTCCCGCAATTTTTTTACCAATGTCCCTTAAAATCTAAGCCATTGCGGGATGTAGGGCGCGCTCACGAAAATCCGCCAGATTTTCCCTATCTGGAGTCCTTTTCGGTATTTACGTACATTGCGTTAATTACAATGGGCACCTGCACAACGTAGACTGTGACCGAGGAATTTACTGCGATAAAGTCGCTTAACAGATATCCGATATTTAAACCAGTCTTACTGTTGTCAATGAAACAATAGAAACGCCAGATGCGGCTGACCGACTTTATGTCAGGAAGTGTTAAAAATAGAAAAATTGCAGATGAAATTGAATCGCAGAGGACGGATGAAAAACTAGTTATATTTAGTGTGTCCCCTAGATTTTTCTAGTGTCCCCTTGAAATCACGGTAGGGGGACACCTGTGTCCCCCAAAAATTTTGGCCTAGGCACAACACTGTAATATAAATTTCACACTGTCATCGATCCAGTGTTGGATAAAATTATTTAAAATGCAACCTGGGTTGGTAAATGCTATCAGAAAGCGACAAACAAGACCACGATTCCAATGCAGGCTCAAACTTCTCCAAAACAGTTCATTCGTGTAGCAGACGTATTGGTTGCTAAAGGTTATCGTATTGGGCACCTGATTGGAGAAGGGACATACTCAAAAGTAAGGACTGTAGAAAGAATCAAAGATGGCGAAATGTGTGCAGTGAAAATAATCTTTCATGGCAAGCTGAAGAAAGATTATTTGAAGAAATTCTTGCCAAGGGAATTAGAAATTATACTTAAGTTAAAACATGACAATGTCATGTGCACTTATGAAGTGATTCATTCCAAAGATTACATTTTTCAAATTATGAAATATGCCGTCAATGGAGATTTGTTGCAGTTGATTCATCGAGATGGGTTTGTGTTTGAAGATAAATCTAAACCAGTATTTCATGACATTTGTCTTGGACTTCAGTATTTACATGACATGAATATTGTTCATAGGGATATCAAATGTGAAAACATTTTGTTGTTTCAAAACAACAAGGCTGTGATAAGTGACTTCGGATTTTCCCGCTCATTCGACTTCGGAGAAACTAATATGGTATGTAAAACGTTTTGCGGAAGTACTGCGTATGCATCACCGGAAGTACTTAAAGGTATACCATACGATCCGAAATTAAACGACGTAGATCTATGGGGAATTGGAGTTGTGTTGTTCACGATGGTATGCGGTACTATGCCATTTGACGATTCTAATATTCTGAAAATGGTTGGAAGGCAAATGGAGAAATGCATTGTTTTCCCGTCAAAATTCGATACGATGTTGAGTGAGACATGTAAATCTTGCATTTGTGACATATTAGAACCGGACCTCACCAAAAGAAATTCTATAACGGAGATTTTAGCATTAGACTGGGTAGTGAAGGAAAACAAGAATGAATAGAAGCTGTAACGTTTCCTTGTCGGCTGGGAATGACAGGGCCACCTAAGAGATAAATAAAACAGATTCAATGTCATATTCAAATATTCATAAATTTATAATGTTTTATTGAATTTTGTTAGATCTACACCATTTTTTGGCGAAATCGTAACTAATTTTGTACAAATTAATCATCTAATTTACAAGAGTAAAAAATGGTCTAGATCTACTATTTCCCTAAATGTATGCGAAGAGATAGATTGTCTATAAAACATTCAGTTTCATTACGTTCAAATTTGGCATGACACTTGACCCTCCTTATGTTCTGTAGATGATGCTATTCATATAGTTTCGAAAATTCCTGCTGTTTAACCATTTACCACACAATCTCGAGTTTTAACGACCCTGATGGTGAAGGCTTTTGAAAACATTATGGGAAATGGAGAAAAATGCTGGTAACCAGCATTTCTCCTTTTTCCACCATGTTTTCTTCCCTTTTACTGCCAAAAGGCATATTTCCAGTTGAATTAAAATTATTGTCTGCAAATGCTTTCAATTTAGGCGACTCCAAATTTTTGTCGTTTGGTAAAGAGTTAACCTGTAACATCACAGGTAAATTTTCAGGTACACAAACAACTTATCATCAGTGAAACCAAAGAGATACATTTGAAGGGAAAGAAAATAGACTTTTTTAACTCTTAACCAGATGACAAAATTTTAAACTGTTCCAATTTGAAAGCATGAGCAGACAACAAATAAAATGTTATTCTAATGGTAGGAATTCTTTCAAAGGTCTGAAACATTCTGGGAATAAAAGAAATTGCTGGTAACCAGCCTTTTCTCCCTTTCCCACGTTTTTTTTAAAGAGCCTTTTTCTTCAGGGCTGTTAAAACTCAGGAGTGCTTGGTCTAATTAGTACAGAAAATCTTGTGGACAACAGAGCCATGTTCTGAAATAAGCATTTCCTCCTTTCCCTACAATATTTTAACCCTTAGGCTACTAAATAAATGAAACCAAACTTTCAAGCCATTTGTAAAAAAAAGCAATTTTTGCTATTTCTTTGGTATTTTTTGTGGGGAAAAATATCTCCTAATCATAAAGTGTAGATAGAGATCAGACTGCATGTTCTGTGCAGTCTGGTCTTAACCCTTTACCACACAATCCCGACTTTTAACGACCCTGAAAGAAAAGCCTTTTGAAAACATTGCGGGAAAAGGAGAAAATGCTGGTAACCATGTTTTCTACCCTATCAAAAAGAGAAATCATCTTTTTAGCAACATTTGATTTGTCGTCTGCAAAGGCTTTTAACTTGGTCCATTTAAATATTTAGCCATTTGGTAAAGAGTTAATCTACACTCTCTGCAAAGGTCCTTAGCAGCCTAAGGGTTGATAAACTGTTTGTCCCTAAAAAAAACCATCATATTGCAATAATTGATCCAGGGAAGGGATTGTTTTGAAACATATTACATCTTGATATTAGTATTCATCAATAAAAATAGAATATAACATGTCTGCATTTCTGTGTGTTTGGATCAGGTCAAGTTACCTGTGTCACCATAAAAGAAGATGGAATAAATAAACTACCGGTACTCAAGGTCTAATCCAAATAAAACTTCTGGCCCAGACCAAATTTCACCAAGATTATCAAATGAAATTCACAATGAGGTTACCTCATTTATCACCTTTATCTTCCAGTTATCTCTACGGGCAGAGACAAGTACAAGTATTGTTCGAAATGATTGGAGGCATGCTTCCACAGCCCCTGTCCACAAACTAAAGACCTTGATGGCCTGAATTGCTCTCCTGGCTGTGATTTTACATTTTCTAGATAATGTCATGAAGTCATGATGCAAATAGGAAAAAGACAAACGTACATACACACAGAGAAAAAAAAGGGGGGGAATTGTTGCAACTGGGCTTAAACCCACGCTAAGACACCACAAGTAGGCATGGTGAATTGAAAAAAATTTAGTAATGAAATAATCAAAGTACAATTTCTCAAAACCAATCTTTTGGAATCTAGCAATATTTGACAGGGTTTTAGTATTCATTGTATTGTATAATCCCTGTCAGTTTCAAAGAAATGGGACCAATAGTGTGCACTAAACATTATGATGAGTAAACAAGACTAGTCATCAAATTGCTGCTTTTCATAAAATGATTGCTGTTTTTTTCTTTTTTCAATTTCAATAGGATTCACTCCCTTGATAATACAAAAACTCAGTGCAAGTTTCAAAAGAGCTGGATAAAAATTGCAAACTTTATCATGTAACCAAGAAATGAAAATTTTTAACTTTAAATGGCTAGTTTTCCCTTGTGAATTGTCATATTTATTTCACAATCAATAGGGTTCAAGCTACTGATGATAGAAAATGTGCAAGTTTCATGAAAATCTGACCAAAAATGCAGACTTTATCACCTAAGCAAGAAAAAGATTATGGACAGATGGACGAATAACAGAAACCACACCATGACAAAAGCTCTGCTGGTTTTCAGCCAGTAGAGCTAGAAAGGACCCAGAAAGAAACCCAGTAACTATAGGCCCATTTTGCTCACTAGTATAGCATCAGAACTAATGGAATATATCCTTGTCATTTTGGATGAACAGAAGGTGGAGCTGTGGATTTCAGCAAAGCATTTGATAAGGTTGACCACTATAAATTAGTCCTGAAATTACACAGGCTAGGTATTATTAAAGAAGTTTCAAAATGGATACAGTCTTTCCTCAAATCAAGGTACCAGCAAATAGTAGTTGAGAAACATAAATCAGAAACCCTCCCTGTGCCCTCTGTTGTTTCCTAGGGTTAAGTGCTAGGTCCTTGTCTCGTTCTCTGCTACATAAATGAACTTCCAGATGCGGTCCAAGGCAAAGTTAGACTGTTTGCTGACAACAAAATTGTTTATCTGACAGTCACTTCCCACGATCATGCACATGAACTAAAAGATCTACACTCACTAGAATCTTGGAAAAATGACTGGACCATGATATTCATTCCCCAAAAATGAGAAATACATGTATTAAGAGTAACAAGAAAAAGAAAGCCCACCATATTCAAATATACCTTACATGGTATCCTGCTTCAATCAGTAAATGCTGCCAAGTATCTAGATATAACCATAAGTCATGACCTTTCCCAGAAGAAACACATTAACAACATTACCGATAAAGCAGTAACTCATTGAGATTTATCTGGAGGAAAACTAAAACCTCAAATAAGAACATTAAAGAAATAGCCTATAAAACATATGTATGACCTTGGGTAAAATATTGTTCCACCATCTGGCACCCATGGCAAAAATTCCTTACAAATAAAGTAGAACAAGTCCAATGGTCAGCAGCCAGATATATCTGTAATAACTATTCCAACACCAGCAGTGTCTCAAAAATGATTTAGAACCAATAAAGGAAAACCCTAGAGCAGAGACGTTACATCAGCTCTCTAGTCCTCTACTATAAAATACAGTGTAACTTTGTGTGGATCACCATCATATTACCTACACAAGAAACCTTAACTGCCAAATACCCAACTCAAGGACTCAGAGCCATCCAAATTCTTACTTCCCTAGAACCATTGGCTTGTGGAATAGTCTCCCATACAGCATCCAGTCTAGCAGTATTGACTTATTGGCTTAACCCATTTTGGAAATTCTAAAGATAAGAGTGTGTTTTTAACCATACTACTAACTTTTTATTTTATAAAAAATTACCAATCTGACCATAGCACATCTCTTTTAACAACTGTTACCAGACAATGTGCCTGGTAATGATTTTAAAGCAGTATGAAGTAGAAGTAAAAGAGTTGCCCATTGCATCAGACAGAAGGTCAAATACGATCAACTGCTTTCCACATGCAACAAGACCTGATCTGACAAACAATAATGCAGACTGTTGTAACGTTCCTCTCATTGTAAATCCTATCCTTTGTAACTGGAAAAAAAATAAAAATCAGAGAGCAGCACATTTTTTGGGGGGATTTGACGGAAAGAGCCCAAACTGAATACATAGAAGTAGTCCATGAACATGATAATGTTCTATGCAGAGTACATGTGTGATACCGAAAACCTACACAGAGTATATATGTCTAAAAGGGGAGACTTATTCTGGTCTGTTGTATATGTGCTTTAGGTAGCATCAATATTTTAGTTGAATCATTTATATGAATTCATTTATTCCAAATAGTGTTCGAATTCTATTGTTTTTTAATAATTGTCGAAGACCAGCAATCTGATTGGCCAAGACAAAACATCTTGGCCAATCATATTGCTGGTCTGGCAATTTAAACTTAGAATTAAGTTTAGACTGGTTGACGAATATGAAATGGTCCCGGTCTTAAAAAGTATCAATCAAACTCCATGCACAGAATAAAATACAAAGGAACCATGCTCTGACAAAAGGGGGTGCAATGCATCTCTGTGACGCATTATACCAAAGTCATCACATATCTATAGACCCATAGAATCCATTTTGTCTAACAACCTACTGAATCCTGTGGTAGAATGGTCCTTCTACATGCAAGAAAATTTACCAAAAGCAAAAAGTCTTGACATGGGTCAGCCTGCATGGACTGCGCAAGCTGACCCGGGTCCATATTTTTTTGCAGATGCATTAAACCCCCTTTTCACAGAGCATGGCTCAAAACTATGAAAATTGGAAGATAGTGTTTCAGCCAAACATGGAGTTGTGTAAACTGTCTATTTCATACTCTCTTTGCTTGGCTCTGGCCTGAAAATAGAACAGATATTTGTATAAATCTAGGTTACTTGATCGAAAGGACCTGATATTGAAATCAATGACAACTTTCCATATACAAGTACATGTATGTATTTTCCAAAAATAATACCAATGTTCTGGTTGGTAACTGTGGTGAAGTAATGATTATACACAATTACTCCTGTCATCACAATGTTTCAAAAGTTGTCAAAAGCAAGACCAAAAAGGCTGTCTGCTTAACGTAATTTGTTAGCCTATTACTGTACAGGATAATTCTAAAACTTTCAAGAACTAGGACAGGTTTCACAGTGATTTCCTTTTCTTATGTTTATTGTACAGAAAGACTGCTTTAGCTGTTTACCAAACAATTCTGACTTTTAATGACCTTGAGAAATAAAACCTTTGAAAACATGGGAAACGGAGAAAATGCTGGTAACTAGCATCTTCTCTTTTTCCCATAATGTTTATACATATCTTACTTATATATATCTTCCGGAGACCAATCCCTTCATTTTAGCCATACTTTCTTTGTTGTCTGCAAATCTTTTATTTTGGATGAGTCTAAAATTTTATTGTGTGGCAATGGAATAAACAGGCGATTTTTGTTTTTCTCCCATTATTTTCTGAAGTTACCTAATGCTTTGGAACATCAAGAGGGCCATGGTGGCCCTAACTTTTCCACCTGAACCCTTATGTCTTTGACAAACAAATAATACATTTAAAGCTATTTAAAAACAAGATATGAAGAAGACATGAGAACTACATGTTTACTCTTTCTCAATCACCATTTTGAAACATGCAACACACAATGAAGGAAAAATTGAAATAAAGAAACATATCTTTTTGATGATATAGGTAACAATTGAGAAAAGGAAGATTTACTTATTACTCTACAAGCAAACACTGCTTTTACCACAATCTTTCCAAAATCTGTCTACAGAACAAATTCAAAAAATGGAAGTTGGTAGAATTACTATTTTATTAATATACCAAATGATCCAAAGTTTTAATGACCCTGAAAAAGCCCTTTTGGTGGCCAGTATTTCTCTTTTTCCACAATGTTTTCAAGCGTTTAAAAGAAAACCATTGGTATCATCACTTGTCTTCTGCAAATACTTCTAATATGGACAAGTATAAATTTGTACTCATTTGGTTTAGAGTTAATAGCAAGAACTAGAATTCAGCTAAGTTTATATTTTGACTAAGACTTAATTACCTTATGTTTTCTGTAATTCTCATAGTCTGGGTCATCTGTTGGGAATTCATGTCTACATAAAGGACACGTGTTCACCTAAAGGATGAAAATTAAATCTGCCACAAGAACAAACTTTAGACTTGTCCAATCTCAAAGCAGTCATAGACAACACTTTTGACAATTCTAAAATCTTGTTGTTTGGTAAAGTGTTACACAAATCTCCTATCAAATTTAGAATATCAATTCAGAGTCACAGTAACTGAAGAGCAATTCACTCAATTTGTCAAAACACCATCCTCATAAATAGAGCAGCTCAGATGACCCTTTACCAAACAACCCTGAGTTTCAACAACCATGAGAAAAAAAGGCTCCGAAAAAATTTGAGAGAGGGAGAAAATGCTAGTTACCAGCATCTTATCCCTATTCCACAATGTTTTCTACCCTCTCAACAATGAATCCAATCAATTAAGTCAAATTTCATTGTCTGCATGCACAGGCATTTGAAGCTCCATTGGTCCATCACAGAACACAAAAATTGTCATTGGTGAATCATTGAACTCTGTTACTTAAAATAGCACATTGGTGCATCCCATCTACATCATATACAATACAGATGGGCCAATGTGCTATTTTTCAGTAACAGTGACTGATGGTTGAGCAATGAAAATTTAGTTATTCTGTGATAGACCAATGGAGTTTCAGTGACCTGTGAAGCAAGTACATGTTCTTTCAAATTGGAGAATCCTAAAATGTTGTGTGGTAAAGAGTTATCCACTGCATGGTTAATGTTTGGTGGGGATGATTTAAACTTCATGATCCAGTCATACCTGTGTAGTCGACCTCTTGTGTTCAGTTTTTATACTAGGCAATCACCGAACAAACTGTAGTTGTCAATATGAATAATATGTGTTTCAGTTTTGAAGATTTTACCTTATTATGAAATGTGAGTGAGTATTGTGTCTTATACATGTACATGTCTTATCATCATCAGTGGAACTGTTCAAGTTAAAGATGTGTTCAGATATAAACAAAAAAGTCAATGGCAAAAGACAATATAATGCAAGTCTATCTTTACATTTCATTGTGATGCAGTGTCTTATAAGTAAATCCTTGCGGGTAAGTCAATGCTTTTTCCATGTTATGGGCACCATATATAACTTACATGTAATAACATCACACTGTCTTGCAAGACTTGTTCATTTTTTTACAAAATATGCAGAGGACTGCTCAAACAGAGATAACTCTACAGGACTGGCGATGATATGTATTGTGTTTTAGCACATTGACAGCTATCGTCTCTCATAGCAAATGACAGGTATAGTAGTGGTAAATTGATAATTATCTTGTATAAAAAATGCTACAGAGGAAATGTTTTGATTTTTGAGGACATAAAGGGCATAGAAGGATACCTTTTCTAACCATGGTAAAATGCAGTTTGTGTGGAACCTATGGGAACATGGTAAAACCTTCACTTCATCTTCTTCGTCAAACAGACCAAGACAGACTGGACATTTCTTCTCCAGTGCTGAAAACACAATCTAAAGGGTTATTTTTAGCAAATGGCAGAACAATAATGTGGAAATAATAGAAAATGTTCATGATAAGCAGGGATATTTCTTTTGGACATTGAGTTCATGAGGCCTTATTCTACATGTCTATCAACAACTACCAAATGACAAAGTTTTAGATGTGATGATAAACTACACAAAGTTCTTATGTAACTTGTAGAAAATACTGGTTACCACAGTTTTCTCCTTTCTCCATCATGCTCTAGAAAGACATCCATCTCAGGGTTATTTTGCCTTTTATTTGGAGTTAGGACGAGTCTAAAGTTTTGTCATTTTAATCGGTAACCACACAGTCCCGACCTTAAACGACCCTGAGAAAGAAAGCTTTTAAAAACATTGTGGGACAAGGAGAAAATGCTGGTAACCAGCATTTTCTCCTTTGCCCACAATATTTTCTACTCTTTCAGGAACAAATTCCATCATTTGAGCCACATTTAATTTGTTGTCTGCTTATGCTTTAAATCTGAACCAGTCTAAGATTTTGTTGTCTGGTACAGAGTTAATATATGTGGTTACTTCTTTCCAGAACATCCTCGTTCATTGCACTCTTATTTGTTTTTCTTAACCTTTTACTACACAATCCTGTGTCTTAACACCCTGGCAAAGAAGGCTTTTGAAAAGCATTGTGAAATAGAGAGGATACAGGATAGAAAACAGTGTGAGCCAAGAAGCAAATGCTGGTTGCTAACATTTTCTCCTTTTCCCACTATTTTTTTCATCCTTTCAAAGACAAACTCTATCAACTAGGCCAAATTCAATTTGTCGTCTGCAAACGCTTTGAATTTAGCCAAGTCTAAAAACATGTCCTCTGGTTTAGGCTTAATCCTTTATCATACAATCCTGAGTTTTATTGACCTTGAAGAAGACGGCTTTAGAAAACATTGAGGGAAAAGAAGAAAATGCTTGAAACCAACATTTTCTTCTTTTTCCACAATTTTTGTACCCAATGAAAGATGGAAATCATCATTTTAACTTCATTTATTTTGTCATCTGCAAATATTTTTCAGTTTGGTCTAGTACAAAACTTTGACATTTGACCTGACATGAACCAATTTTGAACATGTCCGAGATATCAAGACAAACATTCTGACCAAGTTTCCTGAGTTTCAAGCTGAAAATTGTGGCCTCTAGAGTGCACACAAGGTTTTTCTAAGATTTGGCCCAGTGACCGACTTTTTGACCCGACATGACCCAATTTCGAACTTGTCCAAGATATTATCAAGGCAAACATTCTGACCATGTTTCAAAAGTTTTAGAATGAAAATGTGGCTTCTAGAGTGCACACAAGGTTTTTCTAGGATTTGGCCCAGTGACCTACTTTTTGACCCAACATGACCCAATTTCGGACTTGTGCGAGATATTATCAAGAAAAACATTCTGATCAAGTTTCATGAATATATGACTGAAAATGTAGCCTCTAGAGTGCACACAAGGTAATTGTTGACGCCTGTAGGATGGATGACGGACAACGCATGACAGACACAGCACGATCACAAAAGCTCACCTTTGGTACTTCGTGCTCCGGTGAGCTAACAATGTAGGGCAAGAGGAAATTGCTGAACTCTTTACCAAACAACACAATTTCAGACCCTCTCAAACTGAAAACATTTACAGACAAAAATAGACTGGCTACAATCGGGGCACCTGCCTTCAATAAGGTAAAAAACACTATGGGAAAAGGAGAAAATGGTTATCAGCATTTTCTCCTATGAATTCCTACATTTTTTGCAAAAGTATTCTCCTTCAGGGTTTAAAATTGGGATTGTGTGGATTGGGGTTAAAACAAGTAATTTCATCAATTTACACAATGGTTTCACATATACATAATTTTTTTTATGAGCCATGCTTTGGCAAAAGGAGGCTTAATGCATCTCTGTGATGCACCATACCAAGCAAGTCATCACATATTTAGGGATCCATAAAATCCATTTTGTTTAACAGCTGACTGAATCATAAGGTACACTGGTCCTATAACATGCACAATATTGACCAATAGCAAAAAGTTTCGGCCCTGGTCAGCCTGCGCGAACTGTGCAGGCTGACCTAGGTTGATACTTTCGCAGATGCATAAAGCCCCCTTTTCACAGAACATGGGTCACATATTGATGAATCTAACCACAAATTATGTTGATAACTCAAATTTCACTAGGTCGGTTTCTAAGACATCTGCTCCAAACTTATATATAGAGGTAGCTATACAAGAACTTTCCCAAAGAAAAAATTGTTGACTCTTCCAACTTGAAAGTAAATATAGGCAAGAAGTTTAAAATTGGAACAAATGAGCTGTAGTTCTCTATATAGGGTTAGAAACCATTGTGGGAAAAGGAGAAAATGCTGGTTACCAGCATTTTCTCCTTTTCCCACAATGATTTCTAAAAGCCTTCTTTGTTAAGGTCTTTTAAAGTCGGGATTATGTGGTAAAGGGTTAAGTCTTTATGAGACAATTCTAGACAAATCCATATTGAAAGCATTTGTTTAATATAAGATTAACCCTTTACTACACAATCCTATGTTTTAACAAGAAAGAAAACTTTTGGTGACCACAATTTTCTCTTTTTCCCAAAATGTTTTCAAACCTTTCAAAGACAAATCTTATCATTTGAGTCACATTTAATTTGTCATTTGCAATGGCTTTCAATTTGGACCGGTTAAAACATTTGTCTTTTGGTAAAGAGTTCAGGGAAACTTGGGCTGGCTTTCAAACCTGCTTCTGTTGGAGTTACTAGTAAAGTTGGTAAGCCTTCTACAAATCTTTTGGAGGCCGGTACTTTTCTGTCATCACCAAATATCCTATAAATTTAAGTAAAACAAAGAACAAGTAAGTTTTTACAATTTTTTAATCAATGCAGGAAAAAGAGCCATTGCTTGTCACATGGAACTGTTGCAGTTTCCTCAATGATTTCCAATGGCTATATGATTATATCCCCTCCAATTACCTGTATACCAATAAATATACAATCTTCCATGTTTGTGAGTGTTACTTTCATTCCCTGAGTGACATAACGGTACATGACTTTTCAGCATAAATTTTTAATAAAACTACTTACCCTATGATTTCTAAAGTTACTTTAACTATTTACCAGATGACAACATTTTAGCCTGGCCTAAAAATTGAAAAAAATTGCAGATGACAAATTCAGTGTGGCTCAAAAAGTGAAACTTGCATTTGAAAGTGTAGAAAACATTGTGGAGAAAGGAGAAAATGCTGGTTACCAGCATTAATTTTTCTCCTATCCCCACGATGTTTTCAAAAGTCATCTTTTGAAAGGTTATGAAATCTTGGGGTTGCGTGGTTAATTGTTCACTGGGAAGACTAACATGAAATGGTGTCTGTTTTAATGCTGTTGTTTAACCATAACCTTTCACAGCTTCAGCCTACTACAGTGGAGGTCAATTCAGACCCACAGAAAGGAAGAGCATTTTGTACAGAAGAGAAAAAAAGAACTGAAAAGAAAATAGTTTTTCAGGAGAATATCCTAAGTAAAGGAGCATTTGCCCATAACAAGCAACTGCTCCCTTCCCTTAAACTCTTCACCAAACAATCTCATGTTTTCGATGATTCCAGGGAAAAAGACTTTTTGAAAACATTGTGGGTAAAGGAGAAAATGTTGGTAACCAGCATTTTTGCTTTCCCCAAATTGTTGTCTACTTTTTAACGGCTACATTTCATCATTCAAGCTGCATTTGTTAACAGCAAATGCTTTTCTTTTGGGTAAAGAATAAATTTTAAAAGAACTATGTATATCTCTTACAGAAACATGGCATGTTGTATTTGTAGGACTTAAACAATAGCAAATTTGCTGAGGACTCTACCTCAATTCAAAAAAGTATTACCTGCCAAATTCTATATCCCATTCTGAGGCTAGGCCAGCGTCTAAAAGTAACCTGAAATGCAATACAAAGAAACAACCTCAGATTAAAACTGATGCAGGCAGCAATCTCAATCTTAACTTTTACCCATTTACCAAGTAACAAAATTTAGACTTGTCCTAAATGAAAGTATTTGCAGACAATATTTTTTATGTGGCTTTGAATTGGTAAAAAAAGATTTATGTGACACCATATCATGATATATTCTCAGGTTAGTTGCAAAAAACACCATCAGGTACCATAAAATGCTAGTAGTGATACCTGTCCCCGTACGTGATTTCAGTTATTGATGGGTCTCATCCTTGTACAGAGACGATCAGGAAAAAAAAAAAACGCAGTAATCTCCAGACAGATGTTGTGTGCACATTTACACTCTCATATTGTCACAATTTGATGACAAAACTACAATTTGAACATACATGTTGCTTGTGTATTCAATAATCCTTTGTTTCAAATACAAGTATTTTCAATTTCTCTTTATCACACGACAGAATTTCAGAATCCAAAGCATTTGCAGACAAGTCAAAGGTTGCTCAATTGATAAACCTTACCTTTAATTGAGTAGGAAACATTGTGGGAATTATCTCCTTTTCCAACAATGTTTTCATCAGCATTACTTTTCTCGGGTTAATAAACTCAGGATTGTTTAGTAACAAGTTACATGCTAAAGCAGGGTTCCCATTCACACACATATGTCTGTGATTCACACACTTAATTGAATAATCATGCACAAAAATATAAAGTGAAACGTGCATGCACGCACAGGTTTCAGGGGTCCCGATCACCAGTGGCACCAATTGGGACAAGTTAGAAAAATGTGTCTCTAAAACTGAAGCACAAGCAAATCTATTAGCAACAAGTAATGCCTTTACATGATATTTGAAAGATCTAAACTCTGACATATACAATAGGTATCAAGTGTGAAAGTCACTGTTTATTACTGGTAATCAAACTGTTGTCATTTATTTAAGAGTAATAATGGTATCAATCTGCTTTTTCGGTATAAAATTACACGTTTTGAAGTTACATACTAACCTAATTGACAAATCTATATGAAATCATGTGGAAATATTACTTAAAACTTAACAGGCATGGAAAAAGGATGGCTGCAAAAAAAACGTGAAAACCAATGACATATAACAAAAATTGGTTTGTCATCGTCCGATCACAGGCATTTCAAACTGTCTATTCAGCTTTAATAAAGACTTTAAACAGCAAATTTACATGAAAAATCTCTATAAAAAAAAAAGTGAAAGCTAATTTGTATCTGAAACTGACGGTGAAATGGAGAATTCTACTGGCCATCAGGTTGTAAAGTTGTCCCTCTGAAACTGGTGAGGAAGGAATCATAACAAGCATCTTTTTTTAAATTACCCATTTGTTTTCAAGAGCAGATGACTGCCGAGTGGGACTCACCAAAACAAATTTTCAATACCACAGACCCTTACTTTCCTCCATAGATGCTCTATAATTGTCATAATTATGTGCACTCCTAGAATTTCTCTTGCACTCCCAAACTTATACTCCAAGAAGCGCATGTACTCCCAAAAAATGATGTGAGTGGGAACACTGCTAAAGATAAGAAAAAAAAAAAAAAACCTGTTCAACTGACCTTTAACTGGAGACATTTACATTCCCAAAAATGGCAGCCAAACATGATAAATTTCCTAAGTTTTTTTTCTTCAAAATTTACAGATTTAAGTGACAAAACATTTTGTCAGTATGGCACTGTGGCTTTTCTACGGAAAAATTCACAATGAACTTGAGATGGTATGGTGCACATTAAATGTCCACATATGAAAAGATGCATCGTAAACATGTAAAATTAGTAGTTAACATAACATAAAGTGCCATCATTCAGTCATTTCAGATAAGTTGAAAAATAAAACAAGCCATGAGATTGTAAGAGTGATAATTGAACTCTGACGGAATACTTGTTCTACACTGCTGCTACAACACACATTAACAATATATATTTAAAAAAAATTGTAAAGCTCATTACACATTCTTGTTCGAAATAGACATCAAAACAAACAAAAAAACTCTTTGCGATTGCAATCTTTCAGGAATAATAAAAAAAAAAAAAAATACCTGGCTAAATGTAAAAAATGGTCTGGTTGTTCACCCTCGCCAAGCGGCTCACAATCATGCTCATCGAAATAGGATGCCATGGATTAACTCTCGTAAAATATGAATTTTTCTATTACAACTTGTTACAAGTCAGAGTGACTTGCATGATTCGAGAAATCAGTTTCTTACACTTCCTGTTTACTAATGCTGGTTCCCCTTTTCGAGTGGTTGTGGAAGAAGTCCGAGTTTTCCGTGTGAAATCCTAATCAAGCGTCTGGATGACCCCAGTGTCGTCTGCGCAAATAGGAAAAAGATTTTCACTCTTCCAGTACTATCTAGTAGGATATTTCCTCGCGAAAAAAAAAAATTGTAGCGTGGTAGTATCTTTTTATAGAAAAGCCATGTAGCTGATATGTTAATTATCTACCAGTTAACAAAATGACTTTTCAGATAAACATTTGGCAATATGTGAAAGACATTCTGGAAAGTCAGAAAATCGTCGAAGTTTTCGCCGAAACATTGGATGAACTGTGGTGGTAGGTGGATCCACTATCTACAATTTAGTAAAAAATGTTCTTTTTGTACTCCACCACAATGAAATAACACTAACATTGTGACTAGGTGAGTAGGTCAAGTTCAGGCACATTTCTGCGCAGGATAGCTGTTTTCAAACCTAAAAAAGATACAGTATCCCAATTTTCTAACACATGATCCCTATCACCTCAATTATCATGCATGTAAGGAGTTCCATATATTTCAGAATCCAGCTTTTAATATGATGTAATCATCGACCGTCCTTGGATTGTACCCGTCATTGGGTGACGGATGTTTCGGTAACAGACGAGTTCGGTAAATTGGACTTATAGAGTAAATCGATTGGATGTTTTGGTAACAAGGTAATTATATAGTGGTAATGCACCGTGATGTTTTGCACACCAAATAAAGTCATGGTTCTGATGCATTCAATGTTTCTCTTTTTTCTTCCACACACTTTAAGACATAATATTTTTGTTATGTTTCTACTGTCATGCTGTACGTAAAATGATACACGAATCAAAGTTGAGGTAATGAATAACAACACCCAATCCTAAACTTGAAACACGTTGTATCTCCTTTTAAATCAATGCTTTATAATCCTTTCAATGTGAAAATATTTTCTTACTGAAAGACTTCCAAACCAGCCATTAACCCTTTGAGTGTCTGTCATTACTGTTGTTGCCATTGCGGCCAGTGCAGATCGAGATCAGACTACACCAAACACGGAGTTTGATCTTTGATCTTCATTTGTCAATTTTGCAAGACATTCTGAACAAGCAAACCTTGACATTGCTAAAATTGGGTTTTATTTCTAGAATGAAAATGACCGTTGGGTTTATTCGACGCTCTTAGATTTAAAATTATGGATAGTTAAATTTAGTTCAGAAACACAGGTAATACAGGTAAAAATATTGTGGCAAAAGAAGTGAGTGAGCGCGAGAGATAGATAGTAGCAAATACTTTTTTTGACAAATACTTTTTTCAAACTGCACAAGCAGTGTGTGATCTAAACATGCCCAATCCCCATAACTTTTACATGCAGTCTGATCTGCGAGTTTCTTCTTGTCCATTGGTGTTTCAGGTTTTCATAAACCGGGGTTAATCTTTAAGATCTACGGGAAACTTCTTTATCTTGTTGGCAATGGGAGGTGTGAAAACGGGCTGTAAACGCGTCTATATACAATATACAGTACTCCCTTCGCTCTCAAATAGTATGCATATGATTTTTTTTATGCAGTGTTGTATTGATGAATGCACTTTAAAACCAGCAGATGCCGATTTTTGTGCACCAGACCAGATTTGAAAACATTGTTGAAAATGGAGAGGAACAATACAGAACAGATATCTTTTAGATGGGCACAAATGTACATGGTCAAAATCACAAGAAGTATGCACGAAAGCATTATTGTCAAGGCCTCTCTCTCTATCTCTCACTCCCTCTCTTCATTTGTCACAATGTTTCAAATGTATTATCTTTATTTCTGAATTCATGTTAATTATCCATAATTTTAACCCTTAGAGCATCGAAAATAGTAAAGGCTATTTTCATTTTAGAAACAGAACGTCTGATTAGGGATCGTATATTACAATATACGATCCCTGGTCTAATATTATCCCTGGTCTAATATTAGCTATTTCAAAGTTGTCCTTCCTCATAATGTCTTAGAAAAGCTGGCAGCGTAAACCAATGATCAGACTGTATTTTTTTTTTTTCTTTGCAGTTTGATCTTTGTCTGAATCGGTCGCAAGGGCAACAAGAGTGAAAGGTGTTCTGAGGGTAAATGGCTGGTTTGGAAGTTGACCAATTTGTTTCCGGAAGAAATTATTTTTCACACAGAAAACGTTGACAAGAATAGCATTATTTTTAATAGAACATTTTTAAAAACTTGAGGATTGGCTTAAAGTTGGAGTCTGTTATCTGTAGGACGATTAAGTAATACGGGTACAAGCTTAGGGCTGGGTATTATCAGGGATTGTATATTACAATATACGATCCCTGGTATTATTCATTACATGAATCAGCTATGGGTGAAAAACGAAAATAGGATGTGGTGATCAAAATTTACTAATTTCAGGTATTTATGTATACAGCATGGAAAGAACAACAAATATATTTATGTCAGAAAACGAGTGAGAATTGCAAATTAAAAGAAAAAAACGTTTGCACAAACAGAAGCCATGGGTGTGAAAAACGTCACGGCACTATATTACTGCCTTGTTACCGAAACATCCAATCGATTTACTCTCTAAGTCCAATTTACCGAACTTGTCTGTTACCGAAACATCCGTAAATCCTCGTCATTTGAGTGTGCCTTCATGCATTTTAGCAATACCGATGAAGCAGGTGGTAAGATAAGGTCATGAATTAGGTTGCCGGCTTTCGACTTCTTCCAGAAGCTACATTACTGAAAATTGCATCAAAATGCAAATTAAAAGAGCAAATGTAGGCTTATGGTCAACTGACCTATTTTCGTGGGTTACCAGTTTTCAAACCCACAGAATATGAAGTGAATGATGTCACTGTTTTGTGAATGTAAACAACAGTGTCACTCGCTAATTTATAAAATGCATCAAAAACAAGAGGGTATGTATGTTTCTGAAGGAAAGGTCGGTTTTAGTGACAAATTTCTTATACCTTTTTCAACCCGACACATCCCAAGTTTAAATTCTCTGTCTGATATTTAGATTTAATCCTAGAAAATTCCTGACATATGACATAGTCAGCCTTGATGCCAAAAAATCATGTGACCATTGACCATACTGGCATAATGTGACAAGAGTCCGGTCTATAATTAGATCAGAGAATTTCTCGACCTATTTCGTTCAGTCGCCTATGAATGAACAATTTTTCAAGAACATTCGCTGGTACAGAGAGAGTTAAAATATTTCCAAACCTTTCATTAAGACACTCAATATTTTCAGATGTTTTATGATAAAATGGTGTTTAAAACAATTCCTAGTCTGTCCTCATGGGTGCATATAAATTGATAGAAGGGACCAAAATTTCGTAATTTTTATTATTCTGATATTATGGTGCTGCCGTCAAGAGAGGGCCAACGGCCGCCAAGGCACTACTTCATCCTTTGCATCGCACTTCGAAAACTTAAGATAATTGACTCAGAGCTTTTCATTTTCATTGTTCAAAACAGTCCTTTCTTGTGATAGTTATCACTTTTGATGATTTTTGTGTACTTGATGTTTTTTAGTTTTTCATTTATGAGCTGTTCTATAGATAATGAAAGCCACGAAATGAGAGCATGTTTTCCCATGCATTAATTCAGCTTCTGACAGATCGAAGGGTGAAATATGTTGTTACCATTGAATATGCATGATTTTGGCAAAATTTGTTTTTTTATGAATTCGAATTGGATTTTTTTGTCTATAAAATGTTTTTTGTAATCATTTCTTCATTTAGGTATGCGTAAGCTAAAATTGTTAATTTAGTCCCACGAAAACAGGTAAAACCACCATAATTCAGGACATACAGTATGTCCCCAAAATGACACAATTTTCCTATTCCCATTTTTTCAAATACATTTTATACTGTCAATAAACACCTACAGTATTTTTTTGAACATGTCAGTATTTTTGCATGGCATTTTTCAATGTTTCTTTTTTTACGCTAATCCCACCCACTTTTTTTGACGGTAAGGCCAGATCTATTATATATCATGTGTTTTATGAAGAGGGGTTCTTAAACATTTTCAGTCTGTAATAATGCAAAATTTTTATCAACTATGACATATAAAACATGTAAAGTTCTAGTAAGAAAAGAATTCCAGACTTCTTTCTGTGTAAATCTGCAAGTATCCTGTATGATTTCATTCCTAAGTTAACATACCAATGATAAACGACAACCGAAATAAACTTAGTCCTGTAAAGGAAGTGTTTATGACATCATTCATCTGACATGGTTCAAGAACGATACCTCCAGAAGTAGAATGCGATCGAAGTTGGTTTTAAAGGTAAATAGTTAAAATAATTAGAAGCTATGAGAAATGAAACAACAACATGCATACAAAGCACATGCAGTCATTTTATTTTCCCAATGTAGATTTTATTATTAACAATACCTCCATAGATTGGCGGCTGCTTCTTGCTTATTAGCACGAATCATGGAAGGTTGAGGATGTATATTTTTAAAATTTGACATAATGGATAAAAAGTTTTGCTGAGCACAATGAAATAATGCAGCCATTCTAGAAAAGCTGCCATTATTCTGATCAGTAATCACTATCGGGTCAAAGGATTTTGTCACCTATTTTGTTCTCACTTAGAGCTCCACCATGAACTCTGCTTGAAACCTGTGTACTTAAAAGTAACAACATATTCTGGAAACTGTACTTGCGTCCAAAAAAAACCAATTAAGGACCCAATTTCCAAAAATGTGTGGGAGGCAGATGGGGCATACTTTTAAGGACTCAAATAAACAAAATTTTAATATCGCAGACAAAATTGGATAAAATTACCCTACTCTGCGTACGTAAAAAATGGCCCATGTATCTCAAGCAACTTCTGTCTTGAATATAGATATTGTTTTGCATTGTTTTACATTTTTATTGTAAATTTTATGCAAAGCCGAGTCCCAGTAGCTCAGTCAGTAGCGTACAGGAATTGAGAACAGCAGGTCGCTGGTTCGATCCCTGGCTCGGCCAATTTCTTTCTGAGGATTGATGATAGTTATTGTGACAGGGTTCATTCCTCTCTCACCGCTGACCATTGTTTTGGTGATGGTTATGTGGGAAAGCAGCCAGTGGCTTGGAAAGAATATTGCGCGGAGTACTGGTAAAAGAAACTCCAGGAAAGCATGGATAGGTGCACTGGCCGCCGTGATATAACTGAAATAATGTTGAAAATGGCGTTAAACACCATACAATAAATCAGTCATTTATGCAAATAAAAATACAATTATTTTCAGAACAAAATTATTTATGAAACTACTAATATTTCCCTTAAACATCTCTGTCTCATTATCCCCTTTTCATTTTTTTTTTTAACTTTTCCCTAAAGAAAAGAAAATATGAAAAAAGAATTTGTAATGTGAATTGAAAAAGTGCTATCTATCTAGTTACAGTAAGTGATAAGCTGCATTTTTCTTTTGGGGGACTCATATTGTAAAATATCGCAAGGTGCTTGACAGTCCTAGGAGGAAGAGACTCAATGACAGAGTTTCTTGCTTCCTGTAGGTGTATTTTGCAACTAAATACAGATATTTCACATAACAATTTTTTAATAAACTTTGATGTGAGCATTAGACAAGTTACAAGCCATAAATGTACACATGAGTTTTGAGAGTGTGATAATTACCTTTTTTGTCTACTAAATGAAATATTGAGTAAAGGTTGAAAAAGTCTCATATGTTTTGAAAACTTAATTTGATAGAAATGTTGTATCTGGTGAGATGGAAGATTCATCATGTGCAGTGTGAACTGAATGTGCCTATCAGTACATATGCAGGCTTGTAAGCAAAATACCTTCCAGCTTTGTTAATTACATAGTGTAATATTACAGATTTTACTTTGAAACGTGTGTTGTAGGGGGTTTCCATAATTATCTAATTAGATCAAAGTTCTTTTTTTACTTATATATTAGCTTAAGCCATTTTTAATTTATGCTCATTAAGTTGATGAAAAAGGGTATGAAACTTAAGGAAAAAAAGAAAAGTAGCCAGCAGAACTTTGTCAGTGGAGATGCTATAGCATGCAAACATCCTGTCATTCTTTTCTTAATTTTAAAAGAACACAGAAAGATTATGTCAGAGCAACTGATTCCACTTGGCAGTGTTAATGAAACAGATACCCTAGGTACCAGTTTACACCAGGCAGCTATACATGGAAACAAGAAAACACTGAAAAAAGTCTTAGATAAAGGTATTACACACATGTACACTTTTTACTAAAGAAAACCTCTTTATCTTTTATGAGTTAACACAAACATGATATTTGACATAGTTAAACCCAAGTTAAACCCATGTTGCTACCACAATCTCTATAATAGCTACAGATTTGACACATAATTTTTTTTGTTGAAAATATTGTGCTAAAAGGAGACATGGCAATAATGTTTTATGCATATGAATGTATTATAACTTTGGATGTTTACTAAGTTAATTGTCTGCTCTACCTTTGTAGATCTGGATACTTTAAGTTTTGCTTATCAACTAGCTTAGAATTCTTGACAGGATTTTCCTCTCCATTTTGGCATCTGAAACATTTAGAATTAAAGTACATACATGTGCTTTTATTCATTTGTTCCTAAAACTAACTAAAAGTTATGTATGATATTTGGTACTTAGAGATTAAGATATATTTATTCACATTAGAAAATATATATATAGCTTATGTACCTAATTCCAGGTATACATATTGACTTCCCAAATGATGAAGGACAGTCACCTTTGTTTTGTGCCAGCCTCTGTGGAAATGCTAATGTTGTTGAATATTTACTCTCTGCTGGAGCAGACCCAAATGAGTAAGCATCTATGCATCTATTTTGCATATCTCTTCTCATAACTCTTTCCTTACCATACATGACACAAGAAGCCTTTATTTAAAATGTAGATTAAGATTAGACTGCAGAGAACATGCAGTTTGATCTCTTCATCTACATGATTCACTACTTCATTCTAGGTTATGACTGAATTGTCCATTCATTTTGCAGTCTTATTTGTGGCCGTTTTAAATTTTTGATATTCATTTTGCAGTGATAGAGTTTATCACATACTTTATCAAAAACTGACAAGTGAATAGAAATAGTTTGTGGAAAAGGAAGATGAAATGTCTCATTGAAACAGTTTGAAATAGTATATGGGTAAAGTTAGCAGTTGTGTTTAAGTCTGTACTTTAGTTCTAAGGCTTTTGAAAACATTGGAAAATGAAGGAAATGCTGGTAACCAGTATTTCCTTGTGTCCCTACAATTGTTTTCTCCTCTTTCAAAGATAAATCTTAAATATCATGTGAGTCACATTTAATTTATTGTCTGCAAAGGCTTTCAATTTGGACTTATCTAAAATTTTGTCATCTGGTAAAGAATTTAGATAGTTTTAGTTCCTGACTATTTTCAGGAAAAGTAATTCAGGGTTGACACCTGTCCATGCAGCTAGTTACTCAGGTAATGTGAAAATTTTAATGAAACTTCTCAGCGAAGGTGGAGATCTACGTCTCCATGACAACCAGGGAAGAAGTGTCAAGGACTGGGCCATGTTACAACCCATCCCCAAGAGGAGAATGAAGATGATGGAATTCCTTGATAAAACCAGATTGTTTGCTATGTCCAGTTCTGGTCAGGATCTTCTGACCAGGAAAGCCTCTTCCAAAACATTACACAGGTAGATCTGTGAGGATGCATGCAGATGTGCTGGTTGTGTTTTATCCTGTTAGCAAAAATCTTTGTCCAATCTGAGGATCCATGTGCACATCTAAAGTTCAGATTATTTTTTTTCTCTGAATGAAAAGCAGTTCTAAGCTTTGTAAGGGTACTTTTAGTGATTTTTTTTTTTTTTTTTTAGCTGTTACTGTACAAGCAAGTTTTAGACATAATAGGACATATTGCAGACCACAAAGGGGACCAACATGTGATAAATATGAAAATACATTTTTTTTACCTGAATTGTTTTTAACTGTCTTTAGATGTTGGGATGGAAAAGGTGTGTTTCTTCTGTATTTTGTTATGAACTAGTAACCAGCATTTGCTCTGTTTTCCACACTGTTGTCTACCTTTTGTAAGACAATCATTCGAATTTCATTTAATTTTTCCTCAGCAAATGATATCAGTTTGGGCGAGTCTTACATTTTTTCTTTTAGAATTAAAATTTACAATCCACCATATAGGAAGCATTTCCAGACAACAAAGTATATTTGGCTAAAATGATAAGATTTGTCCTGGATGGGGGTTGAAATATTTTCGGAAAAGGAGGAAATATAGTTCCTGTTATTTTCTCTCTTTCTCTGATGGTATTTTCAAAAGCCTTCTTCCTCAGAGTTGTGAATGTTTGAGGTGATTAGGTAAAGAGTGATTGCCATCAAAAGTTTGTTTGCTCTTGTTGACAGTACAGAATAGGATCAGACTGTACAGAACATGCAGTCAGATAATGGATATTTCTTGAGATACTTTGACTTTCTGAAAGAGCCTTGAAATTGACCTTTCTGTAAACGCGAGTTTAGTATTTTGGTCGTTATGCCTGACAAACAAACCAGAAAATGGCATGGATTACACGGAGAAAGAGCGTTTATTTCAGTTTTATTCCAGCTTATGTTTCGCTCTATATGAAGCACCCAAAGGTTTTTTCCCAACTTTTTTATCAATTCGAACTAAATCAGCAATGTAACAAGAAAAGATGCTTTGAATAATGTCATATTTATAAGAAATCAAGAAGTAAAAATGGAGCAAATATGTCCATAATTCCGTGTTGGGTCTCACAAATGTGAGTAGATTGCTGTCAGCAACATCTATAATTAGTGATAGGGGAAAGGGGCTGAAGTTTTTAAGACTATGATGATTTTGTGAGTATATAACATGTCAGTTTGACATTAAACAATATAAGAAAAGGACTTACAATTTAACCCTTTACCACATAATCTGGTGCTTTAAATAGTGATTGAAGGAGGAGACTTTTGAAAACTTTTCTCTTTCCCCTATATGTTTTTTACCCTTTTAAGACAAATCTGGTCACTGGAGCAATGTTTAATTTGTCAACAGCAAATGTTTTAAAAAATAGAAGAATCAAATGTTTTGTTGTCTGGTAAAGGTTTACTTAACACCTCTAATACCTGTTTGAGTGGAAATTAATAAGTTTTATTGTAAGTAATTAATTAAGAGAGTGGTTTGTCGTAATTTCAACGGATGTATGTTGTAAAAACTTTCAAATTGGGGGAATGTTTGGTTACTTAAGTTGATTATAAGGTTTATACTGATTTTGAATGGATGTGCATTTATCAATTATGCGACGATCATGGGGAAAACAATCGGTCGAACCAGGCCAAAGTTCAGTTAACAGTCACATGAAATGATCTTAATGAAACAGAAATAAAATATGAATGCTCCCTAAAGTATTACAACACAAATCAAAGAATATCTGATGTTTGCAGTGTCAACTTATTTATGAAACAGGATGCCGTGTGGCTGTCAATAAAAGTACTTCTTCCTGTTGCTTGTTTCGTACAACTATTACGACTGTCTACAAGTAATGCTTGGAATTTGAAAGATATTTGTTAAGTTAGATTTCAGTAGGTGGTTTAACAATAATTTCTGGTATAATTGTTCTTTCTTTCCAAAATCAAAAGAAAAAAAACTGCTTTCTTTTCTTTGGCAGAGAGGCTGGTTTTTCGGAATCCTGATTAAATCTACCGTTGACATTTACTGGTACATGGATATAGGTTTTTGGAATGGATAAATTTAGTTTTCTCTTAAGGGTATATCATGTAACAATTACTTTACCACATGATTCTTATCTGCAACTTGAATCCATTTTGAAATAATTAATCTATAATGCAACCTTCTTTGGTTTAAACGAAAAGAAAAAATTACATGGTCTATCAGTAGTAAAGGCTGTAATTTTGTCTGACCCTTTTGTTTGTATGACACACTATACTGTGTTTTGATTGGCTAATATGACCTGTCAATCAGAAGAAAGGTGAATTGTCATATTGTAGTCTTATTTATTTCTTTTTTATTTTAAAGGTCCATTTTATTTGCATGTATTTGGCAGCCTAAGAGTATGGATTTTTGTATGCTCTATAGATTGTTTTCTGCACTTATTTGATGAAATTTTGTAAATTAGAAAACTTAGCACCAACAGCGATAATATTAACCCATATGTAACCCATAAAGTAGCAAATAAATCCAACAAACATCTTCAATCTAGAAATAAGACCCAAGTAAGTGCAATTTTGAGGTTCCTTTTGCCCATATATCTCAGCAAAGTGGACAGTGTAGATCAAATATCAGACTGCACATTTTGTGCAGTGTAATTTTGATCTATACTGGTCACAAAAGCAACTATAGTTGTAAATGATGCAAGGGTTAAAGCTATTAGGTACAGAGATACATTTATTTTCTTAATGGCAGAGCACATCACAGAAAAAACACAGTTACAAAGATTATAAGAGACAGGATTGGAAGACCATCTATACATAATAGATTAGAAAAAATGGCAACAGATCACCATTCAGTTGGCTTTGGTCAGGTATGCTGTTAATTTCATTGACAGACAGCTCTCAGAATTCCAGAAAAGCAAAATATCCCCATATTATTTTCAGTTAACTCTTTGCTAAACAACAAAATTTTAGAATTGTCCAAATTAAAAGAACTTTGAAATGACAAAATCATTGTTGCTCAAATGATGGGATTTATCCCTTGAATGGTGAAAAAGATTGAGGGAAACAAGAAAATTTTCAAAAGCCGCCTACCTTACGGTCGATAATAAAGGGTTAAATCAGAGAGGCTTACAGATGATAATGTAATTTTAAATGCTAAGCATGAAATATGTTCATTTATTTTAAACAAAACAGAAAAAAAGTATGACCACAAACATGAAAACAGATAGATTGGTTCATTGCATGGTTGGTTGGTTTGATTAGTTTGTTAATTGACTGACTGATTAATCGATGGATTGATTGGTCGGGTGGTTGGTTTGCTGATTGATTTATTTGTTGATTAATCGATGGCTTGATCGATTGATGGATTGATTGATCGATGGATTGATTGATTAGAGTTCCATTTTATGTTGCATTCAACATTATTTCAGCCATATCACAGGGACAGCTCACATATTTGTGTATATGTCCTGAGTTTCACCAGTACTGGGCTAGGGCTCTTATGTGTCTTGCCCAAGGACACTCCCAGTGCTCCCAGTGAGACTTGAACCTGAGGCCCACAGGTTATGAGTACTACACTTTACCTTTAGCCACACAGCACCAGAAGTGAACACAAGTACTAACTGGGATTCAGGCTACTTTTTTATGTTCAGACTACACGGTCCTTGGGCAAGACACTTCAGAGCCCTAGCCTTGTACTGGTGAAACCCAGGAAATACATGAACATATGAGCAGTCCCAGTGATATGACTGAAATATTGTTGAAAGCGGCGTAAAACACCATTCAATCAGTCAGACTACATGTTAAAGTTACAAAGACAGCATTGGATGGAGGGGTTTCATCTTTGAACTGTACGGAAAACATGACGGGAAAAGTAGTCATTGCTTGTCAAAAGCAATTGTTTTTTTTTCCAGCAATATTTTCAAAAGTTGTCAAAATAGGAAGTTTGAAAGGTCTTATCAGCACTGTTACTGGTCTATGAGAGATTACAAAATCAGGAAACATATTTATTGTTTTTACAGGTGTATTCGAATGGTGCAGAAAAGGCAGGTTTTATTTCAGCTATTCCATTAGTTTGTGAAAATAATCTTAAGCATGATCCTGAGGGAGAGACCTACAATAATGGTGCTTTTAGTGTCATGGAAAGGTAAACACTTTTTTCCTTAATTCTTTACTACACAGTCCCGATTTTAAATGACTCTAAAAGAGAAGGCCTTCGAAAACATTATTGGAAAAAGAGAAAATGCTGGTAAGCAGCATTGTCTCCTTTTCCACAATGTTTTCTACCCTTCCCAAAAGAAATTTCAATTTTTCAGTAACATTTATTTTGTTGTCTCCAACTGCTTTCAATTTGGACTAGTCTAAAATTTTGTTATTTGGTAAAGAGTTTAACTACAGACAAGCAGTACCGGGTATTATTTATGGTTTTATATAAGGAATCTCATAGTCTCTGCCTTTTTTCTCTTCACTGCCAGACCGGATAGTTCAGTGGATAGTGCATCTGACTCGTGACCTGGTGGATGTGAGTTTG
Source organism: Tridacna gigas (assembly GCA_945859785.2). Classification (NCBI taxonomy): domain Eukaryota; kingdom Metazoa; phylum Mollusca; class Bivalvia; order Cardiida; family Cardiidae; genus Tridacna; species Tridacna gigas. Next base: position 43,717,391 of record OX244030.2, on the reverse strand, counting down.
ATACCCAGTTGAGGGAAACTTTCTTTGCGGCGATTATTCACCTGTCACCACTGATGCATGTGAGAAAAGCTGTCAGTGGCTTGGAAAGAAAGTTGTGTCAGCACTGGTGTGAGAAAGCCAGGAAACACATGCATAGGTGCACCGACGGCCATGATATAACCAAAGCTGTTAAAATGTTAAACACCAATACCAAGAGAAAAAAAAAAGAAGAAATTTTCTGTTGATTTTCGTATTTCAAAAATATACTTTCTGTTGACTTCAGTCTCAGAATCCCCATATTCATAAGTAATTATATGTTGTCTCATTCACTTTTTTCCATTTGGAAAGTACATTCCATGATATATTTTAATGATATTGAAATACTTGCATATCACAACTATGTACCAAATACACAAGTATATCCAAATTAAAGCGGCAAAATTTAAATTTGTCTCAGGTCAGTTTTAAAGATAAATTTAAACAGCTTTTGAAGGGTAACATTAATTTGTTTGTTTGAATAGTGCTGCCCAACAGTATTTAGTCATCTAACTATGACAGCACATTTTCAAGCAGAACTGTGCTCAGGCTCTGCTATGCCTTGCGCAAAGACACTTCAGTCAACCAAAACAACCAGCTAGGATCAAGCCACGGTTTCCTGATCAAAATCCAATGCCTTAAAGGCTCAGTAGGGGCCAAAAAATCAATGCAGATGTTAAAATGTACTTTAATTTAAGTCATACCATTTAAAAGTATGGAAAATATTGTGAAGATGAAAAACTGTTATTGTGTGGTCGGTCTAAGTGTGAGTTGCTTGGAAAAGTAAATTTTAAAATCAGGCAAAAGGTAAACAGAGTGACCTGGCAGATTTTAATCCTTTACCACACAACAAAGTTTTAGATTCATTAAAAGTGAAAGTATTTGCAAACGACAAATAGAAAGTATCTCAAATAATGAAGATTTTCTGGAAAAGGGCAGAAAACATTGTGGGAAAAAGAGAAAATACTAGTTACCAGCATTTTTGCCTTTTCCCGCTTTCCCACTTAAAAACTTTATTCCCCAAGGTTTTTAAAAGTGGGGATTGTGTGGGAAAGGGTTAACCTAGTTTTGAAATTAATTTCTCTTCCAGCTACTAAGACTGGGACATCTTTACAATAATTCCCATGGTTTAAAATGATACGATTAAAATTTAAATTTATTTTAAGACCTGCTTTGTTTACTTTTTGCAGCTATTGTTATTTTAACCAAGCCACAGAAAGTTTGCAATTTTAGACACAGACTGTTTGTTTTGTGCAGTGTTCAGTCTACACTGTCTTTTATTTTCAAAGATATTCTGGTGAACTTTTTGATAGTGCAATATATAGGTCTTTCTTTTTGCAGAATTAAACTGTTTGATTCATTTATAATGAAAAGTTAAGGTAATGCATGGGTAATTCTTCTAGCAGTTTAAAAAAAAATCATTTTGCCAAATTAATGGACCAGAAATAGAAGAACTATACTTTTGCCTTCAACTTCTGTTTTTTTTTTTTTTTTTTTGAAAACCATGTTGATTAATGGCTCTAATGTGTTTTGTAAACTTCAACCAAAAGGCAGATATTACCCACCACCTTAGCAATGAAAATAGAGTCATTATTATAGAGGATGATTTAAACCTTTACCAAACAACAAAATTCAGAATGTCCAAACCCAGCCAAAGCACTTGCAGACAGTAAATTAAATGTGGCACAAAATAGAAAAATGGAAGTTGTCTTTCATACTGGTAGGGTAGAAAACATAGAATGAAAAGGATGATGAATTGTTGGTCAAAAAATGGAATTTGGCTTTGAAAATGTAGAAACATTGTGGTTACCAGCATTTTCTCCTTTTCCCACAATATTTTCAAAAGCCTTCTTGTTTAGGGTCATTACAGCTTTAGATTATTTAGTAAAGGGTTAGTAACAGTAAATTGTTTGAAAGTACACCCCTGTTTATGTATTGTATTTGTGACAGTATGTGGTGGGATTATACAGAAGTAACAATAAAGAGACTTCATAGAGAACTGGACCCTTATCAAGGTGGGGTTGTAGACCTTTTGATAAATGAGATTCAGCATATTGGGTAAGCAAAAACTACTCAATCTTTAACTCTTTGCAAAACAGACCCACGTTTTCACTCCTCTAAGGAGAGGGGCTTCTGAAAACATTGTGGAAAAATGAGAAAATGCTTGTGACCGGCATTTTCTCTTTTTCCCACAATATTTTCTACCCTATCAAAGACAGAAATCATCACTCAAGCTGCATTTAATTTGTTGTTAAATGTTTGCAGATGATTTCACCTTGAACCAGTCTAAAATTTTGCTATAAGATAAATTTATCTTATAGCAAAATTTTAGACTGGTCCAAGGCGAAATCATCTGCAAACATTTAACAACAAATTTCTGTTTTTTACCAGACCCAAAATATCAATAGATTAATATTATTACATGAAATGTTTATAAAAAAACATTCACATTTCATACAATTACTTAGGTGATCATGATAAGTTTGTCCTTGCTTCCAAGCATCATGAAATTTATGTTCAGTCCTGTGCGCCTCATATTCTATCTTACTGGTGCTACACCTGTCACTTTCAACTGCACATATTTGACAACCGACTTTACACACGCAAAGTATTGAAAGTTGAACTTATCAGATACTATAAAGACAATAAATCTGCAGATAAGACAATCAGTATGTGAAACTTAAATGAAAGCGAAATCATCTTTGAATCGGTACAAGATCATGTACAAATGTGTAATTTAATTTGACACAGTATTTTCAAAAGACCAATTATAAATCATAATACAAATGTATGATGTCATATTAATTTTCATGGTGATTTTCATTGGTCAATTGAAGCTGAGCAGAGTGCAAGAAAACCCCTGAGTCATTTTGAAATAAATATTTGACCATTCAGTGTTATTTATATTTTTCAATACATGCATGTAAGGAAACAGTCTTAACACAGTCAGTGTGTATCGAGAAGGAATATTCAGTTTCGATGACTGATTTTTACTGGACAGTCGGTCTTGTGAACTGAAGAATTTTGATGGGCCGATCATACTTTTACCAGACATGTCCTTCATTAAGGAAATGAAAGAGCATATTTTACTTTGTATTGCATCTATTTGTACTGTTTGGTATTTGTTCAACTTTTAAGTCAAACATCATGTTAAAAAGGATTTTTAGAGTTGACAGATTTATGCAGTTCTTCGCTTTTAAAGTGAAATCTCTTATCCAGTGTAATAGACATATACATCTGAATGTGAATGTAGTAAATCACTGAGTATTTAGTATGAAATTATTTTCAAAGCTCATACATGCCCTATTCTTCCCCAGGAAACTGAGACATCCTCAAATTTTGACCTTAATGGGGGTATGTCAAACCAACAACCTGGATGGACTTGTGGTCATTTATGAAAGGATAGGATCTGGATCTTTGTATAACTGTCTGCACCAGAAGGTATAAATGTTTCACAAATTTCTTTCTATATCACAGCAAGTAAATTCAGAATTCACAGTGGTAATGTAAGTCAGCCTTCGCTAATGGAAATTGATGTGCAATGTTTACCACAGAATTCCTTAACACTTTTGCACACAATCCCGAGTTTTAATCACCCTGGGAAAGAAGCCTTTTGAAAACATTGTGGGAAAAGGAAAAAAATGCTGGTAACCAGCATTTTCTCCCTTTCCCACAATGTTTTCTTCTCTATCAAAGACAGAAATCATCATTTGAACTGTACTTATTTTATTCTGTGTAAATGCTTTCAGTTTGGTCGAATTCAAAATTCTGTTCTTTGGTAAAGAGTTAAGTCTTCAGGTTAGTTTGCTGCATGATGTACTTTCATGTTTTTAAACTTTCATACTTTTCACAAAGAAGGTTCACAACAGCACTGGAATAAATAAGAAAACTTTGTACATTTAGTAAATTCATATAAGACGATCAGATTTTAGACTTGTCAAAGAAAAAGCATTGGCAGCAAAACTGAGGTGTGTTTCAGTGATGGGATTTGTTTTTGAAAGGGGAAAAAAACATTGTTGGCAAAGGAAAAAATGCTGGCTACTAACATTTTATACCTTTTCCTACAATATTTTCAAAAGTCTTCTTCCTCAGCATTGTCAAAATACAGAATTGTTTGGTAAAGGGTAAGACAGAGAAAATTAAAAACATGGTCATTTAGTCCAAAAGGACTTCAGTCATTTATTGTTTCACATTTGTTTTCTTGTTTAATTGTGCTATAATTGTCTTTCTTTTAAGATTTAAAGTGATTACCTAAATTGTACATTGTTGTCCTAGCCCTGTTATCATTTAAATTGACTTGGTGAGAAAATTTTGAACATTTTCTCTGTCATTAATAGAGATATTTATTTCAAACTTGGGCTAGTTTTTAACTTGTAATAGAGGAACCTACACTTGAAGGTTAGGTAATTTTCAAAACATTCTTGATACACTTATGTCCCTTTTTTTACTTTTCTCTGAAAAAAAGAAAAAAAAAACTGCAGCCAACCATTGACACCCACATGTAGTGCTATTGTTGTAGATGGAACGCTTGCCAAGTCAAGCCATCAAAGATGTAGCAGTTCAGATGTGCAATGCCATTATCTTCATCCACCTTCAAGGCCTGGTACACTGTGCCATTTCTTCTCATGCAATCAGTGTTGTGGCACAAAATATGTACAAACTTGGGAATTTTGAATATATGTTAGAAATGTAAGTACCTTGTTTTGAAATTCTGTTTTTCTTGCAATATTTACCTAGGGCCTATCATATATTGGTGCTTAGCAAAAGTAGGAGTATTACCAAACAATCCTGTGTTTAAACTGATATAAAAGGCTTTTGAAAATAATGTGGAAAGGAGAAAATGAATGCCATTTACCAGCACATTCTCCTTTTCATACAATGCTTTTATGATGCTTTCTTACCTTTCAAAGGCAAATTCCATGATTTGGACCACACTTAATTTGTTGTCTGCAATTGCTTTCAGTTTGGACGAGGCTAAAATTTTGTCATTTGGTAAAGATTTAAACCTGTACAAAACAACCCTGTGTTTCAATGACCCTGAGGAAGAACACCCTTGAACGCACTATCGGAAAAGAAGAAAATGCTAGTAATCAGCATTCTCTCCTTTTCCCACAATGTTTTTTACCCCTTGAAAGACAAATCCCATCATTTGAGCCACAGTTTCTTTGTCATCTGCAAAAGCTTTAAATATGAACTAGGGTAAAAGTCTGATAAACAGTTAAGAGCATCAGATTTCAACTTGATAATAAGAGTAGAAGAGAATGACAAGTTAAAAATCACAGTCTGTTCTGTTATTATCAATGGCCCAGAATTTTTATCTTGGTAAACAGAAGAACTTGGTTATATGTCCAATAAACTAGTAACTTATTTTTATCACAATTTAACTTTGTATGAAACAATCTATAATGACCTTGAGAAAAAAAGCTTTTGGAAACAGTGTAGACAAAAGGTAAACTGCTTGCAAAGGGCATTTTCTCCTTTTCCAAAAGTATTTCAACCCCTTTAAAAGTAACTATCATTTATGCCTAAATCAACTTGTCAACTGCTAAAGTTTCAAAATAGGCTAGTTTACCTCTTTACCATACGACAAAATTTTAGGCTTAACTAAATTGAAAGCATTTTCAGTCCAAAAATTAAATATGGCTTGAAATATGGAATTTGTCTTAGAATGGGAAGAAAACATAATGTTAAAGGAGAAAATGTTGGTGACCAGCATTTTCTCCTTTTCCCACAATGATTTCATATGCCTTTCACTACAGGGTTGTTAAAACCTGGGATTGTGTAGTAAAGGTGTCAATAAATTTTTTTATGTGTAAAGAGTTATTTTTTATCCATTCTTTACCTTTAGATTGCCAAATAAACCTCACAGGCTTTGTCAGTCTTGAAATAAACCCCAGATAATTGCATTTTCAAGGTTGCTCTTCTACAGAAAGTCTCTGCAAAGTGGCCAGTGTAGATTAAGATCAGGCTTCATGCCTTGTGCAGTTTGATCTTGATGTAAATCAGCTGCAAAGGTAACTTCTCAAACAAACTGTTGACTCTTCCAAATTAAAGTAAGTGTAGATGACAAATATGAAATTGATACAAATGAACTGGAATTCCGTAATAGGAGAGAAAAAACTGAGAATATACTAGTTACCTTTTTACTTTTCCTTTTCCCTTGATGTTTTCAAAAGCCTTCTTTCTTAGGATTGTTGAAATTTGGCAATATGTGGTTCAGGGTGAAGGGTTAACAAGTATGACATATGCATTCAAGCAGTAAATGGTTTTCTGAACAAAATTTCTTTCCTGCAAAAATTTCTTCTATGAATTACGTACTAGTTCTGGTAAGTGGTTGTATAAACCTTTCACTAAATAATGATGGTGCTAAAAATGTAGACTTTTGGCAACACTGTTGGAAATGAGAAATTGCTGGTGACTGGCGTTTTCTTCTTTTCCCAAGATGTTTTCTACCCTTTCAAATACTGGTACAAATCCAATCATTGAAGACACACTCAATTTCTCATTTGCAATGTACATGTCTAAAACTTTTCTGTTTCGTGAAGAGTAAAAATAGCTTGTATTACTACAGGTTGAGCATTTTATCTTTCAGTTCCAAATGTGAGCTTGGCAAGAAAAATGCTGTTGCAACCAATACAGCAGAAGATGCAGTGTACAACTGGATGGGACCTGAGATCATGATGAACTTACCACCCTCTTTTTACTGTGATATGTACAGCTATTGTGCAGTGATCTGGGAAATATTCCATGGTAAGAATGCTTAGTCCTAGTGACTGAATAGGCAGCACACATTGCATCTACTCCTCTAATTGTGAGTTTGAATCCTGCCCACACTAATTCATGTGATGAACCTTAATTCATGTCATCTGTTGCAAAATTTTCAGGAGAAAGTTACATAATCAGAGGTACTGAAACCTGCCAAATTGACAAACAAATCATTTGCAGCCAATCATTGGCACCTGCATGCTGTGCTCTTTTAAAGTATTTAGAAATGGTTTGTTAATTGTTGATTAATACTCATGGATTTGATTGCTATTGCTTGTTTTACAGGAGATGTACCATGGAGTGGGCATTGTGCAGAGGCCATCAAAGCGCAATACCACAAGGGAAATAGACTGAAAGTGGAACACGGAAAGATACCAGATTACTACAAAGTGTTCTTAGAATATGGATTACAGCTAGATCCAAATAACAGAAAGCTATCTTTCCTTCATGTCAGAGATCTTTTAGTGTCGTCACCTAAGGTAGGTTGTTTAACCCTTTCCCAGAAGATAAATTTTGGACTGGTCCAAATTCAAAGAGTTTGCAGACGATAATTTTAAATTTGATGAAAATGGCAGAAAGTTCTCAAAAAGGGTAGAAAACACTGTGAGAAAAGGAGAAATTGCTCGTCACGAGTAATTTCTCCTTTTCCCACAGTGTTTTCAAAAGACTTGTACTGCAGACACGTGAAAACCAGGCCTTGTTTGGTAAAGGGTTAATGTAGAAAGTAAAGTATTTAGTTTTAGCAATGTAGTGTTTTAACCACCTTTAGGAAAGAAGATTTTAAAAGCATTGTGGCGAAAGGAGAAAATGCTAGAAAGCAGCATTTTATACTTTTCCCTCAATGCTTTACACCCTTTCACTGACAAAGTTTTTCATTTGAGTCATATTTAATTTCTCCTCTACAAAAGTTTTCAGGAATTTGTATGAAGCACATCAAATACTGTTTACCTATTAGATCATCTTTATTAGTCCCCTACCGGCGAAGCCGGAGGGGACTTTAGGTTTGCACTCCGTCCGTCCGTCTGTCCATCCGTCCGTCTGTCCGTCAGTCCGGCAATTCAGTTTTCTGGACTTTTTTTCTAAACGCTGGTACATATTGAGCTGAGTTTTGGTGTGTAAGTCACCCACCATCACTTACAGATCAAGTTCGACTTTCGTTCCGGTCCACTGGTTTTTCACGGATTTACTGGTCTTGGACTTAAAAAATTTCACTGATAAATCAGTTTTCCGGGTTTTTTTCCTAAACGCTGGTACATATTGAGCCGAGTTTTGGTGTGTAAGTCATCCACCATCACTTACAGATCAAGTTTGACTTTCGTTCCGGTCCACTGATTTTTCACGGATTTACGGGCCTTGGACTTACAAAATTTAACTGCAAAATCAGTTTTCCGGACTTTTTTCCTAAACGCTGGTAGGTATTGATCTCAGATTTGCTGTGTAACTCAACCACCATGACTTACAGATCAAGTTTGACTTTCGTTCCGGTCCACTGATTTTTCACGGATTTACGGGCCTTGGACTTACAAAATTTCACTGATAAATCAGTTTTCCGGACTTTTTTTTCTAAATGCTGGTAGATATTCACCTGACTTTTGCTGTGTAAGTCAACCACCATTACTTACAGATCAAGTTTGAGTTTCGTCCCGCTCCACTGCTTTTTCACACATTTACGGGCCTTAGACTTACAAAATTTCACTGATAAAACATTTTTCTGCACTTTTTTTCTAAACGCTGCTACATATAGAGCTGATTTTTGGTGTGTAGATCAACCACCATGACTTACACATCAAGTTCGAGTTTGGTCCGGCTCCACTGCTTTTTGACGCATTTACGGGCCTTGGACTTACAAAATTTCACTGATAAAACATTTTTCTGCACTTTTTTTCTAAACGCTGCTACATATAGAGCTGAATTTTGGTGTGTACATCAACAACCATGACTTACACATCAAGTTCGAGTTTTGTCCCGCTCCACTGCTTTTTGATGCATTTACAGGCCTTGGACTTTAAAAATTTCACTGACATGCCAGCGATACATACGGCTGGTAGGGGAATGTGTATTGCTATGCAATACTATCGGAATGCTTGTTTTTTCTTCTTCCAAATTACATGGCATTTGTGGCAATGATATTAAAAATTTAGAACTAGATATATAGAGAGCCAGGGAACCATTGCAAATAGGGCCCATTTGTAGCATTTTATAAAATTGATGCTTAATTAATTTTTTTAGATGCGTCGGTGACATGTTTGTCAAGAATAGGTATAGAAAAGGCAATATGATTTAACGAGCTACCAAAAATACAACTTTTTATACCTTGCCATAGACATCCTTCAAAATCACAGTGGAAAAGAGAACAATTACTTATTATAAGCACTTATTTTTAAACTCATGTTTCTGTATGCACAAAGTTCTTCCATTTTCTTTGCCCATCATTCGACTAGTTTGCTATATTGCTTTTGTAAAACTGGATGATAATATTACATGTTTCATTGTCCATCTTTTACTCTGATCTTAATCTTACTTTGATGAATGTTTGTGCACAGGCAAATTGGAAATAACATTTATTCTGGATCAAAAGCTATGTTGTATGGTAGAAAAACCATTTGATATCACTTTTTTGTTCCATTTATAGAAAATTCCTGGGTATATGTACTGTATTTTTTCTGCCTTAAGCCTTTACCACACAATCCTGACTTTTAACAACCCTGAGACAGGAGCCTTTTGAAAACATTGTGGGAAATGGAGAAAATGCTGGTAACTAGCATTTTTTTCTTTTCCCACAGTGTTTTCTACCCGTCTCATAACAAATTTCTATTTTTAAGTGGCATTTATTTTGTTGTCTGGAATTTTAAGCTTTCAGTACCAACCAATTTAAAATTTTGTTGTTTGGTAGAGAGTGAATCTGCATCTTTTCCATAATTATACAAACATCAGCAAACACAAATTCCAGTTAACTCTGAAAATACCTTTCAAAACTTATAGTTGTCTTTGCAGCCAGGGCAGATCAAGATCAGACTGCACAAAGCAACCATGAAATTATTTGGATCTTTTTTCTTGACTGAAAATGTTAGTTTTATTGAGCACCCTTAGGGGACGCCAGGTGAATGGTTCTTGACCCATACGGTACTCTTGTTGTTATAACTTATAAGCAACCAATCCAGTGGTTGATCAACACTGAGGAAGATCACCTTTGAAAACATAGCGGGAAAAGAAGAAAGTGGTAGTGACCAGTACTTTCTTCTTTTCCAACAATGTTTTCTACCCTGTCTAAGATTAAGACTAAATTCCAATATCTTTAGTGAATTATCAAGTGTTTGAAATCTTCATTGTTCTTTTGTAAAGGCATAGTCAGTCATGCACAATGCATGTGTAAATACAGGTATAGTCTTTCTATTCTGTCATAGATAGAAGTTTTGAAACATTTATTACATAAACACTGTTTCAATGACGTTGCTTTGCAGAAATGTTGATTTGTTGCCTTTGGCTGCCCCCACAAGAAAGATTCACTCTCTCCAGGTCTGTCTTTTAATAAAAAATGTGTTTTACATTTAGAACTGATGATACAACCTTGGGAGATAATTTGACACTATCTTTCCTTGTGTTTTTCCATATTTATTACAGGATACAAAGCAATATATGAATACTCATTTTAAACATCTTCAACATAATAGTCATAGTAATGCTGTCAGTCTTACAACCCCACCATCTACCCCATCTGCCCCTCCAAGGGCAGATATGAGGCTCCAAAATGGTAATAAGAAAGATCAATGGAATACTGAGCATAAACCTGGAAGCACTGATGAAGAGAGAAAGAAGCAAAAGAAAAAATACAGGGTAATTAAACACAAAGATGGTGACATGGACTCAAGGCAGGGATATAATGAAAATTGTCAGCTTAACTGGTAAATAGAAAATTATTTTAAATGTGAAATTTTATCCAGCCACATGCACCCATAGTGTGCAGTCTGATTAGTGTCTACATTCTCTGGTTCTGTATTAATGTCATATAATTATTACCCATTAAGTTATTATTTCTTGAAACATTTTTGCAGCAAAAAAATTGTGTTTTAAGAATCCTGAGGAGGAAAGCTCTTGAAAACATTGTTGGAAAAGGAGAAAATGTTGGTGACCAAGATTTTCTCCCATTCCTACAATGTTTCCTTCTCTGCCACAGACAAGTTCCAGTTTTTAAGTCACATTTGACATATGATGTCTGCAAGTGCTTTCAATTTAGACAAGTCTTAATTCTGTCCTCTGGTAAATAGTTAAACAGTATTACAGGTAATAAAACAAAAGAAGCCACTTACACTTAGGGACCTTTCACAACTGTAGTGGCCTATGCAGCCAGTGTAGAGGAAGATTAGATTGCACAAAACCTTGCAGTATGATCATTTGTTCTACTCTATTTTGCTACATTGGAATTGCAATAATTTAGGTCATATTCTGTTGGGTTTATTGGGTGTTTATAGGGCTTAAAAAAGTTGATGTTCAACACAGACACTTTTTATATTTAAGACTAGGGTGTAGGAACATGCATGCTTAAATGCTTAATTCTGGTTATTATTAAGATATGTGTGGCTGCTATTATTGCAGTAAATATTAGTACTGTAATTCGCCAATGTATTCGGACACCCTAAAAGTTCAGACACGGTAAAAAATGTTTATAATAATTTATTTTTAGTCCTTAGTCTGGACAGTCCAAAAAAGAAAAATTCCTACATATTCAGACAGCCTGTAACATTACTTTTCCAAAATATCAGCCAGTTAAATCATGCAAAGCCGAAGGGAACTTTAGGTTTGCACTCAATCCGTCTGTCTGTCCGTCAGTCTGGCAATTCAGTTTTCCGGACTTTTTTTCTAAACGCTGGTACATAATGAGCTGAGTTTTGGTGTGTAAGTCACCCACCATCACTTACAGATCAAGTTTGACTTTCGTTCCGGTCCACTCGTTTTTCACGGATTTACTGGCCTTGGAGTTACAAAATTTCACTGATAAATCAGTTTTCCGGACTTTTTTCCTAAACACTGCTAGGTATTGATCTGAGTTTTGGTGTGTAACTCAACCACCATGACTTACAGATCAAGTTCGACTTTCGTTCCGGTCCACTGGTTTTTCACGGATTTAGGGGCCTTGGACTTACAAAATTTCACTGATAAATCAGTTTTCCAGACTTTTTTTTCCTAAATGCTGGTAGATATTCACCTGACTTTTGCTGTGTGAGTCAACCACCATGACTTACACATATAGTTCGAGTTACGTCCGGCTCCACTGCTTTTTGACGCATTTACGGGCCTTGGACTTACAAAATTTAACTGATAAAACATTTTTCTGCACTTTTTTTCTAAACGCTGCTACATATAGAGCTGAATTTTGGTGTGTACATCAACAACCATGACTTACACATCAAGTTCGAGTTTCATCCTGCTCCACTGCTTTTTGACGCATTTACGGGCCTTGGACTTAAAAAATTTCACTGACATGCTAGCGATACATACGGCCGGTAGGGGACATGGGTATTGCTATGCAATACTACCAGAATGCTTGTTTTTAGATAATGATTGGCTGCATATTTGCACATTTCTGCATCAAAGATGCTTCATCGTTATGAACATGAATCCCTTAACCCTTTCCCAAACAAGCCCTGGTTTTCACATGTCTCCAGTACAAGTCTTTTGAAAACACTGTGGGAAAAGGAGAAATTGCTCGTAACGATTTTCTCCTTTTCCCACAGTGTTTTCTACCTTTTTTGAGAACTTTCTGCCATTTTCATCAAATTTAAAATTGTTGTCTGCAAACTCTTTGAATTTGGACCAGTCCAAAATTTATCATTTGGGAAAGGTTTAAGAGCCGAGCAACTCAGCGGTTATTTTAAGTCATGAAATAAGATAGCCCCCCCCCCCCCAAAAAAAAAAAATACAACAACCAGTTTGTCTTTGTTGAAAAACTTCTCACCAAAACGAACAGTGTACATTTAGATCAAAGATCAGACCAAACATTCTGCCTATTGTAATCTTGATCTACACAGGCCGCCAAAGCAACTAGTTTTGAAAGGTGCTTTTGATGTGCAAGCAGTTTCCCCTTTTTTCATAACGTTTTCAGAAGGCGCCTGCAGAAGAATGAAACTGTCACTCCATAAACAATATTAATGAATTTATAAATACTAAACCTCATTGTTTCTTTCCTTTATTAATCGGTAATCCAATTATATATAAATCTAGATCTAATCCGTTAATCATCATATGCATTCCTCTCTATTTCGGCAGCAAGGAATCTTTTCTACAGAAAAAAAAAAAAGGCAGAATTTTTTTTCTGCTGATTACACATGACATGGCTGCCCAGGTGTTCTTGAAACAAATATTACTAAATGCAAAAAGGCACTATCAGCTACTATAAAGTGGGCACGATATAGGCTTATTGCAGAGTGTGTACAAAAACACTTGCTCTGGATGATTTCCACATTACGTCATACCCCTAATCCAAATTTTACTGCAAACATTTATGTACCCGCGACAGGTATGAAATCTTGTTGACTGATGGCTTATTTCACTCTGCTGATAGCAAGATGGCGGAGTTCAAAATGTTGGCGTACGGTGTAGATAGATATCTGATTATACAGAATGTGCAGTCTGATCTTGGATATGTACCATCCACTACTGAACTATGACTTTAGAAAGCTACTGCTTTTAGGTCTAAAAAATTAAGACAATATTTAAAACATGCTTTTAAGATTAAAAACTACAGTTTTGACCCCCTACATCGGTGCTATAAATAGATCTAAACTTGTCGAATTTTACCCGTATTATTTTGGACAACAAGGTAAAACCTATTATTTTGGCCACCCCCTTTTCTTCAAAATAATAATTTCCTAAAGAATCGGACACTAAAAAAAATTAATTATTTTTTTCTGTCCGAATACATTGGCGAATTACCGTAGTTTCTACCTGTATAGAGACTTCCACTGTATCACGCTTACATTCCCTGTGCAACTTTTTCTTTAAAATATTTTGAGAGAGGTGAAATTTAGTAGCCATTAAAAATGAACAGAATATGATTAATATTTGTCTTAAATTCCAGTAAATTCTTAGTGCTTTGATTAATTTGAAATTCCTTTTGTTGCCTTCACTTTTACAGCAAAGACAACCACTATAAAGAACTCACAGATAGATTTTCATGTTGTCAGATAAATAGAGAATAGATGGTTGGTGTCTTGGATTAGGGAAGTTTATTATGCAAAGTGTAGGAATTTTATTTGATGAGCCAAAGGCAAATTGGATAAAATTTCGGAGCCACGCCCAATAAACTTTCCCATCTGAGACACCAACCATCTGTTGTATTTATCCTGTTTCTCTTTTTCAATTCATATCATACTAACTTAACTATTTGGCTGGAAATAACACTTAAGTACATCAACATCTTTTTTACTATGATTAAAGATGAAGAACCATGTTTTAAAGCGCCCTTATACTGTTATGCAGCTACAATAATGATGTCATGAATGGTAATGATTACATTATGAATGTGATGTTTACCTGCAAAAAAATGTTAGGTACAATGAAGACAAATCAAAATGATTGTGTTACATTTTGAAACTATTAACACATATATGGAATATTAGAACAGTCTTCATTTCTGTGTGGTCAGATCATGTCTCATTGCATGTGTAAAGAGGTGCTTATATGATGAGACTGAAGGTCAAATTTGATGTGCACCTCTTTAAAAATGCAATGAGACATGATCTGACCATGCAGAAATACAGGCTGTTCTAATGTTACTTTATTTATTAAATTACATTATAACTGTAAAGAAACACCACAAAATCAATTATAAATACAGGTAACCAAGAAATTAGAGAACTACATTTTATTGTACATATACACTGTATATATGTACAATATTATGAATGGCAGATGAATATGTAATTAACGGTAAGTCTACATTGGTCAGTCTATGCATTTTAAAAATGGCTGTTGCTTGTCCTCAAGTCATTACAAAAAAACCCAGAGAACTGTGGCTTAGAAACTATTTCTGAAAGGCTGAAAAGGTATTCAGTGGTTGTTATATTCACTGTCACTGTCAAGAACAGTATGGTTCCTTTTCATTTTAACACAGGAGGGAAGTCAAGCTTGTGATTATTAATCATGATTCTGGTGTACACAAGTGTAGCATTTGTTAATACCCTTTCAAAACCACACATGTTTGGGCATTGATATTGGACAAAATGAAGTTCTGCATATAAACGACTTTTGAAAAAATTAGATGACCAATCATAGATGAAGTATTTATATAACACTAAAATGGGTTTTTTGTGCTTTGTCATGCTAGCTGAACATTTTAGGGATTTGGCTGAAAGACCTGAACATTTATACATAAAAAGTCTTTGTACACAACTGACCTTTCTGCAAATGCGAGTTTGGCATGCCCACCTTAATAACGCAGTATTTTGGTCGACTATGTTTGTAATTCGATGTTTGGTCCCAGCATTTAAACTACAAATACATCGCGAGTAGATTGCTATATGATATATATAATATGTAATAGGGGCATAAGTTTTTAAGACATTTCGTCAGTATATAACATGGCAGTTTGACAGTAAACAATATGAGAAAAGGATTTACAATTTAACCCTTTATCACACAAATCCGTGTTTTAACGACCTTGAAGGAGGAAACTTTTGAAAACTTTCTCTTTTTCCTTGATGTTTTCTACCCTTTCAAAGACAAATCTCATCATTGGAGCAACGTGTAATTTGTTGACAGCAAATGTTTTCAAAGTAGACGAATCTAATCTTTTGTTGTCTGGTAAAGATTTAATTAACACCTCTAACACCTGTTTGAGTGAAAATCAAGAAGTTTATTGTAAGTAATCAATTAGGTAGTTTGTCGTATTTTTAACAAATATATGTTGTAAAAAACTTTTAAGTTGGGGGTATGTTTGGTCACTTGGGTGATTGTAAGGATTATACTGATTTGGAATGGACATACATTTATCAATTATGCGACAACCATGGGGAAAACAATCATTCGAACCAGGCAAAAGTGACATTAACAGTCACATGCAATCGTCTTTATGAAACAAGAATAAAATATGAATGCTTCTAAAGTATTACAAGAAGAACCATATTATGATGTTCCCAGTGTCAACTTATTTTTGAAACAGGGTGACGAGTTGCTGTCAATAAAATATCCTTCTTCCTGTTGCTCGTTTCATATGTAACGGTTATGACTTTATACAAGTAATGATTTGGAATTTGAAAGATGTATGTGCAGTTATATATTAATACAGCTAGTTTAACAAAACAGTTTGGCATAACCGTTCTTTTTTTCCCGAAGACTGGGGGAAAAAAACTGCTTTTCTGTCGTTTGGTAGTATGGCTGGTTTTTCGGAATCCTGGTTAAATCTACAAGCGACATTTCACGTAGATCTAGGTTTTTGGAATGTATGAATTTAGTTTTCCTTTCAAGGTACATATAATTTAACAATTGCCTTACCACATGATTCTTATGTGTAACTTTAATCCATTTTGAAATAATTATCGTATAATCCAGTCGTAGAACTATGGTTTAAACAAAAAGAAAACAATTGCATTTTTTATTGTCAATAGTAAAGTCTATCACTGTGTCTGACCCTTGTGTTTACATAACACGCTATACTATGTTTTGATTGGCTGATAGGACCTGTCAATCAAAATTGGCAGAAAGGTCAATTATGTTTTACAAACAGTACTTGACTGAAAAAATTCCCGGTGAGTTGGATTTGTGAATTAGATAACAACTGTGTTGTATTCAGATCATTTATTGGTATATAATAGATAAATCTAACATTCAGGGACAATTCTTGTTGATGACACTTCAATTATTGTGATGCTCAGTTAAAAGTAGATCCAGTTGGCAGGTGAGCACCTCTTTGGTCACATGACCAACAAAATAAATATATAGGCACCTTGTCATAGGGTTGAAATTATTGCAAGTGACAGGATAAAACTTATATGTAGTGTGATGAAGTACTTGTCTGATCTGTTTTTTTTTTTAAACAACACTTAAATCTGATACCTTGACACACTGTATTCAACTTTCCTGGTATATTACACCTGGGAATTTTTTTTTTTTCAAGTAAGTAAGGAAGATAGTTAAGACAGAAATGATATGTCTCAAAATGAACATTTTTGAAAGCACCATCATTGTCTAAGCCAAAAAATATGCGCAAAATGCTGCCTTTAATGTGTCATCACTTTGATTTGTTAAGGATTTTTTTCCTTCTTTCGATAGAGAAATTGGAAATTAATAAACCCGTTAAAAATGACATTTGCTTAGATTGTTCTTGAAGTGCTTTTTATATGGATCCTTTATACATTCATTGAAGCATGACTATAACTTTTAATAACTATGTGGTTGGCAGTTTTTAGAAACATTGTGGAAAAAGGAGTGCTCATTTTCATGCAGTGTTTTCTATTTTGACCATGAAAGACACCTTCCTCCACTGTTTTCTCTTGCATGTTATTGGTTGTAAATTTTGGTTGATCTCAGCATAGCAGTGTAGCATTAACTCAAGCTAACAATTTTTTTTTGTCTTGTGGCAGGCCACTTTTGAAAACATCATGGCAAAAAGGAAAAAAATGTTGTAACAAGCAATATATCTATTTTGCCACATTTCTTTAGCCTTTGTCCTTAGTTGAACATATTTTACCACAATGTTTTCAAGGTTGTCTAAGGCAAGTTTGTTGCTAAAGGTGATAAATTGAATTGCTGACTTAACAAAAAAAGCCCACTATCTATATGAAGGAAATGTGAAGCTGTTGAAAAGACTGACAGGACCATTGATCAGCACAGACACAAGTTTTGGGACAATGCTAGTTTAGGAGAGGAATATCTTCCAAATCACACAGACCATCAATTTGAAACCAGCAGGTTAATTGTTATTAAATAAGAATAAAAATGGAGAATAGAATCTAATGTATTCTGTCATATATATTACAAGGAGATGATTGTAATTTGCCATGTAGATGCAAATTTGTACCTGATGAATTATGAAATTTGTACAAAAGCTGGAGTTGCTCATTTTGGCACTTACCTTTTCAATAGTATTTCCTGTGCTATTTTTAGCTCACCTGAGCATCGTCCGTCGTCCGTCCGTCTGTCCGTCCGTCCATTAACAATTTCTTTAAAAATCTTCTCCTCCAAAACCAGATGGCCAATCTTGATAAAACTTGGCAGGAATGTTCCTTGGATGAAGCTCTACAAAAATTGTTAAAAGAATTTAATTCCATGAAAAACTGTGGTTGCCATGGCAACAAAATGGCTGAAAATGGAAAAAATCTTTAAAAATCTTCTTGTGACAAACCGTAAGGCCGAAAGCATTCATATTTTGTATGAAGCATCATTGGGTGACCCTTTACTATAATTGTTAAAATTAATCCCCTAGGGTCATATTTGGGCTTTGCCTGGGCGCACCCTATTTCACATAATAACAAAGAAGGAAATCTTTGAAAATCTTCTTCTCTGAAACTGGAAGGTGTGGAGCTTTGATATTTGGCATGTAGCATCACCTAGTGGACCTCTACCAAGTTTGTTCATATGACGCCCCTGGGGTCAAAACTGGCCCCGCCCCGGGGGTCACAAGTTTCGAACATAGGAACAAAGAAGGAAAGCTTTAAAATTCTTCTTCTCTGAAACTGGAAGGCGTGGAGCTTTGATATTTGGCATGTAGCATCTCCTAGTGGACTTCTACCAAGTTTGTATATATGACATCCCTGGGGTCAAAACTGGCCCCGCCCTGGGGGTCACAAGTTTCAAACATAGGAACAAAGAAGGAAAACTTTAAAATTCTTCTTCTCTGAAACTGGAAGGTGTAGAGCTTTGATATTTGGCATGTAGCATCTCCTAGCGGACCTGTACCAAGTTTGTTCATATGATGTCCCTGGGGTCAAAACTAGCCCCACCCCGGGGGTCACAAGTTTCAAACATAGGAACAAAGAATGAAAATTTTAAAATTCTTCTTATCTGAAAATGGAAAGTGTGGAGCTTTGATATTTGGCATGTAGCATCTCCTAGTGGACCTCTACCAAGTTTGTTCATATGATGTCCCTGGGGTCAAAACTGGCCCCGCTCCGGGGGTCACAAGTTTCGAACATAGGAACAAAGAAGGAAAACTTTAAAGTTCTTCTTCTCTGAAACTGGTAGGCGTGGAGCTTTGATATTTGGCATGTAGCATCTCCTAGTGGACCTCTACCAAGTTTGTTCATATGATGTCCCTGGGGTCAAAACTGGCCCCACCCTGGGGGTCACAAGTTTCAAACATAGGAACAAAGAAGGAAAACTTTAAAATTCTTCTTCTCTAAAACTGGTAGGCGTGGAGCTTTGATATTTGGTATGTAGCATCTCCTAGTGGACCTCTACCAAGTTTGTTCATATGATGTCCCTGGGGTCAAAACTGGCCCCACCCTGGGGGTCACAAGTTTCAAACATAGGAACAAAGAATGAAAACTTTAAAATTCTTCTTCTCTGAAAATGGAAAGCATGGAGCTTTGATATTTGGCATGTAGCATCTCCTAGTGGACCTCTACCAAGTTTGTTCATATGATGTCCCTGGGGTCAAAACTGGCCCCGCCCCGGGGGTCACAAGTTTTGAACATAGAACAAAGAAAGAAAACTTTAAAATTCTCCTTCTCTGAAACTGGAAGGCGTGGAGCTTTGATATTTGGCATGTAGCACCTCCTAGTGGACCTCTACCAAGTTTGTTCATATGATGTCCCTGGGGTCAAAACTGGCCCCGCCCTGGGGGTCACAAGTTTCAAACATAGGAACAAAGAATGAAAACTTTAAAATTCTTCTTCTCTGAAACTGGAAGGCGTAGAACTTTGATATTTGGTATGTAGCATCTCCTAGTGGACCTCTAACAAATTTGTTCATATGATGCCCCTGGGGTCAAAACTGGCCCCGCCCCGGGGGTCACAAGTTCAAACATAGTGACTGCTGAGCGCAATACTGTTGTAAGTCACTTTTTTGAGAAAATGGGTTTTTTGCATAATTAGACATGTTTTTTAACAGCACACATGCTGGCAAAATTTGGTAGCTCAAACCCATCTAGAAAAAAAGTTATTACAAAATTCCATACTATTGTATCTCAAACTGAAGTAATATTTTCTGGCAATACTGCTGTAAGTATACTTACAATAGTATTGCCACAAAAAACATATGATAAGTATTGCATGTTCTAACTGCAATACTATTGTAAAAGCTGTTAAAAAACTCTAAGTATTGATTTATATGTATATATTTTGTTCTTATTTCCTAACATCATTCCCTTGACATCATATTTAGCAGTTACATTGATACATCAATTTTCACGAGAAGACTGAATTATCAAAATTTGAAGTAAACCATTATCCTGTGTCAGGACGCTCTTTTTCTTTTTTCAATGTACCTTAGGTTACCTTTTTTCTGTTAAAAAGCCTTTAAAGTCTGTTCTAGCATTATAAGTGGAGTCCTTCAACTTTTTCAACATTAATTATATTTAAGCCTTTACAACACAATCCCAACCTTTAACAACCCCGAGAAAGAAACCTTTTGAAAACACTGTGGAAAAAGGAGAAAATGCTGGTAACCAGCATTTCCCGCCTTTTCCCACAATATTTTTTACCCTTCCAAAAACATATTCTAAGTTTTGAGTCACATTTAATTTGTACTTCTGCAAATGCTTTCAATTTGGACAATTCTAAAATTTTGTTGTTTGGTAAATACTTAAGAATCTTTGGCCAATTCAGTAGATCTACATAGATTTCAATTAGTTTCCAGTATGATCTTTACATATTTGCAGCAAGCCTTTATTGCGTATGTCTGTGGTATTGAACATAAATGGTATGATACCATGTGATGGCCACAAAATGGTATATGTTAAGTGATAGATGAAAAAGGATTCTTTTAGCTCTTTAACAGAACACAAATTCTAGACTTGTCAAAATTGAAAACATTTCAGATGACAAATTAAATATGTCTGCAAAGATATGGGTTGTGTTTGAAAGGGTAGAATCGCTGTTGAAAAGGCAAAAATGCCGGTTAGCAGCTTTTTCTCTCAATGTTATGTGACACCATTACAAAACATAACTCCCAAAACCATTATCTTAGTTAGCAAACAACTGCAATGTCCTAACATACAACTATCTCCACTGAAAACAGACATTCACCTAACTTTCTGACTTAACAAGAAACAATGTGGGCAATTTTAGAGTTACAAGCAATTTCTCCCAGTCCTTTGTCTAGAGAATTTCAAATAATGTCAGCTGCTGAAAAGTTGAATGGAGTATCAATAAGGGAGTTAATGGATTTATTGTGCATTGAAGATAGTTTTTGGTACATGTAGCCTGTTCTCATAGTAAGAATATCATCAAGGATAGAAAGAATCATGGGTAATATTGAAATGTATGCAGTAATTGCATTGTTTAGCTCTGATTCAAGTCAAACATTATGGGATCCACAAACCACAGGCTTTCATTTTCTTACTAACTTTGCCATCTATATTATGTAATATATAAGTCTTACACATGCATATTACAATATATAGATGGCGAAGTTAGTCACAAAACAGATGCCTGTGCCACAAACCTTGGGAAACATAACATTTGTTTTGAAAGGTTTTTTTTTTTGAAACAAAAAGTTATCACAGAATGCAATAGATTGAGCTAATACCGGTATATTTGCACACTGGCCTTACACACATTTATGATATTTTTTGAGTCAGTGCATGGACTTGAGTAATGTGTTAATTGTTTTACTATTGCTCTGGCCAGTAGATGAAGTTCAAAGAGAATTTTACTGCAAGTTGAGCAACTCTATACAATATGAAGTAATACATTTTTCAGCTCAGATAAATAACTGTCCTCTTTTTTCATCATCACAGTCCACAAGTCTTTGGTCCCTGTCTAGAAAGTTCATGCAGTCAAGGTCACATATCTAGAATTCAGTCAAACAATTCATATTTAGATTGTGTTCAGTGATCATCATATCCAATTTAGATTCAAACGCTACTTCTATAAGCAATGAGAAAAACTTAGGATATATAATTGAAATAGATTTATATGCTTTTAATAACAGTGCTAGATATTTGAAATCAAATGAAACTGAGTCTCTATCAAGGCATGTGCAGACACGTATTGTCAGATTTAAGATAGGAAAGATGATGCTGCAGAGTGGAAAATATGGAAAGTAAAGATGGTCCCAATTCCGTAGATAGTTCAGTGGATCGTTACACCGATTTGTAACATAGTGATTTGATAAAAACAAGGAAGACACTTTATCTTTCCTTTGCTCTGAAGTTCTGAAGTGTTCAGCTGAATTCAAGAATCATGTTGTGAGAGAGAGTCACTAGGAAGAGATGTGCTGTCAGTGATTTCAAAACATAAGTAGTGTCATGATGTCATTGGTACCAGGCCAGTTTGGACATTGTAAAGATGGAAGTGTTAGAGATCTTAATAATGATGACAGAAAGGTCAACCTCTGGTAAAGTTGAAAGTGTCAGAGAAGATATAGATGACAAAAATGATGATTGTGTTGTTGGTATTGTAAGGTTTATACAGCCTGTATATAGATTACAGAATACAGAATAGAACATATTGAGATTGTAAAGTTGATAGTGTTAGAGTAGATATAGATGGAAGACAGAATGCAGAGAACCTAGGTTGCAGCTTGTATAATTGATAGGGTAAGAGCAGATATAGACAACAGAAACAATGAAGAGAACCGTTGGAGATTGCGAAGTTAATTGTGTTAGGGTAGATATAGATGACAAAAAGGATGAAGAGAACCACTGTATTGCGAAATTGATAGTTAGAGGTGTAAATATAGATGACAAAACTGGTGGAAACGAACATGTAAATTTAATACAGTTGATGGTGTGACTGTTGTAGATGTAGTTGAGTTGATGTAAGCAGGATGGAGAAAAATGGCTCAGCTACATATCAAAAGTGGTGATAATCTAAATTTACTACCATTAATAGGGAGAGGGGAAGGGGTTACACATTACTTAATCAATCTAGCAGGTTATCCCAGGCAAAGGATTTATGTGAATTTGATCAAATCAAAGCAGTCACTGTAGAAAAAGTATCTGAAGACAATGTCTGTTCAGCATAACTAAACAATTTTTGAAATGTATCAAAACTGATGTGGCACATTCTTTCTTTATAAGGACATTTGTTTTTCTGTCTATCTGTATGTCTGTCTTGATTTTGAAAAACTTTTGAATCAGTGGAGATGGTCAAGGAATTTATTGGTCATTTGAGAGCTGCTTAGACAAAAACTGCTTCTAAATTGCAACATCTAGGATTTTCTTAATAATGGAAAATGGCCTTTTCTTTCATTCGGCACTTCAGTGAAAGATTGATGAAAGGTGTAGTGCAGATAAAAGTAATTCAAGCTGGGATCACCTAGGAAATGGCATAAAGATGGGATGCTTATTTCTATGGCCACATATGCTGATTGTTTCTGGAGCCAGATACGCTGTTTTGACAAGCCTAAACTCCTCCGTTATAATATTGTGTAATGTTCATAATGACTTTGGTTCCCTCTATCCCCATTAAAGTAGGTTCATAGGAATACTTGTTTCTTTATGTTTGTTTGGTCCTTTATTGCTGGCTGTCTATGAATACTGGACAATGTTAGACACTATAGAAGCAGACCAAATGTTGCAGACAGTAGCCTCTGACCCAGGTCTACAACATTCACCCTAAGACTAGAGATAGCTTCTGCAAAAAAGATCTAGGTTCATCGCCAATAAGGAAAGCTGATGCCTCCACAATGCCATATAAACTTGTTGGATTTCACAGAAAACTTCAACAATCTGGCAGAATTTTGTTTAAGATAAGAATCTAATTTTTGTATGTTTTTGTCTGATTTTCATAAAAACATTGTCAGGCATAATTTTGCATATTATGAAAAACAGTAATAAAGAATGTATGCTCTACTCATTTTTCTGTATCTATGATGAAGTTTGGACTAAGTTTTGCAGTAAAGGTCATGGACTTGTCTAGGCCATAAAAATAATATCAAAAGGAGTTTGATGAGGTTGCTCTAATAATTTGTTGGAAGTGCACAGAATAAAAGCTGAAATAATCAGGTAATAAAGCTGGCTATGACAGTATCTGCCATTCCACTAAATTACATTGGGTATATTATATCATATGAAACTCTGGATTCATGCAAAAAAAAAATCTACAACAGTACTGCAGTAGTTATCTTCTTCTATTTGTACATATTTTTAACTGCAATACTATTGTAAGTCAACTTACAATAGTATTGCTCAAAAAAGTTAGGTACAACATTGGTCGATTTTGGTAGCAATACTATTGTAAGTCTAAAACTTTGGATAAATCACTTATTTGACAGATAAAGATAAAAATTGACCCAAACCCTATAGTAACATCTTATGAAATATGTTATACCAAAAATCTAAATCAGTTCATAGGTTCAGTCAAAATTGAGATAGTTTTTTGTCTCTCCTGAAAACTTGTCAAAAATGACTTACAACAGTATTGCCCTCAGCAGTCGATAGGAACAAAGAAGGAAAACTTTAAAGTTCTTCTTCTCTGAAACTGGAAGGCGTGGAGCTTTGATATTTGATATTTGGCATGTAGCACCTCCTAGTGGACCTCTACCAAGTTTGTTCATATGATGCCCCTGGGGTCAAAACTGGCCCTGCCCCGGGGGTCACAAGTTTCGAACATAGGAACAAAGAAGGAAAACTTTAAAATTCTTCTTCTCTGAAACTGGAAGGCATAGAGCTTTGATATTTGGCATCTAGCATCTCCTAGCGGACCTCTATCAAGTTTTTAGCTCACCTGAGCACAAAGTGCTCTGGGTGAGTTATTGTGACTGGTCATCGTCCGTCGTCCGTCCTCCATCCGTCCGTCCATCTGTCCGTCCGTCCGTTAACAATTTCTTTAAAAATCTTCTCCTCCAAAACCAGATGGCCAATCTTGATAAAACTTGGCAGGAATGTTCCTTGGATGAAGCTCTACAAAAATTGTTAAAAGAATTTAATTCCATGAACAACTGTGGTTGCCATGGCAACAAAATGGCTGAAAATGGAAAAAATCTTTAAAAATCTTCTTGTGACAAACCATAAGGCCGAAAGCATTCATATTTTGTATGAAGCATCATTAGGTGACCCTTTACCAAAATTGTTAAAATTAATCCCCTAGGGTCATATTTGGGCTTTGCCCGGGCGCACCCTGTTTCACATAATAACAAAGAAGGAAATCTTTAAAAAATCATCTTCTGACAAACCATAATGCCTAGAGAATTCATATTTGGTTTGTAGCATTATATGATGATCTTCTACCAAAATTGTGAAAATTAAACCTCAGTGGTCATATTTGGGCTCTGCCAGGGCACACCCTATTTTACATGGAAACAAAGAAGGAAATCTTTTAAAATCTTCTTGTGACAAACCATATTGGCTTGAGCATTCATATTTTGCATGTAGCATCATCTAGTGACCCTTTACAAAATTTGTTATAATTATCCCTTTGGGGTCATATTTGGGCTCTGGCCGGGCGCACACTATTTTACATAGAATTAAAGTTGGAAATCTTTTAAAATCTTTTTGTGACAAACCATAAGGGCCAAAGCATTCATATTTTGCATGTAGCATCATTTGGTGACCCTTTATAAAAATTGTTAAAATTATCTCTTTTGGGTCATATTTGGGCTCTGCTCGGGTAACCCCCCCCCCCCGCTATTTTTAGCTCACCTGAGCACATAGTGCTCAGGGTGAGCTATTGTGATCGATCGTTGTCCGGCGTCCGTCCGTCCGTCCGTGAACAATTACTTAAAAAATCTTCTCCTCTGAAACTGCCCAACAGATTTCAGTGAAACTTCAGAGAAATGATACTTAGGTGATGCACTTTCAAAATACTTCAAAGATTTGAATTCCATGTAGAACTCTGGTTGCCATGGCAACCAAGAGAAAAAACTTTAAAAAATCTTCTTGTCCCAAACCGTAAGGGCTAGAGCTCTCATATTTGGCATGTAGCATCATCTAGTGATTCCCTACCAAAATACTTCAAATTATGGCCCTAGTGTTGAAAATGGCCCTATGTTGTGGGTTCTCGGATTTCACATAGAGATAAAGAAGGAAATCTTTAAAAATCTTCTTGTCCGAAAGCATAAGGGCTAGAGCTCTCATATATGGCATGTAGTATCATCTAGTGGCCCTCTACCAAAACACTTCAAATTATGGCCATAGTGTGGAAAATTGCCCTATGTTGTGGATTCTCGGATTTCACATAGAGATAAAGAAGGAAATCTGTAAAAATCTTCTTGTCCCAAACCTTAAGGGCTAGAACATTCATATTTGGCATGTAGCATCATCTAGTGGCCCTCTACCAAAATACTTCAAATAATGGCCCTAGTATTGAAAATGGTCCTATGTTGTGGGTTCTCGGATTTCACATAGAGATAAAGAAGGAAATCTTTAAAAATCTTCTTGTCCCAAACCATAAGGGCTAGAGCTCTCATATGTGGCGTGTAGTATCATCTAGTGGCCCTCTACCAAAATACTTCAAATTATGGCCATAGTGTGGAAATTGGCTCTATGTTGTGGGTTCTCGGATTTCACATAGAGATAAAGAAGGAAATCTGTAAAAATCTTCTTGTCCCAAACCTTAAGGGCTAGAGCTTTCATAGTTGGCATGTAGCATCATCTAGTGGCCCTCTACCAAAATACTTCAAATTATGGCCCTAGTTTGAAAATGGCCCTATGTTGTGGGTTCTCGGATTTCACATAGAGATAAAGAAGGAAATCTTTAAAAATCTTCTTGTCCCAAACCTTAAGGGCTAGAGCTCTCATATATGGCATGTAGCATCATCTAGTGACCCTCTACCAAAATACTTCAAATTATGGCCCTAGTGTTGAAAATGGCCCTATGTTGTGGGTTCTCGGATTTCACATAGAGATAAAGAAGGAAATCTTTAAAAATCTTCTTGTCCCAAACAATAAAGGCTAGAGCTCTCATATATGGCATGTAGTATCATCTAGTGGCCCTCTACCAAAATACTTCAAATAATGGCCGTAGTATGGAAAATGGCCCTATGTTGTGGTTTCTCGGATTTCACATAGAGATAAAGAAGGAAATCTTTAAAAATCTTCTTGTCCCAAACCTTAAGGGCTAGAGCTTTCATATTTGGCATGTAGCATCATATAGTGGCCCTCTACCAAAATACTTCAAATTATGGCCCCAGTTTGAAAATGGCCCTATGTTGTGGGTTCTCGGATTTCACATAGAGATAAAGAAGGAAATCTTTAAAAATCGTCTTGTCCCAAACCATAAAGGCTAGAGCTCTCGTATATGGCATGTAGTATCATCTAGTGGCCCTCTACCAAAATACTTCAAATAATGGCCCTAGTGTGGAAATTGGCCCTATGTTGTGGGTTCTCGGATTTCACATAGAGATAAAGAAGGAAATCTGTAAAAATCTTCTTGTCCCAAACTGTAAGGGCCAGAGCTTTCATATATGGCATGTAGTATCATCTAGTGGCCCTCTACCAAAATACTTCAAATAATGGCCCTAGTGTGGAAATTGGCCGTATGTTGTGGGTTCTCGGATTTCACATAGAGATAAAGAAGGAAATCTGTAAAAATCTTCTTGTCCCAAACCTTAAGGGCTAGAGCTTTCATATTTGGCATGTAGCATCATCTAGTGACCCTCTACCAAAATACATCAAAGTATGGCCCTAGTGTTGAAAATGGCCCTATGTTGTGGGTTCTCGGATTTCACATAGAGATAAAGAAGGAAATCTTTAAAAATCTTCTTGTCCCAAACCATAAGGGCTAGAGCTCTCATATATGGCATGTAGTATCATCTAGTGGCCCTCTACCAAAATACTTCAAATAATGGCCCTAGTGTAGAAATTGGCCGTATGTTGTGGGTTCTCATATTTCTCATAGAGATAAAGAAGGAAATCTTTAAAAATCTTCTTGTCCGAAAGCATAAGGGCTAGAGCTCTCATATATGGCATGTAGTGTCATCTAGTGGCCCTCTACCAAAATACTTCAAATTATGGCCCTAGTGATGAAATTGGCCCTATGTTGTGGGTTCTCGGATTTCGCATAGAGATAAAGAAGGAAATCTTTAAGAATCTTCTTGTCTCAAATCATAAGGGATAGAGCTTTCATAATTGGCATGTAGTATCATCTACTGGCCCTCTACCAAAATACTTCAAATTATGGCCCTTGTGTTGAAAATGGCCCTATGTTGTGGGTTCACGGATTTCACATAGAGATAAAGAAGGAAATCTGTAAAAATCTTCTTGTCCCAAACCTTAAGGGCTAGAGCTTTCATATTTGGCATGTAGCATCATCTAGTGACCCTCTACCAAAATACTTCAAATAATGGCCCTAGTCTTGAAAATGGCTCTATGTTTTGGGTTCTTGGATTTCACATTGAGATAAAGAAGGAAATCTTTAAAAATCTTCTTGTCCCAAACCTTAAGGGCTAGAGCTCTAATATATGGCATGTAGTATCATCTAGTGCCCCTCTACCAAAATACGTCAAATAATGGCCCTAGTGTGGAAATTGGCCGTATGTTGTGGGTTCTCGGATTTCACATAGAGATAAAGAAGGAAATCTGTAAAAATCTTCTTGTCCCAAACCGTAAGGGCTAGAGCTTTCATAGTTGGCATGTAGCATCATCTAGTGGCCCTCTACCAAAATACTTCAAATTATGGCCCTAGTTTGAAAATGGCCCTATGTTGTGGGTTCTCGGATTTCACATAGAGATAAAGAAGGAAATCTTTAAAAATCTTCTTGTCCCAAACCATAAGGGCTAGAGCTCTCATATATGGAGTGTAGTATCATCTAGTGACCCCCTACCAAAATACTTCAAATAATGACCTTAGTGTGGAAATTGGCCATATGTTGTGGTTTCTCGGATTTCACATAGAGATAAAGAAGGAAATCTTTAAAAATCTCCTTGTCCCAAACCATAAGGGCTAGAGCTCTCATTTATGGCATATAGTATCATCTAGTGGCCCTCTACCAAAATACTTCAAATAATGGCCCTAGTGTGGAAAATGGCCCTGTGTTGTGTGGTCTCGGATTTCACATAGAGATAAAGAATGAAATCTTTAAAAATCTTCTTGTCTCAAATCATAAGGGCTAGAGCTCTCATATATGGCATGTAGTATCATCTAGTGGCCCTCTACCAAAATACTTCAAATTATGGCCGTAGTGTTGAAAATGGCCCTAT
Organism: Tridacna gigas; assembly: GCA_945859785.2. Lineage (NCBI taxonomy): Eukaryota > Metazoa > Mollusca > Bivalvia > Cardiida > Cardiidae > Tridacna > Tridacna gigas. The sequence continues at coordinate 43,688,374 of OX244030.2, read as the reverse complement.
GTTGTGGGTTCTCGGATTTCACATGGAGATAAAGAAGGAAATCTTTAAGAATCTTCTTGTCCCAAATCATAAGGGCTAGAGCTCTCATATATGGCATGTAGTATCATCTAGTGGCCCTCTACCAAAATGCTTCAAATTATGGCCCTAGTGATGAAAATGGCCCAGTGTTGTGGGTTCTCGGATTTCACATGGAGATAAAGAAGGAAATCTTTAAGAATCTTCTTGTCCCAAATCATAAGGGCTAGAGCTCTCATATATGGCATGTAGTATCATCTAGTGGCCCTCTACCAAAATACTTCAAATATGGCCCTAGTGTTGAAAATGGCCCTATGTTGTGGGTTCTCGGATTTCACATAGAGATAAAGAAGGAAATCTGTAAAAATCTTCTTATCCCAAACCATAAGGGCTAGAGCTTTCATATTTGGCATGTAGCATCATCTAGTGACCCTCTACCAAAATACTTCAAATAATGGCCCTAGTGTTCAAAATGGCCCAATATTGTGGGTTCTCGGATTTCACATAGAGATAAAGAAGGAAATCTTTAAAAATCTTCTTGTCCGAAAGCATAAGGGCTAGAGCTCTCATATATGGCATGTAGTGTCATCTAGTGGCCCTCTACCAAAATACTTCAAATAATGGCCCTAGTTCGAAATTGGCCCTATGTTATGGGTTCTCGGATTTCACATAGAGATAAAGAAGGAAATCTGTAATAATCTTCTTGTCCCAAACCGTAAGGGCTAGAGCTTTCATATTTGGCATGTAGCATCATCTAGTGGCCCTCTACCAAAATACTTCAAATTATGGCCCTACTTTGAAAATGGCCCTATGTTGTGGGTTCTCGGATTTCACATAGAGATAAAGAAGGAAATCTTTAAAAATCTTCTTGTACCAAACCTTAAGGGCTAGAGCTCTCATATATGGCGTGTAGTATCATCTAGTGGCCCTCTACCAAAATACATCAAATTATGGCCCTAGTGTTGAAGATGGCCCTATGTTGTGGGTTCTCGAATTTCACATAGAGATAAAGAAGGAAATCTGTAAAAATCTTCTTGTCCCAAACCTTAAGGGCTAGAGCTTTCATAGTTGGCATGTAGCATCATCTAGTGGCCCTCTACCAAAATACATCAAATTATTGCCCTAGTGTATAAAATGGCCCTATGTTGTGGGTTCTCGAATTTCACATAGAGATAAAGAAGGAAATCTTTAAAAATCTTCTTGTCCCAAACCATAAGGGCTAGAGCTCTCATATATGGCGTGTAGTATCATCTAGTGGCCCTCTACCAAAATACTTCAAATAATGGCCGTAGTGTGGAAAATGGCCCTATGCTGTGGGTTCTCGGATTTCACATAGAGATAAAGAAGGAAATCTTTAAAAATCTTCTTGTCCCAAATCATAAGGGCTAGAGCTCTCATATATGGCATGTAGTATCATCTAGTGGCCCTCTACCAAAATACTTCAAATAATGGCCCTAGTGTTGAAAATGGCGCTATGTTGGGGGTTCTCGGATTTCACATAGAGATAAAGAATGAAATCTTTAAAAATCTTCTTGTCCCAAACCTTAAGGGCTAGAGCTTTCATATTTGGCATGTAGCATCATCTAGTGACCCTCTACCAAAATACTTCAAATTATGGTCCTAGCGTTGAAAATGGCCCTATGTTGTGGGTTCTCGGATTTCACATAGAGATAAAGAAGGAAATCTTTAAAAATCTTCTTGTCCCAAACCATAAAGGCTAGAGCTCTCATATATGGCATGTAGTATCATCTAGTGGCCCTCTACCAAAATACTTCAAATAATGGCCCTAGTGTGGAAATTGGCCCAGTGTTGTGGGTTCTCGGATTTCATATAGAGATAAAGAAGGAAATCTGTAAAAATCTTCTTGTCCCAAACCAAAAGGGCTAGAGCTTTCATATGTGGCATGTAGCATCATCTAGTGGCCCTCTACCAAAATACTTCAAATTATGGTCCTGGTGTTGAAAATGGTCCTATGTTGTGGGTTATCGGATTTCACATAGAGATAAAGAAGGAAATCTTTAAAAATCTTCTTGTCCCAAACCATAAGGGCTAGAGCTTTCATATATGGCATGTAGTATCATCTAGTGGCCCTCTACCAAAATACTTCATATAATGGCCCTAGTGTTGAAATTGGACCTATGTTGTGGGTTCTCGGATTTCACATAGAGATAAAGAAGGAAATCTGTAAAAATCTTCTTGTCCCAAACCGTAAGGGCTAGAGCTTTCATAGTTGGCATGTAGCATCATCTAGTGACCCTCTACCAAAATACTTTAAATTATGGCCCTGGTGTTAAAAGTTGACCCTATGTTGTGGGTTCTCGGATTTCACATAGAGATAAAGAAGGAAATCTTTAAAAATCTTCTTGTCCCAAACCATAAGGGCTAGAGCTTTCATATTTGGCATGTAGCATTATGGTGTTGAGCTGAGTTGCATTTCAGGTGAGCGATTTAGGACCATCAGGGTCCTCTTGTTTTTCGACCCCCTTTTTTTAGCTCACCTGAGCACATAGTGCTCAGGGTGAGCTATTGTGATCGATCGTTGCCCGGCGTCTGTCCATCCGTGTGTCCGTCTATCCGTCCGTCCATCCGTCCGTCCGTCCATAAACAATTACTTAAAAAATCTTCTTCTCTGAAACCGCCCAACAGATTTCAGTGAAACTTCAGAGAAATGATCCTTAGGTGATGCACTTTCAGAATGCTTCAAAGATTTGAATTCCATGAAGAACTCTGGTTGCCATGGCAACCGAGAGAAAAAACTTTAAAAATCTTCTTGTCCCAAACCGTAAGGGCTAGAGCTCTCATATTTGGCATGTAGCATCATCTAGGGGCCCTCTCCCAAAATACTTCAAATTATGGCTCTAGTGTTGAAAATGGCCCTATGTTGTGGGTTCTCGGATTTCACATAGAGATAAAGAAGGAAATCTTTAAAAATCTTCTTGTCCAAAACCATAAAGGCTAGAGCTCTCATATATGGCATGTAGTATCATCTAGTGGCCCGCTACCAAAATACTTCAAATAATGGCCCTAGTGTGGAAATTGGTCGTATGTTGTGGGTTCTCGGATTTCACATAGAGATAAAGAAGGAAATCTGTAAAAATCTTCTTGTCCCAAACCGTAAGGGCCAGAGCCTTCATATTTGGCATGTAGCATCATCTAGTGGCCCTCTACCAAAATACTTCAAATTACGGCCCTAGTGTTGAAAATGGCCCTATGTTGTGGGTTCTCGGATTTCACATAGAGATAAAGAAGGAAATCTTTAAAAATCTTCTTGTCCGAAAGCATAAGGGCTAGAGCTCTCATATATGGCATGTAGTATCATCTAGTGGCCCTCTACCAAAATACTTCAAATAATGGCCCTAGTGTGGAAATTGGCCGTATGTTGTGGGTTCTCGGATTTCACATAGAGATAAAGAAGGAAATCTGTAAAAATCTTCTTGTCCGAAACCATAAGGGCCAGAGCCTTCATATTTGGCATGTAGCATCATCTAGTAGCCCTCTACCAAAATACTTAAAATTACGGCCCTACTTTGAAAATGGCCCTATGTTGTGGGTTCTCGGATTTCACATAGAGATAAAGAAGGAAATCTTTAAAAATCTTCTTGTCCCAAACCATAAGGGCTAGAGCTCTCATATATGGCATGTAGTATCATCTAGTGGCCCTCTACCAAAATACTTCAAATTATGGCCCTAGTGCTGAAAATGGCCGTATGTTGTGGGTTCTCGGATTTCACATAGAGATAAAGAAGGAAATCTGTAAAAAACTTCTTGTCCCAAACCTTAAGGGCTAGAGCTTTCATATTTGGCATGTAGCATCATCTAGTGACCCTCTACCAAAATACTTCAAATTATGGCCCTAGTCTTGTAAATGGCCGTATGTTGTGGGTTCTCGGATTTCACATAGAGATAAAGAAGGAAATCTTTAAAAATCTTCTTGTCCCAAATCATAAGGGCTAGAGCTCTCATATATGGCATGTAGTATCATCTAATGGCCCTCTACCAAAATACTTCAAATAATGGCCCTAGTGTTGAAAATGGCCCTATGTTGTGGGTTCTCGGATTTCACATAGAGATAAAGAAGGAAATCTGTAAAAACCTTCTTGTCCCAAACCTTAAGGGCTAGAGCTTTCATATTTGGCATGTAGCATCATCTAGTGACCCTCTACCAAAATACTTCAAATTATGGCCCTAGTCTTGTAAATGGCCATATGTTGTGGGTTCTCGGATTTCACATAGAGATAAAGAAGGAAATCTTTAAAAATCTTCTTGTCCCAAACCATAAGGGCTAGAGCTCTCATATGTGGCTTGTAGTATCATCTAGTGGCCCTCTACCAATCTACTTCAAATAATGGCCCTAGTGTGGAAATTGGCCCTATGTTGTGGGTTCTCGGATTTCACATAGAGATAAAGAAGGAAATCTGTAAAAATCTTCTTGTCCCAAACCGTAAGGGCTAGAGCTTTCATATTTGGCATGTAGCATCATCGAGTGGCCCTCTACCAAAATACTTCAAATAATGGCCCTAGTGTGGAAATTGGCCGTAAGTTCTGGGTTCTCGGATTTCACATAGAGATAAAGAAGGAAATCTGTAAAAATCTTCTTGTACCAAACCGTAAGGGCCAGAGCTTTCATATATGGCATGTAGCATCATCTAGTAGCCCTCTACCAAAATACTTTAAATTATGGCCCTAGTGTTGAAAATGGCCCTATGTTGTGGGTTCTCGGATTTCACATAGAGATAAAGAAGGAAATCTTTAAAAATCTTCTTGTCCGAAAGCATAAGGGTAGAGCTCTCATATATGGCATGTAGTATCATCTAGTGGCCCTCTACCAAAATACTTCAAATTATTGCCCTAGTGTTGAAAATTGCCGTATGTTGTGGGTTCTCGGATTTCACATATAGATAAAGAACGAAATCTGTAAAAATCTTCTTGTCCCTAACCTTAAGGGCTAGAGCTCTCATATATGGCATGTAGTATCATCTAGTGGCCCTCTACCAAAATACTTCAAATAATGGCCCTAGTGTAGAAATTGGCCGTAAGTTGTGGGTTCTCGGATTTCACATAGAGATAAAGAAGGAAATCTGTAAAAATCTTCTTGTCCGAAACCATAAGGGCCAGAGCCTTCATATTTGGCATGTAGCATCATCTAGTAGCCCTCTACCAAAATACTTAAAATTACGGCCCTACTTTGAAAATGGCCCTATGTTGTGGGTTCTCGGATTTCACATAGAGATAAAGAAGGAAATCTTTAAAAATGTTCTTGTCCCAAACCATAAGGGCTAGAGCTCTCATATATGGCATGTAGTATCATCTAGTGGCCCTCTACCAAAATACTTCAAATTATGGCCCTAGTGCTGAAAATGGCCGTATGTTGTGGGTTCTCGGATTTCACATAGAGATAAAGAAGGAAATCTGTAAAAATCTTCTTGTCCCAAACCTTAAGGGCTAGAGCTTTCATATTTGGCATGTAGCATCATCTAGTGACCCTCTACCAAAATACTTCAAATTATGGCCCTAGTCTTGTAAATGGCCGTATGTTGTGGGTTCTCGGATTTCACATAGAGATAAAGAAGGAAATCTTTAAAAATCTTCTTGTCCCAAATCATAAGGGCTAGAGCTCTCATATATGGCATGTAGTATCATCTAATGGCCCTCTACCAAAATACTTCAAATAATGGCCCTAGTGTTGAAAATGGCCCTATGTTGTGGGTTCTCGGATTTCACATAGAGATAAAGAAGGAAATCTGTAAAAACCTTCTTGTCCCAAACCTTAAGGGCTAGAGCTTTCATATTTGGCATGTAGCATCATCTAGTGACCCTCTACCAAAATACTTCAAATTATGGCCCTAGTCTTGTAAATGGCCGTATGTTGTGGGTTCTCGGATTTCACATAGAGATAAAGAAGGAAATCTTTAAAAATCTTCTTTTCCCAAACCATAAGGGCTAGAGCTCTCATATGTGGCTTGTAGTATCATCTAGTGGCCCTCTACCAATCTACTTCAAATAATGGCCCTAGTGTGGAAATTGGCCCTATGTTGTGGGTTCTCGGATTTCACATAGAGATAAAGAAGGAAATCTGTAAAAATCTTCTTGTCCCAAACCGTAAGGGCTAGAGCTTTCATATTTGGCATGTAGCATCATCGAGTGGCCCTCTACCAAAATACTTCAAATAATGGCCCTAGTGTGGAAATTGGCCGTAAGTTCTGGGTTCTCGGATTTCACATAGAGATAAAGAAGGAAATCTGTAAAAATCTTCTTGTACCAAACCGTAAGGGCCAGAGCTTTCATATATGGCATGTAGCATCATCTAGTAGCCCTCTACCAAAATACTTTAAATTATGGCCCTAGTGTTGAAAATGGCCCTATCTTGTGGGTTCTCGGATTTCACATAGAGATAAAGAAGGAAATCTTTAAAAATCTTCTTGTCCCAAACCATAAGGGCTAGAGTTCTCATATATGGTATGTAGTATCATCTAGTGGCCCTCTACCAAAATACTTCAAATAATGGCCCTAGTGTAGAAATTGGCCGTATGTTGTGGGTTCTCGGATTTCACATAGAGATAAAGAAGGAAATCTGTAAAAATCTTCTTGTCCCAAACCGTAAGGGCTAGAGCTTTCATATTTGGCATGTAGCATCATCTAGTGGCCCTTTACCAAAATGCTTCAAATTATGGCCCTAGTGTTGAAAATGGCCGTATGTTGTGGGTTTTCGGATTTCACAAAGAGATAAAGAAGGAAATCTTTAAAAATCTTCTTGTCCCAAACCATAAGGGCTAGAGCTCTCATATATGGCATGTAGTATCATCTAGTGGCCCTCTACCAAAATACTTCAAATAATGGCCCTAGTGTGGAAATTGGCCGTATGTTGTGGTTTCTCGGATTTCACATAGAGATAAAGAAGGAAATCTGTAAAAATATTCTTGTCCCAAACCATAAGGGCTAGAGCTTTCATATATGGCATGTAGCATCATCTAATGACCCTCTACCAAAATACTTCAAATTATGGCCCTGGTGTTAAAAATTGACCCTATGTTGTGGGTTCTTGGATTTCACATAGAGATAAAGAAGGAAATCTTTAAAAATCTTCTTGTCCCAAACCATAAGGGCTAGAGCTTTCATATTTGGCATGTAGCATTATGGTGTTGAGCTGAGTTGCATTTCAGGTGAGCGATTTAGGACCATCATGGTCCTCTTGTTTCATATATCTAGCTTAATTTTTTTGAAATGCAATTTCATGCCCAATCAGTATCATCATTTTAACCTATCAGACAATAAAATGCTAGACTCATTCGAAATGAATGCATTTACAGTCAACACATTAGATGTGGTCCACAGGATGAAAGTTGTCTTTCACAGAAACAAAAACTTTTTGGAAAAAGGAAAAAAAAACAACATTTTCTGCTTTTGCCACAATATTCTCAAAAGTGTTCTTTTTTGAGGTTAATTAAAAACACACAGTTGTTTAGTAAAGGATTAAGCAACGCTTCACCCATTAAGTCTTTACCAGATGACAAAGGTATCGACTGATCCAACTAAAGAGCATTCACAGATGACTGAAATAGGCTTAGATGATGGGATTTGTCTAAGACAGTTTTGAAAACATTGTAGGAAAAGGAGAAAATGCTGGTTACCAGCATTGTTTCCTTTTTCTGCAATGTTTCCAAAAGCCCTCTTCTTCAGCTATGTGAAAACATAGGATTATTTGGAAAGGAATTAAAAGAGAAAAGAAGTAGCATATGATTGAATTTTTATTCATTGAAATAAAGGTTCACAATTGAAAGAGGAAGTGTGCAAGATGAAGATTCCTATCATTACACAGTGCAGATGAGAAGGAGTAATAACCAACAACAGAAATCAGTAAAACAAGTTGAATTCTCTCCCTTGAAAGAGGTTTTGTTCCTATTTTTTCAATATATAGGGAATTAACTTATTTCCTAAATTGACAACAGATTTACCCCATTAATTAATATAATTAACTTGCATTGTTAGCCAGTTACTGTACATGAGTTTTTCACTAGTTTAACCCTTTCCCAAACGACAAATTTTGGACTGGTCCAAATTGAAAGAATTTGCAGATGACAATTTTAAATTTGATGAAAATGGCAGAAAGGTCTCAAAAAGGGTAGAAAACACTGTGGGAAAAGGAGAAATTGCTCGTTACGAGCAATTTCTCCTTTTCCCACAGTGTTTTCAAAAGACTTGTACTGCAGACACGTGAAAACCCGGGCTTGTTTGGGAAAGGGTTAACTGAATAGAAAGGAGAAATAGCTGTATTAGATAAAATCGCTAAAAGAAAAAAGGTTTTTCATGAAAAGTACATACAACATAGTTTGAACAGAACTTGATTTTTAAAATGTTTGTTGAAAGCAAGTGTTCCTTATCTACTCTGTTTTTCAAAAGCTGCTGGAGTGGTTGGTTTGGCAGGTGGTTAAAGAGCTATATTTGGGTTGTAATGGGCTAAGAACTGATTTGAGAATGAAGTTCATTTCTATATAATAATTTATAGAATTACAAACAAACTCACGAACTGGTATCGGATTCCATCACATCCAATGGTGATGAAAATACAGAGGAAACAACACAGGTAACATCAAGTGACAGTCAGCAGTATGCAAAAGGAAGGTGAGGTTTGGAAGTATAGCTTCAAGTAACTTGTAAAACAAGCACTAGAAAACACAGTACAGTTACCTATATATAGGATCTTGATAAAATCATTATATGCAATCTCTTTTGGAACTATTTACATCTGTAATGTACCTGTCAAAGAAGCAAACAAGGTTCATGTAAATTTCAGTGCACATGTAGGCCTATGCTTTAACACATCATGAACTAAATATGATTCTTGATATAAAGTTAGGTGATAAAAAGAATCTGACATTTTTTTGCCTTTGAGATAGAATTTTATTAAACAAGCCTAGATAAAATGTTGTTAAGCGAGCCTTTGGCGAGCATAATACCATTTTTTTTTGTTGATGAGTACTGGGTAAAATCTTGAGGCCACATTTTTAGTCTGATACACATGCAAATCGAATTTTTTCAGAATGTTTGTCTTGATAATATCTTGAACAAATATGATATTGGGTAACGTCAAGTCAAAAAGTAGGACACTTGGACAAAACTAAGAAAGACCTTTTGTTTACTCTAGAGCCCACATTTTCAGTCCTATACACATGAAAATTGGTCAGAAAGCTTGTCTTGATGAGATCTCAAACAAGTTTGAAATTGGGTCATGTAAGGTCAAAGAAAGGTCACTGGAAACTTTGCGTGCACTCTAGAGACCAGATTTTCAGTTCCAGACTCATGAAAGTTAGTCAGAATGTTCATCTTGATAACATCACAGGCCTTTGAAGCTCCAATGGTCTATTACGGAACAGTAACATTTTTCTTTGTTGATCATCGAATACTTGTGAATTGATGCATCGTGAATTGATGCATCGCCTGTATATCAGTGAATACTCAAATTTTCCTTTACATCATTACTATAAATAGCCCATTGGCGACTGCCTCTATGTTGTATATAATAAGACAAGGTGTGCAATGAAATAGAAGAAAATTTTTACCCCTGCACCCTTTCAGAGATAATATTTAACCAAAAACAGAAAAATAAACCTAGTCACCATTGCAGATGGGTTCACAAATGATTTTTCTTGAGCACCCTGACCGTAGAGAGTTCCAAATGGCTCTTGCAATCAAGCAATAGCTCTGATCTTAAAAAATTTAAAAAGATTCTACATTTTCCGGATCGCCATGCACTGACGTCAAACAATTCATTATGACGCAGCGAATTATAACTCGCGTGAATTTACTATCAAAGACGCGCCAAAGTTTTTGACCAATAAACGGTAAATACGCATTTGGAAATATACGAAATGAGGGATGAAATTCGTGATACTGGATTAGATGAAAAGATAAATTATAACAGACAAAATATTAATTTAATAATTTCATCAATTAATATCAACAAAAGAATTTTAGATCTTTGTTTGAAAAAAAATGTTTTAGTTATAATTCGCTGTGGGATTATAAATTGTGTGACGTCATCGCATGGCGATACGGAAAATGTGGAAGCTTTTTAAAATTTTTCAGATCAGAGCTACAGCTTGATCGCAAGAGCCGTTTGGAACTTTCAAAGGTCAAGGGTACACAAGAAAAATCATTTGCAAACCTATCTGCAATGGTAACTTGCTTTATTTTTCAAGTTTTGGTAAAATATTATCTCTGAAAGGGTACAGGGGTAAAAGTGTTTCAGTGGCTTATGATAACATCTTGACCAAGATTTAAACTGGGTTATGTCTTGTAAAAAAGTAAGTCACCGGGTAAAATCTTAAAAAACATCTTAAAAGATGATGAATGCTATATGTTATCTTCACTTTCAGATCGCTTGAAAGAAAGACTTCTTCAATGGGTAAATTTAGTTTTCTGAATCTTGGAGATCATACCAGAGCTCGAAGTGCAGGAGCTAAGCCAGCTTGTCATGGTCAAACTGATATGGTTGCCGAGGAATATTCAACTGCAGGTACTTGAAGTGTTTCATTTAACTTGAGATTTTTATTACATGCCAGAATTTTGGACTTTTCCATATTCAAAGCATAATTATGCAAATGCTAAATCAAGGTTGGCTCAAATAATGAAACTTGAGAAAAAAACATTTTGGGAAAAGGAGAAAATGCTGGTATTCAAAAACTTTCTTTCTGAAGGTTGTTAAAACTCAGGATTGTGTGGTAAAGGCTTAAATTCCAATATACATTTAATTGCTTTTTGATGCAAGTTAGGTTCAAAATCAAACTACACAAAAAGGCAGTCTGATCTTTGGTATCATCTGTTTTCTAGGTTGAGATAGTCTGGTCCAAATCAGGTTGAAATTGTCATACATTAAAACATGTCATGGTGGTCATTTAAGTTAAGCAAGCAGTCTGATTTTTAGCAAGTATATATTGAGATCCCAAAGGAGGCCAATATGTTGTAATGTATCTGTTCTGAGCAAGCACTTGTCTTAACGCTATACCACACAATCTAGTGCAACGCCCGTGAGTCAAAGGGATTTTGAAAACATTTTGGGAAAAATGTAATCAGCATTTTCTCCTTTTCCCAGGGTTTTCCTTGACGCATGATTCTGTGCGTTTTGACACATTTTTAAGGAAAATGACCGGTATTTTTTTCAATAGTGCGTCACTGTGGACGCACAAATTCAATAAAGGTTACTCACAATCGTCTTTGCTACCGACAAAGTTACATCGCAAGTACATAAGAAAGCTTAAGTACGAGAAGAAAATAGGATGAAACTCTAGACTGTGTATCGATTTTACGAGAATACGGTTGGTCTTTAAACTCATCTAAACAAAACCAGTCGATCTCTAATGAAAACAATATGGCTCAGTCAAAATTAGTGTCAAGGAAAAGAGACCTTGAACAAGGATCAGGTGATGATCGCCTGGTTCGAGTAACGAGAAAAATATTTGAAGGCCCCAAGGGTCTAGTGAAAATTGGCGAAAGACCTAGATCTATGCTTAATTGCTTGTCGAAAACGGCGGCAAGAATGCGACCCGCATATCAAAACTCAGGAATCGGCCATTCAATTGGTGAAAATAGTTTGTTGTCGGATGGATACTCCCTATTTAAAAAAAAAACACAAAATAGAGGTTATCAAATCCGGCCGACAACAAGCTATTTGTATCAATTAAACGGTTGATTCCTGTGACAAAAACAAAACACAATAACCCTTTTACCACAGAGAGTGGCTGCACAAACTTGCGCAATTCAACTCTTATGTGCATCATAAAACACTGTGGTCATATTGATGCCCTTCAAAGATTGAAATTACGTAAATAAATGACGGCTTGTCTGCAGCTAGAGCATTTTTTGCCTGTTAAGACCAGGCTTTTGATAAAGCATACACAAGATACTCTACGAAAAAGATGTTATCTAGACTGTAAGCCCCTCTATACAGAGAATCCATACTGTTACAATGTATCTTACATCATTCAGTAATTCATAAATAGGTTATATTAAAGCTTTGGGATAAATAAGAAACACAAAAACACACATTGTTTCATACATAGTAGTCTTTAATGTTTAACCTAATAACATTTTTTGTGACCCCCTCAAAGTCTAGAATGACCCCCATTATTTATGACTAAGGGGTCACAATGACCCCCTATTTTTGTTGCTAAGGGAAAACCCTGTTTTCCCTGCTTGTTTTCTACTCTTTGAAAGTAACTTTCCCATAAATAGAGCCACATTTCATTTGTTGTCTGCAAATGATGTTGGAGTTGAACAAGAAAAATGATTTTATAAGTATCCCTCAGATGCTTCCTTAACTCTTTACCAAATGACAAAATTTTAGACTGGTCCAAATTGAAAGCATTTGCAGACAACAAAATAAAGGTGACTCAAAAATTAAAATTTGATTACCAGCATTTTCTCCTTTTCCCACAATGTTTTCAAAAGTTTTCTTTCTCAGGGTCGTTAAAAGTCGGAATTGTGTGGTAAAGAGTTAAGACTGTATATGGGTCTTCTTGCTAAGACTAAAGAAGTCCAATTTATTTGTTTGGCACTTTGGGTTAAGGTATCCTTAGGTGATGCTTATTTACCCATAGAGCACCAATAAAATTAACATACCTTTTTCAGTCCAGAAACAAGATCCGAGTACTTGCAATATAACGGTTGCTTTTGTCTAAAGTGTTTCAGGGAAGCAGACAGTGTAGATCATAGATCAGACTGCATGTTTTTGGAAGTCTTATCTTGATCTAAACTGGCTGCATAGTTGTTAAAGTCACTTTAAAGGTTAATCATTTTTGATATCACCATGACCCATTACTTTCCTGTATTAGTCTTTCATAGACATGGAGGAAATGGAGCATTTGTTAATTTCCTTTTTATCTCAACATTTTCAACTGACAGCTCACAAAACTTGTGCATTATATGGTTTTCTGATAAAGGCTTGAAATTGTGTTGTATGTTCTTACTTTTGTTAGGTCTCAAAACTCATTGTGCTGTAATATATAAATTTGTCTCATGCTGTTGAGTTCCACTTCCCTATTTTTTTTTCAGATTTTTAGAAAAGGAAAGTATGTTGAAATACACATGCGAATTTTGTACAAGGCTTACTGAACTGTTCACCAAAGGAAAAAAATGTAGAATTGTCCAAATTGAAAGCATTTGCAGATGACAAATTCATTGTGGCTCAAATGATGTGATTTGTATTAGAAAAAGTGAAAAACATTGTGGGAAAAGGAGAAAATGCTGATTACCGGCACTGTCTCATTTACCCAGAGAGTTTTCAAAAGCCTTTTTCCTCAGGGTCATTAAAACGGGAATGCATGGTAAAGAGGTAATAGACTTGTTTCAATGACTGAGCATACTTTTAGACAGATTCTTTGAATTTTGTCGTATTATTAAGGTTCTGTTTTATTCCGTGTGAAAGAGGTTTCTTCTCTTTAGGATTTCATAACTCATATTAAAGACTACTTATGTGTTGTATTTACCAGGGAAACTGACCACAGCTGGGAGTCTATATGCACTGTACAATGATCATAGTCCAGACTTGCCCATGGGTCAACTGGAACACACTGAGTACCAGAGATATGCTAAGTTACCTAAAGCACATGAGCCAACACCTTCAAAGTAAGGAATATGAGGGAAATGGCAGACATTATATATTACAAAATTGAAAATCATCTCTTTAGCTCCTAATTTGACAGCTTTTGTATTTCAGCAGACCTTAGTAGAAAATTGTGTGGCAAATGGAGGAATTGCTTATAAGGATTAATTTCTTCTTTGGCCACAATGTTTTCGCATGTGCATGTACATGTGTATTAGACCTTAATTAACTTTTAGAGTGCTGAATTTATGAAATAGACCTTTTCAACGACAAAATATATTCGGAAATATTGTCATTTCATGGTTGTTTTAGCCAGAAGGTGTAATGAAGTAGCTGACAGTGTAGATCAAAGATCAGACTGCACATTCTGTGCAATCTGATCTTGATCTATGCTGTCAGCAAAAGCAACTTAAGTTGGTTCCAGTGTTTTAAGGATTAATGATGATTATCAATTCTCTTACTGAAAGGTCTTTAAAAGTTATCAGCGCTAGATTTGTTCCAACAGTAATGAGTTAAGGTGATGGTTAACACTTTGCTAAACAATACTGTGTTTTTTTACCCTAAGGAGGAAGGCCTTGAAAATATGATGAGAAAAAGTTTACCACAATGTATTCTCCCCATTCAAAAAAAAAATCCTTGATTTGTGTAACATTTGATTTGTCAGCTTCAAAATGTATTCTATTTGGACAAGTCTACAGTTCTGTTGGCTGGTAAAAGGATTAAGGAATGAATTTTCAGGACATGCTGTACTCTCTTTTTACTTCTACTATTACTACTACTCTTTATTGAAGCTATAAACACAGTGATTTCTGACAGAACCATACATAGTTACTGACATCTTTTGCAAAGGTCAGTAGTGTGATAAAATACCATTATGCAAGCCATAATACATTCATCTGCAGGCGAGTTTCAGGAGGCATTTGGTAAAAATATTTAGAACATTTTCTCCCTGCAGATGTTTCTTCCTCTTTCTTTTCTTACTAATCAGTGGTAATGTCTAAATACAACATCATCTTGCATGGTGATGCTTTTTTTTTTTAAATAATTCTGCAAGGTTTGAACCTGGGCTGAACTGAAATGACTCATTCATGTACTTGAAGTTAGCTGATCTGTCAGCATTCAAATCAAATGTTTAGGGCTAGCTGCTCCGGTCACTTTAACAAACTTGGCATTCTGAAATAAGGCTTCCTGAGAAAATGATATAACAAAGATGGCTTAAAAGCAAATAATTTTTGTAGGCTAGAATTGTAAAATATTTTTGTGGAGTAGGTATATGTATACATGTATATGTAATTATTTTTCACTGGTGATCAAGCCATCAGAAAGAACTGTAGGAATGACATACATGTATATGGAAATGCAGAATTTCAGCAGTACCTATATTTTCATCAAAAAATAAATTCTGACAGGTAAAGAATTTCTTAAAGTATCAGTGAGCAAGAAAAGATAAACTGTTAATGTGAGTTCTAAAAAATACATTTTCCTCCCTTTCAGAGTTGAAACAGATCCAAGATGGTTTGGTGGAAGAGGTAGTGTCAGAGACTTGGCCAAAATATTTCAGCAACAGATTCAACAGGTGGTATCACCTTATCTTCATATTCCTACATCATATCATGTACCATTCTTATTTATTGGTAAATAAAAATAAACATATTGTACTGTATCTACCAAAAATTATTACTGATTACCTTACCAAACAACCTAAGGTTTTAATGATGCTGGGGAAGAAGCCTTTTGGAAACCTCATGGGAAAAGGAGAAAATGCTTGTAATCAGCATTTTCTCCTTTTCCCACTAAATTTTCTGCCCTTCTTTTTTTTTTTTTTTTTTTAAAGACTGCAGATGTAATCAATTTGGATGAGTTTTAAATTTTGTTATTTGGTAACGGATTGAACAAAGTGCAGAAATGTGAAAGATGTGACAATATTTATTTTGAGCAGTATTGAAAACAGTGTGTATTAAAAGCAATTATACCTTTCCTATTCTTAAGAGTTGATATTCTGTCACCTGTATAAACATAAAACAATAAAAAATAACTATACCAAATGGGTATTACGAGTTCTGAATTTTTTTTTTTTTTTTAAAAGGATTGAAGTTTATCATTTATAAAATTTATGTAAGTTTTATTCTAAATATTCTTGTCAAAAAATTATTTGCTTCAACCCTTATCAAGTGGCCGTTTCTTAAAGCTTATTCACTGCAGCATTGTAAAATGTCACATTTTGGTGGTTAAAAATTGCTCTTTTGTAATCATAGTTTGCATTTTATGTAAAAACATGTCATAAGTTTCAAAATGAGTTAGCCAGAATGGTAACTGGTTAAACAGGGGTATAAACTTTTTTTTTGCCTTGGTGACATTTCACAGATACATGTTCGTATTATTGCATATGATCTGACTTGATCCTTTTCTTGGAACATCTGTTACAGAAAAGGTTTTTTTTTTTTTTTTCAATATATTGCTTTGAAAGAAAAAGTCTGTTTACTCTTAACCAAACAACAAAATTTTAGAGTTTTTCATATTGAAAGCCATTGCAGACAACAAATTAAGTCCAGCTCAAATAGTAAGATTTGTCTTTATAAGGGTAGAGAGCATTATTGGATTAGTAGAAAGTGTTAGTATATTGCTTTTTCTCCTTTTCCCACTATGCTTTCAAAAGATGCAGCACTGTGGGATTGTTTGGTAAAGGTTTAAACCGAAATTGAACTTTCTTTGTCACTCAATATTTATTGCTGAAAAAAAAAATCATTAGTATGAATTGAGACAATTTTGATCTACAACTTGGAGCAATGATGGCTTTTATTTCTGCATTGTTCTTTAATTGTCAGTTGCTTGTATAAGGTACCAGTAATTTGAAGGTATCATAGAGTTCAATCATCCTATTGCATTGTTCAATTTTTTATTACAGCATAGTGCCTACCAGTCAGTTATAGATGGTACAGTCAACCGAAACCACTCCAATGAAGTACAACCAGCTGATGATCAGAGGAATTACTTGTTTCCAAGTGAGATCATAATCCAACGGTGTTTTTTAGATTTATCCACATATAAAGGATTGCAAACAAAATTGAAACATGCCTAGAAAATAGGATTTTGTCTTGTGAAAAAATCTTTAGAGATGAGGAGGAAATAGTGGTATTTTATTCCCTCTCCTGCATATTTTTCAGAAGCCCTCTTGAGGATTGTAAAGACACAGCATTGTTTTGTGAAGGGTTAATAGATGTTTTCACATGATTGAGATTTACTGTATTAGGTATGTACATGTACATACAGTATTGCATTTAAATGGTTCCACACTAAGCATTCACTTCCCAAAAGTCAGGAAAAAGACTGTCCTAGTTTGTACAAATTAAAAAAGACCTGCATGTCAAAGGATCATTTTACCCCATGATTCAGCCAACTATTTGACAACATGGATTTTCTGGATCTATAACTATATGAGGGATTGCTTGGTTTCATGCATTACAGAGGTGCATTAAACCCCCATTTGCCAGAGCATGGGTCATTCTGTATACATTCTAAAAGTAGTGTGTTATCTAAGTACCAGGAGACAAGCTTGTTGCCTTTTTCAAAAGAGCCTGTTTGGTTTATGACAAAAAAAGAATTTATCACTGCTTCATTAAGATGTTTTTCTACCTTTAGCACCTCAGAAAATCCATCAATTAACCTACGATATTGATGATGATACTAGTAGTGTGTATACAACATCTAGTTTAAACGATCAGTTGGATGTAAAGCAAGGTGAAGAGAGCAGCACAGAGTCAGATCAGATATCAAAGTGGGTGGACCATGAGATAAGGAAAATAAAGAGGAATCTCTCAAAGGAGATAGCAGCAAAAGAGAGTTTGAGAAGTACAGGTTTGACTTATTATTTCTGGTGATTCTTTTCAATTATTCCCCCTTAAAAAATAGATGGGGGATGGGTGGTGGATGTAGTTTTTTGTTTAGTCAGACCATCTGTCCAACCAACCAACCGT
Organism: Tridacna gigas; assembly: GCA_945859785.2. Classification (NCBI taxonomy): domain Eukaryota; kingdom Metazoa; phylum Mollusca; class Bivalvia; order Cardiida; family Cardiidae; genus Tridacna; species Tridacna gigas. The sequence goes on along the minus strand of OX244030.2, from coordinate 43,670,788 downwards.
CCATCTGACTGTCCCTCATCCATTCGTCCCTCTGTCTGTGTGCCTGTGTCCAGACCATAACTTTTTAGCTCACTTGAGCACGAAGTGCTCATGGTGAGCTATTATGATCGTGCTGTGTCTGTCGTCCGTCGTCAACTTTTTACCTTGTGTACGCTCTAGAGGCCACATTTTCAGTCCGATCCTCATGAAACTTTGTCAGAATGTTTGTCTTGATGAAATCTCGGACGAGTTCGAAATCGGGTCATGTGGGGTCAAAAACTAGGTCACTAGGTCAAATATTCGAAAAACCTTGTGTACGCTCTAGAGGCCACATTTTCAGTCAGATACTTCGTCGATGTATTATAATAGTGTTCTAACTCCATTTCTGCAAAATTTGAGATATATATATCGTTGGAATCGTCTTGAAGAGTACTGTCTCCTCGTAGAATTAGTTTTGTGATATGAGCTCTAGTTTAGAAGATTTTCAGTATTAACTTGTTCTATATCCAGTTTTTTTACAGACTGTTCCGAAACATTGTGTTCTAAGTCGATTACCCAATCAGAAGGGACAAATGACGTCATGTGACCCGAGCACTTTGGAAACCATTTTGTTCTAAATGCGTTGTTTATACGTCATGTTTTGTTCTATCTCCAATTTAGCCAATCGAACGGCGTATTTTTCACAATGACAATGGCGGCTACTAAATGAAAACATGTGCATGAACAAATCAAGCTATCATGTAACTATCCATTATTATATAATTTTCCAACAATCCAAAATAAGCTTATCAGGTAATTTTGACACTTCTATCTTTTTCCTAAGGATTAAATGGTCAGAGTTTGTATATAGAACGATGTATTATGTCATTGGTTGCAGTGTGTTGGGATTGATAGAAAATTCTGGAGATAAAAGAAAGTTTTCTTTTTTTTTTCAGATTGAACAAAATCAAGCTATAAACTTTCCAAACTAAAATGTCTTAAGATTAGTCAAAATTTGCCTTTTCATGTAAATTTTTTGCTGTCTTTTGACGAAAGTTGCTCTTTTCAAGAAGTTTCTATTTTGCGTAATACACAGTCAAAGAACATTGAAAGATCCTTACCGAGCGTGACATTGTTGAACAAGCCAGTTGTTATGTAAGCAGACAAGCTCAGGGACTTAGAAAGCATGCTAAAATTTCTGCCACCGGATGATGTTGTATTCTTTGAAAATTTGTGCAAAATAGGCCGATGTAGGCTGGCTAATAGCATGTAGTCTATGTATTGATTAATTTCTCTCCAAGTAAAACATGTCATGTATGAAAATTATTTAGAATAATAAAACTTACTCTTCCATTCTGTGAACCCTTTACTAGATAAGTCCTATTTTTAAGACCCTCGTGTAGGTTTTTGAAAACATTGTAGGAAAAAGAGAAAGTGCTTGAAGTGAGCTCTTTCTCCTTTTTGCACAATGTTTTCTACCCCTTCAGCCGTGATTTTGCGACACTCATTTAGAAGCTTTGGAAAACATTATCGGCAAAGGAGAAAATGCCTGTAATGAGCACTTTGTCCTTTTCGCACAATGTTTTCTACCCTTCGAAATACTGATCCCATCATATGACCCACGCTTAAATTTTGTTTGTCTGATGTGCTTTAAACTTTTACCAGAACTTTTTTTTTCATCTGGTAAAGAGGTAAGTAATTTTAAAGTTATAGACTCGTCCCAACCTAAACTGACATGGACTTTTTTCAAAGGGACTACACTGGTTCAAGATTGCACCTTCCTGCCCGAAGAGTCACATTTTACCCCATTATGTAAGTTTGATAAAAGTCTGTAAATACACATTAACCCTTTACTCCATAGATACTATTTTCTACGTATTGGCTGTAGAGAGCTTTGGAAAACAATGTGACAAAAGGTGAAATTGCTCGTGTTGAGCAACTTCACCTTTTGTCGCAATGTTTTCACAACGATCAAAGCATGTAGCTCTATTATTGTTTCTTGAGATTGATCGTAAATAATCCATAATTTTGATAAGCTAGCAAAATGACGCCTATTCTGTGGAGGAAAAAAAAAAGAATGATAGACTGATTGTTACTGTATTATAACATTGTGCATTTACAAAATGACATCTCAAGAAATATTGACAGTGAAACCTAGGGGGACAAAGCTAATATCGTTTTCTTTCTGTAGTTCAGGGCATAATTATCTCTAAAATGATTGTTCTTATTTGATTTATGAGTTAGTTCAAAATGTTCAATAAAAAAAGTTGAAATCTCAAAATGTTTTTCCCCTGTGTGTTTTCGTGTGTGTATGTGTAAGTGCTCGTTTAAATTAATAGATAAAGCCCGTTTTGCTGTAAGTGGATAGTGTTTAAAATCAGTCTGAGCATGTTGCCCCACCCCACCCACCTGCAGTTGCTGGAGATAGAACGAATTCTCTGAAATATGTTCGATGCAAATTGGATTGTAACAATGAAGTGTTCTATATCACATGTAACAATATAATACGGAAATTTTTTGTACTTTTTGTACCTAATTGTTCTATCTCCAAACCGAAAACTTTAAATAAATAAAAACGTATTTGTTTTCTATAAGATTTTTTGACATTGATAAGAAGTAGAATTCAAAAGGAATCGAATGACATGACTCTGATCAAGATCGAACAATATTTGACGATTTTACAAGCCTCAGAAACTTTAAAGCTGATTTTCTCGAAAACATGTAAATGGTAGTTAGAACACAATTATAATACAGCAACGACTTGTGAAATTTGGTCAGAAAGTTTGTCTTGATAAAATCTCGGACGAGTTCGAAATTGGGTCATGTGGGGTCAAAAACTAGGTCACTAGGTCAAATCTTCGAAAAACCTTGTGTATGCTCTAGAGGCCACATTTTCAGTCCAATCCTCATGAAACTTGGTCAGACTGTTTGTCTTGATAAAATCTCATACGAGTTTGAAATTGGGTCATGTGGGATCAAAAACTAGGTCACCAGGTCAAATCTTCGAAAAACTTTGTGTAAGCTCTAGAGGCCACATTTTCAGTCCGATCCTCATGAAACTTGGTCAGAATGTTTGTCTTGATAAAATCTCATACGAGTTTGAAATTGGGTCATGTGGGATCAAAAACTAGGTCACCAGGTCAAATCTTCGAAAAACCTTGTGTAAGCTCTAGAGGCCACATTTTCAATCAGATACTTGTGAAATTTGGTCAGAATAATTGTCTTGATAAAATCTTGGAAGACTTTGAAATTGGGTCATGTTGGGTCAAAAACTAGGTCAGTAGGTCAAATCTTCGAAAAAACTTGTGTGTGCTCTAGAGGCCACATTTTCAATCAGATACTTGTGAAACTTGGTCAGAATGTTTGGCTTGATAAAATCTCAGACAATTTTAAATTGGGTCATGTGGGGTCAAAAACTAGGTCAGTAGGTCAAATCTTCGTAAAAACTTGTGTACACTCTAGAGGCCACATTTTCAGTCAGGTACTTGTGAAATTTGGTCAGAATGTTTGTCTTGATAAAATCAGAGATGAGTTTGAAATTGAGTCATGTGGGATCAAAAACTAGGTCACTAGGTCAAATCTTCGAAAAACCTTGTGTGCGCTGTAGAGGCCACATTTTCAGTCAGATACTTATGAAACATGGTCAGAATGTTTGTCTTGATAAAATCTCGGATGAGTTGGATATTTTTTTTCTTGATGATATCTTGGATGAGTTCAAATTGGGTCACATAGGGTCATAAACAATGTCATTGGGTCACACTGAAGAAATACCTTTTGGGCACTCTAGAGGCCACAATTCTAGCTAGATTGACCTGAAAATTGGTCTACATATTTGACTTGATGATATCTCGGATCAGTCAGAAATTGGATCTTATAGGGTCATAAACTAGGTCACTGGGTCAAATTCAGGAAATGTATTGTGGGCACTGTAGAGGCCACAGTTTTTGCTCAACTGACCTGAAAATTTGTCAGCATGTTTGACTTGATGATATCTTGAATGGATTTGAAATTGGATCAATAAGGGTCATAATCTAGGTCACTAGGTCAAATTACAGAAACCCCTTGTGGGCACTCTAGAGGTGGCAATTCTTACCTGAACCTTGGTCAACAAGTTTGTTTTGATGTTTCAGATGAGTTTGAAATATGATCACATAGGGTCATAAACTAGGTCACTAGGTTAAATTGAAGAAAGACATTTTGGACACTCTGGAGGCCACATTTTCAGCTCGGTGTACCTGACAATTGGTCAGAATGTTTGTCTTAACAATATCTCAAATGAGTTTTAAACTGGGTCATTATGACCCTGGAGTGAAATTTGGCCTATTGACTCAGGTGAGCGATCCAGGGCCATCATGGCCCTCTTGTTTCGGTATCACATGATTTCAGAATAACTTTGCACAAATATTAACCTCATTGAGACAATTTGTCATGCACAAGCATAATGTCGGTATGTTAAAGGTCAAGATCAGAGCCAGGTCTAAAGCATTTTTTTGGGGTAGTGTTTAGCCTGTAACTTCTTATGTCCCCACTATGAAATGAGGGGTATATAGTGTAACACCGTTCTGTGTGTTTGTGTGTATGTACAGATGTATGTGTATGTGTTCGGTAAATAGTGCATGGCGTTCCTGTCCAGCCAATAACTTTCATGGGTCAAACCTTTTACCTTCACCAATCCCAAATCTCAGCAATCAAAGCAAAGGAGGCTTTTGAAAACATTGTGGGAAAAGGAGAAAATGCTAGTAACCAGCATTTTCTCTTTTCCCACAATGTTTTTGAAGGCCTTTCTAAGGCATATCTCATCATTCGGGCCATGTTTCTCCTCTATAAAATGCTTTCAATGTGGATAAGTCTAAAATTCTGTTGTGTGGTAAAAGGATAAATGGTATAATAGGTATAATTTTATGTAGCCAATTGTTGTGCATGTATCATCTTGTAATGCCTTGCTGAAGAGCTAGTTTTTATAGAGTGTTTGTTTTCTGATCTTGAAGCTTTGAGTTTGATTGCTACCCTTCATTAAAAGTTATCAATATCTACTGGATTTAATTCAACAAAACTTAATGGCAAGTTTCCGTTTAAGGAGGTCATGCACTTATAGTCAGCATGTTCTAGTTTTATGATTTTTGTTACAGCCATGGCCGTATATATTTCTATTTCACAATTTTGTTTTGGGGCTATTTCTTAGCAATCACTGTTTAGAATTCAGTGACACTTCATGGGAGCTTGGCTATAGAGAAGACATGGGCAAGTTCTAAGCATGTTTAGGATTGATTGTTGTCTCAGTGATGACCCTTTGAAGTTTTGGTCCCCAATTTTTTTTTCCATCTCTATCTCGGCAACCACTGCATGGAATTCAACAAATCGTTATGGAAAACTTGCTTATGTATTGGATAACATCCGCATATTGTCAGCCTAGTCTAGTTTTAGATGATTTTTCTCACAGATATGACCCTTTTAAATTTAAGTCCCTTAATTCCTTTCCATGCATTTTATCAGCCAAGGAATGGAATTCAATAAAATTTCATTGGAAGCTTTCATTTTAGAAGGATATGCCCAAATTATTAACATGTTCTGGTTCAATGATTCTTGTCACAGTTATGTCCTTTTAAATTTTCAGTCCTCAATCTTGTTTCTGCACTGCTTTTCAGCAACTACTGGATGCAATGCAACAAAATAATATGGAAGCACCTCTATAAGGTGGACATGGGGATCATATTCTCAGTATGTTCTGGTTTGATGCAATTTTAGACTTGTCCAAGCTGATTGCATTTGTTGACAACAAATTCAGTGTGGCTCAAATGATGGGATCGTCTTTTAGAGGGTTTATAAATCAAATGTTGGAAATGCAGAAATTGCTTGTTATCAGAACTTTCTCCATTTTGAAAAAAACATTTCAAATGCATTCTTTGTCATGATTATTAAACTCAAGATTGTGTTTTAAAGAGTTAGAAGAATAGATAAAAAATATCGTACATTTTTAATGTCACAGAATTATCACCAGATTTATTTGATCATCATGGCAAAAAGAGTGGGATATTGGAGCAGGTAGACTGCCTATCAGGTTCATCATCAAATACAACCCAGACGTCAAAAAGCTGCTCTGAAAGTCATCAAGGAGCAGGAGACAAGGTTAGCTGTATTGATGAAGGTGTTTTGGTAGATTAACTCAATACCTTTGCTGCACACTTTGAAGATCGATCTCCTTTTGAAACAGGGAAAATCAGCATACAACTTAGGATTGCAACATGAGTTTATGTAAAAAGTATTGTGGCAAAGAGAGAAAGTGATTGTTACAAACAATTTCTTGCTTTGCCACAGTTTTCTCAAAAGTTGCCTGTGTTTTGCAAGTTAAACAAAGAAGCTTGTGTGCAGGATGTAATGTAGTAACTCCCACATGTGCCACAGCTATTAGTGTTATTTTCAATGAGTCAGAAAGGGCTCAGATTTTGCGATTTTGTGTTGGTTGGAATCTTTCAAAAAATTTAGGATTGACAGAACTGAGGCCATACCACTCATTATGCAGACTGTTTTTGAGCTCACCTGAGCACAAAGTGCTCATGGTGAGCTATTGTGATCGTGCTGTCTGTCGTGCGGTGTGCGTAGTGCGTCGTGAACTTTTTACCTTGTGTATGCTCTAGAGGCCACATTTTCAATCAGATACTTGTGAAATTTGGTCAGAAAGTTTGTCTTGATAAAATCAGAGATGAGTTCGAAATTGGGTCATGTGGGGTCAAAAACTAGGTCACTAGGTCAAATCTTAGAAAAACCTTGTGTAGGCTCTAGAGGCCACATTTTTAGTCAGATACTTGTGAAACTTGGTCAGACTGTTTGTCTTGATAAAATCTCAGACAAGTTTGAAATTGGGTCATGTGGGGTCAAAAACTAGGTCACTACATGTAGGTTAAATCTTAGAAAAACCTTGTGTATGCTCTAGAGGCCACATTTTCAGTCCGATCGTCATAAAACTTGGTCAGAATGTTTGTCTTGATAAAATCATGAACGAGTTCAAAATTGGGTCATGTGGGGTCAAAAACTAGGTCACTAGGTCAAATCTTAGAAAAACCTTGTGTACGCTCTAGAGGCCATATTTTCAGTCCGATCAAATCCATTTAAAGTGTGGGCGCTCTAGTGGCCACAATTCTTGCTCAATTGCCCTGAAAATTGGTCAACGTGTTTGTCTTGATAATATCTCGGATGAGTTTGAAATATGGTCACATGGGGTCATAAACTAGGTCACTAGGACAAATTGAAGAATACATTTTGGATGCTCCTGAGGCCACATTTTCAGCTCAATTGACCTGACAACTGGTCAGAATGTTTGTCTTAATAATATCTCAGATGAGTTTTAAATTGGGTCATTATGACCCTGGAGTGAAATTTCGCCTATTGACTCAGGTGAGCGATCCAGGGCCATCATGGCCCTCTTGTTAATACATAAACTGTTCCTGTAAGCTTAGTCCAATCGTTACACAACATTTTGTCGAAAAGCACTTGGTTGAAAAACATTTTCATCAAATACCCATTTTGCCAAAGCAATGTTTTGCCAAATGCAACATTTCACAGAAAATTACCAAAATTTAATCTTAAATGTGACATTTGGTTGAAAAATATTTTATATCAATCAACATTTTTATTTCTCCCCTTAACTATTAGAGACTGACCACTGTGGTTACCATTATTAATCGTTTGCCTTTGTTTATATATCCTCGATCTGCAATGGACTATTGAAGGGGTATTGATCGTAACATTTGCATCTGGATTAAAGAAAAAACATGTATTTTTTTTTTTTATAAAACAGATGAATGATCAAACAGAGCTAGATTATTGATTTTTAGTACACCTGATATATATACATGTATCTATACATATCTATAAATTTATTACTTTTCTCTGCATCACCCCCATAAATCGAACACAGTCTTACCAATTCAAGACAGTTGGGTGTCATGAAAATGTTTCAGTGATGGATTTTTGGTGATATTTCATGCAGACCTTCTTGTCTATACTTTTGGAAATTTGTTTTCTCCTCGAAATTCTACATAATTCCACAAGTTCGGCAAAGTGTCACTTCAACAAAATGTTGCTTTGGCAAGATGGCTTTCGATGAAATGGTTTTCAACAATGTCATGGATCCTGTGTAATAGCTCAGTTGGTAAGTACAGGGTTCGAAGCCCAAGGATCATTACCATTAGTTCAATTCCCTGTTCTGCCTACTTCTTTCTTTGGATCGATAATATTTACAGTGACAGTATTCATTCCTCTCCCACTACAAGTGGCTGAGGAAGAATATTGTGTGAAGTACTGGTAAAAGATACTCCAGGGGAGTATGGATTGTTCACTGTGTAACCGAAATAATGCTGAAAGCTGTGTTGAACACCATACAGACAAACACATAAACAAACAAACAAACAAGCTGTCCCTTTAACCCTTTCCCAAACAAGAGTATTTAGATTCTTTTGGTGCAGAAGCATCTGCAAGCTAAAAATTTAAAATGGTACAAATGAAATGAAGTCTGATAGGGTAGAAAACATTCTATGACATGAAGAATTTGGTTGTTACTAGAAATTTCTCCCTTTCTCTTGAAACCCAGGTGTTGGATTCCAAGCTTGGTTAACTTCTTTCATAGGATTTATGATAGTCACCGCAACAGAATCTATCTAGTCATTAGCTGAACCTGTTATGTTTATGTGGGAAGCAGCCAGTGACTTGGGAAGAAGTGGTGGTAAAACAAAAAACTTCTGGAGATCTATGCACTGGCAGTGGCAGTTTGTTGGCTGCTAAAGAGAGATGGGTAAAATAATGCACCAACATTGTAAAATAAAGAAAATATCTCTTTATAGGAAAGGTTTGCCCATTTGGATTCTTGTTATTTTGATGATGAAATATACATGGATGAAGTTCCTGTTAAAACTAATACAGATTACACTGAAAAAGATAGCCTGGAATCACCATCTCCAGTGAAAACCTCTCTTCCAATGAATACTGTATTGAAGGAAACTCCAACAAAAGGAATTAAAAATAAAGGTTAGTTCATGTAAGAATGATGAACCATTTTAAAGTTTAGGCTACAAATTTTTTTTTTAGGAAAACTTCCTTGCTATTGAAGCATGTCCATCTTTCTCAGGACATTAAGGATACCATATCACAGTCAGACTTGTACTGTTTAGATCATTTCTAGGCCAACCGAAACATTCCACAAGTGACACAAAGGAGAATATTTGAAGCACTGGCCTTGTTTTTAAATAGTACAGAAAACATGGAATAGAAATGAAGTGCTTCTGAGAATCATGAATTGCTGGCTTTCCTACAATGTTTTCAAAATGTGTATATTACAATGGCATAAAATAGTGCATTTGTACAGTAATTGGATGCTCCTCTGGGCTTTATTTCTTTCAATATTTTGAAAAATATTGTCAGGAATTCAGTCAAAATGGATGATTCTCCTTTAATGTCATTTTACATTAATGTTACCACTTTATATGAACTTTGTGCCAAAAAAAAAAGTAGAAAGGAGAAAATTTCATAAATAGATAAGGAAGATCTGAGATAAGAATGCTTGTTCTGCACAATCTCATCTCAATCTACATTGTCCACAAAAGTAAGTAGATTGATTCTTTGCACTCTACGGTCAAGGATTTACCCTTAGCTCTAACAGTATTTTCAGTATAAAAATAAGACCTAAATAATTTTAATTTCAAGGTCAGCTTTGTCAAGAATGTCTCAGCAGAGTGGACAGTGTAGATCAAAGATCAGACCCCAACTATTGTGCAATCTGATCTTGGTCAACACTGGTTGCTAAGGCATTTACAGAAGAAGTAGGCAGTTTATAGTAGTAAAAGGTGAGTTAAAATAGATTATTTTGAGGTAAGATTTTAGTCTTCTATCTTGACAGAACCTGTGAACAAAGGCCCATCAGGCAACAACAAGAGAAGGATGAGTAAAATTCCAACTTCAAGGTCAAACATGCCATCCAAAATAAAGGTAACCCTGTCATTTCATCTCTCATTGACCCTTTACCAACCATTCCCATGATTTTATGACTCTAAGAAAGAATCAACTCAGAACATTATGAAAAAAAGCAGAAAATGCCAGTAACCAGCATTTTCTCCTTTCCCACAATTGTTTTCTGCCCTATCAAAGATAAATCCATTCATTTGAGTTTTTATACAAGTCATTTGTCACCTTCAGATGGTTCCAGTATGAATGAGACAAATATTTCACTTTCTGAAAGGATAAATATTTTTAGAAATGACAAATATTCCTCAAAAATTTTCTTTCTGCTACAGTTTTTAGCAAAACTGAATTTCACGCAGAAATTTCCGTCAGCAATATCAGTATTCCATATCATTTTCTTTCATACTTTGCTGTTTAACTCTTTACCACATGACAAAATATTAGACTGGTCCAAATTGAAAACATTTGCAGATGACAAGATGAACGTGATTGAAAATCTGACAGTTGTTTTGGGAAGGGTAGAAACATTGTGGGAAAGGAGAAAATGCTGGTTACCAGCATTTTCTCCTTTTTCCACAATGTTTTCAAAAGGCTTCTTACCCAGGGTTGTTGAAACTCGGGATTGTGTGATAAAGGGTTAAAATTATGTTCTAATTTCATGATAATTTACTGCGACAAAGGTCAACTTCCTGACATATGTAAACATAGTCTTTTAACTCTTTACCATAATTATGCCTAAATCTTAGATTCATCCAAATTGAAAGTATTTTCAGACGATAAATTAAATATGGCACCAATGACTGAATTTTTCTATAAATGGTAAGAAAACATTGTGGAAAAGGAGAAAATGCTGGTTACCAGCATTTTCACTTTTTCCTGCAATGCCTTTAGAAGGCTTTTTCCCAGGTTTGTTAAAAGTTTGGATTGTGTTGTTAAGAGTTAATGTATTGAACCCAATGAAAGGCCTTCCAATGTCATCCTCCAGTAATATGCAGCTATTTATTTATCCTTATGTAATAATATAGTGGTTTTACAACCTTGAGGAGGAAATATTTTGAAAGAAAATGTGGGAATAGAAGAGGATTCTGGTAATAAGCAGTTTTTCACCCTTTCCCAGAAATACAGATCCATTCACTCCAGACACATTTGTCACCTTTAAATGCTTTCAATATGGACAAATATTTAATTTTATTATATACCTTAAAATTTTCCAGTTCAAATACATGCATCGCAAGAAGGTAAAATGACATACGGCAGAAAAAAAAATCTGTATCTACACATGGTGAAATATGGTTCCAAATATGGTATTGACATAACTTATGCATGGTAACTTATGTGTGGAATTTATTGATTTGCGATTTGATTAGTCAAAATTTACACTATGATATTTATCTGTCATTCCTAAAATGAAGTTACAAGCTACCACACCACGGTTTATTCTATTTTGTTCACCAATTTTCTTAAAAATGTCGAAACTGCAAAATTTTGTCGTTGAAAGTTGTGGGTATATAATAAAAGCAATATTATGTTGTAGTAACTTTCCTGATGCTTGTATAAATTTACTTCTCGCTGCATAAGAAAATTTTGAGATCTTGCTGGACCTTTGGTCTCGCTCAATATCAAATTTTCTCGCGCTGCTCGAATCAATACAAGTGCCAGGAAAGTTACTAAAACATAATATTTTGTATTTATCATTTTTTTTTTTAAGATTTGAGAATGAAGTTTACAAATTAGCTATTATTTCATTCAAGAGCACAGATGCAGCCTATGCCAATGTTGTGACCATAAAGTCAAGTTTGGATGATGCTGGTGTCCATCAGGTGACCCATCAAATGAAAAATCTAAAAACTGGAGGCACGAAAACTGTCTTTAATGATACAGTAAATGCCAAGAAAGTCATAACAACATTTAGGGCACCTCGCTGAGGGTAACTTAGTTGATCTCCCATAACATTTTGAGTAAAGCTTTTGTTAACAAGACAGTTTGCATGTTCATGTTAATCATCAAACATACAGTCCTGTGGTGTATCAAACCTCAGAAAAAGCCTTTTGAAAGCATTGCAGGAAAGGGGTAAAATGCTGGTAAGCAGCCTTTTCTCCTTTTCCAACAATGTTTTGTACTCTTTTAAAAACCAAAATCATAATTTGAGCTACATATGAATTGTTGTCTGCAAGTGGTGTCATTTTGGTCGAGTCAAAATGTTAGTCTCTTGGTCTAGAGTTAAATGAATTGTTGTCTGCAAATGCATTTACTTTGAGCAAGTCCTAATTTTTATACGCCCAAAGGGTTGTATTGTTATACCCCCGGTCGTCCGTCCGTCCGTTAGCAATTTCGTGTGAGTGCAACTCCTCCTACAGTTTCCATCGGAATTATTTGAAACTTGCCACAATGAATCTCAATGATGTCTAGTTGTGCACCCGACTCTTAGAATTTGGATTGCTGTTTGTGTTCTAAAATTATTTGCCCTTGATTTCTGAAATAACCATTTTTTCACTTCGAATTTTTGTTCAGGCCATAACTTCCATACCATAAAAGGAATCAACCTGAAACTACATACACTGATAGAACACATTATGGAGAAAAGCAATGCACAAGAAACATAACTCTGCTGCTCTTGTTTTTTGAGTTATTGCCCTTTGTTAATTTTCAGTTTGAATTTTTGTCCAGGCCGTAACTTCCAAACCATAAAAGCTAATAACTTGGAACTTCATACACTGATAGAACACATTATGGAGAAGTGCAGTGCACATGAACCATAACTCTGCCACCTTTATTTTTTTAGTTATTTCCCTTTGTTAATTTTCAATTTGTATTTTTGTCCAGGCCATAACTTCCAAACTTTAAAATCCATCATCTTGAAACTTCAAAGACTAATAGAACACATTATGAAGAAGTGCACTGCACAAGAACCATAACTCTGCCATCCTTCTTTTTGAGTTATTGCCCTTTGTTAGTTTTCACTTTGAATTTTCGTCTGGGCCATAATTTCTAAATTATAAAAGCTATGATCTTGAACCTTCAAAGACTGATAGAACACCTTGTGGAGAAAAGCAATTCACAAAAATTGTAACTGTGCCACCCTTATTTTTTTAGTTATCGCCCTTTAATATTTTTCACATTAGATTTTTGTTTGGGCTAGATCTTCCAAACTATAAAAGCTATCAACTTGAAACAATATACACTGATAGAACAGATTGTGGAGAAGTGCAGTAAACAAGAACCATAACTCTGTCACCCTAAGTTTTTAGCTCACCTGAGCACATAGTGCTCAGGGTGAGCTATTGTGATCGATCATTGTCCGGCGTCCGTCCGTCCGTCCGTGTGTCCGTCCGTCCGTCCGTGAACAATCACTTAAAAAATCTTCTCCTCTGAAACCGCCCAACAGATTTCAGTGAAACTTCACAGAAATGATCCTTAGGTGATGCACTTTCAAAATACTTCAAAGAATTGAATTCCATGAAGAACTCTGGTTGCCATGGCAACCGAGAGAAAAAACTTTAAAAATCTTCTTGTCCCAAACCATAAGGGCTAGAGCTCTCATATTTGGCATGTAGCATCATCTAGTGGCCCTCTACCAAAATACTTTAAATTATGGCCGTAGTGTTGAAAATGGCCCTATGTTGTGGGTTCTCGGATTTCACATAGAGATAAAGAATGAAATCTTTAAAAATCTTCTTGTCCCAAACCATAAGGGCTAGAGCTCTCATATATGGCATGTCGTATCATCTAGTGGCCCTCTACCAAAATACTTCAAATAATGGCCCTAGTGTGGAAATTGGCCCTATGTTGTGGGTTCTCGGATTTCACATAGAGATAAAGAAGGAAATCTGTAAAAATCTTCTTGTCCCAAACCGTAAGGGCCAGAGCTTTCATATTTGGCATGTAGCATCATCTAGTGGCCCTCTACCAAAATACTTCAAATTATGGCCCTAGTGTGGAAATTGGCCCTATGTTGTGGGTTCTCGGATTTCACATAGAGATAAAGAAGGAAATCTTTAAAAATCTTCTTGTCCCAAACCATAAGGGCTAGAGCTCTAATATATGGCATGTAGTATCATCTAGTGGCCCTCTACCAAAATACTTCAAATTATGGCCCTAGTGTTGAAAATGGCCCTATGTTGTGGGTTCTCGGATTTCACATAGAGATAAAGAAGGAAATCTGTAAAAATCTTCTTGTCCCAAACCTTAAGGGCTAGAGCGTTCATATTTGGCATGTAGCATCATCTAGTGACCCTCTACCAAAATACTTCAAATTATGGCCCTAGTGTTGAAAATGGCCCTATGTTGTGGGTTCTCGGATTTCACATAGAGATAAAGAAGGAAATCTTTAAAAATCTTCTTGTCCCAAACCATAAGGGCTAGAGCTCTCATATAAGGCATGTAGTATCATCTAGTGACCCTCTACCAAAATACTTCAAATTATGGCCCTAGTGTGGAAATTGGCCCTATGTTGTGGGTTCTCGGATTTCACATAGAGATAAAGAAGGAAATCTGTAAAAATCTTCTTGTCCCAAACCTTAAGGGCTAGAGCTTTCATATTTGGCATGTAGCATCATCTAGTGGCCCTCTACCAAAATACTTCAAATTATGGCCCTATGTTGTGGGTTCCCGGATTTCACATAGAGATAAAGAAGGAAATCTGTAAAAATCTTCTTGTCCCAAACCTTAAGGGCTAGAGCTATCATATTTGGCATGTAGCATCATCTAGTGACCCACTACCAAAATACTTCAAATAATGGCCCTAGTGTTGAAAATGGCCCTATGTGGTTGGTTCTCGGATTTCACATAGAAATAAAAAAGGAAATCTTTAAAAATCTTCTTGTCCCAAACCATAAGGGCTAGAGCTCTCATATATGGCATGTAGTATCATCTAGTGGCCCTCTACCAAAATACTTCAAATAATGGCCCTAGTGTGGAAAATGGCCCTATGTTGTGGGGTCTCGGATTTCACATACAGATAAAGAAGGAAATCTGTAAAAATCTTCTTGTCCCAAATCATAAGGGCTAGAGCTCTCATATATGGCATGTAGTATCATCTAGCGGCCCTCTACCAAAATACTTCAAATTATGGCCGTAGTGTTGAAAATGGCCCTATGTTGTGGGTTCTCGGATTTCACATAGAGATAAAGAAGGAAATCTGTAAAGATCTTCTTGTCCCAAACCTTAAGGGCTAGAGCGTTCATATTTGGCATGTAGCATCATCTAGTGATCCTCTACCAAAACACTTCAAATTATGGCCCTTGTGTTGAAAATGGCCCTATGTTGTGGGTTCTCGGATTTCACATAGAGATAAAGAAGGAAATCTGTAAAAATGTTCTTGTCCCAAACCTTAAGGGCTAGAGCTCTCATATATGGCATGTAGTATCATCTAGTGACCCTCTACCGAAATACTTCAAATTATGGCCCTAGTGTTGAAATTGGCCCTATGTTGTGGGTTCTCGGATTTCACATAGAGATAAAGAAGGAAATCTGTAAAAATCTTCTTGTCCCAAACCTTAAGGGCTAGAGCTCTCATATATGGCATGTAGTATCATCTAGTGACCCTCTACCAAAATACTTCAAATTATGGCCCAAGTGTTGAAATTGGCCCTATGTTGTGGGTTCTCGGATTTCACATAGAGATAAAGAAGGAAATCTTTAAAAATCTTCTTGTCCCAAACCATAAGGGCTAGAGCTCTCATATATCGCATGTAGTATTATCTAGTGGCCCTCTACCAAAATACTTCAAATTATGGCCCTAGTTTGAAAATGGCCCTATGTTGTGGGTTCTCGGATTTCACATAGAGATAAAGAAGGAAATCTGTAAAAATCTTCTTGTCCCAAACCTTAAGGGCTAGAGCTTTCATATTTGGCATGTAGCATCATCTAGTGACCCTCTACCAAAATACTTCAGATTATGGCCCTAGTGTTGAAAATGGCCCTATGTTGTGGGTTCTCGGATTTCACATAGAGATAAAGAAGGAAATCTTTAAAAATCTTCTTGTCCCAAACCATAAGGGCTAGAGCTCTCATATATGGCATGTAGTATCATCTAGTGGCCCTCTACCAAAATACTTCAAATAATGGCCCAAGTGTGGAAATTGGCCCTATGTTGTGGGTTCTCGGATTTCACATAGAGATAAAGAAGGAAATCTGTAAAAATCTTCTTGTCCCAAACCGTAAGGGCTAGAGCTTTCATATTTGGCATGTAGCATCATCTAGTGGCCCTCTACCAAAATACTTCAAATTATGGCCGTAGTGTTGAAAATGGCCCTATGTTGTGGGTTCTCGGATTTCACATAGAGATAAAGAAGGAAATCTGTAAAAATCTTCTTGTCCCAAACCTTAAGGGCTAGAGCTCTCATATATGGCATGTAGCATCATCTAGTGACCCTCTACCAAAATACTTCAAATTATGGCCCTAGTGTTGAAATTGGCCCTATGTTGTGGGTTCTCGGATTTCACATAGAGATAAAGAAGGAAATCTGTAAAAATCTTCTTGTCCCAAACCATAAGGGCTAGAGCTTTCATATTTGGCATGTAGCATCATCTAGTGGCCCTCTACCAAAACACTTCAAATTATGGCCCTAGTTTGAAAATGGCCCTATGTTGTGGGTTCTTGGATTTCACATAGAGATAAAGAAGGAAATCTGTAAAAATCTTCTTGTCCCAAACCTTAAGGGCTAGAGCTTTCATATTTGGCATGTAGCATCATCTAGTGCCCCTCTACCAAAATACTTCAAATTATGGCCCTAGTCTTGAAAATGGCCCTATGTTGTGGGTTCTCGGATTTCACATAGAGATAAAGAAGGAAATCTTTAAAAATCTTCTTGTCCCAAACCATAAGGGCAAGAGCTCTCATATATGGCATGTAGTATCATGTAGTGGCCCTCTACCAAAATACTTTAAATAATGGCCCTAGTGTGGAAATTGGCCCTATGTTGTGGGTTCTCGGATTTCACATAGAGATAAAGAAGGAAATCTGTAAAAATCTTCTTGTCCCAAACCGTAAGGGCTAGAGCTTTCATATTTGGCATGTAGCATCATCTAGTGGTCCTCTACCAAAATACTTCAAATTATGGCCCCATTGTTGAAAATGGCCCTATGTTGTGGGTTCTCGGATTTCACATAGAGATAAAGAAGGAAATCTTTAAAAATCTTCTTGTCCCAAACCATAAGGGCTAGAGCTCTCATATATGGCATGTAGTATCATCTAGTGGCCCTCTACCAAAATACTTCAAATAATGGCCCTAGTGTTGAAATTGGCCCTATGTTGTGGGTTCTCGGATTTCACATAGAGATAAAGAAGGAAATCTGTAAAAATCTTCTTGTCCCAAACCGTAAGGGCTAGAGCTTTCATATTTGGCATGTAGTATCATCTAGTGACCCTCAACCAAAATACTTTAAATTATGGCCCTGGTGTTAAAAGTTGACCCTATGTTGTGGGTTCTCGGATTTCACATAGAGATATAGAAGGAAATCTTTAAAAAATCTTCTTGTCCCAAACCATAAGAGCTAGAGCTTTCATATTTGGCATGTAGCATTATGGTGTTGAGCTGAGTTGCATTTCAGGTGAGCGATTTAGGACCATCATGGTCCTCTTATTGAGTAATTGCCCTTCAATAACTTCATTTTGAATTTTTGTCCTGGCTACATCTTCCAAACTAGAAAAGCTATCAACTTGAAACTTCATACACTGACAGAACACATTATGGAGAAGTGTCATGCACAAGAACCATAACTCTGATACCCTTATTTTTTGAGTTATTGCCCTTTATTTATTTTTAAATTTTTACTTTGAATTTTTGTCTGGGCCATAACTTCCAAAATATAAAAGCTCTCAACTTGAAACTTCAAACACTGATAGCAGTAGAGGGTTAAATGCTTTTTTTCCCTTCAGTAAACTATTACACACAATCAAGACTTACTTTCTTTATCATGGAGAATAACTACTCTTCATTCACAGCCCATTCTTCATTTCAACTCATTTCACTGACAAGCCCCTTCGGGCGTATATGCGCTGCTCTGCGAAGCTCTTGTTGTCATTTGGTATAGAGTTAAATGAGCCATGCTCTGTGAAAAGGGGGTTTAATGCATCTGCAAAACATATTGACCTAGTTCAGCCTGTACTGGCTGACCTGGGTCAAGCTTTTTTTTTTTGTGAATTTATTGCATGTCCAAGAACCATTATACTTCAGAATTCTGCTAGTTGTTAGACAAGATAGATTAAATGGATTCAACAAAATAGATTAAATGGATTCATAAGTATGTGATTATTTGCTTGGTATAATGCAATCACAGAGTTGCAGTATATCCACTTTTGCCAGAGCATAGCTAAAATATATGTAATGTGCATGGCATGTTGTTGTACTCGGACACATGATTTTATTTTGTGGTAACTTACCCTCTGATAGATTTGAAATGTGAGTGACACTGCATGTAAGTTTAGTTGAATATTTGACCCATTACTTTCTTGAAGCTTTTTTTTTTTGACAAACTTGAAGCTGCTTCAAATAACACAAAGGACAAATATTAAAGGAGAGGAAAGTATAGTTTTTCAACAGTATGGAAAACAATTTGAGAAAAAGGATAGTTTTTTCTAAAGACTTTTCCTTTTTCTTAAATGTTTTGGAAAGTTGTCGGCAGCAAAAGTGCGTGGTGCTGTAAACATGCAGCAATGGTTTAGCCTTTTTTTTTTTACCTATCACTTCACATATACAAATTTTATGACCCAGCTGCAAAACAAAAACAACTTCAAATGTAGGTTTGGTAATCTTCCATCCGATTTGTTTGGTTTTCCTTCTTGAAGATGAGAAACAAAGTCTCTGTTAATGGTCCATTTTATACACTGTTACAAATATTTGTTTGCTTGTAAAGTTTTCTTGTAGAATTGAACATTTAGTATAATTGTATAAACATGTATTATTTAGTATTTTTAATATTCATACTTTGTTGTTCGAGTTGAAAGAATCATAGATTTGTTGCTCGAGTCATATTTAAAATAAAATAGTTTGTTTAATTCAAATTTTTTAATTGTGGTTATACTTATGGTTGTAAAGTCTTTGTAGGTGTGTTTGTTCTGTATACACTTGTGTGGATTACTTTATATTTATGCTGCCTACATGCATTCCAGGTATTCAATAAACTTGTTACTCAACAGGCTTTTTTCAGACCTACCAACCACAAAGGACAAGCACTTGAAGCTGATGAGTGTGCTTTCAAAATCAACAGTTTTGTAGCCAGTGTTGGAAATGGAGAAATTGATAATCAAAAGGATTTGCTCCTTTTCCAAGTAAATTCTCTATAATGGAGGTAGAAAGTCATTTTGTACGGAAATAGATTAAACTACTGTGCAGTGTTGTTATGCAAATATGTATCCAACATCAGCATGGCAAAATACAGCAATAAATTCTGCACAAGTCTGCTGCCTGTTTCTCCCCATTTAACCCTTTAACAAACATTCCATGTTTTAACAACCCTTAGGAAGAAGCAGTTTGAAAACTGCTCCTTCCTGAGGGTTGTTAAAATGGCTGGTAACCAGCATTTTCTTTTTTTCCTACAATGTTTTCAACTTTTTCAAAGACACTTTTAACCACATTTGACTTGTAGTCTGCAAATGCTTTCAATTTGGACCAGTCTGTAATTTTGTCCTCTGGTAAAGGCTCTTTACTGGACAAGAAAATCATCGGCTCGTCCATTTTCAAAGTGTTCGCAGATGATGAATTAAACATGGCTCAGATGGTGAGATTTGTCATTGTCAAACTAGGCTATCATGGCCCTTGTGCATTCTGTCTTGTAGAAAATAAATGTCACGGCAAAAATTGCAATTTTTTGAGACTGATATCAATAATTCTAAACTCTAACACTTCCAGTGATTCTTTTCGCTTAGTTTTAACATAGTTTATTTCATCTAACACAAATACTGTAGGTTGGGCCACAAGTTTTCAAACTAAGACTTTGTGCAGTCTGATCTTTGATCTACACTGTCCAGTTAGCTGAAATAATATACAAAAGCAACCATCAAATTACAATTAACTGGGTCTTACTCTTAGGTCACATATGCCTGTTGGGTTTATTTGGCACTCAAAGGGTTGACACAGATCAACAGAAAGAGAGAGAGAAGAGAGAGGAGGGGGAGAGGGAAATTTTTTCATATGGCTAAAAACGCTTGTGCATTCTTTCTTGGAGAAAATAAATGTCATGGCAAAAATTGCACTTTTTTTCAGACTGATATCGATAATTCAAAACACTAACACTTTCAGTGATTCTTTTTGCTTAGTGTTAACATAGTTTATTTCATCTAACACAAATACCGTAGGTTGGGCCACAAGTTTTCAAACTAAGAGTTTGTGCAGTCTGATCTTTGATCTACACTGTCCAATTAGCTGAAATACTATATACAAAAGCAACCATCAAATTACAATTAACTCTTTACCACACAATCCCGACTTTTAATGACCCTGAGGAAGAAACTTTTTGAAACATTGTGGGAAAAGGAGAAAATGCTGGTAACCAGGATTTTCTCCTTTTCACGCAATGTTTTCTACTACATCCAAGGCAAAATTCCTTATTTGAGTCACATTTAAATTGTCGTCTGCAAACGCCTCCAGTTTGGACTGGTCTAAATTTTCCTTGTGTGGTATAGAGTTAACTGGGTCTTACTCTTAGTTCACATATGCCTGTTGGGTTTATTTGGCACTCAAAGGGTTGACAGAGATCAACAGAAAGAGAGAGAGAAGAGAGAGGAGGGGGAGAGGAAAGTTTTTTCATACGGCTAAAAATGCTTGCATGATATTTCTGATTCCATTGGTCTTTGCCTTACCATTTTGACCCTTTTCCACACAATCCCAACTTTTAGTGCCCCTGAGAAAAAAAAGGTTTTGAAAACACTGTGTGAAAAGGAGAAAATGCTGGTTACCAGCATTTTCTCCTTTTCTCACAGTGTTTTCTAATCTGCAGAAACAGGTACAATTATTTGAGATATATTCAGTTGTTGTCTGCAAAAGCTTCCAATATTGATGATTCTGAAAATTTAACCTCTAGTAAAGGGTTTTCTCCCAAAATGATGAAGAAATTTGATGAGTTTTTAATCAGTTGGTAGACAGATTAGAGAGATGGCAAACTTCAGAAACCCGTCCGCTCAGGGCAAACTGATGTAACTGCAACTCGTAACAGCTTTTAAGTACAGCATTTTAACGCTTATACCTGCTGTGATGACCTTATTACAAAAACCACTTTTGACCCAGATAAGCGCACTTTTGACCCAGATAAGCACAGGAATAGTAATTAACAGTAAAGAGGCATTAAGTAATATCAAGTAATCCTATAATAACTTTTAAATTATGTAATAAACGGCGGTTACAATCTGTTTGCTATTGAAGTATGCCATAATTACAGTATTATCAAAATCTCTGGCCAGCAAAAACTGGAGCAGTTTACTTTCAACACGATTATAAAAAAATAGGGTCAGTGATTAGCAGCAACTTTATGAATGAAACGAGTTCGAATCAAGTGTATCAGGTGATGTGAATACATCTTGTAGTCATCTGCTGTCCATATCATTCGGCAAATTTCGAGTGATCCGTTGATAGCTATACGTAGTTACAGGATCGGCCGAGTTGGGATGAGTGCTCTCCGTATATGTAGCAGGTGTTGAAAAGATGATAGGTCATTTTGGTCTTGAAGTAATAAAATCGCAACAGAAAGGAGTTTGTAAGGAAACATTGCTTTAAAAGAATTTGAAAATTTAGATTGCTCTGCCTAAGAGAAAACTGATGTAAATGCAACTCATAACAGCCGTAAGTTTAAAATAGTAACCAGCCGTTGGTCATTTAATGCAGTGATCGTATATGCGAGGCGAAGCGTGTGAAGCTGTGGGGACAAAGGGTGTAGAGTTCTGTAAAGGTTATGGCCCTCACGGAGAGGTCATTTACGTAAACATTTTCAGAATGGACTGGTGATTCACCGCATGTAACCTTAGTACCTGGACTGTCCATTCACATTACTGACTGATTACGCATCTTTCAGCGTATGATGTATTAACCCTTAGGCTGCAAGTGCGACTCACTGACCTTTTTGCGGATAGTATAGATCAAGATCAGACTGCACAGAACATGCAGTCTGATCTTGGATCTATACTGAGCGATAAGGAGATATTTCTTTTTCCAAAAAAGAATAAGTTTGACATAGAATTATTCGGGTTTACAAGCAGTTTGAAATTTCACTTCAATGTTTTAGCGGGATAACAGTTAAATTGTTTCCACAGACCCTCTTCCTCTCCTTCCAACCATGGCACTACCATTTACAGAGTCACTTACATGTATCTTCTTAGTGAGTTTCTACAGACTAGAATCAGTCTGTTAACCCTTGACCAAACAATCCTGTGGGGCTTTGAAAATATAGTTAGAGAAACTGCATATATTCAGCAATTGACTCAAACACAATTACATGTGTTGGCTATGGACAAGTTAAGTCGCTTTTGAAGACAATAAAAGATAAAGATCAGACTGTCCTTTAAACATCATGCAATTCAATATCACAGACGTTCATATCTTAGATCTAACTGTCTGTTTATTTGGGATGTATATGGGAAAAAAAACGACCATGAAATTGTAGCCTAATGTTTGATATTGTTTTCTTGACTGTAAAAGGCTAGTCGATTAACTGAGTGTTTTACCTCTTAACCAAACTATCCTTTGTTAATGCCCATGAGAAAGAAGTTAAAACATTGTGAGAAAAGGGGAAAATGCAGGTTACCATTTTCTCCTTTTCCCATGTTTTTATACCCTTTCAACGATTCAAATCATCATTTAGTCTACGTTTAATTCGTCATGTGCAGATGCTTTTGATTTGGACAGTCTACAATTTTATCATTTGGTAAAGAGTTGACGGTTAGGGAGCTATTGGGTATCTACATTCTTTGAAAGTATAATTTAGGAGAAATTTGCAAGCAGACGTTTGGACTGGATGATTTGGCCCGCTAAAAAATAATTAGGACAGTTTGTCAAGATGAATATGATGTCTTGTTAAAAATGAAAAAATGAAAGGCCCGCAAGCAGCCAAAAGTAAACATTCCAAAGTTATCATGCAGGCATATTTTATATGGCTTTTATATGTTACAATACAGTTACCAAAGTTGCCAAAATCACAGAAAAGAATATATGTATTTTTTCACTCTTTTAAAGGGTTGATAGGTACTGCTGTTCATGATGAGTGATATCTAAAACTTGATAATGGGTATTGCTGATCAGAATTGTCACATATTTTTTACGTTCTATTGCTGTCGGCTAGCAAAAATAGCCTATATTTTAACCAATCGTTAAACTACTAATTTGTAAAAGACAGTTTAACCCTTTCCCAAACAAGCCCTGGTTTTCACATGTCTGCAGTACAAGTCTTTTGAAAAGGCTGTGGGAATTGTATTTGGGAGCGTTCTGCCTCAGGGTCGTGAGTACCCGATGTATTTTTATCTACATGTACATATAAATTCTTTTTACACATGTATATTAGCTACACGGTGGTAATGATACGTTGGAACCAGTCTTTCCGCCCACCCCCTTTGCATCTTATTTGTACAGACGATCTTGAGGAAACACACACACAGGCACATCTGTATGTATACACGTTCATCGCACATCTATTGATAGTATTATTTTTAACAAGCTCTGAAAAAAGGGGGCTTAAGGTATATGCGGAAAAATATCAACTCGGGTCAGCTCGTGCAGTCCGCGCAGGCTTACTTTACCGAAATTATTCGCAATAGGTCAACTTTCTATATGTCCAAAGACCAGTCTACCTTATGATTACGTCGATTGTAAAAAATAAGTTGCTATTATGGATCCATAATTATGTGATGGCTTGACTGGTATCATGCAGTACGGAGATACATGAAGCCCCCTTTTGGCAGAGGGGGTTCTGTGCATCTTCGTATAAGTTTGCATAAATAGATCTGCCCGGGACTCCTCTGTACATAAATAGAGTCCATGATTATACCAAGCAAATCGTTGAACAACATGGGTCCATTTTGTTTGAAAACCGGCTGAATGGCGAGGTAGAATGATCTGTTGACAAGCAGAAAATTCACCAGTTTGGTTAAAGGGTTCCTATCTGCCCTTGTCTGCCTGCGCGGACTGGGCAGGCTGAAATTGGTCGATACTTTTTGTAGATGCAATAAACGTCCTTTTCACAGAACATCACTTTTTTTTCTACAAAGATAGGTCTACATTGTAATTCTACAAACAGAGGTATTTACTCCAAGAACCTTAAATTAGGCATATAACGTGGCATTCAAAATTGGTTAAGTGGAAATTCAAACGAGACTTGCCTGTAAGTTGAAGTTTTATACTCAATTCTCCAAAGCACAAGGTGACCGTGATGAACTCATGTCATAAATAAATGCGAAAAGAACTTGCGCAACACAGATAATATTCATGAAACAGAAAATAACTTGAGAGCGCGCCTGTTACACAGATCTATATAGTTGTGTCGGCTGGGCGATTCATCTTCCGGATTCTATATTGATTCTGTGCGTTTCCACGATTTCAAATCTTGCACAAATAAACTAAGTCCGATTAAATTTCGCTCCCTTCATGAATAATCTGTAGCAGAAAAATATTTGAGATTTTCCTGTGTTGACTGGAGCATAAATCTTCTTCATTAATTAGGTATATATCGATTTTGGGCGTTTCCATGATAACCTGTTTTTAGCTCGCCTGAGCATGAAGTGCTTAAGGTGAGCTTTTGTGATCCTGCTTTGTGCATCGTCCGTCGTCCAGGCGTCAACAATTACCTTGTGTGCACTCTAGAGGCTACATTTTCAGTCATATACTCATGAAACTTGGTCAGAATATTTGTCTTGATAATATCTAGGACAAGATCGAAAAGACAGTTTAAAAAAGTGGGATTCCACGTGGCTCATTTGTACAGTGTAGGATTTTTTGTCCCATACATAGTTCAAACATCTACCATTTGATTTGTGATTTCAAACCACTGTAATTATTCAGTGTCTACCGATTACAGTGTTTACAGCACTTTGATTTTAAATGATATTGAAAATATGTGTTACTAATAAAACGCTCTATTTCCAATGATAATTTTGTAAACTGCAAAAGTATAAAAATTTCTGTATGTATTGTAATTTTTTGATGTGACTTAGCATCATTTATATTGAATCTTCTTTTGTGAAACTTAAATAATTATGTAACTAATCAAATTGAATGTTGTAATCAAGCACTTATACTGATAAAAAAAACATTCTTTTATGTCAAGAACAAAATATGATTTGTAGGGGAAAGTTACACAGATGGTAAATAAACAATTTACACATATGGTCAACACCCACATTGTTGTTCATAAAAATTTATTAAAACACTGAATTCTTGGTTATAAAGTGGGATGCTCACTAGTCCAATTCCTTTGTTGCTCACCTTACATCATTGTGAAGTCTGTTAAAAAGTTTTTGTGCAAATTTTCTTTTTTCTAAAGTTCTGTTATTTGCATGGTCACTGTTGTTTAGTGTAACATTTGTTAAGCTATCATTAACACCTGAAATGAGAAAAGGGTTATGATCTTACATCAGTCTCCTCTACATTCATTCACGTATAAAAGTGTGCACAAATTGATATCAAAAAGCATGTAGCCATTCTTTTAACCCTTTACCACTCAGTCCCAACTTTTAACAACCTCGGAAAATAAGACATCCGAAAACGTTGTGTAAAAAGGTGAAAATTCTGGTAACCAGCAGTTTCTCCTTTTCCCACGATGTTTTCTACCCTATCTAGACAGATTTCATCATTTTAACAACATTTACTTTGTCATATGCAAATGATTTCAATTTGGTCTGGTCCAAATCTTTGTCATTTGGTAATGAATTAACCAAAACTATATCAGATAATTAGACCTACCAAAAAGTTGTGTGAATCACACAAAAGACAGATAACTCTGTAAGGAAAATAGTGATTTTCAGTGCTAAGGAAAAACATAGATGCTTTCAAATGTTTTTTTTTAGCTCCACTGGCCGAAGGACAGCGGGCTTATGTCATGGCCCAGTGTCCGTTGTGCGTCCGTCCGTCCGTGCATCCGTCCGTCCGTGCGTTAACTTTTATTTCAAACATCTTCTTCTCTGAAACTACCCATCCAATTTTCATGAAACTTCACAGAAATTATCCTGCCATGGTCCTCTTCAGAATTTCTTGAAAGAATTTGATTCCTTCAAAAACTCTGGTTGCCATGGCAACAAAACTGAAAAATATTGGAAATTTTTAAAAATCTTCTTGTCTGAAACCATAAGGTGTAGGGCTACCAAATTTGGCATGTAGCTTTATGTAGTAGACCTCTATCATGTTTCTTCATATTATAGCCCTGGGGTCAAAATTGGCTCTGCCCCAGGGGTCACAAGTTTTACATAGGCTTATATAGAGAAAACTTTAAAAATCTTCCTGTACCTAGCCATAAGGCCTAGAGCTACCAAATTTTGCATGTAACTATATCTAGTGGGCCTCTACCAAGCAGGCCAAAATTTTAGCCCTGGGGTCAAAATTGGCTCCGCTGCAGGGGTAACAAGTTTTACATGGGCGTACATAGTGAGACAACTTAAGAAATCTTCCAGTACCTAGCCATAAGGCCTAAAGCTACCAAATTTTGCATTTAGCTTGATCTGGTGGTGGTCTACCAAAAGTGCCCAAATTACAGTCCTGGGGTCAATTTGGCCTCATGCTGGGGGGTGGAGGGGGGGGGGGCAAAGGTGCACAAGATTAACATGGGCTTATATAGGGAAAACTTTTAAATCTTGGTGTACATAGCCATAAGGCTTAGGGCTACCAAATTTTGCATAATTATAGCTCTGTCTAGTGGACAACTACAAAGAGGGCCCGGCCCAAGTTACAACCCTAGGATCAAGTTTGGCCCTGCACCAGGGGTCACAAGCTTTACATGGGTTTATGGAGTGAAAACTTCAGAAACCGTCTTGTTACTAGCCATAAGGCAAGAACTCCCAAATTTGGTCATAAACATGTGCTTATAGGGTAAAAATTCAAAATATCCTTTTGCTCCTAACCGCAAACCCAAGGGCTACCAAATCTGGAGCACTTTTGATTTTTTTTTTTTTTTTCGAAATTAGCCTTGCATCAGGGGTCTTATGTTTTACAGAAGCTTCATATGGACGAAACTTGAAAATCACCGTATTTATAACCATACAGCATAGACTTGTATTATTTTGGCATGTGGCTTTATCTTATGGACCTCTACCAGGGTTCAAGTGATTATCGCTCTGGGATCAAAAATGGCTTTTCTCTGCGGGTCTCAACTTTAACATGGGCTTTTACAGAGAAAACTTTGTAAGTCTTCATTTTGAAACCATTTGGCTCAGAATTGAAATGTTTAGTATTTATGGTTTATATTTATAAGCCAGTGGAGCAATACAGGGCCATCATGGCCCTCTTGTTTTTCAAAAGTCTTCAACTTTCAAGGGCCTAAAAAGCCATATTTGTACATTACAAAACAATCCAAAGTTTTAACAAACCCTGAGAAGGCAGGCTGTCGAAAACATTGTGGGAATGAATGAATGAATGTTGTTTTATGGCGCATCGACAGCTTTGGTCATTTAGCGCGCATATCTGTGTTAAAGGAACGATTAAGGCGGATTTTTTTTCTAAAAAGATTTGAGACATGCTGACAGTAATAGAGTTGAATTAAGAAGGATCATATGTGATCTTAGTATGCATAAAAGATACAGTTGAGCAACAGGGCTTCCCTATTAACTCAAAAAGGTTTTGAATAATGATGTTAAGATTGCGATAAAAAGATTTGAACAGTCTTAAATTGATAATAAAGGAGTCTTTAAATGAAGAATGAATGTCTCCAATGAGATAAGATGTCCTCAAAAGAGGTAATCCTCCCATTAAGGAGATGCAAACTTAAGATTGTGATAAAAAATTTGAACAGTTTTAAAATGATAAGAAAAAGTCTTTAAATGATGAAAGGTTATGTGTAACTGATAATGTGCATAAAATATAATATTGAGTGGCTGGGCAATCCCTGCCTACTCAAAGTTTTAGATGAAAAAGTTAAGAATGTGAATAGAGAAAGGGTGTAGCCTCCAATGGGATCAAAATACTCCCATTAAAGAGGTCCCGTCTCCAATGAGATAAGATGCCCTCAAAAGAGGTAATCCTCCATTAAGGAGATGAAAACTGGAGATAAAAAGGTGTAAGCAGTAGAAATATGTGTTTACACAACGGGTTAAAAAGTTAAGAAAATATCACAGCTTGTTGTATAGACCAATCTCTTTGATGAAGGTAATAATTGAATCAATGTTGACTGTTTCAAAGAGGTTGTGCATACTGTCAACATTGTAGTATTTCTCACGAATTGGTTGAAAGTCAATGCAATCTAATAAAATATGTTTTATTGTAAGGTGTTCGTTGCATTGAATACATTCTGGTGCATCTTCTCTCGTTAAAAGCCAGGAGTATGTAAACCGAGAATGTCCGATTCGGAGCCTTGTGATTATCACCTCTTCTCGACGAACAGACCTGTAAGAGGGGTACCATTCGCCAAGGGTTGGTTTAACGGAATGAAGTTTGTTGAAGTGATCAGCATCCCACTGGGATTGCCAAAGAGATTGGATGAAAGGTAAAATGGACGCTTTAAAATCTGTGTAAGGTATTTTAAAATGAGATATGGGTAGAGACAATGCCGACTTGGCAAGTTCATCGGCCTTTTCATTGCCTCGAATACCCATGTGACTAGGAAGCCAGCAAAATACAAACTTGTTTGTATCGGAGAGAGAGGAAGTTCTCTCAAAAACAGCACAAATAGATGGGTTCTCAATTTTCTGATTATAAAGAGCCTGGAGTGTAGAGAGAGAGAGTCTGAGAACAGAAGAAAGCGATTAGACCTACTTTCCTCTGCAAGAATCAGGGCAAGGTCGATTGCCTTCACTTCAGCAGAAAAAATTGAAGAATTGTCAGGAAGGCGACATTTTTTTCTCTTACTGCCAGATACAGCCGCTGCAGATACGGCGTGTCCATCCTTAGATCCATCTGTATAAATGGTTTTATAGGAGTTGTACTGTTGCACTCAAGAATGGGGAAAAAAATGGGGGTAAATTGACAGGTTAGGTTAGGAACAATATGTGATGGCGAATGAAACATTATATCTGAGAGAGTGATTTCTCACAGTAGGTTAATGTTTTTACACATAATTTGCAGAGGCATAAAATATGATAAAATGTTCCAGGTTGCTTGAGTTGATTTGCACATTGTCCCCAAAAAGTTATGCATTAAAAAAAAGTTCTTTTCTGTTAAGATTTTAGATATTTACCAAAGGACAACAGTCGCTCAAGTTTGGCATGTTCTGAATGTGTTTGGTATTTCCTCATGGACTTTTTATTTCCTGGTACTGAGTTTGGAAAACAACTCAATCTGTGGTTGACTTCTTGTGGGCTAGAAGGTCAAAACGAAATTCAGCAGCCTTTAACAACCATGGAGGGGTATCAGGAATTTTGTTTTCACAAATGGCATCCATGTCAACATGGAGATTGTCTAGATGTGATTCCATGCGGATACCATAAAATATGATAAAATGTTCTGGGTTGCTCGAGTTGATTTGCACATTGTCCCCAAAAAGTTATGCATTAAAAAAAAGTTCTTTTCTGTTAAGATTTTAGATATTTACCAAAGGACAACAGTCGCTCAAGTTTGGCATGTTCGGAATGTGTTTGGTATTTCCTCATGGACTTTTTGACTGGGCCTGATGAATTTATCACTGCAAAGACACAAAGAGGTAAACAAGTCAAATTTTTTTGTGTATAAAATCTTTATGCCATCATTTTGTGCTTTGTAAAGCTTTGGTTGTCTCTGTTTCTGTGCAAAAGGCAGGTGACAAAATGCTATATTGATCAACTTTAACAATCAACGCAACTGCAACAGAGGACTATGGCAACTTTCTGTTAAAATACACGGTGGTGGGACAATTCATACCAGGGACAACTCATACATAGAACTGTTGGTAATTAAGCTTAATGTTATCTTGGACAATTTGTATCAGAACAGTTGGTGCCTGGGTTGATTCATACTTGGACAATTGGTGCCAGAGACAATTTTTAGCCAGACAATATTACATCTAGGACAACTCCTAACTTAAACTAGAAGAACAACTTGTGCCACAGACAATCATACCAATGGTGCTATCCTCCTTTAAAGAACCCTTGATCAACAATGATGGTGGTATGAACACCTTAAGGTGCCAGTTGTCCTTGTGCAAGGTACTAATTTTCCTAGTATAAATTGTCCTAGGGATGAGTTGTGCACTTCTTTAGAGTAATTTCTCCAATTAAAACAATTTTTGCCATGCAGATCTTTGCTGCTTGGAAAAACAGTGTACATATCGATGTAGATCAAAATACATCTTTCTCCCTGACTTAAGTCTTTACCAAAAAAATCCTCTGTTTTAATGACCCTCACATAAAAAAAACCCTTGAAAACTGAGTGGGGAAAAGGAAAATAATTCTAGTAAACATTTTTCTCCTTTACCCACAGTGTGTTCTAATCTACCCTTCCAAAGACATATCACATCATTTGAAACACATTTGTTGTCTGCAAATGCTCTCATTTTATCAAGTCTAAATTTTTTTCATTTTGGTATAGAATTAAAGTGTCATATCTTAATATTATTAGCACTTACCCGAATAAATCATGAGTCCAACATGCACAACCAGAAACAAGAGAGCGAGCTTTGGAAATAGCCGTAGAACTCTAGCAATGGCTTGTGGTGCACAAATCAAAGAAAAATTGAATCTTGCCATAGTCTGTAAAATAACAATGTTGATTGCCCTAGTTGCCTATCTCGATTTCACTGTCATCTGCAAAAACATCTTCTCTACTGTTGTAAGTTGCAAAGTATCTGAAATATTGGAATATGGTGAAATATCTGAATCTGAACAGTGTCTTTTTTCCTCCTGCAACATTTTTAAAGCCATGACTTTTAAAACATCCTTCTAAAATATAAATAACCAACATGAATTCTGTTGAATCCTTTATGATACAGTCCTGTGTTTGACACCAAGGAAGAAAAGCAAAACTTTCAAAAACATTGTGGGAAAAAGAGAAAATACTGGTAAACAATATTTTCTCCTTTCCCAAAAAAGTTTTATACCCCTCCAAAGACAAATGCTTTCATTTGAGCCACCTTTAATTTTATGCCTGCAATGGTTTTCGATTTCGATAAGTCAAAGATTTTGCAATCTAAGTTAGAGAGTTAAGATAATTTTACTATACATAGGAACGGGAACTATGATCTGGAAAGTTTGTACATTTACTTGTATTTGTCTTTAAGTCTCAAGTGAGTTTTCTGGGGTTGTAATATGTTGCTGAACAACCTGGAATTTGCTGGTTTATCTTTTACTCAGTATCTCTAGGTTTAAATGTATTATTGTGCAGTACATTAAATATATTTACAGGAGAAAGAAGCATATTGCATCCATCTCCCTGTGGCCCATGTTGCTTACCAATGATACAATCACCTACCCTGCTTACCCTTGTTATGAAAAAAAGTACTGACTGGAGCCCAGGGCACTGTAATGGTCAAGATGCAAGACAGGCTCGCCGGACTGCTTCAAGAATATACCAGGACAATACAGGTATGAAACACTACTAAATATGGTCATTCTAACAGGTGTAGGCTCCCAATATTTGAGTCATGATCTGTGAAAAGGGGGTTTAATTCATCTGCAAAAAGTATTCCTTTTCAGCCTGCACAGGCTGACACGGGTCAAAACTTTTGCTATTGGTAAATTTTCTGCATGTCGACTGACCTATCTACCTCATAATTCAATCAACTCTTAGACAAAATGAATTCTAATATATGATGAATTGCTTGCTATAATGCATCACAGCCTTGAACCTGCTTTGTCAGAGCATGGCTCATTTCATTCTTTAAAAGCAGCTGAGAGAAGAAAGCTTGCTCTCACTTTGACCATCATGAAAACCCAGAGAGAATTTATATCAAGCAGGATTTCCAGCTTTCAATCTCAGTCAAGTATTCATTACCAACCAAGTTTCAGACCTTAGCCATTCTATTTAAAAGCAAACAAGTTAAACAACCATCTTGCTCTGATCCTTTGGGCCTTCATGGCTTATTGGTTAACCCTTTCCCAAACGACAAATTTCGGACTGGTCCAAATTGAAAGAGTTTGCAGAGGACAATTTTAAATTTGATGAAAATGGCAGAAAGATCTCAAAAAGGGTAGAAAACGCTGTGGGAAAAGGAGAAATTGCTTGTTATGAGCAATTTCTCCTTTTCCCACAGTGTTTTCAAAAGACTTGTACTGCAGACACGTGAAAACCAGGGCTTGTTTGGGAAAGGGTTAAGCCTTGGGTTCGTAAACATGAAATTCAGGTTTGATCCATGGGACAGGTTATGAAGGGCCCAAGGTGAAATCCAATACCTGACAAGGATAATAAACTTGTCATGATGAGACTGCAGTAATACTGTTGAAAGGCTTACAAAACCAACATTTAACCACATTTACACTTACCAAATATCTGTTAAAATCTTTTAATGAAAAAAACCTTTTGAAAACAATTAGGGAAAAGGAAAAAATGCTGGTGACCAGCATTTTCTCCTTTTCCCACAATGTTTTCTAGCCTTTCAGAGACAAATTCTATCATTTGGGCCACAGGTAATTTGTAGGTATGCAAAAGCTTTTTCAATTTGCAAGTCGATTTGCTGTTCAGGAAAGGCCGTTAAAACAATTTAACATTCAAACCAGAATCCAGACTGTTTAACTTTTTACCAGACGACAAAATTTTAGCCTTGTCCAAATTGAAAGCATTTGCAGACGACAATTTCAGTGTGGCTCAAATAGTGCAATTTTTCTTTGATAGGGTAGAAAACATTGTGGGAAAAGGAGAAAATGCTGGTTACCAGCATTTTCTCCTTTTCCCACAATGTTTTCAAAAGGCTTCTTTCCCAGGGGCATCAAAAGGCGTCATTGTGTGGTAAAGGGTTAACTTTTTACCAAATGACAAAATTTTGGACTTGCATGTGCAAATGGAGAGTACTTACAGACGACAAGATAAATTCGACTCGGATACTGAAATTTGTTTGTGGAAAGGTTGGAAAAATCGTGGGAAATCGAGATACTGATTAATTATGAGCTCTTTGGCACTATGTTTTCAAAGGCCTTTAAGGGTCATTACAACACGGGATTGTGTGGTAACGGGTGAAATATGTTACCATTATTATTATTTAACCCTTTACCAGACGACAAAATTATAGCCTTGTCCAAATTGAAAGCATTTGCAGACGACAATTTCAATGTGGTTCAAATGGTACAACTTTTCTTTGATAGGGTAGAAAACATTGTGGGAAAAGGAGAAAATGCTGGTTACCAGAAAATGCTGGTTACCAGCATTTTCTCCTTTTCCCACAATGTTTTCAAAAGGCTTCTTTCCCAGGGGCATCAAAAGGCGTCATTGTGCAGTAAAGGGTTAATTAACCCTTTACCAGACAATCACATGTTTTCACGACCCTGAGGCAGAACGCTCCCGAATACATTGTGGGGAAAACGGGGATCGTATATATAACAAATGTAATGTAATATACGAACCCCGGGGAAAAGTAGTAAATGCCGGATACCAGCTTTCTCCCCTTTTCCTACGATGTTTTCGAACCAATCAAAGACAAATGTCATCATTTGCGCCTCGCGTACACAACTTGTGCGCAAATGCCTTCAATTTGGGTTAGCTAAAGATGTACATGTAAACCTTCTTACCCGTGATTTAATCCTCGACAGAAACTTGCCTACCAAAGGTTAGTTTAAATTTCAAGGCAACACAAAATATCAACAAAAATGCACTCTTAGAACCAAAATTGAGTCATGCTCTGTGAAAAGGGGGTTTAGTGCGCCTGCAAAAAAGTTTGGACATAGGTCATACCGCGCAGATTGACCTGAATCGAAACTTTTTGTTATCGGTGAATTTTCTGCTGGTCAAAAGACTCTCTACGTCATGATTCTGTCGGTTTTAAGACAAATGGATCCTAAAGTATGCAACAACTCTTTTGGCATGTAATGCGTTAGAATTAGGAAGATACATTCAACCCCCAGATCCCAGACCGCCGCACATGCGTACAGTGTCTTTACCAGTATAAGTCCAAAGGAAACACGATCACAAAACAGCAAAAACGTTGGTGACTATTATAATACGGATGGCTTGCTACACGGTGAAAATCTGAAACATCGCAACATTATCACTTACATAGCACGGCGGGGAATATGACCTACCCTAAGCGCTTTAACAAACAACAAATTTATAGGCTTGTCCAAATTGAAAGTATGAGCAGATGGCCAATTAGGCTAAGTATGGCTCTGCTGAGAAGATCTGTTTTCAAGCTATGGTGAAAACATAGTGAGAAAAAGGAGAAAATGCTGACTACCAGAATTTTCTCATTTTCGGATGGTGTGTTTACAGCCTTTTTTGTCCAGGGTTGTTAAACCGCCTCCGCATTTTTCATTATTTTTTGTCGAGTAGTGGACCCTAAAAATGAAAACATTGTATGTTTATTGACAGTCCAGAGACAATTGCCTGTCGCCCATAATTTCTCCTTCTGCTTCCATATTTTTAGTCATGACAATAGCGAGTTAAACACGTTACCAAACAACCCCGCGTTAAAAAATATAACGTATGGAAAACAGCGTCACAAAACATTGTGGGCGAAGGAAAAACACTGGTAAATAGCATTTTCTCCTTTTCCACAGGATAATTGTGTGTTACATTTTTTACATGTAATATACGATCCCTATTTTACAACGATATTTCCAACTCTTTGAAAGATACTTCCCTTTATTTTAGCTTTTGTTTTCCATTTATCGTCTGCATAATTTGGACACATCCACTAGATCGCCTGTTAACGTTGAGTACCCGATGTATTTTTATCTACATGTACATATAAATTCTTTTTACACATGTATATAAACTACACGGTGGTAATGATAGGTTGGAACCAGTCTTTCCGCCCACCCCCTTTGCATCTTATTTGTGCAGACGATCTTGAGCAAACACACACACAGGCACATCTGTATGTATACACTTTCATCGCACATCTATTAATAGTATTATATTTAACCGAGCTCTGAAAAAAGGGGGCTTAAGGTATATGCGGAAAAACATCAACTCAGGTCAGCTCGTGCAGTCCGCGCTGGCTGACTTGACCGAAATTATTCGCAATAGGTCAACTTTCTATATGTCCAAAGACCAGTCTACCTTATGATTACGTCGGTTGTAAAAAATAAGTCGCTATTATGGATCCATAATTATGTGATGGCTTGACTGGTATCATGCAGTACGGAGATACATGAAGCCCCCTTTTGCCAGAGGGGGTTCCGTGCATCTTCGTATAAGTTTGCATGAATAGATCTGCCCGGGACTCCTCCGTACATAAATAGAGTCCATGATTATACCAAGCAAATCGTTGAACACCATGGGTCCATTTTGTTTGAAAACCGGCTGAATGGCGAGGTAGAATGGTCCGTTGACAAGCAGAAAATTCACCAGTTTGGTTAAAGGGTTCGTATCAGCCCTTGTCTGCCTGCGCGGACTGGGCAGGCAGAAATTGGTGCAATAAACCTCCTTTTCACAGAACATCACTTTTTTTTCTACAAAGATAGGTCTACATTGTAATTCTACAAATAGAGGTATTTACTCCATGAACCTTAAATTAGGCATATAACGTGGCGTTCGAAATAGGCAACAAACGTGAATGAAGGTTAAGTGGAAATTCAAACGAGACTTGCCTGTTAGTTGAAGTTGTATACTCAATTCTCCAAAGCACAAGGTGACCGTGATGAACTCATGTCATAAATAAATGCGAAAAGAACTTGCGCAACACAGATAATATTCATGAAACGGAAAATAACTTGAGAGCGCGCCTGTTACACAGATCTATATAGTTGTGTCGGCTGGGCGATTCATCTTCCGCATTCTATATTGATTCTATGCGTTTCCACGATTTCAAATCTTGCACAAATAAACTAAGTCCGATTAAATTTCGCTCCCTACATGAATAACCTGTAGCAGAAAAATATTTGAGATTTTCCTGTGTTGACTGGAGCATAAATCTCCTTCATTAATTAGGCATATATCGATTTTAGACGTTTCCATGATAACCTGTTTTTAGCTCGCCTGAGCATGAAGTGCTTAAGATGAGCTTTTGTGATCCTGCTGTGTGCGTCGTCCGTCGTCCAGGCGTCAACAATTACC
Organism: Tridacna gigas; assembly: GCA_945859785.2. Lineage (NCBI taxonomy): Eukaryota > Metazoa > Mollusca > Bivalvia > Cardiida > Cardiidae > Tridacna > Tridacna gigas. The sequence continues at coordinate 43,634,642 of OX244030.2, read as the reverse complement.
TTGTGTGCACTCTAGAGGCTACATTTTCAGTCATATACTCATGAAACTTGGTCAGAATATTTGTCTTGATAATATCTCGGACAAGATCGAAATTTGGTCATGGCGAGTCAAAAAGTAGGTCACTGGACCAAATCCTAGAAAAACCTTGTGTGCACTCTAGAGGCCAAATTTCCAGCTTGAAACTTATGAAACTTGGTCAGAATGTTTGTCTTGGTGATATCTCAGACAAATTTGAAATTGGGTCATGTCCGGTCAAAAAGTAGGTCACTGGGCTAAATCTTAGAAAAACCTTATGTGCACTCTGGAGGCCACATTTTCAGCCTAAAACTTATGGAACTTTGTGAGAATGTTTGTCTTGATAATATCTCAGACAAGTTCGAAATTGGGTCATGTCCGGTCAAAAAGTAGGTCACTGGGCTAAATCTTAGAAAAACCTTGTGTGCACTCTAGATGCCACATTTGTAGTCGGATACTCGTGAAATTAGGTCAGATTGTCTGTCTTGATGATATCTCAGACAAGTTTGAAATTAGGTCAAGTTGGATGAAAAAATATCACTGGGCCAAATCTTAGAAAAACCTTGTGTGCACGCTAGAGACCACATTTGTCGTCGGATACTCAAGAAATTAGGTCAGATTGTCTGTCTTGATGATATCTCAGACAAGCTTGAAATTGGGTCATGTCGGTTGAAAAAGTAGGTCACCGGGCCAAATCTTAGGAAAACCTTGGTTGCTCCATAGAGGCCACACTTTCAGCCTTATACTGATAAAGATTGGCCAGAATGTTTATCTTGTTGTTATCTCAGAAAAGTTGAAAGTGGGTCATGTCGGGGCAAAAAGTAGGTCACATGGTCAAATCTTCGATAAACCTTGTGTGCACTCTAGAGGCCACATTTTCAGCCTGATTCTTATGAAACTTGGTCAGAAAGTTTGCCTTGATGATATCTTGGACAACTTTTAAAGTGGGTCACATCTGGTAAAAATGTAGGTTACTGGACCAAATCTTCGAAAAACCTTGTGTTCACAGTAGAGGCCACATTTTCAGTCTGATACTCATGAAGCTTGGTCAGAATGTTTGTTTTAATGATATCTTGGACAAGTGTGGAATTTAGTCACATTGGTTTAAAAGTAGGTCACTTACACTCATGTGTTTTACATCATTAAAACCAGGATCTATTTAGCTTTATCAACTGTAGATGTCTTTCCTCAGGTGAGCGCTTTAGGGCCAATGGCCCTCTTGTTTCTGTTAACTCCTACCAAACGAAATCAAAGTACTGAAAGTACTGACAGACTAGCGAATTTGATTGATTGATTGATTGTATGGTGTTTATTAACCCTGTTTTTCAACATTATTTCAGTTATGTAGCGGTGGCCAGTGCACATATCCATGCTTTCCTGGAGTTTCTTTTTCCAGTACTTTGCACAATATTCTTTCCAAGTCACTGGCTCCTTTCCCACATAACCATCGTCGAAACGTGAGCGAGAAATGAATCCTGTCGCAATGACTATCATCAGTCCTCGGAAAGAAATTTGTTGAGGATCAAACCAGCGACCTCCTGTTCTCAAATCCTGTATGCTACCGACTGAACTGCCGGGGCTATATGTGCTATTTGTTAACTATTATCAACTATAATCTAGTTTAACCCTTAATATGCTAAAAATGTTAAATAAAGCTTTCAAGCTGATGGTAAACACCTGAATACTGCTATATCACAGTTACACTTTGGAGAAAATCTATCCTCTTATCGGACAGTGTAGATCCAAGATCAGACTGCACTCACTGTCTGCAAAAGGTCGTTGAGTCGCGGTAGTGCTGGTAAAAGAAACTCGAGGAAATCATGGACAGGTGCTCTTGCCGCCGCAATATCACTGAAATAATGTTGAAAACGGCGTTAAACACCATGCAGTCAATTAGTCAATATCTAATAGTACAAGATATAGTTAACTATTTAACTCTCCTTACAAAACGAAAAAATTTTCATCCGTCCAAATTCAAAGCTGTTGCAGACCATGAATTAAATGTGGCTGAACCGATGAAACATGATTCCAGAAGGGCAGAAAACAATGTGGGAAAAGGAGAAAATGATGGTTACCAGCATTTTCTCCTTTTCCCACAATGTTTACAAAGGGATCCTTCCCCAGTATGATTAAAACTTGGGATTATTTGGTAAAAGGTCAATAGAATAAGTTTAACATAATAGTTCAACTGTTCATTGATCTAAGTAATGAATGACTGAAGGAATGACAAGGGTTCCCTGTCCAGTGGGGGTTGATATAGCTGGGATTTGCTACAAGTTAAGCTAGGTGTATCTATTAATAGATTCATTCATAATGTGTAGGAATAAGCGATTCTCTGCTTTGCATAGGTCACTCAATTTACATAAAGCAAAGATCTTGTACCTTATAAATAACATTTTGTTCAATTTATTACTTTTTAAGACGACATGTTCAAATCGGAGAGGTAGAGATTTAGTGGTTTATGTCTGAATTGTCATGTATAACAGAATTAAGATTTCTAACAGAAAGAAGTATTTTCGGTGTGGCAGTATTTGGCAGCTGTGGGGTTTTGAATCTAGGTCAATCTTGATGCCTATAGACTAGTCCCACTCTCGATATTCTTTGTCTCATTCCCTGAACCATCCCCCCTCCATAAAAATAAAAGGAAATCATTAAGTCACCATAGCTTATAGTGGTTGTATTTAAGTAGTATTACTGCTGCAGGTTATATGCTAGCTAACAATGGCTAGAGTAATCGTTTGAGGTCGCGTTTTATTGAGTAAACGTTTATTTTTGAAATTCGCTGCATCGATAGTCGTGCCGAAAGTGGTCCGGTTCTGTACCAGTATGATTTTAATTTCTACCCCGTTTCATATTATTCATGTCAGAAAATTAAACCAGGTAAAAAGCACAGGAGATGCAACACTTTTATTTTTTTAATGTGTATATATTATATAAATCGGAAATACTTTCATGCAAGATATAAATTTCCGCACAACTATATGATTCTAAACGATGACTGCTCAGGAAACATAGAGACAATATTTAACTGTATTGATCTTTAGATTTGTATTAATTAATTTCAAGTCTACAAAGCAGTTGATTCTGCATCACTCAAAGACCTCTCTCTTTCACACGCTCCATTCTCGTATTCTACCGCAGAAACAATTTCCGGGACAGGTTCCTCGTCAGTGACCTCGACCTTTTTGGACTCGTACCACCTGGCTGTCACAATGAACACTATCAAGCTAAAAACGTTCAAAGCCCCCAAGAGAAACAGGAAGTACTCCATGTGACCATAGTTTGGTTCTTTCGGGAACCAGTCAGAGGAATCTGAATTTATAAAGAAAGGCAGTTGCGTTAGAACTTCATCATGAATTTGGTGTTTAACCTATCACCATTTGAGCTATTTATAAAAAAAAACACATCGTTAACCTGTGATGACACAATTAACCCTTATCCTGCTAAATAAGTTACATAAAGTGTTCAAGCCGATAGTAAAAGCCAGAATAATGTTATTTCAAATTTCTTTTTTAGAGAAAAAATATCTCCTTATCGGACAGTGTAGATCAACGATCAGACTGCACGTTTTGTGCAGTTTGATCTACACAGTCCGCAAAAGGTCAATGAATAATCGCGCTTAGCATCCTAAGGGTTAGGGGAGAAACGTTTGATAAGTGATAATAGATAAGGTTAACTCTACCAGGTGACACAATTTTGGGCTTTTTTTTTAATCCAAAGAATTTGCAGAAGACAAATTAACTGGCTCAAATGGTGGAAATTATTTTTGAATTATAGAAAAAATGTGAAAAAGGAGAAAATGGTAGTAGCCAGCATTTCTCCTTTTTCCACGATGTTTTCAAAAGCCAGATTTCTATAGCACACAATTTCGAGTGTCGACCACCCTGACTGAGAAGCCTTTAGAAAACATATGGTGGGAAAAGGAGAAAAATGCTGTTTTATCGTTTTCCCTCAGTTTCCTACCCCTGAAAGTGAAAACATCATTTAAGTCACTAGAACTAATTTACAAATTGTCTGCAAACGTATTCTATATGGATGAGTCTAAAATTTTGTCATCTGACAATTAAAGGGTTGAGCTCGGGATTGTGTGATGATAGGTTAAGTCACGGGCTACATGATGCAGTCACGGAGGGATTATGTAGAGTTACCACAATCGTTGTCTAAAGATGCTAAACTACAAGTGTAGTTGAGGTCCCATATCGACACTATTGATGACCAAAAAAAAAAGACGAAGGTACCCGAGTGTTGACTATATATTGGCAATTCGAATATATCGGTTAACTGTTAGTAATGACTGCTAAGAATATTCCAAAAGGAAGAAATATAGTACTGATAGCTCACATGAGCTGAATGAGAACTACCGCAATTACTAAATAACTTCAATGAAACTTTCAAGCCGATTGTAAAAAAACGAGTAATGCTGTTTCAAACTGATATTTTTGGAGAAAAATCTCTTCATATTGGACAATGTAAATCCAAGATCAGACCTTCTGTGCAGTCTGATTTTGATTTACACTGTCCCAAAAGGTCAAAGAGTCGCGCTTAGCAGTGTAAGGGTTAACGTTTTTAAGGGAAATAAAAAGAAACAATCGCTTGACGATTCTATGGCTCGAGTCTTATTGATCTAGATTAGATCTATATCTTTTCAAAAAAATCTTGCATAAAGTACTGCACTCCTTGTTTTCTACGAACAAGTACAAATTAACAAACATATAAACAACAATACTCGTTGGACATTTATGAACACATGTATCCTTGATTAAATACTCTTAGTATAAACGAGCTTAAAAGAACTCCGTCTTGTAACTTGTACATTGTCGTTGAATTGCGTCGTCATTTCAATGAAGTTATAGACTAAACAGTACTTGCTATGGATCTCTTCGTAAATAAATTTCAGCCTACTATCTATTTTGATACCAGTAAACTCGAACGTAATTCTATAATTGAGCTCAGGCAAAAGGAGGTAATAAAGCATTCCCATGATGAGTTGTATACCTACTAAGCAAGTCGTCATATAATTTTGGATCCATGAAATCGATTTTGTCTAAAAACTGACTGAATTATGAAGTAGACTAGTTTTAAATGCAGAAAATTGGTCAGTTTAGCAATTTCGACCCAGACGGACTGGGAAGGATGACCTTGGCCGATACGTTTTGTAGATTATTAAACCCCGTTTTATCAGAGCTCGTGTATAACTGAATCACCATTTTTTTTTTTTAGGGTTTGTATTTTCTTGAATACGTCAAAGCGAAAGAAACAATATTTCGTTACTACGATGCAACATTGGAAACACAAACCCTGCACAAAACTCGAGTCATTCATTCGAACTAGTCGTTATCATTATATATAACCCTTAACCAGACGACCAAAAACTTGGACATGCCCATAATAAAAGCAATATGTCAAAGCACTTGCGAGTCAAACAATGGTTTTTTCTTTAAAAGGTTAGAAAACATCATGGAAAAAAGAGACAATGCTGGTTATCAGTATTTTCTCACGATTTGTTCAAATGCCATCTCCCTTAGAGTCGTTAATAGGTGTGTTCGGTAGGCCTAAAGGGTTAAGCCAATTTTTGATGTTACAATACATTATCTTTTTTTTTCGTGAAACAAAGCATATCCAAGTCAACTTACATCTCATTTACATACTGGCTGGTTCCATGATGTGGGATTTGTCGAAGACAGTGCCAGTATGAGTTCAATACGGCATTTTGAAAATCATGTATCGTAGTTTGTGCGAAACCAAAGGAAGTAGGACCCCAATTAAACTCATCTTTTTTAAGACAAATCAGTGTTTCGATTGCACTCAGAGATATAGTTGAAAATGGTGTATTAAAATATATTGGATTAGGCCATCGATCGTGGAAGTACTGCTTTTTTTATCGAAAATAGCGTGGCCTTTTATTGGCGTAATGATACACACAATCTTTGCCTCCTGACCACCCGATTCCGTGCTTGTTCCTCCCAAAACTAGTCTGTTCCTGGGCTTATTCCTCCCTAGGCTTGTTTGCTGGGACTTGTTCATCCCTTAAGATTGCAAGCTACTCTATCGGATTGTGCATGACTATACAGTAGGCTGACTTTTAAGCGAATATTTTGAAACTATTTCCATTGTTTATTTTTCAAATTACTAATTTCACACATGCCACACCATTGCTTTTAACGCTTTTATTTAATTTGTTTTTATTGCAACAAGTTGTACACACACAAAAAAAGAAATACGAGTCCCTTTGAAGAAAAAACCTGAAATACAAATAAGATCAGAATAAACTTCAAATTTGCTCCCGGGGATTGATAATATTCGGTGCGACTGGATTCATTCCTATCTCACCCCAGGGCATTGTTTCGATGATCTAGGTATGTTGGAAAACAGTCAGTGGTTTGGCGAGATTATTGGGCGAATACTGTTATTGTAAAGCAAACTAGTCCTGAAAGAATAGATAGGTGCACTGGCCACCGCGACATAATTGAAATAATGTTTAAAACGCCTCAAACACCGTGCAATCAAACAAATCTACCCGTTTCAGCGAAATCCGACATCTGTCATATACATTTTCCTATACGTTGATGTATAAATTTTATAGCCTACATTACGACCCATGACCATTGTACTATGTAGGCCTATTTATCTTTTGCGTCACTTTTACGATATTAGACTACATATTGTTAGAATTTCCAGTCCTAACGCTTGCTTAAAGCCATGCTTGTAAATACGAGATTTTGCTGTTGCTTTTGCTTATCATATTGACGTAGGCCTAAACCAAAGTGACAATGTCGATAGTCAGCGGCTGGGCGTAGTTTTCAACCATTCCTGACGTCAATGACATGCTGTATTAAAAAGGTGAATAAGTGCACCAGCAAACAGTAGTATATCGACCAGAGTCAATCTGCGCATCCGCGCAGGAAGACCTGGGCCGGTAAGTTCAGCATGTGGAAGGACCATTACACTTCATGATTTAACTGTTTTTAGACAAAATGATCCATTTGCTTCGTATGATGCATCTGTCAGATGTGTTAAATCCCCTGTTCCCAGATTGCGGCTCATTTATATTAACATTAACACCAGCCATCTGACTGGTTGAGACATTATTTTTTAACTGCTGTCATATGGTGGTGGAATACCACCCCTTGTATGCAACAATAATTTGATCTGATTTTCTTGTTCAGTTACCGAAATAGAATTGTAATCGTCTCATGATGATGACGCGGATGATGAACAGTCGAAATGATGACTTACAAGTTTATGGACGACATGTTACAGTTACAGCTACAAAATATGCAAAATTTATGCCCTGTTTACCCTTTGTCAACGACTTGTATGTTCAAAATATAGAGGTTTTGTAGTGGTCGTGAGGTAGAACGTCGGCCTCGTAACCAAAGGGTCCTGAGTTCGATTCCCGGGAGGGGGTGTCAGCTTTAGGACTGTTCATTGGCCAACACATTAGGCGCGTGTACTCGTGTATTTCCCAGGAAGCAGAATTGAGAGGGATTAGTATAAGTTGCAAGAACTTGTTTCTCAATCTATGTAAAATAAATATGCTTAAACTACAGACGGATTGACTTACTGGTACCTACCGTCTTTTCTCCATAGTTTAACGACAGCCAATATCAACGACGACAAGTAAATCCCAAGACCGTGCGTCATCCAGAATAGGCCCATTGTGAGACCTTGCATGAATGAAGGAGCTTGTGTGTAAGCGAATTCCATACCTAAAGTACAGAAAGTGATAGGCTACCATTGTATAAAGGCTAAAATAATCTGTGTGTTTCGGCTAGCGATCTCACTATCACCCTGAAATAAGAAATACATGTATGGGAGGTCGGTGGTAGTCCTGGTGCACAGAAAAAAGACTTTTAGACGATCTGAGGACCCAGAGCGACTAGACCTTATCTGGATTGCGGATTACCTTTTCATGGTTTTTACCCCCTTTAATGTTTACCGCGAAATATCATTTTATTAGGGGGTTTTAATATAAATACCTTTATAAATGACCTGACTAGAATACGCACGTTTTATAAAACAAGTGGGTATATACGCAACAAACCAGAATGCGATTTTCGTAGGACATCATCGTGTTCACGGACTACTTGTACAAGTATGTATTCATGTTCGGCCCTGTCGTCAAATCGCCGAGCTCCAGTAGAGCAATCGGAGGCTTACAGGACTTGAGAACTGGGTCCCTATTCACCAACCATTCTTAAGAACATTCTTGGTCTTATTCTTCAGAATTTTCCAAATTTGAAAGTAACACACCTTCTGATTGGCTAAACCATATGGTTTAGCCAATCAGAAGTTGTGTTACTTTCAAACATGGAAAATCTTGAAGAATAAGTCTCAGAACAGGGCGTCACTTGTTGGAATCCCTAGCTCGACAATTTTTTTTCGAACAAGGTCCCTGACCGAAGTACGGTCGGTACGCGAGAATCGGTTGGACAATCGACTCGACTGATTACGGACAGTCTGGATGAATTGCTTGCTGTCTTATGGTTGCTGCTCAAGTCAGGCACATGGTACGAAGTTGCTGCATAACGATATACCGATCGTCGGCAGCAGTCGTCAAACACGACCTACCACTTCGCGGACGGTCGGGGAAATTTCAAAGAAAGCCAACCTAGCACAAGGTGGCTCGATTATGTGCATGTAAATTTGTGGTCTAATAATCAAATCCTTGAGGTTGCCATTATTAACGATAGATTAATCAGAACGTAGTGAGAACGAGTACGGTGTGACGGGGATATTAGGATCCGATGAAAATTCGTTTACGTATTATCCCCCTCAAACTGAACTCGTTCTCACTATGTTCCGAAAATTGTTGCCAAACGGATTCAAACTGATGTCGAACGGAGTGGTCGTAGTAGCAACCTTTTACGATCTGTTTATGAACTGAATGTACAGGCTAGGACGGGAAGGGTGTTTCAGAACTTTTAGTCTGCTCTAAATTTTTTGCTGTCCATCCCGTCTTGTAATAAGACGGAGTGACAACGTAGGCTACTTAAAACGAGATGGACGTACTACAAAGGGACCTGGCGTACTTCGGTCCTATTAGGGACGTGTAAAGACGTGGTGCAGTGGGCATTCAATTGGCAGTACGCTTGCAAACCGAATGAAATTACACATTCTACTCCGACCGCAACCCGTTTTACGATTTTTTAGGACAGGGCAAGACGTTCTAAGAAGGATACCTAGTTCGGTGTAACGGGGGCTTTAGGCATAATTAGGCCAAAGTAAACGTCCTTCCCCGACCGCAACCCGTTTTACGATTTTGTTAGGACGGTTAAGACGTTCTAAGAATTAGTTTGGTGTGACAGAGGCTTAAAGTACATTTGGAAGAAGTTTATTGTTCCAAAAGAATTTGTTACAGCTTCATTTTACAACTTACATGATAGGCCTATTTTACAATTTTATGTTTCCGGTTTGTAAGATGGCCGCCACATTTAACATTTCTACCTTCTGTATGTATACTCGTATACGTATATTTCCATACGTAAGTATTAAATAGATGTGTATATTTAAGGTGCTTTATACACAAATGACTTTTGTAAAACTAGCTAAAATAGCATACGATGTGAATTTAGCCATAACCACACACGGCTAATATTATGACAAACCCAAACCTAGAGCAGACCTATCAGCAAAAGGAAAACATGATACTTGAGTACTTTGGAAAACTTCGAGGGAAATGGACAAATTGCTTTTTTAGCACCATTGCTACATTGCTATTGTTCTCCAATTTTAAGCTGTTATATGCAAATAAGCCATGGTCTGTGAAAAGGGGGTTTAATGCATCAGAGGAAAAAAAAATATATATATATATCGAACCCGGTCAGCCTGCAGGGTCCGTGCATGCAGACCTGAATCAACACATTTTGCTATAGGTCAAAGGTCCAGTCAAACTCGGGATTCAGTAGGGTGTTGGACAAAATGAATTTTAGAGTTACATAATTATGTGATGACTTGCGTGGTATAATGCATCACAGAGATACACTAAACCCCTTTTACAAGAGCATAAACAATCCCGTATTTTTACGACCCTTGGAAAAGAAGGCGTATGAAAACATTGTGGAAAAGAAGAAAAATCTGCAAACCCTCAATTTTTTCTCTTTCCACAGTATTCTCGTCCATTTTAAGCAAAACTCGCATCTTTAGTTTTCGTCCTGTGGTAAGGAGTTTTCGTCCTGTTGTAAGGAGTAAATGGACAATTGTGGAAGACAATATAAATGAGCCATGCTCTGTGAAAAGAGGGCTTAATGCATATGTTAAAAATATTGATCCAGGCCAGCCGGGCCGAAACTTTTTGCTGTTGGTCAATTTTCTGAATGTCCAACAACGGATTTTTTTCATGATCCAGCCGGTTGTTCGGCAAAATGGACTAAAAAATACAAGAACACAGATCCACGAGCATTTGGTGACTTGCTTACTATCAACCATTACCGAGATGCATTAAGCACAGTTTGGCCAGAGCATGGCTCATATTTGTAGATGTATAACCTGCGATAGAGGCAAACACTTCGCTTGATCCGAAAAAAGTAAACTCTGGGACTTGGGCGAACATGCTGATTTTGGAGGCGTTGAATTTGTCGCCAGACAGTGTTTGCTCGATGTATCCATTTTTGGCAATATCGTTTTTACGAATGATTTCTATCACCCCAGCGTAAAACATAGCGCAGGCCGCCAAAATCATACCGATTCCTGTAAGAAAAAAAAGAGATGAAAATAATACAAGAAATGGGAAGAAATAAATAGAAACGATTAATCTACAAACTCTGCTTTCATCGAATCTCGGATCAGTTCGTGTATCAATATTGTGAACGGATTAGTTGCTGGTGTAATTATATACTGGGTCAGACGATGGGGTGAAAGGTGCAGGAAACGTTTCGATGAAGGGATAATACACGCATTTGTTACTATAAGGCCCTATAGATGTCAAATGTGAACAATGGTGTACTAATTTGCATTCAATTTTAATTCATACCATTTGAAAGTATAGATGTTATTGTGAAGATGGCAATCTGTTATTGCACTTTTGGTCCAACTGTTAGTCGCTGGCAGGAAAAGTGAATGTTCAAAGCAATGGTAAAAAGTAAACGAAAGATAACATAGCTTTAGATTTCATTTTTCTGCCAGCTACTAACACGTGGACCGACCATACAATAAGAGATTGTCATCGTCATAATAATTTACCCACTTTTAAACGGTATGATTTTGATTTTTAAAAATGCATTTTAACAGCCACATCAACTAGCCTACATAAGATTTTGTCATACAGTAGACTGACAGAAAATCACACAAGATCGGAAAGTGTAGTATTTTGTCATCCAGTAGACTTTCGTGTAACAGAAACCAATCAAGATCGGAAGGTGTCGTATCGGATTAGTCAATACGGACTGCGCAGGCTGTTTTTGGGACGACACACGGATATGTCCAAATGCCCCTTTTCGTGTGTTGCACGCCATATTAGGTTTGAATTAACAGTAACTTGCGATTGGGAAAAATAAGGACATGTCTTTATGGTAGGCTCCCTGGGCATACCAGCGGGCCCACGGCACTCCTGTATTCTGTAGCAAATGGTTATAAAAGGATATGGCGTGCAACATACGAATAGGGGCCTGCGGACATATGCGTAACAGTGTGTCGTCCCAGATCAGCCTGTGCAATCTGTGACTAATCCGAGATGGCACATCCCGTTTTTGTGCGATTTTCTGTTTCACGAAAGTCTACTGTATGAAAAAAATCTTATGTAGTCGTAAAGTGCCATCTCGGATTAACCTGCGCGGACTGCGCAGGCTAATCCGAGACGACACTTTACGCAAATGTCAGAAGGTCTCATTTCGCATGTCGCGGACCATATAATCCTTTTCTTGTACTTACTGGTAATTTAATTGCAACCTAAAAATTACTGTTCAGTCTACATGAATTGTTTTATGACACCCCATTTTTAGCTGCAACTGCTCCTTTTCCAACGATGAGTTTGATTGACATCTCGTCTTGAAAAATAAGTCTAACTGAATATTTTACTATTCAACAATTTGCACAACAACGAGGAAAAACAGACAATTGCTTGCGAAGTTGTTTTCAGTTATTTTCTTCATATCAAACCACAAAAGAACTTCACTCTTCGTTTTCAGTATCTCTTACACCGTTTATCTTTCTTTAAAAAAAAAAACAAGATCTTGCTTGTTTCAATTACAGGGCGTTAGCGAATGCTTGAAATAAGCATGTATATAGGAGTTACTAGTAATTTTACTGAATAATATCGGACAAATATAAAAGTTACCTATTCGCTGCAGACTTGTCGGACACCTACCAATCTTTGTCAAAAGGGGATACACACCGCAATCCATGATCGGAATCAAGATGAGAATGATCAGTGTGTTGAATAGATACAGGGCTGCAGCTGGTAATTTTGTGTTTCCAATAGATATATCCATTCTCTCACTTTGTAAAAACAAAGATGTATTCATCTGTAGGAAAATAAACGGAATTGTAGTGTGTGGGTGTGTGTGTTTTGCACAACGCTGTTTGTAGACCATTATTTATTCTAGTGACTCGTATACCTAGTGACTCGTAGGCCTATACTTATTCCTGTGTTAATTTTCCCGTATTCACTAATTGTTTTAAGTTCTATTTTTTGTCTAATATTATCCCCCCTTTTTTTTGATAAAACAAATTATGGTTAGGTGAACCTTTGGGTTGGAACAGAACATATATAGGAAACTCGTGAAAACTAGAACAGTTAGTGAATTCGGCCGTAATGAGAAATCCAGAGCAGGTAGAAGGCGAGTTATGTTACCAAGAGTGGGGGCACCTTCATTCGACGATATTAAAAGCCAAGAGCACCACTGTGTATAATATTTTGCGCATAACGACTATCTGCATGAGCCAAAATTTTAAGGCTGTACTTTTTTGAATTAAGCACACTTTTTTTGTACGCCAAATATTACATTGAATGCCTTTGGCCTCGATAACTTGATTAAACCTACACTGGCTCTCGGGCTAGATGTGAACAACCGTTGTTTTATCATGAGCAATATTCGCAATAGTGTTCAGCTCGGTATAATCAAGCGCGACGCAGTGTCAGTAATTTCCATACAATAATTGTATCATTTAGCGGCATATATGTAGTATACATTATAACCATTCGCTCAGATTCAGTAGATATAAGTTGGAGCAATTCCAGGAAAATTTCATTTAACACACTCATGCAATGCGTTACTAACAACTGGGATTGTATACCACCATTTTGTGATACGTGTTTCACAGGCTGATTATTGAGTTGTTTTACATTCATATTTCAGAATTAAGATCTAATCCAAAAAGTGAACTAGGGTGCTCTGCCCTCTGAAGCAGTTATCATCTAAAGTTTTTTGTTGGATTCCTTTAGATTTGAAGACTAGATGACGTTCTGACCGACAACACCTTACATCAGCCAATCAGAAACGGTGACAAGGGTTTGAAAATGGCGTTATTATACTAGTTTACTGGTTATCAAAAACCGAAAACAAGGCACGGGTTGTTGTTAAAAGCCCAAGTTGAATTTCGATAAAAACGTGATTATTACACCTTTTCCATGACCTTAATGTTATTGTCTTTCAATAGAACAGTGTACTCCATTGGATAACAAACTGTGTTTGCGTGTAATAGTTTCAAGTCTTACAAATATTGCAAATTGGACGGCTTAAAACGTGATACATATCTAAACATTGATAGAGATAATAAAGGTTTAAACAAATAAAAAAAAAAAACAACACATTACCTGCGGAAACACGGCCCAATATGCAATAATCAATCCGAAAACGGGTAGTATTCGCACAACTTCTTTGACGGCATCAACTATTTCGTTGTTATAACGGCCACCATTATCTCTACGTGCGCGATTGAAAGTAGGACGTCTATATACGTAACAACTCTGTACACAAACGCCTATTGCTGGCCCTAGTATACTTCCTGTTGTTGAAAAGTATGATTGATTGATTGTATGGTGTTTAACGCCGTTTTCAACATTATTTCAGTTATATCACGGCAGCCAGTGCATCCATCCATGCTTTCCTGGAGTTTCTTTTACCAGTTGGGGAGAACGGGGTTGAATGTGCCACGGGTTGGTTGTGCCATGACGAAGTTTTATGTCATCTAGTTATCTGACGTGTCATTTTTTGTGCATATCTTTTTGGCCATGTCGAAAAACCCAAAATCCGTTAACCCACTCAGCTGGCAAGCCAAACGCAAATATTTAATATAAGAAAGTCCAATTTTAACGATGAAAAGTAATTTTTGACAAAATGCATATCTTGTTTCCGATTGCGGTTCTATCATATAGTACAGAAATATATGTAGCACCGTTGTATAGAGTATTCATTTCTTAACCACACACATAACTCGATCCTTTGCTTATATCATTAGTTTAGGTGAAAATCAAGGTTTCGTAATACTAGGGTATGATGAGGTAGATTGTTCAATTACATTGGCACAACCAACCCAATGAATATTTTTGAATTTACCCACAGTAAAGCCCCTGTCAAACATCACTGGGAGATCACTGAAAAGTTTGTGGAGAAAAGAGAAAATACTTTGTCTCCTTTACCCATAAAACCCCCCCCCTTTTTTGTTGTTGTTGTTGTTGCAAATACTTAAATTTTGTTGCTTTGTAAAGGGTTATATTATATCTAGAGCACTCCTTACAGCGTAAAAATTAAATGCGAGAGAAACTGAAGGAATATCCCTCTTCGAAGGTACCTTTTCAAAACAGAGCAAATTTCCACTCTAGGAATTAAAACAAAAATACGGTTTCTATGTTTAGAAAATGCATCACAACCACATAGTTATTTCACATGCTACTTCTCATATCCGAAAGGCAAACGGGTTATATTCCCCGATCTATATTTTTAATCTGAAATAGAGGCCGTCCATGGACAGAACAGAAGTACATGTATTCGGGCTGTTGCAGACCCATACTGTTCGCTTATTTGTGATTGGTAAAATTACGCCGCTATCAACTTCATTTCAGTCATATCACGGCGACCGCTCTCTTATTCATGTAGGTCCTGGGCTTCACCAGTGCCAGGCTAGGGCTCTGAAGTGTCTTGTCCAAGGAAACTCTCGCCAAGAACCCAGTTTCTCGGGTAAGGATCGAACGAGGGGCCTCCAGGTTAAAAATATGTTTAAGTAGATCGCTCAGTTGCTTAAATGAAAAAAAAAATACATCTAAAAGTACATACAGGGGTTTAAGCAGATAGAAATGACTGGCATTTTTAAAAAAAAAGCCTCGGGAAAAAAAGATGAAGAGTTGAATGCGAGAGAAACGGGGGCGATAAGAGAAAGAATTCAAACATTCGAATTCAGCCCATAGATCTGTCTGTAAAATATTTTGTTCATCTCGCTTTCTCTGGAACTACTTGGAGTCTGGATTTGAAACTTCAATTTCGTTTTGTTAGTCTAATGGGGGTTTAAGAGACCAAGCCAAGTAAACCTTGAATGCATATTTTCAAAACTAAGCCATTTTTGAAGATTCAAACATTTGACATATCCAGATATTGGAACATTCATTACCATTCCCAAAAACGAACTAAAATGAGTGACAAGAAACAGTTGTGGTGCATTCAGAGTCTAAGAAGGTACTAAAAAGGGTCAAATGAAACTGACTGCATAGAAAGAATGGGAAAACTGGTGCGGAAAAAGTGAGAATTCCCACATGAGGAAGGGAGACAACCATCCCCGTTCAGTGGCACACCCTTCCCCAAACGCGGGGTTGCTTGTGCCACTTGAGTGTGTAACTTTCATAAGCATTTGCGGGTTGTATAATGTACGTAGAATGCTTGTATCATTTGTAAAATGTGCGGAAATGATTAGATTGATACACAGCTATTCGAGAAAAGGAATAAGGACATTCAAATAGCCGCAATGAAAATAAAATTAAAAAGTGGCACAACCATCCCCGTTCTCCCCTACTCCGCACAATATTCTTTCCAAGCTACTGGCGGCCCGTTCAGTGGCACAACCTTCCCCAAACGCGGGGTTGCTTGATTGATACACAGCTATTAGAGAAAAGGAATAAGGACATTCAAATAGCCGCAATGAAAATAAAAAGTGGCACAACCATCCTCGCTCTCCCCTACTCCGCACAATATTCTTTCCAAGCTACTGGCGGCTTTCCCACATAACCATCGTCGAAACAATGGTCAGCGGTGAGAGAGGAATGAATCCTGTCGCGATGACTATCATCAATCCTCGGAAAGAAATTGCCCAAGCGAGGGATCGAACCACCGACCTCTTGTTCTCAAGTCCTGTACGCTACCGATTGAGCTACGGGGGCGTGGCTGTTGAAAAGTACTTTTCATCATAAAGGTCAATCATTTTGACATTGTCGTCTTCAGAAAGTTAAGCACTTACACGAGAGGGACATTTTAGACTCAAATAAGGTAAAACTACTTGGGGGAAAAAAAGGAGACAAGAGGTTCATGGTTGGCCTGAATCGCTCACCTGAGCCTGTGTACCTTTAGGAATGTAATAAGATGTACAGTCAATGTTTTTCTGTGGTATGACCTGATGACTTCGTTGTTACCTAGCTGACTTATTTTCTTATTTTCAAAATTGGCTATGATATCAGGAAAACATACTGACCAGAATTAATGAGCACCAGAGTGAAAAAGTGGTCACTAGAGATGTATCCTAGTGGCATACTTTTTGACCAGATGCAACAAGATTTGGAACTCATCTGAGATATCATCCAGGCTAACATTCTGATTAACTTTCATGAAGACTGGGCTAAATCTGTGACCTCTAGAAAGTACACAATGTTTTCAAAGATTTGACCTGGTGACCTATTTTGTGACCCGACGTGACCCATTTTCAAACTCATGCGAGATATAACCCAGACAAAAATTTTGACCAATATTCATGAGTTTCTGAATACAAATGTGGCCTCTAGAGTGTACAGAGGGTTTTCAAATATTTTCAAAGTTTTTGATCCAACATGACCTATTTTCAAACTCGTCCGAGATATTATCTAGACAAACATCGTGACAAAGTTTTATTGGACTGAATGAAAATGTAGCCCCAATAGCGTACAGAAAGTAAAAGATGACGACAGACGATGGACACAGTAGGATCACAAAAGCTCTCCCAGGGCACTTCGTGCTCATGTGAGCTTAAAATCCATGCAAATAAATATCAAGAACATTCTATGTTTTTGGACAATGTATTCCGAGTCATTGTTTCGGAAAGGATTTAAACAGACCGATTATTTCAACTGTTGCGGCTCGTGTGCAGCAGAAAGCTTTGGAAATAATGTGAGAAAGAAACAGTTGGTTGCGACAAGCCATTGTGTTTATTACAAAACGGGTTCTTATGTAGGCCTAATTGACAGAAAAAGACATTTCCCTTCCTTCTGTACACATTTACCTTTTTCCTTTAAGATGGTTTTATCTACTATTTCATGGCGTGTCTTAGAGAACTGGTATTTAATATGGAAGAAAAAGGGAAACATCTGTATTTATTTCCACAAACAGCTTAACCATAGTATGAATTTCTCCATTTAAAGTGAGTACCATATACTCTTACATTCCTGTCATATTAAAAATACATCTGTACTCGTTTTCAGCCAGTTTTAACCCATTTCATCTTTATTTTATCAAACTGTAAGCATTGTTGTATCTTCATGTCAAATGTTGCCCCTGACGATTACACGGTTTCATAGATTATGACCGATAGAAAATGCGTTTCATTTTCTTGGGCCATGAAAGAAATCACAGCTGTGACGTTTCCGGTTTTAAATCGAAGATTTCCGGTATATATATTTATTCCTTACACTATATGTAAGTAATTTATCTGTTTATACAGCTGACCTAATTTTGAACCATTCTAAAGTCTGTTAAATTTTTACTTCGTTTTTTCTCTTTGGCTGTATGGATGTATCTTTAAAGGAAAAATGCCTATTTTTGCATGCAGTACTTTCAATTTTTTAACTCTTTATCGGACGACGAAAATCTGAACTTGTCCATATTGAAAGCGTTTGCAGACGACAGATTAAATGTGACTCAAGTATTTTGAGTTTTCTTTGTCAGGTTCGAAAGGACTCGTGGAAAAAGAAGCATATATATTTTTCCTTACCTCCACTTATTTCATAGGTCTGATTTCTCAAGATCGTCACCTTTCATTAATTACTCGTAAAGAGGATTTGTATCTGTATCTAATGTAAACATAATGTTTGCATAGTCATATACATCTACTTGTATTCACAGAGAGAGAGAGAGAGAGAGAAATGGGGGGGGGGGGGGGAGGGGGAACACAGTAAACTGACTAACCTCTTTGTGCAGTATATCTGTACACGTATTTAGAATGAGCTGTTACAAAGATGACAAGCGCAAGTATGATACTTATAAATGGAACGAGGAAGCCATAAATAAAGCCAATCTCTTGCTGTACGTATGCCACACTAGAGACAGCGATAAAACTACCAGCATTGGTGAACCAATAATACCTGTGAAGGAAATTACCGTAATGCTTTCTTTCTTTAACTACTTGTCAGCCTTTTTGTATGTATTCATATACATTCGATATACGAGGTGAAAACCACCTCGGGGGCCATTCTCTTTCACGTTATTGTCTGTCTGTCCCTGAGTTGTATGTGTATCTGTCATTATCTGTGATAGAGTCTGTTGTCTGTTTCTCCGTGCCTGCCTTCCACCTCTCTCTCTCGCGCGCCTTACGGTATGCATGCATCACGTTTGTTAGTATTTCTATCTATATATGCACTCAAGCATCAATACAAACAACAACCAAACTGATATATGGGATCTGAAGCCACGTATCAATTGAATCCATGGAAGGCCTAATCGTGTTCAACAGATATAGGATATACATGTATGAAAACTATAGGTCTTGAAAAGCATTTTCTTTGCGTTGCCGCCGTCTTAAGATGTTGAAATTTCAAGATCGTAAAAAAAGGCTGGCAGTTAAGGTCTAAGATCATAATGCATGCTATGTGTGTCCTGGGTCCGTATTCACCAACCACTCTTAAGAACATTCTTAGTCTTATGAACACGGACCCTAGTCTTGGCCAAAAACGGTGAAAAAAATATCTAAATTCTACTCTCGGTTGATCATGATTGAATGTGTTTAAACTTTACCCACCAGTTAAAGAAGGACTTTACCGCATCCGGCCCAAGATCCTCAACCTGTTGTGCACCAAACGGTCCAATATTTGCCTTAAAACCTCCGGTTCCTATAGCAATAAATACTAGACCGGAAAAAAGGTACCTTTTCCGATCAACCTTAAAACAAAATGAAAAATATACATGTACTATAAATGCACTCTCATCTTTTCTTTGAAACTGGAACAGCGACATGGGTTAACTCTTTTCCACACGACCGAATCAAAAGCATTAGCAGAAGACAAATTCAGTGTATCTCAAAATATGACTATCTTTGATAGGATAGAAAACATTGCTGGAAAAGGAGAAAAATGCTGGTTACCAGCATTGTCTCCTTTTCCCACCATGATTTCAAAAGCCTTATTATCCAGGGTAGGAATTGTGTGGTATAGGGTTAAGCCGACAAATAATGGTAACAGGAAGATGTGGAGAGTTCTTGTCAAAGTGTAAATTTCCCGTCTTACCATGCCTTTATCTTCTGACCCGCATAAATCCAACCAGGGACCGTATTCACCAAAAGCTCTGAATTGCATTCCTAATCTAATTCTGACTATCTAAAAACAATGGTTTGTCCAATCAGAACTTCCCTTCCTTGGAAGTTTGGTTAATTTCTTGAGAGTAAGAATGCACTTTAGATTGGTTGTTGAATACGGGTCATTATAATGGTAGCTAGCAAGAATATAAAATAGGGGTGTTATGATAAATAAGGATAACTCTGACCTGAATGTTAAAGTTATTTCCCTTACTTATACTTCAGATGAAGACTATCAGCAGATTTTTCTCATGATTTTTTATTCTTTGATGAAAATCACTTAATAGCAAACACAAAATTGAGTTTGTCAGACTTACGTTTCGGGAGTTATTTATCTTTGCAGGCAACTGCACTTATTATGCTCCCGCCATAAGAAGGAAGTGCTTGGCAAAACTTTTCTTTTTTTTTTGAAATGTTTTTGTCAATAAATATAGCTTTAGGTCCATGTTTGAGTTTGGAACTATATCATGACTGTGACCTTCATCATGTTGCGGGACCATCCTTGGCGGTGACACATTCCTATTTTTGTTTTAAGTCTTTTGTTCTTTTTTATTTTCACCATTTGTTAATCAAAGATGCTGCAAAATAATCAACGTTTCCTAAAATGTTGTTGAAAAAGAATTATCTACTTTATCTCTGTAATGCCAAGTTGTTGAAAGGGCGGGGATTTTCTTCCGAGTCTATCATACTTTTATGTACATGAAATCCTAAAATGTAACATCAGGATTGGCTGTTTGGATTGTACAAGGAGGAAATTTCATTCATAGCCTAGAGCTGATTGTTTACGGGAAAATGTATAATCTTAAACGGTTTCCTTCACTTTAAGATATCTAAGACTGCTAGTACCGCCATTTAGACCATCATGGGCCCCTTCTTTCTGTAAGAAATGTGAATTTTGACACAGTAATACCACATGGACACGAAATCCAGCCTTAAAAGCATGTCACGTGATAACAGCTACACTGTGACCTAGAGGATTAGAAATTGCACCAGGAGGCTATATACTCATACATTTTCAATCAGTACATATTCAGACAAATACAGGTTTCCTGCGATTGCAAATGTTTTTTTTTTTTTTTTTTTAAAGACCCAATTTCAAACTTGTCCAAGATATCATCAAGACAAGCTTTCTGACCAAGTTTCATGAGTATCAGGCTGAAAATGTGGCCTCTAGAATGCACACAAGGTTTTTCTAAGATTTAGCCCTGTGACCGACTTTTTGACCCGACATGACCCAATTTCCAACTTGTTTAAGATATGATCGAGACAAAAATTCTGACCAAGTTTCAAGAGAATCAGCAGAAAATATGACATCTAGAGTGGACACTAGGCTTTTCTTTGATTTAGCCAAGTGATCACTCTTTGACCCGACATGACCTAATTTCACACTTATCCGAGATATCATTAAGACAAACATTTTGAACAAGTTTCATGCATAACTGACTGGAAATGTGGCCTCTGGAATGCACACAAGGTTTTCTACGATTTGGCCCATTGACCTACTTTTTGACACGACATGACCCAATTTCGAACTTGTCTGAGATATTATCAGGACAAATATTCTGACCAAGTTTCAAGGGAATCAGGCTGAAAATGTGGACATGAACTTGTCTGAGATATTATCAGGACAAATATTCTGACCAAGTTTCAAGGGAATCAGGCTGAAAATGTGGACCTTAGAGAGCACACAAGGTCTTTCTAAGATCAAGACGTGTGACTTACTTTTTAAACCAACATGACCCAATTTCCAAGTTGTCCGAGATATTAGCAGGACAAATATTCTAACCAACTTTCATGAGTTTCAGGCAGAAAATGTGGCCCCTAGAGTGCACACAAGGTTTCTCTAAGATTTGGCCTAGTGGCCTACTTTTTGACCCGACATGACCCTATTTCGAATTTGTCCAAGGTATGATCAAGATAAACATTCTGACCAAGTTTCAAGAGTATCAGGCTGAAAATGTGGACCCTAGTATGCACACAAGGTTTTTCTTAGATTTAGTCCAGTGACCTACTTTTTGACCGGACATGACCCAATTTCGAACTTGTCCGAGATTTTATCAAGACAAACATTCTGACCAAGTTTCATGTATATCTGACTGAAAACGCGGCCTCTAGAGAGCACACAAGGTAAAATGTTGACGCCGCACGACGGACGACGGACGCCGGACACAGCACGATCACAATAGCTCACCTTGAGCACTTCGGGCGTAGGTGAGCTAAAAAATAGGGAAATGCCAAATTTGCTGTTAGACTTGTCAGCAGAAGAGTTTGGGCAGAAATATAGATTGAGAAAGAAGCCAATTTACAGTCCACTAGACTTGATAGAGAAAGAGATTTATACGGTGTGAAGAGGAAGTTACGCTCTGCCTTTGATAACGAAAGAATTGCCTACTTCATTTAACTTTACCCAGGTCAACATCATTTACATATACCTAGATCTATATTAAAATTCTACTGTTACCCTCGGCATCGCATGGGGCTGTGTTCGGCATGTTTCCCGAATGGTCACGGAAATATTTCGTGGGAAAGCACGGACTAAATTGCTTATCTGTGCCTATAAGTACATGTACCTAAAAGGCGAAATCAGAACGAACTCAAGTCTTCCGTAACTTCAGCGAATGCGAACTAAACTTCCCGAATAATAGTCGGACTTCTATTTTTATGCCTACTTATATATTCAGTATAAAGGTCAGGATCAGATTAAATGAAGTAGGCTTTAATAAATGTAATTTTTAATTATTCAAATAGATCCAATTATATTTCATTGCGATAGGCTTGCGACTAATAAAACATTGTCAGGTTAGTTTCCTGTAACAGAATTTGTAGCCATATAGTACCTTTCCCTCTCCACCGACCTTCACCTTGTTGTTTATAAAAAAAATAAAAAATTAAAAAAAAAAAATGGACTGTTGGATAGCCAGATCGCCTTTCTCCCCCATCCTCGTTAACCCAGTTCCGATGTATTCCGTAAACTACATTCATCGCCCCTGGGTTATCACGCGTATGTTTTCTCGTTCTCATGATTTATTCATGAGGCATTTTGATTGGTAATCTCAGTTTTTCAGTGAGAAAATTTAATCTATTTTTATCAACCACATGCCATCATTTCTATTTTTACCTCGTCTACAACCAATCAAATCGATGAATGTAGTTTACGGATTACATCGGAACTGGGTCAACGAGGATGACGTCACCCCTGCTACATACCCCTAAGGACTGCTGCAGCATGCTGTATTTCTGAATATTTGCCTTTATATACAAGGATTTATAATGTCTGCCCTGGATTATCGTAAGGCAAATGCCACAGAAGGAAGGCCCACCGATGACCGCCATATTCGTTGATAATGATGTGGGTTTTACCCAGTTTATTGATATTAACGGAAGAAATGTGATTATCCTCCACTACAAGAGAGTACCGTTATGCTATCGACAAATTCGATTGGCTATTGGATGTAATTCGCAATCTTATGAATATTCATAGGAACGACGGTTTCGCAGTTGAATGTCCCAGGGGTGATGAATGGTAATACTTCACACCTGGGTTTACGAGGATGTTTCTCTCCCTGATATTAGCAGAGTCGACCTTTGTATGCAGCCTACGATGGATGCGTTGACCTAAAGCGCGACATACGTAGCGGATGAATCATAGGTCATTTCTTTTCATCCGAGTTCTCTCTCACCGCTGATCATTGTTTCGACAATTGATATGTGGGAAAGCAGCCAGTGGCTTGAGAAGAATATTTACGACGTACTGGTTACAGACAACCCCAGAAAAGCATGGATATATGCACTGCTCGCAGCGATATAACTGAAATAATGTTGAAAACGACTTCAAACTTCATACAATCAATCAATTCCTCTGATTCCAAAGTGCACATGATCTTTACGTACATAGGTCGATATTTTTTCCAGATGCATTAAACCCCTTTTCACAGAGCATGGCTTACTGAAACAAAGGAGATTCATAATGATATGAGCTATACGGCACTGCAGACGATATCAGTTGCTTTTGCGGATAGAGTAAATCAAGATCAAATTTAGACGAACTTGCAATTAACCCTTTTCCTGCCGAATAAGTGAAATGATATTTTCAAGCCGATAGTAAATACCCAAATTTTGCAATTTTAAAGGTAATTTTGGGGGAAAGATATCTCCTTATCGGACAGAGTAGATCCAAGATAAGACTGCACGTTCTGTGCAGTCTGATCTTGATCTACTCTGTCCGCAAAAGGTCAGTGAGTCGCCCTTAGCAGCTTAGGAATCAAGTCATATCCACAATGTCCAAAATTTCGTAAAATAATAACAAAAATAATAGTTGTTGTTATTGACACGCTCTTTGAAAATTTTTACCAACACTACACTGCAGGTAACTGCAGCAATTCTTTATTCAATATGAATGTATTACACACCAAACCGACTTGAATGTCTTGTTCGTACCAGCCCATCTTTAGAAGATTCCAGGCAGCACCAATCACCATAACTAAACCTAAAATAGAACGAAGGGTTTTGTAATATTTTCGACTCGTAAAACTCTAAACTAAAGTTTAGTTTAAACATGTTATTCAGGTTTTGTAAAACAGTGAAGTTACAGAAGGCAAGTGAAAATGATAATCTTGAATGAAGGCGTTGAAGCTTATATACATGTAGTTCTCCAAAAAGGGCGAAATACCGTGGCAAAATGTTTGAATTTTATTACTATAGAAACATGAATATTATAAACTTAACTCCAGGAGAAAATCAGTACACAAATATAAGAGAAAGAATAAACATGTTATGTAGATAAAAAGTTTCACATACAGTATATAAAATTCCATGAAACGAAAGAGCTCACATTTTTAATCAAGCAACGGTTTATGTTAAATCTTTGCATGGCGGGGGAAATTGGTTAGCCTGCTTTCTCATAATTTTCAAAATAACCTTGATCGGCCCTTAACAAAGTATTTTAGAGATATCAAGGTCTGGTGTGTTCATAAGTGTCCATCTATTTTTGTGATTTAAAAAAAAAAGCTAAGAACCTTTCGATATCGAGCCATAGACAGGAAATAGACAGAAAGGGTAAACAACTCGACAAATCCTGTCTATATTTTAGCCTGTTTGCTGCCATTTAGAAATGACATTTACCATTATCTGATGTATGACGTGCAAAATAATTGCATTTGTTTTAGTGAAAAGGAATCAAATATCTGACAAAGACCAGAAAAAAATCGCTGCTTCCACAGGATTCAAGTTTTGTTCCTTTTTTTAAGTGATAAAGGCGTGATTTATAATCGTTTGTCTGATATTGTTTCATTACACTTTACACACAGAACAGTCTAATAAAATACTGCGATATTCATCAAAAGGGCACTACATGAGGGGACAGTCTTTTAAAAACCAGTCATATTGAAAATAGACCTTTACTTTGTGATTATTTATGTGTTTTGAATTTGATTTTTTTTTTAATTGGATACGTGCACTTGTGGCCAAAATTGAGTCCGTCCCCCCAAAAAAGTCGCCATGTGAATGGAAAAAAGTGCAAGTTATGTTTATTAAAGTTAATCATTCTTTTACTGGCGCAATCCCAATTAGTAAATATTATCCCGGATGATTTGCCCCGGTCTCGATAGTAACATACCACCGCATGCCACCATAGCGGCTTCCGTTGTCTGCTCATGTCAATATTCTTCGAAGATTTGACCACTCTGTTATGACGCATCATTATCCTGTACACGATAAATATTAATAAGCGAAATAGCAAGTGGAAAATGGCTATAAATAATACGTCTGTGAAAAAAATCAAGCTAGAATTTTCGCTAAAAATTTCTTGAAAATATAATGATTTCCTATGGGGAAAATAATTTTATAAAATACCATTTTTTACTGCAAATCTCTGTAGACAGTTTCTAAATATAGACATCGGGAAAACCGGGATTTTTTGTACAACAGACTAACAACAAAGATAACGTCCCGACCTTGCTGAGCTTATTCCGGGACCCTTTTTCAAGCTTATAAAGGGGCTACGTTTTAGTGAGTAAAACGTATATTTTTCTTTGAAATTCGCTGCATTGATTGTCGCCTTCAAAAGTTGTCCGGTTCTGTACCCAGAATGCCCAGATCAGATAGGTATGTATTTGAAAATGCTACCTTACAGAATACAATGGAAAATCAATAGCAGAGTGGACAGTGTACACTTTATTCTGTAAACAGAACAACGGTGCGGGGTACGAAATGGCTCCCCATGAAAAGGAATTGCTACCCGACGTGAGATATAAAGATTATCTCATATCTTTGTGAACAGCGCTACAGTCGCAGCAAAATCGGTAAAATATCGAAAACAAAAATTATCTTTGATAAAAGATAGGCGGCGTAAGAGGCACTGGAATATGAATATTTAACACTTTTGTAGTTAAATATGAAGAGGAAGTAATGAAAAGTAACCTCACTAGAAATTGCCTCTTCGTCCTAATTGTTTTGCATATTGTTGAAAAGCGAAATTTTCAGTTTGATTAAAAAAAAAAAAAAAAAAGCAGTGCTTTCTCTTACACCTTGGGTGCCGATATTCAGCAATGCTTCAGATATATCTTCTATTCAAACAGAATCATGCATAGATTAAGGTCTTTTCGGACCACCCGATGAAATACAGACAAAAAAAAAATGGAACTTTAACACATTTACAATTAGATCTAAAAAAGAATGCAAAGTATATCTGCACGTTTTCTTTTCTGCGAAATTGAAGCACCTTTCAACATCAGTAATGTATCGTCTTCAAAATGTGGTGTTTAATTAATCACCCCGTCTCACTGAGTGCAACGTAGAAACAAACTAGGCCCCTATATAATTTCTTCGACGCTTTCGGTCTCGTGTTCGGTGTTACGCGAGATAAAACGGGTACCAGTTTAATAATACAAAGCACATGATACGTTTTTGAGTCCTCAAAGTATGCACCAAATATCTTGCATTGAACGAAATAGAAAACTCACCAATATTCATTGCAGTTATAACCAGCATTTTGTCCATTTCCAACAAAATTTTCAGCCCTTAGTGAGACAACTTGCATCATTTTTGCCACACTTAATTTGTCGTCTGCAACTGCTTGAAGTATAGAATTTTGTCGTCTGGTAAAGCGTAACCTGTTCAATTCCAGATTTAATCTTGTTAAAAAGTTTATGCGTATTTACGTCTTTGAGGTTTCTCCACAATGTTTGACAAGGCTGCGTAAAGCAGAGATTGCAAAAGTTGTACTTAGGAGTAATGGGCCAACCAGTTTGAAACATAAAAACCTATACACATTATTTCCGTCTAAAACTAGTATTTTGATGATGATGATGATGATGATGATGGTGATGATGATGATTAGAAGAAGTATTCGTAGTACCATATATGTAGATCATACAAAATCCCACAATTGTTCTAAATTTGCCAAGCCAAGCATCCGCTACAAAACCTCCTAGCATCGGGAAAAGATACCCTGTCCCTGGAAAATAACTCAAAGAGCTGAAAGTACAGACAACAAGAGGGCTTTGATGGCCTTGTATCGCTCGGCTGCCTAATAAATTGCATGTTCCATACACGTAATTAGCATCGACAGTCATCGACCTGTTGGCCCCCAAAAAAGTCATGTCTTTTTCACATGCCGCCAGGATGAATTTAATGAGTACAAGCAGATCTACTCCGGAATCATCCATACCAAATAACAACGAATTCTGACCAAAAGTAATTCTACAAGAATTTTTTTTTTTAAAAAGGCAAGAATGGCCCTTATTCGCTCACCAGAGAACAATTTGCACCTCCTCCGGTTGGACCAATTTTTAGATCTCGTGGCAATACTTTGGACAGTTTTAGTAGAGGCTCTCAATATCATGCTACGTACCAAACATTACAGTTCTAGGTCAAATGGTTTGGAACATGACATGAAGATTTCCACAATTTTCTCTACAAAAGCCTATGTGAAAGCTGTGACCCCCAGGATGAAGCCTTTTTTTTAAACAAAAAGCCTATAACCAGTTGAATCTTGGTAGATATCCACTAGATGAAGCTACATACCAATACGGGTCTAGGCTAAATAATTATGAACAAAAGTATCTAAAAATTTAACAATATAAAATCCCTGTAAAACATGTGCACCCCAGGCAGGGCAAGTTTTGATCGCACTGGGGCTGAATTTTGAACAAATTTGGTAGTGACCTTCTAAATACAGCTACATGCCAAATTCGAAAGCAGTAGGATTCATGTTTAGGAACAAGAATTTTTCTTTTATAGTTTTCACTATACAAGTATATGTTAAACTTGTGATTCCCCGCTCTCCGAGGTGGCTCCACTTTAGACACCCAGGGCTATAATCTGATTAACTTGGTACAGGAATATTAGATGATAGCACATACGGAATATTACACCTCTAGCTCTCAAATTAAGAACAAGAAGATCTTTAAAGTATTTACTGTGAGACTTGTAACCCCTGTATTTTGACCCCAAAGCTATAACGGGAACATCGTTGGTAAACGTTCACCTTTGAAGCTATATGCAAAATTTGGTAGCCCTAGGTCTTCTTGGTAGGAACACGACTGCTTTCTTAGTTTTCACCATAAAAGCCCATGTAAAACTTATGACCCCTGTTTGGGGGAAAAAAGTTAACGCATGCACGGACGGACATACGAGGGACTTAGAGCCATGACATAAGCCCGCTGGCTTTCAGCCAGTGGAACTTGTTAGTGCTATACTATGTAGAAAAACGAGTGAGGTCATCAAGACATCACTAAAGTTTGAAGAGACTTTGTATAAAGATAGATTTGACGATAATGTATTAGCTGCTGTATGAAAAAATCAGTAGGATCAATTATTATTCGACATTATCATCTCTGTACAACACAGTCACTTGTTTTAATGACCCTGATGCAGAGGTAATCAGTATTTTCTCCTTTTCCTAGAATGTTTTCTACCCTGTAGCAGACAAATCGCATTGTTTGGGCCACATTTGTTCGTTGTCTGCAAATACTTTCGATACAGAGGTGTCTGTTATCGTCTGGAATAGGGTTATATATATATACTTACTTGTCAGGTTTAGTTTAGTTTAAACATATTTATTTTACATCGACTGAGAAACAAGTTTTTACAACTTATACTAATTCCTCTTGATTCTGTTTCCTGGGAACTGCACCAGTACTCACGCCGAATGCCTGGGCCAGTGAACGATTCCAAAGTTAATATCCGCTCCCGGGTGTCGAACTCGGGACCTTATAGGGTTACGAGCCCGACGCTCTACCTCACGCTGAAATTGTACTTTTCTCCTGAACGTTAGCGCCATGTTTCTATATGCTTGCAGAGAAAAATAGATCTAGGGTTTTACAAAATTTTGATTCACGGCAAATAATCTAAATATGCCTCTGTAACGGCCTCCGTGTTAGCGAAGGATTTTGAAAACATTGTGGGGGAAAAGAAGAAAATGCTGGTTACCAGCATTTTCTTCTTTAACCGCAATATTTTCTACCATTTCAAGAAAAATCTGCACCGTTTTATCCGCACTTAACTTTTGCAAATGCTTCAAATACGAACGGGTTTAAAGTTTTTTTCGTCTGGTTAAAAAAAAAAAAATCTTTTATGGCACAGGAACAAGTCTTTTGAAATCAATGATAGTTATATGGTAGGTAGGTAGATAGATTTTATTGACTTAAACAAGTACATGTATCTCGTCATATACAATAGCAATGATAAACATGAACAACCGATAATAAACCAAGGGCAGTGGAATCACTAAGTTTTCTTACCTGCAAACACAAGAGCCACGAGGGAGGCATCATCACTCGAGTAATTCAAAGCAGACGTACAAAACAACATCAAATTTGCACTAACGCTGTAAAATGCCACTCTTTCACACAGTTCTGTCATGAGAATACTTCCAACTGCAAACTTTTGCTCTCGTGTTAGACCTTTCCTTCCAGTTCCGGCTTTTGTCGGCCCTCTATAGCTTCGGTTCGCCATTTCGGTGGTTTAAACGCTTTGAGGTGGGCTGTAGCCAAAAAACAGTGGTTTGTTTCACGTCAGACTAACTCCTTTGGTTGGGGCTCTGATAATACACAGACCTTTACCTTGATGAAGTTAAAAAAATACGGAAAAAAATCTTACGTATAGGGAACATTTTCTCTTTAAGAGAAAGATCGAAATTTATTTCATTAAGAAAGAGAGAAAACGCTGGTTTCCAGCATTTTCACAGTTTCCCACGATGTTTCTCCCCTTTGAAATACAAATTCCATCGTTTCAGCCACCTTTAAATTGAATTATACAATTGTTTTCAATTTGGACCAGTAAAAAAAAAAAAAATGTGTGGTGCAGAGAAGAAGAGGTGAGGATTGTGAAAACTGAACCAGGGGAAAACGGTGTATTGTGTCATTTGACGACGGGGGAGCCTACTGACCCGGCTGATTAGACAGACAGACAAGTGCGTCATCCTGCGCAGTCCGCGCAGGCTGATCTGAACCGAAACTTTTCGCTATAGGTCAATTTTCTGTATGTCGAAGGACCAGTCTATCTCATGATTCAGTTGGTTGTTACACATAATGGATTTTGTGGATCCATAATCACGTAACGTCTTGCTTGTTATAATGAATCACAGAGATGCATTAAGCCCCTTTTTACCAGAGCATGGCTCATAGTTTTTGGCGAATTCCTTGAATAGCAGGTCTCCATTTTGTTTCTTTTCCCATGTATCCACTCTTTACCTCTTCACCAAAGAACAAAATTTTAGACTCGCCCAAACTGAAATCAGTTGCAGACGACAATTTCAGTGAACTTAATAGATGATTCCTGTCTTAGATATGGTTAAAAAAAGATTGTGGAAAGAGGAGATTATGCTGGTAAGCAGCATTTTCTCCGCTACCCACATTGTTTTCAAGAGCCTTTCAAGAGTTGTTAAAACTCGGGATTGATTGGCAGCGGGTAAAGTCCACATGACGAAAGTTATCACCTTTTCACTTTTCCATATTATGAAAGTTTTATCCTGTTAGATTTATATGGAGTATATAAGGTACCTTAAAAAGATACTTAGGCTTTTAATTTTTTTTAAATAAAAATAAGTTCATAAAAAGTGCATGCAGCTATAGCCTACATCTTACATACCTTACATACGATTTAAGATAGCATTCCATTTTTCACTGTGGTTTGAATAGATTAGAAGCTGACCAAAGCAGTAAAGAATGTCTTCCCTATAAGTGGCTAATTCAGATATTTTTGCAATGAATGGCAATTTCTGTACATGACGTAGACCTACGAGGGTTGTCTCCCCGTGGATTTTCTAAACGTTATCGTTATTTATCATCTACTATCACGTGAAATTTCCGTTCCAATGTGCAAGTATTCACTTGCAATAAATTTGGGTAATTTTGTATTAACCCTTAGGCTGCTTAGCGCGACTCACGGAGCTTTTGCGGACAGTGTAGATCGAGATCAGACTTCACAAAACGTGCAGTCAGATCTTGGATCTACACTGTTCGATAAGGAGATATTTTCCCAACCCCCATAAGTATAAAATACCAAGATTTTGGTTTTTACCAACGACTTGAAAGTTTCGTTTCAGTTATTTAGCAGGATAAGGTTTAATATCTACTTCTATCGTAGAATTATAGTTGCTGGAAAAGGAAGGTGTTGTGTTTTCCCTGTTGCAGGTCATAACGTCATGTAACGTAACGACACTTTTCGACATGCTGTTCATTACCTCTAAAGGTACTTAACCTCCCATTAAACACTAAGACCGTGGTAATCTTCACATTTATCATACATTAATTTGTCAGTACAAGCCAGAATTACATATATACATATGCATGCACTTGATACTAAGAATAGTAGTTTTCAGAGCCATTGATCTACTGACGGAAGACCTATGTTTTGGTTCCTTGGACTTCTTGTGATTTGAGCAGGCGTTTCTCCATTCTCAGTGCGAAATACTTTCTGCCTATTTCATTTTTAAGAAATTAAATGGGTTAATTCCATCAATGTGGTAGTATATTATGATTCGATGTACACAATAGATTATTTAAGCGTTATTAATCACGCCCACTGGTATACCTATGTGGGGGCCGTGGCCATCCCTCATCACGCTTTACATTTTAATAAACATATATATTTATCTTCAAAGATACCTACATACAAACCAAACTCCTTACGAATAGGACATTTACATAACGCATGTGGCAATAAAGCTTGTTTGGGGAAAAAAGTGGAGGGGGGGCGGGATATGAAACAAACAAACAAACAAACAAAAACCACACACACACACGTATTTAAGTGTTGCATTTCTTTCAAAAATATATAGCTACATTTGTAATGTGCGGTCAAAATTGCCCACATTTATCGCAATAGTCTTTATCAGAGGCTTAACGTGTTTGCGAAGCATAAAACTATTGTTGGATTGTTTCTTCATTTGTGTTGCAGAATTTACATGATTTTGAAACAGCTATATTCATCTTAAAAAGTAAAGAGTTTGTGGGTAAGATTCTGTGAATGAGTTCAAAGTACGGCATACGCTGTATTGTATTGTATATTGTACTGTATTGTTTATGTATATTGTACTTCAGTGGAATGAAATACAATTGAATTTAAAATAAAGCACAAAATATAATGACGGCGCGTATTTCTACTATTTCTGCTGACATTATGGCGCTGTCTAAACTAGCCAGACACTACCTATACAAAACGTATTTATTCAAACACGCACCGTTCACTAACCTACAAACTTGAGTATGATATCATAAATTTGTCATGATTTATTGGCTTAGAATTACGATGACAATAAACAATGAATGTCTGGATCTTTTTTCGATTTTGATAGACTGTTACCTCAAAAACGTCGTGCGCCGGGAAGATGTCACTATGGAAGTATAAATTTTTATTATATATCAATGGATATTAAGTTTTCCCAAACTTGCCAAATTCAGTAAAGTATAAAACACGCTATATTTGGATCTATCATAGAAATACACGCAGAACTGAGTGATATATAGCGAAGGTCCTTAAATGTTTTAAACAGTCCATTTTATTCGAGTAAGAACTCCGATAGTTTTACTGGAACGCGATCTAAACAAATCGAATCTAGAGTTTCAGCTGAACTTGCCCTTACATATGACGAAGCGCCCACTCTTTGATTAACCCTTGACCTGCTAGGCGTGACTCGATGACTTTCTGCGGACAGTGTAGATCGAGATCAGACTGCACGTTCTGTGCAGTCTGATCTTGGATCTACACTCTCCGATAAGGAGATATTTTTCTCCAAACAATAAGTTTGAAATGATATCATTCGGGTTTTTTATACCGGCCTGAAAGTTTTATTTAACTTATTTAGCAGGATAAAGGTTAAACTCGGCCCCTTAAATCTGGCCTCAATGGTATCGCTTTTTTCCATCGGAACTGAATTTAGTGCCTATCGAAGAAGAAAAAAAAAAAAATTCTTATTGTCGCACCACTGTAAACTGCTTCGGGGTCGTTGTGTCCGAAAGTAGTCCTGTTTGAAAATTTGGCGGCAAGCACTCCTGCTGCACTGTTTTATCAGAGAAAATGGAAGGAAGGGACTAAAACAATTATCTGATGTTGATTTGTTGATTTCTGATGGCAACTCATCAAAAAAAGTAAAGGGTCAAATATATATTTCAACAAAATGCGCAATAAAGTGCTTTAGTTAACAAAAGTTGATTGTTAAACAAGGTAGAATAACAGCACGGCATACCCTATGCTAAGTTCATTACATTGTTTACAGAAAGACACCCCCTGTAAATTCAACATTCAGACTAGATTGGTGGGGTAACGAAGAACATAATCAGTAACTTTTTTCAAAATAAACTTGCCCAGTGTCGTAAAGTCAGGGGTGAACGTGTCAACTTCAAGCTTGTATTACCTCCCAGCATGTGATGGTGAAGCTCAAAATTAGCTTTCGGATGTCCGCAACAAGGATCTGCCTACATTCCTCTGATACTGCATCCTACGATTTGGCTTGAGTCTCTGGTTGGCGACCGCAGTTCTACACCCGGCGCTGGA
Source organism: Tridacna gigas (assembly GCA_945859785.2). Lineage (NCBI taxonomy): Eukaryota > Metazoa > Mollusca > Bivalvia > Cardiida > Cardiidae > Tridacna > Tridacna gigas. Next base: position 43,600,955 of record OX244030.2, on the reverse strand, counting down.
GTATGTGCCAAGCATGCTTTATAAGACTGATGTCGGAAGAGCTCGCTAGGCAGTACATGTGCTGTATAAGTTGCTCCTCCAATTAGCAAGTCACAATTCCGGCCGGCTGCGACCGTGCAATGTCGTCCATCACAATAAACACAGAATCTACGGCCCCGGGTTGCGGGCATACATACGGAATATTACGTTGTGGTAACTTTCCTGGTGCTTGTATTTGATTCAAGCAGCGTGAGAAAATGTACTATCGCGCGAAACTGACGGTCAAAATTTTATTGCGCTGCATCTTCGGGAAAGTTGCAACATAATATACCTTTTATAATATACTACAACTTTCAACGACAAAATAGTGCAGTAGTTGACGTTGTGGTAACTTTCCTGGTGCTTGTATTTGATTCAAGCAGCGTGAGAAAATGTACTATCGCGCGAAACTGACGGTCAAAATTTTATTGCGCTGCATCTTCGGGGAAGTTGCAACATAATATACCTTTTATAATATACTACAACTTTCAACGACAAAATAGTGCAGTAGTTGACAAACTCATTCGGAAATTGTAAACAAAATGAAATAAATAATGGTTTAGTGGGTAGTAACTTCGTTTTACGTTCGGCATACCCCGGGTGATCCGGTGATCAAATCCTTCGGCTGTATCACGTAGCTTGATATGCACCTGCACGGTACATTCCGCACATCTCCGGAAGCACACCACTTTACCGTTAGTGAAATTGTAAGGCTCCTCTTTAGAAAGAACGCATGAGTAAATTTTCTATCGTTATCTTTCTAAGAGTATTTCAGTCGGCAAACAGTTTGTACATTCAATTTTTAGCGTGGTTTATCAATTCCGTTAGGAGCTTTCATCGACAGATCGATAGAAGTGAATAACTTCACAGTGGTTGTTCATGTCGTTGCTAAGCGATCTACAGGGGCGCCGCCATGTTTAAGATCATGTGATTGGTAGTTCAAAATGGAAGCCTCCCTTATACAGACGAGGTTAGATGTAGGTACGGAATCGGCCGAGTTGTGACGAGTGCTTCGTTTTATTTTTACGAATAGTGGATTAATATTATAGTGTAACAATTTGACCAATCAGAACCGCAAATCAATGTGCGGGTATTCCGGTCGCTAGTCACGTCAACAATCGTATTTGGAACCGATTTTGACACTGTGTAGATATGGATTTTTAATCGGTCGGTAGACCGATTAGAGAGATAGCAAACTTCGGAAACCCGTCCGCTCAGGGCTAATTGCATCTTCGCAAGTCAAGGATACTAAGGTAGTACCCTTGGCCGCTCGCCTCTTTAAAAATCGAAACTCCCGCTGCGCCATTTCATTGGATGCGATCAAAACCCATCGCGTCCAATCAAACCATCCGTAACAAGAAATCTTCCGCGAAACCGAAAACAATAATGGCAGCGCCCGTCAAAAACGAAAGTTGTCGTGTTTGTGACGAAAATTTGCCAAAAAAAGAGTAGACGATCGATATTTAATGAGTTTTTTTTATAGTTCATGATCAATTATGTGAAATATTAGGACGGGTTCCACAGCCAAATGATTGCGAATCATCGTATGTCTGATTATTTCAGAAAATTGTGATGAATCCGAAAGAGCAGCCATATTTGATGCATAGCCTAACAAATTTTATTACGAGCATTTTGATTGGTCAGAAATAACATCAGCAAAGGTTACGCAACTCGTGATATTCGATAGTTGGCGCAGCGGGAGTTTCGATTTTTAAAGAGGCGAGCGGCCAAGGGTACGTAACGAACAAAGTGGAGTTAGTATCCTTGGCTTGCGAAGATGGGCTAACTGATGTAACTGCAACTCGTAACAGCTTTTACTTACAGCGTTTTAACGCTTATACCTGCTGTGATGACCTTATTACAAAAACTACTTTTGACCCAGATAAGCGCACTTTTGACCCAGATAAGCGCAGGAATAGTACTTTGCGGTAAACAGGCGTTAAGTAATGTCAAGTAATCCCATAATAACTTTTAAATTATGTAATAAACGGCGGTTACGATTTGTTTAGGATTGAAGTATGTCATAATTACAGTTTTATCAAAATCTCTGGCCAGCAAAAACTGGAGCATTTCACTTTCAACACAATTATAAGAATTAGGGTCAGTGATTAGCAGCAACTTTATGAATGAAACGAGTGCGAATCAAGTGTATTGGGTGATGTGAACACATCTTGTAGTCGTCTGCTGTCCATATCATTCGGCAAATTTTGAGTGATCCGTTGATAGTTATACGTAGTTACGGGGACGGCCAAGTTGTGACGAGTGCTCTCCGTATATGTAGCAGGTGTTGAAAAGATGATAGGTCATCTTGGTCTTGAGAGGAATACAATCGCAACAGAAAGGAGTTTGTAAGGAAACATTGCTTTAAAAGAATTTGAAAATTTAGATTGCTCTGCCTAAGGGAAAACCGATGTAAATGCAACTCGTAATAGCAGTAAGTTTAAAACAGTAACCGGACGTTGGTCGTTTAATGCAGGGATCGTATATGTGAGGCGAAGCGTGTGAAGCTGTGAGGACAAAGGTATAGAGTTATGTAAAGGTTATGGCCTCGCGGAGAGGCCATTACGTAAACATTTTCAGAATGGACTGGCGATTCACCGCTTGCAACCTTAGTACCCAGACTGTCCATCCACAATACTGACTGATTACGCATCTTTCAGCGTGTGATGTGTTACCCCTTAGGCTGGCAAGTGCGACTTACTGACCTTTTTGCGGATAGTATAGATCAAGATCAGACTGCACAGAACGTGCAGTCTGAACTTGGATCTATACTGTTCGATAAGGAGATATTTCCTTTTCAAAAAAGAATGAGTTTGACATAGAATTATTCGGGTTTTACTACCGGTTTGAAATTTCATTTCAATGTTTTAGCGGGATAAGGGTTAAATTGTTTTCACAGCCCCTCTTCCTCTCCTTCCAGCCGTCGCATTACCATTTTACACAGTTACTTACATGTTTCTTCTTGGTGAGTTTCTACAGACTGGAATTAGTCTGTTAACCCTTGACCAAACAATCCTGTTGGGCTTTGAAAATATAGTTGGAGAAACTGCATGTATTCAGCATATTCTCTTTTTTCCATAGCGTTTTTCACCCATTTGAAAGATTTTCAAAATTTTGTCAAATAGAACATTTTCATCGAGGATAAAAAAACCTGAAACTGTAACACAAATAAGCTCACTTACTGTTATATTCTCCATATCTGATTCAACGGACCAGGGAAAAGTCTTTGCAGAGAGTGCAGATTCAGACCATACTGCTCAGAACATGCAGTCAGATCTTGGATCTGCCATGCCAGTTTTCCGAGTTATTCTACTCAAGACAGCAATGGTCCTGCAATATTTAGGCTGATTTTCCAAGCTTAACATGTCTATTTTAACAATTTAGCGCTCTAAGCGGGCAACTCTCAGCAACATATTTGTCTCATCAGCTATTCCATATTGGTTGATTCTCATCCTTTCCATATTTCAGATAAAGAGATCAAGACTACCGCAGTTATGCTCTTGTTGATTAGAATGACTCAAATACAATTACCTTTGTTGGCTATGGACAAGGAAAGTCGCTTTTGAATACAATAAAAGATAAAGATCAGACTGTTCTTTGAACGCAGTGCAATTCAATATCACAGATCTTAGATCTAATTGTCTGTTTATTTGGGATGTATATGGGGAGAAAACGACTATGAAACTGTAGCCTAATGTTTGATATTGTTTTCCTGACTGTAAAAGGCTTGTCGATTAACTAAGTGTTTTAACTCTTAACCAAACTATCCCTTTTTAATGCCCATGAGAAAGAAGGTGAAAACATTGTGAGAAAAGGGGAAAATGCAGGTTACCATTTTCTCCTTTTCCCATGTTTTTACCCTTTCAACGATTCAAATCATCATTTGGTCTACATTTAATTCGTCATGTGCAGATGCTTTAGATTTGGACAAGTCTAAAATTTTATCATTTGGTAAAGAGTTGACGGTTAGGGATCTATTGGGAATCTACATTCTTTGAAAGTATAATGTAGGAGAAATTTGACAGCAGACGTTTGTTTTGCACAATTTGGCCCGCTAAAAAATAGGTAGGACAGTTTGTCAAGATGAATACGATGTCTTGTTAAAAATGGAAAAATGAAAGACCCACAAGCAGCCAGAAGTAAACAATTCCAAAGTTATAATGCACGCATATTTTATACGGCTTTTATATGTTACAATACAGTTACCAAAGTTGCCAAAGTTACAGAAAAGAATATATGTATTTTTTCACTCTTTTAAAGGGTTGGTAGGTACTGCTGTTTATGATGAGTGATATCTAAAACTTGATAATGGGTATTGCTGATCAGAATTGTCACATATTTTTTACGTTCTATTGCTGTCGGCTGGCAAACATAGCCTATATTTTAACCAATCGTTAAATTACTAATTTGTAAAAAACAGTTTAAAAAAGTGGGATCCTACGTGGCTCATTTGTAACGGTGTAGGATTTTTTGTCCCATATATAGTTCAAACATCTACCATTTGATTTGTGATTTCAAACCACTGTAGTCATTCAGTGTCGACCGATTACAGTGCTTACAGCACTTTGATTTTTTTTATCGGTCGTGTGTGTTATTTATTTGCGTACGACGCTTGTACTTGAGTCGGAAAATGTACAGGTATCTCGCTGATTCCCATTACTTCGTGAATTCTCATATCCTCGTGAATCTATGTTTGCTATCAATATTTTGTTGCGAACTCTGTTTCATGACTCCTGTTAAACCTTTACAGACGTAAACATTCCAGAGAAAGCTCTCTAAGCCGAAGAAATGTGTCAAAAACAGATTTGAAATTTAAAAAAGTCACATTTGATCAAAAAATCATATTTTTCCGCCATGATTCATCATTTGTTTGTGCAATACATCATTTAATTACACGGAAAGCCCACGAATTTAAAGTATGAAACAGGAAATGCATCAGTCATAAGTGTAGAGGCTGTGACCTTTTGGAATACCCTCTGTATGACGTCATTTGACTACATTTGGAATGACTATTTTTTTCGAAAATAATTCACGGAGTTATGGGAAATTGTCTGGTCAATTTCTGGTGGTGATCAAATGTATTTTAAGGATAATTTCGCTATGAAAAACGGGTTAATTATACATTCCCTGGTTTAAAAATGATTTCTGACTCTTTCCCTGTCTGTTAGTATGCCTAAACTAAATCTATGCCTTGTTCGTCTCTTTGATGGCATGAAAATACCAGTTAGGTTCACGAAGGTACGAGAAAAGGGCATATACATGTATAATAAATAGGAATCTGGCCTCTATAGCGAGCCCAAACAAGATCAAACCTCCTCAAAACCGGTCGTGTTCCGTCACACAGCAGTTCTGAAACCTCTCGTTTCTTTGCCTCCTTACACGTCGAGAATCGACATAAAAATCCAGATTAAATGTTGATTCGTCAGTGAAGAACGCATGGTAACCAGCATTTTCTCCTTTTCTCACAATGTTTTCTACCCTATCAAAGAAAAATTGCACCATTTGAGCAACACTGAAATTGTCGCCTGCAAATGCTTTCAATTTGGACGAGGCTAAAATTTTGTCGTCTGGTAAAGGGTTAAAGGGAGGGTTGACTTGATGAACCTAATGTGGTCACGTCGGGATCATGAAGAAAGTTTCTGCTGTGTTTTGTCCTAAACCCTTAAGCTGTTACATGATTGAAACGAAAATTTCAAGCCGATAGTAAAAACCCAGATATTGCTACTTTAAGTTTTTTGGTTTTTTTTTTTTTTGGGGGGGGGGGGGGGGGCGGGGGGATATCTCCGTATCGGACAGTGTAGATCCAAGATCAGACTGCGCGTTCAGTGATCTACACTGTCCTCAAAAGGTCATTGAGTCGCGCTTAGCAGCTTAAGGGTTAATTCGCTGTTGCAACAGGGTCAAGTACCATGTAAATTAGCCATTCTCTGTGAAAATGGGGCTTTATACATCTGCAAAAAGTATCGACCCATGTCGCGCAGGCTGACATCAGCCAAACCTTTTTTGCTGTTTAATTTTTCTGTATGTCCGAGGACCATTCTATCGCCAGATTTAATCAATTGTTGGACTAAATATATTCTATGAATATATCCATAATTACATGATGACTTGCTTGGAATAATGTGTCCTAGAGATGCATAAAACTTCCTCCTGTCAGAGCATGGCTCAAATGGCCTAGGATCCAAAATTAATTTCAGGTATCTTATCTTGTAACGTTTGAGGGGCAAAATAATGAAACTGAGCCATGCTTTTGCAAAGTGAAGTATTATACATCTCTGTGATGCATTGTGCCTAGCAAGTCGTCACATAATTGTTGGTCCATAAAGTCAATTTTGTTTAACAACTGACTGGTCCTTGGATATACAGAAAATTTACCAAAAGCAAAAGGTTTCGACACAGTTCAGCCTACGTGGACATGTTGACTTTGGTCCATACCTTTTGCAGATACATTAAGCGCCCCTTCTTACAGGGCAAGGCTCAAATAAATGTGGCTTTTAGCGATAAATGGAACACCTTCCATGTCAAACTTTTTCTCATAACAACAATATAAATGAGTCATGCCCTGTGAATACGTGGTTTAAAGTAGCCGCATATCGACCTATGTAAGCCTGCGCAATCCGCGAAGGCTGATATGAGTCGATAGTTTTTGCTCGATACTTTTTTGCTTTTTGTAATTTTTCTGTTTGTCAAAGGGCCATTCTGCCACATGACTCTGTCGATTTTTGTGTGTGTGTGTGTGTTTTTTTTTTTTAGCAAAATACATGTAGATCGATATTATGCGACGACTAGCTTGCTATGATGTATTCAGAATATGTATTAACCCTTTACAACACAATCATGAGATTTAACGACCGTAGGGGACAGGCCTTTTGAAAACATTGTGGGAAAAGAAGAAAATGCTGGTAACCAGCAGAATATGTATTAACCCTTTGCCACACAATCAGGAGTTTTAACGACCCTGGGGGGACAGGCCTTTCGAAAACACTGTGGGAAAAGAAGAAAATGCTGGTAACCAGCAGAATATGTATTAACCCTTTGCCACACAATCAGGAGTTTTAACGACCCTGGGGGGACAGGCCTTTCGAAAACATTGTGGGAAAAGAAGAAAATGCTGGTAACCAGCATTTTCTTCTTTTCCCACAATGTTTTATAACCTTTCTTTTCCCACGATGGTTCCTAACCTTTCATAGAAAAGTCAAGTTATTTGAACAACATTTTATTTCTCGTCTACAGTTGCTTTCTATTTGGATGAATCTTAAATTTTGTCTTTTCGTAAAGAGTTAATGATGCATTAACCTCCTTTTCCCAGAGCGTCGCTCAAATCTAAAAGTCACGTGGCACGTTCTATGCAGTCAGACCTTCCTCTACACATATTTGAAAAAGAAACTCGAGTTATTCACGGAAATCTTATAAAAAAATAATATAGAGTTTTCATTTAGGTATATCATCCTGTTTATTTCACACTCACATAAAATAAAAATATAGCAATCGTATTTAACAAATATGTTCTATAAAAAGAACATGATACAATGTACACATAAAACAGCTTATAACTTACAAGAATTTAAGTATGTCATTTCACTCTGTCACTTCTTCTCATTGTTTCCTTTCCCAAGTTCAAGAAGAATTTTTTGGGGGGCCAAAATAGAACAAGACCAGCTGTTTCAAGGGGCAATGCTGTTAAAAAAAGGGACAAGGAGGTCGAAAATATTTGAGCCATGCTCTGTGAAAACGGGGCTTAATGCATCTGCAAAAATTATCGATCCAGGTCAGCCTGCGCAGTACGCGCAGGCTGACCTGAGCCAAAACCTTTTGCTATTGGTCAATTTTCTGCAAGTCCAAGGACAAGTTTATCTCATCATTCAGTCGGTTGGTACACGAAATGGGTATCATGGATCCATAATTATGTCATGAATTGCCTAGTGCCATGCTTCACGGAGATGCATTAAGCTCCCTTTTGCCAGAGCACGGCTCACTTTTGATTTTGTTCCCCTTGCCACATCTTTAACGTCTAATAACAACACTTTGTCCACGAAATAGATTTGCCTCGCAACACCCGATCGGGTGCTACAATCACGGTCCTTGAAATTTACTCTCTGTATATATACGTATACACAAATAATACAAACAGAGAAAAATAGTACATGAAATCTGTTCCGAGTCATTCCTGTTATTCAGGGAAAGTCGTGATAATGTGTTTCGTCATTTGGACAAAGCTAAATTAATTCATTTATTCTAAACACACGTAAAACCACCAATTGGAAATCCTTTCTTGCTAAGTATCTGGGATTACCGTGAAATTCTAAAGAATGTACATGCATGTTTAGGGACTGTTATAAAAATACAATCACAGCATTTACTATTATGGTACAAATTATTCATAACCTAGTCGACTCTGGACCATCAACCTGCTTTTCTTTTTCATATCCCTTATTGTCGTACACTACAGCAGGAACAGCTTCCGGGTCAGCTTCCTGGTCGTCAACAGCCTCGACCTTTTTGTACCTATACCACCTAGCTACCAAAATGAACACTAACAGATCAAGCAATGTCAAAGCCGCCAAGAGAAACAGAATATATTCCAGGTGACCATTGTTCGGTTCTTTCGGGAACCAGTCAGAGGCATCTGTAAAATAAGGAAATGACGTTCTTCGCAGTCTTGCTAAACCCTTGATGTCTAACAACCGACTGTATCATAAGGTAGACTGTCCTTTGACATGCAGGAAATTTATCTGTAGTATAAAGTTTCGACCGAGGTAAGCCTGTGCGGATTGCACAGGCTGACCTAGGTCGATATTTTTTGCAGATACATTAAACTTCCTTTTCATTGAGCATGGCTAATGTACAAGTATACATGTGGCCCTTATTTACTGACTACCTTGTCTTTGGCTCCAAAAGTTGACCTCTGTAGAATTGATATCGATACTTAGTGTATCATCGAAGATTCAAACTGTAAAACTCCAAAGATATACCTGGTATCTATCTTCTAGAAGTCTTCTGATCATTTATACGGCAGTAAAATTATACTAACTTATTACATGCATATGCTTGGCAATACCATTTCGTCAAGGCCATCTCTTCACAAACCTGGATCTTGATTATTATAATAAAAACAAACTTCGTAAGTATATACTTTTATGTCAATATACTAGTTATAACCGTTATTTTTATGTAAACTGAGACAGGGGACAGCAATGTCCTCAAAAACATAAACCAACATAGATCAGCCTGTACAACCATACGGACTGACTAAAGGTTTCATCGAAGCCTTCTAAAAGATCTTCTTTCTACGGGTCACAAGATGTGTGTATTTGGTAAAGGGTTCAGTCATTTCATCTGTCTTCAATTTTGAAACGTGTCCAGCGAGAAATCATCTGTGACGGTTTATTTATGTACCAAGGAGGTCAATACCAACCAGGAATACCCACCCTCAGCCATTCCCTCGAGCCTAGTACTGGTATGTAGAAAGGATCCATACATTTTGCCATGAAATTATTAAAGGAATGTTGACAATGACCGGAAGGACCAAAAAAACTGTGCCGTACATTTTTTGTCAATCACCAAAGATAATAAAATGTCAGCATACCGATCGATCAGTATGCTCAGGTTTTCGACACTACCTAAGGTTACATTTAAAAACAGAATTCCGGTTGTACCATGCACCTCTGATGGCAACAATTTTTTTTTTCTAATCTTTGTCATTTTTAAAATATTCACCGAACTATCCCGTCTTTAAAGGACCCTGAGTAAAAAAAAAAGAAAATGGAAAACGAGGAAATGTTGGTTATCAATATTCTCTCCTTTTCCCTCAATGTGTTCTACCCCATTCGAGACAAACCACAACATTTTGATAACATTCTATATTTCGTCTGCAAAAGCTTTAAATATGGACGAGTTCAAAATTGTGTGGTTTGGTAAAAATTAATCTCAGATTGTGAAACCTACAAACTACCTAAAACGTTTCCATATTGCCACGAAAAGAAAATTTAATAGCTCGTTAGTATTCGTACTGTGGTTGTCAAAATCTGGCTCATGACCGATTGGGAGAGACATCACTTTTAGTGGATTTGCAAATCCACTTACTGTGATCGTTCTGACCGGAACCAAATACATCATGCGTAACGACGCATGCGCGCTCATACTGTACTTGTGATATCGGTTTGCCCATTCTACTCTCAGTTTTAGCTAACGCACCTCATCCTCGCTTTTGTCAGTACCGTATATACTGCCCTACACGTGTAGAAATATTTATTCCAGAACACTTTTGACTTTCACTGCCCTTGGTAACTCCATTTTAAAGTGATTGCACATGTGTTGCATGTGATGCTATTTTTTTATTGCAACATATTACAGCTTTTGCTACGCCACAAATCCGCTTTCCAGGACTTTGAGTCCTTTGATTTCTTTCTAGCTTTGCAATACCCAAAACGAGTTACGACAGGGAACTCCCTAGCATGGTTGTCGTAAAATAGATACAAGACAGGCTGACTTACCGTTCTTTCTCCAAAGTTTAACAATAGCCACAATAAGTGATGCCAAGTAATTGCCTAGCCCTGTTGTCATCAAAAACAGACCCATAATAAGACCTTGCATGAACGGGGGAGCCTGTGTGTAGGCAAATTCCAAACCTGAAGTAATCAGAGTTAGTTATAAATATACGCCGATGAAACATGCAAATCATTTGAGCCACGCTCTGGCAAAAGGGGCTTAATACATCTCCGTAATGCATCATACCGAGCAAGACATGACATAGACAGAGATCCTTCAAATTCATTATGTCCAACAACCGACCATATCATAAGGTAGAATGGTCATTTGACAGCCAGAAAATTGACCAATAGCGAAAAGTTTTGGCCTAGGTCAGCCTGCGCGGAGTGCGCAGGCTGACCTGGGTCGATACTTTTCGAGGATACATTAAGACCCCTTTTACGGAGCATGACTTTTTTTTCGCTTATGGAACACTTCAGTTAGTGACATATTCTTGCCTTAACACTTAGTGCGCAAAATAAACCCAATAGAATTACTGTCCACAAATAGGACCCAAAAAATTGTAATATCGTGGTTGCTTTTGTCTGTACTGTTTCCGGAATGCAGTCAGTGTAGGTCAAAGATCAAACTAAGTTTTGTGCAGTCTGATCTTGATCTACACTGGCTGTGAAGGCAAACTTTATTTGTGAAAGGCGGTTTAAGAGTTAAGTTGTTGTTTATACAAAGGAATCTTACATGTTTGGAAGGATTACGAAAGGAAATATCATGATTTTTGACCAATTTTGAGTTAAGACATTTTCATATATTTCCTCTTTTAATTTGTGCATAAAGTCCACAAAAGTCTCATTGTCTAACGTTTCTAGAAGTAGATATATGCTTTCAGAGCTCTATGGGTTGTATGGTATTAGGAATCCAAAAAAGAATACGTAGGATTTCAATATTTTCCTACAAAAGTCTAAACAAAAATACCCCGTGTTTAGCAGTTTTACTGTTGTTTATAAAGATCAGAAGCTACGGAAAGACGTTGGAAAATGGAAAACTAATGTTAAGACCAAACGGACCTCGGTATCTCTCTAGGATTTTTAACAGACGCCAAAAACATATACCTGAGATGGAGGTGAACACTTCGCTTGATCCGATAAAAGCAAATTCTGGGACTTGGGCGAACATGCTGATTTTAGAGGCATTGAATTTGTCGTCAGACAGTGTTTGCTCGATGTATCCATTTTTGGCAATATCGTTTTTACGAATGATTTCTATCAATCCAGCATACAACATGGAACAGGCCGCCAAAACCATGCCAATTCCTGTAAGGAAACAAAATAGAAGAATATATTTAAAAACGATGGAAAAAAACACGATTAAGCGACAACCACTGTGTTCGTCATATCGGCATAGCTAAAAACGTGGTTTTGACCTACGTATTGATATTGATATACTGAAATATAAAATGAGCCATGCTCTGGCAAAAGGGCTTGAGGCATCTCCGTAATGCATCATGCCACCTTTTTTTAACAATCGACAGTGTCATGAGGTAGACTGGTCTTTGGACATACAAAAGATTGACCAATAGCGAAAAGTTTCGGCCCAGGTCAGCTTGCGCGTCCGCGCAGGCTGACCTGGATCGATATTTTTCGCAGATGCATTACGCCCCCTTTTCACAGATATATAAATACGTGTAATTGCGATTCGTAAAAAAATATGGATTTGTGTATTCGTTGGCTCGTGCTGGCCTATTTGCAAGCACATTATTGCACAAATATGCATGTGTTGCTACCGCAAATCGATACCCATGGCGCTTATTCACACCATAGTAAATCAGTATGATAGAGGATAATCCTTTTCTAGTACTAACTGGTAGTTTGGTGTTTTTCTGAGCGTTACCCTATAACCCATCGCTGTATGTCTGTATGTGCTACAGAGTGTGCTTAGGTATATATATTGGCACTTTTAAAACCAGACCACTATAGCGATAGGGTTTCGTGCCTGTCTCGCCGTGACAGTTAAGCGGAGCGCGTCATGGTTAGTGCTTCTAAAGATGGGTGACCAAGCCTTTACACACTAGGCATGTATTTTCAGACACGACATTCAATCCAATCGACAAACCTCGGGTCATCCTTTGGTCAAATCCCTCACCTACATTAAGATAGGTGATGTGCACATTGTAGGCCTACATTTCTCTGTCGGATATACACCGCTTTCGCGTTCTTAAAATTGTAAGGCACACTTAAAAACAATAGAAAATACAAGTCACAATTTTCTATCGAAATCTTTCTAAATACCTTTCGTTGACAGACAATTTGTACATTCAATTTTTAACGTCGTCTTTCAATTCCGTCGGCAGCTCTAAACGACAGGTTGATGTACGTGAATAACTTCACCGTGATGGATGATGTCGTCGCTGATCGACTTTGGGTCGTCGCTAAATACACGCTATATAACGCTAGTCATAGATTCGTGACAGGACACACAGCATATATCCAGGCTTGACTTCAGAAATTCTGGGCGGCGTCTAAATTCTCATACGTTTCCCGACTGGTTCGCGGTACTAGATATTGTACGCTGATCTTTATCGCAGAGACATCAGTTTTAAAAATATCTAAAGTAAATCTAGAGTAAACTGATTGACCAGGGTTTTGAACATGATAGTTGTGCTTTTGACAAACATTATTTGACTTTTATCAAAAATTCTGTGTGCACACCATAGAATGCCGATCCCGCGTTACGCGGCAGTAGGGACGGAAAACAATGCAAAATAATGTGCACACCATAGAATGCAGATCTAGGTTTCTACAGTTAGGCCTATACGAGATCTACTGTGCACATCATAGAATGCAAGTCTAGGTTACGGAAGAAGGGAAAGAAAACATCCAAAACAATGTGTACACCATAGAATACAGGTCTAGGTTGGTGCGGTAAAGACACAAAACACTCAAAATAATGTAAACACCATAGGATGCAGGTCTAAGCTATTACAGTAGGGTCGGAAACATCCCAAATTGAGTGCACACCATTGAATGCAGGTCTAGGCTACTACGATAAATGCAGAAAAGGCCCCAAAAATGTGCATATACCATAGGATACAGGTCTAGGTCATGCGGTAAAGGCAGTAAACACCCACAACCGTAGAATGCAGTTCCCTTGTAACTGCACTAGGGACAAAAAGTCCCAAATCATGTGCACACCATATAAAGGAGGTTCCTTAGTAGCTGCAGTAGGGACAGACAACGCTCTATATAATGAGCACACCATATCATGCAGGTCCCAGACCTTGTAACTGCGGCAGGGACAGGAAACGCCAAACAACTTGCACACCATAGAATGCAGGTTCCTGTTAACGTCAGCAGGGACAGAAAACGCTCTATAAAATGAGCACACTACATAGTACAGGTCCCGGATCACACCAGTAAGGACAGAAAACATCCTACAGTCCGCGCAGGCTGACCTGGGCGGAAACTTTTTTCGCTATTGGTCAATTTTCTGCATATCTAAGGACCAATCTACCTCATTACTAAGTCGATTCTTAGAAGAAAGTGGCTATTATGGATTCATAATTATCCGATGGCTTGATCGGTATAACGCATCACGGAGACGCATTAAGCCCCTTTTGTCAGAGAGCGTGGTTCATATAAATAGGTCGGAGGGTGGGGTGGGATTGGTTCGCAGGGAACGGTTCGCAGAAAAGATAAAACACGGTTATGCCGCCGCAGATAAAAGTAATAGTAAAACTGCAGAAAATGGGAGCTTATCTGTTTGTAATCTATTACATAATGAGACTAAATGGTAGATAAACGATTTCAAAACAAAGTTTGGAGTCAGCATTTTAGGTTATCATTAAAATCTGATTCGTAGGGGGCAAAAAAAGTACTAATGATAGATTGTAAAGGAAATGAACTTTTGATTTCTTGTCTAAATCATCAGAAATTCCCCTTTTTTTTCCAAAAACGTGAATATAGGATTCATTTGATTTTTCTCATAGTTACTGGGCAATATCAAACAGATGAGCGGCGCTCAGGCAAAAGGGGGTTTAATGTTTATCCTTGATTCATTACAACCAAGCAAGTCATCACATAATTATGGATCCATAAAATCCATTTTGTCTAACAACAGACCGAATCACAATGTAAACTGGCTTTTTGACATGTAGAAAATTAACCAATAGCAAAAAGTTTCGTCACAAGTCGGCCTTCGCGGCCTGCGTAGGCTGACCTGAGTTGATGCTCTTTGCACTCGGATGCAACTGACCTCCTTTTCCCAGAGCATGGCTCAAATTTAAAAGTTACCTATTCGCTGCAGGTTTGTCGGAGATCTTCCAAACTTTGCCAAAAGCGGATACACACCGCGGTCCATAATCGGAATTAGGATAAGGATGATCAGTGTGTTGAATATATTTAGGGCAGCAGCTGGTAGTTTTGTGTTACCGATAGATATATCCATTCTCTCACTTTGTAAAAATAAAGATGTACTCATCTGTAGGTGGGAAAAAAAGCTTATTTTAGATGTTCCTGTTTTTATTTGTGTAGTGTTCAACGCCATTTGTAGATATTATTCTAGTGACTTGTTCATCTATCCCTGTTTTGATTGGCCCGCACTTACCAGCCATTCCCCAGCTCGGCGAACATCTTTCCGTGGATTGATGATAGTCATTGTGACAGGATTCATTCCTCTCTCGCCGCTGATCAATGATTATGATTATGTGGGAAAACAGCCAGTGGCTTGGTAAAAATACTGGAAAGAATGGTGCGCAGAGCACTGGTAAAAAAATTCCAGGAAAGCATGGATAGATTTACTGGCCGCGGCCACTGAAATAATGTTGAAAATGGCGTTAAGCGCTATAAAATCAGTCCATCAATTCACCAACCAATCTAAATACCATCCTTTTTCTAATCAAAATTTGAGTCATGCACTGTAAAAAAAGGCTTAAATGCATCTGCAGAAAGTATCAGCCACATCAACCTGCAAAGTCCGCGTAGGCTGGTCTGAACCGAACTTTTTGTCAAAGGAAAGTCTACGTCACCAGTCAGTCGATTGGTAGACTAAATAAACTAGATAGATCCTTTAAATCATAATAATGCGATGCTTCGCTTTGTATAATAGAAAAAACGCCTGAGCCATGCTCTGGCAAAGGTGGGTTTAATGCGCCTTTGTGTTGTATGATAAGCAAGTCATCACATTAAGTAGACTATGATCCATAAAATCCGTTTGGTCTAACAACCGACTGGATCATGCAGTAGTATGGTCCTTTGACATGCAGAAAATTTACAAATGCAAAAAGTTTCCACACAGGTCAGCTTCAGCGTGCGGTAGATGTATTTAGCCTCCTTTTAACCGAGCATGGATCAGCCATTGCTTTATTGGCATTGGCAGAGTCATGTTGGTTAACCCTTTACTGCACAATGCCGTCTTTTAACGACCCTGGGAAAGAAGCCTTTTGAAAACATTGTGGAAAAAGGATAAAATGCTGGTAACCAGCATTTCCTTTTTCCACAATATTTTCTGCCCTATCAAAGAAAAATCGCACCCTTTAAGCCACAATGAAATTGTCGTTTGCAAATGCTTTCAATTTGGACAAGGCTAAAATTTTGTCGTCTTGTAAAGGGTTAAGAAATCCAGGAGCTGCATACCTTCAGGATTCAGAAAACTCTTGAGAGTTTAAGGCCCATTGGGGCCAAGAGTAAGCAATATCGGGAATCAAAATGCAGGCAAATTTATTTTGAGTCATGCTCTGTGAAAAGGTGGCTTAATGCATCTGCGAAAAGTATCGACTCAGGTCAGCCTGCTCAGTCCGCCCTGCGCAACCCGCGCAGGCTGACCTGGGCCGAAACTTTTCGCCATTGATTAATTTCCTGTATGTCAAAGGACCATTCTACCTTATGATGCAGTTGGTTGTTAGACAAAATGGATTTTATTGATCCTAATCGTGTGATGACTTGCTGGGTATAATGCATTACGGGGATGCATTAAGCCCCCTTTTGCCAAAGCATGGCTCATTTATACCATGGTAAAGTTTAGAAGTTGTTATGGGTGTGACAATGTGTTATAGTACGGTATATGAAAGTTCAAGTCTCTGGTAGAAATATGGATTGTTAAACTCGAACAAGAGTTATTGACTTTAGTCCAAGTTTTAAGCTTCATTTTTCTGCCAGCGACAGGAATCTTGACACGGACTGTACTGCAACACAATGTCAGACTAATAACATGTAGACTACCAATACTATTTTCTTTTAGATCTGTCTGTAATTTTACCCCCGATTATTTACTTTTGGCCGCTAGTAGGCCTGTAGGATACTTGAAAAGATTAAGAACAACGGCTGAATACTGCCTCATGTATTTCTTTACCGATCATTAACATAATGGACAATCTTTGCTGTCACATGAACACAGTCGAAGCACATACACAGTTTTCAGCTGTTAGAGAGAAATCCTGTTGCTATGTAATTATCCGTATAACAATTACATAAGGCGTCGGCGTATAGTATAGATTTTAACCCTTATTCTGCTGAATAAGTGAAATGAAATTTTCAAGCCGATAGTAAAAACCCAAATTTTGCTATTTCAAAAGTATTTTGGGGGAAAAGACATCTCCTTATCGGACAGTGTAGATCCAAGATCAGATTGCACGTTCTGTGCAGTCTGATCTTGATCTACACTGTCCGCAAAAGGTCAGTGAGTCGCGCTTAGCAGCCTAAGGGTTAACTTCGATCAGGGTCGGCAATCCCAGAAAAAAAGTTCAATGGGGCTACGTGGGTTGTACTGATTTGCCAATAGTTTGGTCTTTACCGGGCGACAAACTTGATGTTTAGATTCTCCAAACTGAAAGCATTTGCAGACGATGAATAAAATATAGCTGAAACGATAGGAACTGTCTTACAAAGGGTAGAAAGCATTATAGTTAAAGGAGAAATGCTGGGTACCAGCATTTTCTCCTTTTTGAAAACCGTTTTCAAAAGTCTTTTTGTCAGGGTCGTTAAAATTCGGGATTGTTTAGTAAAGAGTTATACCTAAGTAACTGCACCTTTTTTTTTCAAACAAGCCATATGATATCGTTTTTAATCATAAATTTTACAAAAAGCATGATTGAATTTAACGTTGATACACATTTAACCAAAGACATATATAAGACACGGGTTCATAAACAGATGAAAAGGATGCATTACCTGTGAATACACAGCCCAATATACGACAACCAAACCAAAAACGGGCATTATTCGCACAACTGCTTTGACACCATCAACCATTTCGTTGTCATAACGACCACCGTTATCTCTACGTGCGCGATTGAAAGTTGGCCGTGGACATCCGGAACAGCTCTGTACACATACACCTATTGACGGCCCTAGAATGCTTCCTGCAGTGGAAAAAAGTAGTGTTTTCATTGTGAGCACTGATATTCAAATGCTTTTATGTGACGTCATCCTTTATAGAACGTCAATCAGTTGCCAAATAATGACATTTTGGACTCCAATGAGGTAAAATTACTAAAAAATTATATAAGAAAATCCATTCAAATAGAGACCCTTCCTTTTCAAGAAGATTCGATTTTATTTTGACAACGTTTTCAAAATTACCATTTAGGAAATCATTAATGTTAAACTCTTACGGTATGGCTGTTCAAGGCTTTGAAAATAATTGTGTGAGAATACACAATTAGTAGCAACGAACAATTGCTCACATTCCAAATCAGATTTCAGGAATTACAATAAAAAGACTTACCTCCTGGAGGGGTGTGTTTATATTTTGACTTGGCAATCACAAAGACGATAAGAGCCAGTATCATACTGATAAGCGGGATGAGAAAACCATAATCAAATCCCTTTTCTTGCTGGACGTACGCAACACCAGAGTAAGCGATGATTGCACCAACATTGATAAACCAGTAGAACCTGCAGAAAGAAACTGTCTCGTTCTATTAACTCGTTTCAAAACGACGAAGTTTGAACTGGTTTAAATTGACAGTATTGCTAGACGACAAATGAAATGTATGCAAGAACTTTAAAGTTAAGCAAGTCTTTTTTTTTTTTTTTTTTCGTTAGGTAAAAGAGTTAATTACATAAACGTTGTTATTGAACCTACCAGTTGAAAAAGGATTGAACTGCTTCCTCCCCTAGGTCATCAACTTGTTGGGCTCCAAATGGCCCGACGTTTGCCTTGATACCCCCTGTTCCTATGGCAATGAAAACTAGACCGGAAAAGAAGTACCCTTTCCTTGCACTCTGCAATTAGAATAATCAGATGAAAGTAAAAAGGAGAAAAAAAAAATGAATTAGGTGGTGGGGTCCCTAGACCTTTTAGCAAACCACAAAATTTAAGACTTGTTCAAAGTGAAAGCATTTGCAAACGACAAAATAAAAATGACTCAAAAACTGAATTTGGCTTTTGGAAGGGCAGAAAATATTGTGGGTAAAGGAGAAAATGCAGGTTACAAACATTTTCTTATTTGCCCACAATGCATTCAAAAGCCGTCTCCGTCAGGATCCTTCAGAGTAGTTTTTTTTAAGTAAAAAGTGTTAACCCTTTATCACACAATTCCAGCTTTTACTGACCCCGAGCGAGAAGATTTTTGGAAACATTGTTGGAAAAGGAGAAATGCTCGTAACCATGATTTCTATGTCATTTGAGCCACTTTTAGTTTGTCGTGTTGCAAATGCTTTCAATTCGGACAGGTCCAAAATTTTGTCGTTTAGAAAAGAGTTTAGGGGTTAGCATGTACCACACAGCCTGGTGTTGTTATGACCTGCAAGTCGCCACGAAGAGCATCTAGACAAACCAGACAAAATACATGTACAGTCAAAGCCAACCTTGGGCAAGTGATATAGACAAGCAGACTCAGCTTTTTTTCTAGAGACACCCTATCGCAAAGACTCGTTTGTTAAAGCCCTGTTTGAACTCTTTTACCATACGACAAAGATGTAGACTTGTCTAAACTGAAAGCATTTGCAGACGACAAAGCAAATGTGACTCAAAAATTGAACTTTGTTTTTGGTAGGGTAGAAAAGATTGTGGAAAAAGGGAGAAAATGCTGCTTACCAGCATTTTCTCCTTTTGCCCACAATGCTTTCAAAAGCCTCATTGCTTTAGGTCGTTAAAATTCGGGATTGTATGGTAAAGGGCTAAAGCTTACGCTTTTCATTTAAGCACGTAAATCTGTGCGTATCAGAATTTAGTCCAACAGGTTTTCACTATTGCAACAGGAATCATTCCTATCTGATCCTTTAACATTGATTCTTCTTCGTTTGTCAGTTAAAATACACTGGATGTTGCACAAAGCACTGGTTGAAGAAAGTGTCGTTTGTCGTCTTGTATCACGGCGGCAGCAGATACACACCAGTGTGATTTCTTTGGTTCCACCAGTACTAGGCTATGGCTCTGAAATTTCTTGCTCATGTACACTCTGACTGGAAGAACTGGATTTTCGTGAAAGATTTCTTAGGCAAGACATTTCAAAGCCCTAGCGTAGTGCTACCCAGAAACCGAGAAAATCGCACGAGTATGGGAGTTGTCTCCGTGATATGACTGAAATAATGTTGAAAGCGCCGTAAAACATAACTCAATCAGTCAACCATCAGTTGACTAAGTATTGGTTAAAGTAACAGTGTAATTTGTTGGAAGAAAGAGAGAGACAGAGAGAGACAGAGAGAGGGTGTGCGTGTTGTATGCGGTAATGGCTAGAGAGGGCGTGTGTTATTTCTGGAAATGATTTGAAACAGAGTGTGTTATATATAGTAACGATTAGAGAGGGAGAGTGTTGAATGTGGTAATGATGAGAGAGGACTTGGGTATCTTGTGGAAATGATTAGAATGATTATGATTGATTCTATGGTGTTTAACGCCGTTTTCAACATTATTTCAGTTATATCGTGGTGACAAGTGCACCCATCCATGCTTTCCTGGAGTTTCTTTTACCAGTACTCCTCACAATATTCTTTCCAAGCCACTGGCTGCTTTCCCACATAACCATCGTCGAAACAAAGGTCAGCGGTGACAGAGGAATGAATCCTGTCGCAATGACTATCACCACCCCTCGGAAAGAAATTGGCCAAGCCGGGGATCAAACCATCGACCTGTTCTCAAGTCCTGTACGCTACAGACTGAGGTATGTTGAATGTGGGAATGGTTAGAGAGAGACTGTGTTGTATGCGGTAATGGTTTTAGAGGGAGAGTGTTGTATGTATTAAGATCAATGAGGTAAGAAGGAATCATGTTGTATAAAGTGCTGCTTGTCCTGATCAAACTAAGAACAATGTATGGAAACTGGACAGGAACCACGGGTCTTTGTTAATCAAGTTGAAATACTGCTGGAGGCGTGAGTGTTACCAAACGAAAAAACCCAATGTTTGGCTCAGCTTGTTGCTGGCGTAAAAAGCATAAACAGTTTGGAGGAATAGGTAGTGCAAGTTTGTCCCCAATTTAAATCACTCACCAGACTGAGATCTTTCTCTCCGCCGAACCAATCTTGGTAATTTATGGCAGAAGCTGGCAGTAGAAATAAACCTAAAATATTCAACAAAGAGATCGTTTAAATCTTTCACTGCTATTGAAGAGTTTTAGAAATAGATTTTGCGGACGGCGTAGATCAAGATCAGACTGCACAGATAGTGCAGTCTGATCTTGGATCTACACCGTCCACTTCCTGATGCTTGTCCTCAATAAAAAAAAAAAAAAAAAATGAAAGCCTACATTAGGATCTCGAAAAAAGTTGACTGTTTTATTAATTCGCAGAACAAAGACTTAAACAACCTTATCCAAACTGAAAGAAACTAAAGACGAAATGATGCTTAACTTTTTACCTTACAGTACATTTTAGAATCGTCAATGTAAAAAGAACTTGCAGACAACAAATTAGATGTGGCTTAATCGATGAGATTTGTCTACAAAAGAGTAGAAAACATTGTGGAAAATGGAAAAAATGCTGGGATCCAGCATTTTCTCCTTATCCCACGGTGTTTTCAAAAGCCTTTTCCTTCAATGTTGTTAAAACATGGGGTTGTATGGTTAATAGTTTTAAACGACGAAATTTGTCTGTGAAATGCTAGAAAATAATGAGGAAAGAGGAGAAAATGCTGGGGAACGGCATTTCCCCCTTTTCCGCAATATTTTCAAAAGCACTTCTTTTCTGGGTCTTAAAACTCATTGCCACTCAATCCCGACTTTTAACGACCCTGAGAAAGAGGCCTTTTAAAAACATTGTGGGAAAAGGAGAAAATGCTGGTAACCAGCATTTTCTCCTTTTCCCACAATGTTTTCTAGCCTTCCCAAAACAAATTTCAATTTTTGAGTTACATTTATTTTGTCTTCTGCAAATGCTTTCAATTTGGTCTAGTCTAAAAATTTGTCGTTTGGTAAAGAGTCAAAGAGCACGAAATTGTTTGATTAAGCGTTAGAATGGACGCTGTAGCTTCAGGATCAGAATGCAAGTTTAGTCCAGTTTGGACTTGATCTACATTGTGCATCTGGCTTTTGTAGTAGGTTTTAGTCCACTTAAAATTTGATTGACCTAAACCTACAGAATGGAACAATCAGGCCTTCTATAACAACCTGTTCAAACACGATCTGACAAATCAACTTGTATTATTAATGATGGAAATTCTCTTTGCAAAATTCTGCCGCGAAACCTAAGAATAGCTCAAGAGAGTCTGCGTACCTCTCTAAGGAAATACCGTCATTTTCCTTTTTATTCCTCTTTCTTATTTATTGACGCTTTGCAAATTATTACCCCACTGAAATTTGTGATAAAAAATTCTTGAAGTTTGGCATGATTATAAAATTCTAAAGGCTAGCCCCCTTGAGTCGAAAAACGTGTATTCAAAACTAGTAAAATCATGGCTATTATTTTCTTCGATTTATTTTTCGCTTACTTTAACGTTAGACATTTATTCAGTTTATTTCAAAACTTTAGGATGTCTTGCTTACAAATCTCAGACGCCCAACATTCTCATGTGGTTAAAGACTGCAAACATTTTAGAGTAAACGTTGGTAGATCAGCGAATTCATTGTGGGCTTATATCAAGAGCAATATCGACCGAGAACAAGCAGATAAATTAGAATCTTAGACATACATTGAGTGGTTTTATCGAGGTTTAAACTTTTCATCATAAGTTTTTCTTCATAAGTTAGCATTTTGCAAAACAGTACATGTATGTAGTAAACAACACATCGTGTTTACAGTAAGATCATGTGGTGCAAAAGAGATAAAATCTGATAGTTTTTTAATCCTCTACTTCCCAGGCAAATTGTCAATGAAACCCGAACTTTCAGTCAGAAAAGGAAACACTGTGACAACAGGAGACATTGGCACATTTCTTTCAAAACTGGCCTCGATTGTTTAAATCTTTACCGAACGACAAAAATTTATGCAGACCTGTTCAAATTTAAAAAAAAAAAAGCAGATGGCAATTTAGATGAGGCTCCAATGATGGAAGTTGTCTTTGAAAGATTAGAAAACATTGTGGAAAAGGGAGAAAATACTGGCAACCAGTATTTACTCATTTTCCCACAATGTTTTCAAAAGAATTCTTTCTGAACTCGGGATTGTATTGTAAAGAGTAAATGCGTCTCACTAAAGAAGGGGCTCAGTGGCCATGTGGTTCGATGAAGTAAACAGAGGACGCATTTAAAATCAAGTCAAGTAGGGCGATATAGCAGGTTGCCTTCGAGCAAATGACCTTTCAACCTGATTCGATGGCATGATCACAGAATGGTTTAAACATACTCATTTTACATCGACTGAGAAAGAAATTCTTACAAGTTATACTAATCTCTCTCAATTCTGCTTCCTGGTAGCTACACCAGTACTCGCGCCGAATGCTTGGGCCAATGAACAGTTCCAAAGTTGACACCCGTTCCCGGCTATCGAACTCGGACCCCACACCAAATCACAGAATGACAAGAAATATCTTTAAGAAAGATAGATGGAGTATGAGGTACTGGAATATGAATACTGAAACGCTTTTTGTGAAACAACATGAAGAGAAAAGAAACCCGACAGCAATTGCTTCTTTTTCCTCGTTGCTTTGCTTATTCTTAACTAGTAAAATTCTCAATTAGATATTAGCCTTGCTCTGTGAAAAGGGGGCTAAATTCATCTTCAAAAAGCATCGACCCAGGTCAGCCTGCGCAGTCTGCGCAGGCTGACCTGGTTCGAAACTTTTTTTTGCTTTCGGTCAATTTTCTGCATGTCAAAGGACCAGTCGACCTCATGATATAGTCGGTTGGTGTAGAAAATGGATTTCATGGATCAATCATCATATGATGACTTGGTTTAACTCTTTACCAAACGACAAAATTTTAGACTGGTCCAAATTCAAAGCATTTGCAGATGACAAAATAAATGTGGCTGAAAAATTTTTATTTGTTTTGGGAAGGGTAGAAAACATTGTGGGAAAAGGAGAAAATGCTAGTTACCAGCAGTTTCTCCTTTTTCCACAATGTTTTCAAAAGGTTTCTGTCGTTAAAAGTCGGGATTGTGTGGTAAAGAGTTCGTGGATCACGGAGATGCATTAAGCGCTCTTTTGCCAGAGCATGGCTCATATATTTTTCAAGATTACATGTTAATCCAAATTATTGTCGGAAAGGGAGCAGTTGCTGCTAAAACTGACGTATCTGAAAACACATGTAGACATACATTAATGGTTTATAGGGTAAAGCATGAAATATACTAGCGTTAGCAACGCATGTATATCGTTGTCATGAACTTTGCCACTAAATAGGCCTGCAGGGACCCGCAGAACAAACATGCTCACATTTATGGCAATCGAACATTACTTATTGTTTATTCCAGTACACCAATACCAAGAAATCGGTCAAAAGCCAGCGTTGTCAGCTGTGCCGAGGGAAATCGACATCGGCTACAACATGAGCTGATGCAGTGATCACATAGTGACGGGGAGCCCCGACTGCTGAATGATAACTAGGGTTGTTTAGTGTGTCCCACAATACTTGTTACCATTTCAAAAGCTTATTACTCTTACCCTGCCGAATTTCAATAGATGACGAATATAAATGGATTTCGTGCGGTTTAATGGCACATAATAGGGTTTAAACATGTATGACAGAAACTGCTGAAAGAGCACCGGAGAGTGTAGTGAAAGATCAAGCTGCACGAATATACGGGCCGATATTGCCGTACACTGCGAAATACATCTGATGTTGCCAGCCGCAGGATAGGGAGTAATCCGAATGAACACCCTCAAAAAGTGACATGCCAAAATTGTTTATATGATACAGCTGTACTGCATGGGTATATCACCAAAAAACATAAAGAATTTGAAAAATAGTAATGTTGATTTCTTACGCAGATATTCCATATGACGTCCTTTTGGTTTGATTATAAGTGGCATGCTCCAAAATCTTGATCACGGCATAGAATTCACTATCTTATACCCGATTTCCATTCTGTTTGTTCAATAACTTGTTTAATTTGCTTCTTAGATAAGAGCCATATTCTGTGAAAGGAAGTTTAATGCATCTGCAAAAAATATCGATCCAGATCAGCCTGCGCATTCCGCGCAGGCTGACCTGAGTCAAAACTTTTTGCTTTTGGTAAATCTATGTATGTCCAAGGACCATTCCACCTCATGACGTATGGGGGTTAGCGTAGGAGCTATCTTGTAGACGAGTATATGTAACAAGGAGACGATGATGGCTGTCATTTTCAAGCAGTCCCATGTTTTACGACACTGCAGATGAAAGCTTCTGAAAATATCGGGGGCAAAGGAAAAAAGCTGCTTACCAACGTTTCCCTCAGTTCCCATAATGTATTAGTGTCCTTTTCTAATTGAGCGAGAACTACAGTCTCAACCAATAAAAGAGTCGGCGAAGTGCCTATCTATTATACGAGTATATGTTACGAGGGGAAAATAATGGCCGTCATGTTCAAGAAATCCCATGTTTTACGACGTTGTGGACGAAAGCTTTTGAAACACCGAACAACATGGTTCATTTCCAACAATGTATTGTACCTTTTCTAACAAAAATCGCAGAATTTGAGTATTTTGTCGCTCCAAAAACCCAGTATACTTGTGTTTATTTTAACCCTTAATCTGCTCAATAAGTGAAATGAAACTTTTAAGCCGATATTAAAAACCAAAAATTTGCTAGTTCAAGGGTATTTTTGGGAGGAAAAACATCTCCTTATCGGACAGTGTAGACCCAAGATCAGACTGCACGTTCTGTGCAGTCTGATCTTGATCTACACTGTCCGCAAAAGGTCATTAAGTCGCTCTTAGCAGCCTATGGGGTTAATGCGAAGGTCGTAGCGTCACGTCCAACATGGAAAGACATCAATACTGACGAGATTTCACCCTAAAGCTCGTAAGTTCAGCGTGAACCCTGTTAGAATCCCTCGGTAAATGAACATTGCAGAGATAAAGACATTATCAAGTGCTGTTAGGCAATGTTCAGAACATAACTAGTTATGTGTCTCAAGCACACATCAAATGTCAAACTCAAAATACACGTGAGGGACGCTCTGGGAAAAGGGGGGTTTAATGCATCTTCGCAATGCAAGTTGTATTTTATATAATTGAGCCATGCTCTGACAAAAGGGGGCTTAATGCATCTCCGTGCTGCATAATACCAATCAAGCCATCACATGATCATGGGTCCATAAAGTCCATTTTGTCTAAAAACGGACAGCATCATGAGGTAGACAGGTCCTTTGACATACAGAAAACTGACCGAAAGCGAAAAGTTTCGGCCCAGGTCAGCCTGCGCGGATTGCGCAGGCTGACCTGAATCGATACTTTTTGCAGATGCATTAAGCCCCCTTTTCACAGAGCATGACTCATGTCATTTTTGTCTCAAAACCGGTTCATGGCTCATGAAGGAGAATTGTCCTTTGGCATGGAGAAAATGTTCCATTAGCAAAAGGTTTCGACCCATTGACAGCCTGTGCAGGTTGACATGAATCGATACTTCTTGCAGATGAATTAAACTACCTTTTCATGGAGCTTGGCTCATCTGTATTCGTTTGAATTTAGTTTTACTTTGCTTTCAAAAGTGATCCAGTCATAGATCACGAAAATGCCTTCGTTATTCGAGGTTTTGCCATGGATTTACAAGCACTAGATCGGGGTTTGCTTTGTCTTGCCTATGGACACTCCCATGTGTGATCATTTTGATATCTCCAGGGTACAAATCCAAATCCTTTACCTCTGAGTCAGGAAGGGAACCCCGGTCATTATACAAATACTATGTATTAGAATATGAACCATGCCCTGGCAAAATGGGGTTTAATATATCTTTGTGGTGCATTATACCAAGCAAGTCATCACACTACTATGGATCCATAAAATCCATTCTGTCTCAAGGTAGCCTGGGCCTTTAAAACGCAGAAAATTTACCAAAAGCAAAAATTTTCGACACAGGTCAGCCTGCGGGTACGCCGCAGGCTGACCCGTGTCGAAACTTTTTGCTGATGCATTACACCCCCTTTTCACAGAGTATGGCTCATGTATGTGCAATCCAATAATTGGTATCCCACTCATTTACATTATCAAAGAATCAGTTTGTTTTGTGTATATTGCTGTATTCCACAATACTTCAGGCATCAAGATAGCAAGTGCAGCTGTCCACGCATTCGTGGAGTTCTTTTTACCCCTACAGTGAAGAAATCTATCTGCAAGCCACTGATCACTTGCCCATATAAACAAGTTTGAAACGATATGATATCGGATGAGGGTGGGATAGGGGCAAAATGAATTCTTTCATATACACATGCATCAATTTCTTGGAAGAATTTTGGCTGACCTGCACCTAGGACTTACCCTTTTATCACGCACTACATTGTGCATTTCAAATTAGGTACAGTCCGGTTTTGCGAATTTGTAATCTTTGCAAGTCGGCTTTCTGCTCGAGGCTTCAAGTATCTTTATCAGAAAAGCAGAGGTCCTATGGAACAGTCAGTGATACAAAGTGCTTACTATACCCAGTTGAGAGTTAGAATCCTGTCTCAGCTAAAATGATTTTCGAGTTATTTCCCTGTCGCCACCAAACATAGTGTACTTTTTTGGCGGACAAAAAGTTCCTATAGTGTTTTAAATGTCGCTGTAAAATTTCGATAATTGATTTAGGTTTTAATTTAAGGATAGTTACACAGAGAGAAAACTTCCTAAGCTATCTTTTGATCATTTTTACTTGTTTGTTGTTAGTTTGTCATTTAATCCTTATCCTGCAAAATAAAAAGGAATGAAACTTTCAAACCGATAGCATAAACCCAATTTTTCCCATTTCAAAAGTACATGTATATTTTTAGGAAAGATCTCTCGTTATCTGACAGTGTAGATCCAAGATCAGACTGCGCGTTCTGTACAGTCTGATCTTGATCTACACTTTCCGCAAAAGGTCAATGAGTCGCGCTCCGCAGCCTAAGGGTAAACACCTCGTTCGTTGAACTTTTATAAAGAAGATTTTGGTGGAGAGTGCAGACCAGGATCAGACTGCATGGATCTTGAACTTCACTCTCCAGAAAATTCATAGATGGTCCCGTATTGTAGGATAATGGTCAGTGAATTGCTGCATTCTTAAGCTTATTAAGTACAGGCCAAAAAATGGTTTAAGTTGCATTAAGGATGAAACAGAATTTAAGAGAAATGTAAAAATATTGTTGAAAAAAAAAAATGATTGCATGATATAAGCTAATGCCTTTTTTTACTCGCATGTTTTCAGAGGCTCTGTAAATCTGAGATGTAGGGAATCGTGTTTTTGTTATAGGCACGCAACCTGTTCTAATATTATAATAAAAACAAACAATCATTTTTATCCATGTTTCATTCTAAATATTGTTCTGATTGTCAATAAAATGATGGTCATCAATTTGGTATTATTTGCTGTTGTTGTTGTTGATGATGTTGTTGTTGTTGTTAATGATGATGATGATGACACTTGTTATTGTCGACAATAAAAGTTTAGACTTGTCAAACCAATTCTTCATCACCAGCTGCAGCATATCAGCATATCATCATTAACTCTTTCGGCGCCAAATAAACAAACTCAGCTTCTTTTGAAGGCTGTAAATGGAATCCACTGAGTCTCCGGAAGATTTTTATCATATAGGCTTGACCAAACAAGCGGAAGGTATAGATCAAAGATCAGACTGCACGTTCTGTGCAGTCTGATCTTGATTTATGTCGTCCGCAAAAGTCCCTGTTTTCGCCTTTGGCGCTGAAAGGGTTAACCCTTATCGTCCTACATAACTTAAATGAAACTTTCAAGCCGATAGTAAAAACCCGAATAATGCTGTTACAAAACTTATTTGTATGGAGAAAAGTATCTCCTTATCGGACAATGTAGATCAAAGATCAGATTGCACGTTCTGTGCAGTCTGATCTTGATCTGCACTGTCCGCAAAAGGTCAGTAGGTCGCGCTTAGCAGCCTAAAGGTTTAAGTTAAAATACTTTCGATACCTAGCAGATATATCAGACCAGATCCAAGAATAGTGTTGAATTTTCCGGCCCAAGCATCCGCCACAAACCCTCCAATCACAGGTATAAGGTACACAGTTCCTGGAAGAAAATCAAAGGGCTGAAAGTACAGATAACCATTGGAAGTGTTCACTCGAAAACGCAGCAAAATTCTTTAGACCTTTGGCAGACGTTACTGAAGTTAAGTTAAACATTATCCTTGGTTACAAACAAGAACCAACAACTTTCCACGCTATATAATTGTAAAAAAAAAAACTACAGGTTCAACTATTATTTGACAAAGACATTATTCTAACTTTCAAAACATACATGTATTAGGTAAAGCTTGAATAAATTAGTTTTACATCTAGGAATGTAGACAATGATCAGTTTGCACATAAGTGCAGACTTGTTCAACGCTTCACAAAAGGGCTTCAAGTACTGTGATGTGGCATTATCTTTATCTTTACCAAGAGATGAAAAAAGCTAGTGTTGTCGAAATTCAAAGCATTCAGTTGCAGATGAAAAAATAAGTATGGCTAACACTACAGGATTTGGTTCTAAATGGGAAGAACACATTGTGGGGAAAGGAGAACATACCGTTTACTAGCATTTCTCCTTTTCTCACAATGTTTTCAAAACCATTTTCATTGGGATCGTTTAAATATTGTTTGGTACAGCGTAAGTGAATTAGGTTTATCATTTCATGATACATTGAACCCAGCATGTCAATGCTAGTCGGTGCATATTTCCATATATTACTGCATCGTTCAACATCTTTCAAACATTAGAATGACATTTTTTAAATAAATGTTTTGCCTTTTGAGTTTAACAAATGCATGTAGCTGGTTTTCGTTCTTAAACACTCAAATTGTTATTCCCTTTTTTTCCCTCTGATGGTTGCCAATTTCATGGACTTAATGAATGCGTTTCGGCCAAAGTTTGAAACACCAAGGGCTCGGTCACTGTTTAACGAGGTTTTTACCTCACTCCCTGTCATATTGTAGTCCACTGTTTATGTCCCTATTCAGGTATTCTGAGTAAACTTCAAAGTTTTTAAAATTCTGAATCCATAAGAATATTTTTTCAAGCTCTTTTTCTTTATGTAGAGGAAAAATTGCCCTATGTTTACACTTGACCTACAATTCAATCTCGTGTTTATTTAAAAAAAAATGGTGGCAAAAGAAGACAAATGGCTGAAAAAGAATTTAAGATTGGAAATTTCGAGTCGTTAATCATTGAGTGTACTCCTTATTGTATGTTCTGTTCGCACCTGTAATCTTTTCAGGCTATCTCATAAGCTATCATCAATACTTCATGAAATAACACGTATTATTGTCCTTGTTGAACGGTTCTTGTAATTCTTGTTCCTATTCGTGGTTACTGATGGTTGGCATTTACCGGGAAGAAAACATTGTGGGAAAAGGAGAAAATGCTGGTTGCCAGCATTTTCCCCTTTTCCCACAATCATTTCGAAAACATTCTTCATTTGGTTTTAGGTCCATATCGAAAGCATTTGCATATGAAAAATTGTATCAAGTTTAAATGAAAGGATTTGTCTATGATTTCAAAAGTACAGAGATGATGCAGGAAAAGCATAAATATACTGGTAACAAGCATTTTCCTTTTCCTACGATGTTTTCGAAGCCTTATTCAGGATCTTATTGCAAAAGACCTTAAATTCATGCTCCTAACTCATTTCGCAAATCTAGTAACGATTGTCATACTGATGAAAGTTATAGAGGATCTTACATGAGTGTTTACGTATTATCATTTTTATCAAACGAGTTGACTAAAATTGTATGACGCGAGCCTTGGCGAGCGTCATATACATTTTAGTCAACTCGTTTGATAAAAATGATAATACATAAACACGAATGTGAGATTTTATTTATCACATAAAACGAATGACAGACAAATAAGTATCCTGCATTATCACCTTCAGCCTTTATACCGTTCACGGGTCCATGTTTACAGTTGTAGTTTGGTTTCAAGCGTGTACATACACAAGTAGATAGATCTTTGACATTTACCCCGAAAGTAGAATGAAACAGTTTCTACAGGGGTTAATTCCACCTACTTCCGCAATTTTGTTGATTTTGAAAAACTTCAACTGCATTTTTTGGTTTTTATTACACATGAAAATAAAAAAAACTTCCCATGCGTATACGCCTTAGCAACAATGACGTCATTTTTCCGCGAAACGGCGTAGTAGTATAAATTCCGGCACGTGCTGTGGCTGGTTTCTCCGGCTTCACGTCCTCATGACTAAAAACTGATCAGAACCGGGACCCAAAAAAACGATAATACACTAGTGTATTATCGAAAATAAGTCATGGGTTTAATACACTGGTGGAGGAGGTTTTATGTGATAAAGTAACAACAGTATCAAATAACTAGGATCCCTTACCTGCAAATACAAGCGTCACTACGGAGGCATCATCGCTGGTAAAATCCAATACGGACGTGCAAAACAGCACCATATTCGCAATAACACTGTAATATGTCAATCTTTCACATAGTTCTGTCACAAGAACGCTCCCAACCATAAACAGTCGCTCTCTTGTGAGTCCTCCATTTCTGGCTTCGGCTTCATTTGCCTGTTCTTCATATTTCTCGTCCGCCATTCTGGGGGTGAAACCGCTCTGAGGCGCACTGTGACCGAGAAGTAGCGGTTTCGTTTCATTTACGGATTCCTCGTCAGACTCAGTGGCGTGGCTTGGGCTCTGATAAGAAACATTACAATTTTAAAGCGACAAGTAACAATACAGCTGAACCATAGGTAAATGGGACTTCGTCATATATCAACATTAGTATGGGTGTTTAATGACAAGTCCTGTACTAAACAATCGCGTGCTTTAACGACCCTTAGGAAAAGGTGCTTTTTGAAAACATGAACGGATAAAAGAAAGGTAGTGATAACCAACATTTTCTCCTTTTACCGCTATGCTGTCTGCCAGTTTTAAGAATATTTACATATTTGAACCAAATTTACTCTTTTCCACGCAAAAAAAAAAAACAGACTTGACCAAATTGAAGACACTGTGGGAAAAGGACAAAATGCTGGTTACCAGAATTTCAAAAGCTTTCCTCATCAGGGTCATTAAAAGTCGTTATTGTGTGGTAAAGGGTTAAATTTGTGATCTGCAAATGTTTTCAGTTGTACCAGTCTTAAATTTTACGTTTGGTAAAGTTAAACAAGCATACCAATGAAGTTATGCATATTGTCTCATTTTCGAGTTCAATTTGTTCACATGTTTAGTAAGTGCAGACCAAAATGAGCCTGAACAGTTGCAAGCTGATGCGAACATTCTCCAGTGTAGATAATGTTCGATAACCATTTTAGGTAGGGCGCGACTTATATGTAAATACCTATCCTGTCCTCAACAACCTTGGAATGCTGACAAGATAAGTACCCGGATGTCAGGTACATACAGGTTGCCCGGTCAAAAATATTGATAACATTGTTGATCATGTCATATTCATTCATTCCTTCATTCGTTCGTTCCTTCGTTCGTTCGGTAGATCGGTCGGTCGGTCGTGGGTCATGTCTGATCCTGTAGTTAAGGCGAACGATTATTAATCTAGGGGTTCTGGATTCGATCCTAAACCGAGACCCTGAGTTTTTCTTGGGGTTGTCCTTGGCCAAGACAAGTCAGATGATAACTTTCATACTGTTGAAACAGAATAATCAAATTAATTAGAGAGCTATCGCAATGCTATCATGACTGAAATGTTGATGAAAGCAATGTAAAACATAAATAAATAAATAAGTAATAAATAAATAAATACATCAAACAAAAAGTAAATAAATAATCGATCGATCCATCGATCCATCATCCATCTATCCATCGATCGATCGATCGATCGGTCAATATACCTATCCTTTAACGTATACATGCATTCATTTTTGACGGTTAAATTACATTTCCTACGCTAATGACAATTTTCTTTTTATAAATAATGGTTTGGAATAAAGTAAAGCTCGTTGTAGACCCTAGATCAGACGGCACTCAAAAGCTAGCACGACTATATGTCAACTGCGGCTTGTGTAGGATTATAAGCATTTCCAAAACAATTTCTTCTTTAACCCTTTACTGCACAATGATGCCCTTTAACGGACCCTGGGAAAGAAGCCTTTTGAAAACATTGTGGGAAAAGGAGAAAATGCTGTCAAACAGCACTTTCTCCTTTTTCCCACAATGTTTTCTGCCCTATCAAAGATAAATCACACCAATTGAAATTGTCGTCTGCAAATGCCTTCAATCAAGGCTAAAATTTGTCGTCCGGTGAAGAGTTAACCCTGAATCAAACCTTCCAGTGTATTAACGAACTTGAGGGGAAAAGGCTTATGAAAAACAATTGTGGGAAAAGGTGAAATGCTGTTAAACAGCATTTTCTCCTTTTCTCACAATGTTTTTAATACTTTAAATAAAAAGTCTATCTATGAGCCGCATTTAATTTATCATCTGCGTAACTATACCTACAACATGGACTAGTGTAGACTTTTGCCGTCCAGCAGAGAGTTAAACGACCCTTTGGAATGCAGCTTTAGAAACAACGTGGAAAAAAGGATCAATTGCTGGTAACCAGCATTTTCTCCTTTCCACACAGTTGCTTCCCTTTCAAAGACAACTCGCATCTCTTGGGCAATATTTGATTTGTTGTCTGCAAATGCTTTCAACATGACCAAATCTAAACTACATTGTATTTTCGTCTGGGTTGCAGGCTAAATGCTAATTGTAGTTGTTTTTTTTTTCTGATGGGCGGAGCAATTAGCGCCTCTGGGAAAATATGTGTTGTCGAGTGCTAGTAAAAACAGCGGGCACAGAATAGGTAAACTGGTTGCCGTTACAAAAGGGTCCGTATTTACCAACCATTCTTGAGGATATTCTCAGACCTATGCTGAAGAATTTTCTAAATTTAAAATCAGAAGTTGTGCTACTTTCAAATACAGAAATTTATTTAGAGTTAGACCAAGAACAATCATAAGAATGGTTGGTGAAGATAAGTAAAGATAATCGGCTACATTAGTGTAGGTAAAAGTAGTTACACCGGCTCTGCAAGTCATGCACAAATATATGAGCAATGCTCTTTGAAAAGGGGGCTTAATGCATCTCCGTGATGCATCATATCAAGCATACCCATCACATAATTATGGATCCATAAGAGCCAGTATTTTTTAACCCCAGACTTAATCATGATGTAGACTGGTCCTTGGGCATACTGAAAATTGACCAATAGCGAAAAGTTTCGGCCCAGGTCAGCCTGCGCGGACTGCGCAGGCTGACATGGTCGATACTTTTCACAGATGCATTAAGACCCTTTTTCATAGAGCATGGCTCATCTTTTTTTATTTACTTCGAGTTATTATCTCTTTGCCTGACGAGAAAATTTTAAACTTGTCTTAATTGAAAGTGTTTGCAGACGACTAATCCAAAGTGGCTCAAAAGAGTGGGTTTGTCTTTGAAAGGTTAGAAAACACAGTGGGAGAAAGATAAAATGCTGGTTACCAGCATTTTCTCCTTTTCCTATAGTGTTTTCAAAAGACTTTTTTCCTTAGGGTCGTTAAAACTCGGGATTGTGTGGTAATGGGTTGGACTTCATAAACAAAGTTTGCCACATGAACAGACCATCTCCAATACCTCAGGTGGTGGAGCACGAGACTTGTAAAGGTCAAATCTCGGGCAACTCTAGGGTGTGGGTTCGATCCCCATCGCTGCCTACCTAGACACTACTAAAAAGTCTTTCTGATGAGACATTAAACCTAGGTCCCGTGTGACGGTGCTATACACTGAGAATGTTACAGAACCAGGCGTAACTTAGAATGGGTTTCGTCCTGTGTCTTGCACTATCCCCCGTAACATTACTAACAGTCTTCTGGAGGCGCAAGCCTATGTCAGCAACCGGTGGAGACGAGAGATGAACGAAACTATATGAGCCATCCTCTGTGAAAAGAGGGCTAAATGCATCTGCGAAAAGTATCGACCCATGACAGCCTGCGCAGTCCGCGCAGGCTGACCTGGGCCGAAACTTTCGCTATCGGTCAATTTTCTGTATGTTCAAGGACAGTCTACCTCATGATACAGTCAGTTGTTCGACAAAATGGACTTTATGGATCCATGATCATATGATGACTTGCATGGTTTCATGCATCACGGAGATGCATCAAGCCCCCTTTTGCCAGAGCATGGCTCATATCAATGAACAGACCACAGCTTTAAATGAGCAAACTGGTGTTTCTTTGTTTCTTTTTTATTATTTAGATGCTATTGGAATCCATCTTTATTATAATAATGAAATTTTGTCATTCTGACCCGTGGTAGGGCAGTTCATCTTCTTATAACTAGCAGATATATCCACAATGAAAGCAAACGTTATAAATCTGCGTCAGTATTCGATGGTTCCGTTTTGCAGGTTTCTTCTCTAAACTTTAACTGGTTTTAGCTTTAATTTCTATGCAACCATACTTCAGTCATCTTTGTTAGCCTAGGGTGACGATCACTGCGTTGCTCTATACAGACGTGGCTGATCGAGGCGAAATTTGTTATCTCCGCGATACACCGCCTACTGGCTTCTGATAGTTATCGCATTTAGACAGACATCATTGAAAACCCATCAAGTCACAAAACATAACCCTTTCCACAAAATCCACGCACTTATTTAAACGGTCCATCACCTAGTGTTGGAATGTATCCTAAGCTTTTTTATAACATATTTGTTAAATCAGATGTTGAAATAAATATTGTTCATCTTTATTTTCAGGGTAATGATTTCCAACATATCCGACAATGCTCTCCTTGGGTCGGCATTTTTTATTTACATTTCACTGATTACGGAAAGCAATTGTAACGCGCTATATAACTGTTGCTTTTATGGGCTCTAGTGTTTTTACGAGCCGTCTTAATCTTTTGAGAAACAAACCCGGGTATTCACAACCCGGTGAATGAAGGCATTGTGGGAAAGGGAAAAAATGCTGGTAACTGGCGTTTTTTTTCCTTTTCTACAATGTTTTCCGCTATATCAGAGAGTTAAAGCCCTTTTGTTCTCATTTTGAATGTTTTGTCCCCCCCCCCCCTTTTTTTTTTTAATACAAAAGGGTTCCAGATTTGTGGTTTGGGGGTAAAATCCTTGCCATGCCACATTATTTTATTCCTGTTCAATTACATAATGTTGAAAGCGCATTCACCATTAAATCAATTAATCCGGTCAAATTCTAGACCAGTCATTGGAAACAGAAGTTTATTATAGTTACAATGATAGGTCTGGTCTTTGAAAGGACTTGGAGCATTCTAAGAAGGGTGGGAATGCCAGTTTGTCGCCGGCGGTTTTTGCACAATGATTTCAAATATTTATTTTTATATAATTATTTTGTAATATCCATGTGTTGACTTATAATGTCGCTTTAACTCTTTACCACACAATACCGGGTTTTGAAGATCCTAAGGGAGAACATTTTGGAAAACATTTTGGAAAAAGGAGATGGTGCTGGTAACCAGCATGTTCTCCTTTTCCCGCATTTTTTTCTACTCTATTAAACGCAGAACTCATCATTTGAGTTACGTTTACTTAGTCGTCTGCAAATGCTTTCAATTCGGTCTAATCCAAAATTTTGTCGTTTGGTAAGGGGTTGAATCTTTATTGCGCTAGCCATTCGATGGTAAGTACTAAGGGTTCTGCAGTTCTTTGTGAGCCAAGTCAAGTCTTTGCAATGCGATGTGTTATTCCCGTATTGGTTTGTGAAAGGCGGGAATTTACCACGGCGTTAATAACGAGTCTGATCTCTAAAAGGGCTGTGAACACTGTCTGAGGGGAAGAAAATGCTGGCTACAGACTGGCTCTCCTGCCCTTCAGACAGTGGTTTCAAACTGTGGTTTCAAAAGTCGAGAGTTTCTCTTTCGGGTACTCTTTGTTAGCCATGTGTTGACTTATAATGTAATTTTAAGTCTTTGTTATATTAGACCTGTATTTTCTGTTTTCTATGGATTCTGTAGTTTTTATGAGCCAAGTTGCGTCTTTGCAACACGATAATGTCTTTCCTCGTCGAAGCTTAAATCAGTTATAGACGTAAGCTTATTGCGTCTATGATTACGAGTCTGGTCTCTAGAAGATCTGAGAGCATTGTGGGAATGGAGGAAAGTGCCGGTTTATCGCCGGCTTTTTCTGCTTTTCACGCAATGGTTTCACAGGTATATTTCCGAAAAGATCTATAGAATACTGGGTTGAGTGTTTAACCCAAAGAATCCACACTTTAGTAATGTGGCTGGTCGATGGAGTTGCTTATGTATTTGACCGTCTGACAAATGCAGAAGTAACTCTTACGATTACCACCTGCAAGGAACATGTATAATCATACTTGTACTGTGATTCGAACCTGAAACTGTTAGTGCTCATTCTCCAACTTCTATTTCCTGATTCCTTTCTCTTTTCTGTTTTTCTCTCTCTCTCTCTTTTTTTACGTCATTTCATTATCTATTTCAACACTTGTAGTGACCTTTAATTTGTATTATATAAGTGTATGTTACGAAATGCATGTGTATGCATAAGTAATTAATAAAGTCTATCTATCTATCTTTTAGAACAGACTTAAACCAGAATGATTACTTGTATCTCGGGGATTACACATTTTGACTCGATCAGCTAATGGGGAATAGAGCCGGTGACGTAGTGATCGTCATCTTTGGCGAGCAAATATATATTTCAGTGGACAACTTTTTTTGGAAATGATAGTAAATTATTCAAAATAATGGATAGCGAATAAAAGAACTGAAATTATCATTTGGCACAGCCTGGTACCTGGTAAACATGCACCATGCTTATGGCCTTTGTATGCACAAAATTTTTACAAAATAATATATATATATAGTATATGAAGGTAGCTGGAATCTGATGTAATTCTCGGTCATTTTTTGACATTACTGCTATTCAAATATGTATGGTTCACCGATATCGCCCAAGCTACCAGGTAGTATATATCTTCGTGTGATTTAAATTGGTTCTAGGAAAACTGCCCCCCCCCCCCCCCGGAAAACTGCTTCCCCCTCCCCCCGCGTGAAAACTCCCCCACAAGGAAATCTGCCTCCTGGTAAAGCTGCCCCTCCTAGGAAAATTGCCCCCGGGAAAACTCCCCCCTGTTCCGCACATCCAATATGTCTAACTTTCCCCCCACCCCGTTCTGCACATTCGTTATACTGCATTATCTTCCGCTAGATGGCATTTTTCGGATTGTTTTTTAAGGCGGGAATCAATGCAACGAATTTCAAAATAAAATATACGTTTACTCTCTAAAACCTACCTTGTACGATTCATCCAGCCATGGTTAGCTAGCATATAGCCCATGTACCAACCATTTATAAACATAAGCTCCTATAAGCTTGGGAAAAAGCCCCGGTATAAGCCCAGCGAGGTGGGGACCTTATTTTTGTTGTCAGTCTGTTGCACAAATCCCGGTTTTCCCTATGTCTGTAACTAGAAACTGTTGACAGAGATTTGCAGTAAACAGTTGGTATTTTAAAAAAATATTTTCCCCGTTTGAAATCATTT
This sequence comes from Tridacna gigas, assembly GCA_945859785.2. Lineage (NCBI taxonomy): Eukaryota > Metazoa > Mollusca > Bivalvia > Cardiida > Cardiidae > Tridacna > Tridacna gigas. The sequence continues at coordinate 43,562,507 of OX244030.2, read as the reverse complement.
CGTCTTCTAAAAAATTTGTAGCGAAAGACTGGTTCCGTTTTTCCATTTATTGCCATTTTCGCCTGCACTTTTTAAGCATCAATTTATGCATCGCGTATTGATATATGTCCATTTTTTATCAAGTGATGCGCCATAGCAGACAGGATAATCTTCGAAGAATATGACAACGCTTTATACTGATGCTGATGTTATTGATTATTTTTTTAACCTTAGTCTACACTTATTATTAAATACTTCCATTTTGGACCAGTCTAAGATTGTCGTCTGGTAAAGTTGAAATTTGCTTTCTTAATGAATTTTAAACGGCTGTTGAAGGAATTGATTTTACACTTACACTGTATTGTGAACATTTAAAAATGTTTTGTAAATATAATGTTTTATAAAGATGAAAATAATAAAAATGATAAAAAAGAGGGAAAAAAAAGTGCCATGATTCTTTGTGTATGTATGTTCCTTTTTGTTTAACCTTTTATCACACAATCCCGAGTTTTAACGACCCTTAGGAGGAAGACATAGGAAAGCATTGTGGGAAAAGATGAAAATGCTGGTAACCAGTACTTTCTCCTTTTTCCACAATGTTTTCTAGCCTTCAAAAATCCAACTACATTTTTTGAGTCAAAATTATTTTGTTGTCTGCAAATGCTTTAAATTTAGACATGTCTAAAATTTTGACGTTTGGTAAAAAGTTAATGTTCCTATTACAGTATTATGAAATACCACACTTTTTTCAGGGGCGGGGGGCAGTTTTCCTAGGGGTGCAGTTTTCCAGGGGGTGCAGTTGGGGGGGATTTCCGGGGGGGGGGGGAAACCCAGATTTCCTGGGGACTTTTCAGGGGGCAGATTTCGGGGGGGGGGGGGGGAGACAAGATTTCCTGGGGACTTTTCAGGGGGCAGTTTTCGGGGGGGGGGGGGGAAGTTTGCCTGATGCCGATTAAATTTTATCACTCAATAAATAAATGACCGTATGCCGTATTCAGTAACTATCCTTAGTCTTATTCTAGAACATAGTAAAATTCTGATTGGCTTAAAAATTCAATTCAGCAAGAAATTGCGTTACTTTGAAACTTAGAAACTTCTTGAGACTCTGACTAAGACTGTTAAACCAAGAATGGTCGGTGAACAATGGACCAGACATCATATATGCTTGTTCTTTGGTCTTTGAACCGTTGTTTTGTATAGCGAAAGTATGTTGCAAAAACCGAGTTGTGACAGTCAGCAAATCAGAACTTCTGAAATGGTCTTTGTCGATAAACATTATTGATGAATTCCTACATCCAGCCAAGTATTCAAGAAATATGAGTTTACGCACACCTAAATATGTGGAGTCTCTTCATACCACATATTTTGCTTTTGAGTATAAACGTATATTAGCATGACCTTCACATGTGGTATAAACATATTGACGTACCCAAAACCGCGTTCATCAACCATTCTAAATTGCGTTCTCAGTCTTGTCTTAGATTAAGCATTTAGTTTAGCCAATCAGAAGTTACGTTACTTTGACTTTTAGAAAATTCTTGAGAATTAGACTGAAAATGCTATTAACGCTTAGGCTGCTAAGCGCGACTCAAGGACTTTTTGCGGACAGTGTAGATTAAGATCAGACTGCTCAGAACGTGCAGTCTGATCTTGGATCTACACTGTGCAATAAGGAAATATATTTCCCAAAACACCTTTGAAATAGCAAAATTTGTTAGTTTTTTTTATTTTTCTATCGGCTTGAAAGTTTCATTTCAGTTATTTAGCAGGATAAGGGTTAAGTAATGGTTGGTAAATATGGGCCAAGCAGGAGTTTCGATACTTGTGTATGCAGATGTGCTCACATGACATCGTAAGCAACTCTATTTGCAAAGTAAATATATGGATTTAAAATGGGACGTGTGTAAACCAGCCTCAATTGTAAAACTATAATAATAGTTCAAAGTACCCTCGGAAAAGAGGGTCTAACGCATCTTCGTAATGCATCATAAAAAGCAAGCAGTCGCATGATATGTATCCTCTTTGCCTAACAACAGGTTGTATCATGAGGTAGATTGATTCTTTCAGAGGCAAAAAATTTATCTAAAGCAGAGAGTTTCGGCCTATGTCAGCCTTGGCGGACTGCGCAGGCTGACATGAACCGATACTTTCTGCCGATACATCAACCCACTTTTTCATAGAATATGACTCATAAAATTACCCTTTTCAAAACCACCGAAGAAAAAGAAGGGAGGCAACTCTAACGACGTCGTAAAACAGCTATGGAAATTAATTGCCATTTTCCTTTATCCTGCGACAGCTTTCATCAACCATTCTAAATTCAACCCTAATCCTTTGGACAAGTGTACAATTTTGTTGTTTGGTCAAGAATTAAGTTTACTATTTGCCTTCAATACCAATGGATAGGTTCAAAATAACGAGCATTTTTTTATTTTTTAAATTATTTTACAACTTATATGATAAGAAATAGCAGATACGAGTGAAACCCACTGTATGATTCAATTTTAGATTCTATCAAAGCAGACGAACACGATAAAGCAAATCTTAATTCCTTCTTTGCAGGACAGGCTGTTGTTGACGATTCACAAAAGAAAAAAAAACCTTACCTGCTGATTATGCAAAGTTCACAGGGAATGCTTTATCTTCTATAACAATTACGCAAGCTGAAGTATTGAATGCTTTAAAAAACTACGTGTTGGAAGAGCCCCCGGTCCTGATACTATTAAAAATCGCATTCTAGCTGAAGCCGAATTTCAGCTGGCCAAACCATTCAGCTAGTTATTTAACTATTCTTTACATTGTTGCAAGTTGCCATCGGCCTTGAAATTATCTAATGTTTGTCCTATATTCAAAGGCGGTGATTCTTCCAGTCCATTTAACTACAGGCCCGTGTCTCTTTTAAAAACAATGGAAAAGGTTTTAGAAAGAATAATTTTCAAGCACGTTTTTAATCATTTGAAAGATATAAACTTCTCTACATCATCAATCAAGGTTTTTACCTGGTTACTCAACCAGCTAACTTACATATATGACATAATCTGCAAGGCTTTAGATGAGAAGTTAGAATTCCGAATAGTCTTGTTTGATATAAGCAAGGCATTCGACAGGATTTGGCATAAGGGTTTACTCTTTAAGCTGGAAAGTGCTGGTGTACAAGCAAACGGACTACCTATGAAATAGAAAGCAATGCGTAGTAATGCCTGGTGCAACTTCGAATCCAAAATATGTCTGTGCAGGAGTACCACAGGTCTATTATCGGTCCTCTGTTGTTTCTAGTCTACATTAATGACATTGTTGAAGACATCGAGTATAATATCAATTTATTTGCTGATAATACTTGTCTTTCTATTGTTGTCGGTGACGCTAATGTCAGAATCCCTTATAATTTCCAGAAAATGTAATAAACCTACTCATCCGGAAGTTTTGATGTGTAACACTTATTATCTCTCAAGTAGAAACGCACAAGCACTTGAGTGTATTCATCCCCAGCGACGGATCATGGGGGAACCACTTGAATTACATCATCGATAAATCATGAAAAATGCTCACATAATGAGACGTCTAAAATGCTTACTTGATAGGCTCTCTTTGCAAATTATGTATTTTACGTTTGTACGGCCCATTCCAGAATATGCTGACATAACATGGGACAACATTTCTCTCACCAAAAACAACAACTAGGCAAAGTACAAAATGAGGCAGTCCGTATTGTTACTGGCTGTTCTTAACTTGTTTCACTAGATATCTACAAAAAAAAATCGGTTGGGAAACTCTTGGTCATCGCAAATACAAACACAGAATCACTCTGTTGTATAAAATGTTTCATGGCATGTGTCTCCTTATTTAAGTTCCCTGATTCCATCTCTCGTAAGAGAAAATTCAAATTATAATCTACAAAATTCGCAAAACTTGCAAAGTATAAGGCTGTCGAATTAATATTTGTAAGAACTCGTTTTTACCAACAGCAGTTAATGAATGAAATGCGCTTCCAATGGACATAAGAAATTCGGAGACAGTGAGTGCTTTTAAAACTTTTTTTAGACAGAGAAAGCATGAAGCAAATAGGCTGTTCTTCTTTGGGGAAAGAAAAGTTCTGATCATTCACACTAGAATTCGCAATAAATGTAGTTCACTCAACCAACATCTCTTCTTTAGAATGTAATCAACTCGCCTCTCTGCAGATGCGGGTGAGTTGAATCTAGTCAGCACTTAGATTTTAAGGAGAAATACGAAAACGACTTCTCAACAAAGTTTCGCAAAACACAACAGTAAATCTAATCGTACTCTTTTTCGTGGATGACAATTTATCGCTAGATTTTAATAAACACATATTCTCCGAAGTACACTTGTTTACTAAGTATCAGGTTCAGTAAAAGATTTAGTATTCAGCTAAGTAAGTGTATAACTATCGAAATTAGTTCACGTAAAAAGTTGTTCTTATAGTTGCAATCGTATCGTTTCTCCTAAGACCTACCCACAGTCCAACTTAAACATACCTCACATTGTCCTTCTATTTCATTATTGTCATTTTTTTCTTTCTTCCTCATAATCGTTTTTTTCCATTGATTTCTTAAATAACCTTACTTCGTGTCATCTGTGTATTTTTCCATTATCCACTAGGAATAGGATCTAATAAGCTATGCTTTCGTTCCTATCCCATTGACTTGTATCGTATTTTATGACATATTGTAAATTATTAATCAATAATATGAGCCGCGCTTTGGGAAAAGGGGGCTTAGTGCATCTCTGTGATCAATGGTACCAATCAAGCCAACACATAATTATGGATCCATAGAAGCCTTTTTTTTTTTTTTTTTTAAGAACCGACCTAATCATGAGGTAGACTTGTCCTTAAACATACAGAAAGGTGACCGATAGCGAAAATTTTCGGCCCATATCAGCCTGCGCAGACTGCGCAGGCTGACTTGGTCGATACTTTTCGCAGATTCATTAAGAGTAAGCCCCCTTTTAACACAACATGGCTCATATGTTTACATCAAACAAGAGTACGGTACAATTTCGAGAAATAAAAGTAGACAGAAAATAAAGACAATACAGTTTCGGTTTTACAACAACAAACGCAATAACACTTTGAGAAAGGAACGTATGGATCACAATTTACTCGTAACATCCTGAATAGTTCACCATACAGTCCCTTGTTCCTATAATCCTGCAGAAAAGGGCTTTTGAAAACATTGTGAGAAAATGAGAAAATGCTGGTAACCAGCTTTTTCTCACATTGTTTTCTTCTCTTTCAGAGACGAGTTTATCATTTGAACTATATCTAATACGTATGTAGTCTAAAGATACTTTCAATACGGAAATAATTGAGCATGCTCTGGCAAACGAGGGTTTAATGCATCTCAGTGATGCGTTATACCAAGTACGCCAGCACATAACCACAGATCCATAAAATCCAGGTTGTCTAATAACCGGAGGAATCCTGAGGTAGAATGTCCTTGAACATGTAGAAAATTAGCCAAAAGCAAAAAATATCGACTCATGTCAGCCTGCGCATTCCGCGCAGGCTGACATGAATCAACACATTTTGCATATGTATTTAACCCCCTTTTGACAGAGCATGGCAAAATTATAAGCCTTTTATTTTTGTCTGGTAAAGAGTTAAAAACCTTTTGAATCAGATGACAGATGACTTTCAATAGATCCTTATCAAACATGAATAATCAACATACGTGAATATAGTTTTAAAACATCATAGGCCACAGAAAATCAACTGGTCTATTACGGGATGCCGAAATTTTCTTATCGCACACCGTTACAGCCAATAAATAGTACATTAGCAACTGCCTCTATGTCTTGCATAGTAGAACAACATATGCAACATAGAGGCACTCGTCACAACTCGGCAGATTCCGTACCTACATCTAACCGCGTTCGTATAAAGGAGGCTTCCATTTTGAACTACTACTCACTTGATCTTAAACAATGCGGCGCCCCTGTAAATCGCTTAGCAACGACTTGAACAACCACCGTAAAGTTATTCACATCCATCGATCTGTCGATGAAAGCTCCCAAATGGATTTGATAAACCGCGCTAAAAACTGGATATATATCTACAAACTGTTTGCCGACTGAAGTATTCTTAGTAAGATATCGGTAGAAAATTGCGACTCGTGTTTTCTTTTTTAAGTGGAGCCTTACAATATCAATAACGGTAAAATGGTGTGCTTCCAGCGAAGAAATGTACCGTGTAGGTGCATATCAAGCTACGTGATACAGACGAGGGACTTGATGACCGGATCACCCGAGATATGCCGAATGAATATAGAGGCAGTCGCCTATTTATAGTAACGGTGTAAATGAAAATTTCAGTATTCCGTGATATACAGGCGATGCACCAATGTGCAAACGTGTTCGATGATCGACCAAGGGAAATTCTAATGTTCCGTGATAGACCAATGTAGCTTCAAAGGCATTTGAATACATTGATGTAAAGTTGTTGTTGAAAAATGAGAAATTGCTCAGCAGGGTCGTCTTTAGAAAAAGCCGTGAATTTAGACTGACTTGTAATACGGCTCTGCGCTCATAATCATCAAGAACTGTAAATACAGTCTGTACCTCTTTACCTGACGACAGAATTTAGGACACATCCATATTAAAAGCATTTGCAGACAAACCATTAAACGAGGCTACAATGATCTGGTAAGCATTCTCTTTCAGAGTCGCTAAAACTCAGTATTATTTGGTAATAGGTTAATCTATATTCTAAGACTTGTCGTCTGATTAGCTGGGACATTTTCTCTAGGCCAATCGGATGGCTAATCTTGGAAATAAATTTGAATTGAATTTTGAATGGTAGTCCAGTCCTTGTCTGTGAAAGGATAGAAATCATTATGGAAAAAGGAAAAAATGCTGGTCACTAGCGTTTTCTCCTATTCCCAATCTGATATGAATCTCTATCGCCCATAAATACCCCTTTGAACGCCTGAAGGAGATAGTACCCACCGATAGCTTATACATCAATCCTGTGTGAAATTATTTTTTGATTCTGAGTCAAAACGTTCACCCATCACAATAATCACAACAATCACTCGCACTGAAAACAGATTTTGTAGTTATTTAGTTACTGATAATAAATTAGTATCAGTAAACAACAGATAATATAACTTGTTCCCTCATATGAGAGACAGAGAGAAATAAATCAAGGTAAAAGAATGTGCATGAACTACATAATATAATAAATAAAACATCTATTTACGCCAAATCTGCAACTTTTCCTCATGTCACAATGTTTTCAAATTAAAATCTGCAAGATAAAAAAAAGTCAGCTGGTAATGTATTAATGGTAATAAATATGTTATGTATCCTCTCTTTAAACTCTGCACCTGACGATAGAATTAGACTTGTCCAAATTCATAACATTTTGCAGACAACATATTCAGTGTGACTAAAATGATGAATCTGTCATTTAATTAGTGTAAAAGTGTTGTAGGGAAAGAAAAGAAAATGCTGGTCACCAATATTTTTGCCTTTTTCAACAATGTTTCTAAAGCCTTCTTCCTCACGGGAGTTCGTTTGGTAAAGCGTGTAATTATGCACTGATAAACTACTTACGATATCGGAAGTGTACATGTATGTAGATTTATATCAATTTATATTGAAGAGAAAACGAAAGGAGAAGAGAGAGAGAGATACAGAGAGAGAGAGACAGGGAGAGACAGAGAGAGAGAGAGAGAGACTAAAAGAGACTAACGGGCTGAAGGACTGACAAAGAGGGGCGGGCGGACGGGCGCACGGAAGGAAGGACGGAAGGACGAACAGACAGACAGTTTTGTTGTATATGTGCGTGAACACTTAAGTTCTAGTAGCAGCCAAAAGCAAACGATGTGGTGTTAAAATGCATCTAAATTTAACTCATACAATTTAAAACTATGGAAATTATTGTGAAGATGACAATCTGTTATTGTACTGTCGGTTCCAGTCGCTAGTAGGAAAATAAATTTTAAAAATATGTAAAAAGTAAACGAAAGATAGAGTGACCTGGAAGCTTTTTTCCTAGTTTTGAAATTTATTTTCCGACAAGTGACTAACACTTGGACCGACACCGACCGTACAATAACAATGTCCTCTTCACAATAAGTCTTATACTTTTAAATAGTGTGATTCAAATTCAAATGCATTTTACCATCCGTTTACTTTTGGTCGATATTGGGCCTTTAAACCTTGTTAATGAAAATCGATTGATAACGACATTATCGAGGACAATAACAAAAAGCAGAGCAGCAACCCTAATAGTAATAATAATAATAATAATAATGATACTGATGATGATGATAATGAAGAAGAAGAAGAAGAAAAAAAAAAAAAAAATGACTGTATGTGTTTGATTTTACCATTCTAAACTGTCTACTATACTGTGTCAAGAAATAAAAATATTTTGACTTACTTTTGTAACTCTGTTTACAGACATGTTTCGCTTTATGTAAAATATGCAAGCCCTTCACTATGCTTAATCACATTTGATTACAACCATAATGAATAGAAACTATACAGTCATATATACGTGATCTATTTTCGATTGTTCAGATGTATGACAAAACATCGTACGATTGCTTACGATGCTCGGGGAGGAGGGCTTTGGAGCTTTTGCAGACAGTGTAGATTAACATCAGGGTCTGTATTCACCAACCATTCTTAAGAACATTCTTAGTCTTATTCTCCAGATTTTTCCAAATTTGAAAGTAACGCACCTTTTGATTGGCTAAACCATTTGGTTTAGCCATTCAGAAGTTGTGTTACATTCAACTTTGGAAAATTCTGGAGATTAAGACTAAGAATGTTCATGAGAATGGTTAGTGAATACAGACCCTGATGGTTAGTGAATACCCTCAGACTACACAAAACGTGCAGGCTGATCTTGATCTACTTTGTACGATATTTTGTTCGAAATTCAGGTAAACACAGCGGATTTGCATTGGGTATTTTTCAAAGCTTTTTCATCGTTATCAGTTTCTGCTCTTGTCTACATCAATGTTGCAGTCAGAAGATTAACTCTTAAACTGCTAAATAAATGAAACGACACTTTCAAGCCGATTGTAAAAACCCAAAATTTGCTATCTCAAAGTTATTTGTTGGGGAGATATATCTCCAAATCGGACAGCGTAGATCTAAGATCAGACTGCACGTTCTGTGCAGTCTGATCTTGATCTACACTGTCGGCAAAAGGTCAATGAGTCGCGCTTAGCAGCTTAAGGGTTAACTCTTTATAATGCTTTTGCAGTTTCTGTGGAAAACGTGGATCAAGACCAGACTATACAAAAGCTACAGCCAGACTTGGATCTAACTGTCCGTTATTTTGTGACATTCTCCGGCAGAAATAGCCTTGGAATAATTGCAAAAATGTCATATTAGATTATTTAGTGGTAAGATGAATAGAAATTATGTTATCGTAGACCTACTTCTCGGAAAAAAGCTGGAGTGATCTCTTCGCTCATGATATTTTTATTGGTGGTTACATTTTTAACCCCCCCCCCCCCTTCATATGCAATTTTCGGACACGTTTTGAAAAACCCAAAATGCAAAGAAAATCGAACTTTGTCATGGAAAAATCAAGATTCAAAGATACGAAAAACAAAATAGCAGATGGGGAAATTGGTCACAACGAGATTTTTGTTTTCAGATGTCACAATATTTTACGCAAGCCTTCTTGAAATAAAGAGAGCTTGGGTGGTGCCTATAGGAAGAAAATGCCTTAACTACGCTGTACAGAATCTTATAAATACTGACATGCAAATATCATCAAATGATTGACTCGAGTTCCCTGGATTTCTAGAACTGTGGCTGACCAACTGAGGTGCCAGGCTCGGCACAAAGACTTACCCTAATGATGTCTGTAGTTACTTTTTACGGTCACTGTAGATTAAGATAAGAATGCACAAAACGTGCAGTCTAATCTTACATCTTAACTGCCCGCTGTGCTATGACATCCTTGCCACTAGAGGTCTTGGCAATTATTAGTCCCCTACCGGCGAAGCCGAAGGGGACTTTAGGTTTGCACTCCGTACGTCCGTCTGTCCGTCAGTCCGGCAATTCAGTTTTCCGGACTTTTTTTTCTAAACGCTGGTACATATTGAGCTGAGTCTTGGTGTGTAAGTCACCCACCATCACTTAGAGATCAAGTTCGAGTTTCGTTCCGGTCCACTCGTTTTTCACGGATTTACTGGCCTTGGAGTTACAAAATTTCACTGATAAATCAGTTTTCCGGACTTTTTTTCTAAACGCTGGTAGGTATTGATCTCAGATTTGCTGTGTAACTCAACCACCATGACTTACAGATCAAGTTCGACTTTCGTTCCGGTCCACTGGTTTTTCACGGATTTGCGGGCCTTGGACTTACAAAATTTCACTGATAAATCAGTTTTCCGGACCTTTTTTTTCTAAATGCTAGTAGATATTCACCTGACTTTTGCTGTGTAAGTCAACCACCATGACTTACAGATCAAGTTCGAGTTTCGTCCCGCTCCACTGCTTTTTCACGCATTTACGGGCCTTGGACTTACAAAATTTCACTGATAAAACATTTTTCCGCAATTTTTTCTAAACACTGCTACATATAGAGCAGATTTTTGGTGTGAACATCAACCATCGTGACTTACAGATCAAGTTCGAGTTTCGTACCGCTCCACTGCTTTTTCACGCATTTACGGGCCTTGGACTTACAAAATTTCACTGATAAAACATTTTTCCGCACTTTTTTTCTAAACGCTGCTACATATAGAGCTGATTTTTGGTGTGTACATCAACCACCATGACTTACACATCAAGTTCGAGTTTCGTCCCGCTCCACTGCTTTTTCACGCATTTACGGGCCTTGGACTTAAAAAATTTCACTGACATGCCAGCGATGCATACTGCCGGTAGGGGACTGTGTATTGCTATGCAATACTATCAGAATGCTTGTTTATTTGTGTGTGTGTGTGTGCGCGCTGATCGTCTCCAGAACGCCTAATGTGCAGAAGAATGCAACATTGTTTCCAAAAATTTTCCAGGATCATTTGTCGCCCTCTCACACATAAAGTGAAGGCTATGTAGGAAAGTCCATGACGGTAAAGGTGTGGAACCAGTCGTCCAGAATTCCAGGGTTCAATTGGCGCTGGAGCCAAAATGTTGTACTCCTCTTGAATCCTCTATTAGATGAAGCAAGGATGGGTGCACTGCTTGCCGCGACACGACCATATATTAGCGGAAACAACATTAGTAAGTAAAAGTAGGCTATTTGGTAAGAGGGATATCCGTGAAAAAGGAAATGATGCACTTAAAAATTAAAGGTATTCAGATTGGTCATATGAAAATTACGTGAATAGTCATATGATAACCAGGTGATTACATGTGACCTCGTACATCATGTTCTCTTGTTCTTTTACTAATGCTCAGAAAAAGACAAATGCCGTCGTTTCACTGCGCATCAACAGCAAGGTCATCTACATTCGGTAAACTTCGGGTAATCAGGTTAGATGTAGGTACGGAATCAGCCGAGTTGTGACGTGTGGGTCATCTAGTACACATATCAGTGAATTGTGGGATAAATTTCTACTGTATCAGTTTTCTAATTCTTAAACAACAAAATCATAGACTTGTCTGCCTTGAGAGCATTTGCAGATAACAATTTAAATCTGTCTAAGATGACAAGTCTTTTCTTTTGTGAGGGTAGAAAACATTATGGCAAAGGGAGAAAGTGCTGGTTACCAGCACTTTTTCCTTTTTCCATAACGTTTTCAAAAACCATCTTTCTAAGGGATGTAAACCGCAGGACCGTTTGGAAAAGGGTTAAACAGGTAGTGGTATCCTAGGTTTTAACTCTTTAGCAGACGACAAAATTATAGACTTGTCCAAATTGAAAACATTTGAAGACGACAAATTTAACGTGCGTCAAATGATGTTTTTTTGTCTATGATAGGGTAGAAAACGTGGTGGGAAAAGAAGAAAATACTGGTTATCAGCAATTTTCTCCTTTCTCTACGATGTTTTCTAAAGTCTTTTTACTAGGGTCGTTAAAACTCGGGACTGTCTGATAGAGGGTTGAAATAATCGGTTTGGTTTTTGCAAAATACATAAAAATATGTGACATTGATCTGTCGGCAATGTATCCATTTGCACACTTTTTTATGATAACTATATTATTATTATTATTATCATTATTATTATTATCATTATTATTATTATTAGTAGTAGTAGTAGTAGTGGTGGTAGTAATAGTATTCCTTGCTTGAGATATGTCTTAGCATTGTTCCATCTTTGTTTCTGTGGGACGTCAGGTTGTGACTCGGAGAGAAACGTCGGCATGAAAAAAGTACTATAAATTCTAAAGTCACACTGGATAGGTGCACTGACTGCAGAAAAAAATATGAAATACCGTTGTAGAAATTCAGTAGAAACCAAACAAACCAAACCAAACAGTCAAGCTTTAGATGCAACAAAATGAATTTGAGTTTTTTGTGCACAAAAATTTCGACTTTTCCAAATTCAAAGCATGTACAGACTACAAATTAGACATGGGTCAATTAATGGAATTTGTCTCTGAAAGAGTAATAAACATTGTGGAAAAGGGGGCATTTTCCCTTTTCCCCATAATGGTTTCGGAAGCCTTCTGCCTCCAAGGGTTGTTAAAATCATTGATTATTTGGTAAAGGGTTAGAACCCCCGTAACCACAAGCATTATAATGTATTATTGTTTGCTTCTTTGGATGGATGTTTGGGGTTTTTAAGCCGTTTTTAACATTATTTCAGCTATATCGCGCAGACGATGCACATATTCATGTTTTATGAAGTTTCTTTCAGCCAGTTCTTTGCACAATATTCTTCCTAAGGCACTGGCTTCCCACATAACCATCACAGAAACATTTATCAGCGATGAGAGAGGAATGAATCCTGTCGCAATGGCTATTTTCAATCTTTGGAAAGAATTAACCCGACCTCGGGACTCGAACCAGCGACACCCTGGGTTAAAGCCCGGTGCATAACCAACAGATCTGCCGGGCACAAACAAAATATACTCGCATGATAAACATAAACACCAAGCGTTATCACAATGATTAATTCACACACAGGCATGATAGGCTGTACTGTCATTTTTCATCCATAACTCGTCACGCTCCAGCATTAAAAAGCCTAAGGTAACATAAAAGAGGAAGAGGATATATTGATTTTTTAAAGAAAGAAAATTTTTACTTCCTTTATCTATTTTGTACCTGAAGCAGACGAAACAAAAAAAAAAACATTCACACACACACGCGTTTCCCTATAAATAGACTTTCGAAGAAACTATCGAGATAATATTGCTGCCCAGCCCAGTTGGTAAAAGTACAGGGCTTGAGGCCGGCGGCGGGGAAATTTCTTTTCGGGGATTTTTGAGAGTCAGTACAACAAGATTCAATCCTCTCCCACCGCTGATCATTGTTTAGATGATCGTTATGTGGGAAAGCTGCCAGTGGCTTGGGAAGAATATTCTGCGAAGTACTGGTAAAAGTAACTTCAAGCATAAAAGCATGGATAATGGCACTGGCCGCCAATATATAGCTGAAGTAATGTTGAAAACGCTGTTAAACACCTTACAAACAAACAATCGGGGTTATTGCCTATCAATATCAGTAAGGAGTACATTTCGAATAAGTCTTACTTTCATTTTCGAAAACTCTTTGTGTTCCAGTACGCACCGTGGATGTTTCGTGCGAAATGTGGAGACAAAGATCAGTCTGCACATAATAGGCGGTCTATCTCCGATTCTCCATTATATCATAAGATACATAGCTCAACTTCATGCGTTTCTAGGACAGCGTAGATCTTTATTACACTGCACAGACCGTGCGGGTTATATCCATCTGTGTGCGGCGCTCTCAGAAAATACATTGCCGTGATGCAATATTGCAACAAAGTCATCACTTAATAATTTTTTCATAAAATCAGTTTGTCTAACAGCCGATTGAATCAGGGGGTAGAATGGTCCTTTGACTTGCAATAATGTACAAATAACAAAATGTTTCGACCCATATCAGCCTGCGCGGACTGCGCAGGCTGACATGGGTCGATACTTTTTTCCAGATGCACTAAACCCCTTTTCACAAAGCATGACTCCATAACCTATCTATTAGGTTTACATTGATACGTTGTGGCAAGAGAAAAAATTGCTGGATGGGCACTTCTCCTTTCTCCATAATGTTTTCAGAAAAGATATGCAGCAAGACGAAAGCAGTCGCCTAAACGAAATAATGACATGATGAGTTAAGGCCAGCCTGGCTAAATTATTTTTTATCAGTTTCTGCCCCACTATTTTTTTTTCTTTCAAGGGAGAGTACTCTTACTAATAACACTTTAATGATCATAGAGTTGTTTCCCTTCTATGCTTTCAATAGACGAATTGTTAGCGTAATTTTTCGGATTCATATTGATTTTAGAACATTTCTTGTAACCAATTACTTCTTTGTGAAGAAAGTAAATTAAGATCAGCATTCACGCCCCTTCAAGCTGATCTAAGTCATATTAGTATAATACCGACTATCATTTCACACCTACAATATAACGCTAATAAATCGCTTAAATACTATCAGTATTTACATGAGTACAAAATATCTAAATCGTTAGTGGGCTCTGTAGAGCCTTGAATATGGTTTTTTTTTCTTTTGATTCTGTGGGACAAAGTAAAGGATGTGTCAACTCGACACCAGGCAACAAAATTTTGGACTCGCCCATATCGTAAGTATTTACAGACACTTGTCAAATGTGGCTCAGAAGAGGGCTATTTTAAAAAGAGTAAGAGAAAAGGAGAAAATGCTGGTTTTCAGCATTTTCTCCTTTTTCCACATTGTTTCAATGTTTCAAAAGCATTATTCTTCAGGTCCTCAAAAGCATTCGTAAGGGTTAAGCAACAACGATCGTTATGTGAAACGGCGAAAAGCTGGTTACAAGCCTATTCTCCTTTTGTCATAAAGTTTTCAAAAGCCTTCCTTCGATGGGTTGTTAAGACGTGGCATTGTGTGGTAAATGTTTGATTCATTGATAATTGTAACCGTTTACACTTGTTCAATTTCTACATTGCTGTAGATTTTTTTTTTTTTTTTTTACTCATATCAAGTATTATGTATACGTTTTACTATGTATTTTAGGCCAGAAGCCTACATTTACATTACAGAATCTTGAATCTTGATAACAGTCAGTACCGAAGGTACATGTAACTATAAGTATTGATGATAACTGCAAGTACCTTTTATAATGACCTTGTTGACGGATCCTTTCATGCCACGTGATCACTTAGTATGTTGGTATGTTTAAGCACACAGTAGATCGTGACAGACAGACAGACAGACATTAACGACCAGACAGGCAGTAAAGACAGACAGACAAAAACGACATACGAATAATCATACAGACAAACATGAATGCGAATACATAGACAAACAGACATAATCCAAAGCGAAGAACATAAAGCAGACATACAGACGGACGGGGACAGGCGGGCAAGCAGACAGACGGGTGGGGACGGGTAGATAGATAGAAAGCATTTTCTGGAAGATTTGATTCCTCATGACAGTCGACAAAGATAAAGTTCTAAGCTTTAAAGCTGGCAAGGCAAGTCTTCCCCTTTAAGTTACTCCCTTTCCTTACTCGTGAACTCAACGGTAAATCGTGTTCATGAGTACCCACAGCATGGGCGTTCGAAGAAAACCTAAATATTTTAGGATTAGAACATTCTAAACTTATCTGGACAGGTCCAGTGACACGAAGCTGAGATTTAAACCTAAAAACAGCGATACATTATGGATATGAGCCATGCTCTGTGAAAAGGGGGCTTAATGCATCTGCGAAAAATATCGACCCAGATCAGTCTGGGCAGTCCGCGCAGGCTGATTTGGACCAAAACTTTTCGCTATCGGTCAATTTTCTGTATGTCAAAGGACCAGTCTACCTCATGATTCAGTCTGTTGTTGAACAAAATTGAGTTTATGTATCTATAATTATGTGATTTCTTGCTTGGTAAAGTGGATCACGGAGATGCATTAAGGGCCCTTTTGCCAGAGCATGACTCATATATTCACAGTTCGTATATAAGCATCTATTCACCCTAGCGATGGAAACATGCACAACAGCCTTTTTACAGAACATGAGCTAGTACTGTACCAAAAAGTAACCCTCAGACTGCTAAGCGCGACTCAAAGGCCTTTTGCGAACAGTGTAGATCAAGATCAGACTGCACAAAACGTGCAGTCTGATCTTGGATCTACACTGTCCGATAAGGAAATAAAGTTCCCTCCCAAAATAACTTTGAAATAGCCAAAATTCAGGTTTTCACACGGGGCTTGAAAGTTTCATTTTAATTATTTAGCAGGATAAGGGTTAATATGTAAATATACCTTCATTAATTTGTATCATGCAAAACTGTTTTGTTCTTATTATAAATCATGTATGGTTTAAAACCCTATTATTCTTTATCAGACAACATCGTGTTTTAAAGTCCCCCAGAAAAGACAGCGTTTGAAAACTTGGTGGGAACAGGAGATAGTGCAACCAGCATATTCTCCTTTTCCAACAATGTTTTCTACCCTGTAACAGACATTCCTTCATTTGAGGCACATTTGAACTGACAATCCCCGTGTTAGTTTAACATCTATCGCCTTGCAGCATATGACTTTTAAAAATATTGTGGCAAAAGGAGAAATTGCTCCAATGTTGTCAGCTATATTTATACGTAATACTTGAATTGGCGCTTCTTATCCCTATTTTACGAGGACATTTTCAAAAACGTCCGATGCTAATATATTCCCAGTATTCATACCAAGGTCTGTCAAAGCCACAGGCTGCCTTTCCCCGCCCCCGCTCCCCCCCCCCCTCCTCCACACGCAAAAAAACCTCACAGAGTAAAATTCCTTACGTTAGAGGAGGAATAATACGTGTCTGAACACGTACATGTACATAATAATAATTTCTATGTTTTATGCTCATGCACGTTTTTCTTTCCACATGTTTTTGGTGGTGGTGGTGGTGTGTGTATGTGTGTGTGTGTGGAGGGGGGGGGTTACAAAAAGTATTAGGTTGGTTAGTTGCTTGTATGGTGCTGAACGCCGTTTTGAACATTATTTCAGTTATATCGCTACAACTACCGCACCTATCCATGCTCTCTGAGAGTTTCTTTTTACCGATAGTTAGCACAATATTCTTCTCAAGCCACTGAGTGCTTTCACACATAATCATCGTCGAAACAACGATCAACGGTGAGAGAGGAATGAATTCATCTGAAGACTATATCATCAATCCGCGGAAAGAAATTGGCCGAGATAGGGATTCGAACTAGTGACAACTCGCTCCCCCCCCCCGCCCCCCCCCCCCCCCCGGCCTCAAGCACTGCACTTAACCGACTGACATAGTAAGGTAGTGGACAATGTAGATCCAAGGCTCTCCAAAGCCCGCGTCATATGATTTAACTCTTTACTAAACGACAAAATTTGCAGACTACAAATTAAATGCTTCTAAATGGTTTCACTTTCAGATGGGATAGAAAACATTGTGGGAAAAGGAGAAAATGCTGGTTACCAGCATTTATTCCTTTTCCCACAATGTTTTCAAAGCATTTTCTTTTAGAGTCGTTAAAAGTCGGCATTGTGTGGTAAAGGCTTAAGTCGTTTCGTTTGATAATAATAATACATAAACACTCATGCAAGATCCTCTGTATACAACAAGGTGTCCGACAGTACTACATGGTGTTTCATAATACATGTTACACTTTCAACTGTGCTTAAGTTCATTGTTTATAAAGGTATTACAATATTACAATAAAGGTATTACAATATTACAATAATATTAATACTATTTAATAAGTGTAATAGTACAGTTTTATGACATGCACTGTATGTAAGGTAACATTCAACAATAAAGGCACCTTGCGCCTTTCAAAACATCTACACAGATGTACATCAAATGTTCTAAATAACGTCCGTTTTTACGTCGCAGGGCAAATCAGTCTCTACGTGAAATTCGCTTTCATCGATCTGCACGTCTTGGTTGCGATCAAACTCATTTCTGGAACGACTGATGCGTTAACCCTTAAGTTGCTAAGCGCGACTCGCTGACCTTTTTGCGGACAATGTAGATCAAGATCAGACTGCACAGAACGTGCAGTCTGATCTTTGATCTACACTGTCCGATACGGTACTCTCTTTCCGTAAATAAGCTTTGAACCTGCAATATCTTTTTTTTTACTATTTAGTAGAAATTTTCGCTCGTTTATTTAGCCGTATAAGGGTTAAGCTCATCTGTTGTCCAAGGCTGGACTTTATGCACATTGTATGGGATGCTCTGATTGTGAATGGTGTCATTCAGCGTTTCGTCTCGAAGATAGTAATAAAGACTTGGCAACAACAACGAGGAACGATACGTGCGGCTCTTACCTTGAAGCAAAGGTTTATGCCCGCACTTCGTGGTATGGTACATAGTACTAGAGGAAATGTGGTTTCATTATGATCGTACAGCACCGCATGCAGCCCATAGCATATGAGCCACTCTCTGGTAAAAGGGGGCTTAATGCATCCTCGTGATGCATGATACCAAGCAAGTCATCACATGATTATGGATCCATAAAGTCCATTTTGTCCAACAACCGACCTCAATCATGAGGAAGAATGGTCTTTTGACATACAGAAAATTGGCCGATAGCGAAAAGTTTCGGCCCAGGTCAGCCTGCTCAGGCTGACCTAAGTGGATACTTTTAGCAGGTACATTAAGCCCCCTTTTCACGGAGCATGACTCATATTAAATTGGTTAGAAAGCAAGTTTGATTCAAGTGTGATCTCGAAAACAGAGTGATCATGACCCCCTCCTTCGCCGGACATATAAGCATATTGGACTTTTTGTGTGAGGTTATGAAGAAATTGTGTATAAAGCACAGCCTCAAACAACAGATGACCTCAAGAGTTTCATAGATGAGACTGGTCACATCCCAGATATGAAGACCAATGAAAGCGAATTTCAACCCTGCGACGTAAAAATGGACGTCATTTTGAACGTTTGATGTAAATCGATAGATCTACTGAAAGGCGCAAGCCGCTTTTCTTGATGAAAGTTACCTTACATACCGTGCATATCATAAAACTGTATTGTTACACTTAATAAATGGCATCAATCTTACTGTGCTACTTTCATAAATAATGTAACTTAGGCGTACTTTAAAGTGTAAATAAAAGTATAAATAAAACTAACTTGTCATTGAAAAGATAATACTAAAATCATCAACAATAACGGTTTCCCCCTCCAAAAAAAAAAAACATGTCCATTTCAACAGTCTTCTTAGTTCTTTACTAAACGGTCCCGTGGTTTAACCCTTTACCAAACGATAGATTCTTGAACTGGGTTAAATTGAAAGCATTTGCAGATTACAAATTAAAAGTGTGACTCATGTGATGGCATTTGTATGGGAAAAAAAGCAGAAAAGATTCTTTGAAAAGGAAAAAATGCTGGTAACCAGCATTTTCTCCTTTTCCCACAATCTTTTCAAAAGGCTTCTTCCACATGGTCGTTAAAACTCGGGATTGTGTGGTAAAGGGTTAACGACCATGAAGAAGAAAGCTTTAGAAAACATCATGTGAAACATAGAATATGCTCGTAAACAGCGTTTTCTCCTTTTCCCAGAATGCTTTCTACCCTATCAAAGACAAGTACTATGATTTGAGCCATACTGGATTTGTCGTCTGCAAATGCTTTAAACTTGGACCAGCGTAAAATCTTATCGTCTGGTAAAGATTTTAAAAAACCCTTCTTCCCTCTGCTGACTTTTAGATTCGTCATTAGAGACTTTGAAAACATCTTGGTAAATAGACAGAGTAATTGGAAACGGGTAAGTCCACTATTTAAACTTTATTCAAGTTTCAGTCGTTGTCCTCACATTAATTTCCTTGTTCCTTGTTGACTTACACTCTTTATCGGACGACAAAGTTTTTTTTTTTTTATGTGCGAAATGAAAGCATTTACAGAAGACAAATTCAATATTGCTTAAATTGTAGTTTTGTCGCTAAAAGGGCAGAAAACATTGTTGGAAAACGCTGGCTGGAGAAAGTGCTGGTTACCTGCCTTTTCTTTATTTCCCACGATATTTTCTACCATTTTAAAAAGGATTCCCATCATTTGAACCAGATTTAGTTTGTCGTCGGCAAATGCTTTCAATTTGGACAAGTCGAACATATTTTTGGTCTGGTAGAGGGTTAAGTAGTAATTGGGTTATTAATATGACCAAAACCAATCAAAGTGCAAAGTCCGTGCAAGCTGACATGGGTCGAAACTTCTTGCTATTGGTCATTTTTCTGCATGTCAAAGGATCATTCTATCTCCTGATTCAGTCGGTAGCTTGACAAATTGGACTTTATGGATCCATAAATATGTGATGACTTGCTTGGTATAATGCATCACTACCCCTTTTGCCAGAGCATGGCTCAAATATATTTACTCATTATATGAGCAAATTAACTTTATCTTTCAGCTGTAAACACACGTAATGTAGGCCTATTGATACGGATGGGGAAATGTTAGAAATATTTATACGGATCCACCACAGAAAGCACTGCTTTACACGTGTATACAAATAAATACAGCTGACAGAAGGCTCTATAGCAATTTTATTAACTCTTTACCGGGCGACAAAAAATTAAGCCTTTTCCAACTTGAAAGCATTTGAGGACGACAATTTTAATATGGCTCAAATGGTGCAATTTTTCTTTGATTGAGGAGAAAACATTGTGGGAAAAGGAGAAAATGCTGGTTACCAGCATTTTCTCCTTTTCCAACGATGTTTTCAAAAGGCTTCTAGGCGGCATTTTACGGTAAAGGGTTACAGATGTTTTTTTTTTTTTCAATCAATTTTAATTCAGTCCAAAGTCATTGTCCCTGTTAAATAATCTAACTTATGATATATCAGCTACATAAATCAAGCTATACCGTAGACCAAAAAGTAGACTACACGTTTAGTTTCATTTTACACTTAAGTACTACACAAATGTGAGAATATGAAATCAATAAGACAGCTGCCTAACTGCAAACTTACCGGGTTATGTCTATCCATGTTTGTCTTTATATTTTCTCCTAAACACGGAAATACATTGATAAGGAAATAACAGAAATCCTTCTTGGTAGTACATGTATGTTAAGTCACCATTGCTCTAAAAATTAATCTTTCCAAAATCTGGCGGAAAATCCCGACTGCCTCCGGAAAAAGGTCGGTTAAAATCGGGGACATTGATCAGGTAAATAAATTCAGGTCACACAAATAAACCCTTGACTTTACCCTTAAAGAAACCCTCATGACTATAGTTACATTTGCACTCGGTCTTGATCAAGATCAGTCTGATCTTTGATCTACCTGTCCGCTTTGCTGAGACACTCTGGACAAGGCCAACGTTGAAAGCACTGAATATTATTTGTCTTGACCCAATTTGTCTGTTAGATTTATTCGGCGCCCAAAAGGTTAACATTAAAAATGACATAGGATGTTGAAGATAACTGAAGTTCCTCTTGAGGACGTAAAGTGTCATCTTGAGTCTACTCAGTCCGATATTTCATTCAGAAATGTGCTGATACACTTTTTAATTGCAACAACTAAGTTTCTTATAGTATTTTAAATTTTTTTTAACGTGTGGTTTGGTTTTGATAGATCAATGTCCCTCGGCACCAATTCTCCACCCTCCGATCACCTATATCATTCGCAAAACATGTTGATTCCTGGTCTTGAAATTTAGGATTAAACTTGATAAGTACTATGTAGTGGTGCAATATGTCCCTATACTTGATTCATCAAGAGGGAAAACAGATTTTTAACAGTAGTTGGTTAAAAAAAAAAAGTGAACCAAGGGAGCTAACTTCAGTCAGGACAATAATCTTTTATCAGTTGGGGTTAGTCCCCTGCAAAAGAGACACACACTAACACACTCGTTCACACACACACTCTCTCTCTCTCTCTCTCTCTCTCTCTTCCCGCATTAAGTTTTCCTGTTTCCTGTTAATTAAGTGCTTATTAAGTTTTCCTGTTTCCTGTTAATTAAGTGCTTATTTTCCAATAATCCTGCGTACTGTATAGGTATAAAGCATTGATTTTCTGTTAAAATGGATAAAATGGATTGATCACTAATTTCAGTTTATGTAGTTCCATCTTTTGACTGTCTAGAAGTTAAAGGGAAAGACCCATTTTTGTTAAAACTTTGAATCACAGTAGTACAGTCTATTTCTTTCTTTATTCATGTACTTAGTTCCCCCCCCCCCCCCCCTTATCGCTCACAATTTATTTTTGAATTAAAGTTTCATGCTTTCAGGGCTGTATTGATGGTTCAATCCTTTACAACACGATCCCGGGTTTAAACCACCATGACCAGGACGACTGTTAAAAACATTGTTGAAATAGGCAAAAATGCCGGTAACCAGCGTTTGTCCCCTTTCCATACATGTTTTCTACCCTTTCTTAAACAAAATCAACATTTGGGTCGTATTTTATTTGAAGTTTATTAATGATTTCAGTTTAAACAGGTCTAAAGTCTATCGTAAGGTAGATAAATAAGGTTCTCTGAAATCATTCTTAGTCCTTTTCGTGTTTTCCTATGAAAATCAACACTAAGCAATATACATCATACTAGTATAAATTTTATATATCGACAAAGAACCTCAATACTTCGCTTTAAGTTACAATTTTGTCTCAGAACAGTGAGGGCTATATACATTAAATGGAATCTTGTGTTTATTTGGTGGTTGGTGTTCAACGCGGTTTTAAACAATATTTCAGTTATACAATAGCGGCCAATGCAGCTATCAATATCTTTCAAAGTCCTTTAACCAATAGCCAGTACCATTCTTTGTACAAGCCACTGGCGGCTTTTCAACCGAATCAAATTCGAAAAAAAGCTCAGTGGTTGGAGGAAAATTATTCATGTAGCAATGACTGTCATTAGTCCTCAAAGAGAATCAAGTATAGTTTCAGACCGAGCGGATCAAACTTGCGTCCCCGAGATTACAAGCGAGTTGCTGGAGAGACACTGAGCTCGCCATGGAAGAATATTTCTTTGCTTGTATCCTGTTTAATGCCGTCTTCAACACTGTTTCAGTTATATCGCAGCGGCCTGTGAACCTATCCATGCTTTCCTGTACTTTCTTTTACCAGTGCTTCGCACAATATTCTTCACAAGCCATTGGCCGTTTTCAAACATTCGCCATGGGAGAGGAAGTATCTCTTATACATGACAGAGAAAACATTGAGGTAAACGGAGAAATTGATTGTAGAAATCATTTTTTTTTTTCCCATAATATTTTTCAAAACAATTTTGTCATATAGCAGCACTAAAATTTGTATATGTGAAGTCTGTATGTAATGCCCTTCTGGTTTAACTCTTTACCTAACGACAGTTTTTTTTAGACTGGTCGAAGTTGAAAGCATTTGCAGACGACAAATTAAATACATGTTTTGGCCAAGTGGTAAGGTTTGTCTGTGATAGGATAGAAAACATCATCGGAAAAGGAGCAAATGTTCCACAATGTTTTCAAAAATGTTTTTCCTATGGTCTTAAAAGTCGGGATTGTTTGATAAAGGGTTAAGCAGTGCGTGCTATGCTCTGTGAAAAGGAGACTTAATGCATCTGCAAAAAGTATCGACCCATGTCAGCCTGCGCAGTCCGCGCAGGCTGACATGGGCCGAAACTTTTTGCTGTCTTTGAATTTTCTGCAAAATTTCAAGGACCATTCTACCTAATGATTCAGGCATTCGTTAGAGAAAGTGGAGATAATGGATCCATAATTATGTGATGACTTACGTGGTAAAATGCACCACGGAGATGCCTTAAGCCCCATTTTGCCAGAGCATGGCTCATATTTAACCCTTTCCCAAACGACAAATTATGGACAAGTCCAAATTGAAAGAGTTTGCAGACGACAATTTTAAATTTGATGAAAATGGCAGAAAGGTCCCAAAACGGGTAGAAAACACTGTGGGAAAAGAAGAAATTGCTCGTAACGAGCAATTTCTCCTTTTCCCACAGTGTTTCCAAAAGACTTGTACTGCAGACACGTGAAAACCAGGGCTTGTTTGGGAAAGGGTTAATTGAAAAAACAACTCTTTCAGTGTAAAGTATCAACTCGACCTCTACGGATGCCTGAAAATACAATTCACTGAAGCTCAAACAGACTTTAATAGTATGGGCTTTGCTAAATTAGCGGACGGCAGAGACCCAAGATCATACTGCTAGTTCTGTGCAGTATGATCTTAATCTATGTCGTCCACAAGAGCCCCTGTGTTTCACCTTTGGCGATGAAAGGGGTAAAACCGCTGAAACACAACTATGTATAACTTCCTGTTATTACTTGTGTACAAGGCTTAACACTTACAGTTTTCAAATCAGTGAGCTGAAATACAGGATTCGTGAGTTCGAATCCCATCTCTGCCAAGTTATTTTGGAGGACTGGCGATGGTCATTTCGGCAGGACTCATTCATCTCTCACCGTGGAACCTTGTGTCGACAATATTTGTGTGAGAGCAGTCAGTGGCTTGGAAAGAATGACATCTGCAGTAAATCGTGAAATGAATTTCAGGAATACATGGATATGTGTATTGGCCGCCGCAATATAACGGAAGTAAAGTTGAAACCGGCGTTATACACCGTACAAACAAACAAACTGGTCTTTATTGATTACCCTCTTTTCCTATGGTGCGAAAGTCACGTGTTAAGTACTGAAGTGAATCGACACAATAGCTCACAGTTCTCGCATACCTAGACGTCTGATCTCTTTTGTACAGACAGCATTTTCATGCTCCCAATCTTGCTCTGCTATCTTCGATACCTAATGAATCAGTGAAGGTTTTTTTTTTCCCCACTATCCATACTGAATCAATCAGTCGATCCAAAAGAATAGCTGGTTTCTTGAATCATTTTGATTAGATGGGAAGTTGGACGAAAGGAAAAACAAAGCCTAAACCCTTACAGCGCCAGGCGAAAACATATATATATTCGGACGACGTAGATTAAGACTGGACTTTGCAAAGAGTGTGCAGTCTGATCTTGGATCTATACTGTCAACTTGTTTAGTTAAGCCTGTTAGGTATAAAACCTTTTTGAGTTTTAGTGGATTCTATTTTCAGTCGTGGAAAGGCCGTGTTAATATATTTAGCGTTCAAAGAGTTTAGATAAGAAAAAATATAAGCCATGCTCTGGAAAAGAGGCTTAATGTATCTCCGGGATGCATGATACCAATCAAGCTGTCACATAGTTATAGGTCCATTACAGTAACTTTCTTAACAACCGACTTAATCTTGAGGTAGACTGGTCCTTGGGCAGACAGAAAATTGACCAATTGCGAAATGTTTCAGCCCAGGTCAGCCTGTGTGGATTGTCGATGCTTTTCGCCAATGCATTATGCCCCCTTTTCACAGAGCATGGCTCATACATAAGTCACGTGACAAACCGGAATAAAGGGCAGAGTTGATAGCTATGGTATGTTTTGACTAATAACCCTATGACAGTAATTAGAAACAGACGACTCCTTGAGGTTTTCTTGTGAAATACGGATAACCAACATGGAGTAAGGTTTAATGCTTGTATTCCTGTCAAATGTTGTGGCAAAGGGAGATATTGCTCAATACAAATGATTTCTCTTTTGACGTCGGTCTGATGGAAGACGGAGAAAAACGTCTATTGGTTGTCTGCAGTTTTTAACAAGTCTACTTTCATAATTCTGTGTGTATAATGCGGACTGTTGACGACCACAAACACGTAAGTGATTTTTAAGGCAAAGGAGTTTTGTTAAATAAAAATGATGGCCATGTCTTCTGTAGTTCTTTGTGCTGCATCGTCATCAGTGTCTTCTTCTCCTTCATCATCATCAACAGCAGCAGCAACAGCAACAGCAGCTTCATAATCATCTTCCAGCGTCTTCCTCCTCCTACTCCTTGTACGAAGTCATAACACTCCAAACATAGGTCAGCAACCTTTTTGTTGGCTTTTTATCGGTCAGGCTCAGCGTACTCGGGTGTAACAGGCAAGTAACTATAAAGTCTCAGGATATTACTGGTGAAACCCAGGAATGACATAACCAGCTGAACTGTTGCCGTCATGTTTCTGAAATAAGGTTAATGGCGGCGTGCGACACCAGTCAAACAATCTTTCTAACATATTAGTACAGCATAAGTTCTGACTGGGCGTATGAGCTACTGAAACTGCTGCCACACTTTTTTCAAAATGTTTAACATTTTGAGTCTGTGCAAAATTATTGGAATTTCCGTCTATTTTCGTCACTGGCTACCCATATGGACGACGCCTATAGAAGGCTGTCAGTTGTGTTAAGGGGGATAGTGCAAGATACACTTGACAAAAACCATCCTAAGTTATGCCTGGTTCTTTAACGTGCTCGGTGTATAGCACTGACACACTAGACCTCAGTTTAACATCTCATCCGAAAAACATTAGCTTATAGCTTATACTCCGAATTATTTCATGCTCAAATTATCACGATTTTACTACGTGTATGTGTTTGCATGACTTTTTTCAGCGTTCGAACCAGGAAGTCATCATCAAACACGACATAAGACATGACACAGGTCC
This sequence comes from Tridacna gigas, assembly GCA_945859785.2. Classification (NCBI taxonomy): domain Eukaryota; kingdom Metazoa; phylum Mollusca; class Bivalvia; order Cardiida; family Cardiidae; genus Tridacna; species Tridacna gigas. Next base: position 43,535,964 of record OX244030.2, on the reverse strand, counting down.
ACCAAGTAATATACCATGTTCATCTTCGGCTTTGGAACCCGTTTCTGACATAACAGATAGTGGTGTATATACAGATGGAACCATGATCGAAAGTAATCGGGACCGAAGGCTCACCAGGAAAGAACTATTTGCCACGGGTTATATACTTGGCACTGTGCTTTGTGAAACAATGGCCTACTTCAGTGTGATTGGAAACCTTGTTTTATACTGTTCATCAAATCTGCAGTTCTCCGTCTATAGCAGTGTCACCATCGTCTTAATTTTCAGTGGTGAGCTTTTTTTTTTTAAATCAATCAAGTTTTTCATTAATTGCCAAATACAAAGATAAAGAAAAGTACATGCTGAAAGCTCCTTACCAAACGATCACGTGTTTCTATGATCATGGAGGGAAAGATTGACTGAATGATGTTTTTACGCTGTTTTCAATATTATTTCGGTCATATCACGGCGACAGCTCACATACCGCTCTCTTATTTATGTATGGAGAGGAAGAAACATTTGAAATTTGAACTTGATCTACGCCGTTCTTACGAACATGAAAGTTCGTAACAAATGCATAGCTCAGATATTAACTGCTACGGCTGGGATTCGAACCCGTGCGGTAAAGATTCTCAATATTTGAGGTTCAAAAGACCAATACATTAACCCCTGAGCTAAAGAGAATTCTCCCTAACGTAGTTCTCAGGTATTGATTTTATACTGGAAGAATCTATGCCGTAAGAAAGGAGTGATCTTCCGTAACACCGTTCGCTAAAGGTTTTCATGAATAAAAATTTTGCCCCCCCCCCACCTCCCCCCACTGCCGACCCACAAAATTTTTCATCATTTCTCAGGGTAACATTTAAATAAACAACCCTTGTACCTTTAAGAGTTGTTGCTTTGAAGGGGAAGACGGGCGACCAGGCGAACATTCGGACAAAGAACAAAGTTCTATTCCCCAACAGTGGTGAGTTTAATAGGCAGACTGCCACAGAAATCGCAGTCTAAATCCATTTGTTTTTGCGAAATTGTTGTGATACACAGTCTATTTCGTCATGGTTTTGTAAACAAACCGAAATCGAAAAACTGAAATAGGAAATAAACGTTTTTTTTTTTATGACGGATTTCCAGAAAGATTTATTGTACTATATTGATTGTAAATGATCTATCCAATACTTGCAATTTTTCATTAAACGAATAAATCTAAGCAAAAAGAAAAAAAATCGTTAAAAAAGAGAAAAAGAACACCGCGGGAAAAGATCACGTGACTTGATACCATCTGGAGAATTCGTATCCTGGAAAACTCGTACCCTAATCTCGAGAGCACGAGTTCTCTGGAGAACTCGTACCCCACAAATAGATATAAATAGGTTGATCAGTATGTTTTCAAGTTCTATTTTTCAAAACTGACTAGACTCTAGCATTTGTTTTTGTTTTTGTGTGGTTTTTTTTTTTCAGTTTTATACAAAAATTCTATGGATTTATAATGATACACAGATTTGATGAAATAGCACACAGAGTTGCTTCTATTATGCAGGATTGTGAGAATCCCGTGAAAATCAACTTATGAGCGGGAAAAAAAAGTCGTGCCTCTTCGCCCTACGTACCGCACACCTCAAAAGAGTCTCTGGTCCTTTGGTTTTGGGCGGATTGCGCAGGCTGACAAGGGTCGATACTTTTTGCAGATGCATTAAGTGCCCTTTTCTCATAGCATAGCTCATTTATCTTCTTTCCTAAATGTTTAACGTTTAGACAAACAACCTATTCATTTTACATGTCTGCAGCAGACAACTTTTCAAAATATTGTGGGAAGAGGAGAAGCTGCAAGTTACCGCAATTTCTCCTTTTGTCACAATGGTTTCCATCACAGCAAAACACCATCTTCCACATTAATTATCAAAGTTTGAATTGTCGTCTGCATGCTTTTCTGTTTGGGACAGTCCAAAAATTGCTCTTTGTTAAAAGACTGAAAAATGTTACATTTATTTTTAACATGTCTGGTACTAGTAATATGTATAGGCCACCTTTATTTTTTTTTTTGTCATCAGGTAAGATTCTTGCCTATTCGGTAGAATTAGCATATTGTACCAAAATTTAATTGAACGATTTCTCCTTTCCAAAAATATTTTGGCTTATCTGAGCACACATTACAAACATTTATTAGAGGTTTATTCCTTTTGAAAATGAGCCAAAATGGATCATCACCAGTTTTGTGTCCTTGACTTTTGAAAAAATATGCATTTCTGAGCATGTTAATAGCATATGGCCAACAATTCCTAGAATATTATAACAATGTGGAACATGTACTGTTTTGTGCCTTTACACTGGCAAAATTGAAAAAAAAAAATGTTTTTTCTCATTCATTTGATTCCTAACTTGTTTGTTTACATCTACCAAAATATATTGAAATCAAAGACCAATAAACTATTTGAAAACATTGATGCCGACCTCTCCTGGCTTCTTTTTTTAAAGAAGCCAACTTGTCTACCCTGTAGTGGACTTAACCCTTGACCTGCTGAATAAGTTCCACGAAACTTTCGAGGTGATAGTAAACACCCGTATGTTGCTATTTCAAACTTAATTTTGGGAAAAAAACATCTCCTTATCGGACAGTGAAGATCCAAGATCAGACTGCACGTTCTGCGCAGTCTGACCTTAATCTACACTGTCCGCCAAAGGTCAGTGAGTCGCGCTTAGCAGCTTAAGGGTTAAAAGCAATTTCTTTGCTTCTTTTACTTTCAGGAACCTTAAACATTATTCCTATATTTGGCGGGTTTGTCGCCGACGCTTGGACTGGCAAATTCAAAGCTATTGCTGGGGCTGGTTTCATTTATGTTCTAGGTAAAATCTGTTTATCTGCTGCTTTACTTTGTTTTAAAGATATATCTATACTCACATCTATATTCATTTTAGCCAGTTTTTCATCTTTATTTCATGAAACTATAATCGTTTTTGTTTCTTCATGCCAAATGATTGCCACTGACGGCTGCAAGGTTGGACAGATTAAGATGGATAGAAAATGAATTCGATTTTTTTGGCAGCCGTAAAAAAGTCATTGTTGTTGTTTTAAATGAGAACAAATCCCTTGACTTTCTCTATCCCTTACACCACGTATATTTGTAATGTATCTATGTTTACACAGCAGACCAAGTTCTGAACCGTCCTACACACTTCCAAGTTTAAACAGCGTGTAATAATAATAATAATATCTCTTTATCCCACAATGTTTTCTAATCTTTCAAAGACAAATCCCATCATTTGTGCAAGATTGTATTTGTCGTCTGCAAGTGCTTTCAACGTGGATGAGTCTGACGTTTTGTCCTCTTGAAAAGAGTTGAACTTTTATTAATCGTGGAAGAGAATTTTTGAAAACCTCCATTCGAACCCAAAATCCTTTGCTAACAGACCAGTACACTTAAGCTGATAATTTGTACTGTGCAGAGATTCTTTATTTTTGAACACACGATGCAATTAATTAACCCTTTTCCACAGAGTCCCGAGTTTTAACAACCCTGACAATGATTACTTCTGAAAACACTGTAAGAAAAGGAGAAAATGCTGGTAACCAGCATTTTCTCCTTTGCCAACAATGTTTTCAACTCTTTCAAAGAAAGAAAGCATCATTTGAGCTACATCAAAGTTGTCGTCTGCAAATGAATTTCAATTTGGTCGAGTACAACTTTTTGTCATTTGGTTAAGAGTTAAAGGGTCGCTTGCGACCAACTGTAAACACATCGGGTAAATGTAGAATGCATATTATTTAAAGTATGGATATTATTTTCAGTTTGACAATGTGTGACAATACGGTCTATCAAACTTCAAGTCGCTGACAGAGAAATGAATCGTAAACCCAGAAGTAAAGTTGCCAACTCTCATTCTCGTTTTAAGATTTATTTTGTTGCCAGCGACTAGAACTTTGGCAGACTGAACTGTAACACATTGTCAGGCTCATAAAAGTACTCATACTTTGAAATGTTATAGATTAAGTTTGCATGCAGTTTGACCCACGAATTGTTTACTTTTGGCCGCTAGTGGACCTTTAACTATGTTCGGAGTTTCGAAACAATAGGCCCCGTACACACTAACCGTTCATAAAACTATTCTTAGACTATTTCTCAAGAATTGACTAGATTTCAAAGTTACGCAATTTCTGATTTGCGAAACCAAATGGTTACTTTCTAACTCTAGAATTTCTAGAATAATTCTAGAATAACATTGAAATTGCAGTTAAACTGGTTAGTGAATACAGGCCCAGATGCCTTAGGTCAACCAGTCTCTTTGTGGATCTACACTGTTTGATATTCTCAACATTTCTTACATTTTGTGTTCCAGCAAAATAGCTTTCACATGGCATTATATGGGCATTTTTTACTTGCTGAAATTACCCACTTTACAATTTGCCCAAGTATAATTACGTGCGAGTATGTGTGCATTTATACAGAATAGGGTTGATTTTTTTTTTTTTTATCACACATTTAGGTTTATTGTTGCTCTGTGCAAGTGCGGTAAATTATAAGGACATCTTTAACGCCAAAGAGGAATTAAATATCGTAAGTAAACATTACAGGCATTTTCAGTTCTATCAAACAATACATGGATCACCAATATACGTTTTCTTTCCATTCTTGAACATGTGAATTGAATGAACTTTAAAAAAATTGCTTAGTTTGTCGTGAATAAGCAAACGCTTTCTGTTCAGGCTTTGGCTGCAGTATAGTCTGGTCAATTATTATGCATGTTTTTAATTTTTTAAACAATTGATTTGTCTCTTTTCTGGTCAGGAGATACAAAATGTGTCTTTGGAAATAACAGATGATAGGTCCAGACGTCACAACATACTATTCGTGTAAATGCACAATGACTTTAACTACTGTTTAGTTATTTTACTGTTGTTTGATTTAATACATCAAAAAACCAAGACATTTACGAGAATTGTAGAATCTACATCTTAGGGAAAAAATCTGAATATTTTCTTTTAAAGGGACAGTCAGATCTTTCAAAATTATTTACCATAAATTCACATTAAATTATCTGGCCGTTTCATTTCGAAAGATCGGCAAATCACTTAAAATAATGTATACATGAGCCGTGGCCTGTGCAAATGGAATTCAATGTATTTGCAAAACTATTGGCCCTGGTCAGCGTGCTTAGTCCGCACAAGCTGACCTGGGTCGAAAATTTCAGCTATTAGTCAATTTCCTGTATGCTCGACGACCAATCTACCTCAGGATTCAGCCGGTTGTTAGACAAAACGGATCTTATGGATCCATAGTTATGTGATGACTTGCTTGGTATAATACATCACGGAGACGCATTAAACCCCTTATTACCAGAGAACGACTCATACATAATAAAGCCATGCTCTGGCAAAAGGGGGCTTAATGCATCTCCATGACGCATTGTACCACTCAAGCCATCCCACAACTATGGATTCATAATAGCCACATTTTAACAACCGACTGGATCATGAGATAGACTGGTCCTTGGACATACAGAAAACTGACCAATAGCGAAAAGTTTCGGCCCAGGTCAGCCTGTGCAGACAGCGCAGGCTGACCTGAGTCGATACTTTTCGCAGATGCATTAAACCCTCTTTTCACATATCATATACTTTGTCTTTCATCAAATTCAGAATGGAAGGAACGTCCTTTTCTTCCTAGCGCTGGTATTCATTGCCACGGGAACTGGGGGTGTCAAAGCGAACATTGGACCTTTTGGAGCACAACAAATAAAACATCTGGGATCGGGCGTGGTGCAGTCATATTTCATTTGGTATGCAAGTAAGATATAATGTTGGAAATGTCTATGCAATAAAAACAAGTTGTAACAAGAAATGAAAAGGCTATCATAAATTTACAGAATGATTTTTTTCACTGGTAATCGAGTCTGCATTCAAAACTATGGAGTTAAATCAATTTTGATCATATCAAGTGCTTTTTCAGGTTTACAGAGAGCCTGAACTTTTTATAAAAAAAAAACAAACTTTTTTGGTGCTTTGTTGCAAAAGTAATTCTAACTATCAGTTAATAGACCGATCGATCATTCAATCAGTCGATCAATAAATAGACCGACCGACCTACCAGGCAACCAACCAAGCAACCAATCATATCTCGAGAATTCCAGTGTTATCTATGCTTACGTTTGTTGCAGGTATTATTGGTTTAGAAACGTAGGGGCTGTCATTGCTTATACCTGTGTGGCTTATGTTCAACAAGAAATTGGTTTTCACATCGGTTTTTTGATACCATGTGTTTTGATGCTGTCTTCCATCATTGGATTTATATCACTGAAGTCGTTATATCAGGATCAAATAGCCACTGGTACGTACAAAAATTGATCCGTAATAACCAATAACCAATCATTTGAACGCTATTTCTAGTTCAGCAGGATCTGTATTCACCAACCATTCTAAATTACATCCTTAGTCTTATTCTATGATTAAAAAAAAAAAACAGTGACCCAATTTGTGATTGGCTAAACCAGCTAGTTCAGCCAATCAGAAATTGCGTTAAGTATGAAATTTGGAAAACTCATAAGAATGAAGCAAAGACTGTTAAGAATGATCGGTGAATATGGGCCCTGGAATCTTAGACTGGTCGATCGAATGGCAGAGATTTTCTGCCAATTAGATAACGATATTTGGAATTTAGAATACAAACAATGTGCAGAATAATTGGTGATTACAGCCGATATTTATTCATTTATGATTTTTGTTCGTCTGCCGGCGGCACAGACCGGGACATACGAGAAAAGTAAATTATCTCGTTGTCTAGAGGTACTCTCGTGCCAACGACTTAACTAGCTCGTGACCATAGCGTTGCCAGATGGCAACCATCTTACCCACGATGAAATATCTGATGACCATAAGATACACAAACTTATCCAATATGAAATTTTATAAATAAATTTATAGAGTTTCCGAGATGTTCATAGGACACATATTTTGTGGCCAAGGAATACCACGGGATGATTATCAAATGAAAAAATATCATGGGCTGTCTTAGGTTCTTGCTTTGATTGGATGATTATCTTATGGCCACGAAATAATATCTTGTGGCCTCGAGATAACTATTACTTGGTAACGAAATCATTAAGCCATGGTTACAAGACAATGTTTCTTTTCTCTTATGTCACTTCTGTGCTGCCGTACTTGGCTGCCCAAACTTAAGTGTGTATTATTTTTTTTTCCGAGTACAGGGTGCCCTAGAGTATCCGCTACCATTTCAAGAGTATGCCATTTTATCATTTTTAGCAAATTTCAATTGTTCAAATAAGCTTAGCAAGGGAGACTACTATGATAATATTAACCTTTAAATTTAATTTGAAGGTGGAATTCTTGGAACGGCTTTCGGTTTATGTGTGGCAACTGTTTCCGGTTTTAAACGCCACTTCCTGTCACGTGCACACAGAGAACACGGGAAAAATTATGAGGATGTAATGGTGCGTGGTGTTAAAGCGGTTATTAGATTACTTCCGATTTTTGGTCTATTTGTTGTGTATTGGGCTGTTTACTGGCAGGTATCGGGTTATTTTTTCTTTATTATAAGTATTGTTATTGTTGTCAAAACCTGCGTAACCAAATGTTCATACCTATTCAGTTTTTCGTTGTTTGTGAACTTACGCTGGTGTATTCAGAAATATTTGATATGCCTTTTCGCCTCTGTTTTTGATAATTCACGATTTAAAACAAAAAAATCATTTGCGTTGTACACTTAAGTATGTGAAAATAACAGCAGAAAAGTTTAGTGAAAATTGAATCCTGAGTGTTTTGTTCGGTTTTATACTTCAGACATAACAATTTCAAATAAATCCAATAACAGAGTCATTGCACAGTTTTAGCGAAGTATAGTTTTATAATATCAATATGCTAATAATACAATCTGCCATGAATCAACACCTTAAGTAGACATAAATGCGGTCTCGAGTATTGCAAGGCAGTATAAGGCCACTGGCTACTGCACCATTTTTTTTATATTTAATTTGAAGTCTGATCTGCTGAGAAAGATGGCTACTGTCTTTGATTTTCAAAATTTTGAACAATTGATCACGTAAAAGCCCTTGTAGCAGTATATTTAACTCAAGATCTATGTTTGATAATGCGAGGGGTGTTTGAAAGGATTTCGGAAAAGGTTCAAAACTTATCTGTTAATGCCAATAGTAGGTAAGGATTTTCATAAGAGCCAATTTGATATGAGTCATGCTATGTGAAAAGGGGCTTAATGCATCTGCGAAAAGTGTCGATCCAGGTCAGCCTGCGCAGTCCGCGCAGGCTGACCTGGGCCGAAAGTTTCCGATATCAGTCAGTTTTATGTATGTCAAAGGACCAGTTTACCTTATGATACAGGCGGTTGTTAGACAAAGTGGATTTTATGGATCCCTGCTTGGTATGATGCATCACGGAGATGCATTAAGCCCCCTTTTGCCAGAGCATGGCTAATATATTATGCACATAATCGAAAGAGAAAACATGATAGTGGTGTCTCTGATGCACAATCTACAGTCACTTTTGCAACGTCGGGTAACGTTGAGTAGGACAAATTTTGGATTTGGCCACATGTGTAGGTACCTTTTGAGAGCAAAAAAGACATGTTTCCAATTTACGTGACGCTTTACTGCCGTTTCGCCACGGCCTACAAGTCGTCACGGGCTGAAATATATTCCGTAGATAACGGAAGTAGAGTAACCTTAAAAATGGAACTTGAACAGAGGCATTCCGTAATTTCTTTTGCGTTTTAATTAGAAAAAAGAAAACGGAGACGCTGTCCGTCATTACGGACACCTGCGGGACAAGTTCATCGAAGAAAGCCAGCATATATGAGTAGTTCAACGTAATGAAAAAAGATCTTTGGACTTTTTTAATGACTGCTCAAGATGTGGACTTCCCGACACGACGTCAGGAAAAGCTGGCGAAAGAAGGGAGTTGCTACAGACTGATAGAAGGCTTACAATAAGAGCGATAGACTTAAAGGTTGGGCTAGCAGATCTACAGTATATTCGAATGTTACTAGAGAGCTCGGCAGCCGCATGTTTAAAGATTGTGCGCACTGGATACCAAGAATTCTAACAATTGAACAGAAACATCTGAGAGTAGAAGCTGCGAAGTCATTTCTTAAACAGTATCGAAATGATGGCCACCGTTTCATGAAATCAATAATCACAACCGATGAAACTCGGATTAGTGAAAACCGGGGTTGGTGCAACAGACTATACCAGGGTTATACCAGGGCTATTTCTCAAGCTTATAGGAGATGTGTTTATAAATAACTTGTGCAAATGTAACCAGTGCTAGATGAATCGTTCCAGGTGGCCTTTTTTGATTAAACGTTTATTTTTCAAATTCGCTGCATCGATTGCCGTTTTAAGTAGTCCAGTTCCGTACCCAGAATGCCCAAATTAGATCGGTCTGTATTTGTAAAATGCCGACCAACGGAAGATAATTGGGTAGACAGTTATTATTAAAGTATTATTCGACTTTGAGTTTAGTTGAATGTTGCTGACATTATTTTCTAAATTTATTATATTGTTACTGTAACCATTTGATATCTTGACAAAAGCATTTGGTCCGATATCTGTATCACATTTTCAGGTTATCAACCGTGATCTGGTACAAGCAGTGGAGAAGAAAGACAGGATGGTGGCTTCCTTTAGCACCATTGCAACGCACCATCCATCCCAGTCCTCTATTGTCACTAAGGCAACACCCACAGAGTTTAGGCATTGAGTTTTAGGTATTGATGCATCCTGCATATTGACTGGATCTACCTTCGGGTGATACTAGATTTTCCGAACCTTGAAACAAGAGTTGTGCGGCAGTAGGTTTGATGATGTTGATCATCTACCCACAGCAGTCAGGGAAAACATCCGTAAAATCCCACCGGAACATTTCAGGTCATGCTTTGACAAGCGGATAAGCGGAAGAAATTTGTATCATGTATAGGAGAATACTTAAAAAAGATGTAAGATTGAAGCGTTCCAGGTAGATTTTGTAGATGCTATATTTCCTTCATGAGTCATGAGTTGCCCCGCTCAGTGTTACCGGACGTTGCCAAAGTGACTGTGGATGGTGCATCAGAGCAATTTGCATCTATTTTCTTTTGGATTATGTGCATAGTATATCAAAATGTCACTTGTGAAAATTCTATCCTGATAATAGCATTTATAAATTAAACCTTTTCCAGATACTTTTCGAGCAGTCCCATTTATTAGTGTATTATCTTGTATTATTTAATTATGAATGCACAAATCCCGAGGAATCAATCACGGTATATGCAGTTCTAAATTTACCCTTATTTTCGGGGGAAATAACGGCATTGTACATCATTTTTTTTAGTGATTTACGCACTTAAAACAACATGCCATGCCTGTGGGGAGGTAATTTCGCCTATTCTAGTGTCTCTGTATCTTGAAGACTTAGAGTTATTTTTGCAAGACAAATTGAGCACCGTTATTTTGATTGATGATATTGTCCTCATTTTATTACTTTTTGCTGACGATATGGTGCTTTTGGTAATTCGCCTGAAGACTTACAAAAAAATCTTAATTTACTTCATACTTATTGTAAACAGTGGCGACTGGAGGTCAATGACTCTAAAACTAAAGTTATAGTATTTAGGAAAAGAGGTCGTCTAAAACGAAATGAAAGTTGGACGTATGGAGAGAGATATCTTGAAGTAGTCGACTCATTTAATTATCTTGGCACAGTCTTTAACTATACTGGTAGTTTTTGCTTGAATAATGAATTCATTATTGGTAAAGGTTTAAAGGCACTGTCGATGCTATTACTGAACTGTAAAAATATACCGTTAAGGCCTAAAACACTATGCCAGTTGTTCGATTCTTTTGTTGGGTCAATTTTAAATTATTCATCAGAAATTTGGGGTTTTACGAAATCGAAGGAAATTGAAAGAATCCATTTAAAATTTTGTAAACGTGCACTGAAAGTTCCTACGAATTCTTGTAATATGGGTGGTTATGGCGAATTATGAAGGTACCCTATCTTTGTTTCGCGTTATTATAGAATTATCAAATATTGGTGCAAGGTCATCAATACAGATAATGTTATTCTAAACAGGTTATATAACTTGGCTGTTAATGATTTTCAGGTAGGAAAAACAAATTGGGTTTCATGGGTTAAACGTATTTTAGATAATTATGGTTTTTCTGACGTATTTTACACTTATGATCTCTCTAAATTGAAAGTTTTCCCCAGAGTTTTTAAACAACGTGTAATTGATTGTTTCATGCAGGAGTGGCATGAGTCTGTTAATAGCAATTCAATATTAGCAGAATATAAGTTTTTTAAAAGTGGTTTTACATACGAATATTATCTGGACTTGGTACCTTATGACTTAAGAGTCTATATTACAAAACTGAGATTATCAGCTCACTCACTAAGAATTCAGGCAGGTAGATATGGTCCAAACAGAGTTCCAAGGAACGAAAGATATTGCATTTTTTGCGATTTACATGATATTGAAGACATTTATCATTTTGTTTTTATTTGCCCCTTATATGCTCCATTAAGAGCCAAATATCTCAACAAGAAATTTTATCTTAGACCGTCAATGTTCAAATTGTGTCAGTTATTTCAAGTAGTAGATAAGAATGTATTACGAAATTTTTCTAGATATATTAAACAAGCTTTTTACGTAAGAAATGTTGAAATTAATGTCATAGAAAGTACTTAATGTTCTTTACTCATTCATTATATACATTCCAACTATAAATGATTAAGTCTTTTGTACTGTATTCTTGGAATTATCTTTTTTCTTCAAGTTAGAACTCTCCCCCCCCCCCCAAAAAAAAAGCATAAAAACATACACACACATTCCCTATATTTTATATGTATGTATACATTAAGATGAAGAGAGTGTACTCACGTGACATTTGTTAATTTTTTGTGCTGCATAGTATGAAGACGATGTATGTAACGTACAAGTCTGAATAAAATTTTGTTCTGTTTTATGTTCTGTTTTGTGATTTTTTTTTTATTGTGTTATTGTGTTATTTTTATATAAACAAATAGGAAAATAACTCGGTCTAGTCCCTCAAGAAACTCTTTCATTCCACTTTCGATGTAAATGTTACGGAACTGTCTTTTTGTGTATGCACATTCCAAACTAAGCTGCACCTGTAAAAAGTGATGATGCAGGAAGCTTGTTTGCCTATCATTTGTCATCATGTATGTGATAAATACATGTAGGATCTCAAATTCGTCTTTAGGTAATATCATTTTTATTAAACTCTTTGAATTAAATATGGCGCTCGCTAAGCTGCAGATCATATAATTTTAGTCATACATAAGCTTTCATGTAAGATCCTCTATATATCACTTGACTTACGTTCCCTGGCTATAACGCGCCATACAAACAGTTTGTCTGTCCCTGTACTGTTTATGTTTGACTTTTCTTTGGATCAGATGACAAATGAGGGTCGTTATTGAAGTTTTGTGTTTCTTTCCAGATGAGCACGTCTCTATTTCTTCAAAGCGAGCGCATGACGATAACTGTTGACGATGTCCGACTTCCGGCAGCCATTTTGAGTGTTTTTAACGGCATAGTAGTCATATTTCTCATTCCGTTGATGGATCGGGTCGTCTACCCAGTATTAGAGAGACGCGGGAGGAAACCATCTAACCTACACAGAATAGGTTTTAAACAGCATACTTGTTTCTGTACTCTTTATTAGAGACTTGTCCAAATCCAAAGCATTTGCAGACGATACATTAAAGGGTTAAAAAAAACTTTATATGTTACCAATCAACCCTTTGTTTTTAAGACCCAGAGAAAAGAATTTAAATCAACTGTAGGGATAGGAGAAATTGCCGGTAACCAGCATTTTTTCATCTTGTTCCACAAAGGATGTTTCTGCCCTCTCATTTAGAATTCCGGGAATAGGCATCGCATTCGAAATTTGTCTCTGTTTATGCCTTTAATTCGACAGGGTCTAAAGATTAAACATTTAGTCCAGGATAAATCTTTACCTTGAGAATTTGGACTTTCAATGTCCTTGACACAAAGGGGAGACCAGTATCAGACTGGTGTTTGACTTTAAATTTTGATAAATTTTGAAATTTGCAAGCTTCATTTTAAAATCAGGTTGTTGATCCTAACTAACTGCTAATCTCATTGAACGTTTTAATTCAGCGTGCAAAGGTTTAATTCATTCTTGCCACCCATGCATAAACATGTGTGTGTGTGTTTGTGTGTGTGTGAGAGAGAAAGAAAGAAAGAAAGAAAGAAAGAATGAATATATAAATAAATAAATAAATTGAGGCATCCAACATTTCATTCACAAAGAAGTTTTCAGTCGCTGCTGATATAACTACACAAGCACCTCTGATGCATTAAACCCCCTTTTCATATAGCATGACTTTCTCATTAAATTGGCCCGCAGCATGCGAAATGAGACCTTCGGAAATTTGCGTAAAGTGTCGTCCCGGATTAGCCTGCGCAGTCCGCGCATGCTAATGGGAGACAGCACTTTACGACTACCTGAGATTTTTTTTCATACAGTAGACTTTCGTGAAACAGAAAATCGCACAAAAACGGGAAGTGTCTTCTCGAATTAGTCACAGACTGCACAGGCTGATCAGGGCGACACTCTTTTACACATATGTCCAAAGGTCCCTTTTCGTGTGTTGCCAATTTTTGCGTTCATCGAAGGAAGGTAATCATGTTAACCATGACATAGAATTGGAATTGTGTTTTATGCTGCTTTCAACATTATTAAAATGGCGCGCAACACACGAAAGGGGGCATTCGAACGTATGCGTAAAAGTGTGTCGTCCCAGATCAGCCTGTGCAGTCTGTGACTAATCCCAAAAGACACATCCCGTTTTGTGCGATTTTCTGTTTCACGAAGGTTTACTGTATGAAAAAATCTTAGGTAGTCGTAAAGTGCCGTCTGGGATTAGCCTGTTCGGACTACGCAGGCTAATCCGGAACGACGCCTTACGCAAATGTCCGAAGGTCTCATTTTGCATGTTGCAGGCCATTTCAGATATATCAAGGTGATAGCTAAGATATTGTATGTCCTGGGTTTCAACAGTACTACACTGGGGCTCTCAAGTGTCTTTTCCAAGGACATTCTCACGGAAACCCCTGTGCTTCCAACGAGGATCGAACCCGTAAGGGGGCTCCAGGCTACGACTCAACACCTTACCAATGAGTCACGCATGGAGAGAGAAGAACTGAAACGTAAAAATGTTCCTCACTGTTTTTTTTTTGTTGTTGTTTTTTTGTAGGTTTAGGTATTATTCTCGCCACCTTCGCCATGGTTTATGCAGGAATCTTAGAAATAGAGCGAAAAGATCACATCAAACAACATGGGTCCATCGAACAGTCGCTGTCTAGCGAGATGTTCAACGTTTCGAGACTCAGCATGTTTGTCCAGATACCGGAGTTTGTTTTGATTGGTACAAGTGAAGTGTTCACTGTCATTTCTGGTAAGAATAAATTTGTTAAAAAGTTGCCGAGTCGTAATAAGGTAGCTGAGCTTTTAACTGTATACAGAACAAGTACATGCATGTATATTTTCCCACCTTGAAAGCATTTGTTGATGAAAAAATTTAATGTTGTTCATACAATGGAATTTTTCTTTAATTGGTTAGAAAAATTTTTTGGAAAAGGAGACAATGCCGGTAACCAGCGCTTTACCCTTTTTTCCAGCAATCATATTTTAAATGAACTTCTGTCTCAGCGTTGTTAAAACTCGCATTTCTGTGGTAAAGGGTTAATCTTTCAAGAAGTTGCCGAGTCTCGGTAGCTTCGTTTGTAAAACATTTGGACTCTTAGATGTATACCATACGAAAAAAATGTAGACTTGTCTAAACTGAAAGCATTTGCAGATGACATGATAAATACATAAATGTATTGGTAAAATTTGTCTGTGATTGGGTAGTAGCTGGTTACTAGCATTTTCTCCTTTTAAAACAGTGTTTTCAAAAGGCTTCTTCCTCACTGTCGTTAAAACACGGGTTTATGTGGTGAGAAGTTACAACCGGTTCTAGTTCGAATACTGGCTTCGCCAAGAAAACCTGAGCCATACTCTTGAAAAATGGGTTAAATGCATCTCCGTGATCCATGATCCCAAGCAAGTCATCACATAATTATGGATCAATAAAATCCAGTTTGTATAACAAGCGACTGATTCATGGGGTACACTGGTCCTTTGACACGCAGAAAATTGACCTATAGCGAAAGGTTTCGGCCCAATTCAGCCGTGCAGGTTGACCTGAGTCGATACTTTTCGCAGGTGCATTAAGCCCCCTTTTCACAGAGCGCGGCTCACCTGTTTTGAACTTATAAATCATTCGTCTTTGATGATAACTTAGAGAATTCGTTTAGGTAAAGAGTTAAAAGAAAGAAAAGACAGACGATGGTTTTATTTCAACCGAACTTTGTTGTTTTTACTTCAGGCCTAGAATTTGCCTACACTCAAGCTCCAAGTTCTATGCAGGGTTTAATAATGGGTATCTTTCTGTTTACCTCGGGGCTCGGAAGCTACCTTGCATCCCTGATCGTCTTTATAGTCCAGACATGGAGAAGTAGTGGTATGCTCGATTATTGATATCCTTTTCCTTTATTTGTCAAAATGAATGAATGAATGAATTAATGAATTAATGAATTAATTAATTCGAAGAGTGATCAATTTTTTCACTCATTTACAGATTATAGATGAATAAATAGCCAACTGAAGGCATTTCAATTAATTAATTAATTAATTAATTAAAAACAGGTGAGCCGCGCTCTGTGAAAAGGGGGCTTAATTAATTAATTGAAATGCCTTCAGTTGGCTATTTATTCATCTATAATCTATAAATGAGTGAAAGAATTGATCACTCTTCGTTCACCTATTTTACATTAATCTTGGAGATATTTGGAATGTTACAGTATATTAATTAATGTAGGGTATTCATGTGGACTGTGTAGATCAATATCTAGTTTCATAGGACGTGCAGTCTGATCTCAGATCTACAGCGTCTATATCGTCAGACGATCTTGTACACGTATATGTGTGTAAACAAACTTAAAACTACAATACCGGTAATTACGTGTTTTCTCAATGGAATTTAGCTCTCAAGAAGTAAGTATAACTTTCAGCATTAACTTCGGTCGGTCACATCGGTCAGAGCACCTGTCTGTGTATTCCTATTGTTTACCAGCCTAAACGTATCACACTCTCGCCAAGGCACTGGTTGCATTTAACTCTTTACCGCACAATCCCGACTTTTAACGACCCTGAGAAAGAAAGCTTTTGAAAACATTGTGGAAAAAGGTGAAAATGCTGGTAACCAGCGTTTTCTCCTTTTCCCACAATGTTTTCTACCCTATCCAATACATAAATCACCATGTAAGCTATACTTAATTTGTCGTCTGCATATACTCTCAATTTGGTGCATTCTAAAATTTTGTCGTTCGGTAAAGGGTAAAAAAAGGATGTAGGAACAGCACTCATCTATGACAGAGGCATTGATCTGTCGCAATAACTTTCAATCAGAAGTTTGATCCAGCAGGATCTCGAAGTTACAACCCCCAAGGCATAATGCGGCACTGACAGGGGCAAAGTAGATCTCTATTTTGAAAAAAAAACCAACAGATTACAGTTTAGAACAAAATCTTTATATGAAAATTCATACAACCTATGTATCATCAGATTATATACGAGCTATGCTCTGACAAAAGGGGGCTTAATGCATCTATGTGTGATACATTATACCATTCATGTCATCACATAATCATGGATCCACAAAAATCCATTATCTCTAACAAGCGACTGAATCATGAGGTAGACTGGTCCTTCGACATACAGAAAATTGAGCAATAGCGAAAAGTTTCGGCCAGTCTACCTCATGATTCATGAGCGCGGACTGCGCAAGTTTACCTGGTCGATACTTTTCGCAGATACATTAAGCCCCTTTTAACAGAGCATGGCTCATACGTATATATATTTTTATATGGTAAAACTTACAAGCAAAGCAAAAGATATTTCAGAGTTTAAGCCTAACCGAACAGTCCGGAGTTTAAAAGACCCTGAGGAAGAAAAATGGCCGTTGAAAACATCGTGGGAAAGGGATCTGCAAGTGCTTTCAATTTTGACAAGTCCGCATTTTGTCATCTGTGAAATGCAAGTGTTTGTGGAAAAATGCAATATTCGATATCTGCAGCCCTCGTTCCATGTTCTTGGATACGTGGGACCACTGATTACAAAAGGGGCATTCGTGCAAGGAACGAATGGACAGCGCTGGCATTCCACCCTTGTTAACTATGTTTTTAGCGGCATGTAAACAGACAAACGTCAAGTCAGCATTGCTGATGTCACGTTCCATATAATTTATGGGTATGCGGCTAATTTACAGTGCAGTAAAAATCCATGTTGGTTTTTTTCCGCATGGACTTTTTGCCGCGCGGTGAAAACGCATCGTTGGAAATGAGACAATGAAATTTAACTTGCCCGTTTATTTTCGCTCTAAGCACGAAGAAAATCTGCATCACCCGCGCGGATTAAAACGCGTGGTTGGAAACGAGGGCTTATTCGACTTAGCCCGCCGCATTCTCTGGTCATAATCCGTAATGATTTTCTGTATATTGTAGATCATGCTCGTAACATGCCGAAATTTAAGTCATTAGACACCAGAAAATTACATCATTGTGGCGCAGCAACGGCAGACGGTTTGTGTAATATGCTTTATCATCATGTTGGATTAGTTAGCAAGTTTACCGTTCGGTTATTTTACTTCTTTTTCGTTTCCTTCCAGATGCTTCAGACTGGTTTCCTGCCGAACCGAACAAAGGTCACTTGGAGTATTTATTATTCCTACTTGCGTGTTTGACGTTCGTCAATTTTGTATTATTTATAGCCGTAACACGATGGTACAAACGGAAAAGGTTACAAATAATGGACAACATAGAGGATGAATTTAACGAGAGAGTTTCGGAGATTCCTACTCCTTCTAGTGTTCATTGATTGATTGATTGTTTGGTGTTTAACGCCGTTTTCATTATTTCAGTTATATTGCGGCGGCCAGTGCACCTATCTATGCTTTCCTAGAGTTTCTTTTACCAATAGTCCGCACAATATTCTTTCCAAGCCACCGGCTGCTTTCTCACATAACCATCGTCGAAACAATGGTCAGCGGTGAGAGAGGAATGAATCCTGTCGCAATGACTATCATCAATCCTCTAAAAGAAATTGGCCAAGCCCCTTCTAGTGTTCAACAGTAAGGTCTACTGCTGCCCTATCTCTGCATTAGTCCTTATACTTGCCTCCTTTGACCTTGCACTGTTAACGCTTAAGTTGCTGAAAAAATGAGACGCAAATTTCTTACTCAATATTAACCCTTATCCTGCTAAATAAAAGAAATGGAACTTGCAAACCGATGGTAAAAACCCAAATTTTCCTATTTCTAAGGTATTTTTTGTCGAAAGATATCTTCTTATCGGACAGTGTAGATCCAAAGTCAGACTGCACTTTCTGTGTAGTTTGATCTTGATCTACGCTGTCCGCAAAAATGTGAGTGAATCGCAATTAGCAGCCTAAGGGCTAAAAGCCCAAACATTGCGGTTTCAAAGGTGATTTCGCCGGAAAGAAAATACCATATCGGACAGCATAGACTAAAGATCAAGCTGCACGTTCTGTGCAGTCTGATCTTGATTTACACTGTCCGCAAAAGGTCAGTGAGTCGCGATTAGCGGCTCAAGGGTTAATTATCTTCCGCTGGGTGGCATTTTTCAAATGAAAACCAATCTCATTTGGGCATTCTGGTTACAGAATTGCACTTCTTTTCAAGATGGCAACCGACGTGCAAAGTGAAATTCAAAATGAAATACATGTATACGTTTGTTAAAAACATCAACTCATCCAGCCATGGTTAGCTAGCGTATCACCTATGTACCAGTCGTTTATGAACACAGTCTCTTTAGACCTGGAAAATAATCCCATTATAAGCATGGTGGTGACATTTGTGTTGTTGTTGTTGTTGTTATTAAAGTCTGTAAACAAAACTGCTTAAATCCCGGTTTTCCCTAAATCTGTTTTAGAAACTGTAAATAAAGATTTGCAGAAAACACTAGTATTTTTTTAAAATTATTTTTCCCGTTTGAAATTATTAGCCTACTTTTTTAAAAAGCAATTTGGAGCTTATTAATATTTAGCCTTTATAGGATAGTGATAAGCTAGAGCAAACAGGCCAAATTTCGAAGAATATGACATGCGCAGACAACTTGCACTGTTTGTAGATGTTTCACCAAAGTATTATTGGAGTTACTAAGACCGCGATTTCAAAGGTCAATCAACCAAGATTTTTAATCAATGTTTTTACTGTTTATAAGGCGAGCTTTTGTAACAATCAGCCTATATCGGGTAACATTGGTTCGTCTTCACTGTAGATTTTTTTGCAGACGACTCTTTCTTAAAAACTGAGGTTCAGATGACGGGAACTGTCTTTGCAAGGATGGAATACGATGTGTGACAAAAATAAAAAAGCTAATCGTTATTCTGTACTGTTTTATCCAAGATGGCGAATAAAAACCTTTGCTTTCGAGAGTGGAAGCTAGGGACAGAGTCGGTAGTTTGTGATTGATTGATTGATTGATTGATTACCAACCGTCCAACCGAATGACTGACTGACTAGCTGGCTGGTTGGCTGATTGATTGATTGATTTCAGCTTTACTTCAATCAAATTATAAATACAGTGACTATTTTTCCACTCTTCGATGACGTAGCAGCAGCAGTACTGGTTACTGAAATATACAGTCAGAATGGCCTGCAACACTATTTTCTGGGCATGCCCCCGGTTCAACTCAGCAGTTCATCATGCGCGTAGAAGGAGAGGGTGGAGCGCCGGTCAGGTCCCCTCCTTATCGTCATTATTATTATCATTATTACGTCATTTAGCCCCCTTCCTTCTAATTATTTGAACTATTTCCATTTTCTTGTCCACTAAAGTGTCCTTCGCACGTGAGAATTAGTCGTAACCCTTTCCAAAACGATAAACTTCAGGCTGTTCTGAAACCATCTGCAGATTAACACATTCAAAACTGGCACAAAATAAACAATTCCTATTGTTGTTGTTTTTCTTCCCCGATGTGGAAGGAAAAAAAATGCGGAGAAAAAAAAAAGAAGGATAAATTGCTTGTTACAGGCAATCTCTCTTTTTCCAGCATTTTTTCCCAAAAGGTTTATTTCCTGCAAACACCTCCATTATACCATTATTTACTTTGTCAACCCTTAACACTTAACTCTGAACTCTTTACCAATCTACAATATTTTAGACTTTTCCAAATTAAAAGCTGTTGCAGATGACAAATTAATTGTGACACAAAATGGAAATGGGCTATGAGAAGGTATGAAACATTACGGGAAAAGGAGAAAATGCTGGTTACAAGCATTTCCTTCTTTTCCCACCATGTTTTCAAAAGGTCTTTTCTTTAGATCGTTAAAACTGGGGATTGTGTGGTAAAGGGTTAACCTGTTAATAACTAAACTGAAACGTTCAAGTCCATAGTAAAACCCTAATTATTGCTACTTCAAAGTTATTTTGGAGAAAAATTAAAATCTCCTTATCGGACATTGTAGATCCAATATCAGACTGCACTTTCTGTGCAGTCTGATCTTGTTACACTGTCCGCAAAAGGTCCTCGAGTCTTCATTAGCAGCATAAGGGTTTATTCCGAGTTTTAACAACCTTGAGGATGAAGACTTTTGAAAACATTATGGAAAAAGAGAAAATGCTGGTAACCAGCATTTTCTCCTTTTTCCACAATGTTTTCTACCTTTTCAGAGGCAAATTCCGCAATTTGAGCCAATTCTAAATTGTCGTCTGCAAAATCTTTGAATTTCTACAATTTTGTCGTCCGGTAAAGAGTTACAGGGGGTTTAACCTGTCTACGCATCGTGTTTGTTACTTTGTGGTTGATTATCAGTGGAACTAGGTTCAAAAAGAATCAATGGAATTTGTTCCCTCAACATGTGTATTCTGAAACTCTCGCGCTAACACCCTCGACAGAAAAGCAGTAAACAGAGGTATGTCTCGAATAATTTTGTCGATGTTGAATTCGTACATTTTCATCTGTATAATTGGAAACAGGTTATATTCTATGGAATTGTTCTATCTGGAGTAAAGAACCATTCCTTTTTGACGTCCTGAGAAAATTTTAAGTCGGTGTCCCAGATCGATTCCCCACTAACGGTTGATGGTTTCATGGAAAAATCATGCTTTCCTCTGTCGTGAGCCGCAGTCAACAAATATAGCGCTACCTTGTGCATCAAATGCAGCTGTCTTTTCATCACCTATACTTGAAGAATTCTGTGCATTCGCCTCTTTGCAGATGCAGTTCAGTTGAATCGCCTCAAAATTACTTTCTAGAATGTTCAATTTATAATGATTTAAGAAATAGTCTAAAACTTAGTTTAAATGGTAAGCAAGAGTTTCTCCAAACCATCCTAAATGGTGTTGAAAGTCTAAGTCTGCAAGGGGAGAGTGGGAAAGATGAAGATACAGTTTGGTCTCACATGTTTAGCAAATACGTAGGCACTTATTTTTTATTTCATTTTTTCGGCCTATCTGAATGCCCTGGCTTTTGACCTGATAAAAGTGAGCGGACATATAGGTCTAATATGTGATTCGTCAAAATGTGGCCATGTTTATTTTGTGAGCCCTTGCAGGCCTATTTCCAAGCGCTTATTCACACCATGAACATGTAGCAAATGAATATGATCTGGGATGATCCTTTTCCTGTACTTATTGGTAATTAAATATTTTAAGCTGTACCCAATACTGAACCATTGGGCCAACTGCAAATTTTTTTTTCCCCCACATCATTTTAGCACCAGCTGCTCCATTTCGAATTATTTATATTAACATCTAATCTTGACGAAAAATAATATCTACATTTATAGTTTAATTGTTTGCTTTTCAACAATATGCAAAACAATGAGGAAAAGGGGGCAATTTCTGGCCATTTTACTTTCCATAATTCCTCTTCATAGTGAAATCAAAATGAGTTTCAATATTCATACATGTACTAGCGCCTTAGAATTATGTCGTTTATCTGTGTTTAAACATGGATATTTCTTGTTCTATGTGTATTCTGGCAAAGTTGTGCATTTTTGGCGGATAGGTTCTACAGGCCAGCGTTGGAAAACGAAATGATCAGAAAGAGCGTATTTTCTAAATGTACACACAGATTCTTAATAAATACTGTTTTCTTTTCGGTGTTCGTTTATAAGGCCATGCTTTCCCGGAGTGCCCCGGTTTACCAGTACTTCGCACAAATTTCTTCCCAAGCCACTGGCTGCTTTCCAGCGTATCCAAACAATGAATAGTTGTGATGGAGGACGAAATCATTAATCCTCGGAAAGAAAATTGTCCAGTCTGGGATTGAACCCTCTGAAAATTTAGGCCAAAAATTCTTCACATGCAAAAGGAGCGCTTGAACCATTTGCTGAGCAAAGGCGCGCGTGTAAAGTTCATTGGAGAACTAAATAGTCATTGTATCAATTGTGTTTAACAATATTTGTTTAAAAAAAAAAAAAGGTCTCTTTCACCTGTTTCTAGGCTCTTTCACCTGTTTCTAGACTGCCTATATTTATATTAATTAAAAACTTTATCTTAAGAGCTTACTTATATAAATGTCAGACCTACAGGCTGTGTTTCTGATCACTAGCAATTAGACACTTTTTTTTTTTCAAACTTCGAAATCTTGAGTCACAAATTTTATATTACTTAAACGCACTTCCCTGCGGTATTCAGCAAACCTCGTTGATCAAATCCATTAAGTTGTGATGAGTGGAAATTGGACCCAGATGTATAATTATTCACACTTTGCTGTATCAAGAGAAGTAACCAATCTATGACGAGTTTTGTGACCGACGAGTGACAGGTGGCTCTTCTGGGCTCCCGTACCCTTATTTCCAGAATACTCTCTTAATTGAAACTACCATTAAGTCTAGTGTGACGTCATACCCTTGAGCAATGGCATACGTCTTTCGGAATTCGAAAAAGGTATTTTTTACCAACAGAATGTTGATTGATTTATGTAAAAAAGTTATTATTGTAATATTTAGACATTTCTCGTAACGCAGTAATACAAATGATTTGCCTTGAATCCCCAGATTTTGACAATGCAGTAGCTTTGTCTTTTCGATCATCAGTAAAACAGTGGGTGGGGTAAGACTGTTGTCATCCAAAGGACCTTCACTAACGTCGATCTTGTATTGTTTGCGTGTATTTACTGCTACTAAATCATTGCGATCGATAGTAAATAGAACCTCTTGAAAAGAAGTTACTTTTTTTGCTTTGAGTATGGCCCTGATTACATTTTAACGCACAGGGTATATGGAAAAGGAAAAGCCGAGTTTCACTTGAAGTTGAAATCAAATGCAATCGAAATCGATCGTATATTTATGTACCGAAAAGTTCAGAATCACAGGACAGACCCCTGGAATGTGTTAAAGACCCAAAGTTGTTCTATTTTCAGCAGATTTTTATTTCCAAGCAGCTGTAAATTATCTTGATTAAACAGCAAATGTTGAGCAGGTACTGAGGTAGGCATAAGCTAAATTTGTCCATGGAATGGACAAAAAAAATATTGTTTGGCAAAATGGAAATAATTGTGGTCTGAAATTGATTATAAAATGATTTGGGAAAGCAAAATACAAATATTTGCATATAAAAGCATGATACATTTATCAAATTAATTAGTCCTAAATCTTTTGCAAAAAAAGTTGAATTTTTCACGTAATTGTCCACAATAAAAATGGACTAGTTTGTTACAAGTGTATGTAAGCCCATGAAATAGACACAGATCAGACTCCGTGTATATGCTGATCTCTGTCCACATCTGCTAAATGGACCAGCTCATTACAAGTATGTGATTCCATGAAGCAGACCACTGACAGAGATCAGACTCCCCATGATTATGTGTAGGCTGATCTCTGTCCACAATTCCCCTAAAGCAACTAGTTTATTACAAGTGCTGTCTTCTTCAGGTTCTTGTGTTGAACAACTGGTCCCGACTTCAGAAGTCTGTTGTAGGTGAAAAGTAAATTTGTCAATAAAAAAATGGGGTCAGACATGTTGTTTATATTGAATTTGTAGAATTAAGATGTTTGAAGAGAAATGCTTGTTACAAGGGCCAGACTCTGGAATATTTGATTTTTTTTTCTCTCTTTCAGGCATTTGCTGGACTGCATGGTTCAGTACGATACTTCCATGCATCACCCATTGGAGCGCAACAAGTAAGCTTTCAACTCTAGAGCTCCAGATTAGAGGGAGTGATGGTATTCTAAATCCATTATTTCTCTTCCAAACCCTATGTTGTGGGTACTCATTAGAATTGTCTCGATGAGACGATTCTAATGAGTACTCATAACATAGGGTTTAGTGGAGAATAATTAGTACATGTATTTTCAAGTTTGTTATCAGAATCGCTCCTTCTGTCTGGAGCTCTGAATTCTAAACTTTGTGATTAACAATCATCCCCTACTTCTTCTCCCGCAAACATTAATTTTGTATATATCATACTACTATTGCTCATATATTACTCAAATGAATAGACTTATGTAGAGGTGGAAGTAATTTAACTATTGATAAAAAAAGAGAAATTGCTTGTAACCAGTATTTTCTCTTTTTCTCACAATGTTATCTAAAATCCTCTGACTTTGAGTCATAAAAAGAAGAGATTGGCTGGGTAAAATGTTAGACCTATGTTTGGAGAAGAATACATCACTTAGAAAAAAGAGAAATTGCTTGTAACCAGTATTTTCTCTTTTTCTCACAATGTTATCTAAAACCCTCTGACTTTGAGTCATAAAAAGAAGAGATTGGCTGGGTAAAGTGTTAGACCTATGTTTGGAGAAGAATACATCACTCAGACAGTTCTAGGTTTCATCAGTATGAAGACGCCGCAGTGCATTACCAAACAGTTTCTCGCAAAAGATGCTTTTTCATAGGGGAATAATCTCCCAAGCAACATTTAAATGCTGTGCAGCCTACAGTACAGGTTGATTTACTTCACATGTTCTTCACCAACATAAAATTTACATGTTTTGCAGGTTGCTTTAAGTAGACTGGAGCCAGATCAGTATTTAGACTATGACAAAATTCAACATAAAGTGAAATCTGTGAAGGATCGTCTGGGTCGACCTCTTACCCTGTCTGAGAAGATATTGTATGGCCACTTGGATGACCCTAAAAATCAGGTCATTGAGCGAGGTGTCAGCTATCTAAAGCTGAGACCAGATCGGGTTGCCATGCAAGATGCCACAGCTCAGGTAAATGTCTGGGTAACTATTTTTGCAAAGTTGAACTGGAGTTCAATAGGCAATTTTTTTCCTGAATCAAAATTTAATTTTGTTTCTACAATTTTTACACCCCCGCAAAACGAATGTTTTCAGGGGTATACTGGAATCAGCCTGTCTGTCTGTCCGTCTGTGTGTCCGTCTGTGTACAAAATACTAGCAATTTTGTGTCGCGAACTCCTAGAGTTTTCCTTCAATTGCATTGAAACTTTGCACATATATTGATCATATATTGAAGATTTGCAAGACGTAATTTTCAAGTGTCAACTCCCCCTTGTTGAGGAATTATCTCCCCTTGAACTTGACACCTTTTTTCTGTCAAAGTGCTGGCGGGGGTATTAAGTCACATTCAGTGACAGCTCTAGTTTTTTTTTTTTTTTTTTCAAAACAGTGAAACAAAGGGAAAAATTACCAGTAACAAATATTTTTTTACTTGACACAATGTTTTCAGGTGTATTTAAATACATGTTTTATACAGATGTATTCATGTTTTTTTTTTATCTATATTTTAAAAGATGTTTGCAAAGTCATCTGGTGCATGTATTTAGACTGCTGTAGGGAAACATTCCTGGGGCAAGTAGACTTCCACACTTACCATGCCAAAAGACATGCAGCACCAGAAATAACAGAATTGTAAAGAATGCTTCCTTTACCAGAAAATGTACAGTTCAATTAAATAATTTTCTTCAACCTATTTAACCCAAAATTTTAGACTTATTTAAAGTGAAAATATTTTTAGACCACAAAATAAATGTGACTGAAAAATTGAAATTTGTTTTTTAAAGGGTAGAAAACATAAGAAAAAGAGAAAATGCTGGTTACTGTTTCCCTTAATGTTTTCAAAAGCCATCTTTCTCAGGCTTGTTTAAAGTCTGGATTATGTGGTAAAGGGCTAATTATTAAGTTTTGTACAGTGGTATGGCAAGGGTATATGAAATGTGATAGAGACAAAAATTGTTTGTAACTCATCACCACAAAATGAAATTGCAGACTGGTCCACATTGGACACAATTGCATAGCACATGTTAAATGTGGCCTAAATGATGGGATTTGTCTTAAAATTATGATAAATGGAGAAAGTGCTGGTTACCAGCCTTTTCTTCTTTTTTCACAATGTTTTCAAAAGCCTTCTTCAGGTTAATAACACATGGGACTGTTTAGTAAAGGGTTAAACTACATTAATTTGGGTCAGTATCATGTCAGTGTCAAGCCATGTAAAAATGTATTCCTTGTTTGTCCCGAGACAAGGGAGACAATTTGTAATTTCCACATTCATATGATGAGATATAATTTAGAATTTGCTTGTAAAGTTTTCATTTACATGTGGTTATCTCATTTCAGATGGCTCTGTTACAGTTTATTTCGAGTGGACTTCCCAAAGTTGCTGTACCATCTACAGTTCATTGTGATCATTTGATAGAGGCCCAGGTTGGGGGTGACAAGGATTTAGCAAGGGCAAAGGTTATTAAATTTCAGAGATTATTCAAAGGCAACCACCTGATTTTGAGAAAGGAAAAGAAAACAAAACAGTTCTGCCAGGACTGTATTCACCAGTCTTAGTTGTATTATTAGTCTTTTTCCATAAATGGAAAGTATCACAATTTCTGATTTGCTGAACCATTTGATTGGCTGAACCACTGGTTTTATCATGAAATCAGACTTGAGCACTAATATCATTATTAAAAGGGAAGAAACTATTTGAAAGTGGAGAAAAAATATTAGTTACTAGCTTTTTATGCTTTTTCCATGATATATTCTAAGGCCTTCTCCCACCTGGTTGAAAAGAAAGTAGGAATATTTTGTAAAGAATTAATTTTTTAGCGTGGCTGTTTTTGAAGGAAGTGTCAAGGTATCATCATAGCCCTGTCATTATCTGTATGTTTGTGCAAAAACATGTCTCGTATTTCCATTATTGCTAAAGATATTTACCCCAAACTTGGGCTAGTTGTTAATTATCAACAGGAAAACGCATACAACTAGGGCAGGTAACCCTGAAATATTTTTTATTCAATAAAGCCCCTTTTTTTGACATAGAACTTTCATTGAAAAATGCAACTGCAGCCAAGTGTTGGGACTCACACTGTGGTGCTCCTGTTCTTTACAGGACCTGAACAAGGAAGTATATGACTTTCTTTCATCTGTCAGTGCTAAATATGGAATTGGTTTCTGGAAACCTGGCAGTGGTATCATTCATCAGGTAAGCAAACAGACCTGTTTCATTGTATTGATGTAAAGTGTTTTGTTAGTCCCTTGGTGAATGCTGGACACCCAAAATATTTATGAGCTGTGCTCTGGGAAAAAAAGATATACAGTCGAATATCCATACCTCGAAGTTCAGGGGACTACCGAAAAAAGTTCGAGGTATAGAAAGTTCGACGTGCAGAGATTCTTCAGATGAGTGTGTCAGGTACCGGAAGTAGGTAACCGAAGCATACTTTGTTCACAGGCTACATTTTGTTCCCTCTAATAGTTAACCGATCGAAAATTAAAGAGTAAAGGATGCATACTGTTTATTTTCTTTCATTAACATGTTTTTCTTTAATTCTGTTTGTAAGAACGATACTGAAAATTGTGAAATTAAAAAAGCATTTCGTCAGCCGAAGTTGCTGGCTATCTCCCGGACTTTACTGGGTTTCTTTCACCAAACAAGTCCTTAGGAGGGAGGATATTTGTATTTTCGGTCGACAACGAAATGCCCAGTCTTTCTATGTAGCCATGGCCAAAATCACAGTGCATTGTATGAAAATCTCAGTCCAAACATTTCTAATCGAACCAATTACCGATAATTATCTGGAAGTCAAGATCACCGGCACGTTAACACCCAAGCTGACAAAAGTCAATGATCGAAAATGTGCGAAAAACATACCGTC
Source organism: Tridacna gigas (assembly GCA_945859785.2). NCBI lineage: Eukaryota > Metazoa > Mollusca > Bivalvia > Cardiida > Cardiidae > Tridacna > Tridacna gigas. The sequence continues at coordinate 43,507,812 of OX244030.2, read as the reverse complement.
GTTGTATTCGGTATTTCTATTTATTATGTATAACACCTAAGTTTATAATTAAAGTCAGTTAAAATGTGTGAAAATTCTGTACTGTGTTCGAAGTAAAGATGTGTAAATTAACTGTATCATTGAAGTTCGGACCTGAAATTAGGTTTGACGTATGGAGAAACTTCGAGATATGGACTTCGACGTGCGGAGAGTACTTTATATAGAAAAATAGAGCAATTCAATCCGGACTTTAATTTTACTTCGACGTATAGAGAACTTCGAGGAGTAGATGTTCGAGCAATGGACATTTGACTGTAATACTTTTTCTCTAGATTGCGGAAGACATTTCATGCTATCTAAAGCTCAAGTTTCAGTGCTTGGGAATGTTGACCAGTGACATGTTTTTTGTTGGATTTACTATCGAAATCAGCTGTTTGTATTCTGGTCCTAACAACACCATCAGAAGTCACTGTTTCTTTTGTGCTGTGGACATTTTACGCCTGAGAATAGCCAAGGCTTCTTCAAAGCTTGAAATGGGACTAAATAAGTACCCAGTTACTAACCTGTTGTAAAATATTTACGTTAAGAATCAGATACCAATACGACTGGCCCCTACTTTCACAGTGGAGCGTAGTGGCCCTTGTATTAGGGAACCCGTTAAATTTATTGTTGTTGCTTAATTTTTCTGTCAGATACTGGAAATATGGATTTCCAGTTAAGGGTGTTCTAAAAGACGCAAATGTTGATATCAGTGGGACAAGTGAGTAAAAAGTGTCAAAAATGCAGAAAACACATACTGGAGAAAAAGCTGGTTTAATGTATCCTTATCTTTATAATGAGCAAGTTGTGTTAAGATATAGAGACACTTTCTCCAGAAACTGGCTGTATCATGAGGTAAAATGATGCTTTGACATGCAAAAAATTTCCAACAGTGAAAAGTTTCAACCATGGTAAGCCTGGAAAGATTGTGCAGGCTGACATGGTAAATGCTTTTTTCAGTCGCATTGAACTGTCTTTTCACAGAGCATGGCTCATTTATTTATTTGTTTTAATTTTCATTTTAATCTAGATTATTTTAGAGAACTATGCCTTCCCTGGAGCTCTGATCATAGGGACAGACAGCCACACCCCTAATGGTGGAGGACTGGGAGGGTTGTGTATTGGTGTAGGGGGAGCAGATGCAGTAGATGTTATGGCTGATATCCCATGGGAGCTCAAATGTCCACAGGTAGGAGTCTGGCCAAACTCACTGTCTTCACAAACAAATTTGCAGCAGATGACTGTTAAACATTTGTTTTGCTCCTTACACAATGACAGATATTTTGGACCTAAGATAGGCGCCCCCCCCAAACCTGTGGTCAAATGTTTTCTTCCCTCAGCTGTTCAGCCAATAACACTCCCAGAATAAGGTTTGCTTTTGAAATCAAAAGGTGTAAATGCTGGTAACAAGTATTTTCTCGTATTCCAACCGTTTTTTCAACCCTTTTAGGAAAAACGCCGTCATTACATTTGTTTCATGTAAAATTTGACAAGTGTAAACTTTTTTTGTCAAGTAAATAATAAAATAACATCTGTAACTGACCAAATAATTTCCTCTCATAAAAGTGAATATTATATATAAAAATTCCATGATTACAATTGTGTAGTTGTTCAGATGCTATCACATGACAATATAGTCTTTCTACATACATGTATATTCATAACTTTTAATTTTCAAAAGTATGCCTTATCTAGACACAGGAAGAAGATATTAGGATTTGAACATACGCAAGTAAACTATTTGAATCAGTTACTTTACATACAAGGCACAATACAGTAACATTGCAATAAAACATTGCATGAATTTTTTCATAATTATGAACATGACTCAGTGGATTTTTGTTCAGTGAGAAAGCACAAAGTTTTATTTATTGCAGGTAATAGGAGTAAAATTGACAGGAAAAATGAGTGGCTGGACTTCCCCTAAAGATGTGATTCTAAAAGTTGCAGGAATCTTGACTGTAAAGGGTGGAACTGGGGCAATTGTCGAATATTTTGGGCCGGGTGTAGACTCTATCTCCTGTACTGGTCAGTTGTAGAATGTTATTTGGTATTTTCTTATGAATAAATGTAGTGAGTTTCACTTAGAAAAAATGTAAATGATTATGTCAGTAAAGTACCAACTGTTATTGAAGTAATGTTAGTTTCATTTTTGTGACATTGTTTCTAATGTTTATTTGAAAGGACGCAATTGGTCATTTGAAAGGACAAAATAGATCATTTGAGTTTTGGGTAATACATGTACATTAGAGAAGAGTAGTTTTTTACTCCAGGGAGCTTATTGGATTGTGTCCAATGTGCATGCATGCATCTGTGCAAGCATCTATGCATATGGTAAATTTTATGTAAAAATTCTCTTAAAGTACTTATCAAATTTTGGCAAAACTTTATGGAAATGATTCTGCCATGGTGCTCTTTCAAATTTCTTTAAAGAATTTGATTCCAGTGGAAACTCTGGTTGCTTTGGCAACAAATTTGAAAAAAAAAAAAGACAATCTTTAGAAATCCTCTCCTAAATAGTGTATTTGAATTCTCTACAAATTGACACACTTGATCCTTTGGTCGACATCTTTCAGATTTATAGATATAATTTTTTCAGGCAAAGAACTTGGCTAATGTGGGCTTTGCTTAGTCACTTCATAAAAAGCTTTTTTTTTTTTTTTAATACTGATCAAGGGAAAGAACTGTAGTTTTACTCATTACAGATACATTGTAGTATGTTACCATTTAGGTCCCTTGATTATCAATCTGTACTCTGACTTGATTGGTATTGTGTACTCAGTTGATAGTGATAACTAGTTCTTCCGATGATAATGCTTATTTTCAGCTGGTTTGAATATTTAGAATCAAGTGAGGCTTGTATCTTTTTATATTTTTGTTCCAATACTTTACCATTTATGCAACAGCAAAAATGTTGGGGCTAGACCTGTTTCTTACTTTATTGCTATTATTGGTTCAATGTCTCTGTCATTGCCAATCAGTTGTATAACATATTCATTTAAATGGCAATTGAGGGATACAGGGCCAGCATAGCCTTCTTGTTTTCCTTTGTTAATTTTACCAGGTCATGTGATAGTGACATCAAGTTATCATACATAAACCTAATGTTGCAAGCCGTATATTAATGTTTAAGGATATTAAACCCACTATACAAGTCAAAGCACTTAGTGGTTGGTAATTAACCCTTTACCACACAATCCTGAGTTTTAACGACCTTGAAGAAAAGAGCTTTTGAAAACATTGTGCGAAAAGGAGAAAATGCTGGTAACCAGCATTTTCTCCTTTTTCCACAATGTTTTATATCCTATCAAAGACAGAAATCATCATTTGCACCACATTTGTCGTCTGCAAATGCTTTCAGTTTGGTCAAGTCCTAAATTTTGTCGTTTGGTAAAGGGTTCATTCTCCTTTCTATAGCAGTTTTAAAATTGTTTTGTAACTTAAATGTAGGAAAATGTAAGCCTAAATTGCTTCAATCAGTGCTGTTTATGCAATTTTTCCATGTCAGGTATGGGAACTATTTGTAACATGGGAGCTGAAATTGGAGCAACAACTTCTGTATTTCCTTACAACTATCGTATGCAAGATTATCTGAAAGCAACCAACAGAGAAGGTAAATTTCTATCTGTCATACAGTCATGATAGTGAACTGAATTTTGGACAAGAATCATATACATGAAACTTTTTAACTCTTTACCAAACAATGAAATTTTTGACAGGTCCAAATTGAAAACATTTGTAGACAACAAATTAAATGGGACTTAAAAAATGAAGTTTGCATTTGGAAGAATGGAAAATATTAGAAAGAGAGAAAATACTGGTTACCAGAATTTTCTTCTTTTTTCTCAAAGTGTTTTCAAAAGCATTCTGCCTCAAGGTCATTTGAAATTGGGATTGTGTGGTAAAGAGTTAACTTCACAGGGAACCCATCACCATAACTCTGATGTAGAAGGCTTTTAACCCTTATTCTGCTAAATAACTTAAATAAAACTTTCAAGATGATAGTAAAAACCCGAATAATGATATTTCAAACTTGCTTCTTTGGAGAACAATATCTCCTTATCGGACAGTGTAGATCCAAGATCAGTCTGCACGTTCTGTGAAGTCTGATCTTGATCTACACTGTCTGCAAATGGGCAGTAAGTCACGCTTAGCAGCTTTAGGGTTAACAGCAGTGGTTGCAAAAAGAAAATGTTTGAAACCTGACAAATCTAATCATTTAAGTCCATTTCATATGTTGTTTGCAGTTGCTTTAATATGGGCAAGTCTTAAATTTTGTCAACTAGTTAATTGATGAATATTCTAGATTAAGAGAATTTTTGGAAAGGACTTCATTTTTCTTTGAAATTCTTAATGCTGACAGTTAAGGACCAGACATAGGAAAAAGAAAATATCCACCAACAAAAAAAAAAAAAAAATTGTTTACTTACAAATGGATCTGAACCCACACCAATAAAGATTTTCAAAATGGAAAGCTTGCACCTTACTTGACTTCGCCATGGGCTGTAAAGAATTTTCAAAACTGCTAACCTGTGATAATTGGAAGTCAGTTGATTTCAAAGAAAAACAAAGAATACAGTATCCAACATATTTCTTAAATGTTTTCTCTGTAGATATCTTAGTGTGTGAAACTCTACTGTTTTTCCTGATCGTGAAAGTAGTCTTCCATTGCTTTTAAAGATGACTGTTGTCATGGATAGGTACCATGTAGCGGACAGAGCAGAAGAAGAACAGACTGCACATTCTGTGCATCTGATCTTGATCTACACAGTCCGCAACAGCTACACAGGTCGTCATCGGTATTGAAAGAGTTTAGTATGGTTTATGAAAAATAGGTCTCACAGTTTCAAGAATTTCTTTTTCAGGTATTGCTTCTCTTGCAAATGAATACAAAGGACTCCTTTCTGCAGATGAAGGCTGTCACTATGACAGAATTATTGAAATCAACCTGGACACTGTGAGAATAATGTTTTGCTTTCAGTATTTGTCCAGTTTAATTTACATTGAGTTATTTTTGTGAATATGTGCCATTTCTATCTCAGTGACCGAAAAAAATTAGTTGATGGCTGCACTAGCTTGACAGTTTGTGTCATGAGCTTGTAGTTATCATGTGTCTATAATTTCAGTTTTATTTCAAACATCTTTGAAACTGCTTAACTTTAATTGGCGAAACATTCAGAGAAAGGATCCTGCCAAGGTCCTCTAAAGACTCCCTTTAAAACCCTGTATTCCATTTAGATTATTGGTTAAAATGGCAACAAAATTGAAAGACCTCTGATGAATAAATGAAAGACTAATGAATAAATGTCACTTTCTATGTCAGTCATAACACACTTTCCTTAGTAGCCTGTGGAGGGATATAGGCGATTATGGTCTCTTGCTTTTGGTCTATATGTTACCTCACACAGTGTATACAGCATTTACTTTGTGATTTTAATATTGCTTTCTACTGGACAATAAATAGAGGATCTTACCTGAGTGTCCATGTTACATTGAATTTATGAAACAAATCATGTAAAACAAGATGAAAACAAGGCTTGCTAAGTATTTATCTTGTTTTAAAAGAAAAGTTTAATCAATTCATTATACCATGAACACGGGTGTAAGATTCCATTTACTACATGACCAGAAATTGCTCAAGAATACCTTAGAATTTAGAATTTAAATTTGATGGTCCTACAGTAGAAGGACTTGAGCGATTTGCTATGTAGTTACTCATAGACACTCTGGCCTTAAAAGTAGATGCTTCCTATATTTTCAAATTACTGTTTCATACAAATTTAAATTGACTTTGTACAGGATATCAATAAAGGGATTTAGATACGAGCAATTAAAGTGTATTTGTTGACAAAATTTATAGAGAAAGAATCTCTTAGGGTCTCTAATCATATTTGATTTAGTGGTTCTGCAAGCATACATCCTGTGGTAATGACATCACCATTACTATCACTGTTATGTCATTGGTTCCATTTGTACATGAAGTAGTTTAGAGGGTTGGGGATTTTATAGGGATTTAAACTGTGGAAGAAGCTTTTCACAACCACATTCAAAATATCTTAAAAATACTTTTTTCTTGGTTAAGATGCTTCTGTAGAAGGAGTTGCTTGATGAACATATGTATTAAAGGTTCCTCATAGGGCACTTTGAAATTCCCTAAACAGGTGATTGATGAAGTCCATTAGTTGCTGATTGTAGAATATTTTGTTTTGACTGTATGAATAGGTTCAAATGCAAGTTTATCGTACTAGTGTATTATTGACCCATTATTGACCTATTAGATTCATCCATATTCGAAAACATTTGGGCCATGCGCCATGAAAAAGAGGCTTAATGCATATACAAAAAGTATCGACCCATGTCCACCTGCGCAGTCGGGGCATGCTGACATGTGCTGATCCTTTTTGCTATAAATGAATTTTCTGCGTGTCAAAGGAACAGTCTATTTTACGATCCAGTTTATTGTTGAACAAAATGGCTTTCAAGAATCCATAATTATGTGATGACTTGCTTGGCATCATGCATCATGGGGGATGCATGAAGCCCCCCTTTGCCAGAGCATGGCTCATTTGCTTAGATGCTTCCTCTGTGATAGGTTGGAAAACATGAGAAAGAGGAAAATGCTAGTTACCAACATTTTTCCATTTTTCCTCAATGTTTTCAAAGACAATTTTGTTCGGGCTGTTAAAAGTATTGTGTGATAAAGAGTTAAATGATGAACTTCCCCCCCTTTCTGATTTTCTTTCTTTGTGTTTCATATTTGGAAAATTTTATTGAAAGAAAAAGAAATTAACACAGTCACTCATATATTATGTGACAATGGATCGACAGTTTATCAACTGCTTCTTTTACAGCTGGAACCCAGTGTTAATGGCCCCTTCACCCCAGATTTATATCACCCCATTTCTAAGCTTAAACAGACTGCTGTGGAAAAGGACTGGCCCCTCGATATTCGTGTAGGTTAGTATCTGTTGATTTCATTTTCTTGTTTGTGATGGGACTATTCCCTTTGGATCAGAGAATTAAATGAAGAATGGAATCATATTCTTTACTAAACAGTCCGGAGTTTTAATGGCCTTGAGGCAAATTGCATTTTAAAAAAAAATAGGGGAAAAGTTGAAAATGCTGATGACCAACATTTTGTCCTTTTCCCATTATGTCATGTGCCCTTTCAGAGACAAAACACATCATTTGAGCCACATCTAATCTGCAAATGATTTAAATTTGGGCTTGACTAAATGCTTGTCATTTGGTAAAGGGTTGAAAGAGAATTTTAAGAGTATTCTTGGAAGCAACCAATATTGCTTGCATATTTCACTTACTGAGAGCATTCTAAGATACATGCAGATATGACAAAAAAATGGCATGTACCTTACGTTTTTTAGCAGTTGGAGCCATCATAAAGTAAGTACGCAATGAATAATGATACAATGGATAAAATGATACATCTGAACAGAAAACTTTGTGACAAGGAACAGTATTCAACAACCAGCCTGAATTCCATTCTAATTCCAGCCATCTGACTGGCTGAGACAAAAAGTCTCAGGCAATGAGATGGCTAGTTACAATTGTCTGAAAATATGGACTGAGATTTTTAGATTGACTTTTTTTAATAAGAAAAGAGTTTAATGATCCTGAAGAAAAGACTTTTGAAATCACTGTGGAAAAAGGCAAAAATCCTATTAGCAGTTTCTTCTTTTCCCACTGATCTTTTCTTCCCTTCCAGTGTTTGAGCCACATTTGTCTTGTGGTTTGTTAGTGCTTTGGACAAGTTTAAAATTTTGTCGTCTTTTAAAGTATGAAAGTGACATAGGTTTGTTGTGTTTTGATAAAGGTCTGATTGGTAGCTGTACAAACAGCAGTTATGAAGATATGAGTAGGTCTGCCAGTATTGCCAAACAGGCTTTGGATAAAGGTGTTAAAGCTAAATCTGCCTTCACAATTACCCCAGGGTCAGAGCAAATCAGAGCTACTATTGAACGAGATGGACAGGTAAACTATTTAAGTTTTAATAATCTTGGCCCATGTTCATCAACCATTGGCATTCTTAGTCCAATTCTCAAAGTTTTCCAGATTTCAAAGTATACAAGTTCTGATCAACTTAACCATTTAGTTTAGCCAATCAGAAGTTGCATTACTTTTTAAATCTAGTATAAAACTAAGAATACAGTTTAGAACTGTCAGTGAGTACATCCCTGTAATTTGTATTAATCTAGATCTTGAAGTGGAAACAAGTATTTTTATCAGAAATAAGCAATATTTTTGGTGCTACAGGTAATTCTTTTTCACAAGTTGGGTAGGTTCAACCACAAAATCAAGATGATCCATACCCCAGTCTAACTTAGACATACATAGCTTTCAGGGATTTTGTACTTTTGCAGATACTGAAATTGAATCATATGAATATGCATGTCTTATTTAAAAAGGTCTCCTTCATGACAATGGAAAATACTTTTAATATTTTTATCAGTGCTTGTTTGATCAAAACCAGTGAGGAAGGGAAATGGCTCTGATTTGTGCTTGGAGGAAGTTATGGCTGGACTAAGTGACTGTGTATGAAAATTTAAAAAAGAAATCGTGTATAAACTTTACATGCAATCACAGAATTGGTTTTTGAAATTCCTAAATTTTCCTGCTTTTTGAAAAAAGTCAATACAGTAAAACCCCTCTATTAAGACCACCTGTGGTACTTTTGAAAATTGGTCTTATTAGCGGGGTGGTCTGATTTCCGGGTTTCACCCACCTAGATTTTTAATGAAACTCGGACTCTGAGTAGATTTATGTAGATTTAAAGTATATGCAAAGTAATGTATTTAGTCAGGGAAGCCTTTGCTCACACATGAAAATGACAAGAAAATGTTCATGTTCATTGAAAAGTTGATAATTATGTTTCTTGAATTTTATGAATAGACCCACATGTAAGTGCATGTCAATTCATAATTGCCTATTTAAACTCTTACAATCAGATATGTACATAAATTAAGAAACTGAACTTAAAGACTACATATTTAATGTTACTGATAGAACTTGTCAAATATCCTGTTTTGATCTGCTTTTTTGTCTGTGTACCCTTAAAAACTCATATTCTGCATGCTGATTTTCATTTTTAAACAAAGAATTTTCGAATAAGTGCTTATTATTGAACCGTCTGATGTTTACAGTTTATTTTTTTCCTTTACGGTTTTTCCCATTTTGATTTGAGTTAAATGTTCGAACAGCCCTACTAATCTTCAGTCACACCATTGTAGTGTTTACCTGTTTTACAAATCGCATATTCTCTATGATTATGAGTATGGCTTCAGTATGAAACAAAATAATTATCCCATCTCGATCTCTAGGTATTAACCCAAGTGTCTCAAATTACAAAAGCTGGATGTAAAACACAAATCATAATTACACAGTTGTCAACAAGTTTTTCACTCAGGTCAGCAATGTGTGTGATAAATGCTTCTGATTACCGCATAAAAGCCAAATTAATTCTTACCAATTCAGTGGTCATTCGATTATGTAAGGTAACACCCTGATCACTAAACACAATCATGTTACAATAATCGATAGATAAACAAAAGACAGAGAATTGATTGTCAATCCTATCGGACCCTAGAATATTCGTACATGAAGCACTGCCTACATTTCGCGTTTATGGACACATGAAAATTAGCTGGTCATTAAGAAGGTGTGAAAATTAGTGGCCGTTTCATAGGGTTAAAATCGATAGGTAATGTCTCATTGGTACTGAAAATGATGGTCGTAATTTCGGAATAGCAGTGTGCCCGTATTTCTGGGTTCGTGGTCATTGATCATTAAGAAGGAAAAATTCCGTTCTGACAAAAATCGTTCGCAATAACGGGTTACTCGTATTGCCAGGGTGGTCGTGGAGAGTGATTATACTGTATTTGTATTGTGATATAAAAGGTGGTGGCTTTTATAAATATTCCTTTGTTGGTATGTATTTGAGTTAGGTGATGTGTCATTGATAATTGTATGAGTGAAGATGATTTGATGCATTTGTATAAAATTAGATGACTGGCTCTCTGGCAAAAAGGGCTTTAGTGCATCTTAGTGATAAATTATACCAAGCCAGTCATCACATAATTATAGATCTGTAAAATCCATTTTGTCTGACAACGGATTGAATCATGAGATACAGTGGTCTTGTGGACATACAGAAAATTTACAAATACCAAAAAATTTTGACCAAGGTCAAGTCTGCACAGGCTGACAGTGGGTCCATACTTTTTGCAGATGCATTAAACTGTTTTTTTTATTTCCCCAGAACATGGCTCAGACGGTTTTGAATCACCTTTCGTTTATTCCAGGCAGAAGCATTGAGGGAGATTGGAGGTGTTGTTTTAGCTAATGCCTGTGGACCATGCATAGGTCAGTGGGATAGACAAGACGTCAAAAAGGGGGAGAAAAACACAATTGTTACCTCCTACAACAGGAACTTTACCGGTAGAAACGATGCCAACCCCGCCACACATGCTTTTGTAACATCCCCTGAACTTGTGACAGCCATGGCAATTGCTGGTGAACTTGGGTTTAATCCAGAATGTGATGAGCTTACAGCAGCTGATGGTTAGTTACTTATATTTATATACTCCTTAGAGGTCAAGATTAGTTGGTGTTCTCAGGTTCTAAAACATTTCATTACCAAAGTCTGTGTTGTGGATACTTGTAAGATTGGTCTCTATGAGACAAATTTTATAAGTTCCCACAACATAGGTTTTAGCATGAAGTAAGGTGGGTCAAGGTACTGATGTTGTGGATACTTGTAAGACTGGTCTCTATGAGACAAATTTTATAATTTCCCACAACATAGGTTTTAGCTTGAAGTAAGGTGGGTCAAGGTACTAATGTGTGAACCATAGAATATTTTTGCATCTCTACTTTTGGTTAATCGAACATAGATTGCAATTATCAATTTCAGCCATACTTACAAAATTTGGTGATTCAATAATTATGTCTTCTCTATGGCACTGGCTTTCCTTTGCTGCCAAAATGTTTAATTCTTGCTTCACACAAATATTTCTATTCACTGGGCAAATACTGTGCATCTAAGATCAAAAGTCACATTTTGCTACGTCTGATCTTTGTCAACAGTGCTTACAATTATCCAGTTTTATAGACAATTAGTGACCTTTTGCTTTATGTATAAGGCAGTTTGACTGTTTACCAAACAATATGGTATTTGAACAAACCTGATGAAGGTTTGAAAACATTACATTTTTGCAGAATGTTTTCAACCCTTTCAAAGACAAATCTCCTTTGAGCTACATTTGACTTGAAGACTGGAAATGAATTAACCAAAAGTTGATATGAGACTAATAATCTTATGCTACTGATGCATAATGTGTGACTAAGACATCAATATCATGGCTGCACTTTTATATGTAAGACTCAGAAACTAATATTATTTTTGTAAAAATGGACTTGAGATATGTCAGTGCTCAAAGCAGTAAACTTACTCATCTAGGCTCCAAGTTTAAGTTAGAGAGCCCCTATGGTGATGAGCTCCCATCCAAAGGGTTTGATCCTGGTGTGGACACTTTCCAAAGGCCACCACAAGACTCCAGCTCAGTTCAGGTGCAGGTAGATCCAAAGAGCAACCGGCTTCAGTTGCTTACACCGTTTGATAAGTGGGATGGAAAAGACATTGTAGATATGCCAGTTTTAATTAAGGTATGTATTTGCTGTTTCTAATATTACTTTATGGTACTCTTCAAAAGTTGTGACCAGAGGTCCAGGTAAGAGATGGATGTCAAATTTTCATTAACTGTATGCGTCACTAAAACCCATATTATGAAATCTCATGAACCCAAACAATTCCAAATTTTAACAACTTATGAAGATGGCTTTTGAAAACATTTTGGAAAAGGACAAAATGCTGGGATGGTAAAGGGTAGAATTGATAATTCAAAATAAGTTCCCAAAACACAGATGTAAACGAAGAACTAAAGCAGTCTTACTCTTTGGACCCTGTTCCCACAATGTTTTAAAAGGCGTTCTTCTCCAAGGATTGTTAAAACAGTGGATTAAAGAGAAAGTCTTTGACAATGATGTATGAGAGTCTTTTTATAAATGTTGCAGGAATATTTCTGATTGCTTGCATGAGGTGTTTGAACAGCTGCTATGCTTTATAGATGACATTATCAGTTCCACCAGATTCTTCAAACAAGCGGGGGGACCTGCATGGCTCAGAGGTGGAGTGTGGGACTTGTAACCTGGAGGTCTCGGGTTCAAGCCCCACCTGATCCGCTAGGCTTTTCATGGGAGTGTCATTGGGCAAGATACTTCAGAGCCCTAGCCTAGTACTGATGAAACCCAGGAAATATATGAATATGTGAGCTGTTGCCATGATATGACTGAAATAATGTTGAAAGCGGCATAAAACATCATTCAATCAATCAATTCAAACAAGCCTTTTACCAGACTACCACATATACTTATGACCCTGAATAAAAAGGCTGTTGAAAAAATTATGGAAAAAGGGGAAAATTGGCTCTTTTTCCATAGTGTTTTATACCTTTTGAAAGATAAGCCTCATCATACAAGTCAATTTTATGTTGTCTGCAAACACTTTCAAGTCTAAAATTTTGTGGTCAGGTAAAGAGTTAAATGATAAATTTAACTTATGACACACCAGTATTTGAATGATTGAGATTTCAGTATAGCTTTGAAGCAGCTAATTAATTATGTTATAGAAATTACTACAGCTGTATTTTGCCTTTTCCCAAACACTGATTTTCAGACTCTTCAGAATTGAAAACAACTGCAAATGACAAATGCAAAGACAGTACAAATGAACAAAAGTTCTTGAAAGGGTATAGAACATTATGGGAAAAGGAGAGCATGCAGGTTACTGGCATTTTGTCCTATTCCCACATTGTTTTTCAGAAAACTTTTTTCTCAAACATAGGGCTGTATGGTATAAGATTAAAGTATGTACTTTCAGGCTAAAGGTAAATGCACCACAGACCATATCAGTATGGCTGGACAGTGGTTGAAGTATAGAGGTCATTTAGATAACATCTCCAATAATTTATTGATTGGGTGAGTAAAATCTTTGTTATGTTGTTAGAAATTATTGTTCTTAGCTCAGCTTTGTTAAAAATTATGTTGAGGTATTGTCATAGATTGTTGGTCATCTGTATCATCAGCCTCTTGGGCATGGGCGATGTGTAAAATTTTAATATTTTCTCGTATCTTTGTCATTACTTGGGCCAGTTGTTAAATATTGTAAAGGGACCCCATACTTAAAGGGCAGGTAACCCTCAAAATATTTTAACACAGTTACACCCCTTTTTTTGATTATGAATTTTCACTGAAAAAGCTGAGCATCGGCACCCTTATATGGTGTGCAACACATGAAAAGGGGCCTTCGGACATATGCGTAAAAGTGTGTCGTTCCAGATCAGCCTGTGCAGCATGTGACTAATCCGAGACGACACTTCACGTTTTTGTACGATTTTCTGTTTCACGAAAGTCTGCTGTATGAAAAAATCTTATCTAGTCGTAAAGTGCCTTCTCGGATTAGCCTGCGAGGACTGTGCAGGCTAATCCGGAACGAAACTTTACGCAAATGTCTGAAGGTCTCATTTCGCATAGTGGGGGGCCATATGGTGCTCCTTTTTTTTTTCTGTACTGCTGATGTGATAAAAAGAGATTTAATCCAATAGCGATAAGGCTATTTTCGGCCTTATTACAAATTAGATAAGGAACAAACATCAAGGAAAGTAAAGTTTTCTGTCAACAAAGTTTTTTGTCAACAATGTGAAATGCACTGCGGAAAAGGGAGTACTGCTTATTACAAGCAAATGCTCCTCTTCCCTCTGTATTTCCCAAAGTTATACTGTAGGGTTGTAAGAAATCAGATTTGTACTCCTTTTCTCACAGTGTTTGCTAAACTGTACACTAAATGGGTGTAAAAAGTTACCCTTGCTCATTACTGGATTAACCCATAGAGCATAACTAGACATATTTGACATTTTTAGACAACAAAAACACCCAATAGTGCATATTCAAAGAAGTTTTAGTAAGAGTATCTTTGACAGTGTAGATTCGAAACCTGTCAGCAAAGAAAATGCAGTCTAATCTGCACTGTCTGCCAAAATGTATACTTAATTGGGTTAACCCTTTACCACACCGTTACAAATTTTAATGCCCTGAGCAGGAATGCTTTTGAAAACATTGTTGAAAAAGAAGAGAATGCTGGTAACCAGCATTTTCTCCTTTTTGCACAATGTTTTCTACTCTACTGCAGGCCATAAGAGCATTTATAACAGTTTGAATTTATTATCTGTAGATGATTTAAATTCAAAGGAGTCTAAAATTGGTCATTTTAGAAAGGGTTGCATATGTTGATACCATGGTTCTAAAATATAACATTCTTGCATGAAAGTTACTAAGTTTTCAAAGAACCACTTCAACTTTTGACAGAGCTACAAATGAAGAGAATGAAGAAGCCAACAAGGTCAGAAATCAGCTGACTGGAGAGTTTGGGACTGTACCAGAAACTGCAAGATATTACAAGGTAAATATTAACATGACAAATTGTACTCTTTATACAAATACCTACTGATCAGGGCCTGTATTCACCAACAGATCTAAGGAACATTCTTAGTCATATTCTCAAAAATTTTCATTATTTGGAATTAGCACAACTTCTGTTTGGCTAAACCAAATGGCTTAGCCATTCAGAAGTTCTTTTACTTTCTAAATCTAGAATTAGACCAAGAATGAAATTAAGAATGGTTGGTTAAAATGGACCCTGATGTAGCCTCTTTGGCTTAGATATACTAATTTCTGTGTTATGTGTGTGTGTGTCTGTAGGCAACATGATTTTTGCTGATTTAGAAGACTTTTGACATAGGATGATAAAACCACATACACAACTTTTTGATAGCGGAGAAGCCAATCAAATGTTTGTGCAGGAGATTCAAGTTTGAAGTCACGATAAAAGTATCTTTCAAAGGACTATCAGAATGCAAGGTTGCTTTAATGACATAGAGGCTATTTCTCATTAAAGATTATGTCACTTCCTGGTTCACTGTATATGTTTTGATGATGATTTGGTCACCATAGTCAATAACCATGATCATTGTGCAAGGAATGAAAAAAAAAACATTGTTGCAAAGTGACCTCTGGAACAGTTCTACTGTACTTGAGGGATGCTGCATCACCTAATTTTCAATACATCATTAGCTGATATTTTCTTTGTCAAACAGAAGACAATCTTTGAAATCATTGTGGCGAAATAAGAAATTGCTCATGGCAAGCAACTTTCTGTCCCTTTTGCCACCTTGATCAAGGTTTGATGATAGTTATTGTGACTGGAAGTATTCCTCTCCCACCGCCCAGCTTTTATGCAAAGGGATAGTGGACAATGGCTTGGAAAGAGTGGTGTGTGAAAAACTGGTTTGGATACATAAGAAATGCATTAACCCTTAAAGAGCCTCTGACTACTGTAGTTGCCTTTGCGGCCAGTGTAGATCAAGATCAGGCTGCACAAAATGTGCAGCCTGATCTTTGATTTACACTGTCCGCTTTGCTGATGCACTGCAGACAAAAGGAGCCATGAAATAGCTATTATTTAGGTTGCATTTCTGGGATAAAAAATTCTGCTAGGTTTATTCAGCACTTTAAGGGTTAATAGGTGCCTTAAAGACTTTGATTTACCTGAATAATTGTTGAACATGGCATTTTATCTTTACTAGACAAAAATGAAACATGCCAAAATTGAAAGCATTTTCAGACAACATTAAATCTTACTCAAATGATGGAATTGGTCTTTCAAAGGATGGAAAGTAGAGTGGGAAAAGGTGAAAATTCTATTTACAAACACTTTCTGTTTCTCTTACAATGTTTACAAATACCTCTGGATTGTCATAAACCCAATCCCAATCCTCTCATTGTAGAAAAACAGTGTACCATGGTGTGTGATAGGGGATGAGAATTATGGTGAAGGAAGTAGCAGAGAGCATGCAGCCCTGGAACCCAGACATTTGGGCGGACGAGCCATCATTGTGAAAAGTTTTGCTAGAATTCATGGTATGTGGATTATAAGTGTAATGATTTAAAAATTAGTGTGTACCATTTACAAATGACAAAATTTTAGACTGGTACAAATTGAAAGCATTTGCAGAAGACAGATTATATGTTGTTCAGAGAATGGAATTTGTCAATGAAAGGTGAGAAAACTTTCAGGGAAATGCTGGTTACCAGCATTTTCTCCTTTTCCAACAATGTTTTCAAAAAGCCTTTTTTGTAAAGGTTGTGAAAACTCAGGATTGTGTGGTAAATGGTTAAACAAGAAAGTTGCATAATAGTTTATGTTACAGGGGTATTGTTGGCATTGAAATGAAATTAAACATGAAACTCTGTGAAAGGAGAATAGTATTTTGATAAGCCTTTGGTGCTAACTTGAAATTGGTATTATTTCACAGAGAAACATCAAATTGAATCTCAGCACTGCATGACGTCTTATGCTGAAAGGATCGTACAAGATCAGACTGCAGACTGATTTAGAATGTATATTGTCAAATATTTGTTCTGATTTTTGGCTAAAAC
This sequence comes from Tridacna gigas, assembly GCA_945859785.2. Classification (NCBI taxonomy): domain Eukaryota; kingdom Metazoa; phylum Mollusca; class Bivalvia; order Cardiida; family Cardiidae; genus Tridacna; species Tridacna gigas. Next base: position 43,491,228 of record OX244030.2, on the reverse strand, counting down.
CCTTGACTTTAAAATGGTTTAGCTTTTTCTCTTGGCTGAAAATATTGATTTAATTTACTAACTCCTCCAGTGCAAAATGTAGATAGGTAGACTAGACCTGTATTGACTGTTGTAAATACACACCACATGCTCTTGGAAAGATTTTTACCCAATACCCTAGACCAAAGAGATGGACAGCATAGATCCAAGATCAGAATGCACTCTCTGTTGGACTTTTGCCCATGGTGCTTCAGTGTTCTGCTTAGGTTTTGAGGTAGAGGGGCCACTGGCCCACCCAAGTTTAAAAAGTGGGGCCATCATAATGCTACATAAGGCCAAGTCAGTCAGTCCGAGAGCCATTTATTTTGAAAACTTTTTTCATACCACTAAGCGTTTGGTTTGGGGCCAGACTTATCTGTAGTGGTTTCTAGGTATTCTGAAACGGCATTATCCGAGTCTGTACCGAGGCTCAATCTGGGTATCTGTTTTGGCCTATTTTGATTTAGATTGGCCAAAATAACAGAGGGTGGATCTAGTTATTTTTGTTTGCTTCTTTTCAGCCATCGCATACTGCGATGAACTTATACAGAACATACTCGAAAATGCACACCGCATACTTGCAACAAAGATATATATTGGTCTAAATTAGGGAAATCCCTGGTTATAGAAGAAGCTTATCCAATGAAAATCGCCGATTCAAACAACAAAATTGTTCCAAGTGTCTTTGTATTCCCACAGCAAAACAAATAAGGTGGAAACAGCTCTCTACCAGTTGATTTGCCCTGCATATTTTTCGTACCTGCGGCTGCCGTGGTTTATTTTTGATACAGAGGTTGGCCCATTAGACATTTTTTAATGCGCCACCTGTAATTTTTTAGCGCCGATCCCGCAGTGGCGCATGCTCTGCAGAACTCTGGCACTTAAAGGGTAAAGTTGTCTGACGTCTATAGCCTTTACCATCACCTAAGTGAGCATTGGGGAATCCATATAAATTATACGATGCTTGAAGCTTAACTCTTTACTGGATTTCAAAGTATTAGACTTGGTAAGCTTTTGCTGAAAAAATTTTGAATGTGGATTAAATGATGGGATTTATCTTTGAAGGGGTAGAATATATTGTAGGAAAAAGAGAAAAATCTGGTCATCAGCATTATTCCCCTTTTCTAACGATGTAAGCAAGTCTTCGTCCTAACACTTATAAAAACAGGTTTATTGCAAATTGTTCAGACTGACGATTGATAAGTTGAGATTTGCTTTGTCAAGCAGAAGGGTAGTCAAATTGTTTTTGTTTCTTTTTTAATTGATTAAATTCAATTCCAGTTGTTAAAGAGAGTTGTTCAATGAATGAGAAAAAAAGATAAAGATTACATGTTTTGGTTAGTGTATTATGATGGTTATGTACTTTGAATTACAGCAAATTTGATTTTATGTTTCTCAAAGTTATTCACCGTATTTTGTGTTTGTGTATAGTTTACAATTTTATTTTTGTATTTACTTTACAGAAACTAATTTGAAAAAGCAGGGCTTATTGCCACTGACATTTGACAACCCAGCTGATTATGATAAAATCAAGCCCTCTGATAGAATTTCGCTTCTTGGTCTCAAAGATTTGGCTCCTGGCAAGGTAAGCTGCCCTTCATTCATATCTAACCCTTTACTGTACAGATATGTCTGTTTATCTCTTTACTGAATGGCAAAATTTTTCCCTTTCCATATTGAAAGGATTTACAGAGGACAAATTAAATGTTGCATTAATGATGGGATTTGTTTATGAAAATGTTGATGTTTTCTCCTTTTCCAGTACTGTTTCTTAAGGTTTTCTTTCTAAGGATAGTCAAATCACAGGATTGTTCTGTAAATGGTTAAGTACCAGAATTTAACAGCTTTCTAAAGAGGAGCAATTATGTGTGACATGCTATCGCATAATGGTCCATTATACTTTGGGGAAAAAATCCAGTTTGTTTCCCTTCAAAGTTGGTTCGCTTGTGTCAGTTGTAATGGTTTTTGGTAAGCGGACAAATTGCCCATTTGGTATTTAGTTACTTCTATATTGTGATACTAGGTGAGGTATATCACTTCTATACTAGTACAAGTAGGGAAAGAGAATATCTGAAGAAAAGGAAAATGTCCTTATTTTTAGCTCCACTGGCCGAAGGCCAGCGGGCTTATGTCATGGCCCGGTGTCCGTCGTGCGTCCGTCCGTCCGTCCGTCCGTGCGTTAACTTTTATTTCAAACATCTTCTTCTCTGAAACTACCCATCCAATTTTCATGAAACTTCACAGAAATGATCCTGCCATGGTCCTCTTCAGAATTTCTTGAAAGAATTTGATTCCTTCAAAAACTCTGGTTGCCATGGCAACAAAACTGAAAAATATTGGAAATCTTTAAAAATCTTCTTGTCTGAAACCATAAGGCAGAGGGCTACCAAATTTGGCATGTAGCTTTATGTAGTAGACCTCTATCAAGTTTCTTCAAATTATAGCCCTGGGGTCAAAATTGGCTCTGCCCCAGGGGTCACAAGTTTTACATAGGCTTATATAGAGAAAACTTTAAAAATCTTCCTCTACCTAGCCATAAGGCCTAGAGCTACCAAATTTTGCATGTTGCTATATCTAGTGGGCCTCTACCAAGCAGGCCAAAATTTTAGCCCTGGGGTCAAAATTGGCTCTGCCCCAGGGGTCACAAGTTTTACATAGGCTTATATAGAGAAAACTTTAAAAATCTTCCTCTACCTAGCCATAAGGCCTAGAGCTACCAAATTTTGCATGTTGCTATATCTAGTGGGCCTCTACCAAGGGGGCCAAAATTTTAGCCCTGGGGTCAAAATTGGCCCCGCCGCTGGGGTCACAAGTTTTACATGGGCTTACATAGTGACAAGTTAAGAAATCTTCCTGTTTTGATTTTTTTTTCTTCTGAAATTAGCCTTGCATCAGGGGTCTTATGTTTTGCAGAGGCTTCATATGGACAAAACTTGAAAGTCACCATATTTATAACCATACAGCATAGACTTGTATTATTTTGGCATGTGGTTTTATCTTGTGGACCTCTACTAGGGTTCAAGTAATTATAGCTCTTGGATCAAAAATGGCTTTGCCTTGCGGGTCTCAACTTTCACATGGGCTTTTACAGAGAAAACTTTGTAAGTCTTCATTTTGAAACCATTTGGCTCAGAATTGAAATGTTTAGTATTTATGGTTTATATTTATAAGCCAGTGGAGCGATACAGGGCCATCATGGCCCTCTTGTTAACTTATGTCATGGTGTGGTTTCCATCCGTCTGTTAGTCTTTTTCTTGTCCGCATTGTGGTCGGATTTGCGTGAAAATTGCACAGTTTGTTTATCTCATCAATAGCTTGAACCCTATTGATTTTGAAAAAAATCTGACAATCAAAAGTTGGCATTTCAAGTTCAGAATTCCAGTTTCTCGTTTATCTGATAGAGTCAGCAGTTGTGGTCTGATTTTCATGAAACTTGCACGGTTTGTTTATCTCATTTATAGCTTGAACCCTATTGATTTTGTAAAAAATCTGACTATCAGTGGAGGAAAAGTAGCCATTTAAAATTCCACATTTATATTTCTTGTTTACTCAATTAAGTCTGCATTTGTGGTCAGATTTTCGTGAAACTTGCACAGATTGTTTATCTCATCAATAGCTTGAACCCTATTGATTTTGAAAACAAGAGGACCATGATGGTCCTAAATCGCTCACCTGAAATGCAACTGAGCTCAACACCATAATGCTACATGCCACATATGAAAGCTCTAGCCCTTACGGTTTGGGACAAGAAGATTTTTAAAGATTTCCTTCTTTATCTCTATGTGAAATCCGAGAACCCACAACATAGGGCCAATTTTTAACACCAGGGCCATAATTTGAAGTATTTTGGTAGAGGGCCACTAGATGATACTACATGCCATATATGAAAGCCTTAGCCCTAACGGTTTGGGACAAGAAGATTTTTAAAGATTTCCTTCTTTATCTCTATGTGAAATCCGAGAACCCACAACATAGGGCCAATTTCCACACTAGGGCCATAATTTGAAGTATTTTGGTAGAGGGCCACTAGATGATACTACATGCCATATATGAGAGCTCTAGCCCTTATGGTTTCGGACAAGAAGATTTTTAAAGATTTCCTTCTTTATCTCTATGTGAAATCCGAGAACCCACAACATAGGGCCATTTTCAACACTAGGGCCATAATTTGAAGTATTTTGGTAGAGGGCCACTAGATGATGCTACATGCCAAATATGAAAGCTCTAGCCCTTACAGTTTGGGACAAGAAGATTTTTACAGATTTCCTTCTTTATCTCTATGTGAAATCCAAGAACCCACAACATAGGGCCAATTTCCACACTAGGGCCATTATTTGAAGTATTTTGGTAGAGGGCCACTAGATGATACTACATGCCATATATGAAAGCTCTAGCCCTTATGGTTTGGGACAAGAAGATTTTTAAAGATTTCCTTCTTTATCTCTATGTGAAATCCGAGAACCCACAACATAGGGCCATTTTCAACACTAGGGCCATAATTTGAAGTGTTTTGGTAGAGGGCCACTAGATGATGCTACATGTCAAATATGAAAGCTCTAGCCCTTATGGTTTGGGACAAGAAGATTTTTACAGATTTCCTTCTTTATCTCTATGTGAAATCCGAGAACCCACAACATAGGGCCAATTTCCACACTAGGGCCATTATTTGAAGTATTTTGGTAGAGGGCCACTAGATGATACTACATGCCATATATGAAAGCTCTAGCCTGTAAGGTTTGGGACAAGACGATTTTTACAGATTTCCTTCTTTATCTATATGTGAAATCCGAGAACCCACAACATAGGGCCATTTTCAACACTTGGGCCATAATTTGAAGTATTTTGGTAGAGGGCCACTAGATGATGCTACATGCCACATATGAAAGCTCTAGCCCTTATGGTTTGGGACAAGAAGATTTTGAAAGATTTCCTTCTTTATCTCTATGTGAAATCCGAGAACCCACAACATAGGGCCAATTTTCAACACTAGGGCCATAATTTGAAGTATTTTGGTAGAGGGCCACTAGCTGATGCTACATGCCAAACATGAAAGCTCTAGCCCTTAAGGTTTGGGACAAGAAGATTTTTAAAGATTTCCTTCTTTATCTTTATGTGAAATCCGAGAACCCACAACATAGGGCCATTTTCAACACTAGGGCCATAATTTGAAGTATTTTGGTAGAGGGCCACTACATGATGCTACATGCCACATATGAAAGCTCTAGCCCTTATGGTTTGGGACAAGAAGATTTTTAAAGATTTCCTTCTTTAAGTGAAATCCGAGAACCCACAACATATGGCCAATTTTTAACACCAGGGCCATAATTTGAAGTATTTTGGTAGAGGGTCACTAGATGATGCTACATGCCGTATATGAAAGCTCTAGCCCTTACGGTTTGGGACAAGAAGATTTTTAAATATTTCCTTCTTTATCTCAATGTGAAATACGAGAACCCACAACATAGGTTCAATTTCCACACTAGGGCCATTATTTGAGGTATATTGGTAGAGGGCCACTAGATGATACTACATGCCATATATGAGAGCTCTAGCCCTTATGGTTTCGGACAAGAAGATTTTGAAAGATTTCCTTCTTTATCTCTATGTGAAATCCGAGAACCCACAACATAGGGCCATTTTCAACGCTAGGGCCATAATTTGAAGTATTTTGGTAGAGGGCCACTAGACGATGCTACATGCCATATATGAAAGCTCTAGCCCTTACAGTTTGGGACAAGAAGATTTTTACAGATTTCCTTCTTTATCTCTATGTGAAATCCGAGAACCCACAACATAGGGCCATTTTCCACACTAGGGCCATTATTTGAAGTATTTTGGTAGAGGGCCACTAGATGATACTACATGCCATATATGAGAGCTCTAGCCCTTATGGTTTCGGACAAGAAGATTTTTAAAGATTTCCTTCTTTATCTATATGTGAAATCAGAGAACCCACAACATAGGGCCATTTTCAACACTTGGGCCATAATTTGAAGTATTTTGGTAGAGGGCCACTAGATGATGCTACATGCCAAATATGAAGGCTCTAGCCCTTACGGTTTGGGACAAGAAGATTTTTACAGATTTCCTTCTTTCTCTCTATGTGAAATCCGAGAACCCACAACATAGGGCCAATTTCCACACTAGGGCCATAATTTGAAGTATTTTGGTAGAGGGCCACTAGATGATGCTACATGCCAAATATGAAAGCTCTAGCCCTTACGGTTTGGGACAAGAAGATTTTTAAAGATTTCCTTCTTTATCTCTATGTGAAATCTGAGAACCCACAATATAGGGCCAATTTCCACACTAGGGCCATTATTTGAAGTATTTTGGTAGAGGGCCACTAGATGATGCTACATGCCATATATGAAAGCTCTAGCCCGTACCGTTTGGGACAAGAAGATTTTTAAAGTTTTTTCTTTCGGTTGCCATGGCAACCAGAGTTCTGCATGGAATTCAAATCTTTGAAGTATTCTGAAAGTGCATCACCTAAGGATCATTTCTGTGAAGTTTCACTGTAATCTGTTGGGCGGTTTCAGAGGAGAAGACTTTTTAAGTAATTGTTCACGGACGGACGGACACACGGACGGACGGACGCCGGACAACGATCGATCACAATAGCTCACCCTGAGCACTATGTTCTCAGGTGAGCTAAAAATCTGATAATCAGTGTAGAAAAGTAGCCATTTAAAGTTCAACATTTAAATTTCTTGTTCAAGCGATAAAGTCTGCAGTTGTGGTCGGAATTTTGTGAAACTTGCACAGATTGTTTATCTCCTCAAAAGCTTGAACCCTATTGATTTTGAAAAATATCTGACAGTCAGTGCGGGAAAAGTAGCCATTTAAAGTTCAACATTTCCTTTTCTTGTTTATTTGTCTAAGTCTACGTTTGTAGTCAGATTTTCGTGAAACTTGCACAGATTGTTTATCTTGAACCCTATTGATTTTGAAAAATATCTGACAGTCACTGTAGGAAAGGTAGCCATTTAAAGTTCAACATTTACTTTTCTTGTTTATGTGTCTTAGTCTACATTTGTAGTCAGATTTTCGTGAAACTTGCACAGATTGTTTATCTCCTCAAAAGCTTGAACCCTATTGATTTTGAAAAAAATCTGACAATCAGTATGGGAAAAGTAGCCATTTAAAAGTTCAAAATTTTCTTTTCTTGTTTACACGAAAAATTCAGCATTTGTAATTGGATTTTCATGAAACTTGCACAGTTGCTTTGTATCATCGAAAGCTTGAACACTATTGATTTTGACAGAAATTTGACAATCAGTATGGGAAAAGGAGCCATTAAAATGCAAAAATTTATATTTCTTGTTTACGCTACGACTCGGCATTTGTGGTCAAATTTTCATTAAACTTGCACAGTTGCTTTATATTATCAATAGCTTGAACCCTGTCGATTTTGAAAAAAACATTTGAAAATCAGTATGGGAAAAAGGAGCCATTTAAAGCTGAAAATTTACATTTCTTTTTTACGCAATTAAGTCTGCATTTTACATCCAATTCTTTTGAAACTTGCAAAGATTATTTGTGCCATCAAGGGATTGAACTCTAATAAAAATGAAGAAAATCTAGCAATCAGTTGAGGAAAAGCAGCCATTTGAAGACTTTGCATTGTTTACTCAACACAGTCCACATTATTCGTCACATTTCTTTGAAATTTTCAGAGATTGTTTAATACAATGAGTACTGAAAACCTCTATTAAATTTGGCTGGATTTCAAACAGTTGGTTTTGAGAAATTGTAGTTCAATTTTTTTCCTTATTTGCTCAATTCAACATGCTTACTTGTGCTTAGTGGGTTCAAGCCTTGTTGCAACAATGTTCCTTTTTTTTGGGAGGGAGGGGGATGTTTGTCTTTAACCTTTTTGCATCATGAATTCATAGGGTATGCTAGAAAAGAAAGCAAACTCACTGCCAGTAGAGCGATTTCAGGCCCTCAAGGGCCTCTAGTTTGTTATGAAACACTGAAGGGAAGAGAAAAAATGGATTTTGCTCCTTTTCTTACTGTCAGTACGAGATAATAAGCTAACCCTTAGTTTGTCGGCTTTTATACTCATGTATATGTCTGAAAAGAATAATTAAAAGAACAATATTTCTTTTCATTGTCATTTCAAGCATCTTTACCATCTTGAAAATATTTGCAGGTGACAAATGAAATGTGATGCAGACAATAGAAAAAATATTGTGAGAAAAGGAGAAAATGCTGGTTACCACCATTTCCTGCTGTTCCCAAAATGTTTTAGAAAGCTATTATCTTGAGTTTGGTAACTCTTTACAAATAACAAAACTTTAGACTGAACCAAATTGAAAGGATTTGCAGATGAAAAATTAGGTGAGGCAGCTCAAAAGGTGATTTTTGTATTTGAATGGTAGCTAACATGGTGGAAAAAGGGGGAAATGCTGGTAGCTGACGTTTTCATCTTTTTTCCATAATGTTTTCAAAAGTCTTCTCCCCCAGGGTCATTAAAATGTTGGATTGTTTGGCAAAGGGTTAAACTTAAGATTTAAGAGGTATTTTAAGCTAGCGAAAAACCAATTTCCTTTGTTTCAGCCTATAACCTGCGAGATAAAACATAGTGACGGTACCACAGAACAGATTCAGTTGAACCATACCCTGAATGAAGGGCAAATTGAGTGGTTTGTTGCAGGGAGTGCTCTAAACAGAATGGCAGAATTGAGAAAATGAGCAGCTAAACACATCAAGGCAAAGACTGATAGTGAAAATGAAATTTGAAAAAAAAAAAATTTTTTTTACAGTCAAATTTTTAGACTCACTTGTGACTGGGATGGATAAATGCGAGATGAATATAGAATTGTTGTGTAGATAAGCAGAAAATTTCATTTTCTGAAATTTAGTTGTACAATATGTTGGCATATTTTTATCAAGTTTAACAGAATTCAAGAACATTTCAAATACCTCTGTACTGTTAACTCAATTTTTCTTTGTGTGTTTGTTAAAAGTTGTATCTCTGGAAATGGATTTCATTTCTAACACAGACCATGTAGATCAAGATCAGGCAGTCTGATCCTTGATCCATCACTGTGTTTTTTTTGCCAGGTATATTGACAAAAAAACAGTTTTGAAATGGCAGTTTATGCATCTTTTATACTAAGAATGTCTATTATTATTATTATTTAGCATGACAAGGATTAAAAGATACTGTGATAAAGAAGACAAAAACATACCAAAGAGCAGTTCTATGATTCTTGTGAAAATTTCACGAATATATGGCTACCTGCAGATACTTTTTTCTGGTCCTGTAGTACAATGCTTTTGAAAGCATTGTAGCAAAATGAGAAATATGTGTAAATATGTATTTTTCCTTTGCCACATTGTTTTCACTTGTATTCATGGATTAAACATAATTAATGCTAACAGTCTGTAGCTTACAAGAATGTTTTCAAAGTTGTTTAATACAAATTTCTTTCAGGAAGTAATCAGATAATCTTGGTATAATTGTACAAAATAAGATTGAATAAGTGAATTTTTATGTTTTTGTTTTCTCAAATCCTTAAAGCAAAAAGATATATGTTTTTATTTATGTACAAATGTAAGCAGATTAAAATTTTTAATTAATCAGTTTTCACTTCTAAATCAACTGTTTTATTTATTTGCAAGAAAATTCTTATGATGAAATTTTACAAGAAATTAATTGGTCACAGCATAGTCAATAAAAAGGCATACCTTAGTTGTTCTTTCTAATGATGCATGCACTGTCAAAAATGGAGAAATAGGGTAAACTTGTTTCTCTTTGTAGTTAATTTTCATGTTTCTACTGTATTACCCAACTGCTGCTGAGATTGTGAGTGTAACTTATCATTCAGACAAAAGTGGCTCAAATGGTAAATTTGTCTTTGAAAGGGTAGAAAACATTCTGATAAAAAAGAAAATGCTTTTACCAGCATTTTTTCCTTTCTCCACAATCTTTTGAAGTGCTCTTTACTAGGGTTTTTGAAATGACAACAAATAGAAATGGTTATTTTCATTATTTTGGTTATTCTTTTATTCACATCAACATTTGAAACAATACTAAGTTATGAGGACCCCATTATGAGGACCCAATGGTACAACAGCATAGACCATACATGCCCCTCCCCCCATGCCTTTACCATAAAATCCCCAGTTGTAATGACCCTGAAGAATGAAACTTTTGAAAATATTGTGGCTAAAGGGAATAATGCTGGTAACTAGCATTTTATCCTTTTCCCACAATGTTTTCTACTCTATAAGACACACATTTCATCATTTGAGCCACATTTATTTTGTTGTCTGCAAATGCTATGATTTGCAATAGTCTAAAATTTTGTCACCAGGTAAAGAGTTAAGAAAAATATGTGAATTGCCACAAGATAATAAATCAAGTAAATGACTCAACTGCCTCATGGTGACAAGATAATGATCTTGTGGCTGTGAGATACTTATTTTTGGGCTGGAGATAATTATCCAGCGAAAAAATAAGACACTCCATAGAATTTTTTTCTGTTCAATAACTATTTTTATGGCCACAAGTAAATATGGTGTTCACAAGTTATCTGATGGCCACAAGATAATCAAGTTATGATTATGAGATTATTAACTCATGGTTATGAGATGTTAATTTTTTGGCAGTGAGTTTTTATGTTGAGGCTTTGAGATATATTAAAGCCATGACCACGAGGTCAAAGGTTTTTTCGCTTTTCTCCTCTGTGCTACAGTACAAATTTTGTTAAGTGGTATATTTAACATGGATATTTTCAAAGTTGTCAGATGCAAACGTTTTTCTAGGGGTGATGTATTTGGTACTGCTCATAGTAAAGAGAAAATTGCAGAGCTGTTTGTATTTAACTCTTTACCAAACAACAAAATTTTAGACCAGTCCAAATGGAAAGCTTTTGCAGACAACAAAATAAATATCACTCAAAAATTGAAATTTGTGTTGGGAAGGATAGAAAACATTGTGGGAAAAGGAGAAAATGCTGGCTACCAGCATTTTCTCCTTTTCCCACAATGTTTTCAAAAGGCCTCTTTCTCAGGTGTGTTAAAACTCAGGATTGTGTGGTAAAGAGTTAAAGCATTTGCAGGAAACAAATGTGGCCCAAATGAGTTGTTGTTCAAAGGCTAAAAAGTGTTGAATACTGGTATTTTCTCCTTTTCCCTAAGATGTTTCCTAAACCCTTCTTTGTAAGGGTCATAAAAATACTTAATTATTCAGAAATGGATCATTTAACATTCACTTTATATAAGTTTATGACGTCTTTATCCAACAACAAACTTTGAACTCTACCAAATTTCAAGCATTTGCAGAAAACTTTAATTTTGCACAAAGATGAGTTCTCTCATTGAAATGGTTGCAAACATTGTGGGAAACAGAGAAAATACAGGTTAAAGCCTTTTTCCTCAGGATCATTTAAACAACAATCATTTAGTAAAGGGTGAACTTCGTTATTGAGGTACTTGTAATTTGGATGTGCCAGTGAAATGAAATGTATATCATATGTAATTCATTCTCTTGTGTCTTGATATGAAGTAAGTTGATTTATCATTTGTTATATTGTTTGGATTTATTGAAAAATACAAATTGCCAAACAAAAAGCCTTTTCTTTTATTTATTCATTTTGAAATTCTTGGATAGGAACAACAAGTTGATGGACATTTTTTGAAGTCACATGAAATCACGTCATCCTCTATCAGATAAGATTTTAGACTCGCCTATGTACATTGAAAAAGTATTTGGGGTCAACAGTTAAATTAAGAAATGGAAAATAATATGGAAAACTTCCTTGGAAGGTACAGTTGCAAGCAATAACTCATCTTCCACAATGTCTTTTGAGATGTCTGTTGCTAAGCATTTTCTTCATACTGTGCTAGCCTATTCTGAACAAACATACAGAAATGTAGTGCTGTGACCCTTCTGACAAATAAATGATTGATTGATTGTATGATGTTTAACTCCATTTTCAACATTCAGTCATATCATGGTGGCCAGTGCACCTATCCATGCTTTCCTGGAGTTTCTTTTACCGCACAATAGCAGAGCCATTTTTTCCAAGCCACTGGCTGTTTTCCCACATAACTATCGTCAAAAAAATGGTCAGCAGTGACAGAGGAATGAATCCTGTTGCACCTACCATAATCAATCCTAGGAAAGAAACTGGCTGAGCCGGGGATCAAACCAGCAACCCCGTTCTCAAGTTCTGTATGCTACCGACTCGGCTATTGGGGCTTGGCTCAGACAAATAAATAATGGCAAGGTTGCTTAGACAGTAATTGAGGCATTCTCTGTGAAAAGGGGGCTCAATGCATCTGCTCAAAGTCCGCACAGTCCAACCTGGGCCGAAACTGTTCACTGTTGGTCAATTTTCTGTATGTCAACAGACCAGTCTACCGTAAAATACAGTTGGTTGTTGGGCATAATGAATTTTATCCATCCCTAATTATGTAATGTTTTGCATAGTATGATGCATCACAGAAATGTGTTAAGCCTCTTTTGCCAGAGCATGGCTCAATTACTTGTTACGAGCAATTTCTGTCTTCCGTATAAATGTCACAAGTTATCATATGCAGGGGATGTAATCAATTACTAAGTACTTGTTACAAGCAATGTCAATCTTCTGTACAATGTTGTCACAAGTTATCACATGCAGGGGATGTAATCAATTACTAAGTACTTGTTACAAGAAATTTCAATCTTCTGTACAATGTTGTCACAAGTTATCACATGCAGGGGATGTAATCAGTTACTAAGTACTTGTTACAAGCAATTTCAATCTTCTGTACAATGTTATCACAAGTTGTCATATGCAGGGGATGTAATCAGTTACTAAGTACTTGTTACAAGCAATTTCAATCTTCTGTACAATGTTGTCACAAGTTATCCTATGCAGGGGATGTAATCAGTTACTAAGTACTTGTTACAAGCAATTTCAATCTTCTGTACAATGTTGTCACAAGTTACCGTATGCAGGGGATGTAAAAACAAGAGGGCCATGATGGCCCTGTATCGCTCCACTGGCTTATAAATATAAACCACGAAGAAAAGTCTTCACTATATAAGGCCTTATAAAACTTTGACCTCATGGCTACAGTCTGACTAAATGGGGAAAATTGTATTAGAAGAATAACATGCCAAATGTGGGAGTTCTTGGCCTTATGGCTGGTAACAAGATGGTTTCTGAACTTTTCACTCCATAAACCCAAGTAAAACTTGTGATCCCTGGTGCAGGGCCAAACTTGATCCTAGAGCTGTAACTTGGGCCCTCTTTGTAACTGTCCACTAAATAATGCTATAATTATATGCAAAATTTGGTAGCCTAAGCCTTATGGCTATGTACACCAAGATTTAAAAGTTTTCCCTATGTAAGCCTATGTAAATCTTGTGAACCCCCCCCCTCCAAGTATGAGGCCAAATTGACCCCAGGACTATACTTTGGACACTTTTGGTAGACTCCAACTAGATCAAGCTAAATGCCAAATTTGGTAGCTCTAGGCCTTATGGTTTCAGACAAGAAGATATTTAAAGTTTTCTCTATATAAGCCTATGTATAAAACTTGTGACCCCTGGGGAAGAGCCAATTTTGACCCCAGGGCTATAATTTCAAGAAACATGATAGAGGTCTACTACATAAAGCTACATGCCAAATTTGGTAGCCCTATGCCTTATGGTTTCAGACAAGAAGATTTTTAAAGTTTTCTCTATATAAGCCTATGTAAAACTTGTGACCCCTGGGGAAGAGCAAATTTTGACCCCAGGGCTATAATTTCAAGAAACATGATAGAGGTCTACTACATAAAGCTACATGCCAAATTTGGTAGCCCTATGCCTTATGGTTTCAGACAAGAAGATTTTTAAAGTTTTCTCTATATAAGCCTATGTAAAACTTGTGACCCCTGGGGCAGAGCCAATTTTGACCCCAGGGCTATAATTTGAAGAAACTTGATAGAGGTCTACTACATAAAGCTACATGCCAAATTTGGTAGCCCTATGCCTTATGGTTTCAGACAAGAAGATTTTTAAAGATTTCCAATATTTTTCAGTTTTGTTGCCATGGCAACCAGAGTTTTTGAAGGAATCAAATTCTTTCAAGAAATTCTGAAGAGGACCATGTCAGGATCATTTCTGTGAAGTTTCGTGAAAATCGGATGGGTAGTTTCAGAGAAGAAGATGTTTGAAATAAAAGTTAACGCACGGACGGACGGACGGACGGACAGACGACCGGACGGACGGACGGACGGACGCACGACGGACACCGGGCCATGACATAAGCCCGCTGGCCTTCGGCCAGTGGAGCTAAAAAAACCAAATGTTACACTTGTGGTAAGCATAAACACTCTTCTAATATTTCAATGTTGATTAAAGTATTAAAGTGCAGTTTTGCAGGCACAGCTTCCTCCAGTATAAATATATACAAGACAGCTTTTGAAAACACGACAGGAAATCTTTTCAACATTTTTGTTGTAGATAAAAGAAATTAATTTTAAAAGCAGAACTAGAGTTCAGCCGCGGCTATAGTATATTTATATATATAGTTTTCAGCTTTGTATTTATAACATGTTAACCCTTTACCCGATGACATATCTTTAGACTGGTCCAAATTCAAAACAATTTTCATCGGACAAATTAAATGTGGCTCAAATGTGTCCAAGAAAGAAAAGAAAACATTGTGGGAAAAGGGGAAAATGCAGGTTACCAGCATTTTTCCTTTTCCTTCACTGTTTTCAAAAGCCTTCTTCAGGGTTGTTAAAACAAGAAATTGTGTTGTACAAGGTTACTTAATAGAGTAGTAAGACTTTTTACAGCTTTAGTTGCTCTTGAGGAAAGTGTACATCAAGATCTGAATAAAAAGAATGTGCAGTTTGATCATGGATCTACACTAGTACTGTCCCGTATTTAATGAAATATTCTGGCAATAAAAAAACCCCTGAAATTGCAATTTTTGGGTCTTTCTTTGAATGAAAAAGCTCATTTCATTTATTTAGCCCTTTAAAGGTCATAAAGTAAAGAGTGTGGACTACAAATCTGATGCAGATTAAGTTCAATCTGACACCCATCTAGGCTTTTGGAGAGCACTTTTCATTATCCCTGGTGGGATGAAAGACTTAACACAACTTTGGTGCTGATTTTCGATAAAGCCGTAATGAAAAAAAACACAAACAAGAAAATTAACAAGAGGACCATGATGGTCCTATATCACTCACCTGAGTACCAAGCAGTAAAGGTCTACAATGAAGATAAATAGCAAATATCGAAGTGCAAGGCCAAAGCTCTAGGTCTTCTTGGTTTAGACAAGAAGATAATCTTTCTTAACCAAACCCGGTTATATAAATATTTGTGAGAAGTTTGAATGATATTTGTCCAATAGTTGTTGAAAAATAGGGAGGACAAGAAATTTCATCAAAGGAAAATAACTTTGTAAAAATTCAATGAACCGTCACCAAAATATAATGTGCACATTCTTGCTTGGCACCGAGTCTCTCTAAAGTTTGAATGAAATCTGTCCTGTAGTTGTTGAGAACTAGCTCTGACAAGAAAATGCTACAGAAAGACTGATGGATGGATGGATGGACCGACAAGCTGACTCCTATATACCTCCAGAACAGAGTTTTGAAGGAATAATAACAAAGCCCTAGGCCTTTTGGTGTGTGGCAAAAAGTTGCCTGATTTGAACAAACTTAGTAGAGAATGTTTGCCGATTCAAGACTTTCTATACAAGTTAGTATTATAATGTTGTTAAATACACCAACAACTACAGTGGTTGTCCAGGGACATGTTCATGGGTAATGGCTATTGTAAACACATAAACAATGTATTTACACTTGCAATAGTCTTGCACCAACCTTTCAATGCGTCCAGCTTACAAAAATTTGACCTTTAAGTGTGACACTGACCTTGGCCCTACCTGAACAGATCTTTCAAATGGTACTTCAATTCATGGTGGAGTATATGCCCAAAATCTATTGGGGAGGGGTGTCATAAACTTATTTATAAAGTAAGACAAACACCACAAAATGAAGAACAAAAATTATAATGACTTCTAAGATTTACAAGGAAAAAATCTGTACTACAGAGTTAAATGAATGAACAAAAATGAACTCAAAATACAATGAACACAATGTTCAAAGATACATCCTAACAGCCAGATAGAAAAATGCTGTCAAAGCCTTTAACCCTTTACCACATTGCAAAATTTTAGATCTGTCCAAATTGAAAGCATTTGCAGACAACATTTTCATATTGGCTCAAGTGACACAATATTTCTTTGATAGGGTAGAAAACTTTGTGGGAAAAAGGAGAAAATGCTGGTTACCAGCATTTTTTCCTTTTCCCACAATGTTTTCATAAGTTTTCACAGAATGTTTCTCATCATGTAACCTAGCGCATATTGTCAAGGTTCTGCAATTTATAGATGCATCATGGAAAAAGGGGTCTTCATGTTATATTTCATTTTTCACCAATATCTCTTTAATTACAGGACATATCTCAACAGATTTGGATGAAATTTTCACACATCAAGTGACCTAGCGCATATTGTCAGGGTTTTGGAATTTATTGCTGTGTCATGGAAAAAGGAGGCTTCATGTCAAATTTAAACTGCATCCATCCATTCTGAACAGATAAAAGGAAAAAATGATCAGGTGGGAACCAAGGCTAGGGGTACCCAAGACAGGATGTTTTATCAGACAGTGTAGATAAAGATCAGACTGCAGTTGGATCTTGGATATATATGCCTTATATTCTTCAAGATAGTATTGCCTACAACACAGTCTTGAAATGCATATTACTTGGTCTATCTTTATCTCTTTACCAAACAAAAATTTTAGCCTGGTCTATAATTCAAAGCATTTGCAGACAACAAAATAAATTTGTCTCAAAAAATGAACTTAGATTTGGGACGAGTAGAGAACATTGTGGAACAAGAGCTTCGCAGAGCGGCGCATATACGCCCGAAGGGGCTTGTCAGTGAAACGAGTTGAAATGAAGGATGGGCCGTGAATGAAGAGTAGTTATTCTCCATGATAAAGAAAGTAAGTCTTGATTGCCTGTAATAGTTTATGGCCCAGACCAAACTTAAAATTAACAAAAGGCAATAACTCAAAAATTAAGAATGGCAAAGATATGGTTCTTGTAAACTGCACTTCTTCATAATGAGTTCTATCAGTGTACGAAGGTTCGAGTTGATAGCTTCTATAGTATGGAAGTGATGGCCTGAGCAAAATTTCAAAGTGAAAAGTTGACTATTTCAGAAATCAAGGGCAGATAATTTTAGACCGCAAACACCTATCCAAATTTTAAGAGTCACATGCACAACTAGACATCATACAGATTCATTCTGGCAAGTTTCAAATAATTCCGATGGAAACTGTAGGAGGAGTTGCGCACGGATGAAATTGCTAACGGACGGACGACCGAGGGTATAACATAATATGACCCTTCGAGCGTATAAAAAGGGAAATGCTCCACATATGAAAGAAAGACCCTAACTGTAAATAATATCGAAGGGAAATTACTCAGAAAATAATGGCAATAAATCAGGAAAGAAGAGTGGCAGAGTTATGGTTCTTGCACACTGCACTTCTCCACGATGTGTGCTATCAGTGTTTGAAGTTTTAAGTTGAGAGCTTTTATAGTTTGGAAGTTATGGCCCAGACAAAAATTCAAAGTAAAAATTTAAAAATAAATAAAGGGCAGTAACTCAAAAAATAAGGGTATCAGTGTTATGGTTCTTGTGCATGACACTTCTCCATAATGTGTTCTGTCAGTGTATGAAGTTTCAAGTTGATAGCTTTTCTAGTTTGGAAGATGTAGCCAGGACAAAAATTCAAAATGAAGTTATTAAAGGGCAATTACTCAAAAACTTAGGGTGACAGAGTTATGGTTCTTGTTTACTGCACTTCTCTTCAATCTGTTCTATCAGTGTATATTGTTTCAAGTTGATAGCTTTTATAGTTTGGAAGATCTGGCCCAAACAAAAATCTAATATGAAAAATATTAAAGGGCAATAACTAAAAAAATAAGGGTGGCACAGTTACAATTTTTGTGAATTGCTCTTCTCCACAAAGTGTTCTATCAGTCTTTGAAGGTTCAAGATCATAGCTTTTATAATTTAGAAATTATGGCCCAGACGAAAATTCAAAGTGAAAACTAACAAAGGGCAATAACTCAAAAAGAAGGATGGCAGAGTTATGGTTCTTGTGCAGTGCACTTCTTCATAATGTGTTCTATTAGTCTTTAAAGTTTCAAGATGATGGATTTTAAAGTTTGGAAGTTATGGCCTGGACAAAAATTCAAACTGAAAATTAACAAAGGGCAATAACTCAAAAAATAAAGGTGGCAGAGTTATGGTTCATGTGCACTGCACTTTTCCATAATGTGTTCTATCAGTGTATGAAGTTCCAAGTTAATAGCTTTTATAGTTTGGAAGTTATGGCCTGGACAAAAATTCAAACTGAAAATCAACAAAGGGCAATAACTCAAAAAACAAGAGCAGCAGAGTTATGGTTCTTGTGCACTGCTTTTCTCCATAATGTGTTCTATCAGTGTATGTAGTTTCAAGTTGATACCTTTTATGGTATGGAAGTTACGGCCTGAACAAAAACTGAAAGTGAAAAGTTGTTTATTTCAGAAATCAAGGGCAGATAATTTTAGAACGCAAACAGCGATCCAAATTCTAAGAGTCAGGTGCACAACTAGACATCATGGAGATTCATTGTGGCATGTTTCAAATAATTCCTATGGAAACTGTAGGAGCAGTTGTCCACACAAGAAATTGCTAACGGACGGACGGATGGACGGACGGACGACCGGGAGTACAACATAATACGACCCTTCGGGCGTATAAAAAGTTAAAAAAATCCTGGTTACCTGAGTGCTTGGCCCAACTGAGATTTAAACTTGACATCACTGCATAGCTAGCCCTGTAGGTAATGAGCTAACAGGCTTGGCTCAAATCATTTACAAACAACAAAATTTAGTCCTTAAACCCAAAGGCCATTTTCATTCCAGAATGAGTCCAAGATGATAACCACTGCGTGGGTGCCTTTTGTCTGCAGTGTTTCAACAAAGCAGACAGTATAGATCAATGATTGGACTGCACATTTCGTGCAGTCTGATCTGAATCTACACAAGACACAAAGGCAACTTTAGTAGTGAAAGGCGCTTAAAGGGTTAAGACTTGTCCAAATTCAAACCATTTGCTGACAACAAAATAAATGTGACTCAAAAATTTAAATTTGATTTTGGTTGGGTGGAAAACATTGTGGAAAAAGGAAAACATGCTAGTTACAAGTATTTCCTCTTTTTCCCACAATATTTTCAAGAGCCTTATTTCTCACAGGCGTTAAAACTTGGGATTGTGTGGTAAAGGGTTAAATAGAACAAGACTTTAAAAGTTCATTCTGTATACCTTTATGTCCTGTTTTGACCCAGGGGCATCATTTGAACAAAATTGGTAGAAGTCCACAAGGAAATGCCACATACCAAATATCAAAGCTCTAGGCCTTCTAGTTTCAGACAAAAACATGTTTAAAGTTTGCTCTATATACAATTTTGCCCAAAATTGTGACCCCTGGAGTTAAAGGGTTAATTCAATTCTTTTAACAACTTTGGTAGAACTTCACCCAAGGAATATGCCTGTCAAGTTTCAACATGATTGGTTTAGGAGGAGAAGATGTTTAACGGAATTGTGGAAAGACGGACGCTGGACAACGACGAATCACAATACCTCACCCAGCACTTCGTGCCCAGGTGAGCTAACAAATAGGCCTAACCATTGTCTGTGGCTTGTGATAAACAACATAAAGATGAAGTTTCATAACATTTTGTCCTGTACTTAAAGAGATATTAATCCATAATGAAAATATATGTAAAGCCACCTTTTTCCATGACACGACATTGAATCAAAAAAGCTAAACTAATGATATTGGCGGACTATCATAAGGAACACATGTATGAAGTTTCACAAATTTTTGTCCAGGATTTTGAGTTGAAGATACATGTATATTGATCCTTAACCCTTTCCCAAACAAGCCCTGGTTTTCACGTGTCTGCAGTACAAGTCTTTTGAAAACACTGTGTAAAAAGGAGAAATTGCTTGTAACGAGCAATTTCTCCTTTTCCCACAGTGTTTTCTACCCTTTTGGAGAACTTTCTGTCATTTTCATCAGATGTAAAATTGTCGTCTACAAACTCTTTCAATTTGGACCAGTCTGAAATTTAACGTTTGGGAAAGGGTTAACAGAAATATACATGAAGCCCCTTTTTCCTATGAGACAGTATTTGATATCAAAAAGGAAAGAAAACCAATAAATATCAGCGGACATCATTAGGAACACCTGTATGAATTTCTATTAGTTTTTGTCAACGATTTTAGAAAATATCTGTCCTGAAAGATGGACAAACAGATGGTCATTGGTCCATGATGAAATTAAACATTTAGCCCCCTTTTTTCATGACATGGCATTTCATGAAATAAAAACAAACTAGAGCTATCACTAAAAGTGATCATACCCCCCACCAGCTCCTTGTCACAAAACAGCTATTTGTCACAGAATGCAGAATGGTTTCGTAAAAAAATAAGAGTTGAAAAAAAAAGTGGGAAAAGAGTTATGGCACTTGTAAACTGCGCTTCTCATTAATGTGGTCTATCTGTATATGAAGTTTGATGTCACTAGCTTAAATGATTCAGAAGTTATGCCCCGGACAAATATCCAAAGTTAAACCTTACAAAGGGCAATAACTCAAAAAATAAATGGAATAGAGTTATGGTTCTTGTACACTGCACCTCGCCTTATAGTGATCTATCTGTGTATGAAGTTTTAAGTCATAACCTTCTATACTTTGGAAGTTATGCCCTGGACAAAAATCCATAGTTAAAATTTACAAAGGGCAACAAGCTTAAGGGGAGATAATTCGGCAGCCAATGGCAGCAAGGTCGTGAAAATTGCACATGCACAATTTCATATGTACCCAAACATTATGTGTAAATTTCAGTGCAGTACTTGAAAAACTGTAGGAAAAAAGCTCCGGACAAAACTGTGTCTACAGACGGACGGACGGACAGATGGACGGACAGCCATGGCAATTCCAGTATACCCCCCTCCACTTCGTTGTGGGGGGTATAATTATTTCCAAATGACAGGACATACACAAAAAGTGCATCAGACATGAAGTGAAGCCTGGTAAAGTACAGGGCTTGAAACCCAAGGGGTCCCTAAGTCACTACCTGGCTGGCAAAATTCTTTCCAAGAACTGATGGGTCATTTCAATAGGATTCCTTCCTCTCTCACTGCTGAGCATTGCTTTGACTATGTTTATATGGGAAAGCAGCCAGTGGCTTGGAAAAAATGTCATGCAAATTACTGGTTAACCCTTTCCCAAACAAGCCCTGGTTTTCATGTGTCTGAAGTACAAGTCTTTTGAAAACACTGTGGGAAAAGGAGAAATTGCTCGTAACGAGCAATTTCTCCTTTTCCCACAGTGTTTTCTACCCTTTTTGAGACCTTTCTGCCATTTTCATCAAATTTGAAATTGTCGTCTGCAAACTCTTTCAATTTGAACCAGTCCAAAATTTGTCATTTGGGAAAGGGTTAAAGAAACTCTGGGAATGCATGGATATTTGTACTGGCTACCATGATATATCACTGAGATAATGTTCAAGTCAGTGTAAAACACCAAACTAACAAAGAACTGAGGTCATGATGGAACAAAGTACCAGACAGTAATTAACTCTTTACCACACGATGAAATTTTAGACTTGTCCAGTTTGAAAGTAGTTGCAGACATGTTACAGGTGGCTAAAATGACAAAATTTGTCCTTGATTGGGTAACAAACATTGTGGAGAAAGGAGAAAATTCTGGTCACAAGCATTTTCTCTTTTTCCCGTAACATTTTCAAAAGGCCTCTTGTTAAGGGTCTCTAAAACTTGGGATTGTGCGATAAAGGGTTAATGGAAGTTTTTCAGAAAATTCTATTAGCCCTGCCACTTCCTGTGTTTGACCTGCAGTGCCCCTGTATAAACTGGTACAATTTGATGGAACCCAATTCCAGGTAATTAACCATACCCAAATAGCACCCTTACACTTTACTTCTCCTTTAATCTTTGACCAAACGACAAAAAAGGTCCAAGTTCAAAGCAATTGCAGATGACAATAAAATGATACTCAAATGATGTGATTTGTATCAGAAAGGGAAGAAAACATTATGGAAAAAAGAGAAAAGGCTGGTTTCTCCTTTTCCAAAAAATGTTTTCAAATGCCTTTCACCTAAAGGTCAATAAAAGTGAGGATTGTCTAGTGAAGGGTTAACCAAATAATTAAGTAAGAACAATTTATGATATGCACATCTTTGCTGAGTGCAAAGTCTATCCATGAAGTTTGAAAGAAATTTGTCCAGAATCATCAAAGGGCCATAACTCCATGAAACCTAAATAAACCATAACCAAAATAGGATATGCACATCTCTGCTTGATACTGAGTCTATTTGTGTAGTTTGAACCAAATCTGTCCAATAGTTGATGAGAAAAAGAGCGGACAAGAAATTTCATGAAAGGGCCATAACTCAGTGAAAAATCAATGAACCATAACCAACATTTCATATGCACATCTCTGCTTGATACTGAGTCTACCTGTGAAGTTTGAATAAAATTCGTCCAATAGTTTATGAGAAATAGAGCGGACAAAAAGCTACAGACGGACGGACGGACGGACGGACCGACCGACAGACGGACGGACCGACCGACAAGCTGACTCCTATATACCCCCTAAACAGAGTTTTGGGGGGTATAATAACTATTGTCTGTGGCTTGCAATAAACAATAAAAAGATGAAGTTTCATGACATTTTGTCCTGTAGTTAAAGAGATATTGGTCCACAATGAAAATATACGTCAAGCCCCCTTTTTCCATGACACAGATATAACTGGCCCTATTAGACCTACAATCAAACTCATTCGAGATCTTATGGTCATATATATTTTGACCAAGTTTGGTGCTGATTGGTTTAAATTTGTAGATGCTAGAGTGTAAACAAAGTCAAATGTAGTAATTTTTTTAATTCAAGGGCAAATAACTCCAGTCGTTCTGGTCCAATTAGACACATAATCGAACTCATCCGAGATCTTATGGTCATATATATTTAGACCAAGTTTAGTGCTGATTGGTTAATATTTGTAGATGCTAGAGTGTAAACAAAGTCAAATATAGCAATTTTTCTAATTCAAGGGCAAATAACTCCAATCGTTCTGGTCCGATTACACCCATATTCGAACTCATCTGAGATCTTATGGTCATATATATTTTGACCAAGTTTGGTGCTGACTGGTTTATATTTGTAGATGCTAGAGTGTAAACAAAGTCAAATATAGCAATTTTTCTAATTCAAGGGCAAATAACTCCAGTCGTTCTAGTCCGATTAGACCCATAATCGATCTTATCCGAGATCTTATGGTCATATACATTTTGACCAAGTTTGGTGCTGATTGGTTAATATTTGTAGATGCTAGAGTGTAAACAAAGTCAAATATAGCAATTTTTCTAATTCAAGGGCAAAAAACTCTAGTCGTTCTGGTCTGATTACACCCATAATTGAACTCATCCGAGATCTTATGGTCATATACATTTTGACCAAGTTTGGTGCTGATTAGTTAATATTTGTAGATACTAGAGTGTAAACAAAAAAATGTGGACGAACGGACGACGGACAGACAGACGACGGACGGACGGACGATGGACGGTGAGTGATCACAATAGCTCATCCTGAGCACTTTGTGCTCAGGTGAGCTAAAAATGCAACAGCAACTGATACATTACAATCAAATGAAATAAATTACTATGGAATATTGTTCATTGATAGGTTCAGGGCCCTTAGTTTCAGAAGAATTTGAAATAATTATCACAATTTCTTCAATATTTGATAATTTTCAACTTTGAGCATTGTTGTTCAGTCAAAAGAATAACTGAAAATTGACCCTTAAAAAATCACAAACAAATCTATTCTTCAAATACATGTACATGTGTTGTACAAAAGTTAGTTATACTTCACTATACTGCTTTTAAATGAGAAAAAAAAAAAGAAAGAACACAAAAACAAATGTTTTTGAAATGAGAGAACCAATAAAACAGTTTTTCTATCAATACACCAATGAGTTTGCTGAAGACAAAATTGAACTGCGAAACCCATGGAATAAGAGACTTAAATGACAAAAAAAAAAAATACAAGAGGACCATGATGGTCCTATATCGCTCACCTGAGTACCAAGCAGTAAAGGTCTACAATGAAGATAAATAGCAAATATCGAAGTGCAAGGCCAAAGCACTAGGTCTTCTTGGTTTAGACAAGAAGATAATCTTTCTTAACCAAAACGGGTTATATAAATATTTGTGAGAAGTTTGAATGATATTTGTCCAATAGTTGTTGAAAAATAGGGAGAACAAGAAATTTCATCAAAGGAAAATAACTTTGTAAAATTCAATGAACCGTCACCAAAATATAATGTGCACATTCTTGCTTGGCACCGAGTCTCTCTAAAGTTTGAATGAAATCTGTCCTGTAGTTGTTGAGAACTAGCTCTGACAAGAAAATGCTACAGAAAGACTGATGGATGGATGGATGGATGGATGGACCGACAAGCTGACTCCTATATACCTCCAGAACAGAGTTTTGCAGGAATAATAACAAAGCCCTAAGCCTTTTGGTGTGTGGCAAAAAGTTGCCTGATTTGAACAAACTTAGTAGAGAATGTTTGCCGATTCAAGACTTTCTATACAAGTTAGTATTATAATGTTGTTAAATACACCAACAACTACAGTGGTTGTCCAGGGACATGTTCATGGGTAATTGCTATGGTAAACACATAAACAATGTATTTACACTTGCAATAGTCTTGCACCAACCTTTCAATGCGTCCAGCTTACAAAAATTTGACCTTTAAGTGTGACACTGACCTTGGCCCTACCTGAACAGATCTTTCAAATGGTACTTCAATTCATGGTGGAGTATATGCCCAAAATCTATCGGGGAGGGGTGTCATAAACTTATTTATAAAGTAAGACAAACACCACAAACTGAAGAACAAAAATTATAATGACTTCTAAGATTTACAAGATAAAATCTGTACTACTGAGTTAAATGAATGAACAAAAATGAACTCAAAATACAATGAACACAATGTTCAAAGATACATCCTAACAGCCAGAGAGAAAAATGCTGTCAAAGCCTTTAACCCTTTACCACATGGCAAAATTTTAGATCTGTCCAAATTGAAAGCATTTGCAGACAACATTTTCATATTGGCTCAAGTGACACAATATTTCTTTGATCGGGTAGAAAACTTTGTGGGAAAAAGGAGAAAATGCTGGTTACCAGCATTTTTTCCTTTTCCCACAATGTTTTCAAAAGTTTTCACAGAATGTTTCTCATCATGTGACCTAGCGCATATTGTCAAGGTTCTGCAATTCATAGCTGCATCATGGAAAAAGGGGTCTTCATGTTATATTTCATTTTTCACCAATATCTCTTTAATCACTGGACATATCTCAACAGATTTGGATGAAATTTTCACACATCAAGTGACCTAGTGCATATTGTCAGGGTTTTGGAATTTATTGCTGTGTCATGGAAAAAGGGGGCTTCATGTCAAATTTAAACTGCATCCGTCCGTCCTGAATAGATAAAAGGAAAAAATGATCAGGTGGGAATCAAGGCTAGGGGTACGCAAGACAGGATGTTTTATCAGACAGTGTAGATAAAGATCAGACTGCAGTTGGATCTTGGATATATATGCCTTATATTCTGCAAGATAGTACTGCCTACAACACAGTCTTGAAATGCCTATTACTTGGTCTATCTTTATCTCTTTACCAAACAAAAATTTTAGACTGGTCTATAATTCAAAGCATTTGCAGACAACAAAATAAATTTGTCTCAAAAAATGAACTTAGATTTGGGATGGGTAGAGAACATTGTGGAAAAAGTTAAAAAAAATGCTGGTTACCTGAGTGCTTGGCCCAACTGAGATTTAAACTTGACATCACTGCATAGCTAGCCCTGTAGGTAATGAGCTAACAGGCTTGGCTCAAATCATTAACAAACAACAAAATTTAATCCTTAAACCCAAAGGCCATTTTCATTCCAGAATGAGTCCAAGATGATAACAACTGCATGGGTGCCTTTCGTCTGCAGTGTTTCAACAAAACAGACAGTATAGATCAATGATCAGACTGCACATTTCGTGCAGTCTGATCTTGATCTACACTAGACACAAAGGCAACTATAGTAGTGAAAGGCGCTTATAGGGTTAAGACTTGTCCAAATTCAAACCATTTGCTGACAACAAAATAAATGTGACTCAAAAATTTAAATTTGATTTTGGTTGGGTGGAAAACATTGTGGAAAAAGGAAAACATGCTGGTTACAAGTATTTCCTCTTTTTCCCATATTATTTTCAAGAGCCTTATTTCTCACAGGGGTTAAAACTTGGGATTGTGTGGTAAAGGGTTAAATAGAACAAGACTTTTAAAGTTCATTCTGTATACCTTTATGTCCTGTTTTGACCCAGGGGCATCACTTGAACAAAATTGGTAGAAGTCCACAAGGAAATGCCACATACCAAATATCAAAGCTCTAGGCCTTCTAGTTTCAGACAAAAACATTTTTAAAGTTTGCTCTATATACAATTTTGCCCAAAATTGTGACCCCTGGAGTTAAAGGGTTAATTCAATTCTTTTAACAACTTTGGTAGAACTTCACCCAAGGAATATGCCTGTCAAGTTTCAACATGATTGGTTTAGGAGGAGAAGATGTTTAAAGGAATTGTGGAAAGACGGACGCTGGACAACGACGAATCACAATACCTCACCCAGCACTTCGTGCCCAGGTGAGCTAACAAATAGGCCTAACTATTGTCTGTGGCTTGTGATAAACAACATAAAGATGAAGTTTCATAACATTTTGTCCTGTACTTAAAGAGATATTAATCCATAATGAAAATATATGTGAAGCCCCCTTTTTCCATGACATGACATTGAATCAAAAAGGCTAAACTAATGATATTGGCGAACTATCATAAGAAACACATGTCTGAAGTTTCACAAATTTTTGTCCAGGATTTTGAGTTGAAGATACATGTATATTGATCCTTAACAGAAATATACATGAAGCCCCTTTTTCCTATGAGACAGTATTTGATATCAAAAGGAAAAAAAAAGCAATAAATATCAGCGGACATCATTAGGAACACCTGATGAATTTCTATTAGTTTTTGTCAAGGATTCTAGAAGATATCTGTCCTGAAAGATGGACAAACAGATGGTCATTGGTCCATGACGAAATTAAACATTTAGCCCCCTTTTTTCATGACATGGCATTTCATGAAATAAAAACAAATAACTATTGTCTGTGGCTTGCAATAAACAATAAAAAGATGAAGTTTCATGACATTTTGTCCTGTAGTTAAAGAGGATATTGGTCCACAATGAAAATATACGTCAAGCCCCCTTTTTCCATGACACAGATATAACTGGTCCTATTTGACCTACAATCAAACTCATTCGAGATCTTACGGTCATATATATACAAAGTCAAATATAGCAATTTTTTAAATTCAAGGGCAAATAACTCCAGTCATTCTAGTCCGATTAGACACATAATTGAACTCATCCGAGATCTTATGGTCATATATATTTAGACCAAGTTTAGTGCTGATTGGTTAATATTTGTAGATGCTAGAGTGTAAACAGTCAAATATAGCAATTTTTCTAATTCAAGGGCATATAACTCCAGTCGTTCTGGTCCGATTACACCCATAATCGAACTCATCCGAGATTTTATAGTCATATACATTTTGACCAAGTTTGGTGCTGATTGGTTAATATTTGTAGATGCTAGAGTGTAAACAAAGTCAAATATAGCAATTTTTTTAATTCAAGGGCAAATAACTCCAGTTGTTCTGGTCCGATTACACCCATAATCGAACTGATCCGAGATCTTATGGTCATATACATTTTGACCAAGTTTGGTACTGATTGGTTAATATTTGTAGATGCTAGAGTGTAAACAAAGTCAAATGTAGCAATTTTTCTAATTCAAGGGCAAATAACTCCAGTCGTTCTGGTCCGATTACACCCATAATCTAACTCATCTGAGATCTTATGGTCATATACATTATGACCAAGTTTGGTGCTGATTGGTTAATATTTGTAGATGCTAGAGTGTAAACAAAGTCAAATATAGCAATTTTTCTAATTCAAGGGCAAATAACTCCAGTTGTTCTGGTCCGATTACACCCATAATCAAACTCATCCGAGATCTTATGGTCATATACATTTTGACCAAGTTTGGTGCTGATTGGTAAATATTTGTAGATGCTAGAGTGTAAACAAAACAAGAGGGCCATGATGGCCCTGAGTCGCTCACCTTAGTAGAGTGCCTTTAAGGTTTTTCTTTAATTTGACCATGTGACCTAGTTTTTGACTGCAGGTGACCCAATTTCAAACTCATATTTCATGGAGACAAACATTCTGACCAATTTTCAAGTCAATTGAGCAAAAAATGTGGTCTCGAGTGCCCTAGTAGATATTTCTTTAATTTGACCTAGTGACCTAGATTATGACCCCAGGTGACCCAAATTTGAACTGGTCTTTGACTATATCAAAAGAAACATTTTAACCAATTTTCAAATCATATGAATAATAAATGTGGCCTCTAGAGTGTCCACTAGCTATTTCTTTAATTTGACCAAGTGACCTAGTTTATGACCCCAGTTGACCCAAATTCAGACTCATGTGAGATTTTACAAAGACAAACATTCTGACCAATTTTCAAGGCAATTAAGCAAAGAATGTGGCCTCTAGAGTGCCCACATGGTATTTCTTTATTTTGACCTAGTGACCTAGTTTATGGTTCCAGGTGACCCAAATCCAAACTCATCTGGTATTTCATCAAGGCAAACATTCTGGCCAAATTTCAGGTCATTTGAGAAATAAATGTGGCCTCCAGAGTCCAAACAAGGTATTTCTTTAATTTGACCCAGTGAACTAGTTTATGACCCAAGTTGACCCAATTTAATCTTACGTGAGACTTTATAAAGACAAACTTTCTAACTAATTTTCAAGGCAATTGAGCAAATAATGTGGCCTCGAGAGTGCCAACAAGGTATTTCTTTAATTTGACCTAGTGACCTAGTTTATGACCCAAGATGACCCAATTTTGAACTCAGTGAACTTGTTGCGCTTAGATGGGCAAACAAACTTAGAAGAGAATCACTACATACCAAATATCAAAGCTCTACGCCTTCCAGTTTTAAAGAAGAATTTTAAAGTTTTCCTTCTTTGTTCCTATGTTCGAACTTGTTACCCCCGGGGCTGGGCCAGTTTTGACCCAGGGGCATCATATGAACAAACTTGGTAGAGGTCCACTAGGAAATGCTACATACCAAATATCAAAGCTCTACACCTTCCCATTTAAGAGAAAAAGAAATTTAAAGTTTTCCTTCTTTGTTCCTATCTTCGAACTTGTGACCCCCGGGGCGGGGCCAGCTTTGACCCAGGGGCATCATATGAACAAACTTGATAGAGGTCCACTCTGAGATGCAACATACCAAATATCAAAGCGCCACACCTTTCGGTTTCAGAAAAGAAGAATTTTAAAGTTTTCCTTCTTTGTTCGAACTTGTGACCCCAGGGGCTGGGCCAGTTTTGACCCAAGCAGCATCCTTGGAACAAACTTGGTAGAAGTCCACTAGGAGATACTACATACCAAATATCATAGCTCTATGCCTTCCCATTTAAGAGAAAAAAAAAATTAAAGTTTTCCTTCTTTGTTCCTATGTTTGAACTGTGACCCCTGGGGCAGGGCCAATTTTGACCCCAAGGGCATCATATGAACAAACTTGGTAGAGGTCTACTAGGCAATGCTACATACCAAATATCAAAGCTCTATGCCTTCTAGTTTTACAGAAGAAGATTTTTAAAGTTTTCCTTCTTTGTTCCTATGTTGGAAATTGTGACCCCCAGGGCTGGGCCAGTTTTGACCCCAGTGGCATCATATGAACAAACTTGGTAGAGGTCCACTAGGAGATGCTACATGCCAAATATCAAAGCTCTACGCCTTCAAGTTTCAGAGAAGAAGATTTTTAAAATTTTCCTTCTTTGTTACTATGCTCAAACTTGTGACCCCTGGGGCGGGGCCAGTTTTGACCCCAGGGGCATCATATGAACAAACTTGGTAGAGGTCCACTAGGCAATGCTACATACCAAATATCAAAGCTCTACGCCTTCCAGTTTCAGAGAAGATGATTTTTAAAGTTTCCCCTCTTTGTTCCTATGTTCGAACTTGTGACCCCCGGGGCAGGGCCAGTTTTGACCCCAGGGGCATCATATGAACAAACTTGGTACAGGTCCTTTAGGAGATGCTTCATGCCAAATATCAAAGCTCTATGCCTTCTAGTTTTACAGAAGAAGATTTTTAAAGTTTTCCTTCTTTGTTCCTACGTTGGAAATTGTGACCCCCGGGGCCGGGCCAGTTTTGACCCCAGGGGCATCATATGAACAAACTTGGTACAGGTCCTTTAGGAGATGCTTCATGCCAAATATCAAAGCTCTATGCCTTCTAGTTTTACAGAAGAAGATTTTTAAAAGTTTTCCTTCTTTGTTCCTATGTTGGAAATTGTGACCCCCGGGGCGGGGCCAGTTTTGACCCCAGGGACATCATATGAACAAACTTGGTAGAGGTCCACTAGGAGATGCTACATGCCAAATATTAAAGCTCTACGCCTTCAAGTTTCAATGAAGAAGATTTTTAAAGTTTTTCTTCTTTGGTACTATGCTCAAACTTGTGACCCCCGGTGTGGGGCCAGTTTTGACCCCAGGGGCATCATATGAACAAACTTGGTAGAGGTCCACTAGGCAATGCTACATACCAAATATCAAAGCTCTACGCCTTCCAGTTTCAGAGAAGATAATTTTTAAAGTTTCCCCTCTTTGTTCCTATGTTCGAACTTGTGACCTCCGGAGCAGGGCTAGTTTTGACCCCAAGGGCATCATATGAACAAACTTGGTAGAGGTCCACTAGGAGATGCTTCATGCCAAATATCAAAGCTCTATGCCTTCTAGTTTTACAGAAGAAGATTTTTAAAGTTTTCCTTCTTTGTTCCTATGTTGGAAATTGTGACCCTTGGGGCGGGGCCAGTTTTGACCCCAGGGGCATCATATGAACAAACTTGGTAGAGGTCCACTAGGAGATGCTACATGCGAAATATCAAAGCTCTATGCCTTCAAGTTTCAGAGAGGAAGATTTTTAAAATTTTCCTTCTTTGTTACTATGCTCAAACTTGTGACCCCTGGGGCGGGGCCAGTTTTGACCCCAGGGGCATCAAATGAACAAACTTGGTAGAGGTCCACTAGGGGATGCTACATACCAAATATCAAAGCTCTGCGCCTTCTAGTTTCAGAGAAGAAGATTTTCAAAGATTTTGCTTTTTTTTCCTTTTTGTTGCCATGGCAACCAGAGTTGAGGGTGGAATTTAATTCTTTGAACAATTTTGGTAGAGCTGCACCCAAGGAACATCCCTGCCAAGTTTCATCAAGATTGGCCCAGTGGTTTAGGAGAAGAAGATGTTTAAAGAAATTGTTGACGGACGACGGACGCTGGACATAGGGCGATCACAATAGCTCACCTTTAGCACGTTGTGCTAAGGTGAGCTAAAAATGTGGATGGACGGACGGACGGACGGATGGACGGAGGGACGGACAGACGGACACCGACGGACGGTGAGTGATCACAATAGCTGATCCTGAGCACTTCGTGCTCAGGTGAGCTAAAAAGGAAAATTCTTTTAACCCCTTATACAATAACCTCTGTTTTTAAGACCCCAAGAAAGAAGACTTTTGAAAATATGAAAAGGAGAAAATGCTGGTAACCAGCATTTCCACCTGTTCCCACAATATTTTCTACCCTTTCAAAGTCGAATTTCATAATTTTAGCCAAACTGAAGTTGTGTCTCGATTTAGACAAGTCTTCTATTATTGTGCTTTGGTAAAGAGTTAATCAGCTAAGCAATTAATTTGTATATACAGTGTGTAAAACATCATAAACATGGAGAAAATGGAATGTGAAAGTAACAACCAGATAAATTGGTGTCACATTAAATGTGTCTTTTGATTCAGACATGTCTACTATTATTGTGCTTTGGTAAAGAGTTAATCAGCTAAGCAATTTATTTGCATATACAGTGAGTAAAACATCATAAACATTGAGAAAATGGAATGTTAAAGTAACAAGAAAATGAATTTGTGTAGTAAAAAATATATTATCTATATATACATATTTCACATACAAACACTCTCATGTGTTTGCTTTCCGTATAACTCTTTACAAAACGACAAAACTTTGGACAAGTCTATGTTGTAAATATTTGCAGAGGACAAATTAACCCTTCATTAAATAATGCTGTGTATTAACCATCCTGAGGAAGAAGGCTTTTGAAAACATTGTGGGAAAAGGAGGAAATGCAGCTGGTAACCAGCATTTTTAAGCTGGTAACCACATTTTTTCATTTCCCCAAATACACTTTGTACCTTTCGAAAGACAAATCCAACCATTTAAGCCACATATATTCTGTCATCTGCAATTGCTTTGGATTTGGACAAGATCAACATTTTGTCTTTTTGTAAAGAATTAAATGCAACTAAAATGCTTGAATTTCTCTATCAAAGGCTAGAAATCATTGTGGGAATAGGAAAATATACTAGTTACAAGCATTTTCACCTTTTTATACATTGTTTTGAAAGGCCTTCTACCTCAGTGTTATTAAAACACAGGATTGTTCAGTATAACATGGTATGAATAATACACAGGCCAATTTTCAACCAATCTGGTGAATGACTTTAAAAATCAGTTCAGGACTGGCATACAACCCTCTCATACCCTTTTCCAAACAATTTTGTTTTGATGACATTGAAAAAGGAGGCATTAGAAAACACTGTTGGAAAAGGAGGAAATGCTGGTGACTTGCATTTTCTCCTTTTCCCACAATGTTTTCCATCCTTTCAAAGACAAATCCCACCATTTGCACCTCATTTAATCTGTCATCTGCAAAAGCTTACAATTTGCAGGAGTCTTAAATTTTGTTGCATGGTACAGAGTACAGGTTTTTACCTCTAAAACTGGACACATCAAAAGCATCTGTTAACTCTACCGAACAACAAAATTTTAGATTGTTCCAAATTGAGAGCATTTGCAGATGACAAATTAATTGTCGCACAAATTATGAAATTATTCTTTAGAAGAGTAGAAAACAATGTTGGAAAAGGAGAAATGCTGGTTACCAGCATTTTCTCCTTTTCTCACATTTTTTTTAAAAGTCCTCCTGGGCTCGTTAAAACTGGATTGTGTGGTAAAGGTTTAATGAAAACATGATGACAAGTGGAGAAGTTACCTTCAATAACCTAGTTTTCACCATTTGTCATAGTTCACATGACAATCACTACCAAGCACTCTAAAAACCTAGCATAGAACTAGAACAGTTAGCTATGATTACAGGTCCTAGATTTCGTTCAAAGAAAGACATCAAAATTCTTAAGAAATTCAACAAATGAAATGCATGTATATTATGTAATGCCTTCAATTCGCTGTTCTATTTACTTGGAAATTTATGCACAATTTTTCAGGCACAATAGGTGGTTATAGGCTATGTCATATCTGTATACATTGTTCAGTGCACCATACAATTTCTTATGCTATCTTTCAGTGACAGAAATGGGGAACCTTGTTGTAGCTGTGCCAGGCCACATGACTATCTTTCAGTTCTTTTTTCCCCAATTGATATCTAAAATCCTGCGTTGTCCACATGATTATTGCCTTGCCTCTGTAGGCTGCCTGTGCAGGACTACAATGATCTTTCAGTTTTTTTATCCCATGTGACCATCTAAATTGTGCGTAGTCCACATGATCAGCATGTGACCTCTGAAAGCTGCCTATGCAGGGATTGTGTGATACTATCTACATTGTGTCTAGGAGCTTTGTGATTTTGTAAAATTTGTGATTGTGCAGTGTTTAAATTGTACAGGCCACAGTGCCCATGAATCTGCGAAAAAATCGTACATCCACCAAATGAAGGCCGCATGGAGAGACAGATAAAGACATTGCAAGGGCACCTTAACTCTTTACCACACAATGCCGACTTTTAACAACCCTGCGAAAGAAAGCTTTGGAAAACATTGTGGGAAAAGGGGAAAATGCTGGTAACCAGCATTTTCTCCTTTTCCCACAATGTCTTCTACCCTTCCCAAAACAAATTTCAATGCATGAGCCACATTTATTTTGTCGTCTGCAAATGCTTTCAATTTCAAACAAATCTAAAATTATGTTGTTTGGAAAAGAGTTAAGCTCATCACATACCAAATATAAACTAGGCATAAGGCACAATATAAATGCAAATTACTACCTTTGTATAACACAATATATTGATTATTAAAAATGATCAATGAAAAACAAAAAAGACTTCTATTACTGCCAAAAGGCTTACTTTCCTCCTTTATACAGAGAAATGATAACTTTCCTCCTTTATACAGAGAAATGATAACCATGATTTTCTCTAAGATGTTAGGATATTTTAATATGTCTGGAAATCACATCCAGATTGGAGGGGTTTGTAATGAATCATTCCCAGGACAAAACTTAAACACATCATTAGTAAAGCTTAGAAAAAATAAACACAATCA
Organism: Tridacna gigas; assembly: GCA_945859785.2. Taxonomy (NCBI): domain Eukaryota; kingdom Metazoa; phylum Mollusca; class Bivalvia; order Cardiida; family Cardiidae; genus Tridacna; species Tridacna gigas. The sequence goes on along the minus strand of OX244030.2, from coordinate 43,456,506 downwards.
AAAACAAACACAATAAAAAAAAAAGTAAAGTCGAATTATCACATACATGGATAAGTGGGATTTCACTGTTTTCCTATCCATAAGTACTTATCAACTCTTTTGCACACAACAAAAATGTAGACTTGTCCAAATTGAAAGTGTTTGCAGACAACTTAAATTTGGCTTAAATGATGGAATTCGACTTTGACATGGTGGAAAACATTGTGGGAAAAGGAGAAAATGCTGGTTAACAGCATTTTCTCCTTTTTCTACAATGTTTTCAAAAGGCAGCCTCCTCTGGGTTGTTACAACTTGGGACTGTGGGGTAAGGGATTAACCCTTTCCCAAAGGATCCCATGTTCTTACGCGTTGTAGAAAAAGGGGGAAACGCTGGTTACCAGCATTTTCTCTTTTTCCCCCACAATGTTTTCTATTAAATGTTTTTCAAAGACAAAGTTAATCATTTGAGCCACATTTGTGGTGTTGTCTGCAAAACTCAATGCTTTCAATTTGGACAAGTCTAAAATTTTGTCATCTAGTGCAGAGTTAAGACAGATTTCTATCACATAACCTTCTTTGTTTCCAGTGTAATATACCTATTATGGATTTTCTGATCTTATACACATTTGATATCACAATTGTGTGATGTCCTTTTTGACTCATTTTATGCGTATTTCACAGAAAGGAATGGGTTTTTATGGTGCATGCATCTGCTGATGGTTTTGCATCTTCTGATCTATATAGATCTAGATCTAATATATGAAATATCGTAATGTGAGAAACAGAATCTGACATTTGTTGGCGTTTGAGAGAAAATTTTATAAAAATGTTATCAAGCTCACCTGAGGCTCACTTAATAATTTTATTTCAAATGCCAACTCATGTCAGATCTGATATATGGTTGATATTATTTTAAGTGATAGATACTATAAACTATATAAACAATAATCACAAGTGTAATGAAAGTGGAATGTAGAGTACGTGTAAGGTGATGATTTTATTTGCAAATATTACAGAATCTTTTCACAGACTTCAATCTCCTACATTGCTCAGTGGTAAAGGTAACCCAAGTCAAAAAAGCAGCATAACTTTCAAACATATTTTGATGGTTGCCTGCCCCTATTGTATGGGTTGCCCTTTTGACAGTTAAAAACTTGTCCAAGCTTGAAGTAAATATCTTCAGTTTTAAAAAAAGAAATATTATAAAATGTCGAAGTTTTTGCTGCATGATGACGACTCTTAACACTATGACAGTAACTCGATGTTTTCTTCCAAAAGAGCCAAGCTAAAAATTCAGTGATAGACCACTTCTCTATTTTTGGGCTAGAAGATTGACATAACTACCTTATAATCCCATTACTGTGCACATCATTTTTCAACATACTAAAATCTATCACAAATTGTACAACTGACAAACATTTGAAGAAAAAGGAAGAAATCACTTTTCCTCTGGCAGTATAGAAACCGTTATGGGAGAAAGGAGGACTTGCTTGTTACAAAGTTTTTCCAAAGCTATCACAATGAAAAAAGATCAGACGCAGGGAAATGGGTAAAGAAACAAAGCCAACAACAAGTCTATACAATCTAAACAAAATTTAAAACCATCCAAGCAATAAAATTAACCCTTTGCCACACAATCCCGACTTTTAACGACCCAAAGGAAGAAGTCTTTTGAAAACATAGTGGGAAAAGGAGAAAATGCTGGTAACCAGCATTTTCTCCTTTCCCACAATGTTTTCTTTCCTATGAAAGGCAAATTTCATGTTTAAAGTTTCATTTGATTAGTAATCAGCAAATGCTTTCAATTTTGGCCGGTCTTAAATTTTGTTGTTTGGTAAAAATTAAATTGACAGCTGTTTGTATAAAAGTCATAGAAATCTGAGTATTACAACCTTATTTACATTCCGAGTCCATAGCAAAGAATTATGTAAATTTCAACCAAATCTTCGGTCAAACTGAAAACGGCAATGTCATGCACTGTATTATATCCATACAAGTCTGAAGTCTTTCAATAAATCCACAGCAAGGCTGGGAACCAATAACTCCTGCAAATAAAACAAACAGATATTCAGAATTACCCATGTCTGCATGTAGTGTACAGACTATTTATTTCATGCCTTTCGGTAGTTTATCGAGGAATAAAGGTGTCTTAAGGTTTGATATTTCATGGTTACGACCAGTGAAAATACCAAATTTATATTTTCTAACTCTTAAATTGAAGGGGCGACAGTTGTTCCCATGCAATAATTACCTAGATAATCAGCTATATTTCTTGCACTTTATGTAATATTGTAATGTGTTATGTGAATGGGGGGGTACGACTTGAGGAATTGCCAAAAACAAATGAATTGGATTTTAATTAAAGTCCCAATAATATAGGGGCTAGAAGCATGAAATAAATAGAATATTTGGGTTTTTTTGGTGAAAGATCGAAATTTATTTCATCTCGTGAACATCATCGGTAATATTTTCACTCGTAGCTGTGGCACTCGAGAAAATATTACCGATGATGTTCACTGGACGAAATAAATTTTGATCTTTCACTGAAAAAAAAAAAAAAATATCTTCTATGTATTCAAGAAATCATACATTAGAAAAAAACTATAATCATTTGTAGAGAGAAATACAGATGCTTAACCCTTTACCACACAATCCCGAGTTCTAACTAATCTGCAGAAGAAGGCTTTTGAAAACATTGTAGGAAAAGGAGAAAATGCTGGTAACCAGCATTTTCTCCTTTTCCCACAATGTTTTCTTCCATATCAAAGACAGAAATCACCATTTTAGCTACTTTTTTTTTGTCGTTTGCAAATGCTTTCAATTTGTGTGAAGTCAAAAACTTTGTCGTTTGGTAAAGAGTTAAACATGTTACTCAACTGATGAAAATCTGGAACTGTCCTAGAATGAAACTTAGCTCTTTATCAGGCTACAAAATTTCATCCTTGTCTTTCATAGCGTAGAAAACAGTGGGAAAAGAGAATGCTAGTTACCAGTACTTTCTCCTTTTCCTACAATGTTTACAAAAGCTTTTTTTCTCAAGGTCATTGGAAAACCACATTGTGTGGTAAGGGGTTAGACTTTATTCAAGAGCAGATAACACTGGATTGATTGACTGATAATATGGTGTTTAATGCAGTTTTCAACATTATTTCAGTTATACTGCAACAGCCAGTGCAACTATCTATGCTCTCCTGCAGTTTCTTTAACTAGTACTATGCACAATGTTCTTTCCAAGCCACTGGCTGCTTTCCCACAAAACCATGGTTGAAACAATGGACAGCTGAGAGAGAGGAATAAATCCTGTTGTAATGACTACCATCAATCCTTGGAAAAAAACTGGCAGAGTCGGGGATCAAACCAGCGACCCCTGTTCTCAAGTCCTGTATGCTACCGACTGAGCTACCAGGCTCAGCTAGTTAACTCTGAAAGACTGATGATGTGCCTCATGTGTACACTGTCCACATCTTCCTTTTATCGTTTTATCACATAACTACCCTTATTAATAGTATAATACAACATCCAGGTATTAGAAATATTTTCTACTTGCACATGTTTGAGAAATGCAAATAGTGCAGGATTTGGTAAAATCTCTGTAATCATATGCCTCATTTCTAAAACATTGCTGATCCAACTTTCTATGTGAAATTAACTCTTCAAATTGACTGTCATGACAAAGCTGAAAATTTTATCATCTTAAATAGATTCAGAACAAAATCAGGAAATGCAAGTTTCTTTTGAACTATTTTTGTCCGTGACACACATACACCTGTCACAGAAGTGAATAGGCTTCATATAAATTTCAGTTCACATGTACATGAAAGCCTACGTTTTAGCACATGATGAACTATTACTCTTGAGATACAGTTATGTGATAAAAAGAATCTGACATCTGTTGGCTTTTGAGATAAAATTTTATTAAACTTATCCTCAAAAATTATGGAGCTTGCCGAAGGCTTGCTTACTAACATTTTTCCTAGACTTGTTTAATAAAGTTTTATCTTAAATGCCAACTCATGTCAGATCCTATATTCTTGTCAAGTTTAAAGTTTAAAACAAAATAAATTTTTGAACTTGTCTATTTTGAAAGTATTTTCGGAAACTTAAATGTAGTTCAAATGATGGTATTAGTTGTAGACAGGGTATCAAACAATGTAGAAAAAAAGAAAAATGCTGATCATTAGCATTTTCTCCTTTTTACACTGTTTTTAAGAACCTTTTCCTTCAGAGGAATTTCAACTCCTGATACTGTGAATACAGTTAAATACATGTAAGATAAAAGAAAAAATTATTGATCCTTTACCACACAATCCAAAGTTTTAATGACCCTGACTAAAAGGCTTTTGGAAAACATAGTGAAGCAAGAGGGCCATTGGCGCTCACCTGAGTAAGTCATCTACAGTTGATAAAGCTGAAGAGATCCTGTTTTTAATATTGTAAAACACGTGAGTGTAAGTGACCTACTTTTTGAACCAGTGTGACCAAATTTCAAAATTGTCCAAGATATCATTGACCCAATTTCAAAATGGTCCAAGATATCATTAGGACAAACATTCTGACCAAGTTTCAAGAGTATCAGGCTGAAAGTGTGACCTCTAGAGTGCAAATTAGGTTTTTATAAGATTTAGCCCAGTGACCTACTTTTTGACCCAACATAACCCAATTTCCAACTTGTCCAAGATTTTATCAAGACAAACATTCTGATCAAGTTTCATGAGTATCTGATTCAAACTGTGGCCTCTTGAGTGCACACAAGGTAAGTGTTGATGACCACACGACAGACAATGGACGCAGGACACGATCACAAAGCTCATCCTGATCACTTGGTGCTCAGGTGAGCTTAAAACAAGAAAATGCTGATTACTAGTGCTTTTCTTTTTTCCATCAAGTTTTCTATCTTTTCCAACTCAAATGTAACCATGTTAATTTGTCATCTGCTGATGCTTTCAAAAGAGACAAGTGTAAAATTTCTGGTCTGGGGAAGTGTTAACTCTTTACCAAACGACAAAATTTTGGAATGGACTAAATTTAAAGCATTTGCAGATGACAAATTAAACATTGCTACAATGATGATTTCTCTTTTTGACAGGGTAGATAACATTTTGGGAGAAGGGGAAAATGCTGGTTTTCTCCTTTACCCCACAATGTTTTCAAACGCCTTCTCTTTCGGAATCATTAAAAGTTGGGATTTAGTGGTTCGGAAGTTTATTCTAAAAAAAGTCTAAGAACCATCAGACAGGCTTATCAACCACAAGAGGTTTTTTAGTATATTCCCAAGTAACTTTGCTAGCAAGGCAAAAAATAGGATCTAGTTTTATACTAACCTTATTTTTATAGCTAAAACTCTGGACTGATTCACCATTCAACATCACAGAGCTGGGTGGCTTTTCAACTCCAAGTATATTTATCTGACCCAGTGTCATTTTCTCTGCAGTATAACCAGCCTGGACAATAGTCGACCACAACATTGCCTGTATTAAAGTACATGTAATTCATGAGCTTCAAATTTTGTTCAATTGTAGAATATTTACTTAATACTGCAGTGAAACAGTTACACAACTTCTAAATGGCTGTACACCTTGATTTTGCCAACTATAAGTCTTGTTACTTTGAAATTTAGAAAATTCTAGAGAAATAAACTATGAATACTATTAACCCTTTACCAAACGACAAAATTTTAGATCCGTCCAATTTGAAAACATTTGCAGACGACAATTTCAGTGTGTCTCAAATGATATGAATTTTCTCTGATAGGGTAGAAAACATTGTGGGAAAAGGAGAAAATGCTGGTTACCAGCATTTTCTCCTTTTCCCACAATGTTTTCAAAAGGCTTCTTCCCCAGGGTCTTTAAAAGTCAGGACTGTGTGGTAAAGGGTTAAGAATGGTTGGTGAATACAGGCCCAGACTGCTAGAACATGCAGTCTGATCTTTGAACTACACTGTCTGCTTTTCTGAGACATTCTGGACAAAAAAAACCCCTTGAAATGGCTCTTATTTGGGTCTCATTTCTAGACTGAAAATGTCCGTTGAGTTTGTCAGTCTGAGGAATAATTAGTTAAAGACCTCCGAGATACTTACATTTGAGCAGTTGAATGTGATGAGATTGAATTTCATGTTTGTAATGGAATCTGAAAAAAAAAAGTAGGTACATAGAGATGACCCATAAACAGTAACATGAATGTAGAAGATATTTATTTTGCAATCACAAGCATGCAGTCTCATCTTGATCTAAATTGTCCTCTCTAGCAATAAAATGCAGGTTTAGCACTAGAAGGGTTGAAAAATATAACGTAGTTAACCCTTTAGGAGATGACAAAATTTTTTAACTCCTCCAAATTGAAACCATAAACAGACAACAATTAACCCTTTCCAAAACAAGCCCTGGTTTTCACGTGTCTGCAGTACAAGTCTTTTGAAAACACTGTGGGAAAAGGAGAAATTGCTCGTAATGAGCAATTTCTCCTTTTCCCACGGTGTTTTCTACCCTTCTTTGAGAACTTCCTGCCATTTTCATCAAATTTAAAATTGTCGTGTCCAAACTCTTTCAATTTGGACCAGTCCAAAATTTGTCATTTGGGAAAGGGTTAAATGAGCCATGCTCTGCAAGAAGGGGACGTAAGGCATCTGAGAAAAGTTTTGACCCAGGTCAGCCTGTGCAGTCCCCACAGGCTGACCTAGGCCGAAACTGTTCGCTATTGGTCAATTTTCTGTATGTCCAAGGACCAGTTTACCTCATGATTAAGTAGATTATCAAAAAAAGTGCTTTTATGGATCCATAATTATGTGATGGCTTGACTTGGTACAATGCATCACAGAGATGCATTAAACCCCCTATGCCAGAGCATGACTCATTTACATGCATCTCAAATGCTTGCAATTGTTTTTAACAGGTTACAAAACATGGTGAGAAAAGGAGAAAAATGCCGTCCTCGGAAGGTCCTGAAAACATGTGATTTTCCGGTATAGAATCAAATACACCAGAGAATCGTATTTCTATTACTTGACCTGTTTAAAACCTAAAAAATTGTATCTTTATTACTAAACTCTACTGTATTACTATACAACTTTATCAGATATATTCAAAAGTCAACATGAGATAGCACATACCCAAAGACTCTCCATCATCCCAGTATAGCTCACCATACGTGTCAGAGTCTGGGGATAAAGCTACAAGCAACTGGAAGTCATTTTTCCTCCTGCAAAGACAAAGAGCTATATCTAACTCATTAACAAACAATAAAATCATAGACTCATCCATTTTATAACTGTATTACATGAGTAGTATCACAGAATTTGTCCTTGAAAGGGTAAGAAAAATTTCATCATCTATCAGCACTTTCTCTATGTTTTTCAACAATGTTGGAAATTTGGGACTGTTTGGTAACAGGTTTACACATCACTATTGGTAACAAGTATGCAGTAGAAGAATTAAAAAAAAATTCTGTAAAACGTGGACAACTGATATACAGTGTAACTTAACCATTTTACAAAACAATTCCATCTTAACCCTTTCCCAAACGACAAATTTTAGACTGGTCCAAATTGAAAGAGTTTGGACACGACAATTTTAAATTTGATGAAAATGGCAGAAAGTTATCAAAAAGGGTAGAAAACACTGTGGGAAAAGGAGAAATTGCTCGTTATGAGCAATTTCTCCTTTTCCCACAGTGTTTTCAAAAGACTTGTACTGCAGACACGTGAAAACCAGGGCTTGTTTGGGAAAGGGTTAAAATGACTCTAAAGAAGAAGACTTTTGAAGGCATCATGTATCAAGGAGAAAATGCTGGTTACCAGCATTTTCTCCTTTTCCCACAATGCTTTCTACCATTTCAAAGACAAATCTCATATCTGAGCCACATTTTGTTTGTCATCTGCAAATGCTTTCTGTTTAGATAGGTCTAAAATTGAGCTCTTTGGTACAGAATTAAGAATATGTATAAAAGCAAAGCAGCCAACAGCAGTGCTCATTGGCAGCAATTTCTCCTTCAGTGCAGGCTGACATGCATCAAACTTTCTGCTATTTGTAAATTTTCTGCATGTCCAAGGACCAGTTTACCTCGATATCAAGTCAATAGTCAGACAGAATGGATTTTATGGATCCCTCATTATGTGATGTCTCCCTTGGTAGGTGCATTAAGTCCCTTTTTCACAGAGCATGGCTCATCTGTATGAACAAGTTGATACATACGCCAATTTAGTGGTGACTTCTGGTTTCTGCATTGGTATAACTGATCCACCCCTAATCTGGACATTTATCTTGTCCAGTGGAAGGTCAAAGGTCACATAATGGCCAGGTGAGTTCACATATACATGACTGTACCAGTCATACCAGCGGTCTTTGGGCAAATACCCAGTATCCGATGAAATATTCTAAATAGAATTAAAAAAAACACCAGTTTATGACATTGGCACTGGGAATCAACTTTTCCCTCACCATCAGGGTTTCGTGAACTTCTTCAAAAAAAATAGATACAGGTATACAAATGTGAGATGTTCCATACAAGAAAATATTGTGACAAAATTAAATAACATGAAATCATTACTTGTTTTTATCTGCCGATGTGTTAAAATTCGTAAAATCCAAAAGTTAAATAAAACATAACTGGTTTTCCTCATTCAAACCAGGTTTGTTAATCCTTTTAGCCCCAAAAGCTAAAACAGAGACTTTTGTGGATAGAATATCTAGATCATGATCGATGCTCAGAGTGTACAGTCTGATCTTCTATCTGAATCATCCACAAGTTTTGTCAGGCCTATATGACAAGAATTGTTCTGAGTTTCAGTGGAATGTATTTTCAGCAGTTGAAAAGGTGTCAAATTTTATATATGGCCCGCAACATGCGAAATGAGACCTTGTAACATTTGCATAAAGCGTCATCTCGCAGGCTAATCCAAGACGGCACTTTACGACTACATAAGATTTTGTCATACAGTAGACTTTTGTGAAACAGAAAATCACATAAGAACTGAAAGTGTCGTCTCATATTAGTCAATACTGACTGCACAGGCTGATCTGGGACAACACACTCATGCATATGTCCGAAGGCCCCTTTTTGAGTGTTGCATGCCATATTGGGTTCTGAAGAGTTCACCCTTTCCGAGACAACACCATGTTTTAACAACCCTTAGGGACCAAAAAAACTTTTGAAAAAAGTGTGGAAAAAGGAGACAATGCTGGTTAACCATCATTTTCACTTTTTTCCACATTTTCTACTAGTTTCAAAGACAGAAATAATCTTTTGTGCTACAATTAATTTCTCATCTGACATTGCTTTCAATTTGGTAAAGTCTGAATTCTTTCCAGTCACAACAACTTTGCTTTGCTACAATATGGAAAACTTTTTGAGATTGGGAGCCTTTGCTTGCTACGAGTAATTATTATTTTTCCAACAATGTTTTCCAATCTGATCACTTGAAAGGTAAAAAAGATCATGTTTGTGTAAGACTTACCTCCCTTAACGCTGGGGTGATGAGAAGTGAGGAACCCCAAATGAACTGCTCATTGATGTAATATGTCTCATTTTCTTTGGTATTCGGATATCTTGAAAAATAATGATAGGGAGAAAATTTCCATTTCGATCTTTACTCACAAACACTTTTTACCCATTATCACACAAACCTTGACTGTAACTCTTTACCAAATGACAAAATTTTGGACTCAACCAAATTGAAAGCATGTGCAGATGACAAAAGGAGAGTAGCTCAAATGATGATTTCTGTCTTTGATAAGATAGAAACATTGTAGGAAAAGGATAAAAAGCTGGTTTCCAGCATTTTTCTTCAGTGTCGTTAAAACTTGGGATTGTTTGGAAAAGGATTAAAAGCCAAATACAATGGACAAATCTTGAGACTGCTTGGGAAATTTAGAATGATTCACAAATAACTTCCATAATCTCATGCCACGAGCAGGACTGGTTATCAATCTAGACCAACTGTTTTACAATGCATTTTTTTTTATGATTACATTAAAATAGTTGACATAATTATATCAAGTTAAAAATGATCTGATATGGGTTGAATAAGATCATCATGAATCATCTATAATTTGTCCATAATCTGAATCACGGTAAGAATCACCATATGGGAACCTAGCATAAAGAACTTACTGAAAGAATACAGGTCTAGCAATAGGTGTACCATTGACATGTGACCTGTAGAACAGTGTGTTTAGATAGGGTATCAACAGGTATCTCAGCTCTAAAGTTGTTCTCATTCTATCTTGCACATCTGCTGCAAAGCATGCTGGGTCTTGATCCTGCAACAAACCCAGAAAATACCACATTTATGTCCAAGGATATCTGTCATTCCTATATACAAATTACTGAAGACTGAGTCATAAAATTTCTTAGTTGAAGTCTATTTATTTCATACTGGTTGTGAAACAAGTTCTTAAAACTTATATAAGATTTAATCCTTTAGTGAAGAGTTAACCCTTTACCAGACAACAAAATTTTGGACAGGACCAAACAGAAAATATTTGCAGACAACAAAATAAATGTAGCTTAACTGATTATTTCCGTCTTTGATAAGGTAGAAAACATTGTGAGTAAAGGAGAAATTGCTGGTTACCAGCATTTTCTCCTTTTCCAACTATGTTTTGAATAGGCTTTTTCCACTGGGTTGTTAAAAGGCGGCATTGTGCGGGAAAGGGTTAAGCAAATAATTGCAAATATTCACTAGCCACCTATTACATTCCCGAAAGTTCTCTCCAAAGAAAAAAAACCTTTTGAGTAATTCTGTTGTGGTTCCACATAAAGGGGTAGAAGGTCCCAAGTTGCATCCATCTGGTACACAGTTCTGGAGTGGTGTTCCCTCCAAACCCACAGATATCTGCTCCCCAAAGTGGGATACCAAACATCTGGAAATTCAACATGCCTGAAAACATAGAGCAGTTTCATATTCATTGCTCCTTGACATCCCCTACAATCCCATAGGTATCAGTTACCCAAAATTTAAAATTCAGCAAGAGCACCACATATGGGGAGTTGCACACAAATGTGCAAACACTTGGTTGCAGTTGCTTTTTTCAGTAAAAACAAAATGCTGAAATACACAAAGACCAACCTATTTCTGTTTTTGGCTGGAGCAAATCAAAAAGTATTAGACAGTGTAGATCTAAGAATAGTCTAATCTTCAAAGTCAATATAAGCTGTACTTGATTCTCTCTTGCTTCACAGATGCCATTGTTTAAACCAAATGCTGATACATCATCTTTGATGAAAACGAAGTAATCTTTAATCTTTTCCCAAATTATCCTGCCTTGCTACAATTCTTAGAGAGACAGGTGGGAAAGGAGAAAATATAGGCAAACAGCACTTTTCTTTTTACCATAATGCTTTCTACCCTTTCAACGATAAATCCCATCATTTAAGCCACACAAAAAATTTTGTCTTCCAGTGCTTTCAATATGGAAATGGCTAAAATTTTGTCATCTGGTACAGCCAGTTGTCTTTGTTCCATGTGTAGATCTACATTCTCTGCTTTGCTGAGACATTCTGGAGAACATAATTCTTGAAATTGCAATTATTTGGGTTGTATCTAGAGACTGAAAATGTCTCTTAACTCTTTACCACACAACAAAATTTTAGACTTGTCCAAATACAAAGTATTTGCAGAGTACAATTCTAATGTGGCTAAAAACGTGGGGTTTGCTTTCAAAAATTGACAAACACTGTGCTAAAAGAAGAAAATACAGGTCAACAGCACTTTCTCATTTTCTCACAAAAGGCCTCCATCTCAGGTTGTTAAATATTGGGATAACAAGGTAAAGAGTTAACTTTTATTTAGCAAGCTAAGGCTTTAATCCGTACCAAACTACAAAATGTCAGACTTGTCAAATCAGAAAGCATCTGCAGACAGCATAATAAATGCAGGTAGAGTGAAAGTAACTTTCTTAAAAACAGTAGAAAACACTGGTCTTCTCACAGTGTTTCCAAAACCATTCTTCTTTAGGGTCGTTAGAACACAACATTGTTTGGTAAAAGGTTAAGAGTTGACCCTCCAATGCACAAATTTGAGTTTGAACAACCCGGATGAGAAAGGCTTTTGAAAACATTGTGGGAAAAGGTGAAAATGCTAGTAACCAGCATTTACTCCCTTTCCAGCGATGTTTTCTACCCTTTCATTGACAATTTCCACCACTTGAGCTGCATCTTATTTGTTTTCTGCAAATGATTTGGATTTGGAAAAAGTCAATAATTTTGTTATTTAGCACAGAGTGTACCTGGAATGCTGTAGTTCATTTCCGCCCATGTGGATGATATATCCCCTGACCAATGTCCAGCATGGACCCCAGTCCCAGCAAAGGATGACCTTGTTATAACAATACTTCTTTTCTTCACAACTGCTTCAAGAGCTCTGTAAATAAGGAAACAAAAAGTTTACCATATTTCCTTAAAGTGATACATTGGCACTTAACCCTTTACCACACAATCACAAGTTTTAACGACCCTGTAAAAAAAGCCTTTTGAAAACATTGTGGGAAAAGGAGAAAATGCTGGTAACCAGCATTTTCTCTTTTTCCTACAATGTTTTCTTCCCTATCCATAACAAATTTCAAATTTTCAGTCCCATTTATTTTGTCTTCTGCAAATGCTTTCAATTTGGACCAGTCTAAAAGTTTGTTGTTTGGTAAAGAGTTAAGGTATTTTAAGTTTTGCATCAGAATTTTGCAAAGGATCATGGGAATGTCACACAATCAACACCATGTGTTAACTATATATGGTTGCATTCAAATGAGTATATTATGTTAATGTCATATCTGATCTAAAAAAAAATATATAGAATTTCTGAAGGCAAAACAACCATCCCCTTATTCTAAAACATGAAAATTGCATCTTTTCTATTAAATCTGACTGTCTTGCAAAGAAAATGTACTATAAAGTAAGCCTTTTACAAAGAATTTTGATTTAAAGCAAAATCTTATTATCCCCTTCAACCTTCTGAGTTAACAGTTCGCAATTTGGATTCACATTGCCTTATAAACTGAGTAAATCCTACTGACCATAAATGTAATTGAGCTATGCCCTGTGAAAAAGAGATTAGTGTATCTGCAGAAAGTAACGAGCCATGTAAGCCAGAGCTGTCTGCACAGGCTAACCTGAATCAAAACCTTTTTGTTGTGGGTAAAGTTTCTGCATGTCCAAAGACCATTCTACCTAAAAATTCAGTTGTTTGTAAGACAAATTACATTTCATAGATCCATAATTATAACATAACTTGCTTTGTATAATGCATTAAGGAGATGCATTAATCCCCCTTTTGCCAGAGCACTGCTTAATTTTACCTTTTTGTTACAATGGATTCACTATGACCATATAAACTATGTAAGTTATAATGAAGAGATGGGTACTGGTTGGCTGTCATGCATAGTGTTTTAACCCTCAGCATTCCACCAGACAAACCTGAGAAGATAATGAAAACCTCTTTTAACCCTTTACCTAACAATCCTGTGCTTGAACAATCCTGAGAAGACAAACATGTAGTGGTGGAACATTGTCCTCTCCAAGGTATTGAGTTTGAATGCTATGATGAGCAGGGTAAACCTTTGAAACCTACCCACTTACGGCAAAAGTACTGATAAACTCTTTACCAAACGACAAAATATTGGACTGGTCTAAACTGAAAGTATTTTGCAGACGACAATTTATATGAGGTTCGAATGCTGAGATTTGTCAGAGAAAAGTTAGAAAACATTGTGGGAAAAGGAGAAAATGCTGGTTACCAGCATTTTCTCCTTTTTCCACAATGTTTTCAAAAAACCTTCTTTCCCCGGGACTTTAAAACTCCGGATTGTGTGGTATAGGGTTAAGGTCTCGAAGAAGCAATTGTTGAGAGTGATTAACCAAAGTTGTAAGAACTTGTTTCAAAACCAGTTTAAAACTAGAATAACTATCACTAAAGGTGATAAATACCCCCGCCCCTATATTTCATGTCACAGGGGCAATAACTCTGCAATGTCAATTTATGGGCAATAACTCCATAATCATTAGGCCAACACTCATGAAATTTGTGCTTTGCACAACTACTGCTCCTGGTGAATATCATGACAAATATCAAGTGAGTAAGACTTAAACAGAAGCAATAGTTCTCTGGACAAGAAGTTTTGAGTAAATTCAGGGGTAATTAATTTGGCAAACATTTGAGAAAAATGCATCTTGAACCTCTACTGGTCCTAGTGAATATTTATGCAAAGTATCAATTTAACTGGACACAAAACTAAATGAGTGTAAAAAAGTGTAGACCATGATCTGACAATATGTCTGAGACACAGCGGCTGGTCTGGATCCACGCTTGTTGCAAATGTCCAAAGGTGCCTTTTCGCATAATGTTGGCCAACTATACATATGACAGAAAAGACCTCCTTAAAGTGAATCAGACACAAACTGTAGGAGGAGTTGTCCGGACAAGCATTTGTAAGTCAAATCAGGGGCAATAACTCAGTAATTCTTGATGGAATTTTTACAAAATGTGTGTCTTGCACATCTACAGCTCCTAATGAACACTTCTGCCAAGTTTAAAGTGAATCAGACAGAAACTGTAGGAGGAGTTGTCCGGACAAGCATTGTTAAGTCAAATCAGGGGCAATAACTCAGTAATTCTTGATGGAATTTTTACAAAATGTGTGTCTTGCACATCTACAGCTCCTAATGAACACTTCTGCCAAGTTTAAAGTGAATCAGACAGAAACTGTAGGAGGAGTTGTCCGGACAAGCATTTTTAAGTCAAATCAGGGGCAATAACTCAGTAATTCTTGATGGAATTTTTACAAAATGTGTGTCTTGCACATCTACAGCTCCTAATGAACACTTCTGCCAAGTTTAAAGTGAATCAGACAGAAACTGTAGGAGGAGTTGTCTGGACAAGCATTTTTAAGTCAAATCAGGGGCAATAACTCAGTAATTCTTGATGGAATTTTTACAAAATGTGTGTCTTGCACATCTACAGCTCCTAATGAACACTTCTGCCAAGTTTAAAGTGAATCAGACAGAAACTGTAGGAGGAGTTGTCCGGACAAGCATTTTTAAGTCAAATCAGGGGCAATAACTCAGTAATTCTTGATGGAATTTTCACAAAATGTGTGTCTTGCACATCTACAGCTCCTAATGAACACTTCTGCCAAGTTTAAAGTGAATCAGACAGAAACTGTAGGAGGAGTTGTCCGGACAAGCATTTTTAAGTCAAATCAGGGGCAATAACTCAGTAATTCTTGACGGAATTTTTACAAAATGTGTGTCTTGCACATCTACAGCTCCTAATGAACACTTCTGCCAAGTTTAAAGTGAATCAGACAGAAACTGTAGGAGGAGTTGTCCTGACAAGATTTTGCGGACAGACCGACCGCCCGACCGACTGCATGACCGACCGACCGACCGACAGGCTGATTCCAGTATACCCCCCACAAACTTCGTTTGCGGGGGTATAACAAATACATGCAGGTTTGAACTACACAACCCTAAGGAAGAAGCTCTCTGAAAACATTGCGGGAAGAGAAGAAAGTGCTGGTAACCAGCATTTTCTCCTTTTCTCAGAACATTTTTTACCCTTATGAAATTAGAAATCATCTTTTGGGCTGCTTCTGATTTTACATCTCCAAATAGTTACCAGCATTTTCTGCTTTTCCCATAATGTTTTCTTCCTCAAAGTTATGTAAACTTGGGATTGTGTAGTGAAAGACTAATAAGCAATTAAAATAAATGAAAAATATTGTGGGTAACATATACTTTACCTCTTGGTACAAAGGGTGGATTTTCATAGGAAGATTCTGGACAACCAACTATAGATCCAACACCAAAGTTTGAGGGTTCATTCATGTCCTGGAAGAGAAATTTGCTACAGATACATCTATACTCATTTTAAGTTAGTTTTTAAACCATTTCATCTTTACTCTATCAAACTATAGTAATTCTTGTATCTTCACTCCAAATGTTGTCCCTAACAGTTGCAAGGTTGCATTGATTATGACGGATAGAAAATATGTTTCATTGTCTGAAGGCCTTCTAAGAAATAGCTGTTATGACACTTCTGGTTTTAAAGTGAAAGTTTCCAATATATGTAATTATCCCTTATAATATATATATATTTGTAATTTTTCTATGTTTACACCGCTGACTAATTCTGAACTATTCAACAGTCTATCAAATCTTAACAGCGTTTTCTCTCTCTGGCAAGGATGCATCTTTGAATACAAATTCAGTTACTTCAACTCTTAACCAGATTGCATTCTGAAAGCACTTGCAGATGACAAATCAGATGTGGATCAAATGATGGAATTTGTCCTTGAAAGGGTTGCAAACATAAGAGGGAAAGGAGAAAATGCTGGTTACCTTCATAAACTCCACACAGAGGACATTTTCTAACCCAAAAAGTAGCAAAAAGAAAGCTACATACAAGTAAGAAAATGATTGTAAAGTTTCATAAAGAGTTACCCCTTTACAAAACAATCCTGTGTTTTAACAAGCCTGAGGAAGAAGCCATCTGAAAACAATGAGAACAAGAGAAAATGCTGATAACCAGTCTTGTCTCTTCCTCAAAAAATGTTTTCTAATATTTCAAAGACAAATTCCATCATTAAAGCCACATCTAATACATGGTCTGCATTTCTATGGATATGAAGAAATCCAAAATTTTGTGAGCTAATAAAATACTGTAACAAATCGAGAAATAGCTCATTTTGAGCCTTTCTAAATTTGCCTAGATGATTTTAAATTGCTGTCTATGGTAAATGTTCAGTATAGTAATGTCTGCCTGAAGTTTAGTCAACTCTTTACCAAACAAAACCCTACTTTTAATGAGCCTGAGAAAGAAAACATTGTGGGAAAAGGAGGAATTCTGGAAACCAGAATTTTCTTCTTTTGCCACAATGTTTTCTACCTTTCTAAAAACAAATTTCAATTTTTGAGTCATATTATTATATCATCTGGAAATAGTTTCAATTTGAACTGGCCTAAAATTTTGTCGTTTGGTAAAGAGTTAACTCTTTAATAAAAGAAAATTCTAGACCAGTCAAATTTGGAAGCATTCCCAGGCAAGAAATCAAATGTGACTCAAAAACTGAAATACTCCTTTGGCAAGAAAGAAAACACTGTGTGAAAAGGAGAAAATGCTGGTTACCAGCATTTTCTCCTTTTCCCACGGTTTCAAATTCCCTTCTGTTCAGAGTCTTAAAAACTCGGGATTAAGTGATATTAAGCTTACAATGAGTAGAGCATCAAATGGAACTGTATCATAAAATCTCTGGGCTTGTTTGGTCCAGTAAGCTGTGGCATTGGGGTGGAAAAAGTCTACCCAGACACTTTCTCCAGGCCAGCCCTGGAAAGAAAAAAACAATCAATAATGGTAAAATATTTAAAATTCAAACAAATTCTTTTGCTTTTTCTACAGATATTCATCAAATTGCATGGTCAACTAACTTATTTAACTCTTTCAGCTTCAAATAAATAAACTCCATGTCTTTCGAAGACTGAAAATACAATCCAGTGCAACTCAGAAAAATTTTTACCTAAAAGGCTTGACCAAACAAGCAGATAGTATAGATCCACGATCAGACTGCACGATCTGTGCAGTCTGACAGGCAGCAAAAGCCACTGTTTTCGCCTATGGCGCTACAAGGGTTAATCATCCCATCTTAATTTTATATGCTCTGTGAAAAGGGGGTCTTCAAGCATATGCTAAAAGCATTGACCTGGGTCGAAACTATTTGATTTTGCTAAACTTTCCTGTCGTCAAAGGACCAGTGTACTTCATGATTCAGTCTATTGTTATACAAAATGGATTGCATGGATTCATTCTAATTATGTGATGAAGTGCTTTGTAACATGCATTAGAGAGACGTATTTAATCCCAGATTCCCAGAGTACGACTCATATTCGACTCAATGACAAGGTATGCAGCTCAGACTCAACAGATACTCAAACTTGGAGCATGCGTGGCAAAATAATGAATTAACCTTTTACCAGACGACAAAATTTTAGCCTTGGCCAAGTTGAAAGCATTGGCAGACAACAATTTCACTGTGGCTCAAATGGTGCAATTTTTCTTTGACAGGGTAGAAAAACATTGTGGGAAAAGAAGAAAATGCTGGTTATCAGCATTTTCTCCTTGTCCCACAATGTTTTCAAAAGGCTTCTTTCCCTGGGTCGTTAAAAGTCAGGATTGTGTGGTAAAGGGTTAAGAAAAACTATCAACTCTTTACCAAACAATTCCAAGTTTTCTTAACCACTCTGAAGATGACAAGCTTTTGAAAACAGTGTGACAAAAGGGAAAAATGCTGGTTATCTCTGCATTTCCCACAATAATTTCTACCCTTTCAAAGACTTATCCAATTGTTGGAGACACATTTAGTTTTTATGTGTGCAAATGCTTTCAATTTGGGCAAATTTTAATTTTTTTGTTTGGCAGATTTAACAGAAGCCAGTGTTTGTATATTACAGGCCGGTGTGAAACTCTGTTCAGTTGGTTGTGTTACCCATTCACAAAAGGAAACTTCACATGATATAACACCGTAATTTGCTCTGGGATAGTAAATTGTGTAGAGATCAAGAAAATCTTGAATCTTTTTTTAATTCATCAAGTTTAGCACCAATGCTTAGTTGCAAAGGCCAAATGGGAAATAGGGTCAAATTTTAGCAATCTTTGTTGCACACCTTTCAAACAACAGAGACATAATATGCCATTTCTCATGTAATTAAATTTTTAGTAGCAATGTTTCACAAGTGAAATTCCAGGCACATTTAAAAAATAGGTATTTGCTTTTAACCAATCAGAGTATAAACTGTTGACATACAATTGTACTCTAATAATCTAAATTCGACTTACCATTCCAACTAAATTTTGTTTACCATCAGGCCCTTTGACATAAACATTTGCTTCTAGTCCATCTGGGTAAGGAGGATATGAACTAAAGGACTGGTTTATACTCATTATGGGGTCCTTAAAATTAAAGGTAACCATTGATTGAAAACTTTACCACACAATTCTGAATTTAAATGATCCTGTCAAAGAAAACTTTTGAAAACATAGTGGGAAAAGGAGAAAATGCTGGTAACCAGCATTTTCTCCTTGTCCCACAATGTTTTCTACCCTTCAAAGGTCAAATTACATGTTTTCTGTCATATTTGATTTGTCGTCTGCATATGCATTCAATTTGGACAAGTCTAAAAATTTGCCATCTGGTAGAGTTACGCTTCTACAAAGATACAACTTTATATGCTGCTGTGATACACAGCTTTTAACCCTTTACCGCACAATGCCACCTTTTGACACCCCTGGGAAAGAAACCTTTTGAAAACATTGTCGGAAAAGGAGAAAATGCTTGTAACCAGCATTTTCTCCTTTTCCCATAATGTTTTCTACTTTATCAAAGAAAAATTGCACCATGTGAGCCACATAGAAATTGTCGTCTGCAAATGCTTTCAATTTGGACAAGGCCAAAATTTTGTCATTTGGTAAAGGGTTAAAAAGATTTCAGGAATACACACAACTGTATATTAAACCTCTCTGCTTGACAAATTAAATTTAGACTTGTCCGAACTGAAGGCATTTGCAGACAACATATTACATACAGCTCAAATGATGGGATTTGTCCTTTACCCTTTACCATACTGCAGAATTTGAGATCTGTCCAAATTGAAAGCATTTGCAGACAACATTTTCATATCGGCTCAAGTGACACAATATTTCTTTGATAGGATAGAAAACTTTGTGGGAAAAGGAGAAAATGCTGGTTACCAGCATTTTCTCCTTTTCCCACAATGTTTTCAAAAGGCTTCTTCCTCATGGTCGTTAAAAGTCGTCATTGTGTGGTAAAGGGTTAAACAAACAGTGGAAAAAGGAGAAAATGCAGGAGCACAGTCATTACACACCCAAAATAACCAAATTTTCAAGGAATTTTTTCATCACGAAAAAGAGGATTTAATGTTATCAAGAAAGCCTATAAACTTTACATTAAACTATACATACATGGCTATAAACATTTTTTTAGAATATTTGAATTTATGAAAGTTCATTCTTGTTTTTGCTGAATAGCTATCATATACCCACTTACAACCAAAATATTATAGAGTTGACCATGGTCATGTAAATCTTTGACCACTTTGTCCAGTCCTTTCCATTTCCCATCAGCGTCGTATGTCCAGTCTAGATGGGTTCTCATAGCATCTATATCTGTCCACTGTGCATCCTGAATAACAGATTAATTCATCAACCACTACAGACTAACTTTTTTCATTAATGCATCAGAGCACCTATGAAAACATTGTGTCCAATGGAAAATCAATTGAAATAATTCTTAATTCCTTGGATGTTCACCACAACTTGTGACTTTTAACAAAATTTGAACGGGGCCGTATTCACCAACCATTCTTTAGAATGTTATTAACCTTTTTCTCCAGAATTTTCTAAATCTGAATGTAAGACAACTTCTGATTTGCTGAATAAAATTGTTAAGACAATAAGAAGTTGTGTTACTTTCAAATTTAGAAAATCTTGGAGAATAAGACAAAGAATCTTCTTAAGAATGGCTGGTGATTACAGACTCAGGTTCCTAACATGTTTAATAAACAAAGTGTCATAATCATATGCCAAAAGATTTTTGCATTTACAGAGCGTGTTCAGTTTAGCATGTGCTCAAGTTTTGTATGTGGGAGCCTAGAAACTATTTTGTCTACTAAGATACAGATGGACGGACAAACAAACTAACAGGGTGAAACATGAAGATCTATAAACCACTGAAGTTTGATGGCAGTTTTTATAAGTTCAGATTCTAACCAGAGAGAAGAGTAAAAAGTGACTTACATAAGGCATTTTTGCTGCACGCATACGATCCACAACTGTCTTTAACCCTTGTGTACTCATGTATCCGTGTCGACTTAAATGAAACCCAAGCGCCCAATATGGTGGCATGAAGGGGCGTCCAATAAGTTGTGTGTACTGTTCTATAACATTGTCTGGAGTTGGTCCAGAAAATATGTAGAAATCAAGTATCCCGCCAACTGTCCTGTAGGTCAAAGCAGGGGCGGACTGAAGCTCTACCTCTAAAAGAAAATTGACTTATATAGTTCATTTTAGCCTTCTCCTGGGGTTTATAAGGTTTTCCTTTGCCTTGGGTATTCTTGAAAACTCAACTCGTAGGTTGTGATTTTATGCTCAAAATAGGACTATAAACCTATGTCTATTTACCCTTTGCAGCACAGTCCCTTGTTTTGAAGACACTGAAGGAGTGGGCTTTTAAAACATTGCGACTTTAAAAACATCCCTGTAAAATGCTGATCTTCCCTTAGTAATAAAGTTTGATAAATAACTGAGCCATGCTCTGTGAAAGGGGGGCTTCATGCATCCGCAAAAAGTATCAACCCAGGTCAGCCTGTGCAATCTGCACAGGCTGACCTGGGCCGAAACTTTTTGATATTGGTCAATTTCTTGCAGCTCAAAGGCTCAGTGTACCTCAAGATTTGTTAGACAAAACGGATTATGTAAATCCAAAATACTATGATGGCATGTCTGGTACCATGCACTGCGGAGATGCATTAAGCCCCCTTTTGCCACAGCATGGCTCAACTACATATGAAATCATTACTGCAAAAAAGGTCTGCTCCATGACAAAAAAAGTGCTCACTGCTAATGATGCTACAGGTGCTAATGTATTGATTCCATCAAACGACTCTACCAAACAACAGCTGAGCCTGATACCTCAGTCGATAAAATACAGGGCTTGAAAACCCTGGTTCATATCCCCAGCCTGGCCACTTCTTTCCAAGGACTGATGATAGTCATTGTGACAAGATTCACTGCTCCCTTACTGCCAGTCATTGTTTTGATAATGGTTATGTGGGAAAGCAGCTGGTGGTTTGGGAATAATAATAGTGTGAAATACTGGTAATTGCAACTCAAGGAAAGCATGAATATATTTACATGCACTGGCTGAAATACTACTGAAATTATGTTGAAAATAGCATAAACACCAACCAAACAAACCAATCAACAAAATTTTAGATTTGACCATTTTGAAATTATTTGCAGACAAAAAATAAAACATGGCTAAAAAGATGATTTCTGCCAATAAAATGGTAGAAAAACTTCCATGAGAAAAGGAGACAATGCTGGATTCCATCATTTTCTTCTTTTCCCTCACGATTTTCAGAAGTTTTCTTTATCAGGGCATTTATAAGGAAGGATTGTGTGGTAAAGGGTGAATACAGTGTTCCAACACAACTTACCCATTGCATTGCTATTAAGCAGAAACACTCCGTGAGCATTTCCCTCTGTCTCCATATCCAGATAGAAAGGATGTGTTCCATACAGATTAGCATCTCTCTGCAAGCACAACAGTTAGGCATACATATATGAGCCATGCTCTGGCAAAAGGGGGCTCAATGCACCTCCACCAGTGCATAATACCAAACAAGTCATTACATGATCATGGGTCCATTAAGTCCATTTTGTCTAACAACCGACTGAATCATGACGTAGACTCATCCTTGGACTTGAAGAAAATTGACCTATAACAAAAAGTTTCAGCCCAGGTCAGCCTGCGTGGACTGCGCACACAGACCTGGGTGAATACTTTTAGCAGATGCAGATGCACTAAGCCCTCTTTTTGCAGAGCATGGCTCATATAGTAAAAATAGTGTTGCACCCCCCGTGTTTTTATTGGGTTTCATTTTCTGGCATGAATGACATGAAATTGGTTTGAAACTAGAAACTGGCTGCTGCATACATCAACAAACCAGGTTGTTGCCCCTGAAATGAACTGAACTGTGGCATCCCTTGACCACATGGCAGCAGCTTCGGATTGAGCTGTTTCACCTTCTTTTGAGAGGTAGGAGACATAGGCTGCAAGTCCTGGGCGGAAGTATGCAATACTGACTGATTGTGTGTGCCCTTTCTCGGCAGGTCACTTTTAACCTGTCATAAGTTTTGACATTTAATTTCCAGTTTTAACCAAATTTAATAGCTTCTTGTTTTTTCATATATTTCTATTTACCATAAGGTCAAGGGATACCTCAATTCATTTCATTTCATAGGCAAAAGAATGGTCTGTTCATGTATGCAGCAGCCAGATTCTAATTCCTACCCTATTTTATATCATTCACGCCAGAAAATCAATGTTGGTAAAAACATAGGGGGTGCAGGACTTTTTTACTCTGTATATATTATGTAAATCTCCCTGTAAAAAACCCTTCTATATTAGTATGAATGGTAGACCTCCCACCTTTGGTGACCTTTTTTGTTGACTTTTATTCTGGAGTTCATGTGACACAGTCAGTGTCAACCTTTTGACTTTATCTGTTTCCAACTCAACCTTAACTCTCAACAACAAGAAAAGCCAACTAGTTGGGAAACTGGGAAATTTAGAATCAGAATCTTTTTAACCCTTTCCAAGATGACAAAATTTTAGACTTGTCTAAACTGAGTGCCTCTGCAGATGACCAACTGAATGTGGCTCAACTGATAAAACCCGACCCTACAACGGCAGAAAACACTGGTTACCAGCATTTGCCCTTTTCCAACAGTGTTTTCAAAAGTTTTCATCCCCAGGATCGATAAAACTCAGGACTGTGTGGTAAAGGGATAAGAATGGTGGGTAAATAAGGTCCCTAAATTTTTTCTACATGAAGCTTCCAACTTTAAGAGTCTGTTAACCTTTATCAAGCAATCCTGTGTTTTCACTGTGTTTCAATGACCCTCAGGAAAGCTTTCAAAATCAATATGAGAAAGGCACAAAATGCTGGCTACCAAAATTTCTCTTCTATTTTTTCCTGTATAGTTTCTGCCTTATCAAAGACACATCCTATCAATTTTGCCAAATTTGTCACCTGTAAATGCTTTCAATAATGGCCAAGTCTAAATTTTATATCATCTGGTAATCCAATCACTGTAATCAAACTACAAGGAAAAGTCTATTGATTACATGTACAATTGTATTTTCTAAATGTTTGTCCTTTAACATTTTACCAGACAAACAAATGAGCAGGTACTCTGGCAAATCAACAATATAACAATCGACAAGATCAGGAGGTTAAATGGTCCTTTGACATGCAGAAAATTGACCAATAACAAAATATATTGACCAATGCTGACAAAGGTTTATATTTTTTGCAGATGCATTAAGCTCCCTTTTCAGAGCATGGCTCAAATTTAAATAAGTCTAAATTAAGAGTACATGCAGATGACAAAACATATGCAGCTGAAGTAGTGAGATTTGTCATTTTAAGGATGCAAAAACTTTTGGGAAAAGCAGAAAATGCCAGAACATTTTCCAGAATATGCCCAAACAATTCGAGAGATGAATGCCAAACTAATCTATCTGCGCTTTGAATTGTGTGAATGAATTTAACATGACATATCTAAACAAGATGATCTAACAATTCTTTTCACAGAAAATGAGGTTTTGCCCCTGTCCTGTAAAATTTTCCAAAATACAGATGGAAGAGCTTTGCATTCACCATCTCTTTTGTTATAGTCTAAAAAATCGTCATCTGATATGAGAAATCGGAATTATTTTCAAAGCATAAGTTCACTCACTGCTCCAGGTACAGGGTTGGGCCCCTGGTCTCTTGCCCAAAGAACTTTCCGGTTCCAGTCAGTATTAAGAAGGAATCGATCTGCGTGTTCTCCCAGCCCATAAATAAACTTCGAACTGAGCTTGGTACCAATCTGTAGATACTGGTCAGCAAATATCAGTGGTGCTGCGTTTCTTGAACTAAATCTAGAATATGGCAAACCAAACAAATTAATCCTTTACCAAATGATCGCGTGTTTTAACGAAAATGAGGAACGTGGCTTTTGAAAACATAGTGGGAAAAGAATTATACTGTATGCATAAATAGAAATGGTATCAATTAAATTTGCTTTCAACTCCAAAATTATTTACTTTTTACATCCTAGTGGGTCTTTAAGATTAACCTTTACCACATGGCAAAATATAAGGTGCATCCATAATGTGGGAATTTACAGACGACAATACAAATGTTTTTCACGATTGTTTTTGCCCAGGAATAGGTAGAAAACATTGTGAGAAAAGGAGATAAAGCTGGTTACCAGCATTTTCTCCTTTTCCCACATTGTTTTTAAAAGCCTTCCTTCCCAGGGCCGTTAAAAGTCAGGACTGTAAGGTAAACTGTTAACCCAATACCAAACAATCCCAAGTTTTAATGACCCTGAGGTAAAGGTCTTTTGAAAACATTGTGGGAAAAGTAGAAAATGCTGGTAACCAGCATTTTCTACTATTCCCACAACGTTTACTACCCTATCAAAGACCTTCATTTTATTTGTACCACTTTCAGATTTGTCTTCTGCAGATGCATTTCAATTTGGAAAAGTCTAAAATTTATTGTTTGGTAAAGGGTTAAAGACATACAACAAGTAGTTAGTTTAATTACCTCTTTATTACAGAAAATACAACACTTACATGAGCTGTCCTGTTGATTTCCTTGTGACAGATATATAGAAAGGACCCGATGATGAAACATCGACATTGTAATCTGTGTCTGAAGCAGTCACATGCTCTTGATTCTTTGTAAGTCGCAGCGGTACCTCATATCTTTGCACAAGTGGGTCATAAATCTGGAATTTATCAGTATTTATCAGTATTTAAGTAGTTACTGTTTAACCAATTAATGTAAGATCCTGTGTTTTAATGACTCCTGAAAAGAAGGCTTTAGAAAACATAGTTACAAAAAGACAAGACCCTTGTAACCAGCATTTTCTCCTTTTTCCACAATGTTTTCTACCATTCTGAGACAAATTCCATCACGTGAACCATGTTTAATATATTTTTTGTCTGCATTTGCTTTCAGATCCAACAAGTCTAAAATTTTGTAACTGTTAAATATGACTTTTACACACCTAATTTTTGCCAGATTTGAAAAATATGCGAGGAAAAGGAGCTTTTGCTTGAATCATATTCTATATTACTTTCTGCAGTTTTTAAGTGACAACTCATTTATTCTTGTATTTCCTAGATTTTACAAGAATTAGGCAAGCAGGGGCTCGTCAGGGCCTTGCCAAAGGACCCTCCAACTGAAAATCAGTGGCATAAGTGAGGATCAAACAGTGGACATTAGGATCACAACTTCTTTAACCCTTTACCACACAATCCAGAGTTTTCTTCAACCCTTTACCACACAATCCAAAGTTTTACAACCTTGATAGAGACTTTTATTAGAGAGGGCTTTTGAAAACATTGTGGGAAAAGAAGAAAATGCTGGTAGTCAGCATTTTCTCCTTTTCCGACAATGTTTTTAACTCTTTCAGAGACAAATCATCTGAGCAACACTGAATTTATCATCTGCAAATGCTCTCAATCTGGAAAATTCCAAAATTTTGTTGTGTGGTAAAGATTTAACCCTTACTAATGGGCAAGACATGACCCCCTGGAAAAGTATGAAATTGTTTTGAGCTAGCAAAAGCCCTCTTTTCCATTTTTTTCTTTTGTTTCGAAAAACAGTCTTTCATTTTATTTCAAAAGTTTGTCCTTTGTGCATCCTAAAATCATCTAAAGTGGTGACAAATCAAATTTAGAGGCCATGTTTTTCCTGTAAGTCATGTGATACTATGTCAAAACCGAGGCTGATAATGACTTTTGATTTGTTGACATTATTATCATCTGCAATAATTGCAAAAAAAATTAGGTTTAAATAAGTAAACTGGCAAGTATTAAAAGCTCATATTCAAAACACTTGATTTCACATTTTTGGTATATCTTACATAGCCTGTACAGATGAACCATAACTGTGACCTACAAAATGCAGAGGAAGACTTTGTTTACTTTGGCAGACAGTATACAACCAGATAAGAATGTATGGAACACGCTGTCTGGTCTTTAGTCTACATATATTCTCCACAATACAGTCGGCCTTTACCAGACAATCCCCAGTTTTAACAACCCTGAAAATGCAGAGTTTTGAAGACAATGTAGAAAAAAGAGAAAATGCTTTTCTCTCAAAGCTTTCTCCCTTTTTAAAAACATTCAACCATTAGAGACACATTTCATCTATAAGGTAGTAATGCTGTCAATTCAGACAAGTCTCAAATTTTGTTGTATGGTAAAGGGTTAAGACGACATGTTCTGCCAAAAACAGCTTTGGACTATCTGAACAGACAAGAAGTTACTATAATTCCATTAAATTACATACAAACCTTGATATGTAACCTTGACCTCGTTTCCATGGTAACGTCTATTGCTAAATGTAAAGTATCTTTTGGCCATCCTGAAGGTGTTTGTCGATTCAAAGTAATATAATAACTTGTATCCTTCTTTTCTAGGCGTTCCACACTGTAGATTTGGTATCCACTCGGATAAAAACATTTTGGCGCCGAGCTTATAGATAGAACAAAGGAGCACTAATAAATGTTATCGAGCAGAATAGAATGTAACTTAACCATTTACTACACAACCAAGTTGTAAGAGAAGTAGGCTTTTGAAAACATTGATGGATTACCCACAATGTTTTCTTTCCTTTAAGGACAAAACTTATCATTTGAGCCACACCTTATAATTATTTCATCAGTAAATGCTTACAATTTGGACAAGTCCAAAATTTTGTTGTTTGGTAAAGAGCTAAAGAGTTAAATTTCTTTATGAGATCCTTTCTTTTTTATTCTCCGTAACTGTAAAGGCTTTTTCAGACCAGCCAGACACCATTACAAAGAACTAAAAGGTCAAACACTTCGACATATGATGGTTTTTTTTCAACAGTATAGAAAGCATAGTATGAAAAGGTGTACATGCTTGCTACAGGCAAGTGCTCGTGTTCTCATGATGTTTAACCCTTTCCCACACAATCTCGAGTTTTAATGACAATGTGAAAGAGGCCTTTTGAAAACATCGTGGGAAAAGGAGAAAATGCTAAACAGCATTTTCTCCTTTTCCCACAATGTTTTCTACCCTAATAGAGACAGAAGTCATCATTTAAAATGTTTTTAATTTGTTGTCTGCAAATGCTTTCAATTTGGACCTGTCAGTTTGTCGTTTGGTAGAGTTAACTCTTCACCAAACAATAAAATTTTAGACTTGGTCAAATAGAAAGCATTTGCAGAGTGAGACATCAAATCAAATGTAACTGAAATGATGGTAATTGCAGGTGAAAGTGCAGAAAACCTTGTGGGAAAAGGAAAAGGTAAAAATACTGGTTACCAGCATTTTCTCCTTTTCCCATAAGGTTTTTAAAGGGCTACTTCCTCGGGCCTTTAACCATTAGGCTGCTAAGCACAACTCACTGACCTTTTGCAGACAATGTAGATCAACACAGAACATACAGTCTGATCTTGGATCTTAAATATCCAATAAGGAGATATCTTTCCTCCAAAAATACCTTTGAAATAGGAAAATTTGGGTTTAAATTATTGGTTTCAAAGTTTCATTTCTTTTATTCAGCAGGATAAGGGTTAAAACATAGGACTGTGTAATAGGTTAACTCTTTACCACACAATCCTGAGTTTTAACGACTCTGAGAAAAGAAGATTTTGAGAACATTGTGGGAAAAGGAGAAAATGCTAGTTACCAGCATTTTCTCCTGTTCCCACAATGTTTTCTAACCTGTCAAAGACAAGTTCCATCATTTCAGCCACATTTAAAATGTTGTCTGCAAATGCTTTCAATTTGACCATGTCTACGTTTTTGTCATGAGGTAAAGAGTTAATTGGTGCTAACTGCAAGGAGATAGAATTTCCAAACATGCAAACTTTTGTCCTTCTTGATACTATTCTACGCAGTATCTAACCCTTTACCAACCAACAAAATTTTGGGCATATCTACATTGAGAGCATGTCTATGGCTAAAAACATTGTGGGAAAAGGCAAAACTACACTTTTCTAGATCAACAAGATGGCCATAGCAGCCCTTGAGGGAAAAGCAGAGGATGCTTGTCATCAGCATTCTCTCCTTTCCTCTAAAGGTTTTCAAAAGCATTGTTTCACAGGGTCTTTAAAACTCAGGATTGTGTGGTAAAGGGTGATCTCTTTACCAGACTACAGTATCTGGGACCTATCCATGTTTAGTCATGATTTGAGTATAAGAAAGTAGAAAATATTTATGGGTAGAAAACAGATGCTGGTTACAAGCTTTTTCTCCTTTAATGACTATGTTTTCAACGGTATTCTTCTACAAGGTCATTAAAATATGCAACACTGTTTGGTAAAAGGTTAACATTGAAGCCTTTGTTCAACAATTAACCTTAACCCTTTACCACACCATCCCGACTTTTAACCATCCTGTGAAAGAAACCTTGTGAAAACACTGTGGGAATAGGAGAAAATGCTGGTAAACAGCATTTTCTCCTTTTCCCACAATGTTTTCTACCCCTTTCCAAAACAAATTTTCTATTTTTAGTCACATCTATTTTGTCACCTGCAAATGGTTTGAATTTGGACCTGTCTAAAATTCTGTTGTTTGGTAAAGAGTTAATGGAGAAGTTTGATGTACTTTTAGTTTTATCAAACTAATTAAGAACCACTCAAAGATTTTACTCAATATCATCATAGCATTGTGGGAAAAGGAGCTCTTACTTTTTACAAGCAACTTGTATTTTTTCAAGAATGTTTCTGTAAGCTGTTACCAACAGGACCATAACACTTCACATTTTACAAAGTAATGGGTTGAGAATTGAAGAACAGAAAGAGAATGAAAGAGAAGTTAATACCTCCCTTTTTCCACTGGTGCCCAACAACATTGCCTTGATAAACATTCTTCTTCTGTAACATTTTCATCCTGGGGCCAGCAGTCATATCTAGACTCTACTGAAATGGGGCTACAGCTACCTCCAGGAACATCCAAAAACTCCTAACAGATAAAGCATGAATAGAGTGTTGTGTTATCTAAATCGGGCAACAAATTATGATATGTGTACTTCTGATTTGGGAGTCTTAATTCCATATATGACTTCA
Source organism: Tridacna gigas (assembly GCA_945859785.2). Classification (NCBI taxonomy): domain Eukaryota; kingdom Metazoa; phylum Mollusca; class Bivalvia; order Cardiida; family Cardiidae; genus Tridacna; species Tridacna gigas. The sequence continues at coordinate 43,426,646 of OX244030.2, read as the reverse complement.
TAAGGCAATGTACATCTCTTGAAAACATGGAGGGAAAAGAGCAATTAAACATTTTAACCCTTATCCTGCTAAATAACTTCCATGAAACTGATGGTAAAAGCCAATATGTTGGTATTTCAATCTTACGCAAGTTGGGGAAATAATCAGTGTAGATCCAAGATCAGACTGCACATTCTGTGCAGTCTGATCTTGGTCTACAATCCGCAGAAGGCCTGTGGATCACGATTAGCAGCCTAAGGGTTAACAGAATTGCCATGCAAATTCCCTTACTGTATTTAATTTGCCTGGAACATATTTTATACTCCCATAGACACACAAGCTCTGCACATTCTGATTTCAATTTTAGATAATACGCCTCAAGCTGTTATTTCTCAGTCATACAAAAGTACCCCTGAAACAAGGTAACAATTACGGAAGTAAATGCATATTGTTTTCCAAAATAAGATTTTTTTTGTTTGTATTGGAGTTTAACGCAAGTTTAACAGCTTATATGATATTACGGCAGTCAGTGCACCTAAACATGTGTTTCCTGACTTTCTCACACCAGTACTGACATGACTTTCTTTCCAAGCCACTAACTATATAGTAGTGTAGGCAAATTTCACCAGTAATCGAATTTCGCAAACTTTGTTCCTGGGCGATATTTTCGTATCTGTGATATCATCCAATCACAAAAACAAAAATATCATAACAGCAAAGGTGTTTTCAGCTGTCATTACTGATCTAGTAACAGAAAAATACCAATTAATATGGCAAAAGTTCATCGGCCACCTGTCACATGCTTTCTCCCGCCATTTTACTTGAAAGTTTTAGGCGTCTCCTCTAAATGCACATTTCAAAAGATTTTTTTAAGCTTTAAACTAATTTGTGTTGTCTAGTTTTTGTTTGACAATTCATTGTTTGAACTTTGATAGCTGGACATTCATATGGGGCCCCTAAATGGAAATGTATCCATTTGTATGTCAGAGGGGTCCTTACTGAGTTTTTCCAGAGAAAATTGATCGAATCCATGCTTCCCAACTTTTTCAAACACCAAAGGGGGTTTTTGAGAGCTTCAAAGGGGGAGATTTGGGGTTTCAAGGGGGAGACTTTTTGAGGCGTACCGGAAGGTCCTTCTAAAGATCATTTTTAAACCATTTTAGGCTAAATAACTTTACAATTGAACAAAAGTCTGGTTTATGATTTATCTATTTACTTTATTTATTTTTCTTTTATTCTTTATTGAATATTATTGTTTTTCAGATGTATACATGTGAATATTTAGAGCTAAAACAAAATCAGTCATTACAGTCATGAATATATAGAAAGCAGTGACTATGGTAAAGAAGCACTGTAATGTTTATTATCAAATGCTACTTTGTCCATTGTGTTTTCACTGTTTTGTAAGTATATCATATAATTTTGGCTTATTGTGTAAAGATATTCTGCCATTTTATATTGTACCCATAATGTTTTAGCTTGAAATATAGACTACAGAGTACCACATTTTATCCTTATATTATTCATTCTCTTTGGTACTCAATAATCACAAACAGGTATATTGAATAAACCTCAAATAATCAGGCTCGAATTGCTGGTAACTTTCAAAAGGACAAGCTGTCATACCGTTAGAAAAAAAAGTCACGTCCCACTGAGTTCCTTTTGAGTATCATTTTTGTCTGCATAAATCATCAGTAAAATATCTCAAAAGCATGAAGAAAATTTTTAAAAAATGCACTTTTCAAAAAAATGCACTTTTCAAAAAAAAAAAAATCTGGAAACAATCTTCACACAAAAAAATTCTGGAAGCAAACGTCAGCATCCGTAACACTAGGTAACACTTGGTTCCTCCAATCAGTGCCCTGAGCATTACTATATTACCCTATCACCGGTAACCAGTCGAATATTGCTACATCATTGTTTTAAATAAAACTACAATCACGTTCGGATCAATCTATTTTTACATAAACTGGAAAGCCAGTGGTCACTGAGCAGTAAGAGTTTAAAACTTCGTATTTGTTCATTGTTTCTGATGATTATTAACTTAATGTTTTCACTCATTTTTGTCTGCGTCCCGGGGACAGAATGAGCACCAGTATTTTGTGTTTATAGATCTATATACTCTTAGAACGAAATTTACCTTCTAACGTCAGGTGAATGACGTTTTGATTTCCACTTTGAAAATAAACTGGTACCCGTTGTATCTCACACAGCTGTCCGATAGAAGATCGAACACAGGCTGCCAGTTTACTCTGAAAAGTAACTTGGCCCGTTCTCAAATTTGATTGGTTCACGATCATCAATCGATAAATCTCAGTATCTTGATCCTATTTATAGACAACGAACCTGATTGACCGTGAAATACACACATGTGTCAACTACTTGTAAACTTTGGATAATATACATGTACCTCGGGTACAAATTTATCACACCCTTTTTACCCTTATGTCGGATTTTTTCCAAATCGGGTTTTTTAATGGTCTGTCGAGGTGATCGGGTATTTTGTCTTGAATCGGGAGACTCCCGACGAAATCGGGAGAGTTTGGAAGCATGCGAATCAGATACAATAATCACCTACAAATATGAGTCAATAACTATATATCTGAGTTACAAAAGGTTCTCTTTTTCAGAATTTACAGCCTTTTAGTCTCCAAAACTGTCATCTTGATTTAGACCATAATACTTCAGTTCCCCTGCAGAAATAATTACCTGGAAAATCATACAACTGTCGATTTTGTTTTCTAAGACCTGCTTTTTTTTTTAATTTAGGGTTTCTCAAAATAAAGAAATATACGGTTAATAACATAAGAGGCGATGAATATTGCTTAAGTGATGCTGTGAAATTCTCTTACTTTTGGCAGACCAGAGCTGTCAAAATTGGTTTACTCTTTCTATAGATGGCGACTTTGTACTGTCCCACTTCTAACGATGTTTTCACGGATATTTGTGGATGTTCGAGTTGTAAAATTATTTTTACAGAAGTATTTGGATACATCTACAAAGTTACTTAACCAGACGGGAAATTGCTATCGTTTTGTGCAATCCGCAAGTGCAATTTGCCTTGCGTTGGCGAAATTCGATTACACCAGTATACTTTTCTCACATGCATCAGGTGATACAATTAAGCATACAACAGGGCTTTCTATTATTCTTACATAAATATCCGAATATTTCCATGTCAGCCATATCCCTCCTATTCCGATTAGTGCTGCAAGGCAAATGGTCGCTACTGTTTTGTAAAATGAGAATTGTCTGTAATCGAGGTCTTTGAATACTTGTGGGTTCTCGTTAATGAGAGATTCACAGTCATCAAGTTTCCGCTTTGTCTCCATTTTGTTGTTGTTACTTGATACGGCACGTGATTGTCATGTGATTATATCAATTGGTAGACGCATCGCCCTCTGTTGGTTGGTTGGTTATTTCCGTTTATTTATCGTCGCTACCGGTTGCCCATCTGAGCGACGCCCCCAGAAGACGGTTAGTTGTTACGGGGGATAGTGCAAGGATACAGGTCGAAACTACTGAGAGCATCGCCTGGTTCTTTAACGTGCTCGGCGTATAGCACCGTCACACGGGACCTCGGTTTAATGTCTTATCCGAAAGACTATTAGTAATTTTTAGTTGGCCAGCCGGGGATACGAACCCACAATCTGTAGGACACTGTGTTCACGAGTCCTACGCTCTGCCTACTGAGCTATATCGGCCGGTGATCGCCCTCTGTAGAAAATCGCACCCAATTTATATGGGGACGGTTTCTCCGGAAAAAAGATCATCCCCGGTAGCTTCCATTGAGAAATCATCCTCTTTTACATTATTGGAAAAATCAACTAACTATATAAGAATTAAGCCATTTAAAAGTTAAACCATGATAAAAAAAAAATGGGTAATAAATGTATAATATTAGTTAAAGATTGGTCTCCTTTTACATTATGTAAAAACATTAACATTTTCTAAGATTAGATAATGTCTGCAAGATAAAACAACAAATAAAATATGCTAGATCTACACCAAGCTTTTGAACAGCCAAACACCATAAGCATGACACACTGAATATTCAACATACATATCTCGACAATGTAACTTAGCACTTACAAACAAGTGAGCATATAAAATGACTCAACGTTGAAGGAACATGCTGACAATAAATGCACTGCACAGTATGAGAGATTGCAAAACACATAAAAGGCATATGAAAAAATCGATTAAGATAATTAAAAGATGAAAAGAGAACGAAGTGAATCAACAATAAATAACATGGAAAGTATTGATATTCTGACTTAAAGGTTTGAACACTCCAAAACTGTTACAATGGCGGAAAGGTTCTGGGAGACAGCTCTAAACTGAAGATGGGCAGTAAATCTGAAGTTCTGACAACTTGTATGATTGAGGTGGGCTAGCAACACATTTAGAATATTGAAGGTTCTAATGACTGAATTATATACGGGCATCTCTACAGAAAACGAGAATTTCAGAGTACTGTTTTGCTGATTATGCAAAATGTTTCCCTATTTGTATTTTGTCTAAGTCTAATTGTCTTAACATTGTTTAGAAATTGTCTAATTCTGATAGTTTGAACATTTCTTGTCTAAAAACTAAAAATTTGTACAATAATCATTTAAGTTACGTTTTTTTTTTTACTTTAATCACATTAGGTTTCATATATGGCACCTCAGTGACCAAGCCACTTTCTGAAATGTCTGCGTTATGTGTGATGGTCAGTATATACTAAAATGCGAAAAAAGAGGAAAGTTGCTTAAACAACACTTTGTCAATAATGGCAGTAACTTAATTCCGTTATGTTTTGTGTGCAGCTTTACTTCCGTGTTAACTAACCCGACCCATAACAAATCCGATAAAACTGTAACACGCTGTACTCAATAAGAAATAAAATATGAAACACGTTGATGTCTCGGGGAGGGGGGAGTATTAAAAAGAAACGGGACTGTAGATTGAGTCTTGTGGAATTTTCTTTGTGCATGTACTTCAGAAAATGAACTGACAATGTTACAAATTAGACGTGTGGACCCTTTCCTTGTATTTATGTATTATTCAACAAGATCCACAATAAGCTGATAACTTGTACAGTGCTATGTCATAGGATAAGCATACATGGCTAAGATAATTCAACCAGTGTGGAGCTAGCGCTGTAACATATTCTCTCCTGCCGATTGCTAACTTCCAGTCCTCCAATCATTTAAAGATTGCTGTTTGGCACCCATAACTTTTTCTAGTAGCACGCAAATTTATAAATACGCATCTGACATATTCGAGTCGTAGTCTTAGTGCTGTGTAATAGGAGCATTCCACATATATTTGATGGCAGTTGTAATTTATGCTAACTGGCCTGTTTTGAAATAATACATGTACAGTTTGTCAATTGCTTCCATCATACGCGATCAAGGACTTTATTCGTTATTTTGGGTGAACATGCGACTCAAAGAAGCCACAGGTGCATTATGACAAACTCATACTAGAAGAGAGACAAAGACAGTTGTTTCGGTCATCCATTCGTCCGTCCTCCGCCCACCATGCACAGGTACTTTTCTTCTTTTGACACTCTATCAGTCGGTCCGTCTTTCTGTCCACAGATTTATGTATATAGTCCACATGCAGCTAATACTTGCGTCAAAATATTAACTATTTGCACTTAGGGGTCAATTCTCATTTACTGCCCCGTGGTCTGTCCTTTCGCCTGGCCGTCCGTCCATAGATTCGTCATGCTTTTTTCAGTCACGCTCTTTGATTCAATTTTATTTATTTATTTTTTTTTTTTGGTCATGTGTCATTAAATAACTCTGCCATGCATTCCATTCATATGTTGCATGTGCAAACTTCACACGATGGTACATCATTCAGAGGGCGTTATGATTATTTATGATGATTTATTACCTAAAATTTTACCTTAACCCTTTACCAGACAATCCTGTATTTTAACGACCCTGAAGAAGAGGCCTTTGGATTTGGACGAGTCCTAAGTTTTGCCGTTTGGGAAATGGGTTTGATTGGGTTTAATTGAGTTAATGGGTTTAACTGAATAAGCTTTCCCTTTAACGGTTTAGCTTTTAATATTCAATGTCGTAAAAGGGGGGGGAAGAAGAAGAAAAGAGTAGTTAAAGTGCCGCGGTATTTTTTTTAATGGTCGCCGAACCCGGTAGCTAAGTCGGTAACGTACAGGGCTTCAAACCTTGGGATCGTTTGTTCGATTTAAGCTATTTACATAATGTTATTAAATTGATATTTTTATAATAAAAAAAAAAAAAAAATGCGTTTCAGTCTCTACTAAAAAGACAGGGACAGACTTTACTGAAAACTGAAACAACATGTAACTTGAATTTATTCCAAGCTGTTGAAACGGCGTTAAACTCCAGTTCATACATACATACATGAATTTATTGAGAAAATCCAGACCCACAAAACATATGATCTTTATTTGATGCATTTTATTTGGCCGGGGGGGGGGGGGGGTGTCATGTTCCTGTTTGAACTACCTTAATACTTAACTATCACAACAACGAAGGTCAGGTAAAATTTCAAACCTTCTGAAACATTCTTCCTCCAAAAAAAGTAATTCCAGCTTCAGTTTGAGTAGAGAAACATGTGCTATAACATTGTTTTCATTGAAAAGTTTGTAAATGGTTAGGTGGGTGTTCCTTTGATCCCGGTATTTCACTGCCCAAGTCGGTGACAAGTAAAAGCACCACACGATGTATATGCTTGGCGCAGCTTAACACACACGTGTTGTAATAGCTTTGATAAATATAGGATCTGGAATTACTAAAATCTCATACAGAGAGTAAGTCCAATTAAATTTAGAACTGACCTCAAATGATAGATCTGCATTTTTTTGTCCAAACACTAATATAAGTTTTCGGACACAGGTGTGTCGATAACTGCATAGATTTATTCTAATTGATTAATTTTCTAATTCTTGCCTGTAAAACCAAGGCAGTTTGCGAGAAATTTTCTTATTTATATCACGGAGCTTCGTGAACGGTCAGTTAATAATGTAGGGCCAAGTCCGCATACGAGAAAAAAGTTATCGCCCGACAGAAGACAGGGCATGCCTCCCATTTCAAGCGTGGTCAACGTGGAATATTACAACAGTCCGCATGGTCGGATCATGTCGAGTTGCGTTGTAAAGAGGTGCGTGTCAGATGAGACCGAAGGTCATATTATTCGGTCTCATCCGATGCGCAGCTCTTTACACGCGAAACGAGATTTACTTTGCGATAAATTTAGCAAAGCACCCGGATGACGAGAACCACCAATGAATGCATTTTGTTCTAAAAATAGATCAAGTCCAGCAAATGTTCAAACATACATCAAATGACACACATCCCTTAAAGATAAAATAACTGAAATGTTCTCTTGTGGACCTGCGTAGTAGAGAGATTTGGAAAGTTTGTTAAATAATCTGTAATGATTTATACCTACGAAATATTAGTAGATCTAATTCTAAAATAGTAGATTCTAACCCTTCATAACCGCATCATGTCAAGAGGGACGTTCAAGTGTAGAAACAAAACAGATTAAACAGTAAGAACTCGCTAAATTAGGAAATAACAAACAGAGAAGTGATTTTTATCAATGTTCCTTATACTCAATATTTAAACATAGTAATGTTCAGAGAGATAAACATCTAGATCAACATTAATATACACTAGCGCGTCTAGTAACAACCGTGTTATTTTAGTTACGTCCCTTTAACTTGGCGGTACCTGTTGATTTGTATGATAATAGTGTTATATATACTATATGGCCACTGCTAGTCAACAAAAATAGACGACTTTTGAAAACATTTGAACCTGAGCAGAATGAATTAATCTCTCTACTGCTCATATTTCTTAATCGCGCTACAGCTTGCTGTTGCGCGATACATATCAACCTAATTAATCTCACGGCTCTTCTCTAAACATTTCATACCAAGAGGAAAGTGTTTGCAGACTGTCGACATATTAAATGTTGCTCGCAACCTAAAGTTCGTCTTTCAAGGGGTAGAAAACGTTGTGGGAAAAGGGAAAATGCTGGTTACCAGCATCTTCATTTCCCAGAATGTTTTCAAAAGCCTTCTTCCTCAGGATCGTTAAAAGCCGGGATTGTGTGGCAAAAGGTTATCAGTTAAACTGTACACCAAACGACAGAATTTTAGACCAGTCCAGATTGAAAGCATTTGCAGAAGATAAAATAAATGTGACTGAAAATTTGAAATTTATTTTTGGAAGGGTAGAAAACATAGTTGGAAAAGGAGAAAATGCTGGTTACCAGCATTTTCTCCTTTTCCTCACAATGTTTTGAAAAGGTTTCTTACCAAGAGTCGTTAAAAGTCGGGATTGTGTGGTAAAGGTCTAACCCTTTCCCAAACGACAGATTTTGGACTGGACCAAATTGAAAGAGTTTGCAGACGACAATTTTAAATTTTATGAAAATGGCAGAAAGTTCTCAAAAAGGGTAGAAAACACTGGGGGAAAAAGAGAAATTGCTCTTTAGGAGCAATTTCTCCTTTTCCCAGTGTTTTCAAAAGACTTGTACTGCAGACACGTGAAAACCAGGGCTTGTCTGGGAAAGGGTTAAGTGGAAAAGCAGCCAGTTGCTCAAGCACCAGTAGCGACTAAAAGTAAACAGTGTGATTGTTAAATCATTTAAAAGTGTGAAAAATATTTTTTTAAACTAGGTAAAAAGGTGCCAAATCGCTATAGTTTTTGTCCACGTTTTATCTGATTTTAAAATTCATTTTTTTCTGCCAGCGACTATCACATGGACCGACCATAATTAACATGAAGAAAAATTATGGTATGATTTAAATTTAAATGTATTTAACATCCTCATTATTAACAACTGGATGCAGCTAGGTCTTTAAGAAAGAGTGCTGTGTAAAAACAAAACAAAATTGGTGACAGAAACCTAGGAAAGCATAGATAGGGGAACTCGTTGCCTCGAAATGACTGAAATAATATGCTAAACGGTAAGGCCGAACACATTTTTACATCCACCCAAAACTGTTTCAAAACAGACAAAGGGTCAATATTACAAGGGAAAAATGTCTCGTTTCAAAGTCATGGAAATAATGTTGGAAACAGAAGCAGTCGCTTGTTCCATATGAGCCATGCTCTGGCAAAAGGGGTTTAATGCCTCTCCGTAATCCATTACGCCAAGCAGGTCATCACATGTATAGTTATGGATCCATAAAATCCATTAGCCGAATGAATCGTGAGGTACACTGGTACTTTAACATGCAGAAAATTGAAAAATAGCAAAAAGATTCGGCCCATGTCAGACTGCGCAGGCTTAAATGGGTCGATACTTTTTGCAGATGGATTAACCCCCCTTATTTGGTTCTTATTGTGATAAAAGCTAAGCCTTTTATTGGATGATCAAAGTTTAAATAAGTTTGCATTGAAAAACAATGGCAGACGACAAATTAAACGCTATCTTAAACAAGAAGTTTGTTTCAAAATGCAGAAAGCATTGAGGGGAAAGGAGAAAATGCTGGTTATAACCTTTGAAGGGATTAAGTAAATTTTGAAAAGCAAACAGCTTTCTAGCCTTCCAAATGCTTTCTACATATTGGAATGATGAGTTTCAGAACCGCTGTTCCATAATTAAACCGAGTGATTTGCAGTTTTATACAGATCCCCCCCCCCCCTCCCCGTGCTCTAGGCACATTTAGTATGGACCCCAGGATACAACTGTTTGTCTGGTCAAAAGTTTCGTTTGATCGCTGGGTTGAAATTTTAGGTTCGAGGCAGATATTTTCCCTGAAATTATAAATATATAGGTTCCAAAGGTTACGTACTTCGAAGCTAGTTTTGCAAAAGAAAAGGTGCAGCTACGAATGCTGATAATAGTGATGTAATAGGTGAAGTCAGATTTATAGATCTATCATATACCATATGAATTAATTAAGTATCTACATGCTAGGGTAGAAAATGCTTACAAGCTACCTACCGAACAGGAATCATTTCATAGGACCACTGCGGCAAACCCCTTTTGTAGTGATTCTTATTTGTCTCATTGCCATTACACAGGTCTTCTGCGCATTTGCGTCACCAGCCGTATCATAAATAATAACTGTTGTCTTTCCGAAGACAGATGTCCCTACCTGCTACTAGTGGCCACTATGAAGTAACGTAACAGTACTTTCGACTTCCCCAGCCAACATATTAGACGAGTCGAACACTTCGCCGCACACCATCAGTTTTATATCGGGGAAAAGGAAATATACCATATATATAGTGTATGTACGTAACGGTGCTACAGGAGAAACCAAGCAAAAAGAATTAAGTGATTAAAAACAAAAAAAGTACAGATATCTTAAAAATACATAAAAAAAAAAACATGCTTGATTTCCCATACAATCGATGAAATTTGCGTTTCTTAAATCGCAAAATAGACAATAGAAGATAAAGGGGAGTAACTGTATTTGAAAAAAAAAAATCTATACATCCTGAGATGTAGGGGACATGTAGGACAGTTGACAAAAACTGTTGACAGCGGTATCTCTTCTCGAGACAAAAAACATTTTTTGTCGTTATAAATGTAGATCTAAGTGTAAGAGGGCATCGTTACCTTGTCCAGTACAGTCAGCCACTAAATAAGAACATTACTCTTTACCAACCGATAAAATTTGGACTCCACCAAATTTAAAGCAATTGAATTCATACGACAAATTAAAAGTTGGCCAAATGATAATTCCTGTTTTAGATAGGATGGAAACAATTCTGGGACAAGGAGAAAATGCTGGTTACCAGCCTTTACTCCTTATCCGACAATGTTTTCCAAAGCTTTCCCTTTCAGGGTCTTCAAAACTCGGGATAAAATGTGGTAATGGTTTTTAATTAGAGACGTGTTCCGAATCGATTTTGATGAGAATACCAATGAAATGATGAATGACACTTGAACTTTGTTCTCATGCATTATCAAGATCAAATCTCATACAAAAGTGTATTGCAGAGCCCCGGTAGCTCAGTCGGTAGCGTACAGGACTTGAGAACAGGAGGTCGCTGTTCGATCCCCGGCTCGGCTAATTTCTTTCCGAGGATTGATAATAGACAATATAACCGTATCCATTCCTCTTTTACCGCTGACCATTGTTTCGATGATTGGTTTGGTTTGTATTGGAGTTTAACGCCATTTTAACAGCTCAGGTCATATCATGGCGGTCAGTGACACACCCACGTGTTTCCTAGCTTTCTTACACCAGTACTGACACAACTTTCTTTCCAAAGCCACTGACTACCTTTCTCACATGCATCAGAGGTGAGAGGCAAAAAATCACCGGAAAGAAAGTTTGCCTCAACCGGGTATCGAACTCGCAACCACCAGGTCACGAGTCAGATACGCTAACCACTGAGCTACCCGGGCGGGCTGTTTCGATTATGGTTATGTGGGTAAGCAACTAGTGGCTTGAAAAGACTATTGTGCGTAGCACTGGTAAAAGAAACTCCAGGAAAGCTTGGATAGGTGCACTGGTCGTAGGTTGATAGGTTCATGAAGTCAGTGTACAACAGATAATTACCTTGCGGTACATAGGTTGTATTACATCCACTTCTAATCGGTTGAAGTGTTCGTAGTCTTCGGTAACGTTTTCACACACGAGACAGCTGTGCTGCTCCGTGCTTAATAGATTGTGAGCATTAGAGAGTTACATCTATATGTGTGCTCATGTTAGAAATGCTTTTAAATTTGGTGAATAAATCCAGTTATTTTCTAAAATTTATAATATTCTTATTACGCTATAAAACAGCGTACGCGGCTATTAAAGGGATGTAATTACATAAAATCATGCCGTATTAATTATTGCTGCCGAACCCGACAGCGCAGTCGGTGTAGATCTATGTGGACAGGACTTCATTAATAAACATATGTGATCCAAAATTGATATACATACTTTATTATATAAAATCTCCTACAGCAGTGTATTAAACCCGTGAATTATTTTTTGAAAAGAGGCCTACACTAACTGTAGGCCTATTATGATTTTTTTTTTTTGTCTGGGTTATGCTGGTAAAATATGTGTGGGTTAATGAGCGTGAGTACATGCGGCGAAACCAACCACAGTACGTGCCGGAATTTGTACTTCGCTGTTTCGCTCGAAAATGACATCGTTGTTGCCAAGACGCATACTTGTTGAAACATATTTAATCAAAGTGCTGTAAGCACTGTAATCGGTCGACACTGAATAATCACAGTGGTTTGAAATCACAAATCAAATGGTAGATGTTTGAACTATGTATGGGACAAAAAATCCTACAGCCTTACAAATGAGCCACGTAGGATCCCACATTTTTAAACTGTCCTTTATAAATTAGTAGTTTAACGACTGGTTAGAATATAGGCTATATTTGCCAGCCGACAGCAATAGAACGTAAAAGATATGTGACAACTCTGATCAGCAATACCCATTATCAAGTTTTAAATAGATACCACTCATCATGAACAGCAGTACCTACCAACCCTTTTAAAGAGTGAAAAAATACATATATTCTTTTCTGTAACTTTAGCAACTATGGTAACTGTATTGTAATATATAAAAGCCGTATAAAATATGCCTGCATTATAACTTTGGAATTGTTTACTTTTGGCTGCTTGTGGGCCTTTCATTTTTCCATTTTTAACAAGACATCGTATTCTTCTTGACAAACTTTCCTACCTATTTTTTTAGCGGGCTAAATCGTCCAGTCCAAACGTCTGCTGGCAAATTTCTCCTGCATTATACTTTCAAAGAATGTAGACACCCAATAGCTCCCTAACACTCAACTCTTTACCAAATGATAAAATTTTAGACTTATCCAAATCAAAAGCATCTGCACATGACGAATTAAACGTAGACCAAATGATGATTTGAATCGTTGAAAGGGTAAAAAAAACATGGGAAAAGGAAAAAAAAGGTAACCTGCATTTTCCCCTTTTCTCACAATGTTTTCAACTTCTTTCTCATGGCCACTAACAAAGGATAGTTTGGTTAAGAGTTAAAACACTCAGTCAATCTACTAGCCTTTTACAGTCTGGAAAACAATATCAAACATTAGGCTACAATTTCACCGTCGGTTTTTTTCCCCATATACATCCCAAATAAACAGACAATTAGATCTAAGATATGAACGTCTGTGATATTGAATTGCACTGCGTTCAAAGGACAGTCTGATCTTTATATTTTATTGTCTTCAAAAGCGAATTTACTTGTCCACAGCCAACACAGGTCATTGTATTTGAGTCATTCTAATCAGCAAGAGCATAACTGCGGTAGCCTTGATCTCTTTATCTAAAATGTGGAAAGGATGAGAATCGACCAATATGGAATAGCTGATGAGACAAACATGTTGCTGACATTTGCACGCTTAGAGCGCTAAACTGTTAAAATATACATGTTAAGCTTGGAAAAGCAGCCTAAATATTGCAGGACCATTGCTGTCTTGAGTAGAAGAACTCGGAAAACTGGCATGACAGATCCAAGATCTGACTGCATGTCCTGAGCAGTCTGGTCTGAATCTGCACTCTCTGCAAAGACTTTTTCCCTGGTCCGTTGATTCAGATATAGAGATAATAATAGTAAGTGAGCTTATTTGTGTTACCGTTTCAGGGTTTTTTTTTTATCCTCGATGAAAATGTTCTATTTGACAAAATTTTGAATTTCACCAACCATTCTTAAGAACGTTCTTAGACTTATTCTTCAAGATTTTCCAAGTTTGAAAGTAACACAACTTCTGATTGGCTAAACCATATGGTTCAGCCAATCAGAAGGTGTGTTACTTTCAAATTTGGAAAATTTTGAAAAATAAAACCAAAAATGTTCTTAAGAATGCTTGGTGAATACGGACCCTGGAAAAAAAGAGAACATGCGGAATACATGCAGTTTCTCCAACTATATTTTCAAAGCCCCACAGGATTGTTTGGTCAAGGGTTAACAGACTGATTCTAGTCTGTAGAAACTCACCAAAAAGAACCATGTAAGTGACTGTGTAAAATGGTAGTGCTATGGCTGGAAGGAGAGGAAGCGGGGCTGGGAAAACAATTTAACCCTTATCCCGCTAAAACATTGAAATGAAATTCCAAACCGGTAGTAAAACCCGAATAATTCTATGTCAAACTTATTCTTTTTTGGAAAAAGAAATATCTCCCTATCGGACTGTATAGATCCAAGATCAGACTGCACGTTCTGTGCAGTCTGATCTTGATCTATACTATCCGCAAAAAGGTCAGTGAGTCGCACTTAGCAGCCTAAGGGTTAATACATCATACGCTGAAAGATGCGTAGTCACTCAGTATTGTGAATGGACAGTCTGGGTACTAAGGTTGTAAGCGGTGAATCGCCAGTTCATTCTGAAAATGTTTACGTAATGGCCTCTCCGCGAAGGCCATAATCTTTACACAACTCTATACCCTTTGTCCCCACAGCTTCCTACGCTTCGCCTCACATATACGATCCCTGCATTAAACGACCAACGGCCGGTTACTATTTTAAACTTATGGCTGTTACGAGTTGCATTTACATCAGTTTTCTCTTAGGCAGAGCAATCTAAATTTTCATTTTTTTTTTTAAAGCAATGTTTCCTTACAAACTCCGTTCTGTTGCGATTTTATTCCTCTCAAGACCAAATTGACCTATCATCTTTTCAACACCTGCTACATATACGGAGAGCACTAGTCACAACTCGGCCGATCCCGTAACTACGTATAACTATCAACGGATCACCCAAAATTTGCTGAATGATATGGACAGCACACGACTACAAGATGTGTTCACATCACCCGATACACTTGATTCGCACTTGTTTCATTCATAAAGTTGCTGTTAATCACTGACCCTATTTCTTATAATCGTGTTGAAAGTAAACTGCTCCAGTTTTTGTTGGCCAGAGATTTTGATGATACTGTTATTAGGACACACTTCAATACTAAACAAATTGTAACCGCCTCTTATTACATAATTTACAAGTTATTTTGGGATTACTTGACGTTACTTAACGCCTGTTTACCGCTAATTACAATTCCTGCGCTTATCTGGGTCAAAAGTGCGGTTATCTGGGTCAAAAGTAGTTTTTGTAATAAGGTCATCACAGCAGGTATAAGCGTTAAAACGCTGTAAGTAAAGGCTGTTACGAGTTGCAGTTACATCAGTTTGCCCTGAGCGGACGGGTTTCCGAAGTTTGCCATCTCTCTAATTTCACAAGTACATGTAGTGAAAGAATTCTATGTTGATTCCAACTGGAACAACAGACCATGCTAAATAGTCCGGTACGAATATCTGATTGATTGATTGTATGGTGTTTAACGCCATTTTCAACATTATTTCAGTTATATCACGGCGGCCAGTGCACCTATCCATGCTTTCCTGGAGTTTCTTTTACCAGTACTCCGCACAATATTCTTTCCAAGCCACTGGCTACTTTCCCACATAACCATCGTTGAAACAATGGTCAGCGGTGAGAGAGGAATGAATCCTGTCGCGATGACTATCATCAATCCTCGGAAAGAAATTGGCCAAGCCGGGGATCGAACCAGCGACCTCCTGTTCTCAATACGAATATCTGGAATAGAAAACGGGTATGTGGCCAGTAATTTTGCAACAATACTTTTTGAGGTAAAGTAAATGTGATGGGATGGTGCGGCATACTTGATGCTCATTTGGAAAGAAAGAGACAGAGTCAACATTTTTAATTCATTAAAATTGTTAAACACAGCATCTCTTGCACAAAAACCAAAATTCAATCTGAAGTGGCATTTTAGAAAATTGCAAACTGTATCATTTACTGCTTGACTTACACAAGCACATTCAGGAAAGTGTAAACAAGAAAGCAGTTTAGTTACAGCAATATACTTTTGACAGAAATGAACAACATTAGAATTATGCGATATTTTTAGGTCACAATTAAACAAAACGTATTAAAATTATTCATTGATATGGAACAGTTAGGGTTTGCCTTTTATGTATCTTGTGGCATTTCAGTAAGGACACTAACCCTAAAGTGCAGAGTGTGAATAATTTGCATTCTATAATCTGTAGCAAGAAGTTTCCGATTTACACTTTGGCAAAACTTATTTAGTGCAATCGCCCATTTCGAAGAATAATGGCAACGGCATTTAGTAAAATCAATAGATTCTTATATGATTGTTTGATCAATTTTAACTTGGTGATGTTTTTATAAAGTTTCAGGGTTTTACGTACATGTATTTGATAAAGATGTGGTATGACTTCTCAGAGTTGTTTGAGTAATTATTGAGAAATCATATTTTGTACGGTAGAAATTCATTTATAAGTTTTGCTAAATGTATATACACACAAAGTTCATTTAAGTGTGTTTTTAGTAAAAGTTGTCTTAGTCTTAGACTGAAAATGAAGGAAATCGTGACCTTAGACAAAATGATCAACAGAAAACAAAAGCTCTGCAAAGCGAGGCAACATACGCCAGAAAGAAACCAACAGAAGCGTATAACCTATGTCCCCTTGCTGTATCCCTGGCCCTGGAGCCTGGCATTTCAGATCTCTGCTCTGCACATTGTCTCATCAAGGTACACATATGTATGAACTATTTCTAAAATCAGACAAAGGGTGTAAGAGTTATTGAGCGGGCATGATTTAATTATGGGTATACATTTCACTTTTGACCCCTACTGTGACCTTGACCCTGAATGTCGGCTAAACATATTGTGTGTGTAAATTTTCAAAATCAAACCGTTGGTTTAAGACATACATTAAGCAGACATGAAATAGCAAACAGACGGATAAAAAAGTGAATGACCAGGGGCATAACAGGGGTTCGCGATCAATGAAAATTTATATGAGAGGGGAGGATATAGCTTCATCTCGTGCATACATATACTATGGTAAATATAACGTTTCTGAGCAGATTCTTATGAGCTTCAAAGGAAGAGGGAAAACTCATACTCCTGGACATAACATAGCTACTTCCCTTTGGGCATATAAGAAGGTTCATAATTATTTCCATTGCAGTTTTTGGTTCGTCCCCGCTTCAAAGACGAGGAAAAAATATGTATAAACAAACTGGTTTTTTTACTACGCGAATTGAGTTTTATGCTGTTTTCTGCATCACATTTCAGTCACATGACACTCACAGTCCACTAGTTTGTACGTCTACCCCTTCTGAAATTTTTATAGGCAACTTACAGGAAAAATTTATCAAGAAAATGCTGTAATTCCCCAACAGCATAGCAGTATCAGATGCATGCCACAAACAAAGTCACACCTGAAAAAAACAAAACAAAACTGATATGAAATAATACCTAACACTATAAACAAAAATTCTGTTACAAAAACTATCGAAACTTGATCTATTTACAATCTATGGTTACTATAGTACTAACATTCGTGAAATATGATAGACCTATTTATACAGAATTGGCCTCTGTATCAAAAAGCATATTGTAACTTTAAGAAACTTCGGGACTTACTAAACTAGAACCCAAACCTTTTCGAACATCGAAGAAACTTACAATTATCACGTTTAAAAAACGATAATACATGTTAGTTTAGTTTAAGCGTATTTTAATCAGCGGTATAAGATACAAGTTAACAAATAGACAATACAATCATATGAAAAATATACTGAAGAAAAGGATAAAAGCGGAAGCTTAGGCTTATAAAGTTCTTCTCCAAACGTCGGATAACGGTTAATAGTTTTACATTCATGAGTATCATTGGTAATTGCAAAAAAGTAAGTTAATTTAGAAAAAAGATATGGAGAAAAAATACAGAAAGGCGTGGAGTGTTGCTGATGAAGATTTCAATTGAAGACACCTATATGATGACTGTAGAAACTTCCAGCTTGACCATAACAATTTATTAAACCTGCGATTGTTTACGCTATTTCAAGATTAGCAATTAGGCATTACTTGTATTTTTTTTAACTATCAAGGTATGCACAGCAGCAAATATTCGTTGGTTATCAAGCAGATTGAGGTTTTCATCTCCAAGAAGAATGATTTGCAGTGTGAGACTTGCTTTACCGTTAACAGGCCTACTAATTCTTTGGTTATTATAAACAGGACATTCTTAAAAGTAGTGTTGATTTGACTCCACTGTACCACATCTACAAAGTGGTGATTGCACTATTTTCTTTTAAGTAGAGATGCTTATTGAGTCAGCTGCATTTGTTGCGTAATCTGGCATGTACGATTTGAATTTTCCTATCGCCAAAAAAAGTAAAGCCTCCGTGGACAAGGTTTACCCACGTTCAAACGGTATTTAAAAGATGACAATGATTCCGAAGTTTTAATTTCATCTGCTACGGAATTCCAATCATTAATCACAGCTGGCAAAACTAAAGTACTGTATAAGCTAGTTCTACAAGCAATGTTTCTCAAATTGTTCAGGCCTTAACCAGATTTACCAATGGGAAGTCCAACGAACCATCGTTAGAAAGAAATATGTGTATCTAAGTGTGTATGACAGAAGGAATTTCAATATTTGACATAAAGAGACCTGAATGATTGGTCTCAAAACGTTTAAGAGATATAACTAACGATTCAGACTTTGTTGGACTGAACTTAACCAACCACTTCTTCACCAAATCAGTAATTTTATTGATATCTGTTGGTAATATTGTTCCAACGGCAAATGGGTCAGATACAACAATTGATAAACTGGTATCATCTGCAAAGAGGTCAATATTTGCCTGAATGTCACCAACAATTAGGCATGGAAAAAATTGTTTTCCGTGAATCAGATTAAAATTGGTACGTCTGCCATCTGAGAGATTAAATAGTTTTGTGTCCCGAGAAGTACGGAACATCAGTAAAAATCAATGTGCCATCGATACGCGGTTTTAATTCTATCGGATCTTCCGTAGAGGCTCAGTTTTCAAGTTAAAAATGGAAATTTGCAATTCAGATTTTTTCAGTTGAAGTTTTTGGTTCATCCCATCAATGTGAAATCGATACGCGGTTTTAATTCTATCGAATCTTCCATAGAGGCTCATTTTTCATGTTAAAAATGAGAATTTGCAAGGTTTTTTCAGTTGCAGTTTTTGGTTCAACCCAACTAAAGATGAGGGAACAACGCATAGATCTGCATAAACGGAAGTTGTTGACTTCAGTGAATTGTGTTCTAGGCTGATTTCTGCATTACATTTCAGTCACAGATCTAGATCTAAAATTACACTAACAGCACAGCTTGGTAACAAGTTAGTCTAAATAATGAGACGTTTGCGGTGCCTTCTTTTCACATTTGGACATTTACTGTGCACCCTTGTTTCTAGGGCCGACCCCTTTCCCCAACCCGTTACAATCCCTAAATTAGCAGTATTGTTTTGTAAATATATGCCGATAGGTTTGGTTTGTTACTTGAATTTTTGCAATAGGTTTGAAAAAAAAAAGAGGAAGAGAATATGGTCCTGTAAATGAAGTCGTTTTGAAATATTCCTACTTTGATCATCGTCAATGCAACTCATAATTACGAAGGGTGGCCACAGATTTGGAACATTTAAATATATAAGGCCTTGTCGTAAATAGTACATTACTTTCATATTGCTTTTTGTGAAATCATTTCCGGTAAATCTATCAAACAGATGTTAGCTTCGAAGAAAAAAGGTTTGAGGGGTCGGTTTCTGTTTCTATAGTCGTCGGGCTAATTTTCAAGAGAAGTTCACTCTGGGAGTTGCTTACAGAGATTTATTAAGGTGATGTAGGTCAAGATATCTGCTACTGAATCTGTTAAATGTAGAAATAATTCGTCAAATAATGGATGATTTGAGGCGAAAGATGGTGTAAAAACACACACACACACACACACAAGGTGATCAATATGATCAGCAAACAAAACACATGCACATTCGGTACAATTTGACAAATAGAGGTAGACGTCGAATCTTGCCGCCGGGGGGCCGGGGGGGGGGGTGGGGGCGGGGCCTAACAGGATACAAGATGGCGCATCGACAATATTTGAGAGCGAAATCTTGTCAAATCGCTGTTTTAAAAATGTTCAACTCAAGTCAGTCTGCACTCTTAAAACCAGTTTACAGGACTTACTTTTTCAAATCTGTTGCAACACATGTGCTAGATCACATCCAATCTCCGAGCAGAGTAGTCGTTCGTTACTCTCACCATACATCTCTGAAACGGGCTAAATGACAAGAATCTTGTCAAACCGAGGAAAACATGTTTTGTTACTGTTTAACTGTTTCATGTGTAACATAATAAAGTAGACAAAGGAAATATGATTCCGGATACATTATAAGTGCATTCAAACTAATGAATTTACCTGTATACAATGGAACTATTTTTTCAAGCTTCTTTACTGATCAGAATCTTACGCCAATTGTAAAAAAAAAATGGCTGCGCCCATGAATGATGACAATTTAAACAATATTAAAACACAAGTTATCGTCCTTTAAAAGACATTTAAGCTTTTCAGAAAATCCCTCTTTTTCACATTTCCTACCACTAAGTCTGATTGGCCGTATGCTGTTTGAACAGCACACAAAACAATCGATTGGTCTTTCTTTCACCGGCGTTTGTGTCGCCATTTTGAGTTATGGTCATGTGACCAAAATATCACGTGATGACGGACTACTTTCTGAGCCAACTACAGAGGCATTCGGCATACCTCGGGTGATCCGGTGATCAAATCCCTCGGCTGTATCACGTAGCTTGATATGCACCTACACGGTACATTTCGCACATCTCCGGAAGCACACCGCTTTACCGTTATTGAAATTGTAAGGCTCCTCTTTAGAAAGAACGCATGAGTAAATTTTCTATCGTTATCTTTCTAAGAGTATTTCAGTCGGCAAACAGTTTGTACATTCAATTTTTAGCGTGGTTTATCAAATTCCGTTAGGAGCTTTCATCGACAGATCGATAGAAGTGAATAACTTCACAGTAGTTGTTCATGTCGTTGCTAAGCGATCTACAGGGGCGCCGCCATGTTTAAGATCATGTGATTGGTAGTTCAAAATGGAAGCCTCCCTTATACAGACGAGGTTAGATGTAGGTACGGAATCGGCCGAGTTGTGACGAGTGCTACAGAGGTGAATGGGAATGATCCGTAGTGCAAGAGAGTGGATCACATCGTGTAAACCTTCTTTAATGGGAGATTTGCTAGCAAAATTGTAAAGCAGAGCAAATAGGACATGTTCTATTTTCCCCGGTTTTTTTTTTAGAAAGAATAGACCAATCAGTGCTCAGTATGGTAAATTGCAGCCCTTTATCTTGATACTAATTATACCTTTAGTACCATCCAAACGTTTGCTTTTGTTTTCTACATGCCATAGCTAAACAGTCCCCTATCTTGTGGAAATTACCCCTTTACCACACAATCCCGACTTTTAACGACCCTGTAGAAAGAAGGCTTTTGAAAACACTGTGGGAAAACGAGAAAATGCTGGTAACCACCATTTTCTCCTTTTCCCACAATGTTTTATAATCTTTCAGGCACAAATTCCATCATTTGAGCCACATTTAACTAGGCGTCTGCAGATGCTTTCAATTTGGACCAGTCTAAAATTTTGTCGTGTGGTAAAGGGTTACACAAATGACAGATGCTGCTTTATCCCAATGAAGGGGTAAAATAGATAATAGGAGGCAGATCTTCTGAACATACCGTGTAAACGTAAAATACAGATATGCTTGAAATTAGACCTTCATTATCATTCTGTTAGTACATACCGTGTAAACTAGCCTTTAACAGGCGTATCAACACACCTGTTGACTGAGCACGAGTTGGTTAAATATTCAAAATGTTTGTTTACATGAAGTTATCCAGGGCCAATATAGATCTACCTCTGTCTAAAATATTTTTTATAAACCTGGCACCCGGTTGTCGAGGTTCGTACTAAGTTTTGTAACGAGATATGTCTCACGAATACTGGTAAGTCTTGATTATATTTTCCCACATCAATCACATGACAGTCATGTGATCTCTAGCTGACTACTCTTCAATTGGAGATGTTGACTCGCCCCAGTTTCCACAACAAGCAGACACAAAAGGTTAGAAAGAATCAAATACGATTTCAAGCACAGCTAGTTGACATGATTGCGGGTAATACAGCAAATTTGGCAAGGCAGGATCTATTACACGCCGCATTGGCACTTGTCAGCGTGACTATTATCACTGAAGTTTGTTGTTTTGCAGCATCAAAGGTGAGTAAGTTTCTCAAAATTCTGCTTAAGTTACATCCAGTACAACAACATTTTAGCTTCCTTTTCCATGCCGAAGATGATAGAACAGAAGCCGATAAATTGTGGAAAAAAAAACTTTACTGTGCTTGAAATGAGAACTGGAATACTTGTGTCAGACAGGATTTTGTCCAATATTACCGGTCTATAGAAACGGTATCCAGTCGTTTCGACACCCGGTCTTTTCGACACCCGGTCATTTCGACACTTTTTGGTCGTTTCGACCCCAATTTTGGTCGTTTCGACCCCCCCCCCCCCAAAAAAAAATTTGCAAAAGCTGGTCATTTCGACACCTGTTCATTTTTGCCCTTCCCAGAATATTTGAATATTCTTTTGTTTTAACCTATATCCGTGTTTGTGTTTACTTTTTATTGTTTTACTATTGCAGCTGGACCATCATCTTGGTTGATACAACGGTGGAAATGTAGATGTGGAGAGTGGCAATCGAAGAATATAGAAATGTGTTAATTGTTAGTGATAATAGTAATAATCATTTATTTTTGCACTTTGATGTTTTTCTCATGTTGATTGAAGAAATGATGTTTTTCTCATGTTGATTGAAGAAATGCTAATTATGAAACCAAAAGTATGTAAATTGTGAAAAATTGCTTCTTTTGATTCCCTTTAATTTGCTAATTGTTTTTCGCAAGTTATAATCACTGATTGATAGTTTGCTTAAATCTGTATACTGTAGCCAATATTACCTTTAAAAATGTATTTTATGTAATTTCTTTAAAGAAGATAAAAAGAAGCGTTAATTAAATTGAGTAATTAGAGAGTTGTTTAGATAGGGGTATCCCCATCGGTATTTAAAAGAAATGGAATTGCAAGTAAGCTACTACCAGCCGATATAGCTCAGTAGGTAGAGCGTAGGACTCGTGAACACAATGTCCTATAGATTGTGGGTTCGTATCCCCGGCTGGCCAACTAAAAAAAAAAAAATTACTAATAGTCTTTCGGATGAGACATTAAACCGAGGTCCTGTGTGACGATGCTATACGCCGAGCACGTTAAAGAACCAGGCGAAGCTCTCAGTAGTTTCGACCTGTATCCTTGCACTATCCCCCGTAACAACTAACCGTCTTCTGGGGGCGTCGCTCAGATGGGCAACCGGTAGCGACGATAAATAAACGGAAATAACCAAAAAAGTAAGCTACTTTTAGTATATGTGTCGTAGGAATAAATTATAATATTGCAATTTCAAGTCTTAAGAATTGTTAATTGTTGTTTTCTGTATTTTTCGTTGTGTTTTTCGTTGGATTCTTATCATTTAAAGTGAGTTTTTATAGGAAGATTTTGATTGTGTGTGTTTGTTTTTTATGTTCTGCAATGGCAGATAATTGTGTAAAATGTGGGACTGTTGTAGGCAGGAGGCAACAGGCGGTATCCTGCGATACATGTTCTAGATGGCAACACAGAACATGTGACACAGGTTAGTCAAATTACTTCGTAAAACTTTTACCTTTTGTCCCTTTCATGAAATAAAAGTGCGGAGATTAATGTCTGATCACACAACCCATAATGTCCGATCTTTTATCTCCTGCACATATCCCTCTCTCCCTTTTGATTGGAAATTATACTTTTACAATTAAAATTTTTAGTTATAAACCGTGTCAATCAGAAACTCCATCACATCGAGTTGTTGTCTGCCCATGCTTTTAACTATTCTTAGAACCCGAAAGAACAGTCTGGTTACTGTCATTTTCTCCATTTCAAACGACGTTTTATACCTTATCAAAAATCATTTGTGTCATTTGAGCAACTATGAAATGGTTTTCGGCAAATGCTTTCAGTTTGGATATGGCTAAAAATTGTTGTGTGGTATAGTGTTAGCCAATGAAACATGCATTTTATTTTTGGAATCGTAGAAAATGTTATTTAAAGGAGAAAATGCTAGCTGCCAGTATATTACCCTTCTCCCACAATGTATTAAAAATATTCGTTTCTGAGGTTAAAAAGAATCCAGGATTGTTTAATAAAGATTCATTCCTGTAATCCCTTACCACACAATCCTGACTTTCAGGTACAAGCCTTTTGAAGACATTATTAAAGTAACCATATTTTTATCCTTTTCACACAATGTTTTAAACCATATAAATGAAAAACTCCTAATGAGTTACTTTTGTTTTCTGCAAATGCTTGTGACTCTTTCCCACACAATCCTGACTTATAACGATTATTAGAAACCGGCTTTATGAATACATCGTGAGAAAAGGAGAAAATGCTGGTAATTCTGATTTGCGCCCCCCCCCCACAAGATTGCACGAAGTGTATATTATGCTCACAATTCGCGCCAAACTTCGCAAACCGATACTGAATGGTCACGTGACCAAATAAGTAATTGTGCAATCATTAACAATGCAAACCGTTATCGCCAACCAAGCATTTTGGCATTCTTACAGAGAGTTTTGGTCGAAATCAGACTACTCTTTACGAATGGTCTGATCTTGAACAAATCAAAATGATGTATTATGGGAAATCTTCACAACTCATTGAGTGTTTTATCCGTTCATATGTGCTAAAAATAGTATTGATCTATCCGTACTAATGGATTAAGATCGGCCTACTCATGTCAGAAATTGTACAATCATTACCAATACAGTCATTTAACGCCAATCAATTATGTTGACATTCTTATAAGGAGTTTTGTTCGGGATCAGATTACTCTTGGGGAGTGGTCTGATTTTGAACAAAACAAACAGTTTTATCATGGAAAATCTTTTTAATTCATTGAGGGTATTATCAATTTATGGGTGCTAAAAAAGTACGATCTGTTATGTACTTATGGTTTTAGATCGGACTGCTCATTACAGTATGATCATTAACAACGCAAACCGTTATCGCCAACCAAGCAGGTCTGAAAGTAGACTTAAAAAAATGGAAATGTTATCATTTGGATAATTGATGTTTAACTCACCACCACACAAACCCTACTTTTTACACCATTGACAAAAAAGTCTTTGGAAAACATTATGGGAAAAGAGAAATACTGTGTAGCGACTATTAAAGATTATGAGAGTTAGGCTTTCTGAAAACATTTTGAGAAAAGGAGAAATTTTTGGTAAGGTTGAGTTGCCACACAAGACCGAACAAGTTATCACATTCACACACAAGCCAATCTTCGCAAGCCAAGGCTGACGATAACCATAGTGATCGTAACCTTGGCTCGCGAAGATGACAGAATCCCTACTTTTCATGTCACTGACCAAAATGCCTTTAGAGGAAATTGTTGGAAAATGAGAAAATACCGATAACCAGAATTTTCTCATTTTCCCACAATGTTTTACATTCATCCAAATTCTAAAATCGGCATGTAAACAATACAAAAACACTTATTTCAATCACAAACTTAAAAAATAGATACTGAAAAATGACAAAGTTAACATTCAGGTAACTTTCATTTCATTATCTCAAAAAAAAAATTGGGGTCGAAACGACCAGATTTTGCAAAAAAATTTTCACGGGGGGTCGAAACGACCAAAAAGTGTCGAAATGACCGGGTGTCGAACTGACCGGGTGTCGAAATGACTGTCATTCATAGAAACCCTTTACATATAACCAACATAATTGTAAAACAACTGTGGTGTAACGGAGACAGTGTGGCCCTTTTTCCAGCACGTTTTTCCACAATCTGAAAAGTATTCCAAGTTCCAACTTTTACAATACATGTTACTTGAAAGAGTAAAGGACTTTTAGGTACATATTCACACTAAGTATGCAGCCTGTTTGTGATAATATATGTTAAATAACTACAAGTAAAAAAGGTCTGAGGACTGTCAATCACCAGGTAAATCACATGTTAACCCCAGTTCTGTGGTAAACAGCATATTTGTTAAGCCCCTATTGTCTTTTATCCACCCACTCTCAGTGTTCGGCAAACAGTCCGCATCATTCAGAGATTGCTGCCTGTCTTCATTGCATAACATACCAACTTCTTGATAAATATCAGTTTATAGTTTTGTTATTCTCTGAATCAGAAAAGTCCAAGTTTTCCTCATCAAAAGAAACATTAATGCCAAAAAAACAACCCTAAAACCCCTTTGACAAAAATCCTTTCTGCTGCCATGTTTTTGTAATGAATAAATGTGCATTGATTTTGGAAAATCTGGAGGGTTTTTGTTTTTTGTGCTGAAGACGTCAAGATGATATTTATAGATACGATCACATGTGAATATCCTGTAACAGGGAAGTTGTAAATTTCCACTCATACATGTACGTGTGCATGATTACTCAGGCCGTGGCTAGGTTTGCACTCAATCTTCAAAACGTTAATATAGGGTATTGGCAGTCAGTGAGAGTCTGAGTAAAAGCTAAAATATACCTTGTCAGCACAGGAAGGGTTATTAAAAAAACATGGAATTACAAGGAGGTCACAGTAACATTTTTTTTCTCTTAATCATTTTGGTGTTTTTGGCACTCAGTGGGAGTGTGAGTAAAAGCTAAAATATATGTAATTGGCACGGTAAGGATTAATTTAAAAAAAATGGAATTACAAGGAGGTCACAGTAAAATTTTTTTTTTCTGAATTATTGTGGTGTTTTTATAAAGATTAATCTGAAGTCTATCGATCAAGGATTTTATTGTTACCTGACAAGAAAAGATTGGCTCATAAAGCCATTCTAAACAATGCTGGTATTTTCATTTTTCTATCCAGAATGGGCATTCTGCTGTGGGGGCTAGAGGGGACACAATCACAAAAATAACATAGGAGCTAGCCTCAATATCAGGGGCAGACTAGTCCAAATTTAAAGCATTTGCAGACAACCAGTAAAATGTTACTCCGATGATGGAATTTGTGTAGCACGTTACCCACAATAAGCACATGTGTATAAAAAAATTCTGAGACCAAAGTTGTGGATCACAATTACATATGAGCCATGCTCTGTGAAAAGGAGGCTTCTACAAAAAAAGTATTGATCCAGATCAGCCCCACAAAAGTACAGAAAATTTAAAGACAAGGTTACTCTTTACTAAGTATTGTGCAGCTAGGGGATGTTGTTGGAGTCAACCAGAAAACACAAGGTAACTAATAACCACCTATATAGTATTAACTAGGAGTTTAGAATCCTAACACACTCTGAATCAAGAGTGCTATTTCACCCTTAGGCTGCTAAGCCCAACACGATGCACTTTAGTGGACACTGTAAATCAAGATCAGATAGCACAGAATGTGCAGTCTGATCTTGGCCTACACTGCCCAATACATTCACATTTATTTAATTTTCCATTGAAGAGAAGTTGGATGAAATAGCAATAGTTGGCTTTTTACCATTTGTAAGAAATTTTCATTTTGTTTGCACTTTAAGGCTTCTTTATGTTATGAACATGATCCAGCTTTTCTATAAAGTAAAAAACGAATGTTTCACCTGTTCCTGTTTTTCTCTACATAACACACTTTCTTATTGTGTGTTACAAACGCTACATGTTTGCTTCACTGTACGGCAAATTTTTAGACCTGTCTGTATTGAAAGCAATCACAGAAAACAAAATACGGCTTAAATAATTTATCTTTGAAAAGGTAAAAACATGCTGGTCACTAGCACTTTCTCCATTTCCCAAATTATTTTTAAAAGCCTTTCTTCTCAAAGGTAGTTAAATATTGTGTGTTATCAGAGATGAAACTGTTTCCATATCATTTATCTTCTAGTATCAGCCTGTTTGTGAGCCCTTTCCAGTGGAAACCAGATTTAACTGCTTGCCTTTTGATGGTAACATAAGTCATGAAGACTGTGCAGCTAGGCAATGTTGTTGGAGTCAACCAGAAAACACAAGGTAACTAATTACCACCTACAGACAACTCTTGTACTAAACCCCTTTTGAATATTTTGTTGCAAAATGACAAAGTGCTCTTGATCTACAGCTTAAATCTTAACCAGACAGAAAAAAAAATATATATTTTGTCATTCAATATTGAAGTAAAAGCTTTTTTTAGGCAACAAATTTAACATGGCTTAACTGATAGAATTTGTATATGAATTAAAGGTTAGAAAACTTAATGGGAAAAGAAGAAAATTCTGGTTACCTGCAGGGGATTGTGTTAAAAGGTTAGAAAGTTTTACAAGCATGAAGAATGAGATACATGTGAAAGGCTAGAATACAGGTCAAAGAGTAGTAATTCTTCAGTTTTTCCTAGCCCTTTACCAAACAACCCTGAGTTTTAACATCCCTAGGTAGAAAAGCTTTTGAAAACATGGTAGGAAAAAGAGAAATTGCTGATAACCAGCATTTTCTACTTTCTTCACCATGTTTCTACCCTTTTGAGGAAAATATTCTAGTTTTAGCCAGAATTATTTATTATCTGCATTTGCTTTCAATGTGGCCAAGTCTAAAATTTTATTGTTTGGAATTGGGTTAGCCTATGTTGTGTTAAGTCATAAGAATGGTCTTGTTGAAGCAATTTTAATGAGTGCCTAAAATGGTTGTTGTGTACTGTAGCTTAATTGTTAATGCAGAGGGCTTGAAACAAGGGGGCCCTGGTTCAACCCTCCACCTTGGCCAATTTCTTTCCCAGGATTGATGATAGTCATAGCAACAGGTTTCATTTTTTTCTCACTACTGATCATTGTTTTGATGATGGTTATGTAAGAAAGTGGCTTGGGAAGAATTTTTGAGCAAAGTAGTTTTAAAGAAACTTTAACAAATATAATGAAAATTGCATTACAACCGTATATACTTGTACCATATAACAAGAGGGCCATGACAGCCCTGAAGTTCCTCAGGAGCCTTTTTGACCCAAAGTGACTAGTTTGCAACCTCTTCCAGATATCAAGACAAACATTCTAACAAACTTTCATGAGTACTGGAATGTAAACATGTCCTCTATAGTATAAACAAGCTTTTTCTAGGATCTGTCTCAGTGACCTACTTTTAATCAACATGTCCCTACATGACCCATTTTGAAACTTGAAGTGGATATCATGAAGACAAACATTCTGTCCAACTGTAGTAACTTTTGGGCTGAAATTGTGGCCTCAAGACTGTATACAATATTTTCCTAAGATTTTTCCCAAGGACCTACTTTTTGAACTGGTGTGAACCTTTTTTCAAATCTGTCTGAAAGACCATCAGTACAAACACCCTGATCAACTACATGAAATTGTGGCCTGAAGAGCGAAAACAAGCTTTTTCTAAGATTTATCCAAATTGTCCAAGTGACCTGCTCTATGATCTAACTTTCATGAGTATTAGACTGAAAATGTGTCCTCTAGTGTGTACATGATTTTTTTCTCTCAAAGATTTGGCTTGTTGAGCTAGTATTTTACTAGACTTGACGTATTTTCTAAGTCATCCAAGATACCACCAAGACAAACTTTCTGACCAACTTTTGTGTGTATTGGACTGAAAATGTGGTCTCTAAATTGTGCACTAAGTTTTCCTAAGATATGATCCTGTGACCTACTTTTTGACCCATTTTGTGACTCATTTTAGAAGTCATGAAAATAAACATTCTGACCAACTTTCATGAGTATTGGACAAAAGATGTAGATGTCAGAGTCTACGCAAGGTTTAGTAACCCTTTACCAAACAACAAAATTTTAGCCTTGTACAAACTGGCATTTACAGATGACATTTTCAGTGTGGCTGAAATGGTGCAATTTTCCTTTGATAGGGTAAGAAAAAATTTGGGAAAAGGAGAAATGCTGGTTACCAGCATTTTCTCCTTTACCCACAATATTTTCAAAGGGCTTCTTTCCAGGGTCATTAAAAGGCTGCATTGTGTGGTAAAGGGTTGAAGATTTGACCTGATGACCTAGTTTTTGACCTGACATTACCAATTTTCAAACTTGTCTGAGATATCATCAAGACAAATATTCTGACCAACTTTTATGAGTGATGGACAGAAAATGTGGCCTCTAAAGTGTACATAAGGTTTTTCAATGATTTGATCTGTTGACCTAGTTTTTGACCCACAAGAACCATTTTCAAATTCATTCAAGATATCATCAAGACAAACATTTCACATTCTGACCAACTTTCTTAAGTATTGGACTGAAAATATAGCCTCTAGGGTTATACACAAGGTTTTTCAAAGATTTGACCTTGGGACCTAGTTTTTGAATCAGTGTAACCCATTTTCAAGTTATTCTATACATCATCAAGGCAAACACTCTGACCAAGTTTCATAAGTATCAGACTGAAAGTGTAGCCTCTAGAGCATACATAAGGTAAAAGTTGATGATACAAAACAGACGACAAACGGCGCATGACTGACACAGCACAATCACCCAGTGCTCAGGTGAGCTGCAAGCAAACAAATTCACAGTGGCTTAATGAAGGTATTTGTTTCCCTTGTAATTAATTTGTTTTCTGTCATTCCACCAGTAGAAATAAAAATATGATCATAATCCATATATCTGTTACATTCATTATTAAACAGTGATTCCACAGTGAAATCTAAAAATACCTCAAGAGGCTGTGTATCACTTTAACACTTTACCAGACAAAAACTTTTGACTGGTCTAAATTCAAAGCATTTGTAGACAACAGATTAACTGTGGTTAGAATGGTGGAATTTGCATCTGAAAGAGTCGGATATGTAGTAGGAAAAGGAGAAAATACTTGTTACCAACATTTTCTCCTTTTCCAACAATGTTTTCAAAAGTTTTCAAGGTCATTTAAACTTGGGATTGTATGGTAAAAGGTTAAGGATTTATCTCCGATATTTTTTGGCATATACCGGTACTTACTTGTCTGTCTTATGAATTGGTTATCAGCAACTATCAGTTTGATTAACTCAGTCATAAAACATTTTTCAACAATGACATACTCTAATTTTTTTGAAAAATCTAAATATCCTCCTTTGAAACCTAATTTATTTTGTTTTATCATTTTTAGCTCCACTGGCCGAAGGCCAGCGGGCTTATGTCATGGCCCGGTGTCCATCGTGCGTGCATCCGTGCGTCCGTCCATCCGTCCGTCCGTCCGTGCGTTAACTTTTATTTCAAACATCTTCTTCTCTGAAACTACCAATCCAATTTTCATGAAACTTCACAGAAATGATCCTGCCATGGTCCTCTTCAGAATTTCTTGAAAGAATTTGATTCCTTCAAAAACTCTGGTTGCCATGGCAACAAAACTGAAAAATACTGGAAATCTTTAAAAATCTTCTTGTCTGAAACCATAAGGCATAGGGCTACCAAATTTGGCATGTAGCTTTATGTAGTAGACCTCTATCATGTATCTTGAAATTATAGCCCTGGGGTCAAAATTGGCTCTGCCCCAGGGGTCACAAGTTTTACGTAGGCTTATATAGAGAAAACTTTAAAAATCTTCTTGTCTGAAACCATTAGGCATAGGGCTACCAAATTTTGCATTTAGCTTGATCTAGTTGGGGTCTACCAAAAGTGCCCAAATTATAGTCCTGGGGTCAGTTTGGCCTCATGCTGGGCGGGGGGGGGGGGGGTGGGGGGGGGGGGGAGGTTCCACAAGATTTACATAGGCTTACATAGGGAAAACTTTTAAATCTTGGTGTACATAGCTATAAGGCTTAGGCTACCAAATTTTGCATAATTATAGCATTATCTAGTGGACAACTACAAAGAGGACTCAAGTTACAGCCCTAGGATCAAGTTTGGCCCTGCACCAGGGGTCACAAGTTTTACATGGGTTTATGGAGTGAAAAGTTCAGAAACCGTCTTGTTACAAGCCATAAGGCCAAGAACTCCCAAATTTGGCATGTTATTCTTCTAATATACATATTCCCCATTTAGTCCGACTGTAGCCCTGGGGTCAAAGTTTTATAAGGGCTTATATAGTGAAGACTTCTCTTCATGGTTTATATTTATAGGCCAGTGGAGCGATACAGGGCCATCATGGCCCTCTTGTTACATTTCAGTACAGGTGACCAGATTCCACCAAATTGCTTTTACCCAGCGGGGTACCAGCTCTACTTTGTAACAAGCTTACATAAATCAGGTACCAGTTTCTACCTTACTCTAGAATTACAGGATTCATCTGGATGGCCAAAAGATGTGTTACACCTGGCCATGGATATTACCATGGAAACAAGGTCAAGGTTACACTTTAAGGTAATTTAAACTTCTGAAAGGGGATTGCTTTTTTTTTTATATCTAATTTAGTTTAACTCTTTACCACACAACAAAATTTTAGACACGTTAAAATTGAAAGCATTTACAGGTAGAAGGAGACATATAGATTGTCTCAATGATGAAAATCACCTTAGGACAGTAGCCCTCTAGGTCAATAGCCCACTGGACAATAGCCCACTGGGACAATACCCCACTAGGACTGTTGCCCACTTATGTGCATTTAGTTGAGAAAATGAATATGTAATGAGTTTACACTTTAGGTATTCATAAGTCAACAGTCTAGACTATTTTTCCTGACATTTCTGTTTAAACTAACAGCAGATCCAGATCCAATGGATTATTTACCAGCGCTAAATTTTTTAATCCTGTTTTTTTTCATAGACACTGGACATAAATGAGTAAAAACACATTGTATAATTGAATATGGAAATCAATATTCTGATCATACACAGACAAAGGATTTAATTTGTATTTAAAATAGATCTATATAAGTAGATGTAAATATTTTTTCACAGTAATGACTAAATTTGATTTTTGAACCTTTTCTGATGGGCAGTGGGCTATTGTCCTCCCTACCAAATTTAGCAGTGGGCTATTGCCCTGTGGGCTATTGTCCTACTGGGCTTTTGTCCCAGTGGGCTATTGTCTTTTCCCTGGAAAAGAGCTCACAACACAGGGGTCAAATCCTGCAATGATACCCAATATCTAAATATAGCTGTGGCCAGATTTTTAGACACTGATGAAGTAACACAATAATTTTGTTATTGTTCAAAAATGACTGACATGTGACAAAATGTCACAAGTACAACATTCATTTGACTTACCCTCTTGCATCTACTTGATCAGTAATACTATGAGGGGGTAGATCTACCTGATCAGACAATTTTTGTGTGATATGCAGATATTGCTTGCTCAGTTGACACAAATCAATATAACCCTTCAGCACAAAATCCCGTTTTAATGACCCGGAAAAGTAAGGCTTTTGAAAACATTGAGGGAAAAGGAGAAAATGCTGGTTTCCAGCATTTTCTCCTTTTTCCACAATGTTTTCAAAAGCCTATTACATCAGGGTCGCTAAAACAATGGTGTGTGTGGGAAAGGGTTAAACATTAATCCCAAACAGCACAATTAAGTTTTAATTACCCTGATGAAAAATGCTTTAAAAACAATGAGTAAAAAGGAAAAAAATGCAGGTAACCCACTTTTTCTTCTTGTCCCACAATGTTTTCTACCCTTTTTAAAACAAATTTCAACTTTTGAGTCACATTTATCGTGCTGTCTGGAAATACTTTCAACTTGAACAAGTTTAACATTTTTTTTGTCTGGTAAAGCGTTTACTCTTTACCACACCATCCCAACTTATAACAACTCTGTGAAGGAAGCCTTTTGAAAACATTGTGGGAAAAGGAGAAGATGCTGGTAACCAGCATTTTCTCCTTTTCCCACAATGTTTTCTACCCTTTCGAAAACAAATTTCATTTTCTCAGTCACATTTATTTTGTCATCAGCAAATGCTTTCAATTCCGACCTGTCTAAAATTTTGTCATGTAGGAAAGAGTTCAACAAACTTTATTGTAGATATATGACCCGTATGTCCAGAGATATGAGGTACCATTAACCCTTGTGAAAAGTACACAGACTGTGACATATGATGATACAGATTACGATGTGGACATTCCCTCAGAAGGGCCATTTTATATAACCATTTTCCGGAAATCCACCAAACAAATCCTGTAAGTTTTGTTTCCTTTATCTCTCAAACCCTGTACCAGACAAAAAAAAGTTTAGTCCTGTGCAAACAGATTGTGTATTAAAAATGTTTCAAATCAATTGATTGGGTTTCTTTAGAAAAGATTAAAAAAAAAAAAAAATTCTGGGAAAAGGAGAAAATGCTGGTTATCCCCATTTTCTTCTTTTCCCACATTTTTTTTTAAACCTTTTTTTTTTCTCATGGTTGTTAAAGCTCTGGATGGTGTGGATCATAGATATAGGATCCAACATAAGCAGGCATTTGAGATAAGATTTAAGATAATATTTTATCTAATGAGTTAACACATATATTATTTAATAAGCCTTGTTGTGAGTATGATAACAGTTTTATAAACAGGCTAATTTAAATTTTATCTATAATGCCAAACAATGTCTGATTCTTTTTATCACATAACATCATCTCACAATTTGTAGGTCAGAATATGCAAAACCATACAGACACCTGTGAGAATTTCCATTTATGTAACCTGACCAACCTCTCTGAAAGTAATATAACTCTTTGACAAATTTTTGGACTGGACCAAATTCAAGCATTTGCAGACAACAAATTCAGTGTTGCTAAAATGATGAATTCTGTCTTTGATAGGTCAGAAAACATTGTGGGAAAAGGAGATGATGGTAACCAGCATTTTCTCCTTTTCCCACAATATTTTCTACCCTTTCCAAAACAAATTTCATTTTCTCAGTCACATTTATTTTGTCATCTGCAAATGCTTTCAATTCGGACCAGCCTTAAAATTTTGTCCTTTGGTAAAGAGTTCAACAAACTGTCTTGTAGATATATGACCTGGCAAATTGTAGGACTGCACCAAATTCAAAGCATTTGCAGACGACAAATTCATTGTTGCTAAAATGATGATTTCTGTCTTTGATAGGTTAGAAAGCAGTGTAAGAAAAGGAGAAAATGCTGGTTACCAGCATTTTCTCCTTTTCTCACAATGATTTCAAAAGCATTCTTTTTCGGGGTTTTTAAAAGTTGGGATTGTTTGGTAAATTGATAAATTGACATTGGGTAAGAGAAGACAATTCATAATGGCTATATTAGACTGAAATCAGGGAATGTTATGAGATAAGAGGTACTCAGGTTGCAAAATTCCAGACTCTTCCAAATTGATACTATTTGCAGGAAACAAATAAATTTGGCTCACGAGATTTGTCTTAGGAAAGGTAGAATGTATTTCCAGGAACAGAATGAGTTTTGTCTTATAGAGATAATGCTGGTCAGAACGTGATCATTTCATAAAGAAAATATTATTTGATATTCATGATAATAATTGTAAGGATAGGCAACTCGAAAAAACTTTGTGGATCTAGATATCACAATTTCAATCTTTATTTCACACAAGTTTAGACTTGTCCAAATCAAAAACATGTGCAGACACCAACTTAAATTTGTTTAACCTTTACCACACAATCCTGAGTTTTAACAACCATGTGGAAGCGGCATTTTTAAAACATTGTGGGAAAAGGAGAAAATGCTGGTAACCAGCATTTTCTCCTTTTCCCACAATGTTTTCTATCCTATCAAAAACAACTTTCATCATCTGAACCACATAAAAATTGTCGTCTGCAAATGATTTCAATTTCGGCAAGTCCCAAATTTGTCGTTGGGTAAAGAGTTAAGATTAAAAGATCAATTTGTCTTAGAAAGGTAAGAAAGCATTGTGGGTAGAAAAGAAGATGCTGGTTGATAGCATTTTCACCTTTTGCCATATATTTTCAAAAGCTTTCTCTCTCAGGGTCTGAACTGTTTAGTAAATGGTTAAAGCTTTATCACACAGTCCCCACTTTTTATGACCCTGTGAAAGAAAGCTTTTGAAAACATTGTGGGAAAAGGAGAAAATGCTGGTTACCAGCATTTTCTGCTTTTCCCACAATGTTTTTTTTAACCTGTCACAGACAAATCCTATTATTTCCGCCACATTTATTATGTTATCTGAAAATGCTTTCAATTTGGACAAGTCTTTAATTTTTTTTTTTTGTGGTTAAAAGTTCAAGCCTGGCTCTCTCACGAAATATCTTACAGTGAAGAAGATATTTACATGTATCAGAAAAAGGATTAACAGTATTTGAAATACATGAGGAGATTTGCTCCTTCGAAATTCCTCTGTATTTAATTCAGATTTAATACGAGAGATGCTGCTCCACTGATATTTGCCGACCAATATCTACAGCTTGGCACACATTTAAATACACATTACATATATGGCTTGGGTGAACACGCAGATAGATTCCTGCTTAGTACACAGTGGAGAAGGAAAGTTCTGTGGGCACGGGACAATGGATATGTAGGACCTGGCATGGTAATTCAATTATTATGGCTACCATAATTACTTCCCTTTAACCCTTTAACACCCTTTTAATGACCCTGCAAAAGAAGCCTTTTAAAAACATTGTGGGAAAAGGAGAAAATGCTGATAACCAGCATTTTTTCCTTTTCCCACAATGTTTTCTACCCTTTCCAAAACAACTTTCAATTTTTCAGTCACATCTATTTTGTCGTCTGCAAATGCTTTGAATTTGAACCAGTCGAAAATTTTGTCGTGTGGCAAAGAGTTAATTTCCTCAAATGAAAAAGGATTGGCAAAGTGTTTGTGTGCTTTAACAATTGTAGTGTTGGAGTTTTTTGTGGCAGTATATCAGCTGAAGCTTAAATATTAAAAGTCATGACTGTGTGGTAGAGAGGTTGGTTAGGATTGTTGTAACAGGACTGCTTTTGTCGTGTGGCAAAGAGTTAATTTCCTCAAATGAAAAAGGATTGGCAAAGTGTTTGTGTGCTTTAACAATTGTAGTGTTGGAGTTTTTTGTGGCAGTATATCAGCTGAAGCTTAAATATTAAAAGTCATGACTGTGTGGTAGAGAGGTTGGTTAGGATTGTTGTAACAGGACTGCTTGGTGAAAGGCTAGTCAAACTAAGCCATTTGACCAATCACTCTAAACTTAAACTTAACCCTTTCCCAAACAAGCCCTGGTTTTCACGTGTCTGCAGTACAAGTATTTTGAAAACACTGTGGGAAAAGGAGAAATTGCTCGTAACGAGTAATTTCTCCTTTTCCCACAGTGTTTTCTACCCTTTTTGATAGCTTTCTGCCATTTTCATCAAATTTAAAATTGTCGTCTGCAAACTCTTTCAATTTGTACCAGTCCAAAATTTGTCGTTTGGGAAAGGGTTAAAGTAACCAGTAGAGTGCCAAATAAACCAGACAGACATGTTCAGTCTCATATAAGACCCAAATAATTACATTTTGATGGTTGCTTTTGTCTATAGTGTTTAAACGTTTTGTGCTGTATGATCTTAATCTACACTGCCCACAAAAGGATGTATAGTTGTGAAAGGCACTTTAAGGGTTAACTATTTTCTACGTATATTCTGATCTTAGACTATAGATACATATAGCTAGAGTTGCTTTATTTCTGCAGGCTTGGTGACTTTAACTCTAGTAATTAGCCAGTTGCTTACAACAGGTTTTTCTTCTCCTACAATGTTTACAAAGCTGTAAATTGCAGCCATGTTTAAGTCTGACACGTACATTGTATTTATGGTAATTGATTTAATTCATATATGTTTGGTATGTGCGGTGATGGAACAGAAAACATGACACATTAAAGGAAACCAGCCACTCAGATGCCTTTGCACATCTACAATTCAGCCAATCAGAAGCCTCCAAATAACTTCATATCTGGAAATATCAGTATCAGGTTAATAATGAATTGAGAAAATGGGTCATACTTTCAGTTTACTCCAAACATCTATGGAAGTCACCCATTCTACCTGAGTATAGAGTCAGATCACAATGCTCATGGAGTCTTCTTTCTGAACAGTAATGCTATGGGTAAGTATGAATGAGCCATGCTATGGCAAAAGGGGGCTAAATACATCTCCGTGGTGCTTGATACCAAGCGAGTCATCACATAGCTATGGATCCATAAAATTCATTTTGTGTAACAACTGTCTCAATCATGTGGTAATATGGTCCTTTGACATGGATAAATTTGACTGATAGCAAAAACATTTGGCCCAGGTAAGCCTGCGCTGGGTGCGCAGACTGACATGAGTCAATACTTTTTGCTGATGCATTAAGCCTCCTTATCATGGAGCATGGCTCAAATATTGTGATTATATTAACTCTTGAATTTTGGATTAGTCCAGTTTGAAAGCATTTGCTGACAACAAAATTGAATCAAGCTAAAATGGTTAAATTTGACTTTTAAAAGTACAATAATCCAAGCACACTGAGTTTCACATTGAAAGCAAATACAAAACTGCACCAGCAGTAAGTTTATAGCCTGATATATTCACTTTGCAGGGAAATTACACAGCTACTTTTCACTGAAAAACTTTACTATACAGTAAGAATGTTTACAAGTTATTTTTTACAGAGATAGAATTACAGCCTGCACCTGCTTTGACTTACAGAACAACAGGAGGTGTTCTAGATTTCTTCATATTCACTGGTCCCAACCCAGATAATGTCGTAGAACAGTACACTGAACTTGTTGGACGCCCCTTCATGCCACCCTATTGGGCTCTTGGATTTCACCTGAGTCGTTATGGTTACAACAATGTTCAGAATTTAACAAAGGTGATTGAGAGGACCAGGGAAGCTGGAATGCCCTACGTAAGTTCGTCAACCCTCTACCTGTCAGTCCCTTGTTTTTACCACACAGAGGAAGACAGCTTTTGAAACATTTTAGAGAATGTAGAAAAAACTGTTTACCAGCATTGTTAGCTTTGCTGTTTCCCAAGAAAATGTCAGAGTATTGAGGTAGCCCTGTCATCTGCATTGTGGTGGTCATGCAAAAACTTTGACAATACCTCATAACTTGATTGTTACTTAAGATATTTACTTTAATCTTTTTAACCCTTTACCACACAATCCCGTGTTTTAACGAACCAAAGAAGAAGACTTTTAAGAAAATTGTGGTAAAAGGAGAAAATGCTGGTACAAGTCCAAGTCCAATATTTTGTTTTCTAGTAAATAGTTAACTATGAAAGGAGGACATAAATCAGAAGGGCTAGTAACCCTCAACATATTTTTGACACAGTTGTGCCCCTATTTTGACTGATATATTTTGCAGAAAAAGCATTCACAACCAAGCATTGGCGCCTGCATTCAGTGCTTTTGTTTCCTTTTCCTAAAGATGTTTTTTTTTTTTTCCTTCTTTGATCTACATTGTCTGGAAAAAGCAAATAATGTCTTAGTAGTTAATATTCTACCTTGGGATTGGACATTAACCCTTCACCAAACTATGCTTGATTTTAACAACTCTACCAAAAATGCTTTTAAAAACATTGTGGGAACAAGAGAAAAATTTCAAAATGCTGATGACCCATCACTTTAGCCTCATTTAACTCTGCAAATGTCTTCTAATTGGACAAGTCTAAATTGTTGACTTATGGTAAAGAATTAACACTTTACCACACAATCACAAATTTTAATGACCCTGACCAAAAGACCTTTTGAAAACATTGTGGGA
This sequence comes from Tridacna gigas, assembly GCA_945859785.2. Classification (NCBI taxonomy): domain Eukaryota; kingdom Metazoa; phylum Mollusca; class Bivalvia; order Cardiida; family Cardiidae; genus Tridacna; species Tridacna gigas. The sequence continues at coordinate 43,387,239 of OX244030.2, read as the reverse complement.
AAAGGAGAAAATGCTGGTAACCAGCACTTTCTCCTTTTCCCACAATGTTTTCTACCATACACAATACAAATTCCTCCATTTGAGCTATACTGAAATTGTGTTCAATATAAATTTGGACAAGTCTAAATTTTTGTCGTGTGGTAAAGAGTTATGTAGTTCTTCAATACCAGGCACAAATATTGTTCACCTGTCCAAATTAAATTTGATGTGGCCACACTTATGGGATTTTCTTTTGAAAGGGTTGAAAATATTGTAGGAAAAGAAGCAAACACTGGTTACCAGCATTTTCTTCTTTTCCCACGTTTTCAAAGCCCTTTTCCTCGGGACTGTTTGGTAAATTGTTAATTCATTCTAATTCTAATGAGTTTGCATACCATCTGGGAACTGAACATTTAACAGAGTGGCAAATCATATTCCAGGATTCACAGTGGACAGACATAGATGTAATGAGGGCCCATCTAGACTGGACCTATGACTCGGATGGAAACTGGAAAGGACTGGACAAAGTGGTTAAGGATTTACATGACCATGGGCAGCATTATAATATGTTGGTGGTACGTGAAAGTTTTCATTATATTGTTTTCTTATACTGATGGTATAGTTGCTTAACCCTTTACCAAATGACAAAATTTTGGCCTGGTTCAAATTGTAAGCATTTGCAGACAACAAATTAAATGTTGCTAAAATGATGACTTCTTTCTTTGATAGGGTGGAAAACATAGTGGAAAAAGAAAAAAAGCTGGTAACCCTTTTCCTGTAATGTCTTCAAAAGCCTTCTCCTTCAGGGTCATTAAAAGTCATGACTGTGTGGTCGAGGGTTTATATGACATGTTCCGTCTTTATCCACATCTCACATTCTCTTCTTTTACCTGTAATTCCTCAATATTATCTTCAATTGAAACACGAAACAGTATAGCTACAAATAATTACAGTATCTATTCTAGGATGCGCAACTGCTAATTTGTTTCAGAGACAGCATAAATTCAGACCCAATGGGTGACAGCGCCCTGAAAAAATAAACATTGAAATTTTCCAAAACAAAGAATTTACTTTTGCCTCACCTAAAATACCACTGTTTTAACCCTTTACCAGACGACAAATTTTGGACTAGTCCAAATTGAAAGAGTTTGCAAACGACAATTTTAAATTTAATGAAAATGGCAGAAAGTTCTCAAAAAGGGTAGAAAACACTGCGGGAAAAGGAGAAATTGCTCGTTACGAGCAATTTCTCCTTTTCCCACAGTGTTTTCAAAAGACTTGTACTGCAGACACGTGAAAACCAGGGCTTGTTTGGGAAAGGGTTAAATAAGACATCATCATTGCCAAAAATATTTTGCAACATATTGTCCATTAAAGTGACCTCCTTTGACAGGAAGTGGGTCAAAATGGCCCTCTTCCAAGATGACACAGTCCAAAATGACCCACTTTACCAACTCTTAGACTACTGTTGTTGCAGTAAATTTATCAGAATAAATTTTAAGATTTTTGTAATGACATGTAATAACGTGAAACTGTTGTTTCTTTTTTTTTATTTTCTGTTCATCAGAAATTCTTTTTTACTTTCATTCAAGATAATCCAAAAAGATATTGATTTTCCACGCCTGAACATTGCGTTGACTTTAAAATGTGTTTGGAAGCACCCACAGGCTTGAACTGGGTGTTGTTTAAAGCAAGTATTGGTAATGAAATACAGAAATACGGGTAGGTGCTTTAAGTGCCTACATGATACAAATGTAATGCTGGTGAAAACAGTGGTTCAAATAAATGAGCCATGATCTGTGAAAAGGGGGCTTAATGCATCTGTGAACAGCATCTGTGACACGAACCAAAACTTTTTGCTATCTTTAAATTTTCTCCACGTCAAAGGTCCAGTCTACCTCATCATTTAGTCTGTTGTTAGAGAAAATGGATTTTATGTATCCATATAATCATATAATGACTTGCTTGTTATGATGAATCATGGAGATGCATTGACCCTTTACCAAAACAATCTAAATTTTAATGGTCATAAGAAAGGAGGCTTTGGAAAGCATTTTAGGAAAAGGAGAAAATGCTGGTTACACTGGTTACCAGCATTTTCTTCTTTTACCATGTTTTTATTCTATCAAAAACAGAAATGATCATAAGCTACAAATAATTCCATGTCTGCTTTCAATTTAGTCGAGTCCAAATTTTTGTCGCTTGGTAAAGAGTTAAGCCCCCTTTTGCCAGAGCATAGCTCAAATGTTTTGCCTTTCAGTTTTATTTTGATTGATATAGTTTTATTTCTTTTTGGCATCATACTGTTCCATTGCCTTCTTGTAGGATCCTATCATGAGTGTAAACCAAACCAATGATACATATCGGCCATTTATTGATGGAATGAAAGATGACGTTTTTGTCAAAGATGATACTGGTATAGAAAATCTAATTGGAAAGGTAAACAGACCTCCAAATAAGAGGGAGTGATAGTATTCTAAATCCATTATTTCTCTTCCAAACCCTGTGTTGTGGGTACTCATTAGAATCGTCTTGATCAGACAATTCTAATGAGTACCCATTACATAGTGTTTAGTGGAAAGTGATTAATATTTTCAATTTTTCAATCAAAATCACTCCGTCTATCTGGAGCTCTGGGTTAACATATCACAATAGTCCTTAGAGTGACTACTACATGAGGAAATTCGGGGAAAATCCTAGATACTGCAAGATCAAGACTGTATTGATGAGAATCTTTCAAAAAATTGAACAATGTACAGGCAAACTCAGATTGCTTATTCTGAGCTTGATCTTAACTGTTTGCAAAAGTATCTTAGGTTGTGCTTTGAGCTCTTCAGTCAGTTTTTTTGTAGTAATCAAATTCTTTTTAACCCTTTACACCAAAATGCCAACTTTTTAACAACCTTGGGAAAAAAGCCTTTTGAAAACCTTGTGGGAAAAGGAGAAAATGCTGGTAACCAGCATTTTCTCCTTTTCCCACAATGTTTTCAAAAGCCTTCTTTATCTGGGTGGTTAAAAGTCGGGATTGTGCGGTAAAGGGTTAACCAGGGGACCCCAAGATCAGACTGGATATTTCCTATATCATGAAACTTATGAAATTAGTGGACTAAGGCAACTAAAACTGTTCTAGGTATCCTAGGGATTAGATAAGGAAATAACAGATGAAATATTTAATCATTACCAAACAATCCGAAGTTTTAACAACTCCAAAGGGGAAGACTGAAGATGTCAACTTAAACCTTTTACCAAATGATACAATTTTAGAGATGACTAAGCTGAAAGCATCTGCAGATGACTTGAGGCTTAACTCTTTACCACACAGTCCCGACTTTTAACGACCCTTGGAAAGAAACATTTTGAAAACATAGTAGGATAAGGAGAAAATGCTGGTAACCAGCATTTTCTCCTTTTCCCACAATGTTTTCTACCTTTCCAAAAACATATTTCAATTTTTAAGTCACATTTATTGTGTCGTCTGCAAATGCTTTTAATTTGGACTAGTCTAAGATTTTGTCATTTGGTAAAGAGTTAAATTGGCAGGATTTGCTTTTGGAAGTATATGAAACACTATTGGAAAGGAGAAAACTGGTTACATTTTTCTCCATTTCCCACAATGTTTTCAAAAAGCCTCTCTCCTCAGATCTGTTAAAACATGGGATTGTTTGGTAAAGGGTCAATATGGTTTTAATGATGGGATTCGCTCAGGCATTTTCTTCTTTTCCCATATCTATTCAAAAGCCGTCTTTTTCAGGGTAGTAATGAGATTATTTAGTAGAGACAAAGTACCTGATTTAATTCTTTACCTAACCACAAAGACTGTCATGTATTTAAAGCATTTGCACTTAACTGTGGGAATTTGTCTCCGAAAGGGTAAAAAACATTGTGGCAAAGGGAGAATATGCTGGTCACTAGCATTTTCTCCATTTCCCACAATGTTTTCAACAGCCTACCTATTCAGAATCGTTTAAAGTTGGGACTGTAGGGTAAAGGGTACAATTATTTGATCCTTTACCAAAACAGTCCCATGTTTTAACATCTCTTGAGGAAGAAGGCTTTTGCAAATATTGTTGGAAAAGTGAAAACCAATGCTGATCAACAGATGCTTTCAGTTTGGATTAATATAAAACTTGGCTGTTTGGTGAGAATTAAGTTTTCTTTACAGGGTTGGCCAGGTGAGTGTGTGTGGATAGATTTTTGGCACCCCAATGCAACTTCCTACTGGACCAAAAGTGCAAAAACATTTCATGATCTCATCCCATTTGACTCCCTTCTTATTGTAAGTTATTTTAGACTTATAGAGAGAAAATATCTTTTATTGAATCATATGGAAAACATGCTTGGAAAAGGAGCAGCAACACTTTTTCATTCACTTTATTTCAGATGGTTAAAAAAAAAAAAAAAAAAAAAAAAAAAATTGGTGGCTTTTAAGTCTGCTCTAGGACAAGGTATTTCAGTAAATCCTCTACATTCCCCCCACCCCCAAGACATCTGACAGTAATAATATACAATGTAAATGCATTTTTGTTTAAATAAATCGTGTTATCTTAAGCCAATAAATCTTTTGCATAAAATTTTGACCCATAACAAAACAGCAAAAATTGGGACCTTTCTAAATCCAAAGCATTTGCAGGCAAAAATAAAACATGGCTCAAATGATAGAATTTATCCTTGACAGGGTAGAAAACATTGTGGGAAAAGGAGAAAATGCTGGTTACCAGCATTTTCTTCCTTTCCCTCAATGTTTTCAAAAGGCTTTGTTTTTGGGGGTCGTTAAAACTCAGGAATGGTGCCAAAGGATTAATCTGCAGAACATGCACTTTCATGTAGGGTATACCATCAAAAAGACCAAATGATAATTTGAGGGTATACCATCAAAAAGACCAAATGATAATTTGAGAGTATACCATCAAAAAGACCAAATGATAATTTGACTTTCTGCCATAATATTTTTTCCCCATGAAAAGATTTATATGTAATACATAATAATGATCTGCAGAACCTGTTCTTTCATATAGGATATTTCTGCTGGGATGTTTCCCCCCCCCCCCCCCCCCCCCCCCCCCCCCCCACATAAAACAATCAGCTTGTAATACAAAAAGAAAATTGATAGTAGTAGAATGAACTATGCTTTATGAATAGGGGGTTTAATGCATCTCCATGATGCAAAATACTAAGCAAGCCATCACATACTTATGGATCCAAAATAGCCTTTTTTTTAACAACCAACTTCACAATGAGGTAGAGTGGTCCTTTGACATTCAGAAAAGTGAAAAGTTTTGGCCCAAATCAGCCTGCACAAACTGCCTAGGTTGACCTGGGTAGATAATTTTCATAGATGCACTCAGCCCCCTTCTCACAAAGCATGGCTCAAATATAATTTGATAGAACAACTTGGGTAAAATTTTAGCTTAGAGCAACTTCTTTCCTTCTACGTCTTAGATTGATGTGTATTTCTTCACTGTCTGAAGGATCCATAAAATTTAGTTCTTTACCACATGAGATAAAATTTGGACTGGTTCAAATTGAAAGCATTTGCAGACGACAATTTTGACTTGACTGATATGATAGAAATTATCCTTGATAAGGTGGAAAACATTTTGGAAAAAGAAGAAAATACTGGTTACCAGCATTTTCTCCTTTTCCCACAATGTTTTCAAAAGGCATTTTCCTCAGGGTCGTTAAAACTCAGGATTGTGTGGTAATAAAAGGTTAAAGTTGAGCACAAACTCAGGTGAGCAAGGAATCAAGTTTTATATACATGGCCCTAGAGTTACATCTGGGCTATTGCTCACCAACCATTCAAAATGTTCTTAGCTCTCATCCTAAAATCTCAGCAAATCAGATGGCTAAGAATTAGAAATGAATTGTAAATGATTGGTGAATACAGTCTCCTTTTTTTTTTCACCATCTAGGATATGAACGAACCCTCAAATTTTGTGGATGGTTCTGTGACTGGCTGTCCAAATAATACACTAGAAAACCCACTGTTTCTTCCTCGAGGTAAGGTGTTAAACTCTTTACCACACAAGCAAAATATAGACTTGTCCAAACTGAAAGCATTTGCAGAGGAAAGTTTAAATGTAGCTTAAATGATAGAATTTGCCTTTGAAAGGGTAGAAAACATTGTGGGAAAAGGAGAAAATGCTGGTTACTAGTGTTTTCTCATTTTCCCTCAATGTTTTCCAAAGGCTTCTTCCTCGGGGTTGTTAAAACTCAGGATTCTGTGTAAAGGGTTAAATCTTTATCACTTAATCCAGAGTTTTATTGACCTTGAGGTAAAGGACAGGCCTTTGAAAACATAGTAGGAAAAGGAGAAAATGCTGGTTATTAGCATTTCTCTTTTTTTCCCAACATTGTTTTCAACCCTTTTAAAGACTAAATCAGTCATTGTAGCCATTTCTTTTTTTTGTCATCGGCAAATTCTATCAATTTGGACATGTCTAAATTTTTGTCCTCTGGGAAAGAGTTAACTCTTTACCAGACATCAAAATATTAGACTATCCCATATTGAAAGCATTAGGGCTCAAGTAATGAAATTTGACTTTAAGAAAAGATTGTGGGAAATGGAGAAAATGCTGGTTACCAGCATTTTCTCCTTTTCCCACAATATTTTCTAAAGTTTTATTTTCCTGGGTTGTTAAAACACTGGATTGTTTGGTAAAGGGTTAATGTTCATTGTTTTGTAATTATTTATTGCATTTTACTTTGATCAAGTCGAGTTAAAAGGGAATAGAAGATAATACCGATGTGAAAAAGAATTATGAGATTAACCCGTTACAACAGAGTTCCAACTTTCGAAAACACCAATAAAGAAAGCTGTTGAAAACATTGTGGGCAAAGTACAAGATGCTGGTAATCAGCATTTTCTCCTTTTCCCATGATGATTTTTAACCTTTTAGCGTAAAACTTAAGTATTAAAACCATGTGTAATTTGTGGTCTGGTATAGAGTTAAAGCTAAATATGCAAAAGACAGATAAAATAGATAATTTTATGAGATGCAACATCAGTGTTCTTCTATTTCACAGATATTCTGTTCCCAATCTAATTAGACATGAACATTTCAACTGTGCTGATCAAAATTAGATTGGCTAGAAAGTACAACTAGTCCTGCCTTTCTCTGTTCTGCAAAATCCATTATGATTGTCATCAGCTTGTTAACTCTTTCCCAAGCAATGCATGTTTCCAGAAGCTTGTTCGGTCAAGGATTAAACAACAGAGACCTTTGCTGTTACTGATGCATTTTATGAAAAATAAACAAATGAAAAAAATATGTGCACATACATACCATACTGATGTTTCGATCATTTTCTTTATAACCCTTTTCGGCACTACGAAATCATAGACCGGTCAAAATTAAAAGCAATTACATACAACAAATAAAGTGTGTCCTAAATGATAGAATTTGCATTTAAAAGGGTATAAAGCATTTGAGAAAAATAGAAAATGATCGTACCAGCATTTTCTCCCCATCCCACGATGTTTTCTAAATGCTCACTTCTCCAGGGTCATTAACCCTTAGCACACAATCCCGTGTTGTCATGACCCTGAGGAGGAAGGCTTTTGAAAACATTGTGGGAAAGGGAGAAAGTGCTGCTGACCAGCATTTTCTCCTTTTCCCACCATGTTTTCTACTCTCCCCAAAACATATCTCAATTTTGAGCTACATCAAATTTGTTGTCTTCAAATGCTTTTAATTCATACAAGTCTAAAATTTTGTTGTCTGGTAAAGAGTTTAAATAGGGGGTTGTTTGGAAAAGAGCTAAAGCAAACCCCAAGAGTGTTTTCAAGTTAATACTGTGTATACTTTAATGTATACTTAACGCTGTTCAAACCTTTCTCGAGTTTTAACAACCCTGAGGAACAAGCCTTGTGAAAACATTGTGGGATTAGGAGAAAATGCATTTAACCAAGCAGTTTTTTCTCTACTATAATGCTTTTTTCTCTTTCACAGCCAAATATTGTAGTTCCAGCTACATTAAAATTATTGTCTGCAAATACTTTCAATTTAGATGACTCCAAATTTTTGTCTTTGGTGAAGTGTTAAACATTGATGTTATGTCCCTGTATAGTTAATTGTCGATCAAGTGTCACCTGGTTAAAGTTAAACCATTATAACTTTTGGTAAAGCAGGTACAAATCATGCTTCGATAGTATAGTGACGCAGTTGGTTAACCTTTTCACCACAGTCCCAGATTTTAACAACCCTGAAGAAGATTGCTGTTGATAACAAAGTGGAAGAATGAGAAAATGCTTGTAAGCCAGCATTTTCTCCTTTTCCCACAATGTTTTCTACCTTTCTGAGACGAATTTTGTCATTTGAGACACACTTGACTTATTGTCTGCAAATGCTTTTAATTTGGACCGGCCTAAAATCTTTTTGTTAGTAAAGAGTTAAGCGATTATAAGTGATGACATAAATATACCTGAGTTACCCACTCTTTGCTTTTGTTTTCGACTTTTGTTTGTATACATATGACATGGGACAGCTGTTTAAGTATACATACACAACAAATACAGAATCATAACACAGAACAGATCTTATATATATATTTCAGAAATATTGTATGTGTGTATTTAGGAATGTAGTTCATCAATAGGATTTAGTTTTATTTTATCTAAGTTTTATTTTATCTATCTATATAGAAAAAAAAAAAACCTTTGGTTTAACCCCTACAAAGTGAAAAGCTATTGTCTTTTTATTATAGTATAATTCCTTTTGAAAAATATTTACATACTTTACATGAAAAATAGTTTTAGGCACATTATGTTTCTGTTACAGGTCTCATAAGTAATTCACTAAAAGCAGGTTCTCTGTGTGCCTCAGCAAGACAGTATCTCTCCACCCACTATAATTTACACAGTCTATATGGGCACAGTCAAGCAAAAGTTACAAAACAGTAAGTCTAGCAGAAGCAACAAAACAGTGACTTTATGTGGTTACAACTTTGTGGTTCCATTTCAGAATGAGGGATAATTTTAGGTACACATTTAATCTTGGTGAATCATCAGTCCTTTAACTCTGTACCAAATGGCAAATTGTTGTCTAAAGTGATTGCAAATGCATTTTAGCTGGTTACCAGTATTTTCTCCTTTTCCCACAATGTTTTCACAGGTCATTAAAATTTGGAATTGTGTCGTAAAGAGTTAAATGATATGCCATAAATACCAGTTCTTTTATTCTTTGGTGAAGAGTTTTTGTCCGCTTTGCAAAAGTTCTAGGTTACAATGATTCATGGTACACAACTCCTGATTTTTAGCTCCACTGGCTGAAGGCCAGCGGGCTTATGTCATGGCCCGGTGTCCGTCGTGCGTCCGTCCGTGCGTTAACTTTTATTTCAAACATCTTCTTCTCTGAAACTACCCATCCAATTTTCATGAAACTTCACAGAAATGATCCTGCCATGGTCCTCTTCAGAATTTCTTGAAAGAATTTGATTCCTTCGAAAACTCTGGTTGCCATGGCAACAAAACTGAAAAATATTGGAAATCTTTAAAAATCTTCTTGTCTGAAACCATAAGGCATAGGGCTACCAAATTTGGCATGTAGCTTTATGTAGTAGACCTCTATCAAGTTTCTTCAAATTATAGCCCTGGGGTCAAAATTGGCTCTGTCCCAGGGGTCACAAGTTTTACATAGGCTTATATAGAGAAAACTTTAAAAATCTTCCTGTACCTAGCCATAAGGCCTAGAGCTACCAAATTTTGCATGTAGTTATATCTAGTGGGTCTCTGCCAAGCGGGCCAAAATTTTAGCCCTGGGATCAAAATTGGCCCCGCTGCAGGGGTCACAAGTTTTACATGGGCTTACATAGTGACAACTTAAGAAATCTTCCCCTTTTGATTTTTTTTTTTTTTTTGAAATTAGCCTTGCATTAGGGGTCTTATGTTTTACAGAGGCTTCATATGGACAAAACTTGAAAATCACCTTATTTATAACCATACAGCATAGACTTGAATTATTTTGGAATGTGGCTTTATCTTGTGGATCTGTACCAGGGTTCAAGTAATTACAGCTCTGGGATCAAAAATGGCTTTGCTCTGCAGGTCTCAACTTTCACATGGGCTTATACAGAGAAAACTTTGTAAGTCTTCATTTTGAAACCATTTGGCTCAGAATTGACATGTTTAGTATTTATGGTTTATATTTATAAGCCAGTGGAGCGATACAGGGCTATCATGGCCCTCTTGTTTTTTTTTTCCATGAGATATGCAGACAATTGCTCTTCTTCACATTGATTTTGCAAGCCTTTAGTTTGGGTTCCTTAGAATTTTAGATCATTTGGGTTTAACACAAAGTTATAATTCTATATGGTCATCTTCTAGAGCCCTGGATACTGTCCGAAAGAAAAGAAGTATAGTAATAAGCAGGTCAACATATTCTGGGTCAGGAGCCTACACTGGACACTGGTCTGGGGATATAACATCAACCTGGGCACAGATGAACTATACCATCACAGGTCAGTACTGCATGTAGTGTCCTTTACACACCAAGTTGAGTCGCTATACTGGTGAGGGCTAGTCATTAACCTCTGCATGAACTATATGGGTTGGCTTTTTTTTGCGACTTTATCTGCCTACAAAATTTTAGACACGTCCATGTTGGAAGCATTTTCAGACAACAGTTTAAACTAGAGCTGTCACTAAATGTGACTTAATACCCCCGCCAGCGCTTTGACAGAAACTAGTATTGATGTTAAGAGAAAAAAAAGTGTCAAGTTCAAGGGGAGATAATTCATGAAGCAGGAGGAGTTGACACTTGAAAATTGTGTCTTGCAAACCTTCAATATATGATGAATGTATGTGCAAAGTTTCAATACAATTGAAAGAAAACTGGAGGAGGAGTTTGCGACACAAAATTAGTAGTATTTTGTACACAGTCGGACACACAGACACACGGACGGATGGACAGACAGGCTGATTCCAGTATACCCCCAAAAACATTCGTTTTGCGGGGGTATAAAAACTATCTAGAGCTATGTAAGAACATTTTTATTATACATTGCCCTTTCAAAATACTGAGCTTATTTTAAATGTCACAGAATGCTCCCACCACTGGCTGAGCCATTAAATCAAAGGAATACCGGTAACCCCGAAATTTGGAATAAGATATATATGATCTGACAAGAGGTGCCATTTGAGATAAAATTTTATTAACCCTTTATCAAATGACAAACTTTTAGACTGGTCCAAACTGAAAGCAGTTGCAGATGACAAAATAAATGTGACTGAAAAATTGAAATTCATTTTGGAAAGAGTAGAAAACATTGTGGGAAATGGAGAAAATGCTGGTTTCCAGCATTTTCTCCTTTTCCGACAATGTTTTCAAAAGGTATCTTTCTCAGGGTCGTTAAAAGTTGGGATTGTGTGGTAAAGGATTAAACAAGTCTAGGAAAAATGTTACTGAGCAAGCCTTTGGCTAGCTCATTAACATTTTTTCTTGGCGAGTTTTATCTCAAAAGCCAACGAAGGTCAGATTCATTCTATCACATGACGATATTTCACAAATTACAGATCAGAAGATGCAAAACCATCTATAGATACAAGCACAGTAATATCCATAAAAAACCCATTTACTTCGATGAAATACATGTATGTACAAAATGACGTAAAAAATGACGTCACACAATTGTTATATCAAATGTGTGTAAGATAAGAAAATTTGTATTGGGATGTTACACTGAAAACAAGGGAGGCTATCTGATAAATGGTTTTCTTAGAAATTTTTTAGAACATCGCAAACCTGGTACTGTATTCAAGTTTTGAATTAATGTTAATCAGGGAACTAGGCTGTAGGAAAACAAACTTTCAAAACCATCCCCATATGACAAGCCATAAACTAATTCGTGTCTTTACCAAACTAGAATGGTTGTCCAAGGACAACTGGTGTCGAGCCCGCAAGATTTTGACCATCAACTTCGACATTGACCTTGAACCTAACTATCCGAAAATTTGTTTCAAATAAAACATCTACTTATAATGGAGAACAACTGTGCCAATTTGTTTTGAAATCCATCAATAAATGTCAGATCTAGGCTCTGTATAAGCTCAATCTTAAAATTTGACCTTGACTGGTGACCTTGACATTGGAGCTATCTGAAAATTTATTTCAAACGATACATGCACACATAATGGAGAATAAGTGTGCCAAATTATTTTGAAATCTATTTGTTAATGTGGGAGATATGCTTCGGATAAGCTAAATTTCAACATTTGACCTTGACCTGTGACCTTCACCTTGTAGCAATCTGAAAATTTATTTAAAATGGAACATCTACTCATCATGGAGAACAAGTGAGCCAAATTATTTTGAAATCCATCCATTAATGTAGCAGCTATGCTCCAGATAAGCTCAATTTTAACATTTGACATTGACCTGTGACCTTGGCCTTGGAGCTACCTGAAAATTTATTTCAAATGGCACATGTACTCATGATAGAAAACAATTGTACCAAATTATTTTGAAATCCATCCATAAATGTAGGAGCTATGCTCCGGACAAGCTCAATTTAAACATTTGACCTTGAACTGTGACCTTGACCTTGGAGTTATTTGAAAATTTATTTCAAATGGCACATCTACTCATGATGGAGAACAATTGTGCCAAGTTATTTTGAAATCCATCCATAAATGTAGGAGTAATGTTCCGGACAAATTCAGACAGATGCACGAACTAACGCACTAACGCTCATACACCGACTTGTCATAGTGACAACTATGTCTTGCTCACCACAAGGGGGCTCAACAAAAAAGCATGCTGATGATTACATAAAAGCTTGATGTGTGGGTTGGGTTAATTAAGTGCACAATGTCCAGCACTGGGACGAGGACCCAAGCCTTTTTTCAAACCAGTTCTAATGTCCATTGACATTTAAAAAAAAAACCTGATCAAAGACAAATATAGTGCAGTTATGATCAAAATATGAAGTTTTTTTGTTAATATTTGAGAACTTGAATTCACAATGTAATGATTTTCTGTAATGATTAGAAATGGTTTGAAGGTGCCATTTTAATCTTGATACATGTATCTAATATCTATATGTAAAGGGAGGTTAAAGCTAAAAAACTTACCTTTGAGACGATTGAGTGAAATCAGTGAAAAAAAATAACTCTTGCGAAACTTGCGTCTTTGAATCAGTGGCAAAAATTCTGTAATCCTCAACGCTAACTAATTTTTAAATCAAATCAGGGGCAATAACTCATTAATTCTTGATAGAAGTTTAAAAAAATTTGTGTCTTGCACATCTACAACTCCTAATGGACACTTCTGCCAAGTATAAAGCGAATCGGACTGAAATTGTAGGAGGAGTTGTCCGGACAAGCATTTTAAATGTGAATCAGGGGCAATAACTCATTAATTCTTCATAGAATTTTCACGAAAGTTGCGTCTTGCACATCTATAACTCCTAATGAACACTTATGCCAAGTTTAAAGTGAATCAGACAGAAACTGTAGGAGGAGTTGTCCGGACAAGCATTTTTAAGTCAAATCAGGGGCAATAACTCAGTAATTCTTGATGGAATTTTTACAAAATGTGTGTCTTGCACATCTACAACTCCTAATGAACACTTCTGCCAAGTAGCAAGGGAATTGGATTGAAACTGTAGGAGGAGTTGTCCGGACAAGATTTTGCGGACCGACCGACCGACCGACCGCCCGCCCGACCGACCGACTGACCGGCTGATTCCAGTATACCCCCCACAAACTTCGTTTGCGGGGGTATAATGAGGCTCAAATGACAGAAAGTGTCCTTGAAAGGTCAGGTGAAAATGCTGGTTACAAGTATTTTCTTCTTCTCCACTATGTTTTCAAATGCCTTCCTCCTTTGGGTCATTTAAAGATGCCATTGTTTTGCAAAATATTAGTGGAAAACAATAGAATTGCAAAATAAAATTGACCTTTGATCAATACCTAATAATGCACTCCTTTTCAGCTATAGTTAGAAATACAAGGATATAGCCAAAAGTTTGTGAACAAAAGCTATAACTTTTTTGATTCCTTATCCAAAAGGCTTGATATGACATCATGTGGAAAAAATATTTCCCGCAATATGTTGTAAATAATTGTATAGTGAAATACTGTACACATTATACTATTGGCAGTGTCTATGGTAACCCATAGTTGATGTTATTGGCGCAGGTCATTGAAATTGTTTGCACCTGTATATATTCCATCAATATAATAGCCCAAGACGGGAACAGTTGGCGAGAAACATCATGATAATAACAATTTGTCAATTTTCTATCATGACAAAAAAATTAATCTGTTAGAATGGGCCGTCTACTTTTGAATTTATTCAATGTTGAAAAAGGGACATCATTCATGGAGTAAAAATGATTCCTGAAGATAGGCTGAAAACCACTTCCATTGTGCGATTCTGTGGGAAGTTTGGTAAGATGCTGGTTCAAACCATGAAAATTATAAAAACTACTTCTGGAAAGTCTTTGATTGCCAGATGGCTTGTATACAGTGGCAAAAAAGGTGTCGTGAGGGAAGAGGAAAATGTGACGATGACAGGAGTGGCTGTTTAGTCTCGCTGGGAAAGTGACATTGAACTGGTCAGATGCGAGCTTAATGAAGAACAGCGCTACACCCTACACGATAATGAAAGACTTTGATTAACTGCAGATAACAGCTCAGGCTTTGTCGTACAGTTATAGTTCAGACTGGTTTTGCAGTGTTTCTAGATATGGCTTGACTGGCATTGCCACATTGTAGAAGTCAGAAGTGAATATTTTAAGAAAGAATGACGCTGACATCATTATTTATAATGTAAGCTGCACTTTTGCATGTATAGTCATGTTTGTTCATGTACCTAATTTATTTTCTGCTTATTGTATCATCTTGCAACCTGTTGGTAATATCAGATACTGATTTTGTTAAATGACGTGAAAGATATATCAGTGAAACTTAAACAGTGTTGTTAAAATGGCATATGCCCATGAACTTTTGCCCTACCCTTGTATTTTCTTCTTTTCCCTTAATGTTTACAAGAGCCCTCTTCTTCACATGTGCTAAAACTGCAGATTGTTTGGTAAAGAGCTAAATACTCATATTTTGTTTTATCTAAAAACAGGCTTACTGAGTTTCCAGGTATTTGGAATGCCATTTTGGGGAGCAGATATATGCGGGTTTGGGGGTAATACTACCTCAGAATTGTGTGCAAGATGGTTCCAGCTTGGAGCTTTCTATCCTTTCATGATCAACCATAATTCCTTTTACTCTATAGTAAGTTTCTTTTTGTCCTTTTAAACCATCTCAGGGCTTTCTATCTTTGCATGATTAACCATAATTCCTTTTACTCTGCAGTAAGTTTCCACCCATTACCTCACAGGTTTTTTCAGACATCCAACTTACTAGTGCAAGTGATATAGACGAGAAATATATGTATATGTAGGAAAATAAAACATATATTCATTATCATCCATAATTCCTTATAATCAAATGTAAGTTTGCTTGTGTCTTTTTAACAAATTACCTTCAGATAAACAACTGACTAGTGCAAATGATTTACATGAAGATGGGAAATACTTGTAGGAAAATAAACCACCTATCTTAGAAATTATATAAATTTATTGGGGGGAAAAAAGAAGTGCTATTGTGCATCTTTTGTTGACTTCCATTTTGAAATATCAAATTATTTTAACCCTCAAAGTGTCTAAGAACAAAGATCAGACAGCATGTTTTGTGCAGTCTTATCTTCATCTACACTACTGGCCGTATATAAAACTATAGTTATGAAGAGGGCTTTTTTAAGGGTTAATTATTAGGATGCTCTAACCATTTACTTAACTCTTTACTGTATGGCAAAAAAGTAGGTGTCCAAATTGAAAGCATTGGCAGACAGCAATACAAATGTGGCTCAAGTGATGGAATTTGTCTTTGATGGGATAGAAAAGATTGTGCGAAAAGGAGAAAATGCTGGCTATCAGCATTGTCTCCTTTTCCCATAATGTTTTCAAAAGGCTTCTTCTTCAGGGTCGTTTAAACTCAGGATTGAGTGGTAAAGGATTAACAATCCTGTACTTTTATGAACCTTGGGAAGTATGGTTTTGAAAGTTTGGTTTGATGTATGGTTTTCTCCTTTTCCCACAATGATTTCAAAAGGCTTCTCTGTCAGGGTCATTACTGCTCAGGATTGTGTGATAAAAGGGTAATCAGTAATTTTCAAATACTTTCGATATGGATGAGTCTTAAAATTTTGTAGTCTGGCAAAGAGTTAATGCTGTAGCACATAATTCCGACTTTTAACGACCCTGTGGAAAAAGGCTTTTGAAAACACTGTGGGATGTTTGTCACATGACTGTCACACAACCTTTTTCACAAAACATATTCCACACCATGTTCCAGTGTACATGATAGGCTGAACATGTTTGGAGCAAGCAGAAGAATGAGTTAAACATGCCCATGGTTATTTCTACAGGGTTTATTTGACACTCTACGGGTTAACTCTTTACCAAACGACAAAATTTTAGACTGGCCCAAATCAAAAGCATTTGCAGACGACAAAATAGATGTTGCAAAACTTAGGAAATTTTTCTTTGAAAGCATACAAAACATTGTGGGGAAAGGAGAAAATGCTGGTTACAAGCATTTTCTCCTTTTTCAAAAAATGTTTTCGAAACTCTTTTCCTCGGGAGTCATTAAAACTCGGGATCGTGTGGTAAACTAAAGGGTTAATATAACTTCATATTTTAAAGGATCAAGATCCTGCTGTGTTTGACCTTAACACGCAGAATATCATAAGGACAGCTCTGATACAAAGGTACACCTTACTGCCCTATCTCTACTCACTTCTATACAGATCTCATGTAAATGGTACACCAGTTGTGCGGCCCCTCTTCTTTCAGTAAGTATCCTTTCAGTACAAGGATCCAGTATGGTTTATCCCTTTACAGAATAATCCTGTGCTTTGTAAACCCTGATAAAAATGCTTTTGAAAACACTTAGGAAAAGGAGAAAATCCAGCAAGTTTCTCCTTTCCCCCCCCACAATGTTTTCTACCTTTTAATCCTTTACCAGACAACAAAATGTTAGCCTTCTCCAAATTGAAAGCATTTGCAGACGACAATTTCAATTTGGCTAAAATGGTGCAATTTTTCTTTGATAGGGTAGAAAACATTGTGGGAAAAGGAGAAAATGCTGGTTACCAGCATTTTCTCCTTTTCCCACAATGTTTTCAAAAGGCTTCTTTCCCAGGGGCATCAAAAGGCATCATTGTGCGGTAAAGGGTTAAAAGACAAGTCCAAAATTGTGAAGTCTTGAAAATGATATAGTTTTTACCATACAAAAGATTGTAGAGATTTCCATATGGAAAGCATTTGCAGGCAACAAACTAAATGTGTCAAAATTAAATGATGTATTTGGCTTTAAAAACATTTTTAAAGCATTGTCCAAGAAGGATTAAATTGCTGTTGTCAGCATTTTCTACTTTCCCACCATGTTTTCAAACATTAGCTGCATTGTACAAATATATATTTGTTTGGTAAATGGTTAACTTTTTACCGCACAGTGCCACCTTTTCATGACCCTGGGAAAGACACCTTTTGAAAACATGTGGAAAAAGGAGAAAATGCTCTCCTTTCCTGCAATGTTTTCTACCCTATCAAAGAAAAATTGCATCATTTGAGCCACATTGAAATTATCATCTGCAAATGCTTTCAATTTGGACAAGGCCAAAATTTTGTCGTCTGGTAAAGGGTTAAGGTGCAGTTTTATTAACTCAAGTGTCCCGAGATCAATTTTAGTGGGAGCAGGTCATGTTGGAAGTGTCCTTTTTCAGAGCATTATTTTTTAGCTCCACTGGCCGAAGGCCAGCGGGCTTATGTCATGGCCCGGTGTCCGTCGTGCGTCCGTCCGTGCGTCCGTCAGTCCGTCCATCCATCCGTGCGTTAACTTTTATTTCAAACATCTTCTTCTCTGAAACTACCCATCCAATTTTCATGAAACTTCACAGAAATGATCCTGTCATGGTCCTCTTCAGAATTTCTTGAAAGAATTTGATTCCTTCAAAAACTCTGGTTGCCATGGCAACAAAACTGAAAAATATTGGAAATCTTTAAAAATCTTCTTGTCTGAAACCATAAGGCATAGGGCTACCAAATTTGGCATGTAGCTTTATGTAGTAGACCTCTATCAAGTTTCTTCAAATTATAGCCCTAGGGTCAAAATTGGCTCTGCCCCAGGGGTCACAAGTTTTACATAGGCTTATATAGAGAAAACTTTAAAAATCTTCCTGTACCTAGCCATAAGGCCTAGAGCTACCAAATTTTGCATGTTGCTATATCTAGTGGGCCTCTACCAAGCAGGCCAAAATTTTAGGCCTGGGGTCAAAATCGGCCCCGCCGCAGGGGTCACAAGTTTTACATGGGCTTACTTAGTGACAAGTTAAGAAATCTTCCTGTTTTGATTTTTTTTTTTTTAAATTAGCCTTGCATCAGGGGTCTTATGTTTTACAGAGGCTTCATATGGACAAAACTTGAAAATCACCTTATTTATAACCATACAGCATAGACTTGTATTATTTTGGAATGTGGCTTTATCTTGTGGACCTCTACCAGGGTTCAAGTAATTACAGCTCTGAGATCAAAAATGGCTTTGCCTTGCAGGTCTCAACTTTCACATGGGCTTTTACAGAGAAAACTTTGTAAGTCTTCATTTTGAAACCATTTGGCTCAGAATTGAAATGTTTAGTATTTATGGTTTATATTTATAAACCAGTGGAGCGATACAGGGCCATCATGGCCCTCTTGTTTTACTGTTTACTACACAACAAAATTATGGACTTATCCAAATCCAAAGCAGTTGCAGGTAACAAATTAGATGTAGATCAAATTCAAGAAATTGTCTTCGAGAGGGAAGAAAGCACTGTGGTAACCAGCATTTTCTCCTTTTCCTACAATGTTTGAAATTCTTAATCAGGGTGGTTAAAAATCAGAATTGTGTTGTAAAGAGTTAAATAGAATACCCAGCAGTATTCTGAGAGAAGATCTTGTTCTTGTCCCGTTTTTTTAGGTGCAAGCGAGTACTTTAATCTTTTTTCACAGCCAAATTTTGTTTTTGCCCCACATTTAACATAGCCTGAAAATATGATATATGTTGTCCCAAATCTAGGGTTTTCTTGTTGTGTCCCACATTTTAGTTATGCTGGAAGTCAGTTTTATTCCAAGTATCCTGATAGTAAATCTGCCCTTTTTGTTCCACATTTTAGGTCTCCAGAATGTAAAATTTTATTCTTTGCATATTAACTCTTTACCAAACAACAAAATACATGTATTAAACTTGTCTGAACTGAAATACTTTGCAGATGACAGATTAATTGTGGCCAAAGTGCTGATTTCTGTTTTTGACAGGGTAGAAAACATTGTCAGAAAAGGAGAAATTGCTCGTTACCAGGATTTTCTCCTTTACTCACAATGTTTTCAAAATCTTTTTGTAGGGTTGTTAAAACACATGCCATTGTGAGGTAAAGAGTTAAGTATTCACAAGGTTTAACCATCAAATGTGTTGTCCCACTTAAAAGGTATAAGACAGGTAAATTTTGTATTTGTGAAACATTTCAGGTATGCTGAAAGTACATTTTGCTTTTGTGAAACATTTCAGGTATGCTTAAAGTGAATTTTGGTTTTGTGAAACATTTCAGGTATCCTGAAAGTAAATTTGACATCACCTACAGTATAAATGAACAGTTTTTATGGGGCACAGGGCTGTTGGTAACACCTGCCTTACAGGAGGTACAATTGTTTCTTTGTATGAAATCATTTTGCTACTTGCAGAGCTCCAGATAGAGGGAGTGATTTTGATTTCAAAATTGAAAATATTAATCACTGTACACTAAACCCTATGTTATGGTTACTCATTAGAATCGTCTCATTGAGATGATTCTAATGAGTATCCATAACATAGGGTTTGGAAGAGAAATAATGGATTTAGAATACTATCACTCCCTTTTATCTGGAGATCTGTAATTGTACAACTAGTTACTACACATACTTGTACAAAATATCACAGACAGGCAAAAATTACAAGGAAGTAAAATGTATAAGCCATGCTTCATGAAAAAGGGGTTTGATGCACCTGCAAAAAGTATCGACCGAAGTTATTCTGTGCTGGCTGACCTGGCTTGAAACTTTTTGACCATTTTACCTCAGGATTCAGTTGGTTGTGAGACAAAATTGATTTTACGGATCCAAATTTTGTTACGACTTTCATGTTGTAATGCATCATGGAGATGCATTACACCCCCTTTTGCTGGCACATGGCTTATAGCATTAACCCTTTCCCAAATGACAAATTTTGGACTGGTCCAAATTGAAAGAGTTTGCAGACGACAATTTTAAATTTGATGATAATGGCAGAAAGTTCTCAAATGGGGTAGAAAACACTGTGGGAAGAGGAGAAATTGCTCGTTAGGAGCAATATCTCCTTTTCCTACAGTGTTTTCAAAAGACTTGTACTGCAGACACATGAAAACCAGGGCTTGCTTGGGAAAGAGTTAAATGGTTCTTGACATTATGGAAACAACATGGCGGCAGAAAGGAGCAACAGCTTATTATAAGAAATTGCTGATTTCCAATGTTTTTTAAAGTTATCTTTTGCAGGAATGAGTGATTTCTGTACTCGAAAACGTGCTATTTCCCAAATGTTAACAAGTCCCACTACATTGGAAAAGTCAAGTCTATTCTAGACAACAGAATTTCAGAGATGTCCATATTGTAAGCATTTGCAGGCAACAAATTAAATGCAGCTAAAATAATTAGATTTGCCTGTGAAAGGGTAGAACACATTGTGGGAAGAGAAGAAAATGCTGATGACCAGCATTTCCTCCTATTCCGACAATGTTGGTAAATGTCATCTGCCTCAGGACCATTTAAAAACAAATTTATTAAAGGTGTAAATAATTTTATCACCTACAGGGTATAACTGAAGGACCAGGCTACTTGCCTGCTGACAGATGGTATGATTTCTATACAGGGTCCTTTGTTGATTCTCCTGGACTTTACACAATATTCCATATGCCATATGAAAAGATTAACCTACAAATAAGAGGAAGGACCATCATCCCAACACAAGCACCTGCAGTAACAACTACACAGTCGTAAGAAATACCTTTTTTTCATACTTTTACAAATTTTTCTGTGTTGCTGAATGAGCTCAGTTTCGACTTACTATAAGTAATAGCACAGGAATCCGACATTTGGTTGGTGAAAATAGCTGAATGTCAGGCGAAGTGGTCACTCTCTATTATAAAATTTTATAATAGAGAGTGACCACTTCGCCTGACATTCAGCTATTTTCACTAACCAAACATCCAGTTCCTATGGTAATAGTATGAAATGAATTGTAACTCATTTTGTGATTGGCTAATTGTATGTAAACTATGCAAAAAAAAAAAATACACTCAGAGAAGAAATTTACCAAAATTTGGGGAAGTGTTCAGGACTAAACAAGCATGTAATGATCAAAATCATCCATGTGAAATTGTACCTTAACCCTTTACCACACAATCCTGAGTTTTAATGACCCTGAGAAAGAGGCCTTTTGAAAACATTGTGGGAAAAGGAGATAATGTTGGTAACCAAAAATGTTTCTACGCTTCCCAAAACAATTCAATTCTTGAGCCACACTTATTCTGTCGTCTGCAAATGCTTTGAATTTGGACTAGTCTAAAATTTTGTCATTTGGTAAAGAGTTAAGGCAAAGCAGATATTAAACACTAGAAAAACATCCATAATCTAAATAACATCTATTAGATAATAGCAATGAGTGTTGGCGAATTTTCCATTTCATTCAATGTAAGAAGGTTTATACCCCTTTTATTTCACATTAAACTGAATATGAATACCGAAAGCAGGCTACCATTTCATTGTCTTACAAGAAAACATGTTCCTAAACGATTTTCACGACATAATTAAAAAAAGAACAATGTTTTGAAGTGCTATTATTGGCAACATGAATATATATGTCTGCCATGTGGAACAACCTTTTTTTGTGATATATGCTAAGAAATTAGGTCTAATTAAAATTACTTTTAGTGAGAGGTGGGTGTGGTCAAGCATTCAGACATGGTGATTGAACCCTGCCTTTTGATAATGAAATATTGTTGATGCTGAAAGGTGCTTCATTTTTGTTTAAAAATAATGCCAGATCTACTTTGCTATCTATGTAAGGTTTCAAAGTATGGTCTGGATAGACCTTTATTTTCACATGGTTCATTAACAAACAAGAGGGCCATAATGGCCCTGTATTGCTCCACTGGCTAATAAGTACAAACCATAGATACCAATCATTACGGTTCTAGGCCAGATGGTTTCAAACAAGAAGACTGATAATTTTTTTCCCCAGAAAAGCCCATGTGAAAGTTTTCATCCCAGGGCAAAGCCATTTTTGACCACAGAGCTATAATTACCTAGTACATGAATCCTGGTGGAGATCCGCAAGGACAGGATCATTTATGTGAAGTTTGGTCAGAATTGGATGGGTAGTTTCAGAGAAGAAGATGTTTGAAATAAAAGTTAACAGACAAGACACATGGACGCATGACAGACACAGGGCCATGACATAAGCTCACTGGCCTTCTGCCAATGGAGCTAAAAATTAGATGAAACGTAATATCCTATAACACTGCAGAATATCGGCTATCAAAATGTCAGAGAAAGTGTTTCTCAGTAGCGCTCAGGACACGAGGTTTCTCATTCTTAATACTAATTGGAAATTTTGCTTTTCAACAATATGCAAAACAATGATGTAAAATAGGCAATTTCTGGCAAGTTTACTTTTCATTTTTTAAAACTCTATTTTGTACTGAACTACAAAATAGTTAACTCTTTACTAAACAACAAAATCTTAGACTGGTCCAAATTGAAAGCATTTGTAGACCACAATTTAACTATGTTTCCTTGTTTCCCAAAGTTTTTTTTCTAAAGTCTTCTTCCACAGGGCTGTTTAAAACCCTGATTCACTTTACAAAGGGTCACACTTTTTATAATTGTATTCTATTTTCAAACTTAATGCAAATACATGAGCTATGCTCTGTGAAAAGGGGTTTAATGCATCCCTATGATGCATCATATTAAGCAAGTCATCACACAATTGTGGATACTTAAAATCCATTCTGTCTGATAACCGACTGATTCATGAGGAATAATGGTCCTTGGGCATGCAGAAAATTTACAAAAAGCAAATGGTTTCAATTTTTATGAGCCTGCATGGACTGTGTGGACTGAAATGGGTGAAAATGCTTTGCAGATGCATTAAATCCCTTTTCACAGAGCATGGCTTATTTATTATTTTCTGTATCAATACTTTATTGCTCATATATGATATTAATTTGGCTTTTCAGGAGGAAAAATAAATTTGGTCTTATTGTCGCATTAGCAAAAGATTCCAATGCCACTGGTGAACTTTACTGGGATGATGGAGAGGCAATGGGTAAGGGTCATGCTCTGTGAAAAGGGGGTTAAATGTCTGCAAAAAATATCAACCCATGTCACCCTGCTCAGTCCACACAGGCTGACATGGATAGAAACTTTTAGCTATTGGTCAATTTTCTGCATATCCAAGTACCAGTCTACCTCATGATTCAATAGATTGTTAGACAAAATGGGTCTGAAGGATCCATAATTAAATGATGGATTGCTTAACCCTTTCCGAAACAAGCCCTGGTTTTCACGTGTCTGCAGTACAAGTCTTTTGAAAACACTGTGGGAAAAGGAGAAATTGCTCGTAACGAGCAAGTTCTTCTTTTCCCACAGTGTTTTCTACCCTTTTTGAGACCTTTCTGCCATTTTCATCAAATCTAAAATTGTCGTCTGCAAACTCTTTCAATTTGGACCAGTCCAAAATTTGTCGTTTGGGAAAGGGTTAATATAATGCATCATGGAGATGTATTTAACCCCTTTATGTCAGACAGCTGATTATATCAATTTCATGAACCCTTTACCAGAAAATCCCAAGTCTTTATGAACCCGAGAAAAGGAGGCTTTTGACAAGTTTAGGACAACAGGAATAAATGATGGTGACCACCATGTTTTCCAGTTTCCATCGAGATTTTCTATTTTAACAAAAACAAGTCTCATTAGTTGAGCCATATTTACTTTGTTGTCAGTTAACTCTTTACCAAATGGCAGAATTTTAGACTTGTCCAAATTCAAAGCATTTGCAGACGACAAAGTAAATGTGACTCAAAAATTGAATTTTATTTTGGGAAGGATAGAAAACATTGTGGGAAAAGGAGAAAATGCTGGTTACCAGCATTTTATCCTTTTCCCACATTGTTTTCAAAAGGCCTCTATTTCAGGGTCGTTAAAAGTTTGGATTGTGTGGTAAACGGTTAATGCTTTCAATACAAGGAATCCCAAATCTTAATATTTAGAACTGTTAATGGCAAAGAAAAAAATCATCAAGCTCAGATGATAGGACTTGGCTTTAAATAGGTAGACAACACTGGGTCCCAGGGTATTCTCTTTTTCCCACAATGTTTTTAGAAGCTTTTTTCCTCAGGGTGAAAAAAAAAAGAATCCTTTAATTTGATCAAACTACATGATTGTTCATTCATGGAACATATATTTACACATACTTGTAAACTTATACATAATTACGAGCTATGTCCTCTGAAGTGGTTTTATGCATCTGCAGAAAGTTTATACCCATGTCAGCCTGTTCTGGTTGACACAAGTCAAAATTTTTGCTTTTGTAAATTTTTTGCTTGTCCAAGGACCATTCTGCATGTACTTGATGATTCCATCAGTTGTAAGACAAAATGAATTTTATGGATCTATAATTGTGATAACTTACTTGGTGCAATACTTTATAGAGATGCTTTAACTCTTTACCACACAATCCTGACTTTTAACGACCGTGAGGAAGAAGATTTTTGAAAACATTGTGGGAAAAGGAGAAAATGCTGGTAATCAGCATTTTTCTCCTTTTCCCACAATGTTTTCTACCCTTCCTAAAACAAATTTCAGTTTTTCAGTTAACATTGATTTTGTCATCTGCAAATGCCTTCAATTTGGACCAGTCTAAAATTTTGTCGTTTGGTAAAGAGTTAAACCCCCTTTTGCCAAGTCATAGCTCGTACAATCTCTGGTTCAGTGCAGTTTTGTGTTAATCTGGTGTTCACATTGGTAGCCATGGTGATAGACACTGTAACGGTAAACATGGTACATATGGCGTGTGACACACGAAAAGGGGCCTTCGGACATATGTGTAAAAGTGTCTTGTCCCAGATCAGCCTGTGCAGTCTGTGACTAATAATTGGAAGCTTGGGAAAAAATTGAGGGAGAAGGGGCAATTGACTCAAATTTTGTAGTCCTATGTAATGAATGGTTTAAACTTTTACAAAACATTCCCAAGTTCTAACAACCCAGAGGTATGGGCCTTTTGAAAAACATTGATGGGAAAGCAGAAAATGCTGGTAAACAGCATTTTGTACTTTTCCCATGGTGTTTTCTATCATTTGAAAGAGACTCGCTCTATTTTTAACACTTTCAGATTTGTCATCTGCAGATGTTTTGTAAAGAGTTAGGATGTAGGTATGACTGTGTTGGGACATACCTCTTTCTTATGCAGCCACAGTATTACAGTATTAATTGGTGATATTGTGAGTGATCTTCTCTTAAACTTACATGTTAACCCTTTACCAAACAATCCTGTGTTTTCACAACCCTGAGTAATAGGCCTTTTGAAAAGATTGTGGGAAACTGTAACCAGCACTTTCTCCTTTTTCTCACTATGTATTCTACCCTGTCTAAGAACTTACGTTCATATGTACCAGTTTCAAATTTGTCTTCTGCAGATGTTTTCAATTTGGACGAGTCTAAAACATGTCATTTGGGGAAAGGTTCAGGTTTAAAATCTATCTTGTCTACTACTCAAGTGGTAGAGCATGAGACTTGTGAATGCCAAATCTCAATCCACTGGAAGGGGTGGGTGTGACCCCATGGCAAGCCATCTAAAATTAGTGAAAAGTCTGGGATGAGACGTTGAACCAAGGTCCCATGTGACAGTGTTATACACTGAGGTTCTGTATCTTACACAATCCCCTGTAACGAACCTAAAAATCTTGGTATGTCGCCCATATGGGCAACTGTTGGCAACAACACAAAAAACATGCACCTATCTGGGGAGTTATTTTCCTTTATTTTCTTCATTCCAGATTCTATCAGTGACGGGAACTATAATCTCATACAGTTCAATGCTTCTCAGGTAATTTAACCCTTTACCACATGATCCCAACTTTTAACCACTGAGAACAAGAAGGCTTTTAAAAGCATTGTGGGAAAAGGAGAAAATGCTGGTAACCAGCATTTTCTCCTTTTCCCACAATGTTTTCTGCCAAATCGAAGGCGGAAATCGTCATTTTAGCAACATTTGTCGTCTGCAAATGCTTTGAATTTGGTCCAGTCCAAAAGTTTGTCATTTGGTAAGGAGTTAATTTTTTTTTTCTCGATTGATGTAAACAGAAAAAATAGAAAACATGCATGCATGTAGTATACTCTTGTTCACTCTCTACCGAACAACTAAATTTTAGGCTTGTCCTAATAGAGAGCATTTGCAGAGGACAAAACAAATGTGACTCAAACATAAAAATTTGTTTTTAGCAGGAACAAGGCATTGTGGGATAAGGAGCAAATGTTGGTTCTCATCATTTTCTCGCTGTTTTCGAAATGTTCTCAAAAGTCTTCTTCTTTAGGGTCAATAAAAATGGGATTGTTGGGAGAAAGGTTCGAAGAAATGCTGCCATTTGTCATTCTAGATTTTTAACAGAATGGCATATAGTTGACAGAGATAAATGAGTCATGCTCTGGCAAAAAGGGGGCCATTTTAACCCTTTCCCAAACAAGCCCTGGTTTTCACGTGTCTGCAGTACAAGTCTTTTGAAAACACTGTGGGAAAAGGAGAAATTGCTCGTAATGAGCAATTTCTCCTTTTCCCCCAGTGTTTTCTACCCTATTTGAGAAATTTCTGCCATTTTCATCAAATTTAAAATTGTCGTCTGCAAACTCTTTGAATTTGGACCAGTCCAAAATTTGTCGTTTGGGAAAGGGTTAACAGAATGGCATATAGTTGATAGAGATAAATGAGTCATGCTCTGGCAATAGGGGGTTTAATGAACATCTGGGATATATTATACCAAGCAAGAAATCACATATTGATGGATCCATAAAATAAATTTGTCAAGCAACCGACTGAATCATGAGGTAGAATGGTCCTTTTACATGCAGAAAATTGACCATTAGCAAAAACTTTCAAGCTAGGCCAGCCTTTGCAGACTGTGCACGCTGACCTGAGTTGATACTTTCTGCATATGCATTAATCCCCCTTTTCACAGTGCATGGCTCACATGTTATCTTGTTAGCTCCTTATCATTACTATTTCCTTCATTTGTCACAAGGCAGTTAATGCTTTACCACACAATCCCCTCTTTTAATGACCCTGAAAGAAAAGGCTTTTGAAAACATTGTGGGGAAACAAGAAAAAACATTTTCTTTTTTTCCCACGATGTTTTCTACCCTATCAAAGTCAAAAGTCATCATGTAAGCAACATTTTATTTGTTGTCTGCAAATGCTTTGAATTTGGTTCTGTCCAAAAATTGGTTGTTTCGTAAAGAGTAAACAATCAAAAGTCTTTCCATGTAACATGGAATTTCTGTTGGGGACAAAGCAAGGCTGCTGCTTTAAAAATTGTTCAGTTTAACCTTTTACCACACTATCATCACTTTTAACAACCTTGAGAAAAATAGCTTCTGAAAACATAGTAGGAAAAGAAGAAAATGCTGGTAACAAGTATTTTCTCCTTTTCCTGCAATGTTTTGAACTTTTAAATTATATATCCAATCATATGAGCTTCATTGAATTTGTCATCTAGAATTGCTTTCAATTTTGGCAAGTCTAATATTTAGTAACTAGTAAAGAGTTACATGCATTCTGTACTTGAGTAAAACTGTCTGTATAGGGAGGTGGTCACGGAACTGAGCTGATCTTTAACTCTGTACCAGACAACAACATTTTAAAAGCCTCCATATTGAAAAAATTTGCAGATGACAAATTGGATATGGCTCAAAAGATGGAATATGTTCACAAGGTTGAAAACATTACCAACATTTTCTCCATATCACATACTATTTTCAAAAACATCTGTATTGAACAGGAAAAAGTGGCATTTTGTTTAAATACAATAAGGGATGGTAAAAACACTAAGACTTGTCCAAAATGGAAGGAAACGAAGGAACAATATGTCAACATCTTAGGAGGAAATACTATGGAATATTATGTTATAGTAATTTTCCTAATGTTTGTATTTACTCTGAGCTGCATGAGGAAATTCGATATTAACTGAGAAAGAAGGCCAAAGAAGATGTCAAAATTTTCTTAGGCAACAAGAAGCAAATACTATGTCAGGAAATTTTCTAAAACATAATATTCCTCTTATTACCAGTATTTACCTACAAATCAGCAACTAGGTACTGCAAATATTGGCAATTCTATTCAAGAATAGTAAAAATAAATAAAACAATTACTGGTTTAGTGAGCAAAAACCTTTTTTTTCTTATGAATGGTAGATAAATATTAAAGTGTAACTTTTTATCAGTCATATTGCAAACCAGTCTGATGGTACTCTTTGCATGAGTTAACTCATCATACCATGTTTGAAACTGTATTTGATGCAATGTAGATACAGGTATTTTTTTCCTACATGTCAGATTATATTTGCTTGCAATGCATGTATTTGAGCCAGAAAATTTAAAGGTTAAATAAAAAGAAATGTGCCATGCCCTGTGAAAATGGGGCTTAATGCATCTGCAAAGAGTATCAACCTAGGTAAGCCTAAGCAGTCCGAGCAGGCTGACCTGGGTCGAAACTTTTTGATTTTGGACAGCGTTCTGGGTGTCGAAGGACTAGTGTACCTCATGATTCAGTTGGTTGCTATACAACATAAATTTTATGGATCCACAATAACGTGATGACTTGTTTGATATCATGCATCACGGAGATGCATTAATCCCCCTTTGCCAGTGCATGTCTTAAATACACTAACATTGTCGCTGTTTTATTTATTGTTAGGGTATTCTGGAATCAGATATCATACATTTGGGTTACAAGGATGAGACCATGGTCCTCGGTCAGATAACAGTTATGGGTATAACATACAAACCCATCTATGTGACCATAAATGGAAAAACTGTGAATTATAAATATGAAAATGGAGTAAGTCTTTTTATTGAAATGTTGAAAATTTTCAGAAATCATCTTCGCTGAAACCACAAGGCCTAGGTCTACCAAATTTGGCATGTAGCTTCATCTAGTAGACCTCTACCAAAACAGTTCAAATTAGCCCTGGGATCAAAGTTGGCCCGGCCCAAGGTTTTACATGGGTTAAGCCATTTATTAAGTGAAAACAGAAAAAAATTCTTCGTGCTCCTAACAATAAGGCCTGGAGCTACAAAGTGTGCTCTGGTATGATTTACAGCCATTCATGCCTTTTAGAAAGCTTCTTGTCAAAATATCTTTGTCAGAGTTCGTTGATATTTGGAGTGAATGTCAATGGATTAGACTTGCTTGTATTCATTAAAGTCATCATAGTAGACATATTAGTCTAATACTCATGAAAGTTGGTCAGAATGTCTGTGTTGATGATATCTAGGACAAGTTTGAAGATGGATCATGTTGTGTCAATGGGTCAAATCTTTGAACAATAGGGCCATAATGACCCTGTATCTCTCCAGTATTTTTAAAATAAATGTATCGTGTGCTTAAATGGCATTGACCGAGACATGAATACATGGATCCGTGGCGATGAGGTAAACCGACTTCCTTGGTTACCGTCGTTAAGGGCTCACAAACAAACGCAGTAAATACATATACAGTATAGCAGAAAGGCTACTTAAATCGTGCTGTCATGACTGTTTCTTTCGATTAAATTCCGGAAAAATATTCCTTTTCATATGTTTCTGCCGATGATAGATTCTCGGCAAGAAATATATGGATACTTGAACTTATTTACACAAGGATTTGTAAAAAAAAGTGTGAATTTCAGGGGCTACGGACAATGTAATACATGTGCCAGCAAAGTTTTGGACTCCTACGAGAGAGAATGAAACACTCCATAATCCTCCGATTTGCCTAAAAATAATAGAATTAAAGATGATTAATATTTTTCTAAGGCTTGTTAGGTTGTCTCAACATCGTATATTCGATAATAAATTACACTAAATAACAAGCATTTTGAAATATTTATAGATTGTCTCATTCAACAGAGAGGTCAAAGTCTGAGAAATGTTTAAATTTCAAGTCAAGGGAAAATGGTTGCCTGATGATTTTAAAAAGTGTAAAGTGTACTGTCAATTAACAAACTTGTTAATATCATTGGCGGTAGTTAGTTTTATCTTATGATATACTGAAGACAACGGGTGGTCGAGTGAATTACAGCGGCAATCAAACACACATCTTATCAGTTAACAGTTTACCGACATACCCTTTGAAATGGTAGATGTGCTAATCCACGTAAATATAGCTAAGTCAAAAGCTGATTTAATTAACATAAGTTGCCTTTTGAGTAGAACTTCCAAAACTGTACAAAACAGAACTTAGTCTGTTTCATAATTGAAATCTACATGTACTTTCAGTAAAGAATATACGTAAATGTACTTAATTTAAGTAGCAGATGATTGAAATCCAAGAATAAACTGCATTTTTTGCACAATGATCTGTATCTTCACATTCAGCATTCTTCACGTACCAAGGGTTAATGTTAACGTCAAACTGAAACATTGATGGCACGTGCCCCTTTTTGGATATGCAGAAGTTATTAAACAAGATTAGCTATTTGAGTGAACGTACTTTCTTTTTATTGGTATTTCATATATTTTACCTTTGTTTTTCTACTGTAATATAGTTTAAGTTTTTTTCGGAGAGTTTCAGAGGGGAAAAAACTAACATTAATTAGTCCATTCCGTAATACAGCGTTGATCGAAAGTCTTTGCTGATGTCCCATTGTCAATCATAATCCAAACTTATAATCTCTTCGTATATCTCACGTAAGCAGTACATGATCGCAAAGCACATCTTGTAACCTTTTTCCTAAAATTTAAGCGTAAACACACATAATATCGCACTTCTCCAACATTAACAGTCGCTTGTTTGTGAGCCGAAATAGCAGACAGCAAGGCTGCACATTGGGCCAAATAAATGCGATGCCCTGATTGGTTAAATATCGATTTCCACGGATCCATGTATCAAAAGAAGTTTGTGTAGGAAAAGAGAAAATACTTTGGCAATTCAGGAAGTATTTTTTCCCTGCACGTACAGAAACTGGTTGGTAACATACAGTAGAAAGGTGCAAATTTCCCATTCAAATGACAGATTGGTCTCCTAGATCTCAGGAAGGTAACTAGTAACAAACTGAAATATATCTGTTATCAGAGTTTCTGCTAGCTCATGAATTTTGGGGGGGTCATCTGTGACTCCCTGTTTGGAATTTTGGGGGTCATTCTGAAATTTTATGTGTCAGGGTCTTTAACATTTTAAATTTTTTTTTTTCTACTTGTGGTTTGCCTTTGCCCTCGAATAATGCTAAAAGTTTCATATGACAGTGTGGTATTAAATGTAAAAGTTGAAAACAATGACCTCTTAGAAACTGTGTCGTCTTTCATCTCGATTACCCTAGCTATACTGGCAGCCTGTTATCCATCTTCATATCAACAGAGAGATACAAGGGATACCCATGCATGTCTGTGACCAATACCTAGCAGGCTCTAAAACGTGGACAAAAAGTTTGAAGTACGGATTCCATACAGTAATATAGGCTAGATGACAGCCATGTCACACAGAATAAAGTCACATTTTAGACTGATACAGTGTAAACTGGAAACAAATAATTCAGTAGTATCAAGCGGATTCCATATGATTCTGCAATTATAAACTTGACAATTTTGTAAGATGTATTAATTGAATCGGTCTTTTATGATACTTTTTAGCTCTGATTTATGTTGAGTAAAGGAAGATGTGATGTATTAATTTTGTTGTGTCAGTCTTTCATTTTGCAAGTCAAAAATGCAAATCGCAGACTTTCTGAAATGCTGCTGCCGTTATGACTGCAAAGAAGTTATTTCCCTTGATCAGCATGTAAGCCTAAGCCATGTTGACTTCATTTACTACCATGTCAAACCTGTGACCCAGTGACCCTCCTGGTGGGTGCAATTTGAAATGCCTTAGTAGCGGTCCATTAGACAAAGCTACACACCAAATTTGGTAGCCCCATGCTTTATGGTTAGGAACTAGAAGATTTTTCAAAGTTTTCACTATATAAGCTCATGTACAACTTATTACCCTTGGCCTTGGGTAGAGGCCAATTTTGAACCTAGGAGAATTTGAACAATTCTGGTTGAGGTCTATTAGATAAAGCTATATACTAAAATTGGAAGCCTTCGGCCTTATGGTTTTGGACAAAAAGATTTTATAAGATAATCAATATTTTTCACTTTTCTTGCCATGGCAACCAGAGCTTTTACAGGAATTATATATTCTTTGAAGACATTCCATAGAGGGCTATGAAAGGAACATTTTTTGTGAATTTCATCAAAATTGGATGGGGAGTTTCAGGGAAGAAGATGTTTAAGATAAAAGTTAATGCACACTCACACTGATGCACAACAGACACAGGGTCATGACATAAGCTCGCTGGCTTTTGGCCAGTTGAGCTAAAAACCATTTGTGCACTGTAGAGGCCACATTTTCAGCCCAATACACATGAAAGTTGGTCAGAATGTTTGTCTTGATGATATCTGTGATAAGGTAAAAAATGGGTCATATTGGGTCGAAGATTAGGTCACTGGGACAAATCTTTGACAAAAAAACTTACATAAACTCCTCAGGACACATTTTCAGTTCAATACTCATGAAAATTGGTATGTTTGTCTGTATGATATGTCAGATGGAACCAGAAAAGGGTCATGTTGAGTCAGAAAGTAGGTCACTGGGTCAAATCTTTGAAAACCTTTTTCACATTCTTAAGGCCACAGTTTCAGTCCAATGATCTTAAAGTTGATGATACCTCAGACGAATTATAAAATTGTTTACATCACGTCAAAAAGCAGGTCACTTGGACAAATCTTGTACAAAATAGTTTGTACCCTCTAAAGGCCACATTTTTTGTCTAAAACTCGTGAAAGTTGGTTGGAATGTTTGTGTTGATGATACCCCAGTTAAGTTCAAAATTTGGATACATTGGGTTCAAAAGTAGGTCACTGGAACAAATCTGTAGAGGCTACATTTTTAATCTGATCATCAAACTATTTACTAAGTCAGAATGCTTTTCTTGATGATATCGTAAAGAATTTGAAAAGGAGTCGCCCGGTATAAAACTAGGTCACTAGGTCATATCAGAGGAAAAAAGCGACTATATGTCGCATTATGTTCTAAACGGTACACAGGCTCACGGCTAGCACTGAAAGGCCATCATGACCCTCTTTGTTTTCTTCTTTATTTCATATTTCTTCTTTCTTTTTTGCAGGTGCTGTATGTGTCCGATTTAAAAGTCGATCTTCTACAGTCATTTCAGTTGAATTGGGAGGGACTATATCGTGAAAAGCATTCCAATCAAACAAGCTGATGAATAATTTTAACAGTAGATTTATCTCTATGCAAGCTGGACATGTCAGTGTTGAAAGCATTTGCACACAACAAAGTAGATCTGGTTTAAAAAATCAGATTTGTCTTTAACCCTTTACAGAACAACCCCGGGATTTAACGACGCTAAGTAAGAAGGTATTTGAAAGCATAGGAAAATGAGAAAATGCTGGTAATCAGCATTTTCTGTTTTCCAACAAAGTTTTCTACTCTTTCAAAGACAAATTCCACCATTTGAGTCATATTAATTTGTTGTCTGTAAATGCTTTCAAGATGGACAAGTCTGAAAATTTCTTGTGTGGTAAAGGCATGAAATCTGGAAAAAGGAGAAAAATGCTGGTTACCAAATAATTAAAATCTCCAAGGGTGGGCTACAAATCTTCAATTTCCAAACTCCAAAAAAGAAAAAAAAAAATTCTACAATATTTTTCCCCCTTAGAAAGGATTGCTACAGCAATTCTGATTGGTTACATGAGATATCAGAGCTGCTGTTATACTATTACTTGTTCCAATTGTAATACTGTGATAAATAAAAATGAGCCATACTCTGGCAAAAGGTGTTTTTACTCAAACTCTGAGATGCATTAAACCATGCAAGCCATCACATGATTATGGATCCATGAAATCCATTACATCTAGCAGCCGACTGAATCATAGGGTAGAATGGTCTTTTGACCTGCAGAGAAATTACAAGAAGCAAAGAGTTTCAACCCTGGCCAGCCTGTCAGGACTGCAAACGCTTATCTTGGACGATATTTTTGCAGATGCATTAAACTCCTTTTCACAGAGCATAGCTCAAATTGATTTGTTCATTTACTCAGAACTATAGATCGCGGCAGCATGTAGTGAACAAATCTCATTTACCATGCATGTCTCAGTTATCGTGCAATGAAATGCGTTCCGAGCAGGTATTATAAAACAGGTGATTTTCTGACAGAAAGTTTTTGTTACAGCGTCTGAACAGGTCACGTGACTTACATGACAATGCAAAATTTACACTTTTGAGCAAAACAGCAGCTAAGTAAGAAAAATGTTTTCAAGCAATAACTTATGTCTTTTCTTCCATCTAAAATGTAATGAATGAATGAATGAATAACGGTATTCTGCAAAATATTTTTTTCTACAGTTAAAATAGATGAACCTCATTAAATATTACATTACAAATTTACAAATAATTGATTTTGCAGCACTTTAGTCGACAAGTTTAACCTTCGATTGCATGCACCATAATATAGGGAGTAATCCAAAATTTTACAAAGGTCAACATGGCAACATTTCAAGAGAAATGTTGAACATTGATAGGAAAAACGGAACCGATCCAGATTTTATTCAAAGATTAATCAAGGTCTGTCCAATTTATAAAATATATGACATCATATAAAAAGCTGGATTCTGAAATATACGGAACTCCAGTCTCCTTACATGCATGATAATTGAGGTGAAGAGGATACAGGCGTTTTGCCATTTTTAAATCTTCGGCTTTAAAACCATCTGAATCTATTACGGCACACATACAACCTCGATTCATATTATGATTCATATCAGTACCTACAATATACATTTTGATACCAGAGTGAATTCAAATGAATTTTAAAAACTAGATTAAAAGACGCTCTATCTTTTGTTAACTTTTTATCTAGCTTTAGACTTCATTTTTCTGCCAGCATCTAACACTCGGACAAACAGTCCATTAACAGATTGTCATCTTTACAATAGTTTCCTCACTTTTAAATTGTATGAATTAAATTTAGATGCATTATAACACCTGCATTGTTTACTTTAGGCTGCTACTGGGCCATCAACTGCTTACTTTAATTTCTTTGCCATTTTCAGCTTTCATGAAAGTGGGCAGGAGGCTTTAGATCTTATCCTTTTATGCATGTTTGTTGTCTAAAGAAGCCAACACTGTCAAACATCTTAACTCTACCACTCAATCCAGACTCTTAACGACCCTAAGAAAGAAGCTAGGAAAAAGAGAAAATACTGGTAGCCAGCATTTTCTCCTTTTTCTACACTTTCTTTCTACCATAATGAAGAAAAATCTCATCATTTGAGCCAAATTTAAATGGTCGTCTGCATTAATGCTTTCAATTTGGACATGTCTACATTTTCATTCTTTGGTAGGGAGTTAAATAGATGTGGGACACCACAACATGTGGCTTCAGATTCGGATTCACGCTATTTGTAGGAATGTTTGTCTACAGTTTGAAAGAGTGTTCTTTTTTATCCTGTCACTAGGAATACGTTTTACCGGATGATAAGGTGCCATAGTATTATGCATATATGTTTTTTTTTTGTTATCCGATAGTTGGTCATGTGACAGTAGAACTGCCACCTGCCAACTTGGACTTCTTTAGAACAACAATCTCAAAGATTTTAAATAAAGTATTATCAATGAAAGAGTTGTTGCTTGTTAAATTTCTGTAAGAAGAGTCAACATGTAAACCCCCTTTTATCTTTTTTTGGGCGGTTGATAAAATATATTACCTGAGAAATTATTTGAGTACTTTCGACACCACCTTTTCCCACAGTAAATGATTTGTAATCAATGCAAATGATGTTATTCACGATATCATTATTTCAGATGCATTCATGCAGCACAAGTGTGTTTCATGCATTTCTTCGTTTTACCCATACTTTGAAAAAGGTGTGAACAAATGTGCCTTATTTTGAGCGAAATATTAAATTTTGTTGGATAGCAATTAAAAATGAGTCACAAGCTAAATAGATCTAGAATAGATGGTTGATGTCTTGGATTGGGAAAGTTTATCTGGCAAGGCTCGGCACCAGAATTTTATCCGATTCACCCTGAGTTCACCAGATAAAATTCCTATGCTTTGCTAGATAAGCTTTCCGTATCTAATGCCATCTGTTCTCTATTTTGCTACATTTCAAAAAATCAAAATGCTTTAGATAGCTGGACAGTTACAGACCTATGTCAGAATGCATATTTGTTTTAACAGATGTTTGTCTTTTTGCGATTTGCAATATGAATCGATTAGATGGGGAGAATTCAGGCATGGCTTTATTTTTAAATAAATTTTCCAGTCCTTTATTTTCTATCATTTAATCCTTTTGCACTTTAAAAAGATTCGTTTTGTTCCCGTACCACTTTTAGTCATATATCATAAAGTGTACATGCCGTACATCCAGTGACAGTACTTTGGACTTGTCCATTAAGTCAGCCGACTAAATCGGGAGTACAGAATTTACGAGTACCAGTTGCACAGTGTAGGACCGGAAGTGTACAGTGTTTGAGATTGTATGTCACTTGGGAGTCTGTACAGTGGCGAAATGTCACTTGGTCGTTGTAAACTGCTACGACACGGTAAGTCAAGCTGGTGATTTTTCATTTATTTTGATAGATATTATAAAACCTTCATATCCAGTTTTTTGTTTGTTAATTATAGACCGTATCAGGAACACCCATGTGCTCTGTAAATCTTTCTTGGAGGAATGGGGATGCCTTGATCATGTAACCATACTAAAATACAGATGATTTTGCCTCAAAACAACGAGGTATTTTGTTTGATTAACCATCCTTAAAAGCTTTTTTGGTGAACGGAAAATGTATAGATATTTTCTTTATTCACTTTTTTTTGAAAACATGTAAAGGTTTGGTGACAAAATCGACTACAATCCTCATAATCGTTCGTTTAAAATGGCATGTTGACAAAAGGAATTTGTACAGTCACTTGATAAGCTGTTGTACAGTCGCTTGAGATCTGCAATATTTTATTTTGTACAGTGACTTGAAGAGCATGTCTTTTATTACGAAGAATGAAAAGGGGAAATTTGACAGAAAGTTGTTTATTTGAAGTGATATGAGACTCTGACTTGTTTGACCTACTTTAAAGTAGATTGATTTGACAGATGCTCCTTGAAATGTTGGTTGTACTTGCTATAATGTTCGATTACTTTATTAGACACTGAAAATCCCAGTAAGATAATGTACCAAGGAAATAGGAGCAAGTTTCAAGTTCTGTAACTGACTAATACCGTCTTGTACCCTGCTGCATAAAAGCACGCTTTGATATAGATCGCAAAGCTTTGTTTATGCATGAGAACACCTAATTGATTGATTATTTAGCACCGTTTTCCACATCATTTCAGTTATATCGCGGAGAAATGAAAACGCGGCGGCCAGTGCACCTGTCCATGATTTCCTGGTTTCTCTTTTATCAGTACTCGCACAATATTCTTTCCAAGCCACTGGCTGCTTTCTCACAAAACCATAATCAAAACAATGGTCAACGGTGGGAGAGGAATGAATCCTGTCACAATGACTATCTTCAATCCTCAGAAAGGAATTGGCCGAGCCCCGGATCGAGACTACGACCCCCTGTTTTCAACTCCTGTACGCTACCTACTGAACTACCGGGGCTCAGCGAGAACACCTAAACGAGAATAGAATTTGACTGGTTTAAAGGTGGCCCTTCAGATTTTGCGACGAAAATTTTACAATATACAAAAAAAAATCATTCTTGTACTCCGAAAGCCTTTTAATTTTCGTTCATAAAACCCCAGTATCCAAAAACCATCTGACAACATGAGAAATTAGAGAATTACAGGTCTACACCGACGGGAAACACGGTCTATTTTTACACGAGCAACTCGCTCAATGACATACCAGAAATACACAGACGAAGCTTCAATCATAGAGTTCCAGGAAGACATTATGGAAAATAATTACATGTTTGTTATATGTTATGGAATTAAAGCGTCATTAGTCACGTGCCAGTCACCAGACATTCCCACAATGCTTCTTTGATTTCTGGCACGAAATCTAAAATTACCTGAAGAGGCTACGTAGCCTTTTAAGGTAACACAATTTCGTTTTTGTAATTTTATGATTCTTAATTATTGATGATTTGTATTGTTTTTTCATATAATTTTCAGTGATATTTATATTTTTTAATTGGCGAGATGTGAAAAATCTGAATACCCACCTTTAACCCTTTACCAAACAATCCCTGGTTTTTACAGGCCTGAAAATAAAGCCTTTTGAAAACATTACTCTTAACGTCCAAGCGAGCTGTGCTGTCTATTGACAGCTCTCGTTACAATATCTGTATGTCTTTCATGATGAATTTTGTTTACAGAATAGGTTCAATGAATATCAGGCTGAAAATGTGGCCTCTAGAGTGCAAACAATGTTTTTGTTAGGTTTGACTCGGTGACCTACTATCAATTTCAAAGATATCTTACATATTATCAAGACAAATATTCTGACCAAGTTTCATGAGTATGAGGCTGACATTGTGCCCTGTAGACTACAAACAAGGTTTTTCTAAGATTTAGCCCTGTGAGCTACTTTTTGACCCCGCAATATCCAAGTTCGTGATTGTCTTTGCTATCATCAAGACAGATATTCTGACATATCTTTAACAGCCCCAGGCCGAAAATGTGGCCTCAGAAAGAGTGCAAAAAAGGATTTTATAGGCTTTAGCCCTATGACCTACTTTTTGACTTGGCGTGACCCAATACTAAACTTGTCCAAGATATCATCATGACAAACAATCTGTCCAAGTTTTATGAGTAACTGACAGAGTGACACGACCCGTTTTCCAACTTTTCCAAGATATTAACAAGACAAACATCCTGATCAAGTTTCAAGCGTATCGGGCTGAGAAAAGTGGTCTAAAGGGTGCACACAAGCTTCTTTAAATATTTAGCCCACAATTTCGAACTTGTCTGCGATATCATCGAAACAAACAATCCGACCAAGTTTTATGACTACCTGACACTGTGGTCTATAGAGTGCAAACATAAATGTTGACACCTGGACGACAGACGACGGACGACTGACATAGCACGATCACAAAAGCTCATCTTGAGCACTTCGTGCTCAGGTGAGCTAAAAAAAAATAATGAAAAATCCATTGCCACTAACGACACAAAAGCCACAAGCACAACGAATAAAATGCTTTATGTAATCCTTCAGAACATACTGGTTTGAATACATCGATTGGGTCACGCGGTATCACCTTATGTAGATTTTGGCCAGTATAAACAATTGATCCCGAGAATCTAATTTCACTTTGACAGAGTTCACGATGTTAAGCTGCTCAAACAGACAAATCTTTCAACTTTTTCTGTGATTTAAACGTAGAACCATGACGTTGTTTGTCAACGAAATGTGAAGTTTTATACGCATATACTGTGATATCTGGGCTGAAAAAAATTTGAGGAGCTTTTTCTTTTCAGCATAGCGTATCAGGGTATTTGATATAGGTTTCGCTCAAACAGTAAGCCAACTGAAACTAAAACGAACTCATTAAGGTAACGATGCTTTAAACAACTGGGCCTAGATTTTTCTCGAAGAATGAGCGACACCGGGTCGCTAGCAAAGAATACACTAAGCCCTTGGGCTGCATTTACTTCGGTGGTGTCCGTGGTCGTGAGGTAGAGCGTTGGCCTTATAACCTAAAGGTCCTGAGATCAATACCCGGGAGTGGATGTCAACTTCGGGATTTTTCAGTGGCCCACACATTCGGCGCGAGTACTGGTGTAGTTCCCAGGAAGCAGAATCGAGAGAGATTAGTTTAAGTTTTAAGGTAAGACCTGTGTAATGGAAAACAGCTATTTCCACTAAAATATCATCCTGCAAAATTAGCTATAATTAAAAATGAGTATTATTGAACTACTTTCACCTTTTCATTTTTTCCTTTTTTGAATTATCATTTATAAATTTAAAACCGCTATATTCTCAATTGAAAAAGAGATAATAATTACCTCCCTTTTTAGAAAACAAACAAAAGTATCAAAAAAAAGTTTCAAGATAGACATAAACGGAATTTCTGATCCATTAGAAATGTGCAAAAATATTATTTCGGCATAAATCCTTATTTATCCTTATTTAACTACCAATTAGAATTTTTGCCCAATGTTCACCGGAAGTGCATTACACAGGTCTTACCTTAAGAACTTGTTTCTCAATCAATGTAAAATAAATATGTTAAAACTAAACTTTGCACGCGACCCAGTGTCGTTCAAACTTAGATGAACATCAGAAAACAAAGGATTTTACACGAGTGCTCATTTCATACATATGAAACTCATGAAGCGAGCCTTTTGGCGAGTTTCATAAATTTAAAAACAAGAGGGCCATGATGGCCCTGTATCGCTCCACTGGCTTATAAATATAAACCACGAAGAAGTCTTCACTATATAAGCCCTTATAAAACTTTGACCTCATGGCTACAGTCTGACTAAATGGGGAATATTGTATTAGAAGAATAACATGCCAAATGTGGGAGTTCTTGGCCTTATGGCTGGTAACAAGATGGTTTCTGAACTTTTCACTCCATAAACCCATGTAAAACTTGTGATCCCTGGTGCAGGGCCAAACTTGATCCTAGAGCTGTAACTTGGGCCCTCTTTGTAACTGTCCACTAAATAATGCTATAATTATATGCAAAATTTGGTAGCCTAAGCCTTATGGCTATGTACACCAAGATTTAAAAGTTTTCCCTATGTAAGCCTATGTAAATCTTGTGAACCCCCCCCCCCTCCAATTATGAGGCCGAATTGACCCCAGGACTATACTTTGGGCACCTTTGGTAGACTCCAACTAGATCAAGCTAAATGCCAAATTTGGTAGCTCTAGGCCTTATGGTTTCAGACAAGAAGATATTTAAAGTTTTCTCTATATAAGCCTATGTATAAAACTTGTGACCCCTGGGGAAGAGCCAATTTTGACCCCAGGGCTATAATTTCAAGAAACATGATAGAGGTCTACTACATAAAGCTACATGCCAAATTTGGTAGCCCTATGCCTTATGGTTTCAGACAAGAAGATTTTTAAAGTTTTCTCTATATAAGCCTATGTATAAAACTTGTGACCCCTGGGGAAGAGCCAATTTTGACCCCAGGGCTATAATTTCAAGAAACATGATAGAGGTCTACTACATAAAGCTACATGCCAAATTTGGTAGCCCTATGCCTTATGGTTTCAGACAAGAAGATTTTTAAAGTTTTCTCTATATAAGCCTATGTAAAACTTGTGACCCCTGGGGCAGAGCCAATTTTGACCCCAGGATATAATTTGAAGAAACTTGATAGAGGTCTACTACATAAAGCTACATGCCAAATTTGGTAGCCCTATGCCTTATGGTTTCAGACAAGAAGATTTTTAAAGATTTCCAATATTTTTCAGTTTTGTTGCCATGGCAACCAGAGTTTTTGAAGGAATCAAATTCTTTCAAGAAATTCTGAAGAGGACCATGTCAGGAACATTTCTGTGAAGTTTCGTGAAAATCGGATGGGTAGTTTCAGAGAAGAAGATGTTTGAAATAAAAGTTAACGCACGGACGGACGGACGGACGACCGGACGGACGGACGGACGGACGCACGACGGACATCGGGCCATGACATAAGCCCGCTGGCCTTCGGCCAGTGGAGCTAAAAATGACCTTGGTATAAGATTCTGTTAGTAATATGACGCTAATTAATCGGAATTTAAGGTAAGAAATGGTGTCACGCGACAGTATCCCAATATTAAATAACGTGTGGTCACGTTCATTTATTTTACGAGATCATCAGACCTCTCCAGTAGTGGTGAGTTTAAAATGCAGACTGCTGCAGAATTTGCTGATTAAATCCATTTTTCTTGGGAAATTGTTCTAATACACAGTCTGTTTCGTCATGGTTTTGTAAATAAAGCGAAATCAAAAAACCGAAACACGAAATAGACGAGGTTTATTTTTATATGACTAATTTTAGTAAAGATTTGTTATATTATATTTGCCATGGTTGCAAATGACCTCTATAGTAATTGTAATTTTTCATTAAGCAAATATATCTAGGCAGAAGAAAAAATAAGAAGAATTTTGTTTAATAAAAAACAGAGAAAGAAGACCGCTGGACAAGATCATGCAACTTGCCCACGCAGGAAGAAGGTCAAATGACCGTCATGTAAAGCATAAAATGCTTCTTCGCGGCGGCTTTTTTGCTTGTTTGTTTACATATACCAAAATATATTGATATTAAAAGCCAATAAAGTATTTGAAAAGATTGATGCTGACTTCTCCTGGCTTCTTTCGTAAAGAAGCCAACTTGTTTGTGTCATTGACTGTAGACTGTATTGACTGTGTGTGGTAAAAAATTATAGTATGTTATCCATAAATTGGATATGCCTACACGTCTAGAATATACCCTGTGAATATGGAATGACAATTCTTCAAAAAAGGAAGTTGTCAGTTTTTTACCAAAGGCAGTAAATGGTAAATTATCAATTACGTCGTGCTCATGACGTGATTTGTCTAGTACAAGAATGCTTCACGTCAACGCTTCAACTCTTTACCACACGACAAAACGTTGGACTTGTCCAAAGTCAAAATATTTTAGACTTACCTAACTTCAGTACAAGTTAGGCCTACACATGACGCATACTTATAACAAAGTAAAAATATGCTTTTTTCAGCGGCATCAAACATAATAGGATGATATGAAGTCAACATAAATTACGAGCCATATCTACTTTTGAAGATATCAGCTTCAGGGGCGTAAAAAGTTGTTTCAATAGAAGTCAAAATGTGGTATAGGGACAAAAACAGAATAATTATTTTCAGCCACATTTTATTGCTACTAAGGCCATAACTAGGGATAATATAAATGTGGCATTGCAGATATCCTAATTTGTCAAAACTACATGTACTGAAATATACAAGGCCTATCTGCGTATCCGCCTAGCCCTATCTTGTCCCCACCAGTCGCTGCTTACTATGCAACACTTTGTCAAATTCTACCATGAGCAGACGACACAGCCTTATTAAAACTTATCTATTTAATGCAGCACCAAATGAGAAAGAAAAAAATAAACCCCCAAAATAATTAAATCAACTAAAAGTGCCATTATCATTTTGGAATCGGTGGGGTAATAATGACATAGAGCCAAAAATCAGATTTAATATGGATTTTTTTAGATTGTTTAAGCTCTTGCAAGGGAAGTATTTATTTTTCTAATACATTATGGTGCTATAAATTAGCTCCCAATATCACCACAAAATCAAGAAACCAAACCTATGATGCCAGTCAACAGTTGGCATAGTTGATTGTTTGTGACACGAAATGCATAATAATCTCTATCCACTTTAAAAATTGGTACACATTAGTAGTATCTTCAATTTGTATTCTACGCTGGCTAATCTTTTTCTGTGTTTAAAGCGTATGAAGCCACAATTGAAATATAATCCATTTTCAGCCAGAGGACACAACACAAGAGCAATAATACTTTATATGTCGATTTCATTTCTCTGTTTCCATCATGTAGGTCAAAATACGGGATCAAAGCAAACAAGATTTTGTTGTAAAGTGTCAAAATTCCTTATGTAAGAACAAAATAATTTTGAGAACCGATTCAAGTGACCGTACAAAGTCGTATCAAGTGACAGTACAAACCTAAAATATTGGTTTTCAAGTGACTGTACAAAATTGTGTTAGTAAACATACAGGAATTTCGTCATTTTCATCGCTTTTAAGGTCACAACTTGGAACTTGTTGATGAAGAGAAGAAGCATAAACACGGACAGACCTTTATATCGTAGAAAGAACTCTCTCGTGTGCGCTAAAGCGAAAATTCTGGTATTTTTTGTAGTCGAAAATCATTTCAATTTTCTCACGTCAAGCTGATCAAGATATTCTTATTGCTATAAGGAGGTTGCGCAACGCACGATCAGGTGCCTGGTATGTTTAATATATATCAAAAGTACAAGTGGATGGAAAGATTTCAATTAATTACAAAAATAAACGAAAAAACATTAACTTCACTTACCGTGTAAACTCAATTTTCAAGAATCAAGTGACATTTCGCCACTGTACAGACTCCCAAGTGACATACAATCTCAAACACTGTACACTTCCGGTCCTACACTGTGAGTTGGCCACTAGTTGTTGAGTAAACTGGCAGCCTGTTTTTGATCTTCGTGTCAACAACATCTATCGCACGGTTACGGGAGATACAACAGGTACCAGTTTACTGGTTGAGCGTTAAACCGGTACCCATTGTATCTCCCATAACCGTCCAGTAGATGATAAGAAGTTTGTGAAAAGGCTGCTAGTTTAGCTGAGCGTCTGTGTGAAACGCAGAAAATA
This sequence comes from Tridacna gigas, assembly GCA_945859785.2. NCBI lineage: Eukaryota > Metazoa > Mollusca > Bivalvia > Cardiida > Cardiidae > Tridacna > Tridacna gigas. The sequence continues at coordinate 43,342,538 of OX244030.2, read as the reverse complement.
TACACGAAGAAAGGTATTTGAAAAGGTGATAAAACACAGATAATATAGATCAGGAAGGGCAGCATGGAAAACGCAGACAACCTAATGGTTTTCTGAAATACCTGTTGAAATCCCGTATAATAAGCTTTAAATGAGCCATACTCTGGCAAAAGGGGGCTTATAGTCTGGTACCCCGCCGTACTTCATAACTATAACGTAGTGGTAGGGGCAGGTAATCCAGACTAGGGGGCTTAATGCATCTCCATGATACCAGGCAAGTCATCACGATCATGTTTCCATAAAATCCATTTTATCTAACAACCGACTGAATCACGAGGTAGACTTGTCCTTTGACATACAGAAAATTGACCAAGAGCGAAAAGTTTCGGCCGGGTCAGCCCGTGCAGGGTGACCTAAATCGATACTTTTCGAGATGCATTTAGCCCCCTTTTTGACAGAGTATGGCTCAAATGAATATTTACAGATATATATTTATAGGCTATGAAAGTTTATTTCAAATCAACACATTACATTTATTAGCTTAATCATTTACTTCCAGATCGGTATATAAAATGAAAAAAAAAAGGGGGGGGGGGGGTGACTTGTTGATATTTTATTTCAAATCGAAGCAAGACCAAGACTTATGGCGACAAAGCTAATAGCCATCAGTTCAGTTGAAATGTAGACCAACTTGACGCCTTCCATAGGGGCCATATGAATGATAATAGCTTAAAACCATTTCTTCATGTGATAGTTTTTAATAAATGCATAGGAATATTTTATAACTGAAATATTTTCTTCTGTTAAGCAAAATTAAAACAAGAGGGCCATTGGCCCAGAAAGCGCTCACCTGAGTAAAGTCATCTAGGACTGATAAAGTTGAAGAGACCTACTTTTTGACCCAACATGACCCAATTTTTAAACTTGTCAGAGATATCATCAAGATAAACTTTTTGACTAGGTTTCATCAGTTTCTGGCTGAAAATGTGGCCTCTAGAGTGTCCACAAAGTTTTTCTAAGATTTGTTCCACAGTGACCTTTTTGACCCAACAAAACCCAGTTTCGAAAGTGTCCGAGACATCACCGAGAAAAGTATTCTGACCAAAGTTTCATAAGTATGTAGATGAGGCCGGAGGCCTTTGCCCATGACAAAACTGGTCGCTAAAACTCGAGATTGTTTGGTAAAGGGTCAATCAACATCGTTCATTAAACCTGTTACTGCTATCTGATAAATGAAAGAGCCCAAATTCGGTTTCTGTAGGGCAAGTACGCGCGAGTCTAAATTTTTTTTCTATGTAATTATTGTGTGTCTTTCTTCTTATTGTTTTTTCTTATTATGTATGATAATTATTAACATATTGCCAATATGTTTCTAGGCCGATGGCCTTTAAGAACACCATGGTAAAGTTGGTTATCAAATACAGGTTGTTTGGAAAAGGGTTAATCAAGTCCGAAAATTCAATCATCAAATGTTACTTTCATGAAAAATGGGCGAGTCTATGATTTTCTTTTCTTCCACATTGCATACACGTATCATTTAATGACTACTCAAATTATTAACTTTTGCAACGTTGTATTTTGTATGTTAGGCCGGTGGCCTCTGTACATTGTAATTAAATTGAAATTGAAATTAGACTAAAAATGTGGCCTCTAGAGTGAACACAAGGTTTTTTCAAAAATTTGATCTGGCGACCCACTTTTTGATCCGACATGACCCAATTTCGAACTGGTCCGAGATATGTACAGTCAAGACAAACATTCTGACCAATAATTGTTGACGCCTGGACAACGGACACAGCACGATCAAAAAAGCTCACCTATAGCACTTCGTGCTCAGATGAGCTAACAAACAACCTCAAACAATATGTACATGTATCCAGATGCACCTCTTTTTTTTAGTCTGTATTACCTGCCCGTAACAATACGTTATCGGTACTCTTGAAGTACAACGGGGTACCAGCCTACTATTTTTCCTGCGAAATTAGTATGGTATACCTAACGTCTGGAACCAGAACTCGAAGTTTCATACAGACTTTAAAGGAAAAAAACCTCAATAATAAGTTTAAACAGAACTTTTGACCGGATATGCAGCTGCACCTTTTATGCCTAGAGCAAAGAGGAACCTTATAAAACACAAACCATATCAATCAGTTGGTCTGTTAAAAAGCAGTTCTCTAACTGCAGATCCTTTCAATTTAATTTGTAGAAGGAAAGTGTTGCTGCTTTTCAATACCTACCTCCCATCAAAAGTATTACTTCAAATATCAATCGAAATCTTGAGAGACACGAAGTGTACATATAGATTTGGAAAGACTCAAAATTTTTCGTTTGTTTGTCTAGTGTTTAACGCCCTTTCCTACGTTATGTCAGTCAAGTCGTCGAGATCTGTTGCTAGCTTTTACACACCACTCTTTCCTAGCGACTGGCTGCTCTTTAATAAATGTGGGACACAGCTATATGCGGCTTTTATTTTTAATGATATTTGTCTACAAGTTTAAACAGTACCCCTAAATTCTTTCATCTATGTATTTTATACAATTCAAAAAATGCTTAAGGAAAACTGTACAGTTGCACCTAAATGCCGCTGTACCACTGAGTTTTCTGTTACTGAAGAGCTAAATTAGAACTCCTTTGATACCGAGGTAAGTCAATCTCTTTATTGATATCTTTCCATTAAAGTTTTCATTAAAGACTGGACTTTAATCTTCATTAAAGATTAGACTTACACATTCAAAAATCAGATCTAATTCTCAACATTCCCCATTCCTCATCAAGTCCGACCAGCAGGTAAGTCAGAACCTATATAAGACCTGTAAGTAGCTCATGAGAAGGCTCATAAACTGCTTAGGGCTATTCATCGGCATGTGTATGTTCTTTTATAAGTTACTTCCCTTTTTCATCAATTGCCCTTTTTAATGAAATAAGAAACGCAAAATCAATCGATTACATACAGGGAATCGGATACAGCTTTATTTTCAAATAAATATTTCAGATTATCCTGTATTTTGTATTATTTTATTCTTTTGCTCGTTGAAAACACTCATTTTTCCCCGTAGCACCGTTGCAGTCAAATATCGTAAATAATGTACATGCCATGCATACCTTGACAAAATTTTAGACTAGTCCATTAAGTCGGCCGACCAAAATGGGAGTACACAATTCGTACTGGCCACTATTTGTTGAGCGTCTGTCTTCGGGTGGATGCTAGCTAACATAACAAAGATGTCCGCCTTACATGGGAAGCGCTACTAAATACAAAGAGTGACATTTCGTGGATCGAAGTTGTATCGATGAGACAAAATGCGCACAATGTAGATCAAGATCAGACTGCACAAAACGTGCAGTCTGATCTTGGATCTACACTGTCCGATAATGAGATTTTTTTTCCTAAAAATAAGTTCGAAATTGCAACATACGTGTTTTTACTACCGCTTTGAAAATTTCATTTCAATTATTTAGACGGATAAGGATTGAGGTTGGACCATCTGGGGGAGATTCGAGATCAAACTGCACTCATTCAAACATCAAATCTTAATAGATCTATCAGCATTCCCCACTATAAAGGCATCAAACGTTTCTTTGAAACGAATAAATGGTTTTTAGTCCGGTCTGACAGAGAATGTCTTTGGATTCTTTTTAGACAAGTAAGTCATCACCAACATAGGCTGTAGGATGAGTCATCAGGTACTTACATAGGCAATATAAGAATGTGTGGTTGTTCAAATAGTTACTTCCCTTTTTTATATTTCGTCTATTTTGCAATTTAAACAACAAAAAATTCATCGATTACATGGAAAAAAATCAAGCGAAGCTTATTTTTTAAATGTATTTTCTTGTTTTGTCGGTATTTTGTATCATTTATTTCGTTTCATTAAAATAATAATCATTTTGTGCCTGTAGTATCATTACAGTAGAATACCTCATAAATTGTACAAGACTCAATCTCACTGACAAAATTTTAGACTTTTCCACTAACTCGGCCGAACAAATCGGGAGTACAGAATTTCGTACTGGCCATCACTTGTTGAGCGTCTCTCTTCGGAGCGACGTTAATAAAAATAATTCTGTTGAGTGACTGCGCAGTCACAAATAAACCAAAGTCTTGTTGTGGGGAAAAGCAAAACGGTAATGAATGACTTTCGTTGACCGAGGTTGGTGAGGCAAGTTTTCGCTTACGTCTGCTTTAACAATTTCTACAGTAGTTAGCAGGAGTCTTTCACAATCTCATAACAGGACTTCTGTCACTTGTTAAATGATGGACTAATCTGTGTTCAACTATTATGTCACTCTAATCAATAATTCCAGCTGAAGATTTTTTTTTCTGCGAACTGAGCATGATGAACCTTACCCTTGGAAACAAACGTCAGAGTTTCATACAGAGATTGTAAATAAGGGAAAACAATCATTACATAATACGTTCAACAGTGTTTCGTCAATCATAACTTGGCTGGATACAGAGTTGCATCCTGGGGTCCATATCAAATATGCTTAAAGCATGGAGGAACCCTATAGAACTACAAATCAATCAATCAATCAATCGGACCTAATTAATGAATATGAAATCTCTAATTATTGAAAAGCAGAGACGGTGTGTATGTTTATGGTTAAAATATTGATAGTTCAAAGTATAAAAGCCTTTGGAACTGCAAATTTGCGAAAAGATCTCAAACTACTTGAACATATAAAATTTTGTCTTGTTCGCTTGCGGGACTCCGAGACTATCCCTCTTTCTTTTTGTTCATCTAGATCTATAGCTTTTCCCACCTCTTATATGTTAAGAGCCGAACCCGGCAGCGCATTTAAGACTTGACAACAAGGGAAATTCTTTTTAAATAGTAAGCTCATGAGATTGCGTTTTGTGACGCTATACCCTTGTTGAGCACCCCTCCTGCAGTTTGAGTTGTTTCATTTGACCAGAGCTTATCAATTCATTTGCAACACAAAGCTCAGATATACTCCAAAGCCCTTCATAAACTCTTGCCGATAGAAATGAATTGCCGCTATCGGGCGTGCGCAATGTATTTTGATATTTGAAATACATTTATGGATAATCAACAATGAGTACAGGACAATTTTACTTATAAAATTACGATATTTCACGCTGCCATGGGAAATATATGATGCGTCTTGTAAAGGGAGATAACCGTGTTTTCGTTTATTGTATTGACAGAACTTTAAGATCTACCAAAGACTGATTAATAACGAACGTTAACAGAAAAAAACTATGAAATGATCCATGACAAGACGTTAAATAAAACAAAAAGAAAAAAAAAGGTATATCGACGGACTATCACAACGAAAACATGTGTCAAGTTTCACCTATTTTCGTCACTTGGATTTTGTATATCTGCCCAGACGGACGGATGAACGGACAGACGGACGGGCAGGCAAACGGATAATGGAAATACTATATCCCTCCGCCTTCAGCGGGGGCTAAAATGTGCAAAACAACAGTTTACAGTGTGATATGATAGATGAGTCGAACCCAACCACAGGGATTTTTAGCATTTTTTATGTTTTACATGTATATATAATACAAGGGATGCAACTGACATTATCGGCAAAGTCTACTTGTCATCACAAAAACACAAGTTACTTCGTCAATTTTATAGATAATCACATAAGGTCTACTTTATCTAGCTCATTACACTTTTTTCTAGCGAAAAATAACGTGGTTTCATGACTAAACGTTCAATGATGTGTGCTACAGAAGCCGGTTTCTCGACAAATAGGTCGAAATTGTTTGGTCCGACACGGGTTCGTTCAGTGCGCTTGTCAGAGTAAATCTACTATTCTGTACAAGATCATGGCCAAAATACTTATCGGTTTGATAAAACAAGTAAATATCGTTAACCAACCTTCGTTGTTCAATAATAACACGAAGAATACAACTCCAAATCGTCCGATGTTTGATCGATTCACTCAAATTTCAAAGAAGCAGCCATAATTGTTGTCACGTGATCAAAATGTATCAAGGCATTTCATTGGTCGGATTTTTGGTTCCGACCAATGAAATGCCTCGATACATTTTGATCACGTGACAACAATTATGGCTGCTTCCTTGAAATTTGAGTGAATCGATCAAACATCGGACGATTTGGAGCTGTATTCTTCGTGTTATTATTAAACAACGAAGGTTGGTTAACGATATTTACTTGTTTTATCAAACCGATAAGTATTTTGGCCATGATCTTGTACAGAATAGTAGATTTACTCTGACAAGCGCACTGAACGAACCCGTGTCGGACCAAACAATTTCGACCTATTTGTCGAGAAACCGGCTTCTGTAGCACAAATCATTGAACGTTTAGTCATGAAACCACGTTATTTTTCGCTAGAAAAATGTGTAATGAGCTAGATAAAGTAGACCTTATGTGATTATCTGTAATATTGACGAAGTAACTTGTGTTTTTGTGATGACAAGTAGACTTTGCCGATAATGTCAGTTGCATCCCTTGTATTATATATACATGTAAAACATAAAAAACGCTAAAAATCCCTGTGAACCCAACTATCATTTAGCAAGTGACTAATAAATCTGTCGATAAATGAGCGTGTATAAGCCATCTCTCTCTCTGTCTCTCTGTGTGTTCGTGTGTGTGTGTGTGTTCTCATTTCCCCTTAACCTTTCACCATATTACATAATGTTATAGACTCCTACAAACTAAAAGCATTTGCAAACGCTTGAATGAAATGTGGACAAGAGAATGGATGTCTCAGGGAAACGTAGAAAATATTTTGGGGAAAGGAAATGGTTACAAGCATTTTCTGTTTTTCCTACCATGTTTGAAAGTCTCCCTCTTCAGAGTCGTTAAAACCTGGGATTGTTTGGTAAAGGGTTTAACAGTCCGTTACAACTCGAGAATCCAATCTGGTAATTGATTCCTGCACTATTACAAGCGGACATGTTTTCTCACGAGACATAGCCGCGTTTGTATTTGGAAAGTTAACCCTGAAGTCGCTAAGAGCGACTTACTGACCTTTTGTGGACAATGTAGATAAAGATGCACAGAACATGCAGTCTGATCTTGGATCTACTCTGTCCGACAAGGAGATATTTTTCTCCTAGAAATAAATCTGGGATATTACGGTCTTGGGTTTTCACTATCGGCTTCAAAGTTTTAATAGGCTAATTTCTGTACAAGAGCAGACAAAATGTAGAGCTCCAGATTACTCCAGAACTCCTCAAGAAAGACTCAAGCTATAACAGTGAATTCCATCTGCTAGAGGAGTTCAATGAATGCCGTAGACATTTGTACAACATTCATCTTTTTATTTCAAGGCTGGATTCTAACATAATTTTATCAATAGTTAAAATTTCTCTGTCTAGCTTTGCTTCAGGTAATAGTTGACATATCTCATTTAAAGGGAGGTAAATAATTGTTTGTCAACTTGTCGATTATTATTAGTACTACTTAGTACCAGTAGTATAATTAATACTATTAGTATCAAACTAGTTCTTCCTTTCATCAGTCATTTACGAGTACTTAACAAGAAGGTCATTGGCCCTAAAGCGCTCACCTGAGTAGAGTCTTCTACGATTGATAAAGTTGAAGACATTCTAGTTGTGATGATGTACCTGTAAACCAATTTAATGAGTATTGATTAATAGTGACCTTACTTTTGATACAACGTGACCCAGTTTAAAAATTGTTCAAAATATTATCCAGACAGCCATTCTGGTCAAATTAGTCCCGGACTAAAAAATATGGCCTCTATAATGCAACCAAGTATAGTGCACACAAGATTTTTATAGGATTTGTCCCGATAACTTACCTTTTGATCCAACATGACCAAATTTTGAAGTTGTACTCGATATCATCAAGATAAACATTCTGACCAAGTTTCATGTGTATCGTTCTGAAAAAGTGGCCTCTAGAGTGCACACAATGTTTTCCTTAGTGACCTACTTTTTAACATGAGGTAACCAGATATGGAACTTGTCCGAGATATCACCAACACAAACATTCTGACCAAATTTCATAAGTATCACACTGAAAAAGTGGCCTCTAGATGCATGGACAAGGTTTTAATATTTAGCCCAGTGACCTACTTTTGACCCCATGTGACCCAATTTCATACTTGTCTGAAGCGTCATCAAGATAAACATTCTGATAAAGAATCTGGCCTCTAGAGTGCACAGATTCAAGGTTTTTTTAGATTTGTCCCAGTGACCTACTTTTTAACCCAACATGGCCTAAATTCAAATTTCTCTGAGATATCATCAAGGCAAACATTCTTACAAAGTTTCATAAGTATCAGACTGTAAATGTGGCATCTAGAGTGCACGTGTACAATATTTTTCTAAGATTTGTCCCAGTGACCTACTTTCCGACCCAGTGTGACCCAAGTTCGATCATGTCCGAGATATTACATTCTTACCAAGTTTCATCTGTATTGAACTGAAAATATGGCCTCTAGAGAGTACACACGGTTTTTCTGAGATTTATCCCAGTGACCTACTCTTTGACCCGCATGACCCAATTTCAAACTTGTCAGAGACATTATCAAACATTCTGAAAAAGTTTCATGAGTATTGGACTGAAAATATAGCCTCTAGAGCGCACACTGGTAACTGTTGAAGCTCGACCACGGACGACGCACGAAGGACGACGTAGGACGGACACAGCACAATAACAAAAGCTTACCTTGAGCACTTTGTGCTCCGGTGAGCTTAAAAATCGTGGGATTTCCCCTGGTAACCAGCATTTTCTCTTTTCCTACCGATGTTTTCAAAACCTTTTGTCGTGGTCGTTAAAATATGAGGTTGTTCTATACAGAGTTATGGGCGGACAGCCTATAGATATACTACAAACTCCGAGACATGTATGCTCCATAAGTTCTTGACTGTCCACAGTGATGGGGTGTTGATCTTAAATGATGGGTCGCAAAATTCAAGATCTTAATAATCTAAAAGCACTAGCGTATTATTCACTCGTACAGTACTGTATACTCGATCGCCCAGAACGACTGACTGAAACATTCCATACTGTGGCATCAAATTCGATTCCTGCATAAGTAATTTAACAAATACTTCAACTTGTTTTATCTGATAATATCCATGCATGCTCAGGCATTGTGGTACAGTGGTAATATACCTTGGGTAAAGGCTTACAAATACCAACCCCAATACTTTAAGAACTACATGGATATATGCCGTATACATAAGTGTCCATATATGCCCTTATCAAAGACACATTGAATCTTTCCCCCCCCCCCCCCACACACACACACACCTTTCATCTTGTATTCGGTCATTTAAGAATTTTTGTGCAAAACATTGTTTATTCATGACAGCTTTCAGGAAAGGGCAAAAATACCCTGCAGGCATAGGCTAGCGTTACAGATGGTACAAAATGAACGCTGGGCCGAGACCAATGTTGAATTGAGCTTTGGATTACTCCATCGCACTACCGAAATTTTCCGTTAGCGTAGAATTGCTGCTACCAGTCGTGAGATGTATTAAAAATTCATGATTTTTTTTACAAGGATGATATATGCAACAAAAGTCATGTATTTAAATTTTTCAAAGCTACAGGTAATAAAGGTTATGCTATTATCTCTTTTAAAGGGAGATAAATATTGTTCGATTTTTTTAAGCATCATTATAAATTTTCTATTGCACGAGCGTAATATAATAGCAAGCAGGCAGCCTCAGGAACTTGGTAAATTCTGGTGATATGGGTAAAAGCCTGTTACAGGGGGCTTTTAAGTTTCTATGCTGTAAATCAATATTTCCTATAAAACATGAATAAACACAGCTGGATAATGATATGAGTCATTACTCTGGCAAAAGGGGGGGGGGGGGGGGGGGGGAGTTTGATGCATCTCCGTGATGCATTATACCAAGCAAGTCATCATATAGATCTAATTATAGATCCATATAGACAATTTTGTCGATCAACCGACTATATCGTACGGTATACTGGTCCTTTGACGTACAGAAAATTGACCAGAGCAAAAAGTTTCTACCCAGGTCAGCAGGCCCTGCACGAACTGCGCATGCTGATCTGTGTCGATACGGTACGCAGATGCATTAAGCCTCCTTTTAACAGAGCATGCCCCATACATTTATTTTTCTTGCAAACGCTAACTTTAAACTGTATGGTTACTTTCAGTGACAGATGCAATATTGGGCGTTTGCAAGACATCAAATTCTGTAAAACCGAAAGGGATTATAAGGATGAAGTTTACACCTCGTTATAAATCTAAAACCGTAGCTAACTTAGTTAATCTAAAACCATAGCTAACTTAGGGAAAACTATTAGATACCATTTAAAAATTTCCCTTTTCACTTTTAGATTAGATTTAGGAGAATTTTAGACAATTTCATAGCATCATTAATATTTTATTGTGAAGATTTTTGAGTACGAATGCAAGTCACATGACTGTCACATGACCACCATTTGATTCGTAGAACAAATCCAAGATGGATGAGAAACAACGAGATTATGATTTACACGAACCTTTGATTTCCACTGAACCTGCGCTTCCTCACAAGCAATTTGGAGTTGGTAAAAGTAACTCGGGTTCTTTTCGATCGACGCTAATCACTGTTTCTTTCACTCTGCTGTTTGGAAGCGCAGGAACGCTTCTGTTTTTACTGAACTCTGCCTTGTTAAACGATTGCCACTTCAAAGTAAGTAACTTACTCACTTTTTCTTTCTATTATCAGACGACAAAATGCTAAATCTCCCCATTGCAAGGATTTGCAAACTATAAATTGAAGGCAGTATTTCTGCTAGATCATAAATTTTGGGGGGGTCATCGGTGACTCGCTCTTTGGAAGTTGGGGTGTCATTCAGAAATTTTACGCGCCATGGTCTTTAACCTTTTTTTTTTTTCACGTGTTGTTTGCCTTTGCAAGTTTGTAGACATCGCAAAATGCTAAAAGTTTTGAATGACAGTTGGGTATTACAGGTTAAAGTTGAAAATAATGACCTTGTAGAAACTGTCATCTGTTATCCGGATTACTCCAGCAAGTCAGTGACCATTACCGAGCTGGGTATAAAACGCCGACAAAAAGTTTAAGTCCGGAATCAATATATTAATATAGGTGAGATGACAGCGATGTCAAACAGAATAATGTTGTGTTTTAGACCAATACATTCAGTGTAAACCAGAAACAAATAATTCAGTGTTAGAAAGTGGGTTCGATATGAATTCTGCAGTCATAAACTTGACGATTTTGTAAGCTATATTGGTTGAATCAATCCTTCATTTTCTTTTTTAGCTCTGATTTATGTTGTGTCAAGGAAGACACAATGTATTAATTTTGTTGCGCCAGGTTTTCATTTTGCGCGTCAAAAAACGCAAAAACGCAGACTTTCTGAAACACTGTGAGGGTGACTCAAATGATGGCATATGTATTCAAAAGAATAGGAGACGTTTAATAGAAAAATCATTTTTCAAATAAGCTTACCTTCAATCTCAGGGTTTTAAAAACACCTTTGTGTATTCTTCGTCGGAAAAAAAAAATAGATCTGTCCAAATCTGAAGAATCTGCAGACGACAAAGTTAGTTATTTATTAAAGAATGGAGACATTGTGGGAAAAGGAGAAAATGCTGGTTACCATTGTTTTCAACGGTCTGCTTTCAGTAGGTCATTAGAACTTGGGATTGTGTGGTAGAGGGTTAATGTAGGATCATTTTGTTGAGTGTACATCTAGGAGAAACTGGGTTGTACAGAACTTTATTAACCCTTTATAAAACAATCCCAATGTTAAACAAACACTTAACCCTTTATCTAATGACAAAATTTCTTATCCAACCAAAGTGAAAGCATTTCCAGACAACAAATGTAGCTCAAATGATGATATCTGTCTTTGACTGGATAGAAAACATTGTGTAAAAAGGAGAAAATGCGGGTTAGCAGCATTTTAGCCATGTCCCTCAGCATTTTCAAAAGCCTTTTTTTTTTACCATATTTACTCATGATTGGCATCAGACATGTATAATGAATTATTTAGAGTATTAGTGTAGAGGTTTGTACATAGCCTGGCAAACATAATTTTTTTCCTTTTTCAAACATGATTTCTATCCTTGAAAGGCCAAATCCCACCATAGGAACCTCACTCTAACTTGTCCTCTAAAACTTACTTCAATGAGAAAACTTTTGTGACTTGTTCAGTAAAATATTTCAGACGTGACTGTTTGATAAAAGTTTCAAACATGACTTCAATGCAACTACTCAGATTTTTATAAAATCGCACCTAACTTTAAGTCCCAGGAGTAGCTAAAAGTAAACAATGGGAAGTTAAAGTGCATCTAAATTTAAATCACACCATTTAAAACTTTAAAGGATGGAAACTATTGTGATGATGACAATCTGTTATTGTACAGTCGGTCCAAGTTTAGTCTGTGGCCGGAAAATTAATTTTAAAACCAGGTAAAAAGTAAACAAAAGATAGACCCACCTGTCAATTTTTGACCTAGTTTTACAGATCATTTTTCTGCCAGTGACTAACACTTGGACTGACCATACAATAACACACTGTCATCTTTACAATAACTTCCATACTGTTAACCCTTAAGCTGCTAAGCGTGACTCACTTACCTTATGCGGACATTGTAGATCAAGATCAGACTGCAGAGAACGTGCAGTCTGATCTTGGATCTACACAGTCCGACATGGAGATTTTTCCCAAAAATATACTTCTGAAATAACAGCATTTGTGGTTTTTAGAATCAGCTTGAAAGTTTCATATCATTTAATTAGCATGATAAAGGTTAAAGGTATATCCTTACAGCAAGAGAGAAAAAAAAAAAACGCTGTTAAAATCTGATAGACCATAGAATAGTTCTAAATTTAGTCAGCTGTGTAACTATAAATCAATATGATGGCGTCATATGCTCATATCTGAGGTACTTAACCCTTTACCACACAATCCCGACTTTTAACAACCCTGAGGAAGAAGCCTTTTGAAAACATTGTGGGAAAAGGAGAAAATGCTGATAACCAGCATTATCTCCTTTTCCCCCATGTTTCCTACTCTTCCCAACACAAATTTCAGTTTTTGAGTCACGTTCATTTTGTCGTCTGCAAATGCTTTCAATTTGGACAAGTCTGAAAATTTTTTGTGTGGTAAAGGGTAAAATCCATTTTGTCTTACATGTACTGGATCTGGAGGTGAAATGGTCATTTGCCCAGTATACAATTTACAAACAGCAAAAAGTTTCAATCCATGTAAGCTACATGACAGCCTTCATAGACTGCACAGGCTGACATGGGTTGATACGTTTTTGCAGATGCATTAAGCCACCTTTTCACAGAGCATGACTCATTTGCAGATGACCATTAAGATATGGGACAATCAGACTTTCCTTTGACAGGCTAGACAACATAGGAAAATAAATTGATCCTTATCACTAATTTCTCTTTTCCCACAAGATTTGAAGAATATGGCTTCTTCCTCAGCATAACCAACAAGTATCATTTTGTAGAGTCTACAGCCACAATAAAACAAAACCAACTGGTATAATGTTCACTGTTTGAAGAGAGGCCTGTATGATCGGATTTCTTCCAGAAGCATGAAAACAAAGGTTGCTGCAGAGGCTAGCAGAGACACAATAAAAAAATAACACTGGATCAGGCCTCCAACTCTGTGGTAGATAAAATCATGTTACTTTAATGCTTAATGCACCTTTCACTACTATAGGGTTATCAGCCTGATGTCACTTCCCGTAGCCACAAGCAGCCACCATTTCTGGAGACAAAATTGATAACATAGCTACCATATTATTTTCGTGCTGTTCACAACCATTATCGTTGAGAAAAAAATACATTTTCTACAATTTAAAGCTATTATTAGTTAGGATGAGTGTTAGAAATATACTTAGGTACATGTATGATGAGTTGACAAATCTTCTTCCAGACTATTTTCATCAAACAGGTCTACCGCAAATAGATCGACCATTTAACCCTGTACTGCACAATGACGCCGTTTGACGCCCCTGGGAAAGAAGCCTTTTGAAAACATTGTGGGAAATGGAGAAAATGCTGGTAACCAGCATTTTCTCCTTTTCCCACAATGTTTTCTATCCCATCAAAGCAAAGTTGCACCATTTGAGCCACACTGAAATTGTCATCTGTAAGTGCTTTCAATTTGGACAAGGCTAAGAATTTGTCGTGTAGTAAAGGGTTAAATTTTCTAGAAATAAATTAATATTCCACACTCGGTCTAATGTAGTGTGTTTGCCTTTGCTGCCAGTTTAGATTCAGATCAGATTGCACAAAATGTATAGTCTGGTCTTTGAGATCTACACTGTCCACTTTACTGAAACACATACTGAAGACAAAAAGTAACACAAATTTGCAATTATCTGGTTGTTATTCTTGACTGAAAATGTCTATTGGGTTTATCCAACGCTTTAACCCTTTACCACACAATGACGCCTTTTAATGCCCCTGGGAAAGAAGCCTTTTGAAAACATTGTGGGAAAAGGAGAAAATGCTGGTAACCAGCATTTTCTCCTTTTCCCACAATGTTTTCTCTCCTATCAAAGAAAAATTGTGCCATCTGAGCAACATTGAAATTGTCGTCTGCAAGTGCTTTCAATTTGGACGAGGCTAAAATTTTGTTGTCTGGTAATGGGTTAAGGGTTAAAGTTAAAATACCATTTGACCCAAGTTTTACCAACTCAAGGGAGGAAGGTTTTGAAAACATTGTGGGTAAAGGATATAATGCTGGTAACTGCCATTTTCTCCCCTTCCCACTGTGTTTTCTTCTCTTTCACAGACTAATTCGATCATTTTCGCTACAACTAACATTGTCATATGCGAATGCTTTCAAGTTGGAAAAGTCTAAAAGTTTGTCATCAGGTAAAGATTTAAAGAATAAATAATCTGTACTTATATAATTGATAACTTTGATAAAATGGACTTACAAGTAAAATATAAATTCCAATTTTTCTAACAATCAGACCACTCTCAGTTCAGAGAACTGAAATTACTTGACACAGCAGTAGCTGTTGTGTAAGTTTGCAGGTGGTCAGTAGTTTATGTAAATTGCTACCCAGACACCCTTTCCCTCATTTTTAGCTGGGAAAAACCCTTTACAAGATAACAAACCTTTTCCTTTGTATACATTGTAAGACCTTACATACAAAAAATTGTAGGTAGAATGATGTATTTTTTATTCTCTTGAAATAGTAAGAAGCATCATTGGAAAGGGGAAAAAAATAAGCAGGGTCTCAAAAACACTGTCCAGATTGTTTGGTCAATGGTTAACTCTTTAGCAAAGGACAAAATTCTATACTTATCCAAGTTTAAAGCATTTGCAGAAGGCAAAATAAATGCAAATCAAAAAAATAAATTAGCCTTTGGAAAGATAGAAAACATGATGTGAAAAGGAGCAATTGACTCTAGGCTTACCCAAATCAGGGATCTTATGTACACATAAATAAGATCCCTGTCCAAATTGTCATGCATTAACTCTTCGCCAAATGACAAAACTTTAGACTAGTCCAAATTGAAAGCATTTGCAGATGACAAAATAAATGTTGCTCAATTAGAATTTGTTTGGGGACGGGTAGAAAACATTTGTGGGAAAAGGAAAAAATGCTGGTTACCAGCATTTTCTCTTTTTCCCACAATGTTTCAGAAGGCTTCTTTCTCAGGGTTGTTAAAAGTCGGGGTTGTGTGGTAAAAGGTTATGCATGTTTGTCCAAGGCCCTTGTGCAGAAATCTTGCTCAGATGCTGTATTGAATTCAGCGCCAGAATTTCTATAAATTCCACACTCACAAAAAAAAAGCTGAATTATTTTCTCCCTTAGGACAATGTTTATTAAATTTTATTATTGTATTGCTGTAGGAGCTTGTCAAGTGTCTTGCATTATGCAAGTTTGTCCCAAGCATTTGTGCCTAAATTTTGCACAGATGCTGAATTTAATTTTATAGCTTGAGAATTTCAATAATTCTAGCAAAGTATTTTCTGTTGTAGGATAATTGTTCCAGCAATCTATTATTGTGTTTACACAGGGGTTTGTCAAGTGTCATGCATTTTGCAAGTTTTCCCATGCTCTTGTCCCTAAATTTTGAACAGATGCTGAATTGAATTAAGTACCAAATTTCTATAAACTCCAGAAAAAGAAAGAAAGATTTTCTGTTTTGCAATGATTGTTACAGCAATCAGCTATTGCATTTCCACAAGCTCTTGTGCCGTATTTTGCACAGATGCTGAATGGAATTTAGCACAAAAATTTCTAAAAATTCCAGCTAAAGAATATAAAGTATTTCCTGAGCTAGGACAACTTTTATAACATTCATTACATTTGAGTTATGCTGGCAAAGAGAGCTTAATGCATCTGCCTGAAGGAGAAGGCTTTTAAAAACATTGTTGAAAAAGGAGAAATGCTGGTATTCAGCATTTTTCCTTTTCAAACATGTTTCCTACCCTCTCAAAGAACTTCGGCCCATTTGTATCGCTTTCAAGTTTGTTGTCTGCAGGTGATTTTAAGTTTGAAGAATCTAGAATTTGTTGTTTGGTAAAGAGCTTACCTAACTCTTTACCAAATGACAACATTTTGGACGTTTCCAAATTAAAAGCATTTTCAGACAACAAAATAAATGTGACTCAAAAACCGAAATTTGTTTTGGGCAAGGTAGAAAACATTGTGGTTACCAGTATTTTCTCCCTTTCCCACAATGTTTTCAAAAGGCTTCTTCTCCAGGGTCGTTAAAAGTCAGGATTGTGTGGTAAAGAGTTAACAACACAAAAATTATTGTAGATTTGTTCAATTTTAAAGAATGAGCAGAGCTTCAGTTTGAATGTAACTGAAATTACAGGATTTGTCTTTTGTAGAAAACATGAATTGAGGGAAAAGGAGAAAATGCTGGCTACCAGATTTTTCTCTTTTTCCCACAATATTTTTCATTCTTTCAGAAACAAATCCCATTCTTTGAGACACATTCAATTTTCTTGTCTGCAATGATGCTTTCAATATGGAAAAGTCTAAAATTTTATTGTCTGGTAAAGGGTTGTTTCTGTGAAAAAATAAAACTAGTTTATGAAAAAAAATCTGAAAAGGCCTTGGCCACCTTAATTTTAACACCTTTCATAAGTATGATTGCCCTTTTGGCCAAGGTAGATTAAGATCAGACTGCACAAAATCAATTATTTGAGTCTTATTTCTAGTTAGAAAACATCTGTTAGGTTTATACTGCACTTAAACCCATTTTATAACCATCAAACATCTTTAAAACCCTTTAACGTGATTGAGAAAGAAGTCTTACTTGAAAACATGGTGGAAGAAGGATAAAATGCTGGCAGCTAGCATTATATCCTTTTCCCACAGTGCTTTCCACCCTTTAACTCCTTACCACACACTCCAGACTTTTAACGACCCTGAGGAAGAAGCCTTTTGAAAATATTGTGGGAAAAGGAGAAAATGCTGGTAACCAACATTTTCTCCATTTCCCACAATGTTTTCTACCCTTTCCAAAACAAATTTCAGTTCTTGAGTTGCATTTAATTTGTCGTCTGCAAATGCTTTGAATTTGGACTGGTCTAAAATTTTGTTGTGTGGTAAAGAGTTAATCAAGAGATGAGTCCAATCATTTCTGCTGGTAAGGGGAGAGGTCAAGAGTCAGTTGTACTTAGGTGTGTGACTTCAAAATTTTAGTTTAGCTTGAGTGTGAGGCCATAAAAGTTGACCCTTCACCAAACAATCCATTTTTTTAATGACACTGAGGAAGAAAGCTTTTGAAAACAGTCAGTAAAGAAGAAAATGCTGGTATTTTCTCTTGTTCCAACCATGTTTTCTACCCTGTCTGATGGACAAATTCCATCAATTATTGCAACAATTAATTTTTTATCTTTACTTGCCTTCAGTTTTGAAAAGCGTAATATTTTGTTGCTTGGTAAAGAGTTAACCCTTTCCCAGACGACAAATTTTGGACTGGTCCAAATTGAAAGAGTTTGCAGACGACAATTTTAAATTTGATGAAAATGGCAGAAAGGTCTCAAAAAGGGTAGAAAACACTGTGGAAAAAGGAGAAATTGCTCATTACGAGCAATTTATCCTTTTCCCACAGTGTTTTCAAAAGACTTGTACTGCAGACACGCGAAAACCAGGGCTTGTTTGGGAAAGGGTTAAAAAGGAAATACCAAATCATACTATGTCAAAGCTTACATTGCAATGAATGTGTTACTCTCAAAAATAATGTAACTGAAGAAAGAGTCTTAAAAGCCAACAAAGGAGGAAAGACAGAAAGATGAAATATCCTTTATGTTGTTCATTTTTCAGTCCTGTCTGTGACCTGTGATATTACTTTAAATGACTTCATTTATTAGTAAACTTACTTAGAAAAGAAGAAAATGCTGGTTGCCAGCACTTTCTCCTTTCCCACACAGTGTTTTCTATTAACCTCTACCAATGCAGAGACAGTTCCCATCATTTGAGCCACACTGTTTTAGCTCGGCTATTATTAACCCTTTACCACACAATCCCGACTTTTAACGACCCTGAGAGGGAAACCTTTTGAAAACATTGTGGGAAAAGGAGAAAATGCTGGTAACCAGCATTTTCTCCTTTTCCCACAATGTTTTCTACCCTTCCTAAAACAAGTTTCAATGCATGAGTTACATTTATTTTGTCATCTGCAAATGCTTTCAATTTGGACTGGTCTAAAATTTCGTCATGTGGTAAAGGGTTAAAGAAAACATCAAGGTATTGTCACAGCCCTGGTGTTGTAGTCTAAGTCGCTGTCATCTGCATCACCGTCGTCATCTACCTCTTCATCGGTGTCGTTGTGCCAAAACTTTGACATTTTATAGTATCTCTAATATCTCCTAAGGGTTTCTTTTTTTTCTTTCAATTCAACAGGTTTTTAATTGCAAAAGCTGCAATCCTGATTTAGTTAATTTGAGACATAACTGCTGGCCACAATCAGACAATGTCAGTGTTAAAGAATGTATAGCAAAAGGTTGTTGCTGGGATCAGACAGAAGCAAAAAGGTATTTATCATGTTATTTTTTCAGACACTAGATAAAGGCATTTTCTATTTTTCCCACAGTATTTTTAACCTTTTTAACAAATTGAGTCATGTGAATCACACTGAATTTGTTGTAAGCAATATGCTTTCATTTTCGTTCAGTCTAACGTTTTTCTGTGTGGTACAGACTTACAATGAGTTCTAAAATCCCAAATTGTTGATAGTGCTTTTTTGGTTTGTTTTTAAGAATAGATTTAACTTATCTTTTTGCTCAAAAGTGATAAACTACACTTCCCAGACTTTTCCATGTTGAAAGCATTTCCGGTCGACAAATTAAATGTGGCTCAAAATGGGATTTGTAGTTGGAAGGTAAGGAAATATTTTGGGAAAAGGAGAAAAATGATATTTACAAGCATGGTCTCCTTTTTCCATGATTTTTCAAAACCTCTTTTTCCTTAACCTTTTACCAAACAGTAACATGTTTGAACAACTCTAACAGCTCTTGAAAACATTGCAGGAAAAAGAAAAAGTGCTGGTAACCACCATTTTCTCTTTTTCACACAATGTTTTCTACCCTTTCTATCCTTTCTGGGTAGAAGTCATCATTTAAGCCACATTCAATTTGTCATCTGCGAATGCTTTCAATTTGGACATTAGTCTTTCATTTTGTCATCTGGTAAAGAGCTTAGGATGTAAAATTTCATGATCCTGTGATAACAGGATTTAAATCATATTGGCTGTAAGCTTAGTTAGGAAAGTAGTCATATAAGTGATAATTTTTTTTTTTTATTTTCAGTGGGGCACCAAGATGCTTTTATCCAACAGGTTACCAGCTTTATACGGTAGAAAGCTTGTCAAAGTCTGGCTCTCAGTATCTGATCAATTTAGAGCAGATGAGCGTATCTGGATGGCCAAATGACATCAAACATATAGCTGTTGTGGTTACCATGGAAACACCAAACAGGCTTCGTATAAAGGTTAATATACGCTCACAACATGAGTATTTTCAGTGATAAACTGGAATCAACCTGTCTCTTTGTCTGTATCTGTCTGTCCCTCTGTCTGTCTGAAGACAAGTAGGTCCATTGTATCTTTGTGTTTTGAACTCCAGTCTCATTTTTGGTGTCATTGTATTAGAACTTTGTAGAAATACAAGGCTCGGCCATTTTTGAAGAAAACATCAAGATATTGTTAGATATTCCTGTAACCTGGTTACCGGCATTTTCTCCTTTTCCCACAATGTTTTCAAATGTCCTGTTCTCAAGGGTCCTTAAAACTCAGGATTGTGTGGTAAAGGGTTAACACACAGTCCCAAGTTTTAATAACATTAAGATTGAGGGCTTTTGTAAACATTGTGGTCACAAGACAAAATGCTGGTAACCAGCATTTTCTCCTGTTACCACAATGTTTTCTACCCTGTCAAAGAACTGTTCATTTGTATCACTTTCAAATTTGTCAACTGGATATGCTGTCAATTTGGAGCAGTCTACAATTTGTCTTTTGTTGAAGGGTAAACAGTTTCAAAACTGCAGATATCCAATGATGCATTGGTAGAGGACAAGAAAAAAGACATATGGTATGTACATTTTATCATGATGACATAATTATTTCTCCCCTTGAAGGTGTTTGATCCCCAGAATGCTAGATATGAGGTGCCCCTGGTCATTTCTGACAAGCCCAACCCATGGTATGCAATAGAGACTTTCTATGACATTGATGTACCAAGTAGTGGACCATTTTACATATCAGTCACAAGGAAATCTACTGGACAAGTACTGTAAGTTTCCTCTTTATTATTAACCCTTTACCAAACAATAAAATTCTAGCCTTCTCCAAATTGAAAGCATTTGCAGACAACAAACCAAATGTTACTTGAAAAATGAATTTGTCATTGAACCCTTTACCAAACAATCTGATATTTTAAGGGACTTTAAAATATTCTTTTTCCATTGCTACAGTGAATTCATTGAGAAGAACCCATATTCTTAATCTTTTATCACACAATCCTGACTTTTAAAAACCATGAAGGAGAAGGCTTTTGAAAACCTTGTGGGAAAAGGAGAAAATGCTAATAACAAGCATTTTCTCCTTTTCCTATAATGTTTTCTACTCTATCAGGGACAAATTTCGTCATTTAACTCTTTACCACACGACAAAATTTTATACTTGTCCAAATTGGAAGCATTTGTAGATGACAAAATAAATGTGACCCAAAACTTGAAATTTGCTGGTTATCAGCATTTTCTCCTTTTCCCACAATGTTTTCAAAAGGCTTCTCTTTAGGGTCGTTTAAAGTCGGGATTGTGTGGTAAGGGGTTAAACCATGTTTAATGTGTCATCCGCAAATGTTTTCAGTTTGGACAAGTCTAAATTTTTGTCTTTTGGTAAAGTGTTAATATAGGTTAGTTTAATTAATAATCAGTCTGATGTTTTCTCAACCCGTAGAAAGAAGGCCACAAAAAAATTTGTCGGAAAGCACAAAAAGTTCTGATGACTAGCATTTTCTCCTTTTCCCAAACAGTTTTTGATCATTACAGAGACAACTCTGTCACATTGTTGTCTGCAACTGCTTTATGCTTTTATTGTGGATGAGTCTTAAGTTTTTTATCAATTGAATGTTTTACCAACCTGTGGGACAGAGGTCTTTGAAAACATTCTAAGAGAATTGTAGAGAAATTTGAAAACAATGTAGGACAAAGGTCTTTGAAAACATAGTAGAAGAATGGTAGCAAGCATTTTATCCTTTTTCCCCAATGTTTTGTATCCCTCCAAAGACAAATCCTATCATTTTAGCCATATCCAATTTGTTGTCTACAAATGCATGTTAACTCTTTACCACACAAAAAAAATTTAGACTGGTCCAAATTGAAAGCATTTGCTGACCACAAATTCAATATGGCTTAGAAAATGGCATTTTTCTCTGACAGGACAGAAAACATTGTGGGAAAGGTAGAAAATGCTGATTACCAGCATTTTCTCCTTTTCCCACAATGTTTTCAAAAGGCCTCTTCTGTGGGGGTCGTTAACACTTGTGGGTGTGTGGTAAAGGGTTAACTGAACATGTCTAAAATCTCTTTGTCTGATAGAGAGTTCACACTATACCAAATAAGTTTTAACAACCCTGAAAAGGGAGACTTTTGAAAATATTGTGATAAAATGGATAAAATGCTGGTAAGCAGCATTTTCTTCTTTTCCTAAATTCTTTCTAACCTTCTACAAATAAATGTCTGTAAGTGCTTTTAATATGGAAAAGTCTAAAATTTTGTTATTTGGTAAAGAGTTAGTATGAACAAATGTCTCCTCGTTTTGTCTTCTTTCAAAGTGTTAACAATAAATTTTGAGAAAGAAGTAAAGTTCTTTCATTCAGATTTATTAGGTTCAGTTTCCACTTCACAGGTTTAACACAAAGGATGCAGCCCCATTGATATTTTCTGACCAGTTTATACAGGTCGGCACTAAACTCAGTACATCATATTTGTATGGTCTAGGAGAGCATATGGACGACTTCTTATTAAATACCAACTGGACAAAGAAAGTTCTTTGGACAAGAGACTTGCCACCTAGCCCAGATCCCCAAGCTGTAAGTTTTCTTTTTTCAATTCTGATTATCATATACTTTTTATCTTTAACTGTTAACCCCTTGGCAGAATTTAAGACATGTCCAAATGAAAGCATTTAAAGACAACAAATGTGACTGGAATAATGGGATTTAGATCTCTATGGGTAGAAAGCATTGTGGAGAAAGGGAAAAGTAATTATTTTCAGCATTTTCTCCATTTCTCATGATATTAAAAAATGCAGTGAAAGCATGTTGGACAGAGCTGCTAAAGATCAGACTCTGTAGAGTATGCAGTCTTAACTTGGATGTACATGCTGTTTTGTGACTTATTATGACTTGCTGCCACTTAGTTGTATGACTTAGCTCTTTATCGCACAATCCCAAGTTTCAATGACGTTGAGAAAGAAATCTTTTGAAAACATTGTGGGAAAAGGAGAAAATGTGGGTAGCCAGCATTTTCTCCCTTTCCCACAATGTTTTTCTACCCTTCCACAAACAAGTTTCAATTTTTAATTCACATTTATTTTGTTGGCTGCAATGTTAATGCTTTTCATTTTGACAGGTCTATAATTTTGTTGTTTGGTAAAGAGTCAATAAAGGAATAGAAGTAAATACTTACTATAGCCAGTCTGATAGACTTATCTCTCTTTGAGGACTCTTGTGCTTATGTAATAAGAAAATGAACAAGTCTTGCAAGACAGCACGATGATATTCGAACCTACAAGGTGCCTGCAACTGAGCGAAATCGTTAACTTACCCGTAACAGAAAAGAAAATGAGAAATGAAAGCCTTAATATACTTATTGGACACTGAATAGCAATGAAATGTGGCTTCATTAGTACAGATGGCTATGTTTGATTGTACTACATACATGTATATGATGCCATTGATTTTTGTTTACCCGTGGTCCTGGTAGTAGGTCTGAATGTGCCTTTAACTTAACTCTTTACCAAACGACAAAATTTTCAATTTGTCCAAGTTGAAAGCATTTGCAGACGACAAATCAAATGTGACTTAAATGGTGGGATTTGTCTGTGATAGGTTAGAAAACATTGTTGGAAAAGGAGAAAATGCTGGTTACCAGCATTTTCTCCTATTCTCACAATGTTTTCATAAGGCCTCTTGCAAAGGGTAGTTAAAAGTAGGGATTGTGTGGTAAAGGGTTAAAGAGTTCCAGTAATGGAAATAAGAAGTATTTGGAATTGACCAGGTTAAACATTTATGTGTTTTGTCATAGTACATGTATGTTAATTTCTAGAAGAAAAGTAAAAAGTTTGCTGTGCTTTTTTGAGAATTGTTAACAAATAATTTTGAACATATCCCTTTCCCATAGAGCAAATTTTGAAGTCCTTTAGATTGAAAGCAACTGCAGACAACAAATTTGAAGTTGGCACAAATGAGCTAGAGTTTTCGAATAGAAAAAGTTGTGGGGGGCAAAGGAGAAATTGCTTGTAACAAGAAATTTCTCCTTTTCTGACAATGTTTTCAAATGCATTTTTCTCAGGGTTGTTAAAACATGGGGTTGTATGGTAAAGGGTTAAATGATGATTTACAGAAAGATGTGAACCTATATGGCGTCCATCCATTTTACCTAAACATAGAGTCAGACAACAATGCGCATGGAGTGTTCTTACTGAACAGTAATGCTATGGGTAAGCGTATTTATCCCTTAATTCTTTACCAAATGACAAAATTTTGGACTGGTCCAAATTGAAAGCATTTGCAGACAATGTTAAATTTGTCTGAAATGATGCTGTCTGTGAAAGTGTAGAAAACCTTGTGGGAAAAGGAGAAAATGCTGGTTACTGGCATTTTCTCCTTTTCTGACAATTTTCAAAAGACTTTTTCCTCAGGGTTGTTAAAACTCATTATTGTATGTTAAAGATTAACCAAACAATCCCATGTTTTGATGACCCTAACTTTTAACTTTTTACTGAAGAACATAATTTTAGACTAGAGCAATGCCATCTAATACATGTATTGACCCCCTTCAGTTATTGACCCTCCATAACTTCTACCCATAAATCCTCATATTTTACCACTTGAAGAACACCAAATCATGAAGCAATTTATTAGTCATTTTACCTCTCCTCTTTATGCGTTGAAATTTCAAGACATGCCACCAGAAGCATTTTGAAAATGTTAAATAAAAAATTATGGCAACCAATAAGGTGAGCATAATTTTGACGACCTTTTCAAGTACTTAATTAAATGTATTTATAGCTGTTTCTACACAAAATTGTTCAGGAAAAGCATCATAGACGTAGAGAATAGCTGTAATATCTGCATATCTCCGTTTAACAACAAATTACAGTAGGGTTGATAATATGTCATGCATTTGATACATTGCATCATTTATCAACCGGTTGCCTGTAAATTACTTTAAATGAATAGTATCCTTTGGATAATATTTAATTAGATGCATACTGAGCCACTTCATTCTGAATAAACTATCTGTATTTGTAATAAAACTTGCTTAAAACCTTAAAAAATGATTTAAAAAAAAAGGTTAACATATTTCAAGTCAAGGTAAACTTGCAAAATTACCCAAGCACAGGTAAAATGAGTCAAAAAAAGTGCTGCATGCTCCATGGTCCTTGGTAAATAGGTGGAGAGATAAGCAGCCTAAGGAATAGCAAAGGAGCAGCTGCTTTAAAAATGTTTGATGTACCTAAACAGAAAGTTGGTCAGGGTCGATAAATGATGCAAGGGTTGATATATGCTATTCTAACCCTTGAAATAATACAGAAAATTTCATTGGTTTAAGTTGGCAAAGTATGCTATAAAAGCACTGAAATGACCAATGGAAAAATACTTTTTCATATGATACCTCTTGATGGAAAATTTGTTGATAACTTTACAAGGCACAAAAAACGAAGCTTAAAAGGTTGATAGTAGGTGCGTTGCTCTTGCAGATGACAAAATAAGTGTGACTGAAAAACTGAAATTTATTTTGGGAAGGGTAGAAAGCATTTTGGGTAACCAGCATTTTCTCCTTTTCCCACAATGTTTTCAAAAGGGTACTTTCTCAGGTCCTTAAAAGTCGGGATTGTGTTGTAAGGGGTTAATTTGTCATTTGTAGACTTTTTCAATTTGAACCAGTCTAAAATTTTGTTGTTTGGTAAAGAGTTAAGCCACATTCAATTTGTCATCTGCAAAATCTAATCCGATTTGGACCAATCTTAATTTGTCATATGGTAAAAAAATAACCTTTATCAGACATAAAACTGATTCTTCCATATTGAAAAAATATGTAGATGACAAAGCTAAATTAATAGATCATAGAAAACATTGTAAAATGAGTATTAAATGATGTATATTGCCCTTTTTCCACAGTTGTTAAACATACTGGGTAGTTGTAAAAATTTGGTAAGGCTTAAGGCATTCCAGCCTTAAAAATTAAGATTTAGCTGGTCCAAAAGCTTTTAGAAAACACTGTGGGTATAAGTGAAATTGCTATTAATGAGAAATTTCTCCTTTTCTCACAATTTTTTTACGCTGTCATAAGTTTTGCTCTTTTGTACAAATTTATAATTTATTGTCTCCAGATGCTTTCAAATTTGAAAGTCTAATGTTTGTAATAATGGAAAAGTTTTAAGATGTATTTTATTTCAAACTGCAATGCCTCTGACTGAAAAAGAAGATAAAAAGAAGGTGAAAAGAAAGACAGTTTGAGAGAGAGGTGGGGGGAGGGAGTGGGGGTTAAGAACATAGCTCTGAAGAGAAGTAAGAAGAAAATAAGACTGTCCTAGTTAAAATAAAGAAATAAAGTCTCCTTTTGCTTTAGATTTGAGGTTTGAAATGTTGATGAAATATATATGCTGCAGTTACTTTCATTTGCGCTTTATAATTAACAGGAACATCTTTTATCTGTGTCTAGAGGTAGAACTTGCATAAAGATTCAAAATAATGTTCTTTTCCAAATATTTCAAATGAAGGTCAGACAATTCACTGAACCATGAAATCTTGAGCTTGCACATTTTATTTTGTCTTTCTTTGTTTCTAGAAATTGAGATTCAGCCTTCACCAGAACTGACATACCGAACTATTGGGGGGATTCTAGATTTCTACATCTTTACCGGCCCTTCACCCATAAATGTTGTCGAACAGTACACAGAACTTATTGGACGACCCTTCATGCCACCCTATTGGTCTCTTGGATTTCATTTGAGCAGACATGGTTATGGAGGAACAAAGATACTGAAGGAGGTCATAAAAAGAAACAGAGATGCCAAAATGTATTATGTAAGTTATGTTTGTCTTGAAAGTCAAAGCAAAGATTTTGTCTGCCATTTACAAAATCTGTTCAACTCTTATCCTGCTAGATAAGTAAAATGAAACTTTCAGGCCAATCAAAAAGACTTGGAAAATAGTCAAAACATGGAAATGACTGCTTTAAAGGGTTATCCTCCTACCAAACGACAAAATTTTAGACTTGTACAAATTGAAAACTTGTGCAGGTGGCAAAATTATTTGGACTCAAAGGTAGAAATAAGCTTTTGGAAAGGTAGAAAGTATGTGGGAATAAGAGAAAATGCTGAGTTGCCAGTATGTTCTCCTTTTCCCCCACAATGTTTTCATCAGTGATCTGCCTCAGGTTCGTTAAAACTCAGGATTGTGTTGTAAAGGGTTAAGACACAATCTACTAAATAAATGAAAAGACTAGTACATGTATAATACAAGCACTCAAACTTCAGTCTTAAGATAGTATAGGTTCAAGATTAGATAGCACATTCTGTTCAGTTTAATCTGAGTCTTTGTTTTCAACAAATGCTTCTAGAGTATGGTCAGAAATAATTCTGCATGGTTTTGAACTTCAGGTCTCATAATTTGAGTTGGTAATGAGTTAACCCTTTACCAAACACTTCCTGACTTTCATGACCCTGATAAAGAAGACTTTTGAAAACATTGTTGGACAAGGAGAAAATCATTAGTTTTAATGACCCTGAAAAAGAAAGCTTTTGAAAACATTGTGGGAAAAGGAGAAAATGCTGAACCAGCATTTTTTTTTCTTTTTCCACAATGTTTTCTACCCTATCAAAGACAGAAATCACTATTTGAGCCACATTTGATTAGTCGCCTGCAAATGCTTTCAGTTTGGTCTAGTCCCAAATTTTGCTGTTTGGTAAAGAGTGAAAAAACCCAGACAAACAGGGTTATAGCAAAACAATATTAGGTAAGAAAGCCATGGTTGTATATACCTGTAAGCCAACTATCATTTCAGGACAGCCAGTGGGTGGACTCTGATGCCATGAGGTCCCAGCTAGACTGGACATATGACTCCAAGGGTATCTGGAAAGGCTTATTAGATGTGGTCAAGGATTTACATGACCATGGTCAGCATTTTAACATGTTAGTGGTATGTATGGACTATTATTGATCTTAACTCTGTATCAAATGACAAAATCTTAGACTGGTCCAAATTGAGAGCATTTGAAGACAACAAAGTAAATGTGGTTTTAACCCTTTACCACATGACAAAATTTCAGACCTGTCTAAATTGAAAGCATTAATTTTGCAGCTGATAATTTCATTGTGGCTCAAATGATGTGATGTTTCTTAATAGGGCAGAAAACATTGTGGGAAAAGGAGAAAATGCTGGTTACCAGCATTTTCTCCTTTTCCCACAATGTTTTCAAAAGTTTTCTTTTTAAGGGTCGTTAAAACCTGGGATTGTGTGGTAAAGGGTTAATGATGGAATTTGTATTTCAAAGGGTAGACAAGACTGTCTTGAAAGGAGAAAATGTTGGTAACCAGCCTTTTTTCTTCTTTTCCCACAAGGTTTGTTTTATTCAGGGGTTTCTCAAACACTGGGCTGTTAGATGAATTACAATGGGACTGTTACTAAACAAATAGCCATGTTTTGAATTAGTCCTCTGTGTCAGGAGTTGTGAAATCGTGGTATTGTTGGATAAAGAGTAATAGTGGAAGAGAGTTGCTAAATAAATACATGTAGGAGTAATGAATTAGGGTTTTCAACCCTTTACCAAACTCTCCTGACTTTTAATGTCACTGAGGAAGAAGTTTTTTTGAAAACATTGTGGGAAAAGGAGAAAATTCTGGTAACCAGCATTTTCTCCTATTCCCACAATGTTTCCATCCTTTCAGATTCCCATCATTACAATCACACTAAAGTGGTCTTCTGCAAATGTGTTCAATTTGGACAGGTCTAAAATTTTGTCATTTGGTAAAGAGTTAAGGCCTTTGAGACTAAAGTTACAAAATTACATTCTACTAGTTGTGATATTTTTAAGATTTCCTACATGATCAAAAATGGCTGCCAGGTATACAGCATTTTCTCCTTTTCTCACAATTTCTTCTACTCTCTCAAAGACAATTTCTTTCATTTGAACCAAAATCAGTTTGTCTTCTGCAGATTCTTTCAATTTGGACAAGTCTAAATTTTTGTCATGTGGTAAAGGGTTAACCACGTAAATACATAATTTCTACTGTAGATGGCTTTGCAAAAGAAAAAGATTGCAAAAGCAGCATTGTTTTTTCACTTTTTACCATATGACAACATTTTAAACCTGTCTTTATTGAAAGTATTTGCAGAAGACAAATTCAATGTCTTTAAAATTATGGGATTTGCCTGTGAGACAGTGCAAAACATTATTTGAATTAGAGAAAATGCTAGTTACCAGGATTGCTTTGTAAAAGATTAACAAGCGGTAACTATTGTTCTTTTTCTCAAGATATTCTCTAGGTAACTGAAATAAAAGATGTTGGCAAATATTTTAAAGTTGTTTCACCTGTGCTTATTTGTGATTGGTTTGAAATCACTTAAATGCACAATACCAATATTTGGTATATATTTAGCATGAAAGTAAGTTGTAAGTTCTGCAATTTATGCCTTATCATCTCACAATCTATTTTATGTTCAACATTGACAGGATCCTTTTATCAGTGTAAACCAGTCTGTGGGAACCTATTCACCATATTTTGATGGACTAGCTTCAAATGTTTTTATCAAAACACCAAATGGAACTAGTAATTTAGTTGGATTGGTAAGTGTGCTCTTTGCTTCAGGTTCATACCCCCCATAGGTTTATTTAACTCTTTCCAAAGTTGGTAGCTCAGTGGTTAGCATATCTGATTTGTGACCTGGCTGTTTTAATTCAATACCCATTTGTGGCAAACTTTCTTTCCAGCAATTTTTTCGCCTCTCACCTCTCATGCATGTGAGAAAAGTAGTCAGTGGCTTGGAAATAAAGTTTTGTCATACCAGGAAGAATGTGTATAGGTACACTGGCCTCTGTGATATGACCTTAGCTGTTAAAACGGCATAAAACTCCGACACAAACAAAACCTCTCTACTCCTTTAGACCACCAATTTAAAATATCTGCAGAAGACCCTGTATATGAAAAGGTAAGAAACATTGTGGGAAAAGGAGAAAATGCTGGTTAACAGCATTTTCTCCTTTTTCCACAATATTTTCTGAAGTCCTTTTCCTTCGGGTTGTTAAAACTCTGGATTATGTGGTAAAGGGTTAACTCAATATCAAACAACAAAATTTAAGACTTACCTAAATTCAAAGCATTTACAGATGACAAAATAAATGTGACTAAAAAATAGAAATTTATTGTTTGACAGGTAGAAAACATATGTGAAAAGGAGAAAATGTTGGTTAACCAGCATTTTCTCCTTTTCCCACAATATTTTCAACAGTCCTCTTCCTTGGGGTCTTTTAACCCTTTACCACACAATCCTGGGTTTTAACAACCCTACAGAAAAAGCCTTTTGAAAACATTGTGGGAAAAGGAGAAAATGCTGGTAACCAGCATTTTCTCCTTTTCCCACAATGTTTTCTACCCTTTCAAAAACAAATTTCAGTTCTTTTAGCCACATTTTTTTTGTCGTCTGCCAATGCTTTGAATTTGGAGAAGTCTAAAATTTTGTCGTTTGGTAAAGAGTTAAACTCAGAATTTTGTTGGACAGGGTTAATATATGAATACAAATGTACATGAAAGTTCACACAAATACATGTGAAAACATTTTGACTAAAATAGCAGAGTAGTAGTGTGTTACAAACAAATTCTCTTTGGCCCAAATGTGTACCAAAGTAGGCTGTTGCAAGACAAAAAAAAGTTATCTACAAGAGGTAATGGAATGAAACACACCTGCCCATTTTTTTATTGCTTTACAATCATTTGTTTACAGGGCTGGCCAGGCAATGTTGTATATATAGACTTCACAAACCCAAATACTTCATCGTACTGGACGAGACATGCCAAAGCCTTCTATGATTTAATACCATATGATGGGCATCTAATTGTAAGTGTTCTTTTCATGTATACTGTAAAATGTCAAATTTTGTATAAACATTTCTTGCGTTCAACCTTTTTCCAATCCTTGAAAGAAATATCTAGCTCACGAAACAAACCAGTCAGACATGACCACATTGCATAGATAGGGTACTGAATGCAAACAACAAATGTAAGTTATTTTAATCTAAATGCCTCAGTCATATTTACAGTCTGTTATGTCCCTTATTGACGCTACCCCACTAATTAATGCTCCATAGACATGCAAATGTTCTTTAATTGATTTCATGAACCCCTGACTATCCGAAGATACATACTTTTCCCACAATTTTTTCTACCCTATTAAGGACAAATTTGATCATTTGGGTCACGTTTAATTTATCGTTTGCTAATACTCTCAATTTCGACCTGTCTAAAATTTTATTGTTTTGAAGAGTTAACAGAAAACTTATTTCATACATAGAGTTAAATGATACTTAAGAATAATTTATGTTTCATCTGCACACTCCAACAATTGACTATGCAGAATGACCAAGGCCTAAGATTGGAATGTCTTGAATCTGTTGCACAGTCATCTCTGCCTGTAGAAAATTTCAACCATTAGGGCACCGAATGAACCTGTCAGACATTTTCACCCTAGAAATACAACCCAAATAATTGCAATTTTATGGTTACTATTGGCTACAGTGATTCAGCAAAGCAGACAGTGTAGATCAAAGATCAGGCTGCACTTTTTGTGCAGCCTGATCTTGATCTAACTGGCCACAAATGCAACTATAGTCATAAAATGTGCTTTAAGGGTTAATATGGAGGAAGTATATTATTATGTAATGGGGTTAGGTGTTAGCTGCCCTTTGAAATGCATTGCAAAAGAACTGCTCTAATACATGGATCCGTGGCTATGAGATAAACCGACTTCCTTGGTTACCGTCGTTAAGGGCTCACAAACAAACGCAGTAAACACATATACAGTATAGCAGAAAGGCTACTTAAATCGTGCTGTCATGCCTGTTTCTTTCGATTAAATTCCGGAAAAATTTTCTTTTTCATATGTTTCTGCTGATGATAGATTCTCGGCAAGAAATATATGGATACTTGAACTTATTTACACAAGGATTTGTACAAAAAGTGTGAATTTCAGGGGCTACGGACAATGTAATACATGTGCCAGCAACGTTTTGAACTTCTACGAGAGAGAATGAAGTACCACATAATCCTCAGATTTTCCTAAAAATAATAGAATGAAAGATGATCAATATTTTTGTAAGGCTTGTTAGGTTGTCTCAACATCGTATTCGATAATAAATTACACTATATTACAAGCATTTTGAAATATTTATAGATTGTCTCATTCAACAGAGAGGTGGAAGTCTGAGAAATGTTTAAATTTCAAGTTAAGGGAAAACGGTTGCCTGACGATTTTAAATAAGTGTAAGGTGTGCTGCCAATTAACAAACTTGTTAATATCATTGGCGGTAGTTTGTTCTAGCTTATGATATACTGAAGACAACGGGTGGTAGAGTGGATTACAGCGGCAATCAAACACACATCCTATCAGTTAACAGTTTACCGACATACCCTTTCAAATGGCAGATGTGCTAATCCACTTAAATATGGCCAAGGCAAAAGCTGATTTAATTAACATAAGTTGCCTTTTGAGCTAAACTTCCAAAACTGTACACAACAGAACTAACTCTGTTTCATAATTGAAATCTACATGTACCTTCAGTAAGAATACACGTAAATGTACTTTATTTAAGTAGCAGCTGGTTTGAATCCAAGAATAAACTGCGTTTTTTGCACTCTGATCTGTATCTACACATTCAGCATTCTTCATGCACCAAGGGTTAATGTTAACGTCAAACTTAAACATTGATGACACATGCCCCTTTTTTGATGTGCAGATGTTATTAAACAAGATTAACTATTTGAATGAACATACTTTCTCTGTATTAGTATTTCATATATTTTACCTTTGTTTTCCACTGTAAAACAGTTTAAGTTTTTTCGAAGAGTTTCAGGGGGAAAAAAAAAACTAACATTAATTAATCCATTGCGTAATATAGCGTTGATCAAACTCTTTGCTCATGTCCCATTGTCAATCATAATCATAATCCACACTTATAATCTCTTCGTATATCTCATGTAAGCAGTACACGATTGCAAAGCACATCTTTTAAACTTTTTCCTAAAATTCAAGCGTTGTAAACACACATAATATCGCACTTCTCCCTCATTAACAGTCGCTTGTTTGTGAGCCAAAATAGCAGACAGCAAGGCTGCACATCGGGCCAAATAAATGCGATTGATTGGTCGAATATCGATTTCCACGGATCCATCTATATTGGTCTCTGGCCATAGAAGTTTGAGCTTCAACTCTTTTCAGCCTTCTGCTCCAATGATGATATTGAGAACCCAACTCTTTACCAGACAGCAAAATATTAGACGTGTCCATATTGACAGCATTTGTAGAGGACAAATAAGACATGGCTCGAATTTTGTAACATGTCTGTGGAAGGGTGGAAAACATTGTGGGAAAAGGAGAAAATTCCACTTTTTCTCCATTTCCCTAAATGTTTTCAAAAGTTTTTTTTTTTTCCAAAGGGATGTTGAAATATGTAACTGCGATTGTTTGGTGAAGGGTAATAAAAGGGCATAGTCCTTATCTCTTTACCAAACAACAAAGTTTTGGAATGGACCAAATTTAAAGCATTTGCAGACAACAAATCATATGTTGCTGAAATGATGATTTCTCTTTTTAATAGGGTAGAAAACATTGTGGGAAAAGGAGACAATGCAGGTTACCAGCATTTTCTCCTTTTCTCACAATGTTTTCAAGTTTTTTCTTTCAGGGTCGTTTAAAGTCGGGATTGTATGGTAAAGGGTTAACTTAGATGTATTCTCACATAAATCTTGTAATACTTGGTCATCTTTTCTCCTTGGATTTTACAGGATATGAATGAACCATCCAATTTTGTAAATGGTAGTATTGAAGGTTGTCCAAATAACACTTTAGAGAATCCACCCTTTGTTCCAACAAGTAGGTTGATCTTTATTTCATTAATCCTTTGATAAATTACAAGTATTTGATAACATGGTGTGCAAAGAAGAAAATACTGGTAACTGGCATTTTCTTCTTTTTGTACAATTTTTTCTACACATCAAAGACAAATCCAATTGCTGAGCAACATGGCTAGAAATTTGGGGGTCGCAGGTTTGAATCCCTAGCTTTGCCACTTTATTTTGAGGATTGATGACATTCATTATAACAGGCTTCATTCTTCTCTCACCACTGATCATTGTTTTGATGATGGTTATGTAGGAAAGCAGCCAATGGCTTGGGAAAATTATTGTGCTACGCACTGTTGTAACAAACTCAGGTAAGCATGGATAGGTGCACTGGCTTGCTGCAGTATTACTGAAATAATATTGAGAATGACATTAAACACCATATAAACAAACATACAATCTAGTCATCTTATAGTTCTTCATCTGAAAATATTTTTGAAATGGAGGAGTCTGCAATTTTGTCGTTTGGGAAAAAGTTAACTCTTTACCAAACAATAAAATTTTAGACCTGTCAGAATTGAAACCATTAGCAGACAAAAAGTCAAATGTGACTCAAAAACTGAAAATATTTTCAGAAGTATAGTAAGCATTGTGGGAAAAGGAGATATTGCTGGTTACCAGCATTTTCCCCTTTTCTTACATTGTTTTCAAAATGCCTCTATCTCAAGGTTGTTGAAACTCAGAATGTGTAGTAAAGGATTAATTGACCCTTTATCACACAACCCCGACTTTTAACGACCCTGAGAAAGAAGCCTTTTGAAAACATTGTGGGAAAAGGAGAAAATTCTGGTAACCAGCATTTTCCCCTATTCTCACAATGTTTTCTACCCTATCAAAGAAAAATTGCACCATTTGAGCCACACTGAAATTATCGTCTGCAAATGCTTTCAATTAGGACTAGTCTAAAATTTTGTCGTCTGGTAAGGAGTTAATACATTTGACAAGTAATACAAATTTGATTGTGCTTTTGTTATTCAGGTATAAAAGAAGGCATACTGAGGGCAGAGACTATATGCGTCTCGGCCAGACAATATCTCTCCATCCACTATAATATACACAGTCTGTATGGTCACAGTGAGTCCATAGTGGCCAAAAAGTAAGTGCTTATCTACACCCTGTTTAACCCTTTACCACACAATCCCGACTTAATGACACTAAGGGAAAAAAAAAAAACCTTTGAAAACATTGTGGGAAAAGGAGAAAATGGTGATAACAAGACAGATCATGAACTATACTGTCCACAAAGGCATCTAAAGTTGTGAAAGTACTTTGTGAGAGGTACTTTAATGGTTAGTCAGTCATCCTCTGTTTACCTGTTTGTAAGCCTGTCAAAATTCTCCTTTAACCAGACAAGGCTAAGGATGAAAGCTTTTGAAAGCATCATGGGAAAAGAAGAAAATGCTGGTAACTGGCATTGTCTCCTTTTCCAACAGAGTTTTCTACCCTTTCAAGGTAAAAATTCTATCGTTCGAGACAGATTTAATTTGTTATCTGCAGATGCTTTCAATTTGGAAAAGTATAAAATTTTTTGGTCTGGTAAAGTTTTTAAAAGTGAAACTAACAATACAGAAAACTTCTGATTCATTGCACAATGTTTGCCTGCCCCTGTATTTAAAACCAGAAGATTTTTTAAAAGACTTCTCAAATTGGCTTAACTATTATTAGTAACTATTATTAGTGACTTTGGAAAAATTAAAATTTATTAGAAGAACCAGTAAAATAAGTTATTGTTAAATCTGCTATTAGAGCCATCATGTCCTAAAGTTAGATTAACTCTTTATTAGACAATAAATGCTTAGACTTGCCCAAATTGAAAGCTGTTTCAGATGACAAAATACGGCTGAAGTGATGGGATTAGCCTTTATAAATGAAGAAAACACTGTGGGAAAAGGAGTAAATGCTGCACATCAGCCTTCCTCTGCAGGATCACTGATTATTAGATACTTGGATATTAGGTCACATTGACCTTATTCCAGGACACTGGACACAGTTATTGGAAAAAGAAGTTTTGCGATAACAAGATCATCCTATGCCGGAACTGGGGTTCATGCTGGACACTGGTCAGGGGACTGCAATTCTGAATGGGGTCAGCTTAATAAAAGTATATCAGGTTAGGCAGTTTGACATTTGAATGTATTTTGTATTATAACAAATTAAATAGAAATATATTGTTGTGCATGCCTAGTGTTTAGTAGGGTAATGACATGTGAAGCCACCAGATGTATACATGCAGAAGGGAAATGGTAGCATTATTGTAGCCACTTGCATAAAGCAACAACATGCTTGCTAAAAACAAACAATCAAGTCCAAAGGAGACAGTCTCAATGAAGGGCACCCCACCTGCAAGTATCAGCATTGATCTACAGGTTTAAGTATATCTCAGTATTAGCATGTAACCTACATGTATCCATATTGAAATGCGTGTGACATTAATGGTCCTTAATAATGCGCCAAACGAAGCCAATACCTAAACTTAACCCTTTCCCAAACGACAAATTTTGGACTGGTCCAAATTGAAAGAGTTTGCAGATGACAATTTCAAATTTGATGAAAATGGCAGAAAGTTCTCAAAAAGGGTAGAAAACACTGTGGGAAAAGGAGAAATTGCTCGTTAAGAGCAATTTCTCCTTTTCCCACAGTGTTTTCAAAAGACTTGTACTGCAGACACGTGAAAACCAGGGCTTGTTTGGGAAAGGGTTAAGGTTTGGTTTTACATGAACCTGTAACAGTCCACAACCTGGAATAAATGGATGAGTGATACACTTAGATACAGATTAAATATAGATTAGATATAAATGTGGATAACTGCCTTCAGTTACAAATAATTAGATTTAAATCTGTACCACACTACCAAATTTTTGCTTGGTTCAAATTGAAAGCATTTGAAGACAACAAAGTAAATGTTACTCAAAACATAAAATTTGGCTATCAAAGTGTAGACAACATTGTGGGAAAAGGAGAAAATGCTGGTTACCAGCATTT
The DNA here is from genome assembly GCA_945859785.2 of Tridacna gigas. Taxonomy (NCBI): domain Eukaryota; kingdom Metazoa; phylum Mollusca; class Bivalvia; order Cardiida; family Cardiidae; genus Tridacna; species Tridacna gigas. The sequence continues at coordinate 43,305,750 of OX244030.2, read as the reverse complement.
TCTCCTTTTCCAACAATGTTTTCAAAAAGCCTTCTTCCTCAGGGTTGCTAAAAGTCAGGATTTCGTGGTAAAGGTTTAATTCATCTGCACCTAAATTTTGAATAATCAGGTTTAAATCACCAGCGCCTGAATTATGACAATTTTCTAAAATTTCATGCGGACTAAAGGGACCTACAGACCATTTGGATACAATACAGACAATAACAGACTCTACAGATGTTATAATAGATCATTATGGATGAAATTGATTATTACTGGTGGGACATCTGTAGCTTCTGCAGGATTGGTTTGTGTGCGTGTGACTGTGGCATGAGCAAGAAGGCCTTTGAAAACATTGTTAGAAAGGAAGTGTTTTCTCCCCTTACAAGGACAAATTCCATTGTTTGAAATGTGTTTGAATTATTTTGGGCAAATGCTTACAATATCAGAAAAATCTTAAATTTTGTCATTTGGTAAAGAGTAAAGTACTTAAAGTACTCAAGGTGAGTTTTTGTGGTTGTGGTGTGTCTGTCGTGCCGTCATCAACAATTTATTACCATGATTGTGTGCTCTCTAGAGGCCACATTTCAGTCCAATACTCAGGAAAATTAGTCAGAATTTTTGTCTAGATAATGTCAGGGACAAGTTCAGTATTGAGTCATGCCAGGTTACAAAGTAGGTACAAGGGACAAATCTTAGAAAAACCTTGTGCGACTCTAGAGACCAGAGTTTCAGTGTGATACTCATGAAACTTGGTCAGAATGTTTGTCTTGATAATACATGTATCTCAGACAAGTTTGAAATTAGATCACATTTGGTTGAAAAGTAGATCACTGGGACAAGTCATGGAAAAACCTTGTGTGCACTCTAGAGGCCACATTTTCAGTCTAATACTCATGAAACTTGGTCAGAAAGTTTGTCTTAATGTCATTTCAGACAACTTTGAAATTGGTTCACATCAGGTCAAATAGTAGGTCACAGGGATGAATCTAAGAAAAACCTTGTTAGCACTCTAGAGGTCACATTTTCAGTCTTATACTTATGAAACTTGTTCAGAATGTTTGTCTTGATGACATTTCAGACAAGTTTGAAATTAAGTCAAGTTAGATCAAAAAGTAGATCACTGGGTTAAGTCTTTGAAAAACCTTGTGTGCATTCTAGTGGCCCCATTTTCAGTCAGATACTTATGAAAGTTGGTCAGAATCTTTGTCTTGGTGATAACTTGGATAGTTTGAAATTGGATTATATAGGGTCAAAAAGCAAGTCATTGGGACAAATCTAAGAAAAATCTTGTGTGCACTCTAGACGCCACATTTTCAGTCTAATACTCGTAAAACTTGGTCAGAATCATTTTCTTGATAATATTCCAAATAAGTCTGAAATTGGGTCATATTGGGTCAAAAAGTAGGTCACTCGGACAAATCTTTGGAAAACAATGTTTGCACTCTAGAGACCACATTTTCAGTCTGATACTCATGAAAATTGGTCAGAAAGTTTGTCTTGAAGATATATGGGACAAGTTAAAAAATTTGGTCATGTTGGGTCAAAAAGTAGGTCACAGGGACAACTGTTAGAGAAGCCTTGTTTGCACTCTAGAAGCCATATTTTCAGTCTGAGATGCATGAAACTTGATCAGAGTCTTTGTCTTTATGATAACTTAGGCAAGTTTGAAGTGGGGTCACATTAGATTAAAAAGTAAGTCATTAACAGTCATGTGTTTATATCATCACAACCAAGACGTCTTCAACTTTATCAGTCCTAGAGGACTTTACTCAGATGAGCGCACTATGGCCAAAGGCCCTCTTGTTTAAATTTAGGTATGTTGAGTTTCCAGTTATTTGGAATCCCATTCTGGGGTGTGGATATTTGTGGGTTTGGGAAGAACACTACCCCAGAAATGTGTGCCAGATGGTTCCAGCTCGGAGTCTTCTACCCATTTATGTGGAACCATAATGAAATTGGGTTTAAGGTACAGTTTTTAGCCTTGTAGTCTTAGCCACCTCCCTTTTCAAGTAGGCCACTTAAAAACAAAGTGATCTATCCAATCATTATGGATATTTGTCAAACTATTTACCAACATGATTCTAGGTCAAGTTTGATACCAAGACATCTTTGGTCAAAACTACTGGTAGGTCACAAAGTCAAATTAGTGATTTTGTTTTCCATCATGAAGCCAAAGGTTTCATAAAATCTTTTTGACACTGTGTCAGGATGGTGATTAATGTCCTGTTGATATTGGTCTCCTTTCATCATTGAGAAGCCACAGCATAATCTAATCTTTGTGTTTGTCAGAATAGGCCCATAAGGCCATGGCTGTCAAAGATATTTTTTCAGAAAACTCTATGTTTACAAACAATGCTCAAACCAGCACTTTTGTTCCTTCTTTCTGTTGTAACTTTTGGGACTAAACAACAAAAAGATATATCAGGTAAATAATAGAGGTCTATTCTGGTTCTTGTGCTTACTTACAGGATCAAGACCCTGGAGCATTTGACAGACAACATCAAGACATCATAAGAAAAGCCCTAGAACTGAGATATTACTTACTGCCTTATTTATACACCATGTTGTATGGATACCATGTACATGGCACACCCTTTATCATGCCATTGTTCTTTTTGTGAGTATAAACTAAATTTTATGTTATTATACCCTTCTACTTTACAGGCTTCTTTAACGGCCCACTAGCAGCTAAAAGTAGACACTCAGAGAGTCAAAATACAGGCAAATTATATATTATACCATCTGAAAGTATAGAACTTATTATGAGTCTGACCATAGGCTATTTTAATTCCATTGGTCTATCACAGAACACCAAAATTTTCATTTCTCGATCATCAGACACTGATACTGAAATTAGCACCCAGGCACGATGGTGAATTCATGTGAGTTACAATTTGCTGCAGGATTATGAATGTGTGACATCAGCGCATGGCAGTCATGGAAAATATAGGAGTCATTTGAAACTTTTAAATGTCGAGGAACAAAAGAAAACATTTCTGAACCGAATTTGTTTTGTTTGCTTTTGGTCAAATATTCTCTTCCAAAAATGACCAGAGGTCAAATTTTCTCCAGTTCTGGTGCACACCTTGTTTTCTATATATGATACAGAGGCAATGCGCAAACATGCTATTTTTAGAATGTTGTTTGATGAAAAAGCAATAAATTAGTACAGCCTGATAGACTGATGGACCTTCAAAGCCTTTGATTGGACTTTGTGTTACAGTACAGTCTGTCAAAGTTCCAGGCACTGGCAGAAAATGAATTGCAAAACTAGAATTAAAATTTGATTCCTGTATTGGTTATTCTTGGTGGCTGGTGGGTCTTAAAGATATACAAAAAATATTACAAATTACAAGCTTCATACGTATACACGTAAACTGAATATGCCACAGATAACTTGTATTTTTCCTGCTCTTCTTTTTTTCATTTGTTGGATGATGTTAATTTCCATTCTTCCTTTTTGAAACCATAACACCTTCAATATAGATATATTTGTATGATGCATTATACACTAGTGTTTTCATGCAAATTGTTCAAATTTCATCTGTAGTGTCAAAGATGGCCTCCGTCCATTTGGTAACATGCTCTACATACAGATTTAGAAGGAAAATCTTCAAGGATCTTCTTTTATCACATAACAACCCTTGTTTCCAATGTAATATAGCCATTACGAATTTTCTTGTCTCACACACGTGTGAGATAAGATTTCATGACGTCATAGGTCGAAGCAATTTACATATGTATTCCTACGCTAAAATTCCAAAACATGGCTGACCTACACTTTGCGGTCGGGTCAACTGTCAAAATCGATAATCGGGGCAAGAGACAACCAATTGGACAAAATAAACTTACCTCTATCATGAAAAGGATGGCACTAGCTGCTGGATTATCCGAGACAAAAAGATTGACAAACCACAGCGCCCGAAAGCACTTGGTACAAAAGTTGTAAGAAAATAATATTCCGGCAAATCAAATTATGCAAATCACCGGTCATAAGAATATCCAATCAGTCAATAATTATAGTCACATCAGTGAATTTCAACACAAAAACATTTCTGAAATCCTTACATCGTCAAAAAACCAGCAAAATCCTTGCACAATCCAGCAAATGCAGTGTAACAGTAACCGCGGCACAAATTCCTCAGAATGTACATTTCACGGCGGTCTGAATAATATGTTTGCTGGAAATATTTTCGGTGGCACGTTTAACATAAACATTATGTCATCTTCAAACGATAATAATCCACAAAATGATCACGAATCTGTTAAGAAACGAAGGCGTATCATAGTTGACAGTGACTCCGAGTAGTCTTACTCGTACCAAACACAACTTGCAGAATCTACACACACATGTTTGTTGCATACATGTGTATTGCTCTGTTTACATTGTAGTTATGCATAATGCATAGGGCCTATTTCTTGAACATTTATTCGTTTGTAACAGGTTGATTTATGTTCTTCTGGTGATAAAATAATCTCTAAGAGTTATATGTTTAAATTGTTAGATTTGAATAAACAATTGTTGTAGTCTTGCAGAGTCTAGTAAGTTTAATGTACGCCTCGTTGGAACTATTTTTTATCACGGACTCACATTCCCTTCAGAGAAGTGAAACTTCCTCATTCATGGAAATGTCAAGCCAGATGAGTATGTTTTGGACCCTTATTTTTTTTATTTAATTTGCTTGGATTCGGTTATGTGATAAAAAGAATCTGACATTCGTTGACTGTTGTGATAAAATTTTATTAAACTCGTCCAGAAAAATGTTATTAAGCTTGCCAAAGGCTCGCTTAATAACATTTTTCAAGACTCGTTTAATAAAATTTTATCTCAACAGTCAACTCATGACAGATCCAATATATCTTAAACCATATCTCTATACGACATGATCCCAAGTTTTAACGACCCTGGGGAAAGAGGCTTTTGACTACATTGTTTTGTTGTTTTCTATCATGTTGAAACAATGTTTTCTGCTATATCAAAGGCAAAAATTATCTTTTGAGCTACACTAAATTTGTCATCTGCATTTGCTTTTAATGAGTCTAAAATTTTGTCATGTGGAAAAGAGTTAAGGTGTAGAGCTCTGATGTTGGGCTTATAGTATCATTTAGTGTGCAACACATGAAAAGGGCCGTCCGACATTATGGAACGCCATAACTGTCTTATGCTGTCTTAAAACATTTCTTTATGTGATATTTTAGATTGTCTAGTTTTTTTTATTCCAATATTTCATATATGCGTTACGAGGTGTGGTCTTTGCATTACGTTATGTGGTCTTTATATTATGTGATGATGTTTTTAGATTACGTTATGGTCTTAAATTGTTATGTCATGTAGTTTCCTCATTACCTTATGTAGTCTTCTTACTACGTTGTGGGGATATTATATGACGAGATGTGGTTTTGAGATTACGTTATGGTGTTAAATTGTTATGTCATGTAGTTTCCTCATTACCGTATGTAGTATTCTGATTACGTTGTGGGGATATGATATGACGTGATGTGGTATTGAGATTACTTTATAGTGTTTTCCTTTATCATGATGATATCCTTTTAATACATTATGTTATTAAATTGTTATGTCATATAGTTTCCTCATTACCTTATGTAGTCTTCTTATTACATTGTGGGGATATTATATGACGTGATGTGGCATTGAGATTACGTTATGGTGTTTTCCTTTATCATGATGATGTCTTTTTAATACACCATGTTATTAAATTGTTATGTCATGTAGTTTTCGCATTAGGTTTGGTAGTCTTCGTATTACGTTGTGTTGTTATTATATTATGTGATGTGGTTTTGAAATTACATTATGAAATTACTTTATGGCCTTTTCCTTAATCATTATGATTATACAATACATTGTATGGTAAAATTGTTGTATCATGCAGTTTTCACATTATGTTTTGTAGTCTTCTTATTACGTTGCGTGGTTATTATATGACGTGGTGTTGTTTTGAGATTATGTCATGGTCATTATTTATGAAAGCATTGTGAGCAAAGGAGAAAGTGCTTTTGTAAGCAATTTCTTCTTTACCACAATGCTTTCTACTAAGTAAGATACTTATTTTACCCGGTACACAATCGCTTTGAATTTTCATGTGCAAATTTTATTTTGGATAGGTCTGAAATTTTGTCTTTTTGTAATGGGTTAATATATCAAAGAATAAAGACATTTGATATATAATCGATAGCTACCTGAAGGAACTCTATGTGTATTATTCTGTTTGGTTAAGTTTGACAAAAAATGACAAAAAGTTGAAACTAATCCAAATGATTTTCACATGCAGCCATTATTATCTATACCCCTTATAGCCCAGTTTAGAATGCCATATTAACTCTTTCACTCCCGAATAAATAAATTGTATTTGTTCATTGGCTAAAAATACACTTCCATTGCAAGACGAAGAAACGGTTCATTTATAATCTAGAATGAAAATGTGGACAATGTGGATTAGAGATCAGACTGCTCGTTCTGTGCAATCTGATCTTGATCTACACTGTCCACAAAAGCTCCTTGTGTCGTCAACATTAAGAGTTTTAATAAATAACGCACCTATACCTTAACTAACATTATTACGTTGAAAATGGCTTCATCAATAGAAACTTTTGATCCACCTTATGCAGATAGGTTTGCGTCGACTAATCACGGATAACATAAATTATGGTTTTGCAGACATCGAAATGGGAACATGGGTGAATACATGGTGGGGTCAGAGGGGTCCGGACCCCCTGCCCCCTCCCCACCTCCTAGAATTTTCAGAGTAACCATTGTCTGTTAGGAAAATTTACCAGGTATCAACAACATAGAATTGGCTGAAAAAAAAATCGAGCGATATACCATGGTTTTTCTTGTGGTTTTTTTTTTTTTTTTCATATCTTACTGGGATATTGACTCTTGGTCGCTTAATGAAGGTTTCTGCCTTATAGAGGTGGTCTTTCGGGCAAGGCTGATTGCGTTTAGTTTCAGTTCATAAATTTATTTCGGATTTTCTGGATTAACCCCCCCCCCCCCCCCGGCAAAAAATCCTCGATCCGCCCTTGGGGAAACTTCACATTGTGTTTCATGATTTCAGACTCAATGATTGATTTCAAATACTTTATTGTTATTAAAAATTTGACCATATTAATTTTTTGGGGGCATATAGGTGTGTCTCTGTGGGGTACATTCTGGGTGGATTCGTCGTTTGCCTGCATGCCGAAACAAGAGAGAGATAGAGAGAGCGAGAGAGAGCTATGCCGTTAGAAAACAGTTTCATCAAAGGTTCAGTTCAAACTGCTTTAGCTAATCTGATCAGTGATTCTTTGACGATGTTTGGAACACGAATCATGTGACAAAATGAGGTCAGCAGGCTAGTCAACGTTGGTTTAAGCTTTGTGTTGTTTGGAATCTTGTGAGCATTTATTTAATAAACGTAAACATTTTGACCTGGTTCAGGTTTAAATAAGTTGCAGAAAGAGGCAGCGGCTTATTCTTCATTTATTTTTAGGGTCTAAAAGCATAGCAACTTGTATATTTCATCTTTTACTATTTGATGTGAATAGACATTTAACTCACCGTTATCATTCAATGACTTGAGCTTCGTGAAGTTTGACATGGCTTGTTTACATAACGTTGATTCACCTTTTAAAAAAAATAATAACTAGATCTAGTAGTAATTGAATAAATAACATTTCATGCTTGTAAAAAGAATGAAAATATTTCATGATCCACAAATCGGCTTTTAAAGGTGGGTATTTAGATTTTTCACATTTCACCAAATTAAAAGATATATATATATCACTGAAATTTATATGAAAAAATACAAATTCAGTAATTAAGAATAATAAAATTACAAAAAAACAAATTTTTTTTTTTTTTTGATGGTGTTCCCATAAAAGGCTACGTAGCCTCTTAAGGTATTTTAAGATTTCGCGCCAGAAATCAAAAAAGCATCGTGAGAGCGTCAAGTGACTGGCACATGACTAATGACGCTTAAATTCCATAACATAAAAAACATGTAATTATTTTCCATAATGTCTTTTTTGGACGCTATGTTTGAAGCTTCGTCTGTTTATTTCTGGTATGTAAATGAGCGAGTTGCTCATGTAAAAATACACCATTTTTCCCATCAGTGTCAACCTCGGCCATAGTAAATCTCTAATTTCTCTTGTTGTCGGATGGTTTTCGACTACTGGGGTTTTATGAATGAAAATTAAAAAGCTTTGTTGAGTTGTCTTCATATTACCTCATGGTATTCTTCTTGTTACGTTGTGTGGTTATAACATGACGTGATGTCGTTTCTTCATTACGACGTGGTGAGGACTAATCGTTCGGCTATGTACGGAAATGTGACACTGCCTACGTCACTTCAATCGTCCTTCATCTTCAGAAATGGCGGAATCACTGGAAGCAATCCTACGGGAGTTGGGCAATGGAACTTTAGTTCCTCTTTTCGAAAAAGAATGAATAGATTCAATTCAGGTGGCTTAGAGCCTATCCGATGACAGTTTGTGCCAACTAGGACTCTCTACAATAGAAGACCAAATAATCTTATGAGGAAACTATATGACATTACAATTTAACCAGGTAATGTATTAAAAAGACATCATCATGATAAAGGAAAAGACCATAACGTAATCTCAATACCACATCTCATAATATAATATCCCCACAACGTAATGAAAAAACTACATAAGGTAATGAGGAAGCTAAATGACATAACAATTTAACAACATCATGTATTAAAGAAACACCATCATGATAAAGGAAAACACCATAACGTAATCCCAATACCACATCTTGTCATATAATATCTCCACAACGTAATAAGAAGACTACATAAGGTAATGATGAAACTACATGACATAACAATTTAAGACCATAACGAAATATAAAGACCATACGACGTAATGCAAAGACCACACCTCGTAACGCATATATGAAATAATGGAATAAAAAAAACGACTAGACGATCTAAAATCTCACATAAAGAAATATTTTAGGACAACATTAAGACAGTTATGGCGTTCCATAGGACATATGCTTAAAAATGTGTTGTCCAGATCAGCCTGTGCAGTCTGTGACTTATCCGAGGCAACACTTCCCGTTTTTGTGCGATTTTCTGTTTCACGAAAGTCTACTGTATGAAAAAATCTTATGTAGTCGTAAAGTGTTGTCTCTGATTAGCCTGCACGGACTGTGCAGGCTAATCCGAGACAACACTTTACACAAATGTCCGAAGGCCCCTTTTTTTGTGTTGCATGCCATTTAATCTTCACCAAACAACAAAACTTGTGACTGGTCCAAATTGACAGCAGTTGCAGGCAACAATTAACTCTTTACCAAACGACAAAATTTTGAACTGGACCAAATTGAAAGCATTTGCAAACGACAATTTAAATGCAGCTTAAATGATGATTTATATATTAGATAGGGTAGAAAACATTGTGGGAAAAGGAGAAAATGCTGGTTACCGGCATTTTCTCCTTTTCCCACAATGTTTTCAAAAGCCTTCTCTTTCAGGGTCGTTAAAATTCGGGATTGTGTGGTAAAGAGTTAAAAGATGACTCAAATGAACAGCTTTGTCTTTGAAAGGATAGAAATAATTACAGGAAAAGAAGAAAATGCTGGAGCATTTTGTTCTTTTCCACATTGTCTCTTTCAGAGGGTCGTTAAAACTCAGGATTGTGTGGTAAACCGTCGATGGACTTCTACCATGAAGCGTCACATTTCAGCCATGGTGTTAAGATGACACAACTTTTGAGTTAGATGCCTTATATACAGAATATACTGGGAAGTCTGAAAATGCTCTCAGTATTAAAGAGTCCAAGATTTGTCATTTGGAAAAGGATTAAGTGTGTATGTCATATTTCAAGCAGTTTAATGTTGTTTCTTTTGCTTATTGAAATTTATAAGCCTGTGCATCAATTAACAAGAATCTTTGTTTAAAAGACCAGTAACAGATGTTTTTGTATGTTTATTTTTATTTCAGATACCCTGAGAGTGCAGATAATGTGACTTACACTATCAATAAACAGTTTATGTGGGGACCTGGTCTTCTTGTCACTCCAGCTCTACACAAGGTATTTTCAATAAATTCAGACTTATTCCATATTTAAGTGACTGTCCAACATAACTTGGTGCTTTAGTTGTCAAATCCAAACAAGTCAAATTGTGTTCAGGATGACAGGATTATAGGAAAAAAATAAGCTTTGGATTGGCTCCTAAGATCCTCTCTCTTTCTATAGACAAAAAATTTTTTCACCCTTTACCAAACATTCCGGAGTTTTAATGACCCTGAGGAAATAGCCTATTGAAAACCTTGTGGGAAAAAGAGAAAATGCTGGTAACCAGCATTTTTTCCTTTTCCTATAAGTTTTTTTTTTTTTACTCTTTCATAGACAGTTACCATCATGTCGTCTGCAAATGCTCACAATTTAGACCAGTCTAAAATCTTCTTGTTTGGTAAAGAGTTAAGGGTTAATTTTACTGAGTATAGAATGTAATGAGAAAGTTCTTCTTCTAGGGCATTACAGAGACACGGGGTTACCTACCCGAGGACAGATGGTATGATTTTTATACCCACCTGTATGTAGACTCACCTGGTCAGTTTATGGCCTTTGACCTACCTCTGGACAATGTCAATGTACAGATTAGGGGAGGTGCTATTATACCGATGCAGACACCTAAGGTCACTACAACTCTGTCGTAAGTATATATAGTATAATGTTATAAATGAAATAATTTCTTATTGATCTAGTTAGAGGTCTGACGTCTGCGGTATTATTTGATTAATGACAATTTTATTAATTAACAGCCAGGATTTGTCATCCGTTTTGAATTTGATATTGACAAGTTATATTGGCCTTGTTTAGTTTGATTTTGTTGAGTTTTTCTTGCATTGATCTAGTTTGCTGGTATTGGCCTGGTTTCTCATTTCATATTGAATTGGCCGTTTTTGACATACAAGTGCAGTAACACAGTTTATTAACTAATAGTAGTCAATAAAGATAATAGTTGCTTCCCTTGACTCTTTGTTACCCTCTCTCTCTCTCTTTCTTTATCTCTCTTTATCACCATCACTTATCTCACTCTTCTCTTTGAATGCCTCCTCCTCCTCAGTCTAATCATCATCATCGTCATCATTATCACCGTTCATTTCAGTCTGTCAAACTGTCCAACTGTCCTCTATCCATCAGTCTCATCAATCAATTTTTCTCTCTATCTCAAACTTTACAAGTAAGCCAGGGGCTTCTTTTGTCAACATACAAGGTCCTTTTGTTGACAGATAGATCAAGATTAGACTGTACAAGTGATGTACACTTCCAGATATTTCTAGAAATATTGTGATTAACCCTTTACCACACAGTCCCAACTTTTAACGACCCTGAGAAAGAAGCCTTTTGAAAACAACGTGGAAAAAAGTGAAAATGCTGGTAACCAACATATTCACCTTTCCCTACAATGTTTTCTACCCTTCCGAAAACAAATTTCAATTTTTCAGACGTATTTATTTTTGTCATCCACAAATGCTTTCAATTTGGACAAGACTAAAATTTTGTCAATTGGTAAAAAGTTAAAACAGCTTTGAAATTGCAGTAAGAGGCTCTTTGTCTACTGACTGAAACATAAATTTATAATTCATTTACTAGGCTGTTGAAGATTGAAGTGCCTCTTTTTATACCCCCCAAAACTCTGTTTGGGGGGTGTATAGGAGTCAGCTTGTCGGTCGGTCCATCGGTCCGTCCGTCCGTCGGTCCGTCCGTCCGTCCCTCCGTCGGTCGGTCTGTAGCTTTTTGTCCGCTCTATTTCTCATAAACTACTGGACGAATTTTATTCAAACTTCACAGGTAGACTCAGTATCAAGCAGAGATGTGCATATGAAATGTTGGTTATGGTTCATTGATTTTTCACTGAGTTATGGCCCTTTCATGAAATTTCTTGTCTGCTCTTTTTCTCATCAACTATTGGACAGATTTGGTTCAAACTACACAAGTAGACTCAGTATAAAGCAGACATGTGCATATCCTATTTTGGTTATGGTTTATTTAGGTTTCATGGAGTTATGGCCCTTTGATGATTCTGGACACCGTCGGTCGGTCTGTAGCTTTTTGTCCGCTCAATTTCTCATAAACTACTGGACGAATTTTATTCAAACTTCACAGGTAGACTCAGTATCAAGCAGAGATGTGCATATGAAATGTTGGTTATGGTTCATTGATTTTTCACTGAGTTATGGCCCTTTCATGAAATTTCTTGTCCGCTCTTTTTCTCATCAACTATTGGACAGATTTGGTTCAAACTACACAAGTAGACTCAGTATCAAGCAGAGATGTGCATATCCTATTTTGTTTATGGTTTATTTAGGTTTCATGGAGTTATGGCCCTTTGATGATTCTGGACAAATTTCTTTCAAACTTCATGGATAGACTTTGCAACCAGCAAAGATGTGCATATCATAAATTGTTCTTAGTTAATTAAATAAAATTTCCAAGAGCTAAGCCCTTTTTTGTCGTTCTCTTATGATAGATTCCTACACCTGTAGATAGTTAACAGTAGACTTACCATCACTAACCATCACTAGTAAGTTTTCATGTCACTTCACTTATGTCATGTCATGTCAATTTCATCTTTTCATCGGAAGTTTACTCAAATATAAGACAGATTAATCTTTCAGATATGTTTGGAAAAGGAGAAAATGCTGATTACCAGCACTTACTACTTTCTACACAAAATTGGAAAGATTAATCTTTGCAGTTACTTGGGAAAAAAATGAAATGATGATTACAAGCATTTACTACGTTCTCCACAACTATTCCAAGTCTTCAACTTGTGATGTGTTAAAATAGATACCAATACCGTACGGAAACTAACGAAAGCAACATTTTTTGCGGTTCCGCTTCGGCTTCGCTGCGGTTTCAGTGCATTCCGTATTATATGACTAAAAAGGAAAACATTGTAAACATCGTGAGCAATGGCTTCTGTATTTACAATGTTTTCTTAAGTTTATTACTTTCGGTTCAGTTCAGTTACTATTACGGTTCCGATTCGGTTCGGAGGTTGCTTTCGTTAGTTTCCGTACTGTATAAGTAAGATGTAGAGTCTGGTCAAAAACATTGCATGAAAAGACATTTGTTGTCTGCAAAACCTTTTCATTTAAACCAATCTCAATTTGTCCAGCTGGTAAAAAAAAATGTATCAAGTAAGTTTTATTCTCTCCAAGTCTTTACTCTGTAACAAAGAGTAATTCTTTGGCAAGAAGCCATTGCAGGATATTCATCACCTTCAGTGATAGCGCTGGTATAATTGACTCTCCAGTCACTTATTTTGCATTCCTGTGACATTAATCTGTTTTGTGACAAGGAGCTGTTGGGGGGTATGATCACGTTTAGTGATAGCTCTAGTTTATTTTACAGGAGAAAAGAGAAGTTTATACTTTATGTTGCACTGGCAGCTGATGGCAGAGCTCAAGGAGAACTGATGTGGGATGACGGGGTTTCCTTAGGTATCTTCTTAATCTTCTTAATTGGAAGCCCTTTAACTTAACTGATCTTGCTTTCCAGAGTTGGTTTGTTCAATGCCCCAATGTCCATATTCATCAACCATTCTGAAATCAAATCAAATTCAAGATTCAAAAATAGCCATTCCTTTGAAGTCCTGGGTTTTAGAGCCAAAATAATATCCAGAATTATCAGGGGATTGGTCACTGTTTGCCATTGGAAGAGTAGAAAAATTGATGTTTACCAGCATTTTCTCCTTTTCCCATGATCTTTTCAAAAGCCTTTCCTTGCAGGATCGTTTGAACTCGGGATTGTGTGATAAAGAGTTAAGATTCAAGGGGCTTTAAGTTTAAATCTCAGCTCATCTTCCTGAGGTTTGGAATGACGTTTGGACAGGATTTATTCTCAGCTCTGTGCTAAACACAGCTTCATGGATAGCTGCACTAGCTGCCATGGCATAGAGTACTGTTGAAATGGTGTTTATCACATAAAAAACAAAAACATTTTATTGAAAAAAATCCTTTCTATTTGCAAGAAGATGTGTTATAATCTAACATGAAAAACGAGAAGTTCTCTTATTTTAGATATATATAAATGTATTTATTTATATATATACAAATATGTTTATTATATATCTGAAATTTTACAGCTCAAATACATGTGTCGTTCACAAATAAAATATCACACACAACAGAAAAATAAAGTCACTACTGACTAATCCCTTACAACTTTTATTTTGTTTACCATTTTTTAAAAAAATGTCAAAAATTGTAATACTTTGTCATTCAAAGTGGTAGGTATATATACTAAAAGGAATTTTATGTTGTAGTAACTTTCCTGGTGCTTGTCTTTGCTTCTCGCTGCATAAGAAAATTTTGACATCATGTTTGATGTACGGTCTCACAGGATATCAAATTTTCTCACGCTGCTTGAAGCAAATACCAGCACCAGAAAAGTTACCATAAAATGATAGTCCGTATATATTTTTCATTTCCTTTTCAGATTCATACAGTGGAGAGAAATACAACTTAATAAACTTCCAAGTTACCAATGTAGGTTTGTTAAATGAAGATTTTGAAAGGGTTTTGTTCTCAAAGTTGTGCTTGTTCTTTCAGTGTATTTGTTCAGAACCTTTTTTTATCTGGTTCTTGATCATGATGATGATGATGATGATGGTGGTGGTTCTGGTGAGGATGAGGATGATTTAACTCTAGACAAGATAACAAAACTTAGGACTTGTCAATAATGAAAGCATTTGGATATTACACTTTATTTCATTAAATGATTGTAGTTATCTTTAGAGTAGAAGGTATAGCAGGAAAAGGTGAAAATGCTGATGACCAGCATTTTTTTTTCCAATTCCCACAATGCCTTTCATACTGTGGGAATTTTCTCCTTATCCCACAATATATTTTTTTCTGTTTTTTGAAGTTGACTTAGAGTCTCCCGTGATTTGAGCAACACTTGATTTGTTAGCTGCAAATTGTTTCATGATGGACTACATGTAGACTGAAATTTTTTCAAGTGGCAAGGGATTAGTTGTTTACTGCCTAAATAATGTCTTTTATTTTTAGAACACCCTGACCTCAACAGTTATCCATCTTGGTTATACAGATGAGCCCATGGTGCTGGGTCACATAACAGTAATGGGTGTAGAGTCAAAACCAACAAAAGTTGAAATAGATGGAGAAGTTATCTCAAGTTTTCTCTATGATGAACAGGTGAAGTAAAAAAGATAAAATTATTGTTTTGATGTAAAACTGAGTTTTTGTTTCTTTGTGTGAACACCAAGATTTATCTTTACATGAGATGCCAAGCCACAAGTGAAAATAATAGAAAGGGCCGGTATTCACCAACCACTCTTAATAACATTCTCAATCTAGTTCTCACGATTTTTATACATTTCAAAGTAATACCATTCCTGATGGGCTAAGCTATCAGAAATTACCGTACTTTCTGAACCTAGAACAGAACTAATAATGAAGTTTAGAAAAGTTTATGAACATGGGCCCATGAGTTGCAGCCTATCCCCGGTAGCTCAGTTTTAAGCGTACTGAACTTGAGAACAGGGAGTGGCTGGTTTGTTCCACGGCTTGTCCAATTTCTTTCCAAGGATTGATGCTTGTCATTGTGACAGGTTTCATTCTTCTCTCACTGCTGACCATATTTTTGACGATGGTTATGTGGGAAAGTAGCCAGTGGCTTGGAAAGAATATTGAGCGGAGTATGGTTACCCCCATGGGAAAAATAAGTCACATTTTTCATTGGAGCTGATCAAGATCAGACTGCACATAATGTGCAGTCCTAGATCTTTGCCATGATCATCAACTATCTTAAAGCATCTTTATTTACAGTAGAAATATATTTTGGTACTTAGAAATAATTCATTTATTTGTCGAAGAAATGGTGGATTTAACATTTCAATACAGCAATAATTGCTGAAAAATTGCACAATTGTTCTGCATGTACCCTTTTCCAAACAACAGATTTTAAAATCTTCCAATTTCAGAACATTTGCAGATGACAAATTCAAAATTTGAACAGATGAGCTAAAGTTCTGTGATAGGATAGAAACATTTCAGGAAAAGGAGAAAATGCTGGTTCCTTAATCCAGCATTTTCTCCTATGCCACAATGTTTTCAAACCCTGTCCTCCACATGGTCATTAAACTGTGGATTGCTTGGGAAGGATTAACTCTTTACTGAATAACAAATTTTAGACCCGTCCCTGTTAACTCTTTACCACACGAGAAAAATGTAGGCTTATCCAGATTGAAAACATTTGTAGACAACAAAATAAATGTGACTCAAAAATAGAAATTTGCCTTTGAAAGGGTAGAAAACATTGTGGGAAAAGGAGAAAATGCTGGTTACCAGCACTTTCTCCTTTTCCCACAATGTTTTCAAAGGGCTTCTTCCCCAGGGTCGTTAAAGCTCCAGATTGTGTGGCAAAGGGTTAAATGTATTGGTAGATGAAAAATTAAAGGTGGCTCAAATGGTGGTATTTGACTTTAAAATGGTAGAAAACATTGTGGAATGGAAAAAAGGAGAAGAAATAGTTACCAGCATTTTCTCATTTTCCC
Source organism: Tridacna gigas (assembly GCA_945859785.2). Lineage (NCBI taxonomy): Eukaryota > Metazoa > Mollusca > Bivalvia > Cardiida > Cardiidae > Tridacna > Tridacna gigas. Next base: position 43,289,204 of record OX244030.2, on the reverse strand, counting down.
ACAATATCATTTCAAGTGCTTTTTTTTCTCAGCATCATTTAAACAGGGGATTGTTTTGGGAAGGAGTTAACAGACATCTTTTAGTATGAGTATTTAACTTGAATTATGAATGTTTATGATTTTTCTCTGTCACCTTCTATTTATAGGTATTGCAGCTAAGTGATCTCACAAAAAATATGCAGAAATCTTTTCAAGTGTTATGGGAGTGAAACCTCAACTGAGATCTGTCATGCTGGATGTCACAAAGACATTTGATGTGACCTTGAAGTGTTTAATTAATTCTTTACCAGACGGCAAAATTTAAGATATGTCCAAATTGAAAGCATTTGCAGATGACAAATTAACAGGACTGGATAAGGTTTGTTAAGGAAATGATAGAAAACATTGTGGGAGAAGGAGAAAATGCTGGCTGACATTTTTTACTTTTCTCCACAATGTTTTCATACGATCATTAACACTTGGAATTGTGTGGTAATGTGTTAATGCAAGAGGAAGGTTACCACACAGAATGTATATATCAACTCTAGAGTTATTAGTTGGAGCATATTTGTATTGTTTTAATTTTAATCAAGCTATAATGTTGCCAAGTGATCAACTGTCACAGACATTATTGAAAGTATGAGTTTTTGTCTGCATGAAAAAAATAACATCTATAAAGTTATTACTCATGTGATTGATGTGAAATCAAGATATGATGTGGCAAAGTGAACAATTTCAAAGTGGCAATTGACAATATGGAGTTGTGTTCATCAAGGAAAATCGTTTTTATCTTTTTATGCTTTAACTGAATAGTATCATGTTCATATTATTCATAGAGTGACATCATTAATATTTCAATGTTGAAGGGAGCTATTTATATTTATAGTCATAGTAACTTCAAAAATGATTCAGCACTGAATTGCGTATTGCGATAGCTGGCAAATCATCTGTAAGAAAAGGATTTTTTTTTTTCCAAAGATATTTCCTTAGTGGGCTATGTGGCCTGTTAAGATTATTTTCCGATTTCAATCACGAGTTTCGCAAAGCCTTGTGGGAATGTCACATGATCAATAATACACATCAAGTACGTATATGGTATTTATTCAAAACAGTTTGATGATGTCATATGTATTTGATTTCATCAAAATAGACAGTTACCGATTTCAAAACAACCATCATGTATGTTATTAAGACTCCCATCGCAACTTTTTACTAAATGTAATGGTACAGTTTCTATTTGATCGCAAAGCGAAGTATATTGTGTTTATCGGTGCTTTGCACGAAATTTTGATTTATGGCATAAAAACTAAATAGGCCCATTTAAGAAAACCCTTCTGTATCTTAAATAATAGAAAAAAAAAAGTTTTAGACAGCACATTAAAAATGACGTTATAACTTTATCAAAGCCTTGATATTATAGGTTTATGACTTACTGGGATGTTTCTATAGTATGTAAGGTAATCATCAAATTGTTGGCGAGAATATAAGAACAACTATCAAACAGTATACATCTAAGATCCGGGTGCGTATTCACCAATCATTCTTATTCTTAAGAAATTTTTTGGTCTTATTCTCCAGAATTTTCTATATTTGAAAGTAATACAACTTCTGATAGGCTAAAACATTTGGTTAAGCCAATCAGAAGTTCTGTTACTTTTAAATTTAGAAAATTCAGCAGCATAAAACAAAGAGTATTCTTAAAAATGACTGGTGAATACGGGCTTTGATGTAGCCTGCTACATAGGGTCTGATAAAAAACTTCAAAATATCTGAATCATGTCATTTAACCCTTTACCAAACAATCCCGAGTTATAATGACCCTAGGGAAAGAGGCTTTTGAAGACTACGGGAAAAGGAGCGGGGAAAAAAAAAGCTGGTAATCGGCATTTTCTTCTTTTCCTTTAATGTTCAACTCAGACCCACATTATATGTGTCGTCTGAAAATGCTTTCAGTTTGGACAAGCCTACAATTTTGTCGTTTGATTATACATGTAAATTTCAATTATACATTCCGAATCAGAAGTTGGTGTCTTCTATTAAATTTTGTATAATACCACATTGACTGTTGGATTTTTTTTCATCCCTTAGACCTGTACCAAGAGATTCTGTGTTTTTATGACATTGAGGGAGATGGCTTTTCGAAGCATTGCTGGAAAAAGGGAACAAAATGCATTTTCTTCCTTGTCCAAAATATTTCTACCCTAGCAAGGTCATATCCCATTAATTCATCCACATATTTTTCATCGTCTTTATATGATTTCAGTGAGGATGTGTCGAAAATTTTGTCGTCTGATAAAGATTTAAAAAGGCTAAAGAAGTGAAATGGATATTTTCGGTTGGTGGAAACGGCGAAAAAAGCCATTGCAAGGCTCTTTAATGTATGTATGCATGTTGGATAATATATTGAAGTACACTGTCAAAATCCCTGGAAAAGTAGTTTCCCTCTCGGGAGTCCCGTATACTTCACCACTGAGTTACACTTTAATCGCAAAATTCAAGATGCAGCGTCGGTCGATCGTTCGATACGAGTCGCCCACAAGACAAATACCGAGTACAGCATATCAATAATTACTACTAGTTTCCCTTGATTTTTGCCATTGCAACGGAAAGAATTGATTATTTTTGAAAAAAAAAAAAAATGAATGTTATTAAATATAGATCTATTACCGTTTGTTGTCATTCTAAAACAAATATATACATGTACGTTAGATGTCTATCGCAGGGACTTTATTCACCATGCTGCACGTTTTGCACAAGTTAATGACGTCATTTTTCAGTGACGTCAGTTTTCAGTTTGTGGGGCTCTTGGAAGGGAAATTCGATTTCGTCAGCGTACTCAATTCATGAGACCATATAAATGTAACAGGGAAATTTCATTGAATACACGTTGGAGTGGTAAAACTTTGTAGTACAATAAATTCGATGTACGATCAGGTGGCAGGGCAATTGGAAACTTGTTCACGGCTGTGACGAATCATGTACATATAGCCCCGAGTTCGACTCGGGGCGACATGATTCGTCAGTTGTCACAGCCGTGAACAACTCTCCAAGTGCCCCACCACCTGACCGTACAACTAATAATGTAATTTAACGTTTTATAATGGACAGAAGAATGACGAAATTCTAGAAACCTTTGAAGGATAAATATCTATTATACAGCCGGACGTAAAAATGCACTGCTCAAACCGATTTCTCCCTTTCGAGATCAATGAGACTGAGTGCCGGGTTGCTCAAGGTGGTGGATGTGCGTAGGGGTCTCCTTTTGCCAGGTATTGCAGAGGCCCAGCGTATTACTGATAGAACCAGGAATACATAATGGATTTTTTTTTTTTTTGGGGGGGGGGGGGGCATGGTAGGACTGACTTGAGAGCGACGTAAAATCGCCATTCAATTCATTAACAGTCGATCCACATCTAGGAAAGGATTAACAATCTCGGTTCTATAATAATAATTATGAGCCATGCTCTGTGAAAAGGGGGCTTAAAGCTTTGCGGAAAAAGTATCTACCAAGGTCAGCCTGCGCAGTACGCGCACCGTACTGTGTCGAAACTTTTTGCTGTAGATCAGTTTTCTGCATGTCCAATAATCAGTTTACCTTCAGATCCAGTCGATTGTTAGACTAAATGGACTTTATGGTTCCATAACAATTTGATGACTTGCTTGATATAATGCATCACGGAGATACATTAAGCCCCCTTTTGCCAGAGTATGGCTATGATGAAATCGGTATATTCTCTCCATAAAAAAGGCACGTTTAACTCTTTACCAAACAACGAAACTTTTAGATTTGTCAAAACTTAAAGCACAGGCGGGGGGCAGCTACAATGTAGCTCACATGACTGGATTTGTCTTCGAAAGGTAAGAAAACATTGTAGGGAAAAACGAGAAAATACTGGTGGCATTTTCTCCCTGGTGATTGGTATAACCAATTTCAAGACTTTTTCGAGTAAACATCTAACAAAATATCGGATAGAGTAGGTCAAAGATCAAACTGCACGGTACATGTATTTGCAGTCTGGTCTTTGATCTGCACAGTCTGCAAAAATAATTTATACGAGTAACGTCTTTAAATTCAGAAAAGGTGCAAAAAAATAAGGTGATAATCGAGAGAAGACTCCAGATAAATGCGTCTCATCGCTTTGACTGACATAATCTTGTTTATAGAAACGGTTCTGTGCACAAGTTGGCGGAAGATCCTTCACGCTCTGCTCCAGACGACAATATTTAAGACTCATTCATATTGATAGTGTTTTCAGACGACATGTTAAATGTGGCATAAACATAGGATTTGTCTGTAAACGGTCAGAAACATCAGTGTGGGAAAAGGAGAAAATACTGGTTACTTTTCATTTCTCATTTCATTCCACAATGTTTTTTTAAAATCGGAAAACACGCTATTTTGGGGAAAAGAATTAACTCTTAACCAGTCTACAAAATTTATAATTTGTCCAAATTGAAAGCATCTGCAGACGACAAATCAAGCGTGGCTCAAACAATTAAAAAAAAAATGTCTTAGGGAGAGTAGAAAACAGCGGAGGAAAAGGAGAAAATACTGGTTAAAAGCGTTTTCTCCTTTTCTATCAATTCGTCGGCGTAGCTAAATTGGCTGGCTTTTGACCTACTTCTTGGTACTGAGAAAGAATGAATGGATGGTAACTTGGGATTGGTAAAAAATGTGCGCATGTTTATTCTGCGGGCCCCTGCTGGCATATTTGCTCACACACTTATGAAACCTCTATTTATTAACAAGCGTTGTTTCTACTAATCGATACTCGAGGCCATGATTAATACCATAGCGAAATAACGTAGTTGAAAATGATTCTTTTCTTGTGCTATTTGGAAATTTAATCTTTTCTTAAGCGTTACCCAACATCCCAGTACTACTTTTCAACAACAACAACAACAAAAATTGAAGAAAAATGAGGCAATTCGCTCGTGAGGTTTTCATTGTTTTACATCATATTGAGCCCAAAAGAGTTTCAATATTCATATTCCAGTATCTCATGAGCCTTATCTCTTTTTTTAAAGATATTTTCTTGTTTCAAATGCTTTCTTTTTCGAATACATCAACCCTTAAACTGCTAAGCGCGACTCACTGACCTTTGACGGACAGTGTAGATCAAGACCAGACTACACAGAACGTGCAGTCTGATCTTGGATCTACACTGTAAGATAAGGAGATACCTTTTTTCCCCAAAATAAGTTTGAAATATCGTTATTTGGGTTTTTACTATCGGTTTTAAATCTTTTTTTTTTAAACTTATTTAGCAGGATAAGGGTTAAGGTTTAATGCATGAACACATGTATATGGAATCATTAACCCTTTACCAAACGACAAAATTTTGGACTGGACCAAATTGAAAGCATTTGCAGACAATAAATTAAATGTGACTCAAATGATGTTTTCTGTCTTTGATAGGGTAGAAAACATCGTGGGAAAAGGAGAAAATGCTGGTTACCAGCATTTTCTCCTTTTCTCACCATTTTTTCAAAAGCTTTCTCTTTCAGGGTCGTTAAAACTCGGGACTGTGTGGTAAAGGGTTAATTAAGACAAATGGAGAAAATGCTCGAGACGCATAGTTTCTCCTTTTGTCTCAATGTTTTGAAAAGATGTCTTCTGCAGACAAAAGAAAAAATCGTCTGCCTTTTGAAATGCGTTAAATAACATAAAAACTGATAGTTTGCCGCTGATGTTATGTTTCTGCAGAAAAATAGATGTTTACGGACCGTTAATATTTTTAGGTTTAAACAGTCCATATAAAACATTGATTGCCTGAGAAGGAATTCATACTGTCTAGTATAATGGAATTTTAAGTTGCTTTCAAGAATATTTCTGTCATGTCAATGCAACGGCTCTAAACCCTATAAATGCCTAGAACAAACTCACTATTTGCTTTTGAAGACAGCATGTATGAAGATCAGACTGCATAAACCCTTTATTCTAATCTTGAATTTACGCTGGCTGGTGTTTCCTAATATTCTGGGCCAAGTAACCAAGGAACTGCAACGATGGTGCTGTTTGTAGTGACTGTAAAATGTCAGTTTCATTTGAGCCGCGCTCTTTCAAAGGGGGGCTTAATGCATCTCTGTGATGCATGATAACAAGCAAGTCATCTGATAAATTTGAGTACATAAAATCCTTTTTGTATAAAAACCGACTGAATATTGAGGTAGACTGGTCCTTTGACAAGCAGAAAATTGACCTAAAGCAAAAAGTATCGACCAAGGTCAGCCTGCGCGGACTGCGCAGGCTGGCCTGAGTCGATACTGTTTGCAGATTAATTAAGCCCCCTCTTCACAGAGCATGGCTTATTCCTTAGTTACTCTAAGGGTTGAGAACACATGACGCCACCCGCCTGATCAGGTAATATGGATTAGTCTAAAATTCTTTCGTCTGGCTTGGAGTAATGTAAAAAAAATATATCTCAAGGCAGTAATAATTTCCAGCTGTTGCAATTTTAAAGGTCTTTTTGACGGAAAAATAATCACGAGATCGAACCGTCTATATCAAAAATTGGTCTTTGCATTCTGTGTTGTCTGATCTTGGTATACTTTGTTGGCAAAAATTATAGCGAGGTTTGCTGAGCACCCTACGAGTAAATCTATGAGGGTCTATACTAGACTGCTTTGCAGACATAAGTGATCAGCCATTATCAGTAAAAATCAGACTTCAAAAAATAGCAGACTAATCGTTGATCTACAGTCATGCTCTGGCGAAAGGGGGTTTAATGCATCTCCTTAAGTGCCAAGCAAGATTTCACAATTATGGACCCATGATTCCATTTCGTGTAACAATCGACTGAATCAAGAGGTAGACGGATCCTTTAACATGCAGAAAAATGACAAATAGCAAAAGGTTGCGTACAATTTCAGCTTGTGCGGATTGAGCAGGCTGAAAAGAGTCGATACTTTTTATAGATACATGTACATTAAACCTCCTTTACACAGAGCACGGTTCATACATTTTGTGATATATTATTATAACGTCAGACTCCAGGTTGTAATGTTGACCTATAGATCTGTTACAGATTTAACATGGTTATTTCATTTTATTTGGATTTCTAAAGTTGGAGTAAACAATATCAAGTGGTTTTTGTCAACATAATTCGAAAGGAACACTTTATCCATGTGTAATGATGTTTTCGAATTTCGTCTCCAGCAAAATCTCTGCCACGTAAAAGGCGAACATATCATGACCTTATTTTTTACCAGACTTTTCCATATTGAAAGCATTTTCAGACGACAAATTAGATGTTGCTGAAAATAACACATTTGTCAACTTGAAAGGACAGAAAACTTTCTTCTATAAGAAGAAAATGTTGTTACGAGCATTGACTCGTTTTCCCTCTATGTTTTCAAACGAATTCTTCCTTGGGGTCGTTACAACGCAGGGTTATTAGCTAATAGGGTTAATCTACTGAGTATTGTAATTGAGCGTGCGATACTCCGGGTCTACTGTCCGAAATAAAGAGGATTTCAGTGTCTATAATGTTGACAGCGGACAGACACTCAGGAAATTGCCGGACAGAACACAGAGGGAAAAGTTTTCTTCTACTTAATATTCTGTCAATCACCTACAGGACTAAGCACGTATCCAGGACCAATTCAGATGTAGCTATACTTTGATATTGTTGCTAATTTTTTTAAAGTTAGATGAACAATGAACCGAAAAATTTCACCAAAGCAATTGAAAAGCCTGACACATATTATGATTGGTCAACCCAATCACATGGACTAGTTGTTTAAAAATAGACAGTGAAAAGGAGCTGAGGGTAATCTGACCATAGATGTTCTATATCTTAATTGCTCCTGTCGATTACCATATATCATTTCGAATCTCTTGGTGAAAAATATGGTATAAAAACATCCATAGTGTTGGATGTATACTTCATACAAGTACATGGTTCAGGTCGAGGTTGCCATTTTTGCGGATGACAAAGATCATAAAAAGACTGCAAACGACGCCGACTTCTTTTACTCTAGCCTATAAGATTAAAAAATAAACATTCTAAGTTTCAGTAGATTGTAGGTATATTTTCAGCTGTCGGAAGAGGCCGACTTTATATATTTAGCACTGAAAGGGTTGACAATTGGTGGTCTAGCGACTCTGTTTCTCGGAGCCGTCTAGATAGTTTCCGTACATCTATGAGATGCATTTCCGTTTAGCCACAGAGTGCCTCCTGTAACTCAAGTAGCAAATGGGGGCCAGTGTATAACGTGTAGCTGGGCTTTGATCTCACTGTCCACCACGTTGAAATTTTCTGTATCTACAAGGACCTTGACATAACAATAGAACTGGCCGAGTTCTCTGGATTTATATGGTCAGTTTTATTTGGATTAACCCTTCACCACACATCCCCGTGTTTTAGCGTCCTTGAGTTACAGAGCTTTTAAAAAGCTGGTAACCTGCTTTTTCTCCTTTTCCCACCATGTCTTCTATCCTATCAAAGATAAATATCATGATTTCAGCCACATTTTACTTGTCGTCTGCAAATGCTTTCAATATGTATGTGTCTAAAATTCTGTCGTGTGATAAAGAATTCCAGGTAACCCGTAGGCTGCTAAGCGCGACTTACTGACCTTTTGCGGACAGTGTAGATAAGGATCAGACTGCACAAAGCATACAGTCAGATCTTTGATGTCTACATTGTTCGACACGGTGTTTTTCCCGGTGAATAAACTTTGAAAGCGCAGTATTTAAGTTTTTACTATTGAGTGGAAATTTCCATTTCATTTATTTAGCAGTGTAGGGATCAATAACGTCTTCAAGAATCGATTTCACCAATATTCGATGTTCTCTCTACACCAAACTGATGGTATATGCAAGTGGTAAAAGATGAACAACAATGTCTTGAAACCTGATACAATGGCGCGTCGTCTTATAAAATTTTGATGACAAGAAATAAATGACGGCCAAAGTTTTGAGCCGTCTTCAAGTTAGAATAATTACTTTCGTTAGGAACAGATATATCATTATCGTGGTGTTACCTCTCTTGGGCACGTGAAATATGACGGGGAAAAAAGCTTGAATAATGATTGGCAAACGTCTTCACGGCTCCCATAGGATCACGTGTCATGGAAGCTTCCAGTGGGGGATAAATCTCAGTCTACATACTTAACTCTGTATCAAATGGACAAAAATTTAGACTGTTTTGAAGATTATTTGCAGACGATACATTAAACGTGGCGAAATGATGAGATTAGGTTTAAAGGGCCGAAAACATTGCGGAAAAAGGACAATAAGTGATGGTTAACAGCATTTTCTCCTTTTCCCACTATTTTTTTCCAAAAGCCTAAACACGGGATTGTTTTTTATCAAGGGTTAAAAGACGGTGACCTCGACAAGACAAGACAAGAACATACAAGAGATGAAATCGATTGCAGACAAATATAGTAAATCACAGCAGCAACTTTCGCATTGTTGTAATTACATGTTTATGCATTTGGTATCATACTAGTAACTTTTCGAGTTTTGCCGTTTGTTTAAAGAACCATAAAACGATGTGAGCATAGTATGTCCGGTTGCCCCTTTAACAACGAGAAATGGTATCACGAAAAATACTTTTATTCTGCTTCTCCTAAAACACGCCCGCGGAGGGACGGCGTAAAAGTGAGACAGAATGTAGACGAATTTCTTAACCCTTGCTAAGGACAATTAAGATCAAGATCAGACTGCACAGAACTTGCAGTATGATCTTGGATCTACGCTGTCCGATAAGGAGAGATTTGTCATCCAAAATTAACTTTGAAATGGCAATATTTGGGTTTTTACTATCGACTTGAAAGATTCATTTTAATTATTCAGCAGAATAAGAGTTAAAGTGGCCACGGGCACAAAATTACGATTCCCTTAGAAATACTGCACTGAAATATGACCGCTCCTGACAATTACGACCCGAAAGCATTCCTTATACCACCTTCACACTTACGGATTTTTCTTACGAGTCCTTACGGATGTCACATATCCGTAAAAGTACACGGATTGTTACGATCTGGCCGCTTTTACGAGCGGTTTACGAGTAATTAATGTCCATTACGTGTTGTTACGATGTATTTACGGCAAATATCTACGATTTGTTCCGAGTTATTACGGACAAATACGAGCATGCTACGACATTTTAAGAACTGTTTACGAATTGTTACGAATATATTACGGATGGTTACGATTAATCTAGTCATTTACATGTAAATTACGACATGTTAACGTGTTGTTACGAATAGTTAAGAGTAAGTTAGGAGTATTTACGAGTCCTGTTTTTTTTTTGTGCAAAAAGCATGCAATTCTCTGTGTATCATCATTCAACAGCTGACATCCAGCGAGACAACATGGCATAGGAAAGACACAGATTGCAATTATATCAAAAGTTTCTTCAATTGCTCCTTCAACTAGCAGAACGGAAAGATGCCCAGCAGCAAGTAGACATTCCTAGGCAGAAGAGACGCTCAGCACGCAGAAGATTTTGGTGCAGGACCTGGCTGACACGCAGGACCCTCTTTGGGCAATATGACCATCTTCTGCATGAGCTGTACCGAGAAGACTCTGCTGGCTACTAGAACTTCTGGAGATCGAGGAGTCACGATCAACATCACGTTCAATGTCTTCTGTATCAAAAGGATGCAGCTGGGATGGTTCATTGGAAGACGGGCGGTCTTCTACCTCATCGGGCTCTAGCTGTGGCGGTGGTGGTTCTAAGGAGGGTAAACGCGTCCGCTTTTTTCTGATGGCTGTCTTTTTGGCTTTCTTTGGAGCCATGCTTGTAGATAGTGTATATCGAAGAGATCAGGCCTCTGTGATGTCTTGATAACAACTGAAAGGAACTGTTCAATTTTGCACGCTTTTATACCATTTCTAAATCGTAAAGTATACGTATGTATTCGTAAAGTACTCGAACATATCCATAAGTTGCTCGTAATTAAGTCTTATCAATCCGTAAAGCAATCGTACGGAACGCAATTAAAATCGGTAACCTCACTGAAGCACTCGTAATATTCCGTAAGAGAATCGTAAAGTAACCGTAACAAATCGTAAAACAAATTGTTTACGAGACATTTACGGATTATTGCGAGTAGTTTACGGAGGGTTACAATCGGTTTACGATACTTACGGATTGTTACAAGTTATTTACGAGTTAATTACGGAAAATTTTATCCGTGGACACTCGTAAGAAAATTTTTGACATGTCAAAAATTTTGTCTCTACTTTCACGGATCCTCACGAGTGTCTGCGAGTTGTGACAAGTAATTAACGGATGCGAACGAGTTATTTACGGATGCTTACGACTGACTACGAGTTGGCAATCCGTAAGGACTCGTAAGAAAAATCCGTAAGTGTGAAGGTGGTATTAATGGCGTTAGGCTACACCACGAGAAGCAACCGTGTGGCTACTCTGACCTTAAAGGGGAATCAAACGAGGTTTCGTTTTGCACAATTTTCCAGAAAATCTTAACTCTACCAAACGACAAAATTTTAGACGGGCTGAAATGAAAACACTTGCAGACGACAAAATAAATTCGACTTTAAAACTGAAATGCGTTTTAGGAAGGGTAGAAAACATTGTGGGAAAAGGAGAAAATACTGGTTACCAGCATTTTCTCCTTTTCCCATAATGTTTTCAAAAGGCTCCTTTCTCAAAGGTCGTTAAAAGTCGGGATTGTGTGGTAAAGGGTTAACATTTATCTATCTAAATATTAATAACTTAAATGATCTTAACTTTCAAGCCGATTGTAAAAACCAAAATGTCGGTATTTCAAAGTTATTGGGGGTTGGAAAAAAAATCTCCCTATCGGGCAATGTAGATCCAAGATCAGACTACACGTTCTGTGCAGTCTGATCTTGATCTACATTGTCTGCCAAAGGTCCGTGAGTCGCGTTTAGCAGCCTAAGGGTTAAAAAAAAAAACTGCTTATTTTCATTCGGGTGCAAAAATGAATTTAAAATTAGAACATAGATAGAATACATGTAGAAAACACAAAGAATTGCCGAGATTTTTTATACTTTCACTGTAAAATTTCGTTAGTACCGTCTAGCCATTACCGCATAACATGGGATAAATACACGTACGTTTAAAACACATCTGTGAATCAGTTGGCTCGAAAGGCAGTCGTAGAGTCAATGTGTCTGGTTTTGAAGGTCGTCGGTGCGAGTCCCACCTGAGGCAAGTATCTTTTTTTCCTTTGTTCATTTGTTTTTCCCGTCCAAAGATAAATGGTCACGTCGTTATGATTTTTCCCTTTACAACATCAACTCTCTACCGACAAAAGATGTAGGGTCAAAATCTGAGATTATGTCCCGTTAACTGAATAAGTTCGTCGAAATTTTACTAAACGTTTTTTCAACCTTGTTTTGAGTCATTCTTATAATACGCATCAAACCTTTCTTCATGTTGAGTATCTCTACTTTACATGGAGGCGCTAAATATCAACCGCTACAAACATGTTTCCAGAGGTAAATAGTTAAACAGGTTTCAACCTTATCATGCTGAATGAATTTTTTTTTAAAAAAAAAATCGTTTGAATTTGTTTTAAGAAATAACCGAGACTGGCAAAAGGGGACTTAATGCATCTCCGTGATGCAATATACCAAGCAATATGTCACATAATTATGGACCTCCTACATACGATTTTGTTTGACAACCGGATGAATCATATGGTAGACATGCAGAAAAATTGAAGATAGCAAAAAAGTTTCGGCCAATGTCAGCCTGCGCGGACTGCGCAGGCTGACATGGGTCGATCCTTTTTGCAGATGCAATTAACCCTCTTTTCACAGAGCATAGCTTAAACACATGTAGTCAAATGCTAAGTCAAGGTTCAACCTTATCCTGCTAAATGAGAATTATAACGGGAACGAAACATTGCTTTATTGATGTATAGATTGGCTTTACAATAGGGCTCAACGCATTCCCAAACAATCCCGAATTTTAACGACCCCAAAGTGGTTGGGGTTTTGAAGGCATTTTGGGGAAAGAGAGGAAATGCTGGTCACCAGTATTTTCTCTTTTTTTCCCACAATGTTTACAACTCTTTCACAAGCAAATCCTGTCATTTGAGACACATTCAATTTTTTACGTCTTCAAATTTTTACGTCTTCAAATGTTTTCAATTTGGATAAGTGTAAAAGCTTGTCGTCTTGTAAAGGGTTAAGCAAATAATCCTGTATCAAATAGAAAGTAAGTTAAGATGAGAATGGGCTGATCTGCAGTCTGATCTTGGTCTACTCTTTTCGCAAAGGACACCGAAAATCCCTGTTCGCACTAAATAGGTAAAATTTAAAATGAACTGAAAGTGACAGGATCACGCAAAGAATGACTGGAGCACTTATAATGCTGAGATACTGAACTCTTTACTAAACGACAAAACGCACTAGACTTATCCGAGTTGAAAGCGTTTGCAAACGGTAAATCAGACATGGTCAGAATGGCTGGATTTGTTTTTTAAAAGCGTAGAAAACGTTGAGGGAAACGGAGAAAATGCTGATCACCAGCATTTTCTCAGTTTCCCACAATGTTTTCAAAAGCTTTCTTTCTGAGGGGTCGTTTAAACTCTGGATCCTGTGGTAAAAGATTAACCATAAAGATAAACACTAAAAATGTCAATGTTTTAACCCTTGTCCTGCTGAATAAATGAAATGAAACTTTATAGTAGATAGTAGAAGCCGAAAACTTTCTTCTTTCAAGGGCATTTTTGGACGAAAGATATCTCCTTATCGGACAGTGCAGATCAAAGATCAGACTGCACGTTCTGTGCAGTCTGATCTTGATCTACGCTGTCCGGAAAAGGTCTCTGGGTCGCGATAAGCAGCCTAAGGATTAATATTTCGTTTGCAGAACATTTCCTTTGACATGTGAGTTTCTTCATGTGTGAAATATATACCTAGGATAAAAGTGAAGTTTTATCATCTTGGAAGGAGATACGGCGTAGGATTTTTAATCGAAAAATTGTGGTTGGATTCCCAATGGCGTCTCTCGTCATCTTGGGGTGTCCATAAGGTATGGTTCTGCATAGAGCCCGTGCCTTTTACTGGTGTACCAAGGAAAAAAAAAGTGAGCTGTCGCCGCGATACGTAAAAAATACTGCTCAAAGTGGGGTAAAAATTTCGTTTAAGCTGATAGAGATTCACCTACAAAACAGTAAACGGCCACACCCCACCCCCCCCACCCCCATTTCCACCCCCCTTCCATCAGTTGGTGGAGTTGGTCGGGGGCAAAGGTTGTTTTGCCTACTGTCAGTGGTTTAACTATATTTTATTGTTCACGCTGAGAAGCTACTATTTTACGAGTGAACACTAGCCCGTCTTAGCACGCCTATGACACTGTCCACAACTTCTAAATTTAGCTGCGGCGCCGACAGGGTTCAACAGTCAGTGTTAAGACGTCATGTAACAGGCAATAAATATCCAATCTTGTCTTTGTGCGCTGTCAAGGGACACACCTGAAACTTTCGGATTGCTTTTTTAACTTGATTTTTCCTGCAGATGACATTTTCCGTCTTGCAGACGACGTTTGAAAACATTGTGGCAAAAGATGAAATTGCTTTCACCTTTTGCCACAATGTTTTCATGTGTATTAATGCCTTACAACTAAATATTCATTGGTCATCCATGCCTTACAAAGATATTTTTAAAGTCTTCTGCTGCATTTGCAAACGGTGAAAATCTGTTTCACGAGGTGAATGATAAATGGTATCATTTCTTTGGGAACAACGATCTGGGGAAAAGATAAATGATACACTTCTGTGATGGACGATGACGTCAGGTGTCGGTCAGCGACACCTCCATGCAGACGAAGTCTTGATTTGGGAGAGATCTTTCTATTTAATATATTTTTTTTTTTGCGATACCAACGTCAAAAATCATTGTCATTGGGTGCCCGGTAGAAGGAGGTGGTGACTATTATGATATCGGTTCTGTGACGAGACGATGACGTCAGGTGTCGGTCAGACGAAACCTTGATATAGGAGAGATCTGTCTGTTTTATGTGTTAGCGACATTATGATCAAAGATTGAATATAAATGTATATCATTTTTCTGAGACGAGATGATGACGTCAGTTTCCGGTTAGCCATTACTATATGCAGACGGAGCCTTGATATATAATTTTATGCTCTTGCGGCATTCAAATCAAAGTCAAAGTCATCAGGTGTCGAACAGAATGAGGTGATGACTACATCATATCATTTCTGTGATAAGGCGATGAGGTCACGTGTCGGTCAGCGACACCTCAATACAGGAGGACATGCCGGTAAAGAAATAATACGTAAAGAGTCATCGCTCCATCTAACAAGAGTTGATGGCAATCCGTAGTTCTGGGTTCGAGCCTTCTGGTAGTATCTTTTACAAGCAAAACATTTCAGAACTCAGTCTTAGCAATGATGAAACCAGGAAAGGCGTGAATAAGTGACTTATCGCCAATATATACCTGAAAAAATCTGGAATCAGCATTTTACACCGTCAAAATAGAAACAAAAGGGTAGTACACACGTATATGTTAGAAACTGCTTTTATACTATTTTCATTTTCCTTGCTAAGTGACAGCTGGTGCCAAATCAACCGTATATCTAGTATTTTTCCGTTTGATTTCCAAAGTTCCATTTTAACCCTCCTCCCCCGCCCCCCCCCCCCCAAAAAAAAAATAGTAATAAAAACATCACCTACACATTCAAGAAAGTGTAAATTAGTTAAGCTATTTCTCCAGATATCATAATTGTAGGGCCAGTTGAATGATGAAGGAGAATAAAACATCGATCCCTCTGTCTTTATGAACAATGAAGGAAGCACACCGAGGGTCTCCAATTACATTATGGCGTCCATTTTGGAGATGAAATGATGGCGTTAGGTGCCAACGCGCCATCTTCGCACTTTCGCCACTATAGAAATAAAATAGGCTAATTATCGAACTGAAAAACCATAATTCCATACTTAATGGGCAAACTTTTTGATCACTGATTACATTCAAAGAGCGGACGGTGTAGATCCAAGATCAGACTGCGCGTTCTGTGCAGTCTGATCTTATTCTACAGCGTCCGCAAAAGTCCCCTTACGTCTTCCATCAAGACAAAGGGGTTCCTTCTATCATGGTGAAGATATGTGCTATGGTTATAGTTTGATTTATTTGACATCTTGAAATGAAAGTTATCAGCAAGGCTGCACCAGCAGAAATGTCTTATTCTGTGCTGTATTTTCTTACGTAGGTTTACTCCTCATGTGCGAGACGGTGGGATAAGCGTAGAGGGAGGCTCAGAGTTCGAATCCTGTGATCTTGTGATGAGCCGGGCCTACAATCGACAGTGATTGATTTAGAATGAATATGTTGCTGTGTATTTAGGCGTGGTCAGCTGACTGACAATATTGCCTTATTTACGTAAGTCATCTAGGGTTTGATCAGAAAGATAGAAGCTTTCGGTCCCCTTCATAGTTTGCGAACTCCGATATCAGATTTTGTCTCTGTTTGAACTACGAATTTGGATATTTTTGACAGAATGTGTTCAATAAAATATTCATCAGAAGAGAAGTTAACACCTAGTTACCTACTGGTATTTGTACAAAATTTGCCTGTTTATGATCTAAATCTGTTCCGATTCTTCCGATTTTCACCACTCTGTTTTGTTATGAAATGCTGTGGAATAGATGCGAACATTCTGAACACCAAATGCATCTTATTGAAACAAATTTTTGTTCGGCAGAATCCTATTTGATTTTTGAAACTGATTTCACTGAATAATTCGAAGTCGATTTTTGTCTGATATACAACCGTCTGCATGATTGAAAAGCATGGCGGTGTCACCGTCTGCAATCCGACATGGAAGTGTTTTGATCGAATATTCTGAATGAATCTGGCCATTGTTCAGCAAGGAAGCGGCTGAATATTATTCAACAAACGTGGTCCTAAAGGTAAAGGAAGTTTTTTTTTACTTAATTATACCTGCTCTAGAGAGATAGGGTTTGCTAAATGGAACGAAATGGGACCAGCTTAGAAGTTGCATGCAAGAGAAAAATGAAATGTGAAATATACGATAGATAAATGTTAAAGGATAAATATGCATGTCTAAATATTTGGAGTAGGATTTAATTAATCAGATACAAGCTTGTCATCAGACTATTAACTTGCCTGTTCTCGGACTGAACGTTAAGTTCGCTTTTGACAGAATTTTTATCTGGACAATTTGAATTGTTTTGAGACTCTTTTGGCCAAAGGAGTTTGTCAATATCAATTTCCTTCATAGAAAGAAAAAGGGTATAACAATAATGCACTTTCAACAGAAACAAATTATGCTGTTCTCTGTCTCTATGTCTGCCTTTCTGTCTGTCTGTCTGCCTGTCTGTCTGTCTGTCTGTCTCTCTCTCTCTCTCTCTCTGTGCTTCATAATTAACCCTTTCCCAAACGACAAAATTTTAGCCTTGTCCAAATTGAAAGCATTTGCAGACGACAATTTCATTGTGGCTCAAATGGTGCAATTTTTCTTTAATCAGGTAGAAAACATTGTGGGAAAAGGAGAAAATGCTGGTTACCAGCATTTTCTCCTTTTCCCACAATGTTTTCAAAAGGCCTCTTTCCCAGGGGAGTCAAAAGGCGTCATTGTGCGGTAAAGGGTTAAATAGAAATTTATTCTCCAACAATTCCCATCTTGGAGACAGGATCAGGGATTGGGCTAGAAATAATCGACTTTTCTCGTTATCGCATAAATCAACCGATGAAAAGAATTTGCTGCATGTTTCAGGACTTTCAATGCAAACTTATCCTTATTACTCTGCAAGTTACACATAAACCCTTTACCACACAATCCCGTGTTTTACCGACCCTGAAGGAAAAGACTGTTGAAAACATTATGCGCAGAGGAGAAATCAGCATTTTCCCCTTTTCCCACGTTTTCTTCCCTATCACAGACAGACAAAATTCATCATTTAAGTCACGTTTAATTTGTCGTCTGCAAATCTGCAAACACTCAATTTAGACAAGTCTGGGATTTTGTCGTTTGGTGAAGAGTTCAGGTTCTTTCCCGGACTGTGCAGATGAAGATCAGACTGTGCAAGAAACGGTAGAAGCTGACGACTTTAATGACATCCTTGCACAGGATCGAATGTCACTATGAATAAGGGTTTATGTCTACGTGATCCCACGTGAAAAACATTGTGCAAATACAGAAAATCGCACGTAACAACGTTTTCTCCTTTTCCCATATTGCTTTCAAAGGCGATCTGCTAAATGAATCAAAAAAGGTCGTTTGCAGGAGTTCGAAATTAGGTCATGTAAGGCAAAAAAGTAGGTTACTGGGACAAATCTTATGCAGTCTCGAGGCCACATTTTCAGTCTGACACATTTTGGACGTGGTCAGAATGTCCATCTTGATAATATCTTAGTAAGTTCGAAATTTGGTCACATCGGGTCAAAAATAGGTCACATGGACAAATATTAGAAGAGCCTTGTGTGCCACATTTTCAATCTGACACTCAAAAAAAAAATGGTCAGAATGTTTATCTTGATTATATCTCGGGCGATGTCAAACTTGGGTCACATCAGGTCAACAAGTAGGTCACTGGGGCAAATCTTCAAAATGTTTGCGTGCACTCTAGAGGCCATTTTGTCTGTCTGATACTCATGAAACATGGTCGGAATGTTCATCTTGATGATACCTCTGGCTAGTTCAAAATTTTGTCACGTCGGGTCAGAATGTAGGTTACTTACACTCATGTGTTTTACGCCACTACAACCAGGATCTATCCAACTTTATGAATCCTAGATGGCGTTACTCAGATGAGCGCTTTAGGGCCAGTGGCCTTCTTGTTTATTGTTTTCATCTAACTAGCCATTCAAAAACGATGAAAATAAGACAATGCCTCGTTTTTATCGTTTTAATCTTTAGATAAAAACAATAGGAAATGACCAGTTGTGTGGTAATCTATGTTTATATTCAGTCAACAATTTCGTTTCCGGGACGCCTGAATATGTTTGCTTCATTGCAGGATCAATGATGCCACTTTCACGCAAATCTTACCATTCAAGCCAGATTTATTTGTAGTCTGCAAATGCTTTCAATTCGGTTAAGTCTAAAGTTTTGTCGTCTGGTAAAGGGAAAGGAAAGTGGAGGGAGGCAAGGATAAAAACGGTGCGACGTGATTAATAGTAGGTGCTTGCTTGAAAAAATAGTATCATTAATAAAGACTATCTGAGATTAAAACCTTCATCGATTGTTTTACCATCACCAGGGGTGTACTCACCAAAGCAACCATTGTAAATTCTAGTGAAAATCGTAACCCTTTCCCATACAACAAAATGTTGATTCTTCCAAATTGAAGTGACTGCAGACAACACTTTCAAAATTGGTACAAAAGAGCTATGGTTCTTCTGAAAGGGTACAGAACATTGTATAAACAGGAGATAATGCAAGTTACCGGTATTTTCTTCTTTTTCCACAATGTTTTCAAACTGAGTTTTCTTCTTCAGAGATGTTAAAACTCGGTATTGTGTGGTAAAGGGTTTTGTCAAAGACTAGCCGTCTGAATGGTCGAGACAACATCTGCGCGATCAGATGGCAAGTCTCGAGGTTACAATGAACTCTTTATCAGACGACAACATTCTAGACTTGTCCGATCTGAAAGCATTTGGATACAAAAAGAAAAATAAATAAATAAATCTCAAAAGGTTTGATTTGTCTTTTGAATGTTAGGAAACATTTTTCGAAAATGAGAAAACGCTAATTACCAGAATTTTCGCAATTCTCCCCCCCCCCCCTTACTTCTCAGAATCGTTCAATCATGTTTGCGAAAGGGTAAGTTAAAGCACCATTTTGGTTTTGCGGGTGAATACAACACAGAGGAAAAAGTTTTCGAACAATTTCCACCGGAAGTAGTCGGAAGTAGTTAATAAAAGGAAGGCGGGGGAACTTGTAGGCAAAATGAAAGATGCAAGGAAACAAGGCAGTAAGAGCTGTATGGTACATGATTCTCTCTACGTTGACGGTAAGGCTTTAAAGGAATGAGACTGTGCAGGAAATGCACTGTCAGTGTTAGCTACGAACGTTAATGGATAAAGTAATGTTAAAAAAAGAGCAAGTCAGAGTTTGTTAACATTATTTCAGATTAAGATATTTGTTTCTTGTTGAAAATTTGAACTTATGCCAAAAGTAAATGTGTCTGGATATATGCTCATCCTCTCCTGATTTTACGAACATGTACTTCTATTATTTTGTCTTTCCTACGTTTTTGTATAATTAACCTTCACAAACAAGCCCTGGTTTTCACGTGTCTGCAGTACAAGTCTTTTGAAAACACTGTGGGAAAAGGAGAAATTACTCGTAACGAGCAATTTCTCCTTTTCCCACAGTGTTTTCTACCCTTTTTGAGAACTTTCTGCCATTTTCATCAAATTTAAAATTGTCGTCTGCAAACTCTTTCAATGTGGACCAGTCTAAAATTTGTCGTTTGGGAAAGGGTTAAAAACTACACGTAGTTGTGTATTTTTCAGATCCTTGCCGTCCGCAAAAGCCCCTGATTTCGCCTATGGTGTTGAAAGGGTTAATACAGACGTTATGTAATCTGGATCTTAACCCTTATCCTAATAACTAAATAAAAAGAAACTTTCAAGGCGATAGTAAAAACACAAATTTTGCTATTTCAAAGGTATTTTCGGGAGAAAAATATCTCCTTATCGGACAGGGTAGATTTTCCAGATTGGGGCAGCTAGGGAAAAATATATGGCTGCAATATCAATCTCGTATATGTTTTAGAAAAACATCTGTCCTTGTCTCTTGCTGTAGGCCGATAATTGAATAACTGAATATCATTTTAAATCTTATTCTGCATTTGTTTTTTATAGTTTACAAGATTTTTTAGATTAAAAGTAATGAATCACTAATAGCAGAGAGGGTTGGGCAATGCGGGAGTTTGTGTTTAAACTTTCAGCAAACATTTCCAAAGTTTTTGCGGGGGCTAAACCCGCCCGAGGTTCCCTATGGCTCTATTCATGGCATGAACCGATAATCGTAGATGAAATTATAAATGAGTCGCGCTCTGACAAAAGGACGCTTAATACATTTCCGTAATGCATTGTACAAAGCAAGACATCACATAATTAGGGATCCCTAA
The DNA here is from genome assembly GCA_945859785.2 of Tridacna gigas. Lineage (NCBI taxonomy): Eukaryota > Metazoa > Mollusca > Bivalvia > Cardiida > Cardiidae > Tridacna > Tridacna gigas. Next base: position 43,268,146 of record OX244030.2, on the reverse strand, counting down.
AAGTCACTTTGTCTAACGAGTGACTGAATCAGGAGGTAGACTGGTCCTTTGGCATGCACAAATTTGACCGATAGCAAAAAGTTTCGGCCCAGGTCAGCTAACCTGGGTCGATATTTTTGCAGATGCATTAAGCCCCTCTTTTCACAGAGTATGGCTTTTAAATCTGTGAGGTTCTGGTATATCGAAAATTCCTAACTTAACCTTTTGAAACCATTGACGGCATACTAACTCAACGTTTGTGCTCGGTGTATATCATTCGCAGGAGACTGCACAGAGCGTTCAGACCGATCTTGGCTCAACACCGTCCTCGACTAGAATCCAAACTAAATTTGGCAAAAATTAATGAAGGAGAATCGTGTTTTAAGCTCTCTAAAAAAGCTGAATTTAATGATAAGGTATTGAGAGAGTTCACTGGATGCAAATATTTCCTACATGGGCCATATTTTTGTCTGTTTGTGTCTCGCATGACACAAGTAATCGGTCTCGGTATAATGGAGAATTCATTTTATCTTGATTTATGTCTTTCGATAATTCAATTTTAAGTTTACCCTTACGGCACCGGCGAGCCCGTATTCACAAACCATTCTTAACCCTTATCTAGCTAAATAGGTGAAATGAAACCTTCAAGCCGACTGTAAAAGCCCGAGTGTTGCTGTTTCAAATTTATGTTTTGGAGAAAAAAAATCTCCTTGTCGGACAGTGTAGATCAAAGATGATCAGACTGCACGTTTTGTTCAGTCTGATCTTGATCTACACTGTCCGCAAAAGGTCCTTGAGTCGTGCTTAGCAGCCTAAGGGTTTATAACATTCTATAAAGTAACGCAGATGGTTTAGCCAATCAGAAACTGTGCAAAATAGTTAAGCCAACCAGAAATTGTGTTATTTTCTTAATCTAGAGTAAGAAAAGAATGCAATTGAAGGTGGCTAAGGAATACGGGTCTTAAACTTGGTTTGAGTGAATTTGTCGACAGTGTAGATCTAAGGTCAAAACTACACAGATCGGCTGAACTTGTAGTCGGATTAAGACCTACACTGTCCTATATTTTGTGAGATACACGTAACCTGGGAAATAAAAAAAAAAACCAGAAAGTTAGCATTTCTTGATCCTGTTTACCGAATGCGTGCTTCCAATTCATGTAATTGGCGCTTCTTGCTGTTTTTTCTTATTAAAAATGAAAACGCATTTGAATGTCTCAATGGGGCTTAGTTTTTAACAAAATTGAAAATCGCACGTACTCAGCATAAAACAGAAAATTCCGTTTACTTGATCTTCTTTAATATCATGATAACCTGCTAGCTGAAATTACCTGTTTTGTGTCCTATTTTCCAGAACTTGCATTATATCATGTATTATGGAACATTACGTATATTTGTATTTTAAACCGTCATAAATTTGCAAATGTATTAGTTTGAAAGATCGTCATCTTCCTAGAATGTTATCGTTCATTTTAATGATGATGGGAATAGGATGACTGGATTCAGAAATGACACTTGCATGTGGTCCGAGATGTATGAGTTGTGAATTATAATACCCCCGTAGGCACCGTCTGCTACCCACGATACTTTGATTACGTCACATTTTATCTATGCATTTCAGTGTTCCGTAATGATATTTTGTGGAACTTCTGACAAATAAATCAACACGTTGCAAATTACACACGACATTTTTTTCCTACCCTGAATTAAGTGACCAGTATCTCGAATTTTAGCAATAAAATCCACAATTTGTTGTCATTATGTACAGTCCATGTTGAAGAGAATTCAACTGAAATGCGACTTTTGATTAAGACTTTACCAAACAATCCCGACTTTTAACGACCCTCAGGATAAGGTTTCGGAAAACACTGTTGGAAAAGGAGAAATACTGGTAACCAGCATTTTCTCCTTTTCCCACTATGTTTTCGGTCCTCTCTAAGATATATTTCATGCTTTGAATAACATTTAATTCGTCGTCTGGAAATGCTTTCAATTCGGACAAAGCTAACAGTTTGTCGTCTGGTAGATCTACAGGGTTAAATGGTGATTGTCAAACTCAGGAACATCGAAGAAAAAAGATGTCTCTGCAGCCAAACTGCCCACACGGCTAGGAATGGGATGGCAACGAATAAACTAACGTGGATCCCCGTACCAGATCTAAGTTGAATAGTTACCCGTAAAATCAGCGCCTTCTTCGACCTCCAAAATGTGAGACGACCATTGAACACAATCCATGTTCTCGAAATGCCGTAAGTAGGCTTTCGGAAACTTTATCCCAGGAATTATTTTCATTCAAAATGTCTCTAGAAGCGATTCTATTGCACTTTTAGACTGGTATTGCTTGTGAAACTAAATGTTTTTTTTTTAATATTGATCATACTTTAAATTGTGGTTTGGACAGTATCATATTTGCCCCAAAAAGTAGTTCTGCTTTAGCCATAAAACTGGACCGCTGCATAAGAACTGAATCTTCCAGAAAAGATAAAACATACAATGTAACAGCGACGAGTATTGGAAGGAGACGACAAGTCCATTGATTATATCTTTCACACTCTCACAATTAAATGTTGTCTATAACTGGCTTTGTCTCGGCAAGAGATGCAAAACTATTTGAAATAGAATTTTTTCTTTAATTCCACTGGTAGAAACGAAAGACGGCATAGCTCTATATTCGATACATGGTTGCTTGATTTATTTCTATAAAAAGAACGACTTGCTAAACCAAAACTATATGAGACAAAATTTAAACAGTTGGGGAAAATAAGCAGTTTGCTTGTAACAAACGACTGCTACTTTTCTTCCAGAACTTTTCAAACTAATAATACACATAAATGCATGAACTTCCACCGTAATTTAATTGAAATCTGTAGTACTACATGATAACAAGTTTGTCGCGATTAAATGTCATAATTTGTCCCTGGAATTTTCAGGAAAATAATCTTATCCAGATTCTTTATCTAGTTATTAGAGGAAACAAGATAAAAAAAAAAAAGGATAGACTGTGGAAGAGGGACTGTAATTCCAAAGAAACTCAATTGTGGAGAAACATTGAAAAGTAACCACACCAGCAGTTGAGGCTTTTTCTTCCTATAGCATACAGGTTGAAAAAATGAAAGGTATGTTTTTCAAGATAACGTCTTAACTCTTTACCAAACGAAAAATTTGTAGATCAGTCCAAATTGAAGCCTTTTGCAGGCGACAAAATGAATGTGACTCAAAACTTGAAATTTGTTTTGGAAAGAGTAGAAACATTGTGGGAAAAGGAAAAAATGCTGGTTATCAGCATTTTCTCCTTTTCCCACAATGTTTTTAAAAGGATTCTTCCTCATGTTCGTTAAAAGTCGGGATTGTGTGATAAAGGGTTAAATTAATCAAGTTCTTCGTTGGAAAATGAGTTGCTGCTGACTGAATTGGTGTCTGAATACATATATGCAGACTGTACAGCAATGTATGATAGGGTAGCAACCCCCCTCTCCCCCCCTTAAAAAACAATTACTTCGAGAGAAGTATTAATCCTTATCATATCAATTTGCTTAAGTGTGTATAAGTTCTGTGGGGTATCAATATGCCGTAACAATCTGTGTCATAAATGGGCCCGCAAAATCGCCCACAGAGGCCCAAGAAACAAATTTGTCCACATTTTTACCAATTGAAAATTACTATTTATTCATTCAATACTAATATCAAGAAATAGGTTAAAAACCAAGCAATACGGCCACGCCGAAAAAAGCCTAAAGTAGGGGAGGAGTGGGTAATTTAAAAAGGGGTCTTTTGCCATATATTTTGAATGTATTGTCAAATATTTTACCTGTATATTGTATGTAAGAGTGAAATCTTCTTAGACACGGTGCTGAAGACAAAGGATTTGTCAAGGCTTTAGACAGAAGTCCACCATTGCAAATATAGGAATAAGTATAATCTATTTTGCGACTCACTTGGTTAAAAATCCGATGTCAAGAGACTGTTGGTTAACCCATTACTTTACGACCTTTGGGAAGATTTTTTTCTGAAAACATCCTCGTATAATAAGAAAACGTTGATAACCAGCATTTTATCCCTTTCCAAACAAGGTTTACTGTCTTTTTAATGACAAATCTCAATAGTTGAGCCACATTTAATTTGTCGTTTTCAAATGCTTTGAATATTGACAAGTCTAGAATTTTGTCGTCTGAAGATGAGTTAATGGCGCCAATTTAGTGGATAACTACATATCGCCGGTTATTTTAAGTACATAGCCTTTCAGCGTGACGCTGACAGCTGTGTTACCGCAATTAACACTTAACCAAACAATTCCGAGTTTTAAAACCCTGAGGAAAAAGCGTTTGGAGACATTGTGGGAAAAGAAGAAAATGCTGGTAACCAGCATTTCTTTCTTTTCCCACAATGCTTCCTACCCTATCTAAAACAAATTCCTTGATTTATGCCATATCCAATTTATCGTCTGCAAATGCTTTCAGTTTGGTTTAGTCTAATATGTTGTCGTCTGGGGAAGAGAGACACGATGAGAATTTCTAGGTTTTGGATCTTTCTGCACTCTTTAGAGATTTTTCAAGAAGAAACGTAATTTTAGAAGCGACATGATGGAATTTTGTGGGGAAAAGAAGTAACTGCCCTACAAGTACGAGACAGTGTTCTGCCAAGGTTGAGATTGAAATTCGTCGCATAGAATTAGAAAACGTCCCACTATTATGCGACACCAACAGTTACTTATAGAACTTTGTCCCTTTTAGATTAATTCTATACATTGCCGTGGAGTATAGTCGTCATCTATCCCTTATGTCCGCAATGTTACAGGTAATACGATGTCTTAGTAAAGCAATGTCATAAATGAAAAAAAGTTCCCTTGGAAGAAAAAAAAAAGTTCCAGTTACTTATTTGAGGAAAAGCTGGCTCTTCGCAGCCAGCTGCTTGTCTCAGTTAATTGTCAAAGAAAGCTTTGTCACTCGCACCAGCCACTTGTCTCAGTTACTTGTCAAGGAAAGCTTGCGCCAGCTACTTGTCTCAGTTACTTGTTAAGGAAAGGTTGGCCACTCGCAGCCAGCTACTTGTCACAGTTAATCTGTTAAATAACATCCGTTTCCCTTATTAAGCATTCTAAGTTTACGCCGCCATTTCAATAATATTGATCACTGCGACAGCTAACTGATACATGGCTCCTTGTTATCGCCAGTACTTAGCTAGGAATAATGTAGTGCCTTGTCCAAGGGTTTTTCCCTGTGAGAAGCACCGCCAGCGTGTTAAACAGTCGAAGAAACAACAATTTATTTGCCGACTTAAAAAATCTGTTCATATTTTACCCAGTATTTTCAGCCCTAATTCTATTCTTCGATACAAGTATCCATGATTTATCAGTGATGAATAATATATTCCACCCGACCGTTGGACAATGAATAACGCCATTTTCCTGATGAGAAATACGAATTAGCGGCTATATAAATACCCATAAAACGTAAATGAAATTATGAAGTGATATGAACATGCAGAAATCTATCAATGAATTGATCGGTCCTCGTCCGTTTAGACATGATGTATTGTGTGTTGGTTGGCTTGGTCTCAGATTGAATTTAACTCTGATATGTCTTCATTCAATATCTTTATGTCTGTCTGGCATTTTGGATAGTGTTCCAAAGGCGTCTTTTATGATCAGTCCTGTGCCAGCATCCACAAACCATTCAAAGTTGAATAATACTTTTAAGTTCAGAGACTAGATGCCATGCCTAAGAACATTTCCTCTCGCACAGACCCACGTCCATGATGTCTATAGAAACAAAGAATAGGAGGGCTGATTGATAAGTTGTGAGCCTTATATGTAAAGAGTTTGACTTTGGTGAATATATTGCATTATTTTTCAACATAACACCCGTATTAAGTATCTATACGCCTTTTGCCAGCGATGTTTAAGGGCCCCAAAAACACTTCTTTTAAGAAAGTCCTTTTCTTGACCATTCAGAAAGTCCCCCGCTGCCTGTATGACGTCATCATCTGACCGTAAGTGGGTACCGGAAACGGCCCTTTTCAATTTTGGAAATAAATAAAAGTCTGATGGAACGAAATCAGGCGAACAAGGCGGATGCTCAATCAGTTCAAATCCACAATCGTTGATGGCAGCCATGGCAATGACGGATTTCTGAATGGGGGCATTGTCCTGATGGAACAAAGGTCACTTGATCTCTTCGACATAAACGGACCAAGTGACACTAGTCTCCTGGTACACAGACTTAAATGGTCAGGGAATAGTACGGCAGAAAAAAGAACATCCCTGCTTTACTCCCTCAATACAATTTTGAATATAGGATCTAGAAGCGGAAAGGTTCTCTAATTTCTGCTCCTAGTGCTATACTGCGGCTCTGAAGTGTGTTTCTCAAAGTCACCGCACGGCACCAGCACCTCCACATTTTAAAGTAATGAAACCTTCACGTACATATGAGAAACGGTTTCTCCACTTTTTGTAGCCCTAATTTGCAATAAGTATCTACGATTTATCAGCTGTAAATTAGAGATTCCCTCCGAACTTCGGACAAAGAAAAACGCCGTTTCATTTCCCGATAGAAATAGAATAAACGGCTACATGAAAATCCATAAAATAGAAATGATATTTGGAAGTGATGTGACAGTGTAAAATATGAAAATTAATTGATCGGTTTCTGGAATTTAGAATAAGACTTTTTCATCACGGCTATAGCACACTTATAAGAGCCATGCTCGGTGAAAAGGCGGCTTAATGCATCGGGGGGGGGGGGGGGAAAGTATCGACCCAGGTCAGCCTGCGCAATCCGCGCAGGCTGACCTTGGCCGAAACTTTTCGCTAGGAGTAAATTTTCTGTATGTCAAAGGACCAGTCTGCCTCACGATTCAGTCGGTTGTTAGATGAAATGGATTTTGTGGATCCATAGTTGTGTGATGACTTGCTTGGTACAGGGCATCACGATGATGCACTAAGCCCCTCTTTTGCCAGAGCATGGCTCATTTATATCTTTCCATGGTCTCACCGGTGATACTATTCGGTCCTTTATAGCTTTGCCCAAAGACACCACAAGTTACCTGCAAATCTAGCATTCTAAGAGCTGAAACATTAGGGTATACATGAGAAAAGCTGAAAGTTTCTCCAGTATCAGTCGCGCTAATTTTATTCTTTGCTAAAAGTATCTCCGATATATCAGTGATAAATTGGATATTCCGCCAGACCGTGGGACAAAAGATAACGCCAATTCAGTTCCTGATAAAAATACGAATAAACGGCTACGTAAATAACCATAAAACATAATTGAAATTAGGAAGTGATCTGAGAGTGTGGAAACTACAAATGAATTGATTGGTGCCCGTCCGTCTAGCATGAAGTATTGTGTTTTGTCTGGCTTGGTCTTTGGGGGAAATTGAACCCTGATATTTCTTTATCTATACCTATATGGCTGGCTCCATTATTTTTCCAGAAGAAAAATGAAATAAATAAACTGAAAACAACAACAACAACAACAAAATCTCTCGCTCCCTGTTCTAGAACTCTACCCAGTTCCACAAGAAACGAAACACCGATATGAAAGAAGAGAACTCTTTATTCTTGTAAATGCATAAACCATAATTACAACATATCCGGACAACAGTGTGGTAAATGTCATTGGCAATGCGTCAAATTCTACTTGCATCGTCTGGCGTAGTACCGCTTGAGATCATATAGTAGTTGACAGAAAGCGTTGTAAGTAAGCGGACGCAACAACCCAACATCTTATAGATGTTCAAAATATGAGAGTCTGGCGATTCTCTGGGCCAAGAAACAATGTTCACATGCTGATGTTGGATACGTTCCACACTAATTCAAGCTGTGTGGCATCCGGCGATGACTTGGTGCAACAACGTTAGCTGTGTCTTTGCGCTCATCAACGGTACAACAAATGGTACAAGGACATATTCCCGATAACGAACAAGTGTCAGCTGTCTTCGTATGACAGTAAGCCTGTCGAGATGATGGAGGGATCGACACCCTATTTTATTACGCTACCTCCCTCTGTGACGGTCCAATATACGTAAACGTACGGAAGCAAAATGTTCCCTACGTCATCTGTAAACCAAATCACGATTATTCAAGATTAGGGTCAAAAACAAATCTTGATTAGTGACTTAACTCTTTAACACACAATCCCGAGTTTTAACGGCCCTCAGGTAAAAAGCTTATGAAAACATGGTGGAAAAAGGATGGCGCTGAAATGACAGAAGAATGTGCCATACACTCAAAACCTGTTTGAGTCGACAAACTGTCTGACTAAGACGTTCTGTCTCAGCCAATTAGATGACCAGTCTTTGTATTTAAGATTAGAACACTATTTCCGACTGTTGCTGAGTATAAATACTGGTTCTGGGTCCGTATTCACCAACCGCTCTTAGTTTCATTCTTAGTCTTATTCGAGATCTAGAAAGTAACGCAATTTCTAATCGGCTATTTCATACTTTGAAAATTCTTAAAATAAGAAAAGAAATATTCTTAAGAACACTGACCATGTTTTCGACTTTCCTGATACGGTGAACTTGGAAAAGGTACCAAGGATCAGACATCATTTGCTTAAATGATTTAGAAACGCAAATAAATTTTAAAAAAAATTGACACAGACAAAGGCAAGCGTATAAAATAAAATCTCACTATTTCGCGGTTAGTGACAATTTGCAATACAAATGAGAGCCCACGCTAACAGTTTTACGGGCCATCTGAAGTCGAGTCCAGTTACGGCCACAGTATCTCAAAAATACTTAACAATGTTGATCGCAAATGAGAGAGCACCTCTGTGCAGACTCATGTTAGGTCAAGTGACTGCAACAGACAAGTTGTGAATAGACTCTATGAGTATTCAATCATCAAGCGCAATAAAGACATCCTTTCCTTTTTGAATGCCTGAACATTCACCTAAAACACCAAGTTATATTTGAGTCATGCTCCATGAAAAGGGGGCTTAATGCACCTGCTAACAGTATCGACTCGGGTCAGCCTGTGCAGTCCTCGCAGGCTGACCTGGACCGAAACTGTTTGCTTTTGGTCGATTTTCTGCACCCCATGACTCAGCAGGCTGTTATATAAAACGGACTTAAGAGATATAAGATGTCATGTCTTGCTTGGTACGATGCATCATGGAGATGCATTAAGCCCCTCCCCCCCCCCCCCCCCCCCCGTTTCGGCTCATTTCTATTATCGGTACTTGTGTTTCTGAAGAAACGTTCTTTATATTTTCTTTTAGAGAGTTATGAGAGACGTTTTACGACATATGGCATGAATGTCGTATTTTACTCCACTAAAGATAAAGTGAAGTAGATCTAGGTTTTTCGTGTTATAAGGGTTAACCCTGTACCTACTTACAAAATTATACTCTGGTCCAAACTCAAACTTTTTGCAGGTGGCAAATCAACTGTGGTTGAACCGATGCAATTTTTCTTTGAAAGGAAGGAAAACTGGTTACCAGCATTTTCTTCTTTTCCAACAATGTTTTAAAAGCCATTTTATAAAGGTCGTAAAACTTGGGATTATTTTGTATAGGATTAACATGGTACAGCCTGTGTTGAGTGAAATCCTGTCCAAAGATCCATGAATAGGGGAAGCAATATTAAATAAATCTTTCTGCTTGCGAAGCCTGTCAAAATGATATTGATTATGAATTAATATTTCTCTTTTCTCTTGGTTACCGAGACCTCTTTCCTCCTTTGATACTAGATTTATTCTTTGCTTTGGTATAAATTCTGTTTAACACATTCATTCTGTCATTTTTTTGCTTTCATTTTATACTGACAAATACAACTGGATATACTTTTCTTTACATTCGTATAATGTATTGTTACTATTAAAATGCACTTTGGGCCTGCGGCCTTGAACAGCCAAATAATTTTTGTTTGTATTGTATTAGAAATCATAAAAATGAAAAGAATAATATAATTATTTTCTGTTAAGCAAGGTCAATGAACTGATTTGTGACTTCCAGAGACGGAATAAACGTCAAATTACTGAGCAATAACGAAATTATACGCCATGTTAGGTTGCATGACGCTGTTAATGTAAATTTACATCACTACTACGAAGACATACCTCTGTACCTGCCAACGATGAATTGACTAGCATTTGCGGACGATATACATCAAGATCAGACTGCAAAGTACGTGCAGTCCGATCTTGGATCTACACCGTCTGCCACCTAATGCTAAAGTATGATAAAAAACTATCTTTAAACTGCAATAGAAATCCACATTATAACCTCGAAAAAGAAACGGTTTATCTAGTTGGTGATGATAGTTAACGTATTATCTGCTTTGGACTACTTTTTTGCGTCGTTGAGCGGCACACTTTGAAACCATTGTGGCAGAGGGAGAGATTGCTCGTGACAGGCAATTTCTCTTTCTTGAATAATTTTTCACACGTTCGCTTAACCATAACGCTTAACCAACATAGTGGGAAAAGGAAAAATATTCTTGTGACCAGTCTGGTAACCGAATCGTTGCATTTGGCCAACCTCGGCGATCCGCCGATTAAGTCCCTCGGCTGTATTACAAAGCGTGATATTCACACACATCTTACCGGAAAGAGACCGCTGTACTATTCTTAAGTAAGTAAGACTCCACTTAAAAAAGGAAACACAAGGCACAATTTTCAAACGAAATCTTTCTGAATACATTTGGTTGACAAAGAGCCTGTAATTAATTTCTTATCGTGATTCATAAGCATTGTCTTCAGTTTTCACCGACGGATTGAGTAATGTGAATAACTTCACTGTTGTTGTAGTTACCATGTTTAAACGATTTTCATGGGCACCGCATATTTAAGATCATGTGATTGAAATCATTTCTAATAGAACCTTTTTGATGCAAACGAGACGCGATGCCGGTCCGTAATCGGCCGAGTTGTTCAACTGGTTCCAATAATGGAGTAAGTTCCCACAAATATGTTCAAACAGTCTTAACTTGTCCCCGTTGTGCATAATACTCATTCAATACACGATTTGTAACCATTTCCATTGTGTATTCAGATATAAACTCGTTTTAAAGCTTTACCGCCGAACGATTCCGATTTCTAGCCAATAAGCCTTTTGAAAACATTGCGAAAATGTTGACCAACATTTTCTCATTTTCCGACAACGGTTTCCTACCATTTCAAGGAAAAATCTAATCAACTGAGCTGCACTCAATTTTTCGTCCATAAATATTTTCCAGACGGACAAATCCAAAATGCTTATTTATCTGGCAAAGCATTGATAATTAGAGGTAAAGCACAGCACATAGGCCGAATTTATATCAGCCGTAACAATTCAATAACGTATCTGAGAAGTGAATGAAGAGTAACAATGACGACAAAAAAAAATAAAGCTTACGCACCGATGAAAAACGAAAGTATCAGAAACAGATAAAAATGCCATACATATTTATAGGAATTAATTTCTTGTTTTCCTTGTCAGTTTTGACGAACTCTGTCTTAAAATTGCCTGCACTCCGTCTTTCCAGCAAACCCTGTCCCCACGCCCTGACACCTGCCCTGTTTGTCAAATATCTCGCTTGCTTTGGATTTTTATGAACTTCTAATGAAATATGTAAATGCAAACCCATATGTTCTATAACACTGATTAACTAGATTCGAACCATGCTCTGGCAAAAAGGGCCTTAATGCATCTCCGTGATGTATTATACCAAGCAAGTAATCATATACATATGGATCCATAAAACCCATTTAGTCTAGCAATCGACTACATTTTGGCGTAAAATGGCCTTTTTACATGAAAAAAAGCAAAAAGTTTCGACCCATGTCAGCCTGCGCGGACTGCGCAGGCTGACATGGTTGATACTTTTTGCAGATGCATTAAGCCCTCTTTTCACAGGGCATGGCTCATTTCTTTTCAAAATCCCTGAACCCATTATTACAAGGGCTTATTTAGGCACACCTAGAATGCAGGTAGGGGGGACATTGACATTTTTTGGATTGTATAGAAAACATGGCGAGAAAAGGAACCGCTGCACATAAAGGGCCAGTCAGTTTCGAATAGACAGACGTCTATTACAGAGAGTCATTTCATTTAACCCAGAAAGCACGTGTTCATTTGCAGGATAGAATTGTTTGATCGAGACAAGATTAGAAAGCAAATCATACTGTGTTACAGGCATGCATAAATTTTCAGAGTTGAAAAAGGTGACGTCACCGGAATATGGTATGAGCCATGCTCTGAGAAAAGGGGGCTAAATGCATCTGCAAAAAGTATCAAAGGGTCTAAACTATTTACCCAGGCTGACATAGATCGAAACTTTTTGCTTTTTTTGTGTGTTTGAATCTGCTTGATGTCCAAGGACCATTTTACCTTATGATTCAGTTGGTTATTATACAGAATGGACATTATGGATCCATAATTATATGATTACGTGCTCGGTAAAAACATCACGGAGGTGCATTGTACTCCCTTTTGCTAGATTGATTGATTGTATGGTGTTTAACGCCGTTTTCAACATTATTTCAGATATATCGCGGAGGCCAGTGAACCTATCCATGCTTTCCTGGAGCTTCTTTTACCAGTACTCCGCACAATATTCTTTCCAAGCCACTGGCTGCTTTCGTCGAAACAATGGTCAGCGGTGAGAGAGGAATGAATCGTGTCTCAATGACTATCATAAATCCTCGGAAAGAAATTGGCCAAGCCAGGGAGCGAACCAGCGACCTCCTGTTCTCAAGTGCTGTCCGCTACCGACTGAGCTACGTGGGCTTGGCCCCTTTTGCTAGAGCATGGATCATATATAGATGTGTGGATGCAGTTTTTTTCATGTGGAAGAAGGGGAGGCTAGTCTCTGTCTCACTATCCCGCTGAAGAATATTTTTTTGCATTTAGGAGATTAAAGAGAAAGATTTTACCGGGATGACCGAGTCATTGCGACTAAAATGACAACACAATTAGGTTATTGCGTACAAAACAAAGCACCCAGATCTGACAGGTGGGCGTTTTATTGCATATGAATTAGAAAAATTAGCGGAATAATTTATAGGATGGAGTGCTGAGTCATCCCAGAACTGTCATTATGTAATGTCACGTGACCAAGTTGATGACCAACCCGAGACATGATCCTGTCTTTGTCTGTTGTTGTTTCCCTGACCTTCTAAGTCTATGAATTAAGTAAAATTTGCTCTTTCACCGCCAAAGGCGAGTAAAAGAGCTTTTTGCGGACGGCAAAGATCAAGATCAGACTGCATAGAACATGCAGTCTGATCTAGGATCTACACCGTCCGCTTTCTAACTGGAGAGGTCATCAGACCTCTCCAACAGTGGTGAGTTTAAAAGGCAGACTACCACAGAAATCGCTGTCTAAATCCATTTGTTTTTACGAAATTGTTCTGATATACAGTCTATTTAGTCATGGTTTTATAAATAAACCGAAATCAAAAAAACTGAAATAGGAAGTAAACGTGTTTTTTTTTTTTATATGACGGATTTCCAAAAAGATTTATTATACTATACTGACTGTAAATGACCTCTCCAATAATTTCAATTTTTCATTAAACAAATAAATCTAAGCAAAAAGAAAATGTTCATTAAATAAAGAGAAAGAACACCGCGGGAAAAGATCACGTGACTTAATACTATGTGGAGAATTCGTATCCTAGAGAACTCGTACCCTAATCTCGAGAGCACGAGTTCTCTGGAAAACTCGTACCCCACAAATAGATATAAATAGGTTGATCAGTATGTTTTCAAGTTTTATTTTTCAAAACTGACTAGACTCTAGCATTTTTCTCAGTTTTATACAAAAATTCTATGGATTTACAATGATATAGATTTGATGAAACAACACACAGAGTTGCTTCTAAGATGCGGGATTGCGAGAATCCCGCGAAAATCAACTTATGGGCGCAAAAAAATTCGTGGCTCTTCGGCCTACGTATCGCACACCTCAAAAGAGTCTGTGGTCCTTTGGTTTTGGGCGGATTGCGCAGGCCAACATGGGTCGATACTTTTTGCGGATGCATTAAGCGGCCCTTTTCTCAGAGCATGGCTCATTTATCTACTTTCTTAAATTTTTAACGATTAGACAAACAACCTCTTTATGTTACATGTCCGCAGCAGACAACTTTTCAAAATATTGTGGGAAGACGAGAAGCTGCTAGTTAATGCAATTTTCTCCTTTTGTCACAATGGTTTCCATCACATCAAAGCACCATCTTCCACATTAATTATCCAAGTTTGAATTGTCGTCTGCAGGCATTTTCTGTTTGGGACAGTCCAAAAATTGCTATTTGTTAAAAGATTAAAAAAATGTTACATTTATTTTTAACATGTCTGGTACTAGTTTTATGTATAGGCCACCTTTATTTATTGTCATCAGGTAAGATTCTTGCCTATTCAGTGGAATTAGTAAATTGTATCAAATTTAAACTGAACGATTTCTCCTTTCCCAAAATACTTTGGCTTATCTGAGCACACATTACAAACATTCATTACAGGTTTGTTCCTTTTGAAAATGAGCAAAATTGGATAATCATCTTGAGTTTTGTGTCCTTGAATTTTGAAAAATTATGCATTTCTGAACATGTTAATAGCATATGGCCTACAATTTCTTCAAATCTTTACCAAACTCGCGTTGTGAGATATTTATGAGAGCTTGGTTCCTTTCAAAATTGAGCAAAATCAGGTAATGGAGTCACAAATTACATGCTCTTGAATTAAAAAAAAATTTTTTTTTAGCTTGTGAACAGCTTACAGCCTTCATTTCACTTTCAATCTTCACAAAACCCACACAGTTTATAGATATTCATGAGAGCTGGATTCTTTTGCAAAGCGTGGGATTATTGGGTCAGAAATTCCTTGCCCTTAAATTAAAAAAAAAATGCATTTTGAGCTTGTCAAGAGCTTACCGCATGTACATGCATTTTTTGAAACTAACATGAAAAAGAATACCTTTGCTAATATCAGCTCTCAATTTTATTATACCTCCACAACTCTTTGTAAAAAAATCGAGCCTGTATTTAAATACCAGTAGAGCTGTTTTTAGTCCTTATAGACCTCTTGTTCCTAGAATATTATAACAATGTGGAACATGTACTGTTTTGTGCCTTTACACCAGCAAAATTAAAAAAAAAAACGTTTTTTTTTTTTCTCATTCATTTAATGCTTAACTTGTTTGTTTACATCTACCAAAATTATACTTGAAATCAAAAGCCAAATAAACTATTTGAAAACATTGATGCCGACCTCTCCTGCTTCTTTTTTAAAGAAACCAACTTGTTTTAAACTGTGAGCAAAATTATCTTCAGTTGCAGTTCGAGTTGGTAACCTACCAATACACTTCAAAAATGTCCACATTAGTTAGTTGGCAGTGAAAGAGTTGAAAGTAGAGTTGTAGGATCTGACATAAATTTGAACCATGCGCTTTGAAAAAGGTTTTTAATGCGTCTGCAAAAAGTATCTACTTATATCAGCCAGCACAGTCCGCGTAGGCTTACATGGTCGAAACTTTTTGCTATTGGTCAATTACACAGTATAGGACCGAAAGTGTACAGTGTTTAGGATTGTATATGACTTGGGATTCTGTACAGTGGCGGTATGTCACTTGGTCTTAAAAATTGTGTTCACACGGTAAGTCATTGTGGTGATTTTTCATGAATTTTGATAGTTATCACAAAATATTCATATCCAGTTATTTGTTTCTCTTGTGTAGACAATATCAGGAACACGTATTTGCGCTGTGAATCTCCCTTTGAGCAATGACGATGCCTTGATCATTTGACCTTGCTAAAAATACAGACGATTTTGTCCAGTGTCGTCTTAAAAACTTGTTTTCAGACCGAAAATGTATAAACAGTTTCTTTATTCATATTTTTGTGAAAACATGACAAGTTTTGGTAACGAAGTCGACTACAATCTTCCCTATCCTTCTTTTAAAATGACGCGTTGAGAAGACATTTGTACAGTCACTTGTTACGCGGTTGTACAGTCGCTTGAGATCTTTGATAATTTATTTTGTACAGTGACTTGAAAAGCCTGTCTTTTATAACGGAGAATGAAAACGGAAATTTGACACAAAGTTGTTTATTTGAAAGGGTATGAGACTCAGAATTGTTTGACTAAATTTTAAGAAGATAGATTTGATGAGAAATGCTCCCTCAAATGTTGATTTCAGTTGTTATAATTCGAATACTTTCCTAGATACTGAAAATCCCAGTAAGGTTATATTTCAATGCAACACTACAAGCAAATTTCGAGTTCTTTCAGTGATTACTGCCGTAGTGTGAACTATTGTACCCTGTTGCATAAAAGCATACATTGATACAGATCGCCAAACTTTGTTGTAGCATCGCGAACACCTAAATGAGGAAAGGAGTTTGCTGGTTTAGGCTTAAACTTCAGACAATTCTAATACAGTACCATTTTCAACCTTGTGAACGCAAATGCCCTACTTTTTTAGGATATCGAAAATCGTACTAATAAGCGCACATGGAATTAATGATATTTCTTCTTACCGCTAATTGGATAATAAACTTTGAATTAGTTGATTTATCATGTAATTTAGTGTATGGTGCGACTTTGAAATTTATGTCTGTTTCCATGATACAAGCATTAAACAAGGTGAGTAAATTATGAAGCAGCTCAATTGGAAGGAAATTTGTCCACTAATTGTCGGGAATTGTCGAAAAGTTGAGCGCATAGTGCGCTTCGTAGGTCGAATATGGTACTACAGAGAAATTAATTTTCAGGAGGCTCAGTTTGAACATATGAAATATTCATTAAACGTATGCCTGGATGATCTCCAAATCACGCTAGCACCATTACAATAGCACGCCCATGAAACGTTTGTATGGCTGAGGAAAAAAAAAAAGGAATTTTTTCAGATTGAAAAATATTTTGCACAAAAAAGTGGTTACTCGTTGGAACAGCCTTATGGATGCGGTTGTAACGTGTACCCACAATCTTTGCTCAAAATATGTAGCCTGTATGGGACATATCTATAAAACCATTTTTACATCGATGAAAACTGATCATTTGTGAATTTACCGTCGTAAATGAAAACTGATATGCAGTCTTTGGGTGCAACACGGGTACCCCCCACAGGCACACCGATATAAGACAAGATCTCAAGTATATCCACATGATATATACACACTACAAATGCCATTTGAAACCATGTGTCCTTTGCTTTCCATAAAAAAGAACACCTTGTCAACACGACCATGCAAAATGGTCCTCTTTATAGGTTAAAATGTCAATTTTCTAATGAAAACTTGGGCTATTTCTTCCACCCACACTCGAAACCCATTTCACCGAGGCCCGACAGAGCCTCAATGAGGCGGCCCTAACGAGCAACAAAAACCTATGCCCAGATTACATAAGACGATAAGTTATATATATCCCTGGAAACCCCACCTAACGCTACATAAAGTGGATCTTCAGGGGTCCTTAATGCATGGGTATGTTAACGTAATAGAAAACACTGAATAATATTGAAAAGCAAAGAGCCAGACCTGCCTGCGTATCCGTTCAGTCCGGTCTTGATTCCCATCAGTTGCTATTTACTAAGCAAAAATTTGCCATTCTGCCAAGAGCAGACGACAGACAACACATTTGCATTAGAACCTAGCTATTCAACGCAGCTCAAGCATTTTAGGATGAAAAATTATTGCACCTATGGTTGACTTAAATCATTCAAAATCAACTGCTTTATGATCTGTGACACTAAATTAAAGCCTTTAATTAAGTGAGCATATGCCACATAAATAACTAATGAAGACAATTAAACAAAATCCGATACAAAGAATTAAATAAATTTTTTGTCTAATAATGATATAAATTCGGCCCGTTCCAAACGTGAAAAAAAAGAAATGTTCTTAACAAAATATTAACAAAACTGTAAATTAGATTTCTACGAAACTTATATCATGTAGATACTTCCATATGCGTCACTTTCTGTGGAAAAAATCAGGCCCTCCCGGGTAGCTCAGGTAGGTGTATTTGACTCGATACCCGGTTGATGCGATTTTTCCCCTCTCACATCTGATGCATGTGAGAGAAGTAGTTAGTGGCTTGGAAAGGAAGTTGTGTCAGTAATTGTGTGAGAAAGCCAGGAAACACATGCGTAGGTGGACTGACCGCCGTGATATGACCCAAGCTGTTAAAATAGCGTTAATTCCAATAAAAACAGACAAAAAAACTGTGAAAAAATGAGGAACTTTCGCGGCACAGCTTCAGAGATATGGAAATCGAAATTGCGCTGGAGTGAATATGCAGTGAAAGCCATGACTCATACTGCATCATGATATCCCAAACTGAAAAAGATGTCAGTTTAATTCCATAAGTGCATGTTATCATTTTAACACATGCTAATATTTACTGCAACGTGATGAAGTTCAACAATCCGCCGACCGATCTTCAAGGAATTAAAGACGTATCTCAAGTATCCGAAATATTCGTATCCAAAAGTGAAAGTAGCCCACTCCGTATCTTTCTCACTTTCTACTGAAGTAGAACGACGTTTATTAACAATATCCTAGATGTAGCTAACTTCCCTTTAGAATCCTCATATTTATTTTAGCATTTTCTTGCAGAGAAGCGTACAGCGAGTAAGAACATTATGCGCAGAAATGTGCGCACTAAAAACTACCACGAACGCCTGTAATAGCGATTTTCGGTAGTATAAGCTCAAGCAAGGGAAGTATTTATTTTTCTGTCATTTTTTTACAATTCTTCTTATCTCTCTTTCTTTGTCTACAGTATTTGAGGACCCACCACCAGAAGATGATCCATTTTAAGCCAGAGGACACAACAGAAATGCAAGAAAACTTTATATATCAATTTCATTTCTCTGAGTCCATCATGTGGTTCTGCGCAATGGGTCAATACAAACAAGATTTTGTTGTAAAGTGGCCAAATTCTTTTTATAAGACCGAAACAAATTTTAAAACCGATTCAAGTCACAGTACAAAGTCATCTCAGGTGACTGTACAAATCTAAAACATTGCTTCTCCAAGTCACTGTACAAAACTTAGTTAGTAAGCATTGAAGAATTTCGACATTTTGATCGCTTTTGAAGTCAAATCTTGGAACTCGATGATAAAAAAGAGAAAGCGTGTACAAGGACAGACGTTTTTATCGGGAAATAATACTCTTATGTGCGGTAATACGATAAAGCTGGTATTTTTTGTGGTCAAAAATCATTTCAATTTTTGTACGTCAAGATGATCAAGACATTCCCATTGCTTATGGAGGTTACATATAGCACGCTCATGTGCTTGGTATATTCTGTGTATATCAAAAGTACAAATGAATGAGAAGATTTTAAATTAACTTTCAAAATAAACGAAAAGACAAAGCCGTGTACCCGTATTTTGTCTGATTCAAGTGACATACCGCCACTGTACAGAATCCTAAGTCACAAACAATCTCGAACACTGTACACTTCCGGTCCTACACTGTATACAAGCCTTTACAATAATACCAGTTGAATCACTGGGCTTTACCGGAATGCGAAGTATTTTGCTGATTCTACCTTTCCCAGCATTTCTTTCAGGAGCTTTTTTCTTCAGTGTCAGTTAAATATGGGATTGTTTGGTAAAGGGATAAAATACCCTGAGGAAGACAGCTATTGAAACCAATATGAGACATGAGGGAAATTCATGGTATTCAGCATTTCTCTTTTTCCACAAATAGTTTCTATCCTTTTTAACCTTTAACCACACAATCCCGAATAAACCCTGAATAAAGAAGGCTTGTGAGAACACTGTGAACACCAACATTTTAGATCACCTGAACTCAAAGGAGACAAATCTTAAAATAACCTTTCTGCACTCTAGAGGCCACAATTCAGACCAATGCTCATGTAAATTGGTCAGAATGTTTGTATTGATGATTATGTCGGACACGATCAAGATTTGGTCATGTTGGGTAAAAAAATAGGTCACTGGAAAAAATCTTGTGTGCACTCTAGAGGCCTCATTTTCCTTCTGATAAACATGAAACATACAAACTCAGAATGTTTGTCTTGATGATAGGCTATCTCTAACAAGTTCAAAAATAGGTCAAGGTGGTCAAAAAGTAGGACACTAATACTCATGTGTTTTACAACATTGCAACCAGGGTCCGTATTCACCAACCATTCTTAAGAACATTCTTGGTCTTGTTCTTCAAAATTTTCCAAATTTGAAAGTAACACACCTTCTGATTGGCTAAACCATATGGTTTAGCCAATCAGAAGGTGTGTTACTTTCAAACTTGGAAAATCTTGAAGAATAACTCTAAGAATATTCTTAAGAATGGTTGGTGAATACGGACCCAGGATCTTTTCAGCTTCATCAATCCTGGACGAGTTTACTCAGGTGAGTGCCTTAGGGCAAATGGCCTTCTTGCTTATTTTTACCGGAATGTTTTCTACTCTTAAAGATAATCTCATCATTCAGTATTTTTTAAAATTTGAAACCCAAGATAGCTGACAAAAATCAGATTGATTTGTACGCTTACCTGGGCAAAGAAATCGGTGTTCCAATAAATTACCTCTCTCTCTCTCTCTCTCTGAATGAATGAATGAATGTCGAGGCCTATTTCATGGCGTTTTCTTTGTGCAAAGAAATGAAAATGTTAAAAGGTAGAAGGTCGGCGGTTACTATTCCGACCTATTGCACAAACCCTAAGTGATATCGGGTGCGATATGACGGTTCAACTCTATACATGAGCCATGCTCAGACAAAAGGGGGCTTAATGCATCTCCCTGATGCATCATAACAAGCAAGTCACCACAGTATTATTCATCCCTAAAATCCGGTTTGTATTTCAGCTTACAGGATCATGCGGTGCTCTTGTGCTTTGAGATGCAGAAAATTGACCAAAAGCAAAAAGTTTTGGCCCAGAACGGTTTTGGCGGAGCGCGCAGGCTGACCTGGGTCAATACTTTTTGCAATAGCATTAAGCCTCCTTTTCACAGAGCACGGCTCATATATATTGCTCTTGTGACTCATGTTCTTACTAGATTATTAGAGAAGATTAAGTTTTTGTATAAGAAATTATGAAATCTAGGTGCACCTGTAAATATTACTTCCGGGTAGAAACATTTTGACAAAGATTGAAATTGATTTGTGGAAGGGTAGAAAACATTGTGGGAAAAGGAGAAAATGCTGATTACCAGGATTTTCTCCTTTTTCCACGCTGTTTTCAAAACATTTTCTTTACGGTCTTTAAAACTCGGAACTGTGCGGTAAAGAGTTCAGGTGCCTCAAAAAACGGACTTTGTGTTTGATAGGATTGATTGATTGAATGGTGTTTTACGCCGCTTTCAACACTATTTCAGTCATATAACGGCGACAGCTTACATATTCATGTGTTTCTGGGTTTCACGAGTACTAGAGTAGGCCTACTTGATCGGATAGAAAACATTTTCGGAAAAAGGACAAAATTCTGGTCAACATTATTTTCTTCCTTTACCACAATGGTTTCTTAAGCCCCCTTTTCACAGAGCACAGCTCAAATATAATGAACTCTGGCAAGGCGACCGTATCGGACAGTGTAGATACAAGATTATACTGCACTTTCTGTGCAGTCTAATCTTGATCTAGTCCGTCCGCAAAAGCCCACAAAGTCGCGCTAAGCAGCTTAAGTGTTAAAATGAACATGGGTAAAGCAATATGCAGTGCATTCTCTGTTGGTGAACCGTCCTAAACACAAGAAAACATGCAGTAGGAAGGAATAAAATGAACATTGATAAGGCGATAGTGAATTCTTTCTTTAGTCAACTGTCCTGAACACTTGAAATCTGCAGTAAGAATCAAAGCGCTGAAGGCGCTGAAAGCCTGGCATCAGAACGGGAGAAGAGGTAGGAAGATCAGGCCCAGAAGTTTAAAGTAGCTATCACATTTGTAAAGGCTTAAAAACTGCTATGATATTTGTACAGACTAATAAAAAATATCTACATGGCTTACACTGACGGTCTGTGTAGTTGAAAACAGAATGGAAACACATAAATTTTTAAAGGCCAATATAATGAGTATTTTTGTATAGCCTTGACCCCATGGTCTTTTATGGATTGAAAGGAGATAATTTTCAAAGTATTTTCTGTTTCCTATTTTCTTCCTTAACGTTGCTTTGGCAACAAATCAAAATGGTAACAAACCAAAATGAGCAGCGTGCAAAAGTTGCTGACAGAGGACAAGTCCAGGGAACATTTCTGGAAAGTGCAAAAAATCAACAGTGGCCAAGCAATGAATCATAGGTTTCTTTCATTTTATCATACTCAGTCTATAAGTTGAAATATTAACCATGTCCTTTGAGCAATGACAAGGAAAAACACAGAGTCTTTAAAGGCTAATATCACAGAGCATGATTTGGTGTCAGAGAAGACAATTTTTAGGTATTTCTTTTTTGGTATTTTGGTTTCTATGGCAACAAATAAAAAGGGCGCCAAAGCTCGGCAACAGTTGTGTTTGGTAACAAGAGCACCATATGCGGGTGCTAACGTTCGTCTGCAGTTGCTTGATTTTCAGTGAAAACACTAAGTTGAAAAAGAGGCATAACTACATAGTTATTTACCGTTATTGTTTATGTTTCCCTTTTGATAGTTAACAACTTGTCCAAGTTTGAAGTAAACATCTTCAGTAATAACAAAAATATTGTAAAATGTCAAAGATTTTGCATGACGACGATACAAACGACAAAGATGATGACACTATGGCTATGAAAATATCATGCCTCTAAAAGCAGCTGAGCAAAAAGTTCTTAATCGAAAAGGGGGCATAACTAATTACTTTGCCAAAAATATTTTGGTGGTTACCTGCCTCTGTTGTACTGATAAAAATTCCCCTTTTGATAGTTAACAAAAAGTACAAGTTTGAAGTAAGTATCTTCATTAATGACAGAAACGATAAAATGTCAAAGGTTCTGAAAATTCAAAGTAGTGAAAAAGGGCGTAACTGTGTCAAATATATTGTGATGGTTACTTGTCCCTGTTTTATGGGTACCCCTTTTGACAGTAAATCACTTGCCCAAGTTTGAAGTAAATATCTTCATGAAGAACAGAGATATTATAAAATGTCAAAGTTTTGCACGACGACAATGATGCATAGGCTTTGACAATAGCTTGACGTTTTGTTCGTAAACAGATGAGCTAAAGACTACCATTTGAATAAAATCATATGGACGATACAAGACTGCTCAAGGGACATTTCTATAAGAGTTTTGTCAAAATATCTGCTGTAAATGCCACTTTTCAATTTTTCCCATTTAAAGTCTATGGAATCTCTAAGTGTCATGATCAACCAAGTTGGAAGGCCTATTTTCATAAACAAAAGGGCCGTTGGACCTAAAGCCCTCATCTGAATAAAGTCATCTAGGATTGATAAATTTGAAGAGCTCCTGGTTGTGATTATAGAAAACACAAATGAGCCATGGTTTAATACATCTCCGTGATAGCCTATTTCAATCCAAACGAGCCGTCATATATTTATGGATCCATAAAATCCATTTTGAGGAACAACCGAATGAATCATGAGGTACACTGGTCCTTTGACATGCAGAAAATTTGCCAAAAGCAAAAAAGTTTCGACCCAGGTCAGCCTAAATACCTATGGAGATCAAGATCAGATTGCACTGAATGTCAAGTCTGATCTTCGATATAAAACGCCCACCAGCTACTTAACTCTTTACCACACAGTCCCGAGTTTTAAGGACTCTAAGGATATAGCCTCATGAAAACCTTTCGGAAAAAGAAGAAAATGCTCTCTTTTTTTCCCTATAAGGTTTTCTGCACTTTCACAGCCAATAACCAACATTTCAGCTAAATCTACCTTGCCGTCCGCAAATGTGTTCAATTTAGACAAGTTTAAAAATTTCATCGTTTTATAAAGATGAACTGGTTTTCAATGGCTCATGTTACAAACTTTAATACATATTTGATATTGTATGCGCCGAGTTTGCTATGAATCGAAATGGTTTGGGCCGAGATGTCTTATCTGGACAACTCTGACAGGAAGAAATAAGGCATATATACCAATCAAATGCATAGTTATAACTTCAGACAAGAGGTGCACATTAATTTACGAAAATTAAAATCTTACCGAAGTTTTGAGACACCATACCGTCTGAGTAAATACGCTTTCATTATTTGTCATTCTCATGGTGTCTAGGAAAAGGTCACGATCCCGATTAGTGCTCGGCAAAAGCACTGGTCACAACTCGGTCGATTGCCTACCTACATCTAAACATTTGATCAACGATCACCTGAGGTTTGCCATTTGTTTCTTTCACTGGTAATTTTTTACCAAACGACATAATTTTAGACTTGTCCAAATTGAAAGCATTTGCAGACGACCTTTCAAATGTGGCTCAGCTGATGGAATTTCTCTCTAATGGAGTATAAAACATTGTGGGAAAAGGAGAAAATGCTGGTTATCAGCGTTTTCTCCTTTTCCCACAGTGTTTTCAAAAGGCTTCTTTCTCAGGGTCGTTAAAAGTCGGGATTGTGTGGTATAGAGTTAAGCGCACGAATTTACAGTTATGAATAAACTCAACAGGTCTCAAAATTCTCAGTCAACACTTTCGTACGAGTAAAATCGCAAATCTATCAAAGTTTGTTGTGAAATTAAACCTTACTATGATGTTTAAATCGAAATAATTTTATTGTTTTAAGGGGTCGTTTCTTTCAGCGTAGTCAGATGAACTGTAGGCGGTACTTTTCACTTTTACTTGGATTTTTCCGTAAATGCTTGGATGGGGTTGAAATTTTGGTATACGATTCCTTGGCCTTGGGCTTGGTAAGCCAAGCCCAGGCCAATAAAAATGATAAACGTTGGCAAGTGAGGGTCTCTCCTCCGTTGATGTACTGTCCTAAACACACTCACACTCACACACAAATCATACAGTAGGAATAAAATGAACGTTGGTAAGGCGACGGCATCACCCCCATTGGTTTTCTGTCCTGAACACATGGAATCTGCAGAAAGATCATAATGAAAACTGATCGAGCGACCGCATTCCTTCTGTTGATGAACTGTCTCCTCTGTTGGTGAACTGTCCCGAAAAAAAGAAAGGCCGAGAAAGATTATGTATTTTATCAACATGAACTTTCGTATGACAACGGCGTCTCCGCCATTGGTGAACTGTCCCGAAAAGTTTAACCCTTTACCAAACAATCTCGAGTTTTTGTTCGAATACAGCTTTTGAAAACATCGCGGGAAAAAGAGAAAATGCTGGTAACAAGCATTTTCTCCCTTTCCCACAGTGTTTTCTACTCTATCACAGGCAAATTTAATTAACAATAATCACGTTTATATTATCGTCTGCAAATGGTTTCAATTTGGATGAGTCTAAAATTTCATTGTCTGGTGTAGAGTTAAAAGCATAGGTTGAAATGAACTTTGCTATAGCCCTGTGTTAGTGTACTGTCTCATCTCAAAAAAAAAAAAAAAAAATACTGTTGTACATAGGAATATAATAAACTTGGTATACCGACAGCTTCTCTCCGTCAGTGCACTGTTTCGAACACATAAAATACATTATAGCACTCTCAATTTATTTTCTGTCCAAAAGATAGAAAAAGTGAAGTAAGAATTAAAAAAAATCATGAAACTGCACATTCAACTGAGCCAATGTCCTCACCATCTGTGTACCGTCTCCAGTATAAGAAAAGATCAGTAAGAGTATACATACATAGGGTTGCATATTCTACTGAACCGATGTATTCTCTGTGCGTGTTAGACCGCTTCTCAACTCCGTTAACCTTTTCTTGAAGTTCTTCAGTGAGCGCGGAGTCAGGCAGTACGACATCAAAATGACCACATAGCTCAGGTACAAAGCGATATCGATTGCAAACGCAGCTTTCTGTGTTGTTTCTGTATCCAAAACTTCGACATCTTCATACATCTGTATGATGTAAAGAACAAACACAATACCGGTCGACACCTCAACACAAAATACAACCATAGCCACAAAGAAAACCAACATCGTAACACTTGTCTTCTGTGCTGGATCTTTCTTTGAAGGTTGGTTATGATTTTTACTCCTCTTCAATACGACATTGTTGTGTTTCCGTAGCTCGACGATGATCACGGTGGACGTCACCAGGATGATGAAACAGGGAACCAGACGTGTGATCAGAACGCTTATCCAGGCCATTGTTCGCAGGTATGTCAAGGTATCGGCAATGAAACTAGCCAGTTGTCGGCGGCACGTGATAAATATGAGTCCATCTTTGTCGTCAACAGTGAATGTGTAGGGGTTGAAAGTACTGTCAACAAACTGCACTACAAAATGAGCCGTCCCAAGTACGATAGAAATAGCTATCAGAAACATAGTAGTTTTGATGCTAACGACCCGGTTTGCAGCAAACGGTTTACGAACACAGATACATTTCTGCACACACATTGCTGCCGTCAACCAAACAGAGACAGCGTGGCATATCTGGGATATTTTTTCCAGCATGTACAGGCTTTTGCAAGCATCGAAAGGTAACATCCCGAAGTCGGTCTTCTTCTGGTACAAGTACGTGAGCTCCATAAACGATCCGGCAATCGTCAAAAAGTTGAAAATTGTTATGCTTATGAGCATTACATAAACGCTGTTTGAAATCGGCGAAATCCGCTTGTAATGCAGGAAAAACACCGTGAAGCAAATAGCGATCAAAACGAACATGAAAGCAAACGAGAAAGGGACGAAAACTCTGTAAGCGTCTAAGGCATAGTCGACGTTACCGTATACCTTTGGCAGATCAACAGTCATGTTTTCAGCATCAAGTATGGAATTGGTAATAGTCATGCAAGTCGTGGGTGGAGTTGATACTAAAATCCCCCCCTCGAACATATCTTCCCATAGTCCAAACAGCGCTCGCGAGTAGTCAATATGTAGACATTTGACTTTCGGTGTTGTCGGTCCGGACATGATTTCTGTTGGAATCGAATTTATCCTCAACCCGGTATGTAGTCTACAACTTGGCCAACGCCTGATTACTGATACTCCTGTAAGTTAATACTCTGTACTTATATGCGCCTCAATAATGTGATTCACTGTTGCGAATGATGAATGCTGATTTTTCCGTCCATCACTAATGTGACTTGGATCTCCGCCTTTGTTCGTATGTTTACCATACGACAAAAATGTAGACTTGTCCAAATTGAAAGCATTTGCAGACGACATCTTTCAATGTTGCGCAAATGATGGCATTAGTATTTGTAAGGGTAGAAAACAATGTGGGAAAAGTAGAAAATGCTGGTTACCAGCATTTTCTCCTCTTCCCACAATGTTTTCAAAAGACTTCTTTTTCAAAGTCGTTAAAAATCTGGATAGTGTGGTTGAAGGTTAATTCTATACTCGTACACGATACAAACTTTAGACTTGTCCATAGAGAAAACATTTGTAGGCGACAAAGTAAAGGTGTCCCAAACGACGGACTTTGTTCTTGATAGGATAGAAAACATTGTGGGAAAAGGAGAAAATGCTGGTCAGCAGCTTTTACCCTATTTTCCCACAAAGTTTTCAAAAGCCTTCTTCCATGGGGTCGTTAAAAATCAGGGCCCGGTTTCACAGTGTAGGACCGGAAGTATGCATTGTATGTGACCTGGGATTCTGTACAGTGACGGTCTGTCACTTGGTAATTGAAAATTGTGTTTACACGGTAAGTCAAGCTGGCGCTTTTTCATTTATTTTGATAGTTATCATAAAGAAATCAAAACTAGTTATTTGTTTGTTATGTATAGACCATATCAGAAACACGTATGTGCACTGTGAACCTTCCATATAGCAGTAGGGATGCCTTGACCAGTTGACCGTGCTAAAAATACAGATGATTTTGTCCCAAAACGATGGCATGTTGAGAAATTTTAGGTTATACAGTCACCTGAGATCTATTAACCGCTTACAAGTGACTGTACATATTTCTTTTCTCAACATGCCATTTTAAAAGAAGAATAAGGAATATTGCAATCGACTTTGTTACCAAACTTTGACGTTTTTTCACAAAAATATGAATATTGAAACTGTTCATACATTTTCCGTTTCGAAAACAGGTTTTTACAGCTGAGTAATCGAGTAAAAACGGCATTGTTCTGGGACAAAATCATCTGTATTTTTAGCACGGTCAAATGATCAAGGCATCCCCCATAGCTTTAAGAAATGTTCACAGCGCACATACGTGTTCCTGATATGGTCTATACATAACAAACAAATAACTGGATATAAATATTCCATAATAGCTATCAAAATATGTGAAAAATCACCAGCTGGACTTACTTAGTTGTTGGGATAGCTCCGTTGATAGAGTTGCTGAATTATTGTTTTGAAGGTCGTGGGTTCGAATTCCAGGGAAAGCTCGGTTTTTTTTGTCAATATTCCCCTCATCCCAAGAGAAAAGAATCACGTCCTTATAATTTTTCCTTACAAAATGTCAACCCCCTCTCTGCCCCGAAAAAAGCTCAAAATCTAGTTTCATGCCGCCAAGTAGCGTCCAAAGGTAAGCAACGCCGGTGTTGAAATCCATTTAAGATGTTTTCTTTTGACGGCTACTGGGCCTTTGGAAGACAATCCTCATTAGTGCTCATTTCTTCTAGATCAAGAAATTAAAACCTTATCTATCCCAGACTTGAAACATTATACTGAAACTTTATATACCTCGTTAGAGAGAAACTTACGTAAATAATCACCTAACTCGCTCATTTACGGAATACCGTTAGGGCCATCGCCTTTGAATGTGTTAATTTAAAACGCGATACTCGATAGTGCGATGATGATAATGCGAAATAACCAAACTACGACGATGAAAACGCGACAGTACGATGACGATAACACGATACTACGATGGTGAAAACGCTACAATACGATAGTGCAATGATGATAGTGCGATATAATATAGTGTTTTCGCCAACGTGCTGTCGCGTCTGCAACATCGTATTGTCGTATTGTCGCATTTTCACCATCGAAGTATCGTAGTATCGCGTTATCACCATCGTACTGTCGCGTTATCATCAACGTACTGTCGTGTTTTCACCATCGTACTTTCGCGTTTTCACCATCGTACTATCGTGTTATCATCATCGTACTATCATCTTCCGGTGCGCATGCGCATACACATTCAAAGGCAATTGCCCCCAACGATATTCCGTACTCATCAGCCATGTAATAACCTCTAAGAATCAGACTGCATAAAATATGAAGTCTGATCTTTAATTAATTCTGATTGCTTTGCTGAGACATGTTGTACAAAGCCAATCTTGAGGTTGCTCTACTTTGTGTCTTATTCGTTTATTTCTAGAATGAAAATGTCCATTTCACCATCGTAGTATCGCATTATCGTCATTGTTCGGTCGCGTTTTTCATCATCGTATTTTCGTGATTTCGCATTATCATCATCGTACTATCGAGTATCGCGTTTTAAATTAACACATTCAAAGGCGATGGCCCTAAAGGTATTCCGTACTCATTACGTGACATCCTTTATGATTCTTATCTATGGAAATATTAACCCTTCGATCGGCCAAGTTGCTCGTAAAGACTGTAGATCAAGATCAGATTGCAGCAAAATTGCAGTCTTATCTTAGATTTACACTGACTGATACTTTCTGTGATGTTAACCATTTACTATTTTCTAAACAACAATATACCAGACTAACCCAAACTCGAAGCATTATTCAGGCAACAAGATTAAACATGACTCAAATCATAAAAAAATGGTCTTTGAAAAAATAGAAAACACTGTGCGAAAAGGAGAAAACGGTGGCATCCAGCATTTTCTCCTTTTCCGACAATGTTTTCGAATGCCTTCTTCTCCAGTGTTGTTAAATTCCAAGATTGTTGGTAAAGGGTTAAACTACTGAATAAACTAACGGAAAATTTCCAATCGAGTATGATTTTTAATCCTTAAGCTGCTAAGCGCGACTCACTGACCTTTTGCGGACAGTGTAGATCAAGATCAGACTGCACACAGCGAGCAGTCTGATGTTGGATCTACACAGTCTGATATGGAGATATTCCCGCCCTCCCCCATACCTAAGAAATAGCAAAAATTGAGTTTTTTACAATTGACTTTAAAATTTCGTTTCATTTATATAGCAGCTTAAGGGTTCAACGAAAATTACAAAGTCCTTTCACAAGAAAAAATCATACGATATCGTGTTCTGTGCAGTCCGATCTTGATCTACCTGTCCGTCAAAGTGCACTGAGACCCGCTTTGCAGCCGACCGGGTAGTATTAAGACAGCCCCGAAATTGCAGTGTCTCTGTATTTTTTTATTACTTTAACCCTTTACCAAACAACATGTGTTTTACAACCCTGATAAGAGTTAAAGTTTTTGAGCCATGCTCTGGCAAAATAGGGTTAAATGCATCTTCGCGATGCATTGTAACAAGCAAGAGATCGCAAAATTAGGGATCCATGAAATCCACTTTGTCTAACCGACCGACTGAATCATGAGATAGAATTGTTCTAGGACATACAGAAAATTGACCGATAGCGAAAAGATTCGGCCCAGGTCAGCCTGCGCGGAGTGTGCAGGCTGACCTGGGTCGGTACTTTGCGCAGATGCATTAAGCCCCCTTTTCACAGAGCACTAAATGACTTAGAATTTTTTCTTGACCCTTTTCCTCACAGTCTCGAGTTTTGACGACCCTGAAGAACATAGCTATTGAAAACATTCAGGGAACAGAAGAAAATGCCGGTAGTCAGCATTTTCTCCTTTTTCAACAATGTTTTGTACTCTTCCAAAGGCAAATCCAACTATTTGAACCATATCTAATTTGTCGTCTGCAAATGCTTTCAATTTGATTGAATTCGAACATGCGCGGTCTGGTACAGAGTATACATTGCATCAGATCATTTAACCCTGAAGCTGCTAAGTAAAAAAGAAGAAACTTTTAAGCCGATAGTACAAACACAAAGTTTGTTATTTCAAAGGTATTTTTTGGGGGAAAATATCTCCTTGTCGGACAGTGTAGATCCAAGATCAGACTGCACGTTTCCGTGCAGTCTGATCTTGATCTACACTGTCCGCAAAAGGTCATTAAGTCGCGCTTAGCAGCCTAAGGATTAATTTCTCATAGAGGTATTTAGCGGAATTCTGTTCCCAAGCAGGACATCGAGATAACAGACGTCAAATTTTACTTTGGCTCTCTGTATTGTTTCTTTGTATGTTTGTATGGTAATAATGGCCGTCGTTCCATAGCCGTCTTCAACATTACAACAATGGTGGCATAGCGACCAATACACCTTTACGGTCAGTGCTTGTGTGTGTGTGTGTGGGGGGGGGGGGGGGGGCATCAAAATCACCAGGGTCCGTATTCACCAACCATTCTGGAGATAATACTTTCTTTGAGTTTTAACCCTTAACTTGCTAATTAAGTTAAATTAAACTTTCAAGCGGATAGTAAAGACCCAGTATTGAAGGTTATTTCTTGGGGAAGAATATTTCAGATTAGACTGCACGTTCTGTGCAGTCTGGTCTTGATATACACTGTCATTGAGTCCCGCTCAGCAAGCTAAGGGTTAACAGTGTTAAAACATTGATTTGGCGTAGAGCAAGCCTAAGGTAGACAAAACTAGACAAGTACGATGCTGCGGTTCAGAATCGAGCAATGAGATTTTACCTAGGAGTTGGTAAATACTCGCCAAACGCTGCTGTCTATGGGGAAATGGGTTGGTTCCACCCATTATCCGTCAATAGAAATCAGTTGCTATTGTTTGGGCACGCCTTTCCGAGACAAATAACTCCCGATTAAATAAATGTATTGCAGCATGGGCTAACTCTAAATCTATACATTGTAAAAACTGGTTTTATTTTGTTAAAAAACAATTTTTGTCTCTTAACCCTACTTTGAAACTTCATTTGTCAGTTCCTTTACATAAACTTTCTTTTACGCAAGACGTGGAAAGAACGACCATGGACTTGTTCGTAAGCGAATAGTTAACTACACTAAACAGCACCACCGGCACATCCGTAAAGAGTCTAAACAAATTACGTACATATGGAACCTTTAAACATGCATTTAAAACAGAAGGATATTGTAAACCGATTTTACCGTCAGGTCATAGATCAGCGCTCTGTAAATTTAGATGTGGGGTAGCTCCAATAAGAATTGAAACTGGACGCTTTGAAAACTTCAGACTGGATGAACGCAAATCACAGTGTAGGACCGGAAGTGTACAGTGTTTAGGATTGTGTGACTTGGGATTCTGTACAGTGACGGTATGTCACTTGGTGTTTAAAATTGTGTTCACGCCGTAAGTCAAGCTGGTGATTTTTCATTAATTTTGATAGTCATCGTAAAATATTCATATCCAGTTATTTGTTTGTTTTGTGTAGACCATATTAGGAACACGTATTTGCGCTGTGAATCTTCCTTAAAGCAATGGTGATGCCTTGATCATTTGACCTTGCTAAAAATACAGATGATTTTGTCCCAAAACAATGCCGTTTTTACTCGATTACTCAGCCTTAAAAACCTGTTTCTTTATTCATATTTTTGTGAAAACATGTCAATCTTTGGTAACAAAGTCGACTACAATCTTCCCTATCCTTCGTTTAAAATGACGCGTTGAGAAAAGACTTTTGTACAATCACTTGCTAAGCGGTTGTACAGACGCTTGAGATCTTTGATATTTTATTTTGTACTGTGACTTGAAAAGTCTGTCTATCATTACGAAGAATGAAAACCGAAATTCGACGCATAGTCTTTTGTTTTTATATTTGAAGGGATATGAGACTTTGAATTGTTTGACTAAATTATAAGAAGATAAATTTGAGAAATGCTCCCTCAATTGTTGATTTCAGTTGTTATATTTCGAGTACTTTATTAGATACTGAAAATTCCAGTAAGGTTTTATTTTAGGGCAACACTACAAGCAAATTTCGAGTTCTAATGCCGTAACTCTTGTACCCTGCTACACAACAGCATACATTGATATAGATCGCCAAACTTTGGTGTGGCATCGGCAACACCTAAAAGAAAAAAGAAGTTTGCTGGTTTAAGCTTGAACTTCAGACAATTCTAATACAGTAACATATTTAACCTTATTAGCGCAAATGCCTTAATAAGCACACCCTACTTTATTAGAATATCGAAAATCGTCCTAATAATCACACATGGAACTGATATTTCATCTACACCGCTAATTTTACTTTGTGCTTTGAATTCGTTGATTTATTATGTAATTTAGTGTATTGTGCGACCATGAAAACCGTGTCTTTTGCCATGATACAAGCATTAAACGAGGTGAGTAAATAATGAAGCGGCTCAATTAGAAGGAAATTTGTCCACTTATTGTCGGGGCACTGTCGAAAAGTTGAGCGCATATTCAGCTTCCAGTTGGAAGGAAATTTGTCCACTAATTGTCGGGGCACTGTCGAAAAGTTGAGCGCATAGTAGGTCGAATATGGCACTACAGAGAAATTAATTTTCAGGAGGCTCGGTTTGAACATTTGAAATATGCACTCAACGTATGCCTGGATGATCTCCAAATCACGCTAGCACCATTACAATAACACACCCATCAAATGTTTGTATTGCTGAAAAAAAAAAGAAATTTTTCAGATTAAAAAAATGGACAAAACAAAGTGGATACGCGTTCGAACAGCCTTCTGGATGCGGTTCTAACGTGTACCCATGATCTTCGCTCCAAATATGTAGCCTGTATGGGACATATCTTTTAAACCATTTTTACGTCGATGAAAACTGATCATTCGTGAATTTACCATCGTAAATGAAAACCGATATGCAGTTCTTGGCTGCAGCTTAGAACTTATTCACTGATTAAGTATTCCACGGTACTTAAAGAATTGACTCAGTGGGGCAATTTCAACAAACAAATAAACGGGCACACCGATATAAGACAAGATCTCAAGTATATCCACCCGATAGTTACACACTACAAATGCCATTATAAACCATATGTCTTTTGCTTTCCATGAAAAAAAAACACCTTGTCAACACGACCAATCAAAATGGCCCTCTATATGGGTTAAAAAGTGTCAATTTTCTGATGAAAACTTGGGCTATTTCTTTCATCCACACTTGAAACGCATTTCACCGAGGGCCGACATGGCCTCAATGAGGCGGCCCTAGAGAGCAACAAAAACTTATACCCGGATTATACATAAGAAGATAAAGTTATATCTCTGCAAACCCCAGTTCACGCTATATAAAGTGGGACTACAGGTTTCCTTAATGCTTGGGTATGTTAACGTAATGGAAAATAATGAATAGTATTGAAAAGCAAAGAGCCAGACCTGCCTGCGTATCCGCTCAGCTCGGTCTTAGCTCCTACCAGTTGCTATATACTAAGCAAAATTTTGTCATTCTGCTAAGAGCAGACGACAGACAACACAGCTGCATTAGAACTTAGCTATTCAATGCAGTTCAAGCACTTTAGGAAGAAAAATTATTGCACCTATGGTTGACTGAAATAATTCAAAATCAACTATTTTTTATGATCTGTAACGCTAAATTAAAGCCTTTAATTAAGTGAACTTATGCCACATAAATAACTAATGAAAAAATGAAGTAGATAACATTTGTGCCTAATAATGAGGTAAATTCGGCCCAGTCCAAAAGTGAATCAAAGTACTGAAAGGACTGACAGACTAGCGAATACATTGATTGATTGTTTGTATGGTGTTTAACCCTGTTTTCAACATTTTTTTAGTTATGTAGCAGTGGCCAGTGCACATATCCATGCTTTCCTGAAGTTTCTTTTACCAGAACTCCGCACAATATTCTTTCCAAGCCACTGGCTGATTTCCCACATAACCATCCTCGAAACGTGAGAGAGAAATGAATCCTGTCGCAATGACTATCATCAATCCTCGGAAAGAAATTGCCGAGTCGGGGATCCAACCAGCGACCTCCTGTTTTCAAGTCATGTACGCTACCGACTGAGCTGCCGGGGCTATGCGTGCTATTGGTTAACTATAACCCAGTTTGAGTTTAACCTTTATCCTGTTAAAAAATGTTAAATGAAACTTTCAAACCGATGGTAAACACCTGAATATTGCCATTTCAAAGTGACATTTTGGAGAAAATATATCCTTTTATCGGACAATGTAGATCCAAGGTCAGACTGCACGCTCTGTACAGTCTGATCTTAATCTGCAGTATCCGCAAAAGGTCATTGAGTTGCGGTAGTGCTGGTAAAAGAAACTCCAGGAGAGCAAGGATAGGTGCTCTGGCCGCTGCAATATCACTGAAATAATGTTGAAAACGGTGTTAAACACCATGCAATCAAAAAGTCAATATCCAAAAGCACAATATATAGTTAACTATTTAACTTTCTTTACAAAACGAAATTTTACCCTCGTCCAAATTCAAAGCTTTTGCAGACCACAAATTAAACGTTGCTGAACTGGTGAAATCTGATTCTAAAAGGGCAGAAAACAATGTGGGAAATGGAGTAAAAGATGGTTACTAGCATGTTCTCCACTTCCTGCAATATTTTCAAAGGGATTCTTCCCAGTGCCGTTAAAACTTGGGATTGTTTGGTAAAGGTTTGATATTCAAGACGTAGAATAACAGTTTAACATAACAGTTTGACTGAAGGAATGACAAGTTTCCCGTGCAGTGAGGGTTAATATAGCTGGGATTTGCTACAAATTACCTACGTGTCTCTATTAATAGATTTATTCATAGAGTTACAGAGGTGTAGGAATAAGTGATTCTCTGTTTTGCATAGGTCACTTAATTTACATATAAGCAAAGATCTTGTACCTCATAAATGACATCTTGTTCAGTTTATTACTTTGTTCAAATTGGAGTGGTAGAGATTTAGTGGTTTTTGTCAAAATTGCCATATACAATAGAATTAAGATTTCTAAAAGAAAGAAGTATTTTTGTGAGGCAGTATTTGGCAAATGTGGGGATTTTTGTTTACTTTGAGTCTAGGTCAATCTAGATGCGTATAGACTAGCTTCGTTAGTCTAATAAAAAATGGTCGTTCCATATGAGTCACTTCCCGTTGGGGGAAAATGGGCCCGCCCGGGTAGCTCAGTGGTAAGCGTGACCTAGTAGTTGCGGGTTCGATACCCGGTTGAGGCAAACTTTCTTTCTGGCGATTTTCGCCTCTCACCACAGATGAATGTGACAAAAGTAGTCAGTGACTTGGAAAGAAAGTTGTGTCAGTACTGGTGAATAAAAGCCAGGAAACACATGCGTAGGTGCACCGACCGCCGTGATATGACCTAAACTATTTAAACGGCGTTAACCCAATACAAACAAACAAACAGACTGTGAAAAAATGAGGAACTTTCGCCGCACAGCTTTAGAGATATGGAAATCGAAATCGCGTAAGAGTGATTTTGCAGTCAAAACCATTGACTCACACTGCATCATGATATCCCAAACTGAAAAAGATGTCAGTCTTATTCCATAGGCGCATGTTATCACTTGAACACATAATGTTTACTGCGACGTGATGAAATTCCGCCGACCGATCTTCACGGAATTAAAGAAGTATCTAAAGTATCTGAAATATTCGTATCCGAAAAGTGCAAGTAGGCCACTCCGTAACTTTCTCACTTTCTACTGAAGTAGAACGACATTTATTAACAGTGCCAGTGTGCTTCAGTCCACTTTATTTTCTAGATGTAGTGGATTTCCCTTTAGAATCCTTAAATTTACTTTAGTATATTCTTGCAAAGAAGCGTATGGCGATTAAAAACATTATGAGCAGAAATGTGCGCACTAAAAACTACCACGAACCCCTTTAATAGGGATTTTCGGTAGTATAAGATCAAGGAAGAGAAGTACTTATTTTTCTGTCATTTCTTTTTTAAAATTCTTTTTGATTTATCATGGATGCTCAAAATCAGCTTCAAATATCACCAAAAAAAAAAAAAAAAATAAGAGAGGCCAAACCTCTGATTCCAGTCAAAAGTTGGCTGAATTGAATGTTTATGAGCATTTTTAATACGAAATGCTTTGTAATTATCGACGTATACTTCAAATAATAACCTAATAAATATTATAAGCAGTCAGTAAGCACACATTAATACTTTACTCAATTTGCAATTGGTACACTGGCTAATATGTTTCTTTGTCTACGGTGTATGAGACCCACTACCGGAAGATGATCCATTTTCAGCCAGAGGACACAACAGAAATGCAAGAAATCTTTATATATCAATTTCATTTTTCTGAGTCCATCATGTGGTTCTGCGCAATGGGTCAATACAACCAAGATTTTGTTGTAAAGTGGCCAAATTCTTTTTATAAGACCGAAATAAGTTTTAAAACCGAATCAAGTCACAGTACAAAGTCATCTCAGGTGACTGTACAAATCTAAAACATTGCTTCTCTAAGTCAGTGTACAAAAGTTAGTATGCATTGAAGAATTTCGACTTTTGAAGTCACATCTTGGAGCTCGATGATAAAAAGAGAAAGCGTGTGCAGGGACAGACATTTTTATCGAACACTCTTATGTGCGCTAATACGATAAAGCTGGTATTTTTTGTGGTCAAAAATCAAGATGATCAAGGCATTCCCATTGCTCTATGGAGGTTTCATATCACACGCTCATGTTCCTGGTATGTTCTGTGTACATCAAAAGTACAAATGAATGAGAAGATTTTTATATTAACTTAATAAACGAAAAAACTTACCGTGTACACGTACTTTTTTAGATTCAAGTGATATGCCGCCACTGTACAGAATCCCAAGTCACACACAATTTCAAAACACTGTACACTTCCGGTCCTACACTGTGAATTATCTGTATGTCCAAGGACCATTCTACCTCTATTTTTTTTAAATTGTTTATTAAACTGTTATTTCAAAAGCAAACTTACATCATGTCGTATATCACACTAATGTATTTCAAGGGTAAAAATTCATAAGATGCGTAAACATGGATTTACATACATGTACGTGGATATTGATTTCACATTTGCTTGTTTGACAGTTATGTACGTCCCGGAACTCTGGGTCAGCATATTTTTAGAAATCAGGCGTATGATTACAGAACATTGACCGATGTCGACACTACTTGATTACCTCAAACGCGTGCCATGCGCAAAAGCCGCTATATCCGCCTATGGCGCTGAAAGTGTTAGGGGTTTTTAAAATGTATGTTTCATTTACAGAATAATCCAAAGGTTTAGAAACAACTGTACCGTGAAGAACAAGATCTGAGATCCAACACGTGGGGGCTGATCTTTGTGTATACCCTTCCGCAAGGAAAAATCAAGATGGTTGAGATAAACTGGAAATGGGTTAACTCTAAGATCACATAAAGTGATAAAACAAAAAGTAATTTCCTGAATTCAATCAAATTCAGCGATTACATCATGCAGAGAGGCTTGTTTGAATTTTTGAAAACAAGACGAAAGAAAACAGCAAATTTGATCATTTCGGAAAAGATATCAGCCCTTTCAGCGCCAGAGACGAAAAACGATGTTTTTTTTTTCGGACTGTATTGATCAAAATCAGCCTGCACAGAACCTGCAATCTGATTTTAAATTTATATCGTTTGCTTGTTTAGTCAGGCCTACAAGACGAGCTCTGTCTGAGTTTCAGAGGAACCATTTTTTTTAGCCATGCCCTGGCAAAAGGGGGCTTAATGCATCTCCGTGATGCACTATACCTATCAAGCAATCGCATCATTATGGATCCATAATGGCCACTTTTTTAAACAACCAACTTAATCATGAGGTAGAATCATCCTTAAACGTACAGAAAATTGACCAATAGCGAAAAGTTTCGGCCCAGATCAGCCTGCGCGGACTACGCAGGCTGACCTAGGTCGATACTTTTCGCAGATTCATTGAGCCCCCTTTTCACAGAGCATGGCTTATTTTTACAATAATAAAGTCATGCTCTCGTGAAAAAGTGATTTAATGCATCTACAAAAAGTATCGACCATGTCAGCCAGCACAGTACCAAGATGACCTGGTAAAAACCTTTTTCCAGTGGTAAGTGTTAGTCATGCCAAAAGACCAATCTACCTCGTTATTCAGCCGTTTTATAGATGAGATAGATCCACATTATGCAACAGACCTGCTTGGTATATAAAGGATCTGACATGAATTTGGATTTGAGTTAATAATTTATCAAACGAGTCTAGAAGAAATGTTATTAGGCGAGCCTTTGGCGAGTATAATACAAGTAACATTTTTTTTGTAGATGAGTTATATAAAATTTTACCTCAAATACGAACGAATCTCAGATTCTATTTATTACATAACAGTATCTCAAGAATTATAATTCATGATGTGTTAAAACGTAGGCCTACATGTACATGTGTATTGAAATTTACATAAAGCCTAATTGCTTCTTTGGCAGGTACATTACGGACGAAAAATAGTTCCATAGGAACTTGCTTACAATGATTTTGTTCTGAATCCAAAGATGATGAAATTCGCAGCTTTGTAACGATCAACAATTCTGACAGATAATTTCGCGAAGGGAAATCTGAATCAGCAGTATCTTAGAAATGAGGCGTATGATTACAACTGTTGTCCAAACATGAAAATATGACCCTATTTGCTTGTTTGAAACGTTTGTAAGCTGAGAATATCCGTAATGGCTGTATTACACTGAAAACAAGGGTAGTTATTATTCGGCATACCTCGGGTGATCCGGTGATCAAATCCCTCAGCTGTATCACGTAGCTTGATATGCACCTACACGGTACATTTCGCACATCTCCGGAAGCACACCGCTTTACCGTTATTGAAATTGTAAGGCTCCCCTTTAGAAAGAACGCATGAGTAAATTTTCTATCGTTATCTTTCTAAGAGTATTTCAGTCGGCAAACAGTTTGTACATTCAAGTTTTAGCGTGGTTTATCAATTCCGTTAGGAGCTTTCATCGACAGATCGATAGAAGTGAATAACTTCACAGTGGTTGTTCATGTCGTTGCTAAGCGATCTACAGGGGCGCCGCCATGTTTAAGATCATTTGATTGGTAGTTCAAAATGGAAGCTTCCCTTATACAGACGAGGTTAGATGTAGGTACGGAATCGGCCGAGTTGTGACGAGTGGGGTAGTTATGTGATAAAATGCATTACGAAGATGGCAATGACTCCTTTTCCAGAGCGTCGCTCACCATTTAGTTTATCATTGTACTTGGCGCTGATAATGTTAACATCAGTTTACAGAGTTAACACAGAATTATGACCGAGATATTGGCCACTTAGGATTGTTTGATGTCATAGTATGTCTTTAATTTCAAGGGTCAAGGTCAATGTAATTCAATGGCTGACAAGATTTAACTGAGATCTCTACATATTCTATAAACCCTACGTCGGTAAGACTCGTCATCCGAACTGACTAGTCTGTTGGTTTAAATGTCTTCACAATTTTCCATCAGACCCCAGGTGTCACACACTGGATTTTTGCTCCATTGAAAATAGAGTAAAATTCATGTCATCTTTGACGCTCTGCTGTACTTTTATTGGCAAACCCACAGCTTTGTTGTTTGTTACTGTCTAGTTTATATCAGTGGCCCACACATGAAGCTGGCATCTCAATCGATCGCGTCTTTTGCTGTTCCACCTCAAACATAACTATTATTGAAAAATCATTGTGAAAAAAGGACCTTCCGGGTAGTTGACTATGTTCCTTTATGTGGGCACAGACACAAAATGGTTCCCCGGGAGATAACGAACTTTTATTCATTTTCCACAGAAATCATCAAATAAACACCTGAAACGCATTTTAGGCATGTCCTTCTATATTCTCTGATAAATCAGTGCAGCAGAAGTGCTTGCTGTCACATTTTCAGACTGGACTACTTTTGACCACTACAACCCGGAAGCAGTTTCATAAGCAGCGCTCTGGGAAAAGGATTTTAAATGTGCATGTAGGCCTACGTAATGCATTACACCAAGCAAGTCGTCACACTATATCCATTTTCCTTTCAAAAATAAAGTTTAATAAAAAGTTAGACTGGGCCCATAACACGCAGAAAACTTACCAAGAGCAAAAAGTGTTGACACATTTGTGCCTTCGCAATCCGCGAAGGCTGACATGAGTCGATACTTTTTGCAGATGTATGAAACCGCCTTTAAAAATAAAAACATTGCTAAAGTGAACATTGAATAAAGGCTGCCTTGAACAGTTGCTGGAAAAAATAAGAAACATTATATTTGGTTATTTAAGAGAAGGTATTAATGTCAATTAACCAAACTATTACCGAGGTATAATCGAGTTACGTGCCATCTAGGGTTGCATGATGCTGTGTATTAATTTTTCGTTTCTAGGGTGAATGAGTTTTGGGAATTATTTATAGGACCAAATGGCTTGTTGCAGTGTAACTATTTAACCTTTTCGTTTGTTTTAGTCGAACCTTTTTACCAGGAGAGAAAAAAAAATCAGTCTAGTCCAAATTCAAAACATTTGCAGACGACACATTAAAATGTGGCTCAAATGGTGGAATTAGTCTTTAAAAATGTTGAAAACACCGTGCGAAAAGCATCAATTTCATCTTTTGACACAATGCTTCAAACGCGTTTTTTTTTCTCTCAAATTCATAAATATCTGGACTCTTTTGTACAGGATTATACCTTTCGGAACCATGGCAGTCTAGCTCAACTCCAGAATGCAAAGAACCTATAGTCTCGTTTTAATATTTTTCCGGCAGGTTTGTGAGCTATTCTGGTTAAGTATTGCTTTGGAATCATAATATTCTTTTCTCTCTTTACTGAATACAAACGTTTCACTTATTTATTCATTTTAGCTCATTATCAAAGATTTTTTTTCTTTGATATATTTTGATAAAAAGATTTTTTTTTTTTTTACAATTCAAAGGGTATTTAAATTTGAAGATTTTTCTCTTTTTTTCCCGCAAAGTTTTTTCAAATTCGCGACATTCTTTTATATTTGGAATATCTGTTTTCAATTGATATAGTTGCTTACTAATGCCAAATCTTATCATTTGAGGCACATTCAGTTTGTCGTATGCATATGGTTCCATTTCGAACAAATTAAAGTGGAAAGGAAGGAGGTCCCAGTCATCTGCCTTATTTGATAAAGAAAATAGAAAGAAAAAAGACCAACGGGCCAAAGCATGGTACTGGATCGAACTTCTGAATTAAAGTTGTTGAAACAAGTGCTGTGTGTACAGGCAACCTTTCTACCTCGTGCGATTGTAGTCATAGCTTCGGAATACGAGTATGCAAATAAGAAGTACTGTTTCCAAGTATTGTAATGGTTTGTATGTACGATAAAATTGGGTTGATGCATAGCAACGTCGGATCCCACGGTAAACGTTTCCTGCGTCACATTAGGTAGGCGGCGGTTTTTAGGCGTAGTTTAATGGGTTGGGTTTTGACCTAAATCTTGGTATTGATTTTATCTGGAATGAATAAATAGTAACTTGCGACTTGTAAAACATATGGATATGTTTATTAGGTGGGTTCCTGCAGGCCTGTCTGTGGGCACATTTATGACGACCGATATACAAGCGTTGCCACTGCTTATCGATACCTTCTGTTGCCCATTCGCAGCTTAGGAAATGGATATGGTAGGGGACATATATATATATATATATTACGTACATAGTGTTGTTGTATATCAAAACTATCTTACAAAGTTGGGAGAATTGATAATTATCTTGGCGAGACAATTACTATTTCTCACAACTGAGTTAGATATTTTTAATATACAACAATACTATGTACGTATTATATACATATCTTTGAATGTCAGATTCGTTGGTGTTTATTATTCTTAAAAACGATAAACTCGAATTTAGCAGTATATGCAAATGAAATGGTGTGTTTTTATAGATATCCGTGCTGCTCTGTAAATATCTGGGGTATATCAAACACAAATATCGCAGATATAATTGCATTGATATTCGGTTAATTGAAAAATTGATTCCTTACTTGCACTGGTTGGTAATGTAATATTTTTTTCAAATGTTATATCTTTTTATGAAAAAAAAAAAAAAAAAAAAAATCGACTACAGAAAAATTTCACCTTTTCACCAAAATGCAAAACAATGAAGGAAACGAGACAGTTGCTGGCAATTTACTTTTCATTATTTTCTTCATATTGAACCACACAAGAGTTTCAATATCCAGTACCTCAAAGACCGCCTTTCTTTTAAAATGTATTTCTTGTTCAAGCTAACTATCTTTGCGGTCATTGATATGTAAAACGAGGCTGGTAAGTATTGCAACAATTTCATAATAATACTGTTCAAAAATGATATAACTGCATTGATATTCGGTTAATTGAAAAATTGATTCCTTACTTGCACTGATTGGTGATGTAATATTGTTTTCAAATGTTATATCTTTTTATGAAAAGAAATATCGACTTCAGAAAAATTTCACCTTTTCACCAAAATGCAAAACAATGAAGGAAACGAGACAGTTGCTGGCAATTTACTTTTCATTATTTTCTTCATATTGAACCACACAAGAGTTTCAATATCCAGTACCTCAAAGACCGCCTTTCTTTTAAAATGTATTTCTTGTTCAAGCTAACTATCTTTGCGGTCATTGATATGTAAAACGAGGCTGGTAAGTATTGCAACAATTTCATAACAATACTGTTCAAAAATGATCTTCCTAAGTCTGCAACGCGTAAGTTTCATGAACCCTTTACTAGACGACAAAATTTTAGCCCAGTCTAAATTGAAAGCATTTGCAGACGACAATTTCATTGTGGCTCAAATGGTGCAATTTTTCTTCGATAGGGTAGGAAACATTGTGGAAAAAGGGAAAAAAATGCTAGTTACCAGCATTTTCTCCTTTTCCCACAATGTTTTCAAAAGGCTTCTTTGACAGGGTCGTTAAACGTCGGATTGTATGGTTAAGGGTGAAATGAAGAATGATGACTTGAATGAAGCGAGGGAGTGACACAGATCACTTCTACATTCTGTGCCTCAGGGCGAAGCAATTTTCAGACAGTAATTACCGAGATCCACAGATCATAATATCAACACTTCATCAGACGAAAAAAAAAAGTGTCTACGTCAAAAGTATTTGCAGACTAGAAAAAATGGCAAAAGGATGGAATTCTAAGACAATGCGTCTAGCTGTACCTCGGGATGAATTGCTTTAGGCAGCACTGAACAAGAATCGCCCATCACGATATGTGAACTGTAATCTAAACGAAGAGTTTTAGACGTTTTCGTATTGAACGTACCTATAAACGACTCGTCAAAGGTGGCTCAAGTGATGAAATTTATCTTTGAATGGATAAGAAACAATGTTGGAGATGGAGGGAAGTACTTGTAACCAGCATTTTCTCCTATTCTCACAATGCTTTCAAAATCATTTTTCTTCCGGGTCAAAAAACACGGAATCGATTTGTAAAGGGATGATTATTTCCACAAATTAATGTTCAAAGCCATGAAAGTGCCAATTTTACCGTTCCCTTACAAACCCTTCCTTTATTACATTATTTCAATCACAGACTAGCCACTATGAAAATTGGCTCTATTTATATGATAAACAAGGTTTGCATATCTAGACGTGGCAAATTACCGTCTGATCAATACCATCTACAGTGCCACCATTTTTTTCTTCCAGGATCACGTAGTAGCTCCATTGTCTTAATGCAGTATGGTTTCATATTTGTCCATGGCACTATTTGACTGCATTGCATTCAACGCCCTTTTCAACACTGTCTCAGTATGTGCAGATGGCGTGTTTCGACAGCTTGTGACCCTGCAACGCCTGAAATACTCGCGAGGCATCATTGATCAAAAAGTGTTGTAAGCGACCAAAAACTGCTCGTACAGCAATTGTGAATGAATATTTACTGTTTGTTCGAGGAATGATTTTATTTTTTTGGTATTGTTTCCAACAGCATTTCATTCAGAGCAGTGTCAATACTCACTGGATCACCCATTTGTTCGTGGACTT
This sequence comes from Tridacna gigas, assembly GCA_945859785.2. Classification (NCBI taxonomy): domain Eukaryota; kingdom Metazoa; phylum Mollusca; class Bivalvia; order Cardiida; family Cardiidae; genus Tridacna; species Tridacna gigas. Next base: position 43,223,416 of record OX244030.2, on the reverse strand, counting down.
TGATATACATGTATCTCGCCTGCTTGAGGCTGTTCAAGCTGACACCTGATCATGGACGGCCCTTGCATCAAAGTCAAAAGAACAGCTTTAACCGCTGCAGAAATACTATATAACAATTATATAACAGTTTCATTAAATGTTATCGATATCATAATAGTCAGCAAAACAGACGCACATTTGCATAGAGGTTCTTTCTTTTAAATTTCGGTCACCTTTAAAATAAGAATCGTTGATATTTTACCGCGTAAATAAAACAAGAGGGCCATAATGGTCCTACATCTCTCAACTGGCTTCTAAAACGTGTATGTGAATTGTAATTTGCCCAAGCTGTGACAGTTATCCATTGGAAGCCATGCTCATAGTGTCCATTTGATGCGACGGATCAAGATGTTATCAGGAAAAGTGTTTTAGGTCTATACCCAACAATCAGTCGTGCGAAATGTGAATAAATTCTGACTCGTGATTTAAAGATTTAAATTTTAAGAGTTGCTCTTCGTCCTGTATAGGGGAAAAAGCCAGGGCCATGGTAACCGTTTTGGTTAACGGATCAAGAATCTATCTTGAAATCTAAAAGGGGTCTATCAAGCGATCATTTATGCAAAAATGAGTTAAGTCTAACCAACTGTTTTAAAGATTTTTCAAAGTTTGCTCTATAATTTATATTGAGATAAAAAGCCCTCCCATGCCAGCCATGTTCTGTGAAAAAGGGGTTCAATGCATCTGAAAAAAAAAAAAAAAAAAAAGTATCGAACAATTTCAACCTACGCAGGCTGACATGGGCAGGAACCTTTTGCTACTTTTAAATTTCCTTAGGGTTAAGTCGGTTGTTAGACTAAATGAATTTTAGAGATCCATAATTATGTAATGACTTCTTTTGTATAATGCATTAGGGAGATGAATTAAGCCTCCTTTTCACACAGCATGGCTAAGATAAAGTCTGACCAACAGGTTTTTGAGGAAAGGATTTTCATAGTCTGCGGTATGGTTTGTACAGAGTTAGAAAGCTATGTCGATGGCAGCCATGTTTTTGACGAATTTTTATCTTGTACAATAGGATCGATCATGCCAAATATGGATAAATTCTGACCCACTTTTAAGAGGACTTTCGAAGCCAGCGCTGTTGCTTATCTAGAGTTCAAAAGCCAGGCCCCTGGCAGCCATGTTTTTCAAGCTTCTATCACGATTCTGAAACAGGTTTGCCGAAGAATCATTCGAATTGAATTTCAAAGGTATCAAACCAGCATAGTCATTGGAGATTATTTAAAAACTATTCGAGATTTTTTGTTTTGTTGGCATGACAAGATCCCAAAATGGCACCTTTTTTTTTTTCGAAAAAGTCTGAAATAGGACCACGAAAGGAACATTTGTATGAAATTTGATTCATGTTAGGCCAGTAAAGTCAGAAAAGATTAAGAAAAACACAAATACATCACAGTGTAGGACCGGAAGTGTACAGTGTTTGGGATTGTGTGACTTGGGATTCTGTACGGTGGCGATATGTCACTTGATATTAAAAATTTTGTTCACACGGCAAGTCAAACTGATGATTTTTTATTAATTTTGACAGTTATCATAAAATGTTCATATCCAGTTATTTGTTTGTTTTGTGAAGACCATATCAGGAACACGTATTTGCGCTGTGATTCTTCCTTAGAGCAATGGTGATGCCTTGATCATTTGACCTTGCTAAAAATACAGATTATTTTGTCCCAAAACAATGCCATGTTTACTCGATTACTCAGCCTTAAAAACTTGTTTTCTGACCGGAAATGTATAAACAGTTGCTTCATTCATATTTTTGTGAAAACATGTCAAGGTTTGGTAACAAAGTCGACTTCAATCTTCCCTATCCTTTGTTGAGAAAAGACATTTGTACAGTCACTTGCTAAGCGGTTGTACAGTCGCTTGAGATCTTTGATATTTTGTACAGTGACTTGAAAAGTCTGTTTTATTACGAATAATGGTAACGGAAATTTGACACAAAGTTGTTTATTTGAAGGGAGATGAGACTTTGAATTGTTTGACGAAATTTTAAGAAGATAGATTTGAGAAATGCTCCCTCAAAGGTTGATTTCAGTTGTTATAATTCGGAAATACTATATCAGATGCTGAAAGTCCAAGTAAAGCTATATTTCAATGCAACATTACAAGCAAATTTCGAGTTCTTCAAGTGACTAATGCCGTAGTGTGAACTCTTGTACCCTGCTGCATAAAAGTATACACTGATATAGATCGCCAAACTTTGTTGTGGCATCGTGAACACCTAAACGAAAGAAGAAGTTTGTTGGTTTAAGCTTAAACTACAGACAGTTTTAATACAGTACCATATTGAACCATATAAGCGCAAATGTCCTTATAAGCACACTCTACTTTTTTAGGATATCGAAAATCGTCCTAATAATCGCACATGGAATTGATGATATTTCATAAACACCGCCAATTTTATAATAAACTTTGAATTAGTTGATATATTATGTAATCTAGTGCATGGTGCGACCTTGAAAATCGTGTCTGTTGCCATGATACAAGCATTAAACAAGGTGAGTAAATACGAAGAGGCTCAATTGGAAAGAATTTGTCCTCTAACTTGTCGGGTACTGTCGAAAAGTTGAGCGCATAATGAGCTCAGTAGGTCGAATATGGTACTACAGGAGGCTCGGTTTGAACATTTGAAATATGCATTAAACGTATGCCTGGATGATCAAATCACGCTAGTACCATTACAATAGCACGTCCATGCAATGCTTGTATGACTGAAAAAAGAAAGAAATTTTTCAGATTAAAAATTATTTTGCACAAAACAAAGTTGGTACTCGTTGGAACAGACTTGTGGATGGGGTTCTAATGTGTACCCACGATCTTTGCTTCAAATATGTAGCTTGTATGGAACATATCTATAAAACCATTTTTACTTTGATGAAAACTGATCATTCGTGAATTTACCGTCGAAAATGAAAACCGATATGCAGTCCTTGGCTGCAACTTAGGACTTATTCACAGATTAAGTATTCCACGGTACTTAAAGAATTGCCACAGTGGGGCAATCTCAATAAACAACTTCACGGGTACCCCACAGACACACCAATATAAGACAAGATCCCAAGTATATCCTCCCGATATTTACAGACTAAAAATGCATGTGTCCTTTGCTTTCCATAAAAAGAACATCTTGTCAACAGGACCAAGCAAAATGGCCCTCTCTATGGGTTAAAAAATGTCAATTTTCTGATGAAAAGTTGGGCTGTTTCTTCCATCCATAATCAAAACACACTTCACCGGGACCCGACAGAGCCTAAATGAGGCGGCCCTAACGAGCAACAAAAACATATACCCGGGTCATACAAAAGAATATAAAGTTATATCCCTGCAAACCTCACTTCACGCTACATAAAGAGGGTCTACAGGGGTTTTAAATGTATGGGTATGTTAACGTACCATCAAATTGGACAATGCTGAACAGTATTGAAAAGCAAAGAGCCAGGCCTGCCTGCGTATCCGCTCAGCCCGGTCTTGGTCCCACCAGTTGCTATTTACTCACCAAAAATTTGTTATTCTGCCAAGAGCAGACAACACAGCTGCATTAGATCTTAGCTATTCGATGCAGCCCAAGCATTTTAGGAAGAAAAAATATTGCACCTATGGTTGACTTAAATCATTCAAAATCAAGTGTTTTATGATCTGTGAAGCTGAATTAAAGCCTTTAATTAAGTGAGCTTATGGCACATAAATAACTAATGAAAAAAAAAAAAAAAAAAATGAAATAGAATCCAATGCAAAGAACCAAATAACATTTTTGTCTAATAATAAAGTAAATTCGGCCCAGTCCAAAAGAAAAATGGTTGTTCGTAACAAAATTTTAAGAATAACATATATTAGATGTCCATGAAACTTATATCATGAAGATACTTCCATACGAGTCACTTTCTGTGGAATAATGGGCCCGCCCAGTGGTAAGCGTGACCTGGTGGTTGCGGGTTCGATACCTTGTTGAAGAACCTTTCTTTCCGGCGATTTTTCGCCTCTCACCACTGATGCAGGTGAGAAAAGAAGTCAGTGGCTTGGTTGTGTCAGTACTGTTTTTGAGAAAGCCAGGAAACACATGCGTGGGTGCACTGACCGCCGTGATATGACCTAAGTTGTTGCCAAAGCGTTAACTCCAATACAAACAAACAAATAAACTGTGAAAAAAATGAGGAACTTTCGCCGCACAGCTTCAGAAATATGGAAATCGAAATCAAGTAAGAGTGAATTTGCAGTCAAAATCACGACTCATACTGCATCATGATATCCCAAACTGAAAACGATGTCGGACTTATTCCATAAGTGCATGTTATCATTTTAACACATAATATTTACTATTGTGAAATTCACAGATCCGCCAACCGATCTTCAAGGAATTAAAGACGTATCTCAAGTATCCGAAATATTCGTATCCGAAAAGTGAAAGTAGGCCACTCCGTAACTTTCTCACTTTCTATTGAAGAAGAACGACGTTTATTAACAATTTCAATGTGCTTCAGTCCACTTTATATCCTAGATGTAGCTAACTTCACTTTAGAATCCTCATCTTTATTTAAGCATTTTCTTGCAGAGAAGCGTATAGCGAGTAAGAACATTATGCGCAGAAATGTGCGCACTAAAAACTACCACGAACGCCTGTAATAGCGATTTTCGGTAGTATAAGCTCACAGAAGGGAAGTATTTATTTTTCTGTCATTTTTTTTTTTAAATCCTTTTTTATAGAATCATGAATGCTCAAAATCAGCTCCAAATGTCACCACAAAAAAAAGAGAGGCCAAACCTCTGATTCCAGTAAACAGTTTGCCGAGGTGAATATGTTTGTGATCATAGAGCATTTTCAATGCTTTGTAATTATCGACGTATACTTCAAATAGTAACTTAATAAATATTATAAGGAGTCAGTAAGTACACTTTAATACTTTACTCAATTTGCAACTGGTACACTGGCTAATCTGTTTCTTTGTCTATGGTGTATGAGGACGGGTGGACCCACCACCGGAAGATGATCCTTTTTTAGCCGGAGGACACAACAGAAATGCAAGAAAACTTTATATATCAATTTCATTTCTCTGTGTCCATCATGTGGGTCAACACAATGGGTCAGTGCTAACAAGATTTTGCTGTAAAGTGGCTAAATTCCTTTTAAAAGACCGAAATAAGTTTTAAAACCGATTCAAGTCACAGCACAAAGTCATCTCAGGTGACTGTACAAATCTAAAACTTTGCTTCTCCAAGTCACTGTACAAAAGTTAGTTAGTAAGCATTGAAGAATGTCGGTATTTTGATCGCTTTTGAAGTCACTTTTTGGAACTCGAAGATAAAAAGAGAAAGCTTGTACATGGATAGACCTTTTTATCGGGAATGTACTCTCTCATGTGCGTTAATACGATAAAGCTGGTATTTTTTGTGGTCCAAAATCATTTCAATTTTTGCACGTCAAGATGATCAAGACATTCCCACTGCTCTTTGGAGGTTACACATCAGACGCCCATGTGCCTGGTATGTTCAGTGTATATCAAATGTACAAATGAATGAGAAGATTTTAAATTAACTTTAAAAATAAACGAAAAAACTTACCGTACACACGGATATTTTTTTGATTTAAGTAGTATAAAGCCACTGTACAGAATCCAAAGTCATATACAATCTCAAACACTGTACACTTCCTACACTGTGTACATTGACACACGCACGACGGACAAGTGATACAAGTTATCTGGCCAATGGCTAGTGGAGCTAACATATAATTTAAAACAACAGACACTTGAAAACATATGATATGTAGTCTCTTTTATTTATACAAGAAATGAAATTTAGTACAAACACTTTTCTGAATGAATATTTACAGTGAGGAACCATAACACAACATCCAAAACATTGCCATTATTATAAGTTCCTATTAAACCATTACAATGCAAATATGAGTTTCGAAAGTACTGCAGTCATTGCAAACTTTTGAAAACACCTAGAATAAATGAGAAATAGCTTTTAAAATCCAATAGCTCCATTCGTCACAATGTTTTCCCTACAAAATATCTTATTTTTCTTTGAAAAATACTTTACCCATTTTCAAATCTTTCTCTATTTTATCCCTTGTCGCATTTCTTGGCACATGCAGGCCTAAAATTAGCATGACTTGTGTGGTAATTGGTAAAATAGGATAAAGTGTACCATGGTACATAGAGAGGGTAACATGAAATCAAGGAAAAAGTAGGTCAAATTTAAAGACATAATATATATATATATATATATATATATATATATATATATATATATATATATATATATATATATTTTTTTTTTTTTTTTAAACAACAAACGAGTTTTGAAGACTTGCATTTATCAATTTCATATTCTCAGACTCATTCATAAATTATGTAAGCGCCGGAAAAAATTGACAGACGATCCATAGTTATCTTCCAGAATTTTTTATTAAAAAAGAGAGAGAAAAGACAGAAATAATAGATTGGCAACCAAGTTCCTTTGCTGAAGATTTACGATCATGTAAATATTTGAGCCATGCTCTGTGAAAAGGGGGTTTAATCCATCTGCAAAAAGTATCAGTCTATGTCAGCCTCCGTAGTTCGCACAGGCTGACATGGGTTGAAACCTTCAGCTATTTGTAATTTTTCTGTATGTCATAGGATCATTCTACCTTAGAATTCAGTCGGTTATTACGAAAAACTGGATTTTATGGATCCATATCATGTGATGACTTGCTGTGTATCACAAAGATGCATTGATCCCCTTTTTGCAAGAGCGCCGTTCATTTGTAAGTTTTTTTCGAACTATTTTCATTCCGGATGTGCAAGTATTTGAAACAAGTGACTTTTTACGTAAAATTTTGTTAATGTGTCTAGAGGTAATGCTGTTAATTTCACCTAAGGCTTGATTGATCTTTTATCACACAGTTCCTGTTGGTAAGCAGCATTTCTTTTTTTCCCAACAATTTTTTGTATCCTTTCTCAGAAAAAATCCCTAATTACCAATTACAGACACGTATTTTTTGTCTTCGGCAAGGGCTTTCAACTGGAAAATTGTGTCGTGTGGTAATGTGTGACTTGACTCATTTAATGAACATATATATTTAATGCAAACTTATGTCAGACCATATGTGTCACAAATACTTTCTAGAAATGTTCGTTTTACATCAATTTAAGACTTCATTCCCACTTTTCTGTTGTAACACTCTTTTATTGGCTTTTACCATCTTAAAACTAAAAGGTTTGACACAGATTTTCAAACGTTTCATCGTCATTCGACAGAATCTAATTAAGCATTCAATCACAACCTAAAATTGACAATTCACACGGGAGAGTCTGTGCAAAAATATGACAACAGGTCCCGAGTGACGGCTTTCTGAGAAATAACTTCTAGTCAGTAGAATCTAACAAAGGTTTCAAAAATCTCCGATGCCACTCATTACACTCTTATTTTTTTCTAAATTGAATTAGGGTGGAATTATGTAGGCTCCAGAGCTCCAGATAGAGGGAGTGATTTTGATTTCAAAATTGAAAATATTAATCACTCTCCACTAAACCCTATGTTATGGGTACTCTTTATAATCGTCTCCCACAACATAACGTTTGGAAGAGAAATAATGGATTTAGAATACTTTCACTCCCTTTTATCTGAAGGTCTGTAGCTGTAACGAAATGCTGCAATTCTGTTTCCTGTTATGTCGAATACATGGCATGGTCTTTCTGTTAGATGGCAACAAATTTTGAGTAAGAATAAAATACTGTTGAGAGTAAATTAGTTTCACCACGTGATCCATAATACAAATCAAATAAATGTATCCCAAGTCTTGTATAATTTACAACAATCGTTTTCTAAATTCAGCAATTTAATCTGTAATTCTCATTTAAACTAAAGGATGTAACTAAACGAGTTATCGCGAAAGAGTTATCATGGCGATGTCGTAAAACCTCATTATATTTTGCAAATACTTAAAAGCATCATGATAGTATATAATTATGTACCAAACTATTAACCCTTATGCTGCTAAGGGTGATTCATTGATCTTTTGCGGACAGTGTTAATCAAGATTACACTGCACAAAACGTGCAGTCTGATCTTGGATCTACACTTTCCGATAAGGAGATACTTTTCTCCACAAAATATGTTTGAAATAGCAATATTCGGGTTTTTACTATCGGCTTGAAAGTTTTCTTATTAAGCTGGATAAAGGTTAAGGTATAATTTCATTGCCGTTTTGAATTGTAAGGAACAAAAACAAAATGTCTTACATGTTTCTGCAACAAAGAATCATTTTAAACAATTTGCAACAGACTTCCAAATAAATTTCACAAAGAAAATTAAACCTCGAAAGGGAAAGTTTTTACTGTAACATTAAACCTTTTACAACAAAAATATTTCTAGACCAATATTCTAAAAAGCTAGTAAGCACAAAACCTGCAGTCTGATCTTTGATCTACGCTATCTGTTTTTCTGAGACATTCTTGACGTGAGCGGCCTTGAAACTGCTCTTTTTGGGGTCTCGTTTCTAGACTGAAAACGTTTTTCAGGTTTGTTCGGCACTCTAGGTAGTTGCGGACGACAAACTAAATGTGTATGAGATAGTGGAATTTATCTTTGACAATGAAGAATACATTGTGGGAAAAGGAGAAAAATGCTAGTTACCAGCATTTACTCGTTTTTCCATCATGTTTTCAAAAGCTTTCTGTCTTAAAGTCGTCTAAACTTATGACTGTGTGGTAAAGATTTATTCAAAGGTCGTATTTGGGCGATAATGGGTTAAGTACCTATCTGAACGAAATGTTTCTAAATTCTAAAAAATATCTTCAAAGAAGTAATACCATATCTGAGTAAAATATTTTAAACTGTAGATCACCACAATCGAACAATACTATTCTTGTTAGGGTGATTGCAACTTTACCAGCAAATAAAAGGTATAGATCTACAATTTTCCGAGTATTTGTTATTAAAGTCATCGTGAAAAAGATTTTTTTTTTACACAATTTTATTAAAAAAAACAACATGGTTTTGCTATTATATTACACTCAATGTTACAGAGTCTTACAGACAATTGTGTATGCATGTATGTCATTTTTTTTAACAGACGAGTCGTGCCCTGGCAAAAGGGGGTTAATGCATCTCCTTGATGATGGATTATACCAAGCAAGTCGTCATATAATCATGACTCCAGGCTGCCATCGGTCGATATTTCTGCAGATGTCTTAACCCTTTACCGCACAATGCCGCCTTTTGACACCTCTGGGAAAGAAGCCTTTTGAACACATTGTGGGAAAAAGAGAAAATGCTGGTAACCAATATTTTCTCCTTTTCCCAAAGTGTTTTCTACCCTATCAAAAAAAAATTGCACCATTTGAGCCACACTGAAATTGTCGTCTGCAAATGCTTTCAATTTGGACAAGGCTAAAATTTTGTCGTCTGGTAAAGGGTCAACCCACTAATCACAGAGCATGGCCAAAAGCTTTTAGCCATTTGAGAAGTCTTACAAAAATTACTACCGAAGGTGTATCTTTCTGCATACATTTGCAGTCACTGTGAAGGTTTGCAACAAAGAATTTAGAACAATTAAATTCAGAATAGTTTGAATAATACCGACCCTGAAGTACTGTTAACCTTCATACTGCTATGACTAAGGATCTCTTTAGCGCACGGTGTAGATCAGGACCGGACTACTGAGAACCTGCAGTCTGATATATGACCGACACTCCGATATGTGACATTTTGCCGCCAAAGGTATTTTGAAATCGCAATATTTAGGTCTTTCTTTCTACTTCAAATGTATTTTTGTAGACCAAACAGCTTAAGGATAAAAAAGATAAGAAATATATTCGACATATTTGCAAAATAATGAATACGCTGGTAAATTACCTATAGAAGGATAAATATACAATATAATATTATAATTCCATAAAACTCAATAAATAAACGTGATAGCAAATTATTAATATAAAAAAACATGCAAAACTACTATGGACAAAAAATTAATGCAAAAAACTGATGAATGCATTCTTTGCCTCGTGCGCATTTGTTTATTTTCTGCATCAATCAAACGAAATACAAGTATTTCTGTATACAAAAAAGCCCTTGGTACACACAATCCATTTATAAATAAATAAGTGATACTTATAATACAATAACAAGTGCAAACAAAAATTATCAAAACGCCGACTTATAGCCCTGCCAAGTGCTTGAGAAAGACAACATGCTGATATCTACGGTTGTTTGTTTCTGTAGATATCCCTCCACTAGAATGGACTGCCATTTTTCAGTGTCATATACATACATGGGTACCCTGCCAAGTTCTAACATATTTATGTACAGGATTGGTGAATTTTTCAACATCTTTTAACTATCAGCACCAATACTTGGGCCCACCTCTCGTTTGTTGGGGAAAACGTGTCTTTGAAAAACATCCTTCGTGGCTGCCACGGACCACAAACTTTCTGATTGGTATTCTAGCGTGTTGCCAACTAACGAAATGTCTACTTTCAGGCGGAGATAATTCTTCAACGCTTCAGGAAGGATATCCGAAAATAGCGACTTGCAAATCCACAATTCAATGACAGCATAATGTTTCGAAGCAATGACAACTTCAGAATGACAACTTCAGTGCGTCAAAAATATAGCTGAGTCTGTTAGCGTCAAAAATAAAGGTGAGCCATGCTCTGTGAAAAAGGGGTTTAATGCTTTCGTTAAAAAGTATCGACCCTGGTCTGCCTGCGCAGGCTGACCTGAGCCGAAACTTTTTGCTACTGGCCAATTTTCTGTATGCAAAAAGGACCAGTCTACCTCATGATTCAGTTGGTTGTTACACCTAAACAGACTTTACGGATTTATAATACTGTGATGATTTGCTTGGTATCACGCATCACGGAGATGCAGTAAGCCCCCTTGTCACAGGGCATGATTCATACTGTGTGTATTAACGTCGCAAATATACCTATGTTTAAAAATGTCTCCAGACAGACGGACAGGTTGATACCAGCATAGTCAAGAAAACACTTGTTTTGCAGAGGAGTAACAATCAACTTATAAGGTCTGTTGTAACAATTTACTCTAATAATGCATTCTATATCAGACTTGGACAATCTCAATTTGATAATACAGTAATTTGTTCAAACGAAAGCCCATTTCGATTGTACACGAAAAAATAATTCTTTTTCTATTAAAACAAAATACATTATAGTCATGCAATGAAAAGAAATGAACAATGGTCTTTGAAAAGGGGGCTTAACGCGTCTGCCAAAAAAATTCGACCCCAGTCAGCCTGCGCAGTCCGTGCAGGTTGACATGGGTCGAAATTTGCATTTGATCAATTTTCTGCAATTTTGGACTACCAGTTAACTATCAAAAAAGGCGAAGCCATAGAATAAGAACAGGTATTAATTGATTGAATGGTGTTTTACGCCGCTTTTAACATTATTTCAGTCATATCACGGCGACAGCTTACATATTCATGTATTTCCTGGGTTTCACCACTACTAGGCTTGGGCTATGAAGTGTCTTTCCCAAGGACACTCCCACGAAAAACCCTGCGGATCAGGTGGGCCTCGAACCCGGGGTCTCCAGGTTACGAGTCCCACACTTTACCACTGAGCCACGCAGGACCCCATAAGAACAGGTAAACCTTAATATGAGCCATGCTCTGACAAAAGGAGGTTCAATGCATCCTCGTGATGCATGATACCTAGCAAGACATCACATAATTATGGATCCATAAAGTCCATTTAGTCTAACAACCGACTGAATCACGAGGCACACTTGTCCTTGGACATGCAGAAAATTGACCGATAGGTGAAATAAAGTTTCGGCCCAGGTCAGCCTGCGCAGACTGCATACTTTTTGCAGATGCATGAAGCTCCCTTTTCACACAGAACTGCTCAAATTTTACAGGAATCAGAGCACATGCAAAACACGAAGATGGTGGGGAAAAATGCGTGAAACTGACTGCGTCTTCCACTGTCAAACTTTACGGCAGGCTTTTTCCCCACAATGCTGTCCGTATCATTCAAACTTTATCCTTTTCCTCCAATGTTTCAGAGTATTCATGAAATTTCCTGTACCTAAACACCTTACAAGACGACATAATTTTGGACTTGTAAAATTTATTACCATTGCAAGCGTGGGCATACAACAAATAATGCCCGACTCAAGTGATTGGATTTGGCTTTTAACCCTTAGGCTGCCGAGAAGGACTCACTGACCTTTTGCGGACAGCGTAGATCAAGATCAGATCTTGGATCTACACTGTCCGCTGAGGCGATATCTTTCCCCATAAAATACTTTGAAGTAAGAAAATCTGGGTTTATACTATCGGTTTGAAAAATTCATTTCTTTTATTCAGCAGGATAAGGGTTAAAAAGAATAGGAAATAATGGAAAAGAACAAATTGTTATTTACCATCGTTTTTCTCCTTTTTTTCAACGATCTTTTAAATGCAGACTCCCTCAATGTCGTAAAAACATATAATTGTTTGGTAAAGGGTTAAATTAGTTGTGATTTGCATTATTCTTTATTCGTCTTACAGTAGCTATGATAGTTCAGGGTAGCAGACTTAAGCTTTTGGTTAAATGAAATAGAATAATTAAACATGATAATGAATTTACATCATATCAGCAACTTATCCATACAGAAAGAAAAAAAAGCCCTAATGTTCCCAACACCCAATATTTCCCATGTACAATGTCTTTTACAATGAACAATAATGAACTTCACAACACCAGTGGACGGTCGGTTCATATCATATCATACATCATAGTTATTCTATCACAACAAAATGCCCCTCGATTCAGCCTTTATCTTAACTATACTAGCACTGATCTTTGATTGAATGTATGGTGGTTAACGCCATTTTCAACATTATTTCAGTTATATCGTGGCGGCCAGAGCACCTATCCATGCTTCCTGGAATTTATACCAGTACTACGCACGATATTCTTTCCAAGCTACCGACAGCTTCCCCACACAAACCATCGTCGAAACAATGGTCAGCGGTGAGAGAGAAATGAATCCTGTCGCAATGACTATCATCATCCTCGAAAAGAAATTGGCCAAGCCGGGGATCGAACCAGCGACCCCCTGTTCTCAAGTCCTGTACGCTACCGACTGAGCTACCGGGGCTCGGCAATAGCAATGATGTAATGGAATAGACCTTTCCAATACTGAAGAAAAAGAAAACTCCAAAATGTTACTACCTTTGGCCAGAATCACTGACAAAGTAGCAAAAGTGTATCAAAGATCATTATATATGCTCTCGTCCAGTCTGATCTTGACCTATGTTGTCCACAAAAGCACCTATAGCTGGGTTCCTGATTGACCATCTGATTGGATGACACAGGACGTCTCGACGAAACAGTAGGCTGGTTTAGAGTTTAGAAGTTTAGAGTGAGATAAATATAAAAAAGGTTCCGCGAACATTGTTCCCGAATCACCGTTCACATAATCTTTATTGTAGTCAACTGAATCAAAACAAAAATGACAAAAACCAATCACTGGTCAGGACTAATAATTGAATGGTAAACGAGAGTATTGATCAAAGTCAAACTGAACAGATGTGCAGTCACTTGCTGTTTTCCAAATAACCATCGTCGAAACAATGATATGCAGTAAGAGAGGAATGAAGCTTGTCGCAATGACTATCATCAATCTTCCGAACGAAATTTGCCGCGCTGGGGATTCGAACCACCAACTCCTGTTCTTAAGACCTGTACGCTACCAAATGCTCTACCGGGTCCGGCCCTCAAAGTGGAATGTAACCAAATTAGTTTTGCTGTTTTTTTTTTGAGAGAATCTCAACAAAAACTGGCACTTTTTTGCGCCTGCAGTGCAAAGATGAATTAAAAAAAAAATTAAGACACATACAGAAATACACGAAGCAAACACGTGGAATGTCCTTTCTTTTTATTTCTGTATTGTTTCTTATCTGTTCGTCACTAGGTAGCCCTCATTGCGTATTAGGTATAAATATATTCTAAAAACGTGATGCTCGTAGCATACTGAGTTTAATTCAATCGGTAGTGTTGTTGGACTACGGTATTGAAGGTCGAAGATTCGAATTCCGGAAATGACAAGTGATTTTGTTTCTCTGAGAGTAAACATTAACCCTTAGGCTACTAAGCGGGACTCACTAACCTTTTGCGGTCAGCGTAGATCAAGATCAGACTGCACAGAACGTGCAGTCTGATCTTGGGTCTACGCTGTCCGAGAAAATGTCTTTCCTTCAAAAATACCTTTTAAGTATGAGTATTTGGGTTTTTACTATTGGCTTGAAAGTTTCATTTCTTTTATTTAGCAGGTTAAGGGTTAACGTTCCTTTGATTTTCCTAATAATATAACGATTTTCCTCTAAAGAGTTATTCGGCCGAACTATAGTCTTATACAGTATCCCTTTACTTCACAAACCGTAATTTAACGACCCTGAGGTTCAAGTTTTTTTTTTTTAAATTGTGGGGAAATGAGAAAATACTTGCAATCAGCACTTTCTTCTTTTTCCACAATGTTTCCTGTCATTTCAGAAATATTCCATCATTTGAGACGCATTTAATTTTGTCTGCAACTGCTTTCAAATTGGACAAGTCTAAAATTTTGTCGTCTGGTAAAGGGTTAACTAAGAAAGACAGTCGGAAAAGGCTGAACCAAGAGGCCAAATTTGATGTGACTTATATTGATCCCTAAAACGTCTCAATATCACACATTATGAACAGTCTTTGTAATCGGCAAAGTCTCAGCTGAAATTTCCCCACTGCACCGCAATGATGATGACGTCATCGAAATGGTGAAGCCGTCACAATGGTAGAACACAAATATGTAAATATAAATGCATCTTTTTACTGTAATATCTGAGGCTGAAATACATATCTGTCTTACACGAAGATTACACAGCAAACACAGTTTATCTTCTGTCGTTAAAGAACGTACTTATTAGTGACTATTTGGTGTTTCAAAACTAATATTTCGGAACAAAAAGCGTTTCTATTTCGCCTAATCTCCCACTTGTATTATTCCCAATGGCACAAAGTTAATGCCTTCATTTTGTAAGGTAGCTATGGCAACACCAACAAAAAAGGTGAATACATATTTATAACAAATTTTAAATACTTCATATTTGATCGCTACACTGACGTAGTTTTATATTCCCTTTTGTATTCTTTAACAGTGAAATCGTTAAACACTTTATTGTCCTGGGTTGGTACCGGCATATGGTTCCCATTCCCATATTTATGTTTATCCATCACTCGTGGTTGCTGAAATAGTGAAATAATAATAATAAATCAGAATCGGGCAAAGCCTCATCACAATATCAAAATGTATAAATTTACAGTATCTAGCATATGAGCCTTTGAAAAGGTAGTTTAATGAATCTGCGAAAAGTATAAACTCGTATCAGCCTGTGCAGTCCGTGCAGGCTGGGATGAGTCGAAACCTTTTGCTATGTGTGCATTTTCTGCATGTACAAGGACCGTTCTATCTCTTCATTCAGTCGGTTGTTGGACAAAATGAATTTCATGAATCCATAATTATGCAATGCCTTGCTTGGTATAATGCATGGCCGCTCATATGTTCTAAATATTCAGAAATCGTTAATCTAATTTCGTTTCTGTTATTCCTTTACCCTACAACAATCTGCAGCAGCCGACTAAGAACACACCATGATCTCTGTTGAATACGGCTAACGATGTACAGAATGAAAAATGGTATGAGACATGTTACAAGTAAAACATTACAGCATAGGAAGCTACTGCCCGTTACTAGCAATCGCTCATTTTGTCACACCGTCTGCACGACGCAAACTGCGGCTTCTGGGATATAATTAGCAGAAGAATATGTCTCCATTTGTCCGAATCATTTTGAGTTTGGCTTTTATAAGAGGACTGAGTTGATTCCAGGGAGGACAATTTCATGTTAACCCTTATCCTGCTAAATAAGAGAAATTAAACTTTAATTCAGATAGTAAATACCCGTGTGTTGCTATTTCAAAGGTATTTTGGGGGAAAAGATATCTCCTTGTCTGACAGTGTAGATCCAAGATCAGACTGCACCTTCTGTGCAGTCTGATCTTGATCTACACTGTCCACAAAAGGTCCTTGAGTCGCGCTTAGCAGCCTACGGGTTAATCATATCGTGACACTTGTAAACTGATTTTTACGTCACGAGCTTTTCTAAAATCACATCCGACCACACACGACCCTTTATTTCATTAAGAAGCAGGCCAATTAAAAAAAAAAACAGAACAAAATGTGGCAAGAAAGAAGCAATGACTAGCAAAGAGCTATTTCTCTATGTACCACAACGTTTTCACATCGAATAGAATAATCAATCTTTATTCATGTTATTGCAAAGTGACGCTTTTCGATTTCGTCGAGTCCAGATATGTTCCAAGAAGTAATGAGGACAGAAAAGTTGCTGTCTCTTGACCACACGTCAGAAGTGGCCTCCATGACAAGTTCAATCTGACAGCATTTGCAGACAACAAACAAAATGTAAATCAATTGATACAACGTCTCACTGTTTCTGTAGAAAAGATGGGGAAAATGGGAGAAAATGCTGGTAACTAGCGTTTTTTTAACAATGTTTTCAAGAGTCCTCTTCCTTAGAGTCCTTAAAACTCGTGCTTGTTTGGTTAAGGGGTATGTATAGTGACGTCGGAGAAAGCGTACGTACTCGTGAAAAAAAAAAAAAAAAAACTACAAGTACAAGATAATAATGAATATAAATAAAAATATATTAAATTGCTAGTCAAACTTGAACCCGCAACGTGACCATTGCGGAGAGATTAGACTAGTTAACACCTGCGTGGGCGTTCAGTCTGATCTTTGGCTTTTTTTAATGCCTAATTCAGCGGAAGACTCCTTATCTGACGACAAAATTTTAGACTTTACCATACCTAAAGCATTTGCAGACGACATAGTAAATGCGGCTCAAAATGATGCGATTTGTTTTAGAAAGGGTATTAAACGTTTTGGGAAAAAAGGTTAAAATGCTGGTTACAAGCATTTTCTCCGTTTCCCACAATGTTAACAAAAGCCTTTTTTTCACCAGGGTCATTAAAAGATGGGATAAATCAAGAGCATCACTGGCGAGTGCCAAGGCATAACTGTATCAAAAATATTTTAAGAGAGGTATAGGTCCCCTTCTGATATTTAACAACTTGCCAGGGTCTGAAGTATATACGATCTTCAGTAATGGCAGGCAAGTTAGACAATGTCAACAATTTTGCAAGATGACGACGCAGAGGCCAACAGACTTTGATAATACCTCGACATTTTCTTCGAAAACAGCCAAGACAATTGAATCATTTCCTTCTTTAAAAGCATTTTCTCTTGAGGAAGTTACACATGAATATTCTGGGTCAAAGTACCCGAGAACAAAATCGAACAAAGTTGTTTCAAGATCAGACTGTATGCTCTGTGATCTTAATCAGTACTGTCTGTAAAAAACCCTCATATAAATACGAAAAGGCCAAAGCCAAAGTATCATTGCGACAACTTCATGATCTCTTGGTTCAAGTTTGACTACGAGGAATAAAAATTCGTGCACAAATAAATAAACATTAAAAGGGGATAATACACTACAGTTCTGTGTGGACAACTTACTCAAGCTGTTGGAAGTTACATGACTCTATTTACAAAATTCCAAACTAGCATACAGATCAAGTGAGAATACATTCTAATGAAGATAATGAATATAATTATTTTACATGTACAGCTCTCTTTTATCAAAAGTATACTATAAGTTATACAGAAATTAGATACAAAATCTGTAAAATAATGTTTCCTGACGACGATGCTACCTAACAACGACTTTCGTGTGCGATCTTAAAACAATGTTAAGTAAATGGATAAAATTGCTCGTAGCGAGCGATGTCTACTGTTATCACATTACTTTCACATCTTGCCACAAACTAAATTTTAATTGCTGTATATTATCCATATTCCACAGGGATGTTTGCAAAATCGCCATTATCAAACTTTTCTCGCCAGGTATGAGCTACCGGTATATGGAACTAAATCTGCATTTTTTAGAAAGATCCTTCAATCCTACTTTTGTTGTTCGAACACAAGCGTTTCTTACTCAAATTTACCTACCAAAAACAAAATGAAAAGGTTTATGCTTGATAGTCTATCAAAACATTTCCTCCCAGACTATGAGTAATCAATGAAAGACAACAACAACAACAACAACAACAACAAAACCTAGCTTCTTTAGTATAGACCATTTATTTTGTATAAAAACTAACATTTTTACCAAATGCAAAAACTTCTTCGATATTTCTTTGTCAGAGTATTATCTCTTTACAAAATTCATACAGAAATCCTTTTTTTTTCACAACTTTCCGGTTTCACTTTCATGTTTTTAGTGATATTTTCCCATTGTTTGTTCTCAGCCACAGATCAGTGGCAGACAGTTGGAGAAAAGCCATAAAAATAACAAATAATTGTAAAACCAGGTGTTTCTGTACCAATTTCATTTGAATTTAGATTTGGTGGTTACTTTAAGTACATAACTAGCACAACAATATGTAAAAATTCATATTAATTCCAACCTTTACAATTCTCACCCTTAACTTGGCTTAAGGCCAGAGAAATAGAAATATTTAAGTATGTCTATACCGTTATAAATTCATTTATCCTTTAGCAGATAGCAATTTTATCAATTTTCCTAAAAGAATAAACGTAATACAAATCATCGAATATTTAGTACATAAATAATATTATTACTGAAAGAAAATACAGCAGAAAAAGGAGGTAAACGAGTTAAGGTCAACTTTTGTTTTACCGGAAATATTTCTTGAAAGTGGCTCGTTCAAACAATGGAAATGTGCCTCTGTAAGGATAAGTTATTATAAACCTAGTTTTGCAGTATGCTTGGCCTCACATGTAAAATGTTTTCAAGTTGACAGTATGTTGTTCTGTTTGCTGTACTCCCTCACCATTTTCAGATGTCAAAATTAACATTGAATTCTTAGAATATTTTTTTCTCTGGTGAGTTTTGTAAAACAACCAGGCAGGATCGAAAAATTTTCCGGAAACAAAATTTGCATAGATGATTTAGAGCTAAATCTTTTTATACCAACCAAATGGTCTATGTAATATGCTACCACAACATAAAATAGTGGCCAAGGAACATAATGCAAGCCTTCGCCACTCAGAGCCTACCACAGGCCTTTAAAGCTCTACTGGTCTATCACGGAAAACTAAAATTTTCTTTAGTTGATCATCGAACACTTGCAAATTGGTGCGTTGCCTGTATATCACGGAATACTCAATTTTTCATTTACACCGTTACTATAAATAGCATATTTGTGCTATTTAAAGTAACGACGTCCTCTCAGCAAAATCTCGTTATCCCGTAATAGACCAATAAAGTTTCAGAGGCATATGCACATACAATGCATAATGAAACTTCAGGCTCGAATGCAACTGTGAGCGGGCTCAACCGTACAAAATGAAGAATGTACCCATCACTTCTATCAAAGTCAATGCGATTTTATAATTGAGCCATGCTCTGTGAAAAGGGGGCTTGTGTTTTCAAAAGTATTACAGAACCTTCTATCACGGCGGCCTTTGCATTGTATGACTGTATGGAGTTTAACGCAGTTTTCAACATTATTTCAGTTATATCACGGCGGCCAGTGCACATTTCCATGCTTTCCTGGGGTTTCTTTTACCTATACTCCGCACAATATTCTTTCCAAGCCACTGGCTGCTTTCCAACATAACCATCGTCGAAACAATGGTCAACAGTGAGAGAGGAATGAATCCTGTCACGATGACTAGTCTATCATCAATCCTCGGAAAGAAATCGGCCAAGCCGGGGATCGAACCAGCGACGAACTGTTCTCAAGGCCTGTACGCTACCGACTGAGCTACGGGGGCTTGGCACGGCCTTTGCAATACCCATGTGTGCCCGAGTTTTCGCTCCAGAACAACCAACAGTATTATTTTCTAGGCCACGGACCACATTCCAACATAAACCATATACACAAAGTCACGATAGTTGGGATTTCTAAAGTAATCCTCTTATATGGCGGCAAAATAAGAAGTATTCATGCGTCCCGAGATTTATGACAGTTTTTTCATACACACCGTCTACATTCGCATATAAAAAAAAAGTCGATACACTGTCAGGTTATGCCACGGTAATCCATCCTGTCTCAAAGAGTTTGATCAATCCAAGTAGGCCGTTTGGCCAAGCTGGAGATTCGAACTCGGACCCCCCTAATTTACAAACCCTGCTCGGTACCTATGACCTATCGGGCTTTGATTTTTTTTTTAAATTTTCGTTTACATATTTTACAGATGATAAAAAATAGACTCTTCTAAGATGAAAGCGTTTGTACTCTGACATACTTCCTGTGGTCTAAAGCTGGTATTTTTTTTTTCGATAAGATTTAGATCAAACACAATGAAGATGTTTCTAGCGGTAGAACGATAGGCCCTAAGCCAATAAAAGATGGACTAACAACACTAACAACATATGCGACAAAAAATACAGAAACTAGGTTCCGCCTCCGGCAAAGTGAAGTGGTTTCTAGCAGTGAAATTCCTAGGCCATTTACAGACATTGATACTGACAACATGTGACCAAAGTATAGAAAACTATGATAATAAATTGTTACCTCTTGCGTCTGGCACCAAGAAAAGAAAAAAAAATCTATTAGTCATGCTCTGTGAAAAGGGGCTGAATGCATATGTGAAAAGTATCGATTCAGGTCAGCCTGCGCAGTCCGCGCAGGCTGACCCGGGCCGAAACTTTTCGCTATTGGTCAATTTTCTGTATGTCAAAGGACCATAGGACCAGTCTACTTATGATACAGTCGCTTGTGAGACATACTGGACTTTAAGGGGTCCCTAATTATGTGATGACTTGCCTGGCATCATGCATTACGAACATGCATTAAGCCCTCTTTTCACAGAGCATGGCTCATTTACAAAAAAAGCTGGATATTAGACAAGAAAGTTACAATTATGAAAAGAATAATTACTTTTTGGTATCCCTGACCTAGTTTTTTTATGTTTCTATCCCAAGATGGCTGAAGAAATAAAGAACAGTATCAGGTATTTAAGACAATCACCAAAATATTGTAGTTTCAATGCAGATTTGGCTAGATTGTCACAAAATACTGCACTGAGAGGTTAAAGGTCGGACTGCAAGTTTTGTGAATTCTGATCTAGAATCTACACTGAGCACAACAAGTCCAAATACTGACCGACCGAATGCTTCGAGTAAATGGTTCTAAGCTACCATTTCACCAAAATGAAAGGACACTAAGGTCAACGGTATTTGTCTGCTATGAGTCGAGTTTTTTTGTCTATTGTTTTTGTTTTTCATTATCTTCAAAATGCGTCACACGCTTTTATTGAAATATGTTATCATTGCCACTGCTGCCAAAAATTAAATTACAAAAGCTGTACTAAGCGTACATTTTCTAAAAATGCGCTTTTGTCACACCAATCAAAGAAGTGGTCTCAAAATTTAATTATTACTCATGGAAGTACAGAGTATAATTGAGCAAAGGCTCTTGGAAAAGGGAGTTTAATGGATTTTCGTAATATCTGCATTACACTAGGCAAGTCTTTCCATAGCATGGATCCAGTTCGTCTAAAAACCGGCTGAAGCAAGAAGGGTTCTTTGACACGTAGGGAATTTACTCATATCAAAAGGTTTCGGTCCATGTCAGCCTGTGCGGACTGCGCAGGCTGACCTGGGTCGATACTTTTTGCAGATGCATTGAACCGCCTTTTCAGAGAGCATGACTCAATAATTCACGCATGCTGACTCGAAATATCACCAAGCAGTATTACAAAACTGCCGTAACAAACTGACGGAATACGAAACATTAAGTACAGGACAGAAAGGCAAACTTTCGTCACAAGAACATTCGCGTCATCAAAACAATCGATGCAAACAAAGAAAGCTCTGTAAGCCTACAGGAGAGATATCGGTAACCCATTACCAAACAAATAAGAATCTCATGCCCCTACCGAAGACAAATTTTTGATACAATGCAGGAAAAGGTATCGCCCTTACCTTTTCTTTTTGTTGTTTTACCAGTTCAAAATGTTTTAAATGAATTTATTTTTTCGTGTCTTGAAGAAAGTTTTTTGAAACAAACAAAACTGAAAGAGTTGGCGGATTATTTCTGGTTTCTGATTGGTATGATGAATAACACATCTACCCTAGAGAACGGCAAATACTATAAAGCAAGACTGTTAAAGTGGATACTGTCCGTGTAGTAACTTTTTCAAAAGTACATGTAGTTCCAATCTTTTTCTTGGCCTCTATGTTCAATACGCCAACCAACTGCCCTACTATAACAATGGCTTGGCGCCTCCATTATTGCAATGATGAAAAGTAATAATTAAATATCCCGAATTTTTTTTCGGTCCTTTGTCTGAAGAGAGGAAGAGAGCGGAAAAAATGCTTATGCCTACTTTGTTTCTGTTTCAGTCAGTCGCACTTGTCTGGGTCAACTATTTAACCATTAAGCTGCTGAATAAATGAAACGCGAATTTCTACTCAATACTGAAAGGCCAAACATTGCGAATTCAAAGTTGATGTCACCGGAAAGAAAGTACCGTATCGGACAGTGTAGATCAAAGCTAAGACTGCACATTTCATGCAGTCTGATCTTGATCTACACTGTCCGCAAAAGGTCAGCGAGTCGCGCTTAGCAGCTTAAGGGTTAAGCATCAAACCTTTTTGGTAACGAAATTCATACGAGCTTTCATATTGGAATATAATTGGCAAAAATACTGGCTTAGGTCTCATTACACTTCTTTCCAAAAATATGTGTTCACCTACATCTGTGTGTTCACGTAGATTGAATTTGTATCATTTCAGGCGATTTTTCTTGAGT
This sequence comes from Tridacna gigas, assembly GCA_945859785.2. Classification (NCBI taxonomy): domain Eukaryota; kingdom Metazoa; phylum Mollusca; class Bivalvia; order Cardiida; family Cardiidae; genus Tridacna; species Tridacna gigas. The sequence continues at coordinate 43,200,540 of OX244030.2, read as the reverse complement.
AACGAATTCTTTACATGTCACCTACGACCTAACTTTCCGATTGTTCTTGGTTTACAATGAGCAATACAAGGTACTTTTGAGGACGGCCCAGATCAATACCAGACTGCACAGAATAAGCAGTCTGGTCAATAGTCTTCACTGTCTGATAGTTGGCGAGATCTTTTGGCCAATAGAAACAAAGAAAATGAGATAGTTGTGTTTTCCTTGTTCGACCCATGGCATTCTGCATTTATCGACAGTGTTATCAGAATATTTGGCAAAGAAACAGACTTCAGATCTAGATCCAAGATTAGATTGCACGTCCTATGACTGTCCGACCATGCAATTAGATCTGGTTTCAGCACTACAAGGGTTAAGTTCTGACAACTATAAATGTACATTTTTTGTTTGAACGAAAGACTCGAACATAACAAAGTCGAGACTAGTTCGGCCAGGGCGTATCACAGTCAGACAGTGTAGATCAAGATCTAACTGAATAGAAGATTCTATCTATTAACAAAGCCATCTTATCTTGGCTTTGGTGAGCTAATTGTTAATAAGTTTTACTTGAAACAAGAGGGCCATGATGGCCCTGGATCGCTCACCTGAGTCAATAGGCGAAATTTCACTCCAGGGTCATAATGACCAAGGGTCATAATGACCAAATTTAAAACTCATCTGAGATATTATTAAGACAAACATTCTGACCAATTGTCAGGTCCACTGGGCTGAAAATGTGGCCTCCGGAGTGTCCAAAATGTATTTCTTCAATTTGACCTAGTGACCTAGTTTATGACCCTATGTGACCATGTTTCGAACTAATCCGAGATATTATCAAGACAAACACGCTGGGCAATTTTCAGGGCAACTGAGCAAGAATTGTGGCCACTAGAGCGCCCACAAGATATTTCTTTAAATCTGACCTAGTGACCTAGTTTATGACCTTATGTGACCCAATTTTGAACTCATCCAAGATTTTATCAAGACAAACGTGCTGATCAATTTTCAGGTCAATTGAGTAAGAATTGTAGCCTCTAGAGCGCCCAGATTTCTTTTAGTTAACCTAGTGACCTATTTTATGACCCAAGGTGACCAAGATTCAAACTCATCTGAAATTTTATCAAGAAAAACATTCTGACTAATTTTTAAGTCAATTCAGCAATAAATGTGGCCTCTAAAGTGCCCACAAGGTATCTCTTTATTTTGACCTTTTGACCTAGTTTATGACCCAAGGTATCCCATATTCAAACTCATCCCAGATTTTATTTAGACAAAGATTCCGACCAATTTTCAAGACAATTGAGCAATAAATGTGGCCTCTAGACTGCCCAAAAGGTATTTCTTTAATTTGACCTAGTGACTTAGATTATGACCCCAGGTGACCCAATTTTATCCAAGATTTCATCAAGACAAACACTGACCGATTTTCGGGTCAATTGAGCAATAAATGTGGCCTCTCGAGTGCCCACAAGGTATTTCTTTAATTTGACCTAGTGACCTAGTTTATGACCCCAACTCGTCCGAGATTTAATTAACAGAAACACTCTGACCAATTTTCAAGTCAATTGAGCAAACAATGTGGCCTCTAGAATGTCCACATAGTATTCTTTTGATTCGACCTAGTGACCTAGTTTATGACCCCAGGTGACCCAATTTCAAACTCATCCGAGATTTAATTCAGACAAACATTCTGACCAAGTTTCACAAGTATCTGACTGAAAATGTGGCCTCTAGAGCGCACACAAGGTTTTTCTAAGATTTGACCTGGTGACCTAGTTTTTGACCCCACATGACCCAATTTCGAACTAGTCCGAGACTTTATCAAGACAAACATTCTGACCAAGTTTCACAAGTATCTGACTGAAATGTGGCCTCTAGAGCGCACACAAGGTTTTTCTAAGATTTGACCTAGTGACCTAGTTTTTGACCCCACATGACCCAATTTCGAACTCGTCCGAGATTTTGTCAAGACAAACATTCTGACCAAGTTTCATGAGGATCTGACTGAAAATGAGTCCTCTAGAGCGTACACAAGGTAAAAAGTTGACGACGCACGACGGACCCCGGACACAGCACGATCACAATAGCTCACCATGAGCACTTTGTGCTCAGGTGAGCTAAAAATGATGGATTAAGCAAAAAAAGGGGAGGTAACATACCCAGTTCAGCTCAAGGTGCTAAGACGAACAAAATGCATTCAGGGGAAGAGTGCCAAGTGGTAAAACTGCAGCAGTCCACACAGACGGTAAATATAATAATCAAAAACTTACTTAAACGGATGTAACATGTTGACTTACGATATGATTTTGTGGAAGTAAACTTCCATTGACACCAGCATTTCTGTCCGAGGCTTTCCGTCTCTCCTCTCGTTCCTCCCTCTTGCGTCTAGATGTAGACAGGGAAAAATATAATATTTTACTATAAAACTGCCATACAATAGATTTAGACAAAAAAAAAATCTTTTCAAAACTTTAAACGGTTTCGAAATTTGATATCTGTTAGGCAATATCACTATGACGCGTGGGTTTTCTCGTAAACCCCCATGCCCTCATTGGAACTAGACCTATTGACCTTATAATTACGAAAAGAGGTCTACATGGACGAAGCAAACGCGACAGGTTAGAACTAAACACGTTTCAAATGTATTTGAGCCACAGTCTGGCAAAAGGGGGTTAAATGCATCAACGCTATGCATTATACCAAGCAAGTCATTTCATAATTATGGATCCATGAAATCCAGTTTGCCTAACGAACGACTGAATTATTAGGTGGAATGGTCCTTGGACATGTAGAAAATTAACAAATAGCAAAAAAATTCGACACATGTCAGCCTGCGTGGACTGCGGAGGCTGACATTGGACGATACTTTTGGCAGATGCATTAAACCCCATTTTCACAGAGCATGACCAAGCCCCCGTAGCTCAGTCGGTAGCGTACAGGACTTGAGAACAGGAGGTCGCTGGTTCGATCCTCGGCTTGGCCAATTTCTTTCCGAGGATTGATGATAGTCATCGCCACAGGATTCATTCCTCTCTCACTGCTGACCATTGTTTCGACGATAGTTATGTAGGAAAGCAGCCAGTGGCTTGGAAAGAATATTGAGCGGAAAACTGGTAAAAAAAACTCCACGAAAGCATAGATAGGTGCACTGGCCGCCGTGATATAACTGAAATTATGTTGAAAACGACGTTAAACACCATACAGTCAATCACTGAGCATGGCTCATATATGATACGTTAAGCGTTAGCAAATACCTCATACCTCAAGGGGTCAGAAAGTGCACAGGAAAGTAAAGTTCAGTTTTATCCATATTGGGAAATCTCGACAATATCTTTCTATTGAAAAACCTTCTTTGCAAACATATAGGTATATCATAAGTTTTTGTAGAGATTTTGTCAAGGCTTAAATTTGCCGAAAGGAAATCCGGTTTTGTGTCTTTGTTACACAAACGGCTGCATTAAACGTACTCGTGAAAGTACATCTCAAGACACCGTCAGGCCAAATACGGCGCCATCGCCAAGATCACAGGCACTTGTATCTTTAAAAAAAAAAACCATCACCCTCTATAACCTTATATCATAACACAAGGGCGAAGAGTTCAGTAAGAAAAGTTTGTGTGTGGTAGATATAGCACTGATAAGAGGCAACGGACTTTCGTCGAATCTGAATCTGTTGGTCTTTTAAACTGAATTTTAATTGCCAGCGATGGTCGTACGAACCATCATGGCTTTTGTAGACAGTAGAGAACCAAGATAAGACTGCACAAAACGTGCAATCTGATCTTTGATCAACACCTTCCGTTAGTTTATACATATAACTAATTAGCCTTTGACCAAAAAAAGTGAAATTTGTTTACATGGCGACACAAGAACTCATTGATAATAAACAACATGCTGCACACTGGGAATGTTGTTTTCGGCATTTTTGCCAGGATTTTTTTGTGACACGTAGGAATTAATTTGTCGGCTGCTTTTTCATTCGTGCGGCGCCTCTTGCGTCTGCATGCGGACAAGGTAACGAACAAAAAGCGAAACAAACTTCAGTTGAACAATACATAGTATATTTCACTTCAGTATTTGTATGATTAGTGTTGTAGCATCTGTCAAAGTTACGCTGAATCTCGAGTCCCCACATTTCCTGGATTGTTTTGAACCAGTACTTTATAAAATGCATGGATCCGTGGCGATGAGATAAACCGACTTCCTTGGTTACCGTTGCGAAGGGCTCACAAACAACCGCAGTAAATACATATACGGTATAGCAGAAAGGCTGATTAAATCGTGCTGTCATGACTGTTTCTCACGACTGAATTCCGGAAAAAATATTCCTTTTCATATGTTTCTGCCGATGATGGGTTCTCGGTAAGAAATGTATGGATACTTGAACTTATTTACACAAGGATTTATACAAACAGTGTGAATTTCAGGGGCTACGGACATTGTAATACCTGTGCCAGTAAAGTTTTGAACTTCTACGAGAAAGAATAAAACAACTCATAAACCTGTTTTGCATAAAAATAATAGAATTACAGATGATTAATATTTTTTGTAAGGCTTGTTAGGTTGTCTCAACAATCTATTCGAAAATAAATTACACTAAATTAAAAGCATTTTGAAATATTTATAGATTGCCTCATTCAACAGAGAGGTGGAAGTCCAGGAAATGTTTAAATTTCAAGTTAAGGGAAAATGGTTGCCTGATGATTTTAAAATGTGTAAAGTGTGCTGTCAATTAAAAAACGTGTTAATATCATTGACGGTAGTTTGTTTTATCTTGTGAGATACTGAAGACAACGGGTGGTCGAGTGGATTACAGCGACAATCAAACACACATCCTAACAGTTAACAGTTTACCGACATGCCCTTTGAAATGGCAGATGTCCTAATGCACCTAAATATGGCTAAGTCAAAAGCTGATTTAATTAACATAAGTTACCTTTTGAGCTGAACTTCCAAAACTGTACAAAACAGAACTTAGTCTGTTTCATAATTGAAATCTACATGTGCCTTCAGAAAAGAATACACGTAAATGTACTTAATTTAAGTAGCAGTTGGTTTGAATCCAAGAATAAACTGCATTTTTTGCACTCTGATCTGTATCTACACATTCAATATTCTTCACGCACCAAGGGTTAATGTTAACGTCACATTGAAACATTGATGACACGTGCCCCTTTTTGGATGTGCAGAGGTTATTGAACAATGTCAGCTATTTTAGTGAACGTTCTTCCTTTTTACTAGTGTTTCATATATTTTACCTTTGTTTTCCACTGTAAAACAGTTTATGTTTTTTAGAGTTTCAGAGGAAAAAACCTAACATTAATTAATCCATTGCGTAATATAGCGTTAATCGAAACTCTTTGCTCATGTCCCATTGTCAACCATAATCATAATGTAAACTTATAATCTCTGCGTATATCTCACGTAAGCCCTACACGGTCGCAAAGCACATCTTTTAAACTTTTTCCTAAAATTCAAGCGTTGTAAACACATACAGTATCGCACTTCTCCAAGATTAACAGTCGTTTGCTTGTGAGCCGAAATAGCAGACAGCAGGGCTGCACATCGGGCCAAATAATTGCGATGACCTGATTGGTCAGATATCGATTTCCACGGAACCATGTATTGTCACTTTTAGCCTATTTATTATTTTAATAATAAAGAACAAGTTTGTTTGTTTGTGATTAACTCCAATTTCAACAATAGTTAAGCCAGTGCACCTTCCGATACATTCCTGATGATATACTTAACCATAGGTTTATCAGAGAACACCAAAAATTTTCATTGCTCGATCACTGGACACCGTTACTAAAAATAGCACAGTGGCACATCGCATATATACTGTATATAATAACACTATACATGTTGTAGGGGCGTTACTGCATGTATTTTTAATAACGGTGTTCGATGATCGAGCAACGGAAATTTCTGTTTGGTGATAGAGCAGTGGAGCTTCAAAGGCCTGTGATTTAACCAGCAACACAATCTCTTTCATGAAATAATAACAACTTCTAAATGGTGTTCGCACGTGAAAGACAAATGACACAGTAAATACATAAAAAATGGAAAGTGCTATAAACTTCTCTAACGCAGTCATCCATGGGGTACAGACAAAACCAGTCTCTTTTAACAGGCGACTTTTCAATACTACCACTGTCTCACTTTAAATTCAAAATTCGAAGACTTTTAAAATGGCGATTGCATTATTCAAGGAGCCGCCTGATACAGCTGGTTGTGAAACAGGTTATACTATTCAATATACTTACTTGTAATAGACTATGGCAACTCCAGTAAATACTATAATGATAACAACAAGAACAGCAACGCTGGCCGCAATCCCTGCTGTAGCAATGTGTCCATCGTCAAGCGCTGTAACAAACAAATTTTGACACTATCTCAGTATAATACGATATGAGATATATATCTCGGTATAATATGATATCAGATATATATCTCGGTATAATATGATTCATACTAACACTTTTAGCCCTAAGCACGAATTTATTTGCTTTTTGCCGACAGTGTAGATCAAGATCAGACTGCACAGAACGAGTAGTTGATCTTGATCTACGCCGTCCGCTATATTGTTTCACATTCTAGCTTTAACCTCGTAAAATGAACTATTTCTTGATTTGTTTTCTGAACAAAAGAGTACCAGTTAAGTAATTGTGCTGTTAGGTCAACCGTTAGAGTGCCAGATAAATGAAATGGTTACTTTCTATCACTGAAGAAAAAGACCAACACACTACAAAGGTTATTTTGATCGGAATGTCTTACACAATTTCGAATAGTGTAGATCCAAGATCAACTTTTACGTCCTGTGCAGTCTGATCTTAGACCGACCCAGAAGAAAAACTACTTTAGTTATGTTAGGTACAGCAGAACTTGTCTTCCTTTGAATCGAACAAGTCCATTGTTTCATACTTCAGGTTACAAACAAGTTCAATACTTAAACTGCAAAAAAAAAAAAGAAATGGTTTTCCTGTGTGAGAGTCGCTTGACTGAATGGTGTTTTTCAACAATATTTTTAAATCATATAATGACACCTCACATATTCATGTATGTCCTGGGTTTCGCCAGTGCTGGGCAAGGGCTCTGAAGTATCTTGCCAAAAGACACTCCCACGAAAAGCCCAGTGCTTCCAGTGAGGCCTGATTCCCGGTTTCCAGGATATCAGTCCTACACTTTACCAGAGCCACGCAGGTCCCCCTTGTTGTTCCTAGGTGAAACAACTTGCAACTTCAATTACGCTTTCCTGGATATTTTGACTGGAATGGTTCATGTTTATGAGTCATGCTCCATGAAAAGGTGGTTCAACGCATCCGTGTCGACCCAGGTCAGCCAGTGCAGGCTGATCTGTATCAAAACTCTTTACTACTTGTTAAATTTCAGCATGTCGAAGAACCATCCTACATTATGATTCAGTTGGGTTTTAGACAAAACGGATCAATATTATGCAAGGATTTGCTTGGAAGCACTGAATCACGGAGATGCATTAAATATCTCTTTCCAAGAGCATGCTCCAAGTATATGAGCCGTGCTCTGTGGAAAAGGGGGCCTAATACATCTGCGAAAAGTATCGGCTCAGGTCAGCCTGCGCAATCCGCGCAGGCTGACCCGAGCCGAAACTTTTCGCTATTGGTCGATTTTCTGTATGTCCAAGGACCATTCCATCTCAAGATTCAGCTGGTTTTAAGACAAAAAGGATCTTTATCATGCAAGGACTTGCTTGGTAGCACTGTATTACAAAGATGCATTAAGCTCTCATTCCCCAGATCTCGGCTCATTTATATAGCGATTAGCTTACAACGAGGATCCTGCTGCAAGATCCGTTGTATCAACAAAGGGCAGATAAATAATCTTTAAGTTTACGATCGGCAATTTTTCAAATCTAGACTGATTTTCTTTTTATTTTCCTCTAACTTTGAGAATATTTCCACCGCCTGTTTACAGGATAGCCTTATATTTGCTATGGAAATTTTATAGCTGTAAATAAATATGGATATTTAAATTAAAGTTATTAATGTCGATACTTTCAGTAAGTTACATGCTTTTCAATTAATTCGGTTATTTTCGCAGTATTACACACACTATCGGACCATGCTGACCAAAGATCCGAATGTAGCTTCTGTGCAGCCTGGTCTTGATCTTCAATGTTTGCGAAAGCAACAAAAATTGTACTTTCGAGGCGAGTTTTAGAGTATTATCTTAAATGAAAGGACAGCTTGGAAAAAGTTAAAAATAGCACAAATACTGGATATTCCAACACCTTAAAAATGTGATGAGGTTCTGTTGTTGTTAAAAAAAAAAAAAAATAAATGGTTCAAAAACATTCATAATTATTACGGTTGTTGGGGAGAAATTAAATGCAATGGAAATTACGCACAGCAAATCTTGAAAAAATGTTACGTTGTTATGTGGACGGAAGACACACAGTTAGCAAAATGAAAAACATTGCAATATCAAAACATGTGTTTGAAGGGTTTCATTTCGTCCTGTATTTAGGCTTTTTTGTTAAATACGTACATGTTTTACACAACATTTATTAAATTTGACCATTCACTACACAAAATAAAATTAAACTCATTCATAGTTAAAACATTTGCTGACAACCATTCAAATGTGGCTAAAATGTTGAAATTTGCCTTTTGAAGAGGGGAAAAAAAGTTGTGGAAAAGGAGAAAATGCTGGCAACTAGCATTTTCTCCTGTTCCCACGATGTTTTCAAGCGCCTCCTTTCTCAGGTTCTATAAGATTCGGAATGGACTGGGAAAGGGTTAAACGCATCCATTTTACGACTCTTTTATTCTATTTTGAAAACTATGTTTTACGTCTTTTTCGGGGCTGATATGCACTTTATATTGAAATTCGCAGGAGAAAATTATGGCAGCACAGGAAGTTAATATCGGGCTTAAAATGATTTTAACGCATTTTGCGCCATGTGATGGAAGGTGATTTGGTTCACGGTGTACATCAGGATCCGACTGCATGTTCTGAACAATCTGATCTAAAATACACCGTTGACAAGCATCAACAAAAAATTGTCGATTTAAGCAGGGATCGTATATACGATCCCTGGTTCATGAAAACAAATGTGGGCCAGTAAAATTTTAGACCTTTCCAAACTAAAAGCAGTTGAAAACGACAAATTCTATTTGGCTCAACATACGGTTATTTTTTTTTTTTTTTTTTGCAATGGTAGAAAACGTTGTAGGAAAAGAAGAAAATGTTATTTATCAACAATTTTTCCTTTTCCCACAATGTTTTCAAAAGCTTTCTTCTCCAGTGACGTTAATACATGGATTTACTTGGTAAAGGGTTAAATCAATAACTCCTTTCGAGGACCTTATGCGTCTTAAAGCAAGACCTCTATAAAATCATTGTAACAAACTGAAATAGCTTATAAGGACGCAATTTATCCTTTAACCAAAATGTAGACCTATTTTTCCTTTAACCATTACGCCGCTAAGGGCGACTCACTGACCTTTTGCGGACAGCGTAGATCAAGATCAGACTGCACAGAATGTGCAGTCTGATCTTGGATCTACACTGTCCGATAAGGAGATATCTTTCTTCCAAAAATACCTTGGAAATACGAAAATTGGGGATTTACTATCGGCTTGAAAGTCTCATTTCTTTAATTTAGCAGGATAAGGGTTATTGTCTTTACATGTACAGTAGTCTTAAACCTTAACTCTTTACCAAAGGACAAAATTTTAGACCAGTCCAAATTGAAAGCTTTTGCAGACGACAAAATAAATGTGGCTGGTTACCAGCATTTTCTCCTTTTCCCACAATGTTTTCAAAAGGCTTCTTCCTCAGGGTCGTTACAAGTCGGGATTATGTGGTAAAGGGTAAATTCATTCTGTTTTTCAGGCCAAAAGGTAGGTCACTGGGACAGATCTTAGAAAAACCTTGTGTGCACTCTAGAGGCCACATTTTTAGTCCAGTACCCATGAAAAACTTAGAATATTCCTCTTGATGATTTCTCGGGACAAAAAAAAATGTTTTCAATTTGTCCACTGAAACGTTGTTTGAAGAGGAAATGAGTTCTTTACCCGAACACAAAATGTTAGACTGGTCCAAGTTCAAGGCATTTGCAAACGACAAAATAAATGTGGCTAAATACGCTATTTTGTTTTCTTTGAAACAGAAAAACAAAACATTGCGGAGAAGGAGAAAATGCTGTTAATCAGCATTTTTTTTCTTCTTTACAAACATTGTTTTCAAAAACCTTTTTTCTCAGAGTTGTCAAAATACAGTATGATAAAGGGTCAATTACTTAAAATATCAATCTCATTTTATGTTCCAGACAAGTTAACCCTTATCTTGCTAAATATGTTAAGTTAAACTTTCAAACCGATAGTAAAAAAACAGAATAATGCTATTTCAAACTAATCTTTTGGAGAAAAAAAATATCGGACTGTTTAGATCCAAGATCAGAGTGCACGTTATGTGCAGTCTGATCTTGATCTACACTGTCCGCAAAAGGTCAGTTAGTCGCGCTTAGCAGTCTAAGGGTTAAGTGTTCGCAGACAGTTGTGATACTGATCGATAGAATAATACCGACTCCTTTTATGAACTATATTAAAATTTAACATCCTAAAAACAATATTTTGCTTTTGGGATTCATTTCTGAAAATTTCATTGGGTTTTCCTGTTTGTCCTCCGCCATTACTCAGTGCGAAAGTTAACCATTATCCTGATGAATCGAAATAAAATCGACCAGACGATTTTCGCGACCTTTTCTTGTTAAATTATTTTTTCCGTGAATGTCCGTTTTGTTGCGGATATTCCCGATGATAACCGAGTCTCACTGTTACAGTATGCCGCCTTATCTGGTTTCTATACAGTGTTTCGTATTTCTATACTTGTAACAGAATCCCTTGCTTTACATGATCCTGGGGAAGCAGTCTGTTGAAGTAGGACTGTTGAACTAGAGGGTCATTGGCCCTAAAGCCCTCACCTAAGTAAAGTCATCGAAGATAAAGCTGAAAACATCCTGGTTGTGGTGAATTTAAACACATGAGTGTAAGTGACCTTTTTTTTTTTTAAATCCAACGTGACCCAGTTTCAAACGTGTTCAAGATATTATCAAGACAACCATTCTGACCAAATTTAATGAGATGTCGTCTCACTTTGCCAACTTTGGATTAAAAAGTAAGAAAATTTGGGAAAACTTGGGTTGGCAAAGTGAGACTAGATCAAGAGGTGTTAATTAGCCTTCGGCGATATTGATTTTCGATTTTTTAGCTCAACTAGACCAGCTACCCCCTTTTTCTCCCTATCTATTTATCAAAATAATGTGACTATTAATGTTATTCTGTTTTTAATCATTTAAAGATTTTTTCCCTATCTATTTATTTGATTTAATAATTTGCCTGTTTGCAGATTATTATTTGGTCATCAGTTTGCTGCTGATGAGATTTAATCAGTCATTAATTGATTAGGGATTTGTTGTTTCAGTTTGAATTTATGTAATTGGTATATAATTATAATTAGTTCATTTCTTTAATTAGCATAGATGTATAAAAGCAGGTAGAACTTCAGTCTGCCATCAGTCCACAATGCCTAATGCTGAAGTAAACATCAAATTTATTGAGAATAGAAGAGGCGGCAGAACACTTGTTCACAATGATTACATGTTTCGTCTGAAAACTGAAAAAGGCGAAAACAGTTACTGGTATTGCGTAAAGCCAACATGTCCCGCCAGAATAAATCTAAATCAAGATATACCGACAAAGGTGAGTTACTTTTTTGTTAAATCACTCTTTTTGAAATATATGTAGTTATTTGTAGTATTTGTCATTAATTCATCAATGTAAACTTTTTTCACGATATTTCCAATTAGATCTACCTGTTTTATAAGTATCGAAATTAGTATTATCATCTTTATCTTATTATCATAATAATAATAATAATAATCATTTTTATACAAAAAATAACATTTTCATATCTTGATAGGTAACAAATAACCACAACCATGAAAGAAATCCTACAGACGTTCCAGTAGCATCAATGCTGAATAACATCAGAAAAAGAGTCAGAGAAACTACAGAATCCGTGCAGTCCGTATATAGAAGATCTACTGTCAAGTACAAGATCTACAGAGTGGGACGAAGCCACTGAAGAAATCATCAAAAATGTACCAACTTTTTATTCTGCGAGATCCTCTTTGTACAGGTGAAACATTTTACATGATCTATTTTTAAGCTTAATATTAGATTACATTTCTATAAATCAATCATTTCCATTTGCATCTGATCTTTGATTAGTTTTTTGTCTTCATTTTCCTAATTTGGGATATATTTTCAATCTTTTTTGTTCTTTCAGAGCCACTGTAAATGCATTTCCATATATATTTCTTGTCCTTTTTTTTCCAGAGCTAGAGGAAAACTCCACCCACCTCTCCCTAAAACACGACAAGATATCATTCTAGAGGACAGGTGGCTCCAGACTCAAGCCGGCGAAAATTTCCTTCTCGCCGATAATGGTCAAGAAGAAAGAATACTGATTTTCGCAACTACAGACAACCTGACATAACAATCCAATGCTGATGAGTGGTATATGGATGGTACATTCTATTCCAGTCCAAACACATTTTACCAGCTCTATACCATCCACGCCAAAGTTGGCGACCACATGTTCCCGTTAGTGTACAACCTTCTACCAAACAAAACCAGAGAAACCTACAGACGATTCTTCAGTATTCTACAGACAGAAGCCGACAACCGAAATTTAAGACTCACACCAACTGTCATCATGATGGACTTTGAGAAAGCTTCACAGCTCAGTGTACAAGAAGTGTTTCAAACAGCTAGTGTCCGTTTTTTTCATTACACTCAGTGCTTATGGCGTAAGGTACAGGGTCTAGGCCTTGTTAGAAATTTTCGCGAAAGTTACAGAACAGTGGGTCGAAACAGACGTAACGCTATGAAATCATTATGATAAGCATGGCCCACGCACTACCAACCATATAGAGGATTGGCACCACAAAATTAACAACATGGTGTCAAGGTCTCATCCAAACATCTATTCCCTTATTGACATTATCAAGAAAGAACAATCAATGAATGAAATCAAAATGTTACAATTTAGTAACGGCGGCCGACAAAACCCTCGAAAGAGAAAATACCGACTGATTGACCAACGCCTCGCCAGCCTGAAAGACAGACTTCAGGCAAGAGAAATAGACATCTATCATTATGCCGATGCTGCTTCCCACTTAATCAAATTGGGGGCTTAACCTTTAAATGATTTTTAAAGTTTCAGTGAAAAAAGTTCTCCTTTTTATACAATACTTTCAAGAAATGCTGGATATGTAGTCACAATATAGGATATATACATTTGGCCAATATATCATTATTTTTTATGTTTTGTATGTAATAGTTTATGCTTTCTTTTTTTTTCTAAATAAATATATTCAAATAAATACCTACTCTTTTATTTCTTTGAAATGTCATTCTGTTTAATACATGCGTTTAAATTTACACTTAAACCAGTAGTGCAAGAACGACCAATTTGACCCCTTGTTTATCCAGGTAAATCAGAGGTGTGAAAATATAATTGGTTGGCAAAGTGAGACTCCCCAAAAACCAATAGTTGGCAAAGTGAGACTGAACCTTTAATGAGTCTCAGACCGAAAATATGGCCTCTATAGTGCACACTAGTTTTTTCTAGGATTCGTCCCAGTGACCTAATTTTTGACATCACATGACACAATTTAAAACATGTCCTAGATATTATCAAGACAAACATTCTGACAAATCTGCACGAGTACGAGAGTGAAAATGTGGCCACAAGTGTGCACACAAGGTTTTTCTAAGATTTATCGACGTAATGTAGCTTATATTTTGACATAACTTTACCCAATTTCAAGCTTGTCCGAAATATCATCAAGAAAAACAATCTGACTAAATTTCATCAATATCGGACTGAAAATATGGCTTCTAGTGTGCACACAAGATTTTTAAAAGGTTTGTCACAAGAACCTACCTTTTTTACCAGACATAACCTAATTTCGAACTTGTACTAGATATCATCAAGACAAACATTCTGACCAACTTCAATGAGTATCAGACTGAAAATGTGGCCTCTAAAGTGCACACACACATTTTCTAAGACTGAAGAAAGTGACCTACTTTTTGACCCAGCGTGTTCCAATTTGAAAATTGTCCGAGATATCATCAAGACAAATATTCTCACCAAGTTTCAAGAGTATTGGACTGAAAATGTGGCCTCCAGCTTGCACACGAGGTTTTTCTAATATTTGTCCCAGTGACCTACTTTTTGATCTGATGTCAGCAGATTTCGAATTTGTTCGAGATATCAAGACAAACGTTTTGACCAACCTTCAGCAGTATCTGACTGTTGGACTTCAAGAGTGCACACAGTGACCTCCTTTTTGACCTGACGTGATCCAATTTCAAACCTCTCTAAGATATTATTAAAAAACTAGTCTGACCATGTTTCATGAGTATTGGATTGAAAATGTTGCCTCTAGAGTGCACACAAGGTTTTTGTTAGATTTGTCTTCGTGAAAAGGTGACCCAATTTCAAATTTGTCGGAGATATTATCGAGACAAACATTCTATTCTGACCAAGTTTTATGTGTATGCGACTGAAAATGTGGGCTCTAGACTGCAAACAAGGTAATTGTTGTCGACCGCTCGAAGCACGCTGGACGACTATGAAAGCTAGCACCTCGTGCTCAGGTGAGTTAAAGAGAAGAAAATGCAGGTAGCCAACACCTCCATTACCAACAAGTTTTCTACTTTAACAGAGACAAGTCTCATCATTTCAGCCACGGTCAATATGTCATCCGCTAAAGCTCCCAGTTTTGACAAGTCTAAAATTCTCGTAAAAAAGGAAATAGCTCATTGACTGGCAGGTTGCATGATGTGAAACGCCTCTTTTGATATTTAATATAGTCATATCACGGCTACTTGTTTCCACCTGGTTTCACCTCTATTAGGCCGGGTCTCTGAAATGTCTTGCCCAATGACATTCCTGCAAAAATTCCAGGACCTCGTATTGGGATTGCAACCTTGAGCAAACCATTTGCGAATCCTATACATGTAATTCAATCACAGTCATTAAGAACCCCTTACAAATCAACTGGCCTATACACGTTGCCCGGTATTCTTTTCCCCGTCAACCCCAATCAGATATAAGTCGATTCCTTGCCGAAGGACACTACCATGTGATCAGCACAACCAGTGGAGCTCGAACAAGTATTTCCAGATTACGAATTCAACACCATAACAAGTGAGCCAATGAAATGTTTGAATCCTTTAACCGCTGGCAACAATTTCCCCTTGTGATACCCTCTACTAAATGTCTCATTACTTCGGCCGCCAATAGCGGCCACTAGAAACTTTGACACCGACACTTGTATTGCAGAATTGGGTGATTTCATTTCACCCTTTACTACACAATCCCAAATCTTAATGTTGCTGTGAAATTTAGACTTTTGAAAACATTGTGGGGAAGGAAGAAATGCTGGTTACCAGCATTTTCTCCCTTTCACATAATGTTTTAAAACCTTTCAGAAATAAATCCAAGCGCTCGAGTTACATTTAATTTGTCGTCTGCAATTGCTTTCATTTTGAAATAGTCAAAGATACTGTTGCGCGGTAAAGAGTTAAAATGAAATCTCTCTATAACTCTTTCAGCACCAAATATATATGAACCATGTTCTGTGAAAAGGGGACTTAATGCATTTGCGAAAAGTATCGACTCAGGTCAGCCTGCGCAGTCCGCGCAGGCTGACCTGAGCCAAAACTTTTCGCTATTGGTCAATTTTCCGTACGTCCAAGGACAAACCTACCTCATGATGGAGTCCGTTGTTGAAAAAAAAAAAAAAATGGTTATTATGGAACCATAATTTTGTGATGGCTTGATTGGTATCATGGATCACGGAGATGCATTAAGCCCCTTTTGCCACAGCGTGGCTCATATATACTACGCCTTTTTCGAAGGCTGAAAATACAATCCACTGAAACCCGGAGAGATCTTTATATTGTAGGCTTGACTCAACAAGTGGGCGGTAATAGATACGAGATCAGACTGTACGTTCTGCGCAGTCTTTTTTTTTATCTATGCCGTTCGCAAAAGCCCTTAATTTTGCCTGTGGCTCTAAAAGTGTCAAACGTAAAGAAGAGCTAAAAAGTTCTGAAATTAAGATTTAAAAAGCAAACTTGACAAGCTGAAGCTAAAGACAGAGTGGTATTTCTCATAGAGCAAACCATGTATTTATGCGAGAGAAAAATCTCTAACAGTGTACGTTTGGGATCTACCTTTTATCGCGGCGATACATTTTGTTGACAGTAATGTGTCTTGTACTTCTGGTCGAAAACCATGACAACGGAATTTCAATGCCCCGCTAAAATTCCCAAAAGCCTGATGCAATAAAATGAACTGTCCCATTGCATTTAAATAAAAGGTCCGTTCCCACAGATTCAGATCTGGATGAAAAAAAAAAGTTCGATAATGAAATTTCCCCTTCACTTATTCTCTACAAAACCTCTCTCCGGAGCCATTAGCAGTTACATCTGTAGTAAATTCGAATTAACTTATAGTGGTATGTGTGAAGTATATGAACTTTCATCAGATAATATGTTAAACATGTTAAACATTTTGCGGTGGATACGTGTGTGTGTGTTTGAAAATGGGAGGAGTTTTTGTTTTCTCACTTTCTAGTAGAATAGTTCTATCGCCGATCGAGATAGATCTAGTTTTTGTCGCAACATTTTATTTTGTTGACGGTAATGCTACTTGTACTTCCGGTTCAACACCGTAACGACAGGATTTTAACCCTTATCCTGCTAAATAAAACAAATGAAACTGTCAAACCGATAGTAAAAACCCAAATTTCCCTATTTCATAGGTATTTTTTGGAGGAAAGATGTCTCCTTATCGAACAGTGTAGATCCAAGATCAGACTGCACGTTCTGTGCAGTCTGATCTTGATCTACACTGTCCGCAAAAGGTCAGTGAGTCGCGCTAGCAGCTTAAAGGGTTAAAAAACCCTGTCTGAAAACCCCAAATGCCGATTACGGTAATATGAGTTGTCCCATTCAATCCCCAAACTCGGCCCGTTCCCACCGATTCTAAATTGCATGAGAAAAATGCTCCGATAACGAAATTTCAACTGCCTAGCGAACACGGTGGAACAATTACAGAATTCAATAAAGCGTTTGGCTCAAAAGAAATTTGATTAAATCATTCGTGTAAAGACTCCAGTAGGAATTCCACGTCTATTACTGACGGTAATAAATCCTGGGAATTACATGCAATAGTCTTATCAAGAATCAATTAGCCCTCGTCCACACCACTTTGCTTTTCCGGTTCACGACGTCGAATGACATTTTAAACTCTAAGGCTGCTAACTACGACTCAGCAAGAACGTGCAGTCTGATCTTTTATAAAGACTGTACGATTTGATACTCCCCCCTGGCCCAAGAACTTTAGAACTGCAGTATTGGGTTTTGGCTAGTAATTTTTCGTCAAATTTAACCCTATACTAGAAAACAAAATTTTGGATTTGTACAAGTTAAAAACATTTACAGAGGATAGTATAAGTGAGGCTCGGATTATTAGGTTTGCTTTTGAAAAGGTAGAAAAGATTGTGGGAAAAGAACAAAATGCTGGTTAGCTAAATGGTTGTAAAGAAGAAGATATTAAAGTTTTACAATGTAAAGCCTCAGTAACGCGTGTTAACTCCATGGCAGAGCCATTTTTCCCCCAAGGGCTAAATCTGAAACATACATGTACTTGGTAGTGATCCACTAGCTGAAGCTACGAGCCAAAGTTGATAGTAGTAGGATTCATGGTGAGGGGTATAAAAGATAACACATACAAAATATTACAACTTCAGCTTTCACTGTTAGGAAAAGAACATTTTTAAAGTTTTACTATTTTAGCCCATGTAAAGCTTGTGACCCCGGGGCGGGGCCAATTTTGACCCAATTTGAACACTCTTGCTAGAGGTCCACCAGATGAAGCTACATGCAAAATGTGGTGGCCCTAGGCCTTCGTGTTAGGAGCAAGAGAATTTTTAGTTTTCACTGCACGTCCATGTAAAACTTGTGACCCGGCGGGTAGAGCCAAGGGCTAAATTTTAAACAAAGTTTGTAGTGATCCACTAGATGAAGCTACATGCCAAATTTAGTAGCCCTAAGCTACATGATTAGGAACAAAAACTTCTTTTAAAGTTTTCAACATGTAAGCTCATGTACAACTTGCGATCCCTGGGGCAGTGCCAATTTTGACCCCAGGGATATATTTTGAAAAAGATTGGTAGGTTTCTATTACACGAAGCTACATGCCAAAATTGGTTGCTTAAGGCCTTATGGTTTTGGATAAAATGATATCTAAAATTTTTTCTCTTTCTCTATTTTTTTGCCAAGGCAAACAAAAGTTTCACCGGAATTGAATTCTTTGAAAAAATTCTTAAGAGGATCATAGCAGGATCATAACTGTGAAGTTTGGTCAAAATTGGATGTATATTTTCAGAAATGTTTGAAAAAAAAAAAAACCCACACGACGGACACAAGGCCATGACATAAGCTCGCTGGCCTTCGGCCAGTGGAGCTTAAAATAGATCCAACTTAGAGCAAGTCTCAGAGACAGAAGAATTATTGATTCGACAAGTTGTTCAATTTCTAAGCACTTAAAATATTAAAACTACAGACACGCCGGCGAAATTGAGATCATTTTCTTGAGAAAAAAAGCCATCGTTCATTCAGACATTTTAGTTGAGGGGGTCATTTAGCACGATTTCTCATTCCCCCACTTTCTAAACCTAAACTCTAAAACCAGTGCTAAATTCTTTACGAGACGACAAACTTTTCGACCTGACCAAATTGAAAGCATTGCAGACGATAAACTCTGTCAACCTCAAATAATGGGATTTGTCTTTGATAGGAAAGGAAACATCGTGTGAAAAGGAGAAAATGCTGGATACCAGCATTTTCTCCTTTTCCAACAATGCTTTCCAAAGGTTTCATCCTCAGGGTCGTTAAAATACAGTACTGTGCGGTAAAGGTTAAGCTATTTTTCGAGAGACTCCAGATCAGTTTTCTGTTCTTTGAGCTACATTGCTTGGTAGTTTGTGTCACATGTAACCTATTCATAGCAATTTATCCAGTATCCACAACATTTCGGGTATATCGTGTGATGGCAAAGGCGGATGCCTTCGTCACTTTCACGCAAACCAATCAAAAACTATCAGGCTATAAACTAGCAATTACGGGAAATATGTGGAAAAAACTACCGACAAATTGATTCCTAAAGTGTGAATCTTCGACTGCATGTTTCTGCAGAAAGTCATCGATTATTGATGATGGTAGAAAATGGAAAACAGGTGAACAGTCAGAGTGCTACAAAGATAGGCCAGGAGTTTTTGTGTCTTAAACACGTGAAAATCGTTGCAAAGGCTGTTTTAGCCACAAAAGATCAGACTGTGTCAAACGTGCAGTGTGATCTTGATGTACACTATCCGCATGCATAAGGTACCCGGTAATAGGTAGTTCATCTTCACAACCTATTTGTGTATCAGTGTTAATCCTTAGGCTGCTAAACGCTACTCAAGGACATCTGGCGGACTGTGTAGATCATGATCATACTGCCCAGAACGTACAGTCTGATCTTGGGATTTTACTACCGACTTGAAAGTTTCACTTATTTACATGTAGCAGGATGGGTTAAGCAGTGTGTGAGAAGTTTCTACTGATTTGGGTATTCCGTGACCTGGAAGACTTTTCTCCTTACATCTCAAACCGTTTTGATTTAGAAACCCTATTCTTTTCTTTGAAAATTGCAAAAATGTTAGTAACTCCATATAATAATCTACGAATGCGTGATATAGCTATAAGTTTCACGGATAATTGGCTTAATCCCCTCTATGACATTGTGAATATGAACAGCTGTTTCTGTGATTAGTAAAACATAAGCTGATTTAGTCCCAGCTGGTCTTTGCCGTTGTTCATTCATTTCTTTTATGTTTCAAGACTTTTGGAACTACTCTAGCTTTCAATTAATCTGCATAATCCAAATGGACGAGTTCCATTTCACTTTATTCACAGCTGTACAATATGTAAAAGAGTCTAGTGTTATAGAATCAGTAAAGCATGATTTTTCAATATCGCCTTACTATTTCTCTTGCCTGTAATCAGATTCGCTCTAGGTAGGCGAGGTTATCGCGAAAGTGATGGTCGTGCTTCCTTTTTTGATGGAATTTTTTCTGAATAAAACTGCCTTGAATTGCCAATGTTTATAGTGTTCTCTGTAAGCCTAAAATATCTATTCCATCTACTTGGCGCGCTGATTTTTAGCTTTGAACCTCACAGCTAAAATGTATACCTACTATGGAAGCAGCGTCAAATTATGGAGTCGTCAGGTTTTTCTTCTTTATCTTCTTGATAAAAGCTTAAATTACAATAGGTAAATGAACGTAAATTAATGGTGTTTTTATGAAAACAATATGTGAAAGAGGAAGTTGCTTGCGTCAATTTTTTTTCTGTTTTTACCACTTTGTAAATAAAATCATTAAAACAACAACAACAACAACAACAACAACAACAAAAAAAAAAAACCAGTTTTTTGAGGATTTGTCTTTAAATATTGCTATACGGCCTTAATAGAGATAAAAGAGGCACGCACATGGTCGCCACGTTTTTGATAGATCAAGGTTCTATCACGAAACTTGCAAGGGATCTACCAATTAATTATTGCTGCAGATTATGAATAAATTCTAATACATGTATATTGTTTTCCAAAAGATTTCCAGTTTACTTGGTCTTTATAGGGTTAAAAAGCCACGTCAGTGACGGCAATACTTTTATCGGATGAAGATTCTATCCAGAAATCTGAAAGAAGTCTACCCCAGATCATTCAAGCAAAGTAGCAAGGGCATGATTAAAGCAGCAGATTTGGAGAAAAATAATTTAGAAGATTTTCTTAAATTTTAAGTTTTCTTTCCATGGAAACCATGGTTCAGTGAAGAACTAACGTTTTTCAAGAAATCTGTAAGAGGACATTTTTAGGAATATTTCTATGAAATATGGTCCAGTTTTCCAGGTAGATATTTAAAATGAGAGTTAGCGTACTCACGGATGCACGCATGACGGACCCAGATCCATGACATTGGCTCGCTGGCCTTCGTCCAGAGGAACTAAAAAAGAATCTTGAAGCAATGGAAGGTTCAAGTCGGGATTACAACTCGCTGCATTCAGATAACACTGAACTATCGGGGTACGACAGTTTATCAATTATATAGAAAATACGGTTATCCAGTTACCGAAAATGTCAGCCTGACCTGACTTCTACTAGATGTTTATTTATACAAGGTTTTGTTGTATGAACTGGTGGTCATATATCACTATGACCTCAACAGGTAAACGCATGTTCAAGCGTGAAATTGTACTATATAAGTACATCAAATTAGCAAGAGGAGCGAGATTACACATTAATTATTTATTGTCAAACGTCGGTGGAATCTCAAAAGAATCGTTTCAATGGACCATTTATCTTGCTCCAACTTTATTACAATGCAGTATTGTCTTATAAATATTCCATATCATGAGCGAAATGGCACTATCTTTTCAAACTTTGTCAAAGACTGGTCTGCTTAACAGTCTGGGTAGCAATTCGTTTCAAAGGACCATTTATCTTGCGTCCACTTTGTTATATTGCTATATTGTCTTATAAATATTTTATATCATGAGCGAAATGGTAATACCTTTTCTAAACTTTGTCAAAGACTGGTCTGGGTAGCATAATTGAGCCTGTGAAAAGGGACTGTATGCATATGATCTATCGATCCGAAACTTTACGCTATTGGTCAATTTTCTGCATGTCAAAGGACAAGTGTACCTCATGAATCTGTCGGTCGTTATACAAAACGGATTTCATTGATCCATAATTATGTGATTCCTTGCTTAGTATCATGCATCACGGAGACGCATTAAGTCCCCTTTTGCTTAAGCACGGCTCATATTTATGAGATAAACCAGAAAGAGAAAGTGCAGCATTGGTATTGGCTGACCTGTGTCAAAACTCTGCTTTTTGTAATTTTTCTGCATGTCCAAGGACTATTCTAACTCCGGATTCAGCTAGCTGTTGGACAAAAGGGATTTTATTTATCCATAATTATTTGATAAATTGCTTGGTATAATGCATCACGCAGTTTTCCAGAGCATGGCTCGTGTACATAGAATCACAAAACTAGCTTGATTGTTCCTGGAAGCAGTCAAGGAGGGTCCTTGTTTCCTTTCTGGGGGAAAATGCTAACATTTTCGAATATTGTACAATAACACGACCTCGAACTTAAATTCTTCATTTCTAGAAGTCACAATATATAAACTTGACATCAAAAGTGTAACGTAAACCCTGCGGAGCAGAAAAAATGATCTGGTACATTAATACACTTTCCCAAAATGATACAATATACAGGTATAAATCTTATTTCATCGCTAAAGGTTAACAAATTGTACCAAACAGAGGACTGTTATATTCCCCTTTCAACAGCCAACTTTCCAAAATGCCATGGGCGAAGGAGAACGTGCTTGTGATGAGCAAGTTCTCCTTCCCCAAACACGATTTCACATGAATTATTGCAAACCTTAAATTTACGCTGACAAACCAGATTTAAGTAGGATGCTTCCCAGGTCGAACATGGTAGTGTACACATGAGTTATGTTCTGGCAAAAGGGAGCTTAATGCATCTTCGTGACGCATTCTATCAATCAAGGAATCACATAATAATGAATCCATAATAGCCATTTTTAAAAACCGACTGACTCATGAGGTAGACCGGTCTTTGGACATACAGAAAACTGACCAATAGCGAAAAGTTTCGGCCCAGGTCAGCCTGCGCGGACTGCGCAGGCTGACCAGGTCGATACTTTTAGCAGATGCACCCTTTTCACAGAGCATGGCTTATATATAAATGTAAGTAATAATTGTTTCCTGTTTCAATGTCCTCATTTAAACCTAGCTGATACATTGTGTCTACTTAACTTTAAGGTTAAAAAGGGAAGGACTTACTGGGGTTTATTTATCCGGTTAGCTGATAAGCCGAGGCATTAATCTGATGGTGGTATAAAAAATAAAAGAACTGGAAAAATAGCACACTCATTAACCGAGCCTCTGTAACCAAGATGGACATACTTTCGTTTTTTACATTCAACATATTACGAATGAAGTTTGACGCAATATTTCACATCTTGCACAGTGCTCACCAACCATTCATTTCTCTTCCTTCTTCCAAGACTGGCCATCTGATTGGCTGAAATGATCTGTCTAAGCCAATCAGGTGGAAAGCATTTTTGGTGCTTCAAATTAAAACAAACATTGGAATGGTTAGTGAATTCGTTTCCAAGGTTATTGCGGATAGAGAAACTGGAGAGATTGCCGACTCTCCAGTGAGGATTGAAGGTAGACTTGTCTGAAAAATCGATACCCATACACGGTCCAAATTTGGTTAATGATATCCAACGTCAATCAAGAGAATGCTGTAAATGACCAGCCTGACGGTTGCGATAGTCGTCTAACCTTGCATCATAGGACTATGATTTTATTACGCACCATGCAGCAGGCATTTGAGCCACGCTCTGGCAAACGGGGGCTTAATGCATTTCCGTGATGCATGATACAATGCAAGTCATCACTTAATTAAGGGTCCAAAAAATAATATTTGTCTAATCTCCGACTTGATCACGAGGTAGACTGATCCACTGACATGCAGAAAATTGATCAATGGCGAAAAGTTTCGTTCCAGGTCAGCTTGCGCAGACTGCAGAGGATGACCTGGGTCGATACTTTTCGCAGATGCATTAAGCTCCCTTTTCACAGAGCATGGTTCATTTTTTTTTTTGTAAACTCTGTGGCGGAATAAAAGCAATTCTTTGTTAGAAGCAATTAATTACTCCTGTTCAAAAACTGTTTCCTTGACATATCAAAAACAAAACCCTTTCAAGTATTTCTTCTTTGTATCACATGCCGGTCAGTCGGTAACGTCATGATTTGAAACCTTGGGGTCGCTGGTTTGATTCCCAGCTCGGCCAATTTCTTTCGGGTTATCTTCATTGCGACATGACTTTTTCCTCTCATATTGCTGAACACTGTTTCGACGATTTCTATGTGGTAAAGTATTCAGCGACTTAGAAAGATATTTTGCACGAAGCACTGGTAAAGTCCAGGAAACCACTGATGGGTATACCTTCATTGTCTCTCTTTCCCCCTCCCACCCGCCCCCGCCATATCACTTACACTAATTTTGGAAACAGAGTTTGAAACCAAACAAACAAAAACATCATTGTATCACATGAATTTTAACTTTTTAACCACTTGCCTTCGAAAGATCAGTAGTCGCTTAAACAAAAATCTTTAACGTCAACTCTGAAACCGCCATGTACATTACATTGGTCTGATTCATTAGACGAAACCCACATGTGCAAAAACCGATTTTAAAGCTACTTTGACCCGTACCTCTTAAGCTATCGGACAGCGTAGGTCAGTGATCAGACTGGCGGTTCAGTTCACTCTGATCATGATCTACACAAAAGCTCCGTGTGTTACAATTAGCAAGATCAGTCTGGCCCAATAGACTAATTTAGCAGTCACCATCAAGTTTTCTAGTATTCCCTTTAGAGATTTGGCTCCATTAGATCTCTCATAATATCTTTCATTACCCTAGCTTTGATTTCTATATCGATAATTTACTCAGATTTACAGCTTCGGCCAGTGGAGCTAAAAATATCTGCTCTGTCCATTTTTTTTTTTTTTTATATCACGGAAAAAAAAGATTTTCTCCGTCCAGTATCTTTTGTGATATCACGATAAAAAAAGATCCGCCATGTCCAATATTTTTTGTGGTATCATGATTAAAAAAGATCTGCCCTGTCAATTATTCTTCTGGTATAACAATGAAAAAACACCAGGAGTTGAAGACGACAAAAATTGGCCTCCCAAACCATGTTTAAACTCTTAACTTTTATATTTCTGAGGGTAAATAGGCCTACATCTTTCGAGGTTCACCAGTCGTTACCAATAACTGACTTCCACATGGGGCCACCTTTTGTCAAATACTACCAAAGCACCATACAAATGATTTCGCTTTCAAGTCGTCTTTTAAATTAAATTTCAGTGGATTTCATGACAAGAAAAATCAAATAACAATACACAGAAAGAATAGCAATACACAAAAACATGAAATCTAATATTTTCCCTGCAACCATTATATAAAATGCTAAATATCTTTACTGTGATACGCTAGTATTACCATGACAGACGAAAAACGTATGAAGCCACTATAAATTAAACACATCTCTTTCTGATTTATCATATTTGTACAGATAGATGATCGTTCCCCAAGGACAGATAATGGTTCTCTACGATAAACACCAAACGCGCGTTCTTATTAAATATATTTGTAACGTGGAGTAGTGCCTAGACAAATTAGTAATGTTGGTTCTCGCAAATAGAGCCGAAGTATATTTGCGCCTCCCTCTTCGTACAAATACAATAAACGTCCATCATTTCAACCGCCCCCTCCCCCATCCCCTGCCACTACTTCTTAACATGGCCATTATGCCCAAATGAAAGAACTTTGCTTCTGAAGACCTTGCCTCGGTGGTCAAAAGTTAAATACAATATAGAAGAACAAGGATTCTTTTATTAACTATCCCATTATGAATTACCCCGGGAATACATGAACAAATGAGCTGTAGTATGATTAATATTATGTTGAAAACAGCATACAACACCATTAAATAATTACGTTTTGCCCGAATTCTTGCCAAGAGGGTTGAATCGTATATGAATACTTATTGAATGTAGGTGTATTCGCTCTTTACCCACAAAATTTTGAAATTGTTAACATTTTAAGCATTTGCATAAATGTGGCTCCAATGGGAATTTTTCTTTGAATAGGAAAAAAAAAAATTTTTTTTTCAGTCAAGGAGAAAATGCTGGTTACCAGCATTTTCTCCTCTCCCTCGATGTTTTCAAAAGGAACCTTCCTCAGGCTCTTTTAACCGCGTGGTTGTATAGTACTGAGTTAAATAAAGGGACACTGAAATAAAAACAAAGTGTTTCTCGGCGTACACATGTTTCTCTCAATACCAAGCCTCCTGGTTAAATGGAACATTAAGCTGCTATTGTGAACAGTTTAGATCAAGAACAGACTGCGGCGTAAAATTTCGACATTGGATATAGTGTATATCTGGAACTTTGCTGAATAAAATGAACTTTTATCTTTTTCTTTTTTCACTATATGCCAAAACTAATACCAGCTTTTTTCTTAGCTCACCTGAGCAGAAAGTGCTCAATAGTGCTCAAGGAGATCTTTTGTTGCATCTTTTCAGTCTCATACTCATGAAACTTGGTCTGAGTATTTGTCTTGATAATATCTAAACAAGTTTGAAATTGGGTCACGTCCTGTTAAAAAGTAGGTCACTGGGACAAATCTTATAAACACCTTGTGTGCACTGTAGAGGCCACAAAGTCTGATGATCATGAAAATTGATCAGAATTTTTGACCTGATGATATCTCGTACAAATTTGAAATTAGGTCACATTGGGTCAAAAGTAGGTCACTAGGACAAATCTTAGAAAAACCTTGTGTGCAAGGTAAAGGTCACATTTTCAGTAGGATACTCATGAAAGTTGGTCGTAATCTTTGTCTTGATATCTCGAACAACTTTGAATGTTTGTCTTGATTATATCTTGGACAAGTTTGAAATCGGATTATCCAGGTCAAAAAGTAGGTCACTGGGACAAACTTTAGAAAAGCCTTGTGTGCACTTTAGAGGCCACATTTTCAGTCTCATACTAACGGCAATTGGTCAGAATGTTTGTTTTGATGACATCTTGGACAAGTTTGAAATTAGGTCATGTCATGTCGGGTCGAAAAGTAGGTCACTAACACTCATGTGTTTTACATTACAACAACCAAGATCTCTTCAACTTCATCAATACTAGATGACTTTACTGGGGTGAGCGCTTTAGGGCCGATGACCCTCTTGTTTTCATTTATTGCTACAACTCCAGCAAGTCTTGCAGAACGACATTTCTAGTGAAAATTCAAGAAGTCTATGGACTGAACTAAACTGTTCGCATAACCATCTAAAAAAAGGTCCCTCGCATACTAACTGCCGAGCAGCGTGCGGAATTTGAGAAAAGGAGGTCGCTGGTTCGTGTGCCCAGCTCGGCTAATTTCTTTCCGAGGACTGGTGATAGTCATTGCAACAAGATTCATTCCTCTCTCACCGCTGATCATTACTGTTATGTGGGAAAGCACTCACTGGCTTGGGAAAAGTATGGTGCTAAGTACTGGTAAACGAAACTTCGGGAAAGCATGTTTTATGCCGCTGTCAACATCATTTCAATCATATCATGGCGACAGCTCACATATTTATGTTTGTCCTGTGTTACACCAGTACTAGGCTGGGGCTGTGAAGTGTCTTGTCCAAGGACACTTCCGATGCTTCCAGTGAGGCTCAAATCCAAGGCCTTCAGGTTACAAGTCCTATACTTGACCACTGATTCAAGCAGAATACTGGCCGCTACGATGTAACTGAAATAATGTTGAAAATAGCGTAAAGCACTATACTGTCAATTCGGATACTAACAATTACAGAGACATTAGAGAACTATGACACTCAAACTACATGTATTATCAATGGTAGTTTTGCGTGAAACTGAACATGTACTTCAGCGCTAGCGAACAGTCATGATAATTTCTATTAATAACTACTTGCCATGTACAAGATTTGAGAAAATATAGGAAAAAATTCTTGGTGGCACTAATTGAAAGTGGCAGTACTTAAAATCTCTGTGAAAAAACCGTTTGGAAAGTGATTCATAATTTATATTTTCCAGAATCTTTTCCGATTCCAGATTCAACCTACGAGATGCTTTGAAAGGGAACGGCTTGGTCTTACAATTTACTTTCTTATCAATTAAGGCCACCGAGTTAATCCTAACAATATTCAAAGGAATCCTAATCCTTGCATGCTGTGATAATTATTATTTCACTTACTGACAACACAGCATTCCCGACAATATAACATGAACTCGATTCAAAAGAAGTAAAGAACCAAACGTTTTCCGAAAACTGTCAAAGAAATGGAACCCTATTTAGTGCACAAGTAAATTCGAGCCCATTTAAAGATGTTAGATTTAGGTAAACTTATGCTTCAAAGTCTTATTTCATGTTTAACCATTAAAATAAAGCGCTTTTCACGACTCTAGTTGCCAGTGTACATGCATTCTGATCTTTGATCTAAACTGTCCGCTATGCTGGAACATTCTGGACATTCTTGAAACTGCAATTATTTGGGTCTTACTTCTAAACCGAACATATTTGTTGGGTTTATCCTGCGCTCTAAAGGTTACAATATAAAAATCACAAGACAACAAATTTTAAACATCACGAACATCCAGTAAGTTGTTGTTCAATGCAAGTAAATTCTTACAAAACACTTTAACACCGTCTGTCTTTCCATTAAACGTTATATTCTATTACTCCTGAAACATTTTCCAACATACAAAGACGGAATGCAAAGGCATGTTTGAGGAGTTTTGGTTTTGAATTTAATCAACTGATGAATAGCGAAGATGGTAAACAGCTCTTTAATTTGTCAAGATTCATCAAAGATGCCATTGGTATTCGTACTGACACCCTAGGCCTACATGTGTAATCAATCGTGTTACTTTTTCCCGTTCTGTACAGTTCTGTTATTGTTCTGCTCAGTTCGAATGTTATCATTAGCGCGTTCTTTGTACAACAATCACTCATACAGAACATGCAATAATCCGTGAGAACAAAGGCATTTCAAATAGGTTGTTTGCAATAAATATTTTACTTAAATTTTACATCAAATGCAAAAAGATAAATTGCACCCTTTTGGGGGTGGGGTTTCCTGGCCAATAACTGCTTTTCACAACTGACTAACCCTTTACAGCACAATGCGACCTTTTAACGACCTTGATAAAGGTGGCTTTTAGACAAAATGCTGGTAACTAGCATTTTCTCTTTTTTTCGAACAATGTTTTCCATCCCTTCAAAGACAAGCCCCACCATCTGAACCACATTTAAAGTTTGACCTGCAAATGCTTTGAATTTTGACATGTCTGAAATTTTGCCATTTAGTAAATAGTTGAAAAAAAATTTAGAAATAATATAAGTGACTGACAGCTTCAAAATCCGTCATCAATGTTCTAGCTGCTAGAATCTGCAACTTAGCAAGATATAAAAACTGCCTAAAATATGGTCAAATACAAAATTTCAAAATATACAGTAGCTTTTAAAAATAAACATTTTTCTCATTAAGAAGTTTTATAACAGTAACCTTTACCGTGCAATAACGTTTCTATTATAGTTATAAAAAAAGCCACGGACAAAAGCAAGACGTCATGCAATTGTATGAAAGTCTGAGTGTACCAAACAATTATTGGTCAATGGTTTGTTTCATTCTACATAGCAGTTACAGGTTGAGGCCGTATCCTGATTTTGGTTTTGGGATTTAAAGATAAATTCATTTAATGAGGAAAATACTCTCTTAAATAGCGAAAAGGGCTGCATGAAGCAATGTGAATCATTCAGACTAAGTAAAATCCCAATAAATAACGTCAACACTGCAGTTACCAAGATTCCCCTTCCCCTTTTCCTCAATAACTGCCACAATGTATTTGAAGCTTGTAAATTTGGAGATACATGTACCTTTCAACGTTGCTAAACGTCCACATAAACTTCGTTTTTACCGTAACAACAACAAAATTTGAAAGTAATACTAGGACAAAATTCATTATCAAAATCTGTAATCCAAAACGGTTTCCAAATGATGATGAAACATTTCAACAATATACAATCATTAATATTATGGAACATGTATAAATAAAAGATTTAACAGGACCCTGAAAGAAAAAAGGTAAGAAGAAACACTTTTTGAAAAATAATTTTACTAATAGTAGGATAATAAACAAAACGGCAAAGATGGCCCTGTATCGCTCCACTGGCTAGAAAGTACAAACCATACATACCAAACAGTATAATTCTAGGCCAAATGGTTTCAACCATGGAGACGTACAAAAGCCCATGTGAAAGTTGTGACCCCAAGGTAAAGCCATTTTCGATCATAGAGCTATAATTACTTGAATCCTGCTAGAGGTCCATAAGGTAAAGTCACATGCTAAGTACTACTGGTCGAGGCCAAATGGTTATAAACAAGCAGATTTTCAAAGTTTTCTCAATATAAAGCCCCTGTAAAACATGAGACCTCGTGGGTGAAGCTAATTTCAATCCCAGTGCTAAATTTTGAACAAGTGATCCGAATTTGGTAGCTTAAGGATTTATGGTATGGAGCAAGAAAATTTTTAGAGTTTTTACTCTATAAGCACATGTTAAATTTATGACGCGTGGGGTGGGGCCAATTTTGACCCAAGGGCTATAATTTGGGCTATCTTGGTGGACCCCCCCCCTAGATAATAAACAAGAGGGCCATGATGGCCCTGTATCGCTCCACTGGCTTATAAATATAAACCACGAAGAAAAGTCTTCACTATATAAGCCCTTATAAAACTTTGACCTCATGGCTACAGTCTGACTAAATGGGGAATATTGTATTAGAAGAATAACATGCCAAATGTGGGAGTTCTTGGCCTTATGGCTGGTAACAAGATGGTTTCTGAACTTTTCACTCCATAAACCCATGTAAAACTTGTGATCCCTGGTGCAGGGCCAAACTTGATCCTAGAGCTGTAACTTGGGCCCTCTTTGTAACTGTCCACTAAATAATGCTATAATTATATGCAAAATTTGGTAGCCTAAGCCTTATGGCTATGTACACCAAGATTTAAAAGTTTTCCCTATGTAAGCCTATGTAAATCTTGTGAACCTCCCCCTCCAAGTATGAGGCCAAATTGACCCCAGGACTATACTTTGGACACTTTTGGTAGACTCCAACTAGATCAAGCTAAATGCCAAATTTGGTAGCTCTAGGCCTTATGGCTAGGTACAGGAAGATTTTTAAAGTTTTCTCTATATAAGCCTATGTATAAAACTTGTGACCCCTGGGGAAGAGCCAATTTTGACCCCAGGGCTATAATTTCAAGAAACATGATAGAGGTCTACTACATAAAGCTACATGCCAAATTTGGTAGCCCTATGCCTTATGGTTTCAGACAAGAAGATTTTTAAAGTTTTCTCTATATAAGCCTATGTAAAACTTGTGACCCCTGGGGAAGAGCCAATTTTGACCCCAGGGCTATAATTTCAAGAAACAAGATAGAGGTCTACTACATAAAGCTACATGCCAAATTTGGTAGCCCTATGCCTTATGGTTTCAGACAAGAAGATTTTTAAAGTTTTCTCTATATAAGCCTATGTAAAACTTGTGACCCCTGGGGCAGAGCCAATTTTGACCCCAGGGCTATAATTTGAAGAAACTTGATAGAGGTCTACTACATAAAGCTACATGCCAAATTTGGTAGCCCTATGCCTTATGGTTTCAGACAAGAAGATTTTTAAAGATTTCCAATATTTTTCAGTTTTGTTGCCATGGCAACCACAGTTTTTGAAGGAATCAAATTCTTTCAAGAAATTCTGAAGAGGACCATGTCAGGATCATTTCTGTGAAGTTTCGTGAAAATCGGACAAGTAGTTTCAGAGAAGAAGATGTTTGAAATAAAAGTTAACGCACGGACGGACGGACGGACGGACGACCGGACGGACGGACGGACGGACGCACGACGGACACCGGGCCATGACATAGCCCGCTGGCCTTCGGCCAGTGGAGCTAAAAACCTCATGCAAAATTAGGTAGCCCTAGGCCTTATCGTTAGGAACTAGACTATTTTTAAAGTCTTCACTACACAAGCCAATGTAAGAATTGTAACCCCGGGGCAGGGCCAGTTTTGATCCGAGGGCTATAATTTGTAGTGCCGTAGTAGAGGTCCATTTGATGAGGCTACATGCCAAATTTGATAGCCTTTGGCCTTATGGTTTAGAACCTAAAGACTTTTAAATTGTTCACTGTGTGAGCCTTGTAAAACATGTGACCCCTAGGGCGGGGTCAGTTTTGACCCCAGGGCTATATTTTAAAGAAACTTGGTAGAGGTCTATAAGAAGAAGCTACATGCCAAATTTGATAGCTCTAGGCCTTATGGTTTTGGACAAGAAGATTTAAAAAAAAATCTATATTTTTCAGTTTCGTTGCCATGGCAACCAGTTTTAAAAGGAATCAAGTTATTTTAAGAAATTCTGACGAGAAATATGGAAGGAACATTTCTATGAAGGTTGGTAAAAAATGGTTTGGTAGTTTTAGAGAAGATGTTTGAAATAAAAGTTAACGCACGGCGGGCGGATGGGCGGACGCACGCACGTACATGTAGGTACGCACGACGGACACAGGGATGTGGCATGATCTCGCCAGTGGAGCTAAAAATAAGCGCTTTGAAAAAAAAAAACATGCCGGTCTCAGATGTCTTGATAATCTAACCACTGCTAATTTCAATGAATGATTCCACTTCAAATCTCGTGTTTCTTACTCCGAATTGACCTTTTTCTGCTGTCGTTTGTCTTTCATATTTCAATCAATAATTTCTTCCTGAGTTTTCTGTTTTATACAAAAAACATACCATTCTATTAATTAAGTAGTTCTGAACATATATAGGCCATGACAAAGTGGTTACTTCAGTATCGGTCATAGACTAAAATACTAGTATGAAAATGGTCGAAGTTTTCCACCTCGGTGCCATACTTTATTAATAGGAAATATTTATAAACAACACCAACTGTTATTACTAAAATTGTTTTTAATATCTCGAAATTCTTTCTAGGTGATATTTTTTCTTAACTGCACTCATTTATTTATAACCCTTGAGCTGTTTATGAAGAATTCTATCTGATATCCTTAGTTTTAAAAAAAATCCACAGAGGTTATATTTTTTCGTCTTACAGTGGTTTTTGAATGACTGTCGCTTTAAATGTTGAATGATAAGATAAGTACAAATTTTGAATGGCGGTCGCTTTAAATGTTGAATGATACGTACAAAATCATGGCTTACTGAACTAAGTATCATCAGCGCTGTATAGTTACATGTATCTTCATTACTTTCGTTATATAATGATTCAACCTCACAAAATTGCCATTGTTAAGTAAATGGAAGGCTTTTTTCAAAAAAAAAAAAAAAAAACCTCATCTGACTATTCAGACTGTTTTTCATTGTGTCGAGTGAGACTAGTATAATAATACGTTGAAATATAAATAGCATCGATTATCATTTGCCTATATTAACCTCAGGAAAAAAAAAACAACTTAAATCATGTATGTTTTTTTTACATATCATGACCACAGGAAGATAACGATATTGCATTAAATAAGTATAACAGATAATTTTCTACTGAAGATTTCGACTTGCGATTATTTCCAAAAGAGTTTTGATAGATTTTTAGACTCTTAAAAAGACAAAAATGACAAAAATTGTATCTTCCAACTTTTCGTCTTAATCTTTTCAACTAATACATGCTATATCAGATCCCATTATGTCAACAAATTGCCGAGTTGCAATGATACGTTTATCTTGTATCCGATGAAACGAAAATGAAATGCAGTGTCAGCATTTTTAAAATGGCTTGTAGTGTAACAAAAGAAACTGTTATGATACATTTCTACATTTTCCAATACAAATACTTAAAACTGGGAATTTATTCTTCCCGTTTTCTAAAGTCCAATAATTTTCTACTCTCAAATTTTTGTACACGTAGGGCATTTTCAATTATCTAATTCACAAATTATTCAGAAATATATAGCAGAGAAATCAATTTACAGTTCTTTACAGCTACCATATAATCAAATTATAGCTCACATAGAATGAACCTATAGCACCATATCACACAATGCTATGGAGACAAATTGGCTTACGTGTATTTCTTGTTTTTTAAGATATTAACTGTGGCTTTTACCACTGATTTTGTTACACTACGAATAAAGTCTCATTTAGAGATGACACAATGTAACTCAAACTTTTTTATGTAATTTTTTTTTAAAGAAAAACAGTAACAATGTTTTACATTTATCTTTTTCTTGAGTCACACGTTTATCTTGGACATTGATAGCATGTATGCCTTACATATTCATAACACCATTAAGAATGTTTTAAACCTTGCAAAGGTATCAGACTTAGAAACTGTTCCAAATGAGTTTCATG
Organism: Tridacna gigas; assembly: GCA_945859785.2. Taxonomy (NCBI): domain Eukaryota; kingdom Metazoa; phylum Mollusca; class Bivalvia; order Cardiida; family Cardiidae; genus Tridacna; species Tridacna gigas. The sequence goes on along the minus strand of OX244030.2, from coordinate 43,166,347 downwards.
CATTAAACTTTGAAAGTTAGCAAACAGTTACGCACATGAAATAATCGATTTATTTAAAGGAAAAATAGGTATACAACAGTTTACAATAACAATAATATTGATGATAATGATAATAATACCAAAATTTACCAAAAATAAAGTATAGTAAAACCCAACTCAATGAACCAACCAAAAAGTGACCTTAATACCACAGCAATTCAACTTAAACCTCAATCCTCCAAGAAATTGTGCCCACATAATTCTAAAATATGCTTTTAGTTATTTCCATTTTTCAATTTGATCAAAATACAACAAAGTCTATCGAGAATACGATCTGCACAAAAAGTGTGGTAATTAGACTAAAACAAAGATTAACTGATTCAGCAACGTGCATGTACTTGAGTATGCAGTACTTTCGACATATAAATTCGAGCGATCTGCAGCTGCCCTATTTTTTTTTTTCAAGGAAATGTATAATACATCCATGACAAGTTATGATCTTAATAATATGTGTATTTATCCTAATATATCTTTATCAGACGACACAAGTTTTGGCTCTTCAACTATGAATGTATTCGATTGTGAAAGCTGAAATGTACTAGTACCTCAAATGACGCTATTTGTCTTTGAAATGGAGGAAACTATTGTTGAAAAAGGGAGAAAATTCTGGCTTTCAGCAGTTTCCTTTTTTTCCAAAGATGTTTTAAGCACCCCTCCATATAAGTACGGTAAAAATACAGGGTCGTTTGGTGAAGAATTAACATGCATCGAAATCCTCTTAGGTTAATTGATTGTCCAAATACTAATATACTAATAAATTTCTCGGTTTTAATTTTATCTGAATCATTGCGTTTTAATGTATATGGCTGTTTTTATGCTCAGAGCATATTTTATGCGATTACAAAAATCCCAAACTGGGCATATACATTGGAGGGTAAAGGTTATGAAATTAAAAAGAGAGAACTTAAATGGTTTTTAAAACACTGAAATTGAAAGGTTAGTGGTGAAACACGCAGCCCAATTCATATCTAGGATAAAAATTACACGCCCAATCTTACGAGGAGTTGAGAAACCAAAGTCGATTTCCTGGCATCTTTTTCCAATATAGCGGACACGACAGCTGTTTTATAGAAGAGAATGAAAAAGTCATAACATCTAATAAATAATGAAAATGTATCAGGTATCTTATGATACCATGATAAACTTAATATATATTAATAAAATGTGCATAATGTATAAAAACATCTATTAGAAAGACTTGCATAATGAAAAACCTGTGCCCTTAGAACCACTATCTTGGTAAAACGTAAGATAGTGTGAAATACTACATAGTGAAGCTAAATTTCCAAAGCAAAGACTAAATTTCATTCTATATGAAGAATCCTTTTTTTCTTTCAGCAGCATTTGAAGGAAGAGCAGCATCAAAATGAAAGGTAACCTACAAGCACAGGCTAATCAGTTATACAAGTATAAGACATAAATAAAACATGGCAATCAAAATCTTACATGGCAATATAAAATCTATGTTAATTTCCTGACATCTCTGTCCAGTGTAATCACTTGTGCAGCTGAAAAATATAGGATAAAATAGCAAAGCACATTGTAAAATTTTCAAGATTTGATTAAGAAATGTATGTCCACTCATTGAAAAGGAGATTTAATGCATTTGCAAACAGTATCAGCCAAGGTCAGCCTGCAAAGTCTGCTTTTTGCTATTTTGTATTGTTTAAATTTTCTGCATGCCAAAAGGACTACTCTACCTTATAATTCAAACAGTTGTAAGACAAATTATTTTGATCAAAAATTATATGATGACTAGCTTAGTAAAATGCACCATGAAGATACATTTTACCCCCTTTTTCCAGATCATGGCTCTTTTATTATAATGATGACTGAAATAAATGCCTTATTTACTTACCTGACCTTTACCTTATGCAACAGATACCACCCAAAACGTTTTAATTGAGGGTTTATCTGATAAATGAAAAATTCACCTTTGTTTTCTAAAAAGAAACATTAAAATGAACTGCTGCTAAAAGGATAAAAAAAATCATAAGAGTGTGAGCTTTTATAATAAACTAGAAATGTGTCACTGACATGGATGCCCCTGCCACACAACAAAGGTCACAGTCATGGTATAATTCCAAACTCATAGAGGGACCTTTATTGACACAAACATTTTATAATCTGAGTATGCAAAAGTTTTTGCAAAGCACTGTGACCTTGATCATTAAGCTGGCAAAACTGTTTTGCTTTCAACATGTGGTCTATTCATGGCAATCATTTGTGTCAAATTATTTTGAAATCCAACATTGAACATCAAAGTTCAGGGCCGCACATGAACACAACCTTTTGCAAGAACACATGCACAGACACAGACAGAGATAACACTTTATACCCATTATCATTTTATTGCGGGGCATAATAAGGGCAGTTGCCTACAAATATAACTCTCGAAGCATACATGCAAGTCTGAGAAACTCAATTTTTTGTTTGTTAGCAAGTAATTTTCAACAAAGAATCCAAAATCATGGGAAGAATATGAACTGCTGCATGCACCATTATGTACAATAGTGCTCCAAGTTAAACATTCCAATTATTGAACTTACAAAATAACCAACAATGTCTATGAGTGACTGAGTGTGAAAGAGTGATATCTATATTTGAATGATTCTGGGGTTGTTTTATGGCACAGGTCCTTATTTGGAAGTCTGTGTATACTTGCTCCGAAAACAATAAATTTCATACATGTATGCATATGGAAAAAAAGAAATCAAAAGTAAATGTCAATGCACTTATACCTATGCCTTAAAATGTAACAATCTGCTGTAAATGATCTGCCAATGCTCTACCCATTGCAATTACTCAATGTAGACCACAAAAAATCACCAGAAAATAAATATTATTTATGGCCACCATTTGAATCTCTGGTCATGACAACCCAGCGATCTCTTGACCAGATGTCTAATTTTGCTGAACTCTCTATTCCCAGTGCGCTAATATTGCAGATGATGACATCTAACGACATGATCAAACACATCCCCTAAATATACTATGAATAGGAGATCTGGCAATTTGGCTAGCTAAGGAACAAAATTTTATACAATGGCTACTGTTTGAGCAAGTCAACTCAAACACCTAGTTTCTTTAAATGTGATATCTGGCATTGCATTGATGCAATAGTGTCGGCTGACTGCTGGTATTCATCAACAGAACAACCTTTTCAAAACATACACCTGTTCCTTGCATAGCAACAATTCTTGTGCAGTGGTCAAAGGAAATGGGGCCCCTTATGACCAACCTGCTGTAAAGGTCTAATCTATCAACTACGGCACCAACAAAGATTGCTGTGTTTCGATAAACCAGATCTTGCCTATTAGTGTGATTCTTCACTAAACAATGCCAAGTTCCACTGTTAAACCCAATGAATGTTATTCATGTGCATAGTCTGCACTGGGCTTATGATGTTTGGTGAAATTCCAATGGTTGAATGGATGTTGCCCATTCCCATTGATTGTTTGATTTCAATGTACCGGTAACTCAAGCACGCCTTATATGATAGTGTTCAAATCAGGTTAGCCATGTTCAACATAATGAAAGTGACCTTACAGAATTTTCAGGAGGCTGGTATGGATTGTAATCAACAACAGGCTATATGAATACACTGGGTGATCGAATGTAATTCAACAATCGATATGTTTTCAAAATTTTTATTTCACAATGTCTATTGTTACTTTCTCTCTCTGAGTGCATTTCACTTTCTGTTAATTCATATGACATAAAAATGGAACGAACGATAATTGATAAGACATTTTTTTCTGAGCAAAAGCATAAACCGAATAAACATTAAGAAGCGTACCTGAAGTGAAACGAAATTAGACTAAAAACTGTAAGAACAATTAAACGTCCATTAGCCCATAACTCTTTACCAAATAACAATTTTTAAATTAGTCCAAAGCCGATGCATATGCAATCAACAACTTAAATGTTGCTTTAATGATAGGATTTGTTTTGGATAGGATAGAAAACATTGTGGAAAAAGTAGAAAATGCTGGTCACCAGCATTTTCTTCTTTCCCCATAACAATTTGAAAAGCCTTTTCCCTCAAGGTTCATTGAAACTCTTGATTTGTTGGAGACACTGAAATGGACTGTTTCAGTTAAGAACAAAAGCATATATATTGCACTTTCAAGGCTGTCTTATAGAATAACCAGCAGTGTAGATCTCAGATCAGACTGCATGCTTTGTGCATTCTGATCTTGGTCTACAATGCATGCAATAGCAAAATAAAATGTGCTGTAAGCACTCTATGTGTCAATAATGTCAACTACAAATTTCAAACATTAATAAAGGGACCAAACCAAAGTACTTACTGACAGTTAGCAACTCTCTCTCCATCAATAACCATAACAAAACAATTTCCGCCATTGAGACAATTGGTTTTATTATTTTCTTCATCTGTACAATCAAGGTATCTGTCACTGACGTTAAGACTGGCACTAGTTGTGGTGGGAGGGGCAGGGGTAGATGGTACACGCCCACAACCCTCTGAAAAAAAATATCATAAGCTCAGTCTATATTCATGTCCATAACACTTTACAACATAATCCTGAATTCTAACAACCTAGAGGATGAAGGGTTTTGAAGACATTGTGGGAAAATGAGAAAATGCTGGTAACCAGCATTATCTCCTTTTCCACCAAATTTTAATACCCAATCAAGAACAGTTTGGGCCAGTTTTGTCTCCTGCAAATGCTTTCAATTTGGACAAGTCTGAAATTTTGTCATCTAGTGAATGGCTTCTTTTGCTATTTACTAAACATATTGTCTGCTTATGACCATGAGGCAATGAGTTTTATTGACCTGAAAAATGAAGCTTATCATTATGAAAACATTGTTGGAATAGGAGAAAATGCTAGCACAAGCATTTAAAGACAAATCCCACTGTTTGCGTCACATTTAATTTTTCGTTGGGTAAGTTTGGATAAATCCAAGATTTTGTCTTTCGGTACAGATTTCAATCATGTTTACAGTCAATATTTCATATTTTAAACTCTATACTAAACTGCAAAATTTTAGACTTATTCAAATTGAAATAACTGAAAGATGACAATGTAACTGTTGCTCACATGATGGGATTAGTAGCTGAAAGCATAGAAAACGTTGCGGGAAAAGGAGAAAATGCTGGTGTGTTTCCTCTTTTTTCCCAAAGTGCTTTGAAAAGCCTTCTTCCTCAGGGTCGTTACAACATGGGATTGTGTGGTACAGTGTTTAAAAATAACTGATTTCCTTCGAAATTTAATGAAGTACCGAAAATTGAAACTTGAACTAGCTCTAAGCACAACTTGAAAGGCACAGTGTTGCAGTCTGATCTTGGATCTTTAATCAAAATCACTTCGAAGTTGCAATACCTACGTTTTTTTCAAAGGGACTATAAACAAGATTTCTTTTCACTATTTTCTTTTATAAATCTTAAATTGAGACAATCAATTTACATTTGCATGCAAAAATAGCTTTAAAATCAAAGCATAGACAGAAAACTAACAGGACTTGCTGCAATTTTTAAAAAATTTTACTGTAACATTTCCTATACAGTTAGTAACAGAATAATTGTTTCTTCAACTGGACACCATCAAGCCTCTTCACAGAATTTGCTTCAAGCATAAAATTCAGTTACTTTTCCAACAGCTGCTTGAATAAGATTTTTAAGACATATATTGGACAACTGAAGCTATGGGTAAGAAATAAGTAGCTTTAACTTGGTGATTTCATGATTCACTCAATTATGTTTTCTATCTAGTTCAAAAATGATATTCCTCCTCCCTTCTAATATGTGACTTGCGCTAACTTGGGTTAGTCTAGAATTTTCCAATACAGTAAATTGGGGTGCAATCTGAAATGATGGACTGCTTGTATCTGTGATAAATCTTGGAAGATTAAATGATGACATTTATCAATATCATTTTGATTACATAAAGTATAAAATCAACTCTTAACCATTTACCAAAAACCCGAGTTTTAACGACCCTGAAAGACAAGAACTTTGGCAACCAGCATTTTCTCCTTTTCCACAGTGTTTTCTTCCCTGTCAGAACCAGAAATCATAATTTGATCAAGATTTCATTTAAATTCTGCAAATGCTTTCAATTTGCAAGAGTCTAACATTTTATCATTTGGTAAAGGGTTAGCACTTTACCAAATGGCAAAACTTTAGACTCAACCAAATTGAAAGCCTTTGCAGATGACAAGTTCAAGGACAAAAGCTGACTTCTGTCTCTGAAATTGTGGAAAAAGGGGAAAAAAATTAGTTACCAGGGTTTCATTCCTTTTTCCTCTATATCATCAAAAGTTTTTGCCTTCAGGGTTGTTAAGACACAGGTTTGCATGCTATCCCAGTTTTTGTTGCTTTTGCAAACAGTGTATATTAAGATCAGAGTTTCCAAGATGTGCAGTCTGATCTTAGATCCACACAGCTCTACATGACAAAAAAAGCCTTAGAATTGCAATGTTTTAAATTCCTAAAGTTACAAGCTGAAATTACCTATTTTCACTTCTTTAACATGATTTACCAAACAATCCTGAGTTTTAACGACCCCTGGGGGAGGAAAGCTTTTTGAAAACAGAATGAGGAAAGGAGAAAATGTTGGTAACCACCCTTTTCTCACCATGTTTTCTGCCCTCTCAAATACAAATCCAATCACCCAAGCCACATTTTATTTGTTGTCTGCAAGCTTGATGATGATTTTCATCAAAATGGGGCTTCTGACTTGCATAATCAGTAACATTTATCTGTCAACAAGGCTTGTTGATTATGAAATGTCCTTACTGTTTAAAAGCCAAATATATTAACTCATCCTCTTTGGACAGCTGGAATTACAATCCACTGAAATATAGATATATAGATCTTAATGATATGGACTTGACTAAACAAGCAGACATTATAGATCCAAGATCTGATTTGATATTTAAATGTGCAGTCTTATCTTTTTCTATGCTATCTGCAAAGGCTCCTAACCTCACCTATGGTTCTGAAATGTTTCAACCCTTTCCCAAACAATAAATTTTAGCCCCTTCCAAACTGAAAGCATCTTCAGACAACAAATTTGAAAGTAGTACAAACGAACTAAAGGTTTTTGACTGGGTAGAAAACATTGTGGGAAAAGGAGAAAATGCTCAGGTTACACTGGAAATCAGCAAGTTCTCCTTTTCCTACAATGTTTTCTACTTTTACAAAGACAGAAATCATCATTTGAGCTATACTAAATTTCTTGTCTACAAATGCTTTCAGTTTGGTCGAGTCTAAATTTTTGTTGTCTGGTGATGAGTTAAAGCAGATCTCTTTTGTCTGCTGGAAATGAACTGAAAAGGTCAATCAAGTTATACTGTGTTTAGAAATGTTTTTGACCTTCAAAGAGAACTGACAGTGCCTAAGAGAAAATAATCCTGTACCAAAGCAGATCCCATTATCAATGGCACCAAGTGAAGTGGCACCATCTACATCTTGACTCTAAATATCTGACGACAAAAGTTTAGCCATGTCCAAATTAAAAGCATCTACAGACAGCAAATGAAATATAGTTTTCTTATGAGATTTCCAATGGGGGGGGCCAAGGTCAGAAAATATTTTGGGAAAATGCTTAATACCAGCATTTTCTCCTTTTCCCACATTTTTTTCAAAAGCCTTTATTTTTTCAAGGGTATTTGAAACACAGGATTGTTTTATTAAGGGTCAAAGTCTGTAGGCAGCACTGTCAACAATCTGATGTCAGATTTTATCTGATGTGAAAAATTATTGTCAATGAGTCTGAATTCATATCCAAACTTTCACAGCCTTACTGGCCTTTCACATTTTTCCTCCTTTTTGTGATCTTATTTTTATCTTTATATAGCTGATGTCTTTGTTTTGTTTTTAACCCTGTCTACTACAGTGTTTTGTTATTTGACAGCTGCCAGTTCATATCAAAATGCACCTTAGAATTTCCTTACTTCCAACAAACTTCAGTCTTTCCAATTCACTTGTAATTTTCACACAAAATGAATCTGGAACAGTGTGCAAGAGAGGAATGAATGGATTTGCAGTCAGACCCCTTTAAAGAATTTTGGCCTGTTTGATGATACTACAAAACAAAACTTCAGACTCATCCAAACTGAACATGTATGCAGGCATCACACTGCACACTACCCAGATGACAGCTTTGACTTGGTAGAAAATATTGCAGGTACAGGAAACAAGAGGGCCATGATGGCCCTGTATCGCTCCACTGGCTTATAAATATAAACCATGAAGAGAAGTCTTCACTATATAAGCCCTTATAAAACTTTGACCCCATGGCAGGGCTACAGTTGGACTAAATGGGGAATATGTGTATTAGAAGAATAACATGCCAAATATGGGAGTTCTTGGCCTTATGGCTAGTAACAAGACGGTTTCTGAACTTTTCACTCCATAAACCCATGTAAAACTTGTGACCCCTGGTGCAGGGCCAAACTTGATCCTAGGGCTGTAACTTGGGCCCTCTTTGTAGTTGTCCACTAGATAATGCTATAATTATGCAAAATTTGGTAGCCTAAGCCTTATGGCTATGTACACCAAGATTTAAAAGTTTTCCCTATGTAAGCCTATGTAAATCTTGTGACCCCCCCCCCCCCCCCCCACAGCATGAGGCCAAATTGACCTCAGGACTATAATTTGGGCACTTTTGGTAGACCCCAACTAGATCAAGCTAAATGCAAAATTTGGTAGCTCTAGGCCTTATGGCTAGGTACAGGAAGATTTTTAAAGTTTTCTCTGTATAAGCCTATGTAAAACTTGTGACCCCTGGGGCAGAGCCAATTTTGACCCCAGGGCTATAATTTCAAGAAACATGATAGAGGTTTACTACATAAAGCTACATGCCAAATTCGGTAGCCCTATGCCTTATGGTTTCAGACAAGAAGATTTTTAAAGTTTTCTCTATATAAGCCTATGTAAAACTTGTGACCCCTGGGGCAGAGCCAATTTTGACCCCAGGGCTATAATTTCAAGAAACATGATAGAGGTCTACTACATAAAGCTACATGCCAAATTTGGTAGCCCTACGCCTTATGGTTTCAGACAAGAAGATTTTTAAAGATTTCCAATATTTTTCAGTTTTGTTGCCATGGCAACCAGAGTTTTTGAAGGAATCAAATTCTTTCAAGAAATTCTGAAGAGGACCATGGCAGGATCATTTCTGTGAAGTTTCATGAAAATTGGATGTGTAGTTTCAGAGAAGAAGATGTTTGAAATAAAAGTTAACGCACGGACGGACGGACGCACGGACGCACGACGGACACCGGGCCAGTGGAGCTAAAAATGTAGGTTACCTGCATTTTCTCCATTTCCCACGATTTGAAAAGCCTTCTTCTTCAGGGCTGTTAAAATGTGGGGTTGTTTGGTAAATGTATTAACACTTTACCACACAATTCTGAGCATTAACCCTTTACCGCACAATGCCGCCTTTTGACGCCCCTGGGAAAGAAGCCTTTTGAAAACATTGTGGGAAAAGGAGAAAATGCTGGTAACCAGCATTTTCTCCTTTTCCCACAATGTTTTCTACCCTATCTAAGAAAAGTTGCACCATTTTAGCAACATCGAAATTGTCGTCTGCATATGCTTTCAATTTGGACAAGGCTAAAATTTTGTCGTCTGGTAAAGGGTTAACAACCCTTATGGAGTAGGCTTTTTTAAAACATTATGGGAAAAGGAGAACATGTTGGTTACCAGCGTTTTCTCCTTTATCTGCCATGTTATCTATCTGATCACTGACAAATCTCATAATTAGAGCCACTCAATTTGTTGTCTGCAACTTCTGATGCAGAAGATTCTAGAATTTCTTCATGTGGTGAAGAGTTTAAACCACTGCACTACTACTGAGCTACTGCGACTTTGCCTATTTATGTTTTTTGAAGGTGCTTAGTTACCAACAGGCTCATCCTGTAAGAGGGTGGTCCTGGGTCCAAACCAAACAGGCCATAATAAACAATGGTTTGGAAATGTTCCCAATACTTAGAGCTCAAGACTGGCCAGCCGGCATTACAGCCTATCTTCCAAAGACTTAGTTTAATTTACTTCTGATATAATAATTATCCAGTTTAAATATAATTATTTATTTATTAACTCTTTGCCACACAATCCCGACTTTTAACGACCCTAAAAAGGAAGCCTTTTGAAAACATTGTGGGAAAAGGAGAAAATGCTAGTAACCAGCATTTTCTCCTTTTCCCACAATGTTTTCTTCCTGTCCCATAACAAATTTCAATTCTTAAGTCACATTTAATTTGTTGTCTACAAATTCTTTCAATTTGGACCAGTCTAAAATTTTGTCATTTGGTAAAGAGTTAAACATTGATTGAGAAACAAGTTCTTGCAACTTATGCTAATCTCTCTTGATTCTGCTTCCTGGACACTACACCACTACTCGCACCCAATGTATGGGTCAAAGTAGTCTTAAAGTTGACATCTGCTCTCGAGTATCGAACTAGGGACCTAATATGGTTACGAGGATGATGCTCTACCTCACAACCACTTTGCAAAGCACTCACTGGGTCCAAAGTAAGTGAAAACTACGAAAACATGAGCCATGATCTGTGAAAAGGGGTTTTATTGCATCTGCACAAAGTATCAACCCATATCAGCCTGCACATGACGAATGGGTCAAAACTTTTTGTGCTGCTTATAAGTTTCCTGCATGTCAAAGGACCATTCTACCTCATTATTTAGTCTGTTGTTAGACAAATTGGCTTTTGTGGTTCCATAATTATGTGATGACTCCCTTTGCACAATATACCAAGGCAGTGCATTAAGCCCCTGTTTGCCAGAGCCTGTCTCACTTTAAAACCTCTTTGTATTTTGATTGATTTCTCCTTTTACCAAAATGTTTTCAGAAGTGATTTGCTGCTAGAGGGAACAAGTCAAAATGCATGTTGTATGGGATTCAAATATTTGGAAGATCTTTAACATGAGTAGGGAAAGGTTTGATAATGGTTTGATAACAAACATGCATCTGATGGCGACAGTTGGCTGTCATTGTTTTTAACCCTTTACCATCTGACAAAATTTTAGATTTGTCTCCATAATGTTTAAAAGCACTTGTATATGACACATCTAACACAGCTAAAATTATAAGATTTGTCTGTGAAATGATAGAAAACATTGTGGGAAAAGGAGAAAATGCTCATTACCAGCATTTTCTCATTTTCCCACAACATTTTCAGAATCTTCTCTGTCAATGTTGTTAAAACTTGGGTTTGTGTGGTAAAGGGTTTAAAGATCAAACCTTAGAGAACTCAATTAATGGATTGGACCTTTTGTAATTAAGGAAAAATGCCCACATACTGCTGTTTCAAGGTTATTTCAGCCAGAATCAGTAACAAAGTAGAGGACAGTGTAGCTCTTAGATCAGATGTTCTATGCACATTGTGTGCAGTCTGATCTTATTCTACACTGTCTGCAAAAGCAATAGGTTGGCTCCAGTGATTGACGTGTTATACTTCTTCTGATTCTCCTTGTCTTTCTCAAAAGATAACAGAGAAGAATGCTGTCTTCTGCAATCAAAATTCTCTTTCATTGATGACATCCATATTACAGTGTGCACTCTCTAGACTGTTCTGACCCATCATCTAGGGGGCAGTTAACCTTGTACACACAATCCTGAAGAAGAAGCCTTTTGACACCATTGCAGAAAAAGGACAAAAACAATGCTGGCAACCAGCATTTCCTCCTTGCCTCAAAATGATTTCTCCCCTTTCGAAAACAAATCTCATCGTTCAATCCACATTTATTTTCACTACACAATCCCAAGTTTAAGGACCAAGAAGAAACAGGCTTTTGAAAACATGATGGGAAAGTAGGAAAATGTAGGTAACCAACATCTTCTCCTTTTCCTACAACTTTTTCAACCCTAAGAAAAACATATTCTATCATTTCAGCACATTAAATAATTGTCATCTACAAATACTTTTGAGTTTGGATTAGTCTAAAATTTGTCATCTTTAAATGAGTCAATTCTTTTGTCTACTGATGCCTTAATTTGGAAGAGTCTAAAATTTTATCCTCTAGTAAAGAATTAAAGGATAAGAAACAAGAAATATCTTTAAAAAAGATATACTGCGTAAATTTACCAGCAACTCGGCAGGGGTTCTTAGAATAAACATGTCTACAATTTTTACTACAGGGGCCCATAGAATAAACATGTCTACATATTTGACCAATCACAAATTACTATTTATTCGTTTTTTATCAGTACCAAAAAGTAGGTCAAAAGCAAGCACATTCAGCTACTCAGAGAAAGAATAATGTCCTAACTTCAGTCAAACTTCTCTACATTGAAGAAAGAAAGGCACATGAACTCAGTGAACTCAGTATTCTCTTAATATCTTACAGGCAGACTAAACTCATTAATACCTTGAGCACACGACTGTGTTTCTTACAGCAGACATCTTTGAAAACCCTGTAGCAAAAGGAGAAGTTATTACTTTGCCACAATGTTTTCACTTTTTCTTGTGTACTTTTGATATCTGTTCATCTTGATTGTTTATCATCCATGTTTTACAAGAATATTTCACTCTTTACCAAACAACAAAATCTTCGGCTGGTCCAAATTGAAAGCATTAGCAGACGATAAAATAAACATGACACAAAAAACTGAAATTTGTTTTGGGAAGAGTAGAAAACAATGTGGGAAAATGAGAAAATGCTAGTTACCAGCATTTTCTCCTTTTCCTGCAATGTTTTCAAAGGGCTTTCCTTCAGCTTTGTTAAAACTCGTGTAAAGGGTTTCAAGGCTCTATCTAATTTGTTCATTTTGGCCTGAATATTTTTGCATTGTGGACAGTGTTGTTCAAGATCTTAAACAGCACATATTGTGTAGAGTGGACAGTGTGGATCAAGATCATACTTCACATTTTGTGCAGCCTGATCTCAATCTACACTGTCCATAAAAACAACTATATAATGGTGCATAGCTTACATAAGGGATAACCAAGAGCTGACTTTTATGTCTTTCACTTATGACTCTTTCTGCATTAAAAGGTTTTTGTTCTCTGGAGAAATATTTCCCAGATAACTATGGAAGGTTGACTTGACTCCTTGCCTCTTGAGGCAAATTTACAGGAGATGACTTCGAAAACATCCTTATAAATATTGACATACAACATAAACTAAGATTTCAAGCAGGAATATTTGTGAAAAAATTGTGGCCAATGGAAAAAAAAAAATGCCCATTTTCCTTTGCATCAACATTTCCAATTGTAATCAGAAGGGGAAAGCCAAAGAAAGTCAGTGAAAAGCATAAAGTTTATTATAATGATCATCAGTATAGTCTCATTTGGCATTTGCAATATACTGAAACAAAATGTGCTGATGGAACATTCTTAATCACTTTGTGAAATTACAAGAGCTCAGGTTCTCCTTCACCTCTGAATTTTTATTAGATAATTATACCGGTAGCTGGCTGCAAGACAAGCTAGAACTGTAAGAAAAAGTTACTTAACCCTTTCCTAAACAACAAATTTTGGACTTGTCCAAATTGAAAGAGTTTGCAGACGACAATTTTAAATTCGATGAAAATGGCAGAAAGGTCTAAAAACCGGTAGAAAACACTGTGGGAAAAGGAGAAATTGCTCGTTACGAGCAATTTCTCCTTTTCCCACAGTGTTTTCAAAAGACTTGTACTACAGACACGTGAAAACCAGGGCTTTTTTGGGAAAGGGTTAAAGATACATCTATGCTCCTTTTCAGGCAGTTTTTAACCCATTTTATCTTTATTTTATCAAACTATAATCATTTTTGTACCTTTATGTCATGGTTGCATAGAATATGACCAATAAAAAATACATTGAATTTTCTGGAGGCCATCAAAGAAATCACTGTTGTGACGTTTATGGTTTAAATTGAAGATTTTCAATATACAGTAAAACCTCAGTAGTTCATAGTGCAAGGGACTGGAGTATTTTATTCGAACTAAACGTGTGACTGCGTTCAGGTATTTTCGGTGCCGCACATATATGGAAATAGAAAATCAGATTTACGTAGCATATCTTGCAGTACCCTGCACTGGTTCTGACTATACATGTATATCTCCCGTTCCTTCAACCTGAAGGCTTGATCCGATGTTATTTTTGTGACTGTTACTCCGCTCACCTAGCGAAGACACATGTAAAAAACATCGAAGCTATCTTCTGAAACGGGGGTAATATCACACGATCATCTGATACAAGAAAGTTTACTTACCTTTTTTTCATCCATCTATGATTATACTGTGCATGTTTATCATAATAAAGATGCGAAACAAATTTATCCATTGTTTTTGTGTTTGTTGAAATCCATCAGAGTGATTTCCCCATCTAGAGATCAGATCACTCGGAAGACTTCAGACTGGGTCACCAGTAGAAAGACCGGAAAGCAACAAAATGGTGCTTTCCGGCATATTTAGGTACATGTAGTTTAGGCAAGTAAAAGGTAATATCCTGCCCCCATATCCACAATGACCAGATAACCGTACCAAAATGAAACCCCTCCAACAGTTTACTATTTGATTTGCTTTTTTCCCCCCGATTTTTTTTTTAAGGGAGGGGGGTGTTACGCGATGATTTTCGGTGATAAAAATGAAAAGGGATGATGTGGTATCAATGGCATTTTTTTTCGGCGAGTATAGGTTGATAACTTCTTTCCCGAATACCCCCTTTGACATATAACCCTACCCTTTCGACTCTCTCTCCCTTTCGATTTGTATTTTGCTATATTTTGGGTGCTCTCCAACGTTTTTCGGCGTTTTCCGGTCATAGGGTGTTTTCCGGTCTTTCTAGTAATCGCTGCAGACCATTATATGTTTAGGCCTTGTCGGATGTTTTAAGGAATTTCGGAATTATTGTCCTTTTGATTGATTAATTGATGTGACAAACCAAATAACGCCTTTAATTACACTCACGCGCAGTTGACGACTGAATGATACCAGTCGACATTGTCAATCAATAGGTGTGAAAATAAAGGTTGGTCTCAGGTTTTCACACCTTCCCAAGTTTGCAAGGGGATTAATTATGTACCAATTAAAGGTAGGAATTTGTGTTCAAAAACTGCTTTTGGGGCATGAAATATACTACGAATTACGGATCACAGACATACTCGGAGAAATTTAACAATGATAAAGAAGCATAAATATCGGGACCGGAGATGGCATACGAACCAACACATACCTCCGAATAAGCGCCGTGCGAATTAACGGAATTCTACTGTATGTGGGGTCCTGAGTGGCTCAGTGGTAAAATGTAGGACTCGTGATCTGGAGGCCCACTGGTTTAAGCCTCACTGGATCCACTGGGTTTTTCGTGGGCGTGTCCTCGAGCAAGACAGTTCAGAGCTCGAGTCTAGTACTGGTGAAACGCAGGACATACACGAATATGTGAGCTTTCGCTGTGATATTGACTGAAATGATACTGAAAGCTAGGTAAAACACGATTCAATCTAGTATCAATCAATCCAATTTAAACTGCTCAGAAATAAATCAAGCTACAAAATTATTTCTTTTTTTTTTTCAGTCTTGTCAAATATTAACCAGTTAACTTTAAAAGAAAAACACATTATTCTCTAAAGGTAACAGTGTAAAAAGTAATTGCTGCAGTTGCACATGCAAATAATGTGTTTTTCTTTGCATTTAAAGTTAACTGATAAAATATTTCACACAACTGAAAAAAAAAAAATGATTTTGTTGCTTGACTTTTTGTGTGAGAAGTATTTGTATTTATAATCCCTTACACCATATATATCTCACTAACTCATTTATGTTTACACAGATGACTAAATTCTAAATCATTCTACAGTCTATCAAATCTTAACATTTTTCTCTCTCTGGCTGTATGGACATATCTTTAATTATCCCCAACCAAATATCCCTCCTCTTTCCAAGTATTTCCCCCCTCTTAAAATCCCCCCTCCCATCCTGTGCTACAATGGAGATTGAGAAAGATGTGAATTTACATACTTTTTGTTCACAATTTACATATATCTAAATTTTGTCGAATAGTGACACCAGGTCTGTATTCAACAACCATTCTTAAGAATGTTCTTTGTTTTATTCCCCAGAATTTTTAAAATCTAAAAGTAACACACCTTCTGATTGGCTAAACCATTTGGTTTAGCAAATCAGAAGGTGTGTTACTTTTAAATTTGGAAAATCTTGGAGAATGAGACTGAGAATGTTCTTAAGAAATGTTGGTGAATACTGACCCTGATATGACTCAGGGTTTCCGTTTACGATGTAAAAGTATCTCTATACGCACAAAAATCAGCTCGGAAGCAAAATATCAAAGCTCATCGCGTCCCTTGAACGCAGTCAAAAATGAGTCAAAACCATGATTTAATTAGATCTACATCAATAATGAAAACAAGGTAAAATACCAGTACGAAGATTTAACATTTCTTGTACAAACTGACCATCGAAATTCCAGTGTCTATAAATAGATCTTGGTAAGCCAAGATATGACAGAAAAAGATAAATATAGATCTCTTTGTCGTCGACTTCACTGGTTACACGGGTTATGTTCATTTTGTCTTTTCTGGCGAACTGAGTGAAGGAAAACAGCTGTTGTTTAGCATTCCTCCCATGAAAATGGCTTCACGGGCCAAAAAGAAAAAGCATTCGCGATCTTATCAAGACCAATGGCTGAAAGATCCTGCCTTCCAAGATTAGATGCTTGGAGAAATTTATCTATATTCCTCTATTCCTGTAAATGTGTTTGGTTTGTTATGAAACTAAGCAGAAATAAGGTTCTTACAACAGGCTGTATAGACTCTCAAAGAAGTTCCATTGTGATGTAAGAGTCATACTATTTCGAGCGACGGTCACCGGCGTGCACAGCACATTGAATCTGCGAAAGGTTCCATAAAGAAGTCATTTGAAATGGCTTCTTTTTTTATCCACTAACTATATTTGGCCTTAATACATGGACGATTTATGCAAGCAAAAATGGGACTCAGAAGGAACTCAGTGGGACTCTACTTTTGCAGTTGCACTGTGTACCATGGACTCGGTAAAATCTTATTCAAATGGAAACACTGTGACTGTACCTATGTGAATACTATTCTACTTCATCAAAATTTGTATTTGATTATATGACATTCAAGAATGTCTTTGAAAACTAATAGCTGGGAAACTTATGCGAATTACACTAGCATTAAAAAAAATTACCAGGAGGTAAATTCATATGTTTTTTTTATTTTCTTTTCCTTACGGATAGTTCACCCTTACACTGGATGTTGTGGTTTCATGGTTTCGTTTGCTGGAAAAGTCTCACAGGTATGAGTGTATAATCCAAGATAATCTGAAATGATTATGATATTGATTTTGTCTGCCTTTTGGGATAAGAACATCATCATAGAGTTTAAAATGAAACATCAAACACCTCAAACATTTCCCCTTTCTCGGTTCACTAATCACCACATTAAGCTTTGTAGAAGGACATGCTGGATAACTTTGTTGTATCACATTGTTGGAAAGCTGCAGGATATCAATTGATTGTAATTGATCTAGTGATTGAAGTGGTGTTCTATAATCATAGTATTATTCTGTGCCAATACTTGTCAGCAGCTAGTTTAGGGAACAATCTGCTACAGCAGATAGTCAGTGTGAACACGGGACTATTAAGTAACTGGAACAAAGATCACCAGGGATGGTCGTTTTGCACCTGATTGATTTTCAATTTGTTAACCCAAGTTGCCCATATCAGCGCCGCCCCAAGAAAGGTGTAAGTTATGTTATGGGGGATCATAGCACGATACGGGACAAAACCCATCGTAAGTTATCCCTGGTTCTTTTCGGTGATCGTTGTAATAGCATCCTCACACAGAACCTCAATTTAGCATCTCATCCAAAAGACTATTTGCAATTTTTGATGGTCCACCAATTGGGGCTCAAACCCATACCTTCAATTGGCCCAAGACCTGACATTTACAAGTCCTAAGCGCTACCTGACTTAATTAATTTCAGGCTGGTTACTTTTTGCAATCGGTGACTCCAGCTATCGTTAAATTAATTTACATCAGATATAAGATTTCCGCTAAAATCCATCTAAAACAATATGTTACAAATACTTGCTTGCCAAAATCCGACTTAATTATCTTTGTCTTGATTAACCCTTTACCACAAAATCCCGACATTTAATGACCCCAAGGAAAAAGCCTCTGGAAAACATTGTGGGAAAAGGGGCAAATGCTGTTAACCAGCATTTTCTCCTTATTCCATAATGTTTTCTATCCTTCCAAAAACAAATTTCAATTTTTGAGTAACATTTATGTTGTCTTCTGCAAATGCTTTGAATTTGGACTATTTGAAAATTTTGTTGTTTGGTAAAGAGTTAACTCTTACCACATGACAAATATAAAGACTTGTCCAAATTTAAAGCATAAAGGCAGAGAACAAATTAGATGTTGCTAAAATGAATGACTTCTCTCTTAGTGTAGAAAATATGGTGGGAAAAGGACAAAATGCCGATTACCAGCATTTTCTTCATTTCCCATGATGTTAAAAAGCTAAACTCTTCCTTAGTATGGGTCGTTAAAAGTTGGGATTATTGTGGAAAGAGTTAAGTCATTACCTCCTGCAACTAATTTGCCGGCATACAAATCTGAAAATAATCCTGAAAATAATTTATCTAAAATATGGATAATCCAAACAAATTAATGTTTTAACACCCAAAATGCACAAAATATGTGGGAAAACATTGTATCGACTGATAAATTATGGGAAATGTCTACTTTTGTAATAAATTTTTCAAGACAGATCTAAAAGCTGCCGTATGAACTGGGTTAACTCCTTTACCATGGAATAAATATTTTAGACTTCTATAATGAAAGCATTTGCTGACAACATAATAATTAAGGCATGCTCTGTGAAAGGGGGTCTTACTCCAATTGCAAAAAGTATCAACCCACTGGTCAGCTTTTACCAGTACCAAGCACAATATTCTTTACAAGCCACTGGCTGCTTCCCCAAATAACCATTTTCGAAAGAATGGTAAGCAGCGAGAGGTGAATAAATTCTGTCACAATGGCTACCATTCAATCCTAGGAGAGAAATTGGCAGAGCCACTGAGGTCAAACCAGCAACCCCTATTTTCAAGTCCTGTACACTATCAACTGAGCTACCGGGTCTCGGCTTCTGCATGTCAAAGGACCAGTGTAGCTCATGATTTCGTAGCCTACTGTACAAAATGGATTTTATGGATCTATAATAATACGGTGACAAGCTTGGTACCAAGCATCACGGAGAAGCATTAAGCCCTCTTTTGCCAAAGCATGGCTCTAGAAGATGTGATTCATTATGATGCTAGTTGTTTTGAAAAGGTTGAAAAAATTGTTTGAAAAGGAAACACCAGCAATTTCTCATTTTCCCATCCTGTTTTCAAAATCTTTATTCCTCAGGTTTTTGAAACACAGGATTGTTCTATAGGAGTTAAAGATATAATCCTTACAGCCTGAGAGAAAAAAATGCTGTTAAAACTTTAAAACATGTAGAATGACTTAGAATTCAGTCAATGTAAATATAGATAAATTACCAAAATATATGGTGTAAAGGATAGAGAAACTCAAGGGATTTGTCCACGTTCAAAACTGGAAACAACATTGATCTCTTTGAAGGCTGCCAAAAAATGAAATGCATTTTCTTGCAGCCATCAGGGGCAATATTTGGCATGAAGATACAAGAATGATTATAATTTCATGAAAGAAATGGGTTAGAAAGTGACTGAAAATGAGTATCGGTGTACGGTATCTTAAAGCCAGAAAAGCCAAGATAATTTCTGAGAATCAAGAATTCAAGGACTCATGAGTGTCATTACTACCATCACAGTGGAGAATAATTGGTAAATCTTATAGCCATGAGAGGTTTATGGGGCACTACGGATGCCAAGGGAAATGGTGACAATTTGTTTGAAAATTGCACAGCCTCAGTAAATAGTATTAATGCATCTCTATACAGTAGTACAGTATGCCAAATAGTTCTGTTGTCATATTTTAGAACAGCCATACTTTTGGAATCTGACTGCTACTGATAACAGTAGCAGTTTGAGTTTTGGAAAACCTTGTGGGAAAAGGAGAAAATGCTGGTGACCAGCATTTTCTCCTTTTCCCACAATGTTCTGTACCCTTTCAAAGACAAATCTCATTAGCTGAACAAGAATTATTTTTTTGTCTGCTAAATTGCTCTCAAATTGGACAAGTCTAAAATTTTGTCATTAGATTAAGGGTTAATGGCGCCTCATAGATGCTATGGGGACTGATGTCAGTTTGCTTGAAAATTACATAGCCTTAAATAGTTTTGTATTGTTTTTAGGAAACTCTTTTATCATACAATAGGGGTCCTACGTGGATCATGGTAAAGTTTAGGACTGATGTGACCTGGAGACTCCAGGTTATAGCCGCATTGATAGCGCTGGGCTTTTCCTGGAGGTGTCCTTAGGCAAGACACCTCAGAGCCCTTGCCTGGTACTGGTAAAACCCAGAACATCCATGAATATGTGAGCTGTCGTCGTAATATGACTAAAATAATTTTGAAAGCAGGGTAAAAAACCACTCATTATTAATAAAATATGAATAAAAGTGTGATGCTGAATTTAATCCTGGTTTAAAGTCATGTCAACCCCTAAAGTGAGACTGACAATGATTTTAAATGATCTAGAGTTAAATCCTTAACCTTTTACCACACAACCACCCTGAGGAAGAAGCCCTTTGAAAACAATGTGGGAAAAGTAGAAAATGCTGGTAACCAGGATTTTCTCTTTTTTCCACAATGTTTATTCTACCCTATGAAAGACAACTCCACAATTTTAGCCACATTAATTTGGAGTCTGCATATACTTTGGGTTTGGACAGGTTTAAAATGTTAATTATTGTGTGGTAAAGGGTTAAAGGCAATTTAGGGACCAAAAGTAAACAATTCTGAAGGCAAAGCACTTCATATTGCAAATGATGTGCATTAACTCTTTACCAAAAAGACACAATTTTAGACCAGTCCAAATTGAAAGCATTTGCAGACAACAAATCAACTGTGATTCAAAAATTGAATTTCTTCTGGGAAGGATAGAAAATATTGTGGGAAAAGGAGGAAATGCTGGTAATACCAGCATTTCCACTTTCTGCAGAATGTTTTCAAAAGCTTTCTTTCTTAGGGTCATTAAAACTTGGGATTATGTGGTAAAGGTTTAACTAAGATTTTTTATCCTATAATGATCCTTTCTTAAACTTCATTGTTGCTGTTTAAGATGGTTTCTAGAATGACAGATTATTGAATCCTTCAAAAAATTCCTGACCATCAACATTTAAACGCTTTAGCAAACAATGCTGAGTTTTAACTCTTTACCAAACAACAAAATTTTAGATTGGTCTAAATTCAAACCTGTTGCAGACGCACAAACTGAGTGCTGCACAAACTATGAAATTTGTCTATGATAGGGCTGAAAACATTGTGGTTACCAGTATTTTCTGCTTTTTCCACAATGTTTTCAAAAGGCTTTTTCTTTGGGGTTGTTAAAACTAGGGACTGTGTGGTAAAGAGTTAATGACACAGATAAAAAAGGCATTTTTTGGAAAAAAGGAGAATATGCTTGTAACCAGCATTTTCTCCTTTTCTACCCTTTCAAAGATAAATCTTTTCATTTAAGCCATATTCAATATGTCATCAGCAAAATATACTTAGATCTGGATCTGCAAATACATTAGGTCTGGACAAGTCCAAAGTTTGCTAACAATGTTTTACCAATCCCACTCATATGAAATTTACAAGATTTAGGTTGACAAATTTAATAAACATTTCTCTTAGATTTGCATGGGTTAATAAACACTGATGTTCAAGAATGGGTATTCATTATTCATGAACAGTTCAAGAACTAGAGTCAAGAATCATTGCAGAGTTTTTTGGGGGGCATTCCTAATGCAGGGCAGTCTTAATATCCAAAGTATCACTCACTGTCACCAGAGAGAAAAACCCAAAACTGAATGTTTATCAGTTCCTACCAGACTACTTTCAGACAAGCTTGTCGACCTGTGAGCAGCCGTGTCAATGTCCTATTTATAGACCATGTCATGTCGCATTTTAGACAGCCTGTCACTTAAAACCACCACCTGGGATTTGGCTATGATTTCTGTCACATTGGTAACAACTGAAAGACTCTACTTTAAACTTTTTCATGTCAAATAAAAATCAAAGTACTGAAAGAACTGACAGACTAGCTTTGTGGAATTAAACTGGTCTCCATTGTACATAATTCAGATATATACATCTGGCACAGCTATTGTGATGATTTTTTTCATTGGATAAGCTAGATTAACTGTATTAGCCAATCAAAATGTCTTTCATATATCACATCTTGTTGTGGTAGATTGGTTACCTCTAGTGATGTCCGTACTTGATTATTATGTGTATACAACAGGGACTCAAGACTCGATTAGATAAAGAAGCACTTAAAACCTGCCTTTCGATTGGGGCTAGCTTTTACAGCAAAGCTGTTTACTGTATTTCTCTCCATGCAACTTGACCCTTTGCCAAATAATCTCAAGTTTTAATGATCCTGACAACAGAGAAGGTGTTTGAAAACACTGTGGGGAAAGGAGAAAATGCTGGTAACCAGTATTTTCTCCTTTTCCCATAATCTTTTTTTCCCATAATCTCTTCTACCCTTCAAAGGAGGAATTTCTGTAGTCACTTTTAATCTGCCATCTGCAGTCACACTTTCGATCTGGACAAGTCTAAAATTCTGTCAATTGGTAAAGGGTTAAGCATCATGCGTTATGGTTAGTACCTGGATAAGTAACCAGATTGTTACATGTTACAAAGATGAATGAATACATATACTTTACAAATCATCCAAATCTGCAAATACAAAAATCACTTCAGTTTGCACCTTTATCTGTGTAAGAAACCACAGGAAACAAGAGTAACCTCTCCTGAATGTAAAGTAAACAAGAGTGACGTGCCATTATTCTAAAAACAGATGGGCAGAATTCTGCCCATTTTTAACAGCCTGTACCAATCCCTATATACTTGCTGTATTAATTTTGATTAGGTGGGCTTCCATGACTTTACTCACCACTAATTGCAATTTACTTGTCATGATAGGAAATGCTATGAAATAATTCTGTTTGTTGATCTTTAATTGAAAAAAGCAAATGAAGAACATATCAATTTGATGATTTTGGAACTGAATACTTCCTAGAGTTCCTTTTCAAATTAAATTTTCCATGTATTTTCAGCGTGAGAACGAAAAAGGTTGCATTGTGATAAGTAAAGGTCACTGCACAGGTCACTCACTGACTTGCCTGTAAGAAAACATTGAATCTTATCTATGACATCTTGTTCAGTCTTTGATTTCATATGCAGATGTTGTTCAAAGTGGAGTGGTTGAGATTTTGTACTTCATGTCAACATTGTAATATTTAACAGAATATGATTTCTAACAAATAGTTTAAGTATTTTCTGTCGCAGTATTTGCAGGCAATGATTTTTTTTTGTTTTACATTTGAATTTGGGCCACTCTGGATGGCAAAAGAGTAGGTTTGCTAGTCTAAAAACTAACTTAACCCTTCAAGTGCCTTTCAAAAATGTAGTTACCTTTGCAGCCAGTGTAGATCAAGATCAGACTGCACAAAATGTACAGTTTGATCTTTGATCTACATCTTCTACTTTCTTAAAACACTTTAGACAAAACCAACCATTATATTACAATTATTTGAGTCTTATCTCTGGACTTAAAAAGTCTGTTGGGTTTATTAGGCGCTCTAGTCGTTAAAGAACTTACATCAACCCACTGAGCACTTGAAGTATACACTGTAACTTAATTTTTTACCAAATGACAAAATTTTAAACTGGTTCAAAATTCAAAACAATCACAGAGGACAAACATGGCTCAATTGATATGAATCATCCCTGAAAGGGTAGAAAAAAATTGTTGGAGAAGGAGAAAATGCTGATGGCCAGCATAATCTCTTTTTCTCACACCAAGCCTTCTTTGCCATTTACACTAAGGTCATGAAAACCCCAAGAATGTTTGGTAAAGGGTTTAGTACCTTTTGTGTCATTGACTATTACATCTGCCTGCATATCTGTGGTCAGATCAGGTTGAGTTGCCTTCTAATGAGGTGGTATAGAATGAGGCATAATGTTGAATGAGATGCACACCTCTTTACACACACAATTAGAACTGACCAAACTACACCGAAATGCAGCATGATGTAACGTTCCTTTTATTATATACCTTCCCTTTATAACTGTTTAAAAATATCATAAAATGGATTCAATAACGAAAGAAAAATCAGAGAGATGCACATTTTCAAAATATGATGGAAACAGCCGTAAATGAATACAAAGAAGTTAAGTCTAGGAACACTATTTCTACGACACATCACAACAGTTAAGCCAAAATAATTTGATTTCTACAAAATTTTATGCTTTCAAGATTCTAAAAGTGTTGCTTGTTACAGGGTTGATTGATTAATTGATTGATTGCATGGTGTTTACCACCATTTTCAACATTTCAGTTATACCGCAGGGCCCAGTGCACCAGTATCTGTGTTTTCCTGAAGTTTCTTTCTACCAATATTTTACACAATATTCTTTCAATGCCACTGGCTGCTTTCCCACATAGCCATGGTTAAAACAATGACCAGTGCTGAGAGGAAAGAACCCTGACACAATGACTATCATCAATCCTTGGGACGAAATTTGCTGAGCGACCCCATGTTCTTAAGTCCTGTACGATACCGACTGCTGTGCCTGGGCTTGGCTGGTAAAGGATTAAACAAGACAAAAGCGCTCACCTGACTAAAGTCATCTGGGACTGATAAAGTTGAACACATCCTGGTTGTGATAATGTAAACACATGAGTGCTAGTGACCTACTTTTTGACCTGACATGGCCAGATTTCAAACCTATCTGAGATTGTCAAGACAAACATTCTGATCAAATTTGATGAGTCTCAAACTTAAAATATGGCTTCTAGAATACATAAAAGCTTTTTCTCAGATTTGTCCTGATGACCTTAGTAACCTTTTGATCCAGCATGTCCCAATTTTGAACTTGTCCCAGAAATTATCAGGACAAACTTTCTGACCAATTTTCATGAGTATTGGACTGAATATGTGGCTTCTAGAGTGTACACAGTTTTTTTCTAAGATTTGTTCCAGACCTACTTTTTGACCTGAATTGACACAATTTCATTCTTGTCCAAGATTCATCAAGACAAACATTCTGACCAAGTTTCATGAGTATTGGGCTGAAAATGTGGCCTTTACAGTACACACAAGGTATTTCTATGATGTGTCCCAATGACCTACTTTTTGACTGGACATGACCCAATTTCGAACTTGGACTAGATTTCAAAAAGCTCAACATTCTAACCAAGTTTCATTGCTAGCAGACTGAAAAAGTGGCCCCTAGAATGCACACAAGGGTTTTCTAAGAATTAACCCTGTCACTTACCTTTTGAGTTCATGTGACCCAATTTTTTACTTGTCTAAAATATCATCAAGACAAACATTCTGACCAAGCTTCATGAGTATCAGGCTGAAAATACGGCCTCTAGAGTGCACCCAAGGTTATTCTAAGATTTGTGCCTGTGACCTAAATTTTGACCTAATATGACCCAATTTTAAACTTGTTGCAGATATCATCAAGACAGATATTTTCACCAAGTTCCGTGAACATCAGACAAAAAATGTTGCCTCTGCCATGCACACAAGGTTTTGCCAAGATTTCTCTCAATGACCTACTTTTTGACCCAATGTGACCCAATTTGAAACCTGTCTGATATATCATTGTTTCATGAGTATCAGATTGAAAATGTGGCCTCTAGAATACAGACAAGGTTTTTCTAAGATTTGTCCCAGTGACCTACTTTCTGACCCAATGTGACCCAATCTGAAACTTGTCTGACATATCATCAAGACATACATTCTGACCAAGTTATATGAATATCAGACTAAAAATGTGGCCTTTAGAGTGCAAACAATGTTTTTCTAAGATTTGTCCAAGTGACCTAGTTTTTGATTGGGCATTACACAATTTCGCGCTTGTCCAAGACATTATCAAGACACATCATCTGACCAAGTTTCATGTGTATTTGACTGAAAATGTGGCCTCTAGAGTGCACACAAGGTAATTGTTAATGCCAGAACAACACACAACATACAATGGACAGTGCACAATCACATAAGCTCACCTTTAGCACTTCAAGCTCAGATGAGCTAAAAACTCAAGTAACTACGAGGTAACTGCTTCAACTTGTGAAATATTTAAAAAGTAAGTCAAGACCTGTCAGTGTTAATCAGTTTTTGAGAATCATCTAATTTCATTCCATTTATCTATTAGCAACTAACTTATCTTTAACCCATTACCACACAGTTTCATGTTTTAACAACCCCAAGGAAAAGGACACTTGAAGACATTATAGGAAAAGGAGAAAATGATACTAACCAGTCATTTCTCCTTTTCTTACAATATTTAAAACCTTTTCAAAGATGAAATTTTAAAATTTGTGCAACTGTTAATTTGGCATCCGCAAATGCTTTTAATTTGAACCAGTCTAAAATTTTGTCATCTGTTAAAGAGTTTAATTCTCCCAATGCCTTCATTCTTTTGACTTAGTAATATCATAAACTACTAATAAATTTCAGATTAGTCAAGGCAATCCTAGAATTTAAACACTTTTTAGTTCCAAGTCAGTGACATGCTTCTACAAATTAATATGTCCCTGGAGAAAGGAATGTTCAACTTTGGTATCTTAAAGAAATTGTCAGACCTATTATCCTTGGAGGACCTTATGTTCTTGGAAAACTCTAACCCTACATTTAAAGCATGCAGCCCTATATTTACTTTTGGATTTCAAAACATTTTTCCAAATTATTTCTTTCTATCACAGTGGCCTTTGCATTTATTGATGCATTCCTTGCGATTCTTTGCTAAACTCTTCTAGAGCGATTAATAGTTTTTCAACACAACAAGAGGGTAATGATGGCCTCAAGTCGCTCACCAGAGCCTTTCTGACCCAACACAACCCATTTCCAATCCCTTCGAGATATCAAGACAACTTTTGTGCTGGACAGAAAATCTGGACTTTAGAGTGTACACAAGCTTTTTCTAGGATTTGTCTCTGTGACCTGCTTTTTCACTGAGACATCAAGACAAAAGTTCCAACAAACTTTCCTGAGTACTGGACTGAAAATGTGAACTCTAGAGTGTACACAAACTTTTTCTAAGATCTGTCCCTGTGACCCTTATTTTGACCCAACATGACCCATTTTCAAACTCGTAGTAGATATTGTCAAGACAGACATTCTGTACAACTTTCATGAATTTTAGACTGAGAATGTAGCCTCTGAAGAGTGTACACAAGATTTATTTAAGATTTGACCTGGTGACCAAGATTTTGACCCCCATGTCACCTATTTAAACAAGAGGACCATGATGGTCCTAAATCGCTCACCTGAAATGCAACTCAGCTCAACACCATAATGCTACATGCCAAATATGAAAGCTCTAGCCCTTATGGTTTGGGACAAGAAGATTTTTTAAAGATTTCCTTCTTTATCTCTATGTGAAATCCGAGAACCCACAACATAGGGTCAACTTTTAACACCAGGGCCATAATTTAAAGTATTTTGGTAGAGGGTCACTAGATGATGCTACATGCCCTATATGAAAGCTCTAGCCCTTACGGTTTGGGACAAGAAGATTTTTACAGATTTCCTTCTTTATCTCTATGTGAAATCCGAGAACCCACAACATAGGGCCAATTTCCACACTACGGCCATTACTTGAAGTATTTTGGTAGAGGGCCACTAGATGATACTACATGCCATATATGAGAGCTCTAGCCCTTATGGTTTGGGACAAGAAGATTTTTAAAGATTTCCTTCTTTATCTCTATGTGAAATCCGAGAACCCACAATATAGGGCCATTTTCAACACTAGGGCCATAATTTGAAGTATTTTGGTAGAGGGCCACTAGATGATGCTACATGCCAAATATGAAAGCTCTAGCCCTTACGGTTTGGGACAAGAAGATTTTTACAGATTTCCTTCTTTATCTCTATGTGAAATCCGAGAACCCACAACATAGGGCCAATTTCCACACTACGGCCATTATTTAAAGTATTTTGGTAGAGGGCCACTACATGATACTACATGCCATATATGAGAGCTCTAGCCCTTATGGTTTGGGACAAGAAGATTTTTAAAGATTTCCTTCTTTATCTCTATGTGAAATCCGAGAACCCACAACATAGGGCCATTTTCAAGACTAGGGCCATAATTTGAAGTATTTTGGTAGAGGGTCACTAGATGATGCTACATGCCAAATATGAAAGCTCTAGCCCTTAAGGTTTGGGACAAGAAGATTTTAACAGATTTCCTTCTTTATCTTTATGTGAAATCCGAGAACCCACAACATAGGGCCACTTTCAAACTAGGGCCATAATTTGAAGTATTTTGGTAGAGGGCCACTAGATGATGCTACATGCCAAATATGAAAGCTCTAGCCCTTAAGGTTTGGGACAAGAAGACTTTTACAGATTTCCTTCTTTATCTCTATGTGAAATCCGAGAACCCACAACATAGGGCCAATTTCAAACTAGGGCCATAATTTGAAGTATTTTGGTAGAGGGTCACTAGATGATACTACATGCCATATATGAGAGCTCTAGCCCTTAAGGTTTGGGACAAGAAGATTTTTAAAGATTTCCTTCTTTATCTCTATGTGAAATCCGAGAACCCACAACATAGGGCCATTTTCAACACTAGGGCCATAATTTGAAGTATTTTAGTAGAGGGCCACTAGATGATGCTACATGCCAAATATGAAAGCTCTAGCCCTTACGGTTTGGGACAAGAAGGTTTTTACAGATTTCCTTCTTTATCTCTATGTGAAATCCGAGAACCCACAACATAGGGCCAATTTCCACACTAGGGCCATTATTTGAAGTATTTTGGTAGAGGGCCACTAGATGATACTACATGCCATATATGAGAGCTCTAGCCCTTATGGTTTGGGACAAGAAGATTTTTAAAGATTTCCTTCTTTATCTCTATGTGAAATCCGAGAACCCACAACATAGGGCCATTTTCAAGACTAGGGCCATAATTTGAAGTATTTTGGTAGAGGGTCACTAGATGATGCTACATGCCAAATATGAAAGCTCTAGCCCTTATGATTTGGGACAAGAAGATTTTTACAGATTTCCTTCTTTATCTCTATGTGAAATCCGAGACCCCACAACATAGGGCCATTTTCCACACTAGGACCATTATTTGAAGTATTTTGGTAGAGGGCCACTAGATGATACTACATGCCATATATGAGAGCTCTAGTCCTTATGGTTTGGGACAAGAAGATTTTTAAAGATTTCCTTCTTTATCTCTATGTGAAATCCGAGAACCCACAACATAGGGCCATTTTCAACACTAGGGCCATTATTTGAAGTATTTTGGTAGTGGGTCACTAGATGATGCTACATGCCAAATATGAAAGCTCTAGCCGTTAAGGTTTGGGACAAGAAGATTTTTAAAGATTTCCTTCTTTATCTCTATGTGAAATCCGAGAACCCACAACATAGGGCCATAATTTGAAGTATTTTGGTAGAGGGCCACTAGATGATGCTACATGCCAAATATGAAAGCTCTAGCCCTTAAGGTTTGGGACAAGAAGATTTTTACAGATTTCCTTCTTTATCTCTATGTGAAATCCGAGAACCCACAACATAGGGCCAATTTCCACACTAGGGCCATAATTTGAAGTATTTTGGTAGAGGGTCACTAGATGATACTATATGCCATATATGAGAGCTCTAGCCCTTATGGTTTGGGACAAGAAGATTTTTAAAGATTTCCTTCTTTATCTCTATGTGAAATCCGAGAACCCACAACATAGGGCCATTTTCAACACTAGGACCATAATTTGAAGTATTTTGGTAGAGGGTCACTAGATGATGCTACATGCCAAATATGCACGCTCTAGCCCTTAAGGTTTCGGACAGGAAGATTTTTACAGATTTCCTTCTTTATCTCTATGTGAAATCCGAGAACCCACAACATATGGCCATTTTCAACACTA
The DNA here is from genome assembly GCA_945859785.2 of Tridacna gigas. NCBI lineage: Eukaryota > Metazoa > Mollusca > Bivalvia > Cardiida > Cardiidae > Tridacna > Tridacna gigas. The sequence continues at coordinate 43,136,257 of OX244030.2, read as the reverse complement.
CGGCCATAATTTGAAGTATTTTGGTAGAGGGCCACTAGATGATGCTACATGCCATATATGAGAGCTCTAGCCCTTATGGTTTGGGACAAGAAGATTTTTAAAGATTTCCTTCTTTATCTCTATGTGAAATCCGAGAACCCACAACATAGGGCCATTTTCAACACTAGGGCCATAATTTGAAGTATTTTGGTAGAGGGCCACTAGATGATGCTACATGCCAAATATGAAAGCTCTGGCCCTTAAGGTTTGGGACAAGAAGATTTTTACAGATTTCGTTCTTTATCTCTATGTGAAATCCGAGAACCCACAACATAGGGCCAATTTCCTCACTACGGCCATTATTTGAAGTATTTTGGTAGAGGGCTACTAGATGATACTACATGCCATATATGAGAGCTCTAGCCCTTATGGTTTGGGACAAGAAGATTTTTACAGATTTCCTTCTTTATCTCTATGTGAAATCCGAGACCCCACAACATAGGGCGATTTTCAACACTAGGGCCATAATTTGAAGTATTTTGGTAGAGGGCCACTAGATGATGCTACATGCCAAATATGAAAGCTCTAGCCCTTACGGTTTGGGACAAGAAGATTTTTACAGATTTCCTTCTTTATCTCTATGTGAAATCCGAGAACCCACAACATAGGGCCAATTTCCACACTAGGGCCATTATTTAAAGTATTTTGGTAGAGGGTCACTACATGATACTACATGCCATATATGAGAGCTCTAGCCCTTATGGTTTGGGACAAGAAGATTTTTAAAGATTTCCTTCTTTATCTCTATGTGAAATCCGAGAACCCACAACATAGGGCCATTTTCAAGACTAGGGCCATAATTTGAAGTATTTTGGTAGAGGGTCACTAGATGATGCTACATGCCAAATATGAAAGCTCTAGCCCTTAAGGTTTGGGACAAGAAGATTTTTACGGATTTCCTTCTTTATCTCTATGTGAAATCCGAGAACCCACAACATAGGGCCATTTTCAAACTAGGGCCATAATTTGAAGTATTTTGGTAGAGGGCCACTAGATGATGCTACATGCCAAATATGAAAGCTCTAGCCCTTAAGGTTTGGGACAAGAAGACTTTTACAGATTTCCTTCTTTATCTCTATGTGAAATCCGAGAACCCACAACATAGGGCCATTTTCAACACTAGGGCCATAATTTGAAGGATTTTGGTAGAGGATCACTACATGATGCTACATGCCAAATATGAACGCTCTAGCCCTTAAGATTTGGGACAAGAAGATCTTTACAGATTTCCTTCTTTATCTCTATGTGAAATCCGAGAACCCACAAAATAGGGCCATTTTCAACACTACGGCCATAATTTAAAGTATTTTGGTAGAGGGCTGCTAGGTGATACTACATGCCATATATGAGAGCTCTAGCCCTTATGATTTGGGACAAGAAGATTTTTACAGATTTCCTTCTTTATCTCTATGTGAAATCCGAGACCCCACAACATAGGGCCATTTTCCACACTAGGGCCATTATTTGAAGTATTTTGGTAGAGGGCCACTAGATGATACTACATGCCATATATGAGAGCTCTAGCCCTTATGGTTTGGGACAAGAAGATTTTTAAAGATTTCCTTCTTTATCTCTATGTGAAATCCGAGAACCCACAACATAGGGCCATTTTCAAAACTAGGGCCATAATTTGAAGTATTTTGGTAGTGGGTCACTAGATGATGCTACATGCCAAATATGAGAGCTCTAGCCCTTAAGGTTTGGGACAAGAAGATTTTTGAAGATTTCCTTCTTTATCTCTATGTGAAATCCGAGAACCCACAACATAGGGCCATAATTTGAAGTATTTTGGTAGAGGGCCACTAGATGATACTACATGCCAAATATGAAAGCTCTAGCCCTTAAGGTTTGGGACAAGAAGATTTTTACAGATTTCCTTCTTTATCTCTATGTGAAATCCGAGAACCCACAACATAGGGCCAATTTCCACACTAGGGCCATAATTTGAAGTATTTTGGTAGAGGGTCACTAGATGATACTACATGCCATATATGAAAGCTCTAGCCCTTATGGTTTGGTACAAGAAGATTTTTAAAGATTTCCTTCTTTATCTCTATGTGAAATCCGAGAACCCACAACATAGGGCCATTTTCAACACTAGGGCCATAATTTGAAGTATTTTGGTAGAGGGTCACTAGATGATGCTACATGCCAAATATGAACGCTCTAGCCCTTAAGGTTTGGGACAAGAAGATTTTTAAAGATTTCCTTCTTTATCTCTATGTGAAATCCGAGAACCCACAACATAGGGCCATTTTCAACACTAGGGCCATAATTTGAAGTATTTTGGTAGAGGGCCACTAGATGATGCTACATGCCAAATATGAAAGCTCTGGCCCTTACAGTTTGGGACAAGAAGATTTTTACAGATTTCCTTCTTTATCTCTATGTGAAATCCGAGAACCCACAACATAGGGCCAATTTCCACACTAGGGCCATTATTTGAAGTATTTTGGTAGAGGGCCACTAGATGATACTACATGCCATATATGAGAGCTCTAGCCCTTATGGTTTGGGACAAGAAGATTTTTAAAGATTTCCTTCTTTATCTCTATGTGAAATCCGAGAACCCACAACATAGGGCCATTTTCAACACTAGGGCCATAATTTGAAGTATTTTGGTAGAGGGCCACTAGATGATGCTACATGCCAAATATGAGAGCTCTAGCCCTTATGGTTTGGGACAAGAAGATTTTTAAAGTTTTTTCTCTCGGTTGCCATGGCAACCAGAGTTCTTCATGGAATTCAAATCTTTGAAGTATTTTGAAAGTGCATCACCTAAGGATCATTTCTGTGAAGTTTCACTGAAATCTGTTGGGCGGTTTCAGAGGAGAAGATTTTTTAAGTGATTGTTCACGGACGGATGGACGGACGGAGGGACGGACGGAGGGACGGACAGACGGACGGACGGACGCCGGACAACGATCGATCACAATAGCTCACCCTGAGCACTATGTGCTCAGGTGAGCTAAAAACAGACCAAAATATCACAAAGACAAGAACTCTGACAAATTTTCATGAATATTAGGCTGAGAATGTGGCCTCTGGAGTAAACACAATGTTTTTCCAAGATTTGCCTGGTTACCTAGTTCTTGAGCCAAATGTGACTCATTTTCAAACTCATCTAAAGATATCATCAAGACAAACATTCTGACCAACTTTCCTGAGTATTAGACTGAAAATGTGGCCTCTATAGTGTAAACAAGGTTTTTCCAGATTTGACATGGTGACCTACTTTTTGCTCAACGCGACTCATTTTCAATCTCTTCCAAGATATGAAGACAAACATTCTGGCCAAGTTTCATGAGTATTGGACTGAAAATGTAGTATCTAGAGTATACACAAGGTAGGATTGGCAACGCTTAACTGAGGTTGCAAAAGCTCAGCTTGAGCACCTTGAGATCGGGTGAGCTAAAAACAGTTCAAACAATTTTTCACAAAAACAGGGGAATGAAAAAAAACATTACAAACATTCATTTTGATTGTATTTAGCACAATATGCAACAAAGTAAAATTAATTCTAAAATCCAGACAAAATAGATTTTTTTTGACAATAAAGACAGACTTAATTCAAAATTGCAATTCTGGCTATTTTTTTGCCTAATTATATCAACTTAGTTCCAACTCAGTTAAAATCAACATTAGGCTGCATCTTTTGTGCTATTTGGTCTTGATCGGCATTTTTGTCTAAAATTAAATGATTGTTGTGACATCTGGCACTTTTAGGCTGAAAGAGACACCATGCTGGGTATCTTTTTTATCAACTGAAAAACTTGAGCACAACTTTTTATTTATGTTTCCAGTATTCAATTTCAATAAACAATCAATCAACAAAGTTTTCTTGGACAAATCAAAGCTATTGTACCCTCAAATCCATAGATAAGAAATTTGATCCAGTGTCTTCTTAAAACCATTTTAAGTCCCATTAATTCGATCAGCAATCAAATCACAGTGTATGAGACTGAATGACTCTGATAGTGCATTGGTTACAATACATTCTAATGTTCAGTAACTCTTAGCAATGGTAAGGGCAACATAAGCTTTTTTAGACAATGTAGATCAGGGTAAAACTTGACAGAATGTACATGGATCTATGCTTTTTGACACTAGGGCAATTATTCTGACCAAAGCAGCCTTAAAACTGGCAAAAATGAGCTATGAGCTCAAATAATGAAATCTGTCTTTGATAAGATGAGAAACATTGTGAGAAAAAGAGGAAATGCTGTTTACAACCATTTTCTACCAGCATTTTCTCCTTTAACCCTTTACCAAACGACAAATCGCCAGCTTTTGCAAAATGACAAAATAAATGTGACTCAGAAATTGAAATTTGTCTTGGGAAGGGTAGAAAACATTGTGGGAAAAGGAGAAAATGCTGGTAACCAGCATTTTCTCCTTTTCCCACAATGTTTTCAAAAGGCTTCTTCTTCAGGGTCGTTTAAAGTCGGGACTGTGTGGTAAAGGGTTAAGGGAGATGTTTTCAAAAGGCTTCTTCCTCAGTTAAGGCTTCTTCCTCAGTTTTTTTAACCACCAAGGACTGTTTGGTAAAGAATTATTTTACTAAATAGCAGTGTAAGATGAGGTACAATCTTAACAGTAAACAAGTCTGCAAGATGCCTCTAATATCTCAGGGTACTTCCTTACTATGCTATAAAGCATTTTCTTCTTCGCCAAAGTGTTTTTTGAAAGGCTAATTTTCCTATGGCTCTTCAAAACTCAAGTGAGTTTGGCAAAGAGTGATTTACATTGCAGTCTATGATAGGATGTAATCAAAAGAGAAAACAAGTCTGCAAGATGTCTCTGATATGAGGATGCAATCTTAATATTGTAAATAACTTACAAGCAATTTTTGATCTGTAGATGCAATGCTTCTAACTACCCCATCAAACGTAGATGACAATTAATCAAAACATCAACTTTTCATATTCATCTCAATAAAAGAAAATTCTTTCCATCTTTTCATCCGCTTAGAGCAGTTCCTGACACCAGGACAACACAAAGTAAACAGATGTCATTAAAGATGAATGGATATATTGACAATTCTTTTTCTCACGTCTTTGGCATTGTAATTTGATTGGGCTGGATCTATGGGTATACAAATAGCGTCTAGACAGTGAGTGGCTTCTCTATTTTTATTTATTGGTAGTTGTATCTGTCTCCCTCCATCACCATCCATGAGATCTTGGGATTTAGGGGTCTTCTGTATTAACCCTTTACCAAATAATCTGCTGTTTTAATTACCCCAAGGAAGAAGGCTTTTGAAAGTATTTTGGAAAAAGGAGAAAATGCTGATAACCGAGACAAACAAGTTCAGGTCAAAAATAAATGAAATTGCAACTTCAAACTAGTGAAAGAAAACCAGAAAACTGCGATTCCCAAACTCAGTTAGCCATTATGGCTTCCACAATGATCAAACAATATACATCCTAGATCAGCACAGTTGTACTGTTTCGCATTTGGTTTTCACTAGTTTTCACAATAGTAGGTGAGGGTCCTAAATGGCCCAGCAATCCAGAGGTTCTTGGATTGATCATTGCTTGCTGCACTTGTCACATGACACTGCACAGCCAAGACTAGTTTTGGTAAAAGCCAGAGTGGTTTTGGACAAGGAAGCTATGACCATTATGTGAAGATCCTTTAACTTTTTACCAGACGACAAAATTTTAGAGTCACCCACATTGAGAGCATTTGCAGACAACACTATAAATGTGGCTCAAATTATTTGATTCATCTCGTAAAGGGTAGATAATATTGTGAGAAAAGGAGAAAGTAGTGGTTACCAGCATTTTCTCCTTTTTCCCCAAAATGTTTCCCAAAGGTGTCTATCTCAGAGTTATTACAACTAGGGATTGTATGGTAAAGGGTTGAGACCCTCTACTGGGTGGCACTGGTGCCAATATAAAGTCCTCACCTGATATGTCATAAATTGAAGGCCCCAGAACCAGTATAAACAAAACAACGTTGATCATTCTTTTGATCCCACAGTACACAGGACCTCCTCCAGGGCCTCATAAGGTCAGTTGGTCAGGTCATCTGAAATACATGAACAAATAATTAAAAATTTTTTCTAAACATTTTAAACAAATTCGTAGATCAATATTAACCCTTACAATGTCATATGAAATATTTTGATTGGCTAACATAAATGTCAAAAGACTGTCCTCAGATTGGCACAAAGATGGGTGCCGAGTTGGTAAGACTGTATCATAGCGGGCAAGATACTTGAGAAGTGCCCAGTCAAGGGATGTAGTCTTTCTCTCACAAATTTTGAAAGGGTCTTCTATAAGTTTATGGGACATAATATGTGTCCTTTCTGACTAAACCTCTGCAGAATATTGCTTGAAAGAGATTAGCTATTTACCAAGCAATTCCATTTCTAAGGGACCAATATAAGGGAAAGGCTTTTGAAAATACTGTTTTTATGGTGTATACAATAATAGAAAATCTTTACCCTTTTACCACATGATCCCAAGTTTTAACGACCCTAAGGAAGAAGCCTTTGAAACTAGAGACCCTTGAGGGCCTGAATTGCTCTACTGGCATTGATTTTGCTTTTTTTTCTAGCATACATAATGAATTCATGATGCAAAAAGGAAAAAAGGAAACACACAAAAAAATGGAGGGGGAGGTGTTGTTGCAACTGGACTTGAACCCAATAGGACAGCATAAGTATGCATGGTGAATCGAACAAATAGTGAAAAAAAAATTGAAGTACAGTTTCTCAAAACCAATTGATTGGAATCCAGCCGAATTTGATAGGGTGTCAGTGCTCATTGTTTTAAATAATCCCTGCAAGTTTCAAAAAAATGTGACAAATAATGTGGACTGTGTTGTGTAAACAACACTAAATCATCAAATTGCTGCTTTTCCTAAATTAATTGCTAGATTTTCTTCATTTTCAATAAAGTTCAATCCCTTGACAATACAAGTTATCTTTGCAAGTTTCAAAAGAATTTAATAAAAAATGTGACTTAATTGCGTAAACAAGAAATGTTACTTATCAAATTCAAATGGCTCCTTTCCCCATACTGACTGTCATTTTTTTTTTTTTCAAAATCAATAGAATTCAAGCTAATGATAATATAAAGCAACTGTGCAAGTTTCGTGAAAATTCAACCACAACTGCTGACGTTATTGCATAATCTAGACTTGTAGATTTTCAAATTTAATTGGCTACTTTTCCCATACTTATTATTGAATTTTTTTTAAAATAAACAGGGTTCAAGCTATTGATGAGATAAACAAACTCTGCAAGTTTCATGAAAATCTGACCACAAATGCAGATTAAATCGTGTAAACAAGAAATTGAAATTTTGAACTTTACATGGCTACTTTTCCCGCACTGACTGTCAGATTTTTTTTCGAAATCAGTACGGTTCTACCTATTGATCAGATAAACAAACTGTGCAAGTTTCAAGAAAAACTGACCACAAATGCAGACTTTATCATGTAATCAAGAAATTGATATGTTGAATTTTTAATGGCTACTTTTCCTACACTGTCAATTTTTTTTTTTCAAAATCAATAGAATTCAAGCTATTGATCAGATAAACAAACTCTGCAAGTTTCACGAAAATTTGACCACAAATGAAGAAACTGACATTTTGAACTTTAAGTGGCTACTTTTCCCACACTGATTGTCAGATTTTTTTTAAAATAAATAGGGTTCAAGCTATTGATGAGATAAACAAACTCTGCAAGTTTCATGAAAATCTGACCACAAATGCAGACTTTATCACGTAAACAAGAAATTGAAATTTTAAACTTCAAATGGCTACTGTTCACATACTGTTTGTCAGATTTTTTTCAAAATCAATAGGGTCTGAGGTATTGATGACATAAACAAACTCTGCAAGTTTCATGAAAATCCAACCAGAAATGCAGATTTTATCGCATAAACAAGAAATTGAAATTTTGAACTTTAAATGGCTACTTTTCCGGCGCTAAATGTCAGATTTTTTCAAAATCGATAGGGTTCAAGCTATTGATGAGATAAACAAACTCTGCAAGTTTCACGAAAATCCGATCACAAATGAAGACTTTATCACGTAAACAAGACTAACTGACGGATGGACGATGGAAACCATACCATGACATAAGCTCTGCTGGCTTACAGCCAGTAGAGCTAAAAATGTGGGAAAAGGAGAAAATGCTGGTTTCCTTTATTTTCTCCCTTTCCCACAAAGTTTCTAACTTATCAAAGCCAAATTTTACCAGTAATTTCTTGTGGGTAGCTTTTTTTCCCTTTGTATCACATTTATGAGGCATTATTTATCTCAGAAAATTACAATAATCCTATTTGATAATGATCTTACATGACAAAAGGTTTTCCTCACAAATTTTTTCCCGCCATGAGCATAATGCTACAAACAAGAGGGCCATGATGGCCCTGTATCGCTCCACTGGCTTATAAATATAAACCATGAAGAGAAGTCTTCACTATATAAGCCCTTATAAAACTTTGACCCCAGGGCTACAGTCGGACTAAATGGGGAATATGTGTATTAGAAGAATAACGTGCCAAATCTGGGGGTTCTTGGCCTTATGGCTAGTAACAAGACGGTTTCTGAACTTTTCACTCCATAAACCCATGTAAAACTTGTGACCCCTGGTGCAGGGCCAAACTTGATCCTAGGGCTGTAACTTGGGCCCTCTTTGTAGTTGTCCACTAGATAATGCTATAATTATGCAAAATTTGGTAGCCTAAGCCTTATGGCTATGTACACCAAGATTTAAAAGTTTTCCCTATGTAAGCCTATGTAAATCTTGTGAAAACCCCCCCTCCCCCAGCATGAGGCCAAATTGACCCCTGGACTATAATTTGGGCACTTTTGGTAGACCCCAACTAGATCAAGCTAAATGCAAAATTTGGTAGCTCTAGGCCTTATGGCTAGGTACAGAAAGATTTTTAAAGTTTTCTCTATATAAGCCTATGTAAAACTTGTGACCCCTGGCGCAGAGCCACTTTTCACCCCAGGGCTATAATTTCAAGACACATGATAGAGGTCTACTACATAAAGCTACATGCCAAATTTGGTAGCCCTATGCCTTATGGTTTGAGACAAGAAGATTTTTTAAGTTTTCTCTATATAAGCCTATGTAAAACTTGTGACCCCTGGCGCAGAGCCAATTTTGACCCCAGGGCTATAATTTCAAGAAACATGATAGAGGTCTACTACATAAAGCTACATGCCAAATTTGGTAGCCCTAAGCTTTATGGTTTGAGACAAGAAGATTTTTTAAGTTTTCTCTATATAAGCCTATGTAAAACTTGTGACCCTTGGCACAGAGCCAATTTTGACCCCAGGGCTATAATTTCAAGAAACATGATAGAGGTCTACTACATAAAGCTACATGCCAAATTTGGTAGCCCTATGCCTTATGGTTTGAGACAAGAAGATTTTTAAAGTTTTCTCTATATAAGCCTATGTAAAACTTGTGATCCCTGGCGCAGAGCCACTTTTCACCCCAGGGCTATAATTTCAAGAAACATGATAGAGGTCTACTACATAAAGCTACATGCCAAATTTGGTAACCCTATGCCTTATGGTTTCAGACAAGAAGATTTTTAAAGATTTCCAATATTTTTCAGTTTTGTTGCCATGGCAACCAGAGTTTTTGAAGGAATCAAATTCTTTCAAGAAATTCTGAAGAGGACCATGGCAGGATCATTTCTGTGAAGTTTCATGAAAATTGGATGGGTAGTTTCAGAGAAGAAGATGTTTGAAATAAAAGTTAACGCACAGACGGACGGACGGACGGACGGACGCACGACGGACACCGGGCCATGACATAAGCCCGCTGGCCTTCGGCCAGTGGAGCTAAAAATGACCACAATACTTTGGCCTTGGTTAATGTGTTCACAAATTCAGCAAGGGATTCCAATTTTTACTGTCAAGATAAGAAAATTACAGTTAATACCGGTACCTTCCAATAAAATCTACCCTCTGTGACATTTTAGTCTACACTTTGTGACCTTAAGTCTTGAACATGCCACACTTGTTAGAAGGTGACCTAAAGGCTAAAAACAGACATTGCAGACAAACAGTTTTAAATAATTTCTAAACAATGATCTTCTCCTTGTTTTCTCACTAATATTTTCCTCCACAGGATTATCTTATTTAGAAGCCTTAAAGTCACATTTGCTTTAAGTTTGCCAAAGGAAAAAAAAGGTTAATTTACACACAGCAAGAAAAGCCATAATAACTAGTTCATAAAACAGGGCTTTTATTTCTCAGTTAATGGACACAGGAAATGAAAACAGTTCTACAAACTCAATTAACAGCTCCCCCATTCAATGGCTTTGTTGTCTACTAAGTCAGCCTCCCAGCCATGCAGACATAATTATTTTGAGCTTCACTTTGACTTCGATGAGCAGAATATAGTAGCAAATTGATGACATTCAGACTAACTTACTCTACATTTAATTTTGCTACAGTATTGTAATATTTTATTATATCTCTGCTGAGAATCTGTGCGTACGCTGATGAACAGTTGATGAACTTTAACAAAGGCTGCTCATGATGGTGCATCATTTGTTCATCAGTGTTCATCATCTTGTTCATGATAGTTACAGTTCATTGTTGTTTGACAGTCTTGTGACAGCATAAAAGTTTCAAGACTATGCAAATTGTGCAGTTTGACCTTTGATCTTACTGATACTTAATGCCTGGTTTACATTTGCCATGGGTGCCTTGCAATTTGTTTGCCTTTGATTTTCCATAATTTTTCAGGCAATGCAGGTGGCTGGTCAGACTATGTTTATGTGATTGCATTATGTAGATGACAAACATGTGACTTCTTGTGCTATCTTCCTGCAACGGATTAGGCAAAGCAGTATGGAAATCATAATGGTCATTGTGCAGTCTCTGCAAAAAAATCACATGGGCAGCTTGCTGTAGCTGTCAATTGAGGCCATACAATTATCCCACAATTTCACCGTGTAGCCTCTCTACCTTGCCAGAGCTGGGATTATGCGATGCTTTCTCTTGCTACAACTTGTCTCTTGGCTATGGGCTTGCATTTTTTAAAATTTGTCAATGGTTGGATATTAACAAAATCATAGGGGATACAGTGCAATATTGTAATTATATGGCTATCATATCGAGGCTGTATGGAGAGACTGTTATAGGCATTGTAGGGCACCTTAACCTTGATTGCAGTCAAATGTTAGAACAGATAACTGTCCCCAGAGGCAATTTTAGCTTTCACTGGTCGCCTCTGGGCAAAGTAGAATGTCCAAATAAGAAAAGACGCACTGTAAATGTCTTATTACTGAGACTTGCCAAATGTAAACTAGGCATTTAGAAGTCTGGTAAAAGAAGTCTGAAAACTACCAAAAGATCAACCCTTTACTACACAATGCCTCCTTTTAACGACTATGGGAAAGAAGCCTTTTGAAAACATTGTTGGAAAAAGAGAAAATGCTAGTAACCAGCGTTTTCCCCCTTTTCCCACAATGTTTTCTACCCTATCAAAGAAAAACTGCACCATTTGAGCCACGATGAAATTGTCATTTGCAAATGCTTTCAATTTGGACAAGGCTAAAATTTTGTAGTTGGATATTACAGGGTTAATTGGGTTTTGTCTAGAGATATGATTGAATGGTGTTTTACTCTGCTTTCAACAATATTTCAGTCATACTATGGCAACAGCTCACATATTCATACATTTCCTGGTTTTGACCAGATATAAAATTCATGTTTTGTACACTAGTTACCATACTATCACCCTGGAAGTATCACTTAATACAGGCCTATAAAGTTGTTTGAATTAACCCTTCAAACAATCACCGGTTTTAATGACCCTGCAGTCAGGAAGCCTTTTGAAAACCTTGTGGGAAAAGGAGGAATGCTGGTAACCAGCATTTTCTCCTTTTCTCATAATGTTTTCTACCCTTTCAAAGAAGATGTTTACCAGCATTTCTCCATTTCCCACAATGTTTCCAAAACTCCTTTTCCTTGGCGGTCATTAAAACTTGGGGTAAGGCGTTAACAGTGTAGCCTTCATTGCACAACCAAGGATGATACATATTTAACCCAATGAAAATTATTGGTTGGCCCCCATCATTCTTCACAATAATTTCCATACATTTAGATGCAGTATGTATTAGACTTAGATGCATTTTAACACCTTATTGTTTACTTTTGGTCTTAATTGTGGCTTTAATTTTGGATGTTTTCAAAGACTTTCAGAAAGTTGAGAGGAATATAATGACTGACTCTTTTATTTCACTGTTTTATATTAGATTTCAAGCCATAAAAGACAGACTCTCTCATTTTAACCCTTTACCACACGACAAAATTGTAGACTTGTCCAAATTGGCAGCATTTGCAGGCAACAATTTTAACATGGCTCAAATGACTGAATTTCTCTTTGATAGTGTAGAAAACATTGTGGGAAAAGGAGAAAATGCTGGTAATGAGCATTTTCTCCTTTTCCAACAATGTTTTCAAAGGGCCTCTTTTCCAGGGTCGTTAAAACTTGGGATGGTGTGGTAAAGGGTTAATCAAGCTTTAGGTTGCATAATTATGTTATCAAAAGTAACTAAAAGACAATAGATTTCCAAATCCAATTTACAAGTGCAGTAAAACCATGGAACTCTCTCTCTGTTATACTATGTTTGATAGAAGTCAGCTTCTCATTTTGTCAAAATTTATACTCCACAGATTTCATGTAATTTAACTGTCTTTATTCAACATCCCTAAAACTTTACCACACACTCCCCAGTTTAAATGGCCCTGAAAAATAGGGCTTTGACACCATCGTGGGAAATTGAGAAATTGCTGGTAACCATCCTTTTCTCCTTTTCCCTCTAAGTTTTCTACCCTATCAATGACAGAAGTCATCATTTGAGCTACATTAATTTAGGATTTAGGGTGCAACGTACAAAATGACGACTTGATGGAAACTACCACGAACAAACAGCAAAGCTTGAAGAAAAGCACTGCAGTGCAGGTGCCAATGCTTGGCTGTAGTTGCTTTTAGTGAATATTCTAAGTCAAAATAGGGGATAACTGGGTCAAAAAAAATTTGCTGGTTATCTGCCCCAGTTGTATGGGTTCCTCTTTTGATAGTTAACAACTAGTCCAGATTTGAAGTAAATATCGTCAGTTATGAGAGATGTCATAAAATGTCAGAGTATATTTTTGCACAACTGCACAGATGACGATACAGATGACGACATTGCCAGGGCTATTACAATACCTCAACATTTTCTTTGAAAATAGCCAAGATAATAAGCATGAATATATGAAAACAAATTTGATACAAGACCAGAACTTAAGTTCATAACATGTAGGTAACAACATTTAATTTGTTTGTTTGTATGGTGTTTAATGCCGTTTTCAACATTACCAGTATTTCAGTAATTCGTGGCAGCCACGGTGCATCTATCAAGTTCAATGCTTTCCTTGAGTTTCTTTTACCAGTAATTTGCACAATATTCTTCTCAAGCCACTGGCTGCTTTCCCACATAACCATCTTTAAAAAAATGATCAGTGGTGAGCAAGGAATAAATACTGTTGCAGTGACTTTCATCAATCCTTGGAAAGATTTTAATTGGCTGAGCTGGAGATTCGAAACTGGGCAACCTCTTGGTCTCGAGTCCTGACAGTACATCACCAGCTGTGCACTGAGCTAAAAAAGTGTATCCTATTTCGCTGCTATATTATTTTTAAGGAAATAAATAAACTAATAATCCTTTAGCACACAATCCTAAGTTTTCATGACATTGAGGTAAACTGGTTTTGAAAACATTGTGGGAAAATTTTCCACAATATTTTCTACCATATCAAAGACTAATTCCAACCTTTCAGCCCTATTCAATTTGTCTTCTAATACTGTGCAAAGTGCTGGTAAAAGACACTTTAGGAACACATGATTAGGTGCACTGGCTGCCACATAATGTAACTGAATTAATGCTGGAAGAGGCATTACACACTTTGCAAAAACATCTCTAAATAATTCCATACAAACTGTCGAAAATTAGGGGCTACATGTAGCAGAGATGTTGAGTTAACCCTTATCCTACTAAATAAGTTTAAATCAAACTTTCATGCCGATAATGGAATCCGGATAATGCTACTTCAAAGTCATTTTTTTGGATGAAAATCTCTCCTTATCATACAGTGCAGATCCAAGATCAGACTGCATGTTCTGTGCAGTCTGATCTTGATCAACACTGTCCGCAAATTAGGTCAGTGAGTCGAGCTTAGCAGCCTAAGGGTTAAATCTAGGAGATGCATTACATTTCAACATCCTCAATTTCCCTGTGGGCATGTTTTTGTTGGAAATAGACATTTAATCATGAAAACAGTCTAAACTCTCAAACTGCCACTAAGGAAATGAAAGAACACAATTTGTTGGCAGGAAAGACAGAAATAGCACAAACCAATTGCTGTTTAAGCTACAATCTATTCCACAACATTGGACTGTGTAGATCCAAGATTAGACTACACATCCTGTGCAGTCTGATCTTGATATACACTGTCCACAAAAGCCTCTTATATTGGCCCTAGTATGCCAAGAGTCACAATTATGGCTCAGTCAGAGTAAAATGCGGCAGTACACCCAAAAGAAAAATACAGCATTTAGATATTTATAATTGAAGAAGAGTAGCAATTATACTGGCATCCAGGGATTTGTTTAAAGGTGGAAGTCTTTGAATGAATCTTTTATTTGGTTTTAATAAAGCCTGATATCAAAGATTTGTATGCCATAGTTTACTTCCTCAAGTGATTTACTTTTCTTTTTTATCTTAACTCTTTCCAAGACAAAAACTTTTGGACTCATCCATACACTGAAAGCATTTTCAGACAACAAAATTAACTCTTTATCGCACAAGACAAGTTTTAATGCCTCTAGGAAATTAGACTTTTGAAAACATTGTGGGTAAAGGAGAAAATGCTGGTAACCAGCATTTTCTCCTTTTCCCACAATGTTTTCTAACCTTTCAGAAACAAATCCTATCATTTGAGCCACATATTTAGTTTGTCGTTTGCAAGTACTTTGAATTTGGGCTAGTCTAAAATTTTGTCATCTAGTAAAGAGTTAAAGGGAGCTGTTAGGATTTTGTGCCTTTAATAAAAAAATTCTTCTGTAAAAGGATAAATACAACTACAGTCAAGCCGCGTTTCTCCGGGCTCCATAATTCCGGAAATCTCAGGATCCAGACAAAAACATCAGGGAACAGATATTTTCTGTACAAATTTTACTTTTTATTCCAGAAATCCGTGTTCTGGAACGAGAATGAAAAAATCAGAAACAAAGGGTTAAAAATTAGTACAAACCTTATCTGATAAACTGGACATGGCCTGACTGTGTATCACACAATTTAAACTGGTACCCATTGTATCTCTGTAACAGTCCAATAGATACAAAGATCGATAACAGGCTACCAGTTTACACACAATTTGGACTTGTTATTTTCCCCGTTACCATAGACTGGTTATCATAAATATCATAAATAAAGTCTACTTCGAGCAATTTCGGACTGGTGCGTCGTTAATAACACAGGTATCAGTCTAACTAGTGTCATTTGTTGCAGACGATTTTCACATGTTTTCAAAACACACATGTTAATTAGTAGTGTTTTCGAAAACTGTTAAACGACGTTCTCGTGCCACTGATAATTGTCAATTTAACAGATTATCCTTACACAAAATACTGAAGTGCCAACTCCATGCTTTTGTTGTTTAATTATTACTGGATCTACTTGATTATAGTAACGATCGCTAAAAGAACAGCTGTAATGTCCGCAAAGATTTTGTGGGCATTTTAAACTCATCTTTCAAAATTAAAGGTAAAACTAAAATATGAACATACCGGCTGCTTGCATATTCAATAATCCTTCGTTTCAAAAACAAATATTTTCAATTTAAATGGTTAACCATAAAAAAAAAAACCAGTTTGAATCATGTGTTACTTGAGATGTTTATGCTCCCAAAAGTACACAAAAAATGGCCGCCAAACACGATAAATTTCGTTAGGTTTTTCGAAAATATTTTACTTCTAACAGACTATAAAGATGATTGAAAATATGCCCGTCTTTCATATCGAATCAATTGGCAATCAATATTCTCAATTACTTATTGCCATTTTACCACTTTGAAAGTACAATTATCAGAAGTCAACAGAATGTCTACACCTCCAGCAAAAGACAACAAGTTAAAGTTTCGACTTCCGTGAAAAAAGACATTTGTCAGTACAAAGAAGACCATCCAAGAAAGCACTATCGCGGGAATTCGACAACACATCAGGTACATTTAAAATACTGTGCATGTCGTGTTTTCTTTTTGTTTCGCCCTTTTCATGGTGTTTTCAAGTCGTAAATGTGCTGAGATTTACAAGTGCACCTGTTCGCACGATAGGTATGCATGTGCATGTAATAAGTTACAAGGAAAAAGCTATGTACAAAAACACACAAATAACAAAAAAGGAAAAATGCAAATTTATGACACCCTTTATTCTATAAATCTGAACAATCATAGAAGCAATAATGACATGTATACATGTGCTTGTGTAAAACATACGCTGTTGTAATTCTTACGATGCACAGTGTCCCTTATCAATATGGAGGGTACTGACCTAGCTTAAGCTGGATGCCGTGCCAGTAATCCCAGTTCGTTCATCCAGAAATACGGCTGATCCGGAAATATTCATAGGAAACCGAAATGTCCGGATAAACAAGGCTCGACTGTAGATATACTTTTCTTTACAATCATGTAGACATTACAATTATATTCATTAAACAAGAGGGCCATGATGGCCCTGTATCGCTCCACTGGCTTATAAATATAAACCATGAAGAGAAGTCTTCACTATATAAGCCCTTATAAAACTTTGACCCCAGGGCTACAGTCGGACTAAATGGGGAATATGTGTATTAGAAGAATAACATGCCAAATTTGGGAGTTCTTGGCCTTATGGCTTGTAACAAGACAGTTTCTGAACTTTTCACTCCATAAACCCATGTAAAACTTGTGACCCCTGGTGCAGGGCCAAACTTGGGCCCTCTTTGTAGTTGTCCACTAGATAATGCTATAATTATGCAAAATTTGGTAGCCTAAGCTTTATGACTCTGTACACCAAGATTTAAAAGTTTTCCCTATGTAAGCCTATGTAAATCTTGTGAATCCCCCCCCCCCACAGCATGAGGCCAAATTGACCCCAGGACTATAATTTGGGCACTTTTGGTAGACCCCAACTAGATCAAGCTAAATGCAAAATTTGGTAGCTCTAGGCCTTATGGCTAGGTACAGGAAGATTTTTAAAGTTTTCTCTATATAAGCCTATGTAAAACTTGTGACCGCTGGGGCAGAGCCAATTTTAACCCCAGGGCTATAATTTCAAGAAACATGATAGAGGTTTACTACATAAAGCTACATGCCAAATTTGGTAGCCCTATGCCTTATGGTTTGAGACAAGAAGATTTTTAAAGTTTTCTCTATATAAGCCTATGTAAAACTTGTGACCCCTGGGGCAGAGCCAATTTTGACCCCAGGGCTATAATTTCAAGAAACATGATAGAGGTCTACTACATAAAGCTACATGCCAAATTTGGTAACCCTATGCCTTATGGTTTCAGACAAGAAGATTTTTAAAGATTTCCAATATTTTTCAGTTTTGTTGCCATGGCAACCAGAGTTTTTGAAGGAATCATATTCTTTCAAGAAATTCTGAAGAGGACCATGGCAGGATCATTTCTGTGAAGTTTCATGAAAATTGGATGGGTAGTTTCAGAGAAGAAGATGTTTGAAATAAAAGTTAACGCATGGACAGACGGACGCACGCACGCCATGACATAAGCCCGCTGGCCTTCGGCCAGTGGAGCTAAAAAGTGCAATTCTGAGCATATAAATAATGGTAGTCTTTTTCAATTGGTAACTTTGTTTTATTATTGCATCAGACATGTGATTAGCAGCATTTTCTCCTTTTCCCACAATGTTTTCAAAAGCCCTCTTTCTTAGGGTCGTTAAAATTTAAGGAACTGTGTGGTAAAGAGTTAAATCTATATATTTTAGTTGCTGCACATTGTCTACAAATAAGCTGTGTGGTAATAGCTTCATCCATTTTTCTCATCCTACAAAAAGCTAGATTTTCCAGTGTTTTCCTCTTCAAAAAAATAGACTTCCCTTCCTTTTCCTTTAGTTTCTTGTTCAGTCTTACTGTCATGTCTAACATAAACCTGTGTGGTAATAGCTTTGGCCATTTTCCCCCAAAAAAGGCTCTGGCAGAATTATATCAATTAGAATCATTATCCTGATGGCCTAATAGGGCATATGGGGGTT
This sequence comes from Tridacna gigas, assembly GCA_945859785.2. NCBI lineage: Eukaryota > Metazoa > Mollusca > Bivalvia > Cardiida > Cardiidae > Tridacna > Tridacna gigas. The sequence goes on along the minus strand of OX244030.2, from coordinate 43,117,928 downwards.
AGCCAATCACAAAATAATTGAAAAAAGGAGGAAAAGTCACCCAAACTATATAATTATGTGTTCCACTTGAACCAAATATTCACAAGCAATTTACCGACCTGATAAATTACTTTTTATCAAGACTTAATCAGATTTTACTAGTGATTTGTCTCCAGTAATCCTGCTTGAAAAAATGGGTGTAGGACAAAAGTACCATAGGATGAAAGCCCTAAAGGACATTTAAAGCCTCATGGACATAACCCTGTAGGACAATTTTAAGCCCACTTGGACAATTGCTCCATGGGACAAAAGCCCCATGCTACTAAATTGAGTACTACATTATGAACAATAACTTCATATCCTCAATTTGCAATCGCAATATGCTTCTACTGATCAGTTATTTCTGATCTAGCTGCAGAGAACTATAATTGAGCTGATATATAATTCATGATACTTTCCTTGAGTTTTAAATGACCAAAGATATATCAGTGATAATCATTCAAAATATAGTAGATGAGCTTTGAATTCTGATCTGTAGTGTTTTAAAAAGAACAGACGGGACATTTGGTAACCGTTTGGTAAACCTCATTTTCTGTTGATTATTCCTACTTTACAAGGATTTTTTTCAAATATGTAATTTCTTTAATCAGAGATTAAAGACAGTGAATAAACATACAACGTCATGTACATGCAAATTTGCACATTAAATGCTAATTATCTAATTAATTAATTATATATATATATACACACACACACACACACACACACACACACATGCCCCCTACCTTTTTATCTTTTATATATACACACACACACACACACACACACACACCTACCTTTTTATCTTTTATCTTATTAAAAAAGTCTTATGATTTAATCCTTAATATTATATCAGTCAATTAAAACCCTATCTTTTTTCTCATAAGCAGACAGTAAAGTGCATGCTGGGGCTTTTGGCCTGTCAGGTTTTTGTCCTGGGTCTGTGTTCACCAACCATTCTTAAGAACCTTCTTAGGCTTATTCTCCAGAATTTTCTAAATTTGAAAGAAACATAACATCTGACTGGCTAAACCATTTGGCTAAAGGTTTAGCCAATCAGAAAATGGTTTAGCCAATCAGAAGTTGTGTAACATTCAAATTTAGAAAATCTTGGCGATTTAGGCTAAGACTGTTCTTAAGAATGGTTGATGAATAGTCAGACCCTGGTGCTTTTGCCTGTAGCCCTGTAAAAAATGGTCCAAGCTAATGGACAGATATTTTCTTTTAGTTTAAAAGGAGTTGTGGGCCACTAAAGCCTGATTTTAAATATCAAATCAATAGTATGACAATTTTTTTTAGATTTTTAGGGCCCTTTTAAATGACTGAAAATGCACACACAGTTTTGGAGCAGGAGGACACTGGAATCAGGCTTTCTGTCTGTACAATTGTCCAATAGTAAATGCAAAGTTTTGGCTGACACTGAACCCTTTACCCAACAATCCCATGTTTTAATAGCCATGAAGAGAAATGACTTTTGAAACAATAGTATGAAATGGAGAAAATGCTATTTTCCACATTCTCAACTTGAAAATATCTTTTATCTTATCAGAGAGCTAAATGTATATTATATGTACAACAACAATTTTCATCATAATTGGTCACCTATCATTACAGAAGTTATGCCCCTTTGATTTTCCTCCTTATAAAGGGACAGACAAAAGGTGTAAGATTTTTTTTTGGCCAGCAACAATTACTGTGAGTCTAGTTTATTCAGTCTCATATGTATGGCATAATTTATTGTATCATGCGACTCTAACTCTTAACCACACGACAAAATTTTAGGCTTGTCGATTTTAATTGAAAGCATTTGCAGATAACCTAAGATGTATCAAATGATGGGATTCGTCTTTTGACAGAGTAGATCAACCACAGCAGAGTTATAATCTCTTTCAAGGACAGCACAGTATCTCAATGATAGGTCTAAGAATCAGTTTATAATACTCACTTTACACTTTTATCACAGAATGACAAAAAATATCTTATCAATAGCAATACAATTGTCTTCCATTAGCAGGGTCCTGTTTTAGAAGTTGGCAGATTATCTAATCTTATCTGATATGCCATGATCCAATTTGCCTCACCTCTTGTACAGCCCATAAGTATACTTGAGTATATCCAATATCAATTATACAGCTGCCACAAGCATCTCCAAAAACACAAGCAGTTGACTCTTTATCAAATTACAACATTTTAGACTCATCCAAATTAAAAGCATTTGCAGATGACAAAATTAATGTGACTCAAAAATTAAAATTTGTTTTGGCAAGGGTAGAAAATGTTGTGGGAAAAGGAGAAAATGCCGGTTACCAGTATTTTCTCCTTTTCCCACAATGTTTTCAAAAGGCTTCTTTCTCAGGGTTGTGAAAACTCGGGGGTTGTGTGGTAAAGCTTTAAGTACTCTATTGTTCACATTTACATTGTATTATGATGAATGTACTGAACATTTTGATACAGCTTCTTAGTGATCAGGCACAATGACCTGAAAGCATCCTAAAGCAGCTATTAATTTCGTTAAAAAATTCAGGCAGATGTGACATGTATAATGCAGAATAATTCCATTCATGTATGAAAACAACAGATGTATAATAACAGATCTATATAGAATGATCTACCTGTTCCTGAAATACAAACAGGTGCAAATCACCATTATCAGTTGAACAAGCAACTAGATTTGGTCCTTTTTCTATCTGATTTACAAGTCATACAACAGTGTGTAAAAGGTAACGGTATCTTGGCTGTCATGGGTTAACAGAATCTGTCCTAGATAGTCTTCTAGAAAAAAAGATGAAGCTAGAAGAAATTGCTTTAACCCTTTACCACACAATCCCAACTTTTAACGACACGAGAAAGAAAGCTTTTGAAAACAATGTGGGAAAAGGAGAAAATGCTGGTAACCAGCATTTTCTCCTTTTCCCACAATGTTTTCTACCCTTCTGAAAACAAATTTCAATTTTTAAGCCACATTTACTTTGTCATCTGCAAATGCTTTCAATTTGGGCAAGTCTAAAATTTTGTCGTCTGGTAAAGAGTTAAGCTAATAAATCAGACATAAGCAAGCAAAAAGTAACAAGTGACATTTGACTGTGCAGGTGTTATTGTGGAAATAAGGCCAAGACAACAGATCTGTATACTTTAGTACCCTAAAAAGTACTAAAATTAGGATTATAGCACACAAGCTGTCTTGTTTTACCATTATTTTAAGAACCAAGAAAAAGATGGCTCACTTTTTGAAAACTTTGTGGGGAAAAAAAGAAAATGCTGTTTTCTATGTTTTCAAATGCAAAAAATATTACAAATGAGCCACACTGAATTGACCCTTGTGTACCCATTGAAATCTTGTGCACACTCTACAGGCCAGATTTTCAGTCCAAAACTTTGGGAGTTTGATCAAAATGTTTGTCATAATGACATCTCAGACAAATTCTAAAATTCTACAGCTGAAACAGAATGTTATTGGGAGAAAGGATTAAGGATATGCATACTGCAGAAATTCAATTCACATGATTTACTTTAACTTCTTTTGTCTTCAGTCCAGAACTAAATTATGCATGAAGTGTACAAAGAAGTAGAGAATAAAGCAGTCATTACATGGTAATTAATCAAATTAAGATAAAATTACTGCATCCTAATTTTGGTTTTAGTTTTCACTTCAATTTTCCAACTTTTTTCAGTCCTCTTCCTCTTGTAGATGTATTTTTTCTGTCTGCACCTGTTGCAATGGCATAATGTGGAATAACAAAGAGGAGGGGGTATGGCAACTATAAACTTTTTGACTGGCTACATGAACTCAATCTTACCACATGACAAAATTTTTTACTTGTCCAAACTGAAGGTAGTTTTAGGTAGTTTATCTGCTTATGATGAAAAACTTAGATATGACTCAAACAATTGTATTTATAATGGTTGAAACCATAATGGAAAAAGGATCCAATCATTAAAGGCATTTTCATTGTCTTTTTTGGGTATACTATGAAGACACTGGAATATTGCAGAAACTAGGTATTTGCACTGAACAAATTTTCTACCTGAAAGGTATTTTTTTAGCTTTGGAAACAAAAATAAGTCACAAGGGGCAAGGTCAGGTGAATACCACAGGTGGAAGAGCACAATGACTTTTTCCTGCTTCAGAAAGTCGTGCACCTCATGCAAAAGACAATGACTGAAATTGATGGTTTACACACGTTGAAATAGAGTTTACAGAAAATGAATTCCTAGCGTCTTCATAGTATACCTGAACAAGAGGGCCGTGATGGCCCTGGAGTCGCTCACCTGAGCCTTTTGACCAAGCACAACCAATTTCCGTCTTGTGAGATATATGTATTACCAAACAATAAAATTTTAAACTCATCAGTCTGAACCTTCTGCATAAAACAAATAATATGTGGATCAAGCTATGGGACTGGTCTCTCAAAGGGGTAGAAAACATTGTGAAAAAGGGAAAAAATGCTGGATACCAGCATTTTCTCATTTTCAAAGAGTGTTTTCAAAAGGCTTCTTTCTGAGAGTCATTCATACACTAGGTTTTTCTAAGATTTCACCTAGTGACCTAGTTTTTCAGCCAACATAACACATTTTCAAACTGGTCCAAGATCTCATTAGGACAAACATTCTTTCCAAATTTCAAGAGTATTGGACTGAAAATGTGGCCTCTACAGCGTACACAAAAATTTTCTAAGATCTGACCTAGTGACCTAGATTTTGACCCAACATGACCTATTTTCAAACTCATCCAAGATATTACCAAGGCAAACATTCTGAGCAACTTTAAAAGAGTATTGAACAAAAAACGTAGCCACAACAGTGTACACATGGTTTTTCTAAGATTTGACCAGGTGACCTAGTTTTTGACCCCACATGACCCATTTTCAAATGCTACTGAGATATCATCGAGACAAACATTCTGACCAACTTTCAAGAGTATTAGACAGAAAATGTGGCTTCTGGAGCTTACACAAGGTTTTTCTAAGATTTGACCTAGTGACCTAGTTTTTCACCCATCATGACCCATTTTCAAACTAGTCAGAGATATTATCAAGGCAAACATTCTGACCACCTTTCAAGAGTAGTGGACAGAAAATATGGCCTCTAGAGCATACACAACGTTTTTCTTAGATTTGACTTGGTGACCTAGTTTTCGACCCAACATGGCACATTTTCGTACTATTTCAAGATATAATCAAGACAAACATTCTGACCATTTTTCAAGAGTATTGGACTGAAAATGTGGCCTCTATAGTGTACAAAAGGTTTTTCTAAGATTTGACCTAGTGACCTAGTTTTTGACCCCACACCACCCAATTTCAATCTTGTTCGAGATTTTATCAAGACAAACATTCTGACCAAATTTCACAAGTATCTGACTGAAAATGTGGCCTCTACAGCACACACAAGGTTTTTCTAAGATTTGACCTAGTGACCTAGTTTTTGATCCCACATGACCCAATTTCGAACTCGTCCAAGATTTTATCAAGACAAACATTCAGACCAAATTTCACAAGTATCTGACTGAAAATGTGGCATCTAGAGCGTACACAAGGTTTTTCTAAGATTTGATCTAGTGACCTAGTTTTTGACCCCACATGACCCAATTTCCAACACGTCCGAGATTTTATCAAGACAAACATTCTGACTAAGTTTCATGAGGATCGGACTGAAAATGTGGCCTCTAGAGCGTACACAAGGTTTTTCTAAGATTTGACCTAGTGACCTAGTTTTTGACCCCACATGACCCAATTTTGAACTTGTCCGAGATTTTATCAAGACAAACATTCTGACCAAGTTTCATGAGGATCGGACTGAAAATGTGGCCTCTAGAGTGTACACAAGGTTTTTCTAAGATTTGACCTAGTGACCTAGTTTTTGACCCCATATGACCCAATTTTGAACTTGTCCGAGATTTTATCAAGACAAACATTCGCACCAAATTTTCACAAGTATCTGACTGAAAATGTGGCATCAAGAGCATACACACGGTTTTTCTAAGATTTGACCTAGTGACCTAGTTTTTGACCCCACATGACCCAATTTCGAACTTGTCCGAGATTTTATCAAGACAAACATTCTGACCAAGTTTCATGAGGATTGGACTGAAAATGTGGCCTCTAGAGCGTACACAAGGTAAAAAGTTGACGACGGACGACGCACGACGGACACAGCACGATCACAATAAAAGACTATGAAAGTGCCTTCAGAGATTGGATCCAGAAACTGAAACTTTGTATATCTGTTGGAGGTGAATACTTTGAGGGACCAAAATAAAAATTTCAGTGAAACCTACGAAGAATCAAATTTTAGGTGCTTAGATGCATTCATATTTGAACACTCCTTGTAGTTAACATATTTGGTCTGATAGCCACATCACATTTTCAGTTTAACAAGCATTCTGATAGTATTGCATAGAAATACACAGTCCCCTACTGGCCGTATGTATCGCTGGCATGTCAGTGAAAATTTTAAAGTCCAAGGCCCGTAAATGCGTCAAAAAGCAGTGGAGCGGGACGAAACTCGAAGTTGATGTGTAAGTCATGGTTGTTGATGTACACACCAAAAATCAGCTCTATTATGTAGCAGCGTTTAGAAAAAAAGTGCGGAAAAATGTTTTATCAGTGAAATTTTGTAAGTCCAAGGCCCGTAAATGTGTGAAAAAGCAGTGGAGCGGGACGAAACTCAAACTTGATCTGTAAGTAATGGTGATAGACTTACACAGCAAAAGTCAGATGAATATCTACCAGCATTTAGAAAAAAAAGTCCGGAAAACTGATTTATCAATGAAATTTTGTAAGTCCAAGGCCTGTAAATTCGTGAAAAACCAGTGGACTGGAATGAAAGTTGAATTTGATCTGTAAGTCAGGTGGTTGAGTTACACAGCAAATCTGAGATCAATACCTACCAGCGTTTAGGAAAAAAGTCCGGAAAACTGATTTATCAGTGAAATTTTGCAAGTCCAAGGCCCGTAAATCCGTGAAAAACCAGTGGACCACAACGAAAGTCGAACTTGATCTGTAAGTGATGGTGGGTGACTGACACACCAAAACTCGGCTCAATATGTACCAGCGTTTAGGAAAAAAGTCCGGAAAACTGATTTATCAGTGAAATTTTGTAAGTCCAAGGCCCGTAAATCTGTGAAAAACCAGTGGACCGGAACGAAAGTCGAACTTCATCTGTAAGTGATGGTGGGTGACTTACATACCAAAACTCAGCTCAATATGTACCAGCGTTTAGAAAAAAAGTCCGGAAAACTGAATTGCTGGGCTGACGGACAGACGGACGGACGGACAGACGGAGTGCAAACATAAAGTCCCCTCCGGCTTTGCCGGTAGGGGACTAACAAGCATGATCTGGTACCAGTAGAGAAGAAAACAAGACAGGATATTGGCTTCCTTTTACAGTCCATGATGACATACCATCCAACTCCTCTGTGGTCGTCAAAACAACACTCACAGAGTTTAAGCACTGAGACTATGAAGCATCCAGCATATTCACCAGATCTACCTTTGAATGATATCTGGCTTTTCCGAACCTTGAAATCAAAGTAGGTTTGATGATGTTGAAGGCCCACCCATGGTAGTATAGGAAACATCTGTAAAATTCCACATGAAGATTTCAGGCCATGCTTTGACAAGCAGACATGTTCATGGGAGAAGTATGTACCATGTAAAGAATGTTTAGAAAAGATGAAACATTTAACTGTTCAGACAGATTTTGAAGATGCCATATTTCCTCCATTTGTAAGTTGTCCCGCTCAACATTAAATGATTTTGCCCCATACAGTGTTACCCAAAGATTATCTGGGTTACTATGGATTGTGTATCAGAGAAATTTTCATCTTTTTTTTTTTTGGCTGATGTGCATAGTATATAGGAGCATCACTTTTGATATATTCTTTTTTAATATTTTAAACGATAAATGAGTTATGAACCTTTTCTGGATACTTTTGGAAATCCCCTTGTAACTTACTTAAAATAAGATACATACATAAAGACATCTGCATTTTGTCATCTAAGTTTCATAAACTTGTAACTAATATATCTTATGTTGTTAGGGTTCTTGAAATGGATCCCAAAAGACAAGGTTCATACAGGTAACTAACAAAAATAATTTCGAGTCATCAAAATTGTTCTAGATTTTTGGAGATGGATGGATAAAAGCTATGACAGACATTGTTTCTCCTTTTTTTTTATCATGTTTATGTAACGTTTGCTTTAGAGTAACATTTATTCATTCTTTTCTTTTCTTCATTACTTTTACATGTACATGTACATAATATTCAGATGGTTCCAAATATGGTATCCTGAACTACAATATGAGGTACAGGGATAAAAACTCCTGAAAAACTAGTTGTTTAAAGTAGGAAAAAAATCTGTCTAGAGCTTGTACAGTTATTCATCGTGAGCAGTTCAGTTTCCCATTTATCACTAACGATGCACATAATTTACTAATTGAAATCAATTACATCCTGGACCCTCTAGAAGGGGAGGTTTAAATCTTCTCTCTAAATAAAACAAGCACCTAACAGGAAGAAAATTTATGGGCACTGCCAGGAGAGCATAGGATATTTCAAGATTTCAAGACAGACAAATCCAGCTTTTACCTTATTCAGGTGATGCTTCCTGAACAGGAATGTGTTTTTGTAAGAAAAGAAAAGCTTTTGGTGTAGGAATTTACTTTCTACATTATGGGTTACCATTCAACAGACTGATGATAACGTGATAATTTAAAATTTCACAGAGGCATGGCTGAACTGAAAATTATCCAACATGAACATGCTGACAATATGCGCATGTCATCTTACGGGGAAGCACCCCATGAAGTTTCGTTGAATTCCATCCAGTGTTTAACATTGCAGAGAAATCAAAATTGGGATCATAAATTTTCAAGGGCAATATTTTTCTGTGACAAAATTCCTCCTTAAATGGAACCTTTCCATAAAGATTGCTGTGGTATGATACAGAGTTAAGGTTTTAAATATCTTTCAGGCTGACCTGAAACTAAATTCATTCAGCCTGTCCATTTCTGATATACAAATACATGTATATGTGCATATCTGTATTATAGCTATGATATGCATGCTTTTGAAATCGAAGAATATAATGGAATTTTCTTTCAAAACTGTCAAAAGAATAAGAAAATCACTTAACCAATACCGGAATCCCCTAGATCGAGTTGGCAGCAAGTTGCTTCATTTACAGAACCTAATAATGAATGAAAAAAGGTCACATACTATGCAGATGTTGTTGATCAATCCAAATGATGAATGTAGTTACTGCTACACATATACATGTACTTTTGCTGTGTCCTTGTTTTCAATATATAACTTTGTAGAGATTACACACTTTGAAAAAGGCTTTTTCGGTTGTTGCTTAATATTGACTTGTTGAATGATTGATTGGGGTTTAATGTTGCTTTCAACATTATTTTTGTCATATAAAGGTGACAGCTCCTTTAATGGTCTTGTCCTGGATTTCAACAATACTAGGCTAGGACTCTGAAGTTAATATTGACTTGTAAATGAGAACTTAGGCTAAAAAGCTGGGCAGATCTACCCTAAAATGCATGGATATACCATACAATCTCCTTCTAACGCCCCCGAGGGCATTACATTTTCCAAAATGAAGAATTTTCTTAAGACAACCATAACATTGCAATGTAGGTTTAGTCAATGCCAATGGCAAAGCAGTCGCCATGTGAGAAAGCCAGTGTATTGAATGCAGACTATCAAATGCAGCGTATTAAATACAGACTGTTGAATGTAGACTATTAAATTTACCTCAGATCATTAAATGGCATCCACAATTAATCTGGGTCACTAATCTTTGATATAATTCTCTTTCTTAAAGTTATTCAAGCTAGTTGACAAATTTTATATTACAGGAAGTTTACAGTGTTATCAAAAGTGTATGTATATTCAGATAGTCAGGAGTTAATGACATTGATTCGTGAAGTAATTCGGATCATGTTGATGCTGTTAGCAGTGTTTCTGCTAGCTCATAAATTTTTGGGGTCATATCTGTGACTTGCTGTTTGGAATTTCGGGGGTCATTCAGAAATTTTACGCATCATGATCTATAACCTTTTTTTTTGTTCAAGTGTTGTTTGCCTTTGCCAGTTTGTAGATGTCGCATAATGCTAAGAGTTTTAAATGACAGAGTGGTATTACAGGTAAAAGTAGAAAACAATGACCTCGTAGAAATGGTCGTCCGTCATCCCGATTACTCAAGTAGGTCGGTGACCATTATCGAGCAGGGTCCAAAACGCGGACAAAAAGTGTAAGTTCGGATTCCATACAGTAATATAGACGAGACAACGGCGATGTCACACTGCATAATGTCGTGTTTTAGACTAATTCAGTGTAAACCGGAAACAAATAATTCAGTGTTAGAAAGCGGGTTCAATATGATTCTGCAGTTACAAACTTGATGATTTTGTAAGATATATCCACTGAATCAATCCTTTATGTTTCTTTTTTTTCTGACTTATGTTGCATCAAGGAAGACGCAGTTTATTAATTTTGTTGTGTCAGGCTTTCAATTTGCGAGTCAAAAATGCAAACTTTCAGAAACGCTGCTCTTAGTGTAATCCAGCTAACTCTTTTCAACTTTATTGACGGATTGGCTGTATTGGTAAGTCTATTACCCATTGGAAAAAAGCTCGGGGAGCTTTTAAACTCTTTACCACATGGCAAAATTTTAGACTCTTCCAAATTGAAAGCATTTGCAGACAACAAAATACATGTGACTCAAAAATTGAAATTTGATTTGAGAATGGTAAAAAGCATTGGGGGAAAAAGACAAAATGCTGGTCACCAGCATTTTCTCTTTTTTCCCTCAACATTTTCAAAAGGCCTTTTCGTCAGGGTCATTATAAGTTGGGAATGTGTGGTCAAGTGCTAATCAGAGAGGGAGGGCCATTATAGAACATATTGGTACAAAAATTCAATATGAAAGGAAAACAGGGCAAACATCATGACTTGTATCAAACATCAATTAAACCTTTTCCTATGATATTTACCTAAGATACCTACTGCAGGGCTATAAAACCTGAAATTTATGAGGTAATATTGAAAGAAGAAGATGCAATAGGCATTTTATTTATGAACTGGGAAAAGGCTTCCATTTCAAAGTCTTTTGAAATGCCCCCAGGGTCCTATAGAAATAAAACAGATAATTGGTTGCAACTGTCAGATTCCATGTTGAAAGCATATCAACACATTACAACCTGCAGACCATTATTTTTGCCTTGAAGCAGACACTTTTTTTTTTTTCAAACATCATGGTCAAGGGAGAAACTGCTTGCACTGATCAATTTCTCCCTTTAACACAAAGTTTTCTCATTGAATTCTTGTATTATATATAAGCCTTTGCCACAGAACCCTTAGATTGAATGATCTTGAGGAAGAAGGCTTTTGAAAATATTGCTGATAACCAGCATTTTCTCTTCTCAAAACGCTTTCTACAATTCTCACAATCTGCACACTATCTAAATTGTCACCTGCCAATGCTATGGTCTTCAGTCAGGTCCAAAAACTGTCCTCTGGTATAGAATTAAGTCTTGAAACATTATGTTAATCTAAAATTCCCATATGAGCTATGCTTTGACAAAAGGTGGTTTAACATATTTCTGCAATAAATTGTACCAAGCAAGACATCACATAATTATTGATCTATGAAGTCCATTCTGTCTAACAATCGACTAAATCCTTGGATAGAATGGTTTTTGGACATGTTGAAAATTTACCAAGGGTAAAAAGTTTTGGCCCAGGTCAGCCTGCACGGACTGCACAGGTGACCTGGATTGATACTTTTTGCAGATGCATTATGCCACTTTTTCACAGGGCACAGCTCATATATGTTATCAAAGCTGCATGCCGCTATGTTAATGTTTCAGCTTCTATGGTGTCCAATTAATAGAAAGCTTTCATCAGAAGTAAAATGTCATTTAATGACTTTTTGACTGTTATATACTCAGAGGCAAAAAAAAAGTATACACCCTACTTCTTTCGCGTGTTTTGTGAAAAGTGTTTACAGTAGCCGTATGAATTTTTAATGTGATAGTCCATTGATTTCCGTATGCGAAATTTAAAAAAAAAATAAATAAACTTCACACTGATGAGAGTGAAAAGGGAGGGTAAAATACAGTGAAGTGGTTAACTCCTGAATATTGATTTCGGGCTCATTAAAGAAATGTGTTTAGGTACGTTTAGGAAATGCTGAAAACACCTGATATCGAAAAAATTTCACTTTTTTTACAATCAAATTGGTGCACTAATCAGTAGAATAATGAAAACTAAAAATTTTGATCAGACTTGATTAGCAATAAACTGAGTCCCAAGATACTGAAATTTGTGGATTTGTTATTGTTGCCATTTCAATTTCATTGAATTTCATTCCCAAATATTCCATAGTTTAACTTTTTACACGTTTAATGATTAATTTCATTTTTGAGAAGATGTTGTGTTCCTGGGCAAGCTTAGATCACCAACCAGTTTACGAGTACTTTCGGTGAGATGCTGACTTAACTGCTTTGTTCCTAATACCGGGTGTGGCCCCCAAGTGCCTGGATCACAGCTCTGCATCGCCGATGCATCGAGTTAATCAGTCGCGTGACAAATTGCTGTGGGATCCCTTGCCATTCTTGTTGGAGTGCAGCTTCAAGTTGGGCAACAGTTTGAGGCTGAACTGGTCGCGCACGTAATCGCCTATCCAACTCATCCCACAAATGTTCTATGGGGTTAAGGTCTGGGCTTAGGGACAGCTACGGCATAACATCAAATGCCTGTTGTTGCAGAAATGCTGTGGTGATCCATGCAGTATGGGGCCTGGCATTGTCATGCTGGAACTGTTGCAGACCATGGTTTGCCATAAACGGCACAACAATTAGCTGTAAAACTATGTCTCTGTATGTCACAGCATTTAACCGCCCTCGAACAATGTGCAAAGGGGTTTTGTGGCGTGCACTCATCCCTCCCCAAACCATAACCCAACCGCCACCCCATCGATCTGTCTCCTTGACACAGCTTTGGGCAAATCGCTCTCTCCTTTGGTGGTAAATGCGTTCCCTGCCATCGGCATGATGGAGGTTGAATTTGCTTTTATCAGTGAAAAGCACCGAATTCCAAAAGCGATTTGTGTGCCCCTGACATGCAGTTGCCCAGTTAAGTCGAGCTTGGCGATGGGGAGCTTTTAGAAGTGGTCCTTTATATGGACCCCTCGCTCTCATACCTGCTATGGCAAGGCACTGTTTAACAGTGCGAGAACTCACAGGACGGTTATGAGTACCAAATGTGGGTAGCGTCTAGACAACCAAATAATCGTGACCCTGGTGCATTGCAACAAACGCGCTACAAACCGCTGCGAACGACCCACCTGAAGCATTCCAATGGCTCGATTTCTGTCAGCCACAGAGAGTCGTGTCATTATGGAACAGAAAATTCAACATTGTGGTTTGTTGTGATAAACAACAGAAAAGTCAAATACTGATGTACAGCAATATTCAGTAGTCCAATATGGTGCAGGTGCAAAATTTGCAAAATCAACATGTAGCAAGAGTATGTCTAGTCAAGCGTTTCAAAGTGTAATTTATCAACACTGTATTATTGTTCTGTAGGTAGAAACATGTTTGACAGAGATTTTAAGTCTGTATGATGAAAATTAAGACAACTATGGGCAATCAAAAACTGTATACTTTCTTTTGCCTCTCAGTATTATACAACTGATCAGACAGTGTAATTAAATTAACCCAGGGTTAGGCTGAGTAATCTGTTTGGTCTGATCTTGACCTACCTGGTCTTTCAATGGCACCTTTTGTTCCATACATGGCAGTTACTTGTAACAAGCAAATGCCTCTTTTTCCTCTGTTTTTTATTTACAATCTAACAGCATGGGAAAGTTTTTGAAAATAATACCAGAAAAGGAGCACTAACTGTTGCATATTAGATGCAAAATTGTATGCTCCTTTTTCTCTATTTTTCCCTGTTATGCTACATTAAACAATTCCTTTTTCTTCATTATGTCTCTTCCTTAATTTAACTTGCACTACTTTTCAGTACAATTATTAATTCAGCTGCACAGTATAGGAGTAAGTCTTTACCGCACAATGCCACCTTTTTATGACCCTGGGAAGAAGCCTTTTGAAAACATTGTGGGAAAAGGAGGAAATGCTGGTTACATGAATTTTCTCCTCAAAATTCCCAAAATGTTTTCTACCCTATCAAAGAAAAATTGCACCATTTAAGCCACAATGAAATTGTCGTCTGCAAAAGCTCTCAGTTTCGACAAGGCTAAAATTTTGTCACCTGGTAAAGGGTTAAGTCTTTTCCAGACGACAAAATTTTAGACTCGTTCAAATGATAAGCATTTGCAGATGACAAATGCAACTCAAACGATGAAATGTGTCATTGATTGTGAAGAGCACAACATGGGTAATGGGGAAAATGGTGGTGACCAGCATTTTCTCCTTTTCCTACACTGTTTTCAAAAGCCTCTTTTCTCAGGGTTATTAAAACACTAGACTGTGTGGCAAAGGGTTAAAGGCCCTTTCATCCTATCACTTGCATAATTTCATATCAAAGGGAGATAATAAAAGCTTTGTAATGCTTCAACTCATTATCATAAATGCTACTAGTATTTTTCCAGACAGACCATTAACTCTTTACCACACAATCCCGACTTTTAACGACCCTGTGGAAGAAACCTTTTAAAAACATTGTGGGAAAAGGAGAAAATGCTGGTAACCAGCATTTTCTCCTTTTCCCACAATGTTTCCTACCACATCAAAGGCATAATTCCTCATTTGAGTAACATTTAAAATGTCGTCTGCAAATGCTTTCAATTTGGACTGGTCTACGTTTTTCTCATGTGGTAAAGAGTTCACACTTTGATCTCTGAGCACAACTCAGGTTGCTTTTGCAGACAGATCAAGATCAGACAGCACAGGACAGGCATTCTTATCTCAGATCTAACCTGTCAATCTTTCTTTAAGCAAAAGGTAGGCCGAAATTGCCTTGATGATATAATTTCAAAATATATCTATGCCATTGCCCCAAACTGTAAAAGTTCATTTCATTGATTCGGAGCTGATCCAGAGGTGAAAGTACAAGAATAAGAGCCACAAGGGAGAAACAACTGTAGGAAAGGATGATGTGTTTCTTCAAAGAAATGGAAACTGTGATGTGAAATGGTACAGTTGCATGCTACAAACCATTGGTTCTTTCTTCTTCAACACAAAACCCTGAGTTCTGACAAACTTGAACGTGTAGTATCTTGAAGACATTGCGGTAAAAAGAGAAGGTGCTGGTAAGCATTATTTTCTCCTGGTAAGCAGCATTTTCTCCTTTTCCAACTATGTTTTCTATCCTCTCATCAACAAATCGAAAAATTTGAGCAACAGTTGTCATTTGCAAATGCTTTGAATGGATACCAGCATTTTCTCGTTTCCTTTGAATGTTTTCAGAAGTCTTCATCCTCAGAGTTGTTAAAACTCAGGATTGTATGGTAAAGGGTTAAGAATCATAATACTCCTCTAGAGAATCATTATAAATACATTTCCATTGACAGTTTCTTCTTTGTTTAACATTATTTATCATTTCGATGGAACCTTTGCTGACAAATCTAAAAATGTAAATAACTTATAATACTGTAGTTGATGTTGTTGATAAAAAGGAATTTCACAAGTGCCCGGTGACCATGTTAAAGATCATGTGACTGTAAGCATTTCTAATGGAAACTTCCTTGATACAGATGAGGTTTAGTTACGCATTTGGCCGAGTTGTGACAAGTGAGCTACACAGATATCTATGTCTTCATACAAATAGCACTTACATGCTTAGTTTCTAATACTTAAAGGACTCATGGCGGCCAAAAAGTCAATGCAGCTGTTAAAATGCTTTTCAATTTAACTCATACCATTTTAATGTTATAATGGAAAATATTGTGAAGACGACAATCTGTCATTGTGCGTTGACCTAAATGTTGCACCTGGAAATAACATCAATTTTAAAATCGGGCAAAAAGTAAACAAAAGATACTATGACCTGGCAACTTTTAACTTAGTTTTTAAATCAATTCCACTGAATGAATGAATGTTGTTTTATGGCGCATCGACAGCTTTGGTCATTTAGCGCACATATCTGTGTTGAAGGAACAATTAATCAATTCCACTACCAGTGACTGATACTAATGGACCCACTGTACAATAATAGAATGTCATTTTCACATTAATTTCCATACTTTTGAATGGTATGATATATATGATATGATGAATGGTACAATATATGATATAAATTTAAATGCACTTTAACACCTGCTTTGTTCACGTTTGGCAGCTATTGTTATTTTAACTGGATTTGGTTTCATACCATCCTGTTTTATATTCCTCCTTTTTTTTCACAAGAATGTTTTAAAGGTCTTCTGCTTTAAAATTTGTTTAGGAGGTATAATGAGATAACTGACACTGTTAACTCTTTACCAAACAACAAAATTTTAGACTGGTCCAAAATGAAAGAATTTGCTGACGACAAATCAAAGATGGCCCCCAAAAAAAAAAATGGTAACTGACAGGTTAGAAAACATTGCAGGAAAAGGAGAAAGTGCTGGTTGTCAGCATTTTCTCCTTTTCCTACAATGTTTTCAAAAGCTTTCTTCCTCAGGGTCGTTAAAAGTTGTGGTGTCCATGGTTGTGAGGTAGAGCGTCGGCCTTGTAATCAAAAGGTCTTGAGTTCGATACCCGGGAGCGGATGTCAACTTTGGTACTGTTCATTGGCCCACACATTCTGTGGGAGTACTGGTGTAGTTCCCAGGAAGGAGAATCAAGAGAGATTAGTATAAGTTGTAAGAACTTGTTTCTCAATCGATGTAAAATAAATACGTTTAAACTAAACTAAAAGTCGGGATTGTGTGGTAAAAGGTTAAGTACTGAACTAGTTAGTTTCAGCTTCAAGTCAAATATTGCACCACTGGGACATTAACCCTTAGGTTGCAAGGCCTAACTCCAGGACCTTATGATGGTCATAATTCATCAAGATCAGACTGCTCAGAATATGCAATCTGATTATGGATTTACCAAGTCCAATGAGGAGATATTTTTCCCCTAAAAATATGCTTGAAATAGCCAAATTTAGGTTTGTATGATCAGCTTAAAATTTTCATTTGACTTATTTAGCAAGTTAAAAGTTAAGCTACAAAATTTAGTATTAGGAAATGGTGCCTCCAGTTTTTTTAGGTAACCAAAAGAACTTTTAAGCTTCTGAAAGAACTAATTGTAGGAAAAGAAGAAACAATGGTTACCAGCATTTTCTCCATTTCCCACAATGTTTTCTATTCCATCAAAGACAAGTTTTACGAGTCACAATTAATTTGTACAGTGCAGATGCTTTCAATTTAAACAAGTAAAAAATATAGCCTTTTGGTGCAGTAAGAGATATTAATTGATTTGATTGATTGAATGGTGTTTTATGTCTCCTTCAACATTATTTCAGTCATACCTCACATGATATTCATGTATATTTTGGGTTTCACCAGTTCTAGGCTAGGGCTATGAAGTATGAATTTTTTTGCCCTAGGGCACTCCCATAAAAATTCAATGCTTTCAGTGAGGCTCGAACCTGGGGCCTCCAGGTTATGAGTCCTACACTTTACCACTGAGCCAGGCAGGACCCCGTAAAATTCAGAGAGAGAAATAGACACACAGGGATTTAACCCTATACCACACAATCCCGACTTTTAACGACCCTCTGGAAAAAAGCCTTTCTGTAACCAGCATTTTCTCCTTTTCCCTCAATGTTTTCTACCCGTCCCAAAACAAATTTCAACTTTTGTGTCACATTTATTTAGCAGTCTGCAAATGCTTTGAATTTGGACAAGGCTAAAATTTTGTCGTCTGGTAAAAGGTTAAGGAAGAAAACTATTTTTGTATTTTACTGCAAACAGATCACGTAATTTGCCTTGGGACAGGCAAGGGCTGCTATAATTCTGAAATTATTTCACCACCTTGGAGGGGGAAAAGTCTTACTGAAAATATCAGGTTATCTGCAGAGTGTCAAAAAATATGCATGGAAACAGTGATGGACGGGATTTCATCTGCAGTAAATCTAGATCATTTGCACACAATAACATTATTTAAATTTGAAGGAGAGAATGGTTGACTGATTTACTGTTGTTATATTCTACTTTCAGTAATACTTCCGTCACATTTACTGCAACAGCTGACTCATTTGTGTGTTTATTCTACTTTCAACACTACTTCAGACATGTAACTGCAACAACTCACAAATAGTTCCTTGGAGTGCAAATGACATTGCTTTAAATACTAAAACCAGCCCAATGGGTAAAGAATATCAAAGATTGAGTTCAGAGCCTCCACATGTATACATTACAAATCCACAACCCTAAATCCAACATCCAAAACCCATAATCAGTCTAGCACCCTAAATATAACATCCAAAACCCCTAATCAGTGCATTATTCACACAATCTATCAGTTCATTACATTTTCCCTCCTCCATAAATGAACTTGCAGTGGCAGACTATGAAATCCTGATTACTTGCAAAATTACAGATAAGAAATATAAATGAGCCATGCTCTGTGAAAAGGGGGCTCAATGCATCAGCGAACAGTCACAATTGACCCTGGGCGGAAACTTTTCGCCATTGCTGAATTGTCTGTAATGTCAAAGGACGAGTGTGCCTAATATGATACAGTCTGTTGTTAGACATAATGGATTTTATGGACCCCCTTACTATATGTGATGACTTGCTTAGTATCAGGCATTACGGAGATACATTAAGCCCCCTTTTGCCAGAGCTTGGTTCAAATATAGGTTTAACACACAAGTAATTCTGGCGAAAGGAGAAACTGCTAGTTTATGAGAGCTATTTCTCTCTCAGCCACAAAGCTTTTAAGCCATAACCTGCTAATTCAGAGGAATGGAACTTTCAAGCCTTAACCCTTTACCACACAATCCGCACTTTTAACAACCCTGAGAAAGAAAGCTTTTGAAAACACTGTGGAAAAAGGAGAAAATGCTGGTAACCAGCATTTTCTCCTTTTCCCACAATGTTTTCTACTCTTGCCAAAACACATTTCACATTTTGATTTGCATATATTTTGTTGTCTGCAAATGCTTCCAATTTGGACTGGTGTAAAATCTTGTCGTTTGGTAAAGAGTTAAGTAGAAATCCAGTTGTTGCTATAAATTTCACATGTAATTTTGGGAGGAAAAATATCTCCTTATTGGAAAGTGCAGATCCAAGATCAGACTGCACATTCTGTGCAGTCTGATCTTGATCTACACTGTCTGCACGTCTGTGAGTCACCCTTAGGGCCTAAAGGTTAACAGCAGACTGTGATGAAAATGAAAAAATCTGCGGGTGGTAATGAGTTTCCTCTTTACCAAACAATCCTGTATTTTAATGACCATGGGCAAGTGGGCTTTTGGAAAACATTGTGGGAAAATGAGAAAATCCTAGTAAACAGCATTTTCTCCTTTTAACACAGTGTTTCTGCCTTACCAAAGACCAATCCATTTATTTGAGCATCATTAAAAAACTCTTTGTCTGCAAAAGCTTCCATTTCAATCAATTACAAACACATTTTTTTATGAAATGCTTTCAATTCAACTGACCGAAAATTTTGATGTTTAGTTAAGAGTTTAACCCTTTACTACACAATGTCCACTTTTAATGACCCTGAGAAAACAAGGTTCTGAAAACATTGCTGGAAAAGGAGAAAATGCTGGTAACCAGCATTTTCTCCTTTTCCCACTATGTTTTCTACCCAGGTATCAAAGACGACAGCCACAACTTTAGCCACACTTAATTTTGGCTCTGCATGTGCATTTTGTCTTGACTGGTCTAAAATTTTCTTGAGTGGTTACAGGTTAAGACTCAACATATGAAAATATTATGGCAAAGCCAGAAGTTGCCCATCATTTGCAATTTCTCCCTTTGCTCCAAAATTTTTTTAATTTGTCTGCTGCGATTAATATCCAGGAAGATTTATGCCACAGGAGCATGGGATGGGTAAGGAAGCCTGATAATTAGGTAAACAGTTCTGGGAGGAGGAGAGTTATTGTGAAAGCCACAGATAATATTTCTCATTACACAAAGATAAGCCTTTTCCAACCTTTTCAGAAGAATATTAACTCATTAGGTCTAACACACAAAATGATGGTGTTTCTTGTACCCAGTAACTTACTGAAATGAAATGAAGGTAGACTGGTAGGAGACACTTGGTTTACTTCATTTTTTCCTTAACTCTTTACCACATGACAAAATTAATGAAGACTTTCAATGTGGCTCAAATGATGGAATTTATCTTTTATAGAGTAGAAAACATTGTGCAAAAAGGAGAAAATGCTGGTTACCAGCATTTTCTCCTTTTCGCACAATGTTTTCAAAAGGCTTCTTCTTTAGAGTTGTTAAAACTCAGAATTGTGTGGTAAAGGGTTAAAAAAAAAAAGGTCTATATAAAAATTAATAGGGTTGGGCCTAATGACATATAAGAGGGTCTGAAGATGCTGTATTTCTACTTATAACTATGGTAAGTCAACAAAATCTTAAACTCAATCATAACCGAAAGCCTTTGCAGACGTCAAAATAGCTGTTGCTTTCATGATGCCACTTATCTTTGATACAGCAGTAAACATTGTGGAAAAGAGAAGCTGATTACAAGCATTTTCTTTGTTTTCAGAAGATTTCTTCTTCAGAGTCCTAAAAACTATGGATTGTTTGGCAAGTGGACAAAAAATTAGATGTGTTGGGTGTCAGAAACAGGGTCAGAAGAGTTTTCAGAAACAAAGCTCTTTTTTAGACCATCCAGAACTGGCTTCCAGATTCATATCCCACAACAGATAATGTTTGTCAGGGAATCACTAATATAGGGTTTGATGCATCTTTGTAAGCAGCACTACACCAAGCAAGTTGTCCCATAATATAGACACATTTTACTTAAGAAGTGGCTGAACCACAAGGTGGAATTGAGGTGGAATCATTTAACATGGGTTGATACTTTTTGCAAATGCATTAAATCCCTTTCAGAGAGCAATAATGGCTCATCTACTGATTTCAATGGTATGGAAAACACAGTTGGAAAAGGAATAAGCGTAACTCAAAATCATCCGTGCATCCTTCAAGGTTTGACAATAATATTGTCAAACCTTGAAGGATGCAAGGATTGAATAAGATATCTATCCTCCATTTCCTAATTTTCTGCCATCTTGAAATCACTCAATTTCATCAACATCAGGGTAATAAATATTGTATCTGCATAAGGAAATGAAAAACATATCAAATAGCCAATTATTTCTTCCAATGTTTTGGTTAAGATAACTAGCATGCTGCAGGGGTCAAAGATCAGCAAGAGCAAAGTTTCAGTGATCAGGCTACACCAACATTTCAATATGTATTTCAAAAATATTTCGTAATTACCCTAAAAAATTGCCTTAGTGAAAGATACTAGATCTGCCAGTATGGCAGGAGTTGCCACTTAAAGAATATACTATTAAATCATTATTGACTTCACCAGAGCGTTAGGTACATTTTGTTAATTCTAATTTCACAGCAAATCATTCCAAAAAGTACAAAGCATCCCAGACTTTCTCCTTTCCTATACAAAAAGCACTATGATGGTTCAAAGGAAAACAATACTGACATTCTTGATAAGGCCATGTAGATATGGTATATTGGGTTAAACAGTTACCTGACATTAACAACATACTTTATTTACCACAGAGAGGTCTCTTATCAAACCACCTGTTGTCTGGAGCTTCCTTCCCTAATTGATTGTTTAACTTCAAAGAATTTGAATGAAATTTTCAGGATACATTATGGACTAGGGATAAATTGTTGGTAAATAGCATAATCTCCTAATCCCACAATGTTTTCAAAAGTCTTTTAAAAGTGTCATACATGTACATGTACAAGGTCATTTGGTAATGCGATAACTCTCTTTATCACATAAAGCCTCCTCCAGCAGTGTAATTAACCCTTTCTCAAACGACAAATTTTGGACTGGTCCAAACTGAAAGAGTTTGCAGACGACAGTTTTAAATTTGATGAAAATGGCAGAAAGGTCTCAAAAAGGGTAGAAAACACTGAGGGAAAAGGAGAAATTGCTTGTTATGAGCAATTTCTCCTTTTCCCACAGTGTTTTCAAAAGACTTGTACTGCAGACACGTGAAAACCAGGGCTTGTTTGGGAAAGGGTTAAACCCATGACTTATTTTTGATAATACACTAGTGTATTATTGTTTTTTGGGTCCTGGTTCTGATCAGTTTTCAGTCGTGAGCGTGTGAAGCCGGAGAAACCAGCCACAGCATGTGCCAGAATTTCTGCGACTAGGCTGTTTCGTGGAAAAAATGACGTCATTGTTGCTAAGGTGTATACACGCGGAAAGTTTTTGATTTTCATGTTAAATAAAAACAAAGAAATGCAGCGAAAGTCTTTTAAATCAACAAAATTGTGGAAATAGGTGGACTCATCCCCTCTAGGAACTGTTTCATTCTACTTTCGGTGTAAATATCTAAGAACTATCTACTTGTGTATGTACACATTTGAAACCAAATGACAACTGTAACTTATATGGACCTGTGAATGGTGTATAGGCTAAAGGTGATGATGCAGGATATATTTTGCCAGTCATTCATTTTATGTGATAAATAGAATCTCACATGAGTGTTTATGTATTATCATTTTTATCAAACTTGTTGACTATATGTATTTGATGTTCGCGTCATACATTTTTAGTCAACTAGTTTGATAAAAATGATTATACGTAAACACTCGTGTAAGATCCTCTATTTCTCTATTTTCCCAAAATGTTTTCTGTACTTTCAAAGACATATCAATGAGCTACATTAAATTTGTTGTTCGCAAATGCTTTCAGTTTGGAATCATGCCTTACATTTTGTAATCTGGTTAAGGATTAAATAACTGGTCTCTTTATAACATCTCTCCCATTAGGCTTTCCATCAGGTACTACAAACAAAATTTCCTTTCCTTCAGTTCCTACTCCTTTGTGTCAGTTTTAAACTTAGTTTTTCTGTTGGTCTATAAATAGCTTGCATATTAATGAATTATTTACTAGTTCAAAAGTTGAACATCAGGTAGTGTATAACAAGGCACATTGACAGTTTTCTGACAGCTGGTGGGGTAAATTCCTACAGTGTGGGGGCGGCATCCAGCAATTTTATAAGCAACAGTTAGCTTGTTTTTGCTCAGGGTGTTTCAACCAATCTGTCAGTCTAATTATTTCCAGGAAATACAGAATTCCAGGTGTTTACATCTGAGTTACCTACTTTTTTGTCAGTTTGATTGCTAATCTCATTAATTGTTTTATTTCTACCCCCACCCTCATAATTTTCACTCTTTACAAGATAACAAAAGTTAGACATGTCCAAATAAAAGCATTTGCAGAAAAACATTAAATCTGGTTCAACAATACCTTTGGAAGGGTTACTAAGATGAACCTTTTGTTCAAAGGAGAATATGCTGGTTACCAGCATAATAACAATGACTTTCCTTCATGCAGTAGAGGAACAGTCTTTCAAAAAGGGAACTATTCAGTAAAACTCCCTTTTGGGCAATAAACTGTTTTGGTACAGGGGTCCTGTATGGCTCAGTGGTAATAGGTCTTGGTTTGAAACCAGGAGGAAAATCCTAAACATAAAGCTGCTGGATTCTGTGGGAGAGTCCAGGAGCAAACACTTTGGAGCCCTGGTAGCCTAAGTACTGGTGAAATCCAAGACATAAAATGAACAAGTGAGCTCCCGTCTTGATGTTATC
This sequence comes from Tridacna gigas, assembly GCA_945859785.2. Taxonomy (NCBI): domain Eukaryota; kingdom Metazoa; phylum Mollusca; class Bivalvia; order Cardiida; family Cardiidae; genus Tridacna; species Tridacna gigas. The sequence continues at coordinate 43,094,136 of OX244030.2, read as the reverse complement.
AAAATAATATTGATTGATCCATTGACCAACCAATCAGTCACATCAAATCATTCAGATCAATCAATCTCTGGTACATGACTACTGGTAATACGGTAAGTCTGTGGAGGTCAATGACATCTTTGCCGAAATATTTAATAGGTTATCATTTAGCTGATGGTTATTAAAATCTAAGTGCAAATTTTGTGAACATAGGAAAAAAAAAGAAAGGAGGCAGATTTGTTTGCTTAATTTATTATAAGGTCTTTACCTTGTCTGTTTTGAAGAAATAAACACAATTGTACTTGCCGTTTGATTTTTGTTTAACCCTTTACCACACAATCCCGACTTTTAACGACCTTGAGGAAAAAGCCTTTTGAAAACATTGTGGGAAAAGGAGAAAATGCTGGTAACCAGCATTTTCTCCTTTTCTCACAATGTTTTCTACCCCACCCCACACAAATTTTAATATATGAGTCGTATTTATTTTGTCGTCTGCAAATGCTTTCAATTTGGACCAGTCTAAAATTTTGTCGTTTGGTAAAGAGTTAACTCTTTAAACAACAAATTTTTGTTTTAGATCACAATTTTAATTCAAAGTATCTGCAGACAAAAAATTAACTGTTGCTAAAATAATGAATTCTGTCTTTGATGGAGTAGAAAACGTGGGAAACAGATGAAATTCTGATAACCAGCATTTTGTCCTTTTCCCAAAATGATTTTAGGGGCTGTCTCTTTCAGGGTTGTTAAAAGTCTGGATTGTGTGGTACAGGGTTAAATCATTAAAATAGAAACATGTATATTAGAGAATAGAGACAATGATGAACAGGACTTTACTTTGACAGCAAAATGACAAGAAACTTAATTGAGCATACATTCATTTAGTTAGCTCTTCTCTTTTCAAATTTCTTGAAGAAAATTTTAGACTGGCCCTATCTGTCAATCATAGAACAAGAGGCAATAAAAACGCTTTTGTAACCATGGAGCAAACAAACCTGTGCTTTTACAACTCCAACAATATACAAAGTTTATATTGATAATATTGTGGTGACCAGCACTTTCTCCTTTTCCCCAAAAGTTATAAAAATCTTTTAACACTTTACCACACGATCCCCAGTTTTAACAGCCCTTAAGCAAATATTTTGTGGTGTGGTAAAGATCTAAACAGTCAAAGACGAGTTCCATCATCTGAGTCACATTAAGTCATCCTCTGCAAATACAGATATGGACAAGTCTAAAATTCTGTCACTTGGTATAGCTGTAATCCTTGTTAGGGTAACAAATATACCTGGCTGACATTTTTAGTTAAGAATTAAAGAACAGAATTATTTCATTTCAATGTTGCTTTTTGCAAGAATGTCTCAACAAAGCAGACAGGGTAGATCAAGGATCAGACTGCATGCTTTGTGCAGTCTGGTCTTTGGTTGACACTGGCTGCAACAGGCAACTATATTTGCGAAAGGGGCTTTAAGAGTTAAATAATATTTATCCAGACAACCCATCAATAATTGACAGAGTTTGACAGCAGGGACACAGTCTGCATGCAAACATCATTGCACACCAATCCTTCACTTTATTGCAAAACATCACAAATTTCATGTTTCCCCAAATGACAGTAATTTTGCATCTATCTTGTTTTGATGTGATTTATCTTGGCTGGATGAATGTTTCTTTTATCTCTTTACCAAAGAACAAATTTTAGACTGGTCCAAACTGAAAGCATTTAATGACAACAAATTATAAATGTTGCTCCACCGATAGAATTTACCTGTGAATGAATAGAAAACACTGTGGAAAAAGGAGAAAATGCTGGTTACCGGCAATTTCTCCTTTTTCCACAATGTTTTCAAAAGCCCTTCAATCCAAGCTCATTAAGTCACTGGGAGATTGTTTGGTATAAGGTTAAATGCAATTATCTAATCAATTATGAATTTACCAGGAAATATAGTCTTTGAGAGGTAAAAGGATGTAAAAAGATAAAAATACATTCTAATTTGTCGATTTTTATGTGTATTTGAATGTAGCTCATTCTTTGAAAAAATGGGTAAAACTGACTTTCTGCATGATAATTTACTTCAAATTTCTTTTCCTTCTCTGACCAGGGATGCTCCCTCAATGGTAAAAGTGGCAGGTTTGTTATTGCAAAGTTCTGGGCGCCACCCTTTTCCACAGCACTAATTTCTTTTGGCTTGTGACTGCAGGCTCAGCAACCTTCAAACTTTAAAAGATACATCCTTACAGTCAGAGAGAAGAAAAAACACTGTAAAAATTTGATAAACTATAGAATGGTTCAGAATTTAGTCAGCTGTGTAAACATACATAAATTACCTATATGTATAGAGTAAGAATTGATTGATTGATTGAATGGTATTTAACGCCACTTTCAACATTATTTCAGTCATATCACAGCAACAGCTCAGTCATTCATGTTTGTGCTTAGTTTCATCAGCACTCAAGCTAGGGTTCTGAAGTGGCTTGCCCAAGGATACTCCCATGGAAAAACCCAGTGCTTCCAATGAGGCTCAAAGCCAGGGCCTCCAGGTTATGAGTCATAAACTTCACCAATTAGCCACACAGGATCCCAAATATGGTGTATTAGGATAAATACATATGTATATCATAAATCTTCAATTTAAAACCTGAAACGTCACAAGAGCGATTTCTTAAACTTGCAGCCTGTTATCGATCTTTGTATCAACAACAGGTAACACCCAATTCCTATAAGTCAGGTTTCTGCCCGGCTTGAGACTTCATGAGATAAATATAGGTCCTTGAGGGCCTGAATTGCTCTACTTGCATTGGATTTGCTTTTTTCCTAGCATACATTATGAACTCATGATGCACAAAAAAATGGGGGAGGGATTGTTGCAACTGGGCTGAACCAACAAAGACAGCACAAGTTGGCATGGTGAACTGAACAAATAGTGAAAAAAAACTGAACTGCAACTTCTCGTAACTGTTTAGAATCCAGGAAAATCTGATAGGGTTTCCGTAACTCACTGTATTAAACAATCCCTCTAAGTTTCAAAGAAATGTGACTAATAATGTGGACTGTGTTGAGTAAACATTACTAAGTCATCAAATGGCTGCTTTTCCTGAATGAATTGCTAGGTTTTCTTCATTCTTAATAGAATTCAATCCCTTGATGATACAAATAATCTTTGCAAGTATAAAACAATTTAATCAAAAATGTGACTTAACTGCATAAACAAGAAATGTATATTTTCAACTTTAAATGGCTCCTTTTCCCATTCTGATTGTCAATTTCTTTTTCTTCAAAATCAGTAGGGTTCAAACTATTAATGATATAAAGCAACTGTGCAAGTTTCATGAAAATTCAACCACAAATGCCAATGTTACTGCATAAACAGGAATTGTAAATTTTCAAATTTAATTGGCTACTTTTCCAGTACTGATTGTCGAATTTTTTTCAAAATCAGTAGGGTTCAACCTATTAATGATACAAAGCAACTTTGCAAGTTTCATGAAAATCTTATTACAAATCCAGACTTTACCGTGTAAACAAAAAATTGAAATCTTGAAATTTAAATGGCAACTTTTTCCACACTGATTGTCAATTTTCTTTTCAAAGTCAATAGGATTCAAGCTATTGATGAGATAAACAAACTGTGCAAGTTTCACGAAAATCTGACTACAATTGCAGACTTCATTGTGTAAACAAGAAACTGAAATTTTGAACTTTAAATGGCTACTTTTTGCACACTGACAGATTTTTTTCAAAAGCAGTAGGATTCAAGCTATTCATTCGATAAACAAACTGTGCAAGTTTCACATAAATCAAACCACAAATGAAGACTATCACATAAACAAGAAATTGAAATTTTGAAATTTATTTGGCTACTTTTCCCTCACTGATTGTTAGATCTTTTTCAAAATCAGTAGGGTTCAAGCTATTGATGAGATAAACAAACTGTGCAAGTTTCATGAAAATCCAACCACAAATGAAGACTTTATCGCGTAAACAAGAAATTGAAATTTTGAACTTTAAATGGCTACTTTCCCACACTGATTGTCAGATTTTTTTTTCAAAGTCAATAGGATTCAAGCTATTGATGAGATAAAAAAACTGTGCAAGTTTCACGAAAATCTGACTACAATTGCAGACTTCATTGCGTAAACAAGAAACTGAAATTTTGAACTTTAAATGGCTACTTTTTGCACACTGACAGTCAGATTTTTTCCAAAAGCAGTAGGATTCAAGCTATTCATTCGATACACAAACTGTGCAAGTTTCACATAAATCAAACCACAAATGAAGACTATCACATAAACAAGAAATTGAAATTTTGAAATTTATTTGGCTACTTTTCCCTCACTGATTGTTAGATCTTTTTCAAAATAAATAGGGTTCAAGCTATTGATGAGATAAACAAACTGTGCAAGTTTCATGAAAATCCAACCACAAATGAAGACTTTATCGCGTAAACAAGAAATTGAAATTTTGAACTTTAAATGGCTACTTTCCCACACTGATTGTCAGATTTTTTTCAAAATCGATAGGATTCAAGCTATTGATGAGATACACAAACTGTGCAAGTTTCATGAAAATCTGACAACAAGTGAAGGCTTTATTGCGTAAACAAGAAAAAGACTAACGGACGGACGGACAGATAAATATCTTAAGTGAGTTTGATAAATTGTTCATGGTCAGAAAAATCTTTGTCCGTCATGAAAATCTTGGCCGAAGATAAAATATTGAATGGTTATCTTAAAACGAATTAAGACATTAAGTGTTACGGGCTGTCTGATTGGTGCATTTGGTACATATGAAAACCAATAGCTCCATCAATAAATCAGGTGTTGCCTATTGTCTATCAGACATTATGGGAGATAAAGTGGGTACCAGTCGAGTGATTTCTTTGATCGCCTCCAGAAAATGAAATGCATTTTCTATGTAACAGGTGGTGAAAAATATCATGGCTCAACCGGGATTCGAACCCAGGGCCTCAGGAATACCGTTCCTGCACTCTAACCAACTGAGCTACCGAACCACATGTCGATACGGCTGCACGATATATCACCAAATACCTGTACCCGGCTACATATACCCCCTCCAAATTTAGAATTCGTCCCGAATTCTGGAGGCAGAGAAACATTGTGAAACGTTCTCGAGGTGCCTAAGCAGTAGCCATCCACATCGTGGGTTATTTACGTTGGGCATGTCCCCCATACACTTTTCCATCATACGTTGGAAAGTAGCTGGAGCATTGGTCAGACCAAAGCCCATCCGATTCCACTCGTAGAATCCCAGAGGGCCTACACTAAAAGCTGTCTTATGCTTGTCCTCTTCTTCAATTTCACATTGCCAATATGCACTGTGAAGATCAAGTTTAGAGAAAAACTTGGCAGAAGATAAGACATCAATTGTGTCATCAAAGCGAGGAAGCATAGAGGCATCCTTTCTGGTCATGTTGTTGAGCTTTCGCCAATCAATACAGAAACGAAGAGCTCCTGATGGTTTATGCACCAAAACAACATTAGATGAATATGGGGAATCAGATTCACGTATGACATTTGCATCTAACATTTCTCTGATATGCTGACGTACTTCTTCAAACATTGAAGGAGGTATACTGCGATATGGTTGTTTAAAAGGTGTGTCATCCTCTAGTACTATCTTATGTTTGATAAGATTGGTCTTTCCAATACCTTTGGTAGAATTACAAAATACATGCCTCCATTTACCAAGGATCTGATAAAACCTATGGAGTTGATCAGCAGAAAGATTAGAACTATCTACAGAGAAGCCTAAATCTTCAAGAGGAATTTCGGCATTTTCTTCGGTAGAAATGTAAGAAGTAAGATCATCTACAATCTTTGCTTCTGTGATTTCACACAACTTCGCCTTCGGTTTAAAGGACAGTGGTTTTGCAGTCATATTGCAAATTTGAACAGGAATTTTCACAGAAGACGTGGAATTTATTTTAATAACTCTTGGGCAAACTACATATCCCAACGTCTCGTCTGAAGACTCTGTGATAACAGATGAAATATTACTGTTCAAATCCCTGGCTATGCCATTCACTGTGACTGTCTCGTACGGGCCAACCTTAAAGGGCTTACGTGAGCATGCCTTGACACAAAAGGAATGGGATATAATACCTTGCATAGCAAGAGTCCATTGCTCAGGTATGTCTTCTGTATTTACATCAGAATTCTGAATGAAATATTTACAACGTCTGAGTACATTTGTACCTATGACAACTGGACATGACATATTGAAATCATTGTCTGGAATGACAAGAATGGGTACATTCAAGTTAAAAGAAGATAAAAACGGTAAAGAAATTGTTGCCTCGAAATATCCACTGTATTTCATGGACGAACCATCAGCTATCGAGAGAGTAAGGCCAAGTGAATCAAGGGGCAGGATCTTGGAATATGGTTGCAACTTATTAAAAGCTGACTGACTAATTGTCGTGACCATTGATCCTGTGTCTAAAAGACAAGTGAACGTTATCCCATTAACTGTAATGTCATGCTGGTTCGAGGAGCCAACAAGTCTTTCAAGAAAGTGATCGGATTGGGCAGTGAAATTACCAACCTCTGTTTTGCCCGCAACAGAAGTGGTTAATCTTTTGACTGTTCATTTTTATTTTGCTGCTGAGTATTTTGTTCCTTTTTCTGCTGTGAATTTTGTTGTTTTGAATGGTAGTTTGAATTTCTTTTGCACCTGTAATTGTTTTTGTTGTTATTGTTACCTTTTTTGATTGTCAAGTTTCTTCACAATCAAATCGAACGTGGAATCTATTTTCATTTCTAAATCAGAAAAACTGGACTCAAGCATATCGATTCTAGCAGACAACGATGTAAAGTCATCAACGCTTACTGGGTTATGTCCAATTTTCTTCTTATTTGTAGATGACACTGGCTTTGAAATTTCTTTTTCTACCTGACGAATTTCTCTGAGTAATACATTATAATCAGTAATGAAATCATACTTGTGTCTTGTTTGCAATTTCAGTACATCTGAAAACAAACCAGTCCAAAACTTATGACGTAATAGGTCATTCTTTGCAAGTAGAGGGAGGTTACCTTTGTTTATGATTGTCTGCAAAAGGGTTTCTAGACGACATGCGTAAGAAGTAACATTTTCATCTGATCTCTGAGTGCTATTGAAAAATTCTGTGATGAGTTCCTCTTGTGAAGAAGCATTTGAATACAAGGCATCAAGCTTGCCAAGAACATCATCAATCGAAGTTTTGTCACCCAAAGGGACTATCATTAGCCGTGCTGAGCCACGTAGGGAGGATCTAACGCAATGTAAAACATGCAAGGGAGATAAATCAGGCATTGAACTTCATATCGCCAGACCATAAAGGGTACTTCGCCTTTTGGTGTCGGCTCTTCCCCAGAAAAAGTTGGAAGTTTAGGAAAAGTTGGCTGAGAGGGCTGGTTAGCGAAAAATAATGAAGGGGTAGAACTTTCAGGATAAGTCTTTGGAATGGCACCAGTTTCCTTTGCCATTTTCAGTTTTTCGGCTACAGAAAGTGGTTTAGTTAAAGGGCTAGATATAGGAGCTGCTGGAACCAAATTGAATTTTTTTGAAATCAAATTGACAATTTCGTCAACAGATAAGTCCGTTGTAGCAGCAGATGCACTATCACCAGCTTGAGAAGCAGGGGGTGTAGGCAACTTGCCTTTGCCGTTTATTCCGGTAGGTTGAGCCTGTATAGACTCCTTACTCATCGCAATGACGATCAAAGTTAACGTCAAATACACAAACCAAGTCTTCATGAAATAAGAATGAAGAAAAAAAAATATAAGTAGCAAACCCTAATGGATGAGAAAAAAATTCTAAGTTCGAAAAGTAAATGGAACTAATATGGAATAATAAGAGCGCGAATAATATTTTTGGGTCGAATCCAATAAAAGAAATAAGACCGATTGAGGGAACCAGTAAACAAAAACCGCGAAAATATTCCACGCGAAACTGCCTAAGTAATTTGGGAACCAGTACACAGAAAATAATTTAAGGCACGAAAACTGAAAAAGTACGAAAAAGATGTGGCACGATACACTTAGCTAGGGCTCGATTTTATCGATGTTCTACAACCCTATCTCTTTATTACGACAGAGAATAACAATAATGTTAAATGCTGGCTTAAATAAACAATTTGCCAATCGGTAACTACCTGAGCGAGGATAATAAAAAAAATACCGACTAGATCTAATATCTAGGTAGTAATAAACCCTGTGCTAAATAAACAAACTAATTTCAATGCGCACAATTTAAAGTATCGACCAAGATCAGATTTGCAGATGAGAACTCAAATTGAGATATACATGTAGGTTATGTCGATCGAGATATAGTGGTAAGTATCCCCGCCTGTCACGCGGGAGACCGGAGTTCGATTCCCCGTCGGGGAGCCATTTTGTGACCGGGGCAAACCAAGGAAAAGTCGGTTTTGGTCGTGTTCAGTACTTTTATTACCAAGAATAAAAGATGTGTAACAAACAGCCTGAAATATGAAAAAAATAGCGGTCAGGCTAACGAATACATATACAATGTAGATAAATACATATTTATGAACAAAAAATGCAATAATACGGGACGGAGGGAGGGGTAAAACTTACCAAGGAGGAAAGATGACTTCTATGAATCTTCTGCAAGATTATAGAGAATGTCCCATAGTAGCATGTGACTGTCCCTGAAGGAAGACGACGCGGCAATGCGATACAAAGAAAAGAATATACTAATGCGCACGCATATAGTGCTCACAAAACGCACGGGCAAATTTAAACACCGGGAATTGTCGGTACATTCCGTAATCGTTTCCGTATAAAAAATACGGGCCGCGGCATACAAAAAGTAAACATGCTTTACATTCTCCCCCTCTCCGAAAAAAATGTCTCCTGACATTTCTGAATGAACATACACCTTACGTCTATATACATGTAAATTAGGAAGAGACGCGAGTAGACTCAACCTACGTAATACATAGATTCTAAAACGTTGCGATGCAAGGTACTGCGAATAGAATATTATAACTACAGATTTTGAAACTATTAGACAAATACTTCATCATTAGAAGTAGTGACAAAAACAGAACTAACCCTTTCCCCAAATCGTTCAGGAGGTCTCCGATTACGGATGGGTCTAGGAGATTTCCGTTGCTCCGGTGAAGTTTGGTGAGCTTCAGGCAGGTTTGTCGGACATGCAACCTCTTCATGAGGTGAAATTGCCCGCGAGATCCTAGTGGGAGATGGATTCGAGGAAGGTAAATGGGTGAAATGCTCACTAATACGGGAAAGGTTCGGAGAACATGGGGGCGTTACTCTACGGCGGATATGCGGTGGAACATACTTTGGAACAAGTATTTCCCTTTCAGACTCCGAATCACTACTGACATTGCTGCTGTGATTGTCACCCAAGGTTGACAAAGAGGTTTTCTTACGAATACTACCATCCTTGGATGAAGATGAGTGCTCCTGCTCAAAAGGCAAAGAATTAATTGGAAGCAGCATATTCCTGTGTAAAGTTCTGATGCGACCGTGTTTTCCTTCTCTTTGAACCTTAAAAACTGGAATATCAGGATTAGGCTGAGAAACAACGACATAAACGTCACTGTCCCACTTATCGGCGATTTTATGAGTTGAAGTAAATCCAACTTTGCGGACAAGTACCCTATCACCAGATTCAAGTTTAGAGATTTTAACTCTTTTATTATAGTTAGTTTTATTGTGCTCAGCAGATTTACCGGCTTCCTCTGCAGCTGACCTATATGCAAACTCAAGCCCTTTACGCAGCTTTGATACATAATTGGAGTGATCCCGAGACGTTGTTTCACCACTGGAGGGGTCAGTTCCGAAATATGCATCTATGCTTAGCCTGGGATGCCAGCCGAACATTAAAAAGTGAGGGGCGTATCCAGTTGAATCATTGCGGGTAGCATTATAAGCTTGGACAAGGGAAGGGATGAAAAGTTTCCAATCAGACTTCTGCTCGTTTGTTAAGGTTCCGAGCATTTTCAAGAGTGTCTGGTTGAAGCGCTCAGCTTGTCCATTGCCCATTGCGTGGTAAGGGGTAGTACGGGTTTTACGGATTCCAGCACGCTTACACAGTTCCTGAATGGTCTTAGACAAAAAATTTCGACCTTGGCTGTTCTGGAAAGCCATAATACTGGAAGTAACCTTCATACAAAGCTTTGGCTGTAGTATGAGCTGTCTGATTCTTGCATGGAATAGCTTGTGCAAAACGTGTAAAATGGTCAGTAATGACGAGGATATTTTCTATTCCTCCCTTACATGGTTCAAGCTTGAGAAAATCAATACAGACAAGCTCCATAGGTCTGCTAGTTAAAATAGGGACTAATTCTGCAAAAGGACGACTAACAGGGGTTTTGTAAAGAATGCATCTCTGACATTGTTCTACCCAGCAGTTGACATCCTTTTCCATTAAAGGCCAATAAAACCTTTGTCTGGCAAGCCAAAGAGACTTTTCTTTACCCTGATGACCAGCTTCGTCATGAATACCTTGGAAAGCGGTTTTCCTGTGACATTCAGGGAGAACTAGTTGTTTGATTTCATTGCCATCTTGGGTAGCAGTTCTGTACAGAATACTGTTCTCAATGAAAAGACGGTCCCATACACGAGAGAACTGTTTGACGGATTGAGACTCAGAGGCAAGCTTACCCTTCACCCCTCCCCGAAGAGAACAGGTACCCAAGAGGTCAATAACTCTAGAGATGGTAGGATCATTTTTCTGTTCGGTCTTCCAGTTAATGGAACCAACTTGTCTAAAGAGTTGCTGCTCCTCACTGGCCACATGAGCAGCAGCAATTTCAGAAACACAAAGTGCTAGTGGAGCTGAAACTAATACAGCTTGGAAAATAGCTTTTAGTTCGTCTTGGAAGACAAAACATCTGGATAAACCATCTGCATCAGCATTACGCTTTCCACTGCGATATTCGATGGTGAAATTGTAATTAGCTAGTTCCGCTAACCATCTATGCTGAGTAGCATCAAGTTTCGCAGTAGTGGTGACGTAGGTCAAGGGATTATTGTCAGTTCGGACAAGGAATTCATTGCCATACAGATAATCATGAAATTTATCAGTAACGCACCACTTTAAAGCTAAAAACTCTAGCTTGTGCGCCGGGTAGTTTTTTTCGGCATGTCTAAGATTGCGACTTGCGTAAGCAATGACTCGCTCAACGCCATCTTGCTTCTGATAAAGTACAGCACCAAGACCAAGTGCGCTAGCGTCTGTATGGACAATAAAAGGTAAGGCGTAATCTGCATAGGCTAATATAGGAGGAGTAACAAGCTTGGCTTTAATGGAATCAAATGCTACTTGTTGAGCCTCGCCCCAAACCCAAGGGGTAGCAGATTTGGACTTTTTAGACTTCTTTACCTTTTTATTACAACCGTGGCCTTGTAGTAGCAAGTTAAGTGGTTGTACGATACGGGCGTAGTTTTTCACAAACTTACGGTAATAACCCGTGAATCCAAGGAACTGTCTCAGGGACTTTAAATCATGAGGAACAGGCCAATCCTTAACTGCGGATATCTTGTCTGGGTCTGTAGAAATACCTTTATCTGACACAACGTGACCAAGATAAGTTACTGAAGTTTTGAAGAATTCACATTTAGAGGGTTTAACCTTCAAGTTATTTTGATCAAGGCATTGGAAAACAGATTGCAAACGCTCTAAATGTTCAGAAAAAGTAGACGAAAATATGAGAATATCGTCGAGAAAAATAAGACAATCTCTCAAGTGCATGTCCCCCGGTGGGCGCCAAATGTAACAGGTGGTGAAAAATATCATGGCTCGACCGGGATTCAAACCCAGGGCCTCAGGAATACCGTTCCTGCACTCTAACCAACTGAGCTACTGAACCACATGTCGACACGGCTGCACGATATATCACCAAATACCTGTACCCGGCTACATCTATATATCCATTGTTATCGATGCGATCTTGCAACAATCAGGGGCAACATTTGGCATGAAGATGCAAGGAAGATTAAAGTTTGATAAAATGAAGAAGAAATGGGTTAAAAACTGGCTGCACACAGGTTCAACAAAATACCGTCTTGCTCATTTACAGTCTAAAGCACCTTACTCAAATGACTTAATCTTTTACCAAATAATATCTTGTTTAAGCATCCCTATAGCTTTTGAAAATATTGTGCCTAAATGAGAAATTGCTGGGAACTAATTCTAATTTTTTGTCTGTGATTGTTTTCAAAATGGACCAGTCTAAAAATTTGTGATTTGGTTTATTGTTTACTACCCCCAGACAGCAGCCAAACTATTAAACAACAAAAGAAAAATTTCATTTCGTAAAATGTGTTTACTTTGTAATCTGCAAATGCTTTTGGTTTGGACAAGTCTAAAATTTTGGTGTTTGCTAAAGATGTAATATCTCTCAGGAGCTGAGTGCAAGCTTTGTGTCTAATGGGTTTAAAAAAAAAATTCACGTCAAAATAAAAGGCTAGAAAGGCAAATCAATCTTTCACGAACTACTAATAATCATGTGTTTTTACCATCCTGACGACAAAAGCTTAGCTTTAGGAAACATCACATGAAAAGGAGAAAATGCTGGTTTCCAACAATTTCTCCTTTCAACCCCAATTTTTCAACCATTTCAAAGACAAACCTCATCAGCTAAGTCACATTTATTTTGTCATCTGCAAACGTTAGTGCATTCAATTTGCCAAAACTTTAATTATATGGTACATCTAGGGAATCAAGGAATAATTGATGTCACACTTACTATTTATTTGGTAACTTTCAATTAAAACTGCAGTATAAATTTGTTACCAAAGGCTTTTCTTGGAAATATGTAACATCCACTTTAATGGAACTATTAATCCTAATTAAAGTTTTCCCCCTAGTTTGATATCTTGGATAAATTTACCAAGAGAAACCTATAGATTTGATTCATTGCTGCCTACTGTGAATATATTTTATCACTTAACTCTACCAAACGACAAAATTTCAGACTTGTCCAAATTGAAACAGTCTGCAGACAACACATCAGTTGTAACTGAAATGATGTGGTTTTTCTTGGAATGGATAACAACACTGTGAAAAAAAACAAGAAAATACTGGTTACCTGCAATTTCTCCTTTTCCAAAAATGTTTTCAAATGCCTTTTTCCTTAAACCTTTACAACACAATCCTGAGTTTTAACTACCCTAGGAAAGAGAGCTTTTGAAAACATTGTGGGAAAAGGAGAAAATGCTGGTAACCAGTATTTTCTCCTTTTCCATAATAATTTCTACCCTTTCACAGACAGATCACATCATTTGTGTCACATTAACTACGTCATCTGCAGAAGGTTTCAGTTTAAAACAGTCTAAAATTTTGTCATGCGGTAAAGAGTTAAGGTTGTTAAAAGGTGGAATTGTACTGTAAAGGTTTAAGGTTGGTCCTATGGGACTCTTATGACTGTGCCTTAATTGTGCATAGCTAGTTGATGGCTTTCACAATGTTTTATAAATGGGAAAGAGTTTATAATTTTGTATTATGAACTCTTTACCAGATGACAAACATTTAGGCTTATCAAAACTGATAGAACTTACTCCCAAATATTAAGTGTAAATTAAATGATCTGTTGTTGTCTTTGAAAAGGTATAAAGCATGGTGGGAAAAGGAGAAAATGCTGATTGCCATAATTTTCTCCTATTCCCCTAATGTTTTCAAACGCCTTTTTGCCCTCAGGTTCATTAATACCTTGGATTCTGTGGAAAAGGGTTAAGTCATTCGGTTTTGATATCAAATATTATGGGAGTTTCAATAAGGCATACTGAAATGGCTCAGAGAGGCATTTCAATTAATTTGAAGCTTTTTGCTGAATTACTTGTTTTTCTTTGGAATACATGGTAGCAGCAGCTCTCAAACTACATCTGCAAGCAGTCAAAACTGTTGCAACACCGACTCTTAAGAAATTTCTTTTTGCACATAGGAGCATATAATTACTTCCCCATATCTAACACAAATAAGACATGTTATATCCAAAGTTCATGGGTCCTTGTGTGAAGGTATATCAGCTGAGTCTGACAAAGCTCTTTGAAAAGACATGCCTCAGTCTGTATGTCTGGACTGAATGCCCCAGCTAAACATCTTGCGCTATTTGTACAGTTTGTCTCAATAGCTCTTTGTTGTGACTATGTGGATGATAACAGTTAGAGGGGCCTACTTTTAGAATCATCCTGGACTAATTTATATCTAATAATGACTTGTTGATACTTCTTGCCAAAATGTCTCCAGGAGCAGGTTTCTTGTTCCGATGTTGATAAAGTCTCTATATATAGCTAAGCAAAATGCTGACTTCTTCAACAAGGGAAGTGTAACATTAAGCATAATTTCCTCCCCTTAGTTAATGCAAATGAGACAGGCTATAGGCAAAATGTTACAATGCCTGTGTACGCAGATGTATACAAGCTGAGGCTGAAACAATTTTATTGTAACTGCGAACACTTCAATCAGTTTATTTATAATGCATTCAGTGCCCCAGAAAGGTGTGTTTGCTATACTTGCCTTTAGTTGTCTCATTTACTCTCAGTTGCAACTATGCTGGTGCTAACAACAAGAATCAAATATCATATTGGAAAGCAAAATGATAATCTTTAATAAGATTGTAGAGATTTAATTTCTCAGTGCTCCTCTCTTCCAATACAAAGTTTTTGATGTTTTTTAATATGACTACTTCCACAGACAGGTTATGTGTTTACAAAGTAATAAGCTATATGGATAATCATTTTCTCTGGAAACCGGTAGAATCTATTTGGTAGAATGAATAGTCCTTTGGCATGCAGAACATATATAAAAAAAAAAAGTATAGCAAAAATATTTGGCCCATGTCAGCGCAGGCTGATAGTGCAGGCTGATTGCACTGGCTCACATTGGTCATTACTTTTTGCAGATTGCATTACACCACTTTTTCACAGAGCATAGTTCACATTGTGTACACAAACTAGTTTTCCTAATCAAACTGGAGGGAAATGTTGATGATAAAGGCAGGAATTTTTTGTCCAATGAATAATTACTGAAGATCTAGACAAAAAGAATTATCTTATCGAGACTGTCATCTCGGAAGCCAAAAGAAAAAAATTGAGCACTTTTTGAGAGAAATGTAAAATTTGGTTACAGCTGACAGACTGAAAAATGACAATGTAATACCACTGTTTTGTAAATTGGTGTTTTCTTTTAGCAAATTTCTCAAAGTGTTAGCCATCAAGGAATATACCATGAAACATCACTCTAACCAGACAACAAAATTATAGACCAAACTGACATCTTACAAGATATAAAATGTAGCTAAAATGATGAATTTTGTCTTTAAAATAACAGAAGATATTATGGGAAAAGGAGAAAATGCTGCTCACCGGCAATTTCTCCTTTCTCCACATTGCTGTCCTCTGGGATGTAAAAACATGGGATTGGCTGATAAAAGCTCAATAATTTGATGATCATCACTGAAGTTTATTTGACTTATCTGTAAAACGTTGGGTTACCAACACAAGAGGACCTGAGGGTCATCAGTCACTCACCTGAGACTGACCCTCTACTATTTGACATAATTTTAGACTTGTCCAAATTGAAAGCATTCAATTTTGCACACAACCAATGGCTATAAATGATGGCATTTGTCTAAAATGGTAAATCATAGTTGAATCTTGCTTTGAAACAAAAAAAAAGGCTTTTCAAAACAAAATGGGATAGGTCAAAGAAAATGCTGTTTTCCAAAATGTTATCTACCATCTGAAAGACAAATTACCATTTCTGCTATATTTAACTTGTTGCCTACAAAACTAATGCTTTCAATATACAGAATAATTATGAACTAGAGGGCCATGATGGCCCTGTATCGCTCCACTGGCTTATAAATATAAATTATAAATACTAAACATTTTAATTCTGAGCCAAATGGTTTCAAAATGAAGACTTACAAAGTTTTCTCTGTAAAAGCCCATGTGAAAGTTGAGACCCACAGGGCAAAGCCATTTTTGATCCCAGAGCTATAATTACTGGTAGAGGTCCACAAGATAAAGCCAAAATAATACAAGTCTAGGCTGTATGTTTATAGATAAGGTGATTTTCAAGTTTCGTCCATATGAAGCCTCTATAAAACATAAGACCCCTGATGCAAGGCTAATTTAAAAAAAAAAAAAAATCGAAAGTGATCCAGATTTAGTAGCCCTTGGGCTTGCGATTAGGAGCAAAAAGATTTTTTTGATTTTCACACTATAAACACATGTTTATGATCCATGAGATAGGACTAATTTTGACATAACTTGAATAACTTTGGACGAGGTTATTTAGATTACACTCATACAATATTACAGCTGTAACTCAAGGTAAGGAACAAGAAGACCTTTTAAGTTCTCACTATATTAGCCTAGATGTAAAGCTTGTGACTTATTGGGTGAAGCAGTTTCAGAGACAATAAGCTTAATGGCCTTGAGGCCTGTGGAGCTAAAAAGCAGTATCTTTTTCATGAGCTACAATGACGTTAGTAAATACAAGATTTTGGAAAAGATTTTTAAAGGTTTTCCAATACTTTTCAGTTTTGTAGCCATAGCAACCATGGCTTTTAACAGACCTTAATTCTTTGAAGACATTCTGAAGAACATCATGGCAAGATGATATCTGTAAAGTTTGGTCAAAATTGGAAGAGTGGTTTCAATGAAAAAGATGGAACAGTCTTGGTAGAAGTCTACAATATGAATCAGCATGCCAAATTTTTATAGCCCTAGGCCTTACAGTAAGGATAAAAAAAGATATCTTACGTTTTCACTATGTAAGCCTATCTAAAATTTGTGAACCCTGGAGTGAAACAAATTTTGATCCCAAGGCTCAAAACATGCCAAATTTGTTAGTATGATGCTTTATGGTTAGAAACAAGAAGATTGTTGAGAAGTCTTCACTATATAAGCCCTTATAAAACTTTGACCCCAGGGCTACAGTCGGACTAAAGGGGGAATATGTGTATTAGAAGAATAACATGCCAAATTTGGGAGTTCTTGGCCTTATGGCTAGAAACAAGATGGTTTCTGAAGTTTTCACTCCATAAACCCATGTAAAACTTGTGACCCCTGGCGCAGGGCCAAACTTGATCCTAGGGCTGTAACTTGGGCCCTCTTTGTAGTTGTCCACTAGATAATGCTATAATTATGCAAAATTTGGTAGCCCTAAGCCTTATGATATGTACACCAAGATTTAAAAGTTTTCCCTACATAAGCCCAAGTAAATCTTGTGACCCCACCACCCCACCAGCATGAGGCCAACTTGACCCCAGGACTGTAATTTGGGCACTTTTGGTAGACCCCCACTAGATCAAGCTAAATGCAAAATTTGGTTACAGCTCTAGGCCTTATGGCTAGGTATTGGAAGATTTCTTAAGTTGTCACTATGTAAGCCCATGTAAAACTTGTGACCCCTGCGGCGGGGCCAATTTTGACCCCAGGACTAAAATTTTGGCCTGCTTGGTAGAGGCCCACTAGATATAGCTACATGCAAAATTTGGTAGCTCTAGGCCTTATGGCTAGGTACAGGAAGATTTTTAAAGTTTTCTCTATACAAGCCTATGTAAAACTTGTGACCCCTGGGGCAGAGCCAATTTTGACCCCAGGGCTATAATTTGAAGAAATATGATAGAGGTCTACTACATAAAGCTACATGCCAAATTTGGTAGCCCTATGCCTTATAGTTTCAGACAAGAAGATTTTTAAAGATTTTGAATATTTTTCAGTTTTGTTGCCATGGCAACCAGAGTTTTTGAAGGAATCGAATTCTTTTACGAAATTCTGAAGAGGACCATGGCAGGATCATTTCTGTGAAGTTTCAGAGAAGAAGATGTTTGAAATAAAAGTTAATGGACGGACGGACGCACAGCGGACACCGGGCCATGACATAAGCCCGCTGGCCTTCGGCCAGTGGAGCTAAAAACTGTAAAGTCTTCCAGCAAAGTTAAATGACCCTAAAGTTGTTAAAAATATAAAGACTTTACCCCTTTACCAAATGACAAATTTTTGACCAGTCCAAATTGAAAGCATTTGCCGATGACAAAATTAATGTGGTTGAAAAATTGAAATTTGTTTTGGGAAGGGTAGAAAACATTGAGAGAGAAGGAGAAAATGCTGGTTACCAGAATTTTCTCCTTTTCCAACAATGTTTTCAAAAGGCTTCTTTCTCTGAGAGTTGTTAAAAGGTCAGGACTGTGTGGTATAGGGTTAAAACTTTCTACAAGACCTGACACTGATGGACTACCTAATTGACTCAAAACTTGCTAAATTATAATAAGTGGAACTCAAATTTACCCCAAAGAAGACTTTGAAGAACAAATTTTTAGTTGCTTTTATTATTGGCACAGATTAAGATCAGATATAAGAAACATGCAGTATGATCTTGAATAAACAATGTTAAATTTGTTTAGATATTCCTGTATAGACAGACAATGTTCCTTTCAACAATGTTCCTTTCCTTCATTTAGCCTTCTAGTTGACAGAAGAGAAATTCAACACTTTTACCACAAGATCCTGAATTTTAACAACCTTGAGGAAGACGGCTTTTGAAAACATCATGGGAAAAGCAGAAAATGCTGGTAGCCGGCATTTTCTTTTTTCCCACGATGTTTTCTACCTTACCAAAGACATATTCTATCATTTGGGCGACATTTTACTTGTCATCTGCAAAATACTTTAAATTTGGACCAGTCTGAAGTTTGGTACGTGGCAAAGATTTAATTCATTACCATAATGTACCTGGCAAGCTCTTGGTGTCCTAAATACATTCATGAGATGCCAAAAGAGTAGACATTTTGCCAGAGAAGCCATCAACTGACAAAGTCATTTTTTTCACAATAAGGTAATGATTTCTCCCAAAAAATTACTGAACAGTCCCCAGAGAAAGAAAGTTTTAGGCGAGAGTGCAGGTACAGAAGAAAAATTGCTAGTCCGCCACTTTCAGAGTCCTTTTCTCATTATGTTTTCTATCCTTTTGAAGTCAAATCCATTCATTACAAAAACATCAAATTTTATCTTTTTTCCTTTGTAAATGCCTACTCTAAGAACTTTTTAAACCAGTATGGCAAAAAAGATTTTTTGATGACTAAATTAATGAAGAACATCTTGGATACATGTATACACTGATATTTTGTCATACATTAACCACTGACCAAAAGAACCATGGAACTGCAATGATACCTAGTAGCGTAGCCAAGCAAGTGCAGATAATATGCACCTAATGTGTAACATCCAAATTCCTGCGCATGCTTTATATATAAACATATATATATGATTTACAATTGTCAATCAAGACCAATTATTAAAAATTACGCATTTTTTTTTTCATGCAAAAGATTAAAATTATGTACCCGCAAAGCCATTTTTGAAGTTCAGGAATGCCTAGATTCATTTTCTTCCCCTCTTCCACATTTGCATTTATAAGTTAAAACAAGAGGGCAATTGGCCCTAAAGCGCTCATCTGAGTAAAGTCATCTACATTTAATAAACCTGAAGAGACCCTGGTTTTAATGATGTAACACATGAGTGTAAGTGACCTACTTTTTGAACCAATGTAACTTAATTCCAAACTTGTCCAAGATATCATTAAAACAACTTTCTGACCAAATTTCATGAGAATCAGGCTGAAAATGTGGCCTCTATATTGCACAAAAGATTTGACCAAGTGACCTACTTTTTGCCCCGATATGACCCGCTTTCAAACTTGTCTGAGATATTGACAAGATAAATATTCTGACTATTCTTTATCAGTATAAGGCTCTATGGAGCACCCAAAGTTTTCCTAAGATTTGTCCCAGTGACCTACTTTTTAACTCAACATGACCCAATGTCAAACTTGTCCGAGATATCATCAAGACAGACAATCTGACCAAGTTGCATGAGTATCCGACTACAAATGTGGCCTCTAGAGTGCACACAAGGTTTTTCTAGGATGTGGCCCAGTGACCTACTTTCTGACCCGACATGACCCAATTTTGAACTTGTCCAAGATATTATCAAGACAAACATTCTACCCAACTTCCATGAATTTCAGGCTGAAAATGTGGCCTCTAGAATGCACACAAAGTTTTTCTTAGATTTAGTCCAGTGACCTACTCTATGGCCCGACATGACCCAATTTCAAACTTGTCCAAGATATCATCAAGACAAACATTCTACCCAACTTTCATGTGTTTCAGGCTGAAAATGTGGCCTCTAGAGTGCAAACAAGGTTTTTCTAAGATTTGGCCCAGTGACCTACTTTCTGACCCCACATGACCCAATTTTAACCTTGTCCAACATATTATCAAGACAAACATTCTGACCAAGTTTCATAAGTTTCAGGCTGAAAATGTGGCCTCTAGAGTGCAGACAAGGTTTTTCTAAAGTTTGGCCCAGTGACCTACTTTTTGACCCGACATGACCCAATTTCGAACTTGTCCAAGATATTACCAAGACAAACATTCTGACCAACATTCAAGAGTATCAGGTTTAAAATATGGCCTCTAGAGTGCACAGAAGGTTTTTCTTAAATTTAGCCCAGTGACCTACTTTTTGACCCGACATGACCCAACTTCAAATTTGTACGTGATATTATCAAGACAAACATTCCAACCAAGTTTCATGAGTATATGACTAAAAATGTAGCCTTTAGAGTGCCAACAAATTAATTGTTGATGCATGGACGACGCACACCGGACGCCGGACACAGCACAATCACAAAAGCTCACGTTAAAAAAAACTCCTGATAGCTGACAATTTCTATTGTCTACAAAGGATTGTTAAATTACCAACGAAAAATGTCCTTTTTACTCACTAAGCGCTGTAAGGGTAAGCTTGAGAGTACTTTTGTCCACCTTCTTTAACATTATTAATTAGGTTTTCTGTCTCACTTGATTATTTACTCCATTTTCTCTCCATAGGTTATTTTTCAGGTCAATTATTGAGTTAGTTCTGGGGGAAAAAAACAGGACAAATTGTAGACAAAAAAATCAAATTAGAAAACTAATATAGGTCACGGTTCTGTCAGCAAGTCCTGTTAACAGTCTTTCTTCCTGAAACAAATTCTCAGCAAAGGATGTATCAAACATCATTGTAAAATATGGAAAATAACCATGAAATATGTAACATTATAATACAAAAATACATAATGAAACATTATAGCAAACAGAAATGATCCCTATGGGCAATTTCTCAGTTGGTAGTCATTCTTATTTAACTCTTTACCAAACAACAAAATTTCAGACATGTCCAGATTGAAAGCATTTCCAGACGACAAATTGAAATGAATCTATACATTGATTAAATTTGCTTTTGGAAATAGAGGAAACATTGTGGGAAAAGGAGAAAATGCTGGTTACCAGCATTTTCTCCTTAACCCACAATGTTTTCAAAAGGCCTCTTTCTACAGTTTGTTAAAACTTGGGTTTCAGTGGTAAAGGTTAAACATAGGACCTTTTGCGGACAGTGTAAATCACAGAATGTGCAGCCTGATCGTATATCTATTATTTTCCAATATGGAGATATCTCCCCCCCCCCCCAAATCCCTTTGAAATAGTAGTATTAGGATAAATACTATTGGCTTAAGCTGCTAATCGTGACCCACTGACCTTTTGCGGA
This sequence comes from Tridacna gigas, assembly GCA_945859785.2. NCBI lineage: Eukaryota > Metazoa > Mollusca > Bivalvia > Cardiida > Cardiidae > Tridacna > Tridacna gigas. Next base: position 43,072,563 of record OX244030.2, on the reverse strand, counting down.
CAGTGTATGTCAAGATCAGACTGCACAGAATGTGCAGTCTGATCTTTGATCTTCACTGTCCGATACGGTATTTTCTTTCCGGTTGAATCAACTTTGAAACCGCAAAGTTTGGCCGTTTAGTATTGAGCAGAAATTTGCGTTTCATTTATTCAGCAGCTAAAGTGTTAAAAAGTTTCTTGGCACTAATAAATAGCAGGATAAGGGTTAATATAGAGGATCGGCATTATTTCGTGGAAAAACATGTTCGTATTTTGATGAAACACCCTTTCAACAAAATGTCATGCACCATAATGTACAGCCCAGAACTGACTACAACATGGGATATGTTGAAGGACTACACTGACCTCTTTTTTATTGAACAGCAACATTTTTGACTCTTGAAAAGTGTTCACAGATTACAAAATTAAAGTAGCTCAAATCATGAGATTTGTCTATGAACGAGAAAACATTGTAGGAACAGGAGAGAGCGCTGATACCAGCACTTTCTCCTTCTTTCATAAAGTTTTCAAAAGCTTCTTTCTTGAGGTTGTTGAAACTCAATGGGATTGTGTTGTGAAGGGATATAAGACAAATGTAGGTGTTAACAGTTTAATTACCTGGAATAGTATAAATTATAGATTAATTTTGATCATTTCCCACCCACCCTCATCCAACTCTATATATAATTGACTGTTTCCATAACAAATAATCAAACTAAAATCTAACAGAGTTTGTACCATACTGGTGTTAATGCAATAATGCACAAATGTGGGAAAAGGAGAAAATGCTGTTTCCCAGCATTTTCTCCTTTTCCCACAATGTTTTCAAAAGCTTTATTTCTTAGGATCATTAAAACACTGGATTGTTTGGTTAAGGGTCTGCTGACTGTATCTTTTATCCTCCCCTACATAATTAAATGTTTCCTATTATAGACAACCATAAAAAGCTCTACTATCAGTCATCTAACTGCTACTTGATGGGAGAAAAAGATCTAATCCATGATTGTCCCCAAATCATTTTATCGTCACATACCAGTATCTTCTACCTTGTTAAAATCCATGTCTCAGTGAAGCACAATTCCATGTTTATGGCTCTTGAGGCTCTACCCATTCAGCAAACCTCCGGTGATCAGTTGATTGATCCCTGGGCTGTATCACGTTATGAGCTCAGAGCCAAGAGATCTTGATCTTGTGATGGCATCCACGTGCACAGTGTGACAATGTTCTGTCCAAGCCACTTGCTGCTTTCCTACATAACAATGGTCAGCTGTGACAGAGGAATGAACCTTATTGCAGTGACTACCATCAATCCTTGGAAAGAAAGTGGCCATGCCCAGCATCAAACCAGCAAAAGTCTGTACGCTACAGACTGAGCTACCCAAGGCTCAGCGTTGGAAAAGGAGAAAATGCTGGTAACCAGAATATACTTCTCCTTTCCCCACAATGTTTTACACCCTTTAAAAGACAATTTCCACCATCTGAACAACAGTTAATTATAGCCGTCTGCAGATGCTTTGGATTTGTACAAGTCCAAGACTTATGCTCAAAGGGAAAAGAAGTGCAAGGTAACATTATTTGCAATATCTTGTGAACATGTTTTTAAAAATCAATGGAATTCAGTTAAACAGCTGTCCACATCGCAGAACATTATGTCCAGGTATCTTGAAGGTGATGTAATGGAATAAAATAACGCTCTCTTCCGAGGAGAGCTGTAATGCACAGAATGTGAAAAACCAATGTGCAAGCAGTGTTGTGACAATGAGTTACACAGCTCCTCATACTGTTAGATAGTTTTCATACAGATGCATCATTTTCCTATACTTTGTTTCTTGTTGGATTGCATTCCACAAGCTGCTACGAAGTTCAGAGGAGTAAAGCCATAAAGTACTGCTTATGCAAGGTCAAAGGCAAACACGGGTTGCCAGACATTTTGGTATCAATGCTGGCACTATAGAGCAACATGATAGATGTCAAAGGCAAACTGGACGTGTAACTGACAGACCTGGTTCTTGGCATCTGCGCATTACGTCACAACATCAGGACAGTTTTATACATCTGGTGCATTTACATAATTGTCACCTGACTGCCACTGAATCTGCCTTTAACTCTTTACCACATGACAGAAAAGTACCAGGTAGACTTGTCCAAAATTCAAAGCATTTGCAGATGACAATTCAAATTTAGTTGAAAAGATTTAATTTGTCTTTGATAAGGTAAAAAACACTGTGGGAAAAGGAGAAAATGCTGGTTACCAGCATTTTCTCCTTTTCCCACAATGTTTTCAAAGGGCCTCTTCCTCAGAGTCATTAAAAGTTGGGATTGTGTGGTTAATAAGTTAATACAGTAGGTGATCATAACCTTCCTATCCATGCTAAAATTGTAAGAAATCAATGGTGAGAACTTGGTTTGCAGGTTCGTGGCCCGTACGTTGGTCTGGCCCTTCACACTGCTCGTCAACAGTGTCTTATGGCTTAAGTGGCTGCACATGCACCCAGAGTATTCCCGCTGAGGCAGGGGAGGCAAGTCATGTTTACTGATGAGTTCTGGTTCTCCCTGTTTTGAGTCGACAGTCAACATCATGTATACCAACACCATAGGGAATGATTTACTGACTGTTCTGTTGTAAAGAGCGACTGGTTTTGGGGTGGATCGGTTATGGTGTGGGGAGGAATCATCACTTCATGTACAACAGGGCAATAACTGCTGTTAGGTATAGGGATGAGATACTCAGACCCATGTTCTGCTTTTATTGCAGCAAAAATCTTACATTCCAGCACAATTTCGAGTTCAGGTTACAGGGGTGCCTTTTAGATGGGTATCAGTCCGTTAAATAGAGCATTTTCATTTAAAAAAATTATACAGTAAAACAGCGAAACGAATACACTCGTGTAAATAAATGTTCTCAATGTCTGATTAAATGCTGTATTTTAGATAAATAGCAAGTAACAACATATATTCCTGAGGGTTTACAATAGTTGTATACCTAATGTTTATTAGAATGACTCAAATGCAGGGCCTGAATGCCAGGCTACGGTGCCTTTCTATTCCATTCAATTATTCCTAAATCACTTACCAGATACAGGTCACCCTTTTGCCGTTTGTTCGCCATGGACTATTCTTCATAAAAACATTGAACATTCTATCCGACATCTTACTTAGAATCATCTGCAAAGTTTTCACTGTGTTTCTTTATCCCTTCCGTATACATTAGTATGTTCCATGTATTTGGCGTTAAAAGCGGACCACTGTATTCCTGTTCCATTTTAAACTCTTTACCAGACAATCCTGACTTTTTAACAACCCTGACAAAGAAAGGTTTTGAAAACACTGTGGGAAAAGCAGAAAATGCTGGTAAACAGCATTTTTCCTTTTCCAACAATGTTTTCTACCCACCACAAATCGAATTTCAGTTTTTGAATTCACATTTATTTTGTTGTCTGCAAATGGTTTTGGTTTAGACTAGTACAAAATTTTGTCATTTGGTAAAGGGTTTTTAAGTCAATGAATTGCAATTTCTAGCTCATTACCTACACTTATTACAAACAATGGAAAAATTCAAACACCATAAGATGAAATCAGTGAGAAATAAGAGCAGAAATCTGGCAAACAAAAAAAAATCCCTTGCTTCCTCCATAATGTATGGCCTAATGCTTGAATTACTGCTCGGCATACTTTACAGGGGTATTAATCTTTACTAAATGACAAAATTTTAGATTGGTCCAAATCAGAAGCATTAAATGCAGCTTACAAATTCAGTGTGGCTCAAATGATTGGATTTCTTTCTGAAAGGTTACAAAACATTGTGGGAAAAAGACTATATGCTGGTTTTCAAAAGTCTAATTTCCCAGGGTCATTTACTCAGGACTGTTTGGTAAAAGAGTTAAAATCAGATTTCTTTCTGGAAGCCTTGTTTAAAAAATCATAACAAAGATAACTACTTTTCATTCATGTGTAAAAATGACTTTAACCTTAAAGATACATCCTTACAGCAATAGAGAAAAAAAACACTGTTAAAATATGATAGGCTGTAGAATGGTTCAGAATTTAGTCAGCTTGGAATCTGCTGAAAAATCGAGAGGTAAAGTCTCCCTGTCATATCATATCAGAGGAAATAAGCAACAGGGTTCCCTTATTTTCAGGGCTATGTATATTATAGTCTCACTTCTGTGAAAACTCAGTTTGCAAGGCACCTGAATACTTCCTAGCATGGAAAATGTTAGAAAGAAAAAATTATTCAATGCAATCATTTCACAGAAAAAATGTGGAACTAATTGGGAGCTGAGTATTTCATGAATAAGCAATACAGTTTTAATCCCAAATGACCAACTGCTACAATGCATCAAAAGAATGAGTTTACTTTTCCACTGGAAAACATTTGAATACTATATAGTATTTTTTCACATATGATCAATACCTGTACTACCACTTTCGTGCAAGAACAGATATTTCTTTACCTGAATCACATTATCTGAGTCATCTTCAAGCTTCTGCTGCCAATTTAATGGATTTGATTTTTTGGAGGTATAAAAGTTGATCTCCAAAAAGTTTAAAACAGCTTTGGTCATAATTTAATGTCAGGCAGCTGCTGAGTCGGTGGACATCCAAAATCAGACTGCACAATTATAAGATTGAAATTTCGAAGAAATCTGATTTACCTGTTAGCAGCTGGCAGTGTTTTCTTTAATGCTGATTGCTAGGTTTCATTGACCTATCAGATTCATTCCATACATTAATTATTCACAATAGTATTGAAATTTCCATATCAAAGTAGTATCAGAAAATTTGACAACTTTCTTTGATTTAACCATCTGTTCTGTTTCATAAACCAGATAAAAGATTAATTATAGATGAACACAAAGAAAAATTACCACTTTCTTTACTCAAGTTAAATATGAGATAAATACTGATTCATGGCTGGGGAGGGCGACATGTTTGGATACTTTGTCCTATGTTTTAGGCTATATGGGGAAAAGATTGTCAAAAACCCAGCTCCTTGTAGGTTAGAGAGTATACTGAAATATTCCTCCTCTCCAATTAGTCATCATTATTGATGGCACCAAATACAGACTTTTATAAATGAAATGAAGTAAAAAGAGTCAAAGACTAAACAAATACTCTTAGATATAAACAAACTGAATAAATGGTGGACTGCCCCATCTTTTGACCAACAGATGCCAAATATGCTTAGTCAAAGAAGCCTACCGATCAAATGTAACAAAACCATGCTACTATCACCAAATCTTGACAACAGACTGAGAAGCATCAAAAAGTTTCAATACTTTCCTGCTGAGACCAGGTTAAAACCCACATCCAAATACTGAAACACTGTGTAGGCTGACTTAATCTGCATACTATAAGCTGATGATAAAGGATGGTAAGAGTAAGGATCTCAATAAAATACAAACTAAAAAAATGATATTATATGACATATAAATACAAGTCGGTATCAAATTTCTTGATGAAAAGCAAAATGACAGTCTTCATTTAGTCACAAAATTTACTGTTCATTCTCAAATACATCAGAGCATTATTTCATTATTTGAAACTGCAGACAATTCTTATCACGCAACTATTCAATTTTTATCTAGTGTTTCCAGACACAAGTTTGAAATGCTCTCCCTACATGCCAAAGATTGACAAATTATATCTGAACAGATGTCCTTAAAATGGTTCTAAATGAAACATTTAGCAATTCTATCAAATTATTCTTTAAGTAAAGGTTGCATGCTTGTCTTTGTTTCAGATGAAATTCTCGAACAATAATTGCTTATTTGGTAGTCAACCCATTACCATACAGACCTGGGTTTTTACGACTTTTGAAATCATTGTGGGAAAAGGAGAAACCAAGTGGTAACCAGCATTTTCTCCTTTTCCCACAATGTTTTCTAACCTTTTGGAAACAAATACAATCAGTTGAGTCATATTTGATTTGTCATCTGCAAATGCTTTCAGTTTGGACAAGACTAAAACAGTGTGTGGTAAAGAGTTAACTCTATACCAAACAGCAAAATGTTACACTTGTCCAAGTTGAAAGCACATACTGAGGACTAAATTAAATGTGGATCAAATGATAGGAATTGTCTTTGGAAGAGCAGAACACAATTGTTGTGAGAAAAGGAGAAAATGCTGGTTACCACCATTTTCTCATTTTTTCACAATAATTGTTTTCGAAAGCTTTCTTCCCTATGGTTTTTAAAATATGGGATTGCTTAGTAATTGCTAGCAACATGAATTATTTCAGGAATGCAACTGGCACAGTTCAAAGCAGTGTCTGATCAAGAGCCCCTGTTTGCCAGAATCGTCTGTGTTTTTCATCATTCACACACATTTTCTAAACTATTGCATGACAAGCATGCGCAAAAAATATTTAGGCAATTAGTGTTTGATTCACTCGTTACCGCTCGAATGTAGATGTAAAAAAATTCACAGGTGGCACATTCCTGAGTTGGATCATTCCAATGAATCAAGAGTGACTTCTCTTTCTTACCTCAAAGATTTTTGGTTTACAAAAAAAATGTCTGCCATTTTTTTTTTCAAATTTAGATATTCATTACAGGTCTCCAACACTTATTTACCAAAATAAATATGAGCAAAGTACTACCTTTCCATCCAACAACATACCAAAGCTGTCGAGATGAACTTATTTTGGTATTACTTTATCAGATTCAATTAATACCTATTTCCGAAAGTTGATAATTTTTTGCACATATAGACTCAAACAAAAAACAGACAATATTGGCAGTTCTGTTTTCTAAGATGGGTAGTTGGCAAGAAATCGCTGAATTACTTATTTCTTGACATACAGAATGGTGGCAATGTTGATGAACAATCAGTTTCGGAAAAATCTGTTAATCGGCCTACAAGTCACGCAGACATGAGCATAACTGATGAAGCTGTAGGCACTAGTGAAAGTTCTGAGAAAAAATCTACCGTAAACGGTTTAGTATAGTTATGAATCTTAAAAAAAAAGATTTTGTCTGAAGTATGAACAAGACTGAGTCACAATACTAAAGAATTGAAAGGGTTTGATAAATTCAAAAGAGATTTAAGTTCTGTTTCTTGCATTTTGTAGTTAATTTTGATCCCCCATACTTTTCAGATTTATGGGCGACAATCCCCTACTTTTTTCAAATTCTGGACCAGACACTGTCAGTACGACTTACTTTTTTCTGGACTATTCTGCACTTATAAATTCGTTATCTGTTAGTGGCTGGCAAGACTTAATACAAAACTCCTGCAGTTCCTTAGCTGCCTAAGATCAGAGGAGTCCATTGGCACCAACATCTTGCATGTCAGTTGAGATTTTGTTCCACAAATGTCTGCCCTCAAAGAAGGTGCTTTGATAACACCATTTTAAGCCAACAAGGAGATTCCAATTTTGGAGACCTTTTTTTATGTGCAAGCCCCTCAATTAGCGAGAAACTTACCGCATTTCAGAACAGGCTGGTTCCGAGCCAACCCAATACTCAGAAATCACAAAAATTTAGAGAGGACTGATATCATCTTATATATCAATTTATTGTGGGGAAAAGGAGCAATTGCACATTAGAAGCTGACACTGCTTGCTTAACCCTTTACCACGCAATCCCAAGTCTTAACGACCCTGAGAAAGAAAGTTTGTGAAAACATTGTCAGAAAAGGAGAAAATACTGGAACCCAGCATTTTCTCTTTTAGCGACAATGTTTTCTACAGTGCTTTGGCAGACGATTCAAATTTTTTGTCATCTGGTATTAAGGGTTAATTATGTGTAATTGTGCAAACTGAGCAGATTTTCAAATTTTTTAATTTCAACTCTATGCATTTGTAAACAACAGTTTCAGTCCATTTACTGACAAAAAAAACTGTGACAGATGAAAATATCTCTTTGAATGCTGAAATAAATTATTTGAAATTTGAACAATTGAAATGTCATCAGTTCTGTAATATCCTTAACCCTCTAACATATGACAAAATTTTGGACCAGACCAAACTGAGAGCATTTGCAGATGACAAATGTTAACTATGATTATTTCTGTCTTCATTAGGGTAGAAAACATTGTGGGAAAAGGAGAAAATGCTGGTTACCAGCATTTCCTCCTTTTCCCACAATATTTTCAAAAGGCTTTTTCCACAGTGTCATTAAAAGGTGGCATTGTGTGCTAAAGGGTTAAATTTGACAATGACATAATACAATGTATAATAATTATTACATGCTGAGAAATGGAGGAAAAAATGCTCACCACCAAGCTTCCTGTAGAATTATAGAAACAACATCCACAAAAAGACTCCAGAAAGAAATTCCATACACTTAAGACATCCAAAATATCATTGGATATGCACAAAACTCAGCTTTCACTTATTTTAATTTTAGCACATATATTTAACAATTTTAAATTTACTTTTATCTAAATGTAAATTTACTATTATTTATCTATTCTTTAACCAAATAAAGTTTTGTAAAGTTTGTTTATCCAGTTTTAATCTAAATCAATTATTTCCTTCAAAGTCAAACACTGACCAATCTAATTCATCAAAAACTGTATTCAGTGTTTAACTTCTAATCAATATGCAATTGAGACTGAAAGAATACAGAAAATAATCAATCACTTGTGAACATAGGATATAGTATCAATCATCAAATATAGCCCTGAATCTCCTGCCTAAATGCTTTGCAAGCTCAAGAAACAAACTTTTGACAGTTAGGGTCTTGAGGCCAAATAAAAAATTGCTTGTAACCAGTTTTTAGTTCAGCCACATTGTTTTTCAAACGTGGTCTGCCTAATAATTTAAAACAAGTTGTCTGCAGGTGGTTGGTTAAGAAAAACTTTCCAGCTTAAATCCCTGCCAAACAATCCCACCGTTTAGGGAACATAAGAAAGAAGGCATTTGGTTACCAGCATTTTCTTCATTTCCCACTGTGTTTTCTACAAATCTCAACATTTAAGCCAAATTAAATCTGTCGACAGCAAATGCTTTCAATTTAGACAGGTTTAAAAATTTTGTTGTCTGGTAAAGAGTTAATCTTTCATTTCCAACTGAAAGAATATTACAAATAGGTTTCATATTGTATAATACTGCAATGATCTTCTTGAAATTATCAGATAACAATGATGTAATATTTTTCTTAGGAAACTGATCCTATATTCATTATTCCAATGTTGAAAAGGTATGAAGGCAATTTAGCCAATAACTGTGCACTACTATATAAACTTTCTCTCCCACTGCTCCTGTAAAGTACTCTGACACATAAACATCATCCTCTCACTACAAGAAACTATCCACTGATACCCTTCCATGTTCCAAGACATGACTCCAGGAAAGTTCTCCAGAATCTATTTACTGATTTCTCTCCAATAGTAATTGGACTCTTCTGTATTGAGCACTTTAGCCAGCTGAAGAAATGAAAGGGAAATTTCTTGAAGAAGAACAAAACATTTAAAGGTACAGGCTGATTTGGCCATAATTCTCAGTCTGGAGTCTGATCTTGGATTGACATTGGCCTAAATGGTACCTTATCTTTCTAATAGCATGATGAGAAGTTATTTACATTCCAGAGTAGGCAATTCTCAGAGTCATCTCATTGAATATATGAGAAAGCAGAGAATGAGAGAATTTATAACACGAATGTATCGTGGACAAATGGTACTTGAAAAATATATATACAGTCAGGCTTGTATTAGAAAGCATCTGCATTGAGCATCACTTTTCAGTTTTTCTTAAGCTGCTTGCTTCATGTATTTTTGACATAGTTCATTTATGCATTATACTGTTTTATAAACTTCTGGTTCATTACTTTTCAAAGTTATCGCTCACCTTTGTATATATGCCCAATTATGATCTCCTCTGTCAATGAGCTGTAGAACCCCATTCATTCATTCATTCATTCAGAAATAGTGCAATGATGGTGAAAAACAGAATAAAGAAATAATTTCAAACCAGTTCATCCAACCCTCCCATGAATTCTTTTTACCAGTATCTTGCTCAATATTCTGTCCAAGCCACTGGCAACTTTCCCACATTACCAACGTCGAAATATTTCCCACATAACCATTGACAAAACAATGATCAGAGGTGAGAGAGGAATGAATCAGTAGTGTCGCAATGTTTATCATCAATTCTTGGAAAGAAATTTCACTGAGCTGGGCATTCAAACCAGCAACCCCCCTGTTCTCAAGCACTGTATCACAGACTGTGATACAGGGGCTCAGTGTTTAACTCTTTACCAAACAATCCCACGTTACAACCCTGGGAAAGAAGACCTTTGAAAAAAATGAGGGAAAAGGAGAAAATGCTGGTAACTAGCATTTTCTCCTTTTTCCTCAATGTTTTCTACCCCATCAGAGAGCTTAAGTTCATTTGTATCAATTTTGAATTTATAGTCTGCAAATGTTTTGAATTTGAAAGAGTCTACAACTTGTCGTTTGGTAAAGAGTTAAGGGTTAAGACATACATGTACTATGATTTTCCTTTCACTTGAGTCATATATTTCAGCATTAGTAATTCCTATTGGTTTTATAAGGGGGAAAAAGATTACAAGAATAGGTTTTTTTTCTCTGCCTATGATTTCAAATCCTATGGGACATCCTGGGACAAAATTTCCTGGCCAGTTAGTCATCTGTAAGGCCATACTCCAGCTGTCATTTTCTACAACACTCTTAGCTTTTCTCTAGAACTGTAACATGTCGATGCAGGATCTTTTGACTCTGCATTTGTTGCTATTTTATAGGGAATTATGCTTATATGTTTCTGATTGATAGATCTTGATCTTTTTTATTATAAGTTCAAATATTTAAACTGAAGTTCACACAAATTCAAGTAAAAAATAGCTAGATCTAATCAAAGTGTGTAGTATTCCTGAACAATCCTTTTTTTGTAACAATGCTAAATAATACTGCTGTAGTCAATCTAAATCGAGTGAACATGGTTTGGTATCCAGTGAACAATTTGGTCTGATGGTTCAAAGTTGTAATTATTATTATGCAAGTCAATGTGGATTCCCTTTATAACTTAGTGTGGGAAATTAAGTGATCAAATGACTTAATTTATGAATGAAAAATGAAGGAATCACAGGAAAACAGGAAATGACATGATCTGAAATGATTGAGCCATGCTCTGTGAAAAGGGGGCTTAATACAACTGCAAAAAAGCATGACCCATCTCAGCTTGCGCAGGTGTGCAGGCTGACATGACCTGAAAATTTTTGCAACCTTTAAATTTTCTGCATTTCAAAGGACCGTGATTCAGTTGGTTATTAAACAAGATGTACTTATTTTACAGATCCATAATTATGTGATGACTTAATTGGTATAATGCATCATGGAGATGCATCATTAGCCCCCCTTTGCCAGAGCATCAAGCTCAATTGTAATTTAGCCATGCTCTGTGAAAAGGGGGCTTAATGCATCTGTGAAAAGTATCGACACACGTCAGCCTGTGCAGTCTGTGCAGGCTGACCTGAGCTGAAACTTTTCGCTATTGATCAATTTTCTGTATGTCCGAAGACCATTCTACCCGATGATTAAGTCGGTTGTTTAAAAAAAATGGCTATTGTGGATCCATAATTATGTGATGGCTTGATAGGTATAATGCATCACAGATATGCATTAAGCCCCCTTTTGCCAGAGCATGACTCAATTATATATCATTAGAACTCTTTTTCAATAATCTTTCCCTTAGACATTATAATTCAATGACAGTGCTGTAACCCTTACAAAACAAACTAACATAATCATTTAACTTTGTTTAACTTTTACCCAAGGCCCAAATTGGAATGCCTTTCTTCCTTGCGCTATTCCTCCCTCCTCCCCCATTCTTGCAACCCTCTAGGAGCATTGTTTAGATGAGCAACCAGTTGCAACCAGTTGCAACCACGAAATCAAACAAACAAAACCTACTTATCAAACTTGAAAGCATTAATTTAAGTGCGAATTAATGATGGAATTTTCATTTTGCAGAGGACAAAAAAACATTGTTGGAAAGGAGAAAGTGCCTATAACCTTTTCGAACAATGTCTTTAAAAGCATTTTTTATCATTGATTGATTGTATGGTGTTTAACGCCGTTTTCAACATTATTTCATTTGTATCGCGGCAGCTTTCCTGGAATTTCTTTTTACTAGTACTCCTCACAATATTCTTTCCAAGCCACTGGCTGCTTTCCCACATAACCATCATTGAAACAATGGTCAGCGGTGAGAGAGGAATGAATCCTGTAGCAATAACTATGATCAATCCTCTGAAAGAAATTGGCCAAGCTGGGGATCGAACCAGCGACCTTCTGTTCTCAAGTCTTGTACGCTACAACTGAGCTACAGAGCTTGGTGCATTTTTTATATGGGTCATCAACACACCGAATTGTTTTGTAACAGACCACAAGTACTGTATCAAGTCTGTTTTTGTCTGCATATCAAGAAAATACGGATCTATAGATTGCATGTGCGGGTTGATCTTGATCCACATCAATTGCCAAATTAATCATATGATTGATTGGCCTTGTTGGCACTTTTTTGAATGGCTAGCAAGTCTCATCAAAGGGCAACCAGACAAACATGGCAAAAGCACTTATAACCTAGAGGCACTTATTGCAGACAAATTGACTGGGGCTTCTCAGAGCTCCAGACAGGGAGAGATTTTGATTTCAAAATTAAAAATATTAATTATTCTCTCTAAACCCTACAGTATGGGTACTCATAAGAATCATCTCATCGAGACAATTCTAATGAGTACCCATAACATAGGGTTTGGAAGAGAAATAATGGATTTAGAATACCATCACTCCCTCTTATCTAGAGCTGTTAGGTAATGCCGCTTCTGACATTTCAGCGGAATTGTTTCAGCCTCAGGTGATATACCTACACAAGCACTCAAACACTTTGTCTAGTCTGTCTCATTTACATTTATTAACCCTTTACTGGACAACAAAATTTCAGCCTTGTCCAACTTGAAAGCATTTGCAGACAATTTCAATATGGCTCAAATGGTGGAATATTTCTTTGATAGGGTAGAAAACATTGTGGGAAAAGGAGAAAATCCTGGTTACCAGCATACCAGCATTTTTTCCTTTTACCACAATGGTTTTAAAAGGCTTCTTTCCCAGGGTCATTAAAAGGCGGCATTGTGCAGTAAAGAGTCAGGCTTACTTCTGAGGGTTGTAAAAACTCCAAATCATTTTTGGATAGGGTTTAATTCCCATCACAAAATGCTGATGAGGGAGTTAATCAGCATCTAAGTGTATAAAACATTGAAGGAAGAGAAAATGCTGGTAACCAGCATTTCTTCAAAATGTTTTCAAAAGCTTTACTCCTGGGGGTTGTTAAAGTGAAACTGTATGGTTAAGTATAATCTGGAAGAAAATACCATGAAATTCAAATAACAGGAACTAAGCTTAGCATTTTATCACTCATGAAGCTGTGATGTCCATTGATTTATCGGACAGCAAGATTGATTTCAATTTTCTCACCAGCAAGTGTTTATTGGTAACATTCCTGGTTAATTCACAGCAAAAATGCCGTGAAGTATCTCACAGGCTAACTTATCTTTTACAATGCATGGTATTCAGATCATGAAAAACAACCTTGTTCACATTTAACTCTTTAACCAAATTTAGTTCTGACTTCTTACCAAATAATTCTGACCTTTAACAACCCTGAGAAAGGAAGCATACGAGAACAATGTGGGAAAGGGAGATAATGCTTGAAATAAGCATTCATCCTTTTCCCACGATCTTTTCTACTCTTTTTAAGGCAGGTTCCATAATTTTATCAAAATTAAAATAATCATTTGCAAATTTTATCAAAATTAAAATAATCAATTGCAGACACTTCCATTTTGGGTAAGTCTGAACTTCAGTCCACTATTAATAAGTTAACCTTTAAACTGCACAAAGTTGCTTTTATTGACAGTGCAGGTCAGTATCAGAATGCACAGAACATATTATCTGATCTTGAATGTACACTTTCCGCTACATGAATGTATTCTTGCCAAAAACTGTAACCTTGAAACTGCAGCATTTATGAGAGATTTCCAGATCAAACCTGAAAAGGTGGTATATTGTCTCTCTGGCATGGTTAAGAGTTAACTCTTTACCACCCAATCCCGACTTTTAAAGACCCTAAAAAGGAAGCCTTTTGAAAACATTGTGGGAAAAGGAGAAAATGCTGATAACCAGCATTTTCTCCTTTTCCCACAATGTTTTCTACCCTTCCTAAAACAAATTTCAATTTTTCAGTCACATTTATTTTGTCGTCTGCAAATGCTTTCAATTTGGACCAGTCTAAAATTTTGTCGTTTTGTAAAGAGTTAAAAGATATGGAATATAGTCTTGACCTCCTTCCCACAATATTGACTTGTGAATCTTAATGTATTCTGCATCAATCAATCCTGACCGCGCTAACGACCCTGGAGAAAATTAATGCCTTTTGAAAACATTGTGGGAAATGGAGAAAATGCTGGTAACCAGCATTTTCTCCTTTTCCCACAATATTTTCTACCCTTCCCAAATCAAATTTCAGTTGTTCAGTCAAATTTATTTTGTCGTCTGCAAATGCTTTCAATACGGACTAGATCTAGTCTAAAATTTTGTTGTTTGGTAAAAAGTTAAGAATGTTGAGGATAGACACTGTCAAAATACTGGGTAAATTTTTATCTGATTTCTGATAATGCTGAAAGCAGATGGGAAACTGAGTAAGTGGTCATTCCATTTTTTGCATACCATATCAATTAGTGCAATAAATAATTTGATGTCAAAAATCTTATTTTTCGTCTAATGTCAATTTTGTAGACACAATTACATGTGTCCCACTATAGAATAAGGGTTATTTTTCAAACCTTGCATTTTTTCCTCCCCAAAATCTAATGGTCAGGTTGACCCTTTGAGGTGCTTTGATTCATGTTACATCATTTCCTCCCTCTCTTTGTGAACAGCAAAGTTACTGTCTTCTCTAATGGCTGTGAGATTAAAGGGTGTAACATTTGATGTGCTTTTTTGTACATCATGTACTTGAACTTTGTCACCCTGGCCAAATAACACATAACTATTCATCAAGAGCTGCTGGTATTCTCCTTTTTAAATCTGTTCTATTTCAACTTCTAAATAACTTGCTGATAAGATCTTAACTGGAACATCTCATTCATTAAATCAAAATTCATGTTTAAAATCAAACTACTTTCATTTCGATAATAATATACTGTACAAAGCAGGGTTTTCCCTCAGCATTAAAAATTGGAGGGGGGAGGGGGTCATTGTGACCCCTTGTCTCCTAATTTGAGGGTCATTTCTTTAAACTTGGTGGTCAAAATAAATGAGTTTGTATGAACCATGTTTTGTAAATAAAAGGAAAATACAATATTTACTGTTGTTTGCTTCTATGTGGCTTTGATATTTTCATAACATTCTATAGTAGACAAGCCAAAGTCCCTACAACTGTTTGAAATGTCGGTTCAGTTTCTTCGTCTTCAGTACATTTCACCTTCTTTAAACCCTCAGTAAAGTCTTTAACTCTTTACCACACGACAACATTTTAGACCAGTCCAATTTCAAAGCACTTGCATATGCCAAATTCAACTTTGGAAAAAACGGGCTTAAGCTCTCTGATAGAGCAGAAAACATTGTGGGAAAAGGAGAAAATGCTGGTTTCCAGCATTTTCTTCTTTTCCCACAATGTTTTCAAAAGCCTTCTTTCCTAGGGTCGTGAAAACCCAGGATCATTTGGTAAAGGGTTAAGCTATTTCTGATGGAAAGCTCGACTTCGTTTTATGGCAAACGATTCATTCCCATCTGAATCACTGCTTGATGTGGCGTGATCGGCAGTGCTGCTCAAAGCAGACGCTAAAAATGATGCAGTTTACTTTGACGTGACATTTTTTCCGCAAACAGAACAAACTGGTAATGTGTACTTTTATCTACCGGAAGCCACGTTAAATGTGCTGTAAAATACAGAGAACCTGACTAAGAATTTGATGGGACCCGTATTTGTGACAACTGTTTGAGGTGCTTTACTTTAATTATGCGTGAATCATTCTTATTCTATAAATAAACAAGCATTCTGATAGTATTGCATAGCAATACTCAGTCCCCTACCGGGCGTATGTACTGCTGGCATGTCAGTGAAATTTTTTAAGTCCAAGGCCTGTAAATGCGTCAAAAAGCAGTGGAGTGGGACGAAACTCGAACTTGATGTGTAAGTCATGGAGGTTGATGTACACACCAAAAATCAGCTCTCTATGTAGCAGCGTTTAGAAGACAAGTGCGGAAAAATGTTTTATCAGTGAAATTTTGTAAGTCCAAGGCCCGTAAATGCATCAAAAAGCAGTGGAGCGGGACAAAACTCGAACTTAATATGTAAGTCATGGTGGTTGATGTACACACCAAAGATCAGCTCTATGTGTAGCAGCGTTTAGAAAACAAGTGCGGAAAAATGTTTTATCAGTGAAATTTTGTAAGTCCAAGGCCCGTAAATGCGTGAAAAAGCAGTGGAGCGGGACGAAACTCGAACTTGATCTTTAAGTCATGGTGGTTGACTTACACAGCAAAAGTCAGGTGAATATCTACCTGCATTTAGAAAAAAAGTCCAGAAAAATGTTTTATCAGTGAAATTTTGTAAGCCCAAAGCCCGTAAATGTGTCAAAAAGCTGTGGAGCAGGACAAAACTCGAACCTGATGTGTAAGTCATGGTGGTTGATGTACACACCAAAAATCAGCTCTATATGTAGCAGCGTTTAGAAAAAAAGTGCGGAAAAATGTTTTATCAGTGAAATTTTGTAAGTCCAAGGCCCATAAATGCGTGAAAAAGCAGTGGAGCGGGACGAAATTCGAACTTGATCTGTAAGTCATGGTGGTTGAGTTACACAGCAACACTGATGTACCAGCGTTTAAAAAAAAAGTCCGGAAAACTGAATTGCCGGACTGACGGACAGATGGACGGACGGAGTGCAAACCTAAAGTCCCCTTCGGCTTCGCCGGAAAGGGACTAATTACTGGAAAACCACTTTTACCTCAAATAAACACTGTAATGGAAAAAAAAAAGAATCATGTTTGTCTGATTCGTGTAATCATATTGACAAAGCATGTACCTAGAGCAGACTTGGATTAATGACGATTTATTCAGTTTCCAAGATGATTTAGATTAAGAGAAGTTGCATCACTGATGGCGCACTGTTATTTATTTTGGGGGTCATTTGAAATAAAACTGCATCATTGATGCAAGATTTGTGCGTCAGGGAAAGCCCTGACGAAGGTGTTTCCAATGTCTGACATAGTGCAGCTGATGTAACCATCATATTGCAGGAGAAAACAGGTTTCTATAAATTTTACACTCTACCACACCCACAAACTCTTAATATACTAGGCTTTTACAGATCTGTCCAGAATTGCAATTTTTGTTTTTGATGGGTCGCATCCAGGTACAGAGATGATTGCCAAACAATGGTAGAAAACTGCTTGGATTTTTTATGCTTATGTTTAAATTCTTATATTTTCACAAACTGAAGAGAAAACTAGAAATTGAACATACCTGTTGCTTGCATATTCTATAATTCTTCCCTTTAAATAAAGTATAAATTTTCAATTTAAAGGCTAAAAATAGAAAAAAAAAAGGTTTAATTTTTCCTCTTTAACTCAGGAGATGTTTACCCTTCCCAAAATAGACACAAAGCAGCTTTTCTCATGGAAAATTTATTACAGGCTCAAGACAGTGCAGTGCACAATAAACATCCAAATATAAAAAAAGCATGGCAAACGTCTCATTTATTGAGACTTTTCACTAGGCTAACTTAGAGCAGATACAAATACCATGAAGATGAAATATCTTTTAACAGAAAATACTGTGGGAAAAGCAGCAATTGTTTTAGCAAGAAACAGTCTTTCTTTTAAAAATGTTTTCAAAAGTTGAAAAAATGCAGGGACAAATTACAAGTTCGTACAAGGCAAAATTTAATACACTAAAAGTATTGCCTACAGCTTTTCACATTAGGACACATTTTTTCAACTGATAGGCTAGCAGACACCCAAAAGAACTAATTAGCTTTTGATATTAAAGATTAAGATTCTTTTTTTTAAGGAAAACTTGAAATATTAGATCAATTTTTAGTCATAGATTTGGAAGTAGACATTTTGTCTAGTTTTTTTTATGCTATTTTCTGTGGCATGATGCTACAGAATTCTTTTTCCATGCAATTTATCCTTTACCACGTAATTCACAGGATTAACAACCTTGAAAACAAAAGCTTTAGAAAACACCATGGAAAAAGGAAAAAATGCTATTTAATTCTTTTTTTGTCTTTGCAATTTAATCCTTTACCGTTATAAGACAGGATTAACAACCTTGAAAATGAAAGCTTTAGAAAACACTGTGGAAAAAGGAGAAAATGCTAGTCACAAGCATTTTCTCATTTCAAACAGTGTTTTCTAATCTTTTGTAGAAAATTCCAGTCATTGAGCCACATTTAATTTGTCATCTGCAAATGCTTCTAATTCAGACCACCGGTAGTCTAAAACTTTGTAACTGATATACATAATGAATAGAAGAGGTAATGCTTACAGATCACAAGGCCAACTGTAGTAACTGTCACAGTCAGTAAGAACAATCAAAAGATTCTATATGCTATTACAAGGTCCTCTGCAATAGTACGGAAGAAATACCATATTCAATGTGGACAGATTAAGGTTTTGAGAAAAAAAAGCACATAAATAAATAAATTTTATTGAAAGAACTTCAATTTATGACTAGCTATTGCAGAAGTTCAATTCCAAAATTAATGAATGTTTCACAACACTTACTTGAATTGGAGAACTTGAAATATTTACATGTATCAAGCATTGTGAGTTATTATACTTAAAAAACAATCTAATTTACCCAGATTCTATTTTTGTTAGCTTGGCTGAGAAGTTCAGTCTCATCTATTATTAAACTCGTCACTGTACAGGCTATTGACTGCCTTTTTCTTTAACCCTTTACCACACAATCCCGACTTTTAATGACCCTGAGAAAGAGTCGTCTTTTGAACACATTGTGTGAAAAGAAGAAAATGCTCTGGTAACCAGCATTTTCTCCTTTCCCCACCATGTTTTCTACCCTATCAATGACAAACTCCATCAGTTGAGTAACATTTAACTTGTCGTCTGCAAATGCTTTCAATTTGGACAAGTCTACATTTTTGTTCTGTGGTAAATAGTTAAAGGGGGGCTATTAAGGTTTTTATAATAGTACCTTTGTGGTGCTACATAAATAAAATGAACAGTCTCAGTCAACAGTTTGATCTACTGTTTGCAGGAGGTCCTAGAGTGGCGCTTGGCAGCCTAAGGGTTAAGTCAAACCCACCACTTAAGCCACAGTATTGTTGTCTGCAAATGCTTTCAATCTTGGCAAGTCTGAAATATTGTTTTGTAAAAAGTCAATGGGTTTTATTGATAGCCTCTTGAGGTGTATTTAGATTTTGCACCAGACTTTCAAAAAGGATTGTCAGACCTGTGATCAACTACACACATCAATTATGTGGGATCAAACTCAAATAAGCACATGAGGTTCAATGATGTCATATTTGACCTCATTAAAAATAAACATTTCTTGGATTGCAATGTGACAGAGTATTATTTCTATTACAAATTTGCTTCTGTTTTGCATGTAACCATCCAGTTTCTTAACATTTGCATGGAAAAATACATTTTGTAGTATTTGTAAGTGTTCAACAAAAAATTTTAATCTGCAGCAAAAATAATCTAAAAAGGCCCCTTCAGCTAAAGCAAGGTAAGCAAAAATAGACCCCTTTACACTTATACAAGTTTTTCTTGACTTTGAGAAAGTTGTATAGAAAACGTTATTAACTCTTTACCAAACGACAAAATTTTGGATTAGACCAAATCGAAAGCATTTGCAGATGACAAGTCCAATGTAGCTCAAATGGTGATTTCTGTCTTTGATAGGGTAGAAAACATTGTGGGAAAAGGAGAAAATGCTGGTTACCAGCATTTTCTCCTTTTCCCACAATATTTTCAAAAACTTTCTTTTTCTGGGTCGTTAAAACTCGGGATTGTGTGGTAAAGAGTTAAGTATCCATTAAACAAATATGTATTGGTTCAATATCTAAATAATTGTAAACAGCTGGTGTTGCTCCAATCCAACAATGTTTGCTGCAGGTAACCAGCATTTTCTCCTTTTCCCACAATGTCTTCTACCCTTCCCAAAACAAATTTCAATTTTTGAATCACATTTATTTTGTCGTCTGCAGATGCTTTGAATTTGGACCAGTGTAAAATTTTGTTGTTTGGTAAAGAGTTAAGATGCGTTTGGAGCCAGTGTAGATCAAAATATGACTATACAAAGTATGCAGCCTGATCTTGGATCTACATTGTCGGCTTTGCCAATACTATTTTTCTGGACAAAACAAGCAAAAGAATTAGTCTTACTTGAGGCTAACTTCTAGACTAAAAATGTATTTTGGGGTTAATTAATTGGCACTCTCAATTAGTAACCCTCTGAGAGTTCCTATCACAACTTAACTGATTTTGCATCTTAAGTGTAGATCATGATCGGATGGCACAGAATGGGCTTGGTGATCTACACTGTCTGCTATGTTGAGATAGGTGCACTGTTGTGGCCTTATTACAATAAATTTTAGCCATTGGGGCTTAGTCTTAATTTCCTTCCTGAATGTAAAGGTACAATCTGTTTTTATCATTGATCTGAAAAAGTTTAACGCTTTACCAAAAAACAAAGTTTTAGACAAGCCTGGACTCCAAATTGAAAGTATTAGCAGAGGACAAACTAAATGTCACTTGACCTGGGAATTGTCTTTGTTGGAATAGATGAAAATGCTTGTTTCCGACTTGTTTTCAAAAGTAAATTTTATCCCCTTGGTTATGAGGATAAAAATGACTGTGGCAGTCTGCAAAAAAAAGACAAAAGAAAAAGTAAGCATGTATTTGATAATCATGTACTTGTTCAAAATTACTGTATAATGTCTGAATAAAACTAAAGGTTGAATTATAAGTGAAATGTTGACATTGCTTCCTTATTTGCAGTTTACATGCAATAAATGTGTGAAAATTCTTCTGTGGCTGAATTCAGTCAACTGGATGTATGCATTACTGCATTCCAGCCTTCTTGATCAGAGAAATTTCCCATCTTTCATTAAGCCTATAGGTTGCATCTATCAATTCAGTGTTTAGTCATTCAATATGAATCAACCTCACATTCTTTATCCTTCTACCTGATATACAAACTATCAAAACTCTACTTAAGGATGCTGATAACCTCAATTCATTCACCATGTTTTCTTCCTTTTCAAAGTCACGCCCCATTATTTCAGACATATTCAATTTGTCATCTACAAATGAATCATGCTCTGTGAAAAGGGGGCTTAATGCATCTGCAAAAAAAGTATCAACTCAGTCCATGAAGACTGATCGGGGCCAAAACTTTTCGCTATTGGTCAATTTTTTGTATGTCCAAGGACCAGTCTACCTCATGATCCAGTTGCTTATTAAAACAAGAGGGCCACTGGCCCTAAAGCACTCACCTGAGTAAAGTCATCTCCAGTTTAGAAAGCTGAAGAGATCCTGGTTTTAATGATGTAAAACACAAGAGTGTAGGTGACCTATTTTTGGAGTCAACATGGCCAAATTTTGAACTTGTCCCAGATATCATCAAGACAAACATTCTGACCAAGTTTCATGAGTATTGGGCTTAAAATGTAACCTCTAGAATGAACACAATCTTTTTCTAAGAATTGGCCCAGTGACCTACTTTTTTACCTGATGTGACCCAATTTCATACTTGGCCAAGATTTTGTAATGAAAAAGACTCTGACCAAGTTCCATGAATATCAGGCTGACAAAGTTTTTCTCAGATTAGGGCCAGTGACCTACTTTTTGACCCAACAAGACCAAATTTCAGAGTTGCCCAAGACTTTATCCAGACAAATATTCTGACCAAGTTTTATGAGTATCAGGCTGAAAATGTGGCCTCTAGAGTGCACACAAAGTTTTTCTCAGATTTGGCTTTGTGACCTACTTTTAGACCCGATGTGACCCAATTTGAAATATGTCAAAGATTTTCTCAATACAAACATTCTGATCAAATTTCATGAGTATGACGGGCTGAAAATATTGCCTCTTGACTGCACATAAGCTTTTTCTAAGATTTGGCCCTGTGACCTACTTTTAAACCCGATGTGACCCAATTTCCAACTTGTCCATGATTTTATCAAGAAAAACTTTCTGAGCAAGTTCCATGCATATCAGGCTGAAATGTGGCCTCTAGATTGCAGACAAGCGTTTTCTATGATTTGGCCCTGTGACCTACTCTTTACTTCGACATGACCCAATTTAAAACTTGTTTGTGATTTCATCCAGACAAACATTCTCAACCAAGTTTCATGAGTATCAGGGAGAAAATGTAGCCTATACAATGCACACAAAGTTTTTTCCAAGATCTGGCCCCATGACCTACTTTCTGACCCCATGTGACTCAATTTCCAACTTGTCCAAGATTTTATCTAGACAAACAATCTGACCAATTTTCATGAGGATCTGGCTGAAAATGTGGCCTCTAGAGTGCACACAAGGTAAATGTTGACAACTGCACGAAGGACGCCTGATGTCGGACACAGCATGATCACAAAAGCTCACCTTGAGGTGAGCTAAAAAAAAAAACATGCAATTTTACCTGAAATGTTGTATTGTTTTCCTCAGATTCCATGAAATGATCATTTTTCAAAAAATCAATCTATTCTTCTTATGTTACCGGATAAAAAAATATTGTAAAAACTTTTTCCAAACAGTTTTGAAAAGCCAGCTTCTACAACAAAAGTTTTGTTTCAATTAAACCAAATGAAAGAGAAATATAAAGGAATTACTGACAGCGTTTTTTTTAATTATTACCGGTAAGTTCAGTTCCCAATTACTCCCAATTATTCAATATAAAATTTAATGTGTTATTTTTTATACAGGAAGAAAAAAACAATAACAACTCTTGCAACCCAGTACATTAGCATTCATTTGAATACCAAAAATTTAAAGGCAGGTGCTTTCATTATCAAATTGAATCCCTTAACCCCCGGGGGCACTGCATCAATCAACAATCCACCAGTGTCCTCCATCTTTTGCAGTTGTGGGCAAGGACCTAGGTCTCTGCAAAGTTCTTCCCTGTCCATTGTGTAATATTGTCTGCCCACTTCTTCCTCTGTCTGCCTCATCTCCTCTTCCCCTGCGCTGTCCCTTGGAGGATGGTCTTTGATAGTCCACTGGTTCTTGTCACGTGTCCATACCATTTCAGCTTTCTCTTCTTCACTGTGGTCAAGAGGTCTTCATAGTGCTTTCATTATAACATTTTACAAAAGCAGACAGAAGACATCAAAGATCAGACTGCAAGTTCTGTTTAGATATATCCTGTCTGCAAAAGCTTTTCATGTTTCTCTGGGTTTCTCTGGGCAAAAGCCTTAGCTCAGACAAGGATACTGATTCTATTACAGATTTCATGACAGATATACTGGTATTTCTCACACAATTATATTGCTTTACATGTAAAAAATGACATAACAAAACCATTTGTTTTCTAATCGAGTTTTTCAATCAATCATTTGGGTAAATTCTTGGATTTCTGGAATGATCTTTATATCAAATATTTTTGCTGCCTATCACCAAGACGTAAATTGCTATTCAATAACACCCTTTTAGTAACATTTGCAGGAAATTTTAAAAAATCAAATGCAAACACACCAGGGGAAGACAAATTTCTTTCTGGTTACAAGAACTAAAGTTACAAGAACTAAAATTACAAGAACAATAGTTTTAAATTCCATGCAATGCATGACAGTTTTTCAGAAATTCTTCAAAAGATTGAATGAAATAATGTCTAAAAACAGCAGTCTGAACTGGTCTAAAAATGTATGAAGATGTCCCTTGTTTTACTGTTTGCAAGTTAAGTCCCTTTTGCACCTAGAGTGTGACTAATTGCAACAATCTGGTTGCATGATGGACTCAAAAGCACTACTCTTGCAATGGGTCACAAAAAAGCTTTCATAAATGCAATAGTTGTTCAAAAATAGCGAATGGAAGTGACCACTGCAAGACAAAGTCGCATATCTGCTCCTGAGAGCAATTGTTACCAGCATTTTCTCCTTTTCCCATTATGTTCTCAAATGCATTGTTCTGGGTCATGAGAAGTCGGAATTGTGTGGTTAAAAAGGGTTAGACTAACAATTCCATGTTTTTATTACCCTAGTAAAAAGGCTTTTGAAAATGTAGTTGGAAATTTTCGGAGAACACCCTGGTAACCAACACTTTCTTCTTTTCCAATGGCCACGGCCCTTTGCCAGCCCTGAGCAATCACATAGTTTTTGCTTTGACAAATGGTGGAATTTGACAAAATGCTAAGCTAAATGGCTTTTTCTGTCTTTTCTGCTAATGTTAAGAATCTATGTATCTATTCCACAAACTTATGCCCAGATTTAACCCTTCACCACACAGTCCTGAGTTTTAAGGACCCTAAAGAAAGAGAACTTCTGAAAACATTTTCGGGAAAGGAGAAAATGCTAGTAACCAGCATTATCTCTTTTCGCCACAAAGTTAACCACCCAGTATCAAAGACGGATATCATCATTTGAGCTACATTTAAACTGTCGTCTGTAAATGCTTTCAATTTAGTCAACCCTAAAATTTTGTCATTTTGTAAAGAGTTCATGAAACTATGATGATGTCATAAAAATTCATACTCTTTCCAAACACTTTCGAAAATTTCATGATTATGGAAAATTTTAGTTTCGATATTCAAAACTGAGTCTGGTTGTCAGGTAGTTTAGTTTTTTTAACCTGTTTCTTTAACAATTATTGTGAACAAATTCTTACAACTTAAGCAATCACTTGATGATCATACCATGAGTGCCTCATAGAAACCCCAAGTTACTTGCACCACGATGTGGGTACATGGAGTTTCAAAGGTTGCCAGCTCACCACTGGATTCAAACCCAGAATCTTAGGTTGAGAGACTGATGCTGAGACTTCCTCTACACTAACTCTCTCCCACAAATTGTTTGGTAAAGGGTAAAGAGGGTCTCCTTCCTCATGTTAACGTTCAACCCTTTACCAAATGTCAAAAATTTGGATTGGTCAGAATTGAAAGCAGATTTCCCAATATGTTTTCAAAAGCTTTCTTTCTTTGGGTCGTTAAAACTTGGGACTGTGTGGTAAAGGGTTACCTTAACAAAATTTTGGACAAGTCCACATTGAAAGCAGTAGCAGACATTTTTCTCCTTTCCCCACAACATTTTCAAAAGGCATCTTCGCCAAGGTTGTTTAAAAACCCAGGATTGTTTGAAAAGGGTTAAGAGCTAAGTTTTTATGCAGAAGGAATATAAAACTGTTGCATGTAAATGCCATCAATCAAACAAGGATCCAGATGTCATTATCTGGTAAAAGCAAATCCTGAACAGGTCAGTATTCATGCTATCTGATCATTCTTGTCAGGAACAGTTAGGTTGTCCATTTATTTATGAATGGACATGAAGATAAGAAAATAATATCCATGACAGGTCAAATATCAATCAAGTTTACACTTTTCATAGGATTTAGCTTTGTATCCACAAGTCATGCACACAGTCAAACCTTATACATGTAATTGAAAGATCTCTTGTATCCAGATACCACTTGCATTTATGGCAACCAGTAATGTAAATCTGTAGGTTTCATGTAATTCTCCCTGTATTAAGAGTCTAGCATTGTTTGGTCATTTGGCTGGCTGCTTCAGACAGGATGACAGTGATAATAATATATATAAACATTAACTGCAAAAAAAAAAAATGTTCGCAATTGTCAATATTGCATTGTAAAACTTCAACTTGCAGTGCACCTGACATAACCAATTCAAGACATGACTGAAGACTCTGGGCAATCTGATCTTGATCTACATCATCTGTAAAAGTGCCTTGGGTTGAGTTTGGCAGCCCAAGGGTTAACTCTTTTCCATACAATCCTGAGTTTAAATGACCCTGTAGAATCAAGCTTTTTTTGAACATTGTGGGAAAGGGAGAAAATCCTGGTAATCAGCATTTTCTCCTTTTCTCACAATGTTTTTGCTCATCTAAAATCAAACAGAATCAATAATCGTCATTTAATTTGTCGTCTGCAACTTCTTTCGATTCGGTTAAGTCTGTATCTTGGTTTCCAGTAATCAGTCGACAAAAGTTTTTGATCATCAACACAGTTCTAATAATTCTAGGGTCCTTCTTGAGTGACAAAATTTTCACTTTTATCAAGCACTGACCATGTGGCTTTTTTTCTTCCTATTAAATGCTTTTTGCACTTTAGATGACAAATTTGGATGTATTACATTTTTCCAACAGACTCTTGCTTTACGGTAAAGGGTCATTTCAGATGTTAACATTTTACCACACAATTCCAGATTTTGACCATCCTGAAAATGAAAGCCTTTGGAAAACATTGTGGGGAAAGGAGAAAATGCTGGTAACCAGCATTTTCTCCTTTTCCCACAATGTTTTCTTTCTTATAGACAGAAATAATTTTTGAGCTACACTGATTTTGTGGTCTGCAAGTCTTTTTAATTTGGTCCAGTCCATAATTTTGTTGTTTGGTAAAGGGTTAAGCAAAAAGTCTCCACCTGAATACCTATGAATTAACATACTTATATTCATAGCTTCAAGTTATTCAATTTTGTACCTTTATTACATAGCTAAAAGGATTTTGTGGTTTATTGATGCACTATCTAAATACTATACACTTAACCCTTTCCCAAACGACAAATTTTGGACTGGTCCAGATTGAAAGAGCTTGCAGACGACAATTTTAAATTTGATGAAAATGGCAGAAAGGTCTCAAAAAGGGTAGAAAACACTGTGGTAAAAAGAGGAATTGCTCGTTACGAGCAATTTCTCCTTTTCCCACAGTGTTTTCAAAAGACTTGCACTACAGACACATGAAAACCAGGGTTTGTTTGGGAAAGGGTTAACTATACTTTCCATAGAATTATTCTATTACATTATAGTTCTGACAGACAAATTACTTGACATGAGCAATTCATCCTTTTGTTTTCTTGCTTTTTCTACCATCATTATTGACTTACTTTTTTAAAAAGGAAGAGTTTAACCTTTTACCACACAATCCCAAAATTTTCCACCCCTGACACTTTAAGAAAGCTTTCATAAACATTGTGGTAACCAGCATTTTCTCCTTTTCCCAAATCTTTATAACTATTATAAAGGCAAGTTCCATCATTAAAATGTACTACCATTGATTTGTCCTCTGCAAATGCTTTGAATTTGAATAAGTCTAAAATTTTGGGGTCTGGTAAAGTGTTACACAAATTTGTTAGCCCTTAACCGCACAATCCCAAGTTGTAATAAACCCAAGGAAATGGATCAATGAAAACATTGTGGAAAAAGAAGAAAATGTTTGCAACCAGCATTTTCTCCTTTTCCCACAATGATTTCTTAACTTTCAAAGGAAAATCTCTTAAGTTGGGCAACATTAATTTTGATGTCTGCAAATGCTTTCAATTTGGACTAGTCTAAAATTTTGTGATTCGGTAAAGAGCTAAAGGGATAGATTGTGGTTTAGAACACCATCACAATATGCAAGCCTTTCCAGTCATCCTTCCCCTCCAAAATTCCATCACTTTAGACCCTTCAAATGAAACAATTTATTCAAATTAGGCAACAAAATGACAAAATCAGGGTTTTTCAGGTATAGATGTCTTTCGCATTTTATGATAAACAAATTATGAAGCAATTACAGTTTGTATAAAGGTGAGCAACAAGAACAATTTACCATCCATTTAAATGAATGAGTTAAAAGTCTTTGAACTAGTAGGTCTCCTTGGGGTAGGGTGCTGGGAATAACACAAATACTTGAGGTTTTTACAACAATTTCATTGATACATCCCACTATATCTGTCCCTTAACCTTAACTAGGCCATATAATTGCAAACGTGTCCAGATTGAAAGCATTAGTAGATGATATACTCTTTAGTCTCTTATTTTGCAGCCGAGCTCTAGTAGCTCAGTCAGTAGCATACAGGACTTGAGAATGGGGGTCGCTGGCTCGATCACCGGCTCCACCAATTTCTTTGCAAAGATTGATGATAAGTCATTGATAAATGATAAAATTTGTCTTTAAAAAGTAGAAAACATTGTGGGAAAAGTAGAGAATGTTGGTAACGAGAATTTTCTCCGTTTCTCACAATACTTTGAATAGGCTTCAACCTCAGGACCATTAAAAGATGAGTTTGTCTGGTTAGGGGTTAACAAGGCAAAAATTCAAGGGAGCTAACTAATAACCAATGTTTTACAATAAAGGTAATTTTCCACCTGCTGTAATGCGATTTAATGCTGGTTCTACTGTCTGGGAACAAATGACTCAAACCTCATTCAAATTAATTGCTTGTTTATCTTTTGGAAACAATCCTGAATTTCAAGGACCCTGTGGAAGAACACTTTTGAAAACATGGTAAGAAAAGGAGAAAATGATGGTTACCAGAGTTTTCTCCTTTTCCTGCTATGATTTCTACCCCTTCAAAGACAAACTCCATGATCTGAGGCTGGGTTTTTTTTGTCATCAGCAACTGTTTTGAATTTCAGCAAAACAACACTTTGGTAGTATGGTAAAGACTTAATTGCAAGTAAACCCTTTACGACACAAAGCCGAGTTTTATTGACCTCGAGATTTTGAAGGCATTTCAAAATATTGTGGGAAAAGAAGAAACTGCCGGTAACCAGCATTTTCTCCTTTTTCCACCATACTTTCTAACATTTCTGATACAAATCCCATTATTTGAGTATCATTTTATTTGTTATCTGCAAATGCTTTCAATTTACACCACTCTATAATTCTAGTGCCAAGCCCCGTAGCTCAGTCGGTAGCGCACAGGACTTGAGAACAGGAGGTCGCTGGTTCGATTCCTGGCTTGGCCAATTTCTTTCCCAGGACTGATGATAGTCATTGCGACAGGATTCATTTCTCTCTCACCTCTGACTATTGTTCCAACGATGGTTATGTGCGAAAGCAGCCAGTGGCTTGGAAAGAATATTGTGCGGAGTACTGATAAAAGAAACTCCAGGAAAGCATGGATAGGTGCACTAGCCGCCGTGATATAACTGAAATAATGTTGAAAATGGCATTAAACACCATACAATCAATCAATAAACTAAAATTCTGGTATTTGGTAAAGGGTTAAGTAGCAAACCCACACAACAGGATGATACTGTCATAACATGTTCACCTGTATCAACAGGATGTAAACCAATTACTAATTTGAGTCAAAGTGCTGTAAGCACTGTAATCGGTCAACACTGATTAACTACAGTGGTTTGAAATCACAAATCAAATGGTAGGTGTTTGGGCTATGCATGAGACAAAAAATCCTACACCGTTACAAATGAGCAACGTAGGATCCCACTTTTTTAAACTGTCTTTTACAAATTAGTAGTTTAACCATTGGTTAAAATATAGGCTTTGTTTGGCAGCCGACAGCAACAGAACGTAAAAAATATGTGACAATTCTGATCAGCAATACCCATTATCAAGTTTTAGATATCACTCATCATGAACAGCAGTACCTACCAACCCTTTAAAAGAGTGAAAATATACATATATTTTTTTATGTAACTTTGGAAACTTTGGTAACTGTATAATAACATATAAAAGCCATATAAAATATGCCTGCATTATAACTTTGGAATTGTTTACTTTTGGCTGCTTGTGGGCCTTTCATTTTTCCATTTTTAACGAGACATTGTATTCATCTTGACAAACTGTCCTACCTATTTTTTAGCAGGCAAAATCATGCAGTCGAAACATATGCTGGCAAATTTCTCCTACATTATACTTTCAAAGAATGTAGATACCCAATAGCTCCCTCACTGTCAACTCTTTACCAATTGATAATATTTTAGACTTGTCCAAATCAAAACCATCTGCACATGACAAATTAAATGTAGACCAAATGATGATTTGAATCGTGACTGTGTAAAATGGTAGCGTCATGGCTGGAAGGAGAGGAAGATGGGCTGTGAAAACAATTTAACCCTTATCCCGCTAAAACATTGAAATGAAATTTCAAACCGGTAGTAAAAACCCGAATAATTCTATGACAAACTTATTATTTTTTGGAAAAAGAAATATCTCCTTATCGAACAGTATAGATCCAAGATCAGACTGAATGTTCTGTGCAGTCTGATCTTGATCTATACTCTCCGCAAAAAGGTCAGTGAGTCACACTTAGCAGCCTAAGGGTTAATACATCATACGCTGAAAGATGCGTAATCAGTCAGCATTGTGAATGGACAGTCTGGGTACCAAGGTTGTAAGCAGTGAATCACCAGTCCATTCTGAAAATGTTTATGTAATGGCCTCTTCGTGAGGGCCATAAGCTTTACACAACTCTATACCCTTTGTCCCCACAGCTTCACACGCTTCGCCTCACATATACGATCTCTGCAAACAACCAACGGCCGGTTACTATTTTAAACTTACATTTGTTATGAGTTTCATTTACATCAGTTTTGTCTTAGGCAGAGCAATCTAAATTTTCAAATTCTTTTACAGCAATGTTGCCTTACAAACTCCTTTCTGTTGCGATTTTATTCCTCTCAAGACCAAAATGACTTATCATCTTGCTACATATACGGAGAGCACTAGTCACAACTCAGCCGATTCCCTAACTAAGTTTAACTATCAACGGATCACTCGAAATTTGCCGAATGATATGGACAGCAGATGACTACAAGATGTGTTCACATCACCTGATACACGTGATTCACACTCATTTCATTCATAAATTGCAGCAAATCACTGACCAAATTTCTTATAATCATGTTGAAAGTAAACTGCCCCAGTTTTTGCTGGCCAGAGATTTTGATAATACTGTAATTATGACATACTTCTAAACAAATTGTAACCGCCATTTATTACATAATTTAAAAGTTATTATGGGATTACCGTATTTTGCTTAAATTTTGGGACACCCAAAAAATTGGGACACCATCAAAAAACGTGAAAATAATTATTTTTCATGACCCAAAGATTTGGGCCATACTAAAAATTGCAAAATACGACAGTATTTTTTTGTACCAAAGAATTGGGACAGTGAATATCTACTCCGAAAAAAAAAAACCCTTTAATCCGCTTGTTAACCTTTGTTTACAAGCATTTGGTTCGCACAGTTTCATTTCTCCACGTAAGCATTGCTTCCAAACCCTCTCAATATCATCGGGAATCTCCCACTTCAAGGCAAATAAATCCGATCACCCCGACAGACAATTAAAAAACCCATTTGTAAAAAAAGAACCTAAATAAGGGTAAAAAGGGTGTGATTAACTTGAATCAAAGGGCAAAGGTACATGTCATGTGTATACGTACATCTGAAGTCGACAAGTGTGTATGTGTTTCACGGTCAATCGGGTTCGTTGTATAAAAATAGAAATCAAGATATCCTATATTCTAACTGGAGGTTATCGATCGAAGATTGTCAACCAATCAAATTTGAGAATGGGCCGAGCAGGTACTTTTCAGAACAGAAATCAAATCGTTGTTTACCACACGTTAACAGGTAAAATACGTTGTAAAAGTTTTTATATAAGCGCAAAACACCAATGCTGATTGCTTTCCCGGGATGCATACAAAAATTACTGAAAACATTTAGTTTATCAGTAACGAAAACAATGAAGAAATACGAAGTTGTAAATTCCTACTACACAAATTGACAACAGGAATTCCAATTTCTCTAAAAATAGACAGACCAGCATGTGATCGTGGTTTTATTGAAATCGCAGCGCTAATATTCGACGGGCAAGTGGTCAGTGCCAAACAGCTTGACAGCTTGTCTTGTTTAACCCAGGAATCGTATATTACGTGTAATATACGATCCCTGTTTGACCATAAGTTTTGGGACACCACGGAAAATAATTATTTTTCGTTAACCTAAATATTGGGACATCTAAAAAATTAATTATTTTTTACTGTCCCAAAACTTACGCAATTTACGGTACTTCACATTACTTAACGCCTGTTTACCGCTAATTACTATTCCTGCATTTATCTGTGGGTCAAAAGTGCGCTTATCTGGGTCAAAAGTAGTTTTTGTAATAAGGTCATCACAGCAGGTATAAGCGTTAAAACGCTGTAAGTAAAAGCTGTTACGAGTTGCAGTTACATTAGTTTGCCCTGAGCGGACAGGTTTTCGAAGTTTGCCATCTCTCTAATCGGTCTACCGACCGATTAAAAACCAAGATCTAAACGATTATTCTTAAACCTTTAAGCCCCATAGGCTGAAACAGCAGCTTTTGCACATTGTTCAGATCAAAATCAGTCTACAGAGAATGTGCATATTCTGATCTCTGATCAACACTGTCCACTATTTTATTCCAGGTTTTGACCCAACTGTCTCTTTATCGAGCAGCTGAGTTTTTTTATGGCTGGTAAAAAAGAGTAATTCATTTGAGCCATGCTCTGGGAAAATTGGGTTTAATGAGAAAATGGGATTTAAAGGGGAAAATGGGGTTTAATAGGGAAAATGGGGTTTAAAGGGGCAAAGGGTTTAACTCTTTACCAAACGACAAAATTTCAGACTAGTCCAGATTGAAAGCATTTGCAGACGACAAACTAAATGTGACTAAAAAATTGAAATCTGTTTTGGAAAGGATAGAAAACATTGTAGGAAAAGGAGAAAATGCTGGTTACCAGCATTTTCTCCTTTTCCAAAAATGTTTTCAAAAGGCTTCTGTCTCAGGGTCGTTGAAAGTCAGGATTGTGTGGTAAAGGGTTAAAAGGAAATATGCCCATTTAATGCATCTTTGTTATGCATTATACTTAGCAAGCTCAGGTGTAATATGGTTCTGTTTTGTCTTCAACTCCTTACCAAATGACAAAATTGTAGACCAATCCAAACTGAAAGCGTTTGCAGACGACAAATTAAATTTTGCACAAATTATGAAATTTGTTCTTGAAAGGTTACCAGCATTTTCTCCTTTTCCCACAGTGTTTTCTAAAGGCTACTTTCTCAGGGTTGTTCAAAGGCAGGATTGTGTGCTAAAGGGTTAAACCAACTGAAATTGTGTGACAGAGTGGTTCTTTGATATGCAAAAAATTTACATGTACCAAAAATTTTGACCAACCTAGTATTTAAGCCTGTGCAGACTCACAGTGCAGGCTGACTTGGGTCAATACTTTTTGCAGATGCATTAAATGCCCCTTTAACAAAACATGACTCATTTATTTTATAGTGAAAGACTTAATTCTTTCAGCACCATCATAGGCCATTAATCAGGGGCTTTTGCAGATGACAAAAGATCATTAGAGTGGACAGAATGTGCAGTCTAATCTTAAATCTATACTATGCACTTGTGAAGTCATTAGCTTCCACAGAGTTTCGATGGATTGAGTTATTTCAGCCATGAAAAGATCAGACTTATATTTTTGGCATTAAAAGTATTGAAAAAATATTTCTATTGTAATAGTGTAGTGCTTACTCTCCTTAACTCTTTACCAAACGACAAAATTTTAAACTGGTCCAAAGTGAAAGCATTTGCAGACAACAAATCAGTTGATGCTACAATGGTGATTTCTCTCTTTGATAGATAGAAAACATTGTGGGAAAAGGAGAAAATGCTGGTTGCCAGCATTTTCCCCTTTTCCCATAATGTTTTCAAAAGCCTTCTTCCTTCAAGGGTTGTAAAAAGCCGGGATTGTGTGGTAAAGGGTTAAACCTTTACCACACGATCCAGAGTTTTTATGACCCTGAAGAAAGGAGGCTTTTGAAAACATTGTGGGAAAAGAAGAAAATGCTGGTGACCAGCATTTTCTTGTTTTTCCACAATATTTTCTACCCCATCAAACACTTAAATTCCAGTGGTTGAACCTGGTCACATTTAGATTGTCGTCTGCAAATTAATGCTTTCAATTTGAACTAGTCTAAAATTTTGTAATTTGGTAAAGAGTTAAAACATTTTGTTCTGCCACAGCTTTTCAGCAGACTTAACTTTTTATAGCCTAGCCGATGGTCTAGCCCACAATTGAAAAGAATGATGAAGAAGCAGTATCTCCTTTCATCGGGATGATTCACTCATTCATCATACATTAATCAATTAATTAACAACCCAGGAATTATCTATATTTTGAAATGATTTTTTTTTTAATCCATCTGCTCACAGTTACTATTCAGAAGTTGTTTTACGAAATAATGGGAAATAATGCATTGCAACAATGTTTTTAGAAATGATCCTATGGAAGACGCAAAACCCCTTTTGACGATAGTAAAATATTGATGGCAATTTACTGTCAATATTTGAAATCATAAAATTCTAACCCTCTTACTGCATACTGACTACTAACCAAACAATCCAGAGGCCTGATGGCTTTGGAAAACAACATAGGAAGAAAAGGAGAAAATGCTGGTAACCACCATTTTCTGTTTTTCCTATGAAGTTTTCTACCATTTAAAAGACAAGTCCCATCGTTTAAACACTTTTAATTTGACGACAGTGCAAATACTTTCACTTTGGACAAGGATAAAGTTTTGTCAATCATGGTAAAGATTTAAATAAAATGGATATTCTCCAGGCTGTTTCAGTCAGAATCATCATAGTGGCAAAGAAGAGGACAATGTACATCTGCGATCAGACTGCACATTATCTGCGCAGTCTTGCCATGATCTATACTATCCATTACAGAGGCTTAACTGCCCCTTTCTTGGGGAGGCCCTCCAGATCCTCTTGGGAAATCCCCCTCCCAATCTTGGAATTCACACCTTGGATAACTTCGGTATTACTTTTACGTATACAACATTTTTGGGCTAGCTATGCCCCTGCATTATCAAAACTACTTTTAAAAAAATCCACATTCAGTGCAACACTTAGGGTGAAAATCATAACAACTCTGGATGCAGTAAAATTGGCACTGGTCAATCTTTGGGTATGGTTCAACATTTTTGTCTGTGTAACTACATTGACATTTGATGTTAATTCCTTGAGTTTTAAATGAGACAAAAATATTGTGGGTGTAAACACACATATTTCCCCAATTACATTATTAAATGAATAAAACATTAACATTAATCATAAGGGCAATACAGTCCTTTTCCTTCTTAATTATAACATACTGAATATTCATGTTATAATATATAAAACCATTACCAAACAAGAAAATTTTAAACATGTCCAAATTGAAAGATTCTGACAAGAAGGACAGACAACATTGTCAGAAAAGGGGGAAAATCCTGCTTATCAGCATGTTCTTTTTCCACAATGTTTTCGAAAGAATTTTCTCTTGGGTTGTTAAAACTCAGGAGTGTGTGGCAGTGTGTTTAAACTGATTACCTCCCAAAACAAATTTGCTGTAGATGAATTTCAAGGGAGCTGTTCTGATTTTTAAACTCAATTATACTGATATCTAATATTTCTCCTTTCCCACTATGTTTTCTACCCTATCAAAAACTATTTCCATCATTTAAATCATATTTTAATTGTCATCTGCAAGTGCTTTCAATTTGGACAAGTCTACATCTTTCTCCTTTGGAAGCATAATAAGAGACAAAAGGGTCAAACGATCATCATACAACTGGATGCACTTTAACGATGCAGCTCTGATTCATATTAAATAACTTTAAATATTCATCTCTGTCTGCATAGCCACATAAAAGAGGGCGATTATCATTAATTGCTAATGCATCAGTAAATAATAGCAGGCAAGCATCTGGAGAACAGTCTTGATACTGTATGAAACAGTAAATAATTGATTAAAGCTTTATATTTTTTGCAACTGGCTCTTTGCCAGACAAATTTTAGATTTTTCCTAATCAAAAGCATTTGCAGACAACAAACCAAATGTGGCTTGAATGATAGAAACTGTAACATTTCATGGCCCGAAAATACACCAGGGAGCTTGACAGCATAGCTTCTTGGGTGATTTCTAGGATTTTCATGTACATAATTATTACTGAGGACCAGTGTACATGTACTATTATGGTTTACCTTTTTCACAATGAGAGTCAAACTTGAAATGTAAACACTCAAAAGAAACAAGGCATGCTCTGTCAGAGGGTGCTTAATGCATCTCTGTGATGCATTATACCAAGCATGACATCACATGCTGATGGATCATTAAAATCCAGTTTGTCTAACAAACGGCTGAATTATGAGGTAGAATGTCCTTTGACATGCAGAAAATTCAAAGATAGCGAAAAATGTTGGCCCATAATTGTTGGCCTGCATAGGCTGACAGAGGTCAATACTTTTTTGCAGATGCATTAAGCCCTCTTTTCATAGAACATGGCTAAGATCCAGTTTGTTCAGTATACTTGGTGGACTAATTTTTCGGGGGAACGAAATGGCCTAAAGCATTCCTAATTTGCGAAAGCAGTAAGCCAGAAAACTGGACAATAAGTTATTTACCAAGACCACAAAAGTCAATACAAACATGACCATTGATAAACTAGGCAAATATTAGCCTAAACAAGCTCTCGCTCTCCCCCAGACAAGACTATAATTGAATTCTTCGGCTGACAGAGTCTGGACCTGGCAAAGATATATAAGAATTGGCCACTGCTAATACACTTTTAGACGATAAATAGAGCCAAATTTTTTTTTTCGTGTTTAAGAATATGGCAGATTCATTATTTTACAGTCTTAAGGAATAAGGCAAAGCCTCTATCATACAACCAAGGTTTTACATGTTAATTTTTTTCCTATTTTGTTCCAATGCATACTTTTTATGCTGACTCTATGCTATTACCCTGAAGGTAGTCACAGTTCGAGCTCATATGACCATCCTATTATCCCCCTTTGTTTTTTTCCATTGTATTCATTAAATGACAAGGGTCTAAAACATGTAAACAATACAAAATTTGACACAAGGAAGATCACTTTATAAATCAGTACAACTGAGGAAAAATTTGGTCATAACAGGAACTTAACAAGAGCTGTCGGAATGAGAGCAATGCCCCCCGAAAGCCCTATTTCCAGAAACTGTGACCTTAAACCTGTTGTTGGGATCAGATGACCCTGATTATTGTAATTTCAAAATCTCCAGCTGGCCACCTTGTATCCAATCCAAGGAAAAAAGAGATGTTTGTAAAACATGTATGCCTCCCTAATGGCATCCAATTCTAAATATAACATGTGATTATAAACTGTTAAGTTCAAAGTGTAAAAACAAACAAAGGGTAATTACTCAAAAATTATTATTGATAAATTAACAATTCTTGGGCACTGCACTTCCCATTTATGTGACCTATCAACTTACAAGGTTTCATGATTTTACCTCACATACTTTTTGAGTTATGTTCCGGAAAAAAATTAAGTACGAAAATCAACAAAGGGCAATAACTGCAAAAATATAATGGGCAGAGTTATGGTTCTTGTGCAGTGCACTTCTCCTGAATAAGATCTATCCACATGTAAAGTTTCAAGATGATATCTGAAAAACCTTTTGAGTTATGCTCCGGACAAAAATTAAGTATGAAAATCAACAAAGGGCAATAACTCCAAAAATATGATGGGCAGAGTTATGGTTCTTGTGCACTGCACTTCTCCTTAATAAGATTAATCCACCTATGAGGTTTCAAGGTGATATCTGAAATAGTTTTTGAGTTATGCTCCGGACAAAAATTAAGTATGAAAATCAACAAAGGGCAATAACTCCAAAAATATGATGGGCAGAGTTATGGTACTTGTGCACTGCACTTCTCCTTAATGAGATCTATCCACCTATGAGGTTTCAAGATGATACCTGAAATACTTTTAGAGTTATGCTCCGGACAAAAATTAAGTATGAAAATCAACAAAGGGCAATAACTCCATAAATATGATGGGCAGAGTTATGATTCACTGCACTTCTCCTTAATGAGATCTATCCACCTATGTAGTTTCAAGATGATACCTGAAATACTTTTTGAGTTATGCTCCGGACAAAAATGTGGTCTACGGACCGACTGACGGACCGACCGACAAGTGCAAAGCAATATACCCCCGCTTCTTCGAAGAGGGGCATAATAATATCTTTTATGAGGGTGGAGTAAATTATCTCCCTTCACATCAGACTAAAACAGGTAACAGTTTTGAAAGCTTTAGTTGAACATAACAGAGCAGAACTTTTAATTATACCCAGGTACTGTATTTACAAAATACAATTTGGGCAAGCTAGTTTGACAAGCTAGTTGAAATGTTAAGACTGCATAGCAGGTGCAGTTGTAATGAATCTACTTTGTTTGATAAAATTACACTGTGAGAAACTGGGAAGCAGTCTTTGGTCCTTGAGGCTGAGTGGAAATTATTCATTCATTTAGCAGAGCAAGGTTCAACAACAAAATTTGTGTTTTTTTTCCCTGTTTTTAACTCTTTACCACGCAATACCGACTTTTAACGACCCTGAGAAAGAAGCCTTTCGAACATTGTTGGAAAAGGAGGAAATGCTGGTAGCCAGCATTTTCTCCTTTTCCCACAATGTTTTTGACCCTTCCTAGGTCACATTTATTTTGTCGTCTGCAACTGCTTTCAACTTGAAGTAGTCTTAAATTTTGTCGTTTCGTAAAGAGTTAACTCTTTAATACCAAACGATAAAATTGAAACATTTACAGATGACCAATTAAAGCCAGGCAAATAACAAAACTTGTCCTTGAAAGGGTAGAAAACATTGTGGGAAAAGGAGAAACTGCTGGTTACAAGCAGTTTCTCCTTTTCCCCACCATGTTTTCAAAAGCCTTCTTCTACAGGGTCATAAAAAGTTGGAATTGTGTGGTAAAGGGTTAAGCAAGATACATCCTGCAGCTAGCTGTTATCCCTTTGCTACATACGGTAATACCTTTTACTTTTGAAAACATTGTGGCAGTCAGAGAAAACTGCCTCTGACAAGCAACTTCTCGTATTGCCACAAGCCCAACTACTTGAAGTACTTGTATTCCCCTTAACCATTTTACACAATCCTGAGTTGTAATGACCCTAAATAAAAAGCTTTTTTGAAAACATTGTGGGAAAGGAAGAAAATGCTGGAAACCAGAATTTCTTTCCTTTTCCCATAATATTTTTTATCTGTCTTATAATAATAAAGATATTTCAGTTTTTTATTCACGCTATCTTGTCATCCACAAATGCTCTCAATTTGAACAAGTCTTAAATTCTACCGTTTGGTAAAGAGTTAAACCTTAACCGATATTCACTATTACATGTAATATCATTTTATAAT
Source organism: Tridacna gigas (assembly GCA_945859785.2). Taxonomy (NCBI): domain Eukaryota; kingdom Metazoa; phylum Mollusca; class Bivalvia; order Cardiida; family Cardiidae; genus Tridacna; species Tridacna gigas. The sequence goes on along the minus strand of OX244030.2, from coordinate 43,033,429 downwards.
GATTTAAAAAGAGTTAATAGTCAGAAACCCCTGACGAAAGTTTTCATCATTCAAACATTTTTAGTTTTTTTTTGTCACAAAATCGGCCTACCATTTAAAATTTCTTCTACAGGACAAATCTAATGTAGATTCAAGATTACGCTTCATGAACTGTCTGATCTTGATCTAGGATTGCCCTCAAAGGCAAATTTAATGTTTTTGAGGAAAACATGACTTAAATACTTCTCCAAATATTTTCCTCATTTGAACTCTTTCACTACTAATTCAAGGAATTCCACTTTTTTTCACAGTGAGTCTAAAAGGAGATTCCCACTGCCGTTGAAAATGAATCTAGCATTTGGGCAGCGGATGGTTTAGATCAAAGATCAGACTGCATGTTCTGTGCAGTCTGATCTTGATCTACATCATCTGCAAAAGCTACCTCAGGCGTCACTAGTAGTGTAAGAGTTAAAATAAGCATGAATATCTTAATAACCTGGTTTTTCACTCAATCTCTTTTGAAAGAAATTTGCAGAAACTGTAGAGATAATGAACATGATTTAACTCTTTACCAAACGACAAAATTTTAGACTGGTTCAAAATGGAAGGATTTGCAGATGACAAATGTTGTAAAAAGGATGAAATTTGTCTTTGAAAGGGTAGAAAACATTGTGGGTAAGGAGAAAATGCTCAGGTTACCAGCATTTTCTCCTTTCCCACAATGTTTTCAAAAGCCCTCTTTCACAGGGTCATTAAAACTCCGGATTGTGTGGTAAAGAGTTAAAAGTTAATACATGTTATACATGTGAAAAAATGTGGCACATGAAGGAATTATATGTATAGGTAGATTGCTCCCTCTGCCACAATGTTTGCAAAATTTGCCTCTTGCAGCTGATAATTACTTAATCCTTTACCAAAGACAAAATATTAGACTCGTCCAAACTGAACACAATTGTAGTTGACCACAAATTTACTCTTAACCCTTTACCAGACGACAAAATTTTATCCTTGTCCAAACTGAAAGCATTTGCAAACAACAATTTCATTGTGGCTCAAATGGTGCAGCTCAGGTTACCAGCATTTTCTCCTTTTCCCACAATGTTTTCAAAAGGCTTCTTTCCCAGGGGTGTCAAAAGGCGGCATTGTGCAGTAAAGGGTTAATAGCACACAAAAAAAATTCAGAATCATCTGTATTAAAAGTAGTAGTGGATGATAGTCCCACAGTGCTCTTTAATTTTAGCCTTCTCCATCAGGATTGTGAAAATTCAGGATTGTGTGGCGAGAGGGTTAAAAGTGGTTAGATGAATGATGGAATTTGCCTTTAGGTCAGTGCCCCCTTTAGGAGGATATAAAACATAATAGTGGGAAAAGATTACCAGAATTTTCTCCTTTTTCCAACAGTGCTTTCTGAAAGCTTCATTCCACTGGGTTGTTATTGTTCGGATTATTTGGTAAAGGTTTAAGCCTCTACCACACAATCCCAACTTTTAACAACCCTAAGAGAGAAAGCTTTTGAAAACATTGTGGGAAAAGGAGAAAATGTAGGTAACCAGCATTTTCTCCTTTACCTACAATGTTTTCGACCTGACCAAGAAAGAATGTTAGATTTTGATTCACATTTATTTTGTTGTCTGCAAATAATTTGAATTTGGACCAGCCTAAAATTTTGTTGTTTGGTAAAGAGTTCATACAGCAAGCCTTCAGTGAACGCAGTAGTATTTATTGAGTATTGATAAATCAGTTCATAATAATTTCTAATCCATTGAGCGCGGACTGAAACGATCAGTAACAGCTTTCTAATTTCAATTACAGTTTAGCAACCATTATCCAACATTCAATGAAGAAATAACAAAACCCTTTACCAAACAATCCCAGGTTCTAACCACCATGAAAAGAAGACTTGTTGAAAAAAAAAAATTGAAGAAAAAGTACAAAATGCTGATAACCAGCATTTCTACTTTTTTTACAATGTGTTCTATCCTTTCATTTGAGTTACACTGTGTTGTCTGAAAAATGTTTTAGATTCTGATGAATTAAAAAAAAAAAATTGTTGTTTGGTAAGGAGTTAAGTCTTTTATTATTTTCAAGTCACACTATAATTGTGTCTGCAGCAGATTTAGAACAAGAGCACCACATGTGGGTGCCAACGCTCGGCTGCAGTTGCTTGATTTTCAGTGAAAATTCAAAATCGCATAAGGGGCATAACTGGGTCAAAAATACTTTGACGGCTACCTACCCTTGTTGTATGGGTTCCCCTTTTGATAGTGACCAAGTTGTCCAAGTTTGATCTCTGTAATGACAGAGATATTATAGGATGTCAAAGTTTATGAAAATGTCTAAGTTTTTGCACAACGATGATGCAGACGACAATGACAACTGAGTCCAGCTTCGACAATACCTCAACATATCCTTCAAAAACAGCCAAGCTAAAAATGATGGAAAAAGATGTGGTCAAAAATCTCATCATTCATAGAAAACTCTCATTCAGAACTCCCTTCAATCCTGACTCAATCATTTTCTGTAAAACTTTCTTCTATTTGTTATAGAGCAGTCATCTGGCTTTTCTCTGGGAATGTGTGAACCCTTATCAGTCGCTGCATTTTAAAACATCAGACCTGAATCTAATCTACACTGTTTGAATTTAATGCAACTTTTACGAAAATTGCACATTTTTTATAAATTGGGGCTAACATTAAACCTTCGTTTGAGCATTAACTCTTTACTAAACTTCAACATATTAGACAAGTCCAAATACAAAAATCTTGTAGACAATGACTGAAGTGCGACTCATCTGATTGGATTTATCTTTGATAGGGTAGAAAACCTTGTTCGAAAAGAAAAAAATGCTAGAAACCAGCATTTTCTTCTTTTCCAAAAATGTTTTCTGGCTATTTAGAGACAATTCATATCAATCTAAGTTTTTTTTTTATTTATCGTCTGCAAATGCTATCAACTTGGACAAGTCTAAAATTTTGTTATGTTGCTAGGAGTTAAACCTTATTTAGAGCACTATACTATCAACCATTCTGCAGCAAATATGAAGCATTAATACTTACTTTGCATATTTCACAGGTGTTGGGGATATTGTCAATCTAATACAGTGTCTAATCCTCAGTGATATCTGAAAGGAAATGAAAGGTTAAAAGGTCAAATGCTGTTGATTCTTTACCAAACTGGTCCAAATTCAAAGCATTTGCAGATGACACTTTAAATGTGACTCAAAAATTGAAACTTGTGTTTGGAAGGGTAGAAAACATTGTGGGAAAAGGGGAAAATGCTGCTTACCAGCATTTCTCCTGCATTTTCTCCTTTTTCTAAAATGTTTTCATATGTCTTCTTCTTTAGTTATTAAAACTTGAGATTGTGTGGTAATCAATTAATTCTTTACCAGAGGACAAACTTTTGGGCTCACCCATAGTGACAGCATGAATTTTGCACATGACTAATGAGATGTGGCCCAAATGATGTGATTTCTCTATAAACATGTAGAAGACATTGTGGGGAAAGGAAACATTTTTCTCCTTTTTCACTACTGTTTTCAAAAACTGTGTTCCTAAGAGGTCTGATTATTTGGTATAGGGTTAACTGAATACAGCCTTCCTCTGTGAGGAAGTTAAGGCAAGGATTGTTTGTTATTTATGGTTGACTCTTTACTATGCATCAAAATTGTAGACTTGTCCACATTGAAAGCATTTACAGACAACAATTTAACTGTGGTTCAAGTGATGGAATTTGTCTTTGATAGGGTAGAAAACATTGTGGGAAAAGAAGAAAATACTGGCTACTAGCATTTTCTCCTTTTCCCACAATGTTTTCAAATGGCTTTTTCTGAGGATTGTTTAAAAACTCGAGATTGTGTGGTAAAGGGTTAATATTTACGTGATATGCCAGGGTTAATTTTTATTATAATACAAGAAACTTTCCATGAAACCGAACAATTCTTTTGAGAATGTTTGCAAAATGAAATACAGGGCCAGGCTTAAACTCATAAAATGCCCTGCCCTCCAATAATAATTAATTGTCTCAAGCCTGAAAAAAAGGTGAGAGGTTTTATAAAACAACAAGGGAAGGATATTGTAGCTACACATTTTTCTTCAGCATCCCCCTCCTCCTAAAATATTTCCTACTTCCCTGAAATAAACTGAGCAAATTTATTATTCCACCATGTGGAAGCATTCCATATATATACAAGGCTAAGTATTTCCTTCTGAAACAAATGCAGCAGGCAGTTGTGAAAACAATGATGGCGGTCAATATCCATTAAGTTTTAATACTTATAATACAAGAATACAACAGCCATGACTTACATATGATGTGAGCAAATTCATTTTTGTCCCAGCTTTTTTTCAAAAATGATCTAGAGCAAGACAAAACAAGAGGGCCATGATGGCCCTGTATCGCTCCACTGGCTTATAAATATAAACCATGAAGAGAAGTCTTCACTATATAAGCCCTTATAAAACTTTGACCCCATGGCTACAGTCGGACTAAATGGGGAATATGTGTATTAGAAGAATAACATGCCAAATTTGGGAGTTCTTGGCCTTATGGCTAGTAACAAGACGGTTTCTGAACTTTTTACTCCATAAACCCATGTAAAACTTGTGATCCCTGGTGCAGGGCCAAACTTGATCCTAGGGCTGTAACTTGGGCCCTCTTTGTAGTTGTCCACTAGATAATGCTATAATTATGCAAAATTTGGTAGCCTAAGCCTTATGGCTATGTACACCAAGATTTAAAAGTTTTCCCTATGTAAGCCTATGTAAATCTTGTGACCCCCCCCCCCACCCAGCATGAGGCCAAATTGACCCCAGGACTATAATTTGGGCACTTTTGGTAGACCCCAACTAGATCAAGCTAAATGCAAAATTTGGTAGCTCTAGGCCTTATGGCTAGGTACAGGAAGATTTTTCAAGTTTTCTCTATATAAGCCTATGTAAAACTTGTGACCCCTGGGGCAGAGCCAATTTTGACCCCAGGGCTATAATTTCAAGAAACATGATAGAGGTTTACTACATAAAGCTACATGCCAAATTTGGTAGCCCTATGCCTTATGGTTTCAGACAAGAAGATTTTTAAAGTTTTCTCTATATAAGCCTATGTAAAACATGTGACCCCTGGGGCAGAGCCAATTTTGACCCCAGGGCTATATTTTCAAGAAACATGATAGAGATCTACTACATAAAGCTACATGCCAAATTTGGTAGGCCTATGCCTTATGGTTTCAGACAAGAAGATTTTTAAAGATTTCCAACATTTTTCAGTTTTGTTGCCATGGCAACCAGAGTTTTTGAAGGAATCAAATTCTTTCAAGAAATTCTGAAGAGGACCATGGCAGGATCATTTCTGTGAAGTTTCATGAAAATTGGATGGGTAGTTTCAGAGAAGAAGACGTTTGAAATAAAAGTTAATGCACGGACGGACGGACGGACGCACACACGCATGGACGGACGGACGCACGACGGACACCGGGCCATGACATAAGCCTGCTGGCCTTCGGCCAGTGGAGCTAAAAATGAAAATGTTGTCTACTGTACCAGGTACTAATTCAGTTTGCTTACCCCTGAGACTCCTAGGGTGAAAATTGAATTATGCTCCAAGAGTCTAGGGGTCCTCCCTAATGGAAGTGGGGTGTTTATCTGCAGACAATCCATTTTGTCCTAATCTTAGCTCTTAACCAGGTAACAACATTGTAGACTCTTCCAAATTGAAAGCGTTTGTAGATGACACATAAGTTCCTCTCAAATGACATGACTTGTCTTCTCAACAGTGTAGAAAACATTCTGGGAAAAGGAGAAAATTATGGTAACCAGAATTTTCTCCTTTTTTCAAAAGCTTCTTTCTCCAGGGTCATTAAATTCAATATTGTTTGGTAATAGGTTAACAAGTAGGAATAATAAGAGCTTTATTTTTTGCGTCTTTCTTTCTATTTTCTCTCTGTCATTTTATTGCTCTTACATTGTCAGAACAACACAAGATCACCACCATTTTTGAATGTTATGCCATGGTTTACATGTGTATACATACCTGGGTCTGCCCCTGCTCACTGTTGCACCTTGAAGAGTTTTTGGTCAGATTATTCTTCCAGAAAATCAGACAACAAAGATCCATGTCTGAACCATTCTTACAAACCATAAATTTCCATTCAATATACTTTTTATTTTTAAAACTGTGTAGATGGTGTTGAGAACATGCATCAGAAATAATTCAGTGCACTTCAGCCCAGAGACCTAATAATTGACATATATTTTGGTTCTGTGGCAAAGCCATTCTGCCAGCTGTTTTCATTATGGATGTTTTCGGGTCTATTGAAACAATTTCCTAAAATAATAGCCATGGAGCCTCAAAACCATGGCAACAGCAACATGCAGTTACCATGGTTTGAGGCAAATGGCTAACTGTCTTTTTGCTCGGCAGAAATTACAAATCTAGAGGCTGTTTTAAATGCCATGAGTAACTTTTGGGTCTGCAAAAAACATTCTAGAGCCTGTTTTTGCTATGGGTCTGCAGAAACCCTCATTCTTGGGGCTGCTCTTTATAGAGTATTTTTGAGTGTGTACAAGATACCATTCTTTTTAAGGCTGTTTCTGCTATGACTATTTTTAAGTCTACTATAAGTAAACACCATTCTAGAGGCTGTTTTTGCCATTGGTATTTTCCATCTAAAAAAAAAACCATCATGCTAGCGGCTGCAGTGCTTATGCTACAGGTGTTTTTGTGTCAGCAAAATTCACTATTCTAATGGCTGTTTTTGCTATTGAAGCAGGGGTGGATCCAGGATTTTTTCCCAAAGGAGTGAGGGGAGGTGTCTTGAAAATCAAATAGATCATTACATATTCAAATTTGCTTTCAGCATGCCCATTTTTAGGAGCATGTCTTCACTGCCAAATGGCAACTTTGACGGGAATCTGTATATGCAATTTCTGTCTCCGTATGTTCGCAATGCACTACAAGGCATACCAGGGCATCAGGCGGATAGAGGCATATGGCTACTGCATCTGGCTCCGTAGTTTGTATTTCAGCTTCTGAAGCTGTACATTGTGAAAGAATCAAATTTCAAACTTTTATACATGTATCTAAGGGAAACTTGAAATTTAAATGGTTCCCAACCAAATGATGCAGCTTTTTTTAAAGCTGCATAAATTTTGGCTGTTTCACTCATTGTTAGACTGTTTGCTAACTGGCTATATACTACATAATAGGCTGTTAATACTCCTTTGTTGTCTTGTACCTGGAAATTTCATATACTTGCACTTTTTTGCAGACTCTAAACAGACACTTTGTTCTTTAGCAGCTGATCTGAAACTGCACTGTATGCAGAGAAAATTGAATTTACCTGAAATTATGAAATTTGTCTTTGATCATCTGGTATCACCAAAACACTGGACATACTGAAAAGCCTTTTTCGTAAGGGTCAATTAAAGAACTGTGATTATTTGGTAAAGGGTTAAATGGATACATAAGTATCTTTGTACTTAGCTGTACAAAACACAAGATAGCATTTTAACCTGCAAGTTGTTTATTTTATTGATGTACAGCTTGTCAGCCCCACCCAAACAGGTTGTAACAAAGATATTGACTCCTTCAGGACATTTTTCTATCATCACTGTCCTTGATGCCTTCCCTGATTTGAAACCCACATGGCCAGATATAAAATGCCTTCTGGCTGCAGATGGAAAGATTACGTACAGTCTTTGCTCTACATAATTATGTATGTACATGTACTTAGATTTTTCATTGTTTTTACCTTCTTTTATTTGTCTGTATTAGAGTTTAATGCCATTCCAACAGCTCAGTGACGCACCCATGTGTTTCCTGGCTTCCTCTTACAAGTACTGACACAATCTTCTTTCCAAAGCCACCGACTACTTTTCTCACATGCATCAGAGGGGAGAGGCGAAAAATCGCCGGAAAGAAAGTTTGCCTCGACCGGGTATCGAACACGCAACAAACAGGTCCGATACGCTCACCACTGAGCTACCGAGCGGGCTTACCTTCTTTTAATTTTGAAATCAAAATATTTACAAATCCTGCATCAAGAACTTTTAGAGATACATGTAGATCTAATTAGACACACACAAAAAAGGGGGGTGTGAAAGAGTATCAAATGAGTTGTTATTGTCCTATGACAGCTTCATAGTATACAAACATTGTGAAGGAGAGTCCATAACAGATGCTTTGTGAAAATTTAATAGTCTAGCATTTTACACCACTTTCAATATTATTTCAGTCATATCAAGGTGACAGCTAACATAGTCATGAATGTCCTTGGTTTCACTGGTACTAGACTTAGGGCTCTGAAATGTCTTGCCCAAGGACTCTCCCAGGAAAAGCCGTAGTGCCTCCAAGTAGGCTCGAACCCATGGGAAATTATGTTATATGTCCTGCACTTTACCACTGAGAAACTCAGGACAAAACTATGTGACAACATGTGCTTGTTATTGAGGTTTTACTCTTTACCAGATGACCAAATTCTAGAATTTTCAACTATGAAAGCATTTACAGTTAACAAGTTAGATGTGGCTCAAATGATTCAGGCATTTGTCTTTAAAAGGTTAGAAAACATTTGAAAAGCAGAAAATGCAGATATGGCAACCAGCTTTTTCCTCTATTCTCACAATGTTTTTGAAAACTTTCTTTCTAAGAGACGTTAAAACTGGATTGTGTGGTACAGGGTTAATGCATGAGTTAATACATGGGAAAGCACATGACAAAAAGAGAAATTGCTCATCAAGTACATTTTTGAGACGACATGAATAACCACATCAGAGGTTTTAGGGAAGGAAAAAAAAAAAATTAAATAGGTGGAAGGATTATTCAAGAAACAGTTCTAGAACAATTCTTGAATCTAGTTCTTGAAAAGTTCATGAACATTAAAAGGCCATTCTAGAATACTGATGGAACTTAATCAAGAACTTAAATAGGTTCTTGAACACATTCTAAAACAAATTCTTGAACCTGTAATTCTAGAAGTATAATTTAAGGTTCATGAAAAATGCTAGATCTGGGTTAAAGAATTGATCTAGAACAGCAATTTGGAGTTAAAAACTAAATCTATGGGATCCTCCTTACTCCTAACCTGAAGCTTTGGACTTAGCACTTTGATATTCAGGCTGCTGTAGTCTTTTTTCTGGTCAGTGAGTCACTACAAAGAAAAGACAATCAAGACAACTAACAATACACAAACAATTTAGAATTGTTGTTCTGGATTGTCATCTCTTTACCAAATAACAATAATCTTATCCTCACCCACACTATACAAGAGGGCCATGGTGGCCCTGTATCGCTCTACTGGACCTATGGGGCAGTGCCAATTTTGACCTCGGCACTTAGTATGAAGAGTTCTCGTAAAGGTTTATTAGATAAAGCTACATGCCAAATTTAGTAGCCCTAGGCCATATCGTTTAGGACTAGAAGACTCAAAGTTCCCACCATAGAAGCCTATGTAAAACTTGTGGCCCCAGAGGTGGGGCCAATTTTGACCCTTGGGCTATAAGTTGATGAGTTTTTGTTGGTAGAAGTCCATTAGATGAAGCTACATGCCAAATTTGGTAGCCCTATGCCATATGGTTTAGGACAAGATATTTAAAATTTTCATGATATCAACCTATGTTAAACTTGTGACCCCTGAGGCAGGGCCAATTTTGACCCCGGGGCTGTAATTTGAAGAATTTTTGAAGAGGTCTATTAGATGAAGCTACATGTCAAATTTGGTAGCCCTACACCATATGGTTTAGGACAAGAAGATATTTAAAGTTTTCACTATATAAAACTAGTGACCCCCGGGACTGCGACATTTTTGGCTGCAGGGCTATAATTTGAAGAGTTTTTGTAGAGGTCCATTAGATGAAGCTACACACCAAATTTGGAACCCTAGGCATTATGGTTTCAGACAAGAAGATTTTTAAAGATTTTCAATATTTTTCAGTTTTGTTGCCATGGCAACCAGAGTTTTTATAGGAATCAAATTCTTTGAAGAATTTCTGAAGAGGGCCATGGGAGGATCATTTCTGTGAAGTTTCATTAAAATCCGATGGGCAGTTTCAGAGAAGATGTTTGATATAAAAGTTATTAACACACGCATGCACAGACTCACAGATGGAATCACAGATGCACAACGGTCACAGGGCCATGACATAAGCCTGCTGGCCTTTGGCCAGTTAAGCTAAAAACTTGCTGACATCAAATTAAATGCCACTCAAATGATTGGATTTGCCATGGAAAGAAGAGCAAATGTGTGAAAACAAGAAATGCCAGCACCATTTTCTTTCTTTCTCTATTCAAAAGCTGTACCAGCCGATATAGCTCAGTAGGTAGAGCGTAGGACTTGTGAACACAATGTCCTACAGATTGTGGGTTCGTATCCCCGGCTGGCCAACTAAAAAATTACTAATAGTCTTTCGGATGAGACATTAAACCGAGGTCCCCTGTGACGGTGCTATACGCCGAGCACGTTAAAGAACCAGGCGAAGCTCTCAGTAGTTTCGACCTGTATCCTTGCACTATCCCCCGTAACAACTAACCGTCTTCTGGGGGCGTCGCTCAGATGGGCAACCGGTAGCGACGATAAATAAACGGAAATAACCAAACCAAACCAAAAGCTGTTTTCCAGATTGTAAATAAAACATGTCATTGAGAAGTGACATTTTGTGTCAATGGGTAGTATCCCATAATTGTATATTGTATCCTATCTTTAAACAGATTAAAAAATGTAGATCTAATGAAATTCAATTCTAATTAAAATAATTGCATAGATCTACTAGATACGAAAAAGATGTGTCATTTTCGGTTAAATCGCCCTGGTTTGGGGATGAAGTAGTAACGGCCAGAGCAAAGTAAAAAAAAACAGTCGACGACATTATCTCCCGCTAGATGACATTCTACAAATACACATCTATCTAATTTGGGCATCCTGGGTACAGAAGCGGGGCAATTTTTCAGAACAACAACCATGACTTTGAATTTCAAATAAAATAAATGTTTACTCAATAAAACGCTACCTGGTGCTATTCATTCAGCTATGATCGGCTAACATGTAACCCTATGCACCGACCATTTATTAAAACAGCCCCTACATGCTTTGGTAATAGGCTAATAGCTTCAATATAAGCCCTACTTTTCCCAGGTATACGGGGGATGGGTGATGCGTCATAGCAGACAGGTCGAATCTTCGAAAAATATGACATGCGCAGAAAACGCGGTCGACGACGATAACGTAAAGAATTGCAAGACTAGATCTATTTAAAGATTTTCTCAATGAATTGGTGTTCTTCAGTCGAAGTATCTGTTCTTTTGCGGCTTTCTTTCGCTAGTTCAAACGAGTTTTACCTGACTTTCACACGTCGTCCATATTTCTTCGCTATGATGTCATCATCCGGGTCTGATAGAGCTTTGCAGAACTATCCAATGAAAACGAACAAGAAGAAATCGACAACCAATCCATTATCTTCCGCTAGGTGGCTATTTTCAAATACATAATTTGCTTATTGATTGCCTAGGTCGAGAAGGTTTAAACCTTAGCATCCTTGAACATATTGTGTGTGTTACGGGGAGATGAAAGGTGGGGGAGGCCCTCTTTGCACTGTAAAATTTTACGAATCAATTGTTCACTTCACATCTTTATTGCAATATTAATAACAAGTCCAACAACAACAAAACGTTTACTATAAACTGCTCACTTTTCTATTTTGACTCATGATTTGAGGCTAGCTAAAGCCCTGCACATTCACCGACTCGACTTATCCAGTTTTGGGCTTGACTCTACCGTTATATAGCATATTATGCGACCGCACTTAGAACGAGTGGAAAATGAAGTGACAATTTTCAAAACATTGATACAGGAAAAAAAATCAAATTATCTGATTTTTGATTTCCAAAAATGTAAATGAGTCTGCAACATTTATATTACTGCCATTTCACATATATCAGAGATCATATATACATATATGACCCCTGCATAAACACACTAGACCTCATGGCTTCTAATGTTTCTTAACGTTTGCACATGTATGCATGTGAAATGTAAACAAGCATCTGAATCCAATTCTATGCAAGTTGAAGGAAAGACAATTTTTGCCATCACACAAATTTGCAGCACAGAACTCAAAACATACTTACCAAATTCTACATTTCCAACTGTTCAAGAACTGGTACTGTTCTAGAAGCAGGGTTTGTGAAATTTGGTTGTTGTAATAAAACCAATGTTCTAGAACCATTTGTATTTCAGTCCAACTGTCCATAAGAACTCTCAGATCAGTTCAAGAGCTGGTGGTTTTCTAGAATTAATGTTATTTCACTTTCGTGCTTTTGGAACCAGTGTTCAAGAAGTGTTTGGGTTCTAGCGCCACAGTTCAGAAACTGTTTTATTAGTTCAAGAACAGTTCTTAAGGTTCATGAAAGATTCTTGAAGGTTCATCATGTTCAACTCACCAATTGTTCTTGATCATTTTTCGCAGGGGTACCCTGATTTATTTGGATTGCCATCTTAACACACTACACACTGTACAAAATGTGCTGTCTGATCTTTGATCTTAACGTTTACACTTGTTTAGTAAAGCCTACAAAACAAGAATCTTTTTGTATACAAGAGACTATATTTTAAGTCGAAAATCAGAAATGCATTTTTCTGTTTGACACTGACAGGTTTAACCCTTTACCTCACAATCCCAAACTTTAAAGACTCTGAGCAAAAAAGCTTTTGAAAGCATTGTGAGAAAAGGAGAAAATGCTAGTAACTGCATTTTCTCCATTTCCCACAATGTTTCCTACCCTATCATTATCAAAGAAGTTACACTCATTTGTACTGATTTTTATTTTATCTGTGACCTTCAGATATGCATGGTTATGAGCTAGCTAACAACAAACAAACCAGGATGGCCTCTATGGCTAATTAACATCTGATAATCATAAAATATCCCAAAGGTTCTAAGTGTTTAAAATACCTGCAATACCCAATAGTTAAATACTGAAAACAACTGAGCCATACTCTCTGGCAAGGTGGGGAGTGGGGGGGCTTAAATGCATATCTGTGGTGCACGATACCAAATCTCTGTATTATAATCATGGATCCATAGAATCCATTCTGTCTACAAACTGATGGAATCATGAGATATACTGGTCCTTTGACATGCATGAAATTAAGCAACAGCAAAAAAACTGCACAGGCTGACCAGAGTAGATACTTTTTGCAGATGCATTAAGACTCCTTTTCATAGAGCATGGTTCAGCTGTAAAATTATCCACTACCTAAATAATAACATTCTTGTTTTTGTTCTCTATCAATATTTTCTGTGTGTTTCATTTAAGAAGACAAAATGTTACAATTTTCAAATTTTTTGAAAGGGTAGTAGCAAATTTTATGGGAAGTGGAGAAAATGCTAGTTACCAACATTTTCTCTCTTTTCTTTAATGTTTTCAGTAGTCTTCTGGGTCATTAAAACATAGGATTTTAACTTTGTAAGGTAAATAGTTAACTCTTAAAAAACCAAAAAACAAAATTTAGACTTCTCCACAATGAAAGCATTTGTAGACGACAAATGATGTGTCTGAAAAATTGAAATTTGATTTTTGAAGGGAAGCAAACATTGTGCGAAAACGAGAAAATAGTGGTTACCAGCATTTTCTCCTTTTTCCTCAATGTTTTCTAAAGTCATCCTCTTAGGGTTTTTAAAACTGGGTATTGTTTGGTAAAGGGTTATCTTTGTATCTCCTGCAGATGCTGGACTCGTCTTGCAAACCACTTTTGAAAATTGGTATTAACAAGAAATTTTTATCCACCGAAGAAATTTTTAAGAAATTATAATCCACCAAAGATGTCTCAACTCTTTAATTCACACGGCAAAAATTTAGATTTGTCCAAATTGAGAGCATTAATGCAGACAACAATTTCCACATGGCTCAAATAGAGGAATTTTTATTTGACATAATAGAAAACATTGTGGGAAACGGAGAAAATGCTGGTTACCAGCATTTTCTCCTTTTCCCACAATTTTTTTCAAAAGGTTTTTTGGTCAGGGTTGTTAAAACTTGGGATTGTGTGGTAAAGGGTTAAAGCCTGTAAACAAATTTGCTTGTAGAAGTTTATATGCAAGACGGAAAGATCAGATACACATGAACAGTACTTAGCCACTATTTCAAAAGCAATATACTAGTTTTGAGCAGTATTTTCAAAATTTTATCAGCTGTACTCAAGTTTGACCCTTTACTACACATGACTGCAAATTTTAACAACTCTGAAGAATATAGAGCTTTTGGAAACATTTTGGGAAAGGAGAAAATGCTTATAAGCAGCATTTTCTGCTTTTCCCACAAATTGTTTTCTCTCCTTCCAAAGACACAGACTCATCATTTGACTCACATTTGATTTATCGTAAACGCTTTAAACTCTGAGGAGAATATAGTTTTGTCATTTGGTAAAGAATTAAAAGTTCGCTTTATGTAATATGCTGGGATAAGGGTGCAGGAGTCAATATCTGGACACCTAAAGTTAACCTTTATCCTGCTAAATAAGTGAACTAAAACTTGCAAGCTGATAGTAAAAACCCAGATAATGTTATTTCAAACTTATATTTTTGAAGAAAAATATCTCCTTATCGGACAGTGTAGATTCAAAATCATACTGCAAATTCTGTGCAGTCTGATCTTGATCTACTCTGTCTGCAAGAGATCAGTGAGTCGTGCTTAGCAGCCTAGGTGTTAATCCTTGTAGTGTGAAATAAATGAAATGGGCAATCTCATGCAGTGCGATATATTGCAGTTTCAATGCCGTTTTTATCAGAATATCTGGCAAATTAGTGGACAGTGTGGATCAAAGATCAGACTGCACTGAGTGCAATCTGATGTTGATCTACTCTGTACCGAAACTATTGCTTGGATTAGCAGTTTAAGGGTTAAAATAACAATGTACAATATATACAGGGAAAAAATTCTTCAGATATTTGTGTTCATATTTCAAAATTTGAAGTAACTCGATACTGTCTGTCTTTCTGCCTTGACAAATTTCAACTTATTTTTAAATTATAACAAAATTAATATGGCAGAAAATCAACTGCAGTATACCCTGTACGTAAAAGTTTAATTTATACACAAATGTTTACATTCTTGTTATGATTGATTCCATTGATTAAATTATGATTTATGCCACTTTCATCTTTATTTCAGTTATGAGTGATTGATTAACCCTTTACCAGACAACAAAATTTTAGCCTAATCCAAACTGAAAGCATCTGCAGACAACAATTTCAATGTGGCTCAAATGGTGCAATTTTCTTTGATAGCAAAGAAAACACTGTGGGAAAAGGAGAAAATGCTGCTTACCAGCATTTTCTCCTTTTCCCACAATGTTTTCAAAAGGCTTCTTTCCCAGGGTAGTTAAAAGGCAGCATCGTGTAATAGAGGCTTAAATTGATGAAATTGTGGTTTACGCGGCTTTCATCTTTATTTCAGTTATATCAGTCGTCAGCTCACAAACTCATGAATGTCATAGGTTTCACCAGTAACTAAGCAAGGGCTCTGAAGTGTCTTGCTCTGTCACTGGTACAGGACACTCCCAGATAAATCCCAGAGCTTCCAAGGAGGATCAAACCTGGAACCTCCAATGTTATGACACTTCTACACTTTACCACTCGGGTACACAGGATCCCTCCCCATTCATGTTATGAAGGATTTAAATTTTTGTTAGTGTAAACTAATTTCAACTGTTTTTCAGATTATGTTAGGATGGTCAGTGCCCTGCAGTCTGATCTTGAACTACACTACTACAAAGGCAGCTATAGTCGTGAAAGGCACTTTAACTCTTTCACTACTAACTCCAGAAATTCCACTTTTTGTCTGAGCACTATAAATAGATTTCCACTTCTGTTGAAAACAACTTTCATCGTAGTTTAAAAACAGAATAGCGGACAGTGTAGATCAAGATCAGACTGCACGTTCTGTGCAGTCTGATCTTGATCTATGCTGTCTGCAAAAGGTAATCAAGTCGTCATTAGTAGTGAAAGAGTTAAGGGTTAGATTCCATGGAGTCCTTGGTTTTATTATAGCTGGGTTTTTCCTGTATTCTTTCTTACCTGGGTTTAACCCAAATTACCAAAAAGTAAACGACTTTTTGTGACTTTTTAGAAAAATAATTTTTTAAATAGATGAAGGGGAAGAAATAGTTCTCCTTTTTCCATGATGTTTTCCATATCATTGCCAAAAAAAATTTTTTTTTTTCCTTCTGCTACTGTACATAGATCTACATTTCCCAGTTGCCTCATTTGAACTTGCCAGTGATAGTTCTTAACCCCAAGCAGACATAACTCTTGACTTACAACCCCAAGTTTTAACAACTCTGTGAAACAAACCTTTTGAAAACATTGTGGGAAATAGAAAAATGCTGGTCACCTGCATTGTCTCATTTTTGTGACAAAGTTTTCTA
Source organism: Tridacna gigas (assembly GCA_945859785.2). NCBI lineage: Eukaryota > Metazoa > Mollusca > Bivalvia > Cardiida > Cardiidae > Tridacna > Tridacna gigas. The sequence goes on along the minus strand of OX244030.2, from coordinate 43,017,036 downwards.
CCCAATAAAAGACAAAGTTCATCATTTGATTCACATTTAAATTGTCGTCTGCAATTGCTTTCAATTTGGACAAGTCTACTTTATTCTCATGTGGTGAAGAGTACACAAAATAGCAAACATTGTGGGGAAAATGGGAAAATACTGGTAACCAGCATTTTCTCATTTTCCCACAGTGTTTTTCAAAGGCTATCTCACACAGGATTATTTGATAAAGGGTTAAAAGGCTGACAATTATCCAAGATTGGTCACAAAATAGTCAATGTACAATGCATTACTACAATAGTTTGCATACCTTTATCCTTAACTCTGTTCTTGAAAATGCAGTAACGTTCTGCAAAGAACACAGAATGTGGGTTGACCCCTTTGAATACTCTTAACCCTTTTACTGAACGACAGGATTTTAGACCAGTCCAAGTTAAAAGCATTTGCAGACAGCAAAATAAATGTGTAACTCAAAAATAGATATTTGGTTCGGGAAGGGTTGAAAACAACATTGTGGGAAAAGGAGAAAATGCTGGTTCTCCTTTTCCCACAATGTTTTCAAAAGCCTTTTTCTTCAGGATCAATAAAACTCAGGATTGTATGGTTGTTAAAGTGGAAGTATGTGCAGACAACAAACACAAAATTGATACAAATGAACTCAAGTTCTCCGACAAGGTAGAAAGCATGATGTTGGGAAACGAAGGAATTGCTTGATACACAGAATCTTTCCTTTTTCACGCAATGTTTTAAAGAGGACTCCTTGTAGATATCTTAACTAAAATTTAACCATACCATAATGACCCCTGAAGAAGAAGCCTTTTTAAAATATTGTGGGAAATGGACAAAATGCTGGTAACCAGCATTTTCTCCTTTTCCCACAATGTTTTCTAGATCTACCCTATCAAAGCAGATTCTGTCATTTGAGCCACATTGAAACTGATACCTGCAAATGCTTTCAATTTGGACAAGTCTACAATTTTGTTGTGTGGTAAAGGGTTAAAGGGTTGAAAGGCAACCATCATCATTCATCTAAACCCATCTTGTCTTGCATATATGATGTGGAACAATGTTGTGATTGTCACTCTTGGCTAGTAAAGATGATCGACCTAAACCCAGAGCTCCAGATAAGAGGGAGTGATGGTATTCTAAATCCATTATTTCTCTTCCAAACCCTATGTTGTGGGTACTCATTGGAATTGTCTTGATGAGACGATTCTAATGAGTATCCATAACATAGTGTTTAGTGGAGAATAATAAATATTTTCAATTTTGAAATCAAAATCACTCCCTCTATCTGGAGGTCTGACCTAAACCTATATTGTGGATACTTCTATGAACTGTCTCCTAGAGATGATTTAGGGACCTTTTCAAATACCAAACACTCAAAGTTTTACTACCTCAAGATTATTTAAGGCTGAATATTAAAGAAAGTAGCCAACAGTATGAATCCAAGATCAGACTGCATCAGCTGTGCAGTCTGATCTTCATCTACATTGTCAATAGCAATAGCAACCTAAGCCAGTCCCAGCACTTTAGGGTTAACAGCAACAGGAATTATTTCGTTACATGGAGAAATTTGAATGATCTCTGCCTTGGCAGAACAATAATGTAGGAATAAAAGATCTCGCCAGGAGGGTAAGATACCAATATGACCTCTTCTCACGATTTCTTGGCAAGAACATACTGTGTGGATGTTAATCAGGTAAAGTCATTGCTATAAATATAAGTATGGTGCAATCAGATACAATGTGCTATTGATGACCAATCGCAGAAACATCTTGCCCTAAGTCCTAATTGAATTTGGGCTGGAATGTGACATCTGGGTCCGTTAACCAATCTTGAGAACTTTCTTGGTCTAATTATAGATTTTAAAAGAAACACAACTTCTGATTGGCAAAACCATTTGGTTTAGCCAATCAAAAGTTGTGTTAATTCCAAATTTAGAAAATTCTTGAGAATAAGATTAAGAATATTCTTAAGAATGGTTGGTGAATATGGGCCTCGGGCCTAAATTCTACACAACCTATCAATTGCCTTCAGTTGTTTTTGTAACACAATGTAGTTAAAGATTACACAGCACAAAATGTGCAGGTTAGTCTTGATCTAAGTATTTAACCAATTTCAGATATTGTGGAATAAAAAGCATGTTAAAATTGCAATCTTTGAACCTTTGTTCCTTGATTAAAAGTGTTCATTTTACTCATTTGATGATATTTCATTATTTGAAGATATTTCAAAGCTAATACTAAGCAAAATATCCAAAAACCATAGCTGCTTTTCCTCATTTATATCTTATGAGTTAATATCATATACAAATGAGCCATACTCTGGCAAAAAGGGATTTAAAGCATCTCGTAATGCATTGTACCACTTAAAGCAAGACATGACATTATCATGGATCCATAAAGTTCAGTTGTCTAACAACTAAATGAATCATGAAGTATTCAGGTCCTTGAACATGCAGAAAATTGACCAATAAGTATCTACTCAAGTCAGCCAGCTTGTACTATGCATACTGGGCAGGCTGACCTGAATGGATACTTTTTGCAGATATATTAAACCCTCTTTCCACTGAGCATGGCTGTAATATATAGTTTCACTTAAAATAACTTGCCAAAAATTGTGATAGTTTTAGTATCCAAGACCACACTGGGAAACAAAACATTCCAGATAGTTCTAAAAATACTCAATGTGGTAATTTTGTCCTGAACTTTGCCCTGTGACCTGAACCTGAGCATCAACTCACTTGTTGCATTTTTAAACAGTGTAAATGTTGATCAGATGGCACTAAAATGTAGTTTGATCTTAAATCTACAGAGTCCGAAATTTTCTGCGATATTTTGGCCAATTCAGCCTTTTCCCTCTGGGTTGTTAAAGCACGAGTGTTGGGTTAAGGGTTAACAAGGTTTGTCAGATGGCTGGATGCTGACAAGGTCAATTTGCCCTCCTTTTCTGCCTGGATTTCACAAGTTTGTTACTAGTTCTCTGGTGGTTTCTAGGGAACAAACACCAATGTGTGATTATTCTACAATGTACTGTATAATTTACTCTTATCATGGTGATGTTTTTCTCCTTTTCCCTCATTGAACATTGACAAAAGCCCTTTTCCCTGGGTTGTTAAACCATGGAAGTAATTATCAGATTAACCCTTTAAGAGACGACAAAATTTTAGCCTGATCCAAATTGAACGCATTTGCAGACGACAATTGAAATGTTATTTGAAACATTAATTTTATCATTCAAATGGTAGAAAATGTGGGAACAGGACAAAATGCTTGTTACCAGTATTTTCTTCTTTTCCCACAACTGTTTTCAAAAGTCTTCTCCCTCAGGATTGTTAAAAGTCTGGACTGTGTCGTAAATGAAAAAAAAAAAAAAATGTACTGACTGGAGGAATTGTCTGTTATAAGCAATGCCACTTTTTTTCCTCCATGTTTCCAACGAATTGTCTGTTATAAGCAGTGCTATTTTTTCCTCAATGTTCCCCCAAAGCTTAAACCTGCAGTAGGGTAAACTGTAATGATTTTACAGTACTGGGTAAAGAACTTTGCCATCATTATTGTTATAGGGCATAGTTACCTACTCAGTTGATAGTCTCAATAATGAGACGTTTGCGGTGCTTCTTTTCATATTAGGGCATTTACCACCAGAGGCGACCAGTAAAAAACTGAAATCTTCTTCGGGGCCAGTTATCTGTACTACTCAGCTGAAAACTTTCCCCATCAAAGTAGACAAGATTGTGAAAACTTCATGGAAATAGAAAGCAATTACCCCTCTGATATTCTTTGTTTTATAACCCTGGCAGAGCCACATTTAGCATTTTCTCCTTTTCCCACAATGTTTTCTTCTCTAAATCTCTTTCCAAGAAAAATTCCATCATTTGAAACATATCTAATATGTCGACTACAAATGCTTTCAATTTGGACGAATCTAATTTATTTGTCGTTTGTACAGAGTTTAAAAAAGAAATGATCAAGAGCTTCGTGTGCGTAAACATGAGTTTACAAAACACCTGTAAACCAACGTGGAACAAGATCTACTTACCGGATTCTGAACACGTGAAAACAGCTCAAACTTCAACAGGTATGATAAAATCCGACACGAAAAGGTAAAAACCTTGTCACAAAAACTTCAAACTACTGTACGATTAAAATTCCAGTTTGTCAAACTATGCACAACAAGTATAAATACACAAAAAAGACTTAAAACTTAGTATTGTCTAGGACCAACACAATACGGTACTTCAGAGCGAATAGAATGGACCACTTTATCCAAGGTTAGGTATTCTAGGACCATATAGCTCAACTTAAACATACGTATATAACACACACCTCGACCTAGTTAACCCTTTCCCAAACGACAAATTTTGGACTGGTCCAAATTGAAAGAGTTTGCAGACGACAATTTCAAATTTGATGAAAATGGCAGAAAGGTCTCAAAAAGGGTAGAAAACACTGTGGGAAAAGGAGAAATTGCTCGTTACGAGCAATTTCTCCTTTTCCCACAGTGTTTTCAAAAGACTTGTACTGCAGACACGTGAAAACCAGGGCTTGTTCGGGAAAGGGTTAAGCGCAGGACAGGTAAATAATATGAATGGGCAAAGTTTCTACTCGGATTTACTACAGAACGAGACCTCAAGTAGGTAAATTTTAAAGGGAGACTAATTCGTTTTATAAAGTAAGACAGCAATTATGTTGTTCTCTCCCTTGGTGAAGCGAAAAACGAAAGTTTAGCGGACTGACATCGGTAGTGGGGTGGGGGAGTGCCCTTGGGTAAGACACTGATCAGTTCCAGCCTAATACTGGTGAAAGCCAGGAGGCACATTAACAAGTGAACTGTTACCATAATTGTTGAAAACTGAGAAAAACACTATTAGATTTCCAAGGGCGACAGCCGTAGGGTACTGAAGTCCTTCATGTTGTACACTGTAGCCTCCCCTTTACAAGTATGTTGTCCTGAAATATTCTATGATACCATTCAGCATTGATAACAAATTATTTGAGGTGTGCTCTGGCAACAGGGGGTTTAATGCATCTCTGTGATGCATTACACTAAGAAAGTCATCACATGCTTATGGATCTATATAATTCATTTTGTCTGATAACCAACTGAATCTGTATCTATATAATTCATTTTGTCTGATAACCAACTGAATCTGGGTTCATATAATTCATTTTGTCTGATAACCAACTGAATCTGTATCCATATAATTCATTTTGTCTGATAACCAACTGAATCTGGGTTCATATAATTCATTTTGTCTGATAACCAACTGAATCTGGGTTCATATAATTCATTTTGTTTGATAACCAACTGAATCATGAGGTATCTAATGGTCCTTGGACATACAGAAAAATGGCCAATAGCAAGATGTTACGATAAAATCACTTAAACTCGTCCATATCAACAGCATTTGCAGACGACAGGTTGATTACGGCTCAAATAATGGGATCTGTCTTCGACAGACCAGAGAACATTTTGTGGGAAAAGAGAAATTTCTTGAACTACTAGCATTTTCTCGATTTCCGACAATGTTTCTAAACCCCATCCCCCAAGGGTCGTTAAAAATAGTATCGATTCGCAAATTGTTAAGTAAATGTAACGACTTACGCATGGCAAAACAGTTTGAACTAAACATGAAACCGGGTAGCGCAAGTAACAAAAAGGAGACTGAATACTAGTATTTGAGAAAAAGGAAATTTGATAGATATCAGGGACGAAGGAACATACATACCATTGGGGGGGGGGGGGGGGGGGGCACAATAACTAGAAAATATTTGAAAACTCATAGACTCCTTAGATAGATACGGAATAAATCGTTGTCAAAAAATGAGAAAAATGGTGAGGGTGTTTTATCAAACATATGACAATGATATTGCAGCCACATATTTTTTCTTCAGTCCCGACCCCATTCTCCCCATTTAAAATTGCTTCTTATTTGCCTGGATATGAAAAGCATTTTGTGAGGAGGACAAAGCTTAACCCTTACCAAACGACAAAATTTTGGAAAGGACCATGTCAAAATCATTTGCAGACTACTAGCAGATGTGGTTTCGAAACCGACGAAATTCAGGGTAGAACACAGTATTTTCAAAAGCCCACTTTCTAATGAGTATTAGAACACGCGATGCTTTAGTAGAAGAAAGTTATTACAAGCTATTTATTAATTATTTTCATAATTTATAATATGAGCCTGATTGATTGTATGAAGTTTAACGCCATTTTCAACATTATTTCTGTTATATCGCGGCGGCCAGTGCACTTATCCATGCTTTCCTGGAGTTGCTTTTACCAGTACTTTGCACAATATTCTTCCCAAGCCACCGTCTATTTTCCTACCTAACCATCGTCGAAATGATGATCAGAGGTGAGGGAGGAATGAATCCTATCGCAACGACCATCGTCAATGCTCGAGCCGAGCTGGGAGATTCGAAGCAGTGACCCCCTGTTCACAAGTGCCGTACGCTACCGACAGCGCTACCGGGGCTCGGCCCAATATGAGCCTGATAAGTACTGTTCGTTTATACCACCATTCCACTGGGCGGCGATTCCACTGCACTCATGGCGATCATGGCACTTCTCCGAAATATCCCGAATCGCCACAGAAGCGCCGACATGTACAAAATTTTCGCACTTAAGCGTTTACAGTACGCTTATAGTGCGCTTCAATGACAATCTCGATGCGCTGGTCAAGATCTTGTGCTTCTAGGGCGCTTGAGGTTTCTCCAAGACGCTTCTACTACGCTTCCACTACGGCGATGGATTTCAACGCTTAGTCTACGGTTACTACGTTGCTGCTGCGACCTTGCTACGATCTAAGGGCAGGAGCTGGGCTCCTGTTGCGTTTTTGGAACGTTTCTATATAAAATTGGCGATTTTACTGCTTTTACAGTAGATGACAATCTAGTCTGGTACCCCAACGTACTTCAAGAGTATATCTAGGTCAGGCAAAGCGCAATAATGGCGGCCCCAGTTGGTAATATGTAGTGGTAACGGGATATTGTTGTTTCACTTGATCAAATTGGACTGTAGGCTAAATTCAAATCAGATTGGTTGCAATAAAGTAATGGCATTTTTTTTTTTTTTTTTTTTTATGATCGTTCTTAATTAGCAAGAAAAACTAGGCCTACATACCAGAAACTCTTCAAGTATCCGAAATGTCAATGGACCAATATGACGTCCGAAAATATGGCTACTTTTAAAAATGATTCATAGACAAATTTATATCTAAACCATACCGGAACAGCACGTTTTAGATTCGGTAACATATATTTTGTACAAGATTGATCTCATTTTATTCATTAATCAAACTGGGTCACTTGAAATTGGGTAAAACAGGAACGCATATAGGGCTACGCTTGGGGCCGCCATGGAGGCCGCCATATTAATTGCACTATGCCTGACCCGACAGTGTAGTGCTAGAGGCAGGTAATCCAGAATATTAGCAACCAGCATTCGAAAAAATAAAATATATATATATATATCGAACTGTTGCAGTACCTGTGTTCCAGCCTTCGATTATATACAATAAATTGACAAGGTTAGGTACTGAGAGATGAGCCAAACGGAGAATGAGGGCCAAAAGGTTCTTGGTCCGTCCATGGTTGTCTGCGGAGCGAAAGCTCCGATTTGGTGATCGTGACCAACTTATGAGAGAACACAGAATGGAAGACAGAACTTTATTTTTCATTTATATGAGAATGGGGCCTCATATACTAGTATTTGATGAGATTTTCCATAGAGTTGGGCCTAGAGTCCAGAACAGTGACGCCAGCTGCAGGAAAGAGTTTGAACCAGCCTGTAGTTGGACAAATATCTCGACACTTTTGTTACGATGCACTGTGCTTGCGCTACGTTATTCGCTCTGCGGCTACGATACTGCTGCGTTCATGAAATTCTTGCTACGCTGTCAATACGCTTTCTACGGCGCTTCCAGCCCACGCTGATCCCGCTACGTACATTTTGAGTAAGGTCAAAACAAAAGCCATGAAGTGGTGACCATGAATCTTCCGATACGCTTCTACTACGATCAAGGAGTTTCAAATGCGCTGTTGCCGTTTCTGCTTCGATTCACAACGTTTTGACCAAAACTTCGCTGCTCAGTCGAACAGGGGTTTTAGTATATTTTTTATTGCAGCTGGAACAGCGATACATAATTCTGTGGTCAATAAGCTATTACAAAGCCTTTGGAATTTCATCACTCTGAATTCGTTTCTAAATATCCTTTGTGTAATCCGCTAGCTTTTGTTACAAAGGGGGAATGAAAATGTCAGATGCTTTCATAGTTTTATGGAGTCTTTAAGAGACCCTTGAAATGAATACGTAGCCGAGCATAGATATTACTCACATGAATAGCCTTATTATAAAAACGGCATACATCTAAAGAAAATAAATACTGTTTAACACGTTTTAATTTGGTTTTACCTAATTCAAGACATTGTTCTCTCTCTCTCTCTCTCTGCCCGTCGGTCTGCTGCCTCTCTTTTCTCTCTCTTCTCTCTCCCTAACTGTCTGTCTGTCTGTCCGTCCGCCCAGTTGCCCGTCTGTCTGTCCGTCCGTCTGTCTGTCTGTTTGTCTATCTATCTGTCTCTCATACAGGCAAACACTTTCATATTAGGGAAAATGCTCGTCGCAAGTAATTGTTTTCCGTTGCCATGGTATTTTTAAAGTGGCATACTGCAAATTGGCAAAAGCCGTCTGGAAGCTGCTTGGTTTCAGTCAGTGAGAGGACGAAGATAATGACTCGGTTTTATTGATTGACACATCGAATGACACCGCGTACTTTAAAGCAACCTATTCATAACTAGGACTTTTCATAAATTATTCATTTTAGCCCAATATGATAAAACCAAATTCGATGTTACCAGACATGCAGTGAAGAGGATTTAATGATATTTAAATATTGCATATAATGGCAACACTTCTATACCAAATATCGAGTCTATCGGATATCCATTGATATACAGTATCATCAATTAATCCTTATCCTGCTAAATAAGTGAAATGAACTTTTCAAGCCGACAGTTAAAGCCAAAATTCTGCGATTTCAAAGATTTCTTTTTCTTAAAAAAGGTATCTCTTTATAGGACATTGTAGATCCAAGATCAAACTACATGTTCTGTGTTGATTTACACTGTCCGTAAAAGCAATCTATGTTGATTCAGTCACTTAACCGTTTACCACACAATCCTTAAGTTTTAACGAACCTGAGATTGAGGCCTTTTGAAAACATTAAAGTAAAAGAAGAAAATGCTGGTGCCTAACATTTTTTTCCTTTTTCCCACAACGTTTTCTCTGTTTCCAAGAGCAAATTCAATCATTTTAGTGGCATTTAATTTGTTGTCTGCAAAAGCTTTCACGGGGGACAATACTAAAATTTTGTAGTCTGGTAAGCTGTTAAGGACTGACACATTTGTGTGTGGATTCCATACAGAAATTATTTTCTCCGGACTCTGCCCTCTTTTTTAAAATTAATTAAAATGTTACCCCGCAAACCCCCCCCCTCCCGCTGACGTATGTTTTATTAAGTTGCAGAGTACATGTACTTTTGAAAATATTGTTACAAAAGGAAATATTGATTGCTTGCTCGAAACGAACAATATCTCATTTTCTCGCACAGGTTCAAATCTCTCAATCTCTCCATCTAATAACATTCATTGATGCTGGTTATCAATATCAAAACGAACCTTGCGGTTTTATGCATCGCACAAAATGTCGACCCAGTCCGCGCAAGCTGACCTTGGTCGAACTGTTTTGGTATTCTTCATTTTTTTTTTTTTTTATTCTCAAAGGACCAGTCTTCCTCATGATTCAGTCGGTTGGTAGACAAAATGGATTTCGTGTATCCGTAACTATATGATGACTTGTTTGGTACGATGCACCACGGGGATGTATTAAACTCCCTTCTGCCAGAGCATGACTCAAATTGCTTTCAAAGCTGTCAGTTGCAAATATGTTTTGGAGATATATAATTGGAAAGAAAGACTTTTTTTCCCCTAAATTATTTCTAAAGCTGCTTTCTACAGAAATGTATAATGCCGTTCATAACAATGTTTGAATGATAAGGACAAAACGGCCCTCACTAACGAAATTATAACTTACTAAGTACTACGAGGGTCATTTATTTATTGTGTCACTAATGGGCCTCCATACCGCATGACCATACGTTTCTGTCTATGTGTTTCTCTCTCTCTCTCTCTCTCTCTCTCTCTATCTCTCTCTCTAATAGCTTTACTAGTAGGCGCACTCTGTCTATCCGCGCGTCCGTCTTTCCGTCCGTCCACCTGTCCTTCCATCTGACTGTCTGTTTGTCTGTTGGTCCGCCCCACTTTCTCTCTCTCTCTTTCTCTCCCTCTCTGTGTCACTCTAGATGTCTGTGTGTGTCTCTTTCTGCGATACGCGTCATATTATTGTTTCAAATTACGAGGGAAATAATTATGCTTTTGAAAAAAGACATTTTTAAATATGATGCTTAGTAATTTCAGTAAATATTCACACGTCACCTTCGTCATTATTGGGGAAAAACTATTTAACTCTGAGTAACAAGTACAAAATGCACGGTTCTTTTTGTGTATTTCATGATCTGTCTGCAAGGAACGGTCTGTTTGATCGTTGATTTCCACTATCTAAATATTTTGTAAGAAATTCTAACAAAAACAGCTCTGAGTTGGCAATATGGCGACGTTTCCTACTGAAATGCTAACTTTATTTTATACAGCATTCCAGACCTTCACAGCTCTCAGTGCAACTTTATTATTTGCAGACATTGTAGATTAAGATCAGAATGTATTTGTGGACAGTACAGGTCAATCCACACTGGACTGCACAGAACATGCATCCTTGTTTTGGATCTATATTATCTGCTTTTTTTTTTTTTTTAATTTTCAAAATACCCTTGAAATGACAATATTTAACTCGACTAGATTTCTAAGTCATTTCTCCGTTCACCAAAATAATTTCAAATATTTTCTTGGTTGTTAAAGCATCGATCTTTATTTTGTGTAATTGGAGAGGTCATCAGACCTCTCCAACAGTGGTGAGTTTAAGAGGCAGACTGCCTCAGATATTTCAATCTAATTCCACCTTTTCTACGAAATTGTTCTGATACACAGTCTGTTTCTTCATGGTTTTATAAATAAACAGAAAAAAATGAACTAGGAAATAGACGTGTTTTGTTTTTATGTGACGGATTTAAAAAAAAAAAAAAAAAAAGTACTGATTTGATTGCAAATGTTTCGACGTTCGATACAAAAAACAATATTATTTTTTATAATTTCTTCTTTTATTTTCCGTTCAATCATTCAAATGTTCGAAAACCGAGACCTAAAACTAAGGGAGCTAATCCTTGCTTAACCTCGAAGGATAGTTTCCATTATTCATTCAAAGAATAGGTTCAATTACAATCATTATCTTCAGAACAAAATGGCCTCTACAATAGTAGTAATTTTTCATTAAACAAATAAATCTAAGCGGGAAAAAAAAAAGAATTTAGATAAAAAAGAGAAAGAACACCGCGGAAAAAGATCACGTGACTTGAAAACGCTGAAAGGTCACGTGTCTATCATGAATGCATAAGAAGTTTATAACTATGTAGCGGCAATCATATAATGCCTTACTTGTTTGTTTACATGTTGTAAAATATATTGAAATTTAAAGCAAAAGAAGCTATTTGAAAACATAGAAACTGACCTCTCCTGGCTTCATTTTTAAAGAAGCCAACCTTTTTTTCTTCTCATCTCTTCCGATTCAATGTATCAAGAAAATGCTAAATAAATGAAGTGGCGATTTCACAGTCTGTACAATAGATGCAGATGATGCCATTTACAGGCAGTTTTTGTCAGAATATCTGGCAAAGTGGTGGATCCCAGATCAGAATGCACGCTCTAAAGCAACTAAGGTCGGGTTCAGCGATATATATGGGTTAATCAATACGGAGATAAGGATCAAAGGGCTGAAGGTCCCGAGGGACGGGTGATGGTCATGTGGTCATGGAAAGGTCATGGAACGGTTAACTCTTTATAGTATCGTAGATTAGTCCAAACTAAAAAAAAAAAAAAAAAAACATTGCAGACGACAAAGTAGGTTTAGCTGAAACGAAATGATTTTTCTGTGAACGTGTAATTATTTGTTTCTTTTTCTTCTACAGTATTTTCAAAAGCCTTTCTCCTAAAGGTCCTCAAAAATCAGGATTGTTTGGTAAAGGATGTACGGTTGGATCCGCACGGAGTAAATATACAAATTTAACAAACGAATAGGAAGCTTTTCAAGTCAGCTGTTTAAGTGAGTTCCGGAGTTTTTTGGAAACTGTCTTTTTTTACAATTACATTATTTTTTCTGTCAAGCGACTAAACTCGTCTCTTTTTTTTAATGTCTATAACCACAATTTCAGTGCCAGTGAAGAAATTATATGGCGGTTGTAGTTTAGAATCAAAATACGGGCTGTGGATGATCTACGTAGTCTAATCTTGATCTTAACTGTCCACAGAAGTAACCAAAAAATAGTTTCAGTGCTGTATTGATTGATATGGATCAAAGGACTGAAGGTCCTGAGGGACGGGTGGTCTTCCTGCACCGTTAATGATTCTGGGTAAAGTGAATATATAAAGATAACTAAGAAAACTAGATTCTTCAAATACTCGTTTTCTTGGTGATCTCTACAGTCTTTGATAATTAACATTTTCCCTCATAACAGTATCATTTAACTTTAATTCTGCCAAGGGAAAACAATAAACTTATTGCTTTTTTATGAACAGAAGTATAATTTCAGTCCTTGGGAAGATAGTTCATAGTCCTAGTTTAGAATCACAGTGAGGACTGTGAACAGTCTTTGCAGTCTGATTTTGATCTACACTGTCCATAGAGTTTCAGCTCATAAGGCTTTATTAATACATAGATAAGGATCAAAGGACTGACGATCCCGTGGAACGGGTGGTGTTCGTGGAAATGGTAATGGATCTGGTTGAACAGAGTGAGTGAAACTAATCAAGAAAACTAGACTCTTCAAATAACCGCCTTCACAGTGAGTCTAAAAGTTCTTGGTAACCGAGTTTTCCCTCATAGAAATATATTAACAATTACGAGGGACACTTTTTAAGTTCGTAGAGTAGGCCTATAACTTTTTAACCCGATTATGAAGTTGCACGACTTTTTACACAGAACTTGCGTAATCATTCCTCTCTCGAACGGTGTCACGGTATGCGGCGCACGAGGTCCACGTGCGCGCTGCGCTGGGTATTTTCAACACGTGGTTTTATACACTATAGTAAAATATAGCGTTCAATATGGATGGAAAAATCTCTGAACAGAGGGTATATTGTAAGATTCGAGCACAGCTCGGGTTTCCGCCAACAGAAATTCATGCTGATTTGCAAAATGTTTATGGGAATGGTGCTTTAAAATATGCTACAGTTTGCAAGTGGGTACGTCGTTTTAATAATGGTCGGGAGTCAATTGAAAATGACCCTCGGGTGGGTAGGCCGGTTTCCGTTTTGACGGAAAAGAACGTTGCTACTGTGAAAACGTTAATTGAGGAAGACGCACGTTATACCGTGCAAGAGATAGAAGAATTAAGTGGCATTCATTCGTCAAGTGTTTTGAAGATCTTACGTGAACGACTTGGGCTACGTAAGATCTGCGCGCGCTGGGTGCCCCATTTGCTCACTGACGAGCAGAAACAAAGTCGGGTTAGACTTGCATCGCAAGTTATAGAAAAATATGATAAATGTGACCCACGTCGTTTGGAAGAGATAGTTACAGGTGATGAAACCTGGATCTATCATTTTCAACCCGATTCTAAGGCTAAAAATAAGGTTTGGGTTTCATCTGAGGGCGACAGACCTGTCATTGCGCGCCGTTGCAAAACATCAAATCGCATGTTGTATGCGATATTCTTTGATTCGAAAGGTCCAGTCCTTCAAATTCCAGTCCCGAAAGGTAGTTCTGTCACTGGAAAGTTTTACAGAGAAAGTGTTCTTACTCAACTTGTTGATTTCTATCAGAAACGCAGACCGCGCACCGGTGTCCGCGGCATCAAATTACTCCATGATAACGCACCGGCCCATAAATCCGCTACGGTACAGGAATATCTGAAAGAATCTGGGCTCGATGTCTTAGATCATCCCCCATACAGCCCTGACCTGTCCCCCTGTGACTTTTGGTTGTTCCCAAGACTAAAGGAAATGCTGGCAGGGCACCGTTTTGAATCCCGTTGTGGTATAGGCAGTGCGGTCTACCAGTGTCTGCAACATATACCTAAAGAGGACTACCGGGCGGCGTTCCGGAAATGGGTAGATCGGTGTAAAATGTGTGTGGAGGCAGACGGGGCATCTTTCGAAGGTCTTAGATAAATAAAATTTTGATATTTCAAGCGGTTTTAAAAAGACCGCCCTACTCTACGAACTTAAAAAGTGTCCCTCGTATCATCTTTTTTTTGTTCGGAAGATAAAATTAATTCTATATCGAAATGAATCAAGTTAGTGCCAGTGAAGATACTTTGTGAATGATCGTTGCAGTCTGATTTTGATCTATACCGTATACAGAAACTAATTACTGGGCATGTGGTGATTAAAAATTTTAACATGACTACAATACAAACACTATTTGTCAGGCTCCAGTGGCTCACAGCTTTGGAAAACAAATTACGGGGAAGCAGGCACCTGGTCCTTTTCCCACAAGATTTTAATGGTGTTGAAATACAGTATTGTCCTCCTCTTTTAGGTTGTCTATTTTCAATTTCGATTGGCTCTTTCAGCGCAAAATATCAGAAACTCGACCTCTTTCATCGGCTGTAAACATATTCCACTGAAACCCACGAAGATTTTTATCCTAGAGGTTTGACTAAACAAGCAGACGGTATCGCAGATTTGGGTTGTAGGGCTTTTTTTGTATATTAGTGAAAGGACGAGATTCGGACAGGAGCAGAAAGTGAAAAGGTGAAATTAAAAATATTGGATTATTGGATTTGTGTAAAATAAAAAGGTAAACTGTTTTTTCTGTGATGTTCTTTGTCCTAAAGTTGGAAAAGATCGAAAGTTTTTTGCATGTGGCTTGAAAATCCACCACAGGCCGAAACTTTTTGCTTTTAGCAAATTTTCGGCATGTCAAAGGACCAGTCTACCTCATGATTCAGTCGGTTGTAAGAAAAAATGTATTTTATGGATCCATAATTACCTGATGATTTGCATGGCAACGTGGAACACGGAGATGCATTAAGCCTCGTTTTGCTAGACCACGACTAATATTTATGTATTAAGTCTTAAATAATTCATATAAGTTATTCAATAGACCTTTTCATACTGGCCAGCCGCAAGTTTGTTTCAAGAGGTTATCAAATAATTGAAGATATATATATATACTTAAGAACAATTGGGCAAATTTAGTGACAATTAGTTTTGAACTTTCTTTTTAAATCTATTCATTGGTATTTTATATTCATGAATATTGAATGAGATATATAATATAGGCATCTCATCGCAGACAAACTGGCGAATGCCAATTGATTTCACTGATGAAAATCTAAGATATTTATCATTCAGTGGACTCAAATAATGGGATTTGGCTTCGAAAGGATTTTAAAAAACGTGAAAAAAGTACAAAATGCTGGTTACCAGTATTTCCTCCTTTTGCTACAACGTTCAAAAGGCGTCCTTTGCCCAGGATCTTTAAAACAAAGGACTGTTTATTAACAGTTTACAAGCTCCTATCCTCTCTCTCTCTCTCTCAGGGAGTCACCTTAACCTTACTATGTCAACAATTTTTTCTATGATATGTACCTTTAAAATTGAAATCTCGAACACGATGCAAAAGACAGTCGAACTGTATTCTACCCCGTACTTTCTTGAAGCGTTGTCGCACAAAGTCGCTATTACACACACACACACAAAATGTTAGGCGCATTTCTTGTCGAATTGTGACTTGTCGAACGACATATTTAATTGGCGAGAAGCCGCGTTGATTGATTGACGCCCCTTTCAACATTATTTCCGTCATATCGCATATTCATGTATGTTCTGGGTTTCACCAGTACTAGATTTGGGACAGAACAGAACAGAACATCGTTTATTTGACAAAAACTACATAGTTTATAGTCATACATGTTGTATATAATTATATTCTAAAATACTTCATTTAGTCACGTGATTTCTTTCAATTTACTACTTACATTTCCAAGTGGTATATAATCAGATTAGGGCTCTGAAGTGTCTTAGCCAATGACACTCACAAAAACCAATTGCTTCCGGTAAGGCTCAAACCCAAGAGCTCTCAGGTTACGAGGCCTACATTTTACTACCGAGCCACGCAGGACCCCAAGGGTAAGCACCGTTGAAAAAATTGGTAAACAAACGCATTGTCTCGAACAAATGCTAAACACACATCGGTGTAACTCTCTTTTCGAGTCGTTACTCGTCGAATGACATATTTAATTTGCGAGAAGCATCGTTAAAAACATG
Organism: Tridacna gigas; assembly: GCA_945859785.2. Classification (NCBI taxonomy): domain Eukaryota; kingdom Metazoa; phylum Mollusca; class Bivalvia; order Cardiida; family Cardiidae; genus Tridacna; species Tridacna gigas. The sequence goes on along the minus strand of OX244030.2, from coordinate 43,000,606 downwards.
TAAATGTTATTCGTTTAGAGTTATGACGAGTTGGTTACGGACATGTTTCGGAAAAAAAAGTCAATTCCAACAATTTTGAACTCTTAAAAATTGTCGCCAATGGCTCACCAGAACAGTCGAGAAGAGATGACACACATCATCGACACTCAACGACTCGTGCCTGAGTCTTTTTTGGTAAACAGCTCACCGTAGGTCGTCAGTAAAACATAACAATACATTTTCAGTGGTCTGTGGCACAGGCAGTTGCTTTATTTGATGCCATAAGGGTTATCGAACTCGCTTTTTCTACACTACTGACAGAATTCTTAAATATATAGTTACCGAGCACGAATTTTGCGAAAAATTAAAGTGTCCGTGGCTTGTGGTGCAAGGGCCGTCTGCCGCAAAGACAGCTTCGGTTCTAATCTGATCTTTCTTTTTTCATTTATATTTTTATACTCTTGCTTGTCAAAAATTACGGAACAGATAAGCAGTTGATTACGGAGACTGTGATTAGAAGACTGAGAGGAGTGATTAACCCTTTACCACACAATCCCGACTTTTAACGACCCTTTTGAAAACATTGTCGGAATAGAAGAAAATGCTGGTAACCAGCATTTTCTCCTTCTCCCACAATGTTTTTTACCCTTTTCAAAAAAAAATTTAAATTTTGAGTCATGTGTATCTTGTCGTCTGCAAATGCTTTCAATTTGAACCAGTCTAAAATTTTGTCGTCTGGTAAAAAGTTAAGAATCTTCCGGTGCCTGGACCGGGGCTGCAGAGATCGATAACAGGCTGCTATTTCACCGTACAAAGTTGCCATCATTATTGGATGAGCATAACTGCCAATTACTCTTTATTTGGACACTGGCAGGAGATATGCTGATAAGAGTTATGGACTCGAATTTTTCATTCATTCCTGTAATTGGAATGTTTACAAACGTTAACGATCAAGTACTACTTAAAGTAATTAATTCTGTTAGGTTCAATATCTCCTTTACGTAAGCGATGGAAATGATATATATAAAAGAGCTTGATGTCTTCATGTTAACACATACTTTAACTGGATATCATTTTGATGATAAAACCCAACAAAGAGTACTATGAATAAAGTCTTTTAAAAAGATTATATATTCTTAAAAAAAGATCAAATTTCAAAAATATTAAAGAGGCACGCCTTCAACAATTTTGTCAGATTTTACAAGACGTGGCAGGCTGCTCTATTTTTAATTTTAGGGCGAGATGGGAAGTTTGCTATTCTTTGCCGCGATGTTTTCTGGACTTTTACATGAATGCTATGGAATGAAAGAAATCTGGGATCATTTGTTCGTTTCGAATAGTTACAATAGGCATGTACGGCCTGCAAAGATTTGGGACAATCCTACATACGTGAACTTTAGCTTTGCTATCATTGCTATAATAGAATTCGATGAAGTCAAAGAAACAATATCTGCGACAGGAAAACTCTCCTTGTCATGGCGCGATGATTTTCTTCAATGGGAACCTGGAAATTTTTCCAATGTCAGTCACATACATCTGTCGCAGTCGGATATTTGGAGACCATACATTGTGCTAGAGAACTCCGTTACAAGCCAATCAGAACTTGGTACCCCTTCTTTACAAGTACTTGTTGATAGCACAGGGCATGTCGAATGGAAACCAATCCATGTATTTCAGACAACATGTACTGCTAAAGTTCAGAAATTTCCGTTCGACACCCAGGTCTGCTCCATGACGTTCGAAGCCTCCGGCTACGCTAAAAACGAACTTAGTATGTCTCCGGAACATAAATATGTAACGTTTCATGAATATAGCGGCACTTCCGGTTGGACAATCACGGAGACACAGATTGTGGCAAGTGAAAGTGATGATGCTTTCCACATTATTTGCTCGATTAAAATGAAAAGAAATCCGGTGTACTTTGTACTTAATATTTTCTTGCCTATCTCATTGCTGTCATTCATGAACATCTGTGTGTTTATATTACCCGTAGAATCGGGAGAAAAGGCCAGTTTTGTGGTGACAGTGTTTTTGTCCTTGGCTGTTTTTCTAACAATCGTCAGTGGTAGGCTTCCGGAGAACTCCGAGTCCATTGCATTTCTGAATATCTACGTTTTCATCAGCACACTTCTAAGTACAGTTATTGCAATAATAACCATCCTTGAAATCCGCCTCTATAACAGAAATCCGGCGACGCCGGTACCATGGAGCTTGATTCGCTTCACAGCACTATTTTCATCATCAGATAGATCTCGGGAACCGAAAGCAAACGGATTAAAAAACGGTACGTCAAAAACGAAAGTAGTACCTATCAATCTGAGCAAACAAGATGGTGATGAAACAGAATCGTTTGAGAGCAAACAAATGGAAAAGAAAGCGGTGACGGTAACCTGGCGTCGACTTGTGAAGGCTCTTGACAACGCATGTTTTCTTGTGTTCTTGATCTTTAACTTGACAATGACCATTGCTATATTGGTAATTGCAGCACAAAGAGAACACGTTGAATTTTCTCATAAGGAGGGGGAAGAACATGACCATTGATGGACGACTTTTATTTCAAAGGCAATCAGTGTCTGTGTTAGTTTTTCTTTTTTAATTATCATTACTATTACTATTTACTATGGTATTTTATTCGCTGTCGTTCCTTTAACAGGTCTGAAAAACCTCATATTTTATCATTCTATCCTAATGTGGTAAACACCAACAGCATAATGATGATAAAAATGATTGTCATCGAAAACTGTTACATCAAAAGCATGATTGTGATGATTGCCATCGTAAACTGTTACACATTCACCAATAGCAAAATGACGTTCCTTTAACGGGTCTAAAACCCCTATATTTATCGTTCTATCCTAACGTGGTATACATCAATAGCATAATAATGATAATAATGATTGTCATCGAAAAATGTTACATCAAACAGCACGATATGGATGATTATCATAGTAAACTGTTACACATTCATCAATAGCATAATGATGATGATTGGCTTCGGAAACTGTCGAATCGGTGGCATGATCATTATGATTTTCACTGTTCTGTTGATGTAACAGCTTCCAATGAAAATTATAACGTTTATGCTGTTGATGTTACAGTTTTCGATGAATATTATCACCACTATGCTCTTGATGTGACAATTTCCAACAACAATCATCACCATAATGCTGTTGATATACACCCAGTACATTTAAAAACGCAACTGGTCGAAAATCTGCCAGAAGATAATAAGTTTTGATTTAAATTGCCTGTAATGTAATTCATTAATAATTCAACTGAATGATGCACACAATTTCGTTAAAATAGTTCAAAATTTTCAAAAAGAAAATGATACAAAATGTTCATTACAGCAAATCAAAAATTCAGATGATAAACATCAAGCCACTCCTCGCATTTATCAATACGTGCTAGCTTCGTCTCATTGACAAGAATTGTGAAAATTATGAAATTATTCTATGCTGTTGAATGTTGTACCAGTCTTCCAGAAGGGCTTTGCAAAGTTCCGGAACTGTTGTCGGTGGTTAACCCTGTTTTCATAAATACCATGACCCAGGGGACACCACCGTTTCAACAGGCTTCAATTCACCAGTATCTCTTATCGAATGAATCTAGGATTCAATAATCAAACCCGAGGGTCGTCGTTGAGTTTGGCGATGGCAGAGTATACAATGAAGTGATGCTTGCATTATATAGCATGACCAACAGGATAGTTTAACAGTTCATCTTTTTGGACAAGCGTAACCCAATTTGTAAAACAACAACAACAACAAAAAAAAAAAAAACAAAAAAAAAAAGGTTCGTATTGTATTAAACGAAGGCTGATTCTAATGCCCATATCAAAGAAGTTTTGGATCTTGATCAGCCGTTTTTAGGTCAAAAATTTAGATGAGCATAAAATAGGTCGCAGTATGATGGTGCTCCTACACACTCGGCCGTTTTGACGGGAAACTGTCTTCACCAGCACAACATCAAAATGTTTGAATGGGCGCATTATCATCTGATATGGCACTAACTGAGCATGTCTCGGACGGTTTGAAAAGATGTGTTAACCACCGACAACAGTGCTGGAACTTTGCAGAGTCCTTCAGGAAGAATGGGACAACATCCCACAGTATGGAATAATTTTACAATTTTGTCATTGAGACGAAGCTGGCAAGTTTTGATCGTTGCAAGAGGTGGTGATACTCGATAATAACTTTGTTACTTTTTATTTGCAGACAGGAACTTTTTGTAATATTTTCAGTTTGAAAATTTTGAATAACTTGAACGAAATTTTGTGCATCATTCGATGAAATAACGATGAATTAATTTAAAGGCAAATTGTGACAAAACTTGTTATCTTCCGGCTGACTTACAACCTGCACCTAGAGTTGCGTTTTAAAATGTACTGAATCTAACAGTTTCCGATGATAATCATCACAATAATGCTATTGATGTAAAGTTTCCGATGACAAAAATCACCATCTTGAACATCTTAATGAAATAGTTCCCTTTGATAACTTTAACGGTCATGCTATTGGTATAATACTTACCAATGACAATTATCACCATTATTCTCTAGATGTGACAGTTTCTGACAATAATCATCGCCATAACGCAATTGGTATAATAGTTTCCAATGACAATCATCACCTGACACCATCATGCTCTTGATTTAAAGATTTGCGGCAACAATCATTATACTAATGCTATTGATATAACAGTTTCCGATGACAATCATCACCATTACCCTCTTGATGTAACAGTGTCCGAAGACAATGAGAATGATTATGCTACTGATGAGACAGTTTCTGATGATAATCATCACGATTATACTTTTGATGTAAAAACTTTCCCGGCGACATTTGTAAGGATTATGCCGTTGATGTAATAGTTTCCAACGACAATAACCACCATTATGCTCCTGATGTAACAGTTTGCAAAGACAATCAGCATGATGCCGCTTGACTTGACTCGCCTTTATAATTCTAGAATTTTATCAAATACCTTTTAAGGAAAATTCTTTACCAAACAATTCTGTGTTTTTGAGACACCCTCAGGGAGGAGGCCTTTTGAAATAACGTATTTAAAAAAAAAAAAAAAAAGGGTGTTCGCGAACCATGCGCCGATCCAGCCACTTTTCTGGGCTTGTCCGACTGAACCCTCCTATTGTAACCATATCTGTCTCAACCATGAATGAGCCGAGCCCGGATAACTCAATTAGTAATGTCCTATCTTACACTTCCTGGGTCGGGTGTTCAATCACCGGCCCGCTCAACGTCCTTTCGGTCATTTGATAAAAGTCATTGTGGCAAGCACTGAAGTTGTCTTTCATCTCACTAGATCCTGACTTTACCAGCACTAAGTGAATGCTGAATGGGAGTGATATGGACACGATAAGATTATAGATAGTCATATCTTTATTCCCTACAACTTTTGCTAATTCTTAGAATTTATTATATACATGAAAAATTTCCGACTCAAATACACGCGTTGCACCCGGATAAAATATCACACATGACAGAAAAGAAATCCTTATCTACACATTGTCAAATACGGTTCCAAATATGTTATGATGACGTATCTCGTGCTCGGCATTATGCATGCATTGGCTTACATATTCAGAGATGGTCGACATGCCCGGAACCCCTCTTTATTTTTCATCATTTTTGTGTTATTTCTTTACAATTCTTGACCAGCAGCAAATGTAACATTTCAAGATATCAATTCACGCTTTTAGGAGAGCAAAACTCTCTCTTACTAGCTAATTCAATTGCAATATCAGACTGAATTTAGTTTCTTGACGTATTATTTCGGCTACGGTCAATCCCCGGCACCAATGATTCAGACAATACTGTACACATTCTACAATTTTCCGTCGTGCAGAAAACACGTTGAAAGAACCGGATATTGCATGACATTCTACCTTTTTTTGGAATTTTAAAGACATTAGAACACATAGTTACAAAGAATGAAAAGCTTGCCTGTTTTTTGGTTGTTTTTTAGCCGATACTTTCGGAACCGGAAGACCAACACAATATTTTCGTGTCAGAGCAATTGGCTCCGAATTTGAAGTTTCCTACCCGTGATGATGCCGTGCATTTCAACATTACTTTTGTCACACAAGAGTGCCTGTAGCGATTACAGGTTTTACATGACAACAAAATACAAACATGATTTATTAGGCTTCTGCAGCTCATAGCTGTGGAAAGTGTTGCGGGGAAATAAGCATTTGATCCTTTTCCTATAATATTTTTTCATACCGTCTTTGTTTAATTTCTTTTGGCTCTTTCAGCGCAAAGTATCATTAACTCGACCTCTTTAACTCTTTACCACACGACAAACTTGTAGATTTGTCTAAATTGAAAGCATTTGCAGTTGAAAGCATTTGCAGACGACCATTTAAACGTGGCTCAAATGATAGAATTTGTCTTTTATAGGGTAGAAAACAGTGTGGTTGGTTACGAGTATTTTCTCCTTTTCCCATAATGATTTCAAAAGGCTTTTCCCACAGGGTCTTAAAACTCGGGAGGGTTAAACGGCTGAAAACACATTCCTCTGAAATCTAGAAAGGATTTTAATCCGTATAGCTCTGTCTCAACTCTGTACCAAACGAAAACTTTTAGACTGATCAAAAATGAAAGCATTTTCAGACGACAAATTGAACATGACTTAAAAACTTAAATTCGCCTATGGTAGGGAAGAAAACATTGTGGGAATAGGAGAAAATGCTGGTTACCAACATTTTCTCCTTTCCCCTCAGTGCTTTAAAAAGCGTCTTCCTAAGGCCGTTGAAATGGATTGTGTGGTAAAGGGTTAACAGGTCGGCGGTACAATATCCAAGATTAGACTCCACGTTCTGTGGCACTGTTCATAAGCAAGCGTTAAATTTTGAAAGGTCTAAACTTTACACGTGAACAAATAGACTGTGGTTGAAATTGTTTTTTGAAGCAGTGCATAAATAAGTTCCTGATTTATTAGATTATAATACAGATTCTAATGTGAATATTCACCGGTATGACATGTTACATAATCAGTGATACCTCTTATACCATTCTCTTTGCAGCGTCTCGAGTTTGGGATCCAGAACCCGGGGCCCTGGTTCTCCGGACTGCCAATTGATATCTGCATGGAGCCACGCAAAACACCCCCCTTTTTAACCCTTAGGCTGCTAACCGCGACTCTAAGGACCTCTTGCGGACAGTGTAGATCAAGCTCAGAAAGAACAGAACGTGCAGTTTGATCTTCGATCTTCACTGTTCGATAAGTAGATATTCTCCCGAAAATAAATTTTTAGATAAAAACTTTGAATTTCTATATCGACTTGAAGGCACCATTGAACTTATTCAGCAGGATAAGGGTTACTGACAGGATTCGGTTGTATTCATGGACCGAAATTTCAATATTTTTAGAAATATAACCGCCATTGTACACGGAAGTATAAAGGCTATAGCTAGACATGACCTAACAACAATCTTTTAGCGAACTACCAAGTTCGAAAATATTTTTGGCCAAATGATAGATTGCTTGAGCGTTTTTTTTCATTCTTTCAACACAATCTTATATATCAAACTTTACATAGTTATCTAAAATATTCAAGGGGCTTTTTAAATTCGTCCACTACAAATTCGTTTAACCCTTAACAACACAATCCAAAGATTTTACCAGTATTTTCTCCTTTTGCCCGGCTTTCCCACTTTGTTTTTTACCCTTTCAAAGACAAATCTTACAATTTGTGCACCATTAAATTGTCGTCTGCAAATACCTTTAATTTGGGCAAATCTAAAATTGTGTCGTCTGGTAAACAGTCAGGAGATTATCAGATAATTCTGAAAAAAAAAAAATACACAAGGGCAAACTGGGCAAATTTAGAAACGATTGATTATTTGATGGTAGTTTTTAATCTATTCATTGGCATTTTCAAGCGTTTCTGAATCATGAATATTGAATGAGATATATTATAATGGCATCTCATCGTAGACCGACTGGCGAATGCCAATCAATTTCGCTAAAGACAATCTAAGATATCTAACCCATTCGGTGTGGCTCAAGTAACGGGAGTTTACTTTGAAAGGTTATAAAACATTGTGACAAAAAAGTTACCAGCATTTTTTTCATTTCCAACAATGTTCTTATGTACATTTATCCTACTAAAACTTTGTATTTAATGACGTGAACCTTTTCAATTGAAATCTAAAAAAAAAAAAACAATGTCAAAGAGGGTTTTGCCCGAACTCGCCCTTGTCTTACATCAATGTTTAAAGGCCCAATAACAGCCAAAAGTAAACATTGCCGGTATTAAAATGCAATTAAATGTAAAACATACCATTTAAAAGTATGGAAATTATTGTGAATATGATAATCTGTTATTTTACGGTAGATCCAGGTGTCAAACGCTGGCAGGAAAAAAAATCTAAAACCAGGTTGAAAGTTACTAGGATGCGATCCCTGCAAGGACAGTCTATCTTTTGTTTACTTTTTACCTGGTTTTATTTTTTTTTTTCTTTTTTCTTCCAGAAGCTAGCACTTGGACCGACCATACGTTAACAGAGTGTATCAGAGCATTCTGCAGATCAAAGTGCTGTCAGCACTAATCAGTCGACACTCAATTATTTGCATTGCGATAAAAACTTGCAACTAATGGGATTTTGTCATCATCGACAGGTGAAAAAGAATACTTTGTGTGAAAAAGGAGAAAATGCTGGCAACCAGCAATTTCTACATTACCCACATTGTTTTCTACCCATCCCAGAACAAATTTCAATTTTGGAGTCACATTGACTTTGGAGAAGTCTAAAATTTTGTTGGTAAAGAGTTATGTGATTGTAACAACTAACCCGTAGCAAATTGTCTTGAGGTGATTTAATACGCCCGTACCATTTCTCTATTCTCAAGAAAAGTTCACAAGAGATTTGAAATTTTATAATGACATGGGTTAGAATAGGTTTCTAATCGCCAACGACAGATTGAAAAGGGTATAGGACGCATATACCCAATATAGACCAGCAATGTTGTTGTAAAGTTTAGAAAAAATGAAAAACAAAACATTTTTGATATTGGTAATCTGAACAATGTTCCAAAAATGCTCCACTCAGAACATCATTCCAGAATAGTGCACATGTGCTAAAATATTCAAATATTCCATATTCCCCATTACAGAAGCGCATTCCGAAACATAGTACATCGTGCCAGAACATGCGAATGGAATACGCTAGTCTGTTACCCCACCGTACTACAAGAGTACTTCAGGCAAAGCGCAATAGTGGCAGCCCCGTTGGTAATATGGAGAGGAGACGGGATATTGTTATTTCAAAGGATCAAACCGGATCATAGGCTGAATTCAAAACAGATCGCTTGCAATAAAGTCATGGCAGTGAGTTTTTCTACATGTCGTTCTTATTTAGCGAGAAAAACTACATATCAGAAATGCTTTAAGTGCCCAAAATGTCAATAGACCTGTATAATGTCCGAAAACAGGGCTACTTTTAAAATGATTCAAAGACGAATTTATATTTAAACCATACCGCAACTGCACGCTTTAGATTTGGTAATGTATTTTTTGTACAAAATTGATCTCATTTTATTAACTGATCAAACTGGATCACATGAAATTGGGGAAAACGGGGAGGCATGTAGGGGTACTCTTGAGGACGCCTAGGAGGCCGCCATTATTGCGCTTTGCCTGACCCGATAGCGTAGTAGTAGGGGCAGGTAATCCAGACTAGGAATAGGCTCCTGATCACAGTTCTTGGCTAACCTTCTGTCGACCAAGCACACGCCAAACACAATTCCTTCAATAAGAGGTCTGAAGTATCAGCCTGAAATGATAAAGAGCAATTAAATGCAACAGCATAATCCTAATTCTTAAGATTTTATCAAGAAATCATGTTCAACTTGTGAAATATTGAAATTACTGACCTATACAGGCAAGTGGTATGGTCGGAAAAAAACTGCCAAAATAAGCCATTTTAGCCTATTTTCCAAAATTCACAAAATCCAAACCCCTGAGGCTAGCCTGAAAATGCTAAGCTAAATTGAAACCCAAAACAATACATAATTTGGGGGTAGAATCAAAAATAGCACGTTACCATGCCGATTTTTCGCAATCTTTCACGGTATCAGTCCACCATTATTTTTGCGGCTAAAGCTAGCCACTAATTCCATGAAGCCTCACTTTCGCATTTGGGGTCAAAACTAATGGAACAAAGAAGGAAAGTCATGACCTCCTGTTTTGAAGACAAACTAAATGCTTTTTTTCAATAATCTTACACAATTCATGGGTGTAATGAGTACTCTTCTTATCAAAATTGCATTCAAAACTAACCTTTCTCCATTATTTCTAATTTTGACATGGCCAATTCGAAACAAACTGTTTACATGTGCCATACGCCTGAAGATAAGGTGTCGCACCACTGCGAGGTTGCTTCCGGGTTGTAGTAGTCAAAAGTAGTCCCATGTGAAACTTTACAGTAGCACTTCTATTGCACTGTTTCATGGAGCCGAGATGGCTTGGACGTATATATGTTAGATTTGTTTCAAAGTTAGGCAGTGGGGACCACTTAGATACGTTTCTATTATATGTTGATTGGACTATTTTGTGTCTATAGAAGAACAAAAAATTGGGGTCATGGCCGAGAACAGGTGTTTCCAAGATGACAATTTCTAGGGTGCCTGTGTTGGTTGGGATTTAGCGAAAAATGCAATCGGTTGTCATGTTGTTTCTTATGCATTTTTGAAGGACTACGACTGTACTCTTGAGAGCAACAGACGGTAAAGCCAAATTTTTCCATTAAGCAATTTGTGAAGCTTCAAAGATGGTCGATTTCACTCTATTTTCATCATGAAAAAAGTGGTGTGACACCAAAAGGAAACCTTGATACGAACGATACTGTATGTACATACATGTACCTCGGGTGATCCGGTGATCAAGTCCCCCAGCTGTAACACGTAGCTTGGTATGCACCTACACGGTACATTTCTTCGCCCGAAGTACACCGTTTCACCGTTATTAAAATTGTAGGGCTCCTCTTTAAAAAGATCACATGAGTCACAATTTTCTATCGATAGCTTTCTAAGAATATTTCCGTCGGCAAACAGTTTGTACATTAAATTTTTAGCGTAGTTTATCAATTCTATTGGGAGCTTTCATCGACAGATGAATAACTTCACCGTGGTCGTTCATGTCGTTGCTAAGCGATTTATATGGGCGGCGCAATGTTTGGTAATTGGTAGTTCAAAATGGAAACCTCCTTTATATGGACGAGATTAGATGTAGGTACGGAATCGGCCGAGTTGTGATGTGTGATTATATCTAGTGACGGAATCGGCCGAGCTGTGACAAGTGACAAGCGTCAGTGTAACTCGGATTTAGTGCTGCAACTTGTCGAATGACATATTTTAATGGGGGGGGGGGGGGGGGGGTTGGGGAGATCGCCATTTAAGACGCGAAAAACGATATTCGCTGGAGCCATGGCGAAGTGGTTACGTACATTCGCACATCATACTTCGAGGCAAAAGTAACTAAGTCAACAAGACATTATTCTTAACCATTTAACTGTTTACTACAGGGCAGAATTATAGACATGTCCATATTGAAAGCATTTGCAAACTACATACTAAATGAGGCAATTTCGATGGTTTTTTGTCGCTGAAAGGTTGGAAAACGTTGTGGGGAAAGGAGAAAAGGTATCGTGTAAGGTGGGCATCATAAGAGGAAGGGTATAAAAGCCAATAACTATTTATTGGGATACTAGCAGAAGATACGGTGATAGATTTATGGGCTCGGTTTTTTTTTTTTTTTTTTTTCTTTTTTCGTTTATTGGTGTTATTGTATTATTTGTCAACTTTAATGATCAAGTACTACTAAAATCAACTGTGTCATTTATAAAGTTCAATATCACCGTTACGTAAGCAATGAAAATTATGCTCGTATTTGTGACAGCTTCGTGCCTTCGTGGTAACATACATCACTTAACTGATATCATATCGAAGATGAAACTCACGAAACGCGTACATTGAATGATAGAAACATTGTAGAAAGTTAATATATGAAAAAAGTCCAAGTACTGAAGAAGCGTGCATATAGACAACTTGATAAATTTTTACATGACGTATATTTCTTCTTCAGTGGCAAGATGGAAAGTTTGTTTTTGTTTTCCGTGATGTTTTTTGGACATAACCATGAATGCTATGGAACGCAAGAAATCTGGGATCATTTGTTCGTTTCGAACAGTTATAATAGACATGTGCGGCCAGCCAGGACCTGGCGTAATCCTACATACGTGAATTTTAGCCTTGCTATCATTGCTATAATAGAATTCGATGAAGTGAAAGAGACAATTTCTGCGACAGGAAAACTCTCTTTGTCGTGGCACGATGATTTTCTTCAGTGGGATCCCGGAAACTTTTCCAACGTCAGTCATATCTATCTACCACAGTCGGATATTTGGCGCCCGTATATTGTCCTGGAGAACTCCGTTACAAGCCAATCAGAACTTGGCACCCCTTCTTTACAAGTACTTGTTGATAGCACAGGGCATGTAGAATGGAAACCAATCCATGTATTTCATACAACATGCACTGCTAAAGTACAGAAATTTCCGTTTGACACCCAGGTCTGCTCCATGACGTTCGAAGCCTCCGGCTACGCTAAAAAAGAACTTAGTATGTCTCCGGAACATGACCACATAGAGTTTCATGAATATGGCGGTACTTCCGGTTGGACAATCACTGAGACACAGATTGTAGCAAGTGAAAGTGATGACGAATTCCACATTATTTGTTCGATAAAAATGAATAGAAATCCGGTATACTTTGTACTTAATATTTTCTTACCTATCTCGCTGCTCTCATTCTTGAACATCTGCGTGTTTATATTACCCGTGGAATCCGGAGAGAAGGGCAGTTTTGTGGTGACAGTGTTTTTGTCCTTGGCTGTTTTTCTAACGATTGTCAGTGGCAAACTTCCGGAGAACTCAGAAGCCATTGCATTCCTGAATATCTACGTTTTCATCAGCACACTTCTAAGTACAGTTATTGCAATAGTAACTCTCTTTGAAATCCGGCTCTATCACAGGAATCCGGCAGCACCGGTACCATGGTGCTTGATTCGCTTCACAATACTATTTTCATCATCGGAAGGATCCAGGGAACCAAACGCAGACAAATTCGAAAACGGTACGTCAAAAACGAAAGTGGAACCTAGCAATCTGATCAAACATGATGGAAATACTACGGAATCGTTTGAAACTGAACAAAAGGGGAAGAAAGATGCGACGGTAAGCTGGCATCGACTCGTGAAGGCTTTGGACAACGTCTGTTTTCTTGTGTTCTTAATCTTTAACTTTACAATGACCATAACTATATTGGTGATTGCAGCACAAAAAGAACACGTTGAATTTTCTCATGAGGAGGAACATGACCATTGATTTCAATGTAACCAAATCAGTGTCCGTGTCATTTTTTTATTTTATTCTATTTTTTTTTTTTTTTTTTCTTTTTTTTTGAAATGTATTTAATGGGATTTACTTGCTGTCTGTTTTATTTCTAGGAACAAAGGAATGTTTAATCCTAATGTGTTACTTTGGTTTAGAGTCTACATCAATGACATGATATGCCGACAGACAAATAAGTACACTAGCATTAGAACAACTGAAAAACTGTTGGAAACGACGTGAAATACTATACAAGTAAGTATCCGTTGATTCAACTTCGTTTTCGTGGGAAATTAGTCTCAATAATGAGACGTCTCCGGTGTTTCTTACCATATTTGGACGATTATTGTGCACCGTATATAACGTCTCAAGTCCATCCGGGCGAAAAGCTATACATGTACAGCGCTGTCCAGACTGGCTTTCATTTCGTCGGTTTAATCTGTATTGCGGCAAACTGTAATTGATCAAGAGTAACAAACGTGGCTAAGGACAAAATAGTAAATGTTTCATTACTAAAAGCGCTTTTAGAAGTCGTTTATAACTTATAAACCTCGAAAAGCTAAAGAAATCTGCAGTGTTTGGCGTCCATTTCGTTTCTATTTTGGCAAACTTAAACATCTCGAGCAAAAGACGAAATGAACATATTTTTTTTCTTATGTTTTAGTGTTTAAGCTGAAAACATTTTAATTTTGAAAGGAAGAATTATTGAATACGAAAACAACATGCATGTTCAAATTCTAGTTATGTCGTCAATTTGTGACAATACTGAGAGTTTAAATGAGCGCACAAAATGTGCGGAAATTTCAACCACTTCTATTTTGCGGTCTCCTCTGTTCTCAAATGCGATCCGTCAAAAACAGGTTGCATTCGGGGACAGTTATCTGTTCTACGCGAGAAATTAGCCAAGGGCTTGGAAAGAGTGTTACGCATAGTGCATCTCACAGACAGGATAGGGATGCATGGATAGGTGCACTAGCCGTAATAAAACTGGAACTTTGATGGAAACGGCGTAAAATTCTAACTCAGCGAGCAACCATTTTAGAAGACAATCATGTCCGTAAGGTTGTGATTTGCCATCCGTCAAGGATTAGCGCGTAAATGATTAATAAAAGATGATAATGAACTTCCAGCAAGATAAACAAAAACAGAGGACTGTCAATTTAACGCTTTACCAAACAATTATGGGTGTTAACGACCCTGAAGGTTTTGATAACATCGAAGAAAATGCTAGTCACCAGCGTTTTCTCATTTCCCATGATTTTCTACCCATTTAAAATGCCAATCCTACCAGTTTGGAAAAGATCTAAAGTCGTGTAGTGTTGGAAAGAGTTAAAAGCAAATCTATATTTTCTGATTGAATGGTGTTTTACGTTTTATCATTATTTCAGTCATACCATGGCGACAGATCACATACTCACGTATGCCTTGCGTTTCACTAGTATTAGTACTAGGCTAAGGCTCTGAGGTGTCTTGCCCAAGGACTCCAGGTTTCGATTTCTACACATTACGACTGAGCCATGCAGGGCCCTTACCCTTTCTGAATTTCGATGTATATCTACTGTTTTAAAAAGCAAACTTGAAGGAATAAGTCACGTGTTTGTTTTTATCATTCTAGTACACTTTTTAGCCTGCAGGTGGCTTTTTTAAATTGTAGCCGACCAATCAGTGATTTTACGTTTTGCTTCAGTGTTTGCACATCTTTTAATTCAAACTATCCTGTTGTTGCTCGACACTTTACCAAGACAGTTTATTAGTTGTCCGCTTCAAGCTTATTTGAAGGCAGTAATACGTTTTTGCTTGTTGCCGAAAGTAACAAGTCGATATTATTGAGCCATGCTCAGGTAAAAACGGGATTAAATGCATCTCCGTGATGCATTATGCCAAGCCAGTCACCACATAATTACGGATAAAAAAAATCCATTTTGTCTAACGACTGGCTGAATCCTGAGGTAAAACGGTCCTTGGCGATGCAGAAATATTACCAAAAGTAAAACGGTTCGACTCGAGTCAGCCTGCGATGACAGACATGTGTCGATACTATTTGCAGATGCATTAAATCCCCTTTTCAGTGAGTATGACTCTATTTTTTTTATATTAATGTGCAGTTCTCTATTAAAGGTAGTAAATGCAGAGAACTACAAACAGCCGCGCATGCCAGAGGACCATTTTACTCCATGATTCAGCGGTTTCTGGACAAAACGGATCCATGTTACGCGACGATTTGCCTGGTGAAATGCATGAAACAAATCAGAAAACTAAATGTAAAATTTTATGTTCTGTAAATGCTAGTGCTATGAAAAACGTGCAGGATAAAAAAGAAGGACGTGAATTCAATGCAGTTCAATGGAATGACTGATAGGTGCGTGGTTGATTAAAAAAGCCTGAGGTCTGTGATTATGATCCATTGCGGTAGAAAATAATCGAATTGATTGAATGTAATCGGTAAGTTCCAATCATCCGATAAATTATAAAGTATCTAATCGTTAGATTTTCTGCTCGCTATTTTTTTTATATACCGGTAACTTCAAGGGGATAGCTATTATGCAGCCGAATGCTAAAATATTTGAGCCATGCTCTGGCAAAAGGGGGGCTTAATGCATTTCCGTGATGCATTGTACCAAGCAAGTCATCACAGAAATATACATCCTTAAAATTCATTTTGTATAAAAGCCTACTGAATCATGAGGGACACAAAGTTTCGGCCCAGGCTGCGCAGGCTGACCTGGGTTGATACTTTTTTTTCTCTTTTTGCAAATGCATTAACGAAGCATGGCCCTTTGAGTGTCCGCTTAGTTGAGTGTCCGCTTAGTTGGTCGTATATCCCTGTAAGCTCCGAAAACCGGCACTATATTTCTATCGCTTTCGTCGGCTGAAATGCAATCCACCGAAAGTCAGAAAGATTTCAATCCTACAGTCTTAACATGCGGACAGTATACAGATCCAAGATCTGTGCAGTCTGATCTTGATCCCTTCAGCCAGCAATTCTTTTAGGCACCTGACTTCGCCTATGGAGCTGAAAGAGACGAACACACACTTTTAGTCCGATCATAGATTTGATTCTGTAATGATTGTTCAGCCGGGTATATACATGTACATGTATTTCAGCATTCCAAAGGTTATTGGCAAACCAGGCCTGTTATATATGTCATAACGATCCATGGACTAACCTTATTATTCTATGAGGTTCTTTTATCGAACCAAGTTTTTTTTTGTCAAAAGATTAAAGACATCACGAAGAACTTTCTCGCAGTCCGTTCGAGCCCATGTTAATTGATAAAAAAAAAAAAAATCTCTCAATAATGAATACCAGCATTTCACACCAACTGCACGTTTAACATAATGCCAACGCTTACAATTTTTCTCATTACACTCGACCAATTTAGTAAACATTGGTAAAACAGAAAAAAATAGAAGAGATATCGAATCATCATGTTTTCTTCTATTTTTCTCTGTAGAGTGTCAAGCATAACATTCGTCTCGTTTTTAGCTGATGGTGCAGAGAACATGTCTAATCTTGGAACTACACTATCCACAATTTATATCAGTGTACAGGGTGTATCTTACAAGAGCTTAAAAACGCAATTCATGTAAAGAGATATCGAATAATCATGTTTACCTCTTCGTTAACATTCACATGTCGGATTCTGTCATACCAATCTTAAGGGGACATATTTAGTGATTTATACCGTGAATGAATTTTTCTTTTAAATTGTAAAATACCGATTAATACTGAAAGTGCATTTTTCGCCCAAACTGTACACACAGTGGACGATTACACTTTCAGTACAGAGGTGCAATTTAGGCATTTAAATAACGGGGCGGCCGTCTTGCAATACTTACTATCTCAGTTACTCTTCAAATTAAAGGCGCATTTAGACCAACACTAGGCCATGATGATCCATTAACAAATTTTAATGATATCATATTATGAATTACAATCAAATCCAAACATCAAACTAACTTTTCACTGCGATGTAGTTCCAACCAGCGCATTTCGGCTTTCATTTCGTAATTATTTTCCTCGTCATGGGCTAGTTACGTTTTGACGGGTTACCGTGACACTTGTTAATTTTTTTTTTCTCATCAAATATGGACAAGATTATTCAAAGAGCGATAACTCCATCGGTTTGGTGTTAACAATTGACTAAATTTTCACTTATTTATCGTCGCCGCCGGTTGCCCATATGATTCCCCTTGTCCTCTTCGAAAGCAAATACCGGTATTTAAATGAAAACAAACAAAAAAATCAAAGCGCTGAAGGCCTGGGCACCAGAACGGGAGAAGAGGTAGGAAGATGAGGCCCAGAAGCATAAAGTTGCCATCACATTTGTACAGACTTAAAAAAACTGCCATTACATTTGCACAGACTGATAAAAAAATATCTGTCTCACACTGACAGTCTGTGGAGTTGACAACAGAATGGAAAAACATAAATTTGTAAAGGCCAATATAATGAGTATTTTTGTATAGTCTAGGCCTCACGGTCTTTATGGATTGAATGGAGATAATTTTTAAAGGATTTTCTGTTTCCTATTTTCTTCCTTTACGTTGCTTTGGAAACAAATCAAAATGGTAACAAACCAAAATGAGCAGCGTGCAAAATATTGCTGATAGAGGACAAGTCCAGGGAACATTTCTGGAAAGTGCAAAAAATCCACAGTGGACAAGCAATGAATCACTTTTTTTTTTTCATTTTACCATACTCAGTCTATAAATGGAACTGATAGTAACTATGTGTTTCGAGCAATGACAAGGAAAAAAAAAACAAAGTCTTTGAAGGCTACTATCACAGAGCATGATTTGGTGTCTGAGAAGACATTTTTTTTCTTTTTATTTTTGCACTTTGGTTTCCATGGCAACAAAAAAAAAAAAAAAAAAGGGCGCCAATGCTCGGTAATAGTTATGTTTGGTAACAAGAGCACCATATGCGGGTGCCAACGCTCGGCTGCAGTTGCTTGATTTTCAGTGAAAACGCAAAGTTGAAAAAGGGGCATAACTAGATAGTTATTTACCCTTATTGTTTATGTTTCCCTTTTGATAGTTAACAACCTGTCCAGGTTTGAAGTAAACATCTTCAGTTATAATAAAGATATTGTAAAATGTCGAAGATTTTGCATGACGACGATACAAACGACGAAGATGATGACACTAGGGCTATAGAAATACCATGTCTTTAGAAACAGCTGAGCTGAAAGTTCTTGGTCGAAAAAGGGACATAACTAATTACTTTGCCAAAAATATTTTGGTGGTTACCAGCCTCTGTTGTACTGATAAAAATTCCCCTTTTAATAGTTAACAAAAAGTCCAAGTTTGAAGTAAGTATCTTCATTAATGTCACAGGTTCTTTAATTTCAAAGGAGTCAAAAATATTTTGATGGTTATCTGCCCCTGCAATATGGGTACCCCTTTTGACTGTAAATAACTTGTCCAAGTTTGAAGTAAATATCTTCAGGAAGAAAAGAGATATTATAAAATGTCAAAGTTTTTGCACGACGACAATGACCCATAGGCTTTGACAATAGCTTGGCGTTTTGTTCGTAAAGACTACCAGTTGAATAAAATCATATGGATGATACAAGACTGCTCAAGGAACATTTCTATAAAAGTTTTGTCAAAATATTTGCTGTAAACGCCAGTTTTCAATTTTCCCCGTTGAAAGTCTATGGAATCTCTAAGTTGCATGATCAACCAAGTTGGAAAGCCGATTTTCATAAAAAAGAGGGCCGTTTGACCTAAAGCCCTCATCTGAGTAAAGTCATCTAGGATTGATAAATTTGAAGACCTCCTGGTTGTGATTATGGAAAACGAAATGAGCCATGCTCTGGCAAAAGGGGGTTTACTGCATCTCCGTGATATATTATTCCAAAGGAGCCGTCATGTATTTATGGATCCATAAAATCCATTTTGTTGAACAACCGACTGAATCATGAGGTACACTATCCTTTGACATGCAGAAAATTTGCCAAAAGCAAAAAGTTTCGACCCAGGCCTGTCTAAATACCTATGGCGATCAAGATCAGATTGCGCTGAATGTCAAGTCTGATCTTCGTTTTAAAACGCCCATCAGTTATATAGCCTCACGAAAACCTTTTGGAAAAAGAAGAAAATGCTCTCTTTTTTCCTACAAGGTTTTCTGCACTTTCACAGCCAATAACCAACATTTCAGCTAAATCTACCTTGCCGCCCGCAAATGTTTGCAATTTAGACAAGTTTAAATTTCATCGTTGTATAAAGATTAACTGGTTTTCAATGGCTCATGTTACAAACTATAATACATATTTGATATTGTATGCGCCGAGTTTGCTATGGGTCAAAATGGTTATGGGCCGAGATGTCACATCTGGAAAACTCTGACAGGAAGAAATAAGGCATCTGTATCAAATACATAGTTATAACTTCAGACACGAGACGCACAGTAATTTTTTCGAAAATTAGAATCTTAAAGAGGTTTTGAGACACCCTTTTCAGAGATAGAGCACACCGTCTGCGTATTTTTGAGCACACCGTCTGCGTAAAATACGCTATCACTATTTGTCATTCACATGGTGTCTAGAAAAAGGACAAACGAACGATCCCGATTAGTGCTCGGCAACAGCACTCGTCACAACTCGATCGATTGCGTACCTATATCTAAACATTTTGATCAACGATCACCCGAAGTTTGCCGAATGTTTCTTTCACTGATACAGCGCACGAATTTGCTTTTATGAATAAGCTCACCAGGGCCCAAAATTCGCAGTCACACTTTCGAACGATTAAAATCGCACATCTATCAAAGTTTGTTGTGAATATTAAACCTTTCTATGATGTCCAAATCGAAATATATTTATTATTTTAAGGGGTCGTTTCTTTCAGCGTAGTGAGATGGATTGCAGGCGGTACTTTTCACTTATACTCGGATTTTTCCGTAAATGCTTGGACGGAGTTGAAATTTTGGTATACGATTCCTTTGGCCTTTGGCTTGGCAAGCCAAGCCCAGGCCTAATATCAAGTCATCAGTGCAGATAGATTCAGAAATGATTTCTTTTGTTCCCTGTTTTTCGAAGGCCTCAAACGACTCTTGCAACCTAGCATTGACGCTGATCTCATAAGTTTTCAAATGTTTCCACATTTTCCTGATCGATTAGTCAACAAGAGAATAGATTAATTCTGTAACTGTTACATTCAAATAACGAAGGAAAAGATTAACAACGATAACACACCTGATAGCCTCAATCCATGTCAGTAATGCATAAACGTTAACTTAACCTTCAGGCCTTATTCCTAGAGATAGCATCCCTCTAATAAACATTTAATTTAACTCTTCACCACAAAAAGCCCCAATTTATTAACCGTTAGAGAAGACATTAAACAAGAGGACCATGATGGTCCTAAATCGCTCACCTGAAATGCAACTCAGCTCAACACCATAATGCTACATGCCAAATATGAAAGCTCTAGCCCTTATGGTTTGGGACAAGAAGATTTTTAAAGATTTACTTCTTTATCTCTATGTGAAATCCGAGAACCCACAACATAGGGTCAACTTTTAACACCAGGGCCATAATTTAAAGTATTTTGGTAGAGGTTCACTAGATGATGCTACATGCCATATATGAAAGCTCTAGCCCTTACGGTTTGGGACAAGAAGATTTTTGAAGATTTCCTTCTTTATCTCTATGTGAAATCCGACAACCCACAACATAGGGCCAATTTCAAGACTACGGCCATTATTTGAAGTATTTTGGTAGAGGGCCACTAGATGATACTACATGCCATATATGAGAGCTCTAGCCTTTATGGTTTGGGACAAGAAGATTTTTAAAGATTTCCTTCTTTATGTAAAATCCGAGAATCCACAACATAGGGCCAATTTCAACACTAGGGCCATAATTTGTAGTATTATGGTAGAGGGCCACTAGATGATTCTACATGCCAAATATGAAAGCTCTAGCCCTTACGGTTTGGGACAAGAAGATTTTTACAGATTTCCTTCTTTATCTCTATGTGAAATCCGACAACCCACAACATAGGGCCAATTTCAACACTACGGCCATTATTTGAAGTATTTTGGTAGAGGGCCACTAGATGATAATACATGCCAAATATGAGAGCTCTAGCCCTTATGGTTTGGGACAAGAAGATTTTTAAAGATTTCCTTCTTTATCTCTATGTGAAATCCGAGAACCCACAACATAGGGCCATTTTCAAGACTAGGGCCATAATTTGAAGTATTTTGGTAGAGGGCCACTAGATGATGCTACATGCCAAATATGAAAGCTCTAGCCCTTAAGGTTTGGGACAAGAAGATTTTTACAGATTTCCTTCTTTATCTCTATGTGAAATCCGAGAACCCACAACATAGGGCCATTTTCAACACTAGGGCCATAATTTCAAGTATTTTGGTAGAGGGCCACTAGATGATGCTACATGCCAAATATGAGAGCTCTAGCCCTTATGATTTGGGACAAGAAGATTTTTAAAGATTTCCTTCTTTATCTCTATGTGAAATCCGAGAACCCACAACATAGGACCATTTTCAACACTAGGGCCATAATTTGAAGTATTTTGGTAGAGGGCCACTAGATGATACTACATGCCATATATGAGAGCTCTAGCCCTTATGATTTGGGACAAGAAGATTTTTACAGATTTCCTTCTTTATCTCTATGTGAAATCCGAGACCCCACAACATAGGGCCATTGTCAACACTAGGGCCATTATTTGAAGTATTTTGGTAGAGGGCCACTAGATGATGCTACATGCCATATATGAGAGCTCTAGCCCTTATGGTTTGGGACAAGAAGATTTTTAAAGATTTCCTTCTTTATCTCTATGTGAAATCCGAGAACCCACAACATAGGGCCATTTTCAAACTAGGGCCATAATTTGTAGTATTTTGGTAGAGGACCACTAGATGATGCTACATGCCAAATATGAAAGCTCTAGCCCTTACGGTTTGGGACAAGAAGATTTTTACAGATTTCCTTCGTTTACATGTATCTCTATGTGAAATCCGAGAACCCACAACATAGGGCCAATTTCCACACTAGGGCCATTATTTGAAGTACTTTGGTAGAGGGCCACTAGATGATACTACACGCCATATATGAGAGCTCTAGCCTTTATGGTTTGGGACAAGAAGATTTTTAAAGATTTCCTTCTTTATCTCTATGTGAAATCCGAGAACCCACAACATAGGGCCATTTTCAAGACTAGGGCCATACTTTAAAGTATTTTGGTAGAGGGCCACTACATGATGCTACATGCCAAATATGAAAGCTCTAGCCCTTACGGTTTGGGACAAGAAGATTTTTACAGATTTCCTTCTTTATCTCTATGTGAAATCTGACAACCCACAACATAGGGCCAATTTCCACACTACGGCCATTATTTGAAGTATTTTGGTAGAGGGCCACTAGATAATACTACATGCCATATATGAGAGCTCTAGCGCTTATGGTTTGGGACAAGAAGATTTTTAAAGATTTCCTTCTTTATCTCTATGTGAAATCTGAGAACCCACAACATAGGGCCATTTTCATCACTAGGGCCATAATTTGAAGTATTTTGGTAGAGGGCCACTACATGATACTACATGCCATATATGAGAGCTCTAGCCCTTATGATTTGGAACAAGAAGATTTTTAAAGATTTCCTTCTTTATCTCTATGTGAAATCCGAGACCCCACAACATAGGGCCATTTTCCATACTAGGGCCATTATTTGAAGTATTTTGGTAGAGGGCCACTAGATGATACTACATGCCATATATGAGAGCTCTAGCCCTTACGGTTTGGGACAGGAAGATTTTTACAGATTTCCTTCTTTATCTCTATGTAAAATCCGAGAACCCACAACATAGGGCCAATTTCTACACTAGGGCCATTATTTGAAGTATTTTGGTACAGGGCCACTAGATGATACTACATGCCATATATGAGAGCTCTAGCCCTTATGGTTTGGGACAAGAAGATTTTTAAAGATTTCCTTCTTTATCTCTATGTGAAGTCCGAGAACCCACAACATAGGGCCATTTTCAAACTAGGGCCATAATTTGAAGTATTTTGGTAGAGGGCCACTACATGATGCTACATGCCAAATATGAAAGCTCTAGCCCTTAAGGTTTGGGACAAGAAGATTTTTAAAGATTTCCTTCTTTATCTCTATGTGAAATCCGAGAACCCACAACATAGGGCCAATTTCCACACTATGGCCATTATTTGAAGTATTTTGGTACAGGGCCACTAGATGATACTACATGCCATATATGAGAGCTCTAGCCTTTATGGTTTGGGACAAGAAGATTTTTGAAGATTTCCTTCTTTATCTCTATGTGAAATCCGAGAACCCACAACATAGGGCCATTTTCAACACTAGGGCTATAATTTGAAGTATTTTGGTAGAGGGTTACTAGATGATGCTACATGCCAAATATGAAAGCTCTAGCCCTTAAGGTTTGGGACAAGAAGATTTTTACAGATTTCCTTCTTTATCTCTATGTGAAATCCGAGAACCCACAACATAGGGCCACTTTCAAACTAGGGCCATAATTTGAAGTATTTTGGTAGAGGGCCACTAGATGATGCTACATGCCAAATATGAAAGCTCTAGCCCTTAAGGTTTGGGACAAGAAGATTTTTACTGATTTCCTTCTTTATCTCTATGTGAAATCCGAGAACCCACAACATAGGGCCAATTTCAACACTAGGGCCGTTATTTGATGTATTTTGGTAGAGGGCCACTAGATGATACTACATGCCATATATGAGAGCTCTAGCCCTTATGGTTTGGGACAAGAAGATTTTTAAAGATTTCCTTCTTTATCTCTATGTGAAATCTGAGAACCCACAACATAGGGCCATTTTCAAGACTAGGGCCATAATTTGAAGTATTTTGGTAGAGGGTCACTAGATGATAGTACATGCAAAATATGAACGCTCTAGCCCTTAAGGTTTGGGACAAGAAGATTTTTACAGATTTCCTTCTTTATCTCTATGTGAAATCCGAGAACCCACAACATAGGGCCATTTTCAACACTAGGGCCATAATTTGAAGTATTTTGGTAAAGGGCTACTAGATGATGCTACATGCCAAATATGAAAGCTCTGGCCCTTACGGTTTGGGACAAGAAGATTTTTACAGATTTCCTTCTTTATCTCTATGTGAAATCCGAGAACCCACAACATAGGGCCAATTTCCACACTAGGGCCATTATTTGAAGTATTTTGGTAGAGGGCCACTAGATGATACTACATGCCATATATGAGAGCTCTAGCCCTTATGGTTTGGGACAAGAAGATTTTTAAAGATTTCCTTCTTTATCTCTATGTGAAATCTGAGAACCCACAACATAGGGCCATTTTCAACACTAGGGCCATAATTTGAAGTATTTTGGTAGAGGGCCACTAGATGATGCTACATGCCAAATATGAGAGCTCTAGCCCTTACGGTTTGGGACAAGAAGATTTTTAAAGTTTTTTCTGTCGGTTGCCATGGCAACCAGAGTTCTTCATGGAATTCAAATCTTTGAAGTATTTTGAAAGTGCATCACCTAAGGATCATTTCTGTGAAGTTTCACTGAAATCTGTTGGGCGGTTTCAGAGGAGAAGATTTTTTAAGTAATTGTTCACGGATGGACGGACGGACGGGTGGACGGACGCACGGACGGACGGACGGACGGACGCCGGACAACGATCGATCACAATAGCTCACCCTGAGCACTATGTGCTCAGGTGAGCTAAAAACATGGTTGGAAAGGAGAAAATGCTGGCAACCAGTAAATGCTGGCTCCTTTTCCAGTGTTTTTAGAGCATTTCTTTCCCTCAGTCCCAGGGTCTGTATAACTTGGGGTCGTTTGGTAAACTTTTATCTACTTTGATTGAGTATAAAAACATTGTGGGTAGAGGAGATAATGCTGTTTACCAGCGATTCTTTCTTTTCCTTCCCATATCTTTCCCCAAGCATTTCTTTCCCTTTTTCACAGGGTAATTAAAACTCGGGGTTGTTTGGTAAAGAGGGTTGATTGATTGAATGTATGGTGTTTAACGCCGTTTTCAACATTATTTCAGTTATATCACGGCGGCCAGTGCACCTATCCATGCTTTCCTGGAGTTTCTTTTTTACCAGTACTCCGCACAATATTCTTTCCAAGCCACTGGCTGCTTTCCCACATAACCATCATCGAAACAATGGTCAGCGGTAAGAAGAATAAATCCTGTCGCCATGACTATCATCAATCCTCGGAAAGAAATTGGCCAAGCCGGGGATCGAACCAGCGACCTCCTGTTCTCAAGTCTATATGCTACCGACGAGCTACACGAGCTTGGCTGTTTGGTAAAGAACAAACCAGACATCCGACAGAAAGCATAGATATAACTGTATGATAATGCAGCAACAATGACAACACCACCATCAGACAATGTTTTAGATCTAGCAGTGGATCACTTTTCAAATCGTTACAGCAGGAGAAATTGCTAATAAATTCATCATTATCACCTTCAGTAATATTAAATGAGCCATGCTCTGTGAAAAGGATGCTTAATGCATCTGCAAAAAGTATATACTCAGGTCAGCCTGCGCAATCCATGCAGGCTGACTGGAGTCGAAACTTTTTATTGGTTTTCTCCATGTCAAAGGACCTGTCTAGCTTATGATTCAGCCGATTGCTGACAAAATGGATTTTATGGATCAATAATAATGGGCTTCCTTGCTTGGTATAATGTATCGTGGAGATGCATTAAACACCCTTTTGCTAAAACATGACTCATTTGTTTTTTTTTAAAGACAATTAGTAACTGGGTATGGCAATCATAGTGTTTGTTGCAATTGCCTAAACCAATGAAAAATAATGCCCTCATAAATGGGTACGAACTTGTATGTCTTTTTTGATCCCGGTTGATATGTGATTTTTTCGCAGACTACGAATATACAAATGGCTGGAAATAATTTCCTCAGTCTATCCTCACTCAGTGTAGTGTAGATCAAGACCAGGTAACACAGAAGATACAACCTGATCTTGGCCAGGATTTCCTTTTTTTCCATCAATATTTTCTACCCTTTCACCGACAAATTTCACCCTTTCAGTCGCATTTACATGTCGCCTTGAAATGCTTTCAACATTGACAAATGGAAAAATATTGTCGTCAGTTAAATGATTAACACAACACTAGAAGGCCCTGAAGGGCCTGAATATGCTCTACTGGCAGGGAATGCAGACTTTATCATGTAAACAAGAACTGGAAATTTTCAACATGAAATGGCTACTTTTCCCACATTGTTTCTTCGATTTTTTTTTCAAAATCAATAGGGTTGAAGCTACTGATGAGATAAACAAACTGTGTGATTTTCATGAAAATCTGACCAGAAATACAGACTTTATTGCGTAAACAAGAACAGAAAATTTAAATTTTCAACTTTAAATGGCTACTTTTCCCATACTATTTGTTGGATTTTTTTCAAAGTCGATAGGGTTGAAGCTATTGATGAAATAAACAAACTGTGCAAGTTTCACGAAAATCTGAAGTTATTTGCAGACTTTATCGCGTAAACAAGAACTGGAAATTTTCAACTTGAAATGGCTACTTTTCCCATACTGTTTGTTGGATTTTTTTCAAATTCAATAGGGTTGAAGCTATTGATGAGATAAACAAACTGTGCAAGTTTCATGAAAATCCGGCAACAAATGCAGACTTTATCGCGTAAACAAGAAAAAGACTAACGGACGGACAGACGTACGGACGGACAGACAGACGGACGGACGGACGACGGAAACCCCGCCATGACATAAGCTCTGCTGGCTTTCAGCCAGTAGAGCTAAAAATGAGTCCTGACGCATTGAATATCATCAATTCTCACAAAGAAATTGGCCAAGTGGATTTGAACCAAGGAAATGCATGGTTTAACCCATAACAGTTTACTTCACAATCCTGAATTTTCATGACCCTGAATGCGAAGGCCTTTGAAAACATTATGAGAAAAGGAGAAAATCCTTTTAACCAGCATTCTCTCCCTTTCACAGACAAATTTCATGATTTGAAAAACAAGAGGGCCATGATGGCCCTGGAGTCGCTCACCTGAGCCTTTTGACCAAGCACAACCAATTTCCAACGTCTTGTGAGATATATGTATTACCAAACAATAAAATTTTAAACTCATCAGTCTGAACCTTCTGCATAAAACAAATAATATGTGGATCAAGCTGTGGAATTGGTCTCTCAAAGGGGTAGAAAACATTGTCAAAAAGGGAAAAAATGCTGGATACTAGCATTTTCTCATTTTCAAAGAGTGTTTTCAAAAGGCTTCTTTCTGAGAGTCATTCATACACTAGGTTTTTCTAAGATTTGACCTAGTGACCTAGTTTTTCAGCCAACATGACACATTTTCAAACTGGTCCAAGATATCATCAGGACAAACATTCTTACCAAATTTCAAGAGTATTGGACTGAAAATGTGGCCTCTACAGCATACACAAGGTTTTTCTAAGATCTGACCTAGTGACCTAGATTTTGACCCAACATGACCCATTTTCAAACTCATCCAACATATTACCAAGGCAAACATTCTGAGCAACTTTAAAAGAGTATTGAACAAAAAATGTGGCCACAACAGTGTACACATGGTTTTTCTAAGATTTGACCAGGTGACCTAGTTTTTGACCCAACATGACCCATTTTCAAATTCGACTGAGATATCATCGAGACAAACATTCTGACCAACTTTCAAGAGTATCAGACAGAAAATGTGGCTTCTGGAGCTTACACAAGGTTTTTCTAAGATTTGACCTAGTGACCTAGTTTTTCACCCGACATGACCTATTTTCAAACTAGTCAGAGATATTATCAAGGCAAACATTCTGACCAACTTTCAAAAGTACTGGACAGAAAATATGGCCTCTAGAGCATACACAACGTTTTTCTTAGGTTCGACCTGGTGACCTAGTTTTTGACCCAACATGGCACTTTTTCGTACTATTTCAAGATATAATCAAGACAAACATTCTGACCATTTTTCAAGAGTATTGGACTGAAAATGTGGCCTCTATAGTGTACAAAAGGTTTTTCTAAGATTTGACCTAGTGACCTAATTTTTCGACCCCATACGTCCCAATTTCAAACTTGTCTGAGATTTTATCAAGACAAACATTCTGACCAAGTTTCATGAGGATTGGACTGAAAATGTGGCCTCTAGAGCGTACACAAGGTTTTTCTAAGATTTGACCTAGTGACCTAGTTTTTGACCCCATATGACCCAATTTCGAACTCGTCCAAGATTTTATCAAGACAAACATTCTGACCAAATTTGATGAGGATCGGACTGAAAATGTGGCCTCTAGAGCGTACACAAGGTTTTTCTAAGATTTGACCTAGTGACCTAGTTTTTGACCCCACATGACCCAATTTAGAACTCGTCTGAGATTTTATCAAGACAAACATTCTGACCAAGTTTCATGAGGATCGGACTGAAACTGTGGCCTCTAGAGCGTACACAAGGTTTTTCTAAGATTTGACCTAGTGACCTAGTTTTTGACCCCACATGACCCAATTTGGAACTCGTCTGAGATTTTATCAAGACAAACATTCTGAACAAGTTTCACAAGTATCTGACTGAAAATGTGGCCTCTAAAGCGTACACAAGGTTTTACTAAGATCTGACCTAGTGACCTAGTTTTTGATCCCACATGACCCAATTTCGAACTCGTCCGAGATTTTATCAAGACAAACATTCTGACCAAGTTTCATGAGGATCGGACTGAAAATGTGGCCTCTAGAGCGTACACAAGGTTTTTCTAAGATTTGACCTAGTGACCTAGTTTTTGACTCCACATGACCCAATTTCGAACTCGTCCGAGATTTTATCAAGACAAACATTCTGACCAAGTTTCATGAGGATCGGACTGAAAATGTGGCCTCTAGAGCGTACACAAGGTTTTTCTAAGATTTGACCCAGTGACCTAGTTTTTGACCCCATATGACCCAATTTCGAACTCGTCCAAGATTTTATCAAGACAAACATTCTGACCAAATTTCATGAGGATCGGACTGAAAATGTGGCCTCTAGAGCGTACACAAGGTTTTTCTAAGATTTGACCTAGTGACCTAGTTTTTGACCCCCCATGACCCAATTTCAAACTCGTCCGAGATTTTATCAAGACAAACATTCTGACCAAATTTGATGAGGATCGGACTGAAAATGTGGCCTCTAGAGCGTACACAAGGTTTTTCTAAGATTTGACCTAGTGACCTAGTTTTTGACCCCACATGACCCAATTTCGAACTCGTCCAAGATTTTATCAAGACAAACATTCTGACCAAATTTCATGAGGATCGGACTGAAAATGTGGCCTCTAGAGCGTACACAAGGTTTTTCTAAGATTTGACCTAGTGACCTAGTTTTTGACCCCACATGACCCAATTTCAAACTTGTCCAAGATTTTATCAAGACAAACATTCTGACCAAATTTCATGAGGATCGGACTGAAAATGTGGCCTCTAGAGCGTACACAAGGTTTTTCTAAGATTTGACCTAGTGACCTAGTTTTTGACCCCACATGACCCAATTTCGAACTCGTCCGAGATTTTATCAAGACAAACATTCTGACCAAATTTCACAAGTATCTGACTGAAAATGTGGCCTCTAGAGCGTACACAAGGTTTTTCTAAGATTTGACCTAGTGACCTAGTTTTTGACCTCACATGACCCAATTTGGAACTCGTCTGAGATCAAGACAAACATTCTGACCAAGTTTCATGAGGATTGGACTGAAAATGTGGCCTCTAGAGTGTACACAAGGTAAAAAGTTGACGACGGACGACGCACACCGCACGACGGACACAGCACGATCACAATAGCTCACCATGAGCACTTCGTGCTCAGGTGAGCTAAAAAAAATTGTTGCCTGCAGCTGCTCTAAAAATCGAAAGAGTCTTAATTTTTGTTGTTTGGTAAAGTGTTAAGTCCTGTGCATTATTAACTGTGCTAAAAAGCTAAGGGGCTAATCTCGAATTCAAACAATTATCTGAAAAGTTGGTGAATACATTCAAGGAAATCTGGTTTTTTAATATGGAAGACATTTTGTGAGATGATGAATAAAACTACGATCTTCCTGAAACGTTTGTAAACACGTTGGGCATATCAGCTCATCGTGTGGCTGGGTCTCCATGGTGCCTTGACCAACTGGAGATTGATTCAGTTCATCAGAGACATGTGACCTGTGTGTTGCATCATGGGAATTGTTTCTTTTAAAAGGAAGTTGAACATTTGAAGGTGCTCTGTCATCATCGTCCATATATGATAAGTTATTTTGGAACATATACTGTCTGTCTTGTTTTAGACTGGAATGGTCTGAAGCTGGTATATTTAGTAGTATGTGATCATTAGGATGACCTTGACCTTGAGAATTAAAACTTTGGGCAGTATGGCTAGATGACCTTGAGCTATGTCTTGACCTGTCAGAGCTGAATGTATCCTCTTCATACAAATTTAATTTCTTCTTCAGTGCTTTATGTTCCTGGTTGAGCTCATCATACTGTAAAATAAGGCAAGGAAAATTAAGATATGAAATAATTTATCTACAATCAGTTTGTGTTTAAATTATACCCTCATTTGGAGCAGTAGTCAATTTGCTACAATATTTCAATAAGGGTTTACTTGATTGTTGCATATGGATTAATAAATAATGGAATTAAAACTTTGTTGGAATAAAGTTTGCAAATATTCTAATGTACGAGGGACACTTTTTAAGTTCGTAGAGTAGGGCGGTCTTTTTAAAACCGCTTGAAATATCAAAATTTTATTTATCTAAGATCTTCGAAATATGCCCCGTCTGCCTCCACACACATTTTACACTGATCTACCCATTTCCGGAACGCCGCCCGGTAGTCCCCTTTAGGTATATGTTGCAGACACTGGTAGACCGCACTGCCTATACCACAACGGGATTCAAAACAGTGCCCTGCCAGCATTTCCTTTAGTCTTGGGAACAACCAAAAGTCACAGGGGGACAGGTCAGGGCTGTATGGGGGGTGATCTAAGACATCGAGCCCAGATTCTTTCAGATATTCCTGTACCGTAGCAGATTTATGGGCCGGTGCGTTATCATGGAGTAATTTGATGCCGCGGACACCGGTGCGCGGTCTGCGTTTCTGATAGAAATCAACAAGTTGAGTAAGAATACTTTCTCTGTAAAACTTTCCAGTGACAGAACTACCTTTCGGGACTGGAATTTGAAGGACTGGACATTTCGAATCAAAGAATATCGCATACAACATGTGATTTGATGTTTTGCAACGGCGCGCAATGACAGGTCTGTCGCCCTCAGATGAAACCCAAACCTTATTTTTAGCCTTAGAATCGGGTTGAAAATGATAGATCCAGGTTTCATCACCTGTAACTATCTCTTCCAAACGACGTGGGTCACATTTATCATATTTTTCTATAACTTGCGATGCAAGTCTAACCCGACTTTGTTTCTGCTCGTCAGTGAGCAAATGGGGCACCCAGCGCGCGCAGATCTTACGTAGCCCAAGTCGTTCACGTAAGATCTTCAAAACAATTGACGAATGAATGCCACTTAATTCTTCTATCTCTTGCACGGTATAACGTGCGTCTTCCTCAATTAACGTTTTCACAGTAGCAACGTTCTTTTCCGTCAAAACGGAAACCGGCCTACCCACCCGAGGGTCATTTTCAATTGACTCCCAACCATCATTAAAACGACGTACCCACTTGCAAACTGTAGCATATTTTAAAGCACCATTCCCATAAACTTTTTGCAAATCAGCATGAATTTCTGTTGGCGGAAACCCGAGCTGTGCTCGAATCTTACAATATACCCTCTGTTCAGAGATTTTTCCATCCATATTGAACGCTATATTTTACTATAGTATATAAAACCACGTGTTGAAAATACCCAGCGCAGCGCGCACGTGGACCTCATGCGCCGCATACCGTGACACCGTTTGAGAGAGGAATGATTACGCAAGTTCTGTGTAAAAAATCATGCAACTTCATAATCGCGTTAAAAAGTTATAGGCTTACTCTACGAACTTAAAAAGTGTCCCTCGTATGTCTCTGTTAGGATAGGACATATGGAAAAATGAGGAAAAGAGCATTTTCTCCTTTTAACACAATGTTTTCAAAAGCCCTTTTTTTCATATCTTGGTAAAGGTCGGGATTGTTTGGCGAAGGGTTAATGTACAATTATGATGTTTTATACCTCTGACTTGGACAGCTTTTGGAAACATTGTGAGAAAAGAATCAAATGACGGTAACCAGCAGTTTCTACTTTTCAATGACCCTGTTGAAAGATACCTTTGAAAACATAGTGGGAACAGGAAAAAATGCCAGCAGTTTTTCCTTTTCCAACAATTGTTTCTAGCTTTTCCAAGACAAATCCCATCATCCGAGTCTCATTTAATTTGTCATCTGCATTTAATTCAATTTGGATAGACCCATAATTTTGGTGTATGGTAAAGATTTACCTCTTTACCAAGCAATGAAATTTCATCCTCTATCAAACTGAAAGAAGCATTTGCAGGTGACAAATTAAATATGATTCATATGACTGCAACATTTCTTTAAAAGCATAGAAAACATTGTGGAGAATGGAGATAACGCTGGTTACTAGCATTTTCTCCTTTTCCCACAATATTTTTAAAAGCCATCTTACTTAGACTCATTGAAAAAAGTATTTTTGGCACTGGCTTAAGTGTTGTACTACTTTGGCTTGGGCCGAGCCCAGTAGCCTAGTCAGTAATGTGCATGACTTCAAACCAGGTGGTTGCTGGTTTGAATCCCCAGCTCAGCGAATTTCTTTCTGAGGACTGACGATAGTCATTTTGACAGGATTCATTCCCCTCTCACTGCTGATCATTGTTTTGACGATGGTTATGTAGGAAAACAGCCAGAGGCTTGGGAAGAATATTGTGCAAAGTAATTGGTAAAACACATTCTGAAAAGCATGGACAAGTGCATTTGCTGCCGTGACATAACTGACATAATGTTGAAAGTGGGGCTAAAAACAATAACAAGAGGGCCATGATGGCCCTGGGTCGCTCACCTTAGTAGAGTGCCTTTAAGGTTTTTCTTTAATTTGACCATGTGACCTAGTTTTTGACCACAGGTGACCCAATTTCAAACTCATATTTCATGAAGACAAACATTCTGACCAATTTTCAAGTCAATTGAGCAAAAAATGTGACCTCGAGTGCCCTAAAGATATTTCTTTAATTTGACCTAGTGATCTAGATTATGACCCCAGATGACCCAAATTTGAACTGGTCTTTGACTATATCAAAAGAAACATTTTAACCAATTTTCAAATCAAATGAATAATAAATGTGGCCTCTAGAGTGCCCACAAGCTATTTCTTTAATTTGACCAAGTGACCTAGTTTATGACCCAAGTTGACCCAAATTCAGATTCATGTGAGATTTTACAAAGACAAACATTCTGACCAATTTTCAAGGCAATTACACAAAGAATGTGGCCTCTAGAAAGCCCACAAGGTATTTCTTTATTTTGACCTAGTGACCTAGTTTATGGTTCCAGGTGACCCAAATCCAAACTCATCTAGAATTTCATCAAGACAAACATTCTGGCCAAATTTCAGGTCATTTGAGCAATAAATGTGGCCTCCAGAGTGCAAACAAGATATTTCTTTAATTTGACCCAGTGAACTAGTTTATGACCCAAGTTGACCCAAATTAATCTTATGTGAGACTTTATAAAGACAAACTTTCTAACTAATTTTCAAGGCAATTGAGCAAATAATGTGGCCTCGAGAGTGCCAACAAGGTATTTCTTTAATTTGACCTAGTGACCTAGTTTATGACCCAAGATGACCCAATTTTGAACTCAATGAACTTGTTGTGCTTAGATGGGCAAGCAAATTTAGAAGAGAATCACTACATACCAAATATCGAAGCTCTACGCCTTCCAGTTTTAAAGAAGAATTTTAAAGTTTTCCTTCTTTGTTCCTATGTTCGACTTTGTGACCCCCGGGGCTGGGCCAGTTTTGACCCAGGAGCATCATATGAACAAACTTGGTAGAGGTCCACTAGGAAATGCTACATACCAAATATCAAAGCTCTACACCTTCCCGTTTAAGAGAAAAAGAAATTTAAAGTTTTCCTTCTTTGTTCCTACCTTCGAACTTGTGACCCCCGGGGCGGGGCCAGTTTTGACCCAGGGGCATCATATGAACAAACTTGGTAGAGGTCCACTCTGAGATGCAACATACCAAATATCAAAGCTCCACACCTTCCCGTTTAAGAGAAAAAGAATTTTAAAGTTTTCCTTCTTTGTTCCTATGTTCGAACTTGTGACACCAGGGGCTGGGCCAGTTTTGACCCAAGCAGCATCCTTGGAACAAACTTGGTAGAAGTCCACTAGGAGATGCTACATACCAAATATCAAAGCTCTATGCCTTCCCATTTAAGAGAAAAAAAAAATTTAAGTTTTCCTTCTTTGTTCCTATGTTTGAACTTGTGACCCCCGGGGCAGGGCCAATTTTGACCCCAAGGGCATCATATGAACAAACTTGGTAGAGGTCTACTAGGCGATGCTACATACTAAATATCAAAGCTCTACACCTTCTAGTTTTAGAGAAAAAGATTTTTGAAGTTTTCCTTCTTTGTTCCTATGTTGGAAATTGTGACCCCCGGGGCGGGGCCAGTTTTGACCCCAGGGGCATCATATGAACAAACTTGGTAGAGGTCCACTAGGAGATGCTTCATGCCAAATATCAAAGCTCTACGCCTTCAAGTTTCAGAGAAGAAGATTTTTAAAGTTTTCCTTCTTTGTTACTATGCTCAAACTTGTGACCCCCGGGGTGGGGTCAGTTTTGACCCCAGGGGCATCATATGAACAAACTTGGTAGAGGTCCACAAGGCAATGCTACATACCAAATATCAAAGCTCTACGCCTTCCAGTTTCAGAGAAGATGATTTTTAAAGTTTCCCCTCTTTGTTCCTATGTTTGAACTTGTGACCCCCGGGGCAGGGCCAGTTTTGACCCCAAGGGCATCATATGAACAAACTTGGTAGAGGTCCACTAGGAGATGCTTCATGCCAAATATCAAAGCTCTATGCCTTCTAGTTTTAGAGAAGAAGATTTTTAAAGTTTTCCTTCTTTGTTCCTATGTTGGAAATTGTGACCCCCGGGGCGGGGCCAGTTTTGACCCCAGGGGCATCATATGAACAAACTTGGTAGAGGTCCACTAGGAGATGCTACATGCCAAATATCAAAGCTCTACACCTTCAAGTTTCAGAGAAGAAGATTTTTAAAGTTTTCCTTCTTTGTTACTATGCTCAAACTTGTGACCCCTGGGACGGGGCCAGTTTTGACCCCAGGGGCATCAAATGAACAAACTTGGTAGAGGTCCACTAGGAGATGCTACATACCAAATATCAAAGCTCTGCGCCTTCTAGTTTCAGAGAAGATTTTCATAGATTTTGCTTTTTTTTCCTTTTTGTTGCCATGGCAACCAGAGTTGTGGGTGGAATTCAATTCTTTGAACAATTTTGGTAGAGCTTCACCCAAGGAACATCCCTGCCAAGTTTCATCAAGATTGGCCCAGTGGTTTAGGAGAAGAAGATGTTTAAAGAAATTGTTGATGGACGACGGACGACTGACGACAGACGATGGACGCCGGACGCCGGACATAGGGCGATCACAATAGCTCACCTTTGGCACGTTGTGCTAAGGTGAGCTAAAAACAAACTTAGGGTTGGCAAAAAAATTGCCTGTATGGAAATGGGGTGAAAAGGGTATATCAGATAATCCTTTTAAAAAAAAATGCAATTTCTCTGTACCATACCACATACCTCCTGTCTTCTACGTGAGAGCTGACTAAAGAGCTTTCGTCTCTCTGCTTCTTTATCATGCAGGTCTTTGTCCTTTTTTCTGTTCTTCTGCTTCTCCTCATGCAAACAGGAGTTCAAAATTTTCACCTGTGAAATGGTGATATCTTTTAAAAGACTATCAACTACTTTTTTCTCATTTTGGACTTGGTTTTATTATTTCTCTGTAAAAGATTCAAAAGTACAGTAACTTTTCTGAAGTGTTTGAAAATCTTAACAAAGCCAAAGTTTTATTTGCCTTCAAAGATGTTCTTTAACCATTTACCCTACAATGCCACCTTTTAACGCCCCTGAGAAAGAAGGCTTTTGAAAACATTGTGGGAAAAGGAGAAAATGCTGGTAACCAGCATTTTCTCCTTTTCCCACAGTGTTTTCTACCCTATCAAAGAAAAATTACATCATTTGAGCCACACTGGAATTGTCGCACATGCAAATGCTTTCAATTTGGGCCAGGCTAAAATTTTGTTATCTGGTAAGGAGTTAACCCTTTACCTGAGAATCTCCTGTTTTAACAACCCTTAACTCTTTCAGCACCAAACACATTTTTTGATGCCTAAAGATATGTACACTCCACTGAAACTCATAACATTTTTTATCATATATGCTTGAGTACAAGCAGAGATCCAAGATCAGACTGCACATTTTGTGCAGTCTGATCTTGATCTATTTTGTCTGCAAAAGACCCTGTTTTTGCCCATGATGCCAAAAGGGTTAAGAAAAAGATTTTATTAAAGATATTGTGGAAACAGAAGAAAATGACAGAAACCAGCATCTTCTTCTTTTCCTGCAATGTTAAAGGACAATTAACCAAACGACAGACGATAGATCGCTCCTCCCACTGATGTCACGTGACCCGCGAATCTAAAAACCTAGAGAAACATTACCCAGACACGAGGGCTTAGCTAGGAGACATATGCAAGTTACTAGAAGATACTTTAACACGAAATAATTGTTCAAGATAAAATAAGCATGGGAACAATTTGAGAAAAGGTAGTTACATCGTTTGGATTTAGGTTTTTCGAAGTTTTATAGGTGAAAATTGAAATAGAGACTGTTTATTTCGAAGTCAGTTGACTTACACAATTACGCCACTTACGTTTGATAACGTAGGTACAATACGTGTACATGTAACTCGTGCTTCCTAAATATTTCTTTAAGTCATTGGTCTTCAAATGCAATTCATCTTTTACCTGGACAAAAATAAGCTTTTTCAAAGTTACAGAGATTTTTCCATTACTTAGTCCGTGATATATGCTTCAATAATTTCACCACAAATTGCAAGACTTTTACATTACCAAATGAAATATACATGTTTTTAACAGGGCAATATGATTACCAGATGTTTGAATTGAAATTAGAAGATACATTAACAAATGATAGGTTTACCAAATTGATTTTTTCAAGTTTGAGGGAAAAACCCGAGGAGAAGAATAAAAAGAATAAAAACATGAATGTATTTCTAAGCATTTGCCGGTAAATACTATGCTCTAAGAGTAATAGAAAAATAAATTGACTTACACATTGAACGTATATAATCCAAATTTCAAACACTAATAATCGTTGAAAGGGGTTATACACGGTCACAAAGAGTCAGACTGATATGACACGTGTGTGTAATTTTACAAGTGGGACAGTACCAGACGCTTTTGGGGTGGTATACCGATATCAAAGGAATACCGCATAAACCCTTGCTCCACGTTTTGCGTAAAAAGTGGCAACATGTACAACAAATCAAACGAAAACGGCTTGATTGGTACCTAATTGATTTTCGATAAATAAACGATAGTTTAAGGGAGATTAAAAGATTGAAAATAAAGGGAGCGGAAAGATGGTTTTATATATATATAGGGTGGCATATCGTCTTTAATTTAACAGGCTTTAAGTTTGCATTCATAGATATGTTAAAATACAATGACCAATGGGAACAACGTTTTTAATGGTTTACTGGAGGAAGATGGCATTTATTTTTAATTTAAACAAATGTCAAAACTGTGCCTACATTGCATTTACTTTAAAAGCCGGGGGTGGGGGGGGTGGAGGGGCGCTGTTTAGGTTTGACTTCTATGAAGACTATATGAAAAGCATTTTTACCCGAATTTTGTCGACTCAGATTTTATTTAAGGATAATTTGCGAGGGGGGAAAAGATTCAACAAAAGAGATGTAACCTGCATTCAAAATAACAAGTCAACTCAATTTGGTAAGAAAATGAATTACCAAGTATATATTTAAATGAAAAATAAGGTAAAGGAAATAGATAACTGAACATGATAAAATCCAATCAGTTGTCGTCTAAAATATTATCTATACATTTCTTTTGGTAAAGAAACAGGAATCTGTTGCCAAGATTGAAATTCTGGAAAATTTATGACAATAACAAAGCATGTTAACAAGAAGTATTCATTTATTTTTCTCCTTTTAAATCTGAATTTGTCTTCTGCAACAATAGTTTTACCTGGTGTAACTCTGCATCTTGAAATTGCAGTCGTAAGGATTAATAATGGACATCAAGTTTAAAGTTATTCATCAGTTTTTTCTCATAAATATACTATACATTTATATATAGTTATAACTCCTAATGATTCAGAATGTCTAGGTTTTATAACGGCAAGACTGCTTCCGCTCTGGATGGAAAAATACTGATCGCTGATTGGCTTATTGATTTTTTTGATTGACAGCTGGCGTTTGGTTAATTCCCCTCCATTTGCATCACAGAACCACAGAACTCTATGATTACTCCAATTCGGACAAATAAATGAAGAAACAAGGACGTAATATGATTCTTGTCTTTTGCTGCTTTCAACTTTATTTCAGAGATATATTACATGGACAGCTCTATTATTCATGCCTTTGCAGGGTTTCATTAACCCTTTACCACACAATCTCAAGTTTTAAACAACTTGAGAAAAACAACTTTGGAAAACATTGTGGGGAAAGGAGAAAATGCTGGTAACCAGCATTTTCTCCTTTTCCCATAAGGTTTTCTACCTTATCAAAGACAAATTCCATCATTTCAGCCACATTGAAATTGTTGTCAGCAAATGCTTTCAGTTTGGACAGGTCAAAAATTTGATCATGTAGTAAAGACTAAAGAGTTCAAACAGCTCTACAGTGCCTTGTCCAAGGATACTCCCCTGTGACTTGCCCCCAACTGGGATCAAAGTAGCATCAAATGTAACAGATCCAATGCCTTACCAATAGTGCAATGGAGAGCTCAAACATCTAAAAATGTGTAATCAGTTTATTTTTTCCCCCAAAATAACATACCTACACAAACAAGCAACTTACATTGTTTTTTAGGTCACCATATTGCTGTATAAGGTCACACTGAAAGGGTAAAAACAGAAACTAGACTGTGTAGATTGAAATATGTAGCCATGACAGTGCAGATTTAAAGATACAACCCAAATTATTTATTTGCTTTGCAACCACTTCACCCTTTCCTACAGGGGACTCGTTTTTTTAGACCTACAAAACTAGGTTGGGCAAAAGCCCAATCTTTCATTAAAAAAATATGATCCTCTTTAACTCTTTATCAAATGACAAAATTCCAGACTTGTCCAAATTGAAAGCCTTTGCAGACGACAAATTAGAGATGGTAAAAAAAATGAAATTTGTCTTTGAAAGTATAGAAAACAATGGGGAAGAAAGGAGAAAATGCTGCTTACCAGCATTTTCTATTCCTCCCACTATGCTTTCAAAAGCCTGCTTCCAAAGGGTCGGTAAATCTCCAGACTGTGTGGTAAAGAATTAAACAATACTTATGGAAAACATTGTGAATAGGAACAGTTGCTTGTTACAAGAAATTGCTCCTTTTTCAATATTTTTTTCCAAAGCTATCAAAATATGGTACACAAAAAGCCATACCTGTGCAGTAGGAACTGACTCTTTGGTAGCCAAATGAATATGTTTGACCCATGCTCTTCGAAAAGGGTTGACCGGTGATGCATTAAACCCCTTTTGCCAGAGCATAGCTTGTTTGTCATTTTCAATATATGAATAACTAAAAGTACAACTCAGTTTACCAATACAGCCCCTTTCACAACTATGGTTGCGTTTGCCGTCAGCGTAGATCTAGATAAGACTACACAATACATGCAGTCTGATCTTTGATCTACACTGTCAGCTGTGCAGAAACACAACCAACCAAAGCAAACACGAAATCGCAATTATTCAGGCCTTTTTCCTACACTTAGAATGTCTGTTCAGTATATTAGGCTCTTTAACCCTTTACCAAACAATCCTCAGTTTTCACAACTCAGTTGTAAATTTAGGTCTATAGTTAAACCATAGAGCGCCAAATAAACCTATCAGACATTTTCATCCTAGAAATACGGGGAGTGTTCAAATATGAATGCATCTAGACATCTAAAATTTGATTCTTCATAGGTTTCACTGAAATTTTTATTTTGCTCCCTCAAAATATTCACCTCCAACAGATATATCTTCGGATCCAATCTTTGAAGGCATTTTCAGTGTCTTCATAGTATGGAAATGCCTTCAAAGATTTGATCTGTAGACTGAAATTTTGTATATCTGTTGGAGGTGAATACCTAGAGTATACCTAAAAAAGACTATGAAAATGCCTTCAAAGATTGGATATGGAGACCAAAACTTTGTATATCTGTTGGAGGTGACTACTTTGAGGGAACAAAATAAAAATTTCAGCTCCTTTTTTCTTGTCTGGCAGTAAATACCACAGAAGCCCGAGTTTTAACAACACTGACAAATGTATATTCCGAGACTGGCGGGGATAAAATTGACTCACTCTATTGTCTTTGCTCCACTTTTAACATCATTTCAGTCATATCACTGCAACAGCTCACTCATTCATGCATGTCTTTGGTTTCATCAGAACTAGCCTTATGCTCAGCATTATCTTGTCCAAAGAAACTCCCATGAAATACCTAGTGCCACTGCTGAGGATCAAACTCCATATTGCCAGATAATATATTCTAGGCCTTAAATCTGTTGGCCGCACAAGACCCTGAGATATGAATGGACCTTTCATCAATTCCTGGAAAAACTTTCGGCCAAGGAAGGGTTCTAAATTCACTAACCATGAGTTACAAACTCTTGTTTTACTGCCTAATAATTTAATATCGATTGTTTTCATGAATTTTGGCGAGTTCTGATTGGCTGAAAAAATTTTTTCATAGCTCCATGAAAAAAAAAAATCACGTTGTGCCGGAACTACTTTAGCTGTCAAACTAACGTAAACAAACATGTATACAATATTCCACATTTTTTTAAAAACACTTTCAGATACTTGTCAAAGCCAAGCCAATGTCGCTGTCTCAAACCAAATTTCAAATAAAAGCAGAAGTAATCTAATATCTGCTGGTATAATGTCCAACTGTTCCTTCGAAACTTGTACAATCCAATTTTTTGGGAATCATGAATTCCCACTGCAATATTCACCATGCTTCTACTCAGAGTGAAGGTTACACATTGCGGGTTCTACACACTGCCATGTTAATACTTGCGTTTTATTGGTTGATTTTCAGGACATATTCTTGCGCCATACAAATATGAGTGGAAGGGGCTAAACTCACACATTATATTTAAAAATAAAGAAACTAAATGCAGTTTGAATTATTTCCGTGGGCGTATGTTCTCTGTAATATTAAATTATAAGGAATGAAGAGAAATTTTTTTTTTTTCATGGAGGTATGAAAAAAAAACTTAATCACACTTTTGTATGAAACCGCTTCTTCGCGGTTTCATACAAAAGTGTGATTAAGTTATTTTTTCCATACCTCCATGAAAAAAACTAGAAGGCCCTGAAGGGCCTGAATATGCTCTACTGGCAGGGAATGCAGACTTTATCATGTAAACAAGAATTGGAAATTTTCAACATGAAATGGCTACTTTTCCCACATTGTTTCTTCGATTTTTTTTTCAAAATCAATAGGGTTGAAGCTACTGATGAGATAAACAAACTGTGTGATTTTCATGAAAATCTGACCAGAAATACAGACTTTATTGCGTAAACAAGAACAGAAAATTTAAATTTTCAACTTTAAATGGCTACTTTTCCCATACTATTTGTTGGATTTTTTTCAAAGTCGATAGGGTTGAAGCTATTGATGAAATAAACAAACTGTGCAAGTTTCACGAAAATCTGAAGTTATTTGCAGACTTTATCGCGTAAACAAGAACTGGAAATTTTCAACCTGAAATGGCTACTTTTCCCATACTGTTTGTTGGATTTTTTTCAAATTCAACAGGGTTGAAGCTATTGATGAGATAAACAAACTGTGCAAGTTTCATGAAAATCCGGCAACAAATGCAGACTTTATCGCGTAAACAAGAAAAAGACTAACGGACGGACAGACGGACGGACAGACGGACGGACGGACGACGGAAACCCCGCCATGACATAAGCTCTGCTGGCTTTCAGCCAGTAGAGCTAAAAACCATTCTCTTCATTCCTTAAGTAATTTTATTGTATGGTATAAGTAAAATGCTGCTATAATAATGTAAAGTTCGCTTACATTTTCTTTCTTTAAATCATCCATCTTCTGTTGTAACATTTTCACCATGGAGTTTGCATGCCCCATCTGCAACATAGTTAAGGATATATTAGTAGCAACTCCAACTCTTTACCTGACAACAAAATTTCAGACATGCAGAGAAAAGAATTAGAAGTGTCTGAAATGGTAGAATAAATTGTGGTAAAAGCAGAGAATGTTGGGTACCAGCATTTTCTCATTTTTCCACAACGTTTTTAGTATCTGTCTTCCTAAGGTTCATAAATGCACTAAATTGTTTTGTAAAGGGTATAGGTAAACAAATTGACCTATCTATGCATTCCTCACCCTTCCTTATCATGTGCATGAAACACTTTCAAGGCAACTGGCTGCTTACCACAAAAAGTCAGTAAAAACAATGTTTATCACTTTATCACACAACTGTGTGTTTTAATAACCATGGGGAAAGGACTTTTGAAAATATTGAGGGAAAAGGAGAAAATGCTGGTAACCAGCATTTTCACCCTTTCCCACAATTTTGTCTAACCTTTCTGAGACAAATTCAAGCTTGATAGCTGCAAGGTTTTACAGATTATGACAGATAGAAAATGCATTTCATATTTTGGAGGCCTTCAAAGAAATCATTTTGTCATTTCCAGTTTTCAATGAGGAAATTTCCCTTGAGTTTCTTTATCCCTTACATCATATGTATTGGTAATTTATTATATTTACACAGCTGAGGCAATCTTCACACTTTCAAGATTCAACAGCATTTTTCCTTTATGGCTGTAAGGATATATCTTTAAATGTACTCAAATAATGGAATTTGGGAAGGTAGGAAACATTGTGGGAACAGGAGAAAATGCTGGTTACCTTTTCCAAGAATGATTTCAACAGGCTTTTGTTTTAGGTTGTTAAAAACTCTGGATTTTGTGGTAAAGGGTTAAGTCATCTGCAAATGCTTTCAATTCGGACCAGTCGAAAATTTTGTCCTTTAGTAAAGAATTAAATTGTATGGGAAAACAACATTTGAATGGGTGCAACTACATGTACCAACGGTACTTCTGCACACTTTCCACTTTAATTAAGTTAAAAGTCATATTTGTAAAGTATAGAGATATTTGCCATTGATTTTATACATACCAACACAGACTCTGTTTGAACTCCTCTCTCATTAAACTCTGCTTCATATGAGGTTCCAAGTTCAAAGCTTTCATTCATACCAGGTGGCTGATAAGCAGTCAGCTTTTGCTTCAATTTTCTGATCTGTTCTGCTTGGGACCTGTGCTCTCTCTGTACAATAAAAGATTTGGTTGTTTAGCGCTTGACACCATTTTGAATAGTATTTTTCGTTATCAGTACACTGTGTTCCTATTACTCTTTACTAGATGAAAAAATATTAGAAATATCCAGCTTGAAAGCATTTGCAGATGACAAATTACATAAGATTCAAGTGTTGGAATTTGTCATTGATAGGGTAGAAAACAGTGGGAACAGGAGAAAATGCTACCCACCAGCATTTTCTTTTTCCAACAATGTTTTCAAAGGCCTTTTCTCTCACTGCACTGTTTGGTAAAGGGATAAATAGTTAATTTCATTATTGCACTGACCATTTTGAGATTTACGAGTACCCCCCAAAATATTGCATTTTAGTCAGAGGACAGACATCTGCAGCAAAGGCAAAATAACACTGTTCTACAGTAGGGACAACATTGTGGAAAAAAGCATCACTTGCTTGCTAAACAACAATGCTTTTCTTACAATATTTTCATATACAGTCAACTTCATGAACATAAAAAGTTATATTTGTACAGTCATGGGTTACAGCTTCTTTCTGCTGTCCAAAAAAAGCAACTAGAACAGTCCCAGAAAGACAACCACTCCCAATGGTTGCTGTAGTGGAAAATTTTCAAAAGGCTATAACTTCTGTAATAGTCACCAATCTTGCAAAACAATAGGGCCATGACAGCCCTGGATCGCTCACCTGAGTAGAGTGCCTTACAGGTATTTCTTTAATTTGACCAAGTGACCTAGTTTATGACCCAAGGTGACCTAATTTCAAACTCATATTTAACAAAGACAAACATTCTGACCAATTTTCAAGTCAATTGAGCAAAAAATGTGGCCTCTAGAGTGACCTAAAGGTATTTCTTTAATTTGACCTGGTGACCTAGATTATGACCCCAGGTGACCC
Source organism: Tridacna gigas (assembly GCA_945859785.2). Taxonomy (NCBI): domain Eukaryota; kingdom Metazoa; phylum Mollusca; class Bivalvia; order Cardiida; family Cardiidae; genus Tridacna; species Tridacna gigas. The sequence continues at coordinate 42,955,709 of OX244030.2, read as the reverse complement.
AAATTTGAACCGGTCTTGGACTTTATCAAAAGAAACATTTTAACCAATTTTCAAATCAACTGAATAATAAATGTGGCCTCTAGAGTGCCCACTAGGTATTTCTTTAATTTGACCAAGTGACCTAGTTTATGACCCCAGTTGACCCAAATTCAGACTCATGTGAGATTTTATAAAGACAAACATTCTGACCAATTTCCAAGGCAATTGAGCAAATAATGTGGCCTCTAGAGTGCCCACAAGGTATTTCTTTAATTTGACCTAGTGACCTAGTTTATGGTTCAGGGTGACCCAAATCCAAACTCATCTGATATTTCATCAAGACAAACATTCTGGTCAAATTTCAGGTCATTTGAGCAATAAATGTGGCCTCCAAACTGCAAACAAGGTATTTCTTTAATCTGACCAAGTGACCTAGTTTATGACCCCAGTTGACCCAAATTCAGACTTATGTGAGATTTTATACAGACAAACTTTCTGACCAATTTTCAAGGCAACTGAGCAAATAATGTGGCTTTGAGAGTGCCAACAAGGTATTTCTTTAATTTGACCTAGTGACCTAGTTTATGACCCAAGATGACCCAATTTTGAACTCAATGAACTTCTTGTGCTTAGATGGGCAAACAAACTTAGAAGAGAATCACTACATGCCAAATATCGAAGCTCTACGCCTTCCAGTTTCAAAGAAGAATTTTAAAGTTTTCCTTCTTTTTTCCTATGTTCGAACTTGTGACCCCCAGGGCTGGGCCAGTTTTGACCAAAGCAGCATCCTTGGAACAAACTTGGTAGAGGTCCACTAGGAGATGCTACATTCCAAATATCAAAGCTCTACACCTTCCTGTTTAAGAGAAAAAGAAATTTAAAGTTTTCCTTCTTTGTTCCTATGTTCAAACTTGTGACACTTGGGGCAGGGCCAGTTTTGACCCAAGGGGCATCATATGAACAAACTTGGTAGAGGTCCACTCTGAGATGCAACACACCAAATATCAAGGCTCCATGCCATTCGGTTTCAGAAAAGAAGAATTTTAAAGTTTTCCTTCTTTGTTCCTATGGTTGAACTTGTGACCCACGGGGCAGGGCCAGTTTTGACCCCAGGGGCATCATATGAAGAAACTTGGTATAGGTCTACTAGGAGATGCTACATACCAAATGTCAAAGCTCTATGCCTTCCAATTTCAGAGAAAAAGATTTTAAAAGTTTTCCTTCTCTGTTCCTATGTTTGAACTTGTGACCCCTGGGGCTGGGCCAGTTTTTACCCCAAGGGCATCATATGAACAAACCTGGTAGAGGTCCACTAGATGATGCTACATACCAAATATCAAAGCTCCACGCCTTCCTGTTTCAGAGAAGAAGATTTTTAAAGTTTTCCTTCTTTGTTCCTATGTTCAAACTTGTGACCCCCGAGGCAGGGCCAGTTTTGACCCCAGGGGCATCATATGAAGAAACTTGGTAGAGGTCTACTAGGAGATGCTACATACCAAATATCAAAGCTCTACGCCTTCCAGTTTCAGAGAAGATGATTTTTAGTTTTCCCTTTTTGTTCCTATGTTCGAACTTGTGACCCACGGGGCAGGGCCAGTTTTGACCCCAAGGGCATCATATGAACGAACTTGGTAGAGGTCCACTAGGAAATGCTACATACCAAATATCAATGCTCTACGCCTTCCACTTTCAGAGAAGAAGATTTTTAAAGTTTTCCTTCTTTGTTACTATGCTCGAGCTTGTGACCCCCGGGGCGGGGCCAGTTTTGACCCCAGGGGCATTATATGATCAAAGTTGGTAGAGGTCCACTAGGAGATGCTACATAACAAATATCAAAGCTCTGCGCCTTCTAGTTTCAGAGAAGAAGATTTTCAAAGATTTTGCATTTTTTTCCTTTTTGTTGCCATGGCAACCAGAGTTAAGGGTGGAATTCAACTTTGGTAGAGCTTCACCCAAGGAACATCCCTGCCAAGTTTCATCAAGATTGGCCCCGTGGTTTAGGAGAAGAAGATGTTTAAAGAAATTGTTGACGGACGACAGACGCCGGACATAGGGCGATCACAATAGCTCACCTTGAGCACGTTGTGCTCACAGTGAGCTAAAAACATTACAGATGAACAAGTTGTCTACACCTGTCATGTTCTTTGAAGACTAATGGGTCCACTATCATACATCATTATCCTGTAGAGGATAAATATTAATATGCTGTGTGCACAACTAAAAACTCTGCAGCTGAAAACAGCAGGCAAAAAAAGGCTGAAAATATTATGTTTGTGAAGAAATCAAGCCTGCTTTTCACTCCAAATTTCTTAATAATTTCAAAAGGGCAAAATAATTTTGCAAAAATATCATTGTTTACTACAAATATTTGTATATAGTTTCTAAATATAGATTTAGGGAAAACCAAGAAAACAGTATCTTACGTTGTCTGCACATATAATTTTCTTCAAAGATTGTCAGTATTTGAAAAATGCCACCTAGCAGGAGACAATGCCCAGATGCCCATATCACAGGAATTGGCCGTTTTATTGCTGAAAATACTAGTAGCTTGTTGTTGGCCAAAGTGGTTACTGTCTATTAATAGAGAGTATCCATTTTGGCTGACAACATACTATTTCACCAATTAAACAACTCATTACTGCACTCAAATGAGATGGGTCAGTATCTGAAAAATGCCACCAAAGCCGAAGATAATGCAGATGTACAACTTTCTTGATAAAAAGATTTCCTTTGCAGTTTCAACAAAACTATATGATCGACTGAATGGTGTTCTACCCTGCTTTCAATGTCATTTCAGTCATGTCAAATGGATAAATAAAACATGCCAATACTAAGTTGTCTGGAGTACTAGCATGTACCTGTAAATGTTGAGCTGTGAAACGTAAACCATGATTCTCTCGTTTCAATCTTTCATTCTCCCATTTCTCCTGTTGAAGTATTTTCTAAAAAGATAAAAAAAAAAAGAAAAGTGCAATGTGCAAAACAAGAGGGCCATGATGGCCCTCTATCGCTCCACTGGCTTATAAATACAAGAGGGCCATGATGGCCCTGTATCGCTCCACTGGCTTATAAATATAAACCATAAATAATAAACATTTCAATGCTGAGCCAAATGGTTTCAAAATGAAGACTTACAAAGTTTTCTCTGTAAAAGCCCATATGAAAGTTGAGACCCGCAGGGCAAAGCCATTTTTGATCCCAGAGCTATTTAATTACTTGAACCCTGGTAGAGGTCCACAAGATAAAGCCATAAAGATAAGGTGATTTTCAAGTTTTGTCCATATGAAGCCTCTGTAAAACATAAGACCCCTGATGCAAGGCTAATTCAAAAAAAAAATCAAAACAGGAAGATTTCTTAAGTTGTCACTATGTAAGCCAATGTAAAACTTGTGACCCCTGCAGTGGGGCCAATTTTGACCCCAGGGCTAAAATTTTGGCCCACTTGGTAGAGGCCCACTAGATATAGCTACATGCAAAATTTGGTAGCTCTAGGCCTTATGGCTAGGTACAGGAAGATTTTTAAAGTTTTCTCTATATAAGCCTATGTAAAACTTGTGACCCCTGGGGCAGAGCCAATTTTGACCCCAGGGCTATAATTTGAAGAAACTTGATAGAGGTCTACTACATAAAGCTACATGCCAAATTTGGTAGCCCTATGCCTTATGGTTTCCGACAAGAAGATTTTTAAAGATTTCTCTATATAAGCCTATGTAAAACTTGTGACCCCTGGGGCAGAGCCAATTTTGACCCCAGGGCTATAATTTGAAGAAACTTGATAGAGGTCTACTACATAAAGCTACATGCCAAATTTGGTAGCCCTATGCCTTATGGTTTCCGACAAGAAGATTTTTAAAGATTTCCCATATTTTTCAGTTTTGTTGCCATGGCAACCAGAGTTTTTGAAGGAATCAAATTCTTTCAAGAAATTCTAAAGAGGACCATGGCAGGATCATTTCTGTGAAGTTTCATGAAAATTGGATGGGTAGTTTCAGAGAAGAAGATGTTTGAAATAAAAGTTAACGGACGGACGGACGGACGACGGACACCGGGCCATGACATTAGCCCGCTGGCCTTCGGCCAGTGGAGCTAAAAAACCCCCACAACTTGTGTATCTATTGAACTCACCTTTTTTGTATGATTCTGGTAAATGGCCACAACTTAAAACAATGTAGAACTAACATCTGTCTAATCTACAGTATGATCTTTGTTCACACTGTTGGGCTTGTAACCAGTATTTCTCTTTTATCCCACACTGTTTTCTACTCTTTCAAAGTCAAATCCTATCATTAGAGCCTCATCTTGTATGTCTGCTGCAAATGCTATAAAGTTGGACAAGTCTAAAGTTATGTTGTCTCGTAAAGAGTAAAAATGTTACTCCTCACCAGACATGATCATTTTTTAAGACTCTTCTAAATTGAGAACCATTTGCAGACAACAGATTTCATGTTTCTAAAACCACGGGATATTTTCTTTGAAAGGGTAGAAAACATGAAGAGTAAAGGGGCAAATGCTGGTTACCAGCATTTTCTCGATCTCCCACTATTTTTTAGACTCTCTTTACTCCTTTATCAACCCTTCACCAAACAATATTATATTTTAATGACTCTGAGAAAGAAGGCTGTTGAAAAAGGTTTTAACATTTTCCCACTATGATTTAACCTTTTACTAGATGAAAAAAATTAAGACTTGTCCACACTGAAAGCATTTGCAGTTAACCAACTGAAAGTGGCCGAAAGGTTGGGATTTGTATTTGGAAGGGTAGGAAAAAATGAGGAGAAGAGAAAATGTTGGTAAACAGAATTTTCTCCATTTCCCACAATGTTTTCAAAAGCCCCTTTCATCACGGTTTTCAAAACTTGGGATTGTGTGGTAACAGATTTACCTGTGCAAAGATAAATTCCAGGGTTTGATCAACATTTCATTTGATGTCTCTTACTCTTTACCAAACAACAAAATTTTAGACTTGACCAAATTGAAAGCATTTGCAGACGACACATGGAATGTAGCTCAAGTGATGATTTTTGTCTTTGATAGGGTAGAAAACATTGTGGGATAAGGAGCAAATGCTGGTTACCAGCATTTTCTCCTTTTTCCACAATGTTTTCAAAAGCCTTCTTCTTCAAGGTCATTAAAACTCAGGATTGTGTGGTAAAGAGTTAAATGCTTCTAGTTTTGACAAGCCTTAAAGTTTGCCATCTAGAAAAGGTTACAAGAAATCATTGTCCCACTTACATGCTTCTTCTGTAAATCCTCTAGGCATTTCTTTGTCTTTACCAGCTCATTTACAATGTTCTTGAAGTAAACCTCCGAAACCCCATTATTGTCTGAATTCCTTTCTTCATAGGACAGGGACAATGGCAGTATCTCTGCTTTCTCAATATATTCTTTTTCTTTCTGCTCCCCTACAGGGCCCCTACACTCTGACCTTGACAGTGACTCTCCAGATTTACTGCTGTCTTTCCGCCCATCCACAGACAGGTTATGTGAAGACACATGACAGGTAGTTGATTCTGATGATTGACTTTCATCTAGATCTGGAAAGATGAAAATTTCAGGATTTGACTTCCTTTTTGAGTATCTCCCATTCACCCCACCAACTGGGTCAGATATGGCCCGTGTCAAAGGGCTTTTCTTTTCACTGTTACCCAATAGTGGCAGGAGTAGTTCAAACAGTTTTTCTACGGGAATGGTGACAGTACCCTGTGAAGACTTTTGTCCCTGTGCAGCCACTGCTTTGTTAAGGGCAGCCATCTCTATTTTTATGAAGTAGTCTGAAGGTAAGAAAAGAGACATGTAAAGTCCACTCTTAATTCAATCCTTTACCACACACTCTAGAATTTTGATGACCCTAAAGAAAGAGGCTTTTGAAAACATTGTGGGAAAAGGAGAAAATGCTGGTCATTTTCTCTGTCTACCACCATGGGTGTGACCCTACTAGACCTTTGTCACCTACGCTGACTACGGACCGCGGACACATGACCGCGGATTTTTAAAAGGGGTTGTCTCAAAGTAGTAAAATGAAAAAAAAAAAAGGAGGGAAATAACATCTCTCAAACATTTATTTTCATGTAACAAATTATGCATTATCTGCTGCATTGTCTGAGCTTATTCGGAGTTGACGTAGAATTTTTGGACCTTTCTTTTCATGAATTCCTGGTTGGATCTGATAATGTCTGCCAGAGATCACAAACTGGATATCAATAAGTCATATGAAGGGTATTGTACATGTAGTATCGTACCTCAATTTGCACGAAATTATCTATCTTAATTCTCTTCTTTCGTTAAAGGGAAACTACGTTGAAATAAACGTGATTTTGTGGTTAAATCTATTTAGTTTTAACACTGAGAAATGGAGAAGTCACTTGTTTTGAGTAATTACTCCATTTTCTTCAACCGCCATTTCTATGGCCATGTCAACCCCGGCACACCAACACCCTCAAACTCATAACTCCTCCCCCCCACACACACACAACGACAACAACAACAACTGCAGCACTGACCAAGAGGTTAGAGAGGGGAACGACGACGTGAGTTTGAAACCTGCCTAGTCATACCAAAAACATAGTTTGTAAAATAGAAGATAGAAGAAAATAGAAGTAATGACTCCCCTCCCCGCACCCCCGCCGGGCCTTGGCCTTGGCTGTCAGGATTACGGAGACAGCACTAGGTCTGGCTTTCCAGTGTCAGGATAACGGACTGGGCAAATCTTGTTTAAAAAGTCAAGGAAAACACACGGATAGGTAAATTGTGGCCGTATCTAACTGGAAAGTTGTTGAAAAGGGCAAACAACTCTAATTACAACAATTCCAAAATCGCTTCGCTATGTTTTAAATATAACTTGTTAGATTTTGATCCTGAAGAGGTGATTTGAACTTTATCAATATTTGTTCTTTATTCCACAGAATATGCGCCCAACAAGAAAAAGACATCTGCTTTCCATAATGCCAGTGCTGTATCAAGTACAACTAAGCATGTATATATATATTTTTTTTCAATTGCTAAATTTTTTCATCTGCTTTCACAACCCCTACCATGTACAATGTAAGACTAAGTGTTGACGCCAGGAACAACAACATATAAAAGACGTGTTTTCCTTGTTTCCAGAGGATTGTCGATAATTCTATTATCAAATAGGGGAGACAACTGAGACACGCATTCAGTTGATCAACATTCTTGACGGTCGTGATATTCAAAACAACAGACGTGCATATAAACTGTCAGTTCTTAATGTTCAGGGTTCTTTTATTTCTAGTGCGGTTGCGACAACATCCTAGCTTGTGTTTCTGCGTTTCCTTTCCAGCATACTTAAGGTTATTGTTTCCTCAATTAAAGGAACGTTTACTCCATGTTTCAACTTTTATATTGCTTTTTTCATACGCTGGCTCTTTAGAAGTCAGTGGCTAGATCTATTCGGGAAATTACACAAAATCCCCTCAGCAGTCGGAGCCAGTTGATGGGACATCGCAACAAATAAACATGTCTGCGATAGAACCAGAGAAACAGTGCCATTCAGATCATCAGAGCTGCCATGTTATGCATTAAAGATAGAGACAGACAGTAATGGAAAGAACTGTATACTGAAAGCAGATTTCGCACAAATGCACAGCAGCTCGCCTTCTTGGCAAAGATTGGCCCTTGAGAAGAACTTGACTTCCCTGCTGACTGCATTTACTTGCAGATGAAATACAGTTCTAATTAATATCCTATACTTACAGCTTTCACAGCAGCCCGACTAGGAAAAAAAAAAAAAGAAATCGAACTGCGGAAACGTCAAACGTTTAATCGACACTTAAAAGCATATAGTGTGACAGTCAAACAAACATTAGCTAGTCTAAGGTCATACAAGGCAACTGGCGCAGTTTGGAGACACTCTAAGCAACTTCTAGACAGAACAGTCATGATTTGTGTTGGTCATGTCTGTCGACATAAAGAAATTAGGTTGAACCATTGAAATAGCAAGTTAAGCTTACTAACTTATTATTTGTTATAGTTCTCCTTTAAATTCTGCTCATTACTGCATTATTTCATTTGAGACATCCCCTTTGAAAAGTCCGCAGTCTGGGGTCCGTAGTACGCGACGGTGACAAAGGTCTACTAAGACAAGTTAGTCCTATTATCCGAGACATATTACATTTGTAATCTGCAAAATCTTTCAAAGGATAAGACCCAAATTTTGTTGTCTGATTCTTTTCCAAAGACTCTGGTGTTTATACAAATTCAGGGCTTTATCCAGGCGTTTTGGGAAAAGGCCCCTGTCCAAATTGGGAAAAAAATCATCGACAAAATGTCAAAATTGGGAAAATAATATTGACAAAACATAAAAAGTTTGAAACATATTTAACCTTACAATAAACTACTAAATCAATACTGTTTTTTTTTTCTTCCTCCAAACTTCTTTCTTTTTGGATGTTTCTCTGTAGTCTTTCATACTAGTTCCAGTCTCTAAGCTGTAAGACAACACCCCCAACCCACGTTAAGTAGGATTTTTTAATTCTCTTATTAAGATATCCGTTTTTCTGGTGAATGAACAGAGGAATTATTTCATGTTTTATTTTCAATGCAAGTCAGCTAATAGAAGTCATTATCAAGGCTAAACAAGACAGATTGAAGAGCCTCTGATCGGTTAAGGTCTTTTTTGGCAATGTTTTGTCATGTGTTTTCGTGGTTTTTTTCCATGATGATTAATCTTCGAAAATGATTTTTTGTGTGTTTTGACATATAAAGAAAGACTGATAAATCGTCCTTTTCTGAGGCAGATCTAGTACAGTATTGGAAAAAAAAAACTGTTAAAAATTAATTGTGAAAAGGATACTTCACACTAGATTATTGCGTTATATGACTTCGGGCGTGTCAATAGTCCCACAGCCATACGGATACCGGCTCTTTAATTAACATCTTGAATTTATAACCCATAACTGATGACTTTAAAAGTCCCAAAATGAATTAGCTTGCTTTTTATTTGATTATCCATTTCGGCCGACGACAAGCTCTGCTCACAAATTAATCAGACGATCACTTTGCTAAGACAAAGAGGACGCACAACCGCTCGAAATTTGAGAGGAAAAAACTCGTGGTCTAGATTAGGTTGGATATTTTTCATAACATGTTCCTGTTTCAGAACTATTATTATAGGAGCTTGTTATTATAGGAGCTGGGTTCTTTGTTTTTGCTTTACAAAACTCCACTTCGCTGCATATACGCGAGGCGGTTGCTAAGAAGTAAACATGCTATTTTTACGACGTGTAAACCAATAACGGTTTACAGCCAGACAATTGATCTATGCATGAATCGATTGAAAATATACGGACGCAGTCTATAGTTCATTCGCCCCCGAATAGTTTCGTACCTACAATACGACGATTGTCGATTTCCTGCTTGAACTGTGGTCAATGCCTGCAAATTTGTGTGTCAGGAAAAACCCTGGCTGATACATCAGACTTGTTTTCTTTTACTAGCGTCTAATTGGGAATTCTATTTTATGGAATTGGGAAAAAAATACACTTTTTGCGATTGGGAATGGGGCCGAAATTCGGCCCCATAGTATAGGAAGAAAATCCCCTGAAATTATAGTCAATAATAACAGATAACATGCATTCCACTGCATGCTCATGGCAGTCAGTTAAAGCATCAAATTTCACCAGTGTTGTCATTTTCAATACTATGACCTAGGGTGATATTGGGGTATTTTCCCAAATTTACACGCAATGGTATTGTGAGGTGAAGATAATCATAAGGTCCTCTGTTCAATACCCAGGAGCGGTTGTCAACTTTGGGTATGTTCACTGACCCATACATTTGGTGCGAGTCCTGATGTAATTTGCTGGAGCAGAATCAATGTTGGTTCGTTGGTTGTATTGGGGTTTAACGCCACTTTAACAGCTAAGGTCATATCATGGCGGTCGGTGACGCACATGTGTTTCCTGGCTTTCTCACACCAGTACTAACACAACTTTCTTTCCAAAGCCACCGACTACTTTTCTCACATGCTTCAGCAGAGGTGAGAGGTGAAAATACACCAGAAAGAAAGTTCGCCTCAACCGGGTATCGAACTCACAACCACCAGGTCATGAGTCCAACACGCTCACCACTGAGCCACCCAGGCGGGCGGAGCAGAATCGAGAGAGATATGTATAAGTTGCAAGAACACATCATACCCAGTTGACTGAACCAAAGAACCAGTTTACATTTTTTCCAAATTACCTGAAAAATTATAAATAACTGTCAAAGGATTTCATCAGTGTGACGTAGTGGCTGTTTAAGAATAAAAAGGATTACCTTATTTGTAGGGCAGGCCTGAAAAACGCATTGGAGATTTTTTGACGAAATGGAAATTGTTTTAACGAAATGGAAATTTGACATGGTCCAAAATTAACATTTTAATGAATGTTTTTATCATAAAATGTTAAGTATTGATATTAATTGAATAATTTTGGAATGAAAATTACTTTACCTAGGTACTATTTTGCCATTTCTTACCAGTTTTCTCTTATCCTCTTTGTAGACCTTGCGAAATGAAAATGGGTGGTGAAATGGAAATAATCATTGGTATGACTTTTTAGGGAATTGAATAAAGAGACAATACAAATGATAAACAATATCATTTTAATAATTCTTAAAATAAGTTTATGCAGTTTCGGTAATGCATGCTTCTTCCTATTTTAGAATTTCTTTACTAGCTATTTACCTGTGCAAAATGGACACTGGGAGGACAAAATGGAAACTGTTGCAGAACAATATTAAAAGAAGAAAACTCACATAAATTGCATTAGAAATGGGACTTCAAAGATGAAATGGAAATCATTAAGTACCATGTATGAAAAACAGAAAATCTCCATTTCGTCCCAGAAAGAAGGTAATAGTGTGTTTATGCTTATGATCATACTGTGGTGATCTATTGCTCAAAGGCATACTATTTCCTTCTACATTGCAGGAAATAACATTCAAAACAATTGAACAACTATTATTTAATGTTTTCATAGGCAAACAATTACGTTTTTAAACGTTTTATATCCCTATGATTTCCATTTCGTCAAACAATTTCCATTTTGTCCGTTTAGTCGAAAAATTTCCAATGCCTATTTCAGGCCTACTGTTATTTGCATTTACATGTACAATTTATTTCATTTTCGTAGATCTAATTGACCATCAATAATTTGCACTTGAATTTTTTTTTGAGTGCTTGTAAATTCAGTTTACATTTTCCAATTCTGACTTGCATTTTGGAAGTAAATAATTAATATGTGGGATTTCAAACCCTTACTCTTAATTTGTCCATCATTTAATTTTTGTTATAGAAAACCGTATGGCATGTCATTGCTTGTTTTGATGTTCATGTTTGAGTTTTTGTGTTTATATCAATTTGTCTCTAAACTGCTGTGAAAAACTTGAAGGACTAGTTGGATATGTTGTAATCGGTGTTGGGTAGACTCACGACCAGTTGCACAGCTAGCTCAGTTGGTAGAGCTGTGGTACTAGTATTCCACGGGTCGTGGGTTCGAGTCCCACGTCTGGCAAACTTTTCTCCCCTAATTTACTTCATTGGCGACAACGTCAATTGGTGAGTGTTGGTATGTGGCACCGGCGGTCCGTGGGGACTGGAGGGGAAGTTGTTGACTCCCAGAAAATCAGGAGGGGGAGGAGTGTTGTAGTTGACGTTGGGTAGACTCACGACCTTTTGCACGGCTAGCTCAGTTGGTAGAGCTGCGGTACTAGTGTTTCAGGGATTGTGGGTTCGAGTCCCACATCGGGCACGCTTTTCTTCCCCGATTTACTTCATTGGCGACGAGGTCAATTGGTGAGCGCTAGTATGCGGCACTGGCGGTCTATGGGGACAGGAGGGGGAGTTGTTGACTCCCAAGATATCAGGAGGGGGACGAGTGTTGTACTCGGCGTTGGGCAGACTCACTCAGTTGGTACAGCTGCAGTACTAGTGTTCCTGGGGTCGAGGGTTCGAGTCCCACGTCAGGCACACTTTTCTCCCCCCGATTTATTTCATTGGCCACGAGGTCAATTGGTGAGCGTGGGTATGCGGCCTGTGGCGGTCCATGGGGACTGGAGGGGGATTTGTTAAAAAATTAATACACCGGCGTTTTATTTTGTAATGTTTTACTTTGTACGAATGTGTCTGGGTACGATATGAATACTAATTTTAAAGTTTTGACTAAACTCCATCATACATCCACGCTGCAATTAAAGACCAATATACAATTATTATATAACATGAAAAATTCTGGGAACATTCAGTTTCAAAGAGATATAAAGAGAACTTGATTGTTCCGGGAAATTACCGTCAACTTTCGATTTCTATTCACTTCCGGTTTTAGTGGAAGGGACAAAACCGCTGACATTTTATTCGCACCGACATCACCAAGGTAGTACACGTGTGAATTATTCCCGAACTATTATACCATTTATTTATTCTTTACCAGACGACAAAGTTGTAGACTTGTCCCATTTCAGAGCCATTGCAGATTACAAATTAATAGTGATTCGAATTATAGAATTTGCTTTTGAAGGTTGGAAAACATTGTGGGAAATAGAGAAAATGCTGGATCCCAGCAACTTAGAACTACTTTTCGCACAATTCCTCAAACTCTGGGTAGTTAAAACACAGGAACGTGCAGCAAGGGGTTAAAGTAACGAAAAACGATATAACTGCCGATTTCCTGGACATAAATCTTGCATGCTATTCAAATGGCCTGTAGACTGTACATAGCTGACGTCTGCAACTGCTTTTCATTTTAAAATAGATCTAGAATCTAAATTTTGCTGTTTGGTAAAGAGACAACAAATGCGTGATAGAAACGCTTGAAATAATCGTCGCAAAAGCAAAGCAAAAATGGGGTACAACAAGCAATTACAACTTGGCCACAATGTTTTCAAATATGGTCTGTGCCTGCAGACGTCTGCAAGACAAAGAGGTAACGGACTGAAACAAAACCGAAAGTAGATGTACGTTGACTTCCTTATTTTACAGTTTGTAGGCTACATTCATTCTTGTGTACAGTTTAAGCTGATTGATAACAGACAGGGCTATTGGAAAGAATTGGTGCTCAAAAGTAAGTTATTAGAATTAGATCTAGAGATACGTATGACTAATTATACTAGGATTTAGAGTTAAAAATTTTATTAGGAAAAACCTACTTGTAATTTGAAGCATTTTTTTGCCGAGATGTTGAAACAAAAATTTTGAAGGTAGGCTATCCTGTTATTTTAAAACGTCCCACAGTCCAAACGTCCAAATTTTGGTCATTAACGTCCCTATTTGGCCCCAGATTTGGTTAAAACGGCCCACAGAACGTCGACCCCATTCATGTTTCCATTTTTTTTTTAACTTTATTTTACTCCTTTTTTTTTTTAAACATTTTGGGCATTTGCACTTTTTGCGGGTGATGGTGTTAAGTTACTGTCATGATTCTTTAGAGTAATCGAAGGTTTCGTTGATCAGTACTACTTTCAGCTACCTCAGATGATACCACAACCGAAACCATAGTTTCTAAATGGTTAATGGGTAACAGTTTATGCAGACTGCACAAGCGGTCATTGCTTTCCACACAATGTAAATGTTTGGTTACGTATCAAAGGATAAGGGTTTACTTTGCATTGATGAGAACAAAGTCCGATTTCGAATCCATTTACTAATTGGGTGGAGCGGTGGTTATAAATTATTCAGTATTTTCCAAATCGCACCCAGCACCGTCTTTGTTTCTTGTGCTTATAAGCTGTGGGCGGTGCTGTTTGTATTCCAGCCTTAGTCTGGTACGCCGCCGCGCTACAAGAGTACGTCCTGATAACGTATTGGTAGGGGCAGGTAATCCAGACTATTCCAGCCTCTGCTGTTGCCGAACAAAACTTTGTTCATGCAAGGCCTTCTCGCTCTTCTCGATTTCTATGAAGATGTAGCACAAGATGGCAATTGTTACTTCCTCGGTCGTTATTGGCATGTTGTCACTTCAAAAGTTCGAGGATGACTCATTTTCAACTGAAAATTGAAGAATTTATATACTGGGGTGTGTCTTCTGTTCGAATTCTGGAGCAAATTCTTGGAGAATATTTGAAATTTGTAGTAGGTCCGAAGCTGCCGGTGTAGTTCCTCGTAGTTCGTTGTAAATCGCAGTCCTTTATTCATAGAAACTGGGACAGTCAGTGTGGATCGGGATGCTTCGTAGTACCTGGGCTCTAAAACTAGGCGTACCACGGGAAAAAATCGGGGTGAAAGCGTAGTAAATCGTAGTACTATATTGTAGTAAGTCGTAGTACGTCCGGGAAAAAAATCGTTGTCCTTCGAGAAATATGCCCTGAAGGTCAATTGAACGGCTCGTTTTCGTACTGATTCGAGAAAAAACGCTGTACTAAGATTTTTTGGGGATTCTGGCTCTGTGAGAACGAGGGGTAACTTAATCTGCGCCTGTCAGGTATATATAATAGTATGCACGTGTATATATGTTACATCACAGTTTGAAAGTTGAATGTTGACTAATCAACTAACCCTGTTCAAAACTATCTCCAAATAAATTATAAAATAAGATTATCAAAATCAACACTGAAAGGGTGGTACTCCAGTCTAGGAGCGGGATTTTTATACGACAAAGAAGAATGATTGGCTGACACGCTTGACTGACTTTGAACATATAATTATATAGTATTTTCACGTAGCAACTTAGACTGATTCAAAGAACAATTGAATACAGAAAGTTTTAAGCAATGTATTTGTTACTATTGATTCGGATTAAGGACCTATATTCAGAAACAGTGCAAGTGACATTTGTACAGATGAATTATTTTGGGAACAACAAAATTGGCTTTTTTTGATTTGCATGCAGGACAATGAAAAAAAGGGAGTTTTTCCAGACAATTGCTTCTTTACCCAAAGTAAGCCACGAACTAGTTGGACATAAAACGCCGACCAAGTATTGAAATATACAGGAACTAAAGACCCAAGGTTATAAGTGCTGCTCAGGCTGACTTTATTGGAAGCCGGCTCTTGAAGCCGACTTCCAGTAGGAATGCTTTTTTTTTATGCACATGGGGAATTTTGGGATACATCATTGCACAACTTTTCCGACATATTCACTCAAATACTTTTAATAGTATGTTGCTATTAAGCTCAAAATTATGCATTTGTTTTGTATATACTGTTGAGATGAATTTCGAGCATGAAAAGTAAAGATTTCGTATTTATAGATATTTATTTAATAACTGATTAATGATTGACCCCACAGGCAGCGTAACTCTTCTTGAACTAGTATAGACTGGTTACCTCCCCTGATACTACTATACGTGTAATACACGATACAACAAGGGACCAGTTTAAAACTGGTAGATTAGCGCAATATTAGGCATTTTTTTTTCCTTATGCTGTTCACATAAATTGCGAGCATGAAAACTACAGATTTTGTATTTGAACTCTTATTTCTAAAAACGCTCAAAAAGATTTTAATCGGGATATCTCGCGCAACTCTGAAGAATTTCTACTAAATTGCGCCAGATATCCCAATTAAAATCTTATTGAGTGGCCTAAAAATCTCACTCTAAAGAACGCACCTCAGTTTTTGTTTTCATCACGTGACAATGAGAAAGCGGTACGCTTGCAATTAAAGCTGCTCTTCCACATATTTTGATAAAAAAATCAAAATTTTGAAAAACGCATTTCTTATACATACTTTTTTGTAAGAATGTACCTTTTTTGTGACAAGCCTTGCATACTCAGAGCACAATTGAGACACACTAAATCCTTGGGCATTTATTTATGAGCCATGCTCTGTGAAAAGGGGGCTTGATGCATTTGCAGAAAGTATTGGCCCAGGTTAGCCTGCGTAGTCCGCGCAGGCTAACTTGGACCGACACTTTTTGCTTTGGTAATTTTTCTGCATGTCAAAAACCAGTGTACCTCACGTTTCAGTTGGTTGCTAGACAAAATGGATTTTATGGATCCATAAATATGTGATGACTTGCTTGAATTATGGATGACAGAGATACATTAAGTCCCCTTTTGCCAGAGCATGTCTCATATGTTTTAATAACCCTGAGGAAGAAGACTATTGAAACGTAGTTGCAGGAGGACAAAATGCTGGTTACCATCATTTTCTCCTTTTCATACAATGTTTTCTACCCTTTCAAAGGTCTAAAGTTAGGCTGGAAAGGAAATGTAATGGAACTTTTGATGTAGCGTTTAAGGGTATTGCACTTATTCTTGTGGCTTTAGGGCTCCAGCCAAACTTGGGTTTTGCACCTAGTTATAAATGACCCTCGACAGCTTTTGACTGATGTTGTACATCATTGCACTTGAGCCATGCTCTGTGAAAAAGGGTCTTAATGAATCTGGGAAAAGTATCAACCCAAGTCAGCCCGCTTGGACTGTGCAGGCTGACCTGGGCTGAAACTTTTCGCTATTGGTAAATTTTCTGTATATTTAAGGACCAGTCTACCTGGTGATTAAGTTGATTGTATTAAAAAAGAGGCTACATGTATTGTTGATTTTTAATTATGTGATGGCTTGCTTGGTATCATGGATCACGGAGATGCATTAAACCCCCTTTTGCCAGAGCATGGCTCATTTACATGTTCAACTATTACATTGTAAGGGGGCTATTCAGATTTTCATAGTCAAACCAAACTTGAAAATATTTTATTGCTCAATTTAGAAAGGCAATAGCTGACTAAGAATCAAGAAATAAAGCAAGAAGCAAAGGAAAAACAAATTGATGGTACTTCTTCAATGGATTAGTTAGCCTCTAAACTCTGTACCCTACAACAGAATTTAGAACTTGTCCAAATTCAAAGCAGTTGCAGACGACAAATCCAATTTGGTTATAATGATGAGATTTGTCTCTAAAATGGTAGAATGCATTGTAGGAAAAGGAAGAAATGCTTGTGATAAGCATTTTATACTTTTATTGCAATGGTTGCAGAAGCTTTTTACTTCAGGGTCACCAGAACATATAATTGTTTAGTGAAGGATTAAATCTTTACCACATAATCCCAACTTTTAGCGACCCTGAGAAAGAAGCCTTTTGAAAACATTGTTGGAAACGGAGAAAATGCTGGTAACCAGCATTTTCTCCTTTTCCCTTAATGTTTTCTAACCTTTCAGAACAATTGCAATCATTTTAGCCACATTGAAATTGTCGTCTGCAAATGCTTTAAATTTGGACAGGGCTAAAATTTTGGACAGTATTGTCCAAATTCAAAGCAGTTGCAGACGACAAATTAGATTTGGTTATAATGATGAGATTTGGCTCTGAAATGATAGAAAGCATTGTGGAAAAGGAGAAAATGCTTCTGACAAGCATTTTATACTTTTCTCGCAATGGTTTCAGAAGCCTTTTTCTTCAGGGTCATTAATTAGAACATGTAATTGTTTGGTAAAGGTTTTTTAGCTTTTGGCTAAAATTTTGTGAAGGCTTGTTGGAATGTCAAGTGATCATGCAATAATATGCATCAGCTACAGCAGAGCTCCAGATAGAGGGAGTGATTTTGATTTCAAAATTGAAAATATTAATCAGTCTCCACTAAACCCCATGTTATGGGTACTCATTAGAATCGTCTCATGGAGACGATTCTAATGAGTAACCAGCATTTTCTCCTTTTCCCACAATGTTTTCTATCCTTTCCAAAACAAATTTCAATTTTTGAGTCACATCTATTTTGTCGTCTGCAAATGCTTTTAATTTGGACTAGTCTAAAAGTTTGTCGTTTGGTAAAGAGTTAAACAAAAAATAGGAATCACAGCAAAAAAAAAAATCTTAATTGGCCCCCAAATTGTTGCAGTCGGTAAAATTTTCTATTGGGTCTGTATTCACCAACCATTCTTAAGAACATTCTTAGTCTTATTTTCCAGAATTTTTAATTTAAAAGTAACACAACTTCTGATAAGCGAGTTATTCCTAAAGCACCTTCCTCGTTGACGGTAACAAAAAAATTGCCGGCTTCTTTGATGCTATGCATCAAAAATTTGTCTTGTCCAGTTTTGCGGAAGTGTAGATAAGATCAGGTATTTTTTTTTTTCGCGGGGAGTAGGATGGGGGGGGGGTACGCATTTATAACCGCGACCGTTTTGTTGTTGTCATGAATTCGTGTCGAATGGTTTAAAGAACACTAAAATATCAGCTTTACACATGCAGTCTTTTCAGAGATCGTATTCACAGTGTAGGACCGGAAGTATGCATTGTATTTGACTTGGGATTCTGTACAGTGAAGATCTGTCACTTGGTGTTAAAAATTGTGTTCACACGGTAAGTTAAGCTGGTGCCTTCTCATTTATTTTGGTATTTATTATAAAATATTCATATCCAGTTATCTTTATGTTATGTATAGACCATATCAGGAACACGTAGGTGCGCTGTGCACCTTCCTTATAGCAATAGGGATGCCTTAATCATAGGACCGTGCTAAAAAAAAAATACAGATGATTTTGTTCCAACATAATGTCGTTTTTACTCGATTACTCAGCGTTAAAAACCTGTTTTCTCAACGGAAAGTGTATAAACAGTTTCTTTATTAATATTTTTTGTGAAAAAACGTCACAATTTGGAAACAAACGGTCGACTGCAATATTCAGTATTCCTTATCGATCATTTAAAATGGCATGTTGAGAAAGGAAATTTGTACAGTCTCTTGTTTAAACGATTAATAGATCTCGAGCAATTGTAAAACCGAAAATTTCTCAACGTGCTGTTTTAAACGAAGGATAATGAAGATTTTATTCGACTTTGTTACCGAACTTGACATATTTTTACAAAAATATGAATAAAGAAACTGTTTATACTTTTTCTGTTGAGAAAACAGGTGTTAAAGGTTGAGTAATCAAATAAAAACTACATCGTTTTGGTACAAAATCATCTGTATTTTTAGCAAGGTCAACTGATTAAGGCATGCCCATTGCTGTAAGGAAGGTTCACAGCGCACCTACGTGTTCCTGATATGGTCTATACATAACATACAAATAACTGGATATGAATATTTTACAATAAATACCAAAATAAATGAGAAAGCACCAGCTTGACTTACCGTGTGAACACAATTTTTAACACCAAGTGACAGATCGTCACTGTTCAGAATCCCAAGTCACAGATCGTCACTGTTCAGAATCCCAAGTCACACACAATGCACATACAATGCATACTTCCGGTCCTACACTGTGATTTTACAATAAGTATGTTCTGCGCAAAGCAGGGATGGGTGAAATTCTCGAATCATTCTGTTGATTCACGATACACCAGGGTTGGTAATTGGAAAGAATGAATGCCTTCAACTGAACTATTGGCCTAGAAAGTTTAAGATACTTGTAAGAATCATATTAGATTTTCACAACAAGTATGTCAAAATTCTGAGAGATGGGGATATAAAATAGAAATACAGTTACAATGTATATGTGTAAAATTTATATTTACACCTTTCAACACCTATCTTCGGTCTATACCAGCTAATTTATAAGCGAGTACCTACTAATAAGGGAGTAGAAATTTTCAGCTGTATGCCAATAATCCCGTCTCACGCCTTCAGTTTTTAGCTCACCTGAGCACAACGTGCTCAAGGGGAGCTTTTAGGATCACCCGGTGTCCATCGTCCGTCGTTCGTCGTGCGTCGTTCGTCGTGCGTCGTCAACAATTCTTTAAACATCATCTCCTCGTAAACCACTGGGCCAATTTGGACCAAACTTGGCAGGAATGTTCCTTGGGAGGTCCTCTTTAAAAATTGTTCACAAAATTTGATTCCATCAAAAACTCTGGTTGCCACGGCAACGAAATGGAATTTTCTAAGAAATTCTTTAAAAATCTTCTCCTCTGAAACCGCTGGTCAGATTTTGAAATAATTTCACAGGAATGTTCCTTGGGCGACCCTTTTCAAAAAGTGTTCGCGAAATTTTGTTCTTTCAAAAAACATGGTTCTGGTGAATGGGGGCTACTTGCACTATACAGAAATGAAGAAATTCTTAAAAATTCTTCTTCTCTGAAACGGCTGGTCAGATTCTGAAATAATTTCACAGAGATGTTCCTTGGGTGACCCTTTTCAAAAATTGTTCGCAAAATTATGATCCGTCAAGAAACATGGCTCTGGTGAATGCGGGCTACTTGCACTATACAGAAATGAAGAAATTCTTAAAAATTCTTCTTCTCTGAAACGGCTGGTCAGATTCTGAAATAATTTCACAGAGATGTTCCTTGGGTGACCCTTTTCAAAAATTGTTTGCGAAATTATGATCCGTCAAGAAACATGGCTCTGGTGAATGGGGGCTACTTGCACTATACGGCCATGAAGAAATTCTTAAAAATTCTTCTTCTCTGAAACGGCTGGTCAGATTCTGAAATAATTTCACAGAGATGTTCCTTGGGTGACCCTTTTCAAAAATTGTTTGCGAAATTATGATCCGTCAAGAAACATGGCTCTGGTGAATGGGGGCTACTTGCACTATACGGCCATGAAGAAATTCTTAAAAGTTCTTTTTCTCTAAAACCGCTCGTCAGATTTTGAAATAATTTCACAGGAATGTTCCTTGGGTGACCCTTTTCAAAAACTGTTTGCAAAATTTTGATCCGTCAAGAAACATGGCTCTGATGGCTGTGGGCTACTTACACTATACGGACATGGAGAAATTCATTAAAAATTCTTCTTCTCTGAAACTGCTGGTCAGATTTTGAAATAATTTCACAAAAATGTTCCTTAGGTGACCCTTTTCAAAATTTGTTTGCAAAATTGTGATCTGTCAAGAAACATGGCTCTAGTGGTGGGGGCTATTTGCACCATAGGGACATGAAGAGGAATTTCTTAATTCTTCTTCTCTGGAATGGCTTGTCAGATTTTGAAATAATTTCACAGAAATGTTCCTAGGGTGACCTTTTTAAAAAATTGTTAGGGTAATTTTTATCCGTCGAAAAACAACAGCCAATTGTTGGCACCTGCATGTGGTGCTCTTTTTTGACTTCTGTTTTTAGCTCACTTGAGCACAAAGTGCTCATGATGAGCTATTGTGATCGCGCTGTGTCTGGCGTCCGTAGTGCGGTGTGCGTCGTCCGTCGTCAACTTTTTACCTTGTGTACGCTCTAGAGGCCACATTTTCGGTCCGATCCTCATGAAACTTGGTCAGAATGTTTGTCTTGATAAAATCTGGGACGAGTTTGAAATTGGGTCATGTGTGGTAAAAAACTAGGTCACTAGGTCAAATCTTAGAAAAACCTTGTGTGCACTCTAGAGTGACCCTGGAGTGAAATTTCGCCTATTGACTCAGGTGAGCGATCCAGGGCCATCATGGCCCTCTTGTTAGAAGTTCATATATCAACCTTTTTAAAGGGATTTTTTAAAAACATATTTAGTACTTACAACAAAAAATAATTTAATGATATAGTAATCAGAAGCTCTTTTTTTCTTCTCCAAGTGAAGTTATTATAAAATCAATATATACTAGGACGAAATAGAAACGCCGGGTAACCTATTAAGATAGTTTTAAAGGATATAATGTAATATTACATTATTAATGTCATCGTTAAAAGGGGGTTAATTTTCGCTTAAACAGCATAGAAAATCGATTGAAACTTCACCAACTGGTTCCATACAGATGAAATTTTATACAAAAAATGAATATAATAATGTAATATTACATTATATCCTTTAAAACTATCTTAATAGGTTACCCGGCGTTTCTTTTTCGTCCTAGTATATACAGGACGAATAAAGCATCGCGTTTGGATATACATGTACTTTTTTCAATCGTGGGACGTTTTAACCCAAATTGGGGTGTTTTGATTGTGGGACGTTATAACTTGAAAAGTTTTGAATGGAACCCTTATTGAAGGACGGAGATCCAAGATCAGACTGCACATATTCTTTGCTGTCTGTTCTTGATCTACACTTTAAAAAAAGCGCTCTGTCCTGGGTATTCTATATATATATTGGATGTGAAGGAATTTCAAACAAATAATAGATCTATACATGTAAATCATTAGTCTGAGGTTGTGAGAGAAGTAAGTTTAATTCATGTAACTTTAAAAAATGCAAGTGCAAAAAAGGGAAGACCGGGGCTAGTTCGACCTGATTTTAGAAAAATATCATTTTTTTTATTTTTTACTATCACGGATACGTATGCAAGTAAATGATTTACAGCCTTACAAGCAATGACGCATACCTTCTGTTGTCATTTTGCGAATACAATGTAGGTCTACGGGTATTTTTTTTTTTGGTAAAGAGATTGGGTTGTGACGGACAAACTTGGCCCACGTTGAGTAAGTTCGGCTCACAGAAACTCATCTGAAGTTTTAACGTATTTTGCAGTCCAGTTCCGTATATAGCAGAAAAGTAACACAATTTTTACCGGGTTTGATTTTCTGACGTAAATAATATGAATGGGTAAAAGTTAGAATGGATCCGGCTTTTAACATATTACTCACAATAGTAACAATAATAATTGTTCAAGGTCAAGGTCAAAGGAGACACATGGAGTCCTTTGAGAAAGCTGAAATATTTCGACTGTCTCTGTCATTCGAAGAAAGACATCAGAACAATGGGGTATCTGAGATTTACTTCAAGAACGTTGTTAATGAACTGGTGAAAACGAAGAAATATTTACAAGATCTACAGGTGAACTACATTTTTCTTCATTCATACTTTTATAATTATTGGGGTACAATATAAGATCTATTCCATTTATAGCAGATCATGTTGAAAATATTATGGAAAATCAAGGATCTTATATACACATATGTATATAAGATCCCAGGGCAAACGGAGCTATTTCTAGTATATATTTCCAAAATCTCGGTTAAAATTCCTACATCACAAATTTTCAGGCTTGTTCATACTGCAGACATCATCTCAAATGCACTTTAAAATATATCATGTTAAATGTACTTTAAAATAGATTTCGTTTACCTAGTTTTTCAGGGAATCTTAACAAAGACTGGTAATTTTAATTGGAGAGCAAAGATGGCTTTAGCTTTGAAATCTAGATAGTAATCCAGTCAGAAAACACAAGGAATTCCTACTTTTTTGGTATTTTTACGGTAGAACGTCCTATTGCATTGGTAACAGTATAGCTATTTTTACATATCAAATTCCTCCCACAGAGAAAATTTGGGGTCAGAATCTGGTTTACCTCATTAAGATATCAAACACCAAAATTTTGGACTGTACCAAATGGAAAGCATTTGGTGACAACAAATTGAAGCTGAAGTGATGATTTCTGTGGTTGCTAGGGTAGAAAACAATGTTGGAAAAGGAAAAAGTACTGGCTACTAGCATTTTCTCCTTTTCCACAAATGTTTTCAAAAGCCTTTTTTTCGGAGGTTAAAACTCGGGATTTTGTGCTAAAGAGTAAATGCCCATTTAAACGTCGCTCAGTGCCCCTTTTGAAGAGTAGAAAGTTTAGTGGAATAAGAAGACAATGTTATGGAATAAGAAGTAAATACTGTAAACCAGCATTTTCTCCATTACACACTGTTTTCAAAAGACTTTCCTCAGGCTTGTAAAAACCATGGATAGTTTGGAAAAAAGGGCTTCTATATTCCCCTTTAGATTGGTCTTAGTCGATGAGACCTTCTTTCATTGGCCTACTAAGTGATTTATTCCTTGTGTGGGACATTTGAAGGGGAAAAAATTAAACTCACTCTAAAAAGAAGTGGGCAGTTGCAGGACACCTTATCATGAACCACTCGAACTCTCTCTTTTATCTGCCAGCAAACTGCTTTTACCTCTTTTCGTTTTCTACTCTTTAACTCCTTACCCAATGACAAAATTTTAGAATGGTCTAAATTGAAAGTATTTGAAGGCAAAAAATTAAATGTGATCAAGAAGTAAAGTTTGCCTTTGGAGGGGTAGAAAACAATGTGGGGAAAAGAGAAAATGGTTACAAGCATTTTCTACATTTCCCAAATGTTTGAAATGCCTTTTTCCTCATGGCTGTTAAAACTCCGGACTGTGTGGTAAAGGGTTAAAGTCACTTTGATCCGGACATGTATTTTTTTTCACTTTGACACTTTCTTTTTCATATACTCATACTATTCCTTTTCAATTTGTTCTGTTTATTACTCACTCTTTTTCTTTTTTCTTTTTTTATACATGTATTTATTATGTCTTTATTTCTATGTTCTGTGAAAAAATATCAATAATATGTAAAGAAATGGAAATAAAGTTGAAAAATTTACTAGTTTTATGGGGGTTTCTGCAGAAATCCATTGTACAGGACAGACAGGAGAATAAAAAGTTGAAGCATGAACTGCTACGTCTACGTTTCACTGCTCAACACTTACAGGTAAAGCAAATTTTGATTTACCTTATACGAGGGCTGTTAAAAAAATACGCGGAGAAGTGCAAGTCTCTCAAATATTGCTTAAATACAGCGAAATTGATACATATTGTAGACAAATTAATCATGTACTGAAAGAATAAATTTCAAATTATTATTTCAACATCTTACAAAGATATGGTAGTTATGGCAACGTCGTGTTCCAAAACACAGCCCAAAATGCAATAAAACGAAAGCGACTGCCGTTTGGAAAACGACGTGTCTCACCAAATTTTGTCATGATTTGGCCCCAACTCTTGGTATAACGTTCATGAAGTCACATTTACGTTTGACGTCATTTGAGTGTTTGGTGGCCATGTTGTTTATTCAAGTGCGCCGAAATGAGTACTGAACAGAGAACTGCAGTTAGATTTTGTGTTTTAAATGGAAAATCGGGAAAAGAAACAATGGAAATGTTAATCAAGGCATACTGCGATTCAGCAATGAAGAAACTGGCTTTGTACAAATGGTATGCGCGTTATTAAGACGGTCATGAAAGTGTGACATATGACCAGAGGAGCGGACGGTCGACGTTGATAACACAACGTAAGGAGTGCAGTGCAGTCTGCGATTTCTTCTGTTGATTCTGGTGCCGACAGGAAAAAAGCTTCTATTCAATGGTGAAACGATGCAAAAAGTGTATTACTTTTCGAGGAGAGTATTTTGAAAAAGATGGAATTCTGTAGACAGTTATCTTATCTAGGTATGTGAAAGAAACGTTAAATTATAATAAGTAATGCGAATAAAGCGACGTAAAATTGACACTAGATGACGTTGGGCCGTTTTTTTTTTTTCTTTTTTTGACCGATGACGTTGCTATAACAACCGTATCTTAATAAGTTGTTGACATAATGGCATGAAATTTATACTTTCAATACAGAATTAATTTGTCTACAATATGTATCAATTGTGCTCTATTTAAGCCATATTTCAGAGAATGACAGTACTTTTCCGCGTATTTATTGAACACTCCTCGTATTATGTACATTATATGTATTTCGTCCAACACCTACATGTAAAGCAAATACCATACGTTATATACATTTGAGCCGTGCTGTGGCAAAAAGGGGCTAGATGCATCTCCGTGATGCATGATACCTAGGAAGTCATCACATAATTAGGTATTCATAAAATCCATTATGTGTAACAACCAACCGTACCATAAAGTAGACTGATCTTTTGACATGCTGAAAATTGACCGAAAGTGAAAAGTTTCGGCCCAGGTCAGCCTGCGCGGAGTGTGCAGACTGACCTGGGTCGATACTTTTCACAGATGCATTAAGCCTCCTTTTTACAGAGCATGATTCATTTATTTATTGACTTTAAGGTATATGGCCAATCATTTTTAGCTCCACTGGTCGAAGGCCAGCGGACTTACGTTATAGCCCGGTGTCTGTTTTGCGTGCGTTAATTTTTTTTTTCAAACATCTTCTTCTCTGAAACTACCCATCCAATTTTGATGAAACTTCTCAGAAATGATCTTGTCATGGCCCTATTCAGAATTCCTTCAAAGAATTTCATTCCAATGAAAACTCTGGTTGCCATGGCAACAAAACTGAAAAATATTGAAAATATTTAAAAGTCTTTTTGTCAGAAACCATAAGCCTTATGGCTTAGGGCTACCAAATTTGGCATGTAGCTTCATCAAAAAGATCTCTAGCAAATACCTTTAAATTATAGCCCTGGGGTCAAAATTGGTCCCGCCCTGGGGGTCACAAGCTTTACATGGGCTTACATAGGGAAACCTTTAAAAATCTTCTTGTCCAAAACCATAAGGCCTAGGGCTACCAAATTTGGCATGTATCTTTATCTAATAGACCTCTCCTAAATTTCTCAAAATTATAGCCCTAGGGCCAAAATTGGCCCCGCCCCTGGGGTCACAAGTTTTACATAGGCTTATATAAGGAAATCTTTAAAAGTCTTCTAAAGGGATCCTGCGTGGTTCAATGGTAAAGTGTGGGGCTCATAACCTGGAGATCCTGGGTTCGAGTCCCACCTGATCTGATTGGTTTTTTTTCGTGGAAGTGTCCTTGGGTAAGACACTTCAGAGCCCTAGCCTAGTACTGGTGAAACCCAGGAAATACTTGAATTTGTGAAATGTCGCCGTGATATGACGGAAATAATTTTGAAAGCAGCATAAAACACCATTCAATCAATCAAAAATCTTCTAAAGCATACGGTCTAGGGCTGCCAAAATTAACACGAAGCTTTTGATAGACTTTTACCTAGGTTCTTCAAATTATAGCCCTTGGGCCAGAATTGGCCCCGCCCCATTGGTCACATTTTTTTACATGGGCTTATATAGGGAAAACTTTAAAGATCTTCTGGTTTTAAATCATAAGGCCTAGGGCTACCAAAACTTGATCAGTCTTCTTGTTCGAAACCTTTCGGCCTAGAATTGTAATGTTTGGTGTGTATGGTTTATACATATTAGCCAGTGGAGCGATACAAAGCCATCATGGCCCTCTTGTGTTCCGACAGCTTTTCACATTGCCTTTAGTAGTATTTCATTTCTTTCTTAGAAGAAGCTCACTTTTTATTACATAAACTCCCTTATGAGCTAGATAAAAAACATACAAACAATAGAGCAATCACAATAGAGCAATCTGGCAACTTTTACCTAGTTTTAGAATTGAATTTTCTGTCCGCAATAAACACTTAGGCCGGCAATAACAGATTGTCATTTACATAGTTTTAAATGGTATAATTTAAAAATTTAATCTAAATTCATTTTAACACCCACTTTGTTTACTTTTGGCCGTTACAGGGCCTTTCAGTCAAATGTGTATAAAATGAGAGTAAGCATCAAAAACTTAATGCTCAAGTTATCTTAAGACCTACCAAAACACATTTCAGAAATATACTCAAGCAACAAATGTTTTCTAAAAAGTAAAATGCTGTTTTTCAGCTCACCTGCGCATGAAGTGCTCAAGATGAGATTTTGTGATCATGCCATGTCGTCTTTCGTGCATTGTCAACATTAACCTTGTGTATGCTCTAGAGGCTATATTTTCATTCCGATACTCATGAAATTTGATCAGAATGTTTCACTTGGTAACATCTTGGATGGATCTGAAAATATGTCTCGTTGGATCAAAAACTGGGTCACCAGGTCAAATCTTTATCAACCTTTTGTACCCTCTAGAGGACACATTTTCGGCCCTCCACTCAGTCTTGATAATATCTTGTATGAGTTTGAAAAAAGGGTCACATTGGGTAAAAAAAAAAAAAAAAACAGGTCAAATCTTTGAAACACCTCGTGTACACACACTAGAGGACACATTTTCAGCCCAGTTCTTATGAGAGTAAGTCAGAATGTTTGTATTAATGATATCTCAAATGAGTAGAACATGGGTTGTTTTGGGTCAAAAACTAGGTCACCAGGTCAAATCTTGGATAAATCTTGTGTACGTGCTAGAGGCCAAATTTTCCGTTCAATACTTATGAAAGTTGGTCAGAATATTTGTCTTGATGGTATCTGGGGACTAGTGGCAAATGCGTAACAGCAGGTCAAAAACTAGGTCCCAAGGTAAAATCTTCCAAAAAGCTGTGTACCTTCCCGATGCCACATTATAAGTCCAAAACTCATGAAAGACTGTCAGAATGTTTGTCTTGATAATTTCTCAGACATGTTGGAAAATGGGTAATGTCAGGTCAAATAATAGGTCACCAGGTCAAATCTTAAAAAAAGCACTTGTGTACACTTTTGAGGCCACATTTTTGGACTGATACTCATGAAAGTTAGTCAGAATGTTTGTCTGGATAATACTTTGGATGTGTTTGAAAATGGGTTATTTTGGGTGAAGAAACAGGTCACCAGGCCAAATCCGAGAAAAAGCTTACGAACACTCTAGAGGCCACATTTTCACTCCAATACTCATAAGAATTGCTCAGAATGTTTGTTTTAATAATACATGTATCTCAGACAAATTTGAAAAGGGTCCACATTAGGTCAAAAAGTACTTTCTAGGAAAACTTTTTGTACAGTCGTAAGGTCACATTTTCAGTTCAAAACTCATTAAATTTGGTCAGAATGTTGGTCGTGAAGAGATCTATAACCAGTTTGAACACATTGAGTCAAATGCTAGATCATGGAGACAAATCCTAGAAAAACCTTGTGTACACTCTAGAAGTCACAATTTCAGTCCAGTATATATGAGAGTTTGTTAGAGTTTTTGCCTTGATATCCGGAAGAGATTGGAAATGTCTCATTTTGGGTCAAAAAGGCCCTATTGTTTAAGAGTATGCAAAATATTGGGGGAAAATGAGCAGCTGTTTGCTATAATCAATAACTGTTCCTTTTCTTACAATATCACCCAGGTATTTTCTCAGTGGGGGAGTTTGAAGCTGTTTTTGTATAGTAATGAGTCAATTTTGACCAAAGGGCAAACATATCGACTTGTCGAAAATGAAAGCATTTGTAGAAGAAAAATTAAACATCGCAACAATGATGACATTTGTCTTTAACATAGAAAACATTATTAAAAAAGGAGAATGTGCAGTTTACCAACATTTTCTCCTCTTCCCACAATGTTTTCCAAAGCCCTCTTCTCAGGGTCATTTAAGCTTGGGATTACAGGTATTTGGTAAAGTGTTGATGATTTGAGAATCATTGGACCTTTAAGCAAGCATGTACGAATTTGTATTGGACAGAGACAGCACAGGGCCCAAACCGAAGAGATCAAAGACTTAAACCTTAAATTAGAGGCTTATGAGTCCCCTGACATGAATGAGAGTTTTGAGATTGAAACCCCAGAGCACTGTGAATGCAGTGAGATAGCCGTCCAAACTGATTTAGAGTTGGTATGTACTTGTTTTTTTTTTTTTTCTGAATTACTTCTTCCATTTGGACTAAAATCTAAGCATTGTTTTACAAGAAAAATCCAGTGTGAAATATGGACTCGCCAACAAAAATTAAGATTTTGCATGTGAAACTAATGAATTCATATGAAATTACTGTAGCCAGGCATGGAAATGACCAAGGGAGAAATATGATTCAGGAGTGTTTTGGACAGCTGTCATATGATGCGATTACTCTTACAACCTACATGTAATTACCTGATTTTCTGTACGACCTCTCCTATGCCTTCATTTTGCTGACGAAGGTGCCATCTCACATTGGATTTTCTATATTTGAATGGTTACAGTATGGAATATGTAACCTGTGTATCCTCTGTACAATCCCAGTCAATAGCATCCACCTTTACTGAATGTTCTATAGCAATGGACTGCAGAGCTCCAATCTGTTACTACAGTGTTAACACCCTGAAAACACATGAATATTAAGCAAGCTCTTATAAATGAAATACTGTTTTGATAAAACAAGCAAACACGGATATTAGGTCATTGGTTAATAAGACGGGTCTCAGACACAAGTCCTGTGAATCCCGCTTCAGTAAGACTCATCCTAAAAAATGACTATTAACTGTATATTATTACTTTTGTTTCAGTGTCCTATCTGACCCTGCTTAAAGCCGGTTTTCACTGAAACAGACGTAGGCTAGTACAATGCCACAGTAAAATTTTTCTCAGTTCAAAAATGCAACACTAGATGTATACCATACTAGATCTATACTATTTTAGAACGTGATCTCTGCAGTATGGCAGTAATAATGTCTGCAACCCAGACAATGTGATTACCTTTAGCTTTTTAAAGACAGATATTTTTTTTTTAAAATTATCTCCCATAGATTCTTGATTCATGTAAATCACAGGATAAACATTTTTTTCATTGCTCTTACTCACAGGTTGGACCTGCTGGTTCCTTTGTGAACATGCTGCAGCAAAAAATTGAAGACTTAAAACAAGAAAATGTAAGTTGCGAGAACTCTGTGCTTACAGCAAAAACTGATGTTCCAGTACATGTCTTCTTTTTTCTATTCCAAACCCTTTACCAAACAATCCCACAATGTTTTAACAACCTTTAGGAAAAAGGCTTTTAAAATGACCAAAGCCGGGGGTTGGGAGGGGGAACAAATGGAGATATGCTTGTTGCATGGCTTGACTTTGGAGAGGTGTTTTTTTAGACTGTATAACATCCTTTGTCTCCAGAACGGTTTCGCTCTCCTCTTAGAACTCTTCAGGGGTTGAAGGAGATAAACTCCTATTCTCTATAAAGTGCTAAATTGAAATCAATGTTCCATTAATTATATCCCATTGAAATCGTTTTGCGGCACAAATTTCAGTTTCAACATTGAAAACGATGATTGTGCACCAAAGATACCAACAAAGGTACTCCAAACTTCATTTTTTTTTTTAAATTTATTTGGTCAAATATACGTGTACATTGAATTGTTACTGTCACTATTTCCATTTTGAGACTTCAGTATGTCGTAAAAATGATCGACTTCTAGTATATTTGTTATCTAATAGAATAGACCATGTTTGTTGAAAAAATTCCTCTGAATAACCTCCATTTTTCAGTCATAAGCAAGTTTTAATGACGCTTTATTTCGTGCTTTTCGGTAGTTTATCGAGAAGTAATGGTGGATTATGGTTTGATATTTCTTTGTTACGACCAGTGAAAAATACCAATAGACTATCCTTTTTTTCTAAGTCTTCAATTGAAGGCGGAAACAGTAGTTCCCGCGCACTAGTTACCAAGGTAAACACCGTGTGCCAATCAATCAGAGGGTAATATGACATAATTTAAGCACACACTAAAGGCCATATTTTCAACCAGATACTCATAAAACTCTGTCAGAATGGTTGTCTCGATGATGTCTCGGACAAGTTTGAACTTGGGTCATGTCAGGTCAAAAAGTAGGTAACTGGGCCAAATATTAGAAAAGCATTGTGTGCACTCAAGATAGAGGCCACATTTTCAGCTTGATACTCATGACACTCCATCAGAATGTTTGTCTTAATGATATCTTGGACATGTTTGAGATTGGATAACGTCAGGTCAAAAAATAGATCATTTTGGCGAAATCTTAAAAAAAAAAACGTGTGTGCACTGTAAAGGCCACATTCTCAGCCCGATACACATGAAACCCAGTCAGAATGTTCGTGTTCATGATTGGGTCACATCAGGTCAAAAAATAGTCCACTGAGCAAAATCTTAGAAAAACCGTGAATGCACTCTAGAGGCCACATTTTCAGTTTGATATTCATGAAACCTAGTCAGAATCTAAATGTCCTGATGCCATCTGGGACAAGTTTGAAACTGGTCCACATAGGGTCAAAAAGTAGGTCGCTTGGTCAAATCTAAGAAAAACATTGTGTGTACTCTAGAAGCCACATTTCCATCCCAATACTCATAAACTTAATCAGTGTGTGTGTGTGTGTGTGTGTTTTCAGATGAAATCTAGTACAAGGTCCAAATTGGGTCATGCCAGGTCAAAAAGTACATGTTTGTCATTGGGACAAATCTTAGAAAGACTTGGTGTGCTATCTAGAGGCCACTTTTTCAGCCCGATACTCATGGAACTCTGTCAGAATATTTGTATTGATGATATCTCTGACAAGTTTAAAAGTGGGTCATGTCGGGTCAAAAGTAAGTCAATAGGTAACGATGGGTAAAAAAGGTCAATGGGATAATCTAAAAAAAAAACTTGTGTGCAGTCTAGATGTTTTCAAAATATTTTTTTAAATAAATGTTTTGCGAACTCGTCCATTTTTGAATGGTTTTGAATGTGTTTTACTCTCATCATTTTGAAAACAATTATCAAATCAATGTCTTCTGAAGCAATCAGGCTAGTTTATAGGTAGAAACACCATAATCCACTGGGAAACCCACTTTACCCCAATTCTAGCGATCACAAGGAAAGTCATATTTTTCAGAAATGTGATTAAAAATTTTATGAAACTGTTTCAGGCATCGAAGGTACACACATGTAGCTTCAAGAAGAAAGTAAGCAATATACATGTATTATCACAGAAAGTCGAATTTTCATTTTTATCACAACTTAAATGTTCATTTTTATTCAGCATGGGTGTAAAAAGAAATGGAATAAACAATATAAGAGAAATTGGCATCACCATACCATGAGGATTAAGACAAACGAGTCTGTTACCATTTCTAAAAACGCGCAAATAAATACTACACCTCAAAAAATATTTAAGGACCACAATTTTAAATGCATATTTTCTAATTATTCCTTATGTTGGCGTTTTATCTGTTTAGGTGCTAATTACTTTAAGCGTTTGGAGACATAAAGAAAAAAAAATCAACTATGCGTAACTGCATGGGAAAAAATGTGTATTTTGCTTTTGAATGGATTACCCGGCAACTTTCTGTGTTCCTAAACATCCATTGTAACTAGCATTGATGTAGCGTTACTTGTTCAGGAGATTTTTTAGTGTAAAGTATGGATAGTTTATGACCTTTACAGCGTGTATATGACCAAATGTCAATCAGGAGACATTTACCGCTTGGTGACAAGGAGCGCATCATTGGAATGCTATTGGCCGCACAGACGCAACGTAACGTTGGTCATTGATCAGTGTAATCTTTGTCATGGAGGAGATACCTGATCACTGGCTTTGTTGTTGAACATCCGTGAAGAGGTCGTCCGAGGAAAATAACGGACCTCGATCATCGTTATATCGTCAGCCTTACTAAGCGTTGGCGGTTTGAATCCGCTGAAACGCTGAATGCAAATTTCTGGCAGGCATCTTGGGTTCGCACCTGTGAACAAACTGTTAGGAATAGACTTCATGCTGCAAATATACGGTCACGTAGGCCAGATGTCCGCCCGCCATGGACCCCAAAACATAGGAGGTTAAGATTGCAATATTCACTGGAGCACCGAAACATTCCGTTATCCATACTCCGCTACGTTCTGTTCACAGATGTTTTGCGTTGACTTTAATGATAGAAGGAGACGTGTGTGGCGAAAGAAAAATGAGAGATTCTGGGACGGCTGTGTTCAGGAACACGATAGGTTTGGTGGTCCGTCAGTGCTGGTTTGGGATGGGGTCTCTTAATACAACGGGTCTACAGACTTGTACATCATCCAAAACGCTGCTTTGACGAATGTATGCTATGTGAATGAGATCATGTACGAATTTGTATGAGCCTACGGTGGTGCTGTGGGCCCGGACTTTGTGCTAATGGGCGATCTAGATAACGCTCGGCCGCAACGCACCCATGTGGTAACGGAGTACTTGGAACGCGAGGACATATAACGCATGGACTCGCCTGCACGATCCCCAGACAATAATCCGATAGAGCATGTTCTGCTATCAGAAAGTTGAATTGCAGCTTTAAATCCAGATGTAGGACTATTATTGACGCTTCTAGAGGTGGTCACATGCGATATTGGCGTTAGTTATGGTGTGAAAATTAACGTGGTTGAACACTGTTTGTAAATTGTACTATACCCCAGCCACCGCGTAGCAAATGTTGGCATTTTGGCAGTGATATAACCTCTTCATCTCCAAAGTGTTTACTATATATGGATCCGTGGCGATGAGATAAACCGACTTCCTTGGTTGCCGTCGTTAAGGGCTCACAAACAAACGCAGTAAATTTTATTTTATACATATACAGTATAGCAGAAAGGCTACTTAAATCGTGCTGTCATGACTGTTTCTTTCGATTAAATTCCGGAAAAAATATTCCTTTTCATATGTTTCTGCCGATGATGGATTCTCGGCAAGAAATATATGGATACTTGAACTTATTTACACAAGGATTTGTACAAAAAGTGTGAATTTCAGGGGCTACGGACAATGTAATACATGTGCCAGCAAAGTTTTGAACTTCTACGAGAGAGAATGAAACACCCCATAATCCTCAGATTTGCCTAAAAATAATAGAATTAGAGATGATTAATATTTTTGTAAGGCTTGTTAGGTTGTCTCAACATCGTATTCGATAATAAATTACACTAAATAACAAGCATTTTGAAATATTTATAGATTGTCTCATTCAACAGAGAGGTCGAAGTCTGAGAAATGTTTAAATTTCAAGTTAAGGGAAAATGGTTGCCTGATGATTTTTAAAAGTGTACAGTGTGCTGTCAATTAAAAAACTTGTTAATATCATTGGCGGTAGTTTGTTTTATCTTATGATATACTGAAGACAACGGGTGGTCGAGTGGATTACAGCGGCAATAAAACACACATCTTATCAGTAAACAGTTTCCCGACATACCCTTTGAAATGGCAGATGTGCTAATCCACCTAAGTCAAAAGCTGATTTAATTAACGTAAGTTGCCTATTGAGTAGAACTTCCAAAACTGTACAAAACAGAACTTAGTCTGTTTCATAATTGAAATCTACATGTACCTTCAGTAAAGAATATACGTAAATGTACTTAATTTAAGTAGCAGATTGTTTGAATCCAAGAATAAACTGCATTTTTTTGCACTCTGATCTGTATCTTCACATTCAGCATTCTTCACGCACCAAGGGTTGATGCTAGTGTCAAACTGAAACACTGATGGCACGTGCCCCTTTTTGGAGAGGTTATTAGGTATCAAGACAATTCCCCGACAGGACAGTTCCCCGACACAAATATTGAATTTAAACAAGATTAGCTATTTGAGTGAGCGTACTTTCTTTTTATTAGTATTTCATATATTTTACCTTTGTTTTTCCACTGATAAATATTTTTTTTTTTTTGGAGAGTTTCAGAGGGAAAAAAAACCAACATTAATTAATCTACTGCGTAGTATAACGTTGATCGAAAATCTTTAATGATGTCCCATTGTCAATCATAATCATAATCCAAACTTATAATCTCTTCGTATATCTCACGTAAGCAGTACACGATCGCAAAGCACATCTTTTAAACTTTTCCTAAAATTCAAGCGTTGTAAACACACATAATATCGCACTTCTCCAACATTAACAGTCGCTTGTTTGTGAGCCGAAATAGCAGACAGCAAGGCTGCACATCGGACCAAATAAATGCGATGACCTGATTGGTCAAATATCGATTTCCATGGATCCATGTATTGTTATTTGTTGTTGCGTACATTTACACTTGTTTATAAGAGATATTTAACACTAGACATCAAATACATTATTATTTTGTTCTTAGCAATAAAATTGATAGAATCATAGCCCTTCTATTGTGTGGTCCCTATTTTTTCTTAGGAGTATACATGTACATACATATGTACGCTGGATCTACCGACTCTCTTCGGTAGGGATATATATTTTAATAGGGGAACCTAAAAATTGGCACCCAGCCAATTGCTATTGTATTGTCAATTTCATTTTCCAATTTCCTGGCTGTACTCACACGTATGTCAAATCTGATTTTAGCAAAGACCAGCATGATCCACAGCTGCAAAGCTTCTTTTGTCTCCTCCCACGCCAACCTTTGTCATTTCGTCAATATTTACTGAGACCCAGAGACTTGCTCGTTCAACATACCAATAGCGAATCCAATGATTATTGGAAGCGCAACCAACAATACTTCATATCTGAGCAATCTTGCACTAGTTTCAGCCATAAGCAACATCTTCGCTTATAAAGGAACAAGCATAGAAACGCTGCTGGTTACTTCCAGAACTTTACTGGTGACGGACTTTGGAATGAAAGCTATAGTATTACTCCTCTACAGAGAAACTCGGAAGATCCCTTACTAACAAGAAATCTAAAGAAACACCTGAGCAATAACTAGCTTGCAATTAAAGTTGCAACAACATATCTCGAGGATTTAAAATATACAAGTCTGATAACCGACTCTAAAAAAGCACTTTAAAGAATCTACCGACTCTCTCTAGTAGGGATCTACATTTCAGAGAAACCTGGAAATGGGTTCTCTGCCAATTTCTGGTTAAGAATGGCTGTTGCAAAATGAGAAAATGCTGGCAACCAGCCTTTTGTCCTTTTCCAACAATGTTTTCAACCCTTTCAAAGACAACTTCCACTACCTCTGCCAGCTCAAATTTGTTGTTTGCCAATACTCTGGATTAGGCAAGTCGTTTCTTAGAGTTATTTTGTGATTCCCACCATATGCAGCCTATCAGATTGATTCAAGTTACAGCAGAGATAACCGATTGGACATTGTTTAACCATTTGCCAAGGTCATACCCTAAACGTTACTCAATCATTTGCTTTTTATAAAAGTTAAAATATCACTTTACTGAGGATAAAAGTTTAGCTTAATTCGAATTGAAAGCATAAATTTGTGGAACAGATGCGACTCAAAAACTGAATTCTTGAGGAATGTTGGTTACAAAAAAAATTCTAGTCACTGGCATTTTTTCCTTTTCCCACAGTCTTTTCAACAAACGTTCTTCTCTAGGGTTCTAAAAGCATGTGCTTTTTTACTAAAGGTCTCTTCACCACCAACATCATCTAAGTCAGTGACTTCATTTATGCCATTATTGTCATTTACGATATCATCAGAATTAGGGTCATAAACAAGACATTGTACAAGACATTGTACATAAAACTGGCTTGTTCTTCGTGCATTTTTATTGAGTTTGGTCAGTTTATAGCCCTACGTCATTTATCTGTTGTATCAACTGTGCTTTCTGTTAGCTTTTTTTTGTCCACTTCACAGGAACACCTCATGCATCAATATGATGACTTAAAGAATAAAGTAAGTAGAACTTTTCCAGTCTTTGTCTTTATTCTTATAGCCTTTAAAAATAAAATATAAAAATTCAGAGCTGGGAAATTCCTCTGAATATTAACCCCTGAAGTGCCTTTCATGATTATAGTTGTGTTTGTGGCCAGTGTAGATCAAGATCAGGCTGCACGTTTTCTTTGATCTACACTGTCCACTTTGTTGAATCACTGTAGACAAAAGCAACCATGAAATTGCAATTATTTACGTCTTATTTCTAGGATGAAAATGCCTCACAGGTTTATTTGGCGGTCTAAGAGTTAAAGGATTGTAACATGAGTTATAGCTGTTTCATAACAACTCAAATGGTATTACTTCTCCAAAGGATCTATGATGAACTTTTATTTTAATTTAGAGATGTTTTGTTGTGTGGTAAAGAGTAAACAAATGATTCATGAAAGACCATCAGATTAGTTTTGTATTATGAATTAATCAAAAGGCATTAATCTGCCATGGCAAAGTGTCTGAGACATTCATTTTGCCCCATTGGCCTAGAAAAATGTCCCCTGATAATGCATGCAGATATCCCTTTCAATTTCTTTTGAGAATTAGATTGGTCTGGAGTGCATTTATCTCGCTTATTTTCAAAAGTGTTTCCCATTTTTGCAAGTTTATGGGACAACAGTGCCCTCCCTGAATAATCCTAGGCAAAAAACAGAAAGGCTAGTGCTTGATCATATAGGGTTCTTCAATAAAACCTGTCTTGAGTACTAGTTGGAACTGTCTCTTCACATGTTGCAGAGATTTAGAAATGTTTCTTTAATGATTAACGCTATGCCATATGATTCCTAGTTTTAACAACCTTGAAGATAAGACTTCGAAAATATTATGGAAAAAGAAAGAAAAAAATGCTGATAAATAGCTTTTTTCTTTTCCCACAATGTTTTGTATCCTTCCAAAGACATATCTCATTTTATGAGTCACATTTGTAGATGCTTGTAATTTGGTTCTAAGTCTTAAATTTTGTTTTATGGTAAAGAGCTAAAGAATGTCCTCACTTACATCATTCTCTATGACTTATTGAAAATCCAAATGGCATGTAGTTACAGCTTGAAAAAAAAACATTGTTACAGTTGAACATGTGGTTGCATGAAGAAAAGATGAAGGACATAAGGAAGAACAAAGATCTGTATGACAAAAAGAAAGCGAAACCAGAGCTGTTTCAGGTGTCACACAAAAGACAGGAGGTATTCTAACCTTTTGTTCTTTGATTATGATTGCCATAGTTTTTAACCCTTAACCACACAATCCAAAGTTTTAATGACCCCCCAAGAATGAAACCTTTGAAAACAATGCGGGAAAAGGAGAAAATGCTGGTGAACAGCATTTTCTCCTTTTCCCACAATGTTTTGTACCCTTTCACAGACAAATTCAATCATTGAACCACATTTAGATTGTTGTCTGCAAAATTAATGCTCTCAGCTTGGACATGTCTACATTTTTATTGTTTGGTAAAGGGTTGAAAATCACGGACATAATTAAACCTATGTATACATGTAACTCCTTACCAGGGGGCACAATTTTACATGTTTACATATTGAAAGCATTTGCAGACAACAAGTTAAGTGTGGCTCAAATTATGGAATTTATCTTTGAAAGGGTAGAACACATTGCGGAAAAAAGAAAAGAAAAAAAAAATGCTGGTTACCAGCATTTCCTCCTTTTCTCAGGATGTTTTCAAAAGCTTTTACTCAGGGTCCTGAAAACTCTGCATCGTTTGGGAAACAGATAATCAACATATAGTATGACCTTGCTAGGCTTTCAATGAGCTATAAATCTTCACTTTTTCATGGCAAATCATCAAGGGTCAGTTATGACAATGTGATATTCTGATGAAGCTGAAGGTCTGGTCAAAGGTTGTAAACTTATGCTAATACAGTAACTCTTCATAAAACAATCTCCCAAAACTTAATGACTGAAAAGAAAAGCTTTTGAAAACATTGTGGGCAAAGGAGAATATGCATGTAAATGGCATTTACTGCCTTTCCCATAATGTTTTCTACTATTTAAAAGACATTCAATCATTTTCAGCCACATTTTCATTTTTGACCAGTGGAACTTTGTCTGTCTTCTGGTAGACAGTCACAGAGGACTTTCCAAAGCCTTTCTTAACAGCATATTTGTTGCATGACATTTCACCACTTACAGTTTCTCCTTCAAATGGTCTCCACATGACCATTTTTCACAACAGAACAATTTTGTAAGCATTTTTAAACAATGAAGGATCTACTACACTTCGTTAATGTTTTTACATGTAGTTTTGGTGATTATCATTGTTATCCCATTACCACACAATGCCAAGTTTTGATGCCTCTGGGAAATTAGACTTTTGAAAACACTGTGGAAAAAGGAGAAAATGCTGGTAACCAGCATTTTCTCCTTTTCCCACAATGTTTTCTAACCTTTCAGAAACAAATCCAGTCATTTGAGCCACATTTAATCTGTCGACTACAAATGCTTTGAATTTGGACCAGTCTACAATTTTGTCATATGGTAAAGAGTTAAACAAGAACACTTTCAGGTCATCTGCTGCATACATGTGTCAGGTGTTGATAGGTTGACTCTAAATACCAAACGACAATATTTTAGACTGGTCTTAACTGAAAGCATTTGCAGCATGTGGCTCAAATGAATTGTTTCTGAAAAAGTTGAAAATATCTGGGAAACGGAAAAAGTTAGAAAATACTGTTGGAAATGGAGAAAATGCTGGTTACCAGCATTTTCTCCTTTTCCCTCAATGTTTTCAAAATCTGATTTCCCAGGGTTGTTAAAACTCAGGATTGTATGGTAATGGGTAAAATGAGCGAGTCTTTCTTTTTTCACAGTATGATGAGCAGAGCCAGGAAAATATGGCCATTCCTGAGAAAAAGTTTAACGAGAATGAAGAGGATAATTCAAGCAGATACCAACCTTGCTTTAGCTCAACAGAGGCTCACAACTTGTCTGAGTTTAGAAGGACATATCATGGTCATTCAATCCAACAGATTAAACAAAGTGCCCCAGCCATAGCAAAGCGTAAAAGCCAGTTGATTGCTGGGAACGTACTGTCATTATTTCCTTTACTTGATGGTTTTTCACATATTGATGATGGATATAATGTTGATGATGATGATGATTATGCTACTGATGATAATGGTAGTTTTACATATTCAACTTCTAAGCTTCCATTTTTGAGGTACATGGCAGATGAACCAACGAGTAGTCCCCGTAGTTTTAGACCTGCAACAAATCAGTTATCTGTAAGCAGTGGTGTGTTTGAGACTGAGCCACACCAGCATCCTAAAGTGACATGTTCAAATTGTTCAGACATTTCAAGAAGAGAGTAACTGTATGCATCATCTAGCAAAGTGTAAATGAAATGAAAAAAAAAAAAACATACATGTGCGTGCAACAAAATGGAATTAAGAGATCTAAAAATAAAATCTAGTCTCACATACTTAAAATGTTTCCACACAGGCTTTTTTTTTTAATCCGCTACCTAACAGCACCTTTTTGGACAAGGCTTCTACAAACTGTAAAAACCAGCATTTTTTTTTATGTTTTAGCTCTGCTGTTTTCGAAGAAAATGTTAAGGTATTGTCATAGCGCTGGTGTTGTCTGTGTCGTTGTTGTGCAAATTCCATTAACTCTTTTTAGAGCTAGTTCCAATGATTACCACTCGTGCACATAACCATCGTTGAAACAATAATCGGCAGTGAGAGAGCACTGAATCATGTCACAATAACTAACATCAATCCTCAAAAAGAAATTGGCTGAGCTGGGGACCAACTTGTTTTAGTCCTAAAATATTACTGACAGCACAACAGGGCTCAACAAGTTCTTATGTTACGGCATTAAACACCATACAATCAATCAATTAATGTGAGAAAACAGAAAAAAAAAAATGGTTTGACAAAGTTTAGCACAGTACTCTTGAAGGAAACTCAAGGAATGCCTGGGTAGGTCAAGTATCTACGATACTTTATGACTGAAATACTATTAAAAACACAAAAATAAAACAGAAGGCCATGATGGCCCTGTATTGTTCCACTGCCTTGCATACAAGCGTATCTTGCACATAATTGGCATCAACAGAGACATATAACCCTTTGAGTGCTGAATTAATGAAATGGACCTTTTCATTGAAGAAAAACATCGGAAAAATTGTCATTTCACTGTTAGTGTTGTTTTAGTCAGAAGATGTAATGAAGTAGCTGACAGTGTAGATCAAAGCTCAAACTGCACATTCTGTGCAGTCTTATCTCGATCTAGGCTGTCAGCAAAAACAATATAACAATGGGAGTTGCTTACGGAGGATATGAAGGTTATGCAGGTCAAGATTTCTGCTTTTGATTCTGTGTTGTAGAAATAGCTTGTCACATTATGGATGATTTAAGGTGAAAGATGGTGTCGAAATGCCATACAAGGTGATATGATCAGCAAACAAAAAGGGGGGGCTAATGAAATGGCGCATTGACAATATTTCAAAGTAATATTATCAAAACAGCGATTACGTAATCACTGTTTCAAAAAAATCATTATGAATGAAAATTGAACAAGTAACTTAACTGATCATTTGACAAGGTATGACAAGGGAGATAAATAATAACACAGTTCATGTAATGTAGAAAGGCAGGAACTACTTCCCTTAAATATACACACACATATTTATAATTATGTATTGCATATACTGTATTCACCAATAATTAACCCTTTACCAAAAAATCCCATGTTTTAACGGCCCTGAGGAAGCAGCCTTTTGGAAACAATTTGGGAAATGGAAGAAATGCTGGTAACCAGCATTTTCTCTTTTATTCCACATTGTTTATTGCCCTTTCAGAGACAAATTTCATCAACTAAGCTACATCTTATTTGTTGTCTACAACAGCTTTGAATTTTGACTAATCTAAAATTTTGTCGTTTGGTAAAGAGTTAAAGAAAACTCCAAGCAGCCATGGTGCAATAACGCCAGATCAAAATTATATTGACAAATCTTAAAGAAAGCAATCAAATGTTTACTTTTGCTAATTAAGTTGTAGAGAATTCCCAAATGCGGTTTGGAGAAGAAGATTTTTAAAAGTTTTCTCTCTCTTTCAATTTGATTCCATGGCAGCCAGATCCCGGCTGCCTGTCACTAAACTGCGACCACACGAAATTGGCAAACACAGTTTAGGTAAACAAGCGTCAAATCTGAAACCATGTTATTGTTTCACTAAACTTCCTAACTTTACCATCTGAGTAAATAACTGCCTAACTTTATGTCAGTTCATACATTTGGGTAAAGCAGTAATTGTATGTGTGTATATACAATCCCAAATAATTTGCGTAAATCTGCTCAGTTTATTGAAACGAAGCCCTGGTTTACAGGAAGGGGACCATGGTAGCATTATTTCTGTGAAATTTGGTCGAAGTTGGATGGGTAATTTCAGAGATGTTTGAAATAACAGTTGGCTCATACACAGATGCACAGACACATACACCACAGACACGGGGCCATGACACAAGCTCGCTGGCCTTCAGCCAAATAAAGAAATTTAATGTTTTTGTATTGGAAAAGAAAAGGAAGGGGTAGGTCAAAATGGACTATACATTAGTTTTAAAGAAAAAAAAAAGAGAAGGATTTTGGCCGTTTCAGAAAAAAATTTGGGCAAGAGGCATTTTTAAAATGGCTTCTCATACAACTTTTTTCCACAAAACTGGTCTGCAGCAGATTTTTGCAAATACCTGGGAGCCATGCTCTGTGAAAAGGGGACATAATGCATCTGCAAAATGCATCAACCCATGTCAGTCTGCGCAGTCCGCGCAGGCTGACATGGGTCAAAACGTTTTGCTATTTGTAGATTTTTTGCATGTCCAAGGACTATTCTACTTCTATATCCTGTCAGTTGTAGGACAAATGCTTGGCATAATGCATTACGGAGATACATCACGCTCTCTTTTGCCAGAGCATGGCTCTTACCTGAGTGGGAACCAGTAGTAACTGTACAATCCCCACAATCAATGCGTAAATAAATTGAGTGGCCCTATTTCTCCTCCATATGTTTTCTGATAATTTACAGTTAATCAGCCATAAATGGTAGCTTTTAATTTAATAAACAAAAGAAAAAAGGAGTTTGTTTGATTTTAGCCATCAAAATGTTAACTGTTGAGTGGCCATCCATAGAGACTCAGTGGGCTTGTCCTCATTTTGCAACAAAAGTTTCCACAATATTCAAAAGGGATGATGTGCCATTCTGTCAAGCGGCTTATCTTTTGTGTAGATCTAGTATATTTTAATCATTTGTGCATGGTCTGTGAAATAAGCTGTCGGGCTGCCGGACTTGAATGTACATGGATCTAGTTGCATGCACACTGGAAAAAAAAATGCACTAGCATTATGACAGTAACTTTACCCTGTCCAACCGTCAGGACCATTCGCATTACTCATGGGTAGGCTACTTGTTGGATAGGTGGATAGCGTCCACACAGGCTAAGTAAATGAAATACACGATTTGCAGCCATTATGCGATATCAAACTTTGGTATTGTGGTTAAAAGTATTGGACACAACAGGTCTAACTTCCGACGACATAGTCTGAGGAAATGTTTTAAAATGTGGAAAACTGGTGTGGAAAACAAATAAAAAGCCTAAACAATATACAAAACAGACCATGTACCTCCAAATTATTGGAATGTTGATATAGCCAGAGACATAGATTACATGTGTATTGTATGTCTCTGATATAGCCTAGATCTAGCTCTAGATCTGTTTAAAATATATTAATATAATTATCTAGATAATTCCATTAGTTTTCGCATATGTGCCATCAGAATGGATGATGAAATTCTAGAGTTTCTTGAAAACGTGGCAGCTCGCGGGGTAATTTAATAAGTTCCAGAGAGTTCGTCTGCTTTTCCCAGGTAAGATCCCGGGTTTTCGCATAAGGCGGAGAACCAGTGTAAATCACGTGACAGATCACATGCATAAACACTTTGCCAGACGAGGCTAGCGCTGAGGAATGAAACAATGATCAAAAGAAAGTTAAAAGTGTAAAACCTTTTAGATAGGTATCAAAATCACCAACCATTTGAAATTTAAAACAGTGCTAGTGCAGGCTAAACATGATCCTATGACTTCGATTATCGAGACGTAAATACAGCGGGCACCTGCCAATGTTTCGCCCAAGCTAAAAATAAATACCAGATGAACCGACCCAGGGAGTAATTTGATACAAATGTTTTATGCTTCAACACTGGAGTAGGCATTTCCGAACAGGACGTTCTCACGTACACACGCACCCGTGAGACGTTATTTCATTCAGTTCGGAATTGATACCTCCATATATAATTTATAGAAGACGACCCGTACACGGAGACATTTTAGGACGAGTTACTACCAATTTGCGTGATATACTACAGACTTCTGATCTTGCACTCGTCATGATGGAACAATACCCGTTTTACTTGATGATGCTGATTGCCAGCGTGGCAGCTCCAAGTTTTGGTGAACTTTTTTCATCTATGGCTCATCTTCAAACAGCCCTCTACGCTGAGAGGGACATTGCCACAGAGATCAGGGAATATGTTTTTCAAGAGAAGGAAAGGCTCAAGAAACTGGAAGCGTGAGTAGATCTACTT
Source organism: Tridacna gigas (assembly GCA_945859785.2). Lineage (NCBI taxonomy): Eukaryota > Metazoa > Mollusca > Bivalvia > Cardiida > Cardiidae > Tridacna > Tridacna gigas. Next base: position 42,911,328 of record OX244030.2, on the reverse strand, counting down.
CTCTTGGATTTAGACTTTTTTCATTGACAGTGTAAGGCCTCAGGTTAGCCATCAGGATCCTATTTGTAGGAAACAGGATCCAATATCAACTTGTCCTGAATGTAGTCTGATCTTGATCCTCACTCTCTGATTCTCGTTTGACTGCTCCGCTTTTAACCAGACGACAAATTTTAAGGCTGGTAAAATCTACCCCCAATTAGAAGGCTTGCTTAGAGGTTATTTGTTTTTATTGTGTCTCCATTAGCAGAGAAACAATCACAAAATAACTTTGGAGCAACCCTTCAGACTATAGGTAGAAAAAATGCAATTAAATGTATAATGTAGAGCTCCAGACAGAGGAAGTAATTTTGAATTCAAAATTGAAAATATTAATTATTCTCCACTAAACCCTATGTTATGGGTACTCATTAGAATCGTCTCAACGAGACGAGTCTAATGAGTACCCACAACATAGAGTTTGGAAGTGGAAGAGAAATAATGGATTTAGAATACCATCATTCCCTCTGATCTGGAGTTTGGGCATATTCGGATGACAAAATAACTGAGATGTCAGATCATGCATTTTGTTTATTTTACCAAAGGACAAAGTTTAACTCTTTACCAGACCATGAAATATCAGACTTGTCAAATTTGAAAGTATTTGCCAACAATTTATTAAACATGGCTCAAGAGATGGAGTTGTCTCTTAACGGGTACAAACCATTTAGGGAACATCTTCTTTCCATGTTTTTTTAGAAGCTCTCCATCACTTGTAGTGAAAATGTAGGACTGTGTGGTAAGGTTCAAAGATACATCCTTACAGCTAGAGAGAAAAAAACACTCTTAAAATGAAATTTGAGAATGGACTTAGAATTTGGTAAGTGGTGTAAATATAGATAAATTACCAAAATATATATAGTGTTAGGGATAGAGAAAGTCAATGGAGTTGCCCTCATTCAAAACAGGAAACAACAACATTGATTTCTTGGAAGGCTGCCAAAGCCCGGCTGGGTAGATCAGTGATTAGCGTATCTGACTCGTGACCTGGTAGTTGTGGGTTAGATACCTGGTTGAGGCAAATTCTGGGGTGATTTTTCGTCTGACACCTCTGATGCATGTTACAAAAGTACCGGTAGTTAGTGACTTGGATAGAAAGTTGTGTCAGTATTCACTACTGGTGTGAGAAAGCCAGGAAACACATGCCTGGGTGCACTGACTGCTGTGATATGACCTAAGCTGTTAAAACGGCATCAAACTCCAATATAAACAAACAAACAAACAAACAAACGAAGGCAGCAAAAAGATGAAATGCATTTTCTGTTCATGGTAATCTGTGCAACCTTGCAGCCACCAGGGCCAAGATTTGGCATGAAGATACAGAAATGACTATATACAGATTCATGAATTAATGATGAAATGGGATGAAGATGAGTTTCAATGTATCTTTAACTCTTTACAACACAATCCCAAGTTTTTAACAACCCTGAGGAAGAAGCCTTTTGAAAATATTGTTGGAAAAGGAGAAAATGATGGTAACGGTAACCTTTCAAAGAAGATTTCCATCATTTAACTCTTTACCAAATGACAAAATTTCAGACTAGCCCATATTGAAAGTATTTGCATAAGACAAAATAAATGTATATCAAAAATTGAAATTTGTCTAGGGGAAGCTAGAAAAGATTGTGGGAAAAGGTGAAAATGCTGGTTTCCAGCATTTTCTCCTTTTCCCACAATGTTTTTAAAAGGCGTCTTTCTCAGGGTTGTTAAAAGTAGGGATTGTGTGGTAAAGAGTTAAACAACATTTGTCGTATGCAAATGCTTTCAATTTGGACAAGTGTAATATTTTGTCGTTTGGTAAAGGGTTAAGACTTGACCATGATGATAGAATTTGTAGAGTACAAATTAAATCTTATTCAGTGATGTAATTTGTCTGTGAAAGGGAAGGTAGCGATTGGAGCACAGGAAGAATGCTGGTCGACTGCATTTTCTCATTTTCCCAGTGTTTATCAAATTTACTTCGGTACATGGTGTTTTGTAGGGTGCAGAAAATCATTAATGTATTGAAAAAAAAAATATACAGGTTTTGAAGCTTTGTTTAGAAAAAATCTTAAATTATCATACATGTATGTACTTGAAATGGATGTTAAAAACAGACTCAGCTCTACCAAAGTTATTTAGTCCCTGTCTGCCTCATATTTTCCTACCGCAGATGACTTTTACCGCATGCAGCATTTTAGTTTTGGAAGAAAAATAAACTGATGCTGCAAAGAAGAATTTTAGATTTATCCTTTTGTCACAAAGTTTTACATTTTTGAGCAATGATAATATTTTAGTGGTTAACTCTGTACCACACAATCCCGACTTTTAACGACCCTGAACGAGAAGGCTTTTGAAAACATTGTGGGAAAAGGAGAAAATGCTGGTAACCAGCATTTTCTCCTTTTCCCACAATGTTTTCTTCCGAATGGAAGGCAGAAATCATCATTTTAGCAACATTTAATTTGTTGTCTGCAAATGCTTTGAATTTGGTCAAGTCCAAAAATTTGTCGTTTGGTAAAAAGTTAAGCTCTTAACCCTGTATCAAACAAAAAAATTTTAGACTTGTCCAAATTAAAAGCAATTTCAGGGGACAAAATAAATGTGACTCAAACATTGAAATTTGTTTATAAGAGGGAAGAAAACATTGTTGGAAGAGGAGAAAATGCTCGTTACCAGCATTTTCTCCTTTTCCCATAATGCTTTCAAAAGACTTCTCTCTTGGGGTCATTAAAACTCGGGATTGTGTGGTAAAGGGTAAAGTGATAGTGAATGCACCTTTGCAGTATGGATCAGGATTGAATGCACAGAACATGCAGTCCAATCTTAGATCTACACTATTAATAATGTGCTATTTTTCTGACGATGTTGTAGTCTAAACATTAAAATCACATTACGTACCTGTAGTTGGATTTTTGGTAGGTTTTTAATTTCAGCTGGAAATTTTCATTTGACGTATTCAGCAGTTGCACCAAATGATAAAATTTAGGATTTCTACTTTAAGAGCATTTGAAAACTACAAATTAACCCTTTCCCAAACAATAAATTTTAGACTGGTCCAAATTGAAAGAGTTTGCAGACAACAATTTTAAATTTGATGCAAATGACAGAAGGTTCTCCAAAAGGGTAGAAAACACTGTGGGAAAAGGAGAAATTGCTAGTTACAAGCAGTTTCTCCTTTTCCCACAGTGTTTTCAAAAGACTTGTACTGCAGACACATGAAAACCAGGGCTTGTTTGGGAAAGGATTAAATATGGCTGAAATACCAGTAATGGAAATTGTGTAAGGGTAGGATAATATCCTTTTTCCACAAGGTTTTGAAAAGCCTTCTTCCTCAGCCTCAGGGTTGTTAAAACAAGGGGATGTTTGTTAAACTAAAGTGTTTTTAATTATCTGCAACTTGATAGTAAACCTTGACCAAAAAGTTTCTTCATTAAATGAAGAATTTAGCAATTATTTTCAAACAGTGTTTTTCTATTGTTATCATTCTCTCACCAATTTTTTTTGTATGATTTGTAAAATTTACTTTTCTTAGTATTTCTGTAAATACTGTACCCCCATTACCAAACAAGCATTTTCTGCATTTGCCACAATATTTTCAACTTTGTCAAAGAACTTCATATCATTAGATATAGTACCATATACATGTATTTGAATTTGTCTTCTACAGAATGCATTTAATTCAGAAATGTTTAAGATTTGTTGTTTGGGGAAGAGTTAACTTTTTGTCAGATAATTTTTTGGTTTAACATTTCTGAGGAAGGAGGCTTTAAAAACACTGTGGAAAAAGCAGGAAAATATACATTTTAGAACAATGGGAAATCACTAATGTTCCACATAAAAAATTTGTAGTCTGCAAATGCTTTCAAATGGAGAAATTCAAGCTTTTGTTGTGGTTAAAATTATTCTGTAGAGTCAAGATAATCAAATACTACTCCTTTAACCCTTTACCAGATGACAAAATTTTAGCTTTGTCCAAATTGAAAGCATTTACAGACGACAATATTAATGTGGCTCAAATGATGCAAATTTTGTTTGATAGGGTAGAAAACATTGTGGGAAGAGGAGAAAATGCTGGTTACCAGCATTTTCTCCTTTTCCCACAATGTTTTCAAAAGGCTTCTTCCCCAGGGTCGTTAAAAGTCGGGATTGTGTGGTAAAGAGTTAACCCTTAGAGCACAAAATAAACCTGCCAGACATTTTAATCCTTGAAATATGACCCAAATACATGTAATTGCAATTTCGTGGTTGCTTTTGACTACAGTGATTCATCAATTGATCAAAGGGGACAGTGTAGATCAAAGATCAGGCTGCATGTTTTGTGCAGCCAGATCTTGATCTTCACTGGCCGCAAATGCAACTATGGTCGTGAAAGGTGCTTCAAGGGTTAACCCTTTACCAAATGACAAAATTTTAGAATCAACCAAATTGAATGGATTTACAGACAACATAATATATGTAGTTCAAATGATGATTTCTGTCTTTGATCGGATAGAAATTGAAAACATTGTGGAAAAAAGAGAAAATGCTGGTTAGCAGCATTTTCTCCCTTTCCTGAATCTTTTCAAAAGCCTCCTTCTTCAGGGTTGTTAAAACTCGTGATTGTGTGGTAAAGGGTTAAGTAAGCAGCTTTTGAAAATGGCTAAACTTACTAAACAGTTCTTTGTTAGAAGCAGTTGTCACTGCCTTTCTGAGATGTTTTCTGTATCATTTAACTCTGTCCCACAGTCAGTCCCGATTTTTAATGACCCAAACAAAGAAGGCTTTTGAAAACATAGTGGAAAAAGGAGAGAATGCTTGTAACCAGCATTTTCTCCTTTTCCCACCATGTTTTTTGCCTCCTAAAAACAATTCCACATTTAAATTGTCATCTGTAAATGCTTTAAATTTAGATAAGTCAGAAATTTTGTCGTTTGGTAAAGAATTAAAATTGGCACTACCTTGACTGTCAAACTTTACATATATTTCTCTTTTGTATCTTAAAAATCAACCTGACTCTGATTGTTAAATATTTGTTCTTTGTAGTTGGCCCCTTGTTTATTGAACATGTCTAGAAATAAGTTGAATCAGTAGGGGTTAAACATATTACATGGATTGACTCAAACTGAAGCATTCAGCTGTTTGTTCACTACCTTTTATTTCTCCTTTTTTCACTATGTTTTATGGCATGGTCTGCAGCCTACTGTATTTAGAAAAAGTCACGTACAGGAGATAAGGATAACTGTGTTGACCTGTTACTGAAAGACCCTGTGTTTTTATGACCCCTGATCATCAAGTTTTTGAAAATATTGTGGGAAAAGGAGAATATGCGGTAAACAAAAAAGTATTTTCTGGTAACCCCACTAAGACAAATTCCATTTTTAGAGCCACATTTGATTTGATCTTCGAATAATGCTTTCAATTCAGGAGAGCAGACCTCTATATAAAAGGGAGTGATTGTATTCTAAATCCATTTTTTCTCTTCCAAACCCTATTTTGTGGGTACTCATTAGAATTGTCTCGAGATGATTCTAATAAGTACCCATTACGTAGGGTTTAGTGGAGCGTGATTTATATTTTTAATTTTGAAACCAAAATCACTCCCTCTTTCTGGAGCTCTGGAAGAGTCTAAAATTTTGTCATCTGTAAAGAGTTGCCACTTATAGATCTGTAAGAAAGAGAAAAATCTAATTAACTCATTAAGAGCCTTTCACTACTTTAGTTGCCTTTGTGGCCAGTGTAGATCAAGATCTGATTGCACAAAACATGCTGTCTGATTATTTATAATCCATATTCTCTGTTTTACTGAGACATACATCCTAGGCGATGGCACCCTTAAAAATGCTCTTATTAGGGTCTTATTTCTGTAATGAATATGTTTATGTACAACTAAAGCGCTCAAAGAGTTCACCATAATTGCTGGATGACATGATCCATCCAATATTGAATTATTTGAAGATGACAAATTACAGTTGGCTGAAATCAGGGGAATTATAAGTGACAGGGTAGCAAAAAAATTGTGGCAACAGGGGAAAATGCTGGTAACCACCATTACTTCCTTTTTCCACAATGTTTTAAAAAGTCTTCTCAGTCAAGTTATTTAAACTCAGGATTGTGTGGTAAAGGAATAAAGATGTAAAGAGTTGTTCTGATAAATAGGCTGCCTCATTTTCTCTCCTCATTCGGTATTTATGACCATCTATCAGGCCTGTCTTGTCACTTCATCTCCTCTTAATTACCAACAGCTCCCTCAAGAACTAATTTGGATCCCATATTATTGATGTAAGATGTCAAACTGATGCCATAATAGTGATAAAATCCCTTTACTATGATTATAAAACTGTTGCTCTGCACATTATCAACTCTTTACCAAACAATCTCGATGTTTAATATCCTGGAAAAGGGTGGTTTCATAAAACAATTTTGGTAAAGGGGAAAATGCTGGTAATCAGCATTTTCTCCTATTCACACAATGTTTTTTTTTTCCAATTGAAAGACAAATTTTGTGTTTTGAGTAACATTTGACTTGTTGTCTACAAATGCTACAATTTGGACAAACCTCATCAGGTCTTAATTGAAAGCATTTGCAGACTGAAATAGACTTTGGGAAAAGGAGAAAATACTGGTAGTCAGCATTCGACTGTTCCTGCATTGTTTTAAAGGTGTCCTTTCTTGGGTCCATGAAAAAGGGAACTGAAACTGCTTGGTAAAAAATTGCTTTGTGACCAATGTCAATACAATGATTACTGGTAGTCTTTTTTCCAGGACCAAAATTAGTGCAATGAAATGACAATAAATAATACTCTGTTGCAAAAGAAAGTGTGCACTTTTTTTATGTGAATTCTTTGTTTCCACAAGGTGCATCAACCTTAAATTTACAACACTGTCTGCATGGAGTGTTTACCATCAGAAATTTCAGAAGTATAAAGTTGATAAATTTCATGAATTTAAACATGTATATAGATTTGCATGATCTGCTTTTGCTGCACATGGAAAATGTACAGGATAGTAAACATGTACACTATCATTTTCCTTTTGCTTTTTGTCAGCCCTTTACCACACAATAGCGACTTTTAATGATCCTGTGAAATAAGCCTTTTGAAAACATTTTGGAAAAAGGAGAAAATGCTGGTAACCAGCATTTTCTCCTTTTTCCACAATGATTTCTTTCCTTCCCAAAACAAATTTCTTTTTTTGAGTCACATTTATTTTGTCATCTACAAATGCTTCCAATTTAGTCCAGTCTAAAAGTTTGTTGTTTGGTAAAGAGGAAAAACACATCTGGTATTTCAAATCAGTGGTTTGCTATAATGCCAAAATTAAATGAAAATCAGTGACACCAAGTACTAATGATGCTTGCTGGCAGTGACAATGTCAGTTATGTAAGTAGGATGCTCGGATGCTGTAGGAATAGAATTATGTGTTGCGCGAACGTTTTTAGCAAATTAGTCAGGTAACAGACTGCCCTTAAGCAGACTGCATCATTACGTTGTTCATACACATACAAGAACACTTTAAAATGGCGTCAAGTGCAACAAGACCACATGGTATATTTTTGTAAGTTTACTTACAGTTTTTTGCTGTCTAATAAGCTTGCCCATTTACCTATTCGAGCGAGAAGACCATATATGAGACCTGTACTGTGTCTGGCTAATTGTTTGCGATGGGCAAGACATCATTTATGCTTTGGGCATGCACAGTAGCTTGCATTCTTTTCTTTGATGGGCTGAGATTCAATGATACTCACTGTAACCATGATGGTCGGATGCAGCTTTACAGAAGGAGAGGAGAATATTTTTATTTTGCAAACTCCTGTCTGTTGGAAAGGGACAGATTTGGTGATCAGGCAGTGTTACGGTTTTGGGATGGAATTTTTTTTTTGATGATTTTGATATTCAATTATTTCACTAATGGTGAAACATCAGGAGTAATCCGGCAATGGGTTGTAAGACTATTTTCAGACTCTGTATACGATGTAGGTTAAAGGTCAGCTTTTTTTGTCATATACAAGGAGATTGAAAGTTCTTTCACGTGGGCCAGACCTGTTATCTTAAACCATCAACTCTTCCTGTTATAAATTACCATTTAATCCTTGGCAATATTATATGTCCAGTTTAAATTAAATTGCCAAACCTTAGATAAGCTCAAACAGAAAACTGAACTTTTACCTTTATCTTTAATAATTACCATTTTCAAGATTTTGCAGTTTGTAATGAGAAAAATTAAAAAAAGACCTAATGATATGATCCTAAAAAGTGATGAAATCTTAATTTTACTAAATCATTGTTTAACCTAGAAATGCCTGTTTCACTGCAATAGTTTTTGTTACAAAAAGATTTTCACAGGTGTCCAAGGTGGAAAGCCAAATGCATAGAATGAAAAGAAAAAATGAAAAAAGTTTTCTTCAGATGGATCAAAAATGTAGTAATGAGTACATGTAGGTGTATAAAGAGGGAGCACAGATCCCGAATTTGCTCCAAACTTTGCTGCAGTCTTTGCTCCTGATCCTGACTTTGCTTCTTACTTTGATTCAATTTTGCTCCTGGTCCCAGCTTTGCTCCTAACTTTGCTCCTGATCCCAACTTTGCTCGCTACTTTGATCTTGAGTTTGCTCCTGATCCAATCTTCACTCTCTTGGTTACCAGCATTTTCTCCCTTTTTTTTTTTTTACAATGTTTTCGAACCTTTCACAAATAAATCCTATGATTTGAGACAAGTAAGTCCCCTGATTTCAAACACTTTGAATTTGTTGTCTGCAGATGTGTTCAATTTAAATGATTCTGGTAAAGGGTTATTACTAGTATATATTTGCTAAGAACCTGTCAAAATTAAAGAATATACTATCTTGTAAGAGTGAGTTCATTTTTTTTTTCATAAAAAGCATCCCATGTGTTTGGTAAGTGTCCCCAGTTCTGTACTAGCCATGAGCCAATTGTCTCAAATAATTTCCTGCCATGCCAGAACACTCTGATCCCTGCGGGAATTGTTAAGATGTTGTCGTAAAAAAATGGTCAAGTGTCTGCAAGATGTTGGTCAACAAGTGTTTACCGAGTTACCATTCTGTTCTTAAGTAACTCTTCATGCATATTTGATGAAAAAAGTCACGATTTCTAATCTGAGTTTTCCAATATATCAGTGAATTCACGTTTAAAAAAACATGTGAGTCCCCTTTTTCCAAAAAATCTATTTCTCTATGTTGCATCTGAATTGTATTCAGGCTAATATCATGTTAAGAGGGCATAAATCACCAATCCATCCTTGCATCAATCAATCAATCAATCAATCAATCATTTTTTTTTTCCAAATCCTTGGCTCATGTTTCAATTTTAAGTGATGGCTTGCAGACTACTTTTTAGTGCTAAAAATTATTACACTTTGTCTGAGCATAAATAAAAAGATGCAGGTTACACCTTTTGAAATGAATAGTTGCATGATGTTGAGCCAGTTTAATTTAAAAACATTGCAGAAAACCAAGCTGATTGCCAACAAAAATTACTTGCATCTCTATTTGTATTAAAGTGGAGCCAGGGTACTCAGTCGGGAGTGAACAGGACTTGAAAACAGATCATTGGTTCGATCCCTTGCACGACCAATTTCTATCCGAGGATTGATGATAGTCATTGCAATAGGATTCATTCCTCTCTCACTGCTGACCATTGCTTTGACGATGGTTATGAGGGAAAGCATCCAGTGGCTTGGAAAGAATTGTGCGTAGTATTGGTAAAATAAACTCCAGGAAAGCATGGATAGGTGCACTGGCAGCATCGATATAACTGAAATAATTTTGAAAACAGCCTTTCACACCATACAATGAAATAATCAGTTTGTCTTAAAAAAAAATTGTTAACATGTGAGACATGTGTGATAATTGTATGAAGTTTCTTCATACTTAGTATTTTGCATTTTTGAATGACTTGTAGTTATATTTAACTCTTTACCAAACAACCAAATTTTGACCCTGTTGACAGTTCAAATTGAAGCATTTGCAAATGACAAATGTAACTCAAAACATGAAAATCCTTTTTCATAGAGTAGAAAACATTGTGGGAAAAGGAGGTTGCCAGTATTTTCTCTGTTTCCCACAATGTTTTCAAAGGGCTTCTTCCTCAAGGTCTTTAAAGTCTGGATTGTGTGGTAAAGGGTTCAGGCACATGTTTGTGATAAGATGTACAAAAACTTGTTCAGCCAGTACCATGTGTCCCAGTTTTCACCCACTCCCTTTACCACACAATCACTTTGCTGTCTTCTCTTCAAAAATAGCCCAGCTGGAAATACTCTTTTGGTGTACATACTTTAACTATTTACTAGATGACAAAATGTTATCCTTGTCAGAATTGAAGGAATTTGCATGTGACAAAATTTAATGTTACTCAAAACATAAAATCTATCTTTCATAGGGCAGAAAACATTGTGGGAAAAGGAGAAAATCCTGGTTACCAGCATTTACTCCTTTTCCAACAATGTTTTCAAGAGCCTTCATTCTCAGGGTCATTAAAAGTCTGCATCATGTGGTAAAAGCTTAAATGGTTGTATCTTCGTTGGCATCAATCAAATTTGAAGTTGAATTAACAAAAACTGTCGGTTTTTTTAGTTGGTTGGTTGTATGGTGTTTAAAGCCGTTTTCAACATTATTTCAGTTATATTGTGCACCTATCCATGCTATCCTGGAATTTCTTTTACCGATAATCGGCACAATATTCTTTCCAAGGAGCGTTTTTTAGATACTGAACTGTAACATTCAAGATGTTATAGAAATATAAAAATAGACTCCAACTTTATAGTATCAAATAAATTGTTCATACTGTCAGCATGAAATCAAAGTACTGAAAGTACTGACAGACTAGCGAATTTGATTGATTGACTGGTTGTTTGGTGTTTAACTCTATTTTCAACATTATTTTAGTTATATACCAGCGGCCAGTGCACATATCAATGCTTTCCTGGAGTATCTTTTACCAGTACTCCGTACAATATTCTTTCCAAGCCACTGGCTGCTTTCCCACACAACCACCATCGAAACTTGAAAGATGAATGAATCCAGTCGCAATGACTATCATCAATCCTCGGAAAGAAATTGGCCGAGCCAGGGATCGAACCAGCTACCTCCTGTTCCCATGTCTTGTATGCTACCAACTGAGCTACCGGGGCTATGCATGCTATCGGTTGACTATCATCCAGTTTAAGTTTAACCCCTAACCTGCTAGAAAAATTAAATGAAACTTTCAAGCCAATGGTAAACACCTGAATATTGCTATTTCGAAGTTACATTTTGGAGAAAATATATCCTCTTATCGGACAATGTAGATCCAAGAAAAGACTGCTGTTCTGTGTAGTCTGATCTTAATACACACTGTTCACAGTTGCGGTGGTGCTGATAAAAGAAACTCCAGGAAAGAATGGATAGGTGCACTGGCCTTCATGATATCACCGAAATAATGTTGATGTCATGATATCATCGAAATAATGTTGAAAACGGTGTTAAACACCATACAATCAATAAGTCAATATCCGATAGTGCAAGATATTAGGGCAATTTAACTCTATACAAAACGAATATCAAAGCTGTTACAGACCACAAATTTAATGTGGCTGAATTGATGAAACCTGATTCCAAAAGGGTAGAAAACATTGTGGGAAAAGGAGAAAATGCTGGTTACCAGGGATTCTTCCCCAGTGTCATTAAAACTCCGGATTGTGTGGTAAAGGGTATATATTCAAGACGTAAAATAACAGTTTAACATAACAGTTTAACTGTACAAAGTGATCTAAATAATGAATGACTGAAGGAATCATAAGGGTTCCCTGTCCAGAGTTAATGCAGCTGGGATTTGCTACAAGCTACCTAGGTATATCTAATTTTAGATTCATCCATAATATTTGGTAAAGGGTAAAGAGGACCATCAATTGATACTAATTAATCCTTTACCACACAATCCCGACTTTTAACGACCCTGAATAAGAAAGCTTTTGAAAACATTGTGGGAAAGAAGAAAATGCTGGTAAACAGCATTTTCTCCTTTTCCTCACAATGTTTTTTACCCTTCCAACACAAATTTCAATTTTTGACTCTCATTTATTTTGTTATCTGCAAATGCTTTCAATTTGAACAAGTCTAAAATTTTGTCGTTTGGTAAATGGCCATATCAGAAAATTTCAATAAAGAACTGATAAGAATGGCACATGGAATCTGGTATTTTCTCAATATTCCTATATGATAATCTTGCCATTTTAATACAAAGTTTTGGACTATGGTTGAAATTTAGAAAATTTATAGATATTTTTTTCAACCAAAATAATTCCAGGATTGCTGAAGAGTTTGAAAGACACAGTGACACTGCCTTACAGGATCCGGACTTCTACCTGGGCAATCCGGTCAATGCTTATCTCTTTGTGAAACACTTCACCCTGGATTGGGACAGAGACATTGCAGTTGCTCTGAGAAACAATAGTAGGGAGGGTGAGTCAATTCAACAGATATTAACTCTTTATGATACATCAAAACTTTGCCAGACAATCATGAGATTTAACCCTTTCCCAAACAAGCCCTGGTTTTCACGTGTCTGCAGTACAAGTCTTTTGAAAACACTGTGGGAAAAGGAGAAATTGCTCGTAACGAGCAATTTCTCCTTTTCCCACAGTGTTTTCTACCCTTTTTGAGAACTTTCTGCCATTTTCATCAAATTTAAAATTGTCGTCTGCAAACTCTTTCAATTTGGACCAGTCGAAAATTTGTCGTTTGGGAAAGGGTTAACAACCCTGGGTAAAGGAGCCGTTTGAAAACAATATGGAAAACTGAGAAAATACTGGTAACCAGCATTTTCTTCTTTTCCCACAATGTTTTCTGCCCTTTGAAACACAAATTTTATGTTGTGATTAACATAAGATATATCGTCTGCAAATACTTTTAATTTGGACCAGGCTAAAATTTTGTTTTTTGATAACTGGTCCAAATTGAAAGCATTTGCAGACGACAAATGAAATGTCGCTAAAATGTTTAGATTTGTCTTTTGAAGGGTTAAAGAATTTGAAAGAGGAGAAATGCTATTATACAGCATTACTTTTGTTTTCCATATTGTTTTCAAAATATTTCTTTCTCGAAGTGTTTAAAAAATTCAGGATTATTAGGTAACCCTAAATTGCACAATGGCCCTTGATGGAAAAAAAAAAAAATCAAAACCTTGTGGGAAAAGGAGAAAATGTTGGTCAACATCATTTTCTCCTTTTCCAATAATAATTGTTATCCTTGAAATATATTTCGTTTGTCATCAGCAAATGCTATCAATTTGTAAGAGCTCAAAATATTGCTGTTTGGAAGCGACATGACAAAAGCCTATTAATGTACAAATTCATTCATAATACTGTACCAACTGATCTCATGTTTTAACCACCTGGAGCCGAACCCCCATAGCTCAGTTGGTAGCGCACAGGACTTGAGAACAGGAGGTTGCTGGGTGGATCCCAGGTTCGGCGAATTTCTGGCCGAGGATTGGTGATAGTCATGGCGGCAGGATTCATTCCTCCCTCATCACTGACCATTGTTTCCATGATGGTTATGTGGGAAAGCAGCCAGTGGCTTAGAAAGAATACTGTGTGGAGTACTGGTAAAAGAAACTCTAGGAATGCATGGATAGGAGCACTGGCTGGTGCGATATAATTGAAATAATGTTGAAAATAGCGTTAAACACCATACAATCAATAAACCATACAATTTAACCACCTGGAGGAAGAAGCCTTTGAATATAGTGTGGGAAAAGGAGAAATTCTGGCAACGGGCATTTTCTTTCTTTTCCACAATGCCCAATCAAAGACAAATTCAATTGTTTAATTCTTTACCACACAATCCCATGTGTTAATGACCATGAAATACAAGACCTTTTGAAAACATTGTGGGAAAAAAAAGAAAATGCTGGTTAACCAGTATTTTCTTCATTGCCCACAATGCTCTTACCATTTCAAAGGCACATCCCATCATTTGAGCTAAATTCAGTTTGTCACTGCAAATGCTTTTAATTTGGACAAGTCTAAAATTTTGTCATATGGGAATGAGTTAAGTCACATTTAAAGTCTTATTTGTAAATGCTTTGATTTTGGTTGCATCTACAATTTCTTTGTTGGTTTAACCCTTTCCCAAACAAGCCCTGGTTTTCACGTGTCTGCAGTACAAGTCTTTTGAAAACACTGTGGGAAAAGGAGAAATTGCTCGTAACGAGCAATTTCTCCTTTTCCCACAGTGTTTTCTATCCTTTTTGAGACTTTTCTGCCATTTTCATCAAATTTAAAATTGTCGTCTGCAAACTCTTTCAATTTGGACCAGTCTAAATTTTATCGTTTGGGAAAGGGTTAAGAGTTAATAATTTCATTTGAACTCTACAGAATTAAATGTGAAAGTACAGGAGCTGAAGCAGCACTTACCGACATACGAAGATTTAACTGGGTCGGTAAATGCACTACTTAGGCTACAAGATACCTACAAACTTGACACCTCAGAAATAGCACAGGGAAATGTTGGAGGTACCAAGTCATCAGAGCTTACAGGTATTTTTTTCTTCATTTGATTGTTGTGTGAAACTTTTGTCTGCTACCATAAAGTATATATTTGAGCCATGCTCTGTGAATAGGGGGCTTAATGCATATGCGAAAAGTCTCGACCCAGGTTAGCTTGCGCATTTCGTGCAGGCTGACCTGGACTGAAACTTTTTGCTATTGGTCAATCTTCTGTATGTCCAAGGACCATTCCACATCATGATTAAGTTGGTTGTTAAAAAAAAAAAAAAAAAAATGTGGCTATTGTGGATCTATAACTATGTCATGGCTTGAGAGCTATCATGCATCACGGAGATGCATTAAGCCCCTTTTTGGTAGAGCATGGCTCATTTGTAGTGTCTTGGGTTCTGCCAATACAACCAAGCCTCTGTGGCTCAGAAAGTGGGCTGTGGAAGCTCAGTGATAAAACTTACTGCTAGTTAACCCTTTACCACACAATCCTGACTTTTAATGACCCCGATGTTGAAGCCTATTGAAAACATTGTGGGAAAAGGAGAAAATGCTGGTAACCTGCATTTTCTTCTTTTCTCACAATGTTTTCTATCCTATCAAAGACAAATCGCAACATTTGAGTCACGCTGAAATTGTCTTCTACAAAATATTAATACTTTCAATTCGGATGGGTCTGAAACTTTGTCATGTGGTAAAGAGTTAAGGCAGTTTGACATGATTCAATTTTCTCTCACGTGTAATCTCTTACATGTGATCATAATTTCAAAAATTGGGCCAGGACATTTACAAGTGACTTGGAAAGAATGCTGTGTGTATCACAGATCGAGAAACTGCGGGAAAGCATAGATAACCGCACTGAAAACAACAGGGCTTGATAATGGTATTTTACCCTTTACCAAACAATTCAGTTTTAGTAACTTTGAGGAAAAAGGCTTTTAAATCATTGTGGGAAAAAGGAGGAGATGCTGATTTCCAGCATTTTCTCTTTTTTCAAATATGTTTTCTACTATTTTAGAGAAAAAAAAAATCTTTTGTGCCACATAGAATTTGTCGTCTGCAAATGCTTTCATTTTGGTCAAATCCAAACTTTTGTCGCCTGATAAATAATTAAAAAAGTATCTCCTGTTTACGACTTTTGAAAAAAACAACAACATTTCTGTGAGGCATTTTAGGCCTACTATTGCTAAAATGGTTTATATGTGCTATTATTGATGTATTAACCCTTAAAGCACCTTTCACAGTTATGCGTGCCTTTGCAATCTTACCTTTCACAATTATGCTTACCTTTGCAATCTGATTTTTGCTCCACACTGTTCTGCTTTGCTTGAAAACTGTAGACAAAAGGCAGCCATGAAATTGCAAGTACCTGAGTGTCATTCTAGCATGAAAATGTCCATTGTGTTAACAGGTTAACCATTTTACCACAAATTTCTAAGTTACAAGAAACCTGACAGAAAAGGCTTTTGAAAGCATTGTTGGAAGAGGAGAAAATTCTGGTAAGCAGCATTTTTCTCCTTTTCCAACAATGTTTTTAACTCTTTTTACAGACAGTTCTCATAATTTGAGACACATTTAATTAATTTTGTGCAAGTGCCTGTGATACAGACACATCTATCATTTTGTTGTCTGGTTATGTGTTGACTCTTTACCAGACGACAAAATTTTAGACTAGTCCAAGTTGAAAGCATTTGTAGACAACAAAATAACTGTGACTGAAAAATTGAAATTTGTCGTAGGAAGGGTAGAAAACTTTGTGGGAAAAGGAGAAAATACTGGTTATCAGCATTTTCTCTTTTTCCCACAATGTTTTTAAAAGGCTTGTTTTGCAGGGTCGTTTAAAGTCGGGTTTGTGTGGTACAGAGTTGAGGGATAAACCTTAATTCATGTTGATTATCCCTTTACCAGGCAATAAAAATTTAGACTCATCAAATATTGAAAACATTTGCAGGCAACATATTGACCCTTTATGGCACAATGCCACCTTTAAACGACCCTGGGAAGGAAGCCTTTTGAAAACATTGTGGGAAAAGTAGAAAATGCTGGTAACCAGCATTTTCTCCTTTTCCCACAATGTTTTCTGTCCTATCAAAGAAAAAATTGCACAGTTTGAGTCACACTGAGATTGTCATCAGCAAATGCTTTCAGTTTGGACTAGGCTAAAATTTTGTCACGTGGTAAAGGGTTAAGTGTTACTGAAATGTGAGAATTTGTCTCAGAAAATGTAGAAAAAATTGTTGAAACAGGAGAAAATGCTGATAGCCAGCATTTTCCATTTCCTGCAGTGTTTTCAAAATCTTTCCATCATGATCATTAAAACTCTGAAATTGTGGTAAAGGGTTAACCCTTAGGCTGCTAAGCATGACTAAAGGACCTATTGTGGACAGTGTAAATTAAGATCAGATGGCACATAATGTGCAGTCTGATCTTTGATTTACATGACCCATAAGGAGATATCTTTCTCCCAGAATACCTTTGAATTAGCAAAATCATGGTTTTTACTATTAGCTTGAAAGTTTCATTTCACTTATTTAGCAGGATAAGGGTTATCATGTTGTGGCTTGTGTCTTTCTACTTATATTTTGAATGAATGAAATGTTTAGTTTGTATCATGTATCATGTAATACTTTCATCGACTATCAGTTTTAAGTTTGTTGTATTTTTAACATCCTATCAGAATGATTTGAGTCATGAAAAGGGGCTTTAATGTATCTGCAAAAAGTATCCACCCCAGGTCAGCCTGACATTGGTCAAAACTTTTTCCTCAGGATGGTAAAAATCAGGGACTGTGTGGTAAAGGGTTAATGGCCACTATTAAAACATATGATTGATTGTTAAAGGGGTTTAAGTGAGACAAACATTTTGTAAAAGTTTAGCTTCATTTTATCAACAATGTACCCAACAGCATGACTACCAGTATTACATCATCTCTCAATTTCCATAACCCTTTGACGAACAGACCAGTGTATCAATGACCCGTGGGAAGATTTAGGCTTTTGAAAATATGGGAATATGAGATATATCTTTTGTCACCGGCTTTTTCTACATTTACCACAATCTTTGTACTCTTTTAACCCTTTACCGAATGACAAAATTTCATACTTGTTCAGTTTTAAACATTTGCAAACTACTCATTGAATGTGTCTCAAATAAAGAAATACGCCTTTGAAAGAATTCACAACATTTTGGGAAAAGGAGAAAATGGTGCTAAGTACCAGCATTTCTTCCATTCCCTGCATTGTTTTTAAGTCGTCTTCCATAGAGTCGTTAAAACACCTGGTTGTATGGTAAAGGGTTGATAACAAAACAAATCAAATGGGCATCATTCATCATGTTGGCTGCAAATCCTTTTATGATATAAATGAGTCATAAATTTTTCCATCTATCCATTTTCTCCTTTGTAGTTTTAGCTCACCTGAGCACGAAGTGCCCAAGGTGAGCTATTGTGATCATGCTTTGTCTGTCGTGCAACGTCAACATTTTACCCTGTGTGCACTCTAGAGGCCACATTTTCAGTCAGATATGCATGAAACTTGGTCAGAATGTTTGTCTTGATAAAATCTCGGACAAGTTTGAAATTGGGTCATGTCGGGTCAAAAAGTAGGCCACTGGGCTAAATCTTAGAAAAACTTGTGTTGCACTCTAGAGGATATATTTTCAGCCTGATACTCTTGAAACTTGGTCAGAATGTTTGTCTTGATGATACCTTGGACAAGTTGAAAATTGGGTCATGTCTGGTCAAAAAGTAGGTCATTGGGCCATATCTTAGAAGAACCTTGTGTGCACTCTCGAGGCCACATTTTCAGTCAGATATGCATGAAACTTGGTCAGAATGTTTGTCTTGATAAAATCTCAGTAAAATTCGAAATTGGGTCATGTCGGGTCAAAAAGTAGGCCACTGAGCTAAATCTTAGAAAAACCTTGTGTGCACTCTAGAGGCCATATTTCAGCCTGATGCTCTTGAACATGGTCAGAATGTTTGTCTGGATAATATCTTGAACAAGTTCCAAATTGGGTCATGTCTGGTCAAAAAGTTGGTCACTGGGAAAAATCCTACAAAAACCTTGTGTGCACTCTAGAGGCCACATTTTCAGCCTGATACTCATGAAACTTGGTCAGAAAGTTTGTCTTTGTGATAATTTGGACAGCTTCCAAAGTGGGTCACATCCGGTCAAAAAGTAGACCACTGGACCAAATCATAGAAAAACCTTGCGTGCACCGTAGTGGCCACATTTCAACCTGATACTCATGCAACTCGGTCAGAATGTTTCTTTCAATGATATCTTGTATAAGTTTGAAATTGGGTCACATTGGTTCAAAAAGTAGGTCACTTACATGCATTTGTTTTTCATCTTTAAAACCAGGCTCTTTTCAGCTGTATCAGCTGTAGATGGCTTTACTCAGGTGAGCGCTTTAGGGCCAATGGCCCTCTTGTTTTTTATGCATTGATGTATTCAACCTCAGCCAAATGCTGGTTGATTTGTATCCCTGTACCACACATTCCTAAGGTTTAACCTTTTATCACTCAATCCCAAGTTTTGACGACCCTAACAGAGAAGGCTCTTGAAATCATTGTGGGAAAAGGAGAAAATGCTGATTAATCAGCATTTTCTCCTTTTCCCACAATGTACTTTACCCTGTCATAGACAAATCCCATCAATTGAGCCATATTTGATTTTTTGTCCTGGGAACGTTTTCACTTTGGACAAGTCTAAAATTTTGTTGTTAGGTAAAGAGTTAATAATCCAGATGAAGAAGTCCTCAACCCCTTATCAAACAGTACAGTGTTTTGTAATTACCCTGAGAAGAAAACCTTTTGAAAATGTTGTGGAAAAAGAAGAAAATGATGGTAACCAGCACTTTCTTCTTTTCCTACATTTTCTACCCATTCAAAGACAAGTTCAAGCATTTGAGGCACATATTATTTGTCAGCTGCAAGTCAAACTTTTGTCATTTGGTATAGAATTAACCTTATATCACACAATCCCAAGTTTTAACAACCTTGATGAAAAGGGTTTTTAAAAACATCATTGTGAGAAAAGAAAATCTGGTAACCAGCATTTTCTCCTTTTTCACAATGTTTTTCACACTTAGAGACAATTCTTCTCATTTGAACCACAATAAATTGGTTGTCTGCAAGTGCTTTCAGATTGTACAAGTCTAAGTTTTTAGCTCAACTGGCCGAAGGCCATCGGGCTTATGTCATGGCACGGTGTCCGTCGTGCGTCCGTCTCTCCGTGCGTTAACTTTTATTATACCCCTGCAAACGAAGTTTGGGGGGGGTATACTCGAATCAGCCTGTCGGTCGGTAGGTCAGTCATGCGGTCGGTCGGGCGGTCGGTCTGTCCGCAAAATCTTGTCCGGACAACTCCTCCTACAGTTTCAATCCAATTCCCTTGCTACTTGGCAGAAGTGTTCATTAGGAGCTGTAGATGTGCAAGACACACATTTTGTAAAAATTCCATCAAGAATTACTGAGTTATTGCCCCTGATTTGACTTAAAAATGCTTGTCCGGACAACTCCTCCTACAGTTTCTGTCTGATTCACTTTAAACTTGGCATAAGTGTTCATCAGGAGTTGAAGATGTGCAAGACGCAACTTTCGTGAAAATTCTATGAAGAATTAATGAGTTATTGCCCCTGATTCACATTTAAAATGCTTGTCTGGACAACTCCTCCTACAATTTCAGTCCGATTCGCTGTATACTTGGCAGAAGTGTCCGTTTGGAGTTGTAGATGTGCAAGACGCAAATTTTGTGAAAATTCCATCAAGAATTACTGAGTTATTGCCCCTGATTTGACTTAAAAATGCTTGTCCGGACAACTCCTCCTACAGTTTCTGTCTGATTCACTTTAAACTTGGCAGAAGTGTTCATTAGGAGCTGTAGATGTGCAAGACACACATTTTGTAAAAATTCCATCAAGAATTACTGAGTTATTGCCCCTGATTTGACTTAAAAATGCTTGTCCGGACAACTCCTCCTACAGTTTCTGTCTGATTCACTTTAAACTTGGCATAAGTGTTCATTAGGAGCTGTAGATGTGCAAGTCACACATTTTGTAAAAATTCCATCAAGAATTACTGAGTTATTGCCCCCGATTTGACTTAAAAATGCTTGTCCGGACAACTCCTCCTACACTTTCTGTCTGATTCACTTTAAACTTGGCATAAGTGTTCATTAGGAGTTGTAGATGTGCAAGATGCAACTTTCGTGAAAATTCTATGAAGAATTAATGAGTTATTGCCCCTGATCCACATTAAAAATGCTTGTCCGGACAACTCCTCCTACAATTTCAGTCCGATTCGCTTTATACTTGGCAGAAGTGTCCATTTGGAGTTGTAGATGTGCAAGACACACATTTTGTAAAAATTCCATCAGGAATTACTGAGTTATTGCCCCTGATTTGACTTAAAAATGCTTGTCCGGACAACTCCTCCTACGGTTTCTGTCTGATTCACTTTAAGGAGGTCTTTTCTGTCATATGTATAGTTAGCCAACATTATGCGAAAAGGCACCTTTGGACATTTGCAACAAGCGTGGATCCAGACCAGCCGCTGTGTCTCAGACATATTGTCAGATCATGGTCTACACTTTTTTACACTCATTTAGTTTTGTGTCCAATTAAATTGATACTTTGCATAAATATTCACCAGGAGCAGTAGAGGTTCAAGATGCATTTTTCTCAAATGTTTGCCAAATTAATTACCCCTGAATTTACTCAAAACTTCTTGTCCAGAGAACTATTCCTTCAGTTTAAGTCTTATTCACTTGATATTTGTCATGATATTCACCAGGAGCAGTAGATGTGCAAAGCACAAATTTCATGAGTGTTGGCCTAATGATTACGGAGTTATTGCCCCTAAATTGACATTGCAGAGTTATTGCCCCTGTGACATGAAATATAGGGGCGGGGGTATTTATCACCTTTAGTAATAGTTATTCTAGTTTCAAACATCTTCTCTGAAACTACCCATCCAATTTTCATGAAACTTCACAGAAATGATCCTGCCATGGTCCTCTTCAGAATTTCTTGAAAGAATTTGATTCCTTTCAAAACTCTGCCATGGCAACAAAACTGAAAAATATTGGAAATCTTTAAAAATCTTCTTGTCTGAAACCATAAGGCATAGGGCTACCAAATTTGGCATGTAGCTTTATGTAGTAGACCTCTATCAAGTTTCTTCAAATTATAGCCCTGGAGTCAAAATTGGCTCTGCCCCAAGTTTTACATAGGCTTATATAGAGAAAAATTTAAAAATCTTCCTGTACCTAGCCATAAGGCCTAGAGCTACCAAATTTTGCATGCAGCTATATCTATTGGGCCTCTACCAAGCGGGCCAAAATTTCAGCCCTGGGGTCAAAATTGGCCCTGCCGCAGGGGTCACAAGTTTTACATGGGCTTACATAGTGACAACTTAAGAAATCTTCCTGTTTTGATTTTTTTTTTTTTTTTGAAATTAGCCTTGCATCAGGGGTCTTATGTTTTACAGAGGCTTCATATGGACAAAACTTGAAAATCAGCTTATTTATAACCATAGAGCATAGACTTGTATTATTTTGGCATGTGGCTTTATCTTGTGGACCTCTACCAGGGTTTAAGTAATTATAGCTCTGGGATCAAAAATGGCTTTGCCCTGTGGGTCTCAACTTTCACATGGGCTTTTACAGAGAAAACTTTGTAAGTCTTCATTTTGAAACCATTTGGCTCAGAATTGAAATGTTTAGTATTTATGGTTTATATTTATAAGCCAGTGGAGCGATACAGGGCCATCGTGGCCCTCTTGTTCTCATTTGATAAAAGATAAATTTATAGCTAATTTACAGATTTACCAAATATGGTAACCATAGGTTGATTTTTAAGTCTGTTGAGATACATGTATGTTGGTTTTATTTGGCAGAAATTTGATTACTGTACTAACTGCATGAGAGAATACACAATTATAAATACCATAAGCCATGCTCTGTGGAAAGGGGGTTAAATGCATCTGCAAAAAAGTATCAACCCATGTCAGGCTGATATGGGTTGATACTTTTTGCTACTGGTCAATTTTCTGCATATACAAGAATAATTATTCCACCACAGGATTCAGCCGGTTGTTAGACAAAATGGATTTCATGGCTGCATGCTTATGTGATTGCTGCTTGATATTGTGTATCATGGAGATGCATTAAATGCCCTTTTGCCAGAGCATGGCTCAGATGCATGTTTCCTTTTAGTTGAAGACTGTTTCGTTCTTGCAAGACTAGCGTACCATGAAGAGGACTTTTACCACACTGCGATATGGATGGGTCAAGCCCTCACACTGAATAGACAGGATCATAATAGAACTGTAAACTCAGCAGAAATCCTAGATTACCTGGCATTTTCCGAATACAAGGTGTGTTGCTATTGCCTCTTGTACTGGCCTTGTTCCTTTACCAACCTGTCCAATGTTTTTAGGACCAGTCATTAGAAATGCTGGTAACAGCATTTCCTCCTTTTCTTTCCCAGTTTTCAAAAGCCTCCTCTGTAAGGGTTATTAAAACTCATGATGGTGTGGTAAGGGGATAAAGACTTAACTATTTTGAAAGCAGTTGCAGATGAAAAAATTTTAAAATATGGATCATCCAAAAAGTATTGATCCAGGTGAAACTTTTTGCTTTTGGTAAATTTTCTGCATGTCCAAGGACCATTCAACTTCGTAATTCAGTTGGTTGTTACATAATGTGGATCTTATGGATTCATAGGTATGTGATGATTTGCTTGGTATATTACATCATATAGAGATGCATTAAACCCCCTTTTGCCAAAACAGTACTCCTTTCAATTTCAAAATTGACTTGTGCAAAGATGATCTTATCTCCTTACCACACGACGACATGTTAGACTTAGGTAAACTGAAAGCACTTGCAGACCACAAGATAAATGTCACTCGAAAACTGAAGTTTGCCTTTGAAAGAGTAAAAACTTCCTTTCTCTGGGTTGTTAAAACTCAGGATTGTGGTAAAGGGTTAACAAAGAGGTCAATGTATATCACATTTTCTACAATCTCATATTGATCAACACTGTCAACTAAAGCAAGTTCAGCAGTATTTTGTTGTTGCTATTGGATACCCTAGGGCATGCAGATGATTTAGAGATTAGGTAAGTAAAGCTTGAGAATGCATTTGCATCATGAAGACTAATGACTAACCTGTGTAAGCTTTTAATACCAGGTATGGCATTGTTAATTTATATATATTTCAATTTTTCAGTTTCTGATATTCATATTATATTTCCTCAAAAAGTCACAGAAAGATAAGGTTTGTATACTATAATGAGTCAAGGCTGTAGCAGTGCCATGACTGTTTTTTGGGCATAATATCTTGGCAAAGGTAATGTAAATCAAGATAACAATGTACATTTTGTGAAGTCTGATCTTGATCTATTTTGGCCACAACTGTTACTGTGCTGTTGGTGCTCAGAAGTTACAGCTCAATAGCCTAGGGCATGCAAATGGTTTATAGATTTGGTGAGTACAACCTGAGAATGTATTTTCCAGCATGAAGATGTAATGACTAACCTTTGTAAGCTATTAAAACCCTTAAAATGCCTTTCAAAATTATAGTCGCCTTTAGGGCCAGTGTAGATCAAGATCAGGCTACACAAAACATGCAGCCAGATCTTTGATCTACACTGTCTGCCATGCTGCAACACTTTAGACAAGAGCGACATTGAAATTGTTACTCTTTGGGTCATATTTCTAGACTGAAAAGATCTTTTGGGTTCAACCCTTTACCCCACAATCCCAACTTTTAATGACCCTGCGAAAGAAAGCGTTTCCCACAATATTTTCTATTTATTCAAGAGCAAATACTATTTTTTGAAAAACATTTGAACCATTGTCTGTAAACTCCTTCAATATAGACAAGTCAAAAATTTTTCTGTATGGTAAAGGGTTAATCGGGGCTTTAAGGGTTAAAACCAGGTATGACATTTGATGAAGTTGCATATAAATTGTTCGTGTTTGTGGTATTTATGTTTATTTCTTCTATAAAATCACAGAAGGGTCAATTTTGTAAAATGTTGCAAAGTTAAGCCTTAAACTCATGACTTTTAATTCTCCAAAGATTGATGGGCAGAGCCAGGATGGGTGATGGGTAACATACAGGATTTACAAGGTGACCCAGGGCTTGTGAGTTTGAATCTCATCTTAGGCAAAGCTCCTCCTCAGAGGTGATGAAAGTCTTTTAAGTCAGGTTTCAGTCTTCTCTTACTTGGGAATTTAGTTTCGATTTCATTATTGTGGGAAAGTTACCGATGGCCTGGAGAATTGTAATTATGCATTACTGGTGAAGGAAATCAAAAGAATGCTTGGATAAGAGCACTGACTGCCATTATCTACCTGAAATATGCATGCTATTGAAAACAGTGTTTAACAAACCAAGGATTGATGGACATTTATGGCCAATCATGGACATCTTTTTGTAGCTGCAGAATGTTTTGAAGTTGGAAGACAGGCATACATTGCAAGAGATTATTATCACACAGTAAAATGGATGCAAGAAGCTTTTGATAGGTCCACAGTAGAGAGAAATCAAACTGTCTATCCTTCATATGTGTTAGACTTTCTCACTTATGCTTTATACAAGGTAAGCTGTAACCCATTAAAAATATATGACTGAGAACCCTTTACCACACAGTCCCTAGTTATAATGACCTGGAGAAAGGTCATTTTGAAAACATTGTGGGAAAAGAAGAAAATGCCTGGTAACCAGCAGTTTCTCCTTTTCCCATGATGTTTTCAAGCCTTTGGAAGACAAATCTTAACATTTGAGACAAATCTTATTCGTTGTTTGCCATTGCCTTTAGTGTAGAGCTGTATTAAAATTTTGGGGTCTGGTAAACAGTGAAAATCCCTGTACTGAATAGTTTGTGCAAACATAGAAAGAAAAGGAAAGATCATTTTCAAAACTGGTCTTGTGTTAGACATAACAAAAGTCATTTCCAGGGTAAGTGGAAATGAGAAGAACAAATTCAAGAGAGGCATATTTTCAAGTGTCACAGGTAAGTAGATGTACTATGTTGCCAGTGAGATTAAACAGAATTTTTAAATGTTTTTGAGAATTTTTTTGTAATCTTTAGCAATATTAATGCTTTCTAAACAATCTCATAGTTTAACTTCATATCATGGGTAAAAGAAGGCTTCAGAAAACATCGTGGCAAAAGGAGGAAATGCTGGTTATGGGCACTTTCTTCTTTTCGGGCGATGTTTTCTATGATTTTCATGCCAAAAATTTTCTTTTGAGCCAAATTCAATTTGTCATTTCTAAATGTTTTCAATCTAAAATCTTATGTGGTAAAGAGTGAAAGCATGCTGTCTTATATAGGATCTACATTGTCCACCACTTTGTTACATATTCCTGCCAAATCAACCTTGTACTAGCAATAGTTTGCTTGTATACCATGCATCAATAGGCAAATCCTTCTCTTGAACCAAACAATCATGTGTTTTAACAACTCTGGGATACAGGCTTTTAAAAGCATTGTAGGAAAAGGAGAATGCTGGCAACCAGCATTTTCTTCTTTTCCCACAACGTTTTCTACTCTTTGGAAGATAAATCTGACCATTTTAGCGACATAGTAAATGCTTTCAAATACGGCATAGTCTAAAATTAAGTCGTTTAAAGTGTTAAAAAATATTACCTTTTGCTATTTTCAGCTTAGACTGTAAATTGAAAGAAAGTTAGATAATTTTTTTATTGTGTACATTTCAGCAAGGCAACATAAGAAGGGCTTTAACGCTGACCAATGAATTACTTGATATAGGTAAAACTGAACTTTGTTATTCTAATGATATATGCTTGACTTTTTTTGTTTTTGAAGAAAACATCAACCCTTTACCACACAATCTTGAGTTTTAACGATCCTGAGAAAAAGGACTTTTGAAAACATTGTGGGAAAAGAAGAGAATACTGGTAACCAACATTTCCTTCTTTTCCCACAATGTTTTCTGTCCTTTTACAGACAAACCTCACCATATGAGCCATATCTAATTTGTCGTCTGCAAATGCTTTCAATTTGGACAAGTGTAAAATTTTGTCCTATGGTAAAGGATTAAGGTGTTGTTACTGCCCTCTCATCATTAATTTTGCATTGTCATTGTTGCGGAAAAAGTTGGACATTTTCTGATATCTTTGCCATAAGTGAAGGTATTTACGTCCAGTTTGGGCTTATGATGATTAGCTATCAAAAGGGGAATCCCTGCCAATGGGGAAGATAATCCTCAAAATACTTCTGAGACAGTTATTCCTTTTTTGCTATTTAACCCTTCACCAAGCAACAAAATTTTAGACTTGTCCAAACTGAAAGCATTTGCAGACGATGAAATAAATATGACCAAAAAATTGAAATTTGTTTAGGGAAGGGCAGAAAACATTGTCGGAAAAGGAGAAAATGCTGGTTACCCGCATTTTCTCCTTTTCCCACAATGTTTTCAAAAGGCTTCTTGTTCAGGGTCGTTAAAACTTGGGACTGTGTGGTAAAGAGTTAAAGGAGGACTTTTGCCTGGAATGAAACATTCCCATTTGATATTTGAGTCATGCTGTGTGAAAAAGTAGGATAACTTGTGGAGTCTGCACAGGCTGAATTGGGTTGAAACATTTTTGTGATAAACATTAATTATCTGAATGTCAAGGCCCACCTGATAAGCTCAGTGGTTACCGTATTTGACTCGTAACCAGGTGGTTGTGAGTTTTAAACCAGTTTGAGGCACACTTTCTTTGCGGCAATTTTTCGCCTCTCAGCTGCCAAGCCCTGTAGCTCAGTCGGTAGCGTACAGGACTTGAGAACAGGAGGTCGCTGGTTTGATCCTTGGGCTTGGCCAATTTCTTTCCGAGGATTGATGATAGTCATTGTGACAAGATTCATTCCTCTCTCACCGCTGACCATTGTTTCGATGATGGTTATGTGGGAAAGCAGCCACTGGCTTGGAAAGAATATTGTGCGGAGTACTGGTAAAAGAAACTCCAGGAAAGCATGGATAGGTGCACTGGCCGCCGCGATATTACTGAAATAATGTTGAAAACGGCGTTAAACACCATACAATCAATCAATCAATCAATGGCCTCTCACCTCTAATTTATGTGGGAGAAGTAGTCAGTGACTTGGAAAGAAAGTTTTGTCAGGAGTGAGAAAAACAGGAAACACTTCCTATGTGTACTGACCCCCATGACATGACTTAAGCTATTAAAACGGCGTTGAGCTCCAGTACAAATTCTGAATGTCAAATGACCATTGACTACTTCATGATTCAGCTGGGTTTTAGACTTGCTTGGGAAAATCATAATGCCATCAAAAGATGCATAAAACTGCTTTTTCTCAGAGCACAATTCATCTCTAAAAGCACCTGCAGTCTGGCAATGGCACCTACATGTAGGGTTTTTGTGTTCCCTCTAACTGAAAAGGCAGCTTATAAGTTTGATATGCATAACTGAGCATGTCATCAAATTTAGAAATTCTAGCTGTGGTGGTTATGTTGCAATGAGCAGGGCTTGTCATCTAGGGGTATTGTCTGTTCTTTAAATTTTGACTTTTAATCATGATAGAAAGCAGCAAGCGGCTTGAATTGTTGAGCGCAATACTGGTTAATCCTTTACCGCACAATTCCAAATTTTAATGATCCTAATGGAGAAGGATTTGGAAAACATTGTGGAAAAAGGAGAAAATGCTGGTAACCGGCATTTTGTCACAATGTTTTCGTTCCTTTCATTCACAACTTCTATCTTTTTAGTTTAAATTAATCCAATTTGTCATCTTCAAATGCCCTGAAATTGGACAAGTCTAAAATTTTGTTGTAAAGGGTTAGCTCTTAACTAAAGTTCTACTTTAGTGGAAAGAGAAAGCAGTTGCAGACAAAAATATGAATGTGGCTCATATAATAGGAATTGTCCTTGTTCAGGGTGAAAAACTCTGTGGGAAAAGGAGAAAGTGCTGGCTACCAGCATTCTCTCCTCTACCAATAGTGTTTTTCAAAAGCTTTCTTCTCTTTCTTCGTGCCAAACCCTGTAGCTCAGTCGGTAGCGCACAGGACTTGAGAACAGGAGGTTGCTGGTTCGATCCCCAGTTTGATCAATTTCTTTCCGAGGATTGATGATAGTCATCGCAATAGGATTCATTCCTCTCTCACTGCTGACCATTGATTCGACGATGGTTATGTGGGAAAGCAGCCAGTGGCTTGGAAGGAATATTGTGCAGAGTACTGGTAAAAGAAACTCCAGGAAAGCATGGATAGGTGCACTAGCAACTGCGATATAATTGAAATAATGTTGAAAACAGCCTCAAACACCATACAGTCAATCAATACAGTTCATTCTTCATCCGAATGGTGAAGAAAATATAGAATCGTTTGGTAAAGGGTAAAAAGAATAACAAGAATGTGGGCATTGGTGCTCAGGCCAGTAATATAATTGGAGTGCTTATAAAAATGGAATAAACATCGTTTATTTTGAATAAATATTGTTGGTGACCAGGGGAGAAATTTTGGTCAGAAGTAATTACTCTTTTTTTGTGACAATATTTTTCTACTGAGAGATGAAAAATTCTTGAAAAGGTGGTTGTTGTGTCAGTTGTTTATCAAACAATCCAGAGTTTAAATTACCTTGAGCCAGAAGGCTTTTGAAAACTTTGCGGGGAAAAAAGGAAGAATATGCTGGTAAGCAGTATTTTCTCCTTTCCCCCCGTATGTTTACTACCCTTACAGAACAAATATCATAAATTTTGAGCGATGTGATATTTTGTCATGGTAAAATGCTTTCAATTTTAAAAAGTCTAAACTTTTGTTTTCTGGTAAAGATTTACGACATACGAAATATGAAGGACTTTTCTTTTTAATTTTAGAACCCGAACACAGTAGGGCACAAAGTAACAAGGCTTATTATGAAAAGATCATATATGAAGAAGAGAAGAATTCCCGTAAGCGAGGTGATGAAGGAGAAATTGTCAACCAAAGACAAATAGATGAATACAGAAGTGGGCCAGAGTTCCAGACATATGAGGCTTTATGCAGAGGAGAAAATACGAAAGTATGACCTTGACCTTAATCCTGTACCAAACAACAAAATTCTGGACAAGACCAAATTGAAAGCATTTGCAGACGAGAAATCAAATGAAGTCAAATGATGATTTATGTCTTTGATAGGACAGAAAACATTGCGGGAAAAGGAGAAAACACTGGTGACCAGCATTTTCTCCTTTTCCCACAATGTTTTCAAAAGCTTTTCTTCCAGGGTTGTTAAAACTCAGGATTGTGTGGTAAAGGGTTAATCCTGTACCAAACAATTCTATGTTGAAGCCACCCTGAGGAAAAGACTTTTGAAAATATAGGGCCAAGTGGGAAAAGAAGAAAATGCTGGTTACAAGAATTTTCCTCTCTTTCCCAGAATGTTTTCAGGTCCTTCACAAGTGAATTCCATCATCCAGCCACATTCCATTTTTCCCCTCCAATGATTTCTTTCAATAAAAACTAGTGCAAAATATGGTGTTTGGTTAATGAGCTTATCTTTATTTTTTCATTTTGGATTTTACTCTTAAACCTTACAAAAGAATGATAGACTGAACTCAATTGAAAGCAATTGCAGTTGACAGACTAAATATAACTCAAAAGATGATTTCTGTCTTTGAAATGGGAGAAACCATTGTTGGGGAAAGGAGAACATGGTGGTTACCAGTATTTTTGCCTTTTCCACAGAATATCTTTAAGAGCATTTCTTCCCAGAGATGATAAAATGTGGAATTATTTTGTAAAGAACAAAAGCCATTTGAAAATAAGACAAACTGAATTTTTAGCTGACCTGAGCACAAAGTGCTCAAGGTGAGCTTTTGTGATTGTGCTGTGTCCGGCGTCTGTCGTTCGCCATGCATCGTCCGTCGTGTGGTCGTCAATATTTACCTTGTGTGCACTCTAGAAGCCACATTTTCAACCAGATCCTCATGAAACTTGGTCAGAATGTTTGTCTGGATAAAATCTTGGACAAGTTCGAAATTGGGTCACATGGGGTCAAAAAGTAGGTCACAGGGCCAGATCTTAGAAAAACCTTGTGTGCCCTCTAGAGGCTCATGAAACTGGGTCAGAAAGTTTGTCTGGATAAAATCTTGGACAAGTTCTAAATTGGGTCACATGGGGGTCAAAAAGTAGGTCATGGGGCCAAATCTTAGAAAAAGCTTGTGTGCACTCTAGAGGTCACATTTCCAGCCTGATATGCATGAAACTTAATCAGAATGTTTGTCTGGATAAAATCTCGGACATGATCGAAATTGGGTCATGTCAGGTCAAAAAGTAGATCAAGGGGCCAAATCTTAGAGAAAGCTTGTGTGCAGTCTAGAGGCCACATTTTCAGCTTGATACTCATGAAACTTGGTCAGAATGTTTGTCTAGATGGAATCTCAGATAAGTTTGAAATTTGAAGTTTGAAGTGTCATGTGGGGCAGAAAGTAGGTCAAGGGGTCAAGTCTTAGAAAAAGCTTGTGTACGCTCTTAGAGGCCATATTTTCAGCCTGATATGCATGACACTTGGTCAGAATCTTTGTCTGGATAAATTCTCAGAGAGGTATGAAATCGGCTCATGTCAGGTCAAAAAGTAGGTCATTGGGCCAAATCTTAGAAAAAGCTTGTGTGCACTCTTAGAGGTCACATTTTCAGCCTGATACTCATGAAACTTGGTCAAAATGTTTGTGTGGATAAAATCTTGGACAAGTTTGAAATCAGGTTATGCTGGGTCCAAAAGTAGGTCACAGGGCCACTTCTTGGAAAAAGTTTATGTGCACTCAAGAGGCCATATTTTCAGCTTGATACACATGAATATTTGTCTAGATAAAATCTCAGACTAGTTCGAAATTGGGTCATGATAGGTCAAAAAATAAGTCACTGGGCACAATCTTAGAAAAAGCTTGTATGCACTCTAGAGGCCACATTTTCAGCCTGATATGCATGAAACTTGATTAGAATGCTTGATTTGATAAAACTTTGGACAAATAGAAAATTGGGTTATGTCGAACTGAATGGTAGGTCACTTGGCCAAATCATAGAATGACCTTGTGTGCACTCAAGAGGCCACATTTTCAGCTCGATACTGATGAAACTTGGACAGAATATTTGTCTGGATAAAATCTGGGGCAAGTTAGAAATTGGGTCACATTGGGTCAAAAAGTCGGTCACTGGGCTAAATCAATTGACCTGAAAATTAGTCAGAATGTTTGTCTTGACGAAACCTGGGATGAGTTCAAATTTGGGTCACCTGGAGTCATAAACTATGTCACTAGGTCAAATTAAAAATAATACCTTGTGGACACTTAAGAGGCCGCTTTTCTTGCTCAGTTGACCTGAAAATTGGTCAGAATATTTGTCTTGATGAAATCTCGCATGAGTTTGAAATTGGGTCACCTGGGGTCATAAACTAGGTCAGGAGGTCACATTAAAGAAATACCTTGTGGACACTCTAGAGGCCACATTTCGTACTTAATTGACCTGAAATTTGGTCAGAAGGTCAAATTACAGAAATACCTTGTGGGCACTCTAGAGGCGACAAATTTTTGCTCAATTGACTTGAACATTGGTCAGAATGTTTGTGTTGATGAAATCTCGCATGAGTTAGAAATTGGGTCACCTGGGATCATAAACTAGGTCACTAGGTCAGTTTAAGGAAATACCTTGTGGACATTCTAGAGGCCACATTTCGTACTCAATTGACCTGAAAATTGGTCAGAATGTTTGTCTTGATGATATCTCAGATCAATTAGAAATACTCAGATCAATTAGAAATTGGGTCTCATAGGGTCTTAAACTAGGGCACTAGGTCAAATTAAAGAAATGTATTTTGGGCATTCTAGAGGCAACAATTTTTGCTCAACTGACCTGAAAATTTGTCCGCATTTTTGACATGATGATATCTTGAATGGGTTTGAAATTGGGTCACATAGGGTCATAATGTAGGTCACTAGGTCATATTACAGAAATACCTTGTGGGCACTCTAGAGACAGCAATTCTTGCCCAATTCACCCAAACCTTGGTCAACAAGTTTGTCTTGATATCTCGGATGAGTTCGAAATATGGTCACATAGGGTCATAAACTAGGTCACTAGGTCAGATTAAAGAAATACATTTTGGACCCTCCAGAGGTCACATTTTTAGCTCAGCTGACCTGACAATTGGTCAGAATGTTTGTCTTAATAATATCTCAGATGAGTTTTGAATTGGGTCAGCTGGGGTCACTAGGTCAAATTGAAGAAATACCTGGTGGACATTCCGGAGGCCATGTTTTAACTCTTTCCCAAACAAGCCCTGGTTTTCACATGTCTGCAGTACAAGTCTTGAAAACACTGTGAGAAAAGGAGAAATTGCTTGTAACGAGCAATTTCTCCTTTTCCCACAGTGTTTTCTACCCTTTTGGAGAACTTTCTGTCATTTTCATCAATTTTGAAATTGTCGTCTGCAAACTCTTTCAATTTGGACCAGTCTAAAATTCATCGTTTGGGAAAGGGTTAAGGTCAGTCGGCCTTAAAACTGGTCAGAGTATTTTATTTCTTTTCATTATATGTCAGTCTGTACTGCAAGCTTTGATAAATTCCAGAGCAACTCAGTTTTCTGAATAGAATTGGTCCTTTTATGTATTCAATCAATACAATCTTTTATCACATTTTTAATTGAAGACTTGATGAAAAATGTTAATTTGTAAACAAGCTGTTCAGAGTAATCTGAAAACTGCTCAAGGGAATCTGGTAATACTTAACCAGGGATTAATAATGGTTTTAACCTGTGACTACAAACTTTTATGAGGACTTAATTATTTGAATAATACTACCTGTTGGAATATCAGGGCATATAGTTTTACTTTTATCTATTTGTCCATGTGTTCGTGTGGCCAAAACTTGGGTCACTATGACCCAGGAGTGAATTTTTGCCTATTGACTCAGGTGAGCTATCCAGGGCCATCATGGCCTTCTTGTTTGAAAATTCCCATAGAATGAATTTTACACAATGTTTTCTGAAAAAAAAAAAAAAAAAAAAAAAAGAGTTCCAAAGTTGTAAACATATGAAGTGTAATGGAGAAGAGGAAAAGAGGAAAAGAAAAACCAAGAAAGATGGGATTGTTTGAAAATTCCCATAGAATGAATTTTACACAATGTTTTCTGAAAAAAAAAAAAGAGTCCCAAAGTTGTAAACATATGAAGTGTAATGGAGAAGAGGAAAAGAAAAACCAAGAAAGATGGGATTGTTTGGTAAAGGGTTAAATGTATGGTTAATGTAAAATAAGTTTAGAATTATCTTAACTTGTGAAAATTTTATTGAAAGAGAACAAATGGCTGGTTGTAAGCAGTTTTCTCTCTTGCTGCAATTTTTATACAAGTGTTCTAGAACAAGATCGGGGTTCGTATTCACCAACCATTCGTAAGAATATTCTCCAATTCTCAAGAATTTTCTAGATTTGAAAGTAAAACAACTTCTTATTGGCTTAACCAAATGGTTTATCCAATTAGAAGTTGTGTTACTTTCAAATCTAGGAAATTCGTCCACGTAAGACTAAGAATGGTTGGTGAATACGGAACCTGAAAGTCTTCTGCTGTCTGTATTGAGAAAAAACCATTCTTTATTTTTAATATTTTCAGGAAAATAAATATAAAGATAAGCTAGTGTGTCGCTATAGAAACAATAACAATCCTTTATTGATACTATCACCTGCAAAGGAAGAGGAAATTTACAAAGAGCCTTATATATCTTTATTCCACAATGCAATCAGGGACTCAGAGATACAGCTAGTAAAAAATATCGCCATTCCTAAGGTAGGTGGAAACATTTTCTAATGTACAGTTAAAATTATCTTGATCGCCACATCTGTCAGCCATGCAGCCTGTTTTAAAACCTCAACATTTCAGTTACCAAATATTCCAAAAGAAAAAGTGTTCTTTTTATACAGAATTTCAGTTGATTCGACCACATCAAAACAATAAAATCAAAAACATATAATGATAACCACAGTTATTTGCCCTGTGCCACTTTTATTTCAATAATGATTTCTATTGAGTCATTGCATAATATTTATATTATTCCTTCATTTGTTAAAAAAAAGATGGAAGCAAACCATTCTGGGTAATTGCCATCTTGGTTTTAGATCAAAGGGGCTGTTACCTTCATTTTTCCATGAGTAAGTTTTTAATTCATTAGCTCCTGCAGACCCTTTTTGTGTTTTGAAGCAGACCCTTTTTTTTTTGTAAACATAGTTGGAAAATGTTACTGGAATGGATAATTTCTATTCTTGCCTGCTTTTACACATCTAATGAAATGGAGCTATCCTCTGGCAAAAGGAGGTTTAATGCATTTCTGTGATGCATGATACCAAGCAAGTCATCAGATAATTATGGATTCATAAAATTCATTTTGTCCAACAACTGACTGAATCTTGAGGTGCACTGTTCCTTTGGTAGGAAGAAAAATTGACTCATAGCAAAAGATCCAATCCATGTCAGCCAGCACAGATTGCGCAGCCTGATATGGGTCAATACCTTATGTAGATGCATTTAAGCTCCCCTTTCACAGAGCACTGCTCAATATTAACCTAAAGCCATGATGATAATCCCTTTTTTTACAGGGATATTTTCAGAATGGTATCCTGCTTATTTGTTTCTGGAGGGGTCAAGGGGTTGTCCTCTGTGACTTATTTATTTGTTAATCTTACCTCACAATCACAAGTTTTAAAGGCCCCATAGGGGAAAGCTTTTGAAAACATTGTAGGAAAAGGAGAAAATGCTGGTAACTAGCATTTTCTCATTTTCCCACAAAATTTTCCTTTTTTTCAAAGACAAATCCCATCATTTTATCCGTATCTAAGCTACGAAACAGGCAAAAATAAATGTTTCAAATTTGATTATAGTTGCAAAGGGCACTTGTTCGAAATGCCTTGACAGGGATGCTTGAAACAGCCTTTTATAGAATATGTAAAAGGTAACAGTGAATATTGTGTCTCATAAGATGCTTGTTGCTCCATCTGTATATCCTCTCCTTGACTGTTGACTGCTGGTAGCAACCTAGTGAGACTGCGAATGTCAGGCAGGGGTGTAACCAGGGGTTTAGAACCATTACCTACTCCAAATCAAGATTGATATCTCACCCTTAGAGCTTAGGCTGGTAGGTGCCACACAGTGCACTTTTGGGGACGGTGTAAATCAAGAGATATTGATCTAGGTTTTCCAAAACTGTGAGATTTTCCATTAAAAAGAAATAGGATGAAATAACATTATTTTGCTTTTTATTATCAGATGGAAGTTTTCATTTTTTTTTAAGCAGTTTTAGGCTTAATTACGAAGAACTTGTTCTATAAAGTGATAAAAAAATGTTTTTGCCTGTTCCCAATTTTTCTACATAATACATTTGCTTATTATGCATTATGGATGCTGCGCCTTTGTCAAGTTTAGGTACCATGTTTGAAAAGAAGGAGAGGGTGTTGGAAATGATCCTCTCCCTTTGTGTGTTTTCATGTCATAATTAAATCTATAGCAGACAACTATATTTTGTATGTGTTTGAATTGAAATCATTTGCAGATGACAGAATAAATGTGAATCTAAAAATGAATTTTTTGGGGGAGGGGGGGTAGGATAGAAAACATTGTGGGAAAAAGAGAAAATGCTTATAACCAGCATTTTCTCCTTTTGCCATAATAAAGGTTTAAATCTTTACCAAACAACAAAAGTTTAGACTTGTCCAAATTAAAAGTGTTTGCAGATGGCATAATTATGGCTGAATTGGAGGGATGTGTCTTTGAAAGGTTAGAAAACATTGTGAACAAATGGGAAAATGCTGGTTTTTAGCATTTTCTCCTTTTCCCACAATGTTTCCAATGTTTCTCAGGGTTGTTTAAACTAAGGATTATTTGGTAATGGGTCAATAGAGTTTCCTGTAATTCAGTATAATCAAGAAAAGGAAGTTTTTTTTCTTCTCTAGAGGCACTGGAGACACTGCTGAATGACCTCGAGCACGGCAGTGCAGGCCTGAAGCCTAGTACTGGTGATACTCAGGAAAGACATTCAATTAGTGAGCATTTGCCATGTGAATATTGAAAGGGTGTTAAAACGAGTGTGAAAGACCAATCAGAAAAACAACAGTTTTCAACACTATAATCAAGAATTCATACAACTGTTGCGTTTTCCTAGAAAGTCGCTTAGTGCTGACAAAAAGATTTTTGATTTACTGTGGTTAGATTTTGAGCTAAAATAGAACTAAGATCCCAGTTTGGATAATACATGAAATATCTTTCAACTTCCTGTGGTTTGTTTTCCCTGAAATAAAGAAAAAGATGGTTTTTTTTCCTGTTTACAGTTTATACTGCCACCATTTTATTCAATTTAAAATAAATTTTATGCATTTACATGTATAACAGAAAAGGAATAGGAGATAGTTAATTCTTCGTGTTCAAGATAAACCAAAAAGATACTCTCAGACCCAGAAAATTGCATTGTCATGGTTGGTTTTGTCTATTGTGTTTCAGCAATGCAGACATTGTAGATAAAAGATTAGACTACACATTTTTTGAAGTCTGATCTTTATCTACATTGGACGCAAAGACAACTATAGTTTTGAAAGGCCCTTTAACCCTTTACCAGACAACAAAATTTTACCCGTGTTCAAATTAAAAGCATTTGCAGACGACAATTTCAGTGTGGCTGAAATGGTGCAACTTTTCTTTGATAGAGTAGAAAACATTGTGGGATAAGGAGAAAATGCTGGTTACCAGCATTTTCTCCTTTTCCCACAATTTTTCAAAAGGCTTTTTTCTCAGGGGCGCTAAAAGGCGGCATTGAGCGGTAAAGGGTTAAGGGTTAAGATAATCATGAAGGGCAGTACAATGTTGACAGTAGCAAGAACCTTGAATCAGTTCTAAATTTTTGCGCTATAGGTAAATTTGTAAGGAATAACTACTTTTCAGACATGAAAATTATCATGAACAGAGAAAAATAATGAACAGAGAAAAAAAAGCTGAATGTATCTCACTTTGACTGCTTTTCTTGTGTCCTTTCTATATGCCATGTTCCCTTGATTCCTACAAGGTATACAAATTATAACAGAGATTACAAAGGTTGGAAAATATCACATTAAACTGTACAGGCTTTTTATATATCTATTAAAACCAACATCAAATTTAACAAAGGTCAAATAATTGAAGGAAAAGAAAATTTGTTTACATCTTCCTGCTGTGAAATAGTTTTTTGGGCAAAAAAATGCTTGAAAAAGGATCTCTGCTCTGTGAAAAGAGGATTAATGCATTGGCATAAAAGTATTGACCCAGGTCAGCCTGTGCAAGCCTGGTCAAGCCCAAGGACCACTCTTTAAATGATTTACTTGGTTATTAGAGAAAATGGATTTCATGGATCCATTTTGTGATGACTTCCTCAGTATAATGCATCCCTGTATTCTAAATGACAAAATTTAGACTGGTCCAAATTGAAAGCATCTACAAAAACAAATTGAATGTGGCTAAAATTGAAATATTTGTGTCTGAAATGGTAGAAAATTATGTTGGAAAAGGAGAAAATGCTGATTGCCAGCATTTTCTCCTTTTCCCACAATGTTTTCAGAAGTTGAGTGTTTGGGAATTAAAACATGCCTGTGCAGTCTCCTCCCTTACATATAGGCTTTGTCACATGGTATGACATGTTATATTGTTTTGTTTGCTTTGTCTGTATTGTTGTGATGTAGAGTGCTTACCCATGTAAATTGACATCTATTTCCCCTTGTTATTTTGGGCTTTGTCTTACAGCTTGGTAGGGCCACAGTGCACAATCCTAAGACTGGTAAATTAGAAACAGCCACATATAGGGTCAGCAAAAGGTAATAATACATTTACATGTTATTGATGTGATTTAACAGTATTCCAAACAACCACATGAGTAGTTTAACCCACAATGTTTTCTATCCTGTCAAAAATGAAATTCATTCATTTGGGCTTAATTTGTCATCTGTAAGTTCTGCTCTCAACTTTGATATGGCTAAAATGTTGATAGGCAAAGAGTAATATTATGTCAGTAAGGGAATCACTCTTCTTTAATTCATAGATTGCAAAATAAATTAGATGGATATTTCAGTTCATGTGTGTAAGGAAAAAAGAGTAAAATATGTAATTTCAAGACTTTTTTAGGCCAAAATACATTGTAACTTGAAAAAGACTAGATGCTGTAAACAAGGAATGGATGCAGTCTGATCTTGAAGCACCTTGAGTTATTGTATTGTAGCATTATATAGTACAAAATTGTTAACATGTAGGATTCAACGCATTTTTAGAAATAATTTCTGTCTAAAGTAGCAGGGATACTAGTAAACATGCCATAGGCCTGTACCATGCTATAGCTTAACTTCACAGCAATATCATAATTAATGGAAACTTCATATTCCCTCTGAGGATTTTATAAATTTACATTTGCGTCAAATTTAAGATTTTAAAGTGAGAGTATGTATGTCTTGTTACAGAGAAAAGACAAACTCTTTTGTTCTGTCTGTCTTTATTTCATCTCCTCTATTAACTCTTTACCAAACGACAAAAGTTTAGACTGGTCCAAATAAAAAGCATTTGTAGATGACAAAATTAATGTGACTGAAAAATTGAAATTGTCTTGGTAAGGGTAGAAAACATTGTGGGAAAAGGAAAAAAATGCTGGTTACCAGCATTTTCTCCTTTTCCCACAATGTTTTCTTTCACAGGGTCGTTATAAGTCGGGATTGTGTGGTAAAGGGTTAACTGTTTCCATCCCCAACCACTTCTTTCATATGGGCAGGTCAAATGCCTATCTTTCTTTCCTTTACTTAGCAAGTCTTCCCTTGTATCAACCCTGTACCTTTGTCTTCATTATTGTCTGTTAAATGTTATGTTTGTGAATGGTCTATTATAAATTCTGCTTTTAACCCTTTACCAAACAATTCCGGGATTTAACGACCCTGGAAAAAAGCCTTTGAAAACATTGTGGGAAAAGGAGATAATGCTGGCAACCAGCATTATCTCCTTTTCCCACAATGTTTTCTACTCTATCAAGCACAAATCCTGCATTATTAGTCACATTTAATTTGTCACCTGCAAATGCTTTCAGTTTGGACAGGCTAACACTTTGTCGTTTGGTAAAGAGTTAATGCAGTCTGATATTGACTTATAATGTCTACAACACCAACAAAAATTTAAAAGTAAAATGAGGAAATTATTAGTAAATGGTTGAGGGATTTCTTTCATCAAAATATGGTTCTATTTGTCACGAAACTTTCTCGTTAAAAAATAAATCAAAAAGTGACTGAACATGTATTATAGGTGGCCAAGGATATGGTGAACATGAAACATGGTTTTATCCATATACAGGCGATGCAGCCTTAAAATCATCTCAATAGAAATTATATCCATGTGACCAAGTTGACTCCTGCACAAGACTGGGGTTATTTTGCAGGTCACTTTTGAAAATATGTGGCAAAAAGAGAGATTGCTTATGACAAGCAATTTCTCTAATTGGAACTAAGAAGAACATATATTCTCAAATTATTTGTTAGATAGATGCCCCATTTAGGCACACTAACTGCATTTTGTTTATGCACATAATTCCTTCAACTTACAGCAACAAAAGGGCATTACTTTGTAGGCTTTTAGGTGAAAGAGTAGTGTTATTTTCCAGTGATAAGCGCAAAATCATTTTAGGAGGTTATACTCATGAATTTATGACTTTAAAATGTGGGAAAAAAAGAGAGAATTATTAAGTGTGGAAATAACTACAATTCTTCAGTATCACATGACATACTTTCAGTCAGTTAAAAACATGCCCTGAAAAATGGATGTCACATGACTGCAGTTATTTTAATTGACAACATTTTGCCCAAAGCAATCTTTTTATGAAAAAAGAAATTTGAAAATATGATAAAAACTCTTGCTGTGCTATGTTTTGGTTAACCCCATACTAAAAAATCTTGGGTTCTTCCTACCCCAAGGAAAATGTCTTTCAATTCATTGTCAAAAAAAAAAAAAAAAAATAGAGAAAATGCTGATCAAGTTTGAATTTGTGAGGTTTGACAACATTGTCAAAGGAAAAGGAGAGCTAGCATTTTCACCATTTCCCACAATGTTTTTAAAATTTACAAAGACAAATTTGATCATTTTAGCCACATTCATGTGGCCCTCAAATACTTTCAACATTTGCAAGTGTGACGTTATATCATTTGGTAAAGAAATGAAAGAGCACAATGATGTATTCAGTGCAATATTTACAGTTGCTGGCTGTCGGATGTTGATTCTGAAGGAATTGGTAAAATCAACAAGAGGATACAGGCCATTACTGGACTTGAAATGTCCACGGCAGAGGAACTCCAAGTTGCTAATTATGGTATAGGTGGACAGTATGAACCTCATTTTGACTTTGCAAGAGTAAGTGCACATAAACTAGTTTTGATATCAATAGAAAGTGAGATAGATGTATTTCAGCCTTTACCAATCATTCCTGTATGTCAAGGACCCCGAGGAAGAAGGCCTTTGAAAACAGTGTAGAAAATATTAGAGAATGCTGGTAATCAGTTTTTTCTCTGTTGTCAAACTTTACAGGTCCCATCATTTTAGACACAAGCAATGTTGGATGAGTCTGGGGTCGGCATTCACTAACCATTCTTGAGAATATTCTTTGTCTTATTCTTAAGAATTTTCTAGATTTGAAAGTAATACAACTTCTGATTGGCTAAACTATTAGGTTTCAAATTTAGCAAATTCTTGAGAATGAGACTAAGAATATTCTTAAGAATGGTTGGTGAATGCCGACCCAGAATTTTGTTCTCTTGTAAAGAGTTAATCCTAGTAAACTTCTTGGTCGTAGAACATTGACTGATTTCAAGATATTGAATAGAAGCGAGAATTATTATTTCAACAGTTTCCCAGATGAAAAAATGTAAGACTTGTCCAATTTAGATACATTTTTAGATGACATATCAAATATGGCTCGGAGGTTCATATTTGCTTTTAGAGGGGTAGCAATCATTGTGGGAAATAGAGAAAAAGAGGTTTACCAGCATTTTTTGGTTTTCCCACAATGTTTTCCAAAGCCACATCCTTTGGTTTTTAAGTTTCAGTTATCAGTCGTCTGCAGATGCACTTTGGACAGGTCTAAATTATTGCTGTTTTGTAAAAGAGTTTACCTCCTACCTTTTAGGCTGTAGTAAAGTATATCATGGTCTAATGTAAATGATACCAAGGAGAAATATTTAACCCTTTACCACAAAATCCCAACTTTTAACAACCCTGAAAAAGAGAGCTTTTGAAAACATTTTGGGAAAAGGAGAAAATGCTGGTAAACAGCATTTTCTTCTTTCCCCACAATGTTTTCGATCCTTTCAAAGACAAATAATGTTATCTTAACCATATCTTGTTTGTCTTCTGCAAATGCT
Organism: Tridacna gigas; assembly: GCA_945859785.2. Classification (NCBI taxonomy): domain Eukaryota; kingdom Metazoa; phylum Mollusca; class Bivalvia; order Cardiida; family Cardiidae; genus Tridacna; species Tridacna gigas. The sequence continues at coordinate 42,869,436 of OX244030.2, read as the reverse complement.
TTGAATTTGGACAAATCAATTTTTTTTTATTATTTTTCATTTTATTTTTGTTAAATTAACCCTTTACCACAAGTCTCGAGTTCTAATGACTCTGGAAAGTAGGACTTTTGAAAACACTGTGAGTAAAGGAGAAAATGATGGTTGCCATCATTTTCTCACGTGCCCACAATATTTTCTACTCTTTCAGAGACGAATCCAATCATTTGAGCCATAATTAATTTGTAGCCTGTGTTCAATTTGGACATGTCTAAAATTATTTTGTCTGATTAAGAGTTAAGGGGTATAGAAAGCTGTATTCACTATCAATAATGGTTAAAGACATGAATCCTTTATTGGCCCACTTGGGTAGCTCAGTGGTTAGCGTATCTGACACATGACCTGTTGGTTGCTAGTTCGATACCCAGTTGAGGCAAACTTTTTTCCTGGGGATTTTCGCCTCTCACCTCTGATGTATTTGAGAAAAGTAGTCGGTGGCTTTGGAAAGAAAGTTGTGTCAGTACTGGTGAGAGAAAGCGAGGAAACACATAGGTGTGTCACTGACCGCCATGATATGACCTGAGCTGTTAGAATGGCATTAAACTTCAATACAAACTAAACTAACCCTTTATCAAACGATCCTTAGTTTTAACAAACCTGAATAAAGAGGCTTTTGAAAACATTGTGGAAAAAAGGAGAAAATGCTGGTAACCAGTATCTTCTCCTTTTTCCACTATGTTTTCTTCCTGATCAAAGACAGAAGTCATCTTTTGAGCTACTTTTAAGCTGTCATCTGCTGATGCTTTTGATTTGGTTGAGTCTAAAATTTTATCATGTGGTAAAGGGTTAAACTGCATAATCTCTGTAAGGTGTATTAATTAGCATTTTTAGGATAACAACAAAAGTTTAATGTGTTTCCATCTTAAAACTAATCTTAGTATTTTATTGTAAATATTGATTGCCAATGATAGAGAAGAGAGCCAACAGCATTTGAAGCTAAATTTGGCAACAGGATTGCTACGTTCATGTTCTATGTAAGTTAATGAACATTACATATGAGCCATGCTCTGTGAAAAGGGGTTTTAATGCATCTGCAAAAAGTATCAACCCAGGTCAGCCTGGACATTCCGCGCAGGCTGACCCGGGCTGAAACTATATTCTTTTAGTCAATTTTCTGCATGTCAAAGAATCGGTGTACCTCATAATTCAGTCTGTTGTTAGAAAAAAACGACATTTATGGATCTATTTTAATGTGATGACTTGCTTTATATTATAATACATCATGGGGATACATTAAGCCACCTTTTACCAGAGCATGGCTCATAATTATGTTTTTTCTTTTTTTGTCACTTCAGTGCATGTGAAATCAAAAGCATTTCAAGCTTTTACGATGGGCTTTGGAGACAGTTACCTTACATTTACAAAGATAAATCATTAAAACGGAACTTAAAATGATGAAAAAAAAACAGAGATAAAAGAGGCAAAATGTTACAAAGTGGCTCAGTAAAAACAAATCACTGCACTGGATTGAAATTCTTGTGTAGTGAGAGCTTTTTGAGATGCACTCATTTTCTTTTGAAAACTTGAAATGCTTTACACTTCTCTGTTAATTCATAAATTTTACTCCTTTTTGAAGACAAGTATCACTTTATCATGATTTACAACAAATTTTGCTTGTTCAGAGGGAGGAGCCAAATGCTTTTCAAGGACTTGGTACAGGAAACAGAATTGCTACCTTTATGTTTTATGTAAGTTTAACTTGTTATCCATAAACATGTAGTTGAAGTAGAGTCCACCATTAGTGTACTCTATATCATGCCTGACATCATTGGTAATCAGGACAGCTACAATACAGTTTCATTAAAATCAGCTTCACTCCTCATGTGCATCTATATGTGCCTACTTTTTCAGCCAATGAAAATCACGCTTTCAAGATTTTGAAAGCAAAAACAGACCAACAGAAAAATTACTCATTTAGAAAAGGTGGATGACAGATGCAAGCTTATGTCATGGCCTGTGTCCATTTTTTTTTTTGGTGCCTCAGTCCATCTGCATGTGCTTTAACTTTTATTCCAAACATTTTCTTCACTGAAACTACTAATCCAATTTTGACTAAATTTCACAGAAATGATCCTGCCACAGTCCGCTTCAGAATTCCTTCAAAAAATTTGATTTCTGTGAAAACTCTGGTTGCCATGGCTACAGAACCTAAAATTATTGAAAATCTTCAAAAATCTTTTTGTCTAATACAGTAAGACTTAAGAGTTGCCAAATGTGGCCTTTTAAAAATCTTCAAATTATAATCCCTGGGTCAGATTGGCCCAACCGCAAGAATCATAAGTTTTACATAGTCTTATGTCAGACTAAACTTGAAAAATCTTGTAAAGCTACCAAATTATCCTTGCTGCATTTGAAAAAGGTATGGCTTTTGTGTGTGTGGTGTGGCGGTATTATTGCAGTACAGATTTTCCAACATTTTGATGACTAGATACCAATTACATGTATGGCGCATACAATTGATTAAGTTTTGGAGTGATACAAGGACATTATGGCCCTCTTGTTACCATACCATCACACCATTGCAGTACAGATTTTCCGACATTTTGATGACTAGATACCAATTACGTGTATGGCGCATACAATTGATTAAGTTTTGGAGTGATACAAGGACATTATGGCCCTCTTGTTACCATACCATCACACCATAAAGTGTCACAGCTGTAAATGTGTATAATGCTTTTATTCATATGATTATCAATGGCTATAATCTCCATTGCCTTTAAAAAAGGGGGAAAAAAAAGTCTCTAACTTAAGGCTAATGCAACTAATCCAGATAAGATGTTGCACCTGCTTCCTTTGAAGAGTAAGGTCAAGGAGGTCAAGGTCAATGTGACAGAAGATGGAATAAAAGAAACTTAAACACAAATGATGAAATACTTACCTACTTACGTTTCAGACTCAACTTAGCAACTTTCCCGAGTTGTATCTGGAAAGTTTTGTCAGCTCAGGATTTGAGATCATTACTAAAGTGTTAATCAGCCATTCTCAGTAAGTAGGAACACAGCAGCTGTACAAATGTCCAAAATATACCAAATACATACGCCATAATGTTTTTAATGTGAGGAATGATTTCATAATGTTGAATCTAAAATTTTGAATGTACATATTTGTATGTAGTTGATGGTTACGAAATTATGGATGATTATCTGTTGACACTGGTCTTGCAAATTGGACAAAAAATCAAATATCTGTTATGTACTTTCTTATAGATTTGACATAAAATGGCAAGTACAAAGTAGACAAATGCACATATTAATAATTTTATGTAGGTTCTGTTCCACTGGTTACTACTTATGAATAGGAAATGTGTTTGATGCTGGTAACCAGCAGTTTTTCCTTTTCCCACATTTTCTTTCCCCATATGAAAAGAAATACTGTAAGTTGAGCAACCCCTAAGTTGTAGTCAGCAAAATTAATGCTTTTGATATAGATGACTTTAAAATTTTATCAGTTGGTTAGGAATTAATGCTTTATTTTGTATAGGAATTACTTTCAGATGGTGTTAGCACAGCACTGGTTTTAGAAACTCCAGGAAGACGGGTATAGGTGCACTGACAGCTATGATAAAGTTATTAATTGAAATAAAGTAGTGTACAATGCATAGGATCAAACTTTTGAAAGGTGAACCAACACAAAATAAGATTGCTTCAGTTACTTGAACGAATATATCTAGTTTGAGTGAAAACTAAAGGCAACTAATTAACACTTTACCATAGAATGCCATGTCTGTACATTCTGAATAAGAAGTAATTTTTCAAAACATTGCTGGAAAAGGAGAAAATACTGATCGCTGACATTTTCATCTTTACCTGCAATGTTTCTCTCCTTTAAAAAACATTTAATCTCAAATTAGCCATGTGTAACTTGGCTTCTGCTGAATTTAACCCTTTACCAAATGACAAAATTTTAGACTGGTCCAAATTGAAAGCATTTGCAGACAACAAATTAAAGGTAGTCCAAATGATGAAATCTGCCCTTGATAGATCAGAAAACATTGTGGGAAAAGGAGAAAATGCTGGTTAGCAGCATTTTCTCCTTTTCTCACAATGTTTTCAAAAGCCTTCTTCGCCAGGGTCATTAAAAGTCGGTATTGTGTGGTAAAGAGTTAATGCTTTCAGTATAGAGAGGTATAAAATTCTGTCTTGGAAAAGGAATTACCAGAATACTGCTCTGTCAACAATTGCCTGTAGTTTTGCTTCATGTGAATTTCAGATGTCAGATGTGCAAGCAGGGGGTGCCACTGTATTCCCATATTTAGGTCTGAAAATCTTTCCTCAGAAGGTAAACTAGTTATTTATTCTGTGTCATAGGTATTATATCGACAGGTCCTCATCTTGTATGGCTCAGTGGTTATGCCTTTTCCGAACAACAAAATTTTACACTTGCCCAAATTGAAAGCAGCATTTAATTGCAGAAAACAATTCAAATGTGCCCACATAATGGGACCTGTCGATGAAAGGGTAGAAAACATTGTGGAAATTGGAGAAAATGCTGGTGACCAGCATTTTCCCAGCATTTTTATCTCACCATGAGCACAAAGTGCTCAAGGTGAGCTGTTGTGATTGCCCTATGTCCGGCATCCAGCAACAATTTCTTTAAACATCTTCTTCTCCTAAACCACTTGGCCAATCTTGATGAAACTTGGCAGGGATGTTCCTTGGGTGAAGCTCTACCAAAGTTGTTCAAAGAATTGAATTCTACCCATAACTCTGGTTGCCATGGCAACAAAAAGGAAAAAAATGCAAAATCTTTGAAAATCTTCTTCTCTGAAACTAGAAGGCGCAGAGCTTTGATATTTGGTATGTAGCATCTCCTAGTGGACCTCTACAAAGTTTGTTCATATGATGTCCCTTGGGTCAAAACTGGCCCTGCCCCGGGGGTCACAAGCTCGAGCATAGTATCAAAGAAGGAAAACTTTAAAAATCTTCTTCTCTGAAACTTGAAGGCGTAGAGCTTTGATATTTGGTATGTAGCATCTCCTAGTGGACCTCTACCAAGTTTGTTCATATGATGTCCCTGGGGTCAAAACTGGCCCCGCCCCGGGGGTCACAAGCTCGAGCATAGTAACAAAGAAGGCAAACTTTAAAAATCTTCTTCTCTGAAACTGGAAGGCGTAGAGCTTTGATATTTGGTATGTAGCATCTCCTAGTAGACCGCTACCAAGTTTGTTCATATGATGCCCCTGGGGTCAAAACTGGCCCTGCCCCGGGGGTCACAAGTTCAAACATGTGAACAAAAAAGGAAAACTTTAAAAATCTTCTGCTCTGAAACAGGAAGGCGTAGAGCTTTGATATTTAGTATGTAGCATCTTCTAGTGGACCTCTTTTAAGTTTGTTCATATGATCCCCTTGGGGTCAAAACTGGCCTTGCCCCAGGGGTCACAAGTTCGAACATAGGAACAGAGAAGGAAAACTTTAAAAATCTTCTTCTCTGAAACTGGAAGGTGTAGAACTTTGATATTTGGTATGTAGCATCTCCTAGTAGACCTCTACCAAGTTTGTTCATATGATGCCCCTGGGGTCAAAACTGGCCCTGCTCCTGGGTCACAAGTTCGAACATAGGAACAAAGAAGGAAAACTTTAAAAACCTTCCTTTCTGAAACAGGAAGGCGTGGCGCTTTGATATTTGGTATGTAGCATCTTCTAGTGGACCTCTACCAAGTTTGTCCATATGATGCCCTTGGGGTCACAAGTTTGAACATAGGAACAAAGAAGGAAAACTTTAAATTCTTCTTTTCTGAAACCGAAAGGCATGGAGCTTTGATATTTGGTATGTTGCATCTCAGAGTGGACCTCTACCAAGTTTGTTTATATGACGCCCCTGGGGTCAAAACTGGCCCTGCCGCAGGGGTCACAAGTTCGAACATAGGAACAAAGAAGGAAAACTTTAAATTTCTTTTTCTCTTAAACGGGAAGGTGTAGAGCTTTTATATTTGGTATGTAGCATCTCCTAGTGGACCTCTACCAAGTTTGTTCCAAGGATGCTGCTTGGGTCAAAACTGGCCCAGCCCCGGGGGTCACAAGTTCGAACATAGGAACAAAGAAGGAAAACTTCCTTGAAACTGGAAGGCATAGAGCTTTGATATTTGGTATGTAGTGATTCTCTTCTAAGTTTGCTTGCCCATCTAAGCATGACGAGTTCATTGTGTTCAAAATTGGGTCATCTTGGGTCATAAACTAGGTCACTAGGTCGAATTAAAGAAATACCTTGTTGGCACTCTCGAGGCCACATTATTTGTTCAATTGCCTTGAAAATTGGTCAGAAAGTTTGTCTTTATAAAATCTCATGTAAGTCTGAATTTAGGTCAACTGGGGTCATAAACTAGGTCACTGGGTCAAACTAAAGAAATACCTTGTTTGCACTCTGGAGGCCACATTTATTGCTCAAATGACCTGAAATTTGGCCAGAATGTTTGTCTTGATGAAATATCAGATAGGTTTGGATTTGGGTCAACTGGAACCATAAACTAGGTCACTAGGTCAAATGAAAGAAATACCTTGTGGGCACTCTAGAGGCCACATTATTTGCTCAATTGCCTTGAAAATTGGTCAGAATGTTAAAATCTCACACGAGTCCGAATTTGGGTCAACTGGAGTCATAACCTAGGTCACTTGGTCAAATTAAAGAAATACCTAGTGGGCACTCTAGAGGCCACATTTATTATTCAGCTGATTTGAAAATTGGTTAAAATGTTACCTTTGATAAAGTCCAAGACCAGTTCAAATTTGGGTCACCTGGGGTCATAATCTAGGTCACTAGGTCAAATTAAAGAAATACCTTAAGGGCTCTCTAGAGGCCACATTTTTTGCTCAATTGACTTGAAAATTGGTCAGAATGTTTGTCTTCGTGAAATATGAGCTTGAAATTGGGTCACCTGGAGTCATAAACTAGGTCACTTGGTCAAATTAAAGAAATACATTTAAGGCACTCTACTATGGTGAGCGATCCAGGGCCATCATGGCCCTCTTGTATATTATTGCTTCAGACATAAAGACTAAAAAGGCTTTCCTGGAAATTTAGTGGGAAGATTGATTTTTTGACAAAACTAAAGGTGCTTTATTACTGAGATTAACCCTTTTGTACTGAGCTAATTTTTAGATTTGTCCATGTTGAATTAATTTAGTCAGCAGTTCAAGTGTTTTTTCTAATGGTAGCACTTGTCTTTGAGTAGGTTGAAAACATTGTGGGAAATGGAAAAAATGCTGGTTTCAGCATTTTCTCCTTTTTCCCGCGATGTTTTCAAAAGCCTTTTTTTCTCAGGGTCATTAAAACTCAGGGAAGTGTAGGTAAGGGTTAAGACATATGATAAAGCTTATCAACATTTTTCAACTTTGACGACATGAAATGTTCATTCTGAATAAGTTGACAGATATCGTGAACTAACTGAAATACCTGTACTCTAAAAATATATGTAGAATCAAAAATAAGGGAACCCTTGTACTTCATCTTAAAGCAATTCTTTATTTATCTAAAACACAATTATAACAAATATGGAATCTTAAGTCAGTATTGGGTGTGACCTCCATGTGCAGCAACACTTGCATGACACCTGGCGGGCATACTGGAGATGATACAACTTATCATTGCTCTTGGAATCTGCTTAAATATTGAGAGGTAAAGTCACACTGTCATATCATGTCAGAAGAAAGAAGTAACAGGGTTTCCTTATTTTTGGGGCCATGTACAGTATATAACCAAAATCTGTTTAATGATTAAATTTTCTGCCTGGTAAAATAAGCACTTGAAATTTATTTTTCTTGATCCCAGGGCACTGCTGTATTTTGGTACAACTTGTTCCGAAGTGGAGAAGGTATATATGACACTAGACATGCTGCTTGCCCAGTTCTTGTGGGCTCCAAATGGGTTTCAAACAAGTGGATCCATGAAAGGGGACAGGAGTTCCGGTACCAATGTGGATTGACAGCCCAGGAATGATGAGAAAGCTTTCTGAACCGTCCATAAGCATAATTGTGATCAAACTTCACATCATAATTTCATTGAAACTGACTCTCGCCAAAGACTTTAATTTTCTTGTGTTTATTAGTGTGGGCTGTTTTCAAAGAAAACTTCAAGGTTTTGTCATAGCCCTGTCGGTGACTGCATAGTCTGTGTAATCCTCATTGTCATCCAGCAAAATCTTGACATTTCCTCATATTTCAATTATTACTGAAGATGTTAACTTCAAACTAGGGCTAGCTGTTAACTATCAAAAAAGCAGAATCCATACCAGAAGGGCAGGTAACTCTCAACATATTTTACTTAGTTATGCCCCTTTTTGATATAGAATATTCACTGAAAAAGCATCTGCAGCCAAGTGTTTGCACCTGCATGGATGCTCTTGTTTTATAGATATATTGGCTTGAAATCAAAGTGCATATCAATTGTCGACAATTCTTTAGATTCGACTTTGAGTTTTACTTTTGCGCAATGGATAACAGCTGCTTTCTTGAACAAGGGGCAACTTTTGTTTCAACTTAATATTAGTCTTGTCATTTCCCTGAGTGTTTTCCATACAATATAAAGAAAGGTATTTACTTTATGTAATTCACCTTGGTAATAAATATACTGGTGTTTGATAGACTTTTAACTTACATGAAGCCTACCTTTTTTTTCCCTCAATGTTTTACATAGAATTCAAGAAAGGTATTTGGTTTATGTATTTCACCTTAGCAGTACAAACACTAGTGTTTAACTCTTTACCATACAATCTGGACTTTTGTGTGACCCTGAGAAAGGAGCCTTTTGAAAACATTTTGGTAAAGGGAGAAAAATGCTGTTTACAAGCATTATCTCCTTTTCCAACAATATTTTCAAAGCTTTTTTTCTGGGTTGTTAAAACATGGGATTGTGGTAAAGGGCTAAGCTATGTTAAATTTCTTGCCTGTAAGGGCTTTCAACATGGACAAGTCTAAAATTTTGTTGTGTGGCAAAAAGTTAATATTGCATTAAATTCTCTCTCTGTTCCTTGCTAGAAATATTAGGGCTGAAGCGTGTTAAAAAAAAAATGAGGGAAAAGGGTAAGTTTTATTTATTTCATATTTTAGTATGTTTTCACAGTTGAAGATTGATGATTTTTTTCATTGTCCATAATATTCTTTGTGCCATTTCAGTCATTATTTGTCTCGTTTATTTTCTATTCTGCCTCTTAACCCTTTCCGACACAATCCCGACTTTTAACAACCCAAAGAAAAAGGCTTTTGAAAAAAATTGGAAAAAGGAGAAAATGCTTGTAACCAGCATTTTGTCCTTTTCCCACCATCTTTACAGTTTCAGAAAATGGTAACCAACATTCTCTCCCTTTACCACAGTGTTTTTTTACTGTATGAAAGACAGAAATCATCATTTGAGAAACATTTATTTTGTTGTCTGGAAAGGCATTCTATTTGGACTGGTCAAAAATTTTGTCATCTGGTCAAGGGTTAAGTATTGACTGCAAAGATTCAATTACATAGATGTTTATTGTTTTCAAAGGATGCCACTCATAAGTATATTTACCTTTGCAAGGTAGATTCAGGTCTGACTGCACATGTGTGATTCTGAATCTACATTGTCTTCAATTTAACTCTCTACCAAACAAAAAACTTTTAGACTAGTCCAAATTGAAAACTTTTGCAGGTGACAAAATAAATGTGACCAAAAAACTGAAATTGGTTTTGGGAAGGGCAGAAAATATTGCAGGAAAAGGAGAAAATGCTGGCATTTTCTTCTTTTTCCACACTGTTTTCAAATGCTTTCTTGCTCAGGGTTGTTAAAACTCAGGATTGTGTGGTAAAGGGTTAAATAAAGTAGCTTGATGTTAAAATTCCTTACAGCATGAAGAGATTTAAGACTGGTTCAGATTGAAAGCATTTGCAGACGACATATAAAGTGTGGCTTATGTGATGGGAATTGTCTCTCATAGGGCAGAAAACATAGTGGGAAAAGGAGAAAATGTTGGTTACCAGCATTTTCCCCTTTCCCCTAATGTTTTCAAAAGGGCTCTTTCTTAGGGTCATTTAAATCCATAATTGTGCAGTAAAGAGTTAAATATTTGGGTAAAATAAACAGCACAGAGCAAGATTAACCCAATAGACTTTTTCTATGTAGGAGTAAGATCCAAATAAATGCAATATTCGGGTTATTATTTTCAGAATGTCTCTGCAAAGCAGACAATGTAGGCCAAAGATCATGTCTCTGTTTTTGTGCCATCTTATTGCAATTGAAGCTTATATGGGTCAGCTATACACATTTAATAGAGGATGATATTGATCCAAGATCAGACTGCATCTTTTGTGCTGTCTGATCTTGATTCCTTTGCCATCTGCAAATGCTATCCAAGGTGACATTGCAGTGAAAAAGTTAATATTGGGATACATGTGAAAATATTGTGGCAAAAGGGGAAACTGAAATCGTACCTAATGAGAAGTTAATAATGAGTTTTTTTAACCCTTTAACACACTCCTGACTTGTAACAACCCTTAGAAAGAGGCCTTTTGAAAACATTGTAGGAAAAGGAGAAAATGCTGGTTATCAGAATTTTCTCCTTTTCCAACAATGTTTTCTACCCTTCCCAACACAACTCAATATTTCAGTCACGTATATCATGTTGTCTGCAAATGTTTTGAGTTTGGACTAGTCTAAAATTTTGCTGTTTGGTAAAGAGTTTTAAAGTTGTCGGCTTCAACCAAAAACAGCTACTTGGAGATGGTAAAAATTTGAAAAGGGTAATTATGGTTGGTGCTGTTTGATGAAATAGTCACAGGATTCATTTACTCGCAGTTTCATGCATAATTATGTTATCATTTTCATGAAGCATTTCAATAGCAAAGTTGTGTTATTGCTTTACATTTTTATCCCAGATTTGCAAGTTTGGTTTTGATATTCTTTTGTTTGTGAGGAACAGGGCTTTGGTAAAAGCACAATGCACAATCTCAATACCTGTATACTGTACATGTTTTTTCAAACTTGTATTCTTTTTGTAGGAAGTTAATCATCACATAAAAATGGATGCATAAAACCCATTTTGTCTGACAACCAACTGAATCATGAGGTACACTGGTCCTTTAACATGCTGAAAATTTGTCCAAAGCAAAAGAATTTGAAACAGATCAGCCTGGATCGACTGTACAGGCTGACCTCATGGCTACTTTCTGCAAATGCAATAAATCCTCTTTCACAGAGCATGGCTCATTTAAAATTGAAATTCTCTTTAAATGGTCCAAGAATTTGGCCCTAGAGTATTCTCAGCTCTATTTTTGTACAGAAATCTAAACTCGTAATAGAATGATAAATGATGCAATGTAAGACCCTTTACCAAACAAAACTGCGCTGTAGTAACACTGAAGAGATAGGGCTTTTGAAAGGATAGTAAGACATGGAAAAACGTGGGATACAAGCATTTTCTCCTTTTCCCACAATGTATTGTACCATTTTAAAAACAATTATTCTCAACGATTGAGTCACATCTTATCTTCTCTGTCATCTGCATATGGTTTCATCTGCATATGGCCAATTTATGGATACCTGCATGAATGTCTGTTGTTTAAGTATGAAGTACTGTACCTTTCCCAAACAACAAAAATTCAAATAGAAAGTTACTGTAGACGGTAAGTTTGAAAGTAGTTCTATAGAACTGAAATTCTTTTGCAAGGTGGAAAACATTGTGGGAAAAGGAGGAAATGCTTGCTACTGGCATTTTCTCATTTTCCCACAATGTTTTCAAAAGGCTTCTTCCTAAAACACAGAGTAGTTTGGTAAAGTGTTGAAAAATGAAGAAGATTTGTCTCAGCTGAAGCCTTGATACCTATGCTGTAAATTTTGTCTTTTCATGTATGTCAAGTTCATGTCTGTCATAATTTTAAGTTTTCGTTTTTAGCTTGACTGTTTTAGAAGAAAAAGGTATTGTCGTAGCCCTGGGGGTCATCTGCATCTGAGTGCGAAAACTTTGGCATGTTATGACATGTCTATTTTTACTGTAGATATTTGCTTCAAATTTGGACAAGTTGTCAATTATCAAAAGGGGTCATAAACAACAGGAGCAGGTAACCATCATAGTTTTTTTGACACAGTTATGTCCCATTTCAGACTTAGAACTTTCACTGAAAATCATGCTACTGCAGCAGAGGGTTGGCACCAGTATGTGGTGCTGTTGTTTCTTTCCACAGGTCACAAAGATTTGGTTTTATTTTTCTGCAACTCTTGTCTTGTCAGATTTCTACAAAATGGTATTTTTGCAGCTGATTTTTTATAAACTTTTAGTTTTCAGTTAATAACGGTAATGAACTATGCAATTAACTTACGAGAATAATTAATACAAATTTTTTTTAAATGTGTGATGAAAGGATTTTTCTCCTTTTACCTTAAATGTTCAATTTTTTTTTTTTTAGCTATTGTGATCGTGCTGTGTCCGTCGTCAACTTTTTACCTTGTGTACGCTCTAGAGGCCACATTTTCAGTCCGATCCTCATGAAACTTGGTCAGAATGTTTATCTTGATAAAATCTCAGACGAGTTCGAAATTGGGTCATGTGGGGTCAAAACTAGGTCACTAGGTCAAATCACAGAAAAACCTTGTGTACGCTCTGGAGGCCACATTTTCAGTCAGATACTTGTGGAATTTGGTCAGAAAGTTTGTCTTGATAAAATCTCGGACGAGTTTGAAATTGGGTCATGTGGGGTCAAAAACTAGGTCACTAGGTCAAATCCTCGAAAAACCTTGTGTATGTTATAGAGGCCACATTTTCAGTCAGATACTTGTGAAATTTGGTCAGAATGTTTGTCTTGATAAAATCTGAGACGAGTTTGAAATTGGGTCATGTGGGGTTAAAAACTTGGTCACTAGGTCAAATCTTCGAAAAACCTTGTGTACGCTCTAGAGGCCACATTTTCAGTTCAATCTTCATGAAACTTGGTCAGAATGTTTGTCTTGATAAAATCTTGGACGAGCTCGAAATTGGGTCTTGTGGGGTCAAAAACTAGGTCACTAGGTCAAATCTTCGAAAAACCTTGTGTGTGCTCTAGAGGCCACATTTTCAGTCAGATACTTGTCAAATTTGGTCAGAATGTTTGTCTTGATAAAATCTGAGACGAGTTCGAAATTGGGTCATGTGGGGTCAAAAACTAGGTCACTAGGTCAGATCTTCAAAAAACCTTGTGTATGCTCTAGAGGCCACATTTTCAGTCAAATACTTATGAAACTTGGTCAGAATGTTTGGCTTGATAAAATCGCACACGAGTTCAAAATTGGATCATGTGGGGTCAAAAACTAGGTCACTAGGTCAAATCCTCGAAAAGCCTTGTGTACGCTATAGAGGCCACATTTTCAGTCAGATACTTGTGAAATTTGGTCAGAATGTTTGGCCTATTGACTCAGGTGAGCGATCCAGGGCCATCATGGCCCTCTTGTTTATTTATTTAATTCACTTGTCTAGCGAACCATAAAGTTATCATTTCACTTGAAAATGTTTTTTTTTTTAGAAAAAAAAACATGAACATCATTTCATTGTCTTGAACTTTTTGTTATTCTTTTTCTCAGTTTTCAACTTTGATTTCTCATTTTCCCACAATTTTGTAGCCTTTCAGGCATGAATCCCATTATTAGAGCTATATCTAATTCGTCATTTGCCTACTCATCTGTGCAAGAACTGGTCTGGTATCCAGGAAGTAGAATCAAGAGAGAGTAGTATAGGTTGCAAGAACTTGTTTCTCAATCAATGTGAAATAAATATATTTGAATAAAATGTACCAGTAATTTGTCATCTGCAAATGCTTTTTATTTAAACAAGTCTAAGATTCTGTGATCCTGTAACGAGTTAAGGTTTGATTATTAATGTAGATCTAAGGAGTTAAAACAAATACTTTGAACTCTTTTCCAGATCACAAAATTTTAGCCATGTCCAAATAGATGCATTTGCAGATAGCAACTTAAATTTGGCTCAAATGAAATGATTGTTCTTTGAAAGGGTTGGAAACATTGTGGGAAAAGGAGAAAATGCTTGTTTCCAGCACTTTCTCAGTTTCAAGCAAATTTTTTGAAGGCTTTCTTTTCTAGGTCTTTCGAACATGGGACTGACTTGAAAAGGATTAATTATACCCAGCGCCAATGAAGGAGAAGGGGTATACTGGTTTCACCCTGTCTATTTGTCAGTCTGTCCATCCATACGTCCATCTGTTTGTCTTGTTTTCATTTCCATGCTCTTATTCAAAGGCTGTATGACGTAGGACCCTGAAACTTTATACAAGTCTTCCTCATGACCCAAGGAGGTGACCGACCGTTTCTGGGTCACATGAGTCAAGGGTTAAGGTCACAGGTGAACTTTGTTTTCTCTGATTGTGCTGAGTGACAAGGTGCTGCCAGCTTTATGACAGTTCTAGTTTATAATGCTTTGTGGGAATTTCACAGACTATATTTTTACTCTGTACATAAAATAAATGTATCTTGCCATTTCATAAGCTTTAAATATTCTTGTATGTTGTTCTATCCTATTCGAGATCTATGAATCTGATTTATGAAGAATAAACTATTTTGCAATTTGATCCTTTTATTTTATCTTTGTCGATGGACAAATCGATCTGTGATTGCCATTGTTAAAAACTTTGTTGTTTTTGACAGTCAACCGTATGTATAAAGATAGTTTACAAGCAGCCCTATTCAATACTAGAGCAGATATTCTAGATAAGCCATTACCAGTGTGTGTTAACCCTAGACCACAAAAACCAGGGTTCTAACCTTAAAAACCTTCGAAAACATTGTGGGAAAAGGAGAAAATGCAGACCTGCAACCAGTGACCTTTCTTACAATATTTTCCTCCCAATCAAAGAGAAACTCATTGTTGGAAACAGCTTTAATTTGATGTCTGTAAGTCCTTTCAAATTGGGCAAGTAGAAAGTTTTGTTGTTTGGTATTTGAAAGAGTTAGGAGCAGTTTTGCAGGCAGCATTTCTGACCGACTGCTTTTAGCTTTATTTTTGGCAGTCATTTAACCCCTTGCCACACAATCCTATGTTTAAGAAGCCTGTTTTAAAACATTGCTGGAAAAAGGAGAAATTGCCGGTAACCAGCATTTTCTTCTTATCCAACAATATTTTCAACCCTTCCAAACATAAAATGGCATCATTCGAGACACATTTTGTAATTTTTCGACTGCAAGTACTGTCGAATTGGACAACTCTAAAGCTTGTCAATATTTTCAGATAACCTGTAAATTTGTCTGAAATATGAAATCCGAATAGATCTAGATTTTGAAAGTTTATAATGTATTTGGATAGTCCAAAAAAGTAGATCTACCAATTTTTTTAACGTAATTATTTTCAAATATGACACCATTGGTAAATTTCCTCGCGCAATTGTCCTAGATTTCTACTTCCATATAAGTAAACGTGTACATTTCAATTGAACCTGAGAAATGTGGAGAAAGGTTAGCTATGTGTTAATAGAATTTTTTGAAGGTAAGCAGATTCTAACATTTCTCGATCAACATTAGATAACCACCTCAGTGGAAATGAGAATACATTACCTCCCTTTATTGAATACATATCTTTTTATAGATTTTCTATAATGACTGAACAGGGAGAACATAGTAATTTTTTGGGGGGGGAAGTTGATGTAGACAGCAGTTTAATACAATTAAGTTCAAATCTAATTCTGGTAGTCATAACTTCATTTGCAAATTTATATGCATATAAGGAATAAAAAAGACATTCTTTTGATAAACGTAAAATGCCGACAAACGGATAAAAGGGCCTTTGACGCTATGTCACATGTTGTCCACTTGGATGATGTGCGGAATCGCTAGCAAGAGATTTCGGAGGCATAATTTCTGCAATTTGTGGCAGCTAGTGTTCACTAGACCTGGCGCCCTGAATGGAATCCACAGCACTGAATCCAGAAAGGAAGAAATAACATCTACGATGCGGGGTTAGACGACAAGGTAAATACTTGTCCTGGACATATCGTAGCCCATTGTGCTATTCTCATGATAAACTAAAAGGTAGATCTATTTTCCTCAGGGTCTTGAAAAGAGGATTGTTTAGTAAGGCGTTATTTATCACTAATCCGAATTATTGCAAACGATGATTAACAGCAGAGAATTAACACGGTGGGTAATCTACATCAAAGTACTAAAAGTACTGACAGACTAGCGAATTTGATTGATTGATTGTATGGTGTTTAAAACGCAGTTTACAACATTAATTCAGTTATGCAGCGGTGGCCAGTGCACATATCCATGCTTTCCTGGAGTTTCTCTTACCAGTACTCCGCACAATATTCTTTCCAACCCATTGGCTGCTCTCCCACATAACCATCGTCGAAACGTGAAAGAGGAGTGAATCCTGTCGCAATGATATCATTAATCCTCAGAAAGAATCTTATTGGACAGAATAGGTCCAAGATCAGACTGCACGTTCTGTGCAGTCTGATCTTAATCCACACTGTCCGAATCAAAAGGTCACTGAGTCGCAGAAGTGCTGGTAAAAGAAACTCTGGGTAAGCATGTATAGGTGCACTGGTCGCTGCGATATCACTGAAATAATGTTGAAAATGGCTTTAAACACCATACAATCAATAAGTCAATATCCAATGTAATGAACTATTTAACTCTTTACAAAACGAAATTCAAAGCTGTTGCAGACCACAAATTAAATGTGGCTGAATTGATGAAACCTGATTCCAAAAGGGCAGAAAACAATGAGGAAAAAGGAGAAAATGCTGGTTACCAGGGCTTCCCCAGTGTTATTAAAACTCGGGATTTTGTGGTAAAGGGTTAATATTCGAGACGTAAAATAACAACGAATTTCAACATAAAATATACGTTTACTCACTAAAACCTACCTTGTACACTTCATCAAGCCATGGTTGGCTAGTATATAACCTATGCACCAGCCATTTGTAAACATACCCCTTTTAAGCTTAGGAAAAAGCCCCGGTATCCATAAGCCCAGCAAGGTGGGGACGTCATTTTTGTTATCAGTCTGTTGCACAAATCCCAGTTTTTTCCCATGTCTATATTTAGAAACTGTCTACAGAGATTTGCAGTAACCAATTGGTTTTTGTTTTAAGTATTTTCCCCATTTGAAATCATTTTGTTTTTAGAGAAATTTGTCGCGCAAAACTGACTTGATTTTTCCACAAACGTATTATTTATTGCCATTTTCCGCCTGCACTTTTTAAGCGGCAATTTACGCACTACGTATTAATTTTTGTCCTGTACAGGATTGTGATGCGTCATAGCAGACAAGTCAAATCTTCGATGAATATTGACATGTGCAGACAACGCTCAGTAACGCTGAAAAATATAAATGATATATAGCCTGTATAAGCACACCAAGGACAACGTTATTTCAAATATTTTTTCGACAAACCTTATGATACGTAAAACCTTTGCACGAAGTTGCCAAGTACTAATATAATGATATGGAAGCTTACTGAACAGAAGTATGTCTACAAATTCAGAGCCATACTACATAAACGGAGCCACACTACATAAACAGAGCCAGATGTGTTTTGAGCAAACTTGCTGTGATTTTACTCAGAGACACGTCGGGGGACACTGTGGTTGTTTACCTATCACTTAGACACAATTAAAATAGCAACGATCAGTCAAACAGTTTCAATAAGCAATCTTTTTAAGAGAAACACCCAACTATCTCGTGTCGCCATCCGAAAGTTTCGTCTCGGAAGAAAGCGTTTAACAAACTATCCCGAGGACTTTACTCTGTACCCTTTGGGTATTTTAACGGTAAAATATATTAGCAGTCGAATAGCATTCCATTTTTTTCTTGTCAATATCATTCAAAGAAGAGAAATAAAAATTAATGAAGATACCGGGCACCTACCTGACAGACGGGTTGATATTGATCTTTTTTAGATAGATTATGTTGGTAACTAGCTACACGGCCGCTTATCTCCTGAATCACAGCAATGTGTTGTGAATGGAAAAATATTCAGGGGACTTAATCATGCGATCCGAAGATTAATGTTACGGTTGAACCGAGATTTTTTCTGCTCCAGGGTCAAATATCAAAAATCGGAGAATATCATGCAACCCTTTTTTAGCTCACCTGAGCACGAAGTGCTCGAGGTGAGCTATTGTGATCGGTCAATGTCAGTCGTCCGTCTGTCCGTCCGTCCGTTCACAATTACAAAAAAAAAAATCTTCTCCTCTTAAACTAACAATCAGATTTCAATCAAACTTCACAGAAATGATCCTTAGGTCATGCTCTTTCAAAATACTTCAAAGAATTGAAATCAGTGAAGAACTCTGGTTGCCATGGCAACAGAATGAAAAAACTTAAAAAATCTTCTTCTCCAAAACCATAAGGCCTAGAGCGTTTATATTTGGTATGTAGTGTTGTCTAATGGCCCTCTACCAAAATACTTCAAATTATCACTTCACATTGAAATTTAGCCCCATGTTGTGGGATCCCAGATTTTACATGGAGGCAAGAAGGAAATCACCGCCAATCAGATTTCAGTGAAACTTCACAGAAATGATCCTTAGGTGATGCACTTTTAGAATACTTCAGAGATTTGAATTCCACGAAGAACTCTGGTTGCCATGGCAACCGAAAGAAAAAAATTTAAAAATCTTCTTGTCCCAAACTGGAAGGGCCAGAGCTTTCATATATGGCATGTAGCATCATCTAGTGGCCCTCTACCAAAACACTTCAAATTATGGCCCTAGTGTGGAAATTGGCCCTATGTTGTGGGTTCTCGGATTTCACATAGAGATAAAGAAGGAAATCTTTAAAAATCTTCTTGTCCCAAACCGTAAGGGCTAGAGCTTTCATATATGGCATGTAGCATCATCTAGTGACCCTCTACCAAAATACTTCAAATTATGGCCCTGATGTTAAAAATTGGCCCTATGTTGTGGAGTCTCGGATTTCACATAGAGATAAAGAAGGAAATCTTTAAAAATCTTCTTGTCCCAAACCGTAAGGGCTAGAGCTTTCATATTGGGCATGTAGCATCATCTAGTGGCCCTCTACCAAAATACAGCTGTACTTCAAATTATGGCCCTAGTGTTGGAAATGGCCCTATGTTGTGGGTTCTCGGATTTCACATAGAGATAAAGAAGGACGTCTTTAAAAATCTTCTTGTCCCAAACCGTAAGGGCTAGAGCTCTCATATATAACATGTAGTATCATCTTGTGGCCCTCTACCAAAATATTTCAAATAATGGCCCTAGTGTGGAAATTGGCCCTATGTTGTGGGTTCTCGGATTTCACATAGTGATAAAGAAGGAAATCTTTAAAAATCTTCTTGTCCCAAACCGTAAGGGCTAGAGCTTTTATATATGGCATGTAGCATCATCTAGTGACCCTCTACCAAAATACTTTAAATTGTGGCCCTGGTGTTAAAAATTGGCCCTATGTTGTGGGATCTCGGATTTCACATAGAGATAAAGAAGGACGTCTTTAAAAATCTTCTTGTCCCAAACCGTAAGGGCTAGAGCTCTCATATGTGGCATGTAGTATCATCTAGTGGCCCTCTACCAAAATACTTCAAATAATGGCCCTAGTGTGGAAATTGGCCCTATGTTGTGGGTTCTCGGATTTCACATAGTGATAAAGAAGGAAATCTTTAAAAATCTTCCGTCCCAAACCGTAAGGGCTAGAGCTTTCATATATGGCATGTAGCATCATCTAGTGACCCTCTACCAAAATACTTCAAATCATGGCCCTGGTGTTACAAATTGGCCCTATGTTGTGGGGTCTCGGATTTCACATAGAGATAAAGAAGGACGTCTTTAAAAATCTTCTTGTCCCAAACCGTAAGGGCTAGAGCTCTCATATGTGGCATGTAGTATCATCTAGTGGCCCTCTACCAAAATACTTCAAATAATGGCCCTAGTGTGGAAATTGGCCCTATGTTGTGGGTTCTCGGATTTCACATAGTGATAAAGAAGGAAATCTTTAAAAATCTTCTTGTCCCAAACCGTAAGGGCTAGAGCTTTCATATATGGCATGTAGCATCATCTAGTGACCCTCTACCAAAATACTTCAAATTATGGCCCTGGTGTTACAAATTGGCCCTATGTTGTGGAGTCTCGGATTTCACATAGAGATAAAGAAGGAAATCTTTAAAAATCTTCTTGTCCCAAACTGTAAGGGCTAGAGCTTTCATATTGGGCATGTAGCAGCATCTAGTGGCCCTCTACCAAAACACTTAAAATTATGGCCCTGGTTTGAAAATTAGCCATATTTTGTTGGTCTCGGATTTCACATAGAGATAAAGAGGGAAATCTTTAAAATTCTTCTTGTCACAAACCGTAAGGGCTAGAGCTCTCATATATGGCATGTAGCATCATATTTGGCATGTAGCATTATGGTGTTGGGCTGAGTTGCATTTCAGGTGAGCGATTTAGGACCATAATAGTCCTCTTGTTTCATTTTCCTACAAATATGACGCTCACTCGAAGTCAAATTACGAAGGATACAGCAGAAATCTATTTTTTTCCCGGAGAAAGGGTGATCGGAAGCATGTATGTCATCTTGATGGCATGCCAACAATTTGATTCATTATCTTGAAGTCGCTGAGCGCAAATGGTTTTATCAATCAGCGTCTATTTAAAGGTCTCTTAGTTTATCGTAATTTACGACTAAAACTATATTCCGTTACTGTCCTTCTTCGAAGAAAATTTGATTTTTAATGAAATGTGTGATTGAGGGGATCTTTGGGATAGGCTGCGATTTAGGGTACAAAGTAGTGCAGCACCAGTAATCAAGACAATTTTGTGCATAAAACAAGTTTAGCTCGAATCTACCTAGCCACAGTCTATCAAGACTCACTATCACTCTTCACAACTCGGCCAATTCCGTACCTACATCTAGCCTATTCCGTTTCCATTTTGAAATACCAATCAAGTGATCTTAAACATGGCGGCGCCCATGTACATCGCTTAGCAACGGCATGAACAACCACGGTGAAGTTATTTACATCTATCGATCTGTCGATGAAATCCCCCAGCGGAATTGATAAACCACGCTAAAATTTGATTGCACAGACTGTTTGGTGACGAAAATATTCTTAGAAAGATATCGAAAGAAAATTGTGACACATGTTTTCTTTTTTAATTTCCTAATTTTTTATTCCCTATTATTACTTCGGGATTAGACAACGCTGAATCATGCTGTCGGATCCTAACTTGCTCCGCGATGAAAAGAGAAATTAATCAAATTAATTACAGCTGTGCCCAACACTTGAAGGAGAGAAGAAGAATAGCACATTTGTCCATACAAACCAAACACTGTTATATTGAGCACAATCAAATACTGTGTTTTAAAACGTTTTAAAGGACAATCACTGAAGCGCACAAATCTGTTACTGAAACCCTGAAAGTGATTTAAAATTTGAGAGCGTAACAATATTTTCAAAAGTACACTCTTTAATGTTTTTAATGTAAGTATTTCATACAAATTACTTACTCCTTTTTTCACGAATTTTAATTAATGTATCCAGATTAACAAGAAATGTTAATTATGCTCATATATCTTTGAGCTTAATAAAGATTTTTGAAATTGAAAATGATTGAAATTTATGAGGAGCCTTACAATTTTAACCCTTATCCTGCTAAATACAAGAAATGAAACTTTCAAACCGATAGTAAAAACCCCAACATTCTTATTTTAACCCTTTACCACACAATCCCGATTTTTAACGACCCTGAGAAAGAGGCTCTTTGAAAACATTGTGGGAAAAGGAGAAAATGCTGGTTACCAGCGTTTTCTTTTTTTCCCACAATGTTTTCTATCCTTCTCAAAAAAAATTTCAATTTTTGAGTCGCATTATTTTAGTGTCTGCAAATTCTTTCAATTTGGACTAGTCTAAAATTTTGTCGTTTGGTAAAGAGTTAAAGGTAGATCTATTGTTCGAGGAGAGATATAGCCTTATCGGACAGTGTAGATCCAAGATCAGATTGTAGTCTGATCTTGATCTACGCTGTCCGCAAAAGATCAGTGAGTCGCGCTTGGCAGCCTAAGGGTTAATAATGGTAAAACGGTGCACTTTCGGCGAAGAAATGTACCGTGTAGGTGCATCAAGGTACGTGATACAGCCGAGGGACTTGATAACCGGATCACCCGAGGTTTGCCGAATGGGGTAGCCATCCCCGTGGTGAGACCTAAAACGATGGGTAGATTTTGTTAAGCGTACCGAAGAACAGCACACTATATACATAACAGGGATATTCTTGCACTATTTTTATTTTTGACTAGAAGATTATCATTTCTGAATCAGAGAATACAGAAATGCGAAAAAAAAGGTTAACGTTATCAGACGACACAGATATACTGATCGATCTCTCGGGTAAAGCTGGGTACGAGAATTT
The DNA here is from genome assembly GCA_945859785.2 of Tridacna gigas. Lineage (NCBI taxonomy): Eukaryota > Metazoa > Mollusca > Bivalvia > Cardiida > Cardiidae > Tridacna > Tridacna gigas. The sequence continues at coordinate 42,847,092 of OX244030.2, read as the reverse complement.
TCCTTTTTTCCACAATGTTTTCAAAATTATTCTTCTCCAGAGCCATAAATTCCATGGCTTTTCTTGTAAAGCTTTAAAGATGTGTGTCTATCCAAATTAATTAACCACAAAAGCCTTGCATGACACTGCAACGAATCGGTTGAACTTGACTGAGGCCTAGACTAAGATCAGATTGCAAAGTAGTTGTATATTGTCTTACACTAAATTGTTCTAATTTTGATTGTAAAAAGAAATTACATTAAGGCTCTTAATCTGCACAGGAAATGTATCTCTAACCCTTTGATTTATAAACTCCTATCCTGTCGGGAAAAAAAAGGAAGAGTTAAGTTAAATTTTCTTTATCCGGACAATATTATTTTTTTCCCAAATCTTTCTAAAAAGAGGAAAATATGGACTGAAATGTGTAGGCTGATGGTTGTCTATATGAAGGGAAGGATAAAGGTCAACAATGCTCAAATTTGATAATGATTATTGTCATTGTTCGTCTCGTTTACCCACTCTACGTTAGAGATCCTGGTTAGGATGGTGTCTTCTTTGGACGAGTTATCCTAACGACATTAGGTTGATTGATTGATTGTATTGGAGTTTAACGCCGTTTTAACTGCTTAGGTAATATCACGGCGATCAGTGCACGTGTTTCTTGGCTTTCTCACACCAGTACTGACACAACTTTCTTTCCAAGTCACTGAGCTCTTTTCTCGTATGTATCAGAGGTGAGAGGCGAAAAATCGCCGCAAAGAAAGTTTCGGCCTCAGCTGGGTATCGAACTTGCAACCACCAGGTCACGAGTCAGATACGCTAATCTCTGAGTATCCGGGCGGGACATCCGTCCATTGTCCCCCAAAAATATTTGGACTATAGTCTGTGATGCGTTTTTTTTTTTTCGGCAAGATGTTCATGTTTGTGTGTGTGTGTGTGTGGGGGGGGGGGGGGGGGGGGGGGAGGGGCGCTTTGTTGGAATGGAAAGTTTCGTCGTTACAAACAATGTCTCCTTTTCCCACAACATTTTCAAACGTATTTTGTATATATCTTTTATACATCGATCCAAAGACCGTTGTTCTTTTTAAAATGAGTTTGAAAGGGGCATAAACGGTGTTTTGGGGTTAGATTCTGATAATACGTAACTGATCTTTATAGTTTGATTGATTCAAATGATGTTTTTAGGCGTTTTCAACGTCATTTTAGTCATATCACGGCGACAACCCTCATATGTAAAATGATCTGGGTTTCAACTGTATTAGGCTAAGGCTCTGATGTGCCTTTCCTAAGGATACTCCTACGAAAAACTAAGGACTTCCAGTGACCAAGTTGTACCGTTACATTTTTCGCAGGATAAATCATCCTTAGGAGCCAAAAATTCCAAATCGGGCTGCACAGGCTATTCCGCATTCTGGCATATTTTACCTAAAATAGATCATTGCCTGCCATCTTCTCTTTCTATGGTGATATGAGTAACGGTTTTCATGGGTAACGGTTTTCACCCTGTGCAACCCCGCAGTGGTGCGACCGTTGTCTGTGCATGTCAATATTCTTCGAAGACTGGGCCTGTCTGCTATGACGCATCAATTCAGGTCCTGCGTTAGGCCTTGTTCCAGTCTTGTCGCTACTGTACGATGTGTGCAGTGCTACACATGCAAAGAGGGGAGGTCCTTGTAGAAAGACAAAATGATGCTTCTTTATGTATGTGCTATGAAATACAAGCAATTAGAGGAGGCCCTTGTAGAAAGGCATAATGATAATATGTATGGTATACACAATGCTATACAGGCAGCGAGAGAAGGTCCTTGTAGAAAGGCATAATGATGCTACTCTACGATATGTGCAAGTGATATACAAGCAGTGTCCATGTAGAATGCCATAATGATGCTACTTTACAATATATGTAATACTTCACAAAGACTGAGGGTAGGTCCATGTAGAATGAAGTTATCATATAGTATAATCATTGATTTTACAAGCAGTTAGGGGAGTCCTTGTAAAATGGCGTAATGGTACTACTATGTTGTAAATGAAACAATTTACAAGCACTGAGGAGAGGTCGTTTTACAATGGCATAATGATAGTGTGTAGTGCTTTCAAAGCAGTTAGGGGAAGTTTCGCTGATGTCATGATTTCCTTCATTTTCAGTCTAAGACTAGGACAACTTTTACTAAAAATAGACTAATATGAATTTTGTATATGTACACTTTGTAAAACTTATGAATAAACTGCTACTTTACAAAATATGATGTCTCAATGATTGCTCAAACAACTCTGAGAAGTCATACCACATCTCTATCAAATACTTAATTCTAAGACCCTGAAACGTTACTAAAAACATTTAAAATGTATCAAGCAATACAATATAAGAATCTATTGATCTTACTCATTGCCATTGCCATTATTCTTCAAAATGGGCTTTGGTTTGTATTGGAGTTTAACGCCATTTTAACAGCTTAGGTCATATCATGGCGGTCAGCGACGCACCTATGTGCTTCCTGGTTTTCTCACACCAGTGCTGACACACCTTTCTTTCCAAAGCCACTGACTACTTCTCTCACATGCATCAGAGGTGAAAGGCGAAAAATCGCCGGAAAGAAAGTTTGCCTCAACCGGGTATCGAACTCGCAACCACCAGGTCACGAGTTCGACACGCTAACCACTGAGCTACCCGGGCGGGCTTCAAAATGGGCAATGGCACTAAATAAGTTTTGCTAAAGTGTAAATAGAAAACTTCTGGCTATAGATTACTGAATACAAATTATTCACACTCTGCACTTTAATGTTAGTGTCGTTTCTAAAATACTACAAGAATAATTACTTCTAAAAGGCAAATCATAGCTGTCCTAAATTACTGAATGATTTTGATACGTTTCGTTTAAATGTGTTCTCTGAATATCACTATCAAATACTTCTAATGTTTTTCATTTCTGTCAACAATATATTGCAGTAACTAAACTGATTTCGTGTTTAAGACTGTCTGAATGTGCTTATGAAAGTCAAAGAGTAAACGATACAGCTTGCAATTTTCTAAAATGCCAGTTCAGATAACGTTTTGGTTTTTGTGCAAGAGATGCTGAGTTTAACACTTTTGGTAAATGAAAAAACGTTGACTTTCTTTCTCTCTCTTTCTGAGAGCATCAGGCGTGCAGCACCATCCCAACAGATTTACATTATCACAATAAGTATTGTTGCCAAATTACTGGCCAGATACCTGTTTTCTTTGTCAGATATTCATACCTGACTATTTAGTATGACCTTTTGTTCAGTTGGTATCATAAAATTCTTTTACTACAAAAGAAATTAGACTTGTCCATATTTAAAACACTTTCATTTGAAAATTGTTGCACAAATGTTCTGATTTGTCTCTGATACAGATAAGAACAATAATAATGATTAAAAAAAAAAAAAAAAAACCTGCGTTTTCTCCCTTTTCGCCTTTTTTTTTTTTTCGAAAGCTGTCTCCATAGGGCCACAGGAATATGGATGGTTTCAAGATACTCTTTCCTGAATCAATTATTGCTAAAAACCTGTCACCAAATAATTAATCGCCAGCTCGTTTTTTTTCCAGTACTGTCAGTACTTTGATTTTTTTTTTTGCATCTACGAGTGACACAATATCGACTTTGAAGTATAGAACATTTTAGAGAGCGAAGTTTGCTAAAAAACAAACAAGTACCTTTAAAAAGGGAGCGGGCCTCACTCTCTTGCACTACGTATCATTCCCATTCACCTCTATAGTTGGCTCAGAAAGTAGTCCGTCATTACGTGATATTTTCGTCACATGACTCTAACTCAAAATGGCGACACAAACGCCGGTGAAAGAAAGACCAATCAATTGTTTTGTGTGCTGTTCAAACAGCGTACGGTCAATCAGACTTAGTGGTAGGAAATGGGAAAAAGAGGGATTTTCTGAAAAGCTTAAATGTCTTTTAAAGGACGATAACTTGTTTTTTAATTTTGTTTAAATTGTCATCATTCATGGGCGCGGCCATTTTTTTTTTTTTTTTTCACAATTGGCGTAAGATTCTGATCAGTAAAGAAGCTTGAAAAAATAGTTCCATTGTATACAGGTAAATTCATCAGCTTTGAATGCACCTATAATGTATCCGGAATCATATTTCCTTTGTCTACTTTATTATGTTACACATGAAACAGTTAAACAGCAACAAAACATGTTTTCCTCGGTTTGACAATATTCTTGTCATTTAGCCAATGGAGACGGTTTATCTTATCTCCACGGATCCATGTATGACATGAATCCGTGGAGATAAGATAAACCGTCTCCATTGGTTACTGTTGCTATAGGCTCCCAAGCTTTCGCAGTTTACATGTATACAGTATAACGGAAAGACTAGTTACGCGGTGCCGTCATGACGGATTCGCTTGACAAAATTCCGGAAAATTTTGCTTTATCATACTTGCCTGCCGATGTTAAAGTCTCGGGAAGGAATTTAGAGAGAGGACTAAACTATTATACGCAAGGATATGTGCATGACGTGCGAATTTCGGAAGCTACAGACGACGAAATACTTGTTTCTGCCAAGTGCTGGCGTTCGATGAGAAAGAATGAAACACCTCATAAACTTCAGTTTGGAGTAAAAAATGGCGCAATCAAAGATGCTTTTTGCTCTTGTAAGGCTGGATAAGTTGTCTTTGAATTTTATTTGATAATTTCAGTGGAATATGAGTAATGCGATACATTTTATGCATTGTCTAAGTCAACAGGGACGGAAGGATTTTTAGTCTTCATAACTCTTAACCAAACAGTCTTAGGTTTTTACTACACTGACAAACAGTGCGTTTGGAAGTAAAATGGCGAAAGGGGTAAATGTTGGTTACGTGTATTTTCTCCTTTCACAGAAGAACTTCCAGCCTATCAAAAAAGACATGTTACCCCAATATTTGAACCATATTTTATGATAATAGGTAACCGTCTGCAACTGCTTTTGGAGATGTCCAAAATTCTGTCGCTTGGCAGTTGTTCAGATTCGTTTTCGGGTTAAGGGAAAACCCGACGTTTTATGATTTTAATGTGCTCCCAATTAACAAATTTGTCGGTAGATGGTTGTTTGTTTAATCTTGATAAGGAGTGGTCGGGTGTGACAAGCAGGCACATCGGTTTACAGTTAGACACGCGACCTACTAAATAACAGTTCGCCGTAAAACCGCCGACAAACCCTTTGAAATTAAGATTCGGTAATCCTATTAAGTCTCGCCAAATCAGTTTGATTTAATTAATTTGTCTTTTGAACAGAATCTTCCCTTAGTCTTAGTCCGTTTCACAATTTACATTTACATACTTAGAGAGGATAACAAGTAAACTTACATAGATCTATAAATTTTGCGGTTACACTTTCTGTGTCAAGATGAAATTTAAGTAGGAGACAGTGTAGACACACGGTCAAAATGCTTGTTCTCTGAAGTTTGATCTTTATGTAGACATTCAGCATTTTGTTTCTTCACTAACTGCGACATAAGATCCAACCAGAACTTAGTAATTTGATGATGAATAGTTTGTGCAGAGGTTATTAAACCGCATTAGATATAAATATACTTCATTGAAACCCATTACCAAAAAATCCTGTATTTTAGCGACCTGAGAATAAAGATTTTCGAATCCAGTGTGGGAACGTAAGAAAACTTTGATAGCCTGCATTCCTCCTTTTTACACAATATTTTCTACCCTTTCAAAAAAAAAAAGATCCCTTCAACTGAGTCAGATGAAAGAAATCAACAACACCTTTTAATATTTGGGTTTGTTTAAATTTACTGTTAGTCTAAATTTAGATGTTGGTTAATTAATTAATTTATTAATAAGTCTGTCATTAATTTCTTTTAACCCTTTCTCCACCACTTACCCCATGTATTACACATATCTATATGCCTAGGTTTAACTAGCATGGATACGTTGTTTGAATAGCGTTGCTAAAACTCTCGCGAAGCATCGGGCAGAAAAAATGCGACGACCTGATTGGTCAAATATCGATTTCCACGGATCCATGTATTCGGACATGGATCCGTGGCGATGAGATAAACCGACTTCCTTGGTTACCGTAACTAAGGGCTCACAAACAAACGCAGTAAATACATATAGAGTATAGCAGAAAGGCTACTTAGATCTTGTTATCATGACTGTTTCTATCGATTAAATCCCGGAAAAATATTCCTTTTCATGTGTTTCTGTTGATGATGGATCCTCGGTAAGAAATATATGGAAACTTGAACTTATTTACACAAGGATATGTAGAAAAAGTGTGAATTTCAGCGGCTACATACAATGTAATACCTGTGCCAGCAAAGTTTTGAACATCTACGAGAAAGAATGAAACACCTCATAAACCTCAGTTTTGCTTAAAAATAATAGAATTAAAGATGATTAATATTTTTGTGTTGCTTGTTAAGTTGCCTCAACATCGTATTCGATAATAAATTACACTAAATTAGGCTACAAGCATTTCGAAATATTTATAGATTGTCTCATTCAACATAGAGGTGGCAGTCTGAGAAATGTTTAAAAGTTTTAAGTTAAGGGAAAATGGTTGCCTGGTGAAATTAAAATGTGTAAAGTGTGCTGTCACTTAACAAACTTGTTAATATCATTGGCGGTAGTTTGTTTTATCTTGTGATAGGCCTATACTGAAGACAACGGGTGGTCGAGTGGATTACAGGGGCAATCAAACACACACCCTTCCGGTTCCGGTGAATTTAAATGCTTGTGAAAAAATATCGCTGACAAGAAAAAAGCAAAACCTTTCTTTATTTACAGTGATTAGTGATTTATTGCAAATTAAATTGGAAAATATGGATATTTACAGCAGATCCAATGATCCTGAAGGGTCAAATAGCTCAGAAAACTTGTTTTTAACTCAAAATCGTTATGGTGTGCTCAGTGACACAAATGGCGCGAATCCAAATAAAGAAAATTTCACTAATCAAAACAATAACAACGGATCTCAAAAAGTGACCAACACTGGATTTACAACGGTAAACAGAAAGCGAGCTAGGGTGAATACAGGTAATACAGGCTTTAAAAATGTAAGTGATGCTGATTATGATGATTTGTCAACTGACGATAAACTTTCTGTGATGTTCACCCAGATGAAATCCATCGGTCAAAAAGTAGATGATTGTCTCCTTTTGCATAACAGAGTACATACTATTGAAAACTCAATATCAGACTTTGATCACAGACTTAAATTACTGGAATATAAATCTATTGACTTGGAGGCTAGATCCCGACGCAATAACTGAATTTTTAGCGGGATTTCTGAATTAAAAGATGAAAATTGTTCAGAACGCATTAGTCCGTTTCTTTCGCAATATTTACAAATAAACAGCTGTCCTCCAATTCCTCGTGCCCATAGACTGGGAAGATACCGTAGGGGTTCTGTACGGTCAATTGTTGTCTATTTCCTTGACTACAGAGACACAGTGTACGTGTTATCCCAGGCCAATAAACTTAAGGGATCCGACTTCAGCATTAACAGAGATTTCCCTAAAGAAATAGTTAACGCACGTCGTCGCCTCTGGCCCGAATATAAAAGGCTACGTAGCGCAAATCCAGACTGCAAAACAAACATTGTTTATTCAGCTAAACTAGTCTCAAACGGCCGTATTGTAGCAGACGAATTTCCCGATTGGAGCCTCATTATGCAGGCAAGCAGGACATCCACATGTAGTCAAGAAGAGCATGTCGAGCAGTCAAATCGCAATGTTTCACATGATCGACAAGATAAACACAAACAGCCTGACAATAATCGTGATTCTTCTATGAGCAGCCTGAACACTCCTCAGGCCGCACGCAATTCCAAATATCGCCGTGTCCAATCTGCATCGCCATATCCAAATAGAGGCCGTAGTCACGCGCCCATTAGTCGTCGCTCTCCGATCTCCAGTCAGTCTGCTTCGACACAAGATAGTCAAATTTTTCAGCGCCCTTGGACTATTCGTTCGTCGACTCTCGCCGACGTCAACCAAACTGCTGCCGAGGTCAATCATACCCGACCTGCACCTACAACTTCTTCAACCTCTAACTCTGCAACTGGACCAGCTGATCTCACTCTGAACCGACCCCATTAGGGACACAGGGGGATAGACTCCGCTACTAACCTGCATAAAACAAATACATGTACTTGTGTAAAGTTTTGTTCTTTAAATGTGAACGGACTAAAAAACCGGATTAATTACCCGGAATTTACAGATTTTGTAAGTAGTTTTGATATTTTGTGCTTGAGTGAAACACATTTAGACGATACAGACATTGTAGACATTGTCAATTATTCATTTATTTCTAAAAATAGATCTCAGACTTATAAGAGAAAGTCAGGAGGCACTGGGGTTTACGTAAAGGATACTTTGTCCCCATATATTGACGTTTTACCCAATCAGTCCAAATACGTATTATGGATCTCTATAGACGAGGCAATCACAAACTTAGACGAAGATCTTATCTTAGGCGCGCTTTATATACCGCCAGAGAGCTCACGATTCTTTAGCCAAGACTTGTTTACGGTTTTAGAAGATGAAATTTCATCCAAATGTAATGAATTTAAATACATTTACCTCGCTGGCGACACCAACTGTCGAGTTGGCACAATGCCAGACTTCGTCCTCCCTGATTCACACTTAAACGAGCTTTTTGAAGTAGATTATGGAACGCAGACCAATCTTTTTAAGCACCAAGTCCTCCAAGACCTGTTTTTCGACCTGCAAAGAAATTCGAAAGATACACGAACAAATACAAATGGATTTAAGTTGCTAGACATCTGTAAAAATAATAATCTTTTTTTGCTAAACGGTAGATCATTTTTAGAAAAAGAATTGGGCCAGTATACATTTAGAGATAAATCCGTATTGGATTATGTTATTGCGACAGCAGACTGTTTTAGAACACTAGAAAATTTTGAAATTATAGATACTGATCCCTTATTCTCCGATGGTCACAACGTCTTGTCTTGGCAACAAAAGGTTTCGCCCCAAAATGGCCCTTATACTGATGTTCACAAATTCAATACTCGACCACCTTGGATAGTTTGTTTGGAATCTACTTTTATCGATAATATTGATCATGACCAGCTACAAAGCCTAATTGACCAAATGAATACATACCCCCAATCCCAGCACACAATTGAGTATATTACAATGGGAATTCAAGAACTATTTCACAAATCTGCAAGTTTATCTTTCCCACAGAGAAACATTACCTATAATTATGTCAAACACAATACCAACAATAAACCATGGTTTGGGCCCAATTGCCACAAGGCTAGACAGAAATATCACGAATTAAAACATAACTATGCAAAACATAAGTCTGCAGAAAATAAACTAAAGATGCTCCATGCAAGCAAAGAATACAAAAGAACAATGCATTTTTACATCAATAAATATAAGCATTTCCAGTCTCAAAAACTAAGAAAACTAAGTGATAAAAATCCTAAACAGTACTGGAAATTCTTAAATAAGCTAAAGCCCAAACAGAAGGAAAGGGAATCTTCTTCATTAGATGATTTTTTCCATCACTTTGAGGAAATTAATAAAAATACAATTGATGATTATAGATATCCCCCCTCATCCCCGTAGTGATCAGAATCAAAACGAGTTTTTAAACTCTAGAATAACAGAATCTGAAATTAATCACTGCATAAATAAGTTAAAAAATTCAAAGTCGCCCTGCCCATCCGACAACATAATAAACGAATATATAAAGTCAACTAAAAATCTTTTCATGCCATTGTACGATAAATTGTTTAACTGTATTCTCGATACTGGCTTTATTCCCACAACTTGGTTGGAGGGTGTTGTAATCCCTATTTATAAAAATAAAGGTGACCCCACATGTCCTAGCAATTATAGGCCGATCACGATACTGAGCTGTCTTGGCAAACTTTTTACCGCTATATTGAACAATAGACTTACGGCATTTCTCGATGATAACAATATACTTGAAGAAAACCAAGCAGGATTCAGAAAGGAATATTCGTGTACTGACCATATATTTACCCTTCACGCGCTTTTTGAAATCCTCAAAAAGGGTAAGAAGAAACTATTCACAGCATTCATCGACTTTTCCCAAGCATTTGATAAAGTGTGGAGAGCTGGACTCTGGCATAAACTTTTACAAAATCATGTTAACGGTAAATTCCTTAATGTTATTTTAAATATGTATGACAACATCAAATCTTCTGTTAAGCACACTGGTTCTTTTTCTGCAACCTTTACCTCCGAAATCGGCGTAAGACAAGGCGAAAATCTTTCACCTATCTTGTTTCCTCTGTTTTTAAACGATTTACAACTAAATATGTGCTCGAACGGTGCCCTCGGGGTAGAGCTTAACGATACCCTTGATCCTACACTTTGGCTTAAACTCTTGATTTTACTGTACGCCGATGACACCGTTATTCTGTCTGATAACCAGACAGACTTCCAAAACAACTTAACAATTTTTGACAATTATTGCAACAACTGGCATCTGAAGGTCAACGTGAATAAAACTAAAGTAATGATTTTCGGCGCTAGAAAGGTCGACAATTATAGGTTTACACTGGGTGATCGACCACTTGAAATCACTGACAAATACCACTACCTAGGTGTCACCTTCTACAGTAACGGGTCCTTTCTGAATGCACGAAAACACATTGTTGAGCAGGCAAATAAAGCAATGCATTATCTTTTTACTAGCATCAACAATGCAGACCTGCCTCATGACCTCGCACTTAAACTCTTCGATCATACAGTACTGCCCATTTTGACTTACGGTTCTGAGGTTTTTGGTTTTGAAAATATCGAAATTTTAGAAAGAATACATAGCAATTTCTTGAGAAAAATCACAAACGCAAGGAAATCAACGCCGCTGTCCTTTTTATATGGAGAACTAGGAAGATATCCAATTTCATTAGTAATTAAGACTCGTATGATATCATTTTGGAATCGACTATTAACATCAAAACAAGAAAAATTTTCCTTGAAGATCTATAAATATATGGTTTCCCAAACGCAAAATACTTTCAAGTGGCCAAATAAGATTAAAGAAATTCTGTTATCTGTCGGCAGGCCAGATTTATGGGAAAACCAGTTTCAAATTCAACAAACTAATGTGCACAAAGCAGTAAAACAAATTCTTATAGATCAATATAAGTAAGAATGGCATGAACAATTGCAGCTGTCTAATAAAGGTAAAATCTATAATAGTTTCAAAGCAACTCATGAATTTGAAAGCTATCTAAAAATATTACCAAGACAAGAATACTTACCTCTCTTAAAATTTAGAACTGCCAACCATCGTCTCCCTATTGAAACTGGTCGATATCACGGGACCCCACTCGACGAAAGGAAATGCCCCCTCTGTGACTCTGACCAAGTAGGCTCTGAAAAACATTATTTGTTTGATTGCTTTTATTTCCACTCTATTAGGCAACTTTATTTGACAAATCACCTAAATCGACATGAAATGTCTATAGAAACAATTTTTAAGATAACATAAATTCCAAAACTTAAACAGTTCAGTGTATTCGTGAAAAGGGTTATGCATAAATTCGTAGGGTAGGTCTTATTGTTATTTCTTCCCTCAATGTCTCCTGTAACTTTCATAATTATACCAAATTACTTAACAGTTTTTTGCCTTTCTCATGTGACTATGGATATTTCTTAGTTTGTGTGTGTGATGTGTAGGATCAGACCACATATAGATGTGGCCTGATCCTGGCGCGCAATTCTTGCTTCGCTGTACAGTTTCCTGTCACAGTGTGTTTACAACCCTTGGATAAGTAGACACCACTTTCAATGCATTTTTATACGTCGTAGACTGGAATAAGATTGCATAGTACTAGTGGTCTGATCTTGTCTACATCGACCAAGGAGTATACATATCAGGACAATAATGTGATTGTTAATCTATCCCGTTATTCACATGGTTACCCAGGAGCCACGTAATCTACTGTAAAAATGCATTAAACGCATAGATCTACTTACCTCTGCTACGATCCTGGCAATTTTCTCCTTGAATTTTTTTTTTTCTCTCATACATTGATTTTATGTAAATCAGATTGGTAAATAAGACATCTTGCCCCGTCTGTTTGCAAGAGTCTCATGGGTTGTGTTTACATAACGAATCCCACTGACCACTGATCTACTACGTACGCATCGAGTAGCTGCGAGGGCTAGCACGTGCTAAGCGTGCTTTCGTTCCCGGTTACTGTCGAGTACGGTCACAGCATACACTAAGTTGACACAGATTGTTTATAACTGTAGCAACCTTTACTTTTGCCATATTATTTTCGTGCTTTGAATGCCTTCGTTCTATTTCTATATCCTATATATATGTTTACGGTGTATATTTATAATATTCGTATTTGCTAATAACTTCCAGTTGACGACTATTTCCTTCGCACAGCGGACGACCGTTATTAATACTGTGGCGGATGGGGAGTCTGTCCTTGACGAGCGGGCTCTTCATTTGCCACCGGGAATCCATCTGCCACTCAACATCCCCCAGTCAGCTCTCTATTATTTGTAAGGATTTGTTTATGTTGTTATATGCAAATCTGTTTCACGTCGTTATTTTTGTTATAAATATTGTTGTATCTGTAAAATACTGCATACCTACAAGGTTTTTCAAATGCTCTTGTTTCGTGAAAACATACACGCTTTGTCTATCTTCCTTTTTAGGAAAACTTATAGGATGAATTGACCTCTCGCCCCCCTCCCTTTTTTATCAATGCATGTTTGTTTATCGTATTCACAGACATAGGAAAACAGTCTTAACAAGGCATCCTTTTGGCTAGTTCCTAAAACACTGAAGCAGGGGACAGGGGCTTTCTTTTTGCAGTATGCAACCCCTCCAGTTGTGTCAGTGTTTTCTCGATTTTGGTTATATGACTATTTCCTATTTTTTCGATTCCCACAATATTTATCTTAAAAATATTTTATGCATAAAATTGTTTCAAAATGTATCTACATGCTCATATGCTACTATCTCTACTTTATCTATCTGATTGCCCCCCCCCCTTCCTATTCCTCCATTTTGCTGTAAACCATACATACATACTAATTGTGTCTGTAATAGGGCCTATACCTATTGCTGTCATTTTCTTTCCTTTCCCATTTTATCACCCTTCTGTCTTCCTATATCCTCATGTTCTATCCACCATTCCTTGTCTGTAATATGTATGTATATTTTTAATTCCTACTTTTTTGTAATATTGCGGTTCCAGTCTGACTATTTATTTTCCTCTCCCTACGTCTATAGTGCGCCTATTATTGTCACTTACTCTCTGTCCCCCACAGTGCTCTTTATCCTAATGCTCTATACATCAATCTTCGATTATAACATATATGTACATTTTTAATTCCTTCTTTTTTGTAATGCTGCTGCCCAATTTGTTCATTTATTTCTCCTCCCATCTATAGTTCGTCAATTAACGCCACTTTCTCTCTATCCCCCACAATGCTATGCCCCAACAGACCACCTTTTTTACTGTGTACTCTGCTCTGATATCAAATCTTCACTTTTCTTTTTCTCTATCTTACTCCCTATATATGACTCATCTTTTTTTTACCCCGAAAGCCATTAGTTTTTATTTCACAATCCTATTTGTATTAGTTCCCCGTATTGTATTGTGCAAATACTTAGGTGTAATAAAGAGATATTATGTTATGTTATGTTATGTTATGTTGGTTAACAGTTTACCGATATACCCTTTGAAATGGCAGATGTGCTAATCCACTTAAATATGGCTAAGTCAAAAGCTGATTTAATTAACTTTAGTTGCCTTTTGAGCTGAACTTCCTAAACTGTACGAAACAGAACTTAGTCTGTTTCATAAATGAAATCTACATGTACCTTCAGTAAAAGAATGCACGTAAATAGACTTAATTTAAGTAGCAGATGGTTTGAATCCAAGAATGAACTGCATTTTTTGCACTCTGATCTGTATCTGCAAATTCAGCATTCTTCACGCACCAAGGGTTAATGTTCACGTCAAACTGAAGCATTGATGACACGTGCGCCCTTTTGGATGTGCGGAGGTTATTAAACAAAGTTTAGATATTTTAGGGAACGTACTTTCTTTTTAGTAGTATTTCATATATTTTACCTTTGTTTTCCACTAAAACAGTGTATGCTTTTTTTCAGAGAGTTTCAGAGAGAAAAGAAAAACCTAACATTAATTAATCCATGGCGTAATATAGCGTTGATCGAAACACTTTGCTTATGTCCCATTGTCAATCATAATCATAATGCAAACTTGTCATCTCTACGTATATCTCACGTAAGCCGTACACGATCGCAGAGCACATCTTTTAAACTTTTTCCTAAAATTCAAGCGCTGAAAACACACATAATATCGCACTTCTCCAACATCAACAGTCGTTTGTTTGTGAGCCGAAATAGCAGACAGCAAGGCTGGGCATCGGGCCTAATAAATGCGATGACCTGATTGGTCAAATATCGATTTCCACGGATCCATGTATTATCAAGACAAACATTCCGACGAAGTTTCATGAGATGACCCAGTTTCGAATTTGTCCAAGATATTATCAAGACAAACATTCTGACCCTGCTTCAAGAGTATCGGACTGAAAGTGTAGCCTGTAGGGTGCCCACAGTGTAATTGTTGACGCCTGGACGACGCACGACGAACACAGCACGATCACAAAACCTTCGTGCACATGTGAGCTAAAAAGATATTAACTGAAAGATACAACTAAGTATTGTTAGCACCTTTCTACTCCATAATGCATTGTATTTTAGGTTGAAAACATTGCGCCAAAAGTATTGATTATCATGATTTGAGTTTGATTGGAGTTGTACTATTATTTCATTATTGTAACAATAGGCATAACAGAATTGATTGTGCCTGTTTTCCATGGTATGGGGAAAACATTGTGACACATGGAAATGGTTACTTGTTCTGTTTAGTGAATTGCATTGTCAACTTTGAAACATTTTGACAAAATATATGGTGAATGTCAATGGCAGTAAGTATAGTTTGCCAAGAAATATACAGCTAAAAACAATTTTTAAATCATTGTGGAAAAAGGAGAAAATGCTGATAATCAGCATTTTCTCCTTTCCCCACAATGTTTTCTACTCGTTCAAAGATCGTGTGAATCGTGTTTGGCATGTCTGATGCAGATGCTTTGCTTTTGGTCGAGCCTATTTTTCGTTTGGTGAAAGAGTTATTAACAGCACAACATTAGCTCCGGGAACATGGAATGCAGGTATTTACTGAGAATCAGTGGGGAACGGATTTCCATAAACAGCACTTTGTTTGCTTGCTTTTTAACGCCGTTTTCAAGTTTAGTTATAACGTGGCGGTCAGTGCACCTATTCACATTTCGTGTAGTTTCTTTCACCAGTACTCTGTACAATATTGTTCCCAAACCACTGGCTTTTTTCCCACATAACCATTGTTGAAACAATGATCAGCGACCGTGAACAACAGGAACAAGAAATATATTTAAAAAGACAGTGTAAATTTGCCAGCAGATAGGCAGGGACTCTTGGATTAAACATGTCTACATTTTTTACCACAGCAGCCCTTAGAATAAACATGTCTACATATTTGACCAATCACAAATTTATATTTAATAATTTTCTATCAGTATCAAAATGTAGGTCAAGAGCCAGCTACGGCGAAAAATTGAAGCCGAAATGCTTGACAGAAAGTAATTTTATTCGGTGTTGTTATCTATCCAAGCTCTAAGTTTGAATACATCGGCATAAACTCCTGGGTATCCTTCAGAACCGCATCCATATCCCCAACTGACAACACCTGTAAGAAAGAATTGTCTTTAACTTTTTGCCAATCAACAAATTTTAAACTTGCCCAAATTAGAAGCATCTGCAGACGACAAAACATGACATTTGTCCTTCACTGGGTAGAAAACATTGCGGGGACAGGAAAAAATGCTGGTTACTAGAATTTTCTCCTTTTCCAACGATGTTTTCAAAAGTCTGTTTCTTGAGGGTCGCTAAACTCAGGATTGTTTGTTAAAAGGTTAAGTTTGCATTTCGTTGTTAGGCTTTCATGTCCTAGCAGTACAAGTAACACCCCAAAGAAAGTAGTCTTAGGTCTGTATTCACCTACCATTCTAAATTGCGTTCTTACTCTTATTTTAGATTTTAAAAAGTAACACAATTTCTGGTCTGCTAAACCACTTAATTGATCGAGATTTAGACTCAGAATCTTATTTAGAATGGTCGATGAATATCGGCGTTGGTTAATTATAGTAACACGTACTTGTCATTTGCCGAAATCGCAGATCTGGCTATTGATAGATAAAACCAGTATTTAAGACATGCATAGGTCTGCGAAAAATATCGACCGTGTCAGCCTGCGCAATCACGCAGGCAGACATGGGTCGAAACATTTTGCTTGGGGTACATTTTCTGCATGTCAAAGGACCATTCTACTCCAGGTTTTAACCAGTTGTAGGATAAAATGGATTTTTGTGGATCCATAATTATGCTACAACTTCCTTGATATTATTAATCAGGGAGATGCATTTAACACCTTTTTGCCAGAGCACGGCTCATATAACTGATGAATTAACAAAAAGGCGGGTTTATTATATGCTTACAACATAAGGTACTTACTCCTGTAAAATCATTAGAATTCTGGATCTCCCTTCACTATAATACTAAATTTTCATTGAATTCTAAATTCTAAGATTAACCCTGATGTTGACAAAGACAAATTGCCTCTCTTAGGCAGACGGATACACTCGATATAGAGTTATAGTGAAGCAAATTCCTCGACTTGCAAAGATATGCACATCACGAATAATCACCTGGGTCCGTATTCACCAACCATTCTTAAGAGTATTCTTAGTCTTATTCTCCAAGATTTTCTAAATTTGTAAGTAACACAACTTCTGATTGACTAAACCAAATGGTTAGAAGTTATTAAGATTGTTTAGTGAATATGGGGTCAGGGCTGCTTTCTAATAAGCTCAGATCATTTGGGATTTGTATATAAACACATACATGTACGATCCCAGCTTTACCCAAAGATATAACCTAGCGCAAAGTTATGCAAATATTTACTGAAACGGTAAAGCTCTGCAGTTTAGTGAAACTTGTTTTCAGATTTGATGCTTGCTTACCTAAACTGTGTACGCAACTTTCATGGGTAGCCAATTTAGTGAAAGGCATCCCAAAACTTAAGGCCATATTTAAGTCTCCGAGTTGTTCTTAGATGTACATACCGACAGCTTCCTGTTGATTACCTCTTGTCACAACCAATGGGCCACCAGAATCACCCTATAAGACATAAAAAAATATTTGCATAATTCAAAGCGCAAACTAACGAAATCAAAGGACGCATAGTCCTGAGAGTCGCCTGTCGCTTAGTTGTTTGAAAGTTTAAGGGGCATTAAACCAATTTTGAACCCCCCCTTTTTTTGTGGGGGGGGGGGGGGAGGTTGGTTTTTTAGTAAATAAAAATCAAAAGGGCGTGACTGTTTACTCTTAGTGGCGAAAAAAAAATGGCAAAAATAACATGCCTCCAGTGACCTTCAACCATAGTTACCTACTCTACCAACTGTTTAAATCATGTGACAAGGAGTATTTCAATATGGAAATCCCCTTGATGCGGACGAGGTAAGATGTAGGTTATTAGGTACGGAATTGGCTGAGTTGTGACGAGTGTGTGAGGTAGAATAAACATAGAACTTTCCTGACAAGCCAGTTCCTGGACGACAATTATTTTAAGAGGCAGTTCCCAAACACTTTTGTTCTAAGTCAAACTACATGTACCTATTACGTACTATCATTAACAGTTATTGTTGGTAATCATTGAAAATTAAGGATATTTATTGATAACACATGTTTTGTGATTGGATAATTTATACCTGTTATTCTATATATCTTATAAACATTGTTAGTTTTTTCCCTAACTATAACCCTCATGTTTTCACATAAATGTTACATTGAAGAAAATTATGATTTGTTATTCGCTGGTATTTGGCAACAAAATCATCTGGTTGGCGTCCGCAACGTCCGTAAATGGCAGTCTTATCCTAAACCACACACACACACACACACAAAACCTTTAAAATACAACGATTCGAGCTTCTGAAAATACATGACATTTCAGAGCAATATGTTTACATGTTAATCTATAATCAAAATATGAAATACTGCAAATTAAAGAGTTGTCAGAATCAAGTAAAAAAGAAAAACTGAAAGAAATAATTATACCCTATCATAAAAGTACTAGCTAAGGTTCCTCAAAATATAATCAAAATCGAGGACAGTCAGGAGATCAGGCTGTACATTCCATACAATGTGATCCCAGTTTACACCACCAGCAGTTCAAGAGAAATTGCATATACATGCCTTAATAATTGTTGTCTGAAATTGTCGGGAAACATGGCACAGATGTGTCGGGGAATTATATTGTCGGGGAACTGTGTAATTCCCGCAAATGTGACAGTTGTTGCTATAAACAGACACCAGTAATGAATCTCGGCACATCTTGAATGGCATATATTTAAAGATGTTTTTGCTTGAAAATACTTTAAGAAAAAAACAACCTTATCTATTGTATACTTAATAATATTTTGTTTTGGGTCAAGTTTTGTTGGTTAAATCTTCCTAGGAGAGCAAACTCTCACAGTTGAACAAGTTAGCCTATGACGCAATTTCCCTCTATGACCGAGCACCCATGCCGTTCGACATCGCCTTTCCCTTCTGTCATTAATCGATTTTAAATCAGAAAAGAGTATGGGGGCTGGAATCAAATTAGTGCACCTTAGGCGGACAATTTAGCCAATGAAAAAGGAATCGTCCTTAGTTTTATTGATAACTGTTGCCGTATATATAGCGGGGCTTCGTAAGCACACACGCCAGACGACATCCAGATGCAAATCATTCTCGGGTGCATGGAAAAACCGTAATTCACCTCAAACCGTATTTCACCGAATTTCATCTTTTGTTAACCGTATTTCACCTCTTGATAATCGTATTTCACCTCGTATGACCATATTTCACACCAAATAATGAATTCTTTGCCATGGTGATATCTCATTTAGCTAATTTGTAATGTAAATATAGCTTAAATGTAAAAAAAAAAATCTTTTCAAAAGGAGTTATATGTAGTTCTAACAAACCTTAACAAATTATTGTTAGAATAAGATATTTTCCAGAAAATTAGCATACAATTATTCTGTTCATAAATATATTTTATATCAGATCAAAAGTTATCACTACGGCAAAAAAAATTGTCATACTTGGGTAAAATACGGTCATCAACAGGTGAAATTTGGTGAAATCCGGTTCGACAGAAAATCCGGTTTTTCCATGGACCTATTATTCTCGATGTCAGTGTGAAAGTTCAGTGTTCGTGTATCCTAGAGCAGGACACAGTTATTTCAAATATTTACGAATTTGAATACTCTAGCTGTAAGGGATGTCTTAGATATATCTGAAAATTTAGCAACTGAAAATTATGTACGATAGAAGCATTGAGGATAATGCAACATTACGAATGAACTACGCAACGTCTCGCAAACCGGAAGTCTGGACAGGAAGCAGTACAAGGCCGGAGGCATGCTTACGTCACCCCATGAATCAGGATGATAACAATGAGAGCTTGGTTGCTACGCAACCAGGCGACTCAAAACGGCGCTTTTATTCTACTACATGGGTAAAATATACACTATCCATCTACAAAGGTACAGCTTACCATAGCCAGTACAAGAAAACAGAACAACAACATGAGTGGAACTGATCGGAATAAAAGCCATTAGAAAAAGATCAATACACCATTCAGGGATTAGCATTTTTTTCTATTCAGAGCGGAAGTCATCCCCTGCTAACAGTTCCGTGTATAAATGTATAAAAGACATAATTAAACACTAATGCATAACATTAAAATTGATATCCCGCAATAATCCCTACAACCGCGATTTCAAGATATGGAGTTTTACCAGTTAAAGCTATTGATGCAGAAGACAACTTCAGATTTAAAAAAAAAGCAAAGTGAATAATTTTTTGCAATAATGCTTTTATATTGTCATAAATTTTCAGTGGAGGCAACCGTGTTGTGCAGTACTCGATCGGAAGAGATCGCCGTGCGCACCTAAATCAAGACCAGAAACTTGTTAGAGATTTAACTCAATTGTGTAACAGCTGATCTTGGTCCATTTTTGTGTTTTTTTTGCACACGACTTTGACCAGTAGATGTCCTCTACCTAGGGAACGTCTTAAACGAGGCCACCGTCTAAAAAGTTAATCCATCACCTGCCGATAAGAGGTGGCGTTTGGCCCTGTCCGAGACGGCAACACTTTAGACCTTTCCAGATTGCAAGCCCTTTCAGACGACGGATAAAATGCGGCTCAAGCGATGGCATTTGTCTTGGAAAGGGTAAAAAAAATTTTGGTACATGGAGAAAATGCTGGTTACCAGAATTTTCTTCTTGTCCCCAATGTTTCCTAAGGCCTATTTCTTCATAGGCTAAGGCCCAGGTCAAAAAAGGGCCCTATTTTTTATTTTTTTTTTTCAATCCATCTGGTAGAAAAATTCCAATGGTACAGTGAGTTAGGATAGCCTATTAGAGTCACTTTAAGCATGGATGCCAGATCTGAAAGTGGTGCAGATTTTTTTTTATGCTAATAAACGCACCTACCCAAAATTTGCCTATAATGTAAATTAAACTTTTCCCATGTTAACAATAATGAAACAAACAATGAAACAATGCAATCTTTTTGACAAATCTTTTGAATTTAAGGTGCTCATTAAAATCCATGTATGTTAGACTTATTTTAAATCAAGTCTGACCCATTTCACATGCCATAAAACACCTAATAAATGTTCCTAGAAGAATGAATTGAAACCAATCTCTGAATTTTCAGTCTTCACATTGAATGTGTTTATATTTCTGGCTAGATTTATTCACAATTTTGACTAGAGCTACTAGGACAGACATACAGGACCAAAATTAGGAGCAATTATTGAGTTTTAGCATTTAGCACCTCAAAAATGATCTATGTATGAGTGCAACAGTATAATTTATTGTTGCACACTAACCTCTGATTTCGTTATTTCATTATATATTCACGACTGTAACCACAAGTATGCCAACACTGAGATTTGGATAATATTTTCATTACTTAAGCTGCTTTATTTCCTTTGTTATTCTTACTCTCCTATTCTGTTACTCTATTTTACTGATGCAATAGGGCACATAAATTGAAAAAACCTATTGATGACTTAAAATTAACAAATGCGCAGTTCATTCAGCTAAATGGTGAAATATGATCAATCATCAGTTTCTTTGTTTGCTGGACTGATAGTACAGCTGTGTTTTATATGTATGATTTAAGCTATTTTTTCTTACTTGACCTGGCTGGTTTGAGTCGTACCTGTTTAATACTTTCAATATGTTTTTTCATGACTTGGCTCAAATAATAATTTATGTACATGTACAAAGGTCTATGAATAAAAAGCAGAATATTGCGCAGTCTTTCGTATTTATATTTCTGTCATTATCATCATCATCATCATCATCATCAATCTCTAATAATGATATATGTAATTCAGCAGCACCGTGTTATATCATCATCATCATTATCATCATCATCATCATCCTAGTTGTAAGCAGAGAATTGTGTTTCTAATTTCCCCTTTGTAACCAGTCATTTACTCATCATCTTCACTATCAGAGCTAACAGAGTACTCAATTCTATTGACACAGATTTCATTGTCACATAAACAAACATCTGTACATAGCATGTTTTCCTTCATGCAACTGCATCGTTTAGTCTGACATTCAGTTTTACAGCTGTATTTAGTAAAGTCCAATAATGCCTCAGGTGCAGAGGCCTGTGTCATCTTCATTGGAACTAAATGTCCCTCCCTATCATTGGTCCAGCCAGCATCAAATGGCGATGGAAGGTCCATGATTGGCACTGTGGTTGATTTCCAGATATATGTCTGGTAGTTGACACGTCTTATGTGCATGTATAATGCATCAGAAGTGGGTGGAAGCTGTTCACTTGACAAGCCTTTCTTTGAGAAAAGGTCATATCTTGCATCGTCTGTATTGTCCATCAGCTTTCCGCAATATATTTCTGAAACTGCCTGATTCACCGATTTCACTGCTCTTTCTTCAATGTTTACTGGATGATGTCCTATGTCCATTATTCCTTCTAAAATTAAAGGATATTTCTGCATGGTAGCAAGCCAACGCTTCTTGCCCTGTCCATGAAAGGAGCTGGTTGAATCACATCCACTTAATGCGTGTATAACTGGCAGAGCCAGTGACATTCTTTCACCTAAATCTGATGCAACATCATGCATAGGAATGAATCTCTTCTGATCCCTTACACCTGCCTTGAAGAACAGTTTGATACCAAGGAGATGTACGATTCTTGGACATATTGCCGCAACATCAGAATCGACACTCCAGAGCACTACACTTTTCACATTAAGTTCCTTAACAGCATGATCAATGTGCACAAACATTCGTGAATCAGCCTCTTCATGATCTGACTCTAGGGCCTCCACTCTGGCACACATATTCTTTTCAACTTTAACTGCTTTCTTTGAATCTTTGAACCCACCTCCCAGAAATACTGTCATATTATCTGGCAGCTGTTCTTTGAGTTCTGTTACTAAATCCCTGTATACAAAATCAGCTAGATTTAATTTATTTGCAGGATTTGAGAGATACTTTGATTTCTGTCTTGGTATTAGGGTTTCCCTTCTAGGATTTCTTATCTCTTGCATTTGAACCAATCCCCTTCTTGCTCTTTCTGCTGATTTGATTGATTCACTGCTTTGGTAATTGTCACCAACCAAGGCTGTATACTTATAATCCATGCCAAATATTACAGATAAAACATTGGCTGATATATCTCCAAATGTTTTACAGTCACTTTTATCAGTACAAATCATCCTTAACAGCATCATTAAGTCTATCACTAGAAGTGTTGGATGTTCTTCATCTGGCAATTGTTTAATAGCATGCTTCCCTTCAATCCATGACATAGTCACCGACTTGGTGGTTTTTCTCATAGTTCCATCAAGGTTGAATAGTGATAGTGGAACTGGTGTCAGTTCAAACTGCAAAAGAGTTTTGATATCTATTTTTCCTACTCTGTGCTATTATTGTCAGTTTGCTAAATATCTGTCTGTCAATATTCACCGATTCTATCTTGCCCTGTGTCTTGATTTTCATTGGCTTATTCATAGTGCTGAATGTTTTGATGGTTTGTTTTGGGATCGGAGCCATAAAATCCGTTCTGTCATTCTGCAGCCTTTCTTCTACAAATTCTTGCAATCTTTTCTGTCCCATTTCTCTTGCTTTACTGAGGTCATTCTGAATTTCTTGGCTTGCAACCCCTGATGTTGCAATGTTAATAAGGGGCTGCCTCTCATCTTCAGTTGCACCAATGTCAAACTCAAATGGATTCACCATTCTTTCTTCAACTATAGATATTATCCTCTGGATAGCTGACTCATCTTTCTCTATCCTTTCAACTGAGGCCTCCTTGTATTCTTCCCTAAATGTCCCAAGAAAACCACTTAGCACTTTCATATGCTTTGTTACCTCAGCTTTGCGGTGGGCTGTAAGATAGTACTTTTGTAGTGCACCTTCATTAGTGTAAAGTTGTTTAAACTTGCCACATTCATTGTTCAGTGTCTGCTCTAAGGCCATGTCATGCCACACACCGCTGAATGGTTTATCTGTTCTATACACTGCAGACTGTTCTTTGGAGATGACTTCATGAAATATTGGCCTATTCTGCTTAAGAAGGTGGCCCTCTGTTACATTGAGTGTCCCCCATCTAGCATAATTTGTGTGCCCACACACAAAATCATAAGAAAGCATTTCAGCAAATGTCTCAAGCTCCAGGTCTCTAATCCCATCTCGCTTAGCTGCAATATAATCCATGAGGAGCTGTGAAAGGTCATTGATATATGTATCCCAGAACAAGAAGGTATATGCAGTAAGTGATTGATGCTAGCTGTATGGTCTATGAATAAACTGATAGCACTTTTCACTTCATCATCATCATTAATGTCTCGTTTTGACGGAAGCAGCCCTCGTAACTTCCTTACATCATCTGCTATGGATTCCTTTTCTTATTCAGGTACTTGTATTTCATTCTCTTCGATCCATTTTTGAAATGCTTTCCATTTCAATCTCTGCATTGCCTCGTTCATGATTTTATGTGTCCTAACACATCTGTTATAGGATTTACCTTTCATGATTACCTGTACGACACTTGGGCCATATAACTCCCCTTCTACTATAATATCTTCAAATCCACTTTCTTCCATGACCTTCCCTATATCTCCCATAAAGTTCATAGCTCTATGCATTCCTCCCATTTCCATTTCATCATCTTTAAATTCATCCATATTTCTCCATTTGATCATTTGGGCTTTACTGTATATTGCTTCATCAAATGTTATGTAGGTCCATTCTTGTCCTAAGGCCCTAAATAATTTCTTGAAGACTTTCATCATAGTGTAAACAGTATTGAATTCTGTTGCTGATGCAGGAATCATGGGACAGTATCCTATTCTTGTTGTAGGTACCCGAAGTTCGTGGCTCACATAAGCATGATAAACAGTCCAACCAGGTATTTGGTTATCCAGATGTTCAATTTGCATTTCAAATAACTTAATAGGCATCGTTCTCAATTCTATGTAAGCCATATCTATAGCTCTTTCCTGTCTGTGAAGATCTGAGCAAGAACGAAACCATGCCAAATTGACTTTCTGAAGTAAGTGGCGAGGACCTGGTTGCTTTCTTTGCATGTGTGGACACTCAAGTATTTCAGAAGGTTTAAAATCTTTTAGAGTTTTTCTCCTGTCAACTTTCAGTTGATCTGTGATTGGTCCAAAGTCACCATGAAGGACAGTATCTGTATTGTCTGCCTGGTACAATACCATGTTTACGATGTCAAGATGTTTACCTTCAAGGGACTCCGTCGCTCTGTTAAAGTTATCTCCAGCTGCCCGCAGTGGAATACCTGGCTTCATATTAGGAGGAACAATTATTCCATCATCCGTCTGTTGTTGTGAAGCCCAGCACGTGTCTATCCGTTCTACTTCAGCACAGCCTATTCCATGTCCATTCTTATTTATCAGTTCAACTGCATCTCTAGACTGTGTCAACTGATGTATAGCTATGCCTAAGCCAGTATGTTTAGGTGTTCTACACTTTCCTCTGGAACCTGTGTAGATAATATCTTGACACACAGCCAATATTTTCTGATGCAAGGTTGGATTCTTCACTTTTATATCTTCCATTTTGATTACTTCAGATGTCATAGAGGCGTCTGACAGAAATACCCAGGCAACAAATGAGTACAGTTTTTCAGGAGTAATTTGTTCCTCTCTTTCTACACTTATATCAGCAGGATCTAGATAAGATCTACCTGCTTTCAGATGGGGTTCAATTGTATTCATAAGAGTTCCAAGGGTTGTATCATACAATGTCTCATCTTTGTGGCCACTTTGCTCCTTAGACTTTACTATAAGGTATTTGCTATGGCAAGCCTTATGATACTTAGCTTCATACACAATCAATTTTCTGTATAAGGTGCCAACTTTACAATCCACGTTTGTATCTTTCTTTTCTTTAGCCCTTTCTTCCAACGTGTTACAAAACTCATCTGATAAAACATTGATCAGACCTTTGTCTTTCTTATATGACTTTCTTTCACAAAACATACACAGCTCTTTCCAGTTGAATGACCGCCTCTGCACTTTAGAACTAGAAGGTCCAGGTAATGGTTCACTTTGTCTATTTTTATCGTCTATGTGTGTTATGTGGTCTCTGCTGGTAAATGTACAGTAACACTGCTTATGCCAGTAAATATCGCTTTCTGATTCAAGTAATTTGATTTCCTGTCCTGGCCCATATTCAACAACTGTTCCAAAATACTTAGCAATATTTTCATCACCGACATCTTTACGACACTGCAATGCAGTGAGAAAAGCTAAAATACCCTTAGTTGATGCTTTTCTAGTATTTTCACTAGTTTCTACTTCGCAAAAGATACATTTTGTCTTTTCGGTGCTTAATCTTCTCTTCTTGGGCGTCAGCTTTAGTTTTAAAGGACTAGGTTCCATCCTGAAAGATTTGTATTTCAGTCACCTGGAAGAAAACAAATGTTAGGCTGATTAAAAAAAACCAGTTACTTCAAGAAGCAAATGAATAATGACATCTTATTCATATAGATGGCCGTGTATATACCTTAGTGGGTGGGGTAAATGATAAGCAAGACCATAACATATATAAAATGCAGCAATTTGGTACAATAGTAAGCATTTACTTCTCATCACACCCTTCTACAAGAAGCTGAAACACAAATGATATTAAGTATCCCATGATTTTCAAAAAATGTATGCAAATTGGGTGGGTGGGGTAACACCAGGGTACCCAATGTTTTTTATCTTCTCCTGTGACTGAATTCTACCATTGCTTATGTGCTCCACTGTCAATTAGACCTATTTGCAATCAATATACTCCAGTAGATATTGAAATTTTGTGGTTTGTACACATAAGCTTAATTCAATGCATTTTCAGTGGGTGGGGTAACAAAATGTCGTCTGAAAAAAATCTGCACCACTGTTGTTTCTGGCATCCACCATCGTTTGACTTCTATATAGTTGTACTATCACCTGGTACCAATGAAATTTTTCTACCAGACGGATTGAAAAAAAATTGAATCCAGCTGGCCAGCCCTCAGACTATCAAGTTTGTTATAACAAGGGATTGTCTCCTAAAGGGTTAATCAAGATTTATGCGTTCAGCCGTGCTATGTATAATGAAGATCAAACCTTCAACTGCACATTTAAAGTCCTGTCAGATCTACAATTTTCACTGTTAAATGTTTTATTGCATTCTATCATACAAAACCTCCTCCAGCCGTGTATTAAACCCATGAATTATTTTTCATAATACACCAGTGCATTATCGTTTTCTGGGGTCCCGGTTCTGGTTATTTTTGTAGTTATTAGCGCGTGAAGCAGGCGAAACCAACCACAGCATATGCATACGTGCGGAAAATGTATGATTTCATGTCTAATAACAAGAAATGCGGCGTAACTTATTCGAAATAAATTATGAAAATATTTCGATTTACTCCCTTTATGAACTGTTTTATTCCACTTTCGATGTAAATGTCACAGAACTATCTTCTTGTGTATGTACACATTTCAAAACGAACTACATCTATAAGCATGGACATGTTGTACAGTTTTGTAAATTTTGTTATAAACTTATTTGGCAATAAAATATGTTTAAACCAAATAAACATGGACCCTAAGATGATGCAGGATAATAATTTGTCTGTCATTCGTTTAAGGTGATAAATAAAATCTCATATTCATGTTTATATGTTTATCATATCTGTTTATCAATTTTTATCATTTACTTGTTGTCTAAAATATATATGACGCTTGCCAGTCATTTCATTTACATGAATTTCCTTTTCTATAATTTTGATGTTACTTTGTCAAAAATGACGGCCTGGGGACATTTGAAATCCGATCGCAGGGACATCTTGTTTACCCCATCTCACAGTGGTAATAATAGCAAAAACGATAAATTGACAGCAGACCACAATTCTAGGGAGAGTATGATACGGACTAATACATGGATCCGTGGCGATGAGATAGAACGACTTCCTTGGTGACCGTAGCTAAGGGCTCTCAAACAAACGCAGTAAATACATGTACAGTACAGCAGAAAGGCTGCATGCTTAAATCGTGCTGTAATGACTGTTTCTCTCGATTAAATTCCGGAAAAAATATTCCTTTTCATACGTTTCTGCCGATGATGAATTCTCGGTAAGAAATTTATGGATACTTGAACTAATTTACACAAGGATATGTACAAAAGTGTGAATTTCAGGGGCTACAGGCAATGTAATACCAGTGCCAGCAAAATTTTGAACTTCAATGAGAAAGAATGAAACGCTTCATAAACCTCAGTTTTGCCTAAAAATAATAGAATTAAAGGTGTTTAATATTTTCGTAAGGCTTGTTAGGTTGTCTCAACATCATATTCGATAATAACTTACACTAAATTACAAGCATTTTGAAAAAAATCATAGATTGTCTCATTCAACAGAGAGGTGTAAGTCTAAGAAAAGTTTCAATTTCAAGTTAAGGGAAAATGGTTGCCTGATGATTTTAAAATATGCAAAGTGTGCTGTCAATTAACAAACTTGTTAATATCATTGACGGTAGTTTGTTTTATCTTATGACATACTGAAGACAACGGGTGGTCGAGTGGATTACAGCGGCAATCAATCAAACATACATCCTATCAGTTAACAGTTTACCGACATACCCTTTGAAATGGCAGCTGTGCTAATCCACTTAAATATGGCTAAGTCAAAAGTTGATTTTATTAACGTAAGTTGTCTTTTGAGCTGAACTTCCAACACTGTACAGAACAGAAATTGGTCTGTTTCATAATTGAAATCTACATGTACTTTCAGCAAGGAATACACATAAATGTGCTTAATTTAAGTAGCAGATGACTTAAATCCAAGAATAAACTGTTTTGCACTATGATCTGTATCTACACATTTAGCATTCTTCACGCACCAAGGGTGAATGTTAACGTCAAAGCATGGATCTTATATTCATTGTGTATATAAGATTCCTGGTCAAACTGAAACATTGATGACAAGTGCTTCTTTTCAGAGGTTATTACACAAGGTTAGATATTTTAGTGAACGTACTTTCTTCTTATTTCATATACAATGTATTTTACCTTTGTTTTCAACTGCAAATTTCAGACGAAAAAAGTATTAACATTATTGCGCAATATAGCATTGATCGAAACTCTTTCTTCATTTCCCATTGTCAATCATAATCATAAATGCAAACTTGTAGCCTCTGCGTATATCTCACGTAAGCCGTACACGTTCATAAAGCACATCTTAAAAACTTGTTCTTAAATTCAAGCATTGTAAACACTCATAGTATCGCACTTCTCCAACATTAACAGTCGCTTGTTTGAGAGCCGAAATAGCAGACAGCAAGGCTACACATCGGGCCAAATGAATGCCATGACCTGATTGGCCAAATATCAATTTCCACGGATCCATGTATTAAAATTATTACCGCCTGA
Source organism: Tridacna gigas (assembly GCA_945859785.2). Taxonomy (NCBI): domain Eukaryota; kingdom Metazoa; phylum Mollusca; class Bivalvia; order Cardiida; family Cardiidae; genus Tridacna; species Tridacna gigas. The sequence goes on along the minus strand of OX244030.2, from coordinate 42,818,001 downwards.
ACCCAGGCTAGCTCGCGTCATATGATTTTAGTCAACTCGTTTGATAAAAATCAAAGCGCTGAAGGCCTGGGCATCAGAACGGGTGATGAGGTAGGAAGATGAGGCCCAGAAGCTCAAAGTTGCTATCACATTTGTACAGGCTGAAAAACTGCTATCACATTTGTACAGATTGATAAAAAATATCTACATGTCTCACACTGACAGTCTGTGGAGTTGACAAAAGAATGGAAAAAAAAACACATAAATTTGTAAAGGCCATTATGATGAGTATTTTTGTATAGCCTTGGCCTCATGGTCTTTATGGATTGAAAGGAAATAATTTTCAAAGGATTTTCTGTTTCCTATTTTCTTTCTTCACGTTGCCTTGGCAACAAATCAAAATGGTAACAAACCAAAATGAGTAGCGAGCAAAAAATTGCTGAAAGAGGACAAGTCCAGGGAACATGTCTGGAAAGTGCAAAAAGAAAAAAAAAAAAAAAAAAAAATGGCCAAGCAATGAATCATATTTTCCTTTCATTTTATTATACTCAGTCTATAGCATAGAATAGTAAATAATATTATGTCCTTTGAGCAATGAAAAGGAAAAACACACAAAGTCTTTTAAGGCTAATATCACAGAGCATGATTTGGTGTTTGAGAAGACAATTTTTAGGCATTTCTTTTTATTTTTGCATTTTGGTTTCTATGGTACAAATGAAAAGACGTTCGCATTCGGGCGCCAATGCTCGGCAACAGTTGTGCTTGGTAACAAGAGCACCATATGCGGGTGCCAACGCCCGGCTGCAGTTGCTTGATTTTCAGTGAAAACACAAAGTTGAAAAAGGGGCATAACTTGATAGTCATTTACCTTATTGTTTATATTCCCCTTTTGATAGTGAACAACTTGTCCAAGTTTGAATAAACATCTTCAGTAATAATAAAGATTTAAGAAAATGTCAAAGATCTTGCATGACAACGACACAAACGACGAAGATGATGAAACTAGGGCTATGAAAATACCACGCCTCTAAAAACAGTCGAGCTGAAAGTTCTTAGTCGAAAAAGGAGCATAAGTTATTACTTTGCCAGAAATATTTTGATGGACACCTGCCTATGTTGTACTCATATAAATTCCCCTTTTAATAGTTAACAAAATGTCCAAGTTTGAAGTAAGTACCTTCATAATGACAGATATGACAAAATGTCAAAGGTTCTGAAAATTCAAAGTAATAAAAAAAGGCGTAACTGTGTCAAAAATATTTTGATGGTTACCTGTAATATGGTTACCCCTTTTAACAGTAAATAATTCGTCCAAGTTTGAAGTAAATATCTTCAAAAATAACAGAGATATTATAAAATGTCAAAGTTTTTGCATGACGACAATGGCGCATAGGCTTTGACAATAGCTTGATGTTTTCTTCGAAAACAGATGAGCTAATGACAACCAGTTGCATAAAATCGTATGGATGATACAAGACTGCTCAAGGAACATTTCTATAAGAATTGTGTGAAAATATCTACTGTAAATGCCAATTTTCCCCATTGAAAGTATATGGAATCTCTAAGTTGTATGATCAACCAAGTTAGAAAGCCGATTTTCATAAACAAGAGGGCCGTTGGACCTAAAGCCCTCATCTGAGTAAACTCATCTAGGACTGATAAATTTGAAGAGCTCCTGGTTGTGATTATGGAAAACAAATGAGTCATGCTCTAGAAAAAGGAGGTTTAATGCATCTTCGTGATCCATCATTCCAAACGAGCCCTCATATATTTATATATGGATCCATAAAATCCATTTTGTTGAACAACCGACTGAATCATGAGGTACACTGGTCCTTTGACATGCAGAAAATTTGCCAAAAGCAAATAGTTTCGACCCAGGTCAGCCTGAATACCTGTGGAGATCAAGATCATATTGCACTGAATGTCAAATCTGATCTTCGATATAAAACACCCACCATTTACTTAACTCTTTACCACACAATCCCGAGTTTAAAGGACTCTAAGGATATAGCCTCACAAAAACCTTTTGGAAAGAAGAAAATTCTTTCTTTTTTCCTACAAGGTTTTCCGCACTTTCAGTCAATAACATACATTTCAGCTAAATCTTACTTGCCGTCCGTTAATGTTTTCAATTTATACAAGTCTAAAAGTTCATCGTTTTATGAAGATTAACTGCTTTTCAATGGCTCATGTTAATAACTTTGATACATATTTGATATTGTATGCGCCGAGTTTGCTATGGGTCGAAATGGTTATGGGCCGAGATGTCGTATCTAGACAACTCTTGACAGGAAGAAATAAGGCATATATACCAATCAAATACATAATTATAACTTTAGACACGAGGTGCAGAGTAATTTACGAAAAGTAAACTCTTACCGAGGTATTGAGACACCTTTTTTCAGAGAATGAGCACACCGTCTGAGTAAAATACGCTATCATTATTTGTTGTCATTCACATGATGTCTAGAAAAAGGACAAACGAACGATCCCGATTAGTGCTCGGCAACAGCACTCGTTACAACTCGGTCGATTGTATACCTACATCTAAACACCATTTGATCGACGACTGTTAACCCTTTACCAAACGACAAAATTTTAGACTGTTCCAAATTAAGAGCATTTGCAGAAGACAAAATAAATGTGATTGAAAAACTGAAACTTGTTTTGAAAAGGGTAGAAAACACTGTGGGAAGAGGAGAAAATGTTGGTTACCAGCATTTTCTCCTTTTCCCACAATGTTTTCAAAAGGCTTCTTTCACAGGGTCGTTAAAAGTCGGGATTGTGTGGTAAAGAGTTAAGCGCACGAATTTGCAAATGATTAGCAAGCTCACCAGGGCCAAAAATTCTCAGTCAACACTTTCGTATGATTAACATCGCACAACTATCAAAGTTTGTTGTGAAATTAAACCTTACTATGATGTTGAAATCGAAATATTTTTTATCATTTTCAGGGGTGGTAGCTTTCAGCGTAGTAAGATAGATTGCAGGCGCACTGGCGCTCGATCATTATTCAAAATCGTTGCTCGATGTGTAACCCAAGTTATTTATTAGGTTACACATCGAGCAACAATTTTGAATAATGATCGAGCGCCAGTGTGCAGGCGATACTTTTAACTTTTACTCGAGTTTTTCCGTAAATTCTTGGATGGGGTTGAAACTGTGGTATACGATTTCTATTTGTTTAATCCACAGGTATTTGAAGTTCCATTGGTTTATCACGAAACATCAAAATTTCATTGCTGGGACATGCGACACCATTACCTAAAATAGAACATTGGCACATCGCCTCTGTATCGTATAGTTGCAAAACTAGTATTACATACAACGCATTCGCCAAACCTATGGTGATCCAGTGATCAAGTCCCACGGCTGTATCACATTGCTTGATATATACCTACACGGTACATTTCTTCGCTGGAAGTTAACCGTTTTACCGTTATTAAAATTGTAAGGCTCCTCTTAAAAACATGAGTCTTTTCTATCGATATCTTTCTACGAATATTTCCGTCGGCAAACAGTTTGTACAGTCAATTTTTAGCGTGATTTATCAATTCCGTTGGGAGCTTTCATCGACAGATCAATAGATGTGAATAACATCACCGTGGTTGTTCATGTCGTTGCTAAGCGATTTACATGGGTGCCGCCATGTTTAAGATCATGCAATTGGTAGTTCAAAATGGACTCGCCAAGGCTCGCGTCATATAATTTAGTCAACTCGTTTGATAAAAATGATAATACATGTACAAAAACACTCATGTAAGATCCTCTAAATATCGTTTATAAGATTAGATAAGTGATATTCTGTATAGATCCATACCCAAAAACCATTAATCAAGTTTATCAGGTGATCCATTATCGCCGTTATACTATACAATACTCATTTTTTCGCCACGAACAATTCTAAGTATTGTTGTGATCCTAAATGCCAAGGACACCAAGACGACTGGCTGGAACTCTCAGCCAATCAAATTACCTGTCTTGTGAACCTCAGAATTATAATCAAATGTCCATTGACTGTTGAACAATAACGCTCGTAAACAAACAATAAATAATAATAATAAAAAATAATGTACCTGACACGCGTCTTTCCCCAATGACCCGCAACACATCATCGAGTCTGTGATTTCGCTTGAAGTGTAATTTGTGCTCCCCCTACAGTCGCTGAGGCTTAGAATTTTGTCGTCGACGAATTGTAGAACGTTAGAAAGAGATCCTGAAGAGAAGACAAGGAAGTGTAATAGGAGGGTCTTTGTAAATGCCTCTTTCAGTTGCATGTCTGTCATGTCATAGCGGCAGTTCAGTGTTTACCGTTTTTCCTTGATTTTATCAGCACCACATTGGCGTTATGCAGTCTGCAACACATTGCCTAAGTATACTCCAATATATGAAGTTATCATTGTCAGTGGGAACAGAACTCGGGATTATCCAAATTTAATATGCTATGAACTGCTATGAAACGATTCCGGGTTGTAACGGCCTAGAGGAATATGGCTTTAGAAAACATTGTGGGAGGAGGAGAAATTGCTGGTAAACAGCATTATATTCTTTTATCACGATGCTTTCTTCCCTTTCATAGACAAATCCTATCATTTGAGTCACAGTCAATATGTGCAAATAATTCCAATTTGAATAAGTCTAAATTTTGTCTTGTGGGTACAAAGCTAATGGAACCGTTTAGCCACGGAGGAGTCCCTGTCAGTTTAAACAGCTGCCTCACAAATTTCAAAAGTGACAGGTGAATTTTAAGATTTGTTAGTATCAGTTGCCGCAGAAATTGGTCAGATTTTTTCTTGACCCGTAGAGAACATTTTGTCTGGAGGGCCTTAGCAAAGCTGGCAGTGTAGATGAAAGATCAGACTGCACAATCTCTACTGTCTGGTCATGGTAGACTGGATCGAAACCTTTTCCTATTGGTCAATTTTCTTTGTCAAAGGACAATTCTACTTCCAGTTTCAGTGAATTTTTACACACAGTGGATTTTATGTATCCGTAATAATGTGATGATTTGCTCGGTATTATGCATTAAATGCCCTCTGCCTAAAAAAAAATATATATATAAATACTTTAAACCCCCTGCCGTAAAGACGACGTTACATTTGTCGGGAACGACGGGCAGACGACGTTACGTTTACCGGTAATATTGCAAGCATGCGACGTAACTTTCGCGGTAAAAAGATCAATGTGTCATTCCCAATTTTATTGTGATTTCTATGTTTAACAAACGTAACAGGTTTGAACACAACGCGAGTCGGTTGATTCTGTCATTCATAGATCACATTACATCCCATTTTGCCAGGGCATGATTCATTTATTTCCCTCTGTTTTTAGCTCTCCCCGTCATTTTAGCTTTACTTGACGAAGGCCAGTAGAGCTTATGCGTGGTTTTCGTCTTCTGTACGTCCGTTTGTGCGTCCATGCGCCTGTCTGTTCGTCGGCCAGTTTTATTCTTGTTTGCGCGATAATTTCTTCATATGTAGTCGGATTTTCGTGAAACTGGCAGTTTCTTTTATCACGAATAGCTAATAACCCACTGGTTTTGACAGAAATCTGACAATGGGGAAGCAATAAGTCTCAATTATCAGTCTCTCACCTGACAACCTACTGTATGGATATCCACCAAGTCGGAAGCTACAAAAGAAGTGCAAGTATTACAGCCCCATAAAAGACAGGTATCAGCCCCAAATACTCTTGGAGCACTTCATCGGCGACAAGGATAAAAAACAAGAGCATTTTCAATTGTTTTCAATCTTTTTGCTTGTCGGTTATGTTTTCTCGCGGACCTTCTATAACTTCCAGAAAGATCAGTCTCGCTTGAAAACAGTTTGCAAACAAGGCACCTGTCATGGATTCAGTGTGTTGAATTGAGTTTTATTCATTCAATACAGCTTTTGACTTTGAGATGTTAAACGAGTTCTACTTGTATAGTCTTGGTCTTCGTGTGTTACCAAAGTTGCGTGCCAGTTATATTGGTCTACAAAGTATATAGGAAAGACTTATTCAGGTCATAAGGTATGACAGTTAATTTTTACAGGCAGGTAGCGCAAAAACAAACAAAAACAACAACAAAAAAAAAACAGCCTTTACCCCACCCAGCTGTTTACAATTAGAAAGTTTTCAGTTATTTTCGAGTACGCTTTCTAAGCATTTGAGTTAACTGCCAGTAATTTATTTGGTATTTGCACCCTTTTTTCCTTGCAGGTTATGCATTTTGTTTAATTAAATCTCAGATTAAAATCATAATACATCTGTTTTGATCTTCTCTTTGGTAAATATGAGCAGAATCAATATCAAAACAGCAACCATTGACCAACTCTGCAATATTAGATGCATTGGCCAAAAAAGGGCTGAAGCTATTGTGTACCAAGGAAAATTATATGGTCCAGTGACAAAAATTACTTTTTTCATGATGATGATGGGGGCAGTACCTGAAGAGACCTAGAACCAATCAGATTTCAGTGTGCCTTCTCTGAAACAGTTTAAGAGAGAACGGACAGACATAAGTTTGCCCTTACCTCCTTTAAGTTCACTGGAAGCAGAGGCACCTGAGCTTGACTCTCAAATAAGCGAGAATGAGGATCAACTCCGCAGCCTTCTATCACGCTGTGAGCCGAAACCATTGAAGAAGGCCTAAGGTTTTGAGCAGTTACTTTATGAATCACTTAAAGTTCCGAAAACTACTGCCACTCCAAAAACCCCACCCAGTCATACTAGACCATCTGTGCAAGAAATACTACCCGAAACATATTCTGCACGAAAAGAGAAGTTTTCCAAAGTTGGTTTCCCCACCCAATCCAACAATTCATTTGCTTGGCCCACAGTCACCTTTGACCCCACGCAAAGTCACCTCCAAAAGCAAATGGATATGGTCACACTGCAAGTTCTTCAAGAACAAGTTTCAAACCAAATTAAAGAATTGCAGGAACTTCATCTGACAAAATTGGAATTACAGCAGTCGTTGGTACAGCAACCGACTAATTTTGAATTGTCTTCTAGACAACCGGCTGATCTTGATCTGTCTTCTAGATAATCACCAATCCACACTGCTACACCAAGTTTCCCTCAAGGAATCAGGTCCCTTACACAGGAGTCTGAGAATCTTGAGGACAATGTTCCCAATGTTATGCCAAATAAAAGACCAGAGGAATTAATTCAATCGCTTATTCCTTGAACCACCAGTACGAGCAAAAGGTCTAGGAAATTGAGGAAACAAAGGAGGCAGACTGGATTTCATCCGGACTGGCCTTTCTCAAATTCAAGCTCATGTTCTCTTGACCCTAGAAATCCTTCGGAAATGCAGGTGTTTTCTAGACCCTCTGAGCTGAAAAGAGGAAATCCAGCTATGTTGCCAAAAAAACTTACATTTTAATGACAAAATAAGCTGGATCTCTTTCAGAAAAATGTTCGGTAGTTATAGATCGGTTTTTATCTGGGGAGAGCAAGAATGTACGTAGTGCTTGAAGGATAGGCACTAAACTTGTATGCCATCGATGTTAAGATGGATGAGGAGTTCACTTTAAAGGAAATCATAAACGGGAAAAAAAAAAAAAAAAAACACACACACACTTTAAAGTAGGTTTTGCTCAGTAGGTTTTATGGAGACTGTTCGAGTCATCTTCCAACAGGCCTCTCAACAACAAGAGGAAACATTAGAAGACGGGACAGATAGGGTGATAACCGGGGCGACTTTGGCGGCCTGCCAAGACTTGCTTGAAAGCATAGAATCCAGGAGGTTGTTGTCAAATTTAGTCGGGGTTATTTAGACAAGGAAGCAACTAAACATACCCGCCTCGAAAATCCAAACAATATTCTGCAAGCCTTGAATTTGGTGAAAACTTAATGCAGAAACCAAGCTGTTGACGGGCAGAAAAAGTAAAGGCCATCGATCAAAAGACGAAGTGTCCGTCAACCAAATTAGCTTGGAAGAGTAAAAAAGGTTGTTTGCTAAAGTAAGTAAACCGAAAATGATTTTTAAAAAAAGCCAAATCAAGTGACCCTTGGTTGTTTAAAAAAAAGGCAGGTCATTTCAAAACAGATTGTAAAAGGTACAAGGCCTTGTTGGGAGGGAGTCAAAAAGGGAGAGCAGAATTTTAACGGGTAAGACCCAATCCCCTAAGTCTTCTGTCAAAGTTTAAATGAAATGGTCAAACTCAGTCTGCTGTCAGGATTTCTTACCTGACACCTGAGTCAGTCTCGGTTTCAAACCAGACTAAAGTGAAAAGTAATCCTGCAACCTCGGTTAATCTTCATCCTCCTACCAAAGTAGACGAGCAGTTAAAGTGCACGTTGTTTGTGCGGGCTCTTTCTTCTTTTATTTGAACGTCGGGGGGAGATATATTCAGGCTAGGGATAACTCGGGAGCAGAAATTACTATATTCTCCAATGTGTATCAATGACATTGTAATGCATATGGCAGATAGTGATAATGCCTTACAAGGTTTAATTATCAAACCTATTCAGTTACTTTCTGGCTCCCAGATTAGGGAGAGACTTTATGTTGCCCCTATTTCAGATGGCGTGTTGGTGGGCCATGATATCAAGCACCATCTGGGTGTCTTAAATGATATGAAGTCTGACACCCTTATGGTGAAAAGAGAAAGAGTCCCTATCATTACCGATTTTCAGGAAAAAAAAAAACATTTTTGCCAGATTATCTTTGTCAAAAAGGGTAGGGGTCCCTCCACATTCTGTCGCATGTAAACTGGATGATCAGCTTGGTGATTATTATCTTAAAACTGGCGATCTGATACATCAAGGTCTTTGTCAGATCTGCTGGTGAAAGACCAACCATTTCTTTGGTCAGTCCCACTGTTAATTTTAAAACATGGAAAAAGAATGAAATTATTGCAAATGCAAAAAAAATTGACACCATTTTAGGAGACATGCACATGCAAGAATGGCTTCTGGCCAATCTTCTAAACAAGGGTCTGGGTATGTTGCAGCTTCAAGTCCAACAAATTAAGCCATGGGTTGAGGTCTGCTGTGGCTTGTAGCCCAAAAGTAGAGTCCAAGTGTCGCGGGTCAATAAATTTTGTGGCTTCTAGCACTAAAGGTTAGAGGAATTTAGCCGTAGAATTACAAAATCGCATTTATAAAATGCGTTTGAGGCATCTATAATTAACCTTAACGCTAAGCAGGAATCGGAATTGGCTGGCTTTCTACGTAGCCATTCTGATGTCTTTGCTCAAAGTGATTTTGAACTTGGTCAATTCACAGGTATAGAGCATGCAACAGATACAGGTGACGCAAAGGCTATCAAACAAAGAATGTGCAGAGCCCCTGCGTGTTTTGTTGATGAGGAAGGGGGCTCACCTGAAGAAAATGTTGGATGCTGGCGTCATTCAAGAATCTGTTTCAGAATGTGCATCTTCTCCTGTTTAATCAGGAAATGTTTCAGATCGGTAGTACATGGACTACAGGACTTTGAATGACGTAACAGTAAGGGATACATTCTCGCTACCATTAGCAGAGGGTTGTATAGACACCATGTAAGGTATGAGCATCCTAACTCGAACCTTTCAATACAAGTGTTTAATTAGTATAGGGTATTAACGTATTGTATTAGACATAAAAGTGTAAAATATGAAAGAATTTCACGATGTCGTTTTCAAGAAAATTGATTTTCTGTTACACCACCCCCACCATTTCCAAAATGGCCGCCACCAACCAAATGGTACAATATATATATATTTTTTTTTTTTCACAACAAAGAATGATCAAAATAGTCTATCTTTATGTTTTTATTATCACCAATATGATTGTCCTTACAAATATATGTGCCAAGCCCCGTAGCTCAGTCGGTAGTGCACAGAACTTGAGAACAGGAGGTCGCTGGTTCGATCGCCGGCTTGGCCAATTTCTTTCCGAGGATTGATGATAGTCATCGCGACAGGATTCATTCCTCTCTCACCGCTGACCATTTTTTTGACGATAGTTATGTGGGAAAGCAGCCAGTGGCTTGGAAAGAATATTGTGCGGAGTACTGGTAAATAAAACTCCAGGAAAGCATGGATAGGTGCACTGGCCGCCGTGATGTAACTGAAATAATGTTGAAAACGGCGTTATACACCATACAATCAATCAATCAACAAATATATGCAATGAAATAGCCATTGCTAGTATTTGTATAAGATATTGCCAAATTAACATGTGCACCCCGCTGGATTAAATGCTCATTTTTTTGTCCGAAAAAAGAAGAGTGTAAAAAGGTGCTGTTCTGCATATAAATAAGAAATGCAACCCCTAAAACTGATATAAATGTTTTTCCTTGAAAATATCATGGCTAAATAAGGTGGGAGAAAATAACTACTACCCGCCAAATTGAAAACTACTTAACATTAAAAACAAGTACTACTGGAATTTCGTGCAACTGTTTTTTCAGATAATTGGCTAGTCAGAGTCTGAAACTTTATGAATGAAACATTATCATTGAATTTTACTATAATCAAACCATAATAAATAATATCCTTAGCAAGAAAATGTACAATAATAACTACTTTACTATGTTTTAATAAGATTTTCAGTCTTTTAACCCCAGAGCTCACGATAGAGGGAGTGATTTTGCTTTCAGAATTGGAAATATTTATCATTCTCGACTAAAACCTATGTTATGGGTACTCAGAATCGTCTCATCGAGACGATTCTAACGAGTACTCACACCATAGGGTTTGGAAGCGAAATAATAAGATTTAGAATACTATCGCTCCCTCTTATCTGAAGGTTTGTAAGCCTTTACCAATATGACAAATTTTAGACTGCGTATTGAAAGCGTCTGCAGACAAAAATTAAAACCACAGCAACTTCTCAGGAACAACATCCCTTTGGGTAAAATGTACAACAGTAAACAGATCATATTGTTAAAGAGAAGTTGTTTGTCAAAAGAGGACTGGATTATCAGCTTCAACTCTTTACACAATTTAAGACTTGTCCAAATTCAAAGCATTTGCAGACGACAAAATAAACGTGACTCAAAAATTGAATTTTCTTTTTGAAATGGTAGAAAACATTGTGGGAAAAGGAGAAAATGCTGGTTACCAGTATTTCCTCCCTTGTCCACATTGTTTTCAAAAATCTTTTTTCTCATGGTCATAGGATATTCAAACTTGGCAAGTTTTTTTTCTTCTTCTTCTGTAGGTTGAAAGCTTTGATGTACAAGACATTTTTCTAAATTTTAAAACAATGGTTACTCAGTGACGCTAAACATTTCACACCATGTTCAGTATTATGAGCATTATACTCTTTTACATTTACTCCGTTTAAACCCCATGTCCTGCTATTTGTGTTAAATGTGGCAGTCGGCATACCCCGGGTGATCCGGTGATCAAATCCCTTGGCTCCATCACGTAGCTTGATATGCACCTAAACAGTACATTTCATCGCCGAAAACATACCGTTTTACCGTTATTTAAATTGTAAGGCTCCTCTTAAAAAAGAAAACATGAGTCACAATTTTCTGTCGATATCTTTCAAACAATATTTCCGTCGGCATTCAATTTTTAGCAGGTTCATCATTTCCGTTGGGAACTTTCATCGAAGATCGATATATGTGAATAACTTCACCATGGTTGTTCATGTCGTTGCTAAGCGATTTACATGGGTGCCGCCATGTTTAAGATCATGTGATTTGTAGTTCAAAACAGAAGCCTCCTCTCCACGGACGAGGTTAGATGTAGGCACGGAATCGGCCGAGTTGTGACGATTAAGTTGATGTCCTCTGACTGAAAAAAAAAAATATAAATTTATTACTCTTTAGCAGGGGACAAAGTTAAAGACCTGATCAAATCTAGAGCATTTGCAGACAACAAGATTAATCAGGATTAAACAATTACATTTTCCTTAGGAAGGGTAGAAAGCTGTGGAAAAAGAAGACATGCTTGTTACCAGCATTCTCTCCTTTTGCAGTAATTTTCTTTCTCAGGGTCAGTATAACTTGGGACTGCAAATGAGTAGATCTGGACATCTGGAATAGAGTTAGAATAACTGAGGAATAATATACGATGTGGAATTCATGGTACCAGGCAATTTCACGAAAGTTTGAAATAAACGTATAAGTGTATCTACAAAGTTCAATACAATGGCAACAAAATTGTATTTCACAGCAGAAAGAATACTTCTTTTGTTTTTTTGTACATAGATATTAGTCAGTCATGGACAGACAGGCAGATCAAGTATACAATAGAAAACATTAATTTTGCTAGGGGTATATTTGTTTTTATAATGAAAATAGGTATTGGGCCAGAAAGAAGAATAAGAAACAAATATGACCATTCACTCTAAAATGGTACCATCAGGGATCTGTGAAGAGCATCAACCAAGGTCAGTTCACTGTCATTGTAGCCTGGCAAGGGTAGAAATTTTTTCTATCTGGCCGATGTTGAAGGCCTTTCTACCTTACTGTGCAGTACTTCCAAGTTTATTGTCTCATACCGGCTTACATTAGCATCAACATTAATTTTAAAGGTTTAACATAATCTACAATATTCTCACAAGTTACCATCTAGCATGACAGGTAGTAAATATATCAAACTGTAGTACACATAGGACATTTACATACTTCAATCAGTAGTTTCAAGGTCTAAAACCCTATATGCTGGAGCCACAAACTGGCCTGCTCTGGATTCTATTCTTTGGAGATTTGCTTTTAAAATGGGCTTGACATTCAGGGGAATTTTTCGTCTTTCCAGATCTCTATGCTATCTCTCATTACTAAAATTAAAAAAAAAGATTTTTGTTGCATAATCAAGGGTTTTCGCTATACAGCCCGTAAAAGTTAATACATTTAACTAGTAGAAATTTCATTTATTCTGCCCTATAACTTAGAAAGAATATGTTTTTCAGTGTCTGCATCATCTATAATCTTGGTAACATTGTGGGAAAGAGAGAAATTGTCTGTAAATAGGAAATTTCTCATTTTCCTGCATTGTTTTCTTTCTACATCTGAAGAATTGTCGTCTTCAAATGACCTTAGGTTTTGACAGTTTAAACTTTGTTTCAGGGGCGTTTAATAAAAAAATTATGAAAACTAAATGAAATCATCAGTAAAATAGCACGTAATTTATGTGACAGTAAACATGTTTTCCAGTGTTTTTAACTCATTACCAGGGCCCCATCCTACATAAACGAAACTATTTTGGACTCAAATTCAAAGCATTTACAGACGACAAATTAAATTTAGCTTAATAAATGATGATTTCCGCCTATGATATCCTTAAATGATAATTTCTGTCTTTGATATGGCAGAAAACATCGTGGGAAAAAAGGAGAAAATGCGGGTTACCAACATTTTCTCCTATTCCTATCATTTTTCAAAGTCTGTCTGGCACAGGGTCGTTACGACAAAGGACTGTTTGGTAAAGGGTTAATCAAGCCTCATGGAGGCTAGCTATACGTGCCCCCAGTATAGCGTTGGCAGCAAAACATTCCAGTCTTTTTGACTCTATGAATTTTTCTATAAGCAACACGATTTACTGTTTCTGTATGGAAGGAACTATGGAGGCCGGATGGCTCAAATTCCCCCTTTTGTGACTTCCGATGTGATAATAGTCAATCGTTGCGAGTTTATTTTTGGATGCATATTTACAAACCTACCATTAGTATTCTCACACCTGGAATACAGATTCCATCCAATTCCCTTTCGTGATTCCCCAACAACGTTGAACAACATCGAATACAGTGATATGTCACCATCCTACACGAACACGATCGCAAATTGTGAAGTTCAACAATTCTCCCATCCTTCCAACTGTCACGACTTAGTGTCTGTGGAATCTGCGCGTGATAATAATTTCCTCATTTTATATGAACTCATATCCAGTACAGTATCAAGAAATATCGTCGTAGTTGTGATCTACACGTATGCTCTTGGCAAGTCTCTTTTTTCTTCTGTCTTTCCTGAAACAACACGACCGAGACTCATTCGGCATACCTCGGGTGATCCGGTGATCAAATCCCTCGGCTGTATCACGTAGCTTGATATGCACCTACACGGTACATTTCGCACATCTCCGGAAGCACACCGCTTTACCGTTATTGAAATTGTAAGGCTCCTCTTTAGAAAGAACGCATGAGTAAATTTTCTATTGTTATCTTTCTAAGAGTATTTCAGTCGGCAAACAATTTTTAGCGTGGTTTATCAATTCCGTTAGGAGCTTTCATCGACAGATCGATAGAAATGAATAACTTCACAGTGGTTGTTCATGTCGTTGCTAAGCGATCTACAGGGACGCCGCCATGTTTAAGATCATGTGACTGGTAGTTCAAAATGGAAGCCTCCCTTATACAGACGAGGTTAGATGTAGTTACGGAATCGGCCGAGTTGTGACGAGTGGACCGAGACTGTCACGGGACGCCATTTTGGAATGTTACTTCTGCGTTTTACCAATACGTTGAAGAATAAAGCAAAGAACCAGGTCCTCGTTTCCATTATACTTCCGATACTGCCGAAATACTTACGAATTTTTACGGACAATGTCGAGATCGGACGGAAAGTAACGAGATTGCAAAGAGCGAGTTAGGATGGCCATACCTTAATAACGACATTTTTCAGCAACGTAGTTATAATCATCGGAAGTCGTAACTAAATTTCGCTTGTCATCTTCAACTTTGCGAAAAACCATAACTTTGTTGTAGTACGCCATGGAAAACTGAGATATTCTTTTTATACACTACACAAAGTAGACACTGCAAAGTGCTGAGGAATTTGCTCTGCGATGAATAGGACTGGAATTATCTGCCCTTGAAAAAGCGAAAAATGGTTTTTAATGTTCTGATACTAAAGGTATATTCAGAGTATATTTTATAGGACAACAATCTTTCAAAGCCATATGTAGATTTTTGTCAGGATAGGGTATAGATTGGGTCATGGCATGGTGACTTGGACCCTTTTCAAGGTCAAACTGAGACCCGGAGCTGTAATCTATGACTGATAATTCTCTGGGGTTGAATTCACAGATTTTCAAATCATAGTTTAGGATTTCGAACTTTAGAAAGCCTGTTGCCAAGGTTTTACATTGAAGGCATAATACGAATTACAGCTTGGTGACCATAACCTTTCTTTCTTGGTCAACATATGACCCCGAGCTCTTTTTCCGGATATTCTAATTCTCATCGTGTGGGTTTAACTATTTTCAAATGTATTTAAATACGAATACAAACACAGGTTCTTAACAATTTACGATTACTCTTCACAGACAAAAAATATTACAACATTGCATTACATTTGAAGAAATTCAATATTTATCATGTCATTCAACTCTGATATTTCTCAAAGTTTGCTACACACTAAGAATATCTAAGCGCATAGGTTATATAGTTACAATAACGTTATGATTTGTTTTAACACAATTCAATAAGTGACATCTATTATGATTTGTATAAAGTCTCCCCGTTTTTTTTTTTTTTTTTTAACTATAGTTGATATGGATTTTAGAATTTAAAAAGAATGCCATTTTAAAGCAGAGTACTTAATGAAATGATTAAATTTCGAAAATTGGCCAGAAAAGCTGCCGATGCAAGCCCCTCTAAAATTGAAATGAAGCATGTAACTCATCGCTATTTAATGACAGCTTGAAACAATCTTCACATGTTCTCTGTCAGATTCCTGATAGTCCGTTGGAATGTTGCCCCATTCTTGGACAAGAATAACAGCAAGCTCCTGCATGATTCTTGGTTAGACCTGACACGCTAAAATTTGGATCTGCAATTCACTCTACATATTCTTTACGGGATTATGGTGAGGAGACTATACTGGCCAGTCCAGGCGTGCAATACCATCTTATCACAGGCACTCTTGCACACCACTGGTAGTATGGAGACGGGCTTTATATTGTCCATTAGAACCAACCCATAGCTTTGTGCAGTAGTAGACAATCCTTCCTTGGTATCAATAACCTCATCTCAATACTATTGGGCAGTCAGCATGCACTGGTCAACAACAAGAAGCTCTGTATGTCTATCCCAGCTAATTCCACCAGTAGGCAAAGATTGAACAGCCTCCATAACGGCGGCGTTCAGCATTTTGGCGGGATTAAATCTCTATCGGCTTTTCTCATACCCTAGCAAGCCTGTTTTGTTAAGTCTATGCAGTAGGTAGAATTATCTGTAAAGTGACGGCAGTCTAGTTCCGGTCCACCTAGCTTGGTCCAAGGCCCACTCATACAATAGCTGCAAGACAGAATATTGCGTGTGCATGGTGTGTTCCAGTGAAGAAGACCTTTGAGCAACCATGTGCAGACCTACGTACTCCACTCCAGATGCGAAACCGTGTTGCTGTCTCATAATGGAACCAGCTACCCTCCATTGCTCAGTCATCAGCAGCAGCGGTATGGCATACTGTTGAAACCTCGACCAGGTTCTAGTGATAACAGTATGGAACATGCCAGGGCCTACATCACAATGGATAGCTCCTTGCGTCCCGATACTGTATGTCATCTTTTAAGATAAAGCGACAATTGAATACTTGAATACGTTGCACCTATGGAGTACATTATAATGTAGTACACCAAAACACCGAAAGGCCTGCAGGGCTTAGTAATGAAAACCTAGGATCAGGAACCAAAGTCACCATGCCATGACTTATTCTAAATCATACCCTGACAAATTATATAATTTAGGTTTGAGTGGGTTTCGTCTCGTGAAATATATCTAAGAACACTTAGTATCAGAACATTGTAAAAGAGCATTTTTTCACTTCTTCAAAGGTAGATAACTTCAGTGTCGTTCATGGTAGAGCAAATTCCTCGTACTTTGCCATGTCTACTATACCTCTTATATGATAAAAGCATTACTTAGTTTGCTGTAAAACAATAAAAAGTATTGTGGTTTGTAGGAAAGTTAGAGATAGCAAAATTAGCGAAAGGACGTTTTCTAGAGTTTTTAATTCTTCCATATTTTTTCACATATATTATGTAAAATTTTATACTGAATACAAAAATAAAAAGAAAATGGTATGTTGACGTATTCGTTTTATTGTTAAATGCCTGCTTCCATGGGAATAGTTTACCCTTGAATTCTAAATATTGTGACTTTTGCGCTTGAAAATACAAAAAAAAAAAACCATTCTCAGACAGCTTTGGTCTTATAATTCATATAGAATCAGACCTAATATTTGTATCTTACATTCAGAGAATTTGATTTCCATGTGGCTCCTAAAATATTTTAAGTATGTAAACTGGTTATAATATGCATTACTTAACATCAGGTAAGTGTAACCCTGGATACGAAACACCACTTTACCCTTTCAGCTCCATGGGCTAAACAGGGGCTTCAGCGGATGACAGAGATCAAGAGCAGACTGCACAGAATGTACAGTCTAATCTTGGATCTATACCGACCGCTTGTTTAGTCAAGTTTGATAATTCGACATATACTAATAGTTCAACAACCACTTTTCCATGGCTCGATCGACGATGTTGATTTCTCATCGCGAGAATACGTTTCTGTACACGTTAAATTAGAAGAGGTTGGTGGGAAACTGACAGTTACCTTCGTTTTTCTGCCTCGCTAGTTGTATACAGTCGGTATTTCTTGTAGTATCATTACTTGGAAATGCAGACTGAACCCTTAAAAATGCGGTCTAACTTAGATTTCCTCGCAATATGTCCTTTAAAGCGAGACATGTTTACACTGTTTATCATTTCGCGCCGTAAAGTGAAAATATGCGACTACTACTAAACTATTTCCTTCATGAAGAGTCAAACATTGTGCTTTACACTATTATGCTTCTTAGTGCTCCAGATTTGATTTGGAAAGAAATGAGAAATGAGATTATTCAACAAGACGAACGAGCCGGACGAACAAGCATGGGTGAACAAACCCAGGGACTAAAAAGCTCGTTCCCAGGCGCAAGGAAAACTCCCGGAAACACCCTTAAAGTGATTACAACTATACTGCTGAAGAATATTGTTCTAAACTGTTTTCATCATTTACATCCTCCGGTAGAGTTAGTACCTACATGGAATAAATTGACATCCATTGTAGCTTTAAATGGAAATATTTGCAGTCATGTCTTAGAAGCCTTAGAAGCTGATTTAATTTCATATTACCTCTACCACTTTACTCAAGCATATGTATAGCATAAAAAACTTTGCCGCTGCATCTTAATGCTTCACCGAATGACAGCCTATACGAGTACAATGTAGTACAAATCGGCATTTTTGGCAAAAATTTACTATAGCCCCAAAAGGGCCCATAGGGAGACCCGTCCTTTTGAGAAATTGTGCTTCGATTATTTCACTATTTGTTCAATTCACCATGCCGACTTAATATGCATAGTCGGCTGAAGTCAAGGTGCAACCCTGATTTTTTTGTGTGCCTTTTCTCTTTTTTCCTGAATTCATGATATATGCCAGAGAATAACCAAGCTTTGATCTACGGCCAATCTTAACAGGGAATAAAGTTAAATCATATTTAGACACGATAGCATTACCGGATTTTTTCATAGATCTCCAATAAAGAAATAAATACTTCTCCGTGGAAAAAATGCAGGGTCGGTATGAAAATGTATTGGGTCTGGCGAAATGAACCAAAATATAGGGTATCACAATATTTCATTTGATCATTAACCCTTATGTTACCAAGGGCGACTACTTGCACGGTCAGTGTAAGTCAAGATCAGACTTCACTGAACGCACAGTGCATCCACAACATCCAGTGCAGTGCTTTTATCTTAAGACGAATATTACTTTATATTCGTAATATTTGACTTTTCACTAACAACCAGAAATTTTGACTTTTTATAGCAGCTTGAGAACTAAAGGTAGGGGAATCGGGGTTCAGAAAAGGGGTCGGTCCGATTCTTGTTTATCTGTCAGGTCAGAAGTATAGGTGAATAATTACCGCCAGATGTAAGTGTTCCCCAGCCAGAAACCGTCGCAATTTCGCCACCGACGTAGTGTCTGCTTGCTAAAGGTATTGGTTCAATCCTATCAGACACGACCATATACTCGGGTTGGTCGATAACCAGGATGGCAACATCGTTGTCTAAAGTCCTAAGGTTATACGACGGATGTATTTTGATGTTCGATACTCTAAAGCTCCTTACTCCCTCCTCGTTCAAATCGCGCTTGTCATGGAGGCCAAGCCGGACCCGTAGGTTGTTTCTGAAATATTTTGACTATTATTTAACTCTTTACCAAGCGACAAAACTTTTCAATTGTTTCAACTGTTTGAAACGACAGAGAAAAACTCGACTCAAAAATCGATTTTTGAAGGTTACAAAGCATTACGGAAATTGGAGAAAATGCTGGATACCCTTCTTTGGACTCTTTAAAACTACTGATTGTTTGGTAAAGGATAAACCCTTTCACAGCCATGGACGACATGTGTAGGTTTTGCGGAGTGTATAGCTCAAGATCACATTGCAAAGGAATTGCAGCCCGATCTTTCTGAATACCGACCGCGACTCAGTTGTAAAATAAGACCAGCAAGTCTCTTCGTTTGTACTAGAAGTGTACCTGTTTAGTACTCGGGCAGAATCATTTGCAGAAATTAAAATTATCAAGTTTTGTTTAGTCTGCAAGATGATCAGGAAAACTATATGATTTATATAGCTTTCTTAATTATGTTAACCATTACGCTGCCAAACGCGACTCACTGTGCATTCAGTGCAGTCTGATCTTCGATCTACACTGTCCGATAAGTATATCTCCAAAAGATAAGTTTGAAATAGTAAGATTGGGTTTTTTTTACTAACGGCCGGAAAGTTTCATTTCACTCATTTCGCAGGATAAGGGTTAAGACACGTTCCCACTAGATTACAAAACATCCTGAACACGGTGGGTAATCTACAAAAGGGAGCCGCTGGCTTCGCACTTAAAATATTGTGTTGGTCTTCCGGAACACCTGTGGCTCCTAAGTTGTAGCTCGTTACAAACTCGTCTTTCAGCTAGGTGCTCGGTTATTTCATTTATTTCTCTTCTTCGATTGGTATTTACAAGAAAAAATGGAATGCTGTTCGACCGCTAATGTATTTTACCGTTGAAATACGCAAAGGATACTGAGCAAAGCCCTCCACAAGACAGTTGGTGTTTCTCGTAGACAGATTGCTTATTGAAAGTGTTTGGCAGAGTATCGCTATTTAAATTGTGTCTTGTTGATGCATAAACAATCACAATGTCCCCCGACGTGTCTCTGAGCAAAATCACAGAAAGTTTGCTCAAAACACATCTGGCTCCGTTTATGTAGTGTGGCTCTGTTTATATAGCATGGCTCTGAAGTTGTAGATATACTTTTGTTCAATAAGCTTCGGAATTATTATATAACTAATTGGCAACTTCGTGCAAAGGTTTTACGTATCGTACGGTTTGTGGAAAAATATCTGAAACAACGTTGTCCTTAGCGTGATTACACCGGCTATATATCATGGATATTTTTCAGCGTTACAGAGCGTTGTCTGCGCATATCAGTATTCTTCGAAGATTTGACCTGAAATTCGTTGCATTGAAAAGTAGTCCGGTTCTGTACCCAGAATGCCCATATCAGATAGGTTATGTATTTGAAAAATGCAACCTAGGTAATGCCTGTCGGAGGACCTTCCCTGACATTGCATCATCGTCCGCCAGATAGCATTTTTCAAATACATAACCTATCTGATATGAGCATTCTGGGTACAAAGCCAAACTACTTTTCAAGACGGCAATCAATGCAACGAATTTCAAAATAAAATATACGTTTGCATTTAAACAACCCTCAGCCAAACACTTTCAATAAGCAACCTGTCTACGAGAAACACCAGCTGTCTTGTGTCGCCATCCGAAAGTTTCCTCTCGAAAGAAAGTATTTCACAGACAATCCCAATGGATTTGCTCCGTATCCTTTGCTTATTTCAACGGTAAAATATGTTAGCGGTCGAATAGCAATCCATTTTTTTCTTATTGATACAATTCAAAGAAGAGAAATAAATGAAAATACCGGGCACCTACCTGTCAGAAAGGTTGTTTAAAAGGTACAACTTCGGAGCCACAAGTGTTCCGGAAGACAAACACAACAGTTTAACCCTTAAGCTGCTGATCGCGATTCACTGACCTTTTGCGGACAGTGTAGATCAAGATCAGACTGCACAGAACGTGCAGTCTGATCTTTGATCTACACTGTCCGATACGGTTTTTTTTCTTTCCGGTGAAATCAACTTTGAAACCGCAATGTTTGGGCTTTTAGTATTGAGTAGAAATTTGCGTTTCATTTATTCAGCAGCTTAAGTGTTAAGTGCGGAGCCAGCGGCTCCGTTTTGTAGATTACACACCGAGCTGAATATCTTTGAATTTTGTGATACATTGATAATTTTCTTGTATTTTTTTGTGTAGCCCTATTTGTTCGATAAATATACGGGTTGAAACCTAGCCTTGTTTCAATCATGTACCTGTGTGAAACCTGTATCCTGCATTTTTCATCTATATCGTGATCACAAGTCACCGAAAAGTAACCTAATTTACCATATAGTAACTGAATCCAGTGTGCAACATTGATAGACAATTTTGAAAACTTCACACACTTTATATTTGGTCATTCAAGGTTAAACCTTTACGAGGGCATAACATACATGGAACGAAAGGAATGATTTATGCCAATTTGGTAACGCTTTCATATTTAAGGATGTTCGTCACAGTTAACCCATTTTTTCTACATAATAGAATTTGTTCATATTTGGTATTTTTGTAGTATAGTATATCATTTTTTTTTTCTTTAAATGGTGGTCACCGACTTCAGTTTTTTTTCAGTCTATCCCATAATTTGTAACATGACCAGATAAGGGTATTAAGTTAAATTCTGGCTTGGCGCCTCCACAATTAAATTGCATTAATTTCAATAGTGTGCAAAATATAACAACCCAAAAACACACAAATTGCAGAAACCTAAAAACCTATAAAAAAATCAATGCATCTACTCAAAGGATATTGTAGCTGTAGTTGTTGTTGATGGTATTGACTTAAAAGTATTTTGACAGGCGTTCACTACTGTTATCCCATTTTTTTTTTTTCATAATAGATCTGTTCATATTTGGTATTTTTGTAGTATGATGTATTATTGATGAAAAAAAAAAAAAAAAGTTGGGGTCACCGACTTCGGTTTTTTTTTTTTATCCCATGATTTGTACTATGACCAGCTAAAGGCAATAAGTTCAGTTTTGGATTTGACGCCTGCACAATTAAATTGTAATAATTTAATTTGGGTGCTAGATATACAGTACTGTAACAACAAAAATAGGCACAAGTTGCAGAAGCAATATTATTTTCCATAAAAACCTATAAAAAAAAAAACTCGATACATCTTCTCAAATGATATTGTGGTTATTGTTGTAGCTGATGGTGCTTACTAAGCAGTACTTTGGCTATTCCGACTATACATAGTACCAAAATCAGTATTTTCTCAAAGTCAGCATACTGATATTTTTGTTCAAACTTTCATAGACAATACCTGGTGTTCTCCAACAGACAGACGGACAAGGTGAAACATCTACTTTGTAAAAAAAAGGGGGGGGGGGTTTATAAATTATTGAAATCAAAACAGTGTCCCTTAACTGGACCTGTCTTTAATTTATCATGGAGATTTTCAAAATGCCAAATTTCAAACAAAGTTAATTTAATTTTCTCAAACATTTGTATTTTCAAAATGGTCCCTTATCATGTCATCAGGTTAAAAGAATAATATTTCAAATTAGAATCTACTTGAAAAACTAGTCGAATGCGAAATGGGCTGATCCGGGTCAATAGTCCTAAATCAATATGCATTAACCCTTGTAGTACTGATTTCGGATTTAATTGCCTATGTGGACAGTGCAGATCAAGTTCAGACTGCACAGAATGTACAATCTGATCTTAGATCTACATGGTCCGTTAGTTGCAAGAGCTTTGAAATATCAATAGTGGCACTAAAAGGTTTAAGTATATAGATACAATTTCCAAATTAAACTTTCTACCTTATTCGATACAACTAGATCGAACTGAAAATAAAGAACGTTCCAAACATGCTAGCATCATTCGATGATGATCTTGTCTATGCATGTTCCCTAAACGATTGGAAGATCTATCGTACTTATCATCACATCTCTGTCATATAAAACGACATCTTTCTCGTGTCATTGGCCGAAAAATGTTACACAACGAAAAAATGATATCTAGTAAAGCTGATAGTTTTTTTCATTAATTTTGATAGTTATTATAAAATATTCATATCAAGTTATTTGTTTGGTATGTACAGACCATATCAGAAACACTTAAGTGCGCCTTGGGATGCCTTGATCATTTGACCATGCTAAAAATACAGATGATTTTGTCCCAAAACAATGCCGTTTTTACTCGATTACTCCTCGTTACAAACCCGTTTTCTCAATGGAAAATGTATAAACAGTTTCTTTATTACTATTTTTTTAAAGCATATCAAAGTTTGGTAACAGAGACGACTGCAATATTCCTTATAATTCGTTCAAAATGGTATATTGAGAAAAGAAATTCATACGGTCACTTGTAAGCGGTCAATAGATCTCAAGTGACTGTAACAACCGATTTTTTTTTTCCAACGCGCCATTTTAAACGAAGGATAATGTAGATTTTAGTCGACTTTGTTACCGAACCTTGACATGTTTTCACAAAAATATGAATAAACTGTTTATACATTTTCCGTTGAGAAAACGGGTTTAAAGGTTTGAGTAATCAAACTAGAAGGTTGCGCAGCGGCTACATATGGCGAGTTCGCCACGTGGGAGTTGGCAAAGAACCTGATAAACTGAACATGTAAAAAAGAAACCAATCACACATTATACATCTCTCTTATTTCAGACTCCTTTGCTTTCAAATTTGCACAAGGATAGGAGTATTCCCTGTTTATGCACAACAAGAAGCTTAATGTATGACCTTCAAATATGACCTTGGACTTGAAACCACTGAAGTGAATAATTCAGAGAGAAACTTACTACTCATTAAATAGAAAAGTTGTCAAAAATTTCATTTGACCATCAAGTGTGAACATGACCTTTGACGTACCTGAACAAATTTAGAAATGGCACATCTACTCATAAAGGAGAACAATTGTGCAAATTTATTGTGAAATCTATCCATATGTGTAGAAGTTATGGCTCGGACAAAATCCATTTATGATGATTTTATTGTTTGACCTTAAAGTGTCACCTTGACCTTGGTACTATATGATCAAATATTTTAAATGGCACATGTACTTATAAGGAAGAATAATTGTGCCCATTAATTGAAATCCATCTAGAATGTAGGATTTCTGGCTCAGACATGCTCTATGTATGACAATTTTATATTTTGAACTTTCAGTGTGACACTGACCTTGGATCTACCTGAACAAATGATTCAAATGCCTCTTCTACTGGTAAAGGAGAAAATTCGTCTAAAACTATTTTTAAATCCATTGATAAATGCAGACATTGTAGCTAGGACAAGCCCTATGTATAACAACTTTACCATTCGACCTTTACGGGTGAGCTTGATCTTGAACCTACCTGGACAATTGATTCAAATGGCATGTCTATTGGTAAAGGAGAAATTTTTGCCAAATTATGTTGAAATGCATCCATAAATATAGAAATTATGACTAGGAGAAGCTCCATTTATGACAATATTATCATGTAACCTTCAAGTGTGACCTTGACCTTTGACCTACCTAAATAAATGATTCAAATAACTCGTCTACTGGTACTGGAGAACAATTGTCACGGGTAGTAAACTTCATAATCGGAGCCAACGGCTCCGACGAGAAAATGTGTTGGTTTTCCGGTTCCAAAACAATTGAAAAACATATAGCTTGTCATTCTTTGTAATTATGTGTTTCTATGTCTTTGAAATTCCACAAAAGGAGAATGTCATGCAATGCTCAAGTCTTTCAACGTGGTTTCTACACTACGGAAAGCCGTGGAATTTGTACAGTATTGCCTGAATCATTTGTGCCGTGGGTTGACCGTAGCCGGAATAATACGTCAAGACCAGTCTGTTATTGCCATTAAATTAGCAAATAAGAGAGAGGTTTGCTGCCCTAAAGCGTGAATTAGTATTTTAAACTGTTATAATCGCTGCTGGTAAAGAATTAAAAAGAAATGGCATAAAAATGATAAAAACAAAGAAGGGCTCCGATTATGTGAACCGGCTCTGAATATGTAAGTCGACAACGATTGGTGAGGGCTTCCTTTTACAAATTTAGTTTTCTGTCAGAAATTACTGGATACATAAGCTCTGTTTTTCCGGAAATACCCTACAGTCCAAAATTTAATACATTTGTATTAAACATGACCGAATTTATGACAATTCAAAGGAATGATATTGTCACAATTGAAAAATACTGTCTAACATTAGTCTATCTAAATTTTGAAAATACTTTCGTGTAGCTTTTGATTAACCCAATGGTCTATAATTATGTTACATTTGTAATGCTTTCGTCGTAAGTGCAGCCAACACATGAAAACGTAAAAAGGAGAATATTTTGCATCTTCGGAACGCTGTGTGGTCTTCCAATAGTCATTCAAAAGCTAAATAGAAAATGTAATGCACCTATCGTAAGAGAACTACTGAATAAAGAAAAATGAGTCTGCATAGAATATTTATCTATTTATTTATTTATTTATTTATTTATTTATTTTTGCCAAACTACACATGCATAATACAGAAGCCCGATTACTCTGGCAATAAGCACTGTTTCTTTACAAGTAAGAGAAGAGAAGAAAATGATATACACAACACATGTTTTAATGGTCTACATGCATACATTTGCATTATAAAATTTATTACGCAATCATCAACATAATTGTTTACACTTCAGAGTGTAACATGAAAAGAGAGCAAGTGTAACAATAGGTATCAAACTTAAGTTATAACTATTAGTTAATTCATTCATTCATTCTTTCAAGCACCCGTGCATTAATTCAGCCATTAGTCCATTGTCCTTTTGCGTATCTTTTATTCTCCATCTCTCACGTGGGTGTGTTCCACATTAAAATCTTTCATCTATCTTTTTACCTGATGCCAACATTTCAAACACGTCCATAATGAAAGCATTTGCAGACAAAAAAAATGTGTTTAAAACTATAGGCTTTTTAAATCGAAAGCATAGAAAATATTGTGGGGGACAGAGAAAATGCCTGTGACCAAAGATGTGCCAGTAAGGAGAACCTGATATGGACAGAGATTTTTAAGTACACAACAAGTTAATAGAGGAAAATGTCAACAGAATTCTTAGTTGTCAAAATAGGTACAGATTTTGTCAGAATATTGGTAAATCTTCTGTTTCGAGTCCAGTTTTATTAGTTTACACTTTTATATTCCCTAACCTATGTTAGCGAGTGAACTGAATAGTTAACCATAAGTTATATTTATTATTGACCTAGGATAAATCTGTATAGTAAATTTTACTGAACTTAAAAGACGTGCATGTACGTACTCAACTTCAACAATATCGGCGTATTTAACATCATAAGCAGTTGCATAGTTATGTTACCCGCACTGTATTATATATGTACATTATATATACGCATTTTTGTGTGTGTGTTTTTTTTTTTTTCAATTTCTTTCAATCATCACATTATTTTTTGATCATACATGTTTAATGAGGACTGAAAATATTTTATACTTGTGTCATGTTATGTGGCACCAGAAACGATCGGTCAGAGCAAGTTATGACCACATGTCAAGCTTTTTGTTGTTTTTGACTTTGATTTTTAACGTAACATGAGTCTTGATTGACTTTATATCAACAAACTGATATACAGACCTTGCTATCTTCATAGAAAAAATTTTACGTGTCTATTTTTTCTTGTGATCCATTTTTCGACCCTGTTTACGTTTTCTGTCCATTATTACGTGGAAAAATTATGTTCACTTTGCAACAGTATTAAGTTCAGAACTACTAAAAAGTATATCATTGGTCACGGGCATGAAAGAAATGTACAAATGACTTTTGAGATTATAGTTTGTATCTGCGTGTCCAAATGTCTCATTAATATTATTATTCTGTTAAGTCTACTTCTTCAATCTGGAGATACTCACCCAAACCCGGGACCAAGATCATGTTTTTCTGCAAATGACTCTATATCTTCAAGTGAATTTTTACACTGCAAACCACATGTCTACCATACATTACAACGCCCAAAGTCTTGCACACAAAGCTGACACCCTCATTTCCGAGTTTTCGTATTTTGACATAGTTTCTTTTTTCTGAGACCTGACTAACAGGTAATTGTCGTGATGAAGATATACCATTTCCGACTTTTCATCTACCTGAGCGAAAAGTTAGAGTCTATGATAGGCACGGAGGGGTTATCTTGTATGTCAAAGATATACTATCCTACATTAGAAGGCTCGATTTAGAAATTGATCGAGTAGAATGTATTTGGATTAAACTCAACAATAATAAAAGTATTCTGTATGGTGTCTTTTACAGACCACCAGGCGCCGATTCAATCCAATCTATAACTCCTCAATTGAGGATTCTGTAGGTCTTGCAATAGACAGATATCAAAGTTGTCATCGTAACAGGAGACTTCTATTATAGTGCTCTCAGTCCTACTCAGTTCGGGGAAATAGACGCCTTATGCAAACAGTTTCACTTAACCCAATGCATAGATGAGTTCACGCATTTCACTGAAAACTCTGCGTCATTAATGGATTAATAGATCTTCTCTTTGTGACAAATACAGAATCATTATTACTATCGGGTGTTGGAGAACCATGCCTTGATTTGAATGTGCGCTACCATTGTACAATTTATGGTGTTTGAACTTTATCAAACCAAAATACAAATGTTTTAATAGAATTTTTTTGGAAGTATGACCAAGGAGACTATGAAAACCTTAGACGGAATCTTCATGTTTTCGATTGGGATTATATACCGGATAATAACATTGATAAATACGCGGATAATTTAATCAAGGTCTTATCAAACGCTACCAAACTCTGTATTCCTAGTAAAAAAGTATCAATTAACCCACACGGACCACCTTGGATCACATGTATTATTAAACGTAAAACTCGACAGAGGAAAAGACTTTATCCTAAAGCAAGACACACGGGAGACTAATCATATTAATAAATTAGCAGCAAACCTAAAATCAGGTAACCTTACATCACGAGATTGGTGGAAAACTCTTAAATCATTTATGTCTCGGACATCGTCTTTAATTATACCTCCACTATATGATTCAATTTCATATTCTATCAGAGCAGACGAGTGCGATAAAGCAAATCTTCTTAATTCCTTCTTTGCAGGACAGGCTGTTGTTGACGACTCACAAAAAACCTTACCGGCTAATTATCCAAAGTTCACAGGAAATCCCGTATCTTCTATAACAATTACTCAAGCTGAAACTTTACGTAGTGGTAAAGCACCCAGTCCTGATACTATTGAACAATCGCATTTTAGTTGAGATCGCATTTCAGCTGGCCGAACCACTAAGCCAATTATTTAACTATTCTTTATATTGGTGCAAATTGCCATCGGCCTTGAAAGTATCTAATGGTTGTCCTATATTTAAAGTCAGCGATTCTGCCATTCCTTCTAACAACAGGCCTCTGTCTCTTTTAAATACAATGGAAAATGTTTTAGAAAGAATAATTTTTAAGCATGTTTTCAATCATTTGAAAGATAAAAACTTCTTTGCATCACATCAATCAGGGTTTTTGCCTGGTGATTCAACTGTTAACCAGCTAACTTACATACATGTATATGACAAAATCTGCAGGGCTTTAGATGAGGGGTTAGAATTCCGAATAGTCTTCTTTGATATAGACAAGGCATTCGACCGGCATAAGTGTTACTCTTTAACTTAAATTCAGCTGGAAAGTGCTGGTGTACAAGGAAAATTATTGTCTTGGTTCTCTGACTATTTATCAAACAGAAAGTAATGCGTAGTAATACCTGGTGAAGCTTCTGATCCAAAATGTCTGTGCAGGATTCTATTTTCGGACCTCTGTTGTTTCTCGTCATTAATGACATTGTTGAAGATATCGAGTCTAATATCAATTTATTTGCTGATGAGAATTGCCTTTCTACGGTTTTCGGTGACCCAATTTTACAAGATGACACCGACAAAATAACTCTTTGGGCAGATAAATGGCAAGTTAAATTTAACCCATCAAAATCAGAATCGCTTGTAACATCCAGAAAACGCAATAAACCTACTCATCTGGAAGTTTTGATGCTTAACACAGTTATCCCTCTAGTAGAAACGCACAAGCACTTGGGTGTATTCATCTCCAGCGACGGATTATGGGAGAACCACTTGAATCATATCATAGACAAATCATGGAAAAAGATTCACATAATGAGACGTCTAAAGTGCTTACTTGATAGACCTCTTTGCAAATAATGTATTTTACGTTTGTTCGGCCCATTCTTGAATATGTGGATATAACATGAGACAACATTCCTCTGCACCAAAAACAACAACTAGACAAAATACAATATGAGGCCGTCCGTATTGTTACTGGCTGTTCTAAACTTGTTTCACTAGATGATATACAAAAAGAATCGGGTTGGGAAACTCTTGGTTATCGCAGATACAAACACAGAATCACTTTGTTTTATAAAATGTTTCATGGCATGGTACCTCCTTACTTAAGTTCCCAGATTCCATCTCTCGTAAGTGAAAACTCAAATTATAATCTACGAAATTCGCAAAACTTGCGAAGTATAGTCTGTCGAATTAACATTTATAAGAACTCATTTTACCAGCCGTAGTTAATGAATGGAATGCGCTTCCAATGTACATAAGAAATTCGGAGACAGTGAGTGCTTTTAAAACCTTTTTAGACAGAGAAAAAGCTGAAGCAAACGTGCTGTTCTTCTTCGGGGAAAGAAAAGTTCAGGTTATTCACACTAGAATTCGCAATAAATGTAGTTCGCTAAACCAACATCCCTTCTTTAAAAATGTAATCAGCTCGCCTCTCTGTAGATGCGGGTCAGTTGAATCTAGTCAGCACTTTTGCTTTGATTGTAGATTATATAGCGAAATACGAGAACGACTTAACAACAGTGTTTCGCACTACACAACAGTAAATCTAACTGTACTCTTATTCGGGGATGACAATTTATCTCTAGATTTTAATAAAAGCATATTCTTCGAAGTACACTTATATATTTATCAAGTCCAATAAGAGATTTAGTGTTAGCTAATTAAGTGTATAATTACCGAATTAGTTCACTAAATAAGTTATTCTTATAGTTGCAATCATATCGTTTCGTCAAAGACCTACCAACAGTCCAACTTAAACATGCCTCTCATTGTGCTTATATTTTATTATCGTCATTTTTTTTCTGTCTTCCTCATCATCGATATTTTTTCATTGATTTCAGAATAACATTACTTCATGTCATCTGTGTACCTGTGGCTCCGAAGTTGTAGCTCGTAAACAACCCGTCTGCCAGGTAGGTGCTCCGTATTTTCATTCATTTCTCTTCTTTGAATGGCATAAACAAGAAAAAATTGAATGATAGTCGACCGTTTATATATTTTACCGTTGAAATACCCAAAGGATAATGAGCAAAGCCTTCGGGATTGTCTGTGAAACGCTTTCTTCCGAGAGGAAACTTTCGGATGGAGACACAAGAGTTATATTTAAATAGACTGTTTATTGAAACTTTCTGGCAGGGCGTTGCTGTTTTAATCGAATCTAGGTGATAGATACACAACCACAATGTTCCCCGACGTGTCTCTGTGTAAAATCACAGAAAGTTTGCTAAAAACACACATGGCTTCGTTTATGTAGTATGGCTCTGAAGTTGTAGACATACTTTTGTTCAGTAAGCTTCGAAATTATTACTGCTTGGCAACTTCGTGCAAAGGTTTTAAGTATTGTAAGGTTTGTGGAAAAAAATATTTGAAACACCATTGTCTTTGGCGTGCTTATACAGGCTATATATCATTTATATGCGTTATCTGCGCATGCAAATATTCCTCTTAGATTTGACCTGTCTGCTCTACGCATCACAATCCTGTACAGGACAAATATTATGTGATGCGTAAATTGCCGCCTAAAAGGTGCAGGCGAAAAATGGCATTAAATAATACGTCTGTGGAAAAATCATGCCGATTGTTCGCTACAATTTTTTTTTAAAAAACAAAATGATTTCCAACGGAGAAAATACATTTCTAAAAAATACCAACTGTTCACTGCAAATCTCTGTAGGCAGTTTCTAATTATAGACATGGGGAAAACCGGGATTTGTGCAACAGACTGACAACAAAAATAACGTCCTCGCCTCGCTGGGCTTATACCGGGGCTTTTCCCAACCTTATAAGGGCTATGTTTATAAATGGCTGGTGTATAGGTTATATACTAGCTAACCATGGCTTAATGAATCGTACAATGTAGGTTTTAGTGGGCATACGTATATTTCAGTTTGAATTTGTTGCATTGTTTGCCACCTTGAAAAATAGTCCAGATCTGTACCCAGACTGCCAATATCAGATAGCATTCGGCATACCTCGGGTTATCCGGTGATGAAATCCCTCGGCTGTATCACGTAGCTTGATATGCACCTACATGGTACAATTCATTGCCGGAAGCACACCGTTTTACTGTTATTGAAAATTTAAGGTTCCTCTTAAGAAAGAAAACATGAGTCACAATTTTCTATCGATATCTTTCTAAGAATGTTTCCGTCGGCAAACATTTTGTACAATCAATTTTTAGCGTGGTTTATCAATTCCGTTGGGAGCTTTCATCGACAGATCGATAGATAAGAATAACTTCACCGTGGTTGTTCATGTCGTTACTAAGCGATTTACAGGGGCGCCGCCATGTTTAAGATCATGTGATTGGTTTTTCAAAATTGAAGCCTACTTTATACGGACAAGGTTAGATGTAGTTACGGAATCGGGCGAGTTGTGACGAGTGATCAGATAGGTTTTTTTTTAATTATTATTATTTGAAAAATGCCACCTAGCGGAAGATAACGCGTTTCGGAGTACCTTCCCTGACATTGCATTATCTTCCGCTAGGTGGCATTTTTCAAATGCATAATCTGTGACTGTCTGTGCTGCCTCATAGTAGACAGGTAAAATCTTCGAAGAATATTGACATGCGCAGACAACGTTCCGTAACGCTGAAAAATATAAATGATATGTAGCCTGTATAAGCTCGCTAAGGACAACGTTGTTTCAAATATTTTTTCCACAAACCTTGTTGTACGTGCGAAGTTGCCAAGTAGTAATGTAGTAATTTCGAAGCTTACTGAACAAAAGTATGTCTACAACTTTAGAGCCATACTACATAAACGGAGCCACATTACATAAACGAAGCCAGGTGTGTTTTGAGCAAACTTTCTGTGATTTTACTCAGAGAAACGTCGAGGGACATTGTCGTTGTTTATCTATCGCGTAAACAATAAAACAGCAACGCTCAGCCAATAAGTTTCAATAAGTAGTCTGTATAAGAGAAATACCAACAGTCTTGTGTCGCCATCCGAAAGTTTCCTCTCGGAAGAAAGCGTTTCACAGATAATCCCGATGGCTTTGCTGGGTATCACTTGCGTATTTCAACGGTAAAATATATTAGCGGTCGAATAACGTTCCATTTTTTTTTTCATGTTTATACCATTCAAAGGAGAGAAATAAATGAAAATACCGAGTACCCTACCTGACAGACGGGTTGTTTACGACATGCAACTTCGGAGGCACAGGCGTCCCGGAAAACCAACTCAACATTTTAAGTGCGGAGCCAGCGGCTCCGTTTTGTAGATTACCCATCGTGACGTAAATAAAACTGGATATGTGGTACATGTATATCGTACTTTTGACACGATCGATAGTTATTTTTGGTATACAGGTATCAGAACTGGGCAGTATGAACTTATTACTTCACAGTTACTGTGCCATTATTTCCATCTTGTTTTTTGAATGTTTGTTTCAAAAAGAATATTTCTTTTTTCTCAGCAACAGATGTTCAAGTTTTAAATAAACTTTGAAACTGTTTCGCAATGTTATTTCATGTTTGCTACTTCAGAATGGATAAAGAATTACAGGCAAATATTTGTGCTCTAATTTTGCACCTTCTGCACCAATACAATCTGCCTACGCTCCGTAATGAAAACAGGTCCTTTTAGTATGAACAGTTATTTTTATACATATGAATGAATACAGCAAAAACGGTTTTTTTCTTTCGAAAGTGTGTTATTCCAAGTTACAATTTTACATTTTACACCATGGGATACAACATTTCTTCTTATAGTGAAAAAAAGTCTTAGCAGATCCATATTTCACACAAATAGACAAAAGTACGTAAGTTTTAAATGACTTATTTTTTCTTATGTAAACAGATATGTTCATCTAATAAAAATGCATGCATATTTAAAGGCTATGTCTACGATTTGTCTCTCAGTTATTCAAAAAGACTATAGAAGTACCACATCTATGCCCCCAAACGGGCGTTTCTACACATACATGTATTTTTTAAATTGTCATAGGAATTAAACTACATGTATACGATTGGGGTGGCTTAGATTTCAATGCATTTTTCCTGAGCCATTGGTCTTGTAAAATGACCTAAAGCCGATCGGGTCTGCGAGAGATGAACATTTCACTTTTTCAAATTCAAAATCACAATAATTTCGGGAGAATGGCTGCAAAGAATAAAGATAAGTGTAGAGTGTTTTAAAGCGAAAAGGCCAAAATAGACGACTCTAAAAATTCTAATGTCGCAAAGGCAATTGCTGAATCTAAATTGAGAGAACCTGTTGTCAGACCTTTGAATTGCCTTGTCAGTGGATTATTATGTATGTTGTACAGTTTTGTAATCGTGTATTTAATTACAGATTAACTTGGCCGTAAGATATGTTGAAACGGAACTAACATTCATCAATAAATCCAATTATAGATTTTGCGTAGCGGCCCAATGGTCTGACAACTGAGTATCCGGTGTTCAGGCGCCTAAAGTGATCAAGGTCATGCACCTTCGTCATGGTCATCCAATTAATTTTGTACCAGATTTCTCCCTCACGATTAAGCTTTTGTGATTTCCTTGGTCAGCTATTCTTATATAAATACCATTAGCAGAGGTCTGTGGAATAAGTGATTTAATTCATTTTTAATGCATTACGAAGATTGCATTAAATCAAACAAGTCGTGGCATAATGTGGTTCCATTATCTCCTAAAACTGACAGAACCATGGCGGAGAATGGGCCTTTGAAATGCAGAAAAAGTTTCGATTCAGGTCATTCTGCGCAGAGAGCGAAGCCTGACTTTAATCGATAACGTTTGCAGATTTATTAAACCCCCCCCCCCCCTTACCCAGAGCGTGGCTCATATTGTTGCACTATATAACTATATGCGGACGCCGTGTACGAGCGGAGGCTGAAAGGAGCATATTTTGTATTAAACAGTTACATGTATATAAACTTACCGAATATCTTCGACGCAATGGGCTGCAGTTAAAATGTTGACTTTTGACTTTGAAGCTTTGATCCAGAAACCACCACAAAATAAATTGTCATAAACAAACAACGCCGCCTTCAAATAAAGAATAAACGAGGACCGTTAGCCAGCTACTTTCCCAGCCTTTTAACTCTTTACCAAACGACAAAATTTTAGACTTGTCTAATTGAGAGCTTTTGTAGATGACAAAATAAACGGGACTCAAAAATTGAAAATTAGGCCTACGTTCGAAATGTTAGAAAACATTGTAGGATGAGGAGAAAATGCTGGTTACCAGCAATTTCTCCTTTTCCCACAATGTTTTCCAAAGGTCTCTTTTCTAGGGTCGTCAAAACTCGGGATTGTGTGGTAAAGGCTTAAATCGGCCACATTCGGTATTGCTCTCGGCATAATATATCCAAGATTGTATTGGCCGACTTTTCCGGGTAAGTTCCGAACACGGTCGTCAGCAAAGACGATACGCGTGAATGTGAATTTTAATGAAAAACATTACTACAACTTTTTTTTTTTTTTTTTTTTTAACTTATGAGCCAATCTCTGTGAAAAGGGGGCTTACTGCAATAGCAAAAAGTTTTGAACCTGGGCCAAAACTTTTTGCTATTGGTCAATTTTCTAGCTGTCGAAGGACCATCATGCCCCATTATTCAGTTGGTTGTTTAAAAAGTGGCGATTATGAATTTATAATAATGTGACGACTTGCTAGGTATAATGCATGGCGGAGATGCATTAATCCCCTTTTTTCCAAAGCATGGCTCATATGCAGGAGCTACTTTGAATTACCGGTGCGATGTAAACTTCTTTTCAAACCACTAGAGAGGGTTCATTATGGAACGCCTAAGCTGAACTCTCGTTGTATCAGACAGGCCAGGCGTTCCATAGTTCATCGCAAGTTTCTGAAATGTATTTCAAATGCTGAAGAATCAACCAGTACTCTAAGGGTATATAGGGAATTAGGATGACATGTATTATATACTAGCATTTTAAGTTACGCCAGAATGATTAAGTATTGTTATCGAAAACTAAATAAGCCATGCTCTGTGAAAAGGGGGCTTAATGCATTTGCGAAAAATATCGATTCAGGTCAGCCTGCGCAATTGGCGCAGGCTGACCTGGGCCGAAACTTTTCGCCATAGGTCAATTTTCAGTATGTCAAAGGACAAGTCTACCCCATGATTTAGTCGGTTTGTTAAAAGAATGGCTATTATGGATCCATAATCATGTAACGGCCTAATTGGTATAATGCAGCACAGAGATGCATTAAGCCCCCTTTTGCCAGACCATGGCCCAAATAAACATAATGTTTTTATACAAGGTATATATCAATCAATGATTGATGACTGAAGTAAGGGTTTTAATGGGCTAAAAGTAACAAATCTATTCGAGCGTCTCCGTGGTGCAGTATACCCAAGCAAGTAATTATGTAATGATGGATCTATAAAATCCATTTTTTTTAACAATCGACAGAATCACGAGGTAGACTGTTCCTTTGACATGCAGGAAAATAACCAATAGCAAAAAGTTTCGATTCAGTTCAGCCTGCGTGGTCTGACTTGGTCGATACTTTTTGCAGATGCATTAGAACTCATTTTCACAGATCATGGTTTTAGATGGCTAAGGCTTATCGTAGCCTACATATGGAACGCGCAGTATTTATAACGTCAACCCGAAAACATTCCCTTCGTTATTTAAAAGAAGAATTCTTGACATGTTTGTTCAAAATTGGACCTTTGATATAGTAGTCAACCTACACGCATTTTTAAACATTTTGAAGATACGTTTGGTTTAGAAGAGTATTGAAGTCTTCTCAAACTTACTGCAAAATTACGCTTTTCATCACAGGTTTTGAAGGTCGAATCAGTCTAGGTCCATATTCACTAACAATTCTTAAGAGCATTTTTTTTTTTTTTTCTATCTTATTCTCTTTTTCTTTTGTTTTTTTTTTTTAATTCTAAAGCAACACAATTTCTGATTGGCTAAACCATTTGGTTTAGCCAGTCAGAAGTTGTGTTACTTTAACATTCTAGAAGGAAACTGAGAAACAAACAAAGAATGGTTTGTGAATATGGAACCAGGTCATTAGCCTTCGGCACCTTACGTATTCAATATAATTATAGAATCTGTGAATATTATGACGAAGAGAAAAATGTCACATGTTCAACAACACGAGTCGACTATGTGGGATCATGTCAAAATTAGTACGATGACGTCATATTACCTTGAACAATGACCCGATGTGCATATCTAAAAGCAGGGCGAGTATTCACCAACCATTCGAAAGAATGTTCTTAGTCTAGATCTCCAAGATTTGCTAAATTTGAAAGTAAAACAGATTCTGATTGGCCAAACCAAATGGTTTGGCCAATCAGAGGTTGTGTTACTTTCAAATTTAGAAAATTCTGGAGAAATGTCATGCTCTGCTGAGTTGAGCATAAAAAAAAAACGTTTTATAAGCACTGAAGTACTCGTAGAACTCTCTGTTAAGGCACGATCTTTAACAGGCACGCACATAGGTTTACTAAGCAAGAATGTCGTCTCGAGATAGCTTTTAGAAACCCGAACAGAGGGCGGGGATTCCAACATCTGCGGGACTCGGCGACTGAACGGAAAATCAAATGTGATCGCTATTCTTGCATAATTAAGTAACACATATTTGTTGGCGATTAAGCAAAAACAATCGCTTCGAATCGAATGTGGAGAACAAAGTGTGGAATGACAGCAAGTGCTTATTTTGACAAGCAGATCTATGTCCGTTTTGGACTTGCATGATAAGGTGGCGCACAGTGTCTGGCAACCAATCCTGTTGTTGAAAATCTTAATAGTTGTCCTTAAATATCGTTCTTCGTGACTTCACAAACAGAAAATCACTTGAACACGAGATCAGTAAATCCTCAGAATGGCCTCAGAACCATTAACCCTTTACCATTTACCTCACAATCTCAATTTTTTTTAACAACTCCCAACGAAAAGGACTCTTTGAAACATTGTGGAAAAAAAAAAAATGCTGGTTATCAACATTTTCTCCTTTTCTCACAATGTTTTCAAACCATTTGAACACGATTTTTGTAATTTGTTCATTTCATTTATTGTCTGCAAACGCTTTCAATTTGGACACGTCCCAAATTTTGTCGGTTGGTAAAGAGTCAAAAGTTTATGTCAGCCCTACCACCACCATCATAATTATAATGGTATAATTACCTGGTACTTGAACTGGCCTTTAGCGGCTTCTTGTCCCCCCACAATCCTAGGGGAAGTTTCGAATATGAATGCTACAAGAACAGAAGACGTTTCATCAGAAATTTTCAAAAGAGTCCTAAACTTTTACAAAGCATAAAATTTTACCCAAACGTTGCCGTGTTTGTACAGGACGAAGGTTTTGAAAGACATCGTGGTAAAACAATATGATCCATGCTCTGGCCAAAGGGGGATTAATGCATCTCCGTGATGCAGTACATCTATCAAGCCATTAGTCTGGATTAGCTGCCCCTACCATTACGTTATAGGGTCAGGCAAAGTGCAATAATGGCGGCCTCGATGGCGACCTCAAGCTTAGCCCTACATGCTTTCCTGTTTTTCCAAATTTCATGTTATCCAGTTTGATCAGTGAATAAAAACGAGGTCAATTTTGTACAAAATATACATGACCGAATCTAAAACGTGCTGTTGGGATATGGTTTAAATATAAATTTGACTATTAATCATTTTTAAAGTAGCCCTAATATCGGATGTTATATCGGTCCATTGAATTTCGGATACTTAAAGCATTTCTGATATGTAGTTTTTTGTCGCTAAGTAAGAACGACAATTCAAAAAAACGAACTGCCATTACTTTCTTTTTTTTTGCAACCCGTCACTTTTCAATTCAGTCTATATTTGGATTTGATCAAGTGAAATAACAATAATTGGAGAGGTCATCAGACCTCTCCAACAGTGGTGAGTTCAAAAGGCAGACTGCCACAGAAATCGCTGTCTAAATCCATTTGTTTTTGCGAAATTGTTTTGATACACAGTCTATTTCGTCATGGTTTTATAAACAAACCGAAATCAAAAAACTGAAATAGGAAATAAACGTTTTCTTTTATATGACGGATTTCCAAAAAGATTTATTATACTATATTGATAGTAAATGATCTCTCCAATAATTGCAATTTTTCATTAAACAAATAAATCTAAGCAGAGAGAAAAAAAATTCGTTAAAAAAAAAAAGAGAGAAAGAACACCGCGGGAAAAGATCACGTGACTTGATACTATCTGGAGAATTCGTACCCTGGAGAACTCGTACCCTAATCTCGAGAGCACGAGTTCTCT
The DNA here is from genome assembly GCA_945859785.2 of Tridacna gigas. Classification (NCBI taxonomy): domain Eukaryota; kingdom Metazoa; phylum Mollusca; class Bivalvia; order Cardiida; family Cardiidae; genus Tridacna; species Tridacna gigas. The sequence continues at coordinate 42,779,341 of OX244030.2, read as the reverse complement.
GGAGAACTCGTACCCCACAAATAGATAGAAATAGGTTGATCAGTATGTTTTCAAGTTCTATTTTTCAAAACTGACTAGATTCTAGCATTTTTCTGTTTTATTAAAAAAAATCTATGGATTTATAATGATATAGATTTGATGAAATAACACACAGAGCTGCTTCTATTATGCGGGATTGCGAGAATCCTGCGAAAATCAACTTATGAGCGCGAAAGAAAGTCGTGCCTCTTCGCCCTACGTACCGCACACCTCAAAAGAGTCCGTGGTCCATTGGTTTTGGGCGGATTGCGCAGGCTGACACGGGTCGATACTTTTTGCAGATGCATTAAGCGCCCTTTTCTCAGAGCATGGCTCATTTATCTACTTTCTTAAATTTTTAACGTTTAGACAAACAACCTCTTCATTTTACATGTCTGCAGCAGACAACTTTTCAAAATATTGTGGAAGGAGGAGAAGCTGTTAGTCACTGCAGTTTCTCCTTTTGTCACAATGGTTTCCATCACATCAAAGCACCATCTTCCACATTAATTATCAAAGTTTAAATTGTCGTCTGCATGCTTTTTCTGTTTGGGACAGTCAAAAAACTGTTGTTTGTTAAAAGATTAAAAAATGTTACATTTATTTTTAACATGTCTGGTACTAGTATTATGTATAGGCCACCTTTATTTGTTGTTATAAGGTAAGATTCTTGCCTCTTCATTGGAATTAGCATATTGTATCAAATTTTAATTGAACGATTTCTCCTTTCCAAAAAAAAAAAAAAAAAAATTGGCTTATCTGAGCACACATTACAAACATTCATTAGAGGGTTGTTCCTTTTGAAAATGAGCTAAATTGGATAATCATCTTCGGTTTTGTGTCCTTTAATTTTGAAAAAAAAAATGCATTTCTGAGCATGTTAATAGCATATGGCCTCCGATTCCTAGAATATTATAACAATGTGGAACATGTACTGTTTTGTGCCTTTACACCAGCAAGATTGGAAAAAAAAAATGTTTTTTCTCATTCATTTAATGCCTAACTTGTTTGTTTACTTCTACCAAAATATATTGAAATCAAAAGCCAATAAACTATTTGAAAACATTGATGCCGACCTCTCCTGGCTTTTTTTTTTTGAAGAAGCCAACTTGTCCATTTACCAGAGGTGGCCGTCATCATTGCGCTTTGCCTGACGTAGTTTTGAAGTACGGCGGGGTACCAGACTACCAAGCCATCACATTATTATGGATCCATAATAGCCACTTTTTTCAACAACCGACTCAATCATGAGGTAGAATGGTCCTTGGACATACAGAAAATTGACCAAGAGCGAAACGTTTCGACCCAGGTCACCCTGCGCGGACTTTATCGTAGATGCATCGTAGATGCATTAAGCCCCCATTTTCACAGATCATGGCTTATATCTTTCACCCCTTCAAAGACACCATATGGGCCACATTGAATTTGTCGTCTTATTGAACGCTTTCAAAACTGGCGAGTCAAAACGTTTTTATGGTCTGGTAAGCAGCTAAACCTTTGCCTTCTTTCTTTAATGGCTTTCGGCGCTTGAATGGACCGGCCGAAACCTCTCCTTTTGCCACAATATCTTACGAACATTTCTAGAGGGTATCTTACTGTCTCTTAAAAGTTTAAATGCTTTCTTTTGTTTTTCGTTAGTAATCGCTTATAATACGCTGAATTCTCTAAGCTTAACCTTTAGAATCCAATATTTTAACAAGCCGGAGGAACAAAGCTTTTGGAAACATTATGGGAAAAGGAGAAAATGCTGTTTATCAGCATTTTCTCCTTTCCCCACAATTTTCCCACCCTTCCAGAGACAAATTACACCTCTTGAACCAACGTTATTGTCTGCTAATGCTTTCAATGAGACGGGTCTAACTTAGATCTTTCGTGAAGAGTTAACTCTTTACCACACAATCCCGAGTTTAAACAACCCTGGAAAAGAAACCTTTTGAAAACATTGTGAAAAAAGGAGAAAATGCTGGTAACCAATATTTTCTCCCTTTTCCACAACGTTTTCTACTTTATCAAAGGCAGATTCCATCATTTGTGCCACATTGAATTTGTTGTCTGCAAATGCTTTCAAGTTTGACCCGTCTGAAATTTTTTGTTTGGTAAAGAGTTAAACATATTTTATTTGCTTCCATAATCCATCACGCAAGACTTCTAAAACATCAGGCTTCATCATATTTTCTAAAAAAGATGGATTAAAACAGAAATTGAAACTAAAAGTTCTTCCTCTTAAACCTTTACCACACATGCTCGAGCTTTATCGACATTCATAATGACGGCTTTTGAAGTCATTGTGGGGAATGGAGAAAATGATGATAACAGGATTTTCTCCTTTATCGGTGTTCTACCCTTTAAAAGACAATTTTCACTATTTGAAGAACATTTAGTTTGCATTCTGCCAAATCTTTCATTTTGTCGTCTGGTCAAGAGGAAAAGAAGGGCTATTTAGATTTCTGGTCGCGAAAATCAACTCTGATATAAATTATACGATATTTTTTTTTTTCAGAGAGATTGGGCGACTGTATTCCATACAAAGGTGGAATTTTTGCGTTTGAAAAGCGGATTATCGTTTCGTAATTGACTAAGTTCTCCGTCTATTTTGTGGAATTTAATATGTAGTCATCGTGCTAATTTGAATACGATTCGACATAATCGAAGCGTGTTTCGACATATTCCTCGTACTAGCCTACGGGTAATTTTGCTGCAAACTCTTAAGAACTTCTTTAGAGGCTACGTATTCTATATAGGAAATGCCATCCTTTATTTTTTTTACTTTTTTTTTTTTTTTTTTTTTTCTTTTTTCACACTTCTGTCTCCGATCTTTTGATGATCTGTGAGATATCTCGAACTGAAATCCGCAATAACACAATTTTGTAGTTTTGTTTGATCATCAAAATTCATCAAAATCTGAATAGCCCCCTTTAAGTTTTTTTTTTTTAATTCGATCGTTACTAAACAAATTGAGTCATGCTCTGGGAAAAAGGACTTTAGTGCATCTCCGTGATGTATGATACTTAGCAAATTTTCACATGATTATGGATCCATAAAATTGATTTTACATTACAAGCCCCTGAATCATAAGTTATCTACATTGATCCTTTGACATGCAGAAAATTGACAAATAGCAAAAAGGATCTACCCAGGTCAGCCTGCGCGGACTGCACATGCTGCCCTGAGTCGATACGTTTTGCAGATTCATTAAGCCCCCTTTTCATAGGTTATATGATCAAAACCAACGCATTTACAATGACAAACTAGATATAACTGAACTGTTGGAGTCTCTCCTACTGAGAGCAAAAAAAAAATGGCGGGAAAAGGTGAAAATGCTGGCTCCGGCATTTTCACATTTTTCCATCGTGTCTTCAGGACGTTTCTTCCTTGAGATCGTTAAAGTATGGATTTCTTTTGGAAAGAGTTTAAGTCATCGATCTGATATTTGAGTTTTGTGTGTGTGTTTGTTTTTCTGTTTAACGCCATGTTCAGCCATTTATCAGATGACGTAATTTTTAATTGTCCAAAATGACAGAAGATCTTTTTGCAGACGACACATTAAATATCACACAAATAATGGGATATGTCTCTAAAGAGGAAGAAAATATTGTGAAAAGAGGAGAAAATGCTGGTTACCATCGTTTTCTCCTTTTCCAACAACTTTCTCAAACAGTCTGTTCCTCAGGTCTGAGACTGCTTGATAAATATTGAAAAATTTTAATTACCGTAGGCCGCGAGTGAAATACCGAGTAAAATTCCAATTACAGCCCTCATTGTAAGAGTGGAACTTGGCCCAAACGACTGGAATTGCGACATATGCATGGGTTTAAGTACCGTCTGGCAGTGATAAGAAACAATGAGGTCAAAGAAGGGTCATTCCTCATGCAACATGTTCGGCAGGTTTTAAAGACAAGTGTCACGGTTCCCCCAGCTATCTATGACCTCTCATCCATCCCGAATCAGCTATTTTTCAAAAGGTATTCTAGTTTGAATATCGACACTCTTGTGTTGTTCAATATGAAGAGAAGTATTGTAAAGGTAGCCTCAATTCGGTGTTCACACGAAGCGCAATAAGCTATCTTCAAACAAGAAGCCACCAAACCGGGTAAGTTGCAAAAAGGCCACGTTCGGGGAAGCCATTGAAGACTACGCTACTCAAAGACAATTGCATCGTAACCGGTAAGTCTTGATTTTAATTTCGCAGTTGGACGTGCCAGATTGTGGCGGCTACGAGGTTTAGAGATTTGATACAGAAAACATCAATGAACGTGACCTTTATGGTGTAGGTAGTGTCATGGTATGGGCCGGAATAAATCACAGACAAAATAGAGATATTATCACCTTTGGAAGAAATCGGACAGCTGACTGATACTGCGACGAAATTCTTCGTCCAGGCCGTGAGACTAAGTTGTTTTTACAACAACACGGTGTCCGCACACTTACATGATCTGCCAAATCCCCGGATCACTTGCCCATGGAGCATTTGTGAGATCACCTGGGACAGCAAACTTGTACGAAAATGTCACGACGTCCAAGATCTTGAACAAATCCCTATGCATATTGTTAGAACTATTAACTAACATGAGGTGTAAGTGCGCTGCTATCGTTACTCATAGGGGAGTTCACACACGGTACTGACTGTAACATTTCCTATTACAAATGTCGTCAATTTCAGTCACTTCACTTTCCAGAAGAGTTTGATTGAATTTCACATCCTCTACTCAGTTAACTCTTATCATGCTAAATGAGTGACATGGAACTTTGAAACCTGAATTTTCCTATTTCAAACGTATTTTTGAGAAAAGATATCTCGTAATCTGACAGTTTTGATCTAATATCAGACTGCACTTGTTGTGCAGTCTGATCTTAATCTACACTGTCCGCTAAAGGTCCTTGAGTCGCGCTTCGCAGCCAAAGGGTAAAACAAGATATTGTTCACCGACGACAGTTTTTTCCTCCGTAAACCCCGTACAACTAATTCATTCCCAAAAATATCAGTTGTTGCAAGACGTGTTTCCCTCCTAGATCCCAGACTTTAACAGCCCTCTAAAAGAGGGCTCTAGAAAACATTGTGTGAAAAGGAGAAAATGCTGGTTACCAGCATTTTCTCCATCTCTCAGTTTTCTACCATTTCAAATTTAAAATATTTAAAATTCTATTGTTCCAGTCACAATTTATGTGCCGTATGTAATTGCTTTAAGTCTGGAGGCACTTAAGTTGTTGTCGTCTGGTGAAGAGAGAGACATGGCTCAAGAAATGTAAACAAGATTGAAAATTGTCGGCGTTCTTGCTTATCAAGGGCTTTTGCTGTATTCGATTCAGAATGAGTTCACTTCTTATTAATATTCTGTATGTTGTTGTTGTCGTTGTTGTTACTTTTGTTGTTGTTCTTCTTCTTCTTGTTTTTCTAAATGATTTTCTTTCTTTTTCCTCTTCTTCTTCTTCTTAATCTTCTTGATCCTTTTCTTCTTCGTGATCTTGATCATCTTCTTCCGTTTTCTCCTACACGAGAAGCATTCTTGGAGAACTTGGGCAATGTATCGTATAATTGTCAAATAGATACATAGTTAAAATAAATAAATAAATAAATATTCAAACATAACACTGCAAAAAACCGGTGTATTATTGAAAGATTCATCAAATTACGCGGAGTTAGCGACAATCCAGCTTCTTAGATAGTTGACGTCAGCATAAACACCCGGATAGCCATCGAATCCACACCCGTAACCCCAGCTCACGACACCTGTACATAGAGAAGTTAGTTGGAGACATGCTCTGGCAAAATGATACTTAATGCATCTCCGTGATGCATTATACCAAGCAAGTCATCATACAATTGTAGCTCCATAAAATCCTTTTTTTTTTTTTTTAACAAACGACAGGATATGGCGATAGAATGGTCCTTTGACATGCAGAAAAGTGACCAATAACAAAAGGTTTCAACCGAAACCAGCAGATTGCGCAGACTGTCATGTGTCAATATTTTTTTGCAATTAGTAAAGGCCCGCCGGGTAGCTCAGTGGTTCAAGTATCTGACTCTTGACTGGTGGTTGAGAGTTCGATACCCGGTTGAGGCAAACTTTCTTACCGGCGATCTTTCGCCGCTCACCTCTGATCCATGTGAGAAAAGAAACCTGGAAAGAAAGGTGTGTCAGTAATAGTGAGAGAAAGCCAGGAAACACATGCGTAATGCATTGACCGCTGTGATATGACCTAAGCTGTTAAAAACGGCGTTAAACTGCAGTACAAGCAAACACAAGTTGCATAAAGCCCCTTACACAGAGCATGGCTCTTGAACCTTAAAGCACAAGCATTTGCTTTATGACAAGCTTCGCCTTCAATACCCTAAAATTTAAGACAAGGCATCCAACTGTATTACATGCCTAACACCAACCACAGTATTTTCACATACATGTATACCTAAACTCGAAGGGAATTGATCGATACGTACGTCGTGTTCTGCGACCAGTCAGAGATCTTTAGCAACACCCCGTTTTTCCAAGTTTCATTGACCAATAAAATGCGTTCAATATATTTACTGCGGTATTATAATTTCCATCTTAAGATAGGAAGAGAAAAGTTTTTTCACCTTCAAAGTTTGTAGTTAAATACTCGCTGAATAGTTATCCGTTTGTTCCATATCATTCATTAGACTGAAGATAAATTACCGTGTGAGGATTCATTGCTCTCTCACGCTGATCGTTGTTTCGACGACGGTTATGTTGGAAAGCAGCCAGGAAGCTTCACGCAGTGCAGCTTCCACATTTCAAGCAAATAGAAGCAAATTCTCCTTTTTGTATGGATAATGTTTTTCAATGCTCTTTATATGTTTTTTTCTTAACAACATAGCCACGAAGTTACATTATTGTATTTGAACACAAATGGGTTCATGAAGTACTTTGATCTACATAGCACATGTGAATTTACTTACCGACCAGAACTGTTTTACCATTTCGAGTTGCGACCAGAGGACCGCCTGAATCTCCCTGAAACAACGTGATCTTTTGTAATCCTTGATGGTTTTAAGCAACTTAAACTCTATTTCAAACATTAATGAGCCACGCTCTGGCAAAAGGGGGCTTAATGCATCTCCGTGATCCATGATACCAAGCAAGTCGTCCATTTTGTATGACAACCGACTGATTCATGAGGTACACTGGTCCTTTGAAAATTGGCCAAAAGCGAAAAGTTCCGGCCGAGGTCAGCCTGCGCAGCTTTTCGCAGATGCATTAAGTCCCCTTATCACAGAGCGTAGCTCGTGGTTTTTTTTTTTTTTTCGTTATTGTTAATGTTGTGCTGTTGTTGGTTTCTGTTTTCGTTTTTGTTAATGTTGTGCTGTTGTTGGTGTTGTTTTTGAAAATATTTGATTTTAATATAGGTAATGCCATTACTGTCACACTGCTTTAAGTTTGATAAAAATGATAATACATAAACACGAATGTGAGATTCTATTTATCACATAGAACAAACGACAGACAAACAAGCATCCTGCATCCTCACCTTCAGGCTACATACACAAAGTTGAAAAAGCGGCATAACTTGATAGATATTTACCCTTATTGTTTATGTTTCCCTTTTGATAGTTAACAACTTGTCCAAGTTTTAAGTAAACATTTTCGCTAATAACAAAGATGTTGTAAAATGTCAAATATATTGCATGACGACGACACAAACGACGAAGATGATGACATTGGGGCTATAAAAATACAATGTCTCTAAAAACAGCTGAGCTAAAAGTTCTCAGTCGAAAAAGGGGCATAACTAATTACTTTGCCAAAAATATTTTAGTGGTTACCTTCCTCTGTTGTACTGATATAAATTCCACTTTTAATAGTAAACGAAAAGTTCAAGTTTGAAGTAAGTATTTTCATTAATGACAGATATGATAAAATGTCAAAGGTTCTGAATATTTAAAGCAATAAAAAAGGGCGTAAGTGTGTCAAAATATTTTGATGGTTACCTGCCCTGTTATATGGGTACCCCATTTGACAGTAAATAACTTTGAAGTAAATATCTTCAGGAATAACAGAGATACAAAAAAATATCGAAGTTTTTGCACGACGACAATGACGCATATGCTATGACAATAGCATGGCGTTTTCTTCGTAAACAGATCTGCTGTAAATGCCACTTTTCAACTTTCGCATTTAAAGTCTATGGCATCTCTGTGTTGCCATGATCAACCAAGTTTGAAAGCCGATTTTCATGAACAAGAGGGCCGTTGGACCTAAAGCCCTAATCTCAGTAAAGTCATCGAGGATTGATAAATTTGAAGAGCTCCTGGTTGTGATTACAGAAAACACAAATGAGCCATGCTCTGGAAAAAGGGGGTTCAATGCGTCTCCGTGATCCATCAATCCAAACGAGCCATCATATATTAATGGATCCATAAAATCCATTTTGTTGAACAATCGACTGAATCATGAGGTACACTGGTCCTTTGACATGCAGAAAATTTGCCAAAAGCCAAGAGTTTTGACCCAGGTCAGCCTAAATACCTATGGAGATCAAGATCAGATTGCACTGAATGTCAAGTCTGATCTTCGATGTAAAACGCCCACCAGTTACTTAACTCTTGACCACACATTCTCGAGTTTAAAGAACTCCAAAAAACCTTTTGGAAAAAAAGAGAAAATGCTCTCTTTTTTACCCCACAATGTTTTCTGCCTTTTCACAGCCAATAACTAACATTTCAGCTAAATCTAACTGGCCGTTCGCAAATGTTTCAAATAAGACAAGTCTAAAATTTCATCGTTTTTTAAAGATTAACTGGTTTTCAATGGCTCATGTTACACACTTTAATACATATTTGGTACTATATGCTCCGACTTTGCTATGGGTCGAAATGGTTATGGGCCGAGATGTCATATCTGAACAATTCTGACAGGAAGAAATAAGGCATATATATCAATCAAATACATACTTATAACTTCAGAAACGAGGTGCACAGTAATTTTACGAAAATTAAAATACTGTCGAGGTTTTGAGACACCTTTTTCAGAGAAAGAGCACATCGTCTGCGTAAAGTACGCTATCATTATTTGTCATTCACATGGTCTGTAGAAAAAGGCTAAACGAACGATACCGATTAGTGCTCGGCAACAGCACTCGTCACAACTCGGTCGATTGCGTACCTACATCAAAACATTTGATCAACGATCACCCGAGGTTTGCCAATTGTTTCTTTCACTGTTAAGCGCACGAATTTGCAGTTATGAATAACCTCACGAGGGCCCCAAATTCTCAGTCAACACTTTCGTAGGATTAAAATCGCACATCTATCAACATTTGTTGTGAAAGTAAACCCTACTGTGATGTTCAAATCGAAATATTTTATTATTTAAAGGGGTAGTTTCCTTCAGCGTAGTGAGATGGATTGCAGGCGGTACTTTTCACTTTTACTCGTTTTTTTTTTTTTCCCGTAAATGCTTGACTCGGGTTTTTCCGTAAATGCTTGGATGGGGTTGAAATTTTGGTATACGATTCCTATGGCCTCGGGCTTGGCAAGCCAAGCCCAGGCTAAAAATGATAATACGTAAACACTCATGTAAGATCCTCTCTTTATCAGATGTAGCTTTGAATGGAAAAGGTAAAATCTGAAATACAATTTGCTGTAGCAATTTGCTGAAGTAGCCAGCTGTTAACCCTTTACCACACAATCCCGAGTTTTACCGATCTTGAGGAAGAAGGTTTTTGAAAACATTGTAGGAAAAGAAGACAGTGCTGATAACCAGCATTTTCTCCTTTTCAAACAATTATTTCTACCCATTCAAAAACTTATTCCACTGTTTGAGCTACGTAAATTTGACGTTTGCAAATGTTTTGGATTTGAGCAAGTTCCAAATTGTGTCGTTTTACTAAAGAAGTAATATTGCGGTGGTGAAGTATTGTGCGAGGACGAAATGTGCTGTTAAAAGAACTAAGTACTGTGTTGTTCACTGTAGTTGTCTACTTAAATAATAATGTTTTGTAGTAGAACATTGCTGGAGTATTAAAGTTGACAGTTTAGTCTTGCAAAAGGGGCCTAGATCATCTGCGATGCGTCATACCAAGCAAGTCATCACATAATAATGGATTCATAAAATCAATTTTGTTGGACAACAGACTGAATCAGGGGACCTATATGGTCCTCGGAAGTGCAGAAAATTTACACATAGCAAGAGATTTCGACCCATATCAGCCTGCGTGGGCTGCGTAGGCTGACACGGGTTGATACTTTTTGCAGATGCATTAAGCCCCCTTTTCACAGAGCATGGCTCATTTGTTATGTTGAAGAAGTTAAGTGTTCAAATACATGTAGTAAGCACGTTAACGGAGTACCTGACAGGCATCCTTTTCGCTCTCGCCGCAGCACATCATTGTGTTGTCCAACCAACTGGCATCATAGCTTGTGGCTTTACAGTTGTCAAGAGACAGGATAGGTTTGGACACATAGTGTAGAACGTATGGGGAAACACCTTTAAAAGAAAGATATTAGAATAGCATAATCTGGAACCATGAAAAAGAGAAAATGGTTCGAATTATGGGTGGATAGACTGATGATTGGTCAGTTTAAAACTCATAATCCTTTGTTACTTTTCCCTAACAAAACTAGGTCTATATGGTTATCTGTAAAGGTATTGTGTGACAGTAAAATGGTGTCAAACATAAATTCAATCATTCTTCCTCCTATTTACAACGTCAGTTCACTATTTCCAAGGATCTTTCGTGTAAACAATGAACTGAAGTTTAACTAAGCAAATGATATACGTGTATAAATTTGAAAGAATTTAAACTCAGTAAAGAGGGTAAATATCGAAGCCCTAACAGTGACAACGGCAGATTTGGGCTGCCTTTCAATATACTGCGTAGGCACGAAATTTGCATACTTAGTTTAGGTAAGCAAGCAACGAGTCTGAAACAAATTTCACCAAACTGCATAACTTCATGATTTGAGTAAATACCTGCATTACTTTATGCCAGCTCATAACTTTGGGTAAAGAAGGAAATTTGTTTTATTTTATACCTGAAACTTTTCCGGCTCGAATACATGCGTCGCATGCAGATAAATATCACAAACGACAGAACCAAAAAAAAAACAGTGTATCTACACAGTAGATAAATCACTCGTCAAAACTCGGCCGATTCCGTACCTACACCTAACCTCGTCAGTATAAAGGAGGTTTACATTTTGAAATACTAATTAAATGATCTTAAACATGGCGGTGCCGTTGTAAATCGCTTAGCAACGACATGGATTACTAAGGTGAAGTTATTCACATCTATCAATCTGTCAATGAAAGCTTCAAACGGAATTGATAAACCACGCTTAAATTTGAAAGTAAAAGCTGTTTGCCGACGGAAATATTTCAGAAAGATGTCGATTGACAATTGTGACTAATGTTTCCTTCATTAAGAGAAGCCGTACAATTTTGATGACGGTAAAACAGTGTACTTCCGGCGAAGTAATGTACCGAGCTGCATATCAAGCTATGTGATACAGCCGAGGGATTTGATCACCGAATCACCCGCGGTTTGCTGAATGAGTGTCAAATAGGGTTCAAAACATGGTATGATGACGTAATTCACGCGCGGAAAAGGTACGTATTGATAAGCGATTTGATCGGCCAAAATTACGCTATGACAGTTATCCGCCATTCACAAAAACGAAGTTACTAGTCATTACACTATTGTTTGTTTTATTTTGTTTACCAATTTACGAATAGACTGTCAATAATTATAAAATTTTGTCGTTGAAAGTCATATATATATAATAAAAGGAATATTATAAAGCTTGTATTTACTTCTCTCTGGAAGAAAATTTTGACATCTTGCTCGACCTTCGGTCACGCACGATATCAGATTTTCCCACGCTGCTCGAATCAAATACTTGTTAGCACCTGGAAAGTTACTACAATATAATGTTCCGTATATATACAATCCCACATAACTGCGTAAATCTACGCAGTTTATTGAAACGCAGCACTGGTGTTAACATGTTCACCAACAACTGGTAAATGTGGAATCAAATTAGCCAGGGTTGTAACGCACCATTCGATTCCAATGTACCCCACCCAGATACTGTTCCGGTTTCCCCTTGGAAGTAACCAGTCTGCGTCAACTCTATTGGTCTTGCCCATGAGTTTGATTCAACGTAAGAAGGAGATACATTTACAATAATTGTGGCGACGTCATTGGACAGTGTTTGGGTATCATAGTTCTGGTGTATTGTAATGCTATCAGCTGTAAACTGGAGCACACCAACGTCATTCAGGTTTGATCTGTCATGAAGGCCAAGCACCACACGAAGTGATCGGATCTCGAAACTTCTACAATGTGAGCAAATATTTTTGTCCAAATAAATGGGTAAATATTCTTAAAAAAAAAAAAAAAAAAAGACTTTTGGATATATCTAACATGATTTCAAAATTTTAAATGACAGTTTTATACAGCACTGTCTCCATTTACCACATGGTTAGCAGAATCATATCTTTCTCAAGACATTGATGTAATTTAACTTTTCATTTTCTTTTTTTCAAAGACCTAATCGTCTAAATCTAGGATATAAATCACTTATGATCACATGCTTTAACAAATGACAAGCACTGCTTCTTTACCAAAAATGCATAATGTCCAATATTTTGCTACTGCTAGGTCCCTGTTTACCAGTCGTTCTCTAACTCGTTTCTAGTTCTAAATTCCTATATTAACCATCTTGGTCTGTATTCACCATCCATTCTTAATAACATTCCTATCATTGATAACATTCCTAGTCTTATTCTCATAGAGTTTCTACATTTGAATATCACAAAACCTGTTGGTTTAGCGAATCAGAAATTATATTACTTTTTTAAGCCTAAAATAAGACTAAGACTGCAATTTAGGATGGTTGGCGAACACGGAACCTGATTTGCCGCGAAAGAAGGTATCGTCATATCAGATGGCGAGTCTTTTATTCAAATTTTGAACAAGACTTTAATAATATTGATGAATAGGAACCCTAACTTTTGGAAAAATAAACAGTGTTTTTCTTTTGTGTGGAGAGAGAGAGAGAGAGAGAAAGAGAGAGAGAAATAAACGGTTTAGTTTCGTCATAACTAGTACTGGTAAAACGAAGAAACTCTATATTTATACGACTGAAATAATGTTGAAAGCGTCATAAAACACCATTAAATCGATAATCAAGGTAAAAGGTTTCGGGACAAACGTAACATGTTTTATGGAAGAAGAACTTTGGCCTACCTCAATCCCTCGACACAATGGGCTGCTGTTAGAATAGTGATTCTTACCGGAGAGTCAGTTTTTATCCACGTGGCCCCACAAAATACTGACCCAGAAAACATAAGAGCCACCTGAATTTAAAGAATTATTCTACATGTGCGTATAGATTAAAAACTCAAAAGGATAGAGAACATTCTGATTATCAGCATTTTCTCCTTTTTCCATAATGCATAGCTTCAAAAGCCTACTTTCTCACGGTTGTCAGAACATGGGATTGTTTGGTAAAGAAAAACCCATGTGCAGTCTAAACATACACAAACCTGTAACAAGTTACGACAGGATTCGGGGGAAAAAAAAGTCTTCTTTACTTGTTACCGTAAGTTGCTCTTTTAACCAGTCTGTTTGGGCAACGTTCTGTCAGGATGCTTTTTGCAGATGCATTGAATCCTCTTGTAACACAGCATAGCTTATTTGTATAAGCAAGCTCATTTTAATTTTTGCATCATTCAAGTACCTGAATCTGAGAAGCGTAGATTTGATTCTGTTTTTTTTTTTTTTTTTAATTTTTCTAAATGTATATTGTCAACATCGAAGCAAATTAAATTGATCGTATTGTATTTTATTTTTTATAATTTTGCCTCTGCAATCAGTAGCAAAAAGAATTTCATCAAAAGTCGCGTTCCAAGTAACTTGTATGTATTTTTCAGTGTGCAAAAAAAAATAATCATGCTGCTACTGATAATTCAGTTATAGGGAAAATTATACTAGTAGATCTGTTGACATTCGTATGACATTACCTCTCCAAAACCTAGTGGTGTTATTTTTTCTCTAAATATAGCGACGCCGACATTGACGTTCATGTAAAACACGTTTTCATGAAGAAGTTGACTACCTTTAAACAGCTACTTTTTGTAATATTAAATTGCCTCGAGTCTTAAAATATATATTTCATAGTTGATTTTATTTTGATTTAACTTCATATAAAGGTAGGTTAATTTTTTAACCCACAATAAATTCAAGAGTAAACTTCGAAATACAAGTTAGTCAATTGGCAATCGTAATTTACTATCTGATTAAATATTTATGGCAAAGGGCTGTATACATACTGCATATATATATACTGCAACCTTTCGGCCAAAAATATTTCTCTATGGCTCAACGCACGATTTAAATGCGAGTGGAAACTTCTACAATTTTTAGCTTTTAAAGGGTTTTGAGTATATTAATGTAATAAGTAATTATTACATTACAATGACTTGTAAAAAAGGTTTATCTCCATTGAAGAACTAATGACCTCCTGAACAACATTTACAGAGGAAGACTTTGAATGGATCCTTGTAAAATGAGGATAATTAGTTTAGGTAAAGATTTGATGTATATGCGTGTAAGTGAAAACGTTGTTACTAAAGGAACAGGTCCTTCATTTGCCCCCCCCCCCCCCTTTTTTTTTTTCAAAAAATATTTTATTTAAAAAAAAAGAGATACAGGAATAATAAATAAACGTTTGCTGTTCTTAATGGGGTAAAACGGTAGTATAGGAGTTCAAGAAACTTATAATTTAAATTTAAACGGAATAAATGCAGAAAACCACAACCAGTACAACGTTCATTTCAAAATTGGTCGGAATTCAAGAAATTGTATACCTGATACGGAAACTGTCCTTGAAGGGCTTCATTACCTCCAACAATTCTTGAATTTGGTGCAACATTAGAATCCTCAAGGATAGCTGAAAATATAAAGGATGACGGTTTAAATTGCAACATTACAGGCGAAGACTATCGAATTTTGTACAACACTAGAATCCTTAAGGACAGCTGAAAATATAAAGAATGACGCTTTTGACTTGCATCACCGCCTGCAATTCCTAAAATCCTCAAAGATAAATAAAAATTGACGTTTTTGACCTGCGACATTACCATCTACATTTTTTAAAAATTTTGTGCAACACTAAAATCCTCAAGGACAGATGAAAATATTAAGGATTATGTTTTTTGACATACAACATTACCGCCTACAATTCTCGAATTTTGTACAACACTAGAACCCTCAAGAATAACAAAAAATAACAATTCTTGAATTTTATTCAACACTAGAACCCTCAAGAATAGCTAGAAATATAAATGATGACGATTTTGACTTGCGACATTACCACCTACAGTGATAAGGATAGCTGAAATTATAAAGGATTACGCGTCTGACTTGCGACATTACCGTCAACAGTTCTTTTATTTTTGTTCAATACTAGAATCCTTAAGGACAGCTGAAAATATTAAGGATTACACTTATGACTTGCGACAATACTACGAACGATCTTTTAACTTTATGCTACTCTAAAATCTTCGAGGAGGTATGCAGTCACTTCGTACCATAACCAATTCGTACCATTTCGCTTATAACCATTTCGTACCATAAATTTACCATTTCGTACCATAGCCTTGCCATTTCGTACCAGGGTAGAACCTTCTCATACTATAACCTAACATGTAATTTAATGTGACAAAAAGTGGTATTTAATATATTTACTTGGTATAGACCAATGCTTTGGACCTTATGTTATTTACGGGATATTATCATAAATCAATTTAAAGAATCAGTATGCGATTGAGAAGATAGGTGTTTGGTCTGTTTGTTTGTAATGTTTGTCGCAAGTTGGATAATCAGAATTAGGAACAAACTGATCACATTAAATTGAACAATTAATCAAAGAATTATAATTGTTTGATTACCCTTCATTGTAAATTGTCTATTTCCTTTTTATCTTCTTTTTTGTATGTTTGTTTATGGGTATGTTTTGAAATTAGGTGGGCCTTCTATGATGCCACGACAGGGACAGGGTCAAACGTCAAGGTCAATATGACGATTTTTTTTTCTTGTGAATACATCATTTTGCACTATATTCATTTACTTAAATTACACACCTTACAAAAGCAGTTCTTTTTCCAACAACTCTTAGAGAAACTGCTATGAAATCATCTTTGGAAAAGGAGATAATCAGAAAATGTTACTGGCATAACTTCTTGAATAAATATCTAATTTGAATAAATAGCGTTTTTTTTTTTTTGTCTTCTTCTTCTAATATCTTCATAGTTAAAGTTTTTCTTAGTCGAAACTTTGTCATAGGTCTCAAAAAAACATGGTACGAAATGGTATGACTATGGTACGAAGTGGAAAAATTATGGTACGAAATGGTATAAACTATGATACGAAATGGTAAAATAATGGTACGAAGTGACTGGTACGAAATGGTTTTGGTACGAAACGTCCGTAATTCTTCGAGGACAGCTAAAAAAAAACTCGAATAAAGAATGACGCTTTTGACTTGCGACACTACCGCCTACAATTCTTGACTTTTTTTTTTTTTTTTTTTCCAACTCTAGAATCCTCAAAGATAGCCGAAAATATAAAGGATGTCGCTTTTAAATTGGGACATTACCGTCAAAGATTTTTGAATTTTGTGCAACACTAGAATCCTCAAGAATTGCCGAAATGTAAAGGACGACGCTTTTGACTTGCGACATAATCGTCAAAGATTGTTGAATTTTGTGCAACACTAGAATCCTCAAGGATAGCTAAAAACAAACTCGAATAAAAGATGACGCTTTTGACTTGCAACATTGCCACCCACAATTCTTGAATTTTGTGCAACTCTAGAATTCTTAAGGGCAGCTGAAAATATAAAGGATGACACTTTACCTTGCGACTTTACCGCTTACAATTCCTAAATTTTGTGCAATACTAAAGTCCTCAAAAATAGATAAAAATGACGTTTTAGACTTGCGACATTACTGCCTACATTTTTTTTTTTTTAATTTTGTGCAACACTAGAATCCTCAAGGATAGCTAGAAAATTTAAAGGATGACACTTTTGACTTGCGACAATACCGTCGACATTTTTTTTTTTTTTTTTATTTTGTGCAACACTAGAATCCTCAGTAATAGATGAGAGATAAAAGATGACGCTTTTGACTTGCGACAATACCGTCAAAGAGTGTCGAATTTCATGCCATACCAGAAGCCTTAGGGATAACTTTTGACTTGCGACATTATGGCTGAGAGAGTTCTTTCATTCTTCGCAACATATAGATGATCAAGAGCTGTTAGTAAAAGAGGCAAAGGTTACAATATATTTGTGTCTAGAGACAACATTTTAACCTCATCGATATTGAAAACATTTGCAGATAAAGAATTAAATTAAGTTAGAATGACGGAATTATACCTTGAAAGGGTAGAAAACATCTTGAGGAAAAACCGCTGTATCTTTCCGTTTTCGACATTGTTTTCAAAAGCTTCCTTTTCCAGGGTCGTATATGCGTCGTTTGGTATGGGGTAACTATTTCGACAATTTTTCTATTGTTTTTGTTTGATTTGTTTAGCTGCTATGATAATCTATCTCTTTATATCAGGATTTCGTCTATCAGCATGCCAATCCTTTAACACGTTGTGACGAAAGAAGGAATTGGTCGTTACAATCAATTTTTCCTTGAAAACATTTGTTTTTATCTGTTTTCAATATTTCAATTAACTGAACATCCATAACTGAAACAGAGTTTTACAAACCTCTTCTGCAGCAAATTCGTTTCCAGGAGATACTAAATTAACTCTTTACCAGACGACAAAATCTTAAACTTGTCCAAATTGAAAGCATTTGCAGACGCGAATCCAACTTTGGCTCAAATGATGGAATTTACCTTTGATAGGGTAGAAAATGTGAGAAAAAGGAGAAAATGCTGGTTACCAGCATTTTTTTTTTTTTTTTTTTATTCTTCCTCAGGGTCGTTAAAACTCTTCATTATGTGGCTAAAGGGTGTACTGTTTACTAGACAACAACATTTTAACTTAAAACCGACGACAAATTAAATGTAGCTGAAATGATGCAATTTACCTTTGAAAAGTAGAAAACATTTGGGTAAAATAAAAATTTCTATAAATAAATAAAAAAAAATCTTTAAAAGAAAATGGTAGACAGCGAAAGAGGTACTAGAATATCAATATTGAAATTCTTTTTTTAAGTTGAGTGTGAAGAGAATCGATGAAAATTAACCACGCCAGTAACTGCCTGTTTTTCCTCGTTCTTTTGCATATTGTTGAATAGGGACATTTTCAATTAGATGAAACTTTCAAGAATAGATGTACACGTTAATCTAACTCATTGGAACAAAGCAGTTGTTGCTTAAAATGGTGTGTCTGAAAATATATGTAGACTGTATAGTAATGGATTATAGAGTAACGCAAAGAACTGTAAGATACGTCCGCAGTACAAGAAAAGGATTATATCGTATGTATCCCTTATAATATCCATTTACTAAGGTGTTAATAAGTGCCCGGCAGAGCTCCAGATAGAGGGAGTGATTTTTATTTCAAAATTGAAAATATTAATCACTCTCCACTGAACCCTATGTTATGGGTGCTCATTAGAATCGTCTCATCGAGACGATTCTAATGAGTACCCACAACACAGGGTTTGGAAAAGAAATAATGGATTTAGAATACGATCACTCTATTTTATCTGGAGGTCTGGCCAGGGGTATCGATTAACGGTCGTAACAATGTATATTAGTGTCATAAATAGGTCTGTAAAAAGGCCCGCAAAATAAGCAGATCCTAATTTTTTACCTATTTCAAACTACAATTTATTCATTAGAGATTAATACCTAGTAGTATGTCAAAAGCCACCTTATACAGTTACGCTACAAAAGATATAAATAATTAAGAAATTCATACAAAAGAAAAAAGAAGAATAGAAGAGACGAAAAGAATAAAAAAGAAAGAATGTTTCCACTGGATACCCCCTTTTTCTATAATACAATACCGTTGGCTGCTTCAAATAGAGCTATGCATATAAGTAGGTATTTCATCTTTTATTGCAGTTTCCTAAAGCCCAAATGGTGTGATAGTACTGTCAACTCAGATAGTGTTGAAGAACCGTTGACCTTTGTTTATTATATGGACATTGAGTGTGTCGTTGTTGGACGGGTCATTCAATGTCACGAGGAGATTTACTGTTAACTCTTTCACTACTAATGACGACTTGACTACCTTTTGCGGACAGCGTAGATCAAGATCAGACTGCACAGATCGTGCAGTCTGATCTTGATCTATGTTGTCCGCTACTCTATTTTTAAAGTATGATGAATGTCATTTTAAATGGTAGTGGAAATCTATTTTTAGAGCTCGGAAAAAACATGTAATTTCTAGAGTTAGTAGTGAAAGAGTTAAAGGAGCTGAATCATGGAATTTTTATACTGACACTTGACGAAGCTTAGTGCCATGTTTTCAATGAATGAATGAATGAATTAATTAATTAATTGGCTTTTTCGTTCCAGGTCTTTAACGTACGACAAAATTTTATACTTGTTAGGATTAAAGCATTTGTAGAAGAGAAATCAAATTTTGCTGAGATGATCGGATTTGCCTTTGAGAGGATAGAAAACTTTCTGGTAAAAGGCCGTGAGAAATTAATGCTAGTTTTAAGCATTTTCTCCATTTTCTCACAATGTTTTCAAAGTTTTTCTCACACAGAGTTGTTAGAACACGGGATTGTTTGGTAGATGATTGAGAAAACAAACGTGACCCTGTTAAGACTAAATTACCGTCTTTGACCCACTTCTATATTTTTATTGGTAAACCCAGAGCTTTGCTGTTTGTTTCTGTCAGATACATGCATATATCCAGTAGCCTAAACAAGAAGCTTAAAGGCACCTCAACCGATTGCGGTTTAGCTATTACCTTTCAAACACAACAACCCTAGAAGAATCACCGTGAAAATCAGGCCCTTTGAGTGGTAGACTAAGGTCCTTTATCTGGTCACAGGCTCACCTGGTTTTCCAGGCAATAAAATACTTGCACTCAGTTTCGATAGAAGTCACCAAATCAACCACAGTTTGCAGTGGTACGAAAGCAGTTCACAATATGCGACACCATCAGTGGGAAAAAGTGTTTGATTTGTAATGAAGGAATTCTGGCAGTTCTTCCAAGCCTTAGCCAAATAAAGGTGAATAATCACAGGCAAGGCATTAATACGTGGGCTGTCATGCAATAATATCTAAAACAACACGGAAAGAAGGATAGCGGGATAGGCTATTCACCAACCACTCTAAATTGCATTCTGTGCCTTGTTATCAAAGTTGTTCTACATTTCAAAATAACGCAATATCTGATAGGCTAAACCGTTTGAGTTAACCAACCCGAGGTTGCGTTATTTTTTTTTTTGTCAATTTCCGACTGACTAACCAAAATGGTTTAGGCACTCGGAAAGTTACTTTTTAATTTTGGATTAGACTAAGAAATACAATTTAGAATCGTCGGTGAATGCTGGTCCTTGCCTTGTTATTAGTTTAAAAAAAAAAAAAATGACGAGTGTACTACTAATTTTAATTCTACAACACAAAGTACTAGAAAAGTTCAACGAATTTGATTCCTTTACATACCAGCTTTAAAATAAGGGAGTGATGCAAAAGATAGTTTTGACCAATTAGATTCGTTCAATAGGCCATATTTACGAATCCGTTTGGTCAAAACTAATTTTAGTATCAAGCCATTATATCAAAGCCGGTTTTCAATTTAATTACTCGGTTATTAGGCGGTCAAGTACGGCAGGTAATTCAGTTGGTCACCCTACGTTATATTTTAAATTATAGAATGCGAAGCTTGTCGACATCCACGTGCCTTTGATTTAATCACAAACACTGAGACACGATTGCACGTCAAACAATTGATTCGTTCACAGTGAATGGGTGTAAAGCATATGATAGGTTGCAAAACTTGAGATTTTCAATCTAAAACACAAGCGTATTATTTATTCTCAGATGCCCAATTGCCTTTCTAGGAATGACAGAAACATTTCTTTTTATAGAATCAAATTCGATCCCTGCATGGGTAATATAACAAATACGTGTTCTACCTGCTTACTTGTGAATGTCTGTTCAGTCGTTGTGGTATATCTATATTGCATCAAATGAAACCTTTTGTATTATATCGCAAAAACGCTCTTATATAAATAGACTTATTAATTATGTCCACTTAGTCATGCATATTGATGTATGTATATAGATGGCATTTATTTTGCATGCTTTGAAATTTATTCTTCTGACCGTTAAGCTTGTCTTTTTGTGAGTCAAATAGAATCTATGTCCTGATCTGTTCCATATATTTGTACTTGTCAAACATTTTCTGTCAACTTGTCCGCTTGTGTATTTTCTAATTTACTTATTCTGTAGACATGTCTTTACGTGTGAGCGATGCTTTTCGTTGTGTTACATATTCGACTGGTGCATTTATGATTTATATGATTTCTCAAGAAGAGAAGAAAGAAAATACTGGTACCAATCATTTTCTCCTATTCCCACAATGTTTCCTATTCTTTCAGAGCAAACTCCCCTCATCTGAGCTTCATTCGATTGGTTGTCTTGAAGTGCTTTCGAAATGAACAAGTCTAAACATTGACCGTCTAGTTACGGTTCACAAACATCAATATTCTATAACTAACTAGATCTATATGGGCCATGCTCTGGCAAAAGGGGGCATAATGCATCACCGTGATCCATGATACCAAGAAAGTCATCATCTAATTATGGATTCATAAAATACATGTTGTCTTACAACCGACAGAATTATGAGGTAGACTGGTCCTTGGACACACAGAAAATTGACCAATAGCGAAAAGTTTCGGCCCAGGTCAGCATGCGCGGATACTTTTTCGCAGATGCATTAAGCCCCCTTTCACAGAGCATGGCTCATATCAAGTTAAACAAAGGTGAATTATTTTCAGCAGAAAAACATATATCCTTTTCGCAGTGATGCGCAAAATATCATGGAAAAAGAAGCGATTGCTTGTAACAAGCAACTGTTTCTTTCTGACGGTATTTTTAAATGCTGTCTTATGCAGATTAGAAAAGAAACGTCGTATCCGCTTTAAAAAGGGCGATTCAGTGTTTTATTATCGAGTAGAACATTAAAAATATTTCAATCAGTTCTGTAGGGCAGTAACTGGAAAACCATGAATAATAATTAATATAAAAAGGAGAAGTGTAAGAAAAAAAAAAGGTATTTCCTATAAACGGGTTAAATAGCCTCTTATGGTAATTTCAGGTTTCGTGCCAGAAATGCGCAAAGGCTTGTGAGAGTGCCACATGATCAGAAACACAGGTTGACTGTTGGACTGTATCCAGTTGAACACTGACGTCATATCTGGTCCGGTTAAAAATAGCCGGACTTTACTATTGCGAAACAAAAAATCCTGTTATTTAAACTCTAAAAGTGCACCTTCATTCTGAATGTAAAAGTCTGGATTCTTTGCACTAGCAGAAAACATTATATGAGCCATGTTCTGTTAAAAGGGGGCTTAGTGCATCTGCGAAAACTATCAACCCAGGTCTGCCCCAACGCAGTCTGCGTAGGCTGATCTGAGCCGATACTTTTTACTATTGGCAAATTTTCTGTATGTCGAAGGACCAGTCTAGGCCAGGCTTCAGTCGTTTGTTTGACAAAGTGGTTTTTATGTATCACTAATTATGTGATGTCCTACTTGGTACAATGCCTTACGAAGATGCAATAAGCCTCCTTTTGACAGAGCATGGCTCATACTTTTTTGTATTTTTTAAGTCTTTTACCAATTTATTTATTCACTCACAGCAAATAAATCTAAATAGGCCCCTTTAATCTAGACTCCCTGATCTAGTTTACTTTTCGCCATGTATAGAGATAATGTCACATCTAGGTTAGAGATGATCATGATTTGGGACCCATTTCTTATTAACCCTTATCCTGCTAAAAAAGTTAAATGATACCTCCAAGTCGATAGTAAAAACCCGTATGTTGCTATTTCAAAGTTATTTTTGGCGGGGAGATATGTCCTTATCGGACAGTGTTGATCTAAGATTAGACTGCATGTTCTGTGCAGTCTGATCTTTGTCTACACCGTCTGCAAAAAGTCATTGAGTCGCGCTTAGTAGCCTTAAGATTAAACCCTTTACTAAAAAATCCCGAGTTCTAACGAGCCGGACAAACACAGCTTTTGAAAACATCATGAGAAAAGGTAAAAAAATAAATGTTGGTAAACAGCATTTTCTCCTCTTCCAACAATATTTTTCTACACTTTTAAATACAAATTCCAACAAGTTAGTCACATTCAGTTTGTCGTCTAATAATGCTTTGAATTTGGACGGGTCTAAAACTGTGTCGTCTGATAGAAGAGTTTAGTCACGATTTCCAAAGATAAGATTTCTCTCTTTGTGTGCGTATATATGTCAAATCTTTAGAATAAGCGTGCCCCTGCTCCTAGCAAGGACCGCAACACCTCCAAAAAATAGCATTGCTACAGTAAAAATATCACAAAATTTCCCGTAGTTTGGTATAAACAATATTGATCTTAGTAGTTTTTTTCTCTCTCTCTCAAACTGTCCCTTTGCACAGTGTTACAACGCCATTTGACTGAGGGGAGGTTATAGAAAGTTACACTGCAAAAAAACGCTCAGGGATGGTTTAAAATCTGTTAAAGACATGACCTAGTCAGGTGACGCGAGCATGTTTTGACACCGACTAAGCCATGGTTTAATCGTGTTGCAGGTTATGCATAAGAACGCACATTGGAAGTTGGAACTTAAATCTCTCACAAATGAATAGCCTAAATAAGCGAAATAACGATGAAACAAAGAAATGTCTCCACTAGGGACAAAAACGCCCTAAATTATGTGCACACCATATAATGGATCTGCAGTAGGGATCGACAACGCTCTATATAATGTGCACACCACAAGTGTAGGTCCCAGAGTTTGTAACTGCGACAGGGACAGGAAACGCAAAGCAACTGTGCACACCATAGAATGTAGGCCCTGCTTAACGTCGGTATGGACAGAAAACGTTCTTAGCATTTTTTTTAAAAACAAAATTCAGACTGTAATGCTATTTTGAATTTGTGTGACGTACTTTTCCCCTTGACTCCAAAATTTCGCATATTCCTTGTAACAAGGGCATTTCGTACTGATAAGCGTGATCACAAAGACCGAACACCAATTAAGTAGAGTCTCTGTCTGAATGCATCTTCATGGTCCATTTACCAAGTAAGTCATCACATAATAATGGATCCATGAAATCCAGTTAGTCTAAAAATCGACTGGATCTGGTGGTAAAATAATCCTTTGAAATGCAGAAAACTCATAAATAACAGTCCGAGCAGGCTGACATAGCTCGATACTGTTTGCATTTGCATTAAGTCCCATTTTCACTGAGCTCATATATTTTTTCAAAAACACTTGTTTTCTTATCATTTGAACCTATCTATAGTATAAGTAACGGTCAATTTGACAACCACCACTCTCTCTCTCTCTCTCTCTCTCTCAACTTGGGTAAACATAGCGTTTTAACGTCTAACATGACGACAAAAGTTTAATGTGAAATAGAGGAAATTGAAAAAGAGCAGTAAAATCTGTCAAAAATAATGGAAACTATCTTCGAAAGAGTAGTAACCGTTGTATGAAAAGGAGAAAATGCTGGCAAAAGTTGCCTGCATTTCTCTTTTCCCTAAAAGTTTTTCTAAGGTATACACAGGATTGTTTTGCAAAGGGTTAAACCCTAGATAAGATAGACTTGTTCGTGATTTACTTTCAGCAATAATTATTCAAGTTTGTTATGTTATGCAAATAACTGAATTCATAAGTTGTGACGTGTTTCGAGACAAAAATACCAAGCGAGTGGTGTTTCGAAATTAATTAAAAAGTTTTGATAATTTCTTTTTCTGGTTTGTATTCAAGATTTCGTGACTGGCTGGCCATATTTTCTTGATGATTTAAAGGGAGTTTGCCAAAATTTTGAATTTGCTAGTAACCAGCAGTCAGTTCTAGCCTACTCATTTCCATGTATTAAAGTTAGTCCACGTAACTACAGCTCCCAAGCTTCCATACCACATTTTTTTTTACATAAGAATTATACGCAGTCCTTGGTGTATGGCCTGCATAGAATACCTAAATGGGTGCTGTATAGATACTTAAAATTAGACAGAATTTTGAAATGTTTTACTAGTGTAACTTACTTAAGTACTGAGAGAAAACAGAGGGGAAAACGTCGCATAATCTACACTGATTTAAGTATATTAATATACACATTACATTTTTTTAATCTTACACAAGTCTGAGATAAGCATTGTGTGACGTCATATAGCCTACGTGACGTTTGTATTATACTTCTTCCCCAAGAGTGATTCGGGTTCATAGAAAATATCGCGTGTGCATGCACAGGCCACTGAAGCTCCATTGGTCTCTCATGCCATACCGAAATTTTCATTGCTCGATCATCGAACACCGTTACTAATTATAGAACATTGGCGCATCTTCTCTATATCGCATATAATAGCACTATACGATATAGAGACGACATAGAGGCGATGTACCAATATGCTTTTTTTAGTAACAGTGTTCGATGGTCGACCAAAGAAAATTTAGGTGTTTTGTGATAGACCAATAAAGATTCAAATGCCTGTGGTGCATTTATCATTTTCTACATATATTCTTACCTATAACTCATAAAATATCGTAATGTGATAAAAATAATCTGACATTCGTCGGTGTTTGAGATAAAAATGTATTAAACTCGTCTAGAAAAATTTATTTTAGCTGGCCAGAAGCTCGTTTAATAACATTTTCATTGACGCGTTAAAGAGTCATCCTTAGGTTGGACACGCCTACAATTTTGTCGTCTGGTAAAGAGTTTAGTATAGCTATGGTCTGCAGTGATAAACATTTAGTCCGAAGAAACAGGCCGAGCCCGGTAGCGCAGTCGGCAACGTACAGGACATGAGACCAGGGTCTGTATTTACCAACCATTCTTTAGAACATTCTTATTCTCAAGTATTTTCTAATTTTGAAAGTAACACAACTCCTGATTGGCTAAACCAAATGGTTTAGCAAATCAGAAGTTGTGTTACTTTTGAAATCTGTAATTAGACAGAGGATGTTCTTGAGAATGCTTTGTGAATACAGACCCAGGAGGTCGCTGGTTGGAATCCCCAGATCGACCAATATGCCTTTCCAATGATTGATGATAGTCATTGCGACAGGATTAATTCCCCTCTTTCGGCTCACTATTGTTTCGACGATGGTTGTGTGGGAAAGCAACCAGTGGCTTATGAAGAATGTTGAACGAAGCACTGGTAGATAGAAAAATAAAACTCCAGGAAAGCACGGAATGGTGCACTGGTCACTGAAATAATGTTGAAAACGGCGTTAAACACCATACAAACACACAGACCGAAGGAACAGAACGAGTTGAAAGATGCTCTTTAGTCTATCTTATCTTGTCTATGTGGCCTTATAAATTTATGTATCAATATACAGATAGGGCCAACGACATTGTGCCCCCCTCCAGTAAGCCTGGATTTTATTTATTTTCCACCACGTTTCCTTTTCAAAAATTAAATACTGTACGTCTCATTACGGAACACATGCATTTATTATTGCCAAAGATCTATATAGTCCGTGATAAGGCCTGATCTTGATCTGCACTGTCAGCAACAGCGACAAGGATCGCCTGTAAGGTCAAAAGGATTAACTCTGTACCAACCGACAAAGTCTCAAGACTTGTCCAGACTGAGAGCATCTGCTGATGGCATATCAAAAATGGTAAAAAAGTTGGGATTAGCCCAAGAAAGAATCGAAAACATTGCAGAAAAAGGAGAAAATGGTTCTCCCTTTCCCACACTGTTTTCAAACGCTTACCTCCCTGGGCTCGTTAAGAACTGGGATTGTTTAGTAAGAATTTAAACAATAATTGAGCAGTGCTCTGGCAAAAAGGGGGTTTAATGCATCTCCTTGATACATGATACCAAGCAATTATGGATTTTATGGATATGAGTCGGTCGTTATACAACAATTACACATATTGTATAACGACCGACTCATTCATGAAGTACACTAGTCCTTTGATATGTAGAAAATTGACCAATAGCAAAAAATTTCGGCCCAGGTCAGCCTGCGCGGACTGCGCAGGTTGACCTATGTCGATCATTTTCGCATATGCATTAAGCCCCTTTTCGCAGAGCATGGCTTAATTGTTTTCAGCATGAATGTCTCGGTGAATAAACGTTTGGACTTGGGCCAAAAAATACTAATTTTGTAATGACGTCAAAACATCCTGACACTTGTTCCTTCCAACGTCCCTATCTAGTCTGGTACCCCGCCGTACTTCAAAAGTACGTCAGGCAAAGCGCAATAATGGCGGCCCCCGTTTGTAATATGCAGAAGTCACGGATTATTGTTATTTCACTTGATCAGATCCTACTTGAGACTGATTTGAAAAAAACAGATCGTTTACAAAAAAGTAATGGCAGTTTTTTTTTTAATTGTCGTTCTTATTTAGCGAGAAAAACTACGAATCAGAAATGCTTTAAGCATCCGAAATTTCAATGGACCGATATTACGTCCGAAAACAGGGCTACTTTTAAAATGATTCATAGTCAAATTTATATTTAAACCATATTCCAAAAAGCATGTTTTAGATATGGTAATTTATACTTTGTACAAAACTGATCTCATTTTATTCACGGATCAAATTGGATCACCCGAATTAAGAAAAACAGGAAAGCTTTTAGTGCTAAGATTGGGGTCACCATGCAGGCCGCCATTATTGCGCTTTGCCTGACCCTATAACGTAGTGGTAGGGGCAGGTAATCCAGACTACGTCTCTATCTAGATAGCAAATATTCTTTGCCCTCGACCCGTTTAGTATCACAGGCGAAACCAAGGGCACTTTGCGGGCGGTATAGATCAATATCACAGACTGCACAGAATATGCAGTCTGATCACGGATTTTATTGTTCGCTTGTCGATTCAGGCCTATTAGATAACCTTTGTTTTCAAGATTTCAAAGGACACGCTCCTCGGACCTGAACCTTCTTCTTCCTGACGAATGCAGGGACATAAACCCCTCGATAGCTACCTTAAAGTTCTTTTGAAAACGGTGCTTAATACTCTATAAAAATTAACGAATGAATGAGCGAACGAACTACTCGCAAGAGTTTAAACACACACACACACACACACACACACACACACATATATATATGTGTGTGTGTGTGTGTGTGTGTGTGTGTGTGTGTGTAACACCCATGCTCTGGCAAAAGGGGGCTTAATGCATCTCTGTGATCGTGATCCATGATACCAATCAAAACATCACACAATTGTGGATCCATAATAGCTACTTTTCTATAAACAACCAATCTAATCATGACTCAGGCTGGTCCTTTGACATAAAGAAAATCATCGACCAATAGCGAAAAGTTTCGGCCCAGGTCAGCCTTCGCGGACTGCGCAGGCTGACCTAAGTCGATACTTTTCGCAGAGGCATTAAGCCCCCTTTTCACAGACCACTGCTCACAATTATTCGAAAATTACACAATATAATTATGCTATCGTTCTCTTACGGAAAAAAAGGAATAAGAAAATAAGTTAATAAGTTGATAGATTGCTGGAGGATAAGCCAAAGACGCTCAACCAGCAGTTGGCAGTCTTGGAAAACAGTGCCGGAAAAAAGACAGCTGCTTGTTACAAACAGTTGCTCCTTCCCCAACAATGCATACCGCCCCGAAAAGACAAAACTTCAAATGTTCTAACCGTTTATGATATTTATAATTAGTAAGCTAATAATCTTCAGCTGGACCAACTTGACAAAACATGAATATTTATTCGTTAAAGAATTAAGAGAATTAAAATACAAAAGAACGATAACTCATCCATAAAAAATCGTAAATGAAACAGCTTATCGATACATCTCCCAAAGCATTTAAAGAAATAATTGTGTAAGTCAAAAATCAGACCGCATATCATGCGAAATCTGATCCGATCTTTAATCCAGGAATAAAATATACGAATAAAGTTTACCCGAAATACTACTGAAATTGTTCAGAGACAGAGAGAGAGAGAGAGAGACAGACAGACAGAGAGAGAGAGAGAGAGAGAGAGAGAGAGCTACGAAGTTATCATATTCCTAATCAAAGTCGCGAAACATAATAAAGTACTTATGACCAAACCACATGACTCTTTCCGCTGCCTATCAGTTTTCTCGTATTAACCGTTTGGCTGCTAAGCGCGACTCACTGACCTTTTGCGGACAGAGCAGATCAAGATCAGACTGCACAGAACGTGCAGTCTGATCTTGGATCTACACTGTCCGATAAGGAGATATCTTTAAAGAAAATCCCTTTGAAATAGCAGGATTTTGGTTTTTACTGTCAGCTTGAAAAATTTCATGTCACTTATTTAGCAGGATAAGGGTTAGGAGGATTTTTGATGTTATCCTAGACAATCACCGTTCGTCAACAAGCACTTTATTTGAGGCATGCTCTGTAAGAAAGGTTGTGAGATACATCGGCAAAAAATATCTACTCATGTAAACCTGCATTGTTCGGGAAAAAATACCTTATCGGACAGTGTAGATCAAAGATCAGAATGCACAGTTTGTGTTGTCTGATCTTAATCTACACTGTCCGCAAAAGCGCCCCAAGTCGCCCTTACCTGTCGCGCTTAGCTGTCTAAGGATTAGTCTCGAGTGCATTTGTGTCACTTACTTTGAAAATTCTTCCCATTCATGGGACACTTCTCCCTTCACTGAATCATCCGCGGCAGAAAACTAGGACACAGTGGTACAGGGGTAGAGCACTGGCCTGTCCCATCAACGGTTCCAGGTTCAAATCAGATCGGTGACTGGAGTCAACATTGGACCTATCCAGCCCAAGGCACGAGCACTGGTTGGGGTATTCCAGGAAGCAACATCGACAGTATTTAATATACAAGTCGATGTTGGGTGAAAAAAAAAAACCTAAACCGTCCGCTACCCCATTTTCCCCCTTAAGTAGGTTAAACTAAAATTTCCACTCAACAGTAAAAACCCAAATATTGCAATTTCACCGGGGGAAAAAAACAGTGTCGGTCAGCGTAGATCAAGATCAGACTGCACGCATCGTGCAGTCTGATCTTGACTTATACTGTCCGCAAAAGGGCCTTGAGTCGCGCTTAGCAGCGTAAGGGTTAAACTCTGACCAATTGACCAATAAGTACCGGTACCTTCATCTTCAGGATAGTAATTTAGTCCGCGAAGAAAAACAACTTGATGTTGTTTGGAGATGAAAGACACCAGCAAGAAAGTTTAGCCCTTTACCAAACAATCCCGAGTTTTAACGTCCTTAAGGTTTTGAAAACATTTAGGGAAAAGGGATAAATGCTGGAAACCAGCAATTTTCCCTATTCCAAGAATGTTTAATATCCTTTCAAAGACAAATCCATCATTTCAGCAACATTTAATTTGTCGTCTGCAAAATGAATGCTCTCAATTTAGAAAGATCTAAAACTTTGTCGGTTTGACAGAGCTAAGCAAAAAGGCTTTCAAAAACATTGCACGAAAAAAGTAAAAATTTTGGTAACCAGAATTTTCTCACTTTCTAACAGTGTTTTCTACCCTTCCTTTAACAAATTCTAATCAGTTGAGCTACATTTTTCTAGGGTCTGCAAATGCTTTAAATTTTGGGCGAGTCTATGACATTGTCGTCTAGTAAAGAATTAACTAATATGGCTGCTAAGTGCGACTTAAGGATCTTTTGCGGACAGTGCATATCAACGTGCAGTCTGATCTTGGGTTTACACTGTCCGATACGAAGATATTTTTCCCCCAAAACACAACTTTGAAATAGCGAAACGATGGGTTTTACTGTCGGCATGAAAGCTTCTTTTCGCTTATTTAGCGGGTTAACTATTTACCACACGACAAAATTTTGTACTCAATCTAAATAAAAGCGTTTGCAGACAACAAATTAAACGTTGCTCAACTGATGATATCTGTCTTTGATAGAGTAGAAAACATTGTGGAAAAAGGAGAAAATGCTGGTTACCAGCATTTTCTCCTTTTCCTAAACGTTTTCAAAAGGCTTCTTCTACAAGGTCGTCAAAACAGGTCAAAGTGTGGTTAAGGGTTCGGGAGTGTCCAGCCTCAGGGCATCATTAGTTCAAAAAATATGAATCACCGCTCATTCATACATTATGGGTCTAAATAAAGCAATTTATTCATAAGCAATTCCAACGTCGGACAATCTGAAAGGCAAATACCATGCCTAATGAATTTTAACCATGCTAATTATTCAGAATTGTTTACAAGGTGATAAAGTCTGCGCACCCCATTAGCGCCACCAATGGTATATAATCGCAGGAAATGTTAGTTGACTGACAGTACACTGACGCGAACTCTCAAAATGAGGCGATTTTTGAACAGTTTTATGATCTGTGTTTTGATAAACTTGTCTACAGAGATCCCGTTGCCGATAGATCTAACAGATGATATAACTGAGACAAAACCCGAACTAGTGAGTAAAAATCCAACCGATAAAACTGAATATTTCAGTGATACGTTTCGTGGTAACAATGATATGTTTAAAATTGTGACTGGGTCGGCCGACGATGATACATACGAAGACGACAGAGTAAGTCTGCGTCGTAAAAGAGCCGCTATGCCCATGACAGATCATGGTTACGGATCTAGACTCCTGGCGGGACAAAATATGGCTCATGATATGTCAATATTCGGTGATGTGTTCGGAAAGTATGGGCCGGGCAAAAGAGCGTTTGACTCCCAGGCTCGAGCTAAGAAACAGCTAACCGACCATGGCTACGGATCTAGAGTAGATGCAGGAAGCAAAATGGCAAACTCGTTATGGACAAAAGAAAATATATTCGGACGGTCTGGTCCAGGAAAAAGAAGCAGATGGTGGAGACAAAACACCTTTGAACAGTTTGGGAGGCCACATAACAACTTCGTTACGGACAGCGGATACGGTTCTAGAATTGATACCGGAAGTACTCTGGCACGTGACTTTGTTGCCGAGGGCGATTTATTTGGAAGGTTTGGACCCGGTCGCAGAAAGCGGATTAATCAGCTGTCGGAAACTGACGCCCAAAGAGAAATCCCAAAGGTTGTTGTTCTAGTGGAAGACGACGATAAGTAAGAACTGAAGAAAGATTTATTATTTTCATTTTTTAATGACAGAAAGTGTGGAAAATGTTGTCGCAGTGAAACTGTTGTGAAAAACATTCTCTGACAGAGCTTTTCATAAATACCTAGGGTTATATAGAAATCATTTTTTTTTTTTTTTTCAGTTATGTATAACAACAGAACAATGTTCTGATTTGTTCAACTATATGGTCATAATTCGGGAATAAAGTGTTTATGACAAAAAATTATTTAATGTGTCTCTCTAGAAATACAAATTGTTATAGTAAGGACGGCGTTTATCCAGTTTCCTTTTCTTCTCTTAATTTGCACGCTATTTTTGGCGTTATTGTTTGAAAAATTGAAAATTGGTCTGCAGGTTTAAAGTGAACACATTGCCTCCTTAAGATAACTGCATCTCGCAGTAGAGCTCTTTTGAAAACGTTATGGCACAAGGAGAAATTGCTCATGACGACCAATTTCTCCTTGTGCCAAAACGTTTTCACTTTTTTACTTGTATGAAAACATAATTAATGCTGTACTTGTAAATCCACATTTTACAAGGATGGGTTTAAGAATCGTCTGAGGCCAGTTGCTTTGATGAATTAATTACATGTTAAAACTATTTTAAACAGATGATCGTTCTAGCCATTGCTAGGTTTTATTTGCTTATTCTTTAACGCCGTCCTCAACGTGACTTTAAGTCAACCGAATGCGACTTTCAAAGTCCATGAATCCATACGTTGGTGTACTGGCCTCCACGAGATGACTAAAATAGTGTTGAAAACCGCTTTAACCCTTATCCTGCTAAATAAAAGAAATGAAACTTTCAAACCGACATTATAAACCTAAATTTTCCTACTACAAAGGTACTTTTGAAGGAGAGATATCTCCTCATCGGACAGTATAGATCCAAGATCAGACTGCACGTTCTGTGCATTCTGATCTTGATCTACGTTGTCCGCAAAAGGTCAGTGAGTCGCGCTTAGTAGCTTAAAGGTTAAACGACTAACAAATAATACAAAGCTTGTTCGCATAACTCGTAATTTCCTGGACAAAATCTGTTGCAAAAAAACTTGTAAGATATGGTTTGTGACTATACATTAACGTTTGAGCCATGCTCTGTGAAAAGGAAGCTTAATGCATCTGCAAAAGTATCGAGCCATGTCAGCCTGCGCAATCCGCCCAGGCTCACAATGGCCGAAACTTTTTGCTTTTGCTCAATTTTCTGTGCTTCAAAGGACCAGTCTACTTCATGATTCAGTCAGTTGTTAGACAAAATGGACTTTATGGATCCATAAAGGTATGTTTACTTGCTTGTTTTACACCGCTTTGAACGTTGTGTCAGTCATATTACGGCGACAGCTCGCACACTATTCATGTATGTCCTGAGTTTCGCCAGTACCAGGCTAGGGCTTACTAACCTAAGGCCACTCCTATGAAAAACTCATTGCTTCAAGAGATGCTCGAATCCGGGACCTCCAGGTTTACGTGTCCTACACTTTATCACTCAACCACTCTATATCACATTCCTGGCTACGCACCTGGAATGAACTGAGATAAGCTGACATTAATGGCCTAATCATCTTATCATTTTATCCCCCCTCCAACAATGGGTGACAGGGGCAGAGGCTAAGACCGCCAATAGTAACGGTTTTTGATTTGAACAAGGCCACTATTGAACTAACAATCATCAATTTTTCCCCAGCTTCTACAGTTTTTACAGTTGATGCTATGAAGTCTAAGGGTCCTGTGTCTTACATAATTTTCTTCTTCTCTCTCTCTCTCTCTCTCGCTCTCTCTCTCTCTTTTTTCCTGTCTTTCGTCGTTTTTTTTTTTCCTCGGAAAAATAGATTTTACCACCTTAAAGAGCCAGGCACAATTTTGTCAGTTTTTTTAGACAATGTAAATCAAGATCAAACTTCAATTTGCGGACAATGTAGATCAAGATCAGCTTGCACAGAACGTGCAGTCTGATCCTTGATCTACATTGTCCGCTATTAAGTTTTTATTTCATGGCAAAGCAATTTTGAAACTGAGATGATTTGATCTCTTTTCCTGATTGAGAAAGCACATTTCGTTTATTTGATACCTTGATGGTTAATGTTGCTTCCGCCTGGCTACGCGCCGGCAAAACAAGTAATACAAACTAAGCAAGGAAAAGATTAAAAAGACAATGAATTTGATTTGTATGAAAAACTCTGAAGAAAAAAGAAGCACTAGTTGTTACAAGCATTTATTTCCTTCTTCTTTTCTTAAAGGTTACAAAAATCTGTCCACACCAAGTACCTAGACAATCGTTTATTGTGTCAGACTTTACGTCAGTTGCATACGTCATAATTTTTATCATTTTCCTAGACAACGATAATTTGAAACAGACGATATTCGCCTAACAAAACGATTTCAACAGAATATTTAAAAATTGCAGCACGAAAAGAAAAACCTAGTCGCGTGACGAGTCGAGACAATACCAGCCCCATGACGCGTCTAGACATTGTTGCCCATGAAACAAAGTTTTACAATCACGGGCACAAAGATTTGGATTTCCTGGATATGGGCTCGTATTCACCAACCACTCTTAAGAAAGTTATTAGTCCTATTCTGTAAGATTTTCTAAATTTGAAAGAAACACAACTCCTGATTGGCTTAACCATTTAGCTATTTGGTTTAGCCAATCGGAAGTCGTGTTACTTTCAAATTTGGCAAATCTTACAGAATAAAACTAAGAACGTTCTCAAGGATGATTGGTGAATACGAGCCCTGCTTTACTGCTTTGGTAATGATTGCGTCTGGCATCTGACAAGTTAATAAAATAATGTGGCAAAGGAAGAAACTGTTCTTTACGAGCAATTTCTCCTTTTTCCACGATGTTTTCTGTAAGTAATCATTTTACAAGGATGATTTCGAAGCCAAATGACATAAAGTTTGATATCATGTCGAATTCTTCAACTATGTTATTTGAGTTAAGAAGAATCGTTTTGGTTAAAAATTTAAATAAGTACACATTAGAATAGTTTTCTAGGAAGGAATAGAAACTTTGTTATAACCCTGAGCACCCCCTCCCTCACACATACCATCTTACTGACATATAAGACGTGGGAGGACAAAAGCCTCCACAGGCGAACAATCCTCATAGGCAATGATCCTCTTAGATTGGTTACCTCCCCTGATACGGCTGAGGTGCGTGTGTGTGTATGTGTGAGAGAGAGAGAGCCATGGTCTGGTAAAAGGAGGCTTAATGCATCTCCGTCATGCATGATACCGAGCAAGTCATCACATAATTATGGATCCATAAAAAGCATTTTATGTACAGTAACAACCGACTGAATCATAAGGTATATTGGTCCTTTGACCAACAGAAAAATTGAGCAATAGCGAAATGTTCCGGCCCAGGTCAGCCTGCGCGGACTGCACAGACTGACCTGGGTCGATACTTTTCGCAGATGCATAAAACCCCTTTTCACAGAGCATGGCTCATATGTATGTGCATATGCGTATGTATTATACAGGTATGTACAATGGGGAACAGTTTATTCTCCTCTTGGATCATAGCCCGACTCTAACAAGGCTTAAGCCGCTCATTTGACCCTTTACCAAACGAAAAAACTTTAGACTCATCCGAATCAAAATCATTAGCTGACGACAAATTTAAATGTGCCTAAAATGATGCAAATAGAAGAAAAAATTCGGACACAATATTTTCAAAAGCCTTACTTATCAGGGTCGTTAACACACGAGATTGTGAGGTAAATGCTTAACTATTTACCAAACGACAAAATTTAAGACCAGTCCAAATTGAAAGCTTTTGCAGACGACAAAATAAATGTGACTCGAAAATCGAAATTTGTCTTGGGTAGGGTAGAAAACATTGTGGGAAAAGGAGAAAATGCTGGTTACCAGCATTTTCTCCTTTTCCCACAATGTTTTCAAAAGGCTTCTTCCCCAGAGTCGTTCAAAGTCGGGATTGTGTGGTAAAGGGTTAATGTGGCATCTTACCTAAGATTTCCTTAGAGGAGCCTATTGCAGACTTTTTTGCGGTGAATCAAAAATATCTAGTAAAATGACCATTAGTACAAAACATATTTGAGCCAGGCTCTAGCAATAGCGGGCTTAATGCATCTCCGTGATGTATGATACCAAGCCAGTCATGACATGACCATGGATCCATGAAGTCCATTTTGTCTAACAACCCACTAAATCATGAGGTTGACTGGTTATTCGACATATAGAAAACTGACCAATAGAGGACTGCGCTGGCTGACCTGGGTCGATACTTTTTGCAGATGCAGTAAGCCACCTTATAACAGAGCACGGCTCATTTCTATTGAGAGAAACTGGACTGTTACATTCAGTAAAAGGGCGCTAATTTGACGTTTGAATAGCAGGGTGGTCACAAAGTAATCGGGAACTCCGTCTGCCTCTATTTGCCCAGAAATGTCGTCATCATCATCACTTTTCTCCGTCCTCGGACATGGGGCTATCCATCCTTGGGATTGTTGTTTATACCCCCATATAATCTTTATCACTTTACTGAGTTCGTTCATTATGACATTTCATGATCACAGGAGCAAGACAAGGACACAAAAAACGGCAGTCATTGGCTGAGACATTCTTACAGGTAATACAGAGGTCGTTGCTAGCTAGCTGTGATGTCCATCATATTCGATAATATTAGTAATACAACATTTCCAGGCTATATATATATAGAGATATATGTAGATGATAAATAATGGGAAATGGTCAATCAGGACCATATTTAATTCAACGACATGGGGATGCTTGGCCCTCCATTATGACGTAACTACGACGTTGACAATCCGCCCTCTATCGGTAACGTAACGCCGTCAATCATGGAAGCCTTGTCGCTGAGTAAGTACATTATGGTGTCAACTATTTCTGATACCTCTGAAAAGAGAAATTCACAAAATGTTACCTCTTTATTTTTCTAAAGCAATATCTGGACGTTTGCGATTTTGGAAGATAATTTTAACCAGATGTACATATATTGGATCGTACATATATTATGTTTTGAAAATAACATAACAGTCTATACAGACTAAATAGAATTGAACAACAACGAGAGCTCACGAAGGATTAACTTTTAAGTATCTAAAATGTACCTAATTTTCGAGATAAAAAGATGAATAAATCGTTATTCTTTTCAATTATCACTAACATTCACAGCTGAATCGAGGAACTGTGGGTATGCCATGTTTTTCAAACTGCGTAAGAATAAAGCTTACAGCGAAAACTCCCTTATCATATATTTCCTGCGCTTCACCAGAACTAGGCTGGAGCTCTGAAGTGTCTTGCCCAGTGACATTCCCACGAAGGACCCAGTGTTTCCAGTGAGGCTCGAATCCAAAGCCTCCAGGTTACGAGTCTTACAGTTTACCACTGAGCGATGCAGGACCTTCTATGTAACTCGGAGGAGGACCGGACCACGTTAGGATTGTCTTCGAAAAACTGATTTGAATTAAAAGTTGTTTTTAAGATTTTTGAAATACAAGATAACGAAAAGATGGGTTCGTGACAGCCACCAAGCAATGAGATCAGCCCGCTGGCCTTGGGACAGTGCAGCTGAAACAAAAGTTACGATAAACCAGACAAGTTAGGTCGGACTGCAACAAACCTAAAAATCTTCCCATTGGTATTCGACCCAGAAGAGGGGCTGCCTTCGCCGGGTTACCCCAATCTTTCCTTCCCATATCAGTTAATGCCACTGTCGGGTTCACTGCATTGACACGGATCTGCAAGTAACAGAAAATTGCACCGTTTAACTCTTTACTAAAAAATCTCGAATCTTAAGAACCTAGAGGAAGAAGTTTTTGAAAACACTGTGAGAAAAAGGGAAATTGTTGGTGACCAACATTTTCTCCTTTTCCCACAACGTTTTCGACACTTTCAAAGACAATTTCCTCTATTTTAGCCACATCCTATTTTTCGTTTGCAAATGTTTCGCATTTGTACAAGTAAAAATCTTTATCGTTTGGTAAATGATTTAACCTTTGTACCACACATCCCGAGATTTAAGTACGCTGAGGATGACGGTTTTTGAAAGAATTGTGTGAAACGAAGAAAATATTGGTAACAAGCACTTTCTCCTTCTCTCATAATATTTTTTATCCTATTAGAGAACTATTCAAAGCTCTTTGTACCATTTTCGACTTTGTCGTCTGCAGTTACTTAAAATTTGGAAGAATCAATAATTTGTCGTGTGGTAAATGATTGACAGAGTGAACATGATGATTCTAAAACAAAATCCCAAATCTCTACTTTTCTTTAGCCCCTAACTCTTTACCACACAATCCCGACTTTTAACGGCCCTGTGAAAGAAACCTTTTGAAAACATTGTGGGAAAAGGAGAAAATGCTGGTAACCAGCATTTTCTCCTTTTCCCACAATGTTTTCTACCCTTCCCAAAATAAATTTCAATTTTTCAATCACATTTATTTTGTCGTCTGCAAATGCTTTCAATTTGGACCAGTCTAAAATTTTGTCGTTTGGTAAAGAGTCAAACACACAATCTCTACCTTTAACGACTCCAAAGAAGATGGCTCTTGAAAACATTGTGGGAAACGGAGAAAATGCTGGTAACCAGCATTTTCTCCTTTTCCAACAATGTTTTCTGATCTATCAAAGACAGAAATCATCATTTTAGCAACATCTGATTTGTCGTCAGCAAATGCTTTCAATTTGGACATATTAAACATTTCTTTTTTTTGCGTTTGGTAAAGCGTTAAAATATTTCGCGGCAATAACATAAAACCCGCCAATGTGTTTCCGCGGTTTCATCCATTCCTCACTCAATGCTGATCATCGTCTCGACCGTATAACTGATAAAGTGTTGAAAACTGCATTAAACACCATACAAGCAAACATAATTATAAATAAATTTGAATTTTTTTCCGTTGCCTAAAATTAGATTCCCACTGCAGACGAGGACTGTTTTGGTCGTAGCTTAGTTTAAACATATTTTATTCGTATATTGATAACATACGTATTCATAATTAACAACAGCTAACTACATGAAAAGGATCGGAACGAAAGCTATAAGCTTATAACTTTCGTTCCGATCCGTTGTCGTAGCTTAGCATCAGATTGTGGACGTTGTAGATCAATGATCGGACTGCACATTCTGTGCTGTCTGAATTTGATCTACGTCGTCCGCAAAAATTATCATCAAATCGCAGTTGGAGGCGAAAATGTTAATCTGCAGAGACACATCTCTATTCCTTAGGCAAATACGAGGAATGATGTGGATCCGGATCAGAATTTGCGCTTTGCATGGTCTAATCTGAGTCTTAAGTATTTGTCATTTCTACACTTAAAAGGCAGCAACCATCAACGAGTTGAGTGCTGTATTCCTATTTTCAAAAGTCATACTAAGCAGGACAATATGCTGGTTGCCAGTCACCGACCTTGCTACTCTGTCAAAGGCAAATCCCATCGTCTTAACCAGATTTCATTTGCACATCTGCAATTGCTGTCAATATGGATAAATCTAAAATTTTGTCGTCTGGAAGATATTTAACGAATGACACATCTTATAAGTTCAAGAAAACCCAACGCGCGTCAGCACTAACAGCTCTATAGAAACGTCGCTTTCCCTATCAATTTAGGGGCCCGCCACGGGTATTATGTCTTTAAAGGCGACGCTTTTGTGCTAAGAAAACCGGGATTAGATCCCCGCTGAACGCACTAAAGCGCCGTTGGGCAAGAGAATGCAGAGCACCGGCCGACAAATGACAAATGACAGAAAGAAGAAACATTGCCAAACAAGGATTATTGTTCAAGGGTGTTAAAACTGTTCCCAAACGATCCCATATTTTAAGGACTCTGAAAAAGAAAGCGTTGGAAAATATTAAAGGATAGAGAGGAAAATGCTGGTAAACAGTATTTTTTCCTTTCCTCACAATATTTTCTACCCGTTCAAAGAAAAATTCAGTCATTTGAGCCACACTTTATTTGAACCATGCTCTGTGAAAGGGGGGCTTTATGCATCTGCGAAGTATCGATTCAGGTCAGCCTGCGCAGTCCTCGCAGACTAACCTGGGCCGCGGAAACTTTTCGCTATTGGTCAATTATCTGTATGTTCAAGGACCATTCTACCTCATGATTCATTCGGTTGTTTGAAAACTGGCTATTGTGGATTCATAATTATGTGATGGTTTGATATGTATAATGCGTCATAGAGATGTATTAAGCCCACTTTTGCCAGAGCATAGTTCATTTGTGTTCTCCAAAAGCTTTCAGTATGAACGAGTCTGAAATCATGTCCTTAAATGAAATGCAAATATGAGGACAAACCGAGCAATAGCTTTTTATGACATATTACTAAAGGGAAAAACATTTTCAGAAAAATAAATTATCAATTGTAATCAATATGGAAAAACAATCGATCGTTTTGTCAAAAAAGAGCTCCTTTTCCGCGATGTTTCAAAACACTACAGACTGCTAGCGGCGTAAAAGGTAGTTGTTTTCCTACAGAAAATAATTGATAAACAATAAATGCCATGCAATGTAGATGCAGAAATTCTCAGAGATACACGGAGAAAGCACGCAGACAATTCGGAAGTAACAACTGCACCTTGTCTACATTTTCGACCACTTCCCCTACATAAAACTACCAGCTGTATTCTCACAGATAAATTCGGAGTACGAAGAGATAAACGGAGAACAATTTCCCTTGTCAAAATGTTTTCTTTACTTCAGAATTTACAACCATCCTTTTGAACCCTCAGCTTTACATACGAACGACCAAACGAGGACAACAACAATTCGCTCGTGTACGTAGCTTGATTTCACAAGTACCAAGCAGTGCCTTTGCCAAGGACACCTATAAACAAGAGGTCCTTTGGCCCAAAGCGCTCACCTGAGAAAAGCGATCTATGATTCATAAAGTTGAAGACTGATTGATTGATTGATCGATCGATCGATCGATTGATTGTATGGTGTTAACGCTGTTTTCAAAATTATATCAGTTATATAGCGGCGGCCAGTGCACCTATCAATGCTTTCCAGGAGTTCTTTTACCAGTACTACGCACAATATTCTTTCCAAGCCACTGGCTGCTTTCCCACATGACCATCGTCGAAACAATGGTCAGCGGTGAGAGAGGAATGACTCCTGTCGCAATGACTATCATCAACCCTCGGAAAGAAATTGGCCGAGTCGGGGATCGAACCAGCGACCTCCTGTTCTCAAATAAAGTTGAAAAGATCCCAGTGGTGACGATGTAAAACACAAACAAAATGTATTCAGAGTGCATGATGGGACTCAAGTTTTTTGTAAATATATAATTCTGTGTGTAACATTAACTGAAATGAGATCAGCCCCAAACTTTCATGAGAATTTGACAATGTGTTCTCTACACTGCCTCTCAGATTTGTCCCAGTGACCTACTTTTTGACCCGATGTGGCCCACTTTTATACTTAACCAGCGACACCATCAAAACAAATTTTCTGTTCATCAGTCATGAGAAATGGACTTAAAATGTGGCTTCTAGAATGCACACCAGGTTTTTCTAAGATTTGTCCCAGTATTCCTCTTTTTAACCCGACTCAATTCAAAACTTGTCTGATACAGAGATTCTGACCAAGTTTCTGTAAGTTTTGCACCAGTGACCTAATTTTTGACCCCACGTGACCAAGTTTCATACTTATCCAAGATAATATAAAACAAACATTCCGACCAACATTCATGAGTAACCATTTGAAAATGTGGCCTCTAGGGTGCAAACAAGGTTTTTCTAAGATTTGCCCCAGCGACCTTCTTTTTGACCCGACGTGACACAATTTCTAATTTGTTCGAGATACTATCAAGTCTAAATTTCTGACCAACTTTTATGAGTATTGGACTTAAAATAAGACCTTCTAGAATGCACACAATGTTTTCCTGAGATTTGACCCTGTGACCTACTTTTTGACCTGACGTGACTCAATTTCGAATTTGTCCGAAGTACTACGATCCCAAACGCTTCACTTGGGCACTTTGTGCTCAGGTGAGCTAAACACGGACTGCATTAATCACTGAGCCAGTAGGACCTTTAACAAGGAATAGAAATTGGCGACATCGGTAAGAAAGGCAATCTCTCTAGAGAACCATTGTCTAGAAAAAGAAACGCAACAAACGCGACCAAAATTTTCCGGACAGACAGACAGATACAAGTTTGGTTTTGTTAGCTTGGTACATGCGAGACTGAATGAAGTGAATTTGTGGAAGAAAGCCATTAACAACAAGACTGAAACTAGTGAGACATATCACAGGGAAACTAAAGATAGATTTAGATATACAAGATCTGCATAGAAAGAGATGCAGACAGACAACCAGAAAGGTAAAAACGAAAAAAAATAAACAACTCATGCTGTTCAATTCATATACCCTACTCTTATCACCACAAGTATTATCTCTAATAAACACCTGACTTCGCTCTCTCTCCACATGATACAAGAATCGAGAAGATTCATTATGCTGATAAGTGCAATGTGAACCCTGCTTACCCTTTCCACAATTCCTTCACTGAATGATCACGTGGTTTGACGTAACTTATAAAGAATGCATTTGCATATACTGTTGGAAAAGAGAAAAATGCTGGTAACTAGCATTTTCTCAGTGCTCTCTATCCTGTCATACAAATCTCACAATGTCAGCTACATTTCAACTGTTGTCCGTTAATGCAAAATGAACGTTCTTAACCTTCCAACAATCCTTCACTAAACGATCACGTTTTACGTACCCGATGCAGAATGTATTTGAAAACATTATTGGAAAAGGAAAAAATAATGGTAACCAACATTTTCTCCTTTTTTCAGTGTTTCTATCCTTTCCAACACAAATCCCCTTCTTTTAGCCACATTTAAATTGTCCTTTGCTAATGTTTTCATTATAGATTGATCTATGATTTTCTTATCTGGTAAGTCAACTCTTACCTTCTTCAACGAACAAAATGCTTAGTGGAGAAACTGAACAATTTCAGTAAAAAAAAATTATTGGACCGTCTGTTTTTGTCAAGAATTTCTCTATATAGCTATAACTTGGTTTGCACGGTCGGTAAACAGGAACTTGTTGGTGAAGGACGTTGCTTTATTATTAACAGGCGACGAAGACGTTATAAACACAAAATATCAAGGTGAATTTTGACCCCAGGGCTGTACTTTGAATAGCATTAGTAGGGGTCCACTAGATGACGCTACGTGCACAATTTGGTAGCCCTACGCTAAATATGGTTTAGAAAGAAAAAACGTTTTGTTTTTTTTTAATTTTCACTATATCAGCCCATGTAAAACTTTTGAACCCCAGGGAGGGGCCAATTTTAACCCGAGGAACATAATTTCAAAGAATTCGGTAGAGGTCTATTAGATGAAGCTTCATGCTAAATTTGGTTGCCCTGGGCTTTATGGTTTTTGACAAGAAGATTTTTAAATATATTCAATATTTTTCAGTTTTGTTGCCATGGCAACCAGAGTTTCCACTGGAATCAAATTCTTTGAAGGTATTCTGAAGAGGGACGTGGCAGGATCATTTCTGTGAAGTTTCATTAAAAACTGGATGGATAGTTTCGGAGATATCTGGAATAAAAAAAGTAACGCGCACACGCATGGACGCACGCACGCACGTATGGACGCACGACGGACCCCTGGCCATGACATAAGCACGCTGGCCTTCGGCCTGTAGGGCTAAAAACACCAATCAATCAAATCTTTTTGCCACAATCTTCTCAAATGTATTCTGCTGCAAGACCATAGATTTTTCGTCAGCAGATTGTATGGGTTTAAAAAAGTAGGACTTTTTTTTTCGAATTCAAATCTATGCGCTAGGAGGAAAATATTCTTTCATCTTTTCTCTTTCTCAACTTTTTTAACCCATACAGAACAGTGAAACATTCGACATAATGGTGGAATGGTTGAAAATTGTCAGAGAAAACAATAAAGTATTCTGCACTAACTTTCATTATATGATCATTCAAAACGAAATTAAACTGCGTAGATCCTCAGACAGAAAAAAAAAAGACTTCCTGGCAGAAAACTTTAAATAACCCGCATTCTCTGTATCCCTCTACCGTCCGACCATAATTTTGTTGACCAGCATTTTCTCCTTTTCCCGCGATGTTTTCTACCCGTTCAAAGGTAAATCCCATAACTTAAAGAACATTTGTCGTCCGCAAATGCCTAAGATTTGGAACGGCCCAGAATTGTGTCGTTTGGTATACCTAAAGAGGAATTGCGTATGACATATTCTGTTGCAATTTGCGCTGCAAGTTAACCATAATTATGCTGTAAGTCTGAGCTTGCCACGCTCCAGATCAACATGCGAATCCTAATCCATACCCTATTTCGTTTATCTATTACCTTGAGAGC
This sequence comes from Tridacna gigas, assembly GCA_945859785.2. Lineage (NCBI taxonomy): Eukaryota > Metazoa > Mollusca > Bivalvia > Cardiida > Cardiidae > Tridacna > Tridacna gigas. The sequence goes on along the minus strand of OX244030.2, from coordinate 42,734,818 downwards.
GTCAAATACATTAATGAGCCATGCTCTGTGAAAAGGGGGCTTAATGCATCTCCATGCTGCATAATACCAATCATGCCATCACATAATTATGAATCCAAATTAGCCGCCTTTTTTAACAACCGACTTAATCATGAGGTAGACTGGTCCTTGGACATACAGCAAATTGACTAATTTAGCGAAAAGTTTCGGTCCAGGTCAGCCTGCGCGGACTGCGCAGGCTGACCTGGATCGATACTTTTCGAAAATGCATTAAGTCCCCTTTTCACAGAGCATGGCTCATTTAATGAACAGTTTCATTACGTAAAGAAGGAACCATTATGTTGTAATTTTACTTTAATACGTAAAGAGCAACTAAGGTGTAATTTCCGAAAGTTGGTAACACTAAAATCTAACGAAATAAACAAATATGTGGATCCAAGATCAGACTGTATTCTCCGCATTCTGATCTTCACCACCATTGCTTTCGCAAGCAACTGACGCTCTGCCAAGCATAGCAGAAAATATTTCAGCTGGCTAAGGGCGAATCCTTTCATCCTTACGCCGCTTTCAACATTATTTCAGTCATATCACGGCGATAGATGACATATTCATGTATTACCTGGGTTTCATCAGAACTAGGCTAGGGCTCTAAAAATGTCTTGCCCAAAGACACTCCCACGAAAAACCCAATGAATCCAGTGAGGTTCCAACCCCAGACCCCCAGGTAATGAGTCTTTCGCTTTACCATAGAGTCACGCGGGCACCCAAGTAAAACTTAAGCTTTTGCGGATGATGTAGATCCAAGATCAGACTGCAGAGAACGTGCAGTCTGATCTTGGTTCTACATGGTCCAAGTCTCGATGATAAACTTTGACAAAAGAATTATTATGTTAATTTCAAGTAGCCGTCGAAAATCCTTGCAGACAACGCAAAATCCAAGATCAGACTACACATCACGTCACCTGCGTGTCTGGATTAACAACTTTAACCCTTTACCATACAATCACGGTTTTTAACGACCCCGTGAAAGAAGCCTTTTGAACACTTTGTGGGGAAAGGAGAAAATGCTGGTAACCAGCATTTTCTCCTTTTCCCACAATGTTTTCTACCCTACCCATAACAAATTTCAAGTTCTCAGTCCCATTTATTTTGTCTTCTGCAAATGTTTTCAATTTGGACCAGTCTAAAATTTTATCGTTTGGTAAAGAGTTAACCGAGGAAAAAAAGAAAATATTTCTATCAGTTGAAGTTGTCCAAAACTGTAAAGAGTACCCATTTACATCGCACCAAAAGAGTTAAAACTTTACCAGACGTCAAAGTTTTTTATTAGTTCAAATTCGTAGTAACTGCAGACGAAAAATGAATATGCGGCTCTAATAATTATGATCTCATTAGTTTGTGGAAGGATATAAAACATTGTGGAAAAACCAGCATTTTCTCCTGCTTCCACCATGTTTTCAAATGGCCTCTTTCTCGGGGTTGTTAAAAACGGGATTGTTTGGTACAGCGTTAAATTGCTTCTAGAAATTATCTCTGGTGTATTCAGCACTATTGTTTTAGAGTGTAAATGATTTTTTTTCTTTTAGCTTCGTAACGTGCTTACATATAAGTGGAAGTGTCTGCATTGAACAAGCGTGAGTCAGTGCAGAGAAAGGAGTGTTTATTGTTTGTTTACTTATCATACAACACGATGCTAGCTCGGAAATCTATTTATAGGGCTTTGCAGTTAATTGCAGGTATGTTAAAAGTTATTTTAAAATCCATCAATCGAATAAAACCTCATGAAATTCACAGGCAAAATTGCACTAGACAAAACAGACCACAGCCATGTAAAATATGGATAATTTAGACTTGATTCAATTGATGCTTTGAGCATAAATAAGGGAAAGAAAAGAAGAAAATAATGTGACAAAGAGAGGAATCGCTCGTCAGCAGCAATTTCCCCTTTCGTAACAATGTTTTCCAAAGTACTTTACGCAACACACACACACCCACACAAACTCGTCTGTAGGTTAGGAGCTTGTATTTTCAGGAAAACTTATAAAAAGGCTGGTTTAATCCCTTACCACACAAACCCGACTTCTAAAGGCCGTAAAAGAGATGACTTTCGAAAACATTGTGGGAAAAGGAGAAAATGCTGTTAACCAGCATTTTCTCCTTTTCCCACAATGTTTTTCACCCTATAAAAGATAGAAATCATCATTTCAGGGACATTTTATTAGTCGTCTGCAAATGCTTTGAGTCTGAACAAGTCTAAAATAAATAAACCACTGAATCATGAGCTGAATGGTCTTTGAAAACAAGCACAAAATTTAGAAAAAGCAAAATGTTTCGACTCGGGATCGACATGGGTCGACACATTTTGAACATGCATTAAACTGCCTTTTCTCTGAGCATGATTCCCTGTTTTTTTCATATCGATTGCAAAATATTTTTGTTGGATTGCTATTTAACGCCGCTCTCAACTTTACTTAGAAATATCACTGCCACAATTACCTTTTCTTCTGTTATGAAAAAGTTTCGTACCTGTTCTAAGCTAAGACTCTCACCTGAGCAGCACCACCAGCTTGGCTACAGACTATTATTACTAGATTAATCCTTTACTCAACAATTCCGAGTTTTAAGGATCTGTTGGTTAAAGGTTTGTGAAAAAAATGTTGGAAAAGGAGAGAGTGCTGATCACTAGCATTTTTCCCCCATTTCCTATAATGCTTTATCCTTTCAAATATCTCCTTATCTTGGATAGTATAAATTCCCTCTTTTCCTATAATGTTTTATCCTTTCAAATATCTCCTTATCTTGGACAGTATAGATCCAAGATCAGACTGCATGTTCTGTGCTGTCTGCAAAAGGTCTGTGAGTCGCGCTTAGCAGCCAAAGAGTTAAGAACATTCTCAACATTTTTTTATGAATTTGAAAGTAACACAATTTCTGATTGGCTAAACGATTTGGTTAGCAAATCTGAAGTCGTGTTTCTATCAAAATTAGAAAATTTCGGATATAAAGACGAAGAATGTTCTTAAAAATGGTTGTTGAGTACGGAACCTGAATATCTTGAAGAGACGTTCTATGCAATCTGATCTTGATCCAAATTCTCTGCAAGGACAGCTGGTTTCACAGCTCTCAGGATTAACCCTTAACCTGCTATATAAGTAAAACTTTCAAGCCGAGAGTAAAACCTCGAATAATGCTATTTCTAAAATTTGTTTTGGAAGAAAATTATCCCCTTTTCAGACAGTGTAGATCAAAGATCAGACTGTACGTTCTGTGCAGTCTGATCTTGTTCTACACTGTCCGCAAAAGGTCAGTGAAACACGCTTAGCTGCCTAGCGGTTAACATTGTTTTGGTTAGGATCTCTCGCAACAAAGAAAGAGTTGTAGAGCCGTACTTTTTTGTAGTTTTAATCCTGCAACAATGAGTAATTTGTATCAAGAACACAAGTTATTGTGGCTACAGTAGACAAGCTCCAGAACACCAAAAAAAATCATCATCTTCACCATTCTTGACATCAATGTGATCATTATATTCAGAATCTTCCTCATTCTTGATGTCAATATGATCATTATATTCATGATCATCCACATCTTCATCATCATTATCATCACTTTCTTCTTCTTCTTCTTTTATCATCATCATCATCATCATCATCACCATCATCATCATCTTCTATTTCTTCTTCTCTATTATTCTTAATGTCATCATCATCATCATTACTTGTATTCAAAGTATCATTTTATATTTCAGGTGTCACTTTATTTACACTAGTACTACAAGACATCACACAGTCATTTCAATTGAAACAAGCCAGCAATTACATACGATTCTACAATGTATCAAAGCAACAGAGCTATCCAGTGGATCAAAGCTGCAGAACTACAAACACAAAACCCAGCTTTCATATCTGTCCGCACAATGTGTCAAAAGACATTTACATATCGAGAAGTTTGACTACTGATGGAATATGGGAACCAAAAATGACAGAAAGTATAATCGAAATTCTCAAAAATGAAGAAAAAGTTACTTTTCTAGATATAGGAGCAAATATAGGTTACTTCAGTTTATTGGCAGCTGCTCACAGAATCAATGTGATTGCAGTTGAGCCAGTCAAGAATAATTTGCAAAAGTTCTGTGAGGCAATACTGATCAACAAATTTGAAGATAGAGTACTTCTATTACAAAATATAATATCTGATGTACAGTCTTTGAAAGCTGTGTTGACAGTTAGTGAAAATAACCAGGGTGCAGCCAGAGTCTTGTCTGCTAGTGAGTTGGTAGATCAAGGGACTGTAACAGAAACCGCTGTGTCTATTACACTTGATGATCTAACAGGTCTGATAAATACACCAGATGTAGTTATTAAAATTGATGTAGGTAAGATAGACCAGTGTGTCTTTGTTAACTTTTTTATATACTTATAAGAGAGCTCCAGATAAGAGGGAGTGATGGTATGCTAAATCCATTATGTCTCTTCCAAACCCTATGTTGTGGGTACTCATTAGAATCGTCTTGATGAGACGATTCTAATGAGTACCCATAACATAGGGTTTACTTGAGAATAATTAATATTTTCAAGTCTATAATCAAAATCACTCCCTCTATCTGGAGCTCTGCTTATAATTTTTCCGACTCCAATACATGCATCACACATGAATAGAATGAGACATGACAGAAAAAAGAAATTGTATTTAGTATTGCAGTTGTTGAAACAGTTCGAAGTATGACGTGACCCATGGGTAGAAAAAATACGTTTGTCACATCAATATTTTGTTATTAGAGATTGTAAGTATATAATGAAAGGAGTATTATGTTGTAGTAACATTCCTGTGACTCATATTTGCTTCCCGCTGCGCAAAAAAAAACAAGACATCCAACTCCATCTTTGGTTTTGCAAGATATAAAATTTTCCCACGCAGCTCGATGCAAATACGAGCTCCTTGAAAGTTACTATACTGTAAAACATTATCCCATGTTAATGAGCCATGCTATGTGAAAATGGGGTTTTAAGCCATCTGCAAAAAGTATCAACCTAGTTTGTCTGCGAAGGCTGACCTGTGTCAAAATTTTTTGCTACTTGTCAATATTTCGTATTTCAAAGAACCATTCTACTTTAGGTTTCAGCCTGTTGTTGAACAAAATTGATTTTATGTGTCCATAATTATGTGATGACTTGCTTGGTGTAATGTATTATGGAGATGCATCTAAACCCCCTTTTGCTATAGCATGGCTCATTTATTTCAGATTGAAGGCCCAAGAGAACAGTGACATTTCCTATTCCCACTAAAGAGTAGGGCAGGATTTTTTTTTCCATTTTTAATAATAAAAAGAGGGATTTTTTTCCATCTTTTTTTTTGCATATAAAAAGTAATGTATTATTCTTTTTTTTGCATTCTTTACAAGGGCTAGGATTTTTCCTTTATTTATTTTGTACTAAGGAAGTGATTTTTCTTTCTTAAATTCATTTAAGGATAAAGATCTTAAGTTACTGTGATAAATTAATAAACAATTCCTGCTTTCGACAGTACATGTGTTTCTGTCATATCACTATCACTTTTGCACGTGTTTCCATAGATTTTATCTGCTTTTGTCTAGAGGCATTTCATTGTATAAACACTGGAAATAAAGTTGTTTTCCATATTTCAGAGGGACAGGAGTGCAAAGTACTATCAAAATCCTCTCAGCTATTCCAAAATTTCAATGTGAAGAACATATTCATGGAGTGGAAGAAAATGTCACTTCGAAAACATATCTATGGCACAGCTTGTCAGCCTCAATATATACAAGAAATGACAAACAAGCTAAGAAAGTTAGGGATGGCTGCTTTTGATTTACACAGTGGAAATGAACTGGATGCAGCTAACAGTGCTTTGTGGACGTCTGGAGATATCATATGGAGAAAAGTTACTTAAAGATACATGTATGGCACTTGTCAGTTTCAACATATACAAAAGTGGCTTCCCAGTAGACAAGGCTAGGAATGACAGTCTCGAATTTACACAGTGGACATAAGCTGGATGTCACTAAAAGTGCATTGTTGCGATCTTGTGGTGTTGTCAGGCAAAAAGTCACTTAACAAACACAACTATGGCGCCGGTTGTCAGTTTTAAAACATAAATAAATGACAAATAAGTTGATAAAGAATGACTGTCCATGATTTATATGTTATAAACTGGGTGTTACCTACAGTGCTACATGGCAGTCTGGTGATGTTGTCTTTAGAGGGCACTTAACAAACAGACTTATGAAACCGGTTGTCTTCTTCAACACATACCAAAGATGACACATTAGTAAAAAGGTCAGGAACAATGACCCATAATTTACACAGTGGGAAAGGCTGGATGTTACTAACAGTGCTCCATGGACATTTACAGATATTGTATGGAGAAAAGTCACTTAAAATCACATCTATGGCACTGGTTGTCAGTTAAATAGTGTGTGGTAAAAAAGCCAGAGGCAAAACAAAAACATATAGGTAAATGGCTTTTTACCTTTGTTATTTTTACCTATGGCTTTATTACCTATGGCCATTTTTACCCATTGCTTTTTTTTTTTCCAACATTTGTTTCAACACATACAAAAAGCTGCTTCAAAGCAGACAAGGCTCGTGGTGACGGCCTAAGATTTACAAAGCAGATATAAATTGGATCTTAGTAACAGTGCTAAATATATATAGATGTTTGGTAATGTGCTATGAAGAACCGATTCACTCTTCACCATGCCCCAAAATGTCAGACATGTCCATATAGAAAGCATTTGCAGATGACACACACACTGTGGCTCAAATTATGAAAATGCTCTTTAACCCTTTCCCAAACGACAAATTTTGGACTGGTCCAAATTGAAAGAGTTTGCAGACGATAATTTTAAATTTGATGAAAATGGCAGAAAGTTATCAAAAAGGGTAGAAAACACTGTGGGAAAAGGAGAAATTGCTCGTTATGAGCAATTTCTCCTTTTCCCACAATGTTTTCAAAAGCCTTGTACTGCAGACACGTGAAAACCAGGGCTTGTTTGGGAAAGGGTTAAAAGGGCTGAAAACATTCTTGCAAAAGGATGAAATGTGGGCTACCATCATTTTCTTCTTTTTCAAGAATGATTTCATTTGCCTTTTTCCTTAGGGCTGTTCAGACAGGATTAATCCGGGTAAATGGGTCAAAGACAGTGTTGATTAAGACCAGACTGAGCAAAATGTGCAACCTATACATTTTGTAGTTACCTTATATTGCCCTAGTTCAAAGGCCATCTGTCTTGTGAGCTGGTCCACAGCTGCCTTTGAGCTACCATACACAGAGTGGTTCTCTAGACCCATGGTTGAAGCAATACTGGAAACATTTACAATTGAACCACCACAACCTTTCTCAACCATCCCAGTTGCTACAACCTTGAATGAAAGCAAAAACAAAATTATAAGCTTTTGTGTGCCTTTACTTTTCCATTACCATACATTACATCGTTCCAATTACATTTAAATTATGCTTTGCATTTGGACAAGTCTAAAATTTTGTTGTTTGGTAAAGAGTTAATCTTTTTTTACAAGCATCTGGTCCATTTCTCAAAATATTTTTCGAAGTTATAAAATGCAGGAGTGCAAAAAGTGGCATACATTCAGTTATGAGTTAACTCTTTACCAGACCAGGAAAAATTTAAACTTGTCCAAATTGAAAATATTACCAGATAACACAACTAATTTAATGTGGATCAAATGCTGGTATCTGACCTTCAAATCGTAGAAAACATTGTGGAAAAATAAGAAAATGATTGTTACCATTTGCGACATCTGAGAAAAAAAAGACAGTAATTCTTGCTGATAGTGTAGATTGGCCTTTGCTGGCTCTGTGCAGTATGATTTTGAACATACAATTTCTGAAACTTTTGTAAAGACTCTGCTTGCCAAGGGACTATTTCAGCAGAAAACAAGAGCATTGCATGGAAGTACTAATGCTCTGCTCCAGTTGCTTCCACAGTAAAATTCTTTGTCAAAAAAGGGGCATAACTAAGTCAAATACATGTATATTTGACCCATGCTCTGGCAAAAGAGGCTTAATGTATCCCCATGATGCATGATACGAAGCAAGTCATCACAGTATTATACATCCCTAAAACCCATTTTGTATAATAACCAACTAATTTAGGAGGTAAACTGGTCCTTTGACATGCAGAAAATTGACCAAAAGCAAAATGTTTCATCCAGGGTCAGCCCGTGCGGACTATGCAGACTACCCTGGGTCGATACCTTTTGCAAATAAAATTTAATTAAGCCCCCATTTCACAGAGCAGGGCTCATTTCAGGGTCGCCTGCTCGGGATTTGCATTTAGATACCCTTTACTAAGCAGCAAAACTTTAGACTGGTTCAACCAGAAGGTGTTTGCAGATGACAAATTAATAAGCTAAGATAATGGATTTCTTTAAAGGGTAGAAGACATAGTGGGAAAGGAGAAAACACTGATAACCCACGATGTTTGTAACCTATTACCACAGATTTAGCGACCCTGAAAAAGAAGTCTTTTGAAAACACTGTGGGTAAGGGAGAAAATGATGGTAGCCATTTTCTCCCACAATGTCTTCTACCCTTCCGAAAACAAATTTCCATTTTTTGAGTCACATTTTGTTGCCTGCAAATGCTTTCAATTTCATGGAGTCCAATATTTTGTAGTGTGGTAAAGGGTTAAACGCCGGTTTCAGAAAGGTGATTAAAACTCTGGATTGTGTGGTAAAGGGTTTATCAATGGCTCAAATTAAAAGTAAATATCATTTAGGAATGATAGAGTTATCAGAAAATGTGAAAGTGTTCCCCATGACAATGCAGACAATGACAACAATAGAGCTATGACAATACCTCAGTGCTGAGCTAAAAAAGTAAAGTGGCTCACCTGGCTTACATTGAAAAGTGCTTTGAAATTGATTTCAAGTATCCTGAAAAATATTTTGGTTTGTTTTATTCTATGCAAATTCCCAACACTATTTCATTCATTTAAAGGGGTCTATTTTGATTTCTTTTTTGTGAATCAAAGTTTGCTTGTAAAACACTGATAAATACTACAACATATACGGTTCTCTGAAATAGTAAAGAAACTTCAGTAAAAAGGTGTAATTTTGCCATTCAAATAACAGAATGGTCATGATGCAGTTGGTAACTGCATCTGTTTTTATTACATAAGATACGTCATCCTGATGCTTATTTGAATATGATCCCACATAATCTATGTGTGCTACTGATCATGTGAAATTCCCGCAACTCTTTGCAAAATACTGGCACAAACGCTAAAAATTACATAACTCTTCACTAATCAATCCTGAGTTTTAACTTCCTTGAAAAGAAATCATTTGAAAAGATTGTGGAAAAAGGAGAAAATGCTTGTAACCCACAGTGTTTTTATCTTCGCAAGCCAAGGATACTAACTCCACTTTGTTCGTTACGTGTACATTTACTACCTTAGTATCCATGGCTTGCGAAGATGCAGTGTTTTCTACACTTCCATAAACAGGTTTTAAGTTCATAGTCATATTTGTATTGTGTTCTGCAAGTGCTCTCAATTTGGATCAGTCTGGAATTTTGTCTTGTGGTAAAGGGTTAGCCCTTAAAAGCACATTTAGGTGATGGAACAGTCATGTGAAAAATACAATTTTTGTTTGTCACATGAGACATATATTTTTGTATATAAGTATTAAAATATTATTATAAAGTGACTATTATCTATAACATCATGTTTATCATTATAATTTATAAATCATTAACAACCCCTTAATACCCACACTGAATTGTAAGGTATGATGGGAGATGGCCATGACTCCCGTCATACCAGTTGACATGGCAAATAAAACTTTGAAGAAAAAGAGAGTTAACCCTTTACAAGACAATCCCAAGTTTTTATGACCTTAAGGAAAAAAGTATTTGAAAGCATTGTGGGAAAAGGAGAAAATGTTGGAAACCAGGATTTTCCCTTTTGCCCACAATATTTTCTATCCTTCCGCAGACACATTTTCCTTTTTGAATGACATGTAATTTGTTGTCTGCAAATGCTTTCAAGGCAGACCGGTCTACAGTTATGTTGTGTGGTAAAGAGTTTATAGAGGTGGCCACTACAAAGGTTTTACTATTTTAACATTCATTCAAGACAATATTTTGCGCCAACTTTTGGCTGCTAAGAAAAGTCTCAGAGTACACAATGTAAAAGAAAGTTTTATTACCAGTCTAGGCTTTCCTTCTGGACTGTCAAAAAACTCTCACATCTCTGTACTCCTGCATTGTTCACTAAAAGGTCAATGGGACCTAAATTCTTGACTATCTCCCTTGTTTTATGCCAGTCTCCTAAATCACAGAGAACTGTTTCTATTTCAGGAACCTAAAACAAAAAATGTGAGCAACTCTGAGAATGTTACATAATACATAACCTCCTGCTGACCACCCTATGCATCTTGCAGCAGACTATCCTTATAAAAGATTGTGGCAAAGGGGAAAGTTTCTTGTAAAACCAGCCAATGAAGAATAATTGCTGTGCTGAAAAAAAAAAAATCACCAAACTGACTAACTGTATACAAAACTGATTAATCCATTATTGTGTATGGTGTTCACAAAATTGAATAAACATGTATCATAGAGGTATTCAATCTTTAAGTTTTTATCACACGAAAAAAATCCAGATTTGTCCAAATTGAAAGCATTAACAGATGACAAAATAAAGGTGACTCAAAAATTAAAATTTGTTTGGAAAAGGTAGAAAACATTGTGGGAAAAGGAGAAAATACCAGCATTTTCTCCTTTTCCCACAATGTTTTCAAGAGGCTTCTTTCTCAGGGTTTTTAAAAGTTGGGAATGTGTGGTAAAGGGTTAATCAGAAATTCTGCTTTGATTCCACTTATCTGCAATGATCACATGACAACGGCCTGGGACATGGCACACTACAGCTCAAGTTCCAGTTTAGAACAAAGTCGTGTAAATGTAAGAAAAGAGGGATTAGCCACTGTGATAACCAGTGATATAAAGTATTTCTGAAAGTGGCATAAAATACTATTCAAATAAATCATTGTTTTGATAAAAAAAAAACACTCTTATGTACATGTACCTTATTTATTTCTTACATGTAAGCCCTTACCAAACAATAAAATATTAGAAACAACCAAATTGAGAGCATTTGCAGATTACAAATTAAACATTGCCAAACTCTCGAGATTTGTCTTTTAAATGATGAAATTTGTCTTTGAAATGCTTATAAACATTGTGGAAAAATGAGAATTACCAGCATTTTCTCCTTTTCCCATGATGTTTTTAAAAGACCTCTAACCCAGGGTCATTAATACACTGGACTGTTTGGGAAAGTATCAACTAGCCACAAAATTTATAACTTTTCCATATTGGACATTTTGCTGGCAAACAAAATAAAACAGTCCTCAACATCTAATTGGATTTTTTTTTGAAATTGTTGAAAACGCTGTGGAAAAAGGAGAAATGGTAAAATATACAGACATTTTCTCCTTTTCCCATAATGTTTTCATAAGCTTTTGTTCTTCTTCAGGTTCACTGAAAGCAAAGGATTGTTTATTAAGGTTAATCCCTGCGTACTTGTTAACAAATCATAATTTTACCTCTAGCTTTAGGCTACTCAAATCATCTTGAGTTCTGCTCAGTGCAAATGTTTTTGCACCTAAATCTACCAGCCTTTTTGCAACATCCCGACCGATTCCTGCAATTAATGAGAGAATATCCAGAGCTTAGAATAATAATTATGCACCCAGAATCTGTCTAATATCTCATCCTGAACTCTTTTCACCACATGACAAAAACATAGGCTTGTCCAAATAAAAAGCATCATGCAGATGAACACTTAAATGTGGATCAAAATGATGGAAAGTTTCTTTGATTAGGTGGAAAACATTTCGGCATGCAGTCTGATCTTGCATCTAAACTGTCTGCTCCTTCTTTTCCATATTTTGGCCAAAACAAGTTTGAGGTAGTAATAATTTGGATGTTTTCTTTTTTAAATGAAATGGACCACTCCATTAATTTAGTGCTTTACAATTAAAGTATTCACCAGATGACAAAAGTTTGGACTTCGTCAAATCATCTCAAATTCTGATTTCTGTTTTTGGTAGAATAGAAGAAATTATATTAATTGTGGGAAAAGGATAAAATGATAGTCACCAACATTTTCTCCTTTTTCCACAATTCTTTAACACCCACCCCCTACTCTAGGGTTGATAAAATCAAGGATTTTGTAGCAGTGGGTTAATGATTAGAATATCTAACTCTGAAGTGAGAAAAGGGGTATTCAACATTTTTCCAATTCTCGAAATTTTGCATTTTTCACTGTGATGATAAGCACTGTCACCAATCAACATAGAGTTTTCTTAGCCTTAGCATAGGAATAAGAAACAAGCTATATGCATTACATAATTACATAATGCTGCAGAACTTGCATACATGCAATGGGAGCTCAGTACTCTGTGATTTTTGTGACCGATGGTTGCTCTACTTTAATCTTTTAGCTCACTATCTTGAGTTTCAACGCCAAGCCCCCGTTGCTCAGTCGGTAGTGTACAGGACTTGAGAACAGGAGGTCGCTGGTTCGATCCCAGGCTTGGCCAATTTCTTTCCGAGGATCGATGACAGTCATTGCGACAGGATTCATTCCTCTGTCACCGCTGACCATTGTTTTGACGACGGTTATGTGGGAAAGCAGCCAGTGGCTTGGAAAGAATATTGTGCAGAGTACTGGTAAAAGAAACTCCAGGAAAGCATGGATAGGTGCACTGGCCACCTCGATATAACTGAAATAATGTTGAAAACGGCGTTAAACACCATACAGTCATACAGTTGAGTTTCAACAGCCTTGAGGAAGATGGCTGGGAAAACATTGTTTGAAAAAGAGAGAATGCTGGTGACCATGAGTAAACAAAAGACAGAGCTACCCGACAATTATTTTGATTGCTTGATTGATTGTGTTGGAGTTTAATGCCATTCTAACAGCTTAGGTCATATCACAGTAGTCAGTGCACCTATGCATGTGTTTAGTGCTTTTCTGAAACCAGTACTGACACAACTTCTTCTCAGTCACTGACTACTTTTCTCACATGCATCAGAGGTGAGAGGCAAAAAACTGCCATATTGAAATTTTGCCTCTACCAGGTATCAAACCCACAACCACCAAGTAACAAGTTAAATACACCAACCACTGAGCTACATGTACCTGGCCGGGCTGGCAATTATCTATCTAATTTTAAAATTCATTAGCATGCCAGTGACTAATACTTAATTGGACTGGCCATACAACAACATATTGTCATCTTCCCAATAATTTACACCCTCTCAAATAGTATGATTTTAATTCAAATGCATTTTAAGACCAACACTGTATTTATATTTTGCTGCTACTGGGCTTTTAAGCTTTCAAAACAGTTTGCAAAGAGTTCATTAGAAAAAAAAAAAACACCACTGATACCATCAGCCACCAACTCAAGAATTAATTTTTATGAAGAAGTAAATGAGCCATGCTCTACAAAAGAGGGGCTTAATACATCTGCAAAAAGCATTGAGCCATGTAAGCCTGCGCAGTCCATGCAGGCTGACATGAGCTGAAACTTTTTGCTTTTGGTCAATTTTCTACATATCAAAGGATCATTCTAACTCCAAATCCAGTCAATTTTTAGTCAAAACTGATTTTATGAATCCAAAACTATGTGATGACTTGTGTGGTATAAATGCATCTCGGAGATGCATTAAGCCCCCTTTTGCCAAAGCATGGCTCAAATGATAAATGCATACAAGCTTTGATCAAATTTTGAAACTAATTTAACAAGACTTGTGAAATGTCATGAGCAGAGCCTGTTACTGTTTATGAAAAGGCAATAACTCTTTACCAGAAAATTCTGAGTTTTAACAACCTACAGAAAAAAGGCTTTCGAAAACAATGTGGGAAAAGGAGAAAATGCTGGTAACCAGCATTTACTCCATTTCCCACAATGTTTTCTACCTAATCACAGACAAATTCCCTCATTTGTGCCACATTTAACTAGTAGTCTGCAAATGGTATCAGTTTGGAAGTCTAAAGTTTTGTTGTTTGGTATTGGGATAAAAGACCCACTTACCTATTTTCCATTTTTAGGTTCATTGCTATAACACATAGGGCAGAAATTGACATGTACAATGGGACATTTGAAAAATGAGGTGGAGGTTCTTAGAAAAATACTGTCAATTTAACCCTTTACCAGATGGCAAAGTTTTAGCCTTGTCCAAATTGAAAGCATTTGCAGACGACAATTTCAGTGTTGCTCAAATGGTGCAACTTTTCTTTGCTGGGGTAGAAAACATTGTGGGAAAAGGAGAAAATGCTGGTTACCAGCATTTTCTCCTTTTCCCACAATGTTTTCAAAAGGCTTCTTTCCCAGGGGCATCAAAAAGGCGGTAACGGGTTAATCAAATTGGTGGCATATAATATGTCTAATGGCATTGTGATTCATTGTCAAAAGTCTGTGATAAAGATGTTGATCTGGCCACTTTTTAGTGCCACATCCATTTGATCAATGTATGCATTTACCTGTGTTCTGCATGACTGAGCTTTTCCCTCCACTTAATTTATTTGAATTTTTCCTATCAATCACGCTTTAGTCTTTGTTCTGGGCACTTGGTCTGATCTCTGTGTCCTTGTTGTTTAGAGGAAAGAAAACATTTCTTTTGTAAGTCTAACTCTCTTTTGTGAGCTTTTCAAGATTTCCATCTCGTTTATTATGACAGTCTAGTTTTCTACCACATGGTATTTTGAGTCTTACTTCTTTGTTATCAACTTAGCTCTTGTGAGGCCTATCCATCATTTTCATGTCCATTTTGAATCCATAATTCTACCTAACTTGAACCAGTAAGGATGTTCTTTTACTTACTCATTTCTTACCTTTTTAGTAGTCTGCACCTGCCATATTAATCTTTTTCAGAGATAAGTCACCACATTACAGAGTTGAAAACAATAAGGCACCACATTATAGAGTTGAGAGAGAGAGAACAATAAACAAGAGATATTAGTCAAGCACTTAGTTTTATAAGTTGGTAAGTGTTAATAATGTGAAAAGATAAAAGTACTTGACTTAGTTCATTTCAAGAGTCATTGACATTATTTTTTATGCTATTACTTAACTCGCAGGGTTTAGTATACTTTTGTAGAGCAAAGGTCTAAAACTGTTTTGTTCCTCATTGCCTTGTCCATTTGCTTACTTATCTGTTCTTTGATTGCTTCAAATTAAAGTACAAGATTATTATGTCAGCTATTGACGTATAATAATCTACTGTAAAGTTAAGCAAACAGTATTTCAGTATCATAAGATTACTGATTCTATTCCATTCGGTTTTAATAACTTAGAAGACTTAGAAGTGTTTTATCCAATATATCTCTCCAGAATAGTGTTCTTAATATGATTATGGTTAAAGACAGTTAAAAGATAAACTACTCTCACTTACTTACACCAAACCCCCACACAAAGCTATTTCATGACAGAACCCACCCAAGGAATTGGTACAGATAAACATTTCATATAAAAAGAACACTGTAAAATCATCTGTCAAAGCAGTGAATCCGAGGTCACAGCAATCTCTCTCTAGGCCGTGAAAAAATATTTCTGAATGTTAAATTGAAAGTTTATGATAGACCCTTACTCTATTGGAACAACCCTGGGTTTCACATAGTAACCATACAAAGAAGACTTTTGAAAATATTGTAGAAAAAGGGAAACATGCTCTATATCCCCATCTACATCTAGTTTTCAAAAATATTTTCGCCTCTTTAAAAGAGAACCATCATTTTGAGCTACATTTTTTTTTGTTTGTTTTTCTTCCATCTGCTATTGCCTCAAACTTGATTCAGTCATTTTTTGTCTGTTAAGGGGTATGGTTGACATCCCTATTTTCGTGGGGTACCTGTTTTTGAACCTGAAATGATATTCAAGTTTTCTTGTGAACTATGAAGTGAATGATGTCACTGTTTTCTGTGAACCGCAAATTTGAATGTAAACAAAAGTGTCACTGCTGCTAATTTATGAAATGCAACAAAATCAAGACGGTATGCATGTTTCTAAAGGAATGACTGGTTTTAGGGACAAATTTCTTATAACCTTTTTCAGCCCGACATATGTGCCCAATTTAAATTCTCCATCTGGTATTTAATTTTAATCCTGAAAAATTTCTGACTTGTGACATAGTCTTGATGCCAAAAAGTCATGTGACCATACTGGAATGATGTGACAAGATTCCAATCTATTATTAAATCAGATAATTTTGTGACCCATTTCATTCGGTCACTTACGAACGGACAGTTTTTCCTGAACATAATTATGCCGCTAGAGAGAGAAAATGTTTCCAACCCTTTTATCAAGGCACTCAATATTTTCAGATGTTTAATGATCAAATGGTGTTTAAAACAATTCCTAATCTGTCCTCATAGGTGCATATAAATTGATAGGAGGGACCAAAATGTCTAAATTTTTGTTATTCTGGTATTCTAGTGCTGCCATCATGAGAGGGCCAATAGCCGCCATGACACTCATCCGTACTTTCCATCGCGGTTTCAAAACTTAGGATAGTTGACTCTGAGCTGTTCATTTTCATTGTTCAAAACATCCCATTCTTGTGATAGTTAACGCTTTTGATGAGTTATAGTGCACATAATGATTTTTAATGTTTTATTTAAGAGCTGTTCTGTAGATATTGAAAACGCTGTTCTGTAGATATTGAAAACTATGGAATGAGGGCATGTTTTCCCATGCACCAAGTCAGCTTCAGGCACAATATTGAAGGGTGAAATATGTTGTTGCTGTTGAACATGCATGATTCAGGCAGAATTTGTGTTTTTATACCAATTTAAGTTTGATTATTTGTTTATAAAATGTTTTTCATTTAGATATGAGTAAGCTAAAATTGTCAATTTAGTCCCTTGAAAACAGTTAAGACCACCATAAATCCAATTTTTATTGCATAATTTAATGATGGTATATTGTTTAAAATATAGATAATTTCACTTGTGTTACTTCAAGTCTTAAAATAAATATCATGATAGAGTAATGAAAAAAAGAAAGGCCATTCAGTAAATTGGATCGAAACTAGTTTGGACGAATTCGTGTTACAATATCGAAGTGGCCGGTTAAAAAGTGGGACGTCCATCTCCGAAAGTTTATCTCAAATTTTGTCCCTATATCAGAACAAAGCTGCATCAAGAGGCTTATCTTTGTCTAAATTTACATAATTCTCGCTTAAACACCTTTGCCTGCTCCAGTGACAAGGGCTGTTTTTCCTTTAAATTGTATTTCCATTTCTGCAATAGACGTCTTGACAAATTTTTGTTTACAAATTATTCCCCCTTATGTTGCTCTTTCAATAGAAGTTAAAGATTTCCCCCATTCACATGTATTGTAACGTTAAATTCCATTGGTTTAAGTATTTTTATAAGCAAATAGAATTCACTGTTACACTGACCATTTCGTCTTTGGTTGAGAAGGACAGGGATCAACACAAAACGAACTCATGTGGCCCCCGAAGCTTGAAAAAAATGATACATTGTGTGTTAGGTCATTTCAGTTTGATAAAACTAGACGGTGAGATTAATAATCGGCTTGGCTTAATGCATTAGTCCGTCAATTGTATATCTTCTAGATGAATCAAATTCATCCACCCAGCGGTGAAAACAAACAATCGAAAGACCTATTAAATTTTCGAGGGGTACCTGTTTCCGAACCCGAAATCACATTCGAGTTTTTTGCAAACTATGAAGGGAATGATGTCGCAGTTTTGTGTGAACTTCGTATTTGAATGTAAACAGCAGTGTCACTGCTTTTAATATACGAAACGCAATAAAAGTACGACAGTATGCACGTTTCTATAGAAAACAAACTTAAAAATGATCGATAACTTATTTGGGTGACCAATGTTTGGGTAAAATTTACTGGAATTTTCCTGTAGGGCATGTTTTAGTGTGACCCCATGTCTGGAAATTTTCTGGAATAAGATCAAATGTTAGAAGGAGAATTTGAATTGGGCACATATCAAATTGAAAAAGGTAAAAAGTTAATCAGTTTTGTTTTATCTAAGTAAGATAAAAACAAAACTGATTAACTTTTTACCTTTTTCAATTTGATATGTGCCCAATTCAAGTAAGATAAAACAAAACTGATTAACTTTTTACCTTTTTCAATTTGATATGTGCCCAATTCAAATTCTCCTTCTAACATTTGATTTTATTCCAGAAAATTTCCAAACATGGGGTCACACTAAAACATGCCCTACAGGAAAATTCCAGTAAATTTTACCCAAACATTGGTCACCCAAATAAGTTATCGATCATTTGCATCTGACTAATCTCCTGCAAGTAAAATTTTTGCACAGTCTTCCATTCAGTGTATCTAAATTTAACCATTTTATTAGGGGAAGGTAACCTCTGGGTAGATTATGTTAAAAGACGTAGATCTTATACATGCTGAAATTCTGGTTTGAATGAATGACATAGGTTTCAGTCAAACAGAGGTTTGGTAAAAAACTAAAAGACACACAGAGCAAATCGATTGGAGCTTTGGATAAGATGGCAATTGGGGTAAACTTAGAGTACATGAGGAATGTTTATTATACCTTTACCTGGTTTTGACTGTGTATTACAGCTATTTTCATCCATCAGAATGAAAACAGAATTAATGACAAACTTATGGATATCAAAACTAATGGTATTTAGCGAAAATGAAGATTTATATATCTGAAACATTAATGGTTTTATGTTAAGATTAAATGTGAAATCGGTTTATCCTATTATTTTTTGTTTCTACTTTTTCCCTGCTGACGACATATCTTACCTAAGTGTGTATCAACTATTATGTTGCTGAAATCCATACAAACAATATCACCTGAATTAAGAAGCAATCATCCATTAATCAACCATGCTTCACTCCATCCTTTTCATTAGGTCCTAGTAATTCATAAGTCCACATCAGGGTTTACTTGTAGTACTCGGCTCTCTTCGCCATAATGCTATCCAAAGTGTCTGCACTTTAAACGAGAAATTCCTCTGCAGGAAGTAATGAGTTGATTCCTCACACAATTTTTTATGGATAGTCAACAGTGATTGAGGAATGATACATAGGTATAGATCTACTCAAGAAAACAATGCTGCTGCAGGAGAGGTTGTCGTTTTTGATTGCCGCTGTGGGCAAAATTGGTCTACTGCACTACAAGAAAATCATCTGCTTTTAATAAAGTTTTATTGGTTCTGTTCAATAATCATAAATCTGATTTGAAGATTGTGCAGACATTTGTCTTTGTCTGATACAAGAATAGAGTAACTTACGTATCATACCCGGAGCCAGTCCTTCTAGGGTTGCCTAGCCAGAATTTTCTCCTTTACCCATAATTTTTTCTACCACCTCGCTTCTGTCACTACCACATATACTGCCCTGCATGCATATACAGTCCTAAATCTAATACCAGCAGAAAAATGCATCAAGTTGATGGATTAAGTACTATAACACTTACTACACAACCAACTTCGCAGAATAACTTCAGTTTTCCTTACCTTAGCTAACTCTACTAAACTATTATATACACAGTCATGTCATTACGAACATGAAAGTTCGCAACAAAATTTAATGCATAGCTCAAATATGAACCGCTCAGGCTGGGATTCAAACCTGTGCGGCAAAGATCCTCATTTACTGAGGTTTAAAAGACCAATACACCAACCCCTGAGCTAAAGAGAATTCTTCTCAATGCAGTTATCAGGTATTGATTTTACATGGGGAGAAGCTATGCTGTAAGGAAGGAGTGATCTCCCGTAACACACCCCCTCTTAACCCTTTCCCAAACGACAAATTTTGGACTGGTCCAAATTGAAAGAGTTTGCAGACGACAATTTTAAATTTGATGAAAATGGCAGAAAGGTCTCTAAAAGGGTAGAAAACACTGTGGGAAAAGGAGAAATTGCTCGTTACGAGCAATTTCTCCTTTTCCCACAGTGTTTTCAAAAGACTTGTACTGCAGCTACGTGAAAACCAGGGCTTGTTTGGGAAAGGGTTAAGAGAAGTCATCATTTGGTGACGTAAAGCCTTATTAGGCAGTAAGTCTATTTTTTAGATAACAAATGGCTCAATGGCCAATAATGGGCAGACAACAAATGGCTCAAAGGCCAATCCCGGATGAGCCCCCATCTTACGAACATTCGCAACAAATGCATAGCTCAAATATAAACCGCTCTGGCTGGGATTCGAACCCATGCGGCAAAGATCCTCATTTATTTAGGTTTAAAAGACCAATACACTAACCCCTGAGCTAAAGAGAATTCTCGCCAACGCAGTTGTCAGTATACAGGAAGAAGGTATGCTGTAAGGAAGGAGTGATCTCCAGAAACACATGCGTTACACATGATTGAAATTATTTTTTTCATTACACCATATTAAAGCTTTAATATGGTGTAATGAAAAAAATAATTTCTGGTAACCAGCATTTTCTCCTTTTCCCATAATGTTTTTTACTCTATCAAAGACAAAGTCCATAATTTGAGCCACATTTAAATTGTCATCTGCACATGCTTTCAATCTGGACAAGTCTAAGATTTTGTCATGTGGTAGAGAGTTACAGTAATACTGTTCCTCAAATCTGCTTTTCAGGACCTTGAGTTCATTGATTAGAAGGATATTTTAAGAGTCATCTGTTGTAAATTTGTCAGGAATAGCTTTGAGTTTAACTCCTTACCTAACAATCCTGAGTTATGACAACCCTGAGAAAGATGGCTTTTGAAAACATTGTGGAAAGTGGAGAAAAGTTAACCTAATTTTGTCATGATATAGGCTTGATCAGTTTGTGATATGAACTCTTTACTGAACAATCCGAAGTTTTGTCGACCCTGAGGAAGAAGCCTTTTGAAAACACTGTGTAAAAAGGAGAAAATGCTGGTAACCACAATGTTTTCTGCCATTCAGAGACAAATTCCCTCGCTTGAGCCACATATAATTTGTTGTCATGTCTGCAAATACTTCCAGTTTGGACCAGACTAAGATATGTCATTTGGAGCTAACATCTATACTTTCAGCCAAATGTTTTCTTTCTATCGTTACAGATAAAGGACAGCAACAATCACTAAGGAGAGAAAAGATTATAAGAACACTATTGTTTCTGTTTCGTTTAGCATACAATGCTAACTTGATGATTATTCAATCCACTGTCAGCTTGATGGTTATGAATCTCTAGGATCTCACAGTACACGCTAGGATCTCACAGTACACGCTAGGATTTCACAGAACTAAGAATGACTGTTACTATGGACCTTTCTAACTCTTTTTATCCCAGGTTGAGCTACACCTTAATGTTCTTTTTCAAACTTGCTTGGAAATCAAAACTAAGTCTCCCATACATGCTTTCATTTGTCTTAATGACATACAACATTCACTTTCGCCTAGTAATTCAACCACGTTTTTGGTAGCCATGCCTCACAAGCATTTCACATGCAGAAAAAGTTCGCCATTGCGTAAATTTTAGTTCAGAAATAAGTGTAGCAGCATGAGCAGAGGCCCAAGGGATTTGCGTGACCTTATTTGTGTGTCAAGATTAACTTTTCGTGCAAGTGATGATGAGGTAGTGAGTGAAGATGACCTGTCAAAACCTGACCTAGATAACCTGTCCCTAGACAGCTCTGGGTCATGTGACAGCAGACAGGGTTTGGCTTCACAGTTAACCCAGAAAGTGCATAGTCCAGACTCGGGAGTTGTAACCAATGGGAGTTCTCCATCTGATTATATTCTTGGCGGAGCGAGCTGTGCTGAAAATAAAGATGAACTTAAACTAGATCTTTCTTTGTTGTCTGATGGAAAGAAAGTAAAAAAGAAGAAGAAAAAGAAGAAGGGACTTGAAATAGGTCCACCACGTAAACCATTTCCAAAACCAAACCCTCTGCCACCAGTTGGTCACCCTGAAGGCATTCAGGAACCTCCAAAAGTATTTTTACCACAGCCACCATCATTTCTTCCAAGTAAAGAAAAACAAATAACCAGAGATGATCTCAAGAATTCAAAAACAAAAGCTAACAGAGTTCAAGATGTTGTTGAAACTTTGGACAATGATATAGATGAGCATTCTACACCAGTACGATCAGCATCTGCTAAACTTCGACTTTCAATGGTTCAGAACAACACTAGTAATGCAGAAACAGGTGATTTTGATGAAATGATGTGTTTTATGGATGCCACAGTAGTATCAAATTGGCTTTCTAGAGCTAATAAAGCAGTGTCAGATATAGCTTCTTACATACATGCTGAAGATAACTTTGTGCAGTTTGCACACTTTTGGTTGACTGAATTTACTGATTCACAAAAGAGAGAGATCTTTGAACTGGAGATAGAGATTCTACGTGAAGAGCTTGGTTTTGCTTTCTCTGTGGGAAGAGAGCAAGGAAGAATTAAACAGCGTGACATTTCCAATTTAATTGGTGCTATATTTCGTGAATATCCTGTCAAAGTTCTGAGTTCTAAAGGAAGCTTCTTATTCCTAGACTATCTAGATATCTTGGCTTCAAACAGAGCACAAAACTACAAGAAACTATTATCAGATGTGAAATGCTCAACCAGAAACAGACAGTATGCACAGTGGATGTTAGCCACTCGTTCCTTTGCTTTAGTCAGTATGTGGTGTGCAATAGTGAACTTTTATCGTAACCTACTTGGTAGGTCTGGGAAAGCCCAGGGAATTCCTATTCCTGAAACCCATTCTGTCCATCGGAATATTTATGAAAAGAGACTTTATCAGGCATTGAGGTTGGGCTTTACTGATGTAATTCACTATCTAAATGTTTCTGGAAGTGTGAATCTCTCTTTGGTAGACAGTCATGAAAGGACACTCATTTTCACTGCTGTCATGCTCAACAAGCCCAAAGTGTTGCAGTATCTGATTGGAAGGGTAATTGTTATTGTTTTTACTAATTTATATAATTTAGTATACTGCACTGATAAAAAATTCTTATGATGTACATTCAGTTTGCTCATAGAGCAACTTAACCCTTTACCACACATTCCTAAGTGTTAACAACTCAGAGAAAAAAGGCTTTTTGAAAGCATTGTGGGAAAAGGAGAAAATGCTGGAAACCAGAATTTTCTCCTTTCCCACAATGTTTTCCACCTATTGAAGGACAAGTCCTGTCATTTGAAAAACATTTGAATAGTTGTCTGTTACTTCCTTCAGTATGGACGAGTGTAAAATGTTGCTATGTGGTAACAGGTTAAATGGATTTTTAGAACAGTGTAGATCAAGAAAACTGTTTAGATCAAGATCAGACTGTTTATAGACGTTTGTGTGGTCTGACCCCAGATTTATGCCGTCAGTCATTTTGTGAAATATTTTTTGGAAACTACAGATTTTGTATGTTATAGGCAGGAAATATCCACTTATCAAGTCTGTCAGGGCTCAGTGGGTTGAGTCGCATGATACATTTACCATCTCTATCAGAAAGCCCCCATGCTTTGTTACTTTATGAACTCTGTACCAAATGACAGAATTTTAGACTTGTCCAAATTGAAAGCATTTGCAGACAATAATTTCAGTGTGGCCCAGATTATGCGTTCTTTTTTTGTTTTTTTTTTAATAGGGCAGAAAACATTGTGCAAAAAGGAGAAAATACTGGTTACCAGCATTTTCTCCTTTTTCCACAATGGTTTCAAAAGGCTTTCTTCCTAGGGTCATTAAAAGGCGGCTTTGGTGCGGTAAAGGGTTAAGCTGATTACCAACATTTTTTCCTTTTCCCACAATGTTTTCATAAGTTCTCATATTTAGAGAGGTTAAAACTCGGGATTGTTTGGCAAAGTGTTAACTCTTTACCAGATAACTATTCTTAGACTCATTCATAATGAGAAAATTTGCAGACTCAAATGGGGCTCATAGGATAGAATTCATCTTTGATAGGTTAAAAGACATTTTGGGACAAGGAGAAAATGCAGCCTGCTGATCAGCATTTTCTCTTTTTTATCAGAACATTTTTAGGAGGCTTCTTTCTCACTCAGGGTCGTAAAAATGGGGAATTATTTATTAAGGGTTAACTTAACCCTTTCCCAAACGACAAATTTTGGACCGGTCCAAATTGAAAGAGTTTGCAGACGACAATTTTAAATTTGATGAAAATTGCAGAAAGTTCTTGAAAAGGGTAGAAAACACTGTGGGAAAAGGAGAAATTGCTCGTCACGAGCAATTTCTCCTTTTCCCCCAGTGTTTTCAAAAGACTTGTACTGCAGACACGTGAAAACCAGGGCTTGTCTGGGAAAGGGTTAAGACAACTTTTTTAAAACAATAGAGGAGACATATTTTGCCAACATTTTGGTAAGGTAAAGGCAAATTCAAGAGACTTCTTGTGCTAGACATATTTTCATTCTTCATAAGTTCATCTTGATCTACAAGGATCATGACTGAAAAGTTCAATATGATAAAAGAAAGTCTCATGTGCACTTAATAAATGTGCACATCAGTAGATTTCTAAGTATTCTTCAACTCCTTAGTAGATGCAAGGCTAGCAGCAGTGGTCTGTTAGAGTTACCTTTAGAAATATACAAAATGGTGTTTACAGTACTACCATTTTTTCCTTTGCCCAAATGTTTAAATGACTCCCTCCTCAGTGTTAAAATACCAATGTTGTAACTGGTTTGGTGAAGGATTGAAGTTTTTGTTGGTCATGTATAAAATGAGCCAACCTCTGTGAAAAGGGGGCTTACTGCATTGGCAAAAAGTATCGACCTAGGTCAGCCTGCACACTCCACACAGGCTGATCTGGGCAAAAAATCTTTGCTGTTGGTGAATTTTCTGCATGTCCAAGTACCAGTCTAGCTCATGATTCAGTCTGTCATTTGACTAAATGAATTTTTATAGAACCATTATTTCTTAATAAGTTCTTTGATATAATACTCCACAGAGAAGCATAAACCTATTTTTGTCAGAGCATGGCTCATACTTGAATAACTGAATTTGATCATGTATTCATAACTAGTTATACATGTAAGTGTTTGTCAGTTACAAATTGCCTGTGATAAATGTAAACATGTATCAAACCATTCTCATTTTTCACAGTCAAAAGCCAGTATAGATGTGAACCACCCCTCAGACACAGGTAACACAGCCCTGCATGCTGCCACCAACAGTGGAAATGTACAGCTAGTCCAGCATTTACTGAAAAGTCCGGATATCAATGTAAACTGTGTTAATCGCCAGTGTGAGAATGCCTCACCACTACATCTAGCTGTGATGCATGGTAAGTTTTGTTCCTTTGGTAAATCTTTACCAAACGACAGAATTTTGGACCGGTCCAAAATGAAAGCCTTTGCAGACAACAAATTAAGGGAAGCTCAAATGATTGGATTTGCCTTTGATATGATAGAAAACATTGTGGGAGAAAGAGAAAATGTATTTTTGCCTTTTCCCATAATTTTCACTAAGGGCTTCATTCCCAGGGTTGTTTAACTTTTTACCACACAGTGCCGACTTTTAACGTTCCTGAGGAAGAAGGCTTTTGAAAACATTGAGGGAAAAGGATAAAACATTGAGGGAAAAGGAGAAAATGCTGGTAACCAGCATTTTCTCCTTTTCCCACAATGTTTTCTGCCCTATCAAGGACAAATTTTGTGATTTGGACCACCTTCAAGTTTTTGCCTGCAAATGCTTTCAATTTGGATCAGTCTGGATTTTTGTCACCTGGTAAAGGGTTAAACTCAGATTGTTTGTTAAGGGTTGAGTGTTTACCAAACAACAAAATTTTAGATTTGTCCAATCTTAAATTATCTGCAGACTACAAATTAAATAGGGTCAAAATATAAGGATTAGTCTTTAAAAGGGTGGAAAACATTGTGAAAAGGGAATAAATGCTGGTTATCAGCATTTTCTCCTTTTTCAACAATTTTTTCGAAAGCATTCTTTCTTGGGGTGTTTAAAACTCAGGATTGTTTAACAGACTCATATCTAAAAATTATGAGAAAAGGAGAAAGTTTTTGGAGAGGAATTTCTGCTTTTGCCATAATGTTTTGATTACTTTCATGATAAAAAGTTAAACCATCATTTGTTTTGATTATTTATATTTTTTTTCAGTGATGTATGTAAAGTTTTCTCCCTGGCTGATAGAGTTAAAATTTGTAATCCCAGCAATGCGAGTAATCATAGGTTGCAGTGTGTTCTAAAAGCACCAATCAAATATCATATTACATTTCCTATCCAAAATCAGCAAAATGTAAATAAAAATGTCAACCACAGGATAGAATTGTAGGATATGCAGAGAATCATTACCCCCAAAAAAACTATGGACATACAATATTTACTGCAACATTCGCTGTAACAAATTAGGGTCCGTATTCACCAACCATTCTTAAGAATGTTCTCAGTCTTTTTCTGCAGAATTTTTTAAATTTGAAAATAACACAACTTCTGATTGGCTAAAATATTTGGTTTAGCCAATCAGAAGTTGTGTTACTTTCAAAGTTTGAAAATCTTGGAGAATAAGACAAAGAATGTTCTTAAGAATGGGTGGTGAATACAGACCCAGATGAAGTTTTAGAACACATTCCAATACCAGGTGATGGACTGCCAAAATATGTGTGGATTTTGCAGAAAGGGTTATCTTTGTACTGTATGATGGGTTTTCAATGAGGTAATTTCTAGGAGTAATAACCTATCAAAATCCTGTGGTTGTGGCGTACGGTATCACAGGGAATACAAATTTTGACTCAATCAACCAAGGGTGAATAGAGCAAGGTAGTGATTGTCACCCTTTGTTAGTGAAGATGACGTTAGCAATGAATTCATGTTTCTAGATGAAAAAAAAAAGAAAAAGACTTATTTCGATCTCTGGTTTATTTAGATACGAATAATTGCCATTCATTTCAGGTCATAAAGAAATTGTTCAGTTACTGTTAGAAGCTGGTGCAGACAAAACTCTGCAAATGGATGGAGTTAGCCCTGTTGACCTTGCCAGAGACTTTGATCAACTTGAAATACTTCAGCTACTTGATGAATAAAAAATGGTGTTCCTGCTTTAACCCTTTACCACACATTCCTGAGTTTTAACAACATTGATAAAGGAGGCTTTTGAAAACATTGTGGGAAAAGGAGAAAATGCTGGTAACCAGCATTCTCTCCTTTTCCCACAATGTTTTCTATCCTATCAAAGACAGAAATCATCATTTGCACTACATTTAATTTGTCGTCTACAAAGGCTTTCAATTTGGTTGAGTCCTAAATTTTGTCATTTGGTAAAGAGTAACTCTTTACCAAATAGCTAACAAAATTTTGGACTTGTCCCAATTCAAAACATTTGCAGACGCTAGAATAACTGTGGCTAAAATAATTAAATTTGGCCTTGAAAGAGAAGAAAGCATTGTAAGAAAAGGAAAAAACGCTATTTGCCAACATTTCCTCATTTTCAAACAATGTTTTCAGAAGCTGCTTTCCTTCGGTTCAATGACCGTTGAGATTGTTTTGTAAAGGATGAAATCATACTAGCATCCCATGTAGCATATCTTCTGGATTTGTATGTACTGACCATGATATCAGAGCTCCAGATAGAGGGAGTGATTTTGATTTCAAAATTGAAAATATCAGTTATTCTCCACTAAACCCTATGTTATGGGTACTCATTAGAATCGTCTCATCGAGACAATTCTAATGAGTACCCAAAACATAGGGTTTGGAAGTGAAATAATGGATTTAGAATACCATCACTCTCTCTTATCTGGAGCTCTGTGATAAAGAGGATATTTGGTTTTTTTTTTTTTTTTTCGGTGAAAGATCAAAATTTATTTCATTGAGTGAACTTAATCTGTTATATTTTTACGAGAGGCACAGCAATGAGTGAAAATATTACCAATGATGTTCACAAGAAGAAATAAATTTCGATCTTTCACAGAAAAAAACTTACTCTATGTATTTCATGCGTATAACCTCTTTTTTGTTGGGACTTTCCATCAAAATCCAGTGCAGTTGTTTTTTGCAATTCGCCGTGGTGTACCCCCCTCACATAACAGGGCATTACAATATTACGTAAAGTACAAGAAATGTAGGGTCAATGCACATCATATTTCCCTCACATTGAATTGCATGCACTGTTTACCTAGGTAACTAGTGTGATGGAACTACCACTCCCACCTTCAATTGAAGAGTTAGAAAATATGAAATCAGTATTTTTCACTGGTCGTAACCATGAAATATCAAACCATAATCCAATATTATTTCTCAATAAACTACTGAAAAGCATGAAATAAAGTGTGATAATCTGTTTTTACTTACCAAAAAGAGGCATCTGATTGGCCAAGGCAGCCTTTCTCAACCAATCAGAAGGTTAGTCTTGGACGTCAATTTTAGACTTGAATTCAGAAGCCTCAGTAAATAATGAACATGGATGCCTTTCCAAAAGATTGTAGACCAAGATTACCCAGATTATCTGTTCTGTCTTATCCATGTTTTTTTTTTAATACACAATTAACTCGTTACCACACGACAAAATTTCAGACCTCTCCAAACTTGAAAGCATTGGCAGACGACAAATTAAATGTGGCTCAAAAGATGAAATGTTATTGTGAAATGACTGAAAACTTTGTGGGAAAAGACGAAAATGCTGTGTGGTAAAGGGTTGAGGAGGTCAGGCAAGGATAGAAACAAAGGCAAAAAAATGAAAGGACTTGGTTGCAGTTTGGTTACTTCAGATTTTTATATAATGAGGAAGATGCCTGGAATTTCACTATTTTCTTCCATAAAAGAAAGGATTTTTTTTTCCTGTACAAGTTTGTAGGACATCAATCCATTAGGGCCCAGAGCTCAAATGCAAAAGCTGTGTGAAAATGGGGCTTAATGCATCTGCAAAAAGTATCGACCGATGTCGGCCTGCGCATTCCGTGCAGGCTGACATGGGCCAAAACTTCTTGCTTTCTTCAAATTTTCTGAATATCAAAGAACTAGTCTACCTCATGGTCCTCTAATTTGTTGGACGTTTGACAAAATGGATTTCATGGATCCATGGTTATGTGATGTCTTGCTTGGTATGATAGATCACAGAGATGCATTAAGCCCCCTTTTGCAGGAGCATGGCTCAAATGCTTTTGCAGACAGTAGATATCAAGGACCAGCATGGGCAGAAAGTGCAAACTGATCCTGAAATTGAAGTTTTAGCTATACTTGTATTCTGCTAAGAATAAGCTGTGAAACTGAATTTGTTTTTGTTTAGCCTGGTTGACTGAAAATTGCCATTCATTCCTGTTGGTTAATCCTGTAGCAAACAGACCTGTGTTTTCATAACCCTGAAAGTAAAAGCTTGTTGAAACTTGGTGGAAATAGGGGAATATGCATACTCCCAGCATTTTCTCCAGTTTTACAGCATTTTCTACCAAAAAAGACTTAAAACCTTCAACTGTCTTCAGTATATCATATCATCACCTTTCACAACTGTTGTTGCCTTTGCAGCCGGTGTAGATCAAGATCAGGCTGCATAAAATATGCAGTATGGTCCTAGATCTAAATTGTCTGCTTTCCTGAAACACTGTAGACAAAGACAACCATGATATTGCAATTATTTGGGTCTTACTTCTGGAATTAAAAAGTCTGTTGGGTTTACTCAGTGCTCTGAGTTTTGAAAGGTGGGTCACTGTACAGGTTCCATATTCATCAACCATTCCTAAGAACATTCTTATTCTAATTCTCCAAGATTTTCTAAATGTGAAAGTAACACAACTTCTGATTGGCTAAACCAAATGGGTTAGCCAATCAGAAGTTGTGTTTCTTTCACATTTAGAAAATTCCTGAGAGTAAGACTAAGAACGTTCTTAAGAATAGTTGGTGAATATGGGCCCTGATGTTTTCCTCATTTCCTACCGAGGCTTTGAGATAACTTTGTCATTGGAAAGGAGCTTTGTAAATGGGGAAAATAGTTACGAAACAAATGACTAATGGATAGTGCATGTGAAAAAATTGCAGCTGTAGGATAAATTGCTCCATATGAGCAATTTATCCCCTTGCCACAGTGTTTTCAAAAGTGGCTTATAGACAAAAACAGTAGTATGATTCAGGTTATGAGGTAAAAGAGATGATTTGTATTTGCATTATGTAGTATTTGTGTGTGTGTTGTGTTTTAATTTATTACATTGTATATGATATAAATTTTGGAGTGTTTGAGTTTCTATCAGAATGTTGGATTTATTTCTCTGTATACAAATCGACGCACAACAAAATTGAAGGTTTATCCCAAACAGAAAGCATGTTGCAGGGGACAAAATAAGTTCGGCTCATATACTGAGATTTGTTTATATTTATGGAAGGGTAGAAAACATTTTTGGTAAATGAGAAAATGTTAGTTACCAACATTTTCCCCTTTTCCGCACAATGTTTTCAAATGTCCTCTTTCACAGGGTTGTAAAATCAACAGATTTACTAGTAAATGGTTATCAGTCAGACTAGGTGTATGACATGCAAAGTAACGTAAATAATGTATTTAGGAGTGGTACGAATTTTATTTCTGCAAATCTGACCAAAGAAATTTTGTGTTTTGCTATCTGACAGTTTATAGGTTGTGAGTTTGAACTGTGCCTTACTTAACCCTTAGAGTGTCAAAAAAACCTATCAGACATTTTTGTCCTAGAAATACAACCCAAATACTTGCAATTTCATGGTTGCTTTAGTCTACAGTATTTCAGCAAAGTGGACAGTGTAGATGAAAGATCAGGCTGCACATTTTGTGCAGCCTGATCTTGATCTACTCTGGCCACAAAGGCAACTATAGTTGTAAATGCACTTTAAGGTTGAACGTACTTCCTTATATTTATAATAATTAGATCAGACTCATCCCTGATACTCTTGCTCAAAAAGCACTGATCACAGTTTATGTTAAACACTTTGATCTTCTACAGATAATGAGGATCAAGATCAGACTGTCGGTGCTGTCAAATAGTTTGTTATATTGAGGAATAGGAGCTGATGCTAAGGATTTTTTTATAACGTGAAAAAATGTGTTATTGTTTGTTATCAGTAAATTAACCATCTCACAAATTAATTATTTCAAAAGCTATTATTGCATGCATTTGGATGAATACATTTTTTTTCTGATCAATTGATAGCTTTGAAAAACTTGGTGGCAATAGAAGAAATTGGCAGTAACACACAAAATAGATGTAGTATTGTTGCATCTTTTTCACAATGTTTACTGTTTACAAACATTTTCCTCTCCTTCAAACATGTTTTTTCTTTAATCTATAATGGGTTTTTCTAGGTCTGAAAATATATTGTAAAGTAAATCACTGACATATTTTTACATGATAATGTTGTTGAAGTATGAGAAAGGGGTTTTGTTATGGAGACCTTATGCAGATATGGAATGTTCTTAACATTGTTCTAAGCTTTTGATTGTGAATTCCTAAACTATTCATTAAGTCGACCAAGGCTTTCTGCCTTGGCAATTAACCCTTTACCATACAATCTGGAGTTTGGCGACCCTGAAGAAGAAGGTTTTTGAAAACATTGTTGGAAAAGGAAAAAATGCTGGTAACCAGCATTTTCTCCATTTCCCATAATGTTTTCTACTTTATTGAGGACAGAAATCATCATTTGAGTTACATTTATCTGGTCCCTTGCAAATGCTTTCAATTTGGTTGAGTCCAAAATTTTGTCATTTGGTAAAGAGTTAAATGACTTGTCGTGGCGTATAGAATAGGAACAATTTTCAAACTTTTCAATTTTCAAAATAATTAATGAATATGAGTGCAAGTTTTACTAGTATTGTGTTGTGGACTTCTAAAAAGTGAAAGCATTTGCACATGGCAAATTCCGTAGTGGGGACAGGATCAAATTTGTCGTAGTAGGGATAGAAAACATTATTAGAAAAGGAGAAGCTGCATGTTACCAGCATTGTCTCCTGTTCTCACAAATGTTTTCAAAAGCCTTCTTCCTCAAGGTGGTTAAAACTCAGAATTGTTTGGTGAAGTGTTAAAGAACCTCAGATCCAGTCTTAACCCTTTGCCACACTTGAGTTGTTAAGGCTTTTAGGAAGAAGGCTTTTGAATACATTGTCACCAGCATTTTCTCCTTTTTCCACAATGTTTTTTGACTTATTAGAGACAAATCCAATCATTTTAGCCACATTTAATTTGTTGTCTACAAATGCTTTCAATTTAGACAAGTCTAACTGTTTCTTGTCTGGCAAAGATATAAAGTTTTTGAATATGCAATCCAGAGATGGTGGGTTTGAACCCTGCAACCTGTCGGAGTATCCTTAGACACCTAGCATAGTAACAGAAATACCAGAGAAACACATGGATACACGAGCTGGCCTGTTGATATTCCTAAAATACTGTAAGTACCAGTAGGTTGAAACTGTATATTCAAATAAAGAATGCAAAATTGTATTATTGTTGTTGTTGAACTGAAAGAAGAAGATAAACTATTGTGAAATAGAATTCAGTTATTTCAGCACACACTATTGTTTGATTATTTATGGCAACTGTTTTGTCATGACTTGCATATTCATTGAAATGAGACTATGAGAACATGTGATGCTCCTTCAGCTTATTTTTTTCCTTCTTTGTCATTGTGATCAGGAAGAAAATAACTATACAAGATTGATAGAAACTCATAAACTCTTGCAGATGATTTCTGTTGATGCAGACTACTTTTGAAAATGTTTGGCAAAAAGAGAAGGTGCATTTTACAGGCAGTATCTCTTTGACAGAATATTATCACTTGTAACACTGTGTAAAACTTGTATCCTGGTTTTTTTCAGTATGTTTAACCCTTTACCATGCAATCTAAAGTGTTAATGACCCTGAAGAGGAAGGCTTTTGAAAACATTGTGGGAAAAGGAGAAATGCTGGTAACCAGCATTTTCTCCTTTTCCCAAAATGTTTTTTACCCTATCATCATCTGAGCTACATTTAGTTTGTCCCCTGCAGATGCTTTGAATTTGGTATAGTCCAAAATTTTGTCAATTGGTAAAGGGTTAATTAGCTGACCGAGCCATGGCTTAGTATGTATGGATAATTTTTTTGTCATTACTTGCATTTCCAATAAAATGAGATTGTGGAGAGAACTTGAGATGCCGTCTCAGCTTATTTTCCTTATTCCTCATTGTGATCAGGAAGAAAAAAACTAAACAAGATTGATAAAAGTTGCGGTAATTTATTTCTATTGATGCAGATAACATTTGAAAATGTTGTCGCAAAAGGACAAGGTACATGTGACAAGCAGTATCCTTTTGACAGAATGCATTCACATGTAACTCTGTGTTAAACTCTCATCCTTTTTTATTCAGAATGTTTAACCCTTTACAACAAAAATCCAAGTTTTAGTAACCCTGAAGAGGAAAGCTTTGAAAACATTGTAGGAAACGGAGAAAATGATGGACAACTTTTAATGACCCTGAAGAGGAAGGCTTTAGAAAACATTGTAGGTAAGGAGGAAATGCAGGTAACGAGCATGTTCTTTTCCCACAATATTTCTACCCAATCAGAGACAGAAATCATCATTATACCCCTCATCTATGAAGTAGACAGGGGTCTACTAGTTTCACCATGTCTGTCTGTGTGTGTGTCTGTCTATCTGTCTGTCTGTCTTTCTGTCTGTCTGTCTGTCCATCCATGTTTTAGCTTCCATGCTTCGACTCAAAAGCCATTTGACCTAGGACCCTGAAATTTCTTAAAAGTGTTTCTCATGACCCAAGGAGGTGCCCTATTGTTTTTGGGTCAAGGGTCAAGGTCACAGGTAAACTTGGTTTGAAAATCATTTCCATGCTCTAACTCAAAAGCTATTTTACCAAGGACCCTGAAACTTAATAAATTGTTACTTATGACCCAAGGAGGTGCCCTATTGTTTTTGAGTCACATGAGTCAAAGGTCATCAAAGTCACAGGCAAACTTTGTTTGAAAATTGTTTCCGTCCTCTAACTCATAGCTGTTTGACCTAGGACCCTTAAACTATATGCAAGTTTTGCTCATGACCCAAGGATGTGCCCCATTGTTTTGGGGTCACATAGGTCAAGGTCACAGGTAAACTTTGTTTTGAAAATCAACTCCGTTTTCTAATTGTGCTGCTTCAGTGACAAGATGCTGGTGGGGGGGTATTTGTCTGCTTTGCAACTGTTCTAGTTTAAGCTACATTTACATTGTTGTCTGCAGTATTTTAATGGGTTCAAGTACAAAACTTTTTCTAAAGAGTGAACACTTTATAAAACAATAACTTATTCAACAACTCCCTTAGTAAAAGGGTTCAAGAAAAAAAATTCTGAAAAGGAGAAAGTTTTGGTTACCAGCATTTTCTTCTTTCCCTCTATGATTGCTTCCTAATCATAGACAAATACTTTGATATAAGCTGCAAATACTGTTAATATGATCAGAGTAAAATATTACTGTGTCCTGTAAATGGTTAATCAAACTATCATGTGTTCCATTGACCCTGGGGAAAACTTCTGAAAATATTTTGGGATAAGGAGAAAATGCTTGTTGTCAGCATTTTTGTCTTTTTAACAAAATATATTTTTCCCTTTCAAAAACAAATAGGCCAAATTTGATTCATTGTCAGCTTATATTTCCAATTTGCACAAGTGAAAGATTTTGTCATTTGCTAATGAGTTGGGGATCAGTTTTTGAACAAATGTGGTTTAGGATGTAATGGATGACTGAATGTTATTTCATGCTGCTTTCAACATGATTTCATCATATCAAGGCTACAGCTGACTTATTCATGGAAGAGCAATTGTATATTTTCCCACAGTATTTTCAAAGAACCAATCTATGACATGATAAGATAATGTACAAACTGGAAATGTCTGTTTCTTTTGCAAATACATAATATGCTAAACATCTTTTCATCATCATGATTATATTTTTTCCCAGAACGGGAAGAAAAGAGGACTCAAAACAATGCATATTCTCTCAACTTTTGACAATCTGAAATAGGAAGAAAAATGTTGGAAAAACCATTGTAAGCAGTGACTCCTTCGTTTCCAGTCTTCAAACATATCTTTCTTGAAATTCCTGGAATACCTCCCATATTGGACAGATGAATCTGGACTGGGAAATAAAAGAAGATTACGAACAACATGAAAATGAGCCATGCTCTGGCAAAAAGAGGGCTTATCAGTAATGCATGATACCAAGCAAGTCATCACATGATCATGGATCCATAAAGTACATTTTATCTAACAACTGGCTGAATTATGAGGTAAACTTGTTATTGGACATGCAGAAAATTGACCAAAAGCAAACAGACTTGGCCCAGGTCAGCTAGCATGGACTGTGCAGGTTGACCTGAATCGATATTGTTGCAGACGCATTAAGCCCTCTTTTTACATGACATTGATCAAATCATTTTTTAAGTATATGAGAAGGCCAGAGAAACATTGCAGTGGATAGAAAGTGCTATGTCATGATGTTGCAATCAATACTGTCTCAGAAGTGAGGAAGCCATACTTTAGGTCAGCCAAATATCCTTCTTCATAAATTTTCTATTGTCCATGAGGGAAAAAACAAAATTAGGAGATCGCTTACAAGAGACCAACACAAGTAGACGTATAGACCACTGTATAGCTCTCACTCAATCAACCTTTCATTATCAGTTTATATTATCGTTTATGTTTGTGATAACGGGTTTAAACTCAAGTACCGTGAC
This sequence comes from Tridacna gigas, assembly GCA_945859785.2. NCBI lineage: Eukaryota > Metazoa > Mollusca > Bivalvia > Cardiida > Cardiidae > Tridacna > Tridacna gigas. Next base: position 42,699,232 of record OX244030.2, on the reverse strand, counting down.
GAGATAATTGATAAACCCAACTCGATAACCTTTATATTATCTCGTCACGGTTCGTGGTTTTAAACATGTCTTCCAAAAAACAATAATATAAACTGTTATTGAACGGTTTATCAAGTTAAAGTTATACTGAAAATTAGATGGCTATATACATGTATATATAGCTCTTACTCGATAAACGTTTCATTATCAGTTTATATTATTGTTGGAAGCCGGCTCTTGAAGCCGGCTTCCAGTAGGAATGCTTTTTTTTTAATGCACATGGGGAATTTTGGGATACATCATTGCACAACTTTTCCGACATATTCACTCAAATACTTTAATAGTATGTTGCTATTAAGCTCAAAATTATGCAGTTTTTTTGTATGAACTGTTGATATGAATTTCGAGCATGAAAAGTAAAGATTTCGTATTTATAGATATCTATTTAATAACTGATTAATGATTGACCCTACAGGCAGCGTAACTCTTCTAAAACTAGTATAGACTGGTTACCTCCCCTGATACTACTATACGTGTAATACACGATACAACAAGGGACCAGTTTAAAACTAGTAGATTAGCGCAATACTACGCATTTTTTTTCCCCTTGCGCTGTTCACATAAATTGCGAGCATGAAAACTACAGATTTTGTATTTGAACTCTTATTTCTAAAAACGCCCAATAAGATTTTAATCGGTAAAATGGTCCTGTGCCATGCAGAAAATGTACGAATAGCTAAAAGTATTGACCCACGTCAGCCAGTGGGGACTGCATAGGCTGACATGAGTTGATACTTTTTGCAGATGCATTAAACCCCCCTTTCACAGAGCATGTCTCAGATTTTTTGTTCCACTGTGTCTATTTTTATCTGTGTGCAATATATTGTATTTTAGCAGGAAAGTTTGTAGGTGTGTAATTGATCTGTTTACTATTGGAAACATTTTGTAATAACTTTTTTGTAAGAATGTACCTTTGTTGTGACAAGCCTTGCATACTCAGAGCACAATTGAGACACACTAAATCCTTGGGCATTTATTTATGAGCCATGCTCTGTGAAAAGGGGACTTGATGCATTCGCATAAAGTATTGTTCCAGGTTAGCCTGCGCAGTCCGCGCAGGCTAACTTGGAGCGACAATTTTTGCTTTGGTAATTTTTCTGCATGTCAAAAACCAGCGTACCTCACGTTTCAGTTGATTGCTAGACAAAATGGATTTTATGGATCCATAAATATGTGATGACTTGCTTGAATTATGGATGAGAGATACATTAAGTCCCCTTTTGCCGGAGCATGTCTCATATGTTTTAATAACCCTGAGGAAGAAGACTATTGAAACGTAGTTGCAGGAAGACAAAATGCTGGTTACCATCATTTTCTCCTTTTCATACAATGTTTTCTACCCTTTCAAAGGTCTAAAGTAAGGCTGGAAAGGAAATGTAATGGAACTTTTGATGTAGCGTTTAAGGGTATTGCACTTATTTTTGTGGCTTTAGGGCTCCAGCCAAACTTGGATTTTGCACCTAGTTATAAATGACCCTCGACAGCTTTTGACTGATGTTGTATATCATTGCACTTGAGCCATGCTCTGTGAAAAAGGGTCTTAATGAATCTGGGAAAAGTATCAACCCAAGTCAGCCCGCTTGGACTGTGCAGGCTGACCTGGGCTGAAACTTTTCGCTATTGGTAAATTTTTTTGTATATTTAAGGACCAGTCTACCTGATGATTAAGTTGATTGTATCAAAAAAGAGGCTACATGTATTGTTGATCCTTAATTATGTGATGGCTTGCTTGGTATCATGGATCACGGAGATGCATTAAACCCCTTTTGCCAGAGCATGGCGCATTTACATGTTCAACTATTACATTGTAATAGGGCTATTCAGATTTTCATAGTCAACCCAAACTTGAAAATATTTTATTGCTCAATTTAGTAAGGCAATAGCTGACTAAGAATCAAGAAATAAAGCAAGAAGCAAAGGATAAACAAATTGATGGTACTTTTTCAATGGACTAGTTAGCCTCTTAACTCTGTACCCTACACCAGAATTTAGAACTTGTCCAAATTCAAAGCAGTTGCAGACGACAAATCCAATTTGGTTATAATGATGAGATTTGTCTCTAAAATGGTAGAAAGCATTGTAGGAAAAGGAAGAAATGCTTTTGATAAGCATTTTATACTTTTATTGCAATGGTTGCAGAAGCTTTTTTCTTCAGGGTCACTAGAACATATAATTGTTCAGTGAAGGATTAAATCTTTACCACATAATCCCGACTTTTAACGACCCCGAGAAAGAAGCCTTTTGAAAACATTGTTGGAAAAGGAGAAAATGCTTGTAACCAGCATTTTCTCCTTTTCCCACAATGTTTTCTAACCTTTCAGAACAATTGCAATCATTTTAGCCACATTGAAATTGTCGTCTGCAAATGCTTTCAACTTGGACAGGGCTAAAATTTTGGACAGTATTGTCAAAATTCAAAGCAGTTGCAGACGACAAATTAGATTTGGTTATAGTGATGAGATTTGGCTCTGAAATGATAGAAAGCATTGTGGAAAAGGAGAAAATGCTTGTGACAAGCATTTTACACTTTTCTCGCAATGGTTTCAGAAGCCTTTTTCTTCAGGGTCATTAATTAGAACATGTAATTGTTTGGTAAAGGTTTTTTTAGCTTTTGGCTAAAATTTTGTGAAGGCTTGTTGGAATGTCAAGTGATCATGCAATAATATGCATCAGCTACGGCAGAGCTCCAGATAGAGGGAGTGATTTTGATTTCAAAATTGAAAATATTAATCAATATCCACTAAACCCCATGTTATGGGTACTCATTAGAATCGTCTCATCGAGACGATTCTAATGAGTACCCACAACATAGGGTTTGGAAGGGAAATAATGGATTTAGAATACTATCACTCCCTCTTACCTGGAGGTCTGACTACGGTATGTAGGATCATATTCATGTAAGAATGATAACAGTATTTTGATCTTATCAAAATAGAGAAAATACCTAATCCAAAATGACCATGCTTTTATCTGAAGAGCAAAATTGCACTATTCCTGTTTACTGAATGTAACTGTCCTCTTTCCGAATGCATGCAGGAAAAAAAGTGAAGTTTATATTAGTGTTTAACTCTTTACCACACAATCCCGTGTTTTAACGACCCTGAGAAAGAGGCATTATGAAAACATTGTGGGAAAAGGAGAAAATGCTGGTAACCAGCATTTTCTCCTTTTCCCACAATGTTTTCTATCCTTTCCAAAACATATTTCAATTTTTGAGTCACATCTATTTTGTCGTCTGCAAATGCTTTTAATTTGGACTAGTCTAAAAGTTTGTCGTTTGGTAAAGAGTTAAACAAAAAATAGGATTCACACAGCAAAAAAAAAAAATCTTAATTAGCCCCCAAATTGTTGCAGTCGGTAAAATTTTCTACTGGGTCTGTATTCACCAACCATTCTTAAGAACATTCTTAGTCTTATTCTCCAGAATTTTTTATTTAAAAGTAACACAACTTCTGATAAGCGAGTTATTCCTAAAGCACCTTCCTCATTGATGGTAACAAAAAAATTGCCGGCTTCTTTGATGCTATGCATCAAAAATTTGTCTTGTTCAAGATTGGGATAACAGGTTTCAAATCACGTACCGTGACGAGATAATTTATAAACCCAACTCGATAATGTTTATATTTTCTCATCATGGTTCGTACTTTTAAACAACTATTCCCTAAAAACAAACGATTATATTAACTGTTAATGAAAGGTTTATCGAGTTCAGTTATACTACAGAGACTTAACATACATGCAAGGGTAAACAAATAGAACACGTATTTGTCAAAATGAATATGCAGGAATCGAATTTTATTCTACAACACGTTCAATATTTCAGTGGGTCAGTCTCGGCGGGTGAGTGAGGATAAATTACGCTTGTACTTTAAATTGGACATCTTGAATTTTGCAACCAATCATACATGTACGATTCACACCCCTTCACTGCACTCGTCACAACTCGGCCGATTCCGTACCTACATCTAACCTTTTGATCACTGGATCACCCGAGGTATGCCGAATGCCCTTCACTGTGGACAGGTCAGTTGTCTTAACCCTTTCCCAAACAAGCCCTGGTTTTCACGCGTCTGCAGTACAAGTCGTTTGAAAACACTGTAGGAAAAGGAGAAATTGCTCGTAACGAGCAATTTCTCCTTTTCCCACAGTGTTTTCTACCCTTTTTGAGACCTTTCTGCCATTTTCATCAAATTTAAAATTGTCGTCTGCAAACTCTTTCAATTTGGACCAGTCCAAAATTTGTCGTTTGGGAAAGGGTTAAGTACATTCATGTGTTTGTACATGTAGTAATGTATACATCCATTGTGAAACCGCTTCAACTTGTCACTACTTTGTTTCCGGTTCGGTTTTCCGATATTTGTCTCCTTTTAAGCGGAGTCATGTTTAATGTTTGTACAATAAACTGATCTTGTCGCCGCGTGAGGCAGTAATATACTTCATTCGGCATACGTCGGGTGATCCGGTGATCCGTTAGATGTAGGTACGGAATCGGCCGAGTTGTGACGAGTGTAAAATACTTGACACATGATCCCAAAGTAAACGTCCTCTAAAATCGTAAATTTATCGGAGATCTTTAGATACATGCAGTTCACGTAAAAACGGAATATTTAATAAGTGACATGTTAAAGCGGTTTGTTTCACCATATACAGTCATGATTTGGTACACGCTGGATCAGTGAACTAGTTATAGGATGTGGGCGACATAAGATGAGCTCTACGTGCTGTACGCATCACGATTTTTAATTGTCTTAAAAAAGTAAAATAAATTAAATATCCGTCATAGTCCTTAACTCAACGAGGCATAACTAATACATTTGAGCCATCATCTGGCAAAAGGGGCTGCATCTCCGTGATGCACTAGTACCAATCAAGCCATCACATATTTATGGATCCATAATAGCCACTTTTTTTAACAACCGACTGAATCATAGGGTAGACTGATACTTGGACAAACAGAAAAGTGACCTATAGCGAAACATTTCGGTCTAGGTCAGCCTGCGTAGGCTGACCTGAGTCGATACTTTTCGCAAATGTATTAAGCCCCCTTTTCACAGAGCAAGGCTCATTTCCCTTCGTCTTGTACATGATTATATGTATGTAACGACTAATTTACCATAAACCATTGAACAAATGAGTTGAGGATGAGTTGAGGATGATGGGCCTGTGGAGTTGTAAAATTACCTTTGAACCTGAGTTATGTATTTATTTATAGGTTTGGGGAATTTACAGTTTTCTTAAAATAGAACAAACTGACAATTGCAATTGGCCGATGTAGCCTCGGAACTGATGACGGAATTCTTTTAACTGACTACACAATCTCGAGTTTTAACGATCCAGACAAAGAAGGCTTTTGTTTCAAACGTTGTGGGAAAAGGAGAAGAAATTTTTCTCCTTTACCCGCAAAGTTTTCTATCCTTCGAAGACAGAAATCGCCATTTGAGCCACATATGATTTGTTGTCTGCAAGTGCTTTCAGTTAGGTCTAGGCCTAAGAGTAGAAGAGGTGGATTTTTTGTTAAACTGCGCCCAAAACAGAGAACTTGATCCTCAAACATAGCTGATAACCTCTTGTGAAACGAGACGCTTTACCTCAAAATATCAATTTGTCGTATTTTATTTCGCCGAGAAAGGATCGGGTAAACCCTTTAGTATCATTCGCGTGTTTGAACCTTACCCTGAGTCGGAATATGTATGACTTTTTGAAAACATTGTAGTAAAGGGGAAAAGCATGCAACCAGCATTTTATCCTTTTATCAACAATGTTTTCAGACCGCTTTTAACGACCTGAGCAGTTAAACATTTGAAAACATTGTAGGAAAAGGAGAACACGCTTGTAACCTGCCTTTCTCCTGTTTTCTGTCCGCTTTTATTTTCTTTATTCACCAACCATTCTTATTTTCTTGTCTAATTCTAGATTTAGAAAATTGTGCAACCTCTGATTGGGTAAACGATTTGGTTTAGCCAATCAGAAGTTGTGTAACTTTCTGTTCAGAAAATTCTTGCGATTGACTGATTGACTGAATGGTGTTTTAGGCCGCTTTCAACATTATTTCAGTCATATCATGATTGATTTGTAGTTTTATCAGGTCCCTCCATGCTCTAGGCAAATTTGGTACGGACCCCTTTCAATCATATTAAGGAGATAGCCCACAGTTTTATGTATTTCACCAGTTGTAGGCTAGGGCTTGAAGTGTCTTGCCCGAGGACAATACCACGAAAAAGCCAGTGAATCGAGCGAGGCTCAAGTCCGGGGCCTCCAGGTCACAAGTCCTATACTTTACCACTGAGCCACGCACGACCCCGAAAATTCTTGAGAATAGGCCAAACACTAAGAATGTTCTTCAGAATGGTTGGTGAATACGGACTTGGATCTCTGTCCGCCGTATTTTAGGGTTGATACTTATCCCTTTACCACACAATCCCAAGTTTTAACAACCCTGAAGAAGAAGGCTTTTGAAAACATTGTGGGAAAAGGAGAAAATGCTGGTGACCAGCATTTTCTCCTTTTTCCACAATGTTTTCTATCCTATCACAGACAAATCCTACCATTTGACCAATAGTTAATATGTTGTCTGCGAATGCTTTTAATTTGGACCTGTCTGATTTGTCGTTTGGCAATGAGTTAAAGACTTTAGTTTAAAGATTTCCGGCAGGCATGATGGGAAGGACTTGTAGTCCGTAACTGATAGGACTTGAACACCGTCCCTTCTCCTCAATCACTCTTTCCGAAAATTGAGGACAGGCATTGCGACAGGATTTATCCGTTTTAGATGCCTGAAAATTGTCAGTTCGACTTCGTTAATGTGGAAGAGAATGGTGTGTGTAATCACTTGTGAAGGACCGATTCTAGGACAGAACTTAAGGTCTAACCTCATTTTAACTGGGTAATAAAATGTATTTAACTAATACTGGTGAAGGGAAACAGCAGTAACACAAGGATAAGTGCACCAGCCGCACTTAAACATCATTTAAATATGCATGTGAAATCACTGTGGGAAAAGGGGGAATCTGATTTAATCCCTCCGCTAAATGCAGTTTGCTCTTGATATAAATACCGATACATTGTATGAAATACTAAAATTATATAAGTAAAATTGTGCCGAACGCACTTAGAGTTGACATAAATGCAAGGATTTAACAATCCTAACAATCCTTCAGACTGAAAGCATTGGCAGATAGCAAATTAAATCAGATGGCAAATCCAGATTGACTGAAATCATCTGATTCCTCTTTGAATAGACAGTTCTAAAACTTTCTAAGAAAAAGAGAAAATGCTGATTACCATTATTTTCTCCTTTGCATCAATGTTTTCCTACGCTTTCATTACTTTTATTCAAGGGTGGTTTTGTTTGAGGTGGGCTGGATAGGCCTATATATTTTTGAGAAACAAGCTGCAAAGCTACTGGTTTTCCCCTACACAAGAGGCTAAAACAGTAGGACCTCAAGTGATTGCGTGTCTACCAGTCCATCTCAAACACAACCACCATTGAATAAAAGTACTGAAAGTACTGACAGACTAGCGAATGTGGAATAAGTGGCCTTGGTAAAGATAAAACTTGGTTATTTAAAAAAAAAAAAGACCCTTCCGGATGGTAGACAAGTTCCTCTATGTGGACATAGGCACAAGATAGTTCCCCAAACAAATAACAAACTTGCACTCAGTTCAATCCTGAATCACTACATCAGCTCCTGAAACACACTTAGCCTTTCCCACCCTTTTAAACCAGTGCAGTAAAAGTGTCTGTTGTAACATATTCAAACTGCAACACCACGCCCACAACTTTGTTCCCAGTGGTGAGAAACTATTAGCCTTAGGTGCCTGTCATGTCGTAACTGGTATAAATACACTGCACGAAAACAATGATGCATAGCATCAAGGTCGTCATGGTTTGTAATGCCTAAAACTTCACAGCCTGCATGAAAATTACCTAAAAATACCCTCACCATATCATCAGAGACATAACAAAAACTAAACATACATGTCCAAGTAGATAAAAGTACAGGTACGTGTATTTGTTACATTGCGTACGTAGGTATCAAACTAAAGTTGGCTACATATTAAAGTTAATGTTTCAGTCATTCATTTTAGCCATTTCAGCGAATGAGAATTAACAATACGCCCGTGGTTTTAAATTTATACACCCCTTCATTGCAACGAATCAAATATCTTACCGCTACCAAATAACCCCGGATTATGGGTTAAAACTACCTTGAAAAAGACTAGTTTAAAAAACAATGAGGGGAAGAAAGAAAATACTGGTATGCAATATTTTATCTTCTTTTTTCCCCACCATGTTATTACCCTTTGTTTGAGCCACATTTGATCCATCGTATCCAATATGCTTTGAATTTGGTCAGGTCCAAATCTTATTTGGCAAAGAGATTAAGTACATCCACGTCACAGTGCTGTGATATGACTATGTACAGATACTAACCGATCCGTTTTGAAATGAAATCTGATAAAGAAACAGTTGGAATCCCGCAAATGTATACGCCTCAATCGCGGAATCCCAAGATATTTGTGACGCCAAGAAAATGTTTTTGTAACTTGTTTATTGGTGAATTAGAGGTTTAAAGTATTTTCTTTGATCGTTGTGCAATTGTGAGAATAATTTTATCATATATAATACCAGTGACAAAAAAGGATATCTACTATTGTTTTATGAAGCTAAACTACGTGTAATTATGATATGATTTGTGTACTTCATGTACAGGTCTGTTAAAATCGATGCTTTGTGTATAATATGTACTTCCACGGTTTTACTTGCCCTACGGAATAGGCGTTACATACAAGTTAATGAAAATATATGTGAAAACCGTACTTTATTTAGCATGTATTGTTCTCTTAAACGTTTATCATCAGATTTATATATATTTACATATGAGCCATGCTCTGGATAAAGGGGGCGCACTGCATCTGCGAAAAGTATCGATTCAGGTCAGCCTGCGCGGTCCGCGCAGGCTGACCCAGGCCGAAACTTTTCGCTATTGATCCATTTTATGTTTGTCAAAGGACCATTCTACCTCTTGATTTAGTCAGTTGTCAGACAAAGTGGATTTTTATGGATCCTTAATTACGTGAAGGCTTGCATGGTATAATGGATTACGGAGATATATTGAGCCCCCTTTTGCCAGAACATGGTTCATATACATGAATTTAACATTATCAGCATCTGCATTGATTGAGTGATCCTAAAAATGGACTCCGTCCAATAGGGCATACCCCTTTATCACACAATGCCGAGTTTTAAGGACCCTGAAGAAAAAGGTTTTTAAAAAACATTGTGGGAAAAGGAGAAAAGTTGGTAACCAGCATTTTCTCCTTTTCTCACAAAGTTTTCTACCATATCAAAGATAAACCGCACCATTTGAGCCACACTGAAATTGTCATCTGCAAGTGCTTTCAATTTGAACCGGTCTAAAATTTTGTCGTGTGGTGAAGGGATATGTGACACAGACGCCGACTTTAACTCTACTAAACAATCCCGGGTTTTCACGACCATGAAAGAGAAGCCTTTTGAAAACATTGTGGGAAAAGGAGAAAATGCTGGTAACCAACATTTTCTCCTTTTCCCGCAATGTTTTCTACCTTTCCCAAAACAAATTTAAATTTTTGAGTCACATTAATTTTGTCGCATAAGTCTGCAAATGCTTTCAAGTTGGACAAGTTTAACCCTTTCCCAAACAAGCCCTGGTTTTCACGTGTCTGCAGTACAAGACTTTTGAAAACACTGTAGGAAAAGGAGAAATTGCTCGTAACGAACAATTTCTCCTTTCCACAGTGTTTTCTCCCCTTTTTCATAACTTTCTGCCATATTCATCAAATTTGAAATTGTCGTCTGCAAACTCTTTCAGTTTTGACCAGTCCAAAGTTTGTCGTTTGGGAAAGGGTTAAAATTTTGTCGTTTGACAAAGAGTTAAATCTAAGACAGGCCAAGAAACGGTTTCGGGGAGAAGATAAACCTCTACCTTGTCTATAAAATCCGGTGTACATTTAACTTCAGTATGTGGAAAGGATGCTTGCAGCGACATAACAATAATCTGAGCGGCGCTCTGGGAAAAAAGAAGTTTAAAGCATTACAACATGCAAGTCATCGCATATTTATGAATCCATAAAATTTATGTTTTCTGACAACCGGCTACATTATGAAGTAAATATGTCCATGAACATGCAGACAATTTACTAATAGCACAAGTTTCGAACCATGTTGACGGCGCAGGGTTACATGGGTCGATACTGTTTTCAGATGCATTAAACCACCATTTCATCGTGCCAAACTCAAATATTATGCTCTGTGAAAAGGGGGGCTTAATGCATCTGCAAATATGCATCGATCCAGGTCAGCCTGCACAGTCCGTGCAGACTGCCTTGGTGATATTTAGAACGAGCTCGAAAATTGGTCACGTCGAGTGAAAAACCAGGTCGCAAGGTCAAAGTTTTTGAAAAACCTTGTATACCCTCTAGGGGCCAGATTTTCAGTTCAATACTCATGACAGCTGTTCAGAATGTCAGAATGTTTGTCTTGATGATATCACTGCAATTTAAAATGGTTCATAACGTCACTAAAACTAATGACCATGTCAAATCTTTGAAAACCCTTTTGTGGACGCCAGAGGCAGCATTTTCTGTCCAGTACTCAAGAAAGTTAGACAGAATGTTTTTCTTGGTGATATTCCTATCTAGTTGTAAAAAGGGTCAAGTCAGGTCAAAACATAGGTCACCAGGTTAAAACTTTGTTAAACGTCACGTACTCTCTTGAGGCCATACTTTCTGTCTAATACGTAGGAAAGTTAGTCAGCATGTTTGTCTTGGCGATATTAAGTATGTGTTTGAAAATGGGTCATGTTGGGTCAACATGTAGGTCATTGGACAAATCCTAGAAAAATCTTATTTACACTGTACATACCACATTTTCAGTCTGATACTCATAAGAATTGGTCAAAATGTTTGTTTTGATAATATCTTGGATAAATTTGAAAATGGTCACATCGGGTCAAAAAGTAGGTCACTGGAACAAACCCTAGTCAAAACCTTGTTTACACCCTTGATGCCATATTTTCTTTCCAAAATTCACGGAAATTGGTCAGAATGTTCTTTTTGATGATACCTACAATTTGAGTGAAATTCAGCCATGTTGAGTCAGAAACTAAGTCACTGAAACAAATTCTAGGAAAAAGTTTGTGCTCGATATATAGGCCAAGTTGAAGGTTTCAATCCAATACTCGTAAAATGTTGTTAGAATGTTTGTCTTAATATCGTGGAAGAGATTTGAAATGGGTCATGTTTAGTGAAAAGGCTAAGGTGAGCGAGCCACCATGGCCCTGTTGTCTAGCATTTGCGGCAGATGTTTTTGACGACTCTTGTAAAATATCAAATTATCAATTTGATATCGATGTTAACTTAACGCGTTTAAACTAAACTAATAGGAAAAATGGATCTAACGGAAAATGTCAACGTGCAAATTAGTACATGTCGATATTTTACGATATTAAGGACTTTATCCCGAATGAATTAGTTCAGTCATACTTTGCCCTCGATATCTTCCTATACTTGTCCCGTTACACGTATCTCCTATTAAAAAAACTGATGATTGGTTATCTGCATGTACAAAGCCCTGTATGTATCATGTGTCACATGTGTTTATTTCATTATAACGACAATTATATGTTGTTCAAATGATGATTTCGGTCTCAGAAGAAATTGAACACTTTGTGGGGGAAAAAAAGAGGAAAATGCTGTTAACAGAATTTCTGTTTTTCCCTGTTTTTTCGCCGAAAAAAAGTACCTCTTTCTTAATGTTTAAATAGTTTGGACTGTTTGATAAAAGCCATTTATCAAGCCGAATTCCTGTGATAAACACCCAAAACGTCAAATCAATTTTAAATTCTATTATTGCGTTCTTAGTGGACGCTATGGATCGAAGCTTGACGCATTTTGTTCTATCTACGACGTCATGATAGATACCATGTTGTAACTAGCCTTTTTTGTCAGAGAATCGTAATTTCTGTCGACGTGTGGCTTAGTTTGGTTATCTCCCCCGATACAACGGTATCATCCTTTTTTTTTTTCATCGACACATCTTATTTTAAGGTATTTCATACGTGTTAATGTTTACGTATACATGGTAATCTTGTAATGTGTGTAAATAATGAGTATCTTTAAAATAAATCATAATTAGCAGCTTATTACAAAACGCGAGTCTTTGGAAAACCTCTTTTTTTTTTTACCAGTAACTCACTATAACTGCATAAAGGAGATGTATTACACGTGCAGATCCCTCTAAGTAACTATGCCAGGTGAAACAGATACTACTGTTTTTTCAGTGATGCTACATGTACATGCATCAACGAATGACTTTGACGTAACCTTGAAATGGAGTGAAAATATAGAAAAAAAAAGATATATAGTGTATAGTACGGTGGCACTGAGGTGACATGTGCATTTTTTTTTTTTATCTCGTTCCCACGAGATAATAATTCTTTTTCTCGAGTTTTTTTTTTATAAAAAATTATGCAAAAAACAAAATTCGTTTTCTCGAGTTTTTTTTAAATAAAAAAATATGCAAAAAACAAAATTCGTTTTCTCGAGTTTTATTTTATAAAAAATTATGCAAAAAACAAAACTCGTTTTCTTGAGGTTTTTTTTTTTTTAATAAAAAATTATGCAAAAAACAAAAATTGTTTTCTCGAGTTCTGAAACAATCGTGGATGCAAACTACCATGTTGAATGAAACTATGAAGAACATGGATTCCGTGTAAAAATTGGAATTAGTAGGAGGAATATGATTGGATGATATAATGGATGACTTTGATTGGCTGATTATCTCGTTCGAACGAAATAGTATTTCGTTTTTTGCATAATTTTTTTATATGAAAATAAATCGAGAAAATAAAAAGTTGGGGTTTTTTTTGCAAAATTGTTTAAAAAAAAAAAAAAAAAAACCTCTAGAAAACGAATTTTGTTTTTTGCATAATTTTTTATTGGGGAAAAAAAAAAAAAAAAAAAAAACGAGAAAAACGAATTTTGTTTTTTGCATAATTTTTTATAAAAAAAAAAAAAAAAAACCTCGAGAAAACAAATTATTATCTCGTGGGAACGAGATAAAATACAAAAAAAATGCAGATGTCACCTCAGTGCCACCGTAGTATTAGTGTACTGCATCGTGTACAGTGATCTGTTCTTGTCAGATCGATAGATCATTTCACTGGGAGAAAATAATGTTTTCAGTGGGGACGTAGCCACGAGTGGAGATGTCGTAGTTTAGTGTTACATATGCACGTTTCTCGGTTTTACATCCTAAACACCCTTTTGCTTTTAAGTAACGCAATTTCTGATTGGCTACACCAAACGGTCTGGTTGCGTTATTTTCTAAATCTAGAAGAAGACCGGGAGTGCAATTTAGAATAGTTAGTGAATACAAGCCCGGGTCAGTAGATCACGTGGGTGAACTGCATGTCTTGTTGATGATGACCAGACTGGTAATCTCCTACATTCATTATTGTGAAATTTCAAATATTCGAGTTTCTTATTTTTTGCTTTTCTTAAAAAGAACTGCAACAGACACACAATGATAAAATGATTGGCCATTAATACTGTTTTACAGACATTCTATGGTGTACGGAATACAAGGGTCTTGGTATGGCATGCGCATTGCTATGTGGTAATAGTCGTAAAAGTAGTGAACACCACACCAGTTCTGACTGGGATATTGCATCTTTCGATGATGTGATAAGTGAAGATCGCTTTAGAATATCAGAGACAAAAAAGGAAAGATCGGATAAACTTAAGCAAAACAGACGGCCTGCTGGACAGATAGACAGACTGTTTCATGATTTAAACGAAGAGATAAAACCGTACAGTCGTGCAAAAGATATACCGTTTACAAACAGAGCGCATTCATCTTATAGTCGGAAGAAGACAATAATTCTACAACAGAAACATAAAGTAACAAGGCCAAGTAATAGCAGTTCATGTACTGCAGGAAATTTGCCAGCTTTCGACGTTTTGGATGCAAATGATGACTTTTTCATAAGAGATAAAACAATTTCTATCCACAACGGTACATTGTTATTGACAAATCATGACTGCACTGAAAATACACAAGGTAAAACAAGAGATTTCCCGAAAATCCTTACCACAACCAACCTTGAGTTATCCGACAAGGCAAAAAGCGAAGCCGAAAAAGATAAAGTCCTAACCGTTGATAATGAAACCTGTCAATCTATGCGAAAAAAGCAGCCTGTGAAATACTTGGAAGAAACTTCATGCGACCAAATAAAACGTATTCGTGACACATTTATTGGAGGCCATTATCTTAGCTCTGGTGACAGCTTAAACCTTTCCAATTTGTGTGGAGGCACGGTACCTTTACACGACTTCCCTCAAGATGAAGACATTGTCGATAATGAGTCGGGAACGTTATCTTTTACGGATCTTGATATATTTCTTTCACCAAATGAAGACAGCGGAATAGATTCAGAGAGTCCAATTTCGACAGGTTTTCCAAAACAAACAAGAGGCGCTGAAGAAGAACAAACAAGTGACATAACACTTGAAAATACGCTAATCGATCTGGGAATCGATGTAGAGCTCGGAGATTCGTCTGAGAATCATAAAAGCGATGAAAACTCTGATCTAGAGGATTTTGAGGGTTTCTCAAGCGAAGAGGAACCAACAGACAACACAGATGGTTTCCAAGCTGATCTTGCAAAGCTTGTGGGTGAATCAAACAGCTCAAAGTCAATCACTCCTCTTATAAAAAAAGAACTACAGTACAAGATACAATATCAGCGTTTGGAGAGAGGAGACGAGGAGTTAAAGTTAGATCCGGGGTCACCGATAGTGTATAAGGTAACCTATCACATTAACCCTGAGGTTGCTAAGCGCGACTCGAGGGCCCTTTGTTTTTTTTTTTTTTTTTAAACATATTTTATTTGTATATTCTTATGAAATGTACAGTACTTAATAATTTACAAATAATTCAACATTTTTTTCTGCAAAATGGATCAGAACGAAAGCAGAGCTTATAGTGTTCTTCTCCAAATTGGTGGCTTGAACGAGTACAAGTTATTTGAGCTAATACTAAACATTGACAGAAAAAATAATAATTGATTAGGTATAAAGGAGAGATATGTTTTAACGGGAAAACGTGAAGACTTAGATTGAGAAGTACAGAAGGAGAAGGTGGAAGAGATGAGGTAATGCAAGAAACAGAGTAAAGGAGTGTTCTCAAAAGACTCTTATACGGTACCAACATGAATCTGTTCCATTTTATAATACACTTCATTATTCTTGCTAAGACTGTATAAAAATAGAAACAAAGTTGTCATTCTAGAAATCGGTTACTATCCCTAATAAAGTTTTGGAACCTCAAGAAAAATTTTCTCATTGCCACGATATACTAGATTACTTTTCCCATGGGGCCCTTTGTTGACAATGTATATCGAGATCAGAATGTCCCTGATCTTGATCTTCACTGTTCCAAAAGGCAAACAAAATTTTGACCTGCATTTGACTCTTTAACACACAATCCCGACTTTTAACAACCCTGAAAGAGAAGGCCTTTGAAAATATTGCGCGGACAGGAGAAAATGCCTAATGAAAGCAACCCATGGAACTACTTTTGTTTTTTTAGATTTGAATGTGTTACAGAATAAGATCTGAAATTTTCAAGTTTTCATCACCCTGGATGATGCGAAAGCCTTTTCGAGCGGCGCAGTTAAGTATCAGACTTCCAAGAATGTGCAGTCTGATCTTGAACTTTACATCGTCCACCGCCTAATTTCTAATCCAGTTAGAAATAAATTATTCTGTTGCAGTGGAATCGTAGATTTTTAGAAAATGAAAATACGGAATCATGCTCTGTGATAACCCAAGAATAAGTGTATAAAAAAAAAAAAAAAAAAAAAAAAAAAAATGAGCCTTGCTCTGGCAAAAGGGGGCTTATTGCACCTGCGAAAAGTATCGACCAGGTCAGCCTGCGCAGTCCGCGCAGGCTGACCTGGGCCGAATCTTTTCGCTATCGGTCAATTTTCTGTATGTCAAAGGACCACTCTACCTTATGATACAGTCGGTTGTTAGACATAATGAATTTTATGAATCCCTAATTATGTGATGTCCTACTTGGTATAATATATCACGGAGATGCATTAAGACCCCTTTTGCCAGAGCATGGCCCAGATGTTAGAATTTAATGTTAGCAGTTAGCGAAGAAAGGTCGGGTATTGCCAATTCGATACAAAACTAGACACCTATACCTGTCTCTAGTATATACACGTTGCTTGTCTTGGTTTGTAGACACGAAGCAACATTTTTCCTGAGTCTTACATGATTGGCACCGTGTTGCTTTTCAGTTAACAGAGGAAGAGATTCGAAAGAAAAACAATCGGAGAGAGCAGAACAGACGGTCAGCAGTTAAAGCTAGAGCGAGAGCGAAGGAACATGCCATGAAACTGAAACAGGTGAGTTCGAGCACTCAGATTATCAAAAACTGTAAAAGTCTTCGCTTTCTATGAGTTCTACCCCAGAATTCAGTTTGCTGCTACACAAAATGGATTTAATGGATACATAATGATGTAAATGACTCGCTTGGTGTAATGTGTCACTGAGATGCATTAAACCCCCTTTTCACAGAGTGTGGCTCATTGGCAGACGATTCCAGTTTGGACAAATATTAACCCTTATCCTGCTGAATAAAAGAAATGAAACTTTATAGTAGATAGTATAAGCCCAAAACTGTCCTGTTTCAGTGATATTTTTGGAGGAAAGATATCTGCTTATCGGACAGTGAAGATCAAAGATCAGACTGCACGTTCTGTGCAGTCTGATCTTGATCTACGCTGTCCGCAAAAAGGTTGGTGGGTCGCGATAAGCAGCCTAAGGGTTAAATTCCGAGTGGTGTCCGTAGTTGTGAGGTAGAGCGTCGGCCTCATAATCATAAGGTCTTGAGTTCGATACCCGAGAGCGGGTGTCAACTTTGAGACTGTTCATTGTCCCATACATTCGGCGCGAGAACTGGTGTAGTTTCCAGGAAGCAGAATCGAGAGAGATTAGTATAAGTTGCAAGAACTTGTTCCTCAATTGATCCAAAATAAATATGTTTAAACCAAAATTAAATTCTGTCTGGTCGGGGACGTATCTTGCTGGTCTGGGAAAGAGTGAATCGGAAGAAACTGTTTGCGGTGACGGTTAAAACTTCCTCTTTCGCATAAAACACAAGATTATGTAGAATAGGAAGTAAAAGACTGAACTGTCAACATGTACACCATGACTGCGTCATTTAGGCACAGTGTTGTCATTTAAAGTCGCGAACAATTGAATTTCGTGGCTATCTTTATTTTCCTTGTAAGTCAGATGATACGTGAGAGCTTTATCGAATCCGAGACGTGTGGTGTCATATCTACTACGATTTATTGAAATTATCATCGTCTACAAGAATAGCAGAAAAATGAGGCAATAACATTTACGTGTATATCGGCATTTTTCTATCAGCGCATATTTAAAACGAGCTCTTCTTTACTGTAAGCGATACGTCTTTCCACAAAAAATACGAAGTATTTCAAGACAATACCATATTTGTCATAAGAAGTTTTGCCGTTAATGGCGTTAATGGCTGTCACGTGACAGTGCCAGCGAGTGAGTTTTAGGACTAGTGTAAAGGAGTATTTTAACCCTTTACCAAACAGCAAAATTCTAGACTTGTCTAAATTGAAAGCATTTGCACACGACAAATCAAATGTTGCGCAAATGATGAAATTTTTCTTTGAAAGGGTAGAAATTATTGTGTGAAAACCAGAAAATGCTGGTTACCAGCATTTTCTCCTTTTTCCATAGTGTTTTCAAAAGCTTTCTTTTTAGGGGTTGTTAAAAGTCCGGATTGTGTGGAAAGGTTAACTGCTAGTTTATAATATGTATAATTCATTTTGAAAATTCCTTCGGTCGTATCTAAATTTGAAAATGAACACGATAAGTTCTGTATGTATGACCAATTTCAGCCGAAAGAACTATCAAACTGTGCTTGCTTAACACTTAAGCTGCTGAATAAATAAAACGCAAATTTCTACTCAATCCTAAAAGCCCAAACATTAAGGTTTCGAAGTTGATTTTACCGCAAAGAAAATACCGTAACGGACAGTATAGATCAAAGATCAGACTGCACGTGCAGTCTGATCTTGATCTACACTGTCCGCAAAAGGTCAGTAAGTCGCGCTTTAAAAGCTTGTGGGGGGGGGGGGGGGGGCTGGGGGGCTGTTTAGTTTTACTGTCCTCGTTGATCACAATTTAAAACAATAATAAGCCATGTTTGTGTTCCCTATGGAAATGTACAGCATTTCTTTTAATCATTTAAACTTGATATTTGATTCCTATCACTGAAACAATTAGAAAATTATGAGGCCACGCTCTGGGGGCTTGATGCATCCCCCTGATGCATGATATCAAGCAAGCCATTACATAATAATAGATCCATGATACCCACCTTTTTTTTTAACACTTAACCCTTTCCCAAACAAGCCCTGGTTTTCACGTGTCTGCAGTACAAGTCTTTTGAAAACACTGTGGGAAAAGGAGAAATTGCTCGTAACGAGCAATTTCTCCTTTTCCCACAGTGTTTTCTACCCTTTTTGAGAACTTCCTGCCATTTTCATCAAATTTAAAATTGTCGTCTGCAAACTCTTTCAATTAGGACCAGTCCAAAATTTGTCGTTTGGGAAAGGGTTAAGCTGCTGAATAAATGAAACGCAAATTTCTTCTCCATACTAAAAGCCCAAACATTGCGGTTTCAAACTTGATTTCATCGGAAAGAAAAATACCGCATCGGATGGTGTAGATCAAAGATCAGACTGCACGTTCTGTACAGTCTGATCTTGATCTACACTGTCCGCGAAAGGTCAGTGGGTCGCGATTAGCAGCTTAAGGGTTAACAATTGACTGGATTATGAGGTAGACTGGTCCCTGGACATACGGAAAATTGACCAACAGCGAAAGGTTTCGGCCCATGTTAGCCTGCACGGACTGCAGATGCATTAAGCCCCATTTTCACGGAGCATGGCTCATATATAATTTACGTACCTTTCAATATGTCTTTTGACAAATGTAAAATATATAACGGTTATACCTACGAGACGTACATGTATATGACGAAATGGCAGTTTTGTATCGGAGAGGTCATACTCTCTAGAATAATTCTTTCAATGTTCATTACAAATTGTATTTGTTTTGTAAATTGGGTGAGAATGATTATTTAGCGCATTAAGGTAGGTAGCGTTTTATTTCTTTTTCCTGCAATTTAAGTTTACAGCCACCGGGGCAATACATCGCGATTATCGATTGGTTGTACTGATTGATTGATTGTATGGTGCTTAACGCCGTTTTTAACGTTATTTCAGTTATATCGCAGCGGCCAGTGCACCTATCCATGCTTTCCCGGAGTTTCTTTTACCAGTACTCCGCACAATATTCTTTCCAAGCCACTGACTGCTTTCCCACATAACCATCGTCGAAACAATGGTCAGCGGTGAGAGAGGAATGAATCCTGTCGCAATGACTATCATCAATCCTCGGAAAGAAATTGGCCAAGCCGGGGATCGAACCAGCGACCTCCTGTTCTCAAGTCCTGTACGCTACCGACTGAGCTACGGGGCTTGGCGATTATCGATTGGACGAGCGTAATATGGGATTATGAGTCCGTTATAGGACAAAGAACGACTAGTGATTTCTTTTTATTGTTGAAAGCAAAGTATTCTCACAACCTAGGTTGAGCGCATTTACAGCATACATCCGTGTTGATTGTTGTCGATCTAACCGGAACAAAATACTCTTTAGATGCACACGCGTTAGAATAAATTTAGTCTACGTTTTAGCTTATACAACTCAACATGACTTAACCCTTACCCTGCTAAATAAGTGAATTGAAACTTTCAAGCCGACAGTAAAAACCCAAATTTTGCTATTGCAAAGGTATTTATAGTGGGAAAGATATCTCTTTATCGGACGGTGTAGATCCAAGATCAGACTGCACGTTCTGTGCGGTCTGATCTTGTTCTACACTGTTCGCAAAAGGCCACTGAGTCGCGCGCAGAAGCCTAGTATAAGGGTTAATTATGAATCATGGCTGCACGAATTTGCTAACGTGCTTTGAACGTATTTTTTCACAGAATGGCCATTTACTTAATATAATTTCGCAAGTTAGTAAGTATGAAAAGAGAAACCCCATCCCAGAAGGGCAGGTAACTCAACACAGTTTTAACAAGGTTATGTCCCTTTATGTATTAGGATTTTGACTGAATGCAACTGCAGCTGTGCGTTTTGACCTGAATGCCCTGCTTTTGTTGTCTCAAGTCACCAAGATTATATTTACCATGACCTCTGTTTCTTCATGTAGCGTAATTAATTCACCAGAGTCCGAATCCATGTGTTATATGGCCCGCAACATGTGAAATGAGACACTCGGACATTTGCGTAAAGTGTCCGTCCCAGATTAGCCTGCGCAGTCCCCGCAGGCTAATCCGAGAGGGCACTTTACGACTACATAAGATTTTTCCATAGTGTAAACTTTCGTGAAAGAGAAAATCACACAAGAACGGGAAGTGTCGTCTCGGATTAATCACAGACTGCACAGGCTGATCTGGGACGGCACAGTTTTACGCATATGTCCGAAGGCCCCATTTCGTGTGTTGCACGCCATATTATAGTCATGCTCTTTGAAAAGGCGGTTCAAAGCATCTGCAAAAAGTATCGACCCAACTAATAATATTTTTGCACTTCAAAGGACCCACCCTACCCAATGATTCAGCCGGTTTATGGACAAAATGAATCCATATTATGCGACCACTTTCTGGGTGAAATGTGTTACGACGATGATTTAAATTCTCTTTTTTCAGAACAGAGCTGAATTTTCTCTTTACCAAAAAACAAAAAATGTAGATTTGTCCAAACTGAAAGCATCTGCAGACAACATTTTAGGTGTTACTTAAATGACGGACTATGTCTTCAGTAAGGTAGAAAACTTTGCGGGAAAAGGAGAAAATGCTGGTTACCAGCAATTTCTCCTTTTCCCACAAAGCTTTTCAAAAGGTTTCTTTCTCAGGGTCATTAAAACTTGGAATTGTGTGGAAAAGAGTTATACACAAAACTTTGTTTCCTAATGTAGCACCAACCAGCTTTTCAGTCTTCTGATTCTATTTGCACGGTTTCGAAGATGGTTATGTGGGAAAGCAGCCAGTGGCTTGGAAAGAATATTGTGCGGAGTACTGGTAGAAGAAACTCCAGGAAAGATGGATAGGTGCACTGACTGCTGCGATACAAATGAAATAATGTTTAAAATGGCGTTAAAGACAATACAGTCAATCAATACAATCAACCATTTGCTCGGGAATGAATTGTAGAGACAGATGACTGTGGTTTCCCAGTTTATCCAATGTTAAAACCGGACCACGCCTACAAAATTATTCGAGCTTATTTCTATTGTAGGTAATTCAGAAAAGATCATCGGAATATGTTAGTCTTCAGGCCGAGCAACGGAAATTGAGCGAGATGAAGTCGGAACTTTTGAAGGTGTTAAATGAACACTTACATGTAGCTTACTGTACAAATCACACACTGATAAAGGAAGTGATGTCGAAAATGAGTGATATCTCGAGCTAAGGTAAAATTCGATTTGCCGGTTAATTTTTCGTTGTGTATTGCCCTGCGATTCAAATCTTTTCATCCCTTCAAATCAATTAAATTCTGAACTTCAACGATAGAAAAAAGAATGAAAGAAGACAGCGTCGACTTATTGGAGAGGTCATCAGACCTCTCCAACAGTGGTGAGTTTAAAAAGCAGATTGCCTCAGAAATTGCTACCTAACTCCATGCTTTTTTGCGAAATTGTTCTGATACACAGTCTGTTTCGTCATGGTTTTATAAATAAACCGAAATTAAAAAAAAACTGAAGTAGGAAATAAACGTGGTTTGCTTTTATATGACGGATTTCAAAAAGGATTTGTTATATTGATTTGATTGCCAACTGACCTTTCCAGTAGTTGTGATTTGTCATTAAACAAATAAAGCTGCACACATAAAAAAAAAAATCGTTAAAAAAGAGAACACCGCGGGAAAGACCACACGACTTAAAAACGTGGAAAGAAGGTCACGTGTCTGTCATATAATGCATAAGAGGTTTCTTCTTTCTACACAGCGGCATTCAATTACATGTACCAAAATATATTGACATTAAAAGCAATAAACTATTTGAAAACATTGATGCTGACCTCTCCTCGCTTCTTTTTTAAAGAAGCCAACTTGTTGATTAATCTAGTAATTTTCATCCTCGTTGACCCAGTTCCGATGTATTCGATAAACTACATTCATCGCCCCTGGATTATCTCGCGTATGTTTTCTCGTTCTCATGAATTATTCATGAGGCACTTTGATTGGTAATCTCAGTTTTTCAGTGAGAGCATTTAATGTATTTTTATCAACCATATGCCATCATTTCTATTTTTACCTCGTCTACAACCAATCAAATTGCTTGTTTCAAATCAAGCTTGGCGATACTCCAAACATGGCTGAGGCCATGAACATCAGTGACAAAAGTTTACAAAAACATTCGGCGTCACCCCGGAAGAGTTCCAGCTTAAAGCCCCAGCAGCTTTGGTTAGAGAATAGGATGTGTTTCTATGAACAAGTACAGGCGGCGGGAAAAGTCTCCGGCGGCCGCCATATTCGTGGATAATGATGTGGGTTTTACCCGGTTTATTCATGGCAGCACTGTGATTATCCTCCACCACAAGAGAGTATCGTTATGTTATTGACAATTCGATTGGCTGTTGGATGTAATTCGCAATCTTATGAGTATTCATAGAAACGACGGTTTCGCAGTTGAATGTCCCAGGGGTGATGAATGGTAATACTTCACACCTGGGTTAAGGAGGGTGAGTCATTTTCAGTGCGCTACAATGGTACGCTGGGCAGAGTGTATTGTTAACTCTACCAGACGGCAAG
Source organism: Tridacna gigas (assembly GCA_945859785.2). NCBI lineage: Eukaryota > Metazoa > Mollusca > Bivalvia > Cardiida > Cardiidae > Tridacna > Tridacna gigas. The sequence continues at coordinate 42,676,210 of OX244030.2, read as the reverse complement.
AGTTTAGCCTTGTCCACTTTAGAGTTTAGCCTTGTCCACTTTGAAAGCATTTGCAGACGACAAAGTAAATGTTACTCAAAGTATGAAATTTGTCCTTCATAGGGTAGAAAACATTGTGGGTTACCAGCATTTTCTCCTTTTCTCACAATGTGTTCAAAGGTGTTTTTACTTCGGGGTCGTTAAAAGCCGGCAGGGTGTGGTAAAGGGTTAAAGTTCGCAAAAATACCTAATGTAAATGAGACGAGGCTGGGCAAAGTGTTAGGGCGTTGTGTGTAGGTATATAGGCTGAAAGCTGAAGCATTTCTGTTGATACAGTATGTCGAATGCCTCAGCCTGTTTATCTGCATAAATTAGCAGTCTTTGATAACATTTTCTAAAAAAAAAAGAAAGTGGAGAAACGAAATCTGATTTAAAGCTTCTTTAACCCTAAGGCTGCTAAGCTCGAGTGACTGAACTTTGGCGGACAGTGTAGATCAAGACCAGACTGCACAGAACGTACAGTCTGATCTTCGATCTACACGTTCCGATAAGGAGATATTTTTCTCCAACAAAAAGGTTTGAAATGGCATTATTCAGGTTTTCACTATAGGCTTGAGAGATAAATTTAACATATTTAGCTGGATAAGGGTTAAATGCCCCTAACTAGGCACGTTCGCCGTTTTTCGCCTTGTCTGGCTCGTCTCATTTGTGACTAACTAGTCATAACAGTGTTGACAGAGTGAGGCCATCCCAAACGTAAGTAAAGACTAAGAATTCGTCGTTAAGCAGATGGCACACTTAAAGATTTAGACTTAAAGATTTACAGGTGGCTTCATCGTTGGATGCCTGTATGTCGCGATACAACAGAAGCTTCGACACAGCACAATTCGGTTGGCCTGGTCTATGCTTTATAGACGACGGAATCTTCACTGATTTGTCTGATGTGGTTTTTTTTTTTTTGCATGAAGAATCTAGGTGTGCTTTGACCTTTCATGGAGGCTATAGAGATTATGGCACGGTGTAAGCGAGTAAGAGACAGACCTTGCCAGGCCCGAACATGGAAGATACGGGGAGGATCGCAAGGGGTTTTGGTGCCATTACCATGACCAGCAGACGTGACTGACATGTAAGCCAAGAAAGAGCCAAATGGACGTATTATTGAGACAATCAGCTTGACTCCCACCTCATGCCATTAGACTAGACTACATGGTAGCTATAATATCTCTCAAGAATAGAACCCAAGAGCACACAGTACGAGGATCTTCATTACCGTCAACGATAAAATATCCCTATGATCCATGACAAGCGATGAGCCCAGATATATCCTCAATAAATTTGGATTGGATATCTTCTCGACAAGAGATTACAGCGAAGCCATTCTAGACCGAAAATGTTAGATGAACTTGACACCGCACTACAAAGGGGTGGAACCAGATTATGCTTTCATTGATCGGCGGTTTTATTACAAGTATACGTTGCCAATGTGCAGTCTGTTGCAACAATCTGGATACTAAAGTCTGTGTCAGGGGCTATGAAATCTTTTTCTTGTCCAAAATATACCAAGCGTTCCTAAACCTTTTGGTTTAGCCAATCACAAATTGTGTTACATTCAAATTTAGAGAATTCTTGAGATTTGGACTAAGACAGCTTTAAAGAGTGGTTTGTGAATATAGGTCCAGGTATATTTACCAACCTGAAACCTAAATCAAATACAAATGAGCCATGCCCTGGCAAAAGGGGGCTTAATTCATTTGAAAACAGTATCGACCCAGGTCAGCCTGGGCAGTCCGCGCAGGCTGACCTAGGCCGAAACATTTTACAATTGATCAATTTTCTGCATGGCCAAGGATCAGTCCCCAGGATTCAGTAGGTTGTTCGCCAAAATGGACTTCATGGATCCATGATCATGTGATTACTTGCTTGGCACCTGCATCTAGGAGATGCAGCAAGATCAAGCCCCAATTTGTTAGAGCATGGCTCTTTATTAAAAATAGGGTAAAACTCACAAGAATCTACAACATTACGGTACAAGGGGCGAAAGCTATCCTTGTACTGCGCATCCCCATTTTGTTACGAGAGATACTTGTTGTTTAAAACCACATACCTTCTTTGATGAAAAAGAAATGGACAAAGAAATTAAAGTAAGTCGTTAAGTATGTTGGCAATAGTTTCAGAAAAGATACCAGAACGTTATTTACTTCATTGAATATTTAAAACAATACAATAATTACGGACCCCTAGCTTGGATTCCAGCCCGATCAATATTCTCCCCTTTGATATAATTATTCGGACGTTACTTTGTCAAAAATGGGGAGGTAAAACATGTAATTACGGAAGCGATAAACCGTTTTGCCACAGATATTTGTGGACCGTGCAAGGAGACCACGATAAAGAGTGATTAAAAGAATATTGGCGCTAGGACCCCCCCCCCCCCCCTTCCTCCTTTAGGCATACTTCGAGGCAAGACCCGAAATATGGTAATGAAGTAGATACTGGTGGGGTGAATGTCTTAAACTAAAATAAATAGACCCAGAACGTATATTTACCGCGAAGCAATTCCATTGCCCCGTTTGATGCTGCTTGTTAACGCCATCTTTGATACTCTGTTTACTTCCTACTAGGGATGGGAACGAATACAAATACTGGTATTCGAATGTTCGGTTTTCAGAATTTGAATATATTCGAATATTCGATTGTAGAACTCCAGAATTATGATTTGTTTTAGTGTCGGAAATTTGAATGTCCGAATACTGGTACACTTTTCGCCACAAGTTTATCTAGCAAAATCAAATTAAATGTGCGCATTTGATACTTTCAATAGCTAGTTGACTAACCTTTACACAGATATGTCATCAGTGAATGCGAAATCAGTCGGATACCTTGCATAATTTACTTATGGCGAGAACTTTTTCTTCTGCCAGTATCAAAATGAAAGTGGCACATCAAAGTATGCTGAGTATCGCAAGTTCAGCCATCTCGTTTGTCAAAAAATCACTCGGCATAAATTTTAAGTATAATCAACTTAAAAAAAATAACTAATGTTGAAGAATTTCAGGTTTTAATACTAAAACAGTTAAATTGCTTCATGTGAAGAGTAGTTAAATATTATACAACAGCAGCCACGACGACAACAACAACAGACGCTTGCCTTATGCTTATATCGATGACAAAGTTACGTCGGCAAATCTATCGGCGTAAAATACGACTGATCAAGACTAGACAAAGGTAGTTTTAATAGATACGATAACTAGAAGTCCTATCTAAGGTGTTATGTAATTTAATTGGTGTTAAAAACAGCTTGACACATCAACAGACACACGGTTGAGTAACAGAGCGCGGGATCACCTCGTTCTTTGAAACAGTTTCTTTTTTCCTTGACGGGGAATCTATTTAGCCGTGTTAAAGTAGAAAAAGAATATTCGAATATGAAATTCATATTCGAATATTCGGCCGTTTTTAGAATATTCGAATATTCGATTATTCGGTCCTATCCATACTTCCTACTATGCGGGCACGTCTCTCCGCAACCTCTTATTTTTGGAGTAAGCTATTTTACGGCGGAATCTGCAGAAACAAATTTGTACATTTTCAGTTTGCTATTATCGATGTCTTCGATTTTTTCCCGCTTAATATTGATGATTTGAAAAGAATGACATCCCTTGAGTCAGGTTGTTTATTTTTCGAAGGAGAAGATTTACTTATTAACTACTGATTAATTAAAACAAAAACGGAGGCTGGTATAATGTTCAACGAGATTTGACGTAACGCTGTCGGAACGGTAGCTTGCAGGTATTATAAAATAACATCAGATTTTGTTGTGCTCAGTTTTTTTTTTTTTTAATTTGGCATACGTTTAGGCCTATATGTGAAAGGGGTCTTACGGCTCCGACGTCAATTTCGAGAAAACACGTTTTAAAGTTTGCGCGTCGTATTTTTATACGACTACCGCCATAACTTTGGCTTTAAACACATATTTTTGTTTGTATATAGTCTCTTAACTCTGTCAAAAGGTAATTCAGTCACAAATCTGAGTGATCCGATCGTATTACGATAAAATTAAGGCTGCCGAAGTGATTTAGTCCGTACCGAGTGTATCACTTCCTGCCTGAAAACAGCGATAACCTCGTTTAGGTACGGTGACATAAACATCGGATTTAAAGCTAACTATGGTGACTACGTACAAGAACATGTCTCAGGTAAGATTTGGGTATTTTACATTTTGCAATAAGTATTTGTATCTCAATATTTCTTGGCGAAAATACAAATTTTCGGCACTTTCAATGACCCGGAAGTTGTGTCATCGGTAACTAACTCGTACAAGTTTTGTTTATAGCAACGGTTTTGTTGTACATTGCCCGCCAAAATTTGAAAAGTAACTGGACAATTAAGCACGTAAACTCACTTTCCCACTGTCAGTACGATTCTACATAAAATAATCGTGTATCAGGACAATGTTTTGTTGAATGATTGAGAACAACACACCCATTGTCACGGGTGAAAAACTACCCAACTTTTGAAAACAAATTTGATCCAGAATCCAGTCTTGTAAATGTAGACATATAGATCCACTGTGAGTCCTATAATCATTCAGGCAATGGCAACAGTGTTAAATTTGAAACCGAAAACTAAGAATCTGCATGTTTGTGTGTGGTGGCCCTTATTTTTTGTTGTGATTATTCAGTACAGAGGCAGACACTGAAGTAGAACTGTGTGTTTTGCATCTCTTGTTGACTAAAATTTGAATGGAAATGTAACATGATGAACATGTTCACCAGATTCTGAATCTTATCATTATTTACCTATGTATTGTCTGACTCCAGTGTGGCTTGTATTTAATTTTATATCATTTAATAACAAATAAACTGAGGGTGGGAGTTCTGTGGCAAACAGTCAGGCATATAGAAAGTAACAATGATTCTTAAGTAATTTGACTCGGAATCAGACAATTGGTTGATTTCCGATTATCGGATGGTGAGTAGAATTCTAAAACCTGTATTGCAGATATTCTTTCTTTAATTCCATTAAGTACCCACAATACAGGTTTCATGTTGTTTAAGTTATTTTCAGTATGTATATTAGTTTTATTCTTGTCAATACAAAACCTTCATTACTTTCATTCTCATCCCAGATAAATAGACACATTTGAATGATGGTGAAGTGGTTAGTGAAGGAACAGACAGTGTAGTTAGCATGACACAGCATCATTTCTGAACTTCAAGACCTTGAGGTCAGGATTGATAGAAAATGACAGGTATGTCTTGTTCAACAATCTAGTTTACTGAATTTTACCTTTAACTCTTTTACTGCCAAAATAAATAAATTCAGTTTATTTTAAAGTCTGAAAGTACATTAAATAGATACATCCAAAGGCAGCTTTATTTCTCACAATTAACATGCAAAGATGACCTTTTCTGTCACATTTGTGTTTTGTAATTATGCTCAATCTTGCAGTTTTCTTTTATACCTAATTATGTGTATGATCGCAAGTGATAGACATACTGGTGTTTTACAGGCTTCAAGCAATTTTTCAGTTATACAATATAAACTGCTACCTTACTGAAACTGACATATTTACATACATGAGCACCAAAAATAGATAGATAGCCTGTGAAGCAATTACTACTGATACATCAATGGTTATAGGAACATATTGTGAAATCTTTTTCAGATGCACTTTGGTAAATATATCTACTATCAGCAAGAAAATATTGTTGTAAATCTACTTCATTGTGGAGAGTTTTAACAGGTTTGTGTATTTTCTTGTCAAAGATAGTTTCTTTGTAGAAATGAGAAGGTGAACATTTTTAGAAAAAAAGGATTGTTGTTGCTTTCATTCCCAATAGGTATCAGACTTAGTAAACATAAAAAGTTATAGCATGGTCAACTTATAAACAGAAATATGTGATAGTCATAATACTCTTTAAAAGGAAATTTCAGAACATTATCCTTCACCTCAACTGCTAAATCTATGCAGTTTACTATATCACATTCATTCAGTCATTTTCAGTAGACATTTTTTTTTGTGATAAATTTCTCAAGGAAGGAGTGAAAGGTTGAGACTAAAATTTGACTGTTTGTAGCAAGACTGCATGAACATATAGACTGAATTTGGTGTACAAAGGCAAAATTTTCCTCATGATATATAGCATCAAAGTTACAAAAGTGAGCTGGGTAGGTCTTTGCAACTGTCATTCAGAGATGACATCCATCACTTAACTCTAAACCAAATGAAAACGTTAAGGGCTGGTCCAAATTTAAAACATTTGCAGACAACAAATAAAAGTGTGGCTCAAATGATGAAACAGTCTTAAAAGGTATAAAACATTGTGGATAATGGGGAAAATGCCGATTACCAGCATCCCCCGTTTTCTTGCAATGTTGACAAACTCCTTCCTATGGCTGCTAAAATAGAATAAATTGGTAAGAGTTATCACAATTCATTCTCACTCCTATAAAGATTGCATTTCTACATTAAATAGGTAAAAGCAAAGACATTCAGTACAGAATGATGGTGCCTGGACGAAATCATACCAATTTTTCAGCAGACAGGCGCTTTGGTGTTATGAGAGGCTGAAATGGAGAGCTATCGCATAGTTTACATTAAATCAGTGGTTTCCGGTGTCACGGCGGCGTAAACAAGCTGTATTCTAGTGGACCAAAGAAATTTTGATTTCGTACGAATATCAGGACACAGTCATCTCAGAAATTTAGGCGTGAGTTATTACGTTGGCTGGCCTTTCTGACACGATACAAAAATGAACATTTGAACTTTTGTTTTTACGAATTTGCTGGTTTCTCGCCTCTTTATACAGACTAGCTTTCGGTCAAACCGGTTTTATCGGTTTTAGTACCACTATCTTGCACGTGCTACAATATATCGGATAAACTGACTATACCTGTCCGAATTTGAGGAATATTGAAGTATACTACTCAAAATTATTAAGGTGTCATGAACACGTCCTGTCCTGACATAGGAACTCCAACAGCAACGGACACCAACAAACGGGAGCTTTCGTCACCTTTTGATCCAGATAGTCCTAAAAAAGCACGTCCAACATCCGTATCATCAGAATCGTCGTACATGGAAGGCAAACCTGAACAAGTCACACAATTTCGACTCCACGAAGAGGATCTGGTTAAGATTAGTGATCTCCTGCGTTCAACCTTCGAACTCCAGCTATCTCAGATCGTAGAAGATAGTGTCGCCAGAGTTGTAGTAGATTTCAACAAAAAACTGGTATCCCTTGAAACCGAAAATGCTTAACTCAAAGATCGTATATCACATTTTGAAGAGCAACTTAAACAACCAATCGCCAGGACAAATCTGATCAATACAGCCGTCGGAATTGTCTTCGTATTTCCGGAATACCTGAGGCGGAATCTGAATCGACCGACGATATTGTGCTTGACATGGCCAAAGCGATTGGCGCAGACTTAACCCTGGAAGATATTGACAGATCCCATAGGCTAGGAAAGCCCAAACCCAGGAGCATGCTGGCCACCCGTCAACAAGACCTCGCAGCATAATCGTCAAGTTTTCTACCTACCGAGCTAGAAATAAGTTAATGAAACTGAAATCTCATCTCAAGAGTTCTGGGTACAAAGATGTTTATATCAACGAGGATTTAACGAAATCTCGCTCCCAAGTATTTTTCCAGGCGCGTAAACTGCAAAAGGACGGTTACGTGAAGAGCACTTGAGAAAAGAAGAAATTGCTTGAAACAATCTGTTTCTTTCTCTTCAAACAATGCTTTACGTAATACAATATCCCAACGTCATGAAAACAAGTGATTGTACGGGAAATGGTAAAGTAGTCCTTAACAATTGTTGTTCAGTATAAATCATGTTCACAGACAAATCAACGAACTATGAAAAAGGCAAACCAGTGAGTTTAATCTATATCTATATCCTAGTTCTTATTCGATAGACGACATCAATTTTACTTCGTCGGCATAAGTTTGTCTTTCCATATACGGTGACCAATTGTGTACGCTGTTTTAGTTCATTTTCATATATAAGTCTTGGTGAATTTTTCCTCTGTTTTTTTTTTTTTTTTAATGACAATAACTGACGGTAATGGGTGTACAAAGTCACTAAAGTGTAAAATAAAACAGTCTAAGTCTTGTCATGTGTATAAAGAATACAGTCACACAGACAAATCTTGTCGTCTGCACATAAGCCTTTCTGAGCCTCCAAATAGCATACAGTAAATTTTCCATTGCACTTATTAATGTCACTGGGAGTGGACAATTCTTTGCCGGAGTGTACTGCGATTGAGAAGACGAATTGGATATCTATTATGAAATGTGCTCATACAAGAGGACTTTTTTTTTCCTACTAGTAAAACATTTTAGTCTGTTGAATGAACAATCATCAGTTCAGTCTTATTCACAGTTAGATTATGTGACTCCTTTCAATGTTGCGATGTTGTATTGTGGTACAGTGTTGTCTATAACAGCAACAATAATACAGCAACGCATGATAATGTCTAAAATCCTAAATATAGGAACTTTGTCAAAGTTTCAAGAGATATCTTCCATTGCAGTTATATATAGAATTATGTAACTCATTTTGTACCAAACTGTCTTTTCAATACCTTGAACGAGAACTAAACTCCATGCACATGTACCTTTATCTTCAACCAATCTCTCATTTTATTTTAATAAGGTCCTAAATGTTTGTCTTTTTTTATTTCATAATTCTCTTCAAGATGAATTCTCAATCCATATAGGCTTGATGTGAAAGCTTCCGCCACGTTAAAGTAACCACGATGACCGAAATTATGCGAACTGTAGTGCAATAAACCAATTTTCAAATATGTTGGGGCCAATTTATGCAATTCGCTCACAAGTATTTCTTCCGCTTGGAATTACTTAATAAGAAACTTGATGAAACTAGATTAGTCTGGAAAACCAGCGATAACATACGACGTTTACATTAGATTTCCACGTGTAATTGCATTCCATAAAACCCGTTGTAGATAAATGTACTTGTGCTATGTTTAACGATCCTCTGATATAAATATGCATTCTTCTCCATTTTTATCATTTTACAGTTCGAATTATGTCTCTTGAATTGTTTTCACAGACGTACCTTGTTAATCAAACACTTTCATGACCTTTTAAAATGAAAGTTCATACATTGATCGATACCGCGCTGTGGGTGCCTGTCAGAGTTGCCTCCCGTAGACAATTTCTGATAGGTACTGTCATCGCGGAATTTGATCTCATCAAGTCTGTACATAGCATGCGATAATATCCGTCTAATATACATGTACTATGTTTTATGATCCTCCGACGTAAACATACACTTTTATTCCATTTTTATTAATTTACAGTTCGAGTTATGTTTCCTGATTTGTTTTCTCAGACGGCCAATCTCTATTTTTTTTTTACACGCATTACCTTTAACCAAACACTTCCAAATCCTAGATAAAATGTAGTTCACAAATTGTTCGATACCGCACTGTGGGTCCCTATCAGAGCTGCCTCCTATAGACAATTCCTGATAGGTACTCCCATTGCGGAAATTAATCTCATGAAGTCTATAGTTAGATTGCTAGACTGTTTTCCTGGTAAATTAATCGAACTTTGATTTGGTTCCATGCAATATATACTAAACTTAACACTTGACTCATGAACCTATTTCCATTTATTTTTACACTTGCTTTTTGTTTGCCTTATCGCGGTGCTGGCGGTACAGATCTTCGGATGATGAAGGCTTTGCCTTTTCTTGTAGAAAAAATTACATTTGAAGTCTTGACGGTGCGTTTTTTTTCTATTTTGACAGTTACTTACCACCATAACTATGTACCTACCTAAAATTCGTGGGCGCCGTCAAGAGATCTCTACCTTTTTGAACACTGTTCTTGTATTCTCTATTCTCCTCAGCATCACACCACATGTTTTGACATTATTATACTTCCCTGTCCTATATATGCTTACCTCTGTCGACGTTCATCCAAATCCAGGGCCAAACTCTACTGAAACCGAGATATCTACAACATCTTTTCTATCAGATGGCATACCTAACACTTCTTCATACTCTGAAATACTAAAAAGTGGACTCAGAATAATGCATCTAAATATTCAAAGCTTGAGGCCAGAGCTGACAATTCTTGAAGCTGAGATGCAGCAATATGACATAGTTGTTCTCACTGAAACATGGCTTAACCAATCCATACAAAATTCAGAACTTATTTTGCCAAATTTTCAACCTCCATTCAGACGTGACCGAAAGGACCGAATCGGAGGCGGTGTTGCAATCTATGTTCACGAGGGAATCCAAGCAAAAGAACGAACCGAGTTTAATGTTAATTGCACCGAGTCTCTATGGATCGAGTTAGTTTTTGGCGAACGTAGTATTCTTCTTGGTGGCATATACCAGCCACCAAACTCAAATAATGACCAATGGTTATTAATGGAACAAAGTATAGACCAAGCCTTTTCCCAGATTTTTGATAACATAATTGTGACAGGTGACTTTAATATGAATTTACTTGGTGCAAATTCCAATAAAATTACTAACCTCTTTTCATCGTATAATGCCGAGCAATTAATAACATCGCCCACGTTTTACACAGAATCAAGTAACTCTCTTTTAGACTTAATGTTTATCAAAAACAAGGATAGTGTTATTTCAAGTTTTGTTGCAGACCCATTCATCCCGAACCTTACTCGTTTCCATTGTCCTGTCGTACTTGTCTTAAGACAAACAAAGCCCAAACGGTTAACCTTTAAAAGACGTATATGGCTTTATGAAAATGGTGATTACGATGCATACCAGAGAAAGCTACACGAAACCGACTGGAACTCTCTTACGGACATCAACGACCTTGACATTGCTACTAAAAACATAACAAATACTATATTATCAGCAGCTGAAGATACAATTCCAAACAAATTAGTAACAATACGTCCTAACGATGTCCCATGGATGAATAACGAAATTCGAAATCTTATCAAAGCTCGTAATAAAATACACAAACATGCTAAGAAATCCGATACTCCAGCAGCATGGGCTAAGTTTAGAGCAGCGAGAAACAAGGTCACAAAACAGATACACTTCGCAAAACATACTTATCAAAATAAATTAATACAAACTGTTAGTTCATCGAATGTTTCAGCGAAAACATGGTTTAAAATAGCTAAACAACTTACAAATAAACAATCGTCTCAATCCATCCCAACTTTATTCGACACCAACTTTGAGGCGACAACTGATGTATCTAAAGCAAACCTTCTTAATAACTATTTCTCTCAACAATCCAACATTGATGACCATGGCCATGACCTTCCCCCAGCTGTCAAACAAACTGACGCTACTTTAGACTCAATTGTTCTGACTCCTACCGATGTTAGAGACGCCATCTCTTCCATTGATCCAACAAAAGCCTGTGGTCCAGATCTTATTAGCCCGAAATTACTTCGCAAAGGCACACAGGAACTGTGTGTACCATTGTCAATTTTTTTCAACAAACTTCTCGTACATTCCTATTTTCCTGATTGTTGGAAACTTGCCAATGTTACACCCGTTTTTAAAAAGGGCGATCCATCTCAACCAAGTAACTATCGTCCGATCTCTCTCTTAAGCTGTATCGGCAAACTATTTGAGCGATGTGTGCACAAGTACATATACAATTACCTTATCGGAAATAATCTAATAACACCGTATCAATCAGGCTTCATTAAAAATGATTCGACTGTTAATCAGCTAACCTATATATATGACGACATATGCCGTGCTTTAGATCAAGGAAAGGAGGTTAGGGCCGTTTTCTAAAGCTTTTGATAGAGTTTGGCATCGCCCTTATCCATAAACTTTTTACTCTTGGAATTACTGGTCACTTACTTCATTGGTTTGAATCATACTTGTCATCTCGAAAGCAACGTGTCGTCTATGCATCTGCCTCCTCAGCTTGGTCTCCTATAAATGCCGGAGTTCCTCAAGGCTCCATTTTGGGGCCTCTTCTTTTCCTAATTTACATTAATGACATTGTTATAAACATTCAATCAAATCTTCGCCTTTTTGCTGATGATACAAGTCTTTACGTCATAGTTGAAAATCCGAATGAAGCTGCAGCAGTCCTGGATGCTGATCTTGATGCGATCTATTCTTGGTCTAAGTCTTGGTTGGTCACATTCAACCCTTCAAAAACAATCTCTATGCTCTTTTCCAAGAAACGCAACGAGGTGACCCATCCTTCTCTGTACATGAATCAAATACTTATTGAAACTGTGTCTACACACAAGCATCTTGGCTTAACTCTATCTAGTGACGCGAAATGGACATCTCACATATCAATAATCATTGATAAAGCATGGCAAAGAATAGGTGTGATGAGAGCCCTTAAATTTCTATTGAACCGTAAAAGTCTTGAACGTATGTATTTCTCTTTCATTCGACCACTTTTAGAGTATGCAGACATAGTTTGGGACAATATTAGTGATGCTCTTAAGCACGACCTTGAATCTGTCCAAAACGAGGCTGCAAGAATCGTGACCGGTGCGACTAAATATTGTAATATTCAAAAACTGCTTTTTGAACTCAAATGGGAAACTCTAACTGAAAGAAGAAAGAAGCACCGTCTTATAATGTTATACAAGATGTTAAATGGAATTTCCCCTCCATATTTAACCAGCCTCAGTCAAAGTTCCCAAAATGACGATGAAAGGTACAATTTAAGACATTTAAGAAGTGTCCGAGCCAATACGCAATTCTACAATTCCACTTTTCTGCCACGTACAGTTCGAGACTGGAACTTGTTACCCGAAAGTACGAGAAATTCTTCAACAATCGAGCAATTTAAGATGCTTCTGAACAACAATCGCGTTAGATCCTGTCCCTTATTTGATTTCGGCCTACGAAAATGCCAAATCCTGCACACCAAATTACGACTTGGATGCAGTTCTTTCAACTATGACCTACATAGAAGAAATTTGGTCGATAATTCTCTTTGCCAATGTGGACAGGTGGAAACAGTCGATCACTTCTTAATTCACTGTCGTCGTTACCAACAAATTCGTATCGATACTTTCTCCAACATCCCTTGTCCATTAACTACAAATAATCTACTCTTTGGGAACGATCGTTTAACAATAGATGAAAACAAACAAATATTTGCTGAGGTCCATCGTTTCATCTTAGCAACCAAAAGGTTTTCTACTTAAGGAAGGGCTTCCCTTTTTTTTCTGAGGATTGAATAGCAAGCACAGCGACTGTAATGGTAGACCACAAAAGTGAGTGTAACCTTACAAAAAACTAAATGTTCATTCATGGGTAAAACAAAAAGATATCCCTACCTACGACACCTTATACAACGGTTATTTTTTTTTTTTGTAAATATCATCGGGAAAGGAATTAATATAAGCCACAAGCTTGTTTTCCAATCCCATCTTATTTTTTCATGTGAAATGGTACTGTGAATGAAAATTTTTGAAATAAAATAAAGTTTAAACTAAATCAGTGCATCTTTCGGGTAAAAGTGCCCACAGTGTGTCACAGTCGGTGAAAGATACTTTAATATGTACTTTTGCAATCAATTTTTTTCTTTTAAGCCAAAGCTATTTGAACCATTTAAGTTGCAAATGTCCAGTCAGCTAGATATTCCATTTTTACAGACAATTAGCTCAAGATCAGACTTCTTTTACAGACAGTGTAGATCAAGATCAGACCACAAAAGTGTGCACTCTGATCTTTGATCTATATCTTTCTTTTGTGTTGACAATATTATGGCAGACACTTGTGAAATTATATTACTATTGTCCTTTTTTCTTAGACTGGAAAAAGTCCATTTAACATCTTACCAAATGACAAAATTCTAGCCTGGACCAAATTGAAAGCATTTGCAATGACAAATTAACTATTGATAAAATGATGATGATGATGATGATTTCTCTTTTTGATGGGGTAGAGAACATTAGGAGAAAATGTTGGTAATCAGCATTTTCTCATTTTCCAATAATGTTTCCAAAAGCGTTTTTTCCTGGGGCGGGGGAGTGGGGTTAGATAAAACACTGGATTGTGTGGTTAAGGATTAAATTGTATGGTAGGGATTTAACCAATTTGTATATTTCAGTACATGTATTTTTGACAAATTTGGATATTTGCTCAGTTTATTACATATGTTAATGTATATAATCATTAGTCGTGTTATGTTACATAAATAAATAACTTAGAATAGTAATACTGTTTTTTGTCACTGTGCCACATTCAGGCTTGTACTGACATCCTTCTCTAACTGGAGTGAAAGCAACTTTTTATGTCTCTGAATTTGATAGGTTTAAAAGGAGAAATTGCATGTAAAAGTTGATTGAATATCATCTTATCATGTTTTTGATGCTGCTGAAAAAAACATATTTTCCTCTGTTATAAATATGTGTCATATATGTAATTTGTAATGGGGTTTTGTCAGTCTAAAAGTAGCTGGTAAAGTAAAGGCTTAAAGTGTAGGTTTGATTCGTCTGTGGAAGACAGACAAAGGTGTATGAGATGAATTAAACATATCATTGCAATAGAATCATCTTAGCCAATTATTTAATCTATTTACCAATGAATTAAAGCATTGAAGCAAAACGTTCAGCTCTTGTAGACTCATGACGTCATGTGCACGACGTCATAGATCTTTTACCATTGACACCCTTTGGTAAAAAGGTCATAACTTCCTTATTTTTAGGAATTTTCATTCCATATTCACAGATTATGTTCTAGACATGTAGGTGTATCCAAATATGGGAAAAAATGAAAAAGAGATTTTTTGACCATAAGACCCCTTTCTGCAGTCACTGACGTATATTATACAGACAAAGGGTGTTCAGCGAAACGTGTCGGTGAAATTCAGACGCTGCGGACATAGGTGGGCGCCCCAAAATGTTTGCTGAGCCCCGGTCATGGCTGTTTTCATTCAAGATTGGAGATTCAGGATCGCCCGCTTTACCAACCCGAAAATGAGAACATCAGTAACTGTAAGCTCTCTAGGGATAAATTCCGAACTTGCCTGTATCCTTGTTCATCAAAATTAAATTGTCCTTTTCCTCCTGAAGCTGTCGAACTGGATCCAAGCTTTACAACTAAGGGAAGCAAATCCAGGCAAAATAAAATGAAAACGCACTTACCCACCCTGGAGGAACTAATAGAGGTTCACGACCGTCCCGTGTTCCCACTACAGACACAATACACGGACCTTTCTGTGGACAGTTAAACACGAACCCAGATATATATATAGACAGATATTTTGAGGAGTAATACACTCAGCAAAACTTCTCAACCGCCACTTTTAAGTTGTAATTCCACGTAGACACTTTTTTTGCATCACTGTCCAGAAAAGAGACATTTCATTTGGTTTGATTTTTTGCAGAATGATTGATCAGTATAAAAACATACATCTGCCCAAGTCTGAAAAGATTGTATTGGCTTGTTCTTGTTGAAGGTGCTTATTCAACATCCATTCATTCAACACTGCAAATTGAAAAATCAAATTCTTGAAAACTTCATTCTCGTTTTCTCGGACTATATGCCTGTGTAGAGAATAATTGTCTTTTTTTTTTCCTTTATTGCTTAATGTGTTTTTCCTTTAAAAAAAAAAAAAAAGCCTTGCCTTCTACAGGCAAAGTCGAGAATTTTTTCATTACAATACCATGGCTAACGTCAAGGTACTCGTACATGTTACAATTTGTTTTGATTTACCTGTCCATTACTTGGTCGAATTTGCAGAAGAAACAAAAGTGGCGGTTTACAAGTTTTGCTGAGTGTAGACACAGGCCTTTGAAGCTCCATTGGTCTATCACAGAACACTGAAATTTTCCTTGATCATAGGACACCTTTGCACATTGGTGCATCGCCTGTGTATCACGGAATACTTAAATTTTAATTTACACCGATACTATAAATAGCATATTGACGATTGCCTCTATATTGTTTGTTTTTAGGGCAGTTTTTACCCATTTTGGGACCCTCTGTGGTTAGGGCGGCAGGGAAAGAACTAGCACCCCAGTAGTCTTGGCTTTATACCCCTACTGAGTGGTGTCGTCCTGATCGCCCTGCACAGCGGGCAGGGCTGACGGCTGCCCCGCAGCTCTTATAGTGTAAATATTCTTTGCTTTGTTCTATTTTTGGAGAGCTCTCTGGTGGATTTTGGCCTGGACTCCTAAATCCCCCCCCCCCCACTCATTAATTTACAAGGTGTACCAATTAAATTGACTATATATAACATAAGTACAGTACCATAACTATTTGTTTAATAAAATTAGAACTAGCCAACACAATTGAGTCCAATAAATACGAAATAAAACTATGGATTAGTCTAAAATTTTACAATTAGACAGGCAATACTCAACGGCATTGTGCATATTGTATATACCCAACGATTCTTACTCGTTTTAAAGGTGGTCCTGAAAGGGTCGTTTTCGGCTGACAGATAGACATACTTTTTATTTAGCCTTTTTTTTTTTATTTTATTCCCTTTTTTAAACCGTGGAGTGTTGCCGTCTGATTAATGGAAAAAACACATATTAATCTAAACCCAATTGTCTCTAAAATTAATGGAAAAAAAAAACCAATAGCTGCTCGCAACATGGCTTTATGCCGCATGGCGAGGGTAAAAAAGACAAATGATGATGATGATGCCTCTATATTGTATATTGGATGGCCCTCGATGCGAGTACGCAGACATTTAGAAATGGTAAGATTATGGAAGCGACTTGTTTCGATGCGAGAGGACAGACTCACAAAAAAGGTATTTAACTTGGATTACACACAAAATAAAGGATGGTGTTCCGAAATTAAGTCAATTTTCGATGAATGTAGTTTATCCGAGTTGTACGAGTTCAAGTCTATGTGCGATCGATAAGGAAAATCGGTTATCAATAATTTATATGAAAAACTGTCAGAAACAGCACACAGACAATGGAGAAATGGTTTACATACTTAATCAAAAACTAAAATCTATCGTACTATTAAAGACTACTATAAAATTGAAAACTATGTGACAGTGCACTTACCATGGCATCTTCGATTATTTATAGCACAACTCCGCACAGGGACATTACCAATACACATAGAAACAGGGCGATATAGACATGTCAAACCGGAGAGACGTTATTGTTTTATATGTAATGAGAAAGACTCCGTAGAAGATTTTTGACTAGCGAAGCTAGTCTGTAGGCATCAAGACTGACCTAGATTCAAAACCCCACAGTTGCCAAATACTGCCACACAGAAAATACTTCTTTCTGTTAGAAATCTGAATTCTGTTATACATGACAATTTAGACATATACCACTAAATCTCTACCTCTCCGATTGTCGTCTTACAAAGTAATAAACTGAACAAGATGTCATTTACAAGGTACAAGATCTTTGCTTATATGTAAATTGAGTGACCTATGCAAAGCAGAGAATCACTTATTCCTACACAACTGTAACATTATGAATGAATCTATTAATAGATACACCTAGGTTAACTTGTAGCAAATCCCAGCTATATCAACCCCCAGCGGACAGGGAACCCTTGTCATTCCTTCAGTCAGTCGTTATTTAGATCATTGTGTACAGTTGAATTATTATGTTAAACTGTTATTCTATTAACCTTTTACCAAACAATCCCAACTTTTAACGATACTGGTGAAGGATCCCTTTGTAAACATTGTGGGAAAAGGAGAAAATGCTGGTAACCATCATTTTCTCCTTTTCCCACATTGTTTTCTGCTCTTCTGGAATCATGTTTCATCAGTTCAGCCACATTTAATTCATGGTCTGCAACAGCTTTGAATTTGGATGGATGTAAAATTTTTCGTTTTGTAAGGAGAGTTAAATAGTTAACAACATCTTGTGCTATTAGATATTGACTAATTGACTGCATGGTGTTTAACGCCGTTATTATTTCAGTGATGTTGCGGCGGCCAGAGCACCTATCCATGCTTTCCTCGAGTTTCTTTTACCAGCACTACCGCGACTCAATGACCTTTTGCAGACAGTGTGTGCAGTCTGATCTTGGATCTACATTGTCCGATAAGAGGATAGATTTTCTCCAAAGTGTAACTGTGAAATAGCAGTAGCAATATTCAGGTGTTTCAGCTTGAAAGTTTCATTTAACATTTTTTAGCAGGTTAAGTGTTAAACTGGATTATCGTTAACCAATAGCACATATAGCCCTGGCAGTTCAGTCGGTAGCATACAGGACTTGAGAACAGGAGGTCGTTGGTTTGATTCTCAACAAATTTCTTTTCGAGGATTGATGATAGTCATTTTGACAGGATTCATTTCTCGCTCACGGTTTGACGATGGTTATGTGGGAAAGGAGCCTGTGGCCTGGAAAAAATATTGTGCGGAGTACTGGTAAAAGAAACTCCAGGAAAGCATGGATTTGTGCACTGGCCATCGCTACATAACTGAAATAATGTTGAAAACAGGGTTAATAAACACCATACAATCAATCAATCAAACAATCAAATTCGCTAATCTATCAGTACTTTCAGTACTTTGATTTGTTCGATTGTCCTGCCTATACAGCTATTAGGCAAGGCTTTTATAATTATGCAAATGGACTAGTTTCCAACTTCATTCAAATTCCATACAGTGAAAGGCTTAACATATGATTGCAAACAAACGATTACTACGCAAATCTGCACTTTACATCCAAGACTGCTATAGAAAACGAAGTGACATTTTATATAAGGATAATATCTAGTGTGCTATGTTTACACCATAAATTTCTCAAGTCAATTGTGTTCAGTATAGTGACTCATAAGCCATTCGTATGGCTGGGTAATACATTTATACATTTTATGTAGTTATAACCAACACGTATAATGTATTATGTGTCACTTTAATAAATAAATAGATAAACTACTACTACTACTACTTGTTCTTCCATATACGATATAGAGGTCGTCGCCTGTGCTATTTATAGTAACGGTGTCCGATAAGGAAAATTTCGTTATCCCGTAATGACCAATGGAGTTTCAGTGGCCTATGGTGTAGATCAGCCTTCATTACAAGAATGGTTTACATCAACTCAGACTACACATAAGTAATCACAGCAATCTCAACCACTCTTTAGGAACAAAAGAAGATCAAAGCGAAGTGTACATGAGAGCGGAGATTCCACACAGGAGTCTGAAAGTTACGATGACTTTCAAACGAGTGATGAAACAGCTGTCGTTGGTTCAAGCATTAAATGATGCCCTGTCCATTTTGCTTTATATCCAGAAAAGTGTAAATAGCCTCGATAAAAACCTTGATAGCTATAAATAGGAAAAAATACGATCTAAAAAGGGAGAATAAAAAGTTGATAGAAAAAAAAAGGAACAAAGAATTAACAGGCCACGTCAAGAAATTACATAACCATTTGTCAGAACTCAGTAAACAGAATAAGGATTTATTCAAGAAATATGAAAATGTGGAAGGTCATTCACGTCGTCAGAATTTGAAATTCTATGATAATGAAGTATGGAATATACAACAGAGAGACAGGGGGCACAGATCGTACGGTTCAACACTATGTATAAAACGAGTTAAGTGAGAAGAGTGCCAAAATCAGTATAGAGTGGGCACATAGACTACCAGCAAAATTCAAGCCTCGTCCGGTTATTGTAAAGTTTTCATTTTATAACGACAGTAATCGCATTCTTCAAATGTACAGACACCTGACAAAATCTTTACGTGACCAAAACTCTGAAGAGCCGAGTTGAGGATCAATTTATTTAAATTTTTGGTGTAATTGGTTTATGCTAAACCTGGGTCCGTATTCACCAACCATTCTTAAGAACGTTCTTAGGCTTATTCTTCAAAGTTTTCTACATTTGAAAGTAACACAACTTTTGATTGGCTAAACCAACAGATTTAGCCAATCAGAAGTTGTGTTACTTTCTTGAAAATGTAGAAAATCTGATATTGATAATTTCACAATTTTTTGCCAGGCTACTAAAATTTCGATTACCTCAGCACACCCGCCCCCTCCCCCCCCCCCCCCCCCCCCCAACAAAAATGGGGTTCTGGAGGACTTTCTATGTTTATATAGCACGATCTCTTGTAGATTG
Source organism: Tridacna gigas (assembly GCA_945859785.2). NCBI lineage: Eukaryota > Metazoa > Mollusca > Bivalvia > Cardiida > Cardiidae > Tridacna > Tridacna gigas. The sequence continues at coordinate 42,656,196 of OX244030.2, read as the reverse complement.
TGTTGTTATACTTCAAGTGGAATGGAACGTCAATCATTCGTTATATAAATGCAGAAAGTTTAACTTTAAAACGAGTTGTTTAATGCAGCTCTTTGATGCATTTGTTGGTTCAGTTCTGTCATATGCAAATGAAATTTGGGGATTTACCAAAAATAAAGAGCTTGTGCGAATTCATTTGAATTTTTGCAAGAGACTGTTAAACGTAAGAAATTCTACAAGCTCGTCGGCAGTTTACGGAGAATTGGGTAGATATCCCTTATATAAGATATATCAGTATTACCAAATATTGGTTTAAAGTAATTCATTCAGATAACATTATCGTTCAATATATATACCGCACCAGCTGTAATGATGCAGAAAAGGGTTTAATTAACTGGGTGTCAAATATAAAAGTGCTTTTATGCGATTACGGTTTTAATTATGTTTGGAATAATCCAAATTGTATAGATTCAAGATTGTTTTTGCCACTGTTTGCGAAAAAAAGTAAAAGATAATTTTATACAAAACTGGCTAAATAGTATTGAGTCATCAACATCACACATCACTGAAATTGTATAGCTATGTTAAAACAAGTTTTTATTGTGAAGGTTACTTGAATGGTATGCCCAAATCATTGAGATATCACTTATCTAGAATTCGAATGTCTGCACATGGTTCGAGAATACAATCGGGTCGTTATTCGAGAAATAGAGTATTGCCGTGAAGAAAGATGTTGTCTGTGCTGCAATTCTTTGGATGTTGAGGATGAATATTATTTTATTTTAATTTGTCATTGTTTTAACGAAATACGAAAGAAATATATTATCAATTTCTACACAAAACGCCCAATTGTTTTTAAATTCATAGGTTTATTATCTAAAAGAGACAGGAGTACACTATATAATCTTGCTAAGTATATACAAGAAGCATCGGCTGAAAGGCAATTGTTACTCAGGAGATCTTGATTCTCCATTTAATTTCATTTCTTCTTTAAAGGTTCGTCAAGTTTACATCTTGTATCTGGATATCATTTTTATGTCCTTTTTGAATAACCGTTTGGGGCGCTAAATATTTTTGGCGCTTCAAAGGTTAAGATCTATATTGATATTATTTTTTGGAAATTTGTTTTCCATCTGTTTCATTGTTTCATTGTTTTACATGTTTTAACCCCCTTCACACTTGGGGAGCTATATGAGCTACGACGGTATTTTAGATTGAAAGGGTCGAACTTATCTATTGTGCGCTACAAAGGGCTTCTAATTCATTATGTTCTCCTTTTTTTTATCCAGTATGCCAGTATAAGTTTGGTACTGACAAGTAAAGTCAAATTATATGAGACGTGTTTTATGACTTTGCTGGGGAGTACTAAAAATATAGATATGTCAGTCTCGCCGTCATGCTCGCGCAAGATTTCGGGATTTTCATGTTTATATATCTTTTCTGTATGACTATGTACAACTGTGTACTTGTCGCAAAAAACTGATAAAACTGAAATTGTTGTATTTAAAAATGGAGGCGTCGTCAAGCAAACTTGGAAAATGGTGTCATAATAACAATATTATTAACACAAAAGCGTCCTGTACTGTCCTGCATGTATATTACACGCACATCTCATACTGGTCTGACTATTTGTTCGATAAAACTGAAATAATGTGAAAACGGCGTAAAGTACAAACAAAACCATTATAAACGTAGAGTAGGAAGCAATTTTCAGCGGTGAGAGGAAATAATCCTATGTAAAAATTTGAAAATATTGCGGGGAAAAAGAGAGCAATGGCTTGTTCCGAGAAATTGCTCCTTTTCCCACGTTTTAAATAGATACTCAACTCATTGCATCACGGCAGTGCATAAACCTCATTTTCACGAAAATGGCTTACAGGACAAGTGACCGCTATGTCACCCCTCTGTGTTTATTATATCACCATTAATTTTGACCTTTCCATGTATCACAAAAAGCATCAATTTTCTACCATTGTTTGACGTTCTATAACAGCTCTGGGCATTTTTTGTAAAACAAATAACGCCATATAAATAATAGTGTGTAACAGCTGTGATTGTTGAATGGCGGCCTATAGATATGGATGCTGTGTTGTTCGAATGAATGCAGTACATGGGCCTTACCCTGGCAAAAGGGGGTTTAATGCATCTCCGTTATGCACGATGCCAAGCAAGTCATCACATACTTAGAGATCCATAAAATTCATTTTATCAAACAACCCACTGAATCACGGTCCTTTGACAAGCAGAATATGACTTATTTGCAAAAATTATCGACCCAGTTCAGCCTGCACAGACTGCGCAAACTGACCTAAATCGATACTTTTTGCAGATGCATTAAACCGTCTTTTCACAGAGCATGGTTCATTTGGATGTGGTATTAATTAATCGAATGAATCAGGCAGAATGTTATATCAATCTTTGGTTGTATACATGACGGTTAAAATCGAGGCATTACCTCTTTGCCAGCATATGAGCGGCATTCTGACAAAAGGGGGCGATGCGTTATACCAAGCAAGTCATCACGTAATCAGGGATCCATAATATGAGCCAGGCTCTGGCAAAAGGGGGCTTAATGCATCTCCATCTTAAAATTCATTATGTCTAACAACCGACTGTATCATAAGGTAGACTGGTCCTTGGACATACAGAAAATTGACCTATAGCGAAAAGTTTCGGCCCAGGTCAGCCTGCGCGGATTGCGCAGGCTGACCTGAGTCGATACGTTTCGCAGATGCATTAAGCGCCCTTTTCTCAGAGCAAGGCTCATATCCAATTAGTCTCATAACTAGCTGAATCATGAGGTGGAATCGTCCTTTGGCATGCAAGAAATTGACCACTACCAAAAAAGTTTCGAACCAGGTCAACCTGCGCGAACTGCGCAGGCTGGCATGGGTCCATACTTTTTGCAGATGCATTGAGCCCCCTTTTCACAGAGCGTGGCTTATATGTTTTTGTCATAATACTTTTGGCAAAATGCAGGACTGACTTTTCGTGTGCAAGTATAGACCTGTAGTAGTATGTAAGATCAACATTTGCTCATTTTCAGTCTTAGTTGGAAACTTTAATTATAGTTTAAGCTGCCAGCGACTCGAACTCTGACAGGCCGTACTATAACACATTGCCAAGCTCATGATAATATCCATATTTTTAATGCCGTGAATTGAATTTGCTAGCATTTTAGCATTTTGATTCCTAAATCGTTTCATTTTGGCCGGTAGTGGACCTTTAAACGATCAGTTAAGAGATGAATTCATTATTATACTCTGATTATAAGAAAAACACAATTCTTGTACTCAGACCCCCAAATATTTCACTTCCTCTAATATTTCCACATTTTTTTTATAATTGAGATCCAAGATCAGACAACACGCACTGTGCAGACTGTCAAGCAACATTTTCTTCATTTCCCACAATTTTCCCCACCATTTCATAAACAAATTATAACATTTAAGCTTGTCGTCTGCAAAGGCTTTCAAACTGGACAAGTCTAAAGTTTTGTCGTCTGGTAGGCCTACAGAGTTGAGTCGTTTGTAGGATATGTCACGCGGGCCGTTAGCTCGGTTGGTTACGAACGGCCATTGAAACACAGATGACACTTTTTCGATACCCAGTTCGACCAAAGCCTTTCTGAGGATTGATGCTTGTCTTTGCGATAGGATTCATTCCACTGTGACCGCTGAGAATCGTTTCGACGATGTTCATGTGGGACAGCAGCCAGTGGCTATGGAAGAATTCTGTGCGAAATACTATGCAGTTAAAGAAGCTGTAGCGAAAGGATGGATAGGTGCACTGGCCAATGTGATATTATAGACATAAAGATAAAGAAGACATTTAACACCAATAAAAATAGATGACAACTATACAAGCGGACGGTATAGATCTAAGATCGGACAGCATATTTTGTGCCGTTCTGTGGTCTTTGTCGAAAGCAAAAGCCTCCTTTGTTTTCGCGTATGGCTCTGATTAGGCGACTCTTACAATTTGAGACACGCTCTGTGAAAATTTAATGCGTTTGCAAAAGGTATCGACCCATGCCAGCCTGCACAGTCAACGCAGGCTTACATAGGTCGAAACTTTTTGCTATGGGTAAATTTTAATTTATCAAAGTACCATTGTACCCCATGACTGAGCCTTTTTACAGACAAAATGGATTTATGTCATGTTACGCCTTGTTTGGCATAATGCATTGCGAAGATGCTCTAAATCATCTTTCAACAGAGCGCAGCTCGTGTGTAATCTACTGGGAACATACAAAAAACCGAAAGTGTCAGACTTTATTTTATTATATGATCCATGCTCTGTGAAAAGGGGGCTTCATGCATCTTCGTGATGCATTGTACCAAGCAAGACGTCACATAGTTAGGGATCCATAAAACCCACTTTGTCTAACAACCGACTGAATCATGAAGTAGATCGTTCCTTCGACAAACAGAAAATTGACCTATAGCGAAAAGTTTCGGTCCAGGTCAGCCTGCGCGAACTGCGCAGGCTGACCTGAGTCGATACTTTTCGCAGATGCATTTAGCCCCCCTTTCCACAGAGCATAAACATTTGGGCACGATGAGGAAGGCGTACTGCCTAAAGGCCGTCGCTGGATTCACACGTAGAAATTCGAACAAGGACAAAGTATATCCAGTACAGGTGCTGCTCAGATTGTAGCCGAGCCTAGTAGTTCAGTCAGAAAGGTACGCTGCATGAATCCTAGGGGCTGCTGGCTCAATTCCCAGTCCCATCAAATTCTTTCCGAGGATTAATGATGATGATCAGTGTGAAAAGATCAATTGATTTGAGGATGGTTATATGGGAAAGCAGCCAATGACTTGGAAAGAATGCTGAGCGAAGTACTGGTGGAAAGCATGGATAGGTGCACTGGCCGCCGCGACATAATTGAAACAATGTTGAAAACAGAGCACGTCTTAACGAAGTTGACTCTAAAAAAAAAAGCCCACATCCCAAATTGTCAGACATACGCTATCTTAACAAGACTGATTTTTAGCCATATGTTGGAGTTCTGCTCATCAATCAAAATGGAATATTTGACATTTGACCTTTGTCCCGCTGATCTGACATACTAAATCCCTGCTGTCGACTTTTTATATGCTGCTGCAGAATATTTTGGAAAATACTGTAGCAACAGGAGAAATTTATGTTGGAGATCATCAACTTAACCACTTTTGTTTTTCAATTGTATTAACCCTTTACCAAGCCTCCTAAGTTTTAACGACCTTGAGAAAGACGGCTATTGAAAACATTGTGGGAAAAGAGAAAATGCTGGTAGCCTGTAATTTCTGCTTTTCCCAACAATGTTTCCTCCCTTTTTTTTTCAAGGAGGGGTCCCATTGTTTGTGTCAAATTCTAATTTGTCGTTTGTAAATGCTGTCAATTTTGTGGAGTTAAATTTTTTGTTTGTTAGAAGAGCTCATTTATCTGAATTTATTTCGATTGTAAATAGTAAAAAATAACGTGCTTACCCTTTACAGAACAATCCCTACTTTTAACGACCGGCTCAAAGGGCTTTTGAAAACATTGTGGGAAAAGGAGAAAATGCTGGTAACCAGCATTTTCTTCGTTTTCCTACAACGTTTTCTGATGACAGCCATCTACCATAATATCATCTGACTCTTCCAATGCCAGCTAAATCCATTCTACCTTTTTCACGGTCTTATCTAAAATCAGATTTTCCACGTAACAGCATACTATTCTGATCGAAGTTTAGTAACAGGTAGCGGACAGTGTAGATAAAAGATCGGACTGCGCTTTCTGCTGATCTTTGCCTCCCCAAAATTTTCGGCTTTGAAATGGATAATGTAATAGGTTTATCTTGATACTACAACCTTTCTAGGTCTGCTTTGTGGATAAAACTCTACATTTCATATGAGAAATGCTCTGTGAAAAGGGAACCTAATGCATATGCGAAAGTATCGACCAGGCCAGCCTGCGCAGTCCGCGCAGGCTGACCTGGGCCGAAACTATTCGCTATTAGTCAATTTTCTATATGTCAAAGAACCAGTCTGCCTCATGATTCAGTCGGTTGTTAGACAAAATAGATTTTATGGATCCATGATCATGCGACGACTTGCTTGGTATAAAGCATCAATAAGCTCCTTTTTGCCAGCGCATGGCACCTTTATTTGGCGCTGAAAGGGTCAGGCGATAACATACTTTCGAATGATATGAAACGTGAGTTGTTGTTTATACTGGTGTGAAGCTGATAACTCATTGACGAAGTCATTCAGTGGCCATGTTTGCCACTGGAAGGGTACACGTTTTGTTGCTGGCCCTTTTGGGACCGGTAACGAGGTCCGAGGGGCTCAAAGTTACCTGCGACCAGTCCAAAAATGTAGGGAAGACAGTGTATGACTTTAAAGTGGAGAATATTTTTGAAAATGAAACGATTAATTTAAACCGATACCAAGGTAATGTCCTCGCTATTGTGAACGTAGCGACTTACTGAGGTTTAACTGTTTCCCATTATTTGGGTTTGAACGCACTTATAGAGGAAATCTCTGTGGATAATTTTAAAGTCCTGGGCTTTCCTTGTAATAATTTTGGTATGGTGAGTACGTTTATTTATTTATTTATTTATTTATTTAGCCATTCATTTATTGTTTCTTTGTTATCGAATATTGATCAATAGCAAATTTCGTGACAATGAACTTTTTTCCCAAGCTTCTGCAGGTATCTAGAGCCGCAACAAGTAACACCGTTTTGTTTTTTAGAGTAGCCTATTTGATTGGGCCTGAGACATAACTGTGTGTGAACCGTGAACTATCTCATTGCCAAATTTATATGGCTTGCAACACATGAAAAGGGGCCTCCGGACATATGCGTAAAAGTGTGTCATCCCAGATCAGCCTCTGCAGCCTGTGACTAATCCGAGACGACACTTTCCGTTTTTGTGCGATTTTCTGTTTCACGAAAGTCTACTGTATGAAAATAAGTCGTTAAGTGCTGTCTCGGATTAGCCTGCGCGGACTGCGCAGGCTAATCCGGGACGACAGTTTATGCAAATGTCCGATGGTCTCATTTCGCATGTTGCGGGCCATATAAACCTCGTTCGGCGGCTGAAAATAGAAATGAGCCATGCTCTGGCAAAAGCTGGCTTAATGCGTCTCCGTGCTGCATGATACCAATGGAGTCATCGCACTATAATGGATCTATAAGGACCCTTTATATAGCAACTGTATGAATTATGAGATACACTGGTCCTTTGACGTGCAGAAAATTTACCTATGTAGCAAAAAATTTCGAACCAGCTTAGCCTGCGCAGACTACGCATGCTTAACTGGGTCGTTACTTTTTGCAGATGCATTAAGCCCCCTTTTCACAGAGCATGGCTCCAATCCATTGAAACTCGAGGAATTTTTAATCAATACAGACAAAACAAGCGGACTGTGTTGATCCAAGATTAGACCGCACGTTCTGTGCAGACTAAACTTGATCTGTGGCATCCGCAAAAGCCATCGACTTCGCCTATGTCGCTGAACTGGTTAATAAGAATGGTGACTTGTTTGATATTTCTATCATATTGTAGATTGCAGAATTGCGTTCTAATTAATAATTATTCTTTTACAATGATTTTTTGCCTGCTTTCTCGCGTACTTGATTTGACTCACATATATGAGCCATTTTCTGTGAAAAGGGGGCTTAATGCATTTGCGAAAGTATCGACCCAGGTCAGCCTGCGCATTCCGGACAGGCTGACCTGGGCCGAAACTTTTCGTTATTGGTCAATCACCTCATGATTAAGTCGGTTGTTAGAAAAAGTTGCCATCATGGATCCAAATTGTGTGACGGCTTGCTTGGTATAATGTATCACGGAGATGCACTAAGCCCCCTTTTGCCAGAGTATGGTTCATATCATTATATACTCAGCAAAAAAGAAACACATGGTGACCTTTCTTGGTCTATAATTTATACATATTTAAGTGCTCTATAGAATAGTTAATATCATTCACGAGTAGTGGGAAGCATATTTGATGGTAGTCCACGAACATAAAAATGAAATCGACCCGCTCTTCAATGTCTCGTATGCCCCCCCCCCCCCCCCACCCACCCACACACACACACCCCTTCCCCCACACGCATTTGTCGCAGCCTTTGTATAGGGTTCATAAATGCATTCATCCTTCTCATGGGACTATTATTCCACTCCTCCAATAAAGCAATTCTTAGTTCGTCCAGAGTAGCAGGGACATTCTTATGCCTCCTTACCCTACCATTCAGATTATCCAAAAACTGTTCATTTGGGGAAAATACCGGACTGTACGGCGGCCAGTCTAGTGGGTTAATGTTACGGTTTGCCAGAACGTCTCTACAAACTCGGGCTACATGGGGCCAGGCATTGTCAATCTCAAAATTAGGCTGTGCTCTTCCACATCCGGCACAGCAACAGGGCGAAGAATTTCATCTTACGGCATTCAAATTCCAATCTATCACAATTAACAGTGACTTATCCCGTGTGATATCCTTCCCAAGACCATAAACAAACCGCCCAAACTTAATCCTCTCAAAAAATGCAAACGCTGAAGCACGACGTCGACATACGTACAAAACGTCGACCATTTGGACGATTCAGAGTGAACCGGGACTTAAATCTGAAAAACTCGTGTCTCCATCGATGCATTGGGAACAGACTTGGAGTATGTGCACTCAACTAAGCTAAATAACGCCCCGATGTACAGGAATAAGGGACAAGTCAACGTTAGGACGACGAGATCGCAGGCCGTCATCACGAAGTCTATTTCTTACTGTTTGTGCATGAATTTGGCAATTATGATTGCCTGCAATATTAACGGCCGTTTTGGCTACAGTAAGGTGGCAACTGCGACGGTCGACAACACGTATATACCGGTAGTCTTATTTTGACGTGGCTTCGTCACACGAGCACGACGTCCCGATCTAGGAGGGTCGGCAACGCTTCCATTTTCTCTCAGCTGCCTGGCAAGTCATTTTGTCATTGCGGAAAAGATCAAGCAAAATTACCTCGCAACGTGTTGTTCAGTTGACCCTCCAATAGCAAAGCAATAGATTGACTCTTCTATACGTGGGTGAGCCGTGCCAGAGCAAATTGTTAGATTTAACTTTGAAAAACGGAAAGTAATGTGTAAGTCTCAAGAGTATTAAATGATACAGCAAAATTTTTTTAGCAACATGTTATCATTAAACTGCACTTGATTTTTACCATTTTACGCTTTCTCTGTGGAGCACGGTACATCCCTCGTCTGAGCAATTTTTGATACCACGTCAAGTACACAGTGACTTTGACAGTTGTATGACCTATTTTCATCATTTTAGGCCAAAACATTTAACAACGAGTACATTTATGTACCATGCGTTTCTTTTCTGGTTCAGTAGTTATGGTCATAGAGCAGCGTTAGGAGTGTGTGTAGAAAATATTGCTGAACATAAGTCATTTTGACTACTGGAGCCGAGCCTGGTAGCTCAGTAGGTAACGTACCAGGTCGCAGGTTCGAATCGCCAGCTCGACCAGTTTGTTTCCCAGGATTAATGAACGTCTTTGCGACGGATTCATTTCTCTCTCAATCCTGACCACTGTTGGAAATCAGCCAGTGGCTAAGAATTAGATATTGCGGAAAGTACAGGTGAAAGGAACTCCAGGAAAGCATCGTTACAGGTGCACTGGTCCCCGCGATATAACTGAAATGATGTGGCCTTAAGAAGCATACATCGTACAGCAGTGAAACACTGGAAATACGCGATTAAGCAAGCCATGTACTCAAGAATTACTCTATTTTTTTTTTTAAATTCTTAACTTCGAGGCCAGCCATCATTGTTCGTGAGACCGTATCAGGCAAAGAGATGGGTTTACTTTAGGATAAGAGTAAAATGTTTGCTTTGAGTTTATTTATCGTCGCAACTGGGTGCCCATATGGGCGACGCCCCCACAAGGCTGTTTGTGTTGTGGTGAATGGAACAAGATCCAGGACGAAACCCATCAATATAGCACCGCCACACGTGACATGGGTTTTAAAGTCTCGTCCGAAATCTATCAGTACCTTCAGCTGGCAATTCGTAGGAATCGAACCGACATCCACAAATATCCTGAGTTTACGAATCCCTTGTTCCACTACTCCAGGTTATCTGGCGGATCGGAGTTGAAAGGAAAATGAGTGATGGATACGTCACCTGTTATCTCCAATTCAACAGTTCGCTTGTTCGAGTGCCTATGGTTATGACATATACAATTAACCTGTGCTATAAACTTGGTCAAAATATTCTGACTTTGCAAGGGCGCTCTAATTGATGCTCCTCTATATTAGTACGAGACGACGAAAACTTGTCCCAAATGAAAACATTTGCAGACGACAAATTACATAGGACAGAAAGCATTGTCGGAAAAGGAGAAAATGCTGGTCACCAGCAGTTACCACAGGGTCGTTGAAACACAGGATAAAGTAGAAGCATAAGACGATTTTGTCGTCCTGAAACATGTCACTTTTGATAACGAGCAATTTCGCCTTTTTTTCCACAAAGTATTTACTTGTAATTATGTATTTAACCTAAATCTTTATTGATAATTGCTAACTTCATAGCATTTACAAATTATAAATAATGAACCATAATGCAACAAAATAGTTGTCTAGTGCATCCTGTCTCTGAAACTCTTATTGTTTCTGTTGTAGCTTTCCATTGCGAATTTTTTTGTGTATGTTGTTGCTGTATGAGCTGGCTTTTTACCTCCTTCTTGGTATTCATCTCGACTGAATAATGAGTAATTTCCCATTGGTGAAAAATGTGGACATGTTTTTCTTCGGGCCTCCGCTGGCCTATCTGAGAACCCAATGTGCAAAGCTTGATACTATTAATTAATTAATTAATTAATTAATTAATGCCAGACTAAATGGATTTTATAGATCCTCAATCAATCGATGTCTTACTTGGTATCATGCATTGCAGAGATGCATTAAATTCCCTTTCGCCAGAGCAGGGCACATATTATTGTATTACCAACTAGTACAAGACAAGGATTATCCACCACCGTATTCATTCGCTTAGGTCGTATTAATTAATTAGCTCCCTTGACAAATGCCACACCAGTGCTTTCAGCGCTTTGATTTTATAAGGAAGGAGTTTTTTTTTTTCATTGTACGTAGCAAGAGCCGGGGGCCAATGCCAGCGAAATATTGAACGGTGTACGTTATGTAAGACCAGGAAATGGTTTCGTTCCCAACTTCCAGCTGTTCAAAAAGATCGACGTAAATGGAAAAGAGGAGCACGAACTGTATACATACTTGAAGGTATCTCTCTCTCTCTCTCTCTCTCTGGTGAATTTTGTTCGCATCTCTTGCGTTTGTTTTTCTAGACAATGGTTCTCTAGAAAGATTGCCTTTCCTACCTGTATGTAATTCAAGACAAAAATTCTAATTCATCTTGCTTATTTGGGAAAAAAAGTACCTTCTTTAGCTTGTGCCTTTTATTTATATATAAAACACTAATACCAGTGCATCGGGTCTGTGGCTCAATGAACAAATAAATCAGCTGCGCCCTGGCAACAAGAGGTTAAATGCATCTCTTTGATGCACTATCCCTAGCAAGTCATCACATGGTTATGGATCTATGAAATTCAATTTGTCTAACAACCGACTGACTCCTGGGGTGCACTGGCCCTTTGACATGCAGAAAATTGACCATAGCAAAAAGTTTAGATCCAGGTCAGCCTGCGCGGACCGCGCAAGCTGACCTTGATCGATACATTAAATCTCCTTTTCACAGAGTAAGGCTCGAAGACTGTTTTTGTTTGTTTTTTATATAAAACAGAGCAAGTGTGGTCCTACAAGCGATGAGTTTGAAGCCAGTCTTTTCTACGATCCTAAGAGAGTAAGCGACGTTCGCTGGAATTTTGAAATTTTCCTCATCAACAAAGTTGGACTTCCCATCTACAGGTACAGCCCCGAGCATGACGTTTTGTCGATAGCCCCTGAAGTTCGGGAACTTATTGCTGACCCAGTGAAGTCGCCTGCTGGAAGGTATATTTGATCCATGCTCTGGCAAAAGGGGACTTAATGCATCTTCGTGATCCATGATACCAATCAGGCCGTCACATAATTGTGGATCCATAACAGCCACTTTTTTTTTAACCATCAACTTAATCATGAGATAGACTGGTTCTTGGACATAGAAAATTGACTGATAGCAAAAAGTTTCGGCCCAGGCTGACCTGGTTCGATACTTTTCGCAGATGCATCAAGCTCCTTTTTTCACAGCAGACGGGTTATTTATTTATTTATTATCTATTTGGTATGCTGACATTTACATACATGTACATTGAAATTAACAACTTATTCACCCACCATCCTAGATTGCATTCTTGATGTCATTCTCAACAATTTTCTAAATCTCAAAATAACAAAATTTCTGATTGGCTTAATCAAATGGTTTAGCCAATCAAATTTTGTGTTACTTTCTTACCCTAGAATTACACAGAAAATGCAATTTAGTTTGGTTTTGTGAATAGAGTCCAAGATATCATTACAACTTAACAATTTCTTAATATGTTGAGCCCTGAATTTTAAACGAAAGCCGCTGAACAGCCGACGCAAATGATACGCCAACAGGTTACAGGATGGCTAAAGGGATCTGGGTAAATCCGATATTTGCGGTCCATCGCAGCTCAATAATTATTGTCGGGTAAGATGTGACGCCTGTATTATCGATAGCTGACCTAGTTCATCAATAAGAGCAGTGTTCTGTTATGAGGGAGCTGAATGCATTTGCAAAAAAAATATCGACCAATGTCAGCTTAACGCAGTCTGCGCAGGCTGACCTATGGGTAAATTTTCTGAATGTCCAACGACCATTCTACCTCCAGCTTCAGCCGGTTGTTAGACAAAAGTGATTTTATGAATCCATAATTATGTGATGAATTGCTTGCTAGGTATGATGAATCACGGAGATGCATTAAACCCCTTTTTTCATAAGTATGACTCATACGTATTTCTTCCATATTTCAACCAAACGACAAAATTTATGATTGGACAGGTTTACTTGCGCCTGTAAATGCATAAATGCTTTTACAATGACCAAAATATTCAACCAAGGTAGATGTACATACTGTATGAACACTTGTTTTTTGGATATCTTTTCACAGATCCCCCAATGCTGCAGGGACATTCACAAGATTCGGAAATCAAAATTTTTACATTTTTCTACCTTTTCAATATTTTGTAACATATATCGTTTCGTTTCAATTGTATATTTACTAGACAACACGTGGAACACAATTCTGTAAACAGTAAACCACCCACTGCTAACTAAGGAAACTTTGAAGGTCAAACAAATGACATCACAAACGAAGTTCATCGAACTGAATAACACGCTTATTAAGAAGAGAGCAACAAACATATGTCAGAAACGGATCAGAATCAGGGTGTGGACCACGAGGACTTCTAAATAATTCAACAAAGAAACTAGGGTATTATCCAGCCGGAAAAATCCGCCATTACTTGTCAGCTATTCTTGAAATCCATCGTGAATATAGACTTCTTTCGGCACGTTCCCGGTATGTGGCGATTGTCTTCATGATTATATTTTAAAAAAAAAAGTCGGCCGATAGATTATTATGGCATATCTGCAGTTGTGTACTCAGAGCTCCAGATAAGACGGAGTGATAGTATTCTAAATCAATTATTTCTCTTCCAAACCCTATGTTGTGTGTACTCATTAGAATCGTCTCGATGAGACGATTCTAATGGGTACCCATAACAAAGAGTTTGTTGGAGAGAAATTAGTATTTTCAATTTTGAAATCAAAATCACTCTTTCTGTCTGGAGCTCTGTGTAATACATGTACCTTCTCCTCTCTTAAAGATTTCTATTCTAAAAGCCCACTAGCGGCCAAAAGTAAGGGATTTGGGAGTCGAAATGCAGGCAAATTTAATTCAACATTTTATGGCTATTATTATGAGTCTTACAACAATTTACAGTATGGTGTGTCAGAGCTCTGGTCACTGGCAGAAAAGTGAATCTTAGGAGTAGAATTTAAATCGGCAAATTTAATTCTAGTTTTAAGAATAATTTTTCTACCGGCGACTAGAACTCTGACAGACCATGCTGTAACACATTGTCAGATTTGTTATAATACCCATACTGATAAACAATGTGAATTAAATTTGCCTGCATTTTAACCCCAGATCTGTTTACTTTTTGCCACTCGTGGGCCTTTAAAGTAAGACTAATACAAAGGCAATATTACATATGTAAGCTCCGAGGTAAAATTCCTCATCATCAGTGCTAGTTTAGGCAACATAATCGGATAACTTACGGTTTACACAGCCTCTGGTTTTGAACTACGTTGTCATCAAAGGAACTTGCAGTTGGTCTTTATGGTTAGTCCCCTTATTTGAAACACTTCAATCCATTTGCCGTATTACTTAGTGACGGTATGCATTTTTCCTTTGGATATTATTTGGCATTTAAATGCTTGCTGACAAAGGCGAAAGTATAAACTCTTAACCCTTTACCAAACAATTCCGGGTTTTCACGACCCTGAGAAAGAAGCCTTTTGAAAACATTGTGGGAAAGGAGAAAATGCTGGTAACCAGCATTTTCTCCTTTTCCCACAATGTTTTCTACCCTTCCCAAAACAAATTTTAATCTCTTAGTCACATTTAATTTGTCGTCTGCAATTGCTTTCAATTTGGATTAGTCTAAAATTTTGTCGTTTGGTAAAGAGTTAATTTATATAAGCAAGGTCTTAATGGTGAAGCAGATAAAAGCATTGATGCAAACTGGGAACTGGTGCTTTATCCTTTTGCTGTTCAAATGGCTCCATAGAATATCAAATCTGATTCAAACATTTTCTTTTTTTCCAAAAGATTCTGGTAACCTGAGCATTCTTCTCACTATTTTGAAAGAATTTTGAAAGCATATTAACCTTTAGTTCAACTGAATTCAATTCAAATACTTTATTAAGCTCAAATCGTTATATCAAAAGATACTTGAGCATCACCAATACAATATGGCGTGCAACACACGAAAAGAGGGCCTTCGAACATATGCGTAAAAGTGTGTCGTCCCAGATCAGCCTGTGCAGTCTGTGACTAATCCGACACGACATTTCCCGTTTTTTGTGCGATTTTCTGTTTCACGAAAGTGTACTATATAAAAAAAATCTTATGTAGTCGCAAAGTGCCGTCTCGGATTAGCCTGCGCAGACTGCGCAGGCTAATCTGCAACGACACTTTAAGCAAATGTTCGAAGGTCTCGTTTCGCATGTTGCGGTCCATTATTATTCAATCCGTCACTCTAAGTTTTTCGTTTTGTAGTGGGTAAGACTGGATAAGCAAACTAAGAGGGTTTTTTATGAGACACCATTTCGCATTTTAAAACTTTATTCCGCATCATAAATAATATCAAGAGACGGACGGTAGACATAAAATGCTTTTGAGAAAATCCCTACAAGTTGGAGGGTCCAGAAAATCGCGAACATTGCTTATGTTACGGGAAAATGACAATAAACACGAGTAAGGTTTTAAAAGTTTAAAGTTGAATATATTACCCGTGTACATGTATAAATATCAAGTTTCTGTGATAACAAATAACCAAAATATCCAGGAATAAACAACCTTATTTAGCCTTGACATTCTTAGCAGCTTAATTGTCGCTCTTAGTTATACATCGATCGTAATGTCGTCTGCAGACAATACTGATTTGATTCCAAGACTGCTGGCTTCTTTCTAACCCTTTACCAGATGGCAATTTGTAAGACTTACCCAAATTGAAAGCTTCTGTAGACAACCCAAGCCACTGAAATCAAGGCACGTGTCTTTGAAAGAGCCACGAAAACATTAAGGGAAAAGAAGAAAATGCAGGTCAGCAGCATATTTTCCTTTTCCCACATTGTTTTCAGAAGGCTTCGGGGTCATTAAAACACGTGATAGTTTGGTATAGGTTTAAATTGTGTGAACATTATGCTGAGTATGAATGACATTTCATAAGTTGACGCTAATTATATTTGGAAATGTTAAACCAATTTCAGCAGCAAGTATGAAGGTCTCATTTTAAACAGAAAATGTTCTGTCGATGAGACTGGATGTTTGTAGAAACCACAGAGAAATTGTGCGTTCATCTCTGTGGTGGAAATAATTGTCTGTTTATGAAATTGGTGCTAATATAGGGCAAATATAATTATGGCGAGGTCTGAAAGGTGTGTTGCGTACTTTAAATAAAAAAAAAATGGAAAATAAAGCATTATATTCAGTGTGCATTATCTTCATGTTTTTTGTTACCATTTTTCTTTGGGTATCTCTTTACCGACGATGGGGTCCTGTATGGCTCTGTGGTGAAGTTTAAAACTCGTGACCTGGAGGCCCCGGGTTCGAGCCATACTGGATCCACTGGGTTTTTGTGTCCTTGGGCAAGACACTTCAGAGCCCTAGCCTAGTACTGGTGGAACCCAGGAAATACACGAATGAATATGCGAGCTGTCGCCGTGCTATGACTTAAGTAATGTTGAAAGTGGCGTAAAACATACATTCAACCAATCTTTACCAACGACACAATTATAACTTTCTCTAAATTGAAAGCATATGAAGACGCCAGATTAGTTGATATTCAAAACATGAAGTTTCTATGTTTATTGATAGATTGGTTGATTGATTGGTTGATATATTGATTGATATATTGGTTGATTGATTGAATGGTTGGTTGGTTGGTCGGTCGGTCGGTCGGTCGGTCCGACTGACTGACCTATCGATCGATGGATTCGAATCGAATCGAATCGTATTTACGGCAATCTAAGCATTGTTTCAATCATATTACAGGGCCAGCTCAAATATTCATGTATGTTCCGGGCTTCATCAGTCCTAGGCAAGGGCTCTGAAGCGTCCTACCAAAGGACAAGCCTACAAAAAAACGCAGTGGTTCTAGTGAGGCTCGAATTTGGGGCCTCCAGATCACGAGTCCTACAATTTTCCACTGAGACACGCAGGACCACCTCCAATGGTGTATTGTTGATGTTTTGATGGTATTGCTTGTTTGTCATCAGTATCCGTACGCTTGGATTTACAAATGTGAATGAGTCATGCTCTGTAAAATGGGGGCTTAATGCATGTGCAAAAGGTATTGACCCTGCGTAGTCCGCGCAGGCTGACCTGCGTCGTAACTTTTTGCTATTGGTCAATTTTCTGCATGTCAAAGGACCAATCTAACCCATAATTCAGTCGGTTGTTGGCCAAAATGGGAATTATGGATTCATTATTATGATATCTTGCTTGGTACAATGCATTACGAAGATGCATTAAGCCCCCTTTTGGCAGCGCAATGTTTTCTACCCTCTCAAAGTTAGAAATCATCATTTTAATTTAATTTGTCGTCTGCCATTGCTTTCAATTTGGTCCATTCCAAAAGTTTGTCATTTGGTAAAGATCTAAATAAAACGCTGCAATTTTGTGCATTTCAATAACGGGGTGGTCGTTTTGCGAGCGGTAACTCCATCTATTTTCATTACTTCCGAATGTTAAATCATCATGAGGAGCGAAATGCCGATTTCGCTCCGGGTTAGTCTTAACCCTTTCAGCGCCATAGGCGAAAACAGGTACTTTTGCGGACGGCATAGATCAAGATCAGACTGCACAGAACGTGCAGTCTGATCTTTGATTTATGCCCTCCGCTTGTTTGGTCATGCCTAGATGATAAAAGTCTTCTTGAGACTCAGTGTATTGTATTTACAGCCAAAAGAGTTAATCTGGATGGTGATGGCAAAAACTCGTAGGTATACGTTGCTGTTTTAGCACTTATCCTGCTAAATAAGTGAAATGAAAATATCAAAAGTATTTTGGAAGAGAGATATCTCCTTATCGGACAGTGTGGATTCAAGATCAGACTGCACGTTTAGTGCAGTCTGATCTTGATCTACACTGTCCGCAAAAGGTCCTTGAGTTGCGCTTAGCGTCAGCTTAAGAGTTAACCTAGTTTTCTAAACTGAAGATTGATTAACTTTTGTATCAGTTTGTGTTTAACACAGTTTTCAAAGATAGTTCAGTGCTTACCACGGCGACAGTCCACAAATTCATGGTATGCCTGGGGTTCACCATTACTGGGCTGGAACTCTGCAATGCCTTGACCAGCGACACTCGTACTGTAACGGATTGAACCAAGAGCCTTTAGACTGCCGACCTATCAAATCAGCTTAGCAGGACCCCTTCAGCATTTAGACAGCTAAATGTAAATAAATAAAAATCGACTTTAAAAGAAAAACTAGGAACGCAGCACAGAAATTGTTCAGTTTTCAAGACTTTATAGATGTAGTATCAAATTGAGTTAAATTGTACTATTATCATCATTAGATATGAAATGTGTCAAACAAAGATCAGCTTGCAGTTTCTGTGCAGTCTGATTTTGACCTTCACTGTCCGTAGCTGAACAAAACGTCGTCCTCAACAAGTTCTAGATTAACCCTTACCCTGCTAAATAAATACAATGAAACTTTCAAGCCGAGAGCCCGAATATTGCTATTCCAATTTTTTTTTTTTCGTAGTAAAACTTTTTCAAAGGTATTCTTTTAGGAAAAAACATCTCCTTATCGGACAGTTTAGATCCAATATTAGATTGCACGTTCTGTGCAGTCTGATCTTGATCTGAACTGTCCGCAAAAGGTCCTTGAGTCGCGCCAAGCAGCGTTAGGGTTAATATAAATGGGGTAAAGATGTCACTATCAAATGAACTCAGGACCGTATACGATAAAACTTTTCCTCAGCTAAGAAATTTTACAGCCATCTTGATGTTCATAAGTAAACTTTTTTTTTTTTCAATTAGAGGGGAAAAAGGCGATAACAAAAACATTAAAAAACAAGAAAACTTCAAAACGGGTGGCTTTTCCGAAACCCCTCTCTCTCTCTCTCTCTCTCTCTCTCTCTTGATTGTTATTTCTGCAAATGTATAAAGAGAGATATAGTTTATTATTCATCTATTTCTCTCTGTACATTTGAAACAAGTCTTAACGCCTTTCGTGCTGGTGCAGCCTTAGTTGCCTTTGCAGACAGCAAAGATCGAGATCAGAATGCACAAAACGTGCAGTTTGATCTTTATTCTACACTGTTCGCTCTTCCGAGACATTCTGAATAAGAGTAACCTTGATATTGCAATTATTTTAATCTTACTTCAATACTGAAAATCTATGTTAGGTTTATTTGGCTCTCTAATAGTTATTTCTTTGCTGAGCAATCCCATTTTTTAAAAAGACCCTTTTGCAGAGGCATTTTGGAAACATTGTTGGAAAAGGAGAAAATGCTGTAGCCAGCATTTTCTCCTTTTCCCACAAGGTTTTCTACTCTTTCAAAGATCGAAATTATCATTTGAACCAAATTTAACTTGTCGTATACAAATGTTTTCGATTTGGAAAAGTCTAAAATATTGTCGTTTGGTAAAGAGTGACTCGTTGTTTGTGCAACGAAAGGGTTATCTGATATGATAAAATGTGGTATATAAGTGGGGGTTGAACCACCTCTTGCAAGACAGTTTGAAGCAATGCCTTCTAGCAATAGGGGGCATCTACTGCTACTGGCCCTCTGTGGGCTGGTGGTCGGTTCGGACGGGATCCGAATCACCTGCGACTCGCCAAAGACGGCGAAGCAAACAGTGTATGACTTCAGTGCAATGAACATTTATGAAAATGAGACAATCAATTTCAAACAATATCAAGGTAATGTCCTTGCTATTATGAACACGGCAACCTTCTGAGGTTTGACAACCTCCCATTATTATGGGATGAACGCACTTACAGCGGAGTTCTTGAGCGACGGATTCAAGGCGCTCGGATTCCCATGCAACAACTTTGATATGGTAAGAGATTTTACTTAACTCTTTCAAATATTGATTGATTGATTGATTCATTCATTCATTCATTCATTCATTCAATCATTCATTCACTCTATCATTTTTATCGACGTTTTCAACATTATTTCAGTTATGTGACGACAGCCAGTGTATCTATCATATCAATGCTTTCCTAGTGTTTCATTTTACCAGTATTTTGCGCAATTTTCTTCCCAAGCCACTGGTTGCTTTTCCACATAACAATCATCGAAACAACGATCAGCGGGCAGCGAGGTAATTAACTCTGTACCAGATGTCAAAATTTTAGATTCTTCCGACAAGAAAGTATCTGCGAACGACAATTTAAATGTACGTCACTTCCCTGTAAAATGATTATCAATATTCACTAAGATTTAATGTATTAAAACGAGTGAAAACCTGGTAGCAGAAGATAAATTGATCGTTACCAGCTTGTTTCACATAAGGAATCAACCAAAGGTGTATAGGCCTAGCTGGGCTCTCTGTCGCCAAACTGATAAATGCTGATGGTGCAAATATCTTTTACTTTCGAGCCACAGAAATAAAATATAGTTCATCAGAATCTTTTCTTAGTAGCTAAGAACGGAATGTACAGAAAATGAGAAAGCTGATCCTCGATGGGAAACAGAAACATAGCGTTTTCTGCTATTTTGAAAGAAAAAAAAACAAAAAAAACTTGCTTTTAAAGTAAAAGAAAGGTAAAATTACCAATGGGGGTATGCTGTATTTTGGTTTGTGTTTGAATCAAATCTGTTCGCCATGAAATATGTAATTACCAAGTGCCAACGATCATGTCTAGCGCCTCCCAGATTTAAACTCAAATTGTTCAAAAGGTACCCTTCCAATTCTACATAAAAACAATTCAGGCGGCAGACTCTCACACATTATATTAGTGACAGTATGCTCATCAATTCTTCCTTCAGCTTGAGCCAGGAGCAAACGCCAGCGAGATCCTTAACGGTCTGACCTGGATCAGACCCGGTGGCGGATTCGTTCCCAGCTTGCAGATGTTTAAGAAAATTGATGTTAATGGAAAGAATGAGCACAAGCTCTATACATTCCTTAAGGTAAGTACAAGGACCGTATTAACACAATATATACCTATTAATGTTTCTAAAACTTCATTCTCGATTGCAAGACTAGTCACCTAATCGGCTTAGACTGAACATGTCTACCAATCTAGATGGCTAGTTTTGTGAATTTACAAAAGTATATAAATGGCTGTTGCTGAATATAACCCCGAATTTTGTAAATGATAATGACTACTTTTATATATTAAGTAGAATACCTATAAGATTTATGATTCAAATACATGCATCGCACGTGGATTTTAGTGGAACACAACGGGAAAACAATCAATATTTACTCAATTTCAAGTACGGTTTCAAATACAGTATGTTTGCGTAATCTCCGAGCGGACTGCTTTTAGCTCGCTTTTTGATTTGATTTATTTATCCCTCTAGCTGGAAAATTCATTTAGACTATTCCCCGTTCTCACAGTTATTCATGCATGCGTTTGGAGCAGCTTTAGTGTAAATGATTTTGTTCTAAAGTTTGCAGCATTTATGGGTCCGTACCCACCAATGATACATTTTATCTCGACCTTCAAGACCAGACATCTGATTAGCCGAGACGTTTTGTCTTAGCCAAGCAGAGGGGTAGTCTTTGGATCTATAGAGAACTGGAAAATCGTTTTGAATTGTTAGTGAATAACGATCTAAAGGTTTTTCTGAGGCAAAAATCGTTCATCTTTCTATTACTGATAGTAAGGCAGTAACACATTGCAACGCATCATATACGGGATTTCGTAGACCGTGGATCGATATGCGTCATGCTCCGTGAAAAAGAGGTTTAATGCATATGCAAAATGCGCCGGCTGATCCAGGTCGAAACTTTTTGCCACAGGTACTTTTTCTGCGTATCAAAGCTAAAGATTAAGCCCGTGACAAAATGGGTCTATATTATGACACTGTGATGATTTACTTGGTCTAACGCATGAATTGCGGTGATGCATTAAACCTCCTTTTTCTAGAGAGGCGCTCATATCGGGTTTTGGTACCGTACAACAAGGTCGCCTCTCTGCACTTTCAGCGATTTGATTTATTATTTTTTCTTTTAGAGCATGTGCGGCCCTACCAGTGAAGAATTTGAGGATGGACTTTTCTACAGTCCACTTAAAGTTAACGACGTCCGCTGGAATTACGAAATCTTTCTCGTCAACAAGATGGGACTTCCTGTCTATAGATACAGCCCCGACCATGACGTCATGTCCATTGGCCCCGACATCAGGGGTTTGGTCAACACACCAATAGAAACTTTTCTAAGGTAATAACTTTCCGTTTAAATGTTTGTTTATGTTGAGTTACCAGTATATAAGAGCGGCTGGTTCACATATCCATGTGTCCCGAAAGTTTCTTGCCAACTTGTAACATGTAAGAGCCCCTTTGAAGCAAAGGGCTGCTCTCCAGTATGATATGAGTCATGGTCTGTGAAAAGAGGGCTTAGTAATGTATCTGCAAAAACTATCGACCCATGTCAGCCTGCGCAGTCCGCGCAGACTGACACGAATCGAAACTTTTGCCGTTTGTAAATTTTCTGCATGCTTAAGGACACCGGTACCTCATGATCCAGTCGGTTGTTAGACAAAATGGATTTCATGGATCCATAATTATGTGATGACTTGCTTGGTATACTGCATTATGGGGATGCAGTAAATGCCCTTTTGCAAGAGCGGCGTTCGAATCATTTTAACACAATCTCCAGGATGTATATAGCAATTAATAATTTTGGATGACCTCTCAGCGAAAGTAACAATCAGTGATAAATCAAACTTTAAAGTACTTATACACGTGAAAACATTGTGGCAAAACCGAAATAACTTGATATCCGCACAGCGTTTTTGATAGTTAGCCGCTGCAAGAATGCCGCCTGGTGGCGTCTGAATTTTTAAACGATAAAATCAACCTTCACAAAAGTAGGTCATCAAAACACGTTGCAAGAGCCAACTTGTCTTATACCTTTGTACCTACAGATTAGCAAAGCCTCGAGGGATGGGAGAAAGATTACATTTACGTAAACCCCTACATCTTGACTAGACTAGAAAAATTTAGACTTGTCTAAACTGAAAGCTTTTGCCGACGACAAACTGAATGTGACTTAGAAGATTGAGTTTGTCGTTAATAGTTAAGAGAGCATTGAATGGAAAGGATAAACTGCTAGTTACCCGCATGTTCTTCTTTTATCACTTTGTTTTCAAAAGTTTTCTTCTTCGGGTAATCATAACTCGGGATTATGTGGTAATAGTAACTTTATCTCTACTCTCATTGTAACATGCCATCTTGAATTCCTGCTGAGGACGGTGTAGATCAAGATCAGACTGCAGAGAACTTGAAGTCTGACCATGCTGCTACAATGTCTATTGTATCCACGCGAGAAATATGCCCATACATTGTTAAATCAGGTCTTCAAAAACTTTTTTCGACTTGCAACAAATGGCAATGGGACAAATCCTGGCCAGTGTAGAATTGCTCCTTGCGAGCATTTTCTTCTTTTCCCATAACGTTTTCACGCCAATTGATGTGTTTAACAGCACTCACTTCATGCTGATTATGCGCAACTTTCCAAGGATGTTTCCAAAGGTAACGACTGAATGTGTGTTTATTGCAGGGAAGAAGAACATGAAGAACCAGAAGTGCTAGAGGCCCAAGAAGTAGTCGAAGAAAATACAAACGTTATTGAACAATCATAGATTTTATAACTTATCCAGGGTCCGTATTCACCAACCGCTCTTAAGAAAATTCTTAGTCCTATTCTCTAAAATTTTCTAAATTTGAAAGTAACACAATTCCTGATTGGTTAAACCATTTGGTTTAGCCAATCAGAAGTTGTGTTACTTTCAAATTTAGAAAACCTTGGTGAATAAGACTAAGAATGTTCTTAAGAATGGTTGATTGAATACAGACCCTGTTCTTTCTATCAGGACAATCCTTTCATATGAATAAAGTGCTATTCTCTCTCTCTCTCTCTCTCTTCTTACTAAGTTTACTATATCCTCTCCCAGTCTTCCGTCATATCTTTCTTCCCCTCAACACCCGATATCTGTCTCTTTTTCCCTCTTTTTTCAATGGTCAAATCTTTAAATGTGCATTGACAACTTATTTCAGTTAAATTTTGTTAATTTGGCATAAGTGGAAAACGTAAGAGTGGAGTGTGGCAACAATTCTGTATGCATAATAAGTATTGGACCAATTTCAGCAGTAAGTATGAAGGTCTCATTTTAAACAGAAATTATTTTGTCGATGAGACTGGATATTTATAGAAACCACAAAGAAATTGTGCGTTCATCTCTGTGGTGAAAATAATTGTCTGTTTATGAAATTGGTCTCAATGTTAACCTATGTGTGCAGTTTGAGATGCATAATCGTATTGTTTGAATGTGGATCTTTATTTTTTTAATTAAAAAAAATTCAAAGTTGATTATAGACTTTATCTTTTTAATACGGTATCATGTTTTCGTTAACTACAGACTAATTTATGTAGTTTAGGATTAACCAGTTTGAAAAGTTAGTGACTCAGTACAGATATTTAAGCGGCAAGCAACCAGGTGTCTTTTCGGCAAGTTATGAAAAAAATCCTTATAAAGGGATAGACGGTGTTAGAGGTACTGTAATATGAATAAAAGTACATAAACTCGGTTTGTGGTTCAATACGAAGAGAGATGAAGAAAAGTATCCGCACCAGCAAGTTACCCTCATTGTTTTTTTTTATATTGTTGAGAAGTGAAATTTTCAAATAGATAATATAGATCTATTTCAGCCATGCTCTGTGACAAGGGGGCTTAATGCATCTGCGAAACGTATCTACCCACGTCAGCCTGCGCAGTCCGCGCAGGCTGACCTGGGCCGAAACTTTTCGCTATTGCTCAATTTTCTGTATGCCCAAGGACCAGTCTATCTCACGATTAAGTCGGTTGTTAAAATCAAAGTACTGAAAGTACTGACAGACTAGCGAATTTGATTGATTGATTGTTTGTGTGGTGTTTGACCCTGTTTTCAACATTATTTCAGTTATGTAGCGGTGGACAGCGCATATATCCATGCTTTCCTTCGGTTTCTTCTACCAGTACTCAGCACAATATTCTTTCCAAGCCACTGGCTGCTTTCCACATAACCATCGTCGAAATGTGAGAGAGAAATGAATCCTGTTGCATTGACTATCATCAATCCTCAGAAAGAAATTTGCAGAGTCGGGGATCGAACCAGCGGCCTCCTGTTCTCAAGTCCTGTACACTACCGACTGAGCTTTCGGGGCTATGCGTGCTATTGTTTAACTATAATCCAGTATAAGTTTAACCATTAACCTGCTAAGAATGTTAAATGAAACTTTCAAGCCGATGGTAAACACCTGAATATTGCTATTTTAAAGTTACATTTTTGAAAAAAAAATCCTCTTATCGGACAGTGTAGATCCAAGATCAGACTGCACGCTCTGTGCTGTCTGATCTTAGTCTACACTGTCCGCAAAAGGTCATTGAAACTCCAGGAAAGCATGGATAGGTGCTCTGGCCGCCGCAATATCACTGAAATTATGTTGAAAACGGACATTGACAATCAATTAGTCAATATCCAGTAGCACAAGATGTAGTTAACTATTTAACTCTCTTTTCAAAACCAAAAATTTTACACACGTCCAAATTCAAAGCTATTGCAGACCATAAATTAATGCGGCTGAACTGATGAAATGTGATTCCAAAAGGGCAGAAAAAATGTGAGAAAAGGAGAAAATGATGGTTATCAGCATTTTCTCCTTTTCCCTCAATATTTTCAAAGGGATTCTTCCCCAGTGTCATTAAAACATGGATTTGTTTGGTAAAGGGTTAATACTCAAGAGGTAGAATATATAACAGTTTAGCATAACAGTGTAACTATACACAATGATGTAAATAATGAATGACAAGGGTTCTCTGTCCAGTGAGGGTTGATATAGCCTGGCATTTGCTACAAGTTAATAATACCTAGGTGTATCCATTAATGGATTCATTCATAATGTTACAGTGGTTTAGGAATAAGTCATTCTCTGCTTTGCATAGGTCACTTAATTTACATATAAGCAAAGATCATGTACCTTATAAATGACATCTTGTTCGCTTAATTACTTTGTAAGACAACAGGTTCAACTTAGAGAGGTAGAGATTTAGTTGTTTTTGTCTAAATTGTCATATATAACAGAATTAAGATTTCTAACAGAAAGAAGTATTTTCTGTGAGGTAGTATTTGGCAACTGTGGGTTTTTTTTGTTTACTTTGAATCTAGGTCAGTCTTGATGCCTATAAACTAGCTTCGCTAGCTAAAAAGTGGCTATTATAGATACATAATTATGTTATAGATTGAGTGGTATCATGGATCATTAAGATGCATCAGATGCATTAAGCCCCCTATTGCCAGAGCATGACTAATTTATTTTTCAAGATGTTAATCCAATTCATCGTGGCTAAAACTATCCTTCGTAAAAATGAAAAACGAGTTATAGGGTAATGCATAAAAAATCAAATTGCCAATGAAAACAAGAAAAGGATCTTGCCCCATCGTATCCATTTGCCGATGTGTGAATAAGCTCCTTGGGGTATCAATGAATGGGAGCAACTCTTAAATGAGTCATCCTCTGACAAAAGGGGGCTTAATGCATCGCCGTGATGCATGATACCAATCATAGAATGACATAATTATGAATAAAAAGTAGGCACTTTTTTAAACAACCGGCTTAATCATAAGGTAGACAGACCCTTTGGACATGTAGAAAATTTACCAATAGCGATAAGTTTCGGTCCAGGTCAGCCTGCGTGGACTGCCCAGGTTGACCTACATGTAGGTCGATACTTTTTTTGCAGATGCAGAAAGCGCCCTTTTCATAGAACTTGGCTCATGAAGTGGGGTCATAAATGGGCCCGCAAAAAGGCCTGCAGAGTAAACATGTCCACAGTTTTTCTCATTCACAAATTATTATTTATTCGGACGAGTCTAATACTATGAAGTAGGTCAAAAGCCAGCTTATATGGCTCCCGCCTCCCCCCCCCCCCCCCCCAAAAAAAAAAATCTTTACAAGAACTGAGTGTCTATGTTCGTTTTCAAGATGGACTTTAAACTTAGAAATTCGCAAAATGCAAAGAAAAGTGCAAAACACCAAAGATGTCCATTTTCGTTTTTTACACTTTGAAATATCTTATCTACTTAGTAGGGGTGGAAGCTATTGTGCAACAAGTATAAACGAACCATGCTGTGGCAAAAAGGGGATTAATGCATCCCCGTAATGCATTATACAATGCAAGTCATCAAATAATTATAAATCCATACCATCCATTTTGTCTAACAATCAACTGAATCATGAGGTAGAATGGTCACTGGACACGCAAAAAGAATAAAGCAAAAAGTTTCGACTCAGGTCAGCCTGAACGGTTAAGGGCATGTGTCTGTCTACCGTACAATTTAAGTTGTAAATATTGCGATATCTTATCTTGGATCTACACTGTCCCATATCTTGTTAGGTATTCTGCACTCAAACAGTTTTGTATCACATTCTACACCATCCTTTATCTTTGTTACAAATTTGGGCATGAAAAGAACCCTTGATAAATGTATAACATTGGTAACTGAGTAATAGCCATTTAAATTAATTCAATTCAAATAGATCAGGTAGCGAATTAATGATTGAGACTGCTGAGCTGAAACCCCAAAGTATAAAATATCATTTCTTTAACATCCGTGCAATTCACAATGCGAAAAGGTTCCTTCTCTACCGAAAATGCCATTATCATTTATAAAGCGTTAAACGCTTTACCATCAAAAGACGTCTTTGTTTGTTTCGAAATTAAATATATACATTTGAGCCATGCTCTGTGGAAATGGGGCTTAATGCATCTCCGTGATGCATGATACCAAACAAGCCATCATATAATTATGAATCCATAACAATATATTTTTAAACACCCAACTGAATCAAAAGGTAGAATGGTCCTTTGACAACGTAGAAAATTGACCAAAAGCGAAAAGTTTCGGCCCAGGTCAGCCTGCGCGGTCCGCGCAGGCTGACCTGGGTCGATACTTTTCGCAGATGCATTAAGCACCCTTTTCACAAAGCATTGCTCATTTGTAATAAAAAAAAGTGTCCGAAACTGCTCCATTTTCCGCTGTGCTATACTGTTTACAAGTGTATTCATGTATCAAAAGTTGATTCGTGTTGATTATTCCTGTTTCATAAAGATTGTTTTTTTTTTCTAACCCTGCAAAATCGTTCCGGGAAGAAATTAATCACGGGTTAACCATTTCAGCACCAAATATATAAATGAACCAAACTCTGTGAAAAGAGGGCTTAATGCATCTGCGAAAAGTACCGACGCATATCGGCCTGCGCAGTCTGGGCAGGCTGACCTGGCCGAAACTCTTCGCTATCGGTCAATTTTCTGTATGTTCACGGACCATTCTACCTCATGATTCAGTCGGTTGTTTAAAAAAAGTGGCTATTATGGATCCATAAATATGTGATGGCTTGATTGGTACAATTCATCAGGGAAATGCATTAAGCCCCTTTTTGCCGGAACATGGCTCAAATAAAATCGACCTTTTTCGACTGCCGAAAATACAGTCCACAGAAACTTGGAAAGGCTTTTATCTTGCAGCCTTGTCTAAACAGACAGTGTAGATCTAAGATCAGACTACACGTTTGTGCAGTCTGATCTTCATCCGTGCCGTCCGCAAAAGCCCCTGTTTTCGCCTGTGGTTCTGAAAGCGTTTAAAAGGAGGACAAATACGATGCTATCAGGTTCGCCCTATCACGAGAGACACGGGTTCCGTCATGTCCTCATTGTCATCAGCTGACTTGCCATTTTGGTCGCTTTCGGAGCTTGAGTAAATATCATACGATACAAAGTCATAGCCCCGTCCATGTCTAGGTAGTAAGATATCTCTTCCGTCGTCATTTTGCTCACTTACTAGGTCGTAACATCTTGTCTCATATTGATATGAAAAGTCCAGGTCGTCCGAATCACATGATGACGAACAGGTGCTCTCGAAGTCCGAGTTAACAACGTAATCGGATGTTGATTGGTAATTATCATATAAGCCAAATGCGTCACGTGGTTGTGTCCTACCAATGGGGTCATATCCTTGGTAAATGGGAACATTTCGTCTAACATTGCTTCGATTACTATTGCTTCGGTTTGCGTTTCTGGGTCTTCGGAGAAGACTTTGCCTTTCGGGAATTTCTTCGTCAGAGTCTCTTTCGCTAGACTGTGATGCCTCATCAGGATTCAACGAAGCCGAATTATTAAGGGACTTATTTGAAATGGAAGGTCCTCCAAAAGTGGACTTGAACCGGGTCATCACACGGCTTGTGGTGCGCTCAGCTTGCAAGGCTGCAATCTTCTCGTTGCGCATTTTACGTTGTACGGCAGCCCTGAGTCTGTCTCTTTCGCTAACACTGGAATCTCTGTAAAACAAATTCATAAGAGCTGCAATTAGGTTTCTGTTATCCCGAACCTGTTTAGCCAATCTAAACATTGTCTGTATGGCCGAAACGGCTTAGGAGCGCTCTAGTATATATCTCTGACAGCTATACTTAGCCTTTTCATGTGGAAAAGCAGCCAGTGGCTTGAATAGAGTAGTTTACGTAGTAATGGAAAAGTAAACTACCAGGAACGCATGGATAGGTACACTGGCCTCGTGATATATGAAAAACGTTGAAAACTGTGTAAAACACTTCTCAAACAAACTAATATGCATAAAAGCTAAAGACTGAAAAAAGAAAAATGACTGCATACATTTCTTCACTCTCGCCTGATCCACCAATATCTACTGCATTGTTGCATACAGCACAGATGTTGTCCAGGTCAGCATAGCAGTCTATGCAATATATAGCTAAAAGAAAAAAGTGAAAGATGGTAAGATATTTTCTATTCTCTAAATGATAGTAATAAAATCTATCATCTTGATATTATCGATATGATCCATGCTCTAGTAAAAGGGGGCTTCATGGATCCCAGTGATCCATGATACCAAGCAAGTCATTACATCATTATGGATCCATAAAAATCCATTTTGGATAACAACCAACTGAATCGTGAGGTAGACTGATCCTTTGACATCCAGAAAAGTGACCAATAGTGAAAAGTTTCGGTTCAGGTCAGCCTGCGCGGAATGGGCAGGCTGACCTGGATCGATACTTTTCGCAGATGCACGGAGCCTCCTTTCCGCAGAGCATGGCCTATATGTTTTGTTGTAGTAACGCATATTCGATAAAATGATCACTGAAAAATACTGCATCGAAGAAGAATAACAAAACACAAGGGGTCTAAGATGAATGACGCGGACAAAGTTCGGGACATTTTTGCAGGTGCATTTATTATAAGTGAAGACTATAACCTATTGTTACCGTCATTTTTGATAGTTTCGGTGTTTTATGTCGCAACAGTATCTATATCGCGGTCAGTGCACCTACGTGTGTATTTCCTAGTGATTTTTAACAAAAACAGCACTCCTTCCAAAACACTGAGTGCATCTCCATATACATGTACATGTACATGCTCAGTCAAAGGCCAAAAGTATTTCATCGAATTCCAAATTCCCATAGACTTACATGCATTTTTTCTGCGTGCAAGGAAATAAATTAACCTATTTTTGATCAGGCAGTTATACGGAAAACTATACTTGTAGGAAGCAGGGTTACTGCAGCTATTTACACTAATATGCCATTGTTATTCTTTGTCTGACATTAAAGCTCTCTGGAAGCTAAAGGTGTCATTGTTCCATTAAACTTTTGGCAGTGTCAAAGTGGAAAACGCTGTTCGAAAATACGGAACACTTTTGAACAGCTACATTTGTATCTTATTATATCGTATCGAGACTGAAATTATGTATGAGCCATGCTCTGGCAAAAGGGGTTAAAGGAATATCCGTGATGCATTGTACCAAGCAAGTCATCACATAATTATGGATCCATGAAATTCATTTTGTCTGACAACCGGTTGAATTCTAGGACAGAATGGTCCTTGGGCATGTATAAGATTTACCAAAAGCAAAAGGCGTCGACCCAGGTCAGACTGCGCGAACTGTACATGCTGATCTGAGACGATATTTTTCGCATATGCATTAATGGTCCTTTTCACAGCTCATGGCTCATATTTCTTTGTCAAATTTATTTTGCTTTATCGTCATTAAGTTTCATAACGATAGATTTATTTTAACCCACAATTAATTAAAACGTAATCATGCAGATACAATTAAGCTAATAGAAATTTGGAATTTGATGAAATACGCATCATCGGGCCACTGGCTGTAGATGAGTTGTGTTCAAATCGTAACTCTTTACCACACATAAAATTTCACACTTGCCAAAATTTAGAGCGTTTGTAGACGACAAATTCAATAAAAGTAAAAAGATGAATTCTGTCTTTGAAATGGTAAAACACATTATAGGAAAAGGTGAAAATGCTGGTTACTAGCATTTCCTTCCTTTTCCACAATGTTTTCTGATTCCTCCTTTTTTAGGGTCGTTCAAATAAGGGACATTTTGGAAAAAGATTCATCAAATTAAAACATTAATATAAAGCTTAAGCTACATACCATCACAGTCAAAGTAGTGACAATGAATGAATCGCATATAGTCGTCCGGCTTCCCCTCCCGTCCGCAATATAGACAAGATTTTACCTCCCATCCGAAAAACTTGAATATTTTTTCTAAAATTGGAAACCTTAAGCAAAAAAAAGAAGCAGAAATCAAACATTCCACAAGGTTTTACTGTCTTCAGAAAGTTTCTGGAAACCGAACGGGGCTAGGCCGAAACTTTTCGCTATTGGTCAATTTTCCGTTTGTCAAAGAACCAGTCTACCTTATTATACAATTGGTTGTTAGACATAATGAATTTTATGGATCCCTGATGTGATGTCTATGATGCATCACGGAGATACATTAAGACCCATTTTGCCAGAGCATGGCTCATATTATTATTATTTTTTTTTTTTTTAAAACGGCGTCAATCACCAAACAAACAAACGAAAGTTATTTTAAACGAATACTCTAGTTTCATACACTTACATGGCAGCAAGACGTCCCTTTAGACTTATATGTTCAGTCATAGCAGAACCCTGTTGTCTCTCTCTTATAGATTTTCTCGCACTTGCCATCAGTCCGCCTCTAGTCTTCATGATATGGTTATAAAGCCAAATGGCTCTCTTACGTTCTCGTCTTGGAAAATAACAGCCCATGATCATGTGACGTAATCGAAGCGCATATGCCTCCCCAATGGTCATAATGAGACAGACTAAATAGATGACTCCTGGAACGAACACGATGGACGCAAAGTAAGAAACCTTTATTTAGCACTTTACCAAACATTCCCGAGTTTTAACGACCCTGAGGAAATAAAACTTTGAAAACATCGTAAGAAAAGGAGAAAATGCTGTTTACAAGCATTTTCTCCTTTTCCAACCATGGTTTCTACCAATCCAAAGATAAATCAATCAAACCATTTTTAAGACACATCTAATTTTTCATCTGAAGATCCGTTCAATTCATCCTAAAGTTTTATCATTTGGTAAGGAGATTGAAAGAAATAAAGGAATACACTTTCTGAGCACTATCTGAAAGTAATTATTACAGTTAAACAAACAGGGTAAGTTAAGATGAGTTTGGGATAAGCAAACATTATACAAGACATTTCTAACATACTGCGACAACCTTCGTTGGCCTCAATATGAAAAGTAAGGACAAACATCATATCCTTCGTATGTTAACACCATTTTGGCCGGATTATTTCGTAAAATTAGCAGTCGGTGTAGATGTAGTACCTGACTGCACGTTTTATGCAATATGATTTTGATCTACAATGTCTCTTAATGCACACTATACTTTATCACACAATTCGGAGTTTTAACGAACCTGACGGAGGCTTTTGAATATATTGTGGGAAAAGGAGAAAATGCTGGTAACTAGCATGTTACAATTACCTTTTCCTTCAGTCAATCGTGACAGTTACGTGATTAAAAAAATTGAAATGTCTGTTTCTAAAAATAGAAAGGTATACAACTCCGAACAACGAACTACCTGGGTTCAGTCAATTTACAAGACAAAACTACCACAAAACAGATAAAAATCCTATAAATACGTGTTTCATCAATGATACATATATTTTTCTTTAAAACCCGTATACATGCATGAGGATAATTACGCTAAGATGACTTACATATACATGTATCCTAAAACTTTAAGAACGGCCAGGTGACCGAGATCTGACCGACGTACATGTACACAATTCACCAACAAATTACATTGAAAATGCACCAAATCACATTCCAATCTTTTGAAATATGCATTCAGTCAGTAGAAACAGACTTACCTGTAACAAACAGATAGTTCCTCAGTCAAAAAATCTTTACGTCGAGATGTAATTAACGATTTATCCGAAACCGTGATTCGTCGTCAGCTATGTTAAAATGGACGCCCCGGAAATTAGCTGACGACAGCTTGCGAAGTGAAAAAAAAGGTTTATTATGCCTCAACTTGAAGATTTTTCGACTGAGGAACTATCCGTCTGTTACAAGTTAGTCTGTTTCGAGTTGTATACCTTTCTATATTAAGAAACACAAATTTCTTTAATCACGCAACCGTCAACTTTGCTTTCAGTACCAATATCACCATTCAAGCCACATCCGAATGTTGATCTACAACTACTTTGAACTTGGACGAGTCTAAAACTTTGTCATGTGGTAAAGAATTGAGGTTGTTCCTTATATGCATAAAAGTTTAAGTAACTAGAAACCTATTGTTCTATACACGTTCCAGTCCGGTTCGCTGGGGTTTGGAACACATGGGGTTACGTCTATTTTTACGTGTGACATAGCTATAGGCTCAAACATCGTGACCATCGACTTGTACATATCCGCCATGGGACCTGTGCCGACCACGTGCAACTTGGTGTGAGGAGGGACTGCGTAACATAGAATAAAAAGTAAATCCCTTATTTCACAGTATTTACAGAAAGAGTTTATTTAAAGAAAACCTATACAAATATATGAGCCATGCTCTGGCAAAAGGGAGTTTAATGCATCTCCGTGATGCATTATTCCAAGCAATTCATCACATAATTATGGATCCATAAAATCCATTTTGTCTGATAACAAACTAAATGCTGAGGTAGAATGGTCCTTGGACATACAGCAAATTTACCAAAAGAAAGAGGTTTCGACACAGGTCATGCTGCGCGGACTGCACAGGCTGACCTCAATCCTTTTTCACGGATGCATTAAACCCCTTTTTTCACAGAGCATGGCTCATATTCTAACGAATCTCAACCGCATTATCATTCATAAGGAGGTTTGCTCCTTTCAAGACATGACAACCTTTAGATAAGACATTGCTAATTATAGAAAAGTCGTCATCAACAGAAAGATATTTTTCCTATGAATTATCAAAGAATGACCTTGACACTGAAGTTATTAAAAAAAAAACACACACGCTGTTGAAAGGCGTTTTAATGCATCTGCAAAAAGTATCGACCCAGGTCAGCCTGCGTGGATTGCGCAGGCTGACCTGGGTCGAAACTTTTTGCAGATGTCAATTTATGCATGTCAAAGGACCATTTTATGGCATGATTGAGTCGGTTGTTTGACAAAACGGTTTTTACTAATGCATGATTACATGATGACTTGCTTGGTTTGACGCATAACACAGATGCATCAGAACCCCTTTTGCCAGGGCACCGGTAACATGTAACCACTTAATAAATGTGGTATGTTTATGACTTATTATATGAGCCAAGCTGTGGCAAAAGGATGTTTCTTGCATCTCCGTAATACATTGTAACAATCAAGCCATCACATATTTATGGATCCATAATAGCCACGTTTCTTTAACAACCGACTGAATCATTAAGTAAACTGGTCCATGGACATACAGAAAATTGACCTTCGGCGAAAAGTTTCGGCCCAGGTCAGCGTGCGCGGACTGTGCAGGTTGACCTGGGTCGATACTTTTTGCAAATGAATTAAACCCCGTTTTTACAGAGCAAGGCTCATATATATTTTACGTATCAATTTATTGCACGCCATGTACAACAATAAATGCTTGTGCAGACTCCAACTGTAAACATTTTACTGTTAGATTGTACCCTACACTACACGATAGTGCACACATATTTAAGCCATCCCTCGTGACTCCGGCGTGTCCATTTCATTTCAATAGCACACATATAGATAAGTAAATATCACATTTATATGGAAAAAAATAGCAGATAAGTCAGAGTATCGAGCCATTTGCGAAAAGTGTCGTTAAATGCATGCAGATTAAGACAGAAAAAAAACTAAACTGAATTTCGACAATAATTCATAATAGAGCACCTGGTGCCTTTGTTGCCTTTCCAAAATGCTTCTTGATGAGGTACAGCACGGAGTAGAGGCCATAGTCACAAAATAGATAAAAACCGGCGTTAAACACACTGAAGATAAACAGTACTATACCAGTTGCCAACTTCATCAGTTCCTTCTTTGTCATACTGCTGGAAGCTGAGATGGTAAAACAGACGGATAGAGTACAGAAAATATTACCAGACAATTTAGATAACACCCTGACGCTGCTCTAACAAAGATATAGAGGATATTTTTTTTCCGTGAGAGATTGTAATGTATTTTATCGAATGAACATTATCGATTATATTTTCACAAGTGGCGCAGCCACGGATGAAAATATTGCCAAATGATGTTCACGAGATGAAAGAAATTTCGATCTTTCACCGGAAAAAAAAGCATTTGTTTCATGTTTCTAACCCCTTTTTGTTGGGACTTGCGAAGAACAGGGGAGCTCTCTGTATTCCCTGTCCAGTGACTTTATCAACGGTAAAATTCACGGGTCGAAGCGGCGAAATTATCAAACCATCTTTCCACCGTTATTTCCCAATAAACTACCGAAAAGCATGAAATAAACGGTAACAAGAAAATATTGATGCTGAACATCAATGGCGCCGCAAACTAGTTGTTTCTGTAACAGGGCACAATGCATTGGGTTATTTCCTAATACGCATCTCTTGCACAATCTTCGTAGAGGTCCAAGTGGTGATACTGTATTTAAACTCTGGGCCATCTGGTTTTTGACAAGATTTTTAAATTTCATATCATTAAAGGCTATTTGCAAACTTCTTATCCATGGACTGGGCCATTTCTTTATGCACAGGACGTCATTTGGACACAATTGGTAGATAGAAATGTTAGAGCTGTTGCCTTTCTGATATTTGATAGAAGATTTTGAAAAGTGTGCAACAAATATGGCTATGCGCAAATTTGTGACATCTGGGTGGAGGGGAGCATATGGCAACTTTTGACCCGAAGGCCACCATTTTAACATACTAGTACTTGGTAGAGGTCATTGTAGCGATACTACACATGAAATATCAAAACTCTCGACCGTCTGATTTTGAACAGGAAGATTTTACATTAACGAAAGAAAAGTCTGTTATCGGATTGTGCTAAATCTGACACTCCAACACATATGTCTGGTATCATACAACCCCTCTTTATTACAGATATAATAAAGACTTGAATGAAGTCTTTATATCTATATAGACTCGACGGGTTGTATGATACCAGTCATGTTAGGCGCTCCAACATTGATTTACGGATGTTTCGGTAACAGACGAGTTCGGTAAATTGGACTTATAGAGTAAATTGATTGGATATTTCGGTAACAAGGCAGTAATATAGTGCCGTGACGTTTTTCACACCCATGGCTTCTGTTTGTGCAAACGTTTTTTTCTTTTAATTTGCAATTCTCACTCGTTTTCTGACGTAAATATATCTGTTGTTCTTTCCATGCTGTATAAATAAATACCTGAAATTAGTAAATTTTGATCACCATATCTTATTTTCGTTTTTCACCCATAGCTGATTCATGTAATGAATAATATACGATCCCTGATAAAACCCAGCCCTAAGCTTGTACCCGTATTACTTAATCATCCTACAGATAACAGACTCCAACTTTAAGCCAATCCTCAAGTTTTTTAAAAATGTTTTATTAAAAATGACGCTATTCTTGTCAACGTTTTCTGTGCGAAAAATAATTTCTTCCGGAAACAAATTGGTCAACTTCCAAACCAGCCATTTACCCTCAGAACACCTTTCACTCTTGTTTCCCTTGCGACCGATTCAGACAAAGATCAAACTGCAAAGCAAAAAAAAAAAAAAAAAAACAGAGTCTGATCGTTGGTTTACGCTGCCAGCTTTTCTAAGACATTATGAGGAAGGACAACTTTGCTTTGAAATGGCTAATATTAGACCAGGGATCGTATATTGTAATATATATATTGTTCTGTTTCTAAAATGAAAATAGCCTTTACTTTTTTCGATGCTCTAAGGGTTAAAATTATGGATAATTAACGTGAATTCAGAAATAAAGATAATACATTTGAAACATTGTGGCAAATGAAGAGAGGGAGTGAGAGATAGAGAGAGAGGCCTTGACAATAATGCTTTCGTGCATACTTCTTGTGATTTTGACCATGAACATTTGTGCCCATCTAAAAGATATCTGTTCCGTATTGTTCCTCTCCATTTTCCACACAGTTTTCAAATCTGGTCTGGTGCACAAAAATCGGCGTCTGCTGGTTTTAAAGTGCGTTCATCAATACAACACTGCATAAAAAAATCATATGCGTACTATTTGAGAACGAAGGGAGTACTGTATATTGTATATAGACGCGTTTACAGCCTGTTTTCACACCTCCCATTGCCAACAAGATAAAGAAGTTTCCCGTAGATCTTAAAAATTAACCCCGGTTTATGAAAACCTGAAACACCAATGGACAAGAAGAAACTCGCAGATCAGACTGCATGTAAAAGTTATGGGGATTGGGCATGTTTAGATCACACACTGCTCGTGCAGTTTGAAAAAAGTATTTGTCAAAAAAAGTATTTGCTACTATCTATCTCTCGCGCTCACTCTCTTCTTTTGCCACAATATTTTACCTGTATTACCTGTGTTTCTGAACTAA
The DNA here is from genome assembly GCA_945859785.2 of Tridacna gigas. NCBI lineage: Eukaryota > Metazoa > Mollusca > Bivalvia > Cardiida > Cardiidae > Tridacna > Tridacna gigas. The sequence goes on along the minus strand of OX244030.2, from coordinate 42,618,375 downwards.
ATTTAACTATCCATAATTTTAAATCTAAGAGCGTCGAATAAACCCAACGGTCATTTTCATTCTAGATATAAAACCTATTTTTAGCAGTGTCAAGGTTTTCTTGTTCAGAATGTCTTGCAAAATTGACAAATGAAGATCAAAGATCAAACTCCGTGTTTGGTGTACTCTGATCTCGATCTGCACCGGCCGCAATGGCAACAGCAGTAATGACAGACGCTCTAAGGGTTAATGGCTGGTTTGGAAGTCTTTCAGTAAGAAAATATTTTCACATTGAAAGGATCATAAAGCATTGATTTAAAAGGAGATACAAAGTGTTTCAAGTTTAGGATTGGGTGTTGTTATTCGTTACCTCAACTTTTGATTCGGGTATCATTTTACGTACAGCATGACAGTAGAAACATAACAAAAATATTATGTCTTAAAGTGTGTGGAAGAAAAAAGAGAAAGATTGAACGAATCAGAACCAAGACTTTATTTGGTGTGAAAAACGTCACGGTGCATTACCACTATATAATTACCTTGTTACCGAAACATCCAATCGATTTACTCTGTAAGTCCAATTTACCGAACTCGTCTGTTACCGAAACATGTCACCCCCCCCCCCCCACCCAACATTGACCTAGTTACAGTTAGCTGGTCTTAAAAACACGATCGCGAAAGGAAAACAATATTTCTACAATCCATACAATACTAGAACAAAAATATAAGTGGGGTCACAAGTACCACATAGGGTGCTCTAGGGTCAAAGAGCTTCAAAATGCCTCCTAACCTTTTCCAGCGTAAGATATTTAAAATGGTGGCTTCGAAAATTTGTGACAGATAATTTTTGATCACGTGAGTTATTATTCGAAATGCATTTTTTATTTTTCGAAAGGAAAATGTTGATATGTCTACGATCCGTGTTTTTATCCATCTAACAATGAAAGTGCAATATACAAAAACAAAACAAAACAAAAAAATCCCCACAAATAAATAAAAAAGTTATTATGGACCCCGATCTGGTAATCAAAGTACAGTAGATATAGGTGGATGTTAAAACAAAGCATGGAACCAGTTCAATATGGCTGCCTCCATAGGCACTTTACAAAACCGAATAAAAATATAGTGCCGCCGCTCATGCGGCGCCACAATAATAGGGACAAAACTAGAGCCTCGACGATAACTACCTGTTCCTGCTACGTTGGGTAAAGGATGTACAATTGTCCTCACAATTACAGCCATTCAACAAACCCCGCCTTTCCTCCCCCCCCCCCCCCCCGCCCCCCAAGTATATACTAGTTTACTTGGACAACAGTGAATTAATTTTACAGAATAAACAAAAATGTTATTTAACAGCCATTGACCGAAAACTATTAACCCTGTGCAGTCTGGTCTTGATCTACAATGTCCGCAAAAGGTCACTGAGTCGTGCTTAGCAGCCCAAGGGTTAACAATACCAAGCTTAATGACTACCGTCACATTGCCTTGAATTGATGTGCTCTACAGTAATTCTGCAACAAAATTACATTTATTCCAAAGATGGGTTATCTAAACTTTTATACTGTTCAAGATAAAATTATGTGTACAGTGCAAAAGGTTAAAACTGTGAACTTAACGATGTTTTTATGTTGAAAACTAAATACTGTGGTAACGGATTTCACAGCGAACTCACCGTCCGAAATATATTTCTTTTCCTCCTCGTAGGTCAGCGGCATGATCCCCGCTTTGCCTTTGTCTTTACGCCTCTCGTCCAGATCAAGTACAGTAAAAGTGATATAGGTATTATCGTATCTGTCATTCGTCAACCATCTGTACCTGTAGATCAGGGCCCTGTAAAACATATGAGTCATGCTCTGTGACAAGGGGGCTTAATGCATCCGCCAAACGTATCGACCTAGGTTAGCTTGCTCAGTCCCCGCAGGCTGACCTGGGCCGAAACTTTTAGCTAAATTGGTCAATTTTCTGTATGTCTAAGGACCAGTCTACCTCATGATTAAGTCGGCTGTTTAAAAAAAAATGTTATTATGGATTCATAATTACCTGATGGCTCGATTAGTATTATGTATCACGGAGATGCATCAAACCCCCCTTTGCCATGGCTCATATGTACTTGACTTAGTACCCGCTGAACTATTTTGCCCCAGATGACACTAAAAAGTTGTAAGAAATGAAATTCCAAAATAAAATTAAAGTTTAAGCTTTTTCGACAAAAAATATTTTCTGTGAAAAGGGGGCTTAATGCATCTGCAAAAAGTATCGATTCAGGTCAGCCTGCGCAGTCGACGCTGGCTAACCAGGGTCGAAACCTTTTTGTATTAGGTCAATTTTCTGCATTTCAAAGGATCATTCCACCTCATGCTTCGGTCGGCTGTTAGACAAAATGGATTTTATGGATCCATGATTATATGATGACTTGCTTGGTATCATGCATCACGGAGATGCATTAAATCCCCTTTTATCAGAGCGCCGCTATTTATAAACTTGACCTCTTTCCGACGGCTGAAAGTACAATCCACTGAAATTAAAAAAAAAAAGAGCTTATATCTTATATGCTTGACTAACCTTGTAAGCGGACGGTATAGATCCAAGATCAAACTGCAAATTCTGTACATTCTGGTCATGGTATCATGCCTTCAGCAAAAACGTTTTCGCTTATTGGGCTGATAGGGTCAATACATTGATATCGAAAACAATGTGGCAAGGGTAGAGATTGCTGTTGACGGGCTCTTTCTCTTGTACTCACAATGTTTTCAAAAGTCGTCTGCGACAGAGTGCAAAAAGTCTGGTGATGGTATTTTGTTTACATACATACATACATACATACATAGGTATAACCTGTCGGGTTTCATACAAATTTATCATACTTACTTCAGCAGTACATACATACATACATAGGTATAACCTGTCGGGTTTCATACAAATTTATCATACTTACTTCAGCAGTACATACATACATACATACATAGGTATAACCTGTCGGGTTTCATACAAATTTATCATACTTACTTCAGCAGTACATACATACATACATAGGTATAACCTGTCGGGTTTCATACAAATTTATCATACTTACTTCAGCAGTACATACATACATACATAGGTATAACCTGTCGGGTTTCATACAAATTTATCATACTTACTTCAGCAGTACATACATACATACATAGGTATAACCTGTCGGGTTTCATACAAATTTATCATACTCACTTCAGCAGTACAAACAACAGAGTAAGAAGAAGTAGGTTCCTCAAATAACTAATCACTGTCATGTACGTATCCATGTAAGACTGGATTTCATTGGTTATATCTGTCCGAATTTGTGAGTAGGACTTTGATTGGGTGATGGTATAGTTGTACTGGTAGTCGATTGTTACGTTGAAATAGAACATATCTTTGGCTGACTTAAGTGCCTTCCTTGCCCCTGCAAAAGAATACTTAATAGAATGAAATTAGCTTGACACAAAACCGAATGATACATGTCGGTAAAGTTATTATAAAACTCAATTATTCAAAGCAGGAGATAACTGCCCGAGGCTAATTTGCACCCATAGACGTACATGCTGATCTTGATATGGGTCCGTATTCACCTACCATTCTTGAAAATATTCTTTGTCTTATTCTCTAGAATTTTCTGAATGTGAAAGTAACATAACTTTTGATTGGCTAAAACAAATGGTTTAGCCAATCAAAAGTTGTGTTACTTTCAAATTTAGAGAATTTAGAACAATAAGACTAAGAACGTTCTTAAGAATGATTAGTGAATACGGACCCTGGACTCTCCGCAAAATATAGTCGCCTTTGCGAGGAATTTTTCTTTCGATTTTGAAAGACATTTTACATAAACGTTTATATCATAATGAAGGAATTCGAATTTCAAAGATTTAATCTTCAGAATCAGGTTCGATCTGATATGATTATAAAACCCAGTTTTACCGACATGCAATGGCTATGATTTGTTTCAAGGGACATAAAAAATGGATCGTCTGTGCCGTGGGTGTGTTTATATGAGTGGTGGTGGTATAACTTGCACAGGATAATTATGAACTCGGGAAACCTTGGTATGATCCAGAAACAGGGAAGTCAGCATGATGCAATAAAATGATTTCAATGGAAATTGTAAAATTATGACGACATCGCACATCGTTTTCTGCACATGCCATATTCTTCGAAGATTGACCTGTCCACTATGACACATAAATATCCTGTACAGGATAAATATCAATATGTGGTGCACATAGCTTTAAAGTCTGCCGCTAAAACCTAGCAAGAGGAAAATGGGTGTAAACGATACGTCTGTTGAAAAAACCAAGCCTGTTTTCGCGCCAAATTCCTTAAAAATTTAATAATTTCAGACGGGAAATTTCTTTACTGAAAAGCTTTGTATACAGTTTCTAAATATAGATTTAAGGAAAACCGGGTCTTGTGCAGGGTTTTCCACAGACTTAGATAACAACGCCATACTGGGCTTATACTGGGACAATTTCCCAGACGTATAGGAGCTTTGTTTATAAATGACCGGTGCATAGGTTACATGCTAGCTAGGCGTGGCTGGATGAATCGTAACAGTAAGCAATGGAATTCGCTGCATCGATTGCCATCATGAAAAGTAGTCCGGTTCTGTACCCAGAAAGCCCAAATCAGATAGGCATGTATTTGAAAAGTCCATCTACGCCTGCAGACCACTTCTTTTGCTTTGCATACTACCAGTGGAAACATTTGGCAAAAAGGGAAAATTGCTCTTCACTTGCAATTTCTCTTTATGTCACATGTTCTCACCTTCTTTTATGTCACAAGTCTTAGTGATTAGCACTTACTGATTATAACCGCTCCTTCATGGTTTTGTTTACATAAAATTATCCTGGGCACATTATAACAGTCAGGTCTGTATTCATATCGTTATTCGAGAAACAGAATAAGACGTGGAGAAAGATTTTGTCTGTGCTGCAATTCTTTGGATATTGTTGATGAATATCATTTCATTCTAACTTGTCCTTGTTTTAACGAGATACGAAAGAAATAAATTATCGACTTTTACACAAAACGCCCAAGTGTTTTCTAGATTCGTTATTTTATCATGTAAAAGAGACAAGAGCACACTATACAATCTTGCAAAGCATAAACAAGAAGCATCGGCTGAAAGGAAACTGTTACTCTTGCGACCTTGAGTTCTCCGTTTATTTCACTTTTTATCGTTTATTTACATTGTGCATCTGGATACCTTTTATCATCAGGAAGTTTGATAGAGTGAAGCTGGGATAAGACTGCAAATTCCGCGCTGTATGACCTTGCTTCAAAGGTTTAGATTTATGTATGTACATGTATGTATTTTTCTTGGAAACTTTTTCTTTTAAATTTCCCCCTCCCTTGAGCAATTGGAGCGCTAAGAGGGTCAATTACATTATTTCAATCAGGATGGTTTGCTAGATTGAAAGAGTCAACCTTATATATCTAGCGCTTTATACAATGTCTTCTAATTCATAAAGTTCTTTTTTTTCTATCCAGTATGCAAGTATATACTTAGTACTATCAAGTAAAGTTCAATGATATGAAAAGTGTTTTATAGCTTTGCTAGGATTACTAAATAATAGAGCCGTGCTCTGTGAAAAGGGGGATTAATACACAGTCCGCGCAGGCTGACCTTGGCCGAAACTTTTCGCTATCAGTCAATTTCTGTATGTCAAAGCACCATTGTACCCATGATTTAGACAGTTGCTCGACAAAAAGGATTCCGTGGATCCATCTAACATGACAAATTGCTTGGTATCATCCATCACGGAGGTGCATTAAACCCCCTTTTGCCAGAGTGCGGGTCATTATTATGTACGTCACTCTCGCCCATCATGCTCAACCAAGATCTAGTGATATCCATGTTAATTGTAAATGAGTTGTGGTCTTTTTTGTGACTATGTACAACTGTGTATTTGTTGTGAAATAGAATTTCCTGTTCTGTTCTTTATTGAATAAATGTTTATACAAACCAGTGTCCACAGGTTGCACAATAAACCTCTTGAAGATGTCAACCACGAAGCAGAAAGCTTGTCCAACTGAAAAAAATAAAATGAAATCATAAAAAAGAGATATGAGCCATGCTCTGTGAAAGGGGACTTAACGCATCTCTATGATGCATAATACCTAGTAAGCAATCACATAATTATGGATCCAAAATAACCACTTTTTTACAACCAAATGAATTATGAGGTAGAATGATCCTTTGATACGTAGAAGATTGACCAAAAGCGAAAAGTTTCGGCCCTGGTCAGCCTGCGCGGACTGCGCAGGCTGACCTGGGTCGATATTTTTCGCAGAGGCATTAGGCCCCCTTTTCACACAGCATGGCTCATATTAAAAAAAAAAAAAAAAAAGAAAAAAAAAAAAAAAAAAAAAGCAAGCTACATTAGACGATAAAATGCTTCTTCGATTTTATTTCAAACATTTTATGGTTGAAGTATGGAGCAACGCCAATCTGTACCTTCATATTTAATGTACATTTGTACAGTAATCTTTCATAGAACACTGAATATTAGACAGAAAACCCTTTATTTTGCTTTTCCCATAGTATTATCGCCTTTTATTATAAACCTCAAATCTTCAAAGGGTACATTTTAGACTTTTGGAGCGTGTCACCATGATATGCAAAATTGTATCTAAAAATAACATGGATGTTTGATTGGTCGAGACCGAACGTCTAAGCCAGTCAAACGTCTAAATTGTAACTAGAACACAATTTACTAGTAGCTGACTATTATCACAGTGAGCCATGATCTGGTAAAAGGGCCTTAATGTATCTCCGTGATGCATGACACCTTTCAAGTCATCACATAATTATGGATCCACAATAGCCGCCTTTTTTCTTTTAACAACCGACTTAATCATAAGGTAGACTGCTTCTTTGACATGCAGAAAAGTTACCAAAAGCAAAATGTTTCAGCCCAGGTCAGCCTAAGTAAATTTTCCACTCGTGTAAGGGCCCTTCTTACATCTCTATGAAATCCATTATGTTTCTTTTTTTTCACGTAAACATTTCCATATGAAAATGCTCTACAACTTGGGAAAGAGTCTTACCTTTAGCTACATGACATAAAAAGTCGAAAGCACTTCCTGCTTTGCATACTCCTTTTAGGACGCCAAGTTTACTTCTGGAGGAAAAAACGATGAAAAGAATGTGAAAGACAGCTTTATTATAACAAGAGCCCCTCAGATTGGAATGTTTGAAAAAAAAAAGAGATTTTTATGTGGACACAAATCAGGAGCATGACACCTTTGACCCCTTGTGACCTTGAACTTTAAGCCTGGCGTTGAAACGTCGTCTCAACAAGGTCCACAGGTGTTTGAAAAGTCAAACAAGAGATTCAGGACGTGGTCGAACAATACAGACTAGAAAATGCAATTTTAGAGTCTTTTTTCTGGGTCAAAGAACCTTCTTATTTGTAAGGACAAACTATTTAAATGTTCGAGCCATGTACAGTGAGGGAAAAAAGAAACTTGACAACCCTTTGTATATCCAAACCCGATGACTAGTTGGTAATAGCAAGAAAAAAGAAAACAGTTCGAACTATGAAACCGTTGTAACCTGGGTATTATTAAAGACATTATCAAAGACTAGTCATATACTTATATCGCACAGATCGACTCAAATTACATGTAGTTCATCTGTCCATCCATCCATACATCTATCCATCTATACATCTATCCATCCATACATCTATCCATCCATCATTCCACCTATCCATCCATCAATCAATCCATCCATTTATTCATAGACATACCTTTCTCTCTCTCTCTTTCGCCTCCATCTCTCTCTCTCTCCCTCTCTCTCTGTCTCTCCTCCTGTCTGCTTCTCTCTGTATAATGAGAACTACCTGCACTTTCGAATCCCTTCACGAAATGCCTCCTTGCACTGTCTGTAAGGAGAAGCCATTGTAGTTTTACATCTTTCTGAGATGTTCATGAGCCATTGAGCAGCTGTGGAGATCGTAGAACCTACAAATAGACCTGAAGCAGCAATCTTGCAAAAGGAGGCTTAATGCATCTCCGAGCTGCATTATACCAGGCAAATCATTGCATGATTATGGATCCAAAAAGCCATTTTTGTCTAACATCTAACTTAATCATAAGATAACTGGTCTTTTTTGACATGCAGGCAAATGTCCAATAGCAAAAAGTTTCGACTCAGATCAGACTGTGCGGACTGCGCAAGCTGACCTGGGCTGATACGTCAAATTTGCACATGTATAAAAGCCCCTTTTCATACAGCACGACTCACATATTTTGTCAAAATAAGTAAGATTTCTACTCCTTCACGTACAAATTCCATCAATGGATCCACAAATCGTTGTCTACAAATGTTTTCAAAATAGACAAGTCTGAATTTTTATCGTCTTGTCAAAGGCAACGAACACATACTAAATATATTGGATGGAATGATGCAGAAGGATAACTGATGAATTTATGTTGTAAACGCACATAGTAAATTTACTACTAGAATTGTGGAATAAACTGGTAGCAGTTATTTAATGTTCTTCATATTAAAGTTCGAGGATCACAATGGACAAACATGTGTCTAAATCATACCTATTTCCCGAATTGTTCGGCTTAAAGCCATATATGTATCCCGTAATGCATTACTGAAGTCCACTAGTTTTTTCACGACCCTTTTAATACTTTTCATCATACCTGCAACGAAAGAGTATGGAATGGTAAAATATACACTGAATCACTAGATACAAAAAAAAAAAACATTTTGTATAATCCAAAAAATGTTATGAATCATGAAATTAATTCAAATTGTCAATGCATTCGGATTATTGAAAATTCGCCCATGCGAACAATGTCAGTACGGCCTTGTGATCTCAGTCCTTGTTGGTTGGACTTTGCCATTCCGTGCATGCTTAGAAGAGCCTGCTAACGTGGATTTTAGAGAGCCACCAACTCCAATGTTTTGTAGATGTTTTGTTCTGTGTTTGAAATTGTTGTGCAATAGGCAGTACAATTCCTGAAATTCTAGGTGGCTGATCAATTGCAGTAAGATAAGGGTGTTTTACAGCAATAAATAAAAAAGGGGAAGTGGGCCTTCGTCCTTGTACATAACCCATATTTTCTTTCTTGAAAATTAGTGCAGCATCAATTCTTATTGTTCTAATGACCATTCAGTACTGCTTATACATTTTTTTTTTTTTTTTGAACGGCATATCCGTCTAGGCCAAAATTTGATTTGTAGGGCTATTTTGTATGTCCAGTAAACTAAATAATTGAACCGGACTTGTGGCTTGAATACTCCTACAGAAAAGCTCTTCCTCTATTAAAGGTTCAATTTTCGTGACTAATTACGTTTTGCCACTTTAACAAATCTCTGCAGTATCACAAGTCTAAATTTTGCGGATTACGTAATATATCAATAAATTAAGAATAACTTACCTTCCAAAGGTGCAGTTGCCGCCCTAATCAATTCTTTTGTTTCATTTAAAGCCAGTTCCTGTCCACATGTTGCACTCTGCGACATCACCGTGACATTGACAAAGGCATTTTTGACAGGGTGGTTCATCACAAGGAATAAAGCATACATCAATAAAAACATCCGCCCTTTGCCTGTTTCAAATAGCAACACAATTCTAGAACTAAATTTGTGACTATTGAAGTCATGTAGACCAGTGAAAGTCAACGTCTGAAAACATTGTGGGTATAGGAGCAAATGCCTCTATTAGACCTTTCGACACACCCTTTGTTTTTATGTCAGGAGTTCGACTAAAAATAGCCTGTGTTGCAAATGGTTAACACTGCCACAACTACTCATTAGAATTATAAGACTCCACTGATGCAATCAGTCACTCGAGTCATAATACTGGAAATGAATTAACTTTTTACCACACAATCCCGTGTTTTAACAACCCTGAAGAAGTCTTTCGAAAAAATTGTAGGAAAAAGGAGAAAATGCTAGTAACTAGCATTTTCTCCTTTTCCCACAATCTTTTCTACCCTTTCAAACACCAAACTATTCTTTTTGGCCTCATGTGATTTGTCGTCGGAAATAACTTTCAAATTTTTGGAGTCGCAAATTTTGTCGTTTATTAAAGAGTGAAATAGGGTTGCTTTTTGGTTATTTAAGATTTTTTTTTTTTGTGGAATCATGGCCGTTCTTTGTATTTCATCAACCGATTTTCTCTTTTTATCTTGGAAAAAGTATCCAACATTACCATTATTTGTTATTCAATTTTCTCTCTAGGTCGAGCCACCAACATTTAAGGACCACGGTGGTTATGTGCTATCATGTGTGGTGCTGCACGTGTCATCGTTTTATTGTCTCTGGAAACTTTTCATTCACTCATTACTGAACATGTTTCAATGAAACCATGTCATAAAGATTTTATACAAAAGTAAGATAAATAAATATACAAATGGCAGGGACTTGAGTCATTTGCATTCATTCTTCAAAAGCACAAATGCTAATAAAGTAAAATAATAACATGAAAGACTTGCGTAAAAGATAAGTTTTTTTTTTTTTTGAAGTGAAGTACAGATATTAGTAGTTAGAAGGTTAAAACTAAGTTCAATTTTGAAGAAATCTTGAATAGGCCGGCGTATAGTAAGGAACCTAATCAAAGAGAGAGAGAGAGAGAGAGAGAGAGAGAAGCCAACAATACAAACTTGTGACTCACCTGAGAAGAACTGGGGTAACATCAAGATGACGAGACAACGTATATTTAGAGAAAACGCCATTAAAAGGGATAGTATCGTGCTTCCTACAGCACATCCTATAAACGCCTTTTTTGGATGTACGTCCATTTGAAATACAAGTATCAAAAACACCAGAAAAGTCATCGCTAGACCTGACATGAAACCTAAAACGTGAGTAGAAGTGCATGAATATACAAAAATTGACAGATCTAGATAGATCCTGCGGAATTATTTATCCTCTACCATAAAATTGCAATTGGTCATTAGGTTTTTCTCCTTTTGTACATGTTTTCTACCCTTTCAAAGACAAATCCCGTCATTTAAAGTTACTTTGAATATATATGTTGTCTGCAAGTATCCAGATAAGTATTAAACGACTAACTGTTACGAATAACCGATTGTATGTAACGAGGTATAATTAATGATCAGATAAGCGGTTCCTGTATATACATGTTGGTTAAATCAAAAAGTGCATGCAAGGACAATGATTGACTGATTGATTGTATGCTGTTTAACGCCGTTTTCAACATTATTTCAGTTATATCGCTGCGGCCAGTGCACCTATCCATGCTTTCCTGGAGTTTCTTTTTAGCAGTACTCCGCACAATATTCTTCCTAGCCACTGGCGGCTTTCCCACATAACTATAGCCGAAATAATGGTCAGCGGTGAGAGAGGAATGAATCCTGTCGCAATGACTATCATCAATCCTCGGAAAGAAATTGGCCAAGCCGGGGATCGAACCAGCCACCTCCTGTTCTCAAGTCCTGTACGCTAACGACTGAGCTACGGGGCTTGGCAAGTAAGGACAAGGTTGCGGGGAAAAGGCGATATGGATTAAAATGTTTCGTCAATGAATAGGCAGATCTATTAATCTAAAGACCAATTCAGACTGAATGACCAACTATTCAAAACTCAGGAATCATACCAGATCTCTGATACCTGGTAAATGCCAAGAGGCTTTACATAATAAGTATACAGATACGTTATACTCCTCACAAAAAGTCAAGCAACAACCATTTTAACTGTAAATGAATTTTAATGATAACTCAAAAGTAAAATGAATACAGTGGAAAATTCATCTTTCTCATTTCGTGAAATCGAATTTCAACAAAGCCCATAAGAAATGCCTTCCGATGTCATGACACTGAATTCAAAAAGTAATGCACGTAAAGAACGTAAACGGCCAACAAAAAATTAAACACGTCAGGTCAAAAACAAGCGAAATTATTCTTAATAGCGTGTGTGACCCCCGTTGGTCCCCATGCAGGCTTTAATGCGGCGCGGCAGTGAGGCAATCACGCGCTCCTGCTGGTTCTGTGGGATGGCCCTCCACTCGCTGTCAAAGGCTGCTTCCAGGGCATCCAGAGGGTGGGGACTGACGGGCATGCCATAAACAGCTTGCCAAAACATGTCCCGCGTGTGCTCGATGGCGTTCAAGTCAGGGGATCGTGCTGGCCAGCCATGGCCAGCAACGTTGTTGTTCTTCAGTTCGTTTTGAACGACTCGAGCTCTGCGACATGGCGCATTATCATATATAAACAGGTGTCCAGCACCAAGTCTCCTCATTTGAGGGATGATCTGAGGCCTGATGACGTCATTCAAGTAGCGTACAGCATTTAGAGTGTCTCTCCGGAACAGTACAAAATCAATGCGTCCTCGTTTTGCCCTTGCAACTGGCGATTGCTTTTTACACTGTTTCCTTTACAAAAGAACATGTTTTTCTTCGCATTTAATTTTAACTTTTTAAATGTTTCGGAGGACTACAAAAAAAAAAGGGGGGGGGGGATTTTGTTGCTTGACTTTTTGTGAGGAGTATAGATATATATATCAAGTACAGTCTATTTTGTATTAGACAGGCATCCAAGTGACATTCAAAATATGCTTGCTTAAGAAATGTGATTGCTTAGTAGACCTAGATCTACAGATACATTTCAACATATTTGCTTTCTCTGAGAACTCAGTAAGCCCAAACGCATGCTTAGTGCATGATGTTTACTTCACAGAAGTGGCCATAGAGACCGGTTTTAAGGTATTTCTTACCTACAAACTCCTTGAAAGTCGGTGACGACAAACAAGCCAGTCTTTTCTGTCTCCTGTCTCTATGGTATGTACAGCATGGACAGAAAATATGCAGGCATTGATCTTTGACACATGTCATAATTGTACTCGTACATTCGGATGTCCTAGACAATAATTGTAGAAAAAGCGGATTAAATCTAGTTTGCTTTTGAAGGACGACCTGATAAACCTACGCAGAACATTAAGGGGTAAAATACAACAAATGATAATAATAATAATAAGATGATCTCATAGGGCTAAGCATCTGTAACATTTGAAATGAAGATATACTGGCTCACGACCAGTGGCGGCCATTTTTTAAAACCTTTTCTAATCTGTAAGGTAATATTCTTCAAGTTCACAGCTCATACTTTACGGGGGCAAACTAGGGTTCAATATTGTAAGAGTCACGAGTGGAAATCTGAAATGGACTGTAAATGAAACTCGGCACGATATGAATAACCCGTCGGTCAACAGACGGACTTACGTCACGAAGAGTACCAGTGGCGGCCAACCGAATTTTGTACACAGAATTACCGTAATATTACTATTGCCAGAAGATATCGAATGAAAAACCATTTTTCTTGAAATTCTGCAATATTCTAGCAAGTCTAATGTTTTATATGACCGCTACATAGAGTTAATGAGGAACAACCTACAACTGTGTCCATTTTCTACTTTCACAATCCAAACACGCATGCGCGAGCCAAAAATAGATATGGACTGTGGCAGCTGAGGTTGCACAGGGGGTAGGGTAGTTATGTCAGTTAATCAACATTTAATGGTATTCTATTGGAAAAGGTGGGGAAATGCGGAGGGAAAAACAGAACTCATGTGAGTATAAGCTCAGTTTGTTTTTTAAACAGCATTTCATTTGTTGTTGTACTTAGTTACGATGGTAAAATACTGCCCATTATTTCAATAAGGATACCAAAAATGCCAATATTATTTCATAAACATACAATTACAAAATGATAATGTTGAAACTGAGTCATTGAAGAGATTAAAATTATATTTTGTTAGTTCAAAATCGCAAATTTGAGTATTACACAATCACAAATGCCTTTATAAGAGGAACGATGTCGGGCGACTTCCGTTAGCTAATGGCACCACATAATTATTAAAATGTTGATGATGTGCACATACAGGAAAATTAGACGATGCAAAATGATGAATTGTCACATTTCATAAAGATCTTTATTGTGAAATAGATGTATTTCTTTACAGTCAAACTGTTTCGCTGACAACAATTCCTACACACAAAATAACTATTATTATCCAAACATGGATAAACCAACACGCTCTTTGGGAAACTACGTCTGTTCTTATTCAAGGCAAGTACATGTAGTTCACTGCCTGGAAACAAAGACTTAAACACATATCATGCTTTATGTTAAACAAAATAAAAATGATGGTTTTCTGTTTTTGATTTATAAGCCTTTTTAAGCTTGTTAGTGCATCCAGAAGTTACACACATGTTGCTTCTTCTTTTTCCTTCCTGCTCTTGAAATAGATATTTTGACACTTTCAAGACACATCTATGAATATTGCATAATACCTGTTTAATATTTCATATTTAGATAAGAGTGGTACAAATTTGTATAAAAAGAGCTTTAAAAAAACTGTAACAGAAAATCTTATCTGGTAATTTCAGATTTGGCTGGAGCTGGTGGAAATACATGTGACAAGAATTCTGGAATCAATTCCACAAGTTAATTCTGGAGGGATTGACAAGAGGATTGGCTAAATAAAGAGCAACAAGCTAAGCAAATTGATCCTTTATTCGCTGTGGGTACATATGCCTTAATGTTTCCACTGCAGTTGGTGCCCCCTCTTCCCCAGATCTGTCTATATATCAACCAAGATGGAGTTACATGTGTTATGTCAATGGCATCTGAGTTTACTTGGAGGATTTCACACTTTATGAAAGAACCCTAGATGATAGCCTTTGTCCTTAATACACATATATTTATGAAACATTGCTTCATACAATCACCATTGGAAGCAAAAGTCATTATGTTCAAAACTCTTTGTAATTATTTGGTAATGTGTTTGTGATACTTGAAATAAAGTTTTGGAAAATAAATCTATTATCATCATGATAATCAGATTCGTAGAGATTTTAGCACTTTTGGTGTTGAAGCTCACACTTCTTCCACAGAAAATGTTGAAAAAAAGTTACAGTCTCAGACCTCAGGGACTGATTGTTTATACATATGTACAGCTTTGCTGACAACAGTAGAACACAGATTGTCCACTGTGTGGCTTCAAACTGCAGGAAACTTGGCTTTGCTGATGATGGCATTCTCATGGATAAAACCCAGCCTTGCAGCCAACAATGAAAACTTCAGCTTAAGTAAAGCTGAATTTTGCTTTATAAGAAAACAAGTTTTATTAGTTTAACTATTTTTGTAAGTTCAGCTCATTAATTTTGAAAACTGTGAAAAGCTGAAAAAAAAGAAGGATTTTAGAAACATTATGGGATAGAATAAAATGTATGCTACCTGCATTTTCATGTTTTCCTACAATGTCTTCTTCACTTTAAAGGCTTCTTTTATTGGAACCACATCGTAATGTCATCTGCACATGCTTTTAATATGGACAAGGCTAAAAATTTATTGTAGATCTAGTACAGAGTAAGATACATCGATTGATTTAACCCTTTCCCAAACGACAAATTTTGGACTAGTCCAAATTGAAAGAGTTTGCAGACGACAATTTTAAATTTGATGAAAATGGCAGAAAGGTCTCAAAACGGGTAGAAAACACTGTGGGAAAAGGAGAAATTGCTCGTTACGAGCAATTTCTCCTTTTCCCACAGTGTTTTCAAAAGACTTGTACTGCAGACACGTGAAAACCAGGGCTTGTTTGGGAAAGGGTTAAGATGAACTTGGCTGTCTAAAAATTTCAATTCTGTAATTGTGTGTACAACTCAATTTAGTGTGTCCTCAAGAAGATCAAAGTCATTGTTCATTGTTTACCATTCTTGATCTTGATCTGTCAGTATCTTCCAAAGAAAGATCTAAACCGTTTGTTTGATCGCCAACATCACATTATAAACAAACTTACTGCTTTTTTGCCTTGATACCCACTATTTATTGCTCCTTCAAAAACCTTGTCTAGTCATGTATTCTAGGTAGATCTATCTGACTACTGCTATTTCCAACTTCTTTAGTATCCTGGGCGATGTGTCATTTATAACCGCCCTCCCCGACATGCAGGGTCAAAATTGTGTTTCATAAATACCACCCCCCATGACTGTTGACAATTTTCCTTGAAATAGAGTATTTTTTGTTGCCTGTCGGACAGTTATCCGCCAGATATAGCCATTTCAAGTATTTCTGTTGAATAGGAATATGGCAGATGTCTGTTGAAAAATCGAAAAACTTTAATTTATACCTTTTTTCTCCAGTCCTACAGGAATACAATTTATATCATGGATTTACTTAAATAGATTTTTTATTGATACATTAAAATATGAAATAAGAACAAATTAAACTTATAATTATGATACTCTAGTATTGTACCCGTTTATAACATTTTTGTCCAACCGTCTTGGGAGAACCTGAACCTGAAAAGCAATAATGAGTTTTATGAAAAAGAGTATAGTGACTGACTGAACTGGATGCCCTGGATAGCTATGCCTCTGCATGACGTCATTTAACGCGTGCCTTCTGCAAGTCAAACGTGATTTGTGTCTCTCGTGAATATATGGGAATTACTGCTTAACCAAATAAAGGAAAGGACTAATTGATGTAGTAAGTGAAAAATCATCGTGTATTTGACATTTTTGATATAGAAACATTGTTCTTTTGGGTTATTTCAGACTTAAATCGATTGGAGAAATGATGAAGGTCAATCCCCCGGAAGTGATTTTTTGACACTTAGGGGGTTAACAGGGATACTTGTTTATATTTTCACCTACATTGCATCAAGTTTCGATTTTTATTTGGTATCTGAAACATAATTCCTTCTTTTTCAACATGATCGAGATCTTTGATATGCAAATGAACGCACAAACGCGATATCATAAGAATGGCCGCCACTGGTACTTGGCCGCCACTGGTAGCGAACCAGTACAGCGCATGTAGATCAATGCAATATGCAAAAAGAATTTTGAAACCGTTTCTTACCAAGATTGTTTCGGTGGTAATCCTAGAAATTCTCTCATCGCCGCTTCCTTGGCTTTGGACAGCTTATTCAGAATCAGCTTGATTTTGATAGCTTTGATAATTTCTTTCGCAGACATCTTCCGGCTATATACATTTAAGGCCAGTTAAACAGGTCATATATCAATCACTTATTAGATATTTCTAACCTTCATTCTACGGTACTTAGTGGGCATATTGTTAGGTCACATTGACACGCCACTTATTTATGGCGTCATAAATACGTCACGTAGATTTACAAATGACGTCAGTATCGTATGTTGTTAACTATATGTGTAACCACACTTCACCCTCATGAATGCCCAAAGCCGCATCTTTTCTTCGGCGAAAACATAATTATTAAGGTATGTAAATATTTTGACATATATATTTCACAGATGATTTTGATGCATTTCTGCAAGGTAAAATGAGCATCCTTACCTGTACTATTGGAATACTACTAATAATACTATCTACAGTCTGCAGAACTTTACTGTACAGTACAGTTTAGATTTCATTAGAATGATTTAATTTTGCATACACAATATCCTTAGTCGTATTATGAATTTTGTGAGTCTAATACCGACTGTAAGTTATACCATGTTTGTGTGTTTCATAGACGACGATGGCTAAACTAGATAGATCTTCAAACAAAAGGATTTCTCCGATATCAGACAGTTCTTCGGACACATCGGATACAGACAATTCAGATCACCCGCTTACACAAAAAAAGAAACCTCGACAGAACTGTAAGTACAAAATTCATTCTATGTGCTGTTTTATTCACTAAAAGGAGAAACAGTGCAGTACAGTAGATCTCCCACTATTTCAGACTAAATGATTGAGAAAATAGCCATAGGAAGATAGTATCTCTTCTTCATTGCAGAATTAGAGGTTCAAAGAGGTCCGTAAGGTTGGCAGCCTTAGGCTGCTGGCAGCCTAGCAGCGTGAAGTTGGCGGTTATATTGCCATGGAACTTTTTATAGAGTATCGTTTACAACCATTGAAACTGAATTTCAAGAGAAATAATCTCGATGTTAGGTTGGCCCGGATAATTCAATTTCTTAAACTTACAGTAACGTGCAAAAAGTATTCGTTATCGGCGCCATCTTGGATTAGTCGCGGTTTTATTTCTTGCTTTTTTAAACAATATTTTTGACACTAAATAAACATCTTAAACAACTAATAATCTCATTTTCTTGCCTTAGTACTTTGATAAATGTCCTTTCATCCGAATCACATTCATAATTCGCCGAGGAATACTATTGTAGAGGTTCTGAATATAAGCGGGTGAAATGTCCGACCAGATTCTATTAATTTCATTGAATAATTCTTGTTCGTTATTTATAAATGTTACACGAGATGACAATTTTCTCTTAATGAGAAGCCACAGATTTTCAATGATGTTCAGATCGGGGGATTGAGCTGGCCATGAAATCGAATTAATGTTGTTTCTTGCCTTGTAAATGTTGACCCTACCAGCTCGGTGCACAGGGGCGTTGTCATCTTGAAAAAAATACCTGTCATTCGGGAAATGTCGAGCAACAACTGGCCATAAATTGTCGTTAATGATATGTTCATATTTCTCTGTATTTATGTTGCCATCAACCTTCACTAAAGTCCCAACACCGTGCCAACAGATGCATCCCCATATCATGACTTTCATAACCTTTGTCACTGACGGCGGTAGCAGATCAGGTCGGTAGCCTTCCTCCCGTTTCCTCCAAATACACACACGCTGATTACTGCCGATCACAATCTGGCTTTCATCAGAAAATATAACTTTGTCCCATCTTCCCGGGACTGGCCATCTTCTCTTCTCCCTACACCAAGCCAAGCGTTTTGCCCTATTTACTGCCTTGATCACAACTTTCTTTCTATTTATCCGTCTTTTAAATCCATGTTTATGTAAATGATATTGCACTGTTCTTTTAGACACTTTTCTAATCCGCCCTTCATTGAATTTATTGGTTATGTCCACTAATGAGTCCCTACGATTGCATTTAACTGTCCTTTCCAAACCGCGATAATCCCGTTTAGTTACTAAACATGGCCGACCCGATCTCGGTTGATTTTCAGTGCTTCCAAGCGTTTTGAACTTATTCAAAACACTCCAGATTGTACTATAAGGCTTCATTAATGTCCGAGAAATCTCTGCAATCGAACTTCCACTCTTAAACATATCCACAACAACATTTTTAAGATCGCTAGTAAGTTCCGAGCCTTTTCTCCCCATATTGAAAACACGCAGACAAAGACTACATAAACCAACTATTTCTATGAATTTTACGTCACATCGTATTACGTCATGTATGACGTATCGATTCAATATAATTTTATCTGGGATATATGTATGTCCCTTAAATACGAAGGGAGACAAAACGCGCAATGCCGTCCAACGTGACGTAAAGAGTTGTCATATAACGAATACTTTTTGCACGTTACTGTATTTCGACAATAATGTCGCTAAACAAGGTTTGCATGTATCAAAATAATCTTTACAACGATCGGAACGTAAAAGTTAAAAAAAAGTCTGGGTTGTTGTCAATTTAGGCTGCTGGCAGTCTAGCAGCCTAGCAGCCTAGCAGCGTGAAGTTGGCAGCCCAGCAGCCCAGCAGCCTAGCAGACTAATTTTTGTTTTTATTTCTTAGTGATTGTTATATTGACCTGAACTTTTATATAGGACCGTTTACAACCACTGAAACTAAATTTCAAAAGCTATTATCCGGATATTAGGTTGCGTCGGATAATTGAATTCCTTAAACTTATTTCAACAATAATGTCGCTAAACAATGTTTGCGTGTATCAAAATAATCTTTACAACGATTGGAACGTAAAAGTAAAAAAAGTTTGGGTTGTTGTCAATTTAGGCTGCTGGCAGTCTAGCAGCGTGAAGTTGGCAGCCCAGCAGCCTAGCAGCCTAAATTCTTTTTTTTTTTTATTCATTTCTTAGTGATTGTTACATTGACCTGAACTTTTATATAGGACCGTTTACAACCATTGAAACTTAATTTCAAGCGATATTATCCCGATATTATTATTCGACATTATTGTCGAAATAAGTCTAAGAAATTGAATTATCCGAGGCAGCCTAATATCGGGATAATATATCTTGAAATTTAGTTTCAATGGTTGTAAACGGTCCTATATAAAAGTTCAGGTCAATATAACAATCATTAAAAAAAAAAAAAAAAAAAATAGGCTGCTAGGCTGCTGGGCTGCCAACTTCAAGAACTTGGTTCAAAGTGGATTTGACTCCACGACGCAATCCCGTGTTTTGTGACAGACGGATTTTTTACGCATTTTCGGAAACATGAACATTATGTTTACTAGCTAATCTTTCATCGCGTCCGTAAGAATAATTCTTACCGTTTGAGTCACTCTCAATTTGGCGACTGAAAAGTTAGGTGTTTAAAATTGACGAGAGTTCTTGCTTCTCACAGGTTGCACGTTTTTGTATGGTGCTATGTATAACTTCTATCGGTCAGACCCAAACCAATACAGGACGGTGAAAATGTTGCTTGGTTATCCTTTTGGTACTTTTCTTGGATGGGGTAGGTATTAAGGTTGTTTTGCTATCGTCTTCTCGTTGCAATCTCTGTAATAGCTTGTAGGTCGAATCTTGGCACCATCATCATCAACATTATCATCATTACTGCTGCAGTTCTATCTGTGGGTATCAACACTGTGCGAGTTGTAAATACTAGTGCTAGGCTCTAGCTATTGCTACAAATTTCCAACGTGCGACACGAATTACTGTCAGCAACATAGGCCTAATTATATTACAGAGCTTTAAGTACACTTGTGGCTGCGTTTAGAAAATGGAACATTTTATCAATTTCTTTTATCTACTGGTAAACCAAGAAAAATATTTGAGCTGCACTCTGGACAAAGGGGGATTACTGCATCTCCGTGATCCATTATACCAAGCTTATCATCACATATTTCTTTTCATTAAAATCGTTTTTGTCTGACAGCTAACTTATCGCGTGGTAGAATGGTCCTTTAACGTGCAGAAAGTTGACCAATGGCAAACAGTTTTGACCCATGTCAGCCTGCGAGCACTGTGCAGGCTGAGCTTGTCCATACTTTTTGCAGATGCATTTAACCCTCTTTTTCACAGAGTCTGACTCTTTTAAAAAATTCATGTAGCTTATCCAAAATTCTTTTGAAAGTAGCGTAAAACAATTGATCCATGCTCTGTGGAAAGGGGGCTTAATGCATCCGCGAAAAGTGTGGACCCAGGTCAACCTTCGCAGTCCGCCGAATCCAGCTATTGACCAATTTTCTGTATGTCAATGGACCAGTTTACCTCATGATTAGGTCGATTATTCAAAAAAAAAAAGTGGCTGTTGTGGTATAACGCATCACGGATATGCATTAAGCCCCCTTTTGCCAGAGCATGGCCCATAAAAAATGGTCATATATAAATTATACAATAATTGTTAATTATACAATATAACAAGATGTTATATTACATTTTTATATCCCTCTTCTTGTACCAGGACTATACAGTTTAGTCATAAAACCAATGCAACTGGCGGAAGAAACCAGACATCTATTGGGTGGTCTCCTCATGTTGGGTATGGCCTGTGGTTATGCCACGTTTGTTAGTGCACGGTGCGTGTCGCTCTTACTTATACCAACCTTCTTCGGCAAAGCTGGACGCTCTTATATTGGTACCTTCGCTATTGCTTATTTGATAGCTGGTGAGTAAGGGTTTGACGTTGCTTAGTTGGATGAATGGATACTTTGGTGCGTGGTTGTTGGATGGATGGGTGAATAGAAGGAAGGACGAGCGAACGGACGGACGGACGGATGGGTGGACCCCAAGCATAACAAGCGAAAGTAAGGTCAGTGGAGGCAGCGTGTAGGGCAGTGGAAAGAAGAGTGAGTCATAGAGTGGAATGGATGGTACAGCGTAACAGAAGACAGCAAACAAGGCAGAGCAAGTAAAAAGACGGGTGTGATGAAGGGACGAAATAGTACAGTAAATATGAGCCGTGCTGTGGCAAAAGGGGGCTTAATGCATCTCCGTGATGCATGATACCATGCAAGTCATCACAGGGGATCATGGATCCATAAGGTCCATTTTGTCTAACAACTGACTGAATCATACAACAGACTGGTTCTTTGACATTCAGAAAATTCACCAATAGCGAAAAGATTCGGCCCAGGTCAGCCTGCGCGGACTGCGCAGGCTGACCTGGGTCGATACTTTTCGCAGATGCATTAGGCTCCCTTTCACAAAGCATAGCCCAATTATATTTTTTAATAAACTAACCCTTCACCTAAAATTACAACAAAACTTAAGACTGATCCATTTTGAAAGCATTTGCAGTAGACAAAGTGTGACTCAAGTGAAGGGATTTGTCCTGAGAAAGGTAGAAAACATTGTGGGAAAGAAGTCAAAAAAAAAAAAAAAATTGCTGGTTATCAGATAAAGGCTTTTCCCTCAAAGTTGTTACAATACAGGATTGTTTAATAAAGGGTTAGGGACCAAAAGCATTGACATTATCTTTGTAGATGTATTACTTTTGTTACCATTAGGTCCGATGACCAATATGATGAACAATGCTCAAGACATAACGAGATCGCTGACATGTGCCGCTGCACTGGCGGCGAACCATACAGCGGCAAAGTGGCAGCTTAGACTGAAACCAATAGGCCACCTGTTGTCTGACATGCAGGTAATTTGATCGAACAATAACTAATGCTTTCAACTCTACCAAACTACAAAGTTTTAGACCGGTCCAAATTGAGAACACTGGCGGACGACAGATTGAATATAGCTTAAATTATGGAATTTGTGTCTAAAAGAGTAAAAAAAACATTGCGGAAAAAAGAGAAAATTCTGGTTATCTTATCATTTTTTCTCTCTTCAGTGTTGTTTAAACTTGGGATTGTGTGGTAAAGGGAAAGGATTCAGCGTTTTACGACGAGCGTAAGGAAAAATATTTTTGAAAACATTGTTGGATAAGAGGAAAATGTAGAAACTAGACTGTCCTGCTTTCTCCACTATGTTCTACACCCTTCCAAAGACAAATCCAACGGTATTAAATAAACACATCTTTCGTTAGTGCTCTTCATAACATTTTCATTAATTTATTCCTGCTTTCAAAATTATAATAAGAGGAAGTATACAAAATAAATCATAACTACACAGTAAGATGTGGTTTCAAAGTACATAGATTACGTTGAAATATGGAGACATGGGGGCCATTTCACGAGCAATTTAATTTTAATTTAAACAATTGACAAAGAAAAAAAAAAAAACTTTATAGAAATTCATACTTTTACTTCCTCAGAATGACGGATACATGCTCAACAAAATTGGTAAGAAAGTTAATAGAGAGTTTTCGCCAGTAAAAAGTGAGGTAGGTGATTCTTAAACATACCAGATGAAATGTGTCCATCTTAATGTGTTAATTCTTTACCAAACGACAGAATTTTAGACTTGTCCAAATTGAAAGAATATGCAGACGACCAAATGAAAGTGACTTAAATCGAAGTGTTTTGGGAAGGGTAGAAAGCATGGTGGGAAAAGGAGAAAATGCTGGTATTTTTTTCCTTTTCTCACGATGTTTTTAAACGCTTATTTCTCAAGACCGTTAAGATTAGGGATTTTGTGGTAAAAGATTAATTCATTTACATTGTTGTTGAAAGAATATGCAGACGACCAAATGAAAGTGACTTAAATTGAATTGTTTTGGGAAGGGTAGAAAGCATAGTGGGAAAAGGAGAAAATGCTGGTAACTTTTTTCCTTTTCTCACGATGTTTTAAACGCTTCTGTCTCAAGACCGTTAAGATTCGGGATTTTGTGGTAAAAAATTAATTCATTTACATTGCTGTTGTTGATGATATCTGTTTATTTATCGTCGCCATCGGTAGTCTGTTACCACTCTCAAGTGGCCCGAGATTTGACGCTTGCAAGTCACATAGTCTTCCACCTGTGCTGTTTGGGGCTGGTTTATTTAGTTAAGTGTACCACTGAAGTGTTTAGTGTCGCTTTAAGTGTCTCTGAAAAATGATCCTAGAAGGGTCATAGCAAACTGTGAATATTCCAATTCTACGCGGATTTGGTTAAATCGAAGACTATAAAGAATAAAAATCTTTACGAAAATGAAAGACACGACCTTGTTAAGGTTTTGAAGTAAACTGTTGGTTTCAGATACGCTCGGAGGATAATATAGACGAAATGCAGCGAAAGTATGAGCATAGATTTAGGAAGAATGATAACACAGAGGCGAAAACAACAAGAAAGCCCGAAGGCAGTTCTGATAGAACAGTAGAGGACAAGTACAGGGGAAAGGTTAAACAAAGATGTGTAGGTATGGAGGTGAAATTCAATCCAAGTAGTATTGAATGTTTTGTCCATTTAAACCAACTGGATTTTCAATCATCTACCATTTGTTGCCCATAGACACGGGGCGTAAACCTCAGTACGGGGATTCATTGAAGAAGGTAAAAAATAGTAAAACATGTAAAAACAAGCAGTTTTCTACTAGGTAGAGAACCAGACACAACACAAAGTTAGCCCTTGCGCTGCTTTTGAAACATCAGTTCTGTTTGAACCATTCTCTTTGAAAAGGGTGTTAATGCATTTGCAAACGTATCGGCCCAGGACAGACCTTTTGCAATTGGTCAATTTTTTGCATGTCCAAGGACCATTCTACCTCATGTTTCAGTCGTTTGTTAGATAAAATGGATTACATGGATCCATACATGTGATGACTTGCTTGGTAACATGCGTCAGGGAGATGCATTAAATCCCCTTTTACCAGAGCATGGATCATTTAGTTAACTTCAGATCCTCTAATTCATTGACATAATTATTTCTTCGGAAATTGTCTTGAAGAATTTAGATTTAGAGGTGAAACAACTTAAAAATTATTAGACGTCGGTCAATGTTTTATTAGCAAAAAATATTTATTTTCCGTATTGCAGCCCACTCGTATGGTCGTTACACAGTGCATTACAGATACCAGTTTTGCAAAATGATGACGAGGTCTACATGATATCAATGAGACTTCGCTTGGCTTTTATTTATCAACAGTTCTAAATGGTGTTCTCATTATAAATTCTAAATTAACCATCTGATTTGCTGATACTTTCTGTCTCAACCAATCAGATGACCAGTCTCTGAACCTGGAATAGGACTTAAATATACAAATATTTAACTGCCCAGCCCATTTGCGGCAAACAAGATATAATCGTCACAACTTCAGCTCGGTGTCTGTGCTCCATGCACGCGTCCCTCCGGATTTAATCGAGCTCCATCTGCATTTACAGATATATTTCAAAATAATGTGTCGTCTGAAATAATTGTTCGAGTAAAGTGCAAGGTCAATGACACACTTGCTGGAATGATAAAAATGATAAAATTACCATAAATAGATCTTGTCGGAGTAATTACTTCTACATCTATGGATTGATTTCAAAATAACTCACTCGTCACGATTGCTCTCCTTCACAAGTATAAGTGCAGTTTGAAACATTTGTTCAGGCAGGTCAAAGGTCAGGGTCACACTTGAAGGTAAAGCGATAAAATTGTCATAAACAGAGCTTGTCCGAGCGAAAACTTCTACATTTATGGATTGATTTCAAAATAATTTGGCACATTTTCTTCATGGATATAGGTGCCACATGAAACATTAGTTTAGGAAGGTCAGTGTCACACTTGAAGGTCAAATGATAAAATTTTGGACAAAACTTCTTCTTCATAAGTAGAAGTGTCTTTGAATTATTCACTAAAATGGGTTCGAGGTTAAAATCATTCTTGAAGGTTAGAAATCAATTTTCTCCTTGTTCAAAAATAGGGAATACTCCTATCCTCACGTGACCTTGAAAACAGAGGGATTTGGAATGACATAGATTTGCATTGAGCGAATGATTACTCAACATGTTGCCCCTGGGCAACTTTCTGTATTAATATAACCTCCGATTCGAGATAATTCTAGTGGGTTTTTTTATTTGTTTTACTCATATTTTCGGTTTCTGTGTTCCTATTTGTCAACCATTCTTAGCTTCATTCTTAGTCTTATTGTACATTTAAAAAAAAAATAACAAAACTTCTGATTTGCTAAAGCAAATGGTTAGCCAATCAGAAGTTTTTCTGCTCTCAAAGTTAGAAAAGTCTTGAGAAAAAGAATGAAATGTTCTTAAAATAGACGGTGAATACGGGCGCTGGTCATATCTTTGTATCGGAGCAGAAGAATGATTTTTTTTTACGCTACATGTACTTCTTTCAGATATTTACAACAAAGGGATGGGCAAATGTCGGGCAGTGTTTGACAGAATCTATGAGAAGTGTATGGGCTTTCTACCACCCCTAATTGACAAATGGATCTGTCCTGTCTGTAAAGCGTACTGGTTATGCGAGATAGCTAGAGGTAAGAATAAGTAATGTAACAGTTCACAGACTTGATCATAAGGCAGCTGAACTTCATTGGAAGATAGATGAATTACAAAGAAAGAAAGAAACAAACAAACAAACAAACAAACAAACAAAGAGACAAAGAAATGTATTCAGTTTTTATGCCGTAAATCAAAATTTCTTGTGAAACACCATTAAATACAGCTAAAAATATTTTTTTTATCTGCAATCGTATATGCTGTACGATAAAAATGCACAATTTCTTGTGTTTGAATAACAGGATGGTCGTTCTGCAATCGGTCAAGCCCATCTATTTCTATTACATCAGATATGACGTCATCCTAATGCTCTGAGACCACGAATCCTCGTATAGTCGATGTGCGTTATTGATCATGTGACATTCACAGTCTTTTCAAAGTCCTTGCACGAGATCTAAAAATGTCAAAAATGGCTTCGTACCCCACTGACTCTTCACCAATGTCGCCTTTTGTGTAGTCTGATTAAGATCCGCCACCAGATGGCAATCTTTGACCAAAATTAGGGTCAACTGCCACGAAAATATACTTATAAACCTTGAGAAAAGTCGAATCAATTTAGTTGGCAGCGGAAGAGTTAAGGAAATACCTTTGAAATAAAAAAAAGTCTTACTTTCGTCTTTCTTCTGTAATGACTTGCCAGCTATCGTCTAACTTAATTCAGTGATAGATTATTTTTTTCAAGTTTGTCAAGACTAACATAATCTGAAAAACTCGTTTATAGATTTTTCTGCGCCCCCCCCCCCCATCCCACCCTTGTCGTTCATTTTTCAAACTGTACATACAATGTCGGGGCCAAGTCTACAAGCTCAGTTTGTAACATACAGGGCTTGAAACCATAGGGATCGCTAGTTCGGTTTCTTTTCCCACAGTGTTTTTATTCTCTGGGTCGTGAACAAATAAGATGTATTGGTAAAGGGTTAAACACACATAATACAAAAACAAAATGCAATTACAGTAATCGGAAAAGCTGTCGGTATAGAATGTGACCCGGATGAGTTTGTTTCTCCTGGATTTGGTCGAGCCTACAAAGACAGCGAGAGGTCAGTGGAACAGATGGACAATAATATGGAAGTTGGACTCAGGTACAAGGTAAAAATATTTTATCAGCTTAACTTTAGGCGCCGTAACACGGTCTTCCACTGTATTATTCTCGGCGGCCAACCTGCGAGGCAGAACTTCTATTCTGACAAAAATCATTTAAATGCAACAATATAGTCCTAAGTATTCAGAATTAAACAATCAATCATGTTCAACTTTTAAAAAAGTGAAATCACGAACTTTGTCCGATAAATGGTTAAGTCCGAAAAACACGGCAAAGTACCTTTTTGTCTATATTCCAAGATTTACAAAATGCAAAGACACAAGAGACTGGTCCAGAATTAGTTCTCCAACTTGAGACTCAAAACCTTATACAGTCTGTGGATGTAATCAAACATAGCACGTTACCATTCCGTTTTTTCGCTATCTTTATTCTTCTTACTCTGTCCAAAATTTGGCCGCAAAAGACAAGTTTAGCATTTTTTATCCAAAACTATGACACAAAAGGAAAGGTCATGACATCAACACTCAAAGACAAACTGCATGCTTTCTTTTCAACGACCTTACATCATTTATGGGTGAAATAGCCACAATTTACCTCAAAATTGCATTTAGAATTTACCTTTCCCATTTTCACAAATCATAAATTGGAAACAAAAGCTAGGCGAACTGATTACATGTGCCTTATAACACAGGTGACCGAAGCTCCAAGGAAAACCGAAATATCCATTGGTCGATCATCTAACGCGATTACTTAAAATATCATTTTGGCCCATCACCTCTACGTCAGATATATTTTTAGTAACAATGTTCGGTTATCAACCAACAGAAATTTCGGTATTCCGCGATAGACCAAATAGAGCGTCAGTCACCTGTGTTTATACATTTAAACCTGAAGGTGCCTTTTGGGTCTTGGTGAAGGCCATTTTTGACATCATAGTCAAAAATGAATAATTACAAATAACGGGCCTTCTACCCATTTTTCACAATGTAGAGTACAGCCTCCTAATGGAAGAATCGACAGATTAAGAAAGCAAGTGAGATCGGAGGATTTAGCCAATCAGAAGATGTGTTACTTTCAAATTTAGAAAAGTTTTGAGAATTAGACTAAGAATGGTCTGGTTGGTGAATACGAACCTTGTTGTTTAGAATCAAATAATTATGTCCTATTTATTGGCATCCGCATGCGGTGCTCTTGTTTCTATTTCAGGTAGTTAAACAGAAAGAAGATATTGACTACACCAATATTGAAATGATGCGGAGTAATGCTATGCATGATTTCAAATATGGACGGAACTGGGTGGAGTTTATTATGTTGATTGTAAAACGCCTGCTTGCCTTCACCTTTGTTTTAGTCGTAATTGGGTACGATTGTGCATTTATGTCTCTTCTTTCTCTTTCTCTCTCTGTCTTTCTCTCTCTCTCTCTCTCTCTCTCTCTCTCTCTCTCTGTCTTCTCTCCACACACAAAGTACGAGCACTTTGCTCAAGGTATTTAAGTTAGCATGAATTCGAACTTATCATTCCCCCCGCCGAAGACGGTGGATATAGTTCGAGTGTCCTTCTGTCTATCTGTCCGTCTTTCCGTCCGACCGTCAGTCCGAAGCGATATCTCCAAAACCTTTCAATGAAACTTCATTGATGTTTTCCTAATCATATTACGCTGATTTCCTTTCTTTTTTTAATTGATCTTGGACTGCTAAGCGCGACTTACGGATCTTTTGCGGACAACGTACATCAGCGTGACTTACGCACCTTCTGCGGACAGTGGAGATTCAGATCAGAATGCACAGAACATCATCAGTAATATTTTCACTCGTTGCGCAATTATTACCGATGATGTTCACTTGATGAAGTAAATAGAGGTTATTTGTTTTTTTTTTTTCGGTAAAAGATCGAAATTTATTTCATCGAGTCAACATCATCGGTAATATTTTCACGGGTGGCACACCGACGAGTGAAAATATTACCGATGATGTTCACGATATGAAATAAATTTTGATCTTTCACCGAAAAAAACAAATATTCTATTTATTTCATGCTTCTAACCCCTATTTTGGAACTTTCATCAAAACCAATACAGTTGTTTTCGGTAATTCCCCGTGGCGTACCCCCCCCCCCCCCACCATAGTAACGCATTACAATATTACGTAAAGTGCGAGAAAAATAGCCGTAAATTACGTCATATTTCCCTCCATTTGAATGGCACGCGCTGAGTACGTAGGTAACTAGTGGGCGGGAACTACCGTTTGCGCCTTCAATTGAAGAGTTAGAAAATATGAAATCGGTATATTCACTTGTTGTGACCATGAAATATCATACCGTAATCCACAATTACTTCTCGGTAAACTACCGAAAAGCATGAAATAAATTTCGATCTTTGACCGAAAACAACAAAATCCTCTAAGTATTCACCCGGATAAGGGTAGTTCAAAAGATGAGTGACATTCAGTCTTCAACAGTTCAGAGCATAGTCGTGCACTGAATATATCCCAGATTGATATTAACCCTTAACCTGCTAAATAAATGAAATGAAACTTCTACGCGACAGTAACAAACCCAAATGTTGGTATTTAAAAAAAATATTTTAGAGAAAAATATCTCCATATCGGACAGTGTAGACCCAAGATCAGACTGCACGTTATGTGCGGTCTGATCTTAATCTACAACTATATGCAAAAAAACCCTTGGGTCATGCTCAGCAGCCTAAGGGCTAAAGAATGGTTTCTTGTCATTTCCAGGGCGTACAAATATTACAAACACTACGTGTCTGATGTTAGATTTGATAACTTTTACATCACATCATACTTTCGAAAGATCGATGCTCGAAGGAAGGCAAAAGTATGTATATACATTACAATCTTCTTTATCTAAACACGCACTGATTCCAATAGTGATGTTTGTCAATTTTAAGACATTTTCTGAAACAGGTACGAACCGGCCATGTTTAAGGAATAAACAATAGCAGCGCCACTTATGATTTCTCTTGCAACCAATCAGAATAGCAGATGCACTTTTTTGGAAAACCTGTATCATAAAATGTTTTGTCCGTTTTTGTAACATTCAATAAAACGGCTATTTACAGTTAACTGTCAATAGCCAAAAAACGTAGAATTGGCTATTTACAATTAACTGTAAATAGCCATTTTCACGTTCTTTGGCTATTTACAGTTAACTGTAAATAGTCAGTTCTACGTTTTTTTGGCTATTGACAGTTAATATTGTAAAATTTGGCTTAAGTTAACATAGGACATGACATTATGTAAAAGCAATTTCGCTGTCTCACATGCATACACATGTACTTTATAAAGGAAAACTCGTTGATATTGCTGGTATAGTTGTGCTAATAAATGAAAAAAGGGGTATTTTTAATTATCGTCAATTAAAAAAAATCCGAAATATTGAATCACTCAGTCTATCTTTTAAAGAAATTTTAATTTCAGCTCACCAGTACTGTCTGTTTCTTTGACGATTGACCAGACCTACTTTACTTCAACAGCTGACCACGAAACTTTTACCCAAACTCCGTTTTGTTTATTCTCAAACGTTTGCTGAAATGATGCATCAGTTATTGGACAGGGCAGTACAGAACATTTTTAAATTAAATGTGAACAACACAGTTAATCATTACAATACACAGTAACATACATATCGCTTTTAAAGCTCAAACTTTAACTGTGAGCTATCAGCAACAGTTGTAATACTGTTTTAAATGATTACTACACTAAAAAGAATAATTTGAAGGAGAAAAAAAAGTCTACAATAAGAATAATCATCATGGATTGGTGTTGATTTTTTTGTAGATATAAAGGCAGTATGGGCAGCTTGTCGATTTTTTTTTTATAGCAATAAGCCGCAAAACGCAAAAAGTCGTAAAAAAACAAACAATTTGCACCACTAAAACAAAGGCAGAGTTTGCTGCATAAATATGAACATACGTAGTGAGCTATATAAAATATATTTTTTAAATATGATAATGTGTGTTAAATGTAAAACCAAACAGGGGATCAGACTTCGATGCTTATTTCAAGCCGAGAAAATTAGTCTCGCATCGTAGATCTAATTCTCAAAAACAGGTTGAAATTGTAACTCATAATGCATACTAGAACATTATAATCCGTTTTAACTGTAAATAGGCAAAAAACGCAAATCTGGCTATTTACAGCTAACTGTAAATAGCCAAAATTACGTTTTTTGGCTATTTAAAGTCAACTGTAAATAGCCATTTTGACGTTTTTTGGCTATTTGCAGTCAACTGTAAATAGCCTCTGCCAACATTTAAAGTTAAATTGCCCTTGTCGATAATTTGCGGACACCAAAAACTAGAACATCCCGGTACTTGTCAAGTTCGAAATATTGATATTTTGCCCTCTGTTGTAATCCACTCGTCATCGAATATAGAAACATACGTATTTACTAGCAACGATTATGAAATTGAAAGAGAGAGTATTTAGCAACGACAGAACTGTTTAGGTTATACAAATTCCTAATTTGAACCGAATCTGAATTTTAAGTCTCGCCATAGGCTTGTCTAAGACAGAACAATTTGACCGATCAGATGGCGGGTCTTAGAATTCAAACTTACAGGAACATTCAGAATTACAAGTGAGTATACAGACCTAGAAGCTTTCCAAACTTTTCTTTTTTTTAACAGGGAAAGAAAACACTTTTACCCCTGAAGAAGATTGAAGCTGCTCAGTACGTAATGGGGACAAGCATCAAAATGGTGAAATCAGAGCGAAAGAAATTTGTAAGTTTTACCCAGTAATTTTCACATCATTTACTTATACAGGTCAGTCTTTCCCTTTTCAGCCTCCGTGGCTCAGTGATTAAACTTGGGTTATAATCAGGAATTTCTGAGATCGGGTGGATCTTACGGCTCTGGTCTCGCTTAGAATTCAAATTGAACAAAACACTGCAGGGCCCCATCGTAGTATTAGTGAAACACAAGAACGCCATGAATAAGCGAGTTGATTCCTTAGTACCCGTACGAATCGAATACTGTTGAAAGTGGAAGCACTATTCCGACATTTTGTCTCTCTCTAACATGCTTTTCCAAATGGTTTTAGCAGAGCATTAAAATCTACTGAGTACGGGTAGAGTTTAAACTTCCGCCCATCTCGGTCGTGTTTGGAAGGCCGATTTGTCGAATTATTTACTCTTACTCTTATACAAATTGTACAAAGTCCTTCTGAGTTTTCCTTTAGGAAGAACTGCCAATTTTTGTTGTTGTTGTTTTGGGAAATACTAACCTCATTGGGCGTGGTTTTAACTCTTCCTTGAAAGATGACTATGTTTCATCTGAAGCCTTGAATCATCATAGGATGGAAAAGAGACATTGTTTTTGTGTGTGATTTTTTTTTCATTGGAAAATAAAGGATGGGTAGGATTGGATCGGATAAAATTTATGATATGGTCGGTCTTGCAATTTTACATTTTTATACTCATTTTTTAAAGGCATAATCTTGGCTCTGAAACTTTTTATTGTGGTCTTTCAGGGTAAAGGTACCGTGTTGTTGGTAATAAGAGCCTTCTGTGCCTGGATGATATTTTTTGCTGATAACATTTTGTACACTGTTATGGACATCATTAGAAGACATAGTAAAGTGGACTACAAACAAACAGGTAATTCTGTTTTAATAAAGGTATACAACAAACGCAATGTAAATCATAAAGAAGCTTGACCCATTTCTTTACAAATTATGCGAATGTTTAAAGTTTAAAACCCCTGCAGTTGATAGCTTTTGAAAAGAGTTGTTGCTTCTAACAAGTCACTGTTCTTTTTCCATAAAGTATTCTGTCTTTTCTTTTTTAAATATTGATCTCACTTTCTTGAAAATTCTTATTTAGCGTAATTTGTGATAATTTTTGACAAGTCTCAGAATTCTAAAAAAGCTGCACAAACCCCGTTTATGTTACAGTTTTTTTATTCATTCCTGGTCAATTTAACTCTTTGCCACACAGCAAAAATGTAGATTTGTCCAAGTAAAAAGCATTTGCTGGAGACAATTTAAATATGGCTCCAATTATAGAATTTGCCCTTGATAGGTTAGAAAACACTGTGGGAAAAGGAGAAAATGCTGATAACCAGCATTTTCTCCTTTTTCTCACAATGTTACATCTTTTGATAACAGATAAATGGATGGATGAATGGAGGCATGCATGCATGGATTCAGGTTTTAGTCATTTGTTTAAATCATATTAGCTAACTCTATATTTTAGGTCTTAATTCCCTCTGTTGGCAATTATTTCTTTTATTTCAGGATTCAACCATATTAACGTCACAGTCATGGGAACTGGATTTATGAGTAACATTGTCCGTCTGTTTATAAAAGGTCTGGATTCGAAACATGAACTGAACCAGCTGACTACGAACCTCGGTGAGATATCGCTTGACTTCCTTGTAACTCAATGTCATAACTATTTGAGCTATGCCATGGCAAAAGGGGGCTTAATGCATCGCCGTGATGCATGCTACCAAGCAAGTCATGATCACGAATTCATAAAGTCCTTTTTGTCTAACAACCAACTGAATAATGAGATAGACTTGTCCTTTTACATACAGAAAAATTAACCAACATCGCAAACTTTCGGCCCAGGTCAGCCTCTGTGGACTGCGCAGGCTGACCTGGCTCGATACTTTCGCAGATGCATTAAGCCCCCTTCTCACAGAGCATAGCTCAAGTATTTGTTTCATTCGTGTCAAAAGAAGTCTAATTCATTGGCCAAATGACAGCTAAGTGGAAAAATGTCCTTTTTTTCATGGCATATACCTATTTCCGGTTTATGTCACGCTGTCTTTCTGTTATGCTGTCTTGTTATCTATCATAAACTTTCTACAACATAATATTTCAGAATGTTTACCCCGACCAGTGGCCATGGAAAAGAAGTATTACTACTATGTTTTTGGTATATACATAGTTATATGGATATTGACAGTTCTAGACGCCTATGCCTTGAGACTGAGGAAACTTGTCGCTGGATTCTTCTTTAGAAAGGTATAAAAGGCTTATTTTGAATGACCGATCGATTTGTTCTTTTAACCCCTAGCCTGCTGAGAAACGACTTTAGGTGCTTTTGCAGGCAGTGCAGATCAAGATCAGACTGCAAAGAACATGCAGTCTGATCTGTCCGAGAAGGAGATATTTTTCACAAAAAAAAAAAAAGTTTGAGATGACAACATTGATGTTTTTACTATCGGCTTGAAAGTTTCATTAATTTATTAGCAGCTTAAGGGTTAAGGTAATACACTTGCAATGAAACTGGTACAGTAATAAAAAAAGTAGACCAAAATAAAGCATTTTATTTTTCGTAATTTTTTTCATACCGTTTCCAACCCCTGTTTTTTTCCTAATCATTTTAACAAGGATCCCATTATAACAGATATAGCTTTTCCCCATTACCCATGTTTGGAGAAGGGCCAATCTGTCTATCTAGATTTTTATTTTCTCTCTAATGTCCTAGATTAAATATTCCTTGTGCACAGAAGGACCGACAACTTGATCATCATTATCATCATGCAGAGGTCTGTTTAGCCGCTGACAGCTTTTGAATTTCTATATTCAGCTTTCTATATTTAGCCTCTGACAGCTTTCGAATTTCTATATTCAGCTTTCTATTTTCAGCCTTTGACAGCTTTCGAATTTCTGGTTTGAATTATAATGAGAACTGTGTTCTTTTTTTTAGAGAGAGAAACAGCGGATTTTACACCTGTATAACACCATGTTAAAACGTCGAAAGATGTTTCAAAGGGACACTATCAGAAAACTGAAGAAAAAGGCAAAAAGGCTGCAACTGAAGGCAAGTCGATCTTTCCGAAAACTTTGAATCTGTTCACAGTTCGCGTAGTTTCGTCTTCCGTCCTATTTTCATTTACTATATTAACATTATTTTAACAAAACTGACTGTGGTTACGTCATTTAATTGTGTATGTTACAAAAGTGGACGATAGCAAACGCTGTCGACTAAAATCAGACGCTTCAAAACCCGCCGTCTTATCTAGGTCCACAGTATTTGCCCTTGAAATCGATCACTGTTGTCCGCAATATGACCTACACATACATGTAAATGTAAAGCAAATACTTAAAGTTCCAGCAGAGGCCAAAAGTAAACAGTGGGGTGTTAAAATGCATCTGAATTTAAAGCATACATTCAAAAGTATGGAAACTATTGTGAAGATGGTAATCTGTTACTGTACTGTCAGCTCAAGTGTTACTGAGGCAGGAAAATGGATTTTGAAACCAGGAAAACGCAAACAAAAGATAGAGCGACCTGGTACCTTTTGATGCAGTTTTAGAATTAATTTTCCTGTCATTGACTAACACTTGGACCGACTACATACGATAACAGATTGACCTCTTCTTAATAGTTTCCTTGCTTTTAGATGGTACGATTTAAATTTAAATCCATTTCATAACTTCCTTTGTTTACTTTTGGCCGCTATTGGGCATTTAAAGACATCTTATCATTGCATTATGTCTATATACATATTAAATTCTCAAAAAGCTGTGTTATACAGGCTTAGATGGCCTACATGCAGGATGGTCTTTGTTTCCTCTCTTCGGATGGACTATCAAATGTTGGTTAATAAGAAGGATCCTAATAAGAAAATAGACGTTTAAATAA
Organism: Tridacna gigas; assembly: GCA_945859785.2. NCBI lineage: Eukaryota > Metazoa > Mollusca > Bivalvia > Cardiida > Cardiidae > Tridacna > Tridacna gigas. The sequence continues at coordinate 42,582,441 of OX244030.2, read as the reverse complement.
AGATGAAGTACTTAGATAAAGACAACTTTGTTCCACTAATTACTGAACTAAGTCGACTTCCACGCCCCATCGCAGACTACTTTATTAAAAGTTTGTGGGAGTAAGAGTAATTGCAATAAAAAGCAAAATTAGAATCCAAAAGTATTTTTTCTGCTTTTAAAACGATGTTGTTTCTTTTAAATATTTGGTCCTTTGTGTAATTTGTAAATGTATCGTGCATGCCCCAACCATTATACAACCGAATAAACCAAACACACAGTTTTAGCCTGAAACGAAGACCCTAGTAATTGTAATTTCAGTGTTTCTTTTTTCACGGATGTTTTATCAAAGACGACGGTGCAGATCAAGTCCAGACTGTACGTTTAGTGCAGTCTGATCTTTCTCTACTCTTGCAGCCAAGACAACTAAATTGTGAAAGGTCCGCACAAAATAGCCTCTGCACTACAACCTTACTTCTTTGTTTCTGTAATTTTCTCGGTAGGTACGGAGCGGAATCCTGTATGCGCTGACAAAGTCCTTGCCAGGTCTGTGTTCCTGGCTACGTATCTTTTCCACCGCTAGAGCCCGATGTATAGTGTGTGACGAGACGGAAAAGAAGAACTTCAAAACTTGCAGTAATAGTAACTGCAAGTTCAAATACTGTTCAGAATGTTGGATAGATTTAAAGGTATATAAAGGGAAGAATAATTTTAACCAATAGTGTTTAACGACTAAAACGGATTTTCCTGTCAGGAAGACAAAAAACGACCCAAACATTGCAGTGTCATAGATGTTTTCCTCACATTATTTTACAAGAAAAATGTAGATAGTGAAGATTCAAGGTCAGATTGCACTGCGGCACCGTCCGCCGTAATACATTTGAAATAATATTGAAAAAAGCGTTAAACGCCATACAGGCATTGCCTGCTGAACAACTTTAGTTATGCTGTGTAATTATAAACACTTTTCCAACATTGATCTGTCTCTATTTGCAGGGCAAATGCTACGCTTGCCTGCCGCTTGATGAATTCAGTTCCACGGATACAGATGCTACTACCGATGATGATGATAATGATGCTGACGATGTGTAGAAAGGTGTCTTACCCGAGTTAACATCCCGGAACCATATTCACCAACCAATATATATAGATTCATAGTCTAATTCCTAAAAAAAAAAAATTCCAAGCATCACAATTTCCGATTGGCTAAACCAAAAGGTTTAGCCAATCAGAAATTGCGTTTCTTCCGAAATCTAGAAATACAAATTAGAATGGTTGGTACATACGGACCCTGATTCATTTCATAAAACTCGTGCTTATTATGTCCTGCAGAATTCTTTTTCTTGTCTCGCACAGAACACACTTTTGAAAACATTGTAGCAAAAGAGAAGTGCTCGTAACGAGCTATTCGTGTTTTAAACACAATGCTTTTCATACATATTTATAAGTGAAGAAAAGCCTCGCATTAGTTTAATTAAAACATTTATTTTACATCGATTGTGAAACAAGCTCTTACAGCTTATATTAACCCTTAGGCTCCTAAGCGCGACTCATTGACCTTTTCGCGGACACTGTAGATCAAGATCAGACTACACAAAACGTGCAGCCTGAGCTTGTATCTTCACTATCCGATAAGAGATATTTTACCCCCAAAATGACTTTTAAATAGCAATATTTGGGTTTTTACTATCAGCTTGAAAAGTTTCATTTCTTTATTTAGCAGGTTACGGGTTAAACATTAGTCCCTTAGAATTGCACAAATCCGTTAGGGGACATAAGTCAGTCAGAAATTTCTATGAGACAGTAGAGTTATCTTTCTTAGTTTTCAGTCCAGAGATTGTATTACATGAACTTAAATTTCGATAGTCTAGCTAAAGGGGAACATAGCATGTACTCCTTTTAAAATTCCTTTTAACTTGTATTCTCGTGTTTAGCGCCATGCAACAGACAACTTTAAAAACATGTCTGCAAAAGGAGTAGTTGCTCGTAACGAGCAATTTCTCCTACCGTGATTGTTTCACTTGAAGTCACACATTTCACATATATATAATCTCTATTCTACCAGGATGAATAAAGCAGTCCTCAATTTTGACTTTAAGAAATGATGAGAGGATTGAAAAGTCGATAGAAACGTTAATATATATTTCTTACTTTTTAATTATGTCAAACTGAAAAAAAGGCAAAGCGGCAGTTCTGAACAGTCCAAAACAGCTGTTGCACAGAACTTGCAGTCTGAGCTTAGATCTACGCTTTCCGTTACTTCGTTACATGCTCTGGCCAAAACAGCCTAACGAATCAAAATTTAGGGTGTTTTCCCAGCAGATTTTTTTTTCATGAATTCAGCGCGCGCTTTGAGGGTTCACAACATCAGTGTTTTTATTTTCTTCTTCGTCTGAACTAAGTAAATAGAAGCTGGGCAATTTTATTAATCAGTTACCGAAAACTGAGACACAGAGGAGGCGAAATTCTGTTTCATTCAACATCATCAGAACAGTACAGGAGTTTATTTCAAGACATTTACACAGTAGATCTAACTGTAACATTTGTATATAGTCAGAAAAATAAAATCAACAACAAAAATGAAATATAATAATATAATAAGATCTTGAGCGAGCATGACGACGAGAATGACACATACAGGCCCCCATAAAGTACTTTCAGCAAGTTGTATAAAATACGTCTCTTGTAATTTAACTTTTACCTAACAGACTTACTAAACAATACGCGTACATAACTACCGGATAGAAAGAAGAAAAAAAGACTGTAATAAATTAGTCGTATAGGTTTATGGTGTTTTTTACGGATATCAAGGGAATCTTTGATGAACGTCCTACAACGTGAGAAGAAAATGTTGTACCGCTGTTTAACAGAGAAAGACAAAATAAAGTACATGTCCTTACAGTTTTTTGCAATTAAAAGATAAATCCCAGTATGAGATAGATTTCAGTCAAAGGCTATGTTTTATATTTTGACCCTTACCAAAACAAGCACATGTTTTAATGACCCGAGAAAAAAAAAAAACGGCTTTTGAAGACATTGTGGGCAAAGAAGAAAATGTTGGTAACCAGCATTTTCTCCTTTTCCCATAAAGTTTTCTACCTTTTCAAAGACATACCCCATCATTTCTGCCAAATTTATTTTGTCGTATGCAAAAGCCTTTAATTTGGACAAGTATGTTGTCTGTCGTCTGGCATAGAGGTAGGTACAGGTAATTAGAAACAACTTCTACATATCTGACTTTTTTTTTTTCGTAAGTTTTCCACCTATCGAATTCGAAACTGAAACCTATATGTAATAATCCAAACTTTTAACCGAATTCGATACACTATATCCGTCTTGTTGAATTAAGTAGCAAAAACTTACCTACACGATAATCCTAGCTTTAATCGCAGTCTATATGGTTTCATCACGTAAGCACTGAAAGAGAGACAGACTGACAGACAGACAAACAGACAGACTGACAGAGAAGACAGAGAGAGAAAGAGAGACAGACAGACAGACACACACACACACACACACACACACAGAGAGAGAGAAAAGAAGGTTCAGATTAGTTTTCTGCGGTTAACCCTTAAGCTGCAAAATACATGAAACGAAAATTTCCACTTAATAGTAAAAATCCAAATATTGCGATTTCAAAGTTGATTTCACCGTAAAGAATACCGTGCACGTTTTGTGCAGTCTGATCTTGATCTTCACTGTCCGCAAAAGCCCACTGAGTCGCGCTTAGCAGCCTAGGGGTTAATGAAATACAGTTAAGCCTGTTTTATTGACCACCTCTATCAAGCGGGCAACCTGCATTAAGCAAGCACATTTTGTGTTCCGGGAGAATGCATATATCTTAAAATGTACCTATTCTAAGCAAGCGCCTCTCATAACCTGGCAAATCCAGTAGGTGTTTGCTTAATGCAGGCTGGACTTTGCTTGACTTCGACCCAAATTAGATGCAGGAAACTGTAGATTTCAGATCAGAATTCAAGTTCGGTGCAGTCTGATCTTGATCTTTACTGTCCAAAAAATTCTGCTTGACAACTGTAGCGTAAATTAACAAAACCATAAAGGTTACAAGTTATTTTGGCCGTTGATTAATAATTATCTGCAGCTTAAATTATTTGCCCCAAGTGTTTGAACTGGCCATTAGGTGAATGATTGTCTTGTTGGGGGCAATTGAATTGTGTGGTATAGACTCTTTTTTCAGCATAATAAAACTGGTACTCGTCTTCCAAGGCCAAAACATACGGCGGCACTGAAAAGGAAGGTGGCGTTTCTGTTATAAAAAGTCTTAGCTTATGGTGCAAATTTAACTTTTTTACCAAAAAATCCCGCCTTTTAACGACCCTAAAGAAGGCTTTTGAAAAGATTGTGGGAAAAGAAGAAAATGCCGGTAACTAGCATTTTCTCCCTTTCCCACAATCTTTTCTACCCTATCAAAGACAGAAATTATCATTTGCATTAGTTACATTTAATTTCCCGCTTGCAAATGCTTTCAATTTGGCCAAGTCCGAAATTTTGTCGTTTGATACAGGGTTAGGATGGTCTATGATGTTTGATCTCGACCTATGTCGTCTGTAAGTACTACTTACACGGCCTTCCTGTATGGTAGCGAAATAGGAAATGATGCTAACCTTTACAGAGCCAAGCAGGACTTATGTAGTGTTTGTAGACCGTGGTTATGTTGTAAACTGTGTTAATAAGTATCAGACTGTACAGAATTGCAGTCTGCTGTTTGAAATCCAATTTGACGTGTCCTTATCATATTACTAGTATATTGTATTCAAATTATGTCCAAATAGTACATCGTTATCACGTGGTTTTTGTTTTGGGCAGTGCAATATTCATTATATGGTTGTGAAGTATGGGATTTTGGTGATTTAACTTCTATTGAAAAAGTCCATACAGATTTCGTGAAATATATTTTACAAGTGAACAAGAATACGCCTAATGCCATGTTGTGTGGGGATTTAGGAAGATTCCCATTGTCAGTAATTGTGGAGAAACGTGCTATTGGCTATTGGTTTGATTTATTGATAGCAAACAACACATAATCTGCAGTTCTTTATAATTTCTTAATGAATTACTACAATGCACCGAATCGGCAACTGAAGTAATTTGAATTTTTAAAAAGTACTTCAGACAGTTGTGGCTTAAGCTTTGTTTGGAATGGCCAGTCTTATACTGGCTCAAAAACAATGCTTCTTAAAAGAGTTGATGATATACTAAAATCTCATTTTTTTTACAAATTTGGCACTTGGATTTGATGCGTTCCCAAAAATGTATTAATTATAGAATGTACAAGTACAACATAAATTTGAATACTGCTTGAACGCTTTAGATGGTAAGCTTCTCCAGCCTATTATTAATTTTAGGTTTTGTAAAAATTATCTTCCAATAGAAAAGGGGCGTTGGTTAGGTATAGAAAGAAGTGGAAAAAAATGTGCAAAATGTGTTCGCTAAATGAAGTTGGTAATGAATTTCATTATCTGTGTCGGTGTAGTGCTTTTGATAATAAAAGAACACATATTCTGACGAGATCCCAGTGTAGAAATCCGAATGTCTATTTCTTTAGAAATATTATGAACACAAATAGTTCCAAGAAACTAACCAAACCAACAATTGTATTGAAAAATGTAAACTATCCACCTGACTTCGTCCCTATATTTTTCATTAATTTCATGAGCGGAGCTAAACTGTAAATATTTTTCCATTAGTTGTTTGCGGTCTGATCTTGATCTTTGTCGTCCGTAAAGCCGCTAATTTCGGCCAAGGCGCTGAAGGGGTTTAAATGGCTCCTTCAGATTTCCTCTAGCTTTTCAAAACTAGCTCCTGAATCGTACAACTTGTATAGAGAGCGGTATTTCTTGTAATGCAAGAAATTTTATGAAAATCAGACACAGTGCCATTTTGCTCTCATTTTCTTTTTCCTAAGAATTTGCATTCCGAGATTGGGAAAAGACAAGAAAGTGATTATTTAAATTGTCTTTGACGTGAAATAATTAATCAATTTGATTTGTTGAATGCAACAACTGTAAGATGAAACACCAAACGAGATATGTTGAATGAATAATGGTTATTCGATAATTGAGACAGAATTAAAAGGACAGATAATAAACATTTCACGTGAACCGAGGTGATGCTGTTCAAAGTGTTTTTGTGGACGGTGTAGACTAAGATCAGATATAATTTAATGCAATCTGATTTTTATTTATAATGGCCTACTTTTTAATTTTGGGGGAAATCGTCTGTACCTGGATCTCTTCCGTCGACTGAAAATGACGATTTTCATTCCTGTGAAGCACAATCGTGCAGGATAGCCATCCCTTTATAGGCTTATGCCTTTCTTTCCCACAGTGTGCATTTCAGATAAGGCTTCTAGCTCTGTGCAATCTGATCTTGAATATACAACGTTGGTATTACTTTGTGCGCTCGTCTGGTCAAAAGAACCCCGAGACAACCCTACTGACTGGAAATGTCGTTTAGTACTTAACCCTTATCTTGTTTTATATAAGCCATGAAACTTTCAAGCCGATAGTAAAAAAAACCCAGATTTTCCTATTTCAAAGGTTTTTTTGGAGGAAAGATATCTCTTTATCGGACAGGGTAGATCCAAGATCAGACTACACTTTCTGTGCAGTCTGATCTTGATCTACGTTGTCCGCAAAAGGTCAGTGAGTCGCGCTTAGCAGCCTAGGGGTTAATGCATTTCGAGGAAATATTATAAAATCAATTTGTCAAAACTGTTTTGCATACAAATAAGAAACGAGAAGAGAGATTTACGAGTTCGACATATCCTGCCCATTAGACGATATTAGAATTTTCTATGGCGCTTGAACTCTTTCAGTACCTCAATTAATCAACTCATCACCCATAAAGACATTTTTTTTCGAACTGTCTGATTGCGTTCGAAAGTTGTTTATGAATGGATAAAAAAAATGCAGGGGAAAAATGACAGTTTAGCATTTTACCAAAACATCCAGTGTTCTTGCGACCCTAAGGGAGAAAGCTTTTGAAAGCATTGTGGGGGAAAAAAGGATAAAATGCTTGTAACGACCATCCTGTCCTTTTCCAACCTTGTTTTTATAACCTTTTAACCCTTCACCACACAATCCCGAGTCTTAACGACCCTGAGAAAGAGACCATTTGAAAACATTGTGGAAAAAGGAGAAAATGCTAGTAACCAGCATTTTCTCCTTTTCTCACAATGTTTACTACCCTATTACAGTCAAATTCGGAATCATTATTTGGGTTCCACTTAATTCTGGAAATGTTTTCAATTTAGACAAGTCTAAAATTTTGTTTTTTGGAAAAGAGTTAAAGAATTACTTCTGCAACCAGTTCAAAGCTGAACAAGTCTATGAAATTTATCTTCTGGGTCCGTATTCACCAACCAATCTTGAGAACTTTCTCAGCCTTACTCTTCAAAACTATCTAAATTTGAAAGTAACACAATTCCTGATTGGCTAAATCAAATGGTTTATCCAATCAGAATTTGCGGTACGTTTTTAAACTAGAATAAGACAAAGAATATCCTTAAGAATGCTTGGTGAATACGGGCCCTGATAAAGAGTACATTTTGCTGATAAATGGAAAAGTCTAAATGCCAAGGCTACAGAGATAAAACACTGGGGTCGGATTTATGGATCACTGCACTGAAACGTAACATACAAATCCGTGATTAATTCTTGTCTTTTACCCTTAGTACTTTAGGTAATCTTCAGTTGCTTTTAGGGACGGTGTAAATTAAAATAACATTAACTCTTTGCCATAAGGCAAAATTTTAGATTGGTCCAAATTGAAAGCATTTGTAGACGACAAATTAAAGGTGACCCAAAAGATGAAATTTGTAAATGATAGATTAGAAAACATTGTGGGAAAAGGAGAAAATGCTGGTTACCAGCATTTTCTCCTTTTCCCACAATATTTTCAAAAGGTCTCTTTTTCAAGACGTTAAAAATCGGCACACAACGTGTAGTCTGATCGTGGATCTACCCTGTCCGATAAGGAGATTTCTTTCCTCCAAAAACAACCTTTGAAATAGGAACATGGATTTACATTGTCCGATATTTCTTGGGACATTCTTGGTACTAACCTTGAAGTTGCAATATTTAGTTCTTTCTTCCTCACTGAACAAGTCCATGTCGTTTATGGTCTGTAGATCTATATCTAGGTCTTCCCTATCAGCGCTGAGCATTCCCAAAGTACGTGGGCACAACGTGTTTCGTTAAACAATTAGGCTGCTTAGTGCGACCCAAAGACCTTTTGCAGACACGGTAGATCTAGATCAAGATCTATACTTGGATCTGTACTGTTCGATAAGGAGATATTTATCTTTCAAGAATTACCTTTGAAATAGCATAATTTGAGGTTTTACTATTGGCTTGAAAGATGAGTTTCACTTATTTAGCAGGTTAAGGGTTAACTCTTTCACTGTCAGTGCTATGCTACGTAACTTTCGCTGACGGCGTAGATCAAGAATGGACTGCACAGAATGCGCAGTCTGATCTTGGATCTACACCGTCCCCTACCTGATGCTTAACTAGGACCAAAACTGCCTTCAATTACACTGGAAATCTACAGTAAGATCTGGCAAATAACCGACTTCAGTTAGTTGGTATCGAAAGAATAAAAACTGAAACCGTTACGCCCCTTTTTATCCCATAATTACTTTGTTTTTGTACAAATCGCGGACGAGGGGAAATCAAAAAGTTTTGAGCCTCTCATAGAAAAAAGCCAGTTATTCAGATTCAAACGGCTTTATTTTTCAACACAGTTATCTTTCCTACACTACACACTTGTTCTATCTTGTTTGCTAGTCATTAACTCTTTGCCATACGGCAAAATTTTAGGCTGGTCCAACCTGAAAGCATTTGCAGACGACAAAGGTGGCCCAAATGATGAAATTTGTAAATGATAGGTTAGAAAACATTGTGGGAAAAGGAGAAAATGCTGGTTACCAGTATATTCTCCTTTTCCCACAATGTTTTCAAAAGGCCGATTTTTCAAGTCGTTAAAAATCGGGATTGTGTGGTAAAGGGTTAATATCACAGCAGCGGTCAAATCATTGTCACCATTCTGACTTGGTATCATCTCTTAAGCCCCCTCTGCCAGGGTAAAATGCTTTCAACCAGCGTTTGATAATTACAGAAGAAGGAGAAGGCTCCCCACATACTCGTACAGCAGTAAAATCGCTCTTCAACCTGTTTGGTAGACTGATATTCCGGGACCAGAAACTTTATCGCAGCTCTATAGTCAGTCTTGTCCATTTTGATAACTCACTGGGCATATGTTCTTTCAGCAAATCGTTTTGGGTAAGTAATTACAGCCAGCAATATGATCCAACATGTAACCGTAACATAAGATTTATTTGGTAATAAAATGTGACAATTCATAGCCAATACATACGAAACATTTAACGACATGCAAACAGTAGCTAACATGTTCGTTGACATAAGGCACGAAGCTTTGTACTCTCTGAAAGAAAAATTCCTGAAGCTAAAATTTTTAGATATTCCCTCATATCTAGGAAGTTCTTACAATAATTGATTTGCGCACGTTTCGACTCCTGATATATGTATCGCTTCATAAGCAATTTACTTCGGTATAAAAGAAAATGATAACATATTCCTGTTTCCAGTATATACCCACTGTATCCAGAATCGAATCAAAAAGACATAAATACAGACGACTTGCAAATTATATTGTCTAGATATACCATGATTTATAATCCTGCAAGATGTGATTTTACAGATGATATTGTTATCGCAGTATATCTATGTGATACATCGTCCCTCCTTAGTGAATACAGGCGGAACGTTGTCTGTCGTGGCTTGTCTCTATGACCGGTTCTTAACCCTTCGGCGGCTAAGCGCGACTCAAGTACCTTTTGTGGACAGTGTAGATCAAAATCAGATTGAGCAGAACGTGCAGTCTGATTTTGGATCTACACTGTCCGACGAGGAGATATTTTTATCCGAAAAATGATCTTAAAATAGGAGAATTGTGGGTTTTTACTATCGGCTTGAAAAGTTCCATTCAGCTAATTTAGCAGGTTAAGGATTTAGGTGGAACATATTTGTTTGCTTAGACATCTGGATTTTTAAATCATTATAAGACTGGTGGAGCTATTAACCCTTTCCCAAACAAGCCCTGGTTTTCACGTGTCTGCAGTACAAGTATTTTGAAAACACTATGGGAAAAGGAGAAATTGCTCATAACGAGCAATTTCTCCTTTTCCCACAGTGTTTTCTACCCCTTTTGAGAACTTTCTGCCATTTTCGTCAAATTTAAAATTGTCATCTGCAAACTCTTTCAATTTGGACCAATCCAAAATTTGTCGTTTGGGAAAGGGTTAACCAAACAATCCCGAGTTAAAACGAGCCAGGGGAAGAAGGCTTTAAAAACATGTTCTTTTTTTTTACCATTTCAAAGGCAAGTTCCATCGTTCAGAGCCACATCTAATTACATGTAGTTGTCTGCAAATATCTTCAAAAAATGACAAGTCTGAAATACGGAAGTCTGGTAAAGAAAATAACTAGACATTGAATGGAACCACCACCTCTGTTTAAACCCTTTCGGCGCCAAATATATGAGCCATACACCGGCAAAAGGGGGCTTAAAGCATCTCCGTAATGCATTGTACCAATCAAGCCATCACATAATTATGGATCCATAATAGCCACTTTTTAAACAACCGACTTTTTCATGAGGTAGAATGGTCTTTGGAACAGAAAATAAATTGACCAATAGCGAAAAGTTTCGGCCTAGGTCGTCAGTTGCATTAAGCACCCTTTTCACAGAGCATGGTTCATATAAAAGCGAACTTTGTCGACGGCTGAAAACATATACGTAGAATTAAAAATAAAGGAACCCTTGTATTTCATCTTGACGTAATTCTTTAATTTACCTAAACCATATAAAAGATCTGGGTCCGTATTCACCAACCATTCTTAAGAATATTCTTGGTCTTGTTCTCCAAACTTTTCCAAATTTGAAAGTAACACACCTTCTGATTGGCTAAACCATTTGGTTTAGCCAATCAGAAGTTGTGTTACTTTCAAACTTGGAAAATATTGAAGAATAAGTCTGAGAACTTTCTTAAGAATGGTTGGTGGATACGGACCCTGGAATCAAGTCAGTATCGGGTGTGACCTCCATGTGCAGCAACACCTGCACCATACCTGGTGGGCATACTGGAGTCGGCGTATCGTTGCTCTAGGAATCGGCTGAAATATTGAGAGCTAGAGTCAGCCTGTCATGTCATGTCAGAAGAAACAAGTAACAGGGTTCCCTTATTTTGGAGACTACGTATATGTATATATACAATCAACTGAAACTCCGAAATGTTGTTATCTTAAATGCGTATGCTGATCTTAACGGAGAGGATGGTATAGATCCAAGTCTGATTTTGATCTATTCCGTCAGTAAAAGCCCCTGTTTTCGCTTATAGCGTTCAAAGGAATGACCGATTTTGCATGTTTCATAGCGTGGTAGACTTGTAATTTCCTTTGTATAGGTGCTGCACAGCCAGACCCCAGTTCTGGTGAGACCAAGGAACATGTCAATAGGTGAGGTGTCCCCCTTGCATGACTTAAAACTGTTAAAGAGGTGTAAATCATCAATAAAATATCTTATAGACAGAATCGTGGTTTACGCCGCTTTCAACATTTTTCAGTACAATCAAGGTAATATCTCACATATTCTTGTATGTCTTTGGTTTCACCAGAACCAGACCAGTGCCAGTGCTTATAAAACTTGAGTCCATGCTATGCCGAGTTCGTGCTCGAACTTACAATCTCATTTATGCTTAAGGACGGTAGGAACATGTGAAATGAAGACTTTGATTCAACAGACTGAGACAGAGAAAAGGTCTGCAGGCAGATGTTATTTCATGAGGTCTATCATATAACATTTATACAACTTAGAAATTTCATGCTCAACTGAGTTGAGCTTATAAGCACTGACCCAAAGCTCTTGGTCCGTGATTATAAAAACTTGAGTCCATGCTCAGCTGAGTTTGTGCTCAAACTGTTTATTCTGTTAGCGTATCTACAAGTTCGACAATGAAAAATAGACTTGTTTGATAAGAAGAAGGAAAGAGAAGTTCGAAAAATTAAAAAAGGAGCTCTGTGAGGTATACCATTTCAATTCGGTATGATTTTGAAATTTCATGTTTAGCTGAGCTGAGCATGAAAATAGCTGAGTTGGCATAGGTGTTATAATCACCTTCAATGATGTGTCTTGCTTAAAGATACTCGAACGAAAGTATACATTGCCTCGAGTGAGGATCAAACCCGGGACCTCCAGGTTTCAAACCCTACACTCGCACTACTGGGCCACACAGTACCCTTCCTCATATAAATGAGACTTTCTCTGGCAAAGGAAGGCATAATGTACCCCCCTAATGCAGTATACAAATCAAGTTTTCACATAGTTATTGATCCGTTAAAGCTATTTTGTCTAAAAACCGACTGAATCATGAGTAGAATTGTCCTTTGGCATGCAGAAAATTGATCAAATACAAAAAGTATCGACCATGTCAGCCTTAGCAGTCCGCGCAGACATGGGTCGATACTTTTAGCAAATGCTTTAAGACCCCTTTTCACAGCGCTTTGTATATTTCTTAGAACATTTAATGTTATACAAACAAAACTGACAGATTTGAAGTGATCATGATGAAGTAAAGCATTTTAATGGGTATCGTCGAGATTAACCAGTTTGTTTAGCCAGTCAGAAATTGTGTTCCTTCAAAAGTTTAGATTTCTTGAAAATTGGAATTATAATGCCATCGGTGATGTTGGGTGAATACGGAGCCAAGTGCCACTCTGAATAACATTCTTAGTCGGTCTTTGTGTAAGTTTTAAGAATTTCCTAAATTTGAAAGTAACATAATTTCTGATTGACTAAACCTAATGTCTTACCCTATCAAAATTGCTTTACTTTCTAAATATAGAATTAATTAAAACACGAATGCAATTTAGAAGGGTTGGTGGATAATGGCCCATAATTCATTCAGTTATGTCACAACGTATAATTTGGTTTGTAGATTTGAGACAGCAATCTTGTTGCAAATGAGCAAACATTTATTGCCCTTATCCAAACAATCCCGAGTGTTAACGACCCTGCAGAAGAAGGCTTTTGAAAAAAAAAAAAAACATTGTGGGAAAAAGAGACAACGCTGATAACCAGCATTTTCTCCTTTTCCCAGAATGTTTTTTACTCTTTCAACGGCAACTCAGGAACTGATCTGTTGTCTGCAAATGTTTTCAAAATAGACAAGTCTAACGTTTTGTCATCTGGTTAAGAGATGGAGGAGAAAGACACTTTGGCAATAAATGTTTTCACAGAATCACAGAAAAAAATCTGACGTCAAGTCAACTGTTATTTTCAGGAAAATCATCAATCTGTCAGTTTTGACTGACAATGCATGTAATGCACGTTCATTTTCATTCTTATGCCTCGGCGATGTTTTCATAAATTGTATTGGATTCTTTTGAAGCAATTCATTGAGTTTCTGCAGAATTATGATTGAAAGAGCTATCGACAGTAAGCTTAACAATTTTATGGACAGACAGGAATCTTTAAAGTCCTAAATGAATGCAGCACCAGTCAACCGCACAAATGTTGTTCCAAATTACTGACTTCGTTCCCAAATAAACAAAAAAAAAAAGAGTGTTATTTGTGACAGCGACATGAGAGTTGTGATACGGAAGTAGTATAAGGAGCTAGCCTGGGTCAGACCGACCCAGTCTAGCTCCCCTGAGGGAGATTTTGACCCAGGGTACCTACCCCGGGTAGGTACCCTAGGTCAAATTCCGGTCAATTTGGGAAATTTTTGGACGATTTGGGTAAAAAAATGGCTAAATTAGTCAAGGTATTGGTTATCTCCCCTGATTAGAAAATAACCCAGTCTAGCTACCCTGAGGGAGGATTTGACCCAGGGTACCTACCCTCAGGGTAGGTACTCTAGGTTGGTTTCAATGGATCAGAAGTCATTGACAATTTGAAGAAAAAAGATAGATCTTTCATGGTAGATGGTTAGCCCTGAAAAGGGCTGTTTTGTTTGGAGATTGTGTTTTTTATGCACAACCTCCAACTTTCCCGCAGGCCGGACATCTGCTTGCTGCTCGCCTTCTGAGCCTTCTCATTTGACTTTCGTCTAAGTCGAACTTCAACGAGAACGGCGGCTCGTCATCATCATCCCAACATTCTGTTGTTGGAATGACAAACTCCTTCTTCTTCTCTCTATGCATCTCCGTCAACTGCCTATCCATCTTTTCTAATTTTAGATGGAGGGTCTCTGCCACCCTCATCAGATTTTTCACGGTCTTTCTAAGATCTTCCATCGTGAAATGAAAATGATGAAATAGAGTCGGCTTTTATAGCTTTTCAGGAGGATTGACCTACTTGTCTCATGACGTCATTTTCTCCTATATTTTCCCGCTTCAGCGTTTCATGTTTTTTGACTCCGAATTAACGTTGACCAATCCATGGCTTTGTTACAATTTCTTGCTCGGGGGCAGAAAAAACTAGAGTTTGACTATCTTGTGTTTTTCCGACTATGACTTTTCTGAGTTTAATTCTTCTGAGAGAAAGACTTGACAATTTGAAAAAGTTCTTTTCTTGGTACATGGTTAGCCCTGAAAAGGGCTGTTTTTTGTGTAAAATACACATTTTTAACCTCTCTTTTCTCTATCCATATTTTCCGCTGGATATGGGATCTGTATCAGATGCTCCACTTCATGTTTGATACATCTGATACGTTCTCTTTCTTCTAACCAGTATAGGAATGCGAGGATAATTGTCAATCCAAACATTGCGAATATCGGCTTATCTCTACGATAGTTGAGTAGTAAATGGGAGTTTTTAGTGTTTACATTTGGTAAATGTTGATCAATGCATAATTTGTTACATTTTTCTTTAGTGTTTTGAGTTTTAGTTGACAATTTTGAAAGAAAGATCTTTTCATGGTAAATGGTTAGCCCTGAAAAGGGCTTTTTTAGAAAGATTTAATGAATTGTCAAGACCTACAATTCTTCTGGACGAATTACTGGGATGATTTCACATCCGCAGAATTCACAGCAAACTGTAGATCCTTCATCATCATCAAAAAATCCTTCATCTGGGTCTGGACAATTATGCTTCTGACCAAGATAGTCCAGGAGTGTAAAGCATTTTCCACACTCTATCTGACATCTGTTTGCACAGTGAGGACAGAGAAGAATCTGAACCATACTGAAGCATTTATGTTTTTGTGAGAAAAAACATCGCCCTTATATAGTTCACAACATGGATTGACCTACTTGTCTCATGTTTTTAACTCCGAATTAACGTTGACCAATCCATAGCTTTGTTACAATTTCTTGTTTGGGACAGAAAACTAGAGTTTGACTATCTTGTGTTTTTTCTGACTATGGCTTTTCTGAGTTTAATTCTTTTGAGAGAAAGACTTGACAATTTGAAAAAGTTCTTTTCTTGGTAAATGGTTAGCCCTGAAAAGGGCTGTTTTTTTTTTTTTTTTTTTTGGAGGTTGTGATTTTTTTCAACTTCTAATGACAACAACCGAAATTCGCCTGGCATACGGGGCATACTCCAACTCTTTTTGTGATTGTCATTACTCCGTTATTGAAAGTTATCTTTCTCCCAAATTTGACATCAACTAAAATAATATCAGGTGTTGTCTTTAAGAATAGCTGAACTAATCTTTCACCGAGATCTTTGTACGGTTGTGATATACGGTGTAGTTGTACGAGCTGAGTGTTTAGTAGCAATATCTGCTGTCCGACATCTAGATAGTCTTTGAGAGTCTCACGCAGTTGATGGTTGATTTCCTCCATATTGTTCTGTTCCATATTGATTTTTTAACTCCCGAACTGGTCGAGAGCTGAGAGTCGAATGATGAATGTATTGGGAAATATCAGCCTTTCTTTATACGATAGCAGGAGGCTTGAAAAATAAGAGCGCGGACCTGGTGGAAAGCATATACATTTTTTTCCCCAACTACGTTTTCATGCTAATATAGTAAAAAAGTTATGACTCGTAGCATGGGAAAAAATGTAAGCAGATTGGAGTCTTTTGGAAAAACAGAATGAAAAAACTCGACTGCTTTTTGAACTTTTTTATTGAACAGAACTGAAACAATGAACATATTTACAATAAACTTAAAAAGACAAAAAATGAACATAATATCAATAAACTGTTAACAATAAAAAATCATTTTTGAAAATGTTTTTTCACTGTTTGTGGGGAGAAGTCTCTTAAATTTTCTTGTATAGATTTCCATAGTGTTGATTAAACCACAATGATACATTTCGATCGTTTCGATGGTGTTCCGTTGAGAGAAATTTCTGTTGAAGATATTTCTGTATATTATATCCTCTAGCAACAGCATCCAATGCGAAGATACAGTAAATTCCGCAAACTTTACCCTGTAGACTCTGAAGAGTTTGTCGGTTGTATCTCCACGAATAAGAATGATTGTCTAAAAAGTTAATAATTTCTGGCTCAAGTGGTGGTAGGCCGTAGGGATCAAAGTATAGTACATTGTTATTATTATCAAATATCACGGCTACCCAGTGTTCTCCTGGACCGGTTGATTTCTCTGTGTTCACAATGTAGGCTTTCACATGATTGGGTTTTTGTCGAGGTAACTGATCTTTTGCACAGACTTTTGCCTGTAGATTTTTTATCCATGTTCCATGATCCAATATGTATTGAATTTCAGAAGTATACATTTTCTAATCACTTTTCCAGGCTTGTTTTACTTTGTCACACCAATATTTTAAGAACGACTCCGTGATATCAGATAGAATGTTTTGTTTTATATTTCGCCAAAATCTATAGGCTTCCACATAGTCAGTTTCATCGAGTTTCATTTCTATGAGTTCAGGATACCATTTTTTCATGATTCTGTATGGATTTAATTCCTTCATGGCTTGTTCTATGAACATATCTGTATGTTCTTGTCTATCCTTGAATAAACATAGTTCATGCTGTACTTGACTGGGATGATCCACTTGACATCCGTAACACTCGTTGTGAACTTCACTGGCTATTAGATTTTGTAGTTCTTTAATCATATGTTTTTCAAAGCTGTTGTGAATGTCATTTTTCCGAGTAGAAAGACACTCTGAGGTGGAATATTTCACTTTTTCTGCTTCTTTTCTCAGTGAAATAGCAAATCTGACTCCCGACATTGTTTATTAGTCCTGAAAAGGACTGTTTTTCTGATATATCTTTCAAAAGTTAATTAGTCCTGAAAAGGACTGTTTTTTCAATATGATATTCTTTAGTCCTGATAAGGACTGTTTTTTGTGAAAGCTATCTTTTTTTTTTGATCAGAGAGTTTCTGTTGATTTTTTTCAGGATTAATAATCTGTGATGATTTCTCTCAAACTGTTGATTTCAATCTGATTGTCAAATTCAGCAAAGACAATAACGTTGATCACTGTTGGCAAGGCTTGCGCGAATTGAAGTTCAATGCGAAGACTTCCAGTTTTTATAGGATGAAGTTGTCCTTCTTCACTACCTTGATCAGGTGTCAAATCGTACCCCCACAAACAGTATCCACCAACATAGTCTTCTTTAGCAATATCAAATGATTTATTGAGTCCTAAGGCTGAGACAGCCTGATACATAGACAAATATGATTTCAAATACAATCCATTTTCAAAGTCAGGCTCAAAGGGTCTGTTATGAATACTGTGTCCATTACATGATACATCTATTTTTGACAGATTAAAGTGTTGAAAGAAAAATGGATTGTTAGCATAACCCCCATTATAAGCAGCATTTGTTACCATTGCAATGAAAACACGTTTTGGAAGCAGGCCTTGAAACAAATGATCTTCAATTTTAGACTGAAGTCCATTACCGATAGTAAACGTCTTTACTTCTACCCTACGGATAGGAATTTTCATGTTTTGCTGAGCTATGAGATGATTTAGATCATTTGCAACAACAGGCAACAATTCAATATTTCGTACATGAAGACTGACCGTTTCCATTACAATTTTTGCATCTGGTGCAGCAGTACCTCCTGTAAGACAAAAGTTTGATGAAGATCTGTTTAATCTAAGTCTGATTTCAACTCCATTAGGTAAATATTTTTCTTGCTGAAATAGATCAAGATGTAATCGTCCGAAAAGCTCTGCAGTTCTGCTTAGTCCGATTACACCGATTCTGTTTACTAATCCAGTATTTCCCGCATCATGGTTGAGTGTTTCAAATTGCCCACTGGTGTCTTCAATCCAAAGTGCACCAGCTTTCAAAAACGTAGACTTGCTGTCAGCATTATAGGATAAAAGATTTTCGATATATGCTCTGTACGGATAGGTATCTGAATTACTGCTGATTAGTTTATTATTTAGATACAAATCGACGCTGCTAAACATACTATGCAGGAAATTGTTTACAGGTGCCACATTTGAACCGACGTCTAAATTAGTACCGTCGGCTTTAACGATTTTGAATTTGATATACAAATACGATTGTGACAAATCTGTCCAATGTTCGGTTTGAGGTGGTATGATGAATTCTATCGGTGAATTGCTTGTCAAAGATGCTATTGGAAAATGTTCAACCCATTGACTTTCTTGCATCGTTGTCATTGTAGGTGGTACAGAAAGAACATTGAGTTCTGATTTACTGCATTCACAAGATCCGTTTTGCATCATTTTTATATAATATATATAATATATCAATCAAATATATCGAGAGTCCTTGATCTACTGTAATGATTTCTTTGTCTTTTATTAATGATCTTGCCTTTGCGAGATCGAGAAGATGAATGACGTGTCTTTTGTGATTTTCTTTTATTTATCCCCGGTATTAACTGTTGTGCTAGATCATGAATGGCTTGTTTTCCCCTTGAAATTACAACTTTTTGGGGGTTTTCACCACGTAAAAGGATATCTCTTGCCGCACCTAATCCTTGTCTGATTCCTTCTTTTTTTACAGCATTCAACCCAGATTTGACCAAGGGTTTAAGCAATGGAGTCACTGTTTTAAGTGCTGATCTAAATAGGGAACCTAGTCCGTAGCCATACTGATGTTTTTCGCCGCGATAAACTGGTAGCATTTTTTTGATCAAAATATTTATTTAAATATTTATTTGTCAAATATTTTTATTTTTCTGTCTGAAATGTAACTTGACGATTGTCTTACCAATAATAAAATGAAACGGTATGCCAGAATCCCCTGTTATTTGAATGTGAATAGTATCGAAATCAGATTTCGAAACGGGGACGTAATGCGGTAATGTAATTTCATGGTTGATATGTTGGGCTTCATAATTATTTTCACTTGATATGCTTGGTTTGAACGGAAGAACACGAAGTATGGGAGCCAATGTATCACCCACTATAGTGTATTCAGCAACATCTGAATAAACATCAAACAGATGATTGTACCCAGCATCAATGTTAGGACTGTATTTAAATACATCTAAAATATTTCTACTCGAAAAAATTATCTCATTTTTGAATTCTGGTGATCCTCCCAGTTTTAAAAACAGCTGTGGATGAAATTTGAATCCGGTTCTTGTTATATTTGTGAATCCCAATTTCGGGCGTTTGCTTGAGGTTGAATAGCTAATAGACACCCCGATTGAATGCTTCTGAAAGATTTCACTTAGGTTATTTTGAATCAATTCTTCCATTACCTCTATAACATGTTTTGGTGAAGTGTAACTACCCGGTGGAAAATTAAATCCAATTGCCCATTTTACTGCTTCACCTTTTGCGTTTCGTTTTATTGGAATTATCTTCATATTATCTCTTCTTTTATCTACCGCTGCTGCTGCATTGTATAAATTAACATCTGCAGTTATAATTTCGAACTTCGCTTCTTCTTCAGTTATGTTTAAAAACTGAGAGGCGGTAATAAGATGAACTAATCCAACTTCCCAATTTTCCCTGTCAATATGAATTGTTTTTGGTAAATTAACTTTAAAACAGCACTGTGTGTTGTTTGGATAAAGTTTTATGGAACTATCGCTAGGTAGAGTAAGATAAAACGAATTCATTTTTAAAAATTTTTTTATTTAGTATTTTTTACTGTCAACGAAGTCAACCCCACTAGTTGTTTTTTGTCCAGACTTTGTGAATTTTAGCCCCGGAGATGGAAGAATATACCCGAGTGAACTGCTTAACAGTATCAACCACAATTCACGATCTTGACTTTGAATACTTAAATGTACTATCGAGGTTGCAATAATTGCGTAAATGACTAATATCTGTGAAATATACGTAAACTGATTCTTTGGAACACGATTTCCACAGCAGTTGTAATTTTTAGTACTAACACTATCGACACTTTCTGTCCCAGTCTCAATGTTTGACTGCGAATTTATCATAATTGTATTGTCTTTTTATTTATAAAAAAATCTTGTAGATAAGATTTTTTTCCAATCAAGATACCAAATGGGATTCTGGTATCCAACTTTGAAATTTTTTTGAATAACCTTTCCAATTGACTTTTATTTCTTTGATTATTTTTTTACCCTCACGTCTTGTACGTCTATCAAGAACTGAATCAATTTCATAAATTTCATCATCTTTTATCAATTGAAGTTCGTATTCATAATAAGTCCCCAAAATTTGTTCACCCTCTAAATCTTTTATTTTATAGGTGATAGGTGAAAATGTCTTGTTAACATGAGTGATTTCAAATATTTCTTGAGTCCAATTTGGTAAATAACCCTTATCAAATGTACGTTTTGTTTTATTGATACGAACACGATCTCCAATTTTGAATTTTGGCTTTTTTGTCATTGCAATTGTCGATAAACGTGGATACAGATTTTTCGAAATTTCTGCCTCATTTGATTTTGTTACCATTGCAGGAGATGTTTTGATACTTCTGTGAAAAGTATGATTGTAATTCTTAACTAAAGAATTCAATACGTCAATGTAACGTCCTGTTTTCTTGTACGTAAAGTATTTCCACATTCTCGTTTTTAAAGTTCGTTGAAATCTTTCAACAATACTTGCTTTCGTCTCTGGATTTTCAGTGGTAAAGAAATGAATCTGATTCTTTTTCAAGTATTGCTGAAACAGCCTGTTTTTGAATTCCGAACCTTTATCTGTTTGAAGTGACAAAGGTTTTCGATTTGATTTCTGAACAATAGATTGAAATGCTCGAATCAAAGTTTTTCCCATCTTATTTGGAATAGGGATAACCCATGAAAATCTTGAAAACACGTCAATTATACAAAGTAAATATTTCTTGTTATCATTTTGTCTTGCTAAATGTTGCATGTTAGCCAAATCAGCCTGCCATTGATAGTCTATACCACTTACAATAGTTTTTCGTCTTTTGAAACGACGACAAATTGGTTTATGTAAGGTATAGGTGGATTCACCTCGTAACCACTCTTGAACATCTTTGTATCTTATTCCTTTCAAAACAGATTTTGCAGCGTGATACAATTGCTTTATTCCAGTAAATGCGACAGTACTTTTTGGATCATAAAACAATTTTCTTAACACGTAATCAAGTTTGTAATCAAGTTTAGGCTTTACCAGGATTCCCATGACTGAAGCGTTTTACGGCTAGGGGTCTTTTTTATAGATTTTGGTGGAGTTAACAACTCTTTAGTATAGAATTGTCTCAGTCTTTCTCTTTCTTCGGGTTTCATGTATGGAGATGATTCTTTTATTCTTTTTGCAGATTTTCTAACACTTCTTGTAAGCGATTTTCTTGCACTTTTTTGTACGCTTTTTGGCGTGTGAAATAAGTGATCGGATCCACCGTAGGATCCTTCATCTTCGCTCGCTGATTTACTCAGTGATTTATCTTGAGCTTTTTGCATCCATCTCCATCTATTTGAGTTACCAATAACTTCTCGCGGTATATTGCTTTCGTGTAATGCCTTTGAAAAAGTTTTCCATCCTCTAGGTTCAGTACCTTTTCTCTGACGAATTGTATCATTGATAAGATCGATGATATTGGAACCATGAATGCGTACACCTTTGTATGACACGACTCCTTGTTCGTCCCAAGTTAAATTATTGTTATCTTTTATCATACTCAAAAGCAACTCAGCTTTTCTTTTCATGGCTTTTGGTACGCTTTGCAAAATTTGATCATGCAAGGTAACAGATGCTGATTTCTGTATACTATCATCACTTTTTGTCGTTGGAAGTGAGTTGAACGAAGTTGGTCTTGCTTTTTGAAGCGAATTTTGTAACTTAAACAAAGTTTCACCATACCTTTGAGCCTTTTCTGTTTCTGACAAATCAGTGCTTTGTAAAATATGACCCATATCCTGCCGAAGATGTGCTGCATCCACAACTTGTGGATTGGGTGGTAAACGAGGTTTATGATATTGCTCGTCTTTCCAACGATTCATATTTTCTAAAACCTGATAAGGCACGATAACCATTTTTTTAACAGACATGATGCGATTTTTATTACAAGATTTTTTTATCTATAAGATTTTTTATCTACAAGATTTTTTATCTACAAGATTTTTTTTTATCTATAAGATTTTTTATCTATAAGGCTTTAAGAGCCCCTCCTATTCCTCCGATAACGGCTTTTCCTAACAATGGTAATAATGCAGGTGCAAGTAATGAAAGAAATCCACCTTTTTGATTTAATATTTGTTTTTTATTTTTTACAGAAGCCGATTTCGAAGCTAAACGTCTGATATGTTGTCGGCTTGAATACAATTTCTTCTTCTGAGCTGATGATAAATGTACATTGCCTTTTAAAACGTTATGACAACATTCCGATATACATCTTATCACTTCTGGTGATGAATCTTTTACAAGTTTTTTACGTATTTTTGGTGTAGCCTGCATCATGGCCATAACCATTGAACCATGTTTTTTTATCAGAGGCGTTTTCCTTTTCATGTTGACTTTAACTCGATATCGGATTAAATGATAATACAACGTCCATGTCGCTATCATTTATACTTGATGTTTTTAACATACTGTTTTTTACAAAAGAAAACTTTTTTAACATACTGTCTTTTACAGTCAGAATTACTTTTTTAAGAAAACTGTGAATAGAGAGCATCAACCAATGTATCAGCGCTAGCCATGGACGAATCCACGGGAACGGATCTTCCTTTCCCAAGGTCAAGCACCTGATTTTTTTCGTCAAGTTTATATCTTCCTGTGCCTATGTTATATCGTAGCATATCTTCTATCATCCGTCTATATTTTCTTAATCCTTTTTTATGTTTAGCCAATGTATTTGGAGACCAAGCGACGGATGGAATTCTTTGAAACGCTAATTTTTTGCCTGGTAATATAAATCTTGAATACTTTCTTTGGTAATTCCGCATTCTTTCACCAAGTATTTCCTCTCTAGATTTTGGATATTGTTGATGTTCTGAAATGGTACTTGCTACAGGGGTTCGTTTTCGGGTAGTAACAAATCTTTCATCAATCGTAATTGGAGCATGCTTCTTTGGTGGAGCACGCTTTTTCGGAGATTTTTTCTTTTGAGATTTTTTCTTTGGAGATTTTTTCTTTGGAGACTTCTTCTTTTGCGGAGCACGCTTTCTTGGAGATTTTTTCTTTTTTGGAGATTTTTTCTTTTGCGGTGCACGTTTTCGTGGAACACGTTTTCGAGTTTGTCTTTCAACTCCAAATTTTCTGATGGTTTTTACTCCATCCGATCTCAGTAAGCTTCTGATAATAACACCACCTAGAAATCCTCCCCCTCCAGGTTTTAAAATGATTTTACGTTTACTTTCCTCGTCTATGGATGGATCTGCTAACCGTTCAATATCTGTTCTATGTTTTGTCATGTACATTGTGGTTTGTTTTGGTAATTTGATTTTATTTTCAATGATGTTTTGCGCAGCCAACGTAAACCATTTTAAAATTTCTTTTAATCCTGCTTTTAACACAGCTTCTCTTTCATGTCTATCGGTTTGTTGGCTTAAATTTCGCAAAGCAGCTAAAACTGAACTCGGTGTGGATGGTAAAGCCATGTTTACTCACGGGTGTGAATCATAAAAATGATTCATGTTCAAAATGTGATTCTCTTTTAAGCAAGAATTTTGCATAAAGTTTTTTTAAGCAGGAGAATAAATAATGGGTCCTCTTTCATCTCCTTGTGTACGCCAACGATGAAATATATCTGCTCGTAGTCTTAATTCTTTATTTGTTTGTGAATGAAAATCTATGACTAAATAACCATGATCCATCGATGTAGCATCTTCATAAGCAGGTAACAAATGTGGGGCTTGCATTTGGTGAGCTAGTGTTTTAATCTGATTCTTATCTCGTTCATTTCGAAATAAAATCATATATCTGGAATTAAGACTAATGGTTCGACTCGATTTCGATTGCTGAAACATATTTTGCGTGATGTAAATCACACTTGCATTACGATGGTGTCCTTTTCTTGTAAACCAAAGTTTAATTTTTTCCTCATTTTTCTCACCCAACATATCATCAAAGACAATTAAATGTGGAATAGATACATCACTGACAATTTCGTTTTCATCGTCAGGAATTCCCTCCACGAATTTTAACAATTTGAACTGTGAATTGAACTTTTCTTGCATAAGATTGTAAGCATGCTGCCATTCTTTGTAACACCAAACAACTCTTTCAGGAACGATGTTGAACAAGTCTTCTCGATAGTCAATTAATTTATGAACGAACTCTGTTTTTCCGCATCCACTCGGTCCTGTGATGAAAATATTACAAGGGTGTTGAAATAATATGGATTGTACATCCATATTTTTTACTTTTCTCGTTAAAGGCTATTGATAAAATGACAATATCAATGAAAATAAAAGCATTTTTATTGAACATTTTTTATTGAACAGAGGTGAACAATGAAAAAACATTTTTTTTACAATGAAACATTTCTTACAGCATAGCATATAACATTTTTTTTTTTACAATGCAAATTCACAAATACCGCGATTTTTCCACTTGTCTTCATGTTCCACAACAGTTTTGTGCAATTGTTCATTACCCAAAAACAAACGATATACACTGTCCAAACCACTATATTCACACGTTCCTCTAATTTCAAAGACGTTTTTGAATACTGCTTTTGACGAAAGAGTTGAAAGTACGATTTTTTCTGTGACATCTCTATCAAATAGGAGATACCCTTCCATGATATCCACTCCTTCTGCATTATCTCTTGATTTTGTATACCGTAAGTAAAAGTTAAACAGGACTGATTTCATTTTCAGTAGATTCAGATAACTTTCTTCTGGTCTTCCTATGATAATGAATCGCCATCGACTTGTGGCTTGCAACTGCTTAGTGAAATAGTCACTTTTCCACAAACAAGCTGTTAAATAGCCTTCGATAGTGGTATCGAAATCTGACTCAGTTATCAGCATTGCAATAAAGTCGTGCATGCTATACAACTTACAGGATGTTTCTCCTTTTGCAACTCCCTTGTGCAATTTATCTATCCAAAGTTTCACACAGTTGCATTTAATGTTAAACTGTGTTCGTTCATCGAGCGTGTGTTGTCGAACAAATTCTCCATAAACTTTTTCACGTAGCTCTATTGGTAACGGTAACACAGTTGCCATTTTTCACCAAACGTCTAATATTTTTCCGTCTTACTTTATCTGTTTACCGCAAAACAATGTGATATAGAAATTTATTTTCTCAGACTTTTATAACCATAGGGCACAGTATCAGTAGCATTTACAATAACTCTTTTGGTGTATACAGAGCGAAACGTTTTTGTCTGCGGTTCGCTGGTCACTGTTCTATCTCTATGTCTTTTAATTTTACAATCATACTGAATTTTGATTTCTATCGTACGATCCAAAGCACATTTTGAATAGGTATCGAAATTCACCACCTGCTTGGTATTGTAATCCAAAGTAATTCCCTTCACTTTACATTTACTTATCTCTTCTCCATCTTTTGTTTTCATTTTGTAAGCATAATTTTTAGGTCCAAGTCCTCTGAATTGGGTAATTTTACAGTCAGGCTCTTCATCAGTCCATTTTCCTAACCTACTGTTAATAATGGGAGGATTCCATAATTCAGGATCATGAATGTACATACAACTATCTGTATCGAAATACAGAACTCTATCTTTTAACTTTTCAAGAACGGCATACAATTCCAACCTTGCATAAGCTGTTACGTAAGACCCAACTACCACGTTGGCTGTAGCGTGGGTATCAATATGTTCCAATTTTGATTCATAGTTAACCAAGATGAATGGACAATCCTCGTCAAAGATTTCTACACGCTTTACAATGAAATTGGGATTGGTGACTAATTCGAAATATTTAGACGGATCACTGATGTATTCCGTCTGAGTCATTTTTTCACGCTGGGCTAATTTTCCCAAAAGACAGTTCAACATAATCTTAGCAAACGATCTTCTCCCAGGGTTTTTTTTAACACAACTTGGATCAAGACGAACCCCTTCTGCCTTCTCATATTCACAAACGAATTGATCTTTTTCCGAGTCTGATTGACACCAATTTGGGTAACCACTGGCTTCTTGCTTAATTTTCAAGAAATTATCCACATAGCCTTTAAAGAATTGATCCGAAACAGAATTGAAATGCCAGATTTCATACACTTGTATTAGCCGATAACCACAGTCAAGAGCTTTGAACAGTTCAAAGGTAACCCAAGTTCCAACCAAAGTCCTCTCTTCTTCACCGTGGATACAAATGTTTGAACTTTCTTCTGCACATTTCATACAAAGCGGAAACATCATTTTATTGTTACAGTGAACTGGAAGAACGGGGTGAAATAAATCAGTTGGAGGTAAAACTTTGCATTTGATTAAACCCTCATACTGACGAATATTGTTCATGTTAATATTCTCACTAGACAAAATTTCTGGCTGACCCACAGGATAGGATTTATGTTTACAAACATAAGGGTACAGAGAACAGATATCAATGTACTTGATTTCTTTCTTGCTTTTTTCATCAACATCGTAGCTAATTTTTATTGCATTACATCTTCCCCCAGACAATCCCTCCCTCGGATCGATGGGGTCCCAATGTGGATATAACTTTTCAATGAGTTTTTTGTACTCTTTATCCTTCATCTTAGCATCGAATTCGTGCTCCCAAATGTACACTACATTATACCCCATTTCTTTGATATCTGCTATACGTTTAAAAGTATGTTCGTACAATTCAGACATGGGTCTCCCATTGATGGGGTTGATCTGTTTTCGATCTGTATAACATACAGGACAACCATGATACAAATCCCCAAGGAATTCATAGACAGTGTTTGATTGACGGTGAAAACCATCTACAGTATATCTTCCGATTTGAACTTCCCCACCATTTTTTGCATGACGAATATTAATACCTTTTTCCTGAGCTACGCTTTGAATCCAGCGTATCGCTTTCATAGAAAAACGACGTCTGGACGAATCTTTACTTGAAATGATAGCAATTTGATTTCCTGGCAAATATTTGCTTCGCCAGACTTTGTTACAGGCATCGGCGATGGTAATTGCCTCTAAAAATGGACAAATACCACCCTGTTCGATAAACAGCTTTCTGAATTCAGCACATCCCCGTCTTAGGATATCGACATCTGACCTACAGTACGATTCCATCTCTTTTTGAAAATTGAATTCCTCACCCTTTTGAACTTTGTCATTATACCAGACTATGAATTTCGACCTACCCTCTTCAGACATTGAGTCGGGTTTGTAATAAGACATATCCAGATATGGTCCAATATAGCTCCAAAATTCATCTGTATTTGCCCAGTGAGGAAAGTAACCTTTTTTCATTTCTTGAAGACCAAATGTGGCTGGAAATTTCGCCAGCCCAAAGTTCATGAAATTGAAGGAGTCGATCAGGCGCACACCATTCAATTCTAACTTCATAATATTGTTTCCATTCATGATCAATTTTGGAAGTTTTAACCCAACTTTGACAATATAGTTAAGAATGAACTGACCGTCATAACCTTTTAAATTATGGGCCATAGCTGTGACTCCTTTGTGATGTTTTGAAAAGAGCCACTTGCAAAATTGACTCAAAGTTTCTTCTCCTTGAAAAATAACTTCCCTACCCTCTTCAAATTCACTGCATGTAGAACAATGAAAATCAAGTGCTTTATCGATACAATCATCACATACTCTATGTGCTATACAATAATTTGGGATGTGCACCCCTGTGTCTTGTTTGCATTCAAAATCAAAGAAAATGAACTGTGGTTTTTTGACTACAGAAAAACTCGTCTCATCATTGCTGTTATGATTCGTCTTACTTTGGTAAGGTTGAATATAACATCGATGAGAAAAGTCAACAATTTTCTTACAGATATGGCACCGTTTCTTTCCATTGCAGATATGATCTCTCTTTCTGGTAAGATACTGTGCACCACATTTTGAACAGAGTTTCACTAATTCACAAATGGATTTCTTTTCTTTACCTTGAACATTTCTGTGATTTTCAAAGCATAAAACACTAAAAAATCGGCTATGACAGTAACTGCAAACATACTCTTTGGATTCTGATGGACATTTTCCAGCACGAAAACAACCTTTGCAGATTTTTTAGCAAGCATGGTCTTCCCGCCTGTTATAGCCCACATCACAGAACTCACAATAATATGTACAAAAAAAAAAACCTTTGATGGATTTGATGTAGTCATAATGGTTTTGATGGAAGTATAAATGTATGATCTTACTATTGGTTTTCACTTCTGGATGTTCAAATATTTTCCTCGTTTTGGAATGCTGGTCGTGAACTTTAATGACATAGTCTTTTTCATACAGAAACAATTGAATTTTTTTTAATTCATCAATTCCTACAGACTGTGTTGGTAAAACTCCAGCTTCATTCATCAATTTCTCGGCTTCAATCTTTTGAAGAGCGCGGTCTGAACGACGAATATTATTCCATCTCCTATTCCACGTTTCGTTGTTTTCACGTTCATTGTAGCAAATTCCCACAACAACGGCTCTTGCAAAACATAATTGATCATAGTTGTTAATTTGAATAATGCATTGTTTCTTCTTGGCAAAAAACTTTGAATCCAATTCCGACGATCTATATTTCACTTTTCCGCTACCACATGGAGGTATTGTATGCGTAATGTCAAATGTCATGAATCCGTCGTTCAAGACAAAATCTGTATTCGACTGTAAAACTCGTTCAATTTCATTCAATATAGTTTCACCTTGCAGCTGTTCTGTAACTAAAAAGGGAATATGAATCCCCATCTCCAATGAAGGATGATCGATGCTAATTCTAATCATATCTGTCGGGTTAGCATTTAACTTTCGAATGATTTCATGGGTAACATCGTCAAATAATCCAAGCAGTCTCTGGGGTGATAATTCTTCAAATTTCTTAAAACTCACTGACAATACATGTGATTCTGTTCTAAATTTTCTTGACTTCTTTTTTCCCCTTTCTATTAAGTCATATAGACTTTTCATATCCAAAGTAGAGCTGCTGTTTTCTTCTTTTTTATCCACGAACATATTTGGTGAAAAGATATCATCTTCACTGTCACTTTCTTCTTTCAATGGTACAGTTTTTTTCTTTTTTGGTAGTGGAAATGACTCGTCATCACTATCACTTTCTTCTTTCAACGGCAAAGATTTTTTCTTTTTTGGTGGAAATGACTCATCGTCACTTTCACTGTCTGAATAATCTACTATTCTTTTTCTTTTAACCATCGTTTCAGCTCTAGCTGAGAAGACAAAATGAAGGAAGCGAGAAAAAAACCTAACAATTTATTGACTCTTTCCTTGCAGTAGTGTATAAATAGAGACATCGACTGTGAAAATCTCATTACTCCTCTGATCAGTCTCAGACAGTACAGTTGATAAAAGAAAATGAGCGAGTTCAAACTGCAAAATACATCACCACTTAGAAAGAGGATGGCATTGTATGTTAATCCATACACCCACGATTATGAGATCAGCAATATTCCGTCAAAGTATCAAGTTAAACATAACGGCGTCTACGTGGGATCATTTTTATCCCAACTACATTTAGCAGAAAAAGATGTTTACCGCATGACCAGCTACAGAGTTTTGGATCAAACAACGATCGACAAACGATATGGGGTGGATGGCATGAGAACAAATATTTGTTTTACGTGCAACAAAACAGGGCATTGGGCCAGACAATGTCCAGAAAAAGAAAAGCAGACAGGAGAAAATGTTTTTGTCTATGTGGACCCGCTCAGCCATGACATCAAAATTTCACCAACAGCTGTCAAACTCCAACATATGAAATACGTCGGGGTAGTAAATTCATTCTGCAAATCATTCTGCAATGAAAATACATGGAAAAAAAGTTCACCACAGGATACATCATCCGTTGAAACTCAGACCGTAGACATGCAGACTGACAACACGGATATCAAGGATTCAGAGATCTGCAAAATAGCAGATAAATTAGAGACTTTACGGAAAAATCTGGACAAACAAAATCTCATAGATTCCACAAAAAACGAATTTTCTGCAGAGTCGGATTGTTCGAACGGGAAGGAAGAACCAAAAGATTTAGTGTTGATAGAAAAAAGACCAGAGGAAAAACGTCAAAATAACGAAAAGAAGAAAAAACGACAAAACAACAAAAACAACTGTTTCTTTTGCAAATCGACAAAACACGGGAATGAAATGTGTCCAGATATGGTATTAAAAAACAATGAAAGGGGAAAAAAACGTAAGAGTAAATGTGAATCTGACATTCCGAAGAAAAAAAGAAAAACAGTCTAAGTGAAAAAAAGTTTTTTCATTCATTTTGTATTTTTACAGTTCAAAGTTCTATGACATTCCGAAGAAAAAAGAAAAAAGTTTTTTCATATTTTTACAGTTCAAAGTTTCATTGTAATGAATATTGTACAAAATGTTCTAAAATAAAAAGTTTTAAATAAACATATAGGACTTGACTTTTTTTGTTTTTGACAATTTGAAGAAAAAAGATAGATCTTTCTTGGTATTGGGTAGCCCTGAAAAGGGCTGTTTTAAAATTAAAGAGAACGTATTCTTTACCATTTCAATGAAGGATACATTCTCATTAATTTATTTTGCCAACCGCGATGTTCTGTTGGCGGTATCAGCTCTGACAGGTCTGGGTAAATATTACCCATCTTAACGATTGGGGTACGAGTATAAAACTCATACCCTCGTCTTGCAAAGAACTCCCGAAGAGCTTTATGCTTTAGTCTCTTCCTTTCTTCTGCCTCGTCTTCTTTCTTTTCCATGGCCTCTTGCTCCCATTTCTCTTTCATTTCTTTCTTATTCTTCTTGCCACCAAACAGCCCACAGCAAAATTTCGATAACTTCATCGTGAAATGAGTTAATAAAAGAATAAAAAATGCTGTCTCTTTTATAGCTTGACAGGGGGATTGACCTACTTTGCGTTAGAATTAAAAGTGCGAACGTGGGCGAGAGCATGTAGATAGAATATAACGTACTATATGATCTATCTACAACGTCTAAGAGTATCAAATCCAAAAAAAATGTAACGAAACTAACGATTGGTTAACGTTAATTCCAAGTCAAAATAGGTCAATCCTCCTGTCAAGCTATAAAAACACCGATTTTTCCCATACATTCATCATTTTGACTCATAGCTCTCGAACATTTCGGAAGTTAAAAATCAATATGGAATACAACTTAAACGATTTCAACTTAGATGCTTTCCTTCCAGTGGAAAACAATGGAGACATTCTTTCATCGGCTATGAATTCAGCAAACATCAATCCGACGACTGTATTGGATAACATTTACGAAGAGGTGAAACAGTTAAATTCGAAACAAGAATCTATGCTATCTCGGATCTTAAAAGAACTGGAAACATTCAACAAACATTTGGAGGAGATTAAAACTTTAAACACAAACACCGAACGGTTGTGGAAAAACATTGAGACACTACGCTATCAAAGTCAGAGCATTTCAGCAGTTCCAGTAAAGATTCCTGTGGAGTTTGACTTCGATAAGACAAATCTTCACAAGCTAGTGGACTCTATCGTAGCTGTTGTGAAGAAAGAAAAACAACCAAAAGAAAATCAACCGAGAAGAACAACAAAACGAAAATCAGAGGAAAACGATAGCCATCTCCACAAGCGACGTGTTGACCAAAAGAGATCTTCACCGATACTGACAGGCCAGGGTAAATACGGGAAAAACATTGATAATTTCGATGACTTCAAAATCCCAAAAATCCCCAAAAAAACGAAGAAAAGCTGTCAGTAGAGAGAAAAAAACACAATCTCCAAACAAAACAGCCCTTTTCAGGGCTAACCATCTACCATGAAAGATCTATCTTTTTTCTTCAAATTGTCAGTGACTTCTGATCCATTGAAACCAACCTAGAGTACCTACCCTGAGGGTAGGTACCCTGGGTCAAATCCTCCCTCAGGGTAGCTAGACTGGGTTATTTCTAATCAGGGGAGATAACCAATACCTTGACTAATTTAGCCATTTTTTTACCCAAATCGTCCAAAAATTTCCCAAATTGACCGGAATTTGACCTAGGGTACCTACCCGGGGTAGGTACCCTGGGTCAAAATCTCCCTCAGGGGAGCTAGACTGGGTCGGTCTGACCCAGGCTAGCTCCTTATACTACTTACGGACTATTTTCAAACACACGTCCAGTACCACTTATTTGTACAGTTGACATAAAGGAGAAATATGTAAGAAAAGGAACTTGTCTTTTTGAATGTAATGGAAAGAAATATTAGTGTGTAAAGGAGCTATCGCGTGTAACGATCTTAGTCTCCTTTTCGACCTGTATTTTCAAAAAATCATGAGAGAGAGAGATATATATAAACAATGAAACTTTCAAGCCGATAGAAAAAAAAATTTTCCTATATATAAAGCGGTGTGCTTAGGTTTTAGATTTTAAAGACAATGCAGCATTTTTATAATGGTGCACTGGGGAAAAAATGTGTAGTTTTTCCCTTTGCCCACTTTAAGATCTCAAAACGTTATATATAAACTATGCCATGGCAAAAGGGGGCGTATTTCCGTGATCCATGATTCCAAGCAAGTCATTAAATCATCATGGATCTATAAAATCCATTTTATCTAACAACTGACTGAATCATGAGGTACACTGGTCCCTTGACATGCAGAAATTGACTAATAGCGAAAAGTTTCGGCCCAGGTCAGCCTGCGCGGACAGCGCAGGCTGACCTGAGTCGATATTTTTTCGCCGATGCATTGAGCCCCCTTTTCACAGAGCATGGCTCATATATAAAGATAATCATGTCTGGTATTTTTTTAGTGTTTTAACTCATGACCAGACTACAGAATGCTGTACGAGCGCATAGGTAATATTTAAAGCATTTGCAGATGCAAAACAATGTGGCCCAATTGACAAAATTTGTCTTTGACAGGAAAGAAACAATTACAGGGAAATTCTGATCACCGATATTTTTCTTGCTGTAAGATTTTTTTTCTTAATGCTTTACCAAAGGACAAAATTTAGGACTTGTTCAAATTGAAAGCATTTGAAGGCGGCGATTTAAATGTGGCTCAAAATATGGAAATTGTCTCTGAAATAGTAGAAAACATTGTGGGAAAATGGTGACCAGCATTTTCTCCTTTTGCTACAACGTTTTCAAAAGATTTTTTTTTTAGGGTGTTAAAACTCGGGATTGTCTGGTAAAGGAGTGAAAATGATCTTCCTTAGCATCATGAAAACGCGGGGTCGTTTGGAAAAGAGTAAAAGCGTTAAAAGGTTTGTGTAGCTCTACTCTCTGTATAATTATTCATCATGTTACTAGTCTTTGTCTTTGCCACGACTTACCTGGGAAATGGGTAAGATGTTATTTGCCGGATGTGTGTAATACGTATTTTATGCATGTTGGAATATACTTGTGTCGTGGAAAGACTTTTGTTGGTATCTTCATGAATTATGTATTTTGCCACGTCATTGTAAATATGTATAGGGGTATCATGTCCCTTAACTCCGTACCAAAGGACAACATTTTTAAGACTCGACCAAACTGAAAGCCGATGATTTACGAATGATGACGTACGTCTCAAATGATGAAATTTGTGTATGAGAGAATATAAAAAATTTTCATTTTTAAAATGGTGGTTACCAGAATTTTATTCCTTCCCACATTTTTTTTTTTTTTTTTTCCTCAAAAGCGTTTTCCCCCGAGTAAAAGCCAAAGATTGTTTGGTTAAGGGTTAAATGAATGGTAGGTGCATAACATTTAACAAGGATTTATATCATTGTGTGATAAAAAACTATGTCGTTAAAACGCTATAAATAAATTTATTATTTCATTCAACCCTAACAAGTTTTCCATGCTTTCCAAATTCAACCCTTCAACATACAATCCCGACTTTTAAAGACCATGAGGGGGAAAAGCTTTTGAAAACATTGTGAGAAAAGGAGAAAATGCTGGTAACCAGCATTTTCTCCTTTTCTCACAATGTTTTCTATCATATCAATGGCAAATGCATTTGAACAACATTTAAATTGTCGTCTGCACGTACTTTTAATTTGGAAAAGTGTAGGATTTTGTTGCCTGGTAAGGAGTTAAGTCGCAACTTCTCCTTTTCATCTTCTTTTCCATTGTCCCAACCTCCGTCTAGGTGTTTGCTTGAGTGTGTCTTAATGTCTGTCTGTCTGTTCGTCCTTCCCTCTACAAACCAGTTGGCGTGTTCGCTCTTGATCTCTTTGTTCGTCCCAGTATTTGTCTGTCCATACGACTAACTGACAGCCGAACTGACTGACTGATTGACTTTTTTTTTTTATACTATTCGATTTAGGTCTTTATTTCCTGTAATTAATTGCAATCTATCTTATCTCTTGTACTGTGTAAAGGATCAAAAGTATTCCAGCGATGGCAGTATCATTTTAATGTTAACTTTATAACCATTAGGTTTTTTCCCACCATGACGCAGTAACCAATGTATCTTACGCATTTCTAGAAGCGGGTACAATACTAAGCTCACCGCTCTGTCCAAACCAGTGGTTGTTTACAGAAAAAATACATGATGTAATTCTCAGCGACGAGATTGGAATGGTGAAAAAATATTGGCCGAACCTGTTTTGTCCTTTCAGTACTGGACTATATAAGCTACTTTCTGTACTGATAGAGCTACCAGAGACTGGCTTTTAACCCTTAGCTTTTAACCTTTACCTTAGCTTTAACCCTTACGCTGCTAAGCGCGACTCAAGGACCTTTTGCGGACAAGTGTAGAACAAGATCAAGACTGCATAGAACGTGCAGTCTGATCTTGGATCTACACTGTCCGATAAGGATATATCTCCTCCCCCCCCCCCCCCCCAACAACAAAACAAAATAAAAAAACGTTTAAATTTGGGCTTTTAATACCGGCTTGAAAGTTTTATTTCACTGATTTTACCTGTTAAGGGTTAACTATGCATATAAAGAAAGGAATAATATTGAATTCTGTTAGAATGAATTTCAGTAGCGTTACCTATAAGAAAGACACTTACTTGGATTCAAATGAAAGCTTTTTATGTCAGCTTCCCAGAGCCATGCTCTGGTAAAAGGAGACTTAATGTATCTCCGTGATGCATTATACCATGTAAGTCATCACATAGTTATGGATCCATAAAATCCATTTTGTGTAACAACTGACTGAATCATGAGGTAGAATGGTCCTTAGAAATGCAGAAAATTGACTAAATACAAAAAGTATCGGCGAAGGTCAACCTGCGCTGACTGCGCAGGTTGACCTTCACCGATACTTTTTGCAGATGAATTAAACTCCCTTTTCCCAGAGCATATATTTGCTTTATGTAGATCTGTCCCCCTCACTCTCATATAATGAGGTTATGATTCAGAAAAAAAAAGCTGCTCAATCCGTCTCTCATTCAAAGGGCTTGAACGCCAATGAATGCGAGGTCGATGTCTGGCTCTGTCAAAACTCTTTCCGTCAAAAGATAAGAACTGATGCCATAAGAAACACAATTTTCTCTCATCATGGGACATCGTTTCGTTTGAAAGCAGTCAGTAGCAGTCAATGACTTGAACGGAATGCTCTGTGCTGAATTAACTATCTACCGGACGAAAAATTGTTTTGTTTCCTCTCTCCTAAAGATGCATTTAACCAGATTCCTCTGCTCCGACATTTCATTTGATAAAGTAGCTTACTATGAAGTTTCTGAGTTCGAGTCCCATCGGAGTCTTTTTTGTTTCAACCGTTCTCCCTTCTGAGGATAAGCAGTGATGTTTATAGGATTTTTTTCCTCACCGTGCCTTCTTTCTACTTTCGGTTTTGGATTTGCACACCGGGTATATTGGTACGATCGCCTCTCCGGCGCTGGTTGTGGGAGAGCATCCTTGCAAAAGGCAACCACCTAGTACCGGTAAAACCCCGGCAATCTAATAGTGAGCTGTTGCAGTGGTGCTAGTGAGATATTGCCAAAAACGGCATAAAACACCGAATAACAATTGGCCAAAATTAAAACTAAATTATGCGTTGTCAATTTTTTTTGCAAGTGTAAAGCAGATTTTTTAATTTGATTTGAAATTATAATTTCATTTGAAGTTTAAAATTCACCGGTCTAGTTGCACCCTCGTTAACCCAGGTGTGAAGTATTACCATTCATCACTCCTGGGATATTCAATTGCGAAACCGTCGTTTCTATGAATATTCATAAGATTGCGAATTACACCCAATAGTCAGTCGAATTGTCGATAACATAAGGATACTCTCTAGTAGTGGAGGATAATCACGTTTCTTCCGTTACTATGAATAAACCTGGTAAAACCCACATCATTATTAACGAATATAGCGGCCACCGGTGGGCCTTCCTTTTGTGGCATTTGCCTTAAATCCAGGACAGACATTACAAATCCTTGTATACAATGGCTTTAAGCTGGAACTCTTTCGGGGTGACGCCGAATGTTTGTTGTAAACTTTTGTCCATGATGTTCACGGCCTCAGCCATATTTAAAGTATCGCCAAGCTTGATTTGAAACAAGCGATTTGATTGGTTATAGACGAGGTAAAAATAGAAATGATGGCATATGGTTGATAAAAATAGATGAAAATTTCTCACTGAAAAACTGAGATTACCAATCAAAATGCCTCATGAATAATTCATGAGAACGGGAAAACGTACGCGAGATAACCCAGGGGCGATGGATGTAGTTTACGGAATACATCGGAACTGGGTCATCGAGGATGGTCTAGTTGATGCGACGGAATGTTTCAGTAAATTAAAAGTGAAGAGTTGGATTTTGAAATTAACATAATTTTTCAATGATTGTTGAATACGACCCCTCTTATTCACCAAGAACTCTGAATTATATTCCGTTTTATTCTCAAGTATTTCCTAAAATTTATTGACCCAACTTTTGATTGGCTAAACCAAACAGCTTGACCAATCAGAGTTTTGGGTTACTTTCCAAATTCATAATAAGAGTATAAAATGCAATTATTATTTGTGAAAATGATCTCAGATGAATGAATGTGTGCATATCTATTTGAGGGAGAAAAATGTGTCTGCATCTAAAATGACGTATTCTTGACCGATTTTTTACGGTTAGTTTACTTTTTTCGGTAACTAAACACTTTTTTCGTAACATAATATTTTTTTTCTTTCTCTTTTTTTTTTACTTATTTATATGTACCTTTTAATATGCAAACATTTTTTTCTTCTGTTATATTTTTTGTCTTTTATTACTCTGCAGATGTCATGTTTTTTCTTGATGTGTTTCGCTGCACTGGCATGTCTTTTAACTAAGCTGTATGGTGTACCATGACGTAAGCAATTTCCGTGTCTTTAGGGTGTAATGTGCTGTAACCGTGATAAAGCTCTTCGCAGCGCCAAGTGTAATTGAGCCATGCTTTGTGAAAAGGCTGTTTAATACATCTGCAAAAAGTATCGACCAGGTCAGCCTGCGCAGTTCGCACAGGCTGACCTTTGTCGAAGCTTTTTGCTTTTGGTGTTTTTTTTTCCCAAGGACCAATCTACCTATTCAGTTGATCGGTTGACAAAATAGATTTTATGGAGATGCATTAATCCCCTTTTGCCAGTGCGCGTCTCAGAGAGTCTTATTAAAGGCTGGGATAAACGAGCAGACGGTGTGGATCCGAAAACTGAGTGCACGTTCTGTGCCGTCGTATCTTTATCTATGCCATCCGTAAAATGCTTCGTTTTCGCTTTTGGCGTAGAAAGGCTTGAACGAGAGTGTGTTTGGAAGAATTAATTATTTAATTGAAAAATGCTCTCTGAAAAGGGGGCTGGATTGCAACTGCGAAAAGTATCGACCAAGTCAGCCTGCGCAGTCCGCGCAGGCTGACCTGGGCCGAAACTTTTCGCTATTAGTCAATTTTCTGCATGTCCAAGGGCCAGTCCACCTCGCGATTGTGTCAGTTGCTAGACAAAATGGACTTTATGGACCCATAATTATGTGATAAATTGCTTGGTATCACGCATCACGGAGATGCATTAAGCCCCCTTCTGCCAGAGCATGGCCCAATTACTTTTTAATATAACATCTGTTATAACAGCAGCATATGACCATGGAAACAACGTCGTGTAATAGAGTCCATACACGTTCATGTGGAAACACAGTGCCAAATGGAGAAATCGTTCTTTACTAAGAAGATGGTCGTTAAAACTCGGGATTGGATGGTGAAGGGTTAAGGCTTGATTTCTAAGATTTATAATCATCTTCAATATTACCCTTTCCAGAGAGTTAAAACCCCAGAATTGTATCTGTATTCCTTCAGCTGATAGATAAATCTATGAAAAAGAATCAGCCAAATATTGCGGTTTCAAAGTTTTACTCGTTGAAAAAATATGTGTTTTTCAGAAACTGTGCGTCCAAAATCAAAATCCAGTTTCTATGCCATTTGATCTCTGTGTAGCTACACTGTCCACAAAACGACGAATTTCATAAATCACGGCCCCTATTCACTAACCATTCTTAATTTCATTCTAAATCTAATTCTGTATTTAAAAAGTAACACAACGTATAATAGGCTAAACTATTTGGTGTAGCCAATCAGAATTTGCGTTACTTTCGACTTTAGAAAATTCTTAAGAATAAGATTAAAAATGTTCTTAAGAATGGTTGGTGAATATGAGACCAGGAGCTGCCTTCTCATATAACTTCAAAAGTTTCTACACTCGACTTTTATAAGAATTTTGAATAAGAAAAAAAGTCCGACGACAATATTTGTAATACATACATAAAAATCTGTATCGATATTTCAAAATTTACCCCATTACTTTACATGCTTATTTAAGACACTCACAAAATAACAAATCTAGACCAATGGAGCAACATTTGAATGTGATGAAAATCTTGAATGGTACAGAAAACACCGAATGAAGATCAATAGTTGTTTGTTACAAGCAATTGTTCCTTTTCTCTGATTATTTTGAAATATTGTCAATTGCAAGAACATAATCGTATTTGCAAGGTAAGGGGTAAACTCTTTACCACAGACAAAAGTGTGCACTTGTCCAAAAATAATGCATCTGCAAGATGGCAATTTATATGTGGCTGAAATGAAGGAATTTGCCACTGACAGGAAAGAAAACATTGTGGCAAAAAGAGAAAATGCTGGTTACTAGCATTTTCCCTTTTCCCACGATGTTTTCAAAAGGCATCTTCCTAAGGTCGTTAAAACTCGGAATTGTGTGGTAAAGGGTCAAGCTAGTCATAAAACCACTGTTTATCTGAAACGTTTTAGCAATTATTAGCGCTTAATACATTTAATGAAGCATAGCGAGTTTTCTTCTTTTTACCCTTTTTGTGTGACGACAACTGTTTCGCTTTGTAATCTTAAGCCAACTTAACTTGTACATACTTCTCGTATCGAAAACCGAACAATTTGATACAATACAAAATGGCGTGGAACACTCGAAAAGGGGCCTTCGGACATACGCGTAAAAGTGTGTCGTCCCAGATCAGCCTGTGCACTCTCTGACTAATCCGAGACGACACTTCCCGTTTTTGTGCGATTTTCTGTCTCACGAAAGTCTACTGTATGAAAAAATCTTATGTAGTCGTAAAGTGCTGTCCCGGTTTAGCCTGCGCGGACTGCGCAGGCTAATCCGTGACAGCACTTTACGCAATTGGCCTCTTTTCGCGTGTTTCACGCCATATACAATTTGAGCGACGCTCTGGGAAAAGAATGTTTAATACTTCTTTAGAATACCCTTGACCAAGCAAATCGTCAGATGATCTTTACTAAAACCCACTGAATCATGAGGTAGCACGGTCCTTCGACATGCAGAAAATATACCTAAAGCAAACCGTTTCGACCGATGTCAGCTGCATGCGCTGAATTCGCAGGCTGCCCTGGACGATACTTTTTGCAGATTCATTAAATACCTTTTCAAAGAGGATGACTTACATACATGTATAATATGATGTTTATGTTCACGAAATCAAATATGGGAGTTTGCTACACATAGCTTGAGATCAAATCTTTGTCGTGTGTTTAAATCTTTACCAAAAGACAAAATTTTAGACTTGTCCAAATTGAAAGCATTTGCAGCCGACGACATAAATGTGATTAAAAATTGAAATTTGTCAAGGGAAGGTTAGAAAATATTGTAGGAAAAGGAGAAAATGCTGGTTACCAGCATTTTCTCCTTTTCCCACAATGTTTTCAAAAGGCTTTTTCTTCAGGGCCATTAAAACCCGTGATTGTATGGTAAAGAGTTAAATCTTGCGTTTCGAATAGAAAGTATCAGATGAAATAAAACAGTTTGAATTTCATGCTACCCGTATGAACTGCAGTTGATTTAAAAAATAGTACCTCACTAACTAATATGCACATTGTTGAAAAATACACACTATATGCGATACCACAGCATGTGTGAAAACGTTCAGGTCAATAAAGGCTACTCTTTAGCTACTCTGAACACGCCAAACATGTTCTAGATCAATGGAATATTTCAGAACACGGTGCTGTGTTCTTCAGAACATGTTCTGGCTGTTCTAAATGAATCGAGGTGTAGCGCACCTGCTGAACGCGTCCTCACGTGTTATAAGATGGCTGAAAGACGAATACTTTTTCAGTGCGAAAACAGTTTGGATCCTGAACAGACCTCACAGATCTGCAGGATGCTCTAGTTCCATTCTGAACGCCAAGCCATTTAGTTGGTTTCAATTGTCTTCTCATTTCCTCGTGTCTTAGCACAAATGTACCTTGAAAAAAGCTCAGAATGCTCCAGTCCATATGGCCAGAGTATAAATCATAGTGCTGTTAACATCAGAACCGTAAAACAGTCGACACCCGATAAGTTGCATTGCAAAAAAACTTACAACTAATGGGATTTTGTCATCATAGAAATATTGGTGAAAAAGAATACTTTTGAAAACATTGTGTGAAAAAGGGAGAAATTGCTGGCAAGCAGCAATTTCTACATTACACTCGTTGTTTTCTACCCACCCCAGAAAAAAATTCAATTTTTGAGTCCCATTGACTTTGTCATCTGCAAATGCTTTCACTTTGGACAAGTCTGAAATTTTGATGTTTGGTAAAGAGTTATGTGATTATAATAACTAACCCTCAGCAAATTGTCTCGGGGCGATGTAAACACGCCCGTACAATTTCCCTATTTTCTAGAAAAGTTTGCGATAGATTTGAATTTAATTATGACATAGGTTAAAATAGCATTCTGTTCGCCAACAATAGATTGAAAAGGGGATAAGACACATCCAATATCGACCAGCAATATTGTTATCAAGTTTAGAATAAATGAAAGAACATTTTTGATATTGATAGGAACAATGTTCCAAAAATGCTCCATTCAGAACATCATTCCAGAACAGTGCACATGTGCTGAAATATTCCTTTCGCCCGTTCCAGAAGAGTATTCTGGAACACTGTGCAATGTGCCAGAACAGGTGAATGGAATACGCCACATATCATTACAGCCTTCCCATGGTGACTGCGCATGCTTCTAAATCCAACCTAATGAAAACAAGTTGGCTTCTTTAAAAAAGAAGCCAGGAGAGGTCGGCATCAATGTTTTCAAATAGCCTATCGCTTTTAATTGCAATATATTTTGGTACATGTAAACAAATACTAAGTAAGGCATTATATGATTGCCGCTATGTAAAAAGGAGGAACCTCTTATGCATTACATGACAGACACGTGACCTTCTTCCCACGTTTTCAAGTTGCGTGATCTTTTCCCGCGGTGTTCTCTTTTTTAACGAAATTCTTTTTGTGTGTGTGTGTAGCTTTATTTGTTTAATGAAAAATTACAACTACTGGAAAGGTCATTAGCAATCAAATCAATATAACAAATCCTTTTTGAAATCCGTCATATAAAAACAAAACACGTCTATTTCCCATTTCAGTTTTGTGATTTCGGTTTGTTTATAAAACCATGACGAAACAGCCTGTGTATCAGAACAATTTCGCAGAAAAGCATGGAGTAGGCAGCAATTTCTGAGGCAGTCTGCCTTTTAAACTCACCACTGTTGTTGGAGAGGTCTGTCTGACGACCTCTCCAATGTGTTTGCCCTTTAGACACTGAGCATGAGTGTTAATGGCTGTAGAACAGACCTCAGTATTGTTCATAACGAGATCATATTAACCCTTATCCTGCTAAATAAGTGAAACTAAACTATTTTGTTATTTCAAAGGGATTTTTTTTTGTCCGGGGCGGGGGTGGGGGGATATCTCCTTATCTGACAGTGTAGGTCAAGATCAGAGTGCACAGATCTTGATCTTGTTCAAAATTCTAAATTTCAAATCTAGTCATTTGGTTGACTGACACTTTCTTTCCCTGCCCAAAATTCAGCCATTCATTGGATGTATGATTAGAATTGTGATAATTTTGGTGATTCTAGACCGTAGTACAATTCTATTTGTCAATTTGACAATAGTTTCGTCGAAAATTTTGAAATGTGACATAACGTTATGGGGGATTTTTTTTTTTTTTGCATATTAAATTACATCTAACTTCATTTTCAAAATTCAGTGAGCTGTTAAGACATTTTGGGGGAAAATATCTATTTTGTTCAGAGATACATTTATATTTCAACAGTGCATTTTAATACTCGCAACAGTTTAGTTTTGGATTTGTGCTGCAGATAAGTATTCATTCTTTTATATTCGAGCATCAAACGTAGCAAATAATTAATGTATACCATATCTGATTCACTTAACGAATGCACATTTAATGGTTTGGGCTCAAGCATGACAAACTGATTTGAGCTTTTATTTGTAATTTGTGTTTCGATATGCTTACAGTTGTTTTATCCACCCACCCGTCAGACGTTAGGGCGGTACAATATATAGGTTTCATCGACTGTCTGTCTGATAGTCTGCACCCACTTAGAAACTGCCAGGCTATATACAGGCATTCCAAGTACTATGAAAACGCGTGAAAAGACCAGCCCTGGGAAAAAATGAAAATACCATTTTTGATCAGGGACAAGAAAATCATATTATTATACTGTA
This sequence comes from Tridacna gigas, assembly GCA_945859785.2. NCBI lineage: Eukaryota > Metazoa > Mollusca > Bivalvia > Cardiida > Cardiidae > Tridacna > Tridacna gigas. The sequence goes on along the minus strand of OX244030.2, from coordinate 42,539,125 downwards.
AAGAAATTTTTCGCGATCTGATTGGATAATATGCTTCGAATATTTAATTATTGTACACTGGCAGCTCCCAGGGAACAGTACAGTTTCCCTGTCGGGAGCCCCGTGGACAAACTAGACACTTCAACGCAGAATCCAAGATGACGATGATGAATCGAAGCCAGTCGCACACAAGACAAAGACACCTTACTTGTTTCTCTTGATGGTTGTCATAAAAGCTGAAAGAATGAATCATTTTTTAAAAATAAATGAGAATGGTTAAATACGTTATTGTTTCTTGTAATTCTAAAACAAATAGATCTAGATCTACATGGGGTTAAATCGAGCCACTTCCGTTGTCATGTAAACAAACCGTGAACTATCAAAGGTCATGTATTGTAGTGTTAATAATAATAATAATATATTAATGGTCGTTTTAAGCAGCTAATTGACGTATACTTTTTCCAACAAATCATGAAATGATTAGTTACATACCTTGAAGTTGTTTCAATCCATGTTTAAATGATAGTACGTCAAATCACATAGACTTCAAACTGCACGTTTTACCTAGTTTCTAATGATGTCAGTTTTCAGTGACATCAGTTTTAAGTATGTTGTGGGCACTCAGAAGGGAAATTCGATTTCGTAAGCGAACTCAATTAGTGAGACCATAAAACAGAGAAATTTCCATTGAATACACGTTGGAATGGTACAGCTTTGCGGCATGATGAATTCTTTGTCCGGTCTGGCGGCAGGCCACTCGGAAACTTGTCCACTTCGGCTTGGGGCGACATGATTCCCCTCAGCCGTGAACAAGTTTCTAAGTGCCGCGCCACCTTACCGGACAACTAATACTGGCACAGTGATTGGTAAACTGAAGACATTTTATGGCCTAGGATTGTGTCACTCGGTTGAGCAGTGAAACAAATTTTGTTCACTTAAAAAATGATTGATGAATATGGTTCTTGGAGAACACAAATGGGCCCGTGAATGGACCAGCAGAATTAAAATGTACATAAATAGGGAAATAATTTCGTCGCATTATTTATACTTGGATTTTGCATATAGTCGGATGTAATTTAAATTATTCTACATATTAGATTGTTCAATTTGATTTTCATATAAGAAAATAGGTTTTACATTTTAATAGATCTCAGGCGACTGTCCAACCACTTATAAGTGACTGTACAAATTTCTTTTCTCCACGTGCTGTTTTAAACGAAGGATAAGGAAGATTCTAGTCGACTTTGTTACCAAACCTTGAAACTTTAACATAAAAATATGAATAAAGAAACTGTCTATTCATTTTCCGTTGAGGAGACAGGTTTTTAACGCTGAGTAATTGAATAAAAACGGTATTGTATTGGGATAAAATCATTTGTATTTTTAGCATGGTCAACTGAACAAGGCATCCCCATTGCTCTAAGGAAGGTTCACAACGCACATACGTGTTCCTGATATGGTCTGTACATAACAAATAATTAACTGGATATGAATTTTACCGATGATTGACAGCACTGTCCTGTGTTATTATGCTTACACTCAAGTCGCGCACCGGCGTTACCCAATTAGCACAGCATAGTATACAAATAGGCACATTTTCATTTAGTACCTGATGCGTTGTTTAACACGGTATTGGCCACCTTTTCTCCCGGTTAAGAGCTGGTCCTGTTCCGAAATATATCGCTTTTACCCCAGATTGAGTTGGTTTAAATATCGGGCACAATGAATCCCAGTTCTAAATCAACTGGGACGGTTATCGAGGTTCGGTCCGGTCGTGCAAGGCACTGCTAGGGTTGTACCTACAAGTGTACATTTCTGGGTCACTCAGCTTGGGCTTACCGAGGTCCTGGACCAGGACAGTGAAAACAGGGCTTTAGAACTCAAGTCAAATTCAACCTTAAGCACTTTTTAAACGTTACCTTTTTAGGGTGCATTACATTATCTTTATTTAAACATTTGACTATCTAGATCGTGTGTAGTGAAGTGTGATACTTATTTATGAACATGTACTTGTTTTATAGGAAACGAGATTAAAGTGTTGTCGAAGGACTTCATACACGAGGTAAGAATTTTTATTGTTTACATACAGATTTGTATCTAGACTTCGCTTCCCAAAATTATTTCATTACTGCGAACTTTTGCATTATAAAGCAGACAAATTTTAAATGAATAATTTCTCCTTCAACCATAATTTTGAATTATTCATTTAACTTTTTGCCGGACCACAGTATTAAGACATGTCCAAATTAAAAGATTAAAAGCTTTTGCAGACGACAAATTGAAGGAGGCTCAAGTGACAAGTTTTATGATATGACAGGGTAGAAAACACTGTAAGGAGGACATGCGTTTTCTCTTTTCCCACACGGGATTGTTTGGTCAAGAGTTAATAAAACCAAAGGATTAGAAAATGACCGTTTGAATGGTAATTTTTAACATCTTTGACGCCAAATAATTGACCAACAATGTATAAAACCGATAAAACGGGCCCGATATATCCCACTTTGCTTTGGACAATTTGTTTTTGTCTTAATAGTTGCGAAAAATTGGCTATCCTTGATTCAGAACTTGCAGTCTGATCTTGATCTTGTAGTCTGATATCTATAAACAAAATCAGCAGTAGCAAATACAATCAGATTTGGGTGCCAATTACCGTAGTTCTTATAGCGAAATAGCACCGGTTAATCTACTACATTCAACTGAGAGATACATACATGTATATGTTTTTTTTTTTACGTACACTCCCCCTTCCCCCTCCCCTCACTTTCTCACCGTTATCACTATCTTACAGTCTGTCAGGTGCATATTTTTGTCTGAAGCCAAATTTTATACTAAGGGTGTGAGGTGAACAACTTATGTAAACATATTCTAGTAATTTGCAACGGGCTACTTTTAAAACATCCTTATGGTATGTATGTATGTGTGTATGTATGTATGTATGTATGTGCGTATGTGTGTGCATGCTTTTGTGTGTGCTTGCCTCTGTGTGTGTGTGGTGTTTGAATTCGTTTTCAACATTGTATCAGTTATATCCCGGGGGCGGTCAATGCACTTATCTATGAATCTCTGGAACTCGCGTGCTATGTTGCTCCCAATCCACTGACTGCATTCCCACATAGACATCGTCGAACCAAAGATCAGCGATCAGAGAGAGAAATTATTTTTGTCGCAATGACTACCATCAACTCTCAGAAAAAAGTTGGCCCAACTTCTGACTTGAACCAGCAACCCTCTGGGCACAAGTCTTATGTGCTACCAACTGCACTACCGGGCTCGGCTGTATTGTATGGATAATGAAAACAAATATAAGCCATGCTCTTGTAAAAGCGGGTTTAATGTGTATCTGTAATGCATAATACCAAGCACGTCATCACATACGAGGCGTGCTAAAAATACGCGGAAAAGTACTGTAATTTTCTCAAATATTACTTGAATACAGTGAATTTGATATATATTGTAGACAAATTAATACTATATTGGAAGGATAAATTTCAAGTTAATATTTCAACACCTTATAAAGATATGGTAGTTATAACTAATGTTGCAAAGCCCAGCCCAAAATGCAGTGAAACGAAAGCATTTGCCGTTAGGAAAACGAAATGTCTATTTTGTGCCTGATCAGATATCTTCACCAAACTTTGTCATGATTTGGCACCAGCTCTTCGTATGACGTTCATGAAGTCACATTTACTGACGTCATTGGAGCGTTTGGCTGCCATATAGAGAATAGATGGTTGGTGTCTTGGATGGGTTAAGTTTATCGGGCAAGGCGGAGGAATTTATCTGGTGAGCCGAAGGCGAACCGGATAATTTCCGGAGCCGAGCCCGATAAACTTAAACCATCCAAGACACCAACCATCTATTCTATTTATCCTGTCACGCACTGTAAATGAACAAAACAAAACAAAAAACAAACATGATACATAGACCGTACCTTTTATTCAATATCTTATGGTACTGATACCATAAAATTCCCGAGCCAAGCCTGACAAACTTTCCTGGAATCAAAGACACTATTGTCTATTCTTCAAATTTTCCAATCCACAACACTATTCTGTTTATCCTGTTTCATATTTACAAACATATATCCGACTAGATAGAATATTTCGCTCGAAATTAAGGCACATATTGACATCTTTCGCACTTTGAAAAAAACACACTTGTATGGCGAACTGTGTAAAGCGCCTTAGGTATGCAGCTGTAATAATGACGTCATGAATGATACTGACTACGTCATAAACGTGACGTAAACCCTCGGAAGAATGTTGTGGCGAAGAATTCTGTTTTATTTTAAATAATAAGAAAAATTAAAATGTGCATCGAATTTTAAGCGATAATTTTACTTTGAAATATTGATTTCGTGTACCGGCACCTAAAAAAGGAGTTCCGGCTGGTCACATGACCAACTAGCCTAATAAACCTTGATCACGTGACCAACTGACATAATAAACCTAGTCACGTGGTCAAGTGACCGTATATCACCAAGTTTATATGACCCCCTGTTATACGACGGAATTTATAGGAGGTGACAGGATAAATTGTTTATTCACGTCCGTCCGCGTATTTTTTGAATGGCCCTCGTAATTATGGTTCTATAAAATTCATCTCGTATAAGAACCAATAGAATCGTAAGATTCACTGATCCTTTGACCAATTTGACCAATACAAACAGTTTCGACCCAGGTCAGCCTGTGCAGGCTGACCTGGGTCGAAACTGTTCACAGTTGCATTAAGCCCCCTTTACATAGAGAATGGATCATACACGTTTAGGTCATCAATACATTTAAAAACATTGTGAACAGAAACAGTTCAATCTTGTCACAGTGTTTTCAGAGAAAATCGATTTGCAAAAAGGTATTGAATTATAATTCTCTCGAAAATGAACAGAAATTTTGAAATATCGCAAGCTTTATAAGGGAAGTTTATTGCACCGAAATCTATTTTCCTGCTAGATACTAATCTGTAAAACCTACGTGGATGTCCTTTTGACCTTGCACAAGTTACTTCCTTCTGGATCTGGACACAACAGGTGAACTGCCGATCCTGATATAAAACCCCGAATATTGTCCAAATGTAGCTCGGTCAGTCTTCTTTTCCTTACTCTTCTTGAAGTTGGCTTTCTGTTGACATTTATCATTTTTATCACCATAAACATGAACAGTACATTCATCTACGCATCAAAGGACTTTCAAGCCTTTCTTAACTATTAGTCGGCTAAGCGCGACTGAAGGACCATTTACGGACAGTATTGATCAAGATCAGACTGCACAGAACGTGCAGTCTGATCTTGGATCTACACTATCCAACAAGAAGATATATTTTCCAAAAAAAAAAAGTTCCTCTGATATGGCAGAATTTGGGTTTTCACTGTTCTACCATTTAGCTTGATAAGGGTTAAAAGCTGTACGTCTTTTGCGCGCATGCATGCCATCTTTCCTTTACATTCAACCTTGATCAAGTTATAAAAAAAACACCATGGTAATATATGACCCTTTACCACAAAAATCCGAGTTTTATCGACTTTGATAAAGAAAATTTAAAAAAAAAGAATCCATTCATTTCAACGGCATAGATTTTTTCTTAGAGATGCTTTCAGTTTGGACCAGTCTGACATTTTGTCATCTGCTAAAAAGAAGAGAGAGAGATAGAGAGAAAGAGAGAGGGAGAGAGAGCATTCTTATAATTGATATTGTATTGTGTGTTATTAGTGTTAACGAAGCATGAATAAGTAAAATAGTATTATCTACATGATAAATCATCCGTACAATAAATCGTCTGTGATGAGGTCAAACCCGTATATATCCCAGATGTAATCATCCGGTTGGACGCACCACTGACTTATACCAACCCAAATACCTTGTAAGCATTTAGATTTTTCGTTTAATAATCTAAATTTTTTGATGGTAAAACAAAACATCCCTCTTTCACCCCCATCCCACCTTGAGCGACTACTTCTTCGACACGTTCATTTGATTTATTTAGCGATACCAGATGACACAATTTTTGACATGCCCAAACTGGTAGCATTTGCAGACGACATACCAAATTGGCTTAAATTATTTTTTTTTTTTTTACAGGATAGAAAAGGGGAAAATACTGGTTACACTGGTAACCAGCCTTTTCTGCTTAAAAATTCCAAATCACTTAATGTTTACGAGTTTAAAATTCCCCTCTTTCAGAAAATGCGAGGGATGGGAGAAAGAAATCAAAGTACTGATAGTACTGAAGGCCAGGAAATCTGGTGATCTGTAATCTCTAAAGAACGAAGGATACGAGCTCACACGAGACCTCATTTTCTAATTATCACTATCATACAGACAGTCAGGCCAATTCAATTATGCCAAAAGAATTCATTGGTAAAGGGGTACTGTCACGCATAATACGGAATAATACAATAATCAACAGGAAAAATTAAATTAATGCAAAAAAAAAAGCAGTGTTCAGACGCCGAATTCTATAATTAAACCGAAGCAAAGTAGTGGATACCAACGCTCGGCTATAGGGTGCATGATAATGGCTTTGAAAATTTCTAAGTCGAAAAGGGGCTTAAATCAAACAAATTCATTTTGAGTTATTTGCCTTATTGGTTAAGGTTGATCTTTATGATAACGCACATATGGTCCAAGTTTCAAATAAATACCATCAGTGATAAGAAAGATAAGACACAATTTAAAATTGGACACAACGCAAATACTAACGCTTAATATCGCGAACGCGGGGCAGGGTGATGTCAATACATCGCAGTTTTGTTCTCAAACAGTCGATCTAAATCTGTTCTTTTGACTATATCATACAAAGACGTCCACTGGCCCTTCTCGTCCCATTAGAGAGAGAGAGAGAGAGAGAGAGAGAGAGAGATTCCAACAACAGCTTCTGGCGCTTAAAATGAATTTGCACATTCGGGATGTATTTCAAAATAAATATTCTTAAACTTTCATTTCTCCTTTTCAAACAGTGTTTCGGAAACTACCAGTTATATGAATGAAACTCTAGGTATGTAAATGTGATGAATAACTGATAAATTAAAGCCTAATTTTTTAAACACGCCTTTTATTTTCAAATTATTTTGTTTGAAAGTTAAAAAATGTCCAAGGATCGCACAACACTTTCATGATTTCTAATCAATCAACAGTCGTCACAAAAAAAGAATATAAGCAGATAACATGGTTGATTATCGGAAAATGTAGATAGAACAAAAAATTCTTATTTTTCCATAATGTTTGCTTATTCTTCTGACAAAAAGAGGGATGTTTTAAATAGATTCACACAGAAGAAAGAGAGTATAATTTCTTTTAATTTCTGCATATTTCTTAATTCTCTCGATTTTTCTTTTCTTTTTTTTTTTTCTAAACATATAGAGAAAATCAAGTTCAGTTCTAAATGATTAAAAGAAACTGATAATAAATGCAGTTAATACACCAATAATCTCATTCAACTATCGACATTTCCATTGAAAATCGTATTTTTCAATTTTTCATCAGGCAGTCAAAGGAGACGCGGCGCGCGGTTCCCTTTGATCTTTATTTGAAACGCGGACAGTAACTAGCAAGTGACAATGGAAACTAAAAATAGAAAACTGGTTCTCGGGTTTTTCCCTCGCGCTAGTACACTAGAAAGTGATATCAGGGACAGTAATCGTGTCTATAATACGAGAGGATTTCAGTATCCAATCACAGTGATGAAAAAGTTATTGACCGTCTGTTGTGTATTCAACAGGGACACAACCCTAAAAACACACACTCGTTAGTTATTAAAGGGCTGTAATACCCTTGCAATTCCATAGCACTATGCAGATGTCGGAAAGCTGTGAGGAAAGGAAAACATTCACGCCGTGTGATAAGCAATCTCTGTACTTAGGAAACTACTTGTTTTGGCGGACTCAGCGATATAGGGTGGACACACCGTACAACATTTTGTCTGAAAGTAGTCCCGAAAAGTCAGCTTACGATCGCTATAGGCAAGGGAATCCCTTTAGAGGGATTCCCTGGCCTAAAAATGAAGAGAGCATTGGACTTTATATACTGTACTCAGAACTGAAGTATAACCAAATAGTGGCTAAAACGGTTTTCGCGACACACTGTTCCTGATTCCTACAGCATTGGCTACAATGTCCACAAAGAGCATCCAGTGTCTAAAGTTAACTGTTAACCCTTTACCGAACGACACAATTCTAGACTGATCCAAATTCAAAACATTTGCAGACGACAAATTAAATGTTGCACAAATTATGAAATCTCTCTTTGGAAGGGTAGAAAACATTGTAGGAAAAGGAGAAAATGCTGGTTACCAGCATTTTCTCCTTTTCCTACAATATTTTCAAAAGCTTTCTTGTCCTGGGTCGTTAAAACTCGGGAATGTGTGTTAAGGAGTTAAACTGCATAATTTAAACTCATCACACATTTGCAACCAATGGCATCATCCAAAATTCTGCGATTCTACGCTCTTCCTCTTGGAAAAAAAAATCACCATATCGGACAGTATAGATCCAAGATAAGACTATTTTCTGTGCTTTCTGGTCTTGTTCGATACTGCCTCTATTAAGCAAAGTGAGTCACACAAAGCAACTCACTATTATTTGTGAATAGAAAAAGCATTTCTTTCTCAGACACACGAAAGTAATTCATTTCGTATCATCAAAGGCGTTTCCTGTTGGAAAAAAGTATATTCCTTCACGTGGTTTGCGTAAAAATCGTGAAATGATTGATGCATTGTCTATGTTGGCTGGTTATACGTGTTTTGACATATTTACTTCACTGTGAGGATAGATATAATTACTTATGTGAAGGCTGGAGATAATTCTCTTATAAGTGTTAATAGCAAAACACAATGTAAATGAAAAAAGAAGGCTACTAATTTTATGATTTGATTTACTGGATTCGAGTTGATACGGATAACTGAACTTAGAAATCAAACTGATTTACATATTGCCGTCACTTAGTGCCTCGAGGGCAAAAATATTGCTGAAGTCTCCGAAAAAAAAAAACATCTTTATGAAATAGATTTGAACCATTATCTGTGAAAAGGGGTCTGGATTGCATCTGCAAAAAGTATCAACCCAGGTCAGTCTGCGCAGTACGCGCAGACTGACCTGGGTCGAAGCTTTTTGCTTCTGGTCTATATTTTGCATGTCAGAGGACCACTCTACCTCCAGATTCATTCTGTTGTTTCACAAACTGGATTTTATACGGATCCATAATAATGTGATGGCTTGCTTGGTATCACGCATCACAGAGGTGCACTTATACCCTTTTTGCCAGAACATGACTCATTTAATCAATAATGAATCAGATCTTAGTTCACTTGAAAAAGGTTCCTACAAAAGGATAAATCGCTCGTTTCGAGGAACATCTCATTTTAGCCATGCTCTGTCAAAAGGAGGTTTAATGCGTATCTATGATGCATGATACTAAGCATAACTATCAATTGAATCTGGAGGTAGAATGGTCCTTGTAGAAGCAGAAAATTCAACAATAGCAAACAGTTTTAACCCATGTCAACCTGCATGGACGGCCCAGGCTTACATGAATCGATAGTTTTTAACCGGTGTATTAAGCCCTCTTTTTCCCAGAGCATGGCTCATTTTGTTATGTGTCACAAAAGTGGTCTGCTGTCTGCTGCAAGACAAGAAAAAGTCTGCAAGTGGTATTGAGCTAACTACAGAAAGAAAAGACTAAACGGTTGTATTTTGGGAATACAAGAAAAATAGTGTGTTGGACAGAAATCTTTAAATTGTGTGACATATTCCTCGATGGATATAGTAACAGTAATTTATTCAGAGAACTTGAAGCCAGTGATGGAACTGTACAACTTTAAAAGTGTATAAAACAGATTTTCCTGTGAAAAAGTACTGTACAAGGAATGCCAACTTTGAGCTCTAGCTCTATGGTAAGATATCAAGTAGGTTTTCAATTCATTAGATTTTTATGCTGTTAAAAAAGCTACAAATTTAAAAAAAAAAAAATTGCACCATTTCGTTTGAAACATTTAATGAAAGGGATAGGGGTGAAAAATATTGATTGTTGGAATTAACTGTACCAATAGTGTGCTTGTGCAGCGATGGTATGCGACGTTATGCTTATGTATATCAGAGTACGTACACCTGTTCAGTCGCATAGGACCATACCATACTGTTGACGACACTGTTACCTTCAGTAAAACAAAACTTTTTAATTTGTAATATCAAGGACTCGGTCTTAAAGGAACTATATTACAACTGTGTAAATCTATATTTACAGTGTATACCCACATTATGTAAGTACTTCGCGTGCTCAGACCTGTTCTTCAGGGGAATGGTACTCCTGAATGTTGGAGATAAATATCAACACCTCCCGACACGTTTTGACGGCTGGTGTCGCCTCATCTCTAACATTCGTGTTCTTTAAATAAAACCAGTTTTTTTTTTTTGTTATGATTTTCAAAGAAATATTCATCTGCCACTCTATCTGGAAACAGAAAAATGTGACGTCAGTAAACCTGATTTATTAAGAATACAATAAAGATACAATATTCTGAATACAATTTTATTTTTAAGCCTTTGTGCACCAAATAAATTAAATGGGCAATTTTCTATCCTTGAAAAAATGTAGTTTCATGATTATTCAGATTGGGCTGTTTTACGTTATTTTCTGCAGCGAAAAAAAGGTGAACCAGTCTAATAGTCGTTCCAAAAGTAGCTGTCCAATTGGCGGGGACGTTCTGTCTTAACCAACCAGATAGCTAGTCTTAGAATTTAGGAATAAGAGTGAAAAGGCACCACTAAGATTTACTCTTTATTTGGTTGTTGAGTGCAAAATCTGTACCCCGATGATACGAACAAGCAAGGGGGCAAGTTTAAGATATGCTATGTCATTTTAGTTTGTTACTGATTTACTGATTCAATTTTTAATTTACTTCACTTGGTTAACGCGAATGCCTTTTAATGCACCATTAATCCTATTGCATAAATCACATGATGCAAATTCGTTTGATCCAGTGTATACCTTTCATGTAAAAGAATAAGAACACCTTTAATTCTTGGATGGATGGATGGATGGGTGGATGGGGTGAATGGGGATGGATGGATGGATGGATGGATGGATAGATGGCGGATTGTATCGGTTGATGGGTGGAGAGAGAGAGAGAATAAAGTCAGTTTATCAAATCAGGATCATGAAATTGTCGACGACTCACTGTTAAAGGGATCTAGTGGCGTAATAACATTATTACAACTCGTTTCCATCCCGCCAACTGTGTTCACCTTTTAGCTTTCGTACATTATAACTCCTTTCATACCAAACAACGATCCTGAGGTGGAAAGCTTTTGAAAACATCGTGGGAAAATGGAAAAAATGCTGGTAACCAGCATTTTCTCCGTGTCCAAAAAAAGTTTTGTAGGCTTTCAAAGACACACCCCATCATTTGAGACGTATTTAATTTGTCGTATGCAATTAGTTTCAATGTGCACAAGCATACAATTTTGTCGTATAATGAAGACTTCAATAGTCTTCTGAAACCTTATCCTTTTAAATAAGGGAAATGAAACCTTTAAACGAATATTAAAAACGAAGATTTTTTTTTCTATTTCAAAGGTACTTATTCGAGGCAGATATCTCCTTATCGGACAGTGTAGATCCAAGATCAGACTGCACGTTCTGTGCAGTCTGATCTTGATCTACACTGTCCGCTAAAGGTCCTTGAGTCGTACTTAGCAGCCATAGGGTTAATGTTCAAAGCGTGCTTATTCTGACGTGGGGTAGAGATATTTTTGGGTGATCGATGGAAAATTTTCGGTAGTATCCCAATTGCGACAATAAATTTAATGATGCATTGACGTTTCTCCTTACCACTTCCTTTTCTAAATACTGTAAACACATTTTCCGATATATCCTTGCACCGCTAAAAAGCTGAGTCCCGGCAGCCCAGTCGGTAGCGTACAGGACTTGAGAACATAGGGTCGCTGGATCGAAACCCCAGCTCGGCAAATTTCTGTCCGAGGATTGATTAAACAGCATTCATTACTCTCTCACCGCTGGTCATTTGTTTCGACAATGGTTATTTGTGAAAGTAGCCTGTGGCAGTGGAATATTGTGCGAAGTACCGGTGAAATAAAACTCGAAGAAAACATGGATAGGTGCATTTGCCACCGCGATATAACTAAAATAATGTCGAAAACGGCGTTTAACGTCATACAAAAATAAATTACTACCATAGAAGACTTATAAGTAACCAAATTTGTTATTCTTTCGTGCCTAGCCTTTCAAGGAATTTGCAGCGATACTAACACATTAACCTAGTAGCTGTAAAAACTCTTATTACATGAAAAACTTTTTTTCTGGCTATTTAATGTCAAGATCAGCCTTAACAGAGCTTGCAGTCTGATATATGATCCTTACTCAGGTATTTTTTTCACCAGACGTTCAGAGGGCAAAACGACGCTTAAGGGTAAAATTTGTTTCTTCGTCTAATATTTGAATTTTAAAATCATTTAAAGATTCGTTTATGTAGGTGTCAAAGTGTTACCTGGTCGTAAACCCTTTACCAAACGACAGCGAGTTTGGAGTTGTCCAATTTCAAAGCATTTGCAGACGACAAATCAAATGTTGCTCAAATAATGTAATTTTTGAGTGAATGGACAGAAAACATGGTGGAAAAAGAAGAAAATGCTGATCACCAGCATTTTCTTCTTTTTCCACAATGTTTTCCAAAGCCTTCTTCGTTAGGGTAGTTAAGGCGCGAGATGGGATTGTTTAGAAAAGATTTAGATTAAAACTTACCTAGCTTGTTTATTTAGCAAGGTCATTGTGACGCTCTCTCTAGTATTTTCATTTCGGTTTATTAAATCTTTTTACCAAAAGCACTTCTTTGCGTCAGGACAATGTAAACTTTGATGTTGCCTATGGCTCATAATGACATCCATCGCTAAACACTTTGATTCAGTAATGATTGGCACTCTGAGAAAATGGGATTTAATGCATCTCTGTGATGCATTATTAACAAGCAAATCATCTCATAATTATGAATCCATAAAATCTGTTTTGTTTGATAATCGTCTTAATAATGAGGTAGAATGGTCCTTTGAGATGAAGAATATTGGCCTATAGTAAAGAATTAAAGACCCAAGTCAGCCTTCGCGGACTGCGCAAGCTGACCTTGGTCGATACTTTTTGCAGAAATATTAAATCCCCCTTCTCAGATAGTATGGCTAATTTGCTTTCTGTTCATTTCATCCTTTACTGAATGACCCCGTATTTTTACGGCTCTGAGGGCAAAGGCGTTTGGAAACACTATTGGACAAGTTGGCTTCTTTAAAAAAGAAGCCAGGAGAGGTCGGCATCGATGTTTTCAAATAGTTTATTGGCTTTTGATTTCAATATATTTTGGTAGAAGTAAACAAACAAGTTAGGCATTAAATGAATGAGAAAAAACATTTTTTTTTTCCCCAATCTTGCTGGTGTAAAGGCACAAAACAGTACATGTTCCACATTGTTATAATATTCAAGGAATTGGAGGCCATATGCTATTAACATGCTCAGAAATGCATATTTTTTTCAAAATTAAAGGACACAAAACCGAAGATGATTATCCAATATAGCTCATTTTCAAAAGGAACAACCCTCAAATGAATGTTTGTAATGTGTGCTCAGATAAGCCAAAGGAGAAATCGTTCAATTAAAATTTGATACAATATGCTAATTCCACTGAGGAGGCAAGAATCTTACCTGATAACAACAAATAAAGGTGGCCTATACATAATACTAGTACCAGACATGTTAAAAACAAATGTAACATTTTTTAATCTTTTAACAAACAACAATTTTTTGACTGTCCCAAACAAAAAAAGCATGCAGACGACAATTTAAACTTTGATAATTAATGTGGAAGATGGTGCTTTGATGTGATGGAAACCATTGTGACAAAAGGAGAAACTGCAGGGACTAACAGCTTCTCCTCTTTCCACAATATTTTGAAAAGTTGTCTGCTGCAGACATGTAAAATGAAGAGGTTGTTTGTCTAAACGTTAAAAATTTAAGAAAGTAGATAAATGAGCCATGCTGCGAGAAAAGGGCCCTTAATGCATCTGCAAAAAGTATCGACCCATGTCAGCCTGCGCAATCCACCCAAAACCAAAGGACCACGAACTCTTTTGAGGTATGCGGTACGTAGGGCGAAGAGGCACGACTTTCTTTCGCGCTCATAAGTTGATTTTCGCAGGATTCTCGAAATCCCGCATAATAGAAGCAGCTCTGTGTGTTATTTCATCAAATCTATATCATTATAAATCCATAGAATTTTTTAATAAAACAGAAAAATGCTAGAATCTAGTCAGTTTTGAAAAATGGAACTTGAAAACATACTGATCAACCTATTTCTATCTATTTGTGGGGTACGAGTTCTCCAGAGAACACGTGCTCTCGAGATTAGGGTACAAGTTCTCCAGGGTACGAATTCTCCAGATAGTATCAAGTCACGTGATATTTTCCCGCGGTGTTCTTTCTCTTTTTTTTTTAACGAATTTTTTTTTTCTCTCTGCTTATATTTATTTGTTTAATGAAAAATTGCAATTATTGGAGAGATCATTTACTATCAATATAGTATAATAAATCTTTTTGGAAAGCCGTCATATAAAAGAAAATGTTTATTTCCTATTTCAGTTTTTTGATTTCGGTTTGTTTATAAAAACCATGACGAAATAGACTGTGTATCAGAACAATTTCGCAAAAACAAATGGATTTAGACAGCGATTTCTGTGGCAGTCTGCCTTTTAAACTCACCACTGTTGGAGAGGTCTGATGACCTCTCCAATAAGGAGAAAATGCACCCTCCCCTGCTTGTTGTATTGGTCACGTGACAACTTTCGGGTACACTGGAAGATAGAAACAGTACTTAATTGACGGAACTCAGGGAAAAGGGTCAAATGGAACCTAGGCTTTGATGAATCGTTTTCTTTGTTTTATTTGAACTCTGATCTTAATTTGGAACATCTTTAGACAAGACTGACTAAAATTGAAGGTGGGAGTGTGAAGCCCTGTCAAAAATGAGTGATTCATATATAGAATCCTGGTAAATATTCTCTTCCGGTTCCATAGGAGTCCAGTCTTCTCTTTACAAAACAGTCACGTATTTTTAACCCTTAAACTTGCTAAATAAGTTAATGAAACTTTTCAAGCCGATATTAAGAACCAATATTGATTGCGATTTCAGTCATTTTGGGGAAAATATCCCCTTATCGGACAGTGTAGATCCAAGATCAGACTGCACGTTCTGTGCAGTCTGATCTTGACCTACGCTGTCCGCAAAAGAGCCATTAGTCGCACTTAGCAGCCTAATGGTTAATGACCACGAGGAAGAAGTTCGTTTAAAAACATTTTTGGAAAATGAGAAAATGCTGATAACCAGCATTTTCTCCTTTTCCAATAATGTTTTCTAGCTTTTCAAATAAACGGCCATCATTTCAGAAGTGTAATTTGCGTGCATTGGAATGCTTTCAATTTTGAGAAGCCTAAAATTTTGCCGTCTGGTAAAGAATCAATGTAATTTATAAGAGGACTTGACTGCGCAAGGATCCACTTGGTGGTATCGAATCTCGATCTGCAGTCTTTATAAAGGACACCACTGTTCAAGATTAGAAGGATTTCAAAATTGCAATGGCCACGGACGAGTAGTCTGATCTTGGTCAGTATTCTTCGAAAAGAACACCGGTATCAAATTAAAAAAAAATAGATAAGGGTGCCAAAATTGCCATGACCCGAGGTGTTTAGTCTGAAAGCTTTTGCCACATTTTTTTGTTTTGCAAATAATATTTTGTCTGGTGCTGCGACAACAAAATTGAACACGTGTTTACAACCCCCGTGTATGTCACAAAAAATAAATATAAGCAACACCCTATCTATGTCGTAGCAAGATGTGGTATCAATATTTCAAGTTTCTATGGATTTTTAACAATCTTTAGCCGTAACAGGCTTTATCGGAAAGTGTTCTTTAAGATTAGAGTTGAAAAAACAAACTTGCAGTCCGATCTTGATCCACAATTTATGATATGTTGAGATCTTTTAGCCTAAACACGGATGACTTTACATGATCTGAATCTTTTCAAGGTTTATGATATTAGTCTGACCCCATACTAGACGACAACACTTTAGACCAATCCGTAGTTAAAGCGTTTGCAGACGACATATTGCTTGAGGTTAAACTCAAGGAATTTATCTTAAATAGGGTATAAGCCATAACATGAAAAGAAGGCAATGCTGGGTACCAGTATTTTCTCACTTTCCGACAGCGCTTTTAAGACACACGACTATTTGGAAAAAGGTTTACTAATTAGATCTACCAAAGAATGAAATTTTACACGTGTCCAAATTGAAAGAATTTGCAGACGACAAATTAGATGCAGCTAAAATGAAGGGACTGGTCTCTAAAAGGGTGGGAAACATGTATATGGGCCATACTCTGGCAAAACAGGGTTTAATATATCTCTGAGATGCATTTTTCTAAGAAAGTCATCACATAATTATGGATCCATAAAAACCATTAATCTAACAACCTTGAATCATGAGGAAGAACTATACCTGGAAATGCAGACGATTTACCGACAGCAAGCAGTTTCGAACATTTATTCCGGCGCAGACTGCGCAGGTTGACATGTGTCAACACTTTTTGCAAATGTATTAAACCCTCTTTTTACAGAGCATTGTTCATTTGTATTCAGGCAATTTCAGGTATTAAACGTCAATGTTACGAACATTAATTCCATGTTGAATATTCATTGTTCCGCTAGTGACTGGTTCGTAGATAATAGATTAAGTGAGGTGAAATTGTTGTAATTTGCCTTTGAAGGATAGAAAACATCGTGGAAAAAGGAGAAAAATTCTACCGGTTAGCACCATTTTCTCCTTTTCCCTCAACGTTTTCAAAAGCCTTCTTCCTCGGGGACGTTAGAACACGAGATTGTGTGGTTAAGGGTTAATTAATTATTACTGAAAAAAAGTCACGAAACCCATACAGCCTCTTTGACAACTAAGTTGCTTTTGCGGCCAGTGTAGATCAAGATCAGACTGCACAAAACGTGCAGTCTGATCTTTGATATACACTGTCCGCTTAGCTTAAACATTATAAATAAAAGCAACCATCAAATTGCAATCCCATTCTAGATTGAATATTTCTGTTCGGTTTATTCGGTGGACTAAGGGTTAAAGAATGGAACATATTTCTGCAGTTTATGAAGGAATGAAGACAAAAGGAGACAACCATCAAACCTCAGTGAAGCGGTTTTCCTTACATTATGAAATAATAGATGCTCTATAAAACACGCCAGTATTCCATTTGATATTTTGCAGTGTCTGCGGGGGTCGATTCCTCTGAACATCCTGAAATTATGGCTGCGTTAAATCACCACCTGCAGACAACATTCTGTTCCATGAATCAGAAGAGTTTTTGAAAACAATATGGCAAAGGCAAACATCGCTTATTACTTGCAATTTCTAAGCTTTATTCATCATTATTTCATATTTTACAAGATTTTACAAGAATGCTTTGGAAGTTGTCTTTGGCAAATCTGTATCAGAAGAGAAAGAACAACTTTGAACAGAATGAGATGGATTACAATGCAAACTAACGAAGATGTACTCTTTACCAAACGAGAAAAATGTAGACTGATCCAAATTGAAACCTGATGCAGACGACAATTTAAATGTGGCTCGAATGATAATCTTGTCATATAGAAAGTAAAAAAACATTGTGGGAAAAAGGTGAAAATGCTGGTTACCAGCATTTTCTCCTTTTTCCACAATGTTTTCAAAAGATTTCTTCCACATTGTCTTTGAAACTCAGGATTGTATGGTAAAGGGTTAAACGAAAATATCTTGCTGCAGTTTATTAAGGAATGAAGAAAAAGCGACACATCGTCAAAGCTCAATGAAACCGTCTTCATTATATTATAAAAACAATAGAAACTTCGTCAAACAAGTCTGCAAATTTGATTTCGAAAGTCTTTGGAGATTTCTTTACGCCTCTTTATTTTCCAAACCATCTGATGATGCGCTTGTTCTGACAAGTAACTTTCTACAGACCACCTCTTGCGTCTGGAAGTCTATACAGAGAATCTTTCAAAGATCTTTCTGTCTGGAACCATAGGGCATACAGCTTTGTAACTAGAATCATCTAAGCCATGCTCTGGCAAAAGGGGTTTAATGCATCTCCGTGATGCAAAATACCAAGAAATTCATCACATAACTATGGATCCATAAAATCTGTTTTGCCTTACAAACGAATGAATCATGAGGTAGAATGGTCCGTGGACATGCCGAAACT
Organism: Tridacna gigas; assembly: GCA_945859785.2. Taxonomy (NCBI): domain Eukaryota; kingdom Metazoa; phylum Mollusca; class Bivalvia; order Cardiida; family Cardiidae; genus Tridacna; species Tridacna gigas. The sequence continues at coordinate 42,520,864 of OX244030.2, read as the reverse complement.
TTATAAATAGCAAAAGTCTCGACCCATGTCAGCCTGCGCGGACTGCGCAGGCTGACTTGAGTTGATACTTTTTGCAGATGCATCAATCCCCCCTTTCACAGAGCATGGCTAATCTATTTTTAGGGTGTTTCCCCAAGGGGTCAAATATGGTTTTATTAACAGAGGTCATAGCAATGCAAAGTTTACAACATTTAAATCGTGGGGAGAGAGGGTCAGCCAGATACTTGAACTTAGTATATGTAACGTAATTTGTCGGTTGGTAGACGTGCAAGTTTGTTGAAATTTCTCCATAGAAATATAATAACTCCCTGTATTTTCAAATATAGACGTTTTATTCGACTCTACAGAGTGGTACAAGTCCTCTTGATTATAGTTAATTCCAATACATGCAAAGAAATTATTCTGTTTTTACATGCTTCCTTTCTGCGCAATACGCTTTCAGTTTGGATTCCGAATTCTTATTGACCGGAAATGGAAGAAATGGACTGGGTAGATTATTTCTTTTCATTCTTCATAAACCATCAACGGTTTCAATAATTTCGTCGGAATGACGACAATATATTGGGCCACTGGGGACAGTGCATCTGGAAAAAGGGTCTTTGACGCAAAGCGATTGATACACAAAGGAATTTGACAATTTGTTGGACATAGCAATTGTTGCGAGCAATTGCTCATTTATCTACAGTTGTTTCCATTTACAATTGGACAGCCAGAAAGACGCAATAAGATATCTTAATCAACTCTTCTCGGATTTTTTAGTAGTATTACACAAACATGTCTTCAAACTGTTACCTTCTTTTGTAACGAAATAAAACAGCACTATGCAAAAAAAAAAAAAAACCAGATATATTCAATCTAAGACAAATCACCTACCACGACTTATATTTATTTTTAGGCATCTACAAATGAATTGTAGACATTCTTACTTTTTCCGAAGATATAACAAACCTTTTTTAGTTCACATAAGCACGAAGTGCTCAATGTGAGCTATTGTGATCGTGCTGTATCAGGCGTCCGTCGTCCTGCGCCCGTTGTGCTGTCGTCAATATTTACCTTGTCTACCTCTAGAGGCCACATTTTCAGTCAGATACTCATGAAACTTTGTAAGAATATTTGTCTTGATAAAGTTTTAGACAGGTTCGAAATTGGATCATGTTTGGTCTAAAAGTAGGTCACTGGGCCAAATCTTAGAAAAAAAACCTTATGGGCACTCTAGAGGCTACATTTTCAGCCTGATACTCATGTAACTTGATCAGAATGTTTGTCTCAATAATATCTTGAAAGGGATTGAAATTGGGTCCTATTGGATCAGAAAGTAGGTCACTGGGCTAAATCTTACAAACATCTTGTGTGCACTCTAGGGGTCACATTTTCAGCCTAATACTCACGAAACTTGGTCAAAATATTTGTCTTGATGATGTCTTGGAGGATTTCGAAATTGGGTCACATCGGGTTCGAAAAGTAGTTCATGGTGCCAATACTTTGAAAAACATTGTGTGGGCCTTAGAGGGCACATTTTCAGCCTGATACTTATGAAACTTGGTCAGAATGTTTGTTTTGATGATGTCTTGGATAAATTCGAAGTCGGTTAAAAAAGTAGGTCTCTTACACTTATTTGTTTTACATCATTAATACCAGGATCTCTTCAGCTCTATCAAACACAGATGACTTTACTCAGGTGAGCTCTTTAAGGCCAAATGGCGCTCTTGTTTTAAGCATTTCGCTTCCTTTTTTAGACGCACTAACTTATTTTTAGACATATTACTAACATAAGCTACACTGGAATGTATTGATGAACCATGCTCAGTGAAAAGGGGAATTAATGCATCTGCAAAAACAGTATCGACCCAGGTCAGCCTGCGCAGACCAAACCTTTCTGATACTGGTCTATTTTGTACATGTCAAAGGACCAGTCTACCTCATGATTCAGTCTGTTGTTATACAATATGGATTTTATGGATCCATAAATATGTGATGGCTTGCATGGTATTATTCATTACGGAAATGTATTTAACCCAGATTTGCCGGAGCATGGCTCTTGTGTATAACAATGTTCTTCAGGAAAGCCAACACTTAAGCAGCTACTTTCTGTTTAGTGCCATTTGCATTATTAGAATAAGGGTTTTGCCATCAAAGACACCGAGGACTTTTACAGGTTTTTTTTTTAAAGAGTTATCTGTGTTGGAGGCCTTTTAAAAAGACTGATGATGTGACAATATTAATTAGATTTTAATCTTTCAAATTGCTTCGTTTCGCGTAAAAATATTTCCATCCAATAGCGAGGGAATGTCCATCGCAAAGAATCGTTTTTGTTAACCTTTGCCTAGGACTATTTTCTTAAAAAGAACAATATTGTTATCAAAGAGTACGACTTTGAGAGCATCCTTGTGAAAATATGGATAATTTACATGCATTAATCCTTATCCTTCTAAACAAGTTAAATAAAACTTTCATGTCGATAGTAAACACCCGAATAATCTTATTTCCAACTTATTCTTTGGAGATTTGGAGAAAAATGTACCTCCGTATCAGACAATGTAGATCTAAAATTAGACTGCACGTTCTGTGCAGTCTGATCTTGATCTACACTTTCAAAAGAAGGTCAGTGAGTCGTGCTTAGCAGCTTAATGGTTAAAGTTTATCACAAATGACAAAAAATGTGACAAAAGGAGAGAACTAATTGTTGAATACACGTAATTTTCTCTTTGGCCACAAATTTTTCAAAACAAGTCAGCTGCAGCTACACAAGGATAAGGATGCCGTTTTTTTGTGATTGTGATGATTAATTGTTTCTGATGTGAAAAATTTATCATTTTTCGGAATTATTTTCTGGACATCGGATCGGCAAATCAAAGAAGTATGTCTGTCTGTTTTCACCGTGGATTATTATCAAGATTCGATGTTTTTCTTGCGTCCTTGAGTGACCACTTCAACGCAATCGTCTTTCTTTCTTCTAGACAGTCTAGTGATAAAATGTAATTACTGCAGAAATATTTCTTTTATTGGGATAAATGAATGTCCACTTAAAAAAAACTTCAAATCACCTTTCTTTGGGATTTCCTAGGGGGAACTGCTTAGATGGGAGAGCCGAGACGTTGCACTATGTCTTTTTGTACACGTATGCTTCAGATGATTGCAGTTTCAATCGCTGCCATTTCTTACCAATTTTTCTAATTACGAATTGTTTCAGTGTGAAGCCTTTCTGTAATCTAGTTCTTATAAAAATGATCGGCAGACCTTCAAAAAAAATGTACGACAGCACAGGGGGAGAAACGAATTCTTTTGATCATGTGACTACGAGAAAGTAATCCAGTGAAATCGTATTTCACAGAGCGTAGCATTTTCATTGGATGTTTACCTCGTCGCTGTGTAATGATACCTCTTGGCTAAGAGTTAGATCTGTCTGAGCGATAAATAAAAACTCGACCTCTTTTGACGGCTGAAAATGCAATGCACTGAATCTCAGAAAGTTTTCTATCAAGGCTTATTAGGTTGATTTTTTTTAAAGCGCCCGTAATAGATCAAAGACCAGACTGAACGTTCTGTGCAGTCTGGCCTTGATCAATGCCACCAGTAAAAGCAGAAGTTTTTGCTTATGGCACTGAAAGTGTTAATCATCTCGAAGAAAGGATTTTTTTCTTTTCTCACATATCTCCTTTCTGCTACTGTACTACTGTTTGTGCAAGGCGTACTTAAAAGCACACTAAACATTTACGTCTGTTGTCACGCTGTTTAATTTTATATGTGCCCCAAACCTTTACCAGACAATCACATGTTTGTCTTCTACAAATGCCTTTAGTTTGGAAAAGTCTAAATCATGTTTTTGTTGAGTTAACAGAACAGAACAGAACTGTTCTGTTGAGTTAACCGTACGCATTCTGATTTGATCTGATTTGAGCATTTAGGACGCCAATGGCACCTCTTTTGAGTATCCTTGATTAAATATAGACACACTATTGGATTGACCTATCAAGTTTTGTATCAAATTTTACACTGGTTTGGTAATTTTGTTATTTATCTAAAATCAAAAGAAAGATGGCGTAAAGGATACTAGAAAAGTAATATTTAAATTTTTCTGTGGTTCAATATAGAGAGAAATAATGAAAGGAACCACATCAGCAACCGCCTTTTTTCTCATCTTTTGCACTGTATTGAGAAGTTTTTAGCTCGCCCGACGTAGCTCAGTGGTCAGCGTATCTGACTCGTGACCTTGTGGTTGCAAGTTCGATACCCGATTTAGGCATACTTTCTCTCCAGCGATTTTCGCCTCTCACCTCTGATGCATGTGAGAAAAGTAGTCAGTGACTTTGGAAAGAAGTTGTGTCAGTACTGGTGTGAGAAAGCCAGGAAACACATAGGTGCGTCGCTGACCGCTATGATATGACCTTAGCTGTTAAAATGGCGTTACACTCCAATACAAACTTGAGAAGTTTTCAATTTGTGTATGTTTCAAAGTTAAATGTCAATCGAACCCATCCTTGGAAAAGGAGCAGTTGCTGCTAAAAATGATGTACAAGTATCTGAAAATACATCTGAAGGTTCGCAGAGGCCCGTAACATAAACATGTTTATATTTTTTACCAATCGCAAAGTACTATTCATTTCTTTGATACTAAAATAACAAAGAATGTGAAAAGCGAACTTAAACAGCTACGCCGAAAAATCACATCATAAATCATGCGTCTTAAAGTGAGACTCTGCTTAACAGTGTAACCTAGATCACATTTGTCGTTTTGTGCCTACAGCGAAAAATGTTGTCAGGAATCGATGTTGTCCATTATTGCTTTATGAAACTTATTTTTGCCAGACTGGTGACAAAGTGTGTTTACTGCAGAAATAATTCTTATCACCTCGGGTCAATGATGGTGTGCTCCACACTTTAGTTAGTTGTTGTAATACCTTAACGGAGTGCCTCAATTACATAGACCATGACGTCAGCAACATTGCTTCTAGTTATATTTGCATAATTAGAAACAAGGTTTTGCCATCAAGGCTAATAGGAATTTGTCCGCGATGTCTTTGTAAATCATCAATATAAATTGGTAAAACTTTTATAAAGACACGGTATGAATTTAGACGCTGGCAACATTGCTTCTTGTTACGTTTGCATAATGGACCACATTGTTTTACCACCAAATTAAACGAGTACTTTTCCGTGTGGTTTTAATTTAAACCAACAATATTATAAAATCGATCAGAATCAGACCCTCTCATCTTTCATTGTCTCCACCTCATGATGTGCAAAATAAATGTCGGCTTGAAAAGAATGTGCTCGGTACTTGTAAAGAAACTCAAGCAACGGAGGGATAGGTTTTCTGGTTGCTCTGTAGACTGCCTCTAGAATACCAAACAGACGAAGAAGAATAATCAGTCTTGTCGTCTAAACGAGCTGGTCCGCAGAGAAGCTTTGTAGCGAGTTGATGTTCAGCGTGCTTTATGTCCAAGCATCAATCAGATTTTTATCTTGGTAATTTAATCTTGACGTTTAAGAAGTTAGCAAACAATATGTGGGAATTCTGTCTCTTATAGACGAACTGAGACACATCTATAGAAAAGAAAACTTACTTTTTAACAAGACCGCGATAAGTATAGATTTTTTTTATAGATCTGTCGCAAATTATTTTCGTTATTCGTGGTTAGAAATAGAGGAAATTGCTCAATGCCCTCTATTTTTTCCTTTCTATTGTTTCTATTCTATTTCTGAACCGCTTATTCAGCTGCAGACTTTCATTAATAAACCACTGACTCTACGTACGATTGTTGCTTAACTCTATACCAAGTTTTAGACTTGGCCAAATTGAAAACATTTGCAGACGAAAACATAAATGTGACTGAAAAATTGAAATTTTCTTTTGAGAAGAGTAGAAAGCATTATGGGAAATGGAGGAAATGGTGGCTACCAGCATTTCCTCCTTTTCCCACAATGTTTTCAAAAGGCTTTTTCTTCGGGGTCGTTAAAACTCGTGATTGAATGATAAAGAGTTAAACCCTTGACAACACAATCCCAAGTTTTAACGACCTCCTAGGAAGAAAGCCTTTGAAAAAGTTGTGGGAAAAGTAGAAAATGCTGGAAATAATGTTTTTTTCCCTTTCAAAGACAAATGTTATTTTTGAAATCAAATTTATGGGTCCTCAACATTTTTTTTTTACTTTGGACAAGTCTAAACATTTGCTGTGTACTAGAGTTAAGACAAGTATGCTAAAGTTTCATTTTGTACTGTCACGTGATGAAAGTTGAGTTGAGACATTTTATTATATCACATCAAAAAAACGTTTAATGCGCTATGTTGTCCAAATGTGCACTTTTAATGAGGCCAAGTTGAAGGATGGAGCCCCAGTTTAGAACTTCTTCAGCACAACCACCTTGCATGTTTTATCTTGTGATGAATCGTGGTAACGACAGACGAGAAGAAGAAAGATATTCTCTTCACGTGATGCGTTAAGAATATTATTGGAAAATGATGCTACAATTCTTGAAATAGATCATGATTGCCGCTTTCAACATTATTTCAGTCATATTAGGCGGCAGCTCACATATTCATGTATTTCCTGGGTTTCACCAGTATTAGGCTAGGGCTCTGAATGAAACTGATCATGAGTAAATGAAACAAAAAAATGTTCAGGAGAAACAAAGCATTCGTTTACTATGCCAAGCTGTCTCTCCATATGGACTTTTAAGGTCGATTTAGAGTTGCAGTGGAGAAAGTACAGGGACAACGGAGAAAATACAAAATTGATCTTAAAAACAATAAACTTGGATAGCAATATCAATCTGTTTTTTATTGAAGTTCATTGTCCAAATTATTTGTCATCAATATTCTTTCCAGTACACTACATTTAACAAATTGACTCTTACAGTAAGTAACATTTGAGACATCTTTGATTGTCGTCTGCAAATGCTTTCAAATTGGATAAGTATACAGTTTTATTGTCTGGTGAAGGGTTAATAAGTGTACAAATTTTATCAAAATATGTTTGCATATGTTATTAACTGTCTGAATGCCAATTACAACCTATAGTTTTTGCCGACGGATCAAAGAACATAGAGAATGAAGTCTGATCTCTGTTCTGCACTGTCCACTTTGCTTCACAAAATAATTGTGCCTAGCCAAACATCCTTGAAATGAAAATAGTTGGTATTTTTTTAAATGGGTGGACATTAGTATGTGTTTGGTATTGACTCCTATGCCTGAACCTTTTAACAATCACTCTCGAGTTTTACCGGTACCGAAGCAAAATTCATTGGAAAACATTGTAGCAAAAAGGAGAAAAAGCTGGATATCTGCGTGTTTTCCTCTTCCGAACAAGTTTTAAACACTTGGACATACAAATCCTATCACCTGAGCAACATTTAATTCGTTGTCTTCAAATGCTCTCAAATCGGACAAGTGTTAAATATTAAAGATTAAACCAGAGAAATCACATATGACAATATTAATTTGACAGATTTATATGTAAATAAATGCTTGTATGTTAACCGAAATGGTCTTAGACTGCTAGGTAAACAGGTTGGTCATTTTAGGTCAGCAGAGAGAGACCAAACTAACGCAATTCCAATGTTGTATTGGATATAATAACGTTAATAATATCGGGCAGTTTACATCCAAAAACAGACTGCACGTCTTGCCCAGTCTGATCTTGGATCTACACTGTCTGTATTGTCCGTGTTGCATTCTGCATGCAAAGAGTTAAGGCGCGCTTAGTTGTAAGATAACGAATTCTTAGCCAGAAGTTGCCCCAGAAATTGTCTGGGGCGCAAGACATTTACGTAGCACCTGTTTTTGTCCATGTTGGTGAGGATATTTAAGTCCCAAAATATTCTCTTCGTTAAAACCTGTACTGGAGGGACTATTTAAAATTGTCTCTTCGAAAAAAATCTATTAGGTGTCCTCGATGGAGATTTTAGTGAAGGACAAGGTGATCATAAATCTCTAAAGCTCCCAAAATGTTCTCATTACAATCCAGATATGTGGAAGTATTTCAACCCTAAAACATTACATCGTCACTGAATCCTAAACTGTGGATACACATTGAACTTGTCTCATTGAGAAAGTCTTATGAGTACCCACAACATAGATTTTAGGGAAGATCAATGGTGAATTTAGCTTTGATTCCCTTTCATATTTACCGTTGTAATATTGCAGCCGTCATTGTGGTTATTGACTTGATAGCATTTAGTTTTCCTCAGATAGTAGTATGTTCGGAGTATCTTCGGAGATCCATCTCACTCTCTCTCTCCGATGATGCATTCGCCTTATTGGAAGGGAATTAATTGTGCGATGAAACACAGGTGCGTTATTGTCCATTTACATGAGTTACATATTTTATAAATGTCTTAAATCAGCTAGATGATTAGTTCTTTGTCGTTCATAGATAATTTCTTTCTGAGTGTAAACGCATTGCTGTTCAATACTTAACTTTGTATAGTAGGTGATTAGATGTCAAAACTGTTATAATACTATTATATACATTTGTTCGTGTTTACATGTTTGTCCGTGTCCATTTTTTTCTGTGCAGGTTCCATGAGTTGACTTAAAATACAGATGATATATATTATAAAAGTATTGAATATTTTCATTTTTTTATTTTTTCATTTTTTTTTTTTTTTTTTTATTACGACAGGAATTTTGGTGAGTTCAAAGTTATAACTATACAACGTATCGACAGTAGTGATTATTTAGTAAACAAAAGTATTAAACATTATACATAATATTGTCTGTATGTGGACGGATAACTTTTCATTTACTTCAAACTGTGCAATTAGGAAAAAAAATTTCTAGGAATGTAGAGTGGATGAGTGAAATATTCTGTCTGTTGTTGTTGTTTTTGTTTATGTGTAAGCTTTTTCGAGTCAAAACATATTGCAATGCTGATTCGAAAAGATTTTTCCCAGAATGGTAGTTAGTTATAGATGATAAACAGCAGCGAATAACATCAGCTTATATCATGTAGATATGAGCCATGCTCTGAAAAAAGGGGCTTAGTGCATCTCCCTGACGCATGATACTAAGCAAGTCATCTTATGCTTATGGATCGATAAAAGCCATTTTCATGACAACCGACTTAATCATGAGGTAAAATGGTTCTTTCACAAAGAGAAGATTCAAAGACAGTAAAAAGTATCGGCCCATGTTAGCCTGCATGGACTGCAGAGGCTGACAAGGTCGATACTTTTTTGCAATTGCATTAAGCCCCTTTTTCATAGAGCATGTCTCATATCCATGATGGCATTTGTCTGGTGCAAGCTTATTGCTTTGCAAGCCCGACAACTTTTCTCAGGAATGATTGATTGAAGTATTTAATACTTTGGGGGGGGCAGGGTGTATATTTTTGTTGCGTCACACCTAGTGCTAGGCAGATCCGATGACATTTTTCAGAATAGTGATTAGTTAGATAATAAAATCATTTTTTTACACTTTCCTTATGCATGGATACACTTCTCGTGTCAAAACAAATTACCATGCAGGACGAGGCTTCGAAAGTTTCGCGCCCGCCCGGGTAGCTCATTGGGTAGCGTATCTGACTCGTGACCTGTTGGTTGCTTTCTTCCCAGCGTGTTTTCGCCTCTCACCTCTGATGCATATGAGAAAAGTAGTCAGTGACTTGGACAGAAAGTTGTGTCAGTAGTGGTGTAAGAAAGCCAGGAAACACATGCGTAGATGCAATGAACGCCGTGATATAACCTTTGCTGTTAACAGGGCGTTAAACTCCAATACAAACAAGCAAATTGAAAGTTTCGCTAAGAACAGTGGGTTATTTATTGACAAGAAATGATTGGTGATTGATAAAAAGTTGTGGACATATAATTTTTAGGGCGTGTCCTGCAATGCAATGTGCTTTCCAGTATTGAATATCAACACTGATTTTTCGTTAATTCCTGTACCAATACTTTCAAAAATTTCGAATTTAATGTTTCAGCCCATTACACTGAAAACACATTTGCAACAGGCGCCCTAAATATGTCGCAAAATACTAATAATTACCCCTGAGGCTGCTAAGAGCGACCCAAGGACCTTCTGTGCACAGTGTAGATCAAGATCAGACTGCACAGAACGTGCAGTCTGATCTTGGATCTATACTGTCCGATTAGGAGACTTGTTTCCCCCAAAATTACAATTGAAATAGCAGAATTTGGCTGGAAACTTTCATTTCAGTTATTTAGCAGGATAGGGGTGAACGTAAATTTAGATTAAGTACATACTCATAGATACCAGTGCATGTGAAACGCTGTGTCGTATTCAACAAATGCTTATTTTTGTTCGTAGTTCTCCCTTTTCAACATTGGTCACAAGAACGGTCTGCTGCTAATCAGAAGCTTTCATCTGCAAATGGTATCTTAACCCTTAGACAACAATTCCTTGTTTTAATGACCAGGAGGAAGAAGCCTTTTGAAAATATAGTGGTAAAAGGAGAAAATGCATGTAAACAGCATAGCCTCCTATTGTCGTAGGATTTTCTCTACTTTCCAAGGTAAATCTTAAGAATCTAGGAACATTTTATTCATCTGCAAATGCTTTCAATTTGGACAAATTTTGTCGTCTGGTAAAGAGTAAGTAAAGCGTCTTTTTTCACTAATTGCAGATTTGTCTACATAAAAAATCGACTTTGCCGTATGGATACTTCTGCATCAAAGGTACGTGAAATTTAATGTGTGTGTATTTCTTTCTTCCCTCACCTTTCCCCCCCCCCTCCCCCCCATCAAATGTTACCCGATTTAGAAATCGTGACTGTAGAATTTATGGTTTGACGCTCTTTTAGTAATACTGAAACAGCCTGGCGTCCATCCGTCTGTGTTTTTTGATCGGGTTCAACCTGGGGTAAGGCCTTCATAATATGAGAGTATTGAATGATAACGGAGTTATTTTCCTAAATGGTTTAGGTCTTTCGAGAAAACCTATACCCAAAACTCGCCGTACGCTCTCTCTGTCCCCACCCTCTCTCTCTCTCTCTCTCTCTCTCTCTCTCTCGTTCGTTCGTTCGGTGTTTCATCAAAAGTTATGGGCTGTAAAGGTTGCGCTCTACCCAGTGCTGTAAAATAATGGTTTCAAAATTGCAAATCAACGGTGTCCCTAAGACAGGTTAAATCTATATTCATGAACATAGTGATTTACTCTCGTCCCAGACATTACAATATTCGAAGTTGTGCAACAACAGTGCTTGATTTTAAGAAAATAAAACTGTCCGACGATTGTAAAGTTATTGCTCGCAGACAATTTATTTCCATATTTGTACGTTTAAAGGTTAAAATTCGCTGAAGGCAAGATTTCGTTTCGACTTCTTTGCTTGCATAGGTGATATTTGAGCCCGTCATATTCAGTATGGCAGTGTCACAATCAGATAACTCTTTACCTGACAGCAAAATTATAGACCTGATCAAAATTGAAAGCACTTGCAGACGACAAATTAAATTTGAATCAGCTGATATGACTTATCTTTAAAAGATAGAACAAACATTGTGAGAAAAGGAGAAAATGCTGGTGACCGGCATTTCCTCCTTTTCCCTTACAATGTTTTATAAAGTCTTCTTTTCCTCGAGGCCGTCAAAGCTCGGCATTATTTGGTAAAGGGTTACTTTGATAGTTTATGCCGTTGTTTGTTCTACCGGTTAACCTGTAACCACCATGCAGGTGACTCTTCACTTTTTACCGAACGACAAAATTTCCCACCGGTCCAAATTGAAGGCATTTGGAGACGAAAAATTACCTGTTACACAAAGTATGAAATTTGTCTTTGTTTGAAAGGGTACAAAACGTCTTTGGAAAAGGAGAAAATGCTGGTGACCAGCATTTTCTCCTGTTCCAAAAACGTTTTCAAAGTCCTTTTACAGGAGATAATTAGAACTCGGGATTGTGTGGTAAAGGGTTAAAGCAACTCGCTTTGAAAAAATTGTGGCAAAGGCCAAATTTGAAATCTTTTGCCACAAGCTCTTCACTCGTATTTATGTATGGAGTCTGTACCAGACAACAGAATTTTAGACTTGTCCTTTTGAAAGAATTTTCAGACAACAAATTGAATATGGAGATGTTGATACTTGTTTCTTAAGAGCATAAAACTTTAAGGGAAAAGGAGAAAATGCTTGTTCGACCGGCATTTTCTTCTTTTCCGACAATGTTTTCCAAGCTTACCTTGTTACAAGTATTTTATGCTCTTACGACAATGTTTGCGAAAGCCTTCCTTTCTCAGGGTCGTTAACCCTTAAGCTGCCAAGCCCGACTCGCTGACCTTTTGCACACAGCGTAGATGCTAGATCAGACTGCACGGAACGTGCAGTCTGATCTTGCATCTACACTGTTCGATAAGGAGATATCTTTTCCTTCAAAACTACCTTTGAAATAGGAACATTTGGGATTTTTCTATCGGCCTGAAAGTTTTATGTCTTTTATACAGCAGGATGAGGGTTAAAACTCGAATTGTTTGGTAAAGTGTTTTGCTTCAGTTGTTGCTTAACCCTTAACCACATAATCCCGAGTTTAGCAACCCTGAAAGAGAAGGCTTTTGAAAACATTGTGAGAAAAGGAGGAAATGCTGGTAACCAGCATTTTCTCCTTTTTCCACGATGTTTTCTACCCCATCAAAGACAAAAATCATCATTTGAGCTACATTTGATTTGTCGTCTGCAGATGCTTTGAAATTGGTCCTGTCCAAAATTTTGTCGTTTGGTAAAGTGGTAATTCATAATCTTACGATCGAAAGCGGTAGACATCGAAAAATAGGAAGAGACAGACGAAAGTGTATGTTGTGCGATAAGGATGACATTTTAGATAAATATCACTTTATTATAATTTGCCCCCCCCCTTTTTTTTTTTTTTTTCTAGATTTAAGACAAACGTTCATAGATAAGAACTTTAGAATTAAACTAAGTGTATTCAAATTTACTTAAACTGAAACTTCTTAATTTATTCCATAATAAAACTCTTACAAATCTTGCCCTTTTTGTAAGTACGACTTTTTGAAAAGAATTCAATTCATGTTACAGTAAGTATTAAACTTTCACTCAGCTTTTGGTGACACTGTTTATGACCACAATTTTCAATGACATGCGTGTATGTATTATGAAGATATCTAAACACGTGTATATATCAAGTCAATAAATTCTATTATAAATAAGATGCGAATCGTTCCAAAAAAGACTGTAGTTCTGATTTCGCAGGTAATCACTAAGCACTGCTGTTGAACGTTTTTCTTTTTTCTTTTTATCTATAGTCGCGTCCGGTAAAGATATTAAAAAATATCGACATAGATGCTATATTCGACCTACAGTATGCTTTACGTAGTATTTTTGCACTAAGCCTCCAGGAAACAAAAGTACATTAAATGCATTTGAACCATGCTCTGTCACAAGGGGGCTTAATCCATCCCCGTGATTCATTGTACCAAGCAAGACATTACATAATTAGGGGTCCATAAAATCCACTTTGTCTTACAAAACTAAAACATGAGGTAGACTGGTCCTTGGACATACAGAAAATTGACCAATAGTGAAAAGTTTCGGCCCAGGTCAGCCTGTGCGGACTGCAGGTGCATCAATCCCCCTTTTCACAGAACATGGCTCACGTTTTTCCCCCGTTGTTAAAGATGTCAAACACAATAGTATGTTCTAAAATTTGTACGCTTTCGTTTGTTCTTTTTGAGACAAGCAACAAAACAACTCTTATGAAAAATCCATATTTTTAGTTCGTCCATGTGCATGAACAATCGAGGTTTCACTGTGTCGATTTATTCAAGTCTCTTCTGATCACTTTCACATTTATGATTGTAAGTTCTAAGGGTTGTATTTATCAATCATTGTATAATCAATTCCAAAATTCTCTAATTTCAAGACAAAGCATCTAATTGGCTGACACCCCTTGTCTCAGCCAATCAGATCACAGAGCTTAAATCATAGTAATCATCGCAAATACGACAGCAGATCGTTTATCAATACGTCGGCAATGTGATTGACTGTTTGACTCCGGCAATGATTGATTCATCTCCAAGTGACTGTACGTATTAACTCTTTCACCACTAATTCCGGAAATTCCACTTTTTTCCGAGTTCTATTAATAGATTTCCACTGCTATTGAAAACCACTTTTGACATAGTTTAAAAAGAGGTTAGCAGACGTTGTAGATCAACGATCAGACTGCACTTTCTGTGCAGTCTGATCTTGATGTACGCCGTCTGCAAAAGCTATTCAATTCGTCATTAGTGGTGAAACAGTGAAGTCTTTCAGCCCTACACATCTAAACTTGACCTTTTCCGAAAGCTGAAAATACAATCCACTTAAACTCATAAAAACTCATATTTTACAGGCTTGACTAAACATGCGGACGGTATAGATCCAATATCAGACTGTGCAGTCTGATCTTGATCTATGCCGTCCGCAAAAAGCCTATGTTTTAGGTGACGCTGAAAGGGTTAAATCAAGACCAAACCTTGTTAGCGACAGTAAAACGAGGTCTTTCGGAGTTACTTTGACAACTAGAAACTGACCATCAATCATCGAGTCCTTTTCTGCTCTGATTTGTTACATCATGCAAAGGTCCAGAAAAGCGGAAGTATTCGAAAGCTATAACTGTTATTTCTTGATTAAATCCAGTGTTGTTGGTACTCTTTAGAATTGTTTTTTTTTTTTTTAGAATTGTTTAAACGAGACAATGCTAATAAATACGCACAACATCGGTTCAAATGAAGAAAAATGTGATGGCACTCTTTAATAGCCTAAGTCATACTCCTTACGTATACCTTTGATCATAGAAATGGTCCCTGGAAAATCTTATTTTGTTTGACCTTTCCATTGTTTTGCTCTGTCGAAAGTGCATTTTGCCTTTCTTCCTTATGTACTAACTACAAAAGAGGACCTTCTACAGCACGTTCTAATAACCTACTCTGGGTTAGAACGTGTTATTGTTTTGCCCTGTTGAGCAGCCAAGACAGGATTGAATCCATTTCTTAGCCAGGCAGTTTTGTAAAATACTGGTAAATGCAACATAATTGGGAAGCACTTGAACGTGACGTTTTGTTGTTTTCGAGTGATATGGAAATATTGTAGGTAAAGTCTCAAGCATTTTGACAGGCAAATGACGATTTTTTGCCCAAGGTTCCCGGGCGCTGTGTCAGGCAGAATAGTGTGCAAAAGCACTGGGCTAGGGTTCTACAGCGTTTCACCAAAGGTCAAGCAGGGGTTGAACACAATTAGAGATCCATAAAAATCCTTTTTTTTTTCTTACATCTGGCTAAATCTTAAGGTAGACTGATGATGGTCCGTGGACATGCAGAAAATATGCAAAAAAGCAAAAGATTTCGACCCAGATCAGCCTGCGCAGACTGTGCAGGCTGAGCTGTGTCGATACTTTTTGCAGATGCAATAATCCTCATTTTCACAGTGCACAGCTTATTTGGTCTAGAATTTTCTGCTGCTTTTTATGTCCAGGGTCCGTATTCACCAACCATTCTTAAGAATATTCTTAGTCTTATTCTTCAAAATTTTCTACATTTGAAAGTAACACAACTTCTGATTGGCCAAACCATTTGGTTTGGCCAATCAGAAGTTGTGTTACTTTCAAATATAGAAAATCTTGAAGAATAAGACTAAGAACGTTCTTAAGAATGGTTGGTGAATACGGACCCAGGACTTATTGAATTAACAAAGGTCAATAATTTTACAGTTGGGAAACGAAGAATACTCATGTACCACTAAGTCTCTACCAGACAACATTTTGGGCTTGCCATTTTGAAGAAATTTGCAGACCAGAATTCAAATGTGCCTCAAATGATGAGATTTATCATTGATAGGGTAAAAAACATAGTGGGAATAGGAGAAAATGCTGGTAACCAACGCTGTCAAAGGCTGTCCTCTTCAGAGGTTTTTTGATAAAAGGTTAATTTGTAGCCTGCCTGTTTAAGTCAGTAGAAACAATTTATGACACTTTGAGTTCGTTATGCATATATTTATAACATTTCAAAGTAATAGATACCAAATGTTAGATTGGTTTTGTCAGTTTATTTGTTTCGTTAATATTTTTATTCGATAGCTGTTCAAAGCTGGGGTTAATTGTCCTGCCCAGTAGCATGTCGCTGTATACAAGTCTGCAAAAAGTATATGCTTCTTAGTGAACTGCACCTATTGCGATTTCGTCTCTTCAAACCCTTTCCGTTTCTTAAAATCCCGTGAAACAAAACTATTAAAAACAATACGGAAAATGGATGAAATGCTAACATTCCCTTTTTTCCCCAAAAAAAACTTTTCTTCCTGTTCAAAGAAAATTTGCCTACTGGAGAAAGTCAGATTTTGCTTGTTTAATTGCTTCCAGACACCCCGCTAAATATATCTTATGGCTAGAATTTATCCCTTTCTTATCCTCTATTGCTGACAGAATATCCATCTAATGTCTACAAAAGGATTAAATGTTGTATGTAATCTTCAGCTTTGAGGAAGTATTTACAATAATTCCCTGAAAGCACTGTCTTTATCATCACATTGTCTACGACCAGCCACCTATCAGACAAATATTAATTGCGCATTAGAACCTTCTGACCATTAATTATAGGGGAATGACTCTAACAAGTTGTTAATACTACATACCATTCTACGTCCTTATGCTTCGGCGCCCCACTAGTTCTGTGCTCGGTGGGTATCGGCTGTGCTGAAAATGTGCTTAGACAGAGTGCCACTATCTAGAAATAGAACGGCTGGAGTACTTATAAAACGATAAGTGTATTGTCACGTTCAAACTAAAACAAGGTAGAACACGGTATCAACACAACGCCACCCGCAGAGAAAAAAACTTGTAGTAAGAGAAGTATGTGCTATTGACGATGATTATTGACGATGATCTCAAACGTTGTTTGCTACAAGACGTAAATGAAAGTTGTCTGCAGTTGGTTATGTATAAAGACACTAAACAAAATCAGTCTGCGACTGCTTAAAAGAGAACCGTTTTAGTGACTTTGAAGTTGGACAATTCGCGTCCAGAACCGAGAACAGGATGGAATTGGTTAAAGTTCCAGCCGAAAACCATAAAATACCATTACATGTATGGCCTTCTTGGTACACAGGCTTTGACCCTTAGGCTGCTAAGCGCGACTGAATGACCTTTTGTGAATATTGAAGATCAAGATCAGACTGCACGTTCTGTGCAGTCTGATCTTGGATCTGTACTGTCCGATAAGGAGATTTTTTGTCCTTACAAATACCCTTGAAATAGCAAAATTAGGGTTTTTACAGTTTTACAGTAACCTTGAAATTTTCACTTAACTTATTTAGCAGGTTAATGATAAGTAAAATCATCGCCCCTTCAGTATTTGGATATTGAGTCTGGTACCATCTTCATATATTGCAGGATATAACAAATATCGTTGAATAAAGATAGACGGTGTAAGAGGAATGAGCTAATTATGAACACTGAAACTGCTTTTAGGGTTCGAAATGAAAACAAAAATATGAAAAGAAACCGCGCCAACTAAAATGCTGTGTTATGAGACGGAACAGACTTCTTTAAATATTTTCTAAAGGCCTTCTATTGTTCAAAGAAATATTTCGGTGGGGGAAAATCCAACCAGTCAGAAGTGAGGAAATTCTAAAGGGTTTTGTTTGCACTACCAACAAAAAAGATAACTCTTTTCTTAAATTTTGAATAATTATGCAGCCCTTCTGCACGCTGATGTTCCAAACAGATTGATTGTAACTGGAGCAGCTCGTTACAATAACATCTCAGAACATCTCAGAACATTTGGACTTTTGGAACTATAAAATATCAGAAAAATACAAGCAACAATTACTAGTTCCTTTGAAGCAGTCCTTTTGTGTATCTTGTTTATGTTGTTAACGTGCGATAGGCCCCTTATACCGCGAATATATCAACGATTGTTCAACAAAGCTATTTCCTGCTTATTGAAGTTATTAAGATATATGAACTATTTTCCCAACAAGTCTACCAGGCTTGATGTAAAAAGGTATGTAAAAGGCGT
The DNA here is from genome assembly GCA_945859785.2 of Tridacna gigas. Classification (NCBI taxonomy): domain Eukaryota; kingdom Metazoa; phylum Mollusca; class Bivalvia; order Cardiida; family Cardiidae; genus Tridacna; species Tridacna gigas. The sequence goes on along the minus strand of OX244030.2, from coordinate 42,502,916 downwards.
ATCAACTGTTATTTGTTGTATCATGTTCTATAACAGTCCTATTTAATATCCGAATTTTCACACAATTATTCTGTATATTATATACACAGTAGAGAGATGTAAAAAGTAGCTTTTCGTCTGCTTACATCAAACATTTAGTTACCCTGTACAAATTTAAAACTTGTCTATAATCATTTACTTCATTGAAACTATTTTATCGGTACCTTTCAAATTTTGAGCATTTTGTTATTGTTTAACGCAATGCCTTGCAATAATGAACAACTTTAAACAAACTCCATGTTTAAGTCATTGTTCAGTCAGGAATATTTTTAACATCGGTTAATTCAATACCTATCCCTATTTATTTGCAGAGGTTTATACATTTTGAACGAATCGTATTATTTTTTATTTAAGACTACAGCAAATACGTAGGCCAAATGCCAACTATGGCAGCTATGCCTGAAACCAAAACAAAAAGAATGTGATTGTCGCCCTCAGAAAAATGTAGTAATGTTGCATTACTGTAACATCTCAAACGACAAAAAAAAAAAACTTCAGACACAAAGGAAATTACTTTGTAGTATCAGGTGGTTATTCAGACCACATCAAAAAGTGACCCTTACTGTGATAAATGGTTCTCATTGATTATATCAACAGCAGGCCTTATTGACACAAATTGCCAAAGGAAATGCTGTATCCTAGAAATTTAGAACTGTTGAGCTTTGCCAGTCCGCAGACAAAATTACACTCTAAGCTTAACTTGAACCTACCGTAAAACGAACAAGTGGCTGAAATGAGAAACAATCGAAAGAAAGATGCCCATTTTATAACCCGAACGGAATTTTTAGTCAAAAAACCCCCTTTATGCCTGGTTTTTTCTGTCATAGCGCGTTATTGATGGGATGTTCTTCACAGTCGACAAGTGTTATCTTTACCTGCATCAATAGGTAAAAGTCATTTTGGTAAATGTGGCGAGCCTTTTGCAGTTTATATCTCAAAACAGTCATGAACAAAGACATGTTCTCAGGTCGTCCTGGCATAACAGAAATACAGTTAACACGGCGCTTAACACAAACAACACTGATACTGAAAGAGAAATAAACAGTGACTTAACCCTTTCCCACATGGAAAAAATTAAGATATCCAAACTGAAGGACCTTGTAGACGACAAATCAAATATTACTCAAATGATGGTATATGTAATTGACACGGCGGAAAACATTGTGTGTGGTACAGGGTCAATGTTCAGGTAGTTTTGCACATCGTGTTGGAAAACATAACTCAGAGAATGTGATAACAAAATGCAGGACTGTGAAACAGTTATGATAGAGCAGATTCGATATTAACCCTAAGGCTTTTAAGCGCGACTCAGGGACTTCTTGCGGACAGTGAAGACACGATGAGACTGCACAGAACGTGCAGTCTGACTTTGGATCTACACTGTCCGGTAAGAAGATATATTTTTCCAAATGATACCCTTGAAGCAACAATATTTGGGTTTTTACTACCAGTCTGAAAGTTTCATTTCACTTATTTAGCAGGATAAGGGTTAACCCGAAGAACGCAAAGCAAATTTTTCGTACCTAAAAAGCTTCAAATATTAAAGTTTTAAGATTCTTATTTTTGACAAGAATATCTAAGCAAAGCGCACATTAGATATCAAGATTAGGCTGCACTTTAAGTCTGACCTTGCTAGTTAGGGTTTGATATGATTGAATGACATTTCTTTTATCTGTTCACTTATACATTGAGAGTGATTTGATATGATTACACAGGACATAAGAAGTGTTACTGGTGAATCCATCAACATGTATTAGATTTCGTACAGGTTATGTTGATTTCATTTTCCACTGCCACTGCACTCAAAGAAAATTGTAGTGTTTATCATGCACCAAGGAAATCAAAATGCCTATAAAACGAATGGGTTTTGAAAGACTTGGCGATCCTAAATCAAACATTACATTGTGCCGAGAATTTTCTAAAGAATGGATTGTAGATTCAATTAGCAACTGTACTGTTTGAGATAAAATATCGAACGTGCCATTAATCTGAAATGAATCGAATGAAATAAAACAATGGTTGAGGTAAGTGATTAATCAAGTGCTTCCATTTGGAAACAAATTGGACAAATTGAGAAAAACTAACATTTTAAATGAGCTACGCTCTGGCAAAAGGAAGCTTAATGCATCTCCGTGATGCATCATACCATGCAAGTCATCACATACTGTAATTTTGGACCCATAAAAATTCGTTTTTTCTAACAATCGACTGGATCTGAAGGTAGCATGTCCTTTGACATGCAGAAAATTGACCACTGGCAAAAAGTTTCGACCATTGTCAGCCTGCCCGCACTGTACAGGCTGACTTGACTCGATACTTTTTGCAGATGCGTTAAGCCCCATTTTCACAGAGCATGGCTCAAATACTTTTGTTTGTTTTCAGACAGCCATTTTGTGTGTAAACTTCCATTTTGTCTTTCAGTATAATGTTCATTTTCGGTAATGCAATGAAACGAAAAGAATGTCCTTTAGAAGTAACATGCTCTGAGTTGTGACTAAATTGTGTTCTCATTGAATATATATGTATAATGTTTTTTATTTTTACTTCATCAATTACTTATACCACAATATCTTTATGGAGCAACACATTGCTAAACATCAGAGAGTTGTAGGTTCCTATCTCTTCTCGCCCTGAAGTCATTCCAAGAATTGATGGAACTCGTTGCGACAGGTCAATTCCTGTAACCCTGCTGAACATAGCTTTGACCTCGTTGAGAGGGATTGTAACCTTTATTTAAGGAGAAAGATGCGCATAATGTTTGTCCCCTCGTTCACCGCCGAAGGTATAAACTCACCTCTGTCGACGGCTAAAAATACAACCCATTGAAACTAAGATTTTTATCGTACATGTACATGGTTGACTAAACAGGCGAACGGTATTGGTCTAAGATCAGACAGCAGGTACTGTGCATTCTTAAGAAATGGGAGGAAAAGGTCCTATTATCCAATGCAAATTTTTGTTGAGCAGATGAACTGCAATAGTACCCATCTGATGGAGGTAAAGAATAGTCCTATTCAGAGTTTGAATTCTTACACTTCTACTGCGCTCTCCAACACTAATCAAGTGTCATTTTGTGACTTTGTCGAGGCTACAAACATATATGTCTCAGAAATATACCGCAGAACTCATGCCCTTTGGAGATAACGTGGACTAACGTAGCCTGGGTTCCAGTCCGATCATTTTTTTTTTTTTTTTTTAATTCAGACTTTACTTTGTCAAGAATGACATTTTTGACAAAGTAAAGTCCGAATATAAAATAGGAAAAAATGATCGGACTGGAACCCAGGCTAGAGACAACGTTGCAAACAGTCGAAGAGTGATATTCACTCTATTTCATGTACAGTTATGCGAAAGACACAAATGTAATGCTTCAGAGGAATCAGGGAAATTAATCGAGTAAGTTATTACATGTTTTAGCTTTTTCCATTTCTTTATAGCAGGTACATTATATTTTTTGTGTTCAGATCACTGTTGCTCAGTATTCTCATCCTGCACCTATTAATGATTGATTGCATTTCTATCTGTAATACATGCCCCTGTTATTTTCTTTTCATTACACTTCTACGCCATGTCTTTATCATTTTACATTTATGTTGCTTCTCTAAGCGAAACTCGTTAGCTTTTGATTGAATACAGTATTTGAAGATCGGTTATATTCGTGCAACCGTCATAGAGAAGGCACGTAGACCTCCACACAGTAGTAAATCTTGTAGTATTTATATGATTTCAACGTTAAAACACGATTACGTAATTAAATTGCTACCTTAGACAGCTTATATCCACAATCAGCTTTAATATTTTCTTCTTTCGAGTCCTTAAGGCCACGAGGTCAACTCAAGTTGGACTTTGATTTGCGGACAATATACCAGTAGTTACTTGTATCTCAAGGTCTTACGACATAGGCCAGGCACTCTCCGTATGAATTAACACATGTCACGCTATGGAATCCTCGCCTAAAGAACATTGGTATTGTAAATACTGATTCTCTTTTCTACTGTCTAACACTGTCCATTGCATATATGTAGCAGCCAAGGGTCGTAACCACCTCGAGAATAAAAATAATGCTTTGGTCTACTTATCCTCGAGTATCCGCTACTTACAGCTATCAACCATTGGAAATGTGAACGAATAAATTTAATCCCCACAAGCCAGTGATTAATTTCGAGCTTCAAAGAAAAATTTCTTTTCAGTCCGTTCTATGTTTCCGGGTATGGTAATCGTAGATTAAATTACTCTCTGGGTTTGCTTAGCTCCGTACATATCCTGGAAAATATCAGGGCCTGTATTTACCAACACTTGGTTTAGCCAACTAGAGGTTGTGTTACTTTCAAATCTAGAGAATTCTTGAGAATTGGAAAAAGAATACTCTTAAGAATGGTTGATGAATACGTACCCAGACCTTTTGAGGACCCTTGTTGTCAGGGTCAGTATTCAACAACCATTATGATTTGCATTCTTATTCTATTTCTAAATTTAGAAAGTAACACAGGTTCATAGCCAATCAAAAATTGTGCCCCTTTGAAATTTGGAAAATTCTGGAGGAAAGAACTAGAATGCCATTTAACTCCTTACCAAACGGCAAAATTTTAGACCCGTCCAAATTGAAAACATTTGCAGATGACAAATTTAAATGTGGCGCAGTGATGTAATTTTTCGGTTTAAAGGATATGAAACATTGTGGGAAAAGGAGAAAATTATGGTTACCAGCATTTTCTCCTTTTCCCACAATGTTTTCAAAAAAAAAGAAACATTTTAAAATGGGTCCTTAAAACTCGGGAATGGGTGTGGAGGGTTAAAATGACTGATGAATAAGCGAAACCAGCTTAGGAAGAGCAGGCTGATCATGATCCTTTGGATTTACAACTGGAATATTCCTGCTTAAATGTCTAACTCATTGTCTCCCGAAATAATTTTGCCCCGGATGAGTTTCAAAACATGAACCATGCCCTGTGAAAAGGGTGTTTTATGCATCTGCAAAATGTTCCGGTCCAGGTCAACCTGCACAGTCTGCGCAAGCTGACCTGGGCCGAAATCTTTTGCTTCTGGTAAATTTTCTGATGTTCAAGGATCAGTCTACCTCATGATTCAGTTGGTCTTTAGACAAAATAGATTTTATTGATCCATAATTATCACGTGATGACTTGCTTGGAAAAATGCATTACAGAGATGCATTTAACCCCCTTTGCCAAAGCATGGCTCATATCCTCCGTTACGTATTAATAATCAACATGGGGTAAGGTTTGATAACTAAATGTATACGTGAAATATTATGAACAGAAGAGGTAGTACTCGTTTTGGGCAATTCTGCTGTTACCCCACTGTCTTTAAGTTATCTTTATGCAAGACGAATACAGACGTCAATTGGCTGCCTTAAAAGAGCCTTATTCGAGACTGCTTCAAGATAGTTCCCGTGAAAATTGAGAACATTTCATGAGCAATCCTAGGATAAGCACAGAACAACCTGTACACAATTTCGTAGCACATGGTCTTTTTGCAATGGCAAATATGGCTCCATAATTGTCTGCCAAGGAATATTATTTTACTTAAACCTTGGACGTTTTTTCTTACGCGATGAAAGAAGAGACAGAACACTAAATGGTACTTGTTGCGACTTGTTAAGCAGCAGTAATTAATTTGTCTAGAGAATGTTCCCAAAGGCCTTTTTGGCACGGATCAATTATTATCGTTTAAACGGACCATTTCGAGACAAGTTGAAGGAGAAAAATCTGTGTGGAAAACGCAAAGTTGACCCTTACAGCACTGAATGAATGAAATGGAGCTTTTCAATGAGGAAAAACATACGAAAGATTGTTATTTCAAGGTTGTTTTGATCAGGATATATAACCAAGTAGCGGTCATGTAGATCAAGATCAGACTGCACGTTCTGTGTAGTCTGATCCTGATCTACACTGTCCGCAAAACCAACTTAAGTCGGTTCCAGCTCTTTATGGGTTAAGTTATGGGTTAGTTTCGACCGAGTGGACTTGTTCATATCAGAGTAAACAGTCGGTTTGTCGTAATTTCAAAGGGCATTTTGGCTAGGATACCATGTATCATCACAGAATAACGACCGATGTAGATCTAAGACCAGGCTTCTTTTTTGTGGAGTCATATCTTTGATCTACAAGGTCCGATAGTTTGTGCAGTCTTTTTGATCTGCACTGTCTGCTGAAGTACTTTCGGCTCAGCACAATAACATTGTCGAGCTGAATCCAGGCTGATGATGGCTATGTGGATTTTATTGTTGACGATAACGTGCTATTAGACACATGAATGGCAGAGATTAGAAGGGGCGAGATTTTTTAAGGTGCCAGATTCCAAAGGAGCAGATGTATACTTCAGAGCGAGAGAATCAAGAGTCATTCAGGTCTGTCCAAAAGTCATGGTTCAAAAAAAGCGTAGATATATGATGTAGAAATTACTTGTTGAATCTCTCTTCCTATCCCGGAGTACACAGGGTTCATCTGACAGTATTAGCTGGAATAGATGTCCAGAGTATCTCATTTAGTACAGATTTTATCTGATAAGAGACTTACTGGAAGCTTGTTTTCAGTTTCTGTCTTGTAATTAATCCTTTCAGCGTCATAGAGGAAAACAGGGTATTTTGCGGGCGACATAGATCAACATCAGCTGCTTTCGTCGTGTCTGAATGCGTCAATTGAACAAGAAGAAAGGTATTGAAACAATCTAGGCAAAACTGAGAAAGTAACCCGGTCAAAGTTGAAATCATTTTCTTAATGTGGTCATATTGTTTCGTACATGAGTACTTACTACTCAAACAACAACTGCAGATTGATTCATCAGTTCGTTTACCGGGACATTCTGGGCTTTTTTTTTTTACATTCTGTACCAAAACGTGACAAAAGGTTTGACAAATAACCTGGTAAAACCCTTCCATTTCGACATTGCTATTTATGTAGATGCACAAACTGTGACGTCAGATCCGGATTGGCATAAAACACGTAACGTGAAGATATCTAAACCTTGCAGAATTCATAACAATGAAATAGTTGTTGTTTTTATACCATCCTGAGAAAGAAAAAAAATATTCTAAACGTTTAGGTTACCATGTTACAGGCTGTCAGCGAGAAAGTTTGAATGCTCTATTGACTTCCTTTGTTGACGGTACAATCAACGATAGCTGTAACAAACAATTGAAATTCTATACGAAAAAGGAAGTGTTCACGGTTGTTAACTTAGCGGAAGTCCGAGGGCGCCATTTTGATATGTGATTTTTCATCATCAGATTTGTCTTTTCGAGATAACGAAAGAGTAATCGAGGTCATAGCGGTTTTTTTTTTCCCTGGTCTAGTTTTACAATTAACCTTTGGCCCGTTGAATCTGTGGTATGCTACAAGCAAAAAAAATATTCAGTTGTGGACATTGTGTGACCATACTGTACAGACTGTGTCCGATATAATTTTTTTTTATCTTGGAGCATGATTTAGTTGGTTGTTAGACAAAATTGATTTTATGGATAAAAAATTATGTGATGACTTACTAGGTATGATTGATCACGGAGATGCATCTTTTGCCATAGCAACGCTCATTTATTTGTATCAAGCTGTCCATCCAAACAAACATGTTACGATGTTCTAGGGCCTTAACAGTGGTGCTTGGGTGATTTGATCTCTCGCTTTGTTTTCTTAAATTCTTTAGCCTTTAAAAGTAGCTTTTCAGATATTTATTATCTCACGAAAACTTAAAAAGAAATCATGACAGAATTAAGTAAGGCGATAGCTGACAAATCATCGGTAAAGAAGAAAGAAAAAAAAAATAAGAAAAATGATTTTTTTTTTTTTTTTTTTTTAGGTATTTCCTTAATTGGCTACGTGGCCTCTTTAGGTATTTCTAGGTTTCGCGCAATGGTTTCGCAGAGATCATGGGAATGTCAAATGATCAATAACACGCGTCGATTACGGGATTCCGTTTTCAAATCAGTACAATGACGTCATATCTGATGTAGTAAAAATAGGCGGAGTTACCTATTACAAAACGACCATCCCCAACTTTAACTTTTTTGCTGAATGTAACCCTGCAGTTTAAAAGATTGCAAAGACGAATAATCTACTTGATCCATGCTCTTCCAAAACGGAACTTAATGCATCTTCGTAATGTATAATAGCAACCAAGCCATCATATAATTATGGATCCATAACAGCCTCTTTTCTTTAACAATTGACTGTATCATAAGGTAAACTGGTCCTTAAACATACAGAAAACTGACCAATTGCGAAAGGTTTCGGCCCAGGTCAGCCTGCGCGGACTGCGCAGGCTGACCTGAATCGATACTTTTCTCAGATGCATTCAGCCCCTTTTCACAGATCATGGCTGACCTCTATTTATCGGTATTTTGCAAGACTTTTTTTTTTTAATTTACGGAATAATACAAATAGGCCACCTCGGTGTCAAAGCTCTGTAGATATATAAAAAAAACAAACTTTTGCAAATAAAACAAATATGAATTATTGAAAAAAAAAATGATTTGATTTTCATAAACCAAGGAAATGCCTTTGTTTAGTGGTTATCCTTTTTGCGCCAACATGATAGCCAACCAGCATCTTAAAGCACCCATTGAATACTTTCTGATATTGTCTCATTATTCAAATAGACAGACGTCAAAACTTGTGTACGAGTATGAGTCATGTTCTGTAAAAAGGTGGTTTAATGTATCTGTATCGACCAATGTCAGCCTTGGTAGGGTGACATAAGTCGTTACGTTTTGCTAAATTGATGCTAAATTTTCTCAAAGGAACATTCAACTACATGATTCGCCTGGTTTCAGATACACTGAGTCCATATTATACTTGCTTGGTACGATGCATTTGGAAGGTGCTTTAACTCTTTTTCCTGCTAATGTCGCCTTTGTCATCTTTTGCGAATGGCGTAGATCAAGATCAGACAGCACAAAACATGCAGTCGGATCTTGGATCTACTCCATCCGCTACCTGATACTAATCTTCGAACAAAATTTAAAAGCGACGAAAATATTCTTTTAGACCTCCAGACTTGTCAAATCCATTTATTTGGCAGCGAAAGATTTAAACCCCTTTTTCCAAGAGCGCCGCTCACATGCATTTAAAGAGGGAGAAGCAACGTGCATCATTTTTTGCCATGATTGATTTAGATGGATGTAATAGAGTCTTATACCCCCATTCCACTAGGCCGCGATCTACGGCGCTCTCACAGTGCGCCGGAGATCACCATGCAGAGCGCCAAGAACGCTAACACATCTTTAACGGATCGCCAAGATCGCCAAGATCGCCATCAGTCTACTCCCTTGCACAAAGATCCTCGGCGATCTGTTCAGAACGCCGTCACATCGCTACTTAATCGCTTAAATCGCTATCGAAACGCAACTTGAACGTAAACATCGTAACTGGAGCGCTATCGGATCGCTCAAGAGCGCAAATGTTCGTCAGTATGCCGGTCGTTGCGCTCCGATGTGATCCGATAGCGACCATTAGAGATGCAGTAGCGCTCCGTTGCGATCAAGTAGCGATATGATAGCGCTCCGACACGATCAAGTGGCGATATGATAGCGCTCTGTTACGATCAAGTCGCAATATGTTGGCGCTCCCTTACGATCAAGTCGCGATATGTTGGCGCTCCGATCGCGCTCTTGGAGGACTATAAAAGAGTGTCTGTCTCGGCTATCATCATTTCGCATTTGGAAACCACCAGGTGTAGGTACAATTAATTCTTTGGTCGAAAGTTTTAACTACAGCATGCTAATTCTTGGTGGGACTCTTTGCAACAGTTCATCAAACATAGCAGGCTCCATCCTCATAAAATTGAAAAAAGCTGGTATCTTCTGCTCTAAGTTCATCCATCAATGTGGCATATTGTCCATACAGAAGTCTTCTGCCTGCTGCCAACCATGGTCTCATCCAAAAGTTTTTCCTTTTTCTCCCTCTTCTTCTGGGTTCTTCGGTTAAAATAGCTCGCTGTTGAAGAACAATGGCTTCATTAATGAGGTAAATTATAACCTGAAACGCAGCAGCATCTCTAAATTCATGATATACTGTCAAACGTCTTTCATCTATGACTGCAAGATAAAAACTGATGAGCGCGGCCGGTCGCCGTGGGTTTTTATAGGATCTGACCGGACTGATCGCTAATTGAGTGGTATTGGATCTTCTCAGGTCGCCAAGAACGTTTTTGGATCGGGGCTTGATCGCCAAAGGTCGCGGCGATCGCCTTTGGAGCACCAACAGAGCGCATATGATCGCAATTGACTCGCCTCGTGTCGCTAATGGTGCGAAAACAGGTCGTATAAGGTCGCAACTCCTAGCGAGGCTACGATAGTGACCATGTACAGTTCAATCGCTATCGGATCTCAATGGTCGTTACTTGATCGCCGGCGGAGCGTCATCTGGTTGTTATCTGAGCGGGAGTGTCCTCATAATCACCAATCCGGCAGCGATCTGAGGCGATCTACCGCGCTCTGTATGAGCGCACAGAGCGCCGTAGATCGCGGCCTAGTGGAATGGGGGTATTATATCAAGAGATTTTCCATTTCTCCCTAATTGGAAATCAGATAAATATTCCTAAAGTTGGCACTGGCCGATGAATTATTTATACTTTATTTCATGCAAAATTTGCTTGTTATACGAAAAATTGCATAAATGCATATTGTATGTTTCGTCGTATAAATATGGCTGTATTAAAAGCGCATTTCGAATCCAGTCACGTGAAAAATATCCTATCATCCTTTTTTTTTATGGAATCTTTTACGCATTATGGAGACTAAGTTTTATTTATTGAGGAATCACTGTGTAATATTTGATGGACGAATGATTAATTTTGTCCTAAACAAACATTAAAGTCTGGGAGAAATCTTGTTAGAGATAGCTACAATATGCTAACCGGGCTCAGTTTGTCATATTGCTTGCGCATTAATCATTTGACCCGGGTTTCTCGGCCAACTGTTTATGTCGAGACCCAGGATTTTCTGTCAACGTGCCATCGGAAAGAAATCAAAAACACTCTTATAAAAACCCCAAAATCAACATTGATCAAGGTTAATACATAAGTATGTTTAAGGACTAACTTCTCTTTATGCCACACTGTTAACGAGGCGGTCTACTGTAAACTGAAAAACATTGTCTGCAGAAGGTACTTTGTACAGAAATCACTCAGCGTTATATGTAGAATCGTATTTAGCCCCACGTCATGCTACTCCATTCTGTGGATCATTTCAGATTACCAAATTTAGTAAATTATTTAAGTATAAAATACCTGGGTCATCTCGGCCCACATTTACTAAGTCCCATTCGGGTTGATATTTAAAAGGCTTCTGCCTCATATGGGAATCTCCTGCAACCAAATTAGCCAAATTTCGTTTTTATTCAACCCCCTATTACTAATTACGCTTATAACCTTGTTCCTATGACAAAATTTGTCTGTCGATGTGTGGTTAGATCACTTCTGTAGCGACAGGTCAATGATTAAATTCTGTCATGGAAACACACATCCATCGAAGACCATAAAAAATCCTGGGCATTTTCCCTGTTTGCCGTCATGGCCCAGAAAGTGCTACTAACCTGCAAGAAGTTCGAAAACAAGGAAAACGTAATGTTTTGCAATCACATTAACGCACTACTCTAACAATCCCGAGTTCTAACGACCTTCAGAAAGTTTTTTGAAAAGATTATAGAAAAGGGAGAAAATGCTAGTAACCAACTTTTTATCCTTTTTCCACAATATTTTTTTTACCCTTTCAAAGCCATATTTCATCAATTGAATTACATTTAATCTGTCGTATGGACAGGTCTGAAATTTTGTACTCTGGTGAAGTGTCAACCAAGTTCAATAACGTTGGAACACCAAACAGAGAATACATGATCATGATGCTTATCAGTCCCACTTTGGTAATCTGCCCGCTCCATTGTCAAGATACAATGCAAGGTACAGATTAGTATCGATCTCATTAGGCACACCAGAACGACAAAAGTTTAGTCGAGAAACAGTTTTGTAGACGACAAACTAACCATGGTTTAAATGATGCGATTTGTTTTTGAAAGGATAGAAAACATTTCGGGAAAAGGATAAAATGCTGGTTACCAGCATTTTCTCCTTTTCTCACAATGGTTCCGAGGACCTTCTTCCTCAGGATCGTATACATAATACAGGATTGTATAGTAAAGGGCTTATCTGTTCTCTGCATTCAGAGCTCCAGCAGGAGACTGTGTTTCCATTTGGCTGGTCGGACTTCATGACGCCTGAACCGACTTGGACGGTAAGAGGTGTCCCCAAGTGAAATGGTCCTCCTTCTGACCTCGAATAAAGGCGTACATGTAGCATCGTGATATGCAAATGAGTGCATTTGGTACAAATATTGGGGTATTTAGATATAAAAGAATAATGTTCATAAATTGTTGGATGCCTCAGCTTTTGTAAACAGAATATAAGTTAGAAACGGCGAAGAGCAAAGAGATAGACTTGACTGTTTCATTACTTCATTGGAGAAAATCTACACCTTTTAAAGAGGAAACCAAGCATACAAAAGCACAAGTCTAAAGCTAAATATACTATAAAAGAGTTGAGCAAATTTTCTGTACATAGCTATTACACTACAAAATACCCTTTCTGTATTAATCGTTGAACTGAAATAAGCTTGCGTATTAGTCTTCTTACGAGCAACAGTGTTTCAACTTAAAGCTGGCGTATCTTACCCGGCCTACCGCTTAAGTTGGTCAATTTATAGCAAATTACGCTACTTTAATAACAAATTGTGTTTACCACTCTGAGCGTGTTGTTGAATTATATCCTGCGGTCAAAATGAAAGCAAATCTGTGCACTGAGGGCAACGGTTCGTTTTGTCAACGGTCTTACGCTCATTGTTTGTTACACAAATGTTAGAGGACTGCTTTTATTATTAGCATATCATCGATCTATCTAAAGTGCATACATGTGCAAGGACATCACCCTTAGATTAGAAAGAACGTACACGTCTGCTTTTGACTACGCTGGTATGATTTATAGTATTTTCAATATGCAGAAGTGTACCTCGTATCTCAAAGAGAGAGAGAGAGAGAGAGCCTGAGACTGGCAAACATGTACCTTTCAACCCTTATCCTGCTAAATAAGTGAAATGAAACTTTCAAACCGACAGTTAACACTAAACACCCAGTTTCTGCTATTTTAAAGGGAGATTTCGGGGACAGATATCTCCTTGTCGGACGGTGTAGATCAAAGATCAGACTGCACGTTCTGTGCAATCTGATCTTTATCTGCACTGTCAACAAACTGTCAGTGAGTCACGCTTAGAAGCCTAAGGGTTAACCCTTAACCTGGTAAATAAGAGAAAGGTAACTTTTGTTAAGTCAAGGGTAGATGGGGGAATATCTCTATAAAAAGTTATCAATGTAAATCTAAGATCAGACTGCACATTCTGTGGAGTCTGATCTTGATCTACACTCTCTGCAAAAGGTCCTCGAGTCGTGCTTAGCAGCCTAAGTGTTTAAGACACTTCTGTTTGACCCATCATGATGGTTTAGGTGGACACGTACATGTACTTACAATAATTTACGTATGGAATATGGATTTTTGTTGCCTCAGAAAGATGGCTGTATACAATAACAGTTAATTCAGTTAGTGAAACGCTTTATTGTTTGACTATCTTAATTCCCTGAGAAATCTACCGATATTCAAAACTGAAAAGTAAAAGTTGTACATAATCAGCTTGTAAATATTAGTTTGACAACCTGCTTCTAGGATTGAATGTTTACCATTAGTTGGAGTCCTTCTCTGTACCAAACCAAGCATACATACATACACTTCTCAGATCCACTAATCTTCTCGGTACTTTTTGACTGGGAGTAAGTAAATTTGCCACTTTGTCTAGGTCCAAAATAAACACAGCATGTGTAGAACATTTGTTCACTTTATTTTACGAATGCGTTAAAAGCAGATGATGTTGATCAACGATCAGGCTGCACGTTTTGTGCAGTCAGACCTTTATTTTTATTGTCCGCAAAAAGATTGTTATTACGCTTATGAAGGTAATAGTGTTAATCAGTTCCTTCAGATTCGTCGTGTACTAACAAGGCTTCCGCCTAATTTGTAATTTTTGTCTCTTCTATAGTAAAGACATGCCTAGGGATTGGCAAGATTTCTAACAAGGGAAAAAAGGCCGTTGCATGCTTGATATAATTATGAAAAAAAAGAACGGATGGTTGAATTGAGTTTAATTTAGAATCAGGACATGTGCCGTATTCACAAACTTCTTAATACGTAACATTCCTATACTAATTCTTAAGAATTCTCTAAATTTAAAAGAAATGTTTTTGATTGGCTTAACCAAATGGTTTAGCCAGCGAGAAATTGAGTTACTTTCTAAGTGTTTAATAAGACTAAGAGTGCAATGTAGAATGGTTGATGGTCTTGAACAACGATCATTATTCCAACAAGGCAATCCAGTCTTGCATTACTAGTAACACTTTACCCATTGACGTTCAAGTGATTGATGTTACTACCCTCTAGTGGACATCTTCTGAAAACGTCGCGGCTGGTGTTCATTTTTCCATAATAATGGCCTGCAACATGCGAAATGAGACCTCCGGACATTTGCGTAAAGTGCCGTCTCGAATTAGCCTGCGCAGTCCGCGCAGGCCAATCCGAGACGGCACTTTACGACTACATACGATTTTTTCAAACAGTAGACTTTCGAGAAACAGAAGATCGCAAAAAAACGGGAAGTGTCGTCTCGGGTTAGTCACAGACTGCACATGCTGACCTGGGACGAGACACTTTTACGCATATGTCCGAAGGCCCCTTTTCGTGTGTTGCACACCATATATGCTTCCATTTATGAAGCCTTTGAAACGTTCAGGTTATAATCTCTCATTGCCTCTCGATCTACGATAAAAAAGCTAAATCTGCGCCGTATGATCTTGGTGTACTTTGTCGCAATCGCAAGTGCGTTTTTCTACTATTCTCCATGCCGAAGCAGGGAGAACAGTCGGTAAATCGCATCGCTTGAAATCTACGTGTAGCTGGTTTGATTAAGAGCTGGCTAGATTTCTTTTTCGAAGATTGATGCATGTTATTGCAACATGATTCATTCCCTTGTCATGATATGGAAACCGGCTGTTGGCTTGGAAAGAATCTTGTGTGAGGAACTAATAGAAGAAGTCTCGAGACAACATGGACATATCCTCGGGTCGCTGCGATATAACTGAATAAATGTTGAAAACAGCGGTATACACCAAAAAGGA
This sequence comes from Tridacna gigas, assembly GCA_945859785.2. NCBI lineage: Eukaryota > Metazoa > Mollusca > Bivalvia > Cardiida > Cardiidae > Tridacna > Tridacna gigas. The sequence goes on along the minus strand of OX244030.2, from coordinate 42,487,656 downwards.
AACAAACGTATTCCAGAGGTCGATTGATATTCTTCCAAGCCGAAGGCATTTTCAGATGACAAATTCAACGTTACTAAAGTGGTGGTGTGTTTTTTGAAAAGATAGAAAACATTTTGGGAAAAGGAGAAAATGCTGGTTACTAGCATTTTCTTCTTTTCCCTCAATATTTCAAAAGCCTTTTCTCTATGGACCGGTAAAACTCGAAAATGAGTGGTAAAGGTTTTACTCCTTACTTTTTTCATTGTCAATATTTTTTGCCATTGTCAACGTAGTTTTTATTTAATAATAATAATAATAATAATATGGCAACCTATGGTGGCTAGGATCCCGACCGTACGTCCGTCGACCAATAGGCAGTACAACGCAATGTTGAGTTCATTGTATGTTAAGATGACTATTTCCGTTGTATTTTGAAAATTTTACCCGTTTAAAATGGGTCCTGCGTGATTCAGTTGTTCAGGCTATACATTTGTAACCAGAAAATCATGGTTCACCTCCCCCACACCCCTTCCCCCACCCCCCGGGTGGTGATGGTCAAAAGAGAGTGTCCTCGACCAAGGCACTTCAGTTCTGGGCGTAGTACCGGTAATGGAAACCAAAAAAGATATAGATAGATAGGGCGTTGCTATTTTATGACTGAACATTTTTAAAAGCGATGAGAAATACAACTTCTACGAACAAGCAAAGACGGAATATATTTCCCATCCATTCCCCTCAAACAAAAAATCGTCGCGTCTTTCCTTCCTTGATTTCCTTATCAAAGACATCAGACAAAGACTGCATTTGTCTATATCATACTTTAAGGAAACCATTGACTTGGAACAGGTTCATCAAGTACATGAGCTTGAAATAATTTTCCAGCAACGCAAAGACCTATCACTTCCTTACAGATACCTGTCAATATTAAAAAATTGTGAGCCATGCTCTGTGAAAAGAAGGTAAAATGTATTTGCAAAAGTTTCGATTAATATCAGCCTGAGCATTTTGCACAGGTTGAACTGGGTCGAAAGTTTATGTTATTTGTCAATTTTCTGCATATCGAAGGACCATTCTGCCTCATGGTTCAGTCGGTGTTAGACACAGTGGACTTGATGGATACTTGATTATATGGTGACTTGCTTGTTATAGTGCATTCCGGAGATGCATTCAACCCGCTTTTGCCAGACCACCGCATATTGGCAGATGGCACATTGCATGTGGCTGGACTGATTGGATCTTTAAAAGGAAACTAAACATCAAGGGAATTGATTGATTGAATGAATGGTCTGTTACACCGCTTTCGACATTATTTTAGTCATGAAACGTTATGGGAAAAAGATGAAATGCTGGTTACCTGGTATTTCTCCCTTTCCCAGTTTGCTTCCAAAGCTCCCCCCAACCCCCCCCCCTTTTTTTTTTTTTTTTTTCCCTAGCCTCTTAAAAACACGGAGTGGTTGGTAAATGGTCAAACAAATCTACACCGACCGTCCATTGTTGCACACGATGGTGATAATACAACAGTTGGGGCATAAATATGTATTGGACAATATTCTATCAACTGTGATAAACTAAATATTTACTTTTCTATCCTTTCGCGACTACTTTCGCACTAGGTATTCAATTAAGCATTTTACTCCGTCTCCTTGTGCAGACGGCAGTTTTTCGTCTTGCAATAAACAGCTTTTTAAAACAGTGTGGCACGTGAAGAAACTGTTCTTTAAAAGCAATTTCTGCTCCATCCTAAAATGGCTTCATATAACTCTAGTGTCAAATATTGATCCATGTCCATTGTCCTTGTTTAACCCTTAGGCAGCTAAGCGCGACTCGCTGACCACTCGGGACAGTGTAGATCAAGATCAGACTGCACAGAACGTGCAGTCTGATCTTTGATCTACACTGTCCGGTAAAGAGATTTTTTTTTTTTTTTTTTTTTTTTTCTCTCAAAAAAAAAAAAAAAAAAAAAAAAGTTTCAAATGACATTATTCGTTTTAATATCGGCTTGAAAAATTTTATGTAACTTATTTAGCAGGTTAAGGGTTATCGTTTCCAGAAGAAAGGGAGTAGAGATATTTTTGGTAAAAAATTGCTATTATGTGGCTAACCCAGTGCACACCTTTAACTATATAAACATACAAAAAATTTCTCAACTTTGTAATGTTAAGCGTGAATTTTTCGAAGTGAAGAAGTGTCTTTATTGACTTGGATCATTGTGACATTTCTGTTCTGTGCTGTAAATTCGGATCTTTTTCTGCCTTATTAATTATGGATTTGTTGTAATTCTCTGTTTTTACCACTTTTACTAAAAGTGTGGTCACATGTATTTGAACCATGCTCTGTGCGAAGGGGAGTCAATGCATCTGCGAAAAGTACCGCCAAAGGTCAGCATGCGCAGAAGGCGCGGATGACCTTGGCCGAAACCTTTCGCTATAAGTCAATTTTCTGTATGTCCAAGGGCCAGTCTACCTCATGGTTCAGTCGATTGTTAAAAAAACGTGGCTTTTATGAATTCATATATGTATGTGATGGCTTAAGTGATATCATACATCACGGAGATGCACAAAGCCCCCTTTTGCCGGAGCATGGCTCATTTATTTTTACAGTCATAAATCACTATGATGCGTTTAGGTTGTCCTACGCAACCTTTTTGTGTGTCATTTTGCTAATAAATTTTGTTTCAAAATTTTGAAATTACGTCTTTATGCTCAAGTAGGGCAGAAAATGTGCCTAACTTGATATAGTTCAAGTGATCGTGTGCTCGCTATAAAATTTTCCTAGGCTTTGGCAGACTTAGTAGTGAAGATGGAAATGGTAAGTGCAATAATATAATTTCACAATATTTCATAGATTTAAACTATTTTAAAGTCGACAAAAATTTAGATCTGTCTAAATTAAAAGCATTCGCAAACGGCAAATTAAATGCGGTTCACATGATTGAAATTATCTTAGAAATGATACGAAATCATAGACTTGTATAAAATCATGCCTTATTCAGTTATTTCATCAGGGGTAATATTTGATATTTAATTTAGAATAACGAGATTTTCTTGGCGTTAGAAAGTATAATCTGTCAGAATAAGTAGAAATTATCTGCATCTCTGTTCTTAAATTGCAGCAAATTAATCTAATAAAGGCTTCATTGTGCAGATACCCTTTTCCTGTGAAGTTAGGATGATCTGTCGCTCAATGCAACCGATACCGTATTCACAAACCTTTATAACAGGACAGGCTAAATCAAATGGTTTATCCCAATCAGAAAAACTTTGTGTTACATTCTAAATCAAGAATCGGACTAAAAATGCTATTTACGATTGTAAGTGAATAAGGGCTCATCGATTTTTAAATTGCCTAGATTGAAGATGCAATATCAAATAAGTGGACTGGGTTCGCAGAGGTTGCGAAAAAGCATAGTTTTGTAAGAGTAGAGTTTACGATGTAGGTTAGTAGTAAGATAGAAAATCAATGAATGAACAGAAAACACCACAGTTGATATTTGTCACTGGGGGCTAAGGCACAGGGAATGAAAAATATTGTGTCGATCTTACATTGAAACAAGCATTTCATTGTGTTTCCATGTTACAAATAAAAGGACCAAAAAAAAAAGAACTTATTAATGCAATGCTTCATTTATTTCTACGGCATTACCCAAAGTTTATGACCTCACAAATGTGACGCCATCTATCATTGAAATTGCAAAAATCACTGCAACATTTGGACATTTTGGGTGGAAGAAAGGGAAAGAAAGAGAAAGAGGAAGGGAGTTTTATCGTTCAATTCTAAAACTGATTAAAAGCCTTAACCCTTTACCGCATTGTCCCGGGTTTTAACGACCCCAAGAGAAAGGACTTTTGAAAACATTGCGGGAAAAAGAGAAAATGCTGGTAACCAGCATTTTCTCCTTTTCCCACAATGTTTTCTACCCCTTCAACCACGAATTTCATAATTGGTGAAACATTTATTTTGTCGTCTGTAAATGCTTTCAAATTGGACTCCTGTAAAATTTTGTCGTTTGGTAAAGAGCTACTGCACTTTTACTATCAACCTTGTGAGCGTAAAGGAAGGGAAACGGATATAATTGGCTTGTAAATAGAGATAATCGTTCCAACATCAGCCCTTGTCCATAATTTCTTGTAAAATATTTGACGATGTAGATCAAGATCAGACTGTGCTCGTTCTGATATTGATCAAAACTTCAGAAAAGCAACATAAATCATCTTTGACGCCAAATGAAGATATCTGCTTCATGCACTCAAGCCTTTTCAATATTGATATATTGCTTACAAAGTTTCCCGTCTCCGGTTTGAAAAGCATGCAATATGCAAATGTTAGCAAAAGACGTCCATAACCTTGATACAGCGGGGATATTTTATTCTTCCCAACTGAGCAATTTCAAAGATTTTACAGAATTTTTGTGCGCTTTTAGGGAAATGTAACAGTCTCATCCGTCAGACTATTGTCTGAAAATACACTGACTTAATTTTTTTGTAGCTCGCGATAAATGACTCTGTAGTTAACCCTTTACCACATACACACAGGAATGAGATTTTAGGTTTTTGAACATTTTAGGAAAAGGAGTTAGTGCTCTTAACGAAAAGTTTCTACTTTTTCCACAATGTTTTCTACCTTGGGAAAACGATTCACACATATTTTGACGTCTGCAATATTTTCAGCTTAGCAAGATCTATCATTTCGTCGTTTGGTAAAGAGCAACTTGTTACGAATCGCTAAAATCAGCCACACCTTTTTTTGTCTAGTGTCCTCTTTCTTATGGCCATATTGTCTCATAGACATTAGACATTGCAGATCCCTGATCAGACTGCGCGTGTAGTTATATATCAGATCTACAATGCCAGAAAAAAGGACGTTAAGTTTGTACCATGTACTCTGAGGGTAAAAAACCGAGGATTATCACTGTCATGTACGTGTCTTAGAGCCCGTGATGTATAACAAGAAGATCTCATTAACTCTTTCGGCGCCAAATAAACTAATTCGGCCTTTTTTGATGGCTGTAAATACAATCCACTGAGTCTCCGGAAGATTTTTATCATATAGGCTTGACAAAACAAGCGGAGGGCATAGATCAAAGATCAGACTGCACGTTCTGTGCAGTCTGATCTTGATTTATGCCGTCCGCAAAAGTCCCTGTTTTCGCCTATGGCGCTGAAAGGGTTAAATGTAGAACACTTTAGATGGACTGTCAGGGCCTGTATTCACCGACTGTTATAACATGCATTCTTTGTCTTTTTTAGCCATACTGTACGAAAAGGGGGGAGGGGTTAAATGCATGTGCAAAAATAGTATCGGTTCGGGTCAGCCTGCATAGTCCACGCAGGTTGACCCGAGTCGATACTTTTTGCTATTGGTCAAGCTTCTGCGTGATAAAAAGACTACATTATCTCATGATTTAGTTTGGTTTTAGAGAAAATGGATTTTATGGATCAATAATTATGCGATGAGTTGCTTGGTATAATGCATCACGGAGATCCATTAACCCCGCCCCACCCCATTTCACCCCCCCCCCCTCGTTTTTTTTTTTTTTTTTTTGCCAGAGCGTGGCTCATTTCTAAATGTTGAAGGTAACATGATTGCCGACTAGCAATACCATTTATCAATAATTATGTCACTTTGAAATTAAGAAAGTTCTCGAGAATTAGAGTAAGAATGCGATTCAGAATAGTTTGTGAACATGGTTTCAGATTGCGCGTTTTGCGCAGTTTCATTTTCATCTACATTTAAAACGCAGGTAAGATTTCTAGGGGCACTTTAAGGGTCTGGAAGAAAAAAAATAATGTTATTCCGATCTGAATCTGCTCTATACACGCTCACACGAAAGGATGTCCTAGTGCACACCGTGCGTTATATAGAAAGAATACACGAAAAAAGAAAATGACTTACACTACCATTCTGATCTTGATCTATACAATACACACAAACGTGTAAACTTTTCCATAGGCACTCCAAAGGTTAGGAAAAACAGGTGTCAAAGAAAGCAAAATAATTTTCACTGTCATCTTCTTGTCTACTGACCTATTTCTTTTTGTCATTTCATTCTATAGTCTTGAAAATGGCTTGAAGGAAGTAAGGCCTGTCCGCAAGATGTAATAATATTATGGTAATGTAACGATAGCTTGACTCCATGTCTTCTTAAAGACATCATACTCAACCAATAGGGTGCTTAGCACAACTAAGTGCGTTTAGAGGACAGTGTAGATCAAGAACAGACAGTACAATACGTGCCGACTAGACAAACCATTTATCAGAAACGGTCTCTCCGATACGGTAAGCTTTTTCCGATGTCAAAAAAACTTTCAAATTGCAATAATTGGGTATATAAAAAGAGTCTAAATTTTTCATTTCAACTAAGTAGCAATTAGAGGGTAACTCCATCGCACATGTTTTTCCGTATCATTATTCCTAGTCCTGCCGAATTTGTATCGTTGACTGTAGCTTACAAGATTTTTTTCAAGTTCATATACATGCCACCTTTCAAGTGCTGCTTTAATGAAATAGCCTCGTTGATTTGGGAAAAGCCCAAACTGTTACAATTTCATGATTGTTTTAGCCAAAATATTGTATATAACAGGGGACATTTTTAGACCAAAGGTCCCTATTCACCAACCATTCTTAAGAATAGTGTTTGTCTTATTCTCAATTTTCTAAATTTGAAGATAACACAATTTCTGATTGGCTGAACCACGGTCCGTATTCAACAATCATTCTTAAGAACGTTCTTAGTCTTATTCTCCTAGATTTTCTACATTTGAAAGTAACACAACTCCTGATTGGCTAAACCATATGGTTTAGCCAATCAGGAGTAGTGTTACTTTCAAATGTAGAAAATTCTTGAGAACAAGACATAGAACGTTCTTAAGAATGATTGGTAAATACAGACCCAGATGACTTAGGAGTTGCGTCTCTTTCTAAATCCAGAATAAGACTAATAATGGAATTAAGAATGGTTGGTGAATACGGGCCTAGAATGCACGTTCTCTGCAGCCTGATCAGAACTTGTGCTCTCCTACAGAAGGACAATTGAGTATTTTATCACAGAAAAACTGAAAAAAAAAATATTTGTCAAGTGTGATGACCGAATTTAGACAGAATTGATTTGTATATCTAATCGTGGTCTACACTTTTCACAAAATACAACTGCGCCTAACTGAGGAACATTAAACATCAAAATTAGATCATTTACCCTTTTTTAAGCAGTCTCGATTTCTACAATCCTGGAAAAGAACGGCTTTTGAAAATATTGTTGACGAGGGAGAAAATGTTGATAAGCAGCATTTTCTCCCAGTCCAACAATGTTTTATACTCTTTCAGAAACAAATTCCACCATTTGGGCCACACTTTATTTGTCGTCTGCAAATGCTTTCAAATTCAAATAGTTGTTGACTGGTAGTCGTAAATAATGCATTTGATGTATACTTCATTACTTTTTTTTTTTCTCAGCTGGACGTACATGATAAAATATAAACATTGTGAAAGCAATTGCATCAATAATTTAATTTTAAAGACGGAAATTTACATCTAATTGTAAATTATTACATGTGCGCATCATCATAATCATCACAATTACACTGCAATTTGAAAAAAAAAAAAGCATAAGTTATGCGATCGTAAAATATTTTTTTCACTATAAAACGTAATTATGTTCACAGAAGTAGTTGTTAAGTTGGATGTTTATTACAACACGTCAACACTATTTTTTTCTTTATGGATTTAGTTCATCATAATTCAATGTTTATATTGAACATAGTGTTAGAGGGACATACTCGTATTTGGATTTTTTCCGTAAATTGAAATTTCTTGAAAACACCGATAAAAACAGTGCCTACTTTATAGTATCTGCCGCAAAATCTGAAAAATACTTTAACAGACTATGTATTTCACTGAGTTAACCCTTATCCTGCTGAATAAAAGAAACGAAACTTTATAGTAGATAGTAGAAGCCAAACACTTTCTTGTTTCAAAGGTATTTTTGGAGGAAAGATATCTCCTTATCGGACAGTGTAGATCAAAGATCAGACTGCACGTTCTGTGCAGTCTGATCTTGATCTACGCTGTCCGCAAAAGGTCGGTGGGTCGCGATAAGCAGCCTAAGGGTTAATAACCTCCTTCCTTTTCACTTCACTTTCTTATCTATTAATGGTTTGCAAGGTAATGCTTTGTTAGCTCTATCAGTGTTGATTTATTTTTTAAACTCTTTAACAAACTACAAAATTTTGGACTGGACCAAATTGCACAACAAATTAAATGTTGCTAAAATTAGTCGCTAATTTCTGTCTTTGATAGAGTAGAAAACAATTGTGGGAAAAGTAGAAAGTGCTAGTTACAAACATTTTCTCCTTCTCCTACAATGTTTCAAAAGGCTTCATCCTTAGGCTCGTTAAAACTAGGGATTGCGTGGTAAAGGGTTTAGTTAAGTACGACTTTAAAACTCTGAGTAGGCCGCTTTAATATTGAACGTTATACATATATAGCTTCTGTTCTGTTGACAAAAATCTACACACTGTGTATTAAACAACTTAATTTCTAAAAAAAAAAAAATGAAACTGGATTTTTTTTCGTAGTCGAAAAAAACAAAATCAGCTACAGTTGTTCTTGGCGTCAAAATGCTTAATCACTTGATTCTCCTGTTTGTCTGTCAAACGAACACGAATCCGGCTGATTAATTACAGAACTGCAAATACGATGCTGTTACAACCTTTCGACGTCATGCTATCTTAAGCAGACTTCTAACTTTCAAGTACAGGCGTTTATTTTCAAAGTTTAAAGGTGTTTTACCTCCGATTTTCAGATAGATTTAGCGCAGAGTTAGCTCAAGATCAGATTGCACGTTAAGTCTATTCTGATCGTGATCTACACTGCTGACATAAGCACCCAATGTTGCCTACAACATGCTAAGAGTACATACTGTGACAGTGTCTGTATTCTTTGTCTGAGCCGTCCATTTAACCCTTCACCACAAAATCACGTGATTTAACGACCATGAAGAAGGCTTTTTAAAAACAGTGTGGGGAAACATTGTGGTAACCAGCATTTTCTCAATTTCCCAGAATTTCTTTTAAGTACAGAAATCTTCATTTGAGCTGCATTTATTTTGTCGTCTGCAAATGCTTTCAGTTTGGTTGAGTCAAGAGTGCTGTCGCTTGTTAAAGTGTTTATTCTCTTCTGGTCGTCTCGTGCGCAACAATATGTCAGTTAGGATATGTAATTAGACGGAGGCTGGATTATAACCTTCATCTTTTATTAGCATCAAGTTATGTTCAGTTCCCTTTGCAGTATTACCGGTTTTAATCAACTCCCCCAACACACACATAAACACGTTGGAGCAAACTTTTCCAACAATGGTGTAGCCCCACATAACGACAAATTTAAGGTTTTTAGTAACATTGAATTTGTCGTCTGCAAACGCTTTCATATTTGGACAAGCTGAAATTTGTTGTATTGGAAAGAGTTCGTTTACCTTCTGCAGACGACATTTAACACCTTAAGGCAGACAAATTTTGACCGCGTCAAAAACGTCTGTTATAAACATGTTACAATGAGTAAAGATTTAATGGAATATAACCACGTGATTCCATAGGGTCAAGTATATCAAACAGAAAACAACGAATATTAACCCTTAAGCTGATACTCGCGACTCACTGACCTTTTGCGGACAGTGCAGATCAATATCAGACTGCACAGAAAGTGCAGTCTGATCTTTGATCTACACTGTTCGATTTGGTATTTTCTTTCCGGCGAAATCAACTTTGAAACGGCAATGTTTGGGATTTTAGTATTGAGTAGAAATTTGCGTTTCATTTATTTAGCAGCTTAAGTGTTAAACTAGATAAAGGTCTAAATAGGAAACACTGTCATAGGAGAAAGACATCTTGATAAGAAACACAGTCTCTATCGGGGCTTATAAAGAACACCCGAATGGCTATTTCCACAGAATTAAATCCAAATTCACAAAATTTATCATCTGGTGATTCTTATTGTATTTCGCAGCCAAGAATTGTGACTTTGGGTTGTTTTCACTCTTTACCACACGACAAAATCTTAGACCCGGCAAAATTGAAAGCATTTGCAGACGACATTATCAGTGTGGCTCAAATGGTGTGGTTTTTCTTTGATAGGGTAGAAAACATTGTGGGAAAAGGAGAAAATGCTGATTATCAGCATTTTCTCCTTTTCCCACAGTGTTTTCAAAAGGTTTCTCTCGTTAAAAGTCGGCATTATGTGGTAAAGGGTTAAATTTTACAAGACGGCAAGACTTTAGATTTATCCAAGTTTAACTCATTACCAAACAACAAAACTTAGAACTTGTCCAAATTCAAAGCAATTGCAGAAGACAAATTAAATGTGCCTCAAAAATTAAAATTTGCCTTTAGAAGGCTAGGAAACATTGTGTAGAAAGGAGAAAATGCTGGTTACCAGCATTTTCATCTTTTCCCCACAATATTTTCAAATGTTTTCTCAAGGTCGTTAAAATATCAGGATTGTTAGGTAAAAGAATAGGCATTTGCAGGCGACAATCGTAACTGGCTCAAATGGTAGCATTTGTCTTTGAAACCGATGGCCAAATCGTAGGACATGTTAAAAAATGCTGGTTACCCGCATCTTTATCATGTTCCACGATGTTTGTAAAGCCTTCTGATGGTGGTTTAAATTACAGGATTGTTATGTTAAAGATTAGTACATCTTTCAAAGATAGCCGCCTTACAGTCGGAATATCTTTTTTGATCCCTTTTTACAGTAACAGAAATAACATTGCATCGGGTTCTATGTGGTAAAAGTCTTCGATAGTTGAGGGATATCGTAGATGCCTAGGAACAATGGTGTTTGTGTTCATATTGAATAAAGGCGTTGTGCCATTTATTTTTCTAGCCCCGTGCGCATGTCAGAAAAACTTCGCACGTAATAGATTCTTGCAAAGTTATTGAAAAGTGTTAAGACAGTGGGAAAGTTTTGCAAAGCGACATATATGACGTAAATATCCAGTGCTGTTTTAAATTAGGATTGTATGCTAATCTACTTGTATTTAAAGTATCTTTCACTTTATGGAGGAAGCATTATCGCGTCATGTTTAAAATTTAGCTGAAAGTCTTAATTCCACATTCTGTCAAACTAAGCCCCGGTAACTCGGTAGCGTACAGGACTTGAGAACAAGAGGTCGCTGGTTCGATCCCCGGCTTGGTTCATTTCTTTCCCAGGATTGATGATATTCATCGCGACAGGATTTATTTCTCTCTCACCGCTGACCATTGTTTCGAAAGCAGCCAGTGGCTTGAAAGGAATATTGTGCAGAGTACTGGTAAAAGAAACTCCAGGAAAGCATGGATAGGTGCACTGGCCGCCGTGATATAACTGAAATAATGTTGAAAACGGCGTTAAACACCATACAATCAATCAATCAACGTTCTGTCAACGTAATCGGCTACGTCAATTTGTCCATGTCAGTCTTGGAGCCTGTCTTCACCAACCATTCTAAATTGCGTTCTGTCTATTTTTGAGTATTGAGGTAGTAAGGTAATTTCTGATAAGCTAAACTAAATTCCGACAGGCTAAACCAAATTGACTTGACCGTTTTGTTCAGCCAATCAAGAAGTACGTTGCTGTCAAATCCAGATAACCCTTGAAAAATATAGATATACTAGGAATGATACTGAGAGTGATACGTAAATACGACTCCAAGGCCTGTATTCACTAACCATGCTTACGAATATTCCTAGTCTTCTTCTCAAGATTAACTAAATTGGAAAGTTAGACAACCTCTGATTGGCTAAACCAAATACTTTAGCCAATCAGAAGTTGTGTTACTTTCTAAATCTAGAATTAGATTAAAAGTGTTCTTGAGAATTGTTGGTGAATACGGATCCAGGTTTTAAGCAACCGAGCTAGAATGAGAAGATATTCTGAGTAAATGACAGGATACAAATTTGAATAATCGGAACATGAATTTTCCATAAAAATAACATGTCTTCGTCTGTGTTTAGTTGTGAAGGAATATATTTTAATTGATGAGGGTACCGTCTCCCCCTGACAGTGCATAATTTACGTTTTTTGTTACAATTACGGCACCGTCTCGAGTCTAAATTAAATAAGTTCTTAGACTAGTTCACGACTTTTAACCCTTTACCACACAATCACAGGCTTTAACGACCCTGTAGAAGAAGCCTTTTGAAAACATTGTGGGAAAAGGAGAAAATGCTGGTAACCAGCATTTTCTCCTTTTTCCACAATGTTTTCTTCCCTATCCATAACAAATTTCAAATTTTCAGTCCCATTTATTTTGTCTTCTGCAAAGGCTTTCAATTTGGACCAGTCTAAAAGTTTGTCGTTTGGTAAAGAGTTAAATGCTCTAAACTCATTACTTCCTTAATCTTATTTGCAATGGACGGCTTCTATAACAACCCTATGAAATTGGGAAAAAATGACAAAATTTAGGCTTGATATAACAATAAAAGAGGGAAAAATGTGGTTGATACAGGAAGTGTTCGAGAGAAGTGATTTCTCCGCTTTTTATATACATAATATGTATTTTTTCCACGTGTGTTTCCGCATCCATCCTTGACCACACAACCGCGGCGCAGGCTGACCTAGGTCGAAACTTTTTGCTATTGGTCAATTTTCTACATATTAAAGGACCAGCCTGCTTCATGGTTCAGTGATCACTACGTAGATCTTACCCCTTGGCTGATCGAGTCGAAATTTGTTAGCACTGCGAGGCGCCACCAACTGGATTTTGATTGTTATCACCCTTAGATTTATGTCATCGAAAACCAATCAAACATCGCGTAACATAACTTTCGGCATTTCATTGAAAAGATGGCCAAAGGCTTTTTTACCTTTCTGGGTGTTGGGCTATGATCTATTAAGGACTTCGGTGTTGTTATTTTAAAGGGGGTCCTTGACAACTGGCCACTATGGTTTAGTCCAATGATAGCACGCTTTCTCCAAAATTCGTTAACAATAGACTGCTTTTCAGGTCGAAAACTTGAAAGACGATTTTTCGAGTCAAAATTTATTTTTGAAATCTTGTTAAGTTTCACGAAGCAAAAGCTACGCACATACTTTGACAGTCCATCATCTGGTGTTGGGATGTATCCTAAAACTTCATTTAATTGATTTGTTACAGTGAATGTTGAACAAAATATTGTTCGTCTGTATTTTTTCGGTAATAATTCCCAGCATATCCGACAACTTTCTCCTGTGGTCGCCATTTTTTTTTTACGTTCTGCTGATGTTGGATAGCAAAATGTAACACGCTATTTGAATGGTGCTTTCAGTCCTGACTGCAACCAATGATTACACGTATCGCGAAGCCAACAAATTTCGACTCGATCAGCCAATGGGGTAAGATCCACATAGTGATCGTCACCTTGGCTTGCGAAGATGTGATTCAGTCGGTTCCAAGACAAAATAAATTCTATGGATTTTTAAAACTATTTGATGACTTGCTTTGTATCATTAGTCATCTGCAAAATGCTTTTAATTTCGACAAGTCTAAAATTTTTGTCATCGGATAACGGATGAACTCCACCTCCACTGGCCTCTTCTTTTTATAAAATTGTTTGTCATTCATTTATCGTCGCTTCCGGTTACTCGAATGAAGTATGGAGTAAAACGCAACGTTTTGGCTCCGAGGAGTTATAAAGAAGGTCATCGATGATAAAACGCATTGTCTCTGAGTTAATAGCCTGGTATCTATTGCCCGGAAATAGGCTATTTTTCAGCGTCTGATATACGGATCTAGTTAATACTTTTACCAAAGCGTACTTTTATACGATCCTGAGGAAGAGGGCTTTCACAGACACTGTGAGATAAAAGGGAAAAAGTGCTGGTTACCACCATTTTCTTCTTTTAAGTGTATTCGTGTCTGTCCCAAGATTCACCTGTACAAGGTTAGACATCTGGCGCCCCCGCACACAATATTTTCTACCTATTTAATACTTTTCTAAATTACAAATGATTTTTCCAGATTCAAAGTGTTTGCAGACGACATAAAAATGTGGCTCAAATAATGGATTTTTTTTCTGTGAGTGAAAGGACAAAAAAAAACATTGTGGGAAAAGGGAAAAAATGCTGGTTACCATCAATTTTATTCTCCCATAATGTTTTCAAAAGCTTTCTTAGGGTTGTTTAAACTCGGGATTCTGTGGCGAAAGGGTTAACCCTTTCCAAAACAAGCCCTGGTTTTCACGTGTCTGCAGTATAAGTCTTTTGAAAACACTGTGTGAAAAGGAGAAATTGCTCGTAACGAGCAATTTCTCCTTTTCCCACAGCGTTTTCTACCCTTTTTGAGACCTTTTTGCCATTTTCATCAAATTGTCGTCTGCAAACTCTTTCAATTTGGACCAGTCCAAAATTTGTCGTTTGGGAAAGGATTAAAGACAGACCTTGTGACTCTAGCTATTATCTGCAATTGCTTTCAATACGGATGAGTCTACATTTTGTCGTCTGGTAGAGATTTAGTACTTTTACAGCGCTGAATTAAATCAGTGGCACATTTTGAGTCGATAAAAGGAGCCCGACTTTTGCAGTTTTAAGTTTTATTTCGACAAAAGTGTTGTAATAGTAGAAGAAGAGAGAAAAGTATCGGAAACTGTTATTCTAAGATCAGACTCTGTTATGTGCAATCTACTCGCGTTAAGTGGTTCTCTGCGCTATAACGGACAATCTTCTTGAATAGATACAAAAAATGGAGTCGTGACCTTTCTTTTTTTTTTTATAGATTATGGGATTGTTCGGAATTAGACAACGAGTATTTGATGCTAGGATTCGCGTGGGGCGTTACAGAAGAAAGATAACTCCGCTAAATCGATCGCGTTCTGCATGAAATTACCTTTCCTGACAGAAACCTTGAGCTGCTTAGTGCGACTCAACGATCTTTTGCGGACAGTGTAGGTAAAGATCAGACTGCACAGAATGTGCAGTCTGATTTTTTTATTTACACTGTCCGATAAGGAGATATCCCCCACGCACACAGACAAACACACACAAAAAATAACTTTAAAATAGCTGCAATATTCGGCTTTTTACTATCGAGTTGAAAGTTTTATTTTAGGGTTCAGTTCAATGAAACATCTTTAGATTCTTTTCCTTTGCTTGGTAAATATTCGGCCGAGGAAAGAGGCGGAAAGGTAGGGGGCGACAGAGGAAAACTTGGATGATTGGTGTCTTTTATGCCCACTTCTTACAGTTCTAACCTACCTTTAGTTAAATTCTGCAGCTAAGTTGCATCCGGTTTTGTGCAATTAGGAAGTATATTGCCTGACATTAAATTTTGCAAAGGGTTCATCCGACTTTCAATTTGGAGAGACATTGAATGATACTAAATTGACTAAATTGACGAAACTTTAGCTACATCCGACTTCATTAAGTTGCTTTTAGAGAGGGAGATTTATTTTTAAAGTTTATTGTCCCCGCGCATGTACTTTGGTATGTACGGGTCGAGGGAACTTTTTTGGGTGACTAAAAAAGACAAAAGATTGCCTCGTTGAATTTTTTTTTTTTTGCTTTTCGAATAACTTTACTTTTTATCACACGACAAATATTACGACTTGTCCATTTTTAAGCATTTGCTGACAATTAAAAGGATATAGGACGTTGTGAGTGAGGTAGAAAATGCTGGTTACCCGCATTTTCCTTTACTTCCGACAACGCTCTTTAGGGCCTTTTAAGCATTAAAATGGATAGTTTGGTAAAGGGTCGATGGATGGATGGATCGATCGATGGATGGATCGATTGGTTGAAGGATGGATGGATCGATCGATCGATCGATGGATCGTTTGGTTGATGGATGGATGGATGGATGGATGGATGGATCGATCGATCGATTGATTGATTGATTGATTGATTGATTAGCCAATGCACCTATCTATGTTTTCTTAGAGTTGCTTTTACCAGTCCTTCGCACAATCTTCCTAAGCCACTGGCTGCTTCCCAACGTAATCACGGTCGAAACAATGATCAGCGGTGATAAAAAATTAATAAATTCTGTCGCAATGACTATCATCAGTTCTCGGAAAGAAACATGTCGAGTTCTGGATTCAAACCAGCTGTTTTCAAGTCCTGTACGCTACCGACTGTGTTACCAGGACTCGACTAATTTATTGATTACCTCCGGAAGAAATTGAAAGTAGACGATTTTGAAAACAACTTAAATTATAAATAATTAACATGAGTTAACATGTTGATATTGTGGCAAAAGTTATTTGCAGTAAGACGAGAGAAAAAGTCGTCTGATGCAGGTCTAATGAATTTGACAATAGGCCGCTTAGTGCAACTCAAGGACTCTTTCCGGACAGTGTAGATCAAGATCAGACTGCACAGAACGTGCAGTCTGATCTTGGATCTACACTGTCCGATAAGCCGATATTTCCCCCAAAAAAATAACTTTGAAATGGCAACATTTGGGTTTTTACTATCGGTTTGAAAGTTTCAATTAATTTATTCAGCAGCTTAAGTGTTAAAAGACCTCGCTGAAGAAGAAATGGTATTTTTTCCTTGAATGTCCTGGATTTCCTCGTTAAGAATTCTCTACAACAATCATTCAAAATTGCATCTTTTGTCTTTTTCGATATATAAAACAGTAACACAGTTTTTCATTGGCTGAACCAAATGGTTTTAACCAATCAGAAACTATGTTACTTCCAAAATTAGAACAGTCTGCAGGATTAGAATAAGAATATCATTAAGAGATATCGGTGATTACTGACCCTTGGAGATTAACCCTTAGGCTGCTAAGCGCGACTCACTGACCTTTTTGCGGACGGTGTAGATCAAGATCAGACTGCACAGAATGTGCAGTCTGATCTTGAATCTACACTGTCCGTTAAGGAGATATTTTTTTCTCCAAAAATTAAGTTCAAAATGACATCATTAAGGGGTTTCATTATAAGCTGGAACGTTTTATTTACTCTATTTAGCACGGTAAGAGTTAAAACCAAAAGAGAAATCTTCCGCCACAGAAACCTATCCCCTGTTTTACCATAAAGTTCACGTAACCCTATCCAAATCAGTGTTGTACCGGGATTTAAGGATAATTAAACCCCGGGGAGCCTTGTGTATCCACGGAATTCTAACTCTCGTCTGCCTGTTGTATTTTATCTTCTGCGAATGTATTTTTCTTTTCTGAAAATAAGGAAGAAAATACCCAGGCTAAATAAACGCCTTAATTACAAACTAGGACATCGGCCGCGTGTCACGAGGTCAACCACTTACCGATATTATTAAATTCTAGAACCGGGGAAAAAGGTTTGCTTCTTTTTTTGTCGAGAATCGATGCCATTACTCTAAGAATACGGATTTTTACGTCCATATAGTTGACAGCTTTGGATAGTATTGTGCGAAAAGAAGCGATTGCTTTTAACAAGCAATTGTTACTTTTCTCACATTGTTATCAACTGTGTTAAAGGCACGCAAAGAGGAGGGTGTCCTCCATGTTTCAGTAATTAACCCTTAAGCTGCTAAGTACGACTCAAGGACCTCTTTCGGACTGTGTAAATCAAGATCAGACTTCAGACTTCACAGAACGTGCAGACTGATCTTTGATCTACACTGTCCGATTAGGAGATTTTAAACACACACCCCCACTCCCCTCCCCCCCCCCCCTCCCCCAAGAAAAAAAACTTTGAAATAGCAATAGCTGGATTTTCACTATCGACTTGAAAGTTTTATATTAGTTATTTAGCAGGTAAAGGGTTAAAATATTTTCCAGCGATTTTTCGCCTCTCACCCCTGATTCATGTGAGAAAATGAGTCAGTGACTTGGAAAGAAATTTGTATTGGTACTAGTGTACCAGAAAGCCAGGAAACACATGCATAGATACACCGACCACCACGATATGACCTAAGCGGTTAAAATGGCGTTAAACTCCAATACAAACAAAAATGAAACTGATGAAACAATAATGTTCTTTCCGGTTTCTAAATGTTAAGCCAGGTTTCAAGCTTATTAATGTATTCTCTGTAAAAAGTCAGCTCATAGCCTTTTATCATTTGAGTGCTGAAGCGAAAGTACAGGGGCCGATCACCGCCATGAAATATATTGCCGCAAGTGGAAGTAAGCCGGTTCTTGTACCAGTAGAAATTTTAACATCTAGCTTTGTAGAACATTGTAGGAAAATTAGAAATTGTTCAAAATAAGCAGTTGCTCATTTGCCAACGATTTCGTCGAAATTTTTGGGAAAATAACATGCAAATAACAATAATATCTCTTACTTCAAAAATTTGTCCTATATGTGACTTGTACTAAGTTTTAGCAGGTGCTAAATCAGCCAGCAAGACAAGGATTTGTCGATAATTTTAGTACCTCCTGAGCATACCTCATGATTTATTCTAAAATAACTCTACTTGACATCAGCAGGTTAGACATGTCCATACTTTGACGTGGATCAAGTACGGATTGTTCACTTTCTTCATTTAAAGGACAGAAAAAAATTTTGGAAAAGGAGAAAATACTGGTAACCAGCATTTTCTCTTTTTCCCACAATATTTACAGAATAAATTATTTTCGTGAGGTTGTTAAAACACGGGATTGCTTGGTAAAGGGTGAATAGCCGTCACAGACAGCTGCAGAATAAGCTGATGTCGAACTTGATGTTTCAAAATTTATCTGAGCCATGCTCTGTGAAAAGGGGGCTTAAGGTATCTGCGAAAAGTATCGCCCCAGGTCAGCCTGCGCAGTCCGCGCCGCGCAGCTGACCTGGACCGAAACGTTTCGCTATTGGTCAATTTTCTGTATGTCAAAGGACCAGTCTACCTCCTGATTCAGTCGGTTGCTAGTGAAAATGAATTTTATGGATCCATTAATTATGTGACGACTTGCTTGGTATAATGAATCACGGAGATGCATCCCCTTTTGCCAGGGCGTGGCTCACCTGTCTATATTCCTAGCCGACGTATGTGTAGATAAGATCCTTCCGGTTAAACTTTCCTACAAATTACAATCTTTTCAAAGCCCCACCAGAGGGATATCAAATTTTACTAGAGAACTGCATATAAATATAATTTGAAAGGATTGATTTCCAGCTCACCTGGCCAAGACCGCAAGATTGGGTGGTGTGATCTCTTATCGTCTTTCTGCTGGTCCCTTGGTCTGTCTTATCTTTCTGTCCGACCTTCCTCCCAGCTCTCCATCCATAATCACCCCAATGATTTCTCTGCAGGAACTTTATACATTGTATCCAACAAAGTCATAATAAACTGTATGAGCTGACTAATCAAGGCATGTTAATCGAATGGTCAGGGGCCTGCGTATCTCAGTGGTAAAGTGTAGGGCTCGTAACTTGGAGGCCCCAGGTTTGAGCCTCACTGAAACCACTGGATTTTCGCGAGAGTTTCCTTGAATAAGAAACTTTAGAGCCCTAGCCTAGTGCTGGTGAAACCCAGGACACACATGAATATGTAAGCTGTCGCTGTGTTATGACTAAAATAATGTAGGAAGCGTCGTAAAACACCATCTAACCAATTATTCAATCACTGTAATTGTCACATTGACCAAATTCCTACCACTATATTTAATTCCGAACTCTTTCTGCGCCACTTATATTTGTGCCATGCTTTGGCAAATGAGGGTTTAATGCATGTCCGTGATGCGTCATACCAGGCAAGTCATCCCATAATTATTAAATCCATAAAATAAACTTTCCAGTAAAAGACTTAAATCATGAGGAAGAATGGTACTTGGACATGCAGAAAATTTACAAATAGCAAAATGTTTCGACGCATATCACCCTATGCGGACTGAATTTTGGAGTTCTTTTCAAAAAGCTATGCCAATTTTGTGTAGACATGATCTCTAATGCGATTTTTCAAAGTCTTGGAAGATGGTACACATAAATTCATTTGAAAATTATTTGTCAGAAAACCAAAACCTAAATGATCAACAACATTCTTCATTTTTGACGCCCAAAAGTTTCTTTTAATGTCTGCAGGTTGACTTAGAAATGCACTATGAGTGACGCCTTTAAATGAAGCAGATTTTGCTTCATTTAAAAAAAATAATAATCGAGCTCTCTTTTGCTACAATATTAAGCGGAAAACGACTAAGTTCACAATAAAGTGGGTAGTTTGGCGTTTGTTGACTTATTCCTAATAAACATCGACAGAAACGTAAATAGATTTTATATCCAATTTTGTAATTAAAAATAATCCCAGACCTCAGATCCATATTACATGATTGGGACAATCAGTAAATCAAAAAATGATAATTTAATCTAAATATCTGATGCAACCCTTTCGAAGACTCCTTTATTGAGAAAATTTAAATTTACTGATCATCTTTATCTCTTCCAATCCAGATTGATTGTCTCTGTTTTCAAAATATTGGGTCAACATCTTTTACCACGAGTATTTCCTTCATACCTACACAATTGTTGGGTGTTGAGAAAAGTTAAAATTGGGAACTTTGTTTAGAACACATTGTGTAAGTATCTTGGTTGTGTGCCCTTTCGAAGCAGGCATCTGTTTAGTGTCTGTCTGTCTGTCTGTCTGTCGAGAGAGAGAGAGATAAAGAGAGAGAGAGAGAGAGCGAACTTATCTCCATTCCACATACAGTTTTCTTTAGTTGCTCGTTAGAAGCAACCGCATCCGGGGTAAAAAGCGGTTGTGGAAATAATGATGAAGACAGAATTGGCTTCTGAACAAGCAATTTCTGCTCTTGACACTGTGATTTCTTAAAGTGCATTTTGAAAGCACGTCCCTTTTGTCTCAAAGATAAATCGGAAGGTGCATATTTAAGTCTTTCCAGACAGCAAAATTCTATACTGGTCGATATTAGCAGAATTTGCAGATGATAAATACTTCAAATGGTGGAGTTTGAAATTGACAGGATAGAAAACATTGAGGGAAAAAGGAGAAAATGCTGGTTACCAGCACAATAATTTCAAGTCTTCTTTCTTTGGGTTGTTAAACACGGGATGGTTTGATAAAGAGTGAAGATGATACTACAGGTTCTGTGAAGTCGGGGTCCGTATTCACCGACCATTCTTAAAAATATTCTTTGTCTTACTCTCAAGATTGTTCTAGCTTTGAACGTAACACAACTGAAAGTAACCAAATGGTTTAGCCATTCAGAGGTTATGTTACTTTCAAAATTTAAAAAATTCTTTCGCTTAAGACTAAGAATATTCGAATTTCTAAAGTATGGTTGGACACAGATCTAGATCTGCAAGGCTGTGTAAACAGAGTTGTTCTCAATGTTTCAGGAAGTTAATAGGAGAAAACTCCCCCGTAAGGGATCCCATTATCTCTTGTAGGCAATGTTGATTTAATATCAGACTGTGCACATGTAATATGTATCCTGATCTTGTTCTACATGACATGTAAAGGCACCGAAAGTTACCCTCAGTGACCATAAGAATTGACCAAGAAAACTTCTTGTTTCGAGATAACAATCTTTCTTATTATCATTCAAACAGCCAATCAAATATTGTAGATCTCCAAATCTGATAATCTGTCAGTGCAGACTTCTTACTCAAACAAGTAATGGATGTTTCGAGACAGGGTTCCCATTAATGGGGAAAACAAATAAGCTTCTGCAAGAAGTTAACGAATTTATTGTTATTTTCTTTACAGAGTTTGAAATGTAATTTCTTGTGTAATTAGTTTCACTTCAGAAATAATTTATACTAAACAGTGTAGGCAAAATGGAGGGACTTTGGGGTAGCTAAAATACCAAACAGGCTATCAGTCTGAGAGAGAGAGAGAGAGACAGACAGACAGACAGAGAGAGAGAGAGAGATTGATTTATAAATCTTTACCATTGGCTGCAAATGTAAATGAGCCATCCATCTGCGAAAAGTATCGACCCAGTTCAGCCTGCGCAATCCGCGCAGGCTGACCTTGGCCGAAACTTTTCGCTATTGGCCAATTTTCTGTATGTCCAAGGACCAGTCTACCTTATAATACAGTCGGTTGTTAGACATGATGTATCTTATGGGTTCCTAATTATGCGATGATTTGCCCGGTATCATGCATCACGGAGATGCATTAAACCCCCTTTTCACAGAGCATTGCTCAAATGCGTTTAGCTTAAAACTATCTCTGACTAAATGGATAGTTTCTATAGCATCAGTTGTGGATGTTTTAAACCTTAGGCTGCAAAACTTTACTCAATGACTTTTAGCGGACAGTGTAGATCAACACTGTCCGATAAGGAGATATTTTTCCACAAATAATAACTTTGAACTGGCAAAATTTTGGGTTTTCCTATCGGCTTGAGAGTTTTATTTAACTTATTTAGCAGATTAAGGGTTTAGTAAACTTACGAAAAAACGTTGGTAACCGGGATTCCAAAGATCAATGTACGCAATGAATCTCATCGAATAAAGACCAAGAGGTTTCATGGCATTGTTGGACCGAACTATATATATAACCCCATAGTTCGGTCCAACATGGCATATTTGCTTCTGATCGAAATGAATTCGGGATATAAAAATAAAAAAAAAAGCTATAGAAAAATAGGAGAGAGAAAGAAGTTGATTACAATACCCGCTGTGCTCTGGTCCCACTAATGAGAGGCTTGCTGTGTGACTGGGGAACTGACAATTTGGCTTGACAAAGTGAAGTCTTGCTCCGAAAATTAGCATTATTAGCACAGTCGACATTTGTTCGGTGTCTAGAAAAATACAAACGTTTTGTAAGAAATCAATTCCATACCAGAAGAATACCAGTGCATTATACATACACAGACGCCGAGAAGTCAATTTCGATGTTCATTTAGTGTAATGATATCCATAGAGCCATCCTCTGCCAAAAGGGGGCTTAATGCATGATACTAAGCAATTCATCACATAATTATGGATTCGTAAAATCCATCTTGTACAACAATCGGCTTGATCAGGAGGTAGAATGGTCCTTGGACATGCAGAAAATTTACAAATAGCAAAGAGTTTCGACCCATGTCAACCTGCGCGAACAGCGCAGGCTGACATGGGTCGATTCTTTTTGCAGATGCATAAAGCTCCCTTTTCACAGAGCATGACTCACAAAGAAGAAAAAAAATATATCCGATATCAATATAAAAAAAATTCATAGATTTATTTCGTTCTTTTTATGTGCCTAAATGTTTCCATTACTCTTTATCCTATATACATAAGGATAAAAAAAACTAATCACAAATATGATCAAATGGTTAAACTGCGTCCTTGGTAATCGTTTTATGTGTAATAATGACCCTTATGGAGAAATAAACTTGAAATATTTATTCTTTGTAAGCTAAAAATTGGGGAAAAGTTAACAATGTAGGAATGGAATCAAATCTTTAGTGAGCTTAAAACAACATACTCGTAATTACAGAGCTCTTGTTTAATGCAGTTCGATCCTTATCAATGTTGTCCACGAAAGCATGAATTTCGAATTCTCATTCAAATGCTTAACAAATGACGGTGATACAAATACCAGAGAGTGTAGATCAATGATCAAACCTCACTTTCTATGCAGTCTGGTCTTATTCAACAATGTATTAAAAAGCAACCACGCAATGTTCTGTGCAGTCTAATCTTGATCTTACACTGTCCGCAGTAGTGCATTCGGTCACGTTTTCATCCTTCACATGGTTTTTTAAGTCTTGAAGCTGATTACTTTGAAAAACACTGGCGCAAAAAAAAAAAAATGGACTGCTCGTGGACATCATGATGCTTATCCTAAGTTTAAGATGTGCCTATGTGCTCATTTTGATAAAGGTGTCCGATGATCGAGTAATGAAAATTTCGGTGTTGCATGATCGACCGATTGATTCATTCATTCATTCATTGAATTGTGTCTAACGCCACTTTCAACATTATTTCAGTTATATCGCTGAGGCAAGTGCACCTATCCATGCTTTCCTGGAGTTTCTTTTACCAGTACTACACACAATATTCTTTCCAAGCCACTAGCTGCTTTCCCATATAGGCGTTGTCGAAACATTGGTCATCGGTGAGAGAGGAATGAATCTTGTCGCAATGACATCATCAATCCTCTGAAAGAAATTGGCCAAGCCGGGAATCGAACCAGCGATCCCTCTGTTCTTAAGTCCTGTATGCTACCGACTGAGCCGCTATGACTAAGTGAATAGTTCTACTCTTTCATGGCAAAAGGCGACACAAGTAGCTTTTGCGGACGGCGTAAATTAAGATCAGATTGTACAGTATGTGTAGAATAATGTTGAATCTACACCGCCCGCTACCTGTTGCCAAACCACGACAAGAAATCACTGAAATCAAAAAACCATTAAAAACGTGGTGAAGGTCGAGATTAATACCTCGCATGATTAAAATAGAATAAAATTAGCTGGCAGCAAAAGAGCTAACGCTACTCTCTCACTATTGCGTATCAGCGGCATATGCAGCAAAATTTCTTTACGAGGGTCAATCGCCAAAAACTGAGGCGTATTTTGTTACATTAAAGACACGGCGTATGTACGACGTTTCTTTTGCGTTCTTGTGGCGTATTTGTGTTCATTTGGAGTTCAAGGGACGTAAAGTACGGCGTACTGAGGTGTAAGGGTGGCGTATGACGCGTTGCCGTGGCGTAACTGCTTCGTTAGCACGACGTTCCTTTCTTATGTGCAGTCTTGCCGTTGCGTAAATACGGGGGCCACCGAAGGAAAACGGCTGTGCTCACTTCGTTGCTGTCATTCGTTCAAAAGAAGTCAAAGGAAGATGCCACCTAAATCAACTTCTTACAATCGGTCCTTGTGCATCGAGTCTGGCGTTTCTTAGCCTAGCTGTTTGAGATTTATTTGCATCTGCAAGGCATAAAAATGTCCAAGTAAGACCAACAAAAGCTACTTGAACGTCAGATTCTTCCTGGTCCATGACTTTGGATATAATGAGAAAAAGCAAAGAATATTACAAGTGAAAAGGTATTATTCAAACACAAGACATCGTGTGTACTCTCGGAACGCCACAAATACTTCGATAGCGCAAACTTACGCAGCGGCAACGACCCAGCAGCGAAATGTACGTGGAACGTACGCCGTAAGTACGTATGGAACGAATACGCAACGGATGCAACAAGAAGGTACGCAGTGACAATATTTTTTATGCCACACATACGCCACAGTTACGCACACTTACGCCACGGTTACGTATCATATTAACCAATACGTTCGTGTGACGTAATGAGTGTTACGGGGCGTCACTGCTGCGTTGTTTTCGCTTTTACGGCGTATGTTTGACGTATCGGAGCTGCTACGTACTTGCTACGTATTTTTAAGTGCGGACTTAAAAAAAAATGTCGCACCTCCGGGTACAAGCGAATCGAGCTACGTACCAAAGAGCATTAGCTACGTAAGTTTACGTTACTGCTGCGTTGTCGCGGCGTTCCTTTCTTATCGCGATATGCCGTACATACGCAAGCCGATACGCAATAATGAGAGAGCGTCGTAAGCCTTTACAACACAATGCCTAGTTTTAACGACTTTTAGAATGAAGGCTTTTGAAAACATTGTGAGAAAAGGAGAAAATGCTGGTAACAACATTTTCTCCTCTTCTCACAATGTTTTCCAACCTATCAAACATAGAAATTGTTATTTGAGCTACATTCAAGTTGTCGTCTGCAACTAAATTTGGTCGAGTACAAGATTTTGTCGTTTGGTAAAGTGTTAGGTAAATCAAACAGTGTTAATTGTTTCAGCGCCTTTACATACTTGACCTCTTTCGACGGATGAAAATACGACTGCTTGACTAAACTAGCAGACAGTATAGATCCAAGATCAGACTGCACGCTGTGTGCAGTCTGATCTTCATCTATACTGTTTGCAAAAGCATCTGTTTTCGCCTATGGCACTAGAATGTTCATGAGAGGCAAATCGATTGTTTACAAGATGTTACATTCCGAACTCCGTGATTTGTCGAATTGAAGTATGAATGAAATTGTATCGTTGTATATGAGCCATGCTCTGTGAAAAGGGGACTTAATGCATCTGCAAAAAGTGTCAACTCAGGTCAGCCTGAGCGGTCGGAGCAGGCTGACAGCCGAAAGGACCTGTCTAATTCATAATTAATCGGTTGTTAGACAAAACGGATTTTGTGGATCCATAATTAGGTGATGACTTGCTTGGTATCATGCATCACGGAGATGCACAAGCTCCCTTTTGTTAGAGCGCAGTTCATATGTATTCAATTTCTAGCAAGGAGAAATAGTAAAAATATGCTTTCTGAGTCAATTAATATTTTTCATTCTTGAAGATGTTTCTTTATTTGTCAATAATTACACAGAACAGCTGTCAGACGAGATGAACTTGAGTTGACCCCCCCCCCCTCCCCTCCCTTCATGTATTCAACTTATATCTGATTGTAGTAATGATATTACATTTATTGACACTAATTGAAGGAGGCCATGTAAGTTTTCAATCACTTCAGCATCGTATCTATACAGCTGCATCTCAATAGTAATAGAACACAGTGTTTCTGCATGTTCTGTATCTATACAGGTAGTATACGTATTCTTGTCCGTGTTGGAATGGCATTCTGATAAAGACGGCAATTTAGCTTAAAACGGAGAAAAGGTATTTCATTTTATTTTGAGTTTAAATTATACCGGTTTGCACTACTGAGGATAGTGTAGATCAATATCAAACGGCACAGAACGTGCAGTCTGATCTTAGGTCTATTACTAGAGGCTGATAAGACGAAATATTCTCGGCGGAGAGAATTTTGAAATCGCAGTGTGTGTGTGTGTGTGTGTGTGTGTGTGTGTGTGTGTTTTCTCTTATTTTTTAACAGCTTAGGTCATATTACTGTGGTCAGTGCACCTACACATGTGTTTCATGGCTTTCTCACACCAGTACTGACATAGATTTCTTTTCAAGCCGCTGACTATTTTTCTAACATGCATCAGTAGTGAGAGGCGAACAAACGCCGACAGAAAAATGCCTTAACTGGGTATCGAACCCACAACCACCAGGTCACGAGACAGATAGGCTAACCCCTGAGCTACCCGGCCGGGCGATTTTGTGTACGTATTGTTTATTCGTGCAAAAGGTAAAATTTAGTTTAGGGTGGAGAAAAGATTTCCACTGAATCCAATTGCTTTAAAGTAAATTGGTTTGATGCTATGCTTACTGTCTTGATATGTTGGTGACAACATCAGGTCGAATGGGCCATTGGATAAGAACAGTGAAAATAAGAATACCGTCGGCACCTAATAAAGCATGACCAGTATACCCAAAGAAAATATCTCGATAGGTGACATGGCGTTGCCATTGCACATTCATTAAAAAAACAGCAAATATCCAAGCCTAAGGCGTGCATAGGAGAGTGTTTCAGAGACATGGATTGCCCAATATAGCGAAGTAGTCTGTAATCAAACGTGGCGCAGCCGTTATCGTATTGAAGTGCTTTCTTGTGAAGTTTTCAACGCTTTGCTTACTGGAATAAAGTGATTTCTATCTGGATTAATTTGGAACAGCTCCTCCTAAATACAGGGAAGTAAATTACACGTCAATATGATTGGTTATCTTAACCGTTATAGCTTTTTTTTTTTCAAACTATTCTATGTTTTGCTTGGTGCCTGATGGTGCTTAATGTTTATTTTCAAAGAGCTGATGAGACATCTTACAGCTACTTGTTAACTTCTTACCCAGTGGCAAAACTTCAGATTTATCTAAGATCAAAGCAATTGCAGACCACAAATTAAATATATCTGAAACAATGGAATTTGTCTTGTCTCTAACAGGGTAGAAAACATTGTGGTAAAGGAAAAACAATAGTGATTACCAGGCCATGTTTTCACCAACCATTCTTAAGAATATTTTTAGTCTTATACTGAAGAATTTTCTAGATTTAAAAGTAACACAACTTCTGATTGGCTGAACCATTTGGTTTAGCCTATCAGAAGTGGTGTTACTTTCAAATCTAGAACATTCTTAAGAATGGTTGGTAAATCCGAACCCAGCATTTTCTTCTTTTCCCCTAAATATTTTGAAAACACTTTCTTCTTCATGGTCGTTAAAACTCTGAATTTGTTTATACACAGGGCTTATGCCAAATGTAGCAAACTGAATCGTCGATTAACTGCTACGAATTGAGTAAGGTATAATATTTGAATACAAGAAAAAAAAAAAACCTGTATAGTATGACAGGAAAAAAACTGAAACATCTTTGAAACGTAATGCCTTGACAGACGAAGACTGTATCAAAAAACTTTCCTTACCCCTTCACCCAACAAGCCTCCTTTAACGACCCTGTGGAAAACAGGTTTTGAAAGCACCGTATGAAAAGGAGAAAATACTGGTAACCATCAATCCAATCAATTTCTCCTTTTCCAACAATGCTTTGTACGTTGTCACCATTCTAGCCAGACTTTATTAGTCGTCTGCAAATGCGTTGGAATTCGAAGATTTCAAAAAAAATATAACGAATTTATACGGTATTATCAGGGCATTAGCTTTCTTTACATCGAGATCTCGGGATTGTGTGCTAGAGGTTTTTCTCGGCTTCCGTCAACTTTTATTAAATCTTAAATTCAGACAGCGCAGCGATTGCAGACGGACCGTGTTTATTGTTTGTCAGTTTCTGATTTCACTCATAACGTGATTACTCACGCGAACGAGGTCTGTTTCGCCTTACAGCAGAATCAGTTTTGGAGTTTGATTGACGTATGAATTTTCTGTACGCCGTTTTTAACATCATTTCAACCACATCACGGCAACAGCTCACACATGCATGTGTGTCCTTGGTTTCACCAGTACTAGTCAAGGGCTCTGAAGCGTCTCGCCCAAGGACATTCCCATGAAAAGTCCATTTCTTCCAGTTCGGCTTAAACATTTGGACTACGAGTTACGAGTTCTACGCTTTAACATAGAGCCACGCAGGACCCCAACAAGAGGAGAAAAATACAATAAACCAATTGCACAGGGGTGTAATTGCTCGTACCGACAGCAACTTTCTCTTTTGCAGCAATCTTTTCAAAAGTTTTCAGGTATAACACTACAATTTATTTTGATAATCGATATTTAACAAGGATGCTTTGAAAATCATCTGCTGCAAATTTGTGTCCGGAGACGATAATAATTGAACTAGCAAAATTGATGCCGGGATGTTCAACTATGCAATTTTACAAGAAACGGACAGCATTAATATAAATTCACAATCATACTGCATTGTCTTGTGCAGTTTGATCTTTTTATTTACACGGTTTACAAAAAACACTCAAACTATTATACTGCTTACTGCTTTGTTTGTTTGGCGTCTAACGCCGTTTACAACAGTTTTCAGACATATGGCGTCAAGTACACTTGCATGTATCTATGCATTCATAGAGTTTCTGAGAGTGGTGTCCGTGGTTGTGAGATAGAGCGTCAGCGTCGTAACCATACGGTCCCGAGTTCGTTACCCGGGAGCGGGTGTCAACTCTGGAACTGTTCATTGGCCGAAACATTCGGCGCTAGTACTGGTATAGTTTCCAGGAAGCAGAGACGGGAGAGATAAGTTGAAGTTGCAAGAACTTGTTTCTCAGTCGATTTAAAATAAATATGTGTAACTAGGGTTTCTTTCACCAGTTCTTCCAAGAACATTCGGTTTAGCCAATCTTCATCTTTAATTAGACTAGGAAGGTTCTTAAGACTAGCTGGTGAATACAGACCCTGGTTTTCAAGCTAAGCATGTTACTGACTGAGCTAGGTTCGACCTTACAACATGCTAAGCAGTAAAAGAACATCGATTTTCATATTTGATATACAAAGGTGGAAATGCAGATACACAAGTATCTCAGCTGCAAGCTTAACCCTTTTTATCAAACGTTCACGTGTCTTAGTGAGGGCGAGTTTTGAAACTTCGATGTTATGGGAAAAGCTGAAAATGTTATGAAACAATTAGTTTGTCATCTGCAAATGCTTTCTTTTTGGAAAAGTCTAAAATTTGGTTCTTTCAACGAAAGTCCAATGGGTCGAATGAAAATTATCCCGTAATTGATGGGTTATCGTTTGATTAATCAAGACATGTGTCATGTGATCTTCTGTATAAAAACATTTTTTTTAAAGGTGGGATTTGTTGTAAACAGTATTTGGTCCCTTTATATAGTGTTTTCCTTTATGTTCACTGAAAACTGTAAAAAAAAAAAACCCTAAATATCAAGAGTTCCTAGTCGATGCAGCTTGACTGCCTACAGCAAACAAGTGATTCTGTATAATGGTTCCTGTCTAAATGTGTGCATGACGAAAATAGAAGCATATTATTGTTTCTATCTTTTAATGTTTCCTGTATCAATGATAAACAGTGAAGTGATAGTTTGTAATTTGTTGCTTAGTAGTTGCTTTTGTCAAGGACATGCATTCTAGATTCGAATCCCTTTATATTCCGACTATATTTGAGAGCATTGATAAAAAGTTATTGAAACGGGAGTCATTCCTCACTCACCGCTGAAGATGTGTTGGTCTATTGTTGTGCATGATATCTTGGACCTACTAAAACTGTTACAAAATACTTTGCGAATGAACATTAGAATGACAGAAAACTATCTTTTTACAAAAAAAAAATGGAAAACATTATGTGAAGAGAAGCAGATACTCGTAACAAGTAACTGCTTCCTTTTCAACGATATTTTCCAAAACTTTTACAAAACTGTATTTGTAACAGAAATTGCATTGATAGGTTCTGAGAAAACGGCGAGTTATTATGGTAGCACTGGGGTCATCGTCCTCTTCGTCGTCTGCCTCGTCCTCTGCGTCGTGCAAAATCTTTCATTTTTTAAAAACTTTGACAAGTTACAATATATCTGTCATTTCTGATGATAGTTACCTCCAACTTGGACAAGTTCTTCACTATCGAAAGGGTAGCCCATACAGGAAGGGCAGGTAACAAATGAACTATTTATGACACAATGATAACCTTTTTTTTATTTTGAATTTTCACTGAAAATCAAGCAG
Organism: Tridacna gigas; assembly: GCA_945859785.2. Taxonomy (NCBI): domain Eukaryota; kingdom Metazoa; phylum Mollusca; class Bivalvia; order Cardiida; family Cardiidae; genus Tridacna; species Tridacna gigas. The sequence continues at coordinate 42,456,830 of OX244030.2, read as the reverse complement.
CTGCAGCCGAGCGTTGGCACCCGCACTTCTGTTTTTATCCCACTTTAGCTGCCACGGATTTGAGGTCGTTGTCCGCGAATTGATAATTGTTGTAGGAAAAGCCGTTAAAAGAAAACCGGAAGATAAGCAAACAAAAAGTAGGCATGTTTTTCCCAGGTTCGCAGTGAAAGCACATCTGCTCTATAGACATCCTTTTACTAGCAAACTTGTAAAATGGATATTTACCGCTGTTGAAAACGGCAAAGATGTTATAATGTCAAGGGTGTACTTTTCATTCAAATAAAAAAAAAAGGAATAACGTAAACCAAACTGTAGATACAAGATCGGACTGCATGTTTTGTTTACTGTAAAGTTCGCCGTCTCTGTTCGCAAAAGCAACTAAAATCATGCTTTGTGTTGAAAGGATTCATTTGAAGTTATCGCGTTAGAAAATAAGATAAAGTTTCGAATTTCGGCTCTTGAAAACTTGACGAAAAGTGCCAAAGTGAAAGATACATACTTTGTTTCCTAATAAATGACCTTTTATGTGTCTCTGTGTGGTATATAGCACGTCATTAAAACCTGTATTTGTCTATTTTACAGCTTTACAATAATTGACTGTTGTTGTTTAGACTGCTATCGATCTATATTGATGACTGCTGGGTATATTAATAGTCTGATATTGCCTAGGAAGGGACCTAATTATTATTTTACTGGTTGTACACCAATAACGGACGGTACACTCTCTGCAATTAGGGCCCGTATTCACTAAGTGTTTTAAATTGCATTCTTACTCTACTTTTCATAAATTTTCAAAATTCGAAAGTAATACAGTTTCTGATTGGCTGAACCATTTGGTTTAGCCAATCAAAATGTGTCGTAATCTCTAAATGTAAAATAAGGGTAAGAATGTAAGTAAGAATGGATGAAGAATACGGGCCCTGGTCTCTGTCAAAACAGTTGACAATTCACCTATAGTAATGTCGCATAGATGTATAAGTCTAATTCGATAAACCTTTCATTAACAGTTTATATTATTGTTTGTTTTGGGGGAATACATGATTAAAACCACGAACCATGACGAGATAATATAAACATTTTCGAGTTGGGTTTATAAATTATATCGTCACGGTACGTGATTTTAAAGCCGTTATCCAAAGCATAACCAATAATATAAACTGATTATGAAAAGTTTATCGAGCGAGCGCTATAGCTCAACGTTATGAATATTAATGTAAACTGTAGAACTTGTAGCACAATCTTATAAATAGATCTTAACTAACTAAACTAACCGTTACGATTTCTACATAGAGTTAGCGGGAAAAGTCTCAGTATTTCTTAACCTTCTGATGTGCCCTGTAGGTTCAGAAGCCTCTATCTCCATACAAAAAAAAACAATGGAATCAGGTGAAGAACCTGAGTAATAGGATAATGACATTGGGCTTAACCTTTAGGCTGCTAAGCACGACCCTCTGACCTTTTGCGAACGTTGTAGATCAAGATCAGACTGCACAGAACGTGCAGTCTGATCTTGGATCTATACTGTCCGATAGGGAATTTTTTTTTTTTTTTTCAAAAAATGAGTTTGTAATAGCATTATTGGGGTTATTACAATCGGTTTGAAAATTTCATTTCACTTTTTCAGCAGGTTAAGAGTTCACCCTTTACCGCACAATGACGCCTTTTGACGACCCTGGGAAAGAAACCTTTTGAAAACACTGAAGGAAAAGGAGAAAATGCTGGTAACCAGCATTTTCTCCTTTTCCCACAATGTTTTCTACCCTATCAAAGAATAATTGCACCATTTCAGCCACATTGAAATTGTCGTCTGCAAATGCTTTCAATTTGAACAAGGCTCAAATTTTGTCGTCTAGTAAAGGGTTAAAAGGTTGTTTTGACATTACGTTAATCCATCATAACTCTCTACTGTAGACAATGTAGCAGAAGCTTCACCGTGGATGATTGACCGGTGGTTTGTGAATAGAGGGTTTAATGCATCTCCGTGATGCATTATAGCGTGCAAGTCGTCACATAATTATGGATCCATAAAATCCATTTTGTCTTACAACCGACTGGATCATGAGATATTATGGTCCGTGGATATACAGAACATTTACAAGGAGCAAAAGGTTTTCGACTCACTTCAGGCTGCGAGGACAGCGCAGGTTGACATGGGTTGACCCCTGCTTGCAAATGCATTAAACCCCCTTTTCACATGTGTGAGCATGTATGGTAATGGAAGGCCATAACTTTCATGGAGTTTCGTGGTCTTAGGTGGGCAGGCACAAAAAAACAGGCCTTCTAGATCAACCGGGAAAATACCAACATAAACATTCTTACACCTGGTAAATTCATACAATAATAAGATCGTCGTGTACCAATTTTTTAACGCAGATATAATCAGTGTTGACATGTTTATTTTTACATGTTGGCTTATGTGCGATTTTTTACCACGTCTCGGGTACACTGGGGACTTGTTAGAAAGTCTTGTAGATTATGAAGTTTAATTAGGCGTTAAGTAAGCTTTCGTTTTCGATGTGGTTAAGCTGATTGCTAAAATGTCCTGTAGCCGTATATCCGCCTCTCGTCGATTCATGCGTTCTCAGTGGATTCGTGCATTTGTTTGAATTCAAAGACTTCGTATCGAATCTATTTTGACATAAAAATGAGGAAAAACCGCTGTCTATCTATTTGCTGAGCTTATAAAGTTTTTTTTATGCTCGAAAAAATTAATGACTGTCTGTAATCTAGCACTTTTGTTCCCAAATTCCCTTTGCATATGCGGATTTCGACCATCTTAAATATTGACTATTTTACACAGGACCAAAATGTTCACTATATTCATCATTAGAGATAGAATCTATTACTCTATTCGAAGTCTCTGAAACCACCAGCCAGATTGTTGACCCTCTACCTCTATCAGTTGTTAATGTCATACAGTCGATTACATATTAGCCATGATCTGGCAAAAGGGGGTTTAATGCATCTCGGTGATGCGTTATACCAAGCAAGTCATCACATAATTATAGATCCGTAAAATCCATTTTGTCTAACAGCCGACTGAATCTGGAGGTAGACTGATCCTGTGACATGAAGAAAATTTAATAATAGCAAAAAGTCTCGACCCGGGTCAGCCTGCGAAGAAAGGGCATACTGACCTCGGTCTATACTTTTTGCAGATAGATTAAACCTCTTTTCACTGAGCATGACTCGTATATATTGTATTTCAATTGTTTCTTGTCTAGTAGTATCATTAAATTTTGAAACACGCTACTGAGAAAAAAAAGTTAATGATTATAGCTCAAGCTAATGAGTAAACGTGATGTAATTTTAACACACAAAAATTGTCGAGGAAACCAGCACATTCAGCGACTAGTCCAAATTCAATTTTACTATCTAAATTGTAATTTGATACGTATGATTGTCTGAGACAGGACGTCTCAACCAAACCGTTAATTAGTCTTGAAACTCAGAATTCGATTTAAACCTAGAAAAGATGTTGAATGCAATATTTGAAAGTGCATTCCTAGGATTACTACGATTGTGAAACATGTTAAAAAAAAAAAATGTGTTCATCGGATTCCAGATGATTGCTTCATGAAAAGGTAAAAATACCCTGCCAGCGTTGTTAGCGATTCAAGCTTTTTGCCACGTTGACAAGGCTCTTCTGAAGCTAAAACTATTCAAAAAGATTTTGTTCAGAGGAGTCAAAATATGGCCTTAGATTGTTACTTTCACTACTGTTAATTGCAATACGTTACGATACGTTATAATACATTATGACGTCAATCACAGTGTTATTTCAGTTGGTTATAATTTGGAAATCAGAACAATTCTCAGGCTTCAATAGCCGACACTGTTTTAGATTAAAAACTTAGCTAATTTTGATCATTTATATGGTGTAATTCAAAGCGATTTTTGCCGCGTCTAGCAGCTGAACATTTAAAACTTATGTTATAAAATGAAAAAGACATCGTAAGGGGAAAATTTCCCTATAGCTATATTATTTTCGAATACATGTAGTTGTATTCATTTATAAGACATTAACTTGAGCCATTTATACTCTTCTTTTACTGAAAGGGTGTATTCAGTGTCGTATGCTGCAAATTTGTTCAAAGAGATAATTATTTGGTGTAAATTTACCTATAACTAGTTCTTGGAGTAAAATCAAATGAACCAATTAAGCGGAATGATATTTTTCTCTGCCATTTTACTACCTGTAGACATGCTAAATGGCAGTCGAAACAGCTGTCTGACAGGGTATTATCGTTACTCGACATGGAGGTTAATGATATATTTGTGTATCAGAAGCTGTTACGTTGATACCTGCACTTGTGACATCAACTTTTTATCCCCGCAAGAAATGTCTGTCGACGCTTCTGTTATTGAAGGCTGTTAACCCTTAACCATTTACCGGACAATCCCGGGTTTTAACGACCCTGAAAGAGCCAGCTATTAGAAACATTATGGGAAAAGGAGAAAATGGTGGTAACCACCATTTTCTCCTTTTTCCACAATATTTACGGCCATATGAAAGACAGAAATCATTGAGTGAAATTTAATTTTTGCTCTGCAAATGCTTTCAGTTTGGTCGAGTCCAAAATTGTTTCGTTTGGTAAAGTGTTGAAGGGCTGAGCACAATAGTTGTTTCTGTTGACAATACAATACAATACAATAATTTTATTCAATATCAAAGGCCTCCGGCCCATAATACTTTACAGATACATATATACAAAATATCTGGAGTGACACAACTTTATAGATATCAAGACATGTGTAGCCATATTAAAATAAAAATCAAAGTTATCCAGCCCAATGTACAAGACTAACACATATGAAAATTACAAAGAAAGAAAAGTATGCGACAGGAATCACACATAGAATAATGGACTAAACTACAAATACGTAGACTTTTGTTTTCAGATAAAGAACTGAAAACTGGACTATGCTAAAAAATACGTAGGCTCTTATTTTCAGATGAGGAACTGAAAACACTGAAACCACTTATAGATAGTCCAAAGAAATGAAACATATAGAAATTCCAAACAAACTAGGAATGACAAATACAAAATGGATAATCCAATCATAAAACTGCTACACACACACGCACACGCCACTCACACACATATATATTTTCAATATAATTCATTCAGGATCTCTTGTCTCAAGTTAAAAGCTCTATATAAGAATTTGGAGACAGCGATTATAATACTGTTTGTTTTACATCCCAAAATGCAGTAGAATAGATCTTTATTTCTACTGTTTAACCAACGTTCAGCGAAATAAATTCTTCTTAACTCTTCATAAACTCGACATTCAAAGAAAAAATGATACTCATCTTCAATTACATAGATACTATTTTTTTCACAAATTGGGCAAAATCTATATTCTCTGTCGATAGATAAATGTCTTCCTCGTTCAATCATTAAAGAGTGAGAAGAACAGCGGAATTTTGATAAAATTCTTTTATGGCTATAACTAATATCTACATTCAGATATGTTTCTGGAGTTAAAAGAGATTTAAAAAACTTATAGTGCAAAGTTTTAGATGATTCATCAACAAATCCATGCCATTTTTGTGTAAAACAATCCTTAATTCTTTGGCCAAAAATTTTCATAAATTGGTTTTCGTCATCTACATACTGCAGTATCCAGACATGTCCAAACCCGTAACTAAACAATATATTTTTAATACATGTTGCCCACGTACATTTTCCAGCTTCATCTAATTGAAACAACATGAAATAGCTTTGCTTTGGATAACGTAAACTACTCATTTTCAAAATGTTTAACCAGTATTTTATACAGTTTGGTATATATGTCGTACATAAAGGTAGACGCCCGCATTCTCCTAGTGCTAGTTGGTCACATGCATTATACGAAAGATAGCAAAGTTTTTTACAAAACTGTGCATGGACCTTTTCAACTTTATCTACATACATGTATCCCCAAATTTGGGAACCATAACATAATACTGGTTTCACAGTAGCATCAAAAATTGAGAACATGTCTTTCATTTCTATATCGCCAAAATGTTTACGTAAACGTAAAACACAATGCATTGCTTTTTGGGCTTGTGACGATAACATTTGATGTGTCTTATACCAAGATAACTTACTAGTAAAATAAACTCCCAGATATTTATAAAATGGAACTGTTTCAATTTTCTTCCTATCATAAAACCATTTTTCGACATTCTTAATAACGCCTCCATTTCTGAATACCATTATTTTTGTTTTCTCAATATTTACTTGTAGCCCCACCCCTTTTGTAAATTTTTCGATACAATTAATTTGTTTTTGAAGCTGAAAGACAGTGTCTGCAAAACTGGAAACATCATCTGCAAACATTAAAACTCTCATATCATTTATTTCATTTGTAACAAAAATACCGCGCCCACATTCTTCATTCATTAAATCAACTACATCATTGATGAAGATTGAAAACAGTTTTGGACTTGACAGTGTAGATCAAGCCTTTACATCCTATACAGTACACTGCGTAAATAAAAGCAGCAACATTTTTTTTCAGTAGGATGACCATTAAAATAACAGGGTTTTGATGAAATGTGTAATTTTCTAGGTTTGCTGAAAAAGCTAAAGATTCTAGCTAATATCATATTGAGTATGTGACCCGATGCTGTTAATGTCAAGGTTAAATGTTTACTCTGGTCCATCTTATGTGGTCCACGGCCCACCCTTGAAGTAGCTGGCAGTGGTTACGAGAAAGTAGAATCCGTTTGTGTACATGTTCATATCGACTGAATACCTCTTTTGCAATATATTGCATGGATGGTTTGCTTAGATGCACTGGCCGTACGTGAATTTTGAAGCTCAATGCGAAGCCGGGTTAGTGTCGAAAAACGCTTTCTAATTAAACAACGGTTTTCAGCTGAAGTTGTCACTGTTTCTCTTACGACGCAATTCCGCCTGACCGGTGTGTCGTGCTACTAAACGCTCGCCTTAGCTCTGGTAATATCAGCATGGTGTTCTCCAAGGGCCTCGGCAACCGAACTTTTGCTGGCTCTTGCATCTTCATTTCATGACTGTATACCTTATACACTACCTACTGGTACATGAATGTAATGTTCCAAAACATTATGGAAATGTAAAAATGCATTAGTTTTATGACTTGCACAAAACCATTTCCTTTCACGAAAGCTTACTTGCATTTGTAAGCTGTGGAATATGTAAATATATCACCGAACCATATACAATAAAACCATCAGAAATATATGAGCCATGTTCTGTGAAAAGGGGGCTTAATGCATTTGCAAAAGAAACATCGACACAGGTCAGCCTGCACAGTCCGTGGAGGCTGACCTTTGCCAAAACATTTTGAATTTGGTCAATTTTCTGCATGCCAAAGGACCATTCTACCTCCAGACCCAGCCGATTGTTAGAAAAAACGGATTTCATGGATCCATAATTATGTGATGACTTGCATAGTATAATAATCACGGAAATGCATTAAGCCCCTTTCTGCCAGAGTATAGCTCATATCTTGCAATGCAGTGTAAAATATTGGTTGCCTAGCAATCTTTGAGAAGTATCATGAACAACTGAGTGATAGCAAACTTAAGTAACTGACACTGCAAACATACGGAAGGGAAATAGTATACGTCGTATCTCACTTCAAATAAACGGTTGTGAATAGCGATACAATTACTGTTTGTCACAATGTTCTTGCTCCAGGCGTGTCTGCAGTTTTCCGTAAATGAGGCAGAGAGGACAACAAACCGTATTTCTATTAACAGACTGTGTTGGCGGGGTATATCATATTTCTCGTATTTTATTTCACAGCGGAATTTGAGCCCCTACTTACAAAGCTGGAATAAGCTTAGGTCGCTTTTGCGGACTGCATAGATCAAGATCTGATTTCACAGAACATGCGGTCCGATCGTGGGCTATACCGTCTGATACTTTGTTTCATATCATGGTCAAAACAACCTTATGAATATGAAGAGTTTGGTGAAAGATACCCTTGATCATTAATAAAAGTTCACCCTTTACCAAACAATGCTGAGTGTGAACGATCCCGAGGAAAAAGTTCTTATGAAAATATTTAGGAAAGAGGAGAACACCTTGATAACCAGCATTTTTGCTCTTCCCACAATATTTTCTAACCCGTAAAAGAACTTTAGTATAATTGTTCCATTTTTGTGGCATTTGTCAAAGACAATGCCACTATGAGTTTAATACGGCATTTTGAAAATCATGTATCGTAGTTTGTGCAAAACCGAAGGAAGTAAACCCAATTAAACTCAATATTCCTATGACAAATAAGTGTCTCGATTGCACTCAGATATGAAGTTGAAAATGGCGTATTACAATAAATTGGATTAGGCCATCGATCGTGGAAATACTTCTTTTTTATCGAAAGTAGCTTGATCCGCTATGGCCTTCTATTGGCGTAATGATACATACATACCGTGCTTGTTCGTCCCAAAACCAGTTCGTTCATGGACTTATTCGTCCCTGGGCCTGTTCACCCGGACTTGTTCGTCCCATAAAACTGCACGCGACTGTATCGGATTGTGCATGACTATATAGTAGGTTGATTTTCAAGCGAATATTTTGAAATTAGTTTTATTCTTTTTTTTTTTTTTTTTTCAAATTATTAATTCCACACCATGACTCCCTTAACAAATGCCACACCAGTGCCTTCAACGCACTGATTTTATTTGTCGTCTGCAAATGCTTACCATTTGTCATAGTCGTATAGCTGTCGGTTGGCAAAGGGTTAAAAATATACTGGTTATGCACAGGACATAACTACAAAGTGAAACTCAGTATGTTTTGATGTGATGGTGTTTATTTCCCTTTAGGTAGTATTTTGGTTTTATCACACCTCACTTATGCAGGCGTTTCTTGTTTTCAAAACCACTAGGCTTGAGAGCTACCCTATCCCTCGCCGGAAAAAACAGCCTCCTTTTTCCATGACACGGCATCAAATATAAAAAAAGTATCGGCGGACTATCCTAAGAAATACATGTATGAAGTTTCATCAATTTTCGTCAAGGATTTTAGAAGACATCTGTCCGGACGGACGGACGGACGGACGGAAAAACAGACAGAAGGACGGACGGACAAACGGAAGGACGAACAATGCAAAAACTATATCCCGCCGCCTTCGATGGAACATAAAAGGTTAACCACGGCCAGGAAGTGAAGTATTAACATGTAGGAAACGACATGCTAGTCGATAGTACAAACATCGCGTGCTATATACAGAGTCTTATCCCTTTAGACTGTTAGATAAATGAAACGAGTGTTACATAAATTACCTCCTACTGACTTTCTGCATCTTCTAGCCAAAAAAAAGAAAAGAAAATCTTGAAGCCATTTTTGCGGAAGAAAGAAATACTGTTAGCATTATGTTATTACAAAAGCCTTGTATCAAATCTTTCTCTGGTTTTGAAGAAGTGTCAAAGTAGGTAAGAAAGTGTTGCAAGTTAAAGAAACGGATGAGCATGTCCAGGATCCAACTGCTTGTTCTGTGCGGCCAGATTTTGATCCACAGTAGTCTCAAACCTACCTTACACCATGGCTATGCTACGACGTGACAACACACAAAGGGCCTGATCATGTTGCGTGATCTACCGCAGAAATAACAGCAGCTGCAGTCGGTATCGTTTGCTTTTTTATGGATAACAAAAGTAATTTTCACCGACGATAACATTGGCTATAGAATGACCTTTTTTATTGCGCAAAATTTCTAGCAGCTAATTAATATTTTTGTAGACAATATGAGCCATGCTCTGTGAAAAGGGGGCTCAATGCATCTGCGAAAAGTATCAACCCAGGTCTGCCTGCCCAGTCCGCGCAGGCTGACCTGGGCCGAACTTTTCGCTATTGGTCAATTTTTTGCATGTCCAAGGACCAGTCCACCTCAAGATTAAGTCGATTTTTAAAAAAATGCTGTTATGGATCCATGATTTTGTAATGGCTTGCTTGGTATCATCGATCACGGAAACGCATCAAGCCCCCTTTTGCCAGAGCAAGGTTCATTTTTATTGGAAAACCCCTTTACAATGGGTATGTTGTAGAGCAGGGTTTGCAAATTCAAAGCATGATAATACAGTTTAACTCAGTGTACTTCCGAGGACGCGCCATTGCAGGACAGGCGCCAAAGAATTACAGGCGGCGCATTAAAAATATGTCTAATGGGCCAACCGGCGCGTCAAATGTACGCCACGGCGGCCGTAGGTACGAAAATTATGCGGGGTGAATCAACTGGTAGAGAGCGGTTTCCGCTTATTTCTTTTGTTGTCGCAATAAACAAAGAAGCTTGGAACCAGTATTGTTGTTCATATCGGCGATTTTCATTGGATAAGCTTCTTCTATAGCCGAAGGATTTCCATAATTTTGATTAATAAATATCACGGTACGTTCTGCATCAGCTGATCGCAGTCTGCCATGGCTGAAAAGAAGCCGACGAAAATAATTAGATCCACCCTCAATTATTTTGGCCAATATGAGTCAAAAAGGCCTAAACGGTTATTCACATGGAGCCTACCGATCGGCCGAGTACAGACTCGTATCATGCAGACTCTGAACACCAGAAATCTTAACAGATAGGTCCGGGCCCCATGCAAAACCTTCGTGGTATGAAATAACGTTTTCAAAATAAATGGCACTCGCTGGCCCCATGTAGGATTAAGATGGCCCCACTTTTTAAGCTTGGGTGGGCCAGTGGCCCCTCTAGCTCAAAACCATGGCAGAACACTGCTGAGTTTCATCAGTGTAATTCCAAACATTTACAGCTGTATCTCTTTTCTTTGCACGACCAAACATCCCGAACTTTCAGGACTCTGAGGAAGACGGCTTTCGAAAACTTTGTTGGAAAAGGAGAAAAAGCTGGTAATCAGCTTTTTGTCTATTTCTCAATCTGATTTCCCCATTTTCAAAGACGAATTTATCATTCATGCCATGTTTTTCATATGCCAAAGCTTTCAGTTTGGACAAGTCCACGATCTTGTCTAAACTAATTTGTTGTAATTGATCCTTTTCAGCAGATTATACACCGACAGATTATTTTATCGTCGGCAAGACCAATACATTAACACGTACCCCACAGATTGTCTTTAAAATTGTCACTTCGGGTATGAAAATGCAGCTAAACCAAGAATAAACTGACCCTGGTTCTTAGTGTATGTCCAATTGTGTCTGCCAGCTATTAAATGTCGGCATTTGTGGTGAAAAAAACTATGCAGGTTTTGATTATAGTTGGATCGGAGTCTAAGTATCTTTATTCTCACTTTCATTTTCAATTGTGTCAGATAGATTCTGTGTTGATTCAATAGTTTAGCAACTACCATAAAAATCCATTGTATTTACAGTCACTAGATGCATGTTCAAGTGATTTCACTTAAAATTACGTTCACAAGTCTTAAAGCTACAACTCGTCACGAAATGTAAGATTCAGCCTCGGATAGGATTTTCGTGTGTGTGATTCTGCCCTTGTATGTCCTAAAAATCGTTGCACAACGTTTTATACTGGAAACAAAAAACGATCCCTCTATGATTTCACGCTAAATTGGTATTAATTTCAAGTTTTAGATTATGAAACTTTATTTTCCTACGTCACTTTAAGATTTTTTACCTGTAATAGCTGACATGAGCACTGAATAAAGGTCGCGGACGCCTTTTTCCAAAGAACGAGTACCTCGCCATCAATGACGTCAATTTTAAAATTAACAAGCGCAACGACATGGGCTAGATCAACCACTGTGATGTAATAAATTATGTGTTAATAGTTAGTGGTTGTTAAATGACTCTTCAACAATAAAGAAACTTTTTTTTTTTTCAGAGAGCGAACGTTAGCTCTGTAACGCTCAATCCATTTCGCATTCTTAATTGTTAGGGCATCATTTTATAACCAATCATGGGAGCTATGTAGCCGAAATTTTGTTAATAAGCGATAAATTCTGTCGCCCTCGAGTCGGGTTAAAGTGACCCAGTGCAGCTTCAAAACCAAAGTCGTCTGCAAGGTCCGTATTCTCCAACCATTCATTCTTTCATTTTAAAGTAGTTTAATACTAGAATTAGAAAGTAAGGCAACATCTGAGTGGCTAAACTACTCGGTTTAGCTATGAGAAGCTGTGTTACGTTCAAATTTAGAAAATTGTTGAGAATAGGTCTAAAAATGTCCTTAAGAATTGTTGGTGAATACGAACCCAGGGGATAAAGCCAAACAAGGTATTGAACTTGCCCATACGGTATGCATTTGTATCACAAGTTATGATGGAATATGTGAACTAATGGGTAGAGAACATTGTGGACAGTGATGGTATGCTGCTTGCCATTATTTGTCATTTTTCACAAACGCTTTACGAAATAATCGTTCTTTTTCAGGGTCGTAAAACATGAGATGGTTTTGTGAAGGGTTAATCCAAGCATGGAAGGAAAGAAACTGTGTTTGGATAGTTGTTTTTTTAGTATACAATTACCAATTCTAATAATGTAATGGACTGTTATTTGTAGCATAGCTTTTAAGCATCGTGGGCCCGTAATACAATGCTATACCCTTGCGTAACTTGGTTTTAAGCATTTAAAGACGCTCAACTCATTGTCTAACTGGACACCTCAATTCAGCAACAGTTTCGGTATTGAAAAAAATCCAGGTTGTTTTGGGTCATGTGATTTTCTCAATAGCTTAATGGTTAAGGCGATAGATTGGCTTTCAGAAATTCCTTGTTCAGTTCAAAAATGGCATCTCACATGACTGAAATACTGTTGAAAATGGTGTAGAAGGTCTTTCAACTTTCAAACGGGGACGATATATACACACGTGTAGATACGAGCCCTGATTTAAAAAAAAAAGAAAAAAATGCAAGTACTCCTGGTAAAGCCTCAGCGATAGTTTGTTAAACTACTTGTGCTGGATCCCATGTTGTCTAGTAAATGTACACGTTTACACAGGAAAAGCAGCGACAAAATGTTATTTTAGTTCTTGAGTCTTATAATACAATGTATCCCATTATATAACGTTATTACAACTCAAAAGAAATTTGAGGCGATGAAAATCCTACAGAAATTTGTTGATTGGCTGAGAGCATCCTCTGTCGAAAAACAATCCTTCAGCTATAGAAAAACCATGTTTAACAGACTGTCTCTTGAGACAGCAGACAACTTTAAGTACAAGCTAGTAAAAATTGATAATTTACATGAATTACGGTTTATACATAAATGCATGTGAAAAAAAACAAATGTTTGAATAAGACAAGGCTCTCAAAACTGCTCTGCTGTGAAACATAAGTCGTCCTCTCGGTATAAACCCTTAACCTGTTAGATGTGTGAAATGAAACTTTTAAGAGGATTGTAATAACCTATATCTTGCTATTTCAAAGTTAATTTTAGAGGAAAAATATTTCCTTATCGGACAGTGTAGATCCAAGATCAGACTGCACGTTCTTTACAGTCTGATCTTGATCTACACTGCCCGCAAAACGTCCTTGAGTCGAGCTTCGCTGCCTAAGGATAAAGTTGTAAGTATCTGGCAGTGGTGAAAAGTTATAGGTGTAGTATTTGGTACTTCATGGTCCTTGGTCATTTATCTTGGTATTAGCACTGATTTAAATGACCATTAAATGACGATTAAATGTCAATCACCTGCGATATTGTTGAAATAAAGAGAATGTATAACAACATAACACATCATCAAGTCAAAGTATAACCCACAAAATGTGTTTTCTCAGCTCCAAAAAAGAGCCTTATTTGAGAGGATATTTCTAAATTTCTCTTGAAAACAAACTATGCAAAAAAGACCATGATTCAGATTTTCTTAAACGAAGGGCCTTCATACCGTTTCTCTCTTTTTTGTCCATTAGTCCACAGATCATGAAATGTTCGACAAAGCTAGCGTTTGACATCAAGAAACTTTTGGACTTTTAGACTTTTCTCATCTCTTTTTTCTTTACAAGGGACATTAAAGGTGGCGGGAAATGGATAGAGATCCGTAAAAATCTAACAAAATCTATTACTGCTAGAAATTAAATGAATGTACCAGTTGAAAGTATAGGCACAAGTATTGAGATTAGAATTTTGTTCTAGACAAAAAAAATCACACTGTATCAGGCAACGTAGATCAAAGATCAGACTGCATGTTCTGTGCAGTCTGATCTTGGGTCTACACTGTCAACAAGAGGAATGAATAGGGCTTAGCAGTCTAGGGGTTAAATGAATCGCCTAATTTCGCTTGGCAATGGCTTTGCGTCAAACACCTTTAATTATTACACATTTTATGTGAAGCAACAGGAAGTAATTAGTCAAATTACGCTCGATTTCAGAACGAGTTTCTAGTTACATTTCACTGGAATCTTTTGATGTCGGAGATTTCAAGAAGGTTTTTGTTTTTCTTCTGTTCATGATAAATGATTCTGTACACAATTTATTCCTTTGAAAGTTTATTTTATAATTGTGCCAACTCAGATGAGCTTCAGACTAAACTTTTAGAGCATATTTTTCTTTGCATTTTACGCCTAAATGTTATCTTTACTTTGCATTAAAGGTTTTAATTGTCTTTACGGACCGTCTTACAGATAAGAACAATTTACGCAAAGTCATAAAAAATTGCTTACAGGAGATGGCACGGACAAGCTATTTAGAACATTACTTTAATCCTAAGGCCTTGACCTCATTCTGTTTCGCCTACCTTACAACGAAAGAATAAAGTGTTGCACATGACAACTTTTCACAAGTAGGACCATTAATGCCATTTAATGTGAAAGTTTGGCTATAAACAATAACAAAAAACGCTTACTGCCTGGACAACATGTACATGTCTTATATCGCTCATTTTTGCTTTATCTTGAGCTCTTTCCTTACAATTAGAGGTTTAGTAAACTGTTGTTGTGTGTGGCACACCATTACAGAAAGCAGAACTTGTTTCTTAACTTGAAAATTTGCCTCAAACAGTAGTCAAATTACAGTTTCAATCAGCTGTAGAGCCCATCATTTTAAACTTCAACCTCATTGATCAACTTTGACCTTGCTTACTTATTGCATGCAACAACCAAGCAAGGAGAACATTATGACATTCAATATTCAAGGAATTGGTCAATAGTTAAAGAGTTAAAACTAAGACAAACAAGAGAACACCTGTTTTGGCCTCTTTGCGTGACCATCATCTAGCAACTACAGTTTCAGATACTGCACGCGGCATGTTTTTCACCCGTAAGAACAGTTACGCATCTTCAAAGATTTATCAAATGGTAACCAAGTTAAAGCTTGGACAAATCTGGATGGCACCTACATGTGTATACAGGCACATACAGACAGTCTACGGCAAATTTGTCGCATAGCTCGACACAAATGAAATGCACAAGAATGGCTGTTGTCACTGACTGAAAAACGCACGTAACTAGGACGTAGTTTCATATTTCAGCCTTATACGGTTCTACGTATAAAGCTTGGCATGGGGATTTTATTAAAATGTAACTTAGAAGCTTTGTTATAACTAGGAACTACTGCAAACTGAAGATGAGGTTGGTAAAATAAATAACAACACACAGCGAGCCAAATGATAAGATAACAGTAAGCAGAAAAGTACGGTGGCACTGAGGTGACATGTGCATTTTTTTGTATTTATGTCGTTCCCACGAGATAATGATTCGTTTTCTCGAGTTTTTTTTTATAAAAAAATATGCAAAAAACAAAATTCGTTTTCTAGAGTTTTTTTTTTTTTTATAAAAAATTATGCAAAAAACAAAATTCGTTTTCTTGAGGTTTTTTTTTTTATAGGAAATTATGCAAAAAACAAAATTCGTTTTCTCGAGTTTTTTTTATAAACAATTTCGTAAAAAAACAAAAAATCCAACCTTCATTTTCGCGATTTTTTTCCCTATAAAAAATTATGCAAAAAACGAAATATTATCTCGTGCTCACGACATAATCATCCAATCAGATTCCTCCTACTAATTCCTATTTTTACACGGGTACGTCTAAAATACGAAAAGGACTCCTTTTCGCGAAAAGGACTCATCTTGACTCCTTTTTGCGAAAAGGACTTTTAATTCTACGAAAAGGAGTCAGTCCTTTTCGCGAAAAGCACTTTACGTTCCACAGAATAGACCCTTTGTAAATTTCACGAAAAAATGTGTTTGTATGGTGTTTCTGACATCATTTCAGTTATATCGCGGGGGCCAGTGCACCTATCTATGCTTTCCCGAACTTTCGAAAAGGAGTGTCTTTAATACGAAAAGGACTCCTCTTTTGCGAGGACTCTCATAAAATTTTATACAAAAGACCTGAGTCATGCTTTGGCAATAGGAGGCTTAATGCATCTCCGTGATGCATTGTACCAATCAAGCCATCATATACATGTAATAATGGATCCGCAATAGCCACTTTTTTAACAAACCGGCTAAATCATGAGGTAGACTGGTCCTTGAAAATACAGACCAATAGCGAAAAGTTTCGGCCCAGTTTACGGTCGGTACTTATCGCAGATGCATGAAGACCCCTTTTCACAGAGCATGGATCGCTTCCGCTTGCGAAAAGGAGTCCTTTTTGTAAAGCGAGTCTGAAATACGAAAATGACACCTTTTCGTGCAAAAGCAATAGACTTCACAGAAAGGACTCTTTCGATGAAAAATAAACCTCATCTGCTTGAAAAGAACTGTAGATTTGGCGATATGAGCTACTTTTCGTATAAGAGCTCTATATTTTAACAAAAGGAATAAGTCCTTTTCGCGCAAAGGACTTTAGATTTCACAAATTAAAATGCTTTTCGCAATGGGAGTCGTTATAGCAAACAAGAAGACATTTCTGAAAAGAAGCGAGAGGATAAGGTAGTTTGCATATTAATAGTTCGAACAAATTTATTTCATGCCAAAAATATGGAATTGGATTTTGGCAACAATTTATTAACGTTAAAAACGGTCCTTGAATAATGTTTTTAAAAATATTTATTTGAAGCGAGACAAAAACAAATAAGCCATGATCTGGCAAAAAGGGGCTTAATGCATATCCGTAATGCATTACACCAAGCCAGACATCACATAATGTAGGGACCCATAAAATCCATAGAGTCTGACAATTGACGGGATATAGAGGTAGAATGGTCCTTGGACATGCAGAAAATTTACAAATAGCAAAAAAGTTCGACCAATGTCAGCCTGTGCGGACTGCGCAGACAGACAGACAGAGACAGACAGACAGACAGACAGAGACAGACAGACAGACAGACATGGAAATGGTACTTTTTTCGAAATTATCCAGTCCCATTTTTTTTTTACAAGAAACATAAAAGTTCACATAAGAGTTCACATTATTTAGTGCGATTCTCCCTCCACGATACTGCATGTTCTGTGATCAACATGCGCCGTGATCTTGGATCTACTTGGTCCGTTATGTAGAGATATATTCTCCCCTAACGACAGTTTTTAAAACCAATTTTGGCCAGAAATTTTCGCCAAAGGTTTGCTAACATGCCATTATGAAGGCAGCATACTATATTGCGGCCTAGACATAAAGTTCATTAAGTAATAAATTCAACAATAACTCTCGTAAAATATCAAAACTGGAAGTAAACAATGCTCAGCTTCTGCTTCATGTAGACTGAGACCCGGACTTGGCAAAATGAAACTCCGTGAATGCATGGCTAGGTGCACTGACCACCGATAAGACTTTTCTCACGTGCATTAGAGGTAAGAGGCGAAAAATCGCCGAATAGAAAGTTTGCCCCAACCTGGTATCGAACTCGCAACTACCAAGTCACGAGTCATGTACGCTAACCACTGAGCTACCCGGGCGGACATTTCCAAAAAGAAGACATTGCACACAAAGGTCACTGCTCGTTACGACTTACTTCTTTTTCCACAATGATTTCATAGGCCAAACGGTACATTTCTGTGGAGAGAACCTAATAACCAAATATTATATAAAATTATTGATAGAGGCGGGCTGAAAGCAAAAATTTTGGTGATTTAATCCTTATCCTGTCAAGCCTGACCTTTTATGTACGTGTATATCGCGGGAGATCTGTAGATCACAGTCGGTATTGACATATATGCAAACGGATCTGATGTAACCCCCACCTCTCTTTTAAAATCCGATTCTTATAAATTAACTTTCAGATGTACTGTCAGACTTCACACGGACAGAATATGGGTTATTTGCAAGAAATGCTTTGAATTCCTTTCGTGAATTTTTTTTTTTCAAGGCTTGAAAGCAATATATCCTTATCACGAAAAGGAAAAGGACTCTTTTCCTGCACTCTAACGGCCTGCATTCCTATTCTTATTCGGAAAAGGAGTCCTTTTTTTAAAAGTGAGTTTTGTAGTAAAAAGGATTCCTTTTTGTTGAATGAAAAAGAGTAAGCCTACAACATGAAAAGGGGTGAAAATTTACTTTCGTACAGCCGAACCCGGTGGCGCAATCGGTAGCGTATATAACTGGAGACCAGAGGTCGCTGGTTCGGTTCCCCAGTTTGGCTAATTTCTTTCCAAGAATTGATGATCAGTTATTGCAACAAGAATCATTCCTTTCTCACCGCTGATTATTATGTCGATAACAGTTGTCTGGAAAAGCAGCCAGTGTCTTGGGAAAAATGTTGTGCGATATACTGTTAGAAAGGAACTCCAGGAAAGCCGGCATAGCCGAGACCCCATGGCTCAGTCAGTAGCGCACAGGACTTGAGAATAGGAGGTCGGTGGTTCGATCCCCGGCTCGGCCAATTTCTCTCCGAGGATTGATGATAATTATTGCCACAGGATTCATTCCTCTCTCACCACTGACCATTGTTTCGGCGATGGTTATGTGTGGAAGTAGCCAGTGGCTTGGAAACAAACTCCAGGAAAGCATGCATAGGTGCACTGGTCGGCGCGATATAACTGGAATAATGGTAAAAACGGCGTTAAACACCATACAATCAATCAATCAACCAGGAAAACATAGATAGGTGCACTGGCCTCCGCAATATAACTGAAATAATGTTCGAAACACCATACAAACAAATCTCTTCGTGAAAAAAAGTCCTACTTTGAGAAGGAATTGTGTGTGTGTGTGTGTGTGTGTGTGTGTGTGTGTGGAATGTAAAGTCCTTTTCGTGAAACGGACTGAGAGGACTGCATAATTTTTTATAAAAAAAACTCGAGAAAACGAATTATTTTCTCGTGGGAACGAGATAAATATAAAAAAAAAAATGCACATGTCACCTCAGTGCCCCCGTAGAAAAGAGATCGTTTCGATAGGCTGAAATTTATACCAGGTGTTCTAGCTTTCTTACTACCACCATAAATACCTTTTGAAAAAAAGAAAAACTTGTTTGATAATCCTTTGAATACATTAGACAAAAAGGGTGATAGCCAGCATGGTTTCCTTTGGCTCTGTGTTCTATACCGGTCATTTTAGCCAAATCGGACCTATTGCATACAAATGCTTTTTACTAGACGAGTCAAAAACTTTGATGTAGGGTAAAGAGTTAAACTGATCTGATAGGATTATAGCGTGTTTGAAGATCATGTCATTGAAAATGATGAGGCATAATTTCCTCGATATTAATTACGTAGATATTTCCTCGTGGAGCGTCTGGGTTTGCTGTAAATGACTGCAGAACACAATTGTGGGTCACTAGATTGCTTGTTGACCTTTGGTGATATTTTCTCTGGAAATAACTGATTTTCCAGATTGGTGCTAAAACAATAAACACATTATTGGAAAAGATAAACAGTTTTTGATTTGCCAGTGAATTATGTCTTGTAAAATACCAATTACAAAAGAAAAAGGTATCCCATAAAATGAAGCAATATATATGCCATCTTTTTTTTTTAAATAAGAAACAAAATATGCGTATTGCGCCAGTTGAATGAGCGTTCAACCTCTTAACCATCAACACAAATATATATTTCCGCCATGAAAATTAGATCCAATGCGACAGTAGAAGCATTAGATCAGAGTGCAGTGCGACAAGAGAAAGTTTGTCTTTTTTAATTGAGCCAAATCTGTCACAGTTGAAGTTATATGTTCGGTGCATGCCCGTCTGTCTGTTCTTCTTAGTTCAGCTTTGAGCGTGTGGGAAAACAAGAAATGTCTTTGACAGAATGTTGTGCGTAGTTAACGGATAGGACTAACATGATATAAACGATATACTGTTGAAAAGCCGTTAAACACCGAGCAGACAAAATGCCATTAAAACCTGTCTATCAGTCCTGTTTACTACTTCAATTTTCTTCTCTAATGCTAACACTAAGCAGTAGTACAATAATTTACTCGTACAATAAACCTGCATAATTCTATCATAAAATAAAATGAGCGGTGCTCTGGCTAAAGGGGGTTTAATGTATATCAGGGATGCATTAAGCATTTCATCGCTTAAACTTGGATCCATAAAATCCATTCAGTCAAACAACAGACTAAATCATGAGGTAGAGTGTTTCTTTGACATGCAGAAAATTTACGAATAGCAAATAGTATAGGTCTAAGATCGGACAGCATATTTTGTGCCGTTCTGTGATCTTTGTCGAAAGCAAAAGCCTCCTTTGTTTTCGCGCATGGCTCTGATTAAGCGACTCTTACAATTTGAGACACGCTCTGTGAAAAGGTTACTTAATGCGTTTGCATAAAGTATCTACCCATGACAGCCTGCGCAGTCCGCGCAGGCTGACATGGGTCGATACTTTTTGCAGACACATTTGACCGCCTTTTTACAGAGCATAGCTCAAATAATTCACACATGGATGTTGTAAAGCACTCACTTTGGCTATTATCTCAGACATCTATGCGAAAAAGGTAGACGAAGATCAGATTGAGTATTCATGCCATTTGATCTTGATCATATCTTTTCGATGCAGAGTTCACTGTTTCAACCTTTCAGCAGATCAACTGATTGTGCAGTTCTTTCGACAGCTAAAAATGCAATCTATTGAAACCAAAATGTCACTTTTATCTTATATGCTCGACTAAACAAGTGCATCGTATAGATCCAAGATCAGACTGCATCTTTTTGTCACCAACATATTCTCATATTCTTGCAATGTTTTGAACAGCTTCTTTCTAAGTAAGGGTCGTTTAGATACCTGATTATTTGATAAAGGGTTAATTCGGCAGAATAAAGGTTAGGTATCGTAATCACACTGATAGCAGATGATAACTGTCTGATAACATCACACAAAACCAACAGTTTTGAAGGTATAACGAGATCAGAAGTTAGACAATTACTAAGAAAATAAATCAAGTGGCCGGAACTTCAAGACATACCTTGGTTTATGATTATCACACGAGGTTTATAGCAACGATAATGAAAAGAAAAGAATATTTTTTTCAAGGAAAAAATCTGATTGGATTCGGGTTACGTATTATGTGTGGTTATGATTCAACAGTTAGCACTAGTTGAAGAAAAGGCATGTCGTGATTCAAGAAGACTTACTACCATACTGAAGTTTTACAGCGCTATAGGTGGGAACATGGGCTTTGGGAACGGCACAGAATGTCCAGTCTGATCTTGGATCAATACCGTCGGGTATTGAGAATCAAATGGTTAAACCTTAGGCTGCTAAGCGCGACTCTAGGACATTTTGCCGATCAAGATCAGATTGCAAAGAACGTGCATTCTGGTATTATATCTACAAAGTCTGATAAGGAGATTTTTTCCCAAAACAAATATCGTTGTAATAGCAAAATTTGGGTTTTTCGGCTTGAAAGTTTCATTTCACTTACTTAACAGAGTTTTGAAACTTGGCCCTTATTCTGCTCAAAATTTGAAATGGACATAAGTCACGCTTTGATGGACTCCAACTATTATAAGTTAAAATCTTTTCCAGATGAAAAAAACTTTTAGATTTGTCCAAGAAGCACTTGTAGAGAACAAACTGTATTGTAAATAGTGTTCAAATAACGGATTATGTCTTTGAAAAGATATAAAGTAGGGTGGGGAAATGGAGTAAATGTTGGTTACCACAACATCCGGAATTGTTCGGTAAAGGTTTGAGACTTTTTGGATCAAATAAATATTTATAACACCCGCCAATTATTGCATGTTGGTATTGGGCTGATCTTGAATGACACTGTCGGTAAAAACATTTAAAGTCCCCCTGATCATGTTTGCAGTTAATGAAGCCAAGAAATAATTTATTAGTCAGTAGGTTTTTCCTCCTACTTAAAGTCTTATATGACATATTTATGGAAGCACCAAGATTCTTTAGAGCTTTTCAATGCAGGGTCAGTACATTACAACAATATTTCTGCCTTAGAATGGGAACATTCTTTCGTTAATTCGTACCCAGTGTTATGCAATCTTTGTAAAATACACATTTCGATCTGATGTAATTTTCTTAAATAAACGTAGCATGGCTCCAATGGGTGGAAAATACTGTAATAAAATTGATTGATTCTTAGGTTGCTTAACTCTTTACCAAACGACGAAATTTTAAACTTGAACAAACTGAAAGCATTTCCAGATGACAAAAAGTGACACAAAAAATGAGTATTTTCCTCTTTTCTCACTAAGTTTTCAAAAGTATACTTCTTTAGGTCGTTGAAATTCGAAATTGTTTAGTAAAGAGTGGTATAGATATAACTTCAGTTGCTTATGTGGGCGGTATGAAGGAAGAGCAGAAAGTGTACAATGTGCAGCCTAATTACGTATCTTCATTATCCGATATTTTCAAATATTTTTGTCAAGAACAAGATCCGTATTCACCAACCATTCTTAAGAACGTTCTCAGTCGTATTCTCCGAAATTTTCTACATTTGAAAGTAACGCAACGTCTGATTGGCTAAACCATTTGGTTTAGCCAATCAGAAAAAATCTTTGAGAATAAGACTGAGAATGTTCTTAAGAATAGTTGGTAAATACAGACCCAGGTTTGAAACTGCAAGGGTTTAAAACGACAAACCTCAACAATACAATGTTATTAATCAAGGAATTTCGTATTGGCTGAGTTACAGATCTGAGGTCTGCAGTATAAGTTTGTTTAATATTGGTCGAGTTTTCCTCATATTGACCAGGTTTGCTGATATTGGCCGAGTTTGCTGTTTGGTATCAAACAGACCGTTTTCGTCATAAAGGCATTAACAAAGTTTGTTACTAAAGAATTGTCCATACTGAAAGCTTTTTCAGGAGATAAACTTATTGCGTCTAAAATGCTTGAATTCGTCTCTTAAATGGTTGATATCATTCGGGAAAAGGAGAAAGTGCTGGTTACAAGCACTTTGTCATTTTCTCACAATGGTCCAGCCTTATTTCAATGCTCTTCTTCAGCGTCGAAAAAAGCTGAGTTGATTGGTAGATGAGTACGGTCATTATCTATATTGTTTTTTCAAAAGGATTTGAAAACCCAGCTGTAATAACAGCATGCTGTTTATTCTTCTATAGGGCATTTGGTAGCGATATGCTCGTCGTTATTGCAAAGCTGAGCTAATTACACTGAATTTTCGGTTACTTATTTGCTTTTGTTTATTTTATTTTGATGATTTCTTTCCTGTTTATAAGTTGTTGCATACCGTTTCCTGAAAGTCTGTCTGCAGTGCAAATGCAGCTTTTAAAATCTTTCGTTTTTTCCACATAAAACATAAAAACATCCTTTAATTAATCAGTATACGAGAATCAAAAGAATGTGTCTTCGTTTTTGTTTACGATTAGAGAAAAGATAAGTTCAAATCAACTATTTAACCCTTATCCTGCGAAATCAAAGAAATGAAACTTTCAAGCCAATAGTATAAAACCACATTTTCCTATTTCAAAGGAATTTATGGAGGAAAGATATTTCCTTATCGGACAGTGTAGCTCCAAGATCACACTGCACGTTCTGTGCAGTCTGATCTTGATCTACGCTATCTGCAAAAGTTCAGTGAGTCGCGCTTAGCAGCCTAGGGGTTAAAACTGAACTGGCTACGAACGCTGGTGTAATTCCTTTTTGAGGCATCTAGGGGTCTAAGAGCCTTTAATTCTTTACAAGCGAAGTTAGGCTTCAACAGGCTTCAACAGGCCTGACAGCTTGCAAGAACAATCATAACAGCTGCTGCATTATTCTTCAAAAGTGTGGCCAATACATCCATCAACCCGTTCTATATTCGATATAAATCAGGAATGAATTATTTGATTCAAGAAAAGAGAATATTCCGGAGAAATTCTGCAATTTCAAAATTTAAGAGGGCATCTAAATACCATTGAAATGAATTGAGAAAAATAAATTCGAACAATTGGATTCGGGCAGAGAATATCACGAATTACATCCGGGTTTCTTGTTTTTTCCTTCATGACTTGAAGTGATCAATAATTAGTGAATATTGTAGGCGTAAAATGAGCTGTGCAGAAGAATTTCATGAGAACATTCTTGTATCCATTTTCTATCCTACTAACATCTTTACCATTCAGGTCCTCGTTATAGCGACCTTCAGTTAAACCACTATTGAAAACGTTGTTGGAAAAGGAGAAAATGCTGGTCACCAGCATTTTCTTCTTTTCCAACAATGTTTTCTTTCAAGGACAAATTTCATGGTTGAGCCATATTCAGTTGCCCTAAGTACTACTTGTATTTTTCCTACACTTTTAAGTTGAAACGTGTAACAAGTTGTCCTAACCAGTTTCAGCATTAGGCACTGATATAGGAGCATACGTCAAGGACCTTACAAGAGCGCTCCTGTCCTTATCAGATGCATTCAATTTATCGTAATCGTTTCCGTCCGTTTTGTGTGAAATGTCTACTCAATATAAGGTCCATCGATTTTGCTTCGTCCAGTAACCCAAGTCGTATTAACTGATAATCTAATTCGGTACAAGTTATCATTTTACCATAAATTCTGTGGTCATTTGCATCCATAAGTGCTTCGTCACCTCAGAAGATCTGTAGATGTTTACGTTCTAGGAAAAACTTCTTTCTAAGTTATAACAGAGACAGTTTCCATTTCAGTAATGCTCTTTGAAAAGGGATGCATCTGCAAAAAGGAATCGACGCAGGCTGACATGGGTTTAAATAAACATTTTGCTTTTGGTAAATTTATGCATGTCTAAGGATCATCCTACCTGACGATTCAGCCAGCTGTTAGACCAAATAGATTTTATGGATCCATAATTATGTGCTGACTTGCTTGGTTTAATGCTTCACAGAGATGCATTAAATCCCCTTCTGACAGAGCAGGACTCATCTCTTTTTTAAGGGGGTGAGGGGAAAAGATAGAAAAGCTCCCCGGTACAGTCCTGAATATGTTTCCGGTCAGGTCATGAAATTATGTTTGCTCTTGGATGCACATAAACATTGGCTTATATACGTAGGCAGTTCCAAATGCCATTGTAGTTCTCTATCCAAATACTATGTGCATGTAAATGATTGGCGTAGATTTCAACGTATCAGCCAGTCAGAAAGCTAGTTTTGAGAATTAGATCTGAACTTTATCTAGAATGTTTAGTGAATGAAATCATCAGTGGAATTACAGCAACTTATTAATTGTTAACCTTCAATATACTGCAAACTTTATTTTTACAACAGTTTAATTTGATTATGGTATCGATTTAGTAATGCTTTATTGTGGTTTTGAGTTGCACGCAAACTAAGTTTAACTATAGACACATGTTGAAACATTGTACCAGGGACAAATTGGTTGCTGTAAGCAATTTGTTCTTTTCCACTGTTTGCATAAGCCAAGTTCTGCTACGGGTCAAAAAAGTCTGCAGGAGGTTACATTTCAAGTTTAGAGACTCTTTGCTTTAGAAGGAAACATAAAAACGTGTAGTCGTCGACGCCAGTTTGTACAGTTTTGGTCATTAGGGGTGATTTTTAGGGTCGTTCTTTTGACTTTTGAACGACAGAAAAATAATAAACTCCTCAATCGAGAATAAATACTGGTATTATGAAGCAGGGCTATGATAATGGTATCGTTAAAAGATTTCAAAGAGCCAAATGCTAAACCTGCCTAAAAAATGCGTGAAATAAAGTAATAGTTCGTCTATTTCTTGATTATAAGGATTTTTATGCACCTGCTTCAGACAATCTCGAAAAGGATGATAAGTAGATGGAAGGAAACCCCGTAAGTCTGGCAAAAAAAATCCATTTGCTATAGGGTTTTGGAGTTTTGCATCGATCTATAGTGTACCGCTTTTATTTTGTGCCTTCGCTTTAAGGTTTCAAGATAATACACTTTACAAGTAAGACATAAAGGAGAAGGGTTAGTCTCAGGTTCCAGACACATATATATAATTATAATGGTCAAAATATGTAATTGGCACTTTCACGATCGCCACCCCTCAGGCGAGAGATAAAAATATCTTCTACGAGAAAGTTGCGTGCTTTACAGAAATAAATAGGCAGTCGTTGAAGCTTCCTTTTTGACAACTTTATTATATAGATTTTAGCATCATAACGGTCTTTCACGAGAAACGAGGCTGAACCCCTTGAATGTTTTGGTTTTTTTTTTTTTTCTCTCTCTCTACACATGGCATGACCTAAATTCCAACTTGATTTTAAAGATTACAATTACTAAATAAATGAAAATTTCGAGTGAGAAAGAAAGACCAAAACAATGCTTTGCCACCACTGCAAAAGCAGTGTCTTCAAATGCACCGGCTCCCTTTTCCACAGTACTCTTTGGATAAGTACTACCCAAGTAGATAAGTACTACCCAAGTGGCCAAGTGCCCTAGCTAACGAGGCATGACAGCTTTGCAGCTGAAATTGTAGTAAGTCCCAAATGCATGTAACCAACGATTTTCGAATTTAACTTCCAACTCAATCATCTTTTTTTCTGAGTACTTAGGAGAGTTCATGCCTTTTTCAGAGCTGAAGACTGCTTAAACTAAATTTGATTCGGGTTGGAAAAGTACCAGCTGCTTGAAGAGAGTTTTATGCGTATTGTTTGGGAAGCGACAGCCCCTCGATACAAAGATACCATATATATATAAAAGCCATGGTATCCTGAAAAATTAAAAAAAAAGTATACGAGGTACTGAAAGCAAGGCTTCTTATGTCTGTAAAAGCAAACTGCATGCGATTGAAATTTGATTTTTTATTATTAGTTGTATATATGAAAGTTCTTTGTGATACGATTGATAGAGTACAGGAAAAGTCATGTGTGATCGTTGTTTTACTTTTCATTGCGGTGTCGTACTTTGTTCGTGGTAAAACAGGCTAGAGCCAACACTGAAATGATCAAATTAGGGGAACTGTGCAGCTTCTAAAACCGACATCCTACCCTGAGAGTTACCTTTTTAAAAGCAATTTCTCCGTATGTTGTTATAATGCGTTCATAGCTGGGATGCTACATGACAACAGAAATCTGTCCGGAGAAGTTATGAGTGAACGGAGAGCTGGCTGAAATCAATGTCTTTTATTACAAGCATCAAAGCTATTTCACAGCCTGTTGTTGTAGCGGGTCAATCTTCAAGAACTCAATTATCTATAATACATTTACGTTTGATGACCGTCTGTCATACAGTTTGGCGGTCTTGAACCCTTAAATACTTTGAGATGCCAAATGCGGGAACCGTTGCAAACAGCAAATATTTAACATCAGCTGGCACGAAACGTGCAGTTGTCTTTCTTGGAACTACACTGTCCCTTATTTTGAGATTCTTCTTGTCGCAGACTGCTTTGAAATAACATTTTAGATCTACGCAACCTTTTTTGAAAGAAACGTGTTTACTTCAAGTCAAACACAGAATAAAAATGATTTTTCTCAGGGGCTCAAAAATTACATAGCAAACGAGGTAAAAAATGGACATAATCAAGAATTTAAAAGTGGCCGGTGTAGACCTTACATCAAATAACAGTTTCTGCACAGTCGAGTCTTAATCTTTCGCCATATACTACAGCTACTGAGGTCACTCAAGCCAGTAGAAGGGGGAAGACGGTTTGTGAAATTGACAGCCAACTAATCTGATTTAGAGTAAGAAAGTAATCCGCTTTGTATTGTGTTCATGTACTTGAGTTCATTTAGACACGCTTTGTAGATGGTTAGGGTTGTTGCCAATGTAGGACGCAAACCCTTTCAGCACCATATGTATAAACAACACCTCTTTCGACGGCTGAAAATAAAACCCTTTAATACCCACAAGGATTTTTTAATTAAAGGCTTGACAAAACAAGGAGACAGATCCAATACCACACTGCACGTTCTGTGCAATCTGATCTTGATCTATGACGTCTGCAAAAGCCCCTGTTTTTGCCTATGGTGCTCGAACGCTTAACTCTGTACCACACAATGCCGACCTATAACGACCCTGTGAAAGAAACCTTTTGAAAATATTGTGGGAAAAGGAGGAAATGTCGGTAACCAGCATTTTCTCTTTTTCCCACAATGTTTTCTACCCTACCTAAGAAAAATTTCACCATTTGAACCACAGTGACAAGGCTAACATTTTGCCGTCTGGTGAAGGGTTAATGAAAGGAATTTTCATTGCTTACGGAAGTTTACTAGTTAACGAAATAGGTAATTCTATGCAGAGAACGCTTTTAAAACCTTGTACTAAGATCTGGAGTTAACAGCGTTGAATCTCTGTTCGTGTTTTCATTATTCACTGTACAGTATCATCAAGAAATATAAATATTCACTGTAAAGTATCATTAAGTTACACATATAATGTCTGGCTAGACAGTTTATGTTTAATTCAGGACTGAAATATGGTTGATAGACGGAGAGTAAACACTTGGGAACACTAACAGTCAATATTTATTGGTTTGAGGCATTGGCCTATTGCTTTATAAAAAACTATCATTGTCAACATTTGTCTGTTTGATGGGTGGGTGGACTAGCGGATAGCATCAAATTGGTCTCCTTTTTTTCCAAAATGTTCTATCCAATTCTAAAACGGCTTTTATTTGTTTCACTGCATACTCTATAAATTCTACTTTGGTAGAGGCATAAAGGTCTTTTCCACTACTGTCAATAAAGCTGAATAATGGCCAGATTGTAACACCAGGGTGGGTGGGTATTCACCAACCATCCTTAAGAACATTCTTAGTCTTATTCTCCAGAATTTTCTAAATTTAAAAGTAACGCAACTTCTGATCGGCTTAAACTATTTGGTTTAGCCAATCAGAAATTGTGTTACTTTCAAATTTAGAAAATTTCGGATATGAAGACCAACAATGTTCTTCATCGGAATGGTTTGTGAATACGGACCCATGTAGCGGACGGTACAGTTCAAAATTCAGACAAAGAGTTCAGTACTGTATGATCTTTATCTACGCCGTCCGCCAAGGTTATTTAAGTAGCCATTGGCAGTAAAAGATTTAAAAATTAGTTCGGTGTACTTTCTGAGCAGTACCATTTCGGCCTACACTGTCCATAAAATCAAATTAAACTGACTGAGCGTTACGCCGAAAGGGTAACGCATGCGACAGACAGCTGTGGGAAAACTACGGACAGTTTAAATTAAGTTTGTTTAAATGCTGTATTACCCCGTTGTCAGTAATATTTCAGTCACAACAGGGTGACAGACCACCTGTTTATGTTTTTCCCGAGTTTCTCCGGTACGAGGCTTGGGCACATCAGTATCATTTCCAAGGACACACTCGCGAGACCAAACTGCACGGGACGTGAACACTGGTCTTGAATCTATATTGCCTGAAATCTTTGCGGATTTTTTAGACTCGTACAACCATAAATGAGCTATGCTTTTAAGCATTTTATTCTATGCTTTAACACTATATCAGACAACCCTTTGATTTCATGACTTAGCGTAAGAAGACTTTGGAAAGCATCGTGAGAAAAGAAGGAAATGCTAGTTACCAGCATTTCTCATTTTCCCGCGATGTTTTCTATTCTCACGATATGGGTTATATTTTCTTTGTCGTTTGTAAATGCTTTTCAAGTGGAAAAGTCTAAAATTTTGACGTCTGTTTAGGAGAAAAAAACAGTCAAGAGGCAAGTATCTATTATTTAGTCATCAATCGATTAATGTGAAATTACTTCGAGGTCAACCGTATCTACGTTATTAATCACGAAGTCCGTGTCCAAACAGTTACGAATTCAATATCTTTTCGAATAGATTACAAAAGCAAGGTTCACAAAAAACACCGTTTGATAAATAAAGTCAGAGAGAGCCATTTTTATACTTCAGCTTATCAGTCGAAAAGATAAATAGGCTATCGTTGAATCAAATTACAATGAATCTTTTTTTCTTAGTTCCTATTAAAAAGGTGGTAAACGAAATAGAATTGTTTGAACACCCCTGTAGCAAAATAAAATGAGCCATGCTCTGAAAATGGGGCTTAATGCATCCCCATAATGCATGATACCAAGCAAGTCATGAGAGTATGATACATCCCTAAAATCCCTTTAAGTAGGTATATAACAAGCTATTGAATCGTGGGGCACACTGGTCCTTTAACATGCAGTAAACTGACCAAAAGCAAAAAGTTTCGGCCCAGGTCAGCCTGCGAGGAATGCGCAGGCTGACATGGGTCGATACTTTTTTGAAAATGCATTAAGCCCCCTTTAGCAAGGCTCAAATGAAATCGACTCTTCCTACAACTTTAAATATAATTCCATTTCAGATGATGAGGCGGTTTGATTTGAGTATCGGGGAGTGTAGTTTAAGCATATTTTATTTAACTGTAATACAATATACATAGGAAAAATCAGTGTAGTCGAATGACAAAGTTAGCACTGTAGAAATGGATTAGAACTCAGCTTATAGAGTTTTCATATTTATGCGTGGAACGGGAGTACATATAAACTAGATCTATCATAGCCAAGGGTAACAACCTACGTCATAGCATACGTCATCGGAGACATTTTAAATCCGCCATTTTCGTTTTAAAAGGTAAGTTTTTCAGCTTGTACATTATTGCTATGGAAGATCTGTCCAAACAAAGCAGTGCATATGGTACCTGACAACTTTCTTCGTTAGTATACATTAATATTTTATTCATTAGTTTCGTTGATTTTGCAATTACCTCCGCACAATTTTCGAAGCCGGTGACACATGTGCGATTTAACAATAGATGTCGTATACACTTCAATTGTGTTGAAGTGTTTAGAGCTACAACATTGTTTCATGGCATTTTGATTTCACGAATAGGACAAATATATTTACCGTCACCAGATGAAGTAGGTATTATAAATAACTTTTAGATACATATATCTTTTTAAAGTAATTAATCTGCACTTTGCGCACAAAATGGCGGCTATTCAAAATGTTTCCGACATCCCTGCTATGACGTAGGTTGTCACCCTTGATAGCTATAACAAAAAAGTTGAGATAATGACATTGATACCAAAACATAAGTGTAGATAGGGGAGTGTACATAGAACTAAGATCAGACTGCACAGAGCGTCTATCCTGGTGCTGAACGGTCTAAACGGTAGCTTAGCAAGTGTTATAAAATTAATTATTGTGTAATATATCTTACACATTTTTGGTACAAGATTTTTTGACGTCAGTAAATCGTTATGTGACGTAATTTGTTAGGGCGTTGTATCTTTATATTTGCACTACTTATAAAACAAACACAAATTTCCAAATCGATTCAACCTTAAAATTATGAGATCGTTGTAAAGCTTCGTTTTATTTTATTTATAGATCTAATATTAAGTAGTTATTTTGTCTACTTATCTTAAGACTATTTCTATGACGAATATAGGGTACAAATCTGTAAAAGTAGTGAATCGGTTTCATTCATGAATTCATATGTAGTTTTTCACATAGATTTCGTCATTATACACATGATTCATGTGATAAAGTTAAATAATGCACCGCTTTTTTTTCCCATGAGCGAAGTTATTTAAAAAAAAAAAAAAGCCGAAGCAGAGTAGACATTTAAGTCAATGAGTTTGATAAAAATGAAATGCGATTTCCGCGATTTTGTTGAATAATTTTAACTGCATTTCCTGTCGTGATAAAGATCTAGATGGAGTAAATCGAAATACGATTTTTATAATTTCGTATTTCCATGTCATTGTAGAATTTGAATAATTTTCACTGCATTTCCTGTTGTTATTAGACGTGAAAATCATAAAACTTTCCACGCCTATATACGTCTTAGCAACAGTGACATCATTTTTCCGCGAAATGGCGACGAAGTATATGGCAGGAGATTGTTTGGTTTCGCCGACCTCACACGTTAATTAATAAGTAAAAATTGACCAGAACCATACAACAGTACTCGAGGTAGTATAAACTGACACAAACTAGATCTAGTAGGTTTGGAAGCGTAGCCCCATACGCTTTTGGAGACAATGTAGATTAAGATCACACGGCTAAGAAAGTGCAGTCCGATCTTGAATCTACACTATCCGGTGCCGTGTAGCAGCTCAAGGTTTAGTTTAAATCAGCGACAGAATCATCCCTAGCTTGGATCTTCTGCTTTAACGACAACAAAACGATAGGCTTGTCCATATTAAAAGTATTTTGCAGGCGAATCATTAAATATGGCTGAAATAACTGTCTTTAAAAGGGTAGAAAACGTTGTTGGAAAAAGAGAAAATACTGGTAACCAGCATGTTCTTCCTTTTCCTTCAACTTTTTCAAAAGCCGTCTTCCTCGGTGTCGTCAAAACATGTGATGCTTTAGTGAAGTATTTATTGAATTTTCTACGATTCGTAATTCCTTTAAATATTGGCAAGATTTTTGGGGTGTTTCTGTCCATACTTTCCTTGGAATAATGAACTGTGTTGGGTGATTAATCAGCACAGATAGATAACAGTAAGTCATAATGATGAGTGTCAGACCCGCATCCCAAAACAAGGCAATTTCGTGATAATGATATCATTATAGTGATGAACTTGGAGAGAAAAGGCTCTTTGATTCGCTGGAGAACTTTTCAGTTAAATACGCACCCTTTCTGTTGTAGATCCCATTTATATGAAAACAAATGATACAAAATGGTCGGAGAGAGAGAGAGAGGGGGCGTATATTCATTTGTCCATTTTTTTACATTCAGTCTTTATACTAAAATAGAATGTATGATTTGATGATACAAAATACACAATATTAATAACAGTGTATACATCACATCAGTTACAATGTATTTAATATATTTCAGGTACAGTCTATGAAGGTTACCACAGTGCGATGATTGACGATGTATGGAAAATATGATTGTTATGTAAATGAGACGGGATTAAAAACGGAAATAACCAGTGTGATTATTATGAGACTTCAAGTGCATCATTCAATACGCCAGCGATTGTAAACAGACGCTGAAGAGTGCTTTCTTCCAAGAGCGAAGTTATCAAAAGAAAGTCAGACCAGTGTATAGAGGGTTTGCATTCCCCAAATATGTCTATGGATATAACTGGTATCGAGACGACAACAGTGGGTGCAGATAATGTCACCCAAACTGGGGATGAAGTTAGTGGCCCGATTGTTGTTCCTGTGTACCAGCAGGCTATAATTATAACCATGTACACAATTGTGATTATCCTAGGAGTGGGGGGAAACACTATCGTCTGCTACATCGTATTTACTTCACGGAAAATGAGAACTGTAATGAATTTCTTCATCGTTAGCTTAGCCTTAAGCGATATTCTAATGGCAATGATCTGTATACCCTTTACGTTTATAGCTAATCTTGTCATTAACTCGTGGCCATTTGGAGACACCTTGTGTCCTATCGTCTCCTTTCTGCAAGTTGTAACAGTATTTATGAGTTCTTTCACACTTGTGGCCATAAGTCTAGACAGATACTCGGCCATCGTCCATCCTCTTAGGCCGAAAATGACTAAAAGACAGGCTTGTATCGTAATCTCCGTAATATGGATCCTTTCAATTTTGATACCATTACCAACAGGGATTACATCAAAAGTACACAAATTTGTAGAGAACGAAAGCGCCCCGAGTTTCTGCATCGAACTCTGGGATAATGTGATGGCACAGTCTGTGTATAATGGGATTATACTGATTGTACAATATTTCATACCATTAATGATTCTTGTTTTCACATACGGGAGGATTATATTGGTTCTCTGGATCAAAAAGACGCCCGGGGAAGCAGTGAGCGCACGTGATCAAAGAATGGCAAAATCGAAGAAAAAGGTAGGTTCTTTGTCTAGTTTCCGTCATTTTTGCGATACGCAAAATTATCTCTCTTTCACACAATCTCGAGTCATAACGACCCTGAGAAAGAGGCCATTTGAAAACGTTGTAGGAAAAAAAGAAAATGCTAGTAACCAGCATTTTCTTCTTTTACCACAAGGTTTTCTTTCCTTACGCTGGAAAATTCCACCATTTGAGTCGCATTTAATTTGTCGTCTGCGAACGCTTTCCATTGAGACAAGTCTTAAATCCTGTCGTTTGGTACAGATATATTCGAATACGAAAGAAACAACAAATAAATACGTGTATATCAGAGATTATCAGTATGTGCGATCAATCGAATGGACACGTGAGTGTACATGTAGATACAGTTTTCTTTTAATAATTGTAAAACCACGGTACTACCTGAATACAATTATTGCATGAACCGCAATGTTTAACTTTTTATCTCGGTGTACACGACCATGAGTGTTGTGGGTGCAGGAAAGTAAACTAAGACAAACTTGTATGTACGGTCAGTTTTGAATTTGGTCTGTATTTTCCACGTTTCTTTGTGTGTTTTCAGATATGTACCTCCGGGATATTCTGATAAACTTAACAAAATCACTTTTCCTGTGAAATCAAACCATTGAAATTGGACAGGACATGGGTTACTGAGTTAATGTTGGTTTCCAATTTTCTTCCCAAATCTATCATTTTAACACTTAAGTTTACCATAGAAATGCTTGCTGAATGCTTGCGGGAAACCTTACCAGTAATACCATCTCATTTATTGGAAGTACAGCTTGAATTATCTTTCTAAAGAAAATCAAGGAGTGTCTACTGACAAATAGAAAATTGGAGTACACTAAGTAGTCTTTGGACCGATGGTTGCAAAAAAACGCATGCGTGAACAGACAAACAGCTACATACGAAAATAGGGGCCGTGTTCACTAACCATTCTAAATTGCAATCTTGGTTTAATTCTCCAGCATTTTCTAAAATTATAAGAAACACAATTTTTTGATTGGCCGATCAGGGTCCGTATTCATCAACCATTCTTATGAACAGTCTTTGTTTTATTCTACAAGGTTTTCTGAATTTGAAAGCTCCCAAACCAAATGGTTTAGCCAATCAGAAGACGTATTACCTTCAAATTTAGAAAATCGTGGAGAATAAGACTATGAACGCTATCGAAAATGGTTGGTGAATATGGGTCCTGAAAATGTATTGCTTTTTAGATCTGGAATTAGACTATAAATGCAATTTATAAAAGTTGGTAAGTACGACTCAGGCGGTATTAGATATTGCCACCGGCTGTGCTTCCGACATTTCACAAAAACAGTATTCACTCCCAACTAACTACATTTAAATATGTCAAAATATTTACTGATTAATTAGGGTTTTGAATGAAGGAAAAGAAAATGACGCTTTTGAATGATATAGTTTTTCTTTTGAAGTCTCTAAGGAATGTATCTCTTTATGGAGCGGAATAAGTCTGATATTGGTGCACTTTATTACTTAGTGAAATACCAAATCATGAAATGCATTCGAATGGTTTGAAATAAACAGAATTCTAATATCAAAGACTCGAGGGAAATGTACCTCCATAAATCTCAACACGTAACAGGGAAATCTAGAATGGTTTTAGGGTTAGTCAGACAATGTTTCCATACATCTCCGTGTCTGAAAGGATAAACAGACCAAACGAATATACACTTGGGGCGTACTTTGTTGACAAAACACGTATTTTATCGCCTGTGACAGGAAAGTTTCGATAACATTAGGTAATATATGTTAAAACCGAAAATAGATTCTTTATGACTGGCTTTCACTCATTTGTTTTGAATGGTGATTTACTCATTTGTCAATCCTGATTCAGTTATGGCAGAGCGACGTCGCATTTATTCAGTTATTTCCTTCCTTTATCGAGTTCTTTCTGCGTGTTCTTTTCCAAGTCTTGTATTTACGTGTATATAAAGATACCATTTAGTTGGTAACGGTATGGAGTCTTTAGCCATTGGTCTGATCACAAATTTCATTTGGCCCAGGGATATCGAATCTGTCCAGCCAAATTTAAACTCTGATTTGTCCAAGGAACACGCTGAATATGCTCGTCAAGATCATGATTTTAATCTGGATTACACCAAATATGAATTCCAATCTGGCTTTGGCATGTTCCGGGTCTGTCTAGATTCTACTTTCGCCTGCGACATATACCATATCGAAAGGACATACTTGTGTTAAAAGCAACTTCAACAAAATAAGGACTTTTATTGAGCGTTCGAAAATTGAAATACAACCAACTTCTTTATTTTGAAGTTGAAAAACGAAACAGAAATCGCCGGCTCATTCGATCTATACCTTCGATCTGAAGTTAGGCAAGAAAATTACTTTTGAAGATAAGTTTCCCAATGGTGGTCTGTTATGATGCAATTATCTTTTGTAGTAGAAATATCCTCGTGCTGTGATCAATTGTGCTTCAAATTACAACGTTTCATGGCATATCTTTTTTGTTTGCACAAAGATAGAAAACTGAAGGCAAAATAATTATATCTTTGACAGACGAAAAAAAAGCTTTTGAGTTCTCCTAATTGAAAGCCTCTGCAGATGACAAAACGACAGAATACTAGTAACCTGAGCAATGTTTTTAAAAGCCTTTTCCACAGGATCTTTAAACTTCGGGATTGTTTTTAAAGGGTTGATATTATAAGATTATGTAAATACAGAGAAAAACTGGAAAATTATCCTCTCCGGCCTTCCTTGTCAAATCGTACTCTAAATAATTATCTGAGCCATACTCTGGCAAAGGGGGCTTAATGTATCTGTGTGATGCATTATACCAAGCAAGTCATCACATAATTATGGAGCCGAGCCCCCGTAGCTCAGTCGGTAGCGTACAGGACTTGAGAACAGGAGGTCGCTGGTTCGATCCCCGGCTCGGCCAATTTCTTTCCGAGGATTGATGATAGTCATTGCGACAGGATTCATTCCTCTCTCACCACTGATCATTGTTTCGACGATGGTTACGTGGGAAAGCAGCCAGTGGCTTGGAAAGAATATTGTGCGTAGTACTGGTAAAAGAAACTCAAGGAAAGCATGGATAGGTGCACTGGCCGCCGCGATATAACTGAAATAATGTTGAAAACGGCGTTAAACACCATACTATCAACCATACAATCAACATAATTATGGATCTATAAAATCCATCTTGTCTAACATGCTGCTAAATTCTTGCGCTCAATTGTCCTTTGACATGCAGAAAATTGATCAATAGCAAAAAATATCGACCTACGTCAGCCTGCGCAGAAGGACCTGGGTGGATACTTTTTGCAGACGTATTAACCCCCCCCCCTTCTTTTTCCCAGAGCAGGATTTATATCAAATGTACCACGTATTTTTTTCTTCAGTTTGTCAGAATCAGGATGCGCGTGTTGGATTCTTATTGATGTCAGTTTTGTGGACGCTTTGGAGTTAGCATTTGTGGATCTTTTTAATTTTTAGACAGGATGGTTGAAATAAATTGAAATGTTAACCTTAAAGCCGCAAAGGGCGACCCAAGGACCTTAAGGGGACAGTGTAGATCCAAGATCAGACTGCGCAGAACGTGCAGTCTGATCTTGGATCTACGGGTACACTGTCCGATAAGGAGATATTTTTCCCCGAAAAAGGTACCTTTGAAATAGCAAAATTTGTTGGTTTTCTTTTTTTTACTACTGGCTTGAAAGTTTCATTTCACTTATTTAGCAGGATAAGGGTTAAAATGCACGTATTTGTAGGATGACACCTAGAAAGAAAAAATATATGAGCCACGCTCTGGCAAAAGGGGACTTAATGCATCTCCGTGATACATCATACCAAGCAAGACATCACATAATTAGGGATTTGTAAAATTCGTTATGTCTAACAACCGACTGAATCATGAGGTAGACTGGTCCTTTGGCATGCAGAACACTGACCAGTTGCGAAAAGTTTCGGCCCAGGTCAGCCTGCGCGGACTGCGCAGGCTGACCTTGGTCGATACTTTTCGCAGATGCATTAAGACCCTTTTTTATACAGCATGGCTCATATACAACTGTATATAAGTTTCAGAGTGTCAGAGTGTTACTCCCGTCGGTCCAGTTGGGTTATCGATTAAACAATCTAGTGGGTGACAGTAGCTACAGTCTTGTGCTTTTATTCAAATTGGTTTATGTAATACTCCTAATTAGGTTTCCTTTTTACTTGAAATGGCCTTTATGTTTTTTTACCACACCTTTTCAACTGGCCCATATCATCATACACTTAAAAGAAATGGGCTGTTCTTTTCTTAAAATTTAGTTTTTCATCAAAACCCATCTTCTTAGCTATCAGTGAATTTTCTGAGACGGTTTATATGATTACCCCACAGAGAGATTGTTATAAAGAACCTACTGGTTACCAATTTACGTTGAGAAGACGGGAGTTCGTTTTCAAAAACTGTTCTTATTTCACATCCATATTTAAATTCTAAGACTAGATTTATGACTAGCCATTTCAGTAGCTGAAACGAAACCTCTTAGCCATATCAGATAGCTTGTCCTTGAATCTATATATCAATATACATGTAGTATGAGAAAAAAAAATAATAAGAATTTATAAGTGATTAGAATGCAAAAATGGCACAGAAACTAATTTTGATTTTCTGCGTATTCGGACCAGTAATTAATACGATGAACGATTCTAAAATACTAGAGCTTTTTTAGCATAGATCAAGGTCAAACTGTATAACTGTGTAGTCTGATCTTGGACAAACACTGTCCTATATAATGCGATTTAATAAGATAGAAAAGAAAAGCTTTGAAATTGCATAACGTATCGTTTCTATTCAACTGGAGTATTTATTTAGCAGTCTCACTGTTAAACTTACTAAAGTTACCCATATAGGCCGGCGTTGCAAGTGCGGATTGGACCCAAAACCACTGTATTACAAATCAGTCTTTAAAAGTTGATGGACATGGGACCTTAACCCTTATCCTGCTCTGAAAGTTAAATAAACATGCAAGCCGAGAGTAAAAACCCTAATAATGTTATTTCAAATTTATTTTTTGGAGAAGCACATTCTCCTCATCGGACAGTCTAGATCCAAGATCAGACTGCACATTGTGTGCAGTCTGATCTTGATCTACACTGTCCGCAAAAGGTCAGTGCGCCGCGCTTAACAGCCTAAGGGTTACGAAAGAAAAAGTATGACAAGACAAATGATCTCTTGAAGGCTATGAAACAAAAATAACCCATTGTTTTCTTGAGTGCCTATCTCAGACAAACAAACGACCAATAAATATGTCAATGCTTTGCAAAGCTAAAATTCGTTAAACCTTGTACGACGTACTTTGCTCTTTTGCTTTTACAGACGGCGAACATCCAGACCTCAGACTCCATAGAGTATGAATCTCTTCTTGTGGGAGTATGGTCAAAAAGAATTTTTTTTTTTTTACATCTGATATTAGATCATAGTTTAGCCCTTAAACATATTTATTTCATAGTGAAAGATGCAAGTTGTTTCAAAGACAATAAATCATTCTCGCATGAGTTTCGTTATCAATATTTTTCTCCACAAAGTTCTGCAGTGACTTAGACTATACAGTTTTGTTTGGTCCCTTCTTGTGGCTAACAATGAAATTGTGTACTATATACACATAAAAATAGACCCAGAAATATTGATATTACGTATTTCATGTACTATAGGACAATGTATAGGTAAAAGAATGTTCTGTGCAGTCTGATCTTGATCTACATTGTCCTCAAAATCGACTAAATCTGTCACTGGAACAAAAAGGATTGAATACCCTCTGACGTACTCTACAGAATAAAACTCGATAAAGACGTCAAACATGGCCGTCCTTTTATGGAGATAGTTGTTCTTTGATAAATTATGACACATTAATGCTACATGCGGTTCAGAAAAATATTGATTGACCGAATTGTATTAATGCAGATGTCAGTTATCCTTATTTTAGTGACTGAAATGAAAGAATAAGGAGCTACCATTTATGCCAGAAAACAAGATATATGGCTTGTTGTTTTTCTACCGGTTGATTGTAATTAGAGAAACATCGAGTTATAAGCTGTTTATTTAGTTCATATATATTCTTTTTATCAAATATGTACACTTTTCAAAAGGCAATATACGACAAAATACGACAAAAATGCTGATGAAACTGATGAGGACGGACCTTAAGCTTGTCGGATGGTCCTGTTTCTAAGTAAAAGTTAATT
This sequence comes from Tridacna gigas, assembly GCA_945859785.2. Classification (NCBI taxonomy): domain Eukaryota; kingdom Metazoa; phylum Mollusca; class Bivalvia; order Cardiida; family Cardiidae; genus Tridacna; species Tridacna gigas. The sequence continues at coordinate 42,416,721 of OX244030.2, read as the reverse complement.
TTCCATAGTATCTGCATGGCAACATTGAGATATGATCTGATCACCTGTCTGTAGATGCGGTTGATGTTCTTATAGTCTATCGGATAACGAGGGAATAATCGCTGCAATCCATCCAAAGTCACAGTAAACCATACTTTTCATGAACAAATGCTCCTTTAAATAATTGATCCTTTTGCGGAAAAAAATTGAAATCCGAATTTTCGATCCTTTACCATAAAAAGAAGGGGTTCTTTAACAACAGGTGGGTTAACATAACAAACAACCTACGAGCTCACAGAGGAATTTTGTCGATGACTGATAGTAAGACGAATCGTATGGCGTCCGGATCATCTACTACCATAGATAAGCTGGTATCACCAGCGAAAAAAAATGTTTGCCGGAATGTCATCAATTTTATCATAGACATTAACCTAAAATCAAAATGAGTCCAAGTATAGATGCCTGAGGAACACCGAATTGTACCTGACTGAAGGTTGAAACTCCCTGCTCTCTTCAACCTGAATACGGCTCCTTTGTACCAAACTTTGTCAAATGTCGTGATCATCGAAAAATAACACTTCAGATTCCAAAATTTTACACAGCGCTTTACATATTTTATCGTAGAGGCTATTTGTGTGGTTAGCGGTAGAATCACCATGCATCCTACCAGACTGTCAAGATGAAAAGAAAATGATATAATATTAACTACAAAGTTTCAATTTTATGGTGAAACCATGTGAGTATGAGTTCAGTACTTAAGCACCACAATCTCAAGAGTATTGAGGGTTTTTTTGGTTTTTTTTTAACATTATGACCTAATTGCTTATTTAAAGCTTAATATGTAAAATAATACATATTGACTGAAATCCCAAAATAAAATAACATTAAATTACTCAGGTCGTTTGGTAAGCTCTTTCCAAGCCATAGTCTTAGACAGTTAATTCGATTGAGAAATCGATGGGACCTAGAAATAGCATTTTTTTTTTTTAATTTTAGTCGATTTGCAGACGGTTTAGATCACATCGGATGGCATAAATAAGGAATTCTAATTTTGGACCGTTGCCTTAGGATGTCTTGTTTAATACTCTGACCAACAGAGCCTCTAAAACCTTTTCCTTGTTTCTTGACTTAATGTATCGTTTTTTAATGCTCAAAGGATTGAAGAAATGAACATTCTCAGACAGAGTTTATTTTTTTACCAAATGCTAATTGCCAACAAGTTCGTTTTTCATTCATGGCGCAGTGAAAATGCACAATACAAGCACTGGCATAATCAATCATGGCCTCTGCAAAACCATGGCTCTTTTCCAGTCGTAATTGTAATGAATGATTTAATTATGCTGAAAATTACCAACAGTTGGAGGGATTAATATTTTCTGACCGAAGTGTGCAAGCATACAGGTAGTTGGTCTTTTTGCAACAACAACAAAAAATTATTACATTGTGCAATACAATAATTTATTTGAGCAATGCTCTGTGAAAACGGAGCTTAATACATCTCCGTGATGCATGATACCAGCAAGTCATCACAGTATCATACATCCCTAAAATCCGTTTTGTGTAACAAACCTACTGACTAATGAGGTAGACTGATCCCTGGACATACAGAAAATTGATCAATAGCGAAAAGTTTCGGCCCAGGTCAGCTTGCGTGGACTGCACAGGCTGACCTGGGTCTATACTTTTCGCAGATGCATTAAGCCCCCTTTTCACAGAGCACAGATCATTTATAAGATCCACTCCTTGTTGGCAAATACAATGTATTTACAAAATATAGTGTTGCCAATTTATAGGAATAAAACTATTGTTTAGAAATCGTGTGGAAATCAGCTAAGTCAAACCAAATCAAAAGTGATTTCTCCTGTAGTCAAAATGGTTTCTGTCCATATTTGTACATAGGTTGTAATACCGGGTATATTAAGATTATCAAGTATTAAAACGAGCAATATTTATGTGCTGCTATTCGGGTGCCTTTGCTGTTTTCGTAACGGCATCAGGGATCACGATAATCTGCCAGAAGCGTATCTGGGCTTTTTATGAACTTACGCAAATGTGGAAGAATGTAGGGGATCGAAACCCCTCGGAAAAAGAAACAAATTAAGGTATTTACAAGAAAAAAAATACGCATAATTTCTAATTTTTGGTGTTTATGGGTTCGACAAAATTAATCTTTTTTTTTAATTTTTTTAATAAAAAGTATGCAAGGTTATTTTGATGGTACGCATTTTCGTACGGGCGTATGCCTGGCTACGCCACTGTCTGCTGAGTATTAGTTTTACTCTTTCGCTGCATACTAATTCAAATCGACTTTTTTCGATGTCTTGAAGTAGAATTCCACCTCAATTGAAGATCATTTTGGTCATAGTTTAACATTAGGTAAGGGCTGGTGTAGATACAAAGATCACAATTCACGTTCTGAGCAGTTTGGTCTCAACCTACGCCGTTCGCAAATCTATTTAAGATGGTAAAGGTAATGACAAAGTTTTAAGAATGAAAACATTGCACAATACCAAGTCTTAATTCCAAGCGAACAACAGGTCATGGAAAAGCAGAACATGCACGTAGTTCATTCGTCATATGGAATTGAATTAACAGGAGCCTGATTTTTATCAGTTCAATGACAAGCCGTACGGTACAAAAGGTACAGGCGAAACTGTCATTAAAAAAAAAAACATCTGTATTAAGGAACCCACTAAACAGACCACTATGTTGATTCAATATCCGTAATTAAATAAAGCTGAATGAGCCTGAATGAAAAGACCATCATTACATGTATGTTACTTCATGAATCTAAAGAGGCAAACAGACTGGTTTGTTGGTGTATGCAGCAGCCAGATTTTAATGTTCAACCCCATTTCATATCATTCAGGCCAGAAAATCAAACCCGATAAAAACACAGGGGGTGCAACTCTATTTTTACTATGTATCTCTAATGCTTGGTGAATCCAGACCTTAGTCTTTTCCAGTGATTGAAAGCGCTTAATCTTTGGTAAATGTCCATGAAAATGTTTACCATTTCTATATCATATTAAATTCCCAGGGAAGATCGTTTTCTGTAAAAGACCTGTCAACAACATCTGTGGAGGTGTTGCTCTTTTTGTCACTTGAGACTTTTTGCGCCTCTTATATCTGCATGGACGAATTAAACTCTGTAACCTTTAAATCGGAAAAGGTTACGTTATATCAACTGACGTCGATAGCTTTTGATCACTGCATAGAATGCGTCTTACCTTAAATCGAGTAATGTTAACTCTTTACCTGAAAACAAAGTTCTAGACTTACCCGAATTAACCCTAAGGCTGCTATGCACCACTCAGTGGCCTTTTGCGGACAGTGTAGATCTAAGATCAGATTGCACGCTATGTGCAGTCTGATCTTGATCTACACTGACCCATTAGGAGATATTTTTCTACAAAAAATTACTTTGAAATAGCCAAATTGAATGTTTCATTTAAGTTATTTAGCAGGTTAAGTGTTAAAGGCGTTGTCAGACAAGTATAACGTAACTCAATTGTTTGAATCAGTGCATTACTGCATTACTTACTTATCTCAAATGTGTGTACTAGCGCGAATCCAGAGGGGGGGGCCGGAGGTCCGGACCCCGCCCCCCTTGAAATTTTGGCAAAAATGTAATTATCAGATGTATCCGAATGGGCAACTTTTGGACCGGATATTGTATATGGTCGCTGTTAAATATACCTACGATCCCCACTAGATGTGGCATATGATGTGGTCTGTAATTAAAAACAGCATTTAGTTTCCCTTAGCACGTGTGGACAGCCCTTTATGCAACAATGAGAAATAGAGTGCTAGTGAGTGAATAAAATGCCTTTAAGTGTATTATTTCATACCATATTTGCGGGGGTTCAATGCTCACATGACTCGTAGTGAACTGTCAACAGAACATGTATGCAAAATACGAACTTGTAAAATAAACTCACACTGGTCAATGCTGCCGTTTTGTCCTTTTAGAAAAAATACAGTTTTCAGTATTTAGTCTAAAACACAAATCATCATCTGATCAGATTAGTTGTTTCGTATGTCTTAAAGTTGTTATAAAATTACGTCATTGTATTTCAGTTTTCCGGTGATGGTGCAGTAACGTCAATAACGGCTACTTTTTGTGTGCCATTTGTATGGAAAGGTAACAGTGCACTTTCAATCTGCGTCCGAAAAAAAAGCATGAATCGATACCTGTATGACAAAGAATTTGAATGGTATTAACTCTGAAAACCGGTAGATCTACTTCTTTTTCTGCACGTCAGCCAAGGGCGGATTCAGGGCAGTGTCCGAGCGTATGGATCTCCCCTGGAAAATTCTAAAATGGTACGGAATTCTTTATTTTGACAAAAAAGAATTGTTTTTACGAACACATGAACTATACCGGTGTTTATCGTTGTCTGGGCATGTCATATTCTTCGAAGATAGACCTTTCTGCTATGACGCATCACTATCCTGTACAGGACAGATATTAATACGTGGTGCGTAAATTGCCGCTAAAATAGCAAGCGGTAATGGTTATATAAACAATACGTCCGTGGAAATATCAAGCCAGTTTTTCGCTACAAATTTCTTAAAAAGATATTATAATTTCAAACATGAAAAATAATTTTATGAAATATCATCGTTTACTGCAAATCTCTGTATACAGTTTCTAAATATAGACAAGAGGAAAAGTTGGGTTTGTACAAAAGACTGACAAGAAAAATAACATCTCCACCATGCTGGACTTATAAATACTGGAGCTATTTGCCAAGCTTATAGGAGCTGTGTTTACAAATGACTGGTGCATAAGTTACATGCTAGCTAACCATGGCTGGATGAATCGTACAAGGAAGGCGGTGCATCGATTGCCTCCTTGAAAAGAAGTTCGGTTCTGTACCCGGAATGCCCAAATCAGATGTATTCGAAAATGCCACCTAGCGGAAGATAATGCATTGCTCATTATTCATCGTTTGATGAAAGATAAACGACGCTTGCGACAATGCCTTTTTGTCTAATGTTGGAAAGGATGTTTGACAGGCCAGGAATCGAACTCTTGACATAAGCATTACAAGCCAATGCGTTGCTGACTGACCTACCGGGGATCGACTCATTAATGTTTTAGATAGACCTTTATGTTTTTTATAATAGGGGACCTCCCCTGAGTAAAATGGATGGGTCGGCGCATAATGAAAGGTGAGAAGATTCATACTGGCTGTATTACACTGAGAACAAGGGTAGTTACTGTGATAATGAACATCTGCGATAACTTCATATTCTGTGAAGTATATGTAGTTCTTTTTACCTCTTCTCTTAATATGTGACTGAGTTTTCTGTTCCCGTACTGTTCTGATCCGAAATAAGATATTTTGACGACATGCATTATACAATGTTATAACGTGTAAGGACGTCCAGTATATTTTTTTTTTTATCATATCAATTGTTAATTCAATATGTAATTTAATTAATGTACGCTGCTATACAAAATTATCTGAGCCATGCTCTGGCAAAAGGGTATTTAATGCATCTTCGTTACATCCAGCTAGTCATCCTATTGTTATGGATCTATAAAAAAAAAAAACATTCTGTCAGACAACCAGCTGAGTTCTGAGAAAGAATGGTCTTTTGACCTGCAGACAATTACTTAAAAGCAAAAGATTTCGACCATGGTCAGCTCGCGCGGACTACACCGGCTGACCTTGGTCGACACTTTTTGCAGATGCATTAAACCCCCTTTTTCTCAGAGCATGGCTTATTTGTTTATTCTGTACATTAGCTGCAACCGATTTGTCTCTGGAAAAATGTATTGCATACTAACACACAGAACAGGTGTTCCACTTTTACGTAGGATTAGTTGTCATTCTCATCTAGAGTAACTGAAACATAAACCACGAGTGTTAGTAATACGTGATGATAGGGATACAACGTCATAAAATTAGCTCATTACCAGACGATAAAATTTCAGACTTAACAAAATTGAAAGCATTTGCAGACGATAAAGAAAATGTGACTTAAAATCTGAAACTTTATGCTTAAGGAAAAAGGAGAAAATGTGATTAACAGTATTATCCCCTTTTTCCATATTTTCAAAACTCTTAATCTTCAGGGTCGTTAAAACTCAGGATTGCTTGCAAAAACGTGAAGTGCATTCGAACGAAAATCATATAAAAAGTACAAACCTTCATAAAAGTTTCCTTTGTGATAATTTCCACATGGTGTTAATGGTTTCGTATTCAGTGCTCTTGGTTCGGTTTCACGAAAAAAAAACTTAAGTCTCTTATTTTACTCAAATCCAGTAACCGTCCCAGGTTCTGACTGAAGTCGAGTTTGTTATTCCAGACGCATTTCACTAACATTAACAGACTTATGTAACATTCTCAACGAACTCAACTCAGCAAAATAATCGAGTTATTTATGTTAATCGACTTAAGTCTATTTTTGCTTAGGTAAGTTTGAAACGTTGTTTGAACTAAGGTTTTGAGAACGTTACTACAGTCTGTTAATGTTGCTGAAATGTGTCTCAGATAACAAACTCAACTTAAGTCAGAACCTGGGACCGTTAGTAGATTTGAATAAAGTAAGAGACTTAGGTTTTTTCGTGAAAACCGAGTCCAGTTGTAAAAAATATTAAAAATATACCGTAGTACATTCTTTCACATTTTTGATTTTGGACTTCATTCGAAAGTTCTGTCTTTAACATTGCAATGATGGCTCACACACATATGAGCCATGCTCTGGCAAAAGGGGACTTGATGCATCTCCGTGATGCATGATACCATGCAAGCCAGCACATAATTATAGATCCATAATAGCCATTTTTTTAAACAACCAACGTAATCATGAAGTAGACTGGTCAGTGGACATACAGAAAACTGACCAATAGCGAAAAGTTTCGGCCCAGGTCAGCCTGCGCAGACTGGCAGGCTGACCTGGGTCGATACTTTTCGCAGATACATTAAGCTGCCTTTTCACAGGGCATGGCTCATATGTTTTCGGTTTTTATCAAGTAAAATTTATTTTCTTCGGCCTTCAAGCAATGATTACTATTGGTTTGCGCCACCGAAGACGTGTTTTCTGTTTCAAGCTCCAACAAATAAATTAATATAGTTTAATTACATGTTACCTTATCCTCTCTCCTTACCTTAGGAAATAAATATGTATACCATTAGATTCTTCCAAACAAACTGACATGACACAAAAACTGTTCATATATAACAGATGACCCTTTACCATACAATGTCGACTCTCAACGACACTGAGGAAGGAGGCTTTGGAAAACATTATGGTAACCAGTACTTTCTCCTTCCTCGCAGTGTTTTTCCCTCTTTCACGGACAAACTTCAACGTCACGCCAAATTAAATTTCTATTCTGGAAACAGTTTTAAATTTGGAAAGAGCTAAAAATTTATCGTCCTTTAACATCATCAAGAAAACAACTTTTAAAAAACGAAATGTAGCAAAAAGAGTAATTTCTTATTGCAACAAAATGATTTCATGCGTATTCGTGTATCAAACGTTATTCATGATGAGCAGCGCTCTGGAAAAAAGGGATTTCACGCACCTCTGTGATGCATTATACCAAACAAGGCATGACAAATTTATGGACCCATACAATCCATTTTGCTCAACTACCAGCTGAAGTAAAGGGGAGAATGGTCCATGGACACACAGAAAATTTACAAATTATAAAACGTTTCGGCCCATGGCAGTCTTCGCGGATTGCGCCGGCTGACATGGGTTGATACTTTTTTTTCCCAGATTTTAAACCCCTTTTCACGGAGCCATTTTTATTATGCGACTGTGCAGGCTGACATGGGTTGATACTTTTTGCAGATGTATTAAATCCCCTTTTCACAGAGCCTTATTTTTTCATTACGGTAGTTTAACAAGGCTGATATAAAAGTCTTCTATAGCATTTTTTTCGCTTCAGTTACCTGTTAGCTTACGTTCTTGCATCACCGCCTAAAACATTACTGACTTCTTCTGAAGTACTTTCACCCTTTGATTATTGACTGAAAACAAGAAATGGCCTTTTTTTTGGTCGGCTAGAACTATAGAAGTAGCATACGATCTGATTTTTTACCAGGGCAGAAGATAAATAGCTCCAAAGTTAAGGATAATTCAGATAGAGAGCAGTATGCGCGGTTCAAAGTTGTTCAATCTACTCTGTCCGCAAATGAGCATATTATTGCCGCCTTTTACTTGCCTTTGGGTAAATGTTCGAATCCAGTTTCTGCAAATCGAGTGGTGCTGCAACAATTTGATTTACTCTTTTCTTACTCAAATCAAGTATGATACTGAAGGCGTATTAAACATACATGTAGGATCTGACGTGAGTTTCCATTTGATATAAACTTTTTGTTAACCCTTGAGCTGCTAAATAATAGAAATGAAATTTTCGAGTCAAGACCCAATTTTTGCGATTTCGAAGGATAGATATCTCCTTATCGGACAGTGTGGATCCAAGATCAGACTGCACGTTCTGTGCAGTCTGATCTTGATCTACGCTGTCCGATAAAGGTCCTTAAGCCGCGCTTAGCAGCCTATGGTTTAAACAAGTCTTGGAAACATGTTATTGAGCAAACTTCTGGCTAGCATAATAACATATTTTCGAGGAATAGTTGAATAATATTTTACCTCAAAAGCCAACGAATATCAGATTTTTTATCTCACAGCTGTATATCAAAAATTATAGTTCATGATGACTTTGTGTAAAAACACAGTACACGTGTATTGAAAGTTACATGAAGCCTATTCGCTTCTTGACAGGTATATTTCGGACGAAAAATAGTTCCAAAGAAATTTACATAATTATAATGACTTTATTTTGAATCTCAAGATAATAAAATTTACTACTTGTTCACGGTCACTAATTTTGGCAGTTAATTTTGCAAAGAAATCTGGGTCAGCAATGTCTTACAAATGAGGCATGTGATTACAGAGTATTTACCAAAATACGGCACTATTTGCTAGTTTCAAACTTGTTTAAGATAAGAAAATTCGTAATGGCTGTATTATACTGAAAACAAGGGTAGTTATGCGATAAATACGTTAACCGATATTTTATTAATTAATGATAATTCGGGGCTGGGTCGAGAACACCCAAACGTTTTTGAATATCACAAATGCACCATGCTCTGTAAAAGGGTGCTCAATACATCTGCGAAAAGTATCGACCCAGATCTGACCTGGATCGAAACTTTTCGCTATCAGTCAATTTTCTGCATGTTAAAGGATCAGTCTACCTCATGATTCAGTTGGTCGTACTACAAAATAAATTTTATGGATACGTGATCATGTGATGAATTGCTTTGTATCATGCACCATCCAGATGCATTAAGCCCCCTTCTCAGAGAGCATGACTCAAATGTTTTCTTCACGTAGATATGAGTGGTGCCCTGGCAAAAGGGGATTAAATGCATCCCCCTTATGCATTTTACCAAGCAAGTCACCATATAATTATGAATCCGTAAAATCCGTTTTGTTTAACTACCACTGAATCATGAGATAGACTGGTCCTTGGAAGTGCAGAAAATTGACTTGGAGCAAAAGGTTTCGACCCATGTCAGTCTGCGCGGAATGCGCAGGCTGACCTGGGTCCATACTTTTTAACAGATACATTAAAACTCCTTTTAACAGAGCATGGGTCATATTTAACTTCATACAGGCCGATGCCCAGAACAACAAGTATGTCTGTAGAAGCTTGGAATCTTTTATTTGAAATAAAGCAAATTACAGGTATTTTTTCAAGAACAATCAGTAGAATTTTTAAAAAGAATGCCAAATGCGAAAATCGATGGTTTTTTTTTTTCCCAGTAGATCTGATTTCGAGTAAAATGCAAGGAAAACGCTAGCGATTTATATCAATCTGTTTTCCAGAAGAAATAAAAAAAAGGCAGTTATGTTAATTGACTTTCTCCTATCACATCAAAGTTCTGAAAGGACTGAGTACGTTTTTGATGTGGAAACTTTTAACTGTTATAAAACCCTTGTGGTCATACAAGAATAATCATTTATGATCGGTTAATTTTTTTTTTGGGGGGGGGGGGGCCTTAAAAACATTATAACTTTACTTTAATTATGTATAGTTGTCTACATACCCACGAGCCAGTCCCTTTTCGGCAGGTGACCTTTTTGATAACATTGGTGAATACTGCAGCAACACAGTGTTATATTATTTCAAACCCAAAAAAATGACGATTTAGAAAAGTGTAAGATGAGTCATCCACATTTTAATCAGCGGTATTCAGTTCGAACCAGTGAATCTTGTGATGCGGAATACTCTATTATAGATATGAAAGACAATATTAAATAGATAGGAGCCATGCTCTGTGGAAAATGTAGTTTAATGTGTCTGCAAAAAAAGTATCGACCAACTCCAGCCTGCGCAGGCCGCGTAGCTTTACCTTGGTCGAAACTTTTTGCCAATAGTAAGTTTTCTGCATGTTGTAGGACCATACTACCTCAGAATTCAGTAGTTTTCAGGCACTCACTTGCTTCAATACATTTTGAAGATTTGTTGAACAACCTTTTCAAAAGGTACCGCTCATATTACCTGTTAATGTGAACTATGTGAAGTGATCAAAATGTCCAAGATGCGAAACAACTATAATCTTGTGTCTTTGCTACCGTGTTTAAAAGCCGGTACACACAATAAGATTTGTCTCATAAAATTAACCTCAGAGATTTTTGTATCATAATACACTTCTGTACACACACTAATACAAATCTTATGATACTCTTCTCATGTGTCGGGTTTCCCCGCCAGAATTGTGCTAATGTATAGATCTAGTGTCAAAATGGTGCTTACAGAGCAAGATGACGTGATCATGGCATTATGCATGATAATATTGCTATTGCGTTGGAAAAGTTGGACGGACCATTCCTTGTGCGAAGATGTTGGACAAGAGACCGTGGATTCAACGTAGAAAAATGTCTGGAACCCACCATGATACACAAAAATGGCAGACAATATATTTTCCAACAAGGACATTGAAAGTCCTTGTTGGAAAATATATTGTCTGCCATTTTTGTGTATCAGGAGAGTGGCATACTCAATGTGTATACACTTTACAGCATCAACAGATCTACAGCTGACTCACCTTACAGGAAATGCTAAATTGTTATTGGCTAATACTCTAATACAAATATTAGGAAATAGAGCATTGCTCTAAACCTTAACACAAGGTCAAAGATACAAATATCTCTGAGTTTATCTTACTGTGTGTACCGAGCTTAAATGGTGTAAAAGCTGTGTTTCACTGCGCTGTGGATCATTGTATTGTTTTAGAAGAAAAAGACTGGGAAGATTATTTTAATCTAAGTTAACTGCGTTCGTTACCTAAACTTCACATTCCCTTGGTACATGTTTTACAAGTTAGCTTTCAATTTATCATTGTGGATGATATTAATGCTCCGAATTGTTTCTTTCATTTTTCATTTTAGAATGCCTATTGGGGTTACAAAAGAAGAACAGTCTCAAATGTATCGCATAATTTTGTAACACCGTGGTTTTCAGTGGACAAAGGAATCTAAATAGTGGATACCATTATCTATTCTGTGTTAATTATTCACCAATTTAACAACATTAGCAACTACAGTACGAACTTACGAGCTAGCTTTAGACCTGCAAGTACATCTAAAGTTTTAGAGAATGCACAGAGAAACTTTTCGAGCTAAAGAAAATTATTCCTTCTATCATACTTATGAGGGCAACTGATTATTAACAGATTTTCCCCCACAAGGTTTTCAAGATATATTATACCTTAAGAGCGCAATACTAGTATTACTAAGGATTACTCTCTTTGGGTTGTTGTTAGTTCTTTTCTTTCCTATTGACTTGGGATTTAAGTAGATTTTAATGGCATAATTATAATTTGGAGAATTAGAGCTTACGTCAAGAAAGATGGCCAACTTTTGTGATAAGTCTAATATTGGTAAATGAACACCTTGGTACTGTCGATAGTAATAATGTGGTATCCGTTCTATGATAGGCATGTTCATTATATTAATCAATGCCTCACAGATAGTTGGCATTTACAGATAGCGACATTGTTCAAGTAATTTCCTTTTGCATGGTTATATTCTGCCCATGGTATAATTATAGACTGCAAGACTGGAATTTACGTCAAGACGGAGCGATTTCTCTTTTATGTTATTTCATTGATTTCTCACAGATGCTGGAATATATTTACAGAGAGCTTTAGAACGATAAAACGATTCCATAACAATATCGAAATGATAGTGCAATAAACATGTCACATATGATTCTTTACAAAAACTTTAAAACATGGATTTAGTTACTCATCGAATAAATTTGGCAACCACGGCTTTTGAAAACTTCGCAGGAAAAGAGCGGTTGCTCGTTACAAGATCACTAAAGGCCTTTAGGCTGGTACATATTGAAAGTATTTGCAAGCGACAAATCAAATGCAGCTGAAACGATGAGATATTTGTTTGAAAGGAAAGCTAAAAACATTGAGGGAGACGGAGAAAATGATGGTTAGCAGCATTTCTACTTTTCCTACAATGTTTTCGAAAGCTGTCTTCTTCAGCATCGTTAATAATCGGGATTATTTGGTAAAGGGTTAAACATGACAATACCTTTCCTACAAATGCTCTCTCTGTGTTTGACATGTACGACTTGGGATATGTCTGAAAATAATCTAACGGATAAAGCAACCATGCTCTAGCAATAGGGGGCTTAATGCATCTCCGTGATTCGTGATACCAAGCAAGTCATCAAGTCATGATTGAGGATCCATAAAATCCAATTTGTCTATCTACCGACTGAATCAAAAGGTAGACTGCTTCTTGGACATGCAGAAAAATTGACCAATAGCAAAAGGTTTCGGCTCAGGTCAGCCTCTGCGGACTGCGCAGGCTGACTTGGATCGATTCTTTTCACAGGTGCATTAAGCCCCCATTTCACAGAGCATGGCTTTAAGCTATGCATCAAAAACTTGTGAGGTTCGCAATCAGTAAGTCGACGTTTTGCGTCGTAAATTGATACTTCATAAGTGGGTATATTTTTTCAAGACAGAATATATACTGCACGTTATAATGCAACTTCAAACTCATTGGTCCAAAGAATTAAAAATTATTCGAGACATGCTCTGTGAAAAGGGGACTTAATGCACCTACAAAAATTATCGACTCGGGTCAGCCTGTGCAATCCGCGCAGGCTGACCTGAACCGAAACTCTTTGCTACTGGTCAATTTTATGCATGTCAAAGGACCAGTCAACCTCACATTGTTACGTGGGTTGTTCGACTAAATGGATTTTATGGGTCCATTAATATGTTATGGCTTGCTTGGTACAATGCATCACGGAGGTGCATTAAGCCACTTTTGCCAGAGCTTGGCTCATTTACAAATTTTGCAAGGTGTGTAAAAGGTAGTCTTTTATTTTTCAGATCATCAAGATGATGATAGTCGTCGTCATTATATACGCAAGTTGCTGGTTGCCTCTGCACGTGATCACAATCGCTGGTGATATAAACTTAACTTTTTACAACCTTCCAGGAATGAACATTGTGTGGACGGCCTCACACTGGCTCGCAATGTCAAACTGTATGTACAACCCTATCATATACTGCTGGATGAACGCCAAATACAGAAGTGGATTCTTGAAAGTGTTTAGGTGTTTCTCGTGTGGATATATCAAAGCCCCAGACAATATTGAGCTCGAGAGACTCCGGAGATTGAATACGAATCATTCGTCGGTAGGCTCACATTTTAATCAGCGGTATTCAGTTCGAACCAGTGAATCCTGTGATGCGGAGTACACTATTATAGATATGAAAGACAATTAAATTATATAATTGATTTCTTTTCTGTATGGTTGATTAACTTGTAATGTTCTGAAAACGAATCTGCCGCACACAACTTTGAAAATGCCCATGAGGAAAATGGATAATTAAGATAGATTAAGGCTCTTTATATGTGATCAACGCTCTGGCAAAAGGGGGCTTAATGCATCTCCGTGATGCATGATACCAAGCAATTCATCGCATGATTATGGATCCATAAAATCAATTTTGTCCAACAACCGACTGTATCATAAGGAAGATTGGTCCTTTGACATACAAATAATTGACCAATAGCGAAAAGTTTCGGTTCAGGTCAGCCTGCGCGGACTGCGCAGGCTGACCTGAATCGATACTTTTTGCAGATGCATTAAGGCCCTTTTTGACAGAGCATGGCTCATGTATATGCGTGAAAACAAAGGGGGAAAGCAAATAAATGCTCGTAACGGGCAACTTCTCTTACTACTGTATCATAATGTTTTGTGATTCTACTGCAAGTCGTCGATGGGAGGTGCTGAGTTAATAAACCAATCAGAAATCATTTTATGATTTTACCGACCGAATTTACAGAAAAATCTCGATTATTAGAAAATGTAGAACTATGAGTGGATGCCTATTGATTGATTCAAGTTCACTGGTAAAACTGACATGTATGGAATAAACACTGCTGCATCAGGTTTAATTGTTCGTTCCAGAAGTGAGAATTATGCAGCAATGGTTACTAAAAAGAAATATAATACAGAATTGTTTGAAGATTATTTTTCTTAGGAGTGTATGTGGGAAAGGAACTTCAGAGCCCCTGACTAGTACCAGTATAGGAAATGAGACACACAAATAAGTAGGTTGTAGCGGTAGCATGTCTGAAACAATGTTGACAATGAAATGCCCGCCCGGGTAGCTCAATGGTTAGCGTATCTGACTTGTGACCTGGTGAGTTCGATACCCGGTTGAGGCAAACTTTCTTTCCGGCGAATTTTCGCCTCTCACCTATGATGCATGTGGGAAAAGTAGCACGTGACTTGGAAAGAAAGTTGTGTCAGCTCTGGTGTGCAAAGCCAGAAAACGCATGCCTAGGTGCACTGACAGCCGTGATATGACAGCGTTAAACTCCAGTACAAAGAAAGAAAGTGAAGTAAAACACCCTTTAATAAATGAATACAAAAATGATTCGACACATACACGAATTTTCTGATATGGGAATATGCTGCGGTTTTGAGCAACTTTCCCATTATACGAACACATTGATAATTCGTACCAATTCCTTGGCCCTTCTCTGTTTCGAGTTATCCGGATTATTCTGTAATTATAAATTTTATAGAATAAGTAATCAGGGTAAACCATTGTAAGTTTGAGTGGACTTATTTTAACATTTTTCTCAACATTTCCAACGCATATCGATAACGTTGTGTCTTGCACTGAAGAGCCCAAGGCGACTACTGATAAAACTCAGGAAACACATGAAAGTGGGCTGTCGCCGTAATTACTGTTACAGGAGTTTACAACGCCATTTATTATTGATTAATTTGCCGCTTTCAACATTATTTCATACACATCACGGCGCACAGCTCAAATGTGCACGTATGTTCTGGATTTCTCCAGTACTAGGTTGGGGCTCTAAAGTGCCTTTCCCTAGAACACTCCACGAAAAGCCCAGTGTTTCCAGCCAGGATCGAACCCTGAGCATTCAGCTTGCGAGGTTTTTTTTTTTTTTTTTCATTATTATAAGTTCATAGATCCAAATTGTATTAAGTGTTGAGAGTAGGTGAGAATGGCAAATAACGTGTTTTCTTTAAGTTTTGTAATTGTTGTACATGTAACTTTACGATACTGTTTGGGCATGAAATATATAAGTTACCACAGACAAATCATCTAGTAAGGTACATTTTAATACCTTACATAGAGCGTAAAACTTTCCCAAAGAAAGACGTCGGCAGGAATACATAATTTGTGTCACAATAGTGCCAGAAAGCTACCGGCGTATTCCAAAATATTTGAATTAACAAGTAAACAGAGTTCGCGTGTGGCATCAAGTTAAGAAACACTAGCGACTGGTGTATGATTTCTACACTAAAGGACCAAATTTAGATCATAAGAAAGAACAGTTTCTGTTTCCGTCATGTAGGTAAGTTTCAAAATTAAGAGTTTTTCAACCCAGAAATTGCAGACAAATAAAAAGGGCTTTTCGAGCCTGATATAAGAGATCGGAAAAAGAGAATCTTCGAGGCATTTTTGTTTGAATCTGACAGGTTTTGCGCTGCCTGTTTTTAAAATAAACTGCTCAAAAAAGTAAACGGAGTTTTGTTTTGCAGCTTTAGATTGAAATTTAGTTTACAGACTAGCGGCTGATACTTGAGTATAGTGGACATCTATTTTTTTTTTTTAAAAAAGGGGGGGTAATGAAGGTCTTCTAAAAAATATGAGTTTTCGCGACGGAGATCGGTATAAGTGTAAAACTGACACTTTCAGAAATTACATGTAAGACAATGATACAAATACTCAATCATTTTAAAACGTTCCGAAATAAAGAGGATCGTATAAAGCTGTAAAACACGATTCTATCTACAGAACCTAATGGGGTCAAAATTAGTCCATGATATTTACGGGAATTTCATGTTTATTAGCTTCTTGTATGCGTTACACGAGATGTTCAGGATTTATGCATTGAAGATCTTGTAAGATTCAATTACAACCATAAAACGTGCTGACCTTTTGTAAGTGGTGATACTAGCAAAGGGGAAACATGATAATTACAATTGCTATTCTGAGAAAAACATCGTTAAAATCAACCCCCCATAGAACATCTACCAGTGTTCGTTCTTAAACAATATCAAATTTCCAATTACGTTAAAGTCACCACAGAAAGAACGAAATAATGCAATTAAAGGCTAGATTGAGAAAAAATACTTGTTTCGTACAAAACATGTACGGTGCATTTGCAAATTCAAAAGTTCTGTGCCGTCTTAGACTGTCCGCAAAAACCTATCGATTTGTCCACAATATTCAAAACGGAATTAAACTGAATCTCACATACATTTGCACAATACCAGATGCAATAATGCTAGTATATTGCATTTTCTTTTTTTTTACAGGTGATTAGTGATATTGCTCTTTGTGACTTGTTGCTTTTGATAACCATTGTTTGACTTAGCGTATCAAATAACTATGATCTTTTTCAGCCATTTTTGAAGATAAAAGTGCACTCAAGGGACCTGGAACGGACCAAAAGTTTACCTTACCATTACCATGACGAAGACGACGATATATAAGCTTGCCCCCATTTTTACGCACCATCGGCAGGCTATTAGTATCAATTTGTTGCCGTAAATTTCATCATCAGAAAAACTGGTGCAATGTTGAAACATCTTTTCATGAACCATGAAATGGTTTTTTCATTCGATACCAGTTTTATTTTCTGATGTGGGTTCTGGAAAGATACTCAGTCTCATAAGTCATAAATGGAATGATGCTACGCTTTTGAACCTCATCTTGAAATGTGTAAGTGTGAAAAAAACAAGAAAAAATAAAAGCTTTAATGGAATGAATTCTTTCCAAACTTAAAACCTTAGTTTTGGACTCGAAGTTGGAATATCAAAGAGTCATCATTATATCACCACAGTTTTCACACAGGAATGCTGGATGATTCAAGTTCAATAAAGAGACTTGCTCAGAATGCGATAAATTTTACTTTGTACTGTATTGTATTGTGCTCTCATGCATCGGACCATAGTTATCGTTCTATAAATGAAGAGACACTCTTTTTCACTGTTTCTGAAGATAATAGGCCTTCTAAATATAGCGACACCTTCAATTTAGAGACGCTCCTAATGGCACACTAGCGGCAAAAAACAAAAAAAAAAACAATTCGAGAGTCAAAATGCAGACCAGTTTAATTCATACCATATTTAATTCATAACGTGTTACAGAGAAATCTGTGCTTCCAGTCGCCGGAATGAAAATTGTATAGTAGAACTAGAACAAAACTACACTATATTTTTCCTCCGGTAATTGGAACTTTGACAGCTTGCACTGTAACATATTATCAGACTCGTAATGCTATCCATACTATTAAATGGAATTTATTAAATTTTGACTGCAATTTGACCACTAATTGTTTACATTTGGCAGGTAGTGGGCCTTTAATATAGTGATGCTCTAAATGTAGATGCAGTCTCAATATACAAATGCTCTGAATATAAAAGCATTCTGAAGACAGGAGCAGCTTTAAAGATGGAGGCGACCTGAATACAGTAATGTTTTACGTAATGTTATATCTAGAGGCTCTGTAAATGTAAATGTGTTTGTGATTAAACTCCCATGACACAAAGATTATTCTCTGGTAGGATGAGTGGCTAACTAAATTTAGTTGATCAAAATTGAATGTACAGCTCTATGTAATATATAAGTGATTGAGAAAAAGGACAGAGAGGGGTGAAAGTCTGTTTTTAATGTTGTTATACTGAGTGATTTAATTTAATTAGGAAGATACGTGTATAGAGATAAACGTTACATAATTTGTTAAAAAAATATTCGAAGTAAATGCTCAAATACCACATATGTTGTTTACATATTCTCTCCCTGGCATTCCACATTGTACTTTTGAATGCATTCAAAATCGTGAGCATGAGCAGATCGTTCAGTCTGACTTTTATCTACAGTATATATGATTCATGCTCTGGCAAAAGGGGGCTTAATGCACCTACTTGATATATGATGCCAATCAAGCCATTACATAATAATACATGTAGATCCATAATAGCCACTTTTCCTTACAACCGACTCAATCATGAAGTAGACTGGTCCTTGAAAATACAGAAAACTGGCCAATGCCGAAAAGTTTCGGCCCAGGTCAGCCTGCGCAGACTGCGCAGGCTGCCTGGGTTGATACTTTTCGCAGATGCATTAAGCCCCCTTCACAGAGCAAGGCTGATATGTATGATTTACTTTCACAGAAATGGCTTTGACCCTGAAACTGCTAAATAACCCTACTTGTGGGGAAAAGGGCTCATGCCGCCCTATTGCTATCGATTTCTTACAGGCTGTTTACCGATCGGTCGTAGACCAGGTATGCTGCAGGCAATGCAAGCCGCTGTCAGAGAAAGCAGTTCTTAAGGTACTGTTGTCGATTATGAGTATCTTGACGACATGATGTCACTCACTCGGAGTCGGCCTTTTCAGTTGGTTTTCCTAAACACATACTGGTCGTAGGCAATGGAAGCCGCTGTCTGAAAGCTGTTCCTAAGGTGCTGTTGTCGACTGTTAATTATCTTGTCGTGACATCACTCTGAGTCGCCCTTACAGTCGGCTATCCTAAAAACTTCCTGTTTTACGAGGGACACTTTTTAAGTTCGTAGAGTAAGCCTATAACTTTTTAACGCGATTATGAAGTTGCACGATTTTTTACACAGAACTTGCGTAATCATTCCTCTCTCGAACGGTGTCACGGTATGCGGCGCACGAGGTCCACGTGACGACATAAAAAAAGAGAGTACAAGCGCAAAATATAAAAATATGCGTATACATTAAATAAACAAAGCCTTGTACGCAAAATATTCCCGCGGGTTTTTTATTTTTATGCTTCTTTCATGGTTCAACCCATATTTTTTAAAAAACCCGCTCCCCTCTTTTTTTAATATTTTCTCACGCAAAACCCGCGCAAAAATGGGCAAGTCGCGCTTATTTCTATATTTTCATCCCTCACATTACCGCATAAGCTCGCATGACTCCGCTCGTTTCACTCCCTCCGTCAAGCTTCGCGTAAGCTTCACACTCACGAACTCCCTCCGTCAAGCTTCGCGTAAGCTTCACACTCACGAACTCCCTCCGTCAAGCTTCGCGTAAGCTTCACACTCACGAACTCCCTCCGTCAAGCTTCGCGTAAGCTTCGCGTAAGCTTCACACTCCGCTCGTTTCACTCCCTCCGTCAAGCTTCGCGTAAGCTTCGCGTAAGCTTCACACTCCGCTCGTTTCACTCCCTCCGTCAAGCTTCGCGTAAGCTTCACACTCACGAACTCACGAACTCACGAACTCGATTAACTGACATTCTCCAATGACTGACTACCTCGATTAACTGACATTCTCCAATGACTGACTACCTCGATTAACTGACATTCTCCAATGACTGACTACCTCGATTAACTGAGATTCTCGATTAACTGATATTCTCGATTAACTGAGATTCTCGGATATTTTGATTTATAAGTTATAAATTAGAGGGGGAGGGGGAAATTCTCGAGCATGGCACGCGAAAAATAAAAAAAATGTGCGCTAAAATAAAAAAAAAATAAAATGGCTTAAGTAAAATACGCGTTATTTAAAAAAATATTATATTGCATATATAAAAATGGAAGGGATAAAACAAATTAGTAATATAAAAATAAATGATGTTTTTATAAAAGATACATTAGAAAGATTTTTAAAACAAATTAAAATATTAATAAATAGTTTGGATATTCCGGATGAAAGTTTGGATTTAATAAATGAAGCATTAAATGAGATAGATTTTAATGAAGAAGATAAAAAATTATTTAACTCTTCAATTAATGAAAATGAAGAAAAAATTATAAAAAGGTCTGATCTTGGTATATACTCCAATAAATCTATAATACGTGCTCTTGTCAAGAGTAATGTATTATCCTCAAATCTTATAAGTAATATTCACAAAATACCTTATATTAAACCAATAGTAAATGGGAAACAAGTTCCTACAATGTCTTTAAAAAAAATTGAGGAGCTCCCCCCTTTTATGGATGATGGTTATGTATGGAGTTATTTTTCTAATTCTCAAGCAAGTAAAGAAGGAAACCGTTATACATTAAAGGTTAAAAGTAATAGTGGAATATCTGATATTATTTTAAATGAAGTCAATACAAGTATTAAACGTGCTTTTGGAAATGAATTATATGAAAAATTTGGAAGAACTAAAATTGTTTCTACACCTTCATTTGAACGTGAAGGAAAAATAAAAAAAATCGTAAAAGAACAAGAGGAAAGAGAAGATAACAGAATGGGTAAAAAATTTTTAGATTTAAACAAAGGTGAAATTATAAAAGGTATTGTAAAGGTAAAGATTGATACGAGTGATTTAAGTATTGAAGAATTTCAAAAACATGTTAATCAATTTGACAAAGCATTATATAATAAAGCATATGGACTTTTTTCTATAGATTGTACAAGAGATTATGCAGGATGTTTATATAAACCATTTTTCTTACGTGAATTAATAAGTCAGGGGTTTAAAAAAGAAGAAGAGTTATTTCATGCTGCATTGGAATCTTTGAAAAATGAGAAAGAGTGTCTTACTCGTAAAAATTGGTTTAAATCAAGAGAAGAAATATTGACTCGCATGGAAGAAGAAATAAAAAAAAATAACTTTAAAGTAATAGTGAATGAAAGAGAAACAAAAAAAACAAGTGGAACAAATATAGTAAAATATTACTATTATATTAATGATAGAAGGATAGATGTTAAATTTTATAATAAATTAGTATCAAACTATGAAAGCCGCGGAGTACAAGATAGCGAAGGAACGCATTTATCTGAGCATGTTTATAATAATAAAAAAGTTTTAATGAAAACGTTTTATCATCCGGAAATTATGAAACATGGTATTACTAGATGTGAAATTACAATAAATGGATTTAATAAAAATGACAATATAAATTATTTAGAATTATTAGAAAGAGAATATGAACGTATAGGAAATAAAGAAATTTTTTTCTCAGTTTCTATTCAAGATCATTGGAAAACATTAGTAAATGCCATAGAAAAAAATACAGTATTTTGCAATAGAGCAACGGGGGATATAACAATGGTTTGGTATGCTTCTTCTAACACTGAACAATTTGGGGGAGTTGGAGGTAACGTTGTTAAATCTATGAAAAATCTTAAAAAAGATTTAAAAGAGTTAGAAACTTATGAAGAAAAAGAACAAAAACATCAAATAGCATTAAAAGAATGGAATAATGGGATTTTATCTGTTGTTTCTAATTTTGGATTTTCTAATATGCCTATTTATGTAATTGATTTTGATGTTATAGAAAATGATACAAAAATAAGATTTTTTAAACATCGACTATTTATGAAATCAGGTCCTACTATTCTTACTCCTTTTAATTTTCCAAATACTGAATATGATGAAGAAATACAACGCAAATATCCTCCTTCTGTAATGATGCCCGATAGTGAAAAAGTAAAATGGATATGGAGAACACAAGAATTAAACAGTAAAAAAAATCTGGGGACAAAAAGGATATATAAAAATTTTTTTAAATTTATAGAAATAGAAAATGAAAAGATTTTAGATAAAATAGAACTTTCCGCATTAACAAAGAGAAAAAGAAGTACGTTTGAAAAAAATTTACTTGATAAAAAAATTAAAGAAGAATATAAAAGAGAAATACAAGAAAAATTAAAAGAAGAAGTACAAAAAAGTATAAGTAATAGGGATAATGAGAATTATTTAAAAGAAATAGCAAAAAAAGAAAAACGTGCAGAAAAAATTAAAAAAAACATAGGGGAAGACTTTAAAAAACCTATAGATCAGCGAAGAAGTATGAGAATGTTAAGAGAATTAAAAATTTTTTATCTCTATGGATTTAAAGAAGGAGAAGGATTTACTAAACTGTGTTACTTTAAAAATGAAGAAGAAAAAAATAAAAATTTATGTTTTGCTCATGGTGAAATATTAGAACAAATAAAAGAACTTAAAAAATCAATATTTAAAGAAATTGATCCGGAATATATAAAGTACAAGAAAAAAGAACCGGTCTTTTTTTCTCCTTATCAAATTATTCCAGTTGATTGTACAGATCCTCTCAACTTAAAAATTATAAACATTGAAAAAGTTTTAAAAGAAAAAGAAGAAGATATAAACTTTGATACAATAGAAAAAGTTGTTAAAGAAGAAAGTTTTAATTATGAAACTTTAAAAGAATTAAAATATGAAACAAAGAATGTTAAAGATGTAAATGAATTAAAAGAAAATACAAAACTTAGTGTTTTAGGTTTTTCTAGATCATCACTTGCTAAAACAGAAGCCAAATATCATTTATTTGTTCGAGATGAAAAAAATAAAGAATTTTTTATTAAAGGAAGACATTTACAAACTGAGATATTTAATATAATTTCAACTAAAGGTGAGTTAAATACTTTAATTACTCCTATTATTTTGATTATAGGAGAAAAAAAATATGATAAATTAAGAAAAAGAAGTTTTAACAGTGTGATTTTTATTTTGTCTGAAATTGAAAAAAGTGAATCATTATTAAGTAAAGATATAGAAAAAGAAGAAAATGAAGAGAATGAAGAGATAGAGGAATTAATGTGGGATGAAGAAGAGTTTAAATTGTCTTTTGAATCAATAGAAAATGAGTTAATGGATAATTAATTATTAAAAATCTATATATGTTGTTTAAAACATATAAAGATTATAATATTTCATATAATGTTTTTAAAATACTTGTCTTATTTCCTTTCCATCTGATTGAAAGTTTAGAACCTTATCTGATAGAAGAACTCCGTAAGCTCGACAACTTGCAGGAATTACATCATCAAACTTCATTTCAACTGTTATATTTGTAATTGCTGTTTTTAGAGTAGCAGTTTGTTTTGACAAATCAAAAACAAAAAGAGGATAAAGCTTACAAAAACTTAAAGGATTAATTCCAGAATTTGCTACACAAGAAGGAACACCATTAACCAAACATGAAAAATTAACTGCTGCATTAAAAGCATCCATAAAATGATTACGTTTAAAATCCATAATAAAATCCAAAGCTGGATAACGTTTTACATTGTTAAGATATACATGCATTTCAGTAGCACTTAAATTATCAAAAGTAGAAGGATCAGCTGTTTGTGCTGTTCTATCTCCTCGTTGAAAAGCAACAATTAAAAATCTTGGTTTTTCATTTGCTGCTTTCGTTGTCAAATTCCATGTATACGACGTTCCACCAACTGGCAAACCAACAGTAAAAACTTGTCTTTGATCAAAAGCCAATTTAATATTTATATTTTTTGCCATTTCATTCATTAAAATATTAAGATTGCTTATTGAAGGTTTAACTATTGGAACATACCAATAAAGATTATCCAATGTAAGTACACCTTCTGCTTCTGCACCATCTCTAAAAATTGCAGCTCCATCTGTTTTTCTTGTTAGTATCAATTCTTGCTTAACTCCATAAATCACCTTATCATAATCTTTACAAAATCCAAAAATATGAGAAAGGGGAACATTAAAAGTAAATCTTCCACTTGCTGGATTTGGTCGTCTTACATTATTATCTTCTGTATCCTGATAAAGTGAAAACATTAAATCATGGCGTGATTTAAAACCTGGATTATTCACTGTTGCGCCTCCTTGTTCACTTCCATTTTCATCATATCTATACGCATCTTTAAACCAACATAGAGATAAACCCCTTGAAACTTCAAAATCATCCATATATTCCAAAGTTCCCAACATTGTTGTTGCTTGTCCGGGTTCTTGAATAGTTTCAATCTCTTGCCCTCCCATTTCTAGTCGTATCTGATTAAACAAGTACATTAAAGCGTTATTAAATAAAGCAATTGAGGATTTATTTAAATATCTTGAACCATCTGTTTTTTTAAGTTCTCCCGAAAACTGAAGATATGATCTATGAAGATGTGTAAAAATATCTCCACTCTCTATACTGAATCTAATTTGTCCTGGTTGGTTTAACATTGCTACACCCCCTGCATTTGGAGGATATCTTCTAAATTCATACTCTTCGATTCCCTCATCGACTGCTACAGTATCATCCCATTGTAATATATCCGAACTTGTCATTTCTTATTTTATTATATATTTTTTATTCTTAAACGTGAAATTAAATTATTTTTATTCCTAAACCTCTTGTTAACCCTCTACTCAATCCATTGGAAGAAGCATCCGCTGTCATTTCTGGCTTTGGTGTTGGTTTAACCAAAGGAATAAGACCGGGATTTGTTACTTCTGCTTCAACCGTCTTTACAAGAGGTTTAAACGTTTCAGTTGCTTTAACTCCATTTTTATTTAAAAGTTGTGATATCTTCTTTTTTGCAATATCAGCAGCTTTTTCTGCTCCTTTCTTTCCCCATTTTTGTGCTTGTTTTTTACCAAAGTCTAAAGCCGCCTTTTTTCCATAATCAAAAATTTTAGGGCCATATCTTCTAAAAAGCTTTTTTGTGGTCTCCCATATTGGAGTTAACCAGTTTGCTCCGCCTTTTATATATCTTTTAGATAATCCTCTGTGTTTTACTATCATGTTTATTATTTATTTTATTTTTTCTTATGTTTTAATATGCTTTAAGATTTGTTGTTTTTCTCTTTGTGTCATTATTTTCATTCTTATCAATTCCTTGCATATTTCAACCATTTCATTCCTTACTCCAGTATTTCCAGCTTTTGCACTACCACATAATAAAGTTAATCTATCAGCCAAAGCTTCAGGATCAGATGAAAGAAATATAGTTTTATTATTTCCTCCGGCTTTATGACCCATTCCATCACGTTGTAAAATACTGTATTTATCTCCTCCAACTCCATCTTTATTATACCCATGCCATGTACTCCACCAATCACCTCCTAAGTTTCCCTTTCCTTTTTGCTTTTCATATATTGGTTTAAGAAGATTTTTCCATTTATTTGTGCCTTGAAGTTGTCTATTTGCTCCTTTTCCTTTTCTAGCCTTTAAAACTCCAGTTTTTGTTAACATTTCACTATAATCATTTACAGCATTTACATTATCTATACTCTCTTGTTTTGGATTATCTGAAAATATTAAATCCAATAATTCAGGAGTTCGTTTATAAGTTTTTCCTTCAAATTCTATATTATCTTTTTTAATTGTTAAAGGAAAGCCATCAATATTTAATACACCCTTATTAATATTTATTAAAGATTTTAGTTTATTTCTCGTTAATTCTTCCATATATTCAGATAGTTCAGGATCTCCGGCAACCTTTACTTTTTTACTATCTTCAATAGCAGGAAGAGTTGAAGAACTTGGAAGAGAAGGAAAAGCTCTACTTAGTGTTTTTGGCAATGTTTCCACCTTTTCACTTAGTCTACTTATAGGTTGACTAACAGGTTTAAAAAATTTAGCCAACTCATCCATTCTCGTTAGTTCTCCCATTTGTTCTGCACTATCTCTGCTTCTTAGATAATTTTTAAGCTCTAAATACTTTTTAACTTCTTCATTCCTGTTTCCAGGAGTTTGTATTGTATAGAATGACATGTTTAAAGTTTTTTTATTACTTAAAATATATTAATTACTTAATACATTTTATTTTTTATATCATCTCAAACATTGCCTTTTGTTCCCCCATATTACTACATACACAAGAACAACTGAAAGAAAATTTAGGAACTTTAAAATTTAAAAGGGTTGAGGTGCTGGTTGATTCCTTTCTACCAATCGGCGAAATTCTTCCCTCGCTTCCCTCTTTCCCCTTTCTATCAAATCGTTTTTTTCTTGTTCCTTCTTTTTCTTGTTTGTCTTTGTTCTTACTTCATTTTTTAATTCTTTGTACTTTTCTAGCTCCTCCATTATCAGTGTGAACTCTTCATGTGAAATTTTATTATCATTTATAGCCTGTGATATATGACTATTAACAGTATTTAATTTTGAAGTTGCAAGATGCTTTATTTCCCCGTGTTTCTCTGCTTTTGTTTTGGTTCTTCTTGTAAAAAATTTAAATGATACCGCAGTTAAACCTGAGACTAAGGCGCAAGCTTCAAGTGCTAATGTAACCGGAATTGCTACTATAGTTGAAAGCAAAGCTAAACCTCCACCACCCAAAGCAAGAGTAGCAACGCCTAACCCTGCCTCTATTCCATCTGATACATTGGAATATTTTAAAAACTTTTTTTCAAGCTTTCCCCTTTCCTTAATCTCATCTTCTAGAAACTTTTGAACATCTGAAATTTTTGTTAGTCTAAAATTTGCCCACTGTCTGACATTTCAATAATAGCAACAGGGGCTGATGGATCAGGATTTGTGTTTATTATGTTTGGATATAAACTACTATGCCTGCTTTCTTCTTTTATCTCTGTCATTTTATTAAAAGAATTTAATTCTTAAACCTTTAAAAATTTTACAAAACACAATGGGGTACACTCTGGAATAAATACCGTTGTTTTAGCAAAATTGTATAAAACAGTTTTAATATTGTCTATCTTTGTCTCACAATAAAATGGAGATTTAAATTCTAGATTTTTTTTTATTTCATCTGTGGGTAACACTAAAATCAATCCTTCGGCTTGTATAAATCCAAAATTTAATCCAATTGTCTTTTTTTCAAGGGGTTCAAGCTTTAAGGCTGACTGAGTATAAATAAGCCAAGATGTACCAGATTTTTTTAATGGTGGGTATTTTAACCCTTCTTGAGGTTTCCAATAAATTCTTTTTGAGTATGTCATCCTTTTTAAAAACTAAAAAATAGATTTAAGTATTGGGCCTAATATTGGAATACTTGATAAAAGACCGGATCCATCCTGTATACGCCCATTTTGAACAAGAAACATACCGTCACCCTCGAATTTTTCAGGAACTGCTCTAATATATAAACCTTCTCCATCACTTTGAACACTCGCCGTGTTTCCATTTTTACTAATATACATACCATCACCAAAAATAGATTTAACGGCTTTATCTGCTAGACCAGAAAGAGCACCCAAACCTAGAGCGGGAAGTACCTTTTTAGCAACTGGTAAAATGTAAGGTAGAGCTCGCGCTGCAATAGAAGCCAACTGCCCCCCTTGTTTTACATTATATCTTATTTGTGCTTGTGAAAGTTTAAGATTTACTCCCTTTTTAGAACTAAACGCCTTGTCTACTTTGTTTATTTGTGATTGAGTAAGGAAAAGTGTTCCATCATCACCAACATTAGAAGGCTTCAAATTTAAAACAACATCTGTTTTATTTTTATAAGCAGCTGCAATTTTCTTTTTTTGTTGCTCAGTCAGAGTTATTTTAGTCTCTATATAATTTGTTTTTGTCATAGTTTTTTATGTTATTAATTTATTTAATTAAATAATTTTATTAACGAATTTTAATATCCCTAATATGAAATCTAAGAGTTAAATTTTCTCCTCTAAGGTTTATTAATTCTCCGTTTTGGTCGGTTAAAGTAACACGAACGGCGTGTATTTCTTTCATCAGTAGGGGTAAATAAATGGGATAAGGAGGGCGTTCTATTATTTTATGTCCTGGGTTTACATTAGGAAAAAAACTATAAACTGTATTTCCTATACTTCCCTTTACATAAGATCCACTTGCTATATCTAAATTAACTAAAATAGAATTTACTGGAAGAATATTTACAATATGTTCACTATAATGTATACCAGATTTATACAATATATTGTTAAACCCCAAAATTCCATTAATTTGCCCTACTGGCTTGCCTCCAATCGTATGAGGTTTAAAATCAACAAGATAACCTTTTTTAATAGTCATTATAGTTTTTAGTTGATTTATATCTGGGGTTAAAATAACAACATTTTCCTCATCATTTTCATCAGTAAAAAAATTATATGTTTTCGGATCTTCAATAAACAATTTTTTTAATTCTTTTTGTATAGCATCATTTATATCAGTTAGATTATAACTTCCTGTAGGAATATATATATAAAAATACTTATCATGTGGCTTTGCCTCTATTCCAATAATAATTAAATTATTTTTACCTGTAATATTGGGAATAGAATAATAAGTTTCAAGATTGATAAGAGCAATTTCACAGGGGGTTTTTAAATTAATGTATGGATTTAAATTTGTTTTAAAATCCGTTTTTGTGTCTGATAAAATCAATTGTAATGATGTCATATTTTTTATTGAAATTTACATATTAAATAGAAAATATAAAAAATAATAAATAATAAAAATGAATACTGAAGAAATGAAAGTAAAAAAAATGAGGCAAGATATGCGTTTTTGTTTGGATTGGTTAAAATATGCAAATAGAGTAATAAAATCGAGGGATAATAGTATTTGTAAGTTAAAAAATAAAACAATTGATTTAGAAAATGAAATAAAAAACTGTGAAGGAAAGAATGGAAAACAAGTTTTTAAACAGTCTGAATGTGTTATATGTTTAAAAAATACTCCTTCTATTCTTTTTTGTAATTGCGGGCATCTCTGTATATGTGAAGAATGCGATGAATTATTTTTATCTTCTAAATGTCCAGTATGTAGAGAAAAAAATTATATTAAAAGAAAAATTTTTTAATAAAATATGAAAACAGAAATTTTAAGTGTTTTAGACAACAAGTTTATTCATTCAAAGAGAGTAGAAAATGAAATTGGCGAAACATGCACACAATTGAAGTACAAGTTTAGGACATGTCCTAAAGTAACATATGAGTGTGCAGAAATGTATCAAGAAAGGATTAAGTCTTTTTTAATGTATGAGTGGAGTAAGAGGAAGGAAGAAGAAGAAACGTTTAATATGTGGGTTAGTTGTTTGGTTGTACAAAATCAATATATACATAGATATGATGATGTATTTTTATTTGATGAGAATGAAACAGAACTATTAGAAAAGACACAGAAACTTTTTAATATTTTAAATCATTTCTATTTTCCAGATGTTGAAGTGTATTTTTTTGTAGAAGATGGGGATGATAAGAGGGAGCAGAGGATGCATTTGATAGAAGATGTAGTGAGGATGTTAAAAGATGAATTTTTAAAGAAGTATAATTTTTATAGTGTTATAGAGGAGAAGGAGGAGAAGAAAAATTAAATTAGAGTATTGTAATATGTAACCTAGAGAAAGGTTATATATTATTATTTGTGTTTAAATATTGAAACCAGTGGGAAACCATTTTTCATTAAAGTCTGGTATATGTAAAAGACAAACTAAAGTTATAAAAAATCTTGTTACATTAGGGTGAGATAGTCTAGAACTTAAAAAAAGTGTGTTACAATTTTCGAAATTAGTGGAATCAACAAGTGTAAGCAAATCACTACAAAACATTTTATTACTTTCTATAACACTAGTATGAAAGGTTAAATCTTGTTTACGTGATATTCCATTTTGTAATGTACTTTGAATTCTAATATCAAAAGATTCACTTGTACTACCTTCAAAATATATAGCATATTTATTAATTTTGAAGACAGTAGGAATTAATAACTTTGGATATCTTTCTTTACCCCCATCATATCTTCCAAAATACAAAATAGTAGGTTCAATAATTTCTCCATTAGCATCATAAGCGATAAATCCCCCAGGCGCGTTGGGTGAAGGTTGTCTATTGTTTGAATTTAAAATTTCTTCAGTTCCTACTATAGGTCCCTCTCCTTCAGCTCTTAATAAAATTATACTAGAACCCAAAAATTTAAAAATTCTTTCTTTTGATAAATCATTCTGTGTTTTTTCATCTACATATTTTTTTGTTGTTACATCATTTTCATCAGTTGGGTCCGCTAAATTTTTTATTCGATTTTTATCCATGTCTACTTCTCCTAAAGCTAGAAAGTGTCCATTTAATTTTAAAAAAGAAGGAACTAATAAATCATTTTCTTTTTTTAATTTATAAAAAAGTTTTTTATATATTTTTTTTAATTCTTCTTCATCGTTTTTTATTACATCATCTAAACTATCATATTTCTCAATAAGTTCATTAAAAAGTTTTTTATTACCATCTTTTAATACTTTTCTAGCAATTGCATACATTTTTTTTATTACTGGTTCTGCATCATCTGCTATTATTAATCCTGAATCAGAATTTAAAAACGTAAAAAATATTTGATCAATTTCATAATCGGGATTTATTTTAAAAAATTCTATTGTCCCTTTTATTCCTAATCTAAACAAATGACTTTCATAATTTTCAAGAAAGATAAAATATGATTTAACTAATTTCTCTATAAGACTTGCAAATTCTCTCTTTTTAATTTCCTTTTCTATATTTTCAATTTTATCATTTACTAAAATTCTTATCCTATCCGTTTCCTTTTTTCTTTTTTGATCTTCTGCTGTAAGTTTGCTAACTTTTTCATCAACATAATCCTTATTCACCGCATCTTCTCCATCAAGTGCTCGTGCTAAATTTGTTATCTTTTTTACCCCCATATCTAATTCACTAGAAGCAATAAAATGTCCATTTACTTTCGTAAAAGGTATTGTTTTTAATTTTTCATCCACATATTCCTTGTTCACCGCATCTGTCAAAAAATTAGGCGCCCCAAGTTGTTCTATCGTTTTCCCATCCATTAAAATAGTTTGTTTTGATTTGATATATTCTCCTTCTCTTTCGAAAGCTTTTAAATCTTTTTCATCCACATATCTCTTGGTAACTGCATCATCATAAACTTGAGGATCTCCCACATTTTTAATCCTGTTACTATTCATATCAATAGCATCTATTGCCTGAAATCCTCCATTCCTTCTAATCAACCCAGTTTCTATATTATTAATACTATCATCTACATATTTTTTATTGCTTGCATCTCCCGCTCCCGTCGGAGTATTTAAATTTGTAATCTTCTTAAAATCCATATCTAACCCGTGAGTTGTTGTATAATACCCGTTAGTTTTAGTAAACGGTGTCTTCTGATCTACATACTTTCTATTAACCCCATCTCCCGGATTTTCCGGATCTCCTACATTTATTAATTTCTTTCCTTTCATATCTCCAAAATCAGCAGAGTTTCCATTTCCAGCTCCGCCTCCTGGTTGTAATCTTGACACTCTATCTACTGCTTCTTTTGTTTCCTTTGCTTCATCTTCTACTTCTTTAATTCGATCTTCAAAAAACTCTTTCATTTCATCAACATATCCCTTACTTACAACATCGGTAACCTCTACAGGATCTGGAACATTACGTATTGTCTTTTGTTTCATGTTGATATTCCCCCTCGCATTAAAAGTTTTTTGGTTTCTCGTATTGAAAGCTTGGTTTTTCTCTAGTTCTGTTTTAATTTTGTCTAATTCAGCAGGATCAACTCCTGCAGCTGCAGGTTGAATATTAGCCGTTTTTTCATCAACATACTTCTTGTTACTTACTTCATCTTCTCTTGTTGGATCTGGCACTCCGAAAAGTCTAAAATTATTGAGATTTAAATTAGTCTCAGCTGAATAAAATCCATCGTTTCCTTTTTTTAATGTCTCACCCGTTACTTTTTTCAACTCTTCATCCACATACTTCTTATTCGCTGCTTCCCCATCTGCTGTTGGTTCTCTCAACCCTCCCAATTTCTTTTTACCCAAATATATATGTTCCTTAGCAACAAACCCCCCATTTTTACGTTCCCATACATTAGCTTCATCTACATAACCAACTGTTGCCACATCTTCCGGTAAATCTGGAAATCCTACATTTTCTATTTTGTTTCCTTTCATGTTAATCTTGTTCTTTGCCACAAAATCCCCTCCTTCCAAATTAAACGGGTTTTTAGCTTCTAATTGTCTCCTTCTATTTTCTACTAATGTTTCCGTAAAAATTTTATTACTTGCATCCTTTTCATTCACCGGCATAGGCAACCCCTCAATTTTAAAATTTAACATATCAATATCTCCCCGTGCTTTGTGTTTGTCTGTATTCAGATAAAACGGGTTGTGTCCTTCTAAACTTTGTTTTACATCATTTGCTGTAATATCTGTATATAATTTATTAGCTGCCTCTCGGTTATCAGTTGGCATGCCTAAATTAAGTAATCTGTTTTCATTCATATCTAAATCTTTAACAGCCGCATAACCCCGCCCAGGTAATCTTCTAAAAAAACTGTGTCCTTGGCTGCTATCAATATAATTTTTAGTTGCTGCATCTTGTCCATCCACAGGATCAGGAAGATTTTTTATAGCTTGTCCTGACATGTCTATTTCTCCTGTAATTTCCCCTCCTTCTTTACTTAAAAAATTATCAATGATAAAAGGCAATGAAACAATTTCATCCTCTATATCTAAAATTTCTTTTTCTATTTTTCCAAACTTTGTAACTGGATAACTCATTATTTATATTTTATATAAAATTTTTTTCTTTTAAACCCATTAAATGATTTACAACGGGTTGGATATGATAACCTTCATTTAATTTTTCTAAAACATGAATACATAGATGCCCACATATAACAGTGCTTGGATCTTGTATTTGATCTGATGAATACAAAATCGGACTTTTCATATATTTTTGAAACTCAAGAGGAGGTGGTAATCCGTAACTATCAAAATAAAATTTAAGCTTTTTGTTTCGATGCCAACAAGTCCAATGTGTTCCGGGGCCTTTGTTATCATCAAGATTTAAAATTCCACATTCATACATATTAGGTTTTTTAGGTAAAGCATCACGTGAAAACACACCGCGCCATCCTTTTAAATTTTTACATATGTCTGTAAGTTCGAAATTGTTTAAAGATTTAATAGGAAGAGTTTTAACAGTTTTAGAGATGTTAAGACCGCCGGCGGATTGTTTTTTTTCTTCTTTCTTCCTGTCTCTTTGCTTTTGTTTCTTTATCTTTTGTCTTTCTGCTTCTTTTTGTACCGCTTCCATTCCTTCTCTGACTTTTTGCTTAATCCTTGGTTTATCAAACCCCATCCATTCTTGAAAACCAAAACGTGATTTTTGTATTTCAGGTCTATAAAACGCTCCTATAATATGGTGTCCTTCTGCATCACTTAAATAATACGTTGTAGGATTTGTATTTTTTATTTCACGAATTTTAAATAATTCCATCGTCCAATTAGGAGTAAAACCCTTTTCACGTAACGTGTCGCCTTTTTCTCTTGCTATTCTTACAAGGTCCCCCTCTTCTATTTCTTCTCTCTGTGTTGTATAATCTTTTCTAAATTTTCTCGGTTTGGCGTTTTCAAAAAATCTTTTATAGATCTTTTCTTCATTTTTTGGATTGCTGGCTTGTTTAGGATTATACTCATGTTTAAAAACTGAATGATCAGTTTTATTATACTCCTCAACTAAATACTGAAGATGAGGTATATAATCAGTTGAGTTATTATCTGTCATCCATCGCCCTATTTTATTTTTTATCGTTTTAATAAAACTCTCAGCTAATGAAGTTTTACTTTTTCCTTCTGTATGATACATTTCAATATCCCCTTTTAATCTTATTTTATCTTCTTTGGCCTTTTCTGGGTGAAGTATAGGACAGTATGTATTAATATGTTGTGTCAAACCACTTTGATTTTTTAAATAAACTCCACAATGAGGACACTGAAAATCAGTTTTGGGGTTTTCTTTACTTTTATCTATCAATCCCGTAAACTCACCCCCTCTGTCTGTCCATATTTTTTTAGGCTTTCTATTTGATGTTTTAAAAATTTCTTCAAATGCCTTAGCTACACTATTAGCTTTTTTATCAGGTAAAACACGAATCCACGCATATCTACTAAAAACATCAACAACAACTAAAAAGTTATTTAAATTTTCTATCTGTTTTTCACTGGCTGTTTTTTTTGGTTGTATGTTTTTTAAAGCTTTTCGCTCTTCTATTTCTTCTTGTCCTTTAGCTTCTCCTATTGTTACATTTTTAGGCATAAACATTAAATCAGCAGCCCAAGTGTCATCTATATTTTTAACTATTACTCGACGAGTTGAAAAATTTCGTCTTACTGGTCTGTGGAGTTCGTCACTCAATGACACGGGCGACTTTTTTTTTTATTCTCTCCATCAATTCCCATACCAAAACGTTTTTTTAGACCAATTATTGGATATATAAAACCTCTTGCTAATTTTTCACGTATTGTGGGATTATAAATACCTTTTAGTTCTTTTAACATTTCAGAATCTAAAATATTACGCGTAGCAGTATCTGTATGTTTCATATAACCTATATCATGTTTATAACAAGCTTCATCAACGCGATTAATAGGTTTAGACCAAGATTTAGGAGTTAGATCTGAATTTAAACGCTTGTTTAACTTTGTACCTGGACCACAGAAATTATAACCGGGTAAATGCATTTCCACAGGAAGATTATTTATAAAATCATTTATTATACCTTTGCCTTTTTTTTTTTTATTTGCTCCGCTACTTGCTCCGCTATTTGCTCCGCTAGATGAACCGGGTAAAAATTGCGTTTTTTTAGTTCCACAAATTGAACAGGTGCCTCTAAGAGCAGACCTTCCATTTTTCATTGTTTCCCTTGTTTCATTTTTTGTATCTGTCTTTTTTCGACACTTTACACAATAAATCAAAGTCATATTTATTTTGTTTTTAAAAAAAAATTGTTTAATTAAGTAAAAAAAGAAAATATAAAAAATGACAACAAAAAATAAAAATAATAACGCAGTTGTTGATAGATCAATGGATATATTTTTTGGTAATATGAGTAAGGACTTAGATTATTACGGTAAACTAATGGGAGAAACAACACAAGAAGCTTATTTATATGATGTAGATGAAGAAAATCAAAAAGAAATAGATGACTGTTATTATACATATAGAAAAATGGAAGAATTTTATAGAAAACTAAGTAATAAATATTTGGAAAAAATTAATGAAAAACCATTTTTTAGCTATAACATACGTAGTAAAACAGTAGATAATTTATCAAAAGGAATAGATGATATATCACCTGATAGCTTTCCTTTAATTTATGGTAAAGTTTGGCATGATTTTAAGTGTGATATGGGGGATAATTTAATGATATTAGATGAATTAATAAGAGAAAAGGAAGAAGAAAATGAAGAAGAAATGAATATTTGATAAAGCATTTATTGACATGTTAATATTTTTTTCTTATTTTAGTTTTTTATTTTCTAAAATAAGAAATCATGGAAATTAAAAATTATAGCTGTAGCCTCAATAAGACAAAAAGAAAAAATAATCCAATGTTACCTAAAAGTATTAGAGGTTTGATAATAGGAGAAAGTGGGTGTGGGAAAACAACAACTCTTTTAAATCTTTTACTTCGTTCTGGCTGGCTTGATTACGACCATTTATATATATTTGGTAAGTCAATGAAACAACAACCAGAATATACATTATTAAGGAATGCTTTAGAAACGGGATTATTTAAAGAAACAATAAATGGATTATTTGAAAACATGGCAGAAATTGAAAACAGAGATATTAACATAAATGATTTAATTAAAGAAGCAAAGGAACAGCAAGGGAAAAAAGGAACTAAAATAACTCCATGTTTTAGTGAAACAGACGAGGAGGTTCCAGATCCTCGGGATTTGAGTAATAAAAATAAAAACTTAATGATATTCGACGATTTGTTAAAAGAAAAACAAGACGCCCCAGAAAAATATTATACTAGGGGGAGACATAGTAATACAGACTGTTTTTATTTATCTCAGTCTTTTTTTAGTTTACCTCGACATACTATAAGAGGTAATTCAAATTTTATTATTTTATTTGATCTACCTGATAGGGATATTATGAATATATATACAGATTATGCATCAAGAGATATGACACTAGAAGAGTTTAAACATTCTTTATATACATGTTGGGCAGAGCCTTACAGTTTTGCTGTTATCGATAGATCAAGTCCAAGAGACCAAGGAAAATATAGGCATGGATTTTCTAGGTTTTATGTGCCGATATATGAACCAATGCCACAGCAGTTTATAGAAAATTAAATAATAATAAATATGAATATTATATTACCTGTTGTTTTTGGTAATATAATAAAAAAATATTATGAACGATAAAACAAAAATAATAATATATAATAATAACGCCAACCCATCCGAAAACAACCCACCCCTTTTTTATGTATATTATATTTTTTTAAATTAAAACAATTATTAAAACAATTCTTGTAAATCTTTTTTAAAATACTTTTGTATATTTTAAAAAAATGAGTAAGCAAGACATCAGTTATTGAATGTATATAAACAGGAGGAACAAAACACCCTTAATTATTTTTTACTCTTCAAATAGTGAAATACTATCTTCCCTCAATTGTTTATAAAGCTCATCTTCATAAGCCTGTTCTTCAACTTCACTATTTGTATAACTTTGAACCAAAACACTTAATACTTTAATTGTTATACCACTATGAGTAGTTTGTAGTCTTCCGTTAATTTCGCTTTCCTTTCTCCAAAATCCAGACACTTTTAATGTATATACTCCCTTATTAATTCTATCATAGAGAAAATCGGCGTTATCAATTGGTTTAAAAGTTTTATCTTTATCCAATTGAGTAAAAAACGAATCATTAAATCTTTCAAGGTCTATTTTACATTTTACAAAACCTTGGCTTTCATAAGTATTTAAAATATTTTCTACTTGGTAACTTTCAGCTAGTTGATCCATACTATCCGTATCAATTCTTTCAAGAAGACTTCCTATAATTTCTCTGAACATATCATTATACTCTATATTAATATACTTGTTAACACCAAATGTTAAAAGTGTTGACTTGTTTTTTGGGGTTCCAGATACTACATTTGTAAATATCCCACTTCTATTATTTTGTTTAATGTCAGTGAAATAAATTTTATCTGTCTTCTTCTCTCCCTTAATGGAACTTTCAGAACCGATGGAAATTGAAGAAACAACAGGGGTTACCGGATTAATCTCTTCCGCTTCCTTTTCTACTTGTTCGATACGTTCAATCTGTTCCGATGTGAGATTTTCCGTATCATTAGTTGTTTGTCTATCTCTACTATCTCTGTTATGCTTTCTTGGCATTATTATTATTTTTTAAATTAAGATTTTTTTACTTAAATTAAAAAAAAAATGAGCCAGTTTTATAATTTTGACCTTAAAAACAATATATTAAGGGCAAGTAAAAAATCAGGGGGGTCCGGAATAATAAAACAAAAACAATTTTTAAAAGAAAAATCTTCATTTACTCTTAAACACATCGCTTTAAACGGTTATTTTAAACAGATAGAATTAAATCCACCTAGACGTTTTAATATTCTGAGTATGGAAAGCTTTTTAAAAAATAATAAATCCTTAGCTTTAGAATCATTAAAAAAGAATGCTAACACAAAAGCTATATTATGTGCTTCGGCTAAAATGACAGATGGGGAAAATGAAAGGATTTTTTATTTTAAAAGCAAACCCCATAAATTATTAGCTTGGAACAACAAAGAAAAAATTTTTAATAAAATGTTTCAAGAGATATTAAATAATTTTTATGCTAAAAGTTTTGAAGGCTCAGGTTGGACATTTAAGAGTTTTGAAAAAGTGTGTATAAACTATGGAAAGTATACAGGATTTAGAGGGGGATGTGGGGATAATAAATTACCTGAATGGATAATGGTAAAAAAAGCCGTAATATGTATAATATCAGGGGATGATAAATGTTTTTACTGGTGTATCCTGAGACATTTTAATCCGAGAGAAAAAGACAAAGGAAGAGTAACAAAAGATTTAATAAAAATATTTAAGGAAGAACCAAATAAATACGCTGATTTTACAGGTATTAATTTTCCTACATCATCCTCAGATTTAGAAAAATTCCAAGATAAAAACCCACATATTCATTTAATAATATTTGGAGTTGATAGTATAAACAAAAGAACCCCAGTAATATTTGATGAATTAAATAAAAAAGGTAAACCAATTTATTTATTATATTATGAAAATCATTATTATTTAATTCCCGATTTATCCCGTTTACTTTCTTCTCAATTATCTAATTCAAACGGAAAAGTTCATTTTTGTTATAAATGCCAGAGATCATTTAAAGAAGTGGAAAAATTAGAAGAACACGAAGAAAAATGTAATGATATAACCCTGTTAGAATTGCCAGAAGAAGGAAGTGAAAAAGAATTTATAGAGTTTAAACCAAAGAAAGACAAACCACCGAATATTACAGTTTACTTTGATTTTGAGAGTTTGTTAGTTGAAGATAAAAACCCTGAAGGAAACCGACTTAATAAACACATCCCCTCGGCTTGGTCTTTTTTTATTGTTTCAACAGATGAACAAATTTATAAAAGCCGTCCATTCTCTCATGTTATTAAAAGAAAAAATGAAGACGTCGCCGGACTGTTTGTTCAAACTTTGATAACAGAGATAGTAAAAGCGAATGCTTGCTTTGTCAACGAGGGGAAAGCAAGCAATCTGACTCCCGTATTATGTCATAATTTAAGTGGATATGATAGCCATTTATTTATAATTAAACTGGCAGAGTATAAAGGGCGGATGAGTGTTTTACCATCTTCTGAAGAAAAATATATATCTTTCAGTAAATATTGTTATGTAAACAATAAAATACATGAAATAAGATTTTTAGATAGTTTTAAATTTTTCTCTTCTTCATTGTCTAAGTTAGTAAAAGAAACGAACCCGGATAAGTTTTATTATACCCCGTTAAATTTTCCTGATATACCATTAAAACTATTGTTAAAAAAGGGTATCTATCCATATGAATTTATGAATGATTACGAAAAAACAAAATTGACTGTATTACCCCCTATAGAAAATTTCTATTCAAAATTAGAAAAAAAGGGAATAAGTGAGGATGATTATACACACGCTTTAAATGCTTGGGACGCTTTCGGTTGTAAAACATTAAATGATTATCAGAAGAGCTACTGTGAACTTGACGTTTTGCTTTTGGCGGATGTGATGGAGAACCTAAGAAAAACAAATAAAGAAACGTACGGATTGGATCCTTTTTTTTATGGATACACAACCCCCGGTGCTTCATGGAATAATATGTTAAAGTTCACTAAACAGAAAATTAAATTAATAACAAATAGGGACATATACGAAGATTTCGAAAACGGAATAAGAGGGGGTGTTTCAATGAGTGTTTGTAGATATGCTAAAGCAAATAATAAATATTTAAGTGATTATAAACCGAATAAGCCGAGTAATTTTATATTTTACATTGATAAAAATAATTTGTATGGGGAGGCTATGAGTGAATTATTACCTTTTGAAATTGAAAGAAAGCTTACAAAGAATGAATTTAAAAAA
Source organism: Tridacna gigas (assembly GCA_945859785.2). Lineage (NCBI taxonomy): Eukaryota > Metazoa > Mollusca > Bivalvia > Cardiida > Cardiidae > Tridacna > Tridacna gigas. Next base: position 42,377,094 of record OX244030.2, on the reverse strand, counting down.
TGGAGAAAATTTTACTGTGCCTTAGTTTGTGATTTAGAAATACCAAAAGATAAAAAGGATGAATTAAAAGAATATCCACCAATGCCTGAACATTTAAAGATTAATGGAGTTAATAAACTCATTGCTAACTTGAAAAATAAAAAAAATTATTTAGTGTATAGTGAGTTATTAAAGTATTATGAAAAACTGGGAGTGAAGATAAAAAAAATACATCGGGGTTATGTGTTTAAAGTTTCAAAATGGCTTGAGCCGTATATAACGAATAATTCAATTAAAAGATCAGAAACAAAAGATGAAACAAAACAAAACTTTTTTAAACTTTGTAATAATGCTATATATGGAAAAACAATAGAAAATCCGAGAAAACGAAGTAATGTAGAAATTATAAACACAGAGAAGAGAGCACAAAAATTATTAATGTCACCCGAGTATATAGATTATAAAGTCTTTTCAGAAGATCTGGTAGCCGTGACAAGAAAAAAAACTTTAGTATGTGGGAATAAGCCAATATTTATAGGCTTTTGTGTTTTGGAATTATCAAAGTTGAAGATGTACCAGTTGTTTTATGATTATTTAAAACCAAAATTTGGAGATCGTGTTAAATTGTTATATACAGATACCGACAGTTTTATTTTAGATATACAGAGTGAAGATATATACGAAGAAATGAAAGAAGACGTTAATAAATGTTTTGATACTTGGAAATACCCAAAAACTCACCCGCTCCATTCAATGGAAAATAAAAATAAATTAGGATTTTTTAAGGATGAAACGAAAGGGGTACCTATAAAAGATTATGCCTCGACTTGTTCTAAGTCTTACGCTTATAGAGTAGATAAAGAAGGAAAAATAGAAGAAACGACAAAGTTAAAAGGAGTTGTTGAAGCGTGTTTAAAAACTGGAGATATTTGTTTTGATGATTATATAAATTGTATTTTCAACAATGAAGAAAAACATGTAAGTTATATGAATTTTAAAAGTGTCAATCATGAGATATATACAGAGGATTTAAAGAAAATAGCATTAAATCCAAATCAAGATGTAAGGGTTGTATTAGAAGATGGAATAAATACTTTACCAATTGGTTATTATTCAGATGAAGAAGAGCTAGAGCCGTAGGTGAGAGAAAAGAGCCGGAGCCGAAGGTGAGAGGATAGAAGAACACGAATAAATAATTAAATAAAAAAAAAATTAAAAAAATAATAATGTTTAGTCCTAGTGAAAAAGAAAAAAAATTAATGAGTGAAGAAATTTTAAAAGAAATCTTCGATAAACAAGAAGACCTGGTACAATCTGCAGTAATAGAACAAGCGGTGAAAGTTTTAAAAAAAAAAGTATTTGAAAAGTTTATAGACGATACATTCGATCTATTGGTAAATGGGAATACTAAATATTTGTTGAATAGAAAAAGAAGAACTATTCAAGAAATGGAAGAAGAAGAAGTCAGAGTATTATGTGCAACATGTCTTACTCATAGTATAGCAAGTTTTGGAGCGCGGTATTTGTGTGGAGGTGAACCTCTAGTTTTGATTTAACATAAAAAATATTATTTAAAATATGGGAAATACAATTGATCTACTCAAACAAGAACTTTTAGATGATACTTTAAATGATGAAAAGAGAGAGTGGATAAAAAAGCAGATAAAATCTGAAGAAAGAATTTTTTATTTACGAATGTTAACTGAACGTGAAAAATTACGTAATTTCCTCCATTTTAGATATGGAGAACGAGTAAAAGAATTAATAACTGATGTATACATTCAACATTTAAACAGTGTAATATTTAATAAGTTCGTTGAAAATGTAAATGAAATTATAAGAATTAAAAGCAGTGATAGTTTGTTAAAAGAAGGAGAAGTAAATATTGCTGATATGAAAGGGGAGGAAGTCGAATTAATAATACGTGATTGTTTGGAAGATACGGTACTTAAGTTTAGAGATAGGCATATAAAAGACGGTGAACCTTTGATATTGAAAGATTATAATGCATATATATAATATATGAAAATATATATACATTTTTAAAATTTTTTTTTGCAAAATTGTACATATTACTATATGAGTACATTTGCGAATGCAATGCAAAAAAATTTTATAAATCAATTACGACATAAAAAAAGAGAGTACAAGCGCAAAATATAAAAATATGCGTATACATTAAATAAACAGAAGCGCGTTTTTGAGAAACCCCATTTTTAGCGGCTTTTTCATATTTTCCCCCTATATATTCAATCACTCGCAAGGCACTCCGTGCCATGCTCGAGAATTTCCCCCTCCCCCTCTAATTTATAACTTATAAATCAAAATATCCGAGAATCTCAGTTAATCGAGAATATCAGTTAATCGAGAATCTCAGTTAATCGAGGTAGTCAGTCATTGGAGAATGTCAGTTAATCGAGGTAGTCAGTCATTGGAGAATGTCAGTTAATCGAGGTAGTCAGTCATTGGAGAATGTCAGTTAATCGAGTTCGTGAGTTCGTGAGTTCGTGAGTGTGAAGCTTACGCGAAGCTTACGCGAAGCTTGACGGAGGGAGTGAAACGAGCGGAGTGTGAAGCTTACGCGAAGCTTACGCGAAGCTTGACGGAGGGAGTGAAACGAGCGGAGTGTGAAGCTTACGCGAAGCTTGACGGAGGGAGTTCGTGAGTGTGAAGCTTACGCGAAGCTTAACGGAGGGAGTTCGTGAGTGTGAAGCTTACGCGAAGCTTGACGGAGGGAGTTCGTGAGTGTGAAGCTTACGCGAAGCTTGACGGAGGGAGTTCGTGAGTGTGAAGCTTACGCGAAGCTTGACGGAGGGAGTGAAACGAGCGGAGTCATGCGAGCTTATGCGGTAATGTGAGGGATGAAAATATAGAAATAAGCGCGACTTGCCCATTTTTGCGCGGGTTTTGCGTGAGAAAATATTAAAAAAAGAGGGGAGCGGGTTTTTTAAAAAATATGGGTTGAACCATGAAAGAAGCATAAAAATAAAAAACCCGCGGGAATATTTTGCGTACAAGGCTTTGTTTATTTAATGTATACGCATATTTTTATATTTTGCGCTTGTACTCTCTTTTTTTATGTCGTCACGTGGGCGCTGCGCTGGGTATTTTCAACACGTGGTTTTATACACTATAGTAAAATATAGCGTTCAATATGGATGGAAAAATCTCTGAACAGAGGGTATATTGTAAGATTCGAGCACAGCTCGGGTTTCCGCCAACAGAAATTCATGCTGATTTGCAAAAAGTTTATGGGAATGGTGCTTTAAAAAATGCTACAGTTTGCAAGTGGGTACGTCGTTTTAATGATGGTTGGGAGTCAATTGAAAATGACCCTCGGGTGGGTAGGCCGGTTTCCGTTTTGACGGAAAAGAACGTTGCTACTGTGAAAACGTTAATTGAGGAAGACGCACGTTATACCGTGCAAGAGATAGAAGAATTAAGTGGCATTCATTCGTCAAGTGTTTTGAAGATCTTACGTGAACGACTTGGGCTACGTAAGATCTGCGCGCGCTGGGTGCTCCATTTGCTCACTGACGAGCAGAAACAAAGTCGGGTTAGACTTGCATCGCAAGTTATAGAAAAATATGATAAATGTGACCCACGTCGTTTGGAAGAGATAGTTACAGGTGATGAAACCTGGATCTATCATTTTCAACCCGATTCTAAGGCTAAAAATAAGGCTTGGGTTTCATCTGAGGGCGACAGACCTGTCGTTGCGCGCCGTTGCAAAACATCAAATCGCATGTTGTATGCGATATTCTTTGATTCGAAAGGTCCAGTCCTTCAAATTCCAGTCCCGAAAGGTAGTTCTGTCACTGGAAAGTTTTACAGAGAAAGTGTTCTTACTCAACTTGTTGATTTCTATCAGAAACGCAGACCGCGCACCGGTGTCCGCGGCATCAAATTACTCCATGATAACGCACCGGCCCATAAATCCGCTACGGTACAGGAATATCTGAAAGAATCTGGGCTCGATGTCTTAGATCATCCCCCATACAGCCCTGACCTGTCCCCCTGTGACTTTTGGTTGTTCCCAAGACTAAAGGAAATGCTGGCAGGGCACCGTTTTGAATCCCGTTGTGGTATAGGCAGTGCGGTCTACCAGTGTCTGCAACATATACCTAAAGAGGACTACCGGGCGGCGTTCCGGAAATGGGTAGATCGGTGTAAAATGTGTGTGGAGGCAGACGGGGCATATTTCGAAGGTCTTAGATAAATAAAATTTTGATATTTCAAGCGGTTTTAAAAAGACCGCCCTACTCTACGAACTTAAAAAGTGTCCCTCGTACGTTTGCGTTTCCGCATAGATGTATAGTGTTCCTATGTCCTCTAAACTGCCTAGATCCCTCAGTCTGTGTTTTCCTTGTTTCGAGCATGCCAACGGATAAACGTGGCACCTCCCATACAAATTAAAAGTCCAAACACTATTAGTTTACGGACTATCACTAAGGTACTCAAAGACTTTGAGTGATCAGAATAATAAAAATACTGGGAGAGACAGCGACGGATAGTAAAATGTGCATTTCTTGGACTACTGTCCGAAAGACTAACATTTGGTTCCACCGAGGAGACGACACATGTTTTGGCATGTCTATGGTTAGGGTCATGTTTATTTCATGGTTCGGGAGCGGCTATAGGACGTAATTCTTTTTGACAGCATATTATGAACTGCACAGGAACTTTTTTCCTCCAGTTTAGACAGAACAGAAACGTTCACCGATAGTAAAGGCCAAATATTGTGATTTCAAAGATTAATCCGCGGATGAAACATCGCCTATCACACATTGTAGAACCAAGATCAGCATTTATTTCGCCAGAACGTCGCATAATACCGGTATTCTTCACATGCCACTGAGCCAGCTACGTTCCCACATAACAAACGTCGAAACGATGATAAGCGGTAAGAGATTTGGATTGTTTGGTATTTTGACTCCGCTCTCAATAAAATCACGGCGACAATATTTTCAGATTTTGATAAAATGAAGTTTTACACCGCTTCCAGCATTATTTCAGCTATATCACGGCAAAAGCTTACATACCGTATTCGTCTATCTCCTGGGTTTCACCAGCGCTGTGCAAGGTTCTGAGGAGTTTAATCCAAGGTTACTCCCACGAAAAATCCAGTGCTTCTAGTTAGGCTCGAACTCAGGTAATGAGTCTTACACTGAGCAACGTAGTATCCCATTTTCGGATGTAGTGATGTAAATATTATTCTGCTGCAAAGCGGGAGTCAAGTGCACAGAAGTCTGATCTTGAATCTACACTGTCCGATATAATAAGATTTATTCGGGCGGAAAGAGCTTTGAACTCGCAATTTTTTACTTTTTTGAATCGGCTATTCATGTTTGTGTTTATTTAATTTTCAGTTTAACCCGTTACCGCACAATCTCTAGTTTTAACGACCTTGAGAAAGAAACCTTTTAAAAAATATGGTAAAAGGAGAAAAACCTTGTAACCAGCATTTTCTCTTTTTCCCTCTACGATTTCTACCATATTACAGACAAATTTCATCACTTAAGCCACATCAAAATTGTCGTCCGAAATACATGTACTTTCAATTTGGACATGTCTTTTTATATTTCGGTGAAGGGCGACGAGGGCTGATTGAAAAGTTGTGAGCCTTGTATTGAAGGAGGTAAGCAGGGGTGTCCTATTTCACCTATGCTATTCCCTGACTATGTAAGACTATGTAACCAAAGACTGGTGCCATTTGGCCAATTTATGTCGATGAGATAGCCCTCTAAAGTAAACAAGGCCAGAGACTTGCAAAAATGACAAATTCGCTGAAAGAGCAGTGATTCAGTGTTTACTAAGGAAAGGTGTAGCACCTATGGATATCCATAATGACAAGGTAGCAACACTAGGGAATAATACGAAGACAATGCCCCTTTTCACAAGACTGTCTTTTCCATAGGCTGCCATCAACGATTGTGGCTTTGAACTGATTGAGCATCCGTGTTTTTCTCATGATCTCGCGCTATCAGACTTTCATCTAATTCCAAAATTGAAGAAGGCCATTTCTGGCACCCGCTTTCGGTCAGTTGATGACGTCATGCATGCAATGGAACACTTTACAAAAGGTCAAGAAAATGACTTCTTTAAAAGTGGTATGAAACTTTAAAATCGCTAGCAAAAGTGTACAGATACTGCAGAGGATTATGTTGAAAAACAATGAAATATGTTCGCCAAAAGTCAAAGACTTACATATGAGGCTCACAACATATTTCAAATGGGTGTTTTCACAGTCGTTCTGCTGCATATTCGTTTCGAAGGGTAATGAGTTCATCTTTAAAAAAAAGCTCAGCAGCAAATCTGAATATTTGCTTGAAAAACTAGAAAGGCTGCCACCAGTGTGCCAAGGATAAACTGATTCTAGCTAATACAGAAATACAGAATGAATAAATGAATGAATGTTGTTTTATGGGGTATCGACAGCTCAGGTCATTTAGCACGCGTGTCCATGGGAAAAAAAGATGATAAAATGGAATTATTTGAAAGATTTTCAGGAATAGCAAATACTACAAACCAACAGATAAATTTAGGTTTTATCATGCTTGAATGGCCAAACTTTCGCTGTGTATAAATTTGCAAGTGAAATTTTGATGACTAATCCCGGATTCTGTCTGGGTTGGGCCGCTGTTAATAAAACTGTCGAATAAATCTTTGAATGGTCTGTCGACATGTAGAAAATTTACAGAAAAGCTATTCAAAACGTTTCGATTCAGGTCAGCCCGCACGGGCAGGGGACTGGGCAAGCAGACCTGAGTCGATACTTTTTTCAAATGCATTTAACCACGTTTAAGGCATCTTTATATGCATAATACTAAGCACGTAGTCACATAATTTGAATCTATTTTGTCTAAATACTGCCTGAACCTCGAGGATGAAGGGTCCTTAATCATGCAGAAAATTTACGAAGAACAACAGGTTCGACTCATGTCAGCTTGTGCGGATGCGCAGACTGCAATGGTTGACATGGGTCGATACTTTTGCAGATTCATTAAACCAACAATCAGAAGGCATAACGCAGGTAATTATGTAGCATGGAAATAACCGACACACTGTTTAGACAATTTGCATGAGGGTTTAAACTTGTGTAGAAGTCATGAAAATAAAATGTCGGATGCCGCAGTCTCGGACGCTTTGGTGAGAAAGGTTTCTTTACATCTTGACCATTCGGTTTTTTATCCATCACAATGCGCCCGATGGCCGAGTATCGGTACTCTAAGAATGAATAATTATTTTATTATGCTTGTTTCGTGTGGCGACACTTGGTATCACGTTTCACAGTTGCCAGATATTAAATGGAAAAAAATGTGGTGAAATATGTTATTTCCCATGTGTCTCTGGGATACATTATGTGTCAGGCGGCGTTTTTAAAAGCATTATTTACAAGCGCACTGTTATGGTCACGTCGCTTCTCTTTCACCGCCAAACTAGACCGAAGATACTTTTGCGGAAGGTGCAGGTCAAGACCTGACTGCACAAAACGTGGAGTCTGATTACGCATCTACAGCCACGACTTTCTTGCCAAAACTACTTCGAGAGGTTTCAACAGATTAATGTAGATATACAGAAGCCATCGCGCGGTGACAATGACACATTTGCTTTCACCCTATCACTCTTTCCCAGACTGAGAAATTTTAGACTTGTGCATACCGAAAGCATTTGCAGACGTCAAGTAAAATATTGCTTAAATGCAAGAACTTTTTAATGGGCAGAAAGGCTTGTTTGAAAAGTACAAAATGCAATTATCGGCACTTTCAAAGCCGTCTTTCTCAAGGTCGTGAAAACAAGGGATCGTTTGGGGAAAACAATACCACTTGTTTTAAGCAGGGGTCAAAGTGGTTATAGGGCTCATCAGATGTTTTTTTTTTTTCGAAATGGGTAATTCGAAATTAAAGTCGACAATTAAAAGAGAAAAAAAAAAAACTGTTAGACACAATGAAATTTCCAATTGCTCGCTCATTTGCCCACAATTAACTCGATGAAACACAATCTGAAAGCAAAACAGAAACCTATGACCGTCTCCAATTGGTATTGCACGGCGATATATGTCTAAAAAAATCGCTTTTCTGTTATACTATTTCCCTTCCAAACCGTCGATGCACTGGACACAGTTAGTGAGTAGTGGGGCCAAATCATAAATGAGCCATGCTCTAGCAAAAAAGGGTTTAATACATTTACGTGAGGCATGGTACGTACCTATCAAGCCATCACATAAATATGGATCCATAATAGCCACTTTTTTAACAAACAACTTAGTCACGAGGTAGAATGGTCCGTGGACATACAGAAAACTGACCCAAACTCAGGCAGATTTTTTATTTTATATAAAACACGTAGATGGTATAGATAAACAAAAATCAAACCGCTTGTGTTATGCAGTCTGATCTTTTTCTATGACGTCCGTAAAAGCCAGTGGTTTCGGCTGACTAGTAGAGCACCGATTATGACTGTCAAAAAAAAAAAGCTCCGAAAGACACAACCATCAAGCAATTATATGTCAAAATCAAAATGTTCCGATAATCTTATTGCGATTATGTGTACATAGGAACAAAATTCTAAATCTCACTGAAATGTTAGTTTTATTTATTTATTATCCGAACATCTGATAGAAATAGAAAGAAAAGTGATATATCAAGCTTCATTTTCTGTCGTGGGTGGCCTTGGTGCAATAAAGAACAGTTTAGAGTATTTACTATGATGATAAACTTTTATAAACTTACACAAATCAGGATTTAAATAATAAATCAAAGCGCTGAAAGCACTGGTGTGGCATTTGTCAAGGGAGCCATTGTGTGGAATTAATAACTTGAAAAATAAACCATAGAAATAGTTTCAAAGTATTCGCTTGAAAGTCAGCCTATCATATAGTCATGCACAATCCAATAGAGTAGCATGCAATCTTGTGGGACGAACAAGTCCTGGCGAACAAGCCCTGGTACGAAGAAGCCCAGGAACAAACTGGTTTGTGACGAACAAGCACGGAATCGGGCGGTCAAGAACCAAAGATTGTGTATATCATTACGCCAATAGAAGACCATAGCGGATGAAGCTATTTTCGATAAAAAAAGAAGTATTTCCATGATCGAAAGCCTGATCTAATTTATTTTGATACGCCATTTTCATTTTCATATCTGAGTGCAATCGAAACACTTATTTGTCTTAGAAAGAATGAGTATAATTGGGTTTACTTCCTTTGGTTTTGCACAAAATACGATACATGATTTTCAAAATGCCGTATTGAAATCATAGTGGCATTGTCTTCGACAAATGCCACAAAAATGTCGGTAAAAATCAATGTCTCTTTAGCTTTAATCACGTGTTGTTGCCTTTGATATCAATCGGACCTCTGAATTCTAGACATTCCAGCAACTTAACCTTTATCCTGCTATTTATTTATGCTATTCTTTTTCGATGAGGGTGGACTAAGATCAGACTGCCTGTTCGTGCAATCTGATCTTGCTCTACACTTTTTGACACTCAAATAGTTATTCTTTATGCATCTTCTGCTTAAATCTTACATATTGAAGACCGTATGGGCACCACAGAAGAACTCGACAATGTCTTCCTCCACTCTTCCCGGTTCTCACATCTACCGGCTGCAAGGCTAGACCGTTCGCGGACGTTGTCTCTCCATCTCTTTGTCCGTCTGCCTCTCCGACGAACTGTGGAAGATCGCTTTTGTACGACCGTTAGATCTTGTTACATTGCCGTACCAATATATTTTCCTGCTCTTGATGGTGGAGAGAAATTCTTCATATGGCTTTCTTTACCCTAGGTTTGACCTCCCTATTTGATATTCGATCAGTGTGCTTTATGTCAGGTATTCCTCTTAACCCTTATCCTGCTAAATAAGTGAAACGACATTTTCAAACTGGTAGCTAAAACCCAAATAATGTGATTTCAAAATTATTTTTAGGGAAAAATACCTCCTTATCGCACAGTGTAGATCCAAGATCAGACTGCACGTTCTGTGCAGCCTGATCTTGAACTACATTGTCCGCAAAAGGTCAGTGAGTCGCGCTTAGCAGCTAGAAGGTTAAACATCCCTATAGTTATTGAACATGAACGATGTTCGGTTTCCTCAATTACAGGTTTAGAAAAGTAAAAGTTGATTTCAGGCATGTTCGGAGAGAGCGTAAGAAAGAAAATAACAAGTTTTTGTCGCTTGTTGAATTATCTAGCTTCTGACTACTCAGTATACTGTCCGTCGTCTTAAAAGGGAGTCTTGTTATTGAACGGCTGACATCCAACATTCGTGTGACCGTGCATAATTATAGAGCGTTTACCTACGTGATGAAAATAAACGATCCCACCTTATTCCTAAACATATATAGCTTAAGTATGTTAGAAAAGTTGATTAAATATATGTCGTTTGCTGTCAAGTTAGTAAACTTCTTTTATTTTGCAAATGCAGATTATTTTTAGACAAAAAGTTGTATTAAAAGAATGGATGGTATCGACCTCATTGCAAATGAAACATTACATCCACAGCTATAACGAAGAAACGGACGCTGTAGATGCAACGTCATACAACGAGATTAGTACAGTTAACTGTTCTCGAATGTATTATTATAAGTTTGTTGAAGGGTCGCATCCGCGAACAGAGACGATCGCCGAAAAAATGGGTGAAATCTCCACCCAAATTTAGTGCGCACGTTTAAACTCTTATATTTTCAAAAATTGACGATGAAACCAGAATTTCAACACAACTGTTGCTTGTGCATTCAATAATGGTTCGTTTCAAATACATCTTTTTTTCCTTTTTCATTTCAAACGCTTAACATAAGAAAAAGCAGTTTAATTTATCTTTTAATCAAGATGTTTACGTTTCCAGAAAAAAAAGATACAAAGTAGCTGACAAACACAATGAATTTCGTTAGTTTTTCCGAGATTTACGTGTTATAAACGACTCCTTCAAGCGTTTTGGGTAACAAAAAACGTTTAACAACTTGTCCATGGTCAGGTGTGTCGCTAAACATTAATTTCCTCTTGCTAAAATACAGATTAAACTGACGGAACAGAAAGTTAGTACAGCGCTGTAGGTTTTCGCACGGAAAATACACAATTGACTCGAAATTTTACGGTGAACAATAGATAGTTTCCGGACTGAAAATATCCATTCTAATTCGACATTCGAAGTGTTCAGTCGGCCGCCTTGGAAGCAATTTTATTGTTATATATCATCTATCAAATTTGAAACTTGAGAATATAGAGAACAATAATGTTAGTGTCATACAATGTCACCGTTGTCCTGCGAAGTTTGGAGATTTATCATAATAAAGATTCGTGAAAGTAAACAGGCATCTTCTGATTCTGGTCTGCATCCGCTGCTTTTTTGCTTAAGTTCTGGTAATATAATAGTGTTTAACTCTTAGCAAACAGTCTCGAGTTTTAACGACCCTGAGGTAAAAAGTAACGTAGATCCAGCACCCAGAAGATCAAATAGTTCTATAGATTAAAGGCCACTTATGCATGAAGTCAGTCCTTCCCGTGCTATAGGCGTTAACAAGGGTTTTTGCAGACGGCATACAGCAAGATCAACCTGCACAGAACTTGCAGTCTGATCTCGCATCCACACCGTCCATTTGTATAGTCAAGCTTTTAACCCTAAAGCTGCTAAGCGCGACTCACTGACTTTTTGCGGACAGTGTAGATCAAGATTAGACTGCAAGGGACGTGCAGTCTGATCTTGGATCTACAATATCCGATAAGATAATTTCATCCAAAAATAAGTTTGAAATAACATTATTCGGATTTTTACGATCGGTTGGAAAGTCTTATTTAACTTATTTAGAAGGATGAGAGTTAAGATAAAATGCTTCTAATTTTCACTTGGTCGTATTTTCAGCCTCCGAAAGGGGTTGAGGTTAGTTTTATATATATGCATTATACCAAGCAAGCCATCCCATTATTATGGATCCATTATAGCGGGTAGCACCTTTTTAACAACGAACTCAATCATGTGGTACACTGGTCCTTGGACATACAGAAAATTGACTAATAGCGAAAAGTTTCGGCCCAGGTCAGCCTGCGCGGATTGCGCAGGCTAACCTGGGTCGATACTTTTCGCAGAAGCACTAAGCCTCCTTTTTCACAGAGCTCGGCTCATATATATTTGGTGCTAAAAGAGTAGAAATGCATAATTCTTTACAATCTGACATGTATGTGTCATCTTTATCATTTTCTAATGTATAAATAACCAAGACTACTTTAAATTATCGGTAAATCTGTAATGCTGACGTCTCATGGATTTACAATCCTTGTGGATTTAAATCTCTGACAAAGTCTGATAACTAAATCATACGCAACGGGGTTATTCAGTGGCAAAAGATCCTGATATAACACTCGGTTTCTTAGTCTACTTTTTTGTAGTTTTCAGTCTGTCAGCATTTTTAAGTATCATGCCTTCCTGAAGAGATCCCGTGATTCACTGGTTCAGATGTTGGATTTGTTTTCCAAAAGTCTTGTTTCGATCTCAAAAGTGCTGCGACAGTTAAACAGGTATATGTTCTTTGGCAAGGCACCTAAGATCCCAAAACCCCGGTAATAGTAAACCCAGAAATAACAAAGCTGCTAACAGTACATAAAATACTGTAGGAGTCAACGTAAAAACATTCAGAGAAACACACATAAGACAAAAATGCTAGCGTTCTGTAAAAGCGAATAACGTTCAAATCAGTCTACCCAATAAATAGAACAAGGACGTCATCCCTTTGCACATAGTTCGTTTTTTTTTTGAAATGCTTTTTTCGACCAAAATATATTTTATCATGTCGTATACAAGTCTTGCACAATCAAATCTTGACCTGCATTATCGGCATAAACACTCTGAATTGTCCCTTGTATTTTCAGGGCTTATATTGAGATAATAACAACAACAAATAGCTAGTACGGAAAATAAACAGACAATATAACCCAAACTGAAGGCAGGAAAACTAGATTGGCGACGAATCCGTTTAAATTCCTTCACACCCTGTCAACACCAAAGGGAAGATCTTTTGATATTGTGGACAGCACAGACGAGGATCAGCTTTCACAAAACCTCCGTTCTTATCTTGGATCTACAAAGTCCGACATTACTTTTAATCTTCTGGCCAACAAAGCCCTCGTATTGAAATATGCGAACAGTCGTGACCCAGCATAAAATTTCCATTTCATTTTTGGCGCTAAAAGAGCTAATTTGAGCATTGTCTCTTTTTATACTTCTATACCAATTCATTTTATACGAGAGGGACGCTAGTTAATTCTATTGTAATCTATTGTACCTCCGTAATTCTCTTAAAAATCCTCAACGGAATTCTTTGACGCACTCATTACGTCAAATGCCTATTTTACTGGTCTAATCAAAGTGACTAAAACAGGTCAGCTTTAATCTACTTATAGTCTTGCTTTCGAAAACATTGTGGGAAAAGGAGAAAATGCTGGTTACATATGACAAAACAATCAACAACACTCAAAACTTTATTTCTTGCCATAGATTTCCTGTATTACAAAATAAATAATTTCAAGGAAAAATAAACACCTAGATGGCGAAAAGAAGGGAGTATATGAAGCCTTAGGCCGCAGAGCGCGACTCAGGGACCTTTTGCGGACAGTGTAGGTTAAGATCGGACTGTACAAAACGTGGTGTCTTATCTTGGATCAACACTGTCAGATTAGGAGATATTTTTCCCCAAAAATACCTTTGAAATAACAACATTTTTGTTTTTAGTGTTGATTTGAAGGTTTCGCTTTAGTTATCTGGCAGATTAAGTCTGTTTCAGATCGCAATAGGAAAGTCGTTCAGAATGGCACGGTACAATCGGGATTTTTTTTAAATAATTTATGACACAGTTTCACATTAATATGAGCCATGCTCTGGTAAAAGGGGATTTAATGCATCCCCATGACGCATTATACAAAGCAGGTCGTCACATAACATAATATTCAGTTTGTCTAACAACCGATTGAATCACGAGGTGAAATTGTCCTTGCACATGCAGAAAATTGACCTACAGCAAAAAGTATCGACGCATGTCAGCCTCTGCAGACTGCGTAGGCTGACATGGGTCGCTACTTTTTGCAGATGCATTAAGCCCCTTTTCACAGAACATGAGCCAAATGTTTCTTGTTTTCGTCTTATGTGGAGAGTTTTCCAATTTAATTTCACCTGGGTCCGTATTCACCAACCATTCTTAAGAATATTCTTTGTCTTTTTCTCCAAGATTTTCTACATTTAAAAGTAACGCTCTGCACTGTCCGATATTTGCTGATATATTCTGGCGAAAAATGCAATGAAACAGGAATACATGGTTTGACAGTCAGTTTAATTTGCTATATTGCGACAAGGTTCAGCATAGTTCGGTGGCTAAGGAGAAGGATTATTCGTGGTTAGGGGTCCTGCTTTCAATACCGACATCATAAATTTTATTTTTCCTGGGAGTGCCCTTTTGCAAGATCTAACTCAGAGCCATACTGAAGTACGTGTGAAAGCCAATTAGATTGAAAGTCTTGGGATTTAGAATTATAACATTGTTTATCTGTTTGGAACATTTGTGTAGTCTAGGGCCATGCTAGATTCTGTTGTGCTGGCTTCCATCACTGCATTGACTTTATAACTATCAGCAATGAATCTGCTTATCATATTTGACTTTTATTTCTAAGCTTTCCGTTGAATTCATCCATCGTTAAACTTGGGAGATGTCAGGACAAGCAATTATTCATGACAGAAAGTATCGACATATCGACATCATATATTTGTCTTTATTTTTCTCTTGACCTGATTTGTTTTATGGTAGCATTATTTTGATGTTTGATGAAAATCTAGGTCATTCACATGGTCGTTTTGTTTAGGGTGAAATATATGAGTCAAGCACAGTAAAACTGTAGTTTAATGTATCTGTGAAGTCTGACCTTGCTTCTACTCGTATGTGAAGCTCTGTCAGGAGCGCTTAAGATATTCTTTGAAGCCGAATGGGCTTAAAATGAGTAAAATGTGCGTTTCAATACAAACTGAATTGTTTTACAATTGTATACTGGCACTTAACTCGATACCAAACGCCGAAATTTTAGATTGGTCCAATTTGAAAGCATTTGCAGATGACATTAGATTTGCACAAGTGATGAAATTTGTATCAGAATATGTAAAACACATTGTGAAAGAAAGGAGAAAATGCTGGTTACCAGCATTTTCTCCTTTTTCCACAATGGTTTGAAAGGCCTTTGTCCCCTGGTTCGTTAAAAACACAGTATCCTTTGATGCATGGTTAAAACTTGTACTCCAAATTTAAATACGTGATGTGTGTAAAAACTGTAAAGCCTGCAGTGTTTTTGTTTGGTCATTCTAATGAAGTATGGTATGTTAGATTTGAGCCATGCTCTGACAAAAAGGGGTTTGATGCATCTTCGTGATACACTATACAAAGCAAGCAATCACGTAATTATGGATCCATAAAATCCAGCTTGTCTTACAACTGATTAAATTCTGAGGTAGAATTGTCCTTGGGCATGCAGAAAACTGCCCAAAGAGCAAACGTTTCGACCAAGGTAAACCTTTGCAGGCTGACATGAATCGATACTTTTTGCGAATGCTTTAAGCTCCCTTTTTACAGAGTATGTTTTTTTTTTTTTTTTTTTTTTTTTTCAATATGCATATTAATTTTTTTCTCATATTTCTTTTTTAAGGAAAATGAACGGTTTCTAGTATTTTCTCACAATATTTGCAACCCTTCTATAGAAAAATCTCATCATTCGAGTCATATTGAGTTTGTTGTCTGCGATAGCTTTCAATTTGAACAAGTCTAAAATTTTCGCATCTGTAATAGAGATAACCTAGCACATGTACAAACCGACATACACCCGTATAGTTTGATCACGGTATACTCTATTTCATACCCAAGCCGTTTTTCGCCATGGAAATTGTTGGGTGATAAACAAAGTACGTCAGATCAGAATCCGTATTGATCAACCATTCTTAAGAGCATTCTTAGTCTTATTCTCAAGAATTTTCCAAAATTGAAAGTAATATATCTTCTGATTGGCTAAACCAAATGGTTTAGCCAATCAGAAGTTGTATTTCTTTTTAACTCCAGAAACTAGACTTAGATTGGTACTAAGAATGGCTGGTGAATACAGACCCAGAAAAAAAATATCTATTGTGTACCGGAAAGTACTCTGTCTGGAATGCGTGGAACACAAAAAAAGATTAATTTGAATATGAACTTACAAAGCGATATGTTTGCCAAGTTGCCAATCTTATTTGTGGGCATAATGTCATGATAACGAACAGTCGATTCTATAGTAAATTGTGTCTACAATAATGAATATAAATAGAACTATTAACCCTAGGCGCGCTTTCTAAATGAAATGGACATTTTCAGTGTGGAAGGAAGATTTAGACTTTTTTTATGGTAAGGCTGTGTCTGTAAAAATATCTTACATTAATTTAATACTGCAGATTCAAGACAGGACTATGCGTACTTTGATCTACACCGTCAGGAAAAGCAAGGGAAGTTTGCACATAGCCCTCAAAGAATGAACAGAAAGAACTCATTATTCATAGCATAAAGTAGATATTTTCTTGTCTTTTCTTTATTTCAAAATGATTATATTTGACCCATGCTCTGTAAAAAAGGGGTTTTAATGCATCTGCAAAAAAAGTATCGACCAAGGTCAGCTTGCACAGTCCTCGCAGGCTGACCTGGGCTGAAACCTTTTGCTATTGGTCAATTTATGATTTAGTCGGTTGTTAGACAAAAGGAACTTTATGGATTCATGGCCATGTGATGACTTGCTTGGTATCATGCATTACGGAGGTGCATTAAGCCCCTTTTGCCAGAGCATAACTCATTTCTTTCTACTTCTTTTCTCTAAATAGATGAAGTCAGGTTGGAATAAGCCAAAGGCTGAAAGTGTTCATTTCATCTATTTGGTACTTTATGGGTGAAAGCTTGTGGTCCCTAAAGACTGCAATTCCATTTCATCCCTGTCAGGCCCATCTTGATAGATGTTGCTCTTACTGATTTATGCTGTCTGCACCAGCATCTCAGATGCCCCTAGCATCGTAACTATTAACCCAAAACCTATTACTAAACAGTCCCGAGGTTTAACAACCCTGAAAAAAAAAGCTTCTGAAAACATCATGAGAAAAGGAGAAAATGCTGGAAACCAGCATTTTCTCCTTTTACCACAATGTCTTCTATCCTTTCAAAAGAAAAAGTTACATCATTTAGCTGCAAATAAGTTTTCGTCTACAGATGCTTTCAAAATTGGCAATTAAAAATGTTGGCGTGTGGAAAAGTGATGCCTTTAATTGATTGTATAGTGTTTAACGCAGTTTCCGACATCGTTTCAAATATATTGCGGCAGACATTCCACCCATGCTTTCCTTGAGTTTCTTTCACCAGTTCTTCGCACAAAATTCTTCCCAAACCACTGGCTTCTTTCCAACATAATCATCGTCGAGAATTAAGTACCCTGTTGCAATGACGGGCTCCAATCCCTGAAAAGAACTTGGCCGAGCTTTGGACTCGAGCCAGCGAACCCCTGATCTCATGTCCTGTATGCTACCGACTGCGCCACCGGGCCCGACTGCAGTTTAACTCTTTACCAGACGACAAAATTTAAGCCTTGTGCAAATTGTAAGTAAATTGTGAAAGCGTTACTGGTATAACTACTCGTATTGCAATGCACAACATTTTGTCGAAGTTAATTCATTTGCTACTTTGCCACATAAACGGGGTTCTATGTGGCGTATAATTAGTAAAGTGTAAGATTAGTAACCCGGGGGCTTCGTGTTCGATTCTCATTCGAATCACTGGGTTTTTCATCGGAATGTCTTTTTCCTTGGCAAGACATTTGGAGCCCCAGCCTAACACCGGTCAAGCTCAGGACACATTCATGAACAAGTGAGCTGTTGCTGAGATATGACTGGATATATTTTGAAAGCTGTGTAAAACTCTATTCGATCAGTAATTTGTCACATAAACAAAGTCGATACAATGTCTAACGGTAACATTTGAAAAACAATGGGTACAAAATGGGGGAAAAAGAATGTGAACTTTAAGCTTATGAGACGATAAGAATGAAACAGAAAAGATCAATCCTGTCATTTATATTCATTGCCATGGACATGTTTCCGAAAGAATTGTTTCAAAGATGAATGCGAGGTCCATAAATAAGAATGACAAGTACGACCATAAATCGACTTTGTAGTTCATATTCAAATTTATCTTATGGCGGTCAAGATGCATATCTTTTTTGTGATTTGTGGTGTTCAATCAGATGGCCTCGTTTTTTTCCGAACACACTATAAGATCTATACCAGACTAGCTTTAACCTTTATCCTCCTTATTTGAATTAATCCGTTTTCAAACGTCAAATTCTAGACTCTTCAAAATTGAAAGCATATGATGATGACATATTCAAAACTGGTACAAATGTACTGATGTTTTAGGAAAGGGTAGAAAACAGTGCGTGAAAAAATGAGAATTTGCAGGTTAAAAACTTCTTCTTGTTCTTCTTCTTCTTCTCCTTCTGCTACAAAACTGTTTGTTTTTAAAAGGCATCAGAAAATTAGAGTTTAAAAAAAAGCTTCGATATTTCATACAGTGTCGAGGAGTGTAGAGCAAGTCAGACTGCAGACTGACCAAAAATTATCGGAGATAGCCATTATTGTAAAAGATCTTAGAATGAAGAGCCGGACGCTGTAGGTCCAAATTCAGTGTAAACTGATCTTGACATAGGTCGTCAGTAGAAGATAGTGCATGTTGCCTACGACAGTGAAAGGTTTACGATAAAAAACGCATTGCCAATCCGTATCGTGAGAGAATTCAAAGGCCCAGAGACGGCCAAAAGTGAGAAAAAATGCGACTGTTAAAATGCACTTAAATCTAAATCATGCCATCTGAAAAAATGGAAATGTTTGTGAAGATGACAAGCTGTTATTGTTTGGTCGCTCCAAGTGTTTGTCCCTCGCAGGAAAATGTTTTTTAATCCTTTACCGACAATGCCGCCTTTTAACAACCCTGGGAAAGAAGCCTTTTGAAAACATTGTGGGAAAATGAGAAAATGCTGGTAACCAGCATTTTCTCCTTTTCCCACAATGTTTTCTACCCTATCAAAGAAAAATTGCACCATTTGACCCACATTGAAATCGTCGTTTTGCAAATGCTTTCAATTTGGACAAGGTTAAACTTTTGTTGTCTGGTAAAGGAACAAACTAGGTAAAAGATGGCAAGTCAAGTCGTTCTATCTTTTGTGTACCTCTTAACTAGTTCTATAATTCATTTTTTGCCGGCGACAAAAACTTGGACCGAACGTAGAATAACAGATTTTCATTTTCACAATAATTTCCATTCTTTTGGAATGATTTGGAAGGTTAAAATGCAATAGACATCCACATTGTTTAACCTGGGCTGCTACTGGGCGTTTAAGATACCGTTTCTCGTGCATGTTCCTCGGTTGATATATAAAGACAATATGGAAGCGAATTATAATCCGTTCTTTACAGCGTTTCATTTCATTTGAACGCTTTTTACATTTTCCATAAACATAGACATTTATCATGCAGGGTTCAAAATATTACGAGTATCGAAGTCAAATAACATAAAATGCACTTGACGGAAAAGTGTCTTTAAACTGTTACGAACTAGCCCTGAGTACGCAAGCTTACGGAGATATTTAAGATTTCGTTGGTATACGTCGAAGTTCGTTAGCTCATATTTCTAAGCTCGTGTTATAAAGTTGAATAACGTCTGCGTACATCTTTGTTCGCCCAATGCGTCGAATACTTTGTGCGTGCACAAAAGTTTTCCACGAATGTCAACTGGTAACCCATACACAGTGGGTTCGTACTAATAAGTCTTTGTTCGTCTATCGTATGGCCGCGGTTCGTACCCTTGCGGTGCCATCAAGAGCGTAGCAAAGATCGTACGTTCGTTGAGAGATCGTCGATATGCCGTGATATTCCAGTACCTGGTTCTTAATTATGTTACTTATACGTTATAAACTCGTTCTGGTTTTGTGTCTAATTTGTTTCCAGTTTGTTATGTTAATCCCCCGACGAACAGATTTTCATCGGGAGAGGGGGTTTTGTGCGTATTCGAGTTTTACAGTTTGTTAAAGGAACGTTTCATCAGTACGTCATATGCGTCAAATTTATGCGCCCTTTTCCCGAGTAATTGCATGGAGTATTTAGAAAAATAAAGTCTGTGTTTATCAATGGTTTTATCATGCAAGAATAATATTTTTTTAAAAAGGCTCTGTTTTCCATAAAATTTACATTTTCCTTTCCTTCCAGAAATTCTTCATGTTGTCACGTGCTCTAGTTTCGCTCGGTAGATTTGAGATTGTGCAGTTAACTGCTGTAATACGTCAGAGACAATTTTTAACCCGTAATGTATTTTTTTTTTCATTAGAATCGTTTAAGATTTCATACAGCACTCAAATACTCTGCATTTGACAGATGATTGTAGAAGATTTTGTTTCTGCCTTCCTCTTTTAGCCACCCTCCCCACATATACAGTTGTACGTAGCTTTATATTATACATGAACTCTTTTTTTACCTTTTACCAAGCAGCCCCATGTTTTAACGACCCCGACGCAAAGGGATATTGAAAACTGTAGGGAGAAGAGAAAATGTGTTTAATCAGTATTTTCCCCTTTTTCGGACTATGTGTTCTACCCTTCCTAACATCATCATTTAAACCACTTCGCTTTTGTCTCTTGCAAATGATAACAATAAACGCGTTTCTAAAAGTTCGTGGTTCTCAAAACAGAAGTTTGAATTATTTGAATGTTGATAGATGGGTTTGAAGCTAATACATATGAGTCATGTTCTGACAAAAGGGGTTTAATACATCTCTGTGATGCATCGCAAGTCATCACAGTATTATACGAGCGTACATCCCTGAAATCAATTGTTTATAACAGCCTACTGAATCACGAGGTACACTGGTCCTTTAATGTGTAGAAAACTGGCTGAAAGCAAAATGTTTCGGCCCAGGTCAGCCTGCCCGGACTGCGCAGGCTGACTTGAGTCGAGATTTTTTGCAAATGCATTAAGCCCCATTTTCACAGAGCATGGCTCATATATTTTCTATATCTTTTACTTTAGTTTTCTATACAACGCTCCAGAGAGACGATTTTGCGGTATTCTATCGTGCAGCTTTTAATAGGTTTTAGCTTTCTCTCGAAAATCCAGTCGAAGTTGCCACCTTTTTTTGTAAAAAACAAACAGTGAACCCTTTACCACACAAACACAACTTTGTTTTCCATGTAGTAGACTCTCTTTTGGATGTTATGAGACTATCAACAAGGAGCAATCAGTTATTAAAAACCATTGCTCTTTTTTAGTTTTCTTTTTATGACAGTCAGTATTTGTTTTACTGTACATTGTGTCCGTAAATGTTAAGTGAGATTGTTTGTCTATTCTTTGTTAACTCTGTACCACAAATTCTGGGTTTTAACGACCTCGAGAAAGATGGCTTTGGAATACACAGTGTGAAGACAAGTTTGACAAAAAAAGGAATGTGTAAAGAAACTAATGGAAAAAACTCATATTAGGGAAAGGATTGACGGGGGGGAAAGGAACTATTGCTTCTAATTAGCAGTTGGGGTTTTTCCCCATAATTTGTCTATACGAACTGTTTACAGACTTAAAATAGAAATTTTGTGAGTGACCGGTTAAGAGTTTTTTTGTTTTTTTTTTTTTTCAAAACACATTTCCGGAAATGGTGTAAAAGATCATTGATTTGTGAGTCAGATATTATAGTTCTTAACACATCAACTCCAAGCAATTCCTAAATCTAATGACCCCGAGGGAAAAGGCTTTCGAAAATTTTGTGGAAAAAGGAAGAAATGATGGTAACCAGCCTTTTCACTTTTTCCAGAACGTTTTCTACCCTTTCATAGACAAATGAAATCACAATTTATCCACACTCAAATTTTGTGGTCTGCAAAGGCTTTCAATTTGGACAAGCCTGAACTTTTTGCTTTCGTCTGATAAAGAGATATTGAACAGCTGTCAACAACAGACGCCATAATGCCATATTTAGTAGAACTTCTGCCATATTCGACTTTGACCCGGGAGACGAAACGTCTCGAAACGAAACGATTGGTGAAAGGTTCGACCAACACTTTAAATCATCTACGCAGGCCAAGTGTACGAAGTCCACGATGTATTTCTACTTGCGTAAGGTATGACGTGAACGTTAAATTGGCTCTGCGAAGATTAGCTTAACTCATTTCCTTTCGATTTTTCTTCGAGATATGGCTTTCAATCTCAATCGATTTTGTCATAGTTTAGCACCCGGTAGCGGACGGTGAGGATCTAAGATCAGACAGGCCGTTCTGTGCAGTCTGATCTTGATTTGTATCATCTGCAAAAGCCACTGGCCATGAGAGAGTCCATGCACACACATAAATGGGTACCTTATGATAAAACGTTAACCTTTTCAGTGCCTCAAGCGAAAACAAGGGCTTTTGCGAACAGTATAGATTAAGATCACACTGCACAGAACGTGCAGTCTTATCTTTGATCTATACCTTCCGCCTGTTTAGTCAATCCTAAAAATAAAAATCTGTCTTCGGTGGATTGTACTCTCAGCCGTCAAAAGAAGTTCCGTCTATATTAATCATTTTGCCCTAAAAAAAGTTAAAGTAACGCAGGAACAGATTGCGTCATACTGTCGTCATTTGCCACTTTCAGAAGACCTCTTTTGAACACTTTGTGGAAAAGGAAGATGCCAAGATGACTTTTACGTTTATTCACGTGTTGAACATAAAGACATGGGGTTTGTCCTGTTTTATAAGAAGGTCTTAAACCCTTGACCACACAATACCGAATTTAACGACCTTGTGAAAAAAAGACTTTTGAAAACATTGTGGGAAAAGGAGAAAATGCTAGTAACCAGCATTTTCCCCTTTTCCCACATTTTTTTCTACCTTATCAAAGACAGCTTCCACAATTTTAGCCACATGCATATGCTTCGGGTTTGGACAGGTCTAAAATGTTGTCGCGTGGGGAAGGGTTAAAGTCGTAGGCTCCGGCATTTTTTAACACTTTTACAGACGGCAAAATGGTAGATTTCTCGAAATTAAAAGCATTTGTATACGGCCAATCAAACTTGGTTCAACTAATGGCCATTGTTACAGAAAAGGGAGAAAACATAGGAGGAAACGAAATAAACGCTGGTCGCCGCTTTTCCTCCTTTTCCAGCAATGTTTCCAACAGCATTTGTGATCTTTAAAACTTAGGATTGCTCAATTACGGGTTGAAGAGGCAACATTCTAGCTCTTGAAATATATTTTTACAGATGTATGTAATTATACGAAATATTGTGATGAACGGTACCAGACGCTGTAAATCCCGTGTATACTCACTGATTCCTCTGTGCATTCTAATCTTGATCTATACTGTCCTTTAAAGCGCCTTGAAAAGTCCTGCGCCGCCTAAGGGGTTAATATAGATCGGGGTGCGTATTCACCAACCATTCTTAAGAACTTTCTTTGTCTTGTTCTCCAGAATTTTCTACATTTGAAAGTAACACAACTCGCGATTGGCTAAACCATTTGGTTTAGCCAATCACTAGTTGTGTTACTTTCAAATGTGGAAAATCTTGGCGAATAAGACTAAGAATATTCTTAAGAATGCTTGGTGAATACAGACCCGGTAGTAGCTTTTGAGAGCATTGTACTTGTAGGGCAGAGTTTCTTATCTCTTCTTTTTATTTTTTTAAGGTAAGCGTTTTAACTTGATTATTAAACTGTTAACCGGAAATGTAGGCCGCATAACCATCAAAAGAATATATTGTCGCGACGAAAAGTAGATCTGTCACGCAATTTCTTAAATTTCATATTTTACTTTTGTAACTAGAAAAGCTGAGCAAGGTACTTCAGTAGTGTACAGTGCTTGCAATCACTGGGTGGCAGATTGAATTCCTAGCTCGGCCAAATCCTTTCCGAAGATTGATGAGAGTGAAGACAGGATTCATTCCTCTGTCACAGCTGAAATTTCTTTTGACTATGTTTATAAATGAAGACAGTCAGTTCCTTGGAAAGAATGATGTGGATAGAAATGGTGAAATAACTTCAGGAAAGCATAGATACATATGAGCCACGCTCTGGCCACGGGGGGTTTAATGCATCACCGTGGTGCATAATACCAAGTAAGTCACCACATATTCATGAATCCATACAATCTTTTTTGTTTAACACCCAACTGAATCATTAGGTAGACGTGTCCTTTGGAATGCAGAAAATTGACCAATAACAAAAGGTTTCGGTCCAGGTTAGCCTGCCCGGACTGCGCAGACTGACCTGAATCAATACTTTTTGCAGACGCTTTTAACCCCCTTTTCACACAGCATGACTCATATGTGGGTGCGGGTGCCGCTGAGATATAACTGAAAAAACAAAGAAAAGAAAATCTGGAAAAGGCGTTAAACACCAAACAAACACGTACACGCCTGAAAATGGTATGAAAATTTCAGTTATTCCTTCCTTTACTTAAGCTATTCTATTAATGATTTCTTTGCACATAATACTTTCTGTACTTTGAATTTCACACTTCAGAGAAAATGACAAAATAATTTGTCTGATTGTAATAAATTGGTAAACCGAATCATGTTGAAATATATGGAAAACCTGTCCAACGACAGACGCAGAGATGCCGGTTTTTTTTTTTTTTCTTATTTTCCATCGTTTTCGGTAGTGACACGACAGACGAAACGTGAAACCGAATAAAAAACACATCATTCAAATACTCACACGGATAGATGAGTCTGTATACTTATACTCTGTACCAGAAAACAAGGTTTTAGGATCGTCCAAATGTAGAATATTTGCAGTTGTCAAATCAAAGGTGGAACGAATGATGGCATGTGTTTGTGAAAGAGTAGAAAACATTGTGAGATAAGGAATAAACTCTGGTCACTGGCATTTTCTCCCTTACGTTGGATTATATGGATCCATAGTTACATGTACGTGATGACTTGCTTGGTATCAAGCATCACTGAGATGCATTAAGTCCCTGTCAACCAAAGCACGGTTTACTTATTTATATTAAATGCTTGTGACGTAAGTTCTCACCGGTAACTAACTATGAGCCATACTCTGTGAAAAGGGAGCTTGATGCATCTGCGAAATGTATCGACCCATGTCAGCCTGCGCAGTCCGCGCAGGCTGACATGGGCCGAAACATTTCGCTATTGTTTAATTATCTGTATGTCCATGGACCAGTCTACCTTATGATTGAGTCGGTTATTAAAAAAAGTGGCTAAAATGGATCCATGATTATTGGTTGGCTTGATTGGTATCATACATCACGGAGATGCATCAAATCCCCTTTTGCCAGAGCATGGCTCATACATTTATCACTCTCGATGATCGTGTCCAGAAAACAAACCTAGCTGAACTCACGTCCTGATGTGGTTGATTCCTACACTTAACCGTGCACATCACTTTCTCACAGCGTTAAGTGTAGAATGATGTCGGTCTCAGGGTCGCTAAAACAAAGGGTTGTTTGGTAAACGTTTAATACGTTATCACTCCAGCAACCTTTCAAGTCATTAACCCTTTACCACACGGCAATATTTTAGACCTGTCCATATTGAATTCATTTAAAAACAGTAAGTCGAATGAGGCCCAAATGATGAGATTTGTCTGCCAAAGGGTAAAAAACTTTGTGGGAAAAGGAAAAAATATTGGTTACCAGCATTTTCTCCTGTTCCAACAATGTTTTTAAAACCTGTCTACTTCAGGGTCGTCAAAACTCGGAATTTTGTGTCGTAAAGGATTAAACTGGTCCTCGTTGTACATACGCACATACTGTATCAGGAGAGGTAAACAATGTATCAAGTCATTTGCGTTTTAACTTCCGTGAAGGAGTTCTCATATGTATAACTTAAGCCTTTGCTAATCTTTTTTACCGGAAATGTAGCAATACAATTTTTGTCGAGGTAACTGTCACAATTTAGCTATCACAAATTATCGTGTAGTGCAAACCGATGAAAAAGGCACTTTCTATGCAGCCTGATCAGAGTCTATACACTAAGGACACCCATTAGATGTCCTGATTATCCAATAATAAAAGGCTATCTGTGTTAGAAATAAAAGAACATAGATTAAAGAAATTGAGCCATGCTCTGCGAAAAGCGAGCTTGATGCATCTGCGAAAAGTATCGAGCCACCTCAGCCTGGGCAGATACTTTTCGTTATTTGTCAATTTTCTGTATGCCAAAGGACCATTCTACACCATGAAAAAGTCGGTTGTTAAAATTATCTCATCACTTGATTGGTAAAATGCATAATGGAGATGCAATAAGCACCCTTCGCCAGAACGAGGCTCAATTGTATTCAAACATGCATTTATCATGTTGAACTCTGACAGGTGAGGCATTGTTGACATGAAATTTGTCTGTAAAATTGTTGTGTCTGCATGTCTTACATTCTGGGCACAATTCCTGTTCCTGTTAACCCTTAACCAAAGGACTAAACTTTTAGACTTGTCCAAATCGAAAGCTGTTGCAGACGACAAATGAAATTTGACTCAGACAATCGTGTTTTACTTTGAAAGGGTTGAGAACACTGTGAGAAAAAAAGGGGGGAATTCTGGTTACCAGCATTTTACCTTTTTAAAATGTGTTTTTGAAATCCCTCTTCCTACAAAAGTGGGATTGTTTTTTTTATAAAACGTTCAACTGTATTTTGTCAAGTCTGGTTTGTTGTATTGTCACAAAGTCTGTTAGATTGTCGGTTCTGCTTTATTTCCATTGACTTTGGAGAGCGAGAATGTGAACAATACTTCAGTTATTAGTTCTGAAAAAGATTTTTCAATTTGTCGCTTTATTCAGTCTTTTCCGACTTTTAACGACCCTGAGAAAGAGTACTTTTGAAAACATTGTGGAAAAAGGACAAAACATTTTCTGTTATTTCCACAAATTTACCTACTCTTTCAAAGAAAATTCATCATTTGGGCCACATTTCATTTGTCGTCTGCAAAAACTTTCATTTTCGACAAGTCCAGAATACTGTCGTTTGATAAAGAGATAATTGATGTTTAGCTGTAAATATTCCCTTCTTTAGTGCTAGTTGTTTGTAGCCAACAATCGCGCTTGTTACAAATTGCAAGACAAGCCATCTGATAGGTTGAGACTTCCTGTCTCAGCCAATAAGAGGGATAATTTTCATGAATTATCCGTGGATACGAACCAAGGGTTAGAGTTCCAGCACTCTGCTACGATCGGTACATTTGCCATTTCGCCTTTGAATAACTATTTGAAGACCAAACGGTGTTCTGAAGATGCAAATGTTTTTCATCATAGTCCTACGTGTTTATGTGTGGGCTATACTTACGACATTTCAAGTATTACAAATGTAACATGTAGACCATAATGGGCTTATCAAAAGCTACACAACAGTATTTTCAAATTTAGAAAGACCAATGTAACACAGCACTTTTCTACTGTGACAATATCAGTCCTATATATTTTCAGAAATTCAGTCACGTTTGATCGAACAAATGTATAGTTTAACTTTTTGAATAAAGGGTAGGCCTATTAATGGAAAACGAAGCTAATGTCTCTAGTAATTTCTTACCGACAACTAAATTTTTGAAAGAAAGCCATCATCCATCGGTGCCGACCAACATAATTATTTAGGGCCAGTTCACAAATCGGAGCCTGTATTCATCTGTGTCATTTTTTTGTTATTTCTTTTCACTTCTTAAACGGCAGCGAATTGAAAAGTTCAAGACATTAGTTTACGCTTGTAGGACTGCAAAACTCTCTCTTAATTGCTAGTGCAATGGCAATATCAGCTTAAATTTAGGTCTTTCACGTATTATTATGGCTAAGGTCAACCCACGGCACAAATGATTCAGACAATACTGTACACATGCTACAACTTTCCGTAGTGTAGAAAATACTTTGAAATACCAGAGCATTGCATGAGATTCTCCTTTTTTTTTTAATTTCAAAGACATAAGAACACACAAGTACAAATAATGATAAGCTTACGTGTTTCTTGGGTTGTGTTGAGCCGATATTTTCGGAACCGGAAGACCAACACAACATTTTGTTATCAGAGCCATTGGCTCCAACTAAGAAGTTTCTTACCCGTGTTTTAGCGATGAAAGGGGTCAATGTTGATTGCCCTATTTTATATGAGTGTTTTTAAACTTGTCTGATACAGAGTTCTTTTAAGAGGCAATTACTTTGGACAGTTTTGACGTTAGTTTACAACAAAAATACATTATCCAGTATTATCTGATAGACGGATAACAACAACAAGGATTTTTTCTCTACACACCTTTTTTTATGACGAGTTATTTATACCACTTTTCTAAAAACGGGGTGACGACACTGACGCTTTTAAGTACTCCTTTCACTTTTACTACTAATGGCTGTGCAGAATAACATTTACTTGTAAGCAATTATACTCATTTATCAAAGCGTGTCATTTGAAGGCATCTCCAATTTGACTTCCAAGGAATACTGCTTCGGCTCGTATTCACCAACCATTCTGTATTGTATTAGACTAAATCGCAAGAACTGTGAAAATTTCAAAATAAGAAAATGTCTGATTGACCAAACCATAGTCTTTGGCCAATCAGACATTGTGTTACTTTCTAAATTTTGAATGAGACTAAGAATGCTATTTAGAATGATTTGTAAGTAAGGACCCTGCTGTCAAGGTCAACATTAGATGCGATATATTCTGACGCCAACAGTCTCATTAAAATGCAAAAGGCATAACATCAAAACCGGAATATCGGTTTACCGTTATACATGTATCTATTTTTTTCATTCTGTAGTTTAATAATTGAAATATGTTTAGGATTTGAACACCATTTTTATATACTCATTTCAATACGGGATCGTGACAAAGGTTGAAAGATTTTTCTATCATACACCCAAATGAAATATAAAAGATACTTTCTATGACACAGACACACTAACTTAAAGGACATAAAAACTAGATTTTGGCTTAAAACTTTCTTTAAGAAAGAAATTGATATTTTGTAAGGACAAAGCATAAGGGCGTGACTGTTTACTCTTAGTTGGTGAAAAATTTTAGGAGAAAATATTCCAAAAGTATTTGCCTCCGCTGGGATTCAAATCTGCGACCTTCAAAATTATAACTGGGCGACTCTACCAACAAAGCTCTCAGGGCAAAGGTTATTTTTTTCCGTGTTCAAAATGTATATACCCCTTTTACACAAAAACGGTTATCCCTTTACTAACGAAATATAAATTTTTACAGGAAAAAAAAACAACAAAAAGTGGGTAATTCCTGGTAATCACTACATGTATTTCTATCAACAATTTATTTTTCAAGCCCTCTTTGAAAATTACCAGTCCTTGTTAAGATTTTCTAAAAACTTGCAATTCGAATTGGGTTTGAAGCCACTTTAAGATTGAAAGCAAAGAGAAGTTTCATTGTCCTTAACATTCATTGTTGACTCCTCAATGTTTTTCCTCATTGTTACAATAAGTATTGCAGAAGTACTGTACATACATGTACCATCTCCCTAAGTAATTTAAAAAGTAGTTCACAACTCTTAATGATGGGTTTCCTGCATTTTTTTGTGGGCAAAGTTATTATTTTTGTGACATAAAGAGCATGTTTGTGCTAGATGGAAGCCATTGCTATTCAAAAGAAGATACTTTTATGTTGACATAGTTTCTTTACCAATTTTAGAAAATTGTTCTTGATTTTTTTTTAAATTATTATTATTTATTGTATTGCTATGAAAATGAACATAGTTTCAAATTGACATTGTCTTTTACTCTTAACTTATTCTCGAATATTTTTTTAGCTCATCCTTTTAATACTTAAGTTATAACAGTGAGATATTTCGTTTGTATAGTTTTAATATGTGTAGCAGTTGTTAAAACTGCTCTTAGGTTGCTCGTCGCAAAGACTTCCTCCGTACCTCAGTTGCTTTTTGGTTTTAAATCTGGACTCCTGCTATCGATTCCCGCCGGCGATGCTTGCCACGTAGGAGTGCCCTTGTGCAAGGCAAAACACTGTCGCAAGCCGTGTAGAAGCACATTTTAAAAAAATCGCTGATTTTTCTACCTTAGTCGTGATCGACTTCCATACCGTGTTCATAACTCAACTGTTTACTAAACGCAAGACTTTGCCTCTACAACATGAAAAACGTTTACAGTTAAAAAATTACAATGAGCTACGCTCTGTGAAAAGGGGGCTTAATGCATCTGCGAAAAGTATCGACTCAGGTCAGCCTGCACAGTCCGCACAGGCTGACCTGGGCCGAAACTTCTCGTTATTCATCAGTTTTATGTATGTCCAATGACCAGTCCACCTCATGATTAAGGCGGTCTTTAAAAAAGTGGCTATTATGGATCCATAATTATGTGATGGCTCGATTTGTATAAGGTATCAAGAGATGCACCAAGCCCCCTTTTGCCAGAGCATGGCTCAAATTAGTGTGCCTAAAATAATGGGATTTTTCTCGGAAAGGATTGCTTTAAACATTGAGGGAAAAGAAAGTGATGGTTACCACTATTTTCTCCTTTTCCAATAATGTTGTGAAAAATCCTTTGATAACATAATAACATAGTGTGTAGACATAATAAGTTGAGGGGTCGATTATTTCTAAAATAACAGAATCATGTCTTGAGAAAAGCACTATCTTAGCTGACTAATTTCTTTACCACAAGATCAAGTTTGTTTTAAGAAGACAACTCGAAATGTGTTAACATTATGACAACTATGGCTAAGTCGCTTTAAAACTTTAATACTATGATTTCTATGGTGGCATATTTGTGCCACGAGCTACGAGATAACTATTGCGATGATTAAGGAAAACTATCACGATAAAACAAATTTTCCTGGAAATATTATCTTGATAATAAAAAAAAAAATCTCGGTAAGAAATATCGCGATAATTCTCACTTTTATTACGATTTTTTTCCTCGTGCCCACAACTGACAGTCATGGTATCTCTAGATACGGTTTCGAAACAACTCTGCCATCTTATACAGTCAGAAACTACCTATTTCATCCAAATGGTGAATTTTCTATTTATAGATATCATGAAACGGGTAGAACTATGTCGATGATTTTATCTCGAATGTCAGCTTCGTGCACGAATGAGATATTTTGCGCTAAACTACTAATCAATGTAAAATTTTCTAGATAAACAAGTTTATCGTGGTTTTTTTTTTTAGAAATCTTTTCACCATCTAGATAAAATTTCCAGGAAACTTTGATTTATCGTGATAGTTTTCTAAAATTATCTTGATAGGTATCACGTATCGCGTGGCACAAATATGCCACCATAGATTTCAGGCCAAAGTTTTCGCCCAAAAAAATATATAGAAAGCATTTTTCTTCTATGGGGCTTCAATTCTTTCGGGAATGTTTTTAATCCATTACTGATCATGCTCCTTTTTGAACATGTCGTCCATGCTGCATGTCTTCCATACTACAAAACGAAGAAATAGGCCTATTGTTAAGCAAAGTAAATGGTACTTAATTTATATTCCAAAAACATTGTTCGAAAAGAAGCTTTTGCTTGTAACAGGCAAATGCTCGTCTTTCCAAGTTGTTTGAAAAAATATGTGCAGGGACGAAAGCAGTCGTACTTGTATTGTAAAATGGGTTAAGGCCCCAGTTTCTTCTAAAATGTGCCTCATTTCCATTATAGCTGTAGCATAAACATCGTTTCTACAGAACATTAACTCTGTCACCGCCAGTGACGATATGGATAGCTTTTGCGGACGGTATAGATTAAGATCAGACTGCTCAGATTGTACAGTCTGATCTTTGAACCATACCATCCGTCACCGGATTCTTAACCATGGCCAAAACTCGCCTGACATGAAGAGATAAACTACGTTAAGACCGCAAAGAAAAGTCAAATTTATGTAGCTGGCAGGGAAAGAGTTAAAGTAACCCGAATGTTATAAGTCAAGACTTTTACAGTCGCCTTTAAAGTAAATGGAATAGGGCAAAGCTTTCTAAATAGAACTTCAAACAACGATGTACAATCTAAATTATGGAACTTTTATCTAACCCTCTGGGCTGTACCAAACATTCTCTTTATTTTACAGACCCACGGAAAATAGCTCTAAAATTTTTTTAAAGGGATGTGTCTATTCAGACGTTTATAATCTCACCTAACGTCAAAAAATGATTTCTCAATGAATAACGAAGGCGACAGCTGGCAAGCCATCAGTAAAGAAGAAAGACATATATAAGGGGGGGGGGGGGGAAGGTTTTTTTTGTTCATAGTATTTCCTTAATGGGCTACGTAGTCTTTAATGTACATGTATATTTAGATTTCGCACCAGAATTGGTGGGAATGTCATATTACACGTCGACTGTGTAATATGTTGCTAAACGTGACTCGTGGGCCTGTTGCGGACAGTGTAGATCAAGATCAGACTGCACAGAACGTGCAGGAGTTATGCTTAGGCATCCTGAGAGCTATACTCCGATTAAAACAGCGTGTGCTTCTACTGCACGGTCTTTTGCGACAATATATGCTTTCAAACACAACCCTTTTAATTTGTTTTTCTACCATCCATGATTTTACTCCGCTGTTCGTTTGTAATTCAGTTCCATCGCAAAGACAACGTACATACGAGGGACACTTTTTAAGTTCGTAGAGTAGGGCGGTCTTTTTAAAACCGCTTGAAATATCAAAATTTTATTTATCTAAGACCTTCAAAATATGCCCCGTCTGCCTCCACACACATTTTACACCGATCTACCCATTTCCGGAACGCCGCCCGGTAGTCCTCTTTAGGTATATGTTGCAGACACTGGTAGACCGCACTGCCTATACCACAACGGGATTCAAAACGGTGCCCTGCCGGCATTTCCTTTAGTCTTGGGAACAACCAAAAGTCACAGGGAGACAGGTCAGGGCTGTATGGGGGATGATCTAAGACATCGAGCCCAGATTCTTTCAGATATTCCTGTACCGTAGCGGATTTATGGGCCGGTGCGCTATCATGGAGTAATTTGATGCCGCGGACACCGGTTCGCGGTCTGCGTTTCTGATAGAAATCAACAAGTTGAGTATGAACACTTTCTCTGTAAAACTTTCCAGTGACAGAACTACCTTTCGGGACTGGAATTTGAAGGACTGGACCTTTCGAATCAAAGAATATCGCATACAACATGCGATTTGATGTTTTGCAACGGCGTGCAATGACAGGTCTGTCGCCCTCAGATGAAACCCAAACCTTATTTTTAGCCTTAGAATCGGGTTGAAAATGATAGATCCAGGTTTCATCACCTGTAACTATCTCTTCCAAACGACGTGGGTCACATTTATCATATTTTTCTATAACTTGCGATGCAAGTCCAACCCGACTTTGTTTCTGCTCGTCAGTGAGCAAATGGGACACCCAGCGCGCGCAGATCTTACGTAGCCCAAGTCGTTCACGTAAGATCTTCAAAACACTTGACGAATGAATGCCACTTAATTCTTCTATCTCTTGCACGGTATAACGTGCGTCTTCCTCAATTAACGTTTTCACAGTAGCAACGTTCTTTTCCGTCAAAACGGAAACCGGCCTACCCACCCGAGGGTCATTTTCAATTGACTCCCGACCATCATTAAAACGACGTACCCACTTGCAAACTGTAGCATGAATTTCTGTTGGCGGAAACCCGAGCTGTGCTCGAATCTTACAATATACCCTCTGTTCAGAGATTTTTCCATCCATATTGAACGCTATATTTTACTATAGTGTATAAAACCACGTGTTGAAAATACCCAGCGCAGCGCGCACGTGGACCTCGTGCGCCGCATACCGTGACACCGTTCGAGAGAGGAATGATTACGCAAGTTCTGTGTAAAAAATCGTGCAACTTCATAATCGCGTTAAAAAGTTATAGGCTTACTCTACGAACTTAAAAAGTGTCCCTCGTACGAGTTTAACCATTAAAAGATTTTGGCTCTAGGTTTGCACAAAAAGAATATTTTCTTTATCTAAATATATAAATTGAAAGAAGCCAGGAGAAAAATTCAGAACGGATGTTCGCCAACGGCACAAAATGTGCAGTTGAAATAAAACTCGTGCCTGAAAGCAAATTACCTAGTTAACATGAAGCTAAGACTGTTGAATTTGCAGTATGAACTTCTATCAACACTGTCCGCGATTTCAGAAGATTATTCTGACGAAAAAAGAAAAAAAATCTTTGAGATGAAAATCCTTTCAAGATCGTGACAACTGAGCATATCAAATTTCTCTAATATGTCACTCACAGTAATACAGAGGACAGATCCAGAGATGCGGCATATTTCATCAATGTAGGCGTGATTGTCGAACACTCTACTGGCAAACCTCATCAGAGCTATTGTGTCTCCTGTCTTGTAAATTATCTTATTTCATCCTTAACGTTTTTATAGTTAGAAGTGCACCCACTGTAGATCAAGATCAGACAGCACAGAACAGATCGATTCAATAATTATGTAATATTGAGGTCTCTTTGACCAAAAATGCACTTTTTTTATTTACACGGCATTTCTGATGATGAATACTTAGAGCTCAAGTAAATGGAGGGACAGCGTTTTTCAGTGGAAAAATGTCTATATTCTCTCTTTTTCCTTTGGGGTAAGGAGTTGCTTCATTCGAAGTGTCAGAGCAACTCGTAAACTATCGTGCAATGCAGATCAAGATCAGAGTGCACAGATTGTGCAATTTCAGGTCAGGAAACGGACCTAGATCGTGAAAAACTTCAGTCCGTATTAACCCTGTACCAGACAATCCTGAGAGAAGGACCTTGAAAACATTGCTGATTACTCGCATTTTCCCCGTTTCACACGATGTTTTTTTGACTTTTTATATGCAAGTTCCATCATTTGAGCCACATTTGATATTTCGTTCACAAACGCTTTCAATATGGAAAAGTCTAATTTACTTTTTCGTCCGGTAAAGAGGTTAGCAGGAGTATCTGAGGAAAAGTAAGGGTATTTGATGGTGAAGGACGACGATCTTTAGTGTCAAGGCTCAGTTTGAACAAAAAACATCCATTTTTAAATATTTCAATCGAACGTTTCAAAGCTACGACATTGAACTGAAGTTCTAATTAACCCTTATCCTGCTAAATGAGTGAACGAAATTTAGTAAAATCCCGAATAATGTGTGTTATTTCAAACTTATTTGTAGGAAAACAATATTTCCTTATCGGACAGTGTAGATTCAAGATCAGACTGCACGTTTTGTGCAGTCTGATCTTGATCTACACTGTCCGCAAAAGGTCAGTGAGTCGCGCTTAGCAGCCTTATGGTTAAAGCAAGACTTAATTGTACCTTGGCAACAGTGGAACAGTACAAGAGAACAAAAGCTGAAAAGACAGCTTATAGGCTCTTTCAGATGCGTTTGAGTACATCTAAATGAAAGACCACACAAGAACTTGGAATTTCGATAATCAGACTCGGCTAAGAGGATTGCTTTGAATAAAGAGTGCAGGAACAATTTGACGAAAGTATAAGTGATCTTTTCAATGGGGTAAATAATAAGAGTCGGACACGCCATTCTTATACGAAGGGAAGTAATACAAAATTTTATCTTCTTTTTACAGTAAAGGGTTGACTCCCCATGAATTAGGCGAGAGATGATCCATAGGCTGCTAAACGTGACTTGATGAGCTTTTTCGGACTGTATAGGTCAAGATCAGACTGCAAAAATACCATGCAGTCTGATCTTAGATCGATACTGTCCGATACATTGAGATTTTTCCGGCGATAAGTGCAGATGAATCTAGAAATTTAGTTTTACCATTGACTTGAAATATTCGGTTTATTTTTTCAAGAACTAAAAAAAGTCAAAAGTGCGGAGATTGCACAAACCATGTTGTTAATTTCTTATCATTGTTTGACAATTTCTACAATTTTTACCAGCCATTCAACTTGTTTTGATAACTTTGTTTTCGTGGTGTGTCTTCTCTGAAAATGTACGACATTCAAAGTTTCTTATATAATGCATGTAACTCTTAACTATATAATCCCGTGTTTTAACATCCCGGCGGGGGGGGGGGGGGGGGGGGGGGGGTGATGGGCGTCTTGAAACTATGTGTGAGAAGGAGAAAATACTGGTAACAAACATTTCATTCTTTCTTCTCGATAGTTTTTACCTTATGAATAACAATTCCCATTAGTTGAGTCACAGAATTTGTCGTTTGCAAATACTTTCAGTTTGAACTTGTATAAATTCTGTTGTCTGGTAAATGGTGTTTTTATCTACGACCAAGGGAAACTTAAGTCGCCTTTGTGACCGGAGTAGATCAAGATCCGACACCACACAATTTGAAGTATGATCTGTGATCCAGCGAGACTGCTGCTTGATTCTCAACCATGGCGTCAATCCCGTCGAGCAATCCCAGGAGCTTAACGCCACTTTTGTTCCAAATTGTTTTTCTATACTTTAACCCTTTACCACACAGTCCCGAGTTTTAACAATTCTGAGGAAGAAGCCTTTTCAAGACATTGTGGGAGAAGGAGAAATACTGGTAATCAGTATTTTCTCCTTTTCCCACAATGTTTTCTACCCAATCAAAAACAGAAATCACCATTTGAACTACATCTGATTTGTCATCTGCAAATCCTTTCAATTTGGACCAGTCTAAAATTTTATCGTTTGGCAAAGACTTAAAAGACGACTCAAACCATTTGAGTCATGTTTGATTTGTCGTCTACAAATGCTTTGGTTTTTGGACAAGCCCAAAATTTCTTCGTTTGGTAAAAAGGTAAACAATCCAAAACAATATCGAGTATGTGAAGCTTTGCGGTAAATGACAGTTTGACATTGATTCCTGATCCTCCCTGTCAGGTACATGTTATCCTTGGTGGTACACAGTTCCATCATTGAACAAACATGGCGCCAAGCCCTGCCGGATACACCTACTTCTTGGATCGGCCAATTGGCTTTACAAGACGACGATAATGTAGACTTGTCCAAATTGAAAGCACTTGCAGACGACAATTTAATGATACATTTATACTCGTTTTTAACAAGTTTTTATCCATTGAATCTTTAATTTATCAAACTCTAACCATTCTTGTATCTTCATGCTAAATGTTGCCCCTGACGGTTGCCAGGTTGCACATTATTACGACCAGTAGAAAATGCATTTAAATCGAAGATTTCCGATATATGTGTTTATCCCTTACACCATAATTATGTTGGTAATTTATCTATTTCTACATAGTTGACTAAATTCTGAACCATTTTATAGTCTATCAAATTTTAACAGCGATCCATTCTCTCTCTCTCTCTCTCTCTCTCTCTCTCTCTCTCTCTGACTGGTAAGATATATCTTTAACCGTGGCTCAAAAGATTAAATTTGTCTTTCATAGGGTATAAAACATTGTGGGGAAAGAGGAAATTCTGGCTACCAACATTTTTCCTTTTCCCACAATGTCTGTAATAGGTTTTTTTTTTTTTCAGGGGCGTTAAAACTCGGGATTGTGAGGTAAAGAGTTCAATACAGTTAAACATGGGCACAGTTCTTGACTACAGCTACTGTTTTAAGGAAGTCACTTTTTATATGAATTAAAAAAAAAAACATTACCATTTTGTAATATAGCATACTCTAGGCGCTAAGAAAACTTCGAATATTTCTTAAACAGAGTATAAGGGAATATATCAATGCTGATTTCTGGTTTCGTGCCATTAAAACAACAGCGAAAAAAATCACATTTCGTACTCTTGTTCAGTTGACACAGACTTTTTTAGTATTCTTTAGCGACATCATAACAAGATGAATAACTCCGAAGTTTTACAGTCATAATGAGATGAAGGCACACCGTTTATTCGCTAGAGGTCGCTATGGATTGAGTCGAGATATCAAGCCTATATAAACTGCCGTGTGACGATGTAACTTCCTCTTTAATCTACCACAACAGAAGGTGGGCTGTTTACTTATTTATATCTGTATAGCTAATTTTATCTTTTAACGTGCCTTTGAATGAGCCAGAGTAAAAGCTCTTCCGGTACAAGAGGCAACAATCCTCTCTGTGAGTTTGATGACTTCCTGTTATCACGATCGTCTGCAAGACATAGTCAGCACATGTAGACTTAACTCAAATTAAGTCAACATGTTAAAAGATAAAACAGGCACATCTGTGGGGGCATTGGTCTGAATAAGTTTAACAATTAGGTCAGTGGAAATGAAAAGCTCCTGCAATCTCTGAAACAACCATAAACAGCCAGCCTATATTTTTTCCCTTTTAACGACCACAGCAAAACTACTTGAAATAGAACTGCAAGTTTCCGCTTACGTATGTGCAAGCGCAGTAAATCATCAGTCCAAAGTTTAAAATGATATGGTTTGGTAAGAGCAGTCCAAGTGTTTTCCAAAATTTATCTCGACAAATTGCTCGCTGATTCATGAGTCACATCACCGCATGACTATACTTGCATATTTAGTGTTTTACATTCCTTTTGTTTGTTTGAATGGCTAGTCTACGCTGTTTTCAACAGTATTTCGGTCTTGTTAAAGCGACATCTTTCTTATCAAAGTACTTCTTAGTTTCATAAGTACCTTGCCCGAAGATAGGCTTACAGTTTGAGACCATCGAGACTAGTAACTAAATGAACTAAATGAATTTAGTTTTTCTTGTTAGAACACCATTGTGCCACCCAGTAATAAAAGTGATTTAAAAAAAAGTGATGGTCAAATACTCCTTATAGTTCTAGAACTTAAGGCGTTAAAAACTAGACAGGATTTCGGATAGCTTCAGGAAACTGTAAAATGACCTTATGTGCACCCAGTTTGTGCCCTCTTGTTTTTGTTTTTGCCATTTTAAGTCAAATTAGAAGGGGATTGCTGCTGGTATCAACTGGTTTAATGTAGTTGGAGTCGGGAGTAAAATCTCGTTCAAGGTTGAAGACCTGAAGCACGTTTGTAAACATTGTGCAAGTTTTCAGCCGGGTCACAAAAGAAACAGGCAAATAGATTTTTCATAGTAAAAGTCTCTCTAGAGTGTTTGTTTAACTATATATACTATCACTCACTTTTTTATCCTTAAATATGCAAGTACTGTAAATCAAGAGTCAAATTCAACGGACTTGCACTTCAGGTATGCAAGTTAACTTGACTATATCTAGTCAAATCTTTAGTAGAAAAAAAAATATGGCTGCTACAATTATGAAATAAACTTTCCAAGATAGAAAAGGAGATTCTTAGATTTACAGAAGTAAAGGTCTTGTTGCCAAAATTATCCTTGCCTATAATTAATAATACCAACCTACGTTTGGCTGCACTTTCAATACAAAAACAATTAATAATGCAAAGGGTTCACCATAATCACGAAAATAAGCAAACATTAGTTTTGTGTTGTGAACAAATAAGGAGAGCATTTGTTTAAGGGGTATCCATTTGTAAATTATTACTTTTTAAATATTAAAGACTGTAAATAATCTATTGTGTTCAGCTTTATGACATTTTTATAGACACGTGATTTGGGGCCCTTTTCTCGTATCCCAAATACTTTATCTGACTCCTAAATGTAATGAACTATTTGCAATAATGTACGGCGAAGATTTAAATTATGGACATAGGGTATACTGTTATATGAGTTCAAAAAGCGAGTCATTCTTTGGTAACGATTACAACTTTCCTCTGGGAAAAAGGGCTTCTCTTTGTGGGTTGACTCCAATCAGGAAAAAAAAGTGAATTTATTTTCGAAGCCTTACTTGACCAATAGAATGTCATTACAGTTTAGGTTTCCTTGTACCAATGAACTATGTACGAGTATTCAGTATCAGGCGGCACAAAGATCTTGACGATACATTTTCTAATAGTTTGTGAAATACTAAAACGGTCTTGGAATTCCTTGGTTTGGCCTTTCCTTTTGGTTGAATATCTTTCCACGTTTTTTTTTTTACTTTAGCAGGCTAGTTGTAAACGCGCTAAACCATTTACCACACGATTCTATGTCCCAACGATCTTTGCGAAGATGTCTTTTGAAAACATTTAGAAAATGCTAGTTAACAGCATATTTACCTTTTCCCGCAAAATTTTCTAACCTTTCAAACATGTATCCCATCATCTGAGCCACGTTTAATTTTTCGTCTGCAATTTTTGTCAGTATTGACAGGTATAAAAAGTTGTCGTTTGGTAAAATGTTAATTACTGCTCTTAACAGAACAAAGTGAAAGCCAGGATATATTTTTGTCTCAACAACACTGGATGCGAGTGACAACCAGCGACTTATGATAGCATTACGTTCTCTAGGAGTTTTCGGAATCTATTGGAGGGTTTCAAGAGAAATATTTAGGTAATAAAATGTAAGTGTGTCTAACGATAATCAACCGTTACAGAATTTGGTAGTAAAGGTTCGTTCTTTTGATACACACAGTTTAAATCACTCTCTTTTAACCCTTACGATGCTAAACCAACCCAAAGTCTTTTTGATAAACATCAGACTGCATAGAACGAAATATTTTCCCCAAAAAAACCTTTGAAATACCAATTTTCTTTTTACTATCGGCTTCAAAGTTTCATTTCACTTATTTACCAGGATAAGGGTTTAAGTACGAGCGACTTACGGTCAGAAATACATGGACAGTTGTCTTTGTCTGGAATTGTTTAAAGACTGAACTTGATAAATTTAATTGTGGTGAATCACACATTATGCTGAATGCGTTTTCGGTTATTTGGGCTTTGGATTTTTCTTCCAGAAATTTTGAGTTCGAACCCCACTGGCTGCCCTGGTGGCATGGCACTGACCTTTGGCAAAGCCAAGGAAACACGTACATAAGCAAACTTGCCGCAATATGACTGAAAAAGCTGTTGAAAGCTTTGTATGGCATCAAACTTGCAGATCTTGTAGTCTAAACCATTATTATCTGGTACTATTTGCTCATAGATAAGTCACAAGATGGAATTTCAATATACGCAAAAGTCTTACATGTCTTAAATAACTCATAACTCTTTCAAACACTAATTTTGAAGATAAAATCCTTGTAAAATATGGATAATGGGCATTGCTTAAAGATTATAGATCTATATAAAATAAAAGAGAGAACATAATGGTAAAACGTGAAATTGGTTTGTACGAGCAGTTTTACCTGCTTAATATAATTTTAGAAGAGATGCGCTGCATGGCGGAAAAAGTCTGGTAAAATCAGGTAATCAGACAGCCCTTTAGCATAACGCCCCGTGTATTAACGAGCCTAAACAAGGCTTTTGAAGACATGGTGGTGAAAGGAGAAAATGCTGGTTGTAACCAGCATTTTCTCCTTTTTCCAACCATGTTTTCTAGCCTTTAAATGAACCAACAGCATCGTTTGAATCTTCTTTGGTTTGTCGTCTACAAATGCTCTCAATTTCGGACAAGTCTAAATTTTTTCGTCTTGTTAGGAGTTGATTAGTAATCTTCAGTGTCTATTTATAAACCACAAAGTTGAGTATAACTTAGCTGCAGAAAATACGAATACATCCTATACAGTGTTGCCGATGAGTCAATATAAAAACCATGCGCTGTGAGATATTTCGTCAGATGCGCACTACTCGACCTGCTATTTGCATTAAGACGCCATTTTAGGATTTCCCATAGTTTCTTCAAAATTTCACTTTCGGTTATTTGAACGATCTACCAGTATGTCTCATTTACACGAACAAGCTTTTATCGATTCGCTGGATCACGAAAACGCTACCGCATACAAAGCTAATTTTGAAGTATTTAAAGGAGGGAAGACGAAACACGAAATTGCGCAATATTACAACAAATGGGCGGAACAAGGGGAGTACGACGTGGTAAATTGATTGTTTTTTCTTTTTATTTTGCTTTCGATTTTATGTACATTTCATTCAAGGGATCCGGATGAGCGGGGGTTATTGAATTGAGAATTGTGCATCGAGACGGTGAGTGTGGTAGGGCGTTAGCTTTTCACATCGAAGAGTCTGTGTTCGAATCCCATGACTGATCCAGTGGTTACCCACAGAATAAGTTTCAGTATGGAATAAAGGTGCTATATACCACTTTGATTTCAAAAAATACTTATTCAGTTTATACCTCTCATTTCATTATTTTTTAGTTCTATGATTTTTGGACTGCTCACGTATTGCAAACAAGTATTACAATGTAGTCACACGTGGTTCGTGCCTAATTTATTATGCTATCACAACTATAGATTTGTGAAACTCTTTACAAAACGACAAAATGTTAGACTGGCCCAAAATTGAAAGCATTTGAAGACGACAAATAAATTTAGCTGAAATGAAGGTAATCGTCTGTGAAAGTGTAGAAAACTTTGCGGGATAAGGAGAAAATGCAGGTCAACAGCATTTTCTCCTTTTCGCACAATGTTTCAGAGGACTTTGTCATTACGGTCGTTAAGACTTGGAATTGTGTGGTACAGGGTTAAAATGTGTCTAGTGGATATAATATGACTGAAGCAGGGTTTTCCCGGACTTTTTGTTTCTTTCAATTTGGACCCCCAAATTTTCTAAATGATCCCCAAAATTTAACTGTATACCTTCTTTCATTCATTTGAAGGGCGTCAAATGACCCCCAT
This sequence comes from Tridacna gigas, assembly GCA_945859785.2. Classification (NCBI taxonomy): domain Eukaryota; kingdom Metazoa; phylum Mollusca; class Bivalvia; order Cardiida; family Cardiidae; genus Tridacna; species Tridacna gigas. The sequence goes on along the minus strand of OX244030.2, from coordinate 42,334,615 downwards.
GTAATAAGAAAGTCGAGGGAAAACCCTACTGAAGCCATAAAAATAGAAGTGGAGAATGAAAACCAGACTGCAGATGTACAGACCGATCTTGGTTTACAAATTGTGCAAAACAAAATACTTAGAGGCTTGTATGACAAGAAAAGGCTGATGACCTTTTCCATCGTTTGATCGTGTTTTGTCGAATCGTGCTTGCTACTTTTTTCCGGGAATGATTCAGTGAAGAAAATATCGGTTATTTAAACTGAGGAAAATTGGAAAATGTGTCAGCCAGTTGAACCCATTCCCCCCATGACACAAATTTGCATTACTCTTTAACAATTGATAAAATTTTGGATATGACGATTTTGAAAGCATCTACAAATGACACTTTAGATATTTTTCAAAGATAATTTCTGTCTTTGATAGGGTAGAAACATTGAGGGAAAGGGAGAAAATGCTGATTACCAGCATTTTCTCTTTTTCCCACAATGTTTTCAAACGCCTTTTCTTTTAGGATCGTTAAAACTTGGGATGTTTCGTAAAGGGTTAAAAAAGAAAATGAAAACATCGTTATGAAAAAAATGATTGAACAAATTCAAGTTTCATCATATGAATACATTTAGAAATATTCTGATAAAGGAAACAATTTTTTTTTTGCTGTAGTTTATGCACTTGAACATCTTCATAGTTATCAGTACTTGAACTCCATTTTTCCTCATTGAATGCACGTAAATTCTGTTGTCCTGTAAATGTCATTTACTGTATTTTTTAACTTGTCCATAAATGAGGACAACTCAATAGTACAGGCGCTTTGGACTGGTTTTATTGAAACTTGGAAGGCACAATAGTCTTTCGTTTGTTTTGATTCATATATTCCTTATATTTAACCTGTACACTAAGATATGAGCGACCCTCTGGCAAAAGGGATATCAGTGCATCTCCGTGATACATTTTACCAAACAAGTCATTACATATTTATGGATCTATGCATTTTTCGTCTAACAATCGACTGATGGGTAGAATGATCCTTTGAAGAGCAGAAAATGTTAAAATAGCAAAATGTTACGACTCATGTCAGCCTTCGCTGACTGTGCAGGCTGACATTGGTTGATACTTTAGTTAGATACATTAAAGTCCCTTATCATAGAGCATGAGTCATATGTATTGTAAGGTGTCTCATAGCCATACTGTGCAGATCTAGGACTAAAAGTAAAATGCTATTATTCTTGTATTGTTTTCTTTTAAACTCTATTAACATCCACGTGGGAGACACATGAATAGGCGTACTCTAGCCGTGATAAGACTTGATTGCTGAGTGCATAAAGCAGCGATAAAATCAATTCCAGACAAAGAAAGTACTTTTTTGAATGAACGAACAAAGAGCCTTGCTTTATCGAGTTTTTCCTACTTTCTGGGAAAAGTAGTTGATTATCGGGAAATATGTTATCACTATATATAGCCGTGTCTCCATTTTAAGGATGGACCAAGGAAGGTAATACTGAGTATTGACAGTACATATTGGCATGTACTTGTTCGGACAGTTTACTTCAAGATCAGACTGCACAGAGGGTGCAGTCGGATCAAAGATCTGTGTGTCCGATACTTTGCGAGATATTTTAACCAAAAAAGCCATGGAATTGGAAAATTCGATTGTATTTTACGTAATGACTACATCCATTTTACTTCCATTTAAACTTATTTTATATTTAACTCTTTATCAGTGGACAAAATTTTTGACATGTCCATATTGAAAGCATTTGCAGACCGTCGACAAAGTTAATAGGGCTCAAATGTTTCGGTTTGTCTTTGGTAGGATAGAAAACAATTTGAAAAAACTAGAAAATGCTGATTACCAGCGTTTTCTCCTTTTCCCACAGTTTTCAAAAGCCCTCTCCTTCAGGACAAGGGATTGTTTGGTAAACTTAAAGCATTAAAGAGTAAGGGAATAAAGCAGTGCTTATGTCAGCATGGAATGGAAATACAAAATAAAAATGTTATCTCTTTGTTTTTTATGTATATAAACCCTGTCCTCTCTCAAATATGGTCGCAATTTCCTACATTGTGCGGTTAAATCTTCGGACATATTGGTGTTACTTGTACTAAAATATATCTATTTTACTATGATGATCTTATATAATTTTGGTCAGAGGCCTGTAATATAAATCAAATATTGAGCTGAGTTGACTTTCTGGAATGATTAAAGAAATATTACGCGCATAATAATCGGTAAAGATAGTATGGGCCATGCTCTGTGAAAATGGGTGCCTTAATGCATCTGCAACAAAGTATCGCGGACTGTGCAGGCTTACCTTGGTCGAAAACTTTTGCTGTTGGTCAATTTTTTTTTTTTTTATATCTGAAGGACCAATTTACCCCATGATTCAGTCGGTTGTTAGACAAAATGGATTTTAAAGATACATGATTATGACTATGATGACTTGCTTGGTATCATGCATTTCGGAGACGCACTGAAACCACTTTCGCCAGAGCATATTTTCAAATATATATCAAATATTTTCGCCTTCGGTATCGTAGATAACTCCGAACTCAGTGGTCAACGAAACAATCCCTTATGTTAACGACCCCGAGGAAGATGTCTTTTAAATACTGTTGTGAAAGAGATTGTGCTGGTGCCCAGCAGTGCCTTCTTTTCCCACAATATCTTATACCCTTTCAGAGACAAACCTGGTCATTTTAACCACATTCATTGTGTCATCTATAAGTACCTTAAGTGTAGACTAGTCGAATATTTTGCCGTCTGCTAAAGAGTTAAGAAGTCTTTCCGATTTTTAGATCTGATCAGAAACTTTGTTCTGTTCTTCTTTACGGCGTGTTGGAGTGTTCCTTCGGCAAGGACCTGCAGAGTGTCGGCCTAGAGCTGAAGAAATCTAAATAGGATTAAGTTAGCTGACTGAAATACTGTTGAAAGCGGCATAAGACTCCATTCAACCAATAAGAAAATACTTTTGTTCCATATACCTGTATATTTCGTTTTGTCTCCTTTCTTCTTAAATTTCACGTCTTGCTCTACCTTTTTACAGCATTTGAACCAAGACCGGTATTCGGGACCAGAAGCCTGTGCCCATGGTATTGCAGCCTATTTTCCCGAGACTGAGAGAGCAAATGCTGTGGTTCTTGATGTTGCCGCTGGGACCGGAAGGCTAGGTGCACAGGTATCTACAAGTAAAAACCTTCTTTCGCCGTCTTTCATTCATTTCATGTATTAGCTCCAACAGCATCATTATAAGAATCTGTATTTATGTATGTATTAACGGACACATATTAATGTTTTAGCGTAATATTCTCTGCCAGGGGCGTAGCTGCCTACACGCAAAACGCAGTTGCATACACTTTGCAAAAAAAAATAATATCAGCGGATGATCACATCTCCGTTACTAGGGGTATGTAAACAGATGCATGTATATTTAAGATGGTGGATTTTACTCGCCTAAAATTTTCATCGTCGACGAACGTGTTGTATTTGAGATTAATCTATTTTGATACGCAATAAAGTTAATTCAAAAAAGACTCCCCCCCCCCCATAGAACCCCGCCCCCTCCCACACCCTCCCGCTTCCAGGCGCTTCGCGCCTGGTGTAATAATTTTGGTATTACGTTTGTGTATACTTTATTTTGGGCTAGCTACGACCCTGTGTGCAAGGCAACCGAAAAGAACATTTCCGTCAGTAGAAAATACCCAACTATTTCAAATCAAAAGGTGCTTATGCTAGAATGTCTTTCACAGAAAAAAGGAGATTTCTGTGCAGGTCCCAAATTTACGCCTAGCAATTATCTGCCATGGCAGGGAATCTGGGATAGTGAATGAGAAAATGTCCCCTCATGATACACACAGATGAGATTTTGCACTTTTTTATTTGGGAGTTAGTCTTGTGTGTATTTGTTTAACTTATCTGAAATATCTTCTATTTCTAAGTCTGTGCCCTCTGCCTAAATAAACCTTGCCAGAACACTGCCTTGTTTCGAGCGGGGTCTAAGATTTATGTCTTCAGTTTTCTGTTAATATCCACTCTGTCAATAAATCGTTTCCTACGCCAGTAGGCCTTATATAAGAACCGCGAACAACATCTGAATAAATCTCCCGCCCAGCGATCAAAAATATCTACAAGAGACTTTACTTTTATATTTCACACGTTTTGAAAATATTCGATCATAACGAAACGTCCGATTGCGCCTCCATCAATGTCGAATGGTATTTTCAGTGGTTTCAACACTGTTTCACGACATTTTGCACTTGAAAACGATGAAATCCACTATTTCACTACACATGAATATTATCCTCTGGATCTTTTGATTTCTGATATCCGACATGTATGTAAACACCTGTGCGCCGAACAGACGTCATGGGCACCGCGTTAGCTAATGATTCGTCATATATGACGTCAGTCTTGAAATAAACCTGCATTATACACGGCATACAAAAATAAAGTGACGGCTTTATCTGTTTTTTTAATGAGTGATTTCGAATATGGTCACCTTTTTTGACAGATCGAAATGTGCGAAATCGATGATATTGGAATCGATTGTAGATACACCAAAGAAAAAAATAACAACACTACAGCAACTAAAACAAAGGAGAAGCATTTGGAGAATGGATAATTTTTTTTTTTTTCTAACACAGTTAAATTCATTCTGGGAAAAAAGATCATTTTCAAAATAAAATGCAACAGCTCCTTTTCACCAAATGATTTAGCCATCTACTTCGAAGGCTTAAAATCTCATATTCGAATTTTAAAGTTTTATCTTCTGGAGCTACCATTTCATTAAATTATGTTGAAGGATACGTAACTGGTAACCAGCATTTTCTTTACACTATATTTTCAAAAGGGTTGTGTATCAGGATCGTTAAAACACTGGATTGTTTGACGAGGGAAAATGACTGATAAAGTCTTTGAGTTGGAGTATTGGAGTCGTCTGTTCTCCAGAATGATATACTCTAGGTTAGTTTTTAAATCACACCCACTTCTCAGTTCTAACCTCCGATTCTTCCTGTCTGTTTACGCATTACCTGACGAATTATTTGATTGTGGTTTCAGTTTTGTTTACTTTTGTACAAAAAAAATTATAGGTGGGGGAAATAAAGAGCTGAATAGATTACGACCAATTATGTTGTGTCAGACACTTTTAAATTGCTATCAAGAAGTGTTTCCCGTCGCACGCTCTTTCTAGTTATGTGTATTTGTTACTTTTAAATCCTGCTAAATACCAGAAATGAAACTTTCAAGCCGATAGTGAAAACCAAGATTTTGCTATTTCAAAGGTATTTTTGGGGGAAAATATCTCCTTATCGGACAGTGTAGATCAAAGATCAGGCTGCACGTTCTGTGCAGTCTGAGCTTGATCTACAATGCCCGCAAAGGTCATTGAGTCGCGCTTAGCTAAAGGTTAAAATAAAGAACACATGTCAAAGTCTACAATATGTAAGGAGATGGTAAAATGCTGACCTCCTTTCAAGTTTCTGGTAAAATGTTATTTTACTTTCATATTTCATTTATGTAGGCCTACACTTCTTGTCGCTCTGGATACCTAAAATGTGGATGCTGGAAATTACGGCCAGATTGAGGGCAAAATAACAACTTTCATTTTCTAATTGCACAGGCTAGGATTACCCCAGTACCCTGTAGATATGACTTTTGTTCCTCTGCAGTGAACAGCTTCAGAAAACATAGTAGAAAAAGAAGCTTTTATTGCCAGTAACAAACGAAAAGTTTTCATACCGCTGAACTATGTTTCTTTTCCTTCAAACCTTTGTCCTTTGTTATATTTGTTAGAGTTTTCGGAATAGGTCTAGATCATAGTCTGTAAAGTTTTTTTTTAACCTTAAAGGCATAACAAGGGCATGCTATAGACCCAAGATCAGTATGCGCTGATCTTGCAGTCTGATATTGATCTAGGCTTTCTGCAAAAGCCCATGTTTTTGCTTAAAGGGGTAAGCAAGCTGAAGCTGTGATCTGTCAAAGTGTAGTATGTGCTCTCAAGATTATTTCTACTTTCAAAGTAACGGACTTGCATGTATCACGCTGTATTAAATTATGCTGCAGACCAGCGCAAATTGCTCTAGAGTTTCCTAAGGCAAGACATTGGAAAAAAAAAAAGCTCGCTCGAAAGAAATGTGTACAACGCAGAGAGGAATTGCATTAAGAGAGCTGCGGCCATGGTATGACCGTAAGTGCTGACATAAGCTGCTTAAACTATTCAAACGAATACTTTCATCTTTCAGTTGTACACACTCGGTTTCCGTCACCTTGATGCCTTAGACCCATCAGAAGGGATGCTGGGTAGAGCAAAAGAACGTGGGGTATACACCAATTTTATCAATGAGTTTGTGGACCCAGACAAACCAATACCAGTTAAAGATGGTAGGTATACATCTGATAAAAGAAATAAACATCATCTTTCAAACCTATTGCCAAATGGCTTATATTTAGACATTCCGTAAACCAGTTCTACTGTCATGATGGAAAGTTGTTTAAGGAAGAGGAAATGTATGGACTTTTTTTTACATAGAAAAATATTGGTGCACTGTTCAAATGATTACCAACACCATACTTTTTTTCATTATAGCATTGCCTTTAAAAAGCCACGATTCACTATTTCTTTAACGCCCAATAGAACATTTGAATAAGCCACACTCTGACGAAAAGAGGTTTAATGCAACTCCGTGAATGCCTAACAAGTCGAGATGGTTTGAACATACAGAAAATTTACCAACAACAGAAAGTTTCGATAAAGGTTAGCCTACGCGGACTGCATAGGCAGACCTGATCGATACTGTTTGCAGATGCAACAAATCCCCTTTACACAGAGCATGGATCATTTATATTAATTTTTGGATGTTGTTACGCCGTTTTTGATCGTTTTAACTCTTTACCAAACGACCAAATTTTAAACCGGTCCACACTGAAAGCATTTGCAGACGACAAAATAGATGTGACTGAAAAATTGAAATTTGTTTCAGGAAGGGTAGAAAACGTTGTGGGAAAAGGAGAAAATGCTGGTTACCAGCATTTTCTCCTTTTTCCACAATGTTTTTAAAAGCCTTCTTCCTCAGGGTCGTTAAAAGTCGGAATAGTGTGTTAAAGGGTTAAGGATGTAGAGAAGAACCGGTAGTGTTAGGAAGATTGAGAGCCAACAGAATCTATCAAGTCGGTACCACATGCACCATAAAACTATGATAGGAGAAACCAATATAGGTTTCAGGCGAAAGCATTTTATTCTCTTGTCAAATTTTAAAGGTCATTACGATGGAATTGGTTGTTCCGGAGGGTTTGGAGAGGGGCACATACCGTGTAAAGCCTTGAATGAATTCATCCGCATTGTAAAGCCAGGTATACTTAATTTAAACCTTAGGCTGCTAAACTAGAATTAGAGACCTTTTACGGACTTTGTAGATCAAGACCAAACTGCACAGAACATGCAGCCTTCTCTTGGATCTACATTGTTCGATAAGGAGATATTTTTCCTCTAAAATTACCTTTGAAATAGCAAAATTTGGATTTTTACTACAGGCTTGAAAGTTTCATTTCACTTATTTAGCAGGTTAAGGGTTATTTGTGATATTTTGCCGCAAAGATACAAATGAATCGCTTTCATGTGCTTTATTCAAATTGCACTTGGCACCGCCATTTTTCTATACTCTTGTTTTGGGCAAAGGTGCAATCGGTTATCTTTTGTTTTGTTTTAACCTTTGCCCGAACAAGGCTGTGTAACTCTCATAACTACCCCTAGGAAAACGATTTTTGAAAAGTTTGTGGCAACAGTTGGAAATGGGGGTAACCAGCATTTTCTTATTTTCCCACAATGTTTTATATCCTTTCAAAGACAACTTTCATCATGTTAACCACATTCAATATGTCGAGTGCGAGTGCTTTCAGTTTAGTGGACTCTAAGTTTTGTCGCCTGGTTAAGAGCTATCACATGACCATCGGCAGGTGACGTGGCGTTAGACTTCAGCATGGATGACCTTTGTGCTTATGATTAACCCTTTTTTTGAGACGAGAAAATTTTAGACTTGTCCAGATTTAAAACATTTAAAGACAACAAATCAAATGTGGCTCTAATCATGTGGCTTGTCTCTAAAAGTCAAGAAAACATTGTGGGAAAAGGAGAAAATGCTGGTTACTAGCATCTTCTCCTTTTCCCAGGACGTTTTCAAAATCGCTTTTCATAACGGTCGTTAAAACTTAAGTGGTCAAGGGTTAATGCGGAAGAATGTGCTTACTAATAATGCAATGGTGACAAAGCATGTATCTTGAACTTTCATTTACAGCACTTAAAGGTACATTAAAAGAATACGCTTTGAGGCTTTCACTAAGTGCAAATACAAAGGGTAATCAGGGTCCGTATTCACCAATCAGTCTTAAAGATCATTATAAGTCTCATTCTTAAGAATGTTCTAAATTTAAAAGTAATAAAACTCCTGATTGGTTAAACCATTTGGTGTTAGCCAATCAGAAGTTGTATCGCTTTTTCTAATCCAGAATAAGACGATGTATGAGACTAAGAATAGTTGGTTGTTACAGGCCCTGAATGCTGTTCAGCAGGGATCTCAAGGAATAAACTGGAGAGCCCAAATTTCTAAAGAACCTTTTTAATCTACCATTTATGTATTGGATTTGTGACCTGAATGTCCAAGTTCCATTCCTGCTGAAGAGTGCAATGGCGATTTTTTAGTACCCTACCAGCAAATGATTTTCTCTAGCAATAGTCGGTGAACCAAGAAGCATAAGTATTAATGGTATCATCGTGGCAGAATTACTGTGTTACGCCCTGACTTAAATAGCTTCATTAGGTAATAAATTTACAGACCAAAGTCTCTTTCCCGCGTACCCTCACATTAAGACTGGTTGTCCTCCCGGGCTCAAAGGTTCAGGAGTTGGATTCGTGATCAGAAGCCTCTGGTTCGATTTTCGTTGGTGGTGTATGCCACATGGTCTTTGGAAAGATCTATATTTCATCCAATGAACATGATCGGTAATATTTTCACGAGTGGCGCAGCCACTCGTGAAATAAATAGAAGAGGGGGGTGTGAAAGATCGAAATTTATTTCATCTCGTGAACATCATGGGTAATATTTTTCACCCGTGGCTGTGCCACTGGTGAAAATATTATCGATGATGTTCACTCGATGAAATAAATCTCTGCGCCATTCGTGAAAATATTACCGATGATGTTCACTCGATGAAATAAATTTGATCTTCCACCGAAAAAAAAATATTTTTATTTCATGCTTCTAACCCCAATTATGTTGGAACTTTCATAAAAATCCAGTACAGTTGTTTTCGGTAATTCCCCCTGGCTTACCCCCCCCCCCCCCCTCACATATCAACGTTTTACAATATTACGTAAAGCGCGAGAAATACTAATATAGCGTAAATTAAGTCATATTTCCCGCCATTTCACTGACACGCACTGGTTATCCATTCGGCATACCTTGGGTGATCCGGTGATCAAATCCCTCGGCTGTATCACGTAGCTTGATATGCACCTACACGGTACATTTCGCACATCTCCGGAAGCACACCGCTTTACCGTTATTGAAATTGTAAGGCTCCTCTTTAGAAAGAACACATGAGTAAATTTTCTATCGTTATCTTTCTAAGAGTATTTCAGTCGGCAAACAATTTGTACATTCAATTTTTAGCGTGGTTTATCAATTTCGTTAGGAGCTTTCATCGACAGATCGATAGAAGTGAATAACTTCACAGTGGTTGTTCATGTCGTTGCTAAGCGATCTGTAGGGGCGCTGCCATGTTTAAGATCATGTGATTGGTAGTTCAAAATGGAAGTCTCTTTTATACAGACGAGGTTTGATGTAGGTACGGAATCGGCCGAGTTGTGACGAGTGGCTGGTTATCTAGATAACTAGGGCGCGTGAACTACTGTTTCCGCCTTCAATTGAAGACTTAGAAAATATAAAATCGGTATTTGCACTGGTCGTAACCATGAAATAGCAAACCATAGTCCACCATTATTCCTCGATAAACCATCGAAAAGCATGAAATAATGTGGAAACCTTCGTTAAAAAGCAAAGTCGTCTGCTGCAAAGTCACTTTAAGTTATACCGTAATAAGCTCTTTCACCTTTAATTTAATGAATTACACTTTATAACAGCTAGTAATACAGTTCTGCCTCAAGATTAAGAGAGACAGTTCAGTCATATTCTAGAATACATTAGTGGACAGCGCAGATCTAAGATCAGACTGAACGTTCTGTACAGTCTGATTTCCGATCTATACTGTCCACAAAAGCCTCGTGTGTCGTTTTATGGTGAAGAAAGAGTTAATAGATTTAAAAAGAACTTTCCCACGAGCTTATTTTGTATTTCAGTCATGCTCTGCGAAAAGTATCGACCAAGGTCAGCCTTCGGTATTAGTAAATTTTCTCTATATCCAAGGACCAGTCTACCTCATGATTAAGTTGGTCGTTTAAAAAAGTGGCTATTATAGATCCATAATGGCTTAATTGGTATAATGCATCACGGAGATGCATCAAGCCACCTTTTTCCAGAGCATGGCTCAATTTTATATTTTACAGGAGGAATCATCTGCATCGCCATGAGAGAGGAGTACCTAGAACAGGTGTCGGAATATAAGGACGTGTTTCAACAGCAACTGTCCCATCTAGAAGTCAATGGGATCATCCGCCTGTCTACCTCTGCCATACAAAATTATGCCTTTGGTAAAAGCGGGATCTTGTTTACGATAGAGGTCTTATAACGCCCATGGTTAATCGTTTACCGTACAGTCCAGAGTTTTAATGACCCTGAGAAAGAAGCCTTTTGAAAACATCGTGGGAAAAGGAGAAAATGCTGGTAACCAGCATTTTCCCCTTTTCCCTCAATGTTTTCTGTCCTATTACAGACAAATCTCACCATATGAGCCATATCTAATTTGTCGTCTGCAAATGCTTTCAATTTGGACAAAATTTTGTCATGTGGTAAAGGGTTAAAGAGTGATCGTATTTTTTTAACTCCTTTTGTTACATCTCAAGGAAAAATGATCGGGCTGGAACCCAGATAAACCGAAAACTGATGGGCGTCTAATTAACTCTTTCACTACAAACTCAAGAAATTCCACTTTTTAGTACAGGTCTAAAAGAATATTCCCACAGCCATTGAAAATGAATTGCGTTATAGTCTAGCATCGGATAGCGGATGGTGTAGAACAAAGATCAGACTGCACGTTCTTTGCGGTCAAATCTTGATCTACACCATCCGCAAAAGCTACTTATGTCGTCATTAGTAAAGGAAGAGTTAAAGTCGCGAATTTAATGTTAAGTTTAACTTACGCCATTTTTAGCTCACCTTAGCACAACGTGCTAAAGGTGAGCTATTGTGATCGCCCTATGTCCGGCGTCCGGCGTCCGTCGTCCGTCGTCTGTCGTCCGTCGTCCGTCGTCCGTCAACAATTTCTTTAAACATCTTCTTCTCCTAAACTACTGGGCCAATCTTGATGAAACTTGGCAGGGATGTTCCTTGGGTGAAGCTCTACCAAAATTGTTCAAAGAATTGAATTCCACCCACAACTCTGGTTGCCATGGCAACAAAAAGGGAAAAAAAAGCAAAATCTTTGAAAATCTTCTTCTCTGAAACTAGAAGGCGCAGAGCTTTGATATTTGGTATGTAGCATCTCCTAGTGGACCTCTACCAAATTTGTTCATTTGATGCCCCTGGGGTCAAAACTGGCCACGCCCCGGGGGTCACAAGTTTGAGCATAGTAACAAAGAAGGAAAACTTTAAAAATCTTCTTCTCTGAAACTTGATGGTGTAGAGCTTTGATATTTGGCATGTAGCATCTCCTATTGGACCTCTACCAAGTTTGTTCATATGATGCCCCTGGGGTCACAAGTTTGAGCATAGTAACAAAGAAGGAAAACTTTAAAAATCTTCTTCTCTGAAACTTGAAGGCGTAGAGCTTTGATATTTGGCAAATTTGTTCATATGATGCCCTTGGGGTCAAAACTGGCCCTGCCCCGGGGGTCACAAGTTCGAACATAGTAACAAAGAAGGAAAACTTTAAAAATCTTCTTCTCTGAAACTTGAAGGCGTAGAGCTTTGATATTTGGCATGTATCATCTCCTAGTGGACCTCTACCAAGTTTGTTCATATGATGCCCCTGGAGTCAAAACTGGCCCCGCCCCGGGGGTCACAATTTCTAATATAGGAACAAAGAAGGAAAACTTTAAAAATCTTCTTCTGTAAAACTAGAAGGCATAGAGCTTTGATATTTGGCATGAAGCATCTCCTAGTGGACCTCTACCAAGTTTGTTCATATGATGCCCTTGGGGTCAAAACTGGCCCTGCCCCGGGGGTCACAAGTTCAAACATAGGAACAAAGAGGGGAAACTTTAAAAATCATCTTCTCTAAAACAGGAAGGCGTAGAGCTTTGATATCTGGTATGTAGCATTGCCTAGTGGACCTCTACCAAGTTTGTTCAAATGATGTCCCTGGGGTCAAAACTGGCCCCATCCCGGGGGTCACAAGTTTGAGCATAGTAACAAAGAAGGAAAACTTTAAAAATCTTCTTCTCTGAAACTTGAAGGCGTAGAGCTTTGATATTTGGCATGTAGCATCTCCTAGTGGACCTCTACCAAGTTTGTTCATATGATGCCCCTGGGGTCAAAACTGGCCCCGCCCCGGGGGTCACAATTTCCAACATAGGAACAAAGAAGGAAAACTTTAAAAATCTTCTTCTGTAAAACTAGAAGGCATAGAGCTTTGATATTTGGTATGTAGCATCGCCTAGTAGACCTCTACTAAGTTTGTTCATATGATGCCCTTGGGGTCAAAATTGGCCCTGCCCCGGGGGTCACAAGTTCGAACATAGGAACAAAGAAGGAAAACTTAATTTTTTTTTCTCTCTTAAATAGGAAGGCATAGAGCTTTGATATTTGGTATGTAGCATCTCCTAGTGGACTTCTACCAAGTTTGTTCCAAGGATGCTGCTTGGGTCAAAACTGGCCCAGCCCCTGGGGTCACAAGTTCGAACATAGGAACAAAGAAGGAAAATTTTAAAATTCTTCTTTTCTGAAACCGAAGGGTGTGGAGCTTTGATATTTGGTATGTAGCATCTCAGAGTGGACCTCTACCAAGTTTGTTCATATGATGCCCCTGGGTCAAAACTGGCCCAGCCCCGGGGGTCACAAGTTCGAAGATAGGAACAAAGAAGGAAAACTTTAAATTTCTTTTTCTCTTAAACGGGAAGGTGTAGAGCTTTGATATTTGGTATGTAGCATTTCCTAGTGGGCATCTACCAAGTTTGTTCATATGATGCCCCTGGGTCAAAACTGGCCCAGCCCCAGGGGTCACAAGTTCGAACATAGGAACAAAGAAGGAAAACTTTAAAATTCTTCTTTAAAACTGGAAGGCGTAAAGCTTTGATATTTGGTATGTAGTGATTCTCTTCTAAGTTTGTTTGCCCATCTAAGCGCAACAAGTTCATTGAGTTCAAAATTGGGTCATCTTGGGTCATAAACGAGGTCACTAGGTCAAATTAAAGAAATACCTTGTTGGCACTCTCGAGGCCACATTATTTGCTCAATTGCCTTGAAAATTAGTTAGAAAGTTTGTCTTTATAAAGTCTCACATAAGATTAATTTGGGTCAACTTGGGTCATAAACTAGTTCACTAGGTCAAATTAAAGAAATACCTTGTTTGCACTCTGGAGGCCACATTTATTGCTCAAATGACCTGAAATTTGGCCAGAATGTTTGTCTTGATGAAATACCAGATGAGTTTGGATTTGGGTCACCTGGAACCATAAACTAGGTCACTAGGTCAAAATAAAGAAATACCTTGTGGGCACTCTAGAGGCCACATTCTTTGCTTAATTGCCTTGAAAATTGGTCAGAATGTTTGTCTTTGTAAAATCTCACATGAGTCTGAATTTGGGTCAACTGGGGTCATAAACTAGGTCACTTGGTCAAATTAAAGAAATAGCTAGTGGGCACTCTAGAGGCCACATTTATTATTCATCTGATTTGAAAATTGGTTAAAATGTTTCTTTTGATATAGTCAAAGACTAGTTCAAATTTGGGTCATCTGGGGTCATAATCTAGATCACTAGGTCAAATTAAAGAAATATCTTTAGGGCACTCAAGGCCACATTTTTTGCTCAGTTGACTTGAAAATTGGTCAGAATGTTTGTCTTCATGAAATATGAGTTTGAAATTGGGTCACCTGCAGTCAAAAACTAGGTCACATGGTCAAATTAAAGAAAAACCTTAAAGGCACTCTACTAAGGTGAGCGACCCAGGGCCATCATGGCCCTCTTGTTTAAATCTTGAAATCTTCAAGCTTTACTGAAACTGTGTTACAGATATTCTTAAAGATACAAAGCTTACCTTTTTTGTTGTTGTTGTTGTTTCTTACGTATTCTAGTAAATGTTTGTATTACTTTATTTTTTTAAATACCAAATGCAGTATGATTATGATTATGCTGGGTAATATAGTAATATACACAGCTTATGCGTTAAAAATATAAAGCAGACATTTTGACCACCAGTTTACAGCTAAACCCTTTACCACATACTGGCGACTTTTGACGGCCGTAGGGCAGAAGCCTTTTGAAAACATTGCGGTAACCAGCATTTTCTCCTTTTCCCACAATGTTTTCTAACCTATCAAAGACAGATTTCATCTGATGAGTTACATTTAAATTGTCATCTTCAAATGCTTTCAATTTGAACAAGTCTATATTTTGCTCGTGTGGTAAAGATTTAACCATGTACCAGAAAAGAGGAATTTTAGATACATCCAAATTGAAAGCATTTCAAGACGACAAATTAAATGTTGTTCAAATGATTAGATTTGTATCTAAAAGCGTAAAAAAACATTGTGGGAAAGAAGAAAATGCTGGTTACCGGCACTTTCTCCTAACCTTTTCCCAAACAAGCCCTGGTTTTCTCTGCAGTACAAGTCTTTTGAAAACACTTTGGGAAAACGAGCAATTTCTCCTTTTCCCACAGTGTTTTATACCCTTTTTGCGACCTTTCTGCCATTTTCATCAAATTCAAAATTGTCGTCTGCAAACTCTTTCAATTTGGACCAGTCCAAAATTTGCCGTTTGGTAAAGAGTTAATGTTTTAGATGCCCTTTTCATCAGGATCGTTTATACTGGGGATTGTGTGGTAAAGGGTTAATATCTTAGTGCAATGTGCTCTCGGTTTTTACTACTACCCGCTCGATGTACATTTGTTTTATTTACTGTAATATTCCCTAGTTCCCATTACCTCTTACAGACGAGATTTTTAACGTCTTACTGTGGACCATGTTTGTAAACTGCAAATCTGTGCAACCTGATCTTGTACTACAGTGCCATGAATTTTAGAGCAATAATTTGCTTTAGACAGTTGTAGCTTGTGCTTTTGATATACTTGTGTTTTTGATATACATGCATTTTAGATTATTGAATTATTTTCAAATATTTTGCTTATATACGTTCATTTGTATGCATGGTTCTATACGGAAAATCTGATGGTAACAGTCAGCTTTATATGAGCCATGCTTTGTGAAAAGGGCACTTAATGCATTTGCAAAAAGTTTCGATCCAGGTTAGCTTGTACAGTTCGCGCAGGCTGACTTGGGTCGAAACCTTTTGCTATCGGTCAATTTTCTGCACGCCCAAGGACCAGTTTACCCCATGCATATGTTTCAGTTGGTTGTTAGACAAAATTGACTTTATGGATCCATAATTATGTGATGACTTACTTGTTCATGCATCACGGAGATCCATTAAGCCCACATTTTGCGAGAGCATGACTCATGTCGTAGTTTTCTAAATGATGCCCAAAGGGAAGTGTGTACGAGTTGCTCGTATTTTGTCATTGTGTTTACTTTATTTGCTTGTATGTAATCTTAATGTAACCTAAAAGGTAACAGATATAAGATTAACGGCTTTCTTAATGGCAATAAGGTGCTTTTGTATTATTATGATTTTGTTTTTGTGTTAATATTTCCTTTAAAAGTAGGTATATTTGAACTGAACGACAGGCAACATTTATGCATGGAACTGTAGCTATAACTGCCTACTTTAAGCTCAGTCTTCGAGTAAACTTAATGACCAAAAATCTTATAATGCTAACAAAACTGTGATTTAATAGGATGACTGTATTTCTTTAAATTCTTGTTATATATGCCGACGTGATTTTTATGTTATTCTATTACTAGCATGAAAGCTCATTTCAGTAAAACTGTAAATTAAGATACCTGCCCATGACTCAGTTCTGATCCCTATTGGTTAAGATAAATAATGTGTACTGAGTTCGATCTACAAATGCGGCAGTGATTTTTTCGGGAGTGTCTACGGCGATTCATTCAGGACTTTCGACAGCAAGGCTCTACAGAACTCCGCTTAGTACTGGCCTACACCAGGAAACACGTGAATGAATGAGCTGCTGCTTTAATATAACTGAAATGCCTGTGGAAGCCCATCAAGTCACCATGCTCTTGTGAGGACTCATAATTGTAAGGACTGGTATTATAGTCAATTTGAACGGCGGATTATTTTGTTATCAATAAATTTCACTGCAACATTTTTTTGTTTGAGTTTTGGATTTCTGGTCATGGATAGTCACTCACTGTGATATGTTTAGGAAGGCTGTTGCATTTACATACATGTATACACCTCAACCAATGGGTATGAGTTTAAACATAAGCCGCGCTCTTGCAAAGGGGGTTTTAATGCATCCCTTAGTGCGTTGTGCCGAGCAGGTCATCAGGTAATGACGGATCTTTAAAGTCACTTTTGTATACCAACCGGCTTTATTATGTGGTACACTGGTCCTTTGACATGCAAAAAAAAAAAAGATTGATAGCAAAAGGTTTCGACCCATGACAGACTGCGCAGGCTGACATGGGTCTATACTTTTTGCAGATATATTAAGCCCCCCTCTAACAGAGCATGGCTCATATTTATTTACATCGATTGTGAAAGATGTTCTACATTTGATATCAATTACTCTCAATGAATGCTTCCTGAAAAGCTTAACCACTACTCGCGCTGTGTCGAGGGTAGTTCCAAAGGTTGACCCCCGCTCATTACGCGACTCGAACTCACAGCCTTTCACTTTAGAAGTCGGCGCTCTACCACTACAACACTTTCTCTCAGTCTTCTCTTGATTTAATGTTCACGAAAGCAATTTAACCTTTTTTTCAAACAATCCCGAGTTAAACCGACCAAAAGAAACAAGACTTTTTAAAACATTATTGTGAAAAGGAGTAAATGCTGGTTACAAGTATTTTCCCCTTCTCACAGAATGTTTTCTAAACTTTCACATACTTATCCTATCGTTTGAGCCATGTTTAATTTGTCGCCTGCAAATGGTTTTAATTTGGACAAGTCTAAACTTTTGTCTTCTGGTAGGGACCTAGATGGTCTATGGTGTCACGAGGACGAACCGACCCCACTTTTTTACCTGTAGTTTATATGGCGTGCAACACATGAAAAGGGGCCTACGGACGTATGCGTAAAAGTGTGTCGTCCCAGATCAGCCTGTGCAGTCTATGACTAATCCGAGACGACAATTCCCGTTTTTTGGCGATTTTCTGTTTCACGAAAGTCTACTGTGTGAAAAAGTCTTATGTAGTCGTAAAGTGCCGTCTCGGATTAGCCTGCGCGGACTGCGCAGGCTAATCCGAGACGACACTTTACGCAAATGTAACTTTCACACAGATAGTAAAAACCCAAATGATGCTATTTCAAAGTTTTTTTGGAGGAAGGGAAAATATCTCCTCATCGGACAGTGTAGTTTCAAGATTAGATTGCATGTTCTCTGCAATCTGATCTTTATCTACACTGTCTGCAAAAAGTCCTTATGTCGCGCTTAGCAGCCTAAGGGTTAAAGCGTCTGGTATGATTAAGTATCTACCACATAATCCCGACTTTTACCAACCTTGAGGTAAAAGGCCTTAAAAAACTACGGGAAAAGGAGAAAATGCTAGTAACCACGTTCAATGCGGTCTGATCTTGATCTATGCCCAACATGAACGCCTCTGCTCTCGCCTTTCGCCTGAAAGGGTATATCAACTGACTTTGTATCAAAGAGAACAGAAACATATCACACTACATAAATGTACAGGCTGGTCTTTGTCTACCTCCTTCCCATTAGAGGTTGCCGGATACTCAGGATACGGTTTAAAAGGCAGATGTCCTCATCCAAGGAAAAGCTGGTCTCTGCATCTAAATTTGAACCTAGAATGGATGCAAAAAAAAGGCCTATAGTCGCATATGATTTTTAGAATTTGGTAGTGCAATGCATTTTGATTGTGTGTGTGTGTGTTTTGCCGCATTCGCTTCAATCTTATGATAGTACACTGATAATTTTACATTTTCAAGTAGAACGGCGGACCCGAATATTGAACAACAAAGGTTTTTTTTTATCGCAGCTATCCAACAGTGTAAGTCAAGTATCAGTCGACTGTCTGATCTTGACCTATATGGTCTGCAAAAAAAGCAAATTAAGACGTTTAAGAGTTTGACACCGATCGAGAGTGGGTGAGGTGAATTACAAGGGAGAATAATGTGTACCATAAATTTAGAAATCACTGTATTTGTTACCTCCCTTGGAAATAATTGGAATTATCTTATGGCACAGTCCGTCTTTGTATCTCAGATTTAATGATCAACCCAGCAAATAAAGTTCTAGCTGCCTCAATGAGAATTTGACAGCTTTTCTTTATAGGGCCTTGAGCGTTTTACTGTGCCATTTCCACTAGCATAATAAATTATGACCCGTTTCTTTTACCCACAGGGAGGCTAACGGTTGACGAAGGCTTATATAACTTGCCATGCGTATTTATCTAAATTTTGATTTCTAAATTTGTGAAAAAGAATTATGTTCAGATGGCAAAAAATGACCCAGATATCCCATATAAGACCTTTCTAATACATACTGGGTAGACAACAAACTCTTACAATCGTATAATTTGGAGTTTGTATCTTACAACGATACCGTTTCGACCTTGACAGCTTTAGTGTTAGCAAAGGTTTCATCCTGAAAACGTACACAACTCATAGGAAATGCGTTCTTTACGATAGCAGTTTGATGGTGACGGCCTCGTTTGATCCTCTTTAAATAGTAATTGGACCATTCGTGTTGTTAGACCATGATCGTATGCAACTGGGGTCGTATTTCACAAACCTTTCGAAAACGCATTCTCAGTCTTAACCTATATTAAAAAAGAAATGCAACATTTGAATGGCTAAACCATTTGGTTTAGCCAATCAGAAAATGGTTAAGCCAATCAGAACTTGCGTTACTTTCAAAATTAGAAAATTATTGAGAAGTAGACTAAGAATGGTTGGTGATCGCAGGTTTGTCAGCGGTCCTGGGTCCGTATTCACCAACCATTCTTAAGAACGTTCTTAGACTTATTCTTCAAGATTTTCCAAGTTTGAAAGTAACACACCTTCTGATCAGCTAAACCATGTGGTTTAGCCAATCAGAAGGTGTGGTACTTTCAAATTTGGAAAATTTTGAAGAACAAGACCAAGAATGTTCTTAAGAATGGTTGGTGAATACGGAACCGATTGTTTTCTTATATAGTCTTATATAGTCCTTCTGTAAGAATGTATACCAGTATATCTGAAAAAGAAAGCCATCCTATCTGCACAAAGCACGAGCTACTACATATAGATTAACACAGACAGAAAATTTCGTCCGTGGTTCTTGCTAAAGCTCGTAAAAAGAAATGTTCTATATGCAACAATGCCCCTATACAAACATGTACTAGATCTGTGTGTTAGTGTGTTAGTGTAAGGGTTCAAATGGTACACTGCAGTGTTAGTAGAAATATTCCGAAAGAACTGAAATGAAAAAGAAATACTTTTCGATATGTCTGTGCACAGGACTTGCAATGGACTTAAAAGTGAGTCTAATCACGTGATCCTTTTTGTATAAAGTTCGGTTACACTTAGAAAGAATCGTGGAACTGCAGTAATAGTGATGGCTACTATAATAGGTGGTGTTAGAATAAAATGTTCAATGGTCGTAGAGGACAGTCCAAGATGCAACAGCAGTCTCGCCTCAAGATGACGGACGTTTACATGACTAGGCTACCTTCTGCATGTTGGAGCTCGCAGCAATCCACCATTCAGAAGAAAATTGTGACAAAAGTACAATTTGCTCGTGGGAAGCAATTTATCCTGTCGCCACAATCTATCATGTAAATTCGTGTTGAATATTCATATCGCTGAATCATGCTCAATATTTTTTACTGCAATAGCACCGTTTTAAAAGTCGTGCATTCGATACCAAAGGTTAATCCTTGCCCAAAACAGGAAATTTAGACTCTTCCAAACTGAAAAAATAGTGCAAGCAGTAAAATTTGGAACTTTGTATAAAAATTAATGAGTTTCGGTTCTCTGATACAGTAGAAAACATTGTGGGAAAAGAAGAAAATGCTGGTTACCAGCATTTTCTTCTTTTCCCACAATGTTTTCAGAGGCATTTTTCTTCACGGTCGTCAGAACACGGGATTGTTTGGTACAGGGTCAACCTATCAAATAATGAAGTCGTTATTTGTAATTGAACGAAGGATCAAACTGATCAGTGGTAAGCTGTGATATTTCGAAGGAAATGGCGCAGTTCCCCAATAATTTTCCCCGGCGAGTTGCCTGACAGCTGTTGCTTGTGATTTTTTTTTTCAGCGGATTATCTCACGTGAGTTTATGTTCGTTTTTATACATTATGAAAATATGTGTATCTGTTATTGCCTTTATTTGTGCATTTGCATTTATAGTTTGCAAAAAGTCTTCGGTCGGAAATAACCTTTCGGCCATTGAAAAAATGTGTCGCCGTTTTTTGTTTTATAGAAACGCTATGGTTTTGCTCATAGTTTCGTTTGACTTAGACCGAACGGTTCTGTTTATTTCTCTGAGTCTTTCAGATTTGTTTGACATGTTCATCTCTCTCTCTCTCTCTCTCTCTCACTCTCTCTCTCTCAGGCTGACCTGAAAAAAAACCTTTTGCTTCTGGTTAATTTTGAGCATGTTCAATATTCAAGAACCATTCTATATCAAGATTCACCTGGCTGTTATACGAAATGGTTTTTATGAATCTATAATCATTATAACAACATGATTTCTATCATGTGTCACGGATATAAATTAAACCCCCATTTGCCAGAGCATGGCTCAAATACATTTAAATTAGGTCTACAACCAAATAGTACAACCCTGATGCAAATAGATGAGTCATGCTCTGTGAAAAGGTGTTTGAATGCATC
This sequence comes from Tridacna gigas, assembly GCA_945859785.2. Taxonomy (NCBI): domain Eukaryota; kingdom Metazoa; phylum Mollusca; class Bivalvia; order Cardiida; family Cardiidae; genus Tridacna; species Tridacna gigas. The sequence continues at coordinate 42,313,392 of OX244030.2, read as the reverse complement.
TGCAAAAATTATCGACACAGGTCAGCCTGCACAGGCTGATCTGAATCGAAACTTTTTGCCTTGGGTCAATTTTCTGCATGTCAAAGGACCAGTCTACCTCATAATTCAGTTGGATTTTAGATAAAATGAATTGAGCCATGTTCAATGAACAGGGGGCTTAATGCATCTGCGAAAAGTATCGACCTAGGTCAGCCTGCGCAGTCCGCGCAGGCTGACCTGGGCCGAACCTTTTCGCTATTGGTCAATTTTCTGTATGTCCAAGGGCCAGTACCTCACATGGTTCAGACGCTCGTCTAAAAAAAGTTGCTATTATGGATCCATAATTATGCAATGGCTTAATTTGTAGAATGCATTACGGCGATGTATTAAGCCACCGTCTGTCAGCGCATGGCTGGAATTTGATTGTCAAGAGTTATATAAATGCCGACTTACTTGGTACAGTGGACCAGGGAGATGCACTAAACCCCCTTCTTCCAGAGCACCGCTTTCATCTCTTTGACCAAATACTTAAGACGAAGTAGCAGACGTTCTGTGCAGTCTGATCTTGATCCACGACGTCCGCAACAGCTGCTTCTGTCTTAAATGAAAGAAAATGGATCTGTGGAATCAGACAAACAACGAACGCGATGAGGTTGTAAATATTGTGTCCCTACTCAGTTTTAGTCTATTGAATAATCTGATTATTTTACCCCATATGCCAAACCCAATTACAAAGTTTTGATGAATAATTAGGAGAAATGTGACAACCTGATAGATCGGAAACTTATGGCTTTGTTGGCGCATTTATGTCGGTTTAGGCTTGGTTTTCTTGAATTCGCCCGATTTGTCGTTTTGACTATTTTGAAAAAGATAAAATACTTTTAGACTGGACTACATTGCAGCTTACCAGCATTTTCTCCTTTCCCTACACTGTTTTCAAAAGCCTTGTTTTCCAGGACCGTTAGAGCTAGGAATTATTTTGCAACGGGTTAAATGATCGGGAAGATTTAGAAAAAATATGACGTAAGTGTATGATGGAGGTTCATAACCAGGTATGTGGTAAAGGTGAAGCCATTTTTTTTTTCTTTCGTTTTTCCTCTAGCGAAATAGATGTTAAAGAGCCAAGCATAACTTTGTCAACTTTTTATACATTGTAAATCAAGATCAGACTGCATTTTGCGGACAATTTAGGTCGAAATGCACACAACCTGCAGTCTGATCTTCATCTACATTATCTGCTATGCAGTTTTTATTTTCTAGCAAAAGCAATTTTGAAATAGAGATGATATGGTCACTTTTTTTTCAAATTTAGCCTAATTGGAAAAGCGCATTTCGTTTATTTGATGCTTTGACGTTTATTGTTGAAGCCCGGGCTTTCGCCTGGCTAACGCGCTTGTGATGTGTACCGGAGGACACTCAACTTGAATACCTGTGACACAAGACGCACTAATTGAAAGATCTGATTTCTTCCCATAAATCAAGGTCATCGAACAGTTTGAGGTTGATAAATACATACAAAAAACGTTGATAAAATGACCACGACTCAACCCTTTGCCTTATAATCCTATTTTCAATAATTATGTGTTGACGACCCTAGGGAATAAATCTTTTTGAAAACATTCAAGAAAAAAATACTGGTAAGAACTTTTTTTCCTTTTCTACCATGTCGTCAGTGTCGTTGAACACTTGATTGTATGGTAAAGGGTTAAAGAAAGACTAATTTCTTTCTCCTTGTGAGCAATATTACTTATTAAGCCTTAGAAACTACATAATATACATTAGGGTAGAGCCCTAGTTAGCCTTTACCAGACGACAAAATTCTAGTTATCAAAACTGAAAGCATTTGCAGACGTCAATTTCAATGTGGCTCAAATGGTGCAAATTTTCTTTGATAGGGTAGAAAACATTGTGGGAAAAGGAGAAAATGCTGGTTACCAGCATTTTCTCCTTTTCCCACAATGTTTTCAAAAGGCTTCTTTCCCAGGGGCGTCAAAAGGCGGCACTGTGCGGTAAAAGGTTAATGCATCTTTGAAATGAATTGCAGCAGGCAAGTCGTCGTATTACAAGGATCCATTATGTCCAGAGAGCGGCTGAAGCATCTTGCAGAATGGTTCTTAAATATACAGAAAATTTATCAATTGCAAAAAATTTCGACCAAGGTTAGCCTGTTGTTGTTTAGGCTGACCTCGGTCAATACTGTTTGCAGATGCATTAAATCACTTTTTAACAGAGGATCATTGTTGCTAGTTTAAACATATTTATTTTACATCGATTGAGAAACAAGTTCTTACAACTTATATTAATCTCTCTCGATTCTACTTCCTGGAAACTACACCAATACTCGCGCCGAATGTGTGGGCCAATGAACAGTCCCGAAGTTGGCATCCGCTCCCGGGTATCGAACCCAGGACCTTTTGATTACGAGGCCGACGCTCTACCTCACAACCACGGACACCACACATTGTTGGTGTTGTGAGAATTTATACAAACGCACAAAAGATACGCCGTTGTTTAATAGTTTTCCTCCCATTTTTGAGTATTCATTGTGGTACCAAATTTTTTAGCAAAATGATCAGCCGTCTGCTTCTGAAAGGTGGTACCATTGAAAATTTTGTTCATTTCATATAAACTGAATTAACCGCTCTTGTATGCAGTGAAGTTATTGAATTGTGTAATCAAAAATTGATACTGTTACGCTGTTTACATGTAAACTGTGTTTAAGACACGATTTCAGAGCTGTGAGGACAAGGAAGTTCTTTTCATAAACAAACCAAAATGTTAAATATATTTTCCGAGACTGGCTTTAGAATTCTGTCCGACAAGTTCTGAATTCTGTATGAACTTCTACTTAGTAAAAAGTATTTTTTACTACTGTACCTTTATTGCATTAAAACAAACATGTTTTATAGCAATTACAAAAACATAAATGATAGAAGCATTTCATAACGAAAGTAACTTACATTTCTATATGAAAGGAAATATGAACAATGGTTAATTTCTAAGTAGGTTGCTACAATGAATACATTTTGACAAATTGTTTAACTTTTTTGGCGATTTTACAGACAAAAGATAAGTGAATTTATGTATTGTTGACCAAGTAAAATAGTATTTTTAAGAAATTTTGACCTGAGTTCTGAATACTTAGTACATGTCAATAAAAAAAGATATTCATTTTCAAAATTTCTCGAAGTATAATTTTCACAAATTGGTTCTCTTAGATCTATATGTATATTTCTTTGACGCCCTTTTTCAATTTCTAAATCATGAGAAGATATTCGGAATCTTGTAAGTGAAGTTTTTAATTTTTTTATCTTTGATGATGTCTGAATAGCTGTCAAAAATAAATGTACATGTATGTTGGTAAACTACAAAAATGTAGACGAGGGGAATTATTCATTGATGAGTACCAGTTTTGTTGATAAATGTCTAGTATACATTGTTTAATTCTATTGTAATGTATAGTTATACTGAATTGGTTTTTCCATATGTCTAAGAAGGCTGTTTGTTCTGAGATCGTTTTCTTTTTTGTAAGTTTTCCTCAAATCATTATATAATGTGCATAATGAATAAAGTGATATTCATCTCTTTTAATGTGCCAGATATCGGAAAGTATAGATTGAAAATCAGTCTGAGCAACAGCAAGCATGCGTGATGCTTTGTATTGTTGTGGTGAATACTGTAACCTATGCTAGTATCTAACGTCTATTCATATGAGCCATGCTCTGTGAAAAGGGGGACTTAATGCATTTGCAAAAAGTATCGACCCAAGTCAGCCTGCGCAATGAGCGCTGGCTGACCTGAATCGACACTTTTTGCTATTGGTCAAGTTTCTGCATCTCAAACGAATGACGAAGGTTTAATCCTTTTGGCGAAATACTAAGTTGTTTCAAAGAAAGTACTTTCTCTTCCCTTCCCCCTTCTCTCTCTCTCTCTCTCTCTCTCTCTCTCAGATCTTAGCTCCTCATTCAGGTCACATCAGATCTTACATCGTATAAAGTAGATGCATCAGTCAAACAAACAAACAAAAATCAGTCAAACAAACCAACTAAATCGCTGATATAGTTTGGAATTTCAGGCATAACTGTCAAAGAAATGTGATTTCTCTCTCAAGTACGGCCTTGTTAGCTCTGCATGCAAGTCACATCCGATCTTACGTCAGATTATTGGCAGAAATTAGTTTCAGTTTTGTGAGAAAATAAAAGCACAGATAACAGATGCCATGACTTGAATTTTTTATGCGCATGCCAGTTGGGACGATTGTTTGCCGGAAGAGCAATAATATCAATATTATTGAACCCTTTCAGCGCGATAGGCGTGGATGGTATAGATCAAGATCATACTGCACAGAATAGTGTTTAACTTGTTTTAATTTCGGCCGTCGAAATACGTCGTGTTTTTATATTTGTCGCCCTTTGCCATCCGTCTCTAAATTGACCAAGAGCAAAAGGTATCGACCTAGGTCAGCCTGCGCGGACTGCGCAGACTGATATGCGTCTATACTTTTTGCAGATGCATTAAGCCCCCTTTTCACACAGCATGGCACATGTTATGATTTAGATCTTGGAAAGTACATGGCTGCTTTTGGTATGGCTGAATTAATGATAACAACACGCTATAGCCTAGTTTATAAAGTTTCAATATCGAATAACCTTTAAAGTAATGCAGCTTTAATATTCATTTTACTTGCCGTAGCGACAACAATAAATGTCTCGTATAACATGGTCGTCTAACTGCGTAAAGAGCTGTGAGAGGCTGACAATGCATGCCGACATTCCGGATGCCGGTTGACTACCTACACTATGATCGATTGTTCTACAGCCAATTATACTGACGTCGAAACGGTGCTGCCAAAACTTTTCAAAGCCTACACTACAGAATCTAGATTACTGCACAATTTGCCCTTTATGTCAAATTGCATTACAAGCCATTCTTCTTCTTCTTCTTCTTCTTCTCTCCTTTTTTTGAATAGTCTAATTCCTTATAAACCCTTTACAAAACGACAAAATTTTAGACTCTATCGAGTTGAAAGCATTTTCAAACGACAAATTAAAAGTGTCCTAAAAGAAGATTTCTGGTTTTTAAATGGTAGAAAATATGGTGGGGAAAATAAGAAAATGCTGGTTACTTTTGGAAATAGTGAGTGTTCATTAAGAAAAGTTGTTTTCTCATAGATTTGCACTTTGTTGCTTCTTAACCTCATGACTGCTAATTGCGACTTACTGACTGCGCGACTTACAGTGTAGATTAAGATCAGATTGCACAGAACGTACAGTCTGATCTTGGATCTACACTGTCCGATAAGGAGATTTTTTTCCTAAAAATATGTTTGTAAAGGCATTATTCGAGATTTGAAAATTTCATTTCACTTATTTAGCAGCATAAATATTACAACTATTACAGGTCGCCGTATGGTGTCTTGAAAATCATTCTTGACTCATCAATGAGGCTTCAAGATATTTTCAAAAGTGAAAAAATAAAGTATTGCCACTCACATAATGATAACTTTCATTTAAAAAACAATCGGATAAATGTACCCTTCTGTAACCCTACAAATACTGCGCTGTAATGTTTACATGTATATAGGTCCTATATATCATAAGCTTTTTAGGCACTAGGTCTCTATAGGTCTTTACGTTTATAATTTGTTGTCTTTCTTCATCCATGACGAACTTTAGACAAGGATTTACTGATTTCCACTCTGTCATTTTTAAACCCATTTACCAAGCAAAAATTCCATAATATTGATTGATATTATGCCATTAGCAAACATTGTAGTCAGCAATTGTTTACACATCTCCTCAGATATTTATTTTACAATCAATTTTCCGGGTACATGTTATACAAACTGTCTGCGACTGGGAAAAAAACAGTTTTCTCCTAGATATTATGCAAGAGGTGAACTTTGGTAAGAAATGAAACTTCTTTTTTACCAATATTTTTTAGCTTTGGGTGCTTTTTCATCATTATTTTTACTCATAAAATTGGGCAAAGATGCCAGACACAGCCCGGGCCTGTGGAATGGACATTCATGCTTGGCCCTTATGTCTTTAAGGTTCATTTGCTGTGTAAATACATACCATGGAGAAAAATGGCGATTCAGAGTTACAGCCCGTGTCAGATTTCTTAATAGAAATAACATATTTCATCGTGTAAGTAACTAAATTAAGTGCTATATAATTGGACCATGCTCTAAAAAATGTGGACTTGATACATGTGCGAAAAGTATCGATCCAGATCAGCCTGCGCAGTCCGCACAGGCTGACCTGGACCGAAACTTTTCGCTATTTGTCAATTTTCTGTATGTCCAATGACAAGTATACCCCATGATTAAGTCGGTTATTCAAAAAATGACTATTATGGATCCATAATTATGTGATGGCTTGATTGGTACAATGCATCATGGAGATGCATTAAGCCCTATTTGCCAGAGCATGGCTAAATTGTTTTGTTAATGCAAGTTGTGTGTATTCTATACTTTTAATAGTGCATTAAAAAGCTTTGCGTTCAATCGAATATTTCAGGGAGTGTTTCCCAGGTTACTCTTGTAATCAGCTTGAAGGAAAGCATTGCAACATCTGTATTTGAGGTACATAACAAATATTTATTCTACTGAGTACAATTCTTTCCGGTAAACATAAGTATTTAGCCAGTATTTGATGAAAAATGAATAAATGCTTTGTTGCTTAACCCGTAAGGTGCTGAATAAATGAAACTTTCAAGCCGATTGTAAAATCCCAAATTTTGCTATTTCAGAGCTGGGAAAAAATATCTCCCTATCGGACAGTGTAGATCCAAGATCAGACTGCACGTTCTGTGCAGTCTGATCTTGATCTACAATATCCTCAAAGGGTTAGCAGGTTAAGGGTTAATTGCCTGTTTGTCTCAGATTCAAACCAGTCACAACGTCTACGGAAATCATCTTTCTATCACTGGAATATGTCCGGGTTAAAATTTTCAATATTCGCGAAACGTGATTCTTGTATGTCTTCCCTAACATGCTATATAGTCTATCATCTTAACCTTTTTTTGCACTGGTTTGCTTATTTAGCATACTTCAAAAAGGTACTTTTTAAGGTCGTCGACGACAGAGTGACAGGAAATAATCAGCTAAGTCAACGGAAACACAAAGCAAAGTTAAACTCCCCTTTCAATGCTATGATAGTTTTGCTCCTTTTCTCCAGCAAATTTGTCAGCAGACTAAACAAAGTCCGAGTGTGCAAGCCATTCATTGATTTTCAAAACCGTGTCTTAATAAAAGTTATCAAAACGCCCACAAGATCGTCTGGATTTATCTGGAATTGATTTCCATAATTAGTTGGCCAACGTAGACTGAGCTATCTAATAACGTCGCACTGTTAGATTCTTATCCCGCCATGATTTGGTTCCTATCTAGATCTTCCTGATGATAAAAAGCAGCAATCTGGATGTGGTCAATAACACGTTAACAAACAGTTTAGGTGAATGATCAATCATTATACCCGGTCAACGAGTCGGCGAAAAATACAGGTTTCATAATGGCTTTTAACGTCATGTACATGTACTCGTATACATCTCTATATGAGCCATGCTCTGGAAAAAACGGGACTTATGCATCTTTGTAATGCATGATACAAAATTATGGATCCCTTATTGCCTCTTTTTTTAACAACTAACTGAATTATAAGGTAAAATGGTCCTTTGACACGTAGAAAATTGTCCAATAGCAAAAAGTTTCGGAAAAGGTCAGCCTGTGCATATCTTATATAGATACACTATCTTAGATAATCAAAAGCTTGGTACTATTTTCTATGGTGGCACATTTCTGCCACGAGATAACTATCGTGATAATTTTAGAAAACTATCACTATATAAATCAAAGTTTCCTTATGGTGGCATGTTTGTGCCATGAGATACGAGATAACTATTGCGATAATTTAAAGAAAACTATCACAATAAAACAAACTTTTCTGGGAATACTATCTCGACAATAAAAAGTTTCATGATAAGAATATCGCGATAAATCTCACTTATATCACGATTATTTTTTGTGTTCGTGCCCACAACTGACATTCACGGTATCTATAAATAGATACGGTTTCGGAACATTTTTGTCATCTTGTACAGTCAAAAACTACCGAGTTCATCCAAATAGTGAATTTTCTATTCATAGATCTCGAGTAACGGGTAGAACTATCCCGATGATTTTATCTCGAATGTCAGCTTTGTGCACGAATGAGAAATTTTGAGTCAACTCATTTACTGATCAATGTAAAATTTTCTAGATAAGAAAGTGTATCGTGATAATGTTTCACTACCTAGAGAAAATTTCCAGGAAACTTTGATTTATCTTGATAACTTTCTAAAATTATCATGATAGTTAGCTCGTATCTTGTGGCAGAAATATGCCACCATATTTGCTGGAAATTTTTATCTAGACAGTGAAAAGTTTTCTGAAAAACATATCACGATAACCTTGTTATCTAGAAAATTTAACATTTATCAGTAAATATTTTAACGCAAAAGTTCTCATACATGCACAAAGTTGACATTCAAGATAAAATCATTTGGATAGTTCTACCCGTTCCTCGATATCTATTAATAAAAAAATTCACCATTTGGATGATCTTGGTAGTTTTTGACATTACGAGATGGCAAAGATGTTCCGAAACCGTATCTATTTATAGATACCGTGAATGTTAGTTATGGGCACCTACACACACACAAAAATCGTGATAAAAGTGAAAAATATCGCGATATCTTTATCGTGAAAGTTTGTGTTATCGAGATAATATTTCCAGAAAAGTTTGTTTTATCGCGATAGTATTTTTTGAAATTATCGCAATAGTAATCTCGTATCTCGTGGCAGAAATATGCCTCCATAATTTTCTGATGCTTGTCAAAAATAATGAGAAATGACTGTGTCCTGTCGGAAACAGAGTAGGAGAGCTTGTGTTGTGATAAAATTTTACAAGTAGAAGAGATTGTTCTTTGAAAAGAACTGTACACATTAGCCCACGATTTTCTGTGGTATAGGGTAAACTAAAAGAAGGAAACCTCCCATAGTTTATTGAAGGTATTTTTAAAGTTTTTAATGGAAATATGAGTTGATTGACTGATTTTATGGTGTTAAACGCCTTTTTAAACATTGATTCAGTTATACTGTGGCGGCCAGTGCACCTGCCCATGCTTTCCTGGAGTTTCTTTTACCAGTGCTTCGCACAATATTCTTCACAGACCACTAAATGCTTACCCGCATAAACATCATCGATACGATGATCAGCGGTGAGAGAAGAATGTACCCTGTCACGACGACTATCATCTACCCTTGAAAAGTAATCGGATGAGCTTGAAATCCGAACCAGCGACCCCCTGTTCTCAAGTTCTGTGCCCTACCGACTGTGCTTCCGGGCTCCACTTTAACGGAAATAAAAACTTTAGTGAACGTCAACACAAAAAGCAAGTTAACCCTTAAACTTCTTAGAGCGATTCGATGACCTTTTGCGAACACTGTATATCAAGATCACACTGCACAGAACGAAAATAACTTTGAAATAGAAATATTTCGGTTTTTCTATTGGCTTGAAAGTTTTATTTGACTTATTTAACAGGTTAAATGTTCCTTTCCGTGAATTAGATGGTGATGGATTTTAACTACTGCATGTATGGGAGCAGCAGGAAAACCTATTATATAGACTTCCATGACACTTTCTCCTTACAAAGCTAAAACAGTTATCAAAACTTTTACAAGATCTGCCTAAATTTATCTGAAATTGATTTCCTAAATTAGTGACTTGCTGACGTACACTGTATAACTTTGCACAATAAGAATCCTCTTCTGGATAAGTTTCTGTCTAGATTTTCCCAGTGATATTCATCTGCAATTACACCAGGGTCAATAATACGTTAAAGGTTTACATGATCCAACCATTATAGACCAGTCAACTAGGCAGGGAAGAAGGCAGGCTCGACAATGTTTGGTTTTTTTTTTTACTTAGCTGTATAAGCTAGCTTTTCGACCTTCTAATTGATTTTGGTCTCGAATGAATAAATAATATTTTGCTATTGGTTAGAAATATGTTAACTTTTTTTTTAAAAGTAGCGGTTAGTATAGTATTTGATGATGTTGGACAAATATATTCGTGACTGAAAAATCACTTGATTATGACATTTATCTACTTTAAGTTATACAGTATAGTAATGCAGAATTTAAACAATGGAAAAATTCTTATAATCGAAATAATACCAAGCAAATTGCTGCGGTGAAATAAGTAGTTATAGATGAGTTATTAATTTTGTACAGTGTAAATCAGTAATTAAAGTAAGGGGCTCACAGTCTAACTGAACAACGGAAGTTCAGCTCTACTTCTCTCTGCCGAGTCGATAATAATATAGACTTATCATCTACCTGGTATACATCTGCAAAACAGGGTGTGCAATACCATGTTTGAGTATTACATAATAAATAAAGAGTAACTTTGCTTTAAGTTTCGCAGAACTATTGGCAACACAAACAATATTGTTCAGTGTAATCTAGGAAACAGTAATCCTTAAGAAAAAGTGTTGAGTAAACCAAAACACGATGCTAATTCAATGCGCCTTACAAACCAATGATAATTTTCTCCAGCAAGTATGACATCAGGATAGTAGGGACAGAGGGTATGCGAATTCACATTGACTTTTATTACATATTCTCCTGTAAAGGTTCTCAAAAGGCGTTCACGATCTGTCTGAATTTATCTGATATCCTGAACTTGTAAAGTGCTAACGTAAACCATTTAATCAAGTAGCTTTGCGCTATGTTACCTCGCGGTTATAAGTTTCTGTCTAGCTTTCCACGAACATGTCGATAAGATAAAATCTACGTTGAACATTTATAGAAATGATCAAATCAGTATACTCCTTGGCAACTAGGTGGGAAGCAATATTTAGAGCCTAACAGTGTTTTTTTTTCCCTGACTGCAAATATAAAAAACAAAGTCTCCAAGGTCCAACCGCCTTTGGACAAAATAGTGTCCCCTGTCTTAACTCAAAAGCGTTGTAAGATACATGTAGGGTGATTTCTATTGAAATGTATTGAAAGGTGAATAGGTCAAGTTCACGTTGGAAGGGTGTTTGCATGTTCCTAAATACATTTAACAGGCTCGAACTCTGCTTGGACGTTTTAACCCTCTTCCATGCTAAATGATAATTTTGGGTCAAAATGATCAAAGGGCAAAGTCACTTTGCAACAGTAAGTGCATTTAAAATGTCTTGCTGTAGAATGCATTTTCTCGCTGCATGTTCATGCTGACAGCTATCTACAAACACACACACACAAACACAACACCGTATTATTTGTTTGAGATTTTTCTTATCAATGTAAAATATTGAATGAATCTCAAACATGGACTGGTTTCCTTAATTTGGCTTTTCCGTCAGGATGAAGGTTAGAATTACCACAGGATAGAAAATGGTTTACTTTAATGGTGTCTCCGTGATTTCAGTGGCTAAGACGATGAATTTTTTGTCAGTAAGTCCGGGTTTATCTGATGTGCCCGCGTGCACAAGGCTTTGCGGAGCCCCTGTCCTAGTGTTGATGTAATTCAGTATGCAATGTTGTAAATTTGATGAAATATTGATGACAGCAACGTTTTACTGTTCAAACAAACAATAGATCGGTTGTCAACTAGTCACAAAATCTGACCGTAGTTTCAAGTAACTGGATTTTTGCACCTCATTACACGTGCTTGACACATTCTGGAGCAGCTGATACCAACACCTAAGAGAAGAGGAATTGCTCAATGCTGTGATAAGTATATCCAAATCCAAAGTCTTGTGCATAATTGAAAATTAGACTCTGGACATAACGTGCGTCGTTCAGCCCTCAGCCTGCCCATCATAACTACGATAGTTGTTGATGTAGGCAGTGCAAATCAAGATCAGACTCCACAAAACGTGCAGTCAGATCTTGGTTCTACAGTGTCCGCTTTGGGACATTTTCACTAAAAAGCAACACTGAAATTGCAAAATGTTGTTCTTTTTACAGGCTGCAAATATCCAGTTAATTCATTGTTTTTTATGTGCATAAGAAACGATCACATGTTAAGCATACAATAAATACTTCGAAAATTGATATTTTAGCGTTGACAGAAGTGTGCATATTTTATCACTTGTTTTATCTAGTTATTCTGAAGCGATCTACATATTAACAACACAATGCTAGATCGAATGGTACCTGTCAAGATTTCGATTTCGCGCACTCAAATATTAATAATGAGCAAATTGATGGACTTTACAATGGACTATTGCATTAGTAAAAGACAATAACGTGAAGCAGTCAGGAACACCCGGCAAATCTCTCGTAAACAGACCTGAAGCATCTGATTCTTTTTCTCTGCAAACATTCCAGTGAGTTAAATTTTGTTCTCCTTTAGTGAAACATGTACTTTCCTTTTATACATTTATCTGCAGCCAATTTTCTCGTGTTTTTGTGGCATTTTTTTTTTTTTTTTTTAATCGCATTCCATTAAAACATAATAAAATGTGTTCTCTCTTGTTCTCTTGTAGTTACCGCTGCAATCAAATAAATCGATTTTCTGTTTTCAAGTTACAGTAATATAGTTTTACACTGACAGACGAGACCCTTTACCGAGTTTTAATACATAAATGTTTTTAGAAACATGTAGAAAACACATACTAACCTTTACCTTCGCTTATCTTCTTATTGAGGCAAAATGTCCGTATGCCCTAAAAATCGACAGTATGAAGGATAGCAATGAGCATTTGTGGTTACACTGGTTGTTATAAAATCAAAGCAGTCTCCCTTTAATTATGTAATCGGATGAAAATCACATTAAGGAATGAGCCACGCTCTGGGAAATGGCGACTTAATGCATGGTCGTGATGCATGATACCAAGCAGGTCATCACAGTGTTATACATCCCAAAAATCCATTTTTCATAACAGCCTACTGAATCATGAGGTACACTGGTCCTTTGACATTCAGAAAATTTACCAAAAGCAAAATGTTCCAGCCCAGGTCAGCCTGGGTTGATACTTTTTGCAAATGCAGTAATCCCCCTTTACACAGAACATGGCTGAAATATTTTGGATGACCAATTGTTTCTTGCAATTGTTTTTTTCACTCTGTAAGCATCTGTGGAGAATGACACTGAAGCTCAAACGAAATACATGTAATAGTTACACGCTTGTCAATAACAGCATCTGGATAATGATTGCTCGTTTCCTGTTATGCCCAAAAGTGTTACAAACATTGTATCAGACCGATGACTAAATTAGTTGGGTTTTTTTTTTCAAAAAAGTAAATTTTTAGGTCTGTTAACACTTTACCAAACAATTCCGCCTTTTAACGACTCCGAGGAACAAGGCTTTTGAAAAAAATGTAGAAAAGGAGGAAATGCTGGTTATTAGCATTTTCTCCTTTTACAACAATGTTTTCTACCCCAGACAAACAAATTTCCATAATCTGAGTCACAGTTTCTTTATCGTCTGGAAATACTTTCAACTTGGACAAGTCTGAAAACATTGTTGTTTGGTAAAGAGTTAGGACTCAGCTGAGCAGCGATCGCATACAAAACGTTCTTTGCATTCTGATCTCTGGTCTAACTATCTGAAAAACTACAGTCATCATCAGCTATCATATCGGTAATTTTGGTTAGCTATGTAGTAATGGTATCATCTATGGAATATTTCATTAAGATTAATTAACTTTTAACCTGCGAAATAAGTGAAATGAACTTTCAAGCAGATAGTAAAAAAACCAAATGCTGCTATTTCAAAGTTATTTTTTGGAGAAAAAATATCTCATTATCGGACAGTGTAGATCCAAGATCAGACTGCACGTTCCGTGCAGTCTGATCTTGATCAACACTGTCCGCAAAAGATCATTCAGTCGCGCTTAGCAGCCTAAGGGGTAAGATACAAAAATTAACCAAAGCCAGCTGTTGAATAAATCTGATTATAAATAAAAGATCGACAGCAATGTATCTCCGAATCTAACAATTGACTGATTGATTGACTGATTGGTTGATTGAATGGTGTTTTACGCCGCTTTCAACGATATTAGTAATGTCACGATGACAGCTTACATATTCATGTATTTCCTGGGTTTTACCAGTACTAGGCTAGGGCTCTGAAGTGTCTTGCCCAAGGACACACCCTCGAAAAACCCTACGGATCAGGTGGGGCTCGAACCCGGAGCCTCCAGGTTAGTCCCACACTTTACCACTTTGTCACGCAGGACCCCCTGAATCTAACATTTAGACATGCATATTACACAATTACCGACCTGCTGTATTTCTTTTTTCTTTTTTGTACTGTATTGCATAAGGGATTTGCAGTAAAAATAGCAACTGGGGAAAATGGCTCAAGTGACAAAAATTTGCATGAAAGTTTAATACCCATTTTGATGGCATTCACGTTGGAGAGCAGCCAGCAGCTTGGGAAAAAGTTGTGTGCAGAACCAGTAAGATAGATTCCATCAACAGATATAGGTGCACTGGCTGTCATATGACAAAATTAATGTTCATAAACAATGTTTAAGACAAACAAGCTTTCTTCACCTATACCAATAACATTGGAGATATTCATGAAGAGTATAGATTGGTTTTGGTTACAAGGTGCCGATTTTCTGTCTATGCATGCATATGTCTATACATATACATCTATAGATCTACGTATAGTTCAGAAAATTGATGCACACAGGCCATACTAGATTTTTTTTTTGCCAGTAATAATCAAACCTACATTTTTGAAAACTTGAAGAGAACTTGAATAATTCAGAGTTGAACTATTTTTTTGTCAGAAACCAGTAAACAGCAGCAAGAAACATATATTTCAACATTATTATCATTGTAATCATAAGTTGTATATCTTTTTATAGTGCTAAGACTTCATATAACCTTCATGTTGTTTTGAACTTCTATTTGTCTGCTTGGATTTCTGGTGTTTAACGTCACTGGTTGTGGTTATGAATGATCTCAGTTTGTGAAATAGATTTTTAACTTTTGTTTAGAAGAACAGAAATGCAGGTCGGAAGTGCAATGATTTACTTCAGATATTTACACCAATTAACATGGAATGGAAACTAGTCTGCCTCAGAAATGATTAAAACTGATTTGTCCTAATTTACTTGATAAAAAAAACATGGGCTATAACTACAGTGCCCTGTAGAATAACTTCTCTTCCCTATACTGCAAAGTACACGAACTGTTCATTAAAAAGAAATTGTTATTTTTATCAATTTTTGCATGATTGAAGTTTAACATTTTTCATGTTAATTGGTTGTCAGAAACAAAATTGGTGGAAAAAGTGCTAGATGATAAACAAAATTTTGGATAAGTAGCAGAAATTTTAAGGGAATGTCTTTGTCCCAAGTGCAACGCAATTTTTGAAAGACAGACCACATTCTATAGGCTCGTTTCTACGGGAAATAATTGAAAAGAAATTTGTTGAGTATTTTAGGAATACCTTGAATTTTGATGAGAAATACTTTTTGCATAAGTATTTGAAAAAGTCTAGTCAATAAAAAAAACTTTTGTAGGTAAAGGAAGCAATTTTAGTATCAAATTTATCAAAAAAGGGGATTTTTTGACGCAGAGAGTGTTCAAATTAACGGCATAAAAATCATATCTTTGATATACGTCTAGCCAAAAATACCAAATATTGACTAAAAAAAATATCTGAAACAACTATAGTACGTGGTATAACGTCTATACCATGTTCAGGAAAAGAAAATATTTCCTGAAATATTGAAATTACAAAAAAATGAGTTTTCTTTCTACATTGGATAATATAATTTGACAAAACTTTGACACCCTAAAAAGAAATTGACACAGAAATCATGCACCTAAAAGTCTATCTAATTTTTTAACTCTATGCCACACTTTGACTTTATTTTTGTGAAAATCACCCTTCAGCGAGTTCAACTTTAACCCAAACTTTTTTCCATGGAAAATATAGCATTATCTTGAACAAATAGTATAAAGACTGGCCAAAACTTTAAAGGATAACCCTTTCGATAAAATATCAAGGTCCTGTTTACGGCCTGCAGCTGTTGCAAGCATTAACATCGCTCGACAAAAAATATGCGACGTCCAAAACGAACATGCTTTCTTCTCACGACGCAGAAATAATTCTTTAAAGTCATTGTGTGTGTTATCCGAAATCACTTTGAACGGGTTTACTTGTATTCAGTATTGTATCCCATGAAACAGAGTGATTTTTGATGTCTATTTTCAAAAGAGGTAAATATTTTTTTCCTTGCATTTCGAAATTTTTATTTAAATTGCACCTTAGTTTTAAAGACAGGTTGGAGGAGACATTAAGCTACTTTTTGAGATAGTTTCAGTTTATGCCTGTAACTGATTTTTTAATTAGTTTATGATAGAAAAGGTCTGAAAGACGTTCATATTCATCAGAAATCAGAACAATCTCTCTCTCTCTCTCTCTCTCTCTCTCTGTCTGAAGCTTTAGAATATGTGTATGTATGTTGTCTCAAGATACCTCATTCATGTACATTTTTCCAACATGTATTTACACAATAGGCTAAATGTCTACAAAGCGCACTTGCATGTGTGTACGTATACGTGTTCAGGTGGTTTGTTCAACTTGCAAATGAATTTAATAAAAGGAGGAATAGTTATAATAAATATATATCTAAGCTTAAGATTGGACAGCCGATTTACAACTTCACAAATTCAGACTTGTTAGTATCGTTGTGTGCGCATGTCATATTCTTCGAAGACTGACTTCTATGCTGTAACACATCACTATCCCGTCCAGGATAGATCAGTACACGTGCACATATCTCAAAACTCTACCGCTAAACAGCAGCAAGCGGAAACTGGCATTAGATAATACATCTGTGGAGATACCAAGCTTGGTTTTTCATTCCAAATTTATCAAAAACATAATAATTTCAAAAGGGAAAAATGATTTTGAAAAAATATACCATTGTTCCGTGCAAGTCTTTGTTTTCAGTTTCTTAAAATAGATTTACGGAAAACCGTTTAAGCAATATCGTGTGCAAGCATATTCAAATAAATAATTAATATTCACTCAGTACAACTATAAAGCAGGAATTCTGTTCCGATATTGATGATCGTCAGTTAATAGACGAAACCAATTCCTACATGTATAGACTTAAAAATTTCATGACTTGTACCAGTCAGCGTTGTTTTGAATAAAGACAAGACAAGACCAAAGTTTATTTAACGTATACAGGCCACCGGCCCAAAAATACATACAACATACAAAATTCCATAATCCATGTTGAGAGAATATACCTAATCACATTTTAGGGTCATATATACGTAAAAGGCTAATTTATTTAATTGTTCAAAATTCTCTGTTTGAAATATTTCATAGAAGGAATTTACATCAGTACCGCGTTTATACCAGTTGAATAGATAATGCTGTCTTATTACATCATGTTTAGGACAATGAAAAAATACATGATATTCACATTCTACGACTGTAATATTAAATAGTTGTAAACAGTAAGTGCATATTCTGTCCTCGCGTGATATATTAGAATGGCGCCCAGTCTCAATTCTAAATTTATGGTTACAACATCTAAATCGCGCCAAAGCGATTCTGTATCTATAAGGTAAATCAAGAGTCAAGTATTTTTCAGGGTTTAACAGGGACTTAAAGTGTTTATAGTAAAAGCAACGCCTTGACTCATTGATAGCTGCGTGCCAGTTTTGCTTAAAACAGTCAATTCTAAATCGCAATGGTTTAGTCGTCATTAAATGAGATTTGTGCCGCGCATGCGCAGTCAGTGTGCTTGTGCAAAACAAAATGGCGAACGCGGTTCGGCATTTTCAGTCAGTGTTTTGAGCGGTTTTTAGGATTTATAGTGTGTGACACTATTTTTTACTACCGCTACAACGTGTGGAAAATCATTTTCTCCCAGGATTTTTCGTTAGTTTTGTCGATATTTTCGTTTTATCGACTTGTTTGGGGTTTTACCTTGAGCACACGTGGTGTGTTCGTTTGGTCCCGTTCGTTTACGTTCCTTTTTCTGTTTCGCTATATCGTGGATATGGCAGATAATAAGGCGAAATCGTCGAAAGAAAAGGTGGATACTGCACCTAAGAAAGCCAGTAATTCGGGGAAAAATCCTGTTTCTGTTACTTCGCAGAAGGAAAAAGAAGATTCGAAAGTCTTGGAACTCTTACGGGAAATGAAAGCGAAAATGGACAAGTCCGAAGAAATGTTGAATACAGTTACGAAAAGGGTCGAGGACCTTGAGAATACTGAGAAATATGATGATTATGGTCACTTTGGACAACATCACTATGAATACGGTGATTTTTACGAGGAAGATTGCTATAACGAGGCCGATTTTTCCGCCTCTACAAGTGGTGTAAAACGATCTTGCGAGGAAAATAAGGATGACAACAACAATGAGGCTGTCGTAGACAGTCGTTTTTCATCCCTAGCCAAGAGGTTTAAGGGGCAAGAGGTGACTGATAAGGACTTAGATTCTGTTTTGTCCTCAAATATTACTGATTTGTTCAGGAAAGGGATGGAAGAAGAACAGTATAGTGAATTGTTAAAGGATGAAAAATTGTCACGGCCGGCTAACTGTGAGGGGCTCTCAGTTGTAAAATGTAATCAGTTGGTATGGGACTTAATTTCACCCAATGCTCGTACAACAGATAAGAAATTACAAAATATTGAAATTTCTGTTGTTAAATCAGCAACCATTTTAGCCAAAATGGTAGATAAAACAGCTAAAATCGAAAAACAAATAAAAGAGAAGGAGAGTGATGACATTTCTTACATAATTGATCACTCCAATGATGCAATTGCCTTGCTTGGACATGCTAACAGACAAATAAACCTGTTACGTAAGGACTTATTAAGGCCAGAGCTCAAAAATGAATACTCCCACCTTTGTAACCATACAGTACCCTATACATGTCAACTATTTGGGGACGATGTCTCGAAGGCAGCAAAAGAAATCGAGGATGCTGCAAAAATCGGGAACAAAATGCAATATGGCCAGTATAGAGGTGGATTTAGAGGAAGCCGCGGCGGTTTCCGTGGACGACTCCGTGTTAGGCCTTGGTCCAGAGGTTTTGGCCGTGGACGTAGCTATTTTGGTGCACATTCAAGTCAGTCTGGAGGCGATCCAAAAAACATGCCAAGGAGGGGAAGTCTGAGGTTCCCCATGAAAAATTAGTTGATACTCAGGTATGTGATTGTAAATTTTTAGCTGGTAGACTAAAAGATTATTTACAAGAATGGAAAATGTTGACAAGTGATCCATCAGTCTTAGATATGGTTGAACATTTCCACATTAAATTCATTAATGACAGTCCACCTTGTCAACCAGACTTGATCTGCCATGCTTTTAGTGAAAAAGAAACCATAATTATTGACAGAGAGATTGAAAAGCTGTTGTCTCAGAAAGTAATTGAGCAAGTTGAATTTGCTGAAGATCAGTTCATTTCACCAATTTTTATTAGGGAAAAGAAAAATGGAGAATTCAGATTGATATTGAATTTGAAAAAACTAAATGAATGTATCCCATACAATCATTTTAAGATGGAGACTTTTGAGATAGCTCTTACAATGATAACTAAAGACATGTTCATGTGCAGTCTTGATATTCGCCATGCATACTATTCTGTTCCTGTTGCTAGAGAGCATAGGAAATATCTACGCTTTGTGTGGAAAGAACAAATTTACGAATTCACATGTTGTCCAAATGGTCTGTCATGCATGCCGCTGAAATTCACAAAGCTTCTCAAACCTGTATATGCTAAATTGAGAATTGAGGGTCATGTTTGTACAGGTTTCATTGATGATAGCCTTTTGGGTGGAAATAATGAACAAGAATGTTCAAATACTTTTGAGACAGCAGGTTCTTTGATGAAAAGTTTAGGTTTCTTGCTCAATCTGAAGAAGTCAATAACAGTTCCTACTAAAAAGTTATGTTATTTGGGTAACAACATCGATTCGGAAAAAATGTTAGTCACTTTACCAGCTGAGAAGATGGAACGAATTGAAAAAGAATGTAGAAATTTGTATCAAAAACAACATGCAACAATTAGAAAAGTTGCTCAAATCATTGGAATTATAGTCTCAAGTTTTTCAGCAGTTGAATATGCAAAGTTGCATTACAGGGAACTTGAAAGAAGCAAAATTAGTGCCCTGAAAAGGCATTATGGGGACTATGAAGCTGATATGTCGATATCTGAGAGCATGAAGTGTGAACTAAAATGGTGGTTCACAAATGTACATACTCAGTAAAGACGCATTGATAAAGGCAATCCTGAAATTTGCATTATAACTGATGCCAGTCTTCTTGGCTGGGGGGCTGTCTGTCAGAATTCAAAAATTGGTGGTCGTTGGACTGAAAACGAAAGGCAAAAGCATATAAATGAGTTGGAGCTTATGGCTATATTATTTGCTCTGAAATCATTTAGAATTTTAATCACTAACAAACATGTAAAAATTTTAACAGACAGTACAACAGCAGTGTTTTACATAAGTAACATGGGCGGAATTCAGTCAATTACATGTGACAAAATAAGCAGAGATATTTGGGCATTCTGCATTGAAAATAATATTTGGGTTTCCTGTTCACACATTGCGGGCAAAGAAAATGATGCAGACAAACCATCAAGAGAGTTTAATGATCGTACAGAATGGTCATTATCAGTTGAATGTTTTGAGACCATTTGTAGTGTGTTTGGAACACCGTCAATTGATCTCTTTGCCTCTAGATTAAATACTAAGCTAGATGTGTACTGTGCATGGAAACCAGATCCAGGTGCTAGTTACATTGATGCCTTCTCATTGAATTGGTCAGATTTTCAGTTCTGCTATATTTTTCCGCCTTTCAGTTTGTTACCAGCCTGCATTCGCAAGATCAAACAAGACAAAGCAAGGGCCCTGGTGATAGCCCCAGTATGGCCAACACAAACATGGTTCTCCATTCTAATGAAGATACTCATTCAGGAACCAAGAATTCTTCCCAGGAAGAAAAACCTTCAACTTCCACATCAAGAAATCGAACATCCACTACAGAAAAAACTAGTTCTAATGGCATGCAGTGTGTCAGGAGTGCTTACAGAAAACAGGGATTTTCAAGAACGGCTACAAGAATTATCATGTCGTCATGGCGAAATTCAACAAAACGCGAATATCAGTGCTATATTTCGAGATGGTTTCAGTACTGTGATCGACAGCAAATATCTCAATTTTCTGTTTCTGTAAATGACATAGTAGAATTCTTAACAGAACAGTACAATAAAGGATTGGGTTATAGCTCACTAAATACTGCTCGTGGAGCTCCTTCTTCTTAAGGAATTAACATTGAGTCATTTCCAGCCGGATCTCATCCTACAGTAATCAGGTTTATGAGAGGGGTGTTCAATCTTAGGACACCAACACCAAGACACACAGAAACATGGGATGTCAATTTGGTGCTTAAGTACCTCAGGAAGCTATCACCAGTTAAAACTATTTCCCTAAAAGATTTAACATTGAAATTAACCATGTTGTTGGGACTTACGAATGCAGCTAGAGTTCAGACATTACATGTTTTAAGTTACAAACAGTTAAAAAAGTTAAGTTCAGGTTATCGGTTATGGTTTAACAGTTTGCTAAAACAAAGTCGGCCAGGCTTTGATCAAAACTCTCTCATATTGAGGGCATACCCTCCAGATAGGAGGCTTTGTGTTGTTACTGTGTTGAAGGAATATTTGTTAAGAACCAAGCCATGTAGAAAGAATCATGCAGATGACAGTTTACTCATTAGTTATATCAAACCATATAAACCGGTAACTCGTGATACAATAAGCAGATGGATTCGTGTTGTAATGGCTAGATCAGGAATTGATGTACGTAAGTTCGGGGCACATAGTATTCGTGCAGCATCTACATCCAAAGCAAAAGCTATGATGGTGCCAATATCAGACATAATGAAGACAGCAGGATGGTCTCAAGAAAATACCTTTGCAAAATTTTACCACAAAGAAATTCAGCATGGAAACAGTTTTGCAGAGGCAGTTCTTAAGTTGTAAAATCACATATCAGGTACAGATTGGTCATTGTCCCTGTATGCTTTTAGTTTACAAAATTGTTCAGTCGTAAGCTTTGAAGTCTCATTTAATGACGACTAAACCATTGCGATTTAGAATTGAAAAATTAAACGAGACTTACCTTGGTTTAGTCGATGTTTGATTGAAATTCTATGAGCAATGGGAGTTTGGGAGGCATTAAATGCCGCCCACCCTCCCAGCTCATTGTGCTTACAACTGAGTTGAAATCAAAATACAGAAACTTTGTCCATTTAATTAAAAACAGATTTGAAATGTTCAAGTTCAAAGTTTCTGGTACGCCCTTACAATTTTGTCTTTAAAAACTGACTGCGCATGCGCGGCACAAATCTCATTTAATGCCTCCCAAACTCCCATTGCTCATAGAATTTCAATCAAACATCGACTAAACCAAGGTAAGTCTCGTTTAATTTTTCAATTATTCGTTGTTTAAAAATTTTTAAGAAATAATTTACATCACCAAGTTCTTGTGAGACCCAAACATGACCAAATCCGTGTATAAATAAAATATTCTTAATATATGTAACCCAATTTCTTCGCCCAACATCATCTAATGACTTAAGCATTAAATAACAATTGCGCGGGTATCTTCTGTTTGACATTGCTAATAATTTACACCAATACTTTATGCAATAAAAATGATAATCAATAAAGAGGGGGTATCTCCCACACTCACCTAATGCTACCATGTTATTGGTTGTACTATTTACTTTAAGGTATCTTTTACAAAATTCAAAATGTACGGACTCTAAAACATTAGAATAGGTATGTCCCCATATCTGGGCCCCATAACATAAAATCGGTTTTACAATGGAGTCAAATAACTTAAAAAGGTCTTTATGTGAAAAATAACCAAATGATCTTTGAAAATTATAGATGGACAGAATCGCCTTCTTAGCTTGCGAAGCTAATTTTTCTTGTGCGGAGGACCATGACAACGTGGGTGTGAAATAAAGTCCCATATATTTGTAACAAGAAGACGTTTTAACCCTTTCCTTTCCGAGGAACCATTTTTCATTTGTTTTTAAAGGGCCACCGTTTCTAAAAACTATAACTTCTGTTCTGCTTAAATTAATCTCCATGCCAGTATCAGAACAAAATTGGTTTATAATATTCAATTGATTTTGTAGGTTTATGACAGTATCTGAGCAGTTGGCTATGTCGTCTGCAAACATAAGACAAACAATATCTTGCATATTTTCATTGATAAAAATTCCGTTTCTACACCCCTCCCTCAATCTAGAGCATAACTGATTAATAAATAGAGAAAATAATGTTGTACTTGTGCAGTCGCCTTGACGGATTCCAACGTTACACCTAAATAACTGTGTCAAACCTCTGTCAGTTTTAACACACGATAGAATTTCATAATACATGCCTATTAAAGTTCTCAGAAAATTTCCATGAATACCTAAACGTTTTAAATATTCAAATAAACTTGAGTGGTTTACTTTATCGAATGCCTTACGAATTCTTATTATAGTAGAACCTTCCGGAGAGATATAGACAAAAAATAGTATCAAATCTTTAGCATCATACAGTAAAGACAATCTAAATAATAGAACTATACAATCCAACCATTAATCGCAAATTCTATGACATAGATTGAGATCAGCTGTTCTGCTTGAAATGAAGACGCTCACACCTCCACTGTTTCTAATAGCACTTGGTTTTTGGGTTCTAACTTTATCAAAATGGTTAAAATGTGACAAAAGATTATCAAACTCTCCCGAAAATCTACTCCATGTTTCACAGAGAAAAATTACATCAAAGTTGGACAAGTATTCAATAAAATCTACATTGTGTACATGTTTTTTCAACCCCTGCACATTCCATGATATAACCTTTAAACTTTCATATTGGCCTCGGCCTACCCCCTATTCGGTCTCATTTGCATACTCTTGAGGAGTAAGGAAATTGTTCAGTGGTTCGTCGTTGTCACGTGGCTGATTTGCATAAGGTTGAACGGGGTCACTGTTGTCATCTACTCTACCAACAAATGGTTGCGGATTGCCTTCATTATACCGTGCCCCACCCTCTACACGTGCTCGTGCAACATTACTATACCTACGATAAACTATCTTCACAATACACTTTTTAACCTCATCATACTGGAAGATCGAATCATTAATAACAAGTTTATCAAAGTGAATGGCTGAGTAGTTTCCCTTTTCCCTTTCCTCCACCATAATCTTTCCCAGCTCTCTTCTATGAACTTTAACCCTGTCTGTAAAATCTGGCTGAACGGAGTAAACACTTCTACCTGAGAACAATTCTTTAGCTTTTTGCAAAATGATAGTGCAATCCTTGAAATGGGAAAACTTGACAATAATTGGGCAAGCAGTCGACTCTCTACCCTTTACTCTATGGGCTCGTTCGATCCCCACCGACTCCATGTCCGGTAAATGGAGTTCATCTTTAATGAAAGATCTGATCTTGTCTTCGCAAACGCTCCATTGCTCATTTATCATTCCTGGAATACCATAAAATCGCAGATTATTCCGACGTGATTGTCCCTCTATACAGTCTAGCTTTTGTCGAATAAATTTCAATTCAGATTTAGTGTTCTCATTTCGGCCTTAAGGGATTCATTTTCGATTCTCAAGTCATTTATTGATTCAGTAATTGTGTCCATTTTTTTGTTTATAGATGAGAATTCTGATTTAACTTCGCCCTTCAAAGTCATAAGCTCAGACTTGAAATCGGATCTCATATCTTGAAGAAATGACATAATCTCTGGTTCATTGTTTATATTCTTCTTACCCTTTCTACTAGTGGACGGATTTGGTGTTTGAGTATGCTATTGGTACTTTCCACGAGACGTTGCGGGAGAAGTTTGCGTGTATATGTCTGTGTCTAGGTTAGCAGCAGATAAACTGGCACCATTAAACGATAACGTAGTTTGTCTTGATGCACGGGTTTCAACACCAGTATAAGGTCCAGGATTCGATTCAATGTCGCCACATGTCAACAAAATGGTGGCAAAACAAAGAGTCAACCTCAAGCAAAGGAATGCACGTCTTATACAATTTCTAGGAACGTATAGCTTGCTGTGTGGCTTAACTAACCTCAGCTTCGGATGGAACCGACCAATGGCCTGTCTGTATGTCTGCAAATCCACCCCCATGTTTATTTTTTGACGGCAGGTTTATCTCGATTACAAAAACATGTCCGCCATGTTCAAGGTACATAAAGGTATATTTGATTTTGAAATTCGCTGCTTCGACTGCCATTTGAAAAATACTCCGGTTCTGTACCCAGCATGCTCCAATCAGATATGTCAATATTTAAAAGGTGCCACCTAGCGGAAGATATTGCTTTTAGTGTGATTATTATAAGATACAAAGTTTTGGATGAACGATTTCTAATTAACATCTGCTTGAGTAATATACACTTGTCCGTTCAATGCTCAGTTTGAGAATTAACCGTCTTGAGCAGCGTTTATTTCATGTGCCCGAAAAACAATTTTGGGGCATATAGTTTTTGTTTTGGTCTGTCCGTCTGTCTATCCTTCAATGATGTTTTCGTGTCCAGGCCATATTTTCTGTCCCTATTACTTAATTTCAAAAACCAGGCTGCACAAATTTTAACCACATGGACACGATTTGTCATGAGCCAGAGTCATGTACATAGGTCAAAAGATCAAGGTCACAGCAAGGTCAAAGAAACGATTTAATTATGAAAGAATTTCAGTAAAACTTTGCAGAATCGACAGCCACATGCAGGTAATGTGTCTCGCGGAAGAACCATGCCCGTCGGTTACAGGTCAGGGTCGCGTCGACGTCAAATATTTTTAAAAAAGGGACTTTTTTGTGGAGGCTATGTTCGTGTTCGGCTTGTAACTTTTTTTAAAAAATGAATGAGTTTCAGTTTAGCTGTGCAGAATTTTCAACTCATGAAGACGACGTGTTGCACACAAGAACCATATTCGTAGGTCAAAGGTCAAGGTCTCGGCAAGGTCAAAATTGTAATAAATTATATTCCTTAGCTCTACTGGCCGAAAGCGTGGTTTCGGTCGTCTGTCCATCCGTTAGTCTTTTTCTCGTTAGGCTGGTTTTCAATGTGTCCGTCATTTGACTGCGTTGTCCGTTTGCGATCGGTGTGTCAGTTTATCGTGGTCAGAATCCCTTTTTCCATATATACCACGCGATCAGTGTTTTGAAACTGGATCCTGAACGGCAAACATGACAGATGAAACAGAACATAGTTTGTCGTTAAAGGCTGGTGCCATGTATTTTAGATAAATAAAACAAAAACGAAAACCCAGGAGTATCATAAGGAATGGAAATGACTATGGCACATATTAATAGCACGCGGCTAAGAATTAAGTGATGAAGGCTTTCCATGTTACTTTAAACTGGACAGAGCCCAATATGGCGTCGTTCTAGAATGTGGTGAAGCCGCAATTTCAAGAAGATCGACTACAAGAAAGTCAATAAGAATCGTTTTGTTTTCAATTTACTCAAAATGCAGTCCAATGGTCCGTTCCGATGGACTTTTTTGCCGCAGTCGGACCGCAGCCTTGACGGACAAAGCAGTCAGATACATGAAAAAACTAAAACTGAAAATTATAATCATGATGAATCTGAAAATCAGACTGTTGCAAACAGATAATGCAGTCGAATGACGGATACATGAAAAACTAGCCACATTTGCGGTCAGATTTTCGTAAAACTTGCACAGTAACTGTTTCTTTATGCCATCAATAACTTGAACCCAATTTGTTTTGAAGAAAATCCGACTCTTAATAAGTAAAAATAGTCAATTAAAGTTGAAAAATTACATTTATTATTTAGTTAAAGTCTGCATTTGTGGTCGGATTTTCGTGAAACTTGTACAGCTCTTTATATCATTAATATCTCGAACCTTATTGATTTTGGAAAACATCTGACAACTAGTAAGGGAAAAGCAGCCATTTACAGTTGAAAATTTACACTTCTTGTTTACAAGGTAAACTCCGCATTTTTGTCAAGTTCTTTTCAAACTTGCCAAGATTACTTGTAGTATCAAGGATTTGTTTACTCAAAAAAATTTACATCATGATCCCATTTCTTTGAAACTTGCTGAGATTTTGTATCACAATAAGTAATAAAACCCTATCAAATATGGCTGGACTGTATTCCAAACATTTTGTTTTGAGAAATTGTACTTTGATTACTCCACTATTTGTTTGATTCACAATGCTTATAAATTCTGTTTTCTTAGTGGATTCAATCCCAGTTGCAATACATCCAACGCCCATTTTTGTGGGTTTAAGTGTGTGTACGTTTGTCTTTTTCCTATTTGTGTCATGAATTCGTGATGAATGCTGCAAAAAAAAGAGCAAAATCACTGCCAGTAGAGCAATTAGGGCCCTCAATGGCCTCTAGTTTTTCTCTCTTTTTTTTTTTTATTTGAAGGGGGACTTATGTTCCTGTCCAGCCTGTGACTGCTTTAGTTATTTTTGAATTTCAGTACTACATTGCAAAAATGTCAACCACGTAAAGACAAAGTGTCGCCTTCAAGAGTCATGTTCATACATGTAGGTAAAAGGCCAATGTCAAATGTGATTAGACAATTGAAACTTTGTGTTCATGTCCGGCCTCTCACTTTTTTATTATAAATGAATTTCAGCATAGCTGTACAGAAATATCAACCACATAATCACAACCAGACTATTTATTACGTTCAAGAATCATGTCCGTAGCTGAAAGGGTCAACGTCATGGCAAGGTCAGAAGTGTTTAGAAGTGTTGTGTTCAAAGTCAACACAGCGTTCATGTTCACACCTCACAGGAAGAGATTACATCAACTTCGGGAGCATAGATCAGTCACTTCTCGGTGACACGTCTTGTTTATTTTTATTTTCCTTTTTGACCTATAGAATCTGGTTGTATTACATTCAGTGCATTTGTGGAAAGTGCCACGATCTGAGATGGCTTCGGTCCAAAAGGAAACAGAAAACTGTCCAACTTTGAACTAATATAAAATCACATGATTGGCCTATGAGTAAAAAGTGAAATGTGAACTCAGCTGTGTTTTTGAATACTGTAAAATTCTCAGACATGATGCCGAATGGGTCGTGTTGTCTGATTCCAGCAGGCTTGGTTTTCCGCCGAGTTCTCACCGTTGTGGCGTTTGCAGCCAAATATTCCTGTATTTGACAACTTCAATTAGGCATTTTGACAATGACACGTTATTCATGAATCGATAAACCATCGAAGTCCACAACGCTGCAGATGTGTCATATTTGGAGATGTCTATCCCAATATTGATATGACAAATGCCGGGTTTTTACGACTCATTTCCGAATGCTTTAAGTCTGCCTGAAATTCGATTTTCTATCTCAACAGTTTTTTGAATTTTACAATTACATTAGATAGAGCAAATCACCAAGTACGCAGCTCTATACAAAGCATATGAATGACTGTTATTGATTGATTTGTTTTCTAAAGAACAAGTACAAAAGCATGTGCATTTTTTTTTTTAACAAGAATGAACAAAAACAAAAACTTTATTCCCCCCCCCCTTCCCTCGTTAGTTTTTTGGCAGAGTGTCGCTATTGTCTGCCTTAATCATAGATGCATACTATACTAATAGAAAGGAATAATTTGCTGCGGGAGGTAAAATCCCGAAACGGATATTCTTTAGACGCATGTTTTCATTTTCTACAATATGACATAACACAAGAAAGCTTTTTTTACGCATAGAACACACATATGATCAATGCTATGCGAAAAGGGGTTTAATACATCCGCAAAAAAGTACTGACTCACGTCAGTCTGCACAGGCTTACATGTGTTGAACCTTTTTGCTTTTGGTAAATTTTCTGCGTGTCAAAGGACCAATTTTACCTCCCGTTTCAGGCGGTTATTAGACAAATTTGAAGCACCCTTTGACGACAACAGAACGAGCACATACGCGTATAAGAAATCACTTCACCTAATATAGGTCAATATTACCATAAAATTCCGCGGTTTCAGTAAAAACCCAATAAATATTTACGAGAAAATCATCCAGCTACTTCTGGCCTGTCACCGAAGTCCACATTATCGATCCTTTCACGTTCTCTCATTACTTTCCCTTGAGGGGATCCGATTGCTTTTGAAATTAATTTGTCTAAGGAAGGCCGCATGAAGGGGCTTATGGACAGTCAACATTATGATTGAAGATAAGATTTTATATGAACAACTTAATCCTTTACCGCACAATATCGCCTTTTAACGACCCTGTGAAAGAAGCCTTTTGAAAACATTGTTGGAAAAGGAGAAAATGCTGGTAGCCAGCATTTTCTCCTTTTCCCACAATGTTTTCTACACTATTACAGAATAATTGCAGCATTTGAGCCACATTGAAATAGTCGTCTGCAAATACTCTCAACTTGGACAAGGCTAAACTTTTGTCGTCTGGTAAACATTTAAACCTTAATCTGCTGAATAAATGAAACTAAACTTTACAGCAGGTCGTAAAAACCAAGTTTTTGCTGTTTCATTGGTTTTTTTTTGGGGGGGGGGGGGAATATCTTCTTATCGGACAGTGTAGATCCAAAATCAGACTGCAAGTTCTGTGCAGTCTGATCTTGTTCTACACTGTCCGCAAAAGGTCAGAGAGTCGCGGCTAGCAGCCTAAGGGGATTGATAATATATGAGCGGCGCTCTTGGAAAACGGTTTAAATGTACCTTCTGTGGTGCATTATACTTAGTAAGTCATCACATAATTATGGATCCATAAAATCAATTTTGTCGAACAACCGATTGGACTGTGAGGTAGAATGGTCCTTGAATGCGCAGAAAATTTACAAATAGCAAAAGCTTTCGACAGATGTAAGCCTGCGCGCCTGCGAAGGCTTACATTGCTCGATACTTTTTGCAATTGCATTAAACCCCTTTCCACAGAGCGCGACTCATTCATTTCTTGATGATATCTCACAATCACATTTTGATATGTAGCGTCCACAAAATTGCGAAGAAATATAGTTGAAAGGTATTTTACGGCTTTTTTCGGCGTAGCTGTATAATCTCACACTTGACCGATCCAAGCATTACCGTAAAATGACTAAATGCTCAATTGCCATTGGTTGATAAGATGTAAACTGTTCAAAAAAGTAAGGATCAGTGTTGAATTTTGTCCAGTTTAACAAAATCATAATGCACAAAACAATCACTTAATTATATCATTTATCTATGTACCGGCAAAGATGTTCAGTATGACATTTCAGGCGTTCAACACCGGAAAGACACCCATAATGCATTTAGTACCGATAAAAAAATAATTCCAGTGAAATACGGAGTGTTTCATTTTGTTTATTGTAAGAAATTACTTCAAACGTATTTTATACAAAAGGGGTCAGTTAGCTGTTCACAGCTGAGAGGGGGAGAACGGAAGGGCGGGGGGCACTCAAGTAATGTAAACAAGAAGGGGATTTAAATTCGCTTCATTTCATCCATGGATATTCCAGTACCTCACACGCCATCTATCTTTTTAAAAGATATTTCTTACTGGACATGCCTTCTCACAAAAGAAAAAAAAGTCATATTGAAACATCCGTGAAATCTGATCGTCACCCGTCAAAAGCGACAATTTTTTCGCTTGATGCGGTAATATTCAACGGATACCTACTGTTGTAATTTTAAATTCTTCTGATTTTACCAGAGAAGGTATTCTAATTTTCTGTTCTAGATAATCGATCCAAGACATCTGCTAGTGACAGATTTAAATGCCAATGGGAGATTAGTTTTGAAAACCAAGTGTCCTCACACAGAATAAGAGAGGTTTTTTTTTTTTTCTAACTCTTTACCAGACAAAAGATTCTAGACCTTGACTTCATTCAAGCAGAGTGTTTGTTTCTTGTTCTATATTGACGTGATCAGTAAACCAAAGATGTGCATAATTAGATCACTAGGGCCAAAGGTAGCTTGATAGTTTAATATATTTATAATATTTTCTGTAATATCATGTAGATCCATATATTTTTTGTACAACCAATAGGCTGTATGGGCATTTTGTAAATACAACGGTTTTTTTACAACTTCTCCTTTTGGCACGTATTATCGCACATATTCATATATCAAAATTAAATTTATGTTTATCACTCATCTTTCGTAAAGACTTTTCCAGTCACTTGCTACGATTTTTTTTCAAAAGCATTATCTTCCGCTAGGTGGCATTTTTCAAATACAAGCCTGTCTGATTTGGACAGTCTGGGTACAGAACCGGACTAATTTTCAAAATGACAATCGGTGCCGCGAACTTCAAGATAAACTATACGTTTATTTAAAACAACGCTAGGTGGTGCGATTCATCCAGCCATGGTTAGCTATAGCATACAACCTATGCACCAGTCATTTATAAGCATTATTATTTTGAGCGAGAAACAGGCTTGATTTCTCCACAGACGTATTTTACAGCTATTTTCTGTCTGCTACGTTTTAAGCGGCAGAGTTTGATTTAACACTCCGCGCAATTATATTTATTCTGTACAGGAAAGTGATACGTCAAAGCAGACGGATCAATCTTCGAAGAATACGACATGCGCAGACAACGGTTTCAGAAGAAAAACCCTTTATAACCATTGTCTGACTATCTAGAATTGACGACGTCCCTTTCAAGACAAGTTGATTGATGTCTGTTTTGTCTACAAAGCGGAAATTACCCCATCAACTCATATAATTTACTTTATCTTTTTTGTACCTGATATTCATTGTATTTTTCCATATGAATTTATCTAAGTAATTAAAAAAATTCAAAAACCTTAAAACAGAATGTGTTATCTGTATTACTTTTATTATTTCATTATTATCGATCCTGAATAGAAATTGTTTATATGAGCATATTAGTTTCAATGATAGGAAACTGATATAAAAGCCAAAAGTCATATTGGCTATCTACATGTATGTGCATGTGACCAAACTGTTTCTATTTAAATTACTAGGCTCCGACAGCCAAATTAACAACTTGTCTTTCCCGAAGATATGAAGGATAGTTGCATTTTAAGTGATGATAACCTTTTGCTATAGTTAATACAGCTACACACGCGACATGGCCAACTGAAACAAAAGGTTTGAATACATTGATAAATTTTTTGCAACCATTCTACTTCTATCGATAAAGTGCACGCGTTATTTAGCTTTTGGGATGGAAAATACATTGCGAGCAGAAATTGTGTTATTCATTATTCATTTCTGAACTTTTTTTTAATGCAGTTGCATGTTTAAATGTTATACCATTACACAAGTCCCACTATACTTTGGCACAGAGTTCAACTGTTTCAGCTTAGATAGAGTATCTGATTTCTTACTGTATGGGCACACGGCCAGTTCTGTCAGATGGAACTAACGACCAAAGTTAGCCCACAGTATTCACGTTAATTTGTCTTGTAGTCCGTATTTATTTTGTTCTATTAAATTTATCAAAGTATCAAATCTCAGGAAAAAAATATCGAAAAGGTTCACCGTGTTTCACAGATGTTGATGTTGACTAATGTAGGTAAATGATACTAAAATTAACGATGGTTTAAAAACGCATCTGTAAGTCGAAATCAGTGCAATTTCAGACTCAATCTGCACAAAGTAAAAAATTCTACTTGGTTTTACTACTTTTTATTCAGATTTTGTACAATAATGAAATTACAACATACAAGTAATCGTCAAAGCGTGTTAAGTTCTTTTCCAAATTACAATGCAATGATGTAATAAAATGTTGGAACTTTATACAAAAGAAAAAATACAAAATTATCACTATAAAACCTGGCTTTGGTATTCGATCCAGAGAGTGACAGAATTATCACTATGAATGAAACCCGACTTCAAGGATTTGATCCAGAGACAAAACAGATGAGACTTCGTTTAGGACCGTAGGCCTAATTGACAAAAATAGGTAGAAAGGCATCATAAATGTGTGCAGTTCTAAGAAGGACACTTTGAAAAATGTTGAAACGTCTTGTAAGAATGTTGCACGCGACGTCATGAACGTCAGCGGATTGCTCCGCACCCTCAGACCATGTGTTTTTAATGGAGGTAACTTTAAAAAGAAAAAATGATACACTATTTCAATGAATTTTCACGTATTTGTTGGTCATGTGCTGAAGTTTAATGCATAAAAATTGTTATAGGAATGAATTTACAGTTACCAAGATAATGAAGAAAATCTCATTATTTTATGAACACCCCTCGTACATGTACAATATTTGCTCTTAGATCTGTATGCGAGGGTCGAAAGTCTTTAATATCCAACACTTGAACAAGACGGTCTTGCGACAAGAAAACATTTCGTGTGCATGAGCAAATTCAGTCCAGCTTACGCTGTTACCATAAATTTTCCAATTTTGTTGTAACATATTTGATAATAGGCCACAACCGACATCGGTGTACCCTATTTGTTGATAGATCTATATGCCACGGCCGTTACTCTATTGATATCTGACGCGTTAAGCCGCGGGCTGCCTTAATGGAGTCAATATAACTGGATGACTAAACTACCTCACATCGGTGACATACAGCTTGCAGTAACTGTCACAATATAGACACCCTCATTCCAGGGAATTAAAACGCGTGAAGTCAAAGCGTTCCTTCTGGATATTGAGTCTAGCCTCAAATCCATACCTCCTTCACGCGACCTGTTATCGGTCTTGTAACAACATATAATAAAAGGAAGAAATTCCTCTTAAAGAGTAGTCATGTATTAAACTCTAATTCATGCTCATTGACCAGTATTTCACTAGAATATTTTCAATGTCGTCTGCTGAAAATGTTATAAGAGGTTATGAGTTTAAGTGTTCAACGGTTTTGCGAGGAATTTCGGATATCTCTGTGCAGTGTGGTTAATTGAGTACGAATCGAAGTAGCAGTCAGATGGCTTACTGATACGGTGTATTAATATTGTCATTTAGCTAAACTACAAAGGTGTTTTAATGAAATGAAGTGAATCGATAACATTTGCCATAAGTTTATCCAAAAGTTTATCTTTAAATTCTTGACTCTTTGCTGATATGTGAAGAGTCCTCCATAACGTCTTGTAAAACAGTGATCTATAGCTGTACAGGTTTAAACGGATTTAGCTCGAGTAAGTATTTAAATTGTATTTTGTTCATTATCCCTTTTCTAAGCTAAGTTTTGGTAAAATAAGAACAATAGTTCAGAGACTGTAAACTGCAAGGACGTAAAAATATTGTAACGGGTTCAATATATTTTTTCTCCCGTGATGTCAAATTGATCAGGTAGTTCTTGGAACCCCAAGATACAGATCTCCTTCTGAAGATCAGAACATGACGCATTTCATTTTTACAAAAAAATTGATTAGTTGGTTGGTTGATTTTTATCAGTATTTTCAGCAGAAATTTAATTATCTCATGGTAACCAGTGTACCTTTCCAAAACGATTTGTTAATTTGCTTGGTTGATTTTAATGCTGACTTTCAGTCGTAATTCATTTATTTCATGGCCGCAAGTGTACCTTTCCAAGCGTCGTTGGGGCGGTGGAATTGCTTCGTTGCTAGGTGGTAAAGTGTAGGACTCGTAAACTACATAGCCCTTAGGTTCGAGCCTCAGTGGGTGCACTGGGTGTTTCGTCGGGATGTCTTTCGGCAAGACACTTCAGAGCCTATCGTAGTGCAGATGAAACCAAGGATATACATAAATAAGCAAATTGTCACCGTGCTATGACTAAAATGTTGATAGCGGCGTAAAATTACATTCGATAGATCAATCAATCAGTCAACCAACCAAACGTCTTTGGAGTCATTTTACAAATAATACGCACAGCGCCCTTTCCAAGCCACTAACTTTTTGCACAAACGAACTTTGTCAAAACTATGATAAGCAGTGAAAGAAGAATGAACGCTGACGCAATTATTTTCATCAATATACATTGCCTTGCAGTCTCAGCCTTTAATGGCCAATTAATACAACTGTTGCTGTTTCAATTGAAAAGGTTTGATGATATTTAATGATTTTTATCTATCGACCCGTATGACTGCAACAGCTGGAGGCAAAAACCATTAACCTTTATCATTCCAAATCCATGAAAAGTAAATTTTTATGGGCTTACACTGTTAAATGATAGGGATAAAAATATGGAATCAGAATAAGAAAAGCAGATGGAGAGAGAGTGTAGACTATGATCATGCTGTAAGTATGTGCAGTCTGATTTTGGTCTTCTTTCTTCACAAAATTCAACCAAGGAGCCGTTAACCAAGTTAAGGTTTAATAACAACCAGCTGTTGCTATTGCCTGTATATGGGCCTCCGGTTTGCAAAAACTTGAAGCTATTTATGCTGTAATAATAGTGCCTCTATAATTCGAATATGACTACTCAAAGACCTTTTACGGACAGTGTAGATTAAGATCAGACTGCACGTTATGGGCAGTCTGATCTTGGATCTACACTGTCCGATAAGGTGATATCTCCCCCTCCCCCAAAATAACCTTGAAATAGCAATGTTTAGGTTTGTACCATCGACTTGAAAGTTTCATTTTAGTTGTTTAGCAAGTTAAGGGTTAACGCTTTACTAGTTTATAGACCTCCTTATATTGAAAGCATTCAAATACTACAAATTCTATGTCGCTTAATGGATATGATATGACTTTGAAATGGTAGAAACATAGTCAAAAGAGTGGGGAATGGTGGTAAGGTCGTAAAGTATAAAATTAGTTTTGAAAATAGCGTAGCGACACTTCTGTATGTCCGTGAGAGTAATCGGACCTACTGCTGCACTATCTAACGTATCAGAGAAAGCAGTTATACAATAATTGAGCCATATTCTGGCAAAAGGGGGCTTAATGCTTCTCCGGCATGCATTATACCAAGCAAATCATCACATAATTATGAATCCGTAAAAGACGTTTTTTTAAATATTGGACTTCATCATCATGCGATACTTTTCGCAGATGCATCAAACCCCCTTTTCACAGAGCATGGCCCATATGTATATGTATGGCAACTGAGGATTAAAAGGTGCCTACTCAGATATATGCTACAGTATAACCAAATTTCCTGACGTATCTCAGAATTAAGTACTGGCAAACCATCAGAAACCAAGAAAAAACTTTCGAAAAAAAAAACTATTTATCACTGGCATTTCCTTAATGAGCTGCGTAGCCTCTTGCCGTATCTTTAGATTTGCGCCAGCATTTCGAAGAGGTTTGTACGAATGTAACTTGATCAATAACATGCGTTTAACCCCTAGGCTGCTAAGCGCGACTCACTTACTGACTTTTTGCGGGCAGTGTAGAAGTGCAGTCTGATCTTTGATCTACACTGTCCGACGAGGAGATATCTTTCCTCCAAATATACCTTTGAAATAGGGGGATCTGGGTTTATTCTATTGGTTTGAAAGTTTCATTTCCTTTTTTTTTTTTAGCAAGATAATGATTAATACGTGGGACCGTATTCAAATGAGTACGATGACGTCATATCTGACTTCATAAAGATAGACTGCTCCCAAAACCGATTGCAAGCCAACAAACCCGTTATTTGAACACAAAATCTGCATCTTTTTCTGCATGTAACTTTACAGAGGAATCTATATGAGCCATGCTCTGTGAAAAGGGGGCTTAGTGCATCTTCTTAAAGTATCGACCCAGGTCAGCCTGCGTATTCCGCGCAGGCTGACCTATGCCGAAACTTTTCGCTTTTGGTCATTTTTCTACGTGTCAAAGGACCATTCTATCTCGGTTGTCAAAAAAGTGGCAATTATGAATCCATTATTATGTAATTGCTTGCCTGGTATAATGCATCACGGTGATGCTTTAAGCCCCGTTTTCGCAGAGCATGGCTCGTATTTTGTAGTGTTTAACAAAACAGAATAAATAGATAATAATAAAAATTTATTCGCTGCAAAAAAAAATAAAATGGCCCCTTTAACAAGCACTAAATTTCATCATTTTGAAATACAGAAAATTGGAGTTCCGCCTGTTTAGCAATAATCTGAATGCGCTGGTGAGTCGAACCTATAGATATACAGCATAGATCTTCTGTCCTTCATATCTATTTATTCGAACTACAGAAGTTCACGTAAATTAGCGACATGTTACTGAGCCAGTATGACAACACGAATTAATAAAGCTACGAAATAAATGAGCCCCTGACAAGAACGGCCCATTATTGTATAAGGTTACAATATAACTTGATCGTCATACAGAACTGGTTCTTTTTCTGGCATTGCTGATTATATCTGATGCAAAGCACCTTAATACTTGTTTTATGGGAGGTTTTTTTAAGGCTAAAAAATATACATGAGTCCTGCTCTGTGAAAAGTTTGGGCAGGCTGATCTGGGCCGAAACTTTTCACTACTTGCCAATTTCCTGCGTGCTCAAGGACTATTCTACCTCGGGATTCAGACATTTGTGAGGGAAAATTGATAAAATGGAATCATAACTATGTGATAAGTTACACCGGATAAAATATCACGGAGATGCAATAAGCCCTCTTTTACCAGAACATGCCTCACATGTATATTCATTAATCCTAATGGCCCTGACTAATAGTTTTACTCCTTTTGGAGACAGCATAGAAGGTGCGATCTAATTCTGAATCCATACTGCCCTATATCTTGTGCGATATCCTGACTAATTACCGTTTTTCGGCGTAGCTGACTACGCTGGCTGTTGACCTACATCTTGGTATTGATATACATGTAAAGGAATAATTATATAGTACTTTGCAATTGGACAAAAATGTGGACATTCTTATTCTGCGAGCCTCTTCAGGCTTCTTTGCGAGGAAACTTGTGAAAAAAATGTACAAGTGTTGCTACCACTAATATTTTAAGCCTTACTCTATAACCCATTACTGTATGTCTACGTGTGTTTTCAGACATATAATTTTTAGCAACAATTTCTCCCTTTTCAACGATGGTTTTTGGCTTAATATATAGTTTTGAAAAATATATCGAAGTAAAAGTTACACTTTCAAGGAATATGCGAAATAACTAAGGAAAAAGAGGCAATTGTTTCATTGTCATTATTCCTCTTCATACTGAAGCACAAAAGCATTACAATTTTTATACTCCAGTACCTCTAACACCGTTTATCTTTTTTTTTTTTATGGTATTTCTTTTTTTAGCGTACATCTTCCTCCAACCTTGGTTCGCGATATTAATGATCAAAGTTCCATGTTCTACGCAAACCGATGTCGGATTTTAGATGTTAGACAAAGCTTGCCGATGGGATTTTCGCATGGTGTATACTATTCATAACATCATCCTAATTTTCTCGAGAAATGTCAACTGTCAACCCATCACCTTCTTGAAACAGATTTGTAGCTGGCGACTTTACTAAACGCCCTTTTAAAATATGGATGACAACATAGTGTTCAATACTTGTACTTAATCACAAGCGAAAACATTGTCGCAAACGTAGAAATTGTTTGTTCCAAGCAATTTTTCGTTTTGCCATTATCATATTCAGAAGTGGTCTGCTCTCAAGGTCCAAAAGAAAATCGGCTGTCGTTGGTAACGATACTGGACAGTCCTAAGTTTTAACGACCCTGAGGAAGAGCGCTTTTTAAATAATTGTGGGTAAAAAAACAGAAAATACAGATAATTAGCATTTTCATTCTTTTCCGATGATGTTTTGTACCTTTTCAGAGAAAAATCCAGTCATTTGAGGCACATTTAGTTTGACGTCAGCAAATGCTTTTAAGATGGTCGACCCCAAAATTTTGTCTGATACAGACTTAATGCTTGTACGGTATAAGTGCAAATAAGTGAGGAAATAGATGGAAATGCTTTCAGTGATAATGACGAGAACAATTCATTTCCGAGGAAATTCATCTATTTGACAGTGTTAAATTAGGCAAGGGTGCCGAGATGCCATTCTTACAATCGATAATTTGTTCTAGGCTTGCCTTTTCAGATCTCAGTTCCCATCTAGAGGCGAATTTTCCGGTTCATTGTTTTCAACAAAGACAGTCCTCAACCCGTTACCAAACAATCCGATAGTTTAACGACCCTGGGAAAAAAGGCTTTTGAAAACATTGTGAGTAAAGGAGAAAATGCTGTTGTTTTTTAATCGTTTTGTCGAAAGAGAGTTAAAAGATACCATCTGAGGTAGGTCTTGACCTCAATACAGTCGGAGTCGGCGATTGTTTTGCGATTTATTGAGACCAATAAACATATGAGCCATACTCTGTGAAAAGGTGGCTTAATGCACATGCGCAGGCTGACCTGGCCCGAAACTTTTCGCCATTGGTCAATTTTCTGCATGTCAAAGGACCGGTCTACCTCATGATTAAGTAGGTTGTTTAAAAATGTGGGTATTACGGATCCATAATTATGTGATGGTTTGTTTGGCATCATGGATCATGGAGGTGCGTTAAGCCCCCTTTTGCCAGAGCATGGCTCATACACACACGTGTGTGTGTGTGTGTGTGTGTGTGTGTGTGTGTCATCTTCTGGTTTCATAACGGTAAATGGAGTAGCATGCAGTCTTTTGCTATTCATGGCAGTGCAAGTCCCTCCCATTGCCTAGGAAAAGAACACTACGAGAGCTTTAAATACGTGGTGTAGGCTTAATCTGCTATGTAAGTTAAGGATCAAAGAATGTTAAATTAAGGCTCAAATAGTTTTAAATGCAAACTTCAAAAGAAAGAAAACGCTGAACTTCAATATGGGCTTTTTTAATGTACTTTTTGCCTTAAAATTGCATATGTATTCATGAGTGATAGTTTATGAATGTCAGTGTTTGTTGTCACCAAAAATTCTAGATTAAATTCTTGTGCTAAGAGCCAAGATTAGCCACATAATTCATAGCCAATCAGATGACTAATCTTGGAAACTTGAATGGGATCGATAGTTAGACATGTTTTTGATATGGGCTCAGATTTCATTACTGTACAATCCGATCTTGTTCTTCACCACTGGATCGATACCGATTCGTCCTTAGCATGTATATTTTCGGACTTTAACTTCTTACCAGGCGACAAATTTTTGGACTCATCCAATTCGAAAGTCTTTGCAGGCGACAAATCAAATGTGGCTAAACTGATGGGTTTGTCCTCAAAAGGGAAGAAATTATGGTGGTAAAGTAAAGGAGAAAATGATTGTTATCCAGTGTTCTCTCCTCTTTCCATTATGTTTTCAGAGCTTTGTTCCTCAGGGTTGTAAAGTGTTGGAATTGTTTGGTAGATGTTTGAATACGGTTGTACGCTGTGTTAAATAGCTATATCCAAGTGACATGTTACTTAGTAATGTCGTTCTCAGAAAATTACAGAAGCATTGGGCGGGTATCTGCAGAGCAAGTAAGACACTCCTTCTTCAGCAGCGTCGCCTGTGGAGCTCGAACAAAAAACACCTGAAACAAATCTGACACCATGACCACATGGCCACGGAAAACACTACTATGATACTTGATGACGTATGACTTTAAGAGAGTTTGTTTAACTCTTTATCGCACAATCCCGACTTTTAACGACCCCGAGAAAGATGTCTTTCGAAAACATTGTGGGAAAAGGAGAAAATGCTGGTGATCAGCATTTTCTCCTTTCCCCACAATGTTTTCTGCCCTTCCAAAAAGAACTTCAATTTTTCGTTAACATTTATTTTGTCGTCTGCAAATGCTTTCAATTTGGACCAGTCTGAAATTATTTCGTTTGGTAAAGAGTTAAAAGAGAGAGAGGTTTTAACTCTTTCAGTGCCATATATAAACTCGACCTCTCGACAGCTGAAAATACCATTTACTTAAAACTCAGTAAGGTTTTTATTTCATTCGTTACACTAAATCGGCGGACGGCATAGATTCAAGATCAGACTGCACGTTCTGTGCAGTCTGATCTTGATCTATGCCGTCCGCAATAGCCCCTGTTTTCGCCTATGGTGATGAATCATCTAAAGGTTCCCGATAAAAGACCAAATCTTTCCAGGGATGTTTTCGATTTTTTTTAAACGAAATGAGCTTTCCACTCTGTGATCACCTAAAACGTCTGTGACGGCTATTAAATGAACACATAAAAACGACCAATCTAATCACTTAAATCTCAGCAAAAATGACATAATGATCATCCTCGTGGGAGTTTTTCCAATTCTGTAAAAAAAAAAAATAGAAAATAACGGGTTTACTCTTTTTCGCTTTGAACAGTAACTTATAGAACGCTTTCAACAAGAAATTGACACATTCAGTCAGCGGGTCAAAAGAATTATGTAGGTATAAAGGCTGCAGTTTTGAGATTGTTCTAGGCCGTGTGTTCTAGATCTACACTGTCTGCAAAAGTAGGTGAAAGCGTGCTATACGAATTTGTTTGAATGGTGTTTCACAAGGCTTTTGCAGTATGTTAATCATATTGCAGCAACATATGACTTATTCATGTCTATCCCTGGCTCTACTGGTAAATATTTGTAAGTTCTTTTATTTTCCAGAAATAAGCACAATACTGATTCTTCAAGCCTTTACAGAGTGAAGCCCTTTTATGCAACGATAACAATGTCACGATCTAACATCCCATGAAATCTTCAGTTTAAATCTGAGAGCAAACTACTCGTTCTCTGCAGTTTGATTTTCTACACTGTCTGCAAAAGTTATTTCAGTTGAGATAGGCTGGCCACTTTTACTCTTGACCAAACGACAAAACGAAAAATTTAAAGCACTTGCAAACGAAAAAAGAAATGTAGGTCTGTTGATGATTTCTGTCTTTGATATGGTAGAAATCATTATGGGAAATAGGAGAAAATGCTGGTACCAGCAGTTTCTACTTTTCGCGCAAAGTTTTCAAAAGACCTTCTCCTTCAAGGTGGTTAAATCTTGGAATTGCAGGGTAAGAATGAACGATTGACCTAAAACTAATTTTACCTGGAAATGGCGATGGTGATGCGTCGACTTCGATAAGATATTAGCCAAACCTTTTTGTCTTCGTCTGAAACTGTCGTCTACAGTTTAACTCTGGTTTTTAAAGTAATATTCCTTATCAGATCCTCGGTAACTCAAAGTCTGATGAAAAACTGATAATTTGGCGTCATAATTCGTCTCGTTCTCGTCTTCAAAAAGACCTTCACTTTGAAAGTAAACATCTTATTTTTCAGTTGGTTGAACGCTAGTGAGAAACCGCTAATTTGGCGTCCCGTCCAGATTTTAACTGGGGGCTTGCACATCTTAATTTCTCGCTTGATTTTAGTCCCTTACCAAACTCTCCCAAGTTTTAACGACGTTTTTTTTTTTTTTTCAAAACTGTGAGAAGATGAGAAAACGCAGACAACGCAGCGTTTTCTCTTAATGCTGGTAACCAGCATTTTCTGTTTTCTCCATTATGTTTTCAACCATTGCAAAAACGGGACAAACTTTTGGAACTTCGTTCAGTTTGTTGTCTGCAAACGCTTCTACTTTGGTCAAGTATGAAATTTGTCGTTTTATAAACAGCTAAGACAGCACAGAATTAAGTCACTATCTCCTGAAACAATTGGCAGCAGACGGAGTGAAAAATTCATCATAAAATATGGATTTTAACACGAATATAAAATTTGATACACGAATACCAGTTTATAAATTGAGGCAAAAGCAAATTGGTCGTTATGAACAGTTTGTCTTTTAGATATACTCACATTGATCCGAACGGTGCTTGCACATGTAAAATGTCATCTCTTACCTTTGAATTAACCCGTTACCGAATAAGTTTTAATGACCCTAAAGAATACATTTGAAAACATTGTGGAAGAAGGAGAAAATGCTGGTTACTACTCTTTCAGACACAAATTCAAATTTTTGAGTCCTATTTAATTTGTCGTTTGTAAAATGCTTTTAACCCTTAGACTGCTAAGCGCGACACACCGACCTTTTGCGGAAAGCGTAGATCAAGATCAGACTGCACAAACGGTGCAGTTTGATCCTGGATCTACACTGTCTGATAAAAAGATATCTTTCCTCCAAAAATACTTTTGAAATATGAAAATGTGGGTTTATACTATCGTTTTTTTTTTTTAGTTTCATTTCTTTTATTTAGCAGGATAGGGTTAATTCGAACAAGTCTAAAATATGTCGCTTGGTAAAGAGTAAAAAAGAAACATGTCCAATAAAACACGTTATTGAATTACTAGCACTGGCTCAGGGTTATTTTTCGGATGTAATTTCGAATGAAAATCTTGTTATGCAAATATATAATAGAACCGCAGGAACAGAAAATCAATGCTACTCTTGATGCGCTTTGTACTGGAATATCCCTTTCTCCTGGGAAAACTGGGTTTGCAACGGTCACGTTCTCTAGACAGATAGCTGTCTCCATAACTCATTTCTGTGCAACTTCCACTTTAAACGTCATTGTAGATTGTCAACAGTAAATGAAAACAATGCGGAAAAAGAAACAACAATTGCTTGTTACAACAAATAAGTTTTCAACGGCCATAATCTGTCGACCAATAACTGTCTCTATAGCCAATTCCTGTGCAATATGGTATATGATGTTACTGCCATAGACAATATTTAAAAAAAGAAACATTGAGGCTCATTGAGACAATATTTAAAAAAAGAAACATTGAGGCTCTCTTATAATGCAACCGGTCCGAGTAATCTTGTTTATAACGACGATTAATCCCGCGTTGCCAATTAGATGAAATGAACATTTCAGTTTCTAAAAAACCTGCTGCGAGAGTAGTGTGGTTTTCTCTGCAAAGCAACTGGATCTAAGGGTTAAACTGTCATTTCTTGTGCATTAGGTTGGTATAGTGACATGTCGATTCGTACCTATTTTGTGCATTAGGTTGGTATAGTGACATGTCGATTCGTACCTATTTTATGCATTAGGTTGGTATAGTGACATGTCGATTCGTACCTGTTTTGTGCATTAGGTTGGTATAGTGACATATCGATTCGTACCTATTTTGTGCATTAGGTTGGTATAGTGACATGTCGATTCGTACCTATTATGTGCATTAGATTGGTATAGTGACATGTCGATTCGTACCTATTTTATGGATTAGGTTGGTATAGTGACGTGTCGATTCGTACCTATTTTGTGCATTTAGTTGGTATAGTGACATGTCGATTCGTACCTATTATGTGTATTAGATTGGTATAGTGACATGTCGATTCGTACCTATTATGTACATTAGATTGGTATAGAGACATGTCGATTCGTACCTATTATGTGCATTTGGTTGTTATAGTGACATGTCGATTCGTACCTATTTTGTGCATTAGGTTGGTATAGTGACATGTCGATTCGTACCTATTTTGTGCATTAGGTTGGTATAGTGACATGTCGATTCGTACCTGTTTTGATTACAAGGCTGAGCTTCCGTAGCTCAGTCGGTAGCCTACAGGACTTGAGAACAGGTGGTTCGATCCCCGGCTCGGCCAATTTCTTTCCGAGGATGCATGATAGTCATTGCGACAGGATTCATTCTTCTCTCACCGCTGACCATTGTTTCGACGATGGTTATGTGGGAAAACAGCCAGTGGCCTGGAAAGAACATTGTGCGTAGTACTGGTAAAAAGAAACCCCAGGAAAGTATGGATAGGTGCACTGGCCGACGCGATATAACTGAAATAATGTTGAAAACGGCGTTAAACACCATACAATCAATCAATCAATTGATTACAAGATTTGTTTTGTTCGTTTGGTTGGTTTTAAGCCGTCAAATAATATTTCAGAAACACAACGGAGGAAAATACACCTAGGCCTATTCATACATTTCTAATGTTTCAAGGCATATAAGATAGGTGGTCAATGAAGCATGAAAACACTTTTTACAGGGTATCACTTACAAAATAAACAGAATTTAACAGAAAACAAAACGGAAAATAAAATATTGCTGATGTTAGGGGAACAGAGCCGGTCTCTCTTGCCAGACATGACGCGTTCGAGTCCCGATATGATA
This sequence comes from Tridacna gigas, assembly GCA_945859785.2. Taxonomy (NCBI): domain Eukaryota; kingdom Metazoa; phylum Mollusca; class Bivalvia; order Cardiida; family Cardiidae; genus Tridacna; species Tridacna gigas. The sequence goes on along the minus strand of OX244030.2, from coordinate 42,268,582 downwards.
AGGGCCAACTGCACGAGCGACCCATGTCTGTGTGAAGGTAATATTTACGTTGCCTGGAAGCAACCATCGATTGTATATGAGTCGTGCTCTGTGAAAAGGGGGCTTAATACATCTTCGAAACGTATCGACTCAGGTCAGACTGTGCAGTCCGCGTAAGCTGACCTGGCCCGAAACATTCGGCTACTGGTCAATTTTCTGTATGTCAAAGGACCAGTCTACCTTATGATACAGCCGGTCGTTAAAATAAGTGACAAAATATATTATGGATCCATAAGTATGTGATGGGTTGCTTGGTATCATGCATCACGGAAATGGCTCATATAAATGTCAACTTGTTGAGAATCGACGTGGAATGAATAAATTTCATTAAGCTTTACATTTCCGACAACGATTTCATGTTACAACAGAAAAACACACTAAGGGATTGATGATGTATGGGGATTCTGATACTTACGGCTATGACAGGAAAACACTAGAAGACCCTTACAAGTGAACTTAGACCTGTGGAAAACTCAGGCTGGTGTAAAGCTTATATATAACAACAAATTGCTGGTTGGCATTGCGTTTCAGTATAGATTTGTTCATTATTTCCTGTCTTGAAACTAGTTTAACCCTGTCAGCGTTAGGCGAAAGAGCTTCGGCCGAGGGCATATATCAAGATCAGACTATTCAGAGTACGTTGTCTGATATTACATATACATCGTCTGCTTTTATAGTCAAGCCAAAAACTTTTTTTTTTTTTCTAATTCTCAGTGGATTATCATAAAAGAAGCCGAATTTTATTGGCGCCCAGAATTAAAATCATGAGGGATCAAGGTACAGAGCGTTGTTTTGCCGTTTGTATGTGTATCGTACCCCTGCTATTTGTGCAAAAGGGAGTTCAGCACCAAGAAGTACTGGGAAATGTTTTGCTCCACACTGCTAACATCACAAACCACTTGTAGACAGACGACTTCTTGCGTTTTGCGGCAGACCACTAGTGATGTTTATACATAGTTAACAAGGATGTTTGGAGATTGTCTGCTGCACATAAGTTTCCCGACGTAATCAACCAACATGTCACATACTTCCGGCAGTCCAAAGGATTCCAGTCTTGAATGATTGCTTGGGTTTATTGGCTTAAAGACTGTATACAGTTTGGAACGATTTCATGCACGAATGTGTACAAGTGGAATTTATATAGTTTCTGTCGTGGTTCCAATAACTTAAGATTAAAGCATTTTAAAAAATATTAAGATATGACGCTAATGGATGATACCTATCTATTCACCAAATATTTTAAATGCTTTCGATGATTTTAAGTAAGGAACGGTCATTGAGAAGATAGAGGTTTGAGATCTTCGTTTGCAGGTCTATTCAGACATTCTGAATTAAGAACTTGCATTGAGATCACTCCAGACAAAGTCAGTGTCCTGGAATATGCCATGTTTGACACAATCTGCAGTTGTTATCTCCGAAAAACGAAGGAGTCAAGACAAATAATAGCTCTCCTTTCTTGCTTAACCAAACCACCAGTACCAAACCACAAAATTTAGATTCGTTCAAATTGAAAAGAAATGAAGACAACAAATTCAGTTTTATTCAAATGATTTGTCTTTAAAGGATAAAAAACGTTGTAAGGGAAAAGGTTATCAGCATTTTCTCCTTTTTCTACACGGTTTTTAAAAGATTCCTTTCTCTGGGCCGTTAAAACTCGGGATTGTATGGTAAAGGGTTAAGTTTTCTCCATGTAACATTTTTTTTTTTTTCATTTTGGTAGTTTCCATTTCGTTGACTTTGCTGTGGTGCTAGATCTAAATGTGAGAGTTTTGAACCCATCAGTTCGTCTGGTTTAACTCTTTCGGCTCCATATAAACAAGCTTGGCTTCTTTTGATGGCTGTAAATACAATACACTGAGTCTCAAGAAGACTTTTATCATATAGGCATGACCAAACAAGCGGAGGGCATAGATCAAAGATCAGACTGCGCGTTCTGTGCAGTCTGATCTTGATCTATGCCGTCCGCAAAAGTCCCTGTTTTCACCTATGGCGCTGAAAGGGTTAAAAATTGAAAATGAGACAATCATAATCCTTATAAATGTATCCTGTAACTCATTTAATGCGTAGGCATGTATGGGTCTAGTTTTTCTCCTTTAGATCTAGAATTAGAAGCGCATGCAGAATGACAGATGCGTACACGCAAGCGCGAAATTAAAATTGGTGCTTGACAAATCGATTGCGATTTCGTGATATTAGGTTGTTCTAGGATGCACATAATTACAGATGATGTACGGATTTCTTTATCGTTGTTCATGACATAACCATTAATGCATTTTCCTCGTGGGGGTCATTTATTCGCCCATTGAATATCGGTGATATTCGTTACTGGCCTAACGAAACAAAGAACACCACCCATGATTTCAGCTCACTGTGCAATATAATGCAAGCTGTAATTTAGAAAAAGAGAGAACAATTTCATACGTTGCAGATGCTGTTTGATTCTGGGAAGAGGATAACATAGTGATAACAAGCATTTTCTCCTTTTCCCAGCAATTGTTTCTGTCCTTACGAAGTATAAGTTTCTAATCTGCAAATGTTTTTATTTCTGTCATATAGTAAAGAGTTGAAGTTGTCAAGCTGCAAATGTAAGTGATCGACATCCAAGGTAATCCCTTAGATGTTGAACTGAATCCTTGTTCGCTTAATCGCCAGACAAAGCACTACGCTAATGTTGGTGGTTTGTAAAAAGTTTTTAGAGGTATGCGCAACGTAAGGACGCGTGTTTCCATGCCGGGAGACAACACCTTGGCCTTGTCAGAACATAGGAACAGCATTACGGCGTAATATCCGGTCAAAGTAACGCCTGACACTGAGATAGTCTTGACATACGACATGTTGGGTCCTTCAATCTATGGTGGATGGCCGCCCAGGCTCCTCCTTCACCGTAGAGATTTTGTGTAGCTTTCACAACCGTCATTTGTGGATACAGCCGTCGACGTTCAAAAAGTTGTAACGCGAACAAGTGTGACACGTATTCATTCAATCGACAGACATCTATGATGCATTTGTTATCGATGGATACCATTTATCGAAGAGGCATGCCTTTATAGGTTTCAGCGATCTAACACGAAGTTTGAAACACTCTGTTGTGCAGTAAGAGATTATTAAACCTTTAGCAATTTGTTTTTGTTTCAAGTAGAGGGTGTTCCGAAACATCTCCTACCATTGAAAACGTTTACAATTTTTATAAGGACGAAACAGCCAATTGGAATGTAAAATTTATAATGAATGTTGACAAAATTGAAAACATGATCAAGTTTTATTGGAATTGAATATTACTGCTGATTACATTACACAATCTGAAAAAAATCATGGAGGTCTAAATTACCGCATCTGTTCAATATGATGTCCTTTTTTTCACATAACGCAGCGCATTCTAAATTTGTTGATCATGATGTTACATGTTTTAGTGTTCATGTTCCTAATTTCTACCCTTAGTGTAAAATTTGTTCTATTTACGTCATTAATAATAATTTTCTCTCGTGGCCTCCTCCGCAATTTCTTTGAAAGCTGTGTCATGAGAAAAATTTAAATAAATAGGTTTTGAACTTTAAAATCAAATCTAGATGACGACACCATCTTGGGAAAAAAAAAACAAGTAACGTCAAATGATGCCGTTTCCTTTTCAAACAGTGATAAAAATCTCCGCCATTTCAACAGGGGAAAAAACCTTGTTAGTGCGGTACCTGAATGATAGAAATCTACCTACAAATTGTGGAAAGACAGCTTGTTAGTTTAAACATATTTTATTCAGTATATTTCCATATGTTACATCGTGTACAACAAAGCATTACGAAAAGGATTAGAACGGAAGCATAAAAGCTTATATAGTTCTTCTCCCTAAAAACAGTCATGTGATATAACAAGTGCAGTAAGTCAAATAAAATGAATAAACACCAAAAATTTAAACTGATAGTGAAGATTTCAGAGAGTGGTTGTAAGAAAAGAAGTATAAAGAAAGGAATGATCTTAGGAGATTGAGCAGAGTGAAGGGAAAAATTGAAAAATTAAATTGTATATGTGTATCTATGTCCTCGGCAGTACAAGGTGAAAAAAGAGGCATCGTCGGTATATTCAATATAAATTGAAACTCAAGCGAATCTACCACTACTGTCAATGAAAACATGAACTGCATTAAATATTTTTTTCATTTTCTGCAAGGGAGAGATTGTTATTACCAGATAGGACGGTATCAATATTATAATCAGATATTTCACAGATACATTGTCTGAATGCTACCCTGATATTACGATATAATCTGCAATCGAAAAAGCAGTGTTTATTACATTCTATTTCCCCACAATTACAAAGAGAGGTTTCTACGATATTTTTCCAGAAGAGGTGTTGTTTTAATTCACTACATTTATTTCTAAGACGAGTATGTATAATTTGCAGTCTTCTTTCCCCATAGAAAAAAGTTTGCAGGGAACCGGTTTATCTCTATCCAACATGCGTTTAAAAGATGAGAGAGAGTCTGTCTCTCTTATAGATTGTGGCAAACAGTTCCGCGCATCTACTGCTGATGGTAGAAACGATTTCATATAAAAGTTAGTTTTGCAGACGATATTTGCCAAATCGTTCAAATTACGAAGATTGTAATTCGTACTACTGCCAATGGTATTCGGTACACGAGAACATAAGTAGTTTGGAACAAGACCATGTACCATTTTGAAAAAAAGAATAAGTTTGTGTTTCTTCCTACGCTCTCTCAGTTTTTCCCAACCTGATTCTTTACTAAGGTCTGCAATAGACACAAGCTTAGTACACCCTGTAACAATCCTGGCTGCCTCGTTTTGAATCTTGTCAAGTTCTTCTTTTTGGTACTCATGCATGTTGTCCCAAATGGTGTCTCCATATTCGAGAATTGGTCTTATAAATGAGAAATATATGGTTTGAAGTGAGAATCGATCAAGCTGAAATTTCAAACGTCGTAAGACGCCTATTCTTTTCCACGCCTTTTCAGCAACAGTAGTATAGGAGGGTAGACCTCGGACAAAATCCGTTTTGTCCGAGGTCTACCCTCCCTGAGTGCCATTTTGTCCGAGGTCTACCCTCCCTGAGTGCCATTTTGTCCGAGGTCTACCCTCCCGGGGAGACAAAAGACCGGTCAAAATATCAAACCGGAAGTAGATGTCCGCTTTTTCTGCCCCCCCTCCTCACACCACTGCAAAAATGTAAAAACAAAAAGAGGAAACCGGAAGTGGAATTCCTAGCAAAGAATGGTGTGTCACCATGTTTTGTTCGGGTTGATCCTGCGTTTTGATTGGTCGAGACGTTTTCCAGCCAAAAATTTGAATTGAAAACGTATGACACCACAGACTGACTCGGGGAAAAAGAAGGTGTGCCACCATCTTCACTCGCTTTGGTCTTTCTCTATCACCGTGTTGGACTTAGTCTTTTTTCGTCTTTTTGTTCGTTTCGAACTTTCTCTATCACCGTCGGACTTAGTCTTTTTTCCCGTCTTTTGTTCGTCTTAACCTTTCTCTATCAACGTTGGACTTAGTCTTTTTTCCACGATATGGGTTATTTCCCCTTCCTCAGCTTGGTTATAGCATAACCTTACCATACAAACATCGTGTTGGGCTTAGTCTTTTTTCCCCGTCTTTTGTTCGTCTATCTTTCTCTACCACCGTTGGACTTAGTCTTTTTTCTCCGTCTTTGTTCGTCTTAACCTTTCTCTATCAATGTTGGACTTAGTCTTTTTTCCACGATATGGGTTATTTTCCCCTACTTACGCTGGGTCAGGTAGAGAGTATCGTTGGACTTAGTCTTTTTTCTCCGTCTTTATTCGCCTCAATCTTTCTCTATCACCGTGTTGGACTTAGTCTTTTTTTCCACGACATGGCTCTCAAGAAAAGACCGGTCGAAATGTCAAACCAGAAGTAGATGTCCGCCATCTTTGACGCGGCTGGGGTCCTTTTTATCCATGGTCTGTGAAAAGGGGCCTTAATGCATCTGCGCGCACGGATCGTAATGATATGGTTCGGCAGAGATTATCGTTGGACTTAGTCTTTTTTTCTTCATCGGAGATAGATGTTCACCATCTTTGACGCGGCAGGGATCCTTTTTTTAACCATGGTCTGTGAAAAGGGGACTTAATGCATCTACACACACGTGCGCACGGGTCGTAATGACATGGTTCAGGCAGACACTATCGTTTGACTTAGGCTTTTCTCTGTCATCGTTGGACTTAGTCTTTTTTCCCGTCTTTGTTCGCCTCAATCTTTCTCTATCACAGTTGGACTTAGGCTTTTTTCCACGATATGGGTTATACTCCCTTCTCATAGTGGTTCAGGCAGAGACCCTCGTTGGACTTAGTCTTTTTTTCTCCGTCTTCGTTCGCCTCAGGCTTTCTCTACCAGTGTTGAACTTAGTCTTTTTTCCACGATATGGACTATATTCTCTACTTACGCTGGGTCAGGCAGAGAGTATCGTTGGACTTAGTCTTTTTCCGTCTTTATTCGCCTCAATCTTTCTCTATCACCGTGTTGGATTTAGGCTTTTTCTCTGTCATCGTTGGACTTAGTCTTTTTTCTCCGTTTTTGTTCGTCTTAACCTTTCTCTATCAACGTTGGACTTAGTCTTTTTTCCACGATATGGGTTATTTCCCCTCCTCAGCTTGGTTATAGCATAATCTTACCATACAAACATCGTGTTGGGCTTAACCTTTTTTGAGTTAATTTGAATTGAAGTATATCGTTTGGAATCTAACTCTTGGAATGGTACTCAGTCGTAAAATTGACAAGTCTCGAAGATAGGACTTTCTGGAATGAATGTTAGCTCTGAAAAGAGCTGTTTTTTACCATTCTCTGGATTGGAATTAAATTAATCATCCGAGCAAGTTAATTCCAAAAATCAGAGAAAGATAGAGGATTCTAAACCTTCTCATCATCAACTCATTGGTTGGCTGATATCACAGACTCCCCAAAGATTGGATCATCAATTGGTATAACCCAAAGATCGGGGTAGAAATTAGGTGCTGGGTTCTGGGTATAGGGGTTACCCCCTTGTCTTACAGAGAACTCAGCCGATGTCTTTGTCTTTTGACGTTTTCTCTTCTCCTCGTTCCTTTGACTTTTACCAAATAGTCCACAGCAGAATCTGAACAAACCCATCATGGAAATGAAATGGTATATAGAGAAATTTGGTGGTTTTATAGCTTGGTGGAGGGATTGACCTACTTTTCGTCTTGGAATTAAGAGTACGAACGTGGGCGAGACCATGTAGATAGAACATAACGTACTGTAAAAATTCATTCACATAGAATGTTATGATCTATCTACATTTTTTTCCAAGACTGATATTTTGTGGAGGGATTATCTTTGTGGAAAAAAGAATGAAAAAAACACCATTTAAACAGTATAACTTTTATTTGAACAGAACTGAACAATGAACTGAGCAATGAACATATTTACAACAAACACATAGATAAAAGAACTATTATACATTTATATACTATTTGTGGGGAAAAAGTCTCTGAGCTTTATTGAATAGAATTCCATACTGCTGATTGAACCATAACACTACATCTCGATCGTTTCGTCGATGTTCCGTTGAGAGGAATTTCTGTTGAAGATATTTCTGTATGTTGTATCCTCTGGCAGCAGCATCCAATACGAAGATACAGTAAAATCCGCAAACTTTCCCCTGTGGACTCTGAAGAGTTTGTCGATTGTATCTCCACGAATAAGAATGATTGTCTAAAAAGTTAATGATTTCTGGCTCAAGTGGTGGTAGTCCGTAGGGATCAAAGTATAGTACATTGCCATTATTGTTGAATATCACGGCTACCCAGTGTTCTCCTGGACCGGTTGATTTCTCTGTGTTCACAATGTAGGCTTTCACATGATCGGGTTTTTGTCGAGGTAACTGATCTTTTGCACAGACTTTTGCCTGTAGATTTTTTATCCATGTCCCGTGATCCAATATGTATTGAATTTCAGAAGTATACATTTTTTTCTAATCACTTTCTTCCCAGGATTGTTTTACTTTGTCACACCAGTATTGTAACCACGACTCCGTGAATTCAGATAAAATGTTTTGTTTTATATTTCGCCATAATCTGTAGGCTTCCACATAGTCACTTTCATCGAGTTTCATTTCTATGAGTTCAGGATACCATTTTTCCATGATTTCGTATGGATTTAATTCCATCATGGCTTTTTCTATGAACATATCTGTATGTTCTTGTCTATCCTTGAATAAACACAGTTCATGCTGTGTTTGACTGGGATGATCCACTTGACATCCGTAACACTGGTTGGTAACTTCACTGACAATAAGATTTTTTAATTTTTCAGTCATATGTTTTTCGAAGCTATTATGAATGTCATTTTTCCGAGTAGAGATGCACTTCGACACGGAATATTTCACTTTTTCTGCTTCTTCTCTAAGTGTTATAGCAAATCTGAGTCCCAACATTGTTTTTGGTTCTTTAGTCCTGTAGATAGTCCTGAAAAGGACTGTTTTTTCAATAGTTCTGAAAAGAACTATCGTTTTCGATATTATATTCCTTAGTCCTGAAAAGGACTGTTTTTGTGAAAGCTATCTTTTGATCAGAGAGTTTCTGTTGATTTTTCCAGGATTAATAATCTGTGATAACTTCTCTCAAACTGTTGATTTCAATCTGATTGTCAAATTCAGCAAAAACAATAACGTTGATAGCTGCTGCCAGAGCTTGAGCAAACTGAAGTTCAATTCGAAGATTTCCAGTTTTTATAGGATGAAGTTGTCCTTCTTCACTACCTTGATCCGCTGTCAAATCGTATCCCCACAAACAGTATCCACCAGCATAGTCTTCTTTACCAATATTAAATGATTTATTAAGTGCTAAAGATGAGTTAGCCTGATACAATGATAGAAATGATTTCAAATACAATCCTGCTTCAAAGTTAGGTTCAAAGGGTCTGTTATGAATACTGTGACCATTACATGATACATCAATTTTTGATAGATTAAAATGATGAAAGAAAAATGGATTTCTACCATAATCCCCATTATAATCAGTATTTGCTACCATTGCAATGAAAATGCGTTTTGGAAGTTGTCCTTGAAACAAATGATCTTCAACTTTAGATTGAAGGCCTGTAGAAATGGTAAAAGTTTTTACTTCAACCCTACGAATAGGGATTTTCATGTTTTGCTGAGCAATAACATGATTTAGATCATTTGCAACAACAGGCAACAATTCGACATTTCGCACATGAAGACTGACTGTTTCCAATACAATTTTTGAAGCTGGTGCACCACCACCTCCTGTGAGACAAAAGTTTACCGAAGATCTGTTTAATCTAAGTCTGATTTCAATACCATTAGGTAAATATTTTTCTTGTTGAAATAGATCAAGATGCAAGCGTCCAAAAAGTTCGGCAGTTCTACTTTGTGCAATTTCACCCATTCTTTCTTTTAACCCTGCATTATCTCCATCATGGTTGAGTGAATTGAAATGACCAGTGGTGTCTTCAGTCCAAAGATCACCAGCTTTCAAATGCGTAGTCTTGCTGTCAGAATTATATGACATAAGATTTTCAATATATGCTCTGTATGGATAGGTGTCTGAATTGCTGGTGATTAGTTTATTATTTAGATACAAATCGACACTGCTAAACAAACTGTGTAGGAAGTTGTTTACAGGGGCCACATTTGCATTGGCAAGTAAATTGCCACCGTCAGCTTGAACGACTTTGTATTTGACATACAAATACGATTGTGACAAATCTGTCCAATGTTCGGTTTGAGGTGGTATGATGAATTCTATTGGTGCATTGTTTGCCAAAGACGATATTGGGAAATGTTCAATCCATTGACTTTCTTGCATCGTTGTCATTGTAGGTGGTACAGAAAGAACATCGAGTTCTGACTTACTGCATTCACAGGACCCACTTTGCATCATTTTTATATAATTTAAGTAGATGAATTCAATATATGAATCAATTATATTAATCAAATATATCAAGAGGTCGTCTGTCTCTTTGTCTTATGATCTTACCACTGTGAAGGCGGTAGGGGGAATGACGTGGTTTTCGTGATTTTCTTTTATTTATCCCTGGTATTAGCTTTTCTGCTAGATCATGAATGGCTTGTTTTCCCCGTGAAATTACAACTTTTTTGGGGTTTTCACCACGTAAAAGGATATCTTCTACTACGCCTATTCCTTGTTTGAGTCCTTCTTTTTTCACGGCATTAAAACCAGATTTAATCAACGGTTTAAGCAATGGAGTCACTACTTTAATTGCCGATTTAAATAGCGAACCTAACCCATAACCATACTGATGTTTTACACCACGATAAACTGGTAGCATTTTTTAAAAATGATTTTCAATGATTTTCAATGATTGTCAGTTGAACGTTGTCTGAAATGTAGCTTCACTATTGTCTTACCAGTAATGAAATGAACCGGTATACCTAAATCCCCTGTTATTTGAATGTGAATATGATCGAAATCGGATTTCGAAACGGGAATATAATGCGGTATTGTAATTTCATGATTGGTATGTTGAGAACCACAACCATTTTCAACCAAATCGGATGTTTTGAAAGGCAGAACACGAAGTATGGGAGCAAGTGTATCACCCACTATAGTGTGTTCAGCAATATCTGAATAAATATACAGATGATTATAGCCAGCATCAATGTTTGGATTGTATTTAAAGTATTTGAAAATATTTTTACCCTGAAAAATTGTATCATGTTTGAATTCTGGTGATCCACCTAGTTTTAAAAACAGGGATGGATGTAATTTGAGTCCTGATTTTATAATATTACCAAATGTAATTTTCGGACGTTTGGTTGAAGGTGAATAAGTGATGTGCAGACCCGACGAATTCTTACGAAGAGCAGGACCTATAGCGGTTTGAATCACATCATTGATCGTGTCTATAAGATGAGCAGGTGAAGTGTAATTCCCGGATGGAATGTTAAATCGAATTCCCCATTTTATTATATCACCTCCACTATTTTGTCTTAATATATTTATTTTCATATTATCTCCTCTTTTGTCTATGTGTGATATTAATTTGACTAAGTCCTTATCCGTTGTTATAAGATCGAACTGTGCTTCTTCTTCACTTATGTTTAAGAACTGAGAGGGAGTAATAAGTTGAACTAATGCGACTTCCCAAGTTTCCTTGTCAATATGAACTGTCTTTGGTAAATGAACCTTAAAACAACATTGGGTGTTGTTCGGATAAAGATCCATGGAACTATCGCTGGGTAGAGTGAGATAAAACGAACTCATTTTTTACTATCAATCCACCCTGACTGCTTTTGATCTGATCTGCTGAATTTTAATCCTGGTGATGGAAGAATATATCCAAGTGAGCTGCTTAACAGGATCAGCCACAATTCACGATCTTGACTTTGAATACTTAAATGTACTATTGAGGTTGCAATAATTGCATAAATGACTAAAATCTGTGAAATATAGGTAAACTGATTCTTTGGGACACGATTTCCACAGCAATTGTAGTTCTTACTGATACTACTGCTACTACTGCTATCGAAGTTTTCTATTCCGAACTTTTCTTCTATTCCAGACTTTTCTGTTCCACACTCGATGTTTGACTGTGGATTCATTATGAATGTACTGACTTTTTATAACTTTTTTCTTAAGTTATAAGATTTTTATAAGAAAAGATGTTTTCAAAACACTAAAATAGGATTACACCAAATAGGATTCTGGTATCCAACTTTGAAATTTTTTTGGATAACCTTTCCAGTTGACTTTTATTTCTTTGATTAATTTTTTACCCTTACGTCTTGTACGTCTATCAAGAACTGAGTCAATCTCATAAATATCATCATCTTTTATTAATTGAAGTTCATATTCATAATAAGTTCCTAAAATCTGTTCTCCCAGTAGATCTTTTACTTTATAGGTAATAGGTGAAAATGTTTTGTTGACATGGCTGATTTCAAATATTTCTTGCGTCCAATTCGGTAAATAGCCCTTATCAAATGTACGTTTTGTTTTATTGATTCGAACATGATCTCCAATTTTGAATTTCGGCTTTTTCATCATTACATTTGTCGGTAATTGAGAATACAGATTTCTTGAAATCTCTGCCTCATTGGATTTTGTTACCATTACAGGAGATGTTTTTATACTTCTGTGAAAAGTATGGTTGTAATTCTTAACTAAAGAATTCAATACGTCAATGTAACGTCTTGTTTTCTTGTACGTAAAGTATTTCCACATTCTCGTTTTCAAAGTTCGTTGAAATCTTTCAACAATGCTTGCTTTTGTCTCTGGGTTTTCAGTGGTGAAAAAATGAATCTGATTCTTTTTCAAGTAGTCTTGAAACGATTTGTTTTTGAATTCCGAACCTTTGTCTGTTTGAAGCGCTAAAGGTTTTCGTTTTGATTTCTGAACGATAGATTGAAATGCTTTGATTAAAGTTTTACCCGTTTTGTCTGGAATAGGGATAACCCATGAAAATCTCGAAAACACATCAATCACACAAAGTAAATATTTCTTGTTATTATTTTGTTTTGCTAAATGTTGCATGTTAGCCAAATCAGCCTGCCATTGATAATCTATACCACCTACAATAGTTTTTCGTCTTTTGAAACGACGACGAATCGGTTTGTGTAAGGTGTAGGTGGATTCACCCTGTAACCATTCTTGAACATCTTTGTATCTTATTCCTTTCAAAACAGATTTCGCAGCGTGATACAATTGCTTTACTCCACTAAATGCTACAGTACTTTTAGGATCATAAAACAACTTTCTTAACACGTAATCAAGTTTTGACTTTACCATGCCTCCCATGACTGAAGTGTTTTACGACTCGGAGTCTTTTTTATAGACTTTGGTGGAGTTAGCAGTTCTTTAACATAGAATTGCTTCAATCGTTCTCTTTCTTCAGGTTTCATGTATGGAGATTTTTCTTTTATTCTTTTCATACTTCTTTTTATAGGAGTTAACTTAGTACTTTTTCGTACACTTTTTGGTGTGTGAAATAAGTAATCGGAATCTCCATAGGATTCTGCATGGGAATCTTCATCTTCGCTCAATGATTTACTCAGTGATTTATCATGGACTTTTTGTATCCATTTCCATCTGTTCAAATTACCAATAACTTCTTGAGGTATATTACTTTCATGTAATGCCTTTGAAAATGTTTTCCATCCTCTGGGCTCAATGCCTTTTCTTTGACGTATCGCATCATTGACAAGATCAATAATATTGGAGCCATGGATGCGTGTACCTTTATATGATACCACCCCATGTTCGTCCCAAGTTAAATTATCGTTGTCTTTTATCATACTCAAAAGTAACTCAGCTTTTCTTTTCATGGTTTTTGGTACACTTTGCAAAATTCGATCATACAAGGCAACAGATTGCAGGCCAACAGATGCTGATTCCTGTGCACTATCATCGGTTTTTGGAAGAAAATTGATCGAAGTTGGTTTTGTTTTCTGAAGCGAATTTTGTAACTTAATCAAAGTTTCGCCATATCTTTGAGCCTTTTCTGTTTCTGACAGATCGGTACTTTGTAAAATCTGACTCATATCTTGTCGAAGATGTGATGCATCTGAAACTTGTGGATTAGGTGGTAAACGAGGTTTTTGAGCTTGTTCGGCTTTCCATCGTTTCATGTTTTCTAAGACCTGGTAAGGTACGATAACCATTTTTCTAACAGACATGATTTTTTATTTATAAGATTTTTTATCTACAAGATTTTTATCTATAAGATTTTTTTTCATTGAAAATGTTTTCATCTACAAGATTTTTTTATCTACAAGGCTTTTAGAGCTCCTCCTATTCCTCCGATAACGGCTTTTCCTAACAAAGGTAATAATGCAGGTGCAAGCAATGAAAGAAATCCACCTTTTTGATTTAAAATTTGTTTTTTATCTTTTACAGAGACTGATTTTGAAGCTAAACGTCTGAGATGTTGTCGGCTTGAATACAACTTCTTCTTCTGATCTGGTGATAAATGTACATTGCCTTTTAAAACATTATGACAGCATTCCGATATACACCTTATCGCTTCTGAGGGTGAATCTTTGACAAGCTTTTTACGTATTTTTGGTGTAGCCTGTATCATGGCCATAACCATTGAGCCGTGTTTTTTTATCAGAGGTCTTTTCTTCATGTTGACTTTATCACTATTTCACATCAAATGAAAATAAAAGTTCCATGTCACTATCATTTATACCTGATGTTTTATCATACTGTCTTTTTTTTACAAAAGAAAACTACGAATCGGAATCAGTGAGTTCTTCATCCTCGCTTTCTTCTACATCTGACCCTCTGTCGGGCAGAGGAATGGTTCTTCCACCACCAAGATGAATCAGACGCTTGTCATAGTCAACACGATATTTTCCTGTATCAAGGTTATATTGGATTATATCCCCAAACAGTCGATCTTCTGCCTTTCTACCTTTTTTATATTTAGCTAATGTATTTGGAGACCATGAGGTGGATGGAATGGATTGAAACTTCAATTTTTTCCCTGGTTCTATAAATTGTGAATACTTTGTTCTGAGTTTTTGCATTCTTTCACTTAATAGTTCCTTTCTGGATTTCGGATAGCGTTGATGTTCTGAAATGGTGCTTCCTACAGGCCTTCGCATAGTAACAAATCTTTCATCAATCATAGGCGGCGGGGTGGTAGTTCTTGCATCAATTATAGGTGGTGAGGTGATGGCTCTTTCATCAATCATAGGTGGTGAGGTGATAGTTCTTGCATGCGTTTTCGGGGTCTTTCTCTTCTTTGGAGATTTTTTCTTCTTTGGAGACTTTTTCTTCCTTGGAGATTTTTTCTTCTTTGGAGATTTCCTTTTTCGCGGAGCATGTTTTCGAGGTTGCCTTTCACCCCCAAATTTCCTAACGGTTTTAGTTCCATCCCATCTCAGTAAACTTCTGATAATAACACCACCTAGAAATCCACCACCTCCAGGTTTTAAAATAATTCTACGTTTAATTTCCTCATCAATATTCGGATCTGCTAACTGCTCGATATCTGCTCTATGTTTTGTCATATACGTGGTGGTTTGTTTTGGTAATTTGATTTTATCTTCAAGGATGTTTTGTGCTGCCAACGTAAACCATTTTAAAATTTCTTTTAATCCTGCTTTCAACACAGATTCTCTTTCATATCTATTGGTTTGTTGACTTAAATTTCGCAAAGCAGCTAAAATTGAAGTTGGTGTGGTTGGTAAAGCCATGTTTACTCACTGTCGTCTATTGATAGAATGACAATATAAATTAAAATGAAGTCATTTTTATTTTTAAAAAAACATTATAACGATTAAGCAGGGGAATAAACGGTTGGACCTCTTTCGTCTTCTTCATAACGATGAAATATATCTGTTCGCAGTCTTAATTCTTTATTTGTTCGTGAATGGAAATCGATGACAAGATATCCATGATCCACCGATGTAGCGTCATCATAAGCAGACAGTAAATGTGGAGCTTGCATTTGGTGAGCTAGTGTTTTAATCTGATTTTTATCTCGCTCATTTCGAAATAAAATCATGTATCTTGAATTAAGACTGATGGTTCGACTCGATTTCGATTGTTGAAACATATTTTGTGTGATATAAATCACGGTTGCATTACGATGATGTCCTTTTCTTGTAAACCAAAGTTTAATTTTTTCCTCATCTTTTTCACCCAGCATATCATCAAAGACGATTAAATGCGGTATAGATACATCGCTGACAAGCTCGTTTTCATCGTCAGGAATTCCTTCCACGAATTTTATTAATTCAAACTGCAAATTGAATTTCTCATGCATAAGATTGTAAGCATACTGCCATTCTTTGTAACACCAGACAACTCTTTCAGGAACGATATTGAACAAATCTTCTCGATAGTCAATTAATTTATGAACAAAGACTGTCTTTCCACAACCACTCGGACCTGTGATGAAAATATTACAAGGATGTTGAAATAAAATAGCTTGTACATCCACCTCCATGATTTCTTTACTTTTCTCTTTAAGGATTAATAATAAAATGACAACATAAATAACGATGAAAGCATTTTTATTCAAACATTTCTTCCAAAAAAAGATCAGTCTTGGAAATTGTAGATAGATCATAACATTCTATGTGAATGAATTTTTACAGTACGTTATGTTCTATCTACATGCTCACCTACCGTTCGTACTCTTAATTCAAAGACAAAGCAGGTCAATCCCTCCACTAAGCTATAAAAATCCAGTGAACTTTTCCTATATTCATTCATCTCTCGTTTCTCGAGTAGTGCAAATAAATTATAAAGTATACCAAGACGAGAAAAAAATCAAATATGGAGCAGGTAATTTTTCAATTTTTAAAAAATCTTGCAGAGAGAGAAAAATCTTTTTTGGGCGATAGAAAAAATTTTTACGATTAAAAAAATCTTGCAGAGAGAAAAAACATTTTTATCGATAGAAAAATTTTTTCAAAAAATCTTACAGAGAAAAATTTTTTCAAATAAAAAATCTTACAGTCAAATTTTTTCGATAGAGAAAATTTTTTACGCTTAAAAATTTCGGATAAAAATTTTCGGATAAAAATTTTTTACAATTTAAAAAAAAGTTTTGCAGATTAAAAACTAGGGTCGAATAAAACTAGGGAGGAATAAATCTAAGATCGGGTAAGTCTAGACGAACTGATTTCCGGGAAATGCCGGAAAAAAACCCACACTCAGATCATATAATCAGGCAATGTCTAAAGATCATACTGCTAGGAGCCAAAGAAAAGACTAAGCCCAACGGTGATAGAGAAAAGGTTGAGACGAACAAAAGACGGAAGAAAAGACTAAGTCCAACGGTGATAGAAAAAAGATTAAGGCAAATAAAGACGGAAAAAGACTAAGCTCAACGATACTCTCTGTCTGACCCAGCGTAAGTAGGGAATATAGTCCATATCGTGGAAAAAAGACTAAGTTCAACGGTGATAGAGAAAGGCTGAGGCGAACAAAAGACGGAAAAAGACTAAGTCCAACGATACTCTCTGTCTGACCCAGCGTAAGTAGGGAATATAGTCCATATCGTGGAAAAAAGACTAAGTTCAACGGTGATAGAGAAAGCCTGAGGCGAACGAAGACTGAGAAAAAAGACTAAGTCCAACGATCCTCTCTGCCTGACCCAGCGTAAGTAGGGATATAGTCCATATCGTGGAAAAAAGACTAAGTTCAACGGTGATAGAAGAATGAGGTGAATAAAGACGGAAAAAAGACTAAGTCCAACGATGATCTCTGCCTGAACCAGCATGAGGAGGGGAAAATAACCCATATCGTGGAAAAAAGACTAAGTTCAACGGTGATAGAGAAAGGCTAAGGCGAACAAAAGACGGGAAAAAAGACTAAGTCCGACGATGGTATTTGCCTGAGCCAAGCTGAAGAGGGGGAAATAACCCATATCGTGGGAAAAAAGACTAAGTCCAACGGTAATAGAGAAAGATTGAGGCGAACGAAGACGGAGAAAAAAGACTAAGTCCAACGATGACAGAGAAAAGCCTAAGTCAAACGATAGTGTCTGCCTGAACCATATCATTACGATCCGTGCACGTGCGCGCAGATGCATTAAGACCCCTTTTCACAGACCACGGTTTAAAAAAAGGATCCCTGCCGCGTCAAAGATGGTGAACATCTATCTCCGATGAAGAAAAAAGACTAAGTCCAACGATAGTCTCTGCCGTACCATATCATTACGATCCGTGCACGTGCGCGCAGATGCATTAAGACCCCTTTTCACAGACCACGGTTTAAAAAAAGGATCCCTGCCGCGTCAAAGATGGTGAACATCTATCTCCGATGAAGAAAAAAGACTAAGTCCAACGATAGTCTCTGCCGAACCATATCATTACGATCCGTGCGCGCGTGCGCGCAGATGCATTAAGACCCCTTTTCACAGAGATAGTTAAAAAGGGGCTCTGACCGTGGCATGGGGGGGCAGAAAAAGCGGACATCTACTTCCGGTTTGATATTTTGACCGGTCTTTTGTCTCCCCGGGAGGGTAGACCTCGGACAAAATGGCACTCAGGGAGGGTAGACCTCGGACAAAATGGCACTCAGGGAGGGTAGACCTCGGACAAAACGGATTTTGTCCGAGGTCTACCCTCCTATACTACTAGCAACAGTCTGCATTTGTTGATCCCAGGTTCCATCACAAGATAGATAAATACCAAGGTGTTTATGAAACTGAACTGACGGAATAAAAACATTTGACGTAGA
This sequence comes from Tridacna gigas, assembly GCA_945859785.2. Lineage (NCBI taxonomy): Eukaryota > Metazoa > Mollusca > Bivalvia > Cardiida > Cardiidae > Tridacna > Tridacna gigas. Next base: position 42,250,371 of record OX244030.2, on the reverse strand, counting down.
GAGAACCGGATGAGCAGGTTTAACACGTTTACGGGATATTAACAAAGACTTTGATTCAACTGGATTAAATTTCACCAGCCAGCTGTCGGCCCATTTACTAATTTTTTCTATGTCCGATTGTAAAATTGCTCCGGAAACAGTTGGGGTATCAACTGCTATAGAAAGACTGGTGTCGTCAGCAAACAAATTGATTCCAGATTCAATATCTGTTACAATATCATTGATATAAACCAAAAACATCAAAGGACCCAATACCGAACCCTGCGGAACTCCAGCTTTTACAAATGATAAATCGGAAGAACCACCAGGAAGGACCACTTTCTGACTTCTGTTGGTCAGATAATCCTGTAAAAATGATAGAACCTTGCCATCTATACCTGCAGCCTGTAATTTAAAGATAAGACCCTTATGCCACACCTTGTCAAATGCTTTACTTATGTCGAAAAAAAAAACATCCTTATTTCAAAGCCATTATCTAAAGCACTACAAATTTTATTGAACAAGTATGTCAATTGGTTAATAGTGGAGTCCCCTGGCAGGAAACCAGACTGATGTGGTGTGAGGAAATGTGTTTGTTTAAGGTGATTAAAAATATGCTTGTAAATCATTTTCTCTAGAACCCTTGCCATCGTGTTTAAGAGTGAAACAGGTCTATAATTAGATGGAATAGAGGGATCACCTATTAAAAATAGGGCAAACAGCTAGTTAAAGAAATATCTATACTCGTTTTCAGCCAGTCTTAACCCATTATAATCCTTACTTTATGAAACTATAATTGTATCTTCATGCCACATGTTACCCCTGACGGCTGAGAGGTTGCACAGATTACGACGGATAGAAAATGCATTTCATTTTTTTAGCAGGCTTCAAAGAAATCATTGTTTCGGTTTTCAATAAGGACAAATCCCGTGGGTTTCTCTATCCCTTGCACAATGATATGTGTAAGTTGTCTACACAGCTGACCGAATTCTGAGCAATTCTACACACTTTCAAATTTTCAGAGCGTTTTTCTCTTTTTGGCTGTATAAGGATGTATCTTTCAAATGTTAACAGATACTCTTAAACACACTGTAGTAGGGCAGACTTTCTTCTGAGTTCAATCTCTGCATCACCCGTAAAACCCGACAATTGTTCGGAAATCATTGAAAATACCCTGAGGCACCGATTGTTCAAAGTAGTCAACTGATTAGGTAGTTTACTGTGCTAAGTACTGGTAGCAAGATCAGTAAAGTGTTCACAGGTGCACAGGTCGCCATGATAATTGGGATAGTAACCAAAACATCGGTTACACCAGCTTTGAAATCACACTGGGATTAGTTTATATGATCCGGAACATGTTGTTATTCTTCATGAATACTTAAACAGACTTCTTTTAACTGAATCTTGTCTTTTCTTTCTTGAAAGTCCATGTACCTCGCGACAATTCGCTATGTGACTGCTTTTAAAGGTAAGAAAAAAATATGTATATGGATGGCAATAACATTAAGACTGTCCATATGTAACATTTTACCCTGGTAAATTATAGCTTTAAAGTAGCTTTCCGCCAGCATCAAACATGACATTTATTGATCTTATATGAATTTATGGGTTACCGAGGAGAGTGACCATGATCAGACTGTAGGGACAGACATGCTTATCTTGGCAGATTTCTTTAAAAGAGCGATAGACGCCACGTTATAGAAAAGAGAAATCGTAGCAATGTATAGATCGGTTCTTTTCCCGTTAACCCTTTACCAAACAGTCCTGAGTTTTAACGACCTGGAGCAGAGGGCGTTTGCTATTTTCTACTATTATGATAAGAAGTTCTATCATTTGAGCTACATTTGATTTGTCGTCTGCAAAAATTATCGACCCAGGTCTGGCTGCGCATTAGACCTATGCGCAGGCTGACCCGAATCGAAACTTTTTGTTAATGTATGCATGTCAAAGGGCCAGTCTACTTTGGGATTTTATGGATCCATTATCATGTAGACTAACAACTTGCTTGATATATATAATGAATCACGCAGATGCATGAAACCCCCTTTTCAAAATATTGAGCGCCGCTTAAACCTATTGTGTAAAGCATGTCACTGGTTACGCGTTCGATATTCAGCACTAATACCATTGTACCTTACCCTTATCCTGCTAAATAAATGAAATGGCGCGTTCACACCGACAGTAAAAATCCAAATTTTGCTATTTCAAAGGTAATTTTTTGGAAAATAATATCTCCTTATCGGACAGTGTAGATCCAAGATCAGACTGCACGTTCTGTCCGCAAAAAGGTCAGTGAGTCGCGCTTAGCAGCCCAAGTGTTAGGCCTAATTCTTCAAACAACACACTTCACCCGAACAATGTTAACCCTTAAGCTGCTAAATAACTGAAACGAAACTTTCAAGCCGCCGTAAAAAAACTCAATTTTTTGCTATTTTATAGGTAAGGGGGGGGGGTATCTCCTTATCGGACAGAGTATATGGATCAGACTGCACGTTCTGTGCAGTCTGATCTTGATCTGCACCGTCCACAAATGGTCCTTGAGTCACGCTCAGCAGCCTAGGGGTTTAATTCGGCTTGAGGTACTTTCATTTCAGAGCAGTGTCTACTAAACACAATATTTTAGGCTACTCAGATGGGGCACTTCTATCTTGGATCTTCATGCTCCCATCATAAGAGCTATTCGCTTCAACAAATCTTCGATGAACGTAGGCCCTATGACGACTTGAAAAGAAAAGAAGGGCTAAGTTAACAGTAAAACCTATAAGTAGCCTGTTTCTGTAAAAAGGGCAAGCAAAAATATTAAATTGATCTGTCAAACATTGTCCAAGCTGCGGTGCCTACAGGCCTCTATACTAGTATAGCCTTTAGAGGGCCCTTTATGTTTTGAACAGCCCGGCCGAGCAGCTCGGTGGTTAGCGTATCTGACTCGTGACCTGGTGGTTGCAGCTTCGATGCCCGATTGAGGTAAACTTTCTTTCTGGCGATTTTTCGCCTCTCACATCTGATGCAAGTGAGAAAAGCAGTCAATGGCTTGGAAAGAAAGTTGTGTCATTACCGGTGTGAGAAAGCGAGGAAACACATGCGTAGTTGCGCTGACCTCCTTGATAGGCGTATGACCTAAGCTGTTAAAACTGCGTTTAACTTCAATATAAACAGACAGTGTTTTGGATAGTTGGTTATTGTCCTCGGAATATTAGTCATAGATCTAGAATTCTTCGTAAATAATAGGCTTTTCAGTGATGATGCATAGATCTGCCGATGTGGCACATTTAGCCTAAAGATCTATTGATAAACCCCTAGATCTAGTTTTAAAAATATCTTACAGGTCTATGGATTTCCAGTATAGATCTAGATCTACCTAGATAAACATTTCTGAATATATAGGCTTACATTAGATCTGTTTCACTTAGGATATTTCTCTCATAGATCTGGTTTACAGGCATGTTATTTCATTTATGATTCACATAAATCTTTGTTATGTGCATCGTCCCCGTACCTCGTCGATTGGCTAGACTATCTAGAATCTTTCTATTCACATAGGTTGTTCGCAGACGGAAACATCAGAATGGCCTCCCATTTACAACTACCAACTAGAGGTCGCCACCACCATCGTCACCTCCAGAGTCAGGATGGCGGGAAAGACAAAAATGATGACAGAAAGGGTGGTAGAGTGTTGAAAATAACTGGTGAGACTGATCCCAATAAATTTGTAAAGCCACCAGAAGAACACCAGAACTTGAAGTGAGTTTTTTTTTTAATTTGCTCCGTGTATATTATGAATTTATTTCACGAGTCCTCTGCGATTAAAGTTTTTTTTTTTTAACCCGGAAATCGATCTATAAAATTAAAACCCGGTATCCTTACGTTAAATGTGCCTACCGGTATATCTTGGCGTGTGAAATGGTCTTATATTTGAGACAAACATGAAAAATCCTGTCATTGAAACACTCTACCCATAAGCTTGGCGGTTTATAGTCGGCCTCCACTGCAGAACCCAACTCTGTTTCAAATCTCCCGGATCTGTCGAAATCTTTTCTCCATGGAGTCTGGCTATGAGGACAAGTTTTGAAATCTGTCACAAAATTCGGACCAGAAGAGTTCATGTCATTATGAAACAAAGGAAAGGCAACATAATTGAAATAATTGGTTCTCATGAATATTTAGCCGTAACGCATTTCATTTTTTTCGTGGTATGGTCGTATTCCTATTTTCGTGGGACTGAATTGACAGTTTTAGTTTACGAATATTTAATGGAAAACTGATTACAAAAAAAAAAAAACATTTTATAAACAAAAAAAAAAAAAAAAAAAAATCAAATTTAAATGCATATAAAAACATAAATTCTGCCAGAATCATGCATATTCAACGACAAGAACATAGACTATTTCACCCTTCAATCTTTTGCTGGAAGCTGAATTGGCACATGGGAAAACATTTCGTGGGCTTCAATATCTTGAGAACAGCTCATACATAAAAAACTGAAATTCATTCTGTACACCAAAACTCATTAAAAAGCCTTAACTATCACAAGGAGGAACTGTTTTGAACAATGAAAATGAGCAGCTCTGAGTCAATTATCCTAAGTTTTTGAAGGCCATTTACCCTCTCGTGATGGCAGCATCAGAATACTAAAATAACAAAAATTAAGGCATTCAGGTCCCTCCTATCAATTTATATGCACCTATGAGGACAGATAAGGAATTGTTTTAAACACTATTTTATCTTAAAACATCTGAAAACTTTTGAATATCTTAATAAAAGGGCTGGAAACATTTTCTCTCTGTAGCAGCGAATGTTCTGGAAAGATTGTTCATTCATAAGCGACCGAACAAAATAGGTCACAAAATTCTCTGATCTAATTATAGAGCAGACTCTTGTCACATTATTCCAGTATGGTCACATGACATTTTGGCATCGAGACTGACTTTGCCACATGTTGGGAATTTTTCAGGATTAAAATAAAGTATCAGACAGAATTTAAATTGGGCATGTATCGGGTTGAAAAAAGTAACGTTAATAAGAAATTTGTCACTAAAACTGATCTTCCCTTTAGTAACATGCATACTGTCTTGTTTTTGTTGCATTTTATAAATTAGCGGTTCACTCAAAACAGTGACGTTATTCACCTCATAGTTCGCAAGAAAACTTGGATATCATTTGGGGTTCGAAAGCAGGTACCCCACGAAAATAGGTATGTCGACCATACATGTAGATCTAAGATTTTATCAGGCATTGGCACTACAGTTTTACAAATAGAAAAATGTTTTCCCTGTCTATTATTTTAGACCTGGACAAGAATCCATAGTTTTTAAGTTCCCCACAATATTTCCTTTCCTTTCAATGACAAATCCCTTCATTTGAGCTATAATTTTGCTTGCAAATGCTTTCAGTTTGGACAAATCTGAAATTTGCAAATATAGTAAAGACTTTGTAGGATTTGAAAACATAACTAACAAAAGAATATTTTGTTGGAAGCAATTGCCTTTTCGCTCATGTTTTTTTTTTTCCAAAAGATGGCTACAGGGTTTGTCTTGGACTGTTGTGTGGAGTCATGTGACCCCCTTCCAGTAAACAAAAGAAGGCATTTAACTTTTAACCACATAACAAAATTTCCGAATAGTCTCAATCGAAAGGATTTGCAGGTAACAAACTGAATGTTACTCAATTTCAAAAATGAAATTTGCTCTTGGAAGGGTAGAAAACATAGTGGAGAAAGGAGAAAATGCTGGTTTCCTTTTTCCACAATGTTTTCAAAAGCTTTCTACCTTAAGATGGTTAAAATTCTGGGTTTTATGGTAAAGGTTTATATTTTGAGGCACACTCAGAAAACCTGGAGTTTCAAATTCAAAGAAATTGGGGCACAGAATTAAACCCTGTTACTACTGCAAATTGGTAATTGATGAGTGTTTCATCAAGTTTGTATAACTCTTCATCAAATTGAGACAAATTGTGTTGTAGTTGTTTCCCTTCAATAACTGAAGATAAAAGTTTTTTTCTATGATAAAAAAGACTGCAACAGGCTTTCTGTATTTGTTACTTTAGATCAAGATAAATTCATAGCAAAGGATTCACTATTAAAAAGTTTAAGGAGAGTAACTATCAGTGAGTAAATAATTCGTAGTAGATCAGAAAAACTCCTGATCTTGGATCAAGAGTCTGCTATTTTGTGACGAAAAGGAAATGACATGAACATTATTAGTCAGAAAATGATATTTATGATCGAAATTTCAAGGCTTTATGTGTTGGAATACAAGAAATGGATATTTCATATTGAAATTTCAAGGCTGTATGTGTCAGAATACATAAGGGCAAAAAAAACCCTTTTGATTATCATGTCAGATCTTTTATCTTTTTTTGAAGAGCAATTATATTATCTGAAAATTAAATATAATTTTTCGTGTAGAATGATTTATCTACAGGCTTACTTATAATGCCAGTATTGCTATTTCTACATCATTTACAGTATAGTAAATCATTAACCCTTTACCACACAATCCCAACTTTTAACCACCCTGAGGAAGAAGCCTTTTGAAAGTGTGGGAAAAGGAGAAAATGCTGGTAACCAGCATATTCTCCTTTTCCCACAATGTTTTCTTACCTTTCATATTTAAATTTTAGGCTGAGTTTCATTTATTTTGTTGTCTGCAAAAGCTTTCAATTTGGAAGATTCTAAAATTTTGTCGTTTGGTAAAGAGTTAAGAAGTAAAATTCACATTATCATTTGAGAATATTTGTAAACTACAAGGCATAAGTATAATAGATATTTCCATAATGTGCAGTGGCTACAACATTTCATTTGTAAGAGATAAAAAAAAAAAATATCTGGTCATTGCTGTTGCACCCACAATGATACACAGTTTTTCTGTATCCCATTCCCTTAATTCTTCTAAAAGATGACGAAACATTGTGGAGCAGAATACTTGAACGATAACAAAGGAAAATTCTTTGCCGCCATGTGTATGCTCATTCTTGTAATTGTTGGGTACTGTTTGACCTATTACTGTCTAAACACAATGTTTAAACCTCTTAATTCTTAAAAACCCTGAAACCAGCTAAAGTTTTTTTTGCAGACATTGTAGATCAAGATCAGACTGCACAGAAAATGCAGTTTGATCTTAGATCTACTTTGTCTGCTACTATGTTACATATTGTAATGAAAGCAACCTTGAGATAGCAACATTTTGGACCTAGTTAACCCTTTCCCAAACAATAAATTTTGGACTGGTCCAAATTGAAAGAGTTTGCAGATGACAATTTCAAATTTGATGAAAATGGCAGAAAGTTATCAATAAGGGTAGAAAACACTGTGGGAAAAGAAGAAATTGCTCGTTACAAGCAATTTCTCTTTTTCTCACAGTGTTTTCAAAAGACTTGTACTGCAGACACGTGAAAACCAGGGCTTGTTTGGGAAAGGGTTAAAAAGCTCCAAATCATTAACCCCTTACTGCACAATGATGCCTTTTGACGCCCCAGGGAAAGAAGCCTTTTGAAAACATTGTGGGAAAAGGAGAAAATGCTGGTAACCAGCACTTTCTCCTTTTCCCACAATGTTTTCTACCCTATCAAAGAAAAATTGCACCATTTGATCCACATTGAAATTGTCGTCTGCAAATGCATTCAATTTGGTCAAGGCTAAAATTTTGTCGTCTGGTAAAGGGTTAATTTAGCTTTTTTAGGGTTAAGTTAACAGCTTTGGAATGCATACTGGGAAAATGAGTATACTAAAAAACATTTTCTGTTAACCTTCCAATGTTTATCTTCAGTTTAGCTTGAAAAAGGTGTTGATACCGCTAGTTCTTATTAGCTTTGATATGGTATATTTTTGGGTGTTCTTTTTTGTCTTACCTAGTGCTCTAGTCTAGGGCTGCAAAAATTGCATGCATGAAACCCATACTGTGTAGATGTATGATGGAAATTTTAAAAAAAAATTGGATGGTATTGATTTAAAAAAAAAAAAAGTCATTGGGGCAAGAGTACAGAAGAGCTTTTTAAACATTTTATGAAAATCAATTTACATTACTAGAATCAATAACAACCTGAAGAGTGTTCCCAGTATCGGGTGAAATGGTTATTACCTGTAGTTTAAGATAAATATTTCATGTGACAACAGCTGAATGAGGTGGCTTTCCACGGCTCAGTGCTTAAGGCGTGATTTTGTAATCAGGAAGCACCTGTTATATTTCAGTTGATGGTACTGCTCCTTGGGCAAGGCACTGTACAGCTCCAGCCTGCTATAAGTGAATTTTTGAAAAAGAAATGAAATAGGTATGACATAGCAGAAATGCTGTTGAAACAATATTCAAACAAACAGGTCAAGAAGGACACACTAAGTTTTATATAGATCTACCAAAAGGATAAAATTACTGTCTCTACCAAGTAAAGGAAAACTCAGATATTACAATGTCAAGACTATAACTCTTTATCACACAAAAAAATCCTAGATGTTTCTGAATTGAATATATAGACAATAGTTCTAGTGTAGCTGAAATAATGGGATTTGTCCTTGATAGGATAGAAAACATTGTGGGAAAAGGAGAAAATGCTGGTTACAAGCATTTTCTCCTTTTTCCACAGTGTTTTCAAAAGGCTTCTTCCCCAGGGTCATTTAAACATGGGATTATGTGGTAAAGGGTTCAGTCAAAATGTCCTACAAAGCATTGGACAATGTAGATCCAAGATAATTGTATGCAGTCTTATCTTGTTCTACTTTCTCCTGATCTTAAATGCCTGCAACAGCCACTTAAATGCCTGCCCAGGTAGCTCAGTGGTTAGTGTATCTGACTTGTGACCTAGTGGTTGCAAGTTTTATACACAGTAGAGGCAAACTCTTTCCTGTGATTTTTTGCCTCTCACCTCTGATGCATATGAGAAAAGTAGACAGTAGCTTTGGAAAGAAGATTGTGTCAGTGCTGGTGTGAGAAAGCCAGGAAACACATGGGTGCATCACTGACTGCCATGATATGACCTGAGCTGTCAAAATGGCGTTAAACTCCGATACAAACCGTTCCAAGCAACTTAAATTGTGCTTTAGGCTATAAGGTATTCACTATCTGCTGAAATAAATTTTAGATGAACAACTTAAAAAAAAAATTTGTTTTAACCCTTTACAAAAGAGTTTTAATGACCCTGAGGAGGTAGGTTTTTGAAAACCAAGTGGGAAAAGGAGAAAATGCTGATATTCAGCATTTTTAGCTCCACTGGCCGAAGGCCAGCGGGCTAATGTCATGGCCCGGTGTCCGTCGTGCGTCCGTGCGTCCGTCCGTCCGTGCGTTAACTTTTATTTCAAACATCTTCTCTGAAACTACCCATCCAATTTTCATGAAACTTCACAGAAATGATCCTGCCATGGTCCTCTTCAGAATTTCTTGAAAGAATTTGATTCCTTCAAAAACTCTGGTTGCCATGGCAACAAAACTGAAAAATATTGGAAATCTTTAAAAATCTTCTTGTCAGAAACCATAAGGCATAGGGCTACCAAATTTGGCATGTAGCTTTATGTAGTAGACCTCTATCAAGTTTCTTCAAATTATAGCCCTGGGGTCAAAATTGGCTCTGCCCCAGGGGTCACAAGTTTTACATAGGCTTATATAGAGAAAACTTTAAAAATCTTCCTGTACCTAGCCATAAGGCCTAGAGCTACCAAATTTTGCATGTTGCTATATCTAGTGGGCCTCTACCAAGTGGGCCAAAATTTTAGCCCTGGGGTCAAAATTGGCTCTGCCCCAGGGGTCACAAGTTTTACATAGGCTTATATAGAGAAAATTTTAAAAATCTTCCTGTACCTAGCCATAAGGCCTAGAGCTACCAAATCTTGCATGTAGCTATATCTAGTGGGCCTCTATCAAGTGGGCCAAAATTTTAGCCCTGGGGTCAAAATTGGCCCTGCCGCAGGGGTCACAAGTTTTACATGGGCTTACATAGTGACAACTTAAGAAATCTTCCTGTTTTGATTTTTTTTTTAAAATTAGCCTTGCATCAGGGGTCTTATGTTTTACAGAGGCTTCATATGGACAAAACTTGAAAATCACCTTATTTTTATGGCTTTATCTTGTGGACCTCTACCAGGGTTCAAGTAATTATAGCTCTGGGATCAAAAATGGCTTTGCCCTGCGGGTCTCAACTTTCATATGGGCTTTTACAGAGAAAACTTTGTAAGTCTTCATTTTGAAACCATTTGGCTCAGCATTGAAATGTTTATTATTTATGGTTTATATTTATAAGCCAGTGGAGCGATACAGGGCCATCATGGCCCTCTTGTTTCCTTTTCCCACAATGTTTTCTGCCCTGTCAAAGTCGAATCCTACCATTCAATACATATGAACCATGCTCTGTGAAAAGGAAGCCTAATGTATCTGTGAAAAGTATCGATCCAGGTCAGCCTGCGCAGTCTGCGCAGGCTGACCTTGGCCGAAAATTTTTGCTATTGGCCAGTTTTCTGTATGTCAAAGGACCAATCTACCTCATGATACAGTCGGTTATTAGACAAAATGAATTTCATAAAGCTATAATACTGTGATGACTTGCTTGGTATCATGCATTACCGAAATGCATTAAGCCCCCTTTTACCAGAATATAGCCCATATTTATTTTGTCCTCTGTGAATGCTTTCAAATTATGCAAGTGTAAACTTTTTCATGTGACTATCAATCGGCATTTAATGAAAGACTTGAAACTTGATATCTGCTGCAAGAGAACATCAAAGCCCTGCAGGTGATAGTGATTTAACCCTTTACCACACATTCCCGACTAATAACGACCCCAAGGAAAAGGGCTTTTGAAAACATTTTGGGAAAAGGAAAAAATGCTGGTAACCAGCATTTTTTCCTTTTCCCACATGTATTTTACCCTATGAAGGACAAGTTTGGTGTTTTGAGTAACAACATAATTTGTTGTCTGCAAATACTTTCAACTTAGGCAAATTTAAAATTTTTTCATTTGTTAAGAGTTAGCTCTTTACCAAATGACAAAAGTTTGGACTTGACGAAATGCAAAACCTTTGCAGACAACTAATTCAAAATGGTCTCCAGCATTTTCTCCTTTTCCTACAATGTTTTCAAAAGCCTCTTCCCTCAGAGTCGTTAAAAGGCGGGATTGTGTGGTAAAGGGTTAAATCTAATTAACACCAAATGAATAAACTTGACCTCTGTCATGGGCTGAAAATATAATCCACTGAAACATTTTTTAGCTTTGAATAAACAAGCCGATCTTGAAGAATCAAGATCAGACAGCATATTCTGTGCAGTCTGATCATGATCTATGCCGTCCACAAGAGCCCCTGTTTATGCCTGTGGCCCTGAGAGGGTTAATGGCCAAGAGGTCTTTCTAGAAATTGCCATGACAGAATCTTGGAGCTAATTTCATGAATGTAAATTGAACCAATCATAAACTGCTCAGATTTTGTGTCAAAAGCCATAACAACATAAACCTGTATTTAACCCTTTGTCAGATGACAAAATTTGGGATTTTGTCCAAATTCAAAGCATTTGCAGACAAACAATTAAATGTGGCTCAAATGGGGAGATTGGTTTTCCACTAGATAGAAAACATAGTGAGGAAAGGAGAAAATGCTGGTTGCCTTTTTGTACCATGTTTTCTAAAGTGTTTCTCCTCAGGTTAATTAAAAGACTTAATCGTTTGGTGAAAGGTTAACCCTTTACCAGATGACAAAATTTTAGCCTTGTCCAAATTGAAAGCATTTGCAGACAAGAATTTCATTGTGGCTGAAATGTTGCAATCTTTCGTTGATAGAGTAGAAAACATTGTGGGAAAAGGAGAAAATGCTGGTTACCAGCATTTTCTCCTTTTCCCACAATGTTTTCAAAAGGCTTCTTCCTCAGGGTCGTTAATAGTTGGGATTGTGTGGTAAAGGGTGAAATATTTCTCTTCATAAATGAGCTGTGTGTTGCACACTATCTCAACATAGTATATCAAAATTGAACTTCTTTTCCTACAGATTAATTGGAATGAAATTTCCATTTCTCTTGTAAGAAAACATGCAACCTGTTACTTCACAGGTTTATTCCACTCATCACAGCATCAGCCTATTCCTAACCACATCTGACCTTGTCCGCATCAAGGTTTCCATATGCTGTCAGTCACATACTCTTAAACATGGTGGTCCCATGAAAATTGTGTCACAGTGAAAACAACAATGATGAAGTTTTTCACTTCTATCAATCTGTCAGAGAAAAATGCCAAGAGAATAGATAGACTATGTTAAAAATGGAATGTACAAACTGTTCGTCAATAGAAATGTATTTAGAAAGGTTTCCACAGAAATTCATGAATCATGTCTTCTTTTTTTAAGTGGAGCCAGGGATCGTACATTACGTTTGGGAGTGCGAGAGAAATTCTAGGAGTGCACTTAATATTGACAATTATAGAGCATCTATGGAGGGTGTGTTGTATTGAAATTTTGTCTGATGAGTCTTACTCTGTAGTCAGCTGCACTTGAAAACAATATGGGTAATTTAAAAAAAGAAGACGCTTGTTATAATTTCCTTACTCACGGGACCAGTTTCAGAGGGAAATCTGACAGCCAGTAGAATTTTCCATTTCACTGTAAATTACAGACACTAATTAGCTTTCACTTATCGTTTTATAGAGATATTTATGTAAATTTACTGTTCAAAGTCATTGATAAAACTGAATAGACAGTTTGAAATGTCTATGATCGGACGATGTCAAACCAATTTTTGTTGTGTCATCGGTTTTCGCGTTTCTTGCAGCGATCCTTTTTTCATGCCTCTTAAGTTTTGGAGTAGTATTTCCACATGATTTGACATAGATTTGTCAATAAGAATAGCATGTAACATCAAAACCTTTGATTTTACACTAGAAAAGCGGACTGATACCAAGTTTGATTAGCGGTGATAAACAGTTACTTTCACACTTGTTAACTTGGCCCAGCTGGCGGCACTAGTGATCGACAACAGGAGCCCTGAAATCTGTGTGCATGCACATTTCACTTCATATTTTTGTGCGTGATTATTCAATTCAGCGCGTGAATCATGCACATATGTGCGTGAATGGCAACCCTGACATGCGCCACATCTAATTTGTCACCTGGAAGTGCTTTCATAACAGACAAGTCTAAAATTTCATTGTCTGATAAAGACTTAACCAAACAACCAAATTTTACACCTGTTCAAATTGAAAGCATTTTGCAGGTGATGAATTTACTCTGATTCAAAAACTAAAATTTCTCTTTCAAAATGTAGAAAACATTGTGGGAAAAGGAGAAAATGCTGGTTACCAGCGTTTTATCCTTTTCCCACAATAAAAAGGCTTCCTTTTCAGAGTTTTTAAAACTTGGGATTGTGTGGTTAAGGGTTAAAGGTGAGCAGTTCAGCATCGGTTTGCTAGCATCTGTAGCATCAGTTTGGTCCTAATTGTAAAGTTTTACCACACAGTGCTCTGTTTTAAAAAGCTGGGGAAGGTGCCTTTTGTTGTCTGGTAAAGACTTAAGGATGCATCCTTGCAGCCAGAGTGAAAAAGTGTTAAATTTGATAGACTATAGAATGGTTCAAAATTTAGTCAGCTTTGTAAACATAGATAAATTACCTATAAGGTGTAAGGGATAAACAGATATATTGGAAATCTTCAATTCAAAATGGCAACATTGAAACTGTTATTTCTTTGATGGCCGCCAGAAAATGAAATGCACTTTCTATCAATTGTAATCTATGCAACTTTGCAACCTTCAGGGGCAAAATTTGGCAAGAAGATACAAGAATGATCACCGCTTGATATAATAAAGATAAACTGGATTTAAAAACTGGCTGAAAAAGAGTATAAATGTATCTTTAAGCCAGACTTCCAAAAAAGACAGTGACAACAACACTGCTGCCACAGTTTGATTTTTCAGTGATTAGCATGATCAGGCATACTTTCACACTATGTCATTTAAGAGGAAAGGGAAAACAACAAAGAAGAGATATGTGATAGAACAAGTTTGCCCTTTCTCTTTTGTTACTGACTAATGACACCTCTGGAGTCAAGCTCCTTTGACAAATAGAGGGAATTATGCAAGACAAGCCTTATCTTGATATGACATAATATTTCTTAATTGACTGTACATGTACATTTCATTTGTAGTGGTTTTTAGCTCCACTGGCCGAAGGACAGCGGGCTTATGTCATGACCAGGTGTCCGTCGTGCGTCTCTGTATTAACTTTTATTTCAAACATCTTCTTCTCTGAAACTACCCATCCAGTTTTCATGAAACTTCACAGAAATGATCCTGCCATGGTCCTCTTCAGAATTTCTTGAAAGAATTTGATTCCTTCAAAAACTATGGTTGCCATGGCAACAAAACTGAAAAATATTGGAAATCTTTAAAAATCTTCTTGTCTGAAACCATAAGGCATAGGGCTACCAAATTTGGCATGTAGCTTTATGTAGTAGACCTCTATCAAGCTTCTTCAAATTATAGTCCTGGGGTCAAAATTGGCTCTGCCCCAGGGGTCACAATTTTTACATAGGCTTATATAGAGAAAGCTTTAAAAATCTTCCTGTACCTAGCCATAAGGCCTAGAGCTACCAAATTTTGCATGTTGCTATATCTAGTAGGCCTCTACCAAGCAGGCAAAAAATTTTAGCCCTGGGGTCAAAATTGGCCCCGCCGCAGGGGTCACAAGTTTTACATTGGCTTACATAGTGACAACTTAAGAAATCTTCCTGTTTTGATTTTTTTTTTGAAATTAGCCTTGCATCCGGGTTCTTATGTTTTCAGAGGCTTCATATGGACAAAACTTGAAAATCACCTTATTTATAACCATAGAGCATAGACTTGTATTATTTTGGCATGTGGCTTTATCTTGTGGACCTCTACCAGGGTTCAGGTAATTATAGCTCTGGGATCAAAAATGGCTTTGCCTTGCGGGTCTCAACTTTCACATGTGCTTTTACAGAGAAAACTTTGTAAGTCTTCATTTTGAAACCATTTGGCTCAGAATTGAAATGTTTAGCATTTATGGTTTATATTTATAAGCCAGTGGAGCAATACAGGGCCATCATGGCCCTCTTGTTCCTTTTTGTAAAGAGTTATTTACAAAGGGCAACTTGGGAGGGGGGGGCGTTGCCGATAACAAGAATAGATCAAAATAAGATTGCATAGATTGTGCAGATTACTCTGTTTCATAAATACATAGGGAGACATTCCAGGAAAATAAGCCGAGAAATCTGAATGTTTAAGTACCTTCTACTGACTGAGAATGTCCACCATTGCTTTTATTATTCCCCCCACCTATGATGCAGGGAGAGGGTATACTGGTTTCACTATGTCTGTCCATTCGTCAATCTGTCTGTAGACTTTTTTGTTTCCATGCCCTAACTCATGAAGCCCTTTGACCTGGGAACTTGAAACTTTATACAAGTGTTGCTTATGACCCAAGGAGCTACTCTATTGTTTTTGGGTCACATGGGTCAAAGGTCAAGATCACAGGTGAACTTTGTCTGAAAATTGTTTCCATGCTCTAACTCAAAAGCTGTTTGACCAAGGACCCTGAAACTTTATCCAAGTGTTGCTCATCACCCAAGGGGATGCCCTATTGTTTTTGGGTCACATTGGCGATTTTTGGTTTGAAAATCATTTCCATTCTTTGATTGTGCTGCTTCAGTGGAAAGGTGCTGGTGGGAGGTATTTGTCCACTTTTCGACAGTTCTAGTTTGTCACTCCAAGCCATGGTTGGAAAAGTAGTCCAAAATACAGACTGCATAGCCAGGGCATAGCACAATATGAAAAGGGCATTTTTTTAATTAAAAAAAATGACAAAAAATAAAACTAGAGGCCCTTGAGGGCCTAAATTGCTCTACTGGCATTGATTTTTTTTCTAGCATACATAATGAATTCATAATACAAAAAGGAAAAAAAAAAGACACAAAAAATGGTGGGGTGTTGCAACTGGGCTTGAACCCACAAAGACAGCATAAGTAGACATGGTGAATCAAATAAATAGTGAAAAAAACTGAAGTACAATTTCACAAAACCAGTTGTTTGGAATCCAGCCAGATTTGATGGGGTATCAGTACTCATTGTTTTAAACAATCCCTGCAAGTTTCAAAGAAATGTGACTAATAATGTGGACTATGTTGTGTAAACAATACTAAGTCATCAAGCGGCTGCTTTTCCTAAATCAATTGCCAGATTTTCTTCATTTTTAATAGAGTTCAATCCCTTGTTGATACGAGTAATCTATGCAAGTTTCAAAAGAATTGAATGAAAAATGCGACTTGATTGCATAAACAAGAAATGTAAATTATCAAAACTTTAATTGGCTCCTTTTCCCATTCTGATTGTCATTTTTTCTCTTTTTTTTTGTTTTTTTTTGTTTTTAAATCAATAAATTTCAAGCTATTGATAATATAAAGCAACTGTGCAAGATTAATTAAAATTCCACCACCAAATGCCAATGTTATCACGTAATCAAGAATTGTAAATTTTCCAATTTAATTGGCTACTTTTCCCATACTGATTATTGAATTTTTTTCTAAACCAACAGGATTAAAGCTGTTGATGATACAAAGCAGCTGTGCAAGTTCCATGAAAATCCAACCACAAATGCAGCCTTTATCGCGTGAACAAGAAATCAAAATTTTGAACTTTTCACTGATTGTCAGAAATTTTTCAAAATCAGTAGGGTTCAAGCTTTTGATGAGATGAACAAACTTTGCAAGTTTCATGAGAATCCGACCACAAATGCAGACTAAATTGCGTTACATAGAAATTGATATTTTGAACATTAAATGGCTACTTTTCCCATACAGATTGTTAAATTTTTTTCAAAATCAATAGGATCCAAGCTATTGATGAGATAAACAAATTGTGCAAGTTTCACGAAAATCCAATTACAAATGAAGACTCTATCTCGTAAACAAGAAATTGACATTTTGAACTGGCTACTTTTCCCACACTGATTGTCAGATTTCATTCAAAATCAATAGGGTTCAAGCTTTTCATGAGAGAAACAAACTGTGCAAGTTTCACGAAAACCCAACCACAAATGCAGACTTTATCGCGTAAACAAGAAATTGACATTTTGAACTATGAATGGCTACTTTTCCCACACTGATTGTCAGATTTTTTTTCAAAATAAATAGGGTTCAAGCTATTGACAAGATAAACAAACTTTGCAAGTTTCACGAAAATCTGACCACAAATGAAGACTTTATCACGTAAATAAGAAAAAGACTAACAGATGGACGGACAGACAGACAACGGAAACCATACCATGAGATAAGCTCTGCTGGCTTACAGCCAGTAGAGCTAAAAATTAGTAACAGATGTAATATGGATAATTTTTGGTTGATTTTGCCTAAATATTATTAGAAAATCTGTGTAAGTCCAAGATCAGGCTGTGTGATTTTGATCCATAAAGCCCCTCTACTGTAGGGGTAGTGATCGCTCTTTTAACCCTTAACCACAGACAAAATTTTAAATTGTAGTAGTCAAAAATAAAAGCTTTTACAAACAACAAATCACCAGTAAATGTTGCAAAACTGATCTGATTTGTACCAGAAAAAATCAAAATCATAGTAGGAAAAAGAGAAAATGCTGCTTACCAGAATTTTCTCCTTTTCCCAAAATGTTTTCAAAAATCTAATTTCCCAGGGTCATTAAAACTCAGGATTGTTACAGGGTTAAATTACAGGGTTAAATTAGCTGTTCTGGGTTTTATTCTTGTGATGAAGCCGGGTCAAATCTAGGATCTACCCACACCAAAATACTGCTTTGGTTTTCAGGAAGCAATCATGGAGAATAATTGATTAAGTTGCATGAAATTGCTTCACAAAGGATGTAGAAAAAAAATGGTCTTAAAATTCTTAAGTGCCCCAAGGGTCAAAAGCTGATTCCTGTAGAATCTGGCAAAATTGATGAGATCTATTTAGGTAAGAGACAATTTACAGGGTGTTTTGAACAACAACATGCCATAAACTACAATCAAAGCCTACACAGACTTGCTTGTAATGTTATAATGTTGCCAGATAAGGTTACCAGGAATAAAAAAACATGTTAAGACCTGAAAACCCATTGGGAATTCAACGGATGTTGAGCCCTATATATCTACCAGTGAGAGCATCGGAAAATAAAATAGGGACAAAGGAGGACCACGAATACCAGGTCTCTATTATGTTCTTGATTGTTTCTGGGGTAACATGTTGATCATAGCTCAGCTGATGCCTGCTGATCATTATTGGAACTTTGGTTGACAGACTCTAATTATTGGGCATTGAATTAGTTATGGATATTCAGCAATGAATTTCGTACTTAATTATTCACTGATTTATCATCAAAAATATGGGACACGACTGTTGGTCTCTGGTAATTGAATGGTTTAAATTGTACAAGTGAAAGAATTGAATCTGATGTTGAAATTTTGGAGTACTGATTGGGAAAAATGAATATAGTTGGGTAAGTATTACCTTTTTTTGGCATTGCTGAATGATCTCACTTTTGACCTTCTTTTAGCAATAGATTGTAATGAATCCTTATTCATTTTGTAATTAGTTAATGATATGTAAACTCTGTGATTAGTTAATGATATGTAAACTCTGCAAAAAAAGTAAAGGTAAAAGTAGCAATTTACCAGTATTTGAGAAAAGTAATTCCTGACTGAACAATGATATAACGATCATATTCATCTATGTAAGGCTATACTCCATGGCAATGCAGATGTTACTAGTAAGTGCTGGAAAGATATCTGTAATCTAAATAATATTTATAAACAAAATAATAGCTAAGAGTATAGGTGAGCTTTCTATTTTTGTTCTATGTAAGTGAATGCTGGTTTACACTGGAAGTCTTTCCAAGTTTGTTCTATGATACTTGCATAATAATTATGACTATACATGAAATACATGCACTAGGATAGAAATTACAGGTTGGTTGGAACAGGACTGTCATTTATTTATTTACAAAAATGATAGGAGTCATTACTTTTCACATTCAATCAAATATAATTATATGGAATCATTTCTTTAATTTTTACCAGTCCTGATTAATTATAACTGGCTTCCTTTGCATTAAGATAGCATCCAATTGAGTCGTTTACTGTTATAGACAGTGGAGAAGAGGAAAATTCCTTGATGTATTAAAATGATGAGATTTTATGTAAAAATCAATGCAAATGACAATATCCATTGTTCAGTAGAGTTCTTGACAGTGTCTCTCTCCTACTGGTAAGTGTCGGGTTTCTATAATGTATTATTTTCTATGTAAATATCACATTTAAAATCTATTATAGTCAGGATAATATGTATAAATAACAAAGGAGGCAGAGATTAAAAACTATATTGTTGATTTTGGAAAAGTTAAATGTCTTTAAAATCTTTACTAAACAATTTTGAGTTTTAATGTCTCTGAGGAGTGACATTTTGGAAAATATATCAGGAGGAGGAGGAAATGTTGGTAACCAGCATTTCTTTCCTTTTCCCAATATATTTTCTACCCTGCAATTGCAGTGCATAAAATCTATAACTGTCTTAAATAGTTTTTGAGTTGTCTTGAGCACAGCTTCCAAAGTATAACAGCTATTGACTCAAAGGTTCAAATACAGATAGACCACATTGAGGACAAATGCAAGGCACAAGATCTACAACCCTGTCTTCAGTATTTTGAGTTATTGCCCTTTGTAATTTTACATTCTGGGTTTGGAAAGTGGCAGTCATTTAGTGACAAGGCACAAGGGGGTGGGTTGGTGGGGGGGATGGTTGTCAGCCTGTGACAGTTCTAGCTTTTTTTGACACAGTAGATCAAGATTTGACACAGCAGAACCATGAAATATACTGACCAGATCTACCTTGGTCATAAAATTACTACAAAGTTATTTGGTTTTTGATGCCTCCTGAAAGTATTCATCACTTGTTTTTGGCGATTCTTAGTTTCAATAAGTTTATAACTGCCTGCAAGCTTAAGATTTAGAAATCTATCATACTCAGCTGAAGAAATGAGGAAACATGTGCATATGTAAACTCTTTTCATGATATAACTGAAAATTGCAAGTATGCAACAGTGATTAAGCTAGATGAAATTAACAAAGAAACTGCAGAGCAGTCGATGAAGAAGTGTGAACCATGTTCCTTCACAAGGGTTTAGTGATTGGAATGATCCTTTTATATTGCAATGCTCAATTCAATTAATTAAGCACTTTGGCAGACCAGTTCCCATGGTATTTCTACACTGTATACATAATTTCCATGTACTTGATGTTTGTATTCTTGCCTAAGTGTCATAAACAGGTGGCATGGATATATGAAATGTCACAATTGGCGATCAGCTTGTAAGAGTAACTCAAATATGTTTACAGTTTTCAGCCAAAAAAAAAAAACCATCAGTGAAGTATCCAACTTGAATCACGGGGAATATTTCTATACACAGGATGCTGATCGTTACCTTAGGTGAAGATCTTAAATAGTTAGATCTTAGGGCCCTGTTTGAAGTCATTGTTGATGAAAAAAACAACAGTTTGAAGTTTCCCTGATCAAACAATATAATTGATTCTAGTTATGTCATTTTATTACAATATTTCATATTTAAGGCTCTAGTTTTCCTGGCTTTTGACCTACTTCTTGGTAAAACGAAATCAAGTGAATAAATAATTTGCAAAAGCCCCTCCGATCATTATCCCCTACCCATAAAATAGACAAGGCGGTCAAAAACCCCTTCACAAATTTGCCATGGCAGACACAAATCCCTTCATCAAATCTTAGAGGCACTCAAAAGCCCCTTCCAGATTTGGAAATGGTGGACATTATCCCCTTCATGAAATCTTAGAGGCGGACAAAAGCCCCACCACCATTGGAAGACAATAGTTCCTATGTCTATCAACTGTAACCATATGGATATTGTCCCCTTCAAAGACCTTAAGTCTGATAATCACCAGTCCAGATCTCTTGTGAAATATACATTTAGTTCTAAACTAGATCTAAATGTGTGAAATTAGCCGATGTCTTTCTCAACAATTTTTAAATGTGTGGAATTATTCTGATGTCTATCGTGAATTGTTTAAGTGGGGGAACAGTCTTTCAGTATTTTAATTAATTGTTTGGTGTAAAATCTCTCAAAATTGATATAATCAGTTTGCCAAATGGACCGACATCTTTGAAATACATTCACTTATGGTTCTTGGAATCATGAAGGACTTTCTGTGGACACTGGACAGAAACTACAAAAATAAATGAACAGCACTTTAGGGAATAGTGTAGATAAAAATCGGGCCTCACAGATCACATTATCCAATCTTGTTCTACACCATCCAAACCAATTTTTGGACAATTTCTTCGTAATCCTTTACCAAATAGTTCCGAGTTTAAATGACCTGGGAAAGAAGACTTTTTAAATCTTTAATTGGCTGAAAAAGAGTAATACCGGATACCAGCAATTTTCTTTTTTGCCCACAATGTTTTCTACCCTATCGAAGACAAGTCAAAAACATGCAGCCTCTCTTGAACTGTCCTGTCCAAACATTTTCAAAATGGACATCTGGATAAAAGTTTCCAAAGAGTTAAAGAAAAACCTGGAATAGGAATGTTCACAAAATTTTATCAATACTTCATTTTGATTACATATTCAAAATGAAACAATATTGTTTTGACGATTTCAGCATGAACACGATGAAGTGAAAATTAGGACCTGATTTAATCCAAAAAAACTTAAGTCTCTTATTTTGCTCAAGTCCGCTAACAGACTAAGCAGTTTCTGACTAAGTTGAGCTCATTATTTGAGACATATTCACTAACAGACCTTAGTAACATTCTCAAATCCCGAGCTGACATAAGGTTTCAGACTCGGCTCAGAAAAGTAATGGACATAAGTTTGTTGAAACAGAGTGCAGTCAGTTTATATTGCTAAATTCAGTCAGAAACATTGTGTCAACGCTGGATTTGAGAAAGCTAACTACAATCTATTAATGTTATGAAATGCGTTGCAAATAAAGAACTCGACATAAATCGAAAACTGTGTCCGTTAACGAATTTGAGCAAAGTAATATCCGCCTGCACTGTTGTTGCATCTTTCTGCAGACAGTCTAAAACAGTCCATAAAGATGGGTTTGTATGCCCAACAGGATTCCAAAAAACGTTGTTCCAACCTTCACATAGATTTTTGTCCACACTTCGCCAGTGATAGTTGCATTATGAGCATTCCATGTTTTGAGCTTGAACAGTCGAAATTTCGGTAAGGTTCTCAAATCTTGAATTAACACCAATTAATTAAGGAATAAATCTGAAGAATGCAATTAACTCTTTACCAAATGACAAAATTTTGGACTTGCCCAAACTGAAAGCAATGTGGCTCAAAAATTGAGGTTTGTTTTCCACTTAAATATGGCTAAGTCAAAAGCTGATTTAATTAACATAAGTTGCCTTTTGAGCTGAACTTTCTAAACTGTACAAAACAGAACTTAGTCTGTTTCATAAATGAAAACCACATGTACCTTCAGTAAAAGAATACATGTAAATGGACTTAATTTAAGTAGCAGATGGTTTGAATCCAAGAATAAACTGCATTTTTTTTGCACTCTGATCTGTATCTACACATTCAGCATTCTTCACGCACCAAGGGTTAATGTTAACGTCAAACTGAAACATTGATGATACGTGCCCCTTTTTGGATGTGAGGAGGTTATTAAACAAGGTTTAGATATTTCAGTGAACGTCCTTTCTTTTTATTAGTAATTCATATATTTTACCTTTGTTTTCCACTGTAAAATAGTTTTTTTTTTTTTCAGAGAGTTTCAGAGGGGAAAAAAAAACCCTAACATTAATTAATCCATTGCGTAATATAGCATTGATCGAAACTCTTTGCTCTTGTCCCTTTGTCAGTCATAATCATAATGCAAACTTGTAATCTCTTTGTATATCTCACGTGAGCAGAACACGATCGCAGAGCACATCTTTTAAACTTTTCCCTAAAATTCAAGCGCTGTGAACACACATAATATCGCACTTCTCCAACATTAACAGTCGCTTGTTTGTGAGCCGATATAGCAGACAGCAAGGCTGGACATCGGGCCAAATAGATGCGATGACCTGATTGGTCAAATATCGATTTCCATGGATCCATGTATTGCCATTTAAAAAATGTGCACGTTTAATTTGGGAGCCCCTGCTGGCCCATTTGCTCGCACATTTATGACACTTAGTTATACATATAAGCATTGGTGCTGCTAATCAATATGCTATGGCCTGTATTAACACCATAGCACTGTTATTTAACCCTTTACCAAACAATCCCATGTTTTCACGACCCTGAGAAAGAGGGTTTTTGAAAACATTGTGGAAAAAGGAGAAAATGCTGGGAACTAGCATTTTCTCCTTTTCCCACAATGTTTTATACCGTGTCAAAAAACATAAACACATTTGTACTTAGAAATTTGTTGTCTGCATGTACTTTCAATTTAGCAGGGTCTAAAATTGTCATTTAGGAAAGGGTTAACTTTAAAAAATTGCCAAACAATCCTGTTTTAGACCCTGAGCAAAAAGATCTTTGGTAACATTGTAGGGGACAAAAATTGGACTCGTAGTGTATTACTTTTTTAGCTGTGGAAAGAGGCAGAGTTTATATATTTGGGGCTGAAAGAGTTAACTCTTTACCAAATGACAAAATTTTTGGCTAGACCAAATTGAAAGCATTTGCAGACAACAAATTAGATGTAGCTTAAATGATAATTTCTGTCTTCAATATGGAAGAAAACATTGTTGAAAAAGGAGAAAACGCTGGTTACCAGCATTTTCTCCTTTTCCAACATAGTTTTCAAAAGCCTTCAACACTTTTAGGGTTGTGGAAAGTCGGGATCGTGTGGTAAAGATTTAAAGAAAGCCAGTGGGCTGATCGATAAAATACTGGACAGTGTAGATACAAGGTCAGAATTTAGCCATCATTGATTTATTGATTATATGGTGTTTTTCGCTGTTTTCAACATTATTTCAGTTATAGCACAGCAGCCAATACACCTGTACATGCTTTTCTGGAGTTTCTTTTACCAACAGTTCTACACACAATATTCTTTCCAAGCCACTGACTGCTTTCCCACGTCATAACAATTGTGGAAACAATGGCCAGCAGTAAGAGAGGAATGAATCCTGTCACAATAACTATCATCAGTCCTTGGAAAGAAATTGACCAAGCCAGGGATCAGACCAGCGCCACCTTGATCTTAAGTCCTGTATGGTACCGACTGCGATACGGGGATTCGGCTCATCCGTCATTACCAAGAGGGTTTAGGATGTGACAGTAAATTACTTCTCATCTTGTCAATAGAAAATGAGCTTCTCATCAAATTGTAGGTTATCCTAAGTTCCAGCTGAGGCATAATGGTTCTTTTTATAGTCTTTGCTTCATTAGTGTGACAGGAAAATTTCCTGGAAAAATGACTGTAATACTGCTAATTAGAAATGGTCTTTTGGCTTGCCTTACAAGGAATATCAGTCCATGATTCTGTTTAACCCTTTACCACATAGTCTGGACTTTTAATTACCCTGAGAAAGAAAACATCGTGGGAAAGGAAGATGCTGATAACCAGCATGTTAGCCTTTTCTCACGATGTTTTCTACCCTGTCAAAGACAGCAGTCATTAGTTGAGCTGCATTTGTCGTCTGCAAATGCTCTCAGTTTGGGAGAGCCCAAACTTTTGTTGTTTGGTAAAGGGTTACAGTTAACCTTAATTCACACTGTAAATGTGTAGGATACATTTGGCCTGGGATGAGCTTATGGAAAAATAAAAATCAAAGTACTGAAAGTACTGACAGACTAGCGAATTCGACTGATTGATGGTTTGTATATTGTTTATCCCTGTTTTCAACATTATTTCAGTTATGTAGCAGTGGACAGTGCACATATCCATGCTTTCCTGGTGTTTCTTTTACCAGTACTACGCACAATATTCTTTCCAAGCCACTGGCTACTTTCCCACATAACTATCGACGATACGTGAGAGAGAAATGAATCCTGTCGCAATGACTATCATCAACTGTCGGAAAGAAATTTTCTGAGTCGGGGATCGAACCAGCGACCTCCTGTTCTCAAGTCCTGTACGCTACCGACTGAGCCACCGGGGCTATGCGTGCTATTGGTTAACTATAATCCGGTTTAAGTTTAACCCTTAACCTGCTACAAAATGTTAAATGAAGCTTTCAAGCCGATGATAAACACCTGAATATTGCTATTTCAGAGTTACATTTTGGAGAAAAAACATCCTCTTATCTGACAGTGTAGATCCAAGATTAGACTGCATGCCCTGTGCAGTCTGATTGTAATCCACACTGTCCGCAAAAGGTCATTGAATCGTGGTAGTGCCGGTAAAAGAAACTTCAGGAAAGCATGGATAGGTGCTCTGGCCTCCGCTATATCATTAAAGTAATGTTGAAAACAGTGCTAAACACCATGCAATCAATTAGTCAATATCCAGTAGCACAAGATGTAGCTGCCTAGCGAACTCTCTTTACAAAATGAAAATTTTACACTTGTCCGAATTCAAAGCTATTGCAGACCGTAGATTAATTGTGATTGAACTGATGAAACCTGATTCCAAACGGGCAGAAAACAATGTGGGAAAAGGAGAAAATGATGATTACCAGCAGTTTCTCCTTTTCCTGCAATGTTTTCAAAGGGATTCTTCCCCGGTGTTGTTAAAACTTGTGATTGTTTGGTAAAGGGTTAAGACATCGAATAGCAGTTAAGCATAACAGTTTAACGGTATACAATGATCTAAATAATGAATGAAGGAAGGAATGACCAGGGTTCCCTGTCCAGTAAGGGTAGCTGGGATTTGCTACAAGTTACCTAGGTGCATCTATTAATAGATTCATTCATAATGTTACAGTGGTGTAGGAATAAGTGATTCTCTGCTTTGCATAGATCACTTAATTTACATATAAGCAAAGATCTTGTAACTTATAAATGATATCCTGTTCAGTTTATTACTTTGTAAGATGACATGTTCAAACTGAGTGCTAGAGATTTAGTAGTTTTGTCAAAATTGTCATATATAACAGAATTAAAGGTTTCTAACAGAAAGACGTATTTTCTGTGAGGAAGTATTTGGCAACTGTGGGTTTTTCTGTTTACTTTGACACTAGGTCAGTCTTGATGCCTATAGACTAGCTTTGCTAGTCTAATAAAGCATGCTGTGCCCTTTGACATGGTAAAAGCATTATGGGTAAAAGAAGCATTTTCTCTTTTTCACACAATGTTTTAACCCTTAGGCTGCTGAAGTGTGACTTAAGGACGCACCATCTGAGGAAAGTGTAGGTCAAGAATATGCAGTCTGATCTTTGATCTACACTATCAGATATGGTATCAACATGGATATCACAATATTTGGGGTTTTTTTACACTATTTCGGGATTTTTTTTCTTATTTATTTAGCAGTTTAAGGGTTAAAAAAAAAAATCTCACCTTCAGGATTGTCATGTATGGCAATTATTGGTAAAGGGTTCAATTGATGAACAAGTGCAATGTTATTCAGTCTGATATACTGATACTTTTTTTTGATGGAACTACATTATGTATGATATTCATTGAAATTGTTCATAATAGACACATTGTAAAGAAAATGTAGTCTCTTGATTAGAATATTTCCCCACGGGGATATGATTTTCTGTTGGGCTGAATAATGTTGAATATGAAAAGTCATTTTTAGTGATATCTCCATTTGTCACTTTGTTTTCATAAAAATGGGGGTTATTGCTATCAAGCTGTAATCAGTTGTTACATGTGAAAGGAATAATAAAGTTAAATCTGTCTCTGGATTTATTGTTTCCTTTACCAAACAATCCAATTTCTTTTTACGGTGCTAAAGTATAATGAATTTAAAAAAAAAATCTGCCTGATATTCAGCTTTTTCTTTCTTTTCTGTGATTATTTTTAATCTCCACTTTTATGAAGACACCCTCACCACTTCAGCAACATTCAGTCTGTTGTGTGCAAATCCTTCCAACATGGAATATATTGTCTGGTAAAAAAGTTATCAAGCAAGTTGTCCCTGAACATGTATCCATTTATCAAAAATTGATGGAAACATGAGGTTTAACCCTTTACCGCCGAGCCCCCTTAGCTCATTCGGTAGGGTACAGGACTTGAGAACAGGAGGTCACTGTACTCTGCACAATATTCTTTCCAAGCCAATGGCTGCTTTTCCACATAACCATCGTCGAAACAATGGTCAGCAGTGAGAGAGGAATGAATCCTGTCACGATTGAACCAGTGACTTCTTGTTCTCAAGTCCCGTATGCTACCGACTGAGCTAAGGGGGCTTGGCTGGCTGCTGACTGAAGTAGAATAACTGAAAAACGGCCATTCAAACAAAAGGCCCCGTTATTGTGATGGAATTCATTCCTCTCTCACCCCTATCATTGTTTTGACAAAGGTTATGTGCAAAAGCAGTGAGTGGCTTCGGAAGAATTGTGTGCAAAATACTTGTTAAAGGAACTCAAGGAAAGCAAGGATAGGTGCACTGATTGCTGCGATATAACTGAAATAATGTTACAAATGGTGTTCAACTCCAAATATAAAAAAAATTGAACAAACAAAAGAAAATGAACAGTTATGAACTTTGGTTTGCATTTTCTTTCACTTTTAGGATGCTAAGGGCATCATAAAATGCTATCGCTGAAATGGCAAGTCTGACCTTGTGGGGGGGCTGCTCTCCACCCCCTGCCCTGTTTCCACTTTACATCAGGGATACGTGAAAGTTGAATCCTAATGACCCAATCATTTTCTTGGGTCTTTCTTTCACTGGGAGACATTACATCTTGTTTCCTTGCTTTTAGATACTACCCTTTTTAGGTTTTTTATGCCACAATAAATTTCCTCTTGGGATTTTCAGACAATAAAAGGTATTAGTACATCTCTAACAGCAAAATTATCATTGCAGACTTTGTCTTGGAACCTAAGGCTTTTATAGATAAAAGTTATAAACGTTCTGTCTAGGAATTCAGTACTGTCTATGACCTTGTTTTCAAATATTTGACTGTATCAAGTTTGAGGATTATTCTGACTAAGGATCAGATTAAAAGTAACAGAAAAATTGAAGAAAAGTGATTCATAAAAGAAAATATTAGAAAACATAACAGGATATGGAGGATTTTCTAAATTGAAAATTGTCTCAGTTTGCATGAGTCTTTAGATAATATGACTTATATGTCGGTCACATATGGTTTTTGCAGCTGAAAAACGAGAAACAATTAAATGAATCATGATGTACTATTATTTTCTTAGTTATTAATGAAATGCACTTTTATTTTCTTTGTAATTACTGAAAAATACTTTTAATTGCTTTGTAAATTATCCAAGGACAAAAGAGAATTGCACTGTGAATCCATATTTCTTTCACAAAATATCATTGTCATTACAAGCTTTGTGTAACCATGTACCACACAAACCCGAGTTTTAATGACCCTAAGGAACGGGTCTTTTGAAAACTTAGGAAAAAGGAGAAAAAGCTCTCAATTTCGGCAATTCTTAAATTTTGTTCTATGGCAAAGGATTAATTATACCAAATTCAAGGCTGCAGACTTAAGTGAATGAAACCGTAGTATACATTTCAGAAGAAATTGCAGGTTTTGAATTTCTTTTTTTTGCACTGACAAGACTTTTGCCAGTGGCTTTTTTTTTTTTGCCACTGGCAAAACCAATATACCTGGACTTGCATTGTTCTCTGTCATTGATTTTATTCCATTAATACCAACAGAAGAAAGTAGCCATTTGTTCTGTTACATGTAGGTCTACAGCAGTTCAATATGCAGATGATTTGTAAAATTATTTATCTCTGGAGACATACAGTTTACAGATGACACCCGGTGTACTGCCTGCTCATGGCATGCAGCATTTCCTGCACCAAATTTCATCAATGTTGTCATGATCAGTTCTGTGACCTTAGGGTGATATTGAGTTTTTTCCCCCAATTCAGTACAATTTTAAAAGATGCTTTAGGTTTTGAAAGATTTCTTCTTGAAGTTGGGTCTGTCTTGGTTTTTCCATTGGCCCTGGTAATTCCTGAGGTTTTGTTGAATATTTGTTTTTGTAGAGCTATTTGAACAGCTTCTGTAGGCATTGTCTTTTGACGATTAACATGACCACTGTTTAGCATGTGGTTCAGCTTGGCAGCCTGAGTCATAATTTCATTGTTTTATTTTCAGAGTTCAAGAATCTGATGGTAATTTCTTTGAGAATTTCACAGCCCTATCTTGGAGACAGGAAAATAAAAGGCTAAGAGCAACAAATGAGGTATTCTACTTTTTTTTTTTACCTTTTATTGTGCTGAATCAACTCACTTCCAAATACAAATTTTTGTCACCACTCTGCCTTAACCCTTTGGAGTTTGAAGGACCTTGAGAAAAAAGGTTTTTGGAAACATTGTGGAAAAAGGAAAAATGCTGTAAACCTGCATTGTCTCCTTTTCCATCAATATTTTCTACCCTAACAAAGACCCATCCCTTCATTTTAGACACTTTTAATGTATTGTCTGCAAATACTTTCAATCTAAAATTTTGTCATTTGGTATAGAGTTAATTAACCCTTCACCTCATTAAAAGACTTAAAGAACAAAAAAGGCTTTTCTTCAATTGTAAGGAAAATGAGGTAAAATGAAGTTCTTTCTTGTTATGAGTGATTATTTCTTTTTCCCCTGTGTTTTCAAAGCTTTTAGTTTTAAAAAGATTTTTCACTGGTTATCAACATTTTCTCCTCTTCCCACCATGTTTTTTCCCAAAGTTTTTTCCCGAACTAGCCCTGGTTTTCACGTGTCTGCAGTACAAGTCTTTTGAAAACACTGTGGGAAAAGGAGAAATTGCTCGTAACGAGCAATTTCTCCTTTTCCCACAGTGTTTTCTACCCTTTTGGAGAACTTCCTGTCATTTTCATCAAATTTAAAATTGTTGTCTGCAAACTCTTTGAATTTGGACCAGTCTAAAAATTGTCGTATGGTAAAGGGATAAACATGGGTGTGTGTGACAATGAATTAAAATCTTTGTACATAAAGGTAGGCTTGGCATTCTGCTGTCTTTGGATGCATGACAGCATGGTCTGGTAACATCACATTAAAAGTTTAAAAATGCTCGGGGGATTAATCCTTTACCACACAATCGACCCCTTTTAACGTCCCTAAAAGAGAAGGCTTTTGAAAACAGTGTGGGAAAAGGGGAAGATGCTGCTAACCAGCATTTTTTCCGTTTCCAAAAATGTTTTCTACCATTAGTTTCAAAGATGAATCCCTTGATTTGAGTCTCTTTTGATATGTCATCCGCAATTGCTTTCAATTTAGGCAAATCCAAAATGTCATCTGGTACAGAGTTAACCCGTAGGCTGCTAATCATGACTTAATGCTTTTTTGAGGGCAGCTTAGATCAAGATCAGACTGCACAGAACATGCAGTCTGATCTTGGATCGATACAGTGATTTTTTTCAGGAACAAGCACATTGTAATCGCAATGTTTTGGTATATACAGTAACTATTGGCTGGAAATCTTCATTCTATTTAGCTAACAGGTTAAGGGTTTATTTTCTAGTGTTCTGGAGATAAAGGTTTGATGACATTTCTTTCTTGGAAACCTCAGACTTAAAGTTACTGCATGTGACATGTTATTTCAGCCAAGAACAGTTTTTTACTTCCTAGTTTGTATGGTATCCTTTTTAAAATGGTTTCGCGTGAAACAAGATTGACTTGTGATGTATAATGATTTTTATCATGCATGTTGTATTAGTATAAGTTGTTAGGCCAACAAATAAAACCCCCGAAGAAACTTAATCGGCATTTATGATCAATAGGTTAGAACCAACTATCTACTGTTTTTCTCTAGTATTTATAGTGTGGATCCAAGATCAGACTGTGCATTCTGTTTTTAGTCTGCGGTGTCTACTGAGGCAACCAAGTGAGTGAACCACTATGCAGTGTTGCACAAGGGCCCCCTGATCTAAAATTTGGGGGCCATTTTGAAAATCTTTAGGACAATCTATCAAAATGCATAGCTCCATGTACATTAAACTTGACATGCGAGCACTGCCCAACGATGATCGGCAGACTTGCCTAATAAGAGTACTCATTCGCATATTAGAGTATCAATCACTTGCTGAAAAAGGATTATTCAATTTTAGCTTTTACATGTCATTTTACCGTGTTCAAAATTCAACCCCAAAATTATGGCAACCATTCCTTTTGAAAAGGACAATTTTTCAATCTGATGTTAGTAACTTTCGTAACTAAATTCCCCCTGTATACCCAGTCCAAGGACTTTTGTTCTCTTATCAATGCACCAAATTCACATTCCAGTTCAGATATGATGACGTTTCACAATTGTCTTCTTCATTTTCATAAAGTCGATGTTTGGACTCTATTAATTCAGTCATACATAATTGCCACTTCTCCATTTTGAATAGAATGGGACAGGTTATCATTTTTAAGTTGTCAGAACCAAGGTCATAATGTACCGCTTACGCTGTAATATGCATGGACAGTCTACTGTAATGACAAATCAGCAGCCAGAGATATGAAGGGCTTATGTATGGACTATGATAATAAATAGAGAAAAGGAAAATAGAAGCGCACAGGTATGGGCTTGAAAAATTGTGCATGCGGGCCCACACAGTCACAGTGTTCAATCTAGAGTGTGCCATTGCGTCTTAGGCCCCCTAAAGTCCCAGATAGTGCGATTCTAAACCAACCTTGGGCCCATCTGGCACACTCGATCATAAAAGAACCATTTCACAAATTAGCGTCCTTTTCGTCCATTTCTGCCTTTTCTACTCAGCAGACATAATACTGAGCTTGCCAATGAGAATTTATCGACAACCCAATGGATGTTATGGTTAACATTCAACTGGTAGCCTGCTTTCGATCTTTATTGGAGATACTGTTGGTACCAGAAGTTACATTCCTTGAGCTCAGGTGCTCATTCAAGATCGCAATGATTCAATTTTCCGAGTATTTTGGAAGTATCAGTGGCATGAAAAAGGCAAAACTTGTTGAAAGTATCACTTTGGAAAGCACAATCTGGTAAGTCCCTATGCCTAGTTCAAGGGACGAAAATAAAATCTCACACTAACGTGAGTTTCAACCAAAATAGCTCCTGGACAAATAGATCAGAGATGGTTTGTTTATGACCAAAAAAAAAATGTAGTATGAGTGATCAATGAGAACGTTAAACCCCTTTGTGATGGGATGTTAGAATTTCGAAAGTCTACCATTGACAGACATATTTCGTAACTTTTTTAGGTTTAATTAGTGGCGGAAATAAGGTTGCATCAATTCACAGTGATAATTTCTGCAGTGTTGCAGTTTTATTAGCATAGTATTCATTGGAGAGGTCATCAGACCTCTCAGACCTCACCAACAGTGGTGAGTTTAAAAGGCAGACTGCCACAGAAATCACTGTCTAAATCCATTTGTTTTTGTGAAATTGTTCTGATACACAGTCTATTTCATCATGGTTTTATAAACAAACCGAAATCAAAAAACTGAAATAGGAAATGAACGTTTTTTTGTTTAGATGACGGATTTCCAAAAAGATTTATTTTACTATATTGATTGTAAATGATCTCTCCAATAAATGCAATTTTTCATTAAACAAATAAATCTAAGCAAAGAGAAACAAATTTCGTTAAAAAAAGACAAAGAACACTGCAGGAAAAGATCACGTGACTTGATACTAGCTGGAGAATTCGTACCCTGGAAAACTTATACCCTTATCTCGAAAGCACGAGTTATCTGGAGAACTCGTACCCCACAAATAGATATAAATAGGTTGATCAGTATGTTTTCAAGTTCTATTTTTCAAAACTGACTAGACTCTTGCATTTTTCTCAGTTTTATACAAAAATTTTATGGATGTATAATGATATAGATTTGATGAAATAACATACAGAGTTGCCTCTATTATGCGGGATTGCAAGAGTCCAGCGAAAATCAACTTATGAGTGGAAAAAAAGTCCTGCCTCTTCGCCCTTAGTAACGTACTGCACACCTCAAAAAGAGTCTGTGGTCCTTTGGTTTTGGGGGATTGCACAGGCTAACATGGGTCGATACTTTTTGCAGATGCAGTAAGCGCCCTTTTCTCAGAGCATGGCTCATTTATCTACTTTCTTAAATTTTTAACGTTTAGACAAACAACCTCTTCATTTTACATGTCTGCAGCACACAACTTTTAAAATTATTGTGGGAAGAGGAGAAGCTGCTAGTCACTGCAGTTTCTTCCTTTGTCACAATGGTTTCCATCGCATCAAAGCACCATCTTCCACATTAATTATCAAAGTTTGAATTGTCGTCTGCATGCCTTTTCTGTTTGGGACAGTCCAGTGGATTTAGCATATCGTATCAAATTTAATTGAATGATTTCTCCTTTCCAAAAATATTTTGGCTTATATGAGCACACATTACAAACATTCATTAGAGATTTGTTCCTTTTGAAAATGAGCCAAATTGGTCATCATCTTCAGTTTTGTGTCCTTAAATTTTGAAGAAAAAAAATGCATTTCTGAGCATGTTAATAGCATATGGCCTGTAATTCCTAGAATATTATAACAATGTGGAACATGTACTGTTTTGTGCCTTTACACCAGCAAAATTGAAAAAAAAAAAAAGATATTTTTTCTCATTCATTTAATTCCTAACTTGTTTGTTTACATCTACCAAAATATTGAAATCAAAAGCCAATAAACTATTTGAAAACATTGATGCCGACCTCTCCTGGCTTCTTTTTTAAAGAAGACAACTCGTGGATATATGAATGGGAATACGCTTGTTAAATAAAAAGGCAACACTTGTTAAACAACAAGGTTAACATATCAGTAATAAAATATTTTTTGCATGTGGCCACCTGTTTTCCAATATGCCCCCCCCCATTTCAATGCCTGTGGCACTCTCTTGCACTACGGATCATTCCCATTCACCTCTGTAGTTGGCTCAGAAAGTAGTCTGTCATCACGTGATATTTTCGTCACATGACCATAACTCAAAATGGCGATACAAACGCCGGTGAAAGAAAGACCAATCGATTGTTTTGTGTGCTGTTCAAACAGCATAAGGCCAATCAGACTTACTAGTAGGAAATGTGAAAAAGAGGGATTTTCTGAAAAGCTTAAATGTCTTTTAAAGGACGATAACTTGTATTTTAATTTTGTTTAAATTGTCATCATTCATGGGCGCAGCCATTTTTTTTGCAATTGGCATAAGATTCTGATCAGTAAAGAAGCTTGAAAAAATAGTTCCATTATATACAGGTAAATTCATTGGTTTAAATGCACCTATAATGTATCGGGAATCATATTTCCTTTGTCTACTTTATTATGAAACAGTTAAACAGTAACAAAACATGTTTTCCTCAGTTTGACAAGATTCTTGTCATTTAGCCTGTTGCAGAGATGTTTGGTGAGAGTAACGAACGACAACTCTGCTTGGAGATTGTGTCTGTGGGCCGGATGGGCCCCCTTACAAGCAAAGCTAGATTGAACACTGCTGTCGTCATTCTTAAAGGGCAAAGTAAAAAACATTGCAGGGATCCAACACTCTAGATGCAACACTGCTCATAATGTTACAAAAGAGGGGATTATTTACTGTATCGTCAAAGTTTGAGGATTCGGAGAACTAATACATTTTATGTTTGGGGACAAAAAAAAAAACAGGGGATTGTTTTTTTTTTAAGCCTGCTCTCCTTGTACAGACATTTTAAATAATAGACAGTTTAGAAGCATTAAATAGATCTGCCGCAGATAGCCATGAAAGAGACAATTTGGCAAAACGCTTTCCGAACTGCTCCCTATCTTTTATGACAGCTCTTTACCACATGAGCAAAATATAGACTTGTCCAAATTGAGAGCATTTGCAGACAACAATTTAAATGTAGTTCTAAAGATGGAATTTGTCTTTGATTGGGTCGAAAACTTTGTGGGAAAAGGAAAAAAATGCTGGTTACCTGGGTTCTTTCTCAGGGTCCTTAAAAGTCTGGATTATGCGGGAAAGGGTTAACATAAAATGACCATGCAATAAGCCTATATCATGCCCACTTTATACTTACTAATAGTGCCTCTTTGCATTTGATAGTAATGGTTGTGTCTAGAACACCATGGCAGTCATGTCACATAATTTGTGCACTCAGCAAAAATAAAAGTCTGCCTGTTTTTTTTTTTAAAAGATTGCTTTCAGCCAAAATAAAAGGGAATGCATACGATAAATAATGCATAAGATCTTGTTTTACATATAAATGGATTACTGATAAACAATGAAAAGAAACAATGAGGTTTAGTATTTATGAATTCTTTAATATTGTTTATGGAGGGACAACAAAGTTAAGGGAATGACTTTTCATGCGACTGCAGGTGCCTTTTGAGAATGTTAAGAAAAAAGGAGAAACTGCTTGCACAACATCAAAAAGCCAAAAGAACATTAAACCCTTCAAGCACCTTTCAATACTAGTTGCTTTGGTGGCCTGTATAGATCAAGATCACTCTAGGCAGAATATTTGGTCTGATCTTTATGGTGGCATATTTCTGCCACGAGATACGAGATAGCTATCATGATAATTTTAGAGAACTATCGCAATAAAACAACCTTTCCTGGAAATATTATCTAGATAACAAAAAGTTTCACGATAAAAATATCGGGATATTTCTAACCGTTATCACGATTTTTATTTAAGCTCATGCCCACAACTGACATTCACAGTATCTATAATTAGATATGGTTTTGGATCATCTTTGTCTCCTGTACAGTGAAAAACTTCCGAGTTCATCCAGATGGTAATTCTTCTATTTATAGATATCAAGAAACGGGTAGAACTATGGCGATAATTTTACCTCGATGCCAGGTTCATGCACAAATGAGAAATAATCAACACAAAATTTTCTACATAAAGTTTATCGTTATATATTTTTTTTTAGAAAACTTTTCACTATCTAGATAAAATTTCCAGGAAACCTCGCATTATCATGAAAGTTTCCTAAAATTATCACGATAGCTATCTCGTATCTCGCAGCAGAAATATGCCACCATAGATCTTTGATCTAAATCTACACTGTTCTTTTTGGTGAGAAGTTTTCAACAAAAACAGCCTTAACCCCTAACCAAACAATTCCGCTGAGTTACTTGGCTCTTAATCCTTATTCATGTTCATAACGATGATGCAGAAATGTACAAATATGCAGCCAATCATTATCGGAAACATTTTCTAAAAAAATAAGTATTAACTGTCTGATATTTTGGAAAATTAATGTTACAGTCTCTGAATATTTAGGAAAACTTATTTCTTGGACTGTCCTGAGTAAGGACTTGAAATAAATTATTATTGAAAATTTCTGAATGTGTCCAAACTTTTCAGGGTGTCCGAATACATTGGCAAATTATGGTAATTATGATTGTTTCATACCGTATATTTGAGATCATTAGGGAGAGCATATGGTAGATACCAGTTGTTTAACCATCTTATAATATGTGTTGCATATAAAACAGGTTTCCATTTTGCACTAGTTTGCAGAATATAACTCTGGAGTTACAACGAATTGGAGTTACAATTAATTGATAAAATTGCCTGTTTTCCACTGAGGTGGAAAATGACAATAACTGCATGTAGTTATAAATTGTATTTTTCAGGCAGAACAGGGTTTTACTCTTCACCACACAATCCTGAGTTTTAACGATCTTGAGAAAGAAAACTTTTGAAAACACTGCAGGAAAAGGAGAAAATGCCCGGTAATAAGCATTTTCTCCTTTTTCCACAATGTTTTATACTCTTTCCAAAATTAAATTTTGATTTTTTGGCTGCATTTGTTTTTGTCATCTGAAAATGCTTTCAGTTTGGACTGGTCTGAAATTTCTTTGTTTGGTAAAGAGTTGAGGTTATTGACACAACACATTGTAATGAAAATTGTCTGTTAATTCTGTCATATAAATAAAAGTGATATTTGCATTTCAATATGTAAGGCGAAGTGTCCAACTTTATTTTATACCAAATACTACTGACTGTCATTGCATGTTATTTTTTCAGCTATCATGAACAGATACCACATCACCGCATACTTTTATCTGACACCTTTAACATACAGTATTGGTTTCCTATGGAAGCCTCTTAAACTTGTAACTGTTGACTTGTGACTTATGAGTAATGATTGACGTGCATTTGAAGATTTTGTACAAAAAATGGCTACAAACATGAACAAAACTACCTACCTGTGAATGATATTTTACAAATGCAGTGTTAGCAGTTAACATATTTTGCAGGTAGCAAGTACTTGCAAATAAAATAAGGTAGCAAAAGGAACACGTCTGGGTGCAAATAGGAGCAGACAAAGAATGACCCTCCCTCCCACCAATAACATGATGCTTCAATTACTGCCTTTGCCCATGAATTGCGTAGCAGAAGTAAAAACAGCAAGTCTTCATTAAC
This sequence comes from Tridacna gigas, assembly GCA_945859785.2. Classification (NCBI taxonomy): domain Eukaryota; kingdom Metazoa; phylum Mollusca; class Bivalvia; order Cardiida; family Cardiidae; genus Tridacna; species Tridacna gigas. The sequence continues at coordinate 42,213,024 of OX244030.2, read as the reverse complement.
ATGGGCATAGAAACTGTGCTTTTTGGCAATTGCCGTTACAGGTGGCTCATTTATGCTTGTATGTTTTTGCCAAATTGTTATAATGCAAACTGTTTTCAAGTGGACTTTAGCAAAGATTCACAAAGGTAGCTATAAAATTTTTAATAGAGATGCTAAATATAAAGTCAACATCAAGCACAGACATGTTTGATTACAAGAGTCAGTGATGCATGTTTTTGTACCTATGTGGACAGTTGCAAAGATCATTTCAACAGATTTCTAAATTACATGTGGAGGATTACTTCATTGAAAAATGGCAAAACACTTCAAGCAGACAGGATTACCAGGTAGCAAACTTTTGCCACTGCTTTTGTGTCCAGGTAGCAAAATTTGTTTTTCAGGTAGCAAATTTGCTACTTGCTACTGCTAATTACGAACCCTGAAATGTGACTAACGTTATTTTACAAGGCTTAAAGTCATTAGTTGCAAGTCAAAATTGGCCTCCAGGGTTTCGATACTTCCCATTTCAAACTGGTACAGACCGGTTATATTATAACTCACTGATGAATTGGCAGGTCCAAAACATGTTTTACATCTATTTAAGAACAACTTTTCTCGATATGAAATTAGTTCTTTGAGGTTTACTCATGGAATTACTTTCTATTAAGAAAAATTCATAGAGATGTAAAACATGTTTGGACTTGTCAGTCAATGAGTTTGGAAGCTTTGAGGCCAATTCTGACTTGCGACTAACGATTTAAGACTTGTATAACCTATGACTTGTGACTGTCATGAAACGACTTCTGAAATATTGGCATGATATCGAGAACATGCACAGAAAATGGCTGATGTTAGTCACAATTGTAAATATCTTTAACTGGTAGGTAGTTTTGTTAATTCTGCAGCCATTTTTTGTGCAAATTCTTCAAATGCGCGACAATCCAATCGTTACTTATAATTAACAGATCATAAGTAAAAAGTCATAAGTCATTAGTAGCAAGTCAAAATTGCCCTCCACTGCTTCAATAGTTTCCTCATTCTGTTTGTTAAAATGTTTATCCCAAGCAATTGTGTAATAACAAAGAAATATTCACCTTTTGGATGATGTGTAGAGGGTGCTAATTAGTTGCAAAATTGGGTCATGTTTTCATCAATTTCATAGGTTTTTGGTGTATTGTACGAGGTTTCTGTAGCTATTACCTAGAAGAAGCTTGCCAGCTACCTGACAGTTGTAAATAAAATATAAAGAAAAAACTATTATAGTTCCTTTCTCTGATGCCTAGTAGCTGGTGTCTTTCATGTGTTGAATTTCATCTTCTGCTGCATGTTATAAAATTTTAGAGTTTCCCACCTGTATGGAACAAGTAACTGATTTCTCGTAGCTGGCTATGAGTTGCCAACTTTTCCTAAACAAATATAAGGGGTCCTGGAGGCTCCGGGTTCGAGCCTCACTGGATCCATTGGGTTTTTCGTGGGAATGTCCTTGGGCAAGACATTTCAGAGCCCTAGCCTAGTACTGGTGAAACCCAGGAAATACATGCATATGTGAGCTGTCGCCGTGATATGACTGAAATAATGTTGAAAGCGGCATAAAACACCATTCAATCAATCAATCAGTCCTTAACAAATAACTGAGACAAGTAACTGATCTCCAGTAAAAGGGTTTGAAATTAGCAGTAGCAAGTAGTAAATCTGCTACCTGAAAAACAAATTTTGCTACCTGGGCTCAAAAGAAGTAGCAAATGGTTGCTACCTGGAAATCCTGTCTGCTTGACGTGTTTTGCCAATTTTCACTGAAATAATCTTTCATATTAAATCTGTTGAAATGATCTTAGCAATTGTCTGCATGGTACAAAAACATGCAAGCATCACTGAGTCACGCAATCGAACACGTCCTGTGCTTGATGATGACTTTATATTCAACATCTATTTTTATAGCTGTGAATCTTTGCTAATATCCATTTGCATAACAAATGGGCAAAAACATGCAAGTATATTAATGAGCTACCTGAAATGAAAATTGCCAAACAGCACAGTCTCTCATAATGCCCATGTCTTTGAAGATATACCGTTTTTACTTCTGCCAAGCAATTCATAGACAAAGGCAGTAATTCAAATATCATTTTATCGGCGGGAGGGAGGGCCATTATTTCTGTGCTCCTATTTGCTACCAGGAACACTCCTTTTGCTACTTTATTTTAAGCCAGGTAGCAAGTATTTGCTACCTGCAAAATATGTTAATTTCTAATACTGAGTAACCAATTTTTGTGGAACAAGTAAATGGGACAAGTAGCTACCTACTAGTAACCAACTTCACCTATCTGGTTCCAGGTAAAAATTAAAACCCAGGGGTGTGGAAATACTAACAGCCCGACTCATCTGACTTGGGAAAATTCAGCGTCAGACAGGTGACTTTTTTCAGTCTAGTTGTCCGCGAACAAGGAGAAAACATTGGAAAATTCTGAAACAAAGATCTGTTGTATATAATATCCAGCGAAATACATACATTCTCACCTCGTTCAAAATGACATTTCAAATGATAAACAGTGTCTTGAGATGATTGCTGGTTTCTGGAAACCCCAAATACACATTTGGCCTACCCCCGCACTCACCACATACCCAAAATAGGTAACATTATGCAGCTGTTTTTGCATGTCAATTTCAATTGCTTTGAAAAATATCTCATCACCTTCAAGATCACAATTATGGATTAAAATAATTTTATTAGTATCATTTTAGCACCGATTCAGAGATCTTTGACAATGTTGTTGCACATGTGAAAATTTTAGCCTGTAATCTGGTTTTAAACAGCTTTGGTGCGAATTGGGCAGTGATTTAACACCCCTGGCGGAAGCTGTCTCAGTATCCAAAAGTTTTCTATTCAGCGATCAAATGGCAAGTAAAATCAGAGAAAATGTTGTTTTTTTTTCTTTTAATCAAATCTTCGATGCAAATGGAAAGTTAGAAGTCTTAGACTCCCGAACCATTCGGCAGCTCTAAAACGGACTGTGACAAGAAATATGACAAAAGTACGACTTTTTTAACGAGGTAAGGTGGAAAGAATTCCCATGGTTGATTGCGAAGGATCCCAACAATATTCTTTGTTAGGTTTGTTGAGAATATCCCCATGTTGCTGACATGTCACTGTATGTGTGCCATTTAAAATCTGTGGACAAGTAGAAATTTGCAAGATTTCCACACCCCTGAAACCCATTTTACTCTTTACCATAATGACAAAATTTTAGACTTGTCAAAATCCAAAGTATTTGCAAGCTACAAATGAGATGCAGCACAAATGGTATGTGGGATTTTTCTTTGAAAGGATAGAAAACATTGTGAGAAAAAGAGAAAATGCTGATTACCAACATTTTCTCCTTTTCTCACAATCTTTCGAAAGGCCTCTTTCTCAGGGTCATTAAATGTTGGGATAATGTTTTGTAAACAGTTATTAATTAGAAGGCTTAAAGAAATTACAAACTGAACCGTTGTGAAAATGAAACAAGCCATTTCTGCTATTGTGACAATCTTCTTGATAATAGTTAGCTGCGAGATTTCAAACATATCTATAAGAGGTATTAAATCTTTAGCCACACTTTTTTATTCCAACTATGAATGACATTGAAGAAGAAGGCATTTGAATTTGTATGAAAAGCAGAAATTGCTGGTTACCAGAAAATCCTTCCAAAAATAAATTTCTATCTTTTAAAGGGACATTTATTTTGTTGTCTGCAAATGCTTTCAATTTGAACAAGTGGTTTGGCACAGAGTTTTAAGCTAGCTCTATATGGTCAGAATTTGGTAGGAAAGCTGTCAAAAAAAGATCAATTGAAACTATCTATGTTTATGACATGTTTTGTTCACTTATCTTTTATCAGTGCTCCAGATAATTTTCAATGACATCAGTACAGTCCTGATGAAAATCAAGATTAATCAGCACCAGCATTTGGGGATCAGTACCAACATTTGGTTAACAAAACTGATTAAAGTCAAAATTGGTTTTCTTGCATTTGCTTTTATATAAGCATGATTGTAAAACTACATAACATTTTACCTAGTAACAGTATGATGTTTACTGCACAAAGTGTAAAGCAGGTTTGTAGAAACAAATATGCAGCTCATAATCTTTTTTTTGAAGCGATCTTTTTTTCATGCTATTTAATTTTTGAAAAAATATTTGTGCAGGATTTGACATAAATTTGTCAAATAGGGTCGCAAATAACTTCAAAACCTGTAATTTTACACTATGAAAGCAGATATCATAAATACTTTTGAATTCACCAGTGCTTCAGTTTTGGAGCCATTTTTTCTAACTTGGCCCAAATTGGCGCCACTGGCGATCAACAGAGAGCCCATCTGGGTGCACGCGCTTTTTGCTTCATATTTTTTTGTGCGTGATTATTAAATTTAGAGTATGAATTATTGCACATTTATACATAAATGGGAACAGTGCTTAAGTCTTGGCCAGTCTGATTCTCAGTTTTGTTAGGATTATTTGGTTCTGGAGATGGATGAAATAAAATAGCCAGACGTTTCTGTGTATTCCCCGACTTTTTCGAAGCGCAAACTATTCATTCGGAACATACATGTACATAGTACGATTATCCGCTGGTCCCACGCCGTAATCGATAAAAATTTGACTGAAGCCGAGATGCAGGGTCTAATTCCGGTCCGAGCCAATTTTCCCTTTTTATTTAACGGGAAAAAATTGGAAAATCGCTTGGGAATCCCGAAGATATCTGAATGTTTGTCTGAGAAAGAGTAAGCTCCCTTTCATTGTGTACGGATTCGTACCCCATATTGTACGTACCTGGAAAAACGTTCCGTATCGAGTACGGAATTTTGTAAAAAAAGATGCATAACAATCAGATCATCATCCGTAAATTACGTGAATACGGACCTTATCTGGAGCACTGTTTTATGCCATGTAAATGGGTGTTTGGTATTTGTGGCAGACCACTTTGTTAAAAACATTGTGGCCAAAGGACAATGAGCAATTTCTCCTTTTACAAATATTTACATTCTTGCATCTAAACTTTAATCGCCTACCAGGTAACAAGATTTTAGACTTGTCCAATTTGCAACCATTTTCAGACTTAAATTTAAATGTATCTGAAAGGATGACAAGTCTGTCTTAACTGACATGGTAAAAAACATTGTTGGAAAATTCTCAAATTGTTTCAAAAGCCTTCTTCTTCAGGGTTGTCAAAATTCAGGATTGTTTACTAAAGGGTTAAATTCAGGTTGAGTATCAACACTAACATAATGTCCTTTGGCCCAGAAAAGGAGTAAATAGTAAGTGGGAAATGCGCTAACATTGAACACTGAAGGTTTTAGCAAGACCAGTCCAATAAAATGTCAGACAATGTAGATCCAACAAACTGTTGTACAGTGTGGAAGAAGATGTGACTGCATATTCTGTGCAGCATGTGTTGTCTGATCTTGATCTACAATGTCCTGAAGGGCATTTGAGTTGTCCCTAGCAGACTGAAGGTTGCACTCTGTATACTGTCACCTTTTGTGTGTGGAGCTGTCACAAAAGAATCAATAGGCACCGTACTGCTGTATTTTCTGTTTTGTTCTGATGTGGAACCCCTGGCACATAATCTGCTTACTGAGAGACAAACATAACACAGACTTATTGTAAAGAAACTGATTAACTTACTACCTCCTGCAAGAGACTTTTTACCCCTTGCAGCTGATGTTTTTGGAAACATTATAACAAAAATGGAGAGAAGTGAGCAGTTTCTACTGTTGCAAAGTGTTTTAACCCTTAGAGTGCCAAATAAGTCTTCCAGGAATTTTCATCCTAGAAACTCAACCCAAATAATTGTAATGTCATGGTTGCTTTTGTCTACAGTGATTCAGCAAAGCGGACAGTGTACATCAAAGACCAGGCTGCACGTTTTGTGCAGCCTGATCTTGATCTACACTGACCACAAATGCAACTTAGTTGTGAAAGGTGCTTTTTAACATGTTAACTTTTTACAACATGAAAACATTTTAAACTCCTCCAAATTGAAATCATTTGCAAAACACATAATAAATGTTACTCAAATACTGAATTTATTTTTGGAAGGGTAGAAAACATGATGGGGAAAAAGGAGAAAGTGCTGGTTACCAGTATTTTCTCCTTTTCCCACCATGTTTTTTAAAAGCTTCCTTTCTCAGGGTTTTAAAAACTCGGGATTGTGTGGTAAAGGGTTAAACCAAGTAGCTATCCATATTTGTAGAAACAGATTTTTACATTATGAGTAAAGTTTCTTCTAGAGAAAATCTTAGATTACCGTCTTGAATTATTAAACACTATTTATTGCTACAATTGGTTTTAGGGAGACACTGACATGAATATGCTAAAATAGAAGTAGACAATTTCATTAGACACAACCATTTCCTAAGACATAGACTTTTGAAGTAAGCAGTGCTTAATTGATGAAGGTTTGAACCTGCTGTAAACGGTATTGGAGTCATTATGGTGACAGCTTACTTATATCGTTTTGTTGGTCTCACCATAATTCTGCTATTCCTTAAAAATACACACTCTTAACATGAACCAGGGTTTTTGCTGAGCCCCTGTTTCTTTGAAATTGGACCCCTAAATTTTCTAGATTTTTCCACAATCTAAATGTTAGTGTACTTTTAATCATTTGTGAAGGCTGGGTGAATTTTGGATGAGAAGTAATAAAAATCGCACGAACAGCACTGGGGATCAGATACACAAACAGCTCAGGGTATTGGCCTACAACCCCTACACCTTTACCACCTAACTATGGAAAATTCACAGGCATTATGTTTATTGCTGTGCCTGTGCATTGGTGACATACAGGACTTGAGACCAGTGGGTATATGGTTTCAATCCCCAGGTCACCTGATTTCTTTCATAGGACTGGTGATAGTCATTGCAAAAAGATTCATTCCTCTCTCATCAGTTATCATTGCTTCAATGTTGGTAATGTGGGAAAGCAGCCAGTGGCCTTGGAAGAATATTGTACAAAGCACTGGAGAAATTCTAAAGAATCATGAATAGGTGCACTGGTGGCTACAATATAACTGAAATAATGCTGGAAATGTTGAAAACTATAATACAACAACATAGCTGTTGCTGCCAACTACATGAATTTGCCTTTTTTCCATGTTTAGATGTTCATTTCCATTGCAATTTTTCTCAGATTTAGTATCAGTTACGCAGAGGGTGTAGATCAAAGACCAGACTTAATGTTCAGTACTGTCTGATTGTGATCTTTGTCATGTGCAAAAGCCACAGAAGATGTCACTGCTAGTGAAAGAAATAAGATACCATTGAGACAAAATTGCCATTCATTGGAAGCCGGCTCTTGAAGCCTGCTTCCAGTAGGAATGCTTTTTTTTTATGCACATGGGGAATTTTGGGATACATCATTGCACAACTTTTCCGACATATTCACTCAAATACTTTTAATAGTATGTTGCTATTAAGCTCAAAATTATGCATTTTTTTTTGTATGTACTGTTGAGATGAATTTCAAGCATGAAAAGGAATGATTTCATATTTACAGATATTTATTTAATAACTGATTAATGATTGACCCCACAGGCAGCGTAACTCTTCTTAAACTAGTATAGACTGGTTACCTCCCCTGATACAACTATACGTGTAAGTAGATTAGCGCAATATTACGCATTTTTTTTTTTTTCTTGAGCTGTTCACATAAATTGCGAGCATGAAAACTACAGATTTTGTACTTGAACTCTTATTTCTAAAAACGCTCATTAAGATTTTAATCGGGATATCTCGCGCAATACTGAAGAATTTCTACTAAATTGCGCGAGGTCAATAATCCCGATTAAAATCTTATTGAGCGGCCTAGAAATCTTGCTCTAAAGAACACACCTCAGTTTTTGTTTTCATCACGTGACAATAACAAAGCGATACGCTTGCAATTAAAGCTGCCCTTCCACATATTTTGGTAAAAAAAATCACAATTTTGAAAAACACATTTCATATACATACTTTTTTGTAAGAATGTACCTTTGTTGTGACAAGCCTTGCATACTCAGAGCACAATTGAGACACACTAAATCCTTGGACATTTATTTATGAGCCATGCTCTGTGAAAAGGGGGCTTGATGCATTCGCAGTCCGTGCAGGCTAACTTGGACCGACACTTTTTGCTTTGGTAATTTTTCTGCATGTCAAAAACCGGTGTACCTCACGTTTCAGTTGGTTGCTAGACAAAATGGATTTTATGGATCCATAAATATGTGATGACTTGCTTGAATTATGGATGACAGAGATACATTAAGTCCCCTTTTGCCAGATCATGTCTCATATGTTTTAATAACCCTGAGGAAGAAGACTATTGAAACATAGTTGCAGGAGGACAAAATGCTGGTTACCATCATTTTCTCCTTTTCATACAATGTTTTCTACCCTTTCAAAGGTCTGAAGTAAGGCTGGAAAGGAAATGTAATGGAACTTTTGATGTAGCGTTTAAGGGTATTGCACTTATTTTTGTGGCTTTAGGGCTCCAGCCATACTTGGGTTTTGCACCTAGTTATAAATGACCCTCGACAGCTTTTGACTGATGTTGTGCATCATTGCACTTGAGCCATGCTCTGTGAAAAAGGGTCTTAATGAATCTGGGAAAAGTATCAACCCAAGTCAGCCCGCTTGGACTGTGCAGGCTGACCTGGGCTGAAACTTTTCACTATTGGTAAATTTTCTGTATATTTAAGGACCAGTCTACCTGATGATTAAGTTGATTTTATTAAAAAAAGAGGCTACATGTATTGTTGATCCTTAATTATGTGATTGGCTTGCTTGGTATTATGGATCACGGAGATGCATTAAACCCCCTTTTGCCAGAGCATGGCTCATTTACATGTTCAACTGTTACATTGCAAGGGGGCTATTCAGATTTTCATAGTCAAACCAAACTTGAAAATATTTTTTTGCTCAATTTAGTAAGGCAATAGCTGACTAAGAATCAAGAAATAAAGCAAGAAGCAAAGGAAAAACAAATTGATGGTACTTCTTCAATGGACTAGTTAGCCTCTTAACTCTGTACCCTACGACAGAATTTAGAACTTGTCCAAATTCAAAGCACTTGCAGACGACAAATCCAATTTGGTTATAATGATGAGATTTGTCTCTAAAATGGTAGAAAGCATTGTAGGAAAAGGAAGAAATGCTTGTGATAAGCATTTTATACTTTTATTGCAATGGTTGCAGAAACTTTTTTCTTCAGGGTCACTAGAACATATAATTGTTTAGTGAAGGATTAATTTTTTACCACATAATCCCGACTTTTAATGACCCTGAGAAAGAAGCCTTTTGAAAACATTGTTGGAAAAGGAGAAAATACTGGTAACCAGGATTTTCTCCTTTTCCCACAATGTTTTCTAACCTTTTAGAACAATTGCAATCATTTTAGCCACATTGAAATTGTCGTCTGCAAATGCTTTCAACTTGGACAGGGCTAAAATTTTGGACAGTATTGTCCAAATTCAAAGCAGTTGCAGACGACAGATTAGATTTGGTTATAATGATGAGATTTGGCTCTGAAATGATAGAAAGCATTGTGGAAAAGGAGAAAATGCTTGTGACAAGCATTTTATACTTTTCTCGCAATTGTTTCAGAAGCCTTTTTCTTCAGGGTCATTAATTAGAACATGTAATTGTTTGGTAAAGGTTTTTTAGCTTTTGGCTAAAATTTTGTGAAGGCTTGTTGGAATGTCAAGTGATCATGCAATAATATGCATCAGCTGCGGCAGAGCTCCAGATAGAAGGAGTGATTTTAAATTTCAAAATTGAAAATATCAATCAATCTCCACTAAACACCATGTTATGGGTACCCATTAGAATCGTCTTCTCGAGATGATTCTAATGAGTACCCACAACATAGGGTTTGGAAGGGAAATAATGGATTTAGAATACTATCACTCCCTCTTACCTGGAGGTCTGACTACAGTATGTAGGATCATATTCATGTAAGAATGATAACAGTATTTTGATCTTGTCAAAATAGAGAAAATACCTAATCCAAAATGACCATGCTTTTATCTGAAGAGCAAAATTGCACCATCCTTGTTTACTGAATGTAACTGTCCTCTTTCTGAATGCATGCAGGAAAAAAAGTGAAGTTTATATTAGTGTATTTAACTCTTTACCACACAATCCCGTGTTTTAACGACCCTAAGAAAGAGGCATTATGAAAACACTGTGGGAAAAGGAGAAAATGCTGGTAACCAGCATTTTCTCCTTTTTCCACAATGTTTTCTATCCTTTCCAAAACAAATTTCAATTTTTGAATCACATCTATTTTGTCGTCTGCAAATGCTTTTAATTTGGACTAGTCTAAAAGTTTGTCTTTTGGTAAAGAGTTAAACAAAAAATAGGATTCACAGAAAAAAAAAATCTTAATTAGCCCCCAAATTGTTGCAGTCGGTAAAATTTTCTACTGGGTCTGTATTCACCAACCATTCTTAAGAACATTCTTAGTCTTATTCTCCAGAATTTTTAATTTAAAAGTAACACAACTTCTGATAAGTGAGTTATTCCTAAAACACCTTCCTCATTGATGGTAACATAAAAATTGCCGGCTTCTTTGATGCTATGCATCAAAAATTTGTCTTGTTTACCACCTGTAGTGTTTTAGTTTTAGTCAGCAATAGATTTACTTAAGGCACTTTTGAAAGAATAGTCTTAAACCCTTAAAGCGCCTTTCACAACTAGAGTTGCCTTTTGGGCCAAGTTGATCAATATCAGACTTTGTAAAATTTGCAGTCTGATCTTTGATCTACAGACAGCTTTGCTGAAACACCATAGACAAAAGCAACCATGACTGTGCAAATTATTTATGTCTTATTCTAGACTAAAAATGTCTGTTTGTTTTATTGGGCAATGTAAGGGTTAACCCTTAACCACACAATCCTAACTTTTGACAACCCCTAAAGAGAAACCCTTTGATAACCTTGTGAGAAAACGAGAAAATGCTGGTAACCAGCCTTTTCCCCTTTTCCCACAATGTTTTCTACCCCTCTTAATACATGATTAAATTTTTTAGTTTTTCGCTATTGAACAATTTTCTGTATGTCAAAGGACCTGTCTTCCTCATGATTCAGTCAGTTGTTATATAAAATTGTTTCTATTGGTCCATAATTATGTGATGGCTAGCTTGGTATAATGCATCAAAGAGAAGTATGAAGCCCCCTTTTGCCATAGCATCGATCAAATATTAATACAACTCTACCGAACAACAGAATTTTAGACATGTTGAAATTAAAAGAATTTGCAGACAACAAGTTAAACTTTATTGAAATGATGAGATTTGCCTTTGGAAGAGTACAAAACATTGTGGGAAAAGGAGAAAAAGTTGGTTTCCATGAAATGCAATGCTCATCTTGGAACTTAGCCAGAATGTGTATCTTGATAATAATTAACCCTTTACCACACATTCCCGACTTTTAACGACCCTGAGAAAGGAGCCTTTTGAAAACAGTGGGAAAAGGAGAAAATGCTGGTAACCAGCATTTTCTCCACAATTTTTTCTACCCTTCCCAAAACAAATTTGATTATTTGAGTTACATTAATGTTGTAGTCTGCAGATGCTTTCAATTTTGACAAGTCTAAAATTTTGTCGTTTGGTAGAGTCAGTTAATGAAATTAATTGGGTCATGTAAGGTTAAAAACTAGGTTGTAGGCTAAACTTACATTGTACTCTAGAGGCTACATTTTAGTCCAGTGATTGCAGGAAACTTGGTCAGAATATTTTGCTGTACAATATTGAAAATCGGTTACCTTAGGTTGAAAGTTAGGTCACATTTTCAAATCTCAGAAAACCCTTGCACGCACTTTGGAGAACATAATTATTATATTCAGCTCAGTGTAAAATGAAACTTGGTCAAAATGTTTGTCTTGATAATATCTTTTATGAGTTTGAAAATGAATAGATTTTTTGAAAGTAGGTGACAAGGTAAATTTAGAATGGTGCACAACATTTCGTCGAAAGGGTGTTTTGTCAAAATACATGTATGTTTTAAAATACAGATTGCTAAATTCCTAGATTAAATTCATGAAAAGCTCTGTCTGGGAGGAAGGTTTGAGCCACAATTTGTCTGGGTTAGGATAAGGGTCAGGGCTAGGGATCGTTTTCGACGACGAACATGGTTTTTGATGAAATGTCATGGATCCAAATTGGAAAAGCCCATGCTATCTAATAATAAGATTTTCTGTACAATGATTTTGAAACTTATTCAGTATGTTTGTCTTGATAATATGGTATATTATTTGTAACTTGTTATTGTTCCTACAAAGTTTCAGGTAAGAGATCCAACACATTGAAGATGACACACAATATTTTCCTTATCTCACAAATGTTTCACTTGCACTAAGATTTTGGTAGGTCTGAAAATAACTTGTAAGATATTTCATTAGGTTTAGAGAGTCCGTCACTACTTTAACTGATAGTGTAAATCAAGATCAGACAGCTCAAAAGTTAGTCCTGAGTCTTCAGTCTTTTACTTTTGACTTTTAACTCTTAACCACACAAACCCGAGTTTTAATGACCCTGAAGAAGGAAGGCTTTTGAAAACATTGTGGGACGAGGACAAAATGCTGGTAACCAGCATTTTCTCCTTTTCCCGCAATGTTTTCTACTCTTCCAAAAAAAAAATTCAACTTTTGATTCACATTTATTTTGTAGTCTGCAAAAACTTTTAATCTGGACAGGTCTAAAATTTTGTTGTTTGGTATTAAAGAGTTAATGATGTATTTCAGCTAAAATAAACCGTTAAGTTGCAATACTTGGGTCTTTTACTTTTTGACTGACAGTGTCCCTTTTGTTATTCAACACTCTCAGGGTTATAAAAAAGTGTTCCACAAATTTGCTTTTGTAGGAACATCATTTTGAAATACCATGTCAGAAAGTACAGAGGAAATAAGTCAAGTAAATATTCTTGTTCCATTTATGTTGCTTGTTGCTTTGATTTCCTGTTGGCTGTTACAAAAATGTGACTAGATTTAGTAGTTTACTAAAAATCAAGCCGTCACATTCTGTTGACCAGAGACATTAAATTTTCTAGCTTGGCTGTTCTCAAAGTAAACATCAAGGTTTTGTCTTTGCCCTATGGTTGTCTGTATTCTTGTAGTGCCAAACTTTAACATTTTCTCATATATATCTCTGATGATAAGAAAATATTTTATACTTGAAGTTATTTACCATCAACAGGGGAACCCATGCAAGAAGGGCAGGTAACTCCCCAAATCATTTTGACACAGTTATGCCCCTTTTTCAGCTTAAATTTTTTGCTGAGAAAGCAACCTCAGCCAGGCATAATTAGACATCGGCATGTAGTCCTTTTGTTAGCAGGCTGTTTTCAAAGAAAACATCAAGGGATTGTTGTAGCCCTGTCCTCCGCATCATCAGTGTCATCTACATTGTTGTGCAAAAAATTTGCCGTTTTTTAACCCTTTCCCAAATGACAAATTTTGGACTGGTCCAAACTGAAAGAGTTTGCAGATGACAGTTTTAAATTTGATGAAAATGGCAGAAAGGTCTCAAAAAGGGTAGAAAACACTGTGGGAAAAGGAGAAATTGCTCATTACAAGCAATTTCTCCTTTCCCACAGTGTTTTCAAAAGACTTGTACCGCAGACACGTGAAAACCAGGTCTTGTTTGGGAAAGGGTTAATATCTCTGTTATTACTGTAGATATTTACTTCAAACTGGGACTAGTTTTCAATTATCAAAAAGGGAGCCCATACAACAAGAGCAGGTAACCATCAAACTATTTTTGACAGTTATGCCCCTTTTTTGACTTTTAAGTTTTCGCTGAAAATCAAGCGACTGCAGCCAAGCATGATATGGCACCTGCATGCAGTGCTCTTGTTTGTATCTACAGTAGACTTACTGAAAAACAATACTATAAGAGTATAAATTACAAGTGGTCCTATGTTTACAAGGCAAGCTTTATTGTTCGTCATCAAGGACTGCTGCAAATCCCAAGCCTTTTTAGCTCAGCTGTTTTTGAAGAAAACATTGAGTTATTGCCATAGCCGTAGCGTTGTTTGCATTGTCATGCAAAAACTTTGACATTTTGTAATTCTCTGTTATTTCCTAAAGATATTTAGCTCAAACTTTGACAAGTTGTTAACTTTCAATAGAGGATCCTATACAGCAAGGGCAGGCTGACATAGAATTTTCACTGAAAATCAAGCAACTGCAGTGGAGTATGGCACCCCCATGCAATGCTAAGTTGTTTGATGAAACTGACAGGTAAGGAATGACTCAGTGAGCAGTCACTGTGATGTTAGGAATATTGTTGACACCACCGAATCAGAACATTCAAACAAACAAACAAGCTTTTGATTTAAGAGTCTCTATAGTAATAAATTGGTACAGTCCATCTACTGGCTCAGGACTATTGATTACTAAAAGCAATTAATACTGACAGTGTCATCCAATACTCAGCCTAGTTGATTAATTTCGACTGAACATAATCCCTTTAGTGCACTGATATATTTCATGTTTTATCGCAATGTAGACTGCCATTCCCTGAGAGAGGCTCTCTGAAAATATTTGTTTTTGAGCCTAGGTAGCTGAACATCATTCATTATTAATATACCTGTAATAATTTGTTTAAAAATCAATGAATTCTAAGACCAAGTCTCTGATAGGACACAGCACTACTTCTCATCCAATCAGCCAGCCAATCTTAGAAAGTACATATCCGTCACTATAATCCAGCCTTTCTTCAAGTCAAACCCAAATAACAAGATTTAAGACTTGAATATTCTAAAAGCATCTGTAAAACGACAAGTTAAACTAAAATGAGAATTTCTCTTTGACTGGGAAGAAAATATTATAGGAGAAGGAAAAAAATGCTTGTTACCAGCATTTTTTCCTCATTCTACAATGTTTTCTAAAGCTGCCTTTCTCAGGGTTATTGTAGCACAGGATTGTTTGGTAAAGGTCACAAATTACCATTCACTCATTATGTCGGAACAAATGTGTAGTAGACAACTTGAAAAAAAAAAAATCCATATTAGCCATGTTCTGTCAAAAGGGGGCTTAATGCATCTCCATGATGCATGATAACAAACAAATCATCAATGATTATGGATCCATAAAGTCCATTTTGTCTAATTACAACTGACTGAATCATAAGGTAGAATGGTCCTTTGACATACTGAAAATTGACCAATAGTGAAAAGTTTGGACCCAAGTCAGCCTGCGCAGTCTGTGCAGGCTGACCTGGGTTGATGCTTTTCAAAGATGCATTATGCACCCTTTTCACAGAGCATGGCTCTTATATGGCTTGCAATACACGAAAAGGGGCCTTTGGACATTTGAGTAAAGTGTTGTCTCGAATTAGCCTGTCCGCGCAGGCTAATCCGAGACAACACTTTATGATTGCATAAGATTTTTTCATACAGTAGACATTCGTGATACAGAAAACACACAAAAACGGGAAGTGTCGTCTCGGATTAGTCACAGACTGCACAGGTACGCATATGTCCGAAGGCCCCTTTTCGTGTGTTGCACGCCATATAATATCAAAACGAATTCTACTTTAACTCTTTACCAAACAACAAGCGCTGTTGAAATTGAAAGAATTTGCAGACAAGGGTCATCAGCATTTTCCTTCTTTTCCTGCATTGTTTACCAAAAGCTTTCCACAGGTTAGCGTGTATATAGTGGGGGACTGTTTGGTACAGGGTTAAATATACATCGTAAAAAACATTATTGCAAGTTGGCAAAATTGTTTGTAAACTATATTTTCAATAGCGATCCTCTGCAAGCTGAAGACAAAGCTGTCTGCGCATGTCAGTTCAAGTGTTGCATTGCCTCCACAGGATTATAACCTTAGTACAATTAATCCTCAGTACAACTAGTTAGAGTCAAACAATTCAAGTCATAGCGATGGTTCACCTAGTGCAATTTTCCTACGATTCTCTTGAAATGGGATGCGTCTGTGCCAGGGGACACATCTACATGAACAGTGCCAGGAGGATAGCTGGCGGATCTTTGCTTTTAAAACTAAGCTCATCTGAGTTTGATTAAAAGGCCCATATGGGTCAAAATTTAGGTTATCATCTCAAATTTGAGCCTTTTGCCATACAACAAAATTTGAGAAAATGCTGGTTACCAGGATTTTCTCCTTTTCTCACAATGTTTTCAAAAGCATTCTCTTTCAGGATGGTTAAAACACAGGATTGTTTGGAAAAGGGACAAAGCAATCTTTCAATGGACTTCATGTTTGCCCAAGGTTGATGAACAGGGTCATTCTTTTCATTTTTAAAACATATAAGTTTAGATACAGCGTGGGTCCCTTTAGTAAAATTTAGGTCACAAGGTTAATATAAAGAAAATTTTACCAAATATATTTTTTGTTAATCTGGATGAAACTTGGTCAGTTTGCTTACATTGATGTATTTGGTACATTTGAAAATGGCAAACTGTCATCTTACAAAATTCGGGCAGAAAATTCTGTGAGGCTCTGAAATTGTTTTTTATTAACAGGAGTCTTTCTTAGAAATTCCCATAAACTTAGGGCAATCCCCTTGAGCTCAATTTCGCAAGATAGACCAAAATAAATTTCTTTACTTTTTCAGGGCCCAAAAGAAAAAGTCAACAGATTTCCACAGCTTAAAATACGATCCATTGAAAGAGTTTATCTTTTATGTAACCCAACAGAGACATGTCCAGTGTAGCAATTAATACAGAATCTAATTAAAATGGGCTAGTGAATTTTTATTCAGGCTAGTGAAAATTACTAAGCTACTAGCCTGACTTGCTTGAAAATTTCAATCCTAATTTCTATGACTGGACTGCATGGGATTTTTTTTGTTTTTTGATGTTCTTTTTTAAAATTAAAAAAAAAAAGAATTGGTAAAATTCCTTTGCACCAGGTCCACAGAGTAATGCAGTTTTCTCTTCAAAGAATTTAATCTTTTGTTGCTGATCATCAGGATTAATATGTTATGAATTTTAGATTATGTTACAGTCATACCATAGTGTTACAAATGGATTGCTTAGCCTCAATTATTTATGTCCTGAGCATATTAATTTACTCGCTTTTGGTGACAGTATATCAGAATCAGATTGCTTAGAATTTGCAGGCTGATTCTTGATCTGCAGTGTCCAATTTTTTGCCACATTCTTGCCAAATCAGGGGGTCTTGCGAGGCTCAGTGGAAAAGTGTAGGACTTGTGACCTTGTAGCCCCAGGTTCAAGCCTCACTGAACCCACTTTGTTTTTCCAGGGTGTCCTTGGGCAAAACACTGCAGAGCCCTAACCTACTACTGGTGGGACCCAGGAAATACATGAATATGGGAGCTATTGCCATGATGTGACTGAAATGTTGTTGAAAGCGGTGTAAAACACCATTCAATCAATCAATCAATCAGTCTGCCAAATCAGCCGTAACCTAAGAGTGCAGTATTCAAGTCATTGTTCCCAACTGAAAATGTCCATTTCATTTACCTTTTTCTAGGAATCTTAATTATTCGCCTGCCTGGGTAGCTGACTCATGACCTGGTGGTTGCAGGTTCATTATACCTGGTTGAGGCAAACTTTCTTTATGGCACTTTTTTGGCTCTCATGTCTGATGCATGTGAGTAGTCAGTGGCTTGGAAATGAAGGTGTGTCAGTACTGGTGTGAGAAAGCCAGGAAACACATCTGTAGGTGCACTGACCGTAATGATTGACCTGAGCTGTTAAATGGGCATTAAACTCTGATACAAAAACAGCAACAGGGTTCCTAATTCAAACTATGTTAACCCTCATAGCATCCAATAAACCAAACAGACATTTTCAGCATAGAAATTAAACCCAAATAAAATTACAGTTTCAGTGTTGCTTTTGTCCAGAATGTCTTGGTAAAGCAGAGAGAGTAGACTGCATGTTTTGTGCAGTCTGATCTTTATCTACACTGCCTGCTAGCCAACTGAAGTTGTGAAAGGTGCTCTTGGGGTTTATGTATTTTTTGCAGTATTTTGGTATCTCTTCTTTGCCGTTATGAGGCTGTTATAAAAAAAAAAAGGAATGGACTTTTTTGGTGATTAGCTGAATCTGTTGGCTTTGGACCTACTTCTTGTTATACTGAAATCGAATGAATAGAATCTGATAATAGCTTGCGATTGTTAAAAAATTTGTGTATGTTTATTTGGTGGGACCCTGCTTGCTTATTTGCTTGAACATTTATGACAGTGATACCACTAATCAATACCATAGGACCTTTATTCTACGGAATACCGTTAGGGCCATCGCATTTAATTGTAAATATTTGAAACGCGATGCGCGATAGCACGATGATGATAACGCGAAATCACGAAACTAAGATGATGAAAACACGATAGTACGATGACGATAACGCGATATTACGATGGTGAAAACGCGACAATACGATAGTACGATGATGATAGTGCGATATAATATCGTGTTTTCACCATCGTACGGTCGCGTTTTCATCATCGTATTGTCGTATTGTCGCGTTTTCACCATCGTAGTATTGTATTATCGCGTTATCACCATTGTACTGTCACGTTATCATCATCGTAATATCGTGTTTTCATCATCGTACTGTCGCGTTATCACCATCGTACTATCGTGTTATCATCATCGTACTATCGCCTTCCGGTGAGCATGCGCATACACATTCAAAGGCGATTGCCCCAACGGTATTCCGTACTCATCAGCCATGTAATAACATCTAAGAATCAGACTGCATAAAATATGCAGTCTGATCTTTAATCAATACTGATTGCTTTGTAGAGACATTATGTATAAAGCCAATCTTAAGGTTGCTTTCATTTGTGTTATTCCTTTATTTCTAGAATGAAAATGTCCATTTGGTTTATTGGCAATCTGAAGGTTAAAAATCAATAATGTTAGACTGGACATTTACGTTATCAATGGACAAAACTTTTTACTTGTCTAAACTGAAAGCATTTGCAGACGACAAATTAATTGTGGTTCAAATGGACATATTTGTCTTAGAACGTGTAAAAAATATTATGGGAAAAGGAAAAATATGCTGGTCACCAGCATTTTTTTCCTTTTCCCACGATGCTTTTCCAAATCCTTATTTCTAAGGGTCATTTAAACTCGGATAGTTTAGTACTTAAAGAGGTGAAATCGACATTGTAGGTCAAGATCAGACTGCAACGGACGTGCATCGTGATCTTGGATCTTCATTGTCGGATATTCTGTGAGACATTACGTGGGATGAGACAGTTTGAGCCAAAATATCTCATAACACACCGGACGGGGTAGAATTAGATCACACTACACGTTTTGTTGAGTTCCATCTTAACTCTTTACCAAAAGACAAATTTTTTACTATATCAAATAGAAAGTATTTGCGGACAACAACTTAAATGTAGCTCAAAATCTTACTTCTGTCCTATATAGGGTAGAAAAAATTGTGGGAAATGGAGAAAATGGTGGCTATCATCTTTGAAATGATATTCTGCAATGTACTGGTAAATGAAACTCCAAGAAATCATTGATAGGTGCACTGGCCGTCGCAATATAGCTGAAATAATGTTGAAAACGACATTAAACACCAAATAAATAAACCGCACATTCTTTGGCTATAATAATTTTAAAAAGACACTTCAAAGTTTGGCGAATGGAACACGTCAAATAACACTTATTTTCCCAGCGAAATTAATTAAAAAAGGTCTCTGTCTAAAATTCAGATGTATTAAGCCTTATCCTAACGAATCTAAATTGTTGGCGATTACACATATATCAATGGTTAAATGGCAATGGATGGGGTTTCGTTGACAGAAATTAATGATAGAGCAGCGGAGAGTGCAGAGCAAGATCAGACTGCACGTACATGCAGGCTGATCTTGCCCTACACTCTCCGCAAAATAAATCCATTATTGCACTCGACAGGATAAGGACTAATTCGCTAATCTTCTTATATTTCTACGAACAAACAAGTTAACTCTTTCCCCCACAACAACCCAAACAACCCACAGATTTAAGGATCTCAAGAAAGAAGGCTTTTGCAAACCCTGAGAGAAATAAGAAAATGCTTGTAACCAGAATTTTCTCATTTTCCCGTAAAGTTTTCCGCGTGGCAAAAGAATTACAGTCTAGTAGAGTTATACAGAATACCGTTAGTGCAATCGGCATTGAATGTGTATGCGCATGCGGACCGGAAGGCGACAGTACGATGGTGAAAACGCGAAAGTACGATGATGAAAACACGATAGTACGATGATGATAACGCGACAGTACGATACTACGATGATGAAAACGCGAAAGTACGATGGTGAAAACATGATATTATATCGCACTTTCATCATCGTACTATCGTATTTTCGCGTTTTCACCATCGTGGTATCGCGTTATCGTCATCGTACTGTCGCGTTTTCATCATTGTAGTTTCGTGATTTCGCATTATCATCATTGTACTATCGAGTATCGCGTTTTAAATTGACACATTCAAAGGCGATGGCCCTAACGGTATTCCGTATTATTCACACCATAGCAAACTTATCATGATGGGGGATGATCCTTTTCTTGTACTATTTGGTAATTTTATATGAACCATGCTCTGGCAAAAGTGGGCTTAACGCATCTCCGTGATCCACGATACCAATCAAGCCATCACATAATTATGCATCTGTAATAGCCACTTTTTTTAACAACAGCCTTAATCACAAGGTAGACTTATCCTTGGACATACAGAAAATTGACCGATAGGGTAGGCTGACCTGGGTCAATACTTTTTGCAGATGCACTAAGCCTCCTTTTCACAGAGCATGGCTCATATATTTTTTAAGCTTTAACCAATAAACCAATTCTATAATATGTGCACAAGTGTAATATGACTAACCTTGTTAGATTTTGGAATCGACTGAATGAATGCACACAAGCAACATCGAGAACACATATCTGTAAAAGCACTTAAGTATAGTAAATATTCAAATAGTTGTTACAGCAGCATGGCAAGATGTTGTGCGGCTCTCTGATGGATGTGAAGTCACATACTCCATGGTTAGTGCTTGGATGGGTGACCAAATCTCGATGCGATCCTGAAGTGTGGCCAAACAATTTTTTAACTCGTTTCCATTTTCTACAATGATTTGGATCAACTTATTATCTTGAAAAATATATCTCATTAAAAATTCCACTTTTCAACAAAATGAAAAACAATGAAGAAAAAGAGGCAATTGCTGTCATGGTTATTAGCTCACCTGAGCACATAGTGCTCAGGGTTAGCTATTGTGATCAGTCAATGTCCGTCGTCTGTCTGTCCGTCTGTCCATCTGTCTGTCTGTCTGTCCGTCCGTAAACAATTACTAAAAAATCTTCTCCTCTGAAACCGCCAATCAGATTTCAATGAAACTTCACAGAAATGATCCTTAGGTGATGCACTTTCAGAATACTTCAAAGATTTGAATTCCATGAAGAACTCTGGTTGCCATGGCAACCGGGGTTCTCGGATTTCACATAGAGATAAAGAAGGAAATCTTTAAAAATCTTCTTTCCCAAACTGTAAGGGCTAGAGCTTTCATATATGGCATGTAGCATCATCTAGTGACCCTATACCAAAATACTTCAAATTATGGCCCTGGTGTTAAAAGTTGGCCCTATGTTGTGGGGTCTCAGATTTCACATAGAGATATTAAGAAGGAAATCTGTAAAAATCTTCTTGTCCCAAACTGTAAGGCCTAGAGCTTTCACATTTGGCATGTAGCATCATCTAGTGGCCCTCTACCAAAATACTTCAAATTATGGCCCTAGTGTTGAAAATGGCCCTATGTTGTGGGTTCTCGGATTTCACATAGAGACAAAGAAGGAAATCTTTAAAAATCTTCTTGTCCCAAACCGTAAGGGCTAGAGCTTTCATATTTGGCATGTAGCATTATGGTGTTGAGCTGAGTTGCATTTCAGGTGAGCGATTTAGGACCATCGTGGTCCTTTTGTTTTTGACTGTTCTCTTCATATTGAGTTACAAAAAAAAGAATTTAACCCTTGACTGGTAAACAGCATTTTCTCCTTTTCCACAATGTTTACCCCCCATTCATAGAAAAATATTTTTATTTGAGTGATAGTTTATTTTTTGTCTGTAAATGTTTTCAATTTGGAAGGATCTAAAATTTTTGTGGTAAAGAGTTAAATATTTTTTTCCCGTTCCTTTTATGCCGTCTACCATTTTAGCTCAACTGAGCAGGAAGTGCTCAAGGTGAGCTCAAGGTGAGCTTTTGTGATTGTGCTGTGTCCGGCATCTGTAGTCTGTCGTGGGGTCATCAGCATTTACCTTGTGTGCACTCTAGTAGGCAACATTTTCAGTCAGACACTCATGAAAGTTGGTCAGAATCTGTGTCTTGATATCATCTTGGACGGCCAAGCCCTGTAGCTCAGTCGGTAGTGTACAGGACTTGAGAACAGGAGGTCGCTGCAGGTTTGATCCCCGGCTTGGCCAATTTCTTTCTGAGGATTGATGATAGTCATTGCAACAGGATTCATTCCTCTCTCACCGCTGACCATTGTTTCGACGATGGTTATGTGGGAAAGCAGCCAGTGGCTTGGAAAGAATATTGTGCGGAGTACTGGTAAAAGAAACTCCAGGAACGCATGGATAGGTGCACTGGTCGCTGCGATATAACTGAAATAATGTTTAAAATGGCGTTAAACACCATACAATCAATCAATCTGTATCATCTTGGACAAGTTTGAAATTGGATCATGTTTGGTCAAAAAGTTGGGTCAGCGGGCCAAATCTTGTGCACACTCTAGAGGCTGCATTTTTAGCTTGATAAGCTTGAAACTTGGTCAGAATGTTTGTCTTGATGAAATCTCTGACAAGTTTGAAACAGGGTTATGTTGGGTCAAAAAGTAGGTAACTAGCCCAAATCTTAGAAAAACCTTGTGTGCACTCTAGATGCTACATTTTCTGCTTGATACTAATGAAACTTGGTCAGAATGTTTTTCTTGATGATATCTTGGTCAGCTTTGAAATAGGGTCATGTCAGGTCAAAAAGTAGGTCACTGGGTCAAATCTTAGAAAAACCTTGTGTGCACTATATAGGCTACATTTTCAGCCTGATACTCATGAAAGTTGGTCAGAATATTTGTCTTGATAAAATCTTTGACAACTTTGAAATTGGGTCACGTTCGGTCAAAAAGTAGATCACTGGGCCAAATCTTTGAAAAACTTTATGTCCGTTCTCGTAGCCACATTTTCAGCCTGATACTCTTGAAACTTGGTCAGAATGTTTGTCTTGATGATATCGAGGACAAGTTTAA
The DNA here is from genome assembly GCA_945859785.2 of Tridacna gigas. Lineage (NCBI taxonomy): Eukaryota > Metazoa > Mollusca > Bivalvia > Cardiida > Cardiidae > Tridacna > Tridacna gigas. Next base: position 42,189,797 of record OX244030.2, on the reverse strand, counting down.
AATTGGGCCATGTTGGCACAAAACGTATGCCACTGGGCTAAATCTTAAAAAACCTTGTGTACACTCTAGAGGCTACATTTTCAGCCTGATACTCATGAAACTTGGTCAGAATGTTAAACTTTGTATTGATGATATCTTGGACGTGTTTGAAATTGGATCACATTGGGTCAAAAAGTAGGTCACTGGGCAAAATCTTAGAAAAACCTTGTGTGCATACTAGAGGTCACATTTTCAGCCTGATACTCATGAAACTTGGTCAGAATGTTTGTCTTGATGATAATCTTGGACAAATTGGAAATTGGATCATGCCGTGTCAAAAAATAGGTCACTTACATTCATATGTTTTACATTATGTAAACCAGGATTGCTTAAGCTTTATCAGCAAGCATTTAAGTCTATCTTTAGCATACTACGAATTAACTTTTCGCACCAAAATTGAAAACCATCTTGGCAAGACTAGTAGTGCAGTAACTGTTGGTAGTGTAGAGGACTTCTTTCCGAGGATTGATGATAACCACTGCAATGGTATTCATTCCTCTCACACCACAGATCATTGTTTGGATAATGGTTATGTGGGAAAACAGGCAATGGCTTGGGAAGAATATTGTGCAAAGCACTGGTAAAGAAACCCCAGGCAAGCATGGATAGGCTGCTGCGATATATTTAACATAATAATGAAAACAGAATGTTAAACACCACGCAAACAAATAAAGAAACCCAATGTCTTACAGCGGCTGAAAAATGATACAATCAACTGAAACTCAGAAACATTTTTTTTCTAGGATTGATTGAATAGGCTGACCGTATAGATCAAAGATTAGACTACACATTCTATGCAGTCTGATCTTGATCCCTGCCATCTGCAAAGGCTCCTGTTTCTATCTATGATGCTGAAACAGTTAAGGAAGAACCTTCATGTTGAGCTAATGAAAATTCAACATGTTGGTTCAGGGTAAAAATTTCCATTTGATTTGTTTATTTTAGTTTGAACTATACATAGAATAATCCAGAGTTTTCATGACCCTAGGGTAGAAGACTTTTGGAAACGGTGTAGGAAAAGGATAAATCGCAGGTGTCTTCTTGTCTGACATTTTATTTTACTCTTCGAAGATAGCCCCCATCTTTCAAGCCACATTTAATTTGTTGCCTGCAAATACTTTCAATAGGGATGCATCTAAAATTTTGCTGTCTGGTACAGACTTAAATCATTCATCAGCTAACTCATAATTTGGGATTGTCAGGTCTGCTTTCATTTCCCAGATGGGATTTTTAGATTAGACCTTTTCACTTTATTACTCCAGTCAGATATAATTTAAAATAAAATTTCATACATGATTACCAAAAATGTTGTCGGGAAACTTAGAAATTTGTCAGTTAACAATTTTTCAAATGTTATAGGTATTTTTACAGGATTTTATCATATTCATTGCTATGAAATGTAATTTTCAGTTCTGCTGGCTGAAAGCCCGCAGAGCTTATAGGTCATGCATGCGGTTTCCGTCGTCCGTCCATCCATCCATTAATCTTTCTTGTTTACACAATAAAGTCTGTATTTTAGTTTGGATTTTCATGAAATTTGCACAGTTTGTTTATATCATCAATAGCTTGAAGCCCACTGATTTTGGAAAAAATCTGGCAATCAGTAAGGGAGAAGTAGCCATTTAAAGTTGAAAATTTACATTTCTTGTTTATGCGATAAAGTCTGTGTATTAAGTTGGATTTTTGTGAAACTTGCACAATTTGTTTATCTCATCAATAGCTTTAACACTATTGATTTTGAAAAAATCTGACTATAATTAAGGGAAAAGTAACCATTTAAAATTGAAAATTTACATTACACTTTTTGTTTACGCAATAAAGTTTGCACTTTTGATCCAATTCTTTTGAAACTTGCACAGACCATTAAAAATTTTGTACTATCAAGGGTTTGATTCCTATAAAAAATAAAGAAAACCCAACAATCAGTTTAGGAAAAGCAGCCGTTTGATGAATTAGTCTTGTTTACTCAACAAAGTCAACATTTTTGTCACATTTCTTTGAAATGTGGACAGATTTTTTAATACAATGAATACTGAAACCCTATCAAATTTAACTGGATTCCAAACAAATGTTCATTTCACCATGCCTACATAATGATGTATGCAGGAAAATAAGCAAAATCACTGCCAGTAGACTCATTCAGGCCCTCAAGGGCTTCTAGTTCTTGATTGTCTTTATTGCAGAATCTAGATAGCTCTATTTGAAAAACATTTAATCCTTTACTAAACAATGCAGTGTTCTAACAACCCTGTAGATACAGGGTTTTGAAAACATTGTCAGAGAAGGAGAAATGCTGGCAGGGAGCATTTTCTCCTTTTCCCACAATGTTTTCTTGATTACTGCCCTTTCAATGACAAATCATTTTAGCCAAGTGCAGATTGTGGTCTGCAAAAGCTTTCAATTTGGACAGGTCTATAATTATGTTGATGGGTGAAGAAAAAACAAAGGAGAAATGTTTACCCTTTACCACACAATCCCGACTTTTAACGACCCTGAGGAAGAAGCCTTTTGAAAACATTGTGGGAAAAGGAGAAAATGCTGGTAACCAGCATTTTTTCCTTTTCCCACAATGTTTTCTGGTCTTCCCAAAACAATTTCAATTTATGAGTCGCATGTATTTTGTCGTGTGCAAAAGCTTTCAATTTGGACCGGTCTAAAATTTTGCCGTTTGGTAAAGAGTTAAAGGATAGTAAACAGTCTTTTTTGATTACCCTTGTGGGAAAAGGAATAATTTTTCTTTACCCATAATGTTTTCTCAGGATATCCACTTCAGAGGCGTAAAATGTTATATGTATGCCATGATGGGTTGCGGAGTTAAACTCTTCACCAAACAACAAACTGTTAGACTCGACCAGATTGAAAATATCTGAAGTCAACAAATTCAGTGCAGCTCAAAGGGTAAATCCTGTCTTTGAAAGGGTAGGAAAACATTGTGGCAAATGGAAAAATGCTGGTTACCAGCATTTTCACCTTTTGCCACAATGTTTTCAAAGGCATTCATCTTCAAGATCGTTGAAGCACATGATTGTTTGATAATGGGTTAAAAAAGATGAAGAAGTCTCAGTATGACATATTTATGTTAATTGTTAATCCTTACCTCTCTAGCAAATGGGCAAGTTTTAGACTGGTCCAAATTGAAAGCATTGGCAGCCGAAAAACTAACTGTTGCACAAATTAGGAAATTAATTGTTGAAAGGGTAGAAAGTATTGTGGGAAAAGTAGAAAATGCTGGTTACCAGCATTTTCTACTTTTCCCACAATGTTTTCAGAGGTCCTTTTTCTTGGGGTCGTTAAAACTCTGGCTTGTGTGGTAAAGGGTTAAAGCATCTTTCACAACTATAGTTGCCTTTTTGGCCAGTGTAGATCAAGTTCAGACTGCACAAAAGATGCAGTTTGATCTTTGATCTATATTGTCTGCTTTTTTAAGACATTCTTGACAAAAGCAACTTTAAAATTGCAATTATTTTGGTCCTAATATATTACAGACTGAAAAAGGGATGTTGGGTTTATTTGGGGCTATAAGGTTTAACACAGAAAAGGATATCTATCTGAATAATTCAGAAAATATTCTTCCTGTTTTCCATTCTAGGATTCCCTACAGGGTCATACAGTTCAGACATTTCTCCAGTTTCTTATAAATTGACCTCCCAAAAATGAGAATATAATCTTGTAAAGACCTTTGGAAAAAAGGGAACTAGGGCCTTGATGGTTTTACTCTCTGAGATAATGAATTATCTGTTAGACTTAAACATGTAAAGATGAGTAAGATAAACATAATTTCATTACAGCAGGAAGGACTCAAATATTGCATGTCAGGAGAGTTCCCTGCCCAGAATATTTCAGAAAATATATTGGACAGTTTAGCTCCAAGATCTGTCAGATAATGATTTTCATTGTCTGCAGAAGACATCTGTTGCTCTAAGCCTCAAGACTGTCTTGTGGTTCAATTTTTCTTCTTTATGCTATATGTCAAAACAAACAATCTTCCCAAATTACCAGGTTATTATTTGCAGCAGCACATCCCGTGACATTTTCTTTACATCCATGCTGCCATGTCTGTTTCATATTTGGTCATCATACCATGTTAACAGGGTACTCAGATTTTTACAATCGAACTATACTTCAAAAATTTTTTCTATCACCAAATTACATAGTCCAGTAGCTGGCAAATCAACATATTTTGACAGAGCAATGTAGGAAAAATTAATGGTATTTCCTTGATTGCATGCATAGCCCCTTAAGATATTTTTAGCTTTCTTACCAGAATTTCACCATGGCTTGTTGGAATGTCACATGATCAATAACACATCTGTCTTAGAAAGGGGCAGGAACATTGTTGGAAAAGGAGAAATTGCTAGTTATCTGCAATTTCTCCTTGTTCAAGAAGTTTTCAAATGAAGAATGGTAGAAATATGGAATTGTTTCATAAAGATTAACATATATTATACTGTACCATTCCAACAAGATTTTCATGAGCCCAAGCTCCATAAGAGCTGTAGAAACATTGAATTGTATTGTAAAATTATACTGTTTCTTTCTTTAACCCTTTACCACACAATTCCAACTTTTAATGATCATGGGGAAGAAGCCTTTTGAAAACATTGTGGGAAAAGGAGAAAATGCTGGTAAACAGCATTTTCTTCTTTTCCCACAATGTTTTCTACCTTTCCCAAAACAAATTTCAGTTCTTTAGTCACATTTATTTTGTCATCTGCAAATGCTTTCACTTTGGAAACGTCCAAAATACTGTCATTTGGTAAAGAGTTAAGTCACATTTTCCCTGATCCTGACTTTTTAGACCAAAAAATATTCAGCTGTTACTATTGGAGACTATAAGAGGAAAGAAACAATCAGGCATTTCAACCAATTATTTTCCCTTCCCACAATACATGTCAATTATCTTCACTCAGTGTAGAAAAGTAATCACCATAATTTTCAGGACATTTAACCCTTTACCAAACAATCCTGACTTTTAACGACCCTGAAGAAAATGCCTTTTGAAAACATTGTGAGAAAAGGAGAAAATGCTGGTAACCAGCATTTTCTCCTTTTCCCACAATTTTTTTCATACCCTTCCCAAATTGAATTTCAATTTTTGAGCCACATTTGTCGTCTGCAGATGCTTTCAGTTTGGACCAGTCCAAAATTTTGTTGTTTGGTAAAGAGTTAAGATTAAGATGTCCTGTTTCAAGCAAACGTTCTAGAGTTTCCAGAACTTTTGAGAAAAATTATTTATCCTTGTCACGAAAGTGGTTATTGTGTGTAAAATACAACAGAAAATTCTTGAAGATAAGTGCCTTTTGTCCATAATTCAGATGAAAAGCTGAAAATGGAAAATTTTTTGTTATGAAGCTGAAGTCTTTGAAACTCTTTACAGAAGGTTTCATTTCCTCCAAATTTAAAGTGTTTTCAGGTCACATGAAAATGTTGTTCAAATGGTGAATTTTGATTATGAAAGGGTAGAAAAGATTGTTGGAATGGGAGAAAATGCTAATTGCAAGTATTTTCTCTTTTTCCCACCGTCTTTAACCCTTTACCATGCAATCTCAACTTTTAACAATTGTAAGGAAGAAGGATTTTGAAACAATATGGTGAAAAGGAGAAAAGGCTCATTTACCAGCACGTTTTCTGTTTACTCACCATGTTTTCAAGTCTTTCAGAGAAAAATATCATCAGTTGAGACACATTTAGATTGTCACCTACAATTTGGACCAGTCTAAGGTTTTGTAGTGTAGTATAAAGACAAGAGACTTATCTCTTTACCAAATGACAAATTTTTGGACTTGTCCAAATCAAATGCACTTGCAGAAGGCATCATAAATGTGACTCAAAGATTGAAATTTGTTTGTGGAAGGATAAAAAATATTGTGGGAAAAGGAGAAAATGAATGCTGGCTACCAGCATTTTGTCCCATTCCAACATTGTTTTCAAAAGGCTTCTCTTTCAGGGTCTTTAAAACTCAGAATTGTGTGGTAAAGGGTTAAAAAGCCAGCTTCGTTAGGAATTGTGAAAACACAGATTTGTTCGGTAAAGGGTAAGGTTGTAAAACTGGGCAATCTAACTCATTATACCCTAAACTAGACTTGCAGTTGCCAGTGTTGAAAAGATCCTTGTAAAATAACGATTAACATGACTTAACCCTTTACTACAAAATCCAAACTTTCAATGACCCTGTAGAAAGAATGCTCTTGAAAACATTGTGGGAAAAAGAGAAAATGCTGGTAACTTGCATTTTCTCTTTCACCCACAATGTTTTCTACTCTTATGGACACAAATTCCATCATGTGAGCCACATTTAATTTGTTGTCTGCAAATGCTTTCAATTTGGACCAGTAAAAAATTTTGTCATTTGGTGAAGAGTTAGACATTATAGGGGAAAGGAGAAAATGATTGTTTGAAGGAAATTCCTCTTTCTCATGTTTTTTCCTGGATAGTGGACAGCTGGAAGATGAAAGAAAGTTGTCTGGTATGGGTTAATATATTTCAGTAGCATCAATGGATAATTGGATCAGGTATACACTATAGTGTGCATTACAAGTAGTAATTGATAAATTTCCTCAAACTTCAAAGTAAAACTTGAAAGCTTTCATGCATGTTGGTGTTTTGAGTGATTTTCATATGGTCTGAACTGATTTCTTATCTTCTTTGACTTTATGCCCTGTTTTATGATTTACTTTACAACTTGCTGTAGTGTTGTCACTTTTGCAGATATTGATGCCAACGATATTAACCCTTATCCTTCTAAATAAATGAAATAAAACTTTCAATCCTTAGTTAAAATCCAAATTTTGCTATTTCAAAGGTATTCTTTTGGGAAAGATATCTCCTTATCAGACCGTGTAGATCCAAGATCAGACTGCACATTCTGTGCAGTCTGATCTTGATCTACACTGTCTGCAAAAGGTCAGTGAGTCATGCTTAGCAGCCTAAGGGTTAACAATGATAATGCTAGTCACCTTTTCTTTGAATTTCAGGATGACAGAGACCAATCTAAGCCGCCACCATCTGAGATGCAGTTTGCTGCCAAACCTAGAAGTCATCAGCTATCTAGGAAAGAGGTTTGTACTTTCTGCATGCGGCTTTCTACCATATTTATATAAATGTGAAAAAATATTTCATTCAGTTTTCCACTTGCCACCAACAAAATGAGTTTGTCTAGTTTTAAAGAGATTAAAATATAATTCTGCTGTCATGATAATATGATTTAAAATTGAGTTGCAAAAAAAATAAATCAACATATAAAGTTGTTAAATTACAATGACAAACTTTTGGAAATAGTTTTGCAGAATGTAATTAATTTTGACAAGCTAGGGATATATTTCTGATTAACCCTTTACCACACAATGCTGACTGTTAATGACTCTGAGGAAGAAGCCTTATAAAAACATTGTGGGAAAAGGAGAAAATGCTGGTTACCAGCATTTCTTCTTTTTTCCACAATGTTTTCTACCTTATCAAAGAAAAATAACATCATTTGAGCCTAATTGAAATTGTCGTCTGCAAACGGTTTCAATTTGGATGGGTCTAATATTTTGTTGTCTGGTAAAGGGTTAACTTAATTTTGATCATGATCCGTTCTGCAGAAGGACAAAATAAATATGACTGAAAAAATCCAAATTTGCTTTTGGAGGGTTAGAAAAAAATTGTGGAAAAAGGAGGAAATGCTGTTTTCCAGTATTTTCCTCCTTTTTGCCACAATGTTTTAGAAAGTCTTCTTTATGGTTTTTAAAGCTTGGGATTATGTGGTAAAGGGTAAATACTGCAGCTTTGTTTCTGGAGATAATGGGTTAATCCTGGGGCTGCTAAACAAGTATTTAGGGGCTTTTGCAGATAATGTTTATCAGGCAGACTGTATAGAATGTGCATTGTCAGATACAGCAACATTTTTGAAATTCAGCTCTCTGGCTTTGCCATTAGCTAAGAATTTTTGTTTCCTGTTGATTTTTTGGCAGTTAAGGGTTTAGCCATTCAGCATTACCAATCATTCATTTTTATGTGTGTATCAAGTAAACCCTTTAAAAACTACTTTTGGAAAAAGGAGAGATTGCTTGTAACAAGCAAATTCTTCTTCCCTTACCATGTTTTCTACCCATCAAAGAATCTTCAGAGCATTTGTACCGGTGTAGAATTTGTTGGCTGTATAGATGTGTTCAATTTTGAAGAGTCTGAATATCATCACTGGAAAAGGGTCAAGATACCCTCATGTTCAAGGGACAAATATTCAAAATGTGATTTCTGTTTATTTCAGTTTGAACTGCTGTATGTGGAGGTACTATATACAATCAAACACAAGATTGGCACTACCATTGGTGGACATTTACCCTTTATACAAGACCTATACCAATATGCACAAGAAGCTTTTAAGGTTTCCCCAGAGGATCATGCCAGACTCTTGGCTCAAGCAACTAAAGAAAAGGTTAGACATGTTTTATTACATTAGGAAAGTTCTGAAGTGATATATATTCAGATGGGAGCCTAGTTAATTATACAAGATAGGCCATTAGTCATGCCTTGTCCAGTACTGAGTACAAATTTTTCTGGGCCTGCATTCACCAAACCATTCTTAAGAACGTTGTTTGGCCTATTCTCAAGAGTCTTCTAAATTTTCCATTCTTAGGCTCAAGTATGTATTCACCAAACCGTTCTAAACTTTAGAACGTTCTAAATATTTAGACTGTTCTTAAGAATTTGAAGTCTACCTTATACCATGCTCAAGAATCGCTCTAAATTAAAAAAAATAGCTACTCTTTGCCATATAAATTGTGAAGAAGCAATTGAATACCTTGTATTTGGACCAGGCCGGAGGTTGGTTGATCAAAAGAATCTGCTATAGATGTTGAAGGCAGGCAAGGTCTTTGCTAGATATCGTTATCTGCTTATTTTTGTGTGAGTAGTTGGCAACTTGAGATCGGTAGCTTTATCAAGTACTTGTAACATTGAGGTTTTTCGCAACCAGCAGTTTTCAGTTAGTGATAGGAGATCTAATAGGAACCTTTTGGCCCAAAAGTTTCATGGACCTGTGGGAGTGGAGTTAAGTCATAGAGGATTTTACGTAAAAATAGAAACGGGGTATTTTTTCGGTTCATAATGGTCTGTTTCCCTGACTATCCTTTGCTAGATTACTTACCTGCTTAGTATGTCTACAATTTCTTCCCATGCATTTTTTTTTTCAATTTTTGTGGCACAACAGCTGGACACTGATCCAAACAGTCAATTTGGGTTCGTTCACTGCTTGGATCAATGTCCTTTCTTCACTCTGGTCCAATGGGCCTTTTTAATGAGAGTTAACCCCTTCAACTTCTTATTTAGAAACAGACGATAGATGATGGTAACTCCATATTGAAAAACAGACAGTGGACGAAGGTAACGTTTTAAGCAGCGCTCTGTCAAGAATCATATGTGTTCTGGGGAACCAGAGTTGGTGCGCAACTGCTTACACCTTGTACATATTGTTCTAAATTGAGACCATTTTAGATTGTGTTGGTGAATATGCACTAAAGAATTTTTTTTATGAAAGTCTAGACTTGGAAAAAATTCTATATTCTTAGTCTATAATTTAGAAAAGTTTGGTGAATATATGCCCTGGTGTTTCATGCTACATGTATTTTGCAACTGTGTGACTTTGTAAGACTTGTTCAGTTGTCTGGTTCAACTACAGTGTTCCCACTCACATCTCTTTTTGGGAGTGCATGTGCTCCCTGGAATACAAGTTTGGGAGTGCAGAAGAAATTCCAGGAGTGCATTTAATATTGACAGTTAGAGCATGTATGGAAGAAAGTAAGGGTCTGTTGTATTGAAAGTTTGTTTTGATAAGTCTAACTCTGCAGTCAGCTGCTCTTGAAAACAATATGGGAAAGTTAAAAGAAGAAGATGCTTGTTGTAATTTCCTTACTCACGGGACCAGTTTCAGAGGGACAACTTACAACCTGACGGCCAGTAGAAATTTCCATTTCACTGTCAATTTCAGACACTAATTAGCTTTTACTTATTTTTTTATAGAGATATTTATGTAAATTTACTGTTCAAAGTGATTGACAAAGCTAAATAGACAGTTTGAAATGCCTGTGATCGGACGATGTCAAACCAATTTTTGTTGTGTCATGGGTTTTCGCATTTCTTGCAGCGATCTTTTTTTCATGCCTGTTAAGTTTTGGAGTAGTATTTCTGTATGATTTGACATAGATTTGTCAATAAGAATAGCATGTAACTTCAAAACCTTTAATTTTACACTAGAAAAGTGGATTGATACCAAGTTTGATTAGTGGTGATAAACAGTGACTTTCACACTTGATAACTTGTCCCAACTGGCACCGCTGGTGATCGACAACGGGAGCCCTGAAACCTTTGCGTGCATGCACGTTTCACTTCATATTTTTGTGCGTGATTATTCAATTCAGTGCTTGAATCACGCACATATGTGCGTGAATGGGAACCCTGAACTATATATAAATGCATTCTTGGTGATCTTTTTTGTACTACACACAGTCTTTGCAACTGTCTGATTCCTCAATTTAACATTATATACTGATAACACAAAGATTCTTTACAGCTTTGTTCATCTCATACATGGCTCATTAGTTGAATCAAGTATAATAGGCATTTTGCTATCATAGGGTACCTTCCTAACTACATGTATTGACCACAGCAGCGGGTAGTTGGCAAGATCTGTTTTATTAATGTCAAAACATGTCAGTTTTATCTGGATTCAGAAGGGAATTCATAGTTTTAGAAAGTAAGAGTAATGGTTTCTGCCATGTTAGTGTTTGTTGCAATAGCTTTTAAATTTGCTCTTCTCTATATAATTATGACAGAGAATCAACAGTGAATGAAGTCATCCATTTAGGTCTCTTTTAGACACACCAGCTATACAAAACCTTTCATTTTATTTTTTAACCCTTTCCCAAACGACAAATTTTAGACCCTTCCAAACTGAAAGAGTTTGCAAACGACAATTTTAAATTTGATGAAAATGGCAGAAAGTTCTCAAAAAGCGTAGAAAACACTGTGGGAAAAGGAGAAATTGCTCGTTACGAGCAATTTCTCCTTTTCCCACAGTGTTTTCAAAAGACTTGTACTGCAGACACGTGAAAACCAGGGCTTGTTTGGGAAAGGGTTAAGTCAGTCAAACTTAACACATGCAGTCCAATCTTGAGTCTACAATATTCAACATATTGGGTGGGGGGAAATGGTAAAGTGTAGGAGTGGTATTCTGGAGGCCCCAGGTTTAAGCCTCACTGGAAGCACTGGATTTTTCATTGGAGTGCTCTTCTCCAAGACACTTCAGAACCCTAGCCGAGTAAAAGTGAAACCTAGGACGAAAGCGAAAATGTGAGCTATGACAGGAAAAATGTGTAATGTGGCATGAAACATCATCATTCAATCAATCAGTCAGTATTATGGTATGTTCTTGCCAAACCACCTTTAGAATTGGAGTATTAAGTTTACGGTTTTTATCTGCCTGCGTATGTCTGTTTCCCTTCTTAATATTTATATGTATTTTTTTAAGATAAATTTTGCAAACAGCTGCTAATATTATTGATCAAAATAAATTCACACTTTCTGGAACTATAATTAAGTCATTCCCTCCTTTCCTGTCATTTTTTGTCTTGCTGTAAACTGCATGTGGAAATTTCAACCCTTAATTTTTGTGGAATAAACCCAGTGGACATTTCATTGAGAGTAAGATAATTGTGATTATGTGGCTGCTTTTTGTCTGTAGTGTTTTTAAAAGCAAAGAAGACAGCATAGATCAAAGATTAGACTGCACATTTATGGCAGTCTGATCTTGATCTACTCTGGCTGCAAAGGCAACTGTAGTAGTAAAAGGCACTTTAAGGGTGAAGGCAAAAGTTCCTCCCATTACAAGCAAATTCTCCTTTTACCACATTGCTTAGATCTCGAAGCACTAGTCAGTGATCATGGATAGACACCATCTATTATTATTTTGTGAAATAATATATCAAAATCAGCCTTGAAATTGCCATAGCCAGGTAATTTTTCTTGGGGAAAAAAAAATTGATTCATTTTTTTCTTCAGAGCTCTGATGGTGAAAGCACCAATCATATTGATTAATATCCATATTTTAATTCTGTACCAAACAATTCAGAGTTTTAACGACATTCAAGAAGAAAGCTTTTGAAAACAATGTGGGAAAAGGAAAAAATGTTTGTAAGTTCCTTTTCCTAAAATGCTTTCTACCCTTCCAAAAGCAAGTTTCAACTTTTTGAGTCATAAAATTATATATTTTGTCGCCAGCAAATGCTTTCAATTTGGACCAGTCTAAAATTTTGTTAATCAGTGAAGAGTAAAGATAATGAGATGCTTATTTCACATTTTGCATCTGTCTGAAATAGCAAGTTGTTTGATAGAATTTGTTTACCTTTCTGGAATTGGCAGTAATTTCAATCTGCTTTTGTAAGCTGACATTACCAAGGAGAATTAGATTCCATAAATGGAAACTAGCCTGCACCCACACAAAAGTCATATGGATGTGGTGTTCACAACTTATTTTTTATGTTGCACCAGTGCAGCAAGGCCGAAGAACACTAGGGAACATTGATAGCTCATAGAATAATCTATCAAAGTTAGTTATTTGTGTTTAACTCTTTACCATACAACAAAACTTTGGACTCATCTTTATTAAAAGAATTTACAGACAGCATCAAATGGTTTTCAAATGATAGTATTTGTTCTTGAGTAGGTAGAAAACATTATAGGAAAAGGAGAAAATGCTGGTTACCAGCATTTTCTCCTTTTCCCACAATGTTTTCAAAAGGCATCTTTCTCAGGGTCGTTAAAAGTTGGGATTATGTTTATGGCCCCAGAGAGAGCAAAACTGATCAGAGATATACCATAGGAACCAAATCTTGGTAAGCTGAAAACTGTCTCTGACAAAAAGGGAAAATCAATGGCAGGTAGTCATGACCATTTGCGACTGGATTGGCTCTGGAGTCCTTTGGACACTACCCTCAAATCAAAGTACTGAAAGTACTGACAGACCCGTGAATGTGGAATAAGCAAGATTAATCCTGTTTGGCAAGGTCCAATCTGGTTATTAATCCTTTACCATACAATTCTGACCTTCAAAGACCCTGAAAAAGAAAGCTTTTGAAAGCGTAGGAAATTGAGAGAATGCTGGTAACCAGCATTTTCTCCTTTTCTCACAGTGTTTTCTACACTATCAATGACAACTTTCTTCATTTTGACCACCTTCAGTTTGTCATCTGCAAATGCTTTCAGTTTGGAGCAATCTAAAATTTTGTTGTCAGGTAAAGAGTTAAGTTTGATCAGGTTTAATCAGCTGACTCACTGCTCAAAGCTGTTGTCATAATAGGAAATGCCAGGGAAAAACTATGTTCGTTAATCTTCATTTGAAAAAAGGAAATGAGGAACATATGAGTTTGATCATTTGGCTTTTGAAAACTGTATAGAGTCAACTTTTACATGAACTTTCCATACCTTTTCACTTTCATATCAGTTATAATGAACTTGCATTTAGTTGAGACCTACAAAACCCCAAAAAACTTGAGGATGAAAAAGGTTGCATTGGGATAAGAAAAGTTGAGCCTGATTCACATAGGTCACTGACTTGATTTGGCTTGACATGTTGCCCCTGGGCAATATTCTAGTTTATTTTTAAAATGTAACACGATGCTAGAACTTTATTGATTTCCCACTCAATCATACTTGCCACTGGTTGCCTATATGGACAATGCCCCAAGAAGGCTGTTAATTAGTTATGTTACATGTGATAGTTCAAGATACAGGTCAAAACCCACCCTAAGTTATGCTTGATTTTCTAAGGTGCTTGGTATATAGCACTGTCACAGGGGACCTCCATTAAGCGTCTCAATTAGCCAGCCGTATGGATAAACTCCACGCCCTCAATTGGTTCCAGACTTGGTATTCACAAGTTGTATGCTCCACATGGTAGATGCTATAACTTGAGATTTAGACCAAGGGTATATCAGTATTAGTATGCCATTTCACATGTTTTGTGTTAAACAAGGGCAAGTAACTGTGAGTAATATTTTGTGTTATGCTGAAGTCAACACTGTATGTAATTCTTACTCTGCTGCAGTGCATATCTGTGGGCTAACCCTTAACCCATCCTTGTCCTAGGTATGAGTAGTCCTGGGTTCAAATTATTGTCCAAAACGTATTCCCATGATACAAAATGTCTGGATACCAAGTAACTTGTTATCATAGTCTGTCCTCTATTTCTTGTAGAGCAAAATGAAGTAACAACATGCTTTTGTGTTCTTGGTGCAAATAGGTGGTCTCAAATGAACCCTGAAGAACCGTTCAGTTTTGCAAATAATGTAGATTTTGTTAACCCAGGATCAGGCTACATAAAAAGTACTGACTGATCTGATCTATATTGTCCACTAGGTTAGGTTACATGACTGTGGTCTGATAATCTTATTTATAAACGCTTTGAAATTGAAATTATCTGTGTACTTTCACTGTGCTGGAAATTTATATTTTATAAATAAAGCACTGCATGTGTTTATGTAAATAAAATTAATGATCAGTATTATTTGTTTATCCATCACCAAACAATCCAGAGTGTTAATGAACCTGAGAAAAGAAATTTTGAAAACATTGTCGGGAAAGATAAAAATGCTGGTAACCAACATCTTCTCCTTTTTCCACAATATTTTCTACCCTTTCACGGACGTAATCCATAATTGTAGTCACATCTAGTTTATCCTCAACACTGATGCATTCAAGCTGGACAAATCTAAGATTTTGTCATTGGGTAAAGACTTAACTCTTTAATACAACCCTGAGAAAGGAAGCACTCGAAAACATTGTGGGATAAAGGAGAAATAGCTTGTAATCGGCATTTTCTCCTTTTCCCACTATGTTTTCCACTGTTCCAAAAATAAATTTCAAATTTTGAGGTACATTTTTTGGTTGTTGTCTTTAAATGTGCTCAATTTTGGCAATTCTAGAATTCTGTCGTTTGGGGTGAAGAGTTAATGCCTGCTCACCATTCAAGAATATAGAAAATTAATTAATGATTTGTCTCTTATCACAAAAGTAAATGGCCCATTGATTGGTAACATAAAAACATCTTATTGTTATCACTGTTACTGTGCCCTGATACAGCAGGCCTTTTCAGACTCAATGATAATATTTATTAGATTTGTAAATAGAACTGTCCTTGTATAATGAGGGCCATTCCTGTAAATCAAATTATCTCCCTTGCCAGATAAAGACTAAAGGTAACCAAATAACAGATTGGTCCTTTGACCTGTATTCCTTTGTTTTTATCCTTGATTCCGATGGGGATGTTGCGATAAAAATAATTTGATTTATGATTATATTTAAAGTCTGCATGTAAATTTATAGCAAATCATGTTCTCAATCAACAGAGAAATGTGTATATATGGATTTTAAAACAATCTAACCCGATTTAGCCAAGATATTGTCTCAAAAACATATTTGTGTAGTGCAAGAAAATCAAGGATAAAATCCAAGTAATCTCCTTATCAGGACCAATGTAGTACTAGAGAGGAATCAGGGGAGATAACTGAAGAATGGCTCTCATTAACTCTTTACCAGACAGGCGCGTCTTCTAACAACCCTGAGAAAGCTTTAGAAAACATTGTGGTAAAAGGAGAAAAATGCTGGTAACCAGCATTTTCTCCTTTTCCCACAATGTTTTCTACCTTCCCAAAACAAATTCCAAGTTTTCATTCACATTTCTTGTGTCAACAGCAAATGCTTCCAATTTGGACTAGTCTAAAATTTTGTCGTTTGGTAAAGAGTTAAAGGAAACTTTGGAAGAGATTGTCACTTCCTGTCACATACACTAAATAGCAGCTTTTCCTTCACATTTAAATGTCTATGTTGGTGTAACAAAATTTATACTCAGGCACTTTAATATCTCCCCATTTATTACCACACCATGGCACAAGTTTTCACAATCTTTTCTACCTAATCAAAGTACTGAAAGTACTGACAGACGAGCGAATTTGATTGTTTGATTGATTGTATGGTGTTTATTAACCCTGTTTTCAACATTATATCAGTTATGTAGTGGTGGCCAGTGCACATATCCATGCTTTCCTGGAGTTTCTCAAGTCCTGTATGCTACCGACTGAACTGCCGGGGCTATATGTGCTATTGGTTAACTATAATCCAGTTTAAGTTTAACCCTTAACCTGCTAAAAAATGTTAAATGAAACTTTCAAGCTGATGGTAAACACTTGAATATTGCTATTTCACAGTAACTTACATTTTGGAGAAAATCTATCCTCTTATCGGACAATGTAGATCCAAGATCAGACTGCACACACTGTCTACAAAAGGTCATTTAGTCGCGGTAGTGCTGGTAAAAGAAACTCAAGGAAAGCACGGACAGGTGTTCTGGCCGCCGCATGAAATAATGTTGAAAACGGCATTAAACACCATGCAGTCAATAAGTCAATATCTAATAGCACAAGATGTAGTTAACTATTTAACTCTCCTTACAAAACGAAAAATTTTACATCAGTCCAAATTCAAAGCTGACGCAGACCATGAATTAAATGTGGCTGAACTGAAGAAACATGATTCCAGAAGGGCAGAAAACAATGTGGGAAAAGGAGAAAATGATGGTTATCAGCATTTTCTCCTTTTCCCACAATGTTTACAAAGCGATCATTCCCCAGTATCATTAAAACTTGGGATTGTTTGGTGAAAGGTTAATAGAATAACAGTTTAACATAATAGTTCAACTGTACACAATGATCTAAATAAAGAATGACTGAAGGAATGACAAGGGTTCCCTGTCCAGTGGGGGTTGATATAGATGGGATTTGCTACAAGTTAACCTAGGTGTATCTATTAATAGATTCATTCATAATGTTACAGTTGTGTAGGAATAAGTGATTCTCTGCGTTGCATAGGTCACTCAGTTTACATATAAGCAAAGATCTTGTATCTTATAAATGACATCTTGTTCAGTTTATTACTTTGTAAGACGACATGTTCAAATCAGAGAGGTAGTGATTTAGTGGTTTATGTCTAAATTGTATTGTATAACAGAATTAAGATTTATAACAGAAAGAAGTATTTTCTGTGTGGCAATATTTGGCAACTGTGGGGTTTTGAATCTAGGTCAATCTTGATGCCTATAGACCAGCTTCACTAGTCAAAAACAAATCATATATTATACTACTCACAGTTTGCTAGGGATCACCATATTTTATCCAAATGATAGAGTGGCATGTATCAGGTATGGGTTTTCAATATGTTACACTGCCATGCTGATGAAGTAAACTACCAATGGAAATGGATGTTTTCACTGTAAAACTGTATTGTTGCAACATATACCGTATTGAAATATCTAAACGATCCCTATCAAACTGAGTAGTATAAATTGAGGAGTCATACACATTGAGCCTCATTATCTGTCTTCAAAATTAATTACTTTCAATATGGACTTGTCAGAAATGCAAAGCATTTGCAGATAACATTCTGAATTTGACTCAAATAAATTGTATTTGTCTTTGAATGGTTAGAGAACAGTGTGGGAAAAGGAGAAAATGCTGGCTACCAGCATCTTTTCCTATTCCAACAATGTTGTCTAAAGCTTAAAATTTCTCTTTAGAGTCATTAAAAACTCGAGATTTGGTGGTAAAGGGTTAGTCATACTGCAGCAATTTTTCCTTTTCCCACAATGTTTTCTAAAGCTTTCTTGTTTAGGCTTGTTAAATTTGGGATTGTTTTATAAAAGGTAATTAATTCATGGCTGTTTACAAATACAATAGGGATAGATAAAATTTAGAATTTTATCTTTTCTTCATAATGTTTTGAAAACAAGTGATTGCCTTTTGAAAATAATATCTCAGATGTATGAGTAAGCAAATTTGATTTTAAAACATTGTTTTCTACTAAGTTTGAAAAAAAAGGACTGTTACAGTATAATTATAATTGGACAAGTTCATTTTTTTTTTTTATAATTTTCTTTTCCTTTTCTGCATCAACATGGCCGAATATGAGGTTTTTGGTAAAATAACAGGTCTATACAAGTTCTCTTTTCTTTTGTATGTAATCAAATTTATTTCTGTTTTTTTTCCTGTAAACGTCTCAGGAGACATGTCATATTGATTTGTTGAATAAACCAGTGTCATATTGTTAAAGCTTGTAGAATTATTTCTTATTTTTGTGCTAGATTACAGTTTAACTCTTTACCAAACCACAAAATTTTGGAATGGACAAAATTGAAGGCATTTGCAGACAACAAATTGAATGTTGCTAAAATGACTATTTCTCTTTTTGATAGGGTAGAAAACACTGCGGGAAAAGGAGAAAATGCTAGTTACAAGCATTTTCTCCTTTTCCGCAATGTTTTCAAAAGCCTTTTCTTTCAGCGTTTTTAAACCACGGGATTGTGTGGTAAAGGATTAAGGCTACTCCATATCGGAACTGTTTAACCCTTTCCCAGACAAGCCCTGGTTTTCACGTGTCTGCAGTACAAGTCTTTTGAAAACACTGTGGGAAAATTAGAAATTGCTCGTAATGAGCAATTTCTCCTTTTCCCACAGTGTTTTCTACCCTTTTTGAGAACTATCTGCCATTTTCATCAAATTTAAAATTGTCGTCTGCAAACTCTTTCAATTTGGACAAGTCTAAAATTTGTCGTTTGGGAAAGGGTTAAAGAGGACAAAAACATTGTGAAAAGAAGAAAAAATGCTGGCTACAAGCATTATCTCATTTCCCAAATACCCACTTTTTTGTGGCTCAGTCAGTGATGTACAGGGCTTGAAACCTAGGCAGTGTTCTGTCAAGGACGCCATTTTGCGACATTCCTGCAATGTCACATAAAAAGGTGCCAAGATGTGATTTTTGTCCCTTGTAAACTATGTGATTGATCATCAAAGAAAAGGGTTTGTGTGATGATTTTCGGGTCCGAAACAGGAAATGTATATCAATATATTTATAAGGAAATGCAAATTCAGCACCAACAATGATACAGTCAGCAGAAAGAAGATAAAATGTTCTTGTATTTCAACAGGCCAATACTAGTGCAAGTAGAATTCCCTGGGGATTCTGAAAAAAAAAAGTTGACCAGTCCCAGAAGTTTCAATTGACAAAATGGTGTCTTCCTTAACAGCTTCACATCCACAGACAAGAAATAGCTTTAAAAAAGATAGTGTAAGAAATACTGGAATATTAATACTGAAACTCTTTTGTGGCTCAATATGAAGTAAAATAATGAAAAATAACCTCTCAAGCAATTCCCTCTTTTTCTCGCTGATTTTCATTTCATTGAAAAGCAGTATTGGGTTATCAGGTAATGCTTATGAAGATATTAAATTTCCAAATAGTACAAGAAAAGAATCATTCTCTACTACATTATGTTGCTGTGGTATGAATCAAGGCCCCGGGGTATCAATTTGTTAATAGTGGTTTCATGAAAGGGGAGCAAATATGCCAGCAGGGGCTAAACCAAATAAACATATACACATTTTTGCCCAATCGCAACATACCATCTATTCATCCTTTATCAGTACCAAGGAGTAGGTCAAAAGCCAGTGCATTCTGCTACACAATAAAAAACAGAAATGATATTAAGTTTAATCACCTCAGTACTACATGTACCCAATTTTGGAGATCATGATGGTCAAAGTGCTCAATGTAATGAAAAAGGGGTATGAAATGGCCCCAAAACTGACTCCATAGCATCAAAATTTTGTTGATGGTAATGAAAGTTTGTCTCTACATGTACACATGTTAAAAAGTTGGCACAATAATTTCAAAACTACATTTTTAACCCTTTACCACACAATGCCGACTTAAAACGACCCTCAGCAACCTGTGGCTCGAAAAGAATGTTGTCCATGGTACTGATACAAGCATCTCCAGAAAAGCATGGATAGGTGCACTTGCTGCTACAGTATAACTGAAATGATGTTGAAATGGCAGTTAACACCAAACAAACGAAAGAATTCCTTCCGCAACATATTTCAAATATCTAAATCCTTCCTCATGGTCTAAAAAACCTTGGATTGGACCTACAACAACTGCTTCAAATGGTATAGGAAACAAAAATGTTGGAAGGAACAGAAAATCTCTTTTTTAATTCTTTACCACACAACAAATTTTTTAGACTCAACCAAATTGAAAGCATTTGCAGACGACAAATTAAATGTAGCACAAATGATAATTTCTGTCTTTGATAGGTTAGAAAACCTTGTGGGAAAAGGAGAAAATGCTGGTTACCAGCATTTTCTCCTTTTCCCACAAGGTTTTCAAAAGCCTCCTTTTTCAGGGTCGTTAAAAGTTGGGATTGTGTGGTAAAGAGTTAAATGATTTTGAAAACAAGAGGAGCTATTTCATAAAACGTGGAATTTTCCTTTTGCACATGTTTTCAAGAAATAGTCCATGGCAAGATGTATTAACTCGTTACCACTCAAGAAAATTACAGACTTGTCCAAATTGAAAGCATTTGCAGATAACAAATTATATGTGGCACAAATAATGGGATTTTTAGATCAGCTGTTTTCAAAGAAAACGTCGAGTTACTGTAACGTAAGCCTAGGGGTGTTGAGCACAGACTTTGACATTTCTATGATATCTCTGGTAGTACTAAAGATATTTACTTCGAACTTCGTTGGACATTAGTTGTTAACTATCAAAAGGGGAATCTATACAACAAGGGCAGGTAAGTATTTTTGACAAAGTTATGTCGGTATTTTTGGCTTGGATTTTTCACTCAAAGTCAAGCAACTGCAGCGGTGCTTTGGCACCAGCATGCGGTGCTCTTACTCTATGAAATCTTAAAAAACAATGTGGGAAAAGAAGAAAATGCTAGTCACCTGCATGATCTTCTTTTCCTGCAATGTTTTTAAAGTTTTCTTTCTCAGGGTCATTAAAAGTTGAGATTGTGTGGTAAAGGGTTATAAATTGTATGAGTATAGTAATAGGTAAGCTAAACAAGTATTGCTTAGAAATTCCAAGGTACAGAAATAATTTTATAATCCTGGCTCATGTTTTATGTAACGATATCCCTTGGGGAGTGTATAATTGAATGAGGAAAAGTTAAATTAGTTTTTATTTTCTCATTAAACAGCTTAAATTTAATAAATATCCAAGCTTTGAAAATTAAAGCCTCATAGCTTGAGTGTTTGGCTCATTCGGAACACTAATGCAATACTTAGCTTTGTGGTTTGTGATAAGGTCTGTGGCAGTATTGTCAGACAGAAGTTGACAAATATTTCCTTTATTATGTACCTGGTATCTCGCGTGATATCCAATTTTCTCAGGCCGCTCAAATTAAATACAGTCATGCACCAGGAAAGTTACTGCAACATAATATTCCATATTTATCTCATACCTAGTACTCTTCAACCTTTTAGCATGCAATTGTGAGTTTTAATGATCCTAATGTGGAAGGCTTTTGAAAATACAGAGGGAATGGGAGAAAATGCTGGAAACCCGCATTTTTTCCTTTTTCCACAATGTTTTCTAACCTACCAGACAAATTTCATCATTTGAGTCACATTTAAATTGCCATCTGCAAATGCTTTCAGTTTGGACAAGTCAACACTTTTCTCATTTGATAAAGTAGAGTTAAAGGCCTATCAGCAGCCAAAAGTAAACAACTCAAAATGCAGACAAATTTAATTCAACGTTTTAAATCATGTATATTTTTATGAGTGACTGTGTTACAATTCAGTCTGTCAGAGTTCCAGTTGCTGGTTGAAAAAATTGTACAATTGGAATTTAAGTTGCAAACACTGAGTCTGATTTTCAGATTCATTTTTCTGCTAAAGACTGGAACTTTGGCACTGTGACACATTGTCAGACTCATAAAACTTGACTACTACTTCACCCCTAAATTGTTTACCTTTGGCTGCAATAGGGCCTTTAACTCCTTACCACACAGCAAAACTTTGGACTCGTCCATAATGAAGGAGTTTACAGACAATTCAAATGGTTTTCAAATTATAGTATTTGTCCTTGAAGAAGTATAAAACTTTGTGCAAATAGGAGAAAATGCTGATTACCAGCATTTTCTCCTTTGGCCACAATGTTTTCAAAAGACTTTTTCCTCAGGGTTGTTGAAACTGGGGATTGTGTGGTAAAGGTTAACCAGAAATCTCTCCAAATAATTGAACAGCCTGGATAAAAGACCAGTCTATACGTTATGTTCAGTCTTATCTTGATCTACACCTTTTTTGTGCCTTATGTTACCCGTAGGAGTCTTAAGATTTTAATCAAGGATCCATGGGTTGGTTATGTTTCCATGGCAATGAAAACAAAGCTGCATAGAAAACTGTCATATTACTGTTGACACAGGATCATATCGCATATGTTATGATCACTAATTGCTTCCTTCAGATTAAAAGATGCAGTCAATTTACCCTTTTACTGCAGAGTAGAACCTTTTTCTCCCTTTGCCACATTTTTTTCAGATGTTGTCTATTGCAAAATAAAAATGTTGATATTATTTCTGAACCCTTGAAACATCTTTAACCGTTACTCAAAAGTTGCTGGTTACCAGCATTTTCTCCTTTTCCCACCATGTTTTCAAAAGCTTTCTCCTTCAGGGTCTTTAAAGGTCGGGATCGAGTGGTAAAGAGTTAATTGCTTTTTGGGATAGTGAAGGTCAAGATTAGACTGCACAAAAGATGCAGTCTGATCGTTGAGGTACAATGTCCGCTACTTTGCTGGATATTCGGATAAAATTAGCCTAGAAACTACGTATAATATCTGTGGCATTTATTAACTCTTTACCTCACAACAGAATTTTAGACTGGTCCAAATTGAAGGCTTTTGTATACGACAAATGAAATGTGGCACAAATGATATTATTTGTATCAGATAAGGTAGAAAACATTGTGGGAAAAGGAGAAAATGCTAGTTACCAGCATTTTCTCCTTTTCCCTCAATGTTTTCAAAGGCCTTCTACTTCAGGGTCATTAAAACTCCGGATTCAGTGTTGTAAAGGGTTAACTCTTAACCATTTTACCAAAATTTTAGACTTGCAGATGAAAATTTAAATGTGGGTCAATATATGAAACAAAATATATTGGAAAGATTAGAAAACATTGTGGGTAAAGAAGGAAATACTGGTTACCAGCGTTTTCTCCTTTCTCCTCAATGTTTTCAAAAGCCTTCTTTCATAGGGTTGTTAAAAGTCGGGATTGTTTGTTAGTAAAGGGTTGAGCAGCATAAGGGTAAATTATGTTGCTGCTGAATGAATGGACATGACATTTTTTTTGTTTCCAGGTTGAGGCAAATATTACAAACAGCTATTGCTGACTAGCCATTGCCCACATTTAATGTAGCTTGAGTAGTAGATCAAAGATAAGACTGAAAAAGTGTCCAGGGATAATAAATAAAACATTAAGTGCCATCCTCATGAAAGTTTACCTGGTGATATCATACAGATACTACTGTTCATTCAGTTTTAGGGCCCTGTGTGGCCTGGTGGTAAAGTGTAAGACTTGTGGCCAGGAGATCCTGGGTTTGAGCCTCACTGCATCCACTAGGTTTTTCATGGGAATGTCCTTGGGCAAGACACTTTAGAGCCCTAGCCCAGTACTGGTGAAACCCAGGAAGTGCATGAATATGCAAGTTGTCACAATGATACATCTTCGCAAGCCAAGGATACTAACTCCACTTTGTTCGTTACGTACTACCTTAGTATCCTTGGCTTGCGAAGATGACAGTGATATGACTGAAATAATGTTGTAACCATCATAAAAAACCAAACGAGCAATCAACCATTCAGTTTTAGGCTATGAGTCATGGTCACTGTTATGAAAAAAAGTTGGAGAAAATAGAATCTTCAAGAACTTGTTGTTATTGTTGTATTCAGGTGATTTCCCGCACTTGCACTGTCACCAGGAATTCCTTCCTGAAAGTTGATCTTATCGCATCTGAGAAGTGTTTGGTTTTGATGATCGCATGTCTTTATCATGGTGATACATTTGTTTATCTTATTACTGTGCACACAATCACGAATTTGAACAACCCTGAGAAAGAGGCCTTTTGAAAACATTGTGGAAAAAGAGAAAACTTTTTTAGGTATACTATGAAGACACTGGAATTTATTTACTGTCAGTTCTATTTCAACATGTGTAAACCATCGTTTTCAGTCATTGTCTTTTGTACAAGGTGCAAGACTTTCTGAAGCAGGAAAAAGTTGTTGTGCTTCCCCACCCTCTGTATCCACCTGACCTTGCCCCCTTGTTTCCAAAGCTAAAAAGATACCTTTCAAGTTGAAAATTTGTTCAGCGCAAATACCTTGGTTCTGCAATATTCCAGTGTCCTAATAGTATACCTAAAAAAGACTATGTAAATGCCTTCAAAGATTGGATCCAGACACTGAAACTTTGTATATATCTAATGCAGGTGAATACTTTGAGGGAACAAAATGCGAATTTCAGTGAAACCTATGAAGAATCAAATTATAAGTGCCTAGATGCATTCATATTTCAACACTCCTTGTACTGTGAAACAAAATAATGATGGCAAGAGTCCAACTTAGATTATCATGCTAGCAGACTTCCTTGATAGCTATAAACATTATGTCTGCACATGCACATTATAGACATACCATAAATAATCATCTAAGGCTCACCGGCGCTCACTTTTTCCAGTGGGAGTGGAAGATAAATCTGCTTATTGCATGTCAAAGTGTGCTTTGCAAGATAACTCTTGCTGTATAGAATACTCGCGTGATGTATGATAACTGCACCCTCACCCACCTCTTGGCCAATATGTTGCGTGTTTGTCACTTTATGTCTATATAAGACATCAGTTTTGATAGAAATTGTAGATTGCTCACTTTTGGTTTTACATACTTAGAAATGTCATCATTACCTTTTTGTATCACAACTCATGCCATACAAGGTAGCTTTTTGCAGACAGCCTAGATCAGTATCAGACAATATAGATCATGCAATCTGATCTTAGATCTAAACTATCTAATATTTTGTGAAAATTTTCATACCAAGATGTCTTGAATTGGCAACATTTGTGGCACCCTTATGTACTGAATATGTCTTTTCCAGTGATCTACTTACCACATTTTAACCCTTTACCACAAAATCCCAACTTCTATTGACCTTAATTAAAAGGGCTTTTGAAAACATTTGTCATTTGGTAAAGAGTTAAAAGGGAATGTTTCAAGCTTAAAAAATCTACAAAAGGAAAAGAAATACCTGATATTCTATCTTGATTTGATGATTGATGAGAACCTATAACATGGGTTTCAGTGAACTTATCAAATATTAATTACCCTTTCAGGAATAAAAAGGAATATTGTACTTTATTTCAGCCACCCATTGTCATCCTGAACTGCACAGTTTTAGAAGCCTGTAATTTGGAGGCAAAGGATGCTGATGGTAAGTGTAAAGCTGGCTTCTGATGAGGCTTTAAATTGTGTAACTCTTTACCATACAGTGTCACCTTTTAACCCTTAAAGCGCCGAATAAACCAAACAGACATGGTCAATTGAAAAATAAGACCAAAATAATTGCAATTTCATGGTTGCTTTTGTCTTTCAAGATTTAGTAAAGCAGACAGTGTAGATCAAGGATCAGACTGCACGTTGATCTTGATCTTGATCTACACTGGCCACAAAGGCAGCTATAGTCGTGAAAGGCACTTTAAGGGTTAATGACCCTGAGAAAGAAGCCTTTTGAAAACACTGTGTGAAAAGGAGAAAATGCTGGTAACCAGCATTTTCTCCTTTTCCCACAGTGTTTTCTACCCTATCAAAGAAAAATTGCAGCATTTGAACAACACTGAAATTGTTGCCTGCAAATGATTTCAATTTGGACAAGGCTAAAATTTTGTAGTGTGGTAAAGGATTAAATTTTAGTGAAAGCCCTTTGGTGTGGCAGTCATGCACCATGCTCAGGGCTTTTGTATGCACAAACAGCTTTGATCATGCTATTTGTGAAAGCAGTTTAGGTTTGATGTCAAGTTATCCACCATGGATCAGGTTAAAACATTGGATTCAATCCCAGCTGGAGGTACTAGTTACATGAGAGTGTACTTGGGCAAGGCACAGGTGAGCCCAAGCCCAATATAAAGGAAACCTACAGAGGACATGAATAGATGGGCTGTAAATGTGATGCTTTTTGGATAGTGTTGCTTTCTACACTTTCCTAAACTCTTTACCAAAGGACAAAATCCTAGATGTGTGCAAATTGAAAGCATTTTGCAGAGGACAAATTTATAGGCGCTTAAGTGATGGGATTTGTAGTTAACCCTTTACTACACAATCCCAACTTTTAACGACCCTGGGAACGAAGCCTTTTGAAAACATTGTGGGAAATGGAGAAAATGCTGGTAACCAGCATTTTCTCCTTTTCCCACAATGTTTTCTACACATCCCAAATAAGTTTCAATTTTTCATTCGCATTTATTTTGTCATCTGCAAACGCTTTCAATTTGGACCAGTCTAAAAGTTTGTCGTGTGGTAAAGAGTTAAAGGAGTAGAAAACACTGCTGGGAAAGGAGAAAATGACGGTTATTAGTGTTTTTAGTTCACCTGAGCACAAATTGCTCAAGGTGAGCTTTTGTGATTGTGCTGTGGCAGTTGTTCGTTGTGAGGTTGTCAACAATTACCTGGTGTGCACTTTAGAGGCCACATTTTCAGTCAAATACTGATAAAATTTGGTCAGAATCTTTGTTTTGAAAAAATTTTGGAAGAGTTTGAAATTGGGTCATATCAGGTAAAAAAGTAGGTCACTTGACCAAATCTTAGAAAAACCTAGGGTCAAAAAGTAGGTCACTAGGTCAGATCAGTTACTTATGAAACTTGGTTGGAATGTTTGTGTTGATATCATTGACATGACTGAAATTGGGTCATTTCAGGTCAAAAAGTAGGTCACTGAGACAAATCTAAGAAAAACCTTGTGTACACTCTAGAAGCCACAATTTTTGTCTGATACTCATGAAACTTGATCAGAATATTTGTCTTCATGACATCTTGGACAAGTTTGAAATTGGGTTACGTTGGGTCAAAAATTAGGCCACAGGAAATCCTAGAAAAACCTTATGTGCACTGTAGAGGTCACATTTTCAGCATGATACTCTTGAAACTTGGTCAGATTGTTTGTCTTGATGATTTCTTGGACAAGTCTGAAATTGGGTTACATTGGGTCAAAAAGTAGGTCACTAGGCCAAATCTTAGATAAACCTTGTGTGCACCATAGAGGCCACATTTTCAGTCTAATACTCATGAAACTTGGTCAAAATGTTTGTTTTGATGATATCTTGGACAAGTTAGAAATATTGCCATGTCAGGTCCTAAAGTAGGTCACTTACACTCATGTGTTGTACATCATTAAAACCAGGATCTCTTTAGCTTTACCAGCTGTAGATGACATAACTCAGGTGAGTACTTTAGGGCCAATGGCCCTCTTGTATTTTCTTTGGTAAAGAGCTAATGACCTTCAGGAAGAGGCCATTTTAAAGCATTGTTGGAAAAGAGAAAATGCTGGTAACTAGTGTTTTCTCCTTTTCCCACAGTGTTTTCTACACATTCAAAATCAGCAAGCATCCTTTGAGCTACATAAGAATCATCATCTACATCATGCTTTCAATTTAGGTGAGTCCAAATCTCTATCGTTTGGTAAAGAGTTAAAACAAAACACACATTTTTTAACCCTTTACCACACAGTTTAGTGTTTTAATGACCCTCAGGAATAAAGCTTTTGAAATCATCATTGGAAATGGAGATGATACTGATAATCAGCATTTTCTCCTTTTCCCACAATGTTTTCTCTCCAATCAGAGAAAAAATTTATAATTTTGCAACATTCAAATTTTCATCTGCAAATGCTTTAAGTCTTAAATTTTGTCGTCTTGTAAAGAGTAAGCCCTTTACCACATAATCCCGAGTTTTAACGAGGAAGACGCATTTTGAAAACATTGAGGGAAAGGAGAAAATGCTGGTAACCAGCATTTTCTCCTTTTCCCACAAATGTTTTCTATTCCATCAAAGACATGTTCCATTATATGAGTCACAATGAAATTATCTTCTGTAAAATTAATGCTTTTAGTTCTGACAAATCTCCATTTTGTTGTGTAGTGAGGATCAACTCTTTACCAAACAACTAAATTTTGGACTTGTCCAAATCAAGAGCATGTGCAGACCACAAATTAAATGTTGCTGATATGGATAAATCTGTCTTGGAAAAGCTAAAAAGACTGTGGGGAAAGGAGAAAATGCTGGTAACCAGCATTTTCTCCTTTTCCCACAATGTTTTTAAACGCCTTGTTGTTCAGAGCTGTTAAAACTTGGGATTGTTTGGTGAAGGGTCCAGCTAAGACATATTTCATGCATGATTTTGCCAGAAATTGTTTTCTTTTCCATTTGAGGTAATTTGAAATAATCTGTTCAGTTCCCTTAGGAAAAGATGGTAAAATTCTTTGTTTATAGAACTGTAGAATTTATGTGACATAGCAATATGTCTGCCAGTTGGTGATAGGAGAGATTTCACAGAAAGATAGATCATGCATTTGTGCATTTATTGACAGAGGTTTCATGGGAAAGATTTATCATGCATTTGTGAATCTATTGACAGATAACCTTAGGAAATAAATTTGCTGCAGATAACATCCCTTTTGAAGTATGGATAAAGTCAAAACAAATTATATGTTTACCAGTTGATCATTCTATATTTAGACACAGTGATGTCCCTTAATGACAATCACCCATTAATTAACGCTCCCACAGCTTTTTTCTAACTAGAAATAGGCCTTCGGGATTTAATCCTAATTTCTATAAAATTTGATGTCATTAACACCAGACTATCCAAATATACATACACTTCTGATATCATTATATCTTCTGGCCACAGAAAATTTGTCAAGTAATTTAGATAAACTTTAAGAAACAGAAAGACTGGTGTACAATATTAATCATGGATGTTATTTAATTTCCAAAAGAATCATGATTGGCAGTAAAATCCATGTTCTGCATTGGGTTCTACAGTGGGTTTCTCAAATAGTGATTGCTTTACAGTCGGCACTGACTAAAAGCCGGTGATGATGTTATCATTCTCTGAAATTCTATGTTGTTTTACCACTATTAATCCCCCGTTTGGAAAATGGAAAACTCCAGGGGCGTTAGAAAGAGACAATATGGCATATTTGAAGGACCAGAAGTGTTTCCTAGTGCGATATCTGAAGACAAGAGATCACCTGAATAACGATTACCATGACATAGTACATCTAGATCAAAGGGATATAAAAAGCAAAGGAAGCCAAGCAAATGTAAAATAACACTTTAATATCAACCGTTTACATTCAGGATAGTATGATACAGGACAGTATGATAAAAAGAATTTTCATGACAACTGAAACTAGAAAACATGTTTAGGAAAAGAAATATTTTGAAAGAAATAAAAAAGAAAAGCGTATCTACCTACTCTACTCTCAAAAGTATGTAACAGGAACCACATATATATTTTATTTTGGCCGTAATAACATGAATTTGTGTTTTATGCATAAATGCAAGGGCAATTTCTTCTTTTTTCACAATATTTGTAAAAAGTGTCCTAGTACAAATTCTAAAAGTTGTCCACCAGAGGTAATACATAAATTGATCAAAGAATAATTGCAGGTTTCAGTGACCCCTACTGCATGTTGGGTATCATGCCAGGCCGACGCCTACAGAATCAAGAAGGAGCAGAGAGTGGGAGCCTGGGATCATCTGATGAGGAATCTAGCCATTCCAGGGACAAGGAAAGGAAAGGGGGCTTCAAAAAGTTTTCTTTGAAGAAGAAAGACAAGTCTGCAGCTGTGAGGGATCTTCTGCCAGCAAAGTACATTCAAACAACTAGTGTCATGCCAAATACACTTAACCCTGTCTGGAACGAGAAATTCAGATTGTAAGCTGATATTTTGAGTATTTCCAGGCCTAGAATTGTTTGCTTTTTTTGACCTTTAACCCTTTGCCATATAACAAAATTTTAGACCTGCACATATCTACTATTTGAAGACAATAAAGTAAATGTGGCTTACATGATGGGATTTGTCTTTGAAAGTATATAAAACATTGTGAGAAATGGAGAAAAAGCTGGTTACCAGCATTTTCTCCTTTTCCAGCAATATTTTCAAAAGTTGTCTACTTGGGATTGTTAGAACACAGGATTGTGTGGCAACCCTTGTTGTCCTGAATAAATGAAATGGATCTATCCAGTCCCAGCTAAATATGTAGCTATTGCAATTTTAAGGCTGTCAGAATATTTGACAATTAGCAGACAGTCTAAATTTGAGATGAGACTGCACATTCTGTGTGGTCTGATTTTGATATATACTGTCTGCTAGCACAACTAAGACTGAGTTTAAGGATTAACTTTTAGCATGCCAAAGATAACATAATATTGCAACAGCAGACAGTCTAGATAATATCAGACTGCAGGGAATATGCAGTTTGATCATTAATCTACACTATCCATACTTTCAAAGACTGAAAACAGTCTTGAAATTGCTAGTTTAACCCTTAAAGTGCCTTTCACCATCATAGCAAGTGTAGATTGAGATCAGACTAGTCAAAACATGCAGTTTGATCTTTTATCTATACTGTCCGCTCTGCTGAAAGAGTATAGATAAAAGACAGCCAAAAAATTACAATTATCTATGTCAGTGCCCATCAGGTTTATTTGGCACTTTAAGGGTTAATTTATTGCCTACAGATATATCTTTTAAGTTACTTTTAGCAGTGAAGTGGCTAAACAAATTACCTTTTTTGCTATACTTATAATCTTCCAAAGGAAAAAGGGAAAGGAAAAAAAAAATATAAGAGGATTTCTCAACATTGTTTGCAAAGAGTATCTTCCTCAGCATCATTCAAACTTGGGACTGTTTGGTAAGGATCATGAAGGCCATTACAAAAATGAACCCTAAAATTTTGTGGTCTGGTGAGGAGTTAGAGGTTTTGATCATCTCTACATGTTTGTCCAGCCTGGGTCCGTATTCACCAACCATTCTTAAGAACGTTCTTAGTCTTATTCTTCAAAATTTTCTAAATTTTAAAGTAACACAACTTCTGATTGGCTAAACCAAATGGCTTAGCCAATCAGAAGGTGTGTTTTTTTCAAATTCAGACTCTGATGTTTTTGCTTGTAATTCCAGAGGGATTGTTTTGTACTGTCCTGTCTTACAAAAAGATGGCAATAACTGCAGTGGAAAATTGATTTTCGAAAGCAAGACAACAAAAATTGGACCTTCTATTAAAAAAATTAATTTGATTTTTTGTGTTTGATTGCCTGCATCATATTCTGATGTCATGATGGGGAATTTGGGAGATGCAAAGAAAATTGCCTAAAAAAGTTGCTGGTGATTTTCTATTGCTGAAGAAAAAAAATGTCTTTTTCATGCAGAAAAAAATCTCTTGCTTCCTCATCAGCAGATTAGAAAGTTTGAGTACAGTCAAACCCAATGTGCTAAGATAGTTAGCAATCACTAAGGAGTCATGACAATTTGGGTGTGTGTGTGAAAAAAAAAATCTTTGCTTAACTCATTACCGCATGAAAAAATTTTAGATTTGTTCAGACTGAATGCATTTCGGACGATAAATGGAATGGGGTTCAACTAATGGAATTTCTCTATGAAGGGGTAGAAAAGCCTTTGTGAAAAGGAGAAAATGCAGATTACCAGCATTTTCTCCCTTTCCCACAATATTTTCAAAAGCTTTTTTTCTGTGGGGTTGGCAAAACAGCCAGGGATTGTTCAGTAAAGGATTACTCGTTCATTCCAGACACAACTTTTCAGCAAATGGCTGCAAAAACATTCTTTAAAAAGAAGGGATGTTTTTATATGGCTAAAAGAGAAATAGCTTGTTGCAAGCAATCTCTTCATATGCAAAAAAATTAACTTTTCTTTCTGAACTAATGTCTTCAAAAGCACATTTTGTCTGCTACAAGATGCCAAGGCTCATCTGCATGAGGCAATGAATTTGTTTCATTCTTCATGTCCTTGACCTTTCAGCGACCTTGAAGATGTGTACACAGACAGACTTCACCTTGACATTTGGGACCATGATGATGAGTTTTCTGTAATTGAAGCTGCTAAAAAGCTGAATGAGGTCCAGGGGTTTAAAGGGCTTGGACGGTATTTCAAACAAGTTGCTCAATCAGCAAGGACTAGTAAAAGTAGTGGGAGCACTGTTGATGATTTTCTTGGCTGCGTGAACCTAGCGCTAGGTGTAAGTACATGATTTTTGACCAAACATTACACAAATAAAGGTCTTTGTGGGTTAGTTACAAATGGGCCATGCTCTGACAAAAGGGGGCTTAATGCATCTCCATGCCGCATGATACCAAGCAAGTCAGTATATGATCATTGATCCATAAAATCCATTCTGTCTAACATCCATCTGAACCATGCAGTAAACTGGTCCTTGGACATGTAATAAATTGACCGGTAGCAAAAAGTTTGAGCCCAGCTCAGCCTGCGCGGACTGTGCAGGCTGCTTGGTCGATACTTTTTGCAGATGCATGAACTGTTCACCACACAATCCCAACTTTTAACGACCCTGAGAAAGGTAGCATCAGAAAACATTGTGGAAAAAGGAGAAAATGCTGGTAACCAGCATTTTCTCCTTTTCCCACAATGTTTTCTAACCTTCCAAAAACAAATTTCAATTTTTGAGCCACCTTTATTTTGTCGTCTGCAAATGCTTTCAGTTTGGACTAGTCTGAAATTTTGTTGTTTGGTAAAGGGTTAAACCCCCTTTTCAATGAGCATGGTTCAGATGAATTCTCCCTTTGCCACATGCTTTAACTCTTTCAGCAAAGACATTAACTCTGCCTCTTTCTACAGCTGGAAATACACTTCAGTGAAATTCAGACAGAATCTTATCTTGTCTGCCTGACTAGACAAGCAGATGGTATAGATCCAAGATCAGACTGCATGTTCTGTGCAGTATGATCTTGATGTATGCTGTCTGCAAAATCCCATTTTCTCCTATGGCTCTGAAAGAGGGGGTTTGCTGCAGGTTGTCTGTATATATGTTTATATGCTAAAATAGTTTCAGGTGGTGTAAAACATTGCGCCACATTTTAGTCTTGTCCAACTTGAAGACATTTGCAGACGACAGATTAAAAGTTACTGAAGGATGATATTTGCCATTCAAAGGCTCAAAAAAAAAATTGTGGGAAAAGGGGAAATGCTGGTTACCAGCATTTTCTCCTTTTCCCACGATGTTTTCAAAAAGCTTCTCTCTCAGGGTCATTAAAAGTCGGGATTTTCTGTTAAAGGGTTAAGGGATTAACTCTTTACCAAATGATAAAATTTTGAACATCCAAATTGAAAGCAATTGCAGACGACAAATAAAATAATACTCAAATGATGGGATTTGTACCAAAAAGGGTAGGAAACATTGTGGGAAAAGGAGAAAATGCTGGTTACCAGCATTTTCTCCTTTTTCCACAATGCTTTCAAAAAGGCTTAAGTCAGAGGGTCGTTAAAACTCGGGATTGTGTTGTAAAGGGTTAAGAAACTCTACAGAGCCTAGATATTGTCTTCCATACAGTAGATCAAGATCACTGTATTTGTAAGGATTTTAGGGCTTACAAGCCTGTCTGGATCAATGCAATAAACGCAACTGACATTTTCAGTCTCGAAATAAGACCCAAATAATTACAATTTCATGGTTGTTTTTGCCAGTAGTGTTTGAGCAAAGCGGACAGTGTAGACCAAAGATCAGACTGCATGTTTTGTGCATTCTGATCTTGATATACACTGGCCGCAAAGGAAACTATATTTGTGAAAGGCGCTTTAAGAGTTAATTTCTCCTACAGGATATACCATCATCTGGTCATGACAAGTGGTACCAGCTTGAAGGACGCTCAGCAAAGTCCAGTGTTGATGGTCAGATCAAACTTAGGTTGACGCTTGCAACCAGGGAGGATCGGGGAATCCCAGAAGATGACAACTGGACTGATGTTCGACAACACGAGGACCTGATGGCAATTTTCATAGAACATGAAGTTAGAAAATGTCAGGTTTGCTGGATCAATGTTATACAGTAACAATAGTCCTTATCCTGAGACAGCCAAAGTAAATCCACCGACATTTTTTGTCTAGAAAAAAGACCAATATAGTTCTGTCACTAGGCATTTTTTACAAGACTACTATGTCACTAAAAGGCAGCCAGTGAAGATCTAAGATCAAACTACAAGTTATGTATGGTCTGATCTTGATCTACACTGCCTGCAACTTGAGTGCAGAAAGGCATTCTATTGATAAACCACTTTGTCCATTCCTAGAGAATTACAACTTTTTACATGAGTAATGGTTGAGGTTTCCTTGAAGCACTTATCTACAATGATTAATTTAGGTTTTAAAAATTTAACTCTTTACCAAACGACAAAATTTTAGACTAGTGCAAATTGAAAGCATTTGCAGACGACAAAATAAACATGATTGAAAAATTAAAATTTATTTTGGAAGGGTAGAAAACATTGTGGGAAAAGGAGATCCTTTTCCCACAAGGTTTTCAAAAAAGGTTTCTTTCACAGGGTCGTTAAAAGTTTGTACTGTGTGGTAAAGAGTTAACTCAAAACTAAACGTAAGGTATAGAAGTTGAAACTATTAAACAGTTGTCACGTAACTTTTCTTTAAGGCATAAACTTTGAAATCTTAGTTTTATCTATGTTGAAAGCAACTATGGATGACATACCAACTATGGATCAAATGATAGAATTAATTTGCCCTTGAAATGGTAAAAACATTGTGGGAAAAGGAGAAAATGCTGGTTACCAGCATTTTCTCCTTTTCCCACAATGTTTTCGATAGCATTCCTCCCTGGAACCATTGAAACTGGGGATTGTTTGGTACAGGGTTTGACCATTGAAACTGGGGATTGTTTGGTACAGGGTATAGAAATAGGTATTGTCTTTCATTAATACAGGAAGGATCCTACAAGTGGAATGGAGAGATGCCACAGGCTGCTGAAACTATCATACATCAACATGCTATTCAAGGGGACATAACTCAAGTACAACAGTCTGTGTGGTATGTGTTACAACATTTCTTGCACAGTTCACTTATTCATTCTTAGATTTCTTATGATAGGTCACCAACAAGTTAATTAACTCTTTACCAGAAGACAGTATTTCATACTTATGAGCAGGGCTCTGGCAAAGAGAGGCTTATTGCATTAATCTTTGTCATAAATATTTTAGCCAAAGTTAGAATTAGATTAACATGAAGAAATTCTGTTTGGTGTATTTGAGAATCACTGTAGCTGTTATCAATAAATCTGATAATGCTTTTGTAAGTTATCTGTGTACAATCTGTGATTTTTAGTTTCAAAGAAGGCCACATCCTTTATTCTGCAATCTTATACCAAGGATTCCACACATTTTTATAGCCTATATTTCAACTAACTGTAACAATGTTCCTTTTTTTCCCACAACCGTGATTTATATTGTTGATGCAATACTGCAGTAAAATGATGGCATACAGGACACTATATTCTGAGATACTTTAAAATAGAAATTATATAAAAATAAGCCATACTGCATGAAAAGGGGTTTAAATACATCTGCAGTAAAATGATGGCATACAGGACACTATATTCTGAGATACTTTAAAATAGAAATTATATAGAAATAAGCCATGCTGCATGAAAAGGGGGTTAAATACATCTGCAGTAAAATGATGGCACACAGAACACTATATTCTGAGATACATTAAAATAGAAATTACTCACATAAAAATAAGCCATGCTGAATGAAAAACTCCTATTGTCAGAATGCTTTCAATTGTTAATGGTTAAGGGCAATTAAACAAACCATTCCAAATGTTGATTTTAAATATCAATATGTCGAATTCCTAAACGAACAACAAAATTTCAGACTTGTCCAAATTCAAAGAATTTGCAGAAGACAAAAAAAATGAAACTCAAACGATGGTATTTTTTATCAGAAAGGGTAGAAAATGCAATGGGAAAAGGTTTTCCCAGAATATTTTCAAATGCCTTTTACCTCATGGTCATTAAACTTGGGATTATGTGGTAAAGGGTAAAATATATTTCAGTCGATGGATGGCTTATAGCAGAAAACACTTAGAACACCCTCTGGACTATCAACTATTGTTAAGTCTGTTGAAAGATTTGGATGGGCTGTGGGAACCAACATCACTCTCTAGAGAGGAGGTAAGAACATAATAAATGGAAAAAAAAAAGATTAGTCATGCTCTATTAAAAGGGGCTTTAATGCATCTGCAAAAAGTATCGACCTAGGTCAGCCTATGCAGTCCATGCAGGCTGGCCTGGATCGAAACTTTTTGCAATTGGTGTATTTCTGCATGTCAAAGGACCATTCTACCTCATGATTAAGTTGGTTGTAAGACAAAACGGATTTAAGGATCCATTATTTTGGATGACTTGCATGGTATATTACATCACAGAGATGCATTAAACCCCCTTTTACCAGAGCATGGCTCAGATGAAAGGCATGGTGGACAAGTTAACCCTTTCCCAAACGACAAATTTTGGACTGGTCCAAATTGAAAGAGTTTGCAGACGACAATTTTAAATTTGATGAAAATGGCAGAAAGGTCTCAAAAAGGGTAGAAAACACTGTGGGAAAAGGAGAAATTGCTCGTTACGAGCAATTTCTCCTTTTCCCACAGTGTTTTCTAAAGACATGTACTGCAGACACATGAAAACCAGGGCTTGTTTGGGAAAGGGTTAAGAGAGCAAGGCTTACATGATAAACCCTTTACCAAAGAACAAAAACTGTAGACTTGTAAGAATTGAAAGTATTTACAGACAGCATATATGGCCCATATAATGGGAAATATCTTTGAAAGGGTAAAAAAAGATTGTGGGGAAGGGTGAAAATTTTGAGAAAATTTTCTCCTTTGTCCACAATGTTTTCAGAAGCCTTCATTCCCAGGGTGGTTAAAACAAGGCATTGCATGGTAAAAGTTTAAAGAAAACATCACTACAAAATTCTATGTTTAGAGCCATTTCTCCATTTCTAACAATGTTTTCAAAAACCTTCTTTGGCAGAGAGGCCAAAGCAAGGGAATTGTTCTTTATCCAGTAACCACCCAAATAAATTATAACATTCCACGGCCCCCTCTGTACAGTGAGTAGCTTTTGATATCATTGTCATGGTGTGGGAAAAGGAGCCATTTGCTTATAACAAATTGACGTAATGAAAATACCATGAAATGTCTAAAATGATTTACACGAAAATACCAAGAACAGATAACTGGTTGTAGGAAGTTTGTATTGTAAGGAATATCCACTAAACCTTTGATACCTTAATTTTTCATCAGATGCGTCTGTTTACCCTGGTAAGAGATTGGCATATACTGTAGAATCACTAATTTTATTCTTGTTCACTATCAGGTTTCAACTGAGCATATAGGTCAGACAAAGTAATTTGTTTTGACTGTAATGGACATTAACCCTTTACTTCACAATCCCAACTTTTAATGACCCTAAAGGAGAGAGCTTTTGAAAACATTCTGGGAACTTTTCCGCCAATGTTTTCCACCCTTCCCAGAGCAAATTTCAATTTTTGAGTCACATTAACTTGGTCATCTGCAAATGGGTTCGATTTGGATTGGTTTAAAATTTTGTCATTTGGTAAAGAGTGAAAGTAAAACACAGGATTGATTGGTAAATGGTTAAGTAGAAAGTTATCAAAGAGGAATACATGCAAGATGCTTCTTAATTTTTTATTTTACAGTAAAATGGTTCGATATTGTTTTCACTTGTTGGTAAAAAGGGGTTGAAAACTGTAGAAAATAGAGAAAGAAAGAATTGTTTTTTCTTTAATCTCGCACAATAATTAATTGAATTAATGATTCTGCAGTATAAGATTGTTTCTAGAAATGGACTTTGCCCCTATCTTCTGAATGCCTTACTAGCTTGGCTGTTTCACTCAAGGTATTTTCATAGCCCTGTCTGTCTGCATTGTCATCATGTATGACATATTCTTCTATCTCTTGGATTACTGAAGTTTTTTACTTCAGCTTGGGCTGGTGGTCAGCTATCAACAGGGGAACCTATACAACAAGGGTAGATAACCCTGAAATATTTTTGATAGAGCTATGGTCCTTTTTCAACAGAGTTTTCATGGAAACAGCAGCTGTAGCCAAGCTGTAGCACTAGCATGCAGTGCTATGTTTAATCCACTTCACATGCACACATAGCATGCTACTGGCAACTTTTCTTACTATTTTTTCTCATAGTGTAGATAAGATCAGACAACAGAATTTAAAGACTGATATAGGACCTACACTGTTAACCCTTGATTGAGCAGCTTTCACAACTATAGTTGCCCTAACAGCCTGTGTAGATCAAGATCAGACTGCACAAAATGTTCAGACTGATTTTTGATCTACACTGTCAGCTTGCTGAGATATTCTGGACAAAAGTAACCTTGGAATTGCAATTATTTGGATCTTAGTTTTTAGACAGAAAATCCTTAAGTTGCATTTTACGGGTGCTCTAGGGGTTAATACCAGGCCAGACAATCTTAGAATTGGATAAATGTGATCTTTCTTACTGACAAAAAATATTCATTTCAGTTGTAGCTGACTTAGAATTCATTTTCCACAAACTTTGCAAAAATCAAATGATTTATTGCTAGCAGTGAGATCTGTTGTTTGTAGAGCACATTCATGATATTTATTATTACTGAGGTGAAATAGTATGAAATGATTTATCTGCACAATTTATGCACTCTTGTCACCTTGTATATAATATGGAAGTACCTTCTTTTTGAAGATGCTGTTATTGAAAAAACAATATCATCTGGTTTTCCATAGTTTCAACTCTTTACCAAACAACAAAACTCTAGACCTGTCCAAATTGAAAGCATTCGCAGAGGACAAATTAAAAGTAGTCCAAATGATGATTTCTATTTTTGAAACAGTAGAAAACATTGTGGGAAAAGGAGAAAAAGTTGGTTACCAGCATTTTCTCCTTTTCGTCGTATGTTTTCAAAAGCTGTCTTCCTCATGGTTGTTAATACAATAGGAATGTTTGGTAAAGGGTAAAAGTAAAAAAAATACATTGTAGATATTTTTGATTTGTAGTTATGTTAAATTTCGTTTTCAAAAACCCATGGAGTAAAAACGTAGAGCATTTATCCTAAACTTTAGCACAGGAAAAAAAATGCTGTTCGGTATGCACAGATGTTTAAAGCTTTATATTTCTAAGCACACTCTGTGTAATTTTTTTGCCTTTAAACCCTTTACCACACAATCCCAACTTTTAACGACCCTAGGGAAGAGGGCTTTTGAAAACCTTGTGGGAAAAGGAGAAAATGCTGGTAACCAGCATTTTCTCCTTTTCCCACAAGGTTTTCTACCCTATCAAAGAGAGGTATCATCATTTTAGCAACAGTGAATTTGTCGTGTGCAAATGCTTTCGATTTGATCCATTCCAAAGTTTTGTCGTTTGGTAAAGAGTTAAGTCTTAATAAGATCTTGCATTTTTCTGTGGTGGTAGTTGTTCAAGGAGACTAGACCAGGCTAACCCCTTACTAGACAATCCTGAGTTTTAAAGAATCTGGGAAAGGAAGGCT
This sequence comes from Tridacna gigas, assembly GCA_945859785.2. Taxonomy (NCBI): domain Eukaryota; kingdom Metazoa; phylum Mollusca; class Bivalvia; order Cardiida; family Cardiidae; genus Tridacna; species Tridacna gigas. The sequence continues at coordinate 42,150,234 of OX244030.2, read as the reverse complement.
TTCAAAAACATAGTGAAATAAGAAGAAAATTCTGGAAGCCAGCTTTTTCACCTATAACCTCAATGTTTTCTTCCCAATCAAAAACAAATCCAATTATTTGAACCACATCAACCCTTTACCACACAATCCGGACTTTTCACGACCATGAGAAAGGAAGCCTTTGAAAACATTGTGGGAAAAGGAGAAAATGCTGGTAAATAGCATTTTCTCCTTTTCCCACAATGTTTTCTACCCTTTCTGAAATAAATTTCAGTGTTTTAGTCAAATTTATTTTGTCATCTGCAGGTGCTTTCAATTTGAACTAGTCTAAATTCTGGCGTTTGGTAAAGAGTTAACCTTGTGTCTGCAAATTCTTTTAGTTTGGACACTTCTAAAAGTTTGTCCTTTGGTAAAGAGTTGGATGGAGTCTGCCATGAAAGGAAACAATATCTTGGATTACATTTGAAATATTTAAGGTGGTTTACACATAAAAATTTATCAAAATATTCCAAAAGCAATTACTACAAAAGCTTAACCCTTTACCAGACAACAAAATTTCAGCCTTGTCCAAATTGAAAGCATTTGCAGACAACAATTTCAGTGTGGCTCAAATGGTACAATTTTCTCTTGATAGGGTAGAAAACATTGTGGGAAAAGGAGACAATGCTGGTTACCAGCATTTTCTCCTTTTCCCATAATGTTTTCAAAAGGCTTCTTTCCCAGGGTTGTTAAAAGGTGTCATTGCTCGGTAAAGGGTTAATTTATAATAGCCTTTAACTCTTTACAAAACAAGCCAAACTTGTAACAACCCTGGGGAAAAAGGCTTTAGGAAACATTGTTGGAAAAGAAGAAAATACTGTATTGTTCCTTTTTATTGCTCCCCATCAAATTAATGCTCACCCAGCTTTTTTGTAACTAAAAACAAGCTTACCAGATGGCCAACCCATCGATAAAGTTGAAAAAATCAGCTGGAATAGACGTATGGCATCGACATAATCCTTAAATTACTTCAAAAATTGATGTCGCTAACACCTGACTATCCAAATATATTTACTCTTCCAACAACGTTTTAAACTTCCTGTAACACAAAGTGTTAACTTAAAAAAAAATTTAAGAAAGTGAAATTCCAAATGAATCATGATCAGTGGTAAAATTGATATTCTGCATTAAACACAGCTTGGGTTTCTCTAATGGTGATCACTTTACTGTAGGCACTGACTAAAACCCAGACAGTAACGTTATCGTCATCCTTGGAAAATTCTATGCGGTTTTCACTCTATTAACCTATTCCCTCCCTTCTCCCCTCCCCGGGGTCGTAAAATGTAACACCCCTGTGTGTGTTGAAAGGAGACAATAGGGTACTATAAACCAGAATTTTCTCCTGATCCACTCTATTTTCTACCCTTTCTTTAACACATTCTATCTTTTGATCCATGTTAGCTCTTTACCAAACGACAAATTTTTGGACTGGACCAAATTCAAAACATTTGCAGATGACAAATTAAATGTTGCAAAAATGATAATTTTTGTCTCTGATAAGGTAGAAAACATTGTGAGAAAAGGAGAAAATGCTGGTTACTTGCATTTTCTCCTTTTCCCTTAATGTTTTCAAAAGCATTCTTTTTTAGGGTCGTTAAAACTCAGCATTGTATAGAAAAGGGTTAATTAAATCTGTACTCTGCAAATGCTTTCAATTTGGGCAAGTCTGAAATTTTGCTGTGTAGTAAACAGTTAATTTATTTAAATGTTTGGTTTGTTCTGTTGACTGAAAACTCCTTTTCAGTATGCAGCACTGAAGAACCAAGATGTGTAACTCTCCACCAAACAACAAAACTTTAGACTTGTCCAAATTGAAAGCATTTGCAGACAAATTTAGTGTGGCTCATGTGATGGGATTTGTCTTTGAAGGGATTAAAAACATTGTGCAAAAAGGAGAAAATGCTGGTTATTAGCATTACTAGCATTTTCTCCATTTCCCAGAATGGTTTAACTCTTTACCACACGACAAAATTTTAGACTAGTCCAAATTGAAAGCATTTGCAGACAACATAATAAATGTGATTGAAAAATTGAAATTTGTTTTGGGGAGGTTTGGAAACATAGTGGAAAAAGGAGAAAATGCTGTTTAACAGCATTTTCTCCTTTTCCCACAATTTTTTCATAAGGCTTCTTTCGCATGGTCTTAGAAGTCGGGATTGTGTGGTAAAGGGTTAAAAGGGCTGCTCCCTTAGGGTTGCTAAAAATGGGAATTGTGTGGTAAAGGAATAAACAACTTGTAAAACTTATGGAAATGGCTGGTGACTGAATTAAAAGCTGTTTAGAAAATGCTAACAAACAAGCTTATGGTTCAAAGCTTAACCCTGTACTAAATAGTCCTTAGTTTTCAAGACCTTGAGGTAGGGGTTTTATGAAAACATTGTGGAAAAAGGACAAAATGCAGGTAATTAGGATTTTCTTCTTTTGCCATATTTTTTTTCTACCCTTTTAGAGACAAATTCCATCATTTGAGCCATCATAGACATTATCATAATGATGACAAAGGAATAGTTGGTTTAGACCTACATATTCATGTTACAGTTCTTGCAAATTATATTAATCACTGTCGATGATTGCTTCCAGAAACCTTAACTCTTTACCAGACGACAAAATTTTAGCCTTGTCCAAATTGAAAGCATTTGCAGACAACAATTTCAGTGTGGCTAAAATGGTGCACTTTTTCTTTGGTAGGGCAGAAAACATTATGGGGAAAGGAGAAAATACTGGTTACCAGCATTGTCTCCTTTTCCCACAATGTTTTCAAAAGGCTTCTTTCCCAGGGTTGTTAAAAGGCGGCATTGTGCGGTAAATGGTTAACCAGTCCATGTGCTGTGATGTGGGTAGTCAAGAAAGTTGAAACCATTCATCACAAGATTTGAGCCACAGCATTTGTTGCGTGAGGCTGATACTCTACCACCACACCACTGTCTCCCAAAAGGGAATAATCTTTTGATTGATTGATTCGTAGTTTTATAAGGTCCCTCCGTGCTCTATGCATATTTGGCATGGATCCCAGGATGCAAACCATATTCCTGTCAAAATGTAGTTTAGATTTATCAAAAAGGATTGATTTTTCAGTTTCGTAAGGGTTATTTTCCCAGAAATCAAGTTCCAAACTCTCAATTTTGGTTCCGAAGATTATGTGCACAGATGCTAATTCTGTGCAAAAACAGTGCACATAATAATACTGATAATACTTTGTGTGTTGTAATAGTTGGAGGCAGACCCAACTATCAATTGATGAGTGACTAACTTGTTTATATATGAGGTTGAATAATCTTTTTAAGATAAATTTATGCTTTAACCCTTTCCCAAACAAGGCCTTTTTGTTTAGAAAGGCCTACCCTTTCTACCCTTTTTGAGACCTTTCTGCCATTTTCATCAATTTAAAATTGTCGTCTGCAAACTCTTTCAATTTGGACCAGTCCAAAATTTGTCGTTTGGGAAAGGGTTAATAATGCAAAGGCTAGCTTTCTACAACTCCTTTGACAGTGTAGGTCAAGATCAGACTACATATTTTATACAGTCTGAAGCCTTTTTAGCTCACCTGAGCACAAAGTGCTCAGGATGAGCTATTGTGATCACTCACCGTCCATCGTCGTCCGTCCGTCCGTCCACATTTTTTTGTTTATGCTCTAGCATCTACAAATATTTACCAATCAGCACCAAACTTGGTCAAAATGTATATGACCATAAGATCTGGGATTAGTTCGATTATGGGTGTAATCGGACCAGAACGACTGGAGTTATTTACCCTTGAATTAGAAAAATTGCTATATTTGACTTTGTTTACACTCTAGCATCTACAAATAATAACCAATCAGCACAAAACTTGGTCAAAATGTATATGACCATAAGATCTGGATTGAGTTCGATTATGGGTGTAATCGGACCAAAATGACTGGAGTTATTTGCCCTTGAATTAGAAAAATTGCTATGTTTGACTTTGTTTACACTCTAGCATCTACAAATAATAACCAATCAGCACCAAACTTGGTCAAAATGTATATGACCATAAGATCTGGGATGAGTTCGATTATGGGTGTAATCGGACCAGAACGACTGGAGTTATTTGCCCTTGAATTAAAAAAATTGCTATATTTGACTTTGTTTACACTCTAGCATCTACAAATAATAACCAATCAGCACCAAACTTGGTCTAAATATATATGACCGTAAGATCTCGAATGAGTTTGATTGTAGGTCTAATAGGACCAGTTATTGCTGTGTCATGGAAAAAGGGGGCTTGATGTATATTTTCATTGTGGACCAATATCTCTTTAACTACAGGACAAACTGTCATGAAACTTCATCTTCTTATTGTTTATTGCAAGCCACAGACAATAGTTATTTGTTTTTATTTCATGAAATGCCATGTCATGAAAAAAGGGGGCTAAATGTTTAATTTCGTCATTGACCAATGACCATCTGTTTGTCCATCTTTCAGGACAGATATCTACTAAAATCCTTGACAAAAATTAATAGAAATTCATGCAGGTGTTCCTAATGATGTCTGCTGATATTTATTGTTTTTTTTTTTTCCTTTTTGATATCAAATACTGTCTCATAGGAAAAAGGGGCTTCATGTATATTTCTGTTAAGGATCAATATACATGTATCTTCAACTCAAAATCCTGGACAAAAATTTGTGAAACTTCATACATGTGTTCCTTATGATAGTCCGCCAGTATCATTAGTTTAGCTTTTTTGATTAAATGTCATGTCATGGAAAAAGGGGGCTTCACATATATTTTCATTATGGATTAATATCTCTTTAACTACAGGACAAAATGTTATGAAACTTCATCTTTATGTTGTTTATCACAAGCCACAGACAATAGTTAGGCCTATTTGTTAGCTTACCTGAGCATGAAGTGCTGGGTGAGGTATTGTGATTCGTCGTTGTCCAGCGTCTGTCTTTCCACAATTCCTTTAAACATCTTCTCCTCCTAAACCAGTCATGTTGAAACTTGACAGGCATATACCTTGTGTGAAGTTCTACCAAAGTTGTTAAAAGAATTGAATTAACCCTTTAACTCCAGGGGTCACAATTTTGGGCAAAATTGTATATAGAGCAAACTTTAAAAATGTCTTTGTCTGAAACTAGAAGGCCTAGAGCTTTGATATTTGGTATGTGGCATTTCCTTGTAGACTTCTACCAATTTTGTTCAAATGATGCCCCTGGGTCAAAACAGGACATAAAGGTATACAGCATGAACTTTTAAAAGTCTTGTTCTATTTAACCCTTTACCACACAATCCCAAGTTTTAACACCTGTGAGAAATAAGGCTCTTGAAAATATTGTGGGAAAAAGAGGAAATACTTGTAACCAGCATGTTTTCCTTTTTAGCTCACCTGAGCACATAGTGCTCAGGGTGAGCTATTGGGTTGATCGTTGTCCGGCGTCCGTCCGTCCGTCCGTCCGTCCGTGAACAATTACTTAAAAAATCTTCTCCTCTGAAACCGCCCAACAGATTTCAATGAAACTTCACAGAAATGATCCTTAGGTGATGCACTTGCAGAATACTTCAAAGATTTGAATTCCATGAAGAACTCTGGTTGCCATGGCAACCGAGAGAAAAAACTTTAAAAATCTTCTTGTCCCAAACCGTAAGGGCTAGAGCTTTCATATTTGGCATGTAGCATCATCTAATAGCCCTCTACCAAAATACTTCAAATTATGGTGCTGTTGTTGAAATTGGCCCTATGTTGTTGGTTCTCGGATTTCACGTAGAGATAAAGAGGGAAATCTTTAAAAATCTTCTTGTTTACACTCTAGCATCTACAAATATTGACCAATCAGTACCAAACTTGGCCACAATGTATATGCCCATAAGGTCTCGGATGAGTTCGATTTTGGATCAAATCCAATCAGAACATCGGGAGTTATTTACCCTTGAATTTGCAAAAATTACTGAATCTGACTTTGTTTACACTCTAGCATCTACAAATATTACTCAATCAGCACCAAACATTGTCAAAGTGTATGTGATCATAAGATCTCAGATTATTTCAATTATGGATCTAATCGGACCAGAACTGTCTCAGTTGTCTGCCCTTGAATTAGAAAATTTGCCATATTTGACTTTGTTTACACTCTAGCATCTGCAAATATTGACCAGTCAGTACCAAACTTGGTCAAAATATATATTCCCATAAGGTCTCAGAAGAGTTCAGTTATGGGTCAAATTGAACCAGAACATCCAGAGTTATTTGCCCTTGAATTGGACAAAATTTCCATATTTGACTTTGTTTACACTCTAGCATCTACAAATATATACCAATCAGTACCAAACTTGGTAAAAATTTATATGACCATAAGATCTTGGATGGGTTTTGATTATGGGTCTTATTAGACCCAAACAACATGAGTTATTTGCCCTTCAATTAGAGTTGCTGTATTTGACTTGGTTTACTCTGTAGCATCTACATGTATATATAATGCAAACTGAAAAATCTTTATGTTTAAACCCAAAATGCCTAGAGCTATGATACTTTGCATGAAGCATCACCTTGTGGACCTCAAGAAATTTTGCACACAAGATGCCCCTGGGATCATTACAGGTCCAGCGACGGGGCTTAGACGTTTGTACTTGGGTATCTTTCGTGCAATTATAAGAAAATTTTCTGGGTAACCAAAGGCCTAGACCTCTGTTAAATTTGTGAGTTGTCTCTCTTTCATAATCATTTGGCCTTGAACTTCAGTATTTGGTATTTATCTTCATTGTTAACCTGTACTGCTTAGTACACAGGTGAGTGATATAGGACCATCATGGTCCTCTTGTTTATCAACCAGTCCAAAGTTCTTTCATAAAGTTGTGCCTAGTGCTCAAAAGATTAACCCTTTACCACACAATCCCGAGTTTTCACAACCCTGAAGGAGAATGCTTTTGAAAACATTGTGGGAAAGGTCCCAGAAAATGCTGGTGACCAGCATTTCTCCGTTTCCCCCACAATATTTTCTATCTTTTATAGGACGATTTTACCATTTGAGCAATTATTTGTCATCTGCAAATGTTTTCAGTTTGGACCAGTATATACATGTGTGATTTTGTTGTTTGGTAAAGAGTTCATTAATATCTGGGTCAATAAGACAAATAAACAAGGGGATTTATGGTGCAGGAATAGCTTGGTGTCCATAGAGATGCCAGCCTGCTATGGGGAAAAAAGAAATGTGTTTAAACAAGTAATATAATTGTATGGTTAAGATAAAAAATCTAGAAACACAGGAATTAAGACATAATCTGAACCTTCTCAGTTCACTTGATTCTATTGACAGAATAGCACAAGTTTAATTCTTTTACCAGATGGCTAAATTTTAGACTTGTTCATGTGCAAAGCATTTGCAGCTGACAGATTAAATTGACAAATCAAATAACGGAAATTTTCTTTGAGAAGGTTAAAAAAAAAAAAACATTGTGGGAAAAATAGAAAATGCTGGTGACCAGCGTTTTTTCCTTTCTTCAGAATGTTTTCAGCAGCCTTATTCCTCCGATAAAACTCTGGATTGTGTGGTAAAGGTCTAAACTGAATAGAATATAATATTGAGTTTGATATTGAATACCCACAGTCCTATTGGATATTGAGTACCTTTTAGCTAACATGGTATCAAATTTGCAACAATTTGGTTTCGGTATCGCTTGATGGTATATAGGGAAATTATGTTCTTTTCTGAGACCACAAGTCCAAGAGCTTAACCCTTTACCACACAATCCCAAGTTTTAACAACCCTAAGGAAGAGGGCTTTTGGAAACATCATGGAATTAGAGAAAAATATTGGTAATCAGCATTTTCTCCTTTTCCCATAATGTTTTTTACCCTTTCAATGACAAATCCTGTCTCTAAGCAACAGTTAATTGGTTGTCTGTAAGTGCTATCAATTTTGATGTCAAAAATTTTGTCATTTGGTAAAGGGTTAAATATTTTTTTCATGCAGCATCAGCAATGAGTTGTTTCAATCTGAAAATGCTACATGAATCGATTGAAAATTTTCATTCAATAGTAAAAACTCAAATATTGCAAATTCAAAGTTCTGCACACCTGAGAAAAATCTGTAAGCATATTGGACAGTATAGATCATCCTCTGCAGTCTGATTGTGATCTACACTGTCCGCAAAAGCACATTTGGTTGTGCCTAGCAGCCAAAAGGATAAGAAATGTTGGTGGCTACAGCGTGTATGTTAACATTCATACAGGCATCATGTAATTTCCTGTGCTTGCTTTTGGCGACAGATAAGGGCAAAGTCGTATGGTTATTATGCTGGAGATTGTAGCAAAATCATGCAGTTTCCACACTGAGATGGCAAGGGCACCATGCAGCAACTTTTAGATAGCCACACTGCTTGGGCCGTACAATTATCTCATGAGTTTTTGGACCAAAATGACCTTATAAAATGGCACGTTGTTCAATAATGATTTATGGCAAGGCCCTCATGCGGTGCTGTGTGGAAATAGTGCGATGGTATCATGATGTGTTTATGAGCTATATGCTTGTGACTTTTAAATATTTATCATTGTACAGAGTTAAATGAAATTGCACAGGCTATGGCACCAGTGAATCTATATGATAATCATACGACTGCCATATAGTGGCAGCAGGGTATGAGGAAACCGGGCTGTAAACTCATCGTAGGCCAAATGTAGTCCAGGCAATAGTAATAGTTTTCACTAAATAAACCTGTTGGGTGCCATGGCCAGCTCAGGGATGGGCTTCTTTTTCAGATGTACTTACCACGCATATATAAACTATATTGTTTCATCTTTGATGTTAACTTTTGGCTATTTTGTGAGAAGCTTTTGCCAAAGACAGTCTGTAAATTGCAGCAATTCATCTCTTTTTCGTGACTGGTAATATTTACCTTATTCATTTAGTAACTAGTAAGAGGGCTTAACATTGAATATTTATGGAGACTGAAAGTGACAATTTAGGAGGGGAAGACACTAAATGTATGAATAATTCATGGAACAAATGCCGTATTTGATTTCTCAAATAATGGGTTCTTCGACACTAGAGTAGGAAAATATTTGCCCTGATTTGGCTTTTTATTGTTCCATGTATAACGGGAAATTATAAACCATTGTGCATTGGAACAGAAATGATCAATCTTTCATAATGAAAGCGAATAACATGGGAAAAAGGTGCAAGTAAAAAAGCAAATTGGTTGAACCCTTTTCCCGCAATCTCAAGTTTTAACAACCTTGAGGGAAGAGACTTTTCAAAACACTTTGGGAAAAGGAGAAAATGCTGGTATCCAGCATTTTCTCCTTTTCCCACAGTTTTTTCTGAGAGTTCCATCAGTTGAGACACATTTGATTTGATGTCTGCAAATGTTTTCAATTTAGATAAGTCTAAAATTTTTTCTTAACAGGATTGTTTTATTACAAAAGAGGGACTTGATTCTTTACCAGATGACAAAATTTCACCAGGAAAGCATGGATAGGTGCTCTGGCCACTGCGATATAACTGAAATAATGTTGAAAACAGTATTAAGCACCACAAAAATAATCACCCGTTTTTTTACAAAATCATGGAAGGGTACTTTATCAAAATTATTCAACCTTTTACCAAACAGTCCCAAATTTTAATGTCGCTGAGGAAGTCAGGCCATTTGAAGCATTTTGGGCAAAGGAGAAAATGCTATATCAAGCATTTTCTCTTTTTCCCGAAATGTTTTCTACTCTTTCAAGACAAATCAGATCATTTGTACTACACTTTATTTTTCACCTACAAACACTTTTGTCATTCAATAAAGGGTTAAATTTTGTCCTTAGACTAAATGATGGCCATTCCCAGAGGTCACATAAGATATACCAGGAAAGCTTTACTTGGGGGGGGGGTTGTTTCTGAACCACAAGACTTAAAGTGTTGATGTCATATCATCTACATTGTGACTCTTTTTGACCCTTTACCAAGCAGTCCCATATTTTTACGTCCCTGAGAAGGAAGCCTTTTGAAAACATTGTCGGAAAAAGAGAAATGCTGGTAACTAGCATTTTCTCCTTTTCCAGCAATGTTTACTAGTCTACCCCTCCTAAACCGAATTTCAATTTTTGAGTCACATCAATTTCGTCCTCTGCAAATGCTTTGAATTTTGACAAGTCTAAAATTTTGTCGTTTGGTTAAATGAGACTGTTCAACTTTTGTCAATTTAACTCTTTACCAAACGACAAAATTTTATACTGGTCTAAACTGAAAGCATTAGCAGACGACAAAATAAAGTTGACTCAAAAATTGAAATTTGTTTTTGGTTGGATAGAAAACATTGTGGGAAAAGGAGAAAATGCTGGTTACCAGCATTTTCTCCTTTTCCCACAATGTTTTCAAAAGGCTTATTTCATAGGGTCGTTAAGACATGGGATTGTGTGGTAAAGGGTTAACTCTTCATCAAACAACAAAATTTAGGACCCGACCAAATTAAAAACATTTGCAGACAAAAAAATTAGATGCGGCTAAAAAATAATTTCCGTCTTTGATAGGGTAGAAAACATTGTGGGAAAAGGAGTAAATGATGGTTACTAGCATTTTCTCCTTTTCCCACAGTGTTTTTAAAAGCCTCTTTTTTTTCAGGATCATCAAAACTAGGGATTGTGTGATAAAGAGTTAAGGTTGTAGAGACAATGGTGATGTCAGTATGTTCATCTAAGTTTAAAGATTAGCAATCTAATATAGACAGGAAAGTGGAGTGATGCATCTTGGGAGATCCACACTTTTGTTTTACTCTTTACCACACAATCCCGGCTTTTAACAACCCTGAGAAAGAAACCTTTTGAAAACATTGTGGGAAAAGGAGAAACTGCTGGTAACCAGCATTTTCTCCTTTTCCCATAGTGTTTTCTATCCTTTCAGAATCAAAGAGCAAAATTTCAACCGCATCTAAATTGTCGTCTGCAAATGCTTTCAATTTGGACGACTCTAAATTTTTGTCGTTTGGTAAAGAGTTAACCTATTACCACACAATCAAAGTTTTAACAACCCCAAAGAAAAAACCTTTTGAAAACATTGTGGAAAAGGCAGAAAATGCTGGTAACCAGCATTTTCTCCTTTTCCCACAATGTTTTCTGATGTTTCAGAAACAAATCCAGTTAATTGAGCCACATTGAATTTGTTGTCTGCAAATGCTTTCAATTTGGACCAGTCTAAAATAGTGTTGTTTGGTAAAGAGTTAATCACTTTACTCTGTACACAGTAACAAATTTAAACTTGTCCAAATTGAAAGCATAAATTATGCATATGACAAAGTAAATTCTGCACAGATTAGGACAATTTTCTTTGGAAGGGTAAAAAACGTTGAGAAAAGGAGAAAATGTTGGTTTCCAGCATTTCCTCCTTTTCCTACAGTTCTTAAACATCCTTTTCCTTGGATCATTAAACCTTGAGATTGTTTGGTAAAGGGTTAACTCTAACGATGACAAAAATTTTTAGACTTGTTCAAATTGAAATCATATGCAGACGACAAATTAATTGTGGCTCAACTGATGGAATTTGTCGTTGAAAACTTGGAAAATGTTCGAGAAGGATAAAATTTTGGTTTCTCCTCTTCCAACAGTGTTTTCAAAAGCTTTCTTCCTAGGGTTGTTGAAACATAGCATTGCTTGGTTAAGAGTTATCACTCTTCTTTATGGAAGAAATTTGCAGCAGAAACATTCCAGGGGGCTATTTGAGAATCTCTGCATAGAGTTATCCTAATCAAAGCTCTGAAAGTACTGACAGACTAGCAAATGTCAAATAAGCTATCTTGGTTGGTCCATACAAGATTGAAGAAAAATGGTCCAATCCAGTTACTAAGTCTGATTATGTTCAATCTAGTTATTAAGAACAGTCTGCTTTGGCCCAGTCCAGTCCAGTTTTTAAGTTCAATCTGGTTTGATCCGGTTACTTTACCCACTGCTCATAGCCACTTACCAGTCACTGTATGAAAAACTATGAAAAAAATAATGTTTATTGATCTTTAATTAAAAAAAGGAAATAAAGAACATTAATTTGGTGATCTGCCATTTGATTCCTTTATGGAGTTCTCTTTTTGATGAAATTTCCATGTTGTTCCCTTTTTAGCTCCACTGGCCAAAGGCCAGTGGGCTTATGTCATGGCCCGGTGTCCGTCGTGCGTCCGTCTGTCCGTCCGTCCGTTCGTCCGTACGTTAACTTTTATTTCAAACATCTTCTTCTCTGAAACTACCCATCCAATTTTCATGAAACTTCACAGAAAATGATCCTGCCATGGTCCTCTTCAGAATTTCTTGAAAGAATTTGATTCCTTCAAAAACTCTGGTTGCCATGGCAACAAAACTGAAAAATATTGGAAATCTTTAAAAATCTTCTTGTCTGAAACCATAAGGCATAGGGCTACCAAATTTGGCATGTAGCTTTGTGTAGTAGACCTCTATCAAGTTTCTTCAAATTATAGCCCTGGGGTCAAAATTGGCTCTGCCCCAGAGGTCACAAGTTTTACGTAGGCTTATATAGAGAAAACTTTAAAAATCTTCCTCTATCTAGCCATAAGGCCTAGAGCTACCAAATTTTGCATGTAGCTATATCTAGTGGGCCTCTACCAAGTGGGCCAAAATTTTAGCTCTGGGGTCAAAGTTGGCCCCACCGCAGGGGTCACAGTTTTTACATGGGCTTACATAGTGACAACTAAAGAAATCTTCCTGTTTTGATTTTTTTTTCGTAATTAGCCTTGCATCAGGGGTCTTATGTTTTACAGAGGCTTCTTATGGACAAAATTTGAAAATCACCTCATTTATAACCATACAGCATAGACTTGTATTATTTTGGCATGTGGCTTTATCTTGTGGACCTCTACCAGGGTTCAAGTAATTATAGCTCTGGGATCAAAAATGGCTTTGCCCTGCGGGTCTCAACTTTCACATGGGCTTTTACAGAGAAAACTTTGTAAGTCTTCATTTTGAAACCATTTGGCTCAGAATTGAAATGTTTAGTATTTATGGTTTATATTTATAAGCCAGTGGAGCGATACAGGGTCATCATGGCCCTCTTGTTTATTGGTTGGACGAACTTGTAGCTTGACAGGACCAACAACATACACGAAAAACACAAGGATGAAAAAGGTTGCATTGTTATAGGTAATGATGACCATGATTTGCATAGGTGACTGACTTTATTTATGTAAAAGCAAGCATCTTGTGTTTTATCTATGACATCATGTTTAGTCTATGACTTGGTATGTAGGCATTGTTTCAAATTTGACTGGTGGAGAGTTGATTTTATGACTACTCTTTACAAGATGACAAGATTGTAGACCTCACAGTCCAAGTTGACAGCACATGAAATGGCAAATTAACTCTTTACCAAACAACAACATTTTACACTGGTCCAAATTGAAAGCATTTGCAAAGTAGCAGACAGTGTAGATTCAAGATCAGACTGCACATTCTGTGCAGTCTGATCTTGATGTACACTGTCCGCATAAACAACCTAAGTCGTTTCCAGCACTTTAAGGGTTAAACCTGACTCAAATGATGGGTATGTCTTTGAAAGGATTTGGATGAAATCTCTTCTTTGAAATCTATGAACAGGTTGTCCTGATTGCCAACATAGTCAGAGCTACTACTTCACTTTTTGTAATTGACACTGTCTGTTTCAGCCTAAAATCTATGGTGTCCTCAGAGCACACTTCACAACTATAGTAGTCTTTGCAGCATGTGTGGATCAAGATCAGACCAGACAAAATGTGCAGTCCAATCTTTGATCTACTCTTCCTGCTTTGTTGAAATACTATAGGCAAGAGCATTCTTGAAACTGCAATTATAGGTATCTAATACATCTGGGCTGAAAATGTCTGTTGGGTCAATTTTGCCTTCATGTTAATAATCAATTTGCCATTTTATTTATAGGAAGAATGTTTAGCAGAATCATTCAACAGTTTTATTGACCACTGCCTTGTGTTAATCCGCAAACAAAGGGAGGTGTTTCCAACCAATAACCGCAAAGCGTTAATGCGAATTGAGGGCATGTTACAGTGCTTGGCACAGATTTATCAAATGAAAGTTTTCAGGCGTACTTGTCCGTTCCAGAAAGAACTCCACCCTGAAGTCACTTCAGTCTTGAAGGTAACTTGAAATTAATCTTGTAAAACCTTTCAATAGTTCATCATTTCCTGAAAAGTTTGTTTTGTCTTGCAACAAATATCTTTTTAAATGTTTTGTGAAAGGCAGAAATCATGGAAAGTTAGTAGTTGTTACAAGGAATATGAAGCCATTTGGATCATGCATTGTAACAGATATGGCAAAGAGGAGAAGGTTGCGGAGCAATTTGAATTATACTGTTATAGCTGCTAATTTAAAGCTACACGCATCTTCAGTTATTTGACTTGTTTTTTTTTTATTCACAAATTACAAACTGAACTGAAAAGAAAATTGAAAAGAAAAGGCATAACAGTGGATGATAGTAATTCTATTACTGAGACAATTAGAGACAATAATTTATTGTAGCTGAAGCAGAATTTCTCATTTCAAATGGTTTCTCTGTTATTTGCATTGTTTTCAAAAGCTGATTTGGGAAAATTAATGCAGTTACATGTATGCCTAAATCAAGTTAATCCATTCTGTCAGAAATACCAGTTTATATGCATACTGTTGACAGCTGATGGAAAAAGATTGTGAGGAAAGGAGTGGTGGCTTTTAACAGGCAATTGCTCCTTTTCTCTACATGTTTTCCAAACAGCTATACTCCCTTTTATTTTGTCCTGAATGTAGCTCTAGAACTGACTGATAGAGTAATGGATACAGAGTAAACTCTTCACCAAGCTCTGAAAGTTAAGACTTGTTTATATGGAAAGCACTTACAGACAACAAATTATGTGTGGTTCAAATTATGACATATGTCTCTGAAAGGGTAAAAGCTATGTGGGAAAAGGAGAAAAGGATGGTTACCAGCATTTTCTCCTTTTTCACTTGATGTTTTCAAAAGCCTTATTTCTCAGCGCTGTTGGAACCCAGGAGTGTTTTAGTAAGAGTCCAAATATGGCTTTATAGCTATTGACTTTTCCAATGGTATTTAA
The DNA here is from genome assembly GCA_945859785.2 of Tridacna gigas. NCBI lineage: Eukaryota > Metazoa > Mollusca > Bivalvia > Cardiida > Cardiidae > Tridacna > Tridacna gigas. The sequence continues at coordinate 42,135,199 of OX244030.2, read as the reverse complement.
TTACAGAAAAGTGCATGTGATTGGTATGATCGAGTCAGGAGTCGATGTCGACACACCAACCGTGCTGAGTCAGACGAGGATATCATTCATGGGTTGCTAGAATTGACAAATGCACTGAATGTTGACATGCATCATGCTGTAATTTTCTATACCAGACTGTATGAACAGTAAGTCCTCCACTGATATATAATTTACTCTGAGCTTTTTCCTTGTTCAACCCTTCATCAAACAACCCAATGTTTAAATGACCTGGAGGGAAAAGGCTTTTGGAAAACATCGGAATATGAGAAAATGCTGGTAGCCAGTACTTTCTCCCTTTTCCAGAATGTTTTGTACCCTTTCAAAGACAGATCCAATCATTTGAGACACGTCTAATTGAATGAAGTTGTTTGCATTGAAAAGCATCCAGTGGCCTGGAGAGAGTGTGGTGTATAGAAATGACTTAAGAAACATGAGAAATTCATGGATAGTTGGGCTGGCCACAGTGACATAACTACAACACTATATAAGACAGTCTGCAATATTTCGATTAAAGGAAAAAAAGTGAGACCTTAATTTAACTCTTACAAACTGTATTTAACCCTTTACCAGCCTTGTCCAAATTGAAAGAATTTGCAGACGACAATTTTAATGTGGCTCAAATGATGCAAATTTCTCTTCAGAGGATAGAAAACATTGTGGGAAAAGAAAAATGCCGGTTACCAGCATTTTCCCCTTTTCCCACCATGTTTTCAAAAGGCTTCTTTTTCAGGGTCGTCAAAAGGCGGTATTGTGCGGTAGAGGTTCTCTAGGTTCTATAATGTCATTTTACAAAATAGAAAACTCAAAATTTTAATATTTTTTACTGATTTCAGAATATTGGAAGTTCAGTATTTCAAAATAATCTACAGGCAAGTTGAAAAAATGGTGAGTATGAGTATTTCATTATATTGTGTTTTCTTCTTTTGAGCTCAATACTCATTTTACCTGAAATGATGTGAAAACGGGGTAATTTGAGTAAAATACAAGGTAACTAGGTCATATAAGAAAAAAATATGTACTGTACTTTGTACAGCTCTCTCAAAGGTATACAGGTTCAAGTGAGCAATACAGGGTCATCATGGCATAATCAAGTAAGACCTTTACTGTGACAGTGATAGGCTAAGCTTTGATTCCATTTGAGAATGGTACTACACACACGTTTTCTCCAGATATTTTCAGGATCATTTTTGACTTGTTATACATAATAACGTTTTGGTCAACAGTCAAAATTGGGTATCAACATTTTTTCATGATTTTCATATGAATGATGAATAGTGCTTGGGAAATTTGCAGTATATTCTTTTGAGTTTTATTTACGTGATCACTAATAATAAGTGGTCAGTCAAACAAACAAGAAAACTTTGTAACTTACTGTGGAAAAGTGACAGTATTCAGAAAGATGCCATTAGAATTTATTATTTCTTGGGTATCACAACATTTTATGCAGAATAATGATCAAGGTCTCTTACTTCCAAGTTTCTTTTGTTTTGCTGTCACGGATTCTGTTAGAGCAACTATTGAGATCAGCTTTTTAGCTTTCTAATGCTAAAAAGGCTGTCGAAAGTCTTTGGTGCAGACTACAATTTATGGCGAGTAATAGGTTAGTCAAGTTTCTGCAATGCTTAAAATTACTGGTTGTCCGAATTGGTTCCCAGTTTGTCTCCAGTTCAAAGCCAGTTCCATTTAGAATTGGATACCAGTTAGACTGGTCCCTACTGATGCAGATGGGTATAGTGCAATTCACAGTTGGGAACCAGATAATGTAATCGGTTGAATTCTTTACCGATATTTTTTTATTAGAAAATAGTGTAAAACCTCGTGAAAAAAACGCAACTATGGAATATTAGTGAGACAAATAAGTAATAAAAAACATGCCAAAAGTGCAGTAAATGGGCTCTGGAGAAAAAACTGATAAGATCAAGATCAGACTGCAAAGAACATGCACTCTAAGCATTACCCTTTACCCAACAATCCTGTGCTCTTATGATCCATAGAAAGGCTTCAGAACATTTTGACATTTGATTTGTTGTCTGAAAATGTTTTTGATTTGGAGTAATCTAAAATTTTGTCATTGTGCAAAGAGTAACATATATACATGTTTATCCCTTTACCAAACAGTCCTGTGATTCAATGACCCTAAGGGGGAAGGCTTTTGAAAACACTGTGGGATAAGGGGAAAATACTGGTAACTAGCATTCTCTCCTTTTGCCGCCGTGTTTTCTATCCTTGTAAAGACAAATTCCATCGTTTGACCTGCAAATTTTTTGTTGTCTGCAAATGCTTTCAATTTGGAAGTATCTAAAATTTTGTTGTCTGATAAAGAATCATGCATGTACCCTCAGTAGAAGTTCTTTATATTATTACATAGTACATGGCTTCAGTTCCACATTTTTTCACAGGGAATCTTTTTATTTTAACCCTTTCCCAAACAACAAATTTTGGACTAGTCCAAAATGAAAGAGTTTGCAGACGACAATTTTAAATTTGATGAAAATGGCAGAAAGGTCTCAAAACGGGTAGAAAACACTGTGTGAAAAGGAGAAATTGCTCGTTACGAGCAATTTCTCCTTTTCCCACAGTGTTGTCAAAAGACTTGTACTGTAGACACGTGAAAACCAGGGCTTGTTCGGGAAAGGGTTAAAAGTAAATCTACTTGCAAACAAATTTAATTCCACAGACTTTAATTATTACAAAGGTTAGATCATTACAGCTGCTTTTGCAGGGTTTAAAGATATATGCATGCAAACCCTGCTATCAGTGTCAGACACCCAATACTTTATATGTCTTGTTGAGTGTCTCAACTCTATACACTAGTCTGCACGCTGCAGCATAGATTTCTTGTATATTTGTTTTGGCTTGATTACAAATTGACTGTAGACAACTTTGTGAAAACAAAGTAAAACCATGTAAAATAAGAATAAAGCCATTTTGGCAAAAAGAGAAAACGCTACTGCCAGTGGGCCAGTCCACAGGAAGATGATGATATAGCATGCTGGTCACTGTTACATGTATGAATGTATTCAAAAGAAAAATTTAATTATTTCTCCTTTTTGTATGTTTTCTTTATCAATTTATCCATATGTCCTTATGCATTTTTTTTTTAAATCTTCTTGCACTAACAGCCTTTTAGGAGTCTAAAAAGTGTGACATTGCTATAATTTAGGTATATTTGAAGTTCACTCATACACAAACCCACAGCATTATTGTAGACTTTTAACTTACTAGGACACCAACACAGAGCTCCAGATAAAGGAAGTGATTTTGCTTTCAAAATTGAAAATATTAATCACTCTTCACTAAACCCTATGTTATGGGTACTCATTAGAATCGTCTCATCAAGACGATTCTGATGAGTACCTACAACATAGGGTTTGGAAGAGGAAATAATGGATTTAGAACACTATCATTCCTTTTTATCTGGAGCTCTGAGTCTAGCATAAGGTAATTGTACAAAAGCCATTATTTGGCAAAGTTTGAGACACCTGACTTTCTAAAATGCTAAATATCAGTAGTCCCTTCCAAAATTTTGGTCTCCTTGAAAATGTAGAACACTCTCAATGTTGACCTGAGAAGAAAGAAAGACATTATTATGAAACTAGACATAGTTCTTGTGGGAAATTGCACTAGACAGTATTTTCCATCACTAGCAGAAAGTACATGTACCCACTTTATTTATTACATACATTGCATTTTGAGGGATTGTGCCTTTAATTTGTAATATCTCATGATCTGTCTTATTCTTTTGACTGAAATGTTTCATTTCATTTATCTGGCTTTCTTTGAGGTACTGGATTAATTAATAGAGTTCAAATATCAATAGCTTGCAGATGATGTCAAATCAGGTCTGACAGAGGAGGTCAGTGGACTTCTACTTCATGTTTTACTTTTTTTCATATTTTTTCACACCTAAGGGAAAAGTCCTTTTAACCACAGATATGCCTCTGAAATTAAGCCTCTGAAATCAAGCCTTTTGTACTAGAAGAATTAACATCATTGCTACCTGTGTTCAGCTTCCATTACACTGCTTGCCTTTATGCTTTGATTCTGGATTTACAACTGATCATAAGCATACAGAATAAGGTGAAATAGGTTGATTAATAGCACCTTTTCTTGCACTTAGTTGATTACAGTGCTGGACCTGGTTTTGATTGCATTTTTAGGATAGTGTAGATAAAGATCAAACTGCACCAAACTAAAGCATTTCCTTCTTTGTTACAATTCCTTGCCAAAACAGTCCTAATAGATTTAACAGGCAGTATTTCATATTTCGGCTGTTTTTTTTCAACTGACAAGGACAATTTCATTGTTTCAGCACACTACTTGGGCTGATCTGACTGAAAAGCTTGCCTAAAGTATATAACCCTTTACCAAATGACAAAATTTTAGACTGGTCCAAATTGAAAGCATTTGCAGACGACAAAATAAATATGATTGAAAAATTGAAATTTGTTTTGGGAAGGGTAGAAAACATTTTGGGAAAAGGAGAAGATGCTGGTTACCAGCATTTTCTCCTTTTCCCACAATGTTTTCAAAAGGTTTCGTTCACAGGGTTGTTAAAAGTTGGGATAATGGGGTGAAGGGTTAAACCCTTTACCAAACAATCCCATGCTATAAGGACCTTGATGCAAAAGGTGTTTGACAGCATTGTGGGAAAAGGAGAAAATGCTGGTAATTAGGTTTCTCTCCTTTTCAAACAAAGTTTCTTTACTCTTTCAAAGACAAATATCATCATTTGAGTAGCATTTATTTTGTTTTCTGCAAATGCTTTCAATTTGGAAACACGAGGGTAAAGGGAGAAACCAGCAGTTTCTCTGTTTCCCACAACATTTCAAGTGTTCTTCATCAAGGTCCTTAAAACTTTGGATTGTGTGGTATAGCGTTATTTAACTCTTTACCACATGACAAAGATGTAGACTTGTCCAAATTGAAAGCATTTGCAGATGACAATTCAGATGTGGCTCTGATGATAGAATTTGTTTTTGAAAGTGTAGAAAACATTGTGGGAAAAGGAGAAAATGCTGGTTACCACAATGTTTTCAAAAGGATTCTTCGGGGTCGTTAAAACTTGGGATTTTGGGGTAAAGGGTTATTTAAAGAGCTTTTTGATCATTTTACACCCTAGGCAAGTTTTGAAGAATGATCAGACTGCTTACATACAGGGGCTTATCTTACTTTGCACTTTATAAATTTGCATCATTTCTTGGCGTTTTAATCTTATGATAGATGATCGATAGTGGACAGCACCTGTTTTCATGTAGAACTTTTGAAAAGTCTTTGAGAGAAGCATTTGATGGATAAACTTTTTCGTAGGTGTGTTTAACCCTTTTCCACACAATCCAGACTTTTAAGGAATCTAAGAAAGAAGGCCCTTGAAAACATTGTGGGAAAATGGAGAAAATACCTTTTCCCACAGTGTTTTCCACCATTTCAAAGTTCATAATTTGAGCAATGTCTAAATAGTCGTCTGTAGATGCTTTTGATTTGCACATGTCTGAGATTTTTTTGTTTTGTAAAAGGTTAACTAATTACCAGCATACAAAATTTTAGACTTGTTCATGTTGATAGCATTTGCAGACAGCAAAGTGAATGTGGTTACCAGCATTTTCTCTTTTTTCCACATTGTTTCAAAAGCTGTTGTCATCATGGTTGTGTAGTGAAGGGTTAACCACACCTGGTGATTTGCAGCTAGTGCACTTTAATGTCCTACCTTTGACAAGTACAGATGTATTTATTCTTTTACATCCTTTTGGGTTTGGCCTCTGATTAATCTAAATGAAATATGATAACCATCTCAGCTGGTTTGTATGCTCCATTAGGACCTATAATAAGAAAATGTGACCTTGAGCTAACAATTAACTTTGATGTATTAGATCTATTAAGAAATAGACCTATTTGGATGTAGGTTGGTATTAGGTGTACCTTGGCATTCTGTAACAGTAATTTTTAGAGCATTCTTTCTGAAAAAGGGTATTATTTTCTAAGTGGGAAATTTTTCAGTGAATTATGACCACAAAATTTCAGTGCGAAAGATCTTATTGCACAATAAGCCTGTATGGTTATAAATTTACTGCTTTTGTGGTATCAACAACAATGATAAATTATTGTATGGGCAATGAAAAAAATTTTGTTCTCATGGAAATAGAAATATTGTGGAAAAACATGCAATACCTTTGTAACTGTATTCTGCAGAGGCATATAAAATTGAGCCATGCTCTGTGAAAGGGGCTTAATGCATCTGCAAAAAGTATCGACTCAGGTCAGCCTGTGCAATCCGCGGAGGCTGACCTCGGCCGAAACTTTCTGCTATTGGTCAATTTTTTGCATCTGAGAGAATCGGTGTACCCCATAAATCAGTCGGTTGTTAGACAAAATGGATTTTATGAATCTGTAGTAATATGATGACTTGCTTGGTATCATGCATCGTGGAAATGCATTAAGCCTCCTTTTGTTGGAGCACATCTCAATTGTATTATGTGAGGTAATTGTTCAAAACTGTCATTGGCACAACTATCTCATTAATTTTCCTCGTAAGCCATTAGTGCACAAGCCTGTGTATTAACTCTTTACCAAACGACAAAATTTTAGACTAGTTCAAATTGAAAGCATTTACAGACAACAAAATAGATGTTACTGAAAGATTGAAGTATGCTTCTTGAAGGGTAGAAAACATTGTGGGACAAGGAGAAAATGCTGGTTACCAGCATTTTCTCCATTTCCCACAATGTTTTCAGAAGGCTTCTCTCTCAGGGTCATTAAAAGTTGGGATGGTATGGTATAAGGTTAACAATCCTGAGAACAGAGGTTCTCTTTCCAACATGGAAAAATTTGAGACTTGTCCAAATCGAAAACATTTGCAGATGACAAATTAAATGTAGCTCAAAAGTTTTTTTCTGTTGTTAAAATGGTAGAAAACATTATGGGAAAAGGTAATATGCTGTTCACCTGCATTTTCTGCATTTCCGGCATTGTTTTCAAAAGCCTCCTTCCATAGGGTCCTTAAACTTGGGATTATACGGTAAAGGGTTAAAAGAAAAGGAGAAATATAGGGAACCAGCATTTTCTGCTTCTCCCACAATGTTTCTTTTCTCTCTAAGGACAACTCCAGTCATTAACTCTTCACCAAATAACTAAGTTTTAAACTTGTCTAAATTGAAAGCATTCACAGACGACAAAATAAATATGTGACTCAAAAACTGAAATTTGAAAGGGTAGACAACATTGTGGGAAAAGGAGAAAATGCTGGTTACCAGCATTTTCTCCTTTTCCCACAATGTTTTCAAAAGGTTTCTTCTTCAGATTCGTTAAAAGTCAGACATGGTGTGGTAAAGGGTTAAAGAGCCATGAAAATGTCTTAAATTTTTGTTGTCTTACAAACTGTTAACTCTATACAATTAGGCTGACTACTTTTTTCTGGATAATTTAGATTAACTCTAGGGGAACCAAATAAGCCCAACAAAATTTGGTTTCATTCTCAGCCTAGAAATAAGAGGTAAATAAATGCAAGTTAACCCTTTGCCACACAATCTCAAGTTTTAACAACCCTGAGAAAGAAGGCTTTTGAAAACACTGTTGGAAAAGGAGAAAATGCTGGTAACCAGTATTTTCTTCTTTTCCCGTGATGTTTTCTACCCTACATATGCAAATTTCAAATTTTTAGGCACATTCATTTTGTCTTCTGCCATTGTTTACAGTTTGGACCAGACTGAAATTTTGTTGTTTGATTAATAGTTAATGGTGGCATTTGTCAAGAAAGTCTCAGCAAAGCAGACAGTGGTAGATTTTGTGCAGTCTGATCTTGATCTGCGCCAGCTGTAAAGGTAACAGTTGTGAAAGGGGCTTCAACTTTACCAAACGACAACATTTTGGATATGTCCAAATTGAAAGCAAAGATAAATGTGGCTTAAATGACAAAATTTGTGTCTGTAAGGGCTGAAAACAGTGTGGAAAAAGGAGAAAATGATCGTTACCAGCATTTTCTCCTTTGCTCAATGATTTCAAAATATTTCTTTCTCTGTTTTGTTAAAACTTGGAGTTGTTTGGTAACGGGTTATTAGGTCTTTACCACACAATGATGAGTTTTTATGCCTGTGGGAAATTAGACTTTCGAAATTATTGTGGGAAAAGGAGAAAATGCTGGTAACTAGCATTTTCTCCTTTTCCCACAATGTTTTCGAACCTTTCAGAAACAAATCCTATTATTTGAGCCACATTAAATACGTCGTCTGCAAATGCTTTGCATTTGGGCCAGTCTAAAGTTTTGTCGTCTGGTAAAGAGTGAAGGTCAGATTGCACATTAGCTGCATTCTAATGTTGGATTATTTTTTAGCGGATTTGTATAGTAAATCTGCTTACTGTGATAGTTCTGACCAGAACCAAATACATCATGCATAATGACGCATGTGCGCTCACACTACTGTCATTCACGCTTGCGCCATTCTACTTTCAGTTTTAGCTGATACACCTCAACCTCGCTTTAGTCACTGCTGTATATACAGTCCTATAATGTGTATCTATACAGTCCAAAATCAAATAACAGCAAAAAAACTGCGTCAGATTGACAGATCAAATTACTAATCCTTATACAGTAATAGAATAACAGTTACAGCGTGGCCCACTCGAGAGAACAACTTTGACTTTCTCTGCCTTTGCTAACTCCATTTTAAAATGATTGCTCATGTGCTGCATGTGATGTTTTTTTTTTTATTACAACATATTGCAGCTTTATGCTATGCCACAAATCTGCTTTCCAGGACTTTGAGTCCTTCGATTTTTTACTAAATTCACCTTTTTAGAGGTTTAACTCTATACCAAACCACAAAATGTCAGACTTGTCAAACAATTGTGGCTCAGATGGTGAGAGTTGTCTGATGAAAGGGGGATAAATGTTGTGGTTAACCCTTTACCACACAATCCCGACCTTTAACGACCCTGAAAGAGAAGTCTTTTGAAAACACTGTGGGAAAAGGAGAAAATGCTCGTAACCAGCATTTTCTCCTTTTCCCTCAATGTTTTCTACCCTACCCAGAACAAATTTCAATTTTTTCAGCCATATTTATTTTGTCGTCGGCAAATTTGGATGAGTCTAAATTTGTCGTCTGGTAAAGAGTTAAAGGAGAGAATGCTGCTTACCAGCATTTTCTCCTTTACCACAATATTTTCAGAAGCCTCCTACCTCGGGCTTGTTGAACCATGAGGAAATTCTGGGAAAGACTAAAACAAATCATTTATGTAGTTATGCACATAATTATATTGCACATACTTTTTATTCTCTCCGAGTATAGGCACTTTTCAGCTTGAATTTAAGTAGCTTTGAGACAATATCTAGTTTTCTCTGTATCTCTTTGTGAATTCTTATCCTTTACGGCTCGGGGCCTTTTTAATTACAGGAAAAACAGCCCAAAATATTGCTATTTTAAGATTGTTTCTGTTAAAATAATATTTTATTGCATATTATGCAATATAGTGGTGGAAATTGCAATTATTTGGATCTTAGATCTACACAGAGTTTGTTCTGCATTTTCCATCTGTTCGTCTGTCGTCCGGATATCTTTTAAAAGCCTTGTCGAAATTTGATGAAATTTCATACATGTACTCTTTATGATGGTTTGCAGTAATATTTTTTTTTTTGTTTTTGTTTTGGTTAAATGCCATGTCATGGAAATAGGGGACTCGATGTATATTTCCATTATGGACCAATATCTCTTTAACTTAACTGGACAAAATCTTATGAAACTTCATATTTATATTGTTTATCATAAGCCACAGACAATCATTATTTGCTTTTATTCAGTGAAATGCCATGTCATGAAAAAGGGGCTTTTGTATATTTTCATAATGAACCAATAACAGGCTGTTTTCTGTCTGACCAATAACAAAAAAGCCACATGTACATGCAAGACACAATACATCTTACGTGTTTTCACCAAAAAAGGTCTTTATCGGCGGGGGATATCATTTCAACGAAATAACTTGTTTGGCACTGTAAGGGTTAATATTGTCAAATTTATCAGTCCAGGTCTGGTTTTGTAAATGGCAGATATGCATCAGTCTAGGATTTCATCCATTCCATCAAATGCAGCCATAATATCTATGAAATATGCAGAGCTCTTCCATCAAAAGCTGTCCCTGGAAGCTCTGTTACCACACTTAACCACCTTTAGCCCATAACCCTTTACAACACAACCCAGATTTAACAACCCTGAGTAAGAAGCCTTTGGAAAATTTAGTGGAAAAGGACAAAATGCTGATTACCAGCATTTTTTCCTTTTCCCACAATGTTTTCAGTCCTATCAGAGAACTTAAGCTTATTTGTATTAATTTTTCATTTGTCGTTTGCAAATGTTTTAACTCTTTACCAAACGAAAAAATTTTAGACTAGTTCAAAATGAAAGCATTTGCAGACGACAAAATAAATGTGACTCAAAAATTGAAATTTTCTTTGAGAAGGGTAGAAAACATTGTGAGAAAAGGAGAAAATGCTGGTTACCAGCATTTTCTCCTTTTCCCACAATGTTTTCAAAAGGCTTCTTTCTCGGTGTCGTTAAAACTCAGGATTGTGTGGTAAAGGCTTAAAATAGAGTCTAAAATTTTTCTTGTTTGAAAGAATTAAAGTGTTAGATCAGTGAAGTATTAAAACCTGTTCAATGTGAGGAAAAATTGCCAAAGTATAGATAAAGTATTTCAAGTTTGTTTTGGCAAAAACAAGTGACAATGTGGTAGACAGTGTAGACCTAAGACCAGACTACAAATTGCACAAAAGCAGCATAACCTGGCTGAATGTTAAACTCTTTCACTAACAACTCCTGAAATTCCACTCTTTTTCCCGGCTGTAAAAGCGGATTTCCACTGCTTCTGAAGATTTTGAAGATGACTACTGACATATATAAAGTATCATGTAGCAGATGGTCTAGATCAAAGATCAGACTGCATGTTTTGTGCAGTCTGATCTTGATCTATGCCATCTGCAAAAGCTATTTAAGTCATCATTAGTAATGAAAAAGTTCAGGATTTTGATGAGTGGTAAAATTTTCATAAGGTGTTTTTACAACATTTCGTCAAAAAAATTTCCAAACGGCATACATGCTGATATGTAAAATGGGTTATAAAGATACAGATTTTGAGATACCGTAACCCCTTTGGAGTTTAAAGGCTACTATACTTTAACCCTTTACCACACAATAATGAGTTTTAACGGCCCCAAGAAAGAAGCCTTTTGAAAACATTGTGGGAAAAGGAGAAAATGCTGGTAACCAGCATTTTCTCCTTTTCCCACAATGTTTTCTGCCGTATCAAAGACAGATTCTATCTTTTGAGCCACATTTAAATTGTCATCTGCAAATGCTTTCAATTTGGACAAGTCTATATCTTGTTTGTGTGGTAAAGAGTTAAAACCTTCGCTGAAACCTTTGCTGTAGGTACTCGTTATGAAGTACCCATTATATTATTATGAAAATATCTTTTCAGAATGAGAAAAGTACTTTGGATCTTTGATTGGAAAAGCATTTTCTATAGTTATGCAATCGTATAACTAACCCCTATAGCACCTTGCACAAGTAAAGTTACCTTCGTGGCTAGTGTAGATCATGATCAGACTGCACAAAACATGCAGTAAGATGAAAGCAACCTTAAAACAGCACTTAATTGGGTGGTGTTTCTAGACTGAGAATGTCAAATGGGTTTATTCAGTGGAATATGTCAACATATAGGACAATATTAAGATCGTTTTACTGCTTTGAGTTGTTTTGTTGAATATCATTGCAGACATTTGCAAGAGAAAATTGCCTGTGTTTGGATTCTTTTCACTTATTAGAGAAGCTTTGTCAAGCAATTATCTTTTCCTCCAGCTGTGTTTGAAATAGTCTTCCTCCAGCCAGGAAACACCCAGCAAATGTTGAGTTTTGTGGCAAGTCAATAATTATAAAAAAGAATGCACAATTAATGATAGACTAATTTAACCTTTTACCAAACAAACCCCAAGTTTTATCCATCGTAAGGAAGAAAGCCCTTGAAAATATTGTGGGGAAAAAGAGAAAATAATAGTAACCAGCATTTTTAATCCCCCACCACAAAGCTTGGAGGGATTATTTCAAATGCCTTCGTCTGTCTGTCTCTGTCCATCTGTCTGTCCGTAACACCACTTTCTTATCTGTTCTATATCTCCTGAACCTTTTGAAAGATTTTCATTAAACTTGGCTCAAATAATCATCTTGGTGAGACGGCATGCAGTGCACAAGATCCGTATCTGTCCTCATTATTTTGGAGTTACTGCCCTTTGTTATTTCACAAATTGGATTTTTGTTTGGAGCATAACTTCCTATGTATGAAAGCTATCGACTTCAAACTTCATGAAGTTAAATCACACTGAGGACAAGTGCAGTACACAAGATCCATAATTCTGTCTTAATTATTTTTGAAGTTGTTGCCCCTTGTTAATTTACTTATTGCATTGTTGTCTGGGGCATAACTTTCAAGGTATAAAAGCTGTTGACTTCATACTTCAGAAAAATATATATCACACTGAGCATCAGTGCAGTACATAAGATCCACAGCATAACTGACCTTAGTAAAAGACAATGTGCAGAACACATGTCCATGGCCATTCAAGGTCACTTACAATTGATGGCCAAAGTCCCAGTCATTGGTTTCATGTTTGCAGCTTGGCTTTTGTGTTTGCAGCTTTCGTCTTTGCAGATTTTGTGTTTGCAGACTTGGTGTTAGTAGATTATTATATCATCAAGAAATTATATTGGTATACAGGTTTTTATCAATGTAACCAAAGATATAAATGGATTGGTGGCTTGGTGTTTTATCTCTGTCAACAGTATAGCTGTCCTTTAGACTGCCCTCTTGTCTCCTTTTTCAACAATGTTTTCTACGAAATGATGGACAAGGTTTATGTTTTAAGTATTATTTAATTCATTGTCTGCAGCTGTTTTCAATTTGAACAAGGCTATAATTTTGTCATTTGGTAAAGAGTTAAATCAAAGATGAGACAGTATTATTGTTACAGTGATCTTGATCTACCCTTTCTCAAGATTTTCAGCATTTTAAAAGTTAATATAAGCTGAGGTATCAATGATGACTATACTCACCATGATATTTAACTCTTTGCCATACAACAAAATTGTGAACCTGGTCAAATTGCAAGCATTTTGCAGGTGTACAAGTTTAATTTCCCTCAAAAATTTGCCTTTCAGAGCTTGAAAAGATTGTGGTAACCAGCCTTTTCTCCTTTTCCTGTATTGTTTTCAAAAGCCTTTATCCTCAGGGTTGCCAGAACTCTGGATTGTGTGGTAAATGGTTATGAGAAGAGCAGTTCTATTATGTTGAAGAACCTAGCAATTGACATGACAACAAAGCTTAAATAGCGATAAAAATATCTTAAAATTCTTCTTTTCACAAACCTCAGAGAAGATTCTTTCATCTTTGATGTAAATGATTCTTGTCATTTTTCCTTCCAAATTCTCTGAAAGCAATTTGAGTTGTCAAAAGGCATGACTGCTTTTGGCATATACACAGTTGATTTTGTCTAAATTGCAAAATAGTGAAATATCTTAAAATATTTCAATTAAAAGCTACGGCAGAATCTATTAATCTTTATGAACAATATGGCAAAAGGAGACATGTCCAATTAAAAACAATTTCTCCTTTTTCTACATCCAATTACAAGCAATTTATCCTTTGCTTGCAATGCTTTGATAGGCATTCTACATCAAGTGAAATGAAATCACCCCCAGATTTCAAAGGTTTTAGAGTCATCCAGTTAGTTTGACATTTAAATTCTGTTTGGTTTTAGGGACTTCTCTCCAAGGAAATCTAATCCTTGATACTTATATATTTCTTTAATGCTTTACCATACAGCAAAATTTTAGGCTTGTCCAAATTGAGAGTATTTCCAACCTACAAAATAGATGTGTCTTACGAATTGAAATTTGCTTATGAAAAAGTAGAAAACATTATGGGAAAAGGAGAAAATGCTGCTTATCAGCATTTTCTCCTTTTCCCATAATGTTTTCAAATTTCAAGCTAGGTTGTTAAAAGTCAGAATTGTGTGGTAAAGAGTTACGGTTAGATATTTTCAACAAGTGTATTTTATACCGATATTTAAACAGAGAACTTTGCAGGAAATGACCCAAAATCTGCTTTTGTCACACAATATTGCAAAAGAATCTTTGACAGATGACATTCGATTTCAAGCTTTTCCTCATTTTCCTCCATTGTTTTCATAGGCTGCTTGCTCAGCGTCATTGAATTTCAGGATTGTGTAGTAAGGGCGTAATAGCTGCTTCATTCTGGAGTTTCAGACAGATAGCTTTGTCTTTTTTTGTCCAATAAATGAAAGGTTAATTGCATTTTTCACAGAGATGTCATCATGTTTATGGAAGGTATCACACATTTGAAGACTGAGAAAGATCATCTTCACGAAATCTTCTTTAGCTCTTTACCACATAACAAAATTTTAGATTTATCCAAATTGCAAGTATTTTCAGGTGACAGAATGAATGTGGCTCAAGTAGTGAAACTTGCCTAGGAATGGGAAGATAACATTGTTGGGAAATGAGAAAATGCTGGTAGCATTTTCTCATTTTCCTCCGATAGTTTTAAGTCTTTTTCCTCAGGGTAGTTAAAACACATGGTTCTTTGTTCGCTCTAAACCTTTACAAGACAGAAAAAGTTCTTGTGACTCTTGTCCACATTGACAGTACTTGCAGACAATAAACCAAACATAGCTCAGGTGATAAGAGTCATTCTTGAAAGGTTTAGAAAACATTGTGGGAATAGGAGAAAATGCTGGTTACCAGCATTTTCTCCTTTTCCCAAATTGTTTTCAAAAGCCTTATTCTTCAGGGCTCATTAAAACATGGGATTGGTTGGTAAAAAGTTAAATTTTATAGTCATGAATAAATCTGACATTTTCAGTCTTCAAATAAGACCCAAAGTCAGTTGCTATTACACAAGGTTGTTTTTGTACAGAATATATAAAAAGATTGAGATGAGTAGATCAAAGATTAGACTGCACAAATTGTAAAGTCTGATCCTGATTAACGTTAGCAGCAAAGGCAAAACACATTGTTTGAAAAAAAAAAAGAAAATGCTTGTCACCACCATTTTTGTTGATCTTATAAAGGGGGAGACATAGTTGCCACATTGTCAGTCCAATGTATGTGGGTCTGTGCATAGGTCTGTCTGTCTGTCCATCCATCCATCCATTCATCCATCTGTCTGTCTGTCCAGACCAGAACTTTGACATTTATGGATGGATTTAAAATTAATTTGGCACAATTGTACTCCTTCTTGAGTTGAAGTGCCATATGAACCATTTGTTCAGATAGGTTCAAGGTCAAGGTCACATTTGACAGTCAAATTATGAAATTTTCATCCATAGAGCTTGTCCAAGCTACAACTTCTACATTTATCAATGGATTTAAAATAATTTTACACAAGTGTTCTTCTTTACCAGTAGAAGTACCATTTGAGTTATTTGTTCAGGTAGGTCCAAGGTCAAGGTCACACTTTAGGGTCAAATGTTAAAATCGTCATAAATGGAGCTTCTTGAAACCATAACTTCTTTATTTATCGATGCATTCAAAGATAGTTTGACACAATTGTTCTCTTTACCTGTGGAAGTGCAGTTTGTATTATTTGTTAGGTAGGTTCTAGGTCAAGTTCACACTTAAAGGTCAAATGATAGAATTTTTTACTTCTCTACTTAATGTGCAGTAAATGTCTATAGGAATTATTCACCTCAGTAGTTTCTGGGTCAAGGTCATACTTGAGGGTCATAAATTTAGCTTCTACTTGTTCCTAAATATGGAATACTCCTATCCACATGCAGATATGAAAACAAAGGAATCTGAAATAAGATAGATGTACATTGAGTGGTTGGTTACTTATTTTCCAAGTGCAGCTTGTAAGGTACTTTACTAACTCCCACATGGCAGGCTTGACATGTTGCCCCTTCTAGTGTTGTTTTCTCATGATTTTCCCAAAAGCTTTCTTCCTCAATGTCATATGAAACACCGACTTCTTGGCACAGGTTAAATGCCTGCATGTGTGTTGTTGATAATTTGACAAAAGACAAAAACAACAGACAGACATAAGACTTTGAAAGACAATTAGAATCTGTACAATAAAAGTCTTTGGACAAGCTCTGACAGGCATTGATAAAGCTTTAATTGCATTATTGAAGTTGTTGTTTTGCAGATTGTCTGTGCAGTCCTATCCTGATCTACACTTTAACCTAAAGTAACTTTAATGGCTTGTTGCAGGAAAGTTAACAAAGATAATCACTCATTCACAATTTTAAATTGTTCACATCCTTTTCTTCTAACATTGTTAACATAAAAAATAAATCATTCTCGCCCCCACCAACTAATCCTGGGAGTAAATCCAGGGCAATTGCATTGTAGTTCTTTGAAAACCATTGCCCTTCCTTAGCCTGTTTAGTACTAAATGAAGTGGACAATCTCAGTCAATAATAATAATGAAGCAGACACTGCTATTTCAAGCCTGTGTTTGTCAGAATATCGGGCAAAGAAGGGGACAATGTAGACTTAGAATCAGACTCTACTTTCAGTTTAGTCTGATCTTCATCTTCTCTGCCTAAGCAACTAAATTGGAGTTAGCACAACACCGATTAAGTCAGTGCTGGACTACTTGGTAATTGGATGTTTTATTGTTGTTGTGTCTGACCACAAATTACATAACACAGTCTGACAGGATCATAAATGGACAGTCCTAATTCCTCCCTGGATACTTGAACTTTTCTATTTGAGGTGAATCTGCATTCTTCCTTTAACCCTTTACCACACAATGCCGACTTTTAATGACCCTGGGAAAGAAGCATTTTGAAAACATTGTGTGAAAATGAGAAAATGCTGGCAACCAGCATTTTCTCCCTTTCTCACTATGTTTTCTACCCTATCAAAGAAAAATTGCACCGTTGGAGCTACATTGAAAATGTCTTCTGCAAATACTTTCAGTTTGAACCAGTCTAAAAATTTGTCATCTGGTAAAGAGTTAATAGATTTAGCTTGTTATTGAATTAGAATTTTAGCCACAGCATGCCAAAAAAATGTGAAGGTTTTTTTTTCCATGAAGAATGGCCTAGGTATTTCATTGGATTGGCTCATAGGTTGTCACATGGTCAAAAGAAGCATCTCTCCAAAGTCAAACCAAGCAACAAGCATACTCTCTAAGTCTCTTCCCAGCCAACCTCTGTCATTTCCATGGCTGTTTGGACCCAGATACCTAACTAAAATTGTTCTGCGAATAGTCCAGGAATTTTTATCATATTATGTAATAAATCATTAACACATTAGTGTTGTCACATGCATACCTGTATCAACTCTTCGCTAAACAACAAATTTCAGACTCTTCCAAATTGAAAGTACCTGAAAATGACAAATTTCATATTGCTACAAATGAGTGGAGGTTCTCTGATAGGGTTGAAAACATGCTAATAAAAGGAGAAATTACATGTTACAAGCAATTTCTCCTTTTTCCACCTTATTTTGAAAGCCTGTTCCCACAAAATGGTCATGAAAGCATGGATTGTTTGGCGAAGATTTAAAGTTAATTCATATTGATCACCCATATTTTATAAGTATTATGTTTTATGAAGGCTTCTAATGTAATTTTGTCTCAGGAGCCTATTTCATTCATGGATCCACAGCATTTTGTCGAAAACCATGTTTGTCGAAAACAATCCCTAGCCCTGACCCTTACCCAAACCCATACAAATTGTTGCTCAAATCTTCTCCCAGACAGAGCTTTTCATGAAATAAATCTAGGAATTTAGCAATCGGTATTATGAAATGTACATGGATTTCGAGAAAACATCTTTTCCACAAAATGTTGTGCACTGTCTATTCATATCAGTATTCACTCTTTACTAACTGACAAAATTGTAGACTGTCCAAACTGAAAGCATTTGCAGCCAACAAATGTGACTTAAAACCTGAAATTATATTTGGAAGGGTAGAAAACACAATGTTTTTAAAAGGTTTCTTTCTCAGGGTTGTTAAAAGTCGGGATTGTGTGGTAAAGACTTAACCCTTTCAGCACTATAGATGAGCAATTGTCATACCTTGACAGATAAATGAATCTCAGGCAAAAAGTAAACAAAAGATAGAGCTACCTGGCAACTGTTGACCTACTTTTATTCATTTTTAGTCAGCAGCTAACACTTAGACTGACTGTACGATAACAGATTGTCACCCTCACAATAATTTCAATATTTTCAAATGGTATAATGTGAATTTAACCCTTTACCACACAATCCCGCCTTGTAACGACCCTGAGAAAGAAGCCTTATGAAAAGGAGAAAATGCTGGTAACCAGCATTTTCTCCTTTTCCCAATATGTTTTCTACCCTTGCCAAAACAAATTTCAATTTTTCAGCCACATTTATTTTATTGTCTGCAAATGCTTTGAATTTGGACTAGTCTTAAATTTTGTCGTTTGGTAAAGAGTTAAATGCATTTGACCACCCACTTTTGACTGCTATTGGGACTTAAAAGGCTGCTAAATAAAGTTCACATCCCTGCATAAAATATGTTGGTAGTTTACACTGGCCTTATCCTGTTATCAGGTGCTATTAATTTCTTTATATCTTTTAGCTCTACTGGCTGTAAGCCAGCAGAGCTTATGTCATGGCGTGGTTTCCGTCGTCCGTCCGTCCGTCTGTCCGTTTTTCTTGTTTACGCGATAATTTCTGCATTTATGGTCGGATTTTTGTGAAACTTGCACAGTTTGGTCATTTCATCAATAGCTTGAACCCTATTGATTTTGAAAAAAAAACCTGACAATCAGTGTGGGAAAAGTAGCCATTTAAAGTTCAAAATTTCAATTTCTTGTTTACACGATGAAGTCTGCATTTGAGGTCTGATTTTCGTGAAACTCACAGTTTGTTTATCTCACTGATAGCTTGAACCCTACTGATTATGAAAAAATCTGACAATCAGTATGGGAAAAGTAGCTACATGTATTTAAAGATCAAAATTTCCTTTTTTCTTATTTACGCAATAAAGTCTGTATTTGTGGTCGGATTTTCAGGAAACTTGCTAGTTGCTTTGTATTATCAGCAGCTTGAACCCTATTGATTTTGAAAAAAATTCGACAATTAGTATGGAAAAAGTATCCATTTAAATTTGAAAATTTACAATTCTAGTTTATGCCATAATGTCGGCATTTGTGGTTAAATTTTCATGAAACTTGCATAGTTGCTTTATATTATCAATAGCTTGAACCCTTTGGATTTAAAAAGAAAAACAAAACATTTGAAAATCAGTATGGGAAAAGGAGCCAGTTAAAGCTGAAAATTTACATTTCTTGTTTATGCAATTAAGTCACATTTTTTATTCAATCTTTTGAAACTTGCAAAGATTATTTGTATCATCAAGGAATTGAACTCTATTAAGAATGAAGAAAATCTAGCAATCGGTTTAGAAAAAGCAGCCATTTGATGATTTAGTATTGTTTACTTGACACAGTCCACATTATTGGTCACATTTCTTTGAAACTTGCAGGGATTGTTTAAGTACTGAAACCGTATCAAATTTGACTGGATTCCAAACAATTGGTTTTGAGAAATTGTACATCAGTTTTTTTTTTTTCAACATTAATTTTTTTCAATTCACCATGCCTACTTGTGCTACCTTAGTAGGTTCAGGCCCAGTTGCAACACCCCTTTCCCCCAATTTTTTTGTGTGTTTGCTTTTTTTTCCCTATTTGCATCATGAATTCATAGCGTATGCTATAAAAAAACAGCACAATCATGCCAGTGGAGCAATTTACGCCCTCGAGGGCCTCTAGTTATTGTTATATTATGTGACATGATCAGTTGATTTCCCATGCTAAGTTAGATGTAAAAGGAAATCACATGAATTGCTGCATTTATGTTTTACAAGGATAAATAACTCTGTACAACACAATAAAATTTTAGATTGGTCCAAATTCAAAGCACTTGCAGAAGACAAATTGAATGCAGCTCAAATGATTGGATTTGTTTCTGAAAGGTAAGAAAACATTGTGGGAAAATGATAAAATGCTTGTTACCAGCATTTTCTCTTTTTCCCACAATGTTTTCAAAAGTCTAATTTTCCAGGGGCGTTAAAATTCATCATTTTGTGGTAATGGGTTAAAAGGGATTGTTCAGGAGTAAAACACATTTTGAGTAGATTTAGCAATTTTATTACTTGAAGTTGTGTTAACTTTTGTTTGAATATTTTGACCCTAAAGCAAAAATACATTGCCATGGCTCCATGGCTCCTTTTTCAAGGTAAAGATACATCAGTCTGATTGTTCTGAGTGCAACATGATCATGATCCACAGATTTCATTAAAAGCAACTCAGCATGTGATTGGCATACCAAACTTTAATTTCCTTTGTGATTTTCAAAATTTAATTTATTCCAGATAGGGCATTTCTTTCTTATTTGGGGTTTATGCCTTGATCACATAATCCTTGAGAGAAAATTATGTGGAATGTAATTTTTGCAGGCCTATAATTAAGATTAACCAGCCATCTGGTTTGCATTTTCTGAATACTTCCAATTAACGCTTTACCAAACGGTACAGAGTTTAACAACCTTAAGGAATTAGGGGTTTTTTTTTAAACGTAAAAGCCAAGCCCCCGTAGCTCAGTCGGTAGTGTACAGGACTTGAGAACAGGAGGTCGCTGGTTCGATCCCCGGCTTGGCCAATTTCTTTCTGAGGATTGATGATAGTCATCGCGACAGGATTCATTCCTCTCTCACCACTGACCATTGTTTCGACGATGGTTATGTTGGAAAAGAAGCCAGTGGCTTGGAAAGAATATTGTGCGGAGTACTGGTAAAAGAAACTCCAGGAAAAACATGGATAGATGCACTGGCCGCCGCGATATAACTGAAATAATGTTGAAAACGGCATTGAACACCATACAATCAATCAATCATTAAACGTAAAGGCAAAAATTCTGGTAATCAGCATTTCCTCCTTTTCCAACAATGTATTATCACCTTTTCCAACAATGTATTATTTTTTTTAAGCTCACCTGAGCACATAGCACTCAAGGTGAGCTTTTGTTATCATGCTGTGTCTGTCGTGTAGTCATCAACGATTACCTTATGTGCACTCTAAAGGCCAGATCCTCATGAAACTTGTTCAGAATGTTTGTCTTAATAAAATCTTTGACCAGTTCTAAATCGGTCACATCATGTCAACTAGGCCAAATCTTAGAAAAACCTTGTGTGCACTCTTGAGGCCACATTTTCAGCCCAATACTCATGAAACCTAGTCAGAATGTTTGTCTGATTAAAATCTCAGACAAGTTTGAAATTGAGTCATGTTAGGTCAAAAGGTAGGTCACTGGGCCAAATCTTAGAAAAATCTTGTGTGCACTCTTAGAGGCCTTATTTTCAGCCTGATACTCATGAAACTTGACCAGAATGTTTGTCTT
Source organism: Tridacna gigas (assembly GCA_945859785.2). Lineage (NCBI taxonomy): Eukaryota > Metazoa > Mollusca > Bivalvia > Cardiida > Cardiidae > Tridacna > Tridacna gigas. The sequence continues at coordinate 42,113,737 of OX244030.2, read as the reverse complement.
GATGATATCTTGGATAAATTCGAAATTTGGCCATGTCAGGTCTAGAAGTAGGAGTTACACTCATGTGTTTTACATCGTTTAAACCAGAATCTCTTCACGTTTATCTACTGTATATGACTTTATTCGGGTGAGAGCTTTAGGGCCAGTGCCCCCGTTGTGTTGACATTTAATTGTGATCTGCAAAATGCTTTGACATTTGGTAAGACTAAAATTTTGTCGCCTGGTGAATGGTTAAGCCCTAAAAAAAAAAATAACTGAAAATCTCAGATTGGAGATATAAATGAAGAATGCTTTATAAAAAATGGAAAAAGTTGTTTTCATTTAGATGTGGCATTTTTTTACTCATTTGCAGCAATGTTTCCTAATGAGCTTAGTTTTTGCAAAATAAATGTCTGTTGGTAATTCTAATGATCAGGCTGTTATCTAAATGTCTGTTGGTACTTCTAATCAGACTATTATCTTCAGTCTGTTGGAAAGACAAATACTGTAAATTCAAAGCTGTTTTTAGCTCCACTGGCCAAAGGCCAGAGAGCTAAATATGTCATGCCCAGATGTGTTCTGTGTGTATCCGTCCATCCATGCGTTAATTCTTAATTCAAACATCTTCTTTGAAACTACCCATCCAATTTGATGAAATTTTACAGAAATGATCCTGTTGTGGGCCTCTTCAGACTTTCTTAAAAGAATTGGATTCCTGTAAAAACTCTGGTTGCCATGGCAACAAAACTGAAAAATATTGAAAATCTTTAAGAATCTTCTTGTCCGAAACCATAAGGCCTTAGGCCACCAAATTTGGCATGTAGCTTAATCTAATGGACCTCTGCCATTGTCTGCACACATCATATTCTTTGAAGATAGACCTGTCTCCTATGATGGACTACTATCCTGTGCAGGATAAATATTGATATATGGTTCATGAATTGCCGCTGAAAAATAGCAAGAGGAAAATGGCTATAAATGATATGTCTGTGTGAAAATCGAGCTAGTGTTTTGCAACAAATTTCTGAAAAATATAATTTTTTCAGAAAAATAATTTTATAAAATACTGGTAACCATTGTTTACTGTATACAGTTTCTAAAAATAGACATTGGGAAAACTGGGATTTGCACAACAGAATGACAACAAAAACAATGGGGCTATTTCCCAAGCTTGTAGGGGCTTTGTATATAAATGACTGTTGCATAGGTTATGAGATGGTTAACCATGGCTGGATGAATCTTACTGGGTAGGCTTTAATAAGAAAACATATATTTTATTTTGAAATTAGCTGCATGGATTGCCACCTTGGAAAGTAGTTTGGGTCTGTACCCAGAATTCCCAAATCAGATAGTTTTGTATATGCAAAATGCCACCTAGCGGAAGATACTAGTAATGAGACCTCTACAAAATTTCTGCATATTACAGCCCTGGGGTCAAAATTGGCCCAGCCTGGGGGTCACAAGTTTTACATGTTCACTGATACAGTGAACGTTTTAAATAAGGCATAGGGCTACCAACTTTGGCATGTAGCTTCCTGTAGTGACTCCCTACTAATGTTGTTCAAATGATAGCCTTGGGGTCAAAATTAGCCCTACTCCAGGGGTCACAAGTTTTACATGAGCTAATATAGTGAAACCTTCAAAAATCTTTTTGATCCTAAATCAATGGCCTAGGGCTATCAAATTTGGCATCCATATATATATAGTAGACTTACAAGATTGTCCCATTTATTGCCCTGGGGTCAGAATTCGCCCCCATTCTGGGGGTCACAAATTTTACACAGGCTTATAAACTGAAAGCTAAAAGAACCATTTGGTTCCTTACTGTAAGGTCTAGCATGTAGCTTCATCTATTTGACCTGTAGCAAGGCTATTAAAACTATAGCCATGTAGACAACATGTTTTACAGAGGCTTAAATAGTGAAAACGTAAAAAAATCTTATTGTAGCATATGAGGTCAATATGACTGAAGCGTTTATAATAATCAAGGGAAATAACTCACAATGGGTATATAGCTTGATACCTTTTATCTCCCTTGATTATCATACTGCAATATTCCACGATTGGTGTTGGGTATTCAGGTTTTTATAGAAAGAAAATTTTCATTTTTTTTTTATCTATTTTGATGCAAGTAGTTAGGCTCAGATGATTTGAATATTTAATATAAAGTAAGGTTTCTATCATTCAGGTTTTTTTTTTGTTCCAAAAGCGTACCATACCTACCATTGATAAAATGTTTTCTAAGTTTCGGAAATCTTCATATCAGAGCACTCTTTGCTAGAGTTCATCGATATTTCGCATAAATGATACTTAAGTAGACCTGCTAGTATTCACTGACATAACCTTTGCATTTGAAAAAGATGTGACTTTTTTTTTATTGGAGGGGTTAGGCTTTTTTTCGGGGGGGGGGGGGGGGGGGCATGAAAGTTTTCAGCCATACAGACTTATTATGATTTATGCCTCTATCAGTGCCAATTGAGTGCATGTTACTCTTATTTAAAAGGCAGTGGAGCAATACTGGGCCATCATGGCCCTGTTGTTGTCTTTTATGAACATTGCTGAAGAATGTAGCACCAGCTACTAAATGTTGTAGATTCTAATTGTAAATATTAAGATTTGTCAAGTGACAGGCTGACATAGGACATCTTGGACAGTCCAGCTTACTGATATAAAAACAATTCAAGCAAACCTGTCTTAACTCTGTACCAAACAATTCCGACTTTTAACAATCCTGAAGAAGAAGCCTTCTGAAAACATTGTGGGAAAAGGAGAAAATGCTGGTTACCAGCATTTTCTCCTTTTCCCACAATGTTTTCTGTCCTCCCATTAAAAAAACTTCTTTTTTTGAGTCACATTTATTTTGTCGTCTGCAAATGCTTTCAATTTGGACAAGTCTAGAAATTTAGCGTTTGGTAAAGCATTAACCCTTTACCAGAGAACAATACCCATCCAAGTTGGAAGCATTTGCAAACAGTAAATCAAAAGTGGCTCATTTGAACAGATTTGTCTTTCAACTTGCCGCAAAAGGCAAGGGACTGAACTGTTATTCTTTTTCTAGCTTATCAAAATATTTTCTACCATTGAATCACATTTATTTGTTGTATACAAAAGCTTTGAATTTGAACACAGTAAATCTTAAAATTTAGTGATTTGGCAGTGAGTTGAAACTTTTAAACCCAGGATGTTTTCTTTTGAAATAATGGCTGCTTAACACAACTCTTTGCTTTTCAAAAGTGGCTGCTGACAGAGGTTACACAGTATTCAGATTTTATATAGAACATGATATCTTTCATTTTTAGCTCCACTGGCCGAAGGCCAGTGGGCTTATGTCATGGCCCGGTGTGCGTCACGCGTCTGTGCGTCAGTCCGTGCGTCCGTCCGTGTGTTAACTTTTATTTGAAACATCTTCTTCTCTGAAACTACCCATCCAATTTTCATGAAACTTCACAGAAATGATCCTGCCATGGTCCTCTTCAGAATTTCTTGAAAGAATTTGATTCCTTCAAAAACTCTGGTTGCCATGGCAACAAAACTGAAAAATATTGGAAATCTTTAAAAATCTTCTTGTCTGAAACCATAAGGCATAGAGCTACCAAATTTTGCATGTAGCTTTATATAGTAGACCTCTATCATATTTCTTCAAATTATAGCCCTGGGGTCAAACTTGGCTCTACCCCAGGGGTCACAATTTTTACATAGGCTTATATAGAGAAAACTTTAAAAATCTTCCTGTACCAAGCCATAAGGCCTAGAGCTACCAAATTTTGCATGTAGCTATATCTAGTGGGCCTCTACCAAGCAGGCCAAAATTTTAGTCCTGGGGTCAAAATTTGCTCTGCCCCAGGGGTCACAAGTTTTACATAGGCTTATATAGAGAAAACTTTAAAAATCTTCCAATACCTAGCCTTAAGGCCTAGAGCTACCAAATTTTGCATGTAGCTTTATCTAGTGGGCCTCTACCAAGCAGGCCAAAATGTTAGCCCTGGGGTCAAAATTGGCCCCGCCACAGGGGTCACAAGTTTTACATGGGCTTACAAAGTGACAAGAAATCTTCCTGTACCTAGCCGTAGGGCCTAGAGCTTCCAAATTTTGCATTTAGCTTGATCTCGTGGGGGTCTACCAAAAGTGCCCAAATTACTGTCCTGGGGTCAATTTGGCCTCATGCTGGGGGGGGGGGGGTTCACAAGATTTACATGGGCTTATATAGGGAAAACTTTTAAATCGTGGTGTACATAGCCATAAGGCTTAGGGCTACCAAATTTTGCATAATTATAGCATTATCTAGTGGACATCTACAAAGAGGGCCCAAGTTACAGCCCTAGGATCAAGTTTGGCCCCGCACCAGGGGTCACTAGTTTTACATGGGTTTATGGAGTGAAAACTTCAGAAACCGTCTTGTTACTAGCCATAAGGCCAAGAACTCCCAAATTTGGCATGTTATTCTTCTAATACACACATTCCTCATTTAGTCCGACTGTAAACCTGGGGTCAAGGTTTTGTAAGGGCTTATATAGTGAAGGCTTCTTGACAATCTTCTTGTTTCTAACCCTAAAGCATAGGACTAACAAATTTGGCATGTTTTGAGCCTTGGGATCAAAATTTGTCCCACTCCAGCGTTCACAAATTTTAGATAGGTTTCATAGTGAAAACTTAAGATATCTTTTTTTATCCTTACTGTAAGGCCTAGGGCTATAAAAATTTGGCATGCCGATTCATATTGTAGACTTCTACCAAGATTGTTCCATCTTTTTCATTGAAACCACTCTTCCAATTTTGACCAAACTTTACAGAGTCTGATATCATCTTGGCATGATGTTCTTCAGAATGTCTTCAAAGAATTAAGTTCTGTTAATAGCTATGGTTGCTGTGGCTACAAAACTGAAAACTATTGAAAAACCTTTAAAAATCTTTTCCAAAAGCTTGTATTTACTAACGTCATTGTAGCGCATGAAAAAGATACTGCTTTTTAGCTCCACAGGCCTAAGGCCATCAAGCTCATCGTCTCTGAAACTGCTTCACCCGATAAGTCACAAGCTTTACATAGGTTTATATAGTGAGAACTTAAAAGGTCTTCTTGTTCCTTACCTTGAGTTACAGCTGTAATATTGTATGAGTGTAATCTAAATAACCTCTTCCAAAGTTATTCAAGTTATGTCAAAATTAGTCCTGTCTCATGGGTCATAAACATGTGCTTATAGCGTGAAAATTCAAAAATCTTTTTGCTCCTAACCGCAAACCCTAAGGGCTACCAAATCTGGATCACTTTTGATGTTTTTTTGAAATTCGCCTTGCATCAGGGATCTTATGTTGTACAGAGGCTTCATATGGACGAAACTTGAAAATCACTTTATTTATATTCATACAGCATAGACTTGTTAGCTCACCTGAGCACAAAGTGCTCAGGATGAGCTATTGTGATCACTCACTGTCCGTCGGCGTCTGTCGTCCGTCCGTCGTCCGTCCGTCCACACTTTTTTGTTTACGCTCTAGCATCTACAAATATTAACCAATCAGCACCAAACTTGGTCAAAATGTATATGACTATAAGATCTCAGATGAGTTCGATTATGGGTGTAATCGGACCAGAACGACTGGAGTTATTTGCCCTTGAATTAGAAAAATTGCTATATTTGACTTTGTTTACACTCTAGCATCTACAAATATTAACCAGTCAGCACCAAACTTGGTCAAAATGTATATGACCATACGATCTGGGATGAGTTCGATTATGGGTGTAATCGGACCAGAACGACTGGAGTTATTTGCCCTTGAATTAGAAAAATTGCTATGTTTGACTTTGTTTACACTCTAGCATCTACAAATAATAACCAATCAGCACCAAACTTGGTCAAAATGTATATGACTATACGATCTGGGATGAGTTCGATTATGGGTGTAATCGGACCAGAACTACCGGAGTTATTTGCCCTTGAATTAGAAAAATTGCTATGTTTTACTTTGTTTACACTCTAGCATCTACAAATAATAACCAATCAGCACCAAACTTGGTCAAAATGTATATGACCATAAGATCTCAGATGAATTCGATTATGGGTGTAATCGGACCAGAATGACTGGAGTTATTTGCCCTTGAATTAGAAAAATTGCTATGTTTGACTTTGTTTTCACTCTAGCATCTACAGATATTAACCAATCAGCACCAGACTTGGTCAAAATATATATGACCATACGATCTCAGACGAGTCCGATTATGGGTGTAATCGGACCAGAACGACTGGAGTTATTTGCCCTTGAATTGAAAAAATTGCTATGTTTTACTTTGTTTACACTCTAGCATCTACAAATATTAACCAATCAGCACCAAACTTGGTCTAAATATATATGACCGTAAGATCTCAAATAAGTTTGATTGTAGGTCTAATAGGACCAGTTATTGCTGTGTCATGGAAAAAGGGGGCTTGACATATATTTTCAATGTGGACCAATATCTCTTTGACTACAGGACAAAATGTCATGAAACTTCATCTTCTTATTGTTTATTGCAAGCCACAGACAATAGTTATTTGTTTTTATTTCATGAAACACCATGTCATGAAAAAAGGGGGCTAAATGTTTAATTTCGTCATGGACCAATGACCATCTGTTTGTCCATCTTTCAGGACAGATATCTTCTAAAATCCTTGACAAAAACTAATAGAAATTCATACAGGTGTTCCTAATGATGTCTGCTGATATTTATTGTGTGTTTTTTTTCCTTTTTGATATCAAATACTGTCTCATAGGAAAAAGGGGCTTCATGTATATTTCTGTTAAGGATCAATATACATGTATCTTCAACTCAAAATCGTGGACAAAAATTTGTGAACTTCATACATGTGTTCCTTATGATAGTCCACCAATATCATTAGTTTAGCTTTTTAGCTCACCTGAGCACATAGTGCTCAGGGTGAGCTATTGTGATCGATCGTTGTCCGGCGTCCGTTCGTGTGTCCGTCCGTCTGTCCGTCCGTGAACAATTACTTCAAAAATCTTCTCCTCTGAAACCGCCCAACAGATTTCAATGAAACTTCACAGAAATGATCCTTAGGTGATGCACTTTCAGAATACTCCAAAGATTTGAATTCCATGAAGAACTCTGGTTTCCATGGCAACCGAGAGAAAAAACTTTAAAAATCTTCTTGTCCCAAACCGTAAGGGCTAGAGCTTTCATATTTGGCATGTAGCATCATCTAATAGCCCTCTAACAAAATACTTCAAATTATAGTGCTGTTGTTGAAATTGGCCCAATGTTGTGGGTTCTCGGATTTCACATAAAGATAAAGAGGGAAACCTTTAAAAATCTTCTTGTTTACACTCTAGCATCTACAAATATTGACCAATCAGTACCAAACTTGGCCACAATGTATATGCCCATAAGGTCTCGGATGAGTTCGATTTTGGATCAAATCCAATCAGAACATAGGGAGTTATTTGCCCTTGAATTTGCAAAAATTACTGAATCTGACTTTGTTTACACTCTAGCATCTACAAATATTACTCAATCAGCACCAAACATTGTCAAAGTGTGTGTGATCATAAGATCTCAGATTAGTTCAATTATGGATCTAATCGGACCAGAACTGTCTGAGTTGTCTGCCCTTGAATTAGAAAATTTGCCATATCTGACTTTGTTTACACTCTAGCATCTGCAAATATTGACCAATCAGTACCAAACTTGGTCAAAATATATATTCCCATAAGGTCTCGGAAGAGTTCAGTTATGGGTCAAATTGAACCAGAACATCCAGAGTTATTTGCCCTTGAATTGGACAAAATTTCCATATTTGACTTTGTTTACACTCTAGCATCTACAAATATATACCAATCAGTACCAAACTTGGTAAAAATTTATATGACCATAAGATCTTGGATGGGTTTTGATTATGGGTCTTATTAGACCCAAACAACATGAGTTATTTGCCCTTCAATTAGAGTTGCTGTATTTGACTTGGTTTACTCTGTAGCATCTACATGTATATATAATGCAAACTGAAAAATCTTTATGTTTAAACCCAAAATGCCTAGAGCTATGATACTTTGCATGAAGCATCACCTTGTGGACCTCAAGATATATTGCACACAAGATGCCCCTGAGATCATTACAGGTCCAGCCGCGGGGCTTAGACTTTTGTACTTAGGTATCTTTCGTGCAATTATAAGAAAATTATCTGGGTAACCAAAGGCCTAGACCTCTGTTAAAGTTGTGAGTTGTCTCTCTTTCATAATCATTTGGCCTTGAACTTCAGTATTTGGTATTTATCTTTATTGTTAACCAGTACTGCTTAGTACTCAGGTGAGCGATATAGGACCATCATGGTCCTCTTGTATTATTTTGGCATGTGACTTTATCTTGTGGACCTCAACCAGGGTTCAAGTAATTATAGCTCTGGGATTAAAAATGGCTTTGCCCTGCGGGTCTCAACTTTCACATGGGCTTTTACAGAGAAAACTTTGTAAGTCTTCATTTTAAAACCATTTGGCTGAGAATTGAAATGTTTAGTATTTATGGTTTATATTTATAAGTCAGTGGAGCGATACAGGGCCATCATGGCCCTCTTGTTTACTTTTTTCTTTCATTGGAGTTTAACACCGTTTTAAGCCTAGGTTGTATCGCTGCAACCAGTGCACCTACGCCTATGTGTTTCCTGGCTTTCTTATACCAGTACTGACACAACTTTCTTTTCCAAACCACTGACTATTTTCTCACATGCATCGGAGGTGAGAGGCAAAAAAATAGCCGAAAAGAAAGTTTTCCTCAACCAGGTAACAAACTACAACCACCAGGTCATGAGTCAGATAGTAACCACTGAGCTACCTGGCCAGGCACATGATATATCTCCTCCTGATTTGGTCTACAGCATCTATAGCCCTTGTAGCCAGCCTTTAAGCCTTTTGCCAAATAATCCCATTTCTTACGACCCTGAAAAAGAGTAGTTTTGAAAACATTGTGGAAAGAGGAAAAAATACTGGAGACCAGCACTTTTTATTTTCCATACTGTTTTCTATCACTTAACCCTTACCACACAATCCCGACTTTTAATGACACTGAGAAAGAAGCCTCTTGAAAACATTGTGGGAAAAGGAGAAAATGCTGGTAACCAGCATCTTCTCCTTTTCCCACAATGTTTCCTACCCTTCCCAAGACAAATTTCAAATTTTGAGCCACGTTTGATTAGTCGTCTGCAGGTGCTTTCAATTTGGACTAGTCTCAAATTGTCATTTGGTATAGAGTTGAGCAGACAAAACTCATCATTTAAGCAACCTTAATTTTGTAGTTTGCAAAATTCATGCTTTCAAAATTGACAAGTCTCAATTTTGTTCTCTCCATGGTAAAAAATTAACCAATTACCACACTATCACAAGTTTCAACGACCCTAAAGAAAAAGCCTTTTGAAAATTAAATTTAAATTTCATGTTCCTTTTGTCATCTGCAAAATCTTTGAAATTGGACTCTTCTAAAATTTTGTTGTCTGGTAAAGAGTTAAGAGCTTTATACTGAGATATTCCATGAATAATTGATACTGATTGTTTTTATGTGTCACACAATCCTTAGAATTTAGGCACTTTAATTTTTGAAATCTATACATGAGCCATGCTCTGTGAAAAAGGGGCTTAATGCATCTGCGAAGAGTATCGACAGATCAGCCTGCACAGTCCGCACAGGCTACTGGGCTGAAACTTTTCGCTATCGGTCAATTTTCTGTATGTCAAAGGACGAGTCTATATCATGATTCAGTTGGTTGTTAAAAAAAATGGCTATTATGGATCCATAATTATGTGATGGCTTGATTGGTATCATGCAATACGGAGAGGCATTAAGTCCCTTTTTGCCAGAGCATGGCTCAATTATAAATGTGTTATTGATGCTGATTGCCTCCTCCTCTTGCACCACTGTTTTTAGTCCCCTACTGGCGAAGCCGAAGGGGACTTTAGGTTTGCACTCCGTCTGTCCTTCTGTCCGTCTGTCCATCTGTCCGTCAGTCTGGCAATTCAGTTTTCCAGACTTTTTTTCTAAACGCTGGTACATATTGAGCTGAGTTTTGGTGTGTAAGTCACCCACCATCACTTACAGATCAAGATCGACTTTTGTTCCAGTCCACTGGTTTTTCACAGATTTACGGGCCTTGGACTTACAAAATTTCACTGATAAATCAGTTTTCTGGACTTTTTTCCTAAACGCTGGTAGGTATTGATCTCAGATTTGCTGTGTAACTCAACCACCATGACTTACAGATCAAGTTCGACTTTCGTTCCGGTCCACTGGTTTTTCACGGATTTACGGGCCTTGGACTTGCAAAATTTCACTGATAAATCAGTTTTCCGGACTTTTTTCCTAAATGCTGGTAGGTATTGATCTCAGATTTGCTGTGTAAGTCAACCACCATTACTTACAGATCAAGTTTGACTTTCGTTCTGGTCCACTCGTTTTTCACGGATTTACGGGCCTTGGACTTACAAAATTCACTGATAAATCAGTTTTCCGGACTTTTTTTTCTAAATGCTGGTAGATATTCACCTGACTTTTGCTGTGTAAGTCAACCACCATTACTTACGATCAAGTTCGAGTTTCATCCCGCTCCACTGCTTTTTCACGCATTTACGGGCCTTGGACTTACAAAATTTATCTGATAAAACATTTTTCCGCACTTTTTTTCTAAACGCTGCTACATATAGAGCTGATTTTTGGTGTGTACATCAACCACCATGACTTACACATCAAGTTCAAGTTTCGTCCCGCTCCACTGCTTTTTGACGCATTTACGGGCCTTGGACTTTAAAAATTTCACTGACATGCCAGCGATACATACGGCCGGTAGGGGACTGTATATTGCTATGCAATACTATCAGAATGCTTGTTCCATTTGTTACACATACCTGAGCTAGTTTTACATTCTTTACCTCTTAACCACACACCGATATTTTAGATATCTCCATATCTCCAAATCCCAAACATTTGCAGACAACAAATAAACCCTTTACCACATAATTCTGAGTTTCATTGACCCGAAGAAGGCTTTAGAAAAAATTAAGTGAAAAGTAGAAAATGCTGGCAACAAGCATTTTCTCCAATTCTCACAGTGTTTTCTCACAGATTATATACACAAACCCCAAAATTTGAACATGAATTAATTTGTCACCTGCAAAATCTTCCAATTTGGACTAGTCTGAAATTCTGCTGTGTGTTAACCCTTTACCACACAATGCTGCCTTTTAACGACTGTGGTAAAAAGCCTTTTGATAACATCATGGGAAAAGGAGAAAATGCTGGTAACCAGCATTTTCTCATTTTCCCACAATGTTTTCAACCCTTTCAAAGAAAACTTGCTCCGTTTGAGCCACACTGAAATTGTTGTCTGCAATTTTTTTCAGTTGGGACAAGGCTAAAATTTTGTCGTCTGGTAAAGGGTGAAAGAATTAATTGTGCTGGCTTTCTCATATTTAAACTGTACTGTATCATTTTTCACAAATTAGCAACTTAATACCTATAGCCCTCATAGGGTTTTATTTGTCTATTTTAAATTGTGCAAGAATTATTTTCAGATATTATAATTTTTTGAGCAACCAGACTTTTTTGTTCTCTGGAAAAATCTTATTCACTGTGATATGAAGACTGAATGACTTGCTATTCCATTACAATATGATCCTGCATTTAACCCTTTCCCAAACAACAAATTTTGGACTGGCCCAAATTGAAAGAGTTTGCAAACGACAATTTTAAATTTGATGAAAATGGCAGAAAGGTCTCAAAAAGGGTAGAAAACACTGTGGGAAAAGGAGAAATTGCTCATTATGAGCAATTTCTCCTTTTCCCACTGTGTTTTCAAAAGACTTGTACTGCAGACACGTGAAAACCAGGGCTTGTTTGGGAAAGGGTTAAATGATCTTGAGCAAAAAGACGCATGAAAACGCTATTCAAAAACCAGGGCATTGTCTCCTTTGTCCACAATGTTTATAACCCTTTCAAAGATTAAAATTGTATGAGCCATGTTTAATTTAATTGTCGTCTTGGATGCATTTAACACTGACAAGTCTTACCTTTTGTCATTTGGAAAAGAGTTAATTTTATTGTTCTAATTCTGTAGATACATGTATGTGTATATGGGCTGCGCTCTGGGAAATTGTTTTTTAGTTCATCTCTGTGATGCATTATACCAAGCAAGTCATCATACAATAATAATGGATTCATAAAATCCATTTCATGTGGTAGCTACCTGAATCATGGGGTGAAATGGTCCTCGGACATGCAGCAAAATTGAAAATAGCAAAAAATTTCAACCCAGGTCAGCTTGCACGGGCTGACTTGAATGGATACTTTTGAAGATACATCAGACCCCCTTTTCTCAGAGAATGATTCATGTACAAATTTCCATCACTATTTGACAATCAGTTACTACCAGTTATTCTTAGTACTTGTACTAACCTTCTCATATGAATGCTTGTTATTTCTTTACTGTGCAAATATAACTTTTATGTCTCTTTTGAGTAGACTGTGTAGACATTGTGGAAAAAGGAGCAGGGTTTTTTTCCTTCAATTTTTACCATTTTTTTTAACCCTTTCCCAAAGGACAAATTTTGGACTGGTCCAAATTGAAAGAGTTTGCAGACAACAATTTTAAATTTGATGAAAATGGCAGAAAGGTCTCAAAAAGGGTAGAAAACACTGTGGAAAAAAGAGAAATTGCTCGTTATGAGCAATTTCTCCTTTTCCCACAGTGTTTTTAAAAAGACTTGTACTGCAGACACGTGAAAACCAGGGCTTGTTTGGGAAAGGATTAAACAAGATTTTTCTTGCCTCAAATGTTTCTCCTTCTGGTCACATATCAGAGATTTTGGTTTATCTTGTATTTAAAGATAGTCTTTGTATGAATTTGTTTTATACTTCAGTACATTTGAGCGACACTTTTGCAAAATCAAGTGTAATGCATCTCTGTGCTGCATCATACTAAACAAGTCATCCTATAATTATAGATTCTTTAAATCCTTTTTGTCTCACAAACAATGGAATCATGAGGTAGAATTATCCTTTGTCATGCAGAAAGTTGACCAATAGCAAAATGTTTCGACCCAGGTCTGACAGCCTGTGTGGACTGTGTAGGCTGACCTACCTCAGTACTGTTTGCAGATACGTTAAACCCCCTTTTCATAAAGCATGGCTAATTTTTGTTGTTCACTATATTTCAGTTTGGAGATGATGTAACAACAGACTTAAAAAGGACATTATTGAGGATAGAGAGAAAAGACAGGGAGGATGGGGATGAAAAGCCTGGAGTATTTGAGGCAATGGGGACCCAGCTGTTTGAGCTATATTTGGCAATACAAGAGTTCTGCAAATTTAAGGAACATTTACCACCAAGGTATTTATTTTTTGGTTTTACTGAAGAGGCTGGTTGACAGATCAGAATTATTTTCCCAGTATTTTTCCTATGCTTGATGATTAATTGCTTTGTAACACTGTTCTCCTTTCTCATAAAACCACACATGAAGGAAATGTACAGTGGATTGTTTGAGTCGTTAGGCAGTCTGTTAGCTTAGATGTGTTCATATATGCAGTACATAGATTTACCACAGAATCCCAAGTTTTAACTACTCGAAGGAAAAGGTCTTTTGAAAACATTGTTGGACGAAGAGAAAATGCTGGTATCCAACATTTTCTCCAATTCCCACAATGTTTTCTAGTTTTCCTGTGGTGAATTTCAATTTTTAAGTCATGATTATTTTGTCATCTGCAAAAGCTTTCAATTTGGGCAAGTCTAAAATTTTGTCATTTTGTAAAGGGTTAATGTGCTAAGAGTTAACCCTTGTTGTGATGAATAATTGAAATGGATACTTTCAGTCAGTATCAAAGACGCAGATATTTCTATCCAAGGCTTTTCTTCTCAGGAATATCTGAGAAAGAAGCAAGAAGTGCATACATAATTATTAAGATCAGACCGTTCACCTTTTTATGCAGTCTGATTTTATTAGAATATCTCACAATTTCAGCATAAGCAACTGAATTTGGGTCAGCACTTCAGAATTGGCCTCATGTATGTGTCTGTTGGCATTTTTACGACCTAATCTTTTGCGACACCCTGGTGTCTCTAGACTCTTTATCTGTCATTGTCTCTGTCATTACTGACAAGTTATGTAAGAAGGACTGCTTTCAGTAAATTGCTAGAAAGGTTATTGCCCTTTACTGTACAGGCTGTATTTAGACCTTCCAAAAATTATCGCAAGTGTATATAAAGATTAAAGATTTAAGGAAACTTACTCCTTACCACATGACAGAATTTTAGATTGGTCCAAATTCAGAGCATTTGAAGATGACAACATTAAATTGTGACTCAAAAATTGAAACTTGATTTTGGTTTGGTAGAAAACATTGTGGGAAAAGGAGAAAATGGTGGTTACCAGCATTTTCTCCTTTTCCCACCATGTTTTCAAAAGGCTTTCTTCTCAGGGGCGTTAAAAGTCGGGATTGTGTGGTAAAGAGCTAATGATGTTTGGAAAGATTATTGGAAAAGAAGCACTTTGCTCTTTCTAACCCTTTCTGCATAAATCATTGAAACAATTGTTCTATACAACAAATGTCCAAAAGCAAATTGTTTTTACACATTTACAATGTTTTCAAGAATTTTCATATAGAGCAGCGTAAAAAATTGCTCTATACAGGGTAAATTTAGCATCTTTTGCACTAACAGAAATCTGCAGAAATGAATATGTGGTGCAAGATAATGTGACATCTTGGCAGTAATCTACATGATAAAAATTTTCATATCTGTTTCTCTTCAATCTGTCTAACATGGTATAATGCATCCATGATTGAAACATTTTTCATTTTTACTTTTTATAATCCAGCATGAAGAAAGATCTTACAGTTTGCAACTATTACAAATGGTTCAGTTTTGCTGTTGAGAAATGGTTAATCGTTGCAAAACAGAAAGCCTATATGAGAATACACAAAGCTGTAGAGCTTGATAAAGTGAGTACAATGTATATACATGGAACTGTATAATATGATAAAGTAATTACATTACACATACACAAAGCTGTAGTAGAACTTGATATAGGAAGTACATACAATGTCCAAAGCTGTAGTACTTGATAAAGTAATTACATTGTACATATATATACATTGCTGTAGAACTTGATAGAGTAATTACATTGTACATATATATACATTGCTGTAGAACTTGATAAAGTAATTACAGTGTACATACACAACGCTGTAGAACTTGATAAAGTAATTAAATTGTACATACACAATGCTGTAGAACTTAACGAAGTAACACCAAGGAAATGCATAAGAGGGCTGTTGCTGTGATATAACTGAAATGATGTTGAAAGTGGTGTAAATCACCTTACAAGAACAATAACGATAAAGTGAATACACACACAAAGCTGTAGAACATGATAAGGAAATTTTAGGAAAGGGCATAAAAAAGTTGGAGGACCTATGTAACCCTTTACCACACAATCTCGAGATTTAACGACCCTGCAAGAGAAGTCTTTTGAAAACATTGTGGGAAAAAGAGAAAATGCTGGTAACCAGCATTTTCTCCTTTTCCCACAATTTTTTTAACCTTCCATGGAAAACCCATACATTTGTACCACAATGAAGTCTAATTATTGTAAATGCTTTTAATTTGGACAAGTCTAAAATTTTGTCATTTGGTGAAGAGTTAAAGCCCCAGTACTGGCCAAAAGTAAACAGTGCAGATGTTTAATGCATTTAAATTTCAATCTTACCATTTGTAATTATGGAAATTATTGTGAGGACGGCAACCTGTTACTGTGCAGTCAGTCCAATTGTTAGTCGCTGGCAGAAAAAAGAATTTAAAAAAGTTGCTAGCTCTCTCCATCTTTTGTTTACTTTTTACCTGATTTAAAAATCCATTTTTAAGCCCAACGACTAACACTTGGACCAACCATACAATAACAGATTGTCATCTTCACAATAATTTCCCTACTTGTAAAAGGTGTGATTGAAATTCAAATGCATTTTAACTCCTGTTTTGTTTACTTTTGGCCACTATATTGTACCTTTAACCCTTTCCCAAACAAGCCCTGGTTTTCACGTGTCTGCAGTACAAGTCTTTTGAAAACACTGTGGGAAAAGGAGAAATTGCTCGTAACGAGCAATTTCTCCTTTTCCCACAGTGTTTTCTACCCGTTTTGAGACCTTTCTGCAATTTTCATCAAATTTAGAATTGTCGTCTGCAAACTCTTTCAATTTGGACTAGTCCAAAATTTGTCATTTGGGAAAGGGTTAAGTGAGAGCTGTAACATGTTTTCTGTGCAGTGTCCTGGAGCTCTAAGCACGAGCTGCTTTTGCCAATAGTGTTTTGACTTAGTTGGAATGACCCACTGAAGAAAGCATTCACATAATAAACCACTGGAGAAGATGCCTTTTTACTTGTCATACTAAAAAACATTTGAGCAACTCTTTGTGAAAAAGGAGCTTTTTGCATCTGCGTCAAGTATCGACCCAGGTCAGCCTGCCTGGGCCAAAACTTTTCGCTCTTGGTCAATTTTCTGTAAGTCCAAGGACAAGTTTACCACATGATTCAGTCGGTTGTCAGACAAAGTAGACTATGTAATGGTATCATGCATCATGATGCAATAAGCTCCCTTTTGCCAGAGCATAGTTCATTTTATTAACTTTAAATTATATTTAAAAAAAAACATTCTGATGAATAATATTAATTGCTTTATATGCTGCCATATCTTTTTATCACTCTACCTAACTACAAAATTTTAGTCTCCCCCATTTTCAAAGCAGTAGTAGACAACAGTGGTAGCTTAGATGATGAAATTATTGAAAAGGTAGAAAACACTGGGAATAGGAATGAATGCAGATGTCCATCACTTTCTCCTTTTCCCCACAATGTTTTCAAAAGGCCTCTTCCCCAGTGTCTTTAAAACATGACATTGTTAAGTAAAGGAATAAAAGCTTTTCCAAGCAGGGGTACAAAAAATTCAATTTTTGAAGTGATTTGTCAAGTAGTAGTGCAGTATTGCCACATTACATGTTGTACTCTATATTTTACTTGTAGAATGTAGATATCAAGAATGGTGTCAAGTATAGCACATCAGCTGTAGATGTCTGCTGTTGTTTTTCTCAGGTAAACCTGCTAAATTATGTACCTTTTTCTTTTTAGAATTTTCATTGAAAAAGCAACCACAGCCAAGCATTGCAACCAGCATGTGGTACTCTTGCTGTATATTTTTGCTGCCTCTGGAACATATTTTTTCAATGTTAATTAATGTGTACTCTAGTGGGCATCTTTGTGGTCTTCACAGTGCTCAGGGTGCAAGTGAGGGCAACTTTGGGTTTGAGGCTTGCATTCACAGATATGTAAACAATTTCATATTCACTGTAAATGGTTTGTCAGACCTATAACAAATTATTCACAAACAAGTTTCATATGTTAAATGTGATACAGAGTGATGATAACAAACATGACACTGATTTACGTTAGCACTAAAGCTTATGAGTGAAATCATTCCATCAGTCCATCACATTTATCCATTTAGCCCATACAGCGCCCTTCACAACTATTGTTACTTTTGCGGCCAGTCTAGATCAGATCAGTGCATAAAATGTGCAGTCTGATCTTTGAAATACATTTGTCGACTTTTGAATGCTTTGTTAGAAAATATGAAAATGCTAGTACCTTGTTCTCCTTTTCCACAGGTCTTATTGACAAATCCCATCATTTGAGGTACCATACATTGAAGTTGTACTCTGCAAATGCTTTTACTAAGAATAAATTTAAAATAATTTGCAGATCTGGTAAAGATTTAATCTTGAAATAGTTTTATCTTTCAGAAAATTCTTGTTACATTTGGGCCATTCTTTATGAAAATGGCCATTCTGATGTTCAGTCCGCGCAGGTTGACTAGCCACGTCAACACTTTTTGCTATTTGTCAGTTTTCTTCATGTCCTAGGACCCTATACCTCATGATTCAATTGGTTGTAAGACGGAATGGATTTTATGGATCCATGATTATGTGATGATTTGCTTGGTGTCATGAATCACAGATGTATTAAACCCCTTTTGCCAGAGCATGGTTCATTTGTTTTTATGTCAAACAAGGAAAGTATTATAACATATAATTATACATAGATTACAGAATTCTGGAAGAACCTTGATTGGCCAGACTTGATTGAGGCTTATCCAATGGTTAAGAAGCTTACAGAGGATGTTTGTGGAGGAGCCATGCTATATGCTGAATTGGTCCATGACAAATTGAGAAAAGCTGGCTATTATGACGATGAAGGCCAGTTTGATGTTACGGAACAGGTGATAATTTGTATTATTTCATGTTTTTCGGTAGTTTATTGAGAAATAATTGTGGATTAGGGTTCAATATTTCATGGTTATGACCAGTGAAAATACCAATTTCATATTTTCTAACTCTTCAATTGAAGGCGGAAATAGTAGTTCCTGCGCACTAGTTACCTTGGTAATCAGTGCATGCCATTCATATGGAAGGAAATATGACGTAAGTTACGCTATATTTCTCACGCTTTACGTAATATTGTAATATGTTATGTGAGGGGGTATGCCACAGGGAATTACCGAAAACAATTGTACTGGATTTTGATGAAAATTCAAACAAAATAGGGGTTAGAAGCATGAAATAAATAGAATATTTGTTTTTTTTGGGTGAAAGATCAAAATTTATTTCATCTCATGGACATCATTGGTAATATTTTCACTTATGGCTGCACCACTCATGAAAATATTATCAATGATGTTCACTCAATGAAATAAATTTCGATCTTTCACCGAAAAAAACAAATATCTTTTATATTTTAGTCATTTACCTATCCATTTGCTTTCCCTTGAAGCAAATTTTCTAAAGACTTTGAAAACAACCTTCTAATTTGTGGATGATAAAGATGAATTGGGCTTACATATGAAAACATAGTGGCAAAAGGAGATATTGCCCAGTGCTTTACTTAGTGGTAATGCTGGAGGACACAGTCATCTACTAGAGGTATCGAGTTGAAGTCATCCTTGTACAGTACCAGCGCAAACTCTTGATGGGTGAATAGGGATTGAATACATTTGAAATCCAAGAATTACCTGCTCAGTGTTATGGGTTTGCTTGCTTGATATGACCTGTATTTTGGAATGTACCTGTCAATCATCTCCATCAAATATTCACTAATCATTCTAAGTTGCATTCTTAGTCTGAATCTACATTTAGGAAGTAATGCAATACCTGATTAGTTTAGTCATTTGGTTTAGTCAAGTAGAAGTTGTTTTTCTTTGAAATTTAAAAAATTCAAAATTAGACAAGGCATGTTATCAAGAATGGTTGTTGAAAGTATTCCCTGATACAAGGAATGTCAATGACCAGGGGCCTGATATTTACATAATACAATCATTCAGATGGTTCTCTTTCTGAAACCCAAAACTAGCAATCTGATTGGCCAAGATATTTTGCCCCAGCCAATCAGAAAGCTAGTCTTGGAATTTAAAATAATTGAATTGAGAATGTTTGGTGTGCATGGATCCAGATGCAAAATTCTTATAACTCATCACCAAACAGCAAAAATTTTAGACTTTTCAAAACTGAAAGCATTTTGCAGATGTCATACTGAAAATGGCCCATATAATGGGATTTGTCTTTAAAATGATAGAAAACATCATGGGAAAAGGAGGAATACAATGAAATACAAAAATTTTTCTTATCAGGGTCTTTGACTCTTTGCCAAACGACAAAATTTAAGACTAGTCTAAATTGAAAATATTTGCAGACGACAAAGTAAATGTGACTTAAAAATTGAAATATGCTTTTGGAAGGGTTGAAAACATTGTGGGAAAAGGAGAAAATGCTGGTTACCAGTTCCGTTTTCCACAATGTTTTCAAAAGGCTTCTTTCTCAGGGTCGTTAAAAGTCGGGATTGTGTGGTAAAGGGTTAACACATTAGATTGTTTTGAAAAGGGTAAATTTATTTGCATTTGTAAATGTATCCCATCTGTATTCTTTCATGTCTTCACCTAGCTGTGTATAACCATTAACAACATTGAGCAAGTGAGAAAATCCTTGATGCCTATACCAGAGATGTTACAGTTCAATGAGATTAAAACTGCTCTGGAACATGAAGAAATTCCCAGTAAATCAAGACCAGATCTGATGAAGATCCTGAATGAAGCCAACAGAGAAATGATAAACAAAATCAAACAAGTTGTAGACAGAGTGGCAGATAAGGTAATTTCTTTGTCCTTTGCCAAACAATTCCGAGTTTTTACCACCCTGATGGGGGACACCTTTCAAATACCAGTGACCACCATTTTCTCCTTTCCTACATGGTTTCCTTTGATTAATTATATCCCCCACCTACAAAATGGGGGGCGGGGGGTGTTACACTGGTTTCACCAAGTCTGTCTTTCCATCTGTCCATCAGTCCATCCATTAATCTCACCATCTTGTTTTCATAAGGTTAAACAAAATATTACTACTTTTCTGATTGCAGATGAGACCAGATATCAAGAAAGACGTGTTTCATTTGAACTGGGCACCAGATGCTGTTCCAGCAGATGATGTAAGGAGTTCATTTGAGTTGTCCACTATGTACAACTTTGTTCTTTAGTTTAAAGATACTTATTTTACATCGATTGAGAAACAAGTTCTTGTAACTCATACTAATTTCTCTTGATTCTGCTTCCTTGAAATTACACCAGTACTCACGCCAAATGTGAATGCCAAACAGTCCCAAGGTTGACACCCACTCCCAGGTATCAAACTTGGGACCTTATGGTTAAGAGGCCAATGCTCTGCCTCACAACCATGGACACAAATGTTCTTTACTAAATGACACCATATTAAAGTGGCTCTGAGGAACATGGCTTTTGAAAACAGTGTGGGTACAGGAGGAATTGCAGGTGTCCAGTGTTTCCTTATTTTCCTACAATTTTTTCTACGCTTTCAAATACCTATCCTTTTGTTTGAGCCACATTTGATTTGTCTGCAACTTCTCTGAACCCTTTACCACACAATCCAGACTTTTAAAGACCTTGAGATAGAAGACTTTAAAAAACATTGTGGGAAAAGGAGAAAATGCTGGTAACCATGATTTTCTCCTTCTCCCACTATGTTTTATACTCTATCAAAGATAACTTCCCCAACTTGAACGACATTGAATTTGTCATCTGCAAATGCTTTGAAATTGGACAAGTCTAAAATTTTGTCATGTGGTAAAGGATTAATAAGATAGTTTGCTGTTTTGTGAGGTGTTCAATAATGTTAAATGCTGGGTAAAACATTTTTCAACCAGTAAAATGATTAAAACCATAATTTCTGTTTCAGGCCATAGGAGATTTATTAGAGTATTTAGATAGCAATTTGCTTGTGCTCAATACAAACCTATTGAAGACCAACTTTGATAGAATACTAGATTCCATCTGGGTGGAATGTCTTGAGGAATTAAGGGAGGCTCTAGAGACAGAAGAAGCAGTAAGTAAAGTGAAAGTAAACTAGGATTTTCCTAGATGGTAGTTCTTGAACTATATCCATTATATCTTTACCAAATGATAAAATTTTAGACCAGTCCAAATTTAAAGCAGTTGAAGATGACAAAATAAATGTGACTGAAAAATTAAAATTTGTTTTGGGAAGGATAGAAAACATTGTGGGAAAAGGAGAAAATGCTGGTCACCAGCATTTTATCTTTTTCCCACAATGTTTACAAAATTGCTTCTTCTGCGGGTCATTAACAGTCAGGATTGTATGGTAAACAATTAATCCTTTTCCAAACAACAGAATTTAGCCTCTACCAATTTCAAAAAATCTGCAGATGACGAATTCAAAGTTGGTACCTAAAGAGTTAGTCTCCAATAGGGTAGAAAAAATTGTTGGAAAGGGAGAAAATGGAGGTTACCAACATTTTGTCATTTTCCCACAATGCTTTCTTTCTCATGGTTGTTAAATCTCAGGCTTATTTGGAAAAGGGCTAACCGTTCTTTTTTATTTCTTTTCCAACATTTTTCTCAAGAGCTCTCTTGCTCAGGATTTTCAAACTATAGGGTTTGGTTAATGGTTACTAAATATTCCTTATTACTCAAAACCATGAAAAAGACAATTTTTGAAAACACTGACAAAGGAAAAAGTGCTGGTAAAAGAGATTTTCTACTTTTTTTACCCTTTCAATGTCATCTTCCTGCCTACCTGATCAAAGAACTTCAGCTAATATGATTCGTTATCAAAATTGTTGTCTGCAAATGCTTTCAATTTCAAAGAGTCTAAAATTTGTTGTTTGAGAGCAAACTGCACCTAGTATGCAGCCTGATCTTGAGTCTGACTTGAATGTACTTTGTCCTGTATTTTGTGAAATATTCTTATCAAATCAAATAGCCCTGACATTGTAATAGAATGAGATTTTTATTAACAATATCAAGCTACAGGTTACCTGGTTAGACAAACTTTGGTGACAGATGATAAATGAGGTTACACAAACCATGCTAATAAATGAATAACCAGGTTGCACAAACCTTGGTGACAAGTGATAAACCAGGTTATACAAACCTTGGTGACCAATGATAAACCAGGTTACACAAACCTTGATGACAAGTAATAAACCAGGTTATAAAAATGGTGGTGACAAAAGATTAACCAAGGTACACTAACCTTGGTGACAAAAGATAAACCAGGTTACATAAACTCAGGTGACAAATTAAAAACAAGGTACACAAACCCTGGTGACAAAAGATAAACAAGTTTACAAAAACCTTGATGACAAAATATAAACCAGGTTACTCAAACCTTGGTAACAAAATGATAGAGCTGGCTACACAAACCCTTACCCCTTAGTGACATATGATAAATCAGATTTTACAAACCTTTGTGACAGCTAGATGATAAACCAGGTTACACAAACCTTTGTGACAAATGACAAACCAGGTTATGCAAACCCTGCTGACAAAATATAAACCAGGTTTCACAAACCTTGGTGATAAATGATAAACCAGGCTACACAAACCTTGGTGACAAATGATTAAACCCATACAGCTATACTATACTTATTACTGGCCTGTCTGACTTTAAAAATCTAACCTCATATACCCTATGGAAAGATACATGTAGAATTGCAGTTTTAACTATGGTTGAATTGCGCAAGTTGATGATTGTTATTTCTTTCAGAAACAAGTTATTTTCTATCAGAGAATGTATGACGCTTTGGGACTTCTGGTACAGTTTTTCAATGCAAATGACAAGGGACTGCCCATGCAGAATATTCTCTCGCCTATGTATAAGGTAAATACTTTGTAGCCATGTTTTGCTATTATCACTGATAATGTACATGTATATGATTTGAAAATCCTAGGTCATATGGTCTGTAATTCTGAGGTCAGTGATGTATATATGGACTAAAAGACTGTGATATTTATATAGCATATAGTCCTCATATATTGATAAAAATGATTTTTATTGCATGATTCTTAAGGCTTTCCTGAACAATAAATAAATCAAGTTCTTGATAAATCTAGGCAGAACTGAGAAATGCTGGGGGGGGGGGGGGGGGGGGACCAAATGGGAACAGGCTCACATAATCATTCAACGACATTGTTTTACTTTATTATCCAGGTGAGTTTTGTTTTAAATGTAGGAAAGGGTGAGATATCTTTGTAACAAAAAAACTTAAATATGTATAAGAACTATAGTTGCAGTTTTTTATACCCCTACAAAATGAATACATGTATTCTCTTGGGTACTCAGGAATTTACCTGTCAATTTGTCTGTACATCTGTTGGCAAACTTGTAAACTTGTAGATGAACTTGTGTCAAAAACTTCTCCTATGTTACCGTGTCATGGTACTGAATTTTTGTACTATTTTTAACCAGAAACTAAAGATGTGCAAAATGTAATTTTCAGATGTCTGCACTGTCGCACTGAAGAATTAACCCCCCCTCCCTTTGAACTCAAGCATGTAATGCTTGATAAGGTTCAACATCTATCCTCTAGATAAAACTACTCAGATTTTAATCAACCCGTGGTGATAGTGTTAGTGTTGATTTCAATATTACCGCAAATTCTAGCATTTTGTTTTACTTTTCAGAAATTAAGAAAAGACCTGGAGCTTCACAAAATGGACACAGGAAGTTTAATTGAAGCCTTTTTTGAGGAAAAGTTAGAAGAACAGGTATTTAAATTGCAATTTGACATCATGCTTCTGAAAGACATAAGCATTCACATCTAGGGAGTATTTTGTTCGAGTCAGATCAACAGGAGGAAAATTTGTGTTACAGTTCTCAGCCTCTGCTTAACCCTTTCCCAAACGACAAATTTTGGACTGGTCCAAATTGAAAGAGTTTGCAGACGACAATTTTAAATTTGATGAAAATGGCAGAAAGTTATCAAAAAGGGGAGAAAACACTGTGGGAAAAGGAGAAATTGCTCGTTACGAGCAATTTCTCCTTTTCTCACAGTGTTTTCAAAAGACTTGTACGGCAGACACGTGAAAACCAGGGCTTGTTTCGGAAAGGGTTAAACTGGGAAGGGGATAGTATTTTAATCAAACAGGAATCGTATATAATGAGACAATTTAAATTTTGTAAGTGCTCATCTAGTTTGATATACAGCTAGAGTTGTTTACCTTTATACACATGAACCAGCATTTAAAGGCCACCTTGCTGAACATACAAGCTGTTTTGCTTCCCTGAACATGGAGACCTCAAAGATGGGCTAATTGTGATACCCCTGTGTTTATCATACAGCCTTAATTGTGCATGGTCAACATTTACCTGCTATCTCTTTACCAAACGACAATATTTTAGACTTGTCCAAATTGAGAGAGTTTGCAGACAACAAAATAAATGTGACTCAAAAACTGAAATTTGTCTTTGGAAGGGTAGAAAACATTGTGGGGAAAGGAGAAAATGCTGGTTACCAGCATTTTCTCCTTTTGCCACAATGTTTTCAAAAGACCTCTTTCTCAGAGACATTAAAAGTCGGGATTGTGTGGTAAAGGGTTATCATATTTGAGGCCAAAATTTTGTACCAATCTCTAACTATTGAATCAATGAATATGTGTCTCTTATAAGATCAAGAGGTTGAATCTTAGGAAGATCTTACCATATAAGAGGCCCTTTGGGCCAAAATTTTAATTTGCGTACCAGCATTTTCTCCTTTGTCCACAAAGTTTTTAAAAACCATTTTACTCAGAGTCTGCAAGGATGACTACAGTGGATTTAGATTTCAATTCATGACTTTGATTTTCAAACAACAATCTCTGTCATTTGTTTTATGTGCATGATTTCAAAACTCTTTTTCTTTTAAATGAGACTTCGGTTACAAATTTTTATCATTTATCTAAACAGAAACAGTGGAATAATACAGAGTTTGGTGTTCTCAGTGTCAGAGTTTGGTACAAACAAGATTCACATACCATGTTGGTGGAAGGTGAGTAAATCTGAATTGTCATGAACCGAAGTTTTTTACTGTTGAAGACAGATCTTAAAACTCCTTTCTACAAAGAAAGAATTATTCTCACAGCAGCTCCATTTTTCCTCTTATAATGCAGCTGTGTGAAAATGATGGCTTTGTTGGCTTTCATGTACATGTATATTCAGTTGGAATTTTAGTTTTGTGTCTTGACATTGTGTGATGATATATACAATACTGTATTCAATAATCGAATCCATGCATCTTGATTTTCTGGCTACTGTTATGCTCCCAGAGTAAAACAGGAAGGAATGTGGGCTCGGTTTCATGAAAAAACTGAAGTCTTATTTTGCTCAAATCTGTTAACCCATTCCAACAAAATGCCGACTTTTAACAACCCTGTGGAAGAAGCCTTTTAGAAACATTGTGGGAAAAGGAGAAAATGCTGGTAACCAGCATTTTCTCCTTTTCCCACAATGTCTTCAACCCTATCAAAGTTAAATCACATTAGTTGAGCCACATTGAAATAGTCATCTGCAAATGCTTTCAATTTTGACTAGTCTGAAACTTTGTCATGTGGTAAAGAGTTAACCCTTTACCACACAATCCTGACTTTAAACGACCCAGAGAAAGAAAGCTTTTGAAACAACTGTGGGAAAAGGAGAAAATGCTGGAAGCCAGCATTTTCTCCTTTTCTCACCATGTTTTCTACCCATATCAAAACAAATTTCAATTTTTGAGGCATAATAATTTTGTTGTCTGCAAATGCTTTCAATTTGGAATGGTCTAAAATTTTGTTGTTTGGTAAAGAGTTAAAGGACTCGGTCTCTAACATGAGTTGAGTTTGTTACTGGAGACATACTTCACCAACATTAACAGACTTAACCCTTTAGCAAATAATCACAGGTTTTCACGACCCTGGGAAAGAAGGCTTTTGAAAACATTGTGGGAAAAGGAGAAAATGCTGGTAACCAGCATTTTCTCCTTTTCCCACAATGTTTTCTTCTCTATCAGACAGCTAAAGGTCATCTGTACGAAATTTGAATTCGTAGTCTGCAAATGCTTTGAAATTGGTCTACTCTAAAATTTTGTCCTGTGGTAAAGGGTTAAGTAATGGTTTCAAATCATTAGTTGACGCATTGTTTCAGATTCAACTCTGACATTAAAATAAATGGACTTAACTTAGTTAACAGACTTAATTCCATTATTTTACTTTGTTTACTTTAATCTGAGAATGAGCCTGTTAGCAGATTTGAGCAAAATAATCGGCCTGATTTTTTTCGTGAAACCCAGTCAAGAATATTAACCCATCACCACACAATCCCTACTTTTAACAACCCTGAAATAGAAGGCCTTTGAAAACATTGTGGGAAAACAAAAAACTGCTGGTAACCAGCATTTTCTCCTTTTCCCACAATGTTTTCCACCCCATTAGAGACAGAAAACGTCATTTGAACAACATTTATTTTGTTGTCTGCAAATGCTTTCAATTTGGTTGAATCCATAATTTTGTTGTTTGGTAAAGAGTTAATTGTTATGTCATTATTTACATTTTCTTAGTTCTAAAACCTTCCTATTACAATAATATTTAGATGAAGACTTTTAGCACTTTATCTCTTTACAAGCGACAAAATTTACGACTAGAATCACCTGCAGACAACAAATTAACTGTGGTGCGAATGATATTTCTGTCTTTGATTGGGTAAAAAACATTGTTTTCAAATGCCTTCTTTGGGTCATTTAAAGTTGGAATTGTATGGTAAAGGGTTAAAGACTTGCATTTGTCTTTTTGACACATATTATGGCTTGCATAGAGAAATGTAATAAACTATCTTCTCTGTATTTTCTTTCAGTTTTAAGTGCCAAGGATGTGATTCCCCTGGATGCCAATGGTCTAAGTGATCCTTATGTCGTTGTGACGTTTTGTCCTGAGCATTTATTTCCAACAGTACCCTCCCAGACAACAAAAATTGTGAAAAAGACATTAAACCCGGAATTTGATGAGTCTTTTGAATTGTATGAACCTCTAACTTTTTACCAAACAATCCTGCATTTGAATGACCCTCAGATGAATGCTTTTGAAAACATTATGGAACAAGGAGAAAAATGCTGGTAGCCAGTATTTTTTTCCTTTTCCCACAATGTATGCTATTTACAGGGATAAACCCCACCAGTCAAGCCACATTTGCCTTCTGTGAATGCTCCAGATTTGGACAAATCTAAATTTTTGTCATCTGGTAGACTTGAATATGTCTTTTTTGTACAATTAGTCTCATGCATATAGAAAAATATGCAAATTGCAATAGCAAACTGTTTGGCAGGGCTACTCAGATGCTGCATTAGGCTACCACAGTCAAACTTTGGTAGCTCAGTGGTAACATACAAGGATGCAAGGTTAGTTATCCAGGGGTTGTGTGTTCAGTTTATTGATTGAATGGTGTTTAACGCCGTTTTCAACATTATTTCAGTTATATTGCGGCGGCCAGTGCACTTATCCATACTTTCCTGGAACTTCTTTTACCAGTACTCCGCACAATATTCTTTCCAAGCCACTGGCTGCTTTCCCACATAACTATAGTCGAAAGAATGGTTAGCGGTGAGAGAGGAATGAATCCTGTCGCAGTGACTATCATCAATCCTCGGAAAGAAATTGGCCAAGCCAGGGATCAAACTAGTGACCTCCTATTCTCAAATCCTGTACACTACCGAGTGAGCTACGGGGCTTGGCATTGTGTGTTCAAACCACAGCTTGGTCAATCTTATTTTCAAGATTGGATTGATTGATGCCATTGCAGCATGATTCATTCTTTTTCTCATCACCGATAGTTGTTTTGAAATTGTGTATGTTGAAAAGGCAGTCAAAAGCTTGAGTCTTGTGTAGATCAGTTGTCATTCACTCACCAGGAATGCATGGACAAGTGCACTGGCTGCTTTGATATAACGGAGTGCATTTGACTCTTCATAGTAGAAGTAACCAAACTGTCAAGACAAAAAAATCTCACATAAGTGATTCCAAGATCAGACTGCATGTTCTGTGCAGTCTGGTCTTAACCCAAGCCTGTGTTCAGAAAAATATCTTAATGTTTCCCATAACTCATAAAGAAGTGGAGAGTGAAAATTCCTAATGATTATCTCACATTGGTTACTTTCAGTAATGTCTCCTTAAATCAGTGTCGGAAAAAAGGGGCTGCGCTGGTATTTACAGTGATGGACCACGACTACTTATTTGAGAATGACTTTGCTGGCGAGGTTTACATTCCTTTGGCAGAAATCCCAGGTGTTGACGGAGATGAAGTCACTGGCTATGAAGCACTCAGTGTTATCACATTGCCGCTCATGCAACCGAAGAAGAAGAGTAAGGCTCATCAACCCTTCAAGTGCTAAATAAACAACATAGACATTTTTAGGCTGGAAATAAGACCTAAATAAGTTTGATTTTTAGCTCTTTGCAAAACAACAATTTGTAGACAGCAAAATAAATATAGCTCAAGTGATGATTTTTGTTTGATATGGTAGAAAACATTGGTGGAAAAGGAGAAAATGCTGGTTACCAGCATTTTCTCCTTTTCCAACAATGTTTTCAAAAGGCTTCTCTCTCTGGATCTGGATCATTAAAACTCAGGATTGTGTGGTAAAGAGTTAAGATTACTTTAGATCAGACTCTCTCACAGTAGCAGACTGTGTAGATCAAAGATCTTGTACACTTGATGCAAGGGCACATAAAGTTAAGAAAAGTACTTCAAAGGTTAACTTTATAAAGTAGGAAAAATTAACATGGTTAAATGTTCGATTCGAAAAAATA
Organism: Tridacna gigas; assembly: GCA_945859785.2. Classification (NCBI taxonomy): domain Eukaryota; kingdom Metazoa; phylum Mollusca; class Bivalvia; order Cardiida; family Cardiidae; genus Tridacna; species Tridacna gigas. Next base: position 42,084,577 of record OX244030.2, on the reverse strand, counting down.
CGGAACAACAAAATGGGAAAAGGAGGAAATGAATCTTATGAGCAAAATTCCAAACAGGAAGCCCCAGCTTCATTTGAATGAAGACTCATTTAGCATCTTAACCCTTTAGCTGCTAAGCACGACTCACTGACCTTTTCTGAACAGTGTAGATCAAGATCAGACTGCAAAGAAAGTGCAATCTGATCTTGGATCTACACTGTCCATGAAGGAAATATCGTTCTCCAAAGAAGTAAGTTTTAAATATCATTATTCAAGTTTTTTCTATCGTTTTGAAAGTTTTATTTAAGTTATTTAGTAGGATAAGGGTTAGGTTTTGAGTGACTTTGTTGATGATCTCTTTACTTCAACATTTATTAAAGAAAACTGTTATAGGTCCATATGGCATTTTCTGTTTTTCACAATGATGTTTGTAAAGTTACTTGTGTCTCACTGTTTATGTATAATGTATGTATAATTCTTTGTCAAATTTTCAGAGGTTGGTGCCTTGGGCGTATTACAGACTAGAACATGGGACAGAACGGCTCAAGATTTTGTCAAATTGAGGACCAAGGTTCAAGAACAAAGTTCTTAAAAATAAAACATTCATTCTACTTCTTTTGATGTTTGAAGTTGAGTGTGACTAATCATGATTATGTCAGCTTGATTTGTGGCTCAGGACTGTTGAACAGAATTGAGCAGTTTACATACAGGCTAAATATTATACATAGCTCTGTCCAGTTAAGCCTTATCCTGCTAAATAACTGAAATGAAAATTTCAAACCAGTAGTAAAAGCCCAAATAATGCTACTTCAAAGTTCTATTTAGGAAAAGAATATCTTCTAATCAGACAGTGTAGATCCAAGATCAGACTGCACGTTCTGTGCAGTCTGATCTTGATCTACACAGTCCACAAAAGGTCAGTGAGTCACACTTAGCAGCCAAAGGGTTAATGTGATGGAAAGGATAGACATTTGATCCTGTTTTTTTGTTAAGGAAAGGAAAGTGTACTTTATGAGCGTTAATTGAAATGCTACCTGAGGAAAGTTGAAACAGCTTGTGACAGGAAATGGCTCCTTTTTGTGCAATGCCACACAAGGGCATGACATTTTAGAATGATAATGAAAATATTGCAGGGAAAGGAGCAGTGATTTGTAGTTTAAAAGCCACTGCTTCTTTTCTCACAGTGTTATTGAAAGTCTTATGTACCACTGGGACATTTTAAAGGTTGTGTTTGTATTTTCATAGGTTAAGAGGTGAGGTTCTTTGATGAATGTTGCAAATAAAACTAGTATAAGGTTTCTTGAGTACAGGCCAACATGTGTTAAGCACCCAGTGTACATGCAAAATGTGATTGCTTAATACAGGTACATGCTTAGTACAGGTGCATTTCAACTTATTTGCCTCTTGGGAACTTAAAAAAAGGTTGCTCTCTGAATAGAGGTTGCCACAAGGACAGGTTGTACTATATTTACATGCTTGTAATCATTAACCATTTTGAGTGATGAAAATAGGAAGATGAACTTTTAGTTCAGTATAAAGGGGCAGGATATTGCAATTTCAAGACTGTTTTTACCAGAACACATCTATTATTTGTGCAAAAGCAACTGAAGGTGGTGTGCTTGGCTTTGCCGTAAATTAACTTTTTTAATGAAGGTTATTGTTCAACATTTTATTCTTTGTTTGTGTTAAATGCTTCTATCTAATAGGGCTTTTAACATATCAATTGTTTTTTGTATTCTTTAGCAAGATAGTTACCATCATTCCACAGGTTTTACCTGGGTTTGGCCACTCCAGTTTTCAGAGATGGCTTGTAAACACATCACCAAACAATCCTGTCTTTAGGTGGTCCTGAGGAAGGAGGCTTTTGAAAAGATTGTGGGAAAAGGAGAATATGCTGGTAACCAGCATATTCTACTTTTCCCACAATATTTTCTCCAGTATGAAAGACAAAGTATTTTCCTATGTTTAACTCTTTACCAAATGACAAAATTTTGAACTAGTCCCAATTCAAAGCATTTGCGGAGGATAATTCTAATGTGGCTGAAATGATGGGATAGAAAACATTGTGGGAAAAGGAGAAAATGCTGGTTACCAGCATTTTGTCCTTTTCCCACAATGTTTTCAAAAGGCTTTTTTTTTCAGGGTGGTTAAAACTCGGGAATGTGTGGTAAAGAGTTAATTAGTTGACTGCAATCTTTCAATTTAAACAAGTCTAAAATTTCGTTTTCTGGTGAAGAGTTAACACTACCACCAGCAAACAACTTGATGAGCAATATTTTGCTGTTTTCAGATGTATTTGAGCCATGCTCTGGCAAAAGGGGACTTATTGCATCTCCGTGATGCATGATACCAGGCAAATCATCACATGATAATGGATCAGTAAAATATGTGTTGTATGGCAACCGACTGATTCATGAGATACTTTGGTCCTTTGACATCTAGAAAATTGACCAATAGCAAAAAGTTTCGGCCTAGGTCAGCCTGACCTGGGTCAATACTTTTTGCAGATGCATTAAGCCCCCTTTTTTACAGAGCATGGCTCATTTATGTATAAACTTAATTTTGGTCATCTGTATTTTACAAGGATGTTTCTGAAGTCATCTGCTCAAATTTTGTTTATAAGAGGTAATGAATGTTACTGTTTTCTCCAGTTTGGTTTAACCCTTTCCCAAATGACAAAATTTGGACTTGTCTAAATTGAAAGAGTTTGCAGACGACAATTTTATATTTGATGAAAATGGCAGAAAGGTCTCTAAACAGGTAGAAAACACTGTGGGAAAAGGAGAAATTGCTCGTTACGAGCAATTTCTCCTTTTCCCACAGTGTTTTCAAAAGACTTGTACTGCAGACACGTGAAAACCAGGGCTTGTTTGGTAAAGAGTTAATTCATTACCAGACAAAAAAAATTTAGACCTGTCCAAATTGATAGCATCGCAGATGATAATTTAGTGTAGTCTAAATGTGTTATTGTGATGAAATTGAGTTGATATTCTGAAGCAAGATTAATGTGATTGAAAACTTGCAAGTATTTATTATGTTCAACTTTATTTATTTATTGATAAGAATATTTTAAGTTATTGTTCATGCGTTTGCATTTTGAACTTGGCTGTTTTTGAAGAAAACCCAAGGTAATGTCATAACCTCATTGTCTGCTACAAGGGCAGATAACTGAAATATTTTAACACAGTTATGCCTCCTTTTTTACTATTTTCACAAAAAAAGCAACTGTAGCTGAGCATTGGCAACAGCATGCAGTGCCCCTTTACTCATTTTATTGTTGTTAATCATATTTGTGTTTTGTGTTTTATGCCACCTTATGTCATTTTAAACACTACAGATTCTTAGATGACAAAATATACAGTCAACTCCACTTGTAATAATATTGCTTGTTGCAATATATTGCTTGTAACAGACCTGATTAGCTAATCCCTTCTAAGTTGCTATATACATGTAATTCAATACATGTAACTTTGCTTAATAAGATATGGCTTGTAGAGATATTTCTGATGTAAAGAAGTCATTTTGAGGTCAATGCCTTTCATATTCTATGTATATAACAATATTTATACCTGTCACTAATTTTATTGAAGATTTCTATAGCTTCTGGAATGAAAAACTGGTATTTAAACAAATGAACATAGCAGTATGGCTTAAATGCCAGTCGGCACATTTCCCAATTGTCTCAAAAATAAATGCAATACTCTGAATGGTGATAAATTTTCACACTCATAGTAAAGCAAATTTTATTCAATCAGTGAAGTAAAAAGTGATGCCAATATTGTTCAAGGATTTTTGATGGAGAATTCATCCTCGGCTACTTGTCAGTCAGATTCCATGCCCACTCCGCCGTGCATCATCTCTGAGTATTTTGTTATTTTAGAAACAATTTAAAACTTTTATTACATGCAAATCAACTACTTCAGACACATGCAATAAAATGTTTTAGCATGTTACATGCTTAGAACACTTTGGAAAAGATTGAAGTTCAACTGAAACACAATCAAAAAAGACAGACAGACTTTTTTTAAAGCTGAATAGTTATAAAATAGCCTTTTAGTCCTAGCCATGAACATAGTACATGACATTGTATGGGATATAGTTCTGCTTTTTCAAATGTAAATTTTTTGTCTGTAAGAATGGATAAAAGTATTTTGTAGAGAATTTATGTTAAAAAGAATGGTTTAAGGAAAGCAATATCTCTTTATTATTTTCCTACTCATTTTCAGCATGCTGTATGTATACTGTAGTAAACATAATCTGATAATACATATTTCAAACACAGAAAGATAGTCAGTAACTATATTTGGATGTAATGATGTATTTTATTGGGTCCCTTGAATATGGTTACAAAGGGAGTTTGCTATATATTTGTTGGTAGACATCCTACATGGACCTGTTTCAACTTCCCTTTAAATGTATGTGTATTACTCCAAAGTCTCTGTAAATAGTTAAACTCTTCTTTTTACCCTGTATCCTTGCATAATTGATGCTTTAAACCATTAATTGATTGATAACTGGTCACATGTTTTATTTTGCAATTTCTTCTTCTGCCATGTATAATTTCACCAGTACCTTTTTCAAGGATTATTTATTTTCTAGTCATTTTTGAAACTGCCAGTTCCATCATTCCATTTGAGTCCAAAAGCCGAAGTGGTGAGGACTTTGGACAAAATCATTTTGTTTTTCAATTCACTTTAGTTCACATTCTTTATTTCATTCAAACATGGACATAATTTATTGCAATGAATTATTAAACTGTTTGAAGGCGGAATAAATGAAATGGCTGTTTTTCAATTTAACTCTTTACTGAACAACAATATTGTAGACTTGTCCAAATTGAAAGCATTTGCAGACGACAAAATAAATGTGACTCAAAAATTGAATTCGTTTTGCGAGGGTAGAAAACATTGTGGGAAAAGGAGAAAATCATGGTTACCAGCATTTTTTCCTTTTAATTCCCACAATATTTTCAAAAGGCTTCTTTTTCAGGGTTGTGAAAACCCGGGATTGTGTGGTAAAGAGTTAAATAAAGATCACAAAATTGCACATTTTTTTAGGCTGTTTGGCTATTATAAGTCGATACTAATTGAACTGTTGAGATCCAAGACCACACTACACATTTTCTGCATGCTAGTCTTATTCTTTGTTATCCCCATGTCGCATGTGTGTTAAAAGTGAATGTAAAATATCAGATTCGTACTATGGCCAATTTATGTCCAGTTGGTCATTTATTATCATTTGCATTTTTATTATTCAACTGTTTATCAAATGACAGAATTTTGGACTTGTCCCTATTGAAAGCATTTACAGACAACAAAATAAATGTGACTCAAAAATTAAAGTTAGTTGTTGAAAGGAGAAATAATTGTGGGAAAAGGAGAGAATGCTGGTAACCAGCAATTTCTCCTTTCCCCACAATGTTTCAAAGAGGCTTCTTTCTCAGGGCCATATTAAGCCTGGATTGTTTGATGAAGGGTTAAAAGGGTGCAAAAATATTTCTCAAGCATTGATCACATCCTAGCACATATGAGACATGCTCTGTGAAAAGGGGGCTTAATGCGTCTGCGAAAAGTATCGACTCGGGTCAGCCTGTGCAGTCCGCACAGGCTGACCTGGGCCAATACTTTTTGCTATTGTTCAGTTTTCTGTATATCCAAGGACCAGTTTACCTCATGATTCAGTCAGCTGTTAAGAAAAGTGGCTATTATGGATCTACAATTATGTGACGGCTTGATTTGTACAATGCGTCACTGAGATGCATCAAGCCCCCTTTTGCCAGTGCATGGCTCTTATCTAATTTTTTTATGTCCCTGAAGACATTAAAAAATGAGTGTAACAGAGCAGCTGCTGTTACCTAAGCAATTGCCCATTTCCCTGCAATGTTTTCCACTCCTCAAATTGTTTTCTTTTTGTGTCATTTATCTTTCACAAGCAGGCTTTGGTATTCAAAATGTATCTATGACAATCATTCCAGAAGTTGTGTGATGTATTTCAACATTGGTAGCTTAGCTGTTTTGGAAGAAAACATCAAGGCATTGTCACAGCCCTATCAAATTTGTCGTCATTGTCTTACAAAGATTTTTTTTGACATTTTCTCATATCATTGTTATTACAAAAGATATTTACTTCAAGTGTGGGATAGTTCGTAACTATGGAAAGGAAAACCCATGTCAGAAAGGCAGGAAACCCTCAAAATAACTTTCATGCAGTTATGCCCCTTTTTTGGCCTTGAAGTTTCACTAAAACAGCTTCTACAGCCCAGTGTTTGCACTTGCTTGTGGTGCTCTTGTTTTCCTTTAAAATTATGCTACAAAATTTACTTAGGTGCCATGCTCTGTGAAAAGTGGGCTTAATGCATCTGCAAAAAGTATCGACTCAGGTCAGACCGTGCAGTCCGCACAGGCTGACCTAGGCTGAAACTTTTTGATATTGGTCAAATTTCTGCATAGCAAAGTCTACCCCATGATTCAGTCGGTTCTTAGAAAACATTGCTATTATGGATAACCTAATTATGTAATGGCTTGACTGGTATCATGATCACAGAGATGCATTAAGCACCCTTTTGCCATGGCTCACATATATAGCCCTATCATTTCTATCGCACTCCCTCACAAAAGTTAACCTCTTGGAGCACTAAGCACAACTTATGTTGCTTTGACAGACTTTGTAAAACAAGATTAGCCAATGCATAATGTGCAGTCTGATCTAAAATATAGACTGTCCCGTACTTTATAGCATAATCTTTCCAGACAAACCTGGAAACTGCACCATTTAACTCTTTACTACACAATCCCAAGTTTCAACAACCCAATGAAGAAGCCTTTTGAAAACATTGTGGGAAAAGGAGAAAATGCTGGTAACCAGTATTTTCTCCTTTTTCCAAAATGTTTTCTACCTTTTCAAAGACAAATTCTAATGTTTTAGCCATATCTAATTTGTTGTCTGCACATGCTTCCAATTTGGACAGGTCTAAAATGTTGTCAAGCTTTTTTTCCCCCTAAGTATCCCAAGAGTTAATGGTACAGTTTCATATTGCTAGGAAGGTATATATTTTCATAAGTATTGTGTAGGCGTATATGCTAAGGGTCACAGGTATTAGTAAGTATCCCTATACTTCATTAACCATTTACCAAACGACAAAATTTTAGACCAGTCCAAATTGAAAGCATATGCAGACGACAAAATAAATGTGACTGAAAAGTTGAAATTTGTTTTGGAAAGGGTAGAAAACATTGTGGGAAAAGGAGAAAATGCTGGTTACCATTAAGTTGGTCTAAGATTCTCCTTTCTAGAAATGGGTTAACACTGCCACAAAATTTTCAACTTGTCCAAAGTAAAAACATTTGCAGACAACAATAATTCAATCCTTACCAACAATCCTGAGTTTTTACGCTCCTAAGAATAAAGGTATTTGCAAACAATGCGGGAAAAAAAAACAGAAAATGCTTGTATGCAGCATTTTTCTTTTTCCCACAATTTTTTCTCCCCTTCCAAAGGCAGTTTTCATCATTTGAACCACAGATAATTTGTCAGCAGCAAATATTTTGAATTTTGTTGTTTGATGAAGATTTAAATGTGGCTCAAAGAGCAGGATTTGGACTTTGAAAGTGTTAAGAAAAAAATGAGAGGGTAAATAAAAGCTTTGTAGGAAAAGGAATGCCATTCACAAGAAAAAATTTTCTTTTCCTGTATTCTTTTATTGAACATTTTTCTCGGTGTTGTTGAGACACAAAGCTGTTTCTTGTAGGATTAGACATAATGTTCTATTGTTATCTGATCTGTTCTGACAAGGATAGAAAGATTTTTTTATTATGCTACATATGTACTTACATTTATAGTGGTTTTGCTGTTAAATAAGTTTTACTTTATTTAGTTTCTTTTACTTTTTCAATGTACACTTAAATTTACAATAAATTTTTGTGAATTTTTGCATGATGTTGGACTTGATATGTGTTAACATGAAAATTCAGTATTTTGTAAACATACTTTTACTAAAGGTAACAGTCAGTCTCACAAGACAAGAGAAAATAGTAGAATATTTCCATAATAGAGAAATTATCCATACTTTCATACACTGACTTTCAAGCAGTATCAATGTCCCATCAGTGTTAACCCTTACCCTATTACCAGGCAAGAAACTTACAGACTTGTCCAGATTGAAAGCATTTGCAGACAACAAATTATTTAAATGTGACTCAAATGATGAAGAAAACTGTTTTCAAAAGCCCATTTCATCAGTTAAAGCGCCTTCACAACGATAGTTGCCTTTGTAGCCAGTGTAGATTAAGATCAGGCAGCTCCAAATGTCAGTCTGATCTTTGATCTACACTGCCTGCTTTGTAGAGACATTCTAGATAATTGCAATCTTGAAATTTGCTCCTTGGCCCTTTACTACACAATCTCGACTTTTAACAATGCTGAAGAAGAAGGCCTTTTGAAAACATTAAGGGAAAAGGAGAAAATGCTGGTAACCAGCATTTTCTACCAGCATTTTCTCCGTTTCCCACAATGTTTTTATTCTATCAAGAACTGTTCGATGACCATAGCAGCATAGATAAGTATACATTGTACTTTGCTGCAATGACTAGAATATTGTTCACAACCTTATGCCTACAGACAACGTTTTTGTCTTGCAGCAGACCACTTAAGAAAAAAAAATATGGTCAAAGGGATTTGTAACAACCAATCAGTCGCTTTCCTACAGTATTTGCAAATATCAAAATTACGCATATATCAATTACAATATCTTAGTTCGTCGTCAACGGACATGAATACTAAAATAGGGGAGACAACTTACAAAATACATATTTGGTTACAATGCAGTAAGCTCCCTTGTTGAAAAAAAAAAATCTGTTAAAACGCAGGCCTTGTCCAAATATCTCAATGTTTTCGTTGCTTTGAGGAAAAACAGTGTCAGTAACCAGTAACTCCATTTTCCACAAAGCCTTCAGTCCTTGAAAGACAGATGGGGTCATTTAGGAAAATTCTGCATTCTTTTTAATTGATTTGCGAGGAGCCTAGGTTTTCTGGTCTGGTAAAGAGTTCAATAAATCCCGTGTAATTTGATTACCAAGCCCTCAAATTAACCTTTTCATTTTTTACCACACGACAACAATGTAGACTTGACCAGACTGAAAGCATTTGCAGACTATAATTGATTTAAATGTGGCTCTAAAGATGGAACTTGTTTTTAAAATTAGGTGTCCATGGTAATAATAAATTACATGTACATACGATCCCAGTTAAACTGAATGGAGAAAGTGATGATTACCGGTATTTTCTCCTTATCTAACAGCTTTCAAAAAGTTTTTTTTTTTTCATTATCTAAAACAATTGTGTGGTAAACTTTCAGAGTTAGGAACCTTTTACAACTTTAGCCTTTGTGGCCGATGTTGATTGAGATCAGACCTGCACAAAATGTGCAGTCTGATCTTTGCTCTACACTCACTGCTTTGCTTAGACATACTTGACAAAAGCAATCTTTTTTTTTTCTTATTTGGCTAACGGTTCGCTACAGACTGCAAATGTCTTTCATTAACCTGTAACCTGATTTAACACAGGGAAACAGTTGTGTAGCGGCTAGAATGTCGTCCTCTAACATCAAAGGATCCAGGTTTGAATCCGATGATAAGCAGGGTTAACCTTTGAAACTAGTATAGATAACTGTCGCCGAAGGCGATTTTAGTTTTTGATTGGTCGCCTCCGGTGCACAGTAAATGTCCAAATAAAAAAAGAAGCACCGCAAACGTCTCATTATTGAGACTAGGGGTAATGGTATTTGATCCTGAGTCAAAAGCCTTCACCATTTTGAACTGCTAAATAAATGAAGCGAAAATTTCCACTCGGTTGTAAAAACCAAAATATTGCTATTTCACGGTTGATTTCACCGGAAAAAAAAACCGTATCGGACAGTGTAGATTCAAGATCAGACTGCAAGTTTTGTGCATTCTGATCTTGATCTACACTGTCTGCAAACGCGCCCCGAGTCGCACTTAGCAACCTAAGAGTGATTAAAAGTTGGAACAGCATGTTAATGTACATAAATGTTAGATAGTCTATGCAAAAAGATATTTTTTTCCACAATGAGATGGTGATTTCCCGCCCCGATGAATCGTCTAAAGCGTCTGTAGGTCAATGTCTATCTATCGATAAAGTCCCACTTCAACTTAACCCCGAACCTCGGAGTTAAGAATATTTATCCTTGTAGCACTGAACATGGATTGAATTGCCAGTGCGGACCGTGTAGATCAAGATGAGACTGCACATAATGTGCAGCCGGGACCAGAATATACGCAGCCGGAGTCTATGCAGATATTCTGACCCAACAGCTTTGAAACTGCAGTATAATGCCACCTGTCTGCACCTATAGTTGCGACTGAGCATGTTAATTTCGGTCAATATTTGGCATCATAGGGGTTAACCCAGAAGTGCCTGACCACTAATACCGTGACGTTACTGATCGCTTGGCTGAGTCAAAACGCGAGAGGAACAATAATTGAAGGTCACAAAAACTCAGCTCAGTTCAAGTCATGTCCAGTTCCAACCGCCTGCAATATGTTTTTTCCTGACTATACTGTCAAAATTTGTGAACAATACATTTATACCAAACTCTGTTCGTTTTAACAGATAATGGGCAAACTCGTATACAATTCGTTAGAATTTAGAGCCTTTACCAGACGACAAAACTTTAGATTCGCCCATGTTAATATAAATTTGAAGATGACATAATTGTGTAAATGGATAGAAACATAAGTACTATTTTCCTCGGCGTTTTTAAAACACTGGATTGTTTTGGTACAGCAACCTTTTACAAGATGACAAAACTGTGGACTCGTCCTATATGAAAGCGATTGCAGGCTACAAATTAAACAAGTAGGCCCTATGACTGGTCTTTTTTTTTTTTTTTTTTTTTTTTTTTTTTATTATTATTATTTATTTATTTATTTATTTTTTTTTTCTTTTTTTTTTTTTTTCTTTTCATAGAAAAAAAAAAAAAAAAAAAAAAATGGAGAAAACATTGAGGAAACGGGCGAAAATACTGGTTACCAGTAATTTCTTACTGCTTACCAGTATTTTCTTCTTTCCTCACAGTGTTTCCAAAGGCCTTTTTCCAATGGGATCGTTGGAACATGGGAATGTTTGTTAAAGAGTTAAATATGTTATTTGGTAAAGTATGTTACTAACTATCTGGGGTGGTTAGTGGCTTTTTCTTTGTCTATAGATAAATCATCTATTTCCTTTATTGACGGGATTGATAGTGATACACTATTTTAACGCGAAACTGAGTGCAGCTGCCTTGGACAAATTTATTCTGTAAGGTTCGTGCTTGAAGTTGATTGCTTTATATGCTACAATATTGCAGGGCTTGAAAGTTGCAAATAATAGCTCCTTTTTACTCAATGCTTTAAAATGATGTTTCTAACATTTTCGTGTTGCATAATTCATAGGCTAATTGCTTTTATTTGACTGATATTTTGTCCTGACCTCAGCTGTACCAATCAAGAGTAGATGTTACTGCTAATCGAACATAATAATATCCATGTTCTGCGTAGGCCTACCGTAAACCATATTTTTCACAAATAGCTTAGTCTATATAACGGGTTGATAATATCATTCATAAAGATCAGTGCCGCAACAATTTTTAGGACGTGACCGTAACATGAGAGAGTCTGTGAGGCACGCATATGTTAACTGATCCACATTGTCCACTGTTTTAAGAGATATACCAATAAATAGTCAAAACAGCATCAATATATGAAGTACAACTTGAATGTGCTTATCCTCCATATTTGTTTCATGAAAATCCGTCGAGCGATGAAAACATGTCGACAGTGGGCGTTACTTTATTTCTGCAGTATAGTTATCTAGGTTATAGCTTGTAAACAAGAATTACGCGGGCGCTTTACTCTGCGGCGTCATAACCGAGTTTTACAGCAGACGATACGTACGCGAGAAAACGAATACACAGCAAAAGAAGTCGTTGCGCTTTAAATGGCTACTAGGAATTTGGACGTTTTGTTGCGAATATACTGGAGACTACCATTTCAAATAAGTATGTTGGATTTTTTCAAGACTTTTATTTATAAAATTATTGTAGTGTCGATCTAGATATCTAGTTTAGTCTTTAGACCAGTGGCTGCTTTCCAACGGAATAGAGATCTGTCACAAAAGAAATCTTTTCGCATTTCAGAGCGAGGATCCAAAAAAGATTATTTTCCTTTGATTTTGTAAACAGTATTTATTACAACTCGCAGTCATTTGAAATACGATATCGGTATTTTTTTTTACAATAATATATAGACTCAATCTGTTACTAACATTGTTAGTGTATTCAACACTCAGGTCTACCCATAATATATGAGAGTGACATGTATACATCGTAGATGCACTGCAACTTGCACTGTCACTGCAACAGCAGAACGAACGTTGCAGACGACAATTTTTAGTAACCATAAGTGTTCAGTATTCACACACACTATAAAAAAAAAACATTTTTATTAGGCATGGCGTGGATGTTTATGTTATGTGGATATCAATTTACCAATAGAATGTCTTTCATTACTTTACTTGCCAGTTTGGCCTGTGTAGGTCAAAATCAGACTGCACAAAACTTGCAGTCTGATCTTTAATCTCCTTTGTCCACCTTGTCAAGACATTCAAGGTAATAACAACTATGAAATTACTTTTATCAGAGTTTATCTTCATTTCGAAGGGCAGCTCCATTGTTGTTTTTGTGATTTTTTGGGGGGGTGGAAATTTTATTTTGGAAATGAACTTGAAGTCTTCAAAAAATGCCCCACCCATACCCACAATTGGGCTAGCTCAGATGTTATTGCAGATAACTGTCCCCGATGGCGATTTAAGTTTTTGAGTTTTGGTGCGGTGCTCAGTAAATGTCCAAATAAGAAAAGAAGCACCACAACGTCTCATTATTGAGACTAGCTCCGATGTTATTATTGTGTTTGCTTCTCTACTCGCTAAGAAGCAATCACAAAACAAACATGCAAACATCGAAGCTACCTTCTGAAACAGGGCCATCCTAGCCTGTGTCCAGGCTGTAGTAGTCAAACGACTGAATTTTGGATTGGTCCAAATTGAACACTTTTGCAGAGGACAAATTAAAGGTGGCCTAAATGACGAAATTAGTCATTGATAGATTAGAAAGCATGGTAGGAAAAGGAGAAAATGCTGGTAACTAGTATTTTCTCCTTTTCCCACAATGTTTTCAAAAGACCTCTTCCTCGGGGGTCGTTAAAATTTGTGATTGTGTGGTAAAGGGTTAATCACCCCTTCTGCATTCTCCTTGAACACAGTCTCTACAGATCTGTAGACAAACTGTGAGTACATTCTGTAATTATTGTTGACAAAGTAAGTCGGAATATGTCCAAGGAAAAATGATCAGACTCTGACTGGAACCCAAGCTACCCCCATCCCACAATATAGATCTAGCATATATTCCTCTAATAATGTAGATCTATTTTGTGTACATCTAACTACCATGTTAAAGTCATGCATATATCTACACTCATCACAACTCGGCCGATTCCGTACCTACATATTTGATCACCGGATCACCCGAGGTATGCCGAATGTCTGTATCTAGTGGCCAAAATTAAGGTCATTTTCAGATATGGACTGTTTTATCGTCGGTCACTGTAACATCAATGCAGATTGTGTAATTTCAACCCTTTTAGCACCAAATAAGTGAATTGGAGGCTTTTAGCATTGAGAAAAGACACAGATGTGCAGTCTGATCTTTGATCTACACCATCAGCTACCTGACTCTAGACTATGACTGAATTCATCTTCCATAGATGAGGCAATGTACCTTTAGACCTTGAAAAAAGTTGTATTTTTTGGGGGGCTGATAGTGAAAGAGATTTAACTTTTAACCCTTCACCACACAATCCCGGGTTTTAACAACCCTTGAGAAAGAGACTTTTGAAAACAATGTGGGAAAGGGAGAAAATGCTGGTAACCAGCATTTTCTCCTTTTCCCACAATGTTTTCTATCCAATCAGAGTCGGGTTTCATCAGTTTGAGCCATGTTTTTTTTATCGTCTGGAAAAGCTTTGAATTTAGACAAGTATAAAATTTGGTTTTTTGGTTAAGGTATTAAACCTGCATGTAGGGAAATTAACACCTTACCAAACAACAAAATTTTAGATTGGTCCAAATTGAAAGCATTTGCAAACGACAGAATGTTACCGAAAAATGGAAGTTTGTTTTTGGAAGGGAAGAAAACATTGTGGAAAAAGGAGAAAATGCTGGTTACCAGCATTTTCTCCTTTTCCCACAATGTTTTCAAAAAGCTTCTTTTACAGGGTCGTTAAAAGTTGGGATTGTGTGGTAAAGGGTTAAGAATTAAGCTGCTCTTTTCCACACAACAAAAGTTTAGACTGGTCCAAACTGAAAGCATTTGCAGACGCCAAAAGAAAAGTGACTCAGAAATGGAAATTTGTTTTGGAAAAGGTAGAAAACACCTCGGGAAAAGGAGAAAATGCTGGTTACCAGCAATTTCTCCTTTATCCAACAATATGTTTTCAAAAGCTTTCTTTTTCAGAGTCGTTAAAAGTCTGGATTTAGTGGTAAAGGGTTAAGCTGCTTAATAACTGAAATAAAATTTTCAAACCAGTAGTAAAAACTAATTTTTAGCTCCACTGGCCGAAGGCCAGCGGGCTTATGTCATGGCCCAGTGTCCGTCGTGCGTCCGTCCGTCCGTCCGTCCGTCCGTGCGTTAACTTTTATTTCAAACATCTTCTTCTCTGAAACTACCCATCCAATTTTCATGAAACTTCACAGAAATGATCCTGCCATGGTCCTCTTCAGAATTTCTTGAAAGAATTTGATTCCTTCAAAAACTCTGGTTGCCATGGCAACAAAACTGAAAAATATTGGAAATCTTTAAAAATCTTCTTGTCTGAAACCATAAGGCAGAGGGCTACCAAATTTGGCATGTAGCTTTATGTAGTAGACCTCTATCAAGTGTCTTCAAATTATAGCCCTGGGGTCAAAATTGGCTCTGCCCCAGGGGTCACAAGTTTTACATAGGCTTATATAGAGAAAACTTTAAAAATCTTCCTCTACCTAGCCATAAGGCCTAGAGCTACCAAATTTTGCATGTTGCTATATCTAGTGGGCCTCTACCAAGCAGGCCAAAATTTTAGCCCTGGGGTCAAAATTGGCTCTGCCCCAGGGGTCACAAGTTTTACATAGGCTTATATAGAGAAAACTTTAAAAATCTTCCTCTACCTAGCCATAAGGCCTAGAGCTACCAAATTTTGCATGTTGCTATATCTAGTGGGCCTCTACCAAGGGGGCCAAAATTTTAGCCCTGGGGTCAAAATTGGCCCCGCCGCTGGGGTCACAAGTTTTACATGGGCTTACATAGTGACAAGTTAAGAAATCTTCCTGTTTTGATTTTTTTTTCTTCTGAAATTAGCCTTGCATCAGGGGTCTTATGTTTTGCAGAGGCTTCATATGGACAAAACTTGAAAATCACCATATTTATAACCATACAGCATAGACTTGTATTATTTTGGCATGTGGTTTTATCTTGTGGACCTCTACTAGGGTTCAAGTAATTATAGCTCTTGGATCAAAAATGGCTTTGCCTTGCGGGTCTCAACTTTCACATGGGCTTTTACAGAGAAAACTTTGTAAGCCTTCATTTTGAAACCATTTGGCTCAGAATTGAAATGTTTAGTATTTATGGTTTATATTTATAAGCCAGTGGAGCGATACAGGGCCATCATGGCCCTCTTGTTTTTCTTACTTAGAGGGTATTTTTGGGAGGATTTTCTTACTTAGAGGGTATTTTTGGGAGGATAAATATTTCCTTATTGGACAGTGTAGATCAAAGATAAGACTGCACATTTTGTGCAATCTGATCTTGATTTACACTGTCCACAAAAGGGCCCTGTGGCGGGCTTAGCAGCCAAAGGGTTAACTCTTTACCACACAATCCCGAGTTATAACAACCCTGAAAACTTTTGAAAACATAATGGGAAAAGGAGAAAATGCTGGTAACCAGCATTTTCTCCTTTTTCCACAATGTTTTCTACCCTATTAAACACAGAAATCATTATTTGAGCTTCATCAAATTTGTTGTCTATAAATGCTTTCAATTTGGTCCAGTCCAAAATTTTGCCGTTTGGTAAAGAGTTACCCCTTTCCCAGACAAGCCCTGGTTTTCACGTGTCTGCAGTACAAGTCGTTTGAAAACACTGTGGGAAAAGGAGAAATTGCTCATAACGAGCAATTTCTCCTTTTACCACAGTATTTTCTACCCTTTTTGAGACCTCTCTGCCATTTTCATCAAATTTAAAATTGTTGTGCAAGCTCTTTCAATTTGGACCAGTCCAAAATTTGTCGTTTGGGAAAGGGTTAATGGTGTGATTTCATACTTCAGACAACTTGTAAATTTTGTCAAGTTCAGATGAATGAAATCGGTGGTGTGTATCTTCATGATACAAAACCAAAGGGTGCAGAGAAGGATACCATATTTTGAATTTGAAAAATAGTGTTGCATAAGTCCTTCACTATGTGTGTCATCGGCCAGGCCGGCCAGCACAGTGGTTAGCGTACCTGACTTGTGACCTGGTGGTTGCAGGTTTGATACCTGGTTGAGGTAAACTTTCATTCCAGTGATCTTTCGCCTCTCACCTGATGCATGTGAGAGAAATAGTCTGTGATTTGGAAAGTAAGTTGTGTCGGAACTGGTGTGAGAAGGCCAGGAAACACATGTCTAGGTGCACTGACTACCATGATATGACCTAAGCGGTTAAATTGGCGTTAAACTGAAAAGCAGTTGCAGATGACAAATTAAATGTGGCTCAGATTAGGAGGTTTGTTTTGGAAAGAGGTAGAAAACATTGTGGGAAAAGGAGCATAGTTACCTGCATTTCCTTCTTTTTCTATAATATTTTCAATAGCTTTTCTTAACAGGGTTGTTTAAACATGGAAGTGGTTGGGAAAGGGACAAACTTGGTTTACCTTCAGCTCTTTCTTTCTGCTGACTTTTAGGTAAGAGACTAAATGCGACATACACCACCGCTGCTTCAGCAGCCCAGAGAGTGGAGACATCCTATCAGTTAGATGAACCCAGCACCCCACATGTTATAACTCCAATCCCTGGACCAAAATCTCAGAGACTTTTACAGGAATTAGACCAACTGCAGGTAAAGATTACCAGTATCTAGGGTTTTTTAACCGTTTACCACACAATCCGGAGTTTTAACCACCTTAAAAGAGAAGGTTTTTGAAAACATTGTGGTAACTGCATTTTCTCCTTTTTCCACAATATTTTCTACTCTATAAAAGAGAAATTTCATCAGTTGACCCACATTTAAATTGTTGTCTGCAAATGCTTTCAATGTGGGCAGAGTTAAAATTTTGTTGTGTGGTAAAGAGTTAACAGCTTTAAATACAGCTGTGGTAGAAGAAATATTATGCTGGTAATCAGCATTTTCTCCTTTTCCCACAAGATTTTCTATCCTTTTAAGACAAGTTTGTCATTGATGCAATATTTGATCCATATTTAAATTCTTGTCTTTAGATGCTGTCAATTTGAAAGTCTAAATTTTTGTCATTTAGTAAATTAAGAGTTAAGTGAATCTGTATACACTTTTTAGAACCATGCAGCATTCGTATAAGAGTATTCTGCAATATATGTAAGGATTTGTATGTCAATAGAATGGCTACTACGTTTAACCCTTTCAGTGCCATAGGCGAAAACAGGGACTTTTGCGGACGGCATAGATCAAGATCAGACTGCACAGAACGTGCAGTCTGATCTTTGATCTATGCCCTCCGCTTGTTTGGTCAAGCCTATTTGATAAAATCTTTCGGAGACTCAGTGGATTGTATTTACAGCCATCAAAAGATGACAAGTTTGTTTATTTGGCGCCGAAAGAGTTAAAGCAAAAATGGTAGATCTACTTGCAATAACTTGCTTCATTTATTAGCTCCACTGGCAGAAGGCCAGCGGGCTTATGTCATGGCCCGGTGTCCGTCGTGCGTCCGTCCGTCTGTCCGTCCGTGCGTTAACTTTTATTTCAAACATCTTCTTCTCTGAAACTACCCATCCAATTTTCATGGAACTTCACAGAAATGATCCTGCCATGGTCCTCTTCAGAATTTCTTGAAAGAATTTGATTCCTTCAAAAACTCTGGTTGCCATGGCAACAAAACTGAAAAATATTGGAAATCTTTAAAAATCTTCTTGTCTGAAACCATAAGGCGTAGGGCTACCAAATTTGGCATGTAGCTTTATGTAGTAGACCTCTATCAAGTGTCTTCAAATTATAGCCCTGGGGTCAAAATCGGCTCTGCCCCAGGGGTCACAAGTTTTACATAGGCTTATATAGAGAAAACTTTAAAAATCTTCCTGTAGCAAGCCATAAGGCCTAGAGCTACCAAATTTTGCATGTAACTATATCTAGTGGGCCTCTACCAAGCAGGCCAAAATTTTTTTAGCCCTGGGGTCAAAATTGGCCCCGCTGCAGGGGTAACAAGTTTTACATGGGCGTACATAGTGAGACAACTTAAGAAATCTTCCAGTACCTAGCCAGAAGGCCTAAAGCTACCAAATTTTGCATTTAGCTTGATCTGGTGGGGGTCTACCAAAAGTGCCCAAATTACAGTCCTGGGGTCAATTTGGCCTCGGGGTGGGGGGGGGGCGAAGGTGCACAAGATTAACATGGGCTTATATAGGGAAAACTTTTAAATCTTGGTGTACATAGCCATAAGGCTTAGGGCTACCAAATTTTGCATAATTATAGCTCTGTCTAGTGGACAACCACAAAGAGGGCCCAAGTTACAACCCTAGGATCAAGTTTGGCCCTGCACCAGGGGTCACAAGTTTTACATGGGTTTATGGAGTGAAAACTTCAGAAACCGTCTTGTTACTAGCCATAAGGCAAGAACTCCCAAATTTGGTCATAAACATGTGCTTATAAGGTGAAAATTCAAAAAATCCTTTTGCTCCTAACCGCAAACCCAAGGGCAAATCTGGAGCACTTTTGATTTTTTTTTTTGAAATTAGCCTTGCATTAGGGGTCTTATGTTTTACAGAGGCTTCATATGGACGAAACTTGAAAATCACCGTATTTATAACCATACAGCATAGACCTGTATTATTTTGGCATGTGGCTTTATCTTGTGGACCTCTACCAGGGTTCAAGTGATTATCGCTCTGGGATCAAAAATGGCTTTTCCCTGCGGGTCTCAACTTTAACATGGGCTTTTACAAAGAAAACTTTGTAAGTCTTCATTTTGAAACCATTTGGCTCAGAATTGAAATGTTTAGTATTTATGGTTTATATTTATAAGCCAGTGGAGCGATACAGGGCCATCATGGCCCTCTTGTTTTTTATAATAGTTAAATATCTCTTCCAAGTATGATATATATAATGTGTGTGTGTGTGTGTTTTACAGCTCTCAAGTTACTTATATTATTCAAACAGATTGTTACATTTTTATGATATATACCTAAAGCATAAAAACATGAATTCATTTCATTTGATAGGATATTTTCTTCAAATCCAAACAGTCAACAACCCCGGGGCTCAGCTGTTTAGCTCAAATGCATTTCATACAAACTCTTTACTACTCTCTTCTTCCCCCCCCCAAAAAAAAAAAAAAAAAAAGACTTGAAAAGGCTTGACCAATTTTAAGTATTTGCAGACCACAAATTGATTGCAGTTCAAGATAGGATTTGGTCTTTGTAAAAACTGAGAATATTTTTGGAAAAGGAGGAAATTCTGGTACATTACAAACATTTTCCTTCTTTTTTCCCACAATATAAACAAATTAAGTATAATTCATGAGGATATTGTTCAGTAAAGGTTTACTAGCAATACTTCTGAATTTCTTCTAACCAATGACAAATGTGATATGTGAACCCTTTACCACACAATCCAGAGTTTTAACAACTCAGAGGAAAAAGCCTTTTGAAAACATTGTGGGAAAAGGAGAAAATGCTGGTAACCAGCATTTTCTCCTTTTCCCACAATGTTTTCTACCCTTCCAAAGGCAAATCTTTGTTTTGGGGTCACATTGATATGCCTGCAGATTGTTTTCAATTTGGATTAGTCAAAAATTTTGAAGTTTGGTAAAGAGTTAAGGTCTACCACCATGACAGTGGCTGCCCTTTTACAGTTGATAATTTTCCTATGATTGACTAGCACAATTATCGTTTTCCTGCTGACCTACTGGTTTTCAAAATAATTATTTTCCTCATGATACGCATTGTGTGAGAATGGAATGGGCTTGTGCGATAAACTGCATTGATTAATCCTTTACCACACGATCTCAAGTTTTAATGACCCAGATAAGGAAAGCTTTTAAAAACATTGCGGAAGAATGAGAAAGTGCTTGTAACCAGCATTTTCTCCTTTTCCCGTAATTTTTTCTACCCTTTTAAACACAGAAATCACCCTATGAACCACATTTAATTTGTAGTCTGCAAATGCTTGCAATTTGATCCAGTCCCAAATTTTGTTGTGCGGTAAGGAGTTACTGATGTGTTGTTGTTACCAGTTGTCAAAATTTAAGGCTTATCCCAATTAAAAGTATTTTCAGACAACAATTTCAATTAGGACAGGTCTATAAGATTTTTTTTTGTCTGGTAAAGAGCATGATGAAGTGTGATTAACCCTTTACCAATCCCGGGTTTAACAACCTTGGGAAAAGAAGCCTTTTGAAAACTTTGTGGGAAAAGGAGAAAATGCTGGTTACCAGCATTTTCTCCTTTTCCCACAACGTTTTCTACCCTTTCTAAAATTGAAATCATCATGTTAGCCACATTCACTTTGTCGTCTGCCAACACTTTCAATTTGGACCAGGCTAAAATTTTGTTACTTGGTGAAGAGTTAACTTTTTTTTTTTTCCTGTTTGTCAGAATGTTGGTTCCGTTCAACTCTTCTGTGACTATAATAATAGTCAAGGGAACTACCTGGTGGACGTGGATGGAAATGTGTTGTTAGATCTGTACACACAAATTGCCAGTATTCCACTTGGTATGTACACGATACATGTAATTATAAAAAAGATACAATATTTGTAAATTTTATTTGATATGAGACATAGACATCTGCATAGTATGTACCCTTTTCTTGTTCATTTTTGGATGCTGAAAATAAAGCAACCTGCTGCAGACTCGATCAGGGGATCCCAGTATTGGTATGCAATCCTCTTGTATATCAGACCATTTTCAAAGTATGCTCCATTATGTATTTTGATTTCAATTGTATGCATATCATGGCTATATACCAGCATACTCAAATATGCTTGAACAACACAAATGGAAATTAATTTTGTCTCTGGTCAGCCGGAAAGATAAAGAAATGAGCCCTTTATCTATATACACTGGGCACATTCAAAACATTGAAATAGAGTAAAGTGAAACTGCTTTAACTTTTCACTTAACCCTTTACCACACAATCATGGCTTTTAACAACCCTGTAAAAGAAGCCTTTTGAAAAAATTGTGGGAAAAGAAGAAAATGCTGGTAACCAGCATTTTCTCATTTTCCCACAATGTTTTCTACTCTTCCCAAAACAAATTTCAATTTTTGAGTCACATTAAATTTGTCGTCTGCAAAAGCTTTCAATTTGGTCTGGTCTAAAATTTTGTCGTTTGGTAAAGAGTTAATAAATATTCTGTCTTTTTATGTGAACTATTTTTAGATCTCCGATTAATGTATGATATCGTACGATGTTTTCTTTGGGATCATATGTCCAGCTTAACGATCAGGCAAATATCAGAAAACCGAACAAGGTCACAGAAACAAAGTAATGACATGTGCAAGTGGTTTCACAATATGACAGAGATGTACTAGCTACTCATCTGTAAATATATGCATGAATAAGCTCTATCTTATAATTCATAGATTCCTCCAGTATAATTAAACAGTTCTATAGTTTAGTAAACAGCAGTCATAGTTAACACAGTCTGTTTATACATAATTTGTTAAGTCTCATTCATTTATAACTTTCTGACTTTTCTATAGAGCCTCTCTGATTTTAGGGGCCACACTCCTACCTCCTGGATAATGCGGAGCTTTTCTGTATGTAGTTGGGGTTGAAATTCTGAATATCTCTGACCCTATGGCCAGCTGTCAGTACTCTAGTTGTCTAGTACTGTTTTCTGCCATATTTTGGTTTCAGTGTATTTGTTGCAACCAATGCAGTGTCTTACGTGGACTTTCTTGTACAGGGTCGAACAACCCCCACCAAAATGGAAAACAGAATGCAAACATTTAAAGTTTGGGGGCATTTATATAAGTTAGGGATTCATGAGTCAGGGAAAAACCCGGCCAATTGTTGAAATATTGTCAGGGATGTGACAATTTGTTCACGTTCAAAAAACAGACTGCTTTGTGTTGTGATGCCTAGATATAGCTTTACCATTTTCATTCAAAAAATGATTACTCTGTACCAACAATAGAACTGCACGTAGACCACATTGAAAAATATTGCAGCCTACAAATTCATTGAAGCTCAAAAGCTGATTTCTGTCTTTGAACAGTACTGGTAACCAGCATTTTCTCCTTTTTAGCTCACCTTAGCACAACGTGCTAAAGGTGAGCTATTGTGATCGCCCTGTGTCCGTCGTCCGTCGTCCGTCAACAATTTCTTTAAACATCTTCTTCTCCTAAACCACTGGACCAATCTTGATGAAACTTGGCAGGGATGTTCCTTGGGTGAAGCTCTACCAAAATTGTTCAAAGAATTGAATTCCACCCACAACTCTGGTTGCCATGGCAACAAAAAGGAAAAAAAAGCAAAATCTTTGAAAATCTTCTTCTCTGAAACTAGAAGGCGCAGAGCTTTGATATTTGGTATGTAGCATCTCCTAGTGGACCTCTACCAAGTTTGTTCATTTGATGCCCCTGGGGTCAAAACTGGCCCCACCCCAGGGGTCACAAGTTTGAGCATAGTCACAAAGAAGGAAAACTTTAAAAATCTTCTTCTCTAAAACTTGAAGGCGTAGAGCTTTGATATTTGGCATGTAGCATCTCCTAGTGGACCTCTACCAAGTTTGTTCATATGATGCCCTTGGGGTCAAAACTGGCCCTGCCCCGGGGGTCACAATTTCCAACATAGGAACAAAGAAGGAAAACTTTAAAAATCTTCTTCTGTAAAACTAGAAGGCATAGAGCTTTGATATTAGGCATGAAGCATCTCCTAGTGGACCTCTACCAAGTTTGTTCATATGATGCCCTTGGGGTCAAAACTGGCCCTGCCCTAGGGGTCACAAGTTTGAACATAGGAACAAAGAGGTAAAACTTTAAAAATCATCTTCTCTTAAACTGGAAGGCGTAGAGTTTTGATATTTGATATGTAGCATTGCCTAGTGGACCTCTACCAAGTTTGTTCATATGATGTCCCTTGGGTCAAAACTGGCCCCACCCCTGGGGTCAAAACTGGCCCCACCCCTGGGGTCACAAGTTTCAGCATAGTAACAAAGAAGGAAAACTTTAAAAATCTTCTTCTCTGAAACTTGAAGGCGTAGAGCTTTGATATTTGGCATGTAGCATCTCCTAGTGGACCTCTACCAAGTTTGTTCATATGATGCCCTTGGGGTCAAAACTGGCCCTGCCCCAGGGGTCACAATTTCCAACATAGGAACAAAGAAGGAAAACTTTAAAAATCTTCTTCTGTAAGACTAGAAGGCATAGAGCTTTGATATTTGGCATGAAGCATCTCCTAGTGGACCTCTACCAAGTTTGTTCATATGATGCCCTTGGGGTCAAAACTGGCCCTGCCCCGGGGGTCACAAGTTCGAACATTGGAAAAAAGAGGGAAAACTTTAAAAATCATCTTCTCTGAAACTGGAAGGCGTAGAGCTTTGATATTTGATATGTAGCATTGCCTAGTGGACCTCTACCAAGTTTGTTCATATGATGCCGCTGGGGTCAAAATTGGCCCCGCCCTGGGGGTCACAAGTTTGAGCATAGTAACAAAGAAAGAAAACTTTAAAAATCTTCTTCTCTGAAACTTGAAGGCGTAGAGCTTTGATATTTGGCATGTAGCATCTCCTAGTGGACCTCTACCAAGTTTGTTCATATGATGCCCTTGGGGTCAAAACTGGCCCTGCCCCGGGGGTCACAATTTCCAACATAGGTACAAAGAAGGAAAACTTTAAGAATCATCTTCTCTAAAACTAGAAGGCATAGAGTTTTGATATTAGGCATGAAGCATCTCCCAGTGGACCTCTACCAAATTTGTTCATATGATGCCCTTGGGGTCAAAACTGGCCCTGCCCTAGGGGTCACAAGTTCGAACATAGGAACAAAGAGGTAAAACTTTAAAAATCATCTTCTCTGAAACTGGAAGGCGTAGAGCTTTGATATTTGATATGTAGCATCGCCTAGTAGACCTCTACTAAGTTTCTTCATATGATGCGCTTGGGGTTAAAATTGGCCCTGCCCCGGGGGTCACAAGTTCAAACATAGGAACAAAGAAGGAAAACTTTAATTTTTTTTTTCTCTTAAATGGGAAGGCATAGAGCTTTGACATTTGGTATGTAGCATCTCCTAGTGGACTTCTACATAGTTTGTTCCAAGGATGCTGCTTGGGTCAAAACTGGCCCAGCCCCTGGGGTCACAAGTTCGAACATAGGAACAAAGAAGGAAAATTTTAAAATTCTTCTTTTCTGAAACCGAAAGGTGTGGAGCTTTGATATTTGGTATGTTGCATCTCAGAGTGGACCTCTACCAAGTTTGTTCATATGATGCCCCTGGGTCAAAACTGGCCCCGCCCCGGGGGTCAGAAGTTTGAAGATAGGAACAAAGAAGGAAAACTTTAAATTTCTTTTTCTCTTAAACGGGAAGGTGTAGAGCTTTGATATTTGGTATGTAGCATTTGGGTCACCTGGGGTCATAATCTAGGTCACTAGGTCAAATTAAAGAAATATCGTTAGGGCACTCGAGGCCACATTTTTTGATCAATTGACTTGAAAATTGGTCAGAATGTTTGTCTTCATGAAATATGAGTGTGAAATTGGGTCACCTGCGGTCAAAACCTAGGTCACATGGTCAAATTAAAGAAAAGCCTTTAAGGCACTCTACTAAGGTGAGCGACCCAGGGCCATCATGGCCCTCTTGTTTAACAATTTTTAGCTCCACTGACCAAAGGCCAGCGGGCTTATGTTATGGTCTTGTGTCTGTCGTGCGTGCGTCCATCCGTCCATGCATGCATTAACTTTTATTTCAAACATCTTCTTTGGAACTACCCATCGGATTTTAACGAAACTTCACAGAAATGATCCTATGATCCTTGCATGGCTCTCTTTAGAAACTCTTCAAAGAATTTGATTCCTATCAAAACTGTGGTTGCCATGGCAACAAAACTGAAAAATATTGGAAATCTTTAAAAATCTTCTTGTCCAAAACCATAAGGCATAGGGTTACCAAATTTGACATATACCTTCATCTAATGGACCTCTACAAAAACTTTTCAAATTACAGCCCCGGGGTCAAAATTGGTCCTGTCATGGGGGTCACAAGTTTTACATAGGTTTACATAGTGAAAATTTTAGATATCCTCTCGTTCTAAACCATATGGCCCAGAGCTACCAAATTTAGCATGCAGCTTCATCTAATGGACTTCAACAAAAATCTTTCATATTATAGCTTCAGGGTCAAAATTGGCCCTGCCCCATGGGTCAAAGTCTGAAAAATATTGAAAGTTTTTACAGTTCTTCTTGTCTGAAATCATAAGGCCTAGGGATACCAAATGTGGCATGTAGCTTCACCTAACAGACCTTTACAAAAACATTCAAATTATAGCCCCGTGGTTAAAATTGGCCCTGCCCCAGTGGTCACAAGTTTTACATAGGTTTGTATAGTGAAAAATTTAAAATATCTTCTTGTCCTAAAACCATATGGCCAAGGGCCTCTAATGGACCTCTACAAAAACTGTGGTCAAAATTAGCCTTAACCTGCAGGTCACAAGTTTTACATAAGCTTATATAGTGAAAACTTTAAAAGTCTTCTTGTTCTAAACCATATGGCCTTATTCCAATTATAGCCCC
The DNA here is from genome assembly GCA_945859785.2 of Tridacna gigas. NCBI lineage: Eukaryota > Metazoa > Mollusca > Bivalvia > Cardiida > Cardiidae > Tridacna > Tridacna gigas. The sequence continues at coordinate 42,058,558 of OX244030.2, read as the reverse complement.
GGTGTCAAAACTGGTCCAGTGGAGAGATACAGGGCCATCATGGCCCTCTTGTTTCTTTGAAATGTTTGTTGTTAGTGTCATTAGAAATTGGTAAAGGGTTGAGGAGGGTTAGTGTTATGGGTCATACTCTTAGTTCCTGTAAATTTCCGAAGGAGATCTGCCTGTGCAAGGTTTCGAGTTATTTAACTCTTTCGCAAATCACAAATTTTAGACCTATCTGAATTGAGAGCATCTGCACCTGAAAAATTTTAAAGTGGTACCAATGAACCTGAACTCTTTGACAAAGCAGAAAACATTGTGGGAAAAAATCATGGTTACCAGCATTTTCTCCTTTTCCCACAATGTTTTCAAAAGGCCTCTTCATCAGGGCCGTAAAAACACTGATATAGAGTTAAGATAAACTACTGAGACTGAATCGTTTCAATTGAAATGTCAAGTGCCTCTCTCTCTTCTCAATCTTCAGTGCTCAAGCTAGACTATGTTTTGTGACATGAATGGATGGTTTCTTGCATTATCTCTTTACCACTAGACAAAATTTTAGACTAGTCCAAATTGAAAGCATTTGCAGACAAAAATGTGACTCAAAAATTGAAATTTGATTTGGGAAGGGTTGAAAACTTTGTGGGAAAATGAGAAAATGCTGGTTTCCAGCATTTCTCCTGTTTGCACAATGTTTTCAAAATCTTCTTTCTCAAGGTCATTAATACTCGGAACTGTGTTGTAACCAATAATTATCCATTTGATTTACTGTCTGAATTCTCAGTCTTGAATAGATAAATCAATCATTTTCTGGAGAAAAAAAGGGGACCCATATGGCTGCAGTTCGTTCCTATTGTCCAGAATGTCTCCGCAAGGCAGACACTGGAGATTTAAAGATCAGACTGCACAACTGTGTGGTCTTAATCTTGATCTATACAGACCACAAGGGCAATTCATGTTCTGAAAGCTGCTATTAACATTGAGGTTAATATACGGTAGTTCAGACAGTAAATATTGAGCATTGATTTAATAAGATATATATATATGTTGCTCTCCAAATTTCATCAGTGCAAGATATCTGTTGAAGAGATAAGTGGTCTTGGCTATCCCATTGTGCAGCAGTTTGCCAACAAACCTGTGTTTTGACAACCAAAAAGAAGGAAGCTTTTGAAAACACTGTTCAGAAAAAGAGCTGAAAGTACCTTGTCCCACAATGCTTCTCACCGTATCAAAGACAAATTCTGTTCTTTAATCCACATTGAATTTGTTGTTTGCTAATGCTGTCAGTTGAGACATGTACATTGGTTTTTTTTCTGTTTGGTAAAGAATTAATTTGTTTTCTTTAGAGCAAGAAAAAGGATATCCCAGTCAGATAATATGGGAGGAAAATACTTGAGAGATGGAAGTTTTGTCTCCCAGAATTCATAGCTGGTATCATTGGAAAGTGTGCACGATCAATACTGCTTAACACTTAGAGTGCCATACACAAGTGAACCTATTTTTTTGTTTGTGTAGATCAAGGTCAGACTCACATTCTGACTGCGTGGAGTCTGATCTTGAATCTACACTATGCAACAGTTTCACTTTGTAAGATTTTCTGACAGAAAAAGATGAAATTTAGATATTTTTATTTAGCCTGTCAATATCCATGTCTTCAATTTTGCTCCCAAAGGGTTAATCACAGTTCTTGTGTTATTGTCAGTGAGCTGTAGACATCAATATTTTCAAATAGTTTTCTGGTATAGGAGTTCCTCCTTGCGGAGCTGTTAATTAAAAATGTATGAGCCATGCTCTGGCAAAAAGGGGGCTTAATACATCTCTGTGATACAAGATACCTAGCAAGCCATCACATGATCATGGATCCATAAAGTCCATTTTGTCTAACAATCAGCTGAAACATGAGTTAAACTGGTCCTTGGACATGCAGACAATTGACCAATAGCAGAAAGTTTCGGCCCAGGTCAGCCTGTGCAGAGTATGCAGGCTGACTTGAGTTGATACTTTCCCCCCCCCCCCCCCCCCCCCCCCCCCGCATTAACCAGCATTTTCTCATTTTCCTTCAATATCTCTGAGAGGGTAGAAAATGCTGGGTACCTGCATTTTCTCCTTTTCCCACAATGTTTTCAACAACAGTCTTCTTTTTCAGGGTCAGTAAAACTTGGGATTGTGTGGTATAGAGTTAACCCTTTCCCACACAATCTCGAGTTTTAACGACCCAGAGAAAAGAGGCCTTTTGAAAACATTGTGGGAAAAGGAGAAAATGTTGGTTACCAGCATTTTCTCCTTTTCCCACAATGTTTTCTACCCTATCAAAGACAGAAATCATCATTTGAGCTCCTTTCAATTTGTTGTCTGCAAATGCTTTCAAATTGGACCAGTCCAAAATTTTGTCATTTGGTAAAGAGTTAAATGGACTTTTACTATGAGGAATACCAGCCTGATCATTAATTGCTATTTGAAGGTTCTTTCAGATTAAATTACAAGGTAGCTGACAGGGCAGATCTGAGATCAGAATGCATGTTCTGTGCAGTCTAATCATTGAACTACACAGTCTACAAAAGCAACATAAGTTGTTTGACTGATTGAGTGAATGGTGTTTTATGCCACTTTCAACAGTTTTTCAGTCATATCATGGCGAAAGCTTGCATATTTTCATGTATTTCCTTAGTTGGTCCAGCACTCTAAGGGTTATTCTTGACCATACAAGAAAATTTTGCAGAGGACAAATTCAATATGGCTCAAATTATGCCTATAGCATTCTATTTGAAAAGGTAGAGAGTAAATGATAAATGAAGTTATAATTTTCTCTTGGTATATGATGTTTCTCTAAACTTATCTTCCTGCTAAAGCTTATTAAACCTTTACCACACAGTTCTGACTAATTACGACCCTGAGAAAGAAGCCTTTTGAAATCATTGTGGGAAAAGGAGAAAATGCTGGTAACCAGCATTTCTTTCTTTTCCCACAATGTTTTCTACCCTCTCAAAGACCAATCTTATCATCTGAGCAACATTTAAATTATTGTCTTCAAACACATGCAATTTGGATTAGTCTAAAGTTTTGCTGTGTGGTAAAGGGTTAAACACTGAAGTAAAGGGATGCTGGATGTGGCCTGGACTTGATTTTCAGAGCCCTGTATTGGCTGTGCTGGAACAGTCTGAACTAAAAATAATCTCAGAATGACAGTATGTTTGTCCCTTTTATTTGTGAGAAATTTGATATTTCTGTCTTGTACATGTATTTAGTTCTCTAAGACTTAGCTCCATATCATATGAAAATTTCTAGACTCTTCCAAATTGAAAGTTTCTGCAGAAGAAAAATTGGAAAGTGATGGAATTCTGAGGTTCTTTGACAGGGTATAAAACATTGTGAGGAAAAGATAAAATGCTGGTAACCAGCATTTTCTTCTTCTCTCACAATGTTTTTGACCTTTTCTGAAAGAAAATAGATCATTTGTGCCACATCTACGCGGTAATTTACAGTCTGCAAGAGCTTGGAAATTGGACAAGTCTAGAATTCTGATGTTTTCATATTTTCAAAGACAATTTAAGACATATTTGTCAAATGCAAATACTTAACCCTTTACCACACAATCCCGACTTTTAACAACCCCAAGAAAGAAGCCTTTTGAAAACATTGTGGGAAAATAAGAAAATGCTGGTAACCAGCATTTTCTTTTTTCCCACAATGTTTTCTACCCTGTTAGAGATAAATGTTATGTTTTGAGCTACATTTAAAATGTCGTCTGCAAATGCTTTCAGTTTGAACAGGTCTACATATTTGTCGTGTGGTAAAGAGTTAAAAGTTGCCCAGTCTAAAATGCAGTCATAGTCACTGGTAATGACTTGTGCCCTGTATAGTTTGTGTCCAAGGTATCCTGGCAGGAGTAGCACATACAGTACTTTGGGCATGTCCTGTTGGCTGAAAAAGAAGGTATGGTATCTGTGCTGTTTATTTGGCTGCAGAAGGGTTAACTCTTTACCAAACGAAAACATTTTAGACTGGTCCAAATTAAAAGCAGTTTCAGACAACAATTTAACTGTTGCTCAAACGACGATTTCTGTATTTGATAGGGTAAAAAAACATTGTGGGAAGAGGAGAAAATGCTGGTTACCAGCATTTTCTCCTTTTCCTGCAATGTTTTCAAAAGGCTTCTTTCTCAGGATTGTTAAAACTCGGGATTGTGTGGTAAAGGGTTAAGGCCAAAGTCATGAACTGATATACTCTGAATACTTGCTACCTGTAAATTGTTTTATTGCTGGGCACAGACACAAATTTCAATAATGAACAAAACGATAATAGGTCATGTCACTATCTAGTCTGCTTGATAACATGTGTTTGCTTAAAGCTGTTGAACCCTTTACCACACAGTCCCAAGTTTTAACGATCCTAAACATGAAGGCTTTTGAAAATAAAATGTGGGAGAAGGAGAAAAAGGTGAAAGCAGACAGTGACTTAGGAAAAATATTGAGTAAAATACTGGTAAAAGAAACTCCATGCATGGAATGGATAGGGGCACTCAGGTCCATTACATAACTGAAATTACATTACAAACATGTAAGTTAAAAACCATACAAACAAACATACAATGGAACATAGAGGAAAAGCTCTAAAACCCAGATGACGAAATTTTGGACTTGTCCAAATTCAAAACATTTGCAGAAGAAAACTAAGATGTTGAAAGGTTGCTTTGATGATCAGATTTGTTCCTGGTATGATAAAGAAAATATGGTGACAAACATTTTTACCTTTGACCGCATTATTTTTAAAAGCCTGTCTACCTCAGGATTTTTTTTATTTATTTAAAATGGTAGAAAGCATTGTGGGGAAAATAGGAGAAAATGCTGGTTACGTAACCAGTATTTTCTCCTCCTCCCGCTATGTTTTCATTTTTTTTATTCATTTAAAATGGTAGAAAGCATTGTGGGAAAAATAGGAGAAAAGTGTTTACTCTTTACCACACAATCCCGAGTTTTAACGGCCCTGAGGAAAAAGTCTTTTGAAAACCTTGTGGGAAAAGGAGAAAATGCTGGTAACCAGCATTTTCTCCTTTTCCCACAATGTTTTCTACCCTTTCAAAGAGCGCTTCCATAATTTTGTGCAACATTTATTTTGTCGTCTGCAAATGCTTTCAATTTGGACCAATCTAAAATTTTGTCGTTTGGTAAAGGGTTAAACAGTTGAGTGTGGTAAATTGCATTGCTACAATTTGAATATTTCATGCTGCAGGTAAGGAGGATATGAAAAAGCTTTGCAAGTAATAGCCCTCATGGCATAAGATTTACATTACAGTCTTAAGAATGTTATCTTTAAGTTTACAGGTCATTTGAGATATGGTGGAAAAATTAGGATGTACGTGTTATCTGTTATCGCATTAGATTCAAAATGATTGTCTGTTTGACAATTAGCATAGTTGTAACCCTTAGTCCTTTGCCAAATGACAGAATTTTAGATTGGTCCAAATTGAAGGCCTTTGCAGACGACAACATAATTGTGACTCAAAAATTGAAATCTGTTCTTGGAAGAGTAGAAAACATTGTGGGAAAACGAGAAAATGCTGGTAACCAGCATTTTCTTCTTTTACCACAATGTTTTCAAAAGGCCTCTTTCTCAGGGTCGTTAAAAGTCGGGATTTGGTGGTAAAGGGTTAAAAAGTGTTGAATAAATGCAGCAGATAATTTAGTCTAAAAAAGAGATCTATGTAAGTGCAATTTCAAGCTTGTTTTGTCACAAGCTCATGACGACAGGTCTGGTTGTGTAATACAAAAGCTAATTTAACCCTTAACTAAACAATTGTAAGTTTTAACCACCCTGAAGAAGACTTTTGAAAACATTGTTGGAAAAGGAGATGATGCAGGTAGCCAGCATTTTCTCCTATTTCCTCAATGTTTCTTACCCTCTCAAGGACAAGTCAGACCATTTTAATCACATTGAATATGTCGTCTGCATGTGCTTTTAACTCTTTACCAGATGACATTGTGTTAGACTGGTCCAAATTGAAAGGATTTGCAGAGGACAAATTAAATGCAACTAAAATGATGATTTCTGTCTTTGATAGGGTAAAAAACATTGTGGGAAAAGGAGAAAATGCTGGTAACCAGCATTTTCTCCTTTTCCCACAATGTTTTCAAAAGGCTACTTCCACAGGGTCGTTAAAAGTCGGGATTGTGTGGTTAAGGGTTAATATGGAAGATTCCAGTTTTGTTGCCTGACATTGAGTGAAGCAGGTGATGTTGTATCCAACTCATGGACATACGCTTTGCATTGAATTTACATTCCTTTAACCCTTTCCCAAACAAGCCCTGGTTTTCACGTGTCTGCAGTACAAGTCTTTTGAAAACACTGTGGGAAAAGGAGAAATTGCTCGTAACGAGCAATTTCTCCTTTTCCCACAGTGTTTTCTACCCTTTTGGAGAACTTTCTGTCATTTTCATCAAATTTAAAATTGTCGTCTGCAAACTCTTTCAATTTGGAGCAGTCTAAAATTTGTCGTTTGGTAAAGGATAAACCACACAATCCAGTGTTTTCCCAACAATGGGAAAGATACCTTCTGAAAATATTGTGAAAAAATAAAACGAAAAAAATGCTGGTTACCAGCATTTTATCCTTTTCCGACAACGTTTTGTATTCTATCAAAGACAAATTCCATCATTTAAGCCACATCTGAATTGTCTTCTACAAATGCTTTCAATGTAGACAAGTCTACATTTTTGTTTTTTTATAACTTACAAGAGTTACACCTTTTTGTGCCAAATAGCACCCAGGATGTTGACTATCCTATAGAATGACCCAAAAAATTGCATTTATAAGGCTGCGTTAGTCTAGAATGTTTCTGCATAGTGGACCATATACGGTAGATCAAAGATGAGACTGCATTTTTGTTGCAGTCTGATCTTTATCTCTCCTGGCTGCAAAAGCAACTCTGAACATAAAATGTCCTTTGATTAACCATCTATCACATAGTCCAGAGTTTTAACAACCCTGAAGAAGAAGCCTTTTGAAAACAGTGTGGAAAAAGGAGAAAATGCTGGAAACCTTTTCCCACAATGTTTTCTATCCTATCATAGACAAATCTTACCATCTAATCAATATTTAATTTGTCGTCTGCAAATGCTTACGATTTGGACTAAAATTTTGTTGTTTGGTATAGATTTAATTGTTTACCACACAATCCCGGGTTTTAACAACCCTGAGAAAGAGGCCTTTTGAAAACATTGTGGGAAAAGGAGAAAATGGTAACCAGCATTTTCTCCTTTTTCCACAATGTTTTCTACCCTATCAAAGACAAGTTCCATCACTTGAGCCACATTCTATTTGTCATTTGCAGTTACTTTCAGTTTGGACCAGTCTAAAATTTTGTTGTTTGGTAAAGGGTTAAGAGATTATTTCATTTTATCACTGCTGACAAAAGTAACATCTGTACCCCATTCTCTGTATTTTTCTCAGCCATTTTATCTCTCTTTTATTCTTCAGTGCCATTTTGAATTTCTCTTAACCTTAAGAGTGCCAAATAAAACTATCATACATTTTCATCCTAGAAATACGACCCACATACCGGTAATTGCGATTTCATTGTTGCTTTTGTCTACAGTGATTCAGCAAAGCGGACAGTGTAGATCAAAGATCAGGCTACATGTTTTATGCAGCCAGATCTTGATCTACACTGGCAGCAAATGCAGCTATAGTCGTGAAAGGCTTTTTAAGAGGTAAAATGATAAAGTAAATCTTAAATGCCTCTAGAGGGTCGTTATAACATACAGCAAATATAGCAGAAATTGTTCCAGGATATTTTTTTTCAATTTCCACACTGTTTTCTTGATTTTCTCTGCATTTGACTCCAGGTCACAATTTTTCTTCCCTTCAGATAGATGTTTTCAAGGTAATTTGGAGTTCAAAATATCCGACTCGTGACCTGGTGGTTGTGAGTTTGATACCTGGTTGTGGCAAACTTTCTTTCTGGCAAGTTTTTGCCTCTCACCTTCGATGCATGTAAGAAAAGCAGTTAGTGGTTTGGAAAGAAAGTTGTGTTAGTACTGGCGTAAGATAGCCAAGAAAGACATACATAGGTGCACTGGCCATGTGATATGACCTAACCTGTAAAAACAGTGTTAACTCCAAAACAAACAAATTGAGTTTGAAATAAAAGAAAACAAACATAGTCATAAAGGAGAATGAAGCTAACAAAATATCTCTAACAGACTTGAAAATCCACTTGTTTTTTGCAGCAACTGAAAAGACTACATTGGTAACATAAAGGGCTTGAAACCAGGGGTTGCTGGCTTAATTCCCCTGCTCGGCAAAACCATTCATAGTATTCACAAAAGCCATTGCAACAGAATTAATTGCTCTCTCACTACTAAACATTGTTTCAGTGGGGATTATGTGGGAAAGCAGCCAAGGGAATGGAGGGAATGTTTTGCAGAGTACTAGGGAAAGAAACCCAAGGAAAGCATGACTAGGTGCAATGGTCACTTGGAAAATCAAAGTTGGAAAAACCTTTCAATTAGCACCTAAACAAATATCTCTGTGAAAAAGGGGCTTAATGCATTTGCAAAAAGCATTAACCCAGGTCAGCCTGCACAGTCCGCGAAGGCTGACTTTGGCCGAAACTTTTTGTTATCGGTCTTTTTCTGCATGTTAAAGGATCATTCTACCTCAGGAATTTAGTTACTTGTTAGATTTTATGGATTCATACTCATGTCATGACTTGCTTGGTATCATGCATCACAGAAATGCATTAAGCCCCCTTTTGCCACAGTGTGACTCATATAGTAATAAGAAACAGAATAGGTAGGGGACTGACACAAACTGCAATACTTATGTATGTTGATTACGAGATCAATGATTGTATATTTCAGGGTACAATCATCCAGCCTTGACTGCAGTCTTTTCAAATCCAGAAAACAAGGTAAGCTGGTATGTTTGTTTGTTTGCCTGGGGGGAGTTTGTGAGCATCATTTACTGAATCACGTTAACTCTTAACCACACAGTCCCAAGTTTTAATGACCCTGAGGAAGAAGGCTTTCGGAAACATTGTGGGAAAAGGAGAAAACAGTGGAAGGAATGATGGAGGGATTTCCATAGCCCAATTGTGCAAAAACTTGGATATTTTTACATCTCTATTTTTATCGAAAATATTTACTTCAAACTTCGACTATTTCTTTACACTTTAAATGGGGGAACCAGCAGGGCAGATATCTCAACTCATGTTTGACCTACTATGCGCTTTTTTCAACCTAAAATTTTCACTGAAAAGACAATCATAGCCATATGGGGTGCTCTTGTGTTTAAATTCTTTGGTTAACCGCATCTAGATAATTAAATTTCAAATTTACCTGAAATTGAATTCGATACAATAATAGTAAAAACCAAGATTGAAATTTCAGGCTGAATGAGAAATAAAGACAGAATATCAGAATTGCCTGCTACTTTAACTCTTTACCAAACAACCTAATTTTACACTCATCCAAATTCAAAGCTATTGCAGACGACAAAGTAAATGTGGCTAAAGTGATGAAACCTGATTCTAATAGGGTAGAAAACATTGTGGGAAAAGGAGAAAATGCTGGTGACAAGCATTTTCTCCTTTACCCACAATGTTTTCAAAAGGCTTTCTTTCCAGGGTCGTGAAAACCTGGGATTGTTTGGTAAAGGGTTAATATAATAATTATATATTTTGTTCCTGAACCTTTTACCACCCAATTCCGGGTTTTAATGACCCTGAGGAAGAAAGCTTTTGAAAAAATTGAGGGAAAAGGAGAAAATGCTGCTTACCAGTATTTTCTCCTTTTCCCACAATGTCTTTTCCATACCTGATAAAAAAAAAATATCATTTGTGCCACATTTTGTTTGTCATCTGCCAAAGCTTTCGATTTGGACAAGATTGAAAATTTGCCGTCTGGTAAAGAGTTAAAGTAACAAATGGTGGAGTTTCATGATCATATTCCGTGTATTTTCATCTTGATCTGACTGAAAGCAAAAACATAAATTTGTGCTTGGCATGCCAAGGGATAAAAGGAATGAATAATCTCATTTATTCATAATTATTACCTCAAGAAACAAATTTGAAGCAGATCTTTGCTGGCTCTTTCCCAGATTACAAAAAATTAGACTTTGCTGAAATTGAAAGCATTTGCAGACAACTAATTAAATGTGATTTAATTGATAAAATTTGACTTTGAAAGGATAGAAAACATTCTTGAAAGAGGGGATCATGCTTGTTAACAGCATTTTCTCCCTTTCCCATGATGTTTTCAAAGACTTTTCTTTAGGGTCATAAACCCGTTACCACAAAATCTCAACTTTTAACTACCCTGAGGAGGAGGGCTTTTGAAAACATTGTGGGAAAAGAAGAAAATGCTGGTTAATAGTGTATTCTCATTTTCTCAGAACTTTTCTAACCTTTCAATGGAAATTCTACTAATTTAACCCACATTTAACTTGTTCTCTGGAAATGCTCTCAATTTTCTTGAGTCTGAAATCTTTCCATTTGGTAAGGTATTGTTTGGTAAAGGGTTATTATTGACCCTAATCAGAAAAGCTTTTGAAAACATTGTAATCAGCATTTTCTCCTTTTCCCACAATGTTTCCTACCCTTTAGTGACTGTTTCCACCATGGAGCCATATTTCATTTGTCTTCTGCAAATACCTTGGGTTTGGACAAGTCCAATTTTTTGTCATTCGGTAATGAGTTAATCATCTTTTTATGTTGATCCTTTGTCATTGCAGTCATTGTTCATCAATCGTCCTGCGCTGGGTGTTTATCCTCCCGGAGACTGGGTACAAAGGCTACAAAATGCTCTTGTTTCTGTAAGTACACGTAGATCTTTTACTGTTGTTTGTTCTTTGTTCTCATTGATTCAGACAAACCCTCATTTGCCCTCCTTGTAGACAACCTTTGAAAGCAAAGAGGTTGAAGTAATAGTTGATTGTAAAAAGAAATGGTTCCTTGTAACACACTGTAGTAGGTACTTTATTAGACATAGACTCTCCTTTCTTGCAACTGTTTCTTGTTTTTGTTTGTTGTACATTGCACTTGCTCTCCTCTACAAATCTTAAAGCATAGAATACTTACCTTAACTTATTTGCAATTCCAGACAGTGTAGATGAAGAACAAATATTTAATATGCTGTTTGGTCTGATCTGTCAACCACCGCAATTTAACAGTTACCATACTTACCAGAGTTTTAGCTACCCTCAGAAAGAAGGTTTTTTGAAAATATTGTGGGAAAAGGAGAAAATGTTGATAAACAGCATTTCTTCTTGTTTATTCCATCATTTGAACCACACCAAATAATGTTGTTTGCAACTGCCATCAATTTTAATGAATCTGAAATTTTAATTGATGTCAGCTAAAGAATTTATTTATTGCTAGAGGTCTTAAAATTACAAGCTGCAATTACAGTGTACTGACAATAAATTCATAAAGTAAGGTCAATGTCCTTTACTCACATGGTGTATGACCAAGGCTGCTTTAAGGTCACAAGAGGTCACTTGTCTCTCAATATTATCCTGTTTACAAAATCACACAATACAATTTTAGACTGGTCCAAATTCGAAGCATTTGCAGATGACAGATGAAATATGGCTCAAATAATAGGATTTGTTTTGTGGTAGATAGAAAACATTGTGGAAAAAAATAGAAAACATTGTGAAAAGAGAAAATGCTGGTTACTGGCATTTTCTCCTTTTCCAACAATGTTTTCAAAAGCCTTCCTGGCATTTTCTCCTTTTCCAACAATGTTTTCAAAAGCCTTCCTGCTTACGATCGTTAAAATTCAGGATTGTGAGATAAAGGGTTAACCTTGGCAATTTAGAGTCAGAATCTCCCTGTTCAACTAATGCTTTAAAAGATAGAAACAGCATTCTTGTGCTGTGGTGTCAAAAAGGATAAAAACTAACTTGTAAAACATAAGTTTTTTTTTTTCCTACCCATTATGGGCATAACTTAAAACATAGAAGCTAATCAAGCCATTCTTTCACAAGTATTCAATACATACCAAATTTAAGGAACATAACATTGAATAATTCAGGATTACTTTATGTCTGGGCATGCACAGATTTGCCTCCCTTGAGCTATTACTGTGAACCCTGGCTTCGAAAATGTATGAAATGTCTTTACCATTTACCAAACATTCCAATTCTTTTATGACCCAGCAGAAGGATGTTGAAAACATGGGAATAGGAGAAAATGATGATAATCATATTTTCTCCTTTTCCCACGATGTTTTTGGCGTACTTACCTGACAGAAAAATGTCACAATTTTAGCCGCATTTGATTTGTCCTCGGCCAGTACTTTTAATTTTGGAAAGTCTAAAATTTTGTTTACTGATTAAGAAGTAAAAGAAACTACCTTGATCCAAAAAGTATTGTTTTAAGCTTAATTAATAATATACCACACGAAAAAATTTCAGACGAATCCAGATTGATAGCATTTGCAGACGACAAATTCAGTGTGGCTCAAATGATGGAATCTGTCTTTGATAGAGTCATTACCAGCATTTTCTCCTTTTTCCACAGTGTTTTCAAAAGGTTTCTTTTTCAGGGTCGTTAAAACTCTGTATTGTTTGGTAAAGGGTTAATACATTGATGAATTTTCTGTATTTAAACTTTATTTCAGGTTGCCCCAAAGGGGTTGAACAACATTCAGACGATGGCTTGTGGTACCTGTTCTGTTGAAAATGGATTCAAAGCCATGTTCTTCAAATACATGGTAAATTTTTGTGTACATGTATACATCAAGCGTACCATTAAAGGCACTATCATCCAAACAGGGAAAATGCAAAATGGAATTACATTTTCAAAATTTACAAAATAATCTATAATGTATAATGAAGGGTATATAAGACCAGTCTGTCACAGAATTAGGCTGAAAAGCAAGAAGAATTTGTCATTTTTAAAACAATTCCCTTCACATTCTCTATCCAATTAGTAATGGTATAACCTATAAGAATATCCATATGATTTGTCAGAAATGTGTAAATGAAATCATATCAAACACTGTACAAGTTCCACAGAAGAAATCTGATAAAGCAAAAAACTACTCCAAGTTGAAATCATGTAAACCTCTGTGCATAAATGTATAGATTCCATAAAACACTGAGCGGCTTAATGTCAACCTTCAATTGTCCAAAAAGTACACATCAGCTGCTATGTTGATGTAAACAGTTCACATCAACAACTGGTAAAGCTACTTAAGCCCTTACCACACAGTCCCGAGTTTTAACAACCCTTCAAAAGAAGCCTATTGAAAACATTGTAGGAAAAGGAGAAAATGCTGGTTACCAGCATTTTCTCCTTTTTCCACAATGTTTTCTACCCTTCCAAAAACAAATTTAAATTTCTAAGTCACATTTATTTTTTGTCGTCTGCATTATGCTTTCAATTTGGATTGGTCTAAAATTTTGTCATTTGGTAAAGAGTTAATGTAATCTATAGTGCTATAAATAGATGCTGGGTACAAGTATAGGCTTGCGCTCAAGGATGAAAAGTGTTTTTTGCACCATTGCAAAATTCTTTTTCTTGTGTTTTCTGGTAAATGATATTGACAGATGGTTGTGTTGTTGACAAAAAACGCAAAAATGATAAAACCTTCAAATTTACTGTCAAAGAAATTGTAAGTCCCTTTTGATATTCTCATCATAGTGAAACACATTAGCAAACTAGAGGTATGGAAACAAGGGGGAGAAACAAATTCTAAAGGATTATTGCTTCACAAAATCCTGTTGTAGGTATCTCATTAACCAAACAATCCTGTTTTTTAACAACATAAAAGAAAAAGGCTTTTAAAAACTTTGTTAGAAAAGAAGAAAATGCAGGTAACAATTATTTTCTTCTCCTGCAATCTTTTGCACTATTTTTAAAACGAGAAATGATCTTCAGAGATATGTATAATTTCTCATCTGCAAGTGCTTTGAATTTGGTAGAGTCTAAAATTTTGTGGTGTAAAGAGTGAACCCTGTAATAGATAACAAAATTTTAAACTGGTCAGAAATAAAGGCGTGAGCAGACAATGAATAAATGTGACTAAAATGATGGGATTTGTCGTAAGAAAGGGTGGAAAACATTGTGAGAAAAAAAGAAATTCCTGATTATCAACATTTCCACTCCTTTGCACAATGTTCTTAAAGGCCTTTCCCTCAGGGTCCATAAAACACAGGGTTGGCTCGTTAAAGGTTAGGTTAATTCTAATGAGCTCACACAACATATAACACTAGTGTAGAAATTAAAGAGATTTGATTGTTTAACCCTTTCCCAAACGACAAATTTTGGACTGGTCCAAATTGAAAGAGCTTGCAGACAACAATCTTAAATTTGATGAAAATGGCAGAAAGTTCTCAAAAAGGGCAGAAAACACTGTGGGAAAAGGAGAAATTGCTCGTTATGAGCAATTTCTCCTTTTCCCACAGTGTTTTCAAAAGACTTGTACTGCAGACACGTGAAAACCAGGGCTTGTTTGGGAAAGGGTTAAACGCCTAAATATTTATCGTATTTGCACCTCTTTAAATCTGCACAAGACATTGCATATCTGAATACTTCAGACATACATGTAAGTAACTTGTATTGATCCCATTTTAACACATGTGTGTATTACAGAAAGAGATGAGAGGTGGAGCAGAGCCATCTGAATTAGATAAAGTCTCATGTATGGTGAACAAAGCTCCTGGTTCACCGAGTCTCAGTATTTTATCCTTCAGCAATGCTTTCCACGGTAGAACAATTGGTATGTACATACAATTTATCGCTAATTACATGTTAACTCTTTACCAAAGGACAAAATTTACATTAGTCCAAATTGAAAGCGTATGCTTACCGTGAAAGAAAATTGGCTCAATAGATAATTTCCGTCTTTGAAATGGTAGAAAACTTTGTGGAAAAAAGAGAAAATGCTGGTAACAAAGTTCAAACAAGAACCACTTGTGGTCAAAATCAAGATTACAGGTCACACCTTAGAAACACCTTCTTGCCACTGTTGGAGTCATTGCTGTGCCCAGTCTAAATGAAACTTGTTAAGAATGTTGTTCTTGATTTTTATCGTAAATGAATTCACATTAGCCACCCGGGTAGCTCAGTGGTCAGCATATCGACTTGTGACATTGTGGTTGCTAGTTTGGTACCCAGTTGAGGCAAACATTTCCGGTGATTTTTCACCTGTTCACCTCTGATGCATGTGAGTGGCTTTGGAAAGAAAGCCAGGAAACACATGGGTACATCACTGACTGCCATGATATGACCTGAGCTGTTAAAATGGTGTTAAACTCCAATACAAAAAAAAAAAAATCCAAAAGAATTCAAATTCAATTATTCTCAAGAATGTAGAATAACCCTTTCCTTTGGGTCAAGTTATTATGTGTACATGTGTGTTAACTTTATTTGTTGGCACCCATGACTGATTGATTTTAGTTTATCTCGCCACTGGTTGCCCTTATGGGTGCTGCCCCAAGAAGGCTGTTAGTTATGTGAAAGGGTATATTGTAAGATATAGGACAAACCCATCTTAAGTTGTGCCTAGTTCCTTAACATGCTTTGTCTATATCACTGTCACATCGGACCTAGACTTAATGTCTCATCCAAAGGACTATCAGTAATTTTAGATGGCCAGCCATGGGAATTTCACTCACAAACTCAAATAGCCAGAGACTTGCAGTTTACAAGTCTCATGTTCAAAAACTTAGCAATTTGGGCTCGTTGTTGGTATGTATGTATGTGTTAAGTTTTATATGAGCCATTCTCTGTGAAAAGGGGGCATAATGCATCTGCGAACTGTATGGACCTTTATCAGCCTGCGCAGGCTGACCTGGGCTGAAACTCTTCACCATTGGTCAATTTTCTACATGTCAAAGGACCATTCTACCTCATAGTTCAGTTGTTTGTTAAAAAAAGTGCTTATTATGGATTCATAATTATGCATTTGCTTGCTTGATATAATGCATCACAGAGATACATTAAGCCTTCTTTTCACAGAGCATGGCTCATATACAAAATATAATCATATACATTACATTATGTAGGATCTCTGTCCTGTACTCACTCAAAATGGCTGCACAAGCTGGACGTTCCAGCCCTTGATTGGCCCATTGCAAGTTTTCCAGATCTCAAATATCCACTTGAGGAAAATGAACTTGAGAATAGAGCCGAAGAGGATAGATGTCTGGCTGAAGTAAGTCATGATTTTGCGTGAATTAACCCTTTACCAGACGACAAAATTTCAGCCTTTCCAAATTGAAAGCATTTGCAGACGACAATTTCAGTGTGGCTCAAATGGTGCAATTTTCCTTTCATAGGACAGAAAACATTGTGGGAAAAGGAGAAAATGCTGGTTACCAGCATTTTCTCCTTTTCCCACAATGTTTTCAAAAAGCTTCTTTCCCAGGGGCGTTAAAAGGCGTCATTGTGCAGTAAAGGGTTAATGAATAATCTCATGTGTTATTGACCATGAATAAAGAAGTGTCTGAAAACATAGCAGGAAAAGGAGAAAGTACTGGTTACCAGAGTTTTCTCCCTTTTCTACTGTTTCAAAGACAAGGACCATAAATGGAAGCACTTTTAATTTGTTGCTTTCACTTTGGGCAAGTCTTGGTTTGGGGTTTTTGATGTAGAGTTACTTTTGCTAACAGACTTAACTCTTTACCAGAAAAGAACATTGTAGACTTGTACAAATTGTAAACATGTCCAGGCAATACTGTGAATTTGACTAGAGATTGAAGTTGTCTATGAAAGGGTAGAAAATAATGTGGGAGAAAATGCTGGTTACCAGCATCCGTTGGTGGTAGGAAATTCTCCAGCCACATTTATTTTCTCATCTGCAAATGCTTTCAAGTTGGAAAAGTTTTGTTGTTTGGTAAAGAAATAACCCATCTAGAGTTTGGAATAAAATACTGGTACTATATTCCTCTACTTGATTCGTTTAGGTTGAAGATCTGCTAGTGACTTACAAAAAAAAGGCCAGTCCTATTGCTGGGGTTATTATTGAACCAATCCAAGCTGAAGGAGGGGACAATTTTGCTACACCATACTTTTTCCAACGTCTCAGAGATATCACTACTGAGGTAATATATTTAAAATCTTTACAAGGAGACACAATTCTAGACTTGTGCATACAGTGTAATGAAAGCATCTACCCTTAAGATTTGGCACGTATGATAGGATTTGTCGTTGGAATGATAGAAAATATTGTGGACAAAGGAGCAAATGCTAATTTCTTGTAAATAAATGAAATTTATGTTTGTGATTTATATAACGGTTTAAATGATCATGTCAGAATATTGGGTGAAAAAAAGCCTCAGATCTTGATTTAAGCTATCAACAAATGCAATTTTAAGTCACGCTTGGCATTTTCAGTTGTTGAACAGAGAATCTCACCAGAGTGGTTCTTTACATTTATTTGAGCAAGTTTTATTACAATACCATGACACTTGCATTGGTGAACATCATATGTATGTTTTTCACAAAGTGGAATGAATATGATATATAAATAGGAATGTAAGATGTCACTTAACTCTTTACCACACAATCCCGAGTTTTAACGACCCTGAGGGAGAAGCCTTCTGGAAACATTGTGGGAAAAGGAGAAAATGCTGTTAACCAGCATTTCCTCTTTTTCCCACAATGTTTTCTACCCTTCCCAAAACACATTTCAATTTTTCAATCACATTTATTTTGTCGTCTGCAAATGCTTTGAATTTGGACTAGTCTAGAATTTTTTTGTTTGGTAAAGAGTTAAAACAGCATCCTGCAGCATCTTTATCCAATGAAATGGCACAGTAAAATTAATATATACTGTAAACATGATTTGGTTGGCACCTTGGCTGTTTTTGCCTCATGGCCAAAGGGGTAAATTTTCATCTCTGTCACCTGCAGTACAATGCTGGCCTACTGATGGATGAGGTTCAGACAGGATGTGGTGCCACTGGGGTATTTTGGGCTCATGAGCTGTTCAACATGTCAGATCCTCCAGATATTGTCACCTTCAGCAAGAAAATGTTGACTGGTGGTTTTTATCACAAGGACTGCATGAGGCCAGATAAAGTAAGTATGTCTATTTTACCTCAACTTCACCACACTGCAAAATTTTAGATTTGTCCAAATTCAAAGTACATGTATTTGCAGACAACAAAGTAAAGGTGGAAAATATGATAGAGCTTGTCTTTGGTAGGGTAGAAAACGTTGTTGAAAAAGAAGAAAATGCTGATGAACAGCATTTTCTCCTTTCCAAACAATGTTTTCAAAAACTTTTGTTGTCACAGTCATTAAAAGTAGGGTTGGAGTGGTAAAGGGTTAAACTTACTTATGTTATTTTTGTGGTTATTAATATTTTTATGTTAAAATTGAAGACAACGTGACTAACAGATGGTCAAAAAATCCTGTTGGGGGTCAAAATTAAAGGCCAGCGTTATCTGTATCCTTCCAAAATGAGTAGGAACAAGAGAATTCTTAACAAGTTTGGTCTAACATTACCCCGGGACAAGTGAATTATGAATACTCTCATTTGCAGACCAGTAAGTTAGAATTGTATTTTGCTGCAAGATAAAAAAACTTTGCATCTGCCTAGATCTCTTGCCATTTATAACAATACAGAAGTATAATACAATACAGATAGGGGTGATTTATCACAACCAATAAATTAATTTGTAGAAGCACAATAAATTGTTATCTAATTTGCAATTTCCAGGGGTACAGAATCTTCAATACTTGGGTGGGTGACCCCAGCAAGGTCATTTTGTTGGAAGAGGTAGTGAAGGTCATCAAGAGGGACAATTTGCTAGAAAATGTGAAGGTCACTGGAAAATATCTGATGGATGGTCTGAAAGATATGCAGGTTTGTCATTACCCAGTGATGATTCACTCTGTCACTGCTTTTAACTCTTTGGTAAACAAAATTTTAGGCTGGTCAAAATTGGAAACATTTGCAGAGGGCACATTAAACCTTTACCAAACGACAAAATTTTACACTTGTCCATATTGAAAACATTTGCAGGCGACAAATTAGATATGGCTAATATGGTGAAGTTTGTCTGTAACAGGACAGAAAACATTGTGGGAAAAGGAGAAAATGCTGGTTACCAGCATTTTCTCCTTTACCTACAAAATTTTCAAAAGGCTTCTTCCTCGGGGTTGTTAAAAGTCAGGGTTGTGTGGTAAAGGGTTTAATGTGACTCAGATGAATTGAATTGTCTATGAAAGGGTAGGTAAGATAATAGAAAAATGGAGAAAATGCTGGTTACTGGCATTTTCTCCTTTTCCCACTATCTTTGCAAAAGGCTTTTGTCCTGAGGAGTGTAAGAACACAGGATTGTTTGGGAAAGAATTAACTCTTTACCACACAGTGCTGCCTTTTAACGACCCTGGTAAAGAAGCATTTTGAAAACATTTGTGGGAAAAGGAGAAAATGCTGGTAACCAGCATTTTCTCCTTTTCCCACGACTTTTTTTCTACCCTACTGAAGGAAAAATTGCACCATTTGAGCCACACTGACATTGTCGTCTGCAAATGCTTTTAATTTGGACAAGGCAAAAATTTTGTTGTCTGGTAAAGGGTCAAATTCTGCTTTTTCAAGATTTTAAAGTAGATTGACACTAGCACTGAAGATGATCATAGTTTAGCATCACATAGCGGATGGTGTAAATCTTGGATCAGAGTGCGTGTTCTGTGTAGTCTGATTTTGATCCATACAATCAGTGAAAACAGTCGCCATTTGCAGTAAGAAAAAGTGAAAAAGAAGGTAGCTGGAATTAGATGATTGTTTTGTCCATCTTACAATATAATGTAAAAGCCTTTTCATAAACTAGATGGATATCATAAAAACTAGAATTTTAAGAGTAAATGGGAAATTTCTCAAAACTTCAGCTTGCATCTAAAGAACATACATGTTTATATACATTCCAATCTATATTAACATTTTACCAGACGACAGAATTTTAGCCTTGTCCAAATTGAAAGCATTTGCCGACAATATAACAGATGTCACTCAAAAACTAAAATTTGTTTTAGGAAGAAGAGAAAACATTATGGGAAAAGGAGAAAATGCTGGTTACCAGCATTTACCCCTTTTCCCCCAATGTTTTTAATTTTTCGCTTGTTTGCCTGTCAAAAGGGTAAGAAAACGGCCTTTTTGTTTCTTAACAACTTCAGTAATAACTTTTCAATACAGGATAAATACAGTCACATTTTGAGCAAGGCAAGAGGACTTGGGACATTTTGTGCCATAGACTTTCCTGATGGAGCCACCAGGGACAGGGTCATTACTGCATTACGTCAGAGAGGTAAAAGTACTGTTAGCCAATATTGCACTTTATTTCATGCTTTTCAGTACTTTATTGTGAAATAATGGTGGATTATGGTTTGATTATTTCATTGTTTTGACTAGTGAATCTACTGATTGATAAACTCACTGGTACAGAAATACAGAGAGCTCCGCTGTACATGCAATTCCTAACAAACAAAAGGGCTAGAAGTGTGAAATGAATATAATATTTTTTTTGGTAAAAGATCAAAATTTATTCCATCTTGTGGACATCATACAGTAATATTTTCACCCATGGCAGTGCCACTAGTGAAAATATCACCAATGATGTTCACTCAATGAAATAAATTGCGATCTTTCACTGAAAAAAAATATACCCTGTATAACTGATACCAATACATTTTGTAGTTCGAGCGATACAGAATATCAACTATATTGCCATGTTCGGTGAAAAGGGGGCTCCATGATAGATTATACCAAGCAAGTCATCTAAGTATTATAGATCAATAAGATCTGTTTTGTATAACAACCTACTGAATCATGAGGTACACTGCAGAAAATTTACGAAAAGCAACAATTTTTGGCCCGGGTCAGCTTGTGCAGACTGTGCAGACTGACCTTGGTCAGTGCTTTTTGCAAATTCATTAAGTTCCATTTTCACAGAGCATGGCTCACATTCAATTTGTTTATGTTTTCTGTTTAATTGTAGGTGTCCATACTGGGGGGTGTGGTGAACAGACCTTGAGATTCCGACCAACCTTGACCTTTAACAAAGGTCATGTGGACATATTCTTAGAGCACTTCAATGCTGTGCTTAATGATATGTCAAAGTGAAAAGCGTCAGCATGGACTGGAATCATGTCTTCTAGCATGTAAAATTTTGGAATAGATTAAGATAGACATAGTATCCATGCAGCATTAACCTGTTTAGTGCCATAGGTGCAAACAGGGGCTTTTGTGGATGACAAAGGTCAAGATCAGACTGCAACGGACATGCAGCCTGATCTTGAGTCTTTTCCATCATGTCTATAATATATAGATTGTATTTTTTAGCCTTCAAAGGAGGTCAAGTTTATATTTTTGGAGGTGAAAGAGTTAACCCTTTACAATACATTCTCAACTTTAAATGACCCTGGCAAGGAAGGGTTTTGAAAACATTGTGGGAAAAGGAGAAAATGCTGGTAACCAGCATTTTCTCCTTTTCCCACAATGTTTTCTATGCTATCAAAAACAAATCTGGTCATTTAAGCAATTTTTTTATTTTTTGTCTGCAAATACTTTGAATTTTGACAAATCTAAAATTTTGTCATTTGGTAATGAATTAAAGTAGGAAAAGGAGAAGATGTATTGATCAAATAGAGTTACCTTCTGTATTATGTACATATTTGTTGTAAATGGAGAACAATATCCATGTTGTTAACAGGTTATTCTTTTGAACAAAGTTAATATAGAAACCTCAGCTAACAGATGTTTTCCTCTTCCAGCACAGTCTGAGTTCCAGTTTGATTCTTGTTTTTCCTTTCATTTATTCTGAAGTTACTCTATAAACAGATTTGCCACAGATCTATTCCGGCCCTAATAGGAGACCAAATTAAGAAGTGATTAAAAAATTATTGTTGCCTATGTGCAGGCTACTTGCAGCAGGCCACTGTAACATAGTTTTGACAGGAAAAAGTGCTTGTGAGAGCAAATTCTCCTTTTGCTACGATGTTTAAATTTATTTTTGTGTTCAAAGCCTTCATTCAAAGATTTTAAAAAGGCATTGTAGAAAATATTATTTCAGGAACTAGCGAGTTACAGAAAATTAAGGAAGTAAATCAAAGTGACTACCTTGTGTGATATTGAGAAAACTATTGAATAGGGGCATTTTTACAGAAAATATAGGGCATATTAGAAACAACATTGGACATAATCTGCTTTCACTTTTCATAAAGTATGCTGCAAAAATTGAATAGTGTGTTTGGCATGCCATTTTTGGCAGTCTGATGCTCTCTTTAGAACATTGTCTTAGCTTTTCACCCTCTACAAAACAATCCCAAAGTTTTGACAGCCTTGAGGAAAAAGGCTTTTGAAAACATTGTGGGAAAATGTGAAAATGCTGGAAACCTTTTTCCACAATGTTTTATATTCCTGCAACCACATATTTCAGCTTATAAGTCACATTTACTTTGCTATATGCAAATGCTTTCAATTTGGACAAGTCTTGAACTTTGTCGACTAGCAAAGGGTTAAATCACTAATTCATGCCAATGTTTTCTCAATTTATAAACCATTTCATATTTATCATTGTTGCTTTATCAGTTCATCATCATGCAGAAAAAGTGCTAGATAATTAATCTTTAATAAGTGCTAAATTGGTATACTAATATATTTTAATATTATATTTATTTCATTTTTTTCTCCCTGTACAACTTACAAATTTAATGTTGCCAACTTCTCTACTTGCAATGTTATTTATCCAATATTTTCATGTAAATATTTCAGAATTTGTTTTGAAAACACAACTGTTACCTACAAATGATATAAATCCATTTTATTTCTTCAGTATTTGTGTTGTAGTGGTATCTTTCATGATTATTATTGTTGTTAAAATGTTTATCTATTTACACACTGGTAGGTCATAGCTTGGATATGGTTCGATATTTTATGTACTATATTGTATAGTTTCTCACAGTGATGTAAATTTTGTCCTATAAAACTTGGGCTTTCAATAAAATAGAGAAATTAACCTTGATCTCTATCACTGCTTCAGCCAAACTGTGATGGCCAGATATTGGAGGTTCCATTTCAAGCACCATATCTCTCTCTCTCTCTCTTTTTTCCTTTTTCTCTTTCTTTTTTTCTCTCCCTTTTTTCTCTTTCATTTCCTCTCTCTCTCTCTCTCTAACAGAGAGGATTGATAGATTTTAAAAAGTGTGATGTAGAGCTCCAGCTTTGGATGAATGAATGCACTGGCTGTGTTAACTCTGTACTGCACACGAAACATGTAGACTTGTCCAAATTGGAAGCATTTGTGGATGACAATTTAAATGTGACACAAATGATGAATTATGTCTTTGATAGGGTAGAAAACATTGTGAAAAAGGAGAAAATGCTGGTTACCAGCATTTTCTCATTTTCCCACAATGTTTTCATAAAGATTCTTCCACAGTGTCGTTAAAAGTCAGCATTGTGTGGTAAAGGGTTAATATACAACATGTATCTGAAATATACTGAAAGGTGCATCATAAATGCAAAAGCAAAGAAACAAAGATAATTTATCATGCGCAACACGCAATTGATATTTTTATTTCTAGACTAGTGATAAATGTTACAATAGATTTCTGAATGAAAAATCCAGTTATTGAAACTACTAGTAATCAAAACTACAATTAACGTTACCTGACAGCAACTGTCTTACAATGTCTCAAAATTCAATAATGTAACCAAATGTCAAAGCTCAAACAAAATTGCAACAAAGGACTTTGAAATCTCACAGTGGTCATATAAATCTTCAACAATCTATATGTACAAAATTGTAGACTTTCCAAAATTGAAAGCAATTGTAGATGACAAATTCCCTTTGGCTCATATGATAGGATTTTTCTGAAGGGGTAGACAAAATTGTGGGAAAAGAAGAAAGTGCTGGTTTCCAGCATTTTCTCTTTTTCCCACAATGTTTTCAAAAGCTAATATTTTCAGGGACGTTTAACTTTGGATTGTATGGTAAAGGTTGAACTGTTTACCAAACGACAAAATTTTAGACTTGTCCAAATTCAGAGCATTTGCAGACAACAAATCAGATGTTGTTTAAATGATGATTTCTCTCTTTGATAAGGTAAAAAAGTATTGTGGGAAAAAGAGAAAATGCTGGTTACCAGCATTTTCTTCTTTTTCCATTATGTCTTCAAAAGCTTTTTTCTCCTGGCTCTTTAAAACTTGTGATTGTGTGGTAAAGGGTTAAAGAAATGGACCATCAACAGCCAAAGTATTGAAATTTCAAAGTTGTACTAATCAGAATATGCTACAAAGTACAGAACTATGCAGTCTGATCTTGATCCACACAGTCCTCAAAAGCATAAGTTTGCATTTAGGGCTCTAAGGGTTACCATGGGTCAATAGTTAACATAAAATCACGTGAAACACTGTTGCAAAAGAAGCATCTGAAACACTCCGGCAAAAGGGAGAACTTACCATTGTGAGGAATTTTTTCCAGCTCACACTGTTCAAAAAATTGTTTGTTTCAATACGGAACGCATAGCCTGTAGATGGTACGTTCAACCCTTTACTGCCCAATGCCGTCTTTTAATGACCCTGTGAAAAAAGCCTTTTGAAAACAATGTGGGAAAAAGAGGAAAATGCTGGTTACCAGCATTTTCTCCTTTCCCCACAAAGTTTTCTACCGTATCAAAGACAGAAACCACCATTGGAGCTATATTTGATTTGTCGTCTGCAAATGCTTTCAATTTTGACCAGTATGAAATATTGTCATGTGGTAAAGAGTTAACCCTTTCAGCTTTTGCGAACGGTATAGATCAAGATCAGATGGCACTGTTTGATCTTGGATCCATACCATGAGCTTTTTTTCTTAAAGCCTATATGATCGTGGATCACTGTCCGATAAGCAGATTCCCCTACTCAAAAAAAAAAACATTGAAATGTCAGTGTTTTGGTTTTTTAGGGTTTTACTATCAGTTTGAAAGTTTCATTTAACCTTAAGCTGCTGATCGCGACCCACTGACCTTTTGCGGACAGTGTAGATCAAGATCAGACTGCACAGAACGTGCAGTCTGATCTTTGATCTACACTGTCCCATATGGTTTTTTCTTTCCGGTGAAATCAACTTTGAAACCGCAACGTTTGGGCGTTTAGTATTGAGTAGAAATTTGCGTTTCATTTATTTAGCAGCTTAAGTGTTAAGTTGTTTAGCAGGTTAAGGGTTTACATATAGACTATCGCCACAATCTTGTGCTTGCTTCTCAGTCCATAAAAAAGTGTATGTTCCTATACGAGTGTGGGCATACACATTTGTAATGAGATTTTGGTTTATAATGGTTCATTAGCAAGAACAGGCGCAGTCAACTGGTACATTATATGGAATAACTTTCCACGAACAAACCAATTTTGAATGATTCTTGTTATTGCTGCGCCGACTTTTCCTAAAGCGTTGTCTTGGTTTACTTTTGTTGACTACTCTGCGTCTTTTACAGCGCCATCTTAGAATCCGGATTTCCTTTAAACGGCCAGGCATGCACGTCATCCCACTTGGCCACGAGCACGAGTGTTCCGAGGTACATAGCCCAGATTTGACGAACCTTGGCCAGAACAACTCTCCAAGATCGGACCATTCATAGCGAACCTTACACGATGCTATAGACGACAACACGTTTACTACTAGTTCCATGTTCGAGTCACTCAGGGTGATATTTCTGTCTATTAAAATAGCCTGTAAAAGTTCTCGATTTTCTTCCAATCTGATATTATTCCCAAGATCGGGGATCGGTACTGACAAACTGGGTTTGGGACTGACGATTGCCATCCAGTTTGCGTCAAAGTTGTCTCCGAGGCGACGCATCAATTTCTTTTCTTTTAGATGTTTGGCCTGAGGGTAGTACCTTTTCAAGACGCTCGGTAAACGTGCTACGTACTTCCTGTGGTCGCCATTTTTGCTCTCGCTTGTCGATGGCATTAATGGCGTCACAAACTTGCCGTTGCAACTGGCGTTTCCAAGGAAACAAAGCAAGGTACAAATGAAGAGTAACTGCATCTGAAAGAAAAGTGAAATTCAGATTGGAACATTCTGTTGTTTATAAACTGTAATCAGCGTAGGAATTCGGCTATGAGCCGTTGCTTCTCAGTCCTCTCTTTCGTCACTACAAGCACTAGCATATTTAGAGGCATAGTAGGCGCCAAAAGTAAACAATTCGGATGTTAAAAGGCATTGAAAATTTAAACTATACAATTTAAAAGTATGGATTTCTGTAAAGATGGCGATCTGTAATTGAACGGTCGGTCCAAGTGTTAGTCGCTGGGATAAAAATGAATTTCAGTATAGGTAAAAAGTTGCCAAGTCGCTCTTTTGTTCACTTTTTACCTGGTTTCATGATTCATTTTTCTGCCAGTGACTAATAGTTGGACCAATCGTACAATAACAGATTGTCATCTTCATAATAATTTCCATTCTTTCACATGTTATAAATTAAAAACCAATGAACCATGCTCCGTGATCCATGATACCAATCAGGCCATCACATGATTATGGATCAATAATAGCTACTTTTATACAGAAAACTGACCAATAGCGAAAAGTTTCTGCCTAGGTCAGCCTGCGCGGACTGCGCAGGCTGACCTGAGTCGATACTTTTCGCAGATGCATTAAGCCCCCTTTTCACAGAGCATGATTCAAATGCATTTAACAACGCATTATTTACTTTGCCGGGCTGCTACTGGGCCCTTAAAGTAGGAAAATGAAGGAAATCTGTTGGCTTCTCTTTCACTCCCAACTGCGACTTACAGAGCTTGTGTGGACCGCGTAGAACAAAATCAGACCGCACAGAAATTGCAGTCTGATCTTACTATACATCCACACCGTCCGCTATCTGAAGGCGGAACCATAACCAAAATCATAATATATTGTAGTGGAAACCGGTACGTTTATGCTGAGACCTCGATGAAAGTCTTATTTGTTTATTTGGCAGCGAAAGAGATAAAGCTTTGATATCAATTATTAGCTTGGTGGTTAGGGCACTTGTCAGTGATACGATAGTCTGTGGGTTCGATCCCTCTCACAGTTTATACCGAAACCGCAGTACATGTATATGGTAGCAAGAACGTCCCTTTCGGAGAATCCCATGTCTATTCCGGAAATCATCACAAATTTGTCTTCCAAAGTCCGCGTATTGTAGCAGGTTAGCTGTTTACCAGAGAACAATATTCTAGACTCGTCCATTTTGGAAGCATATGTAGCAAACTAACTGAATATGACTTGGATGGTGAAGTTTCTCTTTGAAACGTTGGAACATAGTCACGGTGGGAGAATTGATGGTCACCATTATTTTCTCCTTTACTCACAATGTTTTCGAAAGCTTTTTTTTTCTCCGGATCGTTAAAGCCTCTGATTGTTTGGTAAAGGGTTAACTTGCAAAAATAAGTGGAAGTGATTTATGTAGTTGGCTAAAACTCATCCTAATATTGCATTTGCCTTCGGCAATTTATGTCGGGAAATTCTCGAAATCCATGCCCAAAAACTAATGAATTATTCATGCCAAGTGGTCTTAACTCTTTACCAGGCGACAAAATTATAGCCTTTTCCAAATTCAAAGCATTTGCAGACGACAATTTCAGTGTGGCTCAAATGGCGCAATTTTACTTTGATAAGGTAGAAAACATTGTGGGAAAAGGAGAAAATGCTGGTTACCAGCATTTTCTCCTTTTCCCACAATGTTTTCAAAAGGCTTCTTTCCCAGGGTCGTTAAAAGGCGTCATTGTGCGGTAAAGGGTTAAAATTCTGATACTAAGCCCTCTGATTGAATCATAACCAAACGATAATATCTTAGGTTTTGTGCAAATTGAAATTATTTGCAGACGACAAGTCGAATGTGGCTCAGTGATAGGATTAGTATTTGAGAGTGTAGAAAAGATTGTTGGGAAAAGGAGAAAATGGTGATAACAAGCATTTTCCCCTTTTTCCCAAAATGTTTTCAAAGGCTTAAAATATAATCTAGTTTAGAGCTGCTAAACACGATATTGTTTGGTAAAGGGTTAAGCATTATTCCTGCTGACGAACTTTTTTGTCTGGTAGTAGAACATCTTATTAACCCTTAGTCTGCAAAGCGCGACTCAGGGACCTATCGCGAACAGTGTAGATCACGATCAGACTGCACAAAACGTCCAGCCTGATCTTGGATCTTCACTGTCCGATAGGGAGATACCTTTCCCTCAAAATCCAAAATCACATTTGAAATACTTCTGGTTTTTACCGTCGGCTTGAAAGTTTCATTTCACCTATTTAGCAGGATAACGGTTAACATATAGAGCACCGAATAAACCCAATTGACATTTCCAGTCCAGATTTAAGACCTAAATAATCGCTATCTTAAAGCTGCTATTGTTCAGAATGTCTTTGCAACGCGGACAATGTAGATCAAAGATCAGACTGCACGTTTTTTTTTTCAGTCTGATCTCGATCTTAAATGGCCGTAAAGGCAATTATAGTTAGACGTGAAAGTCGCTTTAACCCCTTTACTGAACAATTCCGTTTATAAAGGACCCTTAGGAATAAAGCTTTTGAAAACTTTTAGCGAAAAGGAGAAAATACCGATAACCATTTTCTCCTATCCCCCCCCCCCCCCCCCCCCCCCCCGCGGCAATGTCTTAATTTTCTACATTTCAGAGACAAACCACATCACTTAGGCAATGTCTGTATTGCTGTCTACAAACGCTTTGAGGAATCTGAAGTGTTGTAGTTAAGGGTTAAATATCATTCTTAGCAGAAGGGCAATCTGTTCATATCTAAGCAACTTATCATTTGTCGCAATGTTTCGGCATGTTTTCATGAGCTTTTGTAATAAACTTTAATTTACAACGATGTTTTCAAAGTCATCCGCTGTAAAGTTATGTCGGGATGTAATTAACCCTAAACCTGATAAATAAGTGACACGAAACTTTCAAGCCGATAGTAAAAACCGAATAATGTTATTTCAATTCTTTTTTTGAGGGGGGGGGGGGGAGAGAGAAATATCTCCCTATCGGACAGTGTAGATCCAAGATCAGACTGCACGTTCTGTGCAGTCTGATCTTGATCCGCTCTGTCGGCAAAAGGTAAGTGAGTCGCGACTAGCAGTCTAAGAATTAAGCTTTTTACTCTTCTTGGAGTTTGGTGGCGATCAAGAGGGCGAATAACTACATTTGAGCCATTCTATGGTAAAAGGGGCTTAATGCATCTCCGTAATGCGTGATACCGAGCAAGTCATCACATAATCATGGATCCATAAAGTCCATTTTGTCTGACAACCGACTGAATCATGAGGTCAGACTGGGCCTTTGACATACAGAAAATTGACCGATAGCGAAAAGTTTTGGCCCAGGTCTGCGCAGGCTGACCTGGGTGGATACTTTTGGCAGGTCCCCCTTCCATAGAGCATGGCTCAATTTTTTTTACAAGCCGAAAAATAATAAAAAAAAAATAATGGACAAACTTATTCACCGTAACTGAAGCCAACAAAGTAAATAGATAAACTTACCGTAACTTTAGAAGATAATGTTCTGATTGTAGACAATTCCAATTGTGCACTAAATGTGCCCCGCTGCACCGGTCTGAGACAAAGCGTTCTTTCAAAGAGCTTGTTTTTCCTATAGCAAGTATTACCCTGTATTTCAGGGTTCTCCGACCAGTCTCATTCAGTCGGAAATCGTTTGTATCCGCCAAACTTTATGCACTCGTGGTCATGTTATAAATAGGAAAGTTTTCTTTTTCTATACATCATTAAGTATTTCAAACTTTTCCCATGATGGGAAAAGCTTTCCACGTTTCTCCCTATATATATCGAGAGATCTGGACGAGTCGAAATCAGTTTCGCGCCTGAATATCGAAATTAGTGTAATCCATTACCATAGAGGCCATTTTTTTATCCGACCAAATGCCGGCTATATTGTCACATGGAAATATTTGAAGGAAAACGGGTGATTTACGGAATGATATTGAAAAAAAAAAAATGTTAAAATGACAAAATTACTCCGTTTCCCACAATGTTTTCAAACACTGTCAACTGCAGGGAAAATAAGAGTAATGCTTGTGTGATAATAGGTTAACTCTTTACCAAACGACAAAATTTTAGACTCGTCCAAATTCAAAGTTGTTGCAGACGACAAATAAAGAGTGGATTAAATGACGACATTTGTCTTTGAAAGGGTGGAAAACATTGAGGGAAAAAGAGAAGAGGCAGGTTACCAGCATTTTCTCCTTTCTCCACAACGTTTTCAAAAGGCTTCTTCCCAGGGTTGTTAAAACTCAGAATTGTGTGGTTAAGGATTAGAGACAACTATTGTTTACATCTAGCCCATTAACTCTTCTTACCAATGACGGCTTGCAGAGCTTTTGCGGACGGTGTAGATCAAGATCAGACAGCACCGAAGCTGTAGTCTGATCTTAAATCTACTCCGTCAGCTACGTGATACATATCTATGACAATGGTCACTCTCAAAAGCAGGGGAAACCTACTTTTACAATCAGGAAAATGTGGAATTTTTGGAGTTGGTAGTGAAAAGGTTAAGTTTACAGGGACTATAGATAAGCGACTTTGATTCTATGGGCTAGGAAACACGGCCTTGTCATAGAAAAACTGCACACTATTTCAAAGCAAACGTGTACATTATGATTTTTTTTTCCAGTTTTTTTTTTACCTGAAGGTTATGTAATAAAATATACACAAAGCATATTTTCCAATGCAACATTATGTTATTAGTCACTTTATTTACATGACAGCTTTGCTGCATGCTTAACTGACTTCTTTTTACATACATGTAGAAATACTGCTTGCATCGTTTTCTTGCGAGATACATGCGAGCTAGAGGATCTCATGCAAGCGTTGAAGATTTATGCTTTGAAAACAATATCTCTTCAACAATTTTCAAATACAATTCAAGCAGTACTAATCGACGTACTGTATCTATACATTAACTAGTATATCATCTTCGTTATCTTTTGTATTAGAATATTTTTTAAAACAGGATTTTGTCCAGTCTGGATCTTGCAACGTAAAAATACAGCATTCCTCTCGAAAATTGCTTCAATTACTAATGGACCGGCTATAGACAAAATGGCACGAATGCGGTTAGATGTTAAGTACTCTGGGATCAGATAATGTCATGTCGAATTTGTTTAGTTAATTAACTAGATTATAAATCTCGAATCCATACCACCCAGGTCTGTGATGAGAGGGGAAGGACGAAACTGCAAAGAAAGATAACTCTGGAGACCTTGTGTCTAAATTTCAAATATACAGTATGACCTGTGGGTATCCAGTACTCCGATACTCTGGTAAAAGATAACCCTTTCTTCACCGAAAAGTAATGCCGTTTTTGCTCATTCAGTACTCTATTGACTGTCCAATAAAAAAAAAAGACATTCTGGCTCGGTACTCAGAGTTTTTGGGCAGCAGTATGACGGTCGGTATATGATACTAATAATGGCGACGTAGGGTGCTTTACAACCCATTTCTAGATAAGCCAGTTCCCAACTTGTAAAAATCATATGTAAGTGACTCATAAGAGAACTCGTTAAAGGAAAGGAAAACATCTTGAATTCAGAGAAAAAAAAAATAGAGAGCAATTGCTTGTTCCAAACAACTGCTTTGTGTACTGCAATGCTTTCAAGATCCATTATTGCAACAAAGTTGGACCACTTGTTTGAGAGGTGACGGGTTATAAGTAGTGACGATAGTGCATCATGAGGGGGAACTCGAATCTTTGACATGTCGCCATGATAGCAATGATACTGCTGACACGAAGTAAAAACAATCAAAATTACATAAAATTGACTACATATCTGTGCAAAAGCAAAGTGCAGAGGTCGACCGATGTGACAAGTTCCGCCTTCCTGTCGAAACTCGCTTATTATGCATTTTTCAGTTTCGTTTAATATTCTTTACCCTTAGGTTTAAAACATTCAATCGGTCGCGCTAACTTTTTACCAAACAACAAAATGTTAGACTTATCAGTATTCAAAGTAGTTGCAGACAACCGATTTAATGAGACTCAGACAGTTGGGATTTGGCTTTGAAAATAGAGAAAACATCGTAGGAAATGGTGAAAATAC
Source organism: Tridacna gigas (assembly GCA_945859785.2). Taxonomy (NCBI): domain Eukaryota; kingdom Metazoa; phylum Mollusca; class Bivalvia; order Cardiida; family Cardiidae; genus Tridacna; species Tridacna gigas. The sequence goes on along the minus strand of OX244030.2, from coordinate 42,026,542 downwards.
TTGTTACCAGCATTTCCTTTTTTGCAGACACTGCTTTCAACAGGCCTCTTTCGGATTCCTTAACGGATTTGTTAAATTTCCGGACTGTGTGGAAGAAGGTTAAGATAAGAACAAAATAGGAGGTAAAACCGCGAAACCTTATTACGAATGTATTTTAGGAAAATAAAAGACTTAGGAACAATGCGGGACCAGATTCAGGTCTTTGATCTACACTGTCCGATATAATAGTAGGTATTCTGTTACTCTGTCCAAAAAGGAACCATCAGATCTTAAATTTTGAAAACTTTTACGAAGTGAACAATATGGTTCATTTTTTTTTTTTTACACTGTCACTACTACCTCAGGAATTCCGCTTTTTTTCGAGGTCTAAAAGAAGATTCCAACTGCTATTGAATATCTATTGCATCACAGTCTAGCATACGGTAGCGGATGGTGTAGATCAAAGATGAGACTGCACGTTCTGTGCAGTTTGATCTTGATCTACACCATCCGCAAAAGGTTCTAATGTCGTCATCAGTAGTGAAAGAGTTAATTAATCCATTTACCGACAGGTTACCAGACGATAATTTTTTAGATTGGTGCAAATCAAACGCATTTGCAGACGACAAATGAAAATCAATTGCGCCACGCTCCGTGAAAAGGGGGCTTAATGCGTCTGCGAAAAGTATCGACCCAGGTCAGCCTGCGCAGTCCGCGCAGGCTGACCTGGGCCGAAACTTTTCGCTATGGGTCAATTTTCTGTATGTCCAAGGATCAGTGTCCTCCATGAATGGGTCAGTTGTGACACAAGATCGGTTGTATGGATCTATAAGAACCTAGTGACATGCTTGGTATCATGAATCACGGAGACGCATTAAGCCCCCTTTTGCCACAGCGTGGCTCAATTATTGAATTAATGTGACTCAAAGATAGATTGCATTATACAAAAGCAAGCCATCACATAAACAAGTCAACACATAACTACTGATCCAGAAAATCCATTTTGTCTAACAACTGACTGAATCCTGAGGTAGAAGTATGGTCCCCGGACATGCAGCACATTTACAAAAAGCAAACAGTTTCGACCCAGGTCAGCCTGCGCGGACTGCGCAGGCTGACCTGGGTCGAAACTGTTTGCAGCTGCATTAAACCCCCTATTTACAGAGCATGGCTCATCTTATATCAATTAGTTGGTTCAGTCATTCAATATTACCTAACCCACGGCTCGTAATGCCTCTGTCAGTCTCGTAGAGAACATTCAGAATTTATTTTGTTTAGCGGAGAGAATAAATAAAAAGTAAATTATGAATCTGTTTGACTGAATGGTGTTTGACGCCGTTTTAAACATTGTTTCAGTTTTAATACGGTAGCGGCCAGTGAACCTACCCATGGCTTACTGGAGTTTCCTTTAACAATTCATCGCACAATATTCTTCCCATGCCACTGGCTGCTTTCCCACACAACTATCGCCGAAACAATAAACAGCCGTGATGGAGGAATTAATCCTTTGGCAATGATCAGCATCCAGACCTCGGAAAGGAATTGGCCAAGTTAGTGATTAGAACCAGCGGCCGCTCTGGTTTCAAGCTCTTGACGTAACCAGCTGAGCTACCGGGCTCGGAACGTGAGTTTTGAAAGTGATAAAAGAGCTTGAAATGTGCAGGCTGAGAAGCTGGGTGTGCCTGTGGCGTCGAGCAAGCTTGACGGTGATATTTAACGCTATACCTGCCACAGCAAAGATCGATATTTGTGTATTGGCCTTATTTTTATCAGCGGATATTGATCCGTGTGAACTCTTAACCTTTTTAGCGGAACGTAAGGTGCCTTTGCGGAGCGTAGAGATCAAGATCAGACTGCACCAAACGTGCAGTCTGATCTTGAATCTATACTGTCCGATCTTTTGAGAGGTGCTCCAGTCAAAAATAGTCTTGAAATTTCTATCAGTGAGGTTTGTTTACTCACTGAGTTAAACCATTATTTACCTTTGGGTCTAAGAGTAAAGTGTGCCGGACTATAACCAATAAGCAAGCGTTTGTGATTATTTGGTGTGGGTAATCAAGCTTTATTCCAATACTTTAAACGTGATCTCCATACTTCTATATTCAGCTCAATTTCAAGTGTTACATGTCCGTGTGAGTTTTTGTCAGGGATACATGAGTTCATATAGACTATAATATTTGTTACCATTGAATGGTAAATACACTATTACCAATAAACCATTCGCCGGTGGGAAAAGGATTTCTTTAACTTTGAAAATTTGAAAAACAGTTTTAATTGAAACATGCGACGTCTAATGGGAAATATTCTATTAATTCCGCCGTAATTGTGTGGGGGTTGGATTTTAGAGTAAATGATCGGTAACTGTTGTCGCAGAATCAAAAACCATGGCTGATGCGAAAACTAGGGGTGGGGGAGAACAGAATTTGACGGTAAGAAATAACTTCTTCGTATAATACCAGCTGTAATCTGCATTTCCTCACTCCGTGTTCTAGATTCCCGTCAGCGAACCTGGTTTCGCGATTTGTCCTTTGGGCTAGTTGAGTCAGGGCCCCAGCTTGGTACTGACAAAAGCTGTAAAGGACATGAGTAAGTGAGGGGCTCTTGTCACGATAATACTATTATATAGTGCTAAAAGCTATGTAAAGCCATAAAACTAACGAAATAACAAATAAATATTTAGATCATTCATAAACATGCTAATTGATTTCATTATTATACACCCATGTTCTCATAATTTCCTATAAACAGGTAAATTCTAAAAACATTAAAATGCTGAAGATTATTTTTTACAATGAAAGTGGGGGTGGGGCCAAAGTAGATGTGGCTCGCGACAAGCAAATTCTGAGTTTGCTCCAGTGATTTTACTTAATCTTTACAAGATTGCAGCAAAGTTATCTGCTGAAAATTCGTTTCGGGGGTTGGGTGTGAGAGGTGTGTGTGTAGGGTGTGTAGGTGGGGTGTTAATTCCTATATATTTCTAACTTACATTACCAACAGATGTCCAAGTCATTACTTCTATTTCAATCATTGTACGTAAAATAACAAAAAAAAAAACCGTAAAATTGAGAAATACAACAATAAAGTTGTTACCCGTAAAGCGCCGAAACCGTCAGTAGTTACTTCAAATTTCGAACAGAGTAGATCAAAATCATACTGCACAGAACGTGAAGTCTGATCTTAGATCTAACCTGTCCGCCATTTCGCCAGACGTTCTGACAGATAGATTTATATCTTTAAAATTTCGAAATCTGCATAGTTTGTAGAGGTGGAGAATGTCCGTTTAATTCATTTAGCATAACAAATGTTGAACATACGTTACAATGGTGCGAACGCCTGAACTCTTTACTAATCGATAGAACTTTTAATAACTTGTCCAAATTTAAAGATTTTGCAAACGACAAATTGAATGCGCTTCGAATGACGGCATTTTTTTTTTTTTTTTTTTAAAATTAGAAGAAAACATTGTAGGAATTGGAGAAAATGCTGGTTTACCAACATTTCCTCCTTTTCCCACAATGTTTTCAAAGATTTGACCTTTGGGGTCGTTAAAACGCGGAACAGTTTAACCCTTAGAGCGCCAAGCAAGACATCGGTTGGTTTTGTAGACAATTTAGATTAAGATCAGCCTGCTTTTTGCGGCCATTGTAGATCAAGATTTTACGTTCTCAGCGCCACAGACGAAAAAATGGGCGTTTGCGGTCGGCAAAATCAAGATCCGACTGCGCAGAGCATGGGGTCTGATAATGAAACTGTCTGCTATTTTGTGAAATATTCTAGCAGACACAGCAATGAAACAGTAATGTTTCAGATGGTCTGTTTTTCATGAAGATTTTATTATAGCGCTTTCATTCTTGAAATAATGACAGAATCTGGGCTATAGACCTACAAATGATATTGCCTAAAATGTTATGATAGAAAGAGTTAGTGTTAAGTTGTCATGACTGAAAATTGAGAAAGGTTTTGTTTACAAGTTGTCAAGAGTGTAACTGATATGACATAAAACTCATTCTAATAACTTGAAACTTATTCGTCTGTATCACCCCCAGCCCAGTCTAGAGCCTTAGTCCTTGTACTGTTGTACTGTTAAAATCCAGCTGTAAGCGGTCATACTGCTTATTTAAAGTAACAATAGCTGCCACAAGTAAACAAAGCAGGTGTTAAAATGCATTTTAATTTAAAAAATCATACCGTTTAAAAGTATGGAAATAATTGTGAAGGTGACGATCTGTTATTGTACTGTCGGTTCAAGTGTTAGTTGCCGACAGAGAAATTAATTTCAAAACTAAGTTAAAAGTTGCCAGGTCACTATAACTTTTTTTTTACTTTTCCCTTGATTTTAAAATTGCTTTGGGAATTTTCGGCTGCTTCTGGGCCTTTAAGTACCATTCAACTCGTTTTAACCTCTTTCGGCGCCAACGACGAGGGCTGTTCGATAAATTCGTGGAATTTTGTTGTAAAAATATATCTAGGAGGCCAATTAAGATCAGTTTTAGCATACATATCAAACAATCTATACCCGAAACATCCTCCAAATTTCATATCAATTTGTAGAGAAATACATTTTAACCCTTTACCACACAATCCCGACTTTTAACGACCCTGAGAAAGAGGCCTTTCGAAAACATTGTGGGAAAAGGAGAAAATGCTGGTGACCAGCATTTTCTCCTTTTCCCACAATGTTTTCTTACCTTTCAGAAACAAATTCAATAATTTGAGTCACATTTAATTTGTCATCTGCAAATGCTTTCAATTTGGACCAATCTAAAATATTGTCGTTTGGTAAAGGGTTGAACAGAGAATTACAAAACACGCGTAAACGTACATTGCCGGGCGCCGCATTAGAAAAAATAACGTCAACGTCATTACGAGTCAAGAGATGGGTGTACTTCTTTTTTTTTTTATATATAATCCCCTCCAAAACCCACCGTTTGCTCAGTTAAGACATTTCTAGGTCCTGTGTAAGGAAATGCTGGTACTGTGGAACAAGACACACCTAAGTCGTCTGATATGACACGCGCTGTAACCCCTCTGTCATTAGTCACCTTATGATGCGCGTTTGCCAAAATTGACGCCTTTACGCTAACCGGCCGTCCTTCACGAGGATCATCGTTGAGCGATGTTTTGAATCATTCCTTAACCCTTTCCCAAGCAAGTCCCGGTTTTCACGTGTCTGCAGTACAAGTCTTTTGAAAACACTGTGGGAAAAGGAGAAATTGCTCGTAACGAGCAATTTCTCCTTTTCCCACAGTGTTTTCTACCCTTTTTGAGAACTTTCTGCCATTTTCATAAAATTTAAAAATTGTCGTCTGCAAACTCTTTCAATTTGGACCAGTCCAAAATTTGTCGTTTGGGAAAGGGTTAATCGCTCATGCCACTTTAAGGCAAATAAAATACTACAGGAACTTGAAAATGTCGACTCATAACTCAATTCTATAGTCTGTTTTGGTAATTTGCCGACTCCAACAAAACCTTTTATTAATGCGTGAAATTCAGCATCCAATGAAGACGTCACTGCGTCAAAAATTACCGTGGGCTGACATGACTAAAACTATGTTATTACAGTAATCTGAAGTGCCACATCTATAAAGTTTTACAGAAATGCCGTTATGGTGCTATTTGACGGTTCCCACAATTGGCGGCATTTTTCCACATTCCTGAATGTACATTTTACAGAAAATTTCATTGTTTCGAATCGGGAGAAAATTTAAGCCCGGCAATATGTATTACATGGCTTACTATGGTTAGGAATATTTTGCGTTTGAAATATTTTAAAACTGCAAAATTTCTGTATCAAGTTTGTAATATGTTCATGCTAATATTGGCAAATTTTCAGCTTAAAATATCAAGAAACGTGGTTTTAAGAACAAAATTCCACGAAATTATCGAACAGCCCTCGTATATAAGCCCGACGTCTTTTGACGTCTGAAATTTTAATCCACTGAAACTTAAGAAGAGTTCTATCTTGTAAAATTGGCTAAGCGAGCGAACGATGCAGACTGATCTTGATCTTTACTGTCAGAAAAAGCCCGTGTATTTGCCAATGGCATACGAAGGATTAGAAGAAAAACATTCCCACAAATCATTAATAAAGATCACAGATGAAAGTTTGACAGCTGTAAATCTTCAAGTTTCTCTTCGAATTCAACCTTGGACAAGAGAAGTTGGTTGTTGTGTTAACTTAGTTCTACAGTTTCCAACATATTCGTAGTTGAAAAGGATTAGACTTCACAGAAAGTGCAGTCTGATCTTTGATCTACACTGTCCCATAAGGAGATATCTGTCCTCCAAAAATTACCTTTGAAATAGGAACATTTGGGCTTTGTACTATCGGCTTGGAAGTTTAATTTCTTTTATTTAGCAGGATAGGGGTTAAATACCCCGAAATATGAAAAATGTAACATGGCTGCATACGGAAACCGGTTTCAATTTGAAAAAGGCGTGCTGAACGTTGGTGGATTGAAACTGGACATGAATAAGATTAGCATTAAGCTGCTAAGCGCGACTCACTGACCGTTTGCGGACAATGTAGATCAAGATCAGACTGCACAGAACGTTCAGTCTGATCTTGGGTCTACACTGTCCGACACTGTGAGATTTCTCCGACGAGAAAAAATGTCTGAATTGTAAACTATAGATTTTGTCTATTTGCTGGAAATCTTTAGCCTAATTTATTTAGCAGCTTAAGGGTTAACTCTCCGCCTACAAAAGATAGCCATGGCCCGTATTTACCAAATATTCATAATAGTATTCATAGTCTAATTCTCAATAATTTTAAACAAAGTAACGCAACTGATTTAGCCAATGTAGAGAAGAAGAATAAAATTTAAAATTGTTGATGAATACGGCCTAGGTCAGCTTTTGATCTTGGATCTATCAAAACGTAAGAGCGTTCAAGAAATGTGGAGGGGGTGGTTTAAAATCCATTTTCAAGCAAAGAAAAAAGAGTTTTTTTTTTCAGCTTTTTATAAAACAATCCCGCGTCTTAGCGTCTCGAAGGAAATGGGGTTTTGCAAACACTGTGGTAACCAGCATCTTTCTTCCTTTCCATAGTGTTTTCTACCCTTTCAAGGGCATGTTTTTTCTTGTCATTTGTGACATATCGTGAAATCTACATGTATCCTGAAATGACCTTGGTTTATGGGGGGGGGGGGGGGGATTTAATTAAGTCTATAAGTTTTTGGATTCTAAAATCCGTGTGAGATTGTGAGATTAAATGTTGTAAAAATAGAAAAAGGCATAATGCAGTATACACAGGTGTAGGTAATACCTGCACTGCATGGTAGTTAATTTTTCCTTTGACTGAAAGACTGGCATTTGAATAGTAATCCGGTTTTCATTTGTTATTTTATTTCGTTTTACTTCGAGAGATTAATCAAGTAAAAAGAAACCAATGAATATGAATCGGTCAGCAATTTTTCATCGTGCCTCGTCACATTCAAAAACAGACTTCTGCGAGGCGGAAAAGCCTGTCAAAAAGTAATAAACTAGCCTATATCATTTTGATTTTTCTTAACTCTTTACCAGACGACAAAATTTTAGTTTTGTTCAAATTGAAAGCATTTGCAGACGACAATTTCAATGTGTCTCAAATAGTGCAATTTTTCTATGATAGAAAAATTGTGGGAAAAGGAGAAAATGCTGGTTACCAGCATTTTCTCCTATTCCCACAATGTTTTTAAAAGGCTTCTTTCTTAGGGGTGTCAAAAGGCGGCATTGTGCGGTAAAGGGTTAATTAACACTATGAGCGCCGAATCAACATTCCGACTCATTACTTGGAATAGTCAGAATGGACATTTTCAGTCTGGAAATAAGAACCAAATGGTTGTAGTTTCAATGTTGGTCTTTTTCAAGGAAAGCGGATGCTGTAGATCGAAGATCACATTACACATTTTGTGCAGTCTAATCTTGATCTATACTGACTCAACAGCACATATAATTGTAAAAGGCGCTTTTAGGGTTAATATTTTTTTGCCACACAATAAGTCTTTTTATATAATTTTTTTCTGTTACATATGTAAAAAAAAAAAAAAAGATTAACATATTTATGTTTTAAGGTTATTTAAGTTATTATTTATTAAAGTTTCAATTTTACAAGAGCAAAATTGAGCATTTGTTTCAAAAAATTTGATGCCATATGTATATGTTGTCCATTCTGGAAATTTTCAAAATTGTTGTAAATTGTTGTATCGATTTTTTTCTTTGTTCTACTACACAGTAAATATACTGTAAAATAATAATATAAAAAAAAAACACACACACATAAAAAAAAAAAAAAAAAAAAAAAAAAACCCAAAACACACACACACACCTTCAAAACTTTTCAAAAGCAAAATTGAATATTTCTTTGAAAAGTTTTGTTGCCATACATTCAGAATATTAAAAAAAAAAACCTGGCCAGATCAAATTGTTCATTTTGAAAAATTTCCATTAAATTTTCTGTATTTGTTTTTATTTCCCAGTTTCAAATCACTCAGCTATTTACTTTAAAGCTCAAAACAAAAGGTCTTTGTTCTGGTTTTACTAGAGTTGTACTTAACTTCTATGAACCTATTAACGCTTTGTTTGGACAGAAAAATGTCCAAGTTTCGAATTATAACGGCACTGGATGGTTGTATTTATCGCGTCGTCCCTGAATATTCCTTTAAACGTGGCCCAGTCAGTGGACTCTTCAAGCATTTAAAGATAAAGATTTTGTCAAGAAGCCATTAAACATGCTTTATTTCTCTCGGTAATTTGGATTACCACATTTCACGTATTAGCTATTTTTACTTTTTTCTTTTAGAGAAGAGATACAAGAAAAGTGTTTTGATCACATATTATTTTACAGGGCTGCGGCATAAACATTGGCTGTAAATTTTTCTTACGAACCCGGGTAATAAACTATTCATAGTACTGGATCCCATTTTATAATGTCGCGCATATGAAGACGGAAATTTCTGAATACTCTCTACAAAGGAGAAGAAAATACGGAAGAATTTGCTCGAATTTTGATTATCGTTAAATTACCTAAATAGCAAACTATTTATCCTTTCTTCTTGGTAATTCTGTATAAGTATTACAGAGGCACAAAAGTATTTCGTTTGTTTGAATTGTAAAAAAAAAAAATGCAAACGTAGACATGATTAACTAGATTCAGGGATTCGAAACAGGTTCTTGTAAAAAACAACTGGGCGAAATCGGGACGATCCGATAATCTTGAAATAGGAACAATGAAAATGACCAAAGAGCTCCAAGGGTCGTTATATTTATAGTCATGGAAAGACAAATGACACTGGCGAGTATAAGATGCCGTTGCAAGTCGTCTGTAAAATACATGTAGGAACAATCAAAATAACCAAAGAGTTTCAAAGCTGTTATTAGGTAATGAAATATTGAATAATTTGTTCTTGGTCATGTTTATCGCTAAGAATTAATTCCAATCTTTTTGGAGACAAATGCCATCATGCGAGCCACATGTAATTCGTTGTTTGGCGCATGCTTTAAATCTGAACAAGTCTAAAATTTTGTCGTTTGTCAAAGGGTTAAAAGAAAAAATCTGCAGATTATGTTAGTGGTCCAGGTCATGTGATTCTTGTTCCTCTATATGATCCCTAGTCAATCCAAAATGTATTGTAAGTACATGTAGCAGGCTTCTTTACTGGGTGATATACGTATGAGCCATGCTCTGGCAAAAGGAGGCTTAATGCATCTTCGTGAGGTATCATCTCATGCTAGTCATCACATAAATTTTATGAATCCATTTTATCCATCTTCTCTGACAACTGACTGAATCCTGAGGTAGAATGGTCCTTGCTTATGCAGAAAATTAACCAGTAGTGAAAAGTTTCGGCCCAGGTTAGCCTGCGCAGTCATGGGGAAATGGGTAAGACACTCCATTACACTGAACTAACTAATTAAAATGTCAACACAGGACAACTCGGATCTAATTTCTATTTGCCTAAATTGTTTTCAAATCATTTTATCACTGTTTAGTAGGAGTTATTGGAGATGACAAATTGAAGGTGGCCCATATGACAATGTTTGTCCTTGATAGGGTAGAAAACATTGTGGGAAAAGGAGAAAATGCTGATTACTAGCATTTTCTCCTTTTCCCACAATGTTTTCAAAAGCCTGTTTCCACAGGGTTGTTAAAAGTTTGGATTTGTGTGGTAGAGAGTTAAGGTGGCAGTGAGCAGTGGCTCCAAATATAGTGGCAACCTATTTAGATCTATATGGGTATTTTCAAGGGTATTTAATTGAAAATATGTTTCATTAAATTTTCTTCAAAATTCAAAGAAATTCTATCAGTTGTATCAACCTATGATTATAATCCTTATATTCAAGGCCTGGTTTTTGTTACGTTTCTGGATATTGTAGATCAAGATCAGACTGCAAAGAACATTTAGATCCAATTTTAGATTTCTAACCGCTAATTTGTTACATGACTCTCCTGGCCAAAAAAACTTTGAAATAGTAATTTGTAAGCAAGTTTTCTTGACTGAAAAGGTCTGTTTCATCAACTCGGCACCCTCAGGCTAGCCCTTTAGCAAATGACTAAATTTTGGCTATGACAAAATTGAAAGAGGTTGCGAACAACATAAAAAACTCAGCTCAGATAATAATTTCAGTCTTTGATTGAGAAGAAAACATTGTGGGAAAAGGAGAAAACCAGCATTTTCTCCATTTTCCACAATGTTTTCAGAAGGCTATCTTCTTCAGGGTCATTAAAACTCAGGACTGTGTGATAAAGGGCTAAAAGAGTCCAAAACTTTACAGGTATGAGGTGACAAGTGCAGTACAAAAGATAAAACAGGTAGTTAGTGGCAATGCATTACCGAAACTGGTCTGATATCATTCAAGGGAGGCACTAGTTAGAATTTTAAAATCTTGCCTAACATCGAAAATATTCAAAGCTGAATTATGTAAAGCAATAGCTGACAAATGAGCAGGAAAGAAGAAGGATACAGTAGAGTTAACTGCAGGACAATAATGCTCTAATTGATTGAAGATATACCAAATATTTTTCTGTATAGATCTATCATTAGTAGGTGTGGTCTAATAGTCAATGGTTCAATTCAGATTTATATCAAATTACATACCTTTTTTTTTTTGCATTTTTTAGTTTTTCCCTACATTGCATTATCTCAGGACTCTGTGGTAATTCAACAAAAAATTCTTTATAGCATTTGGTTGCTTTTGCTATTATTCAATCAGATGGGACCAATTTGCTATGCGTGTATAGTTATAAATTGTTATGACCTCATTCATGATATTTCAGTGATGAGAGATGTCCTTCAATAGATGTTCTTTTTATGAAACAAAGCAATACTCATTGAACTTTGTCTTGTGCAATAACAGAACATTAATTCCATTACCAAATTACAGGTGTTGATATCATCATAATTTGATTGGTACATTAGTACACCTAGTTGGTGTTTTTGACCTGTTAGGTCATTGATTGGATGGTTTGATTGTGGTTCCTTGTTTTATAACATTTTTCGAAAACCTGCCTATTGTATTAAAGTTATAATGCCCACGCCTATCGTCTTAATCTCATGTGTGTGTTTTGACAAATCTACAAGACTATAGAATGCACATGGCATGCAGATCTAATCGACACAATTGTCTCTGGTCAAAATGTAGCAAAAAATAACCATAAGAATTTAGATTCATAAAATGATTTGTTTGCTCTTGTTTTTTCTTGTATGAATATAATTATTTAACAAGGTTATATAATTTGCATAATTTTTTAACAGGGTAATAATGTTTTACAATTGCTTTCATGGGTTTAATCTAGACAAAGACAAATGTGTCATTAACAGTCAAGGCTCTTGAATATCATTTGAATATTAAGGGAACATTTTACAAAGCAAAGAAACACTCTTGATCACAGATATTCATTGTACATCAATGCTTGCTCTCAGTTCTCTGAAAGTAAGAATTGTGGATAACAAACCAAGTAAATAAAGGTCAAACACATTGCCCTGCTCCCCAGCAAATTATTGACTTTATACTTATACATAATTTAGAAAATGTCTTCTAAATATGGGATAAACCAGTCCAAGGTAGTGCCTGGCAACAGTGACCAGTCATAGCTAGTGAGTAGAGCTAATTTTTAATGAAATTGGTAAAGCACGCTACTATATAAAGCATCTGACCTCATTACCAAAGATACAAGAAATCTTAGAGATCTCCTAATTGCCTTGCGATCATTTAGCAATACTCTGATCCATACTTGTGGTGTGCCTTCACTAATTCTCAAAAAAAAAAAATACTATTCCTGTTCAAATCAATTAATGTTTGAAAGACAGGATGGAAGAATAAAAAAGAATTGAATTGATATACTTAACATCATGGGGAAAAAAGCATGGCTGGCTCTGAAATGTTTCCAAAGACTGTGTGCTGTAGGAGACTAGGAGTGTTAACTGTTTACCACACAATTCCAAGTTTTAACACTCTTAAGAAAGACAGCTTTTCAAAACATTGTGGGGAGAGAAGAAAATGCTGGTAACAAAAAGTTTCTCCTCATCCCACAATGTTTTCTACCCTTTCCCAGTAAGATCTCATAATTTGAGCCAAAATGAATTTGTCATTCTAGCTGAGGTGAATGCTTTCAATATGGACAAGTCTACAGCTTTGTTGACTATAGTAGAGTTAGATGCTGAGTTTGTATTGTATGGGATTAAACTTAGTAGTCATTGAAATGAAATTTATTATAATTATTAAGGTTAATGAAAAAAAAGAATTCAATAATTTTTCCCTCAGTTTCCAAAGCTTAGATAAAATGATATCTAAGGTTTTATAACTTGAATGCTAAGTTTGTATGACAAAATGGTATCAATCAACAATGGCATTTCAACATGTCGGGGATTGTATTGACAATTCAAATAAAGCTGCTTTCATCTGGTGGCCATTATGGCTGTTTTATTGCAAAAGTAGGCTTTGATGTAAACCACATTTATACAAAGGACCAGTTTGTCCTTCTTTATATGCAAGACAAATGTTTGAGGGAAGATTTTATTTCCAACTTAAATTGGCTGTTGAATTATTTGTAGCAACCCATCTTGGTAGGTCCAAACATGATGTTTTTGAATGCTTTAATCATAATAATGGAAAGATGTCTCAACTTGTAACATGTCTCATTACTGGAGTTTTTAACAAACAATGAATTGACTCTTATTTCATCCACAGTCAGTCACAGCAATGTAACAAACAGAAGCCATCTCACATACCAGAGGATAGCCACTTTTTTTTTTTGTTGGTCTGTGATAAGTTTTATAACAACTGAATTTGTTTTCCTTTACCTACATAGATACTATGTAACTCTCTTAGTGCCAGATATATAAACCCTGGATCTCTTTCAATGGCAGAAAATCCACTGAAGCTCAGAAAGACCTGTATCTGATAAACTTAACTTTTGAAACAGACAAACTAGATCCAAGATCAGACTGCATATTCAGTGCAGTGTGATGCATCTGCAAAAGCCTAAGTGTTTGCCTATGGTGCTGAAATGGTTTAAAAATGGTTTTTATTGGACAAAACAGTCCTTTTATGGTTTCCTTTTTAAGATGCTTATGGTGACATGGGAAGGCAGCCAGTGCCTCCGGAAAAACATTGTGGCAAGTAATGGTAAAGACTCCAGGAAAGCATGGATAGGTGCACTAGCCACCGTGGTATAAATGAAGTAATGCTGAAAACAGTAATAAAAACCATACAAAAAAAAAGAAAAAGTAAATCTTTACTAGACGACAACATTTCAGACTTGGCCAAATTAAAAGCATTTGTAGATGACCAGTTAAGTGCTTTTCAAATGAAATGGTTTCTGAAATAGTAAAAAACTTTGCAGGAAAAGGGGAAAAGGCTAGTTACAAGCATTTTCTCCTTCTTCTATAATTGTTAAGACAGCGTAAAGTTACCTCCTGTGGGTTTTGTCAAAGAACTGAAAATATTTAATTTTTATCTAGAAGTCGCAGACTTAAATATATAAATGTGTCATGTAAATTAACCTCTTACCATACAATCTTGAGTTTAAAAGACCCTGAGAAAAAAAGCTATTGTCAGAACATTGTGGGAAAAGAATAATTTTGCTTTTAGCAGAATTTCACATGTTTTCCGACAATGTTTTCTACTCTTTCAAAGACAATTCCGTCTTTTAAGCCATATTTAATTCATTGTCTACATAATTATGCTTCAATTTAGACAAGTCTAAAGATTTGTAGTTTGGTGAAAGGTTGATGTGATTCTTATAGACTTTGTTTTCTGTTTCAGGTTTGCCTACGTATAAGGCCTATGAACGAGGATGAGATTTTGTACAGTTCATCTTGTATTGCTCATAAAGTTGAGGACAGGGTAAGATTTGTCTTTTTTGGCAGTCATATCATTCTTAGTCCATCTAAGATTTATAAAAACAACTACAGAGAAGATTGCTTATTAACCATTTACCACACAATCACGAGCTTTGACGACCCTGAAGAAGAAGGCTATTGGAAAACATTGTGGGAAAAGGAGAAAATGCTGGTAAGCAGCATTTTCTCCTTTTCTCACAATGTTTTCAAAAGGCTTCCTTCTTAGGGTCGTTAAAAGTCATGATTTTGTGATAAAGAGTTAAGCATAATTTCAAAGAAGTGCTTTGGTCTGTAATATATCAGCAAAGTAGACAGTCTAGATCAAAGATCAGACTCCACAGTATGTGCAGTCTGATCTTAATCCACACTGGCTGCAAAGGCAACTACAATAGATAAAGGTATTCTAAAGGGTTTACTTTTGTTTTGTTTCCCCATAAATCTGGGCTTTACATGAGGTTGTTCTATACATGGAAATAGAGGATTGTTATATTGTCACATTTGCGGAGGCGCTAAGTAGAAAATCAAGTCAGCATGTCTATTGTTTCTATGCTCTTCTTTGAAGTTGCATTTGTGGTCATGCAAGCTTTTTCTTTATACTTGTTACTTATTTTTTAAGTTCTTGAGCATGCAAATGGTAGACTGGTCTATGCAAATCCGCAATATTTTAATGAATGCTGGTAACCAGCATTTTTAGCTCACCTGAGCTCAAGGTGACTTTGTGACCATGCTGTGTCCGGCATATGTCATGCACTGTCTGTCCTGCGGTCTTTAGCAGTTACATTGTGTGCACACTAGGGGCCACATTTTCAGTTTAATATTCGTTAAACATAGTCTGAATGTTTGTCTGGATAATACCTTGGACATTTCTGATAAACAGTGTGGGAAAGGAGCAAATGCAAGTGACCAGCATTTTGCTCCTATTCTCACCATGCTTTTGGCTGTTTCAGCGACTAATTCTGTCATGTCATCCATAATTTGGTTTGTTTTTCCTGCAGAAGCTTTCAATTTAGACAAGTCAACTAGTAAAGAGTTAAAGCATAAGATCTTGACCTCCTCAACACATCTTAACCCTTTACCAAACAATGCCGGGTTTTCACGACCCTGGGAAAGAAGGCTTCTGAAAACATTGTGGGAAAAGAAGAAAATGCTGATAACCAGCATTTTCTCCTTTTCCCACAATGTTTTCTATCCTTCCCGAAACAAATTCCAATTTATCGGTCACATTTATTCTTTTGTCTGCACAACCTTTCAATTTGGACTAATCTAAAATTTTGTCGTTTGGTAAAGAGTTAACCTAGTAAAACATGCATATGGGTTTTAACACAATCCAGAGTTTTAACTACCCCAAGGAAGATGCCTTTTAAAAATCATTGTTGGAAAGGGAGAAAATGCTGGTAACCAGCATTTTCTCTTTTTTCCACAATGTTTTCTATCCGTCCAAAGATGAATTTCTATTTTTGAGTAACATTTATTTTGTCGTCTGCTAAAATTTTCAAATTGGGCAAGTCTAAAATTTTGTCGTTCGTTAAAGGGTTAATCCAGATGTTATCTTATATATATTCCTATTTTTAGTGAGAAAATATCCCCTGAAATACCATGTATGAAGTATGAATCTGTTACAGAGAAAAACGTTGTTATTAATATTAATAGTTTGACCAGTATTCTCTATATCTAAATTGGCCAGATAGGCAACAATACTTGTGTAAGGTGCTTTAAGTTTGAAATGGTCTTTTTTTTGTCCATTTGCAGATGGTGGTACTCATGGATCCGATGGAGGACCCAGAGGACATTCTAAGGGCGAATAGGTCCCGTGAAAAAACTTTTGTATATGACGCATGTTTTGATGGCAGCTCAACTCAGGTAAGTTTATAGCGCCATTTCTGACCTGTATGGATTTTTTTACATTTTAATGAGCTGTGACCGAGGTTGAAAAGATTGTAGGTAATCTAAATATGAGCCATCCTCTGTGAAAAGGGGGCTTAATGCATTTGCGAAAAGTATTGACCCAGGTCAGCCTGTACAGTTTACCGCATGATTGAGTTGATTATTTAAAAAAAAGTGGCTTTTATTGATCCATAATTATGTGATGACTTGATTGGTATAATGAATCAGGGAGATGCATTAAGCCCCCTTTTGCCAGAGCATGGCTCATGTTTTGGAGACAATGAACCCATGTCAGCACTGGCTGTTTTGAGACATGCCGAAAACGTAGAAAAAATTACGTACAGGAGCAATCAAAGCAATTCCACAATTTTCTACAATGTTGTCCATGGAATTCTTAAGGGGTGTTTTTATTTCCTTCAATAATAGTTGACCATTCAAACAAATTACTCAAGTTGGAGGAGAGAATTGACCAAGGTACTGTATAAGTGGAAATGTTTGCGATATGGAAATTTTTGCGATTTCACGAATTTGAAAAATTCACAAACTTTTCTGTTTGCGTAGTTTACCACAAGTATACCAACAAATAACGAGTGTCTTGAATTCGCAAACATTTCTGTATGCAAAATGTCTGTAATTGGTAATTTGCAAATTTTTAGACAGGCATATATCTACGTATACAGTATGACTTGACTTCATTTTTCTATAATCTGAGAGAAATAAGAGGCAAGAAGCCTTGATTTTAACCCTTTACCAGACGACAGAATTTTAGCCTTGTCCAAATTGAAAGCATTTGCAGACGACAATTTTAATGTGGCTCAAATGGTGCAACTTTTCTTTGATAGGGTAGAAAACATTGTGGGAAAAGGAGAAAATGATGGTTACCAGCATTTTCTCCTTTTCCCACAATGTTCTCAAAGGGCTTCTTTCCCATGGGCATCAAAAGGTGGCATTTTGCAGTAAAGGGTTAAATAAAAAAAGTAAATATTTAATTACTGATAATCAAAGACTGATAATCAGCGCCAGTCTTTCACCTCACATATTCCATAATAAGATATTATGAGAAGAAGTGAACAAAAAGGCCTATTGTGTGTATAATTCAGAAGCTGTTTACTTCCCACTGAGCAAGGTTAAAGATATTGGTAAATGTATAAACTTTGAACTATACCTATTCATCGCATGTACTCATTATTATAAAGCTATTTAAATATTACTGGTTTAAACTCTGGCACATGTTTTGCCAGGTGCCTGCATACACATGGGATAAGAAATATCTCTAAAGAAGACAGACGGCATAAGAGGTACTGGAATATGAATATTGAAACTCTTGGTTCATTATGAAGTAAAATAATGAAAAGTAACCTCATGAGCAATTGCCTCTTTTTCCTGTCCGTTTTCCATTTTTTTGAAAAGTAGTATTGGGTTATGGGTAATGCTTATGAAAATAATAAATTTCCAAATAGCACAAGAAAAGAATCATTCTCTGCTAATTTATTTTGCTATGGTATGAATCAAGGCCCCCTTGGTATTGATTAGCAGTAGCAATGCATGCAGGCAGGGGCCCCCAAATAAACATGTACACATTTTTGTCACTAATCGCAAACTACCATCTATTCATTCTTTATCCGTACCAAGAAGAAGGTCAAAAACCAGTACATTCAGCTATGCCGAAAAATAGGCTGGGTTACAAACTTGTTAGTTAAAGAAAATGCAGTTTTATACATTGATCCAACTTTCAAAAACTTTATTGTCTTTCTAGCGCGGATCCAGAGTGGGGGACTGGGAGTCAGGACCCACCCTGATATTTTGGCAAAAATGTAATTATCAGATTTGTCCTCATGGGCAATTCTGGAACCGGGTTCATATTGAATGTGGTCACTGTTAAATATGATCCCGACTGCGAGTTAGTAAAAAAAATGCCTGTACATCGTTAAGTGTATTATTTAATTAATACTGTATTTGCGGGAAATCGATGCTCATATGACTTGTAGCGAACTTTCAACACTACATGTATGCAACAATATGCACTTGTAAAATAATCTCACACTGGTCAATGTTGCTGTTGTGTCCTCTGAGAAAAAATACAGTTTTTAGTATTTATTGTAAAAACACAAATCAATTTATTATCTTATCAGATAAGTGATTTTCTTACGTATTAAAATCGTTATAAAAAATACAGTGTTACAAAATTACATCATAGTATTTGAGTTTTATTTTGAAATTCGCTGCATCGATTGCCACCTTGAAAAGTAGTGTTGTTCAGTAAGGTATGTATTGAAAAATGCCACCTAGTGGAACATAATGCAGTGCTTATTATTCTTCCTTTAATGGAAGACAGACGACAAATTTTTGGACTGAACCAAATTGAAAGCATTTGCAGACGACAAATTAAATGTTTCTAAAACGATTATTTCTGTCATTGATAGGGTAGAAAACATTGTGGGAAAATGAGAAAATGCTGGTCACTAGCATTTTCTCCTTTTTCCACAATGTTTTCAGAAGGCTTCCTTCCCAGGGTCATTAAAAGGTGTCATTATGCAGTAAAGGGTTAATTGCCACAATGACTTTTTGTCAAATGTCGGAAAGGATGTTAGATGGGCCAGGAATTGAACTCTTGACCGTAGCATTACAAGCCAATGCATTACTGACTGACTTAATGGGGATCAACTCATTAATGTTTAGATAGGTGTGTTTTTCATGATAGGGGTTAGGTCAGATCACTCCTGGGAAAAATGGCTGGATCCTCGCACGTCCTGAAGTAGGAAATAATAGCCTCTTCTTATTTTATACACATGAGGTTTATGGAACAAGATTGAACTTTAACAATTTTACCCTTAAAACCTTTATCAGAGAACAGAATTTGAGACGGGTCAAACTTGGAAGTGTTAAATTTTGCAGACAATATTATGAAGCATAATTTAGATAAAGCTAGTTTTCTTTGAAAAGGATTAAAAAAAAAAAGAACATTTTGGGAAATGGAGAAAATGTTGCTACCTGCATTTTCTCCTTTTCTCTCAATGTGGTCAAAAGTATTAGTTCCAAGTGTCCTTGAAATACAGGATATTTTGGTAACTTAGGGTTAATTCTAAAGCATAAGTGGCTTTCTTCAAACATATACTCTGACTATCTGAGAGTCCCACCATTCAGGATTGTGATTTCTCTGTTACCCTTGGTTGCAGTCACATATGACATGTTGATGAAAAAAAATGCTTTGAAAGTGTAATCTATATGAAATGTTTCCATATTGTACCAGTTGATAGCCTTTGATTATTGTTTGTAAACAAAGCCTCTTGTTGTATTCTGTTGATATACAGTATATCATACATTCTCACGGGTGTTAAATTCACTAAACAGAAAAAGAAATTACAATGTACCAGTATATCTATCATTATCCTAATCAAAGTCAAATCCTGAAATGAATAAAATGGCAGCACATCAGAGACAAAGTTTAATGGCAGATGGAATCATTCAATCATTTACCGCTGATATACCGGTATCTCTCTTTTACAAACTAAGCTTACACCTGGCTGTTTTTAGGGGGTATGGACAAAAGCCCCAAGGGACATTAAAGCCCCATAGGATAAAAGCCCCATGCACTTTAATTAACAAAAATACAGACAAAATCCCCATGATATTAAACTTTGTGTATCGTCTGACTTTTTTTACTTTCTACTCCAACTGACTGATTCAATATTGAAGATTGAAAATTTAATTCTATCAGAAATCAAAGAATACCATCATTGATAAAAAAAAGTTATAAAATAATGATAATTAGATAATAGCGCTTGATTTGGCAAGTACATGTTTGTACTTATTTGCTGTTTTTAATCTCAGATGGAGTTATAATCACACATTTGAAAACATCCTTTCAAAAAAAAAAAACTATCAACAGAAAATAATTAGGTTCAACCTGTGACTAAACAATCCTGTCTGTTCTTTTCAAAACATGATGGAGCAGAAGTCATTGCTGAATTTATGTGTTCATATGTAATGTAAACAATTATTAACCCCTAAAGCGCCTTTCACGACTATAGTTCCATTTGTGGCCCATGTAGATCAAGATCAGGCTGCACAAAATGTGCAGCCTGATCTTTTATCTACACTGTCTGCTTTGATGAATCACTGTAGACAAAAGCAACCATGAAATTGCAATTATTTGGGTCGTATTTCTAGGATTAAAATGTCTAGCAGGTTTATCTGGCACTCTAAGGGTTAATAATATCTGGGGTCGTTTGAAGACACAAGAAAACTACTAGAAATTACCTATCAGCTCACACACCAAAATTGTTTCTCTGTTGATAGACAATTGGTAACTGAACATTAAAATTACATTGAGTGTGCAAATTTTAGGATGTTAAGTCATTGCTTGTAATATGTCACTTTCTTAACTCTTTACCACACAATCCCAACTTTTAACGACCCTGAGAAAGAAGCCTTTTGAAAACATTGTGGGAAAAGGAGAAAATGCTGGTAACCAGCATTTTCTCCTTTTCCCACAATGTTTTCTAACCTTCCCAACACAAATTAAAACTTTTGACTCACATTTAATTTGTCGTCTGCAAACACTTTCAATTTGGAAAGGTCTAAAATTTTGTCGTTTGGTAAAGAGTTAAATAACATGGGGCTTTTGTCTGAAGGGGCTTTTGTCCTCAGGGGCTAGTCTGTGGGGCTTTTGTCATACAGGACTTTTGTCCTATACCTATTTTTAGCACACGACCAGTGTGTTGATTTTACTTTGGATTAGTTCACGATAACATAGCATCCATAGAGTGTAAAATAAATATTGAAGTTAATTTCTAAAATAATTATTCATGCATACAAAGTTAGAAAATGTCCCAGCTGGGTTAAGCTCATTAGACTATTCGTAAATGTACACTTTGTGATTGACATTTTATTGATTTTTGTATAAAAAGGTATCACTATTGGATCAAAACTTCAATAGCTCATTTACCTCCTGAACAGAATTTACTTCATGTGACTTCAAAAACGTCCTTGCAAAATGTGGATGTCATAAAGTTAGCTCTAATTTATATTACAGGAATATATGTTGAAACTTTGTAGAAGAAGGAGAATGTGCCTGTCAGGAGCAATTTCTCCTTATCAGGGCATGGCTAGAAACTTAAGTTTTATATTTTATATTTGAATATATCTTTCAACGGCCTAAGTGTATGAATAAAACTATTTTTCATGCTTGTCGACTGTGACAGAGTAAGATCGAACCTTTTTCATGTTCCATGACTGTGAAAAAATTATAAAAAAGATACCTTTTTTAAAAATTTTGTAGCTGTTAACATTTATTAAACGTTTGAAAAGAGTGTCTCAAAATAGCCGTAAAGACATAGAGGACCAAACATCTTTAGTCAGCAAGTGTGTCCAAAATACATTGTCTTTCAAGGCTGTTTTTGTATGGATGTATCTCAAAGAATCAGACAGTCTTGACTGACATTAACCCTTTACAACAAAATCCTGAGTTTTAATGACCCATAGGAAGAAGCCTTTTCAAAACATTTTGGAAAAAGGAGAAAATACTGGTAACCAGCATTTTCTCCTTTTCCCACAATGTTTTCTATTTTATCAAAGACATCATAGCCTGAGCCCCTTTTTGCAATTTTGTAGCAAAGTGTAGTTCAATGATTTTGATTTGCTTTTGGGCTGGAAACTGTCTCTCGACACCCATCTTGCCATCAGATAAAACTTACAGCTATACTCTACCACTTCCCTGAAAAGGAAAATAAAATAATAATTTCTATATATAATTTAAGACTTTAAAACTGCATAGTATTTTGGAACCGTATTTGACTCTGTGTAGACACAGATTTTTTTTCTTTCGTAGGTAGTATCTTACCTGCATGTGACACATGTATTTTAGCCAGAAGTATATTCATGTATACCATAAAACTGAAATATTGTTCAAAGCTGGTAAAGCACCGAACAAACAAACTTCCCTATGGAATTAAAAAAATTAGTAATAGCTTTGACATTTCATTTGTCTAGGTCAAATTTTCTGTATGTTATTTGTCCTAGATTTCTTTCAGATTTTGATATGGGGTAATTATGTCTTCAAAATTAGAAAAATACATGTTGAAAAAAGACTGGCACCCGGTCAAACTACAATTACCAATACTACACTGCACTTAACTCTTTATAAGACAGCAAACTTTTAGACCTGTACAAATTAAAAGCTTTTGCACAGGACAAATTAAATTTTACACAAGTGTTAAGGCTTGTCTTGAAATTGGTATTAGACACACAGTAGAAAAAAATCTGGAAACCAGCGTTTTCTCCTTTTCCTACAAAGTTTTCAAAAGCTTTCTTTGTTAGAGTTGTTAAATGTTGGATTAGTTTGGTAAAGGGTGAAACATTGTAACAAATTCTCTGCACAAATTTGTGTGGAATTATGTGGTTGTAGAACAGGTCTGAAATTTAGAGCAAAGTACAATTTCTTGATCTTTCCCCTTTTCTTCAGGCTGAACGAAAAAAATGTAGTATTCCAGCAGTCATCTTTTTTATTGTGTTTTTTCAAGCAATGACTCCTTGTCCACATTCCTTCATAAACTGTTGAAAAATTGCTATTCTCCTTTCCATTAATCCTTTACCAAATCACAAAATATTAGGCTTGCCCTAAATGAAAGTATTTGAGGATGACAAATTAAATGTGGTTCAAATGATGGTAGTTGCCTTTGAAAAGGTAGAAAAGATTGTGGGAAAAGGAGAAAAAGCTGGTTACCAGCATTTTCTTCTTTTCCCACAATGCTTTCAAAAGGCTTCTTCCCCAGGGTCATTTAGACACTGGATTGTTTATATTTGTTATAGTGTTTTATAGGTTAAGAATATATAAAAGATAAAGAATCTTTCTTGGTCTATGAAAATTTAAGTTAAAAAGAGTCACATTATGATTTCATGTATACAGTTTGTAGAGATCATCTGAGTATATAAGAAAGGCATAATTATAGCCTTTTGACTGTCTATACAACATTAGGTAACAAATCAGTCAGTAGAACTCAAATATTTTGTAAATAACACTGCAAGAAATGATGTCACTTAAAAGCCTTTTTTTTCACAAACTATTAGCTTAAGACTATTAGAAGAAGTCTTATTTGGATCTCCACTTTTTGCAGAAGCAACTAAAGGTCTTAGTGATCTAAGGGCTTTTAAAGTTGTCGAGGTTGTCAGCCACATGCAATGTGGTATGTATATACATTGCCCACAAAAGTGGCTTAACTTGAGACTGAAGGTTTAACCCTTTACCGCACAATGTCGACTTTTAACGATCCTAAGAAAGACGCCTTTTGAAAACATTGTGGGAAAAGGAGAAAATGCTGGTAACCAGCTATTTCTCCTTTTCGGACAATGTTTTCTACCCTATCGGAGAAAAATCACATCATTTGAGCCACACTGAAATTGTTGTCTGCAAATGCTAACAGTTTGGACTGGTCTAGAATTTTTTTGCTCGGTAAAGGATTAAACTGCATTATAACCTCCAGATTTCTACAACAAAAGTTTGCTGGTAATTACTTACACTTCACATAAGTTCAACAGTTTTTCACTGAACAACATACACAAAGATCAGTCTTACCTTTCAGTGACCTTTATGTAGATTCTTTTTATAGGAAAAGAAAAATTTACATTTGAAACCATCTATAAAATATCATTATATTTCTCATTTTGAGTAAAAATTGATGTTAAATATGTCCAGTAACATAAATGTGAAACATACAAGTACAGTTTATGTAATTTGTAAATTGCACAGTTGAAAGAAATAAGTAATTTTGTAATAGTGTAAATTTAAACCACACAAGAATGAGGAAAATGATGCACCTCATTGTGCTAAAATTTTGCTATGGTGATGACTCGGAACATGTAATGTAATATGATTAAAAAAAAAATCACTTATGAGAAAAACATCACCATAACAACATGCATTTTAAATGCATAGTTACTAGAAATAAGGTAATATCCTCGCCATGATACAATTCTTTAACCCTTTACCAGATGACAAAATTTTAGCCTTGTCCAAACTGAAAGCATTTGCAAACGACAATATCAATGTGGCTCAAATGGTGCAATTTTCTCCTGATAGGGTAGAAAACATTGCGAGAAAAGGAGAAAATGCTGGTTACCGCCAATTTCTCCTTTAACCACAATGTTTTCAAAAAGCTTCTTTCCCAGGGTCGTTAAAAGGTGGCATTGTGTGGTAAAGGGTTGAAATGAATTGCAACAACACAGATACATGCGATCTTGAAATAACTTGACCTGAAACCATATAGTAAAAAATTTATATGGTTCCTATCACATACTTTTGAGAATTTGCATAGGTAGGTAGAAAAACTATTTTATTTTTTCAAAATATGTTTTGTCTTGAAATGATGTCTGAAAGAGTTTTTCTTATATTGAATGAGCATACTATACAAGAATGCTTTTGAAGTTGACTTAGGCTGTTTTTTGGGACAGGATCTAAGTAGGCTTACAAAATTAATGCAGTCACATTCATAGCTAATGTTCCCTGATATGATTCATTTAATTTTTGCAGGTGCATTTATTTACATGTGATAAGTTCCACAAGTAGTTGTTAAATGTACATAGAACTCCTTTCAAATGATCTCTTTGATGATATAGATGTGAGGATTTCTGTATGCTTGATCTAACATTTACTTTTCTATGGACCACTTTTTTGAAATACTGAACACAGCTTAACTCTTTTCCAAATGACAAATTTTTGGACTCTTTCAATTCTACAAGATATGAAGGCAATAAATTCAAAATCGGTACAAATGAACTCCTGCTGCCTGATTGGGTAAATAACACTGTGGGACTATTTGCGGGAAGATGTGTAGGACTCCACAAGAAATATTCACTTGGAACTTGAAATATACTGCTATTTTTTATTTGCAGGAAGCAGACCTCCAGATAAGAGGGATTGATAGTATTCTAAATCAATTATTTCTCCTCCAGACCCTATGTTGTAGGTACTCATTGGAATTTTCTTGATGAGATGATTCTAATGAGTATCCACAAAATAGGGTTTAGTAGAAAGTAATTAATATTTTCAATTTTGAAATCAAAATCACTCCCTCTATCTGGAGCTCTGAGGAAGAGGTATTGTGACTCTGCAACAAAAGTTTCCCTTACAAAATTATATAATTATGCTTAACTCTTTACCACACAACTAAATTTCAGACTGGTCCAAACTGGAAGCATTTGTAGATGACAAAGTAAATGTAACTCAAATGGTGGAATTTGTGTTTTAACCCTGTACCACACAACCCCAAGTTTTAACAACCCTGAGAATGAAAGCTTTTGAAAACTTTATGGGAAAAGGAGAAAATGCTGGTAACCAGCATTCTCTCCAATTTCCCACAATGTTTTCTAACTCAATTAAATGTAATTTTCATCATGTGAGCCTTTTTGATTTGTCATCTCCAAATGCTGTGAATTTGACACATCAAAACTTTTTTCATCTGGTAAAGAATTAAAGAGCCAAAAAATATTGTGGGAAAAGGAGAAAATGCTGATTACCAGCATTTTCTCACATGGTTTTCAGAGGTTTATTCTTCGGGGTTTTTAATCTTGGGAGTGTGTGGTAAAGAGCTGCCTTTACTATATTTCTAGGAAGAGGTACTGCATAAGAAAGACTGACATGAACATGACATGAAGTACACAGCTTTTTATTGCAGGAAGAGGAACATGACTTCATTAGAAAGATTAATTTAAACTTTAGATAAAATATATTGTCATTTTATATTTTGCAGGAAGAGGTATATGAATCTTCCACAAAGTTTCTCATAGAAAATGTCATCACAGGCTATAATGCAACAGTGTTTGCTTATGGTGCCACAGGTGAGCCTTCACAATCTTCATATTCTTCTGATCTCTATGGATGACATCTGTTCTTTAACCCTTCACCAAGCAATCTAGCATCCTAAAGATCCTGAGAAAGAGGGCTTTTGAAAATTTTGTTGGAATAGTAGAAAATGCTGGTAACAAGCATTTTCTTCTTTTCGCACAATGTTTTCTACATTATTAAAGATGAATCTCATCATTTGAGCCATATTGAGTTTGTCGTCTGCAAGTTCTTTGTATTTGGACCACTCTAAAAATCACATAAAGAACAAATGGTTGTGTGTTCAAGAGTTAAGAAAGCACTCAGTTGCCAAGTACATAGTGATAAGACTCTTTTTTGGGTGTCATTTATCTTGAAGATTTGACAGAAGAACATTTTAACTCTTTACTAAACGACAACATTTTGGTGTTTCCAAATTGAAAGCATTTGCAGACGCCAAAACAAATGTGACACAGAAACTGAAATTTGTTTTGGGAAAGGCAGAAAACATTGTGGGAAAAGGAGAAAATACTGGTTATTGGCATTTTCTCCTTTTTCTACAATGTTTTCAGAAGGCTTCTACTCCAGGGTCGTTAAAAGTCGGGATTATGTGTTAAAGGGTTTAAAGACAATGCTCCTGACTTCTGATTTAACTTCTAGCACCTACAGGAAACAGGCAATATAAGTTCCTTTCACAGTGTTAAATCTGTTTTCCGGTATGTCTAAGAACACAAAATAGCCTTGAAATTGCATTGAAATTGCATTGACCATATTTGAATCTTTCCAACTGAGTAGAAATTGAGCCCTTTCAGGGTGAATGTTATCTTACCTAAAATTTTAACTTGATGACTTGACAATCCTTTCGATGACAAGATTAACTCTTTTCCGAATGATAAAATTTTAGATCTGTCCAAATTCAAAATGTATTCAAATGACAATTGAAACATGGCTAAATTGATGGAATTTGTTTTTGATAGGATAGAAAACACTGTGGGAAAAGGAGAAAATGCTGGTTACCAGCATTTTCTCCTTTTTCCACTATGTTTTCAAAAGCCATCTCTTTGAGGGTTGTTAAAACTTGTGAGTGGTAAAGAGTTAAACCATTACTGTTTGGATATGATATTGTCTACCTCTGCAGTTGACATTCCTAGAAAATATTTGAACAAAAGGAGCAACTGCCTCTTTTACCATGATATTTTCTGTTCTCTTGATGAAAGATATTTTCCTTTCTTGAAATGTTTGTTCACTGTGTAATAGATTTTGGTACAGTAATTCTGAATGTGGCTTATTTGGTTATAGAAATCTGTTGTCAAACAATCCCAACTTTTAACAACCCCTGCAAAGAAGGCTTTTGAAAAAAATGTTGGGAAAAGGAGAAGACTGGTTACCAGCATTTTTCCACAATGTTGTTTACTGTTTGAAAATTAATTCCTATCTCTGAAGAAACATTTGACTTATTGTCTTGAAATGCGTTCACTTTAGATAGGTTTGAAATCTTGTTGTATGGTAAAGAGTTTAGAATTGAATGGGAATTGAATCATAACATTAGATAGATATCGCTATTCTTCTGTTTGATAAATGTAATCGCTACACCCATTATGTTACAATATTGCCTTCTTTGAAATCACCCCTTTCAAATCTTTTCTTCCTCTTTATACAGATTCATAATTATTATATTGATGATAGTGTGTGAAGTAATTGTGGACATAATTATGAAGACATAGGTTGCTTGAGAAATGTCCACTGTGGCTGACATGCTCACAAGAATGATTTTAAAACCTTAAACGGTTACAGAAATCAAATGAAAACTTTCTGCAATTGAAACATAAAAAAATATATATCCATATATTGTGATTGAAAAGTCACAGAAAAAAAATGACAGAATTGAACAATGTAGATTCAAGATCAGACTGTACCTTTTATTGTCTACAAGAGTGCTTTGAGTTGTGCATAACAGTCTAGAGATTAGTTACATAAATTTTGTTAAAATTTTTACACCGCCTCAGTTTTTGTTTTTCAATATAACCCATTACCATATAAGTACAATTTTTTCCACATTCCAGCAACATTAGATACATTCTGAAAGCAAAACTTCCTGCATTTTTCCAAATAACACAGCTTGTGGAAGTCAAAAATAGCATTTTCTTTCTATAGGTTTTTTCGCATTTGTGTAACTTTTGACGAATTGCTAAAAGAACTTTTAGCCAAGGAAATATCACTTGTAATAAGCAATCTGTCCTTCAGCCCCAATTGTTTTAAATTTTTTACACAAAGACTCTGCTGCAAGTTTGTCATCTTAAAGAGGTAAAGAGTTAAAAGAAGTATGCCGTAATTGCGGCACATGTTTAGCTTGGCTGTTTTCTAAGAAATCATTGAGTTGTCGTAGCCCTGGCATCATCCTCTGTGAACTTTGACATTTTATAATATCTGTCTTATTGCTGAAGATATTTTCTTCAAACTCAGGCAAGATTTTCACTATCAAAAGGGGAACCCATACAACTGGGGCAGATAACTATCAAACTACTTTTGACACAGTTCTGCCTTTTTTTCGACCTAGAGCTTTTGCTAAAAAATCAAGCAACCACAGCCAAGTGTTGGTGCCAACATGGGGTGCTCTTGTCTTGGTTTAGCTAGAAATAATGACAACCTAATTAGACACCTTATTGATTCTCCAAATGCTTACTTCATTACAAAAGTAGTGTAACTCTTTACTACACAATCCCAAGTGTTAATGACCCTGAAAGAAAAGGCTTTGAAAATAATGTGGGAACGGAGAAGATACTGGTAACCAGCATTTTCTCCTTTTCCCACAGTTAAGTTTTCTACCAACTCAAGACAGAAATCATCATTTCTGCTGCATTAAATTGTGATCTGAAAATGCTTTCCATTTGGCCCAGTCCAAAATTTTGTAATGCTTGGTAAAAACTTGTGGGAAAAGGTGAAAATAATGGTTACTGGAATTTTCTCCTTTTCTCACAATGCTTACAAAAGCCTCTAAATTTGTCATGGTCATATAACGGTAAAGGATTAAAGTAGCAAAAGCTATGTTCATAGTTTCCATTAATTTTTCTTGAACAGGAGTCAAGGGCTAACAAAACAGTCTTTAACTCTTTACCAAACGATAAAATTTTGGAATGGACCAAATTGAAAGCATTTGCAGATGACAAATTAAATGATGCTAAAATGATGATTTCTGCCTGTGATAGGTTAGAAAACATTGTGGGAAAAGGAGAAAATGCTGGTTACCACAATGTTTTCAAAAGGCTTCTATTTCAGGGTTGTTAAAAGTCGGGATTATGTGGTAAAGGGTTAAAGATATTGTACTATAAAACAAAGATAACCAAAAACTTTGGTTTTACTTTTTCTGTGTTTTTTTTTTGCACTTTCAGTTAACTCTTTACCACACGACAAAAATGTAGATTTGACAAATTTGAAAACAAATTCCAGATAACAATTTAGATGTGTCTCAAATGATGGGATTTGTCTTTGGTATTGTAGAAAACATTGTGGGAAAAGGAGAAAATGCTGGATACCAGCATTTTCTCCTTTTCCTACAATTTTTCCTACCCTTCCCAAAACAACTTTAAATTTTTCAGACACATCTATTTTGTCGTCTGCAAAGGCTTTCTCCTTCAGGGTCGTTAAAAATCAGTATTGTGTGGTAAAGGGTTAAGTAAGAAAGAATAAAATGTGATTTCTCAGATGTTTGGTAAGATAATCGACGAAATAGTGAACAGTATAGATGCAAGATCAGACTACACAACTTTTGGAGTTCGGATCTACATCTTTAATGTCTAAAGAGAATATAAACATGGAAAGAGTTAAACATGTACCAAACATGCCAGTGTATTTAGGACCATATCAAAGAAGACTTGGAAACTATATTGAAAATGGAGAAAATACTTGAAACTAGAATTTTCCTCTTTCCCAGGATGTTTTTCAACCTTTCATAGACATACATATTAGCCACACTCTGGCAAAAAGGGGCTTAATGCATCTCTGTGATGCATTGCACCATGCAAGTCATTAAATGATTTTAGATCCAAAATCTGGTCTTTTTTCTAACAGTCGACTGGACCTTGAGGTGGAGTGGTCCATGGACATACCTAAAAAATGACCAAAAGCAAAAACTTTAGGTCCAGGTCGCGCAGGCTGACCTGGATCGATACTTTTTGCAGATGTATTAAGCCCCTTTTTCACAGATCATGGCTCATATGTATAAATCTCATCATTTTAATCAAATTTGATTTGTGGGTGGCAAATGCTATCTATATGGTTAAGTCTAAAATTTAATCATCTGGTAAAGCGTAAGGCTCTTTAGATAAGAGGCTACTCGACTTATCAATAGTTCTGTTAAGCAAAATCCATCAATAAATCTTCAAACTGATTGTTGAGTTTTACTTTGTATGCTCTTACAGAACAATAATGAGATGATTATTAGTTCAAGGTTGTAACCTACTCAATTCATTAAGTTTTTTTTTTTGTTAGATTCCCACTATCTAGATGAAAGGTTAACTGTTTCGCTGCCACTTAAATGAGCCACACTTTGACAAAAGAGGATTTAACTCTTTACCAAATGACAAAATTTTAGTCTGGTCCAAATTGAAAGCATTTGCAGACGACAAAATAAATGTGACTGAAAAATTGAAAGTTGTTTTGGGAAGGGTAGGAAACATTGTAGGAAAAGGAGAAAATGCTGGTTACCAGCATTTTCTCCTTTTCCCACAATGTTTTCAAAAGCCTTCTTCCTCAGGGTCATTAAGTCGGGATTATGTGGTTAAGAGTTAATGCATCTCAGTGATACATTATACCACAGGCCTTTGAAACTCCATTGGCCTATCACAGAACACTAAAATTTTCCTTGCTCAATCATTGAACACATTTGCACATTGGTGCATCACCTGTATATCACGGAACATTCAAATTTTCATTTACACTGTTACTATAAATTGTACATTGGCAACTGCCTCTACATTGTATATAATAAGACTACAATATACAATGTAGAGGCAGTTGCCGATGTGTTATTTATAGTAATGGTGTCCGCTAAGGAAAATTTAATTATCCCGTGATAGACTAATAGAATTTCAGTCTCCTATGGTTATACCAAGCAATTCATCACATAATTATTGATCCATAAAATCTATTTTGTCTCTCAACTGGCCGATATCATGAGAAAGCATGGTCCTTTGAAATACAGAAAATTGACCAGTAGCAAAAAGTTTCGAAGCAAGTCGGCCCAAGTGGACTGCAGAGGCTGACCTGGGTCAATACTTTTTGCAGATGCATATAACTCCTTTTCACAGAGCATGACTCAAATTTATTTCATTTTTTTTTTTTTAGATCTGAAATTGGATTTCTTCGGAATTGAATGATATTGGTCGTAGTTTAGTATTAGGTAGTGGGCGATGTAGATCAAAGATCAAACTGCAAGTACTGTGCAGTCTGATACTGATTTACACAGTATCAGAAAAGGTAAAATTCGCCATTGGCAGTGAAAGTGTTAAAAGATTTGAAGATACTGATAGAAAAGGGGCTTATCCTAATGTAAACGGCTATGAAAAGGGTTTACTTTCCTGAAATCTTTTCAAAACAGGTTATAATAGGTATATTCCTTTTTTGAAATGTTTTTCTCTATTCTGAGGAGACTAGTTTTTAAATGGTCAATGTGACAAAAAAGCCAGAGCAGCTCTTGTTTTTTTCAAAGTATCTCTAAACACATATCTTTTAGGGGAGGGGAAAGGAGGAGGGGTGAGATAATGGCAGGTTTAATACTTTCTGACCAAGCTTTCAGTTACAAGTCAACAGTTTCTCATACTATGAGGACATCATGCCAAGTATTGAGCCTTGCTCTGTGAAAAGGGGACTTAATGCATATGTCTGCCTGCGCAGTGCGTGCAGTTTGCTGTTTGCTATTTCTGAATTTTATGCATGTCCAATTACCATTCTACCCCATGTTGTCAGATAAAATGGATTTTATGAATCCACAATTATGTAAGGACTTTCATGGTATAATGCATCAAGGATAACCCTTTATCACACAATCCTGAGTTCTAACAACCCTGAGAAAGACAGTTTTTCAAAACGTTGTGGTAAAAGGAGACAATGCTGGTAACCATCATTGTCTCCTTTTCCCACAATGTTTTCTGCTGTCTCACAGCCAAACCTCACAATTTCATCCATATTTGATTGTCATCTGTAGATACTTTCAATTTGATGACTCTAAATTTTTTGTTGTTTGGTAAAGCATTAAAGCCCTTTTTGCCAGAGCATGGCTTGATTACATTGAAATGAGTGAGCCTTATTTACTTCCAGGTGCTGGGAAGACCTACACCATGTTGGGTACCGATGATGACCCTGGTATAATGGCCCGCACACTCAACGACCTTTTCATCTCCATGGAGAAGACAAGGGAAGATATGAAGTACAAGGTCACAATGTCATACCTTGAGGTAAGATATCATGACAGACTTAACTCATCCACATAGATAGCAACAAATGTCCTTATTTAGCAACAAAGTTGGGGTTTGGGTATACTGGAATCGGGTTGTCTTTCTGCTAGTTGGTCCTCATATGTTAAGTCTTTACCAAACAAAATTTCAGATTTGACCAAATTGAAAGCCTTTTCAGACAACAAAATAAATGTGACTTAAAAATTGAAATTTGTCGTTGGAAGGGTAGAAGACAGTTTGGGAATAGGAGAAAATGCTGGTTATCAGCATTTTCTCTTTTTCCCACAATGTTTGTAAAAGCTTTCTTTTAGGGTTTTTAAAAGTCAGGATTTTGTGGTAAATTTTAGAGTCCTCTTCTGTATACGTTTTTGAACTAATTTGGCTAGAAAATCAGTTGAAACCTTCCTGGCTTTTAGCTTAGAATTGATGCACCTGCAATTTTCATTGTTATTATTATTATTAGTTTGACTTTTACAGCAGTTATGGTTTTGTGAGTTTATTTTCTGATTCAGTGACAAGGAAAGCAGTGTGTGTGTGGTGGCCGGGGGTTTACCAGTATTTGTTGGCCTGTGACAATTCTAGTAAATATAGTCATGCGCAAGTGTGAGATAATGCATTATGTGACATCACAGAATAATCATGTGACATCATAGGTCAATGTGCTGTAATTCCTGTGCTTTATTTACAAAATAGGTCAACTCAACTGTCAAAGTCAATGATATTGTCAAAGCTTAGGTTTGTTTTATATTTAGATTTAAAACATAAGTTATATTACAAGCTTCTTTGAAACTACTTTTTGCCTTGTACATACTCTCCTATTAGAGAGAAGTAAGTTTGTCCAATGAGAAATTATGAAAATCTCCACACACATGTAGTTTTTGATTTTGTAAAAAAGAACAGTGGATTTTACAGTAGACAAAGAAAGGTGCTTGTTACCTGTATGCAGCAAAATTTGAAGAAATGCATTTATTTGATTTGAAAATCTAAATTTCTATGACTTTCACTCTGCCTGTCAAATAAAAAGAAAATAGATAAGCACAACCTGTTGTAAATTGGACAAGCTTACAAAAAAGTCATGATGATTTATGGTATTCTGCTCATTTATACAGTATTCTGACTGATACAATGTCAGTTTGTAATAATCTTGAAAATAGAACAGTTTACTTGAAATGAAAAGTACATTTCTAGAGCTTTATAGAACTTAGTGAAAGGAAATCACAATGAAGGTCTCTATATTTGTATAACTCTTTACCACACAATCCCAAGTTTTAACTACCTTGAGAAAGAAACCTTTTAAAAACATTGTTGGAAAAGGAGAAAATGCTGGTTACCAGAATTTTCTCCTTTTCCCACTTTGTTTTCTGTTCTATCAAAAACTTATTCCATCAGTCGAGCCAAATTTTAAATTGTTTTCTGCACCTGGTTTCGTTTTGGATAAATCTACATTTTCAGGCCAGGGAATCCCTCTCAAGGGATTCCCTTGCCTATAGCGATCGTAAGGTGACTTTTCCGGACTACTTTCAGACAAAATGTTGTACGGTGTGTCCACTCTATATTGCTGAGTCCGCCAAAACAACTAGTTTCCTAAGCACAGAGATTGCTTATCACACGGCGTGAATGCTTTCCTTTCTTCAAAGCTTTCTGACATCTGCATAGTGCTATGGAATTGCAAGGGTATTACAGCCCTTTAATAACTAACGAGTGTGTGTTTTAAGGGTTGTGTCCCTGTTGAATACACAACAGACGGTCAATAACTTTTCCATCACTGTGATTGGATACTGAAATCCTCTCATATTATAGACATAATTACTGCCCCTGATATCACTTTCTAGTGTACTAGCGCGAGGGAAAAACCCGAGAACCAGTTTTCTATTTTTAGTTTCCATTGTCACTTGATAGTTACTGTCCGCGTTTCAAATAAAGATCAAAGGGAACCGCGCGACGCGTTTCCTTTGACTGCCTGGTGAAAAATTGAGATATACGATTTTCCATGGAAATGTCGATAGTTGAATGAGATTATTGGTGTATCAATTGCATTTATTATCAGTTTCTTTTAATCATTTAGAACTGAACTTGATTTTCTCTATATGTTTAGAAAAAAAAAAAAAAAAAAAATTAAGAAATATGCAGAAATTAAAAGAAATTATATTCTCTTTTTTTCTGTGTGAATCGATTTAAAACATCCCTCCTTATGTCAGAAGAATAAGCAAACATTATGGAAAAATAAGAAATTTTTGTTCTATCTACATTTTCTGATAATCAACCATGTTATCTGTTTACATTCTTCTTTTTTTTTTTTTGACGACTGTTGATTGATTACAAATCATGAAAGTGTTGTGCGATCCTTGGACATTTTTTAACTTTCAAACAAAATAATTTGAAAAAAAAAGGTGTGTTTAAAAAATTAGGCTTTAATTTATCAGTTATTCATCACATTTACATACCTAGAGTTTCATTCGCATAACTGGTAGTTTCCGAAACATTGTTTGAAAAGGAGAAATGAAAGTTTAAGAATATTTATGTTGAAATACATCCCGAATGTGCAAATTCATTTTAAGCGCCAGAAGCCATTGTTGGAATCTCTCTCTCTCTCTCTCTCTCTCTCTAATGGGACGAGAAGGGATATAGTCAAAAGAATAGATTTAGATCGACTGTTTGAGAACAAAACTGCGATGTATTGACATCACCCTGCCCTGCGTTCGCGATGTTAAGAGTTGGTATTTGCGTTGTGTCCAATTTTAAACTGTGTCTTATCTTTCTTATCATTGACGGTATTTATTTGAAACTTGGAATATGTGTGCGTTATCATAAAGATCAACCTTAACCAATAAGCCAAATAACTCAAAAATGAATTTGCTTGATTTAAGCCCCTTTTCGACTTAGAAATTTGTAAAGCCATTATCATGCACCCTATAGCCGAGTGTTAGTATCCACTACTTTGCTTCGGTTTAATTATAGAATCTGGCTTCTGAGCACTGCTTTTTTTTAGCATTAATTTAATTTTTCCTGTTGATTATTGTATTATTCCATATTATGCATGACAGTACCCCTTTACCAATGAATTCTTTTGGCATAATTGAATTAGTCTGACTGTCTGTATGGTAGTGATAATTAGAAAATGAGGTCTCGTGTGAGTTCGTATCCTTCGTTCCTTAGAGATTACAGATCACCAGATTTCCTGGCCTTCAGTACTATCAGTACTTTGATTTTGTTGTGTGGTAAAGAGATAAGCAGATGGTGGCCTTTGTCTTGTATTGTCGTTTAACCCTTTACCGCACATTGCCGCGTTTTGACACCCCTGGGAAAGAAGCCTTTTGAAAACATTGTGGGAAAAGGAGAAAATGGTGGTAACCAGCATTTTCTCCTTTTCCCACAATGTTTTCTACCCTGTCAAAGAAAAATTGCACCATTTGAGCCACATTGAAATTGTCGTCTGCAAATGCTTTCAATTTGGACAAGGCTAAAATTTTGTCGTCTGGTAAAGGGTTAAGGAGAAATTAATTATTCATATCTGAGATTTGTTGTTTTCCTACCGTCCTTGTATAAGTGGGGTCAGATGATGGACATTATGAATGGTTCAGTAGTTTTACTGTCTTTATAAGAGAAGAAAATGTCTTTGAAAAGATACATAATTATCTTCCAGAGAAGTACCCAGAAACATGCACAATGATTTAGGAAAGGTCATGGAACTATATGCTTTTTACCACATGACAAAGTTTAAACCTGGTCCAAATTGGAAGTATGAGCAGATGACAAATCAAATCTTACTCAAAATATAAAATTTGTTCATTCAAAGGGTTTTGAAAACATTGTGGGTAAAGAAGAAAATGCTGGTTACCAGCATTTTCTTCTTTTCTCACAATGTTTTCAAAAGGCCCTGCCTCCAGAGTCGTTAAAACTTGGGACTGTAAGGTAAAAAGTTTACTATAGTCAAACTTGACTCTGTACAATATGGCAAGATTTTAGACTTGTCCAAATTGGAAGCTTTTGCAGACAACTATTAAGTGTTGCTAATATGATGAAATTTGTCTTTGAAAGGGCATACAGAAAACATTGAAGAATGAGGAGAAAATGTTGATTACCTGCAGTTTCTCCTTTTCCCACAATATTACCCAAAAACCACTTCTTCTGGGCCATGTAAACACATAAATGTTTGGCAAAGGGTTAAACTCCATTGAGTACAAAATTTTACATCACAACTTTTTGCAGACAGTATAGATTAAGATCAGATGTACAGAACATGCAGTCTAATTCTAAGTCTACTGACTGATCAATTGATTGTATGGTGTGTAGTGCTGTTTCAACATTATTTCAGTTATATTGCGGCGGCCAGTGCACCTATCCATGCTTTCCTGGAGTTTTCTTTTACCAGTGCGACGCACAATATTCTTTCCCAGTCACTGGCTGCTTTCCCACAAAACCATCATCAAAATAATGGTCAGTGGTGAGGCAGGAATGAATCCTGTCACAATAACTATCATCAATCCTCGGTAAGAACTTGGCAGATCCGGGGATTGAACCAGCGACCCCTTGTTCTTGAGTCCTGTACACTACCGACTGAGCTACTAAGGCTTGGCCCTAAGTCTACAATTCCTGCTTTTGTTTAAGCATGTTTTGGTCTGAAAAAGCCAGAAAAAATTAAATTGGAGTCAGTTTTCTTGACTAAATGTGTCCATGTCATGCTCTTTGAGGTTCATCTATAAGACAACACTATTGTGTATGTTAAGGTATTATCTTCTTTCAGCAGACCGCTGTTACATTGTGAAATCAAAGTGCTGTAAGCACTGTAATCGGTCGACACTGGATAATTACAGTGGTTTGAAATCACAAATCAGATGGTAGATGTTTGAACTATGTATTGGACAAAATATCCTACACCGTTACAAATGAGCTACATAGGATCCCACTTTTTTAAACTGTCTTTTACAAATTAGTAGTTTAACGATTGGTTAAAATATAAGTTATGTTTGCCAGCCGACAGCAATAGAACGTAAAAGATATGTGACAATTCTTATCAGCAATACACATTATCAAGTTTTAGATATCACTCATCATGAACAGCAGTACCTACCAACCCTTTAAAAGAGTGAAAAAATACATATATTCTTTTCTGTAACTTTGGCAACTTTGGTAACTGTATTGTAACATATAAAAGCCGTATAACATATGTCTGTATTATAACTTTGGAACTGCTTACTTTTGGCTGCTTGTAGGCCTTTCATTTTTCCATTTTGAACAAGACATCGTATTCATCTTGACAGACTGCCCTACTTATTTTTTAGCGGGCCAAATCGCCCAGTCCAAACGTCTGCTGGCAAATTTCTCCTACATTATACTTTCAAAGAATGTAGATACCCAATAGCTCCCTAACCGTCAACTCTTTACCAAATGATAAAATTTTAGACTTGTCCAAATCAAAAGCATCTGCACATGACGATTAAATGTAGACCAAATGATGATCTGAATCGTTGAAAGGGTAAAAAAACCATGGGAAAAGGAGAAAATGGTAACCTGCATTTTCCCCTTTTCTCACAATGTTTTCAACTTCTTTCTCATGGGCATTAACAAATGAAAGTTTGGTTAAGAGTTAAAACACTCAGTTAATCGACTAGCCTTTTACAGTCAGGAAAACAATATCAAACATTAGGCTTCAATTTCATGGTCGTTTTTTTTCCCCTCATATACATCCCAAATAAACAGACAATTAGATCTAAGATATGAACGTCTGTGATATTGAATTGCATTGCGTTCAAAGAACAGTCTGATCTTTGGCTTTTATTGTCTTCAAAAGCGACTTTACTTGTCCATAGCCAACACAAGTAATTGTATTTGAGTCATTCTAATCAGGAAGAGCATAACTGCGGTAGCCTTGATCTCTTTATCTGAAATGTGGAAAGGATGAGAATCGACCAATGTGGAATAGCTGATGAGACAAACATGTTGCTGACATTTGCACGCTTAGAGCGCTAAATTGTTAAAATAGAAATGTTAAGCTTAGAAAAGCAGCCTAAATCTTGCAGGACCATTGCTGTCTTGAGTAGAATAACTCGGAAAACTGGCATGACAGATCCAAGATCTGACTGCATGTTCTGAGCAGTCTGGTCTGAATCTGCACTCTCTGCAAAGACTTTTTCCCTGGTTCGTTGATTCAGATATGGAGAATATAACAGTAAGTGAGCTTATTTGTGTGACCGTTTGAGGGTTTTTTTTTTTTTATCCTCGATGAAAATGTTCTATTTGACAAAATTTCGAAAATCTTTTAAATGGGTGAAAAACGCTGTGGAAAAAAGATAACATGCTGAATACATACAGTTTTTCCAACTATATTTTCAAAGCCACACAGGTTTGGTCAAGGGTTTACAGACTGATTCCAGTCTGTAGAAACTCACCAAGAAGAAACATGTAAGTGAGTGTAAAATGGTGGTGCCATGGCTGGAAGGAGAGGAAAAGGGACTGTGAAAACAATTCAACCCTTATCCTGTTAAAACATTGAAATGAAATTTCAAACCGGTGGTTAAACCCGAATAATTCTATGTCAAACTTTTTTGGAAAAAGAAATATCTCCTTATCGGACAGTATACATTCAAGATCAGACTGCACGTTCTGTGCAGTCTGATCTTGATCTATACTATCCGCAAAATAGGTCAGCGAGTCGCACTTAGCAGCCTAGGGGTTAATACATCATACGCTGAAAGATGCGTAATCAGTCAGTACTGCGAATGGAAAGTCTCAGTACTAAGGTTGCAAGCGATGAATCGCCAGTCCATTCTGAAAATGTTTACGTAATGGCCTCTCCGCGAGGGCCATAACCTTTACACAACTCTATACTCTTTGTCCCCACAGCTTCACACGCTTCGCCTCGCTAACATTAAACGACCAGCCGGTTACTATTTCAAACTTACGGCTATTACGAGTTGCATTTACATAAGTTTTCTCTTAGGCAGAGCAATCTAAATTTTCAAATTCTTTTCAAGCAATGTTTCCTGTTGCGATTTTATTCCTCTTAAGACCAAAATGACCTATTATCTTTTCAACACCTGCTACATATACGGAGAGCACTCGTCACAACTCGGCCGATCCCGTAACTACGTGTAACTATCAACGGATCACTCGAAATTTGCCGAATGACATGGACAGCAGACGACTACAAGATGTGTTCACATCACCCAATACACTTGATTCGCACTCGTTTCATTCATAAAGTTGCTGCTTACTACTGACCATATTTCTTATACTCGTGTTGAAATTAAACTGCTCCAGTTTTTGCTGGCCAGAGATTTTGATAGTACTGTAATTATGACATACTTCAATACTAAACAAATTGTAACCGCCGTTTATTACATAATTGAAAAGTTATTATGGGATTACTTGGCATTACTTAACGCCTGTTTACCACTAATCACTATTCCTGCGCTTATCTGGGTCAAAAGTGCGGTTATCTGGGTCAAAAGTAGTTTTTGTAATAAGGTCATCACAGCAGGTATAAGTGTTAAAACGCTGTAAGTAAAAGGTGTTCCGAGTTGCAGTTACACCAGTTTGCCCTGAGTAGACGGGTTTCCGAAGTTTTCCATCTCTCTAATCGAGCTACCGCCCGATTAAAAATGAGAAATTATTCCCGTTTTCTGTTTTTAGATCTACAATGAAATGATCAGGGATCTTCTAAATCCAAGTTCCGGAATTCTTGATTTGAGGGAAGATTCTAAGGGAGGAATCCAGGTAGCTGGACTGACAGAGGTCAAGGCAAGGTCAACTGATGAGGTAAATGTATTGATATACAACTTGAGGTGTTTTTATACCCCACACCTACAAAATACAGGAGGGTATAATGGTTTCACCATGTCTGTCTGTCTGTCTTTCTGTCTGTCAATCAGTCTGTCTTGTTTTCGTTTCTGTACTGTAGAGTAAAAAGCTGTTTGACGTAGGACCCTAAGACATTATACAAGTGTTCCTCATGGCCCAAGGAGATGCTTATTGTTTCTGGGTCACATGGGTCAATGGTCAAGGTCACAGTTGAACTTTGATTTCTCTGATTGTGCTTCTTCAGTGACAAGGTGCTGGTGGGGGGTATTTTTGTCCACTTTGTGACAGTTCCAGTTGTGGATGGTGTAGATCAAAATCAGACTGCACAGAATGTGCAATTCTATATTCTTGAGCCATACTCTCTAATTTCCTTAGTCATTGTTGTTGAATGAACAACTTCATAATTCTATAGCTTGGTTGTCTTTAACAATAGAATATGTCCATTTCTTTAACTGACGAGTTCAGAGGATTACAAGAACTTATGTCTTCAATGATAATACAATCATTGTCTTTGTTCACAGAGTCTTTTTATTGAGAAAAAAATATGTAGTGACTGTCTCAACCCTTTACCAAACATGGGCTACCAGACTTATAAAGAACCTCTAAAGTGCAAAGCATCTTTTTAAGAATTACTTTCCAAATTGAGCAGACCTTGATCTACAATGACAGCTTACGCATCATATCCATGTATTCCTATTAACCTTTAAAGTGCCGAATAAACCCATTGGGCATTTTCATTCTAGAATAAGATGCAGATAATTGGAATTTCATTGCTGCCTTTTGTCTGTTAATTTTCAGCAAAGCAGACTGTGTAGATCAAAGATCAGACTGTATGTTTTGAGCAGTCTGATCTTGATTTACACTGGCAGCTAAGGCAACTATTTTAGGGAAAGACACTTTAACTCTTTACCAAGCGACAAAATTTTATAGTGGTCCAAATTGAAAGCATTGGCAGACGACAAAATAAATATGACTGAAAAGTTCAAATTTGTTTTGAAAAGGGTAGAAAACATTGTGGGAAAAGGTGAAAATGCTGGTTACCAGCATTTTCTCCTTTTCCCACAATGTTTTCAAAAGGATTCTTATACAGGGTCGTTAAAAGTTGTGATCCTGTGGTAAAGGGTTAAGGGTTACGATGTTGTCTTTCATTCAATTAATAATCCGCATTTCAACATCAGAAAGTTTTAGATAATTGCCATGGAAATAGGATGCAGTCTATGTTCATAGCAAAATACTCTGTCAGATTTGAGTATTTGCATTTTATCAGTCTTTTTCCATTATGTTTGAGTTGTGGAAGACAAAATTATTGGAAGGGATATGTGAATTTATCACTGTTAAAAGAAAAAAAAGCATCATAGAACAGAAAACAATTGCTTGTAACAAGCATTTGTTGCATTTCTCACACTAGTTTCTGCAAGGGTGTAAAAGTCCTGTTTGTATCCTAAAGGGTTAATATCAGTCATGCATTTCAGTCTTATCAAACGTTTGATTGTCAAAACATCATTTGTACATATCTTATGTAAAATTGATGATGTTAGCGGAAGCATGTCACGTTAATTGAATAGCTGACATATTTGATTAAATATTTTATACCTTTATTAATCCTTATCTGCAGGACAAAAGTTTAGACTGGTCCAAATTGAACACATTTGCAGATGGCAAATCAAATGTGGCTTTAACTCTTTACCACACAATCCCGACTTTTAACTACCCTGAGGAAGAAGCCTTTTGAAAACATTGTGGAAAAAGGAGAAAATGCTGATAACCAGCATTTTCTCCTTTTCCCGCAATGTTTTCTACTCTTCCCATAACAAATTTCAAATTTTGAGTCAGATTTGTTTTGTCGTCTGCAAAAGCTTTCAATTTGGAGTGGTCTAAAATTTTGTTGTTTGGTAGAGAGTTAATGATGGGATTTGTCTTTGAAAGGGTAAAAAACAATTTGGGAAAAGCAGAAAATGCAGATAATCCATATTCTCCGCTTTCCCCTAATGCTTTCAAAAAGTGTTTTCCTGAGGATCATGGGATTGTTTGGTTATCAAAGGGGTGAAAATTTTTTTATCCTTATTTGGAAGTGACAGATCAAATTTGCGGATTTGCTATTGCTAATGACACATCAAAAGGCATAAAATATAACATATCTTCCATTTACAATCTTAGATATTGATTTTAGACTTTTTTGACTAGAAAAAAGGAAATCAGCATTGATCAGAATATCTAGATTGTGATTACCAGCAGAGTATAAAGTGACCTGTATAACCGTTTCATGATATTCGGCACTTGTCTCTTTCACTATAAATTAGAAAGAGTAGACTTTTTTTGAGGTCTTAAACTACAGTTCTACTGCAAGAGAAAATTTTGGTATTTAGTTTAGGATAAGGCTGTGGATGGAGTGGATCAGAGTTAAGACTACACGTTCTGTGTAGTCTGATCTTTATCAACACTGTTTGCAAGAATTGTATATCTTTTTTTCATGCAAATTAAAAGCATTTGCAGACGACAAAATAAGTGCAACTGAAAAATTTAAAATATGATTTTTTTGAAGGGTAAAAAAGATTGCTGTAAAAGGAGAAAATGCTGTTTACCTGGTAAACCAGAATGTTCAGTTGGATTCTGATCCCAGATATTTGTAAGAGACAAGAATGAAGATATTTGTTTGCAGCTTAAACTAAGTACCTAGAGAAGCTGTTACATTTCTAATTGGTTATTGATAGGTAGCAAGGATATGTATGGGAAACCCTACAGTTAACCCTCAACATGCTAAATAAGTGAAACAAAAAATTTCAAGCCAATAGTAAAAAGCAGAATTTTGCTCTTTCAAAGGTATTGGTTTTAGGGAAAAAATCTCCTTATCAGACAGTATAGATCGAAGATCAGACTGCATTTTTTGTGCAGTCTT
Source organism: Tridacna gigas (assembly GCA_945859785.2). NCBI lineage: Eukaryota > Metazoa > Mollusca > Bivalvia > Cardiida > Cardiidae > Tridacna > Tridacna gigas. The sequence goes on along the minus strand of OX244030.2, from coordinate 41,983,390 downwards.
ATCTTGATCTACGTTGTCCGTTAAAGGTCATTGAGTTGTGCTTAACAGCCTAAAGGTTAAGTGGAAAAAGAAGTAATTGTTTTTCAAGCAAATGCCCCTCTTCCCACATTTTTTATTTCAAGGGCATGATTAAGTTCTATTTGTACTGTAATGAGTTCAATTTGTATTTCTATGCAACAGGTTATGCGATTGCTAGTGACAGGGAACAAGGAAAGAACTCAGGAACCCACTGCTGCTAATAAAACGTCTTCGAGGTCACATGCTGTACTTCAGGTCATTGTACGGCAACAAAATCGTGTAAAAAATGTGATGCAGGAAGTCCGAACAGGCAAGCTGTTCTTGATTGACCTTGCAGGATCGGAGAGAGCAGCTAATACACATAATAGAGGGAAAAGGATGGTGGAAGGAGCGCATATAAATAGGTCGCTACTTGCTCTTGGGAACTGTATCAATGCTTTAAGTAAGTAAAATGAGCAAAGCTGCACTCTTTACCATACTATCAGATATTATGAAGACCCTGTGGAAGAAATTAAGGCTTTTGAAAACATTTTTGGTAAAGGAGACGAAGCTAATAAACAGCAGTGTCTCCATTTCCCATAATGTTTTTTACCCCTTGATAGAGAAATCCCATCATTTTAGCTGCCTTTACTTTGTCATCTTCAGGGGCTTTCAGTATCAACAAATCTTAAATCCTGTAGTCTGGTAAAGAGTGTAATGAATTACTACCTACAGACATGGTTGCAAATTTGTTTCAGTAGAACTGAAATGAGTCAAAGCTAGGCTTTTCCTTGTTACCTCAGTTTAACCCTTTACCAAACAATCCCGTGTTTTGTTGTCCCTGAGGAAGAGGCCTTTCGAAAACATTGTGGGAAAAGGAGAAAATGCTGGAAACCAGCATTTTCTTCTTTTTCCCCACAATATTTTCTACCCTGTCAAAAAACCTTAAGTTCGTTTGTACTACTTTCAAATTTGTTGTCTTCAGATACTTTCAATTTGGGAGGGGCTAAAATTTGTCATTTGGGAAAGGGTTAAGCGGTATTTGAAGCTGAACTATTAAATTTCTTGTTTTTACAGAAAATTGGTAGTTTAAAAGCATTTCATGTAAAATTTGTACAGTTTATTTCTGACCTTCAGGGTTGGATGTCTATTTAAAAGGGAGAAAATCTAAAAACTTGTCCTTTTCTACTGACTAAAAAGATCTGAAGAATTATTAAATAGTTTGAGCTTAATCTTTATCATGCAATCCCATCTTTTAATGACCCTGAGAAAAAAAGCTTTAGAAGACATTGGGGGTAACCAGCATTTTCTCCATTACCTACAATGCTTTCTGCCCTACCCAAAATAGATTTTCAGTTTTTAGTGACATTCTTTTTGTTTGTCTGCAAATGCTTTCAATTTGGAAAAGTCTAAAATTTTGTCGTTTGGTAGAGAGTTAAACAATAGATTCAAATCTTGGCATCTTTAGTACAGCAGGTGGATGTACAGCCTATAACATGATTATATTTATCATGATCTGATAGTTTTTACACAATCTTTTCAAAAGTCTTCCCAGACAGGGTTGTTAAAATTTGGGAACTTGTGGTAAAGGGTTAACAGTGTTTCCAAAAGTTTCATTCTTCTTTGAAACAAGTTGAATGAAGGAAATACCTAAGTTAGAGTACATAAAGAACATTGGATTCTGTTTTTCGCAAAAACATTATTTGTCTTGTTAAATATGCATGACCAATTCCCGACTGGAATGCTTTATCTTTTTACCAGATGACAAAATTTACACTGGTCCAATTTGAAAGCATTTGCAGACGACAAATTAAATGTGGCACAGATGTTAGAATTTGGCTGTGAAAGGGTTAAAAACATTCTGGGAAAAGGAGAAAATGCTGGTAGCCAGCATTTTCTTCTTTTCCCAAAATGTTTTCAGAAGCCTTCTTTCACAAGCCGGTTAAAACTTCGGATTGTGTGGTAAAGGATTAACCTTTTACCAAACGTCAAAATTTTAGACTAGTCCAAATTGAAAGCATGATTGTGCAGACGACAAATTAAATGTGACTTAAAAATTGAAATTTGTTATGGAACTGGTAGAAAAAATTGTGGGAAAAGGAGAAAATGCTGGTTACCAGCATTTTCTCCTTTTCCCACACTGTTTTCAAAAGGCTTTTTTTTTCTAGGGTCGTTAAAAAGGATTAACCCTTTGACCACACAATCCAGAGTGTTAACTACCTTGAGGAGGAATGCTGGTAACCAGCCTTTTCTCCTTTTCCCACAATGTTTTCTATCCTGTCAGGAAATTTAACTTCATTTGTATCATTTTCAAATATGTCAACTGCAGATGCTCTTAATTTGGAAGTCTTACATCTAACATTTGTCATTTGGGAAAGACTTTAGCCTTTGAGAGCTAAAATAGATATTTCTCTGTTTTGAGAGGTTATTTTTTATTTAATATTTAACCATAAATGAAGAAGAAATCTCATAGCCGTTGTTTAGAATAAAGGAGATAAAAGTAGATTTAAGATTGAACCTCAAACTGTTTGCTGTCTAATCTAGACCTAAGATGTTTATAGGAGCTGTTTATGTCACAGGAGACCTATGGTTAACCCATTTCTCTAGAGGCTTTATTTACACCTACAATAATTACCAAATTACTAATTATTGTACTAATTATTGCTATGGATGTCTTATTTATATCTTATGGAAAACAATTATGAGAATAGGAGAAATTGGTTGTAACAAACAGTTGCTCCTTCTCCCACAAAGCTTTCAAAAGCTGTTTTCATCAGGGTTTAAGATATTATATTTGTATGGTAAAGGATTATTTGGTAATTAGATTCCTCGGTCACACAACACCTTCAGGCTCCCAGATAAAGGTATGAAGCTAGATATCTGATATAATTAATTTATTATGCATAGGGTAGTTATATATATTGTGCGAAGTACATGGAAACAGAGTAGCATCTTGGGAGAGCTGGTCTTTTATGCCTTTCCAAATGGCATAAAATGTTGTGTGCTTCTAGCCAGCAGGGACCACTAACTTTTATTGAGCTAGAGGTCTTTGAACTTGCTGCCTTCTGATGGGAAGTTGCAGTAGACAATTTTGAACACACCTCTTGTGTAAATATTGATAAACAGCATGAAAGTTTTAACTCTTTACCAAACGACAAAACTTTAGACTAGTCCAAATGGAAACCATTTGCAGACGACAAAACAGATGTGACAGAAAAATTGAAATTTGTTTTGGAAAGGGTTGAAAACATTGTGGGAAAAGGAGAAAATGCAGGTAACCAGCATTTTCTCCTTTTCCCACAGTGTTTTCAAAGGGCTTCTGTCTGAGGGTTGTTAAAAGTCGGGATTGTGTGGTAAAGGGTTAATATGCAAATATATGTGCTATGTTCTGGCAAAAGGGAGTTTATTGCCTTTCCATGAGGCATTATTAACTCTTTACCAAACAACAAAATTCTAGACTAGTCCAAATTGAAAGCATATTGCAGATGACAAAATAAATGTGGTTTAGAAATTAAAACTTGTTTTGAGAAGGATAGAAAACATTGTGGGAGAAGGAGAAAATGCTGCTTACCAGCATTTTCTCCTTTTCCCACAATGTTTTCAAAAGCTTTCTTTCTCAGCGTCGTTAAAAGTCGGGATTGTGTGGTAAAGAGTTAAACCAAGCAAGTCATTACATAATTACGGATCCATAAAATCCATTGTGTCTGACAACCAACTGAATCATGAGGTAGACTAGTCTTTTGACTTGCAGAAAATGGACCAATCGCAAAAAGCTTTGACCCATGTTAGCCTGAGCGGACTGCTTCATATGTGCTAGAACATTGTGGTAAAGGAGAAAATACTACAAATGCGTCCAAGAGATTATCTGTTAAGCATTTGAAACAAGCCTAAGAGTACCAAATGAATAAAATGAAACTTTTATACCACTGCAAAAAAGTTGGTGGTGGTTGGAATACTTGATACAGGATATCTGTCTGCTTGTCCCTCTATCCATAGATGGAATCTTGTGTCCATCTCTTCTACAGTTTTTGGTTGAAGCCTTCCTTCCATGGGAACTTTTGCACCAGTAATTTTCAATGTGATTGGTTATTACCTGAGTTGCGGCCCTTTGAATGAATTTTTTGATCCAATGACAAAGCAATCTCAGGGGGCTATTTGTTGGCTTGTGATAATTCTAGTTCAGTTGGAAAACGTGAGCCAGTTGCTGAACTGAATTGATTTCCTGATGTAAGAAGCAACTGGTGGGGGATGTTAAAATTTGTTGGCCTGTGATAATCCTAGTTCAGTTGGAAAACATGAATTGAATTGATTCCCTGACATAAAAAACATCAAGTTAGGAATGCTAAAATTTGTTGGCCTGTGATAATCCTAGTTTAGCCAGAATAAATAAGCCAGTTGCTGAATTGAATTGATTTCCTGATGTGAAAAAATTGCTTAGGTATGTTTAAATGTTTAGGTATGTTTAAATTTGTTGGCCTGTGAAAATCCTAGTTCAGTCAGAAAACAGTTGCTGAGCAGAATTGATTTCCTAGGTTCATATTCACCAGCTATTCTTAAGAACATTCTTAGTGTTATTCTTCAAGATATTTTAAGTTTGAATGTAACACAACTTCTGATTGGCTAAACCAAATAGTTTAGCCAATAAGAAGTTGTGTTGCATTCAAATTTCGAAAATTAATGGAGAATAAGACTGAGAACGTTCTTAAGAATGGTTGGTGAATACAGACCCGGATGTAAAAAGCATCAGATGCTGGCCTGCTATAATCCTAGTTCCTGAACTGTGTTTGGTATTACAAGGGTTAAAAGCCCTCATGCTGGTATCAGTGAAAGCTACTAAAAATCAAATTTGACAGCACAATATGAAGCAACCTGGTAATGGAAAATTTCACTTTCAAAACGGATACATTGCTTAGCAACAATGTCATAACAAATGGCCAATTAATAATTGACATTTGATTTACTGATGATATTTATCTAGTTCATCCAGCCTTCACTTATTCTCTCACCTTTTAACTTACTTGAAACAAATTTTCAGAAGACAACATAGAAAACATTCATATGAAAATAAATAATCTATACAAGTCAAAGTTTCATGTTGAGAGTACTTGTGAAAACATTCATAGCAAATGAAAACAGCTCATTATGAACAAGTTTACTTTTTTCCACAAAATTTTCAAAAGTATACTCAAAAGCATTGCAAAAACAGTAACTTGAAAGAGTTGATGGAGGAGTTTATTAGCTTTTCAAAAGATTGTAACAGAAACATGAAAACCAAGGTCAATATACAATTTTTTACCAGACTCCATATTTTTTATTTACTTTTTGTCAAACAACAAAAATTTGGAGAAGACAACAATTTAAGTGTGCCTAGAATTATGCATGTTGACTGTGAAAAGGTAGAAAATAATGTGGAAAAAGGAGAAAATACTGGTCACCAGCATTTTCTCTTTTTCTCACAATGTTTTCAAAAGCTTTTTTAAGGTTGTTAAAACTAGGGATTGTGTGCTAAATGGTCAACTATTTACCAAACATCAAAATTTTAGACTTGTCCACATTGAAAGCATTCGCAAATGACTAGATAAATTTTAATTTATTTGTGCAAGGGTGAAAAAGATAGAGGAAAAAGGAGAAAATACTGGTTTCCAGCATTAATTGTCTCCTTTTCGACAAAGTTTCATGTCTTCCTTGTTTAGAGTGTTAAACCTGGGATTGTATGGTAAGGAATTCACTTCTGAGACAAAGATTATATTTGATCTCTGTCAACTTGGAGGCTGTTCATGGAATTCTAATTTGGAACAATTGTTGGAAATTTCTGGAATATGCATAGAAATAGGATAAATAATAGATGATATGTGATCCTATAAAAAATGTTATTGGTTTTATAGTGCAGACATTGTCAGTATCTAATTATTTGAAATACTGTCAAAGCTATTTTGTAGAGGTGTTTCAATGGGCAGGAATAACTGGTCCCACAGGACAAATAGTTGTTCAGTTTTATGACTCTAAAAGTTAAAAAGGGACCATCTGTACTTCACCATTGAAAGGTATCTCTCTTGGGAGCATCATCACATTACAAATAATTGGACCAAATAATTTTCTATTTGCCATTTCCTGTTGTACTGAGATAATACATTAACTCATAGTCACTGATGGCTGATTTTACAGATAAAGTATGGTTGCTAACCCATGACTTCACAATATGACTTTTTTGTGTTGTATAACACACCCCTTAACTCTTTTACCACATGGTAAAATTTTAGACCAGTCCAAATTGAAATGATTTGCAGACAACAAAATAAAAGTGTCTTGGGAAGGATAGAAAACATTGTGGGAAAAGGAGAAAATGCTGGTTACCAGCATTTTTTCCTTTTCCCACAGTGTGTTCAAAAGGCTTTTTTGTCAGGGTTGTTAAAAGTCAGGATTGTGTGGTAAAGGGTTAACTCTTTTAACCAACAACAAACATGTAGACCTGTCAAAATTGAAAGCATTTGCAGATGACAATTTAAGTCTTTACCACACAATCCCGACTTTTAATGACCCTGAAAAAGAAGCCTTTTGAAAACATTGTGGGCAAAGGAGAAAATGCTGGTAACCAGCAGATGACAATTTAAGTCTTTACCACACAATCCCGACTTTTAATGACTCTGAAAAAGAAGCCTTTTGAAAACATTGTGGGCAAAGGAGAAAATGCTGGTAACCAGCATTTTCTCCTTTTGCCCGCAATGTTTTCTACCCTTCCCAACACAAATTTCAATTTTTGAGTCACATTTAATTTGTTGTCTGCAAACACTTTCAATTTGGACAGGTCTAAAATTTTGTTGTTTGGTACAGAGTTAAATGTAGGTGAAATGTTGGAATTTTCCTTTATACAGTAGCATTTTCATCTTTTCCAGCAATGTTTTCAAAAGGCTTCTTCCTCAGGGTTGCTAAAACTCAGGATTGTGTGGTAAAGGATTAAAAAAAATTTGATGGAAAAAGAAGCAACAGGTATTTCCTTCAATTCAAGTAATTGCTGCTTTACCTGTGATATTATCTGTATAAATCTAAAAAGACAAAAGCCTTCCATTCAGAATGTTTTCTTCATGATAGGTAGTTTGCTTTAAAGCATATGATTGTTTATAACTTTTTGATGTCCTTACAATTGAAAACTTGGGCAATCAATAAGGGAAAGGCAGCAATTGGTTTTTAAAATATGATTGTAGGTTCTAAAATCAAGATATTGTTTCCTTCTACTGGATCACTTTTGTGCATCTTTATTTTTTTTGTATTTCCAGCCGATAAGAATGGAAAAGGTTATGTGAACTACAGAGATAGCAAGTTGACCCGACTGCTGAAAGATGCTCTGGGTGGAAATTGTAAGACAGTGATGATAGCACATATCTCACCTTCAAGTATCCATTTTGAGGAATCCAGAAATACGCTAGTTTATGCTGATAGAGCTAAACATATAAAAACAAAGGTTTGATGTAATTTTTTACATTGATATTTAGATATTTTGAAATTATATCAGAAAAATCACTAATGAACTCTTGGATTGTATAACAGGGGAACTTCGCTTTCTTTTTCAGACAGTGTAGACCATAGATTATAATATTATTATATAGGCAGTGAAAAAGGAAACATGAAACTTGTTTCTCTGATACATCACAGTACATCTTTATACATTTAACTTTAACCCTTTACCAAGTTTTAGACTTGTCCAAGTTGAGACCATCTGCAGACAATAAACTAAAATGGCTCAAAAACTGAAATTTCTCTTGGGAAGGGTAGAAAACATTGTTTGTTGGAAAAAGAGAAAATGCTGATTACCAGCAATTTCTTCTTTTCACGCAATGTTTTCAAAAGTTTTCTTTTTCAGGATAATTAAAAGCTGGAATTGTTTGGTAAAGGATTAATCTAACATCTCTTGTTGTTTCTGTTGTCATTAGGTTAGGAGAAATGTGACTGATGTGGCCTATCACATTGCACAGTACACCAATATTATACAAGAACTCAGAGAAGAAATCATGAGACTAAGAAGTAAACTCAACAACCCCAGTCAAAGTGCTGACAGGAAGTCTAACATTGCTGATATACATTCCGTCCAATGTAAGTCTACACTTCATGATTTTTAGCTCACCTGAGCATGAAGGTGAGCTTTTGTGATCATGCTGTATGTGTTGTTGGTCAACTGTCATACGTTGTGGAGGCATGAACATTTGCCTTGTGTACACTGTAGAGGCCACATTTTCAGTTGGTTACTCATGAAAATTAACCAGATTTTTTGTCCTGATAATATCTTGGACAAGTTCAAAATTGCTTCATGTTGGGTCAAAAAGTAGGTTACTTGGACAAATCTTAGAAAAATCTTGTGTGAATTTAGAGGCAATATTTACAGTTTGATACTCATGAAAGTTGGTCAGGATGTTTGTCTAGTTTCTAATATCTAAGATTTGTCTAGTGTCTAATAGCTAGAAAAAATTTGCCAATATAAGACAAACCATGTGTCACATTTTAAAATTCTCATTATCAAATTCTGATGAAACATTGTCTACACATTTGTTCTATTTAGAAAAAAAAATCTCATTATGCACAGAATACATTTGACATTTATAATATCTCTGTTGTTATTGAAACTATTTTGGGCAAGTTGTTAACTATCAAAAGGGGAACCATACAACCATACAACAAGGGCAAGTAACCGTCAAAGTATTTTTGACAGAGTTATGTCTCTTTTTTTACTTAAAATTTTCACTGAAAATCAAGCAACTGCAGCTGATCGTTGGCATCAGCATTCAGTGCTCTTGTTATTTCTACAGCTGAGGTGCTGGAAGCTAAGCGTAATGCTGATAGAAAAGAACTTCACAAACTCAAGGAACAGTTACTGATATCCTTCAAGGATCAGATGGAGCTGAGAAAAAGTTTGATGGAACTGAACAATGCCACAATGGAGATTAGCCTTGAGACAAACAGAAACCAGATAATTATCAGCGAGTGAGTTAACCCTTCAACCCTCTACCAAATGATAAAATTTTAGACTTCCTCAAATTGAAAGCTTTTGTAGACAAAATAGTTATGGCTCAAAAATGGAAAATCACCATTGGAAGGCTGGAAAACATTGTGGGAAAAGGAGAAAATGCTGATTACCAGTGCACCAGTGTACACATGATATACAGTTCTAGATCTTATATCAGCAGAAAACCATGTCTTGTGTATGAACTGGATTAGCCGTCCTCTGGATCAATGAATTACTCATAAGCAAAAAAATCAAACTTAAATTCTGAGCTGACCTTTCAAATTTTCCCCTTCCTTGCTTGTTTTGTAAAGGAATTTCATATAGACATTTTACATCTGATGAAAAGCTTATTTCTCATTCTTCTATATCATTGCTAAATTTTTGTCCCACAAATACCCTTTTTGTCCATTGACTTTTCATAAACTTGTAGCATTATTTATCAAGCATTTCTAGGTTCTCAAATCTCATTGTCATTTGGTGTGCCATGGTTTTGAAAATATTTTTTACATGAGGTTGAAATCAATGTCGAAAAATATTAGCCCGCCTGGGTGGCTCAGTGGTGAGCGTGTCGGACTCATGACCTGGTGGTTGTGAGTTCGATACCCGGTTGAGGCGAACTTTCTTTCCGGCGTATTTTCGCCTCTCACCTCTGCTGAAGCATGTGAGAAAAGTAGTCGGTGGCTTTGGAAAGAAAGTTGTGTTAGTACTGGTGTGAGAAAGCCAGGAAACACATGTGCGTCACCGACCGCCATGATATGACCTTAGCTGTTAAAGTGGCGTTAAACCCCAATACAACCAACGAAAAATATTGTTTCAAACTTTCTGTGCTATCTGATCTTTTTTCCCCAATGGATCTACTTTTTCTCTGTTATATGGTTTGAAAATATAAATCGAGGTTGAAATCGGTGTTTAGGAATTTTGCATCAAGGGCATTTAAAATCTGTATTGTTTTTTGGTTGAAAGTATTACTTCCAAAATTCAATTTGCAATAGAAAACTGAAAAAAAAAAAAGAAAAAAAAGGGGGCAATGCTCTGGCAAAAGGGGGCTTAATGCATCTCTGTATTGCCCAATACCAACCAGGCCATCATATAAGTATGGATCCATAAAAGCCACTTTTTTTTAATTATCAACTTAATCATGAGGTAAACCGGTCCTTGGACATACAGAAAATTGACCAATAGCGAAAAGTTTCTGCCTGGGTCGATACGTTTTGCAGATGCATTAAGTACCCTTTTTACAGAGCATGTCTCAAATGCACATGAAATACATGTATTGATGGTCAAAATGAACTCAATATTTATACATGAATACCAGTAAAATAGAATATGGCCAAAGGAGAAAGTTTCTATTACATCTTCTTTTGCTAAATGCTTTCAAAACATGCCTGGTGCAGTAAATAGTCACCTACCAGATATGATGTATTGATGTATTGTTTGTATTCACTCTTGAAACTTTACATTATGTTGTTACAGATGGGAGCTGGAAGTGGCAAGAGCAAAGAAATCTGATAATCCTCACAAAAGTTTAGAGAGTATACTTGAGGGTAAGCTTCTCATTTCTGTTTTGCCACTGTAGGTTGTGACTGAATGTATATACTACAGTTTCTCATTGTATAGGAGTTACTTTACTGCATTGTCCATGCAAAATAGTGTCTTCTGTAGTTCTTTCCCTATATAACATATTTTTCCTTTCAAAATACTTATTTAGCTCACCTGAGCTGAGGATGGTCAAGGTCTTACTGCCTTTAACTCCTTACATCACAATCACATGTTTTAACTACCCCGACAATAAAGGCTTTTGAAAACATTTTGGAAAAAGGAGGAAATGCTGGTTTCCAGCATTTTCTCCTTTTCCAACATGGTTTTCTACACTTTCACAGACAATTACCATCATTTTGGCTACATTTTAATTGTCCTCTGCAAAGGCTTTCAATTTGGACTAGTCCAAAACTTTATAACTTGGTAAAGAGTTACCTCTATACCAGATCACAAAATTTTAAACTCGCCAATATGGACAGCATCAATTTCTTTTGTGGAAGAAAAACTAAATACCTTAATTTGACAGTTTTAAGAAAACATTATGGGAAAAGAAGAAACTGCTGGTTACTAGCATTTTCTCCTTTTCCAACAATTGTTTCAAAAACTTCTTTGCCAGGCTGTTAAAAGATGAAAATGTTTTGCAAAAGTTAAAAAAAAAAAAACTTCTACCAAATTATATGAACTACAGCTTTGACATTTTGCATGTAGCATAATGTTTATACCCTCTATGTTTTTTCTTTAAAATTATGGCATACAGTAGAGGTTATGGATAGTTCATTTCATACGGTCAGACTTGTCATAGACCTCTAGATTCAGAATGTCAGATGCCGACATAAAAGCTTTGCATTTTAGGAACACCGAAGACATCCTACATGGTTTATGTGTCATGACTATACTGTAGGGCATAACTTTATGATACTGTACTTACCATTTTGGGAATAAACAGTAATAAGATAGTCCAGTATGTTACAAAGGGTATTATTGAACTGTTGTTTTCTACAGACAATAACAAAGCTCTAGAAATGGCTGGTGTTGGTACAGATGATTTAGAAGGGGCTGATGAGGTCAGGACTGCTAAAGAAGAGTTAAAAGTTCTTCATGAAGAGAAACACAGAACAGAGAAAATAAGAGCCACTGTCAAGAAGGAACTGGAAATGGCTAGATCCAAAACCAGAAAGCTTGAGGATGTACGTAGGTTTTAATTCCAATGATTCTTAACTCTTTACCATACATATCCAGATTTTTAACGACCCTGAGAAAGAAGTCTTTTGAAAACACTGTGGGAAAAGGAGAAATGCTGGTAACCAGCATTTTCCCCTTTTCCCACAATGTTTTCAACCCTTTCCAAAACAAATTTCAATTTTTCAGCCACATCTGATTTGTAGTCTGCAACTGCTTTGAATTTGGATATGTCTAAAATAATGTCGTTTGGTAAAAGGCTAAGGCACTGAGCTTTAGTTGCTGTTGTGCTCTTTCATGGTTTTGGTGCAGAGAACTTTTTAAAAGCATTGTTGTAATAGAAACAATTTCTTGTTTCATAAATGACTTACACAAGTTAAAAGAAAACTGTGAGAAAAGGAGCAATTTTTTTCAGCACTTACTTCTTTTTCTACACTGTTTTAACTACTGCCCCAAAAAGAAATTTTCTTTCCTTAAAGAGTAACCAACATTTTCTCCTTTTCCCAAAACTTTTTCTACCCCGTCAAACAGAAGTCATCTTTTGAGCTATATCTAATTTTAATCTTGAAATGTTTACAGTTTGGACCAGTCCAGAAATTTGTTTGGTAAAGTTTAAACAATATTTTACAGCCAAGCCTGCTAGCTCGGTTATGGACAGGGCTTGAAATCGGCGAGTGCTGGATTCAGTCCCATCCTAGTCAAATTCTTTCAAAGGACTAATGATATTTATTGTAATAGGATTCACTCTCCTCTTTCTACTGGACTATGTTCAATTGATGATTGTGCGGAAAAAGCAGCCAGTGGCTTGGAATGAATGATGTGCAAAGCACTGGTAAAAGACATTTTAGGAAAGCTTGGATAGGAGCCCTGACTGACACAATATAACTGAAATAATGTTGAAAATGGAATTAAACACCAAACAAACAATTTTTTTTTGCCAACTATAAGTCCAAGAGAGGAAACACTCATTAAATAAACATTATGGTTTGAATATTTTTGTATCTGACTATACAGCTTGTTTTTGTTATAGACTATTCCCCAGAGGATCAGTTCTGAAGATCAGAAGGAAGTCCTGAGGCTATTGTGCAAAGTGCATGAATTAGAAATTAATAATACAGAAGTTCAGTCATCTTGTTTACTGCGAGATTTCCAGATCAAGAAGAAAGATATGGTGATTTCTCGCTATAGACAACACCAGAGCTTGTGTGATCAGATAATACATAAACAGAAAAACTTGATGGAAGGTAGGTAATCTCTTCGTAGATATTTTTTTAATTTCATTATGCACCAAAATAATACTGTTGTTATTTCTTGAACATTATTATCACTTACAATTTTTTTTTGTATTGCATCAGGCAACTTTTGAAAATGTTTTGGAAAAGGGGATATTTCTTTTAAAGACCAAATTTTCTTGTAGTCACAGTGTTTTCATTTGTATTCATTTTTAAGTCATGTTTTTTACGCCTGTTTAACCCTTAACCAAACAATCCTGACTTTTAACAACCCTGAGGAAGAAGCCTTTTGAAAACATTGTGAGAAAAGGAGAAAATGCTGGTAACCAGCATTTTCTCCTTTTTGCACAATGTTTTCTACCCAATCTAAGACAATTTGAGTCACATTTAAATTGTCATCTGCAAATGCTTCCAATTTGGACCAGTCTAAATTTTTCTTGTGTGGTAAAGAGTTAAAAAGTAGTGTGCTACCAGTCTGATTCAGGAGATATTCATAATGATTTATCCAAAACTTGGAATGTGGACCTTCTGTTTTTATTGCTCATAAAAGTACATTTGAATAGACCTCCTGCTGCACTGTGTTCATAGATAAATCCACTTTCATATTTTTAAAAGAGACCAAAAAACCTGATAGATACAAACCAATTTGTACAAGTTATGTTTATTATATTTTATTCCATATACTTTAGCTGCATGTTCAAGTTTTTATGACATCTTTAATGAATCATAATTATTAGCTAATAATTTGAACCTATTTTTTTTTAACTTGAATGATCAGGATTTAGAATTTTTTCTAACATTATAGATCAAAACCCTCCTTAAGTTCTGCATGCTTTTTCTGACAACATAGAACAAAGATCATACTGCGCAGAATATGCAGTCTGATTTTTTAATCAACACCTGCAATTTGGAAAGATATTCTAATACAAACTTGAAATTACAATATCTGAAAATATCTATTCTTTTTTTTATTGTGTGTTCTTTTTACCGAAAAATTTATGGTACAATAATCCCAAAGGAAGACTTTTGAAAATACTGTGGATAAAAGAGAAAATGCTGGTAACAGCATTTTCTTACATTGTTTTCTACCCTTTAATCCTTTATTAAATGATCCTTAGCAAGAAAGCCTTTGAAAACATTGTGGGGAAAGGAGAAAATGCTGGTAACCAGCATTCTCCTTTTGCCTAAATGTTTTGTACTCTTTTTAAAAACAATTTAAATTTTTGAGCCACACTTAATTTGTAATCTGCAAATGTTTTCAATTTAGACATGTCTAAACTTTGTTGTGTGGTAGAGCGTTAAAAAAACAAATGCCATCAAATGAGTCGCATTTAATTTAACCCTTTACCACACAATCCCAACTTTTAACAACCCTGAGAAAGAGGCCTTTTGAAAACATTGCTGGAAAAGGAGAAAATGCTAGTAAGCAGCATTTTCTCCTTTTCCCACAATGTTTTCTAATCTATCAATGACAAATTTCATCATTTGGGCCACCTTTAATTTGTCGTCTGCAAATGCTTTCAATTTAGACCAGTCTGAAATTCTGTCATTTGGTAAAGACTTAATGTCTGCAAGTGCTTTCAAAGTATGGATGTGTCATAAATGTTGTCATCTGGTAAAGGGTTGACTGACTGTTTATGCCTTTTTTTCAGCAAACCATGTGAAACTGTCAAGAGATCTAGAGGAACTGATAGAGATGTACAAAATGGAGAAACATTTACAGAGAGAGGATTCAGATGCCAGTCTTGGTTCAGATTTGAAGGTAAGTATCCTTGAAATTCTTTCCCTTTTTAGCCTGGCTGTTTTTGAAGAAAACGCCGAGGTACAGTCATAGCCCTGTTGTTGTCTGTGTTATCGTCATTGTGTAAAACCTTTTGACAATTTATAACATCCCTGTTATTACTTAACCCTTTCCCGAACAGGCCCTGGTTTTCACGTGTCTGCAGTACAAGCCTTTTGAAAACACTGTGGGAAAAGGAGAAATTGCTCGTAACGAGTAACTTCTCCTTTTCCCACAGTGTTTTCTACCCTTTTGGAGAACTTTCTGTCATTTTCATCAAATTTAAAACTGTCGTCTGCAAACTCTTTCAATTTGGACCAATCTAAAATTTTATCGTTTGGGAAAGGGTTAAGATATTTACTTCAAACTTAGACTCATTGTTTAGTATCAAACAGGAAGCCTGGGCCATACATCAGGGGCAGGTAACCAAAATTTTTTGCATAGTTGTGCCCCTTTTTCAACTTACAATTGTCACTGAAAATCAATCTATTTTCAAAAGCAGCTGCATCAGAGCATTGGCACCTGCATGATGTGCTCTTGTTTGTTCAGTGCATTACCTTTATTTGGCCCTGTAGCAGACAATTTTGTGTTTCAATGACCCTGAGAAAGAGGGATTCTGAAAACATTAAGAGAGAAGTAGAAAATGCTGCAAATCAGCATTTTCACTGTTTCCTACCATGTTTTCCACCCTTTCAGACATGAATACCATCATTTGAGTTATATTTATTGTCTGCAAATGTTTTCAACTTTAACAAGTCTGAAATTTCAGGGTCTGATTAAATTTAACCCTTTAGCATGCAAAAGTACTTTAGACTCGTCTAAATTAAAATGGTTGACAGAGAAAAAAATGGAATGTGCATCCAATGATGGTATTTATCTTCAAAAGGGGGAAAAACATAATGGGAAAAGGAGAGAATGCTGGTTACCAGCATTTTCTCATTTTCCCACAATGTTTTCAAAAGCCTTCCCCCTCAGGGATGTTAAATCACAGGATTGTTTGGTAAAGGATTAAATGCATTTCAGCTTGCACACAACCCTTTTTCCAAGCCGAGGACTACTTTTATGCACCAACATAGTTAAAATTTTTTGCTAAGATACAAACAAAACCTCTCGCCAATCTGCAGAAAAAATGGTCAAGGAGGGATTCAAACTTGTAACCTCTAATTAACTAACAGTGCAATTATCCACAGAGCTACAAAGGTGGGGGACACCTATGATTTTAGATTTAATTCTAATTATACATTCCAAGACTAGACATTTGATTGGCTGAGACTTTCTTTCTCAGTAATCAAATGGCTAGTCTTAGAATTTCAAATTAGAAGAATATAAAGAATGGTTGCTGACACCAGATGCTGTACTAAAGGTAATGTTCAAGGAGCTTTAAGATACATGTATATCTTTTACAAATACAGGTGAATGGCTTACTTGAGGTGGACCAGTTGAGTACACTGACAGAGGAAACAGAGCCAGTCATGACTAGAAGACGGAGACATTCTGACCTTCGCAGGACGTGAGTATAAAGTGAACTATCTATTTTGTTGCGACATGTGAATATTTTTAGCTACACATATCCAGTTGTTGGCAGAAGAATGTATTGTAAAACTAGAACAAAAGTTGCCGAATAAGCACTTTTAAATGGTATGAATTAAATTTGTCTGTATTCTGACACCCAAATTCTTTACTTTTGGCTGCTTGTGTGCCTTTAAAGACAAAGTCCATCCATTTAGCCATATTGAATTTGTCGTCTGCAAATGATTAGGAAAAGTCTGACATATTATCACCTAGTCAAGAGTTGATAACTGGTTTGATTCTATTTAAATAGAAATTCTGAAGACAATTTGTTCCAAACACCAAGAAAACTTGACAATGCCAATACCAAGTATGGTGGCAGCAGTTCAAGGTTGAATGATCCACAACCTGCATCAGGTGCTTGGAGAAATCCCTCCAATCTCAGCGGTGAAATTGACAGAATAACACCAACGGGCATTCCTACTATACAAGAAACACCCCTTGCACCCTCAAGAATCTCAAACAGTGATAGAAATACTATTGTTAGCAACACAAGAAGTATAGCTGCACTAGCAGCTAAGAAGCGAAATAAAGCACAAAGCAATCTGCTGAATATAGAGAGACAGAATAATTCTGAGAACCGTTCTTTGTATCGACCAAATAATGACAGAAATGGATTTGATGATAGAGATGCTTATCTCACTCCAAGTCGGCTGGATAAACACAATAAGAGATACACGTTAGATCAGCAATTCAATTCTTTAAGTAAATCTCCGAGTGAGGATAGTTTGTCTGTGGTCACAAAGCATACAGCACTGTCAGAACATTCTCTACCTCCACTGAGAAGAGTCGGAGACAATATTGACAGAAATAGAAACATGAGACAATGGGTACCAGTGGAGGCAGGAACAAGGAAGAAAAAGAAAAGGGAACCAACCTACACACATCAGGTAAGCCTTAACTTTACAAAACAACAAATTCTAGATTCTTCAAAATTGACAGCTTCTGTGATACAAATGAAGTAAAGTTCTTTGACAGCGTATAAAACATTGTGGGAAAAGGAGAAAATGCTGGTTACCAGGATTTTCTCCTTTACCCGCAATATATTCAAAAGTCTTCCATAACATGCAGGGTCATTTCAAGATGGAATTGTGGTAATAGGTTTAATGAATTTCTAGGATGAAAATGTCTTACAGGTTTATTCGGTGCTCTAAGGGTTAATAAAATGCAGGAAAAAACTTGATCTCACAACTACCTGTGTTTTAGGCATAATATGGCAATTACACATTTTCTTATGTTACACATGTTTGAGGTAACTATTATGTAATATCATAGAAGCATTCTGTGATGTCATTGCTCATAGCACTGAATAACTCTTATGCCTTATTTCAAACTTGACTGACCTACAATTTCCTGTCAGTTCAGTCATCAAAGTTGTGGCAAATTTTAGATTTGTATTGTTTTCAGATTTAAAACCAAATGGTTATAATAAGCTCTTTATCACACAACACAATTTTTGATGTGTCCACATTCAAAGCATTTGCAGATGACATATCAAATATGGTTCAAGTTGTGGAATTTGTCCTTGACTTAATCCTTTACCAAACAAGTACATATTTTAATGACCCTGAGAAAGAAAGCTTATAAAAACAGGGTCGGAAGAGGTGAAAATGGTTGTATTAAAGCATTTTCTCCTTTTCCCATCTTGTTTTCTACCCTTTCAAAGTCAAATTCGATCAATTGAGCCACATTGAACCTATTATCTGTAAAAGCTTTCAATTTGGACAGTCTAGTATTTTTGTCATTTGGTAAAGACATGACTCCATTTTGTTTGCTTGGTGCTCTTGCAGTAACTTGTTATGCTTCCATTTTAGTTTCTGAAAAAGAATCAGGGAAAACATGGAAAGAATAGGAGAATAAATGATGATGGCTACAAACAGAAAACAAGCAGTGATAAAGGTAAGAATGATGTTTTGATTAAATGTGTTCTTCAAAATATCGTAGGCTGTACTTAGTCATAATTCACTTCTCTAACTCTTAATCCAAAGTCTCATCCATCACTGGCTGAGACATACTGTGCAAACTGCGCAGGCTGATCTGGGTTGATACTGTCCGCAGATGCATTAAGCCACCTTTTCACAGAGCATGACTCAAATTAGTTTGTATTAGTCCAAATATAAACATTCTAAAGAAAAGTGCAGCAGTAGTTCTGATTATTCGCAAGAGGTCAAATAAGTATAAGTGTAACAGAGTTCCAGATAGAGGGAGTGATTTTGATTTCAAAATTGAAAATATTAGCTATGCTGCACTAAATCCTTTGTTATAAGTACCCAAGTACCCATTAGAATCATCTTAATGAGACGATTCTAATGAGTACCCGCAACATAGGGTTTGAATGAGAAATAATAGATTTAGAATACCATCACTCCCTCTTATCTGGAGTTCTGGTGTAATACCTGGAATTAAGCAAGATATGCAAACTATTCTTCTCATGTCTCTTTTAAATGCAGCTGTGTAAGAATGTATGGGAAACATTTTGCTCAAAACTTACCTCCTGAAAGATAATTGGCGCAGACTTCTGTGCAAACATTCTTATGAAATAATGATAGCATAAATTTAGGTTTTAAATCATTACCAAATAAAATCTTAGACTTATCCAAATTGAAAGCATTTGTAGACGACAAATTAAATGCGACTTAAATCATGGAATTTGTCTATGATAGGGTAGAAACATGTTGTTTACCAGCATTTTCTCCTTTTGAAACAATGTTTTCAAAAGCTTTTGTCTCCAGGGTAATTAAAAGTCGGGATTGTATGGTAAAGGGTTAATACATAAATAAATATGAAAACAAGGTGGCTAGAGGAGAAATAAGTAAGTTTCCTTTTTCCACATTGTTTTCAAAAGTAGTCTGTAGCAAGACACAAAAAACACTCACCTGCACAAGGTAATGTATTAACCCTTTTCCAAACAATCTTGGGTTTTCATGACCACGGGGAAGAGGGCTTTTGAAAACACTGTAGGAAAAGGAGAAAATGCTGGAAACCAGCATTTTCTCCTTTTCCCACAATGTTTCTCTATCAGAGAGCTAAAGCTCATCTGTATCAATGTTGAATTTGTTATCTGCAGATGTTTTGAATTTGAAAGACTTTAAAATTTGTTGTTTTTGAAAGGGTTAAAAGAAGTTTTATTCTGATTTTCAGATTTTGATAGCATTTCCATGAAGAAACGGAGAGGTAAATTTCCTTATTACAGTCATTTTCTGAAAACTTTTTATCCTGTTACTATGATGCCCTTTTTCTCAAAAGCTGTAGTGTTGTTTAAAAGCTTCTAGAGTTCAATTTATTTCCTCCTGCAGATGACTTTTTTCTTTTTACAGCAGACACATTTTTGAAAGCATTATGGGCAAAGGAGACATGGCTCACTGTTTTGCTACAATGATTTCAATTGTCTCTATTCAAATTATTTAAACTTTATTGTTTACCAGACAACAAACGTTTGCATGTGCTTTACTTGAAAGCACTTGCAGACAACAAATATGAAATGTCGCTCAAATATCAGGATTGTGTTGGAAAATTCTGTAACCAGCATTTTGTCCCTTTCCCACATTTTTTTCAAAAGACTTCTTCCTAAGGGCAGTTAAAACAAGGGAACAATATTAAAGGGTTTGTCATAATCTATTGGTAAAAATATTCATTTAATGTATACTACATTTCAGGTCAAACTTTTGTCCCAGAAACATCAAACAACAGCACACCACTGAGCAATGGAAAGTCAAAACGTCCCCCTCCTACCATCCCTGCTTACAAGAAAGGGGACATAACCATTACTGGATTTAGCTTACCTCGATACTAAAACAGACTGACTTCAATATCTACATATTTGACAAGGATGTTTTCTCTAATATTTTGAACTATTAAGTCATGAAGGACAGAAATTTGAATTCCAAAGAATTTAAAAGTTTCTGTTGTCAATCTGTATGTAATATCCTACTTCATTATTTGGTGTTTTTTTTTCTGACTAGTAGGATTTTCAAGGTAGTGGATAAAATTACCAGCAACACACTGGGCTTACATTTAGCTTTGCAAAATTGCTTGTAGTTGTTATTCCGTCCAATTTTATGTATGCAAGATATTTTAATTTAATGCAAAAACAAGTTCATAAATGAAACGGAAATTTTCATTGAGGAAAATGGAGCCTGGACTTTAAATTTTCAAGACCCGTTTGACCAGAAATATTCAAAAATGAAAACCAGACTACTGTAGATACAAAATCAAATTCATTTTTTGTGAAGTCTGTTCTTGGTACACATTGTTAGAACAAAAAAGACATTGTATTAAAAGGAAAAAAAAACTGACCACCAGTATCTTTTGCTTTTCTAAGACTTTTCAAATCTTATCACTTAAGCCACAATATTTTTGCTGTCTTCAAATACTTATACTTTCAATTTGATAGGTCTAAAATTTGATGTCCTGTAAAATCTGTGCTGTATGTAGTGACTGAAAATGTTTATTTCCTTTGTCTAGTTTTCTAAGGGTTAACTTACATGACAAAATGCATTGAGCAAATTAAAGTTTGTGAGCATTACACATAAATGCTTTTGAATGATTGTTGAATTTTCTGTATATTTCATTGTGCTTTTCTGTAAACTGCTGAGTAACTTAAGCCTGTGATGAATGATTGATCATCATTTTATGTTTTAGATGCATAATTATGTTGCAATCTAACTAATTCTTAGATTGCAAATGATGAAGGATTTTAACAATTCATATGGCATTATGAAAGTTCTAAAGCTGCATTTAACAGAATATCTCGTAAGATGTCGGACCCAGAATCATTGGTCGTTCATTCAATCATTAGCCATTTTGAATTCAGTCACAACTCTTAATTCCTGAGGAATGACTTAACCCCTAACCTGTTAAATAAATGTAACTGAAACTTTCAAGCTGATAATAAAAGTGCGAGTGTTGCTATTTCAAACTTACTTTTATGAGAAAATATCTACTCATCGGACAGTGTAGATCAAAGATCAGACTGCACATTCTGTGCAGTCTTATCTTGATCTACACTGTCTGCAAAAGGTCAGTGAGTCGCGCTTAGCAGCGTAAAGGTCAATTTACATGTAGGTCATGGCACTGTTTGAAAGATTCCAGGAAAGTTTGTTCTAAAAGATGCAGAATCTACAAGCTTTGTATCGGACCTGTTTATGTTATTCAGGTCATTTTCAATATTTTGGCATGTCTGTCTGAAAGAAATCAGAGTGCTTTAACAGTTCTGTATGTTCTGTCCTTTTCATCTTTTCTGACAAACGTAAAGAAATTGGATACGTGCAACAAATTGTTTTTTTTTTTCCATACTTGAATAATGTAGTTTTTCTGTATTGATTACTCACTGTGTTAAAATCTTTCAGTATGTCCCTACTTATCAATACCACCTGAAGACAACTTATAGATCAGACGTTAATCCACAATTGAGGTCATTTTGCCGAAAGGAGATATTGCTTATTAGGGGCAAAGTCTCCTTATTACATAATTGCCTCACTTGCATTAACCCTTATCCTGTTTAATAAGTGAAATGAAACTTTCAAACTGATGGTAAAAAAACCCAAATTTGCTATTTTAAAGTTATTTCTGGGGAAAAGATTTCTCCTTATTGGACAGTGTAGATCAAAGATCAGACTGTACACTCTGATCTTGATCTACATTGTACGCAAAAGGTCCTTGAGTTGCACTTAGCAGCCTAAGGATCAACTCTGTACCAGCTGACAAAATGTTAGACTTGGTTAAGTTGAATACCTTTGCAGATGACAAATTAAATGTGGCTCATATGAGTGAAATTGTCCTTGAAAAGACAGAAACATTGTGGAAAAAAGAGGAAATGCCGGTTACCAGCATTTTCTCCTTTTCCCACAATGTTTTCAAAAGGCTTCGTCCTCCGATTTGTTTGGTAAAGGGTTAACGGTATTAATGTATTAGATAGTAATTCATGTTATCGATATTTTATGACATGATGTTTTCAAAATTGTCTGCCTCGAATTGGTTTCAGGACTAATGAATAAACACTAGAGGCTGATCTTGAAGCTTGATCTATACAGGTATATTGATCTTCAGATGCATTTATTTCACCATAAATAAAGTTTTAGGCTTCATAGGGAAAAAAATGGTTTAGATAAAATCGGGAAATATTTGTTATAGAGGAGTAATTGCTTTTTTTTTTAAAGCAGCTTCCCCACCTGTCATTATGTTTATTAAATGCCAAGAAAAGATAAGTAGGATGTTGGGATAATGGAAGGGTTTAAACGTATGCCTCACAATTAAAGAGTGCAAAATGACAACAGAGAGAAGTCACAAATGGCCAAACTGATTGAGGAAGGTATTTCTTTAACTCTTTACCGAACGACATAAATTTTAGACTGGTCCAAATTGAAATCATTTGCAGACGACAAAATAAATGAGATTGAAAAATTAAAATTTGTTTTGGGAAGGGTAGAAAACGTGGGAAAAGGAGAAAATGCTGGTTACCAGCATTTTCTCCTTTTCCCACAACATTTTCACAAGGCTTCTTTCTCAGGGTCGTTAAAAGTCAGGATTGTGTGGTAAAGGGTTAAAAAGAAACGTTCATGTAGAAATCAAAATGCTCACAGTGTGTTTTTATAGTTTTGAATAGGGCAGAGTGAAAAGTGGTATTTTGCACATTTTCGTTGGGTTTATTTTTTATGCTTTCGTGTTGTTTTCGGTGAGGCATTTGATGGGTGATGGTATAATAATTCCGGCTGGATTTGGATTTCTTGTTAGAGAAGACATTAAATGGTATATGTACATGGACAGGGATGATGCACTTTTATCAACTATAGGTACCACTATCTGACTGAACTTTTTACCAAACAACAAGATTTTAGACTTGTCTTAATTGAAAGCAGTTGTAGATGACAAAATAAATATGTCTCTCGATTGAAAAATATTGCTGGAAATGTAGAAAAGATTGTGGGAAAAGGAGGAAATGCTGGTTACCAGCATTTTATTCTTTTTCCACAGTTTTTTTCAAGTCTTCTGTAGAGTTGTTAAAACTCTGGATTTTATGATAGAGTTAATCAAAACTAAATTCTTTCATGTAACCCTTTACAAAGAATTTAGCAAAAACCCCGAGATAGGTATAAAGGTTTTCTTTAACCCTTCACCACACAATTCTGAGTTTTAACGACCCTGAAGTAGAAGGCTTTTGAAAACCCTACCATATCAAACACAAATTCCATCTTTTGATCCACATTTGTCGTCTGCAAATGCTTTCAATTTGGACAAGTCTAAAATTTTGTTGTTTCTCAAGAGTTAAAAAAAAAAAAAGTTGTTGAGTGATACAAAAGCAATACTTCCTGTAGACCTATGAGTCTATGACAATATTTAGGTATCTTATTTGGCTGAATCTCTATGGTAACTTATTCTTTGATATGATTAGTTGTAGAACTGAATTAACCCCTTACCATACAATCCCCAGTTTTAATGACCCCGATAAAGAGGCCTTTTGAAAACATTGTGAGAAAAGGAGAAAATGCCGGTAACCAGCATTTTCTCCTTTACCCACAATGATTTCTAACCACTTAAAGACAAGGTTCATCATTGGAGTCCCATTTAAATTGTCATCTGCAAATGCTTTCAATTTGGACAACTCTACATTTTTGTCGTTTGGTAAGAGTTAAGATAGTCCATGTCATTTTGTTGATAATATGTAAGGGGAGATTACTCTCATGACTGTGATAAAGTCCATCCATGGCAAATCTGTCTTCTCTTGTTGCATAATGGAAAGGGAGATAAGCAAAGCAACTGTGGAGGCATGCAATTTTTTATAAAGACCACTTAACCCTTTACCATACAACAAAATTTTAGACTGCTGCTAGTAGAAACAATTTGAAGACGACAAAATAAATCCAGCTCAAAGGATTGTATTTAAATTTAAAAGGGTAGAAACCATTGTGAGAAAAAGATTGTGGAATGTAAGTGACAGCTTTAATTATGTTCATTTCCTACGGTATATTCAATTACCAGAAGAAACATTTAATTACTTTAACCCTTTACCGCACAATGTCACCTTTTGACGCCCCTGGTAAAGGAGCCTTTTGAAAACATTGTGGGAAGAGGAGAAAATGCTGGTAACCAGCATTTTCTCCTTTTCCCACAATGTTTTCTACCCTATCAAAGAAAAGTTGCACCATTTCAGCCACATTGAAATTGTTGTCTGCAAATGCTTTCAATTTGGACAAGGCTGAAATTTTGTCGTCTTGTAAAGGGTTAAACTATTTTCAGTTTAAATTTCAGAAACTGTATCGTCTTTGACAGATTTGCTGTGGTTGGAATATAGTAAATCTTATACATCTGTATGATTGTATCATGTAATTTTGATACACAAGTTTCATATACCATATGCAATTTGTTGTAAGAGATTTTGCTTTGATAGTGTCTGCTTACATGCTGTTTCTATTTTCTACGTTATTTAAATCCGAGCCAATGTTGAGCTGTTAGCAAATGTCTGTGTTTATGATTATTACATTTGATGATTCATTTTACAAGTCTGTTTATCTCCCAAAATGTTCAGTATGAGCTGCTTTTGTGACCAGTGTAGACCAAGATCAGACTTTGCAGTATGTGCAGTCTGATCATAAATCTACCTTGTCTGATATCTTATAAGAAAATGCAATGATGAGGTTTGTTTAACTCTTTACCAAACAACAAAACTCTGGACTGGACCAAATTGAACGCATTTGCAGACAACAAAATACTAGTAAAGGTTGATCTAATGTCAATTTCTGTCTTTGACAGGGTAGAAAACATTGTGAGAAAAGGAAAATATGCAAGTTACTAGCATGTTTCCTTTTCCCACAATGTTTTCAAAAGCCTTTTCTTCAAGGTCGTTAAAACTCGAGACTGTTGTAAAGTTACTGAAAATATCTGTTTTCATTTATTTGATACCCTGAAGTTACCTCTTTACCACACAATCCCACATTTTTATGACTGTGATGGAAATGGCTCTTGAATGCATTGTGGGGAAAAAGGTGAAAATGCTGGTAACCAGTATTTTCTCCCTTGTCTACTGTTTTCTTCCCTATCACAAAGAAAAACTGTCGTTTGAATGACATTTGTCTTCTGCATATATTTTCAATTTGGACAGTCTGATATGTGTGGTAAAGAGTTAATGCTTTACCAAACAACAAAATTTTAGACTTGTCCGTATTGAAAGCATTTGCAGATGACAAAATAAATGCGACTCAAAAATTGAAATTTGTTTAGGGAGGGGTAGAAAACATTGTGGGAAAAGGAGAAAATACTGGTTACCAGGTTATCTTCCTTAATATTTTCAAAAGACCTCTCCCAGGGTTGTTAAAACTCGGGATTGTGTGGTTAAGAGTAAGCTAGTATCTTAGTAAAGACAAATGGACAAATGGATAAATTTTAGAGCCATCTTTTATCTACATAACCATTGATCATTTTATTGATTGCACATTCAGTTGTTAGATTATGTACATATTTTAGAATAACTTAAAAATAAACTATTCTCTGAATAAAAAAGTGTCAGTAATTTCTTCTGTTCCAGTGGTGTAAATTGTATCCTTACAAAACAACAAAATGTTACACTTGTCCATATTGAAACCATTTGTAGATGACAAGATATATGTGGCTCAATTGATAAGATTTGTCTTTGACAGGGGGAGAAAACATCGTGGGAAAAGGAGAAAATGCTGGTGACCAGCATTTTCTCCTTTTTCTGATATATTTTCTAAAGCCTTTTTACTCCAAACCGTTAAAGACTGGGATTGTTTGGTAAAGGGTTGAGTTCTGCATTTCAATTCTTAAACATTGTTTTATTTGCCTTACAATATCCATACTAGGTCTTGTAATGTACAACAAATAGGGGCAGAAAAGTTGGCAATATTTTGTCCCATTATAACAAAGAAAATGTAAAAAAAAAAAAGCTTTCTTTTTCAAGAGGTTTGCCACTTTTTAACCCTTTACCACACAATCCCGACTTTTAACGACCCTGAGGAAGAAGCCTTTTGAAAACATTGCAGGAAAAGGAGAAAATGCTGGTAACCAGCATTTTCTCCTTTTCCCACAATGTTTTCAACCCTTCCAAAAGCATATTTCAATTCTTAAGTCACATTTATTTTGCCTTCTGCAAATTCGTTCAATTTGGTCTAGTCTTATATTTTGTTGTTTGGTAAAGAGTTAACATATTTCTGCTCCACAAGAAACATTGTAAGTAGCAAACAGATGAAATGTGCTTATAATATTACTGAAGAAATCGCCTATGATTGTATCTCTACAAAGGTTTTATCTCGACTTACGTCCAACAGAATAGATGTATGGCCTAAGGATAAATATCAAACAAAAACAGTTACCTCTGTCACATTTCTCAGTATTGTTATGATGATAATGATTATGATGATTATCACAGTCCAGTAGTTACTGCTGTTGAAATGACAGATCTACCTGGAGTCATAGAGCTGATTATAGTTCTATCAATAATGATAACAATGTTAGGTATGATCTGAGAACTAGTCATCTGAAATTTATCCATATCCTGATGAATTCAGTGTGTTGTTAACCCTGTACCAAACAATCCCGTGTTTTAATGACCTCAGGAAGAGGATCTCTGAAAACACTGTGGGAAAAGGAAAAATGCTGGTAACAGCATTTTTCCTTTTTCCACAATGTTTTCTATCCTATCAAAGACAAATCTCTTGATATGAGCCTCATTTGATATGTTGTCTGCATATGCTTTTAATTTGGACAAATCTAAAATTTTATTGTATGGTAGAGTTAATTACCTGTTGCCACAACATTTTCTGTGAATTTATTACATTTTAGAAGCATAGAGTATTGACAAAGATCAAACTGCACATTTTTGGAGGCTGGTCATGGTCTCCATTCTTCACAAAATACACCAATATTACCACTGTTTCTGCAAGCATCCACTGCATTAATTTATTGGTGTTTAACACTGCTTTTACCATTATTTCAGCCATATCACAGCAACAGCTCACATATGTATTTCCTGGGTTTCACCAGTATTAGGCAAGAGCACTGAAGTCTCTTGCCCAAGGACAGTCCCAAGAAAACCCCAGTGGACCAAACAAAGTCCGAAACCAGGCCTCCTGGTCACAAGGCCACTGAGACACGCAGGACCCCAGCATTCACTGCAGATGACTTGAAAACATTGATGCTCGATAAAAGTAATTGATTCTATTCCACAATGTTTTCATAACCATCCCATTCTGCTTTTCCTCTCTGAGGGATTTCTTTGCCTATTCTATCCTGCTTTCCTTGTCTGTGAGTCTTTATCAAGAGTATGAGATTTTATACATTTGAGCAAACCATGTCAAATTGAAAGAATAGAAAAGTTAAGTGCTTAAAGTTGTATTGAACAGTACTTCACTTAATTCTTATGAGCCAGTGTAGTTAATAAGCTATTCCCAGAGTTCCTTTACAACCAGTACTAAGCAAAACGCTCCAAGCAACTGGCTACTTTCCATCAAAATTAAACATTTTCAAAGTGACAGAGAAATAATTCCTTTTGAAATGACTTTCATCAAAGCTCTTACCAGTTTTTGGCCATATTGGGTTTCAACCCATGCTTAACTTTCCCTGCATGTAACCTTAGGGTATCAGGGCAAGGGAAGAAAGGTCATAATTGTTTGTTCTGGGAAGGTTACTTAACCCTTTCCCAAACAAGCCCTGGTTTTCACGTGTCTGCAGTACAAGTCTTTTGAAAACACTGTGGGAAAAGGAGAAATTGCTCGTAACCAGCAATTTCTCCTTTTCTCACAGTGTTTTCTACCCTTTTTGAGACCTTTCTGCCATTTTCATCAAATTTAAAACTGTCGTCTGCAAACTCTTTGAATTTGGACCAGTCCAAAATTTGTCGTTTGGGAAAGGGTTTAAACAATAAAGCAATAAAAACTTTACTTCTTTCAACTTTTCTTAAACAGTGTAGAATTAGACAATTAAGACACACAAAAAGAACAATCAGCCTCTGTCAAGTCCAGTTTGCACAGCATTTCAAAGTCCACGATCCTTGTTTGGAAATGAAATAATCCTGAAATAAGTTTAGAGAAAAAAGACAAAGTATTATATTATTTTTCTTTTTACTCATGAAAAAAAAACAGCACAAACCTAAGCTGACACAATACATATTGTCCATTCACCTCAGTGCTTTCAAAATAGGTCTGCAGCAAGACAAAAACGTTATCTGTGGGACGTAATGTGGAAGGTTGCTATTGCAGAAGGGGCAACTGAGGGTCTGTATAACTGAGCCATGCTCTGTCAAAAGGGGGCTTCATGCATCTGCATGATACCAAGCAAGTCATCACATGATCATGGATTTATAAAGTCTATTTTGTCTAACAACCGACTGAATCATTAGGGAGGCTGATCTTTTGACATACAGAAAATTGACTGATAGCGAAAAAGTTTGGGCTCAGGTCTGCCGGTGCGGACTGTGCAGGCTGACCTGGGTTGACACTTTTCGCAGATGCATTTAGCCCCCTTTTTAGACAGTGTGGCTCAAATGTCTTGAGCAGTCAGTTTTAGCATTATATTCTGATAACCTGGCTCTGATTTTAGTTTACCAATGACCAAAAATGTCCGCTTTATCAATCTAGCATTTCAAAGGACAATAACAATGGACATGCTTGAACATAAAATCTATAAGCCTAGGGCTAATAAGCTATCATCAGTTTACTTACTGCTTGACAGTCAATTCAAAATGTAGTTTTCAGATTGGCTATGACAACGGGCCTCCACCAATTACAGGGTTAGTTATGAAATTCAATGTTCAATCTAGGATTAGAAAATGATTGGCTAACTCCCCCTCCCCTTTCAAAATTACGCCAATATGGAATTTTGAAATGGGCTATTTAAAACAAATATCTTAGCACGATGAACAGCAAAGATAGGCACTGTTGTGGATACTAACTAGATTTGCCATAGTATGGATTCTAACAAGTACACAAAATATAGGGATAACCCTAGTCCGCACAGAAACTTATCTTTAAGTAAGCAGATACCAATCTCATCTGGAGTGTTGGTGACTATGGACAAAATCAGTTCAAGAACAATCTTTTGCTTAGAATGCAAATCAACAGCATTTATAAATGCCTCATAAATTTCCAATAGTATCTTTAATTAATACACCTGTTTCTTTGCTCTCATGCTGCCAAACAAGACCCTCCCTCCCCTGGTTGGTTGTCTGATCATTTTCATGTCATAAAAACTATCAGTCTTTTCCTTGTGATTACATTGAGATTTTAGCTCATGTTTTATACAATTTAGGAGGTATTTATGTAAATCTGCTGTTTAAAAATAAATTAAAAAGACTGAAAAGACAGTTTGAAGAGTCCATTAGCAAAGGATGTCAAATTGACATTTGTTTTGTCATGAGTTTTTGTGTTTTTACATTCATCTTTTTTCCATCTACTTTATCTTTAAAACAGTATTTCTGAATAATTTGATACACATTCTGAAAAATAAAACCTAAAAATTTGTTGTGGTAAGCGTCTGCTACATTAGAAAAAATGTTCCGAGTTGAAATAGAATCCTTTTCTGAATCGTCCAAAAAAAGCAATTTGACTCGATTAGCAATTTTCACAACTGTGAGTAAATCTGGATCTAAACATACAAATTTTCCTATAATCAGATAACAGCAAAAACCATCCCTGAATAATGAATTGGCTTTCATCGAATATGGAAGTATCTGAAGTAAATTTATGGCATACCTATACACTTTAGTTACTTTACATGGCTACTTTTCCCTTACGAAATGTCAGACTTTTTTCAAAACCAATAGGGGTCACTGCTCATGCTATTGATGATATAAAGAACTGTGTAAGTTTCAGGTAAATCCGACTACAAATATGCACTTTATTGCATAAACAAAAAATGTAAATTTTCAACTTAAAATGGCTACTTTTCCCTTACTGATTGTTAGATTTTTTTCAGAACCAATATGGCTCAAGCTTTTGATGGCATAAACAAACTGTGCAAGTTTCACGAAACCCGACCATGATTGCAGATTTTATTGCATAGATGACGAAAACCACGTCATGAGATAAGCTCTGATGGTGTTCAGCCAGTAGAGCTAAAAAGGAGAATAAACTCACTCTGATGACTGGTTTCAATTCGTTATCAGGAACTGAAGTTCCAAGCATATTTTCAACCTTTTTAACAAGGTTTCTCTTGGTGGTTTTGTATGTGGTTTTCAGCATTTCACTGATAGCTTGCCTGATCTGTAACGAAATTCAGAAAGGTATGCTGCAAGTCAACAGTAGGAATATGTGACAAGCAGCCATTTAAGGCAATAACAAATTCTAGCTTTTCCAGGCAATTGGTTTTTGATAGAAAAATGAAACTTTCAGATGACAAAATTCTTTAAATTGAAAGCAGACAAAAAATTTGATGCTATCCAGTATCCAGAACATAAAATTCAGTATCCAGAACATATAATTCATCTTTCAAATTGTAGAAAACATTGACGGAAAAGAAGAAACTTAGTCTAAATCCTAATATTAGCCATCTGATTGACATTCTGCCTGACCAAATCAGAAGGCTTGTCCTGCAATTCTGAATAAGAATTAATTTAGAATGGTAAGTGAATACTGACCCTGGTACAGCTAATAACAGGTATCAATATTAATTCCTTTAATAAAGACAAAATTTCTCTATCAATCAAAAACGTTCTAAGTCTTTTTCTCTAGAATTTTCTAAATTTGACAGTAACACAACTTTTGATTGGCTAAACCATTTGGTTTAGCCCATCAGAAGTTGTGTTACTTCCGAATTTAGAAAATCATAAAGAATAAGCCTTAGAATGTTCTTAAGGACAGTTGGTGAATACGGACCCTGATATTGCATATTGGGATAAGCCTTTACCAAATAATCCTGCATTGTTTTAGCACCACTGGGGAAGAACGCTTTGAAATCTTTGCATGAAAAGGAGAAAATGGTTTTGAATTGAATTGGAATTTAATGCCAATTAAATAGCTCAGGTTAGTAAGGCACCCATGTGTTTCCTGGCTTTCTGGCACCAGTACTGACACAACTTTCTTTCCAAAACCACTGACTACTTTTCTCACAAGCATCAGAGGTGAACAGCGAAAAATCGCCCGAATGAAAATTGCCTCAACCTGGGATCTAAGTCACAACCACCAGGTCGCATGTCAGATATGCTAACCACTGAGCTACCCGGGCGGGCAGGAGAAAATGGGGGTAACCAGTATTTTCTCCTTTTCCACTATACTTTCCTTTCCTTTCAAAGACCCATGTAGGTTTAAATTCTAGTAATCCTCAACTCTTAACAAACAGTCTTGAGCTCTAACAACCCCGAGAGAAAAATCCTGAAGAAAATATTGTGGGAAAAATTACTGGTAACTAACATTTTCTTTTCCCACAATGTTTCAAGGGTAAATTTCATCAACCGGGCAACCTAATTTGTTGTCTGCAAATACTTTCAATGTGGACAAGTACGAAATCTTACTGTCTGGTACATGTAATTAGCTCAATGAGATGCTGGCATACACAACTAGTAATACTTACCGGCTCTGTTTCATCTCCACTTTTTACATGTAAAAATACCATTTCTTGTTGCCACTGCCAAATAGAAAATAAAATTGTATAATGGAGTTAAGTTAACAAATAACACCCCTCACCCTGCATCCCTTCCCACACACACAAATAGTCATTAGTCTACTGTAGGCCAGAACATCTCATATTGTGTTAAACAGTGTATATACAAGATGAGACTATGCAGAGTGTAAGGTAATTTTGTGTTGATTAATAGACTAATTTAGATGTCTATCAAAGTAAGTCAAGTTGCCTTAGGCAGGCAATCTAAGGGTTATGTCATTTAAAAACTGTGATGTAAAATAATCAAGTTAGCAATCAAGCTAATTTTATCCTCTAGTCTTATGTCTATTTCCTTCAGACTATCTCTGACTTTATACCCTGATCAACAAAGAATGATGTACAAGAACTGTCCTTTTTTTTCCCCTTTTGCTTTGGACTCTAGGAGTGCTATTATTTTGTTTTGATGTAACTTTCAAGATAAAAGCTATAATTCAAAACATACCTTTGCATTCAGTGATATGTCTCCAAGTTCCATCACAGCTTGTTCACACAACTTTTCCGTCACCCCAGACCCTAAAACACATCCTGGTGGTGACTGAGATAACTTAATATTCAATAAATGTTTAAGTTCACTATAAGACAACACATATCTGGTGAATAATTTTTCTCTAATAAACTCTCTTAACTCCTTCTTCAGTTCAGGAGAAGCATCACCGAAAGTTGGACAAAAATCGTCTGCAATCTCCATCATGGTTCCATTTAAAGCACTATGATCCTTTGGAATGTTCTGACTAGACGCCTCTTTCAACACAAGATCTATTTCTGTTTCCAGTTCCATGTCACTGTGGTCTGATATAGAACGCCCACTTAATGTTCGTTTACGAGATCTGGATGATGTTCTACGCCGTCTTGGTCTCTCTGCTAAAGCTTCAGCTGCTGCTGCCTCTGTGATAAAACAGATTTGAGCTGTGCTTTGGCAAAAGGGGTCTTAATGGATCTCCGTGATCCATGATACCAAGCAAGTCCTCACAAAATTATGGATCAATAAAATCCATTTTGTCCAACAGCCTACTGATTCATAAGGTACACTGGTCCTTTGACATGCAGGAAATTGACCAACAGCAAAATGTTTTGGCCCAAGT
Organism: Tridacna gigas; assembly: GCA_945859785.2. Classification (NCBI taxonomy): domain Eukaryota; kingdom Metazoa; phylum Mollusca; class Bivalvia; order Cardiida; family Cardiidae; genus Tridacna; species Tridacna gigas. The sequence continues at coordinate 41,950,411 of OX244030.2, read as the reverse complement.
TGGCCTGCGTGGACTGCGCAGGCTGACCTGGGTCGACACTTTTCGCAGACGCACTAAGCCCCCCCTTTCACAGAGCTTGGTTCACTTTAATGTTTTCACTCTCTACCTGGGAACAAACTTGTAGACCTGTCTATATTGAAGGCATTTACAAACAACAAATGTTATTACACAAAAGAAGGCAACTAACTTTGAAAGGTTATAAAAATTGTGAGAAAAATAAGAAAATGCTGCTTACTTGCAGAATTGCTTGGCAAAGAGTAAAATAGATTACCACTTTGTTCTTTACCCCACTTTACCAAACAAAAAAAAATTTTAAGGGTGTCCAAATCGAAGCATTTGCAGGTGATGAAAGCAATGTAGCTTAAATAATAGTATATCTTTGAAACAGTAGAGACTGTGGGAAATGGTGAAAATGCTTGTAACCAACATTTTCTCCATTTCTCAAAGGTTTTTTTTTTTTTTTTTTCCACAGGATTGCTAAAACTAAGGATTGTGTGATTCTAAAGCTGTTCATAAACTGAATCCTAAGTAACCTTAACAATGATGAATTATTGGAAGGAAAAGAAAAGGTCTTTTTTCTCAATTTGATACAGAAAATCACTTTGTAAATGGGCAACTGCTAGTTACACAATGTTTTCAAAAGCTGTCAACTACAGGGGCATGAAAATTTATATATGCCATGCTCTGTGAAAAGGGGGCTAAATGCATCTGCAAAAAATATATAACCATGTCAGCCTGCGGAGTCTGCACACGCTAATATGGGCCAAAACATTTTGCTATCTTTAAAATTTTCTGCATGTCCAAGGACCAAAAAGTATCGATTCATGTCAGCCTAAGCAGTCCACGCAGGCTAAAATTGGCCTAAACGTTTTGATATCTTTAAACTTTCTGCATGCCAAAGGACCAGTCTACCGCATGATTTAGTTGGTTGTTAAACAATTTCAGGGGATCCATAATTATGTGATTACTTGCTTGGTATAATGCACCATGGAGATGCAATAAGCCCCATTTTGCCAGGGTATGGCTAAATTATATATTTATGCAATGCATTGGGTTAGGACAAATAGTCCATTGAATTTGTAGGCGTGCAAAATTTTCTAGGAACATCTGTGGTATTCTACTAATGTATACTAGAAACAATTTTTAGCCATGAGAGGGGAATGAATAAAATGACCCTCACTAACTTTTGATAATTCTGGCACTGCCAAGACATAATTTATTAACTCCACGGTTTACATGGTATGTTACCATGGTGTAACCATGCCTTGACTCTACAAACTTGCTATTGTTTGGGAGAGGTGATACCCAACCATATCTGGACTTCTCTAAACTTCTTTTTTAAGTCAGAGATGCAGATTAGGGGAACACTGTGGAATTCAAAAGCCCACAACAGTAATATTCCTCATCATAACATAAGTTGTAGGTACTCATATACATTGTCTAATCATGATAATTAATTTGATTATCCACAAAACAGGTTTTGGCAAAGAAATCATGATTTGAATGAGAATGCACAACCTTTCCTATTCACAAACTCACTGATAGGAAGATCTATAGGTTCATGTATTTTGATCACCTCTCACCTCTTATTTTCTTCTCTTGTGCATCTGTGATCTTTAACTGCACACTCAGTGTTTGGTATTTGGCATCCCATAACATTTTCTGTCTGTCACAGATCTCTGTATGTCTAAAATTTGGAAAAAGTAGGGATTTTAATCACTCCCTACTATATCATAATGCATTTCAAAGTGACATTCAACTTTTTCATAATTTCTCGCTTATCTAGCTGAGATACAGCTGCAGAAAGTGTTTTGTCAAAGGACTCACCGAGACCATAAATTCTACATTAATTGTTCCTTGCAAAGAGTGTAAATCACATTTTGACTTGCTTTAGCGAAAGTGCTGGATCAAGATCAGTCTGCACCTAGAATATACTGTGAATATACCAGCGTAGCCTTACAGCTGCAGTATCTGTACTTTTTACTTTCTGAAAATGTCTATTTCTTGTATTTGATTATCTATGAGTTAAAATAAATGACATTTTGATGCAGAGACAGACAATAAGCATTTGATGGGATAAACTTCTCATGACAAGCAATTCATCTTTTTGCCATGTGTTTTCAAAAAAAGGCACATACTGATTTTGTACAAGAAAAAGGTTTAGTTATCTGTCCACAGTTACAAAAAGAAAATATTGTAATCTTTTCAGGTATGAAAGTTAAGTATCCATTCTTATCCATCAACCAATCTAAATTAAATTCTAATTCTAAGAAAAGCTATCCGATTCACAACTGACAAAATGTTTCAGCAAATCAAAAGGATATTCCTTCACTTTTAGATATTACATACATTCATGTAAAATTTAAAACTTAACCTTTTACCAAACAATCCTGTTTTTTCATAACTCTGAGAAATTAAGCTTTTGATAACATTTTGGAAAAAGGAGAAAATACTGATAATCAAAGTTTTTTTTCCTACTTTTCCACAACATTTTCTAACCTTTAGCCATGTTTGTCGTCTCCAACTGCTTTCAATAATGGCAAACCTAAAACTTTGGCGCCTGTTAACCTTTACCACACAATCCCGTGTTTTAACAACCTTTTTAAAAACAATATGGGAAAAGGAGAAAAATGCTGGTAACCAGCAATTTCTCCTTTTCCCATATTGTTTTCTACCTTGTCAGAGACAATTCCGTCATTTTAGCCATCATTTTTTTGTCATCTGGAACAGCTTTGAATTTGGAAGAGTCAAAAATTTTCTTGCGTGGTAAAGAGTTCAAGAGGTAATCCATGTTGAGTATCTGTATTTTAAGGATGTTTTCAGCCAAAATATTTCTCATACCTGTCTGTAAAATCATAATCATGGGGGAAAATAAACTCCCAGCCATGGTTCACCCGTATTCTGGACATCTGTTCTAATATTTCCTTCACATCCTCGCTGGGTAGTTTAATGACAGAGGCTATCTCTTTACGTGTAACACAGCGAGACTGGGTGAATCGCCACATCTGTAAAACATAGTAAACCTTCAATAATTTGAGCACAAAATGGACCAAAGAACGTATTGAAATTCTGCATAATTTGATTAATTGATAGTGTTTCTACATTATTTCAGTCATATCACAGTGACAGCTCACTTATTCATGTATTACTACTAGGCTAGGACTCTGAAGTGTCTTTCCCAAAGACATTCCCACAAAAACCCAGTGCCTCCAGTGAGGCTCCAACCCAGGTTACAAGTCCTACATTTAATACTGAGCCATGCTGGACCCCAGCAAAATTTGAGAATCACTCTGAGTTTTAAGACTTTGTTATACCTCAATACCTTCTGAAACAAATTCACAGTAAATCACTTTGCAAAGATTCTGTGCAGTCTGAATTTGACATACACTGCTTGCCAAATCATCTTAAGTCTTGCTCAGCATTTTAATGGTTAGCATTGTCCAGAGACATCTTCTTTGTCAATAATTTTAATATTCAAACATGAATTATGCACCTTAATTTCTGTTGGTTAAAAACATACAGGTGAGGCTGATTAGAAGTAGATGAATAGCAACAGTAAGCCATGCCACATGAATTTCCCTTTTCTTAAAAGTGTACACTTAATTAATCTTCACTTTACTTTGCCTGTTATTGCATTAATACAACTTTTACCTCTCTGCAGTTGACCGCATTAAAACATTGTGGGAAAAGAATTAGCTGCTCGTTATGCTCCTTTCTACATGTTTTCCATATTGTTTAAAAAACGATTTCCTTTCTAATTTTTCCATGTTCTTGTGATCAGTGACTACGTAATTTGTAGTGGTGAAACGGTTTACCGATTAACCGATTAACCGCGGTCTATTCAAAGAAAAAACCGAAACCGGTTCGAATTTTACCGTATCGGTATTTCTGCAATATGTCAACTTCTCTTAATTGCATCAGAAAGTCTGGTTTTCCCAAAAATTCTGTCAGAAATCGATCGTTTTTCAACTTACAGTTCTAAAGATTTCCGAAAGCGAAAGTTGTTTATTTTTTTCCACAGGCGGTGTCACCGGTGTTTAGGTAAAACTATGACCACATAAAATTCACGACACGAACTCCAAATAAACGTCGAGCTTTAATGCTTTTGGATCAATGGAGTTTGTATGTTATTCATTTCTTATAACTCTGCTCACACTTATTTTTGCGTTTTCCAGTAGTTAAGCGGCAAAGTATTAGTGTTAGTGCAGTAAGCAACTGAGTAAGTTAGTGCATCGCACTGTCTACTCTGTTGAGCCATGTCCCGAAGTTCGGTATAGTAGCGCTGGTTTTTATATAAACAAGTACGCTTTTGAAGAAAAAAAAATGGCAGACGAAAATCGTCGAGATAGTGAGTGTTAAAGACCAGTCAATTTCAGTTTGTTTTTATTTGTTCATGCGAAACAATTGCTTTTTAGTTCATTATCTTGAAAGAATGGAAGAGTTCCAAGCACATGTACTAGTTTTCTTTATCACCTTTTGAGCATATGCTACCCTAATAGTGACTACAAGTGGTCAGATATGCTAAATGCCAGCATATACAGCATATTGCAATACGTATTGCAATACGGGTCAGCCGTATTGCAATATATTGCAATACGCTTTTTACCGTATTGTTTCACCCCTAGTAATTTGTAAATGCTTCTAATCGGTCTAAGAATAACACTTAAGGGATATATAATAACTCATAACATCATACATACCAGAAAATCTCTGCCTCTGCAAAGAAGTTCAGAAGATATCCCACTGTTTGGACTACATGCTTCTTTGGGATACAAGATCTCACTGAAAAAGGGGAATAAATTTTGTTGAGGTTATAATCATTGGATCAGGACCAACAAAACTACAGGCATTACTCATTACCTCTCTTGAAAACATCCTCCGAAAAAAAGTGATGATCAAAATGAATTAAAATTTTGACACATAATTGCAAATGAAAAACATCATGGTGAAAAAAAGATAATTATGGTTGATATCTCCTTTTGTCACAAAGCTTGCAACAGAAGTATGTTGAATGATAAAAAAAAAACTAGAGCTATCACTAAACGTGATCATACCCCCCAACAGCTCCTTGTCACAAAACAGATTAATGTCACAGGAATGCAAAATAAGTGACTGGAGAGTCAATGATGAGAAAAAGAGCGGACAAGAAATTTCATGAAAGGGCCATAACTCAGTGAAAAATCAATGAACCATAACCAACATTTCATATGCACATCTCTGCTTGATACTGAGTCTACCTGTGAAGTTTGAATAAAATTCGTCCAGTAGTTTATAAGAAATAGAGCGGACAAAAAGCTACAGACCGACCGACCGACGGACGGACGGACCGACGGACCGACCGACAAGCTGACTCCTATATACCCCCCAAACAGAGTTTTGGGGGGTATAAAAATTGTCTGCAGGTTATATTCAGTTTACTCCTTACCAAGTGACAAAATCATAGACTTGTCTAAATTCAAAGCATTTGCAGACGACAAATTAAAGGTGTATTAAATGACTGATATTATCTCTAAAAGGGTGGAAACATTGTGAGAAAAGGAGAAAATGCTGGTTACCAGCATTTTCTCCTTTTCCCACAATGCTTTCAAAGCCCTTCTCCTTCAGGTCTTTGAGACTCAGGATAAAGTGATAAAGGGTTAAGAATGTGAAATAAGTCAAAGCTGCTTCCTCAGTCTTAAAACTTAGGGAATAATCAGCCTCAAGGCAAACACTGAAACCATGTGGGCCACTGAGGCTGTCATGCTGCTGTGAAAAATCATCAATGGGATGAAGATTTGCTTGAATGGTGTGTTGTTCCATTTTCAACAATATTTCAGTCAAATCACTATATCAGCTTGCTTAATCATGACTTTCCTTGGTTTCACCAGTACTAAGCTATAGTTCTGCTGTGCTTTGCCTGAGGGCATTTCCATATGACTAGGGCCACTGACAAATTTTTTTCCTATCACAAGTCCAGTATCTTTACTTCTAAGCCACAGTAAATCCCAATGAAGACAATTGAAAAGGATTCCACTCAACTTAAGAAAAAAACTACCTTTTCACAACCCAACAGCCCTGTACTAAAACAGCTACATTCTGTAAAGCCCTCAAGGTCGAAACAAGATCAGTGCCTGGGGGAAGTAACTGCATCAGTTGACCAAATCTGATAACCTTTGCTGGAATCAAATACATAAAATGTGAAAATGTCAGACAAACTACAAAATATCTATCTTAAGAAAAAATCCATAATTTTAAATTCACGTTTTAACCCTTTACCACACAATCCCAAATCTGAACAACCCTGTGAAAGAAGCTTTTTGAAAAAATTATGGGAAAAGGAGAAAATGCTGGTAACCAGCATTTTCTCCTTTTCCCACAGTGTTTTCTACCCTATCAAAGACAGAATCATCATATCAGCGATATTTAGGTTGTCCTCTGGAAATGCTTTGAATTTGGTTCCGTCCAAAATTTTGTCGTTTAATAAAGATTTAAGGCTCATAACATTTTGTGGAATATTGAACTCTACATTTGTGGTACTACTGTTTCAGACTTTTGATTTGTCTGGGGGAAAGCTCATGCTACTTTCAACAGTATTTCAGTAATGTTACTGCAACATGTCACTCATTCCTTTATTTCTGGGGTTTCACAACTAGTCGCTTGAGGCCCTGTGGTGCCTAGCCAGAGGATACTCCCATTTGACCAGAGTCACAATTTGAAATCAAACAAAGATTTTCTCATTAAATATCCAACACCATCAGCCTTCTGATATGATGACAAAATAAAGTAAAATCTAACATAATAGGTCAGTTGGCAACTAGACCTAGTATTAAAATTATGGAGAAAAGCATCATGATAAAGTTTTTGGACAGTTGTAGCAGACTGCTGACTTAGACTACTAGTATATAAGACAGACACTAGACTACTACTGATAAAAAAAATCATCTTGAAAACTTTGTGCTCAGCTTAGTCAAAAGACAGGCTGTAGTAGTATGGTTTTTATTTAAAATTGAGAAAGATATGATTTCTTTTTCTGTTAATAAATGTCTGAGCCCATGACAGTCAGTCAATTAGTATCTTTTACCCTGATGCAGATTCAACTGACAAAAACATCTTCGTCCCTGATGCAGATTCAACTGACAATAATGTCTTCGTAACAGATAATTATTTTCACCAGCTGTCTATCAAAGATACCGTATGACTGGATCTTTTTGCGGCAACATATTATTTGCGGAATTTTGCAGGTGGTGTCAGACCACAAATTTTAAATGCGCATATAATTATTGATTTTCCCCCTACTGTCTCTCTTAAAAGCAGACCACCCGATAGTAACTACACTGTGACCGATTATTGATTTTTACCCCACGATAAGGTACACCTGTGTAATTATAGGTAGACAAAGACTAGTTGTATTACACGCTATCGATTGATTTTATCAGTTTTTATCAGTCTTTGTCAGTTTGTGTATTGAAAAAAAATAAAAATGGCATTGCTAAAATATTTAGTACGGAAAGGTCTGCCAGACCCTGACGGACCTTTAGCTGAAGTTCTATCACCCCAGGGAGGTATCAGACTGTGATTCTGTTGTTTGAGATTTAACGAGTGCTTTAAAAGAAACACAAATGACTATAGCTGTTCGACAACCCACTCTTCGAGGGACTCTTTGAGTAAGAAGTGTGTTCAATACCTGAAGTTGTTCTTAAAAAAAAAAAAAAAAAAAAATAGAACGTACCTCAGATTAAGAAACCGCAAAAATTAAATGTGCAAAATTAGTTGTACCATTTTTGGCCCCAAACCACAAAAATTTGCACCTGCAAAAATAACCAGTTATATGGTGTCAATAACTCAATGTTTATTGGCGAGTTAGAGACCTATCCTGGGAAAGACTTTTGGCTATGTCAAAGATACAAACTTGAACCTCTGGACAACCAGTCCTGTTCCTTACCACTGTACAACAAGGGAACCCCTTACACATGTTATATATGATATACATAGAGAGAAGATAACTGTATGTACCATTTGTAAGTAGAGCTTTCACTTGATCATGAAGTGGCATGGATTTCAGTTGAGTTAAAGATAATACATTACTTGGCATGGCTGGTTTCTCCCTGAAAAAGACAGAGTAATGAAAAAAAAAGTCACAGATACAGACCTGACTTCTCACCAAACAATCCTATGTTATAAAACTAGAAGGAAGATTAAAAAGGGAAGAAGAAGGCTTAAAAAAGCATTGTGGGAAAAGGAGAAAATGGTGGTTACAACAATGTTTTCTATCCTTTTAATACCAATTTCATCATATTAGTCAAATACAGTTTATTATCTGCCTTGATTCACACGATCTTGGTTGAAGTTCAAGAGTAGATAGCAATGTAACAGCTTGTAATATATGCCTAAACACTGGTTCTGTATTACTGCAGAGTGAGCTTAGCCTGGGTTCCAGTCCACTCATATTTTCCTTTTCTATCATTCCAATGTTACATTTTCATAACAACAGAAGCAATAAAAACATAGCTGCCAAGGATGAATAGCATAGCCAATTAGGAGAGCATGGTACTAGTAATTACAAAATTATTACTGCCTGGACTCAGGCTATAATGAGCTATCATTTGTACCTTAACTCTTTACCAGACGACAAAATTCTAGATCAGTCCAAATTGAAAGCTTTTGCAGACAACAAATTAAATGTGACTCAAAAACTGAAATTTGTTTTGGGAAGCAGAGAAAACATTGTGGGAAATGCAGAAAATGCTGGTTACCAGCATGTTTTCAAAAGGCTTCCTCCTCAGGGTCATTAAAACTCGGGATTGTGTGGTTAGAGGTTTAAGGAATCTTGTTTGCAGGGCTATGGTAACTACCTTTGTCAACTTTTATATGACTGATGTAGGATTAAAATATAAATTCTTTAATTTAACTATTTGCATAACTTAGGCTACTTTTATAATTTTAACTCATTCTCTGATATCATGACACATTATCCCTGGGATGGCTTTCTTCATTTGGCAGATCACCACTTTTGAAAACAATGAGGAGAAAGAAGAGACTGAGAAATATTTGACAAGAATATCTTCCATGTCTGCTCCAAGTTAGTTTCAGAATCAAGAAATGAGATAGACAAATTATCATAGATCTAAAGTGGAAAGCTTTTGAAACAATTATTTGAAAAGGAAAAGGTACTGGATGCCAGCATTTTCTCCTTTTCCAACAATGTTTTCCATCCTTTCGAAGTCAAATCCAACAAATGAGTCACAGTAAATTTGTCATCTGCAAATGCTCTGATCTTTGACAGGTATAAAATTTTGTTGTTTCGTAAAGCCTGAAACTGAAAAACCTGGCAGAAAATCTAAACAAGCATTTGATAATAAAAAAGGCAGAAAATACCAGTATATCTCATGATACAAGTAACTTACTCTTGAATTTCATTGACCTGAGATGTTAGCATATTGAGATATTCCACACAATCAACATGAAACTCATTGCTAACTTCCTTGTTTTCTGTAATCAACATGTTGCGGGCCCTTTCTGCTCCATAACTCTGTATAACGAGAAATTGAGTTGAAATCTTTTTCATTTATCATATTTTTCATAAAACCTAACTTAACACGAGCACCACATGTGGAAGCCATCGCTTGATTGTTAGAGAAAATTCTAAGTCAAAAATGGCACATAATTGTATCAAAGAATTATCATCAAATTGAAAACTAATGGTTAACTTTCATAAACACCAAAGTTAAAGCACTTTGATGAACTGAAACTTGTTTCTTCTTTTAATTTAAAATTCATATAATAATTTGGTTGTGAATGGCTAGATTTAAAGCCTAACTATTAACAATTAATATCCTATCCTAATTACCCTCAGGGTAAAGGCTTCTAAAAAAGTTATAGAAAAGGGAGATTGGCATTTTCTCCTTTTCCAAAAATAGTTTCTATCATTTCAAAGACAAATCCCATCATTTTAGCCACATTCATCTGTTGTCTGCAAATGTTCTAAATCTGCAAGTCTAAAATTTTGTCCTATGATAAAGGATTAACCTCTATCATATCTCATAAACATAGAGCTGATTACCGTAGTTATCACATAAATTTTATAGCCATGTCCCCGTTTCTTTGAATTTTGACCCCCAAATTTTCAAAATGACCCCCAAAATTTATATGTGTGCCTTCTTTTATCCATTTGAAGGGGGTCAAATGACCCCCAAATTAGAAAGTCAAGGGAAAACCCTGTACATGTGGTCATTCCTAAGGGCACCATAATTATCTGAAGACCTTCTGTAGATCTATACCTAAGATTTAACTCTTTACAAAATGACAAAATTCTAGACCCATCCAAACTGCAAGCCCTTCCAGGCCACAACTCAAGTGGCTAAAATCAAGGTATTTGTTTTTGATAGGGTAGAAAACACTGTGGGAAAAGGAGAAAATGCTGTTTACCAACATTTTCTCCTTTTCCCACAATGTTTTCAAAAGCTTTCTTTGTCATGGTCGTTAAAAGTTGGGATTATGTGGTAAAGGGTTAAGTCTTGGTCATGAAATACAATTTGGTAACCAGTCTCTTTTCCCTATGCACTGACTACCAGGACAAAAGCATCCCAGCAAAAAAGGAAACTAGAGGCGCTTGAGCGCCTGTATCGCTCCACAGGCCTGATATTTCTATAATGGCGAAAAGAAGTTTTTAACAATTACCATTCAATCCTGCATTTTAGCTCACTAAAGAAAAAAGGTATGGAAAAAACTTGTGAGAAAAGAAGAAAAAAATGGTAACCAGCATTTTCTTAGTTTCCCACAATAATTTCTATCCTTTTTTATATATGTCTTACTAATTTGAAGATATGTTGTCTGCAACAGGTCCTTTCACAAACCATATTGGATGGGCAAACATCTAAATATAGAAAATATGTCTTTCTCAGGGTCGTTAAAAGTTGTGATTGTGTGGTAAAGGGGTAATCTAAAAGAACAGCTAGGAGGGCAAATGAATGAATGTTATAGCAATATAGATCAACTTACATCAATACACCAGATAGAATGAAATATGCTGGCATACAATGAACACCTAATCCCTAATAATCAACTTTTCACAGTTAGAATGTCTTCTGTGGCAAACAACACAAAATGGTCTACAAATGCATTTACATAAATCAAATATCCTGCTCCAGGGCACAGATTAATTCTGGTGTACTGAAGTTGCGGGATCAGTTTGACTGGATAACATTAATGCCTTATCACAAATGTAAAGCCCTGTCCCACTGTGTACCAGGTCACCAGGATTTACACCCCTTCTCTGTCCACTCTGCATTTACTCATTAGTAGGTCAACAAACCTTTACCAGAACTAATAAAAGTGCAGAGGTTCTCTTGTTCTATATCAAAAGGACTATAAAGTACCTACAACATGGGGGTTTTGTTATTAAAATACTTTTTCTTTTTTATCTTGGCATGGTTACTCAGGCTTAGTAATAAGGCAAAATTGAAAAGCTCAAGTTGTGAAAGGTGCTCAAGCTTTTATCTTATTTATGGCCAGTGATATTTCATTACTAGTACTAACTAATAGCATATCATTGGAGTAAATTGTGATCTTAATACCAAGGAAAATGTGTGGGCTTAAATAGGACAGCCCTGACTAGGTCAAGTCAATCCAATTTTCTTCCTTTTTCTTTGTTAGTCGATAAAACTAACACAATAAATAGTTTTGGAGAAGAACATTTTTTTGAAATATAAGCCTTGTCTATAAAAAAATGTGTTTTTAGGTGTATCATTTTTTTCAAAGGAATTTGGTATACAACCACCATAGAAACAATTTGGCAGACAACCACCATAGGAACTTACCTGCAAAACAACAATGAAGTCCAATGAATAGTTTTAGAGAAGAAATTTTTCAAAGATTTTACTTTATACCATAAAAGGAAAATGAGTCTCCCATAAAAGCCATGTTTTTTGACAGATCATTTTTTTTTAAAGGAATTCTGTAAACCTGTATCTAAGGAACATTCCTGCAAAATAATAATGCTATCCAAATAGCGGTTTGGGAGGAGAAGATTTTTAAAGGTTTTTTACTTTGGTTGCCATGGCAACCAGAATTCTTCATGGAACACAATTATTTGAAGGAATTTGAAAGAGGACCACCAAAGGAACATTCCTGTGAAATTTGGTAAAAATCCAGTCAATAGTTTCTGAGGAGAAGTTTTTTAAAGAAAAAGTTTACGGACGCACGCACGGACGAACGGACGGACGGACGGACGGACGCACGACGGACACAACGCCATGACAATAGCTCGCTGGCCTTCGGCCAGTGGAGCTAAAAATGACCTGTGTCCTACTTTCCTTGTCCACAAGCTGAAATGAGAACCAGTTTTCATGGATTTCAAAAAACTATTGGCACTCAAGCTTGTGCACTGACAGGCGACAAAAAAAAAAGCCTTTCTTACAGAAAATGGGGTCCCAGCTCCCACAAGGGGAGAGAAGACGTAACCTGTTTCTGGGCCAACTATGTAAACTCTACCTGATTTGACTGCTGAAAATACATTCCACTGATGATAATCAGACTACATGTTTTGTGCAGTCTGATCTTGATCTCTATCACCCACAAACCCCCCGTTTTCCCCTATAGCACACAAAATCCCAAATCTAAGCCATCCACAACCACCCCTGTTTGCCCCTATGACATTGACAGGGTTAAGTAACACAGCTAAATCTTACATGAATATTTTCATATCTGAGTGGTATCCAGGACTCTTCCTCCTGCTGCTTTTGTATATGATTGAATGATGCTAGCCTTCTGGCCTTGGCTGTTTCCGTTTCTGGTCGCACAAACTGTACAGTAACAGCCTGTGCCTCTTCTTCCCCTTCATCTTGCGATGAATCACCTATAAACATGAGCCACACTCTGTGAAAAGGGAGCTTAATGCATCTGCAAAAAGTATCGATCAAGGTCAGTCTGCACAGGCTGACCTGGGTTGAAAACTTTTGCTGTTGTTCAATTTCCTGAAAGTCCAAGGACCAGTTCACCTCATGATTCATTCAAGTGTCAGACAAAATGGATTTTATGGATCCATAATTATGTGATGACTTGCTTGGTGTCATGCATCATGGAGATGCATTAAGCCCCCTTTTGCAGTGGCCTAGTACATATGGTTCAGAAAGTATTAAAAGAAAAGGACCATAACTTATTTGAAGATCCCTCTTACAGCTCTACCTTTTAAGCCTCTTGAGATCTTTTAGTGTTCTTTAACTGTTTACAAAACAACACAATTTTAGATTAGTCCCTATTAAAAACATCTGCAGACAACAAAATAAATATGTCTGAAAAATAAAAATTTGTTTTGGGAAGGGTAGAAAACATTGTGGGAAAAAGAGAAAATGCTGGTCACCAGCATTTTCTCTTTTTCCCACAATGTTTTCAACAATGTTTTCAAAAGGATTTCTCTTCAGGGCTGTTAAAACTCATGATTGTGTGGTAAAGAGATAACCCTTAACCACACAATCCCAACTTCAAACAACCCTGAGGAAGAAGGCTCTTGAAATCATAGTGGGAAAACAATGCTGGTAACGAGCACTTTCTCCTTTTACCACAATGTTTTCTACTCCATGACAGACAAATCCCATATTTTGAGTTACATTTAACTTGTTATCTACAAATTCTTAGAATTTGGACAAGTCTAAAATATTGCTATTTGGTAAAGAGTTAACTTTTGACCTGCTGGAGCAACTTTGTTCACTAGTGAAAATCAAGGTAAACTAAGGTTTAGTAAATTAGCCCTGCTCTAAGAAAAGAAAGTTTAATGCATCTGCAAAAAGTACCAGGCTGACCTGGGCTGAAAGTTTTATGATATGGGTCAATTTACTACATTTCCATGGACCATTCTACCTCATGATTCAGTTGTTAGAAAAAACGGATTCTATGGATCAATAATTACATAATAACTTGCTTGGTATAATGCATCATTGGAATTCACTGATCTTTTGCTTAAGCACTGCTCAAAAAAATTCATGTAAGGATTGTCACAGTAATTTCTATTGCCTGAATCTTTTATAAGTCAAACACTGAAAAACATGCGGTCCAGTCTCTAGTATTCTTTTGAGATGTTCTAATTACAGCTGCCTTGAAACTGCAATGCCAGGGATCTTATCAACCAACTGTACTAGTTGTACTCTAATTGTAAATTCCAAAACTTGGTAACTGTGGAATTTAGAATAGGGAAAGAATGGTTGTTGAACATGGCCCCTGGATTTTTCTTACACAACACAAATTTTCACTCTATCTAACTAACATTCTAAAAGCAATAGAACTCATAACTATCCAGCAGAATACAGCATACCTCCCTCCATCTCAGCTGCTTTCTTGTCAATTTTGACATCAGCTTTGTCCAGGTAATCAAAGCTAGGTTTCATCTGTAGCTGAGCATGTGATGGACTGATATACAGTTCCCCTGCAAGTAAACAGAATGTCCATCACTGACATGCTACTGACCAGTGTAACCTCAATAGTTCAAATCTGAAGATGACTGGGAAATGGTTTTCATGATCTGCATTTACGAGTTAGTGAAAAATCCGATATAACTTCAATGCACTGTCAAATGATAACAAAAATATTTATATATTTGAACATGGAAAAAAATGTTTGTTTATTGATTTCCATATTCCTTCCCATTCCTAAGGCAAATTACTACATGGTCAAATAATTAACTTACAACTGTACAGTATACAATATAAAAATCCCTTTCTGAATAAGATTCTAAGTATTATTACACACCTTCAACTTGTAAGGGACATGCCAGATGGTTCTGATCAAGATCAGACACACCAGAACAAATAATATCTTCTATTCCCACATTTTCAAAAGCTTTCTGCTGCATGCAATAAACGCTTTATAAAAAACAATACAGTGTTTTAACAACCATGGGGAAGAGGACTTCTAAAAACATTGTGGCAGAAAGAGAAAATGTTACAATATGGGAAAAAGAGACAATATTGGTCAACAGTATTTCTCCCATATCCTACCACTTTTTCACTCTTTCAAATACAAACATTTGAGCCTCTGATTATTTATTGTCTGCAAGTACTTTCATTTCAGACAAGTCTACAAGTCTGTTGTCTGGTAAAGATTTAACTAATTTGTGAGGAAAAGAATGATCTGAATTATCCTCTTAACCCTTTAGCAAACAACAAAATTTTAGCCTTGTCCAAATTGAAAGCATTTGCAGACGACAATTTCAATGTGGCTCAAATGGTGCAATTTTTTTTCATAGGGTAGAAACCATTGTAGGAAAAGGAGAAAATGCTGGTTACCAGCATTTTCTCCTTTTCCCACAATGTTTTCAAAGGTTTCTTTCCCTGGGTCGTTAATAGGTGGCATTATGCTGTATAGAGTTAATGTCTCAACACACAACTGTTATAAGATGAAGATATATATAGCCTCGTTTTCTCATTTTTGAAACTGTAGTATCAACAATGTGACAATAGGTAGTCAGCAGCTGCTTCTAAGCTTATATACCTAGACAACAAAGTTTTAGACTTGTAGAAATTGAAAGGATTTGCAGGCATCAAATTACACATGGCTCGAAACTTATTGTTGAATGGATTAAAAACATTGTGAGACATATGGATACAATGCTGGTTACCAGCATTTTATTTCTCCCAAAATGCTTTTAAAAGCCTTCTTCCTCAGGGTCTTTAAAACATGGAATTGTTCGCTAAAGATTTTATTTGAGACATATGAAGGCGCTTGATATCATAACTTCTTGGAAAATAAGAGAATGACAGCTGGTACTAAAGACTGAAAGCATAAACATGTGCATGTACTAACTCTTTACCAAACGACAGAATTTTAAACTGGTCCAAATATTCCCTCAATATTTTCAAAAGGCTTCTTTTATAGGGTCATTAAAGGTCGGGATTGTGTGGTAAAGGGTTAATTCAACCCATATTCAGCAATGCTGTATTTTATACATACCTTGTTTATAGTAAGCAACAGAATATCTATTTGCATCGTCTGCAGCAATTGGACAGGAATCAATAACTTGTTTATCCATCATACCACTGAAATGGAAAAAGAAATGATGAACAAAACTTTAAAAAACTCACCAGGTGTTTGAGCTAGAACAAGAGCACCACATGCATGTGCCACGTTCGGCTGCAGATGCTTCTTCTTTAATGAAATTTCTATGTTGAAAAGGGGTATAAGTCTGTCAAAAGTACTTTGATGGTTAAGAACTTAACCAAATATCTTCAGTAATAACAAGGATATAATAAAATGTCGAAATGTGGAAATTCTAAGTTGAGAAAGGGGTATAACTCTTTCAAAAATACTCTGATGGTTACCTTCTCGTGTTGTATAGGTTCCACTTTTGATAATTAATAGCCTGTCAAAATCAGAGATATTATAAAATGTCAAAGTTTTCGCACAACGATGCAGATGACAACGCCATGGCTTTCTTCAAAAACAGTCGAGCTAATAAAAACAGAAGTTTCATGAGGACCTTGTATGTTTTAGTGTAAAGGGGACCAGGTATAACAAATCAAGATGGTAATGGTATCAGAATAGTGCTCACTCTGATAGTAATAGTATCATGAGTCATCTTTGAGGGCCTAATAATCTGGAGAATTTCCTGTGTTTCTGACAGAATTCAAGCTATTGGTTATGTAAACTAACACAGCAAGCTCTATGAAAGCAGACCTCGAGTGTGGACTTTATTATGGACTGATAGACAAACAGAAACCCCACACCATAAAATACCTTTCCTTCTATCATATATGTTGTATCCGTAAATCAAGCAGGTCAGTAAAACTATCAGTTGCTTCAAAATGTAACTATTAAACCTTTACCACACAATCCTGACTTTTAATGACCCTGAGGAAGAAGCCTTTTGAAAACATGGTAACCAGCATTTTCTCCTTTTCCCACCATGTTTTCTACCCTATGGAAGACAGAAATCATCATTTGAGCTACATTTGTCGTCCGCAAATGCTTTCAATTCGGTCCCGTCCAAAATGTTGTTGTTTGGTAAAGGGTTAAACAGATAAAACTATGCACCTCAAACAACATGCTAACGTAGCATATTTACCTTGAATAAAATGAAGTACCATCTGGATTTCTACCATCAACATTAATGGCTATCTGCTCTCCTTTACTTGCCGCATAATGTCTACTGTTTGTATTGAGGCCCACTTCTACCTGCAGCTGGTATTGGAAGAAAACAAATAAGCATGCCTTGCCATTGTTCTCTGGGAATACTCTCTTTTTTCTATCATATACCATACCCCTCAGCAAATTGTGGAAAAAAGATAAGTCATCAGCCATAGCTAGTAACAGCCTTTGATCTGGACACAGATACATGTACGTAGCTGGTGACAAAGTTTATAAGTAGCAATGGATTAGTTGCAGCTGCAATCAACTGCAGTTAATTGCATGAATAAATGTAACACATATTGCTTCTAAAAAGTGGGTTTTATTGGTGAAAGGCTGAATTCCATGAAATCTTTATGTTGTCAAATGGATGTGTTTAATCTCTATATAAAGCCAATAATTTTACTTCTTCAGCAATAACCGTATACACTTTCTTTAGTATATTTTTTGTATCTTTGTAAAATCGAAAGAACAAACACATTGAACAGTTAGAGAGAACCCACACCATGACATAGGCTCTTCTGTCTCTGTCACCTACAATTTCTATGATTACAATACATTTGACCTGAATATGAGTGTTTAAACAAAATTGAGTAATTATCAGTCTAAAAAAAGAAAAGAGTTTTAAAAACCACTGTGGGAGGAGAAAATGCTGGTGTCATCATTCTGTCCTTTTCCCGCAATGTTTCAAACCCTTTTAAGACAAATCCCAGCATTTGAGGACTTTTTTTTTTTGCAATCTGCCATTGCAATTTAGATGTAAAAAATGATGTCATTGGCACAAGCTCTTTTTTAATTTGTGGTAAATGCTGTTTTCAATGGCATCATGACAGATCTAAGCAGCTGGAGGCAACAAAGTATGAGCCAGCACTTTACACAACTCTTTCCAAGCTGCATTTGATAGATAATGCACACAAATCTTAACTCTTTACCAAATAACAAAATTTTAGACTTGTCCAAGTTGAAAGCATTTTCAGACAACAAAACGAATGTGACTCAAATTTTGAAATTTGTGTTGGGAAGGGTTGAAAACTGTGGGAAAAGGAGAAAATGCTTTCAAAAGCTTTCTTTCTCAGGATTATTAAAAGTCGGGATTGTGTGGTAAAGAGTTTAAGTGAAACAATCAACCAAGAGAGAAAAATTGTTCTTGCTCCAAAGACTGTCCTCAGATGCCGAAAAACATTTTGATTAAGCTGGGATTCAAAAATGAAACCCTTTAACTTTTTGTATTTCCCTGTTACTCAGATACAAGACCTACGGTGCATGAGCCCTTATATATCCTTACCTTCTTCTGGACAGGCTTAACCTTTGCTGATAAAAGATCAACACCATCATATGTCATGTATTTAGGTCTAACTGGATACTGGAATACAATTAAACAACAATTCAACACTTTTCTCCCTAGAATTCTTATTATCACTAGCACAGGTACACTTTGGAAAAGAGAGAAGCCTAGGACAAAAAGAGTGGTATCAAAACTGTTCTTTACTAAAGGATTTAAACAGTATCATGTCTTGATGGGACAATTCTAATGACTACATACAATATAGGTTTTAGTGAGGAAAAATGTTTACATGATTTAAATACACAAGAAATACCTCAACTTAATATGTTCAGATTCTCTGATAATAAGACATCTTTGGCGAGAATTTAAAGCAAAATGATTTGATTCAGTACCTACAATTATTACAGATAACCCGAGTACTGACACATTATTTTTCTACATTCACTGTGCATTCAAACTAAGGCCAAAACAAAATATATCTGTGCTTTTTTGTAACTAAAAATTGGCATACCAAATGGCCAATCCATTGTTAAATTTGAAATAAATCAGCTGGAATAAACTTAGAGCATTAACATAACCCTAGTTACTTCACACATCGGTGTCATTAACACCTGACTATCCGAATATACATACACTTCTGATAACATCATAAACTTCTGGCTAAACAAAATTTGTCAAGTAACTTGGAAAAGCTTTGCAGATACATCCATACAGCCAGAGAGAAAACCACAGTAAAAATTTGAGTTTGTAGAATGGTTCAAAATTTAGTCAGCAGAGTAAACACAGATAAAATATCAATATATTATATTGTGCAAGGGATAAATACATATATAAGAAATCTTTTAGAACCTCATACATCACAACAGTGATTTCTTTGTGGTGCCCCCCCCCCCCCCCGAAAATAAAATGCATTTTCTATCTGTCGTAACCCATGCAACCTTGCAAGCATCTGGGGCAACATTTGGCATGAAGACACAAGAATGATTATAGTTTGATAAAATAAAGATGAAATTGGTTAAAAATTGCTGTAAACAAGTACAGATATGTCTTCAACAAAGTGAAAAAATCGAAGAACACTGTCCAATATTAACCATGAATGGTATTTAATAACCAATTTAATAACCAAATGAATCGTGATTGGCAGTAAAATTGATATTCTGCATTAACTCTTTACCAGACAACAAAATTTTAGCCTTGTCTAAACTGAAAGCATTTGCAGATGACACTTTCAACGTGGCTCGAATGGTGCAATTTTTCTTTGATAGGGCAAAAAACATTGTGGGAAAAGGAGAAAATGCCACATTTTCTCCTTTTCCCATAATGTTTTCAAAAGGTTTCTTTCCCAGGGTCGCTAAAAGGCGGCACCGTGCGGTAAAGGGTTAAATATGGTGGTTTTCTCAAATGGCAATTGATTCACAGTCTGCAATGACTAAAACCCAGACAGTAATGTTATTGTCATACTCGAAAAAAATTTATGTCATTTTACCTCTATTAATTGCCCCCAGGCTTTCAAAAGAAGCAATATGAGATGACTGAAGAATCAGAAGTGTTTCCTGGTGTAACATCTGAAGACAAGGGATCACCTTAACAACAATTACCATGACATAGTAATATAGATCAAAGGGATATAAAGAGAAAAGTAGGCCAAGCAATAGTAAAATAACACTTTTGTATCAACTGTTTATACAGGAAAGGATGATAAAAATAACTTTCAAAACATTAGAAACTAGAACACATTTATAATGTGGAACAAAAACTTTTTTTTCCTACCTACCCACCCTAATTATCAAAAGTAGGTAATGGGAACCACTTATTAATTTGTTTTGGCCTTATCATAATTAAACCTTTATCTAACAATCATATCTTTTTTACAATGCTGAAAATGATGTCTGCTGAAATCCTAGGAAAGGAAGGAAATGCTAATGAAAACAATTTTTTTCTACCCTATCAGACGTTCCCATCATTTGAACAACAGTCAATTAGTATTCTACAAAATTCTTTCAATATAATACAGGTTTAGAATTTTTCCCTTAGTTACAGATGTCTAAAACAACATATAAAGATCAACGCTTTATCCATCAATCTCATGTTCCAATGGAAAAAGGCTTTTGGGAGCAAAGTTGGAAAAGGACAAAATGCTTCCCCACAATGTTTCCTGCCCTGTTAAAAATAGATAACATGGTTTAAGCCACACTTTTTCATCAGCAGATACTTTTCATACCTGCATCTTATAATACCAAAAGAAATTACCTGAAGCAAATACAGGTTGTTTGCTAGAGCCTTTGATAAATGTACATTTACCTGAAAAAGAAACAGGTAAATTTTGTTTATGGCATGTAATATAAAATTTATAAGACAAGTGGGGCTTGTTATTTGATTGATTTTAAATATGGTGTTTAACACCATTTTTAACATTATTTCAGTTATATTGCAGAAGCTGGTTGAAGAAGATTTGGACCCAAGAAGATTCTGCCCAATGCAAAAAGTAGAGAAAATATTCGGACCCAAGATTTGGCCCATGTGGGAAAGCAGCCAGTGGCTTGGGAAGAATGGGCGAATCTGGAATTGTTACAGTATACATGTAACAGTAAGTGAAAACAACAATATCAATACAAAGAACGTATTCTAAAATTGGGGTCAATTTTTCCTTTTTATTTGGCCAAATCTTCTCCTATGTGGTAAGCATGGTCAAAACAATGAACAGCGGTGAGAGAGGAATGAATCCTGGCATAATTGCTATCATCAATCCTCAGAGAGAAATTGGACAAGCTGGGAATTCAAACCAGAAATCCTCTGTCCTCAAGTCCTATATGTTACTGACTGCACTACCAGGGCTTAGTTTGTGGTTTGTTGTAAAGATAAATATACATCAGAAGAAAGTTTATAGGAGTGATGACAGGGGAAGCTCAATACCGTAAAAATGTGAGGTGACACAAAAAAAATGCCACCCATATAGTCATTCATAAAAGTTTAACTATTGGGACGACAAAGAAGCTTTGAGAGGGATGGTCAATGGTTTCAGCAGGATGGTGCTACTGCTCACACTTCAAATGAAACTTTGCAATGGCTCAGACAACGTTTTGGAGATCGCCTCATCAGTTGGAGGTGTGAAATTGAGTGGGCACCACATTTGCCAGACTTTAACCCTCCAAATTTTTATCTCTAGGGTTATCTCAAAGATAATGTATATGAGAACAATCCTCAGACAATCCCAGAACTAAAGAGAGCCATTACAGGTAGGATAAGAAGAATATAAGTGGAAGAATGTGTTTGGGTTATGGACAATTTCACGAATCGTATTCATGTGTGTTTACGTCGCCATGGGGCTCATCTAGAGCATATTGTGGAAAGAAAATGACTCAAAAACTGTGTGGAATTTAAGCCTGAAATTTTGTGCAAAGTTTGTGCATAAAGTGAAGTTTAACTACAATAAATTTTTTGTTGTTTGCTGTAGCATTGTTACTTTTATTAAATTTTTTATGGGTGGCATTTTTATTTTGTCACCCTGTACTTCTGTAACAAACAATTTTACAACTTAAATATCTAAAGTTATGTGTAAAAACATTGTTAGAAGCGAGATAGTATAAAGTCGCCATCTATAAAAAGAGAAAGCCAATTTTGACAACTCTGGTTTTCCAAAAATTAAGGGTCCCATGGCATCACTTCAGCAATATTCTTTGCCTCCCTGGGATATTAACTGATATCAACTTTCCTTTGAGAAACCCTAGAATAACTAAAACAAAAAGCAGGTCTCAGAAAACAAAATGACAGTTTATGATTTTCCAGGTAATTATTTCTAATGGGGCACTCAAATATTACAGTCTAAATCAAGATAACAGTGATGGAGATTAACAGGCTTTAAATTCTAAACTAGAGGCCATTGAGGGCCTGAAATCGCTCTACTGGCAGTGATTTTGCTTTTTATCTAGCATACATTATGAATTCATGATGCAAAAAGGTGAAAGACAAACATTCCCCCCCCCCCTCAAAAAAAGTGGTGTTGTTGTAACTGGGCTTGAACCCACTCAGAAAGCAAAAGTAATGAAAGCAAAAATATGCATGTTGAATTCAACAAATAGTGAAAAAAAAATTGATGTACAATTTCTCAAAACCAACTGTTTGGAATCCAGCCAAATTTGATTGGGTTTCAGCACTCATTGTATTAAACAATCCCTGTAAATTTCAAAGAAATGTGACTAAAAATATGGACCGTGTTGAGTAAACAATACTAAGTCTTCAAATGGCTGCTTTTCCTAAATTGATTGCTAGATTTTCTTCATTTTTAATAGAGTTCAATCCCTTGATGACACAAACAATCTTCGCAAAGTTTTAAAAGAACTGGATCTAAAATGCGGACTAAATTGCGTAAACAAGAAATGTAAATTTTCAACTTTAAATAGCTCCTTTTCCCATACTGATTGTTGAATGTTTTTCAAAATCAATAGGGTTCATGCTATTGATAATATAAAGCAACTGTGCAAGTTTAATGAAACTTTGACCACGAATGCCGAGTTGTTGTAGCGTAAACAAGAAATGTAAATTTTCGAATTTAAATGGCTACTTTCCCATATTGATTGTCGAATTTTTGTCAAACTGAATAGGGTTCAAGCTTTTGATGATACAAAGCAACTGTGCAAATCCAATCACAAATTCTAAATTTATCACGTAAACATGAAATGAAAATTTTGAACTTTAAATGGCTACTTTCCTCATTTTGATTGTCAGATTTTTTCAAAATCTATAGGGTTCAAGCAATTGTGAAGATAAACAAACTGTGCAAGTTACACAAAAATCTGACACAAATATAGACTAAAACACATAAACAAGAAATTTAAATGTTGAACTTCAAATTGCTACTTTTCCCACACTGATTGTCAGATTTTTTTCAAAATCGATTGGCTTCAAGCTATTGACGAGGTCAACAAACTGTGCAGGTTTCATGAAAATCTGACCACAAATGCAGACTCCATCGCGTAAACAAGAAAAAGACTGGCGGATGGACGGACAGACAACGGAAACCACGCCATGACATAAGCTCTGCTGGCTTACAGCCAGTAGAGCTAAAAAGAAAACCTTTCGAGTTTTGTAACTCAGAGATACAGGTATCTATCTACCAGGGTATTCCCTCAGCATTAAAAATTGGGGGTCATTCTGACCCCTCGTCTCCAAATTTGAGGGTCATTCTTTTAAATTTGGGGGTCAAAATAAATCAGTTTGTATAAAACATGTTTTGTAAATAAAAGGAAAATACAATATTTACTAGGGCTGTCATGATACGCCTTAAGTGTACCACAATATATTGCAATACACAAAAATCGTATTGCAATACATACCACAGTATATCGCGTCCATGTTAAAATTAGTATTTTTTAAAAGAAAATACCTTTATTATTCATAATTCAGGTTTAATTCTTCCAAAACAAGAGAAGGTGAATCAATTAAATCACCCAATCTCAACAAAAGTGATTCCAAATATTGGATTTTGCCTTCTTATTCAGTATTTTACCGTAACCGTCCTCGGTAGCGTCTATAGCATTAGCATTGGCAGCCATTGTTGATGTGGTTGTACTCGATTCAGAAAATGCAGACGCAATCAAGTAGGATTACAAGAAAATACTTCAGTATAATTTGTACACATTTTCCATTAATTTAATTATCGTATTAATGAATTTTATTCTCGTATTCCTGTTTTTGTAACTTTGTTTCTGTAACTTTTGTAACTTTGTTTCTGTAACTTTTGATGTTTTAAACATTACGTGGGCGACTTGGCATTGCCTGGTTTGGATTGAATTGAGTGTGACCATAAAATATTGACAATCTCAAATAAGTATGCCCTAGTCTGCTTTTACTGCTAGTCTGCTAAACTGGTACCCGTAACCGTCTGATAGACAACAGGCTGCCAGTTTACTTCCATTTATGCTCTACAATTATAATAGTGATAAGTGTTTGCATGACCGCGACTTTTTAGAAACCACCAGATCAAAATAAACCGAAAATACATTGGAACTAGAAAATATCGCAAAAAAACCAGTACATGAAGTTTGTATCGCGGTATGTATTGTCTTTGAATTATATTGCAATATTCCGGTATACCAGTATATTGTGACAGCCCTAATATTTACTGTTGTTTGCTTCTAAGAGGCTCTGGTTTTTTCCTAACATTCTACTGTAGACAAGCCAAAATTTGTACAGTAACTTGAAATGAGGATTGGCAGTGATTGGCAGTGCTGCTTGAAGCAGACACTAAAAATGCTTCAGTTTTCTCAAATGTGACATTTTTTCCGCAAACAGAACAAACCGGTAATGTGTACTTTTATCTACTGGAAGCTACATTAAATGTGATGTAAAATACATAGAACCAAATTAAGAATTTGGTGGGACCAGTATTTATGACATCTGTTCGCAGTGCTTTACTCTAATAACGTGTGAACCACTCTTATTCTTCAAATAAATTACTGGAAAACCACTTTTATGTACAATAAAGCCTGGGGAAAAAAAAAGAACAGTGTTCGTCTGACATTGATACAGCATGTAACTAAAACAGACTTGGATTACGGACGATTTATTCAATTTCCTAGATGATTTAGATTAAGGGAAGTTGAGTAACAGATGGTTATTTATTTTGCGGGTCATTTGAAATAAAATTGTGTCATTGATGCAGGATTTGTGCATCATGGAAAATCCTGAATCTACTCATATTTTTAGGTGGTTATTTTATCAGATTTGAACTATTTTCTCCTGGAAAAAATAGGTAAGGTCCTCTCTGTCATTCATATGGATATATTTCCCTTTAGGCACCCCATTAGAATCTCTAGCTCTCAGAGTTCAAACAGCAACTCGTTGGAGCAAAAAAAGACAACACAAGCAAGGTTTCAGCTTAAAAATATCTTTTTTAAATTTGCATTTAAAGGAGACACCTAAAATGTTCTAACAAAAAGCATGTGATAGGTTGCCAATGAACTTTTGCCATAATTGATAGGTATTTTTCTGTCACTAGATTGGTATTGACAGCTCAGAAGACTTTTACCGATATGATATCATTTGTTTTTGTGATAGGATGATGCCATAGATATGAAAATATCACAGGGGAACAGAGCTGGTGAAATTCAATTACTGGTGAAATTCGCTTACAATACTAGTATTGCTCTAGTCATTTTCGCACTTGAATGATAAAGGAAAGAAATAATAATCGCTCGCATGTTAAAAGTTGCAAACCTTTTTTCTGCGTGACCTATTTGTTGTTTTCTTAAAAATTCATCATCTTTCTTCTAAATTCAAATTTTAGAGGTCTAAATAGTCAGGGGTCCAACTCTCGTTTTCTAGAATCAAAACGCACCAACCACCATCCCCTGATGCAACAAGGTGTAACTGTTGTTAAAACTTAAAAGAAACTTATGGTGTTAAAGTGTATCAACATGAAAAAAGAGATGACCATATGCAAATAATGCTAACTACAAAGGGATGTCATCATAGGGCCAGATTTAGAACGAAAATAAAAACCTCGAGCTCCACAGGATCGTCGTCGTCGTCCATGCTGGTCTACTTGGTTGATTCATGTCGATGCCGACGAGAAAATTCATTCGATCAAAAATGAAATTTTACAATATCTGCGTCATCCTTCAATTTCTTATTAAAATAAACCTTCGTGTAAGATTTAGAATATATGAAAGTGTATCTTAGATTCAA
Source organism: Tridacna gigas (assembly GCA_945859785.2). Taxonomy (NCBI): domain Eukaryota; kingdom Metazoa; phylum Mollusca; class Bivalvia; order Cardiida; family Cardiidae; genus Tridacna; species Tridacna gigas. The sequence continues at coordinate 41,924,349 of OX244030.2, read as the reverse complement.
TCTTGATAACCAGTTCTCTTAAAGGGAGTGCTTTTCCGCTGCTGAAGAAAATTCTCCCAATGCTGTATTTCCTGCAACGCAGGTATTAACCGAAACGGTCTAATTATCAATCGAAGTGCTGTGGCACATGTAAACAGTTTGTTTCGAATTGGCCATGGTCAAAATTAGAAATAATGGAGAAAGGTTAGTTTTGAATGCAATTTTGATAAGAAGAGTACTCATTACACCCATGAATTGTGTAAGATTATTGAAATAAAGCATTTAGTTTGTCTTCAAAACAGGAGGTCATGACTTTCCTTCTTTGTTCCATTAGTTTTGACCCCAAATGCGAAAGTGGGGCTTCATGGAATTAGTGGCTAGCTTTAGCCGCAAAAATAATGGTGGACTGATACCGTGAAAGATTGCGAAAAATCGGCATGGTAACGTGCTATTTTTGATTCTACCCCCAAATTATGTATTGTTTTGGGTTTCAATTTAGCTTAGCATTTTCAGGCTAGCCTCAGGGGTTTGGATTTTGTGAATTTTGGAAAAAAGGCTAAAATGGCTTATTTTGGCAGTTTTTTTCCGACCGTGCCACTTGCCTGTATAGGTCAGTAATTTCACTATTTCACAAGTTGAACATGATTTCTTGATAAAATCTTAAGAATTAGGATTATGCTGTTGCATTTAATTGCTCTTTATCATTTCAGGCTGATACTTCAGACCTCTTATTGAAGGAATTGTGTTTGGCGTGTGCTTGGTCGACAGAAGGTTAGCCAAGAACTGTGATCAGGAGCCTGTGGGTGCAGGACAACTCGCCCCAAAGACAACTCGCCCCAAGAAAACTCGCCCCACCAGAATCTCGCCCCAAGACAACTCGCCCCACCTTCAGAAGACAACTCGCCCCAAATTAGGGGACAACTCGCCCCACATAGAAGACAACTCGCCCCGCTTTTGTTACTAATTCTTAATATTTGTTAACAAACATATATATTTGTAAAACATTGAGGAAAATCGACTTTGGAAGAGTTGAAAACATTGTGCGAATAGAAGAAATTGCTGAAAAATGCTCCTTTTCCCACAGTGTTTTCAGAAGGCTTCTTCCTCGGGGTCGTAAAAAAATAGGGCTTGGTAAAGGGTTAAACAATCTAGTCATAGTCTGATCTTTGATCTACACAGTCCAATAAGGACCAGTTTTCAATTAAAAGATAAAAATTGAAACGGCAAAATTTCAAAACATTGATGAAAACATTCTGAAAACATTGTGCTAAAAGGAGAAAATGCTGTTAACCAGCATTTTCTCCTTTTCCCACAGTGTTTTCAGAAGGCTTCTTCCTCGGGGTATTAAAAACCGTGATTTCCTTGGTAAAGGGTTAAACAATCTAGTCATAGTTTGGGCATCAAGCCCGAAGCCGTTCACTTATTGTTTTTTTCTCTCTCAACGTTGACCACTGTTTCAATGTCTTTTGTGTGTGTGTGTATGTGTCACCTGATCATTGTTTTTATGGCTGTTACCATATGTGGGAGAGCAGCCAGTGGCCCGAGAAGAATATTGTGTGAAAAAAATGGTAATATCAAGACAAGTTAGATAGGTGCTTTGGTCACTGGGGTATAACTGAAAAGGCACTCAACATGACATTAACTCATTACCAAACGACAATATTTTAGGCTTGTCCAAATTGAAAGCAGACGACAACATAAATGTGACCGAAAATTTGAAATTTTGTTTTGTGAAGGGTAGAAAACATTGTCTCCGGAGACCATGTAACATTGATACAGAGAGTAAATAACATACAATCAATCAAATATCCACTATATTTATTAGGTAAATGTTCGAATGGACAGAGAGAGAGAGAGAGAGAGAGAGAGACATGTCTCTCTCTCTCTCACACACAATTGCATTTAAAAATACACAAACATTTTTCCTTTTAACAAATTTCAAATGAATAATTTCACAAGTTTTGCATAGTACTGGAAAGCACAGATCGGTTTAATGGCTGCCGCGATGTAACTAAAATAATGCTGAGAACGGCATTTAACCCCATACAAACACTCAATTAAACCGAAATATTGTTTAAATCTTTACCAAACAGCAAGATGTTGGACTCATCCAGATTGAAAGCATTTGCAGACGACAATATTAAAGTGACTCAAAATTTGAAATTTGTTTTGGGAAGGGTTGAAAATATTGTGGAAAAAGGTGAAAATGCTGGTAACCAGCATTTTCTCCTTTTCTCAAAATGTTATCAAAATGTTTCTTTCACAGAGTCGTAACAACATAGGATTGTATGGTAGAGTTAAGTCAGGGTTTAACATACTATTACTCTATTAATTAAATTGAAATATGACTTAAGACAATCAATCAATGTACAAAAATATATACAGAAGTTCAGGTTAGGTTTCTTTTTTTACGCCACAACGTACACATTTCCACATTTTTTAAGAAGCTGGTTCACAGATGGTTCATTATTTTCATAGCTGTCCCATAGACGGAATAGTTGTCCCTGGATTGCTCTAGTTTTTTTTCGTTGGAAACGACGAAGTTTTCCTTCGGATACCATTTTGATTTGTGTGGGTAGAACACTAACTTCTTTGTACAGCAGCAAGATAAGAAGATAGAACTGGAGGTTCCCCTTCTTTGCTCGGCGATTGATGCGATGATGCCACCCCTCGCAGTCATTATTCGTACGAACGGTTTGTCCGTAAACGCTCCACGATGACACGTTCCATACGTTGCTTGTCAGCCATGTATCTTCGACGTAGCTCAATAATGATTTCACGTGTTCGGTTCGGGCTTTATCTCGAAGTCCATCAAATGCCAAGCGGATATGTTCGGGTGGCAAAAATGGCAAGGCCATCACTTTTCTCACGAACTTGTACGCGTCATCGCGTCTGCTGTAGGCAATCTATAAAAAAAAAAAAAAAAAAAACAAATATAGCGACTACATAACTGACCAAGTTTTAAGTTACTTCAGACGGCTTTAAAAGTAATAAAATCCTTAAGTAATAATTTGCTCATTTATCGTTTCCTTTAAAATGATGTTAAAGTTAAAATAAGAAAACCTGAAATTGTTACAGTACGACATATCACACTTTAAATACATAATGACAATGCTCTTCATATAAACGTACCTGAAGACCCAGCTCTTGGACCTGACGCCAAACGGCTTGTCCCCAGTGGAATGCGCAGCCTTTTATGTCTGGGTCGTTAAACACACTTTTAAGACCCTGCCACAAACCCGCTTCAAAGTCGGCTACGAACCTTTCTACCGCTGGTTGGGTCGGGAGTAGTCTGACGACAGCTTGAAATACCTACAAGATAAACGTTTTTTTTTTAATCCATTGTTAAAAAGCAATGACATTAAAACGTTGAAAATAAGTTTTGCAATTCATACGCCATATGCAAACAGCAAGACTAAATAACTTGGTCTTCACATATATGCGAAGTACATGTACATACAAATGTGCTGATAAGTAACAAATACCTTTTTGTAGTCTTTCTTGCTCTTTCCAGACATCAGAACGAAGAGTAGTGGGAGTTGTTTCATGTCTTTCCCTGATTTTACAAAAGCATGTATAGATAGTAGCTGATAGAATGGTTTACTGACAATTTTGAAAGCGCCGTCAATGTACCACGTTTTTGCTGTATTGAGAATTTCCAGCTGCTTCGCTGTGGCAAACAGAAGATGTCTCCTGCCGTGATACTCCACCTCACCCCTATAGAAAGATTCGGGAATGCTCTGCTCTAGAAATTCCGTGTTGAGCTGAAAATAAAAAGTATAGTAATGAGCCATTCTCTGGGAAAAGGGAGCTTTTGTCCACCAAATTGATTGACAAAATTAGATAAATTATACAATGAGAAAACTAGGAAATGGTTGTTACCTGAAATGTCATATCCAGAGGCTCATCAGGTCTTTGTTTCTGGCGAACTCGATTGCAGTTTCGAAGTAGATTGCGATAGGCTGGTCTTGCAGCTTCAGGTTCTCTGTGGTCAGCATGTTGTTCAATAACATGGTCAACTAACACATGTGCTGGATCAAAGACATTATTGACTACCGCATATTTTATCTGCAAACACATACAATTATGATGTTCAAAAGCAAATAATGACAAAAATTAATCTTATATGTTTGTATTGTTAGCTTCCTCGTAAAAACGCTGAGAAAATTTTATAAGATTATAAGCAATCGATTTTCTTCAAAATCGGAAGATCATTAAAAGGAAAATATAAAGTTCCTGAGAAAGTATAGTTAGCACAACAGACTTAATCTTTACCTTTTGCTCCATTTCGACTGCCTTCAGAATACCCGGTTTGGCTGGATGTGTGTGGGCGCCATGCTTCATTGTAAAGGAGTCACCCTGTTGTTCGACCGTCACTGGGCATGTTGTTGTCTTATTCCGGACGCTGCACCGCCACACTGTGTTATTCGTTGTCTTGTTTTGTCTCTTGCATACGAAGGTGAAACCATCGCTAGACACAAGTTTCCTTTTCCCTCTCTGGCTAGCATTTTCCATTAACGTAAATGTAACTGTTGCTTCATCTAAGTCGTTTTCTTCCATAGTTGGGTCTAGTATGGACCTGAAAAATTATGTAAAATTTAAATATGGGTGTTCATACAAATATATTGAATGCTCAATAATCATATACATTTTATCAAAAAATACCATTCAAACAGCAATATTTGGAATTTTGCTATCGGACTCAAATTCTTTTATTTCTTTCATTTAGCAGAATAATGGTCAAGAAACCTTAACTTACTCTTCCTCAACGTTTGGTGGACGACTGAATGGTACATCCCCTATGTTGAATGAGGAGTTGTCTTCAACCGGGACATCAGAATGTTCAGATGGACGGGGACTGATCACACTAATCACGGGTATTTGTTCATTTACAGGGTCGTCCACTACCATTGTAATATCGGACCAAGGCCGAACGGGTGGGGCAGCTGATATTGTTTCCTGAAATGACAAAACATGGGAAATGGATAAAATTAAAAAAAAAAAAAATACTGGTATAACTCACGGATAGCTAAGGGGGTAAATCAAGTAAAAGCTTACTTGCCACATCTCTTTTGTTTTCATTTACCAAACGGACATAAGAGAGCGGCGTAGAATAGTCCATGTTTTAGAGAGTATACTGTTTTGCTTACACGAAGGATCAGTTCTGCGATGATAACCCAAGTGATTTTTACAAGGGCGCAAAGACAAAATAACGATTACAAGCATACCTCCACATTGGCAGTAGACTCGGCCAATGGCACTGACAAAAAACTGTCGAGTCGTCCCATACTTCGTCTCTCCCCTTCTGGCGACATTGGAATATCTAGATTGGAGTCAACTTCCGAAATGTCGGTCTAAAACAATATATTAATATCATTATTAATAAACTGATTATATTATCATTCTTGGACAAGCAATTCCAACGTACAGAAACAATAAATTTATAGCCCTCGTAAATTATATAACCTGTAATTGTAATCGAATATAGGATAAAAAAAAAAGTTAAACATCATATTTTACCTCGCCACGAAGTGTATGAGGGTGTAACATAAAGGAATCTTCTTCAAGTGTTTCCAGTTCTCCATCTGTGTCTATAGTCTTCAATATCATTAAGACAGCTTTCTAGGTAACGGAGTTCACTGGGTTGGTCTATAAATCTTTCTTTCATGAGCGTTAGCAGGTTAGTTAAATCTCTAGTATGAAAACAATTTCTTACGTACATACCTTTACCACCTGCATAAAATATTATCTTTAAAACGTTTTCATTAGGTTGTTCATAAAGCATTTTACTGCAGTAGTAGTAGATATCACTAAACCATCTTGGATTTTTGTAAGGCATTAAACCGGTGCCATTTGTGTAAATAATCTTGTTAGTGTTTATAGGATGAATATTTGATTTATCCTTAAGTAGGTCACTTAACTTTTGCTTGAAATCTATGTCTTGCATTTTATAGAAATAAATTTTTTTGTTAAGTAAGCCTTTAAAGGTTCTGTTATTAACTTTGTAATATGGGTGATATATCATTTTTAGGTGATATATCACCATGGTTTTGTTGTTTTGATGTTTAAAACTTTACTTTTTTATTTTCATCAACATTTTCTTCTTTAAAATCAAGATCGGACATATTGTCTTCTTTTTGATAGTATGTATAATCTTTTGCATCGTCTACGATACGCTCTATTACATCTTTAAAAGATTTATTTATAAATCGTTTTGTTTTTATTCTCATTTTATTTTCATCTCCTTCATCTTCATCATTAAAGCAAAGATTGAGATAGTATTCATGATCTTCAAAAAAACTATCTAAACATCTATTAATGTATTTTTTTATTCCTTTAACGTGCCTTCTATATATTTTATGCATTTCATCATTTATTATAGTAGCATATTCTTCATCATAATCTTCTTCTAGTTCACTCAAGTCAAGAGTTTCAATTTGTTCAGAATTTGTTTCGGTACTTAAAAAGCGTGCTTTTACTAGTCCTTCGTTATAGTCTATCCAACTTTCTGTTTTATCATGATTAACATCTAAATAACATCCAACAAGGGTTTCCACTCGTTTTAGCATCCATTTTTCTTTATTTGTGTGGTCGGTTCTTTCATATTTCTTTCTTCCATCACCAAATTCTCCCCAAAAATATGGTACCATTTCTTCCGTGACGCCCTCACAAAATGGTGAATCAATCTTAAAACTGTTGGTGTGTGGGTTATAGTTTGAGTATCTAAAAACCATCTCTGCTTTATAAGATGGATTGTCATATGGTGAAGCATTAACTCCATCATATTGTGTTTGTTCTTGTTTGTTTATTTGTGTAGCACTTGTCATTGTGATACCTATAGCTATCGTGCAATTTATTAACTTTAAATCAATTTTTAATTTTTGAAAAAATGTTAAAAGCCTTTAGGTCTTTCTTAAACCCTATATATCATTATATCTATAACTGATATACTGATACGTATTATGAAGGCTTGCCGAGACGTTAATCGAAGGCGGTGACTAATAAAAATTTTAAAAAAATTTTTTTTTATAAAAAATCTTAACCCACCCACTAACTCATAAGCCGGTTAGCCATTGCATGATGCGTTGGTTGATGGGGAGGTTAAGCGATTAACTGATGTAAGAGTTTGTCTGGTTGATAGGTTTGTTGGTTAGATGATGTAATGATGTAATGATGTAATGACGCGTTGGTTGATGAAATTTTTTAAAATTAAATTTTTTTATTATTTTTTTTATTTTTTAGAAAATCTTAAGCCACCCACTAACTTATAAGTTGACAAGCTGTGTTAATGCGTTAGCTGATGTGTTGGTTGATGGGGGAAGAAAAAGGTTAAGTGATTAACTGATGTAAGGGTTTGTCTGGTTGATGGGTTTGTTGGTTAGATGATGCAATGATTAACTGATGCAATGACACGTGATGATGAAATTTTTTTTTTTTTTTAACAAAAATCTTAAGCCCTCCACTAACTCATAAACCCGCTAGCTTACTTATGGACCTTCGTTAGGCTTTAGCTGGTTTGCCATTGTGTGATGTGTTGGTTGGCTGATGCGTTGGTTAACTGATGCGTTGGCTAGCTGATGCACCTTGTTAGCTGATGCGTCTTGTTAAGCCATTGCCACAGTTAAACGAATATTGCTTTAATTGAGATATTGCATCAACTGATGCATTGATGTGTCTTGTTAAGCCATTGCCACAATTAAACGAATATTGCTTAATTGAGATATTGCATCAACTGATGCATTGATGTGTCTTGTTAAGCCATTGCCACAGTTAAACGAATATTGCTTAATTGAGATATTGATGATGTGTCTTGTTAAGCCATTGCCACAGTTAAACGAATATTGCTTAATTGAGATATTGATGATGTGTCTTGTTAAGCCATTGCCACAGTTAAACGAATATTGCTTAATTGAGATATTGATGATGTGTCTTGTTAAGCCATTGCCACAGTTAAACGAATATTGCTTAATTGAGATATTGATGATGTGTCTTGTTAAGCCATTGCCACAGTTAAACGAATATTGCTTAATTGAGATATTGCATCAACTGATGCATTGATGTGTCTTGTTAAGCCATTGCCACAGTTAAACGAATATTGCTTAATTGAGATATTGCATCAACTGATGCATTGATGCTCTTTGCAGACAAAACAAGTAAGATCTACTTTTGTGCGTTTTTGTCTGCAAATTGGTAAAATACCTACTACTCATATAAACGATGCTGCCAGCGTCCGCAGGCGTCACGTGTAATGGCATGCTTACGCCCTGTTACAGGTTCCTTACATTTAATGCACAAATCAAACATTATTAAGATGTATGACACATATCACCTATGTAAGCACTGTAAATCCGAAGCACAAATTGATTGAACGTCAATTTTTGGATGACCATTTATACTAAACTTCGGCGGTAAATCAAAGATTATATTCAAAACAATAGAACTTTTGGACTTGTTATTAATAAGATTTATTTTTAGATGATAGTTTGTCTTTAATTGGATGTAACAAAGACCAGTCCTTGGATCAAAAGACCTCAATTAAAAAAATCAGTGTTAAAATGGTTTAATTAAAGAAATCAAACAGAAATTAGTGGCAATACTTTGTCAAACAATCTTGCTGATTAATAAATCTTGCCGACTGTTATTAATTTCTTACTTTCATTTACTGGACAGACAAACGGACGGAAGGATGGACAGATCGACGGACGGACAGATAGATAGATAGATAGATAGATAGATGTTGCTGATTACTTAATCTGCAGAGAAAGACACACACAGACACGTATACAGACAGTTAAAAATATATAATGAAAGAAAGCAGAATGACTCACACGAAATGTGACGTCTCTTTTACCCATTCGTACTTTCTTTCATCCCTGACTGACAGAATAACGTTATAAACCATCAATCAATCAATCAATCAATCAATCGAGATGTCAATCAATGCATCAATCCGTGCGCCCTTCAATTAATCACAAAAGGGGGCGAGTTGTCTTGGATGTGGGGCGAGTTGTCTTCGATGTGGGGCGAGTTGTCCCCTAATTTGGGGCGAGTTGTCTTCTGAAGGTGGGGCGACTTGTCTTGGGGCGAGATTTTTGTGGGGCGAGTTGTCTTGGGGCGAGTTGTCTTTGGGGCGAGTTGTCTGTCATTCAGTGCTGTAAGCACTGTAATCGGTCGACACTGAATAATTACAGATGTTTGAAATCACAAATCAGATGGTAGATGTTTGAACTATGTACTGGACAAAATATCCTGCACCGTTACAAATGAGCTACGTAGGATCCCACTTTTTTAAACTGTCTTTTACAAATTAGTAGTTTAACGATTGGTTAAAATATTAGTTATGTTTGCCAGCCGACAGCAATAGAACGTAAAAGATATGTGACAATTCTGACCAGCAATACCCATTATCAAGTTTTAGATATCACTCATCATGAACAGCAGTACCTACCAACCCTTTGAAAGAGTTGAAGTAAATCCCATCCTCGTCTCCAATGAAGTAGATCAGAGGAGAAAAGAATGCGCCCGACGTAGGACTCGAACCCCCGACCCCCGGAACACTAGTACCGCAGCTCTACCAACTGAGCTAACCGGGCAACTGGTCGTGAGTCCACCCAACGCCGATTAATACACTCCTCCCCCTCCTGATTTCTTGGGAGTCAGCAACTCCCCCTTCGGTCCCCACGGACCGCCGGTGCCGCATACCCGCGCTCACCAATTGACCTCGTCGCCAATGAAGTAGATCAGAGAAGAAAAGAATGCGCCCGACGTGGGACTCGAACCCACGACCCCCGGAACACTAGTACCGCAGCTCTACCAACTGAGCTAGCCGGGCAACTGGTCGTGAGTCCACCCAACGCCGATTACTACACTCCTCCCCCTCCTGATTTCTTGGGAGTCAGCAACTCCCCCTTCGGTCCCCACGGACCACCGGTGCCGCATACCCGCGCTCACCAATGACCTCGTCGCCAATGAAGTAAATCAGAGGAGAAAAGAATGTGCCCGACGTGGGACTCGAACCTACGACCCCCGGAACACTAGTACCACAGCTCTACCAACTGAGCTAGCCGGGCAACTGGTCGTGAGTCTACCCAACGCCGATTACTACAGAGTGAAAAAATACATATATTCTTTTCTGTAACTTTGGCAACTTTGGTAACTGTATTGTAACATATAAAAGCCGTATAATATATGTCTGCATTATAACTTTGGAACTGTTTACTTTTGGCTGCTTGTAGGCCTCTCATTTTTCCATTTTGAACAAGACATCGTATTCGTCTTGACAAACTGTCCTACTTATTTTTTAGCGGGCCAAATCGCCCAGTCCAAACGTCTGCTGGCAAATTTCTCCTACATTATACTTTCAAAGAATGTAGATACCCAATAGCTCCCTCACCGTCAACTCTTTACCAAATGATAAAATTTTAGACTTGTCCAAATCAAAAGCATCTGCACATGACGATTAAATGTAGACCAAATGATGATCTGAATCGCTGGAAGGGTAAAAAAAACATGGGAAAAGGAGAAAATGGTAACCTGCATTTTCCCCTTTTCTCACAGTGTTTTCAACTTCTTTCTCATGGGCATTAACAAAGGATAGTTTGGTTAAGAGTTAAAACACTCAGTTAACCGACTAGCCTTTTACAGTCAGGAAAACAATATCAAACATCAGGCTTCAATTTCATGGTAGTTTTTTTTTTTTCCCATATACATCCCAAATCAGATATGGAGAATATAACAGTAAGTGAGCTTATTTGTGTGACCGTTTCAGGGTTTTTTTTTATCCTCGATGAAAATGTTCTATTTTACAAAATTTCGAAAATCTTTCAAATGGGTGAAAATCGCTGTGGAAAAAACAGAACATGCTGAATACATACAGTTTTTCCAACCATATTTTCAGAGCCACACAGGATTGTTTGGTCAAGGGTTTACAGACTGATTCCAGTCTGTAGAAACTCACCAAGAAGAAACATGTAAGTGAGTGTAAAATGGTAGTGCCAGATTTACGGAAACAAATACAACATATAAAGTAACAAGATGTGGTCGATCAAATTGCAGCCTCTGTCTTTACATGCCAGAAGGATCTACCTACAATTTTAACGGTAAATTATTCAAAGTTAATGCAAACATGAGCTGCGATGTACAAAATGTCCTATACGTTATTACATGCAATGGATGCGGAAAATACTATATAGGACAAACAGGGGATAAATTAAGAACACGCCGAACTGTACATGCCCAACAAATTAGAGATCCATCAACCCGACAATTACCATTAGCAGTCACATAGATAGTTGTTCATGTTTGTTTAGTTATTTTATAGTGAAAATACACGCATTATAGGCACGTTACGTCTTATTTTTAATTTACACACACACACACACACACACACACACACATATATATGTGTGTGTGTGTGTGTGTAAATCTTCATGGATATATTTATTGCGATTATGTTAAACCAACTAACAGTTGCGCTCGCTTGCAATTCTGACCCTCCTTATAACTAGTTACCACCCCGTGTATTATGGGGCACTCAAAAGAGACTCGCGGCGCACTAGTTACATAAAAGGTTCAGAATTTTACTTCCTTTTCTGTCGCTTAATAGTCAATGTCTTTGAGTTTATTTTTCTTTTATTCTGATTTGGCTTTTTGCCATGTGTCTTTGGTGCCTCGATAGTCGTTAGTCCGTCTGTCGATGTCAATAGACCTTGATGAAGTTGTTGGTGTGACCGAAACCTTTTAAATACAGTCTGTCTCTATGTCCGTCAGTCATGGAAATCCATGGCGTTTTTTAAACCTTTAGATGTTCGTGGCTGTGGGACAGTCTATATTCTCCAGTCCCGAAGAGAGCACTTTTGAAGTCAGCATACTACTAGGGATCTTAATGTTTTGACTAAGTCAGTCAGGGATTTTGTTTTCCAGTCAACAGACTGTTTCAGGACGTGATTAATTGACTCACAATTGTTGTTTGTCCAGTTGTCGTCTACAAGGTCTTGTCTGCCAGGGCGGTTTACAAAATCACGTAAATGGGGCTTCAGTCTATTAGTGAAGTATTCCAAAAATTTAGTCGATATGGTCGTCAATTGTCGCTCCAGTTCGTCGCACTTGTCTTCAAAACATACTGTATCAAATGATGATATTATGCCGTTGTCTCCGTATATTTGTCATAGTATTTGATTTCTTGTCTGAAGACAAACGGCGTCATCAGTCAATTTCTGCTTTGTATTTTGACGCAAGTGACGGGTACAAAGGACGTGCGTACTGTCATGAAAAATTGTCTGTACGGCCTTGACTATCGACTTTTCATCATCGGATCCTATAATAAGTCGGGCAGTCGGTGCATTCATTGAAACTAATTTTGTTTTTATGTTGGAGAAAAACTGACCGTAGCTCTCGTTGTTGTGTTTACAAATAAGTGAAATACAGGAGATACTACAGATTGTTACAAAAAAATTATCCATGTCTTTAACTGCTTTTTCTCCTGTCGGATGATTATTTTAATGTGGAACGTTTAACATTTATAAATCTTGTCATGAAAATATATCATTACTAGTACAGCTCGACTTAAATAATAAAAAAAATGTTTTTTTTTTAGTTACAGGCTGTCTCTACAGACATTTACCTTTAAACACATTTTTATAACGCATTAGACTTTGGTGATTCACAATTATAAGGGAGGAGACTTTTGGGTACACTAGGAAGTACGTTTTATAAGAGTTTTCTCCCTTTGACACGCACCGGAAGCATTTCGACATGGTGCGACATAGAAATGATTGAAATCAATTCACACGTCGCAGGCTACTCGAATCGGTATTTTTGTGCATCGAGCTGTCATGTTTTCCTACCAGAATGCTTCAAAGGCACTTAAATCATTTGAGGTAGATGTATCGTGACTGTGCCTGTTGTGCCGGTCTGGCTGATTTAACAAAAAATGGCGGGAAATGAAACTGAAAGTACAGCTGAAGAGCGCACCCGAGAGAACTCGTACTAAAGAGAATGCGATTAATATCACGAGCGCCTCCTGCAAACCATTTCGAACCAAATAGATATTTAAAGATACAGATACATTTTATTCTGAGTGGCATACCGTTATCAAGGAAGATCTATGTGAGAAAATTTGAAAACTTCGTCAGATATGAAATTTTCAAGGAACTTTTGGGAAAATGACGATTGATTGGTCTCTTGTCATAGGAATCTCCTCACGAAAAAGAAACCATAGTCCATTCCCTTGCTTCCATCGAATTTAGAGCCACAAGACTACAAATTTTACACCTTTACCACTGAGCCACACAAGACTTCTGGAATATTACCTAACTCTGTACAAACAACAGAAATTTGGACTTAACAAAATTGAAAGCATTTGCAGAAGACAAATTAAAAGTAGCTCAAATGATGGTATCTGTATTTGATAGGGTAGAAAATATTGTTGGAAGAGGAGAAAATGGTGGTTACCAGCATTTTCTCCTTTTCCCATAATGTTTGCAAAAGCCTTCTTTCTCAGGGTCGTCAAGTCAGGACTGTGTGGTAACGGGTTAATATCAGCAATGAAGTGGATCCTCAAAAGTCCTGCAATCACACTAGATAGATACTTAATTGGTTACCCGTCTTGACTTCCCCATTTTTCGCATGTCAGATATACATAAATAGACCATAACCAGAGAACAAATTAATAGACAAGTAGACAGATGAGTGAAAGATGGCACATGCAAGCAGACGAGACTTCATTTCGGATAACTCGTCAAGTGATGAAGATTCTCTAGATCTACCACAAATAAGTTTGAGAGAACGATTGGAAAGGAAAAGAGGAATTCAAATGCAAAGTTTGCTTGGTCATAAAAACAACATTGTAAGTGTTGCTGAAAAATCATGGGTGCCTGATGAGAGTAGTCTGGGCTCTCTCAGCACAGATAGGCCACAAAAAGAAAATAGTATCAAAAGTTCTATCGAAAGTCAAGATTCTACTCATACACACTCAAGGAATTCAAATACAGATGATTCTTGTGGCCTTGGTGAAAGTTTGGAAGTGTCTTCTCCAAAAGTAAAGAAGAGGAGAACTCCTGAAGAGATTGAAGAAAACAAAAGGAAGGCTCAGGTAGTGATGAATAGTGTTCTGATCAAGCTAGGAATTCTTTGACATGTTGCCACTGAATTAGAAAAGTGGTATATAGCATACAGGTGGGGTTTTGGTTACAAATTTTGTCTTTTTCTTACAATGTTTTCCAAAGCCTTTCCTCTGTGTAGTTGAAATATAGTAATAGTATTGTCTGGTAAAGGGTTATAGAATTTATGGTAAGGATTAGAAAAAAAAAACATATCTGGTATAGACTCATTTTTTAGATCTATATATCACAGGAAAAAAAAGAACAAAGAGAAAGAGTGAAGATGGCTAAGGAAGCAGAAAAACAAATCAAGAAAGCAGAGAGAGAGACAAAGAAACAATACAGTCTCGGCTCTTGTTTAAAAGTGAGTATACTAGCGTGTATCTATAGATATTCCATACAGATAACTTTATCCAGTTATCCTCTAGTTAACTCTTTACCACACAAAGAATTTCTAGAGTCATCTGCATTGAAAGCACCTGCAAACAACAAATCAAATGTGATTTCAATTACGAGATTTGTCTGTGGTTGGGTAGAAAACATTTTGGGAAAAGGAGAAAATTTTGGTTGCCTGCATTTTCTCATTTTCCCACAATGTTTTCAAAGCCATCTCTATCAGGATCGTTAGAACTCAGGATTGTGTAGTAAAAGGTCCTCTTTTATATTTTTTCTGCAAATAAAGTGTTAAATACTACAATATTCACTTTTTCTCACAAACATAAAGAAACTGGACTATTGCCCGTGTTAGAATGATGCAAACGTGGCTTTCAAATAGCTACTCTGTCGCTTTGCAATCTGTAAGTCTGTCCATTTTTATGGGATCAAATATCACATCATCATACTTATGGAATTGAACATAATCGATGTGTGTTATTGAAAACATGAAATTCCCACAAACCTTCGCAAAATTCTGGCACTACATCTAAAAATACCTTAACCCTTTACCAATTCTGACTTTCAATGACTGAGAGAAAGAGGCCTTTTGAAAAAATTGTGGGAAAAGGAGAAAATGCTGGTAACCAGCATTTTCTCCTTTTCCCACAATGTTTCCTGTCCCTTCATATGCAAATCTCACCCTATGAGCCATATGTAGTCTGTCGTCTGCAAATGCTTTCAAATGGGAAATGTGTAAAATTTTGTTGTGTGGTAAAAGGTTAACCCTTTACCACACAATCCCGCGTTTTCACGACCCTGAGAAAGAAGCCTTTTGAAAACATTGTGGGAAAAGGTGAAAATGCTGGTAACCAGCATTTTCTCCTTTTCCCACTATGTTTTCTATCCTTCTAAAAACAAATTTCAATTTTTGAGTCACGTTAATTTTGTCCTCTGGAAATGCTGTCAATTTGGACGAGTCTAAAATTTTGTCGTTTGGTAAAGGGTTAAGAGGCTACCTTGCCGTAAAGGCAATACTAGTCATTGAAAAATATTTATTTTTTTTCATTTGTTCTTCTTTACTTATGGTTTGTGGTTTAATTTGCTAGTTACTGCCTTACTTTATTCAGTGATGAATCATATTTAAAGTTTAATGAGATAAAAAAAAATTTGAATAAGGTAACTTGGAACTAGATTTCATTTTGGCAAGTTTTAACCTTGTGACAGACAATGATATTGTAGAGTCATCTGTAATGTTGTTATTTTCAGATGACATTAACCCTTTATCGCCCATTGCTGACTTTTGATGACCTTTAGAAAGAATACTTTGGAAAACACAATGTTTTCTACCCTATAAAAGACAAATTTTATGTTTTTAGTAACATTTAATTTGTTGTCTGCAAATGCTTTCAATTTGGACAGGGCTAAAATTTTTTTTGTTTGGTAAAGGGTTAAAAGTTGCTTATGTGGTGAAAGTTGTGTTTAACTCTATACCAGATGACAAAATTTAGGGGCTCTATGTAAAGCATTTGCAGATGACCATTTGGTCTTTACTTTTTGCAGAGGCATTAAGCCCCCTTTTCACAGAGCCTCATTCATATGTATTATGCAGTCAGATTTTTTACATGGTTCAATGCTTTATGGGACATTCTGGCCAAAACAACCTGAACACAATTTTAGACTTGTCCAAATTGAATGCATAATGTAGACTGCAAGGGTTAGAAAACATTGTCGAAAAACAAGATGATGCTGTTCACCAATTTTTCTCCTTTTGCCACGGTGCTCTCAAGAGCTTCATGCCTCAGAGTTGGCAAAATGCAGGATTGTTTGGTAGAGGGTTAGGGAACTTGTTAGGAATTAATTAAATTAATTAAATTAATTAGAATTTACAATGTAGACAAGAGGTCTAAACAGATGGGGTTATCCAGTTTTATAAACATCATTTTCTCACCAAATTTTATATTTTCTATGTAGTTGTTATTATTGTATTGTTGGGAAATTTTAGTGAGTACCCGCAACACGGATTTTGTCAAGGAACTAGAGCGGTATTAACTCCTTTTATCTATACCTCTGCTAACCCTTAACCACACAATCCCAACTTCTACTGACCCTGAGGAAGAAGCCTTTTGAAAACATTGTTGGAAAAGGAGAAAATGCTGGTAACCAGCATTTTCTCTTTTTCCAATAATGTTTTTGACATTATCAAGGACAAATTCCATCATCTGAGTCACAACCAGACGCCACCTTGTTCATTACCAGACGCCACATTTTTAGACCTGCCCATATTAAAAGCATTTGCAGATGACAAATAATATGTTACTTGAATTATAGAGCCAAGCCCTGGTAGCTCAGTTGGTGGCATACAGGACTTGAGAACAAGAGGTTGTTGGTTCGATCCCTGGCTCAGCCAGTTTCTTTCGGAGGAATGATGGCAGTCACTGCAACAGGATTCATACCTGTCTCACCGCTGACCATTGTTTTAGCGATGGCTAAGTGGCTTGGAAAGAATACTGTGTGTAGTATTGGTAAAAGAAACTGCCGGAAAGGATGGATAGGTGCAGTGACCGCCGCAGTATAACTGAAATGATGTTGAAAACGGCGTTAAACACCATACAGTTAAATTATAGAATTTGACTTGGAAAGGGTTGAAAACATTGTGGGAAAAGGAGAAAATGATAGTTATCAGCATTTTCTCCTATGCCCATGATGGTTTCAAAACCTATCTACATTTACCAAACAATGGTATTGTGTGGTAAAGGGGTGAAACTACAGGTACATTCTACCCTTTCAGTACATGACAGTTCTTGTTGATACTCACGTGGTAAATGCATGTGGGTATGGAGTGATGGTCTTCAAAGCGTGCGAAGAGTTGGGTGTGGCCTGTCAGACGCTAGAACTACCTTCTCCATTCACAATAATGTGGAAAAGGACTCTCACTGAATGTTCAAGAGTAGATGAATTGCAGGTACAGAAGTTTTTTTTTTTCAGTTAACTCTTTACTTAACCCTTTACCACACTACAAAAATGTAGACTAGTCCAAATTGAAATCATTTGCAGACAACAATTTAAATGAAGCTGAAACATAAAATTTGTCTCTTAAAGGGTAGAAAACATTGTAGGAAAAGAAGAAAATGCTGGTTACCAGCATTTTCTTCTTTTCCCACAATGTTTTCAAAAGGCTTCTTTCTTGGGGTCGTTAAAAGTCGGGATTGTGTGGTAAAGAGTTAAGAAATTTTTGTTTTGATAAGTGCGGTTAAAGTCCTTTGAAAACAAGAAAATGCTGTTTACCAACATTTTTCTCCTTTTCCTACAATGTTTTCAACCTTTGCAAAGACAAATCCCATCATCTTATACCACAGATGGTATGTCATCTGCAAATGCTTTCAGTATACAAATGCTTTCAATATGGAAGAATTCTTCTGGTAGAGAGTTAATGTTGTTTTCAGACAAGCAGAATAGTCATTACCGACAACACATTCCCGACTTCTAGCGACCTTGAGGGAGAAGCTTTTATTGTAATCTAAACAGATGGGGTCCTTAGGGTCGCAAGGTGTCGGAATTGTGTGGTAAAGGGTTAAAGTTTTGCTTGGTACTGAAACACCTTGATAATACATGAATTAGTTATGAAAAAACAATTTGGCAAGTAGGGATAGTTAGTAGCTTAATGTTTGGTCTCGAAATGGCTATATTCCATGTCTTCATTCATTACAGGTACACACAACTCAAAACGAGGCTGATGAGGGAGAAATTTTAGCTATTATTCCAGTCCATGATTTTTTGCAAATGGTTTACACATTCAAACAGGTAAGATGTGTCAGGAATGAAGTATCAGTGAAAAAAATCTTCAGGGGTTTGTAATGCCTTTTTTGGCTGCAAACAAACTTTATACTGACAAATCTTAGACATTCATATACTTATATCAAATGGGTCCACACAGACAGCAAAAGTGATGCAAATATTACAGTTTATCACATAAAACCTCCTCCGGCAGTGTCTTAAAGCCGTGACTTATTTTTGATGATAAACTGCTGTATTATTGTTTTTTGGGTCCCGGTTCTGTTCAGTTTTTAGTCATGAGCATGTGAAGCCCGAGAAACCAACTTCAAAATTTCAAATGGCTCTTGCAATCAAGCAATAGCTCTGATCTAAAAAAAATTTAAAAAGCTTCCACATTTTCCAGATCGCCATGCGCCGATGTCGCACATTTTATCATCCTACAGAGAACTAAAACTAAAATATTTTTTCAAACAAAGATATAAAATTCTTTTTTTGATATATCAATGACATTTTTTTAACACTATTTCGTCTGTTATAATTTATCTTTTCATCTAATCCAGTATCATGATTTTCATCTTCCATTTCGCATATTTTCAAACGCGTATTTACCGTTTATTGGTCAAAAACATTGGAGCGTCTTTTCACGTGAGTTATAATTCGCTGCGTCGTAATGAAATGTGTGACGTCGGTGCATGGCAATCTGGAGAATGGAGAAGTTTGTTATTTTCTTTTTAGATCAGAGAATTGCTTTATGGCAAGAGCCGTTGGGAACTTTTGAAGGTCAGGGTACACAAGAAAAATCATTTGTGAACCCAACTGCAATGGTAACTAGGTTTACTTTTTCGTTTTTGGTTAAATAGTATCTCTAAAAGGGTACAGGGGTAAAAATTTTCTTCGATTTCGTTGCACACCTTCTCTTAATATATACAATATAGAGGCAGTCGCCAATGTGCTATTTATAGTAACGGTGTAAATGAAAATTCGAGTATTCCATGATATACAGGTGATGCACCAATCTGCAAAAGTGTTCGATGATCGACCAAGGAAAACTTTATTGCTCTGTGATAGATCAGTAGAGTTTCAAAGGCCTGTGGATAGATTGATAGAGCTTCAAAGGCCTGTGGTCCAAATGAAACCATCTATACACAACCAAATAAATGTGACTCAAAAATTGTTTGTTTTGAGAAGGCTAGAAAACGTGGGTAAAGAAGAAAATGCTGGTTACCAGGGTGGTTAAAAGTCTGGATTGTGTGGTAAAAGGTTATTATCTTCAAACATTTACTTTTGAGAATACTTTGAAGTTTTGATCCTTAGGCTTATAAGTGCAACTCAAGGACCTTTGCAGATCGTGTGGATTAAGATCAGACTGCACAGAATGTGGATTTACACTGTCTGATGAAGAGATATTTTTCCTCCAAAGAATGTCTTTGAAGTAGTAAAATTTGGATTTTTACAATAGGCTTGAAAGTTTCATTTCACTTATTTAGCAGGTTAACTCTTTACCACACAATCCCGACTTTTAATGACCCTAAAAAGGAAGCTTTCTGAAAACATTGTGGGAAAAGGAGAAAATGCTGGAAATCAGCATTTTCTCCTTTTCCCACAATGTTTTCTACCCTTCCAAAAACAAATTTCAATTTTTCAGTCACATTTTTTTTGTCATCTGCAAATGCTTTCAATTTGGACCAGTCTAAAATTTTGTCGTTTGGTAAAGAGTTAAGCCTCAATATTAATAGACTACTTTTGATTATAATTTCAGGGTCAGAAAGGAGCCTCCTGCAGAGGTATAACCCTCAGACAGTATGTGCAACAGCTTCAGAACATGCATAAAGACAAAAATATCACAACAATAGTTACAGGAGTGGAACAGTACTTCAGGTTAATCCTTTACCAAACAATCACAGGTTTAACAACCCTGTAGGAGAGGGCTTTTGAAAACATTGTGGGGAAAGGAGAAAATGCTAGGGACCAGCATTTTTTCCTTTTCCCACAATGTTTTTACCCGATAAGAGACTTTTTTCGCATTAGTATCAGTTTTTGAATTTGTTGTGTGCAAATGTTTGATTTTGGGAAAGTTTCAAGGTTTGTCGTTTGAGAAAGGGTTAACTCTTTACCATGCAATCCTGAGTTTTAACGACCAGACCCTGGAAGAAAAGGCTTTTGAAAACATTGTGGGAAAAGGAGAAAATGCTGATAACCAGCATGTTATCCTTTTCCCACAATGCTTTCTATATCCTATCAAAGACAGAAATCATCATTTGAACTACACTTAAGTTGTCGTCTGAACATGCTTTGAATTTGGTCCAGTCCAAAATTTTGTTTGAGAAAGAGTTAAAGTAATTTTGAAAACAGCTTCTTGGGTTGGTTGCAAAGTCAGTGGTTTTGTTTAAGTCTTTACCTAACAACAAAATTTTAGACTTGTCCAAATTGAAAGCATTTGCAGACAACAAAATAATTGTGATTGAAAAATTAGAATTTATTTTGGGAAGGGTAGAAAACATTATGGGAAAAGGAGAAAATGCTGGTTACCAGCATTTTCTCCTTTTTCCACAATGTTTTCAAAAGCCTTCTCTGACAGGGTCGTTAAATGTCTGGATTGTGGGGTAAAGAGTTAACCCTTTACCCAACAGTTCAATGATTTTACAATCCTGAGGTGGAAACCATGTGAAAACATTGGGAGAAAAGGAGTAAATGCTGCTCATCAACATTTTCATGTTTTCACACAATGTTTTCAACCCTTTCAGAGAAATGTCCTGTCAAATGTGTACCTAATATTTAATTTGTCCTCTGCAAAAGCTTTCATTTCGGAGGAGTCTGAAATTGTGTCGTTTGGTGAAGAGTTCAATCCTTGGCTCTATCTTAAAATCTCTGCTCTGTTTGAACTCTCTCACATGTTTAATGAAAGATGTTTTGACAAACTTTAGACTCAATCTTCTGTGGGAAAAGAATAGGAGGAGTTGAAAGGAACATATTAATAGGTTGACTGGCTGTCACAATGTAATTCAGTTGGTATTAATAAAACATGTACATGCAACAGCATAGTAGAATTTCATTTTTTACCTTTTTTATGATGCTTTATTAACACTTTATCAAACAGGAAAATTTTAGATTGGTCCTAAAGGAAAGCATTTGCAGATCACAGATGTTACTCAATTTGTTGGAGTTGTCTTTGAAAGAGTAGAAAACATTGCGGAGAAAGGAGAAAATGCTGATTACCAGCGTTTTCTTCCTTTTCCACAATGTTTTTGGAATCTTTCTTCCATGGATTCGTCAAAATACAGGATGGTTTTGGTAAAGTATTAATTCAGGTTTGATCATTATAGTCTATTTAGTTACTCAGTCATTTCTATTGGATATGCATGTATTGTTGACTTTGTTTTACAGGGAAATAAAATCTCAAACTCAGAAGAAGCACAGAGATGCTGTTCAGTCCACAAATCCAAGTTATGTGTCAAAATTGGGTAAAGAGAACAAAGATTTTGTCAAGGTCAGTCGGGTGGATATTGAAGAAGCATTAACTGATACTTTTCTTCATACTGGTTGTGGTAATTACATGACAGAAAGTCCGGAAGATGTTGCTGATCTTGTGAAGAGATTCACCAAAGCTGTAGCGGAGAAGCCTGCAAAGTAAGCCTCTAATGGACTTATGTGTAATTTTACCTGTAGATTAACTTTTACCAACAGTCCCAAGGCTTAGCGACCTTGAGAAGCAATAAATTTGAAAACATGGTGGGAAAAGGAGAAAATACTGATAACCAGCATTTTCTCACTGTTTTCTACCCTACCTAGATGAATTTCATAATGTGAACCATACTTTCAGTTGTTGACTGCAAATGCTTTGAATTTGGAGGAGTCCAAAAATTCTGTTGTCTGGTATAGTCAATCCATTTTCTCTCGATATGAAGATGCGTACAACATTGAAAAGATCCATGAGACTTTGAAAAAATTGGTGTGAAACATGGATACCAACATTCCAGAAGTGTAGCACATCAAAACATGAGCTGCTCTCTGTCAAAAAGGGGTTTAATGCATCTCCTTGATGCCTTATATCAGGCAAGCCATCACATATTATGGATTCATAATAGCCACTTTTTTTAACAACCAACTTAATCATGAGACAGACTGGTCCTTTGACATACAGAAGAATTGACTAATGGCGAAAGTCAGCCTGCGTGAACTTCGCAGGCTGACCTGGGTGGATACTTTTAGCTGATGCATTAAGCCCCCTTTTCACAGAGTATGGCTCATGAAAACACTGTGACTAAAGGAGAAATTGCTTTTTTTTTCTCTGTACAAATCTTTGTCTTTCAGCAAAATTTTTCATTTTTAACTGTTAAATTTCAAACTGAAAACAACTGCCAGGAGCCCTTCATTCATATTCTAGTTTTGTTCTGATAACTGTTTGAGCCCTGCTCTGTGAAAGGGGGGCTTAATTCATCAGCGTGATGCATGATACCAAGCAAGTCATCACATAATTATGAATCCATAATAGCCACTTTTTGTAACAATCAGCTCAATCATGAGGTAAACAGGTCCTTTGACGTAAAGAAAATTGACAAATAGGGAAAAGTTTCGGCCCAGGTCAGCCCACACAGACTGCACAGGCTGACCTGGGTCAATACTTTTCACAGATGCATTAAGCCCCCTTTTCACAGAGCATGGTTTATTTATTTTGTTGAAAACAATTGAAATCAAGCTGCCCTTCTTTTAAACGTCAGAAGAAATTGAATGTTTTGGTTGATAAGAAATGGAATTTGATTAATGATTATATGTAAAACATTATGGGCAAAGGATAAAATGCTCATTAAGGTTCAATATTTAAAAAAGAGGTCTGCTTCAAGTAATCTACAGATGGTTTACTCTTTACCACACAACAGAATTTTAGACCAGTCCAAATTGAAAGCATTTTCAGACAAATTAAATGCAACTCAAGAATTGAAATTTATTTTGGAAAGGGTAAAAAAAAACGTTGTGGGAAAAGGAGAAAATGCTGGTTACCAGCATTTTCTCCTTTTCCCACAGTGTTTTCAAAAGGCTTCTTTCCCAGGGTTGTTAAAACTCAGGATTGTGTGGTAAAGAGTTAAGGGGAAAAACTGTTATTATTGAATCTAGGAAGGACAGATTTGAAGCCAAGTTTTCTTTCCATGAAGAAGGTGTGTCTGGGGTTAAAGTGGACAAAAATGGTGTAGGGCTGTTAAAAGTGTGGAAGCAACAGTTGATGCAGATGAAGAACGTCAGTCAGGATGTTGCACAGGCCTTAATTGCAGAGTACCCTAGTCCACAGTTACTTGTTCAGGTAGTTTTGCTTGAGAGCTTAGCTGCAATGTAGTTTGAGCCAGAGTTCCTGACAGAGGGAGTGATTTTGATTTCAAAATTGAAAATATTAATTATTTTCCACTAAACCCTTTGGTATGGGTACTCATTAGAATCGTCTCATCGAGATGATTGTAATGAATATCCACAACAAAGGGTTTGGACGAGAAATAACAGATTTAGAATACCATCACTCCCTCTTAGCTGGAGCTCTGTTGAGCCAAACTGGTTTACAAGTTCCAGAATTTAAACCTTTAACCCTTAGGGTGCCAAACAAACAGATATGGACACCTTCAGTCCAGAAATAAGACTCAACTGATTGCAATCTAGACTGCTCTCATTCATTATGACTCAGTAAACCAAATAGTGTAGATCAAAGATGAGACTGCATGTTTTGTGCTGTTTGATTTTTATTGACACTGGCCGCAAAGGCAATTCTAGTTGCTTTAGGGGTTAAGATTCAATTCTGTGTTTTAATGTCCTAGAGGAAAGAGGCTTTCGAGAGCATTGTGGAACATGCTGGTAACCAGCATTTTCTTCTTTTCCAACATTCTTTTCTATCCTTTATTTTACAAATTATCATTTTAGCCACATTTGATAATCGTAATGTTTGGTATGTAAGAAGTAACAGCCTTTACAGAAACCTGTTTACTGTTAAGGTGCCTTTCACAACTACAGTTGCCTTTGGGGACAGTGTCAAACAAGATCAGACTGCACAAAATGTACAGTCTGATCTCTGATCCACACTGTCTGGTTTGCTCAGACATTGTGCACAAAGGCAACCTTGAGTTGCAATTGTCTTGGTTTTGTTTTTAGATTGAAAATGTCAGTTGAGTTGTTTTGGTGCTCTAAGGGCTAAATGTTAATATAATGTAGGAAACTCTACTTCTTTATGGCAGCATGTTGGTTTATAGAGTATGCAGTCTGTTCTGAGATCCATTTTGAGCAGTATTTTTGACATATTATAGCCAAAACAGCCACCAAGTTGTAACAAGTATGGCTTTTCTGCTGCCTAAGAGTTTCAGCCTATAAACATTGAAAAGGTTATACATGTAGGTCTTTGGGGTTTGGCATCTCTATGTAAGTTCTAATTTAGAGGCAAGCCTTCTTATGGGTTGAGACATACTGAATTGCAATATTTCATCAACAGTATCTTGTTGGTCTTTGCATGTGAAATTTCAACAATCGTTTAAAATTCTTGATCATTTTGAAATCAGAAGAGTTATTTTACATTTATGTGCATGTCATCTACATCTCTTCTAGGCTTACAGTAGATGTGAGTCAGAAAAAGAAGCAGTAAAACTTCTGGAAAATATAGTGGTAAGTTTTGTTATTTTCCTTTGACTCTTTATGTTGCTGGACGCTTTAGTAGACAATGTTAAGTGTTTACCACCTGACAAAATTTTAGACTTGTCATACATGAAAGCATAAAAATTAAAAAATGTTTTTGGAAGGGTAGAAAACATTGTGGGAAAAGGAGAAAATGCTGGTTACCAGCATTTTCTCCTTTTCCCACAATTTTTTTAAAAAGCTTCTTTCTCATTGTTGTAAAAAGTCGGGATTGTGAGATAAAGGGTTAAGACCAGACTACACAGAACATGCCGTCTAATGATTGGTTTACACATAAGGATATGTTGTTGGAATTTCACTTTTTATTCCTTGAAAATATGGATATGTCTGGTATTTTGGATTAACTTTTTACCAAACAACAAAATTTTATCTAGAGAAAGTCCATGTATAGTAATTGGTACTCTGGATTATTTCAGGTACGAAGGGAAGCAGGTGTCCTGGAAACTTCTCGTAGAATTGGAAAGGAGCTTTCTCGTAGACTTTACTTGTTCTTTACTCAAGAGGATCCAGATTTTGTGATTAAATGAACTTTTCAACACATCTTTGTTATAGATACTCATACTTGTTTACCATAAAATGATACAAAGCTTTTTCTCAAAAGCTAGATTCTCAGGAGCTTATAGATTAACCCTTATCCTTTTAAATAAGTTAAATAAAATTTTCAAGCCGATAGTAAAAACCTGAATGTTATTTTCAAACTTTTATTTTTTGGGAGAAAAATATCTCCTTATCGGACAGTGTAGATTCAAGATCATACTGCACGATCTGTGCAGTCTAATCTTGATCTACACTGTCTGCAAAAGGTGAGCAAGTCGGGCTTAGCTGCTTAGGGTTACCTAATCTTCAGACAACTTTTTGTGTTGCAGTGGTCCTTGTGTTGAACCATTGTTGCAACAGGGGAAATCTTTCCTTACATACAAGCAATCACTCTCAGACAGCAAGAAATGACAACTAAATTTTCAAGAAATCTACTCTAGTATCACTTCACAAACAAGTATGATAGATTATGACTTAATAATGTTATGAACAAGTTGGTTATAACTTAGCCCTATTAGTGCTAAATAAATAAACAAGAGCAATGCCAATGCTTGGCTGCAGTTGCTTGCTTTTCAGTGAAAATTCTTAGTCATAAGATGGGCCTAACTATGCCAAAAATACCTTGATAGTTATCTGCCCTTGTATGGGTATGGGTTTCCCTTTGATATTTAGCTTGTCCGAGTTTGAAGTAAATAGCTTCAGTATTACCAGAGATATAAAATGTCAAGTTTTTGCATGACAATGACGACGGCATGGGTATGCCAGTACCTCCGTATTTTTTCAGAAACAGCCGAGTTAATAAAATGGACACTCTCAGTCAGTTCCAAAAATTCAAGTACTGTATTGCAGTTTCAGTGCTGTTTTTGTCAGAATATCTGGCAAGGAAACAATGTATATAGATCCAAGATCAGAAAGTGCATTCAGATCTTGATCTATACTGTCCTAATAAGCAATTAAATCAGCCGTAACTCTTTACCAAACCAAAAAATTCTGGACTGGACCAAATTAAAAGCATTTGCAGACAACAAATGTAGCTCCACTAAAAGTTTGTCTTAGAGAGGGTTGAAATTACAGGGGAAAGGGAGAAAAAGCTGGTTACATTTCTCCACAAAGTTTTCAAAAACCTCATTCAGGGTTTTTAAAACTCAGGGTTGTGTGGTAAAGGGTTAAGGGCAAGAGTGGTTAGTTTTGCTTCTGTCAATTGAATTTAGCGGCGAGGTTTTTGTACCATCCATGCACCTTTTGATTGGATTTGATATCTTTGTCTGTCTTGGAATTAAAATATACCAATTACAGGCTACCATTAAATTCTGTCAATGTTTTTTATTTCAGATTGGTCCAAAAACCTGTGTGTGCTGGTTATAGATTAACATTTGCAGGTCCTGTAGCTTCTATACGGTTTGGTCTTCAGGTCTGTGTCATGCACAAAAGTGACAACAGTTATCCTTGGCTTTAATTCTTTACCAAACAGCAGAATTGGTAACCAAGTACAGCGTACAAATGAAGACCACAGATGTGGCTAAAATGATGAGGTTTTCCCTCAACTCTTTACCAAACGACAGAATTTTAGACTTGTCCAAATTGAAAGCATTTGCAGACGACAAAATAAACTTGACTCAAAAATTAAAATTTGTTTTGGGAAGGTTAGAAAACATTGTGGGAAAAGGAGAAAATGCTGGTTACCTGCATTTTCTCCGTTTCGCACAATGTTTTCAAAAGCCTTCTTCTTCAGGGTCGTTAAAAGGCGTGATTGTGTGGTAAAAAGTTAAAAGAGAAGAGAACATTGTGACTATTAGAGAAAATACTTGTTCCTAGCATTTCTCCTTTTGCCACAATGTTTTCAAAAGGTACATCTTCTGGGTCGTTAAAACATGTGGTTGTCTGGTAAAGTAAAGGGCCTACAGTATAGTTTGATCCCCATTCTGGACTGGAAAATATCAAAAACAACAAACCAGTAAGAACAATATAAACTTTATTGGTTCACTTAACAACTTACAACAAATTTACAATTTGGTTAACCCTTTACCACACAATACCGACTTTTAACAACCCTGAGAAAGAAGCCTTTTGAAAACATTGTGGGAAAAGGAGAAAATGCTGGTAACCAGCATTTTCTCCTTTTCCCACAATGTTTGCTAACCTTTCAAATTTCAAATTTTGATTCACATTTACTTCATCATCTGCAAATGCTTTCAATTTGGACAAGTCTAAAATATTATCGTTTGCTAAAGAGTTAAAGAGCTTGCAGAGTTGTTTGCTGCTTCCTGTTCTTCATTTTAAAGAAAGTGAGACCTCATTATAAATGACAAATAGAGACTCAGAATGATCTATCTGTAAAATTTCCTCTGTATGGTACATAACAAATGAATACATAGGAAAATTGGACAACCAATTTTTTTTCTCTGTAATGCAGTTTTCAAAATCTTAAGAAGACAATTTCTCTTCTAGAAAATATACACCTCTCTTTACCATACAAGAAAACTTTAGACTTGTCCAAATTGAAAGCATTTGCAGACAATAATTTATATGTGACTGAAATGATGGAATTTGTCATTGCTAGGGTAGAAAACATTGTTGGAAAAGTATTAAATGCTGGTTTCCAGCATCTTCTCCTTTTTCCACAAAGTTTTCAAAAGGCTTCTTCCTCAGGGTCATTGAAAGTCGGGATTGTGTGGTAAAGGGTTGATCCTGGAAAACACGTTTACATGCACTTAAATAACATGGACGGATACAAAAGAGGTACTACTTGTTTACTGTAAAACTTCATGACTTTTATGCATGATAGAGTATTCAGATATGTTTGTAACAAACTATAGTTTTGTATAAGTTTGCACATAAAACCATTCAGCACCATTGGCAAAACCAGGGCTTTTCTGGACAGAATATATATCAAGATATATGCAGTTTGATCTTGGAACTATACTGTCAACTTGTTTAGTCAAGCCTATATTATAAAATTCTCTCTCAGTTCCACTGGATTATGTTATAGAAGAGAGGTTTATATATTTGATGCTGAAACAGTTACATAGTAAACTATACTTAGACCTACAATGGACACAAAGCTTTTGTATGATATGGAATGTACCACACATATGGGCTTATATTTTAAAAGCATGAGAGAAAGCCTTTATCTCCTTAGTCTAACATGAAAATTGATTAAAACTCTGATTTCCTGTTTCGAACATCAAAGGATCAGAATGCAATTGAATCTGCGTGACTTGAAAAAATTGAAGTTCCATGAAAAATTGAAAATACTGGTATCAAACTGTAAAAATGCATTTTTATTGCCTATCTAAGGTCTGGACAAGGTTTTATAATGAATAACTGAAAAGTGAAGAAAAACAACCACAAATACAAGTAGTTGACATGATTACGTCCTCCACCAGAGTTGTACAATACTTGATAACATGATCCTGTTAACACATAGTGTCAAATAAATAGAATGGATGTTTTATGTTATAGACTACATGTACATCTGTAAGGAAAATAAAATCCAGGTTATTGGGAAAAAGTATCACCCAATGTATCTATATTCAGGATCTCACTGCACTTTTTTGCATTGTTTTTTCAAATCTTGATTAACCCTTTACGTCACAAAGCCACCTTTTAATGACTCTGGGAGAGAAATCTTTCGAAAACACTGAGGGAAAAGGAGAAAATGCTGGTAACCAGCATTTTCCCATGATGTTTTCTGCCATATCAAAGAAGAATTGCACCATTTGAGCCACACTGAAATTGTCGTCTGCAAATGCTTTCAATTTGGACATGGCTAAAATATTGTTATCTCGTAAAGGGTTGGCCCTGTCTGCTTAAGCAACTGAAGTTGTGTCCAACAAGGTTGCTTAGCAAAAGTACAGCTTACTCATTAAAGATACATGTTGCAAATTTCATCGAAAGTCATTTTTGAACAGAGGACTTTTGCTTGCAGACAGAATTCTGGATTCCTTGCTGTCAATAAAAAGAGCTAAATAAAAATAAAGAAAAAAAGGGGGGGAGAATAAAAAACTTGACTAGTGACTAAAAACATTTATCTTACAATTTTTGTAAACAAACAAAATCAAGTAAAATAAAATAGAAACCTATCAATTATACTAGTATTTCGTATGTAAATCACATGCTTTGGATCTCTCCCAGTCTTGATAACATAAACTACATTTTTGTTCGGTGGTGTTGAATGCAGTCTTACTGCATTTCAGTGTATTATTTAACAACAGAATATTCATGTCACATGTACATCGTAAAATAAAACTGGAGCGTACAAGCCAAAATCAAATTATATTGCACATACTTCCTTGAAGCAAGAAGACCTTATGAGGTACAAAATCATAACCAAACAATTTTGGGAGTTTTCTTTTCAGCTTTTCGAGTAAATTTTCAGGCCTAACTAGGCTGCAAGCAAACAGCTTTGAAAGAGAATTGTTCAACAATAAACAAATAAAAAAAATACGTGTTCACTTATGTGCAACTGGAGAAGCAACATCTAACATTAAACAAGTTTTAAAATACAACTATGTTTAATACAAGAAACAACATTTAATACAAAATAAACTTTTGGGTTGCCTAGCAAAATGTTGTACTCATGGTTTTCTATGTCTCAGCCTGAAAAGATGAAACATTTTTTGACAGCTTTAAGTTCTAAGTCATGAGTAATTTGAATCTTTAAAGGTCATTTCAGTTGATGAGATACTCTATATGTACAACACAAACTTAACTCTTTACAACACAATCGGAGTTTTAACAACCCTGAAGAGGACAGCTTTTGAAAACATTGTGAAAAAAGAAGAAAATGCTGGTAACGCTGGTAACCAGCATTTTCTTTTTTTCCCCGCAATGTTTTTAACAATCTCAAAGACTGGTGCCGTCGTTTGAACCTCATTTTATTTGTTGTCTGCAAATGCTTTCAATTTGGACAGGTTCAAAATTTTGTTGTGTTGTAAAGACTTCGTGCAAAGGATAAAGTGTCTATTACAACTAGAACAATGCCAGAACTTTGTGATATGTAAAAATATGTGAAATTAATGCTGTCCTCAACCAATACCATTTGCTACTCTTTAATCACCTCCTTCAGGATTATAGCTTTTCTACATCCTGTGCCACAAGGCACAACAAAATATTGGTGTCTGAGGAGTAAAATACAAAACCTTGATGCTATTATGACCATGTCATAAACCCTTTCAACAACCTATTCTCCATTTTTTTCCTTTTTTACAAAGTTTTAATTCACGAGGGTTTCCCCTTTTGAGAATGAAAATACCTGGTTGTTTGTGAAAGGGTAATTACATCCGAGCCATGCTCTGTGAGAAGGGGGGGAGCCATGCTCTGTGAGAAGGGGGTTGTGGGGTTGTTGTGCATCTGATAAAAGTATCGAACCATGTCAGCCTGTGCCATCCACACAGTCTGACCCGTGTTGAAACTTTGTTGTAGGTAAATTTTATGCATGCCAAAGTACTATTCTCCCTCATGATTCAGACAGTCTGTAGACAAAATGGACATATACCATGCAACAACTTATTAAAGTATATTGTATGACAAAGATGCACTAAACCCATATTGCCAAGAGTGCCGCTTATTTAATTGCAATGTACCACAAACACCTGGGACTGTGTCCAGATGTAAGGCATTGAACAGCCTGTTCTATTACTGAGAAAAACTCTGAAGCATTCCTAAGCGGGGTGTTACCCTGGTATACTGTTGAGAGTATCTTAAAATACAATTCAAACAAACAGCTGATAACCTCTAGATATGAGGCCTTTTCAAATGCATGTAAAAATAATTGCACAATTAATGTAAAATTTTATGCATTACCAGGTTTGGTAATATAATTATAAAGTAGTTACAATCCAATCTTCAGTTTGTTTTCACAAGGCTGGTAACATTTAACCCTTTACCACACAATCACGACTTTTAACGACCCTGAAAACATTTTGAAAACTTTGTGAGAAAAAGAGAAAATGCTGGTAACCAGCATTTTCTCCTTTTCCCACAATTTTCTGCCCTATCCAAGATAGAAATCACCATTCTGGGTATATATAACTTGTCGTCTGCAAATGCTTTCAATTTGGTCCAGTCCAAAATTTTATCGTTTGGTGAAGGGTTAATCAGTTTTCGAGACCTTCTATCATCAAGTAAGTGGTATTATTATAACAATTTAAATTAACAGATCTGTTTTTTCTGATTAACTCTCACTCACCTTAATGACCCAGAAGTAGCCGAAAGTAAACAAAATGCAGGTGTTAAAATGCATTTTAAATTTTAAATCGTACCATTTAAAAGTATGGAAATATTTGTGAAGATGACAATCTGTTACTGTTCAGTCTGTCAATGTGTTGGGTGCTAGCAAAAAATATGAAATTTAAAACCAGGTAAAAAGTAAATGAAAGATGGAGCTACCTGGCAACTTTTATAGAGCCAATGACTACTGCTGGGACTGACTGTTCAATAACAGAATGTCATCTTCACAATAATTTTCATACTTTTACATGGAATGATTAAAATTGAAACCCATTTTAACACGAGCATTGTTTACTTTTGGCCACTACTGGACCTTTAAACTAGTAGTTATAACATGAAACACTGTTTATAACACCAAAATAAATCTTGGATAACAAACTTTGATAACAATTTCACATCTATGTAAATTCCATAACATATAGACATAACACTAGCTTTTGCTCAAAGAAGAAATATTACATTTTTAGCATAGAAAAATGTCTTGTGTATAAGATAAGAATGATATGAAAAAACATTTTGGGAACAGAAGCAACTGCTTATCACAGGCTGTTACCCCTTCTCCCATTATTTTTTCAATAGCTGCCCAATGTAGGGGCATAAAATGTATTTGTATGGTAACAAGTTTATTCATTACCCCCCTAGAGTGATTTGCAGTTAACCTTAGAAACACCCGTTTAAAATACGGGTGTTCAAAATGAATTTGTTTTATTATTTGTGGAAAAGTGAGAAATTACTTGTTTCAAGCAATTTCTTATTTTGCCTCATTATTTTCAAAAGTAGTTGCTGCAACATTAAGTTCATCTGTACTTAACCTTTTACCACACAATCCTGAGTTTTAACGACCCTGAGAAAGAAGTCTTGAAAACATCGTGGAAAAAGGAAAAATGCTGGTTACCAGCATTTTCTCCTCCCACAATGTTCCTACCCTATCAAATACGGAAATCACCATTTGAGCAAAATTTGAATTGTTGTCTGCAAATGCTTTCAGTTTGGTCCAGTCCAAAATTTTGTCATTTGGTAGGGAGTTGAAGACAAGATTCCTCAAAGTTAGCAATAGAGTTTCATTTGTTCTTGAACTTGATCCATACTTTCCATTCCAAACTTTTCGTTTTGTTGTTCCATGAGCTTGAATATTTCTTCCAACTGTTTTCTTTGAGCTTCTCTTTCTACCTCCATGTCCTCTGCTGACAGGTTTTGTCTGATTTCACGGGTAACTACCCTTTGCCTTGCCTTTTTAACCTCACTCTGTATATGATCACAATATTCATATGGGTCTGTGTCTGGCTGATGGATCTGCCTGTTTCTGTCACCAGCTCCTTTAAAGTAAATGAAAGCCGAAGATTGTAAATCACTTGTTGCCCTGTTAAACTGTATATATATACATATCTGGTATTACTTGCAAGATTGAACTCTTTACCAAACAACAAAATTTTGGACTGGTTCAAATTGAAAGCATTTGCAGACGACAATATAAATTTGATTCAAAAATTGAAATTTAATTTGGGAAGGGCAGAAAACATTGTGGGAAAAGGAGAAAATGCTGGTTTCTTAGCATTTTCCCCTTTTCCCACAATGTTTTCATGTTCAGGGTCGTGAAAACTTGGGACTGTGTGGTAAAGGGTTAATATG
Source organism: Tridacna gigas (assembly GCA_945859785.2). NCBI lineage: Eukaryota > Metazoa > Mollusca > Bivalvia > Cardiida > Cardiidae > Tridacna > Tridacna gigas. The sequence continues at coordinate 41,891,062 of OX244030.2, read as the reverse complement.
TCAAAGACCTACTTTTCTGACTTGGGATTTTTATTCTTAAAAGTAAATGTTCAATATCAATTTTGCTTTTCCAAGCTACATTTAGGCTGCCTTGAGAAATAGTGACTTGTTCAGATGTTTTACACTGCAACTCTGTGTCAAAATTCATGTGATAATTTGAGTAAACTAGCATAGATTTTGAAAAAGGAAGTTTTTTTAAAAAGAAAAAATAAGTTGATATTGGCCTAATCTGTTTGGGAATGAATACCGGAACTTATCATGACTGTCACATGTCTGTAAAGAAAAATTTGTAACCACTTGTCGAAAGTAATGGGTGACAAATGAAGTGCACTACTATCCCAGCACACTACTATGGAAACATACCACTTTTGGATTTATCACACCACATCTATGGCAAAAATTCAGGTGTCAAATTCATATACCCGTAATAGTATGCTGTGCCCTTGTTTGGGGATCAAAAAGGGAAGTTTTCAGATTGTCGTGTGGCAAAACCCAACGATCCATGTCAAAAAAGTGATACAATGTTCCACTTTTCCAAGCATGGTTTTAACCTTATCAGCACCAGTTATTATATCAATTTTTATTAACCCTCTACCAAAGAACAAAATTCTAGACTTGTTTAAATTGAAAGCATAATTTGCAAACAACAAAATAAATGTGACTGAAAAATTAAATTTGTTTTTGAAAGGGTACAAAACATTGTAGGAAAAAGAGAAAATGCTGGTTTACAAGGCCCCACAAAGTTTTCAACAGGCTTTTGTCTCGGAGTAGTTAAAAGTCAGGCTTGTATGGTGAAGGATTAAAATAGGCTTTTATATTTCATATGCAGTATGTTTTGTCCCCATACTCTATGGCAATGGTATGCTCTGGCTAATATTCAGGTACAGTAAACAAAATCAGCCCCACTGTCAGTCTACCATACAATAAATTAACATTCAAGTAATTTAAACAAAATCCAGAGCTGCAACAAAAAAACTTTCTACATCTCTGCAGTATACAGGATTTGCCTAGTGTAATGGATGTACCGGTTTGTGGATTTTGTATCTCTTTTCATGGGAATTATCAATTTTTGACTGCTTGATATTGTGACTATCCGTTTGTCAAAGACATATTATTCCTGTATCTGATTCAACTTCAACTTTTGTAAGTCCCAAAAGTCTGTGCAAATAGATACCGGGAGTGCAGTATCAAGAACAGTCTATTAAAGGTTTGTTTTAGTCGCAAAAGGTGGAGAAGGATTATACTCTTTACCTCACAACAAAAATGTAGACTTGTCCAAGTTCAAAGCTTTTGCAGACCAAAATATATATGTTGCTCAAATGACAGAATTTGTCTTTGACTGCTGGTTACCAGCCACCTCTCCTTATCCCACAATGCTTTCAAACTGACTCTTCTTAAAGGTTGTTAAAACATGGGAATTTCTGGTACAGGGTCAAAAAGAAGTTGCAATCTTTCTCTTAAGTGAAAGGGTTCATAATTCAATATGAAAATGATTTTCAAAATTCTTTATTTCTGCAGACTTTCAATTTACAGATGACATGCATTCTACTGTCTGCTCGCAGAAGTGCACCAAATTTCACCTTTAACCCTTTACCACACGACAAAATTTTACACTTGTCCAAATTGAAAGCATTTGCAGACGACAAATTAGATATGGCTCATATGGTAAGATTTGTCTGTAAAAGGTTTAAGGTCAGAAAACATTGTGGGAAAAGTGGAAAATGCTGGTTACCAGCATTTTCTCCTTTTCCCACAATGTTTTCGAAAGGCTTTTTCCTCAGGGTCATTAAAACTCGGCATTGTGTGGTAAAGGGTCAATGCTGTGTTCAGTTCTGTGACCTTTGGTGATACCGAGAGTAATGTATTTTTTCTTTTACTGTAGAGGTTGGGTCTGTCCTGGTTTTCCTACCAGGTAACAAGGAAGCATCGATTCGGTATCTGTGTGTGGAAACAGAATAAATACCTCCATCTTCATCAATCTCTCCTGGTTTAACTGTAACATCACCGATGTCAGGCGATGCCTTATCTCCACCAGTTGGCTTTGGGTCACCCGCCTTCCATAGACGAGACAGGTTGTTCCAACTATAAATAATTGATATTGCCACAATGACTAATGTCAGTGGTACTGACGCCACATAAAAGTAATCTTCCATAGTTTCTACTGTACTGAAATTATCAGTTTTGTTTGTGCGTCTTCTCAGATTTTCCAATATCGTTGTTATTGTATTCGGTGTTACATTCTTTATACACAAACCATAAAACTTAATGGTGAAAGAAGATTCGGACCCAAGAAATTTCAGCCCAATGAAAAAGTGGAGAAGATTCAACCCCGAGAAGATTCAACCAACATAGGAGAAGACAAGGCCCACATAAAAAGAAGATTCGTCCCCAGTTATAGATTATGTGCATTGTGATGACATTTTTCTTTCACTTTACTGTTTCGTAATAATTGCCGACTTAACTGCAAAAGATATTTGTAAAATTTTAAGGATTGAAACGGCAATTATCATAGTTTCAAGGTAAAATATTATACAAACCAGGTCATTCAGGACTTATGATTATTTTGATTGATTTTGTGGTTGATATTGTCTTTCTAATACCCATTTATGTAATTTTTTCCGTTTGTTCTTAATGAAACGATTTCTTTTGAAAATAATTCCCCAGGACTGCAGCTAAGGTTAATGCAGGGATTTTGTATACATGTATACGATCCCTGGTTCAAGTGAAGGATAACTGTGGTTTTGGTAAATATCAACTTTGATAAATAGGATGTGGCGGGTAGACTGATTCGGTACTCATCAATCAATAACCCCCGCCCCCTCCGTCATTTTTATTGTTATTCAAACACTCATTTAATTTTGAGAGTTACCTTGACATCATCGAAGATACCAATCACAAGATCCCGAATATGTTTTGATGATTTTGAATTGAACTATGGCGTCAAAGAAACATAGATCTAAGCGAAAGAATTTATAAAAATCGTACATCGAGAGGCGTTGAAAATGAATATCATTTCAGTTTATTGACATGTACTAAGTATTCAGAAATTAGAAAATTCAAAATACTAAATATAGCTGCCCAAGAATACAGAAATTTACTACATTTTCTCTTTAAAAAATCGCCGAAAAAGTTGTACAAATTGTCAATTTGTCTAAATTCATTTATTCTAGTAATTCGCTGAGAAATAAATCATTGTTTGTATTTCCTTTCAAATAATATCATGCGCTCTTCAATTAAACAATGTAAACCACTTTTCATTATAGATTGCTCTTATCATTTAAATTCTGCAATTGCAAGAAAAAAAAATATTTGTTTTAATGCAATAAATGTATAGTAGTAGTAGAAGTAGTAGACAATGGATAGAGACACAGCCGAATGGTATTTATCACACTTTTAGCTTGCTTTCGTTGCCACAACTGTCTCTATCCACCAGAGAGGAACACAATAAATGACAAATTTATCAATGTGAAAACTACTTAAAGAGACATATCTTGGAAACAACAATTAAAAAATTAGAAATAACGACAATGGCGTAAAAGTATATTTAACTTTAATGGTTATGTAACTATCTGTTTTACAGAAACCTTCAATGTTCATTTATTATATCAATAACCGAACGTTCAGTTTTCAGAAACTACCATAACTCTTGGTAAACTGTATAATCATATTTGTGCAAAGTTTATAAAACGAATTCTAAAAAATACAAACATAATATCCAACAAATAATACAAAAATGAGGGAGGGGGATCCTCTCAGTCTTAAAGTCGAATCTTCACAGAAACTGGATAAAACTAACGCAACACTGTATACCGATGAATAACCCCCAAAAAAGGGCACCAAAATGGTCATTGTAATCGATTGATATACTATAAATAATAAAGATCACTAACTTCGTTTCAAAATTTATTCTATTCATGATAATCATCCGCTTATACTACGATAAAACAACCTGGGTCAAATCTTCTCTTTTTGGGGCCGAATCGTCTGACTGTTTAGGCCGAATTTCCTTTAAAATCATTGGTCGGCCTTGAGCCGAATCTTCTTTGGGCCGAATCTTCTGGCATCCAATCTGATAGTGATTGTTCAGTGTGGGATGATCTCCCTATCTTCGCACCACAATCGCTTTAATTTTTTTCCTTAGCGACTATGTTTTCAATGGCTGGGCGTAAAAAGTTTTACATGTAAAAACGGACTGTTATTTGTATGCCGCTGAGTAGGACAGAGAACATTAGTTTATCGAGAAAAACACGGCTCTATAGTACCTACATGTAAATGGTGCCTTCCGACAAGATTACCATTAAAATGTAATGATGAATGAAATGACAAACATGAGGATAAAACCAACAAAATACAAAGGAATGATATTTACAGCAGGACTGGAAAAGTAAGTGACAGAAATAAGTTCTAGGTTTAGTAATGCATATCCAACAGTCACTCCACTGGCAATAATAGATTTATCGATTGTTTTACGACACGATGAAATTTAATTGTAGACTTTTTTCTTTCAAATCCTGAAAACTTCTGCAAATGATAGATTAGGTTCAAATGATAATATTTTTCTTTGAAGGCAGTGACAGCATGGATTTAAAAGATAATGATACTAAGCAATATTTTCTCTTTTTCCCTCTACTTTTCCTGGAAATTTAAAGCATTTTTCGAGGGGTCAGGCTGAACTACTAAATTGTTCGATAAGGAAACATTGCCGTCCACATGGATTTGCAAGCTTAACTAGACTGACAGATTAATTGCAACAAGGTCTATGAAAGCCTAGTGCTAAACTCCCTTGACTAATAAAGTGTAGAAATTGTTTATCTATCAATCCGTCAGGTTGTTAAGCGCAAACAACAAAAAGACAAATGCAGAGGCCCATCTAGAGTGATGCCGGTATGGTCGATTTTTTTTTTCTTTCGGAAAAGGATCTAGCGCCATAGCGTAGAGGGTTGCTGAAGAAAAAAAAAATCACAAAATTAGTCTTTTAGCAACGGCCAATCAGTGCGGAACAAAACTTTTACCTGTGTAACCAATTGTCAAAACGCCGTGTGATTATCCTATTGAATTCTGCGGATCTTTTGCCTAAAAAGCATTGACATTTCATCAACGTCGTCCAATCTCTTGCAATGAAACTAGAACCACTGGAAAATTTAGGAAGGGCACGGTGTTTGGTGTTGAATATGTAGCATGTTTCACTGTCCCATACTTGCCAACCGTTACTTTTGGCGTCAACAGAAGAAATCGACGGAGGTTGCCATGGTGTGTCTAGGATTGTTCCATAAATGTTCTATCGTTCTCTCCTCTGTCTAGATCTCTGATCAGATCGCGCCAGAGAGTCTGAAATCGTAACAAAGTTATTGGACCAAATAATATCAGCAGTCTTCTTTCTTAAGTGAATCCGTTACAACTGTACTTATGCATAATGATCGAATCTTACAGGAGGGGAAAAATACACATAATATATTCCTGTTTTAGACAGATTCTGCATATATCGTAATCCTTTTATGAGTACGCTGGTCCAGCTCATCATTAAAAGATTATTGAATTACATAGAGAAGATCTGGAAGTATTTTAGGTCGAGATATTTTATATCATTTATCAAAGTGCTACATGGCACTTTCTACGGATACTTTTTGAACATCCCTCATACTTGTGTTCATTTTTATCACGGCTCCAAACCAGTGCGTCAGAAAGGGGACAACACGTTGTACACGAATAGTTCATTTTAATAAGGTGAAACAAAATACGTGTATAGGAAAATGTCCTGTACTGACTACTCTTTTAACCTTGTTACCTCCGATCTAAGTGTAAAGACTACATTCCTGAAATTGGAAGGTATATACGTTTTTTCTTGATCAAATTTAAAGAAAAATAAGGAAAAAAATGATATCTTACATTTGAATGTGACAGGGGCAAATCATCAAATTACAGAACTTCAGGATATTTAAGAACAAAGAGCATCAGTTACAGAATCATTCAATCTGCTACATTTTTGTAGACTTAATTAAGCTGACTTTAAGTTTTGGAAAATGGAGCAGATACATGACTCGAGGATTTCCGAAAATTTTACGACAGAATTAACAGACACGAATTATAGCATAGTAAAATTGTCATCATTGGTACCAGGCTGGAGCACTCTCTCCCTCATAATCTACATCATCATCGCGATGCTAATAGGTTTGCCGGGAAACAGCCTCGTTTTGATAGTAGTGCCAAATGTAAAACGGAAAACATCTACCGACTGGTTTGTTATTTTCATCGCAGCTTGTGACTTAATTTCTCTGTCAGTAAACGGGACTTTATACATTTTATTCTTAACACCAGATGTTTGGACTGCGATATCATCAGAGTTTGTCTGTAAGTTTCAGTATTACGTTATACATTGTGTTTTTTCTCAGTCATTATTGCTGCTAACCTGTATGAGTTTTGACAGGTATATGAAAACGTGTAGACCACACTCGATGTTATTTACTCCCAAAATAGCTTTTAGGTGCTGTGTCATTATTCCCACTATATCTTTATTATTTAACATATCGCAGCTTTTTACCACAAAACTCAACATTTATGGCGATTGCGCCCTAGATTCTACGAAAGCCGAATTACAGAATTCTGTGTACGGGTTCACTCTTGTCGTCGTACTCTTGTGTTCAGGAGCTGTTTGTATAATGTACGTGAAAATTGCTATACGGATAAGGAAACGCGTAAAAGTTGGACCGTCTATTGTGACAAACACGGGTGCAAGCAATATGGAGAACATGTACCGAAATGAGACCATGATTCTGTCAGGGCGACAAAGGAACTGTGACACGGCAACACATCAACATGCTATTGTCAGTAATCCTAAAGTAGAAGCAGGAGACGTTTCTGCCAGAGCAATTATTTCTAAATATGACACAAGCCACGCTTCTGAACATATGGTATATAAAATATCTACAAACAAAGTCACAAACAACCAGACCAAACAACCTTTTCATTTTAATAGTAAAGCTAGCACATCTTTTAGGCACCGAGGAAATGAAAATCAAAGAAGTCAGGCGAAAGAGATTCGTCAACTTGGAGACCATCGGTCAAGACAGGTTGATAAGACGTCAAAGACTATGGGCGCCATTACACTCGTGTTCATAATATCTACAGCTGTACCAGCAGTTGCTATGAGTATATTCTCAGCCCAAAGAGATGTCAAAAGGGATCCAATCGCCCGTGTCGTCGTTTTCTTTACCTCCCGATTGTATTTGATCAACAACTTTGCGAATCCACTGTTTTACATCTGGTTAAGTTCGGCGTTCAGAAGAAGGGCTATGCAAACCCTAAATGGATGTAAAAGGCGGTTTTAACCATCGGTGCTGAGTACTGACACACCAATTAACCCTTCTATGATGATTTAGCATTAGATCTAGTTGTCTGACTACAGGTTTAATGTGAACGCGATAATTGTGGTACTGGTTCAGTACTGGCTCATTTAAACCAAAAGCACAGACTACAATTAGTGAAAATATAAACGCAGCAAAGATAGTGAAACCAGCCCATTGCCTCTGAAATGAACCCAACTGAGTTATCCTTGGACCTCATGGCAGCAGCTACTGATCGAGCTGTTTCAACCTTTTGTGAGAGGTATGAGACGAAGAGCGCAAGCTGTTCTGCAAGCCCTAAAGAATTGCGCAATACTGACTGACTGTGTGTGCCCATTCCCTGCAGGTCACTTTCAAAATGTCGAAAGCTTTATATAGATATTAAATTCCAAGTTTTCCAAACTGAAAGCTTCTCGTTTTTCATAAATTTGAAAGTAATATCTAAGCGAAAATTATCACTAAGTCCAGGGATACCTCAGTTCAGATCATTTCATGGCAAAAGACTGGTCTGTTGGTGTATGCACTGCCGGATTCTAATTTCTACCCCATTTTATATTATTCAAGCCAGAAAATCAAACCCGATAAAAAACACAGGGGCTGTAAAACTTTTCTTTACTATGTACAGTAGTTATTTTACATTGCCAGCAGTGTTCCTGCTACCATGGCGCAATGGTCAGGTCGTAGGACTGTCGATGAAACGATTCAAGTTTGATTGATTGATACAGGTGGACGGCAAATCTATCATGTAGAGTTTATACCCGATTTTATATCTTATATTTATTTTATTGAGTTTTAACGACTTTTAGAAAGAAAACTTTTGAAAACATTATGGGATGAGAAGTAAGTGCTGGTTACCAGAATTTTCTCCTTTTCCCACAATTTTTTCAAAAGGCATTTTGTTCAGGGTCGTTAAAAACTGTGATTGTGTGGTAGAGTTAATCCACAATGTTTTCTTACCTTTCAAAAACAAATCCATCATTTTGAATTACTTTGATTTTTTTTGCAAACGCTTTCAATTTGGACAATTGTAAAATTTTATTGAATGGGATTGAGTTAAATGTGGCACAAATACTTATGAACCATACTCTTTGAAAAGAGGGCTTAATGTATCTGCAGGAAGTATCGACCCATGTCAGCCTGCGCAGGCTAGCCTGAGTAATTTTGATTACTCCATATCATGATCTCCTTAGAATCGTGGTCAGCTTTCGATCTGTGGCAGCTGATTGTTTATCGTTTTCGCCATTATTACAAAATAACGTCATAATGATTAAAAGGGGGAAAACAAAGAAAGGACTGGAACCCAGGCTAGCGCAGACTGACATGTGTCGAAACGTTTTGCGATCTGTAAATTTTCTGCATGTCAAAGGACATTCTAACTCCAGATCCAGTTCATCGAGATACATCAAGCCACACCCCCCATCCCCTTCCCTTGCCAGAGCATGGCTCGTATATTTATGAATGATTTAGACTGCATTGTTATTCAGTCATCTTATACATACGTTACATGGCGTGTGGATTGTGGACTGTTTCAACTTTTTTCCTACCAATTCTATAAATTCGATATTTTCCGGTCTTAGCATAAATATCCACCGCAATTGAAGAAAATTTTGGTCCTAGTTTGGCATCAGGTAGCGGAAGATGTAGATTCAAGATTAGAAAGCACGTCCGCAAAAACACCCCGAGTCGCGTTTAGCAGCTTAAGGGTTAAAGACCGTCTATAACACACAATAATGCAAGTGCGTAATGTTAAAAAAATGGAAATAAGCGAGACATTCTTTCATCACTTTAAAGAACAACTCTCTCTTCAAAATTAACCCGAAAACTGTAAAAAAAAAAATATCTAACCGATAGTAAAAAGCCAAATATTGCGATTCCATCCTATTTCTTTTCGCTGGAAAATCTCACTGTATCGGACAGTGTAGATCAAGATCAGACTGCACATTCTGTGCAGTCTGATCTTAATTTACACTGTCCGCAAAAGCGCACTGCGTCGCGCCTAGCAGCCTAAGAGTGAGATAGCATTCTGGATTCGAAGTGCTTAAAGATTCTGAAACCCTGATTACGCCCCTGATTTTCATCGCCTTTTACTTTGGAGCAGAAGATAATGGCTCTCTCGAATGTTCCAGACTCGAACCACGTGATCAGTGTGGGGCTATCCAGCACACGGCACAGGTATACTTTATGCGTCTAGGTAGTAAGGGGATTAACATAAACTGGGTCAAAGAAACAAGATTTTTAACGTAAATGCGAAAATAAAGAACATGTAAAAGAAAATAAAGTTCTACCCCTAAATTGAATTAGAAGTAAGGTCACAGAAACAAGAACTTGAACATAAATGCGAAAATAAAGTATTCATTGAAGAAGAAGAAGAAAAAAGAGAAGAAAACAAAACCTTCCATCCCTAAACCAAGATAGATATTAGGTCATTGAAATAAGAATTGAAACGTAAATGCAAAAATGCAAAAAAAAAAAAAACCATGACAGAAACAAGTTTTAGCCCCTAATCACAATAGACATATGTCGTTGAAACAAGAATTTCAAGGTAACTGGGAAGATAAAGAAACTATTCATTTAGGAAAAAGTTCAATTCCTTACTACTACTACTACTACTACTACTAATAGTAATAATAACAAAAAAACTGAATCAGGCCATAGAAACAAGAATTTGAACGTGAATGCGAAAATAAAGAAAGAACTCATGACAGAAAAAACACTCCCAACACTAAATCAAAATAGAAATCGAGACATAGAAACAAGAATTTGAATGTAACAGCCAAAATAAAGAAATAATGAAAAATCCAAACTAAATTACAGTAGAAATTAGGTCATAGAAACATACATGTATATCAGAATAGATTACTGGTTTGGATTGAAAGTTGTTTGAATAATAATAACTTACGGGATTTTTTGTTTACTTTTTAATGTGTCTGTTTTAAAGTAACATATTAAAGCTGCTCGGTTTCCTTTTCAATTTCACTTTCATACATACAGTCTTAATGTATTTAATTTGTCATCTCCAAATAATTATATAAACTCAACCTCTTTCGATGGCAAAAAATACAACTCACCGAAACAAACAAAAAATCTTATTCTAATTCTGTTTGCTTCATTAAGCGAGCGGACAGTATAGATTAAAAATCAGACTGCACTTTTTCTGCAGTATAATCTTCAATTATTCCGTTGGCAAAAGACTGTTTTCGCCTATTGCACTGAAGGGGTTGATATACAAGGTTCAAAACAAGAATATACTTCAAAATAAGCGAGCCATCTCTGTAAAAAGAGGGTTTATTTCATTTGCAAATACTATCGATTCATGTCTGCCTGCGCTATCCGCGTAGGCTGACATGGGTCGAATGGGTCGAAACTTTTTTTTATTTGTAAATTTTCTCCATGTCCAAAGAACATTCTTCCTCATGATTCAGTCGGTTGTTAGACTAATTTCATTGATGCATGATGAAATGATGCCTTGGTTGGTAAAATGTATCGTGGAGATACATGAAGCCCCCTTATGCCAGAGCATGCCTCGGTTACCTTTGCTTCAAAGGGATATCTGTCTTGGGAGTAGTAAGCCTTTTCGATAAGACAGCATTATTTTATCATTCTGGGGATGAAAGCTTTTGAAAATTATTGCTGGAAAAGTATAAATGCTGGTACACTCTATTTTCATTTTTTTTTTCTCACAATATTTGATACCCTATCAAACGCTAACCCCATCTTTTGAGCCACATTTAGTTTGTCGTCTGAACTTTTGACATCGACGTGCCTAAAACATTGTTGTTTTATTAACGAACTAATGAATGCTCTCTCGTCGCCATGGAAATGTCATATCAAAACAGTTTACTAAGTTTCCTCGGTATTGTTGTCTTGATCAGAAATCATAAAAGTAAAATTAATTCAATATTATATTTACATTGATGTAAATAATCTCCCTTTCCATAAATGAACTGGAAATAAGATCAAAGCAAAACAAAGTAAACAATAATCAATACGGATAAATTAGTATAGGTTGTTTAAAGTTCACAGGGTCCCCTGATTTATGAAATTGCTTGAAAAATCCAGTGCTGATTTTAATGTAACTTTTCAAAGTTTTGTAAAATGGCCCTACTAACTCTCACAGCGAAAATTAGAATTTTCCTTCCGCAAGAAAGAGCGCTTCGCCCATTCCAGTAGTGCCTAGTTTTTGTTCTGCAGCTTAGCTCTTTATGGCGGTTTCACACAATGACCTGAACAGCAGTAGAAAGCAAACCTAACTGGACAAGTGCATAGCGTCAGTACCTCACTTTAGTTATGAGGCCCTGACATTGTTTTTCGTTTGATATAGATATATGCCTTGCCTTAGACATCGCCTTTGTCACTTTCATAATCATTTCAAATAATCGAAGTCTATATCGTGATTAAATTTTGTCAATTGTTCTCTTGTATGTTGTCTGTTTTCCAGTTGTTGGTCTCACTTTTATTTTCCACGGGCTACATGTTTTATACCACTTCTGTTGAGATATGTGTTCGAAGCCATCTGACACTAAGACTCAAAAATATTTCAGGGTTTGTTGTGAATTGTTTTTCACTGAAATTTTTCAGTTTTGTTGCCTCAAATTAGCTCCATCGGATCTAGGTTACAATTATAGGGTAGTATCTCCGACCGTCCTTGGATCTTGCCCGTCCTAGTATCGTGCCCTTAAGCATTTCAGGGATAGCGATGAATCGGGTAAAATGACGTCATTAAGGAGGTTGCCGGCTTTCGACCTCCTTCCAGAAACTACATTACCGAAAACTGCATTAAAATGTGTTTTAAAAGAGCAAATATTGGCTTAATTCGAGACATCTCTCCCCTCCCCCCCCCCCCCAAAAAAAAAAGACACCACAATTTACTTATTCTCATTTTCCAAATAAATTTTACTGTATAAAACACCTGAATTTTTTTTCCCAGAATGCCAGTATTTCCACAAGGCAGTTATCTTGGTTTTATAAGATAATCCCAACCACTTTTTCGACAGTAAGGCCAAAGTAATTGTATCAGTTTTTTACGAAGAGGGTTCCTTATACACGTTCAGTCCCGAAATAATGCAATTATCAACTTTGACATAAAAACATGATAGTTCTACTGAGAAATGAATTCCAGACTTACATGTATATCTGTGTAAATCAGCAATTATCCTGTACGATTTTATTCCTAAGTTAACATAACAATGATAAACGACGTTTGAAATTAGCTTGCTCTAAAGGAAGTCTGTATGACGTCATTCATCCAGGGCACGATTCAAGGACGGTACCTCCAGAAATATAAATGTGTTCAAGGTTGGTTTTAAACGTAAACAGTTAAAATAATCTGCGATCTGCGCGTACTGCACGTGGAAAATGTGCAGGACAGTGAACACGAACATTGTCACTTCCCTCTTGCTTTTTCTAAAAGGAAAACGCATCTGATAAGAAATAAGTGCTTTGCTGTCATGCCAATATTAAATGAAAATCAACGACCCAAAGCCTTAAAGATGCTTGCTCGCTGCGGCAAGGTCAGTTACGTCAGTTGGATGCTCGGCTTCCATAGGATTACGAAAATGCATTTGTCGTGAGCTTTTTCAGCAAACTGATCATGTCGGAGACAGCCCTGAGACGACAGACCACGACTGACTGACGTCAGAACGGACCGCGTCGTTACATTGATGCACTTGCGAAAACGGTGTTAAGTATAGCAAGACAGTATGGCATAAGCAAGTTTACTGTTTTGCGCCGCCTATGGCAATGTTTGTTTACCTATTCGAACGAGAAGACCATATTTGTGACCAGTAATGTCTCTGCGCCACCAGGCTAATCGTTTGATATGGGCAAGGCGTCATTAACGCTGGGGTGTGCCCAGTGGGCTCTCTTTTTTCTGATGACTCAAGATTAAATCTTAGCATAATGGTCGGGTGGAGGTTTAGAGAAGGAAAGGAGAACGTTTTGCAAAATCCTTTGTGTTGGAAAGGGACAGATTAGGTGGTGGCAGTGTTTGGTTTGGTTTGGGGTTGGGACTGATGAGTGGAGTTTAGGAAAAACAACCTTCTGTTGTTTAGGCCAATTTTGATGGTCAGGGCTATGTGAATCAGATTCTACGACCTAAAGTTGTTCCTTTTTTTGCAGAGAAACACACCTGTCAATCTAATTCAGGACAATGCTCGCACACATGAAGCACACATCACTCAACAATTTGTCAATCAAAACGGCTTCAACGTGTTGTCTTGACCCTCGCTCTGGCCAGGTATGAACCCTGTTTAACATTATCTTGGACGAGCTTGGTCGGAAGGTTCGGACAAGAGCTTGTATTAATAATCTGAGTGACTTCCAAATCGTTCTCATTCAGGAATGGAATAACGTTCCTCATGACGTCAAAATTTGTCGATACGTCAGATCTATGCGCTGGATTAACGCTTGCATCGATAGGTAAGGTAGGCACACACGAGACTGGTTGAAATTAACTCTCAAAATGTCAATTAAAACCTCAAAACCCTTTTTTTGACTTACGTTATTTTATTATAAAGCGACTTGCAGTTTTCCTTTTTGACTCTATAGTCTTTTACAAATAAATATTCCCATATACGGAAATAATTTCGAAATTCAAAATACACAGTACTTTTGGCAATTTTCTGATACTAAATATCATATGTTTCCGGAGCAAACAAAATGATACAAGACTGCACAAGCTGACCTAGGTCGATGCTTTTAGCAGACGTATTAAACCCCTTGTTCTCAAAGCATGGCTTATTTACTGCAAACTAGGACTATCTGTTAACTATAAGCAGAGGAATCCGTACCAGAAAGGGCAAGTAACCAAAATACCTTTGGGCATGTTATGCTCCATTTTCGATTTAGAATTTTCACAAAAAAGCATACGGTGCCATTGTTTTTCAATACATGAAGAAAACATTATTGGAAAAGTAGAAAATGGTAACCAACATTTTCTTTTCTTGTTTTCCCACATGTTTTCGAATGCCTTCTTCCTTAGAGTTACTATAGCACGGGGTCGTTTGGTATAGGGTCAAGGAATATGAAACTTTTATATATAGGCCATGGTCTGTGAAAAGAGGGCTTAGTGCATCTGCGAAAAGTATCGACTCTGGTAAGCCTGTGCAATCCGCGCATGCTGACCTGGGCCGAAACTTTTCGCTATTAGTCAATTTTCTGTATTTCAAAGGGCGAGTCTACCTTATGATACAGTCGGTTGTTAGACAAAATTGATTCCATGGATCCATAATTTTATTATGACTTGCTTGGTATCATGGATCACATAGATGCATTAAGCCCCCTTTCCACAAAGCGTGGTTCATGTAGAATTGTTTGTGTTGCTGAACGAACTCGTTGTTAAGATCGTTTGATTGTCATAAAATTTTCATCTAGTATTCGATGCCTTTGAACAACTCGACTTTTAGTGTCACGCACGACCTTACATTGTGTACGTATTTGTAGACAGCTTCTCAAACTCTATCTATTATTCTGTGGTAATTTCATTAAATTTTGATCTGTTATAAATATTGCTCAAAAACAGGACCTGAAAAGGGTCATCAGGGAGAAGTTATTTTAGTCAGTTTTTCTCAAAAAAGTAGTTCTGCACCTGTGACTTGAATAACTGACCTGTTAACCTGTTACCCAACGACAACAGTTTCAGACTCCGTGGAAGGAGTTTGCAGACCACAACATGAAATGTATCTCAAATGATGGGATTTGGCATAGAAAGGGTAGAAAACGTAATGGGAATAGCAGGAAAAGCTGATTACCAGCATATTCTCCTTAACTCCCAGTGTTTTCAAAATCTTTTTTTTTTTTCTCAGTGGTCGTTTGAACAAGGAATTGTCAGGGAAAAGGTTTTTAGCTGCACTGGCAGAAGGCCAGCGAGCTTATGTCATGGCCGTCCGTCGTGCGTGTTGCGTCCGTCCGTCAGAGCATGCGTTAACTTATATTTCAAACATCTCCACCGACACTACTAACTCAATGTGGGCTTGCGACAAGACTTTTGAAACTGTATCATTGGCGTTACACGTTTTACAAAGGCTTTTATCCTGATAACTTTAAAAATCTTCTTGTTGTACATGGAGTCAGTATGACTGAACCTAGTTATACTGATCAAGGAAACTAATTCCTGTTCACTTGAAACATATACACGTATATGCAGGTTGTTACCATTTACCTCCCTTGATTATCAAACTGCACCATTACATGATAGGTGGTGTCAGGCAAATATAGTATATTCGGCTTCAACTCGAAAGACGAGCTTAATACTTTACAAGACAATCCAGTGTTTCCGACACCCTAGAAGAAGGATCTTTGAAAACACTGTGTGAAAAGTAGAAAATGTTGCTAACAAGCATTTTCGCCTTTTCCTACAATGCTTTCTAACCTTTCAAAGACACATACAAACGGGTTTATAATTTTTGTTGTAAATGGTTATAATACAATCGTATGTTAATAAACGAAAGCAGAGATGATATGAATATGTAAAACTTCAGAGATTAGATCCTAAAAGGTCCGACGCCTAGACCATCTGAGGATGAAAGCCCTCTTCTCATACCTGGTATTTGCTAAAAGAGAGCAAACTTTTCCGTATGCCTCAATGTTTTCTTCGCTGTCTAGGCCTATACGATGTAGCTGTTTAGTTACATCTTTACCGAACGACAAAATTTTATACTTGTCCAAAATTTGAGCATTTGCAGTCGACAAAATACACATGTCTAAAAATGCTAATGTGTTATGGACGGGTAGAAAACATAGTGGGAAAGGAGAAGATGTTGATAACCAGCATTGTTTCTCTTTTTCCACAGTGCTTTCAAACAGAGTTCCAGATAGAGGGAGTGATTTTGATTTCAAAATTGAAAATATTCGTTATTCTCCACTAAACCCTATGTCTCATCGAGACGATTCTAATGAGTACCCACAACATAGGGTTTCGAAGAGAAATAATGGATTTAGAATACCATCACTCCCTCTTAACTGGAGCTCTGATTCAAAAGCTTTTTTTTAAAAGCTCAATAGCGACCACAAGTAAATAATGCGGTGTTAAATGATGCTATTGAATTTAAACCATAATAGTTAAAAGTACAGAAAAAGTTGTGAAGATAACAATCTGTCACTGTTCGGTAGGTTCAAGACTTAGTACCTGGAAAAAAAAATGAAATTCAAGACCAGATAAAAAAGTAAACATAAGATGGAGCAACCTGGCAACTTTTAACGTACATGTAGCTTTAAGATTCATTATTCCACCAGCGACTTACACTTGGACCGACCGTACAATAACAAATCGTCAACTTCATAATAGTTTCCTAACGTTTAATTGGTTGAATAACAGATCGTCATCTTCATAATAATTTCCTAACTTTTAAATGATATGCTTTGAATTAAATTGCATTTTAACACCATCATTGTTTACTTTTGGGTATAACTAGGCCTTGAACCCTTTACCACACAGTCTCGAGTTTTAAAGACCTCGAGAAAGTACCCTTTTAAAACACCATGGGAAAAGAAAAAATGCTGGTAACCAGCATTTTCTCATTTTTCCACAATACTTTCTACCCTACAGCAGACAATTCCCATCATTTGAGTAACATTTAATTTGTCGTCTGCAAATGCTTTCAATGTGGACAAATCTAAAATTTTGTCGTTTGGTAAACAGTAAAGGGTCGTTAAAAGCCCGGATTGCGTGGTAAAGGGTTAAAGATGTCCCATATCAAATCAATTAAACGCGTCAAATATGTAAGAATATACGAAACATTTTGTTTGTTAGTACGGGGCGCGAAACAGGCAGAACTGTATAGTCTTTTTTAACTTTGTCCCGCATGAAGGCCTCATTTGTATATATTTTTTTTCTGTTTGTGTATACGTATGTTTCGATAAACATATATGTATGTTAGTCAAAATTGTGAGGTTTGATGGACGTGGTCAATAAAGGATTGAAAAAATAAGATAAAATAATAATAATAATAAAAAACTTTATCACGTAATATCAATGAATATGCAAAAACAGCTCGAAAAGATGAGAATGGATTACGGCGTAAAGTCAGACAGACACGCGTATATTGTGATGATTGGTTAAATGTCATCAGAAAGTATATTTTCTATCCATGGGATAAAGGAAGCTACTCTGGTATAAACGCCTGGGGAATTCGCCCGGCCACACCCTTCACCGAAAGATGTAACCCCCATTACCGTGAATTTATCTGTGGAATAGAAATTAAAGTCTCGTGATAAATGGTTGAGTTTAAGTAGGAGGCAAAACCAATTCATATGTCCGAGGTTCATGTCCCATTGTGGGAAAAGTAGGAAATGCAGGTAAACAGCTTTTTCTCCATTTCTATCAATGTTTTAAAAGGCCCTATTCCTCAGGGTCGTTTAACCCTTACCACACAATCCCGAGTTTTAACGACCCTGGAGAAAGAGATTTTTGAAAACATTGTGGGAAAGGAGAAAATGCTGGTAACCAGCATTTTCTCCCCTTCCCACAATGTTTTCTATCCTTTCAGCGTCAGGTTCCATCAATTGAGCCACATTTATTTTGTCGTCTGCAACAGCTTTGAATTTGTAAGAGTGTAAATTTTGTCGCTTGGTAAAGAGTTAAACTGTAATGTACGAGTGTATATTACAAAAACAATCAAGTCAGTTAGAAAAATCTAAATATTACGACTTTAAAGTTCATTTATAAATCTCACCGTAACAGGCGGCGTAGATCAAATATCAGACTGCGCGTTCTGTGTAGTCTGATTTTGATCTACACAGTCGGCTAAAGTGCATTGAATCGCTAAGGGTTAACAGATTTATCAATCAAGAAGAATAGGATACTCACCGTGAATTTCGCACACAAGAGGCCCTCCCGAATCCCCTGCACAAGAATCGGTTCCACCGACCATGTACCCTGCACATGTCATCCTCGGGGTCAGGGAGTACTTGTAAAGCTTATTGCAATCGTCATACGACACCAGCGGCACACGTGCAGCCTTCAGGTACGAGCTCTTCCTACCTGTAAATGTAAACACTCAAAATGTGCACCGTTTGTCATAGTATAAAGCAGAATGCCAAGAAAATAGTTATGCTCAAGTTGGGTTAACAAGTTATTATTGAAAAGTAGCATCTGGTCCTTTGAAGAACTCTCTTTGCTCCTGTCTGTCTGTCTGTCTGTTTGACTGTCTTGTTTGTCTGTCTGCATGCCCACCCATCCATCTGTCCCTCCGTCTGTTTCTCTGTCTATTTGTACAATTTCTGTCAGAGGGTGAGATACTGTTAACATGATGAGCGATGTGAATACGCGTTTTTATGTTCTAAACACTGTGAGTCATGCTCCAGGAAAAGGGGGTATATGCATCTCCGTGATGCATTAACTCTTTACCAAACGACAAAATTTTAGACTTGCCCAAATTGAAAGCATTTGCAGACTACAAATTAAATGTGACTTAAAAATTGAAATTTGTTATGGAATTGGTAGAAAACATTGTGGGAAAAGGAGAAAATGCAGGTTACCAGCATTTTCTCCTTTTCCCACAATGTTTTCAACAGTCTTCCTTTTCAGGGTCATTAAAAGTCGGGATTGTGTGGTAAAGAGTTAAACCAAGCAAGTCATCATATAATTATGGATTCATAAAATCCATTATATTTAACAACCATCTAAATCATAGGAAGGAATTGTTTTTGGACATGAAAAAAAATTACAGATAGCAAAAGTTTTCGACTCATGTTGCACTGCGCGGGCTAATATTGGTAGATATCTTTTGCAGATGCATTAAATCCCCTTTTCAGGGAGCATTCAGGGACTAATTTAATTCCATTCAAGCAATGGATTTTTCAAAACTAAGTTTCGAGTTACGTACCGCGCTGATATACTCCCCAGCCGGCAATGATGCATTTCTGTCCTTCTGCATAGAGGGTGCCTACGTCTGGCAGGCAGGCTGGCTGGATATAATCATTGAAAACTACGCCACGGCCTCGGATGGGTCGTATCTTCAACAAGGCTATGTCGTAGTCATAATCGTATCCTACAACAGAAGAACTATAGTTTAGTTGTGATTATAGCAAGATAAATGCAGAGTTATCAAAATTCGATATTTCTCCTTCGTGTTTTTCAGTTCCTAACTCCAATGGGGTTCTCTAAATTTTTGTTTCTGTAAAAAAAAAAAATGCGAAATTTGATTTTGCAGGGACGTTTGGTACATAGATCTTTCAACTGTCTGAAGAACTTTTGTCGCATATTTATATAGATGTCACTAGAAGAAACCAGAAAATAGCAAAAAGCACCACATAGCTTAATTCTTTTTTTTTTTGCCAAAATTCAAAAGAAAAATCGAGGTTTATGAAACAAAATAGTACCACTGCAGCTTAGTAACAGGATATCATCAGGAGACAAAAAAAAAAAAAAAAAAATGACAACTGAAATCCAGATCAAATAATAATGAAATAATTCTATGTACTTTCCCTAAATCAGAGATCGCCTGTTGGTGTTACATGTAATTACGATACCGTTGCTGCTGCAGCAGCTGATGATCAAGATGATAATAATAATAATGATGATGACGATGATGATAATGATGATAAACTTTAGATGGGGAAGGAGAAAAAACACTTGAAACTATGTTTTCCATAGTTCATCAGGGGTCGTTGATTTACACAGTATACAGTATGTGGCCACGGCTAGATGATGACTTCACTTACGCTTATAACGTTCGTGTACGTAAAGAGCAGCAAGCTGAAACTCCTGTTCATGCCGGTCACGTTTGTAGGAATGATGGTCTCCAACAGCTACTACCACTTGCCCTTTATACACATCTCTACAATATACATGTCGAAATCGCGATCGTTTCAAATAAGAATGAGCCACGCTCTGGCAAAAGTGGGTTTTAATGCATATGCATTATACTAAGCAAGTCATCGTACAATTAGGGATGCATAAAATCCTTTTTGTCTAACAACCCACTGAGTCATACGGTACACTGTTCCTTTGACATGCAGAAAATTTACAAATAGCAAAAAGATTTGACCCAGGCCAGCTTGCGCGCACTGCGCAGGCTGGCCTGGGTTAATACTTTTTGCAGATTCATTAAGCCTCCATTTCACAGAGCATGGCTCAAATCACTTTTTAACCAGATGACAAAATTTCGGATTGGTTCATTCGTAGAAGATAAATGTTGTTAATTTAGTAGGAATTATCGGTGCATGGTTATGAACATTGTTAGATAAGGCGAAAATGCTGCTTACAAACAGTGTTTCATGACTTGGTGATACACAATGCGTAATAAGAAAGATGACCTTACAACCAAGATAAGACAGTGAAATATCTTATAAAGAATGCCAAGATCGAAAAGTGCAAAAGATTTATTACTGAAAAAGGTTTACATAGAAAAGCCTTTCCGGTGGAATGTAGCTACAGTTGTAATCCAGGGTCCGTATTCACCAAGCATTCTTAAGAACATTCTTGGTCTTGTTCTTCAATATTTTCCAAATTTGAAAGTAACACACCTTCTGATTGGCTAAACCATACGGTTTAGCCAATCAGAAGTTGTGTTACTTTCAAACTTGGAAAATCCTGAAGAATAAGTGTAAGAACGTTCTTAAGAATGGTTGGTGAATACGGACCCAGGTCTAAGATCAACGTATATACCTGAAACAATGAGCAGCACTCAAGACCCAGTATTCACCGATCAGGATTCCTCCACAATGGTGGGAATGATGGTTCATGTAAGACGACTCCTTCAGTCGTATAGAAACCTGCCACGGTATCATTCCATAGGACGCGGTGCTGCCACCAACTATTCTACCCTTCCTACGGTAAAGAGGATTACCATCGTCGTCTTCATAGGATTCGTCTTGGTCGACGTCACGACGAACCCGAGATTGAAGGGGTCTTAGCCCGCAGGTAACGTTGAAATTGAATCCGCCTTTAACAGAAAATTCAGAATACTGACTGAGATTGGACTCTATTTTTCAAGTAACATATTATACATGAGCCATGCTGTGTGAAAACGGGGCTTAATGCATTTGCGAAAAGTATCGACCCAGGTCAGTCTGCGATTTTTTGTCGCTTACAAGTCTCACGTCGAGCCATTCCGGCTGACCAGGGTGCGAAGCCTTACCTACCTTTCAATGCAACATATCATGTTGCCCCGACTTCACTTCCTAAGAAATAGATAAAGATCCTCCGCAAATAAATGGATCGCATTTTTAACCTAGCTGAAATCATTCTTACATTCTGAAGATCAGGCACAGGTCATTGATGGACACACGAAAGAAAAACATAAATAATATAAGCGTATAGGTAGTTCCTTATAATACATATCTAAGTCTTAATTACATGTTACAAGAAAAAATCCCTAAATTTTACTTCTCGTACATTACAGATGTCAGTTGAACTGCCTGTCACCTGAAAATGCCTTCATTGATCGAAAAGATTTGATTAGAAAAACAGATACACAAAACAGATAAGAAACATCAACATTTTGCTCAGTAAGCATTGTTCATCTGTATGTATTTCAAAATCTGGAAACAGGTTTAAGCGATGCGAAAGATGAGAATTCAACGGCAGTAGCCTAGGTCTACGTGACTCGAATGGCCATACACCACATGCCCAAGTTTATATCTTGACAATATTTACCCTTTAAATTCCTATAGAACTATTGCAGGTCTTATGCATGTATATTTCAGCGCCAATGGCGAAAAGAAATCTTTTGTGGACGGCATAGATCAAAACCAGACTAGAAAGAGCGTGTAGTTTGATCTTGGATCTATACTTCCCACTCGTTTAATCAAGCCTATATGAGATGAAAATCTTATGAATTTAAGCCTTTACCAAACGACAATTTCTTTCAAATTCAAAACATCTGCAGACGACAAATTCCAAAGTGGTACAAATGAGCTTAAGGTCTCTGATAGGGTAGAAAACATTGTGGGAAAAAGAGAAAATGCTGGTTACCAGCATTTTCTCCTTTTTTTACATTTTTTTTCAAAAGCTTTCTATCCCAGGGTCGTAAAAACCCTGGAATTTTTGGTAAAGGGTTAACTAGAGAGTATTGCTGTTTAAAGATCGAGTTTATATATTTTGCATAAAAAGAGTAAAGTTGTCGAGTAGAAAGTTTGTCAAGACTCTACATTCTAGTACCTGTGCCGTTCACGGGGTATTTCAGTACATGACTCCAATTACTATCAAGATGTACAAAAGTACATGGCTATAACTGTTGTACACGATGCAGATCCCCTACGGACATTAAAAAAAGACATACACACTTATGCTGTTTTTGAGTTACTACAACAGTTTATACAGCACAGCATTAAACTCCTACCTCCGCATCTTGGAATGTCACAATATTCCCACCGAGTATTTGAGTCAGTCGTGTAGCACCACGGTGTGACGTCTTCATCCGGTGCTCTACAATGATTGAGAGCCTCCTTAACAGAGCCATCTGGAAAGGCGTCATCTTCGTGGTACTTATGACGGTGCGGGGTGTCGCTATTCCAGTTTTGACAGGTCTTACCGGAATTCGTCTGTGACTGTGTACCCTGATAGTCAGAGGCAATTGTATAGCAATTGTCTGGAAAAGATGTAATAAGGATGCAAGATATAAGATTGTATTCTTAAACAGTAGTGCTACGTTACATGCAAGTATCACTTCAATAGACATTAAATCTTAGACTGCAATATACAGATACTCGTGTAAATTCAAAAGGCATTTTTATTCCACAGTCCTCCAAAGACCTAATGCCGCAACATAATGAGACATTTTCTCTGAATGTCTCGATCACGACATGAAGGCTCTGACCTATATTCAAACTGGCCGGAAAGCATCAATAAATGAGCCATTTGTGCTTCAAGTAAATGTACTCGAAGGTATTCTTGTTTCACTTTAACAATTGGTAGATATGTATATAATACACAAGTCATTGGACATTTTACAACTCGATATGTCTGCAATGCATCTACAACAGACCACTTACAGGAATTAGTTTATACAACAAAGACGTTACATGAAGGATACTTCGGTTGACTTTTCAGTCTTGAAATCAAAATAAGCACCGCATGAGTACAGGTATTTGAAACAGTTACGAAAAATTCACGCAATATTTGACGCCGAAAAATGTTTTTGGTACTTACCAACACATTTAGGAATATTACAATATCCCCATCTTTCATCAGGGTCCTTCGTATAACACCAGGGTTTAGGGTCACCATCTGGGCTTCTACAGTAATTGCGGGCTTCTTCAACCGAACCCTCTGGGAACATAGAATCATCATGGTACTTGTGCATATGGGGAGAGTTCTCAACCCACAACTGACACTCGAGCCCGTTTTCGGTCTGACTAGTTGACCCTTTATAGTCTCCACCACTGAAGCAATCTAGAAATTAAAAGAAGGCAAGGTAAGTAACCTAACTAAGCCATGTTTGATTGACAAATATCGCATAATCGTCCTTTTTTGTGAAACAAAGGAAAACATACGACGCAAAAATCATATATCATTTAATGAACAGAAAACATTTATACTCCTTTTCCAACAATGATTCAAAAAGTAGTATATGGTAGGATCCTGACCAGTCCTACTTGTGCTATGAAATGCTAGCTGCCTTGTAATCTCGAGAGCACGTCTGAATTCGAAAGGGATGAATATACTCAAGAGGTTGTGTGGAAAGAGTTAATGAACAATTAAACAAGGTATTTGGTACTTCAAACTGTATGAAAAAAAAAAAATCTAAACAAAACACAATTGAAGCCAAGTCTCAAAACTGCTGCCATACCTCCTCCCCTCCCTTTCATATAAATTCATATGTACCCGACCAGAAAAATATAACACTGAAAACTTTCGTAACGTAATTTTCTTTATGAATGAACTTAGAATGATTGGTTAATAGTCGGTTCCGTTCCTCTTAACTCTTTACCTAATGACAAAATTTTGGACTGGACCAAATTCAAAGCATTTGCAGAAGACAAATTAAATGTGGATCAAGTAATGATTTCTGTTTTTGATTGGGTAGAATGCCTGGATTCAGGTCAG
This sequence comes from Tridacna gigas, assembly GCA_945859785.2. Lineage (NCBI taxonomy): Eukaryota > Metazoa > Mollusca > Bivalvia > Cardiida > Cardiidae > Tridacna > Tridacna gigas. The sequence continues at coordinate 41,866,735 of OX244030.2, read as the reverse complement.
TGAGTGCTCTTAACCCTTTACCAGACGAAAAAGTTTAAGCCTTGTCCAAATTGAAAGCATTTGCAGACGACCATTTCGATGTGGCTCAATTGGTGCAATCTTTCTTTGATTGGGTAGAAAACATTGTGGGAAAAGGAGAAAATGCTGGTTCCCAGCATTTTCTCCTTTTCCCGCAATGTTTTTAAAAGGTTTCTTCCTCAGGGTCGTTAAAATTCGGGATTGTGTGGTAAAGGGTTAAACAGATCGACATTGACCCACTCCAGTTTCTCTTACCTGCTGCTGTAGATGTGGACGGTGTTTCGGATGTCAAAGGCGCAAAGGTTGGAGCATTTGTCGAGGACGTAGGCTCCGTAGATCGGCGGCAAGATACTCCAGCATCCTCACTGTGGTCACAATTATGCACCAACCAATCAGAATGCGTACATTCTTCAATACTGGCTTCGTTACCAGCACACTGAACATCGTCAAGAAAGATGTGGATAGTATCGCTTCCCGGACCAAACGAGTTGTCAGCAACACCGCCTCTGTAGAATTAATGTTACTTGGATTTACTCACCACTTCTCCAGGCAGACCGCTTATAATTTGTGGCAGACCACAAATTCAAAGACATGCGTTAGATATGAGTCATCCTAAATGCATCTCCGTGATGCATGATACCAAGCAAATCATATAAGTAGGGATCCATAAAATCCATTTTGTATTACAAACGACTGAATCATGAGGTACACTCGTCCCTTGACATGCAGAAAATTGACTAATAGCAAAAAGTTTCGGCCCAGGTCAGCCTGCGCGGATTGCGAAGCCTGGTTTGGCAGTCCGCGCAGGCTGACCTGGACCGAAACTTTTCGCTATAAATCAATTTTCCATATTTCCAAAGACCAGTCTACCTCATGATTAAGTTGGTTGTTAAAAAAAGTAGCTATTTTAGATTCATAATTATGTAATGGCCTGATCGGTATCATGCACCACGGAGACGCATCAAGCTCCTTTTTTACAGAGCATGACTCACATGTGGTTTTTCTTTTTGATCTATAATTATAGGACGATTTGCTTGGTATAGTAAATCACGGAGATGCATTAAGCCCCCTCTTTCCATAACGCGGCTTAATTATTTTGTACGCGTATAATTAGCAATCTAGAGAAGGACTAGAGATAGTCAATGAAGACATCGCTTTTGTACTACTCTTCACTTAGATTTTCCAAGAAGCATTCATCGACAACGACATGTTGAAATGCTCGAACTTATGCCAATGCCAAATCGAATATTTTTTTTTCCATCCAATGCTAAAACAAACGGGTTCGACTTATCTTTTATTATCTTAGTTCAGATATTTAAGAGTTCAGATATTTAACCCCTCACAGCACAATGCCGCCTTTTCACGACCCTGGGAAAGAAGCCTTTTAAAAACATTGTGGGAAAAGAAAAAAAAATGCTGGTAACCAGCATTTCTCCTTTTCCCACAATGTTTGCTACTCTATCACAGAAAAATAACACCAATTGAGCCACATCGAAATTGTCGTCAGCAAATGCTTTCAATTTGGACAAGGCTTAAACTTTCTCATCTGGTAAAGGGTTAACTCTTTACCACACGACATTTTAAACTTTTTAAACTAGTCCAATTTCAAAGCGTTTGCAGATGCCAAATTCAACTTTGGAACAAATGGGCTTAAGCTCTCTGATACAGCAGAAAACATTGTAGGAAAAGGAGAAAATGCTGGTTACCAGCATTTTCTCATTTTTCCACAATGCTTTCAAAAACCTTCTTTCCTAGGGTCGTGAAAACCCGGGATTGTTTGGTAATGGGTTAAGAGCACTCACTGACCTGAATCCCAGCATTTTACAGATAACATCCGCATCTGCGTCGTCCCAATCGTCGTCGCATATAGTACCTCTATCACCATCCTTTATCAGCTCTACTCTGCCAGAATATGCATTTGGACCATCCACTAACTCAACTTGTAAATCTACAAAAAAAAAAATCCTAAATAAAGATTTGGAAAACAATGACATGCCTATTTACGACTCTTAATTCTCCTCAAAATTTTGCATTCTTACTATAAAATTGAATCATTGAAATTCACAAACTTGTGACATCCGCGATACCCAGGTATTTAAAAATATAACGTTAAACGAAATGACGAGCACATGGTTTACCAAAGTCAGCAAAGAAGGGAAGCAAAGAATTGAGCCATGCTCTCTGAAAAGGGGGCTTAATGCATCTGCGTGATGCACGATACCAAGCAAATCGTCATATAATTATGATTCCATAATAGCCACATTGTTTAACAACCGACTAAATCATGACGAAGAATGGTCCTTTGACATACAGAAATTGACCGGTAGCGAAAAGTTTCCGCCCGGATTGCGCAGGCTGACCTGGTCGATACTTTTCGCAGATGCACTGAGCCCCCTTTTCACAGAGCATGGCTCATATGTATTTGCTTATCGACTGAGTTTGAAAATACGATGTGGATATCTTTTTTATTGAATTAAATTTGATGTGGCAGTAGTTTTAAGAACCAATGGGACAGATCTGATTAATGCTATTCTGGACAGTTTATACAGTTTATCAATTGTCATTAATTAACACATAATCACAAAAAGATTTTATGAAAAGACAAAGGCATAAAGAACGCCATACCATCTTGTTCCCTACAAATGACCCCAACATCTTCATCATGCCCACAATCATTGTCTAGCGGCCCTAAATGGGGACAGTCAATAATGTGCTCCTCGTGTCCTTTACATATTACATTGTCGATCCATACTATACCTTGTCCAGGGCCAAACAGCGAATTTTCAACAGCTATACCAGACCTGAGGAAGAAAGCATTGGTTTAACTGTAACCATAACTCAGTCTTCAGAGAGAGAGAGAGAGAGAGAGAGAGAGAGAGAGAGAGACAGACAGACAGACAGACAGACAGACAGATCACAGGGATCACGGAATCGTTGGTAATTATGTAGTCTGCTTTGTTATCAATGAGAGTTACGACCAAGAAGAGTTACTTGGGCTACTTTGCTATCGTTAACCTTCACATATCCTGTCAGAAAAAGTAGTTTCCTTTGATCTATGAACCAAATACCGGTATATAAGATCTACTTACAAGTAGCCCAAGCTCCTGCAAACCACATTGGCGGCCACGTCATCAAAATGGTCGTCGCATATGGTACCATTTTTGTCACCGAAAGTTATATGCACTCTGCCTTCTGATGGCACTCTTCCGCCCACAAGATCAAGTTTTAAATCTGAAATATCAAGATAATGAAACTTTGTGCTTTAGGTATACTTCATTTACCCACTGTAAACTACTGTTTGCGTCTCGCAGACGACACATTAAACCAGACTCACATGTCCGGATCTAACATTTCATGGGTACAAAACATTGTCAAAAGAAAAAAAAAAAAAAAAAGCCATTTATCGAAAAGACGTAACAAACAATAGCCTTTTCGTGGTATGAACACTTAAGTTATACCCCGTTCAAAACTAAACCGTACAGTTTCATTTAAAGCTCTTTATTTTGCATTAATTATGCCCTTAACCTGCTAAATAAATGGAATGAAACTTTCAAGCCAATGGATGGAAATATCTCCTTATCGGACAGTGCAGATTCAAGATCAGACTGCACGTACTGTGCAGTCTGATCTTGATCTACACTGTTCGAAAAAGGTACTCGAGTCGAGCTTAGCAGCCCAAGGGTTAACCCTTTACCACACAATCCCGACTTTTAGCGACCCTGTAAAAAAGCCTATTGAAAGCATTGTGGGAAAAGGAGAAAGTGCTGGTAACCAGCATTTTCTCCTTTTCCCACAATGTTTTCTACCCTTCCCATAACAAATTTCAATTTTTCAGTCCCATTTATTTTGTCGTCTGCAAATGCTTTCAATGTGGACTATTCTAAAATTTTGTCGTTTGGTAAACAATTTTTGACGACCCAGATTAAAATCACTCCCGATGATAGCTTCCTGAAAACCTCAAACAGTGCACAGTACCTTGGTTGGTTCATGGTTCCAAAAGTTGATCCTGCTCATCATAGCATACAAGCCCTACACCGATGAGGTGATAGGCCGACTTTCTATCGCTACTTCAATGTCTCCCACCAGTAGTTATCTAACTCGTTACAGAACAGATGCTACTTTTACGTTCCGTATGTTTGATTTTGAAATGTGATCTACACCGGTATTTCAGTCGCATTGTGGCGACAGCTCACACACACAAGTCTTATTTAGGTTGGAGCTGCTCAATCCCTGAGCACCGTCGGAACGTTAGCGAGAAATGGTTATCGTGGATCGATTTTGAGGTTGACAATGTGTTACTTACCACAAGAGTCTTCGTCGCTACATTTCGGACAATCACACTCAGTGTCACAGAATTTGTTCAAAGTGAGACAGGAACCGTCCGCTTTACACTGAAACTCTGTATTAACTGAACAGCCTAGAAAATGAATATGAGTAAAATGTCAGAACAGCTTAATGACAAACCAGTTTTGACCTTTTTGCAAAAGGGGGCTTAATGCATCTCAGTGATGCATGATACCAATCAAGTTATCCATAAAATCCATTTTGTATTACAACCGACTGAATTATGAGGTATAGGTATACTCGTACTGGCCCTTTCAGCTGAAGAGGATTGACCACTTGCAAAAAGTTTCGTCCAGGTCAGCCTGCGCGGACTGTGCAGACTGACCTGGATCGATACTTTTCGCAGATGCATTAAGCCCCCTTTTCACAGAGCATGGCCCATTTATGAAATGCTTACAGTTTATGTCGAACAAAAAATCCACATTTTCAAGGTCTACAAAATGCAAATCCACTACCAATGAAAATACTTGGCACAGTGTAAATCCGAAGTCGGGCTATATGTTCTATGCAGTCTTGATCTACATTGTCTCCAAAAGAAAGTAAAATCGTACTTTTCGTTAAAAAAGGTAAGGGGGTATATGCATTTCTGAAATGAATGAAAAGTACATGGTAAAATTCATTAGCAAACCAAAATGACTCCATCAGCACCTAAAGGTAGAGTTAGAAGTTAGGCTGGCAAACAAACTACACTGTCTAGATACTTTGAATAGTCTCCAAAAGAAAGTAAAATCGCATTTTTTTTTTTTGAAAAAGGTAGGGGGATATTTCTGAAATGAATGAAAAGAACATGGTAAAATTTACTAGCCAACCAAAACGACTCCATCAGCACCTAAACGTGTAGTTCGAAGTTAGGCTGGCAAACAAAATACACTGACTACATTCTTTGAATAGTAAAATTTCGGATCGGATGAATAAGAATGAACAAACTTACCCTTCTCCACAGTGCAGCGAACACCTGCAGTCTCCCATTCGAAACAATCATGCGTTTTCCAGCCGTCATGTTTACATTGCGCAATGTTACTTTCATTTCCCAGACACTGCACCTCGTCAAGCATGAAAACACCATTTCCTGGTCCAAAGTTGGCTTGAGTTAATGCTTCAGATTCCCTGTAATGAAACGAACATGGCAGCTAAATAAAACGAGCCGTGCTCTGTGAAGAAGGGGCTTAATGCATCTGCAAAAATTATCGACCGATGTAAGCCTGCGCATTCCGCGCAGGCTGACCTGGGCCGAACTTTTTGCTATGGGTCAATTTTCTGCAGCTCAAAGGAACAGTGTACCGCATGATTCCGTTGGTTGTTATACAAAATGGATTTTATGGAATCCATAATTACGCGATGGCTTGCTTGGTACATTGCATTACGGAGATGCATTAAGCCCCCTTTTGCAAGAGCATGGCTCAAATATAATTTCTCTTGGTTTGTTTGGCGTTAAACGTAGCTTTCAACACATTTTAACCATTTCATGGCGACGATTTGCATAACTCTTTCAGCGCCATAGGCAAAAATAGGGGCTTTAGAGGACGGCATAGATAAAGACCAGACTGTACAGACCGTGCAGTCTGATACTGACCTATAAAGTCTGCTCGTTTAGTTGGGCCTATAAGATAAACATCTCTGAATGTCATTGGATTGTATTTTCATTTTCTCTCTGGCTTGCTCTTTTACCATATTAGGGCTCTGCATTTCCTGACGCAAGGTTACTCTTAGTTGATTTGTGCCGTTAGCCGGGACTGGACCAGTATTTCCTGATTACAAATCCAACGCTTTGACCTCTAAGCCCCGCAAGAGTATAGATCATCTCAAACAGAAATGTGTGAAATATCGTTAAAAAGTCGCAATTGGAATCTGATATATGAGATCGAATTGTCATTAAAACTAATAGTGAAGAGAAAAGTAAAAAGGAACTCAACACCGTGTGAAGGACAACAACTACTGAAAGACATTCACGGAGGAGCAAGACATCCTTTTACCGATATGTTCTCAAAACTTGTCTGCTGCAAGCCACACAAGTGTCAGTCTCCTGCAGGTGTTTTGTTTATAAAACAGCTCGCAGTTATGTTCGTATAGTTCAGTGCTGAGTAGACAGTATGGTTATTATCTATATGCCATGGTCGTAAGACACCGATATTATCAAGAACAACATACCCATGGTATCCAAGCATGCGACAAATGACATCAGCATCTTTATCATCCCACTTATCATCACAAACCAAGCCCCATTCCCCTCTGTACAAGACTTCGACACGACCCTCGTGTTTGCGTCCGCCTCTCAGTCTTACCTCAACTGAATCGTGTACATCTGAGTTTAATATCATAACAATTTCATACTCCACACATACGAGTAGAGTTAGGGTTAAACATTCCTAACTATACCCACAACATACTATATCAAGTATGGTAACAGACCTAATAATGCAAGAAAGCCAACAGTAATACAACAGAAAGGACAAAAGGACAGAATGAATTAAAAGAAATGAGCCACGCTCTGTGAAAAGGGGGCGTAATGCATCTGCGAAAAGTATCGACCCAGGTCATCCTGCGTAATCCGCGCAGGCTGACCTGGGCCGAAACTTTTCGCTATTGATCAATTTTTTGTATGTCCAAGGCAAAGAATGCCTCATGATTCAGTCGGTTATCAAACAAAAAAGATTTTATGGATCCATAATGATGTAATGACTTGCCTGGTACCATGCATCACGGAGACGTATTAAGCCCCCTTTTGCCACAGCGTGGCTCTTAATACAGATAGACTTGATCTAAAAGATGATCAATACCATCAGGGAACAGCTGGGTACGTATACACCAACAGCAGATTCTTTGTCTAGTTCTAGATTTGGAAAGTAACACAAATTCTGATTGGCTAAACGATTTGGTTTAACCAACAAGAAGTTGTGTTACTTTACGGTCAAATTTAGAAAATTCTTGAGAGTAAGACTAAGAATATTCTTAAGAATGGTTGGTGAATACGGACCCTAAGGTTTCCTGGTCAATCCAATTAAATTTATCACAAGTTAAGTTTTCATTTATAAATCTAATTACCATCAATACGAGTATATCTTAAATTAAAATACATTAGTTTACGCGTTACTCCAAACCAATTCATGACATTGTAATTTTCATTTTTTTCCTGCAGTAAGATAAACCATTTCAAAGCTTATTTTGATGGAAGAAGAGATTTGTTTTTGAATAACATTTATCGATCAAAATGAAGAAAAACAATAATTACAGATCATGAACCGGTTAACAGATATGCGGACGCCATGATTATTCCATTCGTATGTCACAGTGACTATTTTTGACCCATTCTCTCAACAATTCTAAGTAGGGATTCTAATTCTAAAGAGGCCATATTCTGGGAAAATGTGCTTGAATGCATCTGCCAAAAGTATCGATTCAGGTCAGCCTGCGATACTTTTTTGCTATCGGTCAATTTTCTGCAGCTCAAAGGAACAGTTTACTTCATAATTCAGTTAGTTGTAAGACAAAATGGATTTTATGAATTAAGAATTATCTGATCACTTGCTTGATATAATGCATCACGTAGATGCATTCAACCCCCTTTTTGCCAGAGTGTGGCTCAAATTAAAAAACAATAACTTAATTGAGTGAGACTCAGCGGATCAGATTGCTAGTCCTGGTGTATAAAAGTTTAATATGGTTGGTGAAATTGTGCCATGATTTACTTTAGTAATGCCAAATAGATTGTTTAACCCTTTACCACACGATCCCGACTTTAAACGACCTTGAGAAAGAAGCCCTTTGAAAACATTGTTGGAAAAGGAGAACATGCTGGTAACCAGCATTTTCTCCTTTTCCAACAATGTTTTCTACGCTTCCCAAAACAAATATTTATTTTTAAGTCACATTTATCATGTCGTCTGCAAATGCTCTCGATTTAGAATGGTCTAAAATATTGTCTTTTGGTAAAGAGTTAAGTTCCTACCGCATGAATTTTCATCCGAGAAATCCCCACAGTCGTCTGTCCCGTCACAAATTGTTTCGTTCTCCACACACCGTTTATTGTCACATTTGAACATGTCTTCGCAGTCAGCTTGAGTGAAAAGATGACGTTGAAAAATTATGGCAAGCAATTACATGTAGTTTTATTGCAAAATATTATATATTTTCATGGCAAACATTTGCAGAGTATGTTGAAAAGTAATAGAATGATAATGTTTTCATTGTCATATTTTTTGTAAAAAGAAATCGTGTAAAGTGAAAAGATTTTTTCCTGTCCTCTTGATTTTTCCTGACCTTTACACGGATATTTAACCTTCTCTATTGTAGACAGCCATATCTTACGAGGATATCCTCAAATTTATCTGTTTGTTGCTGGAGACATTGAGTTATTGGTGCGCAGCAAAGTAAAATTTAGCTTTGCATGCGGAGCACTAGTCCAAGTCAGTCTGACATTAAATTTACATACTTCGAGAAGATGAGAAGCATCCATGGACAATTCTTATAGTTTAACCCGCATTTAATATGTCGTCTGCAGATGCTTTCAATTTGAACAAGTCTAAAATTTTGTTGTCCGGTAAACAGTTAAATATATCATTACCAAGTTGTGGAGCGAGCTCGTAGAATGTTTCGTGACGTGATGGTTTTGTCTTTTTGTCCGAATTTACCTCCGACAAGAAACATTCGCGTGTCTTTGAGTTGAAGGAAAACGATTTACATACAAATTTTGTAGCCTTCAGGCAATACTTGGCACACTAGAAAAATAGAATTATTGTTCACCCTTTTACCAAACACTTCCGGGTTATAACGACTCTCAAAGGAAGCGATTTTGAAAACATAGTGGGAAAGGGTACAATGCTGCTTCTTTCTATTGAAATTCCCTTACAGAAACATCTGCGGTAGCAGCAACAACGGTTTCTTTCACCCTGTTTTACACAAATTGCATCATTCGAGACACATCATCTGCAAATGCTTTCAAGGTGGACAAGTCTTAACATTTTGTTGTTCGGTAAACAGGTAAGATCAAATCAAAACAAAAATCGTCTTTCTACTTAGATAAAATGTTGAATGAGAAATAATGTTGAAAACACAGTTTATTTTGGCTACCACTTGACCTTTATCTTGCTGAAATTTGATTAATTAATTGAACCAACTATTTTTTTAAGATTCATTGGTAGATTTTGAGCAGATATTTAAATCACAATCCCAAGAGAGCCGAATGAAGCAGACTGACATTTCCACTGAATAAACAAGACCCTTATAAGAGCAAGTTAAGGTTGGTATTGTTCTGAAGGTTTCAGCAAAGCGGACGTTTTGTGCAGTCTGATTTCATCTACACTTGCCACAAAGGCAACTTAAGTTGTGGGACACTTTTTAACAATTTCACAATAAAGTGGCTGTTGAAAGCTTTTGGAAAAGGTCAGACGAAATGTGCAGGCAAAAAAAGTCGCAATCTGAGTCAAACATTTTCTTCTGTCAATGTGTTTAATCGTCATGCAGTGCCGATTAAAGCTAAAAATCAAGAACGGAATTCAGTATACTGGATTTACGCACAGTTTCATTTGTAGCGCCTGCATATGTCTCCGTGGCTCGATGGCTTATGGTTCTACCTTCAGTCTTTCGGAATAATTGAATTTTGTAATCTAAAAAATCAAAAGAAATAATCAAGCACAAAAAAAAAACAAAAAAAAACAGAGATCATTGTTATAAAAGATTTACAAACACAACTATGGCGCATTCTTTTTTTTTTGTTAAAGTTCTTTAAGTTAGAGTCTCCGTGGATAACAACACCAGAAACAAAAATTGAGCCATGCTCTGTGAAAAGGGGGCTCAAGGCATCGGCAAAGAGTATCGACCCAGGGCAGTCTCTGTAGTCCGCACAGAGTGACCTGGGTCGAAACCATTTTCTACTGGTAAATTTTCTGCATGTCTACGGACCATTCTAGCCCAGCATTCAGCCGGTTATTAGACAAAATATATAAACCCCCCCAAAATTACGGGATGAATTGCTTGGTAAAATGCATCATGGAGATGCATTAACCCTTTACCAAATGACAAAATTTTAGACCCGTCCAATTTGAAAGCATTTGCAGATGACAATTTCAATGTGGCTCAAATGAAATGATTTTTCTCTGATAGGGTAGAAAACATTGTGGGAAAAGGAGAAAATGCTGGTTACCAGCATTTTCTCCTTTTCCCACAATGTTTTCAAATGGCTTCTTCCCCAGGATCGTTGAAAGTCGGGATTGTGTGGTAAAGAGTTAAATCCACTTCTGTGAAAGTGGTTTTAAAACAGGTTTGACTATTTGAGTAAAATTAATATTTATATAATGTTACGGGAGATCACTCCTTCTTTACAGCATAGCTTCTTCCCGTATAAAATCAATACCTGACAACTGCCTCAGTGAGAATTCTCTTAAGCTCAGCGGTTAGTGTATTGGTCTTTTAATCCTCGACAAACGAGAATATTGGCCGCACGGGTTCGAATCCCAGCCGGAGCGGTTTGTATTTGAGCTATGCATTTCTTATGAACTTTCATGTTCGTAAGATGGGGCTCGTCCGGGATTGGCCTTTGAGCCATTTGTTGTCTATGAAATTGCCCGTTATTCACCATTGAACCATTTGTTGTCTAGATAATAGACTTACTGCCTAATAAGGCTTTCCGTCATCAAAATGGTGACTTCTCTGAAGAGGTGGTGTGTTACGGGAGATCACTCCTTCCTTACAGCATAGCTTCTTCCCGTATAAAATCAACACCTGACAACTGCGTTAGGGAGAATTCTCTTTAGCTCAGGGATTAGTTTTTTAGTCCTTTAAACCTCAATAAACGAGGATATTTGCCGCACGGGTTCGAATCCCAGCCGGAGCGGTTTGTATTTGAGCTATGCATTTGTTACGAACTTTCATGTTCGTAAGATGGGGCTCGTCCGGGATTGGCCTTTGAGCCATTTGTTGTCTATGAAATTGCCCGTTATTCGCCACTGAACCATTTGTTGTCTAGATAATAGACTTACTGCCTAATAAGGCTTTCCGCCATCAAAATAGCGACTTCTTTGAAGAGGGGGTGTATAACGGGAGATCACTCCTTCCTTACAGCATAGCTTCTTCCCGTATAAAATCAATACCTGACAATTGCGTTAGGGAGAAGTCTCTTTAGCTCAGGGGTTAGTGTACTGGTCTTTTAAACCTCAATAAACGAGGATATTTGCCGCTCGGGTTCGAATCCCAGCCGGAGCGGTTTGTATTTGAGCTATGCATTTGTTACGAACTTTCATGTTCGTAAGGATAACTTTACGCCAGCTCATACCTTTCGGTAAAGCAGAGATCGTGTGTGTGAATATACAATCCCAAATAATTTGCTTAACCCTTTACCAGACGACAAAATTTTAGCCTTGTCCAAATTGAAAGCATTTGCAGACGACAATTTCAGTGTGGTTCACATGGTGCAAATTTTCTTTGATAGGGTAGAAAACATCGTGGGAAAAGGAGAATATGCTGGTTACCAGCATTTTCTCCTTTTCCCACAATGTTTTCAAAAGGCTTCTTTCCCAGGGGCGTTAAAGGCGGCATTGTGCGGTAAAGGGTTAAATCTAGCAGTTTAGTGACAGACGGCCGAGATCAGTTGAGGTTTTTCAGACCCAGAAAATATTGCTTCTTTAATTAAACCTATGTTGTGGTTCTAACTGGAATTGTCTCATCGAAACAATCTATTGAATGCCAATAATATAGATTTAAGTGAATAAAAAATAGCTTAAAATCTCGTTTAAGTCCAAATTGATCCCCAGTAGATTTGCACAGGTACAAAATTATACTGAACTCTTTACCACACAATCCCGACTTTCAACGACCCAGCCGAGAAGGAGGCCTTTTGAAAACATCGTTGGAAAAGGAGAAAATGCTGGTAACCAGCATTTTCTCCTTTTCCCACAACGTGTTCTACCCTCCCCAAGACAAATTTCAAGACTTCAGTCAAATCTTTTTTGTCGTCTGCAAATGCTTTCAATTTGGACTAGTATGAAATTTTGTCGTTTGGTAAAGAGTTAAGTACTGGAGTTAACGGATCTTCTCCTATAGATGTTATTGCTTCGATCTTTGGAACGACAAACATATGAGCCATGCTCTGGCAAAAGCGGGCTTAATGCATCTCCGTGATGCATCATACCAAGAAAGAAATCACATAGTTAGGGATCCTTAAAATTAATCATGTTTAACAACCGACTGAATCATAAGTTAGAATGGTCCTCTGACATACAGAAAATTGACCAATAGCGTAAAGTTTCTGTCCAGGTCAGCCTGCGCTGACTCTGCAGACTGAGCTGGGTCGATACTTTTCGTAGATGCATTAACTTCCCTTTTCACAGAGCATGGCAAGTCCTGTTTTCCTTTATAATACATACCACAGAAATCCCCCTCATCAGTCTTACTGCCACAGTCGTACTCAAAATCACAATACCAAAATATTGGAATACAGCTGAAAAATATAAAAGGATAACGGTATTTATCTTAATCTAGTTTTTTTTCTTTGGCTATTTTTATGCATTTCAACGTTATTACAGCTGTTACTCAGCGACCGTGCACTTCAGCTATGGCAGCAGGAACTGAAATGTCAAGAAGCAAGGAAAATGTATCCCTCTAACACACTTCGTGTATGAGCGGCATAACAGTATATAAACTTAATATTTTATCAAAAAACGATTAAAGTTTTCAAATGTCATGCAAGCAAATGACAGAAGGAAAGTAGTTCGTTTTCGATACTTCTATACTTACCTCCCATTTTTACACTTGAATTCGTCTTCTTTACAAACAGCTCCTTCATCAGCAAGAAAGAAAAACGTGAAATCAATTAATTAAAATCGCTGAAGATCATGGATTGAAAGACGTTTCTCAATTCAGTGATTTACATTTTTTTTGTAGATATTTATTTATAGAAGTTTAGATTTTTAAAGCCTGATTAGGCAAGTTCATGAGACACAAATCCCGAATAACAGAATAATGATGTATATTAGAAATACAATGGAATCTCGCCTTTTCAAGTATGCAATAATAGTAGGAACAGCGCTATAACTAGAGGAATCTTAATCTAAGTAAAAATCAGCAACCCACCCTCCCATAAGTGGAACATTTTACATTTTGGTGAGCCAATCAAAATCTTGCTTACAAAATTTTTGAAGCGCAAGCAGTAATGCAGAAAATTTTCATATTCATGGCAAAATTTATGTCTGAAAGGACCGACTTTGAGACTACTTCTGTGATTGGCCAATTGTACTAATCGATACTGGAGATGTAAAGACTTCTCAAGACCCGTATCCATCTACCATTCTTAATTGCATACTATAACTTATTGTATTTATATAAAGCAATGGAATTTCTGATTTGGTGTAGCCAATCAGAAACTGCGTTACTTTGAAATATAGAAAATTAATATAGGGTTAAAAAAAAAACGTTTTTGAGGTCGTTGACATTCGCAGAGGCCCGAAAAATGGTATAACGCCCGAGTGCGAAGCACGAGGGTGTTAAACCATTTTGAGGGCCTATACGAATGTCAACGACTGAAAAAAACGTGAATTATTGAGGATTAGACATAAAATACAGGGTGTTTCATAATATCTGCTCCTATTCTAAATATTCATATTGTCTATACAAGTGGGGTTAAAATAAATGTAAAGCTACCATGGTGTGTGGATACAAACCCAGTCAAATATCTACCATCAGGTACTCTTGTTTTTGATTCAGACTTTGAATAATTGTATACCTGTTATAGAAGCCTTTTCCTTGCACTGTGGAATATTACAGAAGTCAAAGTTGTCCGCGCTTGTCCAACACCAAGGTCTCTCATCGTTGTCTGGATTTCGGCAAAAACTGTGATTCCCAAGACCCTATAGGTGAATGTACAGATTTCGAGATAAACTTATTGCCCCCTCAATCAAATTTTCATTACATCCATGTTAGGGAATAATCTATATGAACCAAGCTCTGTTTAAATGGGGCTTAGTGCATCAGCATAGGCGGACCTGGGTCGAAATTTTTAACTACTGGTAAATTTTCTGTACGTAAAGGGACCAGTGTACCTTCAGATACAGCTTGTTGTCAAACAAAATGGATTTAATGGATTCCATAATTATATGATGAGTTCCTTCGTATAGTGAATCACGGAGATGCTTTAAGCCCTTTTTACCAGAGCGTGGCTCGTGTGTATTTCTTTTTTTTTTTTTTTTTTAATTACATAAAAATATCCGAAAACATTGCGCTATTAAGAGGAGAAGGTGCAGGTAAGGAGCGAGTTCTCCCTTTGCAACAATGCTTTTTCGAAAGTGGTCGGCTGAATGACTTGTCTATTGGATAAAATGAACCAAGTGTAGCTGGTTCCTAGTCCAAAAGTATTTCTCGGCACTTTTAAACTTATATAAGTAAATTATGGAACCATCTAACCGTTAGTTTGGTTTAACTTAACTCTTTATGAGACTACATAATTTTAGACTGTTCCATATTTAAAACGTTCGCATACGACCAATAAATGTGGCTGAAATGATTTGGCTTGTCGTTGAATGAATGGAAAACATTCTAGGAAAAAGAGAAAATACTGCTCACCAGCATTTTTTCCTTCTCCGTCGATGTTTTCCAAAGCCTTCTCCATAATGGTTAAATAATCTTGATTATTTCTACATACAGTTTGCTAGAATGTCGCAAATGTCTGCTCAGGGCGTAGCCAATTAATCAATCATCACACAGTTGGCAGTTTGTTTGTTTGTATGGTGTTTAACGCCGTTTTCAACATTATTTCAGTTACATCACGGCGGCCAGTGCAGATTTCCATGTTTCCCTTGATTTTCTTATACCAATACTTCACACAATATTCTTCCCAAGCCGTTGGCTTCTTCTCACCTAAGCATCATCAAAGCAATGATCAGCAGTGAGAGAGGAATGAATTCTGTCGCAACGACTATTATCAATCCTAGGAAAGAAATCAGCCGAGTTGGGAATCGAACAAGAGGAATGAATTCTGTCGCAACGACTATTATCAATCCTAGGAAAAAAATCAGCCGAGTTGGGAAGTGAACAAGCATCCCCCCTCCCCGCCCCCCCCCCCCCCCCCCCCCCCCCCCCCCCGGTTTCAAGCATTGTAAAAAACCGAGCAGTTGTCAGTTTGAATATCTGATCATAGTCTTAGGGGGGGCTATTTAGTATTTATGTCGCAAATTATATTTTTTAAAAAAAAAGTGCAATTTTTGGCGTTTGATTAACTGGATGGTCGTTTTGCAATAGGTAACTCTGTTTATTTTTATCGCGTCAGATATGACGTCGTCATATTGAATTGAATAAGAATCCTCCTCATTAACGCGTATTATTGATCATTTGACCTTCTTAGAAGTCTTTGCGAAACTGTGGTGTGAAATCTGAAAATACCTAAAGAGGCAACGTGGCCCATTAAAAATATATTTTTTCTTACTTTTGTCTTTCTTCTCTACTGATGATATGCCAGCTATCGGCTTACTTAAGTCAGTCATGAATCAGTTTTTAGGGTTTTGTAAGATTATCAAAATCCGAATGGCAACCTTTAAAAAAAATTGTGCAAAGTCTCAACTGACTTTTTTGTCAAGTTTTAAAATCAATACGTGCTTTTTCTGAATTGCTAAGGAAATACAGTGTTTAAATTTACTATTGTTTTTTATTTGATTTCAAAGGGAATTAGATCTACAAGACTAAAATGTTTCGGGACTGCACGTTCTGTGCTCTCTAAACTTGATTATTTACGATCTGAAAATACACATTGAACGACTGCTTGGTATGATGAGACTCAACAATGACAAAAATATCTACACTGTCTGGATAAGTATCAGGATTTATGTCTTTGGCCTCTTTCCAGTTCATACACTGTATTCCTCCTTCCGTTTTGCTGGCGTTTCCTCTGTAATCTGTACCTATTCCAAGGTAGCAACCTACAATTAATGAAATCTGTGAATGATATTGAGCTACGTTCCTGCAAAAGGAGGCCTGATGTATCTTCGTGGTGCATGATACAAAGCAAGTCATCACATAGCCATGAATCCACAAAGTCCATTTTGGTCTAACAACCGACTGATTCATGAGCCAAACTGGGCCTTGAACATGCATAAAATTGACCAATAGCAAAGAGCTTCGGCTCAGGTCAGTCTGCACGGATCGGCAGGCCGACTTGGGTCGATACTTTTCGCAAATGCAGTAAATCCCCATTTTCACAGAGCATGGCACATTATTATGTAACTGTTACAAAAATTTTAGAATAACAAATTGAAATTTTTCTGCTTCCCCAATATGAACAATCTGGACATACCATAACCCGTAAGCTGCTAAGCGCGACTCACTGACCTTTTGCGGACAGTGTAGACCAAGATCAGACTTCACCGAACATGCTGTCTGATCTTGGATCTACACTGTCCAATAAGGAGATTATCTTTTCCCCCCAAAATAACGTTGAAATGGCAGAAGTTGGGTTTCTACTATTGACTTGAAAGTTTTATTCAACTTATGTAGCAGGATAAAGATTAACATTTAAATCTACGAGGGTTCATTTGATTCATCAGGAGAAGGCTAATCTTAACTCTTCACCAAACGACGAAATTTGAAACTTTTTCAAATTAAACGTATTAGCAGACAACAAAAATGTTAAAATAGAAATTGCTGGTTACCCACATTTCCTCATTTTCCTCACAATGTTTTCAAAAGCCTTATACTTAAGAGTTGTTAAATCTCGGGATAGTGTAGCAAAGGGTTAATCTAGTTGCAAACAATGAAAAAAAGTAATCGTCGTGTTCCACACTTGTGTTAATGAGGATCGCGAAACTGTGATATTCTAATTTCGTACCACCATGAAAGGTACTTGCTATTCTGAAATGTAAACTGATTTTAGGATCGAAAAACATGGGGATAAAGAAACATTTTGAAAGCAATTGTTCTTTCAAATACAACAACATGTTTTGCCATAGATCAAAAAGAGATGAATATTTAGACAAAGCTCTTCTATTAGTTACCCAAAGGATGGATTACGCGATAATTTGATAGAAAAACGTGGCGTTAGTATGGCAACAGGAAATGCCATTTTTCATTGAGTTTCCGGCAGTAAGGGTGTGGAATTGTCTCTAAAACGTTTAACTCGTTACCTCCTGATACATATTTGCAGCAGACGACTCAACTCTTAACCACACGACATTTTTTTGACTCAGCCAAATTGAAGGCATTTTCCCACAATGTTTTCAAGAGCAATCTTCTTCAGGGTCGTTAAAACTCAGGATTGCTTAGTAAATGGTTAAATACATCATAATAAAATATTGATAATCAACATCAGGTAAAGTGTAATCCATGAATACAACTGTACAGATTTAGTAAAAGGACAGATTACTCGTTACGACTAATTTCTTGTTTACAACAATGTTTTTAAAGGTGGTCTACTGTAAGATGCAAAATGAAAGAACCATGCACAAAAGCATTTTTGGAGGCTTATGTTTTTATTTCAGTATCTTGTACCTACCAACGTAATCATCATCAACTGTTAAAGACCGCTCACAAATGTAGTTAAAGCCTGACTTAAGTCTTTTTCGTGTACTTATACAGTTTTCCGCAGTCCAGAAAAGATAATCCAGTGTGACGTCACTACCATTAGGATGTTTAAAAGTCCTTGTTAAATACAGACATCTGTCTTTCTTTTTCTGTGACGGTTCTTCAGAAAAGTTCCCTGGTTGCCAGCCTACAAAAATGTACACTGTTGAGATAACAAAGAACAACTGCGAAGGCGTCCACTAATGTGGAGTACCTCACAGTTGCTAAGGACCATGTGTATATAGTTTAAGTCTATATACTGAAGTAAATTATCGCATACATGTACATGAAATGTTTTATGCTCATTCAGATCATTTTTGAATCACGTTCTCCTGCCTGTATCAATCACTGTTGATGACTGCTTCCTTGAAAAAACATCCAGTACTTACCTTGCTCATCAGGGGTACCTTTCTCTAAATTGTGTATGCACGAAATTTAGGTAAGCATCACGTCTTAAGTTTTGAACAAGGAACTGCAAAACGTTACGATTTGAGTAAATATTTGCATAACTTTACTCCAGCTCATACCCTTGGGTAAAGCAGGCATAGCATACATAAATGTGTGTAAATTAAATCCCCCCCCCAAAAAAATGCGTAAATCTACGTAGTTTAGAGAGAGGTATCCCAGAAATTCAAACCGAGAACTCGGCTTATAAAACTTGAGTTCATGCTCAACTGAGTATGAGCCCAAGCTTACAATTTCATTGGTGAGTATGCAAGTATGACAATGACAAATAAAGACTTTCAATTAGTCAGAAGAAGGAAAGAGAAGTTCGAAAAGTTTTTGCTTTGTGAGGTGTATTGATAAATCAGTTCTGTATAATACTGAAATTTCATGCATAGCCGAGATGAGCACGAAAAAAGTTATATAAGCAGCGACCCTTGCTCTAGCACTTGACTATAGTCTCCCACATTTAAAAGAAAATTTCGTCAACGATGGTGTAGATTCAGAAGTAAATGATCCAACACTAGTCTTATTTGATTGCGCGAAATCTGTAGTCTTATCGTGAATCTTCACTACCCAAACTTTTATGATTGTTGTTGTATGGTATTTAACCACACGATCCCGACTTTTAACGACCCAGTGAAAGAAGTCCTTTGAAAACCTTGTGGGAAAAGGAGAAAATGCTGGTAACCAGCATTTTCTCCTTTTCCCACAATGTTTTCTGTCCTACCCAAAACAATTTTTATTTTTCAGTTACATTTATTTTGTCGTCTGCAAATGCTTTCAATTTGGATCAGTCTAAATTTTTGTCGTTTGGTAAAGAGTTAATATACTTTTCAACATTTTTTCGGTCAGATCGCGTCGGCTTGTGCACCTTCAATGCTTTCCTGGAGTTTCTTTTACCGATACTTCGCACAATACTCTTTCCAAGCACCTTGCTGCTTTCAAACATAACCGTGGTCGAAACAATGACAAGCCCGATCTAGATCTATATAAGAGCCAGACCCTATGAAAAGGGGGCTTAATGCATCTGCGAAAAGTATCGATTCAGGTCATCCTGCACAGTCCGCACAGGCTGACCTGGGCCGAAATCATTCACTATTGGTTAATTTTTGTATATCCAAGGACTAATCCACCTAATTATTCAGTCGGTTGTTAAAAACATTGGCTAATATGGATCCATAATTATGTGATGGTTTGATTGATGTTAAGCCTCCCTTTACCATAGCATGGCTTATATTAAGTATTTTTGCCAAAATATTTGCGGATGTGATATTAAACACATGGGTCTTCCCCCAAAAGTCAATATATCCATTTCATTTATTTGGAAGTGTGAAGATTTAGCCTGCATAATTATTTTTGTCTTGATTTACCTGGAAACCATTTCGTAAACTCGATAGGAAACTGAACTACCAATATGCGCGCGTTTTCTTCCTGCCTGGCTTCCTCCGTCTTTTCCCAAACCCAAAGGTTACCGGTACGAATCCCACCAGTAAGCAATGGTCCTTAAAAACATTGATGTCATGGTTTATTTTAATGGTCTTTTATATCTTTACAATAAAAGAATATACAGTGCAGACTTAGCTCCAGCGGAAATGTTGATTCAATACACAATTTTGGAGTAGCTATACTAGAAAAAAATATTCCTCTTCTATTGTCGTATGGTGTATTTATAGACTGGGTTTGAAATAACATCATTTTCAACAGTATTTTAGTCATTCCGCCACGACAGTTAACTCATTTACATGTCCTATATCATTTTCCATTACTAGATCTGGCTTGAGACCGATAGAGCCTTGCCTTTCAATAATTACAAGATGCTCTAGAAAGACTCGAACCTGGAAAGCTTGGACCTTGAGGAAGAAAACTTTTGAAAACAAAGCTAGAGGAGAATAAAATGGTGGTATACAGCGTTTCCTGTTTTCCCACAACTTTACACCGTCTTTTAACCCTTTCCCAAACGACAAATTTTGGACTGGTCCAAATTGAAAGGGTTTTGCAGACGACAATTTTAACTTTGATGAAAATGGCAGGAAGGTCTCAAAAAGGGTAGAAAACACTGTGGGAAAAGGAGAAATTGCTCGTTACGAGCAATTTCTCCTTTTCCCACAGTGTTTTCAAAAGACTTGTACTGCAGACACGTGAAAACAAGGGCTTGTTTGGGAAAGGGTTAACTCTTTACCAGACGGCATGATTTTATTTTCGTCCAAATTGAAAGCATTTGCAGACGACATATCAAATGTAATAAAGACCTATGAGTTTTGTCTCCGAAAAGTTCGAAAACATTGCCGGAAAGGAGAAAATGCTGGTTAACAGCATTTTCTCCTTTTCCGACAATGTTTTCAAATACCCTCTTTCTCAGGGTCGTTCAAATTCGGAATTATTTGGTAAGGAGCAGTCCCTTTATTTGCCCCACATCTAATAAGTCGTCTGCACTCGCTTTCAGTTTGGGCATGGTTGAGATTTTGCCGTTTGGTAAAGAATAAACATTAACTCCATGAAGAACCCTGCGTTTCCTTTTGACATAAATTCACCACAAAAAAATAATAATTGAGACATGTTCTGTGAAAAGGGGACTTAATGCATCTGCGAAAAGTTTCGGCCCAGGTCAGCCTGCGCGGACTGCGCAGGCTGACCTGGGGATGAAACTTTTCGCTATTGGTCAATTTTCTGTATGTGAAAGGACCTGTCTAACTCGTGATTCAGTAAGTTGTTAGACAAAATGGATCCATGATCATGTGATAACTTGCTCGGTATCATGCATCACGAGATGCATTAAGCCCCCTTTTGCCAGAGCATGGCTCAATTATAATTTCAAGAAGCACAAATATTTTTTGTAAGGTATGGAAAACAAATTTTAAGAGAGAGAAATTAACAACAACATGTACATAGATCCTTTTGTTATAATTATTTCCCAAGAAGATGCATGAGATGAAGTCTTATTCTGAGCCATGCTATGGTAAAAGGGGCTTCATGCATCTCAGTGATGCATGATACCAACCAAGTCATCACAGTCTTATGGATCCATAAATTCCATTTTGTCCATCAACTGAATGAATCATGAGGTACACTGGTAATTTGTAATGCAAAACGTTCGACCCAGGTCAGACTGTGCGCACTGCGCTTAAACTGGTACCCGTTTTATCTTCCGTAACCGTCCGATAGACGTTGATACGAAGATCGACAACAGGCTGCCAGTTTACACTGCGCTGGTCTAACCTAGATTGGTTACCTCCCCTGATACAGCAAGTGTGTGGGGATCGGTACAGGCTACTAAAAACGGGCGGAATTCTGCCCGTCTATTTTTAGAACAGCCAAGCGCTAGACCAATAGAGATTCAGGGCAAGTCACTCTCACTGCCAGAGCAGAAGATTTTCCGATATTTTTGACCTCACAAACAAGTGAATTGTATTTTTGGTATCACCTTTTATGTTTATGTCTGCTAATATTCTTTTCAGTTTTGATTACCAATTTCAAATTGGGCAAAAAATCGCAATGTTACCTCTACAGCCAAACTGCAAATGTGTATGTTGCTCTGATTGGCTATTCTGTGATATACATGTAGCCCAATGAAAAGCAACGACACAATAGCCTGTGCCAGTTGTAGTATGTATATTTACAACGGGACCAGTTCAGGTCTAACCTTGGTCGATACTTTTGGTTCAATATTGTAACGGGCTATGTTGAGCATCCCCACGTTTAATGTATCAAATTCACATGTTGTATTTTTTGTTTTATAATTATCTAAAATTTACAAGGATATTCTAAAAGTATATTCCTCTAACTTGTTTCAAGAGATACATTGTAAAAAGTTACTGATACCATTGCTAGCATGTCGTAGAAATACAGCAGACAGAAAATTGTGTTCTGCTTCCGTGTCAATGTTCAGAAGATGGCCACCACGTGCCTCGCATTTCTTAACGGCAAATTGTCGTCTCGTGACTGTATTTGGTGTGATCTGGTAACAACCAGTTGGTCCTGCTATCCAGCCTTCAGGGCATCCTATAAAAAACAACAATGCTGATGTCTACCGGCACCTACTTTGTCACAAAATCAAATGTAACCTCTCTACACATGTTGAAATGCTACTGTGGACAAATTTCATTTGTCAAAACTTACTTCTGTAGTTGACGATTAAAAAATTTGGATCAAAACGGGTTATGTTTATATGCATATATACGATAATAATACATGTGAAAACAAAAACGATATTACTTTCATCAGTAATTATAGAAATTGCATAGTTCTATTTATTACTATTGAAAATCTGACCTTTATCCTGATGAATTAAGGACCACACTCTGTTTAGGATTTACTTGTTTTAATTAGATGTCATAAAGCTTATTTATAAATTTAATGAAGAAAGTGGACATATGCCATAAGCAGATTCCTCTCACTACCTAGATATGACCCTCACTTACCAGTATTCGGCTGGCATTCTATCCTTGCCCTCTGACCCGTCTCACATTGCAATGACACTTTGAAGTCACAGTCATGCAGCCTTTTATCAGTGTACCGACATTGGACTTTGGTCATCTTGGTTCGACTTTTTTGTTCTTGTCCCATGGTAACGCCTTCCAAAATCCTGAGAGCTCCTCTGAAGTTTTGCAAGATACGGGTACCGTTAAGATCTTCTTTGTAAGGTATTGTAAAAGTTCACTGTAAATCAGTGTGGTTACAAAACTACATTTTGATCCTAAATTTGGGCAAGCCCAACTTTTTTTTTTTTTTATTATTGCAAAAATATCAATACTTCTGTAACCGCGATTTTCAAACCGTTTTAATAAAAGTTGTTGATATCCTAATTGAGTAACAGAGCTAAAATAAGATAGCACTGATATCAGTGCCAATAATTCACTCAATCCATAACAGACAACACGCTACTCATCCACTACACTGTTGCAGTCGAATGACGTTATTAAATGAGTCATGCTATGAAAAGGGGATTAAATGCATCTGCAAAAAGTATCGACCCATGTCAGCCTACGCAATCCGCGCAGGCTGACATAGGTCGAAACTTTTTGCTATTTGTAAATTTACTGCATGTCCAAGGATCATTCTCTCTCATGATTCAGTCGGTTGTTTGACAAAATGGATTTTATGGATCCATAATTATGTGATAACTTGCTTGGTATAATGTATCACGGAGATACATTAAACCTCTTTTTGCCAGAGAATGGTTCAACTGCTTTGCTTTTGAAACGTAATTCTTTGTTTTCATTTAATACCATGATCTTTGCGTTAATTGCTCTTCTATCAGAAAAGAGAATATGCCTCGCGATATTGCAGCAGGAAACAACAAATATACAAACGAACGAACCGAACAAACAAACAGACAATGCTGTTAAGTCACGATATCTAAAACAACATCGTACAGTGTAAGATCCAAGATCAGGCTGCATAAAAGAACCTAGTGTAGTCTGTTCTGAATCTACATTGAGCCAAGAAGTGACTACTTTAACTCTTTACTAAACGACAAAATTTTAAACTGGTCCAAATTGAAGGCATTTGTTGACGTCAAATCAACTGTGGCTCAAAAATTGAAATTTTTATTTGAGAAAGGTAGAAAACATTGTGGGAAAAGGAGAAAATGCTGGTTACCAGCATTTTCTCCTTTTCCCACAATGTTTTCAAAAGGCTTTTTCTTCAGGGTCGTTAAAAGTCGGGATTGTGTGGTAATGGGTTAAGGTAGGCTGCAACAACCTTAGGAATAACCCAATACTTTTTAGGTCACATTTAGACTAACTGAGGATCCATCACAAAAGAGACAACAGAGAAATAGATGAAGGAAAGCACAACATCTCTTTGAATGATTCGGGACACTTTGTTTGAAAAGAAGTAAATGCTTTATGTAAGCATATACTCCGCTGCTCACAATGCTGTCAAAAAAGTAGTCTGCTTAGAGGACGTAAAAATTCCTATGTGTACGTAAATGAATCAAAGTGAAATAAACAAATATTGCTGTACCGCAGAAAACCAAGCTGTTTACATGCCACGTTTGCGTCACTAAAATCCCAACCATCTGTACACACAGGTGTAAAGCTGCCATCGAAATAAACTTCTAGAGAGCCGGAAGTCAAGTTTCCACCTTCAGTGGGGCTGAATCTTGAAAAAGAAATGGGAAGCGTCACAGCGTTAAAAAGAAACGTACGTTGAAATACCGCACATATCCAAGCTATTTACATGCCATTTTGCACCTAGTGAATCCCTGCAGTCTGTAAATCAAAGGACTAAAAGTCCTGAATAGCTGAATTGGGGGGAGCAGTGTTTACAGATGATGCGGAAAAATTGGGAAGAAAGCTTACCGTCTCATGTAATACATGTTTTTGAAATTTTGAAATTATCTAATGAAATAGGCAGGGGGAAGGAAAAGTAAGAGTTGGTCATCTCAGCAGGCTAACCTTGATTTTACTGTCTATGAGGGTGTCCTAACGAACAGTCACCTGATCCAGCAGACTAGTAGGCCAGCACGTCAATATGATGCTACTTCTTTTTTTTTGCTGAATTTGTTTAAAGACTATATACACATGTATAGTGTGTATACTGAAACTTTAAATCAAATAAACTTCAAAGGTTTCGATAGGAAAATTTCCACATTTGATAGGACCAAACCCGCAAGAAACACATTTTTATTGTACAAGTGCTTCTATCGTTCTTAACGCTTTCTTTTTCAAAGAACACGCTTTTTGGAAGAGATACCTTTTCGTACTTTGAACATGAAAATCCCTTACGTAAATATTGTCTATTAATCATTATCACACTATTTTATATCTACTCGTACTTAGTAAAGTGAAATCAAGCTCATTTCAAAATGATAGTTACACGTGCATTTATGATATTGCAATAACTTTTGCCCAATATTGTCAAGAAGTTTAACTCCTTACCAAAGGACCAATTTTTGAACTCAACCGAATTGAAAGCATTTGCAGACGACCAAATAAATGAAGCTCAAATGATAGTTTCCGTCCTTGATAAGGTAGAAAACATTTTTGGAAAGGAGAAAATGCTGGTTACCAGCATTTTCTGCTTTCCCCAAAATGTTTTCAGAAGTTTTCTTCTTCAGGGTCGTGAAAACTAGGGACTGTATGGGAAAAGTTTTAACCGAGAGTGTACGTACGTTGTATAATTGCGCTAGCAAAATATTCCGTCGCAATGATGTAAAAAAACTTTCATGACAATATCCCTTCACCAGATGTCGAAATTTTACACATGTCGAAACAAAATAACATTTGTAGCTGAGAAATTAACTATGACTCAAACGACAGAACCTGTCAATCAAAGGAGATGAAACATTCTGGGAAAAGGAGGAAATGATGGTTAGCAGCATTGTTTTGTAAAGGATTAATAGGGTGAATTTACAGACAGAAATGTTACCTCTAATCAACTTCTGCCAGAGATACATGTCACTTTTTAGTTTTGCTTAAAAAAAAAACCAAAAAAACTCTACTGGTTATATTTTGATTCAGCATTCAGAAAATGCCACTTCAATCATAAGCAGTAGCCCTTATTTCAAATGATTTTAAATTGCTTACCTTATCAACTGACCGCTGTGAGGCACAAAAGGCTCGGGTGATCGAATTCTTAACCGTCGTTTGCTGTCTGCGTTGGCATGGAAATATGACTTCTGGAAAAGCGTTTACTAGGTACCAAAATCTAGTTCATTAAAGTTTGTTACAATTTACGTTGTTCGCTACTATACCAAATGGACAACCGCTTAGTTCCAATTAGCAACGTCTAAACCCTTTACCACTACTATGCAGAGTTTAAACAATCTGAACGGAGAAGACTTTTGAAAACATATGTGGGAAAAGGAGAAATGCTGACAACCCGCATTTCTCCTTTTCCGATAATGAGTTCGACCCTTTCACAGACGAATTCCTTTACTTAAGCAAAATTTAATTTGGGGTCTGCAGATGCTCTCAATTTGGACTAGTCTTAAATTTGCCATCTAGTCAAGAGTTAAATATGGTTACTGGTCCTTTGACACACACACACACACACACACACACATGCAAAAAGCTTTCGACCCAGGTCAGATTGGGTAGGCTGACCCCAGTCGACGCCTTTTGAAGATGCGTTAACATCCACCCCCTTTTCACAGAGCATGGCTCATTTTTTTGGCTGTGACAGAGTTAACACTTAAGCTGCTAAGCGCGACTCGCTGACCTTTTGAGGACAGTGTAGATCAAGTTCAGACTGCACAGAACGTGCAGTCTGATCTTTGATCTACACTATCCGATACAGTGTTTTCTTTCCGGTGAAATCAACTTTGAAATCGCAATATTTTTTTTTTAATATTGCGTGGTAATTTTCGTTTCCTTTATTTGACATTGACAAAGTTAAAGAGAAGAAAGATAGGAAAATTGAGCGAGGGAGGTAGAAATACTTACCCTATCCGGACGACAGTCTATATATTCCAGATAGAATAAAAAGATAAGAAAAAGAATACATGTATTCTGAACAATCATTGTTCTTATATTACAAGATATCAACCTAAGCGAATGAGAGCATAAATAGTAAATGAACTATAATCTCAAGAGGCCGTCTTAAGTATTCGTTTTCAGAGTGACTAACAAAATAGGGTCAACCAAAACAATTATGTGCGAGTACTTATGACTGTATAAACAGACAAGTGGTTGAACCTTCTCATAGCACTATATTAAAGATGAGTCAAAGAGTTTTTCAATGCATTTGATGTACATCTACTTGAAATATCCGATTGCCTTTATGATGTGATCGTTGGTCTTTCTAGATACTCTTTTGATTCGATCTTTGCAAAGCCACGCTGTGAATCGTATGAACGCTTTACATAATTTGCCCGCAACATGCAAAATGAAACCTTCGGACATTCGCGTAAAGTGGCGGACTGCGCAGGCTAATCCGAGACGGCACTTTACGACTACATAAGATTTTTTCATACTGTAGACTTTCGTGAAGCAGAAAATCGCACGGATTAGTCACAGACTGCACAGGCTGATCTGGGACGACACACTTTACGCATATGTCTGAAGGCATCTTTTCGTGTGTTGTACGCCATATCAGAATGCATCAACACATTTAACCATAGACGACTTTCTGGTCTTGCAGCAGACCACTATCGGGTAGTACATGTATATCGTGTGCAACGTACGAAAAGCGTCCTTCGGACATATGCGTAAGTGTGTCCGCGTCCAATATCAGCCTGTGCAGTCCGTATTGACTAATCCGAGAGAACACTTTCCGTTCTTATGTATTTCCTATTTAACGAAAATCAACTGTATGACAAAATCTCATTAGTCGTAAAGTGCCGTCTCGGATCAGACTGCCCGCACTGCGCAGGCTAATCCGAGACGATACTTTACACAAATGTCAGAAGCTTTCATTTCGCATGTTGCGGGCCATATAGGAAAATGCTCGTATCGAGTAATACCGGTCTTTCTTATATAACGCTTGCTGTTGCATGCATGCTTTAATCATATTAAAGCCCCAATAGCAGCCAAAAGTAAACAATGCATGTGTTAAATTGCATTTAATATTAAATTATACCATGTTAAAGTATGGAAATTATTGTGAAGATAACAAATTGTTATAGTACGTTCGCTCTAAGTGTTAGTCGATGGCAAAAAAATGAATTTTAAAAGTAGGTCAAAAGTTGGAAGGTCGCTCTATCTTTGGCATCGACCAATGTCAGCTTGCCCAATCAGAGAAGGCTGACATGGATCGAAAAGTTTTGCTCTTGGTAAACTCTTTGCACGTCAAAGGTGCATTCTACCCGTTGATTCGGCAACCTTTTAGACAAAATGGAATCATAATAATTATACTACGACTTTCCGTGGTATTTTTCATTTACGAAGAAAAATCCCTTTCTCCCAGAGAGCCACCTATATTTTACAGAAAAATATCACACTTTTATTTCAAAATATTTGCTTTTGCTCGTATTCAGCGTCTTTATATAGCAGTGGGACATTTCTATCCGCTTTGATTACAACTCAATACTTCAGCTTTTGTATGTAATGTGTAGCTGACCAATGAAATGACAAAAGCACCATCACGAGGGACAAAACTCATACACATTTTGATTGGCCTGCTCAGTCCCATGAACTGGATGTCTGAAATAATCATTTAACTGGAGTGTTTTTTATCTGTTGATTGATTGGCATGTTGCTCACTTAGGGTGTCAAAGATCAGCTTATTTTGCCGCTGTGTTCCATTCTAAAACTAGGTCTACATCATTTACATCGATCAATGTGGAGTGTTCGTTCAGAGGTTGATTTTGAGCCTTCGGTGGCATAATACATGTACCCTAGCTATGCCATGCTTGTGCTCTGTAGCTAAAATGAGCAAGAATAATCTATACAAAATTTGTCAAGGACATGGAAAACTTGTAAATCCTGCCAATACACAGGCCACTCATTTTTGTCCTCGTTGTCGGAGTTCAAGATGACAGTGTCTGAATCCTGCTATGCAATATATCAGGATCCGTATTCACCAACCATTCTAAAGAAAATTCTTAGTCTTATTCTTTAAAAAAAAAAAAGATCTAAAAAAAAAATCTAAAAAAAAAACAAAAACAAAACAAACAAACAAACAAAAAAACAAAAACAAAAAAAAAAAAAAAAAAAAACCACACACCTTCTGATTAGTTAAACCAGATGGTCTAGCCAATCAGAAGTTGTGTTACTTGCTAAATCTAGAATTAGACTAAGAATGTTCTTAAGAATGGTTGGTGAATACGTTCTCTGCAAGAGTTTTGGCCAAACCGGCATCGGAACTTGCATCCAGTGAATTACTCTTTGTCAGAATTTTACAGTTTCTTTCACGATTTTAGACTTGTCTTAATTAAAAGCAGTTTCAGGCAACACATTAAATGTGGCTAACATAAAAGTATTCATCTTTAAAAAAGATAGAAAACATCGTGGGAAAGGAGCAAATACTTGTTACAAGCATTTCTTCTTTTTTCCCTACGATATTTTCAAGTCATTTTCCCTCGGGATTGTTAAAACTCGGCATTGTTTGGGAAAGGGTCAATAGCCCACCGAGTTACCACAGAGCTACCAAAGGGCTAGCCAAGGCCGGTCAGATTAAGTCATACTATGATTCATGTAAATGCGTTTAACCGCTATCCTGCTAAATAAGTGAACTGAAACTTTCAAGCGACAGTAAAACCCAGAATTCTGCTATTTCAAAGGTATTTTGGGGGACAGATATCTCCTAACAGGACAGTCTAGATCCAAGATCAGACTGGACGTTCTGTGCAGTCTGATCTTGATCTGCACTGTCCGCTAAAGGTCCTTGAGTGGCGCATGGTAGCCTAACGGATAAAATGTTGTGAAATTAAAACGCTAAGTCGGGATTCAGTTAGGACAGTTTAAGCATTCTGTTATGCTTTTTGTTTATTATGCTGTTTAACGCTGTTTTAAACACTATTGAGCTATATAAAGCCGGCCAGTTGACCTATCCATGCCTTCCAAGAGTTTCTCTTACCAGCACCCCTCGCAATATCCTTTCCTAGCCAGTGGCTGCTTTCGCAAATAAGGCAGTTCTTGAAAGCAAATAAAAATGAACTAAGCATGACGCTATGTTAGTGCATGAATACTTATAATTAGCATTTAAAGCAAATATGCTGATTATGACAGAAATAGTTAAATATGCAAGATTCCTATGTCTAGCGAAAAGGGAGGGGAGGGGGGCATTCCTGTAAGACAATTTAACTCTCTTGCAAGATAGACTAATGCTAACCAAATAACAGATTGGTCCGTTTACCTTTGCCTTTGTTTTTATTCTTGATTCCCTTGGAGATGTTGCGATAAATATAATAATTGATTTAAGAAGTAAGGCCCCCGTGTACTCTTACAGCAAACTCTTTTCTCAATCATAAGAAAAAATGTGTATATATCTATTTGTAAAACAGTCTTACCAGATTTAGTTGAGATATTATCTTAAGAACATATTTGTGTAGTGCAAGAAAAACAAGGATAAAATCCAAGTTATCCCCTTACCAGGACCAATGTAGCACTGGAGAGGAATACAAGGAAATAATTGAAGAATGGCTCCCATTGCCAACTACCGAAATACCCTGAACAAACAAATAGGCTAAACGACTTCAGCGGAGATATAGGACCTGACATGAGTTAGAATTTGAGATAAACTTTTGTTAAAAAGTTTTAAAGGCGAGTTTAAATAACAATTTTTGACGAGTTTAATAAAGTTTTACCCCAAAAGCCAACGAATGACGGGTTCTTTCTATCACATACCTGTATCTCAAGAACTATAGTTAAACAGTGTGTTAAAATACATGCCAACATGTACGTGTGTTGAAATTTACATGAATAGAAGCCTACTCGCTTCCTTGACAGCTGTGTGCATCATGGACGAAAAATAGCTGCAAAGAAATTTACATATAATGATTTTGGTATGAATCTAAAGACGATAAAAACGCAGCTTTGTCACGAACGTAAATTTTCTAAGTTAATTTCACAGAGGTATCTGGGTCAGCAATGTTTTAGAACTAAGACGTATGATTGCAGACCTTTGACCAAATACAGCACTATTTCCTTATCTCAAGTGTGTGCAAGATAAGAAAAATCATGATGGCTGTATTACTTTTAAAATAAGGTAAGTGGTATTTAAATTCATATTAGATTGGCTCAGTTAATCATTCTTTCTGAATCCATAACCTGCCAAATTGAAATAGCTATCAGGATCCGTATTCCCCAACCATTTGTCAGAAACTTCTTAGTCTTGTTCTCAAAAATTTCCTAACTTTGAAAGTAACACAACTTCTGATTGGCTAAACCAGATGCTTTAGAGAATCAGAAGTTGTGTTACTTTCTAAATCTAGAATTAGCCATACGAATGGTTGGTGAATACGGACGTAGAGCAGTGACATTCGTCTAGTCGCACGCACTTGAAAAAAAAAACAAAAAAAAAAACCGCAGTGTTGACAAAGATCAGACTGTACGATTGCAGACTAGACTTTGGCTTACACTCTCTGCGAAATACCACTGATGATTGCGTAAGGCAGGATACGAAATAATTTGGGCCTTGCGCTGACGGGGGGTTTAGTGCATCTCCGTGACGCATTGTACCAATCAAACCATTACATAAAAATGGATCCATAACAGCCACCTTTTTTTAACGACCGATTGCATCATGACGTAGACTGGTCATGAGGTAGACTTGACATAAAGAAAATTGACCAGTAGCGAAAAGTTTCGGCCCAGGTCAGCCTGCGCAATCGACCTGGGTTGATACTTTTCGCAAATGAACCAATCGTCCTTTTCACAGAGCATGGTTCATTTCTAGACTGGCAAGGCTACGCTTGTTTTCGAGTAAAAGGTGTTGAGTCAGTTATTCAAAGAATGTGTATTTGACTCACAAATTCGAGTGTTTAAGTGTCACTGCTTCCGACTTTAAGTAAGAGTTTTCTTAATCCTTAGGCTGCTAAGCGCAACTCACTGGCCTTTTGCAGACAGTCTAGATCAAGATCAGACTGCACAGAACGGGCAGTTTGATCTTGGACCTACACTGTCTGATAATGGGATATTTTTCAACAAAATAAGTTTGAAGTAGCATTACTCGGGTTTCTCTATCGGCTTGGAAATTGATTTAATTTATTTAGCAGGATAAGGGTTAAAATCTCGACGTTTACACACCCTTGTTAGTCAGCGAAGTTAGTAACTATCAGAGTATCTCGCACCTAACAATTTGTCCCTTACGCACTGGCCTGGATGGAATACCGGGTATAATCAACGACCGGGAGTCATGGTCAGAATATGGTACTGAAAGTATCTCAGTTGAGGTTATATATATATTTTTTGAACATACTGCATTACACAGCTTTCAGCAAAACTTTCGAAAACACTGTGGCAAAAAGAGAAGCAGTTGCCCATTTTGCAACAGTGTTTTCAAAAAGTACACATATAAGCGGTGCTCTGGGAAAAAAGGGGATTTAATGCATCTCCTTTATGCATTATACCAAGCTAGTCATCACATAATCCTGGATCCATACAATTTATTTTGTCCAACAACCGACATAACTGGGAGGTAGAATGGTCCTAGGACATACAGAAAATTGACCAACAGTAAAAAGTATGCACTGACATGGGTCGATCATTTTTGCAGATACACTAATTCCTCTTTTCAGAGCGCAATTCTCATGTATACAAACCTTAGTAACACGTACCTGCTTCCAAAAATTAATGAGTTTTATACTCCTCAATACAATTCCTGTTTATATTAACCCCTAGGCTGCCAAGCGCGACTCAATGACCTTTTGCGGACGGTGTAAATCATGATCAGACTGCACAGAACGTTGCTTGTCAAGGCACTGCGGAGCCTCTGCCGATAAGCTTGGTGGTGAAGCCCATCTCTCGTTAATGTTTCACATAGCACGCTTTTGAAATCAGAAGAACCAACACGAGTAATTCACGAGTAATACACTATACAATACGTATTGTATCGTATACGTATACTATACAATAATTGTGAACTTATTGTAGAAAATGAAGAAACTGCTTGCTGTAAATAATTTCGCCCATTGCAAAAAAAGCATTAAAACCTTTGCTGCAAGAACTATGCCGCTCGGTCGGACGGTGTAGATCTACTGTCTGAAAAATTGCCATAGTCCATGGTTTTTGATTTTTTTGGGGGGTGGGGGGTGGGGGTGGGGGCGTTATCATGGAGGCAGGGGCTCTGCGCTGCCCTGTCCAAAGAGACTTCCACAAAAGCAGTACCAGCAGTGGGGATCAAACCATGATTTCTTGATGACAAATTCCGGCACCTTAGACCGAGTCATGAAGATGGCTTCCTTGAAGGCCTCCCAGGGATTATATATGAATTAAGAACTCATGAATGGACACAAGTAAAAACATTGTGGCAAATGATAAATTTCTCGTTTCGGACAATTTCTTCTTCAGTCACATCGGTTCAAAAAGTTGTCTGCTGAAAAAAAAAAAAAAAAAGAGAGAAAACAAACGTCTCCAAATGGTCACTAATTATTGCCAATATCATGCCAAAGTTAGGTAGCTAAGCAAACAATGTATAAAAATACAAGTTGTGTTGACAAAACAGTACTACCGGTACACTCAAGAGGGTGTTTCCGAAATGTTTTAAACAATTGCGCAACCTTTCAAGCGAGGACATGAAGCGATATCTGTACAATAGGACATTTTCTCGAGTGGATCTATGAAGTGTGTTTTTCAAGCGTTTACGAGGGCTAAACACCGGGCTGTTTCTTTTGCACATATGTACGTGACCATTCGAAAATTTGTAATTTGAAATCAATTTTATGCCAGCCTCAACATTATTTGCTATATCACGGCCATTCACTAGTTCATGCCTTTGTGGATTTTGACCAGCATCGGGCCGGGACCGATACCCGACTAAAAGACAGGAGTTACTGGTATACACACTAAGAAAATCTCTAGCCAGTCTCTAGACTAAAAAAGTTGCATGCACCGTTTATCTAGATCGGAAAGGATGAACACAAAAGGTCTTCGGTATTATTACATACTAAATTGATATGAGCCATGATCTGGCACAAGGGGGCTTAATGCATCTTCGTGATGCATTTCACCAATTAAGCCATCACATAACTATGTAACCATAATAGTTACTTTTTTTAACAAACGATTTAATTGTGAGGTAGACTGGTCCTTGGACATACAGAAAATTTACTAATAGCGAAAAATTGACTTATAGCAAAAAGTTTCGGCCCAGGTCAGCCTGCGAGGACTGTGCAGGCTGACCTGGTTCGATAATCTTCGCAGATGCATTAAGCCCCTTTTCACAGAGCATGCCTCATATGAAAGGGAGATTGAACGAGAGGTGTTTTACGCCACTTTAAATAGTACATTTATTTCTGTTATATCGCGGCGACAGCTCACATATTCATGTATTACCTGGGTTTCATCAGTACTTGGTTAGGGCTCTGAATAGTTTCCAGCGAGGCTCCAACCCGGGGCTTCAAGGTTACAAATCTTACACTTTACCTCTTAGCCACACAGGACCTCTATGAAAGGGAGATACTTAGATTATTTGTCAAAACTTTGAGTTAAAATATTTATTATTCTTTTATTTTAGTCTTTGTCATATACAATAGTAAGTGCACGTGATAAAAGCTATGCTCTAACTTCTCTGGATAAAGACACGAAGCCTTTAAATGTTGTGTTATCAAAATTAAATCTGTTCGTTTTTAACTTAAACCTGATGATGTCAAGTAAAAGTGTCAGTTTCTACTGGCGACCGTGGTATTCACTCGACCCCAGCGTCTAAAGATAGCAATAACGACGTTTCTAGTTGGTATTTAGCATCGACTCTATGACAGCACTCCTCTAACAGTTTTAGTTGTTACTCAGTCTCGTCGGTATAACGCCACTGTGCAAGAAGTGAACGAATAGTGTGGATCTACGCTGTTAATATCGTGTGAAAAATCCCACCAAAGCAGTCTTGAAGCTGAAATATCTGGGATAATTTCAGTACCTAAAAATACACAATCCTCTTTATTTGGCTCTTTAACTCTTTACCAAACGACAAAATTTTGAACTTGTCCAAATCCAAAGCATTTGCAGACGAGAAATAAAAGGTCACTCAAATGGTGACTTTTGTCTTTGATAAGCTAGAAAACATTGTGGTAATAGGAGAAAATGCGGGTAACCAGCATTTTCTCCTTTTCATACAAAGTATTCAAAAGCCTTCTTCCTCGGGGTAGTTAACCCTTAGGCTGCTTATCGCGACTCACTGACCTTTTGCGGACAGCGTAGATCAAGATCAGACTGCACAGAACGTGCAGTCTGATCTTTGATCTACACTGTCCGATGAGGAGATATCTTCACTCCAAAAATTCCCTTGAAACAGGAAAGTTTTGGGCTTATAATATCGGCTTGAAAGTTTCGTTTCTTTTATTCAGCAGGATAAGGGTTAAAACTCAGGATTGTGTGGTAAAAGGTAAAGGCTAAGACTTCTAAAGTCATTGTTGGAGAAAAAA
The DNA here is from genome assembly GCA_945859785.2 of Tridacna gigas. Taxonomy (NCBI): domain Eukaryota; kingdom Metazoa; phylum Mollusca; class Bivalvia; order Cardiida; family Cardiidae; genus Tridacna; species Tridacna gigas. Next base: position 41,831,430 of record OX244030.2, on the reverse strand, counting down.
CTTTGCAGGAGACGACTTTGGAAGTATACTTGTAAAATATGGGCAATCTAAATAATTAAGGTTTATTAGTCAGCACGCGACAGTGCTTGAGCAGAATGCAACACGATCCCAGGGAGACAGCTGATCGAAAATACGCTCATATTGCCACTGTCTATTCTCCTGCCAACGTATGCCGGTAGGACAATTGATTGATTAAATCGTGTTTTACACCGCTTTTAACATTATTTCAGTCATACCACGGCGACAGCTCACATATTCATATATTTGCTGCGTATCACTAGTACGAAGCTAGGGCTCTGTTCAAAGTGTCTTGCCAAAGGACTCTCCCACGAAAAAACGCAATGGATCCAGTAAGGCTCGAACCCGGGGCCTCCAGGTCATGAGTCCTTACACTTTTCCACTGAGCCACGCAGGACCCCTGGACAAAGGCGTCAGAATATTTAGCTCTACACAGACGTATAATATGTCTGAAATATGTTGTATGTCTCGGTCACGGTCCCTTATCTACGCTGAGAGCTTCAGCTAGTCTCAGTCGTAATTTCCCGGTTGGCTTCTGTAGCAGCATTATTCGTAAGACGAAGGGTCGGAGGGTGGCTTTTCTGGGATGGACTTTCAAACTTTATATCCGAGAAACGACCGCCTACAAGCTGTAGAAATTTAAGTATTGACCGTATGTCACAGACACACGCACAAAATGCAATGCTTCATGGTATGAAAATTAGATCAGCCCATTCAAGGCGCTGGAAATAAGAAGTTCGTAATGACGCAACATAACTGAAATACCGAATGTCTTTTTTCTGCCATATTTTGCAATTTGGTTTCGTCTCTTCAGCTACATACACTTTGGTTGCGAGCACTGGTCGTAAGACAATTGATTAGACAGTATATGATATAATAATTTAGATATCTTTCCAAAAATTGTAATTTTAACAAGATCATGAAGTAATACAGGAATAATTACAGAGTGTAATCTGATCAATCAAAATTAAATGAGCCCTGCTCTCTGAAATGAGGGCTTAATGCATCTGCAAAAAATATCGACCAAGGTCAGCCTGTGCAATCCGCTCAGGCTGACCTGGGCCGATACTTTCTGCTTTTGGTCAATTTTCTGCATGTCCCAGGACCATTCTAACTCAGGATTTAGTTATTTGTTAGAGAAAATGGATATAATGGATCCATAATTATGTGATGACTTGTCATGGTATCATGCATCAAGGAGATGCATTAAGCCCCCTTTGGTCAGAGCAAGGCTCAAATATATTCACGTAGAGGGAACATCAGTACAAAAAATCTCTTTACCACACGATTCCATGCTTTAACAACCCTTGGAGAAGAGGACTTTTGAAAACATTGTTGAAAAATGAAAAATGCTGGTAACCAGCATTTTCTCCATTTCCCTCAATGTTTTCTACTTATTAGATATCTACTTTGGTTTTTTTTTTTTTTTACTTTTGTCATCTGTTAAAGAGTTACAGCCTCCTTTGAGGATCAAATTCCTTCCACAGTTTTTCAAACTCCCTGGAATAGCTAGCCACTAGGTCTTTACTGTTCACAATCATGAGATTTTCTTGATTTCCAGATATGGCCTGTCTTGTCCAGTTAAACGATCCATTTAGGAGAACAGTCTTGTCAATGATAACAAACTTGTGATGCATCAAGTAAGATGAGTGATCTGTGCGCACATTTATACCTGCAAATAGACAGCAGTGTTCCCACTCACATCTCTTTTTGGGAGTGCATGCGCTCCCTGGAATACAAGTTTGGCAGTGCAAGAGAAATTCCAGGAGTGCATTTAATATTGACAATTATAGAGCATCTCTAGAAGAAAGTAAGGGTCTGTTGTATTGAAAGTTTGTTTTGATAAGTCTAACTCTGCAGTCAGCTGCTCTTGAAAACAGTATGGGAAATTTAAAAAAAGAAGATGCTTGTTGTAATTTCCTTACTTACGGGACCAGTTTCAGAGGGACAACTTACAGTCTGACGGCTAGTAGAATTTTCCATTTCACTGTCAATTTCAGACACTAATTAGCTTTTACTTATTGTTTTATACAGATATTTATGTAAATTTACTGTTCAAAGTGATTGATAAAGCTGAATAAACAGTTTGAAATGCCTATGATCGGACGATGTCAAACCAATTTTTGTTGTGTCATGGGTTTTCGCGTTTCTTGCAGCGATCTTTTTTTCATGCCTGTTAAGTTTTGGAGTAGCATTTCCGCATGATTTGACATAGATTTGTCAATAAGGATAGCATGTAACTTTAAAACCTTTAATTTTACACTAGAAAAGCGGATTGATACCAAGTTCGATTAGCGGTGATAAACAGTGACTTTCACACTTGATAACTTGTCTCAACTGGCGCCACTGGTGATCGACAACGGGAGCCCTGAAATCTATGCGTGCATGCACGTTTCACTTCATATTTTGGTACGTGATTATTCAATTCAGCGTTGACATTATGTCCAGAGTATCTATATACAGCCCTTTTTGGTAAAAAATGAGCCATGCTCTGGCAATGGAAGGCTTAATGCATCTCCGTAATGCATTACTTCAACCAGATTATCACATAGCTATGGGTCCATACAGCTCATTTAGTTTAACAACCCTCTGAATCATGAGGTAGACTGGTCCATTGACATGCAGAAAATTGACCAATAGCAAAAAGTTTCGACCAAGGTCAGCCTGCAGATGCATTAAGTCCCCTTTTCATGGCTCAAATGTGTTGCTGCAATCATAGAGAAGTAAGTCTCTGACAATACCATTAAATAAGGTAATCACTTGAATTTGCTACTGAAAATAAGATTTGGTAAACAGCTCTAAGTTAAAAGCAATTAGGCCTACAATATTCAACTGCTTTAAAATTACTAAACACACGTGTACATGAAAGCAACAATACAGATGGTTATAGACTCAAAACCCCAAAACATTATTACAAACTCATATCTACAATCTTACAGTCTGAAAAATAAATTAATCTTACACGACGCTTGCTATTTAGTTGCAGTCAAAAATCACTCTCTCCTTGAGTAATTGTACATCAAGAAATTCAAAGCACTGAAAGTGAAAGAAGCCCGGCGCTTTCCCCCCCCCCCCCCTCCCCCCGGTATATACCATGTACATTTGAAAAACAGGCTGTGAGCTATGTCAAATAATATTTTATTTGGTTGCAAAGAAAACTTAACAAATTAAAGTCATTTGAGGTTTAATTGTCAATGCATACATTTTGTTGACATCATTTATTATTATGGTTCAGGTTGAACAACACATGTAATAACTGCAAACTAAACAACTAAAAGTCTGGCATTTGTCACTGTATTCAGTCAATCAAACATAAAATGTAAGGTACGATGCACTCTTTTTTTCTAGAGAGTTTGTTTTGCTTTCACTGGCCTTAACCGTGTAACAAATGGACCTATATCTGTCCCCGTCTCTATGGACAATGGGCGAGTTCCCAAGAGAGAGTCTGAATCAGTAACTTTGTTGCTTCAGTTACCCTACGAATGCTCTATAATTAAAACTTGTGCAAGTATGTTTATGTGAACGGTACAGTGGACAGTATTCATAAATGAAATGTTAGAATAGATTATGCTGTCGGGTGACTATGAGTCGATTTACTCACCTTCCTTTCGAAATTTCCAGATTTGTGACCCATTTATATCCACTTGCTCGTCGTCACATATAATACGAACTTTTACACCTTTCTTATGAGCATCTATAAGCAATTCGCCTAAATCCGCGCTGCATATCAGGAACACACAAACATCGAGACTGCTCCTAGCGCCTGCTAGCTTTTTAAATAGTTTACTTAATGCATTCTCCTCGTGAGTATATCTACATTTTAAATTACTGCATCCTCTGTCACCAACAAAAAATTCCCTACATGCGACTTGTTTATCCGGGAAGAATAATACGTCGTCAACTAACCCGCCATTTCTACTTTCGGTTTTCTCATCGCCTTTCACACGTTGTATTATCCTCTTGTAGAGTTGATAGATAATTTCAGATGCAACACATACAGCAAAGAAAACTCTAAATCCTTTGACAAAGTTGTTCATTATTTCAACGTTGGTAATCTCATTGTTTTGACGCTTAGGGATTTGAATGTTTCTGTAACGAGAAAACGAAAGCTGGATAGTTCGTTAGTTACCATGTAAAAGAGAAAAACAGTTCAATAATTGGATTTTATAAAACATGCTGATGGTAAATTTTGTATTTTATTTGCTGTATATATTAATAGAAATGATTGTTATGAAAATACACCTTTAGTATTGATAAAAACCTATTTATTTAAAACTAGGTCAGTTCCAATAAAATGTATTACTCGAGTATTTTTTATGGGTCTGACTGAAGCTAATGTTTCCGTTTCCGTTTCCAACATGGCAGTGGGGTCTAATTAAAACATATGTATCCTACTGTCAAATAGTGATTTGATTTCATATTGGGGAGCATAAAGCCGATTTCCACTATGGATAACAAGGATGATGTTGTCCTTGACTTTGGAGAGGAAGAGTTTGATAGAGAGAGGACTTTTAAGTAATATATTTACCTGGAAAATACAGATGTTGATCACTGAATGTTCTTTCGGACGGTACTAGAAGACCGATGATCATAAAAGAATACCATCTTTTTTTTTTTCCCAATCGATACAACAAAAGATATGCAAAAACAATGATATGGGAAGTCTTACTGCATAATACCGACAAACCCCTACCATTATACAGTTCTATGCATATATAGTCGCTTCCGGTATTATCGTGGGTTCTTCATTATCCTCTTATTTACAAATTCCGAATGTGAGGCAGAAATGGACTTCCTTGAGGATGTCCTCACATGAGTATTTGTAGGTCACATACTGTCGACACACTTTGCAATCTTACCTCGACAAATGTTCCGAAAACGGTTTGTTAAAATCAAGTTTTCATCCAAATAGTAAGAAAATTTGCCTCTTTGCAAAATCAAACTATCCCAGGGTTTTCCATGATGCACAAATCCTGTGTCAATGATGCAATTTTATTTCAAATGACCCCCAAAATAAATAATAGTGCACCATCAGTGATGCAACTTTACTAAATCTAAATCATATAGGAAATTAAATAAATCATTATTCAGGGCTTTATCCAGGCATTTTGGGAAAAGGCCCCTGGCCAAATTGGGAAAAAAATCATAGACAAAATGTCAAAATTGGGAAAATAATATTGACAAAACATAAAAAGTTTGAAACATATTTAACCTTACAATAAACTACTAAATCAATACTGTTTTTTTTTTTTTCTTCCTCCAAACTTCATTCTTTTTGGATGTTTCTCTGTAGTCTTTCATACTAGTTCCAGTCTCTAAGCTGTAAGACAACACCCCCAACCCCCGTTAAGTAGGATTTTTTGATTCTCTTATTAAGATATCTGTTTTTCTGGTGAATGAACAGAGGAATTATTTCATGTTTTATTTTCAATGCAAGTCAGCTAATAGAAGTCATTATCAAGGCTAAACAAGACAGATTGAAGAGCCTCTGATCGGTTGAGGTCTTTTTGGCAATGTTTTGTCATGTGTTTTCGTGGTTTTTTTCCATGATGATTAATCTTTGAAAATGATTTTTTGTGTGTTTTGACATATAAAGAAAGACTGATAAATCGTCCTTTTCTGAGGTAGATCTAGTACAGTATTGGAAAAAAAAAAACTGTTAAAAATTAATTGTGAAAAGGATACTTCACACTAGATTATTGCGTTATATGACTTCGGGTGTGTCGATAGTCCCACAGCCATACTGATACCGGCTCTTTAATTAACATCTTGAATTTATAACCCATAACTGATGACTTTAAAAGTCCCAAAATGAATTAGCTTGTTTTTTATTTGATTATCCATTTCGGCCGACGACAAGCTCTGCTCACAAATTAACCAGACGATCACTTTGCTAAGACAATGAGGAAGCACAACCGCTTGAAATTTGAGAGGAAAGAACTCGTGGTCTAGATTAGGTTGGATATTTTTCGTAACATGTTCCTGTTTCAGGATTATTATTATAGGAGCTTGTTATTATAGGAGCTGGGTTTACAAAACTCCGCTTCGCTGCATATATGTGAGGCGGTTGCTAAGAAGTTAACATGCTATTTTTACGACGTGTAAACCAATAACGGTTTACAGCCAGACAATTGAGTCTATGCATGAATCAATTGAAAATACACGGACGCAGTCTATAGTTCATTCGCCCCCGAATAGTTACGTACCTACAATACGACGATTGTCGATTTCCTGCTTGAACTGTGGTCAATGCCTGCAAATTTGTGTGTCAGGGAAAACCCTGGCTGATACATCAGACTTGTTTTCTTTTACTAGCATCTAATTGGGAATTCTATTTTATGGAATTGGGAAAAAAATACACTTTTTGCTATTGGGAATGGGGCCGAAATTCGGCCCCTTAGTAAAGGAAGAAAATCGCCTGTCATTAATCCAAGTCTGTACTACTGTAGCTACATATTGTGTCAATATCAGATGAACACCATTCTTTCTTTTTACTTCAGGGTTTATGTTAGATAAAAGTGGTTTTCCAGTAATTTATTTATAGAATAAGAATGGTTCATGCATTATTAGAGTAAAGCACTTTGAACAGATGTCAGAAATACTGGTCCCATCAAGTTCTTGTTTGGGTTCTCTGTATTTTGCATCAAATTTAACATGGTTTCTGGTACATAAAAGTGCACATTACCGGTTTCTTCTGTTTGCGGAAAAAATGTCACATCAGTGTAAATTGTAGCATGTTTAGCGTCTGCTTCCAGCAGCACTGTTGATCACACCACATCAACGAAGTCAAGCTTTCCATCAGAAATGGCTTTAAGACTTTACTTAGAGTTTACAGAAGGTGAAATGAACTGAAGACGAAAGAACTGAACCTCGTTTTAAGCGGTTGTAACCATACAAACTTTGCCTTGTCTACTATAGAATGTTTTTAAAACATGAGAGCCACATAGAAGCAAACAACAGTAAAAATTGTATTTTCTTTTTATTTACTAAACATGGTTCATACAAACTCATTTATTTTGACCCCCAAATTTAAAGAAACGACCCTCAACTTAAGAGACAAGGGGTCACAATGACCCCCAATTTTTAATGCCGAGGGAAAACCCTGTATCCCCTAGATCAGATTGATGACCTTATCAGCGTAACAAAAGCAATATCAGTATAAAAGTTCTGCAGAATTTGTTTTCCTGTCACTGAAGTTTATGAGAGAGGAAAGTAAATTCCAGACGACCATTAAATGATGACGTCACCGCTTTCCAAATATGGGAATGAATAAGAGGCCCTGACAAAATTTTTGACTTACTAATAAAAATCTTATTCTCCAGGCACTACAAATTATTTCTCCTTGTGTTCCCTGATCTATTTAAATGAGAGAATACTGTAGAAATTATGAATTCACTTTTTATCCCCAAAAGAGGCCCAAAAGGGATATTTGATGCTATTTTAAATACAGATCTGTAGGCGTCCTTTTTTTTCCCCTCTCTATTTTTCCAGGTGCCCAAAGTAAAACCTCGCTTACAAAATGACAGGAAGAATTTATTTATATCTTTTGCTCAAAATTCTTGATAAAATTGTCTCAACACCTTGAAAATAACATAATTTTCATTTGCCAAAGTTTTGAACATAAAGAGGATGTGCATGAACATCTTCCATGGCCTCATCTCAGTGCCACGATAATTCCGGAAGTAGAACTTTTTTAATGTAGGTCAGTGCTGTACCCTGTTTTGTCTAGAATAAGAATAGTTAACCCTTTCCCAAACGACAAATTTTGGACTGGTCCAAATTGAAAGAGTTTGCAGAGGACAATTTTAAATTTGATGAAAATGGCAGAAAGTTATCAAAAAGGGTAGAAAACACCGTGGGAAAAGGAGAAATTGCTCGTTATGAGCAATTTCTCCTTTTCCCACAGTGTTTTCAAAAGACTTGTACTGCAGACATGTGAAAACCAGGGCATGTTTGGGAAAGGGTTAACTGACAAACAGAAATCTATTATCAAAGAAATATACATGAGATATCATTGCATATATTCTGCAACAGAAAAATATCAGGCAAGACTCCAATTTTCCTACACATGGTTAAATGTGTTAGTACCACGATAATAGGGGATTCAATCCTACCCCTAACAAACTGATAATTGTGATATTATACTTCGGTGTTAGTTTACTTAAGTTGCTTGGGTAAAAATGAAACTCCACTTGCCTGTAGGAATTACATGTATTTTATTTAATCAATGTCCTTCAAGTATACAAGACATGTCCAATTTGTTTCAAATATTCACAAAATTTATTCAGTGACCATGACACGGCTGACACATGGCAGTCATTTTGAGATGCAGGTATCATGGAAAGTGAGAATAAACCAGTGTTTCAAAAATAGACTGACCTTTAATCTACACCTCTAACATGGTCATGTGACATCTATGAACAGCAAAATCTTGTCAAAGTGTAATTATTTTAAAATGTGGTTATGTCTTGAAATAATTTGTAGCTTTATGAAAAGAGGTCTTTGCACTAATGAAATTACTAGTTTTGAATATGAGCTTTTCAAATTTGCCGATTTGCCTATCTAAACCTCATTTCTCTGCGATTTTTTCAGATGATAACAAATTCAATGAATGGTATGACTTAATCAGCTTTGATTTTGTATCAAGTGACGTATTAGAAAAACAAAATGGTTGTGAACTTTGATGTATTGTGATTTCAGATGCTTTGACGATATGTGGCATTGTAGTATGAGTGAAGAGATTAGAAATTTATAAAATTTTCAGCTTCATTCTATCAACCAGTTTTACGTTTAATATATACCTAATGAATCTATAAAAAAAAAAAAATCACATTTTTTGGACACATAATTTTGATTTTCACGGGTTTTCATGATTAAGTGAGGGGAAGTTGGCAGTATTATGCCAGTCTAATGTGAGAAATAGTATCTCATTTCACTGTTTCTGGTTTTTGATGTAAACCAGTTACAAGAACTTTTCAGTACGAGAATTTGGGAAACATCTTAAGTTGAGATCTGAAATCTGTGTGACAACAGCCAGTGTATGTTCTCTCATGCTGTTTATAAATAACATGTGGTATGGGTTAAATGAAATTACATTTAACCCTTTCCCAAACGACAAATTTTGGATTGGTCCAAATTGAAAGAGCTTGCAGAAGATAATTTTAAATTTGATGAAAATGGCAGAAAGGTCTCAAAAAGGGTAGAAAACACTGTGGGAAAAGGAGAAATTGCTCGTTACGAGCAATTTCTCCTTTTCCCACAGTGTTTTTTTTTAAAAGACTTGTACTGCAGACACATGAAAACCAGGGCTTGTTTGGGAAAGGGTTAAGAAAGATAAAGTCGACTTAATATGACAGTTTAACATAGAGAAAAATGCATTGGTTTGGGATACCTAATATGGGCACTGACACAGCTTTAGGAGTAGTCCTATTTATAAGTTATTTTTCATTTTGACATTACTCGCCCCTGGGGTTACCAGCATTTTCTCCTTTTCCAGCTATCTTTCAAAAGTCTTCTATACTGGAGTTGTTAAAACTCAGGATTGTGTGGTAAAGAGTTAAACACTTAATATTTTACAGATTTACAAAACTAGAATATGAACATACCCATTGCTTGCAGATTCATTAATCCTTCATTTCAAATATAGATGTTTTCAACTTTAATGCTAAACATAACAGAAAAAGTTCAATTCATCTTTCAATAAAGATCTTTACTTGTCCCAAAATGGACATAAAATGGCTGCCAAACATGATAAATTTCATTTTTTTTTTTAGATTTACAGGTGATAAACAACTTCTAAAAGAGCTTTATGTAATGAAATGTTTAATAATTTGTCCTTGGCCATGTTTGTCACTAAAAATTAATTGCATTTCACTGCAATACTTACTACACCAATGAAACAGAAAGTCAGCATATAGCGTTTTTGCTTTTTGCATGGGAAATTCATGGTGGACTTGAGACATTACGTTACACAATGAATGTCTGAAAAGAAGCATCATGAACGTCGCATTATTGAGATTAAGAGGAGCACCATTAAAGCTGGCTCTATGGCAACACTGGATTTTAGTGCTTTATCCCAAATCACTGTATTTTTTACCTGGATAATTATTTATGATGGATACGATCACATATAAGTGTACATGATTCCAGTTTAAAATTTAAAAAAGAAAATCATAATTTTATTTCCTTTAACACATTCTGGAATGTACACTAAACTCACACCAAAACGATGAAAAATATTATCTTTCAGAAGTGAACACATTTGCATTCTCTTAAGTTGTGCAATAAAAAATGAACATGTTGCAGAATAGGACATTGTGAGAAAAGGAGAAACTGACTATTACAAGCATTGTTCACTTTTCCAACAGTATTTGCAGAGCTTATGACTGTGCATCTGTGAAAACTTGTATCTTTGTCAATAATGTATGAAAATGTTTAAAGTTTAAACAGGATGTCATTATAACTGATACTAAAGTATATTTATGTAGATTAGATTTAAGCCCCTATATTTTATTGCTTACCCCAAAGTGTTGTAACCAAGAGGTGCAAAAGCCTTCAGCTGGAAAAAAGTGTAGGGTTTGTTTTTAAACTAAATAAGGGAGAGAACTGAGGGGGTACATTTTTGAAATAAATGTACATGTAGATGTTTGTTAATGTGAATGATTATCCCTTGACAGCTAGATTCTCTCGTCTTATGAATTGTAAAACATTAGTTTTTAGGAAGTGAAACAGGTGCATGCAAATTAATTTGGCAAAGAAAACAATATCAGCTTCTGATAACGGTATCAAAAAAAGTGTGGTAACCATGATAGTGTGACAGATTAGATTTAAGGCTATCAGGGTCATCTTTTTATGTTCTGAATTCCAAATTGAAGTTGCATCCCAGTGGACACAGAAAAGAAGTTTTAGGGGTTTTTCCTTCCTATTTCTGGGTACAAGACGGAAAAAAAAAGTCATTTGCTCCAACCTTTCATTCCTGATTAAATATTTTAAATTTGATACATATGAAGATGTAAGTAACAATGTACGCACAAAGATTCATACAGATATATCTCATCGAAATGTCCAGCTAGATATACATGTATTCCTTAATTTTTGAACAGAGATGGCAACATTTATTTTTTGTGAATCTAAAATGATACCAAAAGTGTCTAAACCTCATATTACTACTGGTATTATTATATTGTCTGTCTACTTCATATTACTACTGGTATTGTCTGTCTAGCAGATTTTGTCAGTATAAGTTTGTTTTATTTACATAATTTTGTCTCTTTTCAGGCATCCATATACAGTGTTCTTCCATTTATTGTTCCGAGTAGGAGCCGTTCTTGCATTTTTGTTGTGTGGATGGTTTAGCAGTAGCTTTATTACAAACTTTGTTGTGATTGTGATCCTCTTGTCAATGGATTTCTGGACAGTGAAGAATATATCAGGTTAGTAGGATTGTAGTTCAAACCCTATCTGTAAATTACCATCAGCAAGTACCTTTCTTAGCTTTGCAGTTTTTAGTCTGGATTACCTGCCCCTACCACTACATTATCGGGTCAGGCAAAGCGCAATAATGGTGGCATCCTAGGCATGTGTACCCCTAAATGCTTCCCTGTTTTCCCCAATATCGTCTGATCCAGTTTGATCAGTGAATAAAATGAGAATAATTTTGTACAAAAAATACATTACCGAATCTAAAACGTGCTGTTGGGATATGGTTTAAATATGAATTTGACTATGAATCATTTTAAAAGTAGCCCTGTTTTCGGATGCTGTATAGGTCCATTGACATTTCAGATACTTATAACATTTCTGATATGTAGTTTTTCTCGCTAAATAAGAACGGCATGTAGAAAAACTCACTGCCATTACTTTATTGCAAGGGAACTGTTTTGAATTCAGCCTATGATCTGAGTTGATCATGTGAAATAACAATACCCTGTCTCCTCTGCATATTACCAACAGGAGCTGCCGTTATTGCGCTTTGCCTGATGAACTCTTGAAGCAGCCTAGTTGTTAATAACTATGACAAACCCATACAGCAAGGGCAGGTAACCCTGAAATAGTTCCACAGTTATGCTGCCTTCCAACTTGGACTTTTCACTGTAAAAGATACTGCAGCAGAGCATTGGTACTAACATGCAGTGCTCTTGTTTGTCTTGCAGCAGACCACATTTAAAAACAGATTAGCTACAGAAGAAAATGGCTTTTTTCAAGCTTTTGCATTATTTTTTGTTTTAAAACAACTGTGCATACATTAACCCTTTACCAATCCATCCTGACTTTTAATGGTCCCGAGGAAGAAGACTTCGAAAACATTGTGAGAAAAGAAGAAAATTGGTGGTGGTTACCAGCATTTTCTTCTTTCTCAAAATGTTTTCTTACATTCCAGAGACATAAATTGCCTTTTGAACAAAACTGTGTAGTCTTAAAATGCTTTCAATTTCTGCAAGTCTAAAATTTTTTGTGTGGTAAAGAGTTAAAATCTTTACCAAACAGCCCAATATTTTTACAACCTGTAGAAAGAATGCTTTTGAAAACGTGAAAGGAGTAAACTGCGGGTAACTGCCCTTTTCTGCTTTTACAACAATGTTTTAAGCCCTATCGAAGGCAAATCAGATCATGTTAGCCACATGTGATTTAATAATTTAAATTTTGATATAAATCTGGACAAGTGTAGCATTTTGTTGTCTGGTAAAGGGTTTATTCATGTGAATGATCCCTAATTTATTAACTATCTACTGAACAACAAAATTTTAGACTAGTCCAAATTAAAAGCATTTGCAGACAACAAAATAAATGTGACTCAAAAGTAGAACTTTGTTCTGTGACAGGTAGAAAACATTGCGGGAAATGGAGAAAATTTTCTTCTTTTCCCACCATGTTTTCAAAAGGCTTTTTCTTCAGGGTTGTTAAAACTCGGGATTGTGTGGTAAAGGGTTAAGATGCATTCAAAGTCACCTTTGGCAGAAGTTTTGTTTGGTAAGATACTTTGAAGCCTAAGCTCAGTACTGGTGAAACTTAGGACATGAATAGGTGAGCTGTCTGTGACTGAAATAATGTTTAATAGTGGCAGAAACACCATTGAATCTTTTACTCAATAAATCAAAATCATCGACTCAAAATTTTATTCAGGAGATGATAAGTTCAATAAAACAAAAAATTCAAAATGAAAGAATTTAACCCTTGACTGCACAATGCTGCCTTTTGGAAAGGGTTAAATGCAGGTTTAGAAATAAGAGAGGTATTAGATTGATGATAATTCTTAAGATTTGAAGGACATGGTATCAGAAGATATCAAAAGTCTTATCTTGAATGACTCGATCTGCAAAAGCAACTGTAGATTGTCAGATCTGTTTTTATGATCATTATAGGCCGTCTTCTTGTCGGACTGAGGTGGTGGAATTATGTAGATGAAGATGGTAAGAGTCAATGGGTATTTGAATCTCGTAAAGTAAGTACAAGATTGTTTTACAGTCATGTTATGTTTTGTAAAATCTTTTCCCTTAACATTTGAAAGAATCTTTTAGTATTATTTGTTGGGACAATATAAATTGCTCTTTGTGGATAGTGTATATCACTAAGGTTTGTGGATTTATGGTCCAATATTCCGTGTGATACTCAGACTCAAACAGCCCTGATTCTGCAATATTTCCAAAACAAATGCTGTTACCCTTTACTACATAAGCCCTTATTTTTATGCCCCTGAGGAAGTAGGCCTTTTAAAAGTTTGTGGGAAAAAGAGAAAATGTTGGTAACCAGCATTTTTTTTTTCTACCCTTTCAAAAGTAAAATAATCTCATCATTTGAATCACATTTATTTTTCTTTTGTCTGCAAATACGTTCAGTATTGGGAACTCTAAAAAATGAAGAGGAATATCATCATTTTAGGCACATTTAGTTTTTGCCTGCAAGTGCCTATTAAAATTAATTTTTTGTCTGATGAAGGGTTGTACAGTTTTTATCTTATCTGTATTTCAGAGTAGAAAAGCCACTATAACTGCAGCAGAATCTAGGATATTCTGGTTATCTCTAGTTGCGTGTCAAGTGTTGTGGATTATATTTTTCTTTGGCGCAATATTTCTTTTCTTTAAGTGGGCAGTAAGTAAAGTTCTGTTCCTTCCTCTTTAGTGCTTGTGAGTATCTGGCAGAAAGATTTTGTTATTACATCATGTAACATGTATTATATCTTTCATCAACTCTCGATCAAACTCATTGATTTTGAAAGCCTTTTCAGACATCATATAAAGTATGGCTGATATGATAAGATTTGTTTTTGAATGAGCTGTAAACATTGTTTGAAAAAGAGAAAATGATGTTTACAAGCATTTCTATATGTTTTCTGTAATGTTTTCATAATACAGTATTCACTGTTTTGGCAAGGCTGTGATTTTGTGACATTCTTGCTAAAAATGTTAATTATGGCATAATGAATTGCATAGGTGCGATTTTTGTGCCCTGTAAATCTATTGTCAAAAGAAAAGGTTGGTGTGATGATTTTCAGATACAAAACAGAAAATGTTTCAAGGTATTTGAAATAGTAAATGCAAATTCACCTCTGACAATTATCAAATAGGAATGAAGCAGGTTATTTGTTCTTATAAATCAACCCATTGAAACTAGCCAGTCTAAAGTTCTTGGAAAACCTAATGAATGAAAACATGGGACTGATAAAAATGGCAGCTTCTGAGACAGCATTGCCTATGCGAAAAAAATAGAGGTTGACAGTATTAACCGTTAGACTGCTAGATGTGACTCAATGAGTTTTTCAGACTGTACAGATCAAAATCGGGCTGCTCAGAATTGTAGTATAATTTTGATACTGTGAAATTTTTTCTGGCAAAAAAAAAACCCAGGTTGTTTTGGTTCTTAACATTGTCTTTTTTTTTTTTTAACTGCTTAATTTATAAGCAGTTTAAGTGTAAGATTTTGCCTTCAAATTAAAAAGTCCTGAATTAGAAAAAAAAATAAAAATCACATAAACCCACCCTTGTCATATGGCAGGTTTGAAATTTATCAAACATTTTCTAAATGAGTCTGTTGTAATCACATTGTTCATGATAATAGATTTCTATATTGTTCACTCAGTTAATCGTGTTTAACTCTGATTGATATCATGCTGGCTCATAAAGAAGCAGCTTATTCCAGTGAATCAAGACCTATTTTTAATTACATTTCAATATGTATATTCACCAATAATCTGTTAAAAGTGAGTTATTAGTTTGTTCAAATTATTAGCTTGGCCATTTCAGAAAAAAGTTGAGTTATTGTTATAACCTTGTCATTGGCTGCATTGGTGCCGTAGTGTCATGGTGCAAAAACTTTCACATTTTATATTTCTTTTATTACTGAAGATGTTTATTTCACACATAGACAAATTGTTCCATATCAAAAGGGAAGCCCATTAAAAACAAGGACAGGTAAATTTCAAAGCATTATTGACACAGTTATCTACTTTTTCAACTTAAAATTTTCAGCGAAAATCAAGCAGGTGCAGCAGAGCCTTGGCACCCACATGCAGTGCTCTTGTTATGTTTTCTTAAGTGTCTCCTGTTTGAAATGTACCCTGTTTTAAAAAAAATGTCCATGGTTTTTTACCACCCATGAGATATTTGTTTGAAACAATTTTCTACCTCACAAGAACATCGCTCAGCCGCGGCAGAACACTGGTTGTTCCTCAGGGTTTTAAAACTCTTGTTTGGTCAAGGTTGAATTAATCCTTTCATGTTGAATCAGTGATTTGTTCTAGCACAAGTGATGCAAAGTAAACATTAATGCAATTGGATAGTGGTACAAGGCAGAATATGATTCTGTGAGATCAAGGCTTATATACCTTAAATAAGTCAGACTTATATTTTCAGTGTTGCATTAAATTTGATCCTTAAGCTTCTTTACTATGGCCATATTTCTCAAAAAGGAAAAAAAAGGATAACAAAGTATTTTCATGGATACTTTGCAATGAAAATCTGGCCATGTTATCAGGAATCTTCAGTTTTGGAAAGTCTCTGACTATATTTACAGTACTAAATCAGGCATTTCATGCTTTTCTGTAGTTTATCAGGAAATAATGGTGGATTATAGTTTGATAATTTCACCGCTTCTACTAGTGAAATTACCGATTGATATAAACTCATTGGTACGGAAATACCGAGAGCTCCCCTGTATTTTGCAAATCCCAACAAAAAGGGGGCTAGAAATAAATAAAATATGTATTTTTTTTTGGTGAAAGATTGAAATGCATTTCATCTTGTGAACATCATATGGTAATATTTTCACTTGTGGCTGTACCACTTACGAAAATATTAACAAAGATTTTTTATCATGAAGAAATAAAGCTTCACTGGCTTTTTAAATCATAACATATTGGGTAAGAATAATCCTTGGCAATTAAGCCTATACTAGACGACAAAATTTTGGACTTGATATAATTTTAAGCATTTTGTAGACAACAAATGTGACTGGTTACCAGCATTTTCTCTTTTTTCCGCAAAGTTTTCCAAGTCTTCGTCTTTAGAGTCGTTCAAACCAGGAATTGTTTGGTAAAGAGTTAAAGAATGCAAGTTTGTATTTATATGACCTTATACACCTGAACAATTTTATGTTCTTGTCTTTTAACCTCCTATTTTACTTTTAGATAGTGGCTATAGTTGGAGTACTCATGAATGGTGCTAATTTGGTTGGCTACATTCGATGTAAATGGGGATCTCGAGAAAAGGCAACTTCCATGGCTAAAAGTTTTCTCACTGCTCAGTTTGTGAAATCAGTAAGTTACTCTTGTCAAACTATTTAACACTTTACCACACAATCCTGAGTTTTAAGGACCATAGGGAAAAGTCTCTTGAAAAGATTGTGGGAAAAACAGAAAATATTGGTAACGAGCATTTTGTCCTTTTCCTGCAATGTTTACACCCCTGTCTGAGAACTTGCTTATTTGTACCCGTGAATTTTAAAACTTGTCTGTTTTGAATTTGGAAGTCTAAAACGTGCTATGTGGGAAAGGGTTAAAGATTTATGGATTAGTGTGATGTGATCAGGTTCTACACCCATTGGTTTTTCACCAAAACTTATATTGTGGGTATTTATATGAATTGTTTGAATGACACAATTTTATCAAGTTATTTCAAGATAGGTTTTAATACTGAATATAGATGATCCATGCTCTGACAAAAGGGAGCTTAATACATCTCTGTGATCCTTGATACCAATCAAGCCATCACATAATTATGGATCCAAATTAGCCACTTTATTTATCAACCGACAGAATCATGAAGCAGACCAGTCCATGAACATACAGAAAATTTACCGATAGGAAAAAATTTTGGCCTAGGTCAGCCTGTGCTGACTGGGTCGATACTTTTAGCAGATGCAATAAGCCCTCTTTTCACGGAGCATGGCTCAGATAGTTTTGTCTTTGAGACCATAATATTTCCATGTATCTGTATTCATGCATATTACCCAACATGTTCCTCATAAATTTTGATTTGAAGGTTTGAAATACATGTATGTGACATAAATTAGATTTGAAAGCAGTGTACTTTTGATATCAATGTTGACTCATGACAATCAGCAAAGGACTTCAATTTACAGTAGACAACCTCTTTATCAACTCTTAGTAACTCCTTACCAAATGACAAAGTTTTGGACTTGTTCAAATTCAGAGCAAATTGAAAGGGTCAAAAACATAATGGGAAAAGGACAAAATGCTTGTAATCAGCATTTTCTCCCTTTCCTATACTGTTTTCAAAACTTCTTTTGCAGGGTTGTTAAAACTCAGGATTGAGTGGTAGTGTTAAAATTTGTACTGTTACATGAATTTGTTACCTAATGGGGCAATTTTGTACTTGTTCATAGTTGAGAGCATTTGCAGAAAACAAATAAAGTGTGGCCCAAATGATGTTATTGAAATGGTAGAAAAAAAATCAAATTATTTCTTCCTTATCCCTTTACCATATGACAAAATTTTGGACTGGACCAAATTGAAAGCATTTGCAGATAAATGTAACTTAAGTGATTATTTCTGTCTTCATTAGGGTAGAAAACATTGTGGTAAAAGGAGAAAATGCTGGTTACCAGCATTTTCTCCTTTCGCCACAATGTTTTCAAAAGGCTTTTTCCACAGGGTCGTTTAAAGGTGGCACTGGGCGGTAAAGGGTTTTAGTAGAAAAAGTATGATATTGTTTGCTGAAGGGCTACAACTTAGTTCTGTGTTGATTGATCATATTTCTCACAATGTTTTCAAAGGCCCTCTCCTGCTAGGGTTATTAAAACATGGCATTGTGAGGTAAAGGGTTAAACACCATACAAACAAATATGTGATTGTTGTCTCTTTTCTTTTTAGATGTTCATGTCCTCAAAAGACACAGGAGCTGAGCAGACAACCAGATAGTATAGAGATCATCCTGGTACTGGGCTTGCAGAAATGAATAAACTCAAAAGAAATCCACTCATGAACTTGAGAACATTCCAATTTACAGAGTTCTAACCCATAATCCCATTTAGAATCGTTGGACCTATGATATGAAAGGTTTTTTGTGACAACCAAAAGAAGCAAGCCATGCTCTGGTAAAAGGGGGCTTAATACATCTCCACATTGTACTAAGCAAGTCATCACATACTTATGGAGCCATAATAGCCACTTTTTTGAACAGCCGACTGAATCATGAGGTAGAATGGTAAATCATCCAGTAGCGAAAAGTTTTGGACTAGGTCAGCCTGCTTGGACTGCACATGGGCTGATACTTTTCGCAGATGCACTAAGCCCCCTTTTCACAGAGCATGGCTCAAATTTATTTCGTAGTGAACTTTGATAATAAGACAATCTTGAAAACATGGTGACAGATGGAGAAAATACTCATTTTGAGGAACTCCTCTATCTGAAAATGTTTAAAAATACTATGAAATGAAAATATGGGATTATGTGGTAAAGGGCTATAGGTCCACACGAATGTGTTGCACAGATTTCAAATTGATTTAGTGCCAGATTTCTGTTTGAATAGCACATATTGATGCATAGGGTCCAGGGTCCATATTGACCAATGATTCTGAGCATTCCTAGTCTAATTCACAAGAATTTTTGTAACTTCAAAGTCAGACTCTTTCTGATTTGCTAAACAAATTGGTTAACCCTTTACCAGAGGACAGTATTTTAGACTGGACCAAATTGAAAGCATTTGCAGACGACAAATTAAAGGTGGCTCAAATGACGAAATTTGTCCTAGATAGAGAGGAAAACATTGTGGGAAAAGGAGAAAATGCTGGTGACCAGCATTTTCTCCTTTTCCCACAATGTTTATAAAAGGCTTCTTCCTTGAGGTAGTTAAAAGTTGGGATTATGTGGTAAAGGGTTAAGCCAGTCAGAAGTTGAGTTAGCTTCTTAATATAGAAGTTTGACTAAGAATGCATTTTGGAATGGTTGGTGAATGCAAACCCTGGTTGAGATTGATATCTAGCCTCTTTCAGTGTGGTAACACTCTGTCTGGAGAAAAATCCAAACTGTATTTAGTTGACATTTTTTGGTTTATTTTGCATAGTAAAATTTGGGAAATAAATATTGAGATGTCACAATCTTGGTGCATGCATGTAATGCACTGCACCTTTATACTGATATACTGTAATGCAGTGATATCCTTATTGTGGATATCCTTCTTTAAAAGAAACTGTCATAAGTACAGTAGGAAAATTTTTGTTAAAGGAAAAGTTTTCTTGTTGGACGATAAAAGGCCTTCTCTCATAATCAGATATTTATTCTGTTCATCATGTATAGCTGCCAAGCCCCCGTAGCTCAGTCGGTAGCGCACAGGACTTGAGAACAGGAGGTTTCTGGTTCGATCCCCGGCTTTGCCAATTTCTTTCCGAGGATTCATGATAGTCATCTTAATAGGATTCATTTCTCTCTCACCCCTGCCCATTGTGTCGATGATGGTTATGTGGGAAAGCAGCCAGTGGCTTGGAAAGAATATTGTGCAGAGTACTGGTAAAAGAAACACCAGGAAAGCATGGATAGGTGCACTGGCCGCCGTGACATAACTGAAATAATGTTGAAAACGGCGTTAAACACCACACAATCATACAATCATGTTTAGCTATTCATGGTGATGGTATTAAGTCAATCTGTCTGGGTTATTTGCAAGCACTTTCTCTTTTTATATTCTGTTGCAAGAAAGCAAAAAAGAGTATGAGCCGTGCTCTGTGAAAAGCAGCTGTAATGCATCTGTAAAAAGTTATTAACCCATGTCAGCTTGTGCAGTTCACACAGGCTGACATGGATCAATACTTTTTGCTATTGTTTAATTTTCTACATGTTAGAGGGCCAGTCTACCTCATGAATCAGCCAGTTGTTAGACAAAATTGATTTCATGGGTCAAGAATTATGTGATAACTTGCTCGGTATAATGCATTACGAAGATGCATTAAACCCTCTTTTGTCAGAGTGTAGCTTATAAATATTTAGATAATGAGTCAAAAGAATATTTCTGCGAATAAATTAATACATGTACTTGGTGAGATTATATGCTGTTTGAAAGCAACAAAGGGGAAATATTCCTATGGTGTCTGTATTTAATTTTTGTTCTGTCATTTTATAGGGTGTTTTAATTAACTGTAAATTATTTTTCGGTAAAGGCTTTATTGTTATGTAAATAATTTGGCTCGTAATATTTATCTACAAGCTATACTTTACATTTTTCACTCATTTTTATGCATACCATTTCTTGCATTTCTTGGATGCTACAGATTGTAGCAATACACAGTTACTGTTAGAGAAGAGGCTTTGTATTTTTGGGAATCTGCTATATACAGATCTGTTCCAATTAGCTTTAAATTAGTAACTGTAAAATGAAAAAAAAAAGTTTCAAAAGCAGTGCATTTTGGGCTGTGATTCACTTCTATGACAATTAATATGTACTGTAAGCTCATTGACTTCAATTTCTAGCTCTTCAGGTATGCCTAATAAAGCTTCAAGTGCTTCTGTGCATGTTGTAGATCAAGATCAGGACTTGCGAGATGTGCAAGATGTGCAAGGTTGATTTTCAAACTCTTTGGATCTGCCAAATACTGTTGCTGTAGTTGCCTCTGTGCATATGATCAGTTATACATGAATTTGGTATAAGGGAAACTACTCTGTGGAAAGTTTCACCCACTTTTGTGCCCGAGACAATTTTAACTATATTGTGAAGGAATTCGCTTTTACTCTTTTTAAATTTGAGCCATCCTCTGTGAAAAGGGGGCTTAATGTATCTGCGAACCAACCAAGGTCGGCCTACGCAATCCGCACAGGCTGGCCTAGGTAGAAACTTTTCGCTATTGGTCAATTTTCTGCATGTCCAAGGGTCAGTCTACCTCATGATTCAGTTGGTTGTTAGACCAAGTGGATTTTATCTATCCCTAATTATGTGATGTCTTGCTTGGTACAATGCATCACGAAGGTAAGATGCATTAAGCCCCCTTTTCGAAGAGCATGTGTGTGTGTTGGGATCCTATAATGATAAAGGAGAGTCATTTAATGGATAAGTATCTTACTTGTATACATTTGCTCGTAAGTGCATCTCAGATTAAAACATAATGGACATGCATTTAATTTTTGCCCTTAAATTGCACCTTTTTCATTATACTTTAACCCTTGGCTTGTCCTTTAGGAACTTACTTTCAGTCTATTTTAGAGTTAACATTATTTCAAGGTTTTTGCCTTAGGTTTTATATTAATTATCATAAACTCTTTTAAAATCTTCTGTCAGTGACAAACTTTGTTTACCTCTTCACTCATTGGCTTGTTAAAAGAGATTGAACATTAACATTAACATAATAAGATTGTTTTTGAGATTTAACCCTTTACCACACAATCATGAGTTTTAATGAACCTGAAGAAAAAGCCTTTTGAAAACATTGTGGGAAAAGGAGAAAATGGTGGTATCCAGCATTTTCTCCTTTTTCCACAATGTTTTCTACCCTATCAAAGAAAAATTGCACCTTTTGCACCCACTGTCGTCTGCAAATGCTTTCAGTTTGGACAGGGCTAAATTTTTGTTGTTTGGTAAAGAGTTAAGTTCTAAATTTTGATGACTGGTTAGAGTGATGTTATAAGAAAAATGATAGATAATGGTAAAATATAGTTCAAAGTATATGACTTCAAAAATGGAAATAAATTTTCTTGCTTACATGATTAATACTGTCTGTTTCTAAGACCTGATAACCTAATCAACAGTGGACACTGTCCTGACTGTATGAGACAGTACTAAACTTTTTCTTAACCAATAAAAAAATTAAGTTTTTCTGGGTTTTAACTATTGCTGGTATGTTGAATAAGTTAAGTGATGCATTCTTAAAAAATTGATAAAGAGTTAACAGAATTCGAATTACTTGGTATACTACCTATATCCATGTTGAATTGGTATCATAATTTATATAGTTTTCCTAGGTAGTAATTTTGTAGGTACGAATTTTTCCACATGTCAATTTTCAAGGAGGCAGTTTTCCACAAGGGCAAAAGCCGCAGGGTAATTATCTGATGGGCTTTTCCCTGTAAAAAATTTTCCTAGACCTGTATGAACTGATGTTTTCCGAATCTTGTATTGTTGAATACTTGGGATTTTATTGCTATTTTCATGTAAAAAATCGAGAATTCTAAATTTTGTTGACATACTGCTTGTATTTTTCGAAATGAAAGGGGGATTTTTCTTACAATATATGCAATGCTCTGTGTAAATAAACCTGTGATATGGCTAGTATATTTGTTGTTACTTTTGCTTTTATTTACAAGTCTATTGTGTTTGTTTTTGCCTTTCTAACGCAGTTCATACCAGTGAGTCTTTTAATTAAATCTATGTCACACCCTCCAATAAACTTGTATGTGCAATTAACCCTTTACGCCATAATCTATAGTTTTAATGACCCTGAAAAAGAAGGCTTTTGAAAACATTGTGGGAAAAGGAGAAAATGCTGGTAAACAACATTTTCTCCTCTCCCCTCAATGTTATTTGCCCTATCAATGACAGAAATAATCATTTTAGCTATATTTGCCCTCTGCCATTGCTTGCAATTTAGTCCAGAAGTCCAGAATTTTATCGTTTTTGGTAGAGGGTGAAATGTTATCTTGTGTTCATATAAATAAGCCATTTTTTTTTTTCAGAATAAGAGGGAGGGGGAGAATAAGCTTTGTGTAAGAGAATTATTGAACCACTCATACATTCTGTATACGGCAGAAATATTTGAGGATCATTGTGTACTGGTAACTTATCTATAAGAAAATATTGTCTTCCCATATCTGATGATTGCATATGATTTTCTGTGCAAAGAGTGTTGACTAAGATCAGCCTGTACGTCTGTGCAGTTTGATCTTGATCTGCACTCTTTGACACTCAATAAATTGTTCAGTGTTTACTCCGTCGTTTACAAATCAGTAAGTGGATCCACGAAACAATATATTTAGTTTTTTTATATGACATTATATTCAATACAGTGAGATAAAAGTTAATATCAGTGATTGAATTATACCAGTGATTGAAGTATGAGAGAGTTTTATTTTACAGACAGTATTACCGACTCGATCTGTTTCTTGTCATAATCAAATCTGGATGCAATTAAGAGACTGAAGATTGGAAACCTTATAGTTGAATTTGAGAGATATGATTCTTTGCCTAAACATGGCCCACCTATAATTGATTGCTATAAGTAGCCTTTTGCATATGTAGCGTTTAGCTCACCTGAGCAAAACTTGCTACGCTAGACGTTTGTGATCAACCAAATGCCTTCATATTCATTTGCCTTTCAACAGTTGCTTCAAACAACTTCATATCAGTTTAAATGAGCCATGCTGTGGCAAAAGGGGGCTTAATGGCACTCTGTGATGCATGATACCAGACAAGCCATCAATTTATTATGGATCCCCTGAAGTCTTTTTTGTTTAACAACCGACTGAATCATGAGGAAGACTGGTCCTATGACATGCAGAAAATTTAAAGATGGCAAAAGGTTTCTGCCCATGTCAGCCTGCGCGGACTGCGCACGCTGACATGGGTTAATACTTTGCATTAAGCACCCTTTCCACAGAGCATGGCTCAAATACCTTCACTTGACTTAGGTCACATGACAAGATGGCTGCTATTTAAAAAAGATATATGTCTTAGACTTGCATTGATATTTGATATCATAAGTGCGAGAAGTTTGTCCGAATTAGACCGTAGGTTGACCTTTAACCAGTTTACAGATTCAGTGGGTGTCAACTTCTGGACTGTTCATTGGCCCAGACATTCGGCGCGAGTGTTGGTGTGGTTTCAAGGAAGCAGAATCGAGAGAGATAGTATTAAGTTGCAAGAACTTTTTTTCTCAATCGATGTGAAATAAATATGGTTAAATCAAACTAATAATTTTCTAAATTTGAAAGTAACGCAATTATCTGCTGGACCAAATGGTTTAGCCAACCAGTAGTTGTGTTACTTTCTTAGTCTTAGCGCGATTTCGTTATGTTCTAAACAGAATCTGACTTTCGTTGGCTTTCAAAATAAAATTTTATTAAACTCTACTAAAATAATTTTAAAACTCATCAGAAGCTCTCTTAATAACATTATTCTAGACCCGTTTAATAAAATTTTACCTCAGATGACAACTTATGTCAGATCCTGTATTTCTCATACTTAACGCGGGCCGAGCCCCGGTAGCTCAGTTAGTAGCGTACAAGACTTGAGAGCAGAGGGTCGCGGGTTCAATACCCGGCTCGACCAATGTCTTTCCGAGGACTGATGATAATCATTGCGACAGGATTCATTCCTCTCTCACCGCTGATCATCGACGATGGTTACTTGGGAAAGCAGCAAGTGGCTTGGAAAGACTACTGTGCGCACTGCTGGTAAAAGAAACTCCAGGAAAGCATGGATAGGTGCACTGGCCGCCGCGATATAAATGAGATAGTGTTGAAAACTGCGTTAAACACCATGCACCTAATTAATCAATCAATACTTACCACGGTGTATTGCATCGTGTATTGCATTGATAGTGTACTGTTGGAAACTTGCTGCCCTTGTTTCCCGATCTGAAGAAAGCAGACGGAGCTGATTTCAATGATACTTTATCTCCCTTCTTCAAGCGTGAGGTATTTGAACTGAAAAGAGTAACTGCAAGCAGAAGCTTTGATCTTGTGATTCAAACAACTTGATGATTAAGTATTGTTGACCGTATAAAGGATCCAATAACGACAGAAACATCCACACGCATACGACATCCACATATTTTTTTTTTTTGGAGGGGGGGGGTTAATTGTGTGAATCTCGACCCTTTGCCACGGAAGTTTAGGGTACACTTAGGCCTACGGATCACGTGAAGATATTGAATCTACATTGTCCGCTACATCAAGCTACACTTTGATAATCCTGTGTTTGGCAAATGAACTTATTTCTAGTGGTCGAAAAAGACCAATTACTGATCTTGTCTATTTTTATAGCCCCCCGCCTACAAAGTAGAGGGGACATACTGGTTTCACTATGTCTGTCTGTCCGTTCGTCCGTCCGTAAATCCGTCTGTCTTGTTTTCACTGCTTCAGTGACAAGGTTCTGGTTAGGGAATGTGTCCGCTATGCGACAGTGCTAGTTTGGTTGGTTGCGTAACGTTGTTTTCAAAAGAGCGAGATTTCAGTTATATCACAGCGGTCAGTGGACCCCATCCCTGCGTAAGCCTGTGCTAGGCAAAACACCCCTCTCATTTGTACTATGTTGAATTTACTTACTCGATGGCGAGCCCGCCCGGGTAGCTCAGTGGTTAGCGTATCTGACTCGTAACCTGGTGGTTCTGAGTTCGATACCCATTTGAGGCAAACATTCTTTCCGACGATTTTTCGCCTCTCACCACTGATTCATGTGGGAAAAGTAGTCAGTGACTTTGTAAGAAAGTTGTGTCAGTCCTGGTGTGAGAAAGCCAGGAAACACATACCAGGCGCATTGACCGCCCTGATATGACCTAAGTACTTAAAACGGCGTTGAACTCCAATAGAAACAAACAAACAAACTTGATGGCGATAGAGTTAATCACATAAATTGAATAAACATATCGGCAATATATTCGAATAAAGCTACCTAACTCTCTACCAAACGACAAAAAGGTAAACTTTTCGATTAAAGCAATTGCAGACGACAATTTAAATGTGGCCTAAATGATGGAGTTTGTCATTCATTGGGTGGAAAACATTGTGGGAAAAGGAGAAAATGCTGGTTACCAGCATTTTCTCCTTTCCCCACAGTGTTTTCAAAAACCTTCTTCCTCAAGGGTCGTTCAAAGTCATGATTGTGTGTTAAAGGATTAAATGGGGAAGACGTAAACAATTTGATTAACCCTTTCATCGACATATGCGAAAATATGTGCTTTTTACGGACGCTATAGATCAAAATCATACCGCACAGAACATGCAGTCTGATTTTGAATCTATACCGTCCGTTTGTTTAGTCGCTCTGTGTTTCACCGAATTTTGTTTTCAGCCGTCGAAAGTGGTAGAGTTTATATATATGGCACAGAAAGTGTTGAAACAGAAGCTTTTTGCATGGTACGTGTAATGTGTCAAACCAATGGAAATTCCAATTTGAAGAGCAAGTACGTGCTGAACCAATTTTCACCTAAGCGAAATCTGTTCATGATTAAAAATAGGTAGATTATGTGATATTCCGTGTATGTACAAAGCTATATAGATTTTCTGTATAAAAGTAGAGTTACAAAGTTATTCACCCTGGCGTATTCCAGGCAATAACAAAAGCTGCGTGAAGACTTTTGGTACAGTGTGTTATGTGAGAGAAGAGAAGCTTCAGGGTAAGATTCTTTTGACTTCTTTTAGTTAGCATTTTGATCTTATATGGTATGCTCTTTTATATGCGATTGCTTAGGTCTCAGCTGTCGTAATCGAAGGTATCCTGTCGTTATGTAGTGGGCCTTTAAACCCATTTTAATGGCGCGCACGTCTAACGTTTCTTTTTTTTTTTAATAATAGTGGAACAAATCTGTTTAAACGTGTACTTTATTTTCAACTACCCCAACCTGCTATTCTCCTCTCAGCTTGGTTGTGCGAGGAACACATTTGGTGTGTAGCAATTTTCTGCGACTACATTGTTCCACAAATCTAAGATGAGGCCGAATATATTTTATACGTGTCAAATGCACGAAACAGGAACCTTTGATTTACTACTTTGGTTGGCTCTGATGTGAATACAGATTTCACCCTTTGTTACATTTTCTGTTTAAACCTATACTTTCTTATCGTACAAAAAATAAGTAGTGCCTTCATGTATTGCAAATCATTTGTCTGCATCACCTGTACACTTAACCATAAAATCGTGTATTTAAACGACCATGCGGAAAGAGGCTTTTGAAAACGTATGAATAAGAGACAATGCTGGCTACAAACATTTTCTCCTTTATCTGCAATGTCTTCTACCATTAAAAGCCCAGACGTACCATTTTAGGTACATTTAACTTTCCTTCCGCAAATGATTACACTTTGGACATGTCTCAAATTTTGTTGCCCGGTAAAGAGTTACGAATCTCATTCATGCCTTAGGCAACAATAACACCGGTAGTTTTGCTGCCAATATTATACTGCAATGAATGTTCATTTCGGCGAGCGTTTTTTCACTTGGCATCATGGTTTCTTGTCTACACCTGCATTGCAATACTATTCTCCCTCTTTCTTGCCTTTTATTCGAATGGAAAGCTTGGCTTAAATCTTACTCATGAAATTCAATTTATACATTATACAAAACTAAACTTGCATCACATATTTTTGTGGTCGTTGACTCATTACTAATGATATCCAGAACTGTTGTGGTTTTGTACGCTATTAGCTTTCTTTGAAAACTTGGTATTTTTTGTGCTTTCTAGTCTCAATTCTGGGTAAAGTTTGCAGACGAGTATATATATATTTTTTTTTACAGTTTTATCGCAATAAAATGCACAATTTAAACTGAGACATTTTTATTAGAATTTACTGCATAGTGTGCCTGCAGTTGTTTGGAAAGGTAAAAGCGCAGCCATCCATTTTATTGACGGAATAGCCCTCTACACTTTTTCATCTAGATTGTGATTTGTACTGTGCAGTCTAACCTTTCCTAGACACCCCCATGTTTACTTTTTACCATATGACGATTTTTAGTTTTTTCCCCATTTTCTCTGTTTTTCAATTTTTTTTTTTCAAAAGCCTTATTTCTTGGGGTCCTTAAAACCTGGGATCGTTTGGTAATGGATTAAACTTTTACTAGACGACAAAATTTTAGCCATAGTCAAAATGAAAGGATTTGCAGATGACAAATTAAATGTAAGTCAAAACATGAAATTTGTCTTTCATACAGCAGAAAACATTGTGGGAAAAGGAGAAAATGCTGGTTACCAGCATTTTCTCCTTTTTCCACAATGTTTTCAAAAGCCTTCTTCCTCAAGGTCGTTAGAAGTCGGGATTGTGTGGTAAAGGGTTAAGCAACTGACTCGTTTAAGACATCGAAGTCTTTTTTTTTTACGAATACATGATAAATGGCGGCAAAATGAACTAGATATATAACTTTAGTACATTTTGGTGCATAAAAAGTTACCTACTGCTAAAAACAAAAAAGATTCTCTTGAAACCTGATTACTTCATGGTCCTTGACCATTCACCACACAATCTCGAATTTTAACAACCTCGAGGAAGAAGGCCTTTGAAAACATTATGGGAAAAGGGAGAAAATGCTGATAAAAGCATTTTCTCCGTCTTAGACGGTGTATTCCACCCTTTCAAAGATAAGGTCCATTACTGAGGCACATTCAGTTTGTCGTCTGCAACTGCTTTGAATTTGAGCAAATCTAAAGCTTTCTCATCTGGTGAAAAGTTGAAGTGGTGCTTGCTCTGTAGGCTAATGTTTAAAGGTGCACTTTGCCATCAGGGCTATTCGAACTGTTTACTGATTAGAACACACTAACCCAGCTATGTATGTACAACTCAGACTGAACAGCCAGGCAGATAGATATGAGCCATGCTTTGTGAAAAGGGGGCTTAATGCATCTGCAAAAAGTTTCGATTCACAGACCGCGCAGGCTGACATGGATCGAAACTTTTTGATATTGGTCGATCATCTGCATGTCCAAGGACCATTCAACCCCGTGATTTAGCCTGTTGTTAGACAAAATAGATTTCATGGATCTATTATGATGTGATGACTTGCTTGGTATCATGCATCACGGAGATACATTAAGCCCCCCTTTGCCCGAGCACGGATCCTGCCTAATAGCTATTTGTTACATTATCTGTTTACGAATGAAATGAAATTCTATGGTTTTAAATGTTTCAGTCCTTCATTCTAACCAATTGAGTGTTTGACACTACAGAATATACGTGTACAGAAGCCACATTTTTTGCCCATCATCACCCTCGTTAACCCAGGAGTGAAGTATTACCATTCATCACCCCTGGGACATTCAATTGCGAAACCGTCGTTTCTATGAATATTCATAAGATTGCGAAATACACCCAATAGCCAATCGAATTGTCGATAACATAAGAAAACTCTTTTATAGTGGAGGATAATCACATTTCTTCCGTTAATACGAATAAACCGGGTAAAACCCACATCATTATCAACGAATATGGCGGCCGCCGGTGGGCCTTCCTCTGTGGCATTTGCCTTACTACAATCCAGGGCAGACATTACAAATCCTTGTATACAAAGGCAAATATTCAGAAATACAACGTGCTGTTGCAGTCCTTAGGGGTGTGTAGCAGGGGTGACATCATCCTCGTTGACCCAGTTCCCATGTATTCCGTAAAGTACATTCATTGATTTGATTGGTTGAAGACGAGGTATAAATAGAAATGATCGCATATGGTTGATAAAAATAGTTTAAATTTTCTCACTGAAAAACTGAGATTACCAATCAAAATGCCTCCTGAATAATTCATGAGAACGAGAAAACATACGCGAGATAACCCAGGGGCGATGAATGTAGTTTACGGAATACATCGGAACTGGGTTAACGAGGATGGCCTATCATATGAATTACAGCCATTCACAGTGGACTAGCCAAATGTTTAACCTTGTCTCAAGCGACAAATTTTAGCCTTTGCCTCATCAGAAGCCTCTGCAGAAGACAAAACTGGAAGCGGTACAAATGTACTGAAGTTCTTTGACATGGTAGAAACATTGTGGTAAAGGAGAAAATGCTAGTTACCAGTATTTTGTCCTTTTTCTGCAATGTGTTTGAAAGGCTTCTTCCTCAGAGTCTTAAAACACGGGACTGTTTGGTGAAATAATACACATTGTTCCAAATCATTTTATGCAAACCCTCTATGTGTACATTTTGATAGTTTTTACTTGTGGTAAAAATGTCGCATAATGAACAGAACATTTATGGAAGGTAGAGTATTACTCATAGCACTGATTTAGTTAACACAGTGAAACATTTCATGCTTACCAAGCTAAAACAGCTTATGAATAGTTTAAATTATAATGAAAAGCATAACTTTTATCACAAAATTTATTCTGTATCACTAAGATCATAAAAAATGATTTTTTTTTATACTGTAAATATGTCTTTGAGTTCCAGCCATATAAGGCTCTCAGACTTGACCAAGTACAGTTCTCTCAGTACTTTGTTTTAAACAAAATCGTTTCTATTTCTGCTAAACATTCCTTCTGTCAATAGATATGAGTGTATTGGCCCATCTGAACCTTTTCCTGGGATGTTGAATGCAGACAATGAAAGAAAAATGCAACCTGTATAGCGACTCAGTAATACCCGATATGCAAAAGAGCACTTGATGACATTTGACCTCTATAACTTGCAATAGCCATGCTCGCCAGGTGGCACACTTTAACAAAGTTTTTAGGAGACGTTAGGGTTTGATAAAATAATAGGGCAAGAAATCCTCCTGGGGTGATGAGAGGGAGCCTATTGATGGCTCAAAGTATTTAAACTATGATTTATTCGTAAACTGAAATGAGGAAAGAATGATGAGCAATTTGGCAATAAAAACGGAAACATTTTTGATTCTGCCCAACTATACCAGTAAAAAGTAAAAATATCCTACACCCCCTCCTGTACAAGTCTCTCCTAATACAAGTCCAACCTCGATTAAACTCTCGTCCACCACCGACAATGCTCCAACTGGACTATTTCTGAATTGAGAAGGAATTTTCCTGGGGCGTTGGTGTAGAGAAATTTATCGGGAGGGGTGAATTTCTCAGAATCATTTAGCATTTTAAAGCTGGTGAAAAGTTTGACGTTTTCCTTAAATTGCATTAAGAATTCATTGAATCAGTTTAAAAAAATGGTCTCATTTGGTACTTTTGGGGAATTGCACTATAATTCCAAATAATTCTTAAATCACGAAGTATCTTATATGATGACTAACGTATAACTAGGTAGGATTGTGCTCAGTTGGCAAGCCTTCATTAGAATGTTGTAATAACGCTTTTATGCAGTAACAAACTAATTTCATAACCTGAACATCGCTCAGGTATTTCCCTAGGATTGTACTTGTGCCTGTCCCGTGGTTTGAATTTATATTTGGTGAGATGTATGTATGTATTGTCTTCCAGGTTATTTAATATAAGTCTTTCGTACATACATACATACATACATATACCCTACTCTACACACATGTGGCAGTTTATTTTCATGATTGTTCCATAGAACGAGTAGTTGTTTAAACTTATTGAAGGCGGTATGATTCATTCTATAAGGTTCTAATGACTCCATACTTCTAACAGTTTTTTTTTTTAAAGACATATCATCGTCCGTAGGTTCCCAGACATCTGGCAATATACAGTATAAAAAAGGTTTGTAACGGGTAATATCAGTTTTCTCAGAAGTGCCAATTAGAGGCACGCAAAATAACAGCAGTATTACTTATCTACAGGGCAAAGCACGTCATGCATCGACGTCAAAATTGCACAAAGAACAGCAAAGAAAAGAATGAATAGACTACAGAACAGAATGTGTCAAAAGAATACACGCTTTCTGCTAATAACAAAGACTTTTTATCTCGTGGTAAGATAGTGTCAACATTTTTAATCCCTAGACTTCAATCGAACTTTAATCGACATCTTCAGTCAGCCAAAGAAGACTACGTCATTCTAATTTTAAGAATACTTCTGATTTGATATCTCACAATATTTCGGACAGGGTAGATCCAAGATCAGACTGCATGTATATTCAGTCTGATCTTGATCTACACTGTCCGAAAAAATAAGAAAGTTAATCATACCATCCCCAGGGTGAGGATGCAACTGTTTGTGCATGCTAATGAAAACTCTCCCACATATCCCTTCTTATCTGCATTCACCATTTCCACCACCAATGCATTCGTGCATGTTTCGTTACATAATATCACATGTGAAATTTACAGGGTAAGGAGAGATTTTGCTCATTTCCAGCACTTTTTTTTGGTCAAATTCTATTTATCTCGCTCGTTTCTAAGTCAGATTGTGCCCATCTGTTATGTATTTAATTTCTCTGTGCGCATATCCTTTCATTTCAATTTCTTCTGTGGTTTGCATGTAAAATAGGACCCTTGCAATACCTGGCTAATTTCAACAGACTTATTATGTTTTACTTTACTCTTTTGTTGTTTTTTAGAGTTATGCCATAAGTCCATGCATTTATGTAAACAGCCGGATTATTCACAAGTTTTTTTTTTTAAAAGAGTACATTGTCTTTTAAATTACAAAAATTGTATTTAGTTTTGAACTTTGTAGAGTCCAGTTTTATTCAGTCGTCTGGGAGGTCTTTAGGAATCATTCTTGACGGAAAAAGTGAAAACTTTGCAAAGGAGGAAAACATTTGTCAGCACTTATTATTAGAAAGGGAAATGCTTCCAGTGCGCATGACTTTTTTCGATAAAAATGGTGCAGTCTTGGAATAGATATGTTTGAGAATGAAAAATTCGTATTGAGGCGTAACGCATACCGCAGATAAATAACAATAACTGCCAAATTGTTTGCGAAAATTATTTTCTTGCGGTCAAAGAAAACATACTTGTCAAGTATAGAAGATGCAATTAGCAATAACCAAAGCATGCTGAGTATTTTTCAGTATGCTTTGTGGTTCCATGTAATCAACGTTTACATGATAAAACTTTTATCGCCAAATGCCAGATTTTTTTTGTGCACACAGATATATATTTCATCATTTTATTCAGCTTGTATATTTACCCCTTGAATAGATATATGTTTTGGTAACAAGAGTGAAGGAAGACAATGTGTTTTTGTCAACATTGTTAATTTCATCTAAATTCTGACATGCCTCAGGCTCTAATATTAAGCGTTCTGCAGAAACTGTAGATGAAAGACCAGACTATCCACATGCTATTTCATCTTGTATGTATATGAGAGGTGCCTTTGTAAAAGGATTTTTTAGTACGTCTCTGTGAGGTAGAATGATCCTTTATTTTAATACTCATAAAAAGTACAACAAGCTAAAGGTTTCGACCCAAGTCAGCATGCGCAACTCTTTGCAGACGCCATTCCCTTTCACAGAGCATGGCTTATACTTTTTATGACTTTCTGTCCACAAACACCAATTAAACTGCAAAACTAAGGTTCGTTTGAGTATATGGACCCGTCCACTGTTTCCATCTGTTGCGCAGAGCAAAGTTTAAGGTCATATAAAGACTATGCTTATGAACAGAAATAATTATGTACAAAGAGTTATTGACGAGGAGTGTTCATATCAAACTATTCAATGAAACAAAAAAAAAAAAACGAAATAAAATGCAATTAATATCTATGTGAGTGCAAAGGTTATTGTAGGAGCATAGCTAAACTGCAACTGTAACCAAATCAGAAACAATAGAAAATCAAGAAAATGCTCAGCCATAGAACAGCAAAGAGGTGCGCACGGGCTCATTGTAGATTGTTAATCAAAACGTTTTTTCCGTATTTAAATATATCTACGCCACTAGTAAATTGTTAACTTGTCGCAGCGAGTAATGTAATACCTGTATTCCCATTTTGAATGGTCTCAGTTTCGTTAAACACGTCATCACCTGTTTACTGCCATTGAAGTAATTGACAATTGAAATTATCTTCATTTTGTACTTCGAATCACGAATCTATACAGTTTTACTCAAACCAATTAGAAAATTTACCTTACAGTTGATTCAGTCGAAGCTGTGCAAGATTTATCGTACACAATTGTATGAAATTGTTTCACGACTTATCGATAATTGATCAAATCCGTAGCTATTATCATGTAAACTTTAATTTTTTGCTTCTTAGCACCTAAACAACAACCCTCACTTTATCTTTCTATCTTTATTTTTATTTCTCGTATGATGTCGATTTCAACAGGTAAATGCTTGTAAAATCCCATAATCGCTTCTTTGGATTCAACGAAACGTGCTGCGAAACATATAACTTGATAAAATCAGCAATCGTGCTTCATCGCCTACATATAAAAAAAGATCTGAAAAACACAGCTGTTACAAGTCTTTACGTGATTCCAACAAAGCTTTTTTCCCCTCTTTTATAATCATGAAACAATCATTTGCAGAAACATCATTTACACCGTTTCATCCTATGTCATTGATCAAGCCCGGGGCTCTTTTGATCCTTCCCTTTGGGACACCAATCGCAACTTGAGTTGACTTTGAAGATATTGACGGACAAGGTCAGACTTCAAAGAACGTGCAGTTCTGTGTATGGGTCTTTATTGCCTCAATGCAAGATGTTTTTTTGAGATATTTTACCATAAATAGGAACACAAGACAAATAAATGCTAATCTAGGGCTTTCTAACTTCCTCAATAGCAGCCTTGCATTTATTTAGATCTAAAGGACAGCCAGTATTACCTTTTTTCCTCCCTCTTCTAGAATACAACAATTAGCATTGAGCTGATATTTTCTTTTTTTTTTTCAAAAACCAGAATTATTTTGAATAGTAATATTCTACAATATCTCCAATTTTGACACGTGTAAAATTTTTGTCGTCCGGTACAATTGTACAATGAGTTCAATTGAGTATTAATTATCCGTGATCGGTACCTTTCGATCTATTCGACGTCGTCTATCGCTCCGGAATATCTAGTCTGGATTACCTGCCCCTACCACTACGTTATAGGGTCAGGCAAATCGCAAAGATGGCGGCCTCATGGCGACCTCAAGGTTAGCCTTACCTGCTTTCCAGTTTTTCCCAATTTAATGTGATCCAGTTTGATCAGTGAATAAAATGAGAGCAATTTTGTACAAAATATACATTGCTGAATCTAAAACGTGCCCTTAGGGTATGGTTTAGATATAAATTTGACTATGAATCGTTTTAAAAGTAACCCTATTTTCGGACGTTATATCGGTCCATTGACATTTCGGATACTTAACGCATTTCTGATATGTAGTTTTTCTCGCTAAATAAGAACGACAATTAAAATAACTAACTGCCATTACTTTTTTTGCAAACGATCTGTTTTCAATTCAGTCTATAGTTTGATTTGATCAAGTGAAATAACAATAATCCGTAACTTCTGCATATTACCAAAGGGGGCCGCCATTATTGCGCTTTGCCTGACGTACTTTTCAAGCACGGCGGGGTACCAGACTACGGAATATCCGGCAAAAACGGACAATGAAGATTTACAATCAAGCTATGCACTCTGTGCAGTTTTATCTTTATCTGTACTCCACGTGAAAACAACTAAAATCGCCTTTGGTTCCGAAGACTTTAGAGTAATTTGGGAAAGAAAAAATAAAAACGAAAAAAGAACGTTTGACAATGATGTAAGTTTTTAATGTCAATCTTATGTAACTGTAGTTACAAAATGATGTGAGCCATGCTCTGGCAAAAGAGGGCTTACTGCATCTCCGTGATGCATCATACCAAGTAAGTCATTATGTAATTATGGATCCATAAAATCCATTTTGTCTAACAACCGGCTGGATCAGGAGGTACATTGGTCGGTTGACGTGCAGGAAATTTACTAAAAGCAAAAAGTTTTGATCAAGGCCAGCTTGCACAGAGTGCGCAGGCTGACCTGGGTATATACTTATTGCAGATGCATCAAGTCCTCCTTTCACAGAGCATGGCTCATATCGAAGTGATTATCAACATAAGTTATCCGGGCTCTAGACTCAGGTAGGAATAAATTTAAATCGACAGTTCATGTGGGTCTGCGTGATCATTGTTTTGGTACTCGGAATATACAGGTATGCACTAAGGGGTTATCAGCTGTATACTGGGCATGTTTGTAGTGGGAGGAATGCTGATAATAATCGACAATATTTCACTTGAATCCTGAGTTCCTGTAGCTTGTGTTAACACTTTGGCTGCTAAACACGACTCACTGACCTTTTGCAGACAGCGTATATCAAGATCAGACTGCACAGAACGTGCAGTCTGATCTTTGATCTACACTTCGGTAAGGAGAATTTATTCCCCGAAAAGTACCTTTGAAATAGGAAAATCTGGGTTTATACTACAGGTTTAAAAGTTTCATTTCTTTTTTTTAGCAGGATAAGGGTTAATATCTTCAACACTTTAGTGCAGAAAATGTTGATATGCGCGTTCTAGTCTAACTCTTCAAAATCAGTTCTTTAACTCTTTACCAAACGACAAAATTTAAGACTGGCCAAAATTGAAAGCGTTTGCAGACGACAAAATAAATGTGACCAGAACATTGAAATTTGTTTTGGAAAGGGTAGAAAACATTGTGGGAAAAGGAGAAAATGCTGGTTACCAGCATTTTCTCCTTTTCCCACAATGTTTTCTAAAGGCTTCCTTTTTAGGGTCGTTAAAAGTCGGGATTGTGTGGTAAAGGGTTAAAAAGAATGTAACTATGTTTAACTATGCTTAACCCATAAACTGCTAGGATATATATACATTAATTTACCCTTTACCAAACAAAAAATGTTAGACAAAAAAAAAAAAAAAAAACTGTTAAACTTGTCCAAATTGAAAGCATTTGCAGACGACAAAATAAATGTGACTCAAACTATGACATTTTTTCTTGGTTGGATCGAAAATATTGTGGGGAAAAAAGAAAATGCTGGTTATCAGCATTTTCTTCTTTACCCACAATGTTTTCAAAAGCCTTCTTCCGCAGGGTCGTTAAAACTCGGGATTATGTGGTAAAGGGCTAAATAGAGATTTACAGCCCATAATAGATACCTAAACATTTCGATTTCAAAGTTCTTTTCGCCATATCAATTCTGCCATTTCGGACTGTGTAGATGCAAGATAAAGACTGCGTTCTGTGCAGTCTGATTTTGATACATGCCGTCCTCAAGAGACTCTGGTTTTGCCTATGGCGCTGAAAGGGTTAAGTTTGTCGTAAACCGTGCCAAGATGCTCTCTTAGCAAAATGATCTCTCAAAATATATGACAGCGTAGACCCATGATCTGACTGTCGACTCTATGTAGTCAAATTTTGAAAGAATTTGTAGTCAGATCATGATCTACATTTTCGCAAATAGGCAACAAAACCTGCATGTGGGCATCAGAGGAAATGAAATCCAAATAGATACACAGTTTGAGGGAATGATAGATTTTAAGCCAGATAACTGAAATTGTGTGTGTGTGCTGGTATTATCTGCCCAGGGTAAATTTATGTGAACTTTGTGAGGGAGCTTCTGTGAAAACGCTATTATACATGTTACTAAGGTTTTATAGGGTATATCTACAGACATGTATCACAACGTTTTCACCGGTGGTCCGCAAGATGACAGATGTCGTCTGCGGATTGCAGTGTGGTCAGAAACTTATTATTTAGCCATGCTCTATGAAAAGGGGGTTTGATAAATATGCAAAAAGTATCGACTCAGGTCAGCCTGCGCAGTCCGCGCAGGCTGACCTTGGTCGAAACTTTTTTCTATAGGTCAATTTTATACATGTCGAAGGACTTTTCTACCTTATTAGTAAGCCAGTGGTTAGGCACAATTGATTTTATGAATCCATAATGTTATGATGACTTGCCCTATATATAATGCATCATCTCGATGCATTAAACCCCTTGCCAGAGCATGGCTCAGTTTTAGTTAACTCCTTACCAAACGACAAAAATTTAGACTGGTCCAAATTGAAAGCATTTGCAGACGACAAAATAAGTGTGATTGAAAAATTGAAATGTGTTTTGGGAAGGGTAGAAAACACTGTAGGAAAAGGAGAAAATGCCTGTAACATTGCTGGTTACCAGCATTTTCTCTTTTTCCCACAATGTTTTCAAAGGCTTCTTCCTAAGGATCGTTAAAACTCGGGATTGTACGGTAAAGAGTTAAAATAATTTTAGTACATCATGCTGACTCCCTGTGTTGTGGATCATACCATGTTTTATTTTGTTCACATTTATACTGGGCCAAGTATAGATTCAAGGGTATGTTTGTTTATGTCTGGCGGTCATTCTTGAAATATTGGATATCATAACAAACAAGCAGCGATAGCGTAATCTTTTTGTGGTTGTTACATCAGATACACAAACCATTTCGACATGCTGGGGAACGCGTCAGGAGATCTTTTTCGTGGTGTAGATCAGTATCAGATTGCAAAGAGCATATGATCAGATATTGGATATATTTGTTTGTAAAATATGACTAATAAAGTACATGTATCTTCATTTGTACAATGCTGCAAAAAGACGAATGGTCATGAGAGAGAGAGAGAGAGAGAGAGGGGAGCGAGAGAGCAGAGCAGAGCAAGAGAAAGCAGGCGACAAGAAGCCAACTGAGGATATACCGTTTATTTTTTAATGTAATGAGGACTTCGACTAACAACATAAAATGAATGTTTTGATATAGTTACTTCCCTTGCATACGCGAGTTCTCCGTCTAGTAATACTTCTGCATTTACTCTTCACGATTTCACGATGAGCGCAATTATCTCAGAGAAACACTGAAACGATGCAGCTTTCACAGCTTGCTTTTGACCTATGAAATGACTATGGTCATGTGATTACACTCACGACATGGGAACGAAATACTGTTTGTTTGTTTGTTTGAACGGCATCTTACTTCGTTTTCTACCATATCTAAGTTGTATCAAGACAACAGTTATTTAAGCCCTTCCTTGGTTTTGCCAGAAGAATTTAGCGGCTATGTATTGGCTCGCCAAACAACGAAAACTAAAGCCCTTGGTGTGGACCGAACCTTAAACTTCAACCACTGAGCCACACAGGAGCCATTAGAAATGTACAAAGCGTTGCAATCACTTGACCCGCATTATCATTTCTAGCCAAACACACGAAAGATCTCCTCCTCAGCCAGTATCGCAAACGGTATTGATACTCAACACCGATAATGGAAATCAAGAGCACTATAACGAGAATTCAATGATGACCGCAGGTTGACAACTGGTTCATCTTTGGATCAGTCAAACTCTAGGACACAGTGTTCTGTAGATTTTCTCTAGAACCCTAAGGCCGAGAGTGTTGGTGTTTGCTATGAATCATTTTCATATTTTTCTGTATCATAGTTGTTCAGATTTTGTCCTTGATGTTGAAGACGGCACCCGCATATCTAAAATTTTAAATTCTTCAGAGTCCACAAGACTTAGAGGGTGGTGTTTGATATGGAACACTATCTATTGTTTAATCTTTAACAAGAATTTAAGAATTATGATTCTTGGGTGAAAAAATGGCACTGTAGCAATTTGAAATATATAACGGAAATGGCTGTTGGGAAAAAAAATGAAAGCACTCTTGTCTGAAACCGAAAGGCCCATAATTATGACATTTTGTGTGTTGCGTCATCTGCCTGCGCGTCATGAAGGCTGTCACTGCCAATGGCGGTTTTACTAGCATATGGCAATGGCATAGATCAAGAATAGACTCCACAGAACACGTAGTCTGATCTTGGACATACACCGTCAGCTAACAGACTAACCCATGAACAAAATTACCTTCAAGTGCATTTGAAATCTTGTTTGAGATTTCAGAAAAGTCGAATTTATTAAGTTGGCAGCTAAAGACTTTTATAAAGTTGTACAGATAGTTATCTTAGGGTCAAAGATGTTCCTGTAACTGATTATGGTGGCACTTTACACAGCAATAACTGGAGACGGGTATAAATCAAATAGTGCTTTACATTTCTGCAAACAGCTAGGGATCCCTTACGAAAAGAATTCAAAGTTTGCTGATGGTTTCAAATTCATAGTGCGTATAAGTGGCATAAATTAAGCCGGGTTAGAACTGAACATAAATGCAGCTTAATCCTAATTGATCAAAATCTACTAACGTTACTGTAATTCTGAAAGTGTGAACACATTTGGCGTCACTTTTATTCTGAAATCAAGTGTAAGTTCCGAAATTAAGGTATATCTGACAGCAATAGCAGACACATCATTCACTGTATATGAGTCATGCTCTGTGAAGGGGGCTTACTGCATCTGTAAACAGTATCGACCCAGGTCAGACTGCGCAGTCCGAGCAGGCTGACCTGGGCCGAAACTTTTTGCTATTGGTAAGTCCTCTGCAAGTCCAAGGACCAGATTATCTTATGTTTCAGTCAGTTGTGGGACAAAATGGATTTTAAGGATCCATAATCATATAAATGACTTGCTTGGTATCGATTCATGTATCATGGAAATGCATAAAGCCCCCTTTTGTCAAAGCATGACCCACGTGTATACAACATTAACGACTCGGATATAGATGGGAGTTACCTGGACTCGGGTTAAACTTCGGTTATACAAACCAGATTTAAACAAAATGCACGTAAACACTGGGTTAGGCATTAGTTTGGACCCAGTAATACGTCGTAATGCAGTCGGCCCTCGGTGATTGTGCAACAAAACGTGAATGAGATGTACTAAAAGCGAGAACATTTGACAACTCCATGTTGTGTTTTGTTTCGTTTTTGCTGGTATCTCTTTTATCGAGGTGGTAATAAATTAACTTGATAACAGGGCGTCATACTTTGGATTGGCTCTATACAGTTCAATAACCGCACGTTTGTTCTAGGAATGCCAAATAAACAGGGAACGGACCCGACTGGACACCTGACGAATTTCCGGTCATCTCTTTTGTTTTTTTTTCCACCTGAGAGATTCGTAATTGAAGAAAAGAGCATTACATATTAATGATCATGATGCAGGGTGTTTATCTATTCCTAGGTCTGGCGTTCACTATCGTTTTCAATAGCATCGTAGTAATGTCATGGCGGCCAGTTCACCTATTCACGCTTTCCTAAATATTACACAACACTCTCTCCGAGTCACCGGCTGTTTTGATACTTTAACAAAGTCAAAACAATGTTCAGTGATGGAAGAGATATGAATTCTGTTGCAATGACTCTCATCATTTCACGATAAAAGTTTTTGCCAGCAAGCATTGGAAAGTTTTCACCTTTCCTGGATCACTAGCCCTATAGGTAACGACTGAGCTCCCGAATTTCGGCGATCTTGATATAGAGTGAACACGTCATCAGTTGCAAAATTAATCTTTATGATTGAATTCTATATCTTCCATAATGTTTTCCTTAAAAAGATCAAGAACAAACTGCAAAGAAAATGCAGTCTTATCTTAGATCTACACTATTTGCTTTCAAGTGAGATACCTATGGCAGA
The DNA here is from genome assembly GCA_945859785.2 of Tridacna gigas. Taxonomy (NCBI): domain Eukaryota; kingdom Metazoa; phylum Mollusca; class Bivalvia; order Cardiida; family Cardiidae; genus Tridacna; species Tridacna gigas. Next base: position 41,789,947 of record OX244030.2, on the reverse strand, counting down.
TGGGTCAAATTTGTCGCCGTGAAGTCAACAGTTATTCAAACAAAGCTTCAGATTTTACCCCCATGATTGTTCTTTTTTCATAATTATTTCCGGTATTATATCATATTGTACCCTAGAGAGAGGCACGGTGCATGTTTAGATTATTAAGATTTTTTTTATTATAAACTATTCTTAGTATTTCATTAGTTAACTCTTTACCAGACGACAAAATTTTAGCCTTGTCCAAATTGAAAGCATTTGCAGACGACAATTTCAGTGTGGCTAAAATGATGCAATTTTTCTTTGACAAGGTAGAAAACATTGTGGGAAAAGGAGAAAATGCTGGTTACCAGCATTTTCTCCTTTTCCTACAATGTTTCCAAAAGGCTTATTTTCCAGGATCGTTAAAAGGCGGTATTGTGCGGTAAAGGTTTAACTCTTACATCGCTAAACAGAGGAAATAGAAAGGTCCCCGCTCCGAAGTGCAAAAGTCCAAATCGGCCATTTCCAGTGCATGTTTGCCAGATTGTCTCAATATGTAGGGCAGCGTAGATTCCAGATAAACTGTTTGTGCTGGGTTGACTGATGTTTCATTAAAATTTAACCCTGAGGCTGCTAAGCCCGACTCAAGAACCTTTGACGTGCAGTCTGATCTTGGATCTACACTGTCCGATAAGAAGATACTTCCCCAACCACCACAACTTTGAAATATCATCATTTTGGTTTTTACTATCGGCTTTAAAGTTTCATTTAAGTTATTTAGCAGGATAAGGGTTAAAACGAAATGTCAACACCTGATGTAGCTCTCAGGTTTCTCAATATCACTGTGAAGGTTGCATTTGGACCATGCTCCGGCAAAAGGGGCTTAATGCATCTCCGTGATGCATGATACCAAGCAAGTCATTTCAGGATCGTGGATCCATGAAATCCATTAAATTTTTGTATAACAACTGACTGAATCATGCGGTAGACTGGTTCTTCGACATACAGAAAATTGACCAATAGCGAAAAGTTTCGGCCAAGGTCAGCCTGCGCGGACTGCGCGGGCTGACCTGGGTCGATACTTTTCGCAGACGCATTAAGCTCCATTTTCACAGAGTATGACTCATTTTTTTGTTTATGACCAAGTTCGTGAAAATAAAACTAAATGTTGAGAAAGGAGTACAATGTATCTGCATGGCTGAACAATGTACTGCAGTTAGATATAAGGAATAAAGGTGTGCGAAACTGTTCAATCAACTCAGTTGCAATGGCAATTTAAATTGCTTTTACGTACAGTGAAGATCAAGACCAGACTACAAAGAAAGTGCAGTCTAAGTTTGGATCTATACTATTCGCTTCAAGTAAGATACCTATGCCAAAACAGCTTTTAAAACGGAATATCTGGGTAGTTATTTGCGGAACGAATATAACCCATTCGCCTACGTAAAGCTAAAACGGGTGATAAAAGACACTCAAATGATTGCATAAAGAGAAGTACATTTTAAGAACTATTTACAAAAGCACTAACTCCCTGTTTACAGAGGACAAGTCCAGAAAAAAAAGTATTAAATTAAACATAATTATTTATTTCAAATTGATACAAGAAAATTCAAATTTCTAACTTGCTTAAAAATGTTAAGTTGACTGTTTTAGTTTGTTGGCAAAAATCAGGCCACAGCTTCCAAAACTGCTCAGACAGTTGAGCCCTGGTGACAGAGACTCAAACTGCAACATCCATATTAGATTTGAAACTTCTGTAATAATTGAGCATGACGCAAAATAATGAAATCATGCTCACATCACTTTGATTAAAGAACTCACGAACATGTATACACGCGAACTTCATTGTTTCAGTTACTGCTTTTTATCATGAAGAAATTAACCGTTTTGGGTACGTAAATCAGTGCAAATATGCCCTTGTAAAGCTTTGTAAGTTTGTAACCTTTATGATATAAGCTTGTATTTTACAAAAAAAAAAAAAAAAGGGGGGGGGGGAAAGAAATATATCAATATTTGTATAAATGGGATCATTTAACTTTTTTTTCCATATAGAATTTAATGCGAACATTTTACTCGTCTTCTTATTCATCCAGCCCAAAATAGAATCCAACTTTTAAGAAGCTAAGTGATTGTGCAGATTAGAACCGGACCCAGACCTTCTGTTTTGAATTTCTTGATTTATAGTGCAATTGCTATAACACTTGGTTCAACCTCTTCCACTATGATCTAAGTATGACGTTTTTCGTTTTATTGACTGACCTCAATTCAAAGATTGTCGTTAAATCTTCTCCATTACAATGCATCTGAATGTATTGTAGAAACACTGGAAATTACAATAATTTTTGAACAAGGGTACACTGTCTTGGGTTGTGAGAAAAGTTATCACCCCAAATGTTAGAAAATTTATTTCGAAAATAATGCTATCTTTTGATTATTTAAGCAATACCATTTTCATTATGTTCAATAGATCTTGGGATAGAACTGCTAATCCGTTGACGCTCTTTATTATTGTATTTTCTTTTGTGTTGCATCTCATCTTAGTTTCCAGCGTTTATTGCTTAAAATACATCATTAATCTGGAATACAGTGTATCAAATTTCAATAGGAAAAAAAAAAACTGGCACAGATATCGAAATCGGAAAGAAATAAAATATATTTCGACACAATGATACTAAAGCGATTTCTCTCCCCTGAGTGCACTGTATAAATGCCAATTGCTCTCGGACTTCCCATAAATAAACTGTAGTCATTTTCTCTTGGACATTTACTAAGTGTTTTGTTTTAATTACTGGCTATTGATTTCTACCGGATTTGAGTATAGGAAAGACACAGATACCGCTGTAGCGGATTAGTTCTTTTTTCATTAGTCATGTATCGCGAATCTCTCGGAGAGAAGCGAGAGCCAGTGGCGTTGTTTCCATGCGTCTCGTATCCAGCTTAGTGTTCAATCGATTTTTATCGTGGTATGTTCATATCGACGAAACGCGGCTCTGCTCAGCTTCGTTAAAGATATATATACATCCAGTGGCCGCTCATTATCAGCGCTGAATTTATTGTTTCTTTAGCATGGGTTAATCAAAGAACGCTTTGATTTAGTATTCAACGCGTGCAATTGAATGATATATAATTCAAAAGAGCGGTTTGTACGCTTTTAGGGAACAGAGCTATCGGAAACTTAGAGAACACGCACACGAGAACGAAATTAACACTGGTATTTTATTAGGAAACAGGAAACAATGAATTCAGTTTTGTTTTTACACGGAAACATAGTCGGAATTTTGTTTTGATGAAAGCGTGTTGTATTTTTTTTTCAAACAGTAGATTCTTTAGAGCTAAAGGAGGATATTTTATGTAGATCTAGTTTGTGAATATGGCTGGACTGATTGTGTTGTAAAGATGTTTTGTAAATAGCTGTAAATAAGTAAAGAAAGGCGATTATTATATCATTATTAAAGGTGCGACGGAATTCAGCGTGGAAGTAACAATGTTTGGATTATACGATTAGAAGATATGGACGAAGAAGACAACCCGACGACAGGTCAAAGTGACCCGGAAACTAAGCCTAGCTCCGATGACGTCAAACGTGATTCCAACGCAACGCCAACGTATAACAGCGGAAACGAAGGAGATGACAGCGAGGAGGAACTTCCGTTTCCGGGGTTTGTACCTAAAGTGTTTGGTTGTCTTGAGCAAACAAACAGGATACGTTTTTGGTGTTTGCGAACCATTACTTGGCCATATCCTTTTTCTGTCTTATTGCTCACAAATTTAAATAATTACTTTGTAAATGTTTCGTGATCACATAGAGGGTTCTGTTTGACCTTTCTTTTTTTTTTAAGTATATTTATAAAAGATATTTCAAAGTCTTGAAATGTTAAAAAAATAGGCCTTTCCAATATACTTAAAGTGATAAGTATTTTGAAAGGGCCTATTTTACCAAACAGGCCCATGTTTAGTCAACCCGGAAGAATTAGGTTTTTTAAAGCACTGTGGGAAACTGAGAAAATACTGGTATCCAAATATTTCCTATTTTTCCAAAATGCTTTCTACCCTTTCAAAGACAAATTATTTGGGTCACATTTGATCTGTTGTCCGCAAGTGCTTAAAGAATTGATGAGTTTAAAATTTTATCGTCTGATAAAGAGTTGAGAATAATAGGTCACTACCATGTGTCTCCTTGTGAATATTTAACCCTAAGGCTGCTAAGCGCGACTCACGAAGCTTTTGCGAATAGTGTAGCTCAAGATCAGACTGCACAGAACGTGCAGTCTGATCTTGGATCTACACTATCTGATAAGGAGATATTTTTCCCTGAAAAGAACCTTTGAAATGACAAAAAAAAAAAACACGGGTTTTACTGTGGGCTTGAAAGTTTCATTACACCTATTTAGCAGGCTAAGGGTTAATGTTCTTTTACCAGGGATCGAGCTCAGAGGGCTTGTATCTTTCCTTGGCGCGGTAAAATGGTATATTTTTCATTGAGACCATGGTTCAAGTCTTACCAGAATTTTGCTGGGTTAGACCATGAAAAGTCCATTAAAATAATAAGTAATAAAGTAATGATGAGGTTAGGCTCATCTCATAAAATTAAAACAAATGGTAGATGTCAAGCGGACTCGACTTTCCTTTTAAGTCTTTTGTTTTCTTATCTTTCTTTACAGGAATTGATACAAACTAATATAGAATAGGTGTAACTGATATCAATTATGATTCGTATTTGAATGCGTAGATATAGTTCTTAACCCTTATCTAGCTAAATAAATGAAATGAAACTTTCAAACCCGAATAATGATATTTCTAACTTATTTCTATGAAAAAACCTCCTTATCGGACAGTGTAGATCCAAGATCAGACAGCACGTTCTGTGCAGTCTGATCTTGATTTACACTGTCCGCAAAAGGTCAGTGAGTCGCGCTTAGCAGCCTAACGGTTAAAACCGAACAACTTTTACATGGAATGTGAATTGGGATTCTCGAATTCAGGTTGTCGTATAGAGCCTTAAAGTCTATTTAAACATATACCTTGGACGGTAGTGCTTCATGTTTACATCTTTCTCAAATCACAATATCCGATCAAACGGTTGTGAAGGGAAAAGGTTGATAGGATCGATTAATTAACCCTTAAGCTCCTAATCGCGACCCACTGACCTTTTGCGGACAATGTAGATCAAGATCAGACTGCACAGAACGTGCAGTCTGATCTTTGATCTACACTGTCCGATACGGTATTTTCTTTCCGGTGAAATCAACTTTGAAACCGCAATGTTTCGGCTTTTAGTATTGAGTAGAAATTTGCGTTTCATTTATTCAGCAGCTTAAGTGTTAAGTATTACCTACAGCTGGATGGGTATACTCAGGTGCAATATGGTACTACTGTATTGGCCCTTAATCTGCTAACTGCATTAACTCTTTACCAAACGACCAAAATGTAAACTTGCCCAGATTGAAAGCATTTGCAGATGACAATTTAACTGTGGCTCAAATGATGGAATTTGTCTTTGATGTGGTGAAAAACATTGTGGAAAAGGAGAAAATGCTGGTTACCAGCATTTTCTCCTTTTCTCACAATGCTTTCAAAAGGCTTCTTTCTCAGGGTCGTTGAAAGTCGCGATTGTGTGGCATTGGGATAAGATGATAATTCCAGGCAGTAGTAAAAACCTAAATATTGTAACATTAAAGGTTATTTTCACATGAACTATTTCGCTGTATCGGAAGGTGTAGATTCAAGGTCAGACTGCGAATTCTGTTATATCTGCTTCCGTATTTACTAACAGTTCTGGGGAACATTCTTAGTTTTATGGTCAAGACTTTTCTAAATGTTAAAGTAACACAAGTTCTGATTGGCTAAACCAAATGGTTCAGCCAATCAGAAGTTGAGTTATTTTCCAAATCTCGAATAAGACTAGGAAAGAAATTAAGAATGTTTGATGAATACGGACATAGAGTTTGGTCTACACTATCTGCCAAAGTGTATTGATATGCGTTCAGCAACTTAAGGGTTCTAGACAGGTGTTAATTTATTGAAGGTTCATATGAACAATCAATGACTTGATACAACGCACCATTTACATGTAAGAAATCGATGCATAGAGATGGTCGATTTTTACGTTACTGTTTAGTGTATACAGAAAACCCCGATATACCGAACACACATCAATCGAAAACCTCCATGAATTCGCAGTGCTTTTCTTGAACGGACGTATTTCGAGGAAACTGTAGAGACAAAGCTCACCTGGCACTTACTACAATGATAGCTGCTTCTCCACTATTTTCAAGGGAGAAAGATGGTTTGAATTGAGCCACGCTCTCGAAAAACGGGGTTTAATGCATATTTTGAAATGCACCCTAAATATACCTCATGATTCAACAGAATTGTAGACAAAATTGAAGCCTATTACACAGCAATGTGCTTGATAGAGTGCATTTAAAAATATGCATTAAATCCCGTTTTCCGAGAGCGTGGCTCAATTCAAACCATCTTTTTATATATTATACTGTTTAAATATATACTGGTACAACCAGTCGGATGAACCAAACGTTTGTACTCGGACTTGATTGAATCTGTGGCTCGCCTATGAAGGCGTTCGATTAACCATAGCGCTACATACACTGTATATGCGAAAACGGGAGCTTTTGCATACGGCATAGATCAAGACCAGACTGCACAAAACGTACAGCCTGATCTTGGACCAATACCGTCCGCTTGTGAAGTATTGCCGATGAAATCTTTATAGTTGGACAGCCGACAAAAGAGTTCGAGATTGTAATTGAGTCTGTCCTGGCAAAAGGGGGCTTAATGCATCTCCGTGATGGTTGATACCAAGCAAGTTGTCATATTATTATGGATCCAAAAAATCCTTTTTGTCGGACAACCGTCTAAATCATGAGGGACACTGGTCCTTTGACATACAAAAAATTGATAAATATCGAAAAGTTCCGGTCCAGGTTAACCTGCGCGGACTGTGCAGTCTGACCTGAATCGATACTTTTCGCAGATACATTAAGCCCCCTTTTCTCAGAGCACAGAGCTCAATTATATTTGTCAGTGAAAGAAGTAACATTGTGTAATCTATAGGTCCTGGGTTCGTTACCGATGGCGTCACTGATCGAATGGAAGTGTCCTTGGGCATGACACTACAAAGTGCCAGCCCTTGCGCTGGTAAAACTCAGAAAGAGCATGAACAAGACTTACTAAGCTGCCGCAATGACATTACTGAAACACTTATCGGCGTGAAACATAGTACAGTTTAAAAAAAAAGTAGAATAAAATTTCATAATGTTCTGATGTTGAGATAGACGTTATTTCGTATGTGCCATCAGGGTCGAGGGGTTCTCATTTTCACATTTTGAAACTAAACTGACGCAAGCGATACTGTTGCTAATGTAAACCTCTCTTTTAGTATCGGCATCCGATTACCAGTGCGTATAAAGTACAATTACAGTACACAGATTTTTTGAGAATAGTGTGGGACAGTCAGCCATTGTTCTACACAAATTTCTCTTTTTTTTTTCTCCAAGCATTTCTAGCCCATTGGAAAAAAAAAACCAAGCTTTTCCATGTTCTCTAAAAGTTGAACTTAATGTTACTTAAAACGTGTCTGGCCCGCGAGAAGTATCCTCTTTTGTCATGGGCTAAACTTCACTGTTTTTTCTTAAACAGTTGGTATCACTCAATAGATAGTTTAAAGTATACATGTTCCCTACAGAGTTGAATCATGTAAACTTACATACAATAATTTGCGCATTATCGAATGAAATATTTACGAACAGCTGTAACAGTCTTTGATTCATCCTATAAAAAAAAATTTAAGGTAAATTTAAAGGTAAATTTTGCACAGATACATTCGAACGTGTAACTCACCCCGTCACCCTTAAAGACATTTCTGTCCTTGCACACAAATCATACAATGACCTGGAGAGAAGGGGCTTGAAGGGTCTATTGTATGGGAGAATGAGCTGTAGATTAGGACAGAATGTGGAATTCCTGGGGTTAATTTTTTCTTAAATGTTCCGGTCGTATTGTTTTACGAGTATTGTTATCATGTATGTTCAAGATAGGTGAAAATTGATATTGTGATCGTAATATATTACGGGTGTGTTTATCATGTACGTTTACGATAGACAAAAAACAAAAAAGAATTTATCTTAAAAAAAAGATACCATCTGTCTGATATCCTGACATTTTCAATTCTTTAAGGATAGGCATAATCTGACATTTTCTACTTGTTACGAATATTTTTTTGTGTTCCCTGAGCTCCTTTGATTGTGGAAAGTCGCATGGGATCAATTTTCAGACGGAACCGTTTTATCATATCCGAACAGGAATCCCATGTGTTGTTATAGGAACCACCTTGATTGGAACCAAGAGTTTATGATCTTGTGTAAAGAAATAAAGTTTACATGATGCCAGTTGTGTTTGACAGGTTATTGGTAACTGCTACACGGCGCCAAAAATCACCTAAACTATTTGGATTATGGCGGAAAACCCCTGCAATCTACACACAACATTGTTTATAGGCCTTTTCTATCAAACATAATTCTCGTTACCACGCTATCGATTATCTTTGTGTCTCCAACCCTGTCAGTCATGTTGCCCATATATCCGTATCAATGAAAAAAAAAGAACATTTGCCTGCTGATGTTTTTTTTTTTCTTATCTTTGTTTTTTTAATCAAGTGAACTTATAGTCGGATGACCAAAATTTCAAACGTGTGTTAAGTTTTAGGCTAAGTTTTGGGTTACAACTTGAAGAGTAGATTAATCAAGAATGAAGTATGTACAGCAGACTAGGTCTCCCGGGACTCGATGGTTTACGTGTTAGAAGTTAGAAGTGGAATCAGGGTCCGAATTTACCAACCGTTCTTAATAACTTTCTTTGTCTAACTATTGTCTTCTAAATTTCATAGAAACACGATTTCTGATTGGCTAAACCAAATGGTGTAGCCAATCAAAACATGCCTTACTTTCTATATTTAGAATTAGACTAAAATGTAGTTTAGAACGGTTAGCGACTAAGATATCCGAGTTTTGTTTCCGGCTGGGGATGTTGGTTGCACAGGGATGCCATTGGACAAGGCATTTCCTAAACCCACCCAACTATTAGGGAAACCAAAGAAACACGTAAATAAACTAGCGTCGTCATATAAGCAGAACAGAGTTGAAAGGGACCGAAAATAACCATTTAAACTTACAAAAGTTTGAGAGGATATACGTGTGTGTCTTGTGAAACTAAATTGCTTTTCCAATCATGTACTACATGCAGAGCTCCAGACAGAGGGGAGTAATTTTGATTTCAAAATTGAAAATATTAATTATTCTCCTCTAAACCCCATGTTATGGGTACTCATTCGAATCGTCTCATCCAGACGATTCTAATGAGTACCCACAACATAGGGTTTGGAAGAGAAATAATGGATTTAGAATACCATCACTCCCTTTTTATCTGGAGCTCTGTTAAATATGTATTGGCAAATCAGTTCTGACTTCCTTTATAATACTTTATCTAAGTATCAAATCACTTATAAAACCACAAAAAGGATTCAGCTACATTAACCGTTATTATGCGTACTCTGATGACCTCTGCGAAATGCACATACTAAGATCAGCCAGCACATCGATGTTCTACGATCCTTGTCGTCTGCTTTCTTTGCCCGATCAGTGCTCTATCTATAACTTAAACACTTAACTGAACAAGCCCGAGTTTCACGATTCTGAAGGAATAAGATTGAAAAAATGTTGGAAAAGGAGAAAACGCAGGTAAACAGCATTTTCCAATTTTCCAACAAAGTTTTCTACCGCTTTAAAGACATATTTCATTTATTCATCTGCAAAGGCTTTCAACTTGCCTCAGTCTATAATTTTGTCATTTAAGTACTCTAATGGGTTTAAAACGGAGTCAGTTCCTTTCATATGCCAGCAAAGGACTTTGCAGTCATTCTCGTAAAATAAGTGGAAAGCTACAAGAATTATTGTGTAAGACATGAGTATATGTGAAACATGGCAAACGGAGAAAATGCTCGGTAAGAACAGGTCCTCCTCAAGCCACATTTTTTTTGTCACAAGTTATTTGTTACAGGACGATACAAGTCATGCTCTGAAAAAAGTGTGGTTTAATGCATCTGCAAAAAGGTATTGGCCCATATCAGCCTGTGCTGTCCGCGCAGGCTGTACTGGATACAAACTGTTTGCTATTGGTAAATTTTCTGCATGTCAAAAGACAATACTACACCATGATTAACCATTAAAGTGCTGAATTAATGATTACAGCCTCTTTAATTAGGAAAAACAGCCTGAAACATTGCTATTTCAAGGGTGTTTACGTAAGAGTAAGTAACATATTAGCAGACAGTGTAGATCAAAGATCAGACTGCACAATGGTGCAGTCTGATCTTAATCTGCACTGTCTGCAAAAATAACTTAAGTCGGTTCCAGGGCTTTAAGGGTTAAGCCGTTTTTTTTTTTGACAAAATGGAACAATATTTTGTAACGTTTTGTTGATATAATGCATTTAAAAGATGCATTAACCCTTTCCCAAACGATGAATTTTAGACTGGTCCAAATTGAAAGAGTCTGCAGACGACAATTTTAAATTTGATGAAAATGACAGAAAGTTCTCCAAAAGGGTAGAAAACACTGTTTGAAAAAGGAGAAATTGCTCGTTACGAGCAATTTCTCCTTTTCCCACAGTGTTTTCAAAAGACTTGTACTGCAGACACGTGAAAACCAGGGCTTGTTTGGGAAAGGGTTAAGTCCCCTTTTCTCATTTATTTCCTCACAAGACGATACGAGTCTTGTCCTAGTAGTGGTGGGTATGGCGGGGATAACTAATACTTAGATTTCCTTACAACATCTTCCAACGGTAACCCATTGAGCTCTCAGCATAACTTAAAATTAAGACATGCTACGTGAAAAAATGGGGCTTGATGAATGTACAAAAAAAGTATCGACCCAGGTCAGCCTGCGCAGTCGGCGCAGGCTGACCTGAGCGGAAACATTTTGATTTAGGTAAATCTCTTCCATTCCAAAGGACCAGTGCACCTCGTGATTCAGTAGGTTGTTATACAAACAGATTTTATGGATGTATAATGCTGTGATGACTTGCTTGGTAAACTGCATCACAGAAATGCTTTAAGCCCCCTTTCTGCAGAGCATGGCTCAGTTATTTTTTGTAGTTCGAGGCCAAACTACCTTTGTGCACTCGGTAGATCAAGTTATGGCTGCAAAGAGCATACAGTTCTATCTTGGATCTGCAGTGTCCGTTCTTGTCCTGTCTCTTTTTGAAGTATTCCGGCAAAAAACATATTTAATATTGCAAAGGTTTGGTCTGTCTTCCGATTCGAAAAAGTCTCTCCCATTTAATTAACACTTTGATGCTTAATTCTATGCGGGCGTGGATCCCGTATCAAAGTACTGAGAGCACTAAAAGACAGACGTTTTTTTTTCTTAGTACGCAGAACTCTCGCAAAATAAAGTAAATCAATAACGCAATAGAGACTTACTTTCGGCGTAGCATTACAATTTGTTGGCTTTAAAGCAATCTTCAGTCTTGTCTTAACACTGCCGTAACAGAAGGACAAATTCTGGTTGAAAATATACATTTATCACGGAGAGAGTTTAATGGTACGTTTGTACCGAATGCAAACTTTTACCCATCAATAGTTAATGGGGAAACTCAGTGTCTGTATTATTACCGACGTATAATTATTGGAATTGTGGAAAAAATCGTCTAATTAAGGCTAGCATCCTTTAATTACTTTCAGAAACTAAAATCAAAGTACGTTGACTCCGGTCATTACTCATTTCTTCTTCGTTATACTGTAGAAGCTTCTGAATCGTTCTGTTCCCTTTGTCGTACCATTTTTTATATATGTGTAATCTGAGCCATGCTGCGTAGTCCGCGCAGGCTGACCTGGGCCGAAACGTTCTGCTATTAGTCAATTTTCTGTATGTCCAACAACAAGTTTATCTCATCATTCAGTCAGTTGTTTGACAAAATGGATTTTATAGATCCATAATTATGTGATGGATTGCTAGGCATAATGCATCACGGAGATGCGTTAAGCTCCCTTTTGCCACAACATCGCTCAATTATATAAAACGGTCACACTTGGAACGTAACTGTACATGATATTCAATCCTGAGCATGTGGACATTTTTATGCGACAGAATACAGCCTAATGCTGCCAAACCATTGCTGGTTTGCTAGACCGTTTAACATTTATCACGGAGTAGATTTAAGATAAGACCGTACATTGTGTGCTTTCTGATATTGGTCTGCACTGTTAAAAAGAAACTAAATTTTAGCTCAAGCATGCAAGAAAGCTAAACCGGAACAAGTCATTAGAACGGATCAGATTATAGATTAAGACATCTTAATTTTTCAAAACGATTTATCATCATAGATCACAGTATATCTTAGAGTGTTGTGTACGGTCTTCACTTCAAACTGATTTTGATCTACACTGTTCACCACAGAGAGAGAGAGAGAGAGAGAGAGAGAGAGAGAGAGAGAGAGAGAGAGAGAGAAGGGGGGGAACCGAACAAATAAACTAAAACAAGAATGGTGCCGTTGGGGCTAACAACAACGATTTTAAAAGTCAAAATACGCCGGGAGGTTTTATTAAACGAAAGTGATATTCGTAGTACGGTCTTATTTCTTGACAAGTAAACTGCGCAGATTCTGCAGCTTATAGTTTCAATTTTACGCTCTTTTTATACTCCAAATGTCTATCCTGGAAGCCTCACGGGTCCTATGTAGTAGAAATGAGACTAAACCTATCTCGAAAAATTTCGTGTTCAATATATAGCTCTGTTGCAATGAATTGACAGATTTCGGTAAATTCACAAATTAAACCTAAAGACTACCAATTTTTAATTTTCGGTGGGAGGGAATACTTTGCACTGGATATTTGAACTTGCTACTTTCCAAAATCGTTTTACCGAAAACAACGCTTTTTTTTTTATTTTCTTTACCTTGAGTTGTAACTGATACGTTTCAAGATGAATTCTTGTTTCGCAAGTCTTCTTTTATAAGCTGTCAAACGTCTACATAAATTATTTCTTTATAACAAACAAGAAAAATCTTTAAAAAACATAGGCGGCGTAAACTTGCTCGCAATTAGGAAGGGGCCTTTATCATGACCAATCACAAATTCCTATTCATTTGTTATCAGAACCAACATGTAGGTCAGAAGCCAGCACATTCAGCTACGCCGAAAATTGGCAAAATCTGGTCGTACATGGCTTCAAATGGAGGAGTGCTCACAATACAGCGGCCATTACAATCTTTTCCTCTTAAGAATTCCCATCCCCACCCCCCACCCCAGATAAAAAAAGAATTTAGAGCCAAACGTTTCACTAGCCGCCAAAGCTTGGTAGCGACAGAAGTACGGAAGCATATAAATTTACCCTACGCTGAATTCTGAGTTGTAAGGCGATACAATAATGAGAAGTTTTTTGCTTTTTATTGTTGCTTTTCTAAAACATATGATCCATGTTCTGTGAAAAGGGGGTCTAATGCATATGCAAAACGTACCAACCATTAGCCTGCACGGGCTGACATGGGTCGAAACTTTATTGGTCAATTTTCTGCATGTCAAAGATCCGTACTTCCTTATGATGACACATCTGGTATACGTCATCAAGGAGAGGCATTAACCCCTATGCTGCTAAGCGGGACTAGATGACCTCTTGCGGACAGGGTAGATCAAAATCAGACTGCACAAAACGTGCAGTCTGATTTTGAATCTACACTGTCCGATAAGGAGAAGTTTATCTTCCAAAAGATAAGTTTGAAACAGCAACATTCGGGTTTTTACCATCGGCTTGGAAGTTTCATTATCCTTACTTAGCACGATAGAGGTTTAAACCCGCCATTTCCCAGCAAAGTTTGACCCATTATCAAACGGTTTCGGGGTTTTTTTTTCAAAGTTTTATTTGCCACGTCAGCTGGTATAATGTGAGTCGTGGCCATCTTCCTGATGGGAGTCGTGGCCATCTCCAAAACGGTTCCGTTTTTAACGGTCCTCAGATATTAACCTAAAACATAATTCGAAAAAGGAAAAAGTGCTGGTGACCAGGATTTTTCTTTTTCCTTACGGTGTTTTCCACCCTATCAGAGAGGTCTCCGCTTATTTGTATCAATTTCGACTTTGTCGTCTGCAAATGTATTTTAGTTATGGAAGAATCTAGATCTACAATATGTTGTTGGGTAAAGGATTTTAACAATCAACAGAAAAAGTACTAAGACCCTCTCGCGATTATTGGTCAAATGACGTATGCTTAGGTGTAAGGGCGACGATGCGACGATGCATCACCTTGTGTGTGATGCGAGATAGAATTCTGTACAGATGTTATACTCATTTTTATCATTTTTTCATTCTCAAACAGAGTACTTACTTCAATCACTTTTCATATTACACACATGCAACACGGGTGAAATACACTCACGTGTGTTAAGTAAAGACATTTATCGCTCTGAAATACTGACGTGTAGGAATGCGAAAAACATCCGTCTTGGAATGAAAATAATTTTCAGTATTTCAACACCTACTTCTGAGTCTCAGACAAAGAATGCAGTGCTGTAAGTTTGTATTATGCAGACGACATGTTACATCTTCCATGTAGCAAACTGATTTTTAGAGCTTTGTTGCAAGAGGAAAAGTTGTCCATTAAACCCCCTTATGCCAGTACATGGCCCATGTACTTCAGCACATGGTGTATATAAATATCAGATTGTATAGGCTGAGCAGTCCCATATATTTTACGGTCCGCCATTTACGAGCGTCTCATGCAAAAACAGCTTATTAGTCCCCTACCGGCTAAGCCGGAGGGGACTTTAGGTTTGCACTCCGTCCGTCTGTCTGTCCGTCTGTCCATCTGTCCGTCTGTCCGTCAGTCCTGCAATTCAGTTTTCCGGACTTTTTCTCTAAACGCTGGTACATATTGAGTTGAGTTTTGGTGTGTAAGTCACCCACCATGACTTACAGATCAAGTTCGACTTTCGTTCCGGTCCACTGGTTTTTCACGGATTTACGGGCCTTGGACTTACAAAATTTCACTGATAAATCAGTTTTCCGGACTTTTTTCCTAAACGCTGGTAGGTATAGATCTCAGATTTGCTGTGTAACTCAACCACCATGACTTACAGATCAAGTTTGACTTTCGTTCCGGTCCACTGGTTTTTCACGGATTTACAGGCCTTGGACTTACAAAATTTCACTGATAAATTAGTTTTCAGGACTTTTTTCCTAAACGCTGGTAGGTATTGATCTCAGATTTGCTGTGTAACTCAACCACCATGACTTACAGATCAAGTTCGACTTTCGTTCCGGTCCACTGGTTTTTCACGGATTTACGGGCCTTGGACTTACAAAATTTCATTGATAAATCAGTTTTCCTGACTTTTTTCCTAAACGCTGGTTTCACTGATAAATCAGTTTTCCGGACTTTTTTCCTAAACGCTGGTAGGTATAGATCTCAGATTTGCTGAGTAACTCAACCACCATGACTTACAGATCAAGTTCGAGTTTCGTCCCTCTCCACTGCTTTTTCACGGATTTACGGGCCTTGGACTTACAAAATTTCACCGATAAATCAGTTTTCCGGACTTTTTTTTCTAAATGCTGGTAGATATTCACCTGACTTTTGCTGTGTAACTCAACCACCATTACTTACAGATCAAGTTCGAGTTTCGTCCCTCTCCACTGCTTTTTCACGGATTTACGGGCCTTGGACTTACAAAATTTCACCGATAAATCAGTTTTCCGGACTTTTTTTTCTAAATGCTGGTAGATATTCACCTGACTTTTGCTGTGTAACTCAACCACCATTACTTACAGATCAAGTTCGAGTTTCGTCCCTCTCCACTGCTTTTTCACGGATTTACGGGCCTTGGACTTACAAAATTTCACCGATAAATCAGTTTTCCGGACTTTTTTTTCTAAATGCTGGTAGATATTCACCTGACTTTTGCTGTGTAACTCAACCACCATTACTTACAGATCAAGTTCGAGTTTCGTCCCTCTCCACTGCTTTTTGACGTATTTACGGGCCTTGGACTTACAAAATTTCACCGATAAATCAGTTTTCCGGACTTTTTTTTCTAAATGCTGGTAGATATTCACCTGACTTTTGCTGTGTAAGTCAACCACCATTACTTACAGATCAAGTTCGAGTTTCTTCCCGCTCCACTGCTTTTTCACGGATTTGCGGGCCTTGGACTTACAAAATTTCACTGATAAAACATTTTCCGCACTTTATTTCTAAACGCTGCTACATATAGAGCTGATTTTTGGTGTGTACATCAACCACCATGACTTACACATCAAGTTCGAGTTTTGTCCCGCCCCACTGCTTTTTGACGTATTTACGGGCCTTGGACTTTAAGAATTTCACTGACATGCCAGCGATACATACGGCCGGTAGGGGACTGTGTATTGCTATGCAATACTATCAGAATGCTTGTTTTTTTTTTTAATTTGGTTAGGTTTGCAGACAAAGTACTGCAATAATTGCAACTGCTCCCTTGAACGATTCTAAGTACTGCTAGGTCTGTTTATTTTCGGCGTTACTGAATACGCTGCTTTTGACCTACTTTTTGGTATTGATGTACTCGAATGAATAAACCGTAAGTTGAGACTGGTCAAAATTGGGAACATGTTTTTTCGGCCGGCCCTGTAGGCTTATTTGCGAGCTCATTTATGACACCAATCACATTTTCATTTTTCCTTTTCATATTGAACCACAAAATATGTTCCATATTCCGATACCTTTTACGCTGACTATCTTTTTTCAAAGATATTTCTTGTTTCATGTGATTTGTCGGTGCCACTAAGTACTTAGAACCAATCGGTTTTGCTACTACGCATTTGTTTAAAGAAAAAAACAGTATGATACTTCAAGGAACAGCTTCAAATACGTCTTGGTATTGCACATTACGGATCCCAGTATTATACATTCGAGATACCAAGATGTCGAGAAATGGACATATCGAGAAACCGAGATGTCGACTGTCTGCCATACGAAAAAAAAATGTACGGCTTGTTGAGATCTAAATGAGTGGTGAAAGGAAGCTGAAGGGAATTAATTGAGTGTCGCTTTTTTATCACTTGATTCAATTACCAGAACTAGTATATAAATATCCTTTCGGATTCGAAAGAAAATAAACGATTCTATAAAGCCCTTTTGGCGCCAGATAGGTTAACAGGATAATGAAGCACCTTGAAAAGACTGATAACTTCCGACTTTTTTTAGGCTATTTTTTACCTTGTAAGAATATCTGACAGTATTTCGGACAGTGTAGATCCAAGATCAGACTGCACGTTTTGTGCAGTCTGATCTTGATCTACACTGTCCGCAATTGCTATTTAAATTGCCTTAGATGCCATGAAGGGTTACCCAAGCCTGTGTGCCACAGGTGTTTTATATCATTGAACAACACGAAGCCTGATCTAGAGCACTTGAACGTTTATTTGTTCTGTGCAGGAAGTAATGACGATTGATCAATGAGCAGAAGTGTTGTTTCACAATAGGCGCATCGATTGGTGAGACAGCAGCATTGCATAGATAGGTGTATGTGCCACCGTGAGAGAGAGAGAGAGAGAGAGAGAGAGACAGACAGACAGACAGACAGACAGAGGTGTCAAGTTGTGTTTTTTTTTTTGTTTCATCTTGAAACACGAAATGTACCAAGAGTGTCATATCATATTACTACCTGTGACGGAAGGTTGTCAGTTTCGGATTTGAAGTGTGGGTCAATAGATTAATTCTTGGCTACTACGTGCGACTCAATGGTGCTTTTGCGGACAGTATAGATCAGATTGTACAGAAAGTGCAGTCTGATCTTAGATCTAAACTGTACGGCACAGCAAGATTTTTCTAGAAAAAAGAACTTTGAAATCGCTGTATATACCGGAGTATTGGCTGGAAATTTAATTCAGGTTGCAGACTAAAGGTGCAGAGATATTGATTTTAACCCTCTTTTGTGCTATGGGCGAAAACAGGCATAGATCAAGATCAGAGTGCAAAGAACGTGCAGTCTGATCTTGGGTCTAAACCGTCCGTTTGCTTAGTCAAGCCTATAGTATAAAAAAGCCTTTCTTTGTTCCAGTGGATTATGTTTTTGTTTTCAGCCGTCGAAAGAGGTAGAGTCTATATACGCCGTGCTCTGCAAAAAGGGGGCTTAATGCATATGCGAAAAGTATCGATTCAGGTTAGCCTGCGCAGTCCGCGCAGGCTGACCTGAGCCGAAACTTTTCGCCAATGGTCAATTTTCTGTATGTCAAAGGACCATTCTACCTCATGATGAAGTCGGCTGTTAAAAAAAAGGTATCCCTTTTTTGCCAGAGCATTGGCTCATGTATTTGGCGCTGACAGAGTCAGAGATAGATATGAATAAAATAACAAACGTGACAACGGTGTTTCGTCATATGACGAAATACCATGTAATATCTAGTAATAAAGATTCGGGTCGATACTACTACACGTGTTGAAACAATACAAAGTCGAACATTCAGCCAAAGGCTAACTAGCATTGATTTAACACCTACAGAGCGAGGTTCAACTCTAGCGACCTTTGCCGGCAATGCATATTAAGATCAGACTGCACAGAACCTGACCTTTTCGTGAACTTTTCTGGTTCGAACTGTCTAAAATTCAACATTCTTAATTGTTCTCATTTGGGGGCACTAAGCACCGTTACAACTTACAAATACAATTTACACGCACCTTCAGTTCACGTTTTTGAACAAATTGTTCGAAAAGGAACAATTTGCTGA
Source organism: Tridacna gigas (assembly GCA_945859785.2). Lineage (NCBI taxonomy): Eukaryota > Metazoa > Mollusca > Bivalvia > Cardiida > Cardiidae > Tridacna > Tridacna gigas. The sequence goes on along the minus strand of OX244030.2, from coordinate 41,771,211 downwards.
ACAGAAAATGCATACATTCCCACAACGTTCACTAAACTGTTGGCAAACGAAATTTTCATTAATTTAAAAGTTTCTCCCTTCAGTAACTCGTAACAGTTATTGAAGGTCTCGAAATTACCGGCCGAATAATGAGGTAGTTTTCCAACGGACTACCTGGAGACGAGATAAACTTGAAAATACAAGCATATACATACACCTTTCCCTTCACAGAGAAATTTTTCACCCCATCTTGTAATCAGTAAATCTTTGAAATCTAGCATCTCCTGGAATCGTTTGCTCTTCATAAACAGTTTCCCTTCGGCAGCATTTTTAACCCTTAACCTGCTAAATAACTAAAATGAAACTTTCAAGTCAAAATAAAACCCAGATATTGCTGTTTCAAAGTTATTTGGGCTGGGGGACAAATATCTCCTCAACGGACAGTGTAGATCCAAAATCAGACTACACGTTCTGTGCAGTCTGATCTTGATCTACACTGATCATCGAGTCGTGCCTAGCAGCCTAAGAGTTAATCTTACATAAAGATGAAAGGGTGAACTTTACATAAAAATCAAATCTTCTCGTATTAAATTCTGGAAATTTTGAAATATGCAATAATCCTGTTAATCAAAGTAGCCCGTGTTATTATCAAGTACAGGGACAAAGGATCAAAACTTTTGCTATACTATCTTCGGAAGGGAAAAATCTGTCATTTACTCATTTACATTTCTGTAAAAAGTCTAAAAAAAAAAATAAAAAAAACACTGTTAGTCAAATACTTGTCCTTCTGACGGCTAACGAAGTTTCGAATTCCTTTTCTATTCGAATCCACGGATAACTCGAACAAAGTCCTTTATCCCTCTCGAATGCGTGTTACCGAGGTTTAACTATATCAATGCTATTTAGGCTTGTTGAAAGTTTGAATGGAACTTAACCCCGCTTTCAACTGGGATTTAGTCGTATTACAGAGTCTCATGTATTATAGTGTTGCACTAGGCTCAGGCCGCACAGTGCATTGCCCAAAAGATGCTTCCACCTGGCCAGCACAGCAAGTGGGGATCAAACCAGGATTTTCTGGCTGCAAATCCAGCCGGTATGAAGTAAACGTGTAGTATGGAAGCTAGTGTATGTCAGTCAGCCAATCTAGCATTCAAAAACGATCATCTGCCAAGTTCTTTTTTTGCTTGACACAAGTCAAACTATTCAGATGCATTGAGAAAATAGTTGGAAATCTAATTAACTCGCTGTTTATCTTACGTAACTGAAACGTCAAACCATTTGTTTCGTTTTCTCGACCAATATCTTGCATTTGTTAAATCAATTTTGCAATTGTTGTGATGTTTTTTTTAAATATACAGGGTGTCCCAGAGGTGGCGCACCATCCAGGTTTCAATAAAAACCACTTTTTGATTTCAAAAACAACTTCATTGATCACGAGTTCAAAATATTGTCGTTGTGTAAAGAGTTAGGGGTTAATTTAGAATGGAATGGAAGAGTGGCTCCTAAATGAAGATGCTCGTACCTACATGTATTCAAGGGTTAAAATATTTGACGCAAAAACAATCGAAACCAATAATTTTTTGGCTCTTGCCGATTTGTTCGTCCTTGACAGCTGTGTAACGGTGCCGCAGAAATCTCGTATCGGCACGCGAGAAGTTAATCAGGAGTTAATTGATTACACTATTAGCATTATTATTCGCGTGCACCTGGCATCGACCCTGGCAAAAGAGATTAACATTTACCCTGCTGATATAAACGGAACAAACTATTGTGCAGGCTCTAATTATTGATTTTACATGCATTTACTCTTTACCACACAATCCCTACTTTTAACGACCCTGTGAAGGGAGCCTTTTGAAAACATTGTGGGAAAAGGAGAAAATGCTGGTAACTAGCATTTTCTCCTTTTTCCACAATGTTTTCTACTCTTCCCAAAACAAATTTCAATTTTTCAGTCACATTTATTTTGTCGTCTGCAAATGCTTTCAATTTGGACCAGTCCAAAATTTTGTCGTTTGGATTTAATTTGATATCGAATGGAGCATACCGAGATTCAGGTTAGATGAACGTTTAGTCTTACCTTGGTCCTTTATCTGCGCAAAAGACGTCAGAATTTGGCGATACTGCATGATATTGATTTAGAATTCTATGATTGTTTTTACCTTGAGCTGGCACGCGTATATTTATTATGATAGCTTGGGTATTTTTGTCTTCGTTTCATTTTTATAATTTAGGCTCTTGAATGACGGTAAGGCTCTCTACCTGCTTTGGAGAAAAGAATTCTCAGATCAAGACAGCACTTCACGGAAGCGTTGGTTACGCACAGGTGTTGTAGCTAATGGGTTGTAAATCGGAATCTCAGCTCGCCCATTTTCTTTCCGAAGATAGGGAGTCCATTGGGCAGAGCTCATTTTTCTCCCGCAGCTTTATATTGTTTGAAGTCTGCCAGTGTAAGAAAAGAAGTAATGGAAGCCCAAGTAAAAGGTTGACATAAAAACAATAGGAACGCATGTATCCGTGCAATTTATAACACAACCTATACTTGCATATCGTTTTGTCAGTACATAAATGGATCGAGAAGAAAATTTGAGAGCTCATGTAAAGTCTATCTCCTTTGTTTGATCTTGGTGCAACACTGTCCGATATGGAGACATTCTGGCAGAAACCGTATCCGAAATCTAAATGTCTAGAATTTTTAGAATATTTCTAGAAACATGTCCGCGTCATTCATTAGGAATTATAATGAATAACTCATTAAATTTATTATGATTAGTAGTTTCAAACGGGATAACCTTTAAAACATTCTAACATTGCTTTAGTAGGAATTTTCGGACGGTTTAGATGAAGATAAGATGCTACAGAACATGCAGTCTGATCATTCTTCAAGTCAGTCGGATATATTGGGACGACATGCAGCCTTGGAATTAAATTACCTTGATAGTTTCACTGACTTAAAAATCTGGTGCTCTTAACATTGTTAAAACTTTTATCAACAGAATAGAACATTTTATTTTACGGCAAGTACACGGTTTTACATAGTCATACAGAAAAGATATATTAACATGAAAATCACCAGATCTTGGGCGAGCATGACGGCGAGACTGACATATATACATATTTAGTACTCCCCAGCAAAGTCATAAAACACGTCTCATATAATTTGACTTAACTTGACAGTACCAAACTTATACTTGCATACTGGATTAAAAAAAAAGAGAACATAATGAATTAGAAGCCCTTTTGTAACGCAAAAAATAGATAAGGTTGAAACTTTCAATCTGAAATACCGTCGTGGCACATACAGTTCCCCAACTGTGAAGGGGGTTAAAACATGAAAAACAATGAAGCAGAAGGAAAACAAATTTCCAAAAAATAATACAAACAAGTACATGTATATCAACAAACCCAGTGATTTTTACGACCATTGGGAGAAAAGCTTTAACCCTTAGGGTGCTAAGCACTGTTATGGACAGTGTAGATCAAGATCAGACTGCACAAAATGTGCAGTCTGATCTTCGATCTACACTGTCCGATAAGGAGATATTTTATTTCCAAAAAAGTAAGTTTGAAGTAATACTATTTGTGTTTTTACTATCGACCTGTAGCAATCGTTTAACTTATTCAGCAGGACATAGGTTAAACACATGATGCAGCAGTCCAGCTTTTTCTTCCGTCCCCATGATGTTTGCTACTGTTTCAAAGGCTGTAACCATTGTCTGAGCCAGATTACTGTAAGTTGCTGTCCGCAAGTGCTTTCTACAAGTACAATGTACAGAGCGGCACTCTGGGAAAAGGGGGTGTAATGCATCTTTTGACGCACTATACCAAGCAAGTCATCACATAATTATGGAACTATATGTAATTATGTCGAATAATCGACTGGATCTGACGGTAGAATGGTCCTTGGACATGCAGAAAATGTGCAGATAGCAAAAGGTATAGACCCATATTAGCCTTCGCGGAATGCACAGGCTGACTCGCTTGAATAATGAGCCATGCTCTGTGAAAAGGGGGCTTAACGCATTAAAAAAAAAAATATACACACACACACACACACACACACACACACACACACACACACACACACACACACATATATATATATCGACCAAGGTCAGCCTGCGCAGGCTGGTCCGAAACCCTTTGCTTTTGGTCAGTATTCAGCATGTTGTTCGACAAAACGGATTTTAGGGATTTGTATTACTATGTTACTTGCTTGGTATAAAATATCACGGAGATGCATTCAGCCCAATTTTCACAGAGCATTACTCGCATAAAAATTGCCTCACCCGGTGAAGAGTTAAGAGTTTCGTACCTCCGGTTAACCTGTTACTGCACTTAAATGTTCGCTGTACAAGAAAACCGCTATACATAAGCAGAGGATTCTAGTTTATTCAAATGTGCAATTATTCGAATTAATTTGTTAAAACTTTACCACAAGACAAAATTTTACACTTGTCCAAATTGAAAGCATTTACAGAAGACAAAATTGATATTGCTCAAAAGACCATTTCTGTCTTTCAAATGGTAGAAAATATTGTGGAAAAAGGGGAAAATGCTGGTTACTAGCATTTTCTCATTTTCTCACAATTTCATCAAAAGCCTTCTTCCACATGGTCGTTAAATCCCTGAACTGTTGGAGTAGGAATAAATCTGGTAAATCTAACGTGATGAATTAAAATAAATGAATATTTTCATCAAAATGTGAAAAAAAAAAAACCACACACCGACACTTTTTGCAGCCCCCTTTTCACAGAGCACGGCTCATTCATAAACTGTTTTGCGGATTTAACCTCGGTATCTAGATGGTATTTCTTCTCATGAAAAAAGAAAATAAGAAATGGCTACAAATAAAACTCGCTCACTTATTTCATTAGAGGACGGGGAAAGACATAAAATAGATTATAATTTAATTTTCTTAAGATATCGAAAATATTCGACTGGAAGGCATACGAACGATGGAAATTGATGAATGTATGATGTAAACATGCACATCCTTGATCTGTGAGGCGTCACTGCGTACTTCAGTCAATCAGACTGAAATAGCGAATACTGATGCACGTGGTCTCTTCACCCCCTCCTCTCTCTGTCTCTCTCTCCTGTCTCTGTCCCTGTCTGTCTGTCCGTCCGTCCGTCCGTCCGTCCGTCTGTTTGTCTGTCTGTCTGTCTGTCTGTCTGCCTGCCTGTCTGTCTGTCTGTCTGTCCCCCTCTAACATAAGTTATCATCTCATCGGTTCCTGTATGAGGGCTACGTGATTGATTGTTATAGTTGATAATGTGACGTCCATCAGATAACGATAAATAGCAGACGAGGGCATTGTGAACATCCGTCTATCCACCGTCCATCGCCAATCCTTATACCAACACTTTTCTGTTTGCGCCTACGATGGTGTTTTCTCCATAATTTTCAACTAAAAACATTTTGTATGTAGAATAAAGTCAACTTTTCTTTTCTTATTTGGCTCTTCATAACCCTTAGTCAGCTAGGCGCGACTCAAGGACCTTTTGAGGACAGTGAAGACCAAGATCAGATTGCACAGCACGTTTGATCTTGGATCTTCAATGTCCGATAAAGGATATTTATCCTCCAAAAAACGCCTTTGAAATAGCAAAATTTGTGTTTTTACTATTGGCTTGAAAATTTCATTTCAGTTATTTCGCAGGCTAATGGATAAGGTAAGGAATGGGTAATGGGAAACGGTAAGCCTTTAATTTTGGCATCCTTAAGAATTTGATATACTAAAATTTTAAACAAGTACATAAACTTAATCGAACCACATGTTTGAGTTTGGTTTTTTTTTTCCCAAACCACCGTTTATAAGTAAATAGCAATTCTATTTTCACTACAAGGATCGTAAGGAAACTGCCTCCTTAATAAAAATACAAAAACACGCATTGGAATAGTTATTTTAAAACGAATTGAAAAAGATTCAGTGGTTGAAAATAAACAAATGAGCCGTGCTATGTTAAAAGTGGACTTAATGCATCTGCGAAAAGTATCGACTCAGGTCAGCCTGCGCGGACTGGGCCGAAACTTTTCGCTACTGGTTAATTTTCTGTATGTCAAAGGACCAGCCTACCTTATGATACAATCGGTTGTTAGACAAAATGGTTTTTATGGATCCATAATTATGTGATGGCTTGCTTGGTATAATAGATCACGGAGATACATTAAGCCCCTTTTTGCCAGGGCATGGCTCAAATATTTTATTGCTCAATTTCTGTTGTTTTTTTTCGTTGTTCTTCAATTAGCTAATTTAGTCATGCTCTGTGAAAAGGGGGTTAATGCTTCTCTGTGATGCACTACACCAAGCAGGACGTCGCATAACTCTGGATCCATACCGTCCATTTAACACTTAAGCTGCTGAATAAATGAAACGCAACTTTCTACTCAATACTAAAACCCCAAACACTGCGGTTTCAAAGTTGATTTCACCGGCAAGAAAATACCGTATCGGACAGTGTAGATCAAAGATCAGACTGCACGTTCTGTGCAGTCTGATCTTTGATCTACACTGTCCGCAAAAAGTCAGTGGATCGCGATCAGCAGCTTAAGGGTTAATCTAAAATCGACTGACACTAGAGGTAGAATGGTCCTTGAACATGCAGAAAATTTACAAATGGCAAAAATTCTCGACCCTGCGGACAGCGAAGACTGACATAGACTGATACTTTTTTTTTCCAGATTCATTAAACGCCTTTTTTTACAGCTCATGACTCATATACGTATGTTTCCATAGCTTATGGTGTACCTTAATCACTGCAATATCTCGTTTATCATGTCCTGTACTTGCAAAGAGAGTGCATCTTTTCTTCTTCTAAATTACCTCAATTATAGTTACGTGTAGATAGCAGATAAGACATACTTTTAAGCAGAATTTTACTGTACTTTGCATTTAAGGGTTAACGGCTATGGATGCACAATTGCTCTCGTTGATTAACTTTTGACTTCAACAGTTTTATATGCATTTAGATCATTTCACATGAAAAAACAACTTGAACAAAGGATCAGCATATATGGATGCTATGTAAAAAGGGTGTTTAACGCATCTTTGAAATGCACTATACAAAGCAAATAGTTCCATAGAATAGACCCATTTTATCTATAGACAAGCTGAACCACAGGGTAAAATGAGGTTTTGACGACTCTGAGGAAAAACCTTTTGAAAACATTGTGAGAAAAGAAGAAATGCTGGTAACCAGCATTTCGACAATGTTTTCTACCTCTTCGAGGACAAATACCATCATCTGAAAACCATTTGAATTGTTGTAAATTCCTTCAGTACAAGTCTAAAATTTTGCCGTGTGGTAAAGGGTTAACATGCAGAAAATTTACAAAATATTGGGGTAAATAGAGAAATTGGAGGTTTTGAGCAAAATCCTTGTTTGTAAAACTGTTTTTTTTTTTACCTCTCTGCAAAGGCCACTAGAAATAATTATGTCCACATAAAATTAAAGATTCAAGAATAAATTGTACAATAACCTCGAATTTTTTTTCAAAATAGACCTAAGTTACCATAAATGCGTCCAGACGAAAGAGTAAAATAATTAGAAAGCATTGCGAGAAGGGAGAAATCCTCCAATCTTTCCTCATTTCCCTCTGCAGTGCATGATTTAGTAATTATTGTATACTCCATAAATCATTATATAAACTGGTACATCAAAAAACGTACTCCAAAGTTCCCAGGAAACCACGATGTACGAGAAAATAATGATAGGGCAAGAAATATTTCATGGTTATATTAAAGATCCATATAAATTGAGCCTATTCTAATCATGATGAAGACTTTTTTCTTGGCTTAACCCTTTCCCAAACAAGCCCTGGTTTTCACGTGTCTGCAGTGCAAGTCTTTTGAAAATACTGTGGAAAAAGGAGGAATTGCTCGTAACGAGCAATTTCTCCTTTTCCCACAGTGTTTTCTACCTCTTTTGATAACTTCCTGCCATTTTCATCAAATTTAAAATTGTCGTCTGCAAACTCTTTCAATTTGGACCAGTCCAAAATTTGTCATTTGGGAAAGGGTTGAAACTACCCTGTTTGTACTCAGAAAAAAATCTCGACATAGAAACCCTTCAGCGCTAAAGGTGAAAAAAAGGGGGCTTTTGCAGATGCAAAGATCAACATCAGACTGGACAGAACCTGAGGTCTGGTCTTGTATCTATACCATGCGTTTGTTTTATCAAAGCCCGTAAGATAAAAACATTTCAGAGTTTCAGAGAACTGAATTTTCAGCCGTCGAGAGAGCCTGGTTTTATATACATGTATTAGGCGCTGAAAGAACTAGTGAAGAAAAATGATAAGATATTAACTGTGTGAAACCCCCAGAATACATACCAATGCTAACACCATTAACACCAAAATTATGTCCTCAATATCTTTCTAGGTATGCATGTATTTTTTATCTACAGTTCTTACACCTGTTGCATACGTGGCATGTTGAAATTACACCTAATGAGGACGTATTTTAACAAAATTATCTTAAAAATGCCTCCCGTTAGGCACCGTGCTTACGATCCCCCCTCCCTATATTTCTGCGATGCCAAAGCCAAATTTATAGCTGCTTTTGTTGAACATTAACACCAAAAAACGCTCTGCACAGAACGTCCAGTCCGATCTTGTGATCTGCAGCCTCTGATATTCTGTGAAACCATCAAATTTTATGAAACGTCTATTGATTTCAGCCTGGCATCTCTAGTATTCCCGTGGTTCGCTGGTTTAACTTGTAAACGGATTTGTCTCTAATGTCTCTTGCCTATGCCCTCGTCACACCAAACTAGTACTTAGAACGTCTTACCCCGTCCTAACAAACTCGTAAAACGGGTTGCGGTCGGGGTAGAACGTGTAATTTTGGCTTAATAATGCCAATATTGCACCACGTCGTAACACGTCCCTAATAGGATCGAAGTACGGCAGTTCCGTTTGTAGTATCCTACGTCCATCTCGCTTTAAGTACGCTGTCACTCCGTCTAATTACAGGACGGGATGGAAGGCAAAAAATTTTGAGCAGGCTCAAAGTTCTGGAGCACCCTTCCCGTCCTAGCCCGTCCATGAAGTTCGTAAACAGATCGTAAAAGGTTGCTACTACGTCCGCTCCGTTCGAACACAGCTTGAGTCCGTTTGGCAACAATTTTCGGAACGTAGTGAGAACGAGTTCGGTGTGACGGGGGTATTACGAATACTGCCGAGCAACCATCTCTGTCAGCAGTCGAAGCCGGGTTTCTGGATTTCTGCAAAACCACTGAGCTACTTAGGAACTAGTTTGTGCAATAGATATCGTGCTTAGCTACCAAACCACTCAGACAATAGGAGATAATGATCTAGGACAAAAACGATCCCTCCCCGGAATTGTAATGGCTCTGCGAATTATTGTTCAATTTGCAGTAGCCATTTAGTTAGTAAATGAATTCGTGGTCAATTTCATCACATAATCCTTTGTCAAACAACCCCATTCTATTATGAACCCGAATGACAAGAATTTTGAAAACATCGTAGGAAAAGTGGGCTATGCTGGTAACCCAGTATTTTCTGCTTTTCCCAGTTTTCAAAGTTTTCTAGCTTTTCTAAGACAGATTGAATTATCTAAACCTCATTTTCTCTGACGTCTGTAAACGCCTTCAATATTTTGATATGAAATTTTGCAATATGGTATTTAAAGTTAGGCATGCGCACGAGATAAAACTCACAGAAAGGTATTTAATCTAAATGTTTCCTTGTGAATTACTAATGCCTTCAATTTACTGTACAATAACACTCGATTATTCGCATTATTTCCAAATGTTTGCTTTGACGAACCACTGGGAGCCCTTTGAACGCCAAAAAGACAAAGCGGGTATGCTAAAACTGGAAAAAAGAGCTTGAATACCTAATTTGTTTCAACTGAAATGCTGGTTTTGCCATAAGATTTTGCAGCATGGAGGATAGTGTAGATCAAAGATCAGACTCCAAGTTTTGTGCAGCCTTATATTGATCTACAATGGCCGCTAAAGCAACAGTTGCTCCAGTCACTTTAAGGGTTGCAAACGGTTCAGCAGAAGTTACCAAAGTAGTATAATTAGACCCGAAATTGCTAAGCGTGACTTGCTGGCTTTTTGCGGACAGTGTAGATCCAAGGTCAGACTGCACAGAACGTGCAGTCTGACCTTGGATCTACACTGTCTGATCAGGAGATATCTTCCCCCGCAAAATTATCTTTGAAATAGCAAAGGTTGGGGTTTTCCTACTACATAATATCCTACCCTAATCCTTTATCAAAAAATCCCAACGATCTAGAAGAATAAGGCTTTGAAAACATGGTTGCAAAGGAGAACAAGCTGGCAACAGCATCTTGTCCTTTTCCTTAAATGTTTTTTTCCCTCTTTTTAGACAAAATTTAATCATTTGAGCCATATTCCATTTGTTGTTTGCAAATGCTTTCAATATAGATAAGCCTAAAGTTTTATCATCTTGTAAAGAGCTGCTTATAGTTACTGCAAGGCTTTTTCGTCTAAAATGTGTCATAAAACCATCGACAGTACTGATCAAAGATCAGTGTGCCTCGAATGTGCAGTCTGATCAGGATGCAAATGGATAACTTGTTTGTCTCTTTTTCGCAGTTCTTTTCACTTCAGCTTTAAAGGGCAGGCACGTGATCGACTGACAGATGTTTACGAAATTCCAGTTATTCTCTGCTGCTATGTTTTCAAGTTAAGTTACATTATCAATATCACCAGAAATCGCATAAAGACACGATGCAGCGTATAATATGTACATGTATCTAAAGTCCCTGATAGTGTTTTTATAACCGTATCAAATTCTCTGAATAGAAGTACGGAATTTCGCAAACATTTCTAAGGTATTGGTATATTTTGTTCTAGAATTTTCAAGCAATTAAACAGGATTTATCTGACAGATAATCCGGTATTTGCTTTCTTAGATTCAATGACAACAATGCATTTGTCTGCATCAGATAAGTAACAGCTATCAACCGACTGCTTATTTACTGCGTTTTGAGCTACAAATTAACCCCTATCCTGCTAAATAAGTGGCATGAAGTTTTTAAACCAATAGTAAAAACCAAAATAATGCTATTTCAAACTTATTTTCTGGAGAAAATCTCCTTGTCGGACAGTGTAGATCCAAGACCAGACTGTATATTCTGTGCAGTCAGGAACTTGTCTTTGATTGGTTTGAGAACACTGTGGGAAAAGAAGAAAATGCTGGTAACCAGCATTTTCTCCTTTTCCCACAAATTTTTCATAAAGCCTCTTCCTCGGGGCGTTAAAACTCGGGATTGTATAGTAAAGGGTTAATGGTGTGTTAAATATTGTGTCATGGTTCAAAATTTTCATTCTTTATAACATATGCATTTACAAGGGGCCGTGGTCATGAACGATTCTATTAAATGCTTAACTCAACAAATGAAGTCAATTTCAATCCTAGCTATCTGATGAGCCGAGACGTTCTGTTTCGGCAAATAGGATGTCTGATATAGGAATTAGAACTAGAACTGGATTTAAAATTGTTCGTGAATACGGATCCTGGGTCCGTATTCAACAGCATTCTTTAGAACGTTCTCAGTCTTATTCTCTAGAATCTTCTAAATTTGAAAGTAACACAACGTCTGATTGGCTAAACCATTTGGTTTAGCCAGTCAGATGTTGTATTACTTTCAAAGTTTGAAAATCTTGGAGAACAAGACAAAGAATGTTCTTGAGAACGGTTGGTGAATACGGACCCTGGCCTCTGTCTTCCTAATATGATGATAATAATTGCACACAGTATTCTATTATTCTTCGAAATACGTGCGCAAAGACCAAGGTGCATAGTGTAAATATAGACCACATGTTCTATCTGTATTTGAAATGGTGTTTATTTTGACGTTGAATAATTACTATCTACACCCAAGTTATGAGAGATATATTATTAGGAAAGAAAATGGTAGGGTTAAGAATAAACTTTTGAATTTATTTGACTTAAACTGCATAAACATGATGTATAACAAGTGACGCACGTATTTTTCGAGGGAAAATGTAATTGCTTATTGGAGAGGTCATCAGACCTCTCCAACAGTGGTGAGTTTAAAAGGCAGACTGCCTCAGGAATTACTGCCTAACTCCATGCTTTTTTGCGAAATTGTTCTGATACACAGTCTGTTTCGTCGTGGTTTTATAAATAAACCGAAATCAAAAAACTGAAGTAGGAAATAAGTAATAGTTAGACGCTGTGAAGAAAAAATTAAACGATTTGTTGTAATTTTTCATTAATCAAATAAAGCTACACACACACAAAAAAAGAATTTCGTTAAAAAAGAGAACACTGCGGGAAAAGATCACACGACTTAAAAACGTGGGAAGAAGGTCACGTGTCTGTCATGCAATGCATAAGAGGTTTCTTCTTTCTACACAGGGGCAATTATATACATGTACCAAAATATATTGACATTAAAAGCAATAAACTATTGGAAAAGATTGATGCTGACCTCTCCTGGCTTCTTTTTTTAAAGAAGCCAACTTGTCATAAATTGCTCCCATCTATGGACGTATACCATTAACGTATTTGTTGCAAAGCCATGTTTCATGACACGAGAACCAGTACAGACATGCTCTATCTCTGCATAGGCGTTTGTCCTTACCTGTATAATATATGGCACAGAGGGCAGATTATATCTCGGGGCCCGCACCTCTATTAAATATCGCGTTACGACAATGTCGTTATCGCAAATCAACAGTTTATATTGCAGAAATAGAATATCTTGTCAACAATATGAGAAAACGGATATGAAACTCCATGCTTTAATGTGCATGCATATTCTAGACCTAAGATTATTTTAGCGCTATCAGTTATACAGGAAATTAATTATGTCCAAGAACTATTCCTTGCCTGTAGACACCTGTTGTCCCCAATTACGTAATACATCATGATCGTTTGCTATACTGATGTACCTGTGCGAATCCTGTGGTTTAGAACAAAATCCGTCTGAGTAACTACCGCTAGAAAGCGATTTCTTGTTCATAAAGATTAACTAAAATGACGTGTGAATCCAATATAGTTCTTCTATAATGAACATACATGAAATAACCACCTGACTTTTCATTAAGGCCGATAAATTGACCCTTACCTGAGAAATCTTATGCTTTTACGACCTTTTTGAAAATCATGCTCTGGCATAATACGGGGCATAATACATCTCAGTGATGCATGATACCAAGCAAAGCCAACACAAAAATATGAATCCATAATTGCCAGTTTTTAATTACCAACTGAACCATGAGAAAAATTGACCAAGGGCGAAAAGTTTCGGCCCAGGTCAGCCTGCGCGAACTGCGGTACTTTTTGCGGATGCATTAAGCCACCTTTCCACAGAGGACTGTGTCAGTGCATATACAAATTGGACCAACAGACAGCAGTCCTCACTTAAAATACAATGTTCGCAATAGGTCCTAAAATTCATTTTAACTCTTATCCTGCCGTCGACGACCCTGTCTGAATTGAGCGGAGAGGTTAAATCAAGATCAGCCCGAACATACGCGCATTGTGATCATGCTCTACACTATCCGCTGCTCTTTCAGTCTCAGTCATGAAAATTCCCTTCAATTTCAAATACTTTAACAAAGCTCATATTTATCATCGTTACAAAGAGTAACTTCGGCAGAATAAGGTTTAAACATCCAAGGGTTAAATATTTAGTTTGTTGTCCTGTCTGTTGGACAACCCATTAAATAAGAAAATAATTCACTTTTCACCGAAAAGTGACTGGGGGATTTGGGACCACCCTAAGACAAAAACCTTCTAAAAATTTAAAAGAAAGGAGCAGACTGGGGCAGGTAATATCCTTTATCTGTTTGTACCTGGATAGATTTGCCTCTATTTTCTTTAACATGAAGAATAAGGATTCTCAACAATTTATCCATTATCCAACCTGCAACCAAGCATTCTGAAAAACCGTCATGAAAGAGTTTGAAAATACAACATATATGTACACTAAATACCGGGTATTCCATTAGTCGATAATGAGAAGATAACGAGGAGGAAAAAAACGGATAATGAGCTAAATGAGCAACTAGAATAACCATCACAGGTTCATATGGGTCACCGATAAGATTTACAACTATAATCTTTTCTGCTGTGATTTCCAAACCGAAACAGTCAAGATTCTGTTGAGAGGAAAACACCAGCAGTCATTTTTGAACTTCAAATCAACGGAGTCAAATATGCAGTGTATAGAAAAGATACCGGTATAATGATAATTAAAGAAACAATCAGAATGTAGAGGCACTATAATTTAAAAGAAAAGGTCGTGATGAACAGAGAAATTGCTTACAGTGCTGCTAAACGAATGCTGGCAATCATAGTGGGAAGGGGGCGGAAACATGGATATATAAATAAATCGAACGAGCGCACTGATATCACATTTTCTTTTGCTATAGGAAAAACAAAAACAACAAGAATCTAATGTCAAATGAGATTCTTTGATTAAAAAAAAAAAAAGAGACATTAACCCACGAAATCCTAGGAGCAGCGTGCCATTGCGGACAGTATCGATTCAAAGTTAGATTACTCAGGGAGATCAGTCTGATCCTACAGAATGTACAAATATTTTGATATACTGCTTAGACAGATCAGTCTGATCATGAACCCACTGAATGTACAATGCCAAATATTTTGATATGCTGCATAGAGAGATAAATCTGATCATGAACCTACAGAATGTAGAATGCCAAATATTTTGATATACTGCTTCTGAACAAACACTGACCATATTTTGAAAAAAAAAAAAAAACCGAAAAAAAGTGCGCCTCTCTGGAAAAAAGTGAGTTTGATGCAATCTCGAAATGCATTATACCAAGCAAGTCATCACATAAGAAACACTTGTGTAACAGTCGACTGAATCATGAGGTAGAATTGAACTTTTAAACAACAAAAAGTTTCGATTCATGTCAGCTTGCGAAGTCCGCGCAGACTGACATGGGTTAATACTTTTTGCAGATGCTTTAAACCCCCTTTCTCAGAGCGTGGCTCACATGTTTTTCTTCTGAAACCACAGCTGATTCTCTGATGTTAATCTCCACTCTATGTATTGATCCTTTTAAGGATTAATCATACATACGATTCAATTAACAAGCACATGATGTGATATTAAGGCGTGTGAAATTTGATCCAACGTGCTATGACGCAGATCAAACTATAAATACTAATTATTTTAAAAACATATCTCATGAGCCTTATACAATTACACTGGGAAAATATTCAGAGAAGTGAGAGTGTTTACAGTGAGAGCGCTACTGTTCGAGGAATCAGCGATACCAAAAATGCAGCGGAAACTGTAGATCCCCTTGCTGTTTCAACGAGAAATTTAGCCTCTTTCAGTCATGTTCTGCTGAAGAAAGAAAATCGACCAGACCAACCTCTTTTTGATTGTCAAAGGTTAAAGGAAAGCTTTAGGGAGTAAAAGGATATCAAAGAGAAAAGAAGAAGCCAGACAGGTGTTGGTCTACCTTATTTGTACAATAAACATCAATAGGTCAAGGTTCTCAAGGATCATTTCCGGGATTAAATGTCCAGTACTGTTACCACACGTAATACATAAAAAAAGATATGAGCCATGCACTGTGAAAAGGGGCTTAATGCATCTGCGAAACGTATCGACCCAGGCCAGCCTGCGCAGTCCGCGCAGGCTGACCTGGGCCGGAAGTTTTCGCTATTGGTAAAATTTCTGTATGTCAAAGGACCAGTCCGCTTTGTGACACAGTCAGTTGTTCGATAAAATGGACTTTATGGATCCACGATCATGTGATGATGTGCTTGGTTTCATGCATCACGGAGATGCATTAAGCCCCCTTTTGCCAGAGCATGGCTCATATGTATCAAGGAAAGAAAGATACAAAGACAACCAATTTCCATCCGTTGGAGGTAAAAAAGATGATCAGTCGAAGCCAAGGACACTTGATCTTTTGAACAAACTGGGGAAAAGTGCTGGAAAAGGAGCAGTTGCTCTTCTTGTAGAAATTTTCACACTGTTCTATAGAAAGCCTTTCTCTGCTTTTGAAAGCAAGCAACATGTTTAGACTGACAATGCCTAAAGGGTGAAATAGAAAAAAAAAAAGATGAATATATATAGCCAATTGAGGTAACCTGATTAGCGGCGTTGTGTAACCGATGGCTGGAACTATATCGATATTTTCTTTGACGTCATTTAGCATGTCTTCCGTATCTCAACTATTCATTAATTGTATGCCCGGCTGGTGGAAAAAAGACAGGAAGGTTCTACGTTCTTGAACATAGAGAGAGGGGTAAATCGAGGTTATAGATAACATTTTGAATGTATGAAATAGTGTTCTTTTTAATAATTTTAATATTCTTAAGTGTCCATAATTAACAGACAAATCTGAGGTCAGTCTTTTTTTCTTACGTAGAAAACGCAGCAGTCCCACTGTGTACTCACAAATAGAAAGTGAAATCTACATGCTTACATTGTTTACAGTCCTTCGAGATTCGTACATACGGAGACGGAAATCAATATATTTTGTTCAAAACAAACAAACAACAAAACACTATTTTAGCAATTTATTGTATAACGATTGCTTAAAGCATGCCCCGGTTTCTGGAGCGTCCCGTAGAGTGCTTCATATTTCGGATTAGTTACACGGAAATAGTGATCTATTTGCAATTCGCAGCATTTCTTTCCGACTTCAGAATAATAGCTTCATTTGGATGTAGAAGTTACCAAAACAACATTTAATTAAGTCCGTTCACGCTTAAGGTGTTTCATACGTTTTTGTTTATTAATCGGGGAAAGGCAATGACGTAAATACATATTAAAAAGCTTTGGTACTACATTTTAGCGGGGCTCTATGAATTGGTGGTTTAACCCTTTACCAAACGACAATTTTGGACTGGACCAAATTAAAAGTATTTGCAGACGACAATTAAAATGTGGGTCAAATGATAGAATTTGTCTTTGATAAGATTGATAACTGTGGGAAAAGTAGAAAATGGTGTTTTCAAAAGGCTTCTTTCTCAGGGTCGTTAAAACTCGGGACTGTGTTAGAGAGTTAATGCATCTGCAAAAGATATCGACTCGAGTCAGCCTGTGCATTCCGCGCCCATTTTACATCCCGATTTAGCCGGGTTTTACACAAAAGGGGTCCACATTAACCCTTTGGCTGCTTATCGCGACTCACTGACCTTTTGCGGACAGCGTAGATCAAGATCAGACTGCACAGAACGTGCAGTCTGATCTTTGATCTACACTGTCCGATGAGGAGATATCTTCCCTCCAAAAATCCTTTTGGAACAGGAAAGTTTTGGGGTTATACTATCGGCTTGAAAGTTTCATTTCTTTTATTCAGCAGGATAAGGGTTAAGCCATGACTTGCTTGGCGTGGTGCGTTACGAAGATCCATTAACTCTTATCCTACTAAGTAACTGAAATGAAACTTTTAAGCCAATGTTAAAAGAAACAAAATGTCGGTATTTTAAAGTTATGGGGGTTGGGGGAAAGATCTCCTTATCGGACAGTGTAGATCCAAGATCTGTGCAGTCCAGTCTTGATCTACACTATTCGCAAAAGGTCAGTGAGTCGCACTTAGCAACCTAAGGGTTAAACTTCATTTTCCGTAGAGCCTCTTACTGGTTTCTTGACTCCATTAGCGTAATTTAAATATGAGCCATGCTCTGTGAAAAGGGGGTTTAATGCAACTCCGAAAAGTATCGAATCAGGTCAGCCCGCGCAGGCTGACCTGGGTCGAAACTTTTCGCTATTGGTCAATCTTCTGTATGTCAAAGGACCAGTCTACCTAATGATACAGTCGATTGTTAGATGTAATGGATTTTATGGGTTCCTTATACATGTGATGACTTACGTGGTACGATGCATCACGGATATGCATTAAGTCCCCTTTTTCTAGAGCATGGCTCATATTTCTGACGGTGTTGAACAAGATAAAACAACGTAGAACTTGCATTCTGATTTTTCCTGTTCCTGAATTCTTTTCCACTTATGAATATAGGTTGTACATAATAGAGTTGGGTTCGTCGAAAGAAAGCCCGTATAGTAGTGGATTTTAAAAGCGTCAAATTGCTGTGGAATTCCCCTGAGAAGGTCTTTAACCCTTTCACCGCACAATGCCGCCTTTTAACGCCCCTGGGAAAGACGCCTTCGGAAAACATTGTGGTAACCAGCATTTTCTCCTTTTCCCGCAATGTTTCCTACCCTGTCAAAGAAAAATTGCACCATCCGAGCCACAATGAAATTGTCGTCTGCAGATGCCTTCAATTTGGACAGGGCTAAAATTTTGTCGTGCGGTAAAGGGTTAAAGTGCATTTAAGAAGACGAAATCTTGCAGTTTGGGAGGCATTCGGGTCAAATATATACAGATGAATGGCTGATAGTTTTACTTTTCAATGGTGTTACACTCTCCGCAAAGCATCATGTCCTATCTGTTTACCAAACGACTGAATTTTAGACTTACCGAATCTGAGAGAACCTGCAGACGAAAAATTGAAAACGGTTCAAGCGACGATAGGTATCTTAAATAAAATTAAACATTTTGGGGAAAAATATGGTTTGCAACATTTTCTCCTTTCGTAACCAGCATTTTCGCCTTTTCCCCCAAATCCTTCAAAAGCCCTTTTTACGACCGTTTGGAAAAGGGTTAAACAACATCGATGTGCTTAGCTCTCTACCAAACGACAAAAGTCAACTTATGTAGAGAAAACCTTACTATCTCCTACAAATGAAGACCTTCAAATTCCCTTAACTCTTTACCAAACGACAAAATTTTAGACCAGTCCAAATTGAAAACTTTTTGCAGACGACAAAATAAATGGAACGGAAAAATTGAAATTTGTGTTGGGAAGGGTAGAAAACATTGTGGGAAAAGGAGAAAATGCTGGTTACCAGCATTTTCTCCTTTTCCCACAATGTTTTCAAAAGGCTTATTTCTTAGGGTCGTTAAAAGTCGAGATTGTGTGGTAAAGGGTTAAAATATGTAATGGCCTCAAGATGGCTGACCTCAACTCATGAATGATGATACAGTTCTCGAATGAAGGCAGTGATTAGAGAATTATCTTTGGAATGGTACTTTCTGCACAATTATTTTTTTCATTTTGCACACGACCTGGATAATGGAACTTAGACAGAAACTCACTTGTTTGAAAGAAAATAAGCCCGGTATGAACGTTCTTTTGAAAATGTGGAAGTAAGGAGCGGGGAGAGTTAAGAAAGCTCAGGATACCCCTAAAGGTTTAACCCTTTACCACACAATCCCGAGTTTCAACGACCCTGGGGAAGAAGCCCTTTGAAAACATTGTGGGAAAAGGAGAAAATGCTGGTAACCAGAATTTTCTCCTTTTCCCACTAGGTTTTCTAACCTATCAGAGACAAATTTCATTATTTGAGCCACATTTGAATTGTGGTCTGCAAATGCTTTGAATTTGGACAAGTCTACATTTTTGTCGTGTGGTAAAGAGTTAATAGGAATCTAAGGGAACGTTAGATGTATTTAAAAATACGTCTTCTTTTTTATTAAACCTTCTCTCTCTTGCATTTTTCTTCACCCCTATCCTGCTTAGTAAGTCAAACGATACCTTCAAGTCGATAGTAAAAACCCAAATGTTGCTATTTCAAAGGTTTTCGGACAGTGTAGATCCAAGATCAGACTGCACTTTCTGTGCAGTCTGATCTCGAATCTACATTGTCCGCAAAAGTTCCTTGAGTCGCGCTTAGCAGCCTAAGGGTTAATAGTCTGTAAAAAGGCTTGTAGTGTCTAAACTTAGATAGTCGGTCTGTATCTGACTTTTTTTTAAATTTCGTACAGACATCCAAGCATTTCAGTCTTTTGAAGTCCTGACCTATCTAAAAGAAGGATACTTTTTTAACAACTATATTGTTGTTTCTTAAACAGAAGGGTCCCGCATGCTCTGCATGCAATTAGGTGCAAGAAACACACATTCACGCGAGATGTGTGCGGTGGGATTGTTTTACCTTGCGTGCATCACGACAAGCTACTTATTACAGATGTTTAAATAAGCGGGTAGAGATGATGTACAGAGCGTTTCATGTTATTTATTTGTGTTGTCAGTAGACATGAAATAGGTGTTTAATCAGGAGACTGAACGCCATCAATCCCAGTTCATCAGAATTACTATCGCACCTGTGCTTAATGACTTCACTATCAAAGTATCGGTCTATCACTGAAGTATATTAACTTATTTGCAACTGTAAATACATAAATTTGACTGTTTTTGAAGAGCTGAAATACATACTCTTAGGAAAAAGAAGGTAGTCATGGCTGAGTAATCCAGTTATGAATGGCGTTGGTCCGGGCCTATAATCAACAACTATTCTTAATAACATTTTTTTGTCTAATTGACAATGATTTTCTACATTTGAAAGTAACACAGTTTCTAATTGGCTATACCCAATGATAGTTTAGCCAAACAAAGTTCGTGCTACTTTCTAATTCTAGAATTCGACTAGGTATGGCATTTAGAATATTTGGTGAATACGGCCTCTTTTCTACTCCTTCTATAAAACCTACTAAGTTAATCGATGGCGGTTTAGTGTTAACCCTAAGAAATCGAAGAAGATTTGGGTGTTTTTGGATCTTGTACTTCTCGGATCTGAGAGCATTCATAAACAATCGGATCCTAGATCTTCCAAGAAATTTCAGTATTTTTTAGACTCTGGTGAAATAATCAATCCTTTTAGCAGCCTGAAAATCAACGAGGGTGTTTATGTCTTCCTTGGCGTTGTCAAAACATGGGAGTGTTTGTTAAACAGCTAAACGGTTGGCTTCGTTTAAACCAAAACTTATCAAAGTGACGCAGAGGAGAAAAAAGTAAAGGAAGTATTCTGAATGCTTTGAAAAAACGTTAAAGAAAGTAATCTTCTCTACAAGCAGATGTCCCCTTCCATATGTCTTCAAAAGCCGTCTACTGAAGGTGTATGAATCGCTTTTTGTATGCTAGTGATTGGTGAAATGTATAGTAGGCCCAAACGCAAGTATATCTAGGCCAGTAAACATCAACCATTCTCAAGAATATTCTTAGTCTTATTCTCTAAATTTTCTGAATTTGAAAGTAACATTACTTCTGATTTGCTAACTATTTGGTTTAGCCAATCAGAAGTTGTGTTACTTTCAAATGTAGAAAACCTTGAAGAAATAGACAAGGAATGTTCTTAAGAATGGATGTGTGCATACGGACCCAGATTTGCTCAAAGTAGGATCAGTTCGATCAGAACTGTACAATGCTATTTGTCGATGAGAAAGGCAAAAAGAACGCAAACAGGTTGAAAAAGAATCTAAACTAAAAAAAAAAAACATTCTGAAGACAAGTCTCGCAGGTATAGTGGATCTCCTAAAATTCAAATGTCCTTTTACGTTTCTCGATTATAAATTCATCGTACGTAAGATGTTCTTTCTTTCCCATGGAAACAGATTACTTGACAATTTCCCGCGCAACGACATTTAGAGCTGTTTAATGCCATGCGAAAAGTAGTTTTCTGTCTACCTTCTGGTATTTGTCCGCGGTTAATTCTCAAGTGTGTTCTATTGATTTTTGAGTTTAGCTCTTAGCCAAACGACCTAAGTTTAGACTGGTGCAGTTTCAAAGTATTTGCAGACGACAATTTAAATGTGATTTAATTGATGGGATAAGACAATGAAGGTTAGAAATCATTGTGGGAAAGAGAGAAAATGCTGTTTACTAGCATTTTCTTCCGTACCTACAATAATTTCTAAAGCCTTCTTTTATAGGGTCGTTAAAACACTAGATTGTGTCGTAAAGAGTTAACACATTACCGAGCAAATTCGAGTGCGAGTTTGATCACCTGATGTTGCCTGCTTTCCAAAAACATTGCTGAAATGGTAGCAGTTGCTTATAAAAGCTCCTTTTGTCAAAGAATGTGTTTCATTTCGATTAAAAGTAGACACCTGTCTTTCTTTGAAGGTCTCTCCGTTTTCTAAACTGCACGTCAGCGATACATTTCATAATACTAGTATCGTGATGGGTAAGTTCCACAAGATTTCTACAGATAAAACTCCTATACATCTTACACAGGGGACACGATGGCAAATTTTCAGCTTTGTTTTATGTGATTCACATTGATTTTTTTAAGACTTTAAACCCTTTATTATCTTAGAAAAATACCCTCAGAGCATTTAAGATTCAACACATCAACCTCTTTTTAACCGTAAATTGAATCTTTCGCTGTCAAAGAAATATATATATCCAAGGTTATATAGAACCCTAACAGTAGTTTTTCGCATCATTTTTGACCAGGTAGTGGAAAGTGTAGATTCAGGATCAAATTGCACGTTCCGTGCAGACTTCTTTTGATCTACGCCGTCTGCTAGTTCTTTAAGTCGCCATTCATGTAGTAAAAGAAGTAGCCTGCTCTATTAAAACAAAGTTCAACTTTGAATTCATGACACATTACCGTTAAAATGTCTCGTCGCAATCGTCGGGAAAAAGGATCTTAAGAGGAACACTGTACATTGAATGACTTGTCTGTGGTATGTGCCTTGAGAAATCATAGTAATTCATTTTCTTCTTCATTACTTACACCCTTTTGTCTTGCATTAAAAGAAAATTGATTTCAGTACCTTTTATACTTTGATTGTTGCTCGTTTCTAGCTGTTTAAGTATTCAATTGCATTTGTTACATGCTTAGAATGGATCTATGGGTAGCTTGGAAAGAAGTCGAGTCATAAAAGTAATAACAGACGTAGTGGAAGCTTAAATCAGCGGTCGTATTTAGCGTTCTAAATTCGACACTTATTCTTAATTCCAAAACTAGCCGTTCGATCAGATGAAACAGACCATCAAAACCAATCACATGCCATGAGCGTTTGGAATTACAGTTGGGAAAGCAATGTATTTACATTGGAGGAATTCATATGAACGCGAGAGAATGATATTTTCTATAGAGTAAATTCATGAAAAGCTACCCCCTAAAATGCGTTTGTATTCAACACTTATTAGAAAGACGAAAGGAGATGCTGTAAAAAAATCCGAATCCTCCCAAGATGATACGAGAGGCTCCAGCTGTAGGCTTACGTAACGGATGCTGACATCCGCATAATTATAATGATTTAAGTACAATGTAAAAGTGCTGGCATAATGTAAATATTAAGCAACAACTCTTTACCTGACATAACGTTTCATTTTGACCGTACCAAAAGCATTTGGTCATGGCATTTTAAGGAATTTTATGGATCCGTGAATTTATGTTGACTTGTTTGGTATCATGCGTCACGAAGATGCAGTAAGTCCTCTTTTGCCAGATCACCGCTCAAATGTAGGTAAAGGCCACAAAGGTTTTGTCCTTATGTCATATGTTTTATCGTTACCAAACGACAACATCGTAGACTTGTCCAAACCGAAAGAAACTGCAGACGACACAATTGAAATCAGTACAATTGAGCTGCAGTTCCCTGATAAGGTAGAAAACATTTTGGAAAAAAGGAGAACATACTGATTACCAGCATTTTCTCTTTTTACCACAATGTTTCCAGAAGCCTACTTCCTAAGGGTCGTTGTAGCACGGGATTGTTTAGTAAAGGGTTATTTACACTAAAATATCAATGTTACATACTTATATTGTGTTTGATGTTTGTTCTGCCCTCAGTTATCGAGCCATATGAAAGAAGAAAATTAACGCTAGTAAATTTTATCCGGAAAATTGAGAGTTGATTGTGTATTGTGGTCGCACGTCCATAATGAATCTTGAATCACGAAGCTGGCCTGGTTATGCCTTAATGTTGTAGGCTTTTTATAGATAAATCTGATGTTAGTCTGTTCCGTGCATACAGTACAGAAGAGGTGAAGATATATCGGTTATAGAAGGATAATGTTATAAGAGCTTGTACTGGGGTACTGCACTGTGCATTGATTTGTTTTTGAATGATGTTGCGTAACATATGGCGGTGTGTAGTCATGTAACGCTCATGAAATTTTATGTTCATTTATAATACACAAAAACGTTTGATTAACCTTTACCAGGGGCGCAAAACGTAGTTGCGTAAAGTTTGCAAAAAACAATTTTGCAATAAAACGACATCAGAGGCCTACAATATAGCTTCTACAGGATTTCTGGGGGAGGCCCTCCAGACCCTCCTGGGAAATCGCCCTCCTTTCTCGGCACTTTACACCGCCGATAATACATTCCGTATTACCGTTGCATATACTTTATTTTGGGCTAGCTACGCCCCTGTTTACAACACAACCCCTACTTTCAACGACCCTGAGAAAGAAGGCATTTTGAAAACATTGTGGGAAAAGGAGAAAATGCTAGTAACCATGTTCCCAACCATGTTTTCCACTCGTTCTAAGACAGTTACCATCATTTGAGTAACAACTGATATGTCCTCTGCAAAGACTTTTAACTTGGAAAGGGCTTAAATTTTGTTGTGTGGTAAATAGTTAAGGGTTTGGGAAATATGTGAACAAGAAACGTTTTCATCATGTTCTCATAAGTTATAGCGTTAGTCATTCACATTGTCATATGTTTTTGCAATGTTTTTGTTGTGGAGTGCACCTGGTGCTCGAAATGCTTTTCTTTAGGGTGCACTTTTCTGCTGTAACTTATGTCTTTATTAATCAATTTTATATTGTAGGTAAATGCCCCATCTTTATTAGACACCTTTTATGTTTCTTGATAACTTCCGCTCGCTGACCAGGCGACTTTCGGATATGTCAGATACTAGCGTAGGCGATAAAAGCGAACATCATTTGAATGAAAGGAAACTTCCTTTCCTGAATTGTATGGAAAACAGAGTAGGAAAAAAAAAAAAAAAAACAATCACTTCAAACAGGCATTAGCACATTTCCCAGCATAGTTTCCAAAACGTGTTTTCTGCAGGGACGCAAAAGCGGTAATTGCGAGGTAATGGTTTACATAACAATGCAGCAATAGTGGCTTTCAAAAGTTCACCCTTGCTCATTGAAACCAAAATTATATTCTCGGACCAGATATTTTTTTCAGCTGCTAGCAGTAGAGAAGATAACCATGGATTTTCAGCCATAAGTATAGCTGAGATTAAAGCGTCGTGAGCTGAAACTTTTATTCAGAACAATAAACTATAAGCCAATACTTCTTGGAAACGAATAGACGTTTCCGTGATTTCACGCAGACAACATCTGACAATGAACCTACGACTATTGCTACGCAAAAGCTTAAGAATACTGTTAGGCCAATCTCTCTGTTTGGGCTGGATAAAACAAACAGAAAACGAACAAATGCAACAACAGCAAGGTCCAGAGTGTACATTTACCTATAAATCTTCATCCCAGACTGAAACTCAATAAGAATCGGCGCAAATTTATTCATGTCTAACTGCTAAATAGATCAAATGATTTTTTCATCCAGTAATAAAACATAACTATTGTGATTTTCAATGTAAAGATCAAGCCGCTCTAGGGAAGATGTTTGAAGAATTGGTACGGTCGTAACTTTTAGGAGCTCAGAAACTCACATTTTTTAGGGCTAAATGCATTTGCAAAAAGTATCGACTCATGTCAGCCTGCGCAGTCCGCTCAGGCTGACATGAACCGAAACGTCAAAGTTTGCTTTTGGTAAAATTTTCTGCATGTCAAAGGACCAGTGTACCTCATGATTCAGTAGGCTGTTATACAAAGTGGATTTTAGGGATCCATGATAATGTGATGACTTGCTTGGTAGGTTGCATTACGGAGATGCATTAGGTCCCCTTTTGCCAGAGCATGGCTTAAATACAGAGAACTTTCCGTCATTATGATAGAGATGTAACAATTTCATAGCTGGGTTTTGTCAGAAGAGTTTACGACAGACATAAAAATCAGAACGCTCTTTTCGTGAAGACTGATCTTGACTTTCATATTATGCCATGACGACTAAATTTGCGCTCGGTATTTCAAGGGTTTTAATGACTAAATGTCTTGTCCTTGCAAAACTAGGACATGACGAGATAACAATCAATGTCTTTGCACTAGGAAACTCTTTTAGAAATGTCAGCGATATCATATGAATCAAATAAACTTATGTCTAACTCTCATACTAAGCACTAAACTATCTGCAATAAGTGGCTTAGATATGTGCTATACTCTGTGAAAAGGTGGTTCAACGCATCTGCAAAAAGTATCGACTAAGTCAATCTGTTCAGTCCACACAGGCTGACCTGGGTCGAAACTGTTTGTTATTGATCAATTTTCTGCATGTCCTAGTACCATTCTACCACATGATTGAGTCGGTTGTTAGACAAAATGGATTTCATGGATCCATAATCATGTGATGACTTGCTTTGTATAATCACAGGCCTTTGAAGCTCCATTGGTCTGTTACGGAACACTAACATTTTTCTTGGTTGATCATCGAATACTTGCGAATTGGTGCATCGCCTGTATATCAGGGAATACTCAAATTTTCATTTGCATCGTTACTATAAATAGCACATTGGCGACTGCCTCTATGTTGTATATGATAGGACTTATATATAATAATAATCTCTGTTGTATATATAATAAGTCTTATTATATACAATATAGAGGCAGTTGCCAATGTGCTATTTATAGTAACGGTGTCCGATAAGAAAAATTCCGTTGTCCGGTAATAGACCAATGGAGTTCCAGTGGCCTATGGTATAATTCATCACGCTGATACATTTTACCCTTTCTTGCCAGAGCATGGCCTATATGTATTGGGGACATGACAGTCCTAGTATGCAGTACTTATTCTAAGAAAGAGTCCTTTTTTTGGGGGGGGGGGGGGTTTGAACAGGCTTATAACCGAATTACTTGGTTATATTGCTCCATTAACGCGTTTAAAAAGTAGATCTAGATAAATAAAAACTCTTATAGCATTCTAGGTGGTGTCCATGACAAATGCGAGCAGAGTTTGAAACTAATTGCCTGGACATTTCCTCCCAGACTAGAAAGAATCTAAACTAATCGTATAGTATATTAGTTCTATTAGAAATGAAAACCTTTTCCAACCGAAGGATAATTTTTGAAAACGGCAAACAGTTAATTTTTTCGGCTCACTTTCTTGAACAAATGAAGGGTTTTTGCCATTTACCATTTATGTGATAAATAACTTAACTAGATCGGAAAAAGGGCTTGATCATGGCATTTGACCAATTTTACCACAATTTCTATCTAGATATTGCACAGTAACTGTAGAGTAAAAATCGGAATTCACTCTCAATGCAGTCTAAAATAGATCAACACCCTGCGTAAAATTACCTCACGTCGTACACAGCATTTTCAGGTTAAAATAAATCAACATGTTTATTAGGCATACCCTAAATTCCTTTCCTGACTTCAAGTAAAGTTTGAGTAAGAATCTGGCTTCTGATGGGAAACATGTGTACATGTTCTCCCTATAGAAAAAAAAGGCAGGTATATGTATATATAAATTAGATTTGTAAACCCCCTAGACCAGTAGGAAGTCTATGATCCGATGTTGCTAGATCTGTAAATATTTATGGGCTACTTTAAAGACCCAATAGCGGCAAAAATAACAATACAGGTGCTAAAATGCATTTGAATTTAAATCATACTATTCAAAAGTATGGAAAATATTGGTAAGATGACAATCTGTTATTGTGTGGTCGTGGACCGACCACACAATAACAGATTGTCATCTTACCAATATTTTCCATACTTTTGAATAGTATGATTTAAATATATAGTAAGTTGGACACTGTTAGTCGCTGGCAGATAAATGAATTTTAAAATCAGGCAAAAAATAAACAATTGATATAGAGCAACTTTTAACTTAGTTTTACAATTACTATCTCTGCAGATGACTAAAACTTGGACCGACCGTACAATGCTGCTCGCTAACAGAACATTGCTTTTGTTGAGTGTATCTGTTTTCATATGGCGGTAATGTTATGGTCTAATTGTGGATAGAACATTTTTGTTTGCAGTTCTTGATATCACACATATTGCAGCCTCTGACAAAACATTCATAAGGTACAAACTCATATTTATAATTAAAAAACGATTGCAATTCTAGCAGAGCGAAGCTTTAAGTCGCTACTCAACTGAAATTTTCAAACAGTGGGGATTACTGTCAAACTGCACGTTCCTTCGATATACACTGTCCTGTACGTTCAGATAGTTACGACGAAAAACGAACTTTAAAATCGCAGTGTACGGGATTTTACTATTTATTGTCATGCAGTATTTGGTGACTGGGGGGGGGGGGGGGGGGGGTTTGGTTCACATTTGAACCTGGCAATAGTCTAGCAATGGCTGGTCTAAAAACCGTGTGGGTCTGGGTGTATCATATATTTCAAGGCTTTTGTCGCTCTTTTTCAAAGAAAAAGAAAATAATTTTATTGCGTGCTATTTGTGGATATAAATCTTAAATCTGTCGGAACATCGAACTTTGTTCTGCAAGAAAACTAGATTTACAACATATTGTTTCTCCCTTTCCACAATTATCTTCAAAGAAGACATTTTCTTGTCTTCCGCTAATTAAAATCAACCGCTTTGAGTGAAAACAGTAGTTTTTTTGTACCTGTCATCCGCTTTTCTCGGCACCTATATCTTTTTTTTTTCGAACAAGCGCGTGCATATAACATATTACAGCATGAAAGCACGCCCTTTTCGTCTTGTTACAAAAGGCCTTTGTTTTGAAAATCTTGCTTCAGAATGAGCAATTGCACATTTGCGGTAAATTTTCTATTTTCTCTATTCGTTTTTGCATGTATTCATGTATCCTACTCAACCCTAATTCATAAGTGTTATCCACAATTAACAAAGATGTTTTTTAGTCGTCTTCAACAAAAATACTTCAGGACAAAACTATGAAATCAATTCAGAACATGAAACCATTTATTAACAGACCTCTTGATTTACTTTAATTAACTATCTTACGAAGCTAAATATTAGCTGCAGTCTGTATTCCTGTGCCATACAGTTACGCAATAACCATATCAACAGACAAGTTTTCAAGTTACCAAAAACTGAATGAAGAGCTTATTTTCAAACTATCGCAATGTGTTAATTTTGACAATTTAATGACGGTAATAGAATTTGATTGTAGAAGGTGCTGTGAAATTAACACATTTTGCATACGAACTGAATGGGAGCAAACATTTAGCTTACATAATTTCTTTTATTACCTAGTTGCGACACTATTAGACAACATGTTTTTGTATAATAAATCATTCATAGATGTTATCTTGGCACAAAAAGCAAAAGGTTACAAAAAAGTCAATATCTCTTGTGGTCATTTTCAGTTCATTGGCGCATTAGGTCATAAAATGATTGAGTCATGCTCTTTGAAATGAGGGCTTAATGCATCTGCAACAAATACCTGTCTCGAAGCTTTTTGCTATTGGCCAATGTTCCACATGTCAAAGACCAATCCACCCCGCGATTCGGATTTTAGATAAAACGGATTTTATGGATCCATGATTATGTTATGGCTTGCTTGGTATGACAAATTACGGAGATATATTAAACTCCCATTTGCCAGAGCGCGGCTCAATTTTCAGTCTCTGTTTTTTGTCATGAATTGGTTAATTTCTCCAGACTTAAACCGTTGATTAGTATATTGTGCTGAAACAACTTTTTGAAAGACAAAGTGCATCTAAATTGAATAAAAAAATGAAAATGCGATAGTGTTCTCGCCGTTTCATTTATTTAGTAAATTAACTGATACAAGATTTTATTGCCCTCTCAATAAACTGCAATCGGGTTCCGGTTTACCTGGAGCTTACATTATTCATGAGCTGACCGCACTATAGGGAATCTGTGGTAAGGGTAGATCAATACCTTTAAGATGAGGGTCGACTACAGAATTCCAGCGATTTTATCGTAAGACTATTCACTTGTAAAAACTTCAGTTTTATCACAGCATAACGACTATTGATGGTGTTTTATAAGAGGCAGCACCTGCCTCTCCTGAACCTCTTTCTTATTTCTGGTATAAAAAAGAGAGAAATAATGCTCCACATAAAACAGAAATCGTCAATAAATGTCAGATATCATTTTGTTCCGTCTTATGAAGTGTAAATCCTTGTTTAAGATGATATTAAGTGCTTGTTTAGGGCTTGTTTTCAAAAAGGTACATTGATCATATATCGCGACGACAAGCGCAACTGTACAAGCGTTCTGGTGGTGTTTCTTTAACTCTTAAACTGCTAAATATTTGAAACGAAAATTTCCACCCAATAGTAAAAATCCAAATATTGCGGTTTCAAAGTTGATTTCACTGGAAAGAAAATATTGTATTGGACAGTGTAGATCAAACATCAGACTCCGTAGTTTGTGAAGCCTGATTTTGATCTACACTGTCCGCAAGGGTTAACAGCATTATGCACAATACACTGTCCTGTACCATGCCTGTGTTTCTACATTTAGATTACGCGTAATCAGGGACTGCCAGAAACAAACAAACAAAAAAAAAACCACATTGCTTTTGCCTATATTTTTATTACATTTTGCGACAGGAATTTTGGTGATAGGGGTTCACATGACAAAAGGGAGATGATTGTTGGAAACGAAAATAAAAAAAAAAGGTTCAAATATAAGGAGGCAGCAATAGTTCCTCTCTCTGTAAGAAGAAAAGAATATTTATGGACTGCCGCCCTTGCGGTTTCTGCATTCTCCTGTGTCTGCCTATAAGAAATATTCTGTGCTGCTCTAAGATGAAGTTTTAGCAAATAGCCTTCAATCCTTAACCCTTTACCGCACAATGTCGCCTTTTAGCGACCCTGGGAAAGAAGCCTTTTGAAAACATTGTGGGAAAAGGAGAAAATGCTGGTAACCAGCATTTTCTCCTTTTCCCACAATGTTTTCCACCCTATCAAAGAAAGATTGCACAATTTGAGCAACATTGAAATTGTCGTCTGCAAATTCTTTCAAATTGGATAAGGCTAAAATTTTGTCGTCTGCTAAAGGGCTAACCTGCTTAATGCCACGTTAAATGAAACTTTCCAGCCAATAGTAAAAATCCCAAATATTGCTATTTCAAATTTTTCGTTGAGGGAAAATATCTCCTTATCGGACAGTGTAGCTTCAAGATCAGGCTGAACATTCTGTGCGGTCTGATCTTGAACGGTCAATGAGTCGCGCTTAGCAGCCTAAGGTTCAATGGCTGTATCAATAGTATATAAATGCTACTTACGGACTGGAGCACAACTACAAATTGGGAAAGGCATTTAATTCTACAGTATTTGCTTCGATCGTTAAGGTACTACGTAACTTTTGGCGCAAGAGGTGAACTTAGCTGCACATGTGAAAAATGTTGATCTCTTATACCGCAAAGGAATACGCAGTATAAACTTGAATCTTCACCCGTAAGATTTTTTTTGTGAGCCATTCGGACTGAAAAAGTCTCATGAATTGAATATTCATGTTGGTCGTTTCTCTTCACTGACGAACACTACTTATATAACCTATTAGATCTATGTGCTTAGAATAGAATATACCAGAAAAATCACCACTGCTTTAAGTTAATAGCTAATGGGTTATTCTAATTGATTCCAAGGTCTATGCCAATCGATCTTTTGAACTGTGAGAGGTATGTGTGTTGTAGTGTTTGTCACATAAAAAACCACAGGCGTTGTTTTATGTTCCATATAACGTTTTATTAGACCATAACTATGTCTTTCGTCCTGGTTGTAAGTTATAAGCTAGCATCGCACTCGTGCTTTATCGTGATCTTTCCCCTTTTTAGATGGCACAACGATATCTATTGTGACATTTGCGACGTTTCATTCTTTTTGAGTTGTATATCTGTAACTGTCACAGCTCACTGCCTGAAAAGAATTCCTTGGCTTCACTAGATATCTAGTACTTTGCCAGGTACTTACTTTCCCAGCTTAAATTCTGAAGAATTCAGATTTATAACTGGCAATCGAATCTATAAGCGATGTAATGCAAATTCAACGCTTTAAGCCTTTTCCCGGAAGTTAAAATTTTAGACCAGTCAATATTGGAAACATCTGCAGAGAGGACAAATTGCATGTAGCTCACAATGTTGAGATCTGTAACTTAATGTTAGAAAATATGAAGGGAAAAGGAGAAAACGCTGGTTACCAGAGAGAGGTATATTTCCAGCTCTTTTATGGAGATCTAACGGACATCAACATTATTTCGATCTGTAGATGCGGATCAATATTCGTTGAATACTATGGAACGTCCCCATGTAGAATGTTGTATAGCAATAGAAGGTGTCGTCAAAACAGACACCGCTGTCTGTTCGGTTAATCTCAGGTCTCAAGTGTTAAATACATTAACGCCTAGCATTCTGTTAGCCTGGCATTCACGCCCTGCATTTGAGTCATTCTGATAAACCAGGTGCACAACTATTGTAGACTCAGAAATATATGTTGTTACTTGCTCTTAATCTAAAATACAGGTTAAATCAAACCTTGAGAACATTATATGAGTGTATTTTATTCTGCTGTTTTATTTTATGATTTTTTTTTTTTAAATTAAAATGCTCTATTTAACGAACTGATACCAGTCTAAGCATTCTGTATGCCACTATAAGAACTGTAACAGACAGTGTAGATGAAGGTCAGATTTCATAAAACGTGCTGGCTGATCTTGGTTTAACATTACCTGATGGTGTTGTGCTTGGTTTGCAATATTTGGGGGAGGGGGATTATTTTCATTGCATTTCTAAAGGAGTCTTGGAGTAAACGCTTCACCAAGTGGTCCCTTATTGTCGGTATACGACCATGAGGAGAAATATTTGAAAACGCTGCTTGAAAAGAGGAAATAACAACAATAATCACTTCATTTTATTCTTTCTTTCCAATGTTTACAACTCTATCGGCGAAACATTACACACTTTGAACCATATTTGCCGTCGGCGATGCCTTCAATATGGCGTGCAACATGCGAAAAGGGGCCTTCGGACATATGCGTAAAAGTATGTCGTCCCAGATCAGCCTGTGCAGTCTGTGACTAATCCGAGACGACACTTCCCGTTTTTGTGCGATTTTCTGTTTCACGAAAGTCTACTGTATGTAAAAATCTTACTTAGTCGTAAAGTGTTGTCTCGGATTAGCCTGCGCGGAGTGCGCAGGCTAATCCGGGGAAACACTTCATGCAAATGACCGAAGGCCCCTTTGCATATGGACAACTCTCTTTTCCTCTCTTTACTCTTAGGCTGCTAAGCACTGCTCAAGGGCCTTTTGCGGACAGAGTAGATCAAGATCAGACTGCACAGAACGCGCGGTCTGATCTTGGATCTACACTGTCCAATAAGGAGATAATTATCCTACTAGAATACCTGTGAAATAGCAAAATTTAGGTACATGTATTTACTCTTGGCTTGAATGTTGCTTTTCACTTATTTAGCAGGTTAAGGGTTGATAGGTTTGGAAAGTGTTAAGTTAATCCTGTTTCCCCTTTTGTTTTAAGATGATCGGTGCCATTTATTTGGCAGTGTAAGAGTTAAATTGACAATATTGACGGGTTTTACAAGCTCACAGATAGACGTACCCTTAAAGCACTGGATCTGATCCATTTGCAGACAATGTGAATCAAGATCAAACTGCACAGAGAGTGAAGTCTGATCATGAATCTACATTGTCCGCTATGCACAAAGATTCTGGCCTATAGCAGACTTGAAACTGCAATGACCTTGGTCGTTTTACTGGAGTAAAAAGGTTACTTGGCGTTCACAGGGTTCCCTTATCCTGCTAAATAAAAATAATGAAATTTTCAATCAGACAGTAACATCCCCAAATATTCCTATTTCAAAGGTATTTTTAGAGTGTAGATATGTCCTTATCGGACAGTGTAGATCCGACGTCAGACTGCACGTTTTGTGCAGTCTGATCTTGGTCGACGCTGTCTGCAAAAGGTCGGTAAGTAGCGCTTAGCAGCATAGGGGTTTAAATTGTGTTTGATGATATCCAGACCTCTGTTGTATAGTTCTACTGATCCAGACGTTACTCTTGTCTGCATCATTTACAAAAGACATAAAATCTTATGTAACATCTCAACATCTTATGTAAATTAATATATTCGTCTCACAACGATCAACCCCTTACCAGACGACATAAATGTAGACGTGTCCAAATTGAAAGCATTTGCAGACGTCAATTTCATTGTGGCTGAAATGATGAAATGTGTCTTTGACAGGGTAGAAAACATTGTGGGAAAAGGAGAAAAATGCTGGTTACTAGCATTTTCTCCTTTTCCCACATTGTTTTCAAAAAGCCCCTTTCCCCAGGGTCGTTAAAACTCGGGATTGTGTGGTAAAGGGTTAAAACACACAAGATTTTACAGACAGAAAAAAAAGAGAAACAAGTTTAAAATTTGTCTCGTTTCTTTTAAAGGTAGAACGTTCTCGAAATAATCAAACAAACGTGTTTCTATGGAAACAACCCGGTATTATGTCACATATTAACATCTTATATAATATTCGTCTCCGAACGATTTAAATCACACAAGATTGAAAAGATAAAAAAAAAAAACTTTGTCTCATTTCTTTTGATGGTAGAACATTCTCGGGGTAATCAAACAGACGTGTTCGTTTATGTTATGTTAATTAGCAGGTACAGTGAAACTCCTTTAACTTGTCATTTAATGAATATTCCGTCTTTTTACGTGAGCTATTTATAGATCTCCGATAAATTCACGATTTAAAGGAAGTGTACTTCGGGATAATGTGTCCATGTATTTTACCTGTATACCATGGACACAGCGACAAGATGAGTTTATTATATATGCAAACATATTAACTCTTATCCTGGTAAATAAGTTAAATGAAACTTTCAAGTCGATAGTAAAATAAAAAAAAAAAAAAACCCAGAAAAATGCTATTTCAAACTTATTTTTTTGAGAAAAATATATTCTTATCGGACAGTGTAGATCCAAGATCAGACTGCACGTTCTGTGCAGTCTGATCTTGATCTACACTGTCCGCCAAAGGTTAGTGAGTTGCATTTAGCAGCCTAAGGGTTTAACATTTGAACTCCGTTTAGAAGAAGCCTCGGCAAATACCGGAAAAACCGAACACGGTCACGGAAATAAAGTAGTAACAAGTCAAGGCGGTTTTACAATATGTTTATACTGTGCAGGTTAATAACTTGAATGTACTTTACGGTGCTGTTTCTATTTGTTTCGATCTATATAAGGTAGAGTCAATTACTGGTAAATTTGTGCTCAAAGTTTGCTTTCGCATAATTTTTGAAAGAGTTATACATTTAACTGCTCAAAAACAAAGAAACTATAAGTAAGACATACTGTCCCTCCGTGTCTTCCCGACAAAGTTTAAGAAAAAAAATAAAGAAACCCGCCATTACCTTACTCCTAATGAGTTTGCGCAAGAATGGCTGTCCCTCAATTTTTCAACAGTAAAAGTGGTCTTTGAAAATTTCAAAAGAAAAAAAATTCATATCATTATTTCCATAAATAAATTAAGCCACGCTCCGGCAAAAGGGGGCTTAATGCATCTCCGTGATGCATCGTACCAATGAAGCCGTCACATAATTATGGATCCATGATAGCTACTTTTTTAACCAACGACTCACACTCGTCACAACTCGGCCGATTCCGTACCTACATCTAACCTCGTCTGTATAAGGGAGGCTTCCATTTTGAACTACCAGTCACATGATCTTAAACATGGCGACGCCCCTGTAGATCGCTTAGCAACGACATGAACAACCACTGTGAAGTTATTCACTTCTATCGATCTGTCGATGAAAGCTCCTAGCGGAATTGATAAACCACGCTAAAAATTGAATGTAGAAACTGTTTGCCGACTGAAATACTCTTAGAAAGATAACGATAGAAAATTTAGTCATGCGTTCTTTCTAAAGAGGAGCCTCACAATTTCAATAACGGTAAAGCGGTGTGCTTCCGGAGACGTGCGAAATGTACCGTGTAGGTGCATATCAAGCTACGTGATACGACCGAGGGATTTGATCACCGGATCACCCGAGGTATGCCGAATGAGACGACTCAATCATGCGGTAGACTTGTCCTTTGACATACAGAAAATTGACCGATAACGAAAAGTTTCGGCCCAGGTCAGCCTGCGCGGACTGCGCAGGCTGACCTGTGTCGATACTTTTCGCAGATGCATGAAGCTCCCTTTTCATAAAGCATGGACCAATTATAAATTTGTTCAGAAAGGTCATCCTTCAGTTTCTTGATACTACATGCCTTTTCCTTCATCCATTACCACACAACTCCATATTAAAAGCATTTGAAGAGGACAAATTCAATATGGCATAAAAGATGATCTCTGTCTTTACAACCGGAGAAAAAACTGTGTGAAAGGGACAAAATGCTGTTTACGAGTATTTTCTACTTTTCCACAATATGTTCAAGAGTATTTTCTGTCGGGGTCGTTAGAACTCTGGATTGTGTGGTAAAGGCTCAAAACTGATTAATGTATAAAAAGGAAGAGACAGGGACCGGTAAGAATTCGATGAGGCATAAAACAGCAGTTGAGAGAAAAAAAATCATTAAGTATATTGACATGAGAAAGAGAACATATCCAGTCTGATCTTGATCTACCCTCTTTGCTAAATATACAAAAGGACTGTTGAAGCTTTAGGTTGGACGTGGGTTAGCCGACAAAACCTCAAATGTGCATGTGCCTAAAATGATGGAATCTGTAAAAGGGTAGAAAGCATTGTGGGAAAAGAAGAGTTATAGGGAAAAACATTTGATCGATACTTTTCGCAGATGCAAAAAAAAAAACATTTTCACAGAGCATGGTTCACTTACTGATTGCAGCTACCCTTAGACTAGTGCGACAAGAAATAAGAAATCAAGAAAAAAAAAACAACATCTGTTCGTGTTGTCGACCTGTCGTTTCTTTCTATATCTAAATGCTTATACTTGCAGGCGAATATAGACTATCTGTCATTATTCTTAAATGATTTTATTCAGAATTGTCATCAAGAATTTCTCATCGCACTTTGGATGTGAAGAATGCTCGCTGAAAAACATCATTTTCGTGAGAAAATCTTGATCGTAGCTTGTTATCACGACAGTATCGGAATAGGGAATCAGTTAAAAGGCATGCACGTGCTTAGTCACGTGACAGTATGAAGTGCCGATTTAGCTTCTAAAATCATTACGGAAATTAGCAACGCTTTTTTTTTTAAACAAAGGATCATGTACTGAAGCACGACATGCATACGTAGAGAATGGCAGCATACTTAATGTAGATATGTGACTCCCACTGGCTAACTTTTAATGGCTTAACTCAAGTAAACGAAGGAACCAAGCTAAGTAAAGGACAGTCTTACGTAACTGCCATGCTAAAAAGTAGACGCTTTTCGTTAGGAAAGAAATACTCTCACCTTGTAGGTTTTTTTTTTCGACAAGGCTATCGGACAACTTAGATCCAGCATCAGAAATAAACGTTCACTGCAGTCTGCTGTTGATTTAAACTGTCGGCAGATACATCACGAGTTATAATCGACATGCGAAAACTTAAACGCTCAAGGACCTGCACGAAGATTCAAAGCAGTAAACGTCCGCGTCTGTAACGACCGAAGCAAGCTAAAAACAAAGTTTGCAGGAAATTAGATAGGTGTCACTAAGGTTGGTTTGGACCTTACTTCCTCGTTTTATGTTGCAGACGTGACGAGTCTTCTGTGAATATGTATGAAGATCTTAGGCGAAAATGCACTGACATATTTTTGTCCTGTGAAAGATCTGTGTTTGAACGTACGTCTCACACATTTTGTCTATCGCAAATACTGGCAGATTCATCATGAAAATTCAGTTTATAAGGCTAAAACTTTTAAGGGTATTGGCATATATTTACTGGCAACTTACAGTTAATATGATATTTTCTGTAGAATTTATTTCAACTAAACAGATGATCACGCTCCTGGAGAATGAATTCATGCCAACAGCGAGTACTAAAATCGGAATGCTGTTGGCAAAAATATGGACCTCTTGTAAAGGACTATGTTGGTGTAGGTGCTTATTCATATTAGGGTCAAATATTATCAGAATCGGGTAAGAAAAGTGTTTTTTTTTTAAACCATCCTACATAAGGTTGAATATTTCTAAATACAATGTTTGCTTAGGAAATTCATGTCGCATTCAAAAGATGATGAAACACATTTGAAGAGATCGAGCATAATCCAGACGTATATACATTTGAGCCATGCTTTGCAAAAGGGGGTTAAATGCATCTCCGTGATTTATCATACCGAGCCAGTAATCACATGATTATGGATCTATCAAAAAAGCTTGTATAACAACCGGCTGAATCCTTAGGTAGAATCGTCCTTGGACATGGAGAAAATTCACTAAGAGCAAAAAGTTTCGATCCATATCAGTGTGCGCGGACTGCGCAGGCTGACATGGGTCGAAACATTTTGCACACGGATTTAACCCCCTTTATACAGAGCATGGTTCATTCATTTATAATTTATAGAGAAAGTGATTTATGACCTAGTTATTTGTTAGCTATGGTTTGTTTACCTCTCCATGTTTCTAATTAAGCTACGAACACACTTTATAGCTAAGGGGATGCCATCTGAAATGGGAATTGACTTGATTAAATTTCCTTTTTATTAATAAAAATAAAAGTACCTATGTTCCATGCTTCAAATTTTCTGGAATATGCACCGCTTTTTAGGACATTTAGTAATATGACCTGTATGTGAAAGCTTCCAGACCATAATTATATAGCAATAGCGATATTTATACAGATTACATAAAAGTGAATTCAGAATCGCCGAAACAGAGATTAAGGTCTCAATCTTGACAAACCAGACTCAATGCTCAAGCGTAAAATACAGAATATCATTTATTGAAATTACAAAAAAATGATTAAGAAGCGTAGTTTTCCTTCTGTCAGAGAAATTATGTCATGTACAAGTACACTGGATTAAAGAAATGACATGAGACTAAATGTAAATGACAGCGTTCCTTTGCCAGGTAAAGTGACAGCTACGCCTGACAGATGATTGATTTTTTCCTGCGCGGATCGATTGCCCATTACATAAATAGCAAAGTAGGCCTTAATTCGGCGCAACTGTTTTTGTTTAATGCTTTACGGTTCGTGCCCGTAGATGTTCAGACATTCTGTGGTTTATGCATTCGTCCTTTTTTCAAAATAGATTTATTGTGTTTGTAACAAACACGATACTGAACACATTACCAATTACAAGACATATCTTTGATAAGAGACGCGAAAATTTGGCAAAAAAGCGTTGTTTTAAATTGTTTGGAAAAAAAGGGGGGAAAGGAGCGATTGCTTGTAACAACCAAAATGTTTTCCAAAGCTGTCATCTAAACATAAAATTGGAATATATAGTTTTGGTAATCTACCAATAGTTAGGGTATCGTTTGGCCTCACACACATTAAGTTGGCGTGCAAAGAATAATGAAAATTTCGTAAAAAGTAAATCGGAGATGTAAGCAAACTTAGAAAGGAAGACTTCTCTTCAAATAATCTTGATTACCGTTTTGGATTTATGGTTAAAGAAGTCAGACACATAATTGTAAAAATCGAACACCATCCAAGAGTTATGTTTATATACATACAAAGGGTGTTCATAATTTAGACGCTGCCCTACCATGGTATACGTATTCATCTTTTCTATTTGAGCTACAATAATAGTTGTCGCCAAAAGGGCGCCATCCGAATCGGAATTTGGCTAAATTAAATCCCAAACAGCTCATCAAATTCGTTTGAATTGGATTTCACAAAATCTAAGCTTTCAAATATAAAAATTACTACGATGTCTACGATGTTTGATCATATCAAGCCAACTTCAAGTCCATTACCAAAGCCATGTGTTTATTGTATGTATTGTCTGTTTCTGGCAATCAAGTGCAGTATGAGTAAAGGGAATTAACCCTTCACCAGACGACAAACTTTTAGCTCTGTCAAAATTGAAAGCATTTATAGCGTTTCTTTGATAGGGTAGAAAACATTGTGGGTAAAGGAGAAAATGCTGGTTACCATCATTTTCTCCATTTCGCACAATGTTTTCAAAAAAGCTTCTTTCCCCGGGTCGTTAAAAGGCAGCATTGTGTGCTAAAGGGTTGAACAGTCATGTATTTACATAGACTCTCCTTTGTAATACCTGACGAAGGTATCGTTTTTCAAAAACATATCCAACAACATGGAAAAAGACAGTACAAACTGTTTGCCGTCAGCTTACAAGGTCGATAAACACGTAATTACGAAGAAATGGAAAAAGCAGAGAAGACTGCATTAAAAATGCAGAGAAGATATGTAATAATTAACTATCAATATGGATTCTGTCATTTTTGCATGCAATGTGAAGGCCGAGCGCTTTGTCGGATCATTTAAGCATGTAATTATGTTAGAGTATTGTCTGTTTGAATTGAGATCTAACGCTGTGGAATGCCCTGTTTTTTCCCCTTCCTAAAGTTTTGTGATTATTGACTGACAGTGTCACAGCTGGAAATATCGATCACCCTCGGCTCTGAATTCAGAGATTGATATTTATCTGCTCGTGGTGCAGACAAAATGTTGGTCATTGACGATCAGTCCGTTGTTTCTCATTATCATCTGATTTTAACTGATGCAATACTTAATGGTAATAGAGTATTTGAATCCTAGTGTATCTTTCACAACTTTTCCACCAGTTAAGCAATCAAAATATATGTACAGTGAGACAAAAGGAAAGAGTGAGGGTATACAACTCTGCTCCATGCCAAAGGCGAGTTCTGCTATACTGGCGTATCGCGTAAATCAGTAGGCTGTTCTAAATATGCATTTTTGTAGCTTTGACTTACACAATCTGATTTTTCTGATATCTTTTCTGTAAAAAAATACATCGAAGCTTGAATATTGAGGTCCTTTTTTGTGACCGACTATATGAAGTTGCGTTATTTGGCGACCTATATTAAGGAGTACAGGGTTTAATTTTCTAAAGACGACTGGGTCACGCACATCGACAGGAATAGGCGAAGAACAGATTGACTAAAAGATAGAATTCTTCACACTCGATAATTACGTGAATGGAAAAAAAGAATGAGAGACGAGGTTCTTGAGACAGCGGCTTTCTGATAAATCTCGCATGGGGGAAAACAATAACGTCACCTTTACCCCATATGCGCCAAATAAACTCACTGGACATTTCCAGTCTGGAATAAGACCGAGATAATTGCATATTTCGTGTTTGCTTTTTGTCTTCCGTGTTTCAGCAAAGCCGACAGTGTAGGACAAAGAACAGACAAGTTTTGTGCAGTGTTATTTTGATCTACATTGGTCGCAAAGCTAGCTATGGTACTGGGAGGCGGTCTGAGGGTTAAAAGTTTACACTATTAAAATTGATGGCAAACACGTGCGTCTCACCATGTTTTTTTTAGCAAAGTTATGGTCGTTTCGAAACAGATTATCCTTTGAGTCATGCTCTGTGAAAAGAGGGTTTGATGT
This sequence comes from Tridacna gigas, assembly GCA_945859785.2. Lineage (NCBI taxonomy): Eukaryota > Metazoa > Mollusca > Bivalvia > Cardiida > Cardiidae > Tridacna > Tridacna gigas. Next base: position 41,729,899 of record OX244030.2, on the reverse strand, counting down.
ATCTGCAAACAGTATCGACCTATGTCAGTCTGTGCAGTCCGCGCATGCTGACATGAATCGAAACATTTTGCTCTTTGTAAAATTCTGCATGTCCAAGGGCCATTCTACCTCATCTTTCAATTGATTGTTAGACAAAAATGAATTGTGCCATGCCCTGTGAAAAGGGGGCTTAATGCATCTGCGAAAAGTATCGGCCCATGTCAGCCTGCGCCGTCCGCGCAGGCTGACCTGGGCCCGAAACTTTTCGCTATTGGTCAATTTTCTGTATGCCAAAGGACCAGTCTACCTCATGATTCAGTCATTTGTTTGACAAAATGGACATTATGGATCCATGATCATGTGATGACTTGCTTGGCATCACGCATCATGGAGATACATTAAGCCCCTTTTGCCAGAGCATGGCTCAATTTTATGAATCCAAATTTATCTGTTGACTTGCTCTGTATAATGCATCATTGAGATGCATTTAACCCCTTTTTGCCCAGATCGTTGCAATTTTGGTTTAGCAGGCCCCTATGAGGCCTGGTAAAACATGAGATTTAAAATCGAGATGTTTTGGGCTCAATCCCAACATATGGCGCTGGTTGAACTGTATTTTTCTTCTTCAGAGTGCTGTAGAGCCCCCGCTGTACGGGGTACGGGTGAAATTCAGGAAACACATGAATAATTAATATGTCCCCGTGATATAGCTGAAATACCGTTGAAAGAGACAAATTACCATTCAAAGAAGCAATCAAACTAACCCTTCATCCATTCACGCTATCTTGTTTTGATGATTTACATTGCTTCTAATTCTTTTCCTTAGATGAGCAAGATATAAGTGGTATTATGATAAGAATCGATTGCGATAGAACACTGATTTACCTTTTGTCGATAAGCTTCAGGTGGGAATAAATGTATCCTTTGGATCTGTCGAATTACAGTAACGACGGGAGATTGCGATTCTTTGAAAAACCTGGACGTCTTGTAAATACGCACTCGATGCCTTTACAGAAAAACAACAACAAAAAAAACCTATTTTTGTCTCACCAATGATTTAGAAAATTTGCTTTTTATGCTTTATTTTTATATAAATAACCGCTTGTGTTGTACGTCGTCAAAAAATGACACGTAACGTACTGAAATTTAACATAACTTTTATTATGATCAGAAACACGCTTTCTTTTTGTAACATGAAGTCGGCTTGAACATTTTTTTCTTAAGCCAGTTGCATGATTATTTGCACAAAGGGCACACACTTGTTTTACGTCGGTCTTGAATACTTGCTTCATACCAGATCAAGTTAGGTACTGAGATCGCCCCGAGATCCATGCCCATGCCAACGAATTTCTCTCGGTTCTGACGATGGCTTTCACCAAGTCTTTTATCAGAGAAAGCTAAATAACTATAATTTTCTGTATGACTTTCAATATCGAGGGGAAAAAAGTGAATAATTCCGGCTAGATACAAACTCTTAAATTTGTCATAAAATCATTCGAAAATTAAGGTCGAGATGAAATAACACTATTGTCATATGGAAATTGAAGTAGGACATTCACGCAGGAATTTAATAAAGATAATGCACAAATATTTTGATGAAATAGGTTCATTTATATAATGATAAAGTGTTTAATCAACTGTCAAGAAGCTTTACAAATATGGAAGAGCAAATAAATGGGCAAAAATACCGGCATTTACCGCAGTTAGGGTGAAAATGCAACGATGAATGCTTATGCGAGCGATGACAAAGTTCTACTTTTGCAAATATTCAAATATTGACGAAAACACGAAATCTAGTGACTCTAAAAATAGTGTATTTACCCTGTTAACGTATTTGCAGTTTCGAATGATATTTTGAAAGTCGTAATACACTCCTAATTCGATTTCATTTTTTAAGCTTGTTCCTTTTTGGCGTCTATTGCCTACGTAATGAAAGAAGATGATTGCAAAACTTTTGACACGAACTGAATGTAACCTGAACCTGCAACATGCCCACGCTCATAAAATAATGAATTAAAAGTAAATGTGTTAAATGTGGGTCGATAACTCCAGACGCTGTATCTGCGAAGTATCTCTTTGAATCAAGGAAATAAGCGTGGATATCTGGCTCCAGTATGTGCTATGAATTTAGAAATAGCCGCTTCCGACAGCCCGGAAATGCACTTGGCATATACTAAACCATAGTTCAATTAGTTCAAATCCAAGTTCAGGCGTTCTCTTTCTCTGTACTTCAAAGATATCGTTTTCTTTTTCACCTGAAAAATAATAATTTATAGATTATTCAGGCCATATTATACACAAGAAGTGTCATTTAAGTTCCATGTGGAATGCCTGTATTTAAGAAACATAATCAAAAACATTAAATGTCTTCTTTTTGTGGAACTGACTTAAAGTTAATCTGGAATGGAGACAGGAAAACTTACATGAAATGGAAGACCAATTAAAAAAAAAAGCAAGAGTTTGCTCCTGATGAGCAATTGTTTTCTTCCACAACTTGTACAAAAAAAAAAAACTTCATAACTCACCGGGCGAAGGAGCTCTTACTTAGTATTGTACTTTCTTAACCCTTAGGCTGCTAAGCGCGACTCAAGGACCTTTTGCGGACAGTATAGATCAAGATCAGACTGCACAGAATATGCAAATTGATTTTGAATCTACAGTGTCCGATATCTTGTCCCCATTCCTTTGAAAGAGCAAATTTTGAGTTTTTACTATCGGCTTGAAAGTTTCATCTCACTTTATTTAGCAAGTTAAAGGTTAATCGATCTAGGTAATCATGGCAGAGTCGGCGCCAAACTTTCAGCAAAATATCCTTTATGACGAAAGACTAAAGTTGGGTACTCGACTACGCTAAAAGACATCAAAACGGTCCAACTGTTTGATAAAGTTTATCAGTGATGAAATGATGAGCAGTTCTTTAATTTTTCGTAGTGTTCTATATTTCTTACAGTAAGATTTTAACAACATAACCTAGACGTGCTGTTGATTTTGCTTATTACCCTTCACTCAGTACCACTTCCCACCTTTGTATATAATCATGTTCCCTGAGCGTGGTAGTTTCAGCTACTAACCCGGGTATACTCTCTAAAACAACCAGAAGACAGCGTATATATTTGAAACACAATTATATCGCTTGGGAAACCCTAATGTTAATGCGAAAAAAGGAAGCAGTTTCCGTTAAGTCCCTGGCATGTCCGTGAGATACATTTGGATGAATTTGGATGAAGATTTCCAGTATCATGACAATTAAATTTGAACATAATTTGCTCTTATCCTAGCGCACCAATGTCTCCAGATGTTTTGATGGGCTAATGAATTGAACGCCATTAGCAGGGAGGTCAAATGAAGGACATAGGATCCGCGATTACCGCCGTCAAAGTCAATAATCACAGACATAATGATTTGTTAATGTATTTCTAAGAATGAAGTGTCAAGGGAAGGGCATAGATATTATCCATTAAAGGAGTAGCAGATATTAAGACGAGCATAAATGCACAGTAGAGAAGAAATTATATAAACCTTTTCTCGGTATCTTCACATAAAAGAAATAATAAAATATGGAAGAGGGAAATTGATACAGACATGAAGATTGTTTTTGATGGAGAAAATCTCTCTCTCTCTCTCTCTCTCTCTCTCTCTCTTACACAAATTTCTGAACTATAGGCTTTAGATAACGTGAGATCTTTTTTCAGACCATAGACATGGTAGAAGTGTAAATGTACATATTATACCTGTCACAACATCCAGTTAGACATTCACGATAAGTAGCTCACTGGAACTTCTGTGTTTGCTGTCTGAGTAGTTTTGATTTCGCAAACACCAAGTGAAATGTGTGTGCGCTTTTAAACGTTACCATTGAATGAATCTATCCCACGTGGAGGGGGCGGGTCGGAGGGGAGATAGTGCCTTACCGAAGGTGTCGATTATGCTCGTTTCAAAACACCCTATCGGGCGTTGTTTTAAACTTTATCCTTTCAGACCAGAATGTGGTAATCTTGACAATCATACTGTGTATTATTATACTATTTGACAATTTATCGGATATACTTTGTAGTGATATCAAACGAGTCTGAGAAAATTCGAAGCTTTAGTTAAATGACCCATAAGTGATTTCTAGATAATGAAAGGCATGTTATCAATGTACTGAGTTAAAATATTATTACATCACATTATTGAAATCTGGAGCTTGAATACAAGGAAACTCGTTTACACTTTGTGGCATGTTTTGACATTTTTTAACCACCATGGAATTTGGTGGAATAATTGCATTCCGTTGGTTAATACTTTTTCCCATACTATTACCACCTTGGAATGACCAACTTCTTCAAAGGTCTGTTTAGCGTGTTCACCTCTATTAAAACTGTCCCATGTGGAACATTGCACATGTTCACATTCCACTCCTAGCGTAGTCATCCAATTACATTGAGGTGTAAATAACTCGTTTTGTACTTCGTTTGTGCAAATATGATGTATTTCTTCTGCCATGAATGATTGGTGTAGCTTTCTACTGAAGGCAAGAGAAAAGGCCATCTTTTACTCTTCCAAACAAATAGTCCCTATATTGAGGTGAAGGGACATCAAAACTCTATCTGTTCGAATGAAAAATTGGTTTAAAAAAATTGAGGTATGATACCAGTACAAAGAGGCAGTTGCATCGAGAAGTGCATCTATTCGGTTGTATCACGCACCGGTATACAACTTCAACAAGTGAATGCAACCCTTTGAAATGTCGAAGGTAAGGATGCGTTGCAACACAAAAACGTCACAACTGCCTCAAAGGTCATGCGTATTATTCCACAGGGTAATATCGCTGATGAATTTGACTTGACTTTCTTATCAATCAGTCACGAATGTCAAGAAATACTGTCGAACTATCGTAATTACAGCAGTCTGACCACGTAATGTTCTAACAATCATCAACCTTTCTACGCTTCTAGTGGTTTTAATTGATGCTGAGGTGACTCATTTGGTAAAAAGAGAATTAGTATAAAGAATGCTGTCAAATCAAAGCCAACTGTAGTTTACACCATTGATAGTATTAACCACATATATGATGTAGACATATTCATGCAGATAGAAAGAGACAAGATTGACATCTTAAACGCTATTGTAGCCACTTTAGGCCATAGAACTGATTGTTCTCTACGGTCTGTTAATTCACATTTTCCGCAGATATTTACTCGTACTGGACATTTGAATATTATATAATTGTTTAAATCACTTCAACTGGTTTGAAATCACGAAAGTTAGTTCCTCATTGATGCAAATTGTTATAAGTCCGGTAGAGTTGTTACTGAAACGTACATTCATTAAAAATAAGCTTTGAAGTCTCAAAAAATGTTTGTTCCTAGCAAGCCGTAAGCCAATGAATGAAACGTCCGATGTTTTAGAAATGCAAGGTTACCCTTGAAAGGTTCAAATTTGGCAAGCGTTGACTGATTTTTTTTCTTGGTTTCCGAAACCTGCACCGTGAAATGTGTTTCAAAAGGATTATGACCTTTTCATCAGCATCACCAGAAATATTATTAAGTGTTTCAACTCATTTTCAATGTAAATATTTGAACGTTAAAGTGTAGAATTTGCCACAGGCAATAACGAAATGAATGTATTTCTAAAGATGGGTTTCCTACTAAATATTGCCATTTTTTTTAATTTCAAAATGCAGATACCAATGATTATCAACAACTACACGTGCTCAACCCTTCACGTTTTTACCTGAAAGGCAATTCAACTTTATAACGTTTACAAGAATCGCTTTGATGAGCTAGAATTAAAAAAAAAAAAAAAGAAATCAAGTTCAGCTAAGGTTGTCTGGTCCTTTGATGTCGAATTTTTTTAGCCTTTCAAGTTCACTAAACCGTTGAAAGTTAGCAATAAAAAAAACTTTCGAAAACAACCCATAAAACGCTAAATAAAGATGTATTGTTTCATTATATTTTACGAAGGGATATCTCTTTGAAACAACAATATATGCCCACATATATAAACCTGAAGTTGTCTAAAAGCACCGTATAGATTAATTCTTCCATTCGAATAATATTCTGTGAAATTGTCTGTTTTACCTTTCGAAAGTTTTTCTTTAAAAAAAAAAAAAAAACGAAAAAACGCAAAAGCAAATAAAAGAAATATTTAGTCACGCTAACTGTAAACGCAGATTTAAGAAATAGGGGATTCTCCTTTATATATTTAGTTATGTATAGACCAGAATAAATATTTATTTTAGAAATAGGAAGTTTCTTGTATTTCTCTGATGCAGGCTTTTTTTCTTTAAGTCTGTTTATCTGGAAGTACTGTAGAATAAATCGGGAATTATCTTAACGTTTCAAGTGTTCCCGTGATTGCTGGATGATTGAGGACAGACCAAATGTAAGTGTTCTTTCAGCGCCTGCTTCAGGCGTTTCAAGATTTCGGCAAGAGAAAAAAAAAAAATCCGTAAAACCTCGAAAATTAGAAGAATTGTGTGACACAAATTTTACACCGTGTAGTCCGTGTAAAAGAATTTCATACTTTCACTCGAAACTGCATAATAATGGTCAGATAATTAGGAAATATATTTAGCGGATAATAAAGGCCATAAACAAATATGAAAATGTAATATTACTGTTTTTTTTATTATGTCATCCATGTAATGTAGTTTTTATGTATTCGGTCGCTATATATTATTCACATATGAATAATCAGGTAAGACTCAAGAAAAGATATTCCCCGTGGATCTTTGGTAATATTAGATCTCTGCATTTGCGGACCGTGTAGATTAATGTAGACATTTGATGTTACACAACTTGCAAGAGGACTATATCTCTAAGAGCACTTTTGTTCCTTCAGTTTTATCTTATCGTCTAAAAACAGAAAAATACAATTTAATACAGCGACATTTATAAAAGAATCTTTACAAAGGAGAGAATCTTGTGTAGACTTGTCTGTCAGTTCTGAATAACTTATCGTTCATCAGATTGTATTTATTATCATATGTGTATATATGTACACTACATACATGTATGTTCTGTCATTGCCATATATCCATGATTTCTTGTAAATGGCTAATGGCATATTTGTTTGCCGAATGCCAAATAAAGTTGACTTGACTTGTAATGCATATGACAATACGAAGTAGAAGATACATACATGTATTTAATTTACTCACCTATGCATAAAGCCTGGTTAGATGTCTGAAATAAAAGCATTTTGTTCCAAGTCGCCATTGGGCACTGCGCGGCTTAGTGGTAAGATGCAGAATTCGAAACTTGGGTTCTATCAAAGATCAGTGGAAAATTCCACCGCGGATCGAGAGATTTTAGGCTTATACAAGTGGAAAGGAATACTTCACAAGTTAATGGACATGAGCTTATACCCGAAAAGTTTTAAGATACAGCCTTACAGGCAGAAAAAACCTGGGTCAATATTTTTTGCTATTGGTCAATTTTCTTCACGTGAAAGGACCAGTCTATGTTATGATTTAGTCGGTTGTTATACAAAATGGACTTTACGGATGTATAATTATGACTTGTGATGACTTGCTTGGTATCATACCTCACGGAGATACATTAAGCCCCCCCCCCCTTTACCAAAGCACGTGTAATTTATTTCATGAAGAACATTACTTTATAATACCACTTTAACGTCCCTGCAATTAACAGCTTTACAAACGTGACTTTTTATACCGAACATACCTTTACAACTGTTTGAAACTGTACCAGTTTCCTTCATGCTTTTTCCTTTCTGTAATGTTGTGCTAGGTTTACAGGTCTGTGTAGAAATGGGCTAGTTCGGAGATGCAAGGATAACACATTCGTTAACAAAGTAACATTGCGATGAGGGAGAAACCTGCTGCTCCATGAAGATAGCCTAGAATTACGTTCTAAAAACGAATTTAAGATTGTTTAGGTTGATCTATCTAACGATTGTAAACAAAACCGAATTTCGTTTCGATCCCTTCAGTATGTAACACGAAGAATCCTCATCTACCCATAGTGCCCTGCTCATATTTGTATTATACATTTCCCTTTGCGTATTCACTGTACATAGTTTGTTATGTTAGTGGGATGTAAGGCCTCTTTCAGTAGTGTTACAGTCATATCACGGAAACATGTCTTGCCTGGGTTAATTCCCCAAGAACACTCTCTATTAGACTAGTGGTGCAAGTGGGGATAAAACTGGAATTTCCATATTTTCTTTTTTCAAGAGATAAAGAGCGTTGCTTCGGTGTGTATATATGTTTAAAAACGACCTGGTTTAAATACGCGTACAATAGAATGTCTATTTCCCTTAAGTGCCTTCGATAACTTGCATTTTCAAAGAGAGAAATCAAAATGATGATCTGTCTGAAGTGGGGTAGTTATACGGTCCACACTCCAATTCGTTTTTATTTACTACACTTGATTTATTCTGTTTCCTAAAACGCATTGAGTCGAGCTTAGCAGCCGAATAGTCAAACGTTAAATACTTTAGTAGATGTCTCCTGCTTGCTTTCATAGCTATACCGTAGCAAAGTCGGAGTGTGTTGGTGGTTGGTTTCTTCACCTATGTATTTGTTGCAATCGTGTACTGTTAAACAAGCAAGTCCTCCGTCTTCCACATTTTTACCTAATCTGTACAACGGTTATAAATAAATTGAACCCTACTCTGGCAAAAAGGGGTTAAATTTATCTCCGTGATGCATTGTACGAAGCAAATATATGATTATGGGTTCATAAAATAAACTTTGTCTAACAACCGATTGGATCATGTAGTAGACTGGTCCTTTGGCATGAAGAAAAATTGACCAACTGCAAAAAGTTTCGATTCAGCTCAGCCTGCGTAAACTCTGCAAGCTGACCTGAGTCGATACTATTTTTTGCAGATACAGTTAACCCTATTTTCACAGAACATGGCTCAAATGCAACGTTACGTTGAAGCCTTCACCGTACGATAAGACTTTCTTCCATGAAAAACATTTCTAGTCGAGCTTATACAGTACAAGTGTACTTATAGTCACCTGCAAACGTTTGTTTTACGCGGTAATAGCATATTCCGAAAACTGCACCCGGTAAGTAAATATATTACATACAAACCTCTAGGAAAAAGGAACAAAATATGGAGTGAATTAGCTGCACAAATACCGTAATTGCTGATTTAATTCTGGCAAAAGTTCAGTTTAGTCATTCAAAGGTTTTTAGAACGTATAATAATATACAATTACTTGTTTCTCCTGCTGAAATAAGTATAGATTTTCCCGCCTTTTCCAGACAAAAGTCACGCTTTGTTTATCGAGTACAGAAGATTTCGATAATTAGTTTATAAATTAGAATTAGTCGGATCAGAAAAGAAGCTATCAGATGAAGTAATCATTTGCTGAACTTTTGTGTTAATTTGGTTCTAAAATTGTTACATCTTATTTACACCACATATTAGAGTTTTCTTTTTTGACATTTCTGGCAATAATGTTATATAGTAAAACATATATCGGGCAAAATATCAAAACAACATTTATTGTTTATCCTGGAGGCAGTAAATTGTCAATTATTCAAACATCCAAAGAACCGATTATATTTGTTACGTTAAAACAGTTTTGTTTGAATATACCTAACAAATGCATCCATTAATTCATTGGCATTTTGAACTTTCGAGTGGTTTTGATCCATATACTGACAAATTCAGCTTTGACTATCGTAAAGATCCTAATGCTCGAATAAGCGAGACATTCACCTGCACCACATTCCAATAAACAGGTTAGCTTCAGAGACTTCAAGTTCACCTAGAACATTAGTCATGTAGGATGTCTTCACAGCCTCTTGGAAGTAATTTAACTGGCTCAGCTCTACCTGCAAAGGTAGGTCAACTGTACCGTTCTCACACTCCCTTCAAACAAGTCCACAGTTTCCACAATCCTTCTAATCGACTACAGACCACACACTCCCTTCAAAAACAGCTTGACCCTGCATCTCTAACACACCTTATTTCTTTACCAAACGACAAAATTTTAGACCAGTCCGAACTGAAAGCTTTTGCAGACGACAAAATAAGCGTAAATCAAAAATTGAAATTAAGTTTTCGAAGAGCAGAAAACATTGTGGGAAAAGGAGAAAATGCGGGTTACCAGCATTTTCTCCTTTTCCCACAATGTTTTCAAAAGGCTTCTTCTTCAGGGTCGTTAGAAGTCGGGAGTGTGTGGTAAAGGGTCAAAAAGCCAGTCCTCAAACCCTCTGGTACGGTGACGCGCTGCAGTGTTCGTCCTACTTTCAAAATTATATTTGATATATTCAGTTTGTGATATGAATAAAGATTTTGCATGCGCAGTTCAAAGAAATCACAATTTCTCACAAAAATATATAACACAGTACATTCCAGGCAAGATGGAATGTCCTGTATAGTGTAAGCTTGCTCTTAGAAAAGCAACTGAAATAGTTTGTTGTGCCGAAGGGACTTAAAGACATTTTTTTAATGAAAGAACTGCAAATTTATAGAGAAAATCAGAGTAGTAGGTGAGTGGATAATTGAATGGTCGAATAATATTCTGGTAAATAGGTCAAGTCAAGGCAGACGTTTCTCCGATATGAAACCCCGCCATTATTTAGTCAAAACTGTTTGAGATGTCATTGTGTGTTCACAGATATTTCCTGGAAAAACTGACAATCTGTTAGGCAAACACTCTCGTCAAAATGAGGAAATTGTTTGAGGAGCCTCTCGTATTGAATATCAAACACTCTTGTGTGCTTGTGTTAGGATGTGTAAATCTTGGGACAAAATTACGTGATACAGTCTGCATTGATCTGCTTGTTTTTGCGTTATAAATGGGATGTCTGAGAACACAAAATCCCCATAAAACCAGAAAATGCTGTTAAAGACTCTTTTTTTTCACCATACTGTGATTAACTATAGATACATTTTTGAACCGGAAGTTCAAGGCACATTACAGCCAGCAAAATGTTTTGCCGCGAAAAGAATAAAACGGATTTTATCCGTTACCAAACGGTAACGTGTTTACAAGTTCGACCCTGAGAAGGAAGGTTTTGAAAACATTGTGTTAACCCCTTTACCACACAATACCGAGTTTTAAAGACTCTGAGATAGACAGCTTTTGAAAGCATTGTGGGAAAATGAGAAAATGCTGGTAAGCAGCATTTTCTCCTTTTCCCACAATGTTTTCTATGTTGCGTTACGCAACATTTAAATTGTCGTCTGCAAATGCTTTTAATTTGGTCCGGTCCTAAATTTTATTGTTTGGTATAAAGCTAAAGGAGTCAAAGCTGATGGCCGGCATCATATCTACCCTTTCAATAACAAACATAGTCGTTTCAGCAACATTTTATTTGTCGTCTGCAAATGCTTTCAAACTGGCATTCTAAAATTTATTGATCTGGTAATCGAGAAGTAAACTGTTTTTTTTTTTCTTTTCATCCTGATATTGTAGGCCCTATACGTATGAAGTGGTCTAAAATTATCGAATTAACATTACATATGGATGCAATGCTTAAATACGGGTCATGTCGTGGGAGAAGGAGGTTAACACCTGCAAATAGTATTGACCCAGACAAGGCTGATCTTGGTCGAGATTTTTTGGTATTATTTGTAAAATTTCCTGCATATCAAAAAGACCACTCTAACTGATAACTCAGCTTCTTTGTAGACATAATGAATCTACATCATATGAAATATCGCTTTGTGCAATGCAGTACGAATATGCATTAACCCTTATCCTGCTAAATAAGTGTAATAAAAATAAAAATAAAACCCGAAAAATGCTATTTTAAACTTATTTTTAGGGACAAAAATATCTCTTTATCGGACAGTGTAGATCCAAGATCAGACTGCACGTTCTGTGCAGTCTGATCTTGATCTGCACTGTCCGCAAAAGGTCAGTGAGTCGCGCCTAGCAGCGTAAGGGTTAAACACCTTTTTGCCATAGCGTCGCTCACATCTGTTTGTCTACGTTTCTAAACTCTTTGTCTTCAAGAAGATCAGATATATTTCAAAATCCTCTCCTATAAAAGGTTACAGAGGGAAGACGATCTTCAATCACCAGCCTGAAAGTGTGGGATGGTTTCATATTCAAAGACTGCAATTTTATATCAAATGAAAGGAGCGATGCTCTGTGAAAAAGGGGCTTAATGCATATGCGAACAGTTTCGATCCAGGTCAGCCTGCGCAGTCCGCGCAGGCTGATCTGGGCCGAAACTTTTCGCTTTAGGTCAATTTTCCGTATGTTAAAGGACCGGTCTACCTCATGATTCAGTCGGTTTAAAAAAAAAACAAAGGCTATAATAGATCCATAATTATGTGATGGCTTGGTTGGTACAATGTATCACGGAGATGCATTAAGTCCCCTGTTGCCTGAGTGTGGCTCAAATACATTTGTTTACAGCTGAACTTCTATCAAAATGACAATATTCTAGACTTGTCCATATCGAAAATGTTCGATTACTTTTGCAGAAGACAAATGTGACCAAGCTGATGGGATTTACCTTTTTAAGTAGATACTATAGGTTATGTCTTGAAAAAGTCGAAATGTCTTTTAATATGTGCTCTTTGCCCTTGGTCTTTGATAGATCATTGATCTATAAGGTTCAGCTCCATTGGTCGATCAAGGATACTACGCATTGGCAAATCATCGAACTCTAAAAATAGCACATTGGCGCATCTATACTTAGTCACATTCTAAGTTCCCAGACTAGACATCTGAATGGCCAAGAGGAAACGTCTTTGTCAATCAGATGGCTAGTATCGGAATCTAAAATTAGTTATGTATTTTGAATGGATACGATATATGATAGTTTTTCTGTTCACCCCCTTTTTTTTGTCAATATACGACGATTGTTTTCAACGTTTTTATACATATCTGAAATGAATAAGCTGCAAAAATAGTAAACATTATAAATAGCGAAAAATTGTATTTTATGTATGTTTAGCTTTGTAACCGGGGCTTTGAAATTGCTTATTACCAAAGGTTGTTTTTATGTACAAAAGGAAATCCGTAAAAATGTCTCAATATTATGAGAGAGGATAGGAATCAGAGGAATTATCTTAATTTCTTCTAAAATGTTAACGAATGACTCTCTGTGTCTTGAATATAATTCAGGACAAATATTCTATTTGTAATTGAAAGCCTCCGACCAATAATACAATATTTCAAATACAGTGGTTATCAGAAACAGTCAAGAGTTGAAAAAAAAATGCAATAACCCTAATGCACATACAACGTTCTAGATAACACCTTACTTCTCGACTAATGTAAACGAACTATACATGAACTACACATAAAACAATTACATATTGAATTCATGACTTCGTTTTCTCATGATGGCAATTTCTAGTCTAACTTTTTTCTAAGGCAAATGTTAATTAAACTGTCAGAAAAAGACGTATTAGCTAACGTTTCTATTCGATTGATTCTCTGTAATAGACTCACTCCCTTCTTTGAGATGAACAGAAGGTTCATTTAGGCATGTAGGTGTGGGAAACTCCAAGTATCGCGCAAAGGCACAGATAAAACGAGTATTTTAGCGTTTCAACAGCAATATCACCGTAGCTCATCCCTAAAACCTATGTTTTGTCGGTTCATTACAATTGACTCGTCAAGATGATAATGAGTATCCCAAATACTGTACATAAAGGTTCTAGTGCAGAAACAATGTTTCATAACTCTTTATTGTAACATGACACGTGAATTCGGCTCTATAAACACAAGGCAACGGAAGCGTGGTAAAACTGACGTCTTTCTATATAAAGTAGGTCGCGCGTGTCTATTCCATATCTCTGCCCTGAGATATTTTATCAATGAAAGTCAAGTATCGTTTGAAAGAGAAAAAATAGGGAGAAAATAAGATAATTAAATTTGAATAAAGATGAAGACCTCTTTATTTCATATATCCTTATACTGTATATGTAGTTGCAATAATGACTTCAAGAATGACGTATAATTACTTCATGAATGTGACGTTTACCCGTGGAAGATATTTGTGTCGTATGAAGACAAAAGATTCTCTGTTTTTGAACTTGTTTCCCTTTGATCAAGTGTTGGTCATGTTAGAATCCAAATAATCTCCTTTCTATGTGGTTAGTCTTTCTATAAACCACGGTTGTGAGTTATGAGGCGCAATGACTAATCTACTGGGGCTATCGCCCTACTGGTTTATTTATTGTGCCTCATAACTCACAACCGTGGTTTATTGTACGACAACCCACGATAGAAAGAAGATTATTTGTTAACTAGACAATACAATTTTAAACTTATTTAAATTTGAAACCCTTGAAGACGACAAATAAAGTTAGGTTTAAATAAGATATTGTGTCTTTGACAGGGTGGAAAACCTTGTGGAAAAAAAGGATAAAATGCTGGTCATCAGTCATTCTACAAGGTGTCTTCCTCAGGATCGTTAAAACACAGGATTGTTTGGTAAAGGGTTGAGGATTATAATGTCTTCTCTTATCTTGACCTTTGACACAGGAAAGTAAAATTATCAAACAGATATGGAATGGGATATGTGGCTAGCGGCTACTAAACTACTAAATTTTTGATGAACGAGTATTAAAAATTTCATTTTTGTCGTATATATATATATAGATATATATATATAAAGAGAGAGAGAGAGAGAGAGAGAGAGAGAGAGAGCAAAATTTCATTTTTTTAATCCCTTTAGATAGAGCAGATCCAAATTAAAACTGATATTTATACTCCACAATACTACTGAAAGTTCTCGAAGCGATTTGCAATTACATTTTTACTTTTTATGAAAAGGAAATCTATTATTTTGTAAGGGTTGTCAATCATAATGAGAATTTATGGGGAAGGGGGGAAATTAAAACATTCTAAACAACTACACTAACAATATTTAAACCGGAAAAGGAGCTCGTACTCACGACCGTAAACCTCAAAGCTGTCAAACGTGACTCGGTGTGTGTTTACGGACAGTGTAGTTCAAGAACAGACTGCATAGAACGAGCCGTCTGATCTAGAATCGGCACTCCGATACGATGAGAGTTTTTTTTTCGGCGCAAATAACCTCACAATCGTAATATTTCGGTTTTTTACTAATATTGGCTCGAGACTCATTCGATTCATTTAGCAGCGAAAGTGTAAGAATGGTACACAGGGGCCATGACCGGTTAAGATACGGTACTATGTGGTGATCGATTGAAATGTACTTGACTGTGATTGCCTCGTGATGGACGCTGCAAGAAATTTCACGGAAAAATAACTGGAAACAATATCCAACGTCTAAGTTTAAGATTATATTTACATTTTTTTTTTAATATGTATATATTTTAGTCTTTTCAAACGAAATCTAATTGTAAGTGAAACATTTATGGAGAAAAGAATTTCAAAAACTGCAGACTACTGTCGATTAGTTCATTCTGCTGTAAGCTCCAGTTAACACTTGAACGCGTGCTGTGTGCAACCACTCCCGGCTTTTCTTTCAAAATTCACAGACAGAACAATTAGATATACAGCTATACTCGTTTTCAGCAATTTTTTAACCCATTTCATCTTTATTTTTATCCAGTGTTTAATCCATTTCATTTTTATTTCATAAAACGATTACCATTCTCGTATCTCCTTGCCAAATATTGCCCCTGACGGCTGCAAGGCTGCATCGAGTAAGAAGACAGTACCACAACACTGTCAACGCTATTTTTGAATAAGCGAGGCATAACAATGATTCACAGCTTTATGACATGTACTCATAAATCACATTTTTTGTTGAAAAAAGAATAACGAAGAACATTCAGGATTGATATGTGTCTGAAGCAAAAAAGACAGGAGAAACAGACAAGAGCTCTGGCTGCCAAAATTAGCCCTCAAATTGGAGACGAGTGCTGTCCAAGGTAATCAATTCTTGGAAAAAATTCTCGATTTCCTGTGACAGACGTCGCAGACAGTGGCAAGGAAAATCAAACATAACTGACCGCATTTCTTCGCATTTCTTGCAGCCGAAGATACACTAAACCTCTTTTGCCACAGCACCGCTTAAATTTATTTTGAAGCTATATGAAATGAACAAACAAGCAAACAAAAAATCATGTATTTAATACAAAGTTTAACTTACATGCTTTACATGGAAACTTCGAGAGTTTTATTTACCTGTCAAGCGAGGAAAGCTTGCATCTTTGACATGTCTTAACTCTTTCAGGTAATAGTGCCATAACATATTTCAACGCGACTGAACATGCTATTCAGTAAAACGCAAAAAAGACCTTTAGATTAAAGGCACGGCTAAAAAGGCGGTATAGATCCAAGGTCTGACAGGACGTTCTGTGCAGCCTGGTCTTAACCTATGCCGTCCGCAAAGGTCCCCGATTTCGCCCGTAGCCCCGAAAGGGTAAAATATTTATCTTCTGAAGACACGTTTTCAAGCAGACCTGCTTTGAAAACACTATTGAGAAAGAAGAAACTACTCGTAACAATCAAATTGAGCCATGCGGTGGCAAAAGGGGCGGCTTAATGCATCTCCGTGATGTATGATACCAAACAAGTCATCACATAATTATGGACCCATAATAGCCGCTTTTCTAACAACCGACTGAATCATGAGGTAGACTGGTCCCTGGACATATAGAAAATTGAACAATAGCGAAAAGTTTCGGTCCAGGTCAGCCTGCGCGGACTGCGCAGGCTGACCTGGGCCGATACTTTTCGCAGATGCGTTAATCACCCCTTTTCACAGAGCATGGCTTCATTTCTTTTTTTTCCAAAATGTTTTAACTTTCACGCTAATCGTATATAACCCTAACTCATGTTGAGTGTCCTCGTTGTCCAAGAATACTTTCAAAATCTGTGTTGCACATGTGTTTACCTCTTTGCCACATAATTCCGAGTTTTGACTACCCGGAAAGAATAAGCCTTTGAACACCCTCTATAACAGAAGAACAGGCTTGTAACCAGCGTTTCCTCCTTTTCTCATAATTTTTTCTACCATATCATTTAAAACAAAAACCCACCATTTGAACCACACGTAATTTGTCATCTGAAGTGTTTCACTTCAGTTAAGTCTAAAAAATTGTTCTTTATGTCTTTATGTCTCGGCACTCTAAACGTTAAAACAACAAATCCAGCGTGGGATGGAAACGTACACTGTACATAGCTCTGAAACGACTTCAATACGATGACTTAGAGTAAAGCACAGTAGTCGTTGCTGTCAACGTCGAAAACGAGGAGGGGGTAGGGGAAAGCAGAGAATAATCTGGATTGTAGAATCTCTAGGGTAATGCTTTTTTAACGTTATTTAACATAACTAGCTAGAATAGATACGTAATGCTGTTACCAAGCAACCACTGACATGATGCAGAGCTCTTTAAAATCAATATCCAGCAAAACGTCGGATAATGAAAGGTAAAATCTAACAATGGTGATTAGCCCTCAGATGTTCTGATATGTAAACTATTCCAGCGATTTGAATTGATCCACTTCCCTCATAAACAGTTTCAACTATTTAAGGCTAAAGGTAAACTCGAAAAGTGTTGTGTTGAAATTTCATTGTTTGGGTTTAATTAATGGTTAAAAATTTTCATTCAATATATTCAAGTGTTTAAGCATTACCATTTGATGTGATACGTGAATTTCACTGGCAGCAGATATTTCTTAATTTTTACTAAAACTGGTCATAATCTGGCCAAAATAGAGAGAGCGAACTGTGGTCTTACGAACAAGCAGTTCGAATTGCGTTCATCAAACGAACCAGGTGGGTACGTTGGCATTCGTCGAAAGCTTTTGAGCATTCGTTTCATACAATATGTCTGATATCATGCGCCATACCGGCAGTGGAATTACACTTTAGAAGGCAAAGAGTTAAAAGATGATAAAGAAAATGAACTGAAATAGGAGAAGTGATGTGGTGCGTCTTATTGAAAATAATTAATATTTGACGTTTGAAAGCACGATTTGACTAAAATATGAAATTCACAATAGTCTCCAGGAAAATTAATACTTACGATAATTGTTTTTGAGGCTAGACTTTCATTGTAGATTCAGATGAGTTATCGCACATTTGCCCATCTAATCGTCTGCCCTATCTATTTCAGCAATACCAATACATTGTCTATGACGTTGAGCAGAGAGAGAGAGAGAGAGAGAGAGAGAGAAAGAGAGAGAGAGAGCACACTTTCCCTCGAGGAGGAAAACGCTAAGCGTTTATGCAATTTTAGAACATTCATCTATCCCTTAGCAGTCATGTATTGGAGCCGTTAATTGCTGCCATGTCGGGGAAATTGTGATGACACATTTATCTAATAATTAAACTTGGATATGACCGCTTGTAGAACGTTTTTATTGCGTTGGTACGCCCACATTTAGAAGTACACTGAACCCCGTTGGCTACATAGGCGATATAAAGCGTTTTTTTTACGGCCATGTCAGTGTCAGACCGTACAGGATGCGCCGTCTGATCTTTGATTCACTCTGAAAGATAAAATAATTTTACCTTAGAAATGAAATTTGGCTGTATACATCTTGTTTTACAGGTTTCTATATCACTTATTTTGAGGTTAAATTGTATTACTTTATTGTTGTGACCAGGGTTTACGCTGCTGTATGAAATGAAGGGAATTAGTACGTTGAGTAAACAAAAAAATTAATGTGTAACCAGTTCCAAGCCTGTTTTTTTTTTGTGCTTATATGTCAACATAATATATGAGCCATGCTTTGGCAAAAGGGGGTTAAATGCATCTCCGTGATACATTATAAGAAGGAAGTCATTACATATTTATAGATCCATAAAGGTCATTTTCATTTTGTCCAACAACCACTCGACTTATGCGATAGAATGGTTCTTGGTAATACAGATACATGTAAGTTACCAAAAGCAAAAAGTATCGACCCAGGTCAGTCTACGCAGAATGCGCAGACTGACCTGGTTCGATACATTTTGCAGATGCATTAAACCCCCTTTTTCACAAAGCATAGCTCACATGTAGTTAACCGTTACTTCATAATCGCTAACCACAGTCTTTTGCGATATGCGTAGTCAAAGTTCACCCTGCACAAACGTGGAAGCTTATTTTTGTAAACATTCTTCCTTGTAAATTTTATATATAAATTTTAATTAGTATATAGCAGGAACACTTAAATACACTTGCGTAGTAGAAAGATGGTGACTTTGAAAAAAAAGGGAAATACTAGTAGACTTTTAAACTTTAGATTTAAAACTTCCATTAATTCCTTCATTTTCTTTTCAATAATATATAACAGAGGAACTTAAATGCACTTGCATAGTAGAAAGACGGTGACATTTAAAAAGGGGAGCATGTGTTATTGTTTGCTGGCTGTATGAGGTCTTGCAACATATTAATACGCATTATACAGCTTGATAAAAAAAGGAAACGATCCCATAATTGGTTTCAAAAAATAGAAATAAACACGCTGGTAAGATAATGCCAGATCGCCGGTGGTAATATGTCGTGCCTATTACAAGGGACATTACGCATGCGTAGGTCATACTCCTCGAGCTTTCAAGAAATCTTTCTTGTCTGTCTGCACTCCCACTTCGTATGGATAAAAACCGATGAGATTTCCCAAAGTTAATGTCTTTTTAATTATTTTTATTGCCATGACAACAGATGTCCGTCCCTGTACTTAAAAACAATTACCAAGAACTGACATTTCAGTCAGTTCCTCACACGACTTGTAATCCAGGGGTAGTGAGTTTGAATGTCGGCTCTGCCAAAGTTCTTCCCGTTAATTGATTTAACGTCATTGTCACGGGAACTCGTACTTCTCTTTCTGCTAATTGGCTAGACTTCCTCTAGTAGGAAGCATCCAACTGCTTGTAAAGAGTGCTGTGTTCTGTACAAGGTATAAACAGATAAGCAATTTGAACGTTGTGAATTACGAAACGTTCTCTTCAGGAGGGCTCCAAATAGAAGAGAGAAAAAGAAAACCGACTATGACAGTGTAGCTTTGAAAAAAATACATTTGCTATTTCAAAAGCAAAATTAAAAAAAAAAAAGTTTGCAGAAAAATATAACAAAATTGTTCATCGAGGAAGAAGAATGAATTAAAAACAGTAACATCTAGAATGACTTTGTAAGGACACCCCAACTTAGCTGATATTATAGATCAAAATCACACAATATGTTTTGCTCAGTATATTCTTGATCTTCACAGCCCGCGAAAACAGCAGCACTTTCAAATGGTACTGGAAAGTTTTATCTTGTCATCGATTTGTCACAGCATGTACTTAAACCCTTGCAAGAGACGAAATATTCAAGCAGCAGGGTAAAAGTTCTCTTTTAGCAAGTTTAATGCGACTATAATCAGATTATCCTAAAATATTGGAGAGATTAGATCCAAAATATACCATATGCTTTATCGAGCCTGCACATGATCCAAACTGTCCGTTAATACTTGAAAAAAGTTGGACAAAGCGTTTTAAGAGTCAACACGTAAAAGACTTCTTCATAAAGCTAACGATGTAATTACGAAATACATTTCCCACTGAATATCTTGATTGGAGAAAGTGTATTCATTAATCTAGTTCCTGACGAACTTTCTTGAAAAAGAATTAACAGATTCAAACGTCGTCATTAAAGGCAAACTTTTCTGTTGTAATTTTTAGGGAAATTTAGCTTTGGAGGATGCGAGTTCTGTGTATTTAAGTGACATACATACCCACCAAATTTTGAAAACGTTCTTTAAAAATATGATAAATGAACAGTAAAAAAAGTTTTAATACACGAATAAATACGTAAGTAGAAATACATGTAGCTTTTTACATGTATCTACAGTGTAGTATTGAAACTCTTTTAACAAACAAATGAACTTTTGCAAGAAGAAAACAGCTGTTCGGAGGCGATGATGTGTACTGTATTTTTATCAGCTTTAACGGTTAAATATAATAAAAAAAGATTATATAACCAAACTGTGCATTGTAATGTGGTTATTGCACCCTTTTTCATTTATCTTCAAGGATACATTTTTTTTTCTGTTTGTGATGTGATAAGCAAATTTAGGGACACAGATAAACTTTGTGAATGTGGATCCCATCCTAATGATTACGAGAGACACTTTCCAGACAAACAAAACGCCTTGCATAAATAAGATAATCAATCGAACTATCAGTGAATACAATTAATGGAACAGAAACGGATGGAAACACGCCCATGTTGAGCAAAATTTATGAGAGGAAATGAAAAGAAAAAAAAAAATTGTTACTAGTAAATGGGAATTGGTAGGCGTGGAGGGATAGAGGGGTATGGACAGAAAGAATGTATACAGTGTCAGATAAATGCTAATCATAAAAATACACGTACCCCTCTTTTTTTTTTTTAAGATAACAACTCGACGTGTTCCGGGACCGTATTCACCAACCACTCTTAAGAACAGTACGATTCCTAATAGTTTTCTAAATTTGAAAGTAACACACCTTCCGATTGGCTAAGCCAAATGGTTTAGCCAATCGGAAGGTGTGTTACTTTCAAAATCTATAATTAGACAGGAATGTTCTTGAGAAATGTTGGTGAATACGGACACCGATTCACGCAGGTTATGGCATAGGGATAGCGTGTTCGACAAGTTGACTAAGTCGATCTTCATTCTTAGACTGATGAAGTTATTCCCCTTCTGAACCTTTCAGTGCTGTATTGTAATGGATAATAATCTGTTAGAACACTTAAAAGGGTGTTTTGCTACATTTAGGTACCTTGTGAAACACGATGCGCTTGGAATGCATTCTTGCAGCCAAGTTTGTAGTAAAGTTACTAAACATAATAATCTTTCAGCTTATTATAAACTTATAACTATATTTAGTTAAAACCCTTTTGTGATAAGGTAAAAGGGTATTACTCTTTCAGCTTTGTTCTTAAGTGATTTGCGAAAGAACATTTCCATTGAAGATAAAAAAGCGGCCAGGTTTGATATCTGTCCATGAGTATGTACAAGTTATGCTGTAAATATGTATTGAATGGAAATTCTTTCGCTGCAGCATTACTGAGAAACAATCAAAACCCCATGCAATGTCCAGTATCACAATTCGAATACTTGCATACATATGAGGAAGATCGATTGTGTTTAAGGACAAAATGTACACATTTTCAAATTCAGACATTTCATTGCAAATGTATACCGCCTAAGCTTTGATTAAAGACTTAGGATTTAAGAAAAGTACTTAGGCTTATCTCGGCCTCTAAATAAGCAAAATTTTAAAAGCAAAATTTCGTTTCTCTATTAATTCATTGTTTTTATTGTACCAAGAATTTCTTAAAACCACTCCCGCACGGAGTTCCTGATATTTGACATCTGCCTAGGAAGGACTATCACCGAATCGATGATTTTTCTTTTTGTATCGCAGCGCTTTTATGGTTTCTTGTCACATAGTCTTCCTATTTGCGTGTCTAGACTTACAGCGTAATTAGACATTCTAGCTGCTGAATGAAACCAGTCTCGGTGGCTAACGCATGCGTACTGTTGTCTGAAGCTTTTATACCTTCCTTCCTTCTCCTTCTTCTAAGAAAATAAATAAATAAATAAATAAATAAACAGCGATCAGACACGATGGTTCCTGCTGTACAAGTTATGATCTCCATGTGCTAAAAGGTATAATGATTTTTTCGTGTTCAAACAAAGGATGTCTGTCTAGCTTAGTTTCTTTGATTCTGAATTCTACACCGAATTCTCAGAAAACATATTTCAGAAAACAAAATTCTTTTGTTTAAATAACCCACTTGTAAAAATAACCTTTATGATAAGGCAAAAGTATCTCATTGTAGCTCTTTACAATGACAGTTATTTCAGTGAGGTCTGGTTCCGTATTCACCAACTGTTTATAAGATAATTCTAAGTCTTATTCTCAAGATTTTTTGTCTAATTTTGAAAGTAACGCGACTTCTGATTGGCTAAACCAAATAGTTTAGCCAGTCAGAAGTTGCGTTACTTTCTAAATCCAGAATAAGACTAAGAATGAAACTAAGAATGATTGGTGAATAATGGCCCAGGCTGATCCTAATCTGCCATGTCCCTTACAGTATATAGAACTCAGTTTGGTGGTTTAAGGGTTCATTCTCCCGAGGGTGATGTTAGCGAAAGAACGGTTCTTTCTAATCTATCATTTAATGGTCTTGGGAAAAAGAGAAAATAATGAATCAAACTTAGATTCAATTCTTTCAGCTGAACTCTTCGGTCAATAAGTAGGTAAATCAATTTCATTTTGAAGGCTGAAATATTAGTCCATTGTAAAATAAACAAACTGTCTGGTTGTTGCTTTGAATGGAATAACGGACAGTATTGGTCTAATATCAGACTATTCTGAGCAGTCTGGTCTTGATGCAAAGACCATACACGTCGCCCGTAAATGTTTTACCATAAGAAGGAAGTTGGCACCCAATTCAACTGATCTCATATAACGAGCCCACAATTTGTGTGTGTTAATTCCATTAATATGTTTGTATTTAGATATTAATTAACCGATTTGGCCAATCAGAATTTGTATCATAATTTTGTCGTTTTGTGGTTATGCTATCATTTCATTAATGATTTGAAAATGTTTAGCTTTAGAAAGAAATTCGGAAAACAAGAAATATCTTTAAAAAGATATCCTGCGAATGTCGAAAAATCAAAGACAGCATCCTACACTGTCTACAAAAGGCAGTTGATCTTGATCCAAATTAAAAAAAAGAAAAGTCTAATTATGACTCAAAAGGTTAAGAAAACAAAGACACTTGGCGAAAACGCACTCGAGTTAAAGGCTTTACAGACATGGGTGTGCGTCAAGTTGCATTCTTCACGTTTTAAGAGCTAACTGCAAGCACAAGATCGTACTCCGATGCCAAACGTGAATGTACGAGCATAGTAGGATAATGAGTTCAACTGATTGTCATAGATTGATGCCTCATGAGCAAACACTTGTATTTGATAGCTCTCGGAGAGTAGAGTGAAAGAGAGACCCATCTTTGTAGAATTAGACAGAAATTGGGGTGAATAATAATACAAAAAATGGATAAATTGCCGACTTAAAGCAATTCTTTATAAGAAGCCTGATATGGTTAGGTTATCGGGATCTTGTTACGGCAAATTCGATAAACTCTTATAGCATAGGTTGAGAGGTTACATAATTTGTCTTAACTTGTCAATATATAGTATGTGTAAGATATTTACGGTTTTTATTTTTTCTTTTATTCCTGCATATTTTCCATCGATGATTTTGTCAGAAGATGACATTTAAAAGCAATATGTACTAATGCTGTACAGAGCATTTTGACAGGGGCTTCGATCCTGAGAAAAATGAACATTGATATGAGCTATGCTCTGGAAAAAGGGGGCTTAATGCATCTGCAAAAATTATCGACCCATGTCAGCCTGCGCCGTCCACGCAGGCTGATCTGTAGCGAAATGTTTTGCTTTGGGTAAATTTTCTCTTTGTCCAAGGACCAATTTACCTCAAGATTCAGCTGGTTGCTAGACAAAATGAGTTTCAATAATTACGTGGTGACTTCCTTGGTATAGTGTATCACAGAGATGCATTAAACACCCTATTGCCTGACCACGGCTTGTATGGTCTAATTGCGATCAATGTCCTGCTTTCATTTTCATTTGCTTGATGGCCTACTTAGATTGATATCTCTTGCCGGTGATTTTTTTTCGTGCTGCAATGTTCCTCTTCTGAAGAACAAAAAGTGCCAAAACGAAAACATGCTCGCGATAAGCAAACTCTGCGTTTATGAACATGCTGGACACGTACCAATTCATGAAAACTATGTAAAACTACATGAACCATGCTCTGTGAAGAGGGGGCTTAATGCATTTGCGCAGGCTGACCTAGGCTGAAACTTTTCCCTATTGGTCAATTTTCAGCATGTCAAAGGACCAGTCTATCTCATGATTAGATCTATTATGGATCTATAGTTATGTATGTGATGGCTTGAATGGTATCATGGATAGCAGAGATGCATTAAGCTCCCTTTTGCCAGAGCGTGTCTGATATTAAATTGATTATTCATCTATAGGTATTTCCAAAGACGACTGCTGCAAATTTGTTTTGAGTAGATAATGAATGAAGATTGTATGACATGTAGAATTGAAGAAGGTCTCAGTTTGCTTCCAAGCTAAGAACCGGTTTCCCTTGTAAATATATATATATATTTTTTTTTTCGTTCTCTCCCCTCACCCCCCTTCCCAAGAATTCCAACTCGCTGATTTCTTTCTGAAGCTGCTATAAGTTAAATATCCCACGAGGAAAAATTATTCGAAATTGACTGTGGAATCTCAACCAGAAGACGTAATGCTGCGTTTTTGATTGACAACAAATTGTAGCGGGTTTAAAAGGCCTGATCAGTTGTAGTTATAACAGAAATATTACCCTTGGTCCGGTAAATGTGTTAAATGAACATTTTCTTATTGTAAAAAAAAAACATCCCCATGTATCAAATTTTCTCTTTTTTTTATCTGGCCTTAAAATCAAGCATGCCAGACAGAATAGGACTTAGAATTGACTTTGTACGAAACCGCAGCCGCCCTGCTGAAATCCGTTATCGTTGTACGCGGTAAGTACCTATTTAGTAACCATGCCAGGTATCAAGAACATACTATTCTAGAAGTATTCTTGTTCTAAATGCGAAAATATCCAACTTTTTTGTGGTCTGATCAGGTCTGAAGAGGTGCGTATCGGATGAGACGGAAGTTCTTATGTTCCTTTTATTAAATACCTTCCTGTTAAAACTGTAAGAAAACATCACAAAAAAAAAAAAAACCCCGACAGCAGCAAATTGTCGGGATATGACGGAAAAAGCCGAATGTAAATACATAGGTTTGAGAAGGCCTTGAATACGTCGATGTTCTGAAAGAGTACATGCGATAAATACAGTGAAATCATCAGCGGGCACATGCGTGTTTACAGAAACTTCCTATCAGCATTTTAAATGTTTTCGATCAAAACGAAGAATCCGTAGATACAGGCTATTTCAACGAAATTTGATGAAGGCAAAGCGATTTTAGAAATAGATAAAACCTTGTAAATGTCACAATGCATATTTATGAGTCGATAGACATCTACTTAAATCTTATTTCTACAGAGCATGTTTAACCCTTTTTGACGAGAACAAATACTATTTGTGCAATCCAGATCAGCACTTTAAACCATTTCTTTTAATATTCTGAGACATTATAACGTCATGGAATTTTTGCTGACAGCACATACCCATCTTACTGAATTGGTGTTCATTAGGTAACAATTCCAGGAAAACTGATTTACACTGTTTCAACCCTTTACCAAAAAATCCCGAGTTTTAACAACCCTAAGAAAGAGGCCATTGAAAAAAATTGTGGGAAAAAAATACTGCTAACCAACATTTTCTCCTTTCCCACCATGTTTTCTCTATTTTCAGAAGCAAATTAAATCATTTTATCGGCATCAATTTTGTCATCTGCATTTGCTTTCAAATCGGACAAGTCTAAAACTTTGTTGTTTGGTAAAGAGTTAACTCTTTTAACGCCAAGTATATAAACTGGACCCCTGCCGACGGCTGAAAGTTTCATTTTACGATTCCAGAGGAAACTGAGAGAGAATTCTATCTTTTAGGGTTGACTAAACATGCTGACGGTATAGATCCAAGATCATGCTGCAAGTTTTGTGCCCCAAAAATGACATTTTCTTAGTTTGCCTCAAGTTTATTTCATTTTAATGATCACAAGTATTTTTCTAAAATTTCTTTTTAATTGCTTCTGTATAAAAAAAAAAAAAAAAACACACACACACACACACACACACACACACACACACACACACGCCCTTTCCCAAACGATAAAATTTAGACTGGTCCAAATTGAAGAGCTTGCAGACGACAATTTTAAATTTGATGAAAATGGCAGAAAGTTCGCAAAAAGGGTAGAAAACACTGTCGGAAAAGGAGAAATTGCTCCTTACGAGCAATTTCTCCTTTTCCCACAGTGTTTTCAAAAGACTTGTACTGCAGACACGTGAAAACCAGGGCTTGTTTGGGAAAGGGTTAAGTCTGGTTTGTGATAAAGTGCTGGATTATGTATTTTAGCCTAAAAATGCAACAACCGTAATGTCCTTGGTATTAAATTCAACAGTATGGCCTCTAAATACTAATAAATGAATTGAGTATGCGCTAATTTGAATTTTCAGCGGAATTACCGCACCATTTTCAAAACATGACCGCCAATACTCATTTAGTTGAGTAAACTTACATTGTACACTTAGATAAATACGTTGATCCTAATCGATGATAGGTTGACTGGTTGAATAATTATGCAGCGGTATAAATTTTAAAGGCCCTACCAAACGATAATTTTTTAATTCATATTCAGAGCATTTGCAGAAGACAAATTAAATGTAACTCAAACGAAAGGATTTTGACCTTAAATGGGAGGAAAAGGAGAAATTGCTTGCAGCCAGTAACCTTACACAAGGTCGCATATATGCGGGAATGATTAGAGAAAAAGTTAAAACCGAATATAAGTGTATACAAAAACATTATACCAAGACCTCTTCATTTCACGATGATGCACAAATACTGGTAACAGCGCGTAGTGATACACCACGAACTTCACAGAAAGGGATTACAAATTGAAACTGAATAATTGATAACGCTATCAAATAACATTGCGCTACGTATTGTTTCGTTTACAAGCTTTCCCAAATCATCCGATATTGACATATTTCCTACAACACTTGTGCTCAGTTTGGAAACATACGTGTAGATAGAGGTTAGAGCCCCTGAGTTAGTTCAGGCCCCTTTAATCATTTCGAAACCCAATACATACATGTATATACAGAGAGATACTGACTTCCTACCTTCTATATAAATCTGTTACCTTCAGACACGGATATATTCGGATAGAGACCTTATACTGGCAGTTAGGAGATGATAGAAAGGTAATGTTACATCAACAACCGCCGGAAATGCGCAACAATGTCCTATCGCCTGCAAAGAAGACGCAGCAGAAAGTAAAGCGATTTCCCTTGGAGACACCATCTCCAAGTCATACATCTCATTGTAATAGCGTAGGAGGCTCCTTGTGCGAGCACATGGTGTCCAATTAAACCAGTCACAATCGCCTGCTAGAGGCAGGACTCAAGGCGAGACAGGACACTTCGTGCTAGAGAGGCCGCATCACTGAGCAAGGAAGAACGGTCTGTTTTAACTTACCGTTCTTAAGAACTGTCTTGGTCTTATTCTCCAAGATTTTCTAAATTCGAAAGTAACACAACTTCTGATTGGCTAAACTATTTCAAAAGTACTTTCAAAAGTAGAAATTCCAGTCTTAAAGACTAAGAATATTCTTAAGAATGGTAAGATAATACGGACCCAGGATCCCTTGCGCATCTCGACCTACGTTTGTGCACATTCGCATGTGACGACGTTAATTAGTAAGCAAGAACATCTCGAATAAACGATTTCTCTTTTTATCCCTGATTGTAAACAATAATTAGAAAAACAATGTCGGAAGACTAAAAGCGAAAAACCAGACTAGAAAGGAATGCGATTATCGATTCTTTAACATTTCCGCGTGAAGTCGATTGCGTCTGTGTACCGTTATGTTTCATTTCAGTTTCATCTTACTTATTCCCCCATAAACAAACCATAATCCCCATTTACTCTCTGGCTTTATTTCCGTACTTAGTGGGTATATAGACGGTTGAATTGCAGCTAGATAATAATCTTGTCGCAACTAGAACAAATTCTTGAGCTTCTTACAATTCATTTGTGAAATGGTTTTAAAAATGTTGATATAATCGAGATGTCTGGGTCCGTAGGCTCCAACCATTGCAAATTGCAAGGTTTCTTTAATTTTGATTTAGAAATAAACACTGGTTTAGCCTATCAGATATTGTGTTACTTTGAAATTTAGAAATTTGAAATGAGAAAATATACTGAGAATATTATCAAGAATGATTGGTGAATACAGATCTTGTTGTCCTCTAAGATGTCTGTGGTGTCTGATCATGGACCCTCTGTTCGTGAGCAAACTGGTTATTTAATCCTTTACCACACTATCCCGAGTTTTAACCAACTTGAGAAGGAAAGCTTTTAAAAGCATTGTGGGAAAAGGAGCAAATGCTGGTAACCAGCATTTCCTTCATTTCCCAAAATATTTTCTATCAATCCAAAATAAAAAGGATCATTTCAGCCTCAATGAATTTGCCGTCTGGTATTGCTTTCAATTTCGTTTTAAAATTTTATCGTTTGGTAAAAAAATATTAGGCTTCAAGTGAAATATTTTTTGTCAAGGAGTGGATCCTAGGCTTGTTGTTGATATTTTATAGCTGGCAAAGACAAGGAAGTTTCAAACATGCCTATATTTATATTCTTCGGTGATATTAAAAGGTTTACTCACATAGCGCCAAATATAATTGGACAATCATCTGACAGAAGGGGATTTAATGCATCTCTGTGATGCATCGTATCAAACAGGTCTTCATATACGTATATGAGTTGTCTGTCGGTCTAATCTTGGCATCAGTCTGATCCTCCTGTCTTAAAATTGAATACTTTTGACTTTTAAGGCTATCTGTTGAGTTTGGTTCTACAACACCATACGTCTGTTTACCACATGCTGTTGTTAAGAGGATAAGATCAAAGCGTCATCATTTCCGTTGCCGACTATCTTTCCATTACATTAATTACTCGACAAAGGAAGATTATGATTTGGTCATCAGACAAATAATGTTAAAAGTATTGACCCTTCGACTGATGTAGAAATGAATCGGAAAAGGACATTTCAAGTAAGTGAAAGCAACTCACGTACGATATAGCGATTTCGGCCATTTTATCTAAAGGTATCGGGTTCTGTAGATCCAAGATCTAATTGCATGTTTTTTGCGCTCTTATCTTGATCTACACTGTTAGCTGAAGCATCAAAGATGGTCAACATTTTTCTTCATTGTTGAAAACTAATTGTTCTTTTCTTGGAAAATGACATCAATCGAAGGAAAGACATAGGTTGCTTCCTCTCTATATAACGACCACTTTGCGCTAAATTACAAACACTGCGCATAATTCTTTATTATTGCTATTTAGTATATCAGCCATGTTGTATGAAAAGAGCGCTTAATGCATCTACAAAAAGTATGAAATCATGTCAGCCTGCGCAGTCCGCGCAGACTGACATGGGTCGAAACTTTTTGCTATTGGTCAATTTTCTGCATGTCCAAGGACCACTATTCCTCAAAATTCAGTCAATCGTTAACTAAATGGTTTTATGAACCATAATCATGCGCTGACTTGCTTGGTACAATGCATCACGGAGATGCATTAAGCCCCTTTTGCTAGAGCATGGTTTATATATATAGATAGTCACAATGTTTTTATTTAATATGATTAAATAAATGTAGGGCTTGTAAGTCAGCGTTTGCAAGTTCGAACTCTTGCTCAACTGTAATCGCAAGGATTCAAAAAAGTCCTTGCGACCTCACATTTTCCATCTGAAAAACATAGACTGACTTTGTTCATGACTGTCAAAAGCCAAGGCTTTAAATAATACTTTACCATGTAACCCCGGTTTTAACGACCCTAAGGAAAATGGGCCATTGAAAACATTGTTGGTAAAGTAGAAAATGCTGTTGATAAGCATTTTCTCCTTTTCCTACCATGTTTTCTATCCTTACTAAACATATATAAACCCAATTATTTGAGAAACACTGAACTTATCGTCTGCAAACGCTTTCAATTTGGACAAGTCTAGAATGTTGTCGTCTGGTGAAGGGTAAAAAGGCTATACGATATGCATGATACTGGACAGGAAAATCAAAGGACACCTTGGCATGTGCACAGGCCGCAGTGACAAAAACAAAATACTGTTATATAACGGCATTAACAAACGCTCGAATGGAATTCTATACGAATACTTCAAAAACAAAGAT
Organism: Tridacna gigas; assembly: GCA_945859785.2. Classification (NCBI taxonomy): domain Eukaryota; kingdom Metazoa; phylum Mollusca; class Bivalvia; order Cardiida; family Cardiidae; genus Tridacna; species Tridacna gigas. The sequence goes on along the minus strand of OX244030.2, from coordinate 41,699,135 downwards.
TCTACTGACCTTATCGGCTTTAAAAACATTTAACCCATTACGAGTTTTTATGACATATCATAAAAACACGTCAAAAGTGACATAATGGCCCACAACATGCGAAATGAGACCTTCGGACATTTGCGTTAAATGTCGTCTCGAATTAGCCTGTGCAGTCAGCGCAGGCTAATCCGAGACGACACTTTACGACTACATAAGATTTTTTCATACAGTATACCTTCGTGAAACAGAAAATCGCACAAAAACGGGAAGTGTCATCTCGGATTAGTCACAGACTGCACAGGCTGATCTGGGACGACACACTTTTACGGATATGTCCCTTTTCGTGTGTTGCACGCCATATGAGGACTGATTGATAAGTAGTGAGCCTCATATGTAAGGGTTTGACTTTTGGCGGATTTATTATTTTTCAACAGAATCCCATTCAGACCAAAGTGGGTACCAGCAATAGCCCCTTTCAATTTTGGAAGTAAATGAATGTCTGATGGAGCGAGATCAGGCGAATAAGGCGGATGCTCACTCAGTCCGAAGCGTTAATAGTTAATGGCAGCCATGGCAGTGAAAGACTTGCTCTTTTAGCGATTTTGTCCATTTTGCAAAAGTCACTTGCCTTGCTTACTTTAGACTGCTACCTCTTCGAAATAAACTGACCAAATGATACCAGTCTTCGCGTGCGTAGCCTTAAATGGTCAGGGAATAGTAGGGCTGAAAAAGGACATCCTTGCTTGACTCCCTCAGTACAAGGCTCACAACTTATCAATCAGCCACTGTGGGGGGGGGGGGGGGGGGGGGGGGAGGTTTAAAGGTGTGGTGGAAAACTATATCAGTGTAACACAGAGAATAACTTGGGAAAAGTAGAAATTGATTTCCTAACATTTGTTTTCAAATAGGTATTTTCATAGGACATTTTTGCCAACAATTTAGCCATGGGATTAGTGGAGATGTTCTGTTTCAGCCGGTCAGATGGCCAGTGAAAGAAATCAGAACTCGCGCAATATTTAGGGTGGTTGGTAAATACGGCCCTGTGATTTCTTAAAGGCTCAATTTATAGGGTTCGGGTTAAAGCCATTGTAACTTACGCCAGCATGAGACTACCGTAAAATGTCAGAGCACAAACATATCTAAATAACACATCGTGAGAAATAAATTACGAGATATCTCTTCACCAGATGACAAAGTTTTGGACAAGTCCAGAGTAAAAGCATTTGCAGAAGATGAATCAAAACGTGGTTCAATTTATGGAATTTGCCTTAAAATGGATATAAAACATTAATGGAAAAACAATACACGTCTTCTTTTCAAACCTTTGTTAGAATTTTGAAAGAACGCGATTGTTTTGGTAAAGTACAAGACAAGCATTATAGGTTTTTTTTTTATGATGTCTACATTTCTATATCCGGTATTGACGTCACTGCAGTCATCTAATTAGAGCACCACCTGCCCCCATTTTACGATGTCCATCAAACCACAACAGATTTTAGTTGTCACTGTTCCTACATTTGGATTTGAGCTGTGACTTATTGACTCTGAAAATGAGGTTTTGTTTTAAAAAATGCATGAAGAAATGCATTTTGATAAGAAAAGAACAGTCCGACATGTGTTAAATAATGATTTGCTCTTCAAGGTTTTCTGAAATAAGTTTATAGGAAAACGCTTAAAATACTTCACACATTTTAAGGTCCCCTATACACTCTAAACGACTCTGAGAGTATATAACATTTTTTTTCCAGAGAAAAGGATTAGTCTGTGCAGTCTTATGTTATTATAAACCGTCCGCAAAAGCCCCATATCGCCTATGAGGGTTAATAAACAAAATAATCCGCCTGTCCCCCAATGCATATTGTGCAACATTTCTAGAATTGGAAATACAATACTATACATTTTATTTGCTCCATTGTTAATAATGTAAATTTAGCAAAAACAAATAATCAAATACAAAATTTTCAACTTGATATGTTCGAGGAATGATATAATTGTAACAAAATACATGTAGTAGGTTTTCTTATAGTCAAGAATAGTCCGGATACTGTACCATTACCATATCAACCTTCTTTTTTCTTTAGTTTCTTATTTTGAGAAAATGTAGAAATTTGTTAATTTAGATTAATTGAGGTTATTTTCATGTACAAGTCTTCTTCAAGGATCGTACTTTAAAGCAATAGATCATAATTAGAATGTTATTTGAAAATCTGACTTCCATTCACCTTGCGAGGGCAGTAATAACAGACAGGAACTTTGTACCGCGGACTACTTTTTTCTTCTTCCGCTTGTGAACTATATTCATTCTGTGGTTCTAATCGACATTAGGTAATGTGATACGAGCAAACTGGTGAATTCAATTATGGAAAGGATTAGTTGTTCTTCTTATTAGCGGGAAATGATGGTTTGCTGAATCGATTCCTTTCCTTTTTTGTGTCCTTTCTATTTTTCCTCTCCTACAATTTTGTGTCCAAAGCTGATACCAATAGTCTGCGGTTTCACAATGTAATTAATCTATACCATGCTGAATTTATCTAGATCTAGATGACTATCACATACACAGATTCCATTCAATTCATTGACATTTCATTAGCTTATAAGGGTATGTCTGACACCAATAATGAGCAAGAGGTAACTGTACATCAAGATCAGACTGGGTGTATTTGCAGGCTAATCTAGACCTGTACTCTTTGCTTAATATTTCCAAAGTCACGTATGGAAGGAAATGGGTGAAAAGTATCTGGTCTCTAATTCATTTTTTTTTTTTTTTCATTTCCGATTAGGACCTAATAATGAAGACTTTCCCATTCTTGTAACTAATTGATTTTTGATTCGGTAACATAATATGGCCCGCAACATGCGAAATGAAATCTTCGGACATTTGCGAAAAGTGTCGTCTCGGATTAGCCTGCACAGTCCGCGCAGGCTAATCCGAGACGGCACTTTACGACTACAGAAAATCGCACAAAAACGGGAAGTGTTGTCTTGGATTAGTCACAGACTGCACAGGCTGATCTGGGATGACACACTTTTACACTTAAGTCCTACGGCTCCTTTTCGTGTGTTGCTTGCCATATATGGAAACACACTCAAACTCACGAGTTCAGCTAAGGGAAATATTGATACGATTGTGTCATTGAATTCGTTCACGAGCCATATCTCCATTACCGCAACAGATGCACTTGTCTAAATGTATTAAACTTTAATTTTCAAAGTCAGCCTCTGCAAGGTTTTTTTTTCAGGAGGTAAATTTTTTATCTATACACAAATATGAGGTATGCTCTGGTAAAAGGTGTTTAATACATCTCCGTGATGCATTATGCCAAGAAAGTTATCACATAATTATAGATCAATAAAATATTTTTTGTCTGACAACCGAATCAATTATGAGGTAGAATAGGCCATTTATATGCAGAAAATGGACGGATAGCAACAAGTTTCGACCCATGTCAGCCTGCGAGGACTGCGCATGAGGACCTGGATCGATACCTTTTGCAGATGCATTAAGCCCCCTTTTCACAGAGCATAGTTGATATATTTTTCTCCGGATTTCATTATGCTAATGGATATAACCTATTGCCCACGTAACTGCGTCGTTTTTAACATGCAATAAACTTGCCACGTCATGTAATTGTCGTGTAGATTGGAAAAAAATAAAACCAGAATCAAGTTCTTCAGCCTCAGCTAATTTACATACCTGGTTACATAAGAGATACATCATTAAATGCCACACCAGACGACAAAAATTAGACACGTCCAAATTGAAACAGTTCAAGGGCGGCAAGTTAAATGTGCCTTAAGTTACGGAAGTTGTCTGTGAAAAAGTAGAAGATGGGAAAAGGAGAAAATACTGGTTACCAAGATTTCAAAAGTTTCTTCCAAAGAGTAGTCCAAAATCACAGGGTTGTTTGGCAAACCAGCATTTTTACCTTTTCCCACAATGTTTTCAAAGCCTTTTTCTTGAAGATTGAGAACACTCGGGTATGGTGGTACAGGGTTGTTTTTGACGCCTCCCTATTACCTAGGATTTGGACAGAGATCTAGACCAAGGATATGTAGCACTATGAGCTCCAATCTCGATTCGAACAATTTTAATATGTTCCATGTTGGTAGTTTCGAGGTGGGAGGTTTCAAGCAAATCATCGTATAAGGAACAAGTTCTCTTCCATAGATGTACGGATTGTAATCGAACTATATAAATCCGAGAGTATTATTTATTTCAGAAATGTGTTGTGTCAACATACAAACTCTTTCCTTAGATAAAATACAGCCTTGTTTACTGAAATTGAATGGTATTGAAAAAAATGCATTTGTCTTTTTTTGCGATTTTGATACTGATTGGGTCAGAATATCAAGAAACGGAGGGAATTGTAGATTCAGAGGCCATAAGACTCATCCTAACCCCTGTCTGCTAAATAAGTTCAGTAAAACTTCAAGCAGATAGTAAAAACCCGGGTCCGTACTCACCAACCATTTTTAGGAACGTTCCCAGTCTTATTAGCCAGAATTTTCTAAATTTTAAAGTAACACAACTTTTGGTTGTCTAAACCTTTTTGTTTGGCTGATCAGTTTTGTTACATTCAAATTCAGAAAATCTTGGAGAATTAGACAAAGAATGTTCCTAAGAATGGATTGTGAATATTGGCCACCAATAAGGTCAATTCAAACTTACTTTTAGAGAAAAATATCTCCTTATCGGACAATGTAGATCCAAGATCAGATTGCATGTTCTGTACATTTTGATCTTGATCTACACTGATCGCAAAAGGTCAGTGAGTCGCGCTTAGCAGCTTAAAGGTTAATTAATCAACATTTCCCTCCTAAAGGACTGTCGAACTGCGTCCAGTATGCTAGGACTTTACCCTTTACCATATCATACCGAGCAACGACCTTGAGGAAGAGAGGCTTTGAAAACATTGTGGGAAAAAAAAAGAAAAAAAGGAAAACCAACATTTTTTTTTCCTTTTGCCACAATGTTTTCTATCCTTTTAGAGACAATCTTCACAATTTTTGCCACTCTGAATATGTCATCTGTAAACGCTTTGAATTTAAAAAAGATCCAAAATTTTGTCATCTGGTAAAGAGTCAGTAATTCTGAATCCATATTAGTAATTCCAATATAAATATTTATGTAGAGCGACTTATTTCATAACCCTGCTATAAATCACAGTCTACTCTGCGATTCAAGAAGTTATGCTTGCTTGTTACTTTTACATTAATCATCAAAACTACATGAATCAGTGTCGTCCAACCTTTCCGAGATATCGGCGGTCATTTGCGTTATCTATGTCGACCTTTCCGTATGCAAAAGACGGCATTACGAACGAATCAAATATCGAGATAGAACGAAACGTGACAAAAGTTACGCTCGTGATTGTAGACAATGGAAAAAATACTGTAGAAGTCACTGAATTATAACAGATAGAAACATAAGAAACATTAGTCTCTGGAAACAAAGTAGAGATTGCGACAGAGATCTACTTTTCATCGCCACCTTACATTTTGTTAACATCACTGCGCCCTGCATTTCCGTGTGGACACAATAACAAAAACATTGTAGTTTGGTATTTGAATGGGATATACACAGCATCACACCAACAGTTCGCTTAGCTATGCACAGTCCTTAGATTTTGTCAGTACAAGATTTAGACTGTCAAGTGCATTGCGCAGTCACAATCACCCCTGATCAACGCCATCAGTGGGAGTTTAACAACGAGTTGTAAATTACAAACCCGACGACTATAACCTCTGAGTGGACCTAGAAAAGAAAAATATAAACTTGCCCGATTTCATTCGAGCAACAATGATCTTTTTCCAGTTGACTTTTCCAGTGTAAGAAATTTTGAATCACGAAAACGTACAGACAAACAAACAAATGAATAAACAAACTAAAATACAACCTTCCTCTTCAGATATAAGTAATGGCCATTTTGCACTTCTTTAATTCATACACTCTTTAAAAAAAAGGGAATCCGCAATGGTCGCAAAGTCGGTTGTGTCCGAAAAAACCGGATTGGATTCTAGGCAGTAGACGTCTCCTTGGTCAAGGCGTTTGCTTGTTATAAATGAATGTCCGGGATACATGTGTAAATGATGTTGTATTGGAATTATTAAGAAGAAAGAACTTTATTGCACGACGAAGCGAGAAGAGAGCATGTCATAATCAGTTTACGTGCGCAAGGTTCTCCTTCTTCGAAATCCGATTGCAATACTCAATTTAACAAACAAAATTTCTAGGCGCTATTAGTGCTGTGAAAGACTATACCAAACCAAGCCTTACAGCTCTTTGTAACTAGAATTACATTAACTGACGCGTCTCTTGAGACTGACTCGACATTATTTACTATAAAGATCTTGTGGTGTGATTTGTCATTTTTTGTGACATGTATTGCATAATTATCTGAGGTTACATCTAAGGCAGGCTCGACACTGTATTGGTTTGCAGACAAAACATCCCTACACATTTGTAAACGTAAAATGGATTACAGAGCATCGTTGGTCGAAAACAGTCTAACATAAATACTGCCATTTCTACCACCGCTCGCCAACAATGATTGATGAACAACTCTGAATTTGACAGAATTCACCCACTATGGGCAAGTGATATTGGCCAACAGCTCTTCGTCGGCTAAGCAACATTATCAACCGGTAAAGGTATTCATTTTGGTAAATATGAGAAAGAAACAGCACCTTAATATAAATTAGACGACTTTGTTCATGTTTTTAACCTTTTAACTGCTAATTAAGTGAAATTAAACTTTCAAGCGGATAATAAAATCACAAACTTTGCTATTTCAAAGATATTTTTTTTTGGAAAAAAATCTTTTTATCGGACAGTGTAGATCCAAGATCAGACGGCACGTTCTGTGCCGTCTGATCTTGATCTGCATAGTCCACAAAAGGCCCTTGGGTCACGCTTTATTCAAAACGCGGCGTCAGAACACACAATTGACCTACTTGCTGCAAATCACTTTCCAAAACATCCTGGCGAAAGGAGAAACTGCTCGTGGACAGCACATTCCTCTTTCCCATTTTGCCAGACAGGGTCACTTGAGTATGTGTGTTTAACCATAACTCATCCACGATACATAAAGGTGTGATCAATTTCGTATTCTTCAAACTAGTTTCAGCAAGTAATTATCAAGACATGAAAGAATCTGAAATTTACCATTCGGTGAAATAAACCTAGATGTCACATTTTTGTATTTGTATCGGAGTTTAGCCTCGTTTTATCAGCTTCAGTCATATCGGTGCACCTACGCATATGTTTCCAGGTTTTCTCACAACGGCGCTGAAGCAACTTTCTTTCCAAGCCACTGACTACTTTTCTCATATGCATCACAGGTGAGAGGCGAAAAATCGCCGGAAGGAGAGTTTGCGTCAATCGGGTATCGAACCCGCAACTACCAGGTCACGAGTAAAATACGCTGACCACTGAGCTACTCGGCGGGCTACATATGAGGTAAACAAATTAACATAGACAGAACAAAAAGTCTTCACTTCGTCAAATCTTCTTTACTGGTAACTATTCTCCCCCATTAAAGAAAGCTTTTTTATAATTTTCTGTTCGATATTGGTATCTTCGATGCCTAATACATTAGCCAAAGGAAAGTTTTCCACTTGGCATTACACACAAGCCTAGATAGATAACAGGCTACATAAACCATTTCCTCTGATTGTACAATCGAAATGCCAGAATCGTTTATATATTATTTATATCTCTTGATATATTCATTCTTCGTCAGTTAAGGTATACCCTTTTTCTTTTAGTTTAACTCTTACTAGACGACACAGTTGTAGATCTATCTGATTTGAAATAATTTGTAAACGACTAATTTAATGTGGCTAACATGATGGGCATGTAACTGCAATGCTAAAAATATCGTGGGAAAGAGGAAAATGCTGGTCACCAGCACCCCATCTTTCCTACAGTGTATTCAGACGTCAAGGACATACAAATTACGGGATTCTTTGATAAACGGTTAAGAACTATGAAAATTTGTGACTCGGCTAACCATTTGGGATGTAGTGGTTCTTTTAACTGGTACAATCAACCGCAGCTTTTAATGTTCAGGGCAAGGAATGTAGACCATGGACAGCCTGGGTGTCTGTGATGTCTAATCTTGACCGTCTATCTACGATACCGGTCAAGTTGTTTAAGTTTCTATACCTAATTGAACTTATTAGGGGGGCCTAAAATTGAGTAGCTCCATTTTAAATTTTCAGGATACAAATGAAAGTATCTGTAGTATAAGGCCAGTTGCACGTCAACAATATTTCTTAGTGTTTTATGAAGTTACTAGTAAAACATTGTAAAATTCTCTTCAAAATTTGAAAAGAGGGTACTAGTCTTGTTACAAGAAGACAAATATGCGTGAAATACAGTTGGTAGAATGTGTTAGTTAAAGGACATGCTTTGAGTAATCTTTGCTGAATACAGTTTAAAAAGTGAAGGATCCATACCAACTTCTATTCTTAAATATCTATGCGCGACTTAGAATGATGTTTCTGCAAGTGTAGATTCATCTGAAGACTGCACGTCCTGTGGATTTGACATTTTTTTCTCTCACTGTTAGCTTTCATTTTTCATCTATTCACCCACTGTAAGAGTTACAACAGAATGCCAAAGGAATCAATATTTTCTACCGCAATATCACTCCCTTGAGAAAATTTTGATTTTACACGACTCAACTTTACTTTTCCATCATGAAAATCTGGTTGATAGAACAATACAATCATGTTCAATGTTTTGATCAACTTTTGAGTTTTTTTGGGACGTGATTAAAAGAGATTCTACTAATGATAGATGCATGTTGTTTCCAATATTATGTATACTTCAAGATGAAATTGTTTCTCACTGCTCACAAGTGACCCATGCTGCGATATGATACGAAACCAGGATACCCTTTATTCATAGTTATAAGTGTACTTGCCATGGTTGAGTCTACCAAAACACATAATACAGATTTAAATAATTGTACAATGCTATGTGAAAAGGGTGCTTAATGCAACTGCAAAACGTATCGACCATGTCAGTCTTCGCAGTCCGCGCAGGCTGACCTGAGCCTAAAAGTTTTGCTTTGGGTAAATTTTCTTCTTGTCAAAGAATCAGAGTACCTCGTTATTCAATTGGTTGTTAGACAAATAGATTTTATGGATCCATATGCGAGGACTTGGTCGGTGTCATGGGACAAGGATATACATTTAAGCCCCCTTTTGCCTGAGCATCGCTCAATTTAAAGAGAGGGGAATACTGATTTTCAGCAGTATGGAAAACTTAGAGATAAAGGAACTTGTGTTTGTTACAAAATTTAATGTTAATCGTTTTCCCGTGTTATTTTCCAAAAGCTGTCGACTAATGCAGTATTTATTCAGTAATGTGTATAACATTTGTCTCATTTTCTCCTTCCATAGATTTCCGCTTTGCTGTACAAACTCGATAACTCAATCAGCTAACTTGAGAACATAATGTCCCTAAGGCGTACTTATTTGCATTGTTACGGGATAATATTATGTTGCTATCATATTTTCAGTATGAAAGATTGCAAGGGCTTCTCGTTAAATCAATGAAAGACATCGCACATTTGCGTTATGTGACTATTAACTTTTCACAATTCCCCAAAGCAGACTTCCCATTAATATATTTGATTTCAAGGGTAAGTCACACAAGTCGAGGTACTGCCTCCCTTTTTCCTTTGCACTTTTGCTTGTTTTAACGACATTTCCTTTTCGTTTATGTTAAAATGTATGTTTGCAATTGTTGTTTGGTTTTAAAACTATTGTTAACATTGTGTATGTGAATTCAACGAAATGTTAAAATTTTCCTTAACTGATTTCCACTTGGTTCGAGCGTCTCAGCATGCTTGTCATCATCCTGAATTGTGTGACACTTGGTATGTATCAGCCTTGCAACGACCACCTCTGCGTGACGGTCAGGTGCCGAGTGCTTGAGAACTTCGACCACTTCATCTTTGCCTTTTTCACCTTGGAAATGATCATTAAAATCCTGGGTATGGGCTTATATGGAGAACTGACCTATCTGGCAGATTCGTGGAATCGACTGGACATGTTTATCGTGATGGCCGGGGTAAGTTCATTTTCCTGTTATGTATTTGTTTCCTTGCTATGAAATTAGACAAGAGTCAGTGTTTAATGTTTGGTCCACTGTGAGATTTCAAGCTATATAACATGTTCTATGTCGACCAAGCATTGATTCGTTTTATGCTAGTTTATTAAGAGTAATTAATATTGTCGTGTTACATGTATAATCAAGTTCTGTTTTGGACGCTAAATTTTTGTAGTACAAATGCAAAAGATAAATTATAAAGAGAGAGAAGTAATATTTAAATGATAGTTTTGACGGTAAGAGTTGAAAATTCATCATAATAAGATATAACGTGTTACAGATAAAAAAATCACACGTATCTTTAATCAGTGGAAAAATCTATCTTTTTTTTCAGTTTCTAAGGTGCCGATATTGTATTCGTCATACGATACATGTATCAACGTTTTTTAAAAATCGAAGATCAGACAGAACGTCTTGAGAAATCTGATCTTTGATCTCTCCTGTCCTAAAAGGCACCTATTGTTATCGAAAGCACCCTTATTGTTAATAAGTGTTATCTCATACATAATTTAAACAGTTGAGAAGAACGAGCAATCATCCAATACATTGATAAACACTGACGATTTAACAGTAACTTAATAAGCAATATCCAATTTAATCTAAACGAGCCACGCTCTGTGAAAAGGTATGATACCAAGCAAGTCATCACAGTATCATACATCCCTGAAATCCGTTTTGTGAGACAACCTACTGAATAATGAGGTAGACTGGTCCCTGGACATACAGAAAATTGATCAATAGCGAAAAGTTTCCCGCCCAGGTCAGCCTGTGCGGACTGCGCAGGCTGACCTGGGTCGATAACTTTTCGTAGATGCATTAAGTCCCCTTTTCACAGAGCACGGCACAAATATTTTTCTTTCGGAAAAACACACTGATACTTTCCGCTTCAAAGCATCGAATGACAGCATAATTTTACATCTAAATGTAAACAGGATACTACACTGTGTCTAACGAAAAGTGTTATAATTTATTTACCGTAAAACTTTATAAGTTGCTTGTGTTGTGTAGTTGCCCTTTGCTTAGCCATCTTGCACATAGATAGTCAATGATAAACATTTTCAAGTTCGTACATCTGTCAAGAGATTGGACCAAAGTTGCCCTATCTTCCTATTTTCTAAGCACTTGTGAAAAAACAAAAAAAAAAACACGTGTAAGGATAACACAAGAATCTTGTTGCAGGGTTAAAAAAAAATCGACGTAGTTTTCTATTTATATATTTTTGCATTTATGGTTAAGTTTAAGAGGAACAGCACAAAGAAACATTATTCTCTTACTTCTGTATCTGTTTGTGGCTTTTGATTGACGTCAACAGCAAAATCTAGTCAAAGTTTGCGTTACACTTTTTCATATTACCTGTATATCTGTGTGTTTCTTCCTATTGTCTGTATCTTCATGTTCGAAAGACTTTTTTAGGTTTAATTATTATTCCAAACTATTTACTCATTCTGAATATTAAAAATAGAAAGAAAAGAGGTTTCGTCGATTTTTTTTTTTTCAATTGTAAGTGGTTTATTTTGTAATTGTAATTGGTTTGAAGCCTTTTCATACAATTTAATCAGATATTTAGTACTCTTGAAATAAGTACTACAGATATGAATTTGTTGTAACATATAATTCTTATTTTTAGAACTTGAATATCATAGATCTGACAGAATGCGTGGGGAAACATACCAGATACTTTGTTACAGGCATGTAACAAATAACAGGCAGCCAACATCCTGTCAAAAAAGCGATAAATTTTATCTGTCGATATTTCTAATTGATTCGACATTAATAGTTTTAAATGCAAATGTGATGTTTTCTGATGCTTGATTGTATCTTTCCTACACGTGTTTTCTGTCAATTTATAGAAGTCAATGACTGAACGTCACAACTAATGCAGGTGTTTGTCTTTAAAGTATCTTCTCTTAGCATATTGCAATGAATGATAATTGCAACCGAACAGACTGTAGCAACAATTGTACTGGAAGTGTTTGGTGTTGATCAATTATAAAGATGACATTGTTTTATATCAAATTTGTAAGGCAAAGATAATTGATCACTAAAATATGTTGTTTCATTTTACACATAGAGGTACTGTAGAATGGGAAATGATCGCTCCCCCACTCAGTTTTTGACGATGTTGATATTTTCTAAAGCTTCCTACGTTTTGAACATTCACTGGACAGAGCATCAGAGTATCTTTCTTATTGAAATTTGTAACTCTTTGCTGAAAACAACATAAGCGAAAAGCGGAAGAATTGTGTACATAGAAACTACTGGTCTCTAAAAACAATTTGTCTATGTTGACAGTCAAAAACTATCATCGGTTTGGTTGTCTTTTTTAGGCAAAACGATTATTTATGTACTGGAAAAAAATGATAGATAAGCAGAAATTTTTGTGTTTTCTGAATAATTGTCATTTTTTTAATTTGTTTGTTTATATATTTACGCCTTAAAGAGTCGTTGACTACTTATCTAACAAGTAAGAAGGTGTTGATTATCCTATGTGTGAAGAGCTGTCGTTTTGAAGCATGATCCATGTTTTGTTGTCAGACTGGCAGTTGTCATGGCAAAATAATTGTTTTTTTTTTCTTCTTTGAAGTGTCAATTTCAACTTTTTTCTTTTGCCTTTACAATTATTGCAGATAAGGATTAAAATGCATTCTACATGTACTTTGATCTTAGATCGATATTGCGACAACAACAACAACCGTGAAACTATCAATCAAGGCATGGCAATTAGAATGCCGTTTTTTTTTTGCAAAACGATTTCATAAAATAAAGGACAATATAGATCCAAGATCAGAATGCTGGTTTAATGAAGTCGAATCTTGATCTACTCTATCCCGAAAGGTCGTCTAACATTGAACTACCTTGTCTACAAAAAAAACAAAGATTGCGCGTACTGCATTAAGGTATAATGTAACATTCGTGAGCTATTCCAGTGTTAACCTTTTATACTTTGTGGAGTAGAAGTGAAAAGTAATTATATTCAACAGTAATTTCTGAAGTTTTGCCATATACCAGCATTTCGTTTTACATGTGTGTTTTGACTTGTCCTCTTTGTTGTTTCATGTGATAACCAATCCAAGAGGTGTTAGAACAGTACGAAATGTAATACCATTCGATAAGTTTATAAGTATTTGTAGTAGTCTACAAGAAATCGAAAGGATGTTCAGGGAATGTGTGCGTTTGTTTTAAAATCTTTCTATAATCTAGTTCAAAGTAAAAAGCTTGATGAACCTAACAAAGCTTGATCCGATAGAATAGGAAACAGATAAGGAATCATTTAAAGACTAAGATAACTGTCGTGCAATTCTATTGTGTAAATATGTAAAAAGTATTTTATTGGTCACTAACGTTTGAATGCATGACTTTACAGCTTAGTGTTTGTCCTGTGTTCCATCCATATATCTCCAAAGAGCTCTTGCTTCTAACTGCATTTGGGTCGAATAGTTTCTGGACATCTAACGACATGACGTCAGTATTCTGGATTTTCTTCTTTCATGAAAATAAAACGCTCACTCCGATTTCAACGCTGTAAAATATCTTTGCAGGACAATTTTCTCCCATTTAACGGTCTAAGTTGGTAATAACAGAATTTCTGCTGAGATTGTTTAGTGCATTCATGCTTTCAATGTTTGTTGACTCAACTATTTCCGTATCCTTCGCTTCCATACCTGTGCTTTGCGTAATCTCTCAAAATTGTACCGACGTCGTATTTCTTGTTATAATTGTCGCTTCAGTCTGTCATGGTTACTGGCTGATTGCATGTTACCTCCCGTGATTACCCGCAATTTAAATGGCTAATATCATGTGCAGAAAACGATGAACAAAATTTTAAGATTTTGAAATTCTGCTTTTTCTTGTAAAAGTAACTTGAAGCACACAAAACCTAACGGATACCTTTTTTTGCAATGAAACAATGACTGGTCAATGATATTTCTCTTTCAATGACAGAGTAATGGGTTTCTGAATACATTTATTGTATTATCCCTAGATTTCTGAATCATCTAAATTAAGTAGACGTTTTCAGTCGGAGAAAAAAGGGAACTTAGATACTATATTTTCTGGCTTATTTGTCCAGAAAGTCTCGTGAACTAATTGAAGGTTCAAGTTCAGATTGTACGTTCTAGGCAATTTCTCAAAAAGTTTGTGCTCAGCACTCATAAATTTTTATGTTCAGAAAAAAATATTCTGTAGCAAATGACTTTTCTATCTTAACTGTTGGGTTCAAGTACTGTTCAGAAATGTTATGCTGAGAGGACAAATTTCATTTTCAGTATTTTTCGGCTCAAATGAAAATGTCAAAATTTATCACTTCGACAGCTTTTTTTTTTCACAATTGAATGAAATCTTATAAAGTTTTTAATGGATGAACGTACTCTCCTTTTCAGCATGTTGGAGTACGGTATAGATTCAGAGAACCTAAGTCTTTCAGCAATAAGGACTGTACGCGTGTTGCGTCCTTTAAGAGCAATTAATCGTATACCAAGTAAGTATATCCCTTATAAGTCCTATATTTGAGCCATGCTCTGGGAAAAAGCGGGTTTCATGCATCTTTGTGATGCACTATGCGAAGCAAGTCATCACATAGTTATGGATCCATAAAATCCATTTTTTATAACAATCGACTGTATCATGAGGTACACTGGTCCTTTGAGGCGCAGAAACCTGACCGATAGCAAAAGGTTTCGACCGTGGTCAGCCTCCGCAGCCTCCTCAGGCTGACCTGGGTGGATACGTTTTTGCAGATGCGTCTCAGAGCATGGTTAATTTTTATAACATTCTGTATAAACAGAAATTGGGTTTGTAGATTGACACCAAACATGGGTATTTCCTCTAAATGAAATGCCACAACCATTTAGTGTAAGTTGTTTCAGCCAGCAGGGCCACTAACTGAATTTTTTTTGGTACTTTGTCACAGAATTTACACAAAATAAAACCACTGCTGTACCGTCGCTTTGAAGGTGACAATTCAATTTTTAGTTTAGCGAATATAGATAGTTTCGAATACACTGGGCTGTACAGAGAAAACGTCATCTGAAAGATGTATAGGGATCACCCATCATTGGTCGTTATCTTTAATATTAGTCTTCAAACAGATCTGAACATATTTTTCCACAGAAATTAAAGTGTCAGAGATTATATTCCTCCTATCAGCATTTAGACCTGATGCTTTTCCCCTCAAGGAATTAAAATTCTGGTGAATTTAAGATAAAACTTTTTATTTCATACTTTTTGTTATTTTATCGAGATATAACCATGGATTATGGTTTGATATTTCATGGTTACGACCAGTGAAAATACCGATTTCATCTTTTCTGACTCTTCAATTGATGGCGGAAACTGTAGTTTCCGCTTTCTAGTTACTTAGGTAATCAGCGCGTGCCATTCAAATGGAGTGAAATATGACGTAATTTACGCTATATTTCTCGCGCTTTACGTAATATTGTAATGCATTGTTATGTGGCGGTGGTACGCCACGGGGAATAACCGAAAACAACAGTATGTTCTAACTTTTCGATTGAAAGTGGAAACAGTAGTTCCCGCGCACTAGTTACCAAGGTAAATGGCGCGTGCCATCCAAATGGATAATACCGATTTTATCTTTTCTAACTCTTCAATTGAAGGCGGAAACACTAGTTCCCGCGCTCTACTTACCTAGGTAATCAGCGCATGCCATCCAAATGGAGGGAAATATGACGTAATTTAAGCTACGAGTATATTTCTCGTGCTTTACGTAATAATGTGATGCGTTGCTATGTAGGGGGGTACGCCACAGGGAATTACCGAAAACAACTGTACTGGATTTTGATGAAAGTTCCAACAAAATAGGGATTAGAAGCACGATATATATAGAATATTTGTTGATTTTTTTTTTTCGGTGAAAGATAGAAATTTATTTCATCTTGTGAACATTTTCGGTAATATTTTCACTCGTGGCTGCGCCACACGTGTAAATATTACCGATGATGTTCACTCGATGAAATAAATTTTGATCTTTCACCGAAAAAAACAAATATCCTTTTTATCTTCATTAAATGAATATTTCAAGCCAGTAGTAAAGACTAAAATGTTGTGATATCAGAACCACTCTTCATATTTATCTCTTCATATTGGACTGTGTAGATCCAATACCGGTTCCCGCATACCATTCATTGGCTAAACCAAACGGTTCAGTCGACTGGAAGTTGTGTTACTTTAAAATTCTTGAGAATAAGATTAAGAATGTTCTCAAAAATGGTTGATGAATAGAGACCCTGGCTACACGGTTTGTGTAATCAGCTCTTGCAGATTGCAAGACCTCTTAACACACACGAATTCCAGTTAATCTTAGAATAAGCTTTTATATTTTTGAAGCATTGTATATTTCAATTTATCAAGATTCAATTAAATTCTTCTTCTTCATTTCAGGTATGCGGATATTAGTGATGTTATTGTTAGATACCCTGCCTATGTTGTGGAACGTGTTGTTACTGTGTTTCTTCGTATTCTTTATCTTCGGCATCATCGGCGTGCAGCTCTGGGCCGGGGCTCTGAGGAATCGTTGTTTTATAAATATAAGTGATGACATATCAATAAAGCAGTAAGTATTTTAACTATCAACAATTTAAATATGGCTCACATAATGGGATATATCTTTGAAGAGGTAGACAAAATTTGGTACCATCCATTTATCCTTTTCCCATCTTTTTCAACAGCATAATTCCTATTAGGTCGAAAAAATACGATCCTTTCGGAAGCGATTGATTGATTTGTTTGGAATGGGGGATGTCTTAGGTATTACCCTCAGACGATAACAACGTCTTTTTACGGTCGGCCGATTTCATAATAATAGGGAAAACCGATATTCTTTTCTTCTAATGCTCTTTGTACTGCTTATGATTCAATTTTAAAAATGTTCGTAAAGTAGTTGTCGTAGCGCTTCCTGTTACGCCACTGCGCCGCTTTATGTTGAAATGACACATTTGCCGTTATAAAGCAATGCGTTTAACCTATCTTACCTTTTATGTGTTTGTTTTGTTATAGAGTGTAAGTCATAAAGGCTAAGTTTATCATCCCACTCGAGTGTAGTGTGCAACCGCTTAAAACTGTCACAAACGTTTCCGTGACCGTTTTCGGTTCTCGGATATTTGCCTCGCTCTAAACGAAGTTCCAATGTTTAACCCTTTCCCAAACGACAAATTTTGGACTGGTCCAAATTGAAAGAGTTTGCAGATGACAATTTCAAATTTGATGAAAATGGCAGAAAGGTCTCAACAAGGGTAGAAAACACTGTGGGAAAAGGAGAAATTGCTCGTTATGAGCAATTTCTCCTTTTCCCACACTTTTTTCAAAAGACTTGTACTGCAGACACGTGAAAACCAGGGCTTGTTTGGGAAAGGGTTAATATGTTTGTATAATAAACTTTTATTGTCGCCGTGTCGGTGGTGTAGAGGTTAAATAGATCTACCTGGACTCATGATCCCGAAATAAAGTCCGACAAAAATCGTAAATTTATGGGAGATCTATAGTTAGTTCATGTAAAATGACGGAATATTACAATGTGACAAGTTGAAGCGGTTTCACTATAATACGGAGTTAAACCTCTACTGATTAGTAATTGTGTATATTATGTACTGTTCATATATTGTTCGTAATAATTATATTTTCGACGAACCAACAGTGAGTATGAGTGGCTAGCAGGATACTTTTACACGATCGACCAACTAACACCTTACACAATAGAAACGTAGGAAAAATATCTTTTTAAACGGTTTTAAATACACTGCAGAAAAAAATAACGTCGATTTCTTAAAAACAAAACTTTCTTCTCCAAGGATGCAGAAATAGGTCAAAAATAATGCGTTTTAGGGAATAAAAAACCTTGTTGTTTTCATATCGTAGCGTCAGCCATTTTAGATTTCCACGGGGAAAAGGAAACCCTGCAACGCCGGTATTGTTTAACGAGATTTTTTTTCTTGTTTTGTCTGCAATCAAAACTGCATCTTTATCTCGAGTACAATCTTTCTTGTAAATCAACCTGGCATTTGAATTGAAAACAACCATACATCTAGCCTAACTCTTTACCAGATGACAGAACCTTAGATCATTCCATATTAAAAGCATCGCAGATGACAAACTGAATGTTGCTCAAATGATGGAGCTTTCTTTTGAAAGACAGAAAGCATTGTGGGAAAAGAAGAAAATAATGGTTACCAGCTCGAGGTTGAGTGGTAAAGGGTTAAGATGACACTGAGGACACATTCGGGTGTATAAACGGGCGGTATAGAGCCAGATCAGACTGCATTTTTACTGTCCGATTATTGACGGAATATACCAGCATTGCGACAGCACTTGCAATAAACTAGGTTTTTTTGGTCCTGCTAATGTAGTATGTTAAATTCGTTTGTTCAACCATCTGTCAGTGAAAGTTAAAACTTGTTAGAGAAAGTAATTTCAACGAATTATTAATTTAGTTGTCGACTGTAACCTGCTCAACTTTTTGCACCCGTTTAAACTATTGAACATTGCTACCTCTTCAGAAGCACATGCCATATAACATTATACAACATTGTATGACATTCAAGGATGCAAACTATTCATGTCATCTGCAGGCTCCATTTTCTTTGTGTTATTTCTTTAAACAGAACAATGACTTATGTGTTCTTGTACCCAGAAATGTTGCGATTTTCCTGTTTGGTCGGCATATTCTTTTTATCATTTCATTTGCACGATTTCCGTTTGTGCATCCAATCATAGCGTCACGATACAACCAGCAAGCATTACAGTCTTGTTAATTTCTTTAATTACTAAATTTCTTTAATAAAGATTCACAGCCAATAGTGAAAACCTAAATATCGCGATTCTAGAATTCCTTTAGCCAGGAAAATCTTACTGTATTGAAGAGTGTAGATCCAAGATCGGACTTCACCTTCCGAGCAATCGATCTTAACCGAGAATGTCCGCAAAAAACACATAAGCAACACCTTTCAACCTTCATTGCGTTTTTGAAAAATATAGATGAAGAGCACTACACAGAGCTTGTGGTCTAACTTTGAATTTTTATTTTATTCTTATAAGTAAAGGTATTCTGACAGAAAAAATCACATTGAAATTAAAATATTAGAATCTGCTGTTTATAAGGAATAATGGTTAGTTTTTGAATTTGGAAGATAAGTATCTGCCGTTTAAACGGTTAATTCTTAAAGTATCAAAGATTTCTGTGTTAATGCATAAGTTATCTTTTTTCCCAGCTATTTTTATTGTGAAGGAAAATAGTTATAATCATTGCTAAGTGAGGTTAGAATGCGGTCAATCCGAGAGGAATGAAACACTTTGATTAACAGACTATTTTTGTGGGGCCTGTTTATATCAGCCAGTAATCATGTTGTACGACAATGTAAACACCTATAAAAACCTTGAACGTTTTGATGACCCAGAATTAACTCCTAAGCTCCTGAGTCCATATTCAACAACCATTCTCAAGATTTCTTTTAGAATTATTCTCCATTATTTTCTAACTTTTAAAGTAACACAACTTCTGATTGGCTAAGTGGTTTAGCCAATCAGGAGTTGTGTTACTTTCAAACCAAGAAGATTCTAGAGAAT
The DNA here is from genome assembly GCA_945859785.2 of Tridacna gigas. Taxonomy (NCBI): domain Eukaryota; kingdom Metazoa; phylum Mollusca; class Bivalvia; order Cardiida; family Cardiidae; genus Tridacna; species Tridacna gigas. The sequence goes on along the minus strand of OX244030.2, from coordinate 41,679,454 downwards.
ATGACTACTTTCTTTAGAATGGTTGGTAAATACGGATCCTGCAGACAACTGTTTGCGTCTTGCAGCAGACCACCCTTAAAAAGATTGTAGTAAACGGATAATTACTGATAACGAGTAAGCCTTCCTATTGCCAACATGACTTCACTTTAAATAATGTTGATTGTGTATATATTTCCACCAAAGTCGTCGGCTGCAAATTCTTTTGAACCCTTAAACTGCAAGATAAATGAAACGAAAATTTCCACTCAATAGTAAAAACCCAAATATTGCGATTTCAAAGTTGATTTCACCAGAAAGAAAACACTGTATCGGACAGTGTAAATCAAAGATCACATTTTGTGCAGTCTGATCTTGATCTACACGGTTCGCAAAAGCACACCGAGTCGCGCTAAGCAGCCTGAGGGTTAAGAAACAAATGAGGTGAAGAACATGAACAAATCCGATAATGATATATTTTCGACGAAGTATTTAACTCATCACAAGACAAAATCAACCCGTTCATTCCTGCAGAAGGTGCTGAACTCTTTCAGCCCCAGATACATGAAATCAACCCCTCTCAACGGCCTTAAACGCACTATTTACCCACACTCAGACAGGCTGTTTATCTTGTAGTTATTACTAAACGAGTGGACGATGGAGATCAACAAAAGATCACAGATTCTGTGCAGTCTGATCTTGATCTATACTTTCGGCAAAAGCCACCGTTTTTGCCTTTGGGACTGACAGAGTTAGGAAAAAATAAGGGAAATGAGAAAAAACTGTGAATTTGCTTCTACATACATTTAAAGAAAGTCGTTTCCGTTTTCTTAAAATATAGTATCTCCTTGTGAGATTTGCATGATTTTCTGTAAGAAATTTGCCTAATTCTCACAAAATTAACGTCGGCATTTTTTTTCCTTTGTCAGAAATACAGATGAGACAATTTACTGTTTCTGATAAAAAACACTGTGCTGCGGGCATGCATTGTTTTAATTACATAAACTCTTATTGTGGATACTCAATAGAGTTGTTCCATTGGAACTATACAACTGAGTACCAGCAACTGTCAAGAAATATCCTTTCAAGCAAAAAGCAACACTTATCTTAATTGTCACTTTGGTCTTTGTTTCAGTTTAAATTTATCAGCATATTATCTACCGAGAAAGGAGACCCACGACTATATTTGTTCCAAACCCGGGGAGTCGGGTATGCGCCATTGTACAGATTTGCCTCGTTATCAGTTTGAAGGTCATAAATGTAACGGGACTGCCAAACCTTTTTCAAACAACACCCCCACTAACAGCTCGTGTGTAAACTGGAACCAGTATTATACTGTCTGTGAGGCAGGGGATAAAAATCCATTTCAAGGAGCAATTTCCTTTGACAATATCGGTATGGCATGGGTCGCTATTTTTCAGGTAAGTAGGTGCACTACAGTGTATCATACACCTTTATCATGCACCAGGCAACTTCAAGTGCTTTGGCATAGACAAGTGAAAATCAAGATCTGGAGGACCCGTCTTCACTAACCATTCTTAAGAATACTCTTAGTCTTATTCTCTAGAGTTTCCTAAATTTGAAAGTAACATAACTTCTGATTGGCTAAATCAAATGGTTTAGCCAATCAGAAGTTGCGTTATTTTCAAATTTAGAATATCCAGAAGAATAGGACAAAAAATACTCTGAAGAATGGTTGATGAATACGGACCCAGACTTTACAAAAAGTTGAGGCCGATCTGTGACCCTACCCTTTAATATTTAACAATCTAATTTTAGGTGTTTCAACTGTCTGAAACATTTATTTAACAGACCAAAGTTCTCAAATTTATATTCATCTATATTGTCTTTATTATACAGAATTTAAAAATTAACTGGACATACATATTAGAAAAAAGATGACCAGTTTAAACTGGGCATAGATATTACAACACAATATGTTGATTGAAGACATGACTACGCAGACGTCTGGGTTTAATTTGGTTTACTCTGCTTTCAAAATCATGGGGCTTAGCATTACTTTGCTTGCAAAGGCAAATGTCTTGGAATTACTCTGTTTGCAAAGGCAGATACCTTGGCATTACTCTGTTGGCAAAGGCAGGTGTCTTGACATTACTATGTTTGCAAAGGTAGATTTCTTGGTGTTATTCTGCTGCAAAGGCAGATGACCTGGCATTACTCTGATTGCACATGCAGATGTCTTGGCATTATTGTGTTTGCAAAGGTAATTATCTTGGCATTACTCTGCGAAGGCAGATGTTTTTGCAATGCTCTGCCACTGCAGAGATCTTAGCATTATTCTATTTGAAAAGGCAGATTTCTTTGCATTAGTCTGCTTAGAGTTAAAATAATTAACCTCGCTGAAGGTCATCATTCCTTTAACCCTTTCATCGCCAAGTATTTAAACACGACATCTTCCTACGACTGAAAATATAATCCATCGACACACAGAATGATTGTTGTCTTATGGACATTACTGACCTGGCAAGCGGACGGTATAGAAACCAGGCTAGACTTTATGTTCTGCTCAGTCCGCAAAAGCAAGGATGGTGCTGAAACGGTTACGATCTGACGGCATTTCTTAACAGTAACGGTATTTGGGTTGAAAGCAATGTCGTATACAACATTATCTGTTCAATTAACACTTCGTGTGTTCGATGGATAGAATAAGTACATGTATGTTCTGAGGTACTTATTCATAGGAGTGAAAACAAGATGGTCCGGAAAAGCCAGGCCCCAATACTTTTGACAGATGCCAAACAGGCCTAATTTTAGACTCTATCATATCAAATACATTAACGAATATTTACTAATTAAAAGCGGCTCAAATGATCGGAGAAGTTTTTTTTTTTTTTAATGGGTAGAGTACATTGTTGATAAAAAGAAATATAAGCTGTTAAGCAGGGATTTCTTCTCTTTTCTGAATGTTTTGAAAGGATCCCTTTTTCTCGGATTTAAAAGCATGGAATCACGTGGTAATGTGTTAAACAAAGCCTTCAACGCCCTGAAATGTTTTTTTTTTTCGTATCTACAGGTAATCAGTTTGGAGAGCTGGGTGAACATTATGTACTATGTGCAGGATGCACATTCATTCTGGGACTGGTCTTACTTTGTTGCTTTAATTGTGGTAAGTTAGTGATAATAGAAATTCCCATTTATTCAATAAAATGGATTTAATAAGTAATTGATTTTCCTGCTTGCATAGAGAAAACAAACAGGAAATAAACAGAGGATCTCACATGAGAGTATTACCATTTTTATCAAACGAGTTGACTAAAATTATATGAGGCGAGCTTTATATACATTTTAGTCAACGAGTTTGATAAAAATGATAATACATAAACACTCATGTGAGATTCTATTTATCACATAAAACGAAGGCAGACAAATTTATAAGTATCCTGCATCATCATCTTAGCCTATATATCATTCACCGGTCCGTGTTTACATTGTTGTTCGGTTTGAAATGTGTACATACACTACAAGATAGGTCTGTGACATTTACATAAAAAAGTAGAATAAAACAGCTTATAGAGGGGTTAAAGTGAAATATTTTTACAAATTTGTTTACTTCGAATAACTTATGCTGCATTTCCTTTTGTTATTAATTAGGCATAAAAATCATTACACTTTCTGCTCGTATCCGTCTTAGCAACAACGACGTCATTTTCCCGCGAAATGGCAAAGTAGCACAAATTCCAGCACTTGCTGCGGTTGGTTTTGCCAGCTTCACGCTCTCATAACAAAAAAAAAAAAAAAAAACCTAACGGGACCCAAAAAATGATAATATACTAGTGTATTATCGAAAATAAGTCATGTTTTTAATACATTGCTGGAGGAGATTTTATGTGATAAATAAATTTATTTCATGCTTTTCGGTAGTTTATCGAGAAATAATGGTGGATTATGGTTTGATATTTCATGGTTTCGAACCAGTGAAAATACCGATTTTACATTGTCTAACGCTTCAATTGAAGGCGGAAGCTGTGGTTTCCGCTCTCTAGTTACCTACAGCTGTAGGTAATCAGCGCGTGCCTTCAAATGGAGGGAAATAGGACGTAATTTACGCTATATTTCTCGCGCTTTACGTACTATTGTAATGCGTTGTTCTGTGAGGGGGATACGCCACTTGGAATTACCGAAAACAGCTGTATTGGATTTTGATGAAAGTGCAAAAAAAAAAAAAAGGAAGGGGGGTTGGAAGCATGAAATAAATAGAATATTTGTTTTTTTCGGTGAAAGATCGAAATTTATTTCATCTCATTTTCACGGGTTGCTGCGCCACTCGTGAAAATATTACCGATGATATTCACTCAATGAAATAAATTTTGATCTTTCACACACAACCCCCCCCCCCCCCCCCCCATATCTGTCACCGATTGAAAGGAAAATATAATGACGTAAAAATGTATTCTATGAGAAGTTGCTCTTTTACCAAAACGCTTTCAATAGTAGCCAATGCAGATAGACAAAGAAACATATTTTACGATAATGGGTTAAACGCCCCAAAGCCACCTTTTGTCTGTAATATTTCACCCAGTAAAACTTGAATTGCAGTTAAAACTCTGCATCCGTCCTGAAACTGAATACAATATTGCAGTTCTCCTTCGTTTCATTTTTCATTTCCAGATAATTCCTACCAAGAATGTTCAATAGATCTTTGATACTCGTATGCTATCCTTTGTAATGTTTAGGCTTTATGTAACGTTTATAATTAATTAATAAACTTTATTATTGTTGTTTATATTACAAAAACGGCCCGTTCAGTACCAAATAACAAACTCGGTGAATATCAGCAAATTCAGCCAATATACTTCTTCCAGAATCAAATAAAAAATGACTGACAAATTCCTGTCGTTAATGATTAAATTGTCATTAATCAACTTATTTTGTATCGGCAGAGTTATGGGTCCTTGCTCTGTGGTATTAGCCCCAGGCCGGCTGATAATAAAGACAACGATTACAGTGGTAGATACTAATAAACAATACTAATACGAATAATAATAATAATAATCACCATCATCAAACAACTCTGAACCCATGAACTGGAAAAAAATGCTATACCTGTAAACTGTAATTTCAATTCATGTCCTATGTAGTCTGATCATGGTTTTCGACGACCCCGAAAGCTCCGTCAGTTGCATATGGTGCTGAAAGAGGGCATAGAATAAGGGTAGCACTGTTTGAAATGAAATGTGAGATAAAAGATCTTTTCACAACAGTATAAATTTGGATTACTTACATCGCTTTTGTTTGAATTAAATTTTGCACGCAACAACGAGATCAACAATAAACAGTTTGATTTTGTATCTATTTTGGGGTTTATTGCGTGTTGACTGGCAATGTAATACAAGGCCAACTTTAATGAAAGAAAACATTCCTTCACTAGTGTGAAACACCACTAATCCAGAACCCTCCACATTGTTTAGAGCTTCCTTAACAAACAATGTAGTTTTAGTATAGATGACAAAATAAAGATGGCAGAAACAATACAATAATGATTGACGATCTGCTTTGATTACTAGACTTTAACTCTTTACCAAACGACAAAATTTTAGACTGGTCTGAATTAAAAGCATTTGCAGACGACAAATTAAATGTGGTCCAAATGATGGGATAAGTATTTGAAAGGGGTGAAAACAATGTGGGAAAAGGAGAAAATGCTGGTTACCAGCATTTTCTCCTTTTCCCACATTGTTTTCGAAAGGCTTCCTTCATGGGGTTGTTAAAAGTCAGGATTTTATGGTAAAGGGTTAAGTGCGTTTATCGCGAAATAAGAAAAATCTCTCATTAGTGACCTTCGGGAGTAGCTTGTTGTGAGACGAGTAGCTTTTACGGAAATGCGATATACACGAAATCCTTTTTGTAAATATCTTTGAAATTCAGACATATTGTTTGCTTAAATGGGTTAAGTTCACAAGAAAACCTAAGAGGTATCTCCTTTTTTTCAGATTGGATCCTTCTTCATGATTAATCTATGCTTAGTTGTGATAGCAACGCAGTTCTCTGAAACAAAGAAAAGAGAAACGGAACGCATGCTTCAAGAAAGGAAACGATTCCAATCTTCAAGTACTTTATCTAGCAGTTCGGAGCCTAGTGGTTGTTACAATGAAATTCTTAAATACCTTGCTCATTTATACAGGAGAGCAAAAAGAAAATTATTGAAGCTTTATTATGAAAAGACAGGGAAAGGCCACAAGAAAATTAAACCAGAAACGGATAGTCGGAAAAAGAAAAAGAAGAAAGGCGCAACGACGCACCATCACACCTGTTCTCATGTACGAACGAAAAACAGAAGACATTCTCATTACCATTATGTATATTTAAATCATGAAACGTATCCAGCATGTCATGAAAGTGCTCCAAATCATATCGCACCAAGGGCGAGTCCCGAGGCCTCTGAAATAGACCCTCTTGCATCTCCGAGAAGGCCGCCTTATTTAACAGTTCCAAATTTAAGTGCTCAACCTTCGTCAGAATCTTTAAATACATTGGCAATTGCCGCAGCCGAGGTTCTGACTCCATCATTATTTAAATCATTTGTCTCCTCACCCAATCACCTGTCACCGCATGTATCACATGCAAACAGTAGAACGCCATCGTTTAGCGCAGACGGCAGCGTAAAACACTTGCAATTTCTGCCCGATGTCATATCAACTCATAGTAACAAGACCAATACGGCAGCGTCGAATAACTTCACACTGGAGGAATTTGACGCCTATAAAAGTCAGCTCATAAATGACAAAGGTTAGTTGTTATTTCAGGTAGCTTGTAGGTAACTTTTCATTGTGTAAGAAATACTCTGAAGAATTAGTATAAAATTCAGATGAAAATGGACCCCAAATTATGATATTTGCTACTCTTTATTCAGCGGAGTAACCATTAGCCCCCCCCCCCCAACACAATCAGGATTTTAACAATAGCGAAAAAGAATGCTTTTGAAAACAAATATTGTTGGGAAAGGAGAAAATGCTAGATACCATAATATAATATCTGGTGACGTAGGCCTCTGACCCATTGACCATAAACATAGAAGCATGATACATATCCAGCGCCAGGAATATACATGTAAGTAGAAGAAAAAAACACAAGTTTGAACACCGTAATATGTCGTCTGCAAATCTTTTTCAATACTGACAAGTTTAAGCTTTGTTGTCTAGTAAAGAATTAACTGATCTTTTACACGTGCATCAGGTTACCAAGACAGCTATATTGGAGAAAATGTCAATGATAAATACTATCCAAGAATATCATGTGCCTTATCGAGTGAATGCGACTACAGAAATTATCAGTGTCCCTGTTATGACTGCGAGATGGCGGAACAAGAAAAATGCGAAGAATGTGAGCTGGAAGTAAAGTTTGAGAGATGTTCCTGTAATTGTAAGGAGAAATTTGAGGAGGAAGAGAAAGGTATAGACACGGTGTCGACTTTTTCAGCGCCAAGTACATAAACTGTTTCTCTATTGACGGCTGGAAATATAATCACTGAAACTCAGGAAGATTTTAGCCATGCTCTGTGATAAGGGGGCTTAATGCATCTCTGTGATGCATGATACAAAGCAAGCCATCAAAGATTTATAAATCCCTACAATCCGTTTTGTATAAGAACCTACTGAATCATGAGGTACACTGGTCCTTTGACATGCAGAAAAATGACCGAAAGTTGAAAATGTTGGTTCAGATCAGCCTGCAAGGACTGCTCAGGCTGACATGGGCCGATAGTTTTTTACAACTGCATTAACCCCTCTTTTCAGAGAGCATTGCTCATTTTTAGATGTGAAAGGTCTGACTAAATTTGGGTTGGGTATTGGTCCAAGATCCGACTTAACGATCTGTGCAGTCTGATCTTGGTCTGTATTGTTCACAAAAGCACCTGTGCCGCTAAAAATCTTCATATAGATAAATACAACACTATCTAACAGGACCAAAAATATTCTTATTGCACAAATGAGGAATTTCAATATGAATATTGGACGACCGTGTTTAGAAATTTTAATTTATTACAGTACTGAGATAATCCGAAAATCGCAGATTCAGCTCCATAGCAGTACATTTGTATATGAGTGCTACCACTGAAGAACTAACACAAGATATATATCTGGAAAAAAATATTTCAAATGACTTTTAGTCTCTAGAATGGTTTAGGCAGGATGCTTGATTATGTTTTGATGGCAATGTATATTTTTTTTTGACGATAGTTTGAATGTCTCATTTAAAATTTACATTTCAGGATATTTTAGGTCATGCAGAAAGACAATCGAAAAATTAGTGGAACACCGCTTTTTTCAAAGGGGTATCTTGGTGTCCATTCTATTCAATACTCTTAGTATGGGAATAGAGTATCATAATCAGGTACGAGACATTTTTTTTTTTTATCACATAACTTCCCTTGTTTTCAGTGTAATATACCCATTACGAATTTTCTTATCTTGTACACTTTTGGTATCACAATTGTGTGACGTCAGTTTGACGTCATTTTTGTACGTATTTCATAGAGGTGAGTGGGTTTTTTATGGACATAACCGCGCATGCATCTATAGCTAGTTTTGCATATTCTGATCTAGACCTATAATTTGTGAACTACTAGAATTGTTATGTGATACAAAGAAGCTGATATTAGGTGGCGTTTGAGATAAAATTTCATCAAGCTCGCCAAGAAAAAATTTATTAAACTCGCCAAAGGCTCGCTTAATAACATTTCCTCGACTCGTTTAATAAAATCATATCTCAAACGCCAACTCATGTCAGATCCTATATGTTATTTATCATTACTATATGAAAATACTTTAAAGAAATATCATTTGATTCTTTTCCTGGATCTGCTTTCTTATGTGCCCCTTTTCAGTCGAATAAATGGTAGATATATGTACCTTCTATTTTCGAATGCGTAGGTTAATTTGCCAATCATTTAGCCGACATCAAATTACGTTTGAGCCATGCTCTGGCAAAAAGGGGGCTTAATACATCTCCGTGATGCACTTCACCAATCAAGTCATCACGTAATTATGGATCCATGAAATCCATTTACCTTAGCAACCGATCGAATTATGAGGTAAACTGATCCTTTGATAAGCAAAGCAGAAAATTGACCAATAGCAAAATGTTTCGATCCAGGTCAGCCTGCGCAGTCCGCGGTCTGCGCAGGCTGACCTGGGTCGATACCGTTTGCATATGCATTAAGCCCCCTTTTCACAGAGCATGGCTCATTTTTTTTTTTTTTCATTGTAGCCTGACGAGTTAACAAGGGCATTAGAAATTAGCAATCTAGTATTTTCTACACTTTTTGCCGTGGAGATGTTACTCAAGTTGATCTCATATGGATTGTTTGGCTACATCAAGAACGGGTTTAACCTGTTTGATGGTGTCATCGTTATCCTCAGGTAGGAGCTAATCTTCTTTATGTATATACTTGTGGTTTTTTGACCATGCTGTCCCATAAAACTATGTAATTCAGCCGAAACACAATTCAAATTGGTAACATTCCCCTTCTTCTATGTACTTGCACACTAGAAACAAACTAAATATGTCGAAAGTCTCAAACTGATGTTTAAGAAAGGATATGTACTAAAATAGCATACACGATCAAATACTCACTCAAATTGAGAAGTATTTGATCGACGTATAAAAAAAAATTCTTATTACATAACCTCTGCTTATTACATATCATTAGATTAGGCTTCCGTGCACATAAATGAAAACTCTACACTCTTTTAAGCAAGATATATTAAACATGTACATTCTTTTAAAATATATCTGTACCTTTCCTCCAAACCTTGCCTTGAAAAGAAAGGGAGTAGTAAAAAAAAGAAAATCCTGCAACTTGTTAAAGTCATACAAACATTTACCTAGTCAGCTATCGTCATAGAAATAGTCAGTGTAGAGCAGTAAAAGACACATAAAATCACCCTTTTTCAAAGATAAAACTGTTTGATTTGGACTCCTTATTTTCAAAGTGGTATGGTTGTCTATATTTTCAGTCTTGTAGAGTTATTGAATAACCAGGAGGGAGGAAGCAGTCTTTCTGTGCTCAGAACTTTCCGCCTTCTTCGAATACTTAAACTTGTTCGGTTTATGCCAGCTTTACAGCGGCAGTTGATTGTGATGTTACGTACAATGGATAATGTTGCCACGTTTTTTGCCTTATTACTACTTTTCATGTTTATATTTAGGTGAGTAAACTCTTTTTGAATATTTTGATTAAAGATCAGTTATAGAAATACTTTTCCCCAAAATAAGTTGATATAGATTTGTGTAAATTTTTCAGGGTGAGATATCCCAGTTTTTCTTTGGAAAAGTAACATGCATGCAAAATAAGCAGAGATACATGTTGAGCTGAAAACCCATTTCATACTAGCATAAATTTTATTGATTAAATAGATGGTTCTATAAATACGATTTCAGTTCCGTTTGTCGTCATAATTTCGAAGAATACGGGCTCAAACTATTCTTGTAAGACGAAGTCTCATCAAAATTTTTGCAATAGAAGACCTAGGACCCTAGTTAAAACAAATTCTAAATTCAACATTTTTCTTAATGTGAATTTCAAAACCAGTATTGTAATTGGTAGAGACAGAACGGCTTAGCGAATTAGACAATTTGTCTCGCAATTTTGAATATTATTCTTATTTAGGACGGTTGATAGTTGTAATAACTCACCCCTTTTAACGGTGAAGGATAGAAATGCTGAAAATACATTTTATACAGTTTGTTCTACTCAAATAATCAGTTTCAAATAAGCTGATATTTCCGTGAATATTTTTAAACGATTGTTACAACTTTGATGAATACGAGTCCAGATAAAAAAACAAAAACATATTCAAGTGCAGACATGCCATCTGTTTGACATGGGGCCGTATTTGAAAGCAGATTCGGGATGTTGGTCAAATCCTCAATTTCAGTACTAGCCCTCTAATTGCTTAAACATGAAGTCTCTGCCAATGCAGTGTCTGATCTTGGAATTTAAAATTAGAAATCAAGTGAAAATGTTTGGTGAATAGAAATCAAATTCATAGGCGAGTTCTGCGAAAGCTTATTCTTGAAAAAAAAACAAAAAAAAAAACGTAACTTTTGAAAACAAAAACGTACTGCAGTGTCTGTTGTCGACTGTTTTCGAAAAGTTCCAAAAGAAAGTGGGCGATGGATTTGTAATAATGATTGCTCCTTCTCCTACATTTTTTGTGGAATTCGAATGAGTGACTTTCGCCTCACAAAATCATTGCTTCGTAACTAGTACCAGTGTTTTTTGTTCGTCTAAAAATTGCGCTGAGTTAAAGCAAGCAGTTTTATGTTCATTTACATATGTAAAACAATCGTAATATTCTCTAAATTGTATGTAAGTCTAATGTCAAATCAAACCTGATTAATCGTGTTTAATTATTGCCATATTGTACACAATTCTTTATGTCAGCTGAAAGGTAGAGATACAGTTTATGGATAGCAAGTTGATTTAAACCAATAAGGTTTAAATCTTTTGAGGCACATTTTGGGAGCCTTACAAGTCTTCGTTACAACACATGAGTCGTCAATTAAGGCTTAAATATCATATGGAAAAGATTTAACCAAACGATTTCTGAAATTCAATCATTACATGACAATGCGGAAATTAAAAGTCGAACCTGAACTCTTTATGGTATTTCTAAAAAGTATTCAGTCAGCCACTGAGAATATTTTATTTCCAAATGAATATGTTGTGTATTTATATACTGTCAATAGGACATCGTTTTGCTGAACTCTTTGAAAACTCTTATGACGCATATATGTACACTTCGTAGTATCATATACATGTTTTACTTGTATAAACGAAGTGCTTAAATAAAATGTCAAGATATCGTTTTGTCTTTTTAAGGTTTGCAATAGTCACTGTAAAAAATGAAGTGTGTCGTTTACGTACAAGTTTGATCCAGTTTTTAGTACATTGGTGTTAAAGTATGTAAATGTAACATACTGATTTTATGATAATATATCTATTCAGCGTACTTGGTATGAATCTGTTTGGGTGCAAGTTTTGTCGATACCTGAGAAACGGCCACTATTATTGTGATAGAAAGAATTTTGATAGCCTTTTGTGGGCAATTATAACGGTATTCCAGGTACGGTGGTTTCGTGCTACAATACTGGCCTGCATGTCTGCTATGTAGTCGTCACCTTGTCGTTGTAGTGCTCTCATTACCCATCAGCAACCTTGAACTGCGATTTGTATTCAGGCCAACCCTTTAATCACATAGTCAAAAAGGAATAGGCCTCACGTGCAACAGCAAAATCGGGACATAATAACTGGGAAAATACTTATACTTGAAAAACAATGTCATTTCCATGAAGATCTCATGGTGAAATCATGGAGTTGGCAAACGGTGCTCTTCAATTTTTTTCTGTTGTTTATGATCTCACTGTTACAATTTCGTTTACATGATGTTCGGCCTCAATTTTCAGTCGTGGTTCATGTAATCCTCATTTAACCACCCAAGGCTAACTCCATATTTTGATTTTTGCGTTTTAGCTCTTACCCGGAAAGGCTACTTCCAAAAACTTTAAAATACCCACTCCGATCTTTTCTTAAAAAAAAAAGCGTCTTGAATATATTATGCCTAGATTGGAAGAAATAGATGATATTATTATCAACACAAGCGAATTATTACGGCAATTAAGCAAAGGGCAATTTAAGATAGGTCCTTGCTTAATGAATGTCCGCCAGAAGTGAGTCACTATCTTATTCGAAGTTGAGTTCGATTATTTTTTGTAAAGATTCGTCAGACATGGAATTAAAACGACATCTTATACTATAGAGAAATCATGCTTTAGCTTTTCAGTTTATATTCGGTATCTATCACTGCAAGAGAAAATGTCTCAGAAAAGATTACTAGCCACCGTTCTCAGTCTGGAAATTATAGTATCCAATTACGTCTAAATACTTGTAACACATCAAGATTTTTTTGGCAAAAACTATTGAAAAAAAGTAAATTAGTCCGTACATACCAGCATAGAATAGCGATGTTCACTTCTTGTGGTCTATTCGAGCTACTTTTTCCCTCTTTGTTTCGGGCGATTTTCATTTGATTTAATTCTGTTGATATGATATGTGTCGAGAGTATGTCTTTAACCTTAGTTGACGCAAATTAGACTAACAAGCACATGCCTGAGGGATGAGTTTGTGATGCATTTATCTTCAAAATTAACATGCACAGCTGACAAAATACTTAGTGGTTCGGCTTTAACATTAGATAGGAGCAAAATGATATAGTAGCAACCTAGAATATCATATAAGTTTGATGTAGAATTTCCCACTACAGGTGAAAAGCGTTACTTGTACTTTGTTTAGTAAATTATGGGACATTTTGTTTAAAAGAATTTATTCGAACGTTTTTAGAAGGGATTGCATTTTTTTCACGAAACTTATAACGATAATAACGTTTGGAGGACTAAAACACACATTTGTCTGAAGGGACCAATTCTACATCAAATTAACAAACATGTACACATCAAAACCTTAGAAAGAACCCATGTATATCTAGTTATAGTTGTACTCTTGTTATAATCATATGTGTTAAACTCCATACGTCACAAGCGATCAGCTTTCTAGCGGTCCAAGTGAATTTATTTCCTATCGCATTCTTACCCATATATACATGTAACTAGTTTATATTTTCTTTCGCAATACAGTGTTCTAGGTATGAACTTGTTCGGTGGTAAATTTTGTTGGAAACCAGAGGGCCCGGAGGGTTCTACTCGATCAACTTGTACGTGTAAAGAGTCATTAGATCCAACTATTTGCGAATGTGACAGGGCAAATTTTAACACCCTGTTGTGGTCCCTAGTTACGGTATTTCAGGTATATATCGGCCAATGTTATATATTTTAATTGTTTTTCTCTTCCGTGTTTTTATCACGGTGTGATTACTCGAAAATGCATCCCTACCTATATTTTTTTTTCATTCTTTTGAATTCACGTTTAGAATACAATTGCTTGTATTGGAATGACTTTTACCTTTTTTTTTTATCATGGAAACCTTCTTTTATTGCTACATGATGGTGAACAAAAGTCTTGTATGTGGGTGCAAGCTGCAACGTCTTGTACATATCGTAAAGTTTTTGTCCTTGTGTAGTCGTAGTATCCTAATCGTTAAATCCCCTTATCGAAAATGTCAAGCCCAGCGACATTTAGATTTAGGATACTCTCTTTGATCGTTGAGGAATCACGCACTTAAATGCATTCGCCTTGCTTTAAGCAAACCATTACTGTTGTCGAGAATTCTTGTCTATGATTGTACTTACATTTACATCATCCTTCACATGCCTGTTTCTAGACTTCGTCTTTACAGCCATTTTAGTTTTGCACTCCAACTCCTAGCATGCACTCATTCTTCCTTTCAGACACCTTATGTATTACAAGTATCACTATTTTACAGGCTATTGCCATACACGCTAATAGCTAATATATATTGTTGACTGAAGTATCAGAATGATAGACTATAATTTTTGGAAATGAAACCTTGTCTCCAACATAATTTACAACCTTGCTACTGCTGTACCCATTTATGCCTTCCCCTAGCTTAGTTTTGAAGGATGTGTCTGCTTTAATATGTTTGCATTGTGCAGGTGTGACGCTGTAACAGTAAGTCTAAATCTACTTATAAATAAGGTTTTAAAACAAATAAAGTCACTGAATTTAAATGTAGAGATGTGCAAAATATAGTCCGGTTATACCTATTTCAATAAAGGGAAAAGGCAACTGCAGTTGGATACATAAGCAAATATTTATAATTCAGAATTGAAAAAAAAAAAAAAAAAAAAACCTCATGCATGTTTTTCGCTCGGGATATGTTTAAGATATTGTTTAAGCATGGATGTGATTGATGCGCTTATAACGATTTTTCGTTGTTTTCTTACTTTTAAACATATATTTTATACATTTTCTAACTGTTTATAACGACATTTTTTTATTGGGAAAAAATCGGAAGTAGATAAAGAAACCTTCTTAAATCCTTCTTTCGTACTGTCAAAATTCTCAAATAGATAGAGTCTTTTTTTTCACTAATTTTTAATGGTAAAACAAAATTGCAACAAACATCCTCCGTCCAATTGTTCATCTTTCGAACACCTACGAAAATGCTTTTACTGAACTGAATGTGGCATCTGTGATAAAAATGCTTCACGTATAATAAATCACTTACTTAAGACATTTCAATAATCTTGTTTAAAAACATTTACGGTGAGTTGTCTCGTATTTGATTTACATGTTTTACGTTTAGTAGGTCAAATTGTGACCGCTGCTGTCAATATCAGAATATTTGATTTTGAACAAGAATTTGTTTATGATAAAATGAGACAAAACGGGAAAAAAGGAAACTTTCACACTCTGGAACACACAAACTTTGGCATAAAGAGAAATGTGCATAAAACGCAACACCTTCAGTTTTCTTAAAACTTTCAAATGTTTCAAAACTAATTTACAGAGATGTACAGGAAAAATCGAATGGTCTCGTAAATCAAATACTAGAGAACAAACATACCTTTATACGTTTTATTTCATAATGTAGATTATTTGTACATATTTAAATGCAACATTGCACAGGTGCTAACTCAGGAAGATTGGAATACTGTTCTCTACAACGGCATGGAGAAGACATCCGCTTGGGCATCATTGTATTTTGTCGCCTTGATGACTCTTGGCAATTATGTCCTGTTCAACTTGTTGGTTGCTATTCTGGTTGAGGGCTTCTCATCAGAGGTATTGAATTTTATATATTTGTAAAATTTGATTAGCTACTCTTTGTTTAGTGTCATATTGACCTTTCTCGAGAGAGAGAGAGAGAGAGAGAGAGAGGGAGGGACGGAGGGAGGGGGTACGTATGATATAAGGAAGACATTTTTCAGGTTAGTGTTTGTATCGAAAATGGATACTTAAACAGTTGTGTAATAATGTATCACAAGTGATATTGAAATATTTGGAGTCGTCAGATTGTGTATCGTTTTTCTTTGATAGATATTTTACGGGACTGTCTTAATTACAGGAGGAAGAAAAGAAGAAACAAAGGGATCCCACACTAAAAGAAAAGAAACTAGAACTGATAAACGAAACAAACAACAATCAGTCCTGCTCCGACTCTTTGAAGCAGAACTTATCGGAAACTCAGGATGTTAAAATAAACAACAAAGAAAAAGGTAAGATCCTTGATACTTAATCATCGAAAAATACAAAGCTGCAGTCTGTAGACTTCATGTAGCGAGAAAATTCTGGTAAGTCAAATACCTGCAGCAAACTGAGAAATTAGGGCACGAACCAACAAAGTCTAAAATGACTTTTGTCAAAAATATGTAAATGCCATTTGTGGCTGTTATATAGTCTTATAGGAACCCTCTAAAAAACTGTCTTGGATTAAAATCTTATCCGTACTTGTTGCACTTGTTGTAAATCTCTATTGTTTTGTCATATGGATTCATCGTCAGTTGTTGTTAAAGTATTCGAAATATACCACAAAATAAATCTCCAGTTGCATTTTCATCATTTCTTTTTTTTTTTTTTTTGTTTTTAATTTATGAATTTAGAGAAGCTACTTGGTCTAGCGTTGACACAAAAAGAAGACAACAAGGTTTTCACCTTGCCACCTCCGATCATTACACACACCGAAGCCACTCCAATGGGTACACCACAAGGAAGTCCAAATGAACATGGTGGGAGGGACGGTATTAAAAGTGTTCAACCAGATACAAATTCTATGACATTGGAAGTGCCTAATACAGTAAGTAAATTGAATAATAACTAAGTTAGCATTTAATGTATTAATCATTATCTTTTCAAACAAATCGATTGTGTATGTCAGGAGGCTATATGTATTTGACAGAGTAATTAAAATTAGTTTCAAAAGTATTGGGTTCCATTTCTACATAACCAGTGCTTATTTGAAGCCCTTAGCATCAGACTCGTGTATGAGCAAAATTTAAGATGCCTATAGTTAAAGGTTGATTGTAAAATCCCATTAACCCATTCAGCTGGATTAATTCTCAAATTGCTTTTTTTTTTTCTATTTTTGTATCAGTCCGTCCGTTTTAGCAAGTAAATAAAGGTTGGTGTAAAGGCACCATATTTTCTTTTATTTGCAGTTGAATAATTCAATTGGAACACCTCTTCGTTTATCTCCGAATTCTTCACTCTCCAATAATTCGTCTTTAAGACTCGCTTCGAATTTGTCACGTGCCTCTAGCTGTAGAACTCCAACTGTCAGCTTCAGACCAACGTCACGTATGTCTGCGCGTGTTTCACCTCGGCCGTCTCCTCGTCAATCACCAAGATTATGGAGATCGCATAGTTACGGCAGTAGACGCAACAGCTGGAAATTTAAGCGATCCAAAGATGGCGACAAAGCGAAACTTGTTCGTACAGGCTCAAATAATGCAGAATGTGATGACGACGAGGACTTTTACGATTATGACGAGGATGAAGATGATGAAGTTTTCAAACCAAATACACAACCTGTCCTAAAGTTAAACATAAATGGTCTTAAAAGGTAAATGGATTTCCTTGAAGAAATATTTTCTTTCCATTTACCTTTACTGCTTTTTAATATTGCTATGTACGATACTAGTACCTGTCCGGAAACCACTGACAATCGATATTTTCTGAGTCTAAATACTTTGCGTTAACCCCTGAAGTTATATTCCTCGAAAAAGAGCATTTCACACAAAATGCAGCATTGCCTATTAAATATGGCGTGAAATACGTAGCAATATTGTATCTGGTAATATATGTGTTCTATATTGAAAAAATATATATCCTATTTAATATTTAAATATTTTTAATGAATGCTGACTGTGATTTCGAGAGATTAAAACCTAAGTCGCAAAATGCATCAAAGTAAAAGGTACTGCTTTTTATACACACACACACACACACACACACACACACACACACACATATATATGTATATATATATTAAGCAGATAAATGTATTCATACACAATAAATATATCCTATAAATATTAAATATTTTTACACAATATATTTTTTTTTACACAATAAATATTTTCTTACACAATAAATATATTTTATACAAAAGATTTTTTTTTTTACTCAATAATTTTTTTTCTTATACACAATGAATATATTTTATATGCAGTAAATATTTTTATATAGAATATATATATTTTCAACATGGAAAACATATATTACCATATTACTATATACAATTTTGCAACGTATCGCACTCCATAATTTAAGGTTAATAAAAATTATTCACACAAAATGCAGCGTCCTCTATTTAGATTAAAATTATTCGCACTGCCTTTTCCTTTTGTACGTGACCAAAATATAAAGCACGCATTTGGGGGAAGGTTTTGAAAAAAAACCAACATAAAAACATCATCGAATATATCAAAAGGTCAACATCATTATAGTGATATTACATGTAAACAGTTATACACTATGGTCATTTATTACAACCTATAACATAGAGGTCAATAACAGACCTTTCCGTATTTTTTCTGTTGCAGCCATGATTGCAATGGAGGAATACCATTAAATAACAGGAGAGTATTCAGCTCCCACCAAAATCTCATGTTTCATCGACGAATGTCATCTCCTAAAAACTCACTCCGAAGTAGAAACAATTCATCAAGCAGTGCAAGAAGTATATGCAACTCCATTCATCTTAGCCGCCAAAACACATTTCCTACGCGTAGGAAAATTAATTCCTTGTCGTCTGCTGGAAGTGTACTGATGACTGAGGATTACAAGCAAAATAACCTCTCAGAGCCAGCCCATGACGACGAAGAGGGTTCCGTTATTGATGAAGAGGATCCAGATGCAATGGACGAAGCTGTAAGTATAAATATGAAGGGCCGTAAACAGACTAACAGACGTACAATTTAAGTACATCTTCATTAATAGTAAACATAAAACAAAAGCAAAGAAATTTTTAATTTCGTACAGGATATAAGGTCATTTTATTTCTTTTCAAAGGCTATCGATCATACCACGTTGGAAATATAAGATCAGAGATCAAACATCGCCGGAAAAGCAATGAATCCTTTTATCGTTACCGTATGGATTAAACCGAGAACTTAAAATTTCCTTCGGTAGAAACATTCTAGACAAAAGACATAGTTTACATGCTCACTTTAACCAACCCTCCACCCCCCCACCCTCCCAGGCTGTGGCTTGTTGTCCCATTCCGAAAGAAATACATCTCCCTTTATCAAAAAATCAATATCAGTCGGAATAAAAAACAGAACCTGATTATTCTACAGTAGGCTGTAAAGTTTCCTTAATTGCCATCTAGTACATGCAGAACCTTGTGGCCGGACCAGAAGACGCATTTGCGCGCTCCTACTAGGTACATAACGTTTGCTATGGTCCACTGCAGTAGCTCGTACAGTCGTTTAGGGGTTACCTAAATATAAGATTTGAAGAAGTGGATATCTGCTTTCATACTACTGCGGGTACATGCATTGTCAAAGGTTTTATCCTGTCCTATGATCGTTCTTGCAGAACTGTAACTACGGTTGGTGTCCAGAGCCAAAAGGGTGCTTTAAAGAGCGTTACGAGTATTCGTTGTATATATTAAGTCCAGACAATCTGCTCAGACGTTTCTGTTACCACGTGATTGCCCAGAAATGGTTCGACAATACCGTGTTGTTCTTTATTGCCCTCAACTGTATCACCTTAGCCATGGAGAGACCGGATATTCCACCAGACAGTACTGTAAGGCTTTTTATACTTTTATACATATACTTGTTTTATGAGAATAGTTATTCATATTCACCGCATCTCTCTTTGTTCTTCACTTAACGATGTTAGTAGCACAGATGCAGCACTCTCTGATAATGCTTTTCCAGTGGTTTTCCTAGTGGCTGGGCCTGTAGATATTTTTACTTTTGATATATGTTTTATGCCGCATGTCAACAATGTTAAGTTATAACTCATCGATACAGACATTTTTCTCTTTCCTTGGCCTTAAAAGCACTATGAAAGGTTCTGTATTATTTTGACAAGAAATAGCCTAAGGTGCTAGGTACCAACTTTTGAACGTGAATTTTGTTGTAAATCACTTTTCTTCTGAATTTTTGAAGTGACTTTTGTAATGGAATCGTGTGCTTCAGAATAGTTTTCCTATGTGTATTGACTATAGTCGTTGTGACACGACTCAATTCTCTCTCACCTCTGATCATTGTTTCCACGATGGTTACGTTGAAAGCAGCCAGAGGCTTGTGAAAATATTGTGCTAATTACATGTTACAGGAAATCCAGGAATGCGTGGATATATGCACTGGCAGAAAGTATATAACTGAAATAATGTTGAAAACGGTTTTAAAAACTTAACAAACATATTATAGGTGTGATGTTTCTCTCATTTTCAGGAGAGAGAATTCTTGACGATTTCAAATCATGTGTTCACCGCAATATTTTCCCTGGAAATGACGATAAAGGTATTTTTTTTTTGTTTTTTTTTGTTTTTTTGTTTTTGGTCAATTTTCGGAATGTCATAGGACCAGCCTACCTCAGTCTGATTCAGTTGGTTATTAGACAAAATTGATTTTATGGATGAAGAATATTGTTATGACTTGCTTGGCATAATGGATGACCGAGATGCATTAAACCCCTTCTCACAGAGCGCCAATCTAATATAGATTTACTTTTTTGAAAGTAATTACTGTATGTGTCTCATCAACAATAATTTGCTTCATTGCGGCACACATTTCTTGCTTTTCTTTCTTATTTAGAAATAGCTAAATAATTGTGTTTGAATGCTATGATAACATATGTGCCAAATAAACGGGTGGTGTTCTGGCAAAAGGCGATTAATGCCTCTCCGTGATGCATTATACAAGTCAAGTTATCATATAATCATAGGTGTATAAAGTCCATTGTGTTTTACAATTGACTGAATCATGAGGCAGGATGGTTCTGCAGACATGCAGAAAATTTACAATTAGCAAAAGTTTCGAGCTATGTTAGCCTGCGCCAACAGCTCAGACTAACAGTGATCGTTGCTTTTTGCAGATGGATTAAACCGCCTTTTCACAGTGAATGGCTGTTATGTATAAATGATATAAATATATGCAAAAAAGTTTAAATTTTTTAAAAGAATGAACTATCCATGATTTTTCTATGTTTACCTATCCATTTCAGGTTTTGGCTAAAGGTCTTGTGTTCGGAAAGCATGCGTATTTAAAAAGCGGTTGGAATGTTATGGACGGATTCCTGGTAATTATTTCCCTCGTAGACACAATGATCTCATTGTCAGCGAAAAGCAGTCCAAAGATATTTGGAATCCTTCGAGTTTTCCGGCTGTTACGAACACTAAGACCACTCAGGTACGACTTCGGTTTTGCTTATTTGTTTCTGTTTGTTTAATTTAAACACAAAAAGAAGTATCAGATCAACCAAAAAATAATATATTGAGACCTTCCTTGTAAAGTTTTGCGATATTTGTCCGTCTCCAATTAACATGTAACCAAAATTAGTATCTACTGCTAACGTAACGGGTCGATTCGAAAAATGAGATTCTAGTATAGCTCAGACAATAATTGGAATTGCCAGGAAGAGACTTTTGATCTACATTTATATAACTATGTCAAGCAACTTTCAATGATGAAAAATGTTATTTTACTTTTTCAAGTAAAGCTGTTTTAAAATTTACATATGTGTATATCAACATACCTTATTTTAATATAGGGTAATTAGCCGAGCACCAGGACTCAAACTCGTGGTACAGACGCTTCTGACATCTTTGAGGCCCATCGGGAATATAGTACTTATTTGCTGTACATTCTTTATCATATTTGGGATACTTGGTGTTCAGGTGAGTTGTGATGATACATAAATCATGAAGTTTTATTACAGTACATTAAGTTACTTGATAAATATTTAATAATTCGCGTGGTTCTACAACTTCAGTTGTGTATCGAAACACTTTGATCGATTTCTATGATTTTGCCCTTTCAACAGTATTTCAGTCATACCAAGGTAAAAGCTCGCTCATTCATATTTATCCTGGCAACTAATGCTAGGTGAGGTTCTAAAGTCCCCCATCAAGAAACGCTCACACATTACCAGCGCGATCGTGAATTGAACGAGAAATTTCTTATTACAAAACCTAATGCCATAACCACTAAGGCATGGAGGACCCCCTTTCTCATTGAAAAAGTGGAAATCATGCGTCTCTGCAAACATTCAGCGTTTAATACATGCAGATTTTGTGTTAAAGTTTATTTGTTTTTACGAAATTGTGATATATTTAACTTACTCTTTCGTATGTGTGTGTTTTTTGTGTTCTTCAATCACAAACTCTACATTCCTACTGCGACAATATGCAATATGGATATTACCATACACATTGAGACACGAACCTACGTTAAACAAATAAATCGTCCTCACTGAAGGGGTTTAAAGCATATGATGGGTCACAAACTAGAGATTCTTTAATTCAAAGCACTTGTAAGTATATAGTTTATTCTCAAACGCTCAGTTACCTAAATGAATGACTTACACATTTTATGACCTACAATTAACTTTGATTCCCGCACACATATTTTACAAATACCTATTTTAGCTGTGTTTGTGCATGTATGTTCAGTCTTTGTAATATATCTATATAATCTTTGTCATTTCATTTCAGTTATTCAAAGGGACGTTTTACTATTGTAAAGGCCCCTACGTAAAACACGTCAGAAATAGAACCCAATGTGAGGCCGACCGACGAAATGTGTGGATAAATCAGAAATATAATTTTGATAATCTCGGACAGGTATAATTTCTAGGGTACTCTCCAATAATTATGTGATGTCTTTATATCTTTTGTTAGTATAAAACACGCAATTTACAAAGAGTAATGAAATGTCGTTGTCTAAAGTTTAAGGGCCACATTGTGCTCTTTTCATTTAAGGCATTTCAGGCCTAAGTTTTAGTTTATTTTATCACATAAAACTACCACCAGCGGTGTATTAAACCCATGACTTATTTTCGATTATACACTAGTGTAATAACGTTTTTTTGGTCCAGGTTCTGTAAAATCTGTAGATATGAGCGCATAAAGCCAGTGAAACCAACCACAGCACGTGCCGGAATTTGTACTACTTCGCCATTTCGTGGGAAAATGACGTCATTGTTGCGAAGGCATATACGCGTGAAAACCTTTACGGTTTTCATTTTTAATAACAACAGAAAATGCAGAGAAACGTATCTAAATCCACTAAATTGTGGAAATCTTCCGATTTACTCGCTCTATATGGACTGTTTCATTCAATTTTCGGTGTACATATCAGATCTATCTTCTTATGTATGTGCACAATTCAAACCGAACTGCATTTGTAAACATGGACCTGTGGAACGGTATGTAGGCTGAAGGTGATGATGTAGGATACTTATTTGTCTGTCATTCGTTTTATGTGATAAATAGAATCTCATATTTCTGTTTATGTATTATCATTTTTATAAAACTCGTTGACTAAAATGTATTTGACGCTCGTCAAGGCTCGCGTCATACATTTTTAGTCAACTCGTTTGATAAAAATGATAATACATAAACACTCATGTAAGGTCCTCTATAACTATCTCATTGAAATACTTTTAATTCTCTGGACGCCTTTTTTGCGACTCGTTGCAGACCACTTTTTAAAGCAAGTAGAAATTGTTTGTTAAATACAGTTAATCTTTTTGTGACGGTTGTTCATAGTTTTTCGGGGAAAAATGATAAAAATTCTATCTAGTTTCATCATGGATGATTTCTAAGTTGTATGCTGCAAATTTATTTGAAAAGCGACACAGATTAAAACTCTGAAATTTCTCATGTTTTGACTTTAGACAGACAGTCGTTTCTAAATACACTTGACAAAATATAACAGGTGCTTTCAAAATAGTAAACAACATAGAATTTAAGGAAAACTAATCGGTTATTAACCCTTAAGCTGCTAGGTGCGAGTCACTGACCTTTTGCGAACAGTGTAGATCAAGATCAGACTGCACAGAACGTGCAGCCTGATCTTGGATCCACACTGTCCGATAAGGAGATATTTTTTCCTCCAGAAAATAAGTTTGAATTTAACATTGTTCGGCTTTTTACTATCGGCTTGTAAGTTTTATTTAACTTATTTAGCAGGATAAAGGCTTAATAGCGAGAAATAGCGATAAATCAATGAATTATTGCTGTTGTTGTGCTTCTGTAACAAACCTAGAACATTCAAGGTTCGTGAAGTTGGCAGCCTAGCAGCGTGAAGTTGGCAGCCCAGCAGCCTAGCAGCCTTTTTCAAACGATACTATATAAAAAGTTCCATGGCAATATAACCATAATTCAGAAAAAAAAAAAAAAAAAATAGGCTGCTAGGCTGCTGGGCTGCCAATTTCACGCTGCTAGGCTGCCAGCAGCCTAAGGCTGCCAACTTCAAGGACCTGAAAATTCAAGAACTTCAATATATGCCCAATTTCTTTTTGTATTACGACAGGCTCTCATGGCGTTGTTTGTTCTTGCTTCCAAAGACGGCTGGGTCAGCATTATGTACACAGGCTTGGATGCAGTGGGAATAGATCAACAGGTTGGTTTCAAATCCTTGGATTGTGACTACTCTATTTCATTTTCTATTCATTGCGCATATTCATAGAAATGTTTAAAGATTAGCAATTTTCAGTCTTAACCCTTATCCTGCTAGATGAGTGGAAAGAAAAGTTCATGCCGATAATGAACAATCCAGATTTTGCCATTGCAAAGGTATCTTCGGGGGAAAGATATCTCCTTTAACGGACAGTGTAGATCCAAGATCAGACTGCACGTTCTGTGCAGTCTGATCTTGATCTACACTTTTCGCAAAAGGTACTTGAGTTGGGCTTAGCAGCCTAAAGGTGAAAATGATGGATATTTTTCTGAGCTGATAGCAATTCCAGGATATTAAAAGATGAACGATAAGAAAGAAAGAGTTCTCAGTATATCGCCCTATACAACTTAATTGTTCACTTCCTGTTTTACAGCCAATCCCGAATTACAACGAATGGAGGCTGCTGTATTTCATATCTTTCCTTCTTCTGGTCGGCTTCTTTGTTTTGAACATGTTTGTTGGAGTTGTGGTAGAAAATTTCCATAAATGTCGAGAGTCGCAAGAAAAGGAAGAAAAGGCCAGACGGGCGGAGAAAAGAGCTCAAAAGTTAGATCAGAAGAGAAGAAGTAAGTTCTTGTTTAGTTGTCTGTCTACACAGTTTGTACGTACGAGCATAGAACTGACTGAATAGTTCAATCACTTGAACATTCTGATATCAGTTCATAACAACGCCCACTGAGTGAAATGGATTTCCTTTTGATTCTGCGCACAAAAGACTCGATATTACTTAAACGGAGGTTTGAAAGATAATGCGTTCTATTGTAAAGAGACATGTATGTTTAAGAAGTAGCGCATCTTCGCAAGCCAAGGATACTAACTCCACTTTGTTCGTTACGTACCCTTGGCCGCTCGCCTCTTTCAAAATCGGAACTCCGGCTGCGCCACCTATCGAATATCACGAGTTGCGTAACCTTTGCTGATGTTATTTCTGACCAATCAAAATGCTCGTAATAAAATTTGTTAGGCTATGCATCAAATATGGCTGCGCTTTCGGATTCATCACAATTTTCTGAAATTAATCAGACATACGATGATTCGCAATCATTTGGCTGTGGAACCCGTCCTAATATTTCACAGAATTAATCATGAACTATAAAAACTCATTAAATATCGATCGTCTACTCTGTTTTGGCAAATTTTCGTCACAAACACGACAACTTTCGTTTTTGACGGGCGCCGCCATTATTGTTTTCTGTTTCGCGGAAGATTTCTTGTTACGGATGGTTTGATTGGACGCGATGGGTTTTGATCGCATCCAATGAAATGGCGCAGCGGGAGTTTCGATTTTTAAAGAGGTAAGCGGCCAAGGGTACTACCTTAGTATCCTTGGCTTGCGAAGATGGAAGTAGCGTTACATTTTCTCTTTCATGGTTAGGATCAGTATATTCTGTTCAACTCGAAATAAGTTTGTCTGACGATTAAACTTTAATATGAAATTATTTTGGACCTAAAAAGTTACAAGACAATGGAAATTAGTGAACCTGACGGACAGGGTTCAAATGTGATAGAATATATCCTTCAGTGACAGTATATAATTCAGTAATGCTTAATTTCGTATAAATTATATGAACACCATGAAAACTTTGGTTAACATAATGGCTATTTCACAGTCTTTTACATGCCGTTCAGAGATTTGAAAAAAGGGTATTTTACAACTTGAAAAGATGGAAATAAATATATTATTGAAACACTTTGCTATCCTGGACAGCAACACATATGCCGACATGTCTCAAAATGTTTCTTTGTGCTCGTTTTTTCCTGAGTTTTTTTTTTCCTCTTCTAATTGTTTGGCTTTGGAAGATTCCTAATAATTCTTTTTTTGGATTGAGTAAACATTTAACACATGAAACATTTTTGTTTTGTGAGCTGTTGGTAACCCACTAATGTTGTATTTGGCTTTAGTCTGATAAAAGAAGGAAACAGACACCGTTCCTCCGTGAAATTTTAAGTCTCTTTTTGCAAGATATTATTAACATATCGAAGTTCTAAATCAAGATCAGACTGTACATACCGTAAAATTTGATATGAGTTATATACCGCACTTACGCTATCAGAGCAAGAGCTTCGTCCAAGCGTTTTAATTGTCAGGGTGTGTCGATTTGTAAACCAAATTCCAGACTAGTGTTACAGGTTCCACGTAACCATGAATTAACGATTCTATTGTTTTGTCCAGATTGTCTTTGTTTTGTTTATTTGTGAATCTAATACTCTTAACAGCGACCACATTCAACGAAGGTAAACTTGCATTTTCTTTGTGAAGATGTAGGGATACGACTTGCCTCGTTGTGACCATCACTCATCGAATGTCTACTATAAATCTCATTAAACTTTCATCAGTTATTGATGTAAAGTTTTCTACCATGTTTGAATTAAATATATTAATATTTTTGAAGTACCCTTTCTTGTTGCACGAATACGTAGAACCATGAGAAACTGGGTATGCATGGAAAATCATAGCACTTTATCTATGCATGATAACAAATATGATCGAAACTAATACTTTTTGCTTTAATGACATTATACAAATTGGATGTGCTGTCATAGCATTCTTTTTAAAGAGTATTTATGTAAAGTGTTTAGCTTCCGTGTTCATCAACCATTTTTAATTTCATTCTAACACCTATAATGAATTTAGAAAGTTACACAACTTCTGATTTGCTAAACCAATTAGCCAATCAAAAGTTGTGCTACTTTCAAATTTAGCATTTTTTTGAGACTAAGACCAAGAAGGTTCTTATGAATGGTTTGTGATTACGGACTCAGGTATGCTCAAGGCATTTCTTGTTTGCTGTTGTTGGCATTCTTGAAATATAGGCATAAAACAAACTCAAACAGGCACACACACGAATACAAAACAACAACTTGGTGCTTTTAATCGATAATCATTTTCAAAACAAGTGGTATCTTGATGAAATTCTGTGGAAGTGTGTTTAGCAGACAGTATTGTTTTGTAACCTATACAACGCTGAAAAGATGAATCAGAAAGTAACAGAATTAATACTAAGATAATATAAGGTCAGGGCTGTTTTAGTATCGTATCGCAAAAGATATACAGACATGCATGGTGAGACTATAATTCTGCTAAATGGCTTAACGATAAAGGTTCTCATGATAAATATGCTTTGTTTAAGAAATAATGAGAATAACAATGAGCAGTGCCTTTGCCACACAATTGGCTAACAGTATGCATCAAGTGTACTAAATGCTACCTTGATTGTTGATTGTTTTATAACAGAATATATAGAGGCTTTGGGTGTTTAAGTTAGAGATTGAGTTTTAGTTGATCGTCACACTTCATGTCTAACAGAATATTCGTCAGAACATCGGACTGTGTAGGTCCAAGATCAGACTGCACAAGACATCAAGTCTTGTTTTAATATCTATTGTATTTAATTGCGACTTGAATCGCATTGAAGTTTCGTGGCTGGCAGAAATGATCTACTTTCTTTAAGCTTCTGGATCCGCCTTCTCATCCAGTTGAATGCTTAAACAAACTGAAATTTTTCTGCAGATAGAATAAGATCAGACAGGGAAAATATGCAGTTTGATCCTAGGTCTACGTTGTCCGATATGTTGATATTATCTTTCTGAAAAGATCCTGAATCTATAACATTTCAAACGATTCAGGCCGAAGAAAGCCTTCAATTTCACCTATATCAGGTATGCTCTGTTAACAGGGGGCTTAATGCATCTGCAAAAAAAGTATCGACCAGTGTCTGCCTCCGCAGTCCGCTCAGGCTGTCATGGATCGAAACTTTTATGCTACTTCCAGATCCAGTCGATTGTTAGACTAAATGGATTTCATAGATCCATAATTATGTGATGACTTGCTTGGTATAATGCATCAAAGAGATACTATAAACCTTCTTTTTCCAGAGTATGGCTGATATATTTAGCAATCCAATGGCAAAAGAACTAAATTTTAATCCTCTATTCATGTGGGTGGAAGGCATGACTTTTAGTCACCAAGGAGTACTGACGCAAGTGTTAAATGTTAGTTAATCTATTTCCCGAGATCGAAGTCTGTGCTGTGAAATTTACAAATGTCCAACTTGCTTATTGTAGTCAGTTTGATACAAATATATCTGTGTGCCCTTAAGCGCCTCATTTATGATAATCAGTTTTAATCTCCTTCTGATATTTCAGAACTTCAGCAAGTGCCGTATTGGTCCAAGTATGGAAAGCCCAGATTGTTGATATACACCGTTATAAACAGTAAATACTTCGATCTTGCGATTGCCGGCGTCATTGGACTCAATGTCATCACCATGGCAATGGAATTTTATATGATGCCAAAGGTAAGGTGGTAAAGAAGTGTTGTGTGTACTCAACATGTTAAGAATAGAACCAAGGACAAACTTATGAAAGAGCTCCAGATAAGAGGGAAATATGGTATCCTAAATCCATTATTTCTCTGCCATACCCTATGTTGTGGGAACTCTTTAGCATCGTCTCGATGAGACGATTCTAATGAGTACCCATAACATCGGGTTTAGTGGGGAATGATTAATATTTTCAATTTTGAAATCAAAATCACTCCATCTGTCAGGAGCTTTAAAACTATTTGCAAACGTTTTTAAAATTTAAGTAGTGAGCTTTATGAATAGATATACCAGAAAGACTGTACATACAGATCCAAGTAATCAAGCAGAACAGGTACAGTATTTGTTAAATTTCCCAAGCATGAATAGAACCTAGTTCCGTGATTTTCTGTGATTGTGGCTAATTGAAAGTATGTGAAACCACAATTTACTCGTGCTTTAGATTCAAAAAGAAACATCATGTGGTCTATCATATGCTATTCACCCATTCGGTTGTTTAAAGTACATCGTGTCTAAGTATTTGTGATACTTGTATAGTTTTTCGATCCGGGGAGGCATTTCTTCGGAACAGACTAAATATGGATCGAACATGTACCATATTTGTGATATTCCCCGGCATAATCTTATTTCATACCTTGTATTCTGCTTTTAAGATTTTCAACGATTTGGCTGCTGATGTAATCGCTTCCGAAACATTATTACTTGCAATTGCTTATCCAAGTAGCTCTGTGTACACATACAAAGGTGTGATATTTCTTAGACCGTAGAATGACTATCGCAGAAGTCATGTAAAACTGAACAGAAACTTAAAAAAATCATGGAAAATGATATTTGCAATTGGTAAATTTGCTCTGTTTATCTTTCAACTAATCGAATATTTATAGAACAGCATCTTCCAGTGACTCCGCCCCCATTTACCATTTATGAAAGAAATTATTCCAAATGTGGTAACGATTACTACAGAAAGTCCCCGGAAAAGAATGATGTCACAACACGTGCTCTACTTTCCACTGATTTGCCTATGTAATTTCTGCCTGTGACATCATTTAAATGCCTGTTTACCGCTTTTTCTGAAATAGAATAATCTATAGCGACCTCAGTCGCAATTTATGACGTTTAATTACCACCGTAAGGTACTATACGTGAATAATGCCATTTTAAAATGGGAGTTAAGATAGAAATGAACGTTCAACTTGTATTTGTCAGCCACATTTTTCACACCTTTTTCACGGTGAGTACAAATGAGAAGTTAAAAGATAAGGCATGACAATTATCAGTTCTCCCAACCTCGTTTGATATTTTGATATACGACAACATTATGTACGTATTCTCTATATACACCAAACAGTGTGTAACAATAACGTTTCTACCAAGTACGTAGATGTAGTGTCAGGCTATACAAATATTTATGTATTTTTCGCCTACGATATATTTAAATAGCAGGCATGCATTCTTCGACATGCCATACTGAATTGGATGAAAATTTTAACAAGCATTTTTTTATTCAGATCTGCGTCGTAAATCGGCGTCCCATCTTTAACAAAATTGCTTGACTCCATTTCTTTATTTCAAAAAGGCACTAACCAGCTGAACTAGGCTGATTTTCGATGATAGAAGACAACTTTAGACCAGCCATCTGATTGACTGAGAGGTAGCTTCTCAGTAGAACAGGCGGCTAATTGAAAATTTATAATTCGAAAAATGGTTTGTGTAAATATGCCTTAGTGTTTTAAATGAGTCAAAACACCTTTAGTATTTCTTTTTCTGCAGGAACTGGAGTTTGCCTTGAAAATATTCAACTATTTTTTCACGTCCGTTTTTATACTCGAAGCAGTGATGAAGATAGTTGCCCTAGGAACTGTCCGATACATGAAAGACAGGTATGATAGTGGTGTTTGTGATGATTTCTCATAGTACGCTCCAAGTTTTCACTCTCCAGTGTATTAAGAAGAGAAATCTTTAAGAGGATAACATGTAAAGGCTTTAGTTTTAACACTTAAGCTGCTGAATAAATGAAACACAAATTTCTACTCAATACTAAACGCCTCAACATTGCGGTTTCAAAGTTGATTTCACCGGAAAGAAAATATCGCATCGGACAGTGTAGATCAATGATCAGACTGCACGTTCTGTGCAGTCTGATCTTGATCTACACTGTCCGCAAAAGGTCAGTAGGTCGCGATAAGCAGCTTAAGGGTTAAGCCATTTACTGTATCACATACCAAAAGACTAAACCCGAACCTGTGGTCTTACGGGCGATATCGAATGCTTCATAGCAACAGGCTTATGAACGAAATCTTAAAAATGTACTCTCATATAAAACAATATTGTATGCATATTCCACTTGTATATTATCCCGATCCAGTATTTTATATTGTTTTGAAAAAGTCCATACTGTAAATTCCACCGTTCTATTTTTCTTTTGAAATTTAAAAGAAGAACAAAAAGATTTACCCCTGCTTTAAACAAGTCCAGGGCTTCGTGAGTGCAAAGGAATAAGAACCCTCTTTTCATTTGCATTAGAGCAGCACCATAGCAAAAAGAGGTTTAATTCATCACCCTGACGCATTATACTAAGCACATCATCCCATAATCATGGATCCATAAAAGCAATTTTCTTTTACAACCGGCTAAAACATGTGGTGGAATGGTCCTTGGACATGCAGACAATTTACATATAGGTTTCGACCTATGTGAGCCTGCACGGACTGCGCAGGCTGACACAGGTCTATAGTTTTTGAAGATACAGTGAACCACTTTTCATAAAGCATGAATCGGTTATATTTGTGTTCAGAAACACCTAACCTATAAAAAATTCATTGATATATTACAAGCAGAAACACAGGACGGAGAACCAATCTAAAACAGTTTTGTGAAATGACTCATTCTCCCAGACCTTCAATCGGACAAAAATCCAAACGACAATATTTTTGTGTCTATATACCATGATAATTTCTCTATATCTTGCTCAGACAATTCAAATTACTGATTGCAGGTGGAACCAACTCGACATATTCATTGTGGTATTATCAATAGTTGGGATCATTCTAGAGGAAATGAAAACAAATGTAATTCCGATCAATCCTACAATAATACGTGTAATGAGGGTTCTCCGGATTGCAAGAGGTACTCTTCTGTTTGAGTCATGCTCTGACAAAAGAGGGCTTAATACATCTCCGTGATGCATGATACCAAGCAAGTCATCACGTGATTATGGATCCATGATAGCCACTTTTTTTTAAACAATCTACCTAATCATTAAGTAGAAAGGTCCATGGACATACCGAAAAATTGAACGATAGCGAAAGGTTTCCGCCCACGTCAGCCTGCTCAGACTGTGCAGGCTGACCTGGGTCGATACTTTTCGCAGAATCATTAAGCTCCCTTTTTACAGAACATGGCTCATATATAATTGTTTCTTGTTTTAGATCATGCCATTGCTATTTCTTTGGACGGCTTTTAAAAAAAATGTTTAAGATCTTAGTTGCCATTTGGCCAAATTGTAGAAATGAATTGAAAATGGTGTAGATCTAAGATCAGACTGCTCGTTTTAGTTTCTTCTTGATGTCCAATAAAATTTGTACAGGACATTGTAAAAAACAAGGGATCAATAGTTTGTATGATGTTGTATGCCGCTTTTAGAAGTATTCACAGCAACAGCTCAACTACTGAAATATCTCATGGCATCCACAAGTACTAAGCTGAAACTCTGTCGAACTTTGGGTAAGGACATTGACATACAACTATCGCTGCCGACGAGGACCGAACCAGTATAAATATAATATCTTAATTTTTATCACTGAATCACGCAAGACTTCACAGGCAGGTTTGAATAACCGTCTGTTTCTTAATAATCGATTTTTATTTCCGGTATCTGATCGGTCGGAATATCCAGTGTACAAAGCAACACATATTTCATAAAGTTTGGTACAACTTAGAGACGTCACTACTCTTTTTTTTTTTTTAATTTTCTGAGTATTGCAGGCTTGATTTATGAGTAAATACAGTATGGTGATTTAGATACTACAAAGCGAAATCTTTCAGTGAAACGAGGAAAGAATAGCTTTCAAACAGATTGGTGTGTGTACTTTAAATTTTAGCATGGCATAAACGTATACCACACATTTATGTTATTAAAGGGTTTTATGCTAAAAAATACATGTTTTCTCTTTTCATCTTTATCCAGTTTTAAAACTTTTGAAGATGGCGAAAGGGATTCGGGCTTTATTGGATACAGTCATTCAAGCTTTACCGCAGGTTGGAAATCTTGGTCTTCTGTTCTTCCTGTTGTTCTTCATATTTGCTGCCCTGGGCGTCGAACTATTTGGTCGTATAGGTAACACCAATTCTTTCATTCATTAACTCTTTTACCACCAAATAAATAAACTACAGTTTTTCAATGGCAGCAAGTATAGTTCGACAGTTCGGTCATAATCTAGAGTAAAGAAGTGGTGACTAATGCTACAAAAGCTATCATCACTAAAATCGATATCACTTTTTTAGTGACGATATCGATTTTGACGGAAGAAAACATATCTATTTTGTTCGCCAAAGTCTGCACGGTATTATGTGGTCAATTATTTTGACACTTATTCGTCCAAATTGATATTGTTGCCGATAATAAAAATATGTTTCGTTGCGTTTTATTGCATTGAATGGGATTTATATGACCGAAGAAATCAGCGGATGGTGTAAAACAAGATCAGACTGCTATTCGCAAAATACAGGTATGGTCGCAAACGACAGAATAAGAGTTAATAAAATGATAATACATAAGCACACCTTAGGTCCTCTTTCTGTGTAAATTTACTCGTTTTAATTTATATTAATAATCATGAAATAGGAATCGTTGTTGCTGGCGAGGTTGCATAGAAGTTTTACAATTGACAGCCGACATAAAATCATATTGTGAAGACACTTCACTCTGGCTTGGAAATAGTGCAATGATCAAAACAATATTTTTGTATTTATTCTCATTCGATTTTTAGAGTGTTCCGAAGATCACCCATGCGAAGGTCTTGGCGTGCATGCACATTTTCAGAACTTTGGAATGGCATTTCTGACCCTGTTCCGAGTTGCCACGGGAGATAATTGGAACGGTATCATGAAGGTAGATGACCTAGTACTACTCTTTTTTCTGACCTTGTACCCTTATAGAAATAGTCAAACAATCTTTGATATCTTAGGAAATCACATTGCCGAATTTCTTCCTCACAGTGAATAGACTATTTAAACCATGCTCTTTGAAAAGGTGGTTTAATGCATCTGCAAGTAGTATCGACTCAGGTCAGCCTGCGCAGTCCGCGCAGGCTGATCTCGACCGAAATTTTTTGCTATCTGTCAATTTTCTGCATGTCAAAGGACATTTCTACATCATGTTTCAGGCGGTTGTTAGACAAACTGGATTTTATGGATTCCTAATTATGTGATGTCTCGCTTGTTGTAATGCATTACGGAGATGTATTAAACCCTCTTTGAAAGAACATGGCTCATTTATGATTACTAATAAGACACTGAAAACCATGAAATAGGATTGTACCTTCTTTGTGTTTTCGAAAGAAGCTGAAATGTTAGAATTTTGAATTTTTTATACTATTTTTTTCTCCATCAGAGTTCTATTAAATCATTCAAAAATAATGTTTCACTAAAGCTGTACATCGTCTATTTATTCAGCTCGTCAAGAAACAAAGATGTTTGAAACTATTTTTTGGTTCATGTTCAATCATATTAGACTGTCAAGTGTCCGCAACTGAAAAAATAACAATAACTATAACTGAAATCTAGTCCCCTTTATTCAACCATTCAGACTTATTTTTGCCCGGCTTCTTTCGAAGAAATGTCGAGATCCTGTTTTACTGCCGTCGTCTGTGTCGTCAGCGTCAGCGACTTTGAAATTTTCCGATATTTCTGTCCTTACTGAAATATTTACTTTTAACTCGAGCTAGTGCTTAAATGTCAACTAGGGAACTTATACCAGACAAGCAGGTAAGCCTAAAGATGCTGCACACACAGTGACATACTTGTGCTCCTTTTTCGACTCAGAGATGTCACTGAAGAGACAAATGCAGTCGATCGTTGGCGGTTTCTTTCAGTTCCCAAACTTAGCTGTCTTTGAACTTAGGAAAAAATATCTTTAGAATGTTCTCATTGTTTATTAAACAAGACCTCTAAAAATACCTAGATTTAATATATGCTTTATCTTAAAGGATACGCTGCGAACAGACTGCGATAACAGTGACGACTGCAAAAGAAACTGTTGTGTAAACCATGTTTTTGCGCCTGTGTACTTTATCGTGTTTGTCCTGATGGCACAGTTTGTACTAGTGAACGTAGTGGTGGCCGTGCTAATGAAGCATTTAGAGGTACAGTATGATAAACTCTTTCTAACCTTGATAAAAAAATGTGACCGATCTATTCATAGTGGTTAGCACATACTGTTAAGGACGGTAACTTCGGGATTGTCAAAAATATCAGCCAAAACTTTTGTGAAAACACCGTGTTAGATATGATGAAAAACTTAAGGTAAGAAATAAAGCCAATGGCTATACTGCCGTCGAACTAATTTGGCTTCGAGAAGAAATTTAAGTGCATTTGATGCGTTAATTCAAAATTGCTTTATTCATACAAATAAAATTTTACATTTATGGATATCAGCTGCTGAAATATTCTAAATTCCAGATCGGCCACATTTTAGAATAATGTTTTTACGTTTTTACTAATTTTTTATAACCGTTCGAAGTTCATTGCTAAAATCTTGATATGTACAGCCTGTAACGTGCACTCTTCGTGTACAACAATACTTTCTAAGTGGCAAGTGCACGGTTTATACGGGAAATATGAAGGAATTTCAAATGATAATTTGTTGACAGTTTCAAAAGATGTTCCGGCAAACTACTTACCTAAAATACCGCCTGAAGCTTTTGTTGTTTCATGTAATTACTTAAGTAAATATTTAACCTCTTACCAAACAGTCCCGAGTATTAACGAACCTGAGAGAGAGGCCTTTGGAAATCATTGTAGGAAAAGGAGAAATGCTTGTAACCTGCATTTTCTCCTTTTCCCTCAGTGTTTTCTACTGTCTCAGAAAAAAATTATGTCATTTGACCCACATTTAATGTGTCGTCTGCAAATGCTTTCACTATGGACTAGTCAAAAATTTTGTCGGTAAATAGTTAGACGATATCAGCGAGGGTTATTTCTTTAGCAAAACTCGATAACGATCATTATTTCATGCTTTTCGGTATTTTATCGAGAAATAATGGTGGATTTTGGTTTGACATTTCATGTTTAGGACCAGTGAAAAATACCGATTTCATATTTTCTAACCCTTCAGTTGAAGGCGGAAACAGTAGTTCCCGCGCACTAGTTACCTAGCTTAACAGCGCGTGGCATTCAACAAGAGGAAAATATGACGTAATTTACGCTCATTTACCCTATATTTCTCGCGCTTTACATAATATTGTAATGCTTCGTTATGTGAGGGGGTACGCCACGGGGAATTAGCGAAAGCAACTGTACTGGATTTTAATGCAAATCCCAACAAAAAAGAAGGTAGAAGCTTGAAATAAGTAGAATATTTGTTGTTCTTTTTTCGGTGAACGATCGAAATTTATTTTATCTCGTGAACATCATCGGTAATATTTTCACTCGTGGCTGCGCCACTCGTGAAAATATTACAGATAATGTTCACTCGATGAAATAAATTTCGACTTTCCACAGAAAAAAGCAAATATCCTTATATGTTCCATCGCCGTATATTTATGAGGATGCAGATTACATGCATCTTTCCAGAATTGGCTAGTGACTTTAAAAAAACTGCTCTTGCCATCTAGAAGTGTATTTGACATTCTAAATATGTTGCACTCATTTGTGGTTGAGGAGGTCTAAAACTAAATGGCTTATAGACATTGATTAACCAATCAAATGTTTTTTCAGAAATAAAACGATTCTATGGAATTTGGAAGAGAGTTCTACTATTTTCTATCCCATTATATAATTTAGTATTGAGTGCAGTTTATTTCCGCATTTCGTCCTTTCAATAATACGTTTTAAGATATATATATGAGCCATGCTCTGGCAAAATGGGGCTGAATGCATATCCGTAATGCATCATACCAAGCAAATCATCACATTATTAGGGATCCATAAAACTCATTATGTCTAACGACTGACTGTATCATGAGGTAGACGGGTCCTTTGACATAAAGAATATTGACCAATAGCGAAAAGTTTCGGCCCAGGTCAGCCTGTGCGGACTGCGCAGGCTGACCTGTGTCGATACTTTTCGCAGATGCATTAAGCCCCCGTTTCACAGAGCATGGGCCATTAAAAAATCATGCTCTGTGCAGATATTACAGGTAATTGTCGTAATATTATCTGCAGAGTGTAAAAATTATTTCAACCACGTGTCATGGAAAAGGATGAACTGCACATATACTTCATTCGGCTGTTTCGCTGTAGACCTCCATATGAATACAATGTTCGAGTTTTTGCCTGATTCAGAGAAGCACACTTTTCTAATGATTTTTGCACCATTTTTCTTGGCTTAGTATTGCACGCGATGACGCAGAGGAACAGGAGATCTTTTGCCTTTTTATATATACATATAAACTGGATTATTTAGTTTCGGTGAAGATAAACAGGTAACAGTAAAATGATGTATTTATGATCTATGCTATCTTGAGTAATGATAGCAATAAAGGGTCTTCTTGGATTGAGCAAAAAGAAAAAAAAAAAAAAAAAAAAAGAATAAAAATGATAATAAAATCGTATTTCTGTATAAATACACCAAATGATTTTTGAGAATTATATACATGTAGGTAAGAAAGCTGAAAACAAGTCAAGAGTTATAGGTGCACAACGTCCTTATAAAACTATTTATATCTACTGAAAGGTTAACTGTAATATTTCCAACTGATATTATTTATGTTGCTGTTCTTGATATGGCCGTTTGTATATTTTATGCAAAGAATTAATATTTTGCATGCCCTATCAGGAAACTTACAAGTACAAGGAATTGGATGACGAGGTCGAAGAGGAAATAAAACAAGCGATGGAGGAAATGAAGAGAAATGCTTTACAAGAAAATATTGAAATGGCAAAAATGAAGGTGAAAGCTCCATGTAGAGATCACCATAGTCATTGTGAAGAATATACCTATTTGTACAAATGTTGTAGTAACTGTGACCTTTATTTGTTTGGTACATCCTGATCACTCATTCATCAGTAGAAACCTATCACTGCATGTTCGATCTATTATGAAAAATGATCGTGAAATTGTGTTCATCCCGTTTCTATTTTATTTTATTTTTTTGTTTAATTACTTGCATGATGGTCAGATGTCTGAAACTATTATTATTCTGCTCAGTCATCCTATTAAGTTTGTGAAAAATGCTAGATGCCGTTTGATTTGAAGTAGGGGCGGGGCGGAAATATCCGTTTTGTACTTCAAAATCTAATTTAGTTATAACCATTTTAGCATTTCAAAAAGTCCTGAATAGGCAACAATTTTGATAGACAGTCAATTTTCAAAGAGTAGTTACTTAACACTAGTTTGTATTCAGAAATATTTTTATCGTAACTGTCTCATTGTCCGAGACAGGACTAAAGTTTTGTGTTTCCTGTTAGAAAAGAGAAAACAATTTCCTGAAAGTTAATTATGAATTATGCAGATAAAGTTTATAGAATTGGAAAATCCTTTAAGCTAAAGGGTTAGGTGCTTTTGTTAATTTATTTTTAGGTAATATTTTCATTATTTTGTTGCGTTTTTTCCTTCTTTTGAATGATATAAAGATGCGAATATGTATTTGAATTGACTGTCGTATCCATTTAAGTATTACTATTAGTTCCGAATTTCAGAATTTGCTTTAGTTGTCAATTCCTTCCGTTTAAATGTTTCAAACACAGAGCAGATTGTTCTGGATACAATCCTACTATAAGAGTTTTTAAATAGCTTTATTCAAATACAGGTACAGTAAACAGTACATATAGCTATAAACTGTTCTCTTCAAGTATTAATTCATGTAGAAAAAATGCTTCAAAAGACAAACGACATACAGGAATGTACCCGCGTATAACATGTAGTTCTAACAGCTAAATTATGATTTCGAATGCTTTAATACTCTTGCGCCTTAAATAAATAAGAAACATAATCATCATGTATATTCTGTTACGATAATATTTATTTCTACTTCATATAATTATCTTTATTCAGGAATCTAACAAAATGGCTGACGAGGAGGCAGAATTAGAGGAGCTTTTGCGTCAGCAGGTCAAGGATTATAACCGTATGGAGGTGAGTTTACATTACTCTTGATAGTTCAATACACCTAGCCCGGGCGGTTAGCGAAGAGGTTAGCATATCTGAATCGTGACCTGGTGGTTGCAGGTTCGATACTCGGTTTAGGCAAATTTTGATGTCGGCGATTTTTTGCCTCCCAGCTCTGATGAACGTAAGAATAGTAGTCAGTGGCTTGGAAAGAAAAATATGTCAGTACTGTTGTGAGAAAGCCAGGAAGCACATCATGCATAGGTGCACTGACCGCCATGATATGACATTGGCTGTTAAAATGGCGTTAAACGGGCGTGTGAAGTTGGCAGTAAGTTCGACAGTCGGAGTTCGATATTCAATGTAGAAATGAATATGCTGTTAAGATGAATTTCATGCCGCAGTAGATTCGGTATTTTTGTAAAACTCAAAGGACAGTACGTATAACAAGGAATAACGATTTGAATATCGAATGAATTTCAGTAAATTCGCGTGGTTTCTTTTGTATGGGCATGCAAATGATGTATGATCTCGAATGTAGATTTGAATATCGAAATGAATTTCAAGCTAGCAGCAGATTCGCCAGGATTTCCATATGGGCATATAGATATGTATGAACTCGAATATCGATTTGAATGTCGAACTGAATTTCATGCTAGCAGCAGATTCGCAAAGATTTCTATATAGGTATGTAGATGTTGTATGAAATCCAATGTAGATTTGAATATTTAACTGAATTTCATGCTAGCAGCAGATTCGATAGAATTTCTATATGGGCATGTAGATGGTGTATGAAATCGAATATCGATTTGAATGTCGAACTGAATATCATGCTAGCAGCTGATTCGCCGAGATTTCTGCATGGACATGTAGATGATATATAAAATCCAATTAATATTTGAATATCGATCTGAATTTCATGGGCATGTAGATGGTGTATGATATGAAATATAGATTTGAATATCGAACTGAATTTCCTGCTAGCAGCAGATTCGCCAGAATTTCTTTATGGGCTTGTAGATGGTATATAATATCGAATGTAGATCGATCTGAATATCGATCTGAAGTTCATGCTAGCAGCAGATTTTCGAAAAAAATGCTAAATGGGATTATAGATGGTGTATGATATCGAATATAGATTTGAATATCAAAATGAATACCATGCAAGCAGCAGATTCGCTAGAATTTCTTTATGGGCTTGTAGATGGTGTATAATAGCGAATGTAGATCTGAATGTCGCACTCAATTTCATGCTAGCAGCAGATTCATCAGAACTGCTGTATGGGCGTGTAAATGGTGTATGATATCGAATAAAGATTTGAATATCGAACTGAATTTCATGCTAGCAGCAGATTCGTTATGATTTCTTTATGTGCTTGTAGATGGTGTATGATATCGAATGTAGATTTGAATATCGAACTGAATTTCATGCTAGCAGCAGATTCACCAAAATTGCTGTATGGGCATATAGATGGTGTATGATATCAAATATAGATTTGAATATCGAACTGAATTTCAGGCTAGCAGCGGATTTGCTAGAATTTCTGTATGGGCTTGTAGATGGTGTATGATATCGCAAGTAGATCTCAATATCGAACCGAATTTCATGCTAGCAGCAAATTCGTCAAGATTTCTATATGGGCATGTAGATGTTGTATGGAATACAATGTAAATCTGAACTGAATTTCATGCTAGCATCTAATTTGCCTAAATGGCTATATGGCAGATTTATGTTGTCTGAAATCGAATGTAGATATGAATATAGAACTGAATTTCATGCTAACAGAAGGTTCGCTAGAATTTCATTTTAGGCATATATATGATGTATGCTATCAAATGTAGATTTGATTATCAAATTGAAATTCATGCTTACAGCAGGTTCGCCAAGATATCTATATTGACATGTATACATATGATGTATGGAATCAAACGTAGATTTGAATGTAGATAAGAATTTCATGCTGGAAGCAGATTCGCTAGATTTTTTTTATGGGCTTGTAGATAGTGTATAATAATATGTCAACACTGAAATCTATATTCGTTATCATACTCCATTTAACAGCCCATAAAGAAATTCTAGCGAATCTGCTGCTAGCATGAAATTCAGTTCGATATTCAAATCTGTATTCAATATCATACACCATCTACATGCCCATACAGCAATTTTGGTGAATCTGACAGCGATTTTGGTAAATCTGGTGCTAGTATGAAGTTCAGTTCGATATTAAGATCTACATTTGATATTATACACCATCTACAAGCCCATAAAGTACATTTTCGCGAATCTTCTGTTAGCATGAACTCCATTTCGATATTAAAATCTACGTTCGATTCCATAATTATCTACATGCCCATATAGAAAATCTAGCGAATCTGCTGCTAGCATGAATTCAGTTCGATATTTAAATCTACATTCGATATCATACACCATCTATATACCCATACAGCAGTTTTCGTGAATCTGCTGCTAGCATAAAATTCAGTTCGATATTCCGATCTACATTCGATACAAACCCATGAAGAAATTCAAGCGAATCTGCTGCCAGCATGAAATTCAGTCCGATATTCAAAGCTATATTCGGTATCATACACCATGTACATGCCCATTTAGCAAATTTTTCAGAACCTGCTACTAGCATGAAATTCAGATCGATATTCAGATCTACATTCGATATTTATACACCATCTACATGCCCATGCAGAAATCTCAGCGAATCTGCAGCTAGCATGAAATTCACTTCAATATTCAGATCTACATTCAATACTGTACACCATCTACAAGCCCATAAAGGACATTCTAGCGAATCTGCTGCTAGCATGAAATTTAGTTCGATGTTTATTTCTTCATTCGATATCTTACACCATCTATATGCCTATATGGCAGAATTTGCTAGCATGAAATTCAGTTCGATATTCAAATCTATATTCGATATCATACACCATCTACATGCCCATACTCCAATTTTGGTGCATCTGCTGCTAGCATGAAATTCAGTTCGATAGTCAGATCTACATTCGATATTATACACCATCTACAAACACATAAAGAAATTCCAGCGAATCTACTGTTAGCATGAAATTCAGTTCGATGTTCATTTCCACATTCGATATCATACAGCCTCTACACGCCTATATAGCAATTTTGTCGAAACTGCTGCTAGCATGAAATTCAGTTCGATATTCAAATCTACAATCGATATTATACAGCATCTGCAAGCCCAAAAAGGAAATTCTCGCGAATCTTATGTTAGCACGAAGTTTATTTCGATATTAAAATCTACATTCGGTTTCATAGTTATCTACATGCCTGTATAGAAATTCTAGCGAATCTGCTGATAGCACGAAATTCAGTTCGATATTCAAATCTATATTCGATACCATCAGCAATGTACATACCCATACAGCAGTTTTGTTGAATCTGCTGCTAGCATGAAATTCAGTTCGATATTCAGATCTACATTCGATATTATACACAATCTACAAGCCCATAAAGGTAATTCTCGAGAATCTGCTGCTGCCATGAAATTCAGTTCGATATTCAAATCTACATTGGATTTCATACGATATCTATCTCAACATAGAAATCTTTTCGAATCTGCTGCTAGGATGAATTCAGATCGATATTTAAATCTTCATTGGATTTTATATATATCATCTACATGCCCATGCAGAAATCTCAGCGAATCTGCTGCTGGCATGAAATTCTGTTCGATATTCAAATCTACATTTGAAACCATACACCATCTACATGCCCATATAGAAATTCTATCGAATCTGCTGCTAGCATGAATTTCAGTTCGATATTCAAATCTAAATTCGATTTCACACAACATCTACATGCCTATATAGAAATCTTTGTGAATCTGCTGCTAGCATGAAATTCAGTTCGACATTCAAATCGACATTCGATTTCATTCATATATACATGCCCATATGGAAATCTTGGCAAATCTGCTGCTAGCTTGAAATTCATTTCGATATTCAAATCTATATTCGAGATCATACATCATTTGCATGCCCATACAAATAAAAAAATAAACTCGCGAATTTACTTCTCGCATGAAATTCATTTCGATATTCAAATCGTTGTTCCTCGTTATTCGTAACTGTCCTTTGAGTTTGAAAAAAAAAAAAAAAACGAATCTACTGCGGCATGAAATTTAACTCAACAGCATATTCA
Organism: Tridacna gigas; assembly: GCA_945859785.2. Classification (NCBI taxonomy): domain Eukaryota; kingdom Metazoa; phylum Mollusca; class Bivalvia; order Cardiida; family Cardiidae; genus Tridacna; species Tridacna gigas. The sequence continues at coordinate 41,636,130 of OX244030.2, read as the reverse complement.
TTTCTACATTGAATATCGAACTCCGATTGTCCAACTTACTGCAAACTTCATACACCCCGTTAAACTCCAATACAATCATAAAAAAAAGGTTCTAAACATCTAGTGTCACTGCCATGCTTACCGAAAATATTTTTAAACTATGCTGTTTACAAAATGTTACGATACAACAAAAATACGGATATACCACAAACACCGAGGCACGAATGTACTTTAAACAATTAACTCGTCCACAGTGAAGGGGTGTAAATTATGTGATGGATTGCAAAATTCGAGATTTTTAATCTAACGCGCAAGCTCATACACTCAGTTTAGCAGAATGACTTATTGAACCATTTATGATCATAGAGTTTAGTTTTATTCATACAAGGGTAGTTATACAAATACCTGCTCTATCTTTTTACTTGGACCTGTCAGCTCAGTCTTTGTGGTATACATAATAAATGCTAATGTCACTGCAATACTAAAACATATAATGTATTTGGATTGAGTTCCTTTCCAAATGCAACTTTTTGGCATCTTTTGTTACCAATTTTTTTTTTCCGAAACAAGAGATCTCTGAAAATGTAGTCCTCAAATTTACAACCGTTTTATTGCAATGTTCTATTAAAAGACTATGCGATCTCATGTAATTTCTTTGCAGGTTAAGGTAAATGAGAAGCCAGGAGAAGCAGACAAGTTAATGACACCTCCGTCGTTTACATTACGACCACCAAGCTGTGAGCCTTGTCCGCCAAGTCCATGTCCGAGTAACTCAATGTGGGCGTCTGACGATAAGAAAGGTAACTCATTTGAGCCATGCTCTGTGAAAAGGGGGCTTAATACATCTGCGAAAAGTATCGACCCATGTCAGCCTGCGCAGTCTGTGCAGGCTGACCTTTCGCTGTTGGTCAGTTTTCTGTATGTCCAATGACCGTTCTACCTGATAATCAAGTCGGTTGTTAAAAAAAGTGGCTATTTTGGATGCATAATCATGGGATGGCTTGTTAGGTGTAGTGCTTCACGGAGATGCATTAAGCCCCTTTTGCCGGGGCGTGGCTGATTTACAATATGTATATCCAGAAACGCAGAATCGAACGGTTACTGACTAGATTCGGTGAAGGTTTTCGTTCTGATTAGGTATCTATTTTTTTCTCTAGTCTGTTTAGTCTTGTGTGCAGATTGGAAGTTCAATGTGCAAAAAAAAAAAAGACAAGATTAATATTTTACCTTGATTAGATTTCGTCAAGGTATATAAAGTCTGTCTTTCTTAGTTTTGCTAGGTCTTGTTAATATTTTGTTCGTTTCCAAGGTGTTTTCTTCCCCCCCTTTTGTTTTTTTGATCTGTATTTAATACCATAGTTACCATTATTTCAGTCATATCGCAGAGACAGTTCATCCATTTGTTTCCTGCTCTTTAAACGTGCCGTGACTAGATAGGGCTTTAACATTGCATTAAAGGCCAATTAACAGATCTATAGAACCAATGGAAAGGATCTGACAATTCAAATCGAAAAAAATATTAAAGCTGAAGGACTGAATCATGTTTTTGTTTTCGTAAACTGTTTTTAACAACCGAAAAGTAAACTTTCAGACATTATGTAGCGGGTCGTTTCTCTTTTCTTAACCATTTGACTGCTAAGGGCGACTCAATAACCTTTTGCGGACAGCGCGGATCAAATTCATACTGCATAGAACGTGCAGTCTGATCTTGATCTACACTGTCCCTGCCCGATAAGGAGATTTTTTTTTCTAAAAAAAAAAAAAAAGTCTGAAATAGCACCATCCAGGTTTTTTCTATCGGCCTAAAAGTTTCATGTAACTTATTTAGCAGGTTAAGGGCTAATAATTATACTGGTGCCTAGCATAAATGTATCTCAATTATTGATACAATACTCTCATTTGCAGGCATGTTTCTGGATCCCATGTCTATAACCCTCTCAGTTGCTGACAAACAGGACAATAACAGTCTGAAGGTTCCAAGTCTATCTTTCTTTGATGGTAGATTCATGTCAAACGATCGCTTCCCAAGTATATCAAGTGAAATAGGCTATCACGGTTTACAAAATTCTCTGAACTCCAGATCCCAAAAACATTTGATTCCCGGACAAACGTGTCTTTCTCGTCCAGTGAGTGACCAAAATATCAACGCAAAGGTCAAAAACAGAAAAGAAAAGGCAGTGTCATGGCACAGTAAAATTCCACTGAGCACACAGACTCTTGGGTGCGTTGAAAACGACGCGAATAATATAGACAGTGATGATATCCATGCCCAGTCTCAGCCTCTTCTTGGGACTCTGGAGAGCAAAAGTAACAACAAACATTTATGTAGACACACGTATTCCGTTCGCGTCCATTCACAAACAAAAGAAGCGCGTAAAGGTTGGAATCTAAAGCGTAGCATGAGCACCGGAAATGAAAAATCAAAAGTGAAGGATAAGTTCTTGCAGCAGCTCACGGGAAAACATGAAAACGAGTCATCTAATCCAACACCTGATGTGCCGTCAGCTTCATCGGGCTTCTTTGACTCAAAAATTGATTTGGTAGAAAATTCCAAGAGTGATGAGTATTCTTTGATTGACTGGGAAGAAGACGAGAAGATTTGTGATGCTGAGGTGTGCAATATCACAGGTCAAGTTGAAGATGACGACGACGCAACGCCAACTGCAAACAAACCTTTTCTCATGAGTTCGCCTTGGAAAGATGAGGATTTAGGTACAACGATTGACAGAGAGTGTGAAAAAGATAAGGAGCAAAGCAATGATTCCGTCTTCTTTGATAGTCTGGAAGGAAGCATTAACAATCATTCCAAGTGTGATATTACAGAAAGTACGCAGTGTGAAATGGAAGTTGCTTGTGATCAAACAAAACAGAACTATGCACCCGTAGAAACTACAACAGATAAATACATTTCATCAAAACCACCGGATGGCACTGATACAGCACAAACTCTCTTTGCACAAAAAACAAGTCCACCGAGTCATTTACTCAGCATTCCGCGTGTGCAGTTACATGAAGATCATCCATCTAAAGGTCTTTTATCAGCAAGTCATGATACACACTCAAAACTTTTACTTGAAGAGAAAAGACCACCTTTAAAGAGCGACAGACCGACAGAGGAGAGCCACTTGTGATACACTTATTTTTTTATTTTGCAAACCCAATTTCTGTAATATAAACGTTATCCAAAATGTAAATTTTCATTAAACCTTGTTTTTTCTTGTACCTTAACACTGTTGCAAATAAAGACGTCCTTCTCACGTAATCTGAAAATCAATGTAAACTTTGTTGACCAAAGAGTACAAAAGCTTACGTAACGGCGCTGTTTAGTATCAAAAACACGACGACTTATTTCTTGATTAACCCTTTCCCACACAATCCCAAAGTTTTAACGACCCTGGGGAAGAAGCCTCTTAAAAACATTGGGGGAAAAGGAGAAAATTCTGGTTATCAGCCAGCATGTTTTCCCTTTCCTACAATGTTTTCTACCTATTCACAGACAAAAATCAATCATTTGAGCCATAGTTAATTTGTTGTCTGCATATGCTTCCAATTTGGACAAGTCTACACGTTTGTCTTCTGGTAAAGAGTCAAGCTGTGAAGTTAGATGAATTAAAAAGCTATGAACCCTTGGCATATCAAATGAACAATTTAAGCCATGCTCTGTAATAAGGGGATTTTGTGCATCCTTACGACCCTTTATACTATACCAAATTATCATACAATTGAGCCATGCTCTGGCAAAAGGGGGATTAATGCATCTCCGTAATGCATGATACCAAGCAAGACATCACATGATCGTTGATCCATAAAGTACATTTTGTCTGACAACAGACTGAATCATGAGGTAGACTGGGCCTTTGACATATAGGAAACTGACCAATAGCGAAAAGTTTCGGCCCAGGTCAGCCTGCGCGGACTGCGCAGGCTGACCTGGGTCGATACTTTTCGCAGATGCATTAAGCCCTCTTTTCACTGAGCATGACTCAATTATGTATTCTTAAAATCAATTTTGTTTGACAACCGACTTAATCATGGGTCGACTGGTTATTTGACATGCACAAAATTGACCAATGGTAAAAACTTTCGGCAAAGGTCGGCCTGTGTAAGCTGACCTGGGTCGATATCTTTTGCAAATGCATTCAACCCCTTTTCACAGAGCATGACCCATTTTTTTTGCACTTTCCATTTTGTGTTTTTGTATTTGTGCTTTCCTGATTGAAAAGCTACTACCCTTGTTAAATATATTGTTGGAAACTTGTACACAAGGTAAATTAAAGATATACCAAATATTTCGGCATGAGAACGTTAAAGGGGAAAGTTATTTTTAAAGTAATTAGTATACTTTTGAAGACTGAGACTGAGAAATTTTGTCACAGTAACTCTTTTTTTCTGAAGATACATCTATAATCATTTTCAGCCAGTTTCCAACCCATTTCATTTTCAACTATAATCATGCTTGTATCTACATGCCACATGTTGCCCCTGACGGTTCCAAAGTTGCATAGATTATGACCGATAGAAAATGCATTTCATTTCCTGGATGCCTTCAAGGAAATCACTGTTGTGACGTCTCTGGTTTGAAATCGAAGATTTCCTTTACACGTATTTTTCCCTTACGCTATATTTATATATCGGTACTGGCCCGCCCGGGTAGGTCAGTGGTCAGTGTATCGGACTCGTGACCTGGTGGTTGCGAGTTCGATACCCGGTTGAGGCAAAACTTTCTTTCCGGTGATTTTTCGCCGCTCACTTCTGATGCATGTGAGATAAGTAGGCAGTAGTTTTTAAAAGAAAGTTGTGTCAGTCCTGGTGTGAGAAAGCCAAGAAACACATGGGTGTGTCACTGGCCGCCATGATATAACATGAGCTGTAAAAATGGCGTTAAACTCCAATACAAACTAAATATCGGTACTTTTTCTACGTTTATACCGCTGACTAATTCTGAACCATTCTACAGCCTATTACATTTTAACGATTTTTTTCCTTCGTGGCTGTAAGGATGTAACTTTAAAGAATGATTTAGTCCTGTATTGGAAGTATGCACAGTTAGACTAGGATCCTTGTTACTAAAACACTATCAATAGACTGTAAAATAACTGACTAAACTTTGCTTTTAATATGTTACTATCGACAGGCAATTTTCGTTTGCGTCCTGCGTCAGAACATTGTTGGAAACAATGAGACAAAAGGAGAAATTGTTTGGAGCATGCCATTTTTTAATTTACTACAATGTTTTCACTGGTATTTAAATATTAAACCTTATTATTACAATCTGATGAATCCAAAGTAAATCCCAATAAACAAGAATAAATGAATGATGCCATGCACTATGTGAATAACTTTAACCTTTAGGCTCCTATGTGCGACTCAATGACCTTTTGCTGACAGTATAGATCAAGATCAGACTGCACAGAGAGTGCAGTCTGATCTTGGATCTACACTGTCCGATACGGGGATTTTTTTTTTCAAAAAAGAGTTTGAAATAGCAACATTCGTGTTTTTACTATCGGCTTGAAAGTTTCATTTAACTGATTTAGCAGTTTAAGGGTGAATACGGCATTAACCTTTTTACTAAGGGCCAAACTTTACGATTTGTCCACATTTTATGCCTATTTAACTCTTTTTTTTTTTTTTGGGGGGGGGGGGAGATATCTCCTTATCGGACAGTGTAGATCCAAGATCAGACCGCTCTTTCTGTACACTCTGATCTTGATCTACACTGTCCGCAAAAGGTCCTTTAGTCGGGCTTAGCAGCCTAGGAGTTAAATACTGCGTAAAACTCAGCACGAAAACACACATCTATCATTTCTCGTTGACTCTTTGGCATCGAAGTCATCCTCACCACGGTAACAGTATTTCAACACTTTACCATGTAGCATCGTGGTTTATGATGGCTGGCCAAAAAAAATTTTTTTTTTGAAAACTTCATGGGAACTGAAGAATATGCCCACTTATAACCTGCATTTTCTTCTTTTTCCCATATTGCTTTCGTTTCTTAAAAAAAAAACATCTTTAAACGGCAATAAATAAACCATCTGCAAATATTTCATGATTATGTTGGCGAGTCAAGAATAGGGTAGTCTTGTAGCGATTCCGAGGTCACGCCGTATAAATTAAAAGCAGCCAGGGATGCCCGTCGTGTTGTCAGCATTATATGTTAGATAGTTATATTTGCCTGTTTATCCTTAGGCTGATAAGCCTGACTCACGGACCTTTTGCGGACAATGTTGACCAAGATCAGACTGCACAGAACGTCCGGTAAGCAGATATTTTCCTCTAAACATTTAAAAAAAAATATTTGGATTTTTAGTAACGGCTTGAAAGTTTCATTAAACTTACTTAGCAGGATAAGAGTTAACATCAAATTCAGACTGTCCGTCAACCTGCAATGTCTATTTCCGGGGTAAATTAACCCTCTACCCCGTAATATAGCGAACCTGATGAAGGCGCCATTTGAAAACAATGTGGTAAAATGAAGTAAATGCTTGAAAACTGTCAGCATTTCCTCCCATTTTCCACAGGATTAACCACGCTATCAGAGAACTTTAGTTCATTTGTATTAATTTTCTAATTTGTCATTTGCAGACGATTTCAATCTTGAAGGTTAAAATTTGTCATTTGGGAAAAGTTAAAATGATTGCGTCTTCTTGACTTATTAATCCTTCAGCTGCTGAGCGCAACTCACTGACCTTTTGCGGACGGTGTAGATCAAGGTCAGACTGCATAGAACGTGCAGTCTGATCTTGAATCAACACTGTCCGCTAAAAAAAAAAAAAGCTTGAAATAACATTATTCGGGTTTTTACTGTCGTCTTGAAAGTTTTATTTAACTTATTTAGCAGGATACGGGTTAAATACGTCTATATAACGTCTTTGACAACGTAAGTGTTAACACTTAAACTGCTGAATAAATGAAACACAAATTTCTACTCAATCCTAAAAGCCCAAACATTGCGGTTTCAAAGTTGATTTCACCGGAAAGAAAACACAGTATCAGACAGTGTAGATCAAAGATCAGACTGCACGTTCTGTGCAGTCTGATCTTGATCTACATTGTCCGCAAAAGGTCAGTGGGTCGCGATAAGCAGCTTAAGGGTTAACTCTATCTAAGGACCAATATTAGACCTCTCCAAATTTAAAGCGATGACCAATCAAATGTGGCTGAAATGATGGGAGTTTTTTCTGTGACAGGTAGAAAACTTTGTGTGAAAAGAAGAAATTGCTGGTTACCAGCATTTTTTCCACAATGTTTTCAAAAGCCTCCTCTGTTTGGATAGTTAAAACTCGAGTTTTTGTGGTCAGGGGTTAAGTTTTGTGAGCAGTATTTGGGTGTTTTGTAGGACGCTTCAGCGTCAACGCATTGTATTCGCCATCAATTCTCAATAGCTTATAAATTCAAATTTCTAAGATTGCCAGTGTAATTGGTCGAGACAGAACGTCTCGACCAATCAAATGTCTAGTCCCCAAATTAAGAATTGGAATAAAATTAGGTATGATACTTTAACCCTTCAACACACAAGCCCGAGTTTTAAAGACCATGAGAAAATGGCATTTTGAAAACATTGTGGAGAAAGGAGAAAATGCTGGTAACCAGCATTTTCTCCCTTTTCCACAATGTTTCCTACCTTTCCCAAATCAAAATTCACTTTTTGAATCACATTCATTTTTTTATAGTATGCTAATGACTTAAATTTGGACAAGTCCAAAATTTTGTCGTTTGATCAAGGGTTCATAGGGTGCCTGACCTACGACATTTTATGTAATTTTAAGTTGGGCAAAAATCACCTGCTGAGCGACAAGATTAATCATTTTTTGTGTCAAGGAATAATTTTTACATTGTTTTTTTACCAGACGACATAATCTTGGCATCGTCCATACCCAGAGTTTTTGCAGACGAGAAATTAAACGCTGTACAGAGAATGTCATTTGTCATTAAAAGGGAAGAAAACATTATCAGGAAAGGAGAAAACGCTCTTTTGAAGAAAGCATTGTCATAAAAGGAGAAAACGCTCTTTTTTTACCAGAATCTTTTCCTTTTCCACCATGTTTTAGAAAACCTTTTTCCTCAAGGTCGTATACCACAGGCTCGATTGTGGTTAACCGACACGTATCACTTGATCATATCTGAGAAGGTTGAAGGGGCAAGCGTAGAACGAAACGTTGTCTCTGCATCCCAATACTTAACCCCTGTCCTGCTAAATAAGTTGAATGAAACTTTTAAACCGATAGTGAAAAAACGCGAATAATGCTATTTCAGACTTATCTTTTGCAGAAAAAAATATCTCCTTATCGGACAGTGTGGATCCAAGATCAGACTGCACGTTCTGTGCAGTCTGATCTTGATCTAAACTGTCCGCAAAAGGTCAGTAAGTCGCGCTTAGTAGCTTAAGTGTTAAAGTAATAGTAGGACAAGGCTTTGACGGGTCTTTGCTATGAATAGTTTCTTGATATGGTCTCTTATACTTCAGATATAACCTTTATGATATTGTCTCCCTTGAATAAGGAAAATCTGTGGTGCACGTTGGTGAATAATTGGAGAACATTTTTCGTGTTCTTTTAAATGAGCCATGCCCTGTGCAAAGGGCGCTTAATTCATTTGTGAAAAGTATCGACCCAGGTCAGTCTGCGCAGGCTGACCTGGGCCGAAACTTTTCACTATTAGTCAATTTTCTGCATGTCCAAGGACCAGTTTACCTCATGATTCAGTCTGTTGTTAGACAAAATGGATTTTATGGATCCATCATTACGTGATGACTTGCTTGATATCGCAGATCACGGAGATACATTAAGCCCCCTTTTGCCAGAACATAGCTCAAATTATTTAACTCTGTACTCTTATTGTCTACTGCTTTTTTCCATAATAACTATGACAATTTTTCTTGAAATTCCACGATTATTACGAATGGTTTTTATGAATAGTTACATTAAATGGTATTTTTCAAATATCTACTTTAAATATTCCTGTACAATTTTTGTTTTCTATTTTTCTGTGTGTTTTCTGATCATGCGTGTGTGTGTGTGTGTGTGTGTGTGTGTTCGAAACGAAATGTGGTATTTATTTACATTCGCGTGGATTCGATTGTTTTTTAGCTTCTTTTCCAGATCACAATGTTTGTTTATCGAACATGTACATGCATAGGTCTGTTGCCCTCTTTCATAACATTTTTTCAATGCATATGATTGAACAAACTAGTTATTATAGACTGTTTACAATCCTCAAATTTGTAAATCTCAGAACAACATTTTTAATAAAACATGAGACGAAACCTTTATCACCATCACTTTTTTTTCTCAACATCTCCCTCTTTTGTTTATATTTATGGCGTTTACACCGATTTCAATATAGTTTTCACTTATATGACGGCACAATAAACTTACGTGCCGTATGTATTTTCTCGTTATCGTAGTATTGGGCCTGGCCTCTACGACGCCTTGCCAAAGACTCTTGTGTGGTAGTGCCGCTTTGGTGTCTTATTTCTGGTATAAAAATATGTTACGTATATTCTGTGCTCTAAAGGTTAATTACTAAGCGAGAACGGCTTCCGTAGTGAACTATCACCATGCTAACTTAAAATAATCATCGTATTGTTAGGGTCCTGCTGTTCGTTGCAAAAAGGACGCTGTAAGCGCGTTACTCTTTACCAAAGGACAAAACTGTAGACTTGTCCATAATGAGAGCATTTCCGGACAATACTTAAGGTATTGCTCAAGTGACGGAATTTGTCGCTGAAAGAGCAGAAACATTGTGGGAGAAGGAAAACAAAAATGCAAGCTACAGGTATTTCATCCTTTCCTACAAAGCTTTCCGGCGCATTCTCCCCACGGTCGTTTAAACACGGGTTTATGAGGGTAAAGCACAATATAAATAAAGACATAGTTTCAGTTCAAAATTCAGTCCAAAACAAAACAAAACAAAAATAATAATAAATGAGCCATGTTCTGTGAATAAGGGGCTTAATGCATCTGCGAAAAGTATCGATCCAGGTCGGCCTGCGCAGTCCGCGCAGGCCGACCTGTGCCGAAACTTTTCGCTATTAGTCAATTTTCTGTATGTCAAAGGAATAGTCCACTTATGATGCAGTCGGTTGTTAGACATAATGAAATTTATGGATCCCTGATTATGTGATGTCTCTGCTTAGTATAATGCATCACGGAGATGCATTAAGTCCCCCTTTGCCAGAGCATGGCTCAAATGCAAAATCAAGGTTGTCCAGAATCTCAGCAAAATGGATGGTATATATCAAGAGATCAAAGTCGTGTCCCTAAATCTCCATGTTGACAGAAATTGGTGGATTTTCAGTTCGGTATAAGTTGTGGCAAAATTAAATTCAAGCCATGCATACATTTAATTACAATACTAAAGGGGAATAAAGTTAAATCATATCTACACACGATAGATGGGCAATAAGGAAATAAGTATTGATAAAATTTTTCTAGACATACCTTTGTTTACTGTATTTCTGTCGAGGGTGCTAGCTCCAGAGTGCCCGGGATGTGTTGAGGGAACAAAATTTCATTGACTCTTTTGGAGCTAGTTCCATCGATAACCACCCTTGTAATCGCCTCTCTTAATATATTTTACTGAATGTAATATCTAAGTACCTTTGCAACCAACACTGGCCTAAAATTCATCATTGGATCAAGCCAATACCATATATTTCTGAATTTGAACGACCTCGAAGAAGACAGCTTTTCAAAACATTGTGGGAAAAAAAAGAGAAAAGGCCGGGTAAACAGTAATGTCTCCTTTTTACACAATGCTTCTTTTGCCTTTCTAAAAAGCTTTATATCTTTTTAGCAGCAATGAATTCGTCGTCTGCACATTTTTTGTAGTTTGGAAAAACCTAAAATTGTGTCGTCTGGAAAAGAGATCAACACCGTCAGGTATTTTGTTATTTTTACGGGGGAAAAACCTTTAAAATCGCTAAGATTGTGATTTTACAGTGTACTGGAAATATTCAATTCAATTATTTAGCAGTTCAAGGGTTCAACGCCTAATGGGGTATGATTGAGAGCGGATCATGTTCGGACATCTTGGATGTTAAATTAACCGTTTACCACACAATGCCCAGCTTTAACAATCCTGACCTATAAAGCTTTTGAAAACAGTGTGGGAAAAGGAGAAAATGATGATAATCAGCATTTTCCCATGTCTTCTACCCTTGTCTAGGCAAATCTCATCGATTAAACCAGATATATTCCGATGTCTGCAAATGCTTTCAATATGGACTAGTCAACAATTTTGTCGTTTGGAAAAGGAATAAGCTGATTTTGGTCTGCTCCCATTCCAAAATGACAACAGATGCAGCAATACATAAGATATGAGGTGACCACATACTCCATATAATTAAAAAATATATATATATAGAAAATGGCAATAGACTATGGAGCCAGTACAAGGACAGAAAAGTTGATTTATTTTTCCTGTCGAAGCACTCAAAAGTTACATTTTGCACAACAACTCTCGGAAAAGTTCCTCAAACAACATCTGCAATACATTTCTCTAACAAAGTGAGTCCACCGATCCTCTGGTATGTCAAGAAAGTCCCTGTCGTTAGTTCGTGCATCGTCTAAATAGTTGTTTCCTGGTGTCTTATAGGCCGACTCCGTCTCAGGCTGAGGTTGAACTGGAACATTTACTGCAAATTCCTTGCTTCTCTTATCTGGTTGCAGGTAACGCAGATATTTCTTTCGGAATCTGGGTATTTTCCATACCCTATCAACGAATTCCCAGGCTCTCTTTGGAAATTGGGGCTGCCAGATTTTTTCAATCACGTCCCAACCACGCTTAGTCGTCAGGAAGAGCGGGTGGGTTTCCGGACTCCCTGCTCTAGTAAAACCTGTTGATTTTGTGTCCATAGGTCCGATAAAACTACTGTAAAACCTGCTCTCCAACAGATCTCCATATGGTACAGCTGCATCCCTATCGTTTAGATATCCGTCTGAAAATGAAAGGAAATGAGCTATGTTCTGTGAAAATGTGGTTTAATGCATCTTAAAAAGTATCAACCCATGACGTCAGCTTGCGCTGTCCACACAGGCTGACATAGGTCGAAACTTTTTTTACTATTGGTAAGTTTACTGCAGGTCCGTTCAACATTATCATTCAGCCGGTTTTCAGTAAAAAAGGGAACCATATTTTACAACGACTTATTATATAGATGTAATAAACCACCTTTTCATACAGCATGACTAAAAAAAGATTGATATGCATGTCATGCTGAACCATTAGAATGACAATGAAATTGCAGCGGTTTGTTATGGATATAGGATATCGCGGTTAAGCAGTGTAGAATGTTCGTTTTTTCGTAGATGCTGATACTGTCTGCAAAATAATGAAACACTTGGCATGTTGCATAGTTAACCATGAATCGACACCAGTAAGCTTTCTGCAGACTTTCAAACTATTTGTTTTATGTAACACTCCAATGACAAAATGGATACACATATAACATAACACCGCCAAGAGCGAGAGAGCGCCGATGGGCCTCAAATTTCGTGTGCAATATTTGGAACAACGCATACAGTTTGGTGATATTTATTTTTGTCAGAAAGGTGTGCATGTCTTTCAACATTGTACCAGTCATAAAAGTAATTTCTGCGCAACATCTCCAATTTTACGTCTTATTCTTTGTTTCAGTGGGTCAGGGCTCTCCCACAAAATATAAAAGCTCTACTGGTAAGGATTGAACATAAAATCTCTGGTTATACATCAACCGACTAAACGAATAAGTCATGCAGGACCCGAAGCATTAAAAAAAAAATGAACACCAAGCTAAATCATTAAGCAGATCAAGAGAGCAACGTGTTGAAACTGAGAATTTCGCCATCAATATCAATTTAAGAGCTAATCACAAGTTTTTCCTCCTTTCTTTTCTCTTTCACACTTCCCTTCCAAATGACTGAAACGACGTTTGTGGTTGTCTAGAAATATAATTGAGCCATGCTCGGTGAAAAGAGGGGGGCGGTTTAAAGCATTTTTGAAAAGTATCGTTCCAGGTCAGGCTGCAAAGGCTACCCTGTGTCGAAACCTTTCGCTTTTTGTAAATTTTCTGTTTGTCCAAGGACCATTCTATATCGGTTGTTAAATAAAATGAATTTCATGCATCCATAATTATGTGATGAATTGCTTTGTAAAATGCAATGTGATGTGCTAAACCTCCTTTTACCAGAGCATGGCCCAATCCCATTGCCGATAGTTTTTTGTCATAGTTAAAAAAAAAACCCCAAAAAACATGTGAACGACGTGGATCTGTGATCATATTGCACGATCTAGTCCCGGCCATCCTACAAAAGCTACCCCTGGCAGTGAAACTGTTCATATCTTAAGGGTGGTTTTACATGGATTTCTGTGTAACAATGTATCTGATGAGGTTTTAGTCATCTAATGGCAAACTAAAAGTGAACTTTCTCAATCAGGAAGGAAGGTAAAACATAGCGCAAGTGTAAAGGTATTTTCTAAGAATATTTCAAAACACGGATAGGGTGAATCTGATATCAGATTGCTCCCTCTGTGCGGTATGACTTTAACCTTTAGGCTGCTAAGCGCGACTCACGGAGCTTTTGCGGACAGAATTTGCAGTCTGATCGTGGATCTACACAATCCGATAAGGAGATATTTCCCCAAGCCCCATAACTTTGAAATTCCAACATTTTGGTTTTTACCATCGGGTTGAAAGATTCATTTAAGTTATTTAGCAGGATAAGGGTTAATCTATACTGCCAAGAAAGCAAGTTGGGTTGAGTTTAGGGCTCTAAGTGCTTAAGTTAGTATTGTATTCTAAAGCTCATGTAAAATTTGTGAATTGCAGTAAATCCTGTTGCATAGGAGTGTATTTATAAAGAGTTAACTGACATGTCTAGCAAAGTTTGGCAAAGATGTTTCAAATCCGGAGAAGTAGGAATTGGGAGGGGAGATAGATAGGCGGATGTCACGATTAAAGTTTTTACACTCGATTACAAAGAAAAGAAAAACGGGAAATGAGACATTCTTCATTCATTATCTTACGAATAAGAACTTCAACGTTACTGCAGCAGAGCCCCTTCTAAGCTTTTGCTATAGCGAGTGCAAAAAGGGACTAGAGTTTTTCTTGTTTCAGGTAATTACTCTTTTTTTTCTCACTTTTTTCTCACAATAATTCTAAACCAACAGTTTTCGTTACTTCAATCCGAACCCCGGTATCGGAGTCTATAACGCACAGGACTTGAGACCAGGGGATAGCTGGCTCGAATTCTTTCCGAGGGCTGATGATAGTCATTGCGACAGGATTCATTCCCCTCTAACCGCTGATCATTGTTTCGATGATAGCTACATGGGAAAGCAGCCAGTGGCTTGGAATGAATATTGTGCGATATACTGATAAAGGAAATTTCAGGAAGTCATGGATAGATGCAATGACCACAACGATATAATCGAAATAATGCTGAAAACGGCGTTAAACACCATACAACCAATCAAACAATACTTACTTCAAATGCTTCTTTTTTTGATTCATCCAACATTTATTCAAACTCACTGTCACCCTAATATCGATCGATTACTTAAAAAAATGTTTTACTTTAACTCTTTACCGAACGACATAGATTAAGATTGTAGATTTTGAAAGCATTTGCAGACGACAAAAAAATATATATCTCATAGTTGGAATTCATCTGCGGAAAGGTAGAAAACATTGTTGGAATCGGAGAAAATGCAGGACACCAGCATTTGTTCCTTTTCCCATAATTCTTACAAAAGTCTTTTTCATCAGGGTTGTTAAAAATAAGATTATTTGGTAAAGAATTAAATGACAACACGAAGTGTAATGAAAAAATAATTAGTATTTGCTAAAAAAAAAAAAAAAAAAAAGGTTCGATGCAACACAAGTATTGTGTCTTTGACCAAATGAATTCTTGTAGACAAAAATTAAATAATGTCAAGTTGAACTACCGGCTGTCGTCTATGGCGTTTGAAATGTTGCAACATTCGTTATCAAAATTTTCATTCTAAAGGAAAAAAAATGGTCGATGAAAAAATAACTGTTCCAAAAATTAAAAATATCGAATTAATATTTTTTTTTTTATTTGATTTAAATATCGAACTGAATTTCATGCTAGCAGCAGATTCGCTGAGATTTCTGCCATAGGCATGTAGATGGTACATGATATCGAATGTAGGTCTGAATATATATCTGAATTTCAGGCTAGAAGCAGATTCGGAAAAAATGCTAAATGGGAATGTACATGGCGTATGATACCGAATATAGCTTTGAATATCGGACTGAACTTCATGCTAATAGCAGATTCACTGGAATTTCTTTATGTGTTTGTAGATGGTGTATAATATCGAATGTAGATCTGAATATCGAACTAAATTTCATGCTAACAGGACATTCACCAAAATTGCTGTATGGGCATGTAGATGGTGTATGATATCGAATATAGATTTGAATATCGAACTGAATTTCGTGCTAGCAGCAGATTCGACAACATTACTATATAGGCATGTAGATGGTGTATGATATCGAATGTAGAAATGAATATCGAGCTGAATTTCATTCTAACAGCAGATTCGCTAAAATTTCCTTTATGGACTTGTAGATGGTGTATAGTACTGAATGTAGATCTGAATATCGAACTGAATTTCATACTAGCAGCAGATTCACCACTTTTTTTTAAATGGGCATGTAGATGGTGTACGATATCGAATATAAATTTAAATATCGAACTGAATTTCATGCTAGCAGCAGATTCGCTGAGATTTCTGCATGGGCATGTAGATGGTGCATAATATCGAATGTAGATCTGAATATCGATCTAATTTCATGTTAGAAGCAGATTCGGAAAGATTTAATAAATGGGCATGAAGATGGTGTATGATATTGAATATAGATTTGAATATCGAACTGAATTTCATGCTAGCAGCAGATTCGCTAGATTTTCTATATGGGCATGTAGATGGTGTATGATATCGTATAAAGATTTGAATATCGAACTGAATTTCATGCTAGAAGCAGATTCGGAAAGATTTAATAAATGGGCATGTAGGTGATGTATGATATCGTATAAAGATTTGAATATAGAACTGAATTTCATGCTAGTAGCAGATTCGCTAGAATTTCTTTATCGGCTTGTAGATGGTGTACTCCATATCATACACCATCTACATGCCCATGTAGAAATTTTGGTGAATTTGATGCTAGCATGAAATTCAGTTCGATATTCGGATCTAAATTCAACATTATACACCATCTACAAGCCCATAAAGGAAATTCTAGCTAACCTGCTGTTAGCAAGAAATTCATTTCGATATTCAAATCTACATTGAATTTCATACAATATCTACATGCTCATAAAGCGAATCTGCTGTTAGCATGAAATTTACTTCGATATTTAAATCTACATTTGATATCATACACCACCTACATGCCCATATAGCAATTTTGTCGAATCTGCTGCTAGCATGAAGTTCAGTTCGATATTCAAATCTACTTTGGATTTCATACGATATCTATCTCAAGATAGAAACCTTTGCGAATCTGCTGCAAGCATGAAATTCAGATCGTTATTCAAATCTTCATTGGATTTTATATATCATCTACATGCCCATGCAGAAATCTCAGCGAAACTGCTGCTAGCACGAAATTCAGTTCGATATTCAAATCTACGTTGGATATCATACACCATCTACATGCCCATATAAAAATTCTGGCGAATCTGCTGCTAACATGAATTTCAGTTAGATATTCAAATCTACATTGGATCTCATACAAAATCTACAAGCCCATGAAGGAAATTCTAGCGAATCTGCTGCTAGCATGAAATTCAGTTCAGCATTCAAATAGACATTCAATTTCATACATATCTACATGTCCATATGGAAATCTTGGCGATTCTGCTGCTAGCTTGCAATTCATTTCGATATTCAAATCTATATTCGAGATCATACATTATCTGCATGCCCATACACAAGAAACCACGCGAATTTACTACTCGCATGAAATTCATTTCGATATTCAAATCGTTATTCCTTGTTATACGTAACTGTCCTTTGAGTTTGACAAAAATATTGAATCTACTGCGGCATGAAATTCAACTTAACATTCATTTCTACATTGAATATCGAACTCCGATTGTTGAACTTACTGCCAACTTCACACACCCTTTTTTGAAAGGATATGTTTAGAAGAAAAATGTTGATATCGAAATATTGCAACGTTTGACATGCCAAAGTCGTCCCCATGATTACCCACTTCTGTTCATCTGTATTATTGATATGATTTTATGTGCAGTGAATAGCATGAGTATATATCAGCTGTGAAACTGATATCCTTTGGCTTTTTTACAAAAAAGAAAAGTTTTGTCACTGATATCAATGTGGCACTTACCTAGATCCTGGGACATGGAAATTGGTGTAATACAGCACACAGCAGAAATTACGCTAAACCACCATCTGAAATGGTAACAATCAACACACTGCATAAAACTGTCGAAACTAGATGGAGACAGAGAGACAAAGAGGAAAACAAACAAACAGAGAGACAGGTAGCCAGAGAGAGAGAGAGAAAACTTATAACAGAAGAGACTCTCGAAGCAAGAAAGAAAGAAGGACAAAAGCTAGGTATAAAGTGGACATTTATCTTACATGTTTTTATGACTCTATCATCTGACACGTAAACGAGTATGAAGTGTTCTTTGGTATGCCCAGAAAGACGATTGACACAACCAGTGTCAACAGATGAGAAATGAGCCATGATCTGACAAAAGGAATTTAATGCATTTAATGCATTTAAGGCTGACCTGGATCGAAACTTTTCGCTATTGGTCAATTTTGTGCATGTCAAAGAACCAGTCTACCCCATGATTCAGTCGTTGTTAGACAAAATAGATTCTATGGGGCCATAATTATGTGATGACTTGCTTGGTATAATGCATGACGAAGCATGCATTAAACACCCTTTTGCCAGAGCATGGCTCATTTCCTTTTTTCATTTTCCAGTTACAAATGTCTATATTTCCTGTTACAGGTACCACGACAACTAAATGAAACTGGAACCGGAAACTGTCAAACTACAATAAACCACTTTAATGACACCTGTACAACTATCCCCAATGTGTGTCTAAATGTGTCAACAGTTCCCGAAAGTTGCAAGAGTAACAAGTTTGATAAGTAAAAGAATGTAATAAGGTCTGGTTTTGATAGACGAAAGAGAAAATACTAATTGTAATTGAAGTGTCAGTTTTCATACTGATCTTTAATGGTATTGTGTAATGTGTATTGTGTCTGTTCTTCTGTGTCGTGTTCAGGTACATTAAAAGTCATTTATTTCATGCTTTCCGGTAGAATATCGAGAAATAGCGGTGAAAATATTTTTCAATATTACACGCGTACGACCAGTGAGAATACCGACCACGGGGAGTTTGTATTGGTTTTTATGGAAGTCTCGACAAAAAAAGGCGTTAGAAGCATGAAATAAATAGAATATTTGTTTTTTTCGGTGAAAGATCGAAATTTATTTCATCTCGTGAACATCATCGGTAATATTTTCACTCGTGGCTGCGCCATTCGTGAAAATATTACCGATGATGTTCACGAGATGAAATAAATTTCGATCTTTCACCGAAAAAAACAAATATCCTCTATTTATGTTTTTAAACTTTCTATCTTTGCTGTCGAAATTGCAGCAGTATTTACTATCTTTAAAACAAAATTCATGGATAGATAGTCATTAGTTGGTATTTCATATTTGCATAAGTGTGGAGATAAAAATAAACTTGAGCAAATGCCAGTTACTCATTTACCACACAATCCGGAGTTTTAACGACTGTGAGAAAGACGCCTTTTGAAAACATTGTGGGAAAATGAGAAAATGCTGGTAATTTCCGTCCTTTTACAGACAGATCTTGCCATATGAGCTATATCTAATCTGTCGTCTGCAAATGCTCTCAATTTGGACCAGTGTAAAATGTTATTGTGTGTTAAAGGGTTAAACGAGCAACAGGAGACGCAAGTCATTAGAATGAAGATACAGTACTTTTTAAACTCTTATTTCGATCCTAAGTACTTTCAAAAGATTCTTTTCCGACATTTCTGCAAATAGAGTTTGTATGCAAAGCTGGTCTGCCGCAAGGAGCGAAAAGTCGTATGGCAGATAAATTAAACTTACACCTCTATATGTAAATACCTAAATCACGTCACAATACACAGTGCGTTCTTCAAATATTGCCTGTATTTTTCTGTTAACATTTCAATGTACGTCTGTAACATCCCGCTGTGATTTTAACAGTCATCGGAATATTTTGATTGAAAACCATTTGATTTGATGCACCAAAAAGTTATTCAAATTATTTATGTTTAGTTTACGATACTGAGTTGACCTATCTTAAACCTTAGGCTGCTAAGCGCGACTCAAGGACCTTTTGCGGACACTGTAGATTAAGATCATACTGCACAGAAGGTGCGGTATGATCTTTGATCTACACTGTCCGGTCTGGGGATTTCTACACTCCTCCCCCAAGAAAATCCTTGGAAATTGCGAAATTTGGGTTTTACTATCAGATTGAAAGTTTCATTTCCTCTATTTAGCAGGATAAGGGTAAATGGGTTCAAATAGTTCTTAATAATTATTTTTGTTTGTTTGATTGTTGTGCATTTTACGTATTTCTTTTATTTAAACAGTATCTGAGCCATGCTCTGGTAAAAGCGGGCTTAGTGCATGTCCTGATCCATGACAACAAGCCAGTCATCACATAACTATGGATCCATAAAATCCATATTGTCTAACAACCAACTTAATCAGGAGGTACGCTGGTTCTTTGACAAGAAGAAAATTTACCAAAAGCAAAAGGTTTTGGCACAGGTGAACTTGCGCGGACTGCACAGACTGACCTGAGTCGATACTTTTTGCAGATGCATTTTGCCCCTTTTTCACAAAGCATGGCTTATATCAATTACTTCACGACTGCCAGTGCACCTTTCCTTGAATGCCTGAATTGCTTTTAATGATATACTCAGAGTTTTATGAACTGTAAAACTGAAAGACATGAAAAGTCTAAATTGGCAATTATTGATCGTTGCACAAGAATGTGTCGCCTAATATATACGTATTGTCCCATAAATTTTCAAGGTTGCGATATTTTATGAAAGGATAATTTGTACGGTGGCTTGTCGTTAGGAATAACATATTGAAGTAAAACACCAATACATGTTGCAATGCTGATTTACCGTTTCCAACCTTAGAAGTGTCAAGTTTCCCTTCGTAAATGAAGGATCTGGCTTAAGTTAAAATATGATGAGTAAGCATGGCTTTCCCTATTTTAACTTCAAACATTTCTTTCGTCGTGAACATCTGTGAAAAGGGGGTATTATGCATCTGCAAGGGTGTGGGCCCATGTCAGTTTGCGCAGTCCATGCAGACTGACAAGGGTCGAAACGCTTTGCTATTTGTAAATTTTTCTGCATGTCCAAGAACCATTATAAATCGTGATTCAGTCGGTTGGTAGACAAAAGTGATTTTATTGACCCGTACTTATGTGAGGACTTTCCTAATATAATGCATTACGATGACGCATTAAATCTCCTTGTGCAAGAGCGGCACTCAGATGGTCGACATATTGTAAAGTCTTACGAACCTGAAAGTTCGCAGCAAATGCATAGCTCAAATACAAACCGCCCCGGCTGGGATTCGAACCCGTGCGGCAAATATCCTCGTTTATTGAGGCTTAAAAAGACAAATACACTAACCCCTGAGCTAAATGGAATTCTCCTTAACGCCGTTGTCAGGTATTGATTTTATACGGGAAGAAGCTATGCCGTAAGGAAGGAGTGGTCTCCCGTAACACACCCCCTCTTAAGAGAAGTCATTATTTTGATGACGGAGAGCTTTATTAGGTCTATTATTAGACAACAAATGGCTCAGTGGCCAATAATGGGCAGACAACAAATGGCTCAAAGTCCAAAGGACGAGCTCCCATCTTATGAACATGCAAGTTCGCAACAAATGCACAGCTCAAATATATACCGCTCCGGTTGGGATTCGAACCCGTGCGGCAAATATCCTCGTTTATTGAGGCTTAAAAGACCAATACACTGACCCCTGAGCTGAAGAGAATTCTCCCTAACGCAGTTGTCAGGTATTGATTTTATACGGGAGGAAGCCATGCTGCAAAGGAGTGATCTACCGTAACACAAGTAGAGACAGATACACGTTTATAAAGACTTGTATGGACTGCTCGAAAAATGCAATGCCGTATGTATCAAAGAAGAATTACTAACTTCGAAAAAGAATGATAAACGATAAACGTATGTACATGTACCAAGGTCATTTTTAGTTAGCGTAGATTTTATAAGACGATTTCAAAGGATAGAAAGTAAAAAAAAAAAAAAAAACAGTACAGTGTCATTCTTTATTTCAGCTATATGTAAGTTTGATACATGAACAACACTATCCTAATAACAAGATGGCCACGACTGCCCTGTATTGCTCCACTTGCTAATACGTAAAAACAATGTACACTAAAGATTACAAATTTAGGCCAATAGGTTTCGAACAAGAAGACTTCAAAAGTTACCTCTATAAAAGCCCATTTGAAAATTGTGATCCCAGGACTTGTCCATTATTGACCTATAGTTACAATTTCTGGCTATAATTATGAGCGATAATTATTCGAGTCCTGGTAGAGAGAAACAAGATACAGTCACATACCAAATGATATAGGTCTAGGCCGTATGATTATAAACAATAATATTTTCAAAATTTCCTCAAGAAAACAGGAGAGCCAGGGCTTATTTCGATTCCACGGCTAAATTTTGAACGAACTCAGAAGAGACCCACTAGGTGTAGCGATATGCAAAATTTGGTAGCCCTAGGCCTAACGGTTAGGAGCAAGAAGATTTTTTAAGTTTCACTATAAAAGCCCGTGTAAAACTTGTGACCCCCTGACAGGGATAATTTTAACCTTAGTGCTATAACTTGAAGAATCTCAGTATAGGTCCATCAGGTGAAACTACATGCCAATTTTGGTAGCCCTGTGGCCATATGGTTTAGAACCAGAAGTTTTCACTATATAAGCCCATGGAAAACTTGTGATTCCCGGAGCGGGGCCACTTTTGACCCTAGGGCTATAATTTGAAGGTATCTAGTAGATGTGTTTTAGATAAAGCAAACATGCCAAATTTGATAGCCCTAGGCCTTATTGTTTCTGATGTGAAGATTTTAAAAGATTTCCAGTATTTTCAGTTTTGTGGCAATGGCAACCATAAGTTTTTATAGAAATCAAATTCTTTTAAGAAGTTCTGGAGAGGCCAACGCACGCATGAACGCACCACACAGACACACGAAGGACACATGGCCATGACATAAGCTGGCCTTTGGCCATTGGAGCTAAAAAATCATTTGTAAGATCTGTCGGCGCAGCAGTCTATTCCCGTTGCTTTTTCAAAAGATTTTGATGAAAATTACACAGCACAGAACTTGCAATCTGACCTTAAATCTTCACTTTTACATAATCTATTGGCAAATACAACACGCATATGAAAGGAACTAGAGTATAATAGCACTGTACATAAATGTAATGGAGAAATGGAGAGCATCCTTTTCATTTACTTGACGCCCGCAACGTTTTATTAGATTCTCTCTCTGTTGATGAACACTATATGCAGTTAACCCTTAAAGTGCCTTTCACAACCATAGTTACATTTGCGGCCCGTCTAGATCAAGATCAGCCTGCACAGAGGTGTAGTCTGGTCTTTGATCTACACTGGCCCCTTTGCTTATATATTCTAGACAAGAGTAACTTTAAAATTGCTGTTACTTGGGTCCTATTTCTAGAAAAAAAGTTTCTATTTGGTTTACTCAGAGCTCTATTAGGTAAAAGGAAAATTGACGGTAAAACAATACTAGCTGTTCAAATATGCAATGATTCGAATTTCTTTTATGCTTTTCAGTAGTTTATAGAAATCTAACAGTGAATTATATCGTTTTATCATAAAAAAACATCATCTAGCAGTGTATTAAATTCATGACTTATTTTCGATAATACACTAGTGTATTACCGTTTTTTGCGTCCCGGTTCCATTTGTTCTTGTACGTATGAGCGCGTTGAGCCGGCGAAACCAACCACGGCGCTTGCTGGAATTTGTACTAATACTCCTTTTCGCGGGAAAATGACTTCATTGTTGCTAAGACGTATACGTGCGGAAAATGTCATGATTTTCATGTTTAATAACAACAAGAACATAAGCATAAGTTGCTTAAAATCAACAAAATTCAGGAATTGTGTCGATTTATGCCCTCAATAAGCTGTTCCATTCTATTGTCGATTTTTTTGTAGCCGTGCTATCTTTTTATGTATGTACATATTTCAGACCGAACTACATCTGGCTGAAGGGGATGATGTAGGATACTTATTTGTCTGTCACTCGTTTTATGTGATCAATAGAATCTCACATTCGTGTTCATGTATTATCATTTTTATCAAACCTGCTAACTAAAATGTAAATGGCGCTCGCCAAGGCTCGTGTCATATAATTGTAGTCAACTCGTTTGTTAAAAATGATAATACTTAAACACTTATGTAAGATCCTCTATACAATTCATCGGTAAATGTTAAAATTCACCAGTGAATGTTACAACTTTTATTTTTGACATGCCAAGGATATTTATAGAACATGAACGATTTTTTAGCAGGTGAATGTAACGTTTCATGACGTAGTCAACATCACTCATGACGTCATACAGCTAGTCCGTATCCGACTAGACTGAATAGATCTATCTTTTTCGCTTGAAAAACGCACATATTTTTCACGATAGGCAAAATTAGACGTGAAAGGAAAGGTTAAAGTGAAGAGCATAAAAGAAATAGGATTATTGTTTGTTTCCGCGTATGATTGAAATTTCTTTCATCTCGTGAAAAGCAAAGGACATATTTTCACTCGTGACTTCGCCACTCGTGAAAGTATAGCCTTTGCTTTTCAGTCGATGAAAGAAATTTCGACCCTACACCAAAACAGACAATTATCCTCCATTATATTAGTTATTTTGAAGAATTGACCATAACGTAAGAGTTCGCCTACAACTCAAGGTATCGAAGTTTTTCAGTGGAGCATGAAAGCAAGTGAAAATTTAATTTGTTCATTTTTTTAAAGACATACTTTAACCGATAGAAACTGAAACCATGATATGACGGACGGACGGACGCAGAGAGAGAGAGAGAGAGAGACTTTTGTTTTATGTAATTTTGGCAAAAAATATAATTCATCAGTATAGTTTCATAGAAAGTATTTTAGAATCTTATCTTTAAAAGGATTATAAAGCTAGTTAGGAAGAATCTAAAAAGACATGCATAGTCAGAATCAAACCGCTAAAACTCCGTGCAAGATGCGGGTCCTTATCTTTTTTGTTTCTGTTAACTCTTAATTCATGGCCTGAGGCATCGCCTCCTAAAGTAATATCATATACGCCAATTTAGATAGAAGTAAAACGAGAGCAAAATGATTCACTATTTTTCATATAGTTTTTCTTCTTGGTGCGTGCAAACTATTTTATTATTATCTATTAAATTATAATTAGTAGTAATGTCATTACTAATTTGCATCATTAAATATTCTCTCGCTGTCGTAATTTTAATCAATAAATAATTCATGTCATATTTTGGCTACATATAGATCAGTAACCAATAATTCTACCAGCTGCGGTAACATTCGTACGTAAATAAGAGGCTATCAGACATTAAGCTCATATTTCATACCAAAATGAAGTCATCTATGTGTCTTGTACTTTTTAACATATTTCAGTTTAAGAAGAAATGACTTTATACTTTTATTCATGTTTAAACAAATTCAATATTTTGAGTCAAGTGTGGTATTAAATTTTAGCATATTTCTTCAGACTTTTGGGAGAGAGTTTCTATTTATTACATAAAAAAAGAAGCGAGTCATGCCTTTTAAAGCCAACATGCAGTGCAAACGACATAGAAAACAACTTTCGCAAGTGTCTTCAAATGCTTTGAATCATTTCAGGATAGAATCTTTTGAACAGTTGCAATATAAGACGCACACCACACATTGCAAAAGCAATTTTACCCTTTTAAGAAACAACAACAACAACAACAAATAATAATAATAATTCTGAAGGTGTCATGCAACGAAATGAAAGGATTTGGTATCAGTTCCTTCCTTGCTTGTTTTTTCCTTACCCTCCAGGTTATTTAATCAATTTACCACAACTTTCTAATTTGATATAGAGTACAGATAAGCGTTCTTCCTAGAGTTACAAATACCATTCGCAAAAAACACAATAAAAACGAGGTTTGAAATCATTTTTTTGTTTTTTTTGTTTTTGTATTTCTGTACCCTTAAGGAATAACGATAAATGTTTACGTTTTTGTATAGTGATTTCTCTTCCTATGTGCTCAGAAACATTTTGAGTCAAAATTTTACAGCATAGGATGTAAAATCCAATCCAAGATCGGTACTGCCAATATCCTGTTAGATACTCTGATGGAAGTAAGCTTATCCTGGCAATTTTTGAGGTTTTCGTTACTGGCTGAAATTGCGTTTTTCATATGTTTAGCTTTGTAACGGATAATTTAATGATGATAATATGTGTAAACAACTCGAGAGTCGAATGTTATGCTTTCTTTGCCGCTGTGGTTTAAAGAAAAGATTTTTAGAGAGTTCAAACAAAACAGTTGCCACTGAAGTACTATAGAAATGCTCCTCTATAAATCCAAAAATTACTTTTCAGAGTGTATCTGTCTCCAAATAGGTTTTTATTGTCTTTCCTATTACAAAATAAAAAAGACGAGAAATTTAATATAAATTCCAATACAGGAAAGATGGTAAGATAGATATTAATGTTATACAAACTATTCTCAAAAAAAAAAAAAAATTAAAAAGAATTACCTTCTATTTAAAGAGAAGTCCATCGTTATCACTCGAAATCCGATTCACTTCGTATATGTGCCTGCCTACTATATAATCCAGGCACGTCTGTAGGCGTGAATTTGTTCCCACGTCTCATTAATATATAGTATTATATTAACCCTTTGATCTATAGACGGAAGCATCAATATGCTGATTATATATCTTACAATAGAAAGTTTAGAGTTCAGAATAAGTCGGTCGATCTGTTAAAATGCGCAAGATGCCAAAACTGGAATTTCATAACCCCGTATCCTCAAGACGTCAGATTTCCTCAATGAGGGTCGGCCATTGTCAGCTTATATTCTCTTGCAGTCTGATTTTAATCTATCCCTTTCTATAGCCAAATCTTAGTAGAAATTTCCTCATACGCAATTATTAACTGGATCCTAATCAGCAATTGATTTTCAGTATTACCTGAAGTTCATGTAAACGTTAAAAGAAATCAATAGTCCCAAATGATGGCATGCGTTAACTTTCTGGTGTAAAAGAAAGTAAATAGTCCAATTTTTGGAGTGTCTGCTGACCTTTTGATTTGCATACGAGACACTTAACGCCGCCTTTCGCTTTAAAAACACACGTAGGCCTATTACCATGTTAACTTTTTAGCAAACAATCCCAGGTTAGACGACCCTGTAGGAGAGGATTTTTGAAAAAAATGTGGAGAAAGGAGAAAATGTCCCAGCATTTTCTCCTTTCTCCAAAAGGCTTTTCACCCTATCAGAGAGTTTCCTCTCATTAATATCATTTCTTAAATTTGTCGTTTGCAGATGTTTGAATCTGGAAGAGTCTAAGATTTGTCGTTTGGGAAATGGTTAAAAGTATCGTTGCAAAAATAAGATTATCAATATGAATTAAAAATTGATATATGAATGCAAGGGAAAACGAACATCGTGCTTGAGAACCAAAATCATTTCGGCGCATAAGTTCTTACAACAAGGTAGAACTTGAAAGTCATTTGAAAGAAATGATCAAGATGACAAAACAATGACTGTACTGCGTGCATAAACATTGTCCCATACTAAAAGCTCAAGGTCATATTTCGTGTATAGGCTATAGTCATGCTTGTATTCCTGCATTTTGGGATTTCATTACCATTCTGCATTAATGACCATCATGACATAATGATTTGTCATGTCCCTGTACCACATCCCAAGCTCATAGTACAACGTGACTCTGGGCACGTCAACTTTGTGTATTGTCAACAAAAATATCATTTTCGAGTCCATCCTTTAATTTTGTTCTGCATGGTGGGATTTTAAAATTGTTTGGCATAAAGAATTATCATGAAAACGCAATGTCTCACAACATTGAATCTCGAAAGTTGAGGTCAAATGAGACACATTTATCAACTTTTTGACTATATTGTATGATATAGTGATTTTTCCTGTCATATTATACAATTCTGTTGTTATACCCTCGTATCCCAAGAAGCAAGGACCTCAGCCAAGGTGCCATATAACGCAGGGCAGTAGACGGGGGAATCCGTGTCCTATGAACACAATTCGTGTCAACAGTGGGCTGCCGCATGACGTAACAAGTTTCCTTCGGAGGTAATAGATAAAATTGTAAAATACAAGTTGCACTGGTTATGTTTTTAATTATCGTATTCTCAAACGCGTTTACTAGATGTACATGTAGCTTGTTATAAAACGTCTATGTTCACCTTACATGCTGTTTTAGCTGTACATATTCTTACTGAGCCTTTTATTGCCATTGACTAGAGCACAGGTCAGTACCGAGACAGTCGATATAAAGAATAAGAGATTATGGAAACATGCTTTTCACAGTGTTTTAAAATATTTATTTTTTTCTTAGCGTGTTTGTAGTCCGCTAGACCAGACATTTTCATGTAGCTGTAAAATGTTTGAGACATGTGTTTTCATTGGGACGCTAAAAGGGGAGCTATCTCATTGGATTGATAATGAAAAACTTTGCAACTTTTGGGTAAATAATGAAATTTACCAGGAAATGGAAATGCGAAAAAGATGCAGTTCAAAGAAAGGAAAGATACATAGGTGCTGGAAATGGAAAAATACAACCGCATGTAGATGAAATCGAGTCATAAGTTCAGACAGAATGAACAAATAGATAATATAGATTAAAAGTTCGAAGAGTAAATTGTCAATTCCTTCACATAGGCAAAAATTCATAATTTCAGAGAGTAAATGGAAAAGAAGAAACACTTGTTGATAAAAAAAGTAAAATATCTAATTTCGGAAAAACAGCAAAGTACAAAATGTATGTAAAAATGTAATTGTTCCAGGAGTAAACTGAATAGTACAAAATACGTAAAGAGATTAAGAAAAAAAGTAAAGTCATTTCAGGGGAAAATGGAACAGAACATATACATGAAGATGAGATGAAAAGAGTAATAAGTTCGGAGGAAAAGGACAAGAAACAATAGATAAAAGTTTTGCCTTTCGAAACGTCACATTCGAGCTTTCTGTAATCTTTATCATAAAGTTTCAGGAGGTGACACGTGTTTGGTCTTCACAAAAGTTTCATATGTAAACTAGTACGGCATCAAATAAAGTCCAATTTACGTATGCATGCAAATTTTAATAATATAAAACAAATACATATTCAACACAATGGTACTGTGAAATTAGGTTGGTTGGTTGGTTGTATTGGGGTTTAACGCCACTTTAACAGCTAAGGTCATATCATGGCGGTCAGTGACGCACATGTGTTTCCTGGCTTTCTCACACCAGTACTAACACAACTTTCTTTCCAAAGCCACCGACTACTTTTCTCACATGCTTCAGCAGAGGTGAGAGGCGAAAATACGCCGGAAAGAAAGTTCGCCTCAACCGGGTATCGAACTCACAACCACCAGGTCGTGAGTCCGACACGCTCACCACTGAGCCACCCAGGCGGGCTGTGAAATTAGGAGTGAGTATCTTCAAGTCCGTCAATGTACAAAGAGGTAAATGAATCCTGCGTGATGCAAATTACAAGTCCTCCTTGATTTTTAAGATAACACTATCTTGGGAAATGATTCTGAATAAAAATCGCTTTTCTTATTTGATTTGAAAGTAAATCGTCACCATAGATTTTTTTTTCCCATGTTATTCTGTTTTTTATGTCAAAGTGCGTTAGGACTGAAAGCGCTTCTTTAATTAAAAAAAAAAAAATGTCTGTAAAAATGAATAGGAAATTGAGATTTTACAGATGTTTGTCATACATTGTAGATTTAAGACCAGGCTGCACGTTCTTGGCTATCTGAATTTCAGCTACTACCACTCTATCCAAGGAAGTAAAGTTCTGGGACCTTTTTCAACAACCGTTCTTAAGAACGTTCTTAGTCTTATTCTCCAGAATTTTCTAAATTTGAAAGTAACACAACCTCTGATTGGCTAAACCAAATTGTTAAGCCAATCAGAAGTGTTGTTACTTTCAAATTTTGAAAATCTTCGAGAATAAGAACTAAGAATCCTGTTAAGAATGGTTGGTGAATACAGACCCAGAATGACAAAAACACTTTATGGGCGAACTGTTTCAGTGCCAGTTACATACCCCCGACTATTTTAGGGCTGAAAATACAATCCTTTGAAACTCAAAAAAAGATTTTTATCTCAAGGGCTTGCTTTAGATCAAAAATTAGACTTCACGGTCTATGCAGTGTGATCTTGAACTATGCCATCCGCAAAAAGCCCCTGCTTTTGCCCGTGGTGCTGCAGTTGTGAAGTAGGTTTACTGGGTATTCAAATATATCTCTTATTTAAAGGTCCACTAGCTGCCAAAAAAAAAAACAACCGGAAGTTAAAATGCAGACAACATTAGAGTTCATAACATTTAAAAGTATGCGTATCATCATGACTCTCATAATGTGTTACATATATGATATTTGTCTGTTTCGGTGTATGATCGAAATTCTTTCATCGAATGAAAAGCGAAGACCATATTTTCACGAGTAGCAAAGCCGTGACAGAGAATATGACCTTTGCTTTTTACTAGTAAAAAGAAATTTCGATCATACGTGGAAACAAACAATTATCCTATTTCTTTTGTGCTCTTCGCTTAAACCTATCTTTTTACGCCTACTTTTTGCTAGTCGTGAAAATTATGTGTGCTTTTCAAGCGAAATCTAGATCTATTTAAAATAGTCGAATGTGGACAAGCTATGATAATGACGTCATGGGTGATGTTGACTGCGTCATAAAACGTGATGTTCACCCGCTAAAAATTCTGTTATGTTCTTTAGATATCCGTGGCATGTCAAAAATAAAAGTTATAACATTCACCGGCAAATTATAAGGATATAATTCACTGATAGATTTCTGTAACTTACTGTAAAGCATAAAAGAAAGTAAGATATGAAAAAGTCCCAGTCGCTGGCAGAAAATAAATTGGGACACTAGAGCGTAAGTTGCAAACTTTTATTTTAGTTTTACAATTATAAAACAGTAATTTTACTGCCAGGGGCTGGAACTCTGGCAGACTAACACATTGCCAGATTCATAAGAATATCCATACTTTTAAATGGTATGAATTAAATTTGTCTGCAATTTGACGTTCCCGTTATTTATATTTGGCCGCTAATGGGCCTTCAACTAAAGGCAAGTGAAATTGATTTAACTGACACTGTTGATCCATGAACAGACGACAAAGAATTTGCGCGGTTGGGTATCTATGAGATCATTTGACAAAGTCAACAATCTGTGCAATGATTTCATCTTTCCTATTCATAGCAGGTGTCAGTATGCATAGCAGTCTAAACCATAACTCCCTATGCGACAACAA
Source organism: Tridacna gigas (assembly GCA_945859785.2). NCBI lineage: Eukaryota > Metazoa > Mollusca > Bivalvia > Cardiida > Cardiidae > Tridacna > Tridacna gigas. Next base: position 41,605,506 of record OX244030.2, on the reverse strand, counting down.
AATAATTTCAACTCCTCCAAATTCAAAGCAATGCAGACGGAAAATTGGGTGGGGCATAAACGATGCCATTTTTTACCAAAAAGAGAAAGAGAGAGAAAAAAAACTTTCTGAAAAAAAAAAAAAAAAAAAAAAAAAAATGCTGGTCCCAGTAGTTTCTCCTTTTTCCATAATGTTTTGCAAAGCCTTCTTCACGGCTGTAAAAAGCAAGGAATTGTTACAGGGTTAATTCAGCTACTGTGTAAACTTCAGTGTCCTTATCGGGGTTTCACCAGAGTGTTGAATACACATCAAAATGAAGGTACATGTATCCGGTAGTATACGGATTTTGATGAGACATAAAATTGTGATGGTAAGTTCAAACAATCGAAAGTTTTGTTCGAATATCTGTTATTTTGTTAGAAAGCAAGCACTTATTCCTTTTTCTACGTTACTTCGAATGGTCGCTTAAGAAAGTGGTAGAGTGGCAATATTAGTGTATTCAGTGGTTGGAAAATTGCTTCTGGGGACCCGACACGACGAGGAACTTAACAAACTTCTCTTTGAAGAATCTGAGGTATGGATAAATACATAGCATTTGAGCCAAATGTATTGATAAGGCAAATAATGTTAGGCGCCACATTGATTTCGATATTGGAATTACGAGAACAGGTGGGGGTACTCCTTTAAAATCCATTTGGTCTCTTTCAGGTATCAGCATGTCTACATTTATCTTGATAAAGCATCACTCAATATTCAAATATTCAGCTGCTGAATGAGTAGGTCGAATTCAAGACATGCATTCTCTTGTTGTTGCTCATCAAGTACCCATTTTTGTCTTTGATTTGACAGAAAACAAAACATTTCAAAAACATGTCCGCTTTCACGGTGGCACGAAATATGTCATAGTGCAAGCGTTTTAAAGTATGTTTCATAAGAAAGCTGCGTTTCTGTGACCTGCATTTCAAGATATCTATAACTCTAAAAATACAACAAAAGCCGGTTTTCTGTATCATCTTATGATATTAACAAAAGTAAAGCAGATGATAATCGTTTAACGTAACTATAATGATTGTAATGTGCTGGAAAGTTTCACGAGCAATGTGAAATTGGACCCCAAACGATAAGGAACAATCTAAAACTGTCTCAAATATTATTTGTTAAATAGTAGTAGAGTCAGGACCGGTTTGTTTTCTATTATTTTCCATATGTTTATTGTTTGGCATTGGTTGTTGCATTCTAAACGAGTTCCAAGGATGTACTGTGAAAGGCTGAGCTTGTGTAGTCGTCTCTCTGAGTGAGAAAAGCCCCATATATGGCTGACTTTTATCTCGCCCAAACATACTTGATATACGTTCGGCTTGTTGTGACCAAAGGTCTTGGCTGGGCTGACCCGAATTTAGTCCGAGGTTGCCTTTGAATATGTTCAATAGATCATTGATTAGACGCTCGTTTCTTTTGCTTTGTTTGATAGACTTACTTTCCAGCGTATTAAGAGCCATCTTTTGCAGTGATATTGTTGTGTTAGAGATGGTCGTCAAATCCATTGACCATGCTGTTGTTTGTTCTTTGGAAAAGTTTGCGCTTACATACTTTTCTGTTGGTTGAACGCTCATTTCAGTTGTTGTCGCTGTCAATGGCTCACTGACGGTATCAATGTAGACTGGATCAGTTATTGTTGTATATTCAGCCTTTGCAAAAGGTATATTTACATCTTGTATTATATCATTCATTGTTCTGAAAGCTTGCTCCATGGGCTGTAAAGGTGAATTAAATTGTTCATTTATTGTTTTTAACAATGGATAGTAATCTCCTGTACAAAATAAGCCACTAAAGTCGTCCATATCAAGAGAAGACAACATTATACCTGCTATGTCGTTGTGACGCGCCCAATTTACCTGGAAAAAAATGCAGTGATGTTTATATTACATTCTACCAAGTAAGGAAAAAACAAGTATGATATTTAAACAGAACTCTGGCAAAAGGGGGTTTTATACATCTCCGTGATGCACTGTACCAAGCAAGTTATTACACAACTGTTGGTCTATAAAATCCATTTTGTCAAACAACCGTCTTAAACATGTGGTAGAATGTCCTTAGACATGCAGAAAATTTACAAATAGCACAGAATTTTGACATATTTCAGCCTGTATGGACTTCACAGGCTAACATAAGTCGATACTTTTTGCAGATGAAACCCCTTTTTCACAGAGCATGACTCATTGAATAATGTCACATTGTAATTCACTACCTGTATGCAACGAGGTTATTCACACTATTTTCGCAAATTATCTGAGTCAAGACATGGGGAACGCGATTACTGTACAATACGAACTACAATACGAATTCAGTTAACATTGAAGCATACATGAAAGAGTACAGGTAGACAAACAACCCATTCACCTATAGGTCATGCACGTCAACCATACCAAGCCTAAAAAATATTTTTTCAAAACAAGCATTACATCATTGTGGTCATGTTTGGTTTTGCCGTTGATGGTTTCCTCGCATTTTTCCGTCTCATCATTAATCTACGCCGATGTTGAATAATTCGAAGCCTTTGTGCTTTGGTAAGTTTTCTGCGTCTTCCTTTCCGTCGATTTGGTTTTCGTCTCCTAGGTTTCAAAATTCGTTTTGCATTTTGTTTGGTTGTGGATTTTCTATTCTTACTTTGCGGTGCGATATTGATGGTGCGGTCCATTTGTGTCATATTTTTGTCAGTGACTGTGCTTTCCTGTCGTAAAGTATTCTGTGATTTGGGGTTTTTCACTTTATTATTGTTTTTTAAGTGAGGTTTTATCACTGCATTCTTCTCCTTTATCTTAAACGGGGTACCTAGTTTCAAAGACGTTTTTTTACTATCTATTTCATTTGATCCTTTTCCAATTGGACTTTTCCCATTTTTCTTTAAAGTGCGATCTTGTTCAGTTTGTTTTTGTCTTGTCGTTGCTGTTGAGCTATGCTGAGATTCTTTGATTTGCATTTTCTCTGTATTTTGGAATTTACTTGAGAGACGTTTATTTTCGTTCTTTGTGTCCTTCTTTGTATTTGTTTTTGGCGTAATCCTACGTTTCTGAACAACTTTTGTAGTGGGTTTCGGTCTAGTTATCACTGCGATTGGGGATGTGCTTACTTCTGCAACTTGTTCTGTTATTTCAGGAGGTATTGTCGTAGTAGGTGGAACGGTGGGATTATCTAACTCATCTTTCAACGCTTTGTGTAAACTGTATTTTTCTTTGTTACATGAGCCCGAGAAATCATCCGTGTCTAGTGACCACATCATAAACCCATCCACGCCATTCCGCCTTGCCCAGTACACCTATAATTTGTTTAAATATAGTCATTGACGATGATTTCCTGGAATACTGTTTAATATAACTCTAGTTTTGTTATACATCTTGAATAAGCATATTACAAAGTAACAAGAACAATATGCGGTAAGTCATTTAAAACATTGAAAGCATACAGTACAAGCTTTGGGTGAACTATAAAGCTTTTAAAGGAAAATGCACATGCAAAAAACACTGAATTAGTCTCATAGAATAACAATAATGCGTTCATGCAGAGTTTTGTTTAAAATGAGATTGTCGACAATTCTTCTCATGTGTCGTACTCTTTAACAAAAGATGCAGACTCTCAAAAATCTAGTGCAAGTTAAAAGATCAAACAATATTAATCTGAAAGACAGCGAAAAGTAACAATGATTCTAAAAAAAGGCTTCAAAGGTGTTTTTACTATATACAAAGTCTCTACCTAATCTGATCTGTGTTTGGACTTTAAATTCAGGAATTGTAATGGTAGATGACTATCGGAAAACTTTAACGCAGATGTTTTTGTGTGAAATATACATTTTTACAGAATGGTACTTAAAATATGAATGAACATTAATTGATATATCCATCTACTGCAGAAGCTATTGCAAAATGAGTGTAATTTTTATCCTCAGATAGGACGGTATACGCAGTTGAGCCATACTCTGTGAAAAGGGAATTGAATGCATCTGCAAAAAGTACAGTCCGTGCAGGCTTACCTGGGTAGAAACTTTTTGCTTGTGGTTATAATTTTCTGCGTGCCAGAGTATCAGTGTTCCTTAAGCATGATTCGGATCATTTTATACAAAATGAATTTTATGGATCCTTGATAAATAATGACTTGCTTGGTGTCATGCATAATGAAGATGCATTTAACCCGCTTTTGCCAAAACATGGCTCATTTGAAAAAGTCATTAACCTTGTATTTCACGCTCTCTTCATCTTCCCCTGCAATCCATTGATCGTCGTTATGCCAGTAAGCTACTTTACTGTGCTTGTCCCATACTCGTGGAGCAAAGAAATATTGGCTACATCTCTGGAAATGAAAAAAAAAAAAAAAAAAGAAATAAAGAGACTAAACCCTTAGACTGCTAAGTGCGACTGAAGGGCCTTTTGCGACAGTGTAGATCAATATCAGACTGCACATAACGTGCAGCTTGATCTTGGTTCTTTACTGTTGGATAAGGAGATATCTTTCCCAAGAAAATAACTTTGAACTAACAAAATCTTGGTTTTTACTATCGGCTTGAAAGTTTCATTTCACTTATTTAGTAGCATTAAGGTTAAATTACAGAAGTAGCATGTAGTTCGGGTACACTGGCAGGGTACTTACATAAATTACATAAATATACTTTTTCACTGAAATTTAAAAAGATTGTACATTGAGACATATCCCAGCATGGTGACAAACGTTTGCCATGAATTACTGGGGAAACTTCTGGAAAACTTTGGCTAGTGTAGTTTCTTTCTAGGATTGTATAAATGCATATTGCGTGATACGTTCTGTACAATATATTCTTCTACTTACACTGTAATCTACACTGTCCGCTAAAAGCAACCGAATTTATTTTAGCTCTGAGACAGTTAACCCTTTACGACACAATTTTAACGACCCCAAAGGAAAGGACTTTAAGATATGTGGGAAAATGATAAAATGCAGGTTATTTCTTTCTCCCACATTTTTTTTACCCTTTCAAAGAGAATTTTCATAAATTTGTGCAAAATTTTGTCGTCAGGGTGAGAGTTTACCGCATTTAAAGTCTACAACAAATCCACATAACATTAGAGTGCCGAATATATGGTAGAGCTTTTTTACCGCTTAAAATAAAGAGTACCAGTCTTCTGAAGTGAATCTTGATCTTGTCCAAAAAACTAATCACCAGTTGAGCCATGCTCTGTGAAAAGGGGGCTTAATGCATCTCCAAAAAGTATCGAACTATGTCAGCCTGCGCAGTTCGCGCAGGCTGACCTAGACCGAAACTTTTCGCTATTGGTCAATTTTCTATATGTCTGAGGACCAGCCTACCCCATGATTCAGTCGGTTAATTTAAAAAAAAAAGAAGTTTCTACTGTGGATCCATAATTATGAGATAGCTTGACTGGTATCGTTGATTACGGAGATGCATTAAGCCTACTTTTGCCAGGGCCTGGTTCATTTACAATCCTATTGGTTTACAGCTCTGAGAAAGAAAGAATATTGAACCAATAGTGGTAACGGGGAGAAAGCTGGGTAGCAGTATGTTTCTACCTACAATGTCTTTCCTACCCTTTCAAAGGCAAGTCCTATCGTTCGGCTACATTTCATTTATCTTCTTCCAGTTGTTAAATCTGGACAGTTTTCATTTCTATCATCTGGAGAAAAAAGTATAGAGTCATGAACTTGATACCTCATAGTAGGCAATCATCCCTGGTTCCCTGGTGAAATCACCGGCGATGCCCGGACCCTTTGTTGGAACCATATATCCGTTGTACTGCGGCTCTTGTAGAGTGAACGTTCGACCGTAAGTGGAGATGCCGAGAACCAATTTGCTTCTATCGACCCCGCTTGAAATCCAGTATTTCATTGAGGCGTCCTGTCATAATCAAGTTTATTATCTATTATTTGTCGTATTCTAAAGTGTCAACGAAACACGTCATTTTCGGCGTCAAGTTGCCTTAAAAGAAAAGAACTTATCAATATTAGATGGGTGAATGGGTAGCTAGACTGGGAGGAAGATTGGTAGACAGACAGACAGACAGACAGACAGACAGACAGACAGACAGACAGACAGACAGACAGACAGTATAATGCTTATTCATGCAAAATCCGTTCTCATCGCATTTGTCACGAACAGTGCCTTAAATATTTTAAGATGCGCTAGTTAATTCAGATTTTACTGTAATACACTCGTATCTAATTAGATATTTTACACCTGGACAGAAATATATTTCCACAAATCAGAGTTTTAAAAAGTTCAATAAGCTTGATTTTCCCGACATTGACCCTTAGAGATCTAGGTAAACAAAACTTTCAGTAAAAACAAAAACATTTTACAGACCGTTTTCACTAGAATATCTCCATACAAAGTGGGCAGTATAGATCCAAGATCAGATCGCACCTCCCGTATATCATTCTGTCAGTAAAATTAACTCTTGTCCTGCAGTTAGCGACCATAGATATATTTTTGCGCAGAGTGTAGAACAAGATCAGCCTGCACATACATGCAGCTTGACCTTGATCGACATTCTCCGTTCCTCTCTCAATAGTTTCCGTCACAAACCCCATCCAATGCCACTGAACGCGGCAAAACGTATTTTCATAATCACGAACAATTTAAGATTCGGCACTAGAAGAGTTAAGATGGCGCACTGTGTAAAAAGGTTTAAAATGCTCCACATGCAACTAAAGTTGATCATTATTTCCGAAGTTATCCAATTAGTAATTTTGTTAAAAAAAGTATCATAATCAGTGTTCTCGCGATCGCGCTAATTCGGTACTCGTCTCCCGGGTATTGCATCTCGAAAGATATAGGAAAAGTAACAATTGAGCCATGCTCTGGCAAAAGGGGGCTAAAGGCATCTCCGTGATGCATGATACCAAGCAAGTCAACACATGATCATGGATCCATAAAGTCCATTTTGTCTAACAACCGACTGAATCATGAGGTAAACTGGTTCTTGAACATACAGAAAATTGATCAGTAGCGAAAAGTTTCGGCCAAGGTCAGCCTGCACGGACTGCGCAGGCTGACCTGGGTCGATACTTTTCGCAGATGCATTAAGCTCCCTTTTCACAGAGCATGGCTCAATTATATTATGAAACTTTTCATGTTTTTTGTTGTTAATTTGAGTTATTCTTCTACCGCAAGATGTACTGGGAAAAAACGTGTTTCCCTTTACCTTACAATCCCGAGTTTTAACGGCTCCGCGAAAAGCTTTTGAAAACATGGTGGGAATGAAGAAAATGCTGAGTACCAGCATTTCTTCTTTTCCCACAATGTTTCTTATTCTTTTAGAGACAAATCCAACATGTGAGCCGCGCTGAATTTGTCGTCTGCCTATGCATTCAATATGGACGGGGTTTAGTAAAGGGTTAAATTTTTCTGAAAATAATATACCATCGACAATTATATATGAGCAATGCTCTCTGAAAAGGGGGCTTAGTGCATCGGCGAAAAGTATCTACCCATGCCAGCCTGCGTAGTCCGCGGAGGCTGACATGTGTCAAAACTTTTTGCTATCAGTAAATCTTTTGTATGTCCAAGGACCATTCTACCTCAGGATTCAGCCGGTTGTTATTTAACCCTTTCCCAAACGATAAATTTTAGACTGGTCCAAATTCAAAGAGTTTGCAGACAACAATTTTAAATTTGATGAAAATGGCAGGAAGTTCTCAAAATGGGTAGAAAACACTGTGGGAAAAGGAGAAATTGCTCGTAACGAGCAATTTCTCCTTTTCCCACAGTGTTTTCAAAAGACTTGTACTGCAGACACGTGAAAACCAGGGCTTGTTTGGGAAAAGGTTAAAATAGACTTTATGGATCCATAATTATGTTATGACTTGCTTGGCATGACGCATCACGAACATGCATTAACCACGCCCCCCTTTTGCCAGAACATGGCTCATATTTTTTTTCTGTAGGACAGAGTTCATACTATATTTATCTCAGCTGCTGGTCCGAGTTCATCTTCTCTGGCATACAACGGGCTCGGGTGTCCCGTAAAGTTTTCCCAATGTCCATGAAGATCGTATGCGAATACGTTGATTAAGTCTGCGTATCTGATAAATAAATACATAGATAGAAACACCACCTTAAAAGATGCATCCTTACAGCCAGAGATAAAAACGCTGTTAAAATTTGATAGAATGTAGATTGGTTCAGAATTAAGTCAGTTGTGTAAACATAGTTAAATTACGGAAATATATGATGTAAGTGGAAAAAATACATATACCTGAAATCTTTGATTAAAAACCGGAAACGTCACAACACTTATTTTTTTGATTGCCTCCAAAAATGAAATGTATTTTCTATCGGTCGTTATCTGTGCAAACTTGCAACCGTCAGGGGCAACAAGATACAAGAATGCTTATAGTTTGATAAAATAAAGGTGAAATGGGTTAAAAACTGGCTGAGAACGAGTATAGCTGTATCTTTAACCAGATCCATGAATTGTGCATTTTATTCATGTTTGAAGTGGCAGATCGCCTGCTTTTACCCCGTTTTGACAGCAAAGACTGAAAATGTTCAACAAGAAAATAGTCACCCTGATACAATCCACGGGTGCTAAGGAAGTCTCGATTTGCTACATTTACATCAGCTTACAATAGACCAAAGACCTTACTGTTCGACACAAAAAGCTATTCTTGTTCCTTTTGTTTTGCAGAAAAGGTGAACCAAAAAATGCTAGGTCTAATCCTTGAGCTACAGTCTCCGGAATGCAACATGGTACATTCTGTATAAAAATGAACACTTTGAAATGGCAGTACTGGTACTTTTGCTTGCCGCATATATTTTGCACTCAATGTTATTTTAATCCTTTTACCATATAATCCCCAATTTTAACGACCCTGAGAAAGGGAATGGTAAAATCACTAGTAACCAGCATGTTCTCCTTTCCTTCAAAGTTTTCTGCATTTTGAAAGCCTAATTGATGTTCTGAATAGTATTTCATTTGTCGTCTGCAAATGCTTCCGATTTGGACAAGGCTAAAATTTTGTCGTCTGGTAATGAATTAAGGGGTCTCTTTGCTTTTCTATTTCTACTTACTTTGATATATTTTTCATCTCGTAGGCGCTGTCGATGATGTACCTGCTGGCAGAGACTCCCACTGCCAGTAACAGAGGGTGTTTTTGAGATCGTTTGCTGTCTTCTTCTATCGCTCGTCTTATTTCCTAAAAAACACACACGACAGCGTCAATAGAGTTAATTGTTCATTCAGATACGTATAAAAAAAAAAAACTCGTATCGTCGAAAAAGAGACATAGCAGTTCAGTTTACAGTTTACTACATCGCTAAGTAACACCATAGTACAAAATTTCAGCTGTTTGTTGCAGTCATCCATTTGTTGACTTGTTCTGTTTCATCTCTTATGTTATGCTATTCTTTGATTTACACTTTTTCTATTAATAAAATGTTCTTGCCATATTAAGAAAGCAATCTTTATGGGAAAGATTACTACATGTACATCGCTTAGTGTCACGAAAGAACAAAATTTTAGCAGTTTGTTGCAGTCATCCGTTTGTTAACTTGTTTTGCTTCATCTCATGTGTTGTTCGTGCCATATTTTTGTATAATCATGTAAATAGCCAAAGGCAACTAGCATTGTCGTAAATTTACCAGTAAATGTTAGAAATTTGAACTTTGCAATCCAATATTACATTTAAAAGTAATACAACTTCTGATTGGCTAAAGCATTTGGTTTAGCAAATTAGAAGTTGTGTTACTTTCAAATTAAGAAAATCTTGGAGAAATAGACTAGGGATGTTCTCAAAAATGGTTGATGAATACGGACCCAGACCGGGCGTTCTATTGAGAACACCGTTGATAGAGAAAGAGTAAGTGTACCTGAAGCAAAAGTGAAAAATTAACACGGTCTCTCGGATGGCCTCCCCTCTTTGTTGGATGTTGCCAGTCTATCGCAAGACCATCGAAATCTCGTTTTCTTAGGAAAGATACAGTAGATTTGGCGAATATTCTTCTGGATCTTCGGGTGGATGCCATTCGACTAAAATCTTTACTTCCCATCATCCATCCCCCAACACCAAGAAGTGTTTTTAAATCTAGGTTGGTTTGTTTGAGCGCATTCACACGTTGAAACCTTTTTGGAACGAAAATGAGTCAAATTACTTGACGGTTTGAGTTTGCTTGCTATATTTCAAATAATATGTTACATATATTTCGTTGGTCAACAGCAGTTTAAAGTTGTGTAATCGGCTCATCATATAATTACCATGTATAGTTATAGAAGACGTAGCAGTAATAATATGTTTCATAGGAATTGTTTGACGTGTGTTAACGCCCTTTGCAACATACATTATAGTCATCATAAAAACGGCGACAACTCATTTATACGTTTTTGTCCTGGGTTTTACCACTGCTTGGCTTTAGTGTCGTGGCAAAGGGACATATTAAAAAAAATAAAACCTTGAATGAGCTTTCCAGCACATTACTTCTGATGGCATTTGAGCAAAAGGAGATATTGCCCTTACAAGTAACTTCTTCTTTTGCTGATAATCAATATTACACCGATTCATACGCCACCAAAAAAATTGTTTCTGGTGGTAAGGAATAAAAGCAGAATATAGGCCGCTGTACTTACATTCCCTCTCGCCAAGCATTACCGTCGTCGTTCCACTCTACTGGAGCCAATTTATTGCCTTGAAGTTTAGCATAGACGTAGATCAAGTGAGTGCACATAGAAGGATCGATGTCTTCAGGAAAAAACTTCCCGCCATCGGGTCGATATTGGGACCAGTTAGTGTAGACACAAACAAGCTTGTAGGCCGCCACACCTGGAGACATTAAAAGGAAGGGCATTGCATTTCTAGTTTTTGAATGAAACCAAGCGTATTTTTTGATGTAGATTGAAGGTAAATGTATAGTTAGAGAGAGAAAGAGCTTGCCAAATCCTTTTTGTATACATTATGTAATTTTGACTATGTGCACGTATACTCGTCTAATAAAATATCTGTTCTGTTCTGTTCTATAACCTGTGATTCCGATATGATATTCTAATTGAAGTCCCATAAGCTACATGCATAATTTGTGAGACCCTTGCCAGTAAGTTTTCCTGCCAATGTACATGCAGTTACATGTAGTCCAAATCGCATGCATATAAAGCTCTGGATTATATGATTTCCTGCCAATTTACTTACATGACAGTATTCCAAAGTTTTTATATGAAATATTTCTTTGTTTATTTTGTATTAGAAAATACTTTAAGATACTTGGAACAAAAATCATCTTCTTACGGAGAAAAATCTGTTTGTTCGATATTTCATAAAGAGTTCAACTGACTAGTATACCAATCAATGCCTTCTTGGTGTTCCTAAAACTAGCGCTACCCTCGACACAATTTCAAAGATACTTACTGCTTTCTTACCACAAACCTTGAACTATTTCAACTTTTTGATTGCTAAATTAAGCTAAACCTCACTTTGAGGATAATGTCGATTAAAATCAGTTTGCACAGCGAGAGCAGTTTGACAATAAATCTGCGTTGTCCGATAAGGCGAGATTCTTATCGCCGAAAAGACCTTTGAAATCGCAATTTTAAAGTCTTGGTTTGAAATTTTGCATTAAATTAATCTAGCGGGTTAATGTTTAAGCGGTTAGAAAGGAATAAAGCTTATCAAAATGATTTTCATCGATCATGAGAAAGAATTTCTACAAGGCATTGAAGTGAGACTGCATCCATCTTTCTGGAACTGTATGTAACCACTAGGATTCCTACATTCGGCATCGGGCAAAGTAGTTAGTAGCTGAGAATAATTTAACTCTTTGGGGACAAAGCGCGACTCGATGGCCTTTTGCGGACAGTGTAGATCAAGGTCAGACTGCACAGAACGTGCAGTCTGACCTTGAATCTACACTATCCAATAAGGAGATGTCTTCCTAAAAGAAGAAAAAATAAGTTTGAAGTAGTAACGTTTGGGTTTTTACTGTCGGCGTAAAAATTAATTTAAATTATTTAGCAGATTCAGTGACGCAAATGTTCCGTGACCAAATCAGTTCCTGCCCATTGTATTGTATTTCTAGACAGAGAAGATAGACAATTTTATTTCATTTAGGGCCAGAACGTTTTAGGACCTTTTGAAGCAAATTTGACAACACCAGTTCCAAATTAGTGCAACAAAGTCATTTCAATACTGGGATTGTAAAAATCAATCGATTTCTGGACATTCTCCATTCGCTGTCCTTACTTTGGTTCATTAAGCTTTTCTCCTGTAACAAATATGCAGGAGATGATACCAAAAGCGCCCTAGTCAACTCAGGAAGGCCATCATTAAACCTTAGAGCGCTGAATGAGCCCAACAGGCATTTTAGTTTAGAAATACGTAATTATTAAAATATTATGATTGCCGTAGTCTGTAGTGTTTGAGCAAAGTAGACAGTGTGGATCATAGATCTGATTGCACGTTTCGTGTGGTCTGATCTTGATCTAGAATGACCGCAAAGGCAACTATAGTCATGAAAGGCGCTTTAAGTGTTAAGGTTTCATACAAGGATGCAACAAAAAGCAACGACGAAAAAGTAAAAAAAAAACAAAGATCTGTAAAGTTACTGTAAAGTGTCATGCAATGGTGAAAACAAGGCGTTTACTTTGCCCTAAATATATTGGCCTATATATTTACGAGACTGTCACTGCATACATAAGGGTTTCATGGTCATTGTACGGAATAATGCAACGGACGACATAGACGGTGCAGTATGTGCAGTCCGAACGCCGCTAACAAACACTGCTTAAAGGATCCATGATGAAAGAGTAATTATAGTGCCATATATATTTCTGCCATTAGGTACAAGATAGCTATTGCGATAATTTAAGAACGCTGCAGCGATAAAACGAACTTTACTGGAAATATTATCTAGATAATAAAAGTTTCAGGATAAAAAATATCGCGATAACTGTCACTTTTATCGTGATTTTTTTTTTTTGCGTTCGTACCCACAGCTGACATTCATTTCACGCGTTGCCAAACTATACCAATTATATGGTAGCATTTTCTGCCACGAGATACGAGATAACTTTCGGGATAGTTTTAGAAAACGTTCGCAATAAATAAATTTCAACTTGCCGCCATCCTGTAAAATAAAAAACTACCGAGGTTATCCAAATGGTGAATTTTCTATGTAAAGATACATGTACCTAGAAACGGGTAGAACTATCGCGATAATTTTATCTCGAATGTCAGCTTCGTGCACGAATGAGATATTGAGTTAAAATATTTACTGATCAGTGTAAAATTTTGTACTTTATCGTGATATTTTTTTTTTTCAGAAAGCTTTTCACTATCTAGATAAAATTTCCAGGAAACTTTGATTTATCTCGATAATTTTCTAAAATCATCCCGATAGTTATCTCGTATCTTGTTGTAGAAATATGCCACTATAAGTAATAGAGCGGAGCTTTGCTGACATTTAGTCAGGCGTACTCTCGCCAACTTAATTAAAGCTGGTATTTGTAAATTGCGTTGCCCTTTGGTGTATCAACAGTGTTTTGAAACAGAGGCAAATAATGAATTGACGTCATAACTTAGAACTATGCGTAAAGCTGTTCGTGATGTCTTGTGTAAAACTCACCAGGCCATCTGAAATTAATCGCAGGATCCTTTAATCAAGGGGTGGGTAGAAATGTTATGAAAACGATGCAAAATTAAAACGTGCGTGACTATCCCTTTTTATGACTGTGCATTTTTGTTTTATATTGCAATGATAAGCCTGCCGATGCCGTTAAGTCTACTGATTGATAAAGTTTTGTGAATGAGAAAGTCTACGTGAAGAATGAAAATGATCACCTATTTCGGGCCTGATTATCGGTTTAGTTTTTGTGGAGGGGATTACTGACGATTACGACTTGAATAACCACCTCGTCTGCACAGCCTCTTAAGTTTGCACAAAAAAGAGGCATTGGAAACATTCACAAAAAATAATTTCTTTCAACAATTTCATTCAGAGAACGGCGAAAGCAAAGTCTGCGAAACTAGAAACCTGAAGCTGGTCGGAACTTTATCTGTCTAAAGTGGTAATTTCAAACATTCAAAAAAGATTTGGGGTAAAACTGTTGTTAACAGTTACAAGAGTGCCTCGAGGAAAGAGAGGCAAATATTTCAAGTTTTGGCGGAACAACATGCGGTAACAGTTTTAAGTGAGAAATTCATATAAGCAATAAAAACTGTCGCCTTGCAATGTTTCAATACCATATTCGTTCCATCAAATATTTCAAACTGTCCGATACATTTGAAATTCAATTTTCTCTTCAAAATCATCAATATTTCTTGTACTAGGTATTTGTGAAAATCTTGACTGTTATGCTACCCAAAACTCTAGTAACTATACATTACAAATAAATAGTTCTAAACGTGACAGAGTAGTTTTATAGGAATCTACATAGTCGTATATGGTTTATTTGAATGTTGTTTTACCCCGCTTTAATTTCGAACTAAGGTATGTTAATAGCGACAGCTCACTTAGGGTATATACAGGTATATCATATGTGTTTTCTTGTTTTTAACTAATGCTTAAACGGAATCTGCTGTTACATCTGCACTGTAAATCCATCGCGGTGACCACTGAGCAATGGATGACCCATGTTTAGGCATGACATAGTGAGCACGTGACGGGTGTCAAGCGATTCTGGTCAGTAACCTACTTTGATCCAACCGTTGAATTAGCACGTTGTTGAAACAAAACATAGAACAAAACATTCATTTCAAAACAAAGCGATGTCGATCGATTATCAAGATGTTTCTTAGCTGTTTATTGATCACGAATAGTTTTCAAAAGTGCTATAATCACAATCATTCATGTCAAATTCCCTTTGGGACAATCGGAACCCCGCTTAAACTCTCCCCCAGTGTCTTCACTATTCATATATTTGTTCGAGTAGACAAACAACCTTAACCCTTAAGCTGCTACTAACTGACCTTTTGCGAACACTGTAGACCAATATCAGAATGCACAGAAGGTACAGTCTAATCTTGGATCGATACTGTCCAATATGGCGGGAAAAAGGTTGAAATAACTTTATTCGTGTATTTACTATCGCCTTGAAAGTTTAATTTGACTTATTTAGCAGTGTAAAGGTTAAACCGTTATCAAACAATTCCTAGTTTTAACGACCCCGAAAAAGAAAGCTTTTGAAAATAGTGTGGGAAAAGGTAACATGCTGATAGCCAGTATTTTCTACTTTACCCACGATGTTTTCAACCCGAAAGTCCCCTTCCCCTTGAGTCACATCATATCTGACTTAGGCAAAAATCTTTCTATACGGACAAGTCTAAACTTCTGTCGTCTTGTAATTTCTTGCTTTCAAAGAGAAATTTGTAGAAATCAAATAATATTGAGACTAAATATTGCCAAAACCGCCTGTATATTCAGTATCATGGTGTGGATTTTCGTTTATTTGCTCGATCGGTAAAGCATTGGGTATTTCATCCTGGGTTGTAAGTTAGAACTCTTGCTAACTTTTCTTTCTCTTAAAGTATTCCTGCTCCTAGTTATTTGTTCTAGTTGGTCAGTTCGTCTAGGCAGATCACTTTACCTTTCTTGGCTTATTAATGATGGTGATGATGATGATGATTATCATTATTATTATTATCATTTTTCCTTCAACACTTAACCCGTTAAATAATTGAAATGAAAATTTCAGTCTACAGGAAAACCAAAATTTTGCTATTTCAAAGGTATTTAGAGGAAGAACAATCTCATCGGATATTGTAGATCCAAGATCAGACTGCGCGTTCTGTGGATGTTGCGTGAATGAACTATGACAGTCATTTTGATGTATGCATCAATAGAATATTAATTTTCATCTCACATCTCAAGTTTAAGGAAGTGTATAGATCTTGCAGTGAAGTTCATGATTTTGCTATTTTGACGTGACTGCGCAAGTTAAAACATGTAACATTTCAAGCTTTCTATAAAAGACGAATAAGTCTGGCAAAAAGAATGATTGCCAAATTGATAAAGCGTATAGAGGGTAACCGTTTGAGTCGTACTCTGCGAAAATGGAGTTCAATGCGTCCCGCAAAAAATTCGATCCAGGGTCAGTATTCACCAATCACTCTTAAGAACGTTATTAGTCTTATTCTCCAAAATTTTCTACATTTGAAAGTAACACAACTTCTGATTGGCAAAACCATTTGGTTTAGCCAATCAGAAGTTGTGTTACTTTCAAATGTAGAAAATCTTGAAGAATAAGACTAAGAATATTCTTAAGAATGGTTGGTGAATACGGGCCCTGTCCGGACTGTGCAGGCTGACCTGAGTTGAAACTTTTTTGTTACTGGCGTGCTTGGTGTACTGCATAGCGAAGATGCATTAAACTCTTTTTCCGAGAGTTATACTCAGCTGATTATGTTTTTGCCGTAATTTATATGCAGATCATGATCACATGACGTGTAACATGAATTATGATAATTACTCAACCCTAATAGGTATTTCCGGTGGACAATGCCGATAAGAAGCTAGCAAATAGGTCCTGAATATGCCAAAATTACTTATTTGACACACTACCCCTTTACAGATTGACTCGTTGTAGTGATCATAAATATCATTTTAAACTCTTACCTTCTAAAAATAGAAGTGACCATATTATCGGGAATACTTGTTTCATCTGTAAGACAAAGGGAAGCGATATTTATACAAAGCATTTACATGCGACACTTGTAAACGCAGTGCAAAAATGATAGATGTGTACACAAAAGGTAATTATCATATGAATAATACAACCAAACGGAGATCTTTTACAACAAAAATAAATCCAATTAAAAAAAAAATCCACATTTATCAGACAGTGCAAATCAAGAGTCAAGAAGTACACGATGTGAAGGCTGATCTGAATCTATACTATCTACAGGAGCAGCCGAAGTTGAGAGGATTATAACCACAGAAAGCATTTCGCAGAGACAGTGACAAACATACACGAATACAACCATTGATACAATGCAGGCAGTAAAAATCTGAGATGTAGAATCTTGTACAGTAGGCTACCTACCCGCTTTGTCAGACGGTAAAATTTTAGACTTGTCCATATTGAGAGTATTTAAATAATATGTTTTCTTTTTGAACAGGTCAAAATATTGTGGTTACCTGCATTTTCTTCTTTCTACTATGTTTTTAAAAATCTTCTTGCTTGAGATCCGTAAAAGAAGGGATTGTTTGGTATGGGGTTAAAGAAGTTGACATTAAAAGAAAAGCGTCATTGTTTGGCGCATTACGCCATTTTCCATACTATTTCAGTTTTATCGCGACAGTAAGTCTATCTATCTATGTACTCCTGTTGTCTCCTTTAACAATAAAGCACACAATGCTCTTCCAAAGCTCCCCCCCCTTTTTTTTTAAACCAAAAACATTTTTAATCAGATGGACATTTCAAGTGCTCCTAAGCGGTCCTGCAGCTCTACATCGTCTTGAGCTAGTTATGGGCATTATTAGTGCTTTAGATCCTGAAAGTGTCTTGTTCCGGTAGAACGGTCAAATCAATATCGTAATGATAGAACGGTCAAGGGATCGCCATTCTTATAGTTTTGAAATCTTAACGGCGATTTACCTGCTTTTCAGTTAATCTCAACAAAATTTCTAGTTTTGGTACATTCCGGATTTATTATCGGACCATACGCATGTCATATCTTATTTCTGATGTAGATGATTTAAAACTATGACAAAATTGTTATTTACAGACCATACATGTATGTTCTAATACCTTATAGACTTACCTCTCTCTTCGTTTAAAGGTACTATCAACAGGATAAATTACCGAGACAATCTTTAGTAAGGTTTATTTGAAAACTGTTTTACCAGCTTTAAACGGTACCTTTTGTAATTTAAGTGTGAAAGCTCACTTACTCATGTGTTTTCTGGGTTTCATCAGTGCTAAGCCGGGGCTCAGGAGTACTTTTCGAATGAACATTTTAATGAAAAAATACAGCCATCGATGAGGCCGGAGGTCTTAACGTTAAACTCAGTGTCTCGTCGTGGTTATCCTTAGTACATTGTTTTTTGGGTTTCTTTAAGACGGGGAGACTCTTGATGGGGAGGATATTAGTCGTTGCAAGCATTTTCTCCTCTCCTGTAGCTATGATGCTCTCAAACGTTTTCATATTACATATCCAACCTTAATTCAAGCTCATTTTCTCCGTTTTACAACAATGCTATCAGAGCCATCTAATTCAAATTTGTTTCAGAGGATAATGACTTAACTCACTCAAATAAAATCGAAAATGTCTGTGCAAGATACTTACAATTACTTTGATTTTCTATCCAAACAATTAAAAAGCCATTGTTCTCCTCTATTGTCCTACACAAAACTACTTTTTTATGTGTTATTTACTGTGCTTTACTTAGGCGTGACGTCATTCAACGATATATTCATGTCATACTTGACAAGACTGAGACAGGCGACACATGTTTTCTTCATTAGTGAACCATTGCAGGTATAGAGCGTAACGTCGTGCAATGCACGCGTTTACAAGTAATCATTCAAATGCCTGAATTAATTCAGGAACGTTAACGTATTTTGAAAACGTAAATAATGTAAAGGTTGTTCCGTTTATGCGTGTTTGTTTCAACTGGAAATCCGTCCAATAAAAACTATCCATACTTAGGGCATTTGCAACTTGTGGTTTTTGAATTTTGATAAACATAGCTTTTAACATCATTTTTTAAGCCATGTTATTTCGGCAATTTACGTGCTTGATAGGGATCCGTTTTCACCAACAATTTTTGTTAACATCCTTGGTCTAATTCTTAAGAATTTTCCACATTCAAAGTAACACATTTTTGATTGGCTAGACCGTTTTGTTAAGCCAATTAAAAAGTTAGCTTTCTTTTGAAATATAGAATAAGACTAAAAAACAATTTAAAATGGATGGTGAATACGTACCCAGGTCTTTCTGGATAATCAGTCCAAAACTGGGGTTCAGTAGTGCCTGGGCAAAGGATACCTCCACGATATTAGCACCTGATTAGAAATCTATCACTATACTAAGGTATCTCTCGAAATATAAAATGGTTCCGTTTTGCTGGCATTAACTTGAAAATATGTATGTTTTCTTACCTCGCAGTTTCAGGTGGAAAAAAAAAAAAAACTCAGTGCAGACTATTACACTTTACACCCATGCATAGAGAACGCATTTAATATTCGAATGACAACATACGTAATTAATAACGGCTATAAAAACGTGACAGTGAGGTTAGGACGGTGTGAATTCCTATGTAAACTATTACGTTGTTTAAAAAAAAAAAAATCGCACACGCCACAAAGATTTAAGCAACAATACTAATTTCTTTCTTGCATTTTTTTCAATTAAAAACTTAAGCAAGAATTTTTTCCTTCGCACTATCCTCGGCACAGTGTGAATATTACATTTGTGCAAGAAACGTTGAAGAAAACGAGATTTTCGTGAAAATGTTCAGTTATATGTGCCGTGCTCTGGGAAAAGGGGGCCTAATGCATCTGCGAGAAGTATCGGTTCAGGTCAGCCGGCGCAGTCGGCGCAGGCTGACCTGGGCCGAAACTTTTCGCTATTAGTCATTTTTCTGTATGTCACAAGGACCAGTCTACCTCATAATTTAGTTAGGTGTTACAGAAAGTTGCTATTATGGATCTATAATTATGCAATTGCTTGATAAGTATAATGCATCACGAATATGCCTTAAGCCCCTTTTTGCCAGAGCATGGGTCATACTGTTTTTCCACCCTTTACCAAATAACCCCAAGTTTTCCTAACCCTCAAGTTGGACATCATAAACGCTGAGTGAAAGGGAAAAATGCTTGCAAGTAGTATTTTCTCCTGTTACCGCCATGTTTTCTACCGTTTGAAAAACAAATTTTATGCTATGAGTAACATCTTTATTGTTTCAATTTCAGTCCGCGCAGGCTAATCTGGGCCGATTCTTTTTGCTATTGGTTAATTTTCTATATGTCCAAGGACGAGTCTACCTCATGACTCATTGGGTTGCTTAGCAAAATTGAATTTTATGGATCCATGATCATGTGATGGCTTGCTTGGTATAATACCTCACGGAGGTGTATTGAACCCCCTCTTTCCTGAGCGTGGCTCGAATTATTTTCAACAACATAAACAGTAACCTCGACGCAGTTTGAATGTTTACCTATTTCAACCTGTTAAACGTCTTCATTTGGACAGCATTGTGTATTATATTGCGAATGTAGACAGCGTGCTATTACAACCATATTTGAATACAACAACTTTTCCATCATACAGCTATTGCCGAGATCTGTAGTTTTTCGGAAAGAAACGTTCACACCAGGCTTAGTGCTTTCACGGTCACCCTGTCTTTGAAATCAAGACAAAGATGTTTTTATCTCCAGTGCGACTGTAGGTAAACTGGTAGGTAAACACAGATCTACCCAAATGGCGCTAAACACGACTTATAGATCTTGGAACTACACTGTTCGCTCTTTTATGTCATTTCCTCTTAAAAACGACCTTGAAATGACGTTATACCGACTGTCCATTTCAATAATCCAGAGCTCAAAGGGTTCGTAACGTAGCAATAGAAACTTTCATGGTTGATTTCATCATTAAAAAAAAGACATTTAACAGAAAATGTTCAACAGTTGCAGGATCGCTTGATCCAAATCGTTACGGAAAAATCAAAAGTGTAGGTCAAGATGAAACTGCACGGTCTGTGAGGTCTTGTTAGGTACTTAGTTTAAACATATTTTATTCAATACAATGTTAAATTCCGAAAATTTGAGTTGCACGAAAAGGATTAGATACTTGTAAAGCCGCCCATTTATGCTCAACTTAGTCTCCCGTCACAATCAGACAACAGCCACAGAGAATGTACCGTGTTTCTAAAACTTGTAAAACGTTGATAGATGGGGGTAAAACCCAAACCATACTAAACCAATTTCTCAGTACGCCACTGCCAAACCTTGCAGAACGAACTTGGTCGACGTAAAAGGAACGCAGGTAAGGATATTTATTCGATAAGGATATTTATGGTCTTGACTGACGTTGGTAAATTTTGAAAATGTAAAGAAAAAATATAGTGAAAGCGTGGTCCAGTCAGACAGCAGTAACGGCTCAAAAAAGGACTTAGAAACAACGGCTTTGGCGTAGTACTAACGAGACATGAACGTCATATGGTCTTCTCTGATATGGTACAAGCCTCATATTAACGTGGTGGATTGAACTGTTCTTTAAAGAAAACTTGCAGAACGAATGAAAACGCTGTATATGTGAACAACTGATTAGATTTCGAGGAGCGTAATGAGAACTTGGTAAACATATAGTAAGTGCAAACTGCGATCTAACAGGTCTTAGAAAGACCGTACTAAAAACGCAAATGAAGAGATGCGTACTTGATCCAGAGTGCTTAGCTGG
Organism: Tridacna gigas; assembly: GCA_945859785.2. Classification (NCBI taxonomy): domain Eukaryota; kingdom Metazoa; phylum Mollusca; class Bivalvia; order Cardiida; family Cardiidae; genus Tridacna; species Tridacna gigas. The sequence goes on along the minus strand of OX244030.2, from coordinate 41,584,161 downwards.
GACGTGCAAAGACGCAATTTGACATCATGGCAGGGGCGTAGTAAAGACGGAACCACTTGAACTCTGTAAATTTTGCTGCATTTCATCGGCCATGTTTCCCTGCGAGTGTCAAATTTTTAGAATTTTTAGTAAGGTCTTTGTGAACTTTGTCTGTGTTCGACTGTGCCCTTAAGATGTAATAACCATTTTAAGTTGACTCTGTCTCGTTAACGGAGGACTTCACTCCGTTTAATACGTCCCAGCTAAGTTTTAATCACAGGCATTTGACGCTCCATTGGTCTATAACGGAACACTTCAATTTTCCCCAGTCGATCATCGAACACCTTGCACATTTGATGCATCGCCTATATACATATCACGGAATACTCGAATTTTCATTTACACCGTTACTATAAATAGCAAATTGGCGACTGTCTGTATATTGTATATAATAAGACAAGGTGTGCAACGATATCGGAGAAAATATTACCCCTGACCCCTGTCAGAGATAATATTTAACCAAAAGCGTAAAAATAAGCCTAGGTACCGTTGCAGAAGCGCCCACAGGTATTATTATTTTTTTGTGTGTGTACCCTGATCTTCGAAGTTTCAAACGGCTCTTGCGATCAGACTATAGCTCTGAGCTAAAAAAATAAAATTAAAAAGCTTCCTTTTCGGATCGCCATGCACTGACGTAACATAATTCATTATGACGCAGCGAATTAAAATTCACGTGAATTCACTATTCACGCCAAAGTTTTTCACCAATAAACAGTAAAAACGCATTTGAAAATATGCGAAATGGAAGATGAAAACTGTGATACTTGATTAGATAAAAAGAGATACATTATACCAGACGAAATATGAATTTAATTAATTTCATCAATATATCGACAAAAAAAAAAAAAAAAATTAGAGCTTTGTTTGAAGAAATAGATTGGTGTAATTCGCTGCGAGATAATAAATTGTGTGACGTCAGCGTATGGCGATCTGGAAAATGTGGAAACTTTTCATTTTTTTCTAGATCAGAGCTATTGCTTGATTGCATGAGACTTTTGGAACTTTCGAAGGTCAGGGTACACAAGAAAAATCATATGTGAACCCATCTGCAACGGTAACTAGGTTATTTTTTTCTGTTTTCGGTTAATTATTTTCTCTGAAAGGGGACAGGGGTAAAAAATTTCTTCGATTTCGATGCACACCTTGTTCTTCTGTATACAATATAGAGGTAGTTTCCAATGTGCTTTTTATAGTAAGGGTGTCCGATAAGGAAAATTACCTTATCCCGTAATATACCAATAGAGTTTCAGTGGCCTATGTTTTAATCAAGTACGCACTTCGTCTTTTGCTTTTTACTACGTTCTTTATAAGACTTTTCAGAGTGCTTTCACCACCACCTCATTGCGCCCTTGTCGATTATATATATAATTGCATGGGCACAACTTGCAGAGTGTGGCTCATATCACGAAAGCCTCCAGGAACTATTTCGACAGTTTTTAATTACATGACTAAAACGTTTGTTAAGCAAGCCTCTAAGGTACATTGAATGTCTGATTGCTTAAGATGGGTGCTTGGTTCCTACAAGTGTACTTCACAATGTTTACTGTTGTTTCTTTCTTTCGTATAACAGCCCTTTGCCTTCTTTGAATTATGAAAAAGAGTATGTTTGTAGTGTCACTTTGTATAAGTAACGATGCATCGTGTGTACAAGTCATTAAGAAACTTCTGTATTGTTCTATTCATATTTGTCTTCTTTGGGAGCTCAACAGTTTATTACTTAAGCCTCTCCCAAACGGCAAAATTTTGGACTAGAACAAATTGAAAGCATTTGCAGACGACAAATTAAATGTATCTCAAATGATGATTTCTGTCTTTGATAGGGTAGCAAACATTGTGGAAAAGGAGAAAATGCTGGTTACCAACATTTTCTCCTTTTTCCACAATGTTTTCAAAAGTCTTCTTTTTCAGCGTCGTTAAAATTCGGGATTGTGTGGTAAAGGGTTAATACAGATTGCTTGTGTAATAAAAGTGGATACTAAGACATGTTAAGCTGGACCTGCATTTGCGAAATGGCCCTTTAAAGCCTCTTTCCTCATAAAAAAAAACATAAGTATATTGATTTCAATGAAAAAAAATATTTCAACATTTTATTCTTACTAAACTTAAAACAAATATATCACTCGATTTCAGCTCAAGTAAAGGAATAGTATAGGGGTAATTCATGGAAATTGTGACTAAATTGATTGATACGAACGTATCTCAAATTACAGAGAATTATTCCCTTGATCTTTCCGGCACAAACAAGGTGAACAACAGCATATTGATTTCCTTCATTTGGTAAATTATTACCTCCCAAAACAGATTTACAGCAGACGACTTTGTAAACTCCTGAAATTTATTTAAGAGTATTTGTTCTGAATTTGTTCGCAAGCATCAAGATATTTAATGTTAACACGAATGCAGTTAATCCCCTGCTTTATGTTTATTGCACTTTTACACTATCAGAATTAGAACATGATATCTTTTTAGCTTAAATAGACCTGTAGCATCCGATTTAACGACATACCGCTTAGCCTGGCATGTACAAGAACCGAAGGTTTTGTTATATACACGTTTCTTTAATTACTGTAGAAAAGAAATTTTTAAGAATTTCTTACCGATATAGATAATCAGGATTTCAATTTAATAATGATACGGAAAATGATAAAATGAAGCCATCGTTTCAGTTTGCTTGGTCAGCATGGTTGTTGTTGGTTGTATTGGGTTTTAACGCCACTTTAACAGCTAAGGTCATATCATGGCGGTCGGTGACGCACATGTGTTTCCTGGCTTTCTCACACCAGTACTAACACAACTTTCTTTCCAAAGCCACCGACTACTTTTCTCACATGCTTCAGCAGAGGTGAGAGGCGAAAATACGCCGGAAAGAAAGTTCGCCTCAACTGGGTATCGAACTCACAACCACCAGGTCATGAGTCCGACACGCTCACCACTGAGCCACCCAGGCGGGCTGGTCAGCATGGTAAAGAATAATTTCTAGAACATGCAGAATGAGTTCTCAGCAACACGAATGATATTAGTCATGCCTTGGCAAAAAACGGGGTTTAGTACATCTCCATGATACCAAGCAAGTCACTACATAATTATAGCTTCATAAAATCCATCCTGTCCAACAATTGACCAAACCTGGAGGTAACATGGTCCTTGGAAATGCAAAAATTTAAAGACAGCAAAAGGTGTCGGCCCCTGTCTGCCTACATGGACTTCGCAGGCTGACATGGGTCGATACTTTTTGCAGATGCATTAAGCCCTATTTTCACCCAGCACAGCTCATATATATTTTGACATGCTACTAGCTGCAATATTCTTCAGACATATAATTGCCATCAAACGCAAATGAACATAACAAAGTATATTTTTGAAATATTCAAAAATATAAATTTGGCAGGATAGGGTTAAATTCAGCAGAATGGAAGTGTGCCAAGAGATGTCCTTTAACGAGAACAGCAGGCCTAGAGTCAATCTATTCAAAAGTTACTTTATTTCATCTGTTAGCATGCACCGTCCGGGAAGTCATAAAAGTATATGTCTGCCGATGGTGAAACATGGCTGTCAAAAAAAGACGGATTGACATGGATATCATGTAAGTAATTATTTTGCTGTATATTTTGTTCCAATTTATCCTTTTCAATCAAACAAGTATTAATCATTAAATTTTATAGTGGACAATAGCCAGTGACGGTCTTATTCGATGTGGACTTGCTGTGGAAATCCACTTACTGTGATCGCTGACTGGAATCGGAACCAAAAGTCCCCACAAACGATCTACGCATGCGCCCTAGGCATTCTACTCTCAGTCCTGGTTAATGCACCTCTACATCGCCGCATTCAGTCGCCAAGTCAGCCGTACAAAGACCCTTTTAAATTCAAAATATATCCTGATAGACCGAGTTCAAACCAGACACAAAGAACGCTTTACACGATAATTTATACCTAAACTTCATACACTAGTTCTAGATAATTATATTCTAATAAGAGTTTTGAATATCTTTACAAAGCTAAGAACTGCAAGTCAGTGTTAACATAATTTATAATTATGCAAATCGCTTTATCCCTTCAATTGCGTTGAGCAGTTTCATTCGCGATGATTTTGTTGCTATTGTAGTCAATACATATTACAAAATGCGGCACAGTATGGGTGTAGTTATTTAACCCTTTCCCAAACAATAAATTTTAGACTGGTCCAAATTGAAAGACTTTGCAGACGACAATTTTAAATTTGATGAAAATGGCAGAAAGTTCTCAACAAGGGTAGAAAACACTGTGGGAAAAGGAAAAATTGCTCGTTACGAGCAATTTCTCCTTTTCCCACAGTGTTTTCAAAAGACTTGTACTGCAGACACGTGAAAACCAGGGCTTGTTTGGGAAAGGGTTAATGTAACAATTGAGAAAGGAAAATAAAAAGGAAATGTGAAAAACACATTTGCACTTTACCAATTATTTGGGCTCCTAGTAATAATTTACATGTTTTCTGCATTTGTTACAGTGGTAAACCATCGCATGCATCTGAAATACATTATGAAATGTTTTCCGTAATCGTTTCTCCAGTTCCCAAGTACCAAGGTCAATGCGTTTAATGTACAACCTGAGTCCCAACATTTTACGTACGCATTTCATGTCCTTTGATATTCTTGCACTTGTGTGCTCCTTGAAATGCTTACTACTTCAGATTCCATTAAAGATGTATTAAATTTAAATATGACAATAAACTTATTTTCATTTCCTCGATAACATTGCTACATCGGGCCCATTTATAATCTAGCACAAATCAGCTTCTCAGGACTTTTACTCCTGTCTCTATCATTCTGTCCTACATGTAAATGTAAGAGACGAAAGGCCTACTATGTACTAATGTACAGTTCAGATAGTCTTAACTATATTCACACTCATGTATTCAGTGCCAAAAGTAGAAATTCACGCTGCCTCCAGTGACGCCAGGATTTCTGGTCACATTCTCGGGTAAGATACTGCCCGGCCCGAGTGTAGAACTGGTTAAACCGAGAAAGCACATGATTCAATGAGCCGTTGACGTATAGTGCCTGAGTATTGTTGAAAGCTGCTACAAACACCTTTCAAACAAGATACCTGTTCTAAGATACCTGTTCTAAGGTGCATTGTTCAATGCCATGTTGAGGATGTTTATCGACTCACTTAATGAGACTGACTTTTGCCCGCGTTTACATACACACATGTAGCTAACAATTTCACCAGTATGGCGTCATAAGTGGTTTTACAGGCTTACATAAATCAGTACCATGCTACCAAAATTATCATTTGAGCAATCTTTCAAATACTCCTGATACTAAGCATTACAGCGATGCTCTTGGAGTTTAATGCATGTCCGCGATGCATTATACCAACCAAGTAATCACAATTATGAATCAATGGAACCTATTTTGTCTAAAAACTGTCTTCAAAATGAGATAGAATGGTCATTGCATGCAGAAAATTACAAATAGCAAAATGTTTCGACCCATGTCAGCCTGCGTTGACTGTGCAGGCTTGCATAGGTAGATACCTTTTGCAGCTGCATTAACCAAAATTTTTAAAGAGCGTGACTCATTTACTTTTTGAAATTTTATAAGGGGACAACAGAAACGGATTATGTGTTACTGAAATCCCAGAAAATATTGGATACTGATATAATGATACTGAATAATAAGTTGATAGTTATGAAACATCAAAAAATAATGAAAATAAATAAACGCAAATGAATTCTGCTAGGATAATAATCAGACATCTAAGATTGGATGTAGATCCAGTGTGTACAAGATTTCCAGACAGGGTTGTAAAACCAACAACTTGCGGGATTTTAACCTAGTTTCTTTTTGTTTCGTTTTTTAATACACAATAAACATTTAAATTAACAAAGACGATGGCACGGAGGAGGAGCGAGAGCTTGATAAAACCCGCTGTAATCGAGGCGGTAAATCACCACTGTTTAATAAAGTTAATGCGTTTCGCGATTGTGCACTGCGTATTCTAGGTCTTCGCGCTAAACTCGGACGCTGCTGTAGTTGTGTTCTAATCCTTGGCTGAGATAAACGTACACGCTGAAGTCGCTGACGACTCACTGCCGGTCGAATATTTCTTTGCTGAGACAGAGTCGGCCTTTGAAGTCTATTTCGAATTATTTGAGAAGTCCTGGTATCTGCAATTCGGTTTCTTCGAAGCGACCGTATAGGTTGAGAAGCACGAAGAGCTTGTGCGATTCGTCTTCTTTCTAATAAGCGTCGTAGATCACCGAGACTTATCGTTCTTCTCCTTGGAGAAGTTGACCGTGATACAGCAGATGTTCTCACTGTGTTAACAACTGGTCTTGTGCGTACTCTTGCACGTCTTTGTAAAATCCTCGGCCTCTCCAGGACTCGTTGCCGTGAAATCGATGGTAATGGAACCGTTTGCCTGATGGGTGCCACCGGCCTCCTTTGTATAGGGGGCCGAACATTACTTATCCGCGATTGCAATATATTGCCAATCGATAATTCGTCTAAGATTCTTTCGGGTGTAAGAATAGTTGGAACTTCTGGCAAAAGAACAGAACCAGCTGTTGGTAGCTCAACACCAAGACTAGACAGGACCTGCGCTAGATTGTCATTCTGAGATACTGGAATAACCGTCCCGACTGAGCCTGACGGTAATTCTATTGTTTGCGTAGCCGGTACTCCACCATCAAGGAGCGACATAATCGAATTTCCTGGAATACCAGATCCAGGTGTTAGATCAAGAAGTGGGTCTACCGGTAAAGTTTCTGCGGATTCTAAAAGAGAAATCGGCAAGTTTGTTCGTCCTGATTTTAAAACATCCTGCAAGTTCAAACGTCCAGATGGCTGTCCTGGAATATCTATCGAAACATTCCTTGACTTACTTTTCGATGAGGATGATGAGGACGTGGAGCTGCTATTACTATTTGAGCTTGATGATATTGAAATGTTTGGCAAGTCATTTAGATGGTCTCTATGATGTGAACTACCCAGGCGCCCCACAGCTGGTAAAACTCCGATGTTTCCAAGCGCTGTCAAGGTCCCAACAGCGGAATTAAAACTCGGATTCTTGGCTATCTGAAGGTCCGGGACAGTGCCAACAGTATTAGGCGCACCTCCATGTAATATATTGGGTGGGGGTGGTGGATTACCTAAATCCATTATTGTTGGTGCACTAGGTGGAGCTGCCGCAGGTGGTATGACTTCTTGAAAAATAGGTCCTGTTGGTGCCTGATTTGGTGTTGCCATGGTTGGTGATTGTGCATTGACTACATCAGCAACTCCAACGATTTGATTGTGGTGACCAGAATTCTGATGATTAGCTGGTGCATGAACCAACTGAGAAATAAGTTCTGCTAATGACGCCTCGGAATTAGGGGCTGGACCAGCCTGTATAACAGATGTCGGTTTTGGAGTGGTTTTCAATGAAGAAGAGTGAACGGTACCAGCAGGATGATGGTCTATGATACTTATATGTGGAAGAGAGTTAAGCTGTTGTAAGTCTATACCGGATAGGTTTGTAAGAATAGGCGATGAATGTACTTGGTGAGAATGTCCATCTATCGGTCTATGTTCAAAAGCTTGTGGGAGTGGTGGGTTGGTCAATAAGGTAGTTGGCGAAGTAATTCCAGACCCGCCCAGTGAGACTGCACTTCCATCACCTAAAGTAGGGTCAATAAACTGTAACGTCTGCGGTGGAGTCGTTTGTTGTAGTTCATTGTTGATTGCTGTAAGCAATGGATAAGGGCCCTTGTTACAAATGGTTCCAGTAAAGTCGTCCAAAGCCATCGACCACACCATCATACCGCCATAGCCTTGCTTCTTTGTCCATTTTACCTTAAAAGAAAAAAAAAAACATCGTTCATTGAAATCAATCCTGTTATCCTATAAAAGGTCCAGTAGAGGTCGAAAGTAAAATACGGTTGTTAAAATGCATTTAAATATAAAAAATACCAATTCAAACATTGGAAGTTTTGTCAAGGTGACAATCTGTTATGGTACGGTCATCCAAGTGTTAGTACCTCGCAGAAAAATTAAACTTAAAACAAGGCAAAAAGTAAACAAAAGATAGACCGACCATGCACCCTTTTATCTAGTTTTAACATTCTTTTCTCTTCCGGCAACTAAAATTTGGACCGACAGTATGATAACAGATTGTCGTCTTTGCAATAATTTCCATACTTTTAAATGGTATGATTTAATTGTAAATGCATATCGACACTTGCATGGTTTACTCTTGGTCGGTAATGGGCCTTCAACCTTTTTTTCGCTTTTTAAAGATGCCAGAAACTGAACGATGACATTTGGGTTCTATTTTGTAACTCTTACATATTCTTGTAAATAAAAAGTATCTTGATCAGACTAGGTAAGGTTATAAAAACGTTTGCTAGCGTTTGTTTTTACTTTTGTTACTTTCTTTTTTGTTTTTTTTGGAAACACTGTTGAAAAAAGAGCAAGTGCTGGTTACCAGACTTTCCCTCTTTTCAAAAGTCTTGTACTCAGGGTCGTCAAAACTCGGATAGTTTGATAAGGGGTTAGGAATTCCACCTTGCATTCTTTACGAAATGTTTAATTAAGAGTTGAATACTACGTTGGAAAGGTGTTTAACCCTTTACCATACAATTCCGATTTTAACTACCCTGAGAAAGAACGCTGTTGAAGGCATTATTGGAAAAGGAAAAAATGCTGGTAAACAGCATTTCTCCATTTCCAACAATGTTTTCTACCCTTTCAGAGACAGAAATCATCCTCTGAGCTAAATTTAAATTGTGGTCAGTAAATGCTTTCAGTTTGGATAAGTCTTAATTTTGTCGACCGGTGAAGGGTTAAAGACAAGAAATGCATAAAGTAATACACTGTACCTTTTCTCTAACACTCTGTTCATCATCGTATCCAACCCAAATGTCGTTCTTATACATGTAAGGCACCATGTGTTCATTGTCCCATACTCTGACAGCACCATTTGCCAGCTCTTGACATACCTGGAGTGAGAAAATGTCTTCAATTGAATGACTAATAATTGGTACGATATTGATCTGACCTGAGTTGATGTTTTAGATTTTATTAAACTAGTTTACAAAAATATTATTAAGGGAACCTTTGGCAACCTTAATAACATTTTGAAGTCGAGTTTAATACATGCTTTATTCAAAAGCCAACGAATGTCAGATTTGTTTTATCCATATCTGTATCTCGAGAATTAAAGTTCATGACGTGTTAACATAGGCCTCATGCACTTGTGTTTGAAACTTACATGAAGTGTACGTCAAAGGCAAGACCTATTTCCAAAGAAACGTGTATATAATGGTTTTGTTTTACATATAAAGATGCTGAACTTTATATCTTTGTCACGATCGTCGGTTTTGATACTTAATTTCACACAAGAACCTAGATCAGCAATGTTTTAGAAATGATGCGTATAATTAAAAATCGTTGACCCAATATGGTACTATTTTCTTATCTCAAACGTGTGTAGGACTATAAAATTCGCAATGGGTTTATTACATTTAAATAAGGGAAGTTATGTGATAAGTGTATTACGCCGCTTACAACAGTATAACCGTCATATCATATCGACACTTCACTTATTTATAAGCGGCCTGGGTTGGCCGAGAGCAAGACTAGAGCTCTGATGTGTCATATCCAAGGACTGTCCCACGAAAACACCATCGATCCCAGTGAAGATCGAACTCATGATCACAATTTTTTTAAACCCTTCACTATTACCACTGAGTTACACAGGATTCCATGTATTAATACGGACAAATAAAAGGTTGTATTGAAAAAGAACATGTTTCTCTTCAAATCATAAACCATTAAGGAAGTCGTTTAAGCGCTAAAGTTTTAAGTTCGTTGAGTCGGATCTCTTTAAGTATGCTGTATCACAGTAAAAACTTTGAGCTTCGCAACAAAAACAGTCACGCAGTCTGAAGCCTTACGCCAAATGGCTGAATATAAACAGTACCATACGCTTTTGTCCTTAACTCTTTACAGCACAGCTACGTCTTTCAACGACCCTGACAAAACGAGTCTTTTGAAAACACAAATAGCAGCCGATGACCGACAGGGTCCGTATTCACCATCTTTAGTTTCATCCCTGGTCTTCTTCTAGATTCAGTAAGTAACACAACTTCAGATTGACCAATCCATTTGGTTTAGCCTATCAGAAGTTGTGTTACTTTTAAATTTAGAAAATTCTTGGGAACAAGCCTAAAAAAGATCTTAAGAATGCTTGGTGAATACGGACCTAGTTATGTGAAAACAAAAGTTACCTCATAGTATGCCATAAAACCATCTTCCTTTGTGTAATTTCCCATTCGCCCAGCACCAATAGAATTCACTCCCAGCCCATTGTTCATTGGGTTTTCCAGTTTAAAGCTTCTTCCGTAAAAACCAAGACCGACTATAAGTTTGTGCTTTGGGGCGCCCTTTCTCGACCAATAGTTAAGAGCCCACTCCTGAAAAGGGTACCATGAAAATATTTACAAACACGACAACTGTAAGGTCGGGTAGACCTGTTCAAGCATATATGTAAAATCTCAGTTTAAATTTTTGGAAAATCTTCATTCTTTTCCATCCTTTTATTTTTCCTACCTTTGATTTGAATCTTTACCTACCCATCCCGCGTCTTTAGGCAGCAAAGAAACGAAAGCTTTCGAAAACTTTGTCGGAAAAGCAGAAAATTCTGGTACACTAGCGGATGATATCAAAGATAAATCCAACTATTTGAGTCACATTATACTTATTTTACCTGCAAATTCTTTTAAATATGAATTCCGTATGAAAAGATATCTAGATTTTATTACTGATTTCAAATTTAGATCAATATTGACAAAATTCGGATTCATCACATACATGAGAGCAGCGCTCTGGGAAAAGGGGTTTAATGCATCTCCATGATCCATCATACCGAGAAAGTCATCACATACATGTAATTATTATCCATAAAATCCATTTAGTCTAACTACCAACTGAATCTGGAGGTAGAATGGTCCTTGGACATGCAGAAATTTACAAATAACAAACAATTTGGAGTACCGGACTGCATAGGCAGACCTTTTGCAGATGCAATAAATCCCCTTTTCAAAAATCCTGGCCCATTACTTACTGAAAGAAGAAGACATTTAAATATTTCAAGATCCGGTAGAATGTGTAGAAATTAGTCTTAGATATAACCGAAAACGGTTTCGCTTTTTAATGATAAATATCCAATTTTTTAGGACCTCAAGAACAAATAAATTTAACTGTACCGGCGTTCAAACCTTTACTTATCTAAGGTTTAAAACCTTTTGCTACGGACGATTTGAATTATTTCTTCTTCGTGTTCAAGTCATATTATCTTGTTCAGCAAATTCATGTTTCTGATTTCTTACATGGTTGTCTTTTGCTATGAAAATCACGAATGTTGTTGTATTGTATTGAACGGTATTGTGTTGAGCTGTATCTGGTCATGAGGGTGGTCCAAGAAAATTAAGGCGTGCACAGTCGCCAAAAAACATGTTTAGCTCAAAAAACAACTAGGTATATCTGAACCAATCGAAATCTATTTGATGTCATATCTAGCATCAAAAGACCTACTATATTCATGTTCACGTCCGGTCCAGTTTCGCTGCGTCTTGGAAACAAAGGGCTGTTGTGACCAGTTTTAGGCTCCCATGATCCGTGCAGATCATAGGTCATGACATTGATAAAGTCTAGACTCCTGAAAATAGTTGATATAATGGAAGCATTTTTAAAATCACTGAGCAGAAGCATTCATGGCTTTAAAACATTATCATTTTTCACTTCTGTCTGTCTTTTTTTTTGTGCTCATTAGAATTGTCTCTTTGATGTTGCAGTGATAAAACACCAGGCTATTGAAAACGTTTCGGACAACAGACTTGTGTTGAAATGCAGCAATTCACGTATATAGCATTGCTTTTCTATTTTCCCGATGACTTGAAGTATTCAAATGGCTAAAAGCAATATTTCCCTGCTAAATTCTAAGTTTTGGGTACCAATTCGAATACTCTCCTTATTCCTACATCAATTTATCCGTAACTTAGACTTTTATACCAGAACTAAAAGACAAGTACATTGACACAGACAACATGACACATTATAGCACCTGTATTCCATAAAAATATAACTACTTGCTAACGACAGTAGCACCAAAATAACGCATTATTATGGGCTAGAATCTGAACGATCTAATTAAAGTGTCATAAAGTTTCCATGTATTAGACCATGCAAGGAGTATTTCATACTGTTGGGGCAAAGTAATGAGCATTGTAAATAACTTATTTAAGGTAGATTTCGTAAGATAACTTTATCTAAGCAATTATCAGCAAATGCGTTTCTTAAATTGCTTCTCTATTTTCAGCCTAGTGAAAGCTCCCGACCTATCCAATTAAGTCTTTACAAGACGGCAAAAGACGACAACGTTTTAGACTCACTAGTACCGAAAACGTTTGCAGACGACAAAACAAATGTGTCGGGAATGACTGAATTCGTCTTCTGTAGAGCAGAAAAGTGTATGGGTAAAGGCGAAAATGCCGGCTACCATCGTTTTCTCCTCATCAAACAGTGCTTTCAAAATTCGTCTTGAATGAATCACAACTCAAAAGTGCGAGTGTAAGGCTTTCCCTACGTTATCATTTTGTGCTTTATACTTTTCCTCCCACACCATTTTTCCACAGTTTCATTATCTCAAAATAGATTTTGATATTCATTAATGTTTTTTCTTGGTCATATATCTTTTTTTTTTGACATAACAATTATACATGTACCAAGCCATGAAAAACACACTAATATTCAAATCGATCAATTTTCTATTAACTGATACCCAGGTCAATTAAAATAAGTATTTACTATTTTTGATACTAGGATTATGTTATTTGGTCGACCCGTTTTCTTCCCAAGTGACAATAAATGAGCCACGATTTGTGAAAAGGGGGCTTAATGCATCTGCGAAAAGTCTCGACCCAGGTCAGCCTGCTCGAAACTCTTCGCTATTGGTCAATTTTCTGTGTGTTCAAGGACCAGGCTCCCTCATGATTCAGTCGGTTGTTTAAGAAAGTGGCTATTATTGATCCAGATGACTTGCTTGGTATTATGCATTGCGGAGATGCATTAAGCCCCACTTAGCCAAAGTATGTCTAAAATACTTTTGCAGAGGGTGTACATCAAAGTTTAACTGCAGAGAACTGCAGTCTGACACTCGTTCTACATTATCAGATTAAACGGCAAAAATGACTGATGTATTTCAATAATAACGTTTTTTATGTTTGGGAAACCCCAACAATTACTGAAGAGTGAGCAAGCTCTATGAAGTTTGATCTTGATCTAGACTCCTGAATGTATACCATCTGCGAAATTATTTGAGCGGCGTTCTGGGAAAAAGGGGTTTAATGCATCTTCGTGATGAATTTATACCAAGGATGTCGTCTGTCAAAAATCCAGCTATACTAAGAGGTAGAATAGTCCTTTGACATGCAGAAAATTTAACAAAACCAAAACCTTTCGAACCAGGTCTGAGCAGGTTGACCTGGCTCAATACTTTTTGCAAACGTATTAAACCCCCTTTTCACAAAGCATGGATCAGTTTGATTTGCCGTTGGCTTCCCTAAGGCAGTATGAGAACCTATCAGTAAAGATTACCTTGCGACCTTTGGAATGTCGAATCCAGAGTCGATGTTTTCCTGTCCTGCCGGCACTGCGGCAGACAAAATAAGTTTGGGGCGGCCTGTATGGTAAGCATCCTGTTCGAAAGCTGTAGCCAAATCCTGTGGAAAAATTGAAATGTTAATATATTAATATATCTTACTAGTGAGGAAATCCTGTCAAAAAATAAACAAACACACAAGAAAATACTTTCCTTGTCGTATATATATATTTTTTTTCTTTGTTTTGAATGCCTATGCTGACGAAGAACTTAGACTTGTGACGACTGTGAAGTTCAAGATCAGATCAAGATAAAAAATTAAACAAGCACACAAGAAATTGGTTTCCTTGTCGTATATATATTTTTTTTTCTTTGTCTTAAATACCTATGCTGACGAAGTGAGGACTGTGAAGTTTAAGATCAGACAACAACGCAAAGAATATACAGTCCAATCTTGGATCTGCAATGTCCTATTTTTGTGGGCGTTTTTGTCAATCGGCCACGTCACCCTTTTCTTATTAAAAAAAACATTGTTTCATCCATACAGCATCTTAGTAGATTAAATAAACCTTACAGCTAATAGGGACCCCCCCCTCCCAATTTTTATTTCAAATAGTATTTTTGACGGCACTCTTACCGTATCAGACAACAAGGACACAATAATCAAACTGCACGTTCTGTGCAGACTGGCCTTTATCTAAGCTGTCCGCAAAAGCACTTTAAGTCGCGTATTGCAGCCTAAAGCCTAAAACAATTGCTATTGGGTAATTACTTTGAGCAGTAGCACAAAATTTTGTTTGTCTTCCGGCCTTCCTCCTCGTTGTGTTGGGTACTCCCAATCTATATCTAGCCCATCGAAGTTCCTCTCTCTCAGATAGTGCTGTGTATGGTTAACGAACTCTTGTCTGGATTGCGCCGTGAACGCCATGTTACTGAACGGTAAACTGCCGGCATTCCATCCACCGACGGCGAGCAAGGTCTTCAGATGTGGATGTTGTTTCTTGAGATTGTTGATTTTAGCATACCTGTAGTTTGACAATTAATTAAATCATTTACTACTGCAGACGACAATTTACGATTTATAGCAGACCGTTATTTTGATACCATTGTAGGGAAAGGGGATATCCCAATGCGAGTCAGCTACGAATTGTCTGCACAATACAACTCTCCAAACAGATAATCGTGGTTTAGCTGTGGTTTGTGCTGTTTGGAGTACTTGAAATAAAGAAATCATATGCACGCTTCTTCGGAACTAGTTTTTTTTCACAAATACACACTATTGTCAAAGTTTCCTAGGTCATTACTAGTCATGCATATGACCCATTCTCTTTGAGATGGGGTTTAATGCGAGTGTAAAAAGAATCGACTCAGGTCAGCCTACGCAGCACGTGCAGGCTGACCTGGTCGTTACTTTTTGCCACTAGTTAATTTCCTGCATGTCAAAGGACTTTCTACTTCAGGATCTAGCTGGTTGCTAGACAACATGGATTTTATGGATCCATAATTATGTGATGGCTTACTTGGTATCATGCATCATGAAGATGCATTAAACCTCCTTTTACAGGAGCATGACCCATATATAGATTATGCATAGCTTTAAATATCATATCTGTTATTCTTAAGATACGGTTTTGTGATAAAAAATGAAACTTGTCCTACTTTAACGTTGATATTGTGACCATTGTATGCACACAATAAAAATCCATAAACAACAACACAGAACGGGTACAATGATTTTCAGAGTTATTGTATATGCATATCTAGAAAGTTAAATTATCATCATTTATGCTTATTTGTCTTTAACATATTTTCTATCGATATACCTCTTTGTTAACCCTTATTAAGTGACATGTTATCGCCATTATACTATAGCCATAGAGATAAAATAATTATTTAGTTAATATCGTCAAGAAAAGTGTTATCAAGCTCGTCAAAGGCTTTCCTAATATCACTGTTCTGGACTCATATGATAAAACTTTATCTCACTTGTCAACTTATATCAAATCTAATATATGTTTTTACGTAAAGTTCGAAAACAGAAAAAGTCTGTCTTGCCTCTCACGTGAAATTTGCCTTGCTTTATGGGTATCCCAATAGGTTGTCCTTTTGTGAAGTTTTTTGAAAGTGAAGGGTTAATGAAGGCAAATTTAACTGATTTCAGAAAATCTCATTTTCGAGAATCAAACTTGTATTTGTAACACTTCATACGTGTTACGGCATGTGTTTTCCCAGTTATTTTTAATAGAAGTGGGATTGATTTTTTAAAACAATAAGAGTATCCTTTCTCTGGACGTGATTAGTTAAATATAAATGCAATCTATTTTCTGTTATTTTTAGAAAAAAACGAATACTTGATTTTTAAAGAAGATACATGAATCGGTAGATATTTGTTTGTACTTGCACCTGTGATGACATGTGTTGTATTCTTTTTTATCAGTTTAAAAATCTACTTGTGGATAGGTATAGTGCTACAAAGCTCCCATTCGCAATTTCAAACGCTGTGTCCGAATAAATGGGAATTTACAGCACTTGTAACAGTTTTCAAATATTTCACGGTGACAGCTCACTTATTCATGCGTTTCCTAAGTTTTACCAGTACTTGTATGGAACTTGGCAGTGCTTTGTGTTTGGAACACTCTAAGGAAACCAGTAGCAGGGTACCCGAATTGCGGTTCAAAGCTTTGCCACTTTACCGAACTATAAAATTTAACCTTTTACCGCACAATTCCGAGTTTTAACGACCCCGAGGAAAAAGCCTTTTGAAAACATTGTGGGAAAAGGAGAAAATGCTGGTAACCAGCATTTTCTTTTTTTCACATAATGTTTCCTACTCTCTCATAGATTGAAATCATCATTTTTTGTGACTTTTAATTTGTCGTCTGCAAATGCTTTGAATCTGGACAACGGTTTAAAATTTTGTCGTTTGGTAAAGAGTTAAGACTTATCCAAATTAAAGGCTTTTGCAGAGGACAAGTCTGATGCCACTCAAATAGCTGAATTTCTCTCTGAAGGGGAAACAAAACACATTGAGAAAAGCAGAGAATGCTTACTACGAGTATTTCTTTCCTCTCTCACAATAATTTCTAAATCTTTTCATTTCATCAGTTTATGTTAACACACAGAGATGTTTTGCTAACGCTGTCGGTGCTATAAGAAAACATGGACGACATAGATTAAGACCAGACTGCACAGAATGTGCAGTCTGATCTTGGATCTATACCACCCTCTTGTCAAGTCAAACCTATAACGAAAACAATCTTTTAAACTTTCACTGGATTGTAATTTCAGCTGTCAAAAATATCGAGTGTATATGAGCAATGATCTCTGAAAAGGGGGCTAAATGCATCAGCGAATTTTTTTCTTTCCGGATCAACCTGCACAGTCCGCATGAACAAGTGAAAAATCTTCGTCACGCCACTTTATGAACCTTTACCACACACTCCCAATGTTGAAATGACCCTAAAGAGCAGATGTTTTAAAAACATTGTTGGACAAGGAAAAAGTGCTGGTAACCAGCATTTTTTTTTTCCTTTTACTGCAAAATTTTCTACCCAGTCAAAAAACTTCTGTATGATTGCATCACGTTCAATATTTATGGTCTGCAGATGCTGTCAGTTTGGAAAAGTCTGGAATTCATCCTTTTGGTAACGGGTTAAGCGCTAAGACATTGATATCTGACTCAAATTTAAAGCTTACAGCCCTGTTCTGGAAAACACATCGTAAAAACAGGGATAGGCATTAAACAAATAAGTTATGCTCTTTGAAAAGGGGCCTTAATGCATCTCCGTAATGCATTAACCAAACAAGTCAATAGATAATTATGGATCAATAATGGCATGTTTACCATAAGGTAGACTGGTCCTTGCACATACAGAAAATTGACCAATGGCGAAAAGTTTCGGCCCAGGTCAGCCTACGCGGACTGCGCGGGCTCATCTGGGTCGATACTTTTCGCAGATACATTAAGTCCCCTTTTCAAAAAGCACGGCTCAATAAATATGAGCCATGCTCTGTGAATAGGATGTTAAATGCATCTTCAAAAAGCAGTCCGCGAAGGCTTCTCTAGGTCGAAACATTTTGCTATTGGTCAATTTTCTGCATGTCAAAGGATCATTTACCTAATGATTCAGTTGGTTGTTAGACAAAATTAATTTTGAGGACCAGAAATTATGTGTTGATATGCTGGATATAATGGATCACGGAGATGCATTAAACCCCCTTTTCCCTGAGCATGACTCATATGTATTCAAAAAAGTTTAAAAAAAAAATCGTCACGAGCAATGACCCCTTCGGCAAGCACGTTTTTAATATTAGTATCCTGAAGAGCAAAAGAAAGTCATGAGTGTGGAAATGGTAATGCGATACAAAAATCTGACACTAATCATTTACCTTATTTGACACTTTCTTGCTGTAATATATATGCAGAATGTTAATAACATTACGAGATAGTAATTGAAATTGAAAAAGAAAAGATTCATCTCTTTCGGTGACGATATAGGGATATAAATGAGTTTGCACTGTACAAGATAGTACCTTATTTTGTAACAGGTAATACATAATATCCTCGATTTTAAATGTCGAACCTAATTAGATTTTTTTCGTTCTGTCTTTACATTTTCGATAAATGGGACATACGTAAATCAGCATTTGAGAAATAATTTCATACGAGTCTAAAAAAAAACTTATTAAGCCAGCCTTTGCGAGCTTCATAACATTTTTTTCTCGAAAGGTTTGATAAAGTTTTTTTTTTTCTGAAAAGCCATTGAATGTCATAATCTTTTTATCACATATATACGATAGTATTTACGTTGGCATTTGAGATGAAATGTTATCAAGCGAGCCTTGACAAATATTATTAATCGAGCCTATAGCGAGATAAATACTTTTTTTTAAATAAATGAGTTTAATAATAGACTCTGTTCTGTCGAAAGAAAGCCAACAGATGACTTTTTTTGTTTTTAAATCAAGCAAAGTTATAATCACAGATTGTAGGTCAGAATATGCGAAGTCATACACGTCACGTAAGAATTTCCATAAGTAAAACCTCTGAAAAAAAGTATAAGATGACGTTACAGATGACGTTACATTCTGATTAGCCTACCACAGACATGTGTAAGATATACGGAATATTATACTGTGATAACTTTCCTGGTGTTCGTATCTAATTCGAGCAGCAGGAAGAAAATTTGATATCGCGCGAGACCGAAGGTCGGGCGAGATGTCAAAATTTTCTTTTACAGCGAGAACTAATGTATAGGGATGCTTAAGACAGCAAGAAGGAGAGGTGCATTTAGGAATTATAACTCTAGCTTACTCCATCTATTTTCAGTGATCTCCTATGTTGGTGAAATCTTGGGCAGGCCATAACTCTTTAACCAGTAGAGTTATTTAATGGTAGTTAGTAGAGCTGCTAAGAACATGAAAAAAAGGGGTGTCTCGATATATAAGGATAACTCTGACCTAAATGTTGGAGTTATCCCCCTTAATTATAGTTTTTATGCAGATTATCAGCAGTGCATGCAGCAGGCCGTATTTTTTCTCGCGATCTTCGGATTCTTTACTGAGAATCACTTACTAGTAAACACAAAATTGAGTCTCTCAGATTTATGCTTTGAGAGTTATTTATCTTTGCAGGTGCCCTTATTATGCTCCCCCCTCCCGCCATAAAATGGCAGATGGGCATATAGCGTTACCCATGTCGGGTGTGTGTGTTCTTCGAAAAGGTGGTATTCATGTTCGGCCTTTACCTTTGACGTGCATTGTTGGATTTTAAAATAATTTGGCACACAGAATAGCCATGGATGGACAACATGTGGTGAGCAAAACCATGTTGCCATCTCAAAGGTCAAGGTCACAGTGCTTGGTAATATATATATATATATATATATATATATATATATATATATGTGTGTGTGTGTGTGTGTGTGTGTGTGTGTGTGTGTGTCAATAAATATGGCTGTACATCTAGGTCCTTGTTTGAGTTTGGAACTATACCATGACTGTGACCTTTGCATGTTGCAGGGGCATCCGTGTCGGTGACACATTTCTTTTCAATTCTATTTCGATATTTTATATTGCTGCAGATTTTAGCGCTCAGAATTTCCAGCTACGAACGATTACAATTAGAGCAGAATTTACCTCCAATTAAAGGTAAATTAGAGACCATTGATATTGACATCTACTAATCTATTTCACTACTTGACTTTTAGCCTTTCATCATTGGATGAAAAACGTATTTCTCATTTTTGTAATTTTAGTCCATTAACCTGCCGGGTTATTATCGTTTTTACCATAATAAAAACTATTAATTTTGTGAAGCTTTTCGGCATTAAATGGAACTTATATGGCCGAAACTGTCAAAACAAATATAACGAAGAATCAGATAGCATGTATGCAGGTTGGTCTTCGTTTATATTCTGTGCAGCACAGAACGTTTGGCAAAGGTTTGAAGACGATTACGCATAAATCTGTGAGTCTTCACCCGATGCCATTTAAACTAACAGTGATATAGCATATTCAGTTTTACTCTCATGAATGAATCGCTTATGTCAAATAATTTTGTAGGCAAAAAAATAAGATGGACTTTTAAACAAGTCCTGATCCTTTTGGATTTAAACCGAAATCTTCATTGTATAATTTCCGACAAAATACTTTGAATCTCACTCAGCCAGCAGTTTTTGAAAGCGTCTAGATGTTTACAACATTTTGTTTAATGCAACTCTGGGCCGTTTTTTTTTTTCTTTTGTTCTCGATCACACTCGTTGGTGGCTCATGACCTTTGAGTTGGTCTAATAGGTGTTACTACGTTCATTGGTTTAACTCAATGTATTTATAAATCGGTTAACAATAACAGTTTCTAGAACATACACACATTGCGAAGTATATGTTTCGTTTATTTTTCCCCGAAAATATTCTTATTTGCATGAAAGAAATAAATGATCAAATCAAAACATCTTCGAATTTTCGATTTTCCTTTTTTTGTGACATCATTCACACTTATCCTACCGTTTGGAACCATAGGCGTATTTTGCGGAGAGTATAAAGCAAGTTCAGCCTACACATACGTGTAGGCTGATCTTGCTCGCCACTCTCCACTGCTTTATCAGTGATTTCTGGTCATATAAACCCTGCTCAGTGCCAATAATCTTAGCGGAGCCTGTCTCTGTAATCATCAACAAATTAAATTCGGCGGGATAAGGGTTAAAGTTCGAGAAACTATTTCTCACATACGGGTTACTAGATGTCATTTCTTGATTCCTCCAGGAATTCAAGTGTAGAAGTTTCCCTTAATGTACATATGCACAAACTCCCCTTTATTTGTAAGCTATTTCAAATTGATATAGATAGGCAAAATACCACAAACATGGGCAAGTTTTTTATTACTCGCCAGAGCTTACTTACAATTACAAGCAGAGAAGACAGACAGACAGACAGATACTTCATATGCATATTTCCCGGATTTTTCCAGTACCGAGCTGTATCGCTGGAATGACTTGTCTAAGGACAATACTACTCTGCCAGCGCCGCCATTGGGGTGCCAATCAGGACTTACGTAGTGATGAATGACAGGGACACGTTGATGAGGTGCAGGAAGATGTAGTAGGTAAAATATGTATATAAATACAAGTAAACACGTACATTCCAATGGACCACATCGTTCTATCATCGTTGGACTCGTATGCTGTCAGTTTGTTTCCGTCGAGTTTGGCGAAAGCGTAGATAATGTGGGAACACAATGCTGGGTTCACATTTTCAGGGACGAACTTGCCCCCATCTGGACGGTATTGAGACCAGTTGGT
The DNA here is from genome assembly GCA_945859785.2 of Tridacna gigas. Lineage (NCBI taxonomy): Eukaryota > Metazoa > Mollusca > Bivalvia > Cardiida > Cardiidae > Tridacna > Tridacna gigas. Next base: position 41,562,697 of record OX244030.2, on the reverse strand, counting down.
GTAATAACAAACTCGTAAAAAACACGCCGCTGTAAAGATAAGACATTAACTCTTTAAATGCCAAATATCAAAATTCTATTTCTTTCAACCTGTGAAAAACACAGGTTCGATTCTTACGACTAGCCAGTTAAAATAAGAATTTCTTTCGGATGAGACATTAAATTTAGGTCTCGTGTGACGGTGCTATACATCAAGCACGTTAAAGAACCAGGTGTAAGTTACGATAGGTTTCATCCTGTATCTTTCACTAGCCCCCGTGAAAAAGCTTAAAGCCCTCTGAGGGCGTCGCTCATATCTCGACCGATGGCCACAGTAGATAAACGGAAAATCAATCAATCACGACTGAAAAAAATCTGCTAAACCTCGGACATTTATTAGTCTTATAGGCTTTACTAATCAAACGGCTCTGATCTTGATCAAGCTGTCTGCCCCGTGGAAAGGCTTACAGTCCTCTGAGGGCGTCGCTCATATTTCGGCATATTAGTCTTACAGGCTCTACTAATCAAATGGCTTTGATCTTGATCAAACTGTCTGCAAAAGCCAATATTTTTGCCTCAGGTGCGTTAAAGGTGAATCGAAAAATTGGCAACACCGAGAAACGTTCGATGTCTCAAATACTACTATGACGATTACATATTCAAAGTATCTGTCCGGATAATCGTGTTATAGACGAAAAATGAGAGAATCTAAACACTGTTCCGGCTAATACTGCTGTTACAGGCTTGCCCTTTCCTCAATAGATTGCTGTTAACTTTTAATTCATGACAGGATTTAAGTTATTTACCCTTAACCCTTTACCAGACGACAAAATGTTAGCCTTATCCAAATTAAAAACATTTGCAGACGACAATTTGGTGCAATTTTTTTTTGTTAGGTTGGAAAACACTGTGGGAAAAGGAGAAAATGCTGGTTACCAGCATTTAATCCTTTTCCTACAACGTTTTCAAAAGGATTCTTTCCCAGGGTCGTTCAAAGGCAGCATTGTGCGCTAAACGATTAAACTGCTAATTTAAGTCAAATGGACATTCCTATACGATTTCCAAAACACAGTTATCAGTTTCAGATGATCTTTTAGCTAGAAAAAAATTCGTTGAATCGGGAAGAAGTGTAGATTCAATATAAAACTTATCTTGATCTACATTGTCCATAAAAGCACATCGAGTCGTGCGAAGCAGCCCAGGGACAATATATATATATATATATATATATATATATATATATATATATACCCCCCCTTTTTTTTAAGGGAGAAAACTACGACCCAATCTATTACATTAAAGCACGAGTAGTTTTCCTTTAAAAAAAAATGTGGGTGTGTGTCTGGGTGCATTTCAATTACTTCGTGAAAATAACATAAAACTCACCGAATCTAATAAATGTTAGAAGAAAAACTGTTATGACCTGACCAATCTTCATCATACAGAAGCCTTTGTCCTGAAATTGAACAACGGAAAAACATGCAAGTGATACGCTAACGCTAACGCCGCATACTCAACAATGATTTACTTGCCGGTTTCGCGACATTGGAAGAAAAAAAAAAGTGAGAATTTCAGGTTAGAGCCTTCGAAAAAATACTCTACGGCTAAGTTTCTTCCAGATATATTTTGGCTTATATTCTGTGTTACCTCTGCTGTCCTTTGCAAAAAATGTCGACCTGGATCAGCAGCGCACGTGCACGCTAATCGTGGTCTATACATTCTTTAACATGAAGATTTACCAGAGACCATTCGAAAAACAACAAGAAAAAAAATTAGTCTGTAAAATGGTAGATTCTTGATTCGATTTTTGAAATGTTTATTCATTCTCTGCCATGGGCGACCTACAGAATTTTTGCCAACAGCGTAATACAAGATCAGATTGCACAAACGTGCAATCTGACCGTTGACCTACACCGTCCACTACTTCTTTTGTAAACGATGGTCATAATACATCATCAATGAGACCGACATTTTATGTTGGGCCGTCGAAAAAGGATTCATTTATTTGGCAATGATAGATTTAGACATAGCTGACAGACTGACAATATATTTTACAACCACCATGATATGAGCCATGCTTTGGCAAAAGGGGGCTTCATGCATCTACGTGATGCATGATATGAAGCAAGTCATCACATCATCATGGATCCATAAAATCCTTTTTGTCAAACAATCGACTGAATTATGGTGTAAACTTGTCCTTTGACATATAGAAAATTGACCGACAGTTTCGGCCAAGGTCAGCCTGTGCATCCTGCGCAGGCTGACATGGGACGATATTTTTCGAAGATACATTAAGTCCCTTTTTCACAGAGTAAGGCTCATATGTTTGAAGTGGCGCAATGATCATGTCAAAAAAGCATAGAGATCATCGATGTGCGTAAAAGTAAATTAAAATTTTACACATATGGCGTTAAAAACTGTTTATTAACGTATATGACTACTTAATTGTTCTGTTGCCGAATATAGACAATCCAATTCTTTCGACGGCTGAGAATACAATCCACTAAAATTCAGAAAGAACTGACCAAAAAAGCAGACGGTATAGATCCAAGATCAGACTGCACTTTCTGTGCTGTATGATCTTGACATATGTAGCCCGCAAAAGTCCCCCCCCCCACCTTTGTTTCGCATATGTTAATATTCATGGCTATGTATAACACGTATGTTGGTCTGCTCTGTAACTGAAAATTGTTGTCATGTTCAAATATTCTTTTCTATTCTGTTGTAGTTAACCAACGCAGGGGTGAAAAGGCTGTCTTCAAGAATAAGAAACAATTTATTTCTTTTTCTGAATTTGCAGCTTGAGTGCACACCCTGCCCCTTTATTCCCCCACCGTCTAAGAAAATAACAAAGTAATATGTCTGTCTGTCTGTCCGTCCGTCCGTCCGTCCGTCCGTCTGTCTTGCCAGAATGAAAACTTCACACAGTCTACAAACTTTCCAGAGGTGTGCAACAGATTGGTATTTTTTTAAAAAGAAATTCAACGCTGCTTTGATTGATATATCAGCTTTTCACAGAGGAATGTACTCGTTTACATCTACCTTGGGTTTCACATGTACCATCCGTGTCCGGAAGCTCAGTTGGTGCCGTACAGGACTTGAAACTAGCGGGTCGCGGGTTCGAATCCCTAGCATGACCATTCTTTTTTCAAGGATTTATGATGGTCATTACTACAGAATTCATTTATTTCTCACCACCGATCATTCATTCTACAATGGTTTTATGGAAAAGCAGCCAGTGGCTTGAGAAGAAATATTGTGCAAAGTACTGTTTAAAGGAACTCAAAGAAAGCATGGGTACTTGCACTGACCGATATAAATGAAAAAATGTTGAACACGGCGTTAAACCCCATACAGACAGAAAAATAACTTGTACCATTACTAGACCCTGTTGTTACCGACCCAAGGATAACTTCTTTTGTGTTATAGCCGAGTTTAAATTTTATTCCATTTATGTCACGAAGACCTGGGCAGCTATCCATGTATTTCTGGTGTTCCTTTAAGAATATTACAGAGACACTTTCAAGGCACTGGTAACTTTCTCATAATGGTGGATTTCCTGTACATAGGACTGCGCAGGCTGACATTGATCGATACTTTTTGCACATGCATTAAGTCCCCCCCTCTTTTTTTTTACAGAGCATTGTGTCATCTACACTCTCCACAGCGTCACCAACAGTAAATTCTCTATGAGGTTATTAGGAAAATAAAACCTACAGTAACCCTGCTCTACAAGAGCAGATTAACCCTTAGAGCGCCGAATAAACCTATCAGACAATTTCGACCTAGAAATACGACCAAAAATATTGCAATCTCATGGTTCCTTTTGTCTACAGTGTTTCAGAAAAACGGACAGTGCATATAAAAGATCAGGCTTCACGTTTTGTGTAATCTTATCTTGATCTACACTGGTTTCAAATGCAACTATAGTCGAGAAAGGCTCTTTATGTGTTAAAAGAACGCCAACTCCTTATTTTAACAACATGGTTGAATTTAGTACTACAGCAGTTAACGCCCTTTCACGTAACATACACATATTAATTACGTAGTTATTATCATTATTATAAATATGAATAAAGGTTTTATTACACAAATGACTGACACAAAGATATAGGCGTGAGTGTGATTGACAGCTGGAACAAAGGCTGATGACAAGTCAACGTGACGGATAAAATCTGTATACATGAAGTACCAGTATATCTTCACGTGAGACACCGTGCGGGATCCCTTTTATGGGTATGCTGTTCGTGAACAGTGCTCTTGCAAAATGTGGTTTAATGCATCTCCGTGACGCATGATACTAAGCAAGTAATCACATAATTATACATCCATGAAATCCATTTTGAATAACAACCGCCTGAATCATGAGGTACATGGTCCTTTGTTATGCAGAAAATTGAGCAGTTGACAAATAGCAAAAGGTTTCGACTCAGGTCAGCCTGAGCAGGTCTCCTATTCACAGACCATGGCTCAAATTTAAAGTTAAAGAATTACATGATCTTAACAGAAAATTACTTGGAGGAGACGCACCTCGGTCCGTAGATCTCGGATTCTATAACTATTATCATGCGATTAATTCACCCTCTTCATTTTTAAACATCAGTATCATCACGATCATCAATATCAGCGTTTGAACACTTGGCTTGATTTGTTACCTTTACAAAGTAAATATATTATCATAACTATTATTATTACTATTATCATTATTATTATCATTTGTATATGAGTGGCACACTGGGAAAAAGGGGGCATAATGCACATCCGTAAATGCATTATCCCAACCAAGTCGTCGTATTGTATGGAGCGATTTTGTATGAAAAACCGACTGAATCATTGGGTAGAGTGGCCCTTTGACATGCAGAAAAGTTTCTACCCAGGTCAGCCAGCGGGGATTGTGCAAACTGACATGGGTCGATGCATTTTGTAGATGTGTTACAGCACTTTTTTTGCACAGAACATAACGCTTGGGGTTGGTCGAAAAAAAAAATAGACAATATCTAATAACCCTCTACGCCATTTCCAAGTGTATTGCAGTTGTATCACAACGAAAGCTTACATGTAGTTATTCGCTTTTATTCTACATTTCGCCAATACCACACAGGAACTTTGCAATACGTAGTCCTAGAACAGAGCTCTGTGACCGGCGACACCACAGGGGATCGACCTTGGATTTCCTGATACAAACACAACATTTTAACCCTTATCCTGCTACATAAGTGGAATGAAACTTTCAAGCCGATCGTAAAAACCAAGATTTTGTAATTTAAAAAGTTGTTTTTGGAGAAAGATAATTCCCTCTTCATCGGGCAGTGTAGATCCAAGATCAGACTGCACGTTCTGTGCAGTCTGATATTGATGTACACTGTCCGCAAACGGTCCTTGAGTCGCTTTTAGCAGCCTGAGAGTTAATAATTGCGTCACGGATAAACTGTGCGACGATGTGTGTTAACTGTTTTGTCTTTGAAATCATCAAATGTTCTAGGTTTCTTACAGCAGTTCCTCTGTAAGTACATTTATTCTCTGATGTTTAGTGGTACATATGAAGCCATACGTTAATACTTTAATATAAACTCTAACCCCTTACCACATAATCCCATGTTTCACCGACCCTGAGGAAGAAAGACACTGTGGGAAAAGGAGAAAATGATAGAAATCAGCATTTTCTCATTTTCCTTCAATGTTTTCTACTCTTTCAGAGGTCACAGAGAGATAGACAGAGACAGACACAAAGAAGCATGCACATCTAGATAAATAAAGCATAATAATTTAAGAAAAAAAGGGCAACACGGATTTCTGTATCATAATGTTTGATCCCCACATTTGATCGTATATTATAAAGTGAAAGTTCTATTAAGTTATCGCAGGATACTTTCGATAAATGTTTCAAAATTATCTTTTTTACTCACGTAAATTCAACCTTAAATTTCCAAAATTGTGTCAAAAGTTAGTATCCCATGGTTTACAGAACCAAATCTGTGTCAAGCCTGATCAATCTAACACGAATGACCGACGTCAAATGCATGACTGTCAGTGTGACGAGTTCAAACCAAGAGGACAACATTATAATGAAACAATGACAAGAACAATAAGAGGGGCAGTTTATTCTCAATAAACCTGTCATTAGAAGAGAGAGGACTACGTGAAAATTCCTATATTACAAATAACTTTTTGTTTTTATCTGTCCCAGGACGAGAAATATTGATTACTTTACTTGCTAAAGAGAGTAAATCTTGTAAAAGTGACGGTAGGCACATCAGCAAGCATCATATAACACATTTCTGGGTTCTACTTTTCGTGCATCAGTTGACAGATAAGACATGTCTGAATGAGTCCTTTACAGCATACTCGCATTATACAATCTTGTTCACACGTCGCCATTCTGAAATGGATACCGTACATATGCAATCATTTTAACACACAATTTTGAATCAAGGTGAAGCGCCCTAGCCATCTCTGTTCCAAATTGCTTGATTTTTGTCGTGTGTTTTGAATTTCATGAAGGGTATGAGTCTAAAAGACCTTTTAATATGAACTTTGCGGCATCCTATAGGTTGACGCATATGAATACGTAACAAGTCACCTAGCTAATTAATTCCAAGAAAGGGTTAGACACGGGACATGCATATATTAAGACATATGCATGAGGTTAAACAAGGTGAGTCATTTAAGAAGCTCAGTGACAAATACGTTGTATACAACACATAAAAGTGCTAGGAATACTTTGGTACATAGTTTATGTTACAGTTGCAGTATTGTTTGATTTTATGTACATTTCAATCAATAATTCCTTTAAGATGAAGACAAAAGTTGTGGCAATTTTATGGTGTTTTACTGTATTTTTGGAATCCAAGAATGATGATCATTATAATGAGCAATGCTCTAACAATAGGAGGCTTAATGCATCTCCGTAATGCATGATACCTAGCAAGTAATCACTTAATCATTGGTCCATAAAATCCATTTTGTCGTACAACCGAATGAATCATGAGGTAGACTGGTCCTTTGACATCCAGAAAATTGACAACAGCAAAAAAGTTCGGCCAAAGGTCAGCCTGCACCGACCGCGCAGTATGACCTGTGTCAATATTTTTTGCAGATACATTAAGCCCCTTTTCATAGAGGATAGCCCAAATATTGAAGATACTGCCACGGACGTGCCGTCTGACAGATGATCCATGTTCTTGAAATAGCCATGGCTCTACACGGTGATAATTGTGTGGTTCGCGCCAAAGGCCATGCCAACATCACGATGTGGTACAATAATCCCTAACTCCACCATCTCAACTGTCCTAAACATCACCACAGTGTAGGACCGGAAGTGTGCATTGTATGTGACTTTGGATTCTGTACAGTGAAGGTCTGCCACTTGGGTGTTAAAAATTGTGTTCACACGGTAAGTCAAGCTGGTGTTTTTTCATTTATTTTGAGACTTATTATAAAATATTCATATCCAGTTATTTGTATGTTATGTATAGACCATATCAGGAACACGTATATGTATGTGAGTAGTGAACCTTCCTGAGAGCAAAGGGGATGCTTTGATCAGTTGACCGTGCTAAAAATACAAATTATTTTGTCCCAAAACAATCCCATTTATTCGATTACTCAGCGTTAAAAATCTGTTTTCTCAACGAAAAATGTATAAACAGTGTCTTTATTCACATTTTTGTGAAAATATGTCAAGCCTTGGTAACAAAGTCGACTTCAGTCTTCCTTATCCTTCATTTGAAATGTCACGTTGAGCAGTCCCTTGAGATTTATTAACCGCTTACAAGGGACAACGTGTCGGATTCCCAGGTCAAATAAAATGCATACTTCCGGTCCTACACCAGGATCTCTCCTTCCGATAAATGCTTTCTTTCATTTTTGGTTGGCCATATTTCATTGATAAAATTTTAGCCTGTCGAGGTGACTAGAAGACTGAATACCCAACAAATGTCAGGTACATGTACGTTGTGTTCCAAACTACCATAAAAAACAACAATACAAAGTGAGGGTTAATCATTTTCAGAACACGGAGAAATGTTTTCCCCACTCATAAAAGCTGTGTTTTCCGATGACCATCCCTGTACGTCCGTGAACCATTGATGATATCGTATCGCCCTTTAACAGTTTCAGCGCGAATTGTATAAACTCGACCGCTGGCGACTGAAATTACAATCCACTTAAACTCAGAAAGATTTATAATCTTAAAGGCTTGGCTAAAGAAGCGGACAGTATAGATCAAAGATCAGACTGCATGTTCTGTGCAGTCTGATCTTGATCTATGCTGTCTGCAAAAGCCCCTGTTTTCGCCAATGGCGCTGATAAGGTAAAAGCTTTTAAAAAGTCATTTTTAGGATGTATATAAGCACTGTATCGTATTTAGACTGATCTTCCTGTTTTCTTACTTTTCATTATACATGTAGGTACATGTAGCCTGTTTTTGTTCCATTGTAAAATTTTCTTTCAGAGATATAACCATCGTCGAAGCAATTTTCCACGATGAGAGAGGCATGAATAAAAGCACAATGGTTTCCACCTCTCTTCGAAAAGTGTTTAGTCCGAGTCGAAATACCAACTCGCGACCCCTGGATTACCGACTGAGCTATCGGGCTCGAAATAGACGACTTTGAATGCACGATTGTAAAATATGGATGCTACACAGTAAAACAAAAAGTAAATATATTTTGAATAAATCATGTAAATGTTTCTTTTTTAACCACAAAAGGAACAACGTGGGTAAATCAGGGGTTGTCTGCAGCAATAAATTATTGCTCCTTTTTTCCTCGTTGTTAGAAATTAAAAATTGCAATATAAAAAATGTTACATTTTTCTCAAAATTCTTCTTGAGTTGAACGGGTGATCATTAAATCGAAAACGATAATGGTAGGCAATAGATCTACATTCAAGGATGAATACACGGCCAAAATTTTAGCCCTTCTCCTGTAACACCGACCAAGAATTTATTTTGCAGAGAGTGCAGACCGAAATCAGCCTTCACATACAGCACATACGAGCAATCTGATCTTGGTTTATACTCTCCGCTTCTTCGTTCTAATTATGCTTCAGTCATACTATTCAGAGCCACTTAATTGAACGAAGTATGTTTCTGCAACTGTTAACAATACGAACTGTAAAAATGGATAGGACGGGGTTAACGCTTACCACACAGTCCAGAGTTTTCACGACCCTGACGGAGAAGACATTAGAAAACATTGTGGGAAAACCAGAAAATACTGGTGACCAGCATTTTCTCCCTTTACCACGTTTTCTTTCTCGGAAAATATAAATCTTATCACATTTGATTTATCGTCTGAAGATGTTTTCAATATAGACGAGCCTCGACTTCAGTCGTCTGGTATAGAGTAAGACAACCCAGATCTAATATCTGATCTTGTGACGCATGCGTCTATTATTGGTTTGTAATCAATACTCGTACATACCCTTTGGTTTTAACTCTTTACCAAACGACAAAATTTTACACTGGACCAAATTTTAAGCATTTTGCAACCGACAAATTACTTGTTGTTAAAATTATGATCTCAGTCTTTGATAAGGGAGAAAACATTGTGAAAAAAAGGAGAAAATGCTGGCTACCAGCATTTTGTCCTTATCTGACAATGTTTTCAAATGCCTTCTCCGTCAGGGTCGTAAAATCTCGGGACTGTGTGGTAACGGGTTTAAATAGGGATTTTCTTTATTTTTTTTTCTTGTCTTCTAAACATAAGGCTCGGTGAGCGATATTGATTTTCAGTTTCTTTAAAATTCTTCTTTAAACCGATTCGATGTGCACTGAATAGTTTCTAAAGAAGCCGATCATGCGAATGGGTGAATGTTTTGTGAATGCTCGGATTTAGATATATAACAGTTATTAAATTCGTTACTCGCTTAGCTCTGGGATTGGATTTAAACAGATTGGTTTTGAATACTTCAATTCGTATGTGGAGTGAAAGGTCATATTTTAGCAATTTATGGACATTTTCATGCCCGAAGCTACCTAGGATGGCGATAGTGAAAGAGAGTGACAGATATACTGGAAATTAATAATGATGCGCCCAAACGTACTGAGGTAGCTTTGAGGAAAGATATGGTTATATTTCACTAAAGCTATTAAAGACACTGTAATGCCAAAGATGCCTCCCAAAAGTACGAAAACGACGGACACCAAGGAAAATAAAAAGAACAAAGTGAATTTCTCGGCCAGCCAGGTCGACTACACACAGCCCCTCATTTTGAAAAACAGTAAAGCTCAGTTTGGAGAAAAACTTGAACAGGTGAAAGAACAGCATAAAGATACGTTAGAGGATCTTATAATGGAAATGTCAGAAGTGAAGAAAGAAAATGAGCGTCTTCGGCGTCAACAGCAAGATACGTCCGGTATTTCTATGGATACAGTGGAACGAATGAAGAAAGAACTCGAGCGAGCGAGAACTACTAGAATGTTTTTATTGGAGGATGTGGAAATACGGAAAGCAAAAAGTGAGAAAATGGAAGCGGAAATTTTCGAACTAAATATGAAAGTAGAATCGTTTCAGAAGAAAATCAATCATTATAACAAAATGAAAGACGAATGGGAAGAGACAAGAGAAGCCTTAACTAGAACTGAAGAGAAATGTGACAGACTGACAAAGATAAACAAAAATCTGAGGATGCTTCTGGTTAAACACCATATTGATCCGAAAACGGTCGAATTTGACAGTGGTAAATCAAAGCGCAGTGCAAAGAGCGATAAATTAAACGAGGCACCGCTTAAAGCACACTCTGTCAGACCGATTCTCAAACCACCACCGGTACAAAAGAAACCAGATGCGCATAGTCTCTCCCATGGCATAGGTCGACCGAAGATAAGCCGTAGTTCAGAGAACATCCATGAAGCTGCCAAGGTGGAAGACATGCGCAAGAGAAACAGTGTTGCCACAATGAAAGCATTGGGTAGGGGACCGCCGGCCTATTTAGGTTATTACACAACGATACATCAAAACAGGTTACTTGGCAAATCAAAGTCAGAGACTGTCCATCTACCGAGACTGGCCGTAGCTTAAAACAGTATCAACTGGCGGACAAATGTGGTTTTTACTGTTCGTAAACTATAGGTGTAAATATTATTGAGATCATGTTGAAGAAATTTTAAAACTTTTTACCAAACGACAAAACTTTGGACTCAACCAAATTGAAACCATTCGCAGACGACAAATAAAATGCAGCTCAAAAGATAATTTCTGTCTTCGATAGTTAGAAAACATCGTGGAAAAAGGAGAAAATGCTGGTTACCAGCATTTTCTCCTTTTCCCTCAATGTTTTCAAAAGACCTTTTCCTCAGGGTCGTTAAAATTCGAGATTGTGTGGTAAAGAATTAAACTACTGAGTACGACTTTCATAAAATTTTCAGACAATTTATAACCACAATCAGACTGCACGTTCTGTGCACTCTAAACTTGGTTCTAAACTGTTCGAGGTAATGCGAGACAATCTGGCCAAAATGGTTTTGGAGTCACAATATTAGAGGTCTGCGCAACTCACTGAACGTGGTCTATTCATTGAGCAGTCTAAGGATTCACATAACTCCGTGTGACCAATCTCCGTTTATTGCCTCGAAAACAGCCTTTTAAACGCTTATGTAAGCAAATAATCCCAAAGTTAACCGAGTTCCACAAGTAAAAATGGTCTCAAAATGCATTAGAATCGCTTCTAGAGACGTCTTGAATTAAAACATTTTCTCGGGGGACCCCCCCCCCCCCCCCCAAGAATCCTCCTTATGAGAGGTGCTTCCCCTATAATCATTGCTTTCTTTCGGGGACAATATTATCAATTGTCTAAATAATCCCTAATTTGTATCACATATTTTCGGTACGTGGGGTTGATAAAATTGCTATCTGTTAAAAAGTAAATGATTTTTTAAACATAAATACATTCTTAAAGAATTCTATTTCAATGGCCTTAAAGGTGAGCATTGTAAAACATTTTTTTTTTTTTTTGATAACATATTTGTTTCTATTGTTATGCAAGTTGTGTACTTAGAGTTAAGAATCTAAGAATGGATGAAATTACTACAAAAACACATTGTTTTACCATGATTTGTTATTATTTACGGCTGTTCTCCAACTCTCCGTCACTCCCCTTTGTCTGAGGCCAAAGGAATGAGCCATGTAAAAAGGGGGCTTAATGCATCTGCGAAAAGTATCGACCCAGGTTAGCCTGCGCAGTCCGCGCAGGCAGACCTGGGCCGAAACAACTTTTCGCAATTGGTCAATTTTCTGTGTGTCAAAGGACCATTCTACCCCATTATTAAGTTGGCTGTTAAAAAAGTAGCTATTATGGATTCATAATTATGTGATGGTTAGCTTGGTAACTTGCATCACGGAGATGCATTAAGCCTCCTTTTAACAGAGCATGGCTCAAATAATAAATGTTACTGTAGCGTTGAATAGGTAAAATCAAATGAAGATGAATGCAAAAAGTTGTGAAAAACTTGATTTCTGTCTTTTTTTTTTTAAATAATTAACATTGTAACAAAGAAATGTTGAATAAATTGTTCAATTTTGATGCATTTGATTTAAACGTTAGTCTTTTATACAATCCAAAATGGCCCACAACGGTCCACAAAAACGACAATCATGCGAGGAGCTTGAATTGGAGAGTTTTCTTTTTTTAAATCATTGAGAAAAAGGTAATGATTGCTTGTCACAAGCAGCTGTTTCTTTTCTTCCAAAGATTTCCATGCGACTCAAGGTAAATATTTATTTACTTTCCGTTGTCTGTCCTTTGTATTTTGTTATTTCTTTTGATCTGGCGTACAACACACGAAAAGGGGCCTTCGGACATTTGCGTAAAGTGTTGTCCCGGATTAGCCAGCCCTGTCCGAGCAGGCTAATCCGAGACAGCGCTTTACGGCTACATAAGATTTTTTCATACAGTACTTTCGTGAGACAGAAAATCGCACAAAAACGGGAAGTGTCGTCTCGGATTAGTCACAGACTGCACAGGCTGATCTGGGTCGACACACTTTTACGCATATATCCGAAGGCCCCTTTTCGTGTGTTGCATGCCAATTCTAAATGAGGTTTTACAATAATGGATCAACTTAACTATTCTTTATTTCCGATATAAACTTTATTGCATCATCACTAATGACCAATATGTTATTTCCCGGGCTGCGATTTTTTCTTCAGTAAAAGTTAGACTATTGGGTGAATCGAAAAGATTGACAAACCCATGGTTGATAAATTTGTGATATATTAACCCTTATAACAATAACCCTTATCCTGCAGAAACTCAAGGAAAGCTATGGATAGGTGCATGCTAAACACCGTACAATCATACAACACCTCCACGCTAGGAAATCAAATCTCGTATAAGAGTGACGTATGCTAAATGATCTTCGTCTACTTTTCTCAAAAAAAGCACACGAGTGTCCGCGATGTAAAGGATACCTGGTAAACATATGGCCGTCAAACAAATATATTCTTTCTTTTTTTCCCAAAGACATGAGTCCAATTCATTGGAGTCATTCTCCTCGAAAAGGGGGTCTAATGCATCTGCAGAAAACATCGATCCATGTCAGCCTACGCAGTCCACGCAGGCTGGCACGGATCGAAACCTTTTGACAATGGTCGATTTTCTGTAGGTCAAGAGACCATACTGCCTCCAGACAAAATGGATTTAATGGATCCATAATTATGTGCTGAGTTGCTTGGTACGATGTTTCAATAAACCCCCTTTTGCCACAGCGCCTCTCATTTACAAATGAAGGTATTGTTGGCCTTAGCTTTAACTCAAGGGACAAAACCTTAGACTCGTATACTTTAATATGATTTGCCAACGACAGAACAGACTTGCCTCAAATGCTCGTATTTGTCTTTCAAAGCGTAAACAAACTTGTAGTAATTGTAAAAACTGCGTACGAGGAGTGTTCAAATATGAATGCATCGAAGCACCTAAAATTTTATTCTTCATAGGTTTCACTGAAAGCTTTATTGTGTCCCCTCAAAGTATTCACCTCAAACAGATATATAAAATTTTAGTCCCGGATCCAATCTTTGAAGGTATTTTCAGAGTCTTTTTTAGGTATACTATAAAAACACAGGAATATTGCAGAACCAAGGTGTTTTCACTGAACAAATTTTCGACTTGAAAGGAATTTTTTTAGCTTTGGAAACAAAAAGAAGTCACAAGGGGCTAGGTTAGGTGAATACAAAGGGTGGGGGAACACATCGACTTTTTCGTGCTTCAGAAAGTCTTGCACCTCGTACAAAAGACAATGACTGAAACTAATGGTTTACACATGTTGAAATAGAGTTGACAGAAAATGAATTCAAGTGTCTAAAAAAGACCATGAAGATGTCCTCAAAGATTGGATCCGGAGACTGAAACTTTCACTTCCTGCTGGAGCCTAGGAAGAAAAAAACTTTGTGTGCTCGGATGCATTCATATTTCAACACTCCTCGAAGTCTAATCAGCATGTTCTCCTATTCAAGCAATGTTTTCAAAAGCCTTTTCCCTGGTCGTATGCACACGGGATGGTATGGTTAAGGGTTAATCACGAGGCGGACGTTACCGGATCGAACTTCAAATGCAATCTGAACTAAACACTACCCCGGTGAAATAATTCTACAGCAGACGACCTATAGAGCTTTAGGACTAAAGTTTAATATGAGCCGTGCTCTGGGAAAAAGGGGCTAAATGCATCTGCAAAAACTATAAACTCGTGTCAGCCTGGGCAGTCCGCGCAGGCTGACATGCGTCGAAACTTTTTGTTACTGGGCAATTTTCTGCATGTCAAACGACCAGTGTACCTCAATATTCAGTCGGTTGTTCTACAAAATGGATTTTATGGATCCCTAGTTATTTGATGACTTGCTCGGTAAAGTGCATTACGGAGATGTATTAAGCCCCTTTTTGTCAGAGCATGGCTCATATATTATTGCATTCACTAAACGATCCCGTGTTTTAACGACACTGACGAAGAAGGCTTTTGAAATCTATTCTGGGAAAAGTAGAAAATCCTTGTAACAAGTACTTACTACTTTTCCCAAGATGTTTTCTACCCTTTCAGAGAAAGGATTGATCATTTAGGCGCAATAAATCTTCTCGTCTACACATACTTTCAATTTGGAGCAGTGTAAAACTTTACATTTTGGTAAAGAATTAAAACGGGATTCGAATAGGATAAATTACTTGCTTAAAGCATTTTTTTTTTTCTTTTTGCCACAATGTTCTGAAGAGGTGTCAGCTGCACGACAAAAGTGTCTGTCGGCGATAACAATCATTTTGAGCAGTTTTCAAATCTCTACATTTTTCTCGTGATGGCAAAAGTGTCAATGAATGGGAATCAAAAGTTGCATACTCTAAAGTTTGCGTTTATTTTTTCATAGATAAGTCAGTTTCAGCCGACGGGGATTTTGTTATCTGCTAAATACTTCAACCTATCCACGTTAAAAAGATAAATCTTGCAAGGCGACAAGAATAGCTGAAGTTTTGAAAACCCCAATTATTCGAGAAGATGTCAGATTCAAGGCGGCTTGCACCCCGAAAAAAACATAGACAGAGCATTGTTTGGGTCTTATTGATTCACCTTAATATCAAGGAATGAGTTACCTCCCCTTTGGAGTCCTACACGGCTCAGTGGCTGGCTTTGTATACCGCAATTCCCTACTGGTATCCTTTTGGTGCTGCTTGCTATGTTATAGTGCCCTTTGGCAGGGACTGCAGAGGCCAAACCCTCCGTGAAACACATGAGTGAGTGAGATGAAATCGTAGTGAAAATGAAATACTCAAACAACTACACTTTGTTTCAATAATAAATAACTGATCGCCGCTCTGGGAAAAGGAGGTTTAATCTAGATCTCCGTGATCCATTATATGAAGCAAGTCATCACACAATTACTCATTAAATCAACCGTGATTCACACTCAACCAAATCATGGGGTAGAGTGGTCTTTTGACATGCAGAAAATTAACCAACAGCAAAAAGTTTCGATCCGTGGACTGCGAAGGCTGACCTGATCCGCGTAGGCTGACCTGGGTCGAGACTTTGTGCAGATTGATTAAACCTTGTTTTTACCGATGGCCCTTTACCGAGTTAAACGGTTACCTGCCCTTGTAGTGTGGATGTGATTCCCCTTTTAATAGTATACAACTAGCCCAAGTTTTCACTCGACGACGACGAAGCAGACGGCGATTGGGCAAGACTTTGAGGTACTATTCCGAAACAGCCGAGCTACATAGCAGGAAGGAGGCAGTGCAGGTATACCAAAGATGATCCAAATGATGGTTATAGAATATTCACGTGATATAATTTTGGCGGGGGTGAAGGTACAATAAAGCCAATGTCTTAACGTCTGTTATACGACATCGTAAATTCACCAGTGCACCAATCCAGTTTAATTGAAGACTGTACAAACAGGCACAAACCAGAACAGCTAGGCGACATAGATGGCTGATTCATAACGAATCACATTTTTGCTAGAATGAGAATACATTTTACTCTAGATGAATACATAAATAGAGATATAGCGAACATACTTTTTAGTGAATGGGGACTTCTCAGTAACGTTACGAACCTTTTTTTTCCCGAAAGGCGGCAACATCAGGTGTCGCGGATGGCTAAGCTGTAGGTCAGACTGCAAAGGGCATGCAACGATTCCTGACCATATGCAACATAAGATATTTTAATAGTTGTACTTTTTGTCCCCGAAAAAGTCTTCATTTAAGGCCGAACGAGGTAAACCTTGGAGTTGATATACCGATTTACTGATTGAATTAATCACGGCAACAGCTCTCTTGCCCATGCATTTACCTCATGATTAACTCCGAGGGACAGCTACGTTTACCTGTTAAGTCCTGAAATATAACCGTAGCGGACAACTTTGAAGCAATCCTTGAAAATAATCAAATTTCAACATTTATTATGTTTTAAAATGAGTCCTGCTCTGACAAAAGGGGGGCTTTATGCATGTTCGTTATGGATATACCAAGCAAGCAAGTACATAATCGTGGATCTATAAAATCCATTCTGTCTAACAACCGGCTGAATCATGAGGTACACTGGTCCTTGTACATACAGAAAATTGACTAATAGCGAAAAGTTTCGGCCCAGGCTGACCTTGGTCGATGCTTTTCGCAGATGTATTAAACCCCCTTTTCACAGAACATGGCCCAAATATGAATACATTTGTCTTGTCTGAAGACAGTAGCGTGTCCAAAGACAAAAGGACGATGTTCTCTAGCGAAAGTATTGCGTTCTCTGACGAAAGTAACGTACTCGGACGAAGTTATAACGATCCCCGACTACAGTATCTTGTGCTCTGACGAAAGAATCTTATCCACGACGATTCAACTCGTATCCCAGAGCTAAAAGATGTATTATCTTACGAAAGTACCGGGTTTTCAAGACGAATGAAAAGTATTCTCTTTCGAAAGTACCTTGCTCTCTGACGAAATTACCGCGTTCTATGACGAAACAAATGTACCTTTCCACAAAATTCACCTGTTTTCTTACAAAATCACCGTCGAAAGAATAGGGTTTTCTGATAAAAGTATCGCGTTCTCTGTACCGTCTTCTGGGAGAACAGCACGATATTCTCATACCGAAGTACAGAGGTCTCTGACGAAACTTTCATGTTCAAAGAGGAAACAACGTATTCATTAACGCGTTACCTGACAAAATGATCAAATTACGATGTTCTCTGGCGAAAGTTTAGATATCTCTAACAACAGTATCGTATCCTCTGATGATAGTACTCACCGTGATTTAGGACAAAAGAAAAACCGTAGTGTATGAAAGACATAATCTTGGGATAAAATAAAAAGAAAATCGCACCTTACCATGCCGTTGTTTTTTCATGGTCTTACCCCTACGTACTTATTTCTGCTGCGGAAACACTGACTGAGTCCATGACCTCTGAATCTCGCATTTTGGATAAAAAATATGGAACAAATAAGGAGGGTCATGACCTTCTGATTAAAAGACAAAGTTAATGCTTCTTTTCAACAATCTTACACCATCAATGGGTGTAACAGCCACTCTTTACATCAAATTGCGTTTAAAACCTACCTTTCTCCATTATTTCTGATTTTCAACATGGTCATTCGAAACAAACTGTTTACATGTGCCTATAACATGATTACACAGATAGCAACAGAGACAATTACCGTAAACGAAGTAAAAACCCCAATCGAGGCCAAAAGTAAACGAGTGTAATAATGTATTTAAATTTCAACCGTACCATCTCAAAGTATGGAAATTAGTGTGAAGATGACAGTCTGTTATTGTACGGTCGGTGTAAGTGTTAGTCGCTGGAAGAAAAATGAATTTTAAAAGTAGGTCAAAGTTGCCAGGTCGCCTTATCTTTTGTTTATCTTTGTCATACAAATACGATTTTCAAGACCCCGGGGAAAAAATGCTTTTGAAAACATTATGGCAAAAGAAGAAAATGCTGGTAACCAGCATTTTCTCCTGTACCCACAATTTTTTCCACCCTTTCAAAGACAGATTCCATCATTAATGACAGATCTGAATTGTCGTCTGCAAATACTTTGAATTTTTACTAGTCTAAAATTTCGTCGTTTGGTTAAGTGTTGCCTATTGAAATAATTATTTGTTTTCAAAACATGGGCAGAAAATGTCCGTTAAGTTTTGCGTCATGTCTATCTTAAGCCATACACTCAAAGCCATGAAAGATATACATTGTATGGCATTGTGAGCTGGCTGGTGTCTTCCAAAACTAAATGAGCAATAAGAACGTAAGAGGTGCAAGAGGAGCTTTACTTCTAACGCAGGAAGTATAAACCAAGAACAAAAAATCTACAAGTCCAGAACAGCCTGCAAAGCTCGAACGCTATGGCCATAACTCTACACTGACCTAGATCAGCGATAGAATTGTAGTATTTTTGTTTTCTTTTTGTTGACTAAACGTCTATTCATTTACCCATAATTGTAAAGATTAAACTACTGTGTAAGTATCTTACTTGGTATGCATCTAGTCAAACCAATAACTAAATTATAGTAATTACTAAATCCAAATTTTACTTTATCAAGAATATCACATCATCACAGCACTAACTAAATAGTAAATAAGTGTTTTTGTTACACAATGATTGTTACAAGTTCTTAGTCTGCTGTAAAACAAGATGCGCGTGCGAATTGTGTATAATGATGATTTAAAGAGGGATGGAAGACGATCTTTCAATTGACGAGTAAAATTTCTATGAAAAAAGTGGCTTGTGACCATGAAGGTTTTGTCTGTTGCGAGTTATTTTCATTGCATCTCTGGAACCGTTCAACCTTTTTTTTAGTATAAGCATTCCTTGCTATACTAGGAGGCAAGTAGGCATATACTTTATAAAAAAAAAAAAAAAAAAAACCGCAAAGTCCAAAAAATTTCAAGGAAAGTATACCAGAGTTCACATGCCATTCAGCTTTATTGAAGGACTGTGAAAGTCATGAAATGGGAGATAACAGCTTTGGGGATAAAGAGGTACTTTCTATCGGAGTTATCTTGTGGGGGGAAAATACCACTCCATTATTCACTGACATTCTTTTAAAGGAAGGTATTGGCTTGGAACAAAAAATGGGTATGCACCATTAGGCATAGAAAATACTGAAAATTGAAAGAAATACATGTATTTCTTTTGTCACTTTACCGCAAAAATCAACCGATCTGGCTTCATACTACACAGACAAGTTTTTGTGATGTTATTAGAGAATGGAATCATGAAATATAGGGATTTTGAGGTGAAGTGGAAAGTCACTGTTTAAGATATTGCTTGTGGTTATATGTTCCAATAAAATTACAGTTGTATATTAAAACATGCCACCTAAAGGTAAAACGAGCCAAAGACGCGTATCCATGGCGCCAGGAACTAAAACGCAAGACGGTGTTGCTGCAGCGACATTGGGCAAAGGGAATTATAGGAATGTGGCCAACGTTTCAAATGCTAACCCTATTAAGAGGACAAACATGGCTCGAACAGCCGATATACGACGTGCCAGGGATTCCTATGCAAAACAAATTGCCGACGAAAAAGCTGAACAAGAGAGAGATATGCAGGACTTGAGGAAAAAAATTGCTTTCCTTAGAAAAGATAATGAAAAGCTATTGAAGAACCAGAGAGTTAAATGGGGTATGACCTTGGATGAAATGCAAGTAGCAAGAGAACAGTTGCACGATTCTAAAAGCAGTAATGATGTGTTATACCGAGAACTTGAAACCAAGAAAAGTGACTGTGATAAGTTGCAAGCCGAATTGCAATCTCTTACAAATAAGATAAGCATTGCTATGCTAGAGCTTAATGACTTAAATCGAGAGCGCAAATTACATGCAGTAGATAAGATGAAACTAGAAGAGGCTGAAAAGAGAGCAGGAAGACTGTTCAAAGCTAACCGTGACCTTCGGTCAACACTTCTCCGCAATAAAGTAGACCCAAATGTAGATGCTCTAACAATGCGGAGATTAAACTCCCCTGTCGTGCCAACTCCGCGCCAACGTTTAGCGAGAACTCCCCATTTACCGCAAATCATCACCAAAGAAAATTTGTTGAGTTTTAGAAGTATGGACGATTTAAGAGATAATAGGAAACCCCGGCGGACAAGTATAAAGAGGACCAGATCCTTTCCCCAGCAACACGTTAGTCCACAGTCATTTCTCACTCAGTACCAGGGGAGACAATTTGGCAATGTTGAAGTGTTTGTCTGAACATGAAGAGTAGCAAAACGCTACGATTTTTGTACAGGAATTAAACAGACGAAAGGATTGTATTCGCCAACCCTCATAAATTCGATACTAATTCAAAGCTAAATTCTAGAGAGCAGGATAAGCCATCTTATTGGCTGAGCCAATGATTCTAAATAGGAAAACTTTGTAAAATAATTAGTGAATATAGCAACACATACTTCAATTTCAAGTTTAATTCGGTCACAATGCTTTGTGAATCAAGCTACACATATTTCATTTTCAAGGTTTTTTTTTCTGTCACAACAGTTTGTGAACAAAGCTACATGTATATATTTCAATTTCAAGGTTTCCTCGGTCACAATATTTTCTTCTTTTTTTTTTGTTTTTTTTTGTTTCAACTCTTCTGGGCAATTTGAGATACAAATAATCAACACGGATATAATTATAATGTCAGTAAAAAGAGATTTTTTTAAGGTACACTTCATGCAACAAAAAGATGGTTTCTTGCGACCAAAGTGTTAAATGTTGTCTTAAATTAAACTTTGGTAAATTGTAACGTGCTCGCCAATCATTAATTATTTAAATATACTAAGAGTTGTTTCTAACGTGCTGAGCACGAAGTTGGATGTTTTTTAGTACAACTCAGATCCATTTCAGACTTTACGGAACATACGGTCTGATCTTAAATTTGCTGTGACTAAACTAATATCATGTGATATGATGCAGGCTGAACGACCTTGACATTACCATAATTTGGTCTTTCTACTTACTGTAAATGTCAGTTTCATTTATTCAGCTCTCTAAAGGTTATTCCTCTATATCAAGAGAAACCTTAGGTTTATAGGCGCTGCAACAAGCAATTAGAAAATCAATCTTGTGCTATAGAAGTAGAACCTGAAAAAAGTGTGGTTCCCAAATGAGTAGGAAAAGACTGTACAGTGAAATCTCAATTACACAAATCCAAAACAACGATTTGATAATTTGTGGTATAGAGGAATAGAAGAACTACCTAATGAATCGCAAGAGGCCTGTTAAGGTAAATTCAGATCATTTTTTTGTTGACCAGCTGAAACTTGCACAGAGCTACGTGCACGATTTAAATATAGGTAGAGCGCATAGGTTGGGGGGCAATTAATAGTGGAAATGCTGCTAGCACTAGGTGGTGTCCTTAAACCGTCGTAAAGTTTTACCGTTTCAAAGACCGTGAAATCGTGAAGAATCGTATCGAATTGAGAGGTACCAATCATTTAATTCATGAACAATTCTATGCAGAGATCGTCGAGAAGCGAAGAAGACTCGTTCGAAACATGAAAACTGCACAGAATTAAGGGCACAGTGCTTTGATATCCAATGACACCCTATACATTTATGGGAAGGCGCAGCGTGAAACACAGGACTTACCGGAAAATGGGCCTGTTGGTATAGTTTGGAACTGCAATGGTTTAACAGAGCAGAAACTTTCCAGCTCGGACTTAATCACATGTGATTGTCATAATTATGAACATGCAGATCTGCAGCTGTTGTTTTCGAGGATATATGAAGGCTGTAACCCTTTGCCTCATAATCCCGAGTTTCGACGATCCGAACTAAAGAAGGCTTTTGAACACATTGTGGGAAAAGAAGAAAATGCTGATAACCAGCGTTTTATCCTTTTTCCACAATGTTTTATACAATTTCAATGAAAAAACTCGCCATTTTTAACCACATTTTATTTCTCGTTTACAAATGTTTTGAATTTGAAAAGGTTGAAACTTTTGTCGTTTGGTAAAGAGTTCAACGGCTGAAAAAAAAAGGAGCAAATGTAGCATTAATCCTTCGAGTTGTTTATACCCTGTCAGAGGCACTGTGGGTGTATTTTGCGGAGATCGTGAACCAGGATCAAATCGCACATACAGCTACATTCCAACATTCTCTTGTAAATAATATCATCAACATTAAAATGCCTATGTAATCGAACGATATTTCTTTTTTTACAGTAATGAAAAGTGAACTGGGAACCATAACTAGGGCCTAAGAAGTTTTGCCTGACTTTATAATGATAGAAATGGAGCGATACATCGAAATAGTGTCTTTAATAACCCTTCCCTTTTTAGGCGTGGCTGGATGTGCTGGATTTTGACATACTTTTTAGTACTAATAACGCATGAATGAACAGAAATTTGTGTTTGGTAAAAAATGTAGACAAGTTCATTTTAAAGGGCCCTGCCCATTTGCTGGCAAATTTACACCATCTTTTTAAAAGATATTCCTTGTTTAGCCGCAATTTACTTCTGTTGTTGTTGTTCCTGTTGTTGGTAATAGGTTTGTGTGTGTGTGTGTGTGTGTGTGTGTGTGTGTCCATTTCTACCAAAAGAAACCATTTCGAAATAATAACATGATATTATGGTGAATTTACATGTTTGTTAGAAGTTAGGTCTTAACAGGAGGTGTTTTTGACGCCAGTATGTCAACTCATAGAAAGCACCATGTTTGTTTCATTAACCCCTAGATTGCCGAGTGAGACATAAGGACCTTTTGTGGACACTGTAGATCAAGATCAGACTGCACGGAACGTGCAGTATGATCTTGGATCTACACTGTTCTATAAGGAGATATTTTCCCCAAAAATCCCTTTGAAATAGGAAACTGAGTTTTTGATATCGGCTTGAAAGTTTCATTTCACTTATATAACAGCTTAAGGGTTAATGACTTAGTTTTGTGACATGTTTCGTGGCGCGGTGCTCATCCTTAATTTGTTTAAAATAATCATAATAATATCATACCAACAATATATATTTCTAAACCGTTAACATTTAAATCGAAGGAACTTAAATACCATTTCGTTTATTGTGTGTATGTGTGAGCAGAAGAATACAAGGCCACTTTTCTGGAAATCTATCACTGCTCTTGCTACCTTGAGGTGCACCAAGAGAGAGACGAAACATATCAAATCTACAGAAAGAAGAAGAGGAAGAGGAACGTATGCCAGTGTTATTAAAAGACATTATTTTTTATGCTGATTTTTTTATAAATGGTATTTGAAACTGCTTGGTTTTTTAGATACAAAAAAAAAAAAATTACATCGATATGTTGAAAACAAATGCAACAGGCAATATTCAGAATAAATCCCTTAACATACAACACCATTTTGGACTTGTCCAAGGGAAAGACATTTGCAGAAAATAAAAAATGTGTCATGCTCTGTGAAAAGGAGGCTTACTCAATCTGCGAAAAGTATCGACCCAGATCAGCCTGCGCAGTCTGCGCAGGCTGACCTGGGCCGACCCTTTTCGCTATTGGTCATTTTTTGTATGTGCAAGGACCAATCTACACCATGATTAAGTCGATTGTTAAAAATAATGGCCATTATGGATTCATAATTAAGTGATGGCTTTATCGGTATCATGGATCACGGAGGTGCATTAAGCCCCTTTTTGCCAGAGCATGGCTCAGACGTATGTAGCTAGTCTTATTGGGATTGTTTATGAAAAGGTAGAAATTATTTCTGGTTTCTATTATTTTCTACTTTTCTCACACTAAAATGTGACACGTGGTCGTGAAAACTCGAGGTTGTTTGTGAAAGACTAGGTCTACAGATATGCACCATGTTTTGGGAAATGGGGGTTTAAAACATCTCCGTGAAGCACTATACGGAGCAAGTCATCCCTTAATTATGCGCCCATAAAATCTATTTCGTATAACAACCGACTCCATCATTAGTTACACAGGTGCAAAATCGACAAAAAGCAAAAAGTATCGACCGAGGTCGATGTATTAAGGCCCCTTGTCACAAACAATGGCTAATATATTTTCTAACTGCGTGTTGGAATCAATGAGTCTTATTGTATTCACTGTTTCATTGCTGTTAATCTTTATTTGTATAGGACTGTTAAGTTTGTAAGTGTTTGAGTATCATATAAATCATAATCCTGAATACTGTTTTCCTCTTCTGTTTCCATGGTTCACACTACCCTTACACTATCCAGATAGCCCTGAAACAAACGATCAAGCCTTATCTAACAAAACCAAAAGCCTTAATACCCGTCCAGTAAAAACATTGTTGGCACGTTATGAAAACAGAAGTAAAAATCGGATATAAACCATTTATGCCAATGTTTGTCCATGCTGCCCCACCTGACGGGAAGGCAAGACATTATCTACGCAATCAGTGACAAAGAAAAAGGTAGGAGGCCTGGTAGGCGGTATCAATCAAGATCAGACTACAAAGAACGTGCATTCTAGACTTTATACTGTCGTCTTGTCGAATGAAACTTTTGAGATTATCATTCTGGGTGTAGTGGATTGCATTGTCAGCTGTCGAAAGAGATCGAGTTTATACGTTTGGCACGTCTGTACATTTATACGCTGAAAAGGGTACCGCCAGGATAGTTGCAAGATTTGCTTGCTTGAACTTATGAGCACGGATCTGAATTAAAGTAACATGCTGAAAGGTCGAGATGAATCAAAGGCCTTTCCTAAAAAATCTGTCTACATGTATTTTTTCTGAATTTAAGACTTCTATCTATTTTGGACATACACTAACCACTAGGCTGCTAAGCGCGACTCACTTACCTTTTTCAGACTGTGTAGATCAAGATCAGACTGCACAGAACGTGCAGTCTTATCTTGGATCTACAATGTCCGATAAGGAAATATCTTTTGTCCAAAAAATAAGTTGGAGACAACATTGTTCGGATATGTACTGTCAGGTTGAAAGTTGCATTTAACTTACATAGCAGGATAAAGGTTAAGATATTTCAGTATAAAAAAAAAGGGGAAAAGCGAAATCGCTGTGGATGCGGTTTTCCCGCAACTAATCCAAAGGTTATTACCAAAGTTGATTGAAGTTGCTCGTATCTGCTGACATATCATCGGGATAGGGAGAAAGTATTGGTATCAATTTGTCAGGCTATGTTTGATATAGGTACTTTATTATATTTCCTCTTCAGATCATTAGGTGGATACACCGAGATAGGGTTGAAATACAGACTATTTCATAAATTGATAATGTGCATTTTTTTATTCTGAATTGGATTCTCTTTTTTTCTTTTTCTTCTACTTGTATTCCTCTTTCTTAAACACTGGCACCTGGTTTTGAAAAATCGCCCTCTATAGCCTTATATATGGCATGCAACACACGAAAAGGGGCCTTCGGACATTTGCGTAAAGTGTTGTCTCGGATTAGCCTGCGCAGTCCGCGCAGGCTAATCCGAGACAAAACTTTACGACTACATAAGATTTTTTCATACAGTAGACTTTCGTGAAACAGAAAATCGCACAAAAACGGAAAGTGTCGTCTTGAATTAGTCACAGACTGCACAAGCTGATCTTAGACAACACACTTTTACGCATATGTTCGAAGGCCCTTTTTCGTGTGCTGCACGCCATATAAGGTCTCCAACTTTTGTCTCACCTAGCAAACACGACACTTATTTTCACCCCTGGTGTATAGACTGTAAAACAATGTGTATATATTGAAAGAATTATAAATATATATCATCTTTATTAAAGTCTCTTTCATACACGAGGCAAAGTTAAAACACATTTAGGAAAAGTTCCAGTAAAAAGTATATGACCATTCTACAAAATAATTTTAAGAGACTAGTATTCAAATGTTACATAAAAGGAACAGAAAAGAGACAATATTTACGAACAAAGTTACCCATTAAAAAAAGCCAAGTTGTTTATAGTAATGATAAGAACAATAATAATAGTAATAATGACAATAATGATTATGAAAAAAAGAAGATCATTTGTGCAGATAAAAAGTCCGACGTTTCAGAATATCATGACAGGTTTTGACACATGCCCGAATCAAAATAACATTAGTGAAAAGGAAAACTAGCTTGTCATTGGTTGACCTCAAACATCGGCATTAGCTTTGGCAGCAGCCTCATATAATGTATGCCTTAAATCATCCTACATGTAGCATTGTAAGAGTGCATGTCGCTCATCTTCAATGGTACCACAAAAGGGGCATTTACGACTTTCAAGCGGCAAACCTTCATATCGTCCCGTTTCTAACCGTAGAGGAGCCATCCCGCATCTAAATTTACTAAACGCGCTTCTGTGTCTTGGCGGGAGAATGTAAATGTCGACATTTTGGAGGTGGACAACTTTTTCTCACCCATTTTGAAATGGAAATTTTGTTACCACAGTGAATACAATGATCCTTATTGTTCAATATTTTTAGCACCTCACAATCGCGTTAGAGAAAAAAGTTATATTAACCAACTGCATTTGACCAATATAGTTGTAAGTCGCTTTAAGTACAGGTCGGAATTACAATGTTAAAGTAATGTCCCGATTCAAATCAAGTACTTTACCAATTACTAAACAAATAAGACTCTGAGTACCTACAAAGGACAGCTGGTGTGTAGAATGGTAAGATAAGGCCATTGCTTGATCATAGCAACCCGCGATATTTTCAGTCCATCCAATAAAAGACCATGTTCTGTCCTTAACACTTTCCCTGATAATGGCAATTTAAACAACCTTTTCTGGTGGCGTATATCAAAACCAGACTGCACAGAACGTGCAGTCTGATCTTGGATCCACGCGGTCCTTACCTGATGCTAACAATTGACGAAAATTATATTTAGCTGCTGAGGAAAACTATTTTTTAGACTTTGAAATAAATTAAATTGTTTCTCATGCGCGTCATTTGTACTAGTATGAATAGAGTTGCCAGATACGGTAAAGGATTACCAAAGACCAAGCGAAACTGAAATTGATAGCCTGTAAATATTTCAAAACTGTATGTTCAGTATTTTGACACCGATTGTTTTAGTCTCTTTAAACTTAACCGTGATTTATTTGAATAAACAAATGGAGTGTTCATGACTTTGGTTGATATCGAGACGAATGGAATTAAACATAATATACAGTAGGGGACTAATTTATCCTGATTCTGATGGAATCTTGACTCACACCATAAAGTAACAAGTTAACTCCAATGTTTTCAGAAAGGAAGATTCAACAGAACTACGGGTATGTAATGGAAAAAACAAAACAGATCATAAAACAAGCTCAGGTTATCAATAAATAACTAAAAAGTAAAGGACAATGGACGTAAACCTGTAACGCAAACAAGTCAATCATGGTGTCTGATTCTATGGAAGTATGTATATGAGGATTGTATGCATGAAAGAGTATGTGATTACTTTTTTACGCTTCTCAACGGAGGATTCGAACGAACTGTGTTTCAAATTCTGTGATCGGAATTAGCTGTAAACGTGAAGAGAAAATTAATTCAATATATCAACTATAAAAGGACTGTGTAGATAAAATTGAAAACGGACACATTTTTTTCGCGTTCGAATACCAATACTTATCAAGATATGACAGACAGAAAGACGGAGCTGGGAAGAAATGTTCCTCCCACTAGAGAAACTATCGGAAGAATTCATAAAGGTCCGATAAGTAAGGTGATCGAGGAGGAACAGGAGAAAAAAGCGCCTGATAATCAGGAAATGATACGAATTTCTCAGGATCTAGAGACCTTAAGAAAAGAACAGTACTCTCTCATAGCAAAACAGGAAAAAAACTACGGGGTCACAGTAGATACAATAAACACTATGCAAAGCGAGATTGACAAAGCAAAAAATGTAAACAACGGTTTAATTGTCGAAATGAAAGCTGAAAAAGACAGACTATCATGCTTGCAATCTCACTTCTGTGAATTGCAGAGGAAATTCGAAAATTATAAAAACACATTGAAATCGCTTAAGAAAGAGAAAGAATTCTGGGAAGATTCGAAGACACTTCTCGTCCAGACGGAGGAGAAGTGCAAACGATTGACGAAGTCAAACAGACATTTGAGGGCCTTGCTTCTAAAACATCATATCAACCCAGATGTAGACGCAACCACGATGGGTGACACAATTCATGTTCGAAAACCTAAAGCGGAACGGAAGCCCATCAACGCTGTTTCTCCAAGATCTAGGATATCTATGGGTAGTGTCACTTGGCGATGAAAGAATTATTTCAGTTGTCAGCACTTTCCCACTCCACGCTTTAAACAGTAGAAATCTATTATTTTGCAATACATGAAATACACCTTAAAAGATTTCATGGCAAAAATGGATTGTTTGTGCTGTTTTTTTTTTTCCAAAATATTCTTTCATTAAATCATAATTAAATCTTCGTGCTTGTGATCCTTAATGATCAAGATTGCTTACTAATTCATTTACAGAAAGCTTTTCGTAGGCTATTTTGTTACTCTTAGACAGCTAAGCACGACCCGTGGGCTTTTGTGAACACCACAGATTAAGATCAGGCTGCACAGAACATGCAGTTTAACCTTAAATCGTACTGTCTTGCACAGTAGGAGTTTCTAGCGACTTTAAACTGCAATATTTTCACTATTATTTTTTGGGGGAGGGTTAATGCAATATCTTTTTCTTTTTTTTTTGTCAAACAAGTGATACATATGGGTCATGCCCTTTGAAAAGGAGGCTTAATGCATCTGCAAAATGTATCGACTTAGATCAGCCTGCGCTATCCGTGCAGGCTGTCCTGGATCGATACTATTTTTTAATCTGCATGTCAAAGTACCAGCGTACCTCAAGATTCAGTCGTTATTATACAAAATAGATTTGTAGATCAATAGTCACGTGATGACTTGCTTAGCATTATGCAGTACGGAGATGCACTGAACCCCCTTTTGCAAGAGCATGATTCAATTATATTTATGGTCGATAGGTCAGACCAAGATATCCGTACTGAAATATTTTTTGTTCTTGCCGGTCAGTGTATCACGACATCAAGTAACGTACACTATGGACTAAGATCGGACTGCTTGTTTTGGGCAATATGATCATAATATTTACTGCCTGTAAAACACTTATATCGGCTCTGCTGCACCGAAGCGGTAAATATACACGTACATGTACATCTAATACGCAAAACATGTAGTTCTGTCAGTTGTAATGCGATAATGAAGGATACTTTATGTCTATTGGGGCGTTATTTTTACTGAGAGATGTCGAATTCTGCTTTTTTGTTTGATTAACGTTAATATTACGGACGAGAGAGAGAGAGAGAGAGAGAGAGAGAGAGAGGGGGGGAGGGGTAAATTTGGAACAATAAAAGAGAGAGCAGCGCCAAAACAAAGAAAAAAGAATGAGATAGTATCATTATCGCTAAAGTATACACCTAAGTTTCCCCAGGAAATTGGTTACATTCATTAGCATTGCTTCTTGCTAATAGAGATATGTGAAGGTATCGTCCCTCCTTAAAAAAAAAAAAAAAAAAGATAAATGAACAATGCTTTGTGAAAAGGGAGCTCGGTGCATCTGCAAAAAGTATCGACCATGTCAGTCTGCACAGTCCGCGCAGGCTGACAATCATTGCTCGAAAGATTTTGCTATTGGTCAATTTTCTACATGTCAAGGGACCAGTGTACCTCCTGATTCTGCCCGTTGTTCTACAAAACGGATTGTACGGATTCACACTAATGCAATGACTGGCTTGGTATAATGTACCACGGAGCCCCTTTTTGCTAAATCATGGCTCAAATGAAAGTTAAGTATAAAGTTTCCGGCTATTTTTTAGGTGCTTTCAACTGTAAAAACTTTTTGCAAGGTAACATACTGTCAGGTCTTGACAGAGTTCTTGCTTAAACCTTGGGCTAGCGCGACTCACTGACCTTTTGTGGACAGTGTAGATCAAGATCAGACTTCACGGAACGTGCGATCTGATTTTGAATATAAGGAGATATATTTCTTCAAAATTTAAGTTTGAAATAGCAGTGTTTGGGTTTTTATTATCGGCTTAAAAGACTCATTTAACTTATTTAGCAGGATAAGGGATAACTCGTTCCCATACAAACACGACCTAGCTCTTAAACGGCTTTCGAAAATATATTTGAAACTGGACCTTTTTCTTGTGGTATTAGTGTTCGAATGAATTATCAAAACTGCTAACGATTTTTGGGTGGGTGTTAACGAGTGACCTATATTCAGAAGGATTGTACGATCCTTATATAGGCTACATTAACTCTTTAACAGACGACAAGATTATGGAACTGCCCAATTTGAAAGCATTGTAAACGACAAATTGAATAAGGCTCAGTTGATTGAACGTTGTAAGAAGGCAGAAAACATTGTTGAAAAAGAGAAAACGCTGGTTATCAGCATTTTCTCCTTTTTCACAAGGTTTTCAAAAGCCTTACCCATCTGGGTCTTTTTAACAAAGTATTGTGTGGTAAAGGGCAATAGGCAAGATTCATACAACAAAAATACTTGATTACCGGCTTCCTTGTTAAATCCACACAGGTCTAAAAGGATAAAGTTTTCCAAAAACAATCTGAATTTGACTAGTTAACATACAAAAATGTCTTTTTCTTCAACATAAATTGCCTTTGAAAATGTTCTGTGAAAAGGAATAGTTTCATGTTAACATTGGAAATGTTTGTAGGCTGAGTACATCGAATGGCACAGATGTACCAGTTTGCAACATCAGCAATCCCTCAATGACTTCCACCAATTAGGACCGGCTCTATTTGGTCCAGACTTATCTGTAAACATGTAGGTCTCGTAAGTACATCTTAAACCCACACAATTTTAACAGTATCATTAAACTGTGGCCAGCCGTTTTTTGTGATTTTTTTTTAAATTTAGAATTAGCGTTTCTAATTCACTGTGCTTAAGTCCGCAACTCAAATTCTCACAGTACAAAGCTTTGGAATACTGAAGGAAAAAGAAGCAGCCGCTTGAAAAAAGTGGTGAGGATGGAGGTAGATATATAAAACACTCCAGGTATGCATAAATTGGTAACCAGGCCGTCGTCCGTTGTTGCATTTCTGTTTATAGACTTTCTATCGAAACAGGCATTGTACACCAACAAATAATTGTTCAAATGAACAATATGGTAAATAGTGTATTGGCATAATTTTGCAAAACTTAATTTCTATGTATTAAACAGAAACATGCTGAGGTCTATAAGTTAGGATAATCTAATTCTGCAAAGATTATTGCTTCTGCAAAGCCTGTGTTTTTCACAAGGTATCACAGTTAGCCAAGGTATCACAGTTCAGGACCGGAAGCATGTAATGTATGTGACTTAGGATTCTGTATAGAGATGTTTTGTCACTTAGGTGTTAAAGATTGTGTTAACAAGGTATGACAAACTGGTGTTTTTTCATTTGTTTTGACAGTTATCATGAAATGTTCATATCCACTTATTTCTTTGTTATGCATAGATCATATCAGAAACATGTATGTGCGCTGTGAACCTTCCTTATAGCAATAAGGATGCCTAGATCAGTTGACCGTGTTAAAATACAGATGATTTTTGTCCCAAAACACCGCCGTTTTTTTTCGATTACTCAACGCTAAAAATCTGTTTTCTTAACGGAAAATGTATCAAAAGTTTCTTTATTCATATTTTTGTGAAAATATGTCAAGGTTTAGTAACAAAGTCATTATCCTTCGTTTAAAATGGCACATTGAAAAAATTTCGGTTGTACAGTCGCCTGAGATCTATTAACTGCTTACAAGTGACTGTACAAATTGCCATTTTAAAGGAATGATAAGGAATATTGCAGTCGACTTTGTTACCTAACTTTGACATGTTTTCACAAGAATATGAATGAAGAAACTGGTTATAAACAGGTTTTAACGTTAAGTAATCGAATAAAAACTGCATCGTTTTGGGACAAAATCATCTGTATTTTTAGCAAGGTCAACTGATTAAGGCATGCCCATTGCTGTAAGGAAGGTTCACAGCGCACCTACTTGTTCCTGATATGGTCTATACATAACAAACAAATAACTGGATATGAATGTTTTATAATAACTATCAAAATCAATGAAAAGGCACCAGCCTAACCTACTGTGCGGACACAATTTTTAACACCAAGTGACAGATCGTCACTGTACAACATCCCAAGTGACATACAATGTATACTTCCGGTCCTACACTGTAAGTATCGTAATGAAAAGATTCTCGATTTTACCAACAGAAGGTATCTTTGGCCAAAACAGATTAAAGAGAATCATAAATTACTGAAATTTTGTCAGCAATAATAAAAACCTGAAAATTATTTTCTGCACAAAAACATAAACCGAGAGACGGAGCATGAAGTAATAATAAGTTTTGAACTTTCAATGTTCAGTGAACGAATGTTAGATAAGTTCTTTTCAAAAGTACAAGTCAAAAAATTCTTTTTAGACTTAAACTGAGGTATGTTTTCACACTGGTCAATTATTCTCCAAAAGATCAAACCAAATGGACGGTCTCTTTTCTGGACAGCGGATGCCAAAAAAGGTCTACGGGGAATTCCAGCATAAAGGTGGCTGTTTAGAAGTTTTGTTTAAGGTACTCTCTTTAGTACCTCAACAGGCAAGGGTTCTATAACTAATCTTCGTGTAGATCCTTAAACCTGTACCTTGGCATTTCTCCATATTAGCTTTATGGTTTTAAAGACCAAAAACTAACAAACTGTTTCAAAACATACAAAGACAATTACTGAAGCGATGAGCTGTAAACGAAACACATTCTTCTAGATATCTTTGCCCAATGTTTAAACAATGTTTAAAAACTCATAAAATGAATTTAAAACAATTTTTTATTTGATTTATATGTAAAGGATTGAAAAAGTACCTTGAACTATTCCATTAATGTAGGTATATTGTGATACGCATACCGTAAATGGTATTTGGAGACATAGTGGCAAAAAGAAAAAAAAGTGGCTCGTTCCCTATTTACACAATGGTTTACTTTGTCTGCACGATAGCAATAAGTGTGTGGTATACCTTTCTTTAATCGTTTGTTTTTAAAATCAAATGGTAGGAATATTGCATATAAAGCAAGGGCTTTGAATGCTAGACGCGACCTAGAGTGCCACGGACAGTTTAAGTAAATACCAGATTTTGCACAATTTTTCACCTTCTGGCGCTTTTATGACTTTCTGACAACCTGAGTTTGTATGACGGTTTTGTGTCGAATTAAAAATGCCACCGAAGCTGGATATGAAAGAAAAAGTTCAAAAGAGTGAAAAATTAAAGTCAAAACCATTGAATAAATTGGTGCCACCGACGGACACATGGGATCCGGCGGCAAAGCCGTATAAGAATGATCAGAAGGCTGCGAATAGTTTTTTCCAAAGAGAACTAGAAATGAAAGAGCGGGAACATCTAAATGATATGAAAAAGGCAACCGGTCTTATCAACAAGGTAGAGAAGGACTCAAATCGTATAAAGAAAAGACAGAGATTCGAATATGGGATGACACTCGATGAAATAGATACCATACGTGAAGAAATAGAATCGATTAAAATGCAGAATGCTACATTATACGCGGAAATGGAATATTCTAAAACAATTTCAGAAAAACTCGAAAAAGAGCTAGAAGAGACTAAACAAAGGTACAGCGAGGCTAAAGAAAAAATAAATGGTCTGAAAAAGGAATCTAAAACATGGCAGGAAACAAAAGGAAAACTTCTACGCACAGAGGCTCGTGTGAATCAGTTATTCACAAGGAATAGAAAACTTCGAACGATACTTTTGAAACATAAAGTTGACCCAAATATAGATGCCCGAGAAATATTTTATGACTATAATTCTGATGGGGAAGGTTCAGCCAAATCAGTGAAGTCGAATAAAACATTCCCCAAAGAGTCTAAGCATTACCTCTCAATAGAAGACCGCTGGGGTACTATTGACGAACTGCAACAATTGAGAGCTGAAAAGAGGCGCAGAGGATCGAAGAGAGATTATGGCTTTCTGGATGCCGTGTTTTATCAGATGAATCCTGCCTATTTTGGCTTTTACACACGTAGAAAGAAGCACAAACCTCAACCAAAAGACTACATTCGACCTGGAGTTATTCTACCGAGGGTTGTTAATGCTGCTCCATCAGACAGAGGGTTTTACTAACAAATAACCCTTAGGCTGCTAAGCGCGACTCACTGACCTTTTGCGGACAGTGTAAATCAAGATCAGATTGCACAGAACCTGCATTCTAATCTTAGATCTACACTCTCCGATAAGGAAACATTCTTTTTTCCTAAAAACAAGTCTGAAATAGCATTATTCGGGTTTGTACTATCGGTTTGAAAATATCATTTCACTTATTCAGCCGGATAAAGGTTAAAGCCAAACAGAATATGAAAGAAATTCTCGGAATGTTTCTGGGTCGATATGCTTTCACATTGAATCGCACAGCCAGTGAACTCTTCCGCCGTATACATGAAATTCTGGGGCTGTTATTTGTTGGCAATGGATACAATCGGTTTCAAGTCTACGAAAGACAGTATGTTTTCAAAAATTAATTAAAAACATAATTACTGTACTCATAAAGTATTGGTGATTAATAAATCTAAAAGAAATCAGTTGATGCCCATGCACAACTCATATACCTATATGTCTATTTCCATAATTTATAAGTACATTTTCTAGTTAAAGTGTTGACAGCAAATATCCAAAGACCAGAGAAAATGCCAAACTAAACTTAATTTTTATATGCAAGAGGATGTCTGCCATCTTTTCATCGCTACAAATTGTGGAAGACGAAGAACAGATATCTGCATTGTGGCGTCGATGTCTTGAAAGACGGCCAATGTCAATAATTGTTGCCAATCACGTAGTGGGACCTTTCTTCAGAGTTTTAATACAAAACTTGCCAAACAAGGAAGGCAGCAAAAAACTATGTGAATCTTCATATTGACACATGAAGAGTAAAAGTGACAGGTCTTGTCTGGATATCCTGTATTAATCGAAAACAGATGTCGGACTTTTTTTCAAGCTGTACAAACCCCGTGAATATTCTTACGAGTACTTTGTTTTCCATTGTCGTTGAAGAGAATACAAATTGTTTGTGTTCGATACACAAGAGGTCTAAAAAAGTTACCGCGTTTAGCTACGAGTTACAACATCGAGTTAGTTTCTTATGACGCCCGGCAGCCGACTTTTTTCCCGTCTGGTGGCAGAGCACTGTTGTTTTTGCAAAAGAAAACTTTTTTCCCTTTTGTTATAATATTTTGACTTGAATTTATGTTATGTCGGTTATTCATGTTATAAAGCGGTGTCTTCAGAGTTGTCAGCGGAAAACTTGTTTCCAGAGCTTATGAGGTGAACAACAACAACAACAAATAAAAAATTGGGGCAATGTCAACATAAAGTACAGGAAGTATCCGGAATTTTACGACGAAACCTTTGGAGTGTTTGATTAACCTTTTAATAAAAGTGGACAGTTTTAGTAAATAAAAAGTATTGCAACAAGTTTTGGGCTATTTGAAATCAACACAACAAACAGCTTAGATTCATGATCAGGGTCTGTACTCACCAACCATTCTTGAGAACGTTCTTAGTCTTATTCTCCAAAATGTTCTTAAATTGAAAGTAACAAAACTTCTGATTGGCTGAACCATTTGTAACCTTTCTTTTTGATATGGTTGATCAAGTTTTGAAATTTCATATCAAGTATACAACATGCTGACAGATGAAAATTAATGGTTCAATAATTCATTTATCAAAATGATGGTGTGAAAGGTATTTTTGCGAAGTGTACGTGAGTGTGTCGCGTGTAGTTTTCATTATAACTATTACCATATCGTATGACGAAAAATTATGTAGTTTAAGTCAAATAAGTCATTCATTCATTCAATAAAAAGAGTGTATCATATCACACAATGTATTGGTCGGTGTTTGTCAGGACAACACGTAATGTTCATTGTGATCTGGACCTACTGAGTCTGCAATATTTAGCCTCTTAGATAGCAAATAACACCCACAGCGTAAATTCATCACTTTCGGACACACAAAGAAAAAAATACAACAATTTTCAAAGATACTCGTTTTCAGCCAGATTTTAACCCATTTCATCTTTATTTTATGAAACTATAATCATTTCCATATCGTCATGCCAAATGTTGCCCCCGACGGTCGCAAGGTTGCACAGATTAGGACGGATAGAAAATGCATTTCATTTTATAGTAACATTCAAAGAAATCACTGTTGTCGATTCTGGTTTTGAATGAGGACAATCCCTTGAGTTTCTTTATCCCTTACACCATGTATATTGGTTATTTATCTTTGTTTACACAGCTGACCAAATTCTGATCCATTCTATACACTTTCGAGTGTTAACAGTGTTTTTTTTTTTTCTCTCTGGCTGTAAAGATTTATCTTTATGGCTTTGAAAACATCTTCGTGAAATTCGAGATTTTCATACGAATTGCGGTTTTGGAAACGAAGACACGACATACATTTTCACGAACAGGGGGAAATGAGCTTTAGCAGAAATTTCTCATTTTCCACAATCGTTTAAAAACAACCATCCGCTGTAAAAAGGAAAAACAATCCACCTGAGACAATGTATTTAACAGATTAGTTCCTTCTCTGATTAATTCGAGGAGGGAACAGTCTTCGCTCCACATATTGTACAGCATTGTTAAAGTAGCCTCATTAGGCAGCACGACGTAAAAGTCCAGGAAGTTGTGTAAAATGCTTTATAACAAGGCTTATTGGAAGTATTTAGCGCTAGCTAGAAGGAAATCCAATTTTCCGCGGAGAACTCTGAGGGCGATGGACTTATGTCTTTATTTGAATCATGCCAAGTAGAAGTATAACTTGGGTAAATTATTTTTGTTGTTTTGTAAAGACTGCAAAAAATCCCAGGAGCGTACTTGGTAAAAAATTGTTGCAAGTTAAGATAATAAAATGTATTTAACACAAAAATAACTTGTTTTTATTATTGTATGTTTTTTTTTTTTCATCAAGATGTTCTCCTCAGATATTAGTCACTTAACTCTTTACTTAAAGGGGAGGGGTTAAAAAAACTGGAACTTATTGGTAAGGTTGTATGATGCTTATGATGCTTAAGGGGTCGCTTTTTCGAATCTCCAGTTTGGCCAATTCTTTTTTTTTTTTCCGAAGACTTATGATTGTCATATCAACAGGATCCAGTCTTCTCCCACCGCTGATCAGTGTTTCGGCGATTGGTTATGTGGAAAGGCAGCCAGTTGTATGGGAGAAATATTGTGAAAAGTACCGTTTGAAGTAACTCCGGGAAAGCTGGTGCATTGGCCGCTGCGATATGACTGAAATAATGATAAACATCACGACGTTAAACTCCAAGGTAACAAACAAACAAATAACGCATTATACCTTTACTACGCCATCCAGTGTTTTAATACCTCTAGGTAGAATGCTTTGGAAAGTATCACGGGAAAAGGAGAAAACGCTGACCAGTAACCAGAGTTTTTCCCTTTTCCCAAACCGTTATCGACTAGTGCCTAAAATAAATTTCATCATCTGAGCCTCATTTTATTCGTCGTTTGGTAAGGATTTGACGATAATGCCAAAACGCGATTCTCAAAACGTGCTAAACGAAAGTATTATCTCTTGCCAAAAAAGTGATGAAACCTTCCGAGCATGTGAATAACACGCTTCATTACACAGCCAGACATTTCCATAGGCAAAAGACGAGTTTGTAGTTTTTCACACTAAGTAATTCTAGAATTCAATGGGAGCCAAATATAAACATGAATACGTAATAACAATATGATTGAATGAAAGTAGCAGCCATATTGGCAGAACAGAACAGATAACGTTGAAATAAAATCCAATATTTTAGAAACGAGGGGAAAATTAACTCTAACAGATCGTAGCATTTTCCAGCATGATATCCAGTATTTTCTTTTTTACCCACATTGTTTTCTAGCGCATCACAAAATCACACACACACACACGAAAAAAATTGGTCAGATCTATTTTGCAAATGCTTTCAATTCTGTAAAGTCTTTATCGCACAGTCCCGTTTTTTTAAACGGCCGTAAAGAATACTTTTGAAAGCAAAATTCTCTTCACACAATGTTCTCTATCTTATCACAAAAAACATGCCAATTTTTTCAGTCAGATCTATTCTATTGTTTGCAAATACTCCCAATTTTTACAAATCTAAAATTTCAGGTATCAACTCTGGTATAGTGCGATGAAAGTGGAAATTTCTTGTTGCAAACAGTGACACATTTCTCACAGTGTTCACAACAGAAATTACAGTGTGTATAGATCATTTGCAATAGTCTCATTTTTGTCCATACAACTTCTTGTGTCATGTCCTAAAAGTGGTATAAAATGACTTCCAATCGTTACTGTATGAACCATGCTCTGACAAAAGGGGGCTTAATGCATCTCCGTTATGCATGGTACCAAGCCATTCATCACATGATCATGGATCCAAAAAACCCATTATGTCTAACAACCGACTTGATCAAGAGGTAGACTGGTCTTTTGACATACAGAAAATTGACCTATAGCAAAAACTTTCGGCCAAGGTCAGCCTGCGCAAACTGCGCAGGCTGACCTGTGCCGATACTTTTCGCAGATGCATTAAGCCCCCTTTTTACAGAGCATGGCTCATATATATATTGATAAGTATGAGAAACGCGATATTGAATAATATAGCTCACAAGTTAGTCGCGATTCGTAAAGAAGAAATGATCCTGTTTTCAAAAAAGTGATAGCACAATTAATTAGGGTAACGATCGCAAGCTAAATTAAAGGCCCAGTGGCGGCCAAAAGTAAACACAAAATGGGAATCAAAATGAATTTGAATTCAAAATCATACCATCTAAAAGCATCGAAATTACTGCGAAGATGACAATACCTTATACTATTGTCGGTCGCTGGCAGAAAAATGGGTTTTAAAACCAGGTGAAAATTAAACAAAGGATAGGTTGACTTGACAACTTTTCAAATAAATTTTTAAAATCTAATTTTTGAAATTCATTTTTCTGCCGGCGACTAACACTGCAACTGACCGTACTTTAACAGATTTTCATCCTCCAAATAATTGTATAAGTTTAATTAGATGGACGCTAACAATTAAATTGTCTACTTTTGGCTGCCACTGGACATTTAAATGCTCATGTAAACAATTTTGTGAATAAATCCATGTAAATTTAAATCATGACATTTAAAAATATAGCCATTATTTCAAGTCCTGCGATATGTTGAAGGACTATTGGTCAGAGTGACGGTCATTGGTAGAACAATATAGATAAAAACCAGAATTAATGTTGCCAACATTAATGTCACTTTTAGAACGGCGAGGTTTAAAGGCACAGTAGTGGACAAAAGTAAACAATTCAGGAGTCGAAATACAGACAAATTTAATTCATATCATTTTAGTATGGATATTGTTATGAGTATGACATTGTGTTTCCACTTTTGTTCTAATTTTACAGTACATGTTCATTTTCCTGCCAGCGACTGGAACTTTCACAGATTGCACTGAACGTACTAGCAGATTCATTATAATATCTATACTTGTAAATGGTATGTATCAAATTTGTCCTCAATTTGATCCCAACTTATTTACATCTGGCAGCCAATGGGCCTTTAAATAGTAAAGCTTTATTTACACTGGCTTCAAAAGTTTGTATTATTTATTTACCAGTGTTATTCTTTCGGTGCTAACTAAATAGATTCGGCTTTTTTCGAATGTATATATTTCCGCTGCTTGTGGTTAAAGTTTAGCAACAGATAGCTGACGGTGTAAATCAAGACCATACTGGCCGCCGCGACATAACTAAAATAATATTGAAAACGGCGTTAACACCATAGAAACAACCTAAACTTATGGCATCGCATTCCTAATTTTACGTGTATTATGATTTTCAAAGGAACGTCATTTTTTTCAGCACTGTGCTTCGAAGCTCCATTGGTCTATTACGTAACACTAAACTTTTTTTTTGTTTGATCATCGAATACTTACGAATTGGTGCGGTCATGGATCTGTATATCAAATTTTCATTTACACCGTTACTATAGCTAGTACATTGGCGACTGCCTCTACATTGTATATAATAAGACAAGGTGTGCAACGAAATCGAAGAATATTTTTACCCCTGTCCCCTTTTAGAGATAATATTTAACCGAAAATGGAAAAATAAACGTAGTTACCGATGCAGATGGGTTCACAAATGATTTTTCTCGAGTACCCTGACCTTCGAAAGTTCCAAACGGCTCTTGCGATCAAGCAATACCTCTGATCTGAAAAAAAGTTAAAAGGATTCTACGTTTTCCGGATCGCTATGAGCTGACGTCACACAATTCATTATAACGCAGCGAATTACAACTCATTGAATTTACTATCAAAAGACGCGCCAAAGTTTTTTGACCAATAAACGGTAAATACGGACTTGAAAACATGCGAAATGGAAGATGAAAATCGTGATAGTGGATTAGATGAAAAGATAAATTATAACAGACGAAATATTAATTTGAACTTTCACAGATTGCACTGATTTCATCAATATATCAACAAAAGAATTTTAGATCTTTGTTTGAAAAAAAAAAACAAACAAATAGTTTTAACTGTGTGACGTCAGCGCATGGCGATCCGGAAAATATGGATGCTTATTAAATTTTTTCAGATCAGAGCTATAGCTTGATCGCAAGAGCTGTTTGGAATTTTTGAAGGCCAGGGTGCACAAGGTAAGTCATTTACGAACCCATCTGCAGAGGTAACAAGGTTTATTTTTCTGTTTTCGGTTAAATATTATCTCTGAAAGGGGACAGGGGTAAAAATTTTCTTTGGTTTCGTTAAACATCTTGTCTTATTGGAGAGGTCATCAGATCCTCTAACAGTGGTGAGTTTAAAAGGCGGACTGCCTCAGAAATTGCTGTCTAAATCCATATTTTTTTTAAACAAATTGTTCTGACACATAGTCTGTTTCGTCATGGTTTTATAAAAAAAAAAGAACCCGAAATGAAAAAAACTGAAATAGGAAATAGGCGTGAATTGTTTTGACGATGACGATGACGATTCATAAAAGGTGTGCTATATTGGTTTGATTGCAAATGATCTCTCCAGTAGTACGGTAATTTTTCATTGAACAAATAACGCTAAGCATAATAAAGGAATTTTGTTAAAAAAGAGAACATCGCAGGAAAAGAACACGCAACTTGAAAACGCGGAAAGAAGGTCACGTGTCTGCCATGTAATGCATAAGAGGTTTCAACGCAGCGGTATGATCATTTATGCCTTACTTGTTTGTTTACATGTACCAACATAATATATTGAAATTAAAAGTCAATAAACTATTTGAAAACATTGTTGCTGACCTCTCCTGGCTTCTTTTTCAAAGAAGCCAACTTGTAATATACAATACAGAGGCAGTCGCCAATGTGCTATTAACTGTAACGGTGTCCGATAAGAATAATTTCGTTATCCGGTAATAGACCAATGGAGTTTCAGTGGCCTATATTTTCATTATCGTCGGTACTGTTAGTCCAGAAGTGTCCTCGGATCGGTGGTTTTTGTTTTAATTTTGTAACGCACGTACTTTGATGACGTCACACGGTATTGCAGCCCGTAACCAATATTCGAATG
Organism: Tridacna gigas; assembly: GCA_945859785.2. Classification (NCBI taxonomy): domain Eukaryota; kingdom Metazoa; phylum Mollusca; class Bivalvia; order Cardiida; family Cardiidae; genus Tridacna; species Tridacna gigas. The sequence continues at coordinate 41,520,741 of OX244030.2, read as the reverse complement.
TTTTATTGCACCTGGATTTCAGCTAAAATGCCAGACAAAAATATGTAAAAATAAATATTTGTCTCGGTTTTAATTGATACGATTTTGGCTATCTTTAGATAGTTTCCTTTCTCAAAAACCGAAGTGGCCTATTACTTTCTACTGTAATTTCACTACCGGTCTACCGGAATTAGGTCACGTATGTTTGCTTAAGAAGGCGGACGGCATATTTCTTTTATGAGAACCATATCATTGAAATTAACATCGAAGTTATAATTTTCACTTAAAAATGATCAGAAATGACCTTTTTTTCGTGGTCCATGCACACAATTAGCAAGACTGACCAAGAATGAGTTGCACTGAAGCAAATTACAGCCTGCAGACGATTTTTTCCTGTTTCATCCTCTTTCAACCCTGAAGCTACGAGGTACGACTGAATGGCCTTATACAGACAGTATAGATCAAGATCAGACTGCACAGAACGTGCGGTCTGGTCCTGGATTTATACTGTCCGATAAGGAGATAGTTTTCCTTTAAATAACTTTTAAATAGCAACAGTTGAGCTTTTACTATCGACTTGAAAGTTTCATTTAACTTTATTGGCGGGTTAAGGATTAAAACCAATCTAGCCATAGGTGAACATTTTCGATGCCAGCAATTTTCTTGTCGCCAAAATATTTGCATGCATTCACACGCAAAACCGTTTTTACATTAGTAATTCCGATTAAGCACGATGTTTCAAAACCTTTAACTGCAAATTTGTTTCGTGAGTTGAGAACTTCAGCTAAAATGTCATAATCCAGATTGCTTTGAAGTCACCAAACATCTACAATGAAGCCACAACATCGTTATTCTTGACAATGTTATATCATCAATAACAAAGAAACACTGAGTGTGAAATGAGCCATATGGTTTAAATCTGTCACTGATAAATAAATAAGTCTTTGAGAATTGAATACACAAAGCTCATACAAACAAAGCTAAGATGTTTTGAATAGATATAATTTAGAGTCAATTAGTATTCGACGTAGGTCCAACATCAGATAGCGCAGTCTGCTGTCTTGAATGCTTATAAAACAGTTTCTGTGCGCAACTGAGCTGAGCATGAAATTTCAAAGTTGTAAAAATGTAAAATGATAAACCTTATGGAATAATTTCTGAACCCTAGAGTTTTTCTTTGTCTCTGTCTATGAAATAAAAGCCTTTATTTCAGAATTTCACACCGTATTATACTATTTAACCATAAATGAGACTTCAGATTTGAGCACGAACCCAGGTGAGCATGGACTCAGGTTTTATAAGCATGAGCACTTGTTGACCATTGAAGTTAAGTGCTTAGCTCTTTACCAGACTTTAGACTTGGCCCAACTGAAAGCATTTACCAACAACAAATCAAATGAGCCTCAAAGGGTTGTGATGGTCCAGTATTAATTAGAAGTTACCAGCATTTTCCCTTTTCCGACAATAAGTGCCTACTTCTTCGGGGTCATTAAAACATAGAATTATTTGTAGATGTTTAAATCGTTGCACCTGGAGGAAAAGAAATACGGTGAATAATTTCTCAGTCAGGATAGGGACAGTGTTTAATTTCCAAAGCCGAATTACAAACAAAAGCATACTCAATACAATTTTAATTCTTAGTATAAAGCTAGACACGAGATTGGCTGAGACAGAATTTTTAAGCCTATCAGATCAATACAATACAATACAATACAATACAATACAATACAATACAATACAATTGATTGCATATAAAAGGCCTCTGGCCCAAAATACATAACATTTTGGGTAACAAATCCAAATAAACATCATTGTTATGCCCTTGATACATTATGAATCATTTTACAAGTATAACAGATCTGTCCGACTCAGACATCTAGAAAACCAGCATAAGTGACATTATTAAGTTTTATAAGAGAAATTATATCTTCAAAGATCGATGTGACCTAAAATGTATCAGTTCAGCGCATACGGCTGACATTTAAAAAATAAACGCATCGGAACATTTACATTATATCTCCCATTAATAGGAAAGAAAAATAATCAAATAAAACCCCTACAAAATAATATAACTATTTACCTAGATGACAAAAATGTTAGTCTTACATTTATTGCAGACGACTTACTGAAAGTGTCTCTAAATGATACATGTATATGCTGTCTCTGAAAGACAAAAAAGAAAATTGCGAGAGAGAGGAAAAATCGCCGGATACTAGTATTTTTTTTTTTCTTTCACCACAATGCCATCTGGAGCTTTCTGCCTCAAGGTCTTGGAAACATGGGATTGTTTGATGAAGGGAATAACCAGAAACTGTTTATCAATTTGAAATTATGCATACAACATGTGATATAACAAGATACATAGTTATATAATTGATGCATCTCTACACGTGTTCATCAAATGATAAAATCACCCAGATAAGTTCTGTAGGCGTATTAAGTTTGTGTTTATTTATGACAATGAAAAAATGCATGAACTCACAGTCAACGACTGAAGTGTTATAAACGGGTTGACAATAATTACATATTCTCTTTTTTACTGGTGTTCTGGTATGTCTGCCTATTTCTATACCGAGTACGTATATGGCTAAATCACTTAAACTTTGAAAACGTTCGTTTAAATCTGTATGGTATGTCTAAAATTGAATATCGTTTGATGTTCAATTGAGACTTAAAATATTTATAATGATGGCATCTGCTGGATGTGTTCATAGAGTCGTGCCATTCCCGAGAACAATTGTCAATCGATCCTTGCGTAAATGTATTCATAAAATATGGGACATCTCCAATTTCTTGTCTTATCCAAGCAAAACCAATCCATAATTAAAAAGCAATTCTTTAACTTTTGATGTCCGGTTTGTTCTACCACTTTCATCTTGACGCTTCAATGTTACATAGCTATGTCTTGGGTATCTAGAATTGGGCATGTGTTGAAGTTGAACCAATATCTTATTCAGTTAGACATGTATGAAACACATGGGGGCAACCTCCAATACTCACCCAAAACTACGGCATTGTTGGTGCTTCTGTGCAATCCAAGATATCTATTACAGAAGTCTAAACGTATTGTTTCAATTGTATTTGCATAAAATAGCCTAGCACTTGAAAAGAGTAACATATAACTGGTTTCACTAATGAGTCAACCAATGTAAGATATTCATTGTGTGGAAAATACCCGAACGGATTTTAATATTGTTTAATTCTTAATAATGCCTTGCGCGCTTGGACTGAAAGTTTTTCATGGGTAGATGACCATGACAATGTCGGTGTAAAGTTAGCCTGGTACCCCGCCGTACTTCAAAAGTACGTCCCTGTAACGTAGTGGTAGGGGCAGGTAATCCAGACTAGTGTAAAGTATACTCAAATGTATTTATAAATTGGTACAACATTAACTGGAGAGTTTCGAAAATGCCAATTTTCATAATGTCTTAAATTGCCACCGTTACGATGCACCATAATCCGAGTTTTTTGTAAGTTGACTTCCTTTTCGGTAATTTTATATAAAGTGTCAATAACATTTATTTGTTGCTGTATTTTAAAGGTAGTTTCTGCACTAGTTGCTACGTCCTCTGCGTACATTAAGCAAATGATATCTGGTATGTCGTCATCAGTTATAAATATTCCGGCACTGCAAGTCTGTCTAAGCATGTCTAATAGCTCGTTTATGAAAACTGAAAATATTGTTGTACTTGTTACGTCCCCTTGCCATGTTACAAGGAAAATAACTCGATATAATACAGCTACAGTTCTGCTTTTTGAAAGTATAGTTAACAAATTTTCTATCTAACTTTACATACTCATATAAGCAGGAGTATATATTTTTCAAAAACATGTAAAAAAACCCTTTTAACCCCTTACCTTCCAACATTTGAAACAAACTTTGTGTGATTTACTTTATCGAAGGCCTTTTTAAAATCAACGTATAAATAGTAGAATCTTCCTCCTTTTCTTGTTAAATACTTTTGGACCATAGCTTGTAAGCAGAATATATTATAGATTTTTGAGTAACCATGACGAAACTAGGCTTGACTTGCATCTTTTTGATTATTACTTTCAGCCAAATTGTATAGCCTCGTATTGACTACTTTTGAAAATATATTCTAAGGTATAAATAATATAAATTTCCCGATAATTACCTGGTCTGTCCATTTATAAGTTGTACTTATAACGCTCTTCCCTCAATTACTTGAATATATGCCCGATTCGAAAACAATATTAATCAAAGGACTGATAGTCATGAGAGCCGCCTGGTGTGTAATAGGCTGGAAGTTTTCCACATGATGTGCTGGAATATGACTTTGATAAAAAATCTTATTCGCTTTACATCACCCTTTTTTAGATTTCAAAACAAAATCTATTAACAGCATTCAAACTACAAATTAACCTAACTACACTTGATGGTTTATAGATGCAAGTATAAGTTCTGAATCGTCATCCTAACATTAGAAATAAAAATCAAAATTCACATGAAAAAGAAACACATGTGATTTATCTAACAGTTAGACTCTGTGAAGAAAAAAATAAACGATTTAAACAGCAAAAAGAAGGGAGCGTAACGACCGACTGTGGCTGTTTAAATCGTTTAATTTTTTTTTTTCACAGCGCCTAACTGACTTAGTCGTTGCCCGCCCTAGTTACATCATCACTTAAACATTGGTGCCATATATGGAATTTACCGCTTCATCATTCGCAAAGACACACCCTAATTGCATCATCGCTAAAACAATGCTAATTCTAACATTACATGGACTTTCCCGCTTCATTCATTCACAAATTGTTGTGAAGGACGGGGAAAAATGTTATAGACGTATAGAATATGAGCCATGTCCTGGCAAAAGGGGGCTTGATGCACCTCCGTGATGCATGGGACAAAGCACGATATCACATGATCATGGATCCATAAAATCCATTTTCTCTGAAAACCGAAGAAATAAGCGGGTAAAATGGTCCTTTGAAATGCAGAAAATTGGCCGAAAACAAAAAGTTGGGGCCCTAGGAAGCTTGCGCGGTCTGCGAAGACTGAACTAGGTCGATACTCTTTTGCATATGCACTAAACCCCCTTTTCAAAGAGCATAGCACATATATTTCATGTTAAATGCCTGTATCGATATGACACGGCAATAAACTAGTTTACTACGATATGGATTTTCTGTATATTTCAAAATATAGATTGACTGACTTATGTTTAACTCTTTCGCTGACAACTAAATAGAGCTGACTTTTCACATGGTCTATAAGTATCCTTTTCGTTTGAATTAAATCTGTTTTTGGTTGAAGACTAACACAGGATAGCGGACGGTGTAGATCAAAGATCAGACTGCACGTTTTGTGCAGTCTGATCTTGATCTACGCCGTCCGCAGTCTTTCCAATGCGACATTGGCAGTACGATATAGGTCGATTTTATGCCAATTGTACACCACAAAAAGTATAGACCAAAAACACAGAACTGTTATCATAAATTTGGGAATTATTGTATATGTTTGTTCAGGAATGTAGCTTATCGGCTATAAGATTTTTTGCGATTTATTTCAAGAGAAAACCCATTCCGTACCTTAACAAGTAACATATTATCACTGTTTAACTATACAGTCCATCTATTTGATAAATAGCACCTGCTGAGCGGTGACTTGGTGCAGCCAAGAACCGTACGCATTATAGGCTATACATTTACAGCAATCTCTGGTGCAGTTGAAATATGCGAACGCAAAGAAAGATTTAACGTATAGACCAAAAACTTGTATAGAAAACGTGCAAGAATGTTAAGAAGTCACGGAAAACACTCAAAGTGGTAAATTTGTTCGGAAAAAAATAGCTGCTAGAACGGAAAACTTTCCCCCATAGAACTCGGTATCGCCTTTTTTCTCCGATCTTAGATTGAATGTGAAAGTGATACGAGGCAAACAATTTGAGACAGATTATAAGATTTATTACAGAACATGTATACATCTAATGGTGATTATCAAACAACTTTTACTTTAAATTCTTCTACAGATGTAAGCCCGCCGTAGATAAGACGCTTACAGTAGTAGAGCATTTCTCCAATGCTCGGCAAGAGTTGTGTTTGGTAATAAGAGCACCATATGCGGGTGCCAACGCTCGGCTGTAGTTGCTTGATTTTCAGTGAAAACACAAAGTTGAAAAAGGGGCATAACTAGATAGTTATTTACCCTTATTGTTTATGCTCCCCTTTTAATAGTTAACAACTTGTCCAAGTTTGAAGTAAACATCTTCAGTAATAAAAAAGCTATTGTCAAAGATTTTGCATGACGACGACACAAACGACGAAAACGATGACTCTAGGGCTATAAAAATACCTTGTCTCTAAAAACAGCTGAGCTAAAAGTTCTTAGTCGAAAAAGGGGCATGACTAACAACTTTGCCAAAAATATCTAAATGGTTACCTGCCTCTGTTGTACTGACAAAAATCCTCCTGTGATAGTTAACAAAAAGTCCAAGTTTGAAGTAAGTATCTTCATTAATGACAGATATGATAAAATGTCAAAGGTTCTTAAAATTCAAAGTAGTAAAGAAGGGCGTAACTGTGTAAAAAAAATATTACTTGCCCCTGTTGTATGGGTATCCCTTTTGATAGTACATAACTTGTCCAAGTTTGCAGTAAATATCTTCAGGAATAACAGAGATATTATAAAATGTCAAAGTTTTTGCACGACGACAATGACGCATAGGCTTTGACAATTGTATGACGCTTTCTTCGTAAACAGATGAGCTAAAGACTACCAGTTGAATAAAATCATATGGATGATACAAGACTGCCCAAGGAACATTTCTATAACTGTTTTGCCAAAATATCTGCTGTAAATGCCACTTTTCAATTTTCTCATTGAAAGTACATGTATATGGAATCTCAAAGTTGCCATTACTAACCAAGTTGGAAAGTCGATTTTCATAAACAAGAAGGCCGTTGGACCTGAAGCTCTCATCGGAGTAAAGTCATCTAGGATTGATAAATTTGAAGAGCCCTGGTTGTGATTAAGGAAATCACAAATGAGCCATGCTCTGGCAAAAGGAAGTTTAATGCATCTCCGTGATCCATCATTCCAAACGAGCCGTCATATATTTATGGATCATTAAAAATCCATTCAGTCGAACAACCTACTGAATCATGAAGTACACTGGTCCTTTGACATGCAGAAAATCTGCCAAAAGCATAAAGTTTCGACAAGGTCAGCCTAAACACCTATGGAGATCAAGATCAGATCGCACTTAATGTCAAGTCTGATCTTCGATATAACACGCCCACCAGTTACTTCACTCTTTACCACACAATCCAGAGTTTTAATGACTCTAAGGATAAAGCCTCATGAAAACCTTTTGGAGTAAGAAGAAAATGCTCTCTTTTTCGCTGCAAGGTTTTTTGCACTTCCACAGCCAATAACTAACATTCCAGATAAATCTAACTTGCCGTCCGCAAATGTTTTCAATTTAGACAAGTCTAAAATTTCATCGTTTTTTAAAGATTGCCTGGTTTTCAATGGCTCATGTTACAAACTTTAATACATATTTGATGATGTATACTCCTAGTTTGCTCTGGGTCGAACTGATTATGGGCCAAGATGTCATATCTGGACAACTCTGACAGGAAGAAATAAGGCATATATACCAATCCAATATCATAGTTATAACTTCAGACACGAGATACACGGTAATTTTACGAAAATTAAAATCTTAAGGAGGTTTTGAGACACCTTTTTCAGAGAAAGAGCCTACCGTCTGCGTAAAATACATTATTTGTCATTCACATGGTGTCTAGAAAAAGGTCAAACGACCGATCCCGATTAGTGCTCGGCAACAGCACTCGTCACAACTCGGTCGATTGCGTACCTACATCAAAACATTTGATCAACGATCATCCGAGGTTTGCCAATTGTTTCTTTTACTGTTAAGCGTTCGAATTTGAGGTTATGAATAACATCACCAGGGCCCAAAATTTTCAGTCAACACTTTCGCACGATTAAAGTCGAACATCTATCAAAGTTTGTTGTGAAATTAAACCTTACTTTGATGTTCAAATCGAAATATTTTTTTTATTTTAAGGGGTGGTTTCTTTCAGCGTAGTGAGGTGGATTGCAGGCGGTACTTTTCACTTTTACTCGGGTTTTTCCGTAAATGCTTGGATGGGGTTGAACTTTTGGTATACGATTCCTATGGCAAGCCAAGCCCAGGCCAAATATCTTTTAAACTTCAGGAAAACCGTCATCAAAAGTCGTTGACTGTATTTCTAAAAAAAAAGAAAAAAAATGAATGTAGTCCTCCTGAACTCATTATCCCCGTTTCGTCAACTTATATTTATGCACTTTGATCTCCATCTTACACAAATACATACCCGCCCACATAATTTTCGCATACCCTTTACGTTGATTGTTTATTTCAATACTGACGTCATATCTGACGAGTTTTTGGACAACACAGTCTGTGACCTCTATTTGGTGCACAAATATACACATTAATGTCGAAAATTAACAAGTCAGAGAAATTAACTCTAAGACTGCTAAGTTCGACTCACTAACCTTTTGCGGATAACGTAGATCAATATCGGATTGCACTGATATTAGATCTTCACTGACCGATAAAGAGATAGCTCTCCTCCAAAAATACCTTTGAAATGAGAAAAATTTGTATTTTACATTCGGCTTGAAAATTTCATTTCTTTTATTTAGCAGGATTAGGGTAAAAGGCTCAGTGCTTGGAAAACTTTTCTTTTATTAAGAATTGTATTGTGAATTTTCAATGTAGAACGTTTTAAAATCGTGGATCATGATACAAAGAGGAAACACCTATAACTCTTTTTGTTCTGGACGAAGCCGAAATCACACTTTTCGTGACGAGCGGATACTCTGAAAGTTTACAAGTACAGAAAACGTAAAAAAAAAAAGAAAAGAAAGAAAAGAACTTTGAAAAAAAAAAAAAAAAAAGGTTTGCAAAAAAAAAAAAAATATTTCTCGTTATTGTTTGGAAAAGGATTACTTAGAAAACAAATTTCGACCTAGTGAATCTTGAAGGAGAGAATAAAGACTTTCAGACCTCGTTTCACTAGCCTATATTCGGAATCTGCATTCTAATTGTACCAACATAAATGACGAACCATTTCAATTTGAGCAACGTAGCCTATTAATTTCAACGTATCCGAAAGTGTCTATCGAATATCTGACTGAACTTTTGTTTTTATATCTGATCTTCGTCTAATCAAAAGGACCTATAGATGACCTTTTCCATAAGATATATAAACAAGTAAAATGCACTTTTAACCATAAAGTATTACTACCATAATCAACCGACAAAGCCTGAAATATCGCCAATGTTGCCATACTTGGAACGGTTTCTGTCGGGACGGCTGATTGAGGGTAATTGTAGGCTGGACAAATTTGAGAGGATAAAAACGGGGAGGAATAAGTGCTAAACTCTACTAGCACGTTCCATGAGTTCTTGAGTACTGTCAGATCATCTGAAGTTGGATGTAACTAAGTAAAGAACACAACACTATGCGCCTTCTTTAAACACATTTCGTCGTTTGTTATTCTGAAAATTAAACCACAAGCTTTTAATTTTGCACCTTCTGCAAGCTATGTTGATGTTTACGCCTCATAATAGTAATTTTATGGACATTTACATTGAGTCATGCTATGTGAAAAAAAAAAAAAATTTAATGCATCTGCAAAAAAAAAATTTCGATCTATATCAGTCTGAGAAGCACACACGGGCTGACCTGGGTCGAAATTTTTTCGCTATTGGTCAATCTACTGCATGTCCATCAACCAGTCTACCTCATCATTCAGTCGTTTGTTAGACTAAATAGATTTTATAGGATCCATAGTTATGTTATAATTTGATTTGTAGAATGCATCAGGGAGATGCATTAAACTCCTCCCTTTTCCCAGAGTATAACTCGTATTAACACAGGGTTAATTTACGTTTTTGAGGTCGTTAACATTCGCAGCGGCCTGAAAAATGGTTTAACGCCCGAGTGCGAAGCACGAGGGTATTTAACCATTTTGAGGACCTCTGCGGATGTAAACGACCGAAAAAACGTAAATTAACGTTATTGTTGCATAAAATAAATGTATTTTAGCAATAATTTGCAACGAAAGCAAAAAATATTTCCATAGAAATGCAAAGAAGCGGACTTGAAATGTACCGGACTTGTACCGGTCAAAACCGGAATTCGACGATGAAATTTTTGTAACGCGTAGTGAAGGACCATAGTCCTGTGCCACTGTTTTCGACTCTCGCTGTAATTCTCTTCTAATGATATTTAATGCATAGCGGACTTTGGTGGGATTAGCTTGCACATTGTTTGGATCTATTACAACTAGAACTGAAAGACGTCAAAGGGATATATCAAGCGAATGAATTGCCGACCACGTTAGGAAAGTGGGTGGGATGTAGAGTGCATTACGATTGATTTTTTGCTCATATCTCGATAATACTAAGATACTGGGTAAGATTTCGTTTGTGGTGTACTAAAATCATCAAAGACAAGCCATAATAAGGATCTAATATGGTACAAGTTCCTACAGTTTAGTTGGTCGGAGTCTGATGGGGATGTATGACAAGAGTAAACGTTCAACGTACATTTGTTTACAAGGTAGGCTCTGATCGAGGATATTGAAAGTGCAAAGCCGGGCTTTAACGGCGCGTGATTTTACCGATTAGTACACATTTTCTCCCGTTAACGCCCGGTTTCTCCCCGTTAATACATGCTTATAACGGCCCGGAAACTTACATTTTGTGCAATAATAGACCAAAATGGACGACTCGCCATATTTGTTTTGTTTGTTTGATTTTATTCTATTTCATAATATTTCTTAAAGGTACATTAAACTGGAATTACGGGAAAGTTGCAGTTGGCACAATGGCGCAGTAATATAGTCGCCAATTCTACTTAAAGTGGTCGTGGATTAGAGTCCAACCGAAGGCACTTTTTTCTGTTCATTCCAATCTAAGGGTAAACAGTCACTCGGTCACTTGCTATAATTGTTCCTTTAGATATATCAAGTTTCTACCTAACCCCTACCCCCCCCCCCCCCCATCCCTACCCCACCAAAAACAAAATGTGTAAAATTCCGTGTTTGTTTGTTTATTACCACTGTACCCCTTTAAAACAAATCTCTAGAAACGACTTTGAAAAAGCCTTCTTGGATACTTCCCACTATAATATTCATATTATAATGCCGCGCTCTGACAAAAGGGGGCTTAATCCATCTGCATGATGGATGATACCAAGCAAGTAGTCATGTTATTATGGATCCATAAAATCCATTTTGTCGAACAACTGTCTAAATCATGTGGTAAACTTGTCCTTTGACATAAAGAAAATTGACAAATAGCGAAAAGTTTTGTGCCGAGGACTGCGCAGGCTGACCTGAATCGATACTTTTCGCAGATGCATTAAGCCCCTTTTCACTGCGCATGGCTCAAATTTTAATGTAACGATGCTGAAAAGGATTACACTGCAGCTTTTAGAGAATGGTCTGATATAAGATCATCAAAGCATTTCACCAACTGAGCTATTGGGTGTGGTGGATGGCAAATTAAAATTGGTTCATGTCATGGAATTTGTTCTAGGCACGGAAGAAAATATTCTGAGAAAAGGGAAAAATGCGGGTCTTCTTGTCCCTAAATGTTTCATAAAACCTTTTTATTAAGACACGCTAAAACGGGGACATTTGGTATTGCTTAAACTCCAAAATAAATGAATTTTCCGATACGGTAAAAACTAGGATCGAAAAATCAGAGACTGCTCGGTCTGCGCAGTATGACCTGTATCTACATTTCTTATAAAAGCGCATTGAGTCGCGCTTTGCACCTTACGGATAGAGGAAAAAAGTATCTTTACAGAATCAAGCACTGATCCAGTGTAGTTTCACATAATTAAATGTTCCCAAATGATTCTATAGGCGAACTTGTTATGTAATTTTCGCCACATTATTCCATGTTTTTATGTAACTAGCACACAGAAAGCAGAACTTCACGTGTTCTTTATCACAGTACATTTATGAAACATTTCGACTTTAACTTAAGAAAATCTAAGCACACTTATGGGAAATTATCAAATTCAATTCAACGAACATTTTCTTTTCAATTAGATTAGCTTTCAAAACAAATGAGAAATTGCATTTCAGAAATACTTTTGGCAAATTATTCAATTCATAAATTCCGCCTTCAAAGCAAATCAAATTATAAAGTAAGTGACTGTTGTAACATTTTATAATTTTACATGCCCTAACTTCTTGTTGAGATAAAGATTCTTTTTCTTTGGAAAATATTTCCCCAGAATAACAAAATAAGGAATACGTTTACAACAGGATTAAACTCGAAGGAATTTTTTTTCTGTTGTTAGCAAAGAAAACTAACTCGTATAAGCAACATGTACGACTCGAATTTATCAGCTGTTACAATGTTGACCAGCACATCTCTTCAAAACTGTTAATGATTTTATTGTTTTGTCGTTTTTTATCACTTCTGTAAACATGGCCAACGTATTCTCGATCATAATGCATCGTATAACAATTTTAACAATACTGCACCAATATTTCGTATCTTGTAATGATATGCATTTAGGACTAGAGAGCTGCAATGAAACTAAAATGTTAAGTTGAACTGTACTGGATTAATTACCTGGCGTTATCAACTGATTTGAAGTAGACCATAGTTTGATCAAATGCACTAGCAAGAGAACAAGGATGAGCCAAATAGCTGAGGTTATTGCCATTTGAATGGTCATTTTGATCACGGCTTTGACCGTAAATTCAACAAAGAATGAACAGAAAGTGTTGTTGTGCAGTCTGATCCTGATTTACACTGTCTGAAAATGGTCCTGAAGTCGCCCTTAGCAGCCGATGGGCTAATCGCTATCCTTTCATTTTACGAACAACCCTATTTGCACTATTTTTTAGCAGGAATTATGTCCCATACGATACGGAGCCACCATTTTGTTTATGCGTGCATGTTTCACAAATGTATATATAACTGGTACGAGGGGACAATACTCCAGATGAGTCTGGTACGAGGGAATAATACTCAAGATAAGTCCAGTGAGCATAAAACTTTAAGTGTTTATTCCACTGCATTTCATTATCTTTAACTAAGTATAGACGAATTAAAGAAATTTAACGAGGTGTATTGGAACAATGAACCAACCTTTGAAATACAGCCTATTCTTAAATCCTCAATGGCACACAGTCAAATTTAGAATCTTTGAGCTCCAAATAAGAATGTGGATCATTTTATTTACTCAGTAAACAAGTCTAGATGTTCAAATTTTAAGGCAGTTTGATTAGAATATTGCACAAGCTGTCGGACAGTATATACCAAAGATCGGACTTAAGGTGTATTGTTGTCTCGTCTGACATGGTCTACAGAGGCAACTACATTTTTCTGTGGTGCCTAAAATATTAAACTGCCCGAAGCGCTTTATGTAATTTCCAGTTAATATGAGCCATGCTCTGTGAAAAGGAGGCATAATGCATCTGCGAAAAGTATCGACTCAGGTCAGCCTGAGCAGTCCGCGTAGGCTGACCTGGGCCGAAACTTTTCGTTATTGGTCAATTTTCTGTATGACATAGTACCAGTCTACCTTCTGATACAGTCGGTTGTTAGACATTATGATTTTTATGAACCCCTAATTATCTGATGTCTTGCTTTGTATAATGCATCACGGAGATGCATTAAGCCCCCTTTTCACAGAGTATGGCTCATATACTTTTGGTTTAGATCGATTGTGAAACTAGTCCCACATCTTGCCGTGCCGTATGTTTATCACATTTGATGCTTAGCTTATGTAAACATGACGACTAATTGCGCCATGATGTTGGTGCTTCCGAACATTGACTCCGCTTATCACCAGACTCGCTTCCAGGGTCCATATTCACCAACCATCCTTATTCTCAAGAATTTTCTACATTGGAAAGTAACACAACTTCCGATTGGTTAAACCAAATGGTTATAGCCAACCAGAAGTTGCGTTACTTTCTAAATCTAGAATAAGACTAAGAATGAAACTAGGAATGGTTGGGAATGCAGACCCAGGACCGCTGACATGCGAGGCTGACGTTTTATCCCAACAATAATGGCTTCTGAAATACAGTCAGCATCACCAAAGGCTTACCAAACACGATGTCACAATTACAACCAAACCTCACGGTAATCAAGATTACGGCAAACGATGCTATGCCGACAGGATGTGTTGTCAGGGAGACAAAAGCGTAAAACGTGATTATGGCGGGAAACCATGTGTGGTGTAACAGCATGGACGGTATTCATACGTCGATTATTAGGTCAACTAACTCGAAAATTTGTTCGAGTAAAACTAATGCCGGTTGTCATTTTGCCGGCTTTAAATGAGGAAGATATCCCATAAATCCGACGAGTATAATTCACATCATGTCAGCGCCGTATGACGCAAGTTATACAATAATTCTTGAGATGCTATAAAGTGGGTAGTTTTGATCAAGATCGATCTGCGCAGAACGTGCAATCTGATCTTTGATCAACACTACCTGATATTATGTGAAATATTCTTGACAAACCGGTGTTTCAGATTGCAACCTTTGGTATTTCTATATTTCCTGTAAAAATCGATTTCCTTTGTTTGCAAATTAGACCAAAGGATTAATGGAGATTTAAAGGAAGTGACCTTATCTCGTGTTTCCATCTGTAAGTATATATCTGTCAGTTCTAGATATAAAACAGAAAAAAGAGGTAAATTTAGAAATATCTTTGATAAATAATCTCTAGCATCTTTTTAATTACGGAAAACGAAGTCATTTTCTTTCTTATTCATATATCACAGCATTTACTCCTGAATGTGTTCAACGCAATGATACATTATACTTTCTGTTTCGTTAAAAATCTTTTACAGCTTCCCTAAAGAATTCCGTCGTTTGTCTTTTTTATTTGATTATTCAATATGTTACAGTTGACAGACTGTTGCTAGGCTATCCGTTTCAGGGCTTGGCAGTGAAGAGCACAGGTAGAGATACAAGACTCAACAGACGTGAAGGATGACCTAGGTTGACTTTCTTCGCGAATGACTTTACAGGGTGTAGTACCGAGGCTGTTTGTTGTATGTATCAAGCACGGAAAAAAAACGGTTTTGAGTCGATAAAACTAGAGGACTGCGCTTTGCGTCATTCTCAAAACGGTGCTTATAGATATTTGACAGTGTCTGTCTGTCTGTCTGTCTGTCCGTCCGTCTTTCTGTCTGTCTGTCTTCCTCCCCCCCCCCTCTCTCTCTCTTTTCCTCTCTCTGTAACTCACACGCACACATTTTCCCATCACAATAAGTATTAGAATATTCCAATGAAATAAAATTGAAGTTACCAATAGATAATTCACAGCCTCCCTTGACGGATAACTGTCACTATCACAAAAAAAAAAAATCACGATCGTGTTTAATTCGGAAGTGATCGTAGTAATCCGCATAAACCAGACTGACAAGAAAATTGATATCTGTCATGGCTGGTAGACTAAAAACGTTATGAAATATTTTAGATTTCTATTTTTTTTTACGTCAGCTTTCAAGATCTAAGTAACTGTTCCCATAGGTAAATGACAGTAATTGGTCTGTAAAGGAAACAAACTGACAGATTCAAAGCAGGGCTGTTTCATTTTCGAATACGTTCGTTTTGTGTACAAAGGATCTCATCTCTTTTATATCTCCGCCATCCTCCATGGAAGTGAGAGGGGAAAAAAGGCGAAAGTATGTATATGCATGGAGAAAACGATACCTGTGGATCTATAATAATGTCATTGGGTTGAAATTTGTGTAAGCTACCGCATGCTTTATTTCGGAGCAAAAAAAGTGATATCAATTTAACGATTCCCATTAAATTAATTGCGGCTGCGTCTCATAGGAATGTAAATCAATTGTATTGAAGTCCTTGAAGGAAAGATACGTTTTTTTTTTTTCGAAATAGTAGTTGGATAATAATTGCAGAATTTGAGAAAGACCTACTTTGTTATTTTACATTTTTGTCTTACTGTGCGCATCTTGAAATTCCAGGCCGGTCGGGAAAAAACAAGTTTTAAAGAAGTCTTTTTAATGTCTCTCAGGGAAAGAGATATCAGAGAATCAACTTATTTTTTATGTCAATTACAATGAAATACATGAGCGGAGCTCGGGGAATAGGTGTTTAATATAAGCCTTGCTCTGTCAAAAGTGAGCTTAATGCATCTGCGAAAAATATCGACCCAGGTCAGCCTGCGCAGTCCGCGCAGGCTAACCTGGGCCGAAACTCGGAACCACTTTGTCCAAAATCGGATGAATCAAGTGGTAGGATGGTCCCTTGAGTTACAGAAAATTTACCTAAAACAAAAACTTTCGACCCAAGTCAGACTGTGCGGAATGCGCACGCTGACATAGGTCGATACATTTTGCAAATACATTAAACCACTCTTTCACAGAGCATGACTCACATATTTCAAAATGTCCTTAGCTACAACAATTCTCTTCTAAATGTTTTTACTCATTCACCAATAAAATCTAGATTTATTCTCCTCGCGGAATAGATATTCAGTAACCGATGCTTGACACGCGCCTTAAAATTTGCATTCCATAAAGTTTGATTCCCTTGGTAACTCGTAAGAAAGTTTTTTTCAATTTGTCTCGTACTATTGGTCTTACTTACGGCTAAGGGTCATATAAGCTTACTGTAGTGCTGTGACGAAAGATAAACGTACCAGCAGCGGACAACATTTAAAAACATGGAGGGGAAAGGAGATATTGCTTTAACAAAGCAATTTCATCTGTTTCCAAAACCTTTTTCCATACAAATGAAGACAAATATTTTGTCACTTTCTTTTCTAGCTCTTTGTATAATGCGCCAAAGCTTAATGACGGCAAGGCCTACTCTAGTTTCAGTGTAATTTAAAAGTAGTTTATTTAATACCTAAGGCACACAACTTCTTATGATTTAAATGAGCGTCACTTTTTTAATAGCTCTCTCTCTCTCTCTCTCTCCCCCCCCCCTCCCCCACCCCCCCAACAAAAAAAAAAAAAAAAAAAAAGAAAACCAATAGTAACAAGAAGGCAGTTCAAAAGATAATATCAGCCATGCTTTGTGAAAAGATAGCTTACTGCATCTGCAAAAATGTATCTACCGAGGTCAGCCATACTCTGGCAAAAAGGGGCTCAATGCATCTCCGTGATGCATCCTACCAACCAAGTCATCATATGATTATAGATCCATAAAGTCCATTTTGTCTAACAACCGACTGAATCATGCAGTGAACTGGTCCTTGGCCATGTGGAAAATTGAACAATTGCAAAAACTTTCGGCCCAGGTCAGCCTGCGCGGACTGTGCAGGCCAACCTGGATCGATAGTTTTTGCAGATGCATTAAGCCCTCTGTTCACAGAGCATGGGTAACATGTAAGCCAAATTGGTGAATTGGATGTAGTGAAGCCATAATTATGCATGCCATAAAATATGGAACCCAAAATCCGAAAAATGCATTTAATTCAAACATACACTTTTAATGTCAAAATATTGCGCTTGTGTCTTTTAATCATTCGGCTGCTAAGCGAGATTCCAAGATCACATTGCAGACAACTGCATAGTCTGATCTTTGATCTATACTGTCCGTAACGGTGATTTTTTCAGACAAAAAAATCTTCATCATTTCAACATTAAACAATAAAGGCGGCTAGAGCCTGTCAAACTATACATTGATTTACGAGCTAGCGCCTTTCAAACAAGAAGTATCTTTAAAATAGATAGACGGCGTAAATTTGCCAGCAAATAGGAAGGGGCCCCTTACAGTGAACATGTCTACATTTTTTACCAAAGGGTAGCAGGGCATTTGGTTTCTCCATGCCATTCGCTTACATCGATCTGGGTTGTAATGAGTCTCATTTCTGGAGCTTTTGATATCTGTAGCTCATTTGTTGTCTGACGCTGGACATTGTATGCTTTGAGTGTGAGTTGTGTAAATGAGCCTTTCTTCTTGAAAACGGAAATGAACACGCTGCAACAATTACAGCTATTGCCTTGAAGCAAAAGTGCGGTTTCAGCAAGATGGTACATACCGTCACACTGACAAAAGCGTATTGGAATAGTTGGAAAGCAAATGTGGTTCAAGTGTAATCTTGAAAACAGAGCAACCAAAACTTGCTCACTCGCCGGACGAAGCCCACTGGACGTTTCCTGTGCGGTTTTCTCAGAGACATTGTACATAAAGTCCAGCCTCAGACAAAAGATGAGCTTAAGCAACAATAGTTAGAGATGAGAATTATCACAACCCAGATGTGCAGATCGATGAAAGCGAATTTTATGAGGAGACCGAGTTCCCTTTGACGTCAAAATAGATGTCATTTTTAGCTCTTGATGTAAATCAATGCTGTTGTTGTTTTTGTAAACGTGCTAGACGTGCTAGTCGCCTTCATTATGTTATGTTACATTACATACTGTGCATTGCATTAAACTGTACTCTTAAACTTATTGTATCGTGTCCTTTTTTGTAGTACATTTATAAAAAAATATATCTTAAGCATATCTGAAAGTGTAAAAATTTATAAAAACCCTGTACATGTAATGATGGATCCATAAAATCCATTTTGTTTTATAACCGACAGAATCATGAGATAGAATGGTTCTTGAACATGCATAAAGTTTAACAATAGCAAACAGTTTCGATCAAGGTAAACCCTCGCAGTCCGCTCAGGCTGACCTGGGTCGAAACTGTTTGCAGAAGCATTAAACCCCTTTTAACAGAGCACGACTCACTATTTTTGCAAATTGCCTGGATCAAGATGAAAATCAGACTGCACTGACCAACGTCAAGTACTTTATGAGAACAGTTTTTAACATATTTAAGATGAAAACATCAGAGACTTGTCCATTTTGTAAGGTTTTTCGGACGACATCTCAAATGTGGCTTAAATGATGGAAACTTGCCCTTTAAAGGGTGGAAAACATTTTGGGGAAAAGAGAAAATTCTGGTTATCAGCTCTTTCTCGGTTTCCAAGAGTGGTTTCAAAGACCGCAATCCCTTGAGTCGTTTAAACACGAGATTGTTTGGTAAAAGGTTTAAATATATCCATCTAGTTTTTACAAAATTTACTGATAATTTCCAGTTCTCTGATTTAACCCTTAAGCTGCTAAGCGCGACTCAATGACCTTTTGCGGACAGTGTAGGTCAAAATCAGACTGCACAAAACGTGCAGTCTGATCTTGGATCTACACTGTCTGATGAGGAGATATTTTTTCTCCAAAAATTAAGTTTGAAACAGCAACATTTTGGTTTTTACTTTCCGCTTGGCAGTTTCATCTTATCTACCAGGTTAGGCGCTAGTAGTTTAGAGTACACATCATGGGAATTATTTCCAGGCACACAATCAATAATAAAGTTAAATCGTTCGTAAAAAGGGACGATTAAAATGCAAATGGAAATAAAGTCATGAGACCAATTATTATTTTTCGAAAAGATAGTGCTTGACCAATTGTGATTTTTATGTGTAAGAAAGTCCCTTGTACATCATATTCAGTTCAGTAGTTTTATTCTTTGACTTGAACCATGAGGTTCCTCGTCAATTACATATACAAATAAATGCGGAACAGACAGACGTAAACAGAATTTAAAAAAAAAAAAAAAAATGGACAAACAAATACATGAAAAAATGAAAAATTATTGCTATTAAAAGTCATACATTAGAAAATAAGAAAGTAAGCGAAAGAGGCTGCCTATACAAACGTCTTTTCTGGAGTAAATGCTTTTATCAGTAATTACAGTAATTAAGTTTCTTGTGTATTTACATTTAATTTTTCTTTTCTCACATTTAAAGCTTTGATACAAAAAAGAGATAGATAATTCAATATTCTAAGATTAGTACTATTTAGGGGTTCTGTGAGCTTGTATACACTTGGTCTTATATAAAAGTATTTTAGGTAAGTTTTCCTCAAATTGTTATACGATAGGCATACTAAAATGAAATGATAGTCGTCTTCTTTTTCGTGTAAATTACAAAATGAACATTTTCTCTCATTGCACTGGATATTTCTGTATCTTCTTTGTTCGGCATTAAGTTCATGTGACGACGGTCTAAATTTTGCCAATACGTTTCGAAATTTAGGCATTTTCATATTGTCGAGGTAATTAGTGCATATAAATGAACTTTTCAGATTTCGTTATAGAACTAATATTATTAAAAATGAATATGAAACATGCATTGCTTGACACATAATTTTATCTAATCATATATCGACCGTATTACATTAAAAAGTCTACCATCTAATCCCTAATTAATCAGTTTAAGCAAAGACCCCCACGGTATATGCCATCAAATCATATATTGATGAAAAATCTTGGTCTGTCATTTACAGGTTAATACTTTTTATTGAGATTTACGCGCCCTTCAATTCTGCCAGAAAGCAAAATTTTTGAGTAATCCGAATTGAAAAGCATTTGCAGGCGACAAATTTATTGTGGTTAAATGATTTGATTTGTCTTTGAAAGGTTACGAAACGTTGTGGGAAAAGAAGAAAATGCTGGCAAACATGATTTCCAGAGATTTCATTTTCAGGGTCGTTTAAACTCCCGATTGTATGGAAGTGGGTTTCATGTTTTCTCACCGCACCACAATTATCTACAACAACAGCTTAGTTATTTACATTCAGGGTTTTGTCAGTTCTAGGTTAAGCTCAGCGAAGTCTCGTCCATGGACACTTCAAAATGATTTGTATATTATGTAATGTTATTTGCTAGCGAGAAAAGTGAACAGTCCATTCCTTGCCAGATCTAAAAACTATTAAAAGGAAGTATAATTGTACAGATTTTAGCCATTAGACTGCTTAATAAAGGGAATTGGACGTTGCAAAGTGTTTCTTTTTTTTTTAATTTGCATACTTGAATACCATTAGCAGTAGGAATATTTAGGTAGATGACAATACTGGGACCAAAACCAAAATAAAGTGTTTGTTCAATCTGGTTTTATTCTACATCGTTCTTAAAACACTCTGGTCTGAGGCTAAAGGGGCTGTGATGCAATTGGTGTTTCAGTCTTTTGCGATTCCAAATAACAGTATACAAATGTATAGTTCCCATTGCAATAGCTTACAGAAACTTTATTGGTAACAAAGCTCAGTCAACTTGTTGCTTTTTTGTATTTCAGACACATATATGGGTTATGGACTTGTATAACTTCCACTGCAATAGCTTACAGAAACTTTATCGGTACAAAGCTCAGCTATTTGTTGCTTTTTGTATTTCAGACACATACATAGTTTACTGAACATACATACATACATACATAAATACGTATTTACGTACGTACGTACGTACATACATAGATACATACTTACGTACGTTCTTACGTACGTACGTATGTAATATTCCTGTGTATATATTTGTAGGTTCAAAACACTCAAAGTAATCCACATCTATTGATATGATCTTTACACTTTAAGCTTCAGAAACAGAAAATGGCCTCACTGAAAGTATTTGTCTTTAATGATGATTGGGCAACGGTCTGTGAACAGAGGCTTAATGCATCTGCAAAAAGTATGGACCCATGTCAGCCTGCGCAGTCCGCACAGGCTGTCATAGGTCGAAACTTTTTGCTATTTGTAAATGTTCTGCATGTCCAAGGGTCATTCTACCTCATGATTCAGTAGGTTGTTAAACAAAATGTATTTTATGGATTCACAATTATGTGATGACTTCTTGATATAATGCATTACTGAGATGCGTTAAGCCCCATTTTGCTATAGTAAGGCTCAATTATGTTTTCATCCTTGTACAAAATGCAATACTTTCGACTAGTAAACACAGACTGAAGATGTTAGTCAGTATTTAAGAAAAAACTTTCTGTATCTTAAACAATATGTGAAACGAACATGTTTCACACGTAAAGTTTATCTTCTTGCATTGATAATTAAGGCATACATCTCATTGTTGGGGATCATCATACTACTCTGAAATGGTGTGCTAAACCGAAATAATTTATTGGATGTCGAAGAAAATAGATCAAGATTAGCCTGCATGTCAATGCAGAGAGATGGGAATTAATGGCTTTTGCAACCTTATTTAGGTTGTCGCCGTTTGTTAAGACTCCTCGTGTTAGCTATACCACAATTTTTGCCTGGTAACAATAGGTGAAATGCACGAACTGTTCTGTCAACAAACAAACAGGCACGCAATATTAACATTTATCGGAGCATATACAAGTTCTATTCACACGTAAGCAAAATAGATTTTCTTTCAGAAATGCAAAGTTAAGACAGCTGATTGTTTTTCCCAAGACATTTTCCATGCCGTTCTAGAGAAAGTGGAAGCGTATGTATAACATTATTAACCCCTGAAATGCACAATGAATGAGCAAAATGAACGTTTTAGATAGGTAAAATAATACATCCTAAAAGCTGTTTTGTCGCTGAAAGTCGGACAGTGTATATCACAGATAGATTATACGTTTATCTCGGTCTTATCTTGATTCACTCTTGCCTCAAAAGCAACAACATTTTAAATGGCACTCAAATGGCCAAACTGCAATCCGGAAACAGAGAAAAATCGGTGTCCGTTTCATGCCTGTTTATCTCTAGGACATGTATTTACCATTTTGGATTACCAGTAGGTCTTAGAACAAAGCCTTTTCATCAATAATTTTAATTTGCTTCTAATTCTAAATTCAAAGTTTAGCAATATAATTGGCACAGACAGAATGTCTCAGCCAATCGAATGTTAAGCCCCTTTACTTGAAAAGATAGTACCTATAATGGTGGTTTTATACGAACACTATACAGATCCACAGCAGAAAAAAACAACATTCGATGGCTTTAAACATCGTCAACCCAAATGTACATGGCACATTCTTTGTTTACTTGACAGGCGTTACACACCGGCCTACAAAACGTCAGCTCTAATATGCGACAGGTTATTATTTATGCATTTTTCAGTTTTCACCAGGACAAGGCTAGATTTCTGAAGTTACTTGCTCAAGGATATTTCCCTCGACACGCGCCACAAGATCCTTTATAGTCCCTGTAACAAAGTTGACATCTTACCACTGAGCCACGGACGCAGTTTCTTTGAATTTTAAACGTCATTTTGTCAGGTAAAGTCCGAAGACTTATGATAGTACGTAGAATTAATTGAAAAGTAAGGAAAGCTGATATGTACTTAAGAATCTTTTAAACTAAGAAAATTCAATGATTATTTTACCATGTCACTAGTTTCTATGATTAACGACTAGTTTTGCTAAAGTGCCTTTAACACCTCTGTAGGAAAGTATTGATTAATCCTGAGGCTGCCAGGCGCGACTCAAGGACCTTTTTGCGGACAGTGTAGATCTAGATCAGACTGTATAGAACATGCAGTCTAGTCTTGGATTTACACTGTCCGATAAGGGGATATTTTTCCTTAAAAAATACCTTTGAAACAGCAACATTTGGGTTCTAGTGTAAGCTTCAAAGTTTCATTTCACAAATTTAGCAGGTTAAGGGTTAAGACATTTTACTGTGCAGAATATAAGTACAGTACAACAATGAATCTGCATAGTCTGGTTTAATTAGAATATTGAAAATTGAACACACGAGAGGTAGAGAGAATTTGCAATGCAATACCCCTTTCACATAAAGAAAATAAGGTGAGAGAAAAAGAAGGGCTGGTTACAAGCATTGTTTTTTATTTTAAAAAGCGGTGAAGAATTATTCACCTGACGATTTGTCCGTTGAGAAGCACCCACTAGGATCGGAAGTCATAATCAGATCTATCAGTGCTATCTGTAACTCGGATTTATTTTTGAGAAGTGTCACCATGAGACCCCATTTCTTAGGAATGACTTTTTATGGACAAATGTCATGAGACAAATTACAACAAATTGGGTTTCCCGCGTCTGTTTAGGTCACTGGCGTTAATCATAAGATTTTTTTTTTGTTACTGTTTTCTATCCGTACCTAAAGGAGAACGTTGTCTGTTTTGGTTAATGATGTTTTCAACAGCACATTAGTTATATCATTGTGGCTGTTTCAATTTATCCTTGAGATTTCCTTCCGGTACTATACACATCTGGGTCAGTATCACCAACAATTCTTGAGAACATTCTTAGTCTTATTCTCCAGAATTTTTCTAAATTTGAAAGTAACACAATTTCTGATTGGTTTAGCCAATCAGAAGTTACGTTTCTTTCATATTTAGAAAATTTTGGAGAATAAGACTAAGAATGTTTTAGAATGGTTGGTGAATACGAGCCCTGTCTTTCAACATAAACAAGATCAGAACAATGTTGAGCGATCAGATAGGAATGAATTCTAAAAGCTTACATGTGTTTGACATTTTTTGTCAATCGGCAAACTTGTATGTTGAAAATTTCCAACGCCATTCTTAATCGATGTTCAAGTCGTTATTTCCAATGTCATATTTGAAGTGTGTGAATAAAGCACGTTGCTCAGTTAATCGTCGTAGTGTATACACTTATCACTGGGTGTGTGAAGTTGGCAGTAAGTTCGACAATCGGAGTTCGATATTCGATGTAGAAAAGAATATGCTGTTAAGTTGAATTTCATGCAACAGGAGATTCGATATTTTTGTCAAACTCAAGGGACGTTTACGAATAACAAGGAATACTGATTTGAATATCGAAATGAATTTCATGCCAGCAGTAAATTCGCGTTTTTTTTTTTTTCTTTTGTATGGGCATGCAGATGATGTATTATCGCGAATATAGATTTGAATATCGAAATGGATTTCAGTCAAGCAGCAGATTCGCCAAGATTTCCAAATGGGCATGTAGATGTGTATGAAATCAAATGTCGATTTGAATGTCGAACTGAATATCATGCTAGCAGCAGATTCGCAAAGATTTCTCTAAAGGAAGATGTTGTATGAAATCCAATTTAGATCTGAATATCGAACTGAGTTTCATGCTAGCAGCAGATTCGCTAAAATTTCTATATGGCATGTACATGGTGTATGATATCGAATATAGATTTGAATATTGAACTGAATTTCATGCTAGCAGCAGATTCACTGAGAATTCTGTATCGGCATGTAGAATATATATAAAATCCAATGAAGATTTGAATATCGATCTCAATTTCATATCTAGCAGCAGATTCGCAAGAATTTCTATATGGGCATGTAGATATTGTATGAAATCCAATATAGACCCTTTTACAACGCCGTTCATTGCCAAGGAAATACGATCCCAGAATTCCACTTTTCGCGCATGCGCACTGTTTGTAGGGCAAAAAGTTCAATATCGCCACTGTTGAAAGCTATTTTCACACGCAATTTTTTGGCTTTGTCGAAAGATTTTGCTGATTAAAATCTGTGAAGATTAATCATGTTACAGGATGCCGTTATCATGCTGTGCACCGGGATGTACAATTAGATTAGTGAATAAGTATCTGGCTTAAACATCCCAGTGTCGAAACGCCCTACTTTTGGTTAAAACGTCCGCAATTTCCATGACGAATTGGTTAAAACGTCCCCTAAACGCGTCCCCGTATATTTTTATTCAAATTATTTGTTTGACCTCGTAAATTTTTAAAGAGATCTTTCACCGTTAATTTTTGTACTTCATTGACCATCGTCACTTAACGTTATTAATTTTTGACCCATACCCTGCCGTACTTATATTTTTGACCAGCACAAGCCAGGAATTCGCGTCAAGTTTATATCATAAATCTTAATTAGTGTTACTTAAACCATAATTAGGATTTGTAACGATGTATTTCAAGACCACGCTAACCCCATGTGCAAACAGATCTCTCATTATGCTTTTCGCAGAGTAAATTCAAGATCACCGTCACGTAACGGAGGCTAAGGGTTAAGGCTAAGGTCCATATTGTTTCCCTACATTATCATGTATATGACACGCTAAAATGCCTCCCCGTATACAATGTGCTCAACTAATTACTGTTACAATTTCAATACAATTTCAATTTAACCCTTTACCCAACAATCACAAGTCTTAACGACCAAGAGAAAAGAAAGCTTTTTAAACACTGTGAGAAAAAGAGAATATGCTGGTTAACATTATTTCAACCTTTTCCAACACTGTTTTCAGAAAAGGAATGTTTCTAAATCACATGTTACAACCGATACCTGGTGGAAAGCAATTATGGAAAGAGCAGCCACAGACGACAACAGTACAATATACAGTTGTTCCTTCGTTCTTCATTCGCGCGTTAGTCCATCCATCCATCCATCCATCCATCCGCTCGCTCGCTCGCTCGCTCGTTCATTCATTCATTCATGTTTTCAAATACGTCTGCGCCAAAATTTGTTTCATGATGAAATTGATCAGAATACACACTCTCTAAACTATTAGAGGTAACAGCATGAACAATGCCGATCTCGACCCACACCCTTCGCCATTGAAATTAACCTAAAATATCCACCGTATTGTCGATTAAACTAACAAGTATGTGATATATCAGATGGCTACCCTTTATAAACCCTTTACCTAGCTCTCCCTCGTCTTAATTACACTCTAAAAGTAGGTGTTTTGAAATCAAACACATATAAAAACGCTTCTCTGTAACGATTTGAAAATGTGTGTAAGTGTTTTCGAAAATCACCAATGTTTTATATTAAAACACTAGTGTTTTAAATTAAAACATGGGTGCATTCTGATTTCAAACCACACATGCGTTTTCTTTCACAATACTAGTGTTTTATATTAAAACACCGTTGTGTGAAAAAAGTGTTTTGTCTGAAAATGCCTTACACGTGTTTTAGCTATGTAACGATTTGAAAACGCGTAAACACGTTTTACAAGTCTAGAGTGTTTTATTCTAAAACATAAATGTTTA
This sequence comes from Tridacna gigas, assembly GCA_945859785.2. Lineage (NCBI taxonomy): Eukaryota > Metazoa > Mollusca > Bivalvia > Cardiida > Cardiidae > Tridacna > Tridacna gigas. The sequence continues at coordinate 41,493,990 of OX244030.2, read as the reverse complement.
AGATTGTAACACTACAACTGTTACATTATATATGAAATTGACATTCTAATGGTTCAAGATATATTTCCACACTTTCCTACATGAACATGTTTACAAATACAGTTTTACAAAGGGCTCAAAGGTCAAACAAAATACTTTTTTTTTTCCGATAAAAAATATACTTTTTTAAGATTTACAGGAATGGGGAATGAGCATTGTCAAATATGTTTTTGGTTCATGTACATGTTTATGGTTCGTGTATATGTTAATGCAGAGCCCGCGGAAAAGGAAGGCATGCACCAAACATTGTCACTGTAAGATTATTCAATAAATGACAACAAATACTTATGCAAGTGGGTTAAATTAATTCAGACTTCTTATGGAAAAAATCCAGATAATCGAGTATTTTTACAAGATGGTTCCAGCTGGTCTTAATTTTGAAAATGGCAGTTGGATCATATTTACAAAAAAAAAAAAAAAAAAACAGCTGGGTAGCAAGAAATTAGCATAAGCGTCTAAAAACATGTAAACATTTTCAGGGAGTCCTTCATGGCTCAGTGGTAGAGTGTAGGATTCATGACCTGGAGGCCCTGGGTTCGAATCCCTCTAGAGGCACTGGGTTTTACATAGGAGTGTCCATGGAAAAGACATTTCAGAGCCCTAGCCTAGTACTGGTGAAACCAAGAACAAACATAAATATGTCAGCTATGGCCGTGGTATGACTGAAATAATGTTGAAAGCGGCATAAAAAACAATATTCAATCTTACCAATGGGTTTGAAGAGCAAATTTAACCTATAAAACTTTACACTAAAAGTCAATCGATTAATTGATTGTATTGTGTTTAACGCCATTTTCAACATCCTTTCAGTTACATCGCGGCGCCCCGTGCACCTATCCATGCTTTCCTGAGTTTCTTATACCAGTACTTCACACAATATTCTTTCCAAGCCACAGGCTTCTTTCCCACATTAACATCGTCGAAACAATGGTCAGCGGTGACAGAGGAATGAATCCTGTCGCAATGACTATCATCAGTCCTCGGAAAGAAATTGACCAAGCCGGGGACACTAAAAGTCAAAACGGATATACATTATATTGTCTCTCCTTTATCACCCCCACCCCTTGGGAAGATAATTTGATGCATAGACTCCAACGGACAAAATGCAACAAACAGCACAAATTATTAGTCCAGCTTTCTAAGTATTTTAAAACAACGAATAAAAATACTCTCGCTCTCCTCAGTTATTATTTGCTAACCTGCTTGGTAAGAAGTTTGTCTATCTTGCTCAAAAATGCACAAATGATGATGATTTTTGAAACTAAAAAGGTTTTTTAAAAACTGATGTTTGGCAAAAAGCCAAAGGGCTATGAAAAACATCTAGGATATTCTAGGTCAGTGACAATATACCAACACAGAAGAAGGAACAATTCGTCTCAAACACTATCTATATCCTTAGCGATTCTAGTTTCATCTCCGATGAGAAACTGTTTATTGACCTCTTTTTCTACCGTCAACAACAGCACTAGGCTAGGTGGTGCTAACTTCTTTGACACAAGCACTTTAGCCAGCTCAGATTCTTGAACACCCTGCAAGAAGCAACAAAACGTCACATGATAACAACAAGAGGTCATTATGGCCATGATGGCCGTTTGTGATCCATTTTAAACTTGTCTAATAAATGATCATGACAAGCATGTTAGGTTTCGTAAGTATATTGGACTGCAATGTAACCTCTAGAGTGCACACGTAGCCGACAAACAACAGGGCATCTCCTTGGGTCATGAGCAACGCTTGTATAAAGTTTCAAGGTCCTAGCTAAAACAGCAATATACTTAGAGCACAGAAACGATTTTCAATTAAAGTTCATCTGTGACTTTGACCTTTAACCCATGTTACTCAAAAACGATAGGGCACCTCCTCGGATCATAAGCAATACTTGTATAAAGTTTCAGGGTCCTAGGTTAAATGTCTTTTGAGTTAGAGCATGGAAATGAAAACATGAATGGACTGACAGACGGATAGACAGACATAGTGAAAACAGTATACCCCCTTCTACTTCCCAGGTAGAGGGTATAACAATAAAGCTCTAAAATTTACTGAAACTTGACACATTGAACCCATTAATACAAAAATGTATGTTTTTAGTGTCTGCAATTATAGTCCTATCAAAACATTGAGGGAAAACAAGAAATTACTTGTGCCGAGCAGTCTCCTATCCAGTCAGTAAACTTTCTTCCATTTTACCGCCTTTAGAATTGTTGTCTACAAGAATGTCAGAATACTACTAAACAAACCTCACATGTGATAATGATTTTTTTATGTCTGAATCGACATTTATGTCCATACTTCAACTGAGGGACAGAAGATGCTTTAGGGAGACTTGCAAATGCAAGGGCTCACAAAAGCCATCGCTGGTCTCACATCCTATGTTGAATACCCTGTTTAATTACTTACAAAGGTCCTCTCAGCAAGGATGGGAATTCTTCAAGGACTGCCTTAGTTTTCCCAGAGGGCTGTTTGGAAATCCATCGCCTTCTATTTTTATATGTTTCTGCATCAGCTGCTTCAGGTGAATCTGGTCTGGTTTCGTTTTTCCATACTCTCTCTTTATTTCTTCAACATCTAGTTCATAATGTTCGTCATCACTCTGATCGTCGTACACACATTTTGCATTATTTCGATCTGTTTTGGGGATGAAAGTGCTGACGGGCCTGGCTTAAAGACTTTTGACCTTTTCATTATGTTGAATGCTTCTTATTTTCTGACTTAGCGCTTTTGTGAAGCAACTCTGAAACAACAAACAGACAGACCTATGTAATTACTGCAAAATAAATACACGACAAGTAAGTTATAGAGTGTTTTCCGAAATACAGAGACACAAAACTTTAAATGGGCATCATTCCAAGCCATTCATTCGTGGCACTGATCTGGCTCTTTGATGAAAAGTTATTTGTTACCTTTATCATGGGGATATGCCAAATAAGAATATACTTCTATTTATCTTTTCCTTAAAACATGCATATGTATTATGTTTTATTTCTTGACTTGTCTTCCTTTTGCCCTTTAGGTCTTGTTTTGCTTCATCTTAAAATTTTATGTGAGATTTCTAACACATTTAAAATCCTTGATGAAATGTCACAATTTAAAACAGGTAAAGTGTTTGCTAAACAGTACAGACTATATAAAGATGATTACAAAACAATGGGCTAAACAAATACCGCTAAATTACCATTTTGTAAAGTGTACACCCCACCCACCTAAAAACCTGAATGGACCGACTCCTGAGCAAAACTTAAACAAAAATTCAAATTGCTCGGCCAGAAACAAACCTTCTCATCAATCCGAAGAAATACCAAGGCCCCAACTATACTAATCTATAATGGCAGTTTGGAAACATGCGATTATTTTGTAGCTTTTGGTGTTGTACGTTCTTCTTTTCCGCTGAACTTTGCCGCCACTCCAAAACGCTTTATCTGTAACAAATTCTAAAGGACAAGCGCCCCAATGATATGGTCTAAATCATTGATTTGTAATATTCTGATTTGTACTGCATAGAAACAATTGTTAACGACTATTTCATCGCACAAATAAAAGTTATAATAGTAATTAATAGTTATTTTAAAAAAGGGTTCAAAAAAGTATATAATTTTGGTCACGTGATATTGTGATTTCAACCTGCACACGTTTTCTGTTTAGTGTTTTCAACAACAACGATTCGAAAACGGTGGTGTTTTCCAAGAAAACGATCGTGTTTTACACTTCATAATATTGGTTAGTTGTCCGATTATTCCAACATTTGTGGCCGAGATGCTGAGTCGAGTGCTTTTGTTCGCTTTCCAAAGACTGAAATCTTCTTTTTTACCAGATAAATGTCAAAAAAGATCGGTTCTAAAATTTTACACCAACTAATTAAAACACTGGCGTTTTGGAATATAGCGATAGAACGACATCTCAAAACATGTCTAAAGCATGCAAGTTTTGATTAAAAACGGGAACATTTTGGAATGGAACACTAGCTAATCACGTATCGTGTTTCCAAAATTTACAGTGTAACGACCCTACATCAATGGGCTTGTGGAAAGACTACGGCAAAAGGTAAAGAATGCTGGTAACATGCATTTTTCCCATTCCCGCAGTGTTCCAGCTCATGCTTCACGGGGTTTGTCTGTTACTGCCTGGGGTCGGGTAACATTTCCTTTGATGATAACGTCAACCCAAAACAGCGACACTTTTTTCTTTTTTGACGTCTTCGTCTTAAATTGTCACTAAAATACGGATCGTTTTCTTCCACGTTACTGAACCCTTAGCAAATAAGTTTGTCTGATTATCCTTTCTTTGCCTCTGGGAGTAAGCTTTTAAAACATTCGCTCATAATTTAACAATTTTGTGTACACTTTCAATAATCTGCCACTGTTTTATTTGGTCTTTTTGCCCAACACGAGTGCGCATGCGTAGTTTTCCGGTCTCGTAACCAGGAAGTGGTCAGAGACTAAAAGGGTCTATAGATTTGAATATCGAAATTAATTTCATGCTAACAGCAGATTCGCTAGAATTTCTATCTATGGGCTTGTAGATCGTGTATAATATTAAATGTAGATCTGAATATCGAACTGAATTTCATGCTTGTAGCACATTCACCAAAATTTGTACATTGGCATGTAGATGGTGTATGATATCGAAAACAGATTTGTATATCGAACTGAATTTCATGCTAGCAGCACATTCGCACAAATTTCTTTGTGGGCTTGTACATGGTGTATAATATCGAATGCAGATTTTGCATATCGAACTGAACTTCAGGCTAGCAGCAGATTGGACAAAATTGCTATATGCGCATGTAGATGGTGTATGATACCGAATATAGAAATGAATATCGAACTGAATTTCATATGAGCATGTAGATTTTGTATAAAAATCCAATTTAGACTTGAATATCGAAATTAATTTCATGCTAACAGCAGATTCGCTAGAATTTCCTTTATGGGCTTGTAGATCGTGTATAATATTAAATGTTGATCTGGAATCGAACTGAATTTCATGCTAGCAGCAGATTTACCAAAATTTCTACATTGGCATATAGATGGTGTATGATATCGAATATAGATTTGAATATCAAACTGAATTTCATGCTAGCAGCAGATTCGCAAGAATTTCTATATGTGCATGTAGATGGTGTATGATCTCGAATGTTAGAGTGACATTCAAATCTACATTGGATTTCATACTATATCTACATGTCAATATAGAAATCTTTGTGAATCTGCTGCTAGCATGAAATTCAGATCGATATTCAAATCTTCATTGGATTTTATGTATCATCTACATGCCGATACAGAAATCTCAGCGAATCTGCTGCTAGCATGAAATTCAATTCGACATTCAAGTCTACATTCGATATCATACACCATCTTCATGCCCCTATAGAAATCTTTGCGAATCTGCTGCTAGCATAAAATTTAGTTGGACATTCAAATGGAGATCCGCTTTCATACACATCTACATGCCCATATGGAAATCTTGGCGAATCTGCTGCTAGTATAAAATTCAGTTGGACATTCAAATGGAGATTCGCTTTCATACACATCTACATGCCCATATGGAAATCTTGGCGAATCTGCTGCTAGCCCGAAATCCATTTCGATATTCAAATCTCTATTCGAGATCATACATCATCTGCATGCCCATGAAAAAAAAAAAAAAAACAAGGGAATTTACTGCTGGCATGAAATTCATTTCGATATTCAAATCTTTATTCCTTGTCATTAGTAACTGTCCCTTGAGTTTGAAAAAGAATTTAACAGCATATTCATTTCTACGTTGAATATCAAACTCAGATTGTCGAACTTACTGTCAACTTCACACACCCCTTATCACTTTTATATTACACCTCAAAAACGTCTTGACCGTTTACCAAACAATCCCGAGTTCTAACAACCTTTAGGAATAAAACCTCTGACATTACCACAATACTTTCTAGCCTTTCGAGGTATTACGAGAGATCACTCCTTCCTTACAGCATAGCTTCTTCCCGTATAATATCATTACCTGACAACTGCGTTAGGGAGAATTCTTTTTAGCTCAGGGTTTAGTGTATTAGTCATTTAAGCCTCAATAAACGTGGATATTTGCCGCACGGGTTCGAATCTCAGCCGGGGCGGTTTGTATTTGAGCTATGCATTTGTTGCGAACTCACATGTTATCCAATCAATTGAGCCGCACAACTGATTTGTCGTTTTCAAAATGTGGTCAAACCATTTGATACTGGGTTAACCTGACGGAAACGCTGTTTTATATGACACAATCTAAGAGTCAGGTGGAACAGCATTTCAAATGGGGCTTTGGGTTACGAACAATCGGTCGTTTTGTCTTCTTTCCCTGGAATATGCTGATCACTTCAATCAGTCGAAATTCACTCTTTAAGCTGCATTCATCTATCCATCGTGTAACTCTCCTGGATCTAAATTAAGAAAGAATCTGTGAGAGTTATTGAACTCATCTCTTGACAGATGAATTGACTTTGCTTATAAACTTTAAGAATTGTCCAAATTGAAAGCATTTGCTGACGACAAACTAAATTTGTTATAATTATGGGATTTGTGTTTGGAAGGGCAGTAAACATCGTAGGAAAAGGAGAAAATGCAGGTAAGCAGCATTTTTTCCTGTTCCAATAATTTTTTCAAACGCCTTCTTCTACAGGCTCGTGAAACTTCTGTTCTGTAAATAGTTAATACCAACCTAATTGCTTCAACTTTACAATACCAATCTGAAATCAATGAGGGGCCAAATGTATCTAAAGGCTGGCTGACTCATGAGATTGCCAATGGTTTGTTCAGACGGTAAGTTCACCATGACAGAAGTTCATGCAGGTCTATTTCATAAACACTTAACTTTACTAAATGGCAACATTTTGGACTTGTTCTAATCCAAAGCACTTGCAAACGACAAATTAACCCTTTACCGCACAATGCCACCTTTTGACGCCCCTGGGAAAGAAGCCTTTTGAAAAAATTGTGGTAACCAGCATTTTCTCCTTTTCCCACAATGTTTTCTACCCTATCAAAAAAAGGTTGCACCATTTGAGCCACATTGAAATTGTCGTCTGCAAATGCTTTCAATTTGGACAAGGCTGAAATTTTGTCGTCTGGTAAAGGGTTAAACGTGGTTCAAAGATCAGACCAAGCGTCCAGTGCAGGCTTATCTTAATCTTCCATGTCTGGATAAGTAACTGAAGCAAGGTTCGGCGCTGTAAGGATTAATTCTATGTAGAATACCGCTCGTGAAGTAAAAAGTAATATTTATATCGTTTGTTGCAAGACAACGCCGTATCTGTTAACGTCTCTGTTAACTCTTTACCAAATGACAAAATTTTAGACTGGTTCAAATTCAAACCATTTGCAGACGACAAAATAAATGTGAATGAAAAATTGAAAGTTATTTTGAAAAGGGTAGAAAACATTGTGGGAAAAGGAGAAAATGCTGGTTACCAGCATTTTCTCCTTTTCCCACAAATGTTTTCAAAACGCTTCTTTCATAGGGTCGTTAAAAGTCGGGATTGTGTGGTAAAGGGTTAAAAGCTTAATTCATAAAGGTCTAGGGAATTGTTGAGGATCCTATTGCAAGTTATATGTGGGTGGAGTGAAGCTGAAACTATTTATTAAATTACACATCGATCAATTTAGACCAAACTCATAATTGGACATGCATATAGTTATAGAAAATAGATTGCTGGTGTCTTGGATGGGTTCAGTTTATTGGGAAAGGCGGAGGAATTTATCTGGTTAGCCGAAACTCGGGAAGCAGAATCATAAATGACACATCGATCAGTTTAGACCAAAATCATACTTGCACAGGCATGGTCGGTTATCTTAGTCTATATGCTTCGACAAAGACATGTTGGCAAACGCAGGATAATTCTTTCGTCAAGCATATCAAACTCGGGAAGCAGAATCAGAGATGGCACATCGATCAGTTTAGACCAAAGTCATAATAGGACAGGCATGGAGGGTTATCTTAGTCTGTATGTTCGAAAAGGCATCTGCAAACGCAGGATAGTTCCTTAGTCAAGCATATTAAACTCGGGAAGCAGAATCATAAAATCTATAGATAAACAATTTAAGTTTCGTCAAGAGTACCACTTTCAGTATAGTCTGTTTATCCTTTTGAAATCACGCTTGAATTAAGGTAATGACAACAAATGGGCCGCGCTCTGTGAAAAGGGAGCTTATTGACGTTGAGATGACGTCGAGAAAATCGCGTTTAAAGTGACTTCAATATTTTTGTTGTTTACATGTTGTTTTCATAAGAGCGCGTCATTTCAAAACATGATTACTTGTTTTGACGAGACTCTAGAACATTTTTACAATACAAGCAAGGGAACTAGATCATACAACGTGTGTCCTTTAATCCTCGATTTTCAATCGGGCAACGACAGTCAAATTGAGGTTCGTAGATTTGTCGGTATATTCTCAATCTGTTCCATATCCGCCGTTTAGAAATATCGAAAGGCTCAGGCCCATGTTTTTAAGTTATTGATCTCCCTCAGATTTTGGATGTACAAACAATATCCAGTGTTTGTTAACGAAATCTTTTACTGGTCATGGCTAGATAACAAAAAAAAAAAAATGCAAATCTTATATTAAACTGATTACAGAAACGTCAGAGATTTACAGCAAAAACAAAAGTATGGAGGAAGGAATGATGATTGGTGATTGAAAAGGATGAAAAGAAAAAAAAGAAACTTGTATACATAGATCTATATTTATATCCGCAGCGGTACAATGTCAGAAGAGAGTAACAAAGGATCGAACACTATATGGATTGGAAATCAAGTAAAACTCCCACTATTATCAATGTTAACATGACAAGACAAGACAAGACAATACTTTATTGACTTAAACTCTACAGTTTCTCGTCAAACATTAAAAAATAATAATAATAGTGCAGTGACTAGCAATAGACCTGCATTAAAGATCTTTTCATTTTCTGCAAGAGAGAGGCTATTGTCACCAAAAAGGAAAGTTTCAATATTAAAAGCAGATATTTCGCTAATACATTGACTGAATACTTTCCTGATATTACGATAATATCTGCTATCAAAGAAGCAGTGTTTGTTAGATTATATATCCCCGCAACAACAAAGACGAGATCAACAATATTAAAAAAAAAAAAAAAAAGGGGGGGGGGGTGTTTTAAATAACTACAATTAATGTCGAGCATGCATAACCTGCAGTTTTCTATCCCTGTAAAAGAAAGGGTTGTAGGGAATTAGTTTATCTATATTCAACATACGTTGAAGAGATGAGAGAGTCTGTTTCTCTCGTAGCTTGTGGCAAAGAGTTCCATGCATTTACAACTGAAGGTAGAAAAGATTTCATGTAAAGGTTAGTTCTACTAAAGATATTTGCCAAATCGTTGGAATTACGAAGATTGTAGGTTGTATTACTGCCAATATTGGTTGGTACAGGGGAGCAAAGCAGTTTGGAAATAGATCATTTACCATTTTGAAAAAAAAAAAAAAAAAGAGTTTATGTTTGTTCCTGCGCTCTCTTAGTGTCTCCCAGCCCGATTCTCTTGTAAGGTCTGCTACAGACACGAGTTTTGTACATCCTGTGACAATCCTGGCTACCTCATTTGGAATCTTGTCATGTTTTTACTTCTGGTGTTCATACATGTTATCCCAAATGATATCTCCATAATAAGTCAATATACCTTCCAAGCTACTGGCTGCCTTCCCAAAAACCATCGTCGAAACAATGATCAGCGGTGAGAGAGGAATGAGTCCTGTCGCATTGACTATCATATCATCAGTCCTTGGAAAGAAATTCGCCGAGCTGGGGATCCGAACCAGAGACCACCTGATATCAAGTCCTGTACGCTACCTACTGCACCACTGTGCACGGTGAATTTTATTAGTTAGAAGAACCGAGTTGCTGAACATCGATACAGACTTAGCTTGTCAAATAGAATTGATAAATGTCTACTAAAAATAAAAAGGTTGTTTTTTCTCCACCACCTCTCTGACTGATTTTTCTTATACCACGGTCATTCTCCAGATACCGGCCCCCAAATAGTATTGTGACTTGGACCATTTGTTCAATTACACATTTTTGCGTTTTATTTAAAATACATTTGTGAAGAGAATTTGTATGTGGAATATTTTCGCTAAGTTAGCATTTTATTTCGGCAATGCACGCCACATCTGCTTAAGCATACCGACAGATAAGACATACCAGTTATTAGTACAAGAAACCGTAACTTTTAAAAATGTCAAGTCAAACAATACATTGACAAATGCATCGCGAGCAACAGAAATCGCCGAAATGAAAACGGTGTTGTCTCAATTTCATGTGGTGCCCGATTTGTTTTAGACAAATATATCTTTTCAAGTGTTTATTGCTGTAAACACGATAATAAAGCACTGTGCAAACGATATTTCATTCAAGATTGTAAGATAAGATCTTTAATTTTTTAATGTAATTGATACACTTTAGTTTCTAGTTAAACCTGTAGTTGTATTAAATGCAAGTGACCAAAGGCCAAAGGTGAAAATGTAGGCCAACTTATCACTTGTTTTGCTTACATTATGAAATATACAAAGTTAACATAATCTAGAGGCATTGTAACACAGGCTTTGCTTTTACAAAAAATATATCGAAGAACTCCAAAACCGCGTTCTATATAATAAACAATAACGGGGGGGGGGGGGGGGGGGGGGTCGCTAGAGTTCATTCTGTCGATTACATCATCTGTGGTCATTTCACAGCGATAATCGAACCCATCCATGTTTTTCTTACTTACCCACACCAGAAATCGCACTACATTCTTTTCAACCGTTTACTTCTTTTTCACTTACATCAGAAATGAAAGGCGAATGAAAATCACAAAAGGAGGAAGCGTATTGCAGATGTAACGTATCTGTCGCGATTGATTTTAAAAATTCTGTTTTGCGCATTTATCAGTTGTTAGATCAACAACGGGATAGATTAACAAAAAGACCTTTATTGAAACTTCGAAAGTCGAAACCCGGCCGGGTAAGCTCAAAGGGTAGCTTATCAGACTCATGATCTGGAGGTCACTGGTTGATACCACTTTGGGCGAACTTCTTTCCGACGACTTTCCTACCCTTGATGGATGTAAGGGAGCAGTCTGATTTTAGATCTTCACTGTCTTATATGATGAGACTGTATCGGCAAAAACAACTGTGAAATCACTGTTTTGGGGTGGTAATATTGGCGGGAAAATTACATTTATTATTCATTTAGTAGTTTAAGTGTTAATATTACAGCAAAGTAGGAACATTTGTAATGCAACTTCTTTAACGATTTTGCATGAAATCTTTTATGCAAGAACTACATCTGAAATTCTATGTTGTACACTGTAAATATAGGCAAGTGATTGGGGTAAAAAGTAACTACGTGAAACAGAGTAAGAAAAACGACGTCATCAACGTCTGTTGAAAAATTGACGTTCTCCATATTGGTTATGCTTACAATTTTGTCGATATCTCCACTTTCTGGTAAGATAGCGATATTTTGGTTTCAGATTCTGAGAGAAAAACGGATATACTTGAGGAAAATCTAAAAAAAGGGAAATACGAATTTTTTGTCATTAAGCCCCCTTTTTGCAGAGCACGGCCCAAATAATATAGATGATCTCGTTGTTTTCTTGGCGCCTACACAGACATGTCTCATTCTATCATTCTATCAAGCATATTACTCTTTCCACGCCACTTGGCTTCTTTTCCTAGCTATTTTCGACTTCAACACTGGGTCAGTGTTCACCAATCATTCTCAAGAATAGTCTTATTCTTCAAGATTTTCTAACTTTTTAAGTAGCATAACTTCTGACTGGCTAAACCATTTAGTTTAGCCAATCAGAAGATGTGTCACTGGCAAATTTAGAAAATCTTGAAGAATCAGACTAAAATTGTTATTAAAAATGCTTGGTGAATACGAATCCTGACATACTTGTTCTGAGCGGATGGTTCTCGCCGAATATTACAGATAATAACGACAGAGACAAAGATGAATTCAGTTAAGATTACTATGGTGACAAATAACTGAGGTTGCTGCGACTGGAATGAATGTTATACGGAATCTTTGATGTGCGAAATCTAATTACCAAGAACCCAACGGGAAGCTTTAATAGTGTAAACTGTAATTATTTGTGGACATAAGGCACACCTTAAACGTCTGTATTATGTCGGCGTGAAGCATTATTCAGACAAAAAATAATGCGAGCTGAGGTCTGTAAAAGAGGGATTTAATGCATCGTCTAAAGGAGTCATACAAAGCCAGTTTTTGCTTACTATGGAACAAATTTGTCTATAAGCTGGCTGACGGTCCTTTGACAGGCATAAAATTTATCAAAAGCAAAAAGTTTCGACAGGGTTAGACAAAATGGACTTTATAGATCAATGATCATGTGATGACTTCCTTGGTATCATCCTTCACAGAGATACATTAAGCCCCCTTTTGCCAGAGCGCGGCTCAGATATAGAGTCAATCTCATTCGATGGTTGTAACCACAATCCACTGAAACTTACTAATAGTTTTATCTTATTGGTTTGACTAAACAAGCGGATGTTATAGATTCAAGATCAGACTTCATATTCTATGCATTTTATCCTCGATCTATTACGTCCGCAAAAGCCCTTGATTTCATTTGTGGCCTTAAAGGGTTTTTTGATAATGTAATATAGGGTTGATTTAACCAGCTTATTTTAGATCTTCACCAGACCATAAAAATCCAGACTTGTGTATATTGAAAGAATTGACTAACGAAATATTAAATGTGACAGAATAGATGGGATTGGTCTTAAAAAGGGGAAAACAACATTGTGGCAAAAGGTGAAAATGCTTTTTTACTAGCATTTTAGCCTTTAACAACAGTGCGTTAAAGAGCCTTGTTCCTCAACGTTTTTAACATACGTGAGCCATGCTCTGGCAAAAGGGGGCTTAACGCATTTCCGTGATACATGATTCTAAGGAGGCCATCCCTAAATTATGGATCCATAAAAAACGTTTTGTTTAACAACCGACTGTATCATCAGGTAGACTGGTCCGTTGACATACAGAAAAATGACCGATAGCGAAAAGTTTCGGCCCAGGTCAGCCTGCGCGGACTGCGCAGATGCATTTAGCTCGCTTTTTACAGAGCATGGCTTATGTGATTGTGCGGTAAAGGGCAACGCAGTGGTAAAGTATAGGGCAAATCGTAATTATGGAGACTCATAAAAATTATTAAGCTAAAAGCCATTTCTGAAAAATGACAAAATTCTACGACAGCGTTTCATACGCGTGTCAGACAATTGTAATGGCACCCAAAACGGTCTCGTGGACTGAAGAATTATTTCATCATAGAGTGATAAGAAATTAAGGCTTTTTTACACTATTTTCTCTTTCTAACTTAAATTCTGCCTACATTTATCTCGTTGCGAAAAATGTTTTCCATGCTCATCCTAAAAATAAGTAAATTTTTCCTTCGCTGTCATGCCTTCAGATTTTCATTCCCTGAAGGGAAAACAATCTCATCTTTTAGTAATACTGTGTTATGAAGTTTAATAAAATGCTTTTGTCTCTGTGATGCTAAATGCAATCGAGCCATGTTCTCTGAAAAGGGGGCTTAATGCATCTGCGAAAAGTATCGACCAAGGTCAGCCTGCGCAGTCGGCGCAGGCTGACCTGGGCCGAAGCTTTTTGCTTTGAATAAATTTTCTGATGTCAAAGAACTATTATCTATTTCGTTGTTAGACAAAACAGAATTTTATGGATCCGTAATTGTTCGATGACTTGTTTGGTACCATGCATCGAGGAGATGCATTAAGCCCCCTTTTGCCATAGCGTGGCTCAACTATAAATAAGCGCCACAGGAACCGACTTGGTTACAATCCATTTCACAAATCGTCATCATGACTTGATCCCATAAACAATAAAACTGTTCTGACTACGCTGTTTTATTGTCATCAACCCTTTAACACACAATTTCGAGTTTTAACGACCTCGAGGAAGAGGGCTATTGAAAACATTTTGGGGAAAGGAGAAAATGCTGGTAACATGCATTTTCTCCTTTTCCCAAAATGTTTTCTACCCTATCAGAAAGACATAAATTGTTACTTGAGCAACTTTCATTTTGTCATCTGCTACTGCTTTCAATTTGGTTGAATCCTAAATTTTGTCGTTCAGTAAAGAGTTAATTTCCATTTAATTGTCTTTCAGTAGGTGACTGGTCGTAATATGACCAGAAAAGTCGAAGAACAGTTACCGACAGTTAGGTAGACTACATCGTGTAATACCAATATATAACCTCTTGGGCTGCTTAGAGTGACTGAAAGCGTTTTTGAGGACGATGACGATGAAGGTCAGACTGTACAGAACGTGCAGTCTGATCTTGCCAGCTCAAACACTTTTGAAGTGGCAAGATCTGGGTTGTATTATCGCCTTGAAATTGTCATTTATTTCATTTAGCGGTTCAAGGTTGATTGATTAATTTTTGCGTTTATTTATCATCGCCACTGGCTGCCCATATGGGCGACCCCCCACCCTGAAGGCTGCTAGTTTTGTTACGGGGGATAGTGCAGGATACAGGACGGAACCTATCTTAAGTTACGCCTGGTTCTTTAACGTGCTTGGTGTATAGCACCGTCACCTCGGTTTAACGCCTCATCCGAAAGACTATCAGTATTTTTAGATAGCCAGCCGTGGGAAAGTTCAAGTGTTAAACGTGTTCGTTTTTATAGAGATAGACCTCTGGACATTTTGTATAACAACACAACGGAATGTTTTTGATATAATTCCTTTTTAAATTTGCTATACAGCAACGTGAGAAAATTACACTTTGTTGTTTTTATTGACATGGAATCTATAAATACCGACTAAAGGCTTTTATACTACTGTATTACTGGCGTTGCACAAGGACGCTTTGACCTCCTTAACTCATGGGACAAATCTATAGGAAGTAACTATAAAAAACGCCCTCGTAAATTACATATTACAAAGAATAAAGGTTCGAAAATGGACCACACATCAATACACTGTAAAAAAATACTACTCGTTACACTGCTCTTTCTGCAAATATGCTCTCCAATTGTTGGGAAAAACAAATGAGCCACGCTCTGGTAAAAAAGGGGCTTAATGCATCTCCGTGGTGCACCTTATAAGCAAGACATTACACAGTCAGGGACCTAAAAATTCCATTTTGTCTAATAACCGGCTGTATCATAAAGTAGACTGGTCCTTTGACATAGAAAACTGACCAATAGCGAAAAGTTTCAGCTCAGGTCAGCCTGCGCAAATTGCGCAGGCTGACTTGGATCGATACTTTTCGATGTACTAGGGCCCCTTTTCATATATCATGGCTCTAGTAGAAAGTAAAGAGTAAAAACATCACACTGTACAGTAAAAGGAAAACAGAGATAGTTCTGGAAAAATACGGTCAAGTGGAATGAAGGCAAAGAAAAAATAGAAAAAGAAACACAGTAAAGTAGAATGATACAGAGGTGTATCGGGAAAGATACGTTACAGCAGAATGAGGACAGAGATGGATCGGGAAATATACGTTACAGCAGACACAGGGCAGAGATGGATCGGGAAATATAGGTTACAGAATAATGAAGGCAAACATGGATCGGGAAAAATATGGTAGAGCAGAATGAAGACGGGGATGAATCGGAAGACAAACGGTACAGTATGAAGTCACAAATGCTTTAGAAAAAAGAAACATACGTTAGAGCAGAATGGCGGTACAGTTTATTGTATGTATGGTGTTTAACGCCGTTTTCAACATTATTTCAGCTATATCACAGAACGTGCAGTCTGATCTTGGATCTACACTGTCCGATAAAGAGATATCCCCCCCCCCCTCAAAAAAAAAACTTTGAAATAGTAAAATCTTGTATAGTAGATTGCTTGACTGATTGTATGGTGTTTAACGCCGTTTTCAACATTATTTCAGTTATATCGCGACAGCCAGTGCACCTATCCATGATTTCCTGGAGTTTCTTTTACCAGTACTCCGCACAATATTCTTTCCAAGCCACTGGCTGCTTTCCCACATAACCATCGTCGAAACATTGGTCAGCGGTGAGAGAGGAATGAACCCTGTCGCGATGACTATCATCAATCCTCGGAAAGAAATTGGCCAAGACGGGGACTGAACCAGCGACCTCCTGTTCTCAAGTCCTGTACGCTACCGACTGAGCTACGGGGGCTTGGCAATGGCGGTACAGATGGATCGGAACACATACGGCATAGCATGAAGGCAAAAATAGATCATGTGAAATACGTTAAAGCAGAATAAAGGCAGTAACGGATCGGAAAATAACATACTGTAAAGCAGAATGATGCTAGGGATAGAACGGAAAACACATACAGTAGAGAATAATGAAGACATAGTTGGATCAGAAAAATATGGCAGAGTAGAATAAAGACAGAAACGGATCAGGAAGTATGGGAGAGATGGGTTGGAGAAAAATATTCGGTATAGCAGATTAACTCGTTACAAAACGACAAAAAAATGGAGTCCATCAAATCAAAAGTATTTGCACACGACAATTAAAATGTGACTAGAATTATGAAATATGGCAATAAAAGAGTAGAAAACATTGTGGGAAAAGGAGAAAATGCTGGTTACCAGCATTTTCTCCTTTTCTCACAATGTTTTCAAAAGGCTTCTTTCTGAAGGTCATTAAAACTCGGGATTGTGTGGTAAAGGGTTAAAGGCTGAGATAGTCTGAAAAAAATACAGTAGAGCAAGGTAATTATAGGCAAAGATTGATCGGGAAAAAAACATACGGTGGACCAGAATGAGGGTAAAAGATGGATTGTGAAAAATAAAACATGCACTAGAACAGAATGAAGGCAAGGGTGGATAGCAAATACAAACATACGGGAGAACAGATTAAAGGCACTGAAGGTCAGAAAAAAAAAATCATACCGCAGAGGAGAATGAAGGCAAAGATAGATCGGGAAAATAAATACGGTCAAGCCGAATAAATATCAGAAAATTTGATAATTATAGGCAAAGATTGATCGGGAAAAAAACATCCGGTGGACCAGAATGAGGGTGAAAGATGGATTGTGAAAAATAAAACATGCACTAGAACAGAATGAAGGCAAGGGTGGATAGCAAATACAAACATACGGTAGAGCAGATTAAAGGCACTGAAGGTCAGGAAAAAATTCATACCGCAGAGGAGAATGAAGGCAAAGATAGATCGGGAAAATAAATACAGTCAAGCGGAATAAATATCAGAAAATTTGATCGGGAAAAAAAAGTCTTCTAAAACCTTAAAGTCTACCATGAGTTTGAGACACTACAATATATAGTAAAATGAAAATGTTCAGTTTTTACCTCTAACTGTGAATTCACATGCTTTATGGCAATTTCGTAACTTGGGTGAAAAATTTGTCTTATTGCTATGAAATTGTACTGACCGCCGATGAACTCTTTACACACAATCCCGTATTTTAATGACCTCGAGGAAAAAGGATTTCTGAAAATATTGTGTTTAAAAAAAAAAAAAATCTGGAAACCAGCATTTTCTGCATTTTCATAATGTCTCCTTTCCATTATTTTGAGCCACAATTCATTTGTCGTCAGCAAACGCTTTCAATTTGGACAAGTCTAAATTTTTGTCATCCGGTAAAGAGTTAACCCTTAGGTCGCTAAGCGATAATAAAGGACTATTTGCGGAGGGTGTACATCAAGATCAGACTGCACAGAACGTGCAGTCTGATCTTGGATCTGCACTGTCCGATAAGGAGATATCTTTTCCCCCAAAAATACCTTTGAAATAGCAAAATCTTGGTTTTACTATCGGATCGAAAGTTTCACTTCACTTAAATAGTAGGATAAGGGCTAAGAATCTGACGGACCATGTTTGACAACAATAGATGTTTATCTCCTTATGTTCGTACGCAAGGGGTAATCTGTTGAACAAATCCCTGCCCACGACGATCTCATGTTTATTCTTTGTTACTTTCCTAGAATAGAAGGTTGTCAGGCAATTTTCCTAACGCTGATGGAAGAGAAACATTAATGTAACTACTTCCTAACAACGTGTGAGTGACACCAAGCTATGCTTGATTGACGTGGACTGCAATCGGTAAAGAGATAATGAAAATAGGATTACATGCCTTTTATAAAATGACAGGCGGGCGAGCTTCTCCTGGAGAAAATGTCAAACGTTTTGCGGGAATAGTAGTTAATCAGTGGATATGTAAGCAAGTGTAATAAGTAGGATGGTGTATATAGGTTACGACTCCTGGAAAATTATGCTGGAGAATTAAATAATCTTGAAATGTCTACGTGAAGAGAGTATCAAATAGGGAAAAAGCACTGTTTTAGAAACGCAGGAAGATTGAAATTGGCTATATATTTGTATTTAATCCTTAGGGCCTGCTAAATAAGTTTAATGAAACTTTCAAGCCATTAGTTAAAATCAGAATATTTCTTTTAAATTTTGGAGAAAATATCTCATTACCGAACAGCGTAGATTGAAGATCACATTGCACGTTCTGTGCAGTCTGATATTGATCTGCACTGGCCGCAAAAGGTCAGTGAATCGGGCTAAGCAGCCAAAGGGCTAAGATTTTAAATGAGCCCCGCTTTCGCAATAGACAGTTTTATGCATCTCGATTATATATCATACCAGACAAATCTGCGGACTGTGCAGGCTGACTCGGTCGATACTTTTTGTCTTGCATTAAACCCTCCTTTTATAGAACAGGACCCAAGTCCATTTGGTCTTTGTACTCATAGAGAAATAAAATGAACTTTTCCGTTATGCAGAACAAGTCTCAATACAATGTTTCGCGTTCCAATCTCATACACGTGCATGTAAGTTTGACCATGGATGTAGATTTATCACATAGCGATTAATTTTAGGTCCGTTAAGTTGGCAGCCTAGCTCAGATACATGCATCGCCCACGAATAAAATCGGGTAGGACGGTGAAAAATATCCCTATCTTCACAGTACCAAATACTGTTCCCAATTTAATGTGATCACCGTAGCAGCGAGGGGACTTCTTTAACTCTATACCACATGACAAAATTTTAGACTTGTCCAAATCGAAAGCATTTGCAGACGACAATTTAAACATGGCTCAGATGATGGAATTTCTTTTTGATAGGATAGAAAACATTGTGGGAAAAGGAGAAAATGCTGGTTACCAGCATTTTCTCCTTTTCCCACAATGTTTTCAAAACGTCTCTTTCTCAGGGTCGTTAAAACTCGGGATTGTGTGGTAAAGGGTTAAACCTGGTTACTGATTAGATTGGTCAAAATATTAGGTTATTATTTTTATCCGCTACTCCTAAACAATGATTTTTACCTTCTTGACCGGGTTCGTTTTTACTTTCTTACCTTTTTCGAATGAATTGTTCATAAATGCAATATTAAGTTGTTAGAGCTTGAATTTATACAATAAAAGGAATTTTATGTTGTGGTAAGTTTCCTGTGGCTTGTTCATAGCTGCTTCTCCCTGTCCCGGGAAACTTTTGCGTCTCACGACACCGAATCTCTCAAAAGAGACCTCTTATTTCTATTTTAAAGAATGGTGTTAACTAATACCAGTCTGCACATCTGTGTGGTTTTTATTTTACATTATGATCATTTTTTTTTTTAACTATTTATTGAACCGTATATAAACCAATTCTGTAACCTGTATTTAATAATTATCGAAAGTGTAGTTAAATTGAGACAGCATGTTTTGTACAATTTGATTTTGTTCTACAGTGTTTATAAAATACTCGAAGACGACCCTGACATCAATAGTGTTAAAGGTGATATATATGCCTACTGTGGGGCCACCATGCCTGTAATCCGCCTTAAATTTACGTCATAAATAAACTCCCGCCCATTTGACTCAAATAAATATAGGTATTACTCCATGATACCTGTCAGATTAATGGAATACAAAGTATTACATACAGCCTGTTTTAAGCCTGGGGATGCCATTGTAATAGCTGGCAAATATTGGTACTTGTGTAGATAGTATAGTCTTATCGTGGATCAAAATAGTCCCTCATCTTCCAGTGATAATCGGAAAATAAAAAAAAAAAATCTGTTTGAACATACATCCTTACAGCCAGAGAGAATAACGCTGTTAAAAATTGATTGACTGTAGAGTGGTTCAGAATTTAGTTAGTTGTGTAAACATAGATAAATTATCGATATTTATGGTGTAAGGGATAAATACATATATCGAAAATCGTCGATTTAAAACCGGAAACGTCACAACAGTGATTTCTTTGATGGCCACTAGAAAATGAAATGTATTTTCTATCCGTCATGATCTAAGCAACCTTACAACCATCAGGGGCAACATTTGGCATGAAGATACAAGAATTATTATAGTAAGATAAAAATGAAATGGCTGAAAATGAGTAGAGATGAATCTTTAATTGAAAATGGGGCAATTTTGCAGTAACTAAAAAGAGGTGTAGTTTGGTCGTCGTCTTCTGCCAGAAGCAGCCTTGTAAATTACAAAATTTGGATTCTTTACTTTATTGAGAGAAGTCACCATGGATCTAGAAAGCATAAGACACATTATTCTGTAAACTTTCTGCATAAGTTTTCGACTTTCACCAATTCTTCTACAAACTCACTATTCATTGCCCATTAGAGAAGACGATATATTCGATATGAAAACATTCTGGGTTAGGTATCTCAGCGGCGCTTGTTATAGGGCAACCCAGAGTGTAGGCTGACTTTAGTTGATACGTTTCGCAATGCATTAAAATCCCTTTTCACAGAGCTTGACTCATTTACAAGCTATCTGTCTCCGTTACAGGCAAATACACTGAACCAAAAAAGAAACTTTCGTTTGGTACATGCAAAATTGTCAAGGTACCTTTGAGATGTAAACACATATGTATATGTGGTAATTTCTACATCCGTTTTAGTTTGCAAAATCTGCCAGTTGATCCCGGGATAAAAGTCAAGCTTGCTTACTTAACGCAAAGTTCGAGTATTACGAGCACGTAAGGGATGGTCATATCCGGTCCACGTGTTGTATATTTGTCTATCCTGAATCTGCAGCGATTTGCGTAGACCATGAGTACAACAGTCTTACCGCCCCGTCAGGTCAGGACTCGATGCCAAGACCGATATGTCTTGAACCAGCACCTACGGGATCGCCTTCGGACAGCAACAGCTACAGCGGCAGTTACCTCAGTTCTCGCAACGACCTGATTTCCACCCAGAGAGTTTGGAATCGTTTAGTTGATAACGGTTTGCGCGGACGTCGCCCGTAAGTCTACTCAGTTATTATGTGTCGCCATCGCAGAAATAGAGCAATAGGCCTTGCAACACATAAACTGGATAACAGAGCGTCGGGTGAAGTTCTTTTTAATGATTAGTCTAGTTTTTTACTGTCTCGATCTGATGGCCATGTATGATTGTTCCGACGCAGGAATGAACACAATACCAACCTTTGCGTTCTGCAACCTGATGGTTTTGGAGACGAGGTGTCATTTATGGTGTGTGCTGTATTACTTGCGGATATCGCACCCACTTGTCCTTATGGGGGGGGGGGGGGGAATGTTAATGCCTATAAATATAGGGTAAATATTTTAGGCCCTCTTTTTGTCCCTTTGCCCCAAACCCATGATGTTATAATATTCGACGTTACAAGAGGATAACGCTAGACCCCTTGTGCGTGTCAATATACAATAGTTAAAAAATAATGTTGATTTCATCAACAACTGGCCCTAAAGAGGCCCGGATTTGAACCCATTAAACCATGTATGGGATAATCTTGATCGACGCGTGCGTGGACGTCCAACTTCACCAATTAACGTCAACAACCTAGGAGTAGCACTGCATGAAGAATGGAATAACATCCCACAGGCTGACATAAACAAGCTTGTGCTTTCAATACGACGTCGCTGTCAGGCAGTCAGCATGGCACGCGGTGGTCACACATGCCACTGATTATTGGCTATTGACATCGATCCCTTCCTTATTTCTCTTCTAGATCATTCAAGCAATGATACTTTGTGTGCAAATGTGCTCATATCAAAAATAAATCGTGAGGCATAATGTTACAAAAATAGAAGACTCCGGCCAAATAGATTGAAACGCTAAAAAAAAAAAAACTATCTACATTCAAACTAAGCGTAAGTTTCTTTATTGGTTTAGTGTATTTCTCTTACAATTTTAGTGGATCTAAGTAGGGTTTTCGAACAATTGGATTGCACAGACCGTGCGATCTTATCTTGAATCTAACCTATCATTTCCCAAAGAATATGGCCAAAACAGCGTAGGGTCGCTTTTAAATGTGCTTTTTTCCTTTGGACTGAAGATGACCACTTCATTTCTTTGTAGCTTCTATCTTTGCAACTCTTGCACGAACATAGATACAGATATGCAATGTTAAGATCATGATGACAATAATAATGTTCACACGTTCAAAGGACATCCGTTCCTTTGAAGATCTTAATGCTTTCCCAGACTTTTTTTTTTTTAGACTAGCCCATATTAACCCTTAACTTGCTAAATAAGTTCGATTAAACCGTCAAGTCGATAGTATAAACCCACATTTTGCTATTTCAAAGTTAATTTTGGGGGGCGGGGGATCTCCTTGTAGGAAACTATAAATCCAATGTCAGACTGCACGTTATGTGTAGTCTGATCTTGATCTACACTACAAAAGGTCCTTAAGTCGCGATTAGCAGCATAAGGGTTAAAAGAAAATGCACAAGACACACGGTTGTATCTTTAATGGTGAAACTTGTCTTTGGTACAAAACATCCTAAACATATAAATTTACTTCATTTAAAACCATTCTTATAAGAGACCTCTTCCTCGGCGTCGTGAAGCACGAGATTGATATTAAAAAAACAAATCTGTAGGTTGGTTCTATGCCTGGCAGCTGTATTGTCGAGCGAAAGGTTGTACTTCCGGTAAAACCAAAGCAGTTACACTGTTTCCTTTGCACACGTACGAATTTCTAGACACCGTGTCACAAGTACAGAAACTTGTCAATATTTGACTTATTACATGCAAATCTTAGGAGACAACGTGTGAACAACTTTGGTACTTCCGCTCTGTGATTACGCTATCGTAACACTGTGTGGTTTGATCTGTATGTGTGTCGAACGTAGTTACAATCTTTATTCTAGTAGTCTCAATAAACTTGGACGCGAATGCATCCTTGTATACATTGATGTCAAAGTCAAGAAACCTGTATGATTTGTCACCTTTCAATACTGGTCATTGTTTATGTACTTGCATATAAGAAGCCTAGCGTCTGAGTATTCTTACAGCGTCTCAGTTTTTCGCCATTACTATTGTGCTTGAAATATAGGAGCCGAGTAATTGGTCACACTAATGAAAAGGTATTTTTGGTGTTTTCGTGCTATATACTATGGTTGAGATCATGAAGGCACATGTAACACACAGAGGTTATATGAGTCATGCACTGTGAACAGAGGATTTAATGCATCTGAAAAAAGTATCGACCCGTGTCAGCATATGCAGTTCCCGCAGGCTAAAATAGGTCGAAACTTTTGGCGATTGGTCAATTTTCTGCATGTCAATGGACCATTCTTCTTCATGATTCTGTCGGTTTTTAGACAAGATTGATGTTATGGATCCACAACTTTTTGATTACTTGCTTCGTATAATCCATTACGGAAATGCATAAAACCAACATTTCACAGAGCGCTGTTCATATGTGATTTGAACAGCACGTGAAGATGTCATCCATAATAAATGTCATAAATGTTGTCTCATAAATGTTTGAGATAAGATCAAGTTGTACATGAAACTCCATAACTGCACCCGCTTCATAAAAAACCCTCATCTTTGTTGGATGTGAACTGGACTTACCAATAATTTTCAGAGCCGAATTTTCAGTATTGGTGCAACGGGTAGTTCAGTATTTCTGTTGCTTTGAAAGATCATCTTTCAGATCATTCTCAAAAGATTGTAAATTATTGAGAAATTGGCTTGTGAAATGATGCACTGTCGTATCCTATATCAAAACTGACAGCATTTGTTAGGGTTTGTGAAATCTCTAAAACTGTATAAATTAAAGCACCCACTAAATACATATTAGGTTAAAAAATAAAAATAAAAAACGCCGATCAAAACAGTTAAAAGTGACTTTCGAAGCTTCTTGGCTACTTTACTCATGAATGTATGCCGCTTTTGCCTCGAAAATCTCACTTTTTTGCAGCTGGTAAAGATATATCAAAATTAGAAATCTTACTTTGTTCCCCGCTTACCCATCTTGGAACTTCATGCTTAGACATAACGAATTTTTGGAGCTCTATGAATTTTTTTAGCAAAGTTTTGTATACAACGTAATGATGTGAATTTGATTCATGCTTTCAGCTTAACTTAGATGTGAAACTATAACCACGGATCGGTTTCGAGTATCATTCTTAATTATATTATTTACTGTTGGTTGGTGGAGTATAGACAACAAAGGTCATATAGAAATACAGCTTCTGGAAAACAAAGACCATCAGTCAGCGCGTTTTCGAAGAAGGAAA
Organism: Tridacna gigas; assembly: GCA_945859785.2. Lineage (NCBI taxonomy): Eukaryota > Metazoa > Mollusca > Bivalvia > Cardiida > Cardiidae > Tridacna > Tridacna gigas. Next base: position 41,469,506 of record OX244030.2, on the reverse strand, counting down.
GGTGCACGAAGCCCAACAGACCCGCAAAAAGTTAAGTATACCGTTGCATGATATACGAATATTCCCTTTTGTTATCGTGTACACATGGACTAGATCTACTTAGAACTGTGTAATAACGTTCCGAACTTTCAGCAAAATCCCTATTTACGTTCAACTAGCATGACAAAGCACGAACACTCCACTTAAGTGTATTTGTAGATACTTCGACTGTCATCTTCATTTTTCAAAAATCGCTTTTATGCAGAAGTTGATTTTGTCCATCTATCTAATGCTACATGTTAATATCAACAGTTGCTACTAGTATATGTCGCTTTATTTGTATTTGTGCATTATGTAAATGTTTATGGGCCTAAAGCCTGAAAACTTCAATAAATCAATTGAATTGAATTGATAACAATGCCAATTACATAATCATGTGTTGTTTCGAAAGGGTATTTCCAAATGATACTGTACAATACTCTCGTGAACTTCAGCATTACGATTAATAATCACAAGCATGACTCGCTTCATGCTATAAAAAATGTACCGTTATTGACAGTGACAGAGAATAATAACCACTGGCTACCTTTTCAATGCTTAAGAAATAGTTTTTAAGCCACAGTTGTTGCTTTTTCTCTTGATGCGCCTTGAAGACAGCCACCGCCATTTTTATATCCATACTGATCTATGCAGACTTACCGTCGTCTATGTTTATTCATCCGCCATATATTGTACATGTGCACAATAAAATGTAGTTCTACGATTGTCTGGTTATATACTTATTGGGTTTGTGGTGTTTCTTTACAGTTGTAGTGGTGAGGTATATAATAAAAGGGATATTACAACAGTCTGCATTCCTGCGTGGCCGGATCATGTCCCGTTGCGTGTGTAAAGAGATGCGCATCGGATTCGACCTTCGGTCTCATCCGATACGCATCTCTTTACACACGCAAATCGACATGCTCCGACCACGCAGTAATGCAGCCTGTCTTAATATTCCATATATATATCTTTTTATTTCTCAGCGTATTTTCAGGAAAAAAAAGTAGTTACTCCATATATTTCCCAAAATCTACAACCCAAGTGAAAACCTGCAAGGGTCCGTATTCACAAGCCATTCTGAAGAATATTCTTTGCCTAATTCTCAAGATTTTTCTAGATGTGACAGTAAGACAATTTCTGTTGGCTAAACGAAATGGTTTAGCCAATCAGAAGTTCTGTTACTTTCAAATTTAGAAAATTCTTGAGAATTTGACAAACAATGTTCCTAACAATGGTTGGTGAATACGGACCCTGATGTTTACACTAATACCTTCAGTATTGTGGTTTTGGTTGGTACGCATTGCGCCTCAACCCTACCAAAGGCAACAGAATCGCATTTTCATTGGCAAAATGTCTGTTTCTTCCACTTTTACTTAGCTCCTACTCACACACATTTTGCAACGGCTAATATTTTGCATGTAATGCAAATTCTCAAAATCAACTTTTGAAAAAAGACTTTAAAGTCTGTAATCTTTATTAAGTCCATAGGTGTGCATATTTATGTCAGATAGTCCAACGATCTTCGAATAATATTAAATACGTTTCAGAATGCTGAAAGGATTGTAATATTAAAACAGGGAGGAGTCGAAATCCCCTCGGGGATTTATCGATTGTGCGTTTACAAGTGCAAATGAACATAAAATCATTCAGTTTAATCCTATAATGTCATCTAAATTTATATACTATTTTCTGTTTTGTGACCGTTTTGATAAACAGATAGTTAAAATCAATATTCAGTTAGATTATTTTGGTTCTTATTTGACAAGGAAGATCGGAGAATTTCGCTTATGTCCTTCATTTCCAAACTTGAGTGACAGACAATAACAGTGTGATACAATAGCGTATCTAGCAGGTGGATAAGTTCGCGAACTTACATGTATGCTGGTCACCCTTGAAGGAAATTAAAATTCTGAACACATCGAATTAACAATAACTTTATTAACCACAAACATGAAGAGATGTAATAACTATATATACACATAGCTCTCTTTTCGGGCAGCTTGTCATTATCTCATCCAGTATTTATAACAGAGGTTTAAACATCACTCAGAACATGAAACCATTGAAAAAATAATTATCTATGTAAACAAATGAATGACAAAAAAAATCTAAATGATACTACCGATTAGAGGTGCTCAATTTTCATGCCAGTTTACTAGGCTTTGGGAGCGTTTACTTGGAGGCCTATTTGAATATCAGAGCACGAAGCAAAGCCTGTTTGTTTTTTTTCGCGGACCCTTTAGATCAAGAGCACACTGCCTGCTGAACTTGGATCTACACAATCTGATACTTCTGACATAATCTTGCCAGGACAGCCTTGAAAGTTAAACATGTAGTTTTTAATGACTGAACATGTGCATTTCTTTTTACATGCACTCAAATATTGCAAGAATATACAAATGATTTTTATCCTTAACACTAGAAACAACATATTACTCAGATGATTTCCTTTTAAATCATCAAAAAAAGGAACACACCTATTCAAGGAAATAGAGAATATCGAGTAAGGAAAATGCAGTTGTCAATGAACAGTCATTGCATGTTTTCTCCGATTTGTCTTTGAAGGGGCATTTAAATGAGTCATGCAGAAAGCCGATGTTATTGAAAATGCAGACTCATGTATGTTTGTAATATTGCTGAAACTATACATTTTAAAGTCATTGTTGTTGTAAGAAACTGACCGTTACGACCGTTAACTCGCTCAACACAACAGAAGTCTGACCCTGGTTTCATCGTATTACTTATCTTCCAAGATAGCCTTGGATAGTTCGTCTTGCCTGCTGATTGAAAATGTGTATTTCATAGATCAACACTTAACGTACAACCCCTTTTTTTTCTAAGAAAATATCAAATAAATACTAAACATTAATGCATGTAAATTAATAATATTTGGGACAGATGATTTCAACCCGTTTCGTGGCGAGTTTTGGTAGTTTTGAGAGCTTTATATGAATCATTATCTATTTGAGAATTTTACATATAACAAAACCTCTGTGACTCTGGTCTGATTTTTTAACCAGCTTTTTCTACTTTTCCACAATGTTTTCTACCTCTAAAGCCATGTTCGATCATTTCAGCTATACATGTTTTCCGTTACACCGTCTGCAAATGCTATCAGTTTGAATAGCTTTAAATTTTTGTCAGTTTATTAAAAGATAAACCATTCCATTCCAATAATTGCATATTTACATGATCAAAATTTTGTTTTTACAGTTAAGCCATGCTCTTGGGAAATAAGTTTTGATGCATCTTCGTGTTGCATTATACCGAACGAGTTATCACAAAATTGTGAATACATAAAATCATTTAGTCTAACAACCGTCTACGACTGTAGGTAGAATAGCCCTTGAACATGGAGAAAATCGACCAAATAAAAAGGTTTCGATCCAGGTCAGTCTGGGCAGGATGACCAGGGTCAATTGTTTATTCAGATACATAAGATCTCTTTTCACAGAGCATGACTCAGTTTTATCCTGTATTTCACAACATAGAAGATATCGCTTATTCGTTTGAGGTGAAATATTCAACTTGCCTCGAATTTAGAACTTAAAGGCCAGTTTACACGTTTTGCTTTTTCAAATCTGTTGTAACACATGTGCTAGATCACATCGTGTAAACCCTCTTTTAATGGGAGATTTGGTTGCAAAATTGTAAAGCAGAGCAAATAGGACATGTTCTATTTTCCCTTTTTTTTTTTCAGAAAGAACGGCCCAGTGCTCACTATGGTAAATTCCAGCCCTTTATCTTGATATTAATAATACCTGGAGTACTATCCAAATGATTACTTTTGTTTTCTGTACGCTAAACAGACTCCTATCTTGTGGAAAGCCACATACAATTACACAGCTGACAGGTGGTGATTTATCCCACTGAAGGGGTAAAATCGATAATAGGAATAATTACATACCGTGTAAAAGTAAAATACAGATATACTTGAAATTATCATTATCATTCTGTTAAAACATATCGTGTAAACTAGCCCTAAAACAGCTCGCATACGCCGACGGACCATTTCGACAAACAGTTTTACTATATACAAATACGAAAGGCAAAACTATTATTTAAACTCTTTAAAATGATACCTTGTTATACTCAAGGATCATGATAGCATACAAAAGTCTGCATTGTTATCAAAAATATAATTATATGAGCCGCGCCCTGGCAAAAGGGGGCTTGACGCATCTCCACAATGCATTATACCAAGCAAGACATCACCTAATTATCGATCCGTAAAATCAATTTTGTCAAACAACCGACTGAACACAGGGTAGAATTATCCCCTTACGAGCAGAAAATTTAAAGATAGCGAAAATTTTCGGCCCATGTCAGCCTGCGCGGACTGCGCAGGCTGACATGGGTCGATACGTTTAGCAAATCCATTAAGCCCCCTTTTCACAGAGCATGTCTCGTATATACTCGTCAAAGGATTCAGACTCTCACTGCAAGGTTTCCAAATATATGCCAAACATCAACAACGGCAATAAATGTAAAATTATGGAACGCCCTAGCTGTCATATTGTTTTTCAACCCCATAATGTTATGTATTGAGCATAGTACATGCCAGGTAGACATAGTAGCATATCTGTTCGACAAAATCAGATTTAATACCGGCATAACAACTCAAATTCTGTTAACTTATGACAGCTATGGCTTTCCATAAAAAAAACAACTCAAATTGTGTTAACTTATGACAGCTGTGGCGTTTCCTATAAAATGCTCATTTTCATTTCGAGCCAAAGATGAAAAAATTAAAAGCGATATATTTTAATGGAAAATTTACATATGAACTTCTATCTTCTGACACAAATCTGCAGCAGACACTCTTAGACTCAGAGCTTCCGATGAAATACTTTTGAATGGCAATAAAATCGCTGATACATGTATCTGTTGTAATACTACATTTATCGATTGTTTTTTCTTAGCTCGAATCTTGTTAAAAATTGAGGTTTTACTAGATGCAGTGGTATAGTGCAATAGACTTATACGATAAACACGGACAAGTGGTTGATATAATCACGTAATTTGACAACAATATGTAATAAAATATCCAAAACGTTATAGATACAAGTGAAAGACAAAGGAGATGTTACAGTTTGACCTTTGAGAGGTCATGTAATGCCCTTACGCTTGAAAGCCGGTTCAACACTGCATTTGTAAACCAGTATACTATAACATATGAAAACGCGTGGGATGACCTTTTACGCTAACCAAGACTTTAAGGAAAATAATCATGTGTTGCAAACGGTTTTCTGGTCGATAACTGAATATGGTATAACGAAACATAGTAGCCCAGTAGCTTAGCATCTCATTTGTCACCGAGGATTCGAAATTGAAATCTAGCTTGGTCAACATAGTTTTCCAGGTTTGTCGCAAGTCACATAGAAATGATTCAATCTTCTCTAAAAGTTAAACAATGAGCTAAAAGGAAAAGAGACAGCTGCTTAGATTTTCCTTGTAAAGAAACTGCAGTCGTACAGAAACAAACTGTAGTTGTGCAAATCGCGGTCAAAGAAATTAACCTTAATCTTGCTAAATAACTAAAATACAAATCGATAGTATAAATCCGAATGATGATATTTCAAACATACATATTTGAGATCAATATCTTCTTATCGGACAGTGTAGATTCAGGATCAGACTGCACGTTCTGTGCAGTCTGATCTTGATCTACACTGTCCGCAAAAGGTCAGTGAGTCGCGCCTAGCAGTTTGATCTTGATCTACACTGTCCGCAAAAGGTCAGTGAGTCGCGCCTCGCAGTTTGAGGGTTAAATACAGAACAAACGATACTAAACCTTAAACAAAGCAACAGTATTATATAATTACCCGAGTAGTGGAACGCATGAAAACATTGTACAGTATACAACAGGGCAGTCAGCACGATGCGCTAAAATTATCTGAATGGCAATGAGCCATGCTCTTGTAAAAGGGGTTTAATGTCTCTGCGTGACACATCGTACTAAGCGACCCATAATGGATCCATAAAATCACTTTTGTCGAACAACCGACTAAATCATCAGGTAGGATGGTCCCCTGACTTGCAGAAAATTTACTAATAGCAAAAGTGTCAACCGAGGACTGCACAGGCTGACCTGTGTTGATATTAAACCCCCTATTCACAGAGCATGGTTAAAATTATTAGAAAAGAATGCCAGCATTGCCACCTGCAGGTTGACTGTCTTCAGTCTGAGACCAGATTATGAAAACAAGTGGAAAAAAGAGAAATCGCTTGTGACAAGCAATTTTCGTTATTACCAAATACTGTCACATGACTAGTTTTCATGTATGAAACCTTAGTAACAAGCATGTGTTTTATTTTTACAAATTATACACTATAATCTTTCCCTCACAATACTTCATTACATACCTCGTAAAGTTATCCTTGACAAGGAATACATAATGCTCTGCAACAACAAGCTTTTCATCTACATCACTGCACTAAAAGTACCAGACATCTCAGTTCAAAAGATACTAAAAGATGCTAAAATACTCATGAAGCAATGTGATTTCCAAGTTCAACACATGTTTATGGTTAAGATTGAAAGGAGAATACTTTCAGCTATAAAGAGGGCTTAACTGTTGCATATTCGGAATCTTTTCCGCCCAGATATTTTCAGAAAGTTAGAAAATTTTTGAGCCATGCTCTATGAAAAAGTGAGCTAAAAGTATCTGCAAAAAGTATCGGCCCAGGTCAACCTGCGCAGTCGAGGCTCACCTGGATCGAAAATCTTTACTATTCGTTAATTTTCTGCAAGTCAAGGGACAAATCTACCGTATGATTCAATCGGTTGTTAGACAAAATGGATTTTATGGATTCACAGTTCTATTCCAGCTTTAAAGGTTTCAAACTGTCGAAAACCTCCCAACTCTCACATTTGTCTGTTGCGAGAGCTCTCTTTCGGATTTAATCTTTGTGATCATCTTAGTGAAAAAAGTCTGTTTCTATCTTGAAATAAAATACATATAAGTAGGTCGTATTTCCTGTCATCTTATTCACAAGATTCAAGAATATTCCATTTTGTTTTCCGTTTATTGTATGAATGTCCTAATCCGGTAATGAAAAACAGAGCTTATTAAACAGGGATTTCGACTGTTATGGCCGTATCCACGAACCACTCTAAATTTTATTCAAATTCTAAATTCCAAGACTTGCCCTTTAAGTTTTTTTAGAATGAACATCTTTGTCCTTCAGATTGCTTTTATTTGAATAGAGTAAGAACTATTGGCTGCCCCCTTCATTCTTCCCGATCTTTGCTTTAGTCGAGAACCTTTCCTGTCTCACTGCTAAGATGGCTGTGATGTCTTAATAAACATTTTAGTGGAGCATGGGGATGCTTAAGAAAAAAGAAAAAAAAAAAAAAAAGAATACGCGAAACTTCTGACAAAATACAAAAAAAAAAGCATATAAACGCATCGACATAACAAAAATAAAACGACAAGGCGGTTATAGACAACACAGAATCACGCCTAGATAGCGACCCCCATGAGATAGGAACAAATGATCAACCCGAGGCAACCTTAGCACAGTCTCCTTTTCCTTCCGCACTTTGTCTCCTTTTTACTTTATTTAGTCCATAACACAACACACGGGGCATTTACATTGGTAAAATCAATTCATTTGACTAAATAGTCATGGAAAAAATATACAGTAACCGATGAAAATCGAGAGAACAAGGAAGTATTCATGACAAGACAGATCGATCGACCTAAATTCTCCCACAAAGATCAAGAACCGCGGACCAATCAAGCATAGGTTGCTTCGGGCTGTTGCCTTATGTAGATATAATTAGACCAGACCTTTAGAAGATGAAACCCTTATCAAAAAACAATTTGTCGGTTATTCTGAAACTGTCTAACTAGATTTGCAATGCAAAAGACCTAACTACAAAATTATTACGAATGTAACCTGTATTGAATAAAGACACGCCATTCCCATTTAGATTTTCTCACGCTACAAGTGTTTCATCTTTTTTAATATGCAGAGCCTGAGCTGGACTCAAAATGACACTAAAAAATATAGAAGCTACAGAATACAGTTGCTTCTCATGTAGAGACTAGGGACATCAGGCTATCTAACACTGTCCCTTAAAAGATTTCAGCTTTACACTGCTAAGCATGGATTGTCTTCATCACATAATTGGCTTCTATACATCTTGATACCTCAGTTCTCAAGTTTTCGTTTCTATCCTTACTGCACGAATGCACTTTATTTACTCCGTTTCAGTGGCAATAACCAAAGCCCAGTTAGCAAAGGTCTTTTTCCTTACTTTTTATTAATTTGCACGGGAATAATTGATTTTTCAAAACAACAACTACGCAAGTCAACACTACAAATCTTAAACTGACCCTCTGTGTAATTTTCACTATGAATAATATTTCCACAAAGTGTATTAGTTTATCCGTACACTGCAAGATTCTTAACTTTTTGAGCGCAAGATTAGTAAAACAGACAAAATCAGTCGTGAACATGACACATGTATTTCCAAATTCGAGGCGCTTTTTGGTCAGAACGTTTAACAACACATCGAACAGCGTTGTTTCACACCACGACTGCAAATTCCATCCAGTGCCATCTGAAATAGTCTATACCATCGGACTTAGTAAGTCCTAAAATTGCTGTCAGCGCCAAAAGTATCTAAGACCTACACCCATCTAAAGAATTGCCTCAAAGTTCTGTTTGTTTACAATGATTGACTGCCTCATTCCCATTTCCACTGCTGCTACCATTCTTAGTCTTACCGTAAAAAGTTTGCAATGATGTAGTTGTTGTATTAGTTGATGCTTGCGTATATGTCTTTTCTCGAGTATCCCTAACATTTGTTCGTTCATATTCAAACTTTGTATAATTTGTTGACCCACAGCATAACAGTTTTCGGAAACTCCTTCGAAAATTTTCAGACAGGAAAGCATAAAGGATTGGGTTCACACAAGAGTTCATGTATGCCAAACAGTTAGCTGCCATCTGCCCCGCTATACCAATATAATCTTCTGCAAAGTGACCAAATTTCTGTACCATGAATATGATCTGTATTGGCATCCAACATAAAGCGAATATCGCCACAACTATCACGACCATTTTTGTAACTCTCTTCTTTGATCTGATACTTTCGGCTCTTTGTGACCCACCAGGTACAACTCCATACAAAAGGCGTTTTAACATAAAGCCGTATAACACGCATATCGTAAGAAGCGGAACAACATATCCTACCATGAAAAACATCCCAAAAAATACTTTAGCGTATGCTCTGCTTCTCTCCCCATCACCTGGATGATGCGGTATCCCCTTCAGATTGACACAGGCTCTTCTCATACCAGCGTAATCATAATCATGAAGACCGTGATCAATCAGAAGCGGTATATTACCAAGAAGTATTAGAACCCAAATAACAACTACTACTAGAATAGCATTCAACTTTGTTCTGTATCTCATTGAAGATATTGGATGGACAACTGCCAGGTATCGGTCTAATGACATCACTACAAGTGTATACACACTTGCATAAGCGCAAACGTATATCAAATACTGGTATATCTTGCACCAAACTTCTCCAAACGGGTAGAGTGGTATAACGTATGCAGCCCCTGTAAAAGGCACACAAAAAATGATAAAGCAAAGGTCGGCTAGCGCGAGACTAAATATTAGTATATTTGTAGTGCTTCTCATTTGTTGGTTTATAACGATAACACTGATTACTAAGATGTTTCCTGCGAGACCAAGCACAAATATTATACCAAATATGATAGGTACAATAATTTTGATGTACTTCATGAATTCGTTGAATGTTTCTGCATCTTCATAGTACTCATCCCCATAGGCAAATGTTCGATTAAACAAATCGCTGAGATTGGCGGAAAAGTTTAAATGACTGAAGTTTGGATGAAGATGAGTGTCGTTGTACATCAAAAAGCTGAAGTCGGGATGGTCCACCATTTTGAATCTTAGATTTCTTCTTGTGAACTACCTGAAAATAGAAAAAAAAGAAATGTGTGTTAGAAAAAAACTTTTTTTAGCCCAAATCAACGCTGCAGCACATGCAAGCATGTAAAAGACAAAGAGGGGTAATAGATACTTGCCATTGCTTTATTTTCATTTGCAGTAGAGGCGACTGCCCTCTTTTATGTAATCAAGTTCTGGGTCCGTACTTACCAACTATTCTTAAGAGAATTCTTAGGCTTATTCTCTAGAATTTTCTTAATTTGAAAGTAACATAACTTCTGATTGACTACGCCATTTTGTTTAGCCAATCAGAAGTTGTATCACTTTAAAATTTAGAAAATCTTGAAAAGTTAGACTAAGAATGTTCTTAACATTTTTTCTTTTTGTGAATACGGATCCTGATGTATTTTGACCTCTGAGTCATAGCTATGAAAATGTTCCTGATTTTATCAGATGAAGAAGGGCAGTTCTCACTTATGTCATTTTGACAAATTTAATACGTACAGGACCTATATTCACCAACCTTTATAGATAGATGATTCCTTGTCAAATTCTAGATTTAGAAAGTCACACAATTTTGATAAGCCAAACTAAAATATTGTATCTAGCCAGGATTTGTGTTACTTTAAACTTTGCAAAAATTCTTGAGGATTAGAAAGAGAATGAAAAGTAGAACATTTGGTAAATACACCCTAAGTCAATTTCGTGTCCGGTAGGAATTTTAGACGTTACTGTTATGGAAGCGATTTCCTTTAGTTTTTTATATTCCTTGAACGTTAAATCTGCTTCTATAATGTTTAATTCTTTATTCAAACGAGCCATACTCTGTGAAAAGGGGGCTTAATTCATCTTCGAAAAGTATGACCCAGGTCAGCCTGCGCAGTCCGCTTTTCGCTATTGATCAATATTCTGCATGTCAAAGGACCAGTGCACCTCATGAATCAGTCGGTTGCGATACGAAATGGATTTATTGATCCATAATTATGTGACGACTTTCGTGGTATCATGCATGACAGAGATGCATTAAGCCCCCTTTTGCCAGAGCATGGCCCAAATATATGTACATACCTGTAAATAGATAAAATTATCCATACATTTATGATTAAATAAAACAATGCATCAGATAACTAACTGAACCATATACCAAACAGTTTCGAGTTTTTACGACCTTGAGCAAGAAAAACTTTTGGAAATATTGTGGAATAACGGAGAAAATGCTTATAGACGGCAATTCGTTTGAGCCATGCTCTGTGAAGAGGGGGCTTAATGCATCTGCAAAAAGTATCGACTTATGTCAGCCTGCGCACTCCGCGCAGACTGACATGAGCCGAAACTTTTTGCTATCTTTAAATTTTCTGCTTGTCAAAGGAACAGTCTACCAGTGAGTCAGTTGGTTGTTAGAGAAAATGGATTTTATGTATTCATAATTATGCGATGTCTTGCTCGGTATAATGAATCAGGGAGATGCATTTAGCCCCCTTGTGCCACAGCATGGTTCATCTGTTTCCCACAGTATCTCCAAACCTTTCAAAGACAACTCTAATTACTCTTTAACTCCTTACCAAACGACAAAATTTGGGACTCAACCAAATTGAAAGCATTTGCTGACAACAAATCAAATGTAGCTAAAATGGTTATTCCTGTATTTGATAGAGGAGAAAACATAGTGGGAAAAGTAACCAGCATTTTCTCCTTTTCCCACAATGTTTTCAAAAGCCTTTATTTTCAGGGTCGTTAAGAATCGGGACTGTATGGTAAAGAGTTAAATTGTTGTCTGCAACCGCTTTCGATTCAGACAAATCTAAAATGTTGTTGTCGTACAAAGATAATACATCCTGAAAGCAATCTGTCCTTATTTTGCCATTAAGGATTAATCATGGTCTTTTTTTTCGGAGATTGTAGACCAAGATAAGCCATGTAATCCTCGTTAATCCTTTGCCACACAATCCCGAACTTAAACAACCATGTGGAAAATGTGTGATTTTTAAAACATTGTGAGAAAAAGGGAAAATGCTGATAGCCATCATTTTTTTCCCACAATATTTTCTTCCCATCATAGGTAGAAAATTTCATTTTGCGTGCGGAAAATTACCAATAGCAAAGCTTTCTGACACAGGTTAGCCCGCGCGGACAGCAAAATCTGACATTGGGCCATACTTTTTACGGGTGCATTTAACCATCTTTTCAGAGCATGACTAGTATATATGAGCCACGCTCTTTGAAAAGAGGGCTTAATGCATCTGCAAAACGTATCGACTCAGGTCAGTCTGTGCAATCCAAGCGGAATAACCTTGGCCAAAACTCTTTGCTATCGGTCAATTTTCTGCATCTGAAAGGACCAGTTTACCTCGGGATTCATTTGGTTGCTGAATGAAGTGGATTTTACGGATCCCTAATTATGTGATGACTTGCTTGGGACAATGCATTACGGAGATGCATTCGGCCCCCTTTTCACGAAGCATAGCTCATAGTATACATTTTGGGTCTGATACTGTCATTGGCATGCATTGCATTTAACGTATACCTCCGAAAACCTTCCCGCTAATGACGACGTATAGCAATTTATAGTACTGTTTATTCGAGAGAGGGGTAAAAAATGGAAAATACACAAAGACAGACTGATCAATGCATTGTTTAGATAACCAGATTTATTTGTATGTGGAGACAGTACAGAACAAACAAAATCGGAAAAGGAAAACAAGAATCGTATAAGGATCGCCTTGCCAATAATTTGCTCATTCGCAGCCTGTATTAACACTTAGCACCCGAGGGCGACTTTGGTTGCATGCAAATTCATTGCTGATTAGGATCAAACTGTCTAGGGATCGCAATCTTATCTCGATCTACAAGATCAAGTATTCTGACACGGAGATGTGCTACCCTTGAAACATCCTAGCTCTAGCAACTATTTGGTCTTTTCTACTGGCAGACAGTCTTATCTCGTTTACTTAGTTGTATACGGGTTTAGACTGGGTCATTTTAACCTCTGATCGACGAAGATCTATTAGGATTGTGGGAAACCGATGGCACCAAATCTATAATCATGCATCATTTTCAAATACATTGTCTGACGCTATGATGGAAATAAGAGGACGAAATCGAAATCAGGGCCCGTATTCACCAACCATTCTTTATAACATTTAAAGTCTAAAGTCATTCTGAGATTTTTTTTAAAAAAAGTAATATCTAAATATGAAGGCAACGCACTGTTTGATTGACTATACCAAATAGTTAAGCTAATGAGAAATCGCGTTACTTTGTTATTCTGGAATACGACTAAGAATATAATATAATGGTTGGTGAATACAGCCCAAGATACTACATTTTAAAACCGCGATCGTCCGTATAGTGCACATATTCGGATGATTTAGTTGACATAATAGAATGCAGTTTTTTTTTTTTTTCTGCCATTAAGCGGGTGTGGTTTTTTAAACGTTGTGACAAAAGGAGAATTTGCCAGTAACGAGCAATTCTTCACAGAGCCACACGGTTTTAATGTGTGTACATGTAGATTAGTGTATTGAACCTTTATTCAAAATAATCATCCTGACTCATACTGTAACCCTTTACAAAAATGATCCCAGTTTAAACGGCCTTGAGTAAAAGTTTTTGAAAACATTGCGTGAAAAGGAGAAAATGTTGGTAACCAGCATTTTCTCATTTACCGACATTTTAGCTACATCTAATTTGTCGCCTGGACATGCTGTCAATTGCGACAAGTCTAAAATCTTGTCTAGTAAAGATTTAAAGAGATGTTTTAAATCATCTGCAGCAGACTTTTCATAGGAGGAGGCAATGGATAATGGATGTTATGGGCGTGATATGATATATGACCTATATAATTCTATATTGATTGATTGATTAAATGATGTTTACTGCGCTTTCAACATTATTTCAGTCGTATCACTTCGACAGCTTCCTTATTCATGCATGACCTGGGTTTAACCAGCGCAAAGCTAGAGAGCAGAAGTGTCTTATCCAAGGATACTTTCTGCCTTCAGTAATGCTCGAACCAGCGGCCTCCAGGATATGAATCCAACACTTACCACTGAGCACCGCAGGACACTATAATGCTGTGTAATGTATCGGAGAATGATGATCATTCTTCACGAGTGATTTAATTTTTTGTCAAGTTTTAATGAAGCCGGGCTAGGTAGCGCACTGGGTAGCCTGCAGAACTTGAGACCAGTGGGTTTCTGGTTCGAATCCCCAGTCGGCCAATATCTTTCCGAGGATTGATAAAAGTCATGGATTCATTCGTCTCTTACCACCGATCTTTGTTTAGACGATGGTTCTGTGGGAAAGCAGGCAGTGGCTTGGAAAGAATATTGGGTTAAGTACTATGAAAGGAAACTCTAGGAAAACATGGATAGGTTCACTGGCCGCCACGATATATCTGAAATATGTTGGAAACGGTGTTAATGTTTGATGATTGATGCCCTTTTCATGAGTGTGACGGAAACATAACGTTAAACTCCTCTACATGTGCACTGTTCTCTATTTTGTATTATTTTCTGATTAACTCTGTCATTGCCAACAGCTTGTGGGGACGGTATAGATCAAGATCAGACTGCGCATATCGTGCACTTTGATTTTGGATCTGCACCGTCAGCTACCTGACACTTAACTACGACCAAAGTCATCTTTCGTTGGATAAAAATTCTAATTTTTCCCCCAATACAGTCGACTATACATGAGCAATGGCCTGTAAAACAGAGGGGAGGGGGGTGTAATGCATCTACAAAAAGTATCGACCCAGGTCAGCCTGCGCAGTCCGCGCGGTCTGACCCGTGTCAAAACCTTTTTCCTTTCGCTAATGTCGAAAGTTTTGGCTACTGATAAATTTTCTGCATGTTCAAGGACCATTCTACCTCATAATTCAGTAAATTGTAAGACAAACGGAATTTTAGATATCCATTGTACATGTATCCATAATTGTGTGATGACTTGCTTGGTGCAGTGCATAACGGGAATCCATTAAACATCCTTATGCCAAAACACCACTCATTCATTCGGCTAGGAAGGAGTAGGAAAAGTGTTGAACATTCTTCGAGTACAACTTCTTCGTTTTCTACACACTGCACAAACAAAATCCTCATTAATTTCTAAACTGCTGAGCACGACTCAAGGATCTTTTGCGGACAGCGTAGATCAAGATCAGACTGCACAGAACGTGCAGTCTGATCTTGGATCTACACTGTCCGATAAGCAGATATTGTTCCCCCTAAAATAGTTTGAAATAGTAATACTAGTATTAAATTTTGGGTTTTTACTATCGACTTGAAAGTTTCATTTTAGTTATTTAGCACTCCAAGGATGATTACGCTGTCAAAGGGCGTTTTCAGTCTGAATTTGACACACACCATCCGATAAAGAAGATCCAAGATCAGACAGCACAATCTGTGCAGTATGATATCTACCCTGTCCAAAACACTGTAGTGAACAATGCAAAGTGATTCAGGCGGACTGTACTATAAAAACAAAAACATGTATTCGTTACCTACCACCAAAACTTCGAAATCGCGGAAACAAGCGTCTGAATAACAAGAAGGAAATTTGCGATACCTCCCCGAGCCCACCCCAGTGAGCACTAATTGAGTATTTTTCTCGCCTTTTAAATTCGGAATAGTCTTGATTAACTGCCATTAACATTTTTACATTGCATATTTTTAACAAATCTAAAAACCTTGCTTTCATTATAAAAGTAAAAAAAAAATCCGGATATTTGAGAAAAGCAAGTTTGCTAATGACTTGCTAATGACGACATTTTTATCGTAGAATGGGACAGAATTCTGCCTTCCGAAAAGAATTTCACCCGAATGGCAACAGTTGACTTCGATGAGAGAAAACAATCTTTTTTTTTTTTCGCATTGTTGGCTTCACTTTTTTTAAATTCTAAGTATTATCATTCCCATTTAAGCTACAATGAATTTGACGGAATATGTAGTTGAACGATAAACAACTCAAATTCGACAGAACAAGAGATAATGAATGCTTGGAATGAGAAAGAATATGTGGCGACATTCGGTCTTAATTGTCGTCTAATAGTTGTGTATGATCGGGACCTGCTGACAGTAACAGCTCCCAGATTTTTAACCCTTAGGCTGCTAAGCACGAATCACTGACATTTTGCAGACAGTGTTGATCATTATCACACTGGAGAGAGCCTGCAGTCTGATCTTTGATCTACACTGTCCGATAAGGAGATATTCATCTCCGAGTATTAAGTTTGAATTAAAATTATTCGGGTTTTTTACTATCGGATTGAAAGTTTAATTTAACTTATTTAGCAGGATAATGGTTAATGAAGGAAGTGAAAAGATATTTCAAAACACTAATCAGCTTCGGCATTCAGCCTCAACAGTTGTATTCAACTGTTGATGAAGTCGGACGAGAGAGTTGACGACGGTAAGGATGCAAGCAGTAGCATGGTGATGGTGTACCCCCTAGATCTGTCTTTTGATGTTTCCAGACAAATTTTCTCAATATAATACAAAATAACACCACGAAATCATTTTAGACGGTAAAAATGACAAACCCGTTGGATATGTTCTAGCGTAAGCATATTAAGAAGTTTTGAACATTAAGGTTCAAGACCGTTTACAGGGACAGTGCAGAATTTCTCCTTTCGTCCATTTTCATTCCTTTTCTATTATATACATTCCTGGTTTGTATGACGTAATTCCTTTTCCGGTCTGTGTCATAACGTTTCAGCTGTGTTGCAGGGCAAGTTGTCTATTCTGCAAATACTATCCAACTTGTTGTTGAATCAAATTTAGGATGTTGATAGGGCTTGATATACCTGTCTTTGTCATCAAATGCATATTTTTGCTTTTCGACGCGAAATCAGATGGATGATTAGGATTGAAGTTGAGGGGTTTTTTTTTTTTGTCCCAATTGAAATTTCCTTTTGGGAAAATAATTTTTGAAAACAGAAATCAGTATTAATTTAAAAAATCGCTTAAAATTTATTGATTGCCATGCATAGGGTACATGTACTTGTCTTGGCGCCAGCTTACTTGTTCTGTGTTGTTGAGACTTTGTTGGTTAGCTTTTTTTATGCCAATTCTTCGGTCTATTTAGTTGGTACCCGAAATTTTATGAATTTCCATCTGTGCAGCGCCAGATATTCTATGTTGTTGATAACTATTATTATCATTTTTTCCCCAAAGCGTAACTGGGTTCGGTGGCAGATATTTGTTCTATGTTTTAGGCATTTTTTGTGGTAGCCCGCGAGTGATTTGGCAATCATTTTCTCGGCACCAGGTTTATGTTCTTTGTTGTTGGCACTTGCATAGTGACTGGTTGCCCGCGAGTGATTTGCTTGGCGCAAGATATTTGTTCATGTTGGCACTTGCATTTTTTCTGGTAGCCCATGAGTGATTTGCTCGGCACCAGGTATGCAACCTATCGATTATAAGGTAGAATGGTGCTTTGACGAACAGAAAATTGACCAGCAGCAAAACATTTCGGCCCAGGTCAGCCAGCGCGGACTGCACAGGCTGACCTGAATCTATACTTTATGCAGATGCAATACTCCCCCTTTTCACAGAGCATGGCTAACATGTAAGTGAAAATTTTACTTTTCAATACCATTCAAAGAGGACACAGAGGAAATTACTTTCGTGGCTGTTTTTCGTTATTTCTCTTCTTATTGAACCACACATATTTCAATATTCATATTCCAGTTACCCTTTTACATCGTCTTTCTTTTCTTCTTTTCAATTTTTTTTTTTTTTTTTTTTTTTCATGAAGCACACAATGTAAGTCAAGGAATGCGATATAGTAGCACTGAATCTCTGTTAAGCTAACCTTTTTTTTTTTACTTTTTATATATCCTGTTTTAAATACATGTATTCTATAATTGGCGAGCAACATACGAAAAGGGGCTCTCGGACATATGCGTAAAAGTGTGACGTCCTAGATCAGCCTGTGCAGTCTGTGACTAATCCGAGACGACAAGTCCCGTTTTTATGCGATTTTCCGTTTCATGAAAGTCAACTGTATGAAAAATTCTTATGTAGACGTAAAGTGCCCTCTCGGATTAGCTTGCGCAGACTGCACAGGCTAATCCGAGACGACACTTTACGCAAATGTCCGAAGGTCTCATATCGCAAATTCCATGGTTTTCTTTTTTCCAGTAATATGAAGAAATTATGATAAAAGAAATGCTAAATTTGTAAAGGGGCGGAAGAGTACATTTTGCAAAATCATCTACAATCCATTTGCACCTTGTATATAATAAACGGAGTAACTATTGTTAGTTCATTTTTCACTTTCGTTTTTACCCTCTTTTCTTTTTACGTATTTCGTTCTATATTCTTTTCATTCTTTTTGTCACTAAAGTGTGATTTCTTTTTCTGAAAATAGAAACTTTCTAGAATGTTGCGTTTCCTATTAATTTGATTTTACGCTACCGAAGATAGTTTATAGACAGTTTTCAGACGTTCAGTCTCCTGTCTCGACAATAAATCAATACACTCACTACCTATTTTTCAGAGGTAACTGCGTAAATTGTTTATAATTAGAAATCCATGGGCGACATAAGAATCTTTTTGACGATATTGTCATAGCCAGCTACCTGATATTAATCCATGACCAAAACGGTCTCTCAGCTCCTTTATGGTCAAAAATATGAACTCGACCTCGTTTTTCGACGGCTGACAAAAACACTCCACTGAACGTTGAATAGATTTTTATCTTGTAGGCTTGACTAAACTAAAAAACGGAGAGTTAAGATCCAAGATCAGACTGTACGTTCCGTACAATCTGATCTTGATCTTTATGGTGTGAAACTTTCTCCCCGTATGCCAAAAGCAATGGGAGGGTTAAGTCACTGTATTTTCCCTTACTAGAAAAACAGTTTGAATTAAGTAATTTTCAGCGAAATGGATAAACATTTAGCGGCTTAAGTAAATACATGGGATTTTTGTATTATAAGGACGAAGATCAAATAACTATTGCTCCATATAAAGCCGCCTTGAAGAAAGTATTTAACAGATCAATGTTCTTTGTATATCCATGGTCAGGCTTCTCGTTCTGTAAAGTCTGATCTTGATAAATGATAACCGTAAAATACTTTTTTGTAAGCCTTATTATGCCAAAGGCTAGGGTTCAGGACATATTGGTGGAAAACAGTGAACAAAAACAACATATTTAAACCGAATCTTTATATTTGAGCCGCGATCTGGCAAAAGGTGGCTTAATGCATCTCCGTGATACATTATACTCATCAATCCATCACAAAGTTATGGCTCCATAATAGCCACTTTCTTTAACAACCGACTTTATCATGAGGGAGACTGGACATACAGAAAATTGACCAAAAGCGAAAAGTTTCGGTCCAGGTCAGCCTGCGCGGACTGCGCAGACTGACCTGGGTCGATATTTTTCGCAGATGCATTAAGCCCCCTTTTCACAGGGCATGGTTCATTTATATTCCTTGGAAGGTCCGCATTGTGCATTTCGTTATTTCAAAGTGAACCGTTTAAGACTTGACCAAAGCCAAAGCATTTGTAGACTAGAAATTAAATGTGACCAAAATGAAATTCATTTATGGAAGGGTAAAACACGTTGTGAGGAATGGAAAAAAAATACTGGTAACCAGCATTTTCTACTTTTTTCACAATGTGTTCAAAAGTATTTTTCTTAAGGTTTATTAAACGTTGGGATCGTTTGGTAAACGGTTAAACACCATTACATTGATGACAAAAGCCTGACACAATAGGACGAAATGGTCGTTGGTGAAGCAATAGATTTTGCATGTAACTTACTTACCCTTATCTTCGACTCGCTTTCACCAACCATTGTACTTAAATTATATTTGCTATAGATTTAGAAAGTAACCCAATATCCCTTTAGCTAAACCATTAGGTCCTGCGATTCAGAAATTTTGAGTTACTTTCTAAATCTAGATTTTTTGCCACAGGAATAGACAAAGAGTAGATACGGGGCTTGCCCACATGAATGTATTTCAAAGAGAGTACAGACCAAGATCCACCCTTGCATATGTGCAGCATGGGTCCGTATTCATCAATCATGCTTAAGAACATTCTTGGTCTAATTCTAGATTTAGAAGACTTAGAAAGTAACACAACTTCTGATTGGCTAAACCATTTGGTTTAGTCAATCAGAAGTTGTGTTACGGAACCTTGTCTTAGCTGACACTCCCTGTTTCTCAATTAACGCATTTAGTATAATGTTAGTCCACATTTGAAGCCAACAAATCTAGCGTGATAAAATAATACGGTTAGAAAATAGGAGGAAATCGCCAGGATAGAAGTTATTATCTTCTTTAAGGCTGTATATGTTCCGATTTACATTATATAATATGAGCGTAAACAGTAAAAGTGAAAAGAGATATTTCACTGTGGATTGGAAATCTTATGGGATAATTATACCCTTTAAAAAATTTATGAAGTGCAAAATCCATTTCAAGGCATGACAAGAGCTCTATTTTCTCAGTTAAAAAGACCCATTAAAGATGACTAATAGAACAATTTGTAAGTTAATACAATTTAAATTAAAAAAAAAAAAAAACCTGAGAAGATTTCGAATAGCACTCACTTAAATGCATTTGCTTCTAAAATAAAGATTACGCTCTAAAATAGACAATGATTTCCCTTGAGAGTTTTATTATTTTTTTCAAACCTAATGGGCCAATTCTTTCATTCTTTTTACTTGCAACAGACCCTAACACATAATAGATGATCCTAATATTGGTTCATGCAAATGCGTATTTGTTAACGTAGCTATCTATATAAACTGGTTTTTGACCCACTTCTTGGCATTAGTCTTGAGTAAATATACGGTTAATTGCGATTTGTTTAAAATGTGTAAATTTCTGCAGAAAAAGTATAGATCAGTATAGAATGTGACTGACTAAATGAGAACTTGATGATGACATTTACCTATGTAAAATCGCACGGTATGGCAATGCAGAGGTTATATTATGGCGAAATACTCATGATCTAGACTATACTAAGTAAATGATTTCAATCAAAACATGATTTAGGTGAGCCTTTAACTCTTTACCATACAATGACGGGTTTTAACGACCCTGAAGAAGAAGCCTTTTGGAAACATTGTGGGGAAAAGGAGAAAATGCTGGTAACCAGCATTTTCTCCTCTTCCCACAATGTTTTCTAACCTTCCCAAAACAAATTTCGATTTTGAAGTCACATTTATTTTGTCAGCTGCAAATGCTTTCAATTCGGGCAAGTCTTAAATTTTGTCATTTCGTAAATGGTTAATTTTGTCAAGTGTATCCCAATGTTTGATGTAAGTGGTCAAAAGACTAAATGAGTATTGGGCGCTCAATTTCATTACTCTCTTTTGTGATCATATTATACAGAATTATCACTGCAGTTTGATTTTTGATCTTGAATGTAATATATGCTGATATTGGACATTCTTAAAAATGGCATAAAAACAGCAATATCTGCCTCTTTTGCACCAGCCAAGAATGATCATTTAATTTCATTTACAACTTTCAGAGCAAGATGTTGACTCAACAGGAGACTGTTTAGTAATGTTTTATTGACTCGGATAGAAGGAAAGTACGCTTAAAAATCTTTAGAGTGGTTGAAACTTTCGCTATTAGTCGGTATGTAATCGTGAAGTGAAAGTCGCAAAAAAATCCCAGTAAATAGAATATGTTTTTTATGACCTTATCTACTAGTAGATCATTCCCTGCTTAATATGTAGCCCAGAAACATTTAGAAAATAGCTTTTATAAAAATTCAAAGCGCCGGTAATATCCATGTATTTTCAATCTATATAATTCTACCACATTTTGCCATCCACGTTTTACGAGGAAATCTGAGCCAACAGATGGATTTAGACGTTAGAGTTGAGAGGTCAAGTTTGCGGTGATTTTGCACACCTTAGCTTATTGTAATCTCGTTAATTGAGTAATCAAATATTATTTCACTAGTCTCACTAACTTCAGATCGTTTCCAAATAACAAAATTTAGACCCTTCCAAACTGAAAGCATCTCCAGGATGACAAATCTGAAACTGATATAAATGAGCTGCAGTTCTCAGATAGGGTAGAAAACTTTGCGGGAAGGCGCATTTTCTTCTTTTACCTCAATATTTTCAAAAGCCCTCTTTCTCATAGTCGTTAAAACTCGGGATTGTTTGGTACTGGGCTTAACAAATCACTGATGCATGATTTATGCTTGACTTACATGTACCTCAATGCTCATGTAACGTCAGATGCACAGAGAGATTAAGACGTGAAAAAGAAAGCTGTTCCCATGATATGACCGAAGTGGTCTACTGTTGAAATGGTCGGATAAATCAACCTTTGAGCTATGTGAAAAAGGGGCTAAACGCATCTGAAAAAAAAGTATCGACCCAGGTCAGCCAGCGCAGTCCGCGCAGGCTGACCCGGGCCGAAACTATTTGCTTTTGGTCAATTTTCTCCATATTAAAGGACCAGTGTACCTCATGATTCAGTTAGTTGTTAGAGAAAAAGGATTTTATGATCCACAATTATATGATAACTTGCTTGGTATCATAGATCACGGAGATACATTAAGTTCCCTCTGCTAGAGCTTGGCTCATTTATTTTCCAGTTTCCTCTAAACTTGTTTCTATCGTATACACGACGAAACTTTATGGTCAAAAGTACACTAAGCCATATAGAGTTAAATTCAGAAATCGACATTTTCATGCGGTAGAAAAAAACCCAAATAAAACTCTTTTGACCAGACTTACAGCCCAGTCGTATTAAGCAAGCATCTAAGAAATACTTAAATGTGCTTATTGTATATAGGTACCGGTATATTTAAACATATTTTGTCGCCTTTTAAAACTTAATATATGTTTACTTCACACAATTAGCTTTCTGCACAGTCATCAAGATTTTACTGTATCTTTTAAACTATCTGACAGCGAAGATCAAAGATCAACTACGCAGTCTGATTTTTAAGTACACTCGCAAAAACAACAAAAGGAAGTTTCGTTAATTTAAGGGGAAAACTCTTTGAACAAAAAAATTTTCAAACATTGAGCATGATTGATTCATCCAAGGAAAATCATGCCAGTACTTGAATTAAACTTGCAAATAACAACACAGAAGCAAGCATAAATTGTCACCTTTGGATACCATTATTCCATTATCAAATATAAACAGCATACGAAATCTAGCACGCCATGATGAATACCAAAGAAGTCATTCGATGTCAAAAGACAAAATGTTATAGCTTCTTTCGTGTAGTTTCCGGCTTTTCCGAAAGTATTCCTGATGCTTTGTATTACGGAAAGAGATCTTCACCGGAAGACAGTGTCAAAAAGGAGAAAATGCTAGTGACCACATTCTTTTAAAATACCCCCCCCCCCTCCCCAAGGGTATTATGATTGTTGGTAAAAAGGTTAAATGATCCGTTCAAAGTGAGGCAGTAGCAGATTTACATTTTTACGAAATTTTAGTTCAGTTTCCATTAGGTTTCTTTTGAAAGCTGTATTTTTTACATTACCGTAAAAGTGTTTTTGTGAGTAAAATTTTCAATACTCATGTTATTTAGTTAATGTCGACGGTTTAGTTAAGTTACTCTATTTAGGTCTATATTCCAATTAGAAGAGCCTATTCCATTAGTGGAGTGATCTAGTGGTTAAGTAATTTGCAGTAAAGTACGCTTGGTATGCATAGCACGTTCTCTTAGATAATGGAAACAGTCCTCGCAACGTGGGATCTGAAAAAATGACATCTAAAAAATTGTCATACAAATGCTGTCACGAATGCTAACCCTTGCGGCCAACAGCTATAGTTGTTTCGCTGAGGGTGTAGATCAAAATCAAACTCCACATGATGTCCTGATCTTGGATAGACACTGTCAGAGAACTATTTTGTTTTGCCGCTCGGAACAAACCAATTTTGAAATTCAAAACGGGTCTTGAAACTCTACTTACTGGACAATTCATATTTACCGAATTTTCGTTTTTATTAATCATCATCAGGGTTACCCTTTTTCCCTTTTACCAGCAGGTATAGATTACTAAAGATAAAGAAGTCCGATTTCAAATGGGAGTATATACAAAGAATAACACTGAATATAGATAAGTGGAGAGAGGTTGCATGTGACTGATAAAGAAAAGAAAAGACCAGACTTGGCGTGTTGGCCCTCCGACTTCGCCCACAGTTGTATTAACTAAGTCAGTACTTTTCAAACTGCGCACTTCAGAGCCACATTCTAGTGCTCGTAAATAAGGGAAACAAGAATTTATAAGTGAAACTAAACGTAGTTTTGCTGTAGTTTTTAATCACATTACCCCCCTTTAGTGTAATATAACCATAGTTTTGTACCTAACATTTAAAAAAAAACAAGAAAGCCACGATGGCCTTGGATCGCTCACCTGAGTCAATAGGCCAAATTTCACTCCAGGGTCATAATGACCCAATTTTAAAACTCATCTGAGATATTATTTAGACAAACATTCTGACCAATTGTCAGGTCAGTTGAGCTGAAAATGTGGCCTCCGGAGTGTCCAAAATGTCTTTCTTCAATTTGACCTAGCGACCTAGTTTATGACCCTATGCAACCATATTTCAAACTCATCCAAGACATCAGAACAAACTTGTTGACCAAGGATTAGGTGAATTGGACAAGAATTGCCGCCTCTGGAGTGCCCACAAGGTATTTCTGTAATTTGTCCAAGAGACCTAGATTATGACCCTATGTGACCCAATTTCAAATCCATTCAAGATATCACCAAGTCAAACATGCTGACAAATTTTCAGGTAAGTTGAGCAAAAACTGTAGCCCCTACAGTGCCCACAACACATTTATTTAATTTGACCAAGTGACCTAGTTTATGACCCTATGAGACCCAATTTCTAAACGATCCGAGATATCATCAAGTCAAATATGTAGACCAATTTTCATGTCCATCTATCTAAAATTGTGGCCTCTAGAGTGCCCACAAGGTATTTCTTCAATGTGACCCAGTGACATTGTTTATGACCCTATGTGACCCAATTTGGAACTCATCCGAGATATCATCAAGACAAAAAATGTGGCCTCTAGAGTGCCAACAAGGTATTTCTTTAATTTGACCAAGTGACCTACTTTACGATCCGAGATGACCCAATTTCAATCTCATCCGAGATTTAATTAACTCTTTACCAAACGACAAAATTTTAGACCGGTCCAGATTGAAAGCATTTGCAGACGACAAATTAAAAGTGGCCCAAATGATGAAATTTGTCGTTGATAGGTTAGAAAACATTATGGGAAAAGGCCTCTTTCTCAGGGTCGTTAAAAGTCGGGATTGTGTGGTAAAGAGTTAAGGCAAACATTCTGATGCATTTTCAAGTCGAATGAACAAAAAATGTGGCTTCTAGAGTGCCCACAAGGTATTTCTTTAATTTGACTTAGTAACCTGGTTTATGACCCTAGGTCAAATTCAAACACATCCAAGATTTCACCAAGACAAACATTCTGACCAATTTTCAGGTCAATTGAGCGAAACATGTGGCCTCTAGAGTGTCCGCCAGGTATTTCTTTAATTTTACGTAGTGACCTACTTTATGACCCCAGGTGACCCAATTTCAAAGTTATCTGAGATTTAATTAAGGAAAACATTCTGACCAATTTTCAAGTCAATTGAGCGAAAAATGTGGCCTGTAGAGTGCCCACAAGATATTTCTTTAATTTGACCTAGTGACCTAGTCTTTGACCCCACATGACCCAATTTCAAAATCGTCCGAGTTTTTATCAAGAAAAACATTCTATCCAAGTTTCATGAGTATCAGACTGAAAATGTGGCCTTTAGAGCGCACACAAGGTTTTTCTAAGATTTGACCTAGTGACCTAGTTTTTGACCCCACATGACCCAATTTCGAACTTGCTCGAGATTTTATCAAGGCAAACATTCCGACTAAGTTTCACAAGTATCTGACTGAAAATGTGGCCTCTAGAGTGCACACAATGTTTTTATAAGATTTGACCTAGTGACCTTTTTTTTGACCCCACATGACCCAATTTCGAACTCGTCTAAGATTTTATGAAGACAAACATTCTGACCAAGTTTCACGAGTATCTGACCGAAAATGTAGCCGCTAGATTGCACACAATGCTTTTCTAAGATTTGACCTAGTGACCTAGTTTTTTACCCCCACATGTCCCAATTTCGAACAATTTAATCAAGACAAACATTCTGACCAAATTTTATGAGGATCAGACTGAAAATGTGGCCTCTAGAGCGTACACAAGGTAAAAAGTTGACGACGGACGACGCACGCCGCACACCGCACGCCGCACGACGGACGCCGGACACAGCACGATCACAATAGCTCACCATGAGCACTTTGTGCTCAGGTGAGCTAAAAAAAAAAGTGACGTCAAATACCAGCGTTATGTGACGTCATTTTTGTTGAAACATTATATTCATGCCTGTTATTTCCAAAAGCAACGTCCGACACGAATTTCCCGGCAAGTTTAACTGTAGAATTGGTGATTGTAGAAAAGCATTATTTTCATATTTACGACCTAAACTAATTATACCTATATGTCAGCGTCGTTGGAAATATTTTAAGCTCGGAAAGTATACTTATTTCAAATCATGATCTGGTCTCATTCATGAATATGTGCTTTCCCCATAGAAATTTAACGATTTTTCAAGTAATTCTTGAGAAACAGTTGTGTAATAAAAGAGAATATGATATTCGTCGGTGTATTGCATAAAAGTCTATGAAACTCATTAAAAAAAATCATTCAGCTCGCCAAAGGCTAACTTTGTAACGTTTTTCCTGAAGTCGTTTAATAATCTTTTTTTATCACATAACCTCCTTTGTTTTCATTGTAATAAATCTATAACCAGTACGAAATTTCTTACCGTAGCCACGTTTCATGTCATAAATGTGTGACGTCATTTTTGACGTTTTTTGTACGTATTTCATGGAGGTGAATGATTTTTTTATGGATATTACCGCGCGTGAATACATAGGTTTTGCATCTTCTGAGCCTTAATTTCTACGTTAATATATGTGAGAAAAAGAACCTGACATTCGTTGGCTTTTGAGACAAAGTTTTATTAAACTCGTCAAGAAAAAGGCTCCCTTGATAACACTTTTTCTAGACTATTTTGATAAAATTTTATCTAAAACGCCAATTCATGTCAGATCCAACCTAAGTCAGGTCCTATATTTCTAACCCAAATTATTTTGGAGGAAGACATATTGTTTTAGGTAGAGTTGCTGTCCGTCCATTCACCCCTCCGTCCGTTCGTCAGTGCGTCTGTCAGATGTTCGTGTCCACTCCATATTATCTTACCATGTGTCCGATTTTGAAGGTACTTCACCTAGGTAATCTCCTTGATAATACGACATGCAGTGTGGGCATTTCACATATAGATCTACCTATAACCGTCTCCAACGTCACAGCAGGGTTACAAACACCCATTTTCGACAAAAACACATATCTAGTTAAATACTGTAGACAGTGGCATGTCGCGCCATTCTACTCAAAAGCCAGGTATGAAGGAAGAACGGTAAATTACAAACTCATTGAAAAGTCGCGCTCAAATAAACATAAATAAGATCTCCGTGTAGCTTGTTTGTCCACATTTAGTTACAACATAAAAACAACATACTATTTTGTGTTTTTCCAGGGTTTCAGAAGTACTGGGCAGGGACTTTGCAGAACATACCAATGAAAGCTCCAATGGAACTAGAGACACCTGTGAAGATTAAACCTAGACATTCTTGATTACAAGCTAATGTCAACAAGTGAACCATGCAAAACCTCCAAAAACGCATACGAGAACACTATCTAAATACGACAAGATTCAAGAAAAGTCAAGGCCTTCAAACTGTCGGCGTAACTGCTCAATCTAAATTTTGATGTCGTAATACTGACATGTTTGCATAAAAACCCAATACATTTCCAGACAGACACAAAGACAATTACCGTTGTAAAACATTCAAATAGCATATAATTTGTCAAAATACTTTATATGAGAGGTTTGTACGTAAACAAAACATTTCTATCAGTATGAGAAACACATACTTACGAACAATTTGAAGTCATCGTAACAATTTTCATTTGTTTTTAGCCGATCATAAATTGTGTTACTTTCAAATTTAGAACGTTCTTGCAATTAACTGTAGTGAAAGGGTATTTTGAACTTCGAGAATGTCTCACTTAATCTTGTCAATCGAATTGATAGATCCTCTTGCAGACAGAGCATGTAAAAAAAAACATGATCTATGCGTTGGTAACAACTTTAGTCCATGTTCCATTGAATTTCTGCTAAAAACTACTGTTTTACAGGTTTAAGTAGATAAACAGATATGTGAAGTTAAGAGTATGGTACAATGATGACAAAAAATTGAAAAAAAAGAAAGAAAAATCGTTCTAAGAAATGTATTAGGGAAAACAATTCTAGACCTAAGAGTCCTCATGCTCAACTAAGTTTAGCATAAAACATTTGAAGCATACTCTGTGAAAAGGGGGCCTAATGCCCCTCCTTGATGCATTATACCAAGCAAGCCATCATATAGATGGATCCATAAAATCCATTTTGTGTATTAACTGAATGAATCATGAGGTAGAATGGTCCTTTGACACACGGAAAATTGACTACTAGCAAAAAGTTTCGGCCTATGTCAGCCTGCGCGGACTGCACAGGCTAGCATACGTCGATACTTTTCGCAGACGCATTAAACCCCCCCCCCCCCTTTTTCACAGAACATGGCTCATCTACATGCACTAGCCCTGATTTTTGTTAACTCAAAAAAATTGCTGCACATCCGGGACTCAAGCGTAACACTGTTGTTAAACAGCCGTAGCCCTACAATCCTGGTTCCATCAAGCATAAGTGACGTGGGAGTATCCTTGAGCAAGATACTGCACAGCCAATTACTAACCCCGGTTAGGCATTAATAGGCAATTTGTCGCCATAAAAGACTGCACTGGTGTTATAACAGACGCATACAAATAATTCAGACAAGCAAACAAATGAACACGAAAAATTCTTTCGGAAGCAAGCCTCTTTTGATTTCAATTTCCTTGATCCAGTACCTTTCGTCATTTTAGGAAATCTAGACGTCTAACATTTGAGCCATGTTCTGTGAAAAGGAAGCTTAATGTATCTGCAAAAAGGATCGGTCCTGATCAGCCTGCATAATTGGCGCATGACTCGGTCGGTTGTTAGACAAAGTCGAATTCATGGATCCACGATGACTGGCTTGGTACCATGCGTAACGGAGATGCATTAAGTTCCCTTTTGCCAGAGCATGGCTCATTTGTATTTATAGCACCTTAATTTATCGAGATCAGCTACGGACAGCAAAAAAGAGAGAAATAGCGAAGCATTTCCAGGGGGCGATAACGCGTAAGAGTAAATCCAATTGCCGATGGCCGTCATTTACTGCATTCAGTTCATTATCACAGGCACCACTCAATCAAAACTGGCTACGGAAATATATTCAACACATTCACCGTTATCTGTTGAGAGTAATTGGAGTTTAAAAGAATATTTTAACCTTAATTTGTATTTAGGAAGCTCTTAAATGAACCTTGTTTAAGAAAGGAATACTTCCAATTAAGTTTTGTTTTTTAGCGTGTTTTCATGACTCTAACGCAAAAAGTTTTAAGAAACATTGTAAGGAAAATGATGACCAGTAACTAGCATTTTCTTCTTTTCTCAATGTTTTATATTATTTCAAAGATGAACAAATGACTTGAACTTCACGTTACGAATGTGTCATCTCTAATTGCTTTCAATACGGACAAGTCTACAATTTGTAATCTGGTAAAGAAATTACATTCTGTCGAAATGGGATAGTCAGAGAACGTGACGAGAAATAATTAACAAGAAGTTCCATTAACTTTTTACCAAAAGACGAAATGTTAGGCTTGTCCAAATTGAAAGCATTTGCAGACGAAAAAATATTTGTGATTGAATAATAGAGATTTGTGTTTCAAGGTAGAAAACATGGTGAGAAAAGTGAAAATTGCTGGCAACCTACAATTCCCCTTTTACCACAATGTATTTAGAAAGTCCTCTCTTTCAAGCTTGACATCTCAAGATGGTTTGTTAAAGGGTTAACTCTTTATCAGACGATACATTTTTCAGACTTGATATCAAAAGCATTGAAAGAGAATATCATAAAGACACTGAAGTATGTAGTGCTATTGAGAATTCTCGACACATCTATGTCACAAAAATCCCCGGGGGTCATAATCATTCTCTCGCCCTTTTGATGCCCAGAGCGAATTTACTTGTTTCTTTGGACTGTCTAGATCAACGTAAAACCTAAAAGAACGTGTTGTTTAAGGTAGTATCTACTCGCAGCAATATGTTTATAAGATATTAAAGATCAAAGAGAAGCCTCAGAATAGACTGAGTCTATTTTATCGACTAAGAATATCAATTTCGATGATTTCAACCCCAAAGCCTGACTTCTGGCCTTTTGTAAACAACACAGCTGATGGGCAAATGACTTTACTACTATTCTTGTAAAGTAAGAATTATCAAAGTGAATTCACTTTTTACTGTTTACCAAACCACAAAATTTCAGACTTGTCCAAATTGTCCAGTTTTCAAACGACACTGATTTTCAAATGCGCCAATGTGTCTCAAATGATTGTATATCTATTTGTTTGTTTTTTGAGGGATGGACAACATTGTTGGAATAGGAGAAAAATGCCAGTTACCAGTACTTTTCTCTTTTCCCACAATGTTTTCAAAAGCCTTATTCCTTAGGGTCTGTAAAGGGTTAAACATGACAACATGAAAAAAATGAGTCGAACAATTTCACCTGTCACCACAGAGATTTAAAATGTAGAAAAGCGTAGAAAAGGCACCAGATTGTAAATTGTTACAGAAGGTGAGGTGTACGAAAAGGACACTGGATGTCGTGAACAAAACGCATTTTATCCCGTAGTGACCCAGTTATACATCCATCAATTTTGAAAGCCCAGACAATTCCTTACCCAAGCGTATACGTTAAGTATGCATACACGTCATCTTGAAATCATTTAATCTGACCTCCACGTACATAATATTTGAAATGTTCAGTTCTACTAGAGGCCATTTGTGATTTTAATGCGAAATTTGTTGCATATGCCGGGGAAAACCGTATAATTGAACGAGACGTACGAGAATTGATTCTACTTTGTCATTCAACTTTAGGGACACACATTCCCTTTTCTTTCCCAATACCGTTCCAGTGAAACAAAATGCAATAGATCGTGCCGTGTTTAGTGCTTCTACAAAACGTTACACCTTTTATCAGTTATCTAAGCAAACCACGAAGGACATCGCATAACTTCGAGGAAGAGACAGAGTTTCAAATTGCATCGATTGAACTGCTTGCATATAGTAATGCTGAATTTAACCCTTTTAAAATAAATAAATGAATAAATAACAAATGACAAACCTGGGATAGAAGGTTCTTAAAACAATGTGGGAAAATAGGAAAATACCGGTAACCACAATGTTTTCTACTCTTTAAAACATAAATACCATTGCTTGAACCATATCCTACTACCTACATATCCTACTACCTACATATCCTACTACTCCTTTAGGTTTATAAAATCTGTTTTCACCTCATGGTCGTTAAAACACGGGATTATTTTGGTAAATGGTCATATTATAAAATATGTGGCTTCCAAAAGGGCGAATTAAACTACAAGTTATGAACGGTATCATTTTGATCCTCACTTTCTATATAATGAAATAAGTCGTCTGTCTTAGGTGAAAGCCTTGACTAAGTTCAATGTTCAGAAGACAAGTCGCACCATCTTACGTCCTTGTAGTGACGTTTGTTATCGGAAGAAAACAGCTTTGTAAGAGTCTCGACTTGCCATTATATCACCTTTTTTTGTATTCATTCCACACACAGTCTTTAGCACAACAAATGTAAGAAGTGGTCGATAATAGAAACGTTGACCTTTCTGGTGCGAAGAACAACTTCAGCTACTAATGTAAATAGTTAGATCAAGATAAGACTGTACGAGTATAACAAGAAAAAAACAAACAAACAAAAAAAAAAAAAAAAAAACAACGTGCATTGACAAACAAGAAAACATTGTGGGAAGAGGAGACAATGCTGGTTACCAGCATTTTCTCCTTCTCCCGTAATGTTTTCAGAAGCCCCTTCCGTAAGGGTCGTTAAAACTCGGAATTTTGTGGTAAAGGATTAAACGATTGATTATTTCTCCGTCAGAGGGTTAAGTATTTTATCGCCAGAAATATACTTGCTGCAAATGGCTTTGAAATCATCCTTCTAAAATCAAAGACGATCAACATGCCTCAAGCGTTTGAAACACGAATACAAGTAGGAATATTGTGATTAAAAAAAAAAAAGATGCTCGTTACATTTAATGTCTTCTGTTGAACAATGTTTTAAACATGCAGGTTGCTACAACACGCAAAAGTCTAATTTCGATATACCGATAAATGGCAGCAATCCGAAGATTCGAATTGTCGAGTGTGACGTTTGAATAAGCAATATATACGGATAAACGTAAAATTGAATCTCATTTAGATACGGTTTGCCTAAAAAGGATAAATCTCCGTTTATATCTTCAAAATGTTTTATCGTTAAAACGTATTGTAAAACATGCATTTGTATCTTAGTTAACGCTTTCCCACACAATCCCTACTTTTAACGGCCCTGAGACAGAGGCCTTTTGAAAACATTGTGAGAAAAGGAGAAAATGCTGGTAACCAGCATTTTCTCCTTTTCCCACAATGTTTTCTACCCTTCCCAAAACAAATTTCAGTTTTTCAGTTAAATTTATTTTGTCGACTGCTAATGCTTTCAAATTGGCCTAGTCTAAAATTTTGTCGTTTGGTAAAGGGTTAAAAGATCCGAGTCTCCATAAAAATATATGCGGCTATTTTACTCTTATATGAGCAATGATCCGTGAAAAGGTGGGTTACTACATATCCAAAAAGTATCGATTCAGGTTCTGTGAAGTCCGCAAAGTAGGTCATAGGTCGGAAACCTTTTGCTTCAGTTTTATAATGCATCACGATGAATTGAACCCCCATTTCTATGGACGCCGCTCATATTTCAGTGCAATAACTCGACGTCTAAAGTCGACTTTTTCGAGTTATCGACCGTTCATGTAATTGGAATTCCAGGGTATACCATAATGCTAGGTAGTCACGCAAGCATTACATAAATCAGCTCTCTTTAGTAAGCTGAAGGGGTTACCTCAGGAAGTTGTTATTTAATATCAAGCAATAAGACCGAACGGGGTGTTAATAGTGCTTATTCCATATCATTTCCACCAAAAATCAAAGACGATTAGACCATCTTTATTGTTTCTTTTCTTCATGATAGCGCTATGGGAAAAGGGGCTTTAATGCATATTCATTATTCCAAGCAAGTCATCATATAACTATGAATACATGAAATTCATTTTTAACAACCGTCGTAATCATGCGGTAGACCTCTTCTTTGAAATGCTGAACATTGACCAATGACAAAAAAATTCGACTCAGGTCGATACCTTTTGCAGATGCATTAAACTCACTTTTCACTGAGCATGGCTCACATATACTCAACAAAGTATCTAGAGTAACTCTTTTCAAGCCAAAAAGTTTAGGAAAATTTATCCCGTTATTCAAGTTTCGCACACTCCTACGAAGACTGGTTGATCAGTTATTAGCCTCATAAGTAAGGGTTTGCCTTTTGGCAGACATACCGGTATTGCATTTTTGTTCAACATAATCCCATTCAGTATCTATACACTTTTGCCAGCGTTGTTTAAGAGTTTAAAGCCTTTCAAAGGAGTCCTTTCTTGACCGTTCGGAAAGTCCTCCACTGAAAGTTTGACATCATCATCTGACTTCAAAAGTGGGTACTGGAAATTGCGTTTTTCAATTACAGAAATAGATGTAAGTCTGTTGGAGCAAGATCAGGCGAATAAGGTGGATGCTCAATCAAGTCAAAGACACGATCGTTAATGGCAGCCATGGCAACGACAGTTTCACCTTTCAGCGGTTTTGTCCATTTTGCAAAAGCCTCTTACCTCGTTTTCTTTAGAGTAACACTTTATCTCTATATACCTCAACTGCCTTTTAAATAAATGTACCATGCACTTAATTTGTATTGACAGAGACAATAAATCATAAGAAGTCTGTATGGCAATAAACTTTCACAGAGAAAATAGCCCAGCCCTCTCCAAGAAGTTGTATCCTTTTCAAATGCAAAGATGATGTCAGTGAATACAAGCAGGTCTAATCAAGTATCATTCAAACGAAATTTAAATGAACTCTAAGAAAGAGTTCTTTGACAAGAAGATTAACAAGACTTTAGTTGCAGTAAACATTTTTTCATTGGCATGAATGGTAACGTTCTGCAACAAAAAACGGAACGATGAAAACATTACTTCATACTCAATATTCTACTCATCTGAGCATATATGGTACGTACCATCAAAGTGAATCACTCTTACAGAAAACTGAGTGAATTTTGGATGGGCACTTTGAAGATGATGGGATGATGATTGAAATAAAAGTTAACGCAAGCACGCACAGACACATTGCGGACACAGGGCCATGACATAAGCTCGCTGGCCTTCGATCAGTGGAGCTAACAGGATTAGGAAAAAACTTTTGCGACTTTAAAGACATCACTTTTCATGAATCATTTTTTTTTTTTTTTTCTGTGGAACAATGTGCTTGTATTCGCGTGATTTATTGTGAAACTGTCAGGTATGAGGAGAGAGACCGAGAAGCGCACACACCAGTTGAAATGACAAACAAAGCTATAAAAAGTAGCTAAAGTTTTGATCTTTGGAACTCTAAAAAATACGAACGTGACTAAAAGGTATTGTGTAGGCAGCGAACATGCGGGACATTATATTTTGAAATGTTACAGTTTTTAAAAGTATTGTTAACCCTGGAAAAAAATCCAAGAAAAAGCCAAGATTATTTACTGCAGCTCCTAGTAAATTGGACCTAACGAGAGGTAAGATATATTCAGCGAACATAGTTCTCTTGTGATCGTTTATTCAATTAGGGATTTTTTATGGTAAGCGATGATTGATGATGGGAGGATAAAGCAAATGAATGAGTCCCCATATGACGACCTTGCAGATGTCAGACCTGATACGGTCCTTTCTAACTAAGCCTGAAATAATCAATATCGCTGGTAAAACAAAAGAAAAGTAAAATAATAATAATAAATTAACTATAATAATGATGCTGATAAAGGTGATGATGATACTACTCTAATTATAATAAATTTGGTAAATAAACATAGATGACCAGGGTCCATACTATATACCCGGTAATTAAATTCAGTCCAGTGAACCTGGCCTCTTTTCAAATCCATTACCTCATCACAGAGTAAGGGACGGTATGAATATATACAAATAATTATAGAGGACGCGGTGTGCAGTCTAACTTGAATAGGCTATGAAAAGATTGGTTTGTAATGATTTTGACCGTAAAAGCGGACGGTGTAGTTCCATGATCAGAGTGGACGCCCATGCTCTTGTAGTGGCCTAAAGTACTGCAAGAGTTAAGGATCGATGATTTACCGTCAACGATGCTTTACTCGGTCTACTTTTTATTAGTGTACTTTCGCGGAGAGTACAGATCTCGATCAAACTGAGCACAACAGAACTTTTGTCGTAGAATCATGACGAAATCTCGTTGAATGATCAGAATCTTCGATCGTTTAGATTTATTTTCTCCCTATTTACTTACATAACTGATATGAGATACCGCTAATTTATATGAACTGTGCTCTATGAAAAGGGGGCTTAATGCATCTGCAAAAATTATCGACCAGCCTGAGGAATCCGCGCAGGCTGACATGTGTCGAAACTTTTTGCTATCTTTAAATTTTCTGCACGTCAAAGGACCAGTCTACCTCATGATTCAGTCCGTTGTTAAACAAAATGAAATTTAGGGGGTCCTCATAATATGATGTCTTGCTTGCTATAATGCATTACGAAGATGCATTAAGCCCCCTTTTACCAGAGCTCATGGCTCACATCTAATAGTTATACTGATCCTAATACTTCTAGTTATCAAACATATCAGAATTATATCACTTTGTCACTCTTCTGGATTAAAAAAAGTGAAGGGGGACGAAGACAAAAATTCGGGTAAAGAAACACAAAGCGGATTTGACTGTACAGAACAAAGCACTTAAATCGATAGTTTTCTTTAAAACCCTGAATGTCACCAAGATTTTGCTTTATACATAAAAAAAGAGAGAAAAATACTAAAGTGTTCCACTCGTTATTCTTTCGATACGAGGCGTGATATTGCTCTGCGCTTTTAAAGCATCTTAACCCTTTGCCAAACAAAGCCGACTTTTAAAGATCCAGAAGAAGAAGCTTTTTCAAAACACTGTGGGAAAAGGAGAAAATGCTAGTAACCAGTATTGTCTCGTCTTACCACAATGTTTTCTTTCCCATCAAAGAAAAATGGCTTCGTTTGAGCCACACTTAAATTGTTGTCTGCAAGTGTTTTCAATTTGGACGGGTCTAAAATTGTGTCGTGTGGTAAAGGGTTAACGCATGATCCATCTTTGGTATAAGTCCTTTTGAAATCAATAAGTACTCAAACGTGTACCAAATGACAAAAGTTTGGACTTGTCAAAGTTGACAGCATTTGCAGAAGAAAAAACGTTTATGGCTCTAGGGCTGGAATTTGAAGGGGTAGGAAAATATGGAAGAAAAATGAGAAAATGCTAGTAACCAGCAATTTCTCCTTTTCCTACAATGTTTTCAATAGCCTTCTTCTTCTCGGCACTCAAAACACGGGCTTGTGTGATGAAGGGCTAATCGCCTTAGTTTCATCTTAAAATCAACACCATTCTACAATAATTGTCGTACAATACAAAGAGCAGAGAGACGAGAACCATTTGAGCCATTTTAATGTATATTGTGCTCTATCCGGAGAAAAATCCTGAAAATAAATTTTCAGACATTATTTCGGTTATTGCTTTTGGTACCAGACACTGGCATGACTTTTCGAACACGAATCACAGGGTCTGAGCCATAACATGCACACAAAATAGGTTTAATATTGAAATCGTTGTTTCGAAGTTTGAAGGATATCGTTAGTCACCAATAATACGCAGACTATAAACAAATTAATCTTAACCACAACTTGCCCTTGCCCGTCGCTGCTTATAAAATTGACCTCTGTCCGTCTGTCTGTGTGTGTGTCTGTGTGTGCGTCTGTCTGCCTGCCTGCCTGCCTGTCTATCTATCTGTCTGTATATACCTGCTTCAGGAAGTCACAGCATCAGAAAAATATTGGCACATACGCATGTGATATATTTTAATATTTACAAAAATAGCTCATCGATGAGTGACATCAAAGAGGATTCTTTTTTTAAACATTATACTGTATACATAAAACAAGCAGCTTTTCTTCAGGATACATCTATAGAATAATACATCCGATCTTTAACACTCGTGTGTTCAACTAGTTAATCCTTTAACAAACGATCACAATTCTTAACGACCCCTAGGGAAGAATGCGTTTTAAAACACCATGGAAAAATGAGAACATGCTGGATACCAGCATTTACTCCTTTTCACTCAATGTTTTTCCCTTTCAAATGCAAATCTCATAATTTGACCAACATATAATTTTTTCTTTGCAAATGCTTTAAATTTGGACAAATTTAAAATTCTGTCGTCCAGTTCAGAGGGTTAATTGGATTTCACAGTGAGATCAGATCACAGGAACGTACAGCCATTTTATCAGACTAATCTCTTAACCCTTTACCACACAATGCCGACTTTTAAGGACCGTGAGGTAGAAGCCTTTTGAAAACGTTGTGGGAAAAGGAGAAAATGCTGGTAACCGGCATTTTCTCCTGTTCCAACAATGTTTTCTACCCTGTCAAAAAAAAAAACAATTAGATCATTTGAGCCACACTGAAGCTGTCGTCTGCAAATGCTTTCAATCTGGACGGGTTTAAATTTTTGTCGTGTGGTAAAGGGTTAAAGCAGGATAGTGGAAATCACTATGTTAACCTTTTACATCATAATCACAAATTTTATCGGCCTTCCGAAAGAATAATTTTGAAAAATTGGAGAGAAAAGTAAACACAAATGATGTTTTCCACCATTTTTTCACAGTTTTTACCTTTCGATAGATGAATCCCACAATTTGAACTACATTTAATTTGTCGTCTGCAAGTGCATTCATTTCGAACAAGTCTAAATTGGCCCTGCTCTGTGGAAAGGGAGCTTAATGCATCTGCGAAAAGTATCGGCCCAGGTCAGCCTGCGCAGTCCGCGCAGGCTGACCTGGGCCGAAACTTTTCGACATATGTCGAAATTCTGTATGTCAAAGCACCAGTCCTACATCACGATTTAGACGTATGTCGAAATTCTTTATGTCAAAGCACCAGTCCTACCTCAAGATTTAGACATATGTCGAAATTCTGTGTGTCAAAGCACCAGTCCTACCTCACGATTTAGACATATGTCGAAATTCTGTGTGTCAAAGCACCAGTCCTACCTCACGATTTAGACATATGTCGAAATTCTGTATGTCAAAGCACCAGTCCTACATCACGATTTAGACGTATGTCGAAATTCTTTATGTCAAAGCACCAGTCCTACCTCAAGATTTAGACATATGTCGAAATTCTGTGTGTCAAAGCACCAGTCCTACCTCACGATTTAGACATATGTCGAAATTCTGTGTGTCAAAGCACCAGTCCTACCTCACGATTTAGACATATGTCGAAATTCTGCATGTCAAAGCACCAGTCCTACCTCACGATTTAGACATATGTCGAAATTCTGTATGTCAAAACACCAGTCCTACCTCACGATTTAGACAGTTGTTTGACAAAATGGATGTTACGGGTCCATAATAACATAACAACTTGCTTGGTTTCATCCATCACGGAGACGCATTTAGCCCCCTTTTGCCAGAGCGCGGCCCAAATGTATTTATTTTCTGGTCTGGTAAAGGGTGAAGCAGTACCAATGTGAGAGATGCTAAACTGGTCACTGGTCGCCTAGTTTGTAACAAAGTATTCGAAACAAGAAATAAATGACAGGCAGAACTGTTCAAATTGCTAACTTCTTGTACTCCATATAATGTATTTTGCCCGGAAATTAAATGCCCCCGTCTTCAGAGGGAAAATGTAATTTAAGCCTCAAATTGTAACCATTTTTCAAATAATTGTGTGCATTCATGGACGGAAAGAAAATGCCGGCGTTTTTATTTTCTTCTATGCGAGCGATGATGGCATTTTCCGGCTGAGTTAGAATTGATTACATGTTTCCTAAAGTTTGTTTTTAGAAAATACATAGCGTAAGTGCCACCATTTTCATATTAATTATTAAACCGCCGAATACAATCAATGGACATTTCCTTTCTGAGAATAAGACCATGATAAAACAATAGTTCAAGGTTGCTATTGTCAAGAGTGTCTAATGTCTTCGTAAAGCGGACAGTGTTGACTACATTAGAATTGATTACATGTTTCCAAAAGTATGTTTTTTAACGAATGAGCCTTGCTCTGGCAAAAGGGGGCTTAAAGCATTTCTGAGATCCTTTATACCAAGCAATTCATTACATAATTGTGGATCCATAAAGTCTATTTTGTCTACCAACCAACTGAATCATGAGGTAGAATGGTCCTTTGACACGTAGAAATTTGACCGATAGCGAAAAGTTTCGTCCCAGGTCAGCCTGCGCGGACTGCGCAGGCTGACTTGGGTCGATACTTTTCACCATACTAGTAGCCAAGCCTCAGAAGCGCAGTCGACACTGTACAGGACTTGAGAACAGGCGGACCCTTTTTGCCTTTTGCCAGAGTGCCGCTAATAAGTTCTTGGACAGTAGTTTGCTTAGAAACATGGAAGCTATTATCTCCAAGACTAGTTTAGATTTAAAGTTTTAAAAGGAACCCAGACAAAGCTTTCTTTAACCCATAAATAATTTAGACACGATCGTTGAAAGGTCATTCATTCGAGGCACATAGTTCGTCGTACTGCTAGCATTTTTTCAATAAGTTCTTGCAGACTAATTGAAAGCGTAAATAATTTAATTTTGTTAAGGCTGCTGGCAAACACTAGTTACTGGCATGTATTGGCCTAATTAAACTGATGTTCTTTTGCAACTGTTTACATTGCGAGCTATTGGGAACGGCCAGACGGTTCAATATTAGGGGGATAAACAAGTAGCAGTTTGGGTCTATATTAACCCTAAACCTGCTAAATAAGTAACATGAACTTTTTTAACCCGATAGTAAAAACCTGAATGCTGCCATTTGAAAGGAATTATTATAACTATTATTATCATTATTTTTTTTTTTTTTTCAAAAAGATCTCCTAATCGGACAATGTAGATCTAAGATCAGACTGGACGTTCTGTGCAGTCTGATCTTAATCTACACTGTCCGCAAAAGGTCCTTGAGTCGCGCTAAGTAGCCGAAGGGTTAATTGAAATGACAGTAATTAAGTCCCTAAGAGATTGTGAATGTAACATCGTACTACAAAGCGTCTTATTACGCCTTGATATTCTGAAGAACTTTAGAAAAATCGTTTTTTGTTAATGGAACGTATGACACTTCTAATGCAAACGTAAAAATGTATTTCACGGAGCAAAAAATAGTAGTGTGACCGTCCCAATCAAAGAGATCAGTAAAATTCATCTAAACTAATTGTCTCCAAAACAATGTTTGTGCCGACGCCTTTGGAATACCTTGTATGACAGGTGTAATCAATATGAATCAGAAGTCTACTAATGCAAGACGAAAGCGTCAGAATATGGATTATAAAGTATAATAACAAAGAATTGAGCAGCGTTGTGGCAGAATGGGGTTTAATGCATCTCCGTGATGTATTATACCAAGGCAACCATCGTTTAATAAGGATCCATAAAACCCATTTTGTCTAACAATTGACTGTATCATGAGGTAGAATGGTCCTTGGACATGCAGAAAATTGACAAGTAGCAAAACATTTCGACACATGTCAGCCTGCGCAGTCCGCGCAGGCTGACCTTGGTCGACATTATTTGCAGATGTATGAAACCCCCTTTTCACAGACCAGGGCTGATTTATATTCAATCAACATATTGAAAATGATTAAAGTGAAATGAGTTTGTAACCATAAGTATTTACCCCAATTCAAAATTCTCATTAACTTTTACATGTATTTTTCGGTGTGCAAGGGTGCTTCTGGTTGTGCCATGAAAATGAAAACTATACTGGTAGAAAGTAGGGTTACTGGAGCTATTTGCACTATTTGTTGGTGTTCAACGCCTGACCTAAAAGTTGTAGTATTCTGAAACTTTGAGGTGAAATAATTTCATCAAATTTTGTCCACGTTGCAAATGACGTAAATGTTATTGGCGACGTAAATGTTTATTTCGAAACTATTAATCACTTTTAAACAGCTACATTTTGATAAAAATATACCAAAACTCGGAAAAAAAATTTTTTTTGAATGTCAAATTCATTTTGCTTCGTTTTCATACGAGTTTTACAACTATAGCCTTATCATTGAACTAAGAGAGATTTAAAAGTTAACTTAGACCACAGGCCTTTGAAGCTCCATTGGTCTGTTACGGAACACTAACACTTTTCTTGGTTGATCGTCAAATACTTGCGAATTGGTGTATCGCCTGTATATCAGGGAATACTCAAATTTTCATTTACATCGTTACTATAAATAGCACATTGGCGACTGCCTCTATGTTGTATATTATAAGACAAGGTGTGCAACGAAATCGAAGAAAATCTTTACCCCTATCCCCTTTCAGAGATAATATTTAACCAAAAACGGAAAAATAAACCTAGTTACCGTTGCAGATGGGTTCACAAATGATTTTTCTTGAGTACCCTGACCTTAGAAAGTTCCAAACGGCTCTTGCGATCAAGCAATAGCTCTGATCTTAAAAAAGTTTTAAAAAGCTTCTACATTTTCCGGATCGCCATGC
Organism: Tridacna gigas; assembly: GCA_945859785.2. Taxonomy (NCBI): domain Eukaryota; kingdom Metazoa; phylum Mollusca; class Bivalvia; order Cardiida; family Cardiidae; genus Tridacna; species Tridacna gigas. Next base: position 41,427,641 of record OX244030.2, on the reverse strand, counting down.
GCTGACGTCACACAGTTCATTATGACGCAGCGAATTATAACTCACGTGAATTTACTATCAAAAGACGCGCCAAAGTTTTTGACCAATAAACGGTAAATACGCATTTAAAAATATACGAAATGGAAGATGAAAATCGTGATACTGGATTAGATTAAAAGATAAATTATAACAGACGAAATATTAATTTGATAATTTCATCAATATATCAACAAAATAATTTTAGATCTTTGTTTGAAAAAAAAAAAACGTTATAATTTGCTGCGGGATCATAAACTGTGTGACGTAAGCGCATGGCTATCCGGAAAATGTGGAAACTTTTTAAAAACTTTTAAGATCAGAGCTACAGCTTGATCGCAAGAGCCGTTTGGAACTTTCTAAGGTTAGGGTACACAAGAGAAATCATTTACGAACCCATCTGCAACGGTAACTAGCTTTATTTTTTCGATTTTCGGTAAAATATTATCTCTGAAAGGGTATAGGGGTAAAAATTTTCTTCGATTTCGTTGCGCACCTTGTCTTATTATATACAATCTAGAGGCAGTTGCCAACGTGCTATTTATAGTAACGGTGTCCGATAAGGAAAATTTCGTTGCCCGGTAATAGACCAATGGAGTGTCAGTGGCCTATGCTTAGAAATACATGTAAGTCAATGGGGATTTGGAGTTTGATGAAATATTTAAGGCCTCTAACTCGTATATCTAATTCAAACGGCATGTTCCGTGCAAAATAACCATGAATTATAAATGCCAAACTTTTCTATTGGAAATTCCGGCAAAAACCACCAAGAACCCGCAACAGTAAGATTTCTTTTTTATCTGTTAACCTAATGTATAATAAACCAAGACTGGCACTGCCTTAATTTAAGAACCAGAATAAAGCGTTCGGCTTTGCAACGGTTTAACCTTCCCTTTAGCTAAACAATTAAGTAGATCCAAACCCTAATCAAATAAAAAGGAGGCATAATCCGGCCATTACGTTTGTCTGAGTGCTGAACTTACGATACAAATCGAAATAATACTAAATCAAACCTGAAAACTCTTGTCCGAAAAGCTACGTTAATGAAAAACCGCAAAAGCCCATAGAGTGATAAATACAGTACGAGAATTATTTATAACAAGTGTCAGACTAAGGCAGCAATCCAATTACCAATGCGATATATATGTTTCCAGTCTGCAAGCCATCAAATTACCGTATATATATAAAGATAGAAACTGATAACAGAAATAACTTTCAATTACCTCGTCTCGAACCTGATGAGTTGTGTATATGTATCTTGTAACCTGCAATAGTAGTTACTATGTCATCAGAAGAGTAACGGCATCTAGACAGATTACTTCAAACATGTGCAACAAAAGACGGACTTTGTAAACCAGTGGTCATCGCAAATATCTCTCTGACCTATAGCAGACAATTTCGTGCTTTAAAGATCCTGACAAAGATGATCTTTGAAAAATTTGCGTGAGAGGGAGAAAATGTTAGCCAACAATCTTTCATAATGTTTTCGACCCCTTCAAAGACAAATACCATTACTCGAGCCACACTTAGTCATTATGTCATCTGCAAATGCTTTCACTATGGACAAATACAAAATTTTGCCGAAAGAATCCAGTTGTTCGTCGCAAAGTACGTATATGGTTGCTTTTGTGGTTAGTATAGGTCAAGGACAGACTGCACAGATATAAGATCTATACAGTCGATTCCGGGTCTTTTTCGTCGAGTCCTCCTATCTTTACATTTTACTGGGTTGCCGGAGAGAGCACAAAGACCAGACTACACGATTGTGCTGGATGTTTTAGATGTAGACTTTTGGCAACATTCACTTATGGTCGCCTTTGACAGGGTATAAAGGTAAAAAGCTGTGCCCCTCCAAATATGATCGCAAATCTTTTCAAGTCGCGTTTCTGCCTTTTCATAACTTCAGTTTACACATCTGCGTTTAGTTGAAGTACAGCTTTGTAAACTGATACTGTCACGCTATGTCAAGTTATTTCGTGTTATTTTTTGTGTAAGAAGAATATTGAACTGTAACACAATTACATTTCAGCGCCTTAGTCGACGCAGAAACTTTTGGCAGACGGAATACATCAAGATCAGACTACACAAAACGTGCAGTCTGATCATGGATCTATTCTGTCCGCTTGTGTGGTCAAGTCCATAAGATAAAGATCTTTTTCGGAATATCAGTGGATTGTATTTCCGCCGTCGAAGGATGTCGATTTTGAATATACGAGTGTTTGGCGCTGAAACTCAATTTGTCATAAATGATTTACAAACGTGGTTTTGCAGTCCGGTATCAATCACCAATCTTTCGGTCGCATGGTAAACAAGGACACCCACAGGCCAAATATGGCGACGGTGCTTAGCTATAGATTTGATGCAGAATGCAAACTGGGTATTTACTACACACTGCAATAACGTATGCAATTAACAGCCCTGGAAATTTTTGTGGGAAAAGAGGCACTTGCTTTTAAACATGTAAACAGTATTCATCAGTATTCATTTTGAGACGACAATCATGTATGATAAAGCAGATAGCATACAACTTAATGTACTGGTACAAAAAAGAAAGAAATTACAGTCTGTGATTAACTCATTTACCCTGTTGACAATTATGCCAACCAATTGAATGCTTTACGTTAGAAGACGGGCTGCTTTTACATGCATACAAACAGCAATACGACTAGGTATGCAGAATGATCTACGAAAGAATCAAGGGTGTGGGGGAGCTCTTTCCAAGGACACGGTCATCATGTTTCTATATTATTTGTAGATCATGGACATACCTGATCCCTATATTTATAACGAGTAAATAAAGTAGAATCATAAATAAGGCGAAATTATTCCCTAGACTCCCCTGACATATTTACAAAGTTGGGGAGATGTTTAAACAGACTCTGATTGCTTGCTTAATGATGGGACTCGACATTGATTTCCTTTTTTCACTAATGGTGATCGCACACCGAGTGGAATGAATCAATTTGAATATATCGAAATCATGGATTTAATCAAGTGGGGACCTGTAGAGTGGGTGAAAAGATACAGCTGTTTTGTTTCCTTATGATCGCAGTATTCCTTTCATTGCAATGCGAGAAATAGAAAGCTGTTACGGATATCGCAGATTAACATCAAGCTGCACTGAATGTCCAGTCTAATACTGTATCTACAATGTCACTTACATGGCCTCAAACTACGTGAAAAAAGTATCTTCATTTACACTTGTATTGTGTTCTTAGCGATTGCCATAACCAGGTTCTGTTCGAAGGTTGAAGAATTAATCCTTCATCAAACAACACTTATTTAGACTTGTCCAAATTGAATGCATTTGCAGGTTAAACATTTTATATGGCTCAATTGATAGGACGTGTCTTTGAAAGGAAAAATTGTTGAAAATTGAGAAAATGCTGGCTACCAGCATTTTCTCCTTTTCTCGCAATGTTTTCGAAAACCTACCTCTTCATGATCGTCAAAACACGACATGGTTTGGTAAAGGATTAATGTCATAAAGCCGATTTCCTTACAGTTTTTTGTTTGTCGTCGTCACTCATAGCTTTTCGACAGAAATTTAACAGCAGGCGTCTATGACTATATTCTTGCAAATAGATTAGCCTAATAGTTTATGGTCTCGTATAGAGTCCTTTTACAAAATGATTTAAAACAGTGCCTTGACCGATCTATTAGAGCGAAGAAGTTACTAAGAAGTTACAAGGTCGACATGTCCCTTGAAGCCGGTATCCGAGCTTTCTACAAAATGCATGCATAATAAAGGGTTAACCCATTACCACACAATCCCGACTTTAAACGACCCTGAGAAAAAAGCCTTTTGAAAACATTGTGGGAAAAGGAGAAAATGCTGGTAACCAGCATTTTCTCCTTTTCCCACAATTTTTTCTACTCTTCCCAAAACAAATTTCAATTTTTGAGTGACATTTACTTTGTCGTCTGCAAATGCTTTGAATTTGGACTGGTCTAAAATTGTGTCGTTTGGTAAAGAGTTAACTGATTCGTACAGCCGCAAATTTATGTTTTAATTTCTCATTAGATATTTAATGCAGAGGTCACTCGATACACAGAGTCACTGTTTAATGTTATCATACGCAGCAAAACCATGAATCTTTGTTAAATGACCAACTCTCTGTGAAAAGGGAGTTTAATGCATTAGCAAAATGTTTCGACCCATGTAAGCCAGCGCAGCTCGCGCAGGCTGACCGGAACCGAAACTTTTCGCTATTTGTAAATTTTCTGCATGTCCAAGGACCATTCCAGCTCATGATTTAGTCCATTTCTTGGCAAACTGGATTTTATGGATCCAAAAGTATATGATGACTTGGTATAATGCATCACGGAGATGCATTAAATCCGTTTTGCAAGAGCGCCGCAAATAAAAATAAACAATGTAAGAGAGTACATTCAGGTACCCCTTTCTCATACTTTCTGGATTTATCTGTCAAAATAATCATATTTAAAAAAAAAAAACCTACAGTATTCTATGGAGATACCCACACTATATGATATGCCCATTAACCCAAATGGTTAAGGAGATTCCCATTAAGTACAGAAGATCCAGATAAATGCAGTTTCAATGCATATTTTTTTTTTTTCTGCAGTAAAGTTCTCATACCATCGGACAATTCCGATCATAACTCTGCAATCAGACAGTGATCTACTTTATCTGCCAAGGCGACTTGAAAGGACAGGAGATGACCAGACTTAACTCGTGTCCATTTTTTAAAAGACAATGAGAGACAGGAAAATAATGCACGCAGCACCAGCATGCAAAATATTTCCTGGAAATTTCCATCTCAATATTTGCTTCAAGAGTTCAAGTATCTGCAACTGCTAGCATTAAAGAAACATCCAACAGATAACGACATACGCGTCAACTACTCTCCCCTGTCATATTTTTTCCTCGAAGTTTGAAATTTAGAATCTTCCGCACGTGGTTGAACGCTAATGGATGTATGTTATGCGTCTCTGCAAGTTTCAATCCATTTTAATGGGATCATTACAGAAATATGCAAACTATTATTGGCTAGAGAAGTAACCTCGTGTTTCTATTTTAAATTCAAATGGTGTCTAATTACCAATCTTCTTCTGATCAATAAAACCCTATATACAGGAAATATAAGCAACTATTCAGCTAAATTATAATTCCTGGTTCGAAGAATAGTCGTCTGGCTGACTGAGACCTTTCGTTTCCGACAGGTAGATAGCAGGTATAGCAATAAAGAATTTTATTATATATACCTACTTATAAATGATCTGAGTAAAATATGGTCGTTATCTAAAACAAAAATACAACTGGCCAGAAAATTTTCCGTATCAGCTATGTGTCGTGTGAAGCACATAATTGTGTACAAGGACTACTTTTGTGTATTAACCTTTGGGTCTTTGAACACCATCCAGAAAACGATCGGCTAACATGACGAGGCACCATAAACTCATTTTAGTGTTTTTATAGATACGTCTTAACCCTTTACCGCACAATGCCGTCTTTTGACGCCCCTGGGAAAGAAGCCTTTTGAAAACATTGTGGGGAAAAAGGAGAAAATGCTGGTAACCAGCATTTTCTCCTTTTCCCACGATGTTTTCTACCCTATCAATGAAAAATTGCACCATTTGAGCCACATTGAAATTGTCGTCTTCAAATGCTTTCAATTTGGACACGGCTAAAATTTTGTCGTCTGATAAAGGGTTAAGGGGGTACCTGAAAGTGGCCCCCTACAATGTTTTTATTTGACGGCGCTCTTGCAACAGGTGTTTAATGCATCTCCGTGATGCATTATATCAAGCACGTTATCATATCTATATAAGTTGTTTGTCTTTCAGTTAATTGTAATCAGACTTGTTGATGCTGTATTTGCCTCGGTAAAGCATCTAAAATACCCATATGGCAACTTTCGATCTGATGAATAATGTCCAATCACTGCTTCAAGTCTCAGTACTTGGAATAAAACTAATGATTGAAAAACATATTATGGCCCTACTTATTTATGAAATATTAGTTTTTCGCTGATTCCATAGTGGGGTTAAATCAAAATTACAGGTATGTCAATGAACCTGAGAACGTTAAAAAGAATGTCAAAGATTTATGGTACCATTGGAAGTGCTGCTTTACGTCACATTCCATTTGCTGTAATTTGCTTATTGGCACGATGGTATTTCATTTCTTTTTTATCCTGAGATATAAAGTAATTCAAAGTTATTTTTTGACATAACGAATAAACATTACAGACATAGACGAGGGTTATATAGCGTGCAACACATGAAAAGAGCCTTCGAACATTTGCGTAAAGTGTTGTCCCGGATTAGCCTGCGCAGTCCGCGCAGGCTAATCCGAGACAACACTTTACGACTACATAAGAGTTTTTCATACAGTAGACTTTCGTGAAACTGAAAATCGAGCAAAAACGTGAAGTGTCGTCTCGGATTAGTCACAGAGTGCACAGGCTGATCTGGGACGACACGCTTTTTCGCATATGTCCAAAGGCCCCTTTTCGTGTGTTGCACGCCATATGTACGTTTAAGACAAATAATGGAAAATAAATTCATTTGCATGTTTCAATGGAAACATGTAACCCCTCAAACACTAAGGTAATTTTATTTTGCAGACGACATAAATGAAGAGACAACTGCACAAAAAGACGGTCTGATTTTGGAACGTTCTTGAGAATAATGAGTAACAGCTAATGTGCTGCTTCGTTCAATTTAATGCTAAATACGAAAATATGCATCTGATTGGTAGGGACATTCTGCTGCGGCCCATCAGATGGTAAGTTTTGGATTTGTTGTGAATAAGGGCACTGGTTACCGGTTCACTGGTTTTGAAACATTTACACTGAAATGTTAGTTGCTGATTAGGACCTCATGCTTGGCAACATCATCGAATTTTGAGTTATCCATTTCTTATGACCATCGATCGTAGGACAAAGCAAAATCAAACAATGACGTAGTTCTATATACATGTATGTTGTCTAATGACCTTTCACTTAATTGTATCTATAAATTATTCAGTTGCGTAATTCTTCACTCGTTTATTCTATCACTTGGTACCGCATGTTATCAAAATAATCGCTACTTAACACAACAGCAATATCCACTGGTGCACCGCCTTTTCCAGACATAGTGTAAAACTAATTAAAATGTCTTTGGAGTTCTGAGGGAGATCTTTTTTTCTGATTTCGTACAATACAATGTGAGGCATGCTCTGGCAAAAGAGGGTTTAATGCATTTTCGTGATGCACTGTACCAAGCAACTCAGCACATAATTAAGGATCCATAAAATCCATTTTGTCAAAAAACCAACTAAATCATGAAATAGAATGGTTCTTCGACCCAGGTCAGACTGCGAGGGCGGACCTGGATCGATAATTTTGGAAGAAGCATTAAACCCCTTTTCACAGAACATGACTCTTATACAAAATCAACACAATTTAACAACTTTTAGATAATTTTATCGACAGTAAGGTAGGGTCTAATTCACTTCAACGATATTAAAAAATCGATCTTTCATTATACAATGATGTAGTAGGTGAATCCATTAGCACACATCATAAATTAAAAAAAAAAAGAAAAGAATTCTGTAATGATGGCATAGAAATTTCAGAAAAAATACATTAAACGGTAGGAACAATCCGCTTTTCCACGATGTTTTCTTAAGATGTATACCACAGGGGTTTATAAAATAACAATACCGATTTGTCTGGTAATTTGGTTAGCTGTCATCTTTTATAACGCAGGTTACGAGACACTGGAAGCTCTAAATCACAACTATATCTGGATACCATCATGGTTCTGCTTTTAAGTGTCGCATTAATAGCCCCATATCTTTCTACCAATCTGCACGTATCTCATTATATATAAGCCCATCTTACTTCAAGTTCGTTTAACTAATAGACACTACGGGAATAGATAGGCTAGTAATTCAATAAGACATTGATTGGTGACAAGTTTGTCTCCCGTAATTGTAAATTAACACTTTTCGTCCCCCGTCCTGGACATTCCCTGCGTGAAAGACAAAAGAGATATCGTGTAAAATTATCTTTAATGGAAATAAAGGAACTAATATGTCAACATTGATCATATCGGTGATTTTATGTACACTGTTTCAATAAATGATACCTGAAAGAAAACAGCTTTATAGGGGAAAATTTACAAAGCTTTGTAATTATTGTTATGCTACAAGAACAAAACAGATAATGCTACATTTGTAAGTAATAAAAAATCTTTCATTTTTCATTTTGGTTAATGCCATATGTGTAAAGGTCTCAACAAAATTGCACTTTGTTGTTGAAAGGATCCCTTTCTGCGAGGATACATTTATATAAAGATAGACATAACTATTAAAAGAACTGTACCTCGGCTTTCCAATTTTTACACAGAGGGCAATCAATTATTTTCAAATAGTATTACATCAAAGTTAAGAAACTGCAACATAGAATTTCAAACTACGTCCGTAAAATAAACGTTTTAAGAAAAGATGCCCTTTTAGAACCTGAAACCGAACATTTTTGGAACGTTGAAAAGGCTTACCCTTTATGATAAGACAGAGAACGAAGTCAACCGAAATTGTGGAAACACAATTAAAATCAAGAAAAAAAATTAACCAAAATTATTCTGCTCTGTCATGTAAGCACTTTTGATGCTCAATTTTACTAATTCACTACAAGTACCTTTCTTATTTCGCTACCTTTTCTGACCCCAAACACTAAGGTAATATGCCAGTGAATTAGCGTCGGAGAAAAGCTATAAACAATAATGGATATGACAGAAACATGATATATATCAACCACATGCCTTCTTGAGCAGATACATAGATCGGAATGAATGTCGTGTTGAATTAGTAACAGAATTAACCCTTTCTGCGTCCTGAGGACAACAGGGGCTTTACGGACGGCATAGATCAAGATCAGACTACACAGAGCATGCAATTTGATCTTGGATCTATACCGTCTGCTTGTTCACTCACGCCTCCATGATTAAAAGTTTTAGTAGATTGTATTTTCAGCCGTTGAACGACTTTGAGTTTATATATTTAGCATTGAAAGAGTTAACCGAAATACCGCTGTTTGTAATTCTTTGTTGTACTTGAACGGAATTTAGAATCTTAGCCACTTTCGAATGTATTCTGCCTATATATTATGGCAGCAGTTCACTTATTTATATATATTCACTCGCTTTCTCTGGTGCTAGACTGGGGCTCTGTCGTACATTGCCCAAGGACAATCAAATGCAACCAGCAACATCAGTAAGAACCGGAATCAGTCTCCAACAATGGAATAAAAACAACCCTATCAGCCACTAAGCCACTCGTCAAACTCTATATATGTGCTAAGCTTTAAACGTATAAATCAAAGGTTCAACAGCATTGAAAGTTGTCAGGTATTCACTAGCAAACTACCAACCTTTTTGTACTTAGTATGTGGCATAAAAGTAGTGTAGAATATACGACTGAACTGAGCAATACTTATTAACTGTTTTGAAGAATTACGGTAACACCGATGAGCAAAATCATCATATTTTTATGAGATAGACAACTCTTATATTATAATCTGTTTAGAGTATTATATATACATATTATATTTTATATAAATAAGTAATTGATAAACATGTGGTATGACTATTCAATGTTGTTTGAGCGAGTGCCTAGAAATCATATTTCATGACGTTACAGTTTACGAGTATAATCTTTGCTCAATGTATATTTACATTGTTTCCTATTTGTACAGATGAAATGCAGTTTTACTGAATAAGAAACAATGTCCAAAACGAGCATGTTTAATGATTTTCCACTCATAAAGTCGAAGGCACTTTTACAAATATGAAAACACAAAAGCATCTACACATATTTTTCTTCCAGTTCTACCTGTAGCTAAGTCAAGTAACATTGCTGTTTCATATCTTTCGTAGCTTTACCTGTGCCAGACAGTGGCTTTAAAAGTACCTTGACAGTCACACTCAAACAGGATTAGTTCCCGCTTGGTCTAACTAGGCATTTTCTGATTACAAATCCAACGCATTAACAACTGAAATAGGGAGAAAATCCCTCGTTTATGATGAAATGAATATATAAATCATTAAAATTGGTAGATGATGTTCAAAAGCTTCGTGATGCATGCCGTAGAGTATATTCTTCAATATGACCCATACGTATAGCAATGTAAGAAACATAGCTGATAGGGGTAAGGAAAAATGTAAATATGATGTACAGAAATTCTGACAGTATTGCCTTCAAAGGAAAAGTTCAGACAGATACTATTCAAACTGTCCACTATTGTCGTGATAAAAGCGGAAATCACTTAAAACCTTGGTAAAACCTTAATTCAACCGAACAGGACGTAACGTATGTACGACATAATTATATATAACGTAGGTTCCATTCAAAGCTGAATGGAAACAGCACTTCCTTTCGATAAAATTTGAATTTGAAGGTATTTCAGATTAGAGAGAGAGGGTGAAGATTTCAAGCCTATAGATACAAAGGCTTCTAATGTGAGGTATTCCTTACGGGTGTAGAAATGTTACTCTCAAGCTGTAGATCTCCTCCTCCTTTCGTTTGCTATTTCATTTTTTTTTTTCTGCCAGATTGCTCATCCAAGGGCCAGCTCTGGCAAAAAGACAAACTGTAGGAGTTTTTCACATGTACATCGACTACAACTCTTACAAAATCTTCACATTTTATAAATTTATCTATTGATTATTAACAGCAAAAGTTGGAATTTGTTAATATTGAAAAGATCACGATACTAGTAAAATCTAATTCTTTACAATAAATATTATGCTTTTTTTAATGATTAATATTTGCTGGTAAAGAAGGTATTATGCGAATTCTTTGCCCCTTAAACATGTAGCCAACGTTTATGATTTATATAGCAACCGCTAAACAACTTCAAGGGTTACGAAACAAATATACCTTCAAGATAAGAAAGTCAACATTTAGTGTAAAACGCACCATAGCAAAACTACTTTACATCTCGCAAATCGGAAAAAGGGCTGGAAAAAGTACATGTCCGTCGGCGCATATATGACATAACTGAACAGGGTGAAAGCAAAAGGATGCATCGCAACCAGGCATCTCAAAAACCACTACGTTCATAGTAGAGTTTCATTACCGTTTACGGCTTTGAGCTGACTTTTTAGGTTAACCTCCAAAGACATTCCTTTCGTAGACGTGGGCTTGTGTGGCTCAGTGGTAAAGTGTAAGACTCGTGACCTGGAAGTCCTGGGTTCGAGCCTCACTCGATCCACTGGGCTTTTCGTGGGAGCGTCGTTGGGCAAGACACTTCAGAGCCCGAGCCTATTACTGATGAAACCCAGGAAATACATGAATATGTGAGCTGTCGCCGTGATATAACTGAAATAATGTTAAAAGCGGCGTAAAACACCATTCAGATATTGCGATCCAAGGCCGTCAGCGATCTCAATACCCCCATAATTGAGCCATGCTCTGTGAAAAGGGAGCTTAATGCATCTCCGCGATGCATTATATCAAAAAAGACATCAGATAATTATGGATTCATGATAGCAGCTTTTTTCTTTTTCTTTTTTTTTTAACAACCGACTTAATAATGAGGTAGACTCGTCCTTGAACATACAAAAAATTGACCGATAGCGAAAACTTTCGGCCCAGGTCAGCCTGCGTGGACTGAGCAGGTTGACCTGGATCGACACCATTCACAGATGCATAAAGCCCCTTTTCACAGAGCATGGCTCATATAAAGGACAGTTCAAATTCAAGAGCAGACCACTGGACATGTGCCTGCCCACGATTGTCCACAAAAGTATCGAAAGTCGCGATTTGCAATCTTAGAGATAAAAACAACGTATACGATGACCATGGAATTGTTCAAGTGACGTTTAAACATTCGCTATTCATACGTTAAAACTCTATTGAAAGTTACTTGCTTGTTTATCAGTTGTCTACCATCGTTTCCAACGTTGTTTTAGTTATATTATGGCATCCATTGCACCTTTCTGTGCTTTCCTGGATCCGACAGATCCATTTTTCCCGAGCTGCAAACAAAATTCTTTCCATGCTATGAGTTGGTTTCCCACACAAACATCGCCCTAATAAAACTAAGCGGTGAGAGAGGAAAGAATTTTGTCTTCATGGCAAAAATTACTACAAAAAGTTTTATCGAGCTGGAAATTGAACCACCGACCTCTAGGTTTAAGGCCTATGCTTTTAGTCCCCCGCCCACCCTGATCTACCGGATTTGGCTTCTGTTAAAGTACAAAGCGAACTACACAAACTGCGTTATTTCGCCGTATTCTATGAAACAAGTACTGTTTCAAATGCACGAGAAGGCTTCGAACACTATAAATAGAAAAACAGAGACAAAGTTCTATAAAACTTTGGATCAGCGTGTCCGCTACACATGGAGTGCGCATGACTCAAGCCTCTTCAGATGCAGTCATACTGGAATCATACTTTAGCCTGTGCAAAACGTTATTTTGCTGCAAAACAGATACAGATGTGGACTTGAAACACGCACATCTACTAATGAGCCATGCGCTGGCAAAAAGGGGTATAATGCATCTTCCTGAATCATGATATCAAGCAAGTCATCACATTTATCATTTTGGATCCATAAAATACATTTTGTCTACCAACCCACTGCATCTGAAGGTAGAGTCGTCCTTTGCCAAGCAGGAATTTTTAACAACAATAAAAAGTACCGACCCAGGTGAGCCTGCGCGGACTGCACTGGCTGACCTGGGTCTATACTTCTTGCATATGCACTAAGCCCCCTTTCCACAGAGCATGGCTAATTGATATCTTATGCTGTTATTGTTTATTGATGCATCGAAGCGATTTTATTCAGACTACCTGTTAAAACATGCAAAATCTATTAACTGCACAGTAGGTAGTGATTGATCTAGAACATGATATTTAAGTTTAACTGTGATATATTACTCCGTGCAATCAATTGATTCTATCCGGTAACAAGTGATTTTCCCCGTAGAGGTTAGAGAGTCCTCAGCAAATGTCTTCGATGATGAATCTGTAATCCGGAGTTTCTGGATCCGATACCAGCTATTGGTACTTGTTGGGTAGTAGTGTCCTTAGAGAAATCAATTAGTGCTCCGTCCCAGAGCCGACAGAACTCGGCAAACAGGCAGCTGTCGCTTGCATTAACTAAGGTACTATTGCAGGCAAAGTAAAAAAAAAAATATGACAACCCAACTACGCAAGTGACTTTCCTATCTGCCTCGAATTTATTTTTGTAGTGCACCTACATCTAATTCCATAATGACACTTTCGTTTGAATCAAAATAAATACAAATACTCGGATGATAAAATTCTTGTCAAATATTCCAAAAATTCTGTAGAGCTGATACTTAGACTTGCATTCATTTCGTCTATTTAACCATTTAAGAAATTAGGAGACAACCATGAGAAATATAGGATGTAAGCCTTTAACTGCAATATCTAGCCATAAATTTTATTTGTGGGGAGCGTAGACTAAGATCATTCCACATATATGAGCCATGTTCTGTGAAAAGGGGGCTTAATGCATCTGTGAAACGTATCGACCAAGGTCGCCTGTGCAGTCCTGACCTGGGCCGAAACTTTTCGCTATTGGTCAATTTTCCGTATGTCAAAGGACCAGTCTACTTTATGATACAGTCGGTTGTTAGACACAATGGATTTTCTGAATCCCTTATAATGTGATGTTTTGTTTGGCACGAAGCGTCGGGGAGATGCATTAAGCTCGCTTTTGTCGGAGCACGGCTCAGATATATCCAACACTGAAAACTTCTGCGATAAGAGCTGATAGCAAGACTTGCATACACTTCATCTATTTAGTAATACAATAATATATTGACAACCACTGCAAATATGGGATGAACCACATGTCTTGCTTAATAAAGTGCATTACGGAAAAGCATTAAACCCCATTTTGCAAGAGCATGGCTCAAATAAATTCGACAGGTAATGGGCCATTCTTCAATCTTACTGTAATTTATCCTCACGAAGGCGAGGTGAACCTTTCAGATATAGATCAACGTATTCATTATCATGACTAAAGTTCATGATGATCTAAATTCGGAAACCTATTTATAATTGGCTGATACGCTATATCAGAGCTAATTGAATACAGATCCGCGGAAATTAGCTATTCTAAAAGCGGTTGGTAGAAAAAAAATCTGGGGTCGTTTTTCCGAAATAATCATTTTCAGATAAGGCTGATTCTGTCCTATATATGAGGCGTATTACAGTCATATATATCGACATTCTACCGTATATAAGACCATTTTCAAACGAAAGTTAAAATGACATTTCATACATTAGCAGCTTTTTTTTTTTTTTAAGAAAGGCACCTATTGGAGAAGTCACCGTTAAAAAAAGATCAGCATCATAGGCTAAGTTAACCCCTAATCTACCGATAAGTGAAATGAACTTTCAAGCTGATAGTGAAAACCCAAATTTTGCTATTTCAACGTTTTTTTTTTTATTTGGGCTAACCTAACCTTCGAAAGCTTTTCAAAAACTTTGGTGCGTCTTTTGATAGTGAATTCACGTGAGTTATAATTCGCTGCGTCATAATGAATTGTGTGACGTCAGCGCATGGCGATCCGGAAAATGTAGAATATTTTCACATTGTTTTAGATATGAGCTATTGCTTGATCGCAAGAGCCGTTTGGAACTTTTGAAGGTCAGGGTACACATGAAAAATCATTTGTGAACCCATCTGCAACGGTATCTAAGTTAATTTTTCCGTTTGCCGTTAAACATTATCTCTGAAATGGGACAGGGGTAAGAATTTTCTCCGATTTCGTTGCACACCTTGCCTTATTATAATTGGAGAGGTCATCAGACCTCTCCAACAGTGGTGAGTTTAAAAGGCAGACTGCCTCAGAAATTGCTGCCTAACTCCATGCTTTTCTGCGAAATTGTTCTGATACACAGTCTGTTTCGTCATGGTTTTATAAATAAACCGAAATAAAAAAACTGAAATAGGAAATAGACGTGTTTTGTTTTTATATGACGGATTTCAAAAAATGGTTTTGTTATATTGATTTGATTGCAATGACCTTTCCTATGGAGGGGAATATCCGCCAAAACTCTATGTGTCTAGATGACATTCTTATTTATGAACATTAGATGTCTATTTGTCCTCTTTCTTAAATCTTACATGCATATAACATTTCATGTTTCATTATTACTAGTGCATGTTGCTTGATGCTAATTCCATTTTTCTTCTTCCACTTGTATGCCATAAAATTGTTATTTAGTACCGTTCATTATGCCCCTTTTGACATTATGATTTCATCCATCTTACTTCCTTATCCTGATATTTTCCCCATTTTCCCATGTCTGTATAGCTTATCATTAAAGTGCTACATTCTTGTTTATGTATATTCTGGCAAAAACTATGGGCTTTTGTGATATTAAATTAAAGTTATGATAGGTAGCTGAATTAAGGCGAACGAAGTATGCACTAACAAGAATGGCATTTACACGAATACGACAAGTCATATTATGATACCAGATGGCGCTTTCATATACATTATTCGGTAACAGACAAATTCGGTAAATTGGAATTACAAATGAATCAACTGGATGTTCTGTAACAAGGCAGTGCCCTGATGTTTCTCACACCCAGTACATAGCTTTCTGTGCAAACCTTTTTTTTTTTAATTTGAAATTGCCGCTCGTTTTCTGACATAATGATATTTGTTATGTTGTACCTTTCATGCTGTTTATAAATGCCCGAAATTGATAAATTCTGATCACCATCTTATTTTCGGTTTTCACCCTTTCACCCTTAGTTGATTTAATCAATAATACACAATCCTAAACCTGTACCCATTGTAATCGTCCTACAGATAACAGACTCCCAGCTTAAGCCAATTTTAAGTTTTATAAATATGTTTTATCAAAAAGGCACTGGCTTTGTTAACATTTTCTTTGTGAAAATATTTTCTTTTGGGAATAAAATGGCCGGCTTGCAAACCAGCCATTTACCCTTAGAGCACCTTTCACCCTTGCAGCCATTTCAGGTCAAGAGCAGACTACACAAAACATGGAGACTGATCGTAGATTTACTCTGTCTATTTTTCTAATACATTATGAATAAGGACAACCTTAAAATCATTTATAGTAGATGTTCTTTTTCTAAAATGAAAATGGCCGTTTGGTTTATTCGATGCTCTACGGGTTAAAATTATGGTTAATCAGTGCGAATTAATAAAGATATTACAGGTGAAACATTGTAGCAAATGAAGAGAGAGAGAGACCGCGACAATGCTTTCTTGCATACTTCTTGTAATTTTGACTATGTACATTGTGCTTGTCCAGAAAAAATGTTCTGTTTTGTTCCTCTCCTGCCTCCACAATGTTTTTAAATCTGGTCTGGTGCACACAAGTCGTCGTCCGCAGGTTTTAAAGTGTGTTCATCAATACAACATCACTGCATAAAAAACCTGTACGAACTTTGCGAGAGCAAAGGGAGTACTGTATACTATATACATGTATAGACATGTGTCTTTAACAGCCTATACCAGCCTGTATAGCTCATGTGGTAGAGCGTAGGGCTAGTAAACGTCATGTGTCGGGACACTTGAGGGTGTGATTTCGATTCCCTCGGCTAGCCATCTAAAATTACTAACAGTTTTTCAGATGAGACTTTAAACCGAGGTTTCGTGTGACGGTGCTATACACCGAGCACTTTAAAGAACCAAGCGTAACTTATGATAGGTTTCGTCGTGTATCTTGCACTATCCCTGTAATATAACTAATAGCCTTCGGGGGCCGTCGCCCATATGGTAAACCGGTGGCGCCGATAAATAAACGCGCATTCTTTAACAGCCTGTTTTCATACCTCCCATTACCAACAAGATAAAGGAGATCCCCATAGATCTTAGAGACTAACCTGGGTTTAAAGGTGGCTATTTCGAATTTGTGAAGAAAAATTAAAAACAAAAACCCTAAACGCATTTTTATGTCCCTGAAACTAATAGACGAGGAGAAATTCGCAGATCAGACTGCACACATAAAAGCTAAGGGGATAGGGCATGTTCAGATCACACACTGCTCATGCTGTTTGAAAAAAGTATTTGTCAAAAGAGTATATGTCACTATCTATCTATCCATGTCTCTCACCCCCTCTCTTCATTTGCCACAATAGTTTTTCTGTATTAGCCATCTTTCTGGAAACAATTGAATTATCCATAAGTTTAACTCTAAGAGCTTCGAATAAACCTAACTGCCATTTTCATTGTAGAAATAAAACCTTAATTTTAGCAATTTCAAGGTTTTTTTTTCTGTTCAGAATGCTTGGAAAAGGAGCATGTGAAGATCAAAGTTTAGACTCGGTGTTTGGCGTAGTGTGATCTTGATCTGCACTGGCCACAGTGGCAACTGAAGTAGTGACAGGCGCTCTTAGGGTTAATGGCTGGTTTGGAAGTCTTTAAAGAAGAAAATATTTTCGCACTGAAATATTCATAAAAACATTTTAAAGGAAGATACATCGGGTACAAGGTTAGGATTGGGTATTATTCATCACCTCAAATATTTGGTTGGAATATCGAAAGTAATATGTTATTGTGATTTCAGGCATATTTTTTTACATACAGCATGGCAGGAGCAACATAACAACATGACAAAATTTTTATGTCTGAAAGCTTGTGGAAAAAAGAACCCTTGAACAAACGAGAGCCAAGACTTTACTTGGTGTGAAAAACATCACGGTGCATTACACAAGACAAAAAAGTAGACTTGTCCAAATTGAAAGCATTTGCAGACGACAATTTAAATGTGACTCTAATGATGGAAGTTGTCTTTGATAGGGTAGAAAACATTGTGGAAAAAGGAGAAAATACTGGTTACCAGCATTTTCTCCTTTTCCCACATTGTTTTCAAAATGCTTTTTCTTCAAGGTCGTTAAAACTCGGGATTATGTGGTAAAGGGTTAAACACTATATAATTACCTTGTTATCGAAACATCGGATAGATGTACTTTTATAAGTCCAATTTACCGAACTTGTCTGTTACCGAAACATTTGTCACCCATTATGCTTCTCGTCTGCAATTAGGAAAGTTTCAATACTGGAGAAGGAAGTATAACAAATATAACATGTATTTAGAAGAAAGTAAAATGCTACTAGAAACATGCATCAAGCACTAGGAAAAAAGACAAATGCAATGACGCAGTAGGGAGTAAACAGGAAGAATTAATCATTCATAATCAACAAAAACACAATAGTAAATATGATCAAGTTATAATAATGATGCAGGCAATTAGCACCAAACAGTATGCACTAGTAATAATGACACATGAGATGCAATATGCATGTAAGATGTAAGAAAGAAGACGAATAGACATCTAATGTTCACAAATAAGATCATGTAGACCCATAGAATTTTGGCGGATATTCCCTCCATACTTTCCAATAGGCGTAATTTTTCATAAAACAAATAAAGCTACACACACAAAAAAGAATTTCGTTAAGAAAGAGAACACCGCGGGAAAAGATCACGCGACTTGAAAACGTGGGAAGAAGGTCACGTGTCTGTCATGTAATCCAAAAACGGTTTCTCCTTGTTACACAGCGGCAATCATATAATGCCTTACTTATTTGTTTACATGTACCAAAATATATTAAATTAAAAGCAATAAGGTATTTGAAAACACTGATGCTGACCTCTCCTGGCTTCTTTTTTAAAGAAGCCAATTTGTACAATATAGAGGCACCAGTGTGCTATTTATAGTAACGGTGTAAATGAAAAATTGAGTATTCTGTGATATACAGGCGATGCACCAATTTGCAAGTGTTCGATGATCAACCAAGGAAAATTTTTGTGTTCCGTGATAGACCAATGGAGCTTCAAAGGCCTGTGTTATTATCAACACTCCTCGATAGTCTTCTTTTAAAGGATTATACTAAAGTCAGAATGGAATCTATAATGAAAAACAGGCTATTTATGTAATTCTAATTCCTAATAAAGATTTTAAAAAAAATAATCATGGTAGAAGTCAAATCTGGTACCTCTTTTCGCATTGGCGCCATTCGGTTACGCTAATGACTAATCTTCTGACAGAATTTTTTAATTTTATCATTTTTGCAACGCTCTTTTTCTTGAAATTAATGTTCGTTGCTGGAGTTTGGCAAATCTCCTATCTTTGAGTGTTAAAGAAGTACCTTTATTACATTAATTGACGAAGTAATAAAGTCTAATTGTTTCAAGAATTGTTATTAACATTGAGACAGTTTAGATCTAAGATCGGCCTTTACTTTCAAAACAGACTGATCTTGATCAATGTCCCAACCCTTAGGACTTACTTAGCATTGTCGAGCTTAATGTCACATTATCTGACTGTTTGAAATCAGATAAAAAAAGGTAGCTTTAACGTATCCTGTACTTCATTTGTATATTCGAACTGAAAGGATCTTCCATCCATTAGCTTACTTATATGGCTTCGAGTACTCTCAATCTGAGGAAATCGGGGAAGTTACGAAGAAATCTGGAGAGGAAGCCCGATTGTGTATATACGGTAGTTTCTCATGATTACTTGATTACTTAGCCCCCTGTCTTTGTCAGTGACCAAAGAGGATTTGCAAAAGAGTGATTGCCTGTGGTAGGTTAACCGGCATGCTCCGACCACTATTACAAATCCTCAGCTAAATAAGTGTTTAACATTTAAAGTTGGAATAAACGCGACCAAAGGACGTTATTTAGTGTAAACACTAAACATTATGACTAAAGCGCTGCAGGCTCTATAATATTCAAAGTTTCCAAAATTCTAACATACTTGAAGTTTGCATATGGCATCTTATATGCTCTACCAATTCCATATACATAGTTCAAACTTTTCTTGAGACCGTCTAAGTAATCACACGATATTTTTGCTATTTAATATAAGTGAGCCATGTTCTGTGAAAAGGGGACTTAATGTATCTGCAAAAGTATCGACCAAGGTCAGCCTGCGCAGTCCACGCAGACTGACCTGGGCCGAAACTTTCAAGACCATTCTAACTCATCATTAAAAGGACTGTTAAAAACAGCGGCTACTGTGGATCCACGATCATGTCATGACTTGCTTGGTATCATGCATCACGGAGATGCATTAAGTCCCCTTTTGCCAGAGCATGGCTCAAGTATCTGACCGATGGACTGACAACATTTTAGAACCTCATGAATAATCATGGTTATAATCAAGCAATTATCTCAGATTTTAGCAACTCACATAGTCTACATTTACTCTTTTGCATTAAAATTTGTACAAGATTTTCAATGGTTCATCATTTTCGTTAACTCTGAACATTTCAAACTTTGTGCCCATTATTACTCTTAGAGCATGACATGCTGCATCCTATTTTGTTTTGAAAATGTTGCCCATCATTTGTCACGTGTTATTTGAATTTCGCTATGTAAATTCCATTTTCCTTTTTGTTCATTTTTCTTTCGCATTCGGATTATAACGTTTACTGATAAAAGAAAATATTTTGTAAAGCAGTTGTGACCAGGTTGTCAATTGTGAGTTTTAGATTTGTCCATGCTATTTTTAGACATCATTTTCGCGAGCAAATAATGTTCACGTGATCCTTGCACCCGCTCTTTGTCATAAGGAAAACTGACGCAGACCAGAGAAGACGTAGTTGGTGGTCAAGTTTGCCGTCTTTGAATTTTGGCGTTTTCCTTATCAGATATTGGTTTGTTTATTGGTCATAGCTGATAATCTTTCCATCTCTTTTCGGTCGTTGAAATTCCTCCGATTGTTTCATTCAACTTGCTGAAATTCTCGTTGGTCGTTTGGAATTGTTATTGGTTTTCACGCGGTCGAAGGTATCGCCTTCGTTGCCCATGAATACGCTAACTAGTTCACATGTTTTATTAACCTACTCAATTTTTACAGGTTGCACGGGTTCACAAATGCACGAGAGGGAAGGAGAGAGTATCCAGACGAAAACTGTACTTTAGGCTTTATTACACTCAGTTCCACAAATTGGTAAGTGTGACTGTTACGGTTGTGTTATGTGTATTTGCAAAGCATTGCTCGATTATTCGTATGTGCGTTTGTCGTCTTTTTGTGAAGTTGAAAATATCCATTTCTCCTGGTTTTTTATCGTTTCCTAAACAATGTTTTATTCCTTTTGTATTTGCAGATTGTTCGTTTCACTCGTTTCACTCATTTCGGTAGTTCGTTCGGTTAAGAGCTCGATTCTAGATCCATACTTTGTGAACCTGGACTGAGAGTAAAAAATCATTTGTATATCATAATTTCGAGTTGGTGATCCCTCTACCCTAGAAAAGTAACTCCACGCCCTTAGACCTTCCCGGAGGCTCGAGGAGACCCGGATACACAGTATCGACTCTTGTCGATTGTAAAATGACACACTTTTTATGTATGTTCATTTTCAATCTTTACATCTTTCATACTCTTCATATAGGGAGCCAATACGGATCAAACGATATGTATACGAGTAACTGATATTTATACTATCGAAATAAGATGGTCAATCAGACATTAAAGAACTAAAGGCAACATTTTCTGTCAAAATATTTCATGGTTAATAACGTAGACACAACGCAAACATATAACATATTACTCAGTATTATTTAAGTTAAAAATACACAACACTTACTTTGACGTCATTCAGCTCTTGGAAAAAGAACGAATCAGCAATATTTTCCCTTTGATCTATAATCACAAATCTTAATTTCACTTGAAAAAAAAAAATGTGTTTCTTCGCTTTGTATTTATAATGTATTCAAATGGTATCCTGGGATTCAGAATATTTACTTTGTTTCTGTTGAAATAGTGTATTTTATCAGTAACTTTGAAAGGTATCCATTTAGCTGTCAGTGACTTTTAGCTGGTGTCTTATTCATGCCCTCAACAGAAATATGTTGTGATGTTTTACTGAATTTTTGGTAGGATTTCACAGATTTGAAATACCCAAGACAAACAGCTAGCATTGCTTGCGCCGACTTTGGAAGATAAAGAGTGAAGGACTGTAAATGTACGTGTGGGAAACGCATTGAGTTCGTTCAGGTCGCCTTTCGACGGGGAATGATGTACTGCGCATACAAAAAGATCAAATTTACCGATCTCATATTTCACATTTGCTAGCAAACATAAATATTTACATCATTGGGGAATACTTTGTCGCCCCGACTTTGGAAATATAAAGCACAACTGTAGTAAAAAGGAGGTATCTTTTATTGCTCTAATTGAATTGCTGGCGTTTTCTAGAGGCCAACAGTATATTTTATGTCTAAACCTAAACTTACCTAAATTGATTTAAACTCAACCAAGTCTACTAGCTGTGGTAGAAGTTAATGGAATACAAAATCACCGAGTTAAAGGTCGCAACTATTTTTTCTAACTAACACATGGACTTTAGATGTATATCAGCCCTTATCCTGCTGAAACTAAATTGCTGACCTGTACAAAAATTAATTTCGTTAGGTAAATTGTCATGTAATAAAAATCTTCGGACTACAGGAGTTTCTATAGAAGCAGAGAGTAAATACCAAAATCAGACTGCGCTCGGTTTACACCCTCATCTAAATAATCTATGTCCTACATGGCTGGACAAGCCAAAACAAGCATAATCCTGTACTACCGGTGTTATGGACATTCTTTAGATAACGTTAAATTGCACTCTCTTGCACTACGAATCATCCCCATTCACCTCTGTAGTTGGCTCAGAAAGTAGTCTGTCATCACGTGATATTTTCGTCACATGACCATAACTCAAAATGGCGACACAAATGCCGGTGAAAGAAAGACCAATCGATTGTTTTGTGTGCTGTTCAAACAGCATACGGCCAATCAGACTTAGTGGTAGGAAATGTGAAAAAGAGGGATTTTCTGAAAAGCTTAAATGTCTTTTAAAGGACGATAACTTGTTTTTTAATTTTGTTTAAATTGTCATCATTCATGGGCGCAGCCATTTTCTTTACAATTGGCGTAAGATTCTGATCAGTAAAGAAGCTTGAAAAAATAGTTCCATTGTATACAGGTAAATTCATCAGTTTGAATGCACCTATGTATCCGGAATCATATTTCCTTTGTCTACTTTATTATGTTACACATGAAACAGTTTAACAGTACCAAAACATGTTTTCCTCGGTTCGACAAGATTCTTGTCATTTAGCCCGTTGCAGAGATGTATGGTGAAAGTAACAAACGACAACTCTGCTCGGAGGCTGGTTAAATTGGTTAAATGAGTTCCAAGCATTGAAATGTTTATGCAAGTCTCGCGTGGATTATTTACAGCTTTGCTGTTTGTTTGACCTCCAGATATGCAACTTCAAGAAAATAATCGCTATTTCGAGTTCCATAGGGGCAAAACTTAACGTTCCGGGATTCTTCAGAGTTCAAAGTTGTCCATCCATATACGCCTGCTTGATGTCAAACGGCACAAAACTGACATCTCACGAGAAAGAAAAGTACGCAATATTATATCAGAAAATACCCTGTGATAGATAACAAGACAGGACTTTTCCCATTTCTAATGATGTTCAAATTTGTTGAACACGATGTTGCCTGAAAACAAGCTTTTTCACAAGAGCACAAGAGTTAAAAAACTGCAGTTTGAGAATCGTTGAGAGACTTTAGAGTGCAAATCAACTTCCTACCACTGTAAGATCAATTTTGTTATCAGTTCATACAGACGATGTTCATTTTGTGTACTTCGAAATCATAGTTAAGTTTATTGTTGGCAATTGCATATTGTAACGTAATGGGAACTTGTGGGTGCAAATTGAAATGTAGTGTGTTCTGTACTTAGTATGAGCCCTAGATTATTTTATGCCGAAACCAGGTATAAGGGTATAAGTTATGATTTATAAGAAAGACTCAAGTTGAAGTGCTGGTATATCTCTGTATAGAGTACATGTTGCTATTTTGCAAGATATGTCCACTTCGACAGCCGGTACCATAATATTCCGCCGGTATCCTCATAAGCGAAATAAACATTATGCAATAGCATATAATATTTACAATTGTACGCAATATTCCAAAATGAAGTTTCTTCAGTTACAAAACTTACCATAAGTTGAAGACAAAAAGGTTCACATAAAAGTCTATCGGAGGATATTTGTTCATGTATGAATGTGACTGAAATGAGCAAATGAAACGTTTGTGTTTGTTTTCCTAGGTTTTCTATCTTTCACTGCAGTATTCGCCTAGAGCCCTAGACATACCAAAGTGTCCTGTTCAAATGAATATCCAGTTAGTTATTTCACCTATCATGCATGATTGCCGTGTTTTACTTTCAAGAATATATAGAAATTGTAGTAAATCTAGTAAAATTCAAAAGTGTGATACAATAGACTTCTGGTAGGAATTAAGATAATGGAAGCACAACAGATAGTTATTTGATATGTTCACAATGTAATGCACGAGGATGATGTCTGCAAGAGGAGCAATTTGAGCCTTCCAAACACTTTATGTTTTTAAAAAGCAAGAACGTAAAATGTTGTTGTTTGAGTATCCTACCAACAATAATTCAAATGTAATCATCCAGGTATAAGTTGCAAAGGGTCATCTACACGAAAAGAACTAATCGTTTCCGTTTGAAAAATACTGTCTTAGATTAAATTATCACTAACTACCTATTATGAGTGATAAGATTACGCAATAAATATTCAAATTTAAATAGAACAAACCAGTTTATTGCTCTAAGAAGGTTGTTGAACAATTAGCGAAACAAGCACCATCATCACTGGAGGAGGATGCGAGAGCAGAAAAAATGCGCTGCATTGAACGTCTAAGGTAATTTGCAAAAACCATTGAGTGAGTATTACTGTAGGTGCATTGCATTATATTCAAGAAAATTCTCTAAATGGACCTTAAGTCATAGCCAGAGACATAGCCATTTGAAAGAAGTAGGTCAAAATTTAAACGTACCAACATCGTCGTTTGTTATAATGCAGCTGACAGTGTTCTAATGAAACTTGAAATTGACCCTTTATCATTAGTGTTTTTTTTTTTGGGGGGGGGGGGGGGGGGGAGGGAATGGCGTAAATGACGATCAGACTACGCAATCAGAGTGTGAGTATTGTCTTGGATATGCCTCCATCCCTACTTCATCCCGAACTTTGAATAGGTTCTGCATTGATAGGAGTGGAAAAAAGATACGATGAGAAAATTTTTCAGAACGGAAAAGGGAAAAAGTGAATAACTATCTCTTTATTTGTTTTGAATTGTTTATCCGTACTGGACATTGTTTATTATTGATTTGCATGACCAAATACGCTATCCTATTGTTTTCGATTTGTTTTCGTATCAGAAATCTTTGGGAATTGGTGATCTACGGCACAAACAACCGCGAAGTAAACATCACCATTTGACAGTTTCAATTTCCATTCTGACAGAGATAGATCTCTCATCTTGTCCATATCTAATGTTTTTATGGTATCAACGGGTGTGTATATTTGAAGGCGTTTCGATACTTTGGTAGTTGTCTGTAGTATCCCAGGACTAAAGTTTCTGTTGATACATTTTAAATCACTGCGATGAGTTCCTTTTTCCATGGTAGTCTTCTAATCACTTCCTACCTTCAGAATACAGAAGTACGTCTTTATGCAAAAACTATGTGTCCACTGCCATTTAAAAGATAAAAAAGTTAAAACTTTAGGTTAACGTTAGTAATACCAAACTGTAAAGAATAAAAAACAAAACATACGACTCAGAACGTGTATTCCCATAAACTTCTCATACAGACAAGTCTGTAATATCGTGTTGAATATTGTGGTAAAAGGATAATTACAAAATCCGAAAAAATCCATTTCGATTCAACCCGGCGAGCGTCAACATGTCAAAACAGCATATTTTGGATGTAAAACAATATACCATAGAAGTGTTAATCCATAAGCAGCTCCAATGGCCGAACGCCCTCTTGATTGGACTTGTTTCCTGGAAATGCCTTTTGAAGTGTTGGTTAATTATTACAATTTCATACTTCACTGCTCACCAGACACATTCACAAGACCGTCCATAACAGTATTATATTCGCTTTTGGCTTGGATTTCCAGGATCGGATAGGTTAACCTCTATCCTGCATAAGTACCATTATCAACATTTTCTAAAGCCTCCAAATTGCGAGGTTAACCAACTGTGTAGGAACTAAGACCAGAACGAACAGTCTTCGCACACAAAATTTGGGTCGCGATGTGGGTTTTATAAAACAGCGAATAACATGTGCACGTTTCTGCAACGGTGCGCCGATTTGATTAAAATTTGTTGACGCTTTGCGACGACAACAGTTTAAAGTGTACTGTCGCCGCTTGTAAATTTTCCTTCAGATAGGTAATAGAGATTAACAGAAACGGTATCAAGTTTGACATCAGTGTATCACAGGCAGTGGGCTGGAATATCGTAAGTTTTTTATAACAGAACCGTATTGCAATCAGCACATGAGTAAGAATAGAACAACCTGCCGATTATTAGTTTACGTTAGAATTGTAAAAATAATATATCTGCTATACCACAGCGAAAGACGACTTATACTTGAGTTTCTTGGGTCCCCTCGGTACAAAAAAGAAGCCCTGCAGTGCCCTACCGAAGAGTGCACCCCCCCCCCACACACACACACACACAACACCAGCAGAATTTAACCACGGGTTCATGAGCCACGGAGGACTACTAAATTAAAGTCATTACCTGTACCATATCGAGGACATCAGATTATAGCAGTTGGTTGATCATAACACAGAAAAACCTTGTTTGTTAAACTTTTAACCCTTAGCTGCTAAACGCCACTCAATGAAGACTCACAGAACGTGCAGTTTGATCTTGGATCTGTACGTCCGATACGTAGATTTTTGAAATTACAATACTCGGGTTTTCACTATTGACTTAAAAATTTTCAATTCAATTATTTAGCAGGTAAAGGGTTGATATACAGCAGATGTTTGTACTCGACATCATCAAATTATAAATAGTGTTGTTTTTGTTGAGATAGTTTGTCGGATAAATTGGAACTAACATAAACTAAGTTTGGAAAGTTTTCCTTTGCCTAGAAAAAGAATTCTTACATCGACCGACGTTTATTCATTTATTCCATTTAAAATATCAATAAATTTGTGCCTGTTATGCTGAATGGTTCCACACCACTTGTTCTCAAGGCTTTTGAGTCGCCATTTACTACTCGTTTTGAAGTTGGTCGGAAATCAAAATTCCAGAGCTACAACCTGATTAGCTTAGACGCAAAGTCTCAGCGAATGAGCGAATGAGATGACTGGTCTTGAAAATTTAAGCCATACCTGTTTTTCGAACGATTAATGCATACGGCTCCAGACTCTGTAAAGAGTTAGTAATAAGCTTTATTTTCAACGTTTAACTATCAGCAAGTCAGTGTGCATCTACATGAAACTTAGCCCTTAAATTGCCTGATAAGTAAACAGGATATTTCCAGTGAAGGGAAACCCATAAATATGTAGGCAGATTTGAACAGAATATCTCACAAAATAGAGGACTTTGTAAATCGAAAATCTGTTTTTAAGTTATGTGCCTTCTGTATTTCATTGACATTGTCCGGAAAAGAAAACATATGAAACAGTCACTGGGCTTCTAAAAACAGGTAAGACGAAGAGCACCTGTAAAAGTCATTGATAAGGCGCGTGTTGCAATTGTAATTATCAGTTTCGCGCTGCTGCATTCATTCTTAAACGTGTAATTGAACTCTGTACTTATTTCACCCGAAGCAAACAAAACGGTTACAAGAAAAACATGAAAAACCAAAATTTATTCACGAAACCAAAACACGATCTATGATCCAGGCTCACCTGATAAGTAACCTTGTGCAGTAAATATTCAAAGAAGAGAAAGTCCGAGAGCCGTACGCTGTGACCGCTAAGTCTGTATGCCGTTTTTTCGGCGTAGCTGAATGCGCTGGCTTTTGATCTAATCCTTAGTACTGACAAAAAATGAATAGATGGTAATTTGCGGTTGGTCAAAAATTTGCACATGTTTATTCGGAAGGTCCCTGCTGCATATTTGCAAACACATTTATGAAACCACTATTAACAAGCTTTGCTACTGCTAATCGACAACCCGGGGCCTTAATTCATACCATAGCAACATAATGTAGTAGAGAATGATTCATTTCTTGTGCTATTTGGAAATCTAATATTTTCATAAGCGTTACCCAATAACCCAACACTACTTTTCAACAAAATGAAAAACAGTGAGGAAAAAGGGGCAATCGCTCTTTAGTTTACTTCTCATTATTTCACTTAATACCGAGCCACAAAAGACTTTCAATATTCATATTCTAGCACCTCTTACGCCGTCTAACTGTTTAAAGATAGTTCTTGTTTATACTTCATTTTCTATTATTATCATTGTTGTCTGATTTCGCAAATGGCTTTCAAATGATGTTGTTTTTTTTTTTCAAACTCAGACGAACACAGACTGGCTAAAATATATCCATTTGCAAGAATGTAAAAAAAAGATAGGGAGGGAGAGGAAATGAATTACCAGTACATACATATGAGCCATGCTCTGTGAAATGGGTTCTTAATGCATCTGCAAAAAGTATCGACCTATGTGAGTCTGCGCAGTCCGCGCGGGCTGACCTGAGCCGAACCTTTTTGTTATTAGTCAATTTTCTACATGTCCAAGGACAAGTTTACTTCATGATTCAGTCGGTTGCTGAACAAAATAGACTCAACGGATTCATGATCATGTAATGACTTGCTCGGTACCATGCATCACGAAGATGCATTAAGCCCCCCCCCTTTTGCCAGAGCATGGCTCATATACATGTACAATAACCTAAAGCGCACGAGCGTTTAAAACATGCGATGGACACTCTCAGTCAGGAACCGAAACCTGTTCGTTGTACACATTTTTTCTCGTAATATCAAGTGGGACATTATATGCATTTTGACGCTGGTTTCACACTATCGGCAAGAACAATTTGGGTCAAAGCTGGCATGCTAGTTCTAAATTCAAATTAATGTTGTTTTCAAGGTGATATGAAATCGTGATATGACCTTGTTGTCTAAAATGATTCACTCAGTGTTACGAACATAGGTTGAGCGAGATTCTGCTCTTCATTAAAAGACCTTTCCCTCTATAAACAAATCTGGTAGGAAAAGTAAGAAAATAACATTAACCCAAGTGATTTATACATCCTTCAAGTAATAAATGGCTAGAGAAAAAGTCACTATGTGTGATTACGAATAATTCCTGAAAAAAAACAAGGTGCAAGTTGTTTTAGAAAAGGGTTCTAATTTTGCCAAGTTCCATCTCTCCGATGTAGCCAGTGTGGCGGCTCCTGACTTCGATTTCCAATTAAAGCCATGTAAACCCTTACAGGGCCAACGAGACGTTTAATTTCCTTTATAGACAGGGTAGACTAAGATACCACTATGCAGAATGTGCTGTCATATCCTAAATGCACTGTCCTATATTTTGAGAGTTATTTTGATCAGAAATACCTTATAACTACACTATCTTGGTTATCTTTACAGAATGTGCCCGTTTCACCGAGGTCCTCGACGTGCTAAATCTTACAGGCAATAATTCGATGTGTCACAAATCACTTTAATGAAGCATTACCAAAATTGTGCTGGATTTGTCTAAGATAATTCAAAATCCATTTCAAGCACAGCTGGTTCGATGCCTTTCAAAATTTATGACTATTCTGCAGAGGAGATTATTTACCCATTAGAGATATATAACTTTAGAAGAACATTATGTAAGGAAACAATTGTGCTCTCATTTTGCGAAAGATTGCTGGCTTGAGCCTGTTACATTTAGAATTCGTCTGTTTCGAATCTGTCAAGTGGTAATGCGTTAACTGTATTTTCTTATCGCCAATACTTATCTTCTATTTTTACTCATTTACTTTTGCGACTGTTATAGCCAGCATTATAAGTATACTTCTAGGCTGATTTTTGTTTTGTAATGTAGATGCTGTGAAACATAAATATCACTGCCACTATACGAAAGCATACACCATGAAAAATGGCCAATATCTTTTCTCTGACCTTACAAATAGATAAATCTCGGACGAAATAAATCATTTTCGTTTTGATGACCCATACATCAACTGTCTGCCATTAAACGTGTTTCAATCCGGCGACAGGCTATATCTTTAATTCCCGATCATGTCCACTACTACATTGATTTCATGAAAGAAAACTGTTATTTGGGAAGACGGAAACACTTCGCTATAGCTATATGGTACATGTAATTATTTCTAAGAAGTCCAAAACTTAAAAACAGTGTGGCAAGGACTATTTCTCTCGAGCACGTCTTAATTCTACACGGGCATCATTCTGTACAATAGTTTATGTTATTATAACAGCGTATAATTTTATAATTACCAACTGTAAAAGAATACTATAAAACAAGTACACTAATTAATCGCATTACTTACTTTCCTTTCCTATACCGGCATTTACTCTAACATAACTTGTATGTGTCTTATTTCTAAGAAAGGTTGTTATCAGAATCGCGAGACGAAAATCAGACAAGAAGATGAAACAATGTCATAACTATACTATTGTTTATGGGCTATCAAAATAGGGAAAACTCAATATTTTCTCTCCGACGTTTCCAATAAATTAGACATCATGTCGAGGGAATGTTCGGACGGAGACGCTACGGTCCCAGCCGTAAGCGACTGCATGGCTACTTCATTGTATCAATCTGTCACGGGAAAGTGATTACCAGTGGGTGTAGAAAATTGATCCTAGTATGTCGCGATTTTACGAATTCCACCGAGACTCTGGGACAATTAAATATACTCGTATTCCGAGGAATCAAAAGGGGTTGAGGGGTATCTTAAATCCGAAGTAAGAACTAAACCTTTTTAAGCTTTGCTTTCTTCACACACAAACACACAAAATATTTACTAGATATTTAATACTAATGCAAAATATGAAACACATGACAAGTTCTTATTCTGCTACTTTGAACTAAACCCTAACCCAACCAATCCCTTGCTTTAACAACCATAAGGGAAAAAGCCTTTTGAAAATTTGTGGGCAAAGGGACAAATGCTCGTAAACAGCATCTTCTCTTTTTCCCAAGATGTTTTCTACCCTTTTAAAGACAAATTCTTTTTTTTCTACAACTTCCATTTATTATATAAAAATGCTACCAATTTGGACGAGTCCAAAATGTTGTCGTGTGGTAAATAGTTAAATGATACTCTCAGCATTTCGTAAGAGAGTCAAATTGTGTTGCAGCATGGGCGTGATTATCAAAGAAAGTATAGGATTTTTGGAAAAATGCAGATTAAAAAAAAAATTTCGAGATTAAATATAATGATAAGTTTTATTATTAATAATAATAATAATAATAATAATATTATTAGATACTTTTTGATAGACGTCCAGGCATGCTTATGTAAAGAAAACGGCAGTATTAGTAGCTGTTGTTGAGGGCGTAGATAAGTATCAGATAGCATACAAGTCTCAGTCTGTTATCGAATCTACCTCGTATGCTACTTGATTCTAAATAAAATTTATATTTTTAATTGAAAGTTAACCAGGCGAGTCGTTGTCGTTTTTCTATTGCGTGTGTGTCGAAAGAATTGACCCCAAAATCGTTCATGAATTAGATTTTACTTTTCAACCTGCTTGTCATCAAGAAGTGACCGCGAATGGCTATAAAAATGTCCAGAAAAATAATGAAGGGACGAGACAGCTAATCAAATGTTTGCAATAAGATCTACGAAATCCACGATTAAACATAATAACCACATTTCCTTGGAGTAATTGGTAAGGAACCCTAAAAATTTCCAGTACAACGGATAGTTATCTCTATATAACTGATTGCTTTTTTGAAGGGGGTAAGTTCGCTGTTATGATCTAGCTGAGGATACAATGAAATAGGCTGTCAGAAATTACCCATACGGTATATTGCAGAACTGGTACAAAGTCATTTCATAACATTTCGCTTTCTTGACTTTGTGAAATTGTCATTTTTTTCCAACAAGACTGTGTTAGCCTTTTTTCTACATAATCCCGAGTTTCAACGACCTTGAGGAAGAAGTCGTTTGAAACTATTGAAAACATTGTGAGAAAAGGAGAAACAATGCTTTCTACCCTATCAAAGACAGAAATCGTCGTTCGAGCTACTCTAAATTTGTCGTCTGCAAATGCTTTCAATTTGGACCAGTCTGAAATATTGTTTTGATACAGGGTTAACTTTTTTGTGTGTGTGTGACTATACACAACCCTGGACTGATCCATAACTAACATTTTGTCTGTTCTGTTCTGTTCTATCATGTTTGTCGAGAGAGATATGGCTACTCTGTATCGTTTGAACTGAGATCAAATGGCTAGACGGCATAGCTATCCAGGGAGACAAAAAAGCCTTTGTTCTCTCTTACCCAAAAGAGCCCCCTTGTCCCTCATGCACAATCCTACCGCTAATAACTGAGCATTTCATCTCTCCTATTGTACAATATGTGCCAAGAAAGGTTTACATACAAAAAAAGATATAAGCTGAACTTTCACTGTTAAATGACAAAACATATGGGGATGCTTATTTTTCACAAATTCTCTCTTTTTCCACACAGCATTAAGATCCGGTGCGTAATTCATGCGATCATTTAGAGCTTTTCATGCGGTTTAATTGTTTCTCGAATGGTAAAAAACTTGATACTTTGAAAGGTATGCATCACTGTCAATCTGCACAAAATGCATTGCTTATAGCGTGGCTGTAAAAGTAGTGGAGATTACTCAATTCAACGATATATACGATACCAACGCAAATACAAGACAAAGCCGGGCACATCTTTTTGGTACTACAGGCACGTGATGTCTAAATGCAAGCATTTCTTTTCTGGAAGTTCTACTCTTCGTAAAAGTACATAGACAAATAGAAAGACGAAGCCCACACTACATGATTGACTCTTAAAAATGTGATAAACCATGACACATGTAATTTATCCACTATCAAAACCATATTTTAGAGGGGTTAATATGGTAACAATTTGTAATGCATACAATGGAAGTTCATAGAGAGCGCTCCTCAAATGTCAAAATCAATTGGAACATTGGTCGTTCTAAACACTTTAAATGATGCAAATGTGTTATCGAAGCAAAAAAAATCGCTGTCGTTGTCAATTTCATATCAAAGCAGTTCTCAAAGGTATGGGAATCCACTTACTGTTATTAAAAAAAGCCGCAAGATATATCCCAATTCAATTTACGGGCGCCCCTAAACGCCTCCATTGCTGGAATCTCATTTTTTTTTTCAGCTGCAGTAGTTGTTGTATAATGTCGTACAAACGTGTTTTATCTAGCTATCGTAAAATAATGAACGGAGCCCAGTATTCTGTAGAATTAACTTATCGATTCTAAATGGTTATGCCGAGCATGTCAATTAATTGCATATAGACAATAGACCATGATATCGCACTGCACGGGCGTACAAACTGATCTCTATCTTCTCTCCTCGTAAATAATAACCGCTGCTGAGATAAGCAACTAGTTACTGTTAAACAGTCATCGGGGAAAGTCCGTGTATTTACGTGTAAATGTTTACTTGCAAGGCTACACAAACATGGGGGGAATTTTAAAGTGACTATTTTCTAAAACCCGTTTAAAAGCGTATCTTTCATAAATCTTGCAGCATCAAAGAGGTCGTTTCACAAAAGTAAATACACGAGTTTCGTTACATGTGTTTAACCTTTTTCAGCCCATCCCGCCCGTCAATGACCTTTTCGAAAGGCTTTTGAAACCATTAGTAAAATGCTAGTAGCCAACTCTTATTCCACTATGTATCCAAACTGTCATAGACAGATCCTATTATTTGAGCCATACTGAATTCGTCATCTGAAAATGCTTTCAATACAAACCATCTAACATTTGGTCGTCTGGTGAGAGTTATTTTATAGTCTGGAAATCCATAGTCAGTGGCCATTAGTAGCAATGGCAATGATCACGTAAGAAAGTCTATGGGCACGGTTCTCTATTACTTATGAAACCTACGAGTAAGCGAGCGTGTTGGTATCTATGAAAGTGTCTTGAAAGTACCGACCACCACAATTAAACCTACATACATGTATGGCAATAAAAGCACAACCACGACAAACGAAAACTACAGTCCTTATTCGCTTCTCTATGTTTTGCCTGATTGTTATTCCTGTCATTGCTCGTCGAAGTTACGGTGAAACTAAATGTATCCGCCTGGTGGTTACCCGGTTGAGGCAAACTTCTTTTCGGCGACTTTTCGCCTTTCACCTCTAATGCTTGTGAGTCTGGAGACTTTGTATATTTTTTAAAGAAGCACACTCAAATGACTAGCAGTGTCTTTGCTTCTGACGGAATACGTCAGCTTCATTTAGTTTGAGGCATACAGGTCAAGAAAGGAGAGAAATTGCGACTGTTTTAATCATGCTGAAACATTTACATTTTGATGTATACTATCACTAGACATTCCCGGGCCTGTTAAATAAACATTAGCAAGCCATTCAAACCATCTTTAACAATATAGTAAAACTAGGTCGGCTTTAGTTTAGTGTATATCGTTCTTTATTTTTATCCTAATTTTATATTCTTTTTCTTTCATACAGAATGAAGTTAACCCATTTCCTGTCACATTTATAAAATTCACTTGAAAAACAACACAAAAACAAATTTAATTTTGCATTCGAAAATGGGGACTTAAATGATTACATCATTAACCAATACGCGAAAGGTGCACAACAAGATCAAACTGCAAGTTTGTGCAGACTGATTTTGATCCACGCTGTCCGGGAAATAGACTTGTCGTATGTGGCAGGATACGTCTTGAATTTGTTAGGTTTTGATTCCGTAGCCAGACAGTCTGATGGAATCATAACTCTGTTCACGAATTTTTGTTTCCTGCTGATAAAAACAGGCATTTATATTTCTGTCTAGTTTTCTACGATTTTATGTCTCATTTCCACGATTAGATTCGATTTCATCGTTATCTTTTATAAAATATTGCTTCTCTGGCCTTGGTACAGATTTCAGACCTTTTTTCCTGGTACAAATTGGCAGCAGAAGAAAGTGAAAACGTCCTATTCTTTAAAAGCTATTCCTTCTTAGCCACACTTGTTCTGCTCCAAGACACAAAAATTCGCCCGTAGAAGATGCTATGTTAAATCACGTAAATAGTACAATGGACATACTACCATTTAAAGCAAAGATACTGCTTCCTGTTATTACAAAATATCATTCACCATATGTCTACAAAAATGAAGGTCTAACGTTCTCTTTATCATCTCGAATGTAACGAAGGATAGCGTGTGAAAATCAATTGGTAAAGATTAACTGCAGTAGAGCCCGTCTTCAGAAATACCGGGTAAATCAGTCTCTTTTTCTTGTTCGTTCGCATTCAGTCCACAAGGAAGCCGATTCCATTGCAGTTTACCAGTTGGTTGGTTTCGTCAGCCATAATTTCGTGCGACCTTTGGTCGTAAGATAAGGGCTTGTCAAGGCTACATTTCCTAAGGCTTAAATTGACTAAACCTAGAGTATCTTATTGTAATCAGAAAAGAAGTTTACAGTAACCTTTAGGCTGCTGAGCGCGACTTAAGGACCCTTTGCGGACAGTGTAGATCCAGATCAGACTACACAGAACGTGCAGTCTGATCTTGGACCTACACTGTCCGATAAGGAGATACTTTCCCCAAAAATAATTTTGAAAGGACAACATTTGGGATTTTTATCTCGGATTAAAAATTTTCATTTAACTTATTTAACAGTTTAAGGGTTAAACAAGGTGTTGTAGTACTCACATCTACATGTATACCTTGTAGATTTAAAAGCGTAATTTGGCAATACTAAAAAGAGTTTTACTCAGTTCAAAGCATTTGAAGATATGGACGTAGATCGAGATGAAGAATCTTTTAACCCTTTACCATATGCCAAAATTTTAGACTGTTTCAAATCGAAAGCATTTGCAGACAACAGATTGAATACTGTTCAAAAGATGGGAGTTGTCGTTAAAAGGGTAGAAAACATCGCGGGAAAAGGGAGAAAATGCTGGTTACCAATATTTTCTCCTTTACCCACATTATTTTCTAAAGCTTTCTTTCCTAGGGCTAGAACAGAGTCAAACTACCGTGGATCTCGTTTATTGTCTGTTGTGAATGCTCCGTCGTTTTGTGTCGATTAGTTTCCTTAGCTCTGCTGCATTGCGACTGCTGTTCGTAAAAATCGCCATATGCATACAAAAGAGCCAAGCAGTTCGATTAGTCTCACTTAGTGCTTTTCTCGTCTTAACTCTCAAAGGTATTTCTTACGGAACCATAGATATTCATCTCTGATCAACATACATGTGTTACGCATTAATATATATGCAATATTACAACAGTCAGAAGGTCTCATTCGATACGAATATCTTTACCCACGCAACTCGACATGGTCCGACCACGCAGAAATGCAGACTTTTGTAATATTCCTTTTATTATATACCTAACCACTATAACTGTAAAGAAACATCACAAAATCAATACGAATAACCAAAACATCAGAGAACTACATTTATTGTACATATATGTACAATATTTATGAATGGCGGATGAATACACACAGATAGCATAAATCTGCACTCGTCACAACTCGGCCGATTCCGTACCTACATCTAACCTCGTCTGTATTAGGGAGGCTTCCATTTTGAACTGCCAATCACATGATCTTAAACATGGCGGCGCCCCTGTAGATCGCTTAACAGCGACATGAACAACCACTGTGAAGTTATATTCACTTCTATCGATCTGTCGATGAAAGCTCCTAACGGTATTGATAAACCACGCTAAAAATTGAATGTACAAACTGTTTGCCGACTGAAATACTCTTAGGAAGATAACGATAGAAAATTTACTCAAGCGTTCTTTCTAAAGAGGAGCCTTACAATTTCAATAACGGTAAAGCGGTGTTCTTCCGGAGATGTGCGAAATGTACCGTGTAGGTGCATATCAAGCTACGTGATACAGCCGAGGGATTAGATCACCGGATCACCCGAGGTATGCCGAATGCATAAATCTGCATAGGTCTATATGCATTTAAAAATGGTGGTTGCTGTTTTCGAGCAAAAAATAAACAACAGCTATGGCTTAAAAATTATTTCTTAAATACTAAAAAATGTAGTCAGTGGTTCCTATTCATTGTCAAGAACAGTAGGCCTACGTTTATTTTTGTTTCAACGCAGGAGGGGAGTCAAGCTTGGATTATTAATCGCAATACTGAAGTTCACGAGTGTATTGTACAGTAGCATATGGAAATACCATTTCGAAACATCACGTGTTTATGTAATGGGCATTGATATCGGACAAAATCAAGTTCTGCATAAAAACGATTTTTGAAAAAAAGTAGACGACAAATAACAGTCGAAGTATCTTAAATGGGGTTTTCGTGCTTTGTCATGCTAGCTGAACCTAGATAAGGACATGGCTGAAAGTCCCCAACGTTATTACACTGAAGTAGCCTGTGTGCACGATTATGCTCTACACACGGTACTATGCTGATACGGAAAAAAACTTCCATCGAGTTGCATTGTGAAGTCAGATAACAACCGTATTTTACTCAGATATACATTTAATAATTTCATTTACAGGCTTTACATCTGTCATCTCAGTGGTAATAGGGAATCGAGAATAAATTCATGCTGGAGTCAAAAGGCAATTGATTTCGATAAGGTCATGAAAAATCAATATTAAGTCAAAGTGATTCCCTACAAATAAGGTCACAGTTTGTGGTTTCATCCTGCAGCTTGTAATATTTTACTGCAATTCAAATGATATGTTATAAACTTAACCACTTTGTTTGCATTTGGAAGAATATTGAGAAAGAAATCACAATGTAACCTAAATTGCCTAAAATTCTACACTTGCGTAAGTGTGCTGCGTTTGCGTGTTCTATCATAATTGCGATGCCATAGAACTGAAAATACCCAAAAATTTATCAACAGTCTTACTATGTCTTCACTACAAACCCCAATCAAACAAATTCAATTAAGCAGTCGCCATACACAAATTCAATAATTACGAGTCAGTTAGAAAATAAGGTATTCTTTAGCTTTTAAAACTGCTTTTTCCTTTCCATTTTCAAAATCTCTTAAAACATTTCCTTACGAAAGGGCCGCAGTACGACGTACTGGGAACTATATCTGACTAGTGCTATTGGGACAAGAAAAAAATCATAAATCTGCATCCCGTGTCCTTATGCATTCTCCAAAGGTCTAAAATAAATACAGACATAAAATTTGAACGCATTTGTCGTATCATGGTATTTTTTGAAAGACGCTTGACACCCAGAATCGTTGTATGTGTCTACAAAGTCTTGCATGAGGGTGAATCATTAACGTAAAGATAGTTTTGACGTCGAATTCGGTCTACGTCAGGGAGAAACTTTTTCACCCCATTTTTTCAATATTTTTATGTATGAGTAAACAATTTGCTTGAAGTCCGTAGTTAAGGTAACAGCTAATGCGAATGATAAGTCGCGTTTTGAAAAAAAAAAAACAAAAAAACTCTTCAGAGAAATCATGTGTTGTTGAAAACAATGATGTTTCACTCTGAGATAATGTTCGTAGCTTTTAATTCTAATTTGATTGTACAGACTGAAGCTTCTAAGGTTTACTGTAAAAATACTGCTGGCACTTATCAATTACTTTTGTTTAGATCAGAGTGAAATCTGATATTTTATACAAATGTCATAAACTGTGTGCATCAGTGCCTCCTCCCAATTGTTGTTTTTTAGTAAAATATCACTGTCATAGATTATGCTAAATTTTCCACCTAGTTGTGTTTGCAGTTTTTCAGGTTGTTTCATGTACTAGTATAACTCATATAAGGATTGGTATTGCACTTTTCTGGTATTCTTTTTGTGAACTGTATTATGTGATATGAAACGGCGCATCATTGCAGCCGATAGGAAAGACCTGGGACTAACCGACCGATATCATTTTATCAATATAAATGGTTTTGAATACCACTTTTTTTTTCATATATATGAATACCAAAGTAATTACTATATGATGAAAATAGTGTAAACCATTATTATTAGAGTCTGACATTAGAACCATCAAGTTTTAAATTTTTCATAGGTAAAAGAGAATAAATCCGAGAAGCAATCAAATAACGCATTGTATAGATAGAAAACAGGAATCTGTAAACACGGAGAAGTATTTTTAAATTTTCATGCTTCACGAGACTGCAAAACAACCTTCCAATTCCGAATTCGACGCAAGAAGTAGGAACAGGTTTTGTAAATGTGTGTTGATTACTGAATACGAGCATGCTCGAATGTGTGCAAAAAGACCGATGCTGAATAACACATTTGTCATTTTTCTTCGAAGTCATAACTGAAGGTCAAGCAACAGCTTGAATGGCAATAAAAATACTTTAAGCATTTATTGTGGGCGTGACCTTTTCCATAAGCCCTTCATTGTCATTTTAGAGACTATTTTTCATGAGTCTGTACCATAAACTGCTATTTCACATTGTGTAACGTTAGCAGGAATCTACATTCGGTTCTTCTCATCCGTTTTCTTTTTTTTTTTCGCATGTCTTTTTAACTATCGGTATGTTTCTCTCGAAAAAAAACAAGTATTTCATGTCAAGAGGTTTTTCTTTACATGTATGTATTCATGTATTTATGTATACATTTTTAACTTTCCATCGATCACGTGTCTACTTCATAACATAGCACAGATGCCAGAAATGAATAAAACCATTACAGAGGCATATGCATTATTAAAATCGGATTATGGCTAAGTCACGATAATAAAAGTTGAGGTTGACAGGGAACATACTGGTCGGCAATAAACCACGCGCGCACGTGAACGAGTCGATTTAGCCTTTAAATGATAGACTCATACTGACCTTCTTGTTGTTTTAGATAAAATATAGTAGTTTTAACACTTTCCACTTTGCAGATGTACTTCTAGTGCCCATTCATTAGGTGACTGTTTTAAACACATTGAGGCAAATTCAGGTTCGCTCAACGTAATTAATATCTCCGTTTGTCTCTGAGTTACTTGGATTGCGTCTGAAGACAACTTGTAATTGAACACCTATGATCCCTTCCCTTAAAATAATGCTTTCCGAAATACTAGCTAATGAAATTCACTTCACCTAGATACAAAATGTTTTGTTCATTTAAGTACCATTAACATTTCAATGTGGTCAAAAACTAACGCGTTCATGTCTCGGTACAGAGGTTATGTGCACATCGAGGCATTTGCCTTATGACTTCTAGACTAGGGAAACCAAACTTTACTCTCCTGATCATTGAAAAAATGAATGCTTGAATATCCACTAGGTGATTATTTCTCAAGGCAGTCGTGAGACTCTACATAGAAATAGAAATTACAAATCTCAGCTAACAACAGTAAAGAGTGTACTGACCAACAGATATAAAAAATTACAGTTTCACTGTGTCCGTTTTGTGGTGTAGCCTTTGGGCTGAATCAGTCAACTGTATTTCGATGTGCAAAATACAATTTTGGCACGTACATGTATCGATTGATATTCTGAAGTTCCGCCTATATCACCTTAGGCTGCGATCACATAGAACTATACTGTATACGCTATTCAGTATACGCTATACGGGCACGGCGAGTCATATAGGGTAGCACGCGCGCCCTACTCGGTCTTTGGCGCCTATCCTATGGACACGTCCGAGGAAGAAGGCATGTGCAATGAAATTGCAATAAAGTGAGTACAAATGAAACATATTGTTTCTAAATTATCGTATTGTACGCAATAAGTCGTGATAGGGGAAATTCAGAACGCCTGTACTCACGAAATCCAGCTGACACATCCGAACAGGACGGTATACGCTGCACGAAAATCGAACCCGAACGATTCCCACTATTCTATACTATACGCAGGTATACGGCTGTTTAGAATAGTGCCCTCTTATGTGACCCGGTATTATGAGATAACCTTGTTCGATTCAAACTATTCGCGTGCCCTGCATAAACGTACACCGTATACCCGAATAGTATAGTTCTCTGTGATCGCAGCCTTAGAAGCTACTCTTTCGTTTGGATCAATAATGATTGGGCAACGAGCCTTGGGATCCGCAACTGGACTTTATTTCTGCGAGATTGTTCGTCCTAACTATTCTGTATAATGTACATAGTTCCTTAAGTTCATACATGACAGCATATACATCATTCGTCACAACTCGGCAGATTCCGTAACTACATCTAACCTCGTCCATATCAAGGAGGTTTCCATTTTGAAATACAGCCAGTCATATGATCTTATACATGGCAGCTCCCATGTAAATTGCTTGGCAACGATATAAAGAACTACGGCGAACCCCAACTATCCATCTGTCCGTGATTCATGTCAAAAGTTGAATGTACAAAGTATTCGTCGACAGAAATATATTTAGAAAGAATTCGATAGAAAAATGTGATTCATGTTTACTTTCTTAGAGGAGCCTTACAATTAAAAGAACAGTACAACGGCATACTTCCGGCAAAGAAATGTATCTTGTAGGTGCATATCAAGGTACGTGATACAGCCGAGGGACTTGATCAACAGATCACCCCAGGTTTGCTGAATGCATATACATTTGAGCCGCTCTCTTGCAAAAAGGTGTTTAATGCATATACCCATCAAGTCATCATATAATGATAGATCCATAATAGCCTCTTTATTTAACAATCGACTTAATTGGACGTACAGAAAATTGACCAATAGCGAAAAGTTTCGGCTCAGGTCAGCCTGAGCGGACTGCGAAGGCTAACCTGGGTCGATACCTTTCGCAGATGTATTAAGCCCCCTTTTCACAGAGCATGGCTCTTGTATAACGGCTCTGACGGATACTACGACATTTTAAAGAACAAGTCTATATCTTACCATCTATTTACAGCAGCTTTGTTTCCAATATCTATACAAAACAAATAAGAACCTCACAAAAATATACTAGGCTTCAACAAAGTTTGTGGTAAAACGAAAACATTTTTTGTAAGACGCAAAGGGATAATGTGCAAAGTAGAGTGCAAAAATATGCAAGTCTCATTGGCACGACAACAAATGAATTGTGGCACCAGTGATTTATATCAACTTCGCTGCAGTTCAAGTACAACTCTACGTTGATTACACCAAAAGACAACTAAAAACACACCTAGCGAAACATTCTTTGGCCTTTGTTGTTGTATAAATTCCCCTGGTTCCTTAACAGAATGAATAATGAACAATAAACAGTACTAATTATTCATACAGATGACAAGAATACGAAATATTCCCACAAAAGACTCACAAGAAGCAAATATATCTGCCAAACTCATTTACTCTCTTGTGATAGGTAAACGTGAAAGTCTATTCATTTAACATTTAAGAACGAAAGAACGAAAGAAGAAAGGAAGAAAGAAAGAAGGGAGAGTAGCTGCTAACGTGGGTAGTTGGTACTCACTCCAAATGCATTAATTATAGAGTATAAGCTCTGTGAGAATTTTTTTTTTCAGTCTTACGGTAGACCATGTTTGAAAACTTTGTGCTTAAGTAGAAATCTAATTCCGGTAATGCTGATAAATAACGCGTGATAGATTTTAATCACACTTGAAAGCAGCTTCTCCACAAAAAATTACAATTTAATACAAACATAATACTGTAACACTTTTATCATAATCTGTTTTCAGTTTTTGGATAATCAAGTTTAGTGGTGACTTAATTCCAGGCATTTGAACGCATGAAATCCGGAGAACACACGTATTTTAATTAAAATTTTCAGTTTTTGAATTTGTCGAATAAGTTCAATAAGTGTCAAGTCCGCATTAAAGTTTGATGAAACACTTAGAAGTTAGCGTACACTTTGACCAACGCTTATTTTTTTATCCTTAACAACGGTATCTGATGTAAGAGATACAAAGCGAATCTTACGTCAACCCATTACCACACCATCCCGACTTTTAACGATCCTGGTGAAGAAGATTTCTGAAAACATTGTGGGAAAAGGAGAAAATGCTGGTAACCACCATTTTTCTCCTCTTCACACAATATTTTGTACATTTTATGTAAGGCAAATCACGTCATTTACACCACCTTTGTCGTCTGCATATGCTTTCAATTTGGACCAGCCTGAAATTTTGTCGTTTGTTAAATGGTTACGGACTCAAGGCTATATCCTGGACCATTTCAATCCGACGGAAATATTTATTCTACCAACTATCAGCTAAACATGGACACAGCAACTACTTCCCGTCCATCTTAATTTATTTAATAAATAGGCTTTGTTCAACACCAGAATATGTATGAGACCATTTCAATGAATCATTATTCTATGAATGATTTTTTTTAACTTTTAGACATAAGCAATAAATAAGCGAAGCAATGTAAGAAATTGTCCAGAACAGACTGTTGTCTTTTTCCTAAAATACCGATGGCAGAGTTCAAAACCTTGCATGGCAGAGGAAAATGTTAAACCCATTGGATACCATTTAATTCAAAGCACTGACCCACGGCTTTTCTTGTCTTGCAGCAAACACCTTGTAAAACATACTCCTAAAAATAAAGAAACCGATTATTAGTATCGATATCTCTGTTGCCAGAATGTTTTCACAAATTAAACCATACTCAATCTAAGTTATCCTTATTGTACAAAAACGCTGTCAGAGCCATGTGTCTGCAGCAAATTTATTTCAGACAGTAATAAGCTAGAAAAATAGGTGCATATAAAATGGCGCCAACAAAAGCTTAACGTGCATTCTGCGGACATCTTTTGATGTTTAGCTCAAATTTGTAGAACATAGTGAACCCTTAAAGCACCTTTCACGTATAGTTGCCTTTGCAGCCAATGCAGGTCGAGATCAGACTGCACAAAAGGTGCAATCTGATTTTTTATCTACACTGTCCGTTTTGCCGAGACATTCTAGACAAAATACGACATGATATTGCATTTATTTGTCTTATTTCTTGATTTTATATGTCTATTGGATTTATTCGACGCTCTAATGGTTAACTCTTTACCAAACGACAAGAATGTAGACTGGCCCAAATTGAAAGCATTTGCAGACGACAATTGAAATATACATAGTAAAATTAGTGTTGCACTCCCTGTGTTTTTAACGTGTTTAATTTTCTGGCGTGAATGATATGAAATGGGTTGGAAATTAGAATCTGGCTGCTGTATACAAGAACAAAACAAGTCTGTTGTC
Organism: Tridacna gigas; assembly: GCA_945859785.2. NCBI lineage: Eukaryota > Metazoa > Mollusca > Bivalvia > Cardiida > Cardiidae > Tridacna > Tridacna gigas. The sequence goes on along the minus strand of OX244030.2, from coordinate 41,383,572 downwards.
TCTGAAATGGAATGAACTGAGCTATCCCTTAACCTCATGGCAGCAGCTACTGATCGAGCTGTTTCAACCTCTCGTGAGAGGTGTGAGACAAAGACTGCAAGCTGTTTTGCATGCCCCGGGCGGAAGTACGCAATATTGCCTGATTTTGTGTGTCCATTCTCTGCAGGTCACTTTTAACCTGTCGTAAGTTTTGTTTCGACATTAAATTCCCTGTTTTAACCAAACTTAAACGCTTCTCGTTTTTCTTAAATTTGAAAACAACATCTGGGCAAAAGATTCCCACTTACCATGAGGTCAAGGGATACCTCAGTTCAGTTCATTTTATGGGCAAAAGACGAGTCTGTTGGTGTATGCAGCAGCCGAATTCTAATTTCGACTCAATTTTATCTCATTCACGTCAGAAATTCAAACCCGGTAAAAAACACAGGGGGTGCAACACTAATTTTCTTATGTATATGAATCAAATGATGTAAGTTGTCTTTGATAAGGTAGAAAACATTGTGGGAAAAGGAGAAAATGCTGGTTACCAGCATTTTCTCCTTTTCCCACAATGTTTTCAAAAGGCCTCTTCTTCAGAGTCGTTAAAACTCGGGATTGTGTGGTAAAGGGTTAATGCGAAGTGTTCTTTTTCACCTTCATTGTTCGATATTAGGCAAGTCACAAACCTTGACACTAGAATATCGGGAATGTATTTACTGACCGATTATATCGATTATCACATATTTTTACACTCAAAAGGTACCACGTTTACCCATTTTCGTCAGGTAGGACAATGCAAGACAATAAGACAATATGCACGAGCTAGCAACTCCTTTTAGGCTGGAACTGTTTGAAGACAAATTGTTCACAAAGATTGCGTTTACAAGACAAAAAAAAAAACGGTTATATTTCGCTGTAAGTCTATCGGATGGGGTGAAGCACAACAAAAACGATCAAAAGTAACCACAAGGAATCCTAGCAATGCAAACGATGATTCTGTGTATTACAACTGCAATTGGAACTCGTCCAATCATTGAAGGTTGGGCAAAGACATTGTAGAGTTCTAAGCAAGTACAGGTATTGCCTGAATTTGAGTTACAAAGTACTGGAATGGTGATACTTACGTAAAGAGCTCTATTTTTCGGCATTGTTTATGTTTTCCTGGTCCCATATTCACCAACCATTCTTAAGAATGTTGTTTGTCTTTTTCTTCGAGATGTTCTAAATTTGAATGTAACACAACTTCCGACTGGCCAAACCAAATGGTTTAGCCAATCAGAAGTTGTGTTACATTCAAATTTAGAAAATTCTGGTGAATAAGACTGAGAACGTTTTTAAGAATGGTTGGTGATGATGGGCCCTGGTAGTATACAAATGTATAAATAGACGTTAATAACCTGGTCGTATGTGATATGAAACATGTATCAGCAGAACGGGGTGTGATGCGGTTGAAAACAAGAGTCTAAAGAACAAGTTGTTTAACCACATCACACTACATTCGGGAGACAGACTTTTAGTATCATGTCAAAGGATCACTCTACCTCATGATCCAGTCCCCCCCCCCTTTTTTTTTATCACATTGATAATATTACGCAACGACTGGCATAGTATGCCATACGAAGATTCATTAGACCAACCTTTCCAAAGAGCAGGTCATTTCTCTTAGTGGCTTAATTACTGGTAATTATAACAAAGATATACGTACATAAAGATATCTTGCTCATCCCTATTAAACCTAAGCGGACTTGGACAAATTCGAGCAAGCGCCCAGACTCCCTAACCTTTGAAACCATCCACTTTTACGAGACAGACAGACAGACAGAGTATGTCCCAAAATGATTTTTTGCAAAGACCTATTGCTACTTTTACAACATTCAATTCATAAATATTCCTGTTTAACCCTTAATTCATTTGATATCCCGCAATGCTCTGGTAAAACGAGGTTCTATACATCTCTGTGATCCATTATACCAAACAAGTCATAACATAATAATGGATCCATAAAAAGAAAAAACAATAACATTTTTTCTAACAACTGACTGAATCATGCGGTAAATTCATGGTCCTTGGACATGCAGAAACTTGACCGGTGCACGGATTGCGAAGGCTTACCTTCTCAATACTGTATCCAAATGCATTAAATCCCTTTTTCAAAGAGAATATCTCAATGTTTTCAGAGTCATCTGCTGCAAAACTGTTCAGAGGTAAAGGTTTAACAATAATACGACTATACTATAATAATCAAGGTAGTAAACCGATGTTTGAGACTCACTAAATACCTCAAAGTAAGCATATCAAAGTTAATATAATTCACACAGTTATCAAGCTAAGTACACCAAGGTTAGATTGCATAGACTTGATGACTGATCTTAATAATCTCTCTTCCCTCTGGCTACAGTCACAGTCACAAAATACATGTTTGGGTTCACGAAAATTTTTGATATAATCATATTTTTAGGAAAAGATAACAGAAAAACGCCAAAAGCCCATTTGCAAGACCTGACTAAAACATAAAGAATCTCAAATGAGTTTGCTGCGACGAAAAGAGTTCATTTACGTTCTCTGTGAAACTCTAAAAATAAAATATATTTAGAAGCATCTAATCGTCTGATTGCAAAGCACCTTCAAAGAAGCATCTTCTTCTCACACTCTCGAGATTTTATTCTTCCATTTGCTGATAAAAAGCCTAGTTGATAAAAAGCCTATGAAATCTGCAGCCAAGACACGCTTTAGGTTACAGACAAGTTTTAATGGTATTAAAAACATTGCTTCTGAACAAAGTGTAGATCTTTCGTTTCTCTCGGGGAACAAATTGAGTACTCGAGTACTAGTACCTTTTTTCAGTGTCATACTGGACAATAGACCACTGGACAATATCCAACTGCTAAATTTGGCAGGGAGGACAACAGCCCACTGCTTATAAAAGAAGCTTAAAAATCATTTTTTGATCATTATGTTTTCAAAATGTCTTCTGAATGTTTAACTCTTTACAATACACTGCCGATTTAAAACGAACTTGTGGAAGAAGAAATTTTCGAAACATTGTGGAAAAAGAGAAAAATGCTGGCTTTTTTTAAAACATTGTGATAAAAAGAGAAAATGTCAGGGAAAAAGGTACACCGTTGACTGATGAAAACTTGCGACACAATGTTTTCAAAATGTCCTCTGAATGTTTAACTCTTTACAACACATTCCATACTTAAAACGACCTAGGGAAAGACGACTTATGAAAACATCGTGGAAAAAGAAGAAAATGCTGGACCTTTGAAAACATTGTAGCAAAAGGAGAAAATTCTAGGAGAAAAAGTAGTCTGCACTGATGACTGATGAATATTAGTTTTGTACTTTAAACTCATTACTCAACGTCTTAATTAATTGCATAATTATTCATAAAACCGAGCTATTGTCCTATTGGGCTATTGTCCAGTGGGCTATTGTCCTAGAGGGCTATCGTCCTATACCCGTCATATGCGTATAAACTCAACCTCTTTCGACGGTTGAAAATATAATTCACATTTTACCCAGAGGAGTTTTATTCCTGTAAGCTTCCTTATATATTCGGACGGCATAAATTCAAGATCAGGGTCCGTTTTTACTAACCATTCTTAAGAATATTCTTGCTCTTGTTCTTCAAAATTTTCCAAATTTGAAAGTAACACGCCTTCTGATTGGCTAAACCATACGGTTTAGCCAATCAGAAGTTGTGTTATTTTCAAACTTGGAAAATCTTGAAGAATAAGTCTAAGAACGTTCTTAAGAATGGTTGGTGAATACGAACCCAGGCTGCGCATTCTGATTTTGAATTTGCCACGTACGTAAAAGCCTCTGTTTTCAACGAAGGCGCTGAAAAGGTTAAAACATGAATAATAATTTAATGCAACCTCTATCTTGTTCATTACATTATTGGTTTTTTGTAACCAGACAATATACAACGATGCAATTTGTCTGGTGTTCATTTCCGATTGTTTATAGGACATGCTTTATTTTACACCCCGTAAAGCTGTAAACAAAATTCAACACTTCAGTAATTAAGTTTAATTTATAACTCTGTCAAAATTGTAAAAGAGATTTGCATGTAGATTTCGTTTCAATCTCCATCAACTGATAACTCACATTCACATTCAAATATCGACTTTTCATTAATATACAGAACAAATAAAAGTAGAAAACTGGACAGATCTCTTATTTTAGTCTTTATCTTTTTAGAAAATTCTTAATGCATTAGTCACGGAGTAGACTCTATGACAGGGCAATTTGAAATACATTGTGTATCAATCAAATCAATTAATCATGTTTATTGTTCAAATCATACATATACATGATATATGAACAAGGAGACATGATAAAACTATCATACAAAAGATTTACTATTTAAAACAATTGACTATTACATAGATCAGAAACTAAGTCGTTTAACTCATTACAAAACAATTCCATGTTTGAACGATCCGAAAGAGGAAAGTCCTTGGAGACATTGCAGGAAAATGGGAGAAACCTGGTAACCAGCATGTTCGCATTCATTAGACTCTGGCAAAGTAAAAAATTTAATGAGTTCAGTGACTAAATCACTGAATACATGCACTACCATTATATTCATTTCTATTCTGCCCGCTTAAATAAAGCACGTGGAGAAAAATAACCTGCACTCTGCTAATGTTTTACGAAACACGGCGAAAATTTAACAGCTAATATTTGTTCAAACAAAACAATGGCAAAAATAAGTATCCAAATAACAACGTGTTTTCAACGTCATTCAACCCTTAGCGCTGCTAAGGGCGACCCACTGACCTCTTGCGGACAGTGTATATCAAGATCAGACTGCACAGAATGTGCAGTCTGATCTTGAATCTACACTGTCCGATAAGGAGATAATTCCCCTACTCCGATAACTTTAAAATACCAACATTTTGGTTTTTACCATCGACTTGAAAGTTTCATTTAGGATATACAGCAGGAAAAGGGTTAAGTCTGTTTTCCCCTATAAAGGTTTGACATTGAACCAATACTTATGTCAAACTTTTAACAAATAGCGTTCCCATGAAGAATCCTGTTCGTTTTCACAATTGCCAACCTTTGAGTTACAAGAACAATTTGGTTGTATATATAGGCAGCCTGGTCTTGGATATGAGCCATGTTCTGGCAAAAGGGGGCTTAATGCATCTCCCTAATGCCTGACACTAATCAAGCCGTCACATAATTATGGATCCATAATAGCCACTTTTTTAAAACAACTTACTTTATCATCAGGTAGACTGGTTCTTGGACATACAGAAATTTGACCAATAGCGAAAAGTTTCGGCTCAGGTCAGCCTGCGCGGACTGCGCAGGCTGACCTGGGCCGATACTATTCGCAGATGCATGAAGCCCCATTTTCACACAGCATGGCTTATATACCCTGTACTAGGTTTTTAGTAGTATTCGGATCACGACGGCCTTTTAACTGTAATATCTCAGCCTCTGTTAACCGAAGGCAAAATCTGTTTCATTCATTAGGCACTCGAAAGGGTTAACATAATTGGCACTTTGTCAGACCGTTGCCTTTGGTTGTCATAAAGCATACTAAAAGATATTGTAGAAAGCCAAAGGCAGTTATAACGAAAAGCATAATAGTAGTAAACGTTAATACAATAAACATTTGTTATTGCTCGGGAGCGCGATAGCTGATAAATACTTTCTACTCATAAGGCTATTTGGGAAGCTCTTCTGAATAGTGCAGATTCAGATTTGTTTGCATCACAAAGTACATGTACGTTCTGATCTTGGATCTCTTTTACCCTTTATTTGTATGAGAACAAGTTTACAAAAAGGTATTTAAACAGTAATGTCTTTTAAAGGGCTATTTTGAGGACTAAAGGGCTAGGACAGATATCGCCGGGAAAAATACTAGGGTCTTTAAAGTTACATCGATGTCCCTAAATCTCACTCAAAAAAACTTTGGCCTACTGAAAAATTTGCGTGGTACCAACAGGAACCTTGCCCGTGATATCATTATCATTCTTGATGACAGTGCAGAATGTGCAATCTGATCTTTGATCAACACTTACCTTAATTTATCAAAATTTCTAAAGATACCTATATCTCAAATTGCTAGGTTTATCATGTGAAAACACTCTGTGTCTGCATGGGTGTGTTAAAGAATTGGTGAGTATTTGTAACTGATAGAGCATAATATCTTGTTTTGCTGACAGAAACTAGGAAAAACAAAACAAAACAACGCCATTTGTAATGTCATTGATAAGGCACGAATGACACGGATGTGCCAAAAAACGACATAGATGCTTAATCTACTACTCTGGACTGTTCAACATATAGCTAATTGAACCTTTAAAAATTCATTTCTCGCTTACGAACAATCTAGTACTCCTACGAGCCTGAGGAAGACAGCTTTTGAAAACATGATGGGAAAGACAGAAGATGCCGGTAACCAACTTGATACATACACGGAGACTTTTCGGCGAAAATAACTTTGAAATCAAAATATTTGCGATCTTGCTATCAGAGTGAAAGTTTCATCTACTATATCATGCAGTTAAGGGGTTCATTTACTGCTGTCCAATAGAAAGAATAGCTCGGTTTGGTCTGGCTTGTACTGGAGTTTAACGCCATTTTAACAGCTCAGATTATATCATGGCAGTCAGTGACGCATACGTGTGTTTCCTGGCTTTCTCACGCCAGCGCTGACACAATTTTCTTCCCAAAGCCATTGCCTACTTTTATCACATGCATCAGAGGTGAGTGGCGAAAAATCACCGAAAAGAAAGTTTGCCTCAACCGAGTATCGAACTGGCAACCAAGAGTAAGATACGCTATCCACTGAGCTACCGGGCAGGCACAGAGAATAGCTGCTGCTAGTCAAATATTACAGCGAGTATAACTATTATGACTTTAGAGTTTATGTACATGTGCATATGTTTGACTCAAGTTATAAAACCTAATCAAAACAGTGCAAATCCGAGGGTAGAGGGTGGAGGGTGTCGTTGACTGTAGATCCAAGACTAGATTATGAGGTTTGAATGTCTTCTTCCAACCGTATCTTGGATCCAAAGCGCTCAAATTTGCCCTGTGCATAATCAAGATTGACCCGAATTTGAAACCTAACAGTATTTCGGTAGTTCAGTCATATCACAATGGCAGTTGTTATGGATATGGTTAGTATCGGTTGCACCAGCACATGGCTGAGGATCTGCAAAGACACTCTTTCGAAAACCAACCGACTAGAAACGAACCCAAAACCTTCCGATTGCAATTCCATGATTTTCACGAGTGAGCAAAGGAGCACTATTTTAACCGACGAAGAGTATAAACTTCCTTTATGAAGTAATGAGTTAAGTACATCGATTCCAGTGAGGCACCAGTCAATTATTTTCTTCTTAACAGGACTGATAGAACGTGACGGACGTGACGTCCTCTATCAAACCATCGTGCTTCGGGGACCTAATTTTATCGTCCATGCCCGCGAATAGTGTCGAAATTAAGAGATTTCTTCCTTAGAAAGGTCGCTTATTTTTTCTCATTCATTATATACGAGTCGGCACCGTATTGTCTGGAAACGTGAAAAATTGTGACGGTTTAAAAGGAAAACTGTTGCCATTTGCAGTCTACTACACAAAACGGATACTTTAAGAAACTCTTTTTTTTTTTAATTTTCGAACTAGGTGCATGCCTATTTAGGTTAACGTAAAACTCAAATCCAAATTACATACAAGTACCTTTTACGCGGCGTGAATCTAGGTTTCAAATGAACCTCCTTTTTTTTTTTTTAAATCTACACAACTGCATCCTTTACTGCCTGGATGCAGCAAGCGAACCATCCATTTATTACATGGAGATATGGTAAAAACTAAAAAATAGATTATGAAAAATCATAACTACTTTATCATAACTATTTTTCAGTTTTTACCATATCTCCATTTAATAAATGGATGGTTCGCTTGCTGCATCCAGGCAGTAAAGTAAAAAACCAAGGTGAGTTTGAATGAGCCCAAAATGCTCTGTAAGTCGTAATTGCGTCCTAACCATGTGGAAACTGCCCGTGCACAATCATGCAGAATCATTGAAGTGAAACAACAGGAAGTGACAAAATAATCAAAGTACTTCTGATACTCGTAGAGAAATCAAAGCATCTGCGGTACTTCGGAATGTAACAACAAAATTGTTCCAGCACACATCCACCGAACAAAATGTTTGTGACTGAACGAAGTCGAAAGACACAACGTATATGGGTCATGCTCTGTGAAGAATGGGCTTAGTACATTTGCGAAAAGTATCGACCCAGGTCAGCCTGCGCAGTCCGCCCAGGCTCACCTGGCCGAAACTTTTCGCTGTTGGTCAGTTTTCTGCATGTCAAAGGATCAGACTACTTCATGATTCAGTCGGTTGTTAGACAAAATGTACTTTATGATCATGTGATGACTTGCTAGGTATCACGCACCACGGAGATACATTAAGCCTCTTTTGTCAGAGCATGGCTCACATATTCTCATAGAAACTTCTTGCACTTGTCGAAGCTGTTCACGTCTAAGCTGAAATTGGTATGGATATCTTTAACGAAAAATTTGCATTTGTAACACACATGTTTTCCAGCAAAAGATCGTTTTCAAACTGCACAAGCACGTCTGAAATGACAATGCTCTCTTTGTCTCCTAAAAAGATTTTGCTGTAGGCCACCTTGAAAATTATCATGTAAAATATGGAAAATCTGTGTGAATTGAGGTTTGTTACTTGTCAATAAAAATATAGTACAAAAAGAACGCATACGTTTCGATCAATTTTCTTTTAGCCAAAGTGTTCTAGAAGCGATCTGCTGCAATGCTGAAACGTCCCTTGAAGGTAGTAATGTGGTAACCCTTATACTGCTAAATAAATGAAACTTTCAAGTCGATAGTAAAAACTCAAATATTGCTTTTTCAAAGTTTTTGTTTGGTGAAAACATAACTCCTTATCGGAAAATGTAGATCCAAGATCAGACTGCACGTTCTGTGCAGTCTGATCTTCATCTAAAACGTCCGCAAAAGGTCAGTGATTCGCGCTTAGCAGCGTAAGAGTTCATGTAGTCCCCCATCAGTCGAGATCGAAAAGAGAAAGGTGAATCATTTGGCAACAACCGATCATTATCATTTCAGAGGTTAAATCTATAACAGGAAAGTTAAATCTTCTGTCAAAGAGCTGCACAATTTCCGAAGTTGATTCCAGTTTTTCATATTTTGATATCTACTTTTTAGTAGTTTTCAAAGACACGCATGCCTCGCAAAAAGCGCCTTTGAGAGTCTTCACAATCAATCTAAACCCATCGTTAATCAGACAGAAGTTTAATGCTAGCCTCTTCCGTTTTTGCTTCGTCATAACAGTTGTCTTTATGCTCAGAGCTTTTTTTGATATTTTACTCAAAGCTACAGGTATTTTAAGAACTTATATAACCATTGGCACAAAACTAAATCTACAACCATAGGTTTTCATTTGCAGTTAACTTCTGATGATTAAATTAAAGTGATACAAAAAGGAATACCAGGATATACTCGTATATACTTCGAGTTTCTCATTCAAGAATGTATTATTCCGCCCACTCTAAGTTGATTAAAGAGGACCGCGTAGATGAAATCAATTGTCCTGCGAATGATCAGATGATAAAAAAGATCAGGCAATAACCTAAATCTGACCTTTGATGTGCATGTGTACATAAAACAAAGTAATTCGCTCCGAGACAAAAACAGAGTATTTACAATGGCACGATAGTGTTTTTATCATACAGTGACCTCTTAATATTCAGTAAATTTATGACCGTAATTTTCACTTCTCAGAGGATTCTAGGTTCAAATCCTTTTAAATTACCCGCACCTTGGCGCGAAACCTGGGAATGGTTCCAGGACGCCACCACTAAAAGTATTTGCTTTTAAGTTCTTCAACATGTTTAAAAATCGACGTAATTTTTCTAAAAAAAAAAAATGTTTTTCCAAAATTCTCAGTCTGCAGTGAACGTTTTTGTGAAAATCGATATGCTGTTTTTCTAGCCGGTGTCCTCTGGAGAGATTTATACCGAAATCAGCCTGTACGACCGTGTTGCCGGTTATTAGTTTCCTTTCCTCGCAGATACTCATTTCTTTTTTAATACCTTTAATACTCTTTATCTTCACCATTCTCAACTGAGAAACCACTGCTAGATAAAGATTGATTTTGTTAATTATCCTAAACGCAAAGGCTAGATGTACATCTGTGTCATACTCTGTGAAAATATGGTTTAATGCATGTGCAAAAGGTTTCAAACCAAGTCAGTCTGTGCTGTCTTGACAGGCTGGCCCGAGTTGAAACATTTTGCTATTGGTCAATTTTTTGCATGTCAAAGGACCATTCTATCTTATGATTCAGTTGGTCGCAAGACAAAATGGATTTTATGGATCCGTAACTAATAATGATGACTTACCTGGTATAATGCATCACGGAGATGCATTAAACCACCTTTTGACAGAGCGCTGCTCATATACTGTTTCTACATACCGGCTACAGGTTAAGCGGTAGTTCGTTCTTGGATGTAGTGATAATGATGCCAATAATATCACAGCTAATAATTGCATCAAACAATTTCGGCTTCTAACCCTTATCCTGCTAAATAAGTGCAACGAAATTTTCAAGCGGACAGTAAAATCCCAAATACAACTATTTAAAAGGGGAAAAGATATCTTCTTAATTGGACAGTATAGATCCAAGATCAGACTGCACGTTCTGTGCAGTCTGATCTTGATCTACACTGGCTGCAAAAGGTCAGTGAGTCGCGCTTAGCAGCCAAAGGGTGAATCTTGATTCAAACTGTTTTTACAAACATCTTCGTATTTAATATTCCTTTAATCTTACCGAAGAACTAGTTTATGTGATGCGCTTTCTCTTTGCTTATTCGTATTTTTCTTAAACAGCTGCAACACAAAATGTTGCTCTACTTGAGAACAAATAGTGCACATTTTAACCATGGAAATAAAAAAGTGTTTTTGGAGTCCTTCCTCTCCGAAGGACAGAGAAAAGCCATTTCGTCAACCGTGAATTGGAGGCTTGGATTTCTGCATTTTTCACAATGTTTTCTTCCTTTTGTATTAATTTATGTTATTCCCCTCAAGCATTCGGTCTATCATTCTCGTTAAAGGCAGAGTTGCGGCAAAAAACAAACAATGCAGGTGTTACATCGCATTTGAATATTAAATCATACCATCTAAAAGTATGGAAGCAATTGTCAAGTAGACAAACTTTAATTGTACGGTCGGTCCTAGTGTCGCTTATTGAAGGATGAATTTCATAACTAGGTAAAAGTAAACAAAAGATAGAGGGACGTGTTTTGTCCCATTGACCGGAAAGCGCAAAGGACGAGACTATACCTTTCTGTGGTGTCTTACTTATCTGTTCAGCCATAAAGAGCCCATGAAGTAATGCTTGGCATTTTAAAGGTGAAACAATAATTGTGTACTGAAACAATTTATCTCCGCAGTCAGGAACTTGGAATTAAAGAACCAATTTATCAAATCACTGAAGTCTGCAAATAGAACCCGTCACTCAAAAGTCCAAAGCTTCGCGAATTTAGCAAGGATAATAAACATTTTACAGTGCATTATTTCTCTAACATATTTCAGCTTAGTCTCTCTTTCTTACCAAGCCTTTTATTGTAGCAGTGCCTCCATTTGTTCTTTTTCTTTCGTTATAACGTCGTCTATCTTATAGAGGTATAATGTCGACCTGAGACCCAGATAAATGTCTGCGGTGGGGTAAAGGTGTATACAAAAAGGAATCATTTTAAAAGAGTCATAATTCAAAGTTGGAAACTAGAGTGTCGGCAAATCAGAAGAATTAACTAGATGTGAAAATTTCAATAGACAATCACAACGTAGGTTTCAGCGAAGAAATTATGATGATGATATTGCTATTTAACTCTTTACCAAAACAACAAAATCCTTTGACTGGTCCGAAGTAGGAGCATTTGCAGACGAAATCTAAATGTAGCTCAAATAATGAAATTTGTCTCTCAAAGGTAAGAAAACATTGCGGGAAAGGGAGAAAATGCTTTTTATTTTTGTCAGGGTCGTTAAAACTCGGGATTGTGTGGTAAAGAGTTGGGTCCTACCAAACAATAACGTTTTGGACCAGTCTATGTTAAAAGTAGTAGCCGACAACAAATCAAACAAACATGGCTCAAAATGAGAACTCGTCTTTGACAGGACAGAAAACATTGTAAGAAAAGGATAGAACGCTGCCAGCGCTATTCCCTATTTTCACTGTACCGTCATAATTTTGCGAAGGGTCGTGTAAACATGATTATTAGCTGAGAAAAAAAAAAGAGCACTGCATGCAGGTGCCAATGCTCGGCAGCGGAGTACTTGACTTTCAGTGAAAATTCTATGTCAAAATAGGGGCATAACTCATGTCAATAATACTTTGATGGTTTTCTGTCCTTGTTGTAGATATAGGTTCCACTTTTGATAATTAACCCTGAAGCTGCTAATCGCGACCCACTGACCTTTTGCGGATAGTGTAGATCAAGATCAGACTGCACAGAACGTGCAGTCTGATCTCTGATCTACGCTGTCCGATACGGTATTTTCTTTCCGGTGAAATCAACTTTCAAACAGCAATGTTTGGGCTTTTAGTACTGAGGAGAAATTGCCGTTTCATTTATTCAGCAGCTTAGGTGTTAACACATTGTCCAAGTTTGAAGCAAATTTCTATAGTTATAATAGAGATGTTATGAAATGTCAAAGTTTTTGCACGACGACGTAGACGACAATGAAGCAGACGACACCAGGGCTAAGGCAACACCTCCACGTTTTCTTCGAAAACAGCTGTTCTAAAAAAACTTTATGAACTCGCCATCTAAAATTCTATTATTTGCAGGTCTTAAATAAGCAGAGTGAGAAAGATCGTACCCCGGCAAGTTTCTTCTGAATATAATGATTTATGCGTGAACGCTTCTGAATCTTTGTGGGACAGACTCCTGCATGTCACGATCTCATTTTCGTCTGCGCATCGCCTCGCGTTAACTCTTTACCAGACGATAATTTAGACCATGTCCAAATTGATAGCATCAGCAGACGAATTTGTGACTAGAATAATAATGTTTTTCTTTGAAAGGATATGAAAGAAAGCCAAAAGGAAAAAAAAAAAAAAAAAAAAATGCTGGCTACAAGCCTTTTCTTTCTTTCCATACAGAATTTTCAAATCTCCTCTTTTTCAAATTTGTCAAAAAAGGGATTGCTTGATCAAGGCTATCGATTCTTTCATTGATTTATTTTATATGAGCGGTACTCTGGGAAAAGGGAGATTTAGTATATCTCCGAAAAGTATCCGCCCATGTCAGGCTGCACAGTCTGCACAGGCTGACGTGGGTCGAAATGTATTGCTATTGATAGAATTTCTGCAAGGCAAAGGACTACACTGTCATTCTCGTACCTCAGGATTCTACCGGCTTTAACTCTTTACCAAACGACAAAATTTCAGACTAGTCCAAATTGAAAGCATTTGCAGATGACAAACTAAATGTGACTGAAAAATTGAAGTCTGTTTTGGGAAGGGTAGAAAACATCGTGGGAAAAGGAGAAAATGCTGGTTACCAGCATTTTTTCCTTTTCCCACAATGTTTTCAGGGTCCTTAAAAGTCGGGATTGTGTGGTAAAGAGTTAAGAAAAAATGCATCCATGTCATGGGACAACTTGCGTGTTATAATACCTTACGAAGATGCATTAAGCCCTCTTTTTCAAAGAATGGCTCGTATCGCAGTAACTAAATCCATGTCTTACATGTACCTTTCACGACCTCTAATGTCTTCAGCCATGAGCAGCGTGGTTCTCAAATCAGACAGCATATTCTTACAGTCTGATCGTAATGTAGTCTTGCTGACACTCAGTTTATTCTTCAACCTTTTAACACAAATCCCGGGTTTAAAGGACCCTAAAGGAAGAGTTTTTAAAAACGTTTAAAGAGATGGGAAAGCCCTGGTAACCAGAATTTTCTCATTCTCCCACTATGATGTTTTCTAACTTTTCAAAGACAAATTTTACCATTTGAGCCACAATTGATTTTCACTGTGATCTTAAAACATACGTTGAGATTTTCAGATGGAGAAAATGGTGAAACTTTCTTTTTCTTGTATTTTTGTCATAGGGTATGTGTATGTAAGAAAACATTTCTCATTCATTGAGCATTCTAAAGTGTAGAGACTTTGCTTTCATTATCAACTGAGTTAAGATTAACGCTTTACCGAACGAAAAAAAAAATAGATTTGTCCAGTTTGAAAACATTTCCAGTCAGACTATGAAATGCGTCTTTTAAAGCATAGAAAACACTGTGGGAAATTGAGAAAATGTTGGTTACCAGCATTTTCTCCTTTTCCCACATTGTTTGCAAAAAAGCTCTATCTCAGGGTCCATCTACCAAAAGGACTGAAAATTTCAAATAATATGTTGGTGGTTTCAGTTTTTTCTATATAAGTAAATAGATAGATGCTTGAAATAATATTCAAATTACTCGTTTCGAACCTGACACTATTACATCGTGACTCCTACATAAAATCTCGAATATACAATATCGATTTATGGCCGTAGTTTACATTTCAAAAACTTTCACTCTCTCTCTCTCTGTCTGCCCCTCTCTCTGTGTTGGCCTGTCTCGTTCATTCACTCTTTGTCTCCTTGCCTCTATCGCTTTGTTGAGTATGTATATGGAATTATCCTCAGAGCAAGCCAACCAGCAACCTTAGCCGCTTCAGACAATCTGGAGTTACGAAGAAAGCTTTTGAAAAAAACATGCCGGAAAAGGAGAACATGCTGGAAACCAGCATTCTCTCCTTTTCTCACAATGTTTTCTGACCTCCGAGGGACAAATCCTATCATTATAAACAACATTTAAATTGAAAAAGCTGTCAGTTTGGGCAAGTGCATCCACTGCTTTGACATAAAGCACATTGAAAAAGAGAGCTTAGGCAGTGGTGCTATAAAAACCAAATTCTAAAGACTTTCTTTTCTTTGAAATAGGTGAATCATTTTTTAACGAGAAGAACGTTCCAGTGGTATTTTTTGTCGATATCATTAATAATTTTTGTTCCAATTTCTTGCCATGTGATGACAGCCATGAATGATGGAAATCAAAACTCTCTAACAACCCCGAGATTCAGTTAATTCGATTCGAGTCAGATATATAGGATCTGACATGAGTGGGTGTTTGAGATAAAACTTTTTTTAAACGAGTCTACGAAATATGTTATTAACAAAGCCTTTTTACCTTTTAACATCTTTTGTGAATAAGTTTTATAAAAAAAAATTACCTCAAAAGCCAACGGATGATTATTTTTATCACACAACAGTTTATGTATGTTAAAAATTACAGTTCATGACGTGTTAATACAGGATTTGTGAGTCTTTGACATGTGTACACAACAGACAAAAATTCGCTGAAAAGAAATTTGCGTATGTTTTTACATCTAAAGATGCTAAAATTTGCAGCTTTGTCATCAGTTTTGACATTTAATTGCACACAGGAGTCTGGGTCAACAATGTAATAGAAATTAGGCGTATGATTACAGAGCATTGACCAAATACGGCACTATTTTCTTATCTCAAAATTTATGTCAGACAAGAAAATTCGGACAGGCTGTATTGCATTGAAAACAAGGAGAGTTATTTGACAAATTTGTTTTGTGTTGTTATTGTAATCGCTACTTAAGCCTCTTCTTAAATTAATCGCGAGAGTCATGCATAAGTGATCTTGACATTTCAAGATTCGGGAAGAAGCCAGTTTAAGGAACTTAACTTTTTACTAGAAAGCACAATTTTAGATTTGTCCAAAATCAAAGCATTTGCAGACACTTATGAAATACATTTCAAAGTTGAGTTTTGTCCTTGAATGGTTAGGAAACATCGTGGAAAAGGAGATAATGCTGGTTACTAACACTGTCTCCATTTCCTACGATGTTTTCGAGAGTCTTCTGCTTTGAAGTAGTAAAACACGGGCTTCTTTTATAAAGAGTTAAAGACGGTTTGGGTCACATATCTCACAAAAAGATAAGGCTGCATTGTGCGATGTAAGACAGGTTTGAACAAAATTATAAGCAAATAATTGGTCATCAAAACCAAAGATACATCTATACTCGTTTTCAGCCAGTTTCAACCCATTCATCTTTATTTTATCAAACGATGATCATTCTTGTGCTGCCAATGCAAATGCTGCCCTTGGCGGTTGCAAGGTTGCATAGATTACGACCGATAAAAAATGCATTTCATTTAATTCTTCAAAGAAATCACTATTGTGACGTTTCCAGTTTAAAATTGAAGATTTCCGATATTTGTATTTAGTCCTTACACAAAATATTTCGGTAATATGTTTACACATCTAACAAAATTTTGAACCATTCTACAGTCTGTCAAAATTTTACAGCGTCTTTTCTCTCTGGCTGTAAGGATATATGAGCCATGCTATGGCAAAAAGGGGCTTAACGCATCTCCGCGATCCATGATACCAAGCAAATCATCACATAATTAGGGACCCATAAAATCCATGTTGCATAACAACCGACTGTATCATAAGGTAGACTGGTCCTTAGACATACAGAAAATTTGCCAGTAGCGAAATGTTTTGGCCCAGGTCAGCCTGTGCGGACTGTGCAAGCTGACCTTGGTCGATACTTTCGCAGATGCATTAAGCCCCCTTTTCACAGAGCATGGCTCATATCTTTCAGAGGAAAGTAAGCCTACAGACTGATAATGATCAAACACCCCTGTCCAGAGATATCCGGGAATTGCTATGGCGTTTGACTTGTCGGCTTGCCTAGCCCAATAGCTCAGTCGGTAAAGCACAGGAAGAGCATTCCAGGGTCTGCAAGTTTGATTCCAAGTTCATCAAAACACTCTCCGAGAATTGTTGATAGTTATTGCAACATATTCATTCTCTCTCATTGCTTGAAACTGTTGCGACCATGTTTATGTGGGACAGTAGCCTAAAGCTTGGAAAGAGTGTGGTGCAAAGACCTGTGAACGATGTATCCAAAACTCTGTCGGAGGTAAAGTGAAAGTCAGTGCGATATGAATCATTCCTCAGCATCAGCCATACTCTGGCAAAAAGGGCTTAGTGCACCTTCGTGATCCATGATACCAAGCAAGTCATCACATTATTATGGATTTTGCCAAGCATCCGACTGAATCATAGGATAAACTGTGCCTTTGACATACAGAATATTGACCTGCAGCAAAAATGTTCGGGCCGGGTCAGCCGCCGCAGACTGACAGGTTGACGTTGGTCGATACTTTTGCAGATGAATCAGGGCCCCTTTTCACAGAGTATTGGTCACACATTTTCAACATCGTACGTGCGGTAACTCCAGGAACGCATAAAATTGTGCACTCTCTGCGTGACATGATTGAAATAGTGTTGAAAACGGTGTCAAACATAAAATATACGAATATATCGCGACCAAAAATGTATATATAATTTCTAATATGAAGTGGAGTTACCGATCAAGACATTTACAATATACAACTCATATCCCTCTTCAATTCGGCTGTTGCAATGTTACTCAGGAAAAGACAAAAAAACATATACAACTTTTCGGTGTATCCGTAATGTACAAAGAACCGAGTATCTGTTAATGCCATACAACAGGAGTTGCAAGTCTTGCAAAACTGTTCATTAAGTGTTCCGGTTTCCATTACGCTTGGAATTGTTTAACCAATTATCTAGACCGAACTAATTCTAAAGCAATTAATCATAAGTGAACAGCTCTAAAAACATTGTAACGGAATATCCCCGAGCTGAAGATAAACCCTTAGGTTGCTGAGCGCGACTCACTGACCTTTTGCGGACAGCGTAGATCAAGATCGGACTGCACAGAACGATGGAGAAATATTTCTCCTCCCAAAATACCTTTGAAATAGGAAACGTTGGGTTTTTACTTTCGGCTTGAAAGTTTAATTTCTTTCATTAAGCATGATAAGGGTTAACACTTCATCCAACCAAACATAACTCTTTGCCGGTCAGTTTGAACCACCTACAAATGAGCCATGCTATGGCAAAAGGGGGCTTAATGCATCTCCGTGATCCATGATACCAAGCAAGTCATTGCATAATTGTGGATCCATAAATACATTTTTTTTTTTGTATAACAACCAATAGAATCATTAGGTAGACTGGTTCTTTGACATACAGAAAATTGACTGATAGCGAAAAGTTTTGGTCCAGATCAGCCTGCGCGGACTGCGCAGGCTGACCTGTGTCAATACTTTTTGCAGATACATTCAGCCCCCCCCCCCCCCCTTTTACAGAGCGCGGCTCAAATGTTTATTTCATTAAGATATATGGCCCGCAACGTGCGAACTGAGACCTTCTGACATTTACGTAAAGTGTCGTCTCGGATTAGCCTGCGCAGTCCGCGCAGGCTAATCCGAGACGGCTCTTTACGACTACATAACATTTTGTAATACAGTAGACTTTCTTGAAACAGAAAATTACATAAGAACGGAAAGTCTCGTCTTGGATTGGTCAATACGGACTGCACAGGCTGATCTGGGACGACACACTTACGCATATGTCCGAAGGCCCCTTTTTTCTGTGTTGCACGCCATATAGCATTAAAAGGGTTGTCGTTACCAATATGTCTGTTCTTTTCTTACTAGAATATTTATAAATTATTCAAAGCAATATCTATATTAATGCAGTTATTCCGATGATCAGTATCATAATTCAATTGGTATTTGGCTAGCCATGACTAAGACCAATGCGCATACATGTTATATAACTACACATGTACATAATCTAACAAATTCGAATCTCAAATGAGACATCATGATAGGAAACGGATAGTGCTATCTCTTCTAAGGCTACGAATCACGATTCAAAGCGCTTTTGAAAAGATCGGGGTCCGTATTCACCAACCAGTCTTGAGAAAATTCTTAGTCTTATTCTCCAACATTTTCTGGATTTGAAAGTAACACAACTTCTGATTGGCTAAACTATTTGGTTCAGCCAATCAGACGTTGTGTTACTTTCAAATTTGGACAATCTTGGAGAGTAAGACCAAGAATATTCTTAGGAATGGTTGGTGAATACCAATCTTTGGTAGATTATCTCTTAAATTAAACACACGCTAACATTCTAGGCAGTCTGGTCTTGATGTACATTATTCGCAAATGAGACTAAATCTGTGATTGCTATTTTAATGTAATTATTTTTAGCACCTTTCCATTCCTGTGAAATACATGAGATTCTATGTCGTTCTATGTCGGGTGGGGGTGGGGGAAGAGGATCGGCAGTATCAGGCCTTGTGTAATTCAACTCTGTACGTATCACGCACACACGTTTTAAAAGTTATTGCTATATAGTTATCTGCGAGGTCAAAATTTTCTACTGTTCCATCCTTTATCCAACCTAATGCTGATCAAGTTTCAGAAAACTGGCACCTCTTGTGGCTCATTCTAGCCTATATAACGTGTAATCGATATAGAATAAATAAACGTGTTTGAACTAAACCTAAACCTTATACTATTAGGAAAATCATCTGTCGAGATCTAATGTAAACAGTGTGCACGAATGGCCAATTAGATGTAGAATGAACAATTCTGATCATGTTGGTTTTTGAGCATGTTTTTTTTTTGGGGGGGAGGGGGGGCGCAGAAAACTGGTCAAGAACAAAATTTGAAATAATTTCTTGCCAGTATAGAAGTATTATCATACTTGGGACTCTGTAAGTACATGTATGTACTATAACTCAGTTGCTCTCTTATAAATTAATTCGACGTTTTTAGAGTACATCTCCACTATAACTGATGTTATCGCCATTGGCAGATGAAAGAGCCAAATAGCGGACGACAAGCTATCACAAAAGAAACGTGAACAATCAACTATAAAGCATCTAATGGTTGAACATGATGTCCTCTCAAAGCATTAGTATTTTAAACTTTGATTGTAATCCCTATTTTAGACGGGCGTTGTCAAGTCTACGCCATACTAATTTCTTTAAGCAGGTAATAAGCTAAATATATAATAAATATATGACGAAATATGTGAGAGACATCGGGCCCATGCATGCCCCTCTCATCCTTCAGGTACATAATTGACGTAACCGCTTTGTTGCTCGTTTAAGAAACAAAAAACGTGTAACACTCGTCCATACTGAAAGCATTTACAGACTGCAAATTAAACATGGATCAAATATGATGGAAGTTGTCCTAAAGGGTGGGGAAAAGCAAACACAGAATTAGTTGTAATTGGCTTTTCATGCTTCCTAAGAAATATTGTTCATTAGCTCTTTAAGATTCGCATAATGAGTCTGTAAATCTGAAGTGTTAGTTTAACAGCATGCATGTCATTCAGTGCGTTCTAAAAATATCAAGGGCACATATGCAACTCTCAAAGAGATAAACTACATTCGCTATCTGACGCCCTCATATTTCCGAAAGTTCCATAAAGTTAAGGGACAGGTTCGAACAGGAGTTTTTGTGACTTAATCAACGCAGCTTCATTCAGCTGATTGGCTTTATTTGTGATTAATTAATTTCAGTATATTTTGAAAATTAGTAAAAAACAAAGTGACCTTTAAGTGACCGCGTGTTTTCTGATATGATCACTGCTGAGATACCATTAATTAATATACGAAACCCTGTCAACGCCATAGGTAAAAAATAGTGCCTTTAACGGACGGCATAGATCAAGATCAGACAGCACAGAACGAACAGTGTAGTCTATATTTGTCTGTCGTTTGGTTAATATACTTGGTACTGAAAGAGTTAATTAACACATAACATCCTGTGGAAGGTTCGTATCAGCCAAACAGCACTACAACTGTCAGTTTCATGTATATTGGAGTCTGTGGACAGCGTTTCAAAGGTATATTTTTCCCTTAGACAGCGAGATAAATGTCAAGGACATTCAGGCAAAAGAAAAGATATCCTCTCGTTGCTTATTCAAAGCTACCTTGGCCAAAATATCTTATGCTATATCGAAATATGTAGACCCAAGACCAGATTTCGTCCTAAAAATCTGAAGATTTTAATTGTGTATCTATCGCTTACAATAAAGCACCTAACAGGATTTTTGAAAAATGTCTTTCAAACTTTGGTTTTCCCGGGATTTATGTTGGCTACACTTTCTCAACATGTACAGAACCTTGCATGGCATCGTTGACAAATAATTTCAAAAATATCGACCATAGTACAGATTTATCCGCAATTTTTGTATAGTCTAATGTTGATCCGGTCTGTTTGCAATATTACTTTAACAAACCAAAACATTTAAACAGTTATGTAGCAACGCAAAGGCAGCGACACGGCGGTAGCACAAAGATTCTTTGAACAATGCTATATTGTTTTTCAATATTCTGTTTAGGACTGAATCAATTTTTATAAGGTGTTTTTCAACATACTTTTGCACGAGTTCAAACAAATATGGCAACTAGTACAAAGTTATAAATCCTATATGGTGCTGACTCAGGTAATCGTAAACTATAAAAGAGGGGTTTGAAGATCTAAATACGTTTGTCTCCTACCTGGAAATTAGCACATCCTAGGCCAAAGATCTGGGCTGTTTTGCCAAAACAGGTTCATGTTGAGGTTTTAACCATATCAAAATTTTATTTCAGTCATTGAAAGACGAAAGTTCATACCTTTTCCCCCTGGATTATTCTTATACATTTGGTGACCATTTATTTTGCCCTATGATCTCCTGGTGCAGAGAGTCGCTATACCGCCGCAGATTCAATATCAAACTTTGTCAGAACCAATATAAGTTAGCTGCTCGGAAAATTTTAAGTTTTCACCTCTAGTAAGGAGCTTGGAAAACCATCCAAAACGGCGCCTGCGATCTATTAATGCATATCCTAAAGGTCACGTACAGGAAACACAAACCCGTAATTATTTGTATTTCGACATCGAATCGACATTGAGACACCGAGTTTCGTCTTAGTTAAGTGACTTAACCTGTAAAAGTTTGAATCAGATTACTCATTTGATATTTTCTTTTTTTTTTTTATAATTCCATTGTCCATACATATTTCAAGAGCTGAAAAACTATTGTTTAATTATGGTGAAGCCCTGTCACTATATATGGTTTGCTAACATCTTTCTCTCATCTGATAGAGCTAAACAGGTGGTTAACTGTATTGCCAGGTGGTAAAAACGTTTTGTCACCTTATCTTCGTTGAAAACATAAACACTATAAGGAAAATATTACCAACATTTGCGTTCAGTTTGCCCAAAGACATTTAAAAATCATTTGTTCTGTTTTAAAATGTCGTAATGTTACAAAAGACATCGTTCTGAAAACATGTTACTATGATTTATCAATACGTTATATATATAAGCAAACAACCGAAAACAAAACCAATAAACATCTTCAATAAGCCCTTAAAGCGCCTTTCACTACTATAGTTGCCTTTGCAGCCAATATAGATCAAGCTCAGACTTCACAAAACATGTAGTCTGATATTTGATCTACACTGTCCGCTTTGCCTAGACATTCTGTGAAAAAGCAACCTGAAAATTATTCTTATTTTGATCTAATTTCTAGACAGAAAACGCCCATGTCATTTATTCGACGCCCAAACTGTTAACTCTAAAGGTTTTGAGATGACTATATGCATGTCAATTTGTCATAATACGTTCTTGTCTAATGGTAAATGTCACATTTCGCTGTTAAACAAAGTTGTTATGTACTAGACCTTTTAGGCACGGTGCATACGTTAAAACACATCCCTTCAACGCCTACAGCTATATGGGAAATTAAGGTTGCTTGTGCGCATGTCATTCAAGATCAGATAGCACAGGGCGTGCAGCCTGACCTTTGATCTATACCTTCCGATATTTTGAGAGATAATCCGATTGCAAAAGAAACGAGTTGTGCTTTGTCAAAAAGGTGGTTTAATGCATGCATAGGAAAAGAGCGTCGATCAAGGCCCTTCTGCGCCGTCTATGGAGGCTGACCTAGTTCGAAACTTTCTGCTAAAAGTAAATTTTGTGCATTTTCAAGGACCACCCTACCTCAATATTCTGTCGGTTGTTAGACAAAATGGATTTCATGAATCCATAATTATGTAATGACTTCCTTGGTATTATCAATTACGTAGATATATCAAACCCCTTTTTCCTAGGGTGAAGCTCAAATATGGGGGTCTTTTCTACTTTAAGAACATATCCATTGCACACTGGCATGAAACTTAAAGGCTTTTTATATAATGTTCTAACTTGTATATCTGATACGTTTCTGGGGACAGCCAGGCAAAATTTTACGAACAAAACTTTGATAATAAGTTAGTCGATCAATTTAGGAGCTCCTCGTTTTTAGCTCCACTGGCCGAAGGCCAGCGGGCTTATGTCATGGCCCGGTGTCCGTCGTGCGTCCGTGCGTCCGTCCGTCCGTCCGTCCGTCCGTCCGTGCGTTAACTTTTATTTCAAACATCTTCTTCTCTGAAACTACCCATCCAATTTTCATGAAACTTCACAGAAATGATCCTGCCATGGTCCTCTTCAGAATTTCTTGAAAGAATTTGATTCCTTCAAAAACTCTGGTTGCCATGGCAACAAAACTGAAAAATATTGGAAATCTTTAAAAATCTTCTTGTCTGAAACCATAAGGCAGAGGGCTACCAAATTTGGCATGTAGCTTTATGTAGTAGACCTCTATCAAGTTTCTTCAAATTATAGCCCTGGGGTCAAAATTGGCTCTGCCCCAGGGGTCACAAGTTTTACATAGGTTTATATAGAGAAAACTTTAAAAATCTTCCTCTACCTAGCCATAAGGCCTAGAGCTACCAAATTTTGCATGTTGCTATATCTAGTGGGCCTCTACCAAGCAGGCCAAAATTTTAGCCCTGGGGTCAAAATTGGCCCCGCCCCAGGGGTCACAAGTTTTACATAGGCTTATATAGAGAAAACTTTAAAAATCTTCCTCTACCTAGCCATAGGGCCTAGAGCTACCAAATTTTGCATGTTGCTATGTCTAGTGGGCCTCTACCAAGCGGGCCAAAATTTTAGCCCTGGAGTCAAAATTGGCCCCGCCGCTGGGGTGACAAGTTTTACATGGGCTTACATAGTGACAAGTTAAGAAATCTTCCTGTTTTGATTTTTTTTTTTTTTTTTCTGAAATTAGCCTTGCATCAGGGGTCTTATGTTTTGCAGAGGCTTCATATGGACAAAACTTGAAAATCACCATATTTATAACCATACAGCATAGACTTGTATTATTTTGGCATGTGGCTTTATCTTGTGGACCTCTACCAGGGTTCAAGTAATTATAGCTCTTGGATCAAAAATGGCTTTGCCTTGCGGGTCTCAACTTTCACATGGGCTTTTACAGAGAAAACTTTGTAAGTCTTCATTTTGAAACCATTTGGCTCAGAATTGAAATGTTTAGTATTTATGGTTTATATTTATAAGCCAGTGGAGCGATACAGGGCCATCATGGCCCTCTTGTTAGCATTTTACCATTCATCATCGTGTTTTCAAATGATTAAGTTTCAAGAAGTGTCAAAAGTGGATTTCAATGAAAAGAGAAAGAAATGATGAAATATTAGCTCTGAAATTATATGACACAATTACAGCCCAAAAATCTGTTTGAGATAATATCAGAAGGCACACAAACTTATTCAATTTCAAAGTTTAGAGCGTAGTACCTGACAAATTTCTGGCTATAGTCATCTTCGTCAGCCAAGGTGACGATCACTACTAGGATCTTACCCCTTGGCTGACCGAGTAGAAATTTGTTAGCACGACGACGCGCCACCTACTGGATTTTGATCGTTATCACCTCTAGATTTACGTTATCGAAAACCAATCAAACGTCGCGTAATATAACTCTTTTGGCATTTCGTTGACTATGGCCAAAGACTTTTTTACCTTTCTATGATCTGTTAAGCGCTTCGGTGTTGTTGTTTTAACAGGGGTCCTTGACCATTGGCTACTAAGGTTTGGTCCAATTATAATTTGTTC
The DNA here is from genome assembly GCA_945859785.2 of Tridacna gigas. NCBI lineage: Eukaryota > Metazoa > Mollusca > Bivalvia > Cardiida > Cardiidae > Tridacna > Tridacna gigas. The sequence goes on along the minus strand of OX244030.2, from coordinate 41,358,661 downwards.
AGCATGCTTTCTCAGTAATTCGCCATCAATTGACTGCTTTTCAGGTCGCAAACTTGACGAACGATTTATCAAGTCTATGGTGGCATATTTCTGCCGCGAGATACGAGATAGCTATCGTGATAATTTTAGAAAACTTTCACGATAATTCGAAGTTTCCAGGAAATTTTATCAAGATAGTGAAAAGTTTTCTGAAAAAAATATCAAGATAAACTTTGTTATCTAGAAAATTTTATGTTGATTATTTCTCATTCGTGCACGAAGCTGACATCGAGGTAAAATTATCACGGTAGTTCTAGCCGTTTCTCGATATCTATAAATAGAAAAATCACCATTTGGATGAACTCGGAAGTTTTTGACTGTACAGGAGACAAAGATGATCCGAAACCATATCTAATTATAGATACCGTGAATGTCAGTTGTGGGCACGAGCGTAAAAAAAAATCCTGATAACAGTTAGAAATTTCGCGATATTTCTATCGTGAAACTTTTTGTTGTCTAGATAATATTTCCAGGAAAGTTTGTTTTATCGCGATAGTTCTCTAAAAGTATCATGATAGCTATCTCGTATCTCGTGGCAGAAATATGCCACCATACAAGTCAAAATCTATTTTCGAAATCTTGTTAGATTTGGCGACGCAAAAGCCACACACACGTACTTTGACAGTCCATCATCTGGTGTTGGGATGTACTCTAAAACTTCATTTAATTGATTTGTGACAGTGAATGTTGAAGAAAATATTGTTCGTCTGTATTTTCCTTGTTATAATTCCCTGCATATCCGACAACTTTCTCCTGTGGTCATTTTTATTTACGTTCTGCTGATGTTGGATAGCAAATGTAACGCACTATTTGGTTGGTGCTTTCAGTCGTGACTGCAACCAATGATTACACGTATAGCGAGGCTAACAAATTTCAACTCGATCAGCCAAGGGGTAAGATCCACGTAGTGATCGTCACCTTGGCTTGCGAAGATGGGCTGTAGTATATTACCTACTTTTACCTAATCAAAACTAGAACCTCGGTATTCTATGTTATTGTTTTCGTGTGTGAAATGAAATTGTGTAGATTTAATCTGTCCAAAGTGAATATACCCGGTATCGCTATTCTTTTTTTCCATGCACAAAATGTAACAGATGGATTAAAAAGTTAGGTCTTTTCCAGATAATACCGTGTTTTAACGATCAAGATGAATATTCCTTTTGTAAACCTCGTGGGAAAAGGAGAATATTCAGGTATCCATCATTTTCTTTTTTTTTTTAAAACAATGTTTTCGACATATCCAAGGCCTATTTCAATTTATTTTTGAGTCACATTTTATTTTATTTTCTTCAAATTCTTTCACCTTGGACAAGTCTTAAATTGTGTTGTTGTGGAAATGAAATACAAGACTAAAGGAGCAGATGTAGTTTGATGCACAATACAAACTCTGACATACACTGTGAAATCATACAGCGCTGCATTTGTGGAATAACTTCATTTACTCTATTCAGATAGCTCTGCTAAAATTGCTTGGCTCTCAGTACTTTAAGTACCTTGATTTTTTTTTTTTTTTTTTGCAGAAAGTACTTTCTGACACAAATCTAAACCAGATTATTGAAAAAGAAATAGTGTAAAGCACGGATATTCAAGTTGAAATCAAGCTCCATGTAACTCAACGAATAAATGTGAACTTCTGACAAAAGGAGTACTTGGTCGATCTGACATGGCGTACTGCAAGTCGACGTTTTTTGTCCAAAAAAATCGTCTGATGAAGATGCGGTGTCCAGTAAAATATTAGTTCGATGTGTTGATGCGACAGTGTAGATTTTAATTGCTTCGTCTTTAATTACATACAAAGAAATCAATGATTTTCAAACAGTTTTCTTTATTTCTTTTAACTTTCGGCGTGCCTCTTTGATTAATATACAATAGATAAAAGTGAAGTGCATTTCCTTGCTATCTCGCATTTGCATGTTTATGTCTGTCCCTACATAATATATCTGGCGTTATTTAACATTTCATACTCACGATCATAATTATCAGTAAGTGAAAATCGTTAGCTTCTGAAGACGCAGAAGAAAAGTGATGACCGTGAGTACTAGGGGACAAGTATAGATGGATAGATTGGATTACTTTTACAAAAATCCTTACACTGAGCTGAAAAGTTATACATGTCATTAATAAACAAGTGCGTGCGAGAGAGATATACAGAGACAGAGATAGATACATTTATTTGACGTTGTTATCATCAGTACTAAGCAACTTAATGATGGCAGTATCCATGACTTCGTCAGCTACATGCACGAAATTTTAACTCTTAGGGCGCCGAGAATAACCTAACGGACTTTTTTAGTCGTAAAATAAGACCCAAAAAAGTGCAATTTCCAGCATGCTTGTGTCCAGAATAAAAGTGTGGATCAAAGATCAGACTGCACGTCAAGTGCAGTCTGATCTTGATCCACACTGACTGCAATGGGGAATCCAGGCTACAGATCCTAAGCCTATACCCCTTAGGATATACATGTACATATGAAATAAGATCTCGTAATATTTTATGTCTATTGTTGCTAATTTTTTGTGACTATGTACAACTGTGTACTTGTCTCGAAATAAATTTATGTTCTATTCTACATATGACAGAGATATATATAAAGAAAGAAAAGAAGTCAGAAACGAAGTAATCACATCGAGAGTAATCGAATAGAGCATGCTGATATCACCAATTCTTGCACAAGGCGCTCACACCCTTGCATAGTCTGGTACCCCGCCGCACTACAAAAGTACGTCAGGCAAAGTGCCAATCTCCGGGCAGAGTTGTCGTTCGTTACTCTCACCATGCATCTCTGCAACAGGCTAAATGAAAGAATCTTGTCAAACCGAGGAAAACATGTTTTGATACTGCATAACTGTTTCATGTGTAACACAATAAAGTAGACAAAGGAAAAATGATTCCGGATACATTATAGGTGCATTCAAACTGATGAATTTAACTGTATACAATGGAACTATTTTTTCAAGCTTCTTTACTGATCAGAATCTTACGCCAATTGTAAAAAAAAAACAATCGATTGGTCTTTCTTTCACCGGCGTTTGTGTCGCCATTTTGAGTTATGGCCATGTGACGAAAATATCACGTGATGACGGACTACTTTCTGAGCCAACTACAGAGGTTAATGGGAATGATCCGTAGCGCAAGAGAGTGGCAAAGTGCAATAATGGCGGCTCCCGTTGGTAATATGCAGAAGAGACGGGATATTGTTATTTCACATGATCAAATCGGATCATAGGCTGAATTTAAAACAGATCGCATGCAATAAAGTGATAGCAGTGAGGTTTTCTACATGTCCTTCTTATTTAGTGAGCAAAAACTACATATCAGAAATACTTCAAGTGTCCGAAATGTCAATGGTCCTATATAACGTCCGAAAACAGGGCTACTTTTAAAATGATTCATAGTCGGATTTATATTTAAACCATACCCCAACAGCACGTTTTTGATTCGGTAATGTATTTTTTGTATAAGATTGGTCTCATTTTATTAACTGATCAAACTGGATCACATGAAATTCGGAAAAACCGGGAATTATATAATGCTACACTTAAGTACACCTAGGAGGCCGCCATTATTGCGCTTTGCCTGACCCGATAACGTAGGGGTAGGGGCAGGTAATCCATACTAACCCTTGCAGAGAGGCTTGGGATAATTATAGGATCCTTTTTTAATTAATCCCTAGACGATGTCAGATGAATATAATGACAACTTTAAGAAGAAAAGTAGTCAAAATGTTGAAACCAATGCTACTTTTCTGCCATTTTTCTTAAAATCTTTGACAGTGCTGATCCAAGATCAGACTACATGTTTTATGCAGATTTGATCTTGAATTACATGTACGCTGTCCATAAAATCGGTGTACATGTGTACTTGCGCCAAACGTTTTATTCGTAAATACATTGTCGGCAATATCGACCCCTTCATCATATCACCAGTTTTACGATACTTTTATGGCCAATCTTAGATAGATAACCAAGATTATCATTAACCTTTCACCAGACAACAAAATTTTGGACTCACCCGTATTGAAAACATTTGAAATAAATAAATAGATAAATAAGTAAATAATAATAATAAAGGTGGACCAAATGAAAGAGTTTGTCATTGAACAACTAGAAAATATCGGGGAAATAGGAGAAATGCAGGTTACCAGCATTTTCCCATTTGCCCACAATGTTTTCGAAAGCGTTTTTCCTCATGGCTGTCCATTCTCGGGATTGCTTGGTGGCGATTTTATGAGGCCAAGAAAATTTAAACGTGATGCCTTTCCCACATTCTCATACTGTCAAGGGTTCAACTTGTTAAACTTTTTTATTTCATTTTAAAAGTTCGTCACAGTGACATATTAACTTATACCGGAAAAACCTAAGTGTAAATTATTCATGGTTTCAATCAGTTTAATATATTCTCCCCAGATTAGGTAGAAAATGAACTGTGACAGTCTGTTTAAAGTACATTGCTATTCTATTTTATTGTGATAACATGTAGAAATGTTTCAAATAAAACTAAATCCTGTCAAGAAAATGTTTCTATGCTTTTATCTTAAATATTAAAACAAGGGGTACATACATTCCACTGACATATGAACAGTAGGGCTCTACATAGACATTACTAGAACATATTAGCCATGCTCTGTGAAAAGGGGACTTAATGCATCTGCAAAAAGTTTTGACCCAGGTCAGCTGCGCAGTTCGCGCAGGCTCATCTGGGTAAAAATCTTTTGCTTTTGGTCAATTTTCTGCATGTCCAAGGACTAGTCTACTCCAAAATGGATTTATGGATCTCTAATTATATGATGACTTGCTTGGTATCATGCATCACGGATATACATTTATTCCCCTTTTGTCAGAGCATGGCTTATACAGCTTTGACCTATCAAGTCAATGATAAAATGGAGAATTCTAACTCAACAAATGAAACCATAGTAATTATGAGGCCTGTAAATGCTGCTGACGGAGACCCGAATTCTTTGAAATACGAAAATTGTAGATACTGTGCAAAGTAGTAATTATATTTTTTGTTGTCTGCCTGAAACGTTGAACTCAGGATACCGATGTTCTCTTCTTATAGCCCAACACCTTTAAAGCCTCTATTGCAGAAGGAGAAATAATTCATTACGAGCAAATTATTTCCCATCTCTTCCAAAACTTTCTAAAATCTGTGCATGTACTAAATTTCGATTCATGTCGATTATCTCTATTTCAAAGGATAGCTTCAAAGTTGTCTGCTGAAAATTTGTTCAATTTGATAACGAGTTATTGATCACATTTATCTTATAATACTTTCTCCGTCGGCGTATTAAACCCTGTATCAGGAAAACTGCCCCCTGGAAAACTCCCCCCCCCCACGAAAACTGCCCCTGGAAATCCCCCCGGAAAACTGCCCCCCCCCGGGAAAACTGCCCCCGGAAAATTTCGAACATCGTGATACTGTGGATAGTGTATAGTTTTATCATGTCCTTGTTTAATAAAAACAAGAAATTCACCAAATGGTATAAAATAAAAACAACAACAACAAAATGGCGAAAATAATTCGATTTATCTCCTCTAGAAACTCTTTCATTCTTCTTTCGATGTAAATTGTAAAAGAACTATTTTCCAGTGTAGGTACACATTTCAAACCAAACTACAACTGTAAACATTGACCCGTGAACGGTTTAGGCTAAAGGTGATGATGCAGAATACTTCTCTGTCGGTCATTCTTTTTATGTTATAAATAGAATCTCACGTCCGTATTTATGTCTTATCATTTTTATCAAGCTCTTTGATTAAAATGTATATCAAGCTCGCCACGGTTCGCGTCCTAAAATCTTAGTCCACTCGTTTGATAAATATCATAATACTTAAGCCTTAACATAAGATCCTCTGTTTCTTGAAATCTGCCTTGGCTGTTTACGTCAACATTTTCGACCTGTCGAAATCAATGGCATTTGCATACTACAAATGCAATGTGGCTCAAACGGTACGAGTTGTTTTTCAGCATTTTCTCCTTTTGCTACAATGTTTTAAACCGTCTTCTTTCTCCAGGTCGTTAGAACTCAGGATTGTGTAGTAAATAGGAAACTACAAAGGTTACAGGCAAGGGTCAGTTCCTGTATTTGCTCGTCTCAGTTTAGACCTTTGTCACCTACGCTGACTACGTACCGCGGACACCTGACTGCAGACTTTTAAGAGGGATTGTCTCAAAGTTGCAAAATGAAACGGGGAGGGAAATTACGTCCCTTAAACATTACTTCTCCCTTAAAGCGCCTTTCACGACTTTAATTGCCTTTGCGGCCCGTGTAGATTAAGATCAGGCTGCACAAAACGTGCATCCTGATCTTGATCTACACTGTCCGCTTTGCTGAAACGCTATAGACAAAAGAAACCATGAAATTACAATTATTTGGGTAATATCTCTAGATCGAAAAAAATAATGTCTGATAGATTTATTAACACTAAGGTTATTTTCATGTAGCCCAATGTTTGATATAATATCACTGGGAGAATAAATGGTAATGTTGTTGTTGTTGTAACAAATTATGTATTATTTTCCACATTGTCTGAGCTAATTCCGAGTTCTCGTAGAACTTGTGGAACTTTCTTTTCATGAATTTCTGAATGGATCTGATAATATCCGCCAGATATCAGCCCGGCCGGGTCGTTGTCTGCCCATGTCAATATTCTTTGAAGATTTGACCTGTCTGCTATGACGCATCACTGTCCTGTACAGGACAAATTTTAACACGCGGTGCGTAAATTGCCGCTAAAAAAGTGCAGGCGGAAAGTGGTAATAAATAATACGTCTGTGGAAAATTCAAGCCAGTTTTTCGCTACAAAATGATTTCTAATGGGGAAGATCTTTTTTTTCCAAAATATCAATTGTTTACTGCAAATCTCTGTAGACATTTTCTAAATACATGTATAGACATCGGGAAAACCGGGATTCGAGCAACAACAAAAACGTCCCCACCTTGCTAAGACTAAGAATAGCTTATAACGGGGCTTTTTCCCAAGCTAATAAGGGCTATGCTTATAATTGGCTGGTGCATAGGTTTTATGCTAGCTAACCATGGATGGATGAATCATACAATGTAGGTTTTTGTGAGTAAAGCTGTATTTTATGTTGAAATGCGTTGCATTGATTGCCTCCTTGAAAAGTAATCCGGTTCTGTTCCCTGAATGTCCATATCAGATAGGTTATGTATTTGAAAAATGCCACCTAGCGGAAGATAATGCTCCCGGGTAGCTCAGTGGTTAGCGTATCTGACTCGTGACAAAATGGTTGTGAGTTCTATAACCGGTTGAGGCAAACTTTCTTCCCGGCGATTTTTCGCCTCTCACCTCTGATTCATGTGGGAAAAGTAGTCAGTGACTTGGAAAGAAAGTTGTGTCAATACTGGTGTGAGAAAGCCAGGAAACACATGCATAGATGCACTGACCGTGGTGATATGGCCCGAGCTGTTGAAACGGCGTTAATTAAACTCCAATACAAACAAACAAAACAAATTCGACAGAAATCAAAATCTGGATATCAATATGTTTTGATAAGAGTATCGTACCTCAAATTGCACGAAATTATCGGTCTTAAATCTCTTTTTTTTTTTCGTTAAAGGGGAACTACGTTGAAATAAACGTGATTTTGTAATTAAATCTCTTTGTGTTTTTAACACCGTGAGAAATGAAGAAAGTTGCTCGTCTCGAGTAAATTGTCCATTTCATTCAAACCGTCATTTCCGTGCCCGTGTCAGCTATTAACCCGGCATACCAACACCCTCAAACTCATACCCCCCCCCCCCCATACACACACAACAACACACAACAACAACAATCGCTGGCCAAGCAGTGAGAAAACCCGCCTCGTGAGGGGAACGGCGTGTGTTCGAATCCTGCCTGGTCACACCGAAGACATAGTGTTGCAAATAGAAGTAATAATAACCTCTCAACCCCCGCCCTTGGCCGTCAGGATTACGGAGAAAGCATCACGTCTGACTTTCCAGTGTCAGGATATTGGACTGAGCAAGTCCAGGACAACACACAAATAAGTAAATTGTCGCAGTATATATAAGAACAGTTATTCAAAAAGGGGGTACAACACTAATAACTCACAACAATACACAATTCGCTTCGTTATGTTTTAAAAAATACATGTATTTGTTGGTATGATTATGCCCAACAGGAAAATGACTTTTGCTTTCCACAATGTCAGTGCTGTATCAAGCACAACTTAGCATGTATGATTTTTTTATCAATTGCTTAATTTTTTTTCAGCTGCTTTACTGAGTAGTTCCCATCCTTTCACAACCCCTACCTGTATTAATACTTAGTGTTGACGACGTGATGTTTAAGGGGGACAACAACGTGTAAGATACGTAATTTCCTTCTTTTCAGAAGATCGTCGGCAATTCTATAATAAAACAGGGAAGACACCTGAGACATTTATTCACTTAATTAACATTCTTGATGGTCTTGATGTTCAAAACAGATACGCATATAAACTGTCGGTTCTTAATATTCATGGTTCTTTATTTCTAGTGTGGTTGCGACAATATCCTAGCTTGTGTTTACGTTCCAGCATACTTAGCGTTAGAGTTCCTCAGTTAAACGGACATCTACAGACTGCTTCAACTTTTTGAAAACAGTATTGCATTTTTTTACGCGCTGGCTCTCTAGAATTCAATGGCAAGATCTATACGGGAAATCGGACAAAATCCCCTCAGCAGTCGGACCCACTGACGGAACGTTGCACCGAATAAACATGCCTGCCATAGAACCACAGAAGTAATACTCTTCATGTTATCGGAGCTGCCGTGTTGTGCATTCACAGATAGTGACAGACAGTAACGGAAAAACTGTAAATTGAACGCAGGTTTCTTGGACATGTGAATGACGCACAACAGCTTGCCTTTTTTGGTAAAGCTTTGGAAGTACTTGACTTCCCTGCTGATTACATTTACTTGCGGATGAAATATATCCTAATCCTATACTTCCAGCTTTCATAGCGGCCCGACAACCAAAATCAAAGACGGGAACTGCGGAAATATCGAACGCTTAAATGACACTTAAAATCATGCAGAGTGACAGCCTTACACACATTAGCTAGTCTAAAGTCATACAAAGCAGCTGGCGCAGTTTGGAGACACTCAAAGCCACTTCTAGGCAGAAAAGTTAAAATTTGTGGAGGTCATATCTGTTAACGTCAGGAAATTGTGTTGAAATATTAAAATAGCAAGTTAAACTTACTAACTTATGATTCGTTAAAGTTCTGCTTTAAAATCAGTTTATTATTGCATTATTTCGTTTGAGACAACCCCTCTTAAAACTCCGCAGTCAGGTGTCCGAGGTCCGTAGTCAGCGTAGGTGACAAAGGTCTACTAGTAGCAAGGTAGGATGGATGGATTACCTTCACCCTTTACCGCATAATCCCGAGTTCTAAAGAAAGAATGCATTTGAAAACATTGTGAATATAGGAGGTATTGCTTAACCATCAATTTTCCTTTGTCCTCAATGTTTTCTAGCCCTTCAAAGACAAATCCCCCCCCCCCATTTTAGCCACAATTTGTTTGTAGTCTGCTCAAGTGATTAGGGCAAGCCCGAAATCCTGTCCTTTGGTAGAAATTTAAATCCTTGGTCTCACTTCTGCTATCACCAACTGGGTTTTTCGTGGGAGTTCCTTGGGCAAGACACTTCATAGCCGTAGCGTAGTACTAATAAAGCCCAGGACACACAAGTATATGTGTTGCTGGTGCCGTCCTATGGCCGAAATAATGTTGAAAGCGGCGTAAACACCAATTGATCAACCAATCTATCAACCAACTACTTCCGCCAGCACATATGAGGCTACAGAGATCTATTTATAACGCATGCGGCCTGTCAGTACTGTCAGAAAATCTATCGGTACAGCATTCAGTCTGACGGTCCTGCATACATAATTTGACAAACACGTGTTTGCATATTGATTGTCCTCAAATACATTTCGTTATTGATAGGCAAATCGAATAGAGTCAAAGACCGAAAAGTAAAACCTCTCCAAATGACATCATTTCCTTGTCCCATTGTTACAATTTATAGTAAAGATCTTAGGGTCATGCTCTGTGAAAAGGGGGCTTGATACATCTGCAAAAAGTTCCGTCTCAGTTCAATTCGCGCTTTCCGCGAAAGCTGACATGAACCGAAAGTATCTGCTAATAGTCAATTTTCTTCATGTCAAAGGACCAGTCTACCTTATGATAGAGTCGGTTGTTATACAAAATGGATTTTATGGATCCATAATTTTGTGATGACATGCTCGCTTTCATGCCTCACGGAGATGCATTAAGCCCCTTTTGCCAGGGCACAGCTCATACATGATTATAATACATATTCTTACAAGTACAAGGAAGAACTGAAGGAAATGAAACGTATTTACTGAATGATATGGAAAACTTCGTAGTTCAAGGAGCAATTGCTTTGGAAAAGCAATTGCTCCTTTTCCTACGATGTTTTCAAAAGTCCTCTACTATGCTCATGGTCGGTAAAAAGGCATATCCTTCCGGTAACGGGTTAATTATTGCACATTATCTCAAACACAGTAAACGAATAACTGATGATTTATTCACACTTTAGCAGCAGCTGTGGTCATTTAGCGACACATGACAGATAGTAATTTTAGTATAGAATAACACCACTCAAAGTATGACTTTTAAATAGGGGCGATTCGTGATGATGGAAAATTAAATTAGAAGAAACTTAAAATTGGGCAATGGTAAGGTATTTAATTCCCGTGACTAAAAAAGAACAACTTTTACGCGAATCAAAATTCTTTGCTATGTGTTCAACTACTATCATACAAAATACATGTATGATGATGTATGATTCAGTAGTTGCTGGCTAATGAAAATATGTCAGGGGAATAATGCCTCTAATCTCATTGTTACTTTTATTATTCTTTGAAAAAAAGGGGGAAAAATGCCTTTCTGAAAACCTTGTCTTCGAAGATAAAGAGCATTCCTCGTTGATTGATATTGTCTCTCGCATCTTTTAATACCGCTCAGAAATCGAACAGAAGTACCTCTTGCAGCGCAAAAGACGATTTCAGTTGCTTTAGAGGACACTTTAGAGAAAGATCAGACAACAAAGAGCTTGTACTTCGGTCATGAAGCTAAACTCTCCGATATTTTGTGAAATCTTATAAACCCCCCCCCCCCCCCCCAAAAAAAAAAAAAAACCCTTGTAATTGCAATGTCTGGGTCGTATTACTGACTGAAATTGTCGATGTAATTTATCTTGCACTCAAAGGCTTAAGCCCTTTACCAAACGACGCCGATTTTTAAGTCTTTCAGCACCAAGTATACAAACTTAACCTCAACCGACGGATTAAAATTTGAATTGAAACTGAGAAAGATTTCAACCTCATAGGCTTGACAAAACAAGCGGACGGCATAGACCAAAGATCAGACTGCACGTTCTGCGCAGTCTGGTCTTGATCTATGCTGTCCGCAAAAGCGCCTGTTTTTGACTGTGGCACTGATGGGGTTAACGACCCTGTAAAATTAGGCTTTTAAAAACTTTGTGGGAAAACGATAAAATACCGGTAACCAGCATTTTCTCTTTTTTCCTCCTTCGTTTTCTACTGTATCGAAGATAGCATTCAGCCACGTGGGAGAAAGCGGTGTAGATCTAGTAATACAACATAGGCCTCGCATACCAAACGTTCTGGGCTCGAATTCAGTTATGAGCGGGATAACCTTTGGAACCATCCATAACACGGCACGAGTTTCCAAGAAGCAATCAAAGAGAGTGATGAATATTAGTTGTAAGAACTTTCTTTCTTTTATGCTTTTCAGTTCAGTAGTTTATAGAAATCTAACGGTGAATTATATCCTTATAATTTCAGGGAGAATGTTATAATTCACCGGTGAATGTTATAACTTTTATTTTTGACATACAACGGATATTTATAGAACATGAATGAAATTTTAGAGGGTGAATGTCATGTTTTATGACGTAGTCAACATTACTCATGACGTCATTACAACAGCTAGTCCATATCCAACTATTTTGAATAAACCTGTTTCGCTTAAAAACGCACATATTTTTCCTGATGAACAAGAACTAGACGTAAAAAGAGGGGTTAAAGTGAAGAGCATAAAAGAAAAAGGATAATTGTTTGTTTTAGTGTATGATCGAAATTTCTTTCATCTCGTGAAAAGCAGAGGCCATATTTTCGCTCGTGGCTTCGCCACTCGTGAAAATATAGCTTTCGCTTTTCACTCGATGAAAGAAATTTCGATCACACACCGAAACAGACAATTATTCTCTTTTTCATAATCGATGTAAAATAAATATGTTTAAACTTAAGGATAGCATTCTATCATTTATGACACATTTAAACTTTGATTTGTCGTTGGCAAATGCTTTCTTCCATATGTAATAAAACATGTCGTTTTGTAAAAAATTATAATAATAATGTTTACACAAATCTTTCAGAATGCGTACATTTGAAAAAAAGTACCTAAAGAATGCTTTCTTTATAAATAACAATGGAAGAAAAACATAAAAATGAATATAGTAGACAGTTAAAGATTTTTTTTTGTAAGCTTGTCTATGTGCAATATTAACGGAAACACACAATAAAAAGCTGTGACAAAAATTTATATGAATACTGCTAATCTAAATAGGTGATTGTTATTTTTAACCAGCGTCACACTTCCCGAAATTGTTAAAACTCTTAGTTAGAAATACTGTTTTTTTTTTTTTAGATATTTACGAAGTTAATCCCGAGCATTGCACAAAAGCAACATTACAGCCGAAGCAAATGCAATGCCTACAGATGGTCATACAATCGCTCAAGACGCACCTACGTATTTTCCGGCGTTTCTACGATAAGAGCCGAGCTCGAACTTTTCCTTTATCGTGTGTCCTTCAATCTGTGCTAGATTTCGGAACTTTCCATACTGTTTTCTCTAATTCAAAAAAGAATTCTGATTCCTTCTCTCTTTCTTTACTTGAAAATCAATTTTGATATCTTTTCACATTGTGCTTTAAGCTCGTTTTCAAGCACTAACTTCAAGCTACCAACCATTCGAATTATATCCATACCATGTACAAATCATTGTTCTCATACGTAATTTGCTTAAAAGAGAGAGAGAGAGAGAGAGAGAGAGAGAGGCTAATTTGTCTTACTTATACAGAAGCGATTTAATTTTCATAAATGCACAAGGGTGTTGCTTAACTAAAAATAGCACCCGGAAGGTTAGAATGATGCATGAATAATTCCAGAAAAAAATCTAATTAAAACATAGACCTTTAGTTTGCGTAAAGCAATATCAGACGTTATTGCAAACAAGCAACCATTAAGGTCAGACTGCACAAAACTTTAATTTCGTCATTTTCTATCATAGAAATGCCGTCCATTAACAATGAAAGTACAGCATTTAGGAATGTTTTACTAAATAAAATGGCCATATCATCTGTTTCAAGTTTAATGAATAAAACAATTCTGAAAATATTTGTGTGGTGAAACCGACAAAAAAAAGCATAGAAAGCATTTCATTACCTACCTATCACAGAAACACCTGAATTCCTGTTTTTATCCGCCTTGCTTGCACTGTAGTATGTGGAGATACGACTGTACCTTTAGCATCAGCATTGAAAATACACCTGTTTCCTTCAACGTAGTTGAAACAGCAGTGAGGCTACGATGTGAAAAATTATTACTTCTACCTTCTATGGCAGGAGACAGATCGGTATAAAGTCCGTATGTGCTCCAAAATATCTTTAACTTCCGCTTAACCACGTGGTCGGTTCAAGCATCGTCTGATGTCATTGTTAAAATAAAGTAATTTCCTCGTAAACTGTAGAAGCTACCAATCCTACTGAGCCTTTGAAAGTGTTCACTAATAGCGTGTTATTTTTTCACAAATTGCAGGGTTTCAATTTCCGACAAACAGCAAGTAAACTCATTATGTTTTTTTTTTTAACCTAAACGGGTAACTAGTCAGAGATATTTACTCAGACAAATTCGGACAACAAACATATTTGTGTTTCGCTCCCTACACCTTGAAAACAAAAAGAAAAGAAAGGTTAATTGCATTTTCATTTAAGACTGAGAACAGTGCTACTGAGAAATAGCCCGTTAGATTTTCATGAAACCTTTTCGATATGAAGCCGGTAGAAGTTCAGAGATGTACTGAACATTGGTAATACAGCACTCTAGACGTTCTTCCTTCTATCGGATTTTGATTGGATGAGCGAGGAAATTGTGTCCACGGAAAACGAGATGGTCTTTCATAATAATGGTAGGCTACATTTAGTATCGTTTTCAAACTCTTTCATCTTTAAAACCTAAACTGAAAAATGCATTTAATCGTCTGAGTGCTGACTACATAAAATATGGATATTTGTATTCCCCAAAGAGGATAAAATTTTGGCAATCTTAGGACCAAGATCTCTGGCAATACATCGGAAATTAGGAATTCAAGATCAGACTGTAATGCCTATATATACTGATCTTGATCTACATTGTGCACAAAAGTACATAATATTTCAAGTTTTAATATAATTTTGACTTGCACTCTCACGCATTAAGCTATATTGGTTATCTGAAAAACATACAGGAAGTGGTCCATTTATGCCTTTGAAAGTAAAATACATTTTAAAACATTTTCTCTTAAACTACTTACATTGTGATGCGTTCTAATTCTGATAAGGAATATAGACATCACTTGCTTTGTTTTCAAACTGTTTACCCGTCGAAAAGATCAAGACTCGTGGCTTGATTGATGGCATTTGTCTTTGAAAGTATAGAAAATATGCTGCAAAAAAGGAGAAGTGACTGGTAAACAACATTTTCTCATTTTCCCACCATGTTTTCGACAGCTCTCTTCCTCAGAGCCGTTGTGATACATAAATGTTTGGTAACAAATATTGTCACAAATTCAGGTTGTTTTGCTATGAATTAGTTTTAAAGACTTTTCAAAGAATGATATTTTATCACATAAAATTCCTTCAACAGTGTATTAGACTCATGACTTATTTTTAGTAATACATTAGTGTACGATCGGATTTTTTTTGTCCCGATCCTGGTTGATATGTAGTTATGAGGCTAGAGCGCATGAATCTGACGAAACCCAACGCAACACATGCCAAATACTATTTCGCCATTTGTGGACTCCGTTGTTAGCAAGACGTATACACGCTGAAAGTTTTAAGATTTTCATAATAAAGAGAAAAAAAAAAAGACCACACACAGTAAATGCAGCGAAAATTATTTCTTCAATAAAACCTCCTCCGAGTTATTAAACCCATGACTAACTCTGGATAAAACACTATTGTATTGTAGTTTATAGGGTCCCGGTTCCGGTAATTTTTATAGTAATGAATGCGTGAAGCAAGCGAAGCCAACCACAGCACGTGCCGGTTTTTGTATTACTTCGCCATTTCGCGGGAAAATGACGTCGGCATTGCTATGACATACACATGTGGAAAAATGTTATGATTTTGATGTTTGATAACAAAAGAAATGCATCATGTGCTATTTAAAGTCAACGAAATTGTGGAGATATTTCAATTTACTCCCTCTTTAAACTGTTTTATTCTACTTCCTGTGCGACTGTCACAACGCTATCAGTATCTTCTAGTGTATGTACACATTTCAAACCGAACTTCATGTAAATCTGTAAACATAGATCTGTGAACGATATAGCCAACAGGCCGATTGTGATGATGCAGAATACTTATTTTTCTGTCACTCGATTTATGTGATATATAGAATCTCATCATCGTGTTTATGTATTATCATTTTTATCAAACTCGTTGACTAAAATGTATATGAAAAGTCATATAACATTAGTCAACTTGTTTGATATAAATGATACTGTAGTGTAGTACATAGATACCCATGTAAGCTCCTTTGTGTAAACCAACATAATTGCGGAAATATTTCGAGGTAGTCCATCAAGAAGCTGTTTCATTCTACTTTTAGTGTAAATTTCACAGAGCTTTCTTCTTGTGTATGTACACATTTCAAGCCGAACTGCATCTGTAAACATGGACCCGTAAAAGCTATATATTTAGGCAAAAGGTGATGATGCAGGATACGTGTTCGTGTCTGACTCGTTTTTATGTCGTCGGTGTTCATGTATTATCAGTTTCATTAAACCCATAGCCTAAAATCTTATATATGGTGCTCGTTTAATAAAAATGATAATACATGAACACACAATGTAAGATGCTCCATTTATGTTACTTGTGTCTTTACTTTCAAATTGAGCTTTGTTTAATGTTGCTTCAGATTACTTTGTCGTCATGTTGCAAATCCTTGGTTTTACAATAATAGCATTTCGACCATAGCACAAAATTCCATATTAAAATGCAATATTTTTTAAAGAAAAGTGATCAGAGATGTCCATATAGTAAGCGTTTGTTTGATTATATAGGATTTTACCAAGTGTTTGATAGTATCTTATCAAAGTAACTGTTCACGCATAAATGATTCATCAGATTTGACTGGGGCCCTTTGTTGTCTTGCGAAAGGACTCTTCTACGTCAACAGAGATCGAACTAGGATTTTCTGGTTACAAGTCCAACGCCTTTGTGTCGTAAAACAGAAATTACATCTAAATGTTTCCTCTTACTTTTACGTATCAAAGAGTGCCCATCAAACTTGTCTTCGACGCGTTTATCCGAGTTGGTCCTTGTCACAAATACATCAATTGAAATTATCATAGCAAAAGTCCCTATCTAATGGGCCTCACTTTGACTTGTGCCAACGTTTTGAGCATGTTCGTTAATGTAAGCTAGACCTGTAAAAAACTGACACAAAACTATCAGTGCTGTGATAGATAAGACAGCCTCTAAATCCTAATCCGCGGTGGGGAAACAGTATTTGTTCAAAAGAAAATTATTCTTCTCGACGTCGAAAGGTAGACATCATATCGGCCAAATATTGGATCTTTCGTATTTACAGGTTCTGGCTAATACAAAATACTAATACAATAACGCCAATATCATAATGGTATTCCTATAGTTTCAAAAACTATCGCTACACAAGTGGAATGGTAACAACGTGGAAATTAACCTCTGGACTGCACGACATTTGGAACTCATACCACACTGAACGTTCAGACTGACCATGGATCTGCACTTTCCGATATGGTGCATCGTGTGGTAAAAATAATTTTGAAATCACAATGCTTCGGCCAGTACTACTGGCTGAAACTGGTCATGTGACTTACAAAGCCGTTTATGGGTTAAGTGCAAGTTATGATACGTATTGTGATCGTTAGCGTATTTCTTTAAATAGCGATTCTCGAAAATTTATGTGTGGAATACCAAAACTCGGACTAAACATTCTAAACATTTTTTAAGGGTAGATCGGTTGTTTACAACATGTACATGTATATCAAACATAGACCAATCTTCTTTTCTTATTCTATTGATTGACCAATTTCAGCGAAACGAGCGGTTTTTTTTTTTTTTTTTAAATATGCAAAACAGCTTTTAAATTGCACTCTGTCTGTCTGTCTGTCTGCCTGTCTGTCTGTCTGTCTGTCGCTCTCTCTCTCTCTCTCTCCCTCTCTCTCTCTCTCTCTTAATACTAAATAAAATAGAACGCCTCAAATTATGCATTTCCAATAGTATACTGTACTACGGAAATGCACAACGGAAATGCTTACAGATATGATACAAGTGGTAAACCAAAGGTGGAAATAAATTCTTAACTTTAATTACGAACAAATTCCTGTGGCATTCGTCCGGATTTCTGGTAGCCCAAGACTGTGAAATGAGTGCTGAAATATTACAGGCTCACTATAGGCTTATTCACATTATGTCGGAAAAAAACATGGCACAACGCCACTTTTATGGTCTACATTTAATCCTTTACCTCATAGCCCCTAGGTTTAAGGACAATGACGGAAAATGCTTTTTAAAGTGAGAAAAGGAAGAAAATCTGGTTATCAAAATCCCTCCCTCTCCCACAATGTTTTCGATCCGTTCACACACAAAACTCATCATTTGAGGCACATGATATTCGTCGTCTGCAATGGTTTCTATATGGTCCAGACTAAAATTTTGTCCTCGGGTAAAGAGTTAAGAGTTCATAAACGAGAATATGTTTCTTATACTCTTCCCTTCCTATCGCATGCACAGAATTTCTACGCCGTCTGAACAGATAAAACGAATAATATGGTATCAAGCTGTTCCTTATTCCCATAATACATGACAAATATACCGATGAAAAGGAAAAGAACGAAAGCTTAGGCTTATAAAGTTCTTCTCCAAATTTCAGATAACAGCTATTACATGTTCATATCCTTACTATAATTACTGACAATGAAAGTTAATGATTTGGACTGTTAATCATGTTATACCGTAAACACTTAGGCTTAGACTTATTATTCTCTGGTTATTATAAAAAGGACATTCAAAAAAGTAGTGATTAGTTGATTCCACTGCACCACATCTAGAGAATGGTGATTCCTTCATTTATTTTTTTTTTTTTTTTTAAAGTACAGATGGTTATTGAGACAGCTGCTACTGTTGCGTAATGTGTCATGTATAATTTGAATTGTGCTATTGCTAAGAATTCGATTCGACATTTTAAAGGTAAAGGAGTTTGCTTTGAGTGGGCACCTCACTATCATCTCGAGTGTAATTTGCAAAAGCCAACCTGACTTTGCAAGTAGGATTAGCTTTCAAAAAAAAAAAAAAAAACAGTATCCATGACTTGCAATTAAGGTAGATCTAATAACTTTTTAAGAGGTTAAATTGGTTATTTAAATTCATCCAAAATATGTGCAATCACCATGTCGTCACCGTGGATATGCGGAGAGTGTAGATCAATTATAAGATTCATAGTTCTAAAGTACATTCTTGAACTTAGATCTACATCGTTAATATGAGCCATGTGCTGTGAAAAGGGTTCTGCAAAGTGTATCGATCCAAGTCAGCCTGCGCAGTCTGCACAAGCTGATTTGGATCGAAACTTCTGGCTATTTGTAAATTTTCTGCATTGAAAAGGACCATTCTACTTCCAGATCCAGTTGACTGTTAGACAAAATGGATTTTGCGGATCCAAAACTATGCGATGAATTACTTGGTATGATGCATCATGAGGATGTATTAAGCCCCCTTTTGCCAGAAAAAATGGCTCATTGTTATTCGTTTGGCGACCATGATATTAAAAAAAAAAAAACATCTTAAGTTTGAGGCGTTCCTTGTATTGCATGTTTCTCGACTATAACAATCTCGACAACAAAAATACATCGATGTAAGGCTTATAATTTATGGCCCGATAAAGTGTACTTAAATACCAATATTTCCCTCAATTTACAGTTTATTTGTCTCTAACTAAATGAGTATTAAAGCCATTTGTTTTTACATAGCTGATACAGTGTGAGTGTTTTCCGACTGTTTTCTGAAAGTTTTTCTAGAACGATCAGTACACAGGTACATGCACTAAGCCGTGATTTATTCCATGTGTTCTTGTGCTATACATCAAACTACTAGGGTCCGTTTTCACCAGCCATTCTTAATTTCATTCTAAGTCTAATTATAGATTTAGAAAGTAAGACAGTTTCTGATTGGCTAAATTATTTGGTTTAATCTCAACAAAGAATGTTCTTAAGAACAGATGATAAATATGAACCCTTGATTTTTTATTTTCATGATTCTTTTTTCCTAATGATTTTTAATCCAGCTGTGTAAGTCAAATTTTACCCCTTTAACCCTTTCCCAAACGACAAATTTTGGACTGGTCCAAATTTAAAGAGATTGCAGACGACAATTTTAAATTTGATGAAAATGGCAGAAAGTCATCAAAAAGGGGAGAAAACACTGTGGGAAAAGGAGAAATTGCTCGTTACGAGCAATTTCTCCTTTTCCCACAGTGTTTTCAAAAGACTTGTACTGCAGACACGTGAAAACCAGGGCTTGTTTGGGAATTGTTAAGCAAATGAAAGAAGAGAATAGAAACGAACTGGAAAAAAGCCCAAATCCCAGGGAAAAGTATCTCAAACCTCTATCTAGATATTTAAAGTATACAATATAATTATATTGAGATATATGAATATAAATTGCGGCACACTAAATATAGGACAGATTACCATAAAATCTGTCACTTTGTGATACAAGCATCAAATTTGGCACAAATGTACTGCAGAGTATACTATTTGGGAAAAGTACGTTATCCACGTTAAGAAACAAAATGGCCGCCATTTTTCGAAGATGGCCATCTCGATTGATTTTTAAGCGTGTTTACTGAAATTTGCTCAAATTTTCAGACTTTAGTGATCTTTTCCTCAAAATAAATGTTTTTGCCTTACCTGTGACATAGAACATGAGGAGAAATAAAGCCGATCTTTTTTTTTTTCTGACGGCAGTGGCGACGGCGATGGCGGCGGGAACATTGTGAACCTTAAGTTTTGTGTATAAGTCTGTTTCTCAGTCAGTATAAGTGTTAGGGTCACCAGATTTTCACCATTTATCAGTAACAATGAGCACATGTTTACTGCAAATCCAATCTTTTGTTTTTGTTTTTTTGCTGTTTTCCACTTTTTTTTTTTTTTGTTATTGTACACATTTGTCACAGCGTTAAGTTTTATGTCAAAATCTGTACTTTGCAATCTAAACATTTGTGTTTAAACTTGTTTAAACATTCCTTCATGTGTCAGTTAAGGTGGCTCTCACAATTACAGGAACACAAATGAATACATTTTAGCCATAGGCCATATCATTTACAACGTCCTCTGCATTCAGTCTAACAAACAGGAAAACGCAAAATAGTGAAAAAGCACACTCAGTTTTGAGATTCAACCAGGCTCAGGCATCTTTAGCCCTGCACCTTGCCCGATCGTTCATCCATGCGATCTGTACACCATCCGGGTAACTAATGTCCCGTTACCCTTGGCTCGGCTCCCTCGCGCTGGCACATCCTGTCAGTTCAGGTGCGTCTATCATAAAGTTCTGCACTACTTTAACTATACTTCTAGCTAAGCTACATATAGGGGCTATTAGATAGCATTTGGGATTCTAAAGTATACTAATATGAAAAAGGCTAAACCTCAGTACGAGCGACATGAATCATTTGTGAAATATATATCTAATAGTTCGAATGACGAGCTAGATATTGAAATCATACGGTTTTGACTTCGAATCCCGCTTTTGCCAACACCAATTTTGAGGGTTGTAAAAAGTCAATGCGATAGAATACATTCTTCTCTCGTAGATGTATAGATCTACTTTTGAAACAGGGCGAACAGTCCCGGATTCTCTTAACACAGTCAAGATAGTTCCCCGACAGTTTTGTTCATTTTGGTTCAGAGTCAAATAACTTGTAATGATTGTGGTTCACATACTTTTTAAAGAACATTTTAAGCTCACGTTTCCTAATTGCATGACGTAAAAAAAGTATAATGTTTGACGTCATTATTTCTAGCATGAAATATTGCGGTTATTTATACAAAAATAGATTGAAAGCAAGGTGGAAATTAGATTATCTGTACTCATTAAATTGACGATCATTTTTAAATAATCATCCAATCGGTAGATAATGAAAGTCATTTTTGACCAATCAAGTAAATGTGCAAAAGACTATGATACGTGTGACGATGTGCGACCAACCGGAAGACATACAATTTTTAGCCATCCCCTTCTGATTTAAGACTAAAACCCAGAACGAAGTCGGAATTTTATATTTATAGTCTATAGTAAGTACACTACAAGCCGACACTGAACCCCATGCTGAGTCTCACAGCAGTGATGCCACTAGTGTGCAATAGTTGAGCTTTGGCATCACTCATAAAGGAATTTGTCACAGGATTGCTGCGATACAACTGAATGGAACTTCTCAAATCTTAATTATTCTGGTATCTTTGTGCCAAATGTTGCCCCTTATGGTTCCAAGTTTGAAAAGATTACGATCGATAGAAAAAGTATTCCATTTTGTGGCGGCCATTAAAGAAATCACTGTTGTGAGGTTTTCCGGTTTTAAATCGAAGATTTCCGATATATGTATTTTTGCCTTACATCATATGCATCGGTAATTTATCTATATTTACACAGCTGACTAAATTCTGAACCGTTGTACAGTCTATCAAATTTTAACAGCGGTTCCCCCCCTCTCTCTCTCTCTCTCTCTCTCTCTCTCTCTCAGACTGTAAGTATATATATTTAAATCATGAAAATGACCAGGTCCTACAGAAAAATAAACCTAAAATTACTTTTATAATATACAATAAGGCGGTCATAGCTAAGACTGGCGGCCATCTTGAAAACTGCCGGCCATCTTGGATTTTCAGGTGGATAACGTACTTTTCATAAGATTTAAATGATACGAAAGTAGACTTTAATTGTGCCAGATTTGGTGCTTGTATCACAAAGTGGAAGGTTTTCATGAAATCTGGACTTAATCTACCCCACTAATATGACTGTAGGTTCAAGTTCCTTGAAGTAGAGTTATGAGTTGAGTAAAAGTCAAATCTTTTCAAATAAGTGAATAATACAGAGCCAGTAGTGTTCGCTTTCGCCATGTCCTTCTGTGGTCTTATTCTTGTGCACAAAATCGAAGCCGATAACCAACAGATCAACAGAGTACTTTTTTGTGTGTCTATGACCAAAGGTGTCACATGACTGTCCAAGTAGCACTGATCATTCAGACTCTGAAGCCGAAATATGTTTCCTGTTGGCTGGGTCTTATTATCATTGCTATTGTTATTATTTTTTATTTCATGGTTTTCGGTAGTTACGGGAGATAATGGTGGATTATGGTTTGAACACTTCGCGGTTTCGACCGGTGAAATTTACCAATTTGATAACTAAAAGGTAAAACTACTTAGATTCTTGCACCGTGTTTATAACTTCGCCCTTTCAAACACATTAGACCTACGGTATTTCAGACACTGACTAAATCGGGTAATATTTTTTAAAAAAATCCTACCTTTTCAATATGTTTATTAATCCTGTTATATTCAAGTTTATAAGTTCTGTTGATTTGTTGTCACTTAGAATGTAAATAAATAGCAGACACCAATGGCACTATCGCGGAAGGATATATTTGGCAATCGGATGATAAAAGATCAAAAGAAAAATGATAGTTTGAAAAGGGAAATTTTTTTTCGATAATTCACTGAACGTGAAATTCTCTCAAATTGATTAAAACACAATCCTACCATAATTCTGGTCTTTAGCAACGAACTGTTTTCTTTGTGAACTGGTAAATATATTCTCATTGTGACGCTCTCTTATGTAGAGTTACGCCATGGGGAATAACCGAAAATAACTGTATTGGTTTTTGATTAAAGTCCCAACAAAAAAGGGGTTTGAAAAATGAAATGAACAAAATATTTGTTCTTTTCAGTGAAAGATCGAAATCTATTTCATTGAGTGAACATCATATGGTTGTGTATTCTGTCGTGGCTGCGCCATTCCTGAAAATATTACCGATGATGTTCACTCGATTAAATAAATTTCGATCTTTCACCGAAAAAAAATCCTCTATATCACTACTATTTTCTTTTCTCTCCAATTCACTCATTTGACTCTAAACGTGTTTATCATACAGTAGGGTTCTCTGTTAACAGTTTATTTCCACAGTTATCATGCAAGATGCTAGTAGCACAATAATGTCGCATTCACACGTACATAACTGTGTAGCCAAGAAGTAAACGGCTACGAGAAAATACATATGACTTCACCCTCGATCAGATTTTTTCCCCTTTCAGATCCTATATAACAAGTGTACTTTACCTAGAAGCATTGCAGTAAGTTGTTTTTCTTACAAATGCTAACAAATAAAAGCCTCAGGTCTGGATATGTTTTTATTTTTAGAAACAAAGCATTCATTTTAAATTCGTTGCAATTGATATGCTCGTAAAAATGTTTGTGCGGCTAATATAAGCCCACTTTGTAGATTCCGCTTAGCTTTTGATGATCAGCCTGGTAAGAATTACAATAGATTGACCTGTTTAAGGATAGAGAAAAAACCAATTTCAGTTAGTTAAACAGACAAGATGAATGCATGTTTTACAACTTCAAGACTACTTTTGGCAAAAATATCCATCTACATACTAGATCCACATAGCACTTCCTGTTACAGTTTACATTTTATCTTTTGCTGGAATAAACTGTCAAACCCTGAATTTGCAATAAGCTGAAAAATTGTTGGCTTCTACTTCCGTGATTTCATTTCATTATATATTCGAAGAGCAGACCATCAACTAAAATATACAAAAGAACAAAAATAAACAAACAGACGGTTTAGTGGTATAAATCTTGTACTAGACATTTATCTGATCTGTTGGCTTTCCCGGAGCTTTCCCAGTTAGCTGTGTATGCTTTTAGTTTTGGAACTGTACTTTTAAGTATAATACACATTACATTATTTTCTTGATAATTGCTTTTATTTTCATGAAACCAATATTACATGTAAAATTAACACGATAGTAGAGAAAATCATAGATGAAGCAAAATCTGTTTCTTCCCACACTTTGATTTTATTTAGACAAATACGCAGAAATGTGGGTCTTGAAATAAGTTTTACCAGTTTGGGTTAAATATAATGGTTTAAATCGAAACTCTGAATCTAAGCATACGCAGACAAATGAGATATACTATGGAAAAAGCGGCTTAATGAATCTACATGATTCATTATTCCAAGCAAAGCATTACATAATTATGGATCCATAAAATCCATAAAATCCATTTTGTCTAACAATCAACTGGATCTGGAGGCAGAGTGATCCTTAGATATGAAGAAAATTTATAAATTTATAAATTGCAAAGAGTTTCGACCCATGTCAGCATGAGCGGACTGTGCAGGCTGACATCGGTAAATACTTTAATGCATATATGAATTAAGCTCCACTTTCACAGAGCAAGCATGACTCAAATATTTTGCAAGTCAGGACTAGTTCAAGGATAAGAGAAATCTCTTCGTTTCTTGGTTCAATAGACACAGAAGACCTTACTTGAATATATATTTTTTTTTTTTCTTGGTTCGTTTTTCACTGGCTTCGTTCGTACCTCAAAGATCTTAATTACGTCTCTGGTCGTTAGTTCCATATACAAAGATATATCCTCTACAGAGCATGCAGTAAAGTTTCATTACAAAAAGTCTTACTGCTCTCTGACATGTGCTAAGACCAATAACTAAATCATATTACGACGAAATTAATTTAAAAATACTTAATATCTTTAATTTAGTTTCCTTTACTTTAAACATCGAAAATCGTCCAAATTATCTTGTAAAAACATTGGGACTTGATATAACCTTGAAAATGTCAATCGATAAAATAGATTAAGATCGTTGACCAATGAAATTCGACTTCTATGCAACCCACTATTACTCCTGTTTCGATCATTGGAAACTTAATCGCATACATAGATCATTTGATCATTATAAAGAATGTGGTGACAGACAGAAAGACAGACAGATTAGAATAGATAGATAGATAGATAGATAGATAGATAGACAGACAGACAGTATTAATGATATTACTTGTGTGTAAAGGTCAGATTTAAAGACGCGCGTAATTTTGCTTAAATTTTCTGGAGTGTTACCAGTCCATGGCTGTGACAGTATTATCACCCTGAGCGACATATGGCCTTGCAAAAATTCTTTACGACAAGCCTAAAAATTGTGTCTAATGATACATTTTATGGAACACCTCCCACATGGTAGGAATCTTTAGGAATCTTGCTGTCATTCCTACGCAGTATATACAACTTGCGTTGGCGGCAAATTGGTCTTACCGGGATTTTTACCTCAATCTTTCATACTGAAAGCACAAGCAGAAGACAAGTACATTCGAACGGTATTTGATGTCTTCTTTCTGCTTAAACTATACTGCAAAAAAAGAGAAACTGTCGCTAAGTTTGAATGTAGACACTTTTTTTTTCACGTTGCACTACATTTGGCTGAATTATTCCGTTTTTTTTTTTCTTCAGGTTTTCTTGTAACAGAATGTCTTATGAATCTTTTGATAACGACATACTGGACAGAAAGTATCAATTTGATTGACTGATCTGAGTTGAAATAAGTCATGCCGATTGCAAAAGTCAATAAGCAGTAGCGTGTCTGACTACCGCGTGCAATGCTGACTGCCTGACAGCGACATCGCTTTGAAAGCACAAGCCTGCAGGATGTTATTTCTTTCTTCATGCAAAGCTGCTGGTAGCTCGTTAACGTTATTTGGTGGGCTTGGACATCAATGTCTGTGTCGATCAAGATTATCCAATAGATGTTCTGTTGGGTTCAAATCTAGTCTTTTTGACGGCCAATTATCGACAAAATCAACGTTACTATTTTGAACATAGTGTACATCGATACAAGCAACATGGGGTCTTGCATTATCCAGTTATGGTGTCATGGATTTAAAGCAGAGAGACAACATGAGGACCTAGAATATTCTCCCTATATCTCTGGGCCTTTAGATTTCCCTCAAATGGGGACGAGCGGGGTGCGATACCCGTACGCAATACCGCCCCACACTGATCAAGCCTCAAACCGCTCGCGTTGCAGTACGCAATATTGGTATAACGTTGACTCCTACGCCGGAACAATCTTACACATCCAACAGCTCGAGACAAAACGAACCTCAACTAATAAGTAAAATGAATTGTCCGCTAACCCTGTCTTGTCTAGCGTCTAAAGGTCCATTGCTCTCTATTATTTAGATGGCAGTGCGTCTAAACAGAACTGACGTACGGGCGACGTCCACGAAAAACGTTACTAGCCAAACGATTCTGCGATGTCTGGGCAGAAATCTGGTCGTTGCGAATACCGAGGGTTACAAGAGCTGTAGCTGTTGCTGTGCGAAAGCGATCCCATAGGTGCTGGTGAAAGATATATGGCGGTCTTGGGCTCTAGTCGGTCTGCCGATCAGTGGTAAGTCTCTAGTACTCCCGCTCTGCGCAAATCGCGGCTGAAGGCTCCCTTTTGCTTGCATAAATACACCTACACAAGCTGCAACCTATGCATTAGGAAGCCCAGCCTCCAGCATGCCAACGGTCCTCTCTCGTAAATTTTCAGGAATTCTTGGCATTTATTTATTTATTTATTTATTTATTTATTTATTTCAGTAGTTTTACCACTGTAGCAATATTTTGGTATAGAAAAATATCCAAAACGTGGACCGGATATGTCCATCCCTTACGTTCACTTGAAACTTGAACTTTGCGTTAAATAAGTCGACAAGACTTTATTATGGGAATTCATTGATCGATTGTGCAAACTATAACGGTTTTTAGAAAAGTATACTTACCATACGTTTGGTTCATTCGGTATTTCAGGAAAAAGCTCGCACAAAGATGTCCATACTGCATTCTACGTTCTCTTGCAACTACCACAGAAATCATTATACCATGGCCCTTAGCGGAGATTTAACCCTTAACCTGCTAATCGCGACCCACTGACCTTTTGCGGACAGTGTAGATCAAGATCAGACTGCACAGAACGTGCAGTCTGATCTTTTATCTACACTGACCGATACGGTATTTTCTTTCCGGTGAAATCAACTTTGAAACCGCAATGTTTGGGCTTATAGTACTGAGTAGAAATCTGTGTTTCATTTATTCAGCAGTTTAAGTGTTAAAGAGACGAAGAATCAGGAAGTCCAAAATAACAGGTCATAAAACAGTATTTATCTGCTTTGTCTATCCTCCTTCTCCGTCTTTTGTTTTCAACTTCTGATGGATTGTTTGCACTACGCCTTAGACTGGCTAAAACATCCTTTTTTGCACTTTCAACCAAATTAAAACAAAGTCTGTAAATGACTTCACACCTCCGCTTAAACTCAAAACTTTTTATTCAAATACTGTGCATTTTTCAAACCAAATTACTTGTATCATTTCGTCAAACCAATATATCGCATGACATCATTAACAGTAGTGAAAAAATTACATGATGCCACTTAACGCTGACAATATTAGATAACCAAGTAAATGAAAGAAAGCATATCAAAGATCAGTATCAGACATACATCTCCCCTTAGAATACATAGCCATACCATGTTCATCGTCAGCCGCGTCGGTTGAATTCATACGGGTAAATAAACCTTTATTGATAAAGCTATTTCCGGCATTCGTGTTAAAGACTTTATCGCCATTGCCTCAGAGATGTCACCAACAGAATCATTACCTCTTTTGATCTATTCCTTTGATCATAAACGTTTCCGATACTTTTCCCGCTTGCTTATAATTTGTGATCCAATTAACGTTGATAAAAGTTAGGATGATCTTAGTCATGTAATGGTAAACAAAAACTTTTCCTAATTGGAGTGGTAATTGAAAGCATTGTAAAATCAATAGTGGCACTTGCAAATCAAACGAGTTGAAAAAATACACAATCGTACAGTTTCCTTTTATTCTTCGATATTAATGAAACGTTGGCAAATATTATGCAAACGCAAAAAAATGGCAGTCTTTTCATTCTTGTCAAAAAATACCATATTCCTCCTCAATGCCCATTCAATCGATCTTAGAGGCAAAGGCAGCTCTCCTTCAATGACAGCGGTTTTACATATTTTGGGATTTTTTTTCAGTCATATCTGCTTTGCTAATATTTTCTAGCGGGCTATGTTGTTACCAGATCATTCAAATGCAAATTATCTTTCATTCTTTGTATGAATATTTAGGCTAGTTTTTATTTAATTCAAGGTTCCTGGATGTATCACCAACAAAGTATGTGAGCCATCTGTCGCCTTCTCAAATACAAAAAGAAGAGAAATTCATCTGAAATCCCCCCCACCCCGCATGCACCCCTATCATAAGCGCCCCTGATACCTTTATAGCATTATACTTTTGATAAAATTTTGACACATGATGCCCAAAATAATATCTTCGCAAGCCAAGGTGACGATCACTACGTGGATCTTACGTAGTGATCGTCACCTTGGCTTGCAAAGATGCCAAAATAAGTACTTTCTGCATTTGTTTTAATCCAGACACAAAATATGTATAAACATAAAACTTTTCTTCGGAAATTGTCTAACTCTTCCGGGTTATTTTATAACTGCTGGATGAAGAGTCCCAACGTCGGTATCATTACACTTTCATCGTCCGCCTACCTTAAAGATACGCTGCCAACTTTTTATCAACAGGAAAACAATGCAATTACTACAAGTATTGTTTTTTGTGGTGTCGATATTACATTTTCATCTGCTGAACGCATCATATTTCATTTACCAAGTATAATGCTCCTTCCCGTGGAGGAACATTTTGCTAAATCATATATAAACTTTGAACTGCTTAACTTACGCGATAACTATTACCAGAATAGCCATGGACAAAAAGAAAACACTACCCAATCCTGTAAACAAGATTACCGGTATGAAACGGTACGTGCAGTCTAATTTCAATGAACGCTCATCGCTATAAAGACCGAATATCACTCTAAGCATGCTTCCAAGGCTATGCGTGTGGTGGCACATACAAGTATATTGGAAACGTTTCAGTCGGGGTCTCTATTTAGCTTAAGTTGCCCAACTGAAGAATAAGAACATCGCGAAAAAGTGAGCATCTCTGCTTTTTATAGCATAGCTATCCTACCTTGATTGCCATTTTTTGTTATGCATATTTTGTGTGGAGCAATTGTCTGAAACATGCAAATATTGCTCATCCAAAACCCTTTTCAAAGACTGCTAAAAGGTAACCATGTGGGCTTAAAAAAATCGTATTTGTGATGTGATGGGTTTAACTATAGAATTAATCTAACTGTTCCCATAAATCAAAATGAGTAAGGGCTTCATCGATTGAAACTCGATAAATGACTTAACTAATTCTCATTTGCGTTGTGGCAAAAAGTTGAGCTCTATACGTGTTTTTATCTTATTGTAAAAAAATAGCTTAATCACGTCGTCATTTATGGCTTGTTTTCAGATTTATTGTCAGATTACCCCTTTATTGCGGAAATTAGGTTCACCCTCTCAGTTTCACATTTATTTTCAATCAACCATTTACCACATGGCAAAATTTTAGACACAGTGAAAGGGTATGTAGATGCTAATTTCAAGTCGGCACAAATGATGGATGGAATCCGTCTTTGAAAGAGTGAAAAAACGTTGTGGGAAGAGGAGAAAATGTTGCTTTTCAACATGTTCTCCTTATTCCTTAAAGTTTTCAAATGCGCCGTTTTTTTTTTTTTTTTTTGTTTTGTTTTTTTTTTTGCAGAATAGTTAAAACATGGGATTGTTTGATAAAGAGTTTGTCGAGAAATTAGATTAACCCTTATTCTGCTAAATAACTGAAATGAAATTTTCAAAGCAATTCTAAAACCCCGAAAATGCTATTTCAAACTTATCTTTAGGAGAAGAATATCTCCTTATCGGACAGTGTAGATCCAAGATCAGACTGCACTTTCTGTGCAGTCTGATCTTGATCTACAGTGTCCGCCAAAGGTCAGTGAGCCGCGCTTTGCTCTATAAGGGTTAAGAGTAATCTTTTTCTTTTCTTCCTGAAGCTATTACGATTCCGTATAGTACTACCTACATTGGGCCTATATACCCTGTCAGAGCATGAAGCCTTCTTCATCGCTCAGATTTTACTTACATGAAATACCATGTGCTGGAAAAAAAATCTGCTAATAGTCTTACATGTTTTTGATTGGCTATAAAAATCTCTTATCCCTGCCATTTGAGTTTGCTTTCCGATTTAGTGTGATTATCTCCTCATCGAGGAGATTAGCCTCGTTCTCTCACAGGCTCATTTATCATCAAATCTAACGAGTGCATAGATTAGGTATAATCGTTTATTTTTACTACCTTTTGACGATATGAACATGGACATTTGTAACAAAAGTGCCCCACTTTATTTAGGTGTCTTTTATTAGCCAATTTAACAAGTCAACCTCGAGGTGAAATCTTGTTGTTTTAATCTGCATTGTCCGCAAAGGGTCTTTGAGTGAGTCGCGCCTAGCAGCCTAAGGGTTAATTATTTAACGCACTCACAAACCCGTCTGGTAACCAGACTTTCGCTTTTTTTCCCTACAATGATTACGAAAGCTATACCCACATGGTCGAAAAAATTAACAAGGCATTGTTTGGTAAAGGGAAAAGAAGTATTATATTTGAGCCATGCTCTTCTAAAAGGGGGCTTATTGCGACTCCGTGATGCGCAATACTAAGCAAGTCATCACATGATCATGTATTCATAAAATCCATTTTGTCTACCAACCGACTAAATCGTAAGGTAAACTCGTCCTCGGACATGCAGAAAATAGACCATAGCATTTTTTCCGCCCCAGAGCAGCCTGCGTGGACTGCGCAAGCTTCCCTGAGTAGATACATTTTGCAGATGCATTAAGCCCCCTTTTCACAGACCATGGCTTTTTTTTTTTTTTTTTCCCATGTCTGTGCTTTGCTACATGCCAATGTAATTTCAAGACAGTTAACACTTAAGCTGCTGAATAAATGAAACACTAATTTCTACTCAATACTAAAAGCCCAAACATTGCGGTTTCAAAGTGGATTTCACCGGAGAGAAAATACCGTATCGGACAGCGTAGATCAAAGATCAGACTGCACGTTCTGTGCAGTCTGATCTTGATCTACACTGTCCGCCAAAGGTCAGTGGGTCGCGATTAGCAGCTTAAGGGTTAAATAAAGTTTAATAATCTGATACATCGCTTAGCCCTTTACCACAAAAAAATCCAGAGTTTGAACGAGCCTGGGGAGAAAACCCTTTTGAAAACGTCGTTGGAAAATGGGGGTGTGGTGGTAACTGGCATAGCCCCTTTTTACCGCAATACTTGCTAACCTTTCGAAGATATATCCCAACATTTGAACCACACTTATTTGTCGTCTGCAAATACTTTCATAATTATCAGACAGTGTTGTCTGGTACTCTTTACCAAACAACAAAATTTAAGATTCTTCCAAATTCACAGCATTTGCAGACGGCAAATTAAATATTACTCAAAATATGAAATTTGACTGTCGAAGCGCAGAAAACATTGTGGGGAAAAAGCATTTTCTCCTTTTCCTACTATATTTTCTACAGACTTTTTCCCAAGATCGTTTAAACCCGAGGTTGCTTGATAAAGGATTAACCAGGTTTTCAAATATGGAATATATCTGGAAATGATAACAATAAATTCTAGCAACATATTATAAGAGTGAAAACCTGTTTTGCATTAAAAGCAATGATGTAATTTACTTAAAAGATAGCGAACTTGATATAAAGAAGGATATTTATCACTTCGTTGTATTCAAAACGTGCAATATGAACATATATGCTTTTTGCACAACCCTTTGACTTCCCGAAAGAATCCCGGATCAAATAATAATGTTGACTGAAGACCAATAAATGCTACAATGTATGTGAGCCTTGCTTTGTAAAAAGGGGTCTTAATACATCTGCAAAAAGTATCGACTATGTCAGCCTGCGCAGTCCGCGCAGGCTGACACGAGTCGAAACTTTTTGCTTCTGTAAATTTTATGCATGTCCAAGGACTATACTATCTCATGCAGTTAGGTTTTTAGAAAAAAAATGGTTTTAATGGGTCCATAACTATGTGACCACTTCCTTGGTATAATGCCTCACGGAGATGCGTTAAACCCCCTTTTGCCAGAGCACGATCAGTACAAATTGTATTGTCGACATTTTCAAAAATAAAATAGCAACTTTTCAATGAAAGCAGTATAATGTTTCTCTATACTCATTCAGCAACAAAAAAGGGAAAACAATCTTATATCAAATCCCTCAGCCGTATTTACCATTACCTAAGTAACGTTTCTATTCATCCTAGTGGCCATGGCAGAACACAAAGGCTAATAACATGTATAGACATCGAATTCAGAATAACTATTAAATAAGAATTTTATTTCGAATGACTGTTGAATACATTCTCAGAAGTTCTTTGAATGCCTTTATAGCTTGTAAATTGTCTGGATAAACCCCATCATAGGTTCATTTCTTGTAAGAATGCTGCTGTGTTGCACACCTGCTTACAGGTAAACTTTTATCTCCCGTGGTCGGCTAAGACTCGAATTGGTGTCAGATTCAAACTCTCAACATGTTTATGGTTTGTTTGATTCTTAAAGTATCGTAACATGATCCGCATGCTTATCTTAAAATGCTGAGATTAGGTTTAATGAATCGCCTACAGGCACGAATTTGAAATTCCACGTAACTGTTGGCACACTGTAATCCATTTATACATCATAATAAAAATTTGTACCCTTTTTAGCTCTAACTTAATCATTAGCGGTATTAATAAAAATGAAGTGGACGTAGCGACTGTGTCGGTAGAAATCGTATGGCACAGAAAATCTCGTTTAAAACAGAGAATAGCGTTGGTAAAAAAGAAAAGGAAATTGACAGTGACGGCCGTTTTCTCGCGGAAAAACAGTGTCTCAGGGCTCCAGTCATGTGACTGTTTCACTCAACAAAGAGAGACTATGCGCAAAATATACAAACATGCAGTTAATTTTATTTATGTGCGTGTTTGTTCTCTATGGTATTAAAGAAATAATCTTCTTTCTATCGTGGTTTATAGTTCATTATAACGTGACACGTGAATTCGGTTATATAAACATGGGGTGCAACGGAAGCGTGGTAGAATCGACATTATTCTATAGAAAGTGACGTCCTTCTATGTTAAGTAAGTCGCCCGTGGCTGTTTCATGTCTCCGCCCTCGGGTATTTTATCGGTGGTAGTCACTTGACGTACATTTAGCTAAATCATTATTTATTCTCCGCTAATCGATCAAGGGGGGAGGAAAACCCAAGGATTTACCAGTATTTAATGTTTTTGATAAAAATTGACAATGATGGAACAATTTGAAATGTTACTAGTAAACATGTGTAAATCAAGTGTCTTTACATGTTAAAGATTAACGTCAAAATTGGTCGGTGTTGCAATGGAAATGGAATTTGGAGCGAGTGTGCTAATATTCAGAGCGCTTTGAGCTACTGCGACTCTAATTCTAGACAATATATTCATTCTTATTTGTCGTGTGAAAGGGACAAAATAAAATAGCAAAACGGTGCGGTTTTTTGTGTTTAATGCCTAAGGTTTTATTGAAGTTTTTATCTTGTTTATAATTACCGACTGGGCAGTAGGGTTTTGTATTGGTAGGTGACAGGAACAACCATGGGTTACTTAAGGGAATTATTCCGCATCCGCGTTTGTGTACTAAATATGAATTTGTTTTCCTTTTATCAAGAATTTGTCTTGACAGAATCGAAATAATTTTCTTTCTATCGTGGTTTATCGTTCACTCTCGTGGTTTATTTGTTGTGCCTCATAACTCACAACCGCGGCTTATTAAATGATAAACCACGATTTAAAGAAGATTATTTCCTAATTCTATCATGACACGTGAACTCGGCTCTATAAACATAGTACAACGGAAGCGTGGTAAAATCAACGTCATTCTATGTAAAGTAAACCTGAGTTATTTCACCAATGAAAGTCATTTGACGTAAGCAAATCGCCATTTTCCCGGAATCGACCAGGGAGCAAGAAAACACTCAAGGACTTACCGATATTTTCTGTTTTGGATAAAAAATTGACAATGATGGAACATGTTTACCGGTAATGTTTAAAATAGTTCAGTCATTGTCATTTTCTTTTTTTTATCAAAAACAGTAAATATCGGTAAATTCTTGAGTTTTTCCTTCCTCCTTGGTCGAGTAGAGGAAAATGACGATTTCTTTACGTCAAGTGACTTTCAATGATAAAATATCCGAGGGCGGAGACATGGAACAGCCACGGGCGACTAACTTTACATAGAATAACGTCGCTTTATATAGAATGACATACATGTACATTTTACCACTCTTCTGTTGCACTGTGTTTATATAGCCGAATTCAGGTGTTATGTTGGAATGAATTATAAGGAATGAAGAGAACGTTCTTGTTTTCATTGACGTATGACAACAAAAAATAAAAACGGTGCCTGTTATATTCTTCGAAGATTAACTTATCCGCTATGACGCATCACTATCCTATACAGGATAAATATTAATACGCGGTGTGCATAAGTGAATCTGGTAGCAAGCGGAAAATGGCTAAAAGAGGGTTATGCATTTAATTGTGTCACCATACCGCATAACCATACGTATCACAAGGAAATAACGGTATTTTTAAAAGGAAGTTGTTCTGGCACGAAATTTTGTTGTAATATGTTCATAAATGACTGGTACATAGGTTATATGCTAGCTAACTATAGCTACATGTAAGTGAATCGTGCCAGTTAGCGTTGTTTTGAAAAAAAAAGTACAGTTTGCTTTGAAATTCGCTGGGTATAATGTTTTCGAAACCGGAATTCTGCAAGACGAAAAGGGTCGCCTGTAGGCAGTTAAAATAGGCTTTGTAAATGTAGACAAAACTTTCCTTCTTCACACAGGAGTAGACGAATGACAGAAGACGTTAATCACAAACACTTACACGAAAGCCTAATTAAGATTTGGATCCGATAAGAAGGATAAACTTTGAAAATATAAGTCTAGATGGGGATAGCCATGTATCTGTTTGTTTTTTTTTTATACGTTGCGAATTGTTTCCATTTATGGCCCATTTGTTTTAAGTGTATGATAGATAAGCAAAAGATTTATTGCTGAATCCATTGCTACACATTTTGAAGTTTTACCCGAGAAGTACTCTTATCTGTTTCACACTCTATACTCATTACTGTACACGTTACTCTTACATTCATCTTAAACAATCTCAAGTACCGCCAATCGATGGGAATTTCAAAGGACTGAAAATTATACTTGCATTCTGCATTCAAAATTTAGCCATCCGACTGGCTGAGGTGGTACGTTTTGGCTGATCAGATGTCTTCAACTGGAGTTTAGGAATGTCGTTGGTGAATACGGCCCCTGAACTCTGTGTCCTTCATTGCTGCCAGAGTACCAATGGTTGTTCTCAGCATCTGAATTCATTCGGGACACCTCGGTCACTTTCAGGAGAAGCCGCGGACGTTTGCCAGTGGTGTGACATATCGAAGGATTTGACAATTTACACTGGATATGCTGTCCTCAAGCTGAAGTTCGTTAAGGACATTTTCGGATGGTGTTTTTTTTTTTGCGCAACCTAGTGCGCATGGAAGCGAGCTCTTTCGTCCCGGGGCTTGTTCGCCCGAGCTTGTTCGTCCGGGCTCGTTTGTCCAGGCGTGTTCGTCCTTTCGAATGATCTTATTTCTTTTAAAATCATATTTGGAGCACTAAGAAGCCATATTAAAATAAAGGACGGTATTGGACTCTTCACGAAGGAAATTGTTAGCAGTACTCGGATAGTTTCACTGTACGGCGCGAAATCATAAACAGCCTAATCATGTTTCGCTTTAACTTTTTACCGCAGAGTGTCGCCTTTTAACGACCCTGGGAAAGAAGCCTTTTGAAGACATTTTCCCACAATGTTTTCTACCCTAACAAAGAAAAATTGCACCATTTAAACCACATTGATATTGTCGTCTGCAAATGCTTTCAATTTGAACATGGCTAAAACTTTTGTCGTTTGGTAAAGAGTTAAAGGACATTTTGCGAGGAAATCTAAATTAGACCGCAAGAGTTCAGTCTGCGATTCCGATAAATGATACAAGAAATGCCAACTGTATGCAAATAGCGAGGCAGAAGAAACGAAGGTCACTGTTAGTCCCCCACCCACTTATTCTAATGCAAATGTACAGAAACATATTCTCGCGACGAGATGTCATAATCGTCGAACGAGCCATGGGAAAGTGGTCGTTGAATTAGTAGCCTACGTTGAATTATTAGCCTACAGACTTGACTTAACAAGCGGTTGGTATAGATCCAAAATCCAGCTGCACATTCCATGCAGTCTGATCTTAATCTATGCAATCCGCTAAAGCCCCTGTTTTCGCCTATGGCGCAGAAAGGGTAAAGTGGGGTTTTTTTTGTGTGTGTTTTTGGCTTTTTTTTTTTTTAAATCCAGGGTAATACTCGTACTATCCGGATGTTACGTAATGCATATTATAATCAGCTTACCTACTTCAAAGATTTTAGGAGCCCAATTCAAAATAAATCTGAAAATTTTCCATGTTTACCCCAACAAATCTTCACTTCTGGGTGGTCTTTGATAAATTTGACATATCATGAAAGGAAAAAAATGCTTGATTTTAAGTAAAACTGGGAATTTTTGTATACAACTGTTTTATGGTTGGTGAAAATCTGAACTCGACGGCCTATTCTTTTTTGTTGTTGTTGTTGTTGAATTTGAAAAGAAGATACATCAAGGATTCTATACAGAAAATCTATGGAAGGGTATTTTTGATAACCCTGTTTTACATGCAGAACTCCTAATTTCTAGGCATTTTTGTGAATACAAAATTGCTAAAAAATAACCCTTTCTGAAAAAATATGAATGGAATTCAAATTTTCTGAATGTTAGATCAGAATATACAAATATTTAGCTCTGATATTAATATAAATTATAAAATTAAACTTGTCTGACAATGTTAAAATCATTTTTAAGCAAAAATCACAATTTTTAGAATTTGGGGTAAACTGTTACCATGGAAACAGGCATTTAACAGGAAAACGAATTCGACAGCATATCATTTTCTTTTTATTTTTGTATTCAGCATAATATTTTACATAATATATGAGAAAACAAAGAAATTCTATGGAAGAATTATTAAAACTCTGGAAAACGCCCGTAATTAGGCAAATTTAACGGTATGTCGGTTATTTCCTTGATCATTCAATGTTAACAGTGATTATTCCATTTTCTTGAAATAACTAGAAATAGTAGATATTGCAAATTTTCAAACATGGACGTTGAACTAAAAAAAAAAAGGGGGGGGGAGTGAATCAGATTTAAAAGGTTTTTTGATTTGGCAGTAGTAATTCGAATGGGACAATAACTCCGCTATGGTTATTTGTAGTTTTCAAAAAATAAAATAGACTGACGGCTTACATCCGAGGTATTGCACCGTAGAACTTGCAAATGCGTTACTTACGCAGTTTAATTGTTCCAAAAACGTGAGTCCATGCTCGGACAAAAGTGGCCCAATGCATCTCATTGATGTAAGGTATCGTGCAGTCATCAAAAGATAGTGGATACATTATATCCATTTCTCTAACAAATGGTTGAATCTTGAAGTAGAATGGTCCTTGGGCATGCAGAAAGTTGACCAAAAGTACAAAGTTTCGGTTCAGGTCAGCCTGCGCGGCTGACCTGGCTCGATACTTCTGTTTTTTTTTTTTTTTTTTCAATGCATCAAGCGCCCTTTTTAGAACATGGCTCATGTGTATCTGGGTTGTATTTCCGATGTAATAG
Organism: Tridacna gigas; assembly: GCA_945859785.2. NCBI lineage: Eukaryota > Metazoa > Mollusca > Bivalvia > Cardiida > Cardiidae > Tridacna > Tridacna gigas. The sequence goes on along the minus strand of OX244030.2, from coordinate 41,320,428 downwards.
GTGTTATTGTACCAGTATTGACTATACCTGAACGATCATGGCATTTGTTTAGAACAATTGTTTCTACCTAATTTTTCATTGAAAACTGCATTCACTTGGAACTATACACTAATCGGTGATTTCTTGTTCAATAACTTAAACGAAATTATCAAAATACGACGAAATTAAGCGCCATGCACCCCAGGTTATGACATAAGGCTCTATTTTTAGCGTCGTCAGAAAATATTGATTTCTAAAGTGCAATAAATCAAAATTAAAGAACCAATTTACTGCTGGTAAAGAAATAAATTAAATCGACAGAAGACAAAAAAGGGTTTCTGTTTTCGTCACTGTAAACAGAATTGTCGTGTTATACAATATTCTGCATTTGACAGACGCGGTCTCCAAGTAGGTTTAGCCTGTCTAATCCCCATAAAAGGTCATTAGGAAGCAAGTTATGTAAAGCTCAACAGTAAAGTAACTCTTGTCATGAGAGAGACAGAAATTTATCAGATTTCAAAACCACTACCGGTACCGGCAGTGCGTATACAAGGGAATATAGCCTGAGACAACGTCGACTGTGTGATTTGGTTTGTTGAAACTTTAACGACGGTCTTCGTAATTATCAACCTGACTGACAGTTGGTAGCGGTAAAATTCCCATCGATGTGTCTTATATTTGTTATTAATGCTACGTTCGATATACATCTTCCTACGCAGATGCAGTCTTGCGGTTTTTCCTTGTTTGTTGATCTGTTTTTAAAATGTTACAACGTTGACCTGTTTCATTACCTTCTAGCAATCTTTTAACCCTTTCCCAAACGAAAAATCTAGACTCTTCAAAGTCAAAACACCTGCAGACAAACAAATTCCATTTGATACAAATGAGCTTAAAGTCTATGATAGGGTAGAAAATATTGTGGAAAAAAGAGCAAACGCTGTAACCAGCATTTTCTTTTATTCCATAACGTTTCAAATGATTTCTCCTTCAAGGGTCGTTAAAACTAGGAATTTGTTAAGACTAAAAGCCACATAACCTACTCAGTGTTTAGGACTGGCATAGAAAATCATTTCAGCCAATAGATACGATAGATAGTTTCCAAATAAGAAAACATGTTGTCATTTCCTTTGTTTAAAACCTTAATTTATAAGATTATTGCATATATTAATACCTATGTTACACATATTTTGAGGTTAGGTATTAGGCTTGAAAGGTATAGTAGCGACCAAAAGTAAACGATGGCGGCGTTAAAATGCATTAGATTTAAACAATATAGTGTTAAAGTCTGGGAATTAATTTCCGAAGATGGCAATCTGTTATTGTACGGTCGGTCCAAGTGCCTTGTCGTTGGCAGAGAAATGAATTTCAAAACTAAGTAAAGAGTTGTCATTTCACTCTATCTTTTGTTTTCTTGCGAGTGACTAACACTTGGAACGCCACACAATAACAGGTTTTCATCTTCAGAATATTTTCCATACTTTTAGAAGGCATGATTTAAATTAAAATACATATTAACGCCTGCATTTTTGCCGCTATTGGGCCTTTAATAAGTGAAGGAATTTTGCATGCAAGTTTATGTCCCGTAGAAGCAGTTCGTATTGCACAAGTCCAAGATCTTTTTATTTCATTCTGTTTTTAGGACGGAATGTCATATCCATTTCATCGAACAATTTTAGTAGGACGAAGCGATATTTCACTTTCTTTAATGGAAAAGGTTGAAAAGGGTATTTAAAGCTATAAATGAACATTTACAGCTGACTTACCTCAGAAGAGACTGGACTGACTTATTCAAACTGTACTTTGATGTTTTGTTCTTCCGGATAGGGCACTTGGAACTAAAGGAAGACAATTCGAAGGACGAGGGACAACAGAAAAGTAACAAATTCCACAGAGGGTCTTTTTTTGGGGGGGGGGGGGGGGGGGCGGGCGGCAGGAAATTACATTGCCTGGAAAACAGACATGAAGAAAGCTTGCAGGTTAAAATTTCAGGCATTAAGCATATATAGTGTGATTTTTTTTCGGACAGCACAATCAAGATCATTCTAAAAAGACAGTAACCACAGACTTAATAGAAGTATATAAGGAAGGACATGGTTTTTATGGTTACACGCACAAAAACAATGGCTATAATTTCCCTTTACGTTGGACATTGCTGTTCAAATAGATCTAAACTGCCCCAAAGGAGCCTCCAACGATAACATCACAATGTGTCTACACCTTCTTTTTCACTTTCATCCAAGTTGAAATGTAAACACTCTATTCCTGTACAATTATTCTGATCAAAATTAGATGAAATGGCTCAATCAATTTCATCAATCTCTTATCAAATCTATGACGCGCTGTAAAGACAGTGATACTATCAACGCCCATGAATTATTCTCGTGTTGTGAGATAATCCGACGGTATGTGCAATAAATCACATCGATGGTTTTAAACACAATCTGCTTTAGCCAAACAGAAACTGTGTTAGTTTGAAATTTAGTAAACTCTTGAGAATTATTCTTAACCCTTAGGCTGCTTATCGCGACCCATCGACCTTTTGCGGACAGCGTAGATAAAAATCAGACTGCACAGAACGTGCAGTCTGATCTTTCATCTACACTGTCCGATAAGGGGATATTTTTCCCCCCAAAATTACTTTGAAAACAAGAAAGGTTTTGGGCTCCTACTATCTACTATAAAGTTTCATTTCTTTTATTCAGCAGGACAAGGGTTAAAATATATTCTAAAATGGTTGGTGTATATTTCAGTACCTGAATTCAGACGTGATGCATAAACGTTTGCATCTCCACACGTTTACTGGAGCGTTAATGGTGGTACTAGTTGCAGTTATCAGAAATAATAGAGTTCCACTGCTTCGATTTGCTCCCAGTTATGATAAATATATGTAGATGTACTTCTGTTTATTGTTTAACGATTCTTCATCTAAGGGGCGGCTTACAGAAACATACTGCAGACAGCCAATTAAAATTTAAGTTATGCTCTGTAAAAAAAGGGCGTGTAAAGCATCTGCAAAATGTATCGACTCCGGGCAGTCCTACGCAGGCTGACCTGAGTCGAAACGTTTTGCTATCGATCAATTTTCTGCATGTATACCTCATGACCGAGTGAATTGTTAGACAAATTGGACTTTATAGATCCATAATTATATGATAACTTGCTTGGTATAATGCATTAACGGAAATGCATTAACCCCCTTTTGGCAGAGCGCTGCTCGTTTTCGAGTTTGCAGTTAACTTTAAAAGTTATTTACCAATTAAAAGATCCATGGAAAATATTAATACCATTTTCACGTTCGTCTTTGTTTTGCATCGCGAATTGCCAATACCACGCTCCACATTTTTGTCTTGGAGCGGATCCTGCGAATTGATATACGGTTCTTGTCAATTTCTCGCAAATTCAATTAATAGGATACTTTACATCCTAGTAACTGGAATATCCGAAGCAATTATTCAGGTTACACTTTATTATCTAACAACTACCAATCGATATGGTTAGCAATCGTTTTGTCGTTGACCATGATACAAAATGAAATATTTTGTTGACTAGAACTGATGAGAACCATGTAATGTCAATTGGTATTATTCACAACAGTAACTTCTCTTGCATCCTTATAAGATATGGGTGGTAAGTGTGATAAGTACATACGTACAATACATAATCAAAGCCCTGAAAGCACTGCTAAAAGCACTGCAGTGGTGGGGTGCTTTTAATCAATTGATTGGTGGATTAAGTGGTGTTTTACTCCATTTTCAACATTATTTCAGTCATATCATACCACCAAATCACATATTCATGTATTTCCTGGCATTCACCAGTACTACACTGGGGTTCTGAAGTGTATTGCCTGAGGACACCCAAGAAAAATCCAATGGATCTCGTGCGGATCGAACAGGGGGCCTCCAGGTCACGAGTCATACACTTTAGCCCTGACCCACGCAGGACCCCTGTGCTTAATCCAACTCAAGTTTATATCCAACTATCATACTAAATGATAAGCATGTAGTGTTGCATTGTATGACAGAAAGAAATGAACAGAAGCAAACATGTTTTTAAAAAAAATGTTAGCTTTACCGGTATTTGTAAATCTGAAGACTTATACATTACGTCTAAATATTCACTTGCCTGTGTATTTCATAAACTCGAGACATCTGATTCATATTAATGTCAGTTCGGATCATTACATTTTCACTTCATAATCCTTGAGTAGATCTCCATTGCATCCATTGATATCTTGGCCTGTAAAAAACTTGAACTGTCGCAAGTAGACAAATATTCCCACCTACTGCCTTGTCACTGAATTACTGCCCCTTTTGAAACCCAAATTGCAAAATGACAAAGGGCAATAACTCAAAACACCTAAAGACAGAGTTATGGATCTTGTGCGCTGCACTTGTCCCAATGTGGTCAATCTGTATTGCAGTTTTGAGTCAATAACTTGTATACTTTGGAAAATAGCCCTTGACAAAAAATACCTAATGGCAATAACTCCAAAAATACTGATGACAGGGTTATGGATCTTGTGCGCTGCAGTTGACCTCTTGGTGATCTTTAAGTATGAAGTCAATAGTTTTGATACTTTGGAAGTTTTGCACCTGAAAAAACCAAAAATGTAAAATTGCAAAGGGAAATAATTAACAAATTAATGAAGGCAAAGTTACAGAAGGCGTATGTACAGTGCAGTGTGATCTATCTGTATCTGGAGTATGAAATCAATAGATTTCATGCTTTGGAAGTTATGATCCGGATCAAAAAAGAAGAAAAAAGAAGAACTTAACAACAACTGAGGGCAATAACTCCAAAAATAATGTGGACAGAGTTATGGAGCTTGTGTCCTGAACTTACGCTCAATGTGAACTATCTGTTTCTGAAATGTGAAGTAAAAAAACCAAAAATGTAAAATAATAAAGGGTAATAACTCTATAAATATTAAAGACAGAGTAACAAATACTGTGCACTGCACTAAGCGACAATGTGATCTGTCTGTATATGGAGTCCAAAGTCAATAACTTAACTACTTTGGAAGTGATACTCGCCACAAAAAATCAAATCTGTAAAATAATAAAGGACAATTACTCCAAAAATTATGAGGACAGAGTTATGGATCCTGTGTGCTGCACTTGTCCTGAACATGATCCATGTCTGAAGTCAATAGCTTCTATACTTTGGTAGTTGTATTCTAGAAAATCCAAACTGCAAAATAACAAAGGGAGATATGGATCTTGTGCAGTACACTTGTCTTCAATGTGATCTATCTGCATATGAAGTTTGAAGTCAATAGCTTTTATACTTAGGAAGTTATGCTCTGGACAATATTTAACCCTTTACTACATAATTCCTACTTTTAACTGCCCTGAACAAGAATGCTTTTGAAAACATTGTGGGGAAAAAGGAGAAAATGCTGGTGAAGAGTTAAGCCGGCGGACCCCAAGACGGACGGACAAGGTGACTCCAATATACCCTTACAGCTTATCGCTTCTGGGGGTTAAATGACATTTTCCAGGGGAGAGGGGCATTTGCTTATTTTCTCTATGAAGTTTCATAGCAGTAGCATAGAGCAGCTTCTCAGAGATTAACTGCTCTGTCTAAGCCAACTATATCACATTTACCTATCGGGCAATAAAAGCCCACCATGGCTTTCATGTTTATTTTTTTGTTTGTTTGTATGTTTCTTTTTTTCTCTCTCTCTCTGAGTCCCTCTCTCTTCATTTATGTGCATTATTGTAAAAGGTGCTTTTTCCCCACTGGACAGTTCCAAATCATCGCACAAAAATCAGGAGCCATTGCAAGACTGTTTGTTTGTTTATTTGTTTGTTTGTTTGTTTGTTTGTTTGTTTGTTTGTTCAATTAATTCACTTAAAATTAGAAAAAAAAAAAAAAAAAAACATACGCAGCTATTCAATCATATCATTTATGGCAAAATATATTTGGCAGTCAGTACAGTTGCATCAAAATGATACCGGTATGCTATAATATATCTTTACCAATATACACAAGATCATTCATATTATAAATATGGACAAGACAAGTGTCTAACTCATCTTCTACCCTTTGGAACGATATATGTATTTTGCCCAGCATGTAAAGCAAGATAAGCCTGCATGTACTTGCAGTCTGATCTTGCACTATGCACTCTGCTGCTCTGTTAGTAGTTTTGGCCATGTAAACCAAAGCAAATGTCAATAAACTTAAACTATATTTTTTGAATAATCAAGAAATAATATTCAGCAAGATAATGGTTAATGCTTTCATTACCTCCTAGAAAAAAATCACAATTAGATATTTATAAAAACTTGTGGCACAAAATTGAGTAACCCTTTTACCAAACAATTTCTATTATAACTGACCTCAGTGGAGAATACTTTTGAAAATATTGTGAAAATATAGTTGGAAAAAGAGGAAAATGCTGGTAACCTGCATTTTCTCATTTTTTATTTATTTATTTATTTATTTATTTATTTATTTATTTATATTCACATAAAATTCCTATTTTGAAACACATTTAGTTTGTCATCTGCAAATGCTTTCAATACAGATGAGTCAAAAATTTGATGTTGGTAAAGAGCTAAATTTTATCCAAGAATAACTTTCATATTGACATACTATAACCAGATTTTCTGACTCTAATGAAAAAAAAAAGCTGAATTTTATCTCAAGCTTTTCTTTAAAGAAAAACAATTTGAAACATTTTGAAAAAAACGTCATTTGGAATTTGATACAGCTTATTTTAATCCTTTTAGACCCATGTGTATTTATTTCTCTTTCAAATGCCACCATATTGTTATGATCTTCTTTAGTAAATTTTTCAACATTACAGTGCCTAATAAAAAAGAATGAATTGTCAGAAATTTATCTTTATTTGGTCTGATGCTGTTTAACCCTTTACCACACAATCTTTACTTTTAACGACCCTGAGGGAAGAGAATTTTGGAAACATTACTGAAAAAGGAGAAAATGCGGGTTACCAGTATTTTCGCCTTTGTCCTCAATGTTTCCTTTCAAGGACAAACCAAATTATTTCAGTCACATTCAATTTGTCTTCTGATTTTTTTTTTTTCCAATCGGATAAGTCTAAAATTATAATATAAAGAGTAGATCTACAACTGTATACACTATTTTCCAACCTTCCCAAAACAGCTAAATATTACACAAAAGATGGACAGTTGAAAGAAATCCATTATGTAATTTTAAAATACATGTATTATCCAAAACACGCCTGACATGAATAATTGTTCAGTATAGTTTATTGCTCCTTTCTAAAGCTTAACTCTTTACCAAACAAAAAAAATTTAAACTTGTCCAAATTGAGAGCATTTGTAGACGACACACAAAATGCTGCTCGAATTAGGAAATGTTTGTTTGAAAGGGTAGAAAACATTGTGGGAAAAGGAGATAATGCTGGTTACCAGCATTTTCTCCTTTTCCCACATTGTTTTCAAAAGGCCTTCTCCTTGAGGTCGTTAAAACTTGAAATTGTGTGGTAAAGGGTTAACAAGAAAAAGACTAACGGATAGACAGATGGACAGACAGACTGGCAGATGACGAAAACCACGCAATGACGTAAGTTCTGAGGGCTTTCAGCCAGTATAGTTAAAAAACTGCAGGGATACATAGTTGTAGGTCTATATTTCTGGGTTTACACTTTTTGAATAACACTATTTCAGTCATAACTGCAATGGTACATGTATATGCACACCATAAGTCATCCAACAGGGGCTAAAAAAATTATCTTTCACATGACTACTTCAATCAAGTCAGCAAGGACAAAACTTTTGCAATGCCTTGACCACATAACTACTGAATGACAGCTCGCTTATTCATGTATGTCCTAGACTTTGCAAGTACTAGGCTTGGCCCTAAAGTACCTTAGCAACGAAGTTTCCACTAAAAATCAAATGATTCCTGTGAGACTGGAACCAAGAGCCTTCCAGGTTAAAATACTTACTCTTTACCACTGAGCAATGCAGGATCGAACCACCTGAGTAATGAAACTGTGATTTTGAATGACAAATAATAGAAATAATAGAATCTATGTGTATCTTAGTTCCAAGTACAGCATCTGCTGAGCAAAACTATTCAATTATTCATATTGAAGTGCTTTTTAACTCTTCACCAGACGACAAAGTTTTAGAGTTTTCCAAATTGAAAGCATTAAATGTGGCTCAAATGATTGGGTTTGTCTTGGAAAGGTTAGAAAACGTGCTGGGAAAAGAAGAAAATCGAGTTACCCGCACTTTCTCCTTTTCAAACAAAGTCTGCGAAAGTTTTCCTTCTCAGGGTCGTTCAAACACAGGATTGTTCGACAAGAGGGTTAAGTCCCTATAATTACAGTCTGGAAAAAAGATTTAGACATTGCAACTTCAAAGGTTTTGGTTTTTTTTTTAACACTTCTCAATTTACTGGACAGTGAATATGTATGACTTCACATTCTGTGCAGTCCTATCTAGAGCTGATCTGTCCAAAAAAGAAAGCAGGTAAAAGTTAAGGACAGTACCTTAAATAAAGGATGAGTCATGACAGTAAACTTTTACCACCAGAGCATTTAACGCTTTATCAAACGACAATATATTTTAGACTAGTCCATATTGGATTGGATTTGTTTCTGGAAAGGGAAACATTTTTAGGAACAGGAGAAAATGCTAGTTACCAGCATTTTCTCCTTTTCCCACAATGTTTTCAAATGTCCAGTTTCCCAGGGTCGTTAAAACTTGGGATTGTGTGGTAAAGCGTTGACAAGCTGAATGAGACCTCTCCAGCGAAAATAAAACAGAAATATTGCTGTAGATCTATAGGGTTTTTGCCTCAATATGACACAATACAATCATATGTATTTAACAGTTTATAGCCAGACATTTAACTTAGGTAACAAAGATTCAACAGACAAAACGGTCTCTCAACGCCTCTTCTAAAAATGTTCAAGACTCACAGTACTCACTTAACTGCCTCATTGCCTTAAAAAACTGAGTTACACTTCATTTTCACTTTGCATCTTATAATAAAACTTAAATCGTTCTGCACTTGTGAGGGGTTTGGGTCTCAAATGATTGAATAATATGGTTTTCAACTGGTCAAAGTATTATCACTAGGCTTTTGAGGTGCAATCAAATAACGGAGCAGGCTGTAGGTCAAAGATGCACAGGAAGGCAAGAATAGCTTTTTTCTGATCATTATCATCGATGCTCGGTCCATGGAGATACCGAATTACACCTTATATACCGAGTTATACCGAATTCGACGCTATTTCTTAGGGCATTTACAGTTGATCAAAGTGCAGTAACAGTAAATATCATCCCCTGATTCGGATCAAAGTACTAAAATACAATGCTACCGAAACATTTCAACACACTTTTTCGTCCGACTGGTCATTTGCCTCTCGGATAAGTCTTTTCCTATCAACCCCACTGACCTTGGTTGAGGTTGCTCAAAAATGTCTTTGTCCTATAAAGATTAGAATTGATATTTTCTTTTTTTTTTTTGCATTGCAATCACGGTAGCGATGCTGGGCGTATATAACAAACGGCGACGGTCATGACACAAGAACACAAGCTTGTATTTTAGATAAAGAACAAACATATATTTCTGAGTCTAAAATAGTTTTATACCTTGTTTATTAGAATTACTGAAATGCAGGGCTTGAATGCCAGGCTAACCGGATGCTTGCATACGAAAATACTATTGCAAAATCTGTGCGTTCGTTTTTCAGTGAAAGGGCAGTCATAGTCTCTCCATGTCACTTCTTGACGCTTTTTGTCGCTTAATAGTGGGACCGATACATAAAGGCATATTCCTACACTAGCTTCTTTTCTCTTATAATGTAGCCGTTCTCACTTTCAGTTTTAACTCTTTTGGGATAATAGTGCATTTGTTTACGTATAGATCGTGCAATTCGTGTAAGTTTCTCAGTTGTTAACGTTGTTTTAATCTTGCATCGATGCCGAACTGAATGCAGTGTTTTTTTAATGTACTATTTTGTCCGGATATTGATTTTGCGATGTTAGGAACCCGATAATCATATTTTCTGGTTGCAGAATCCCCCTGTTAACTCTGAGGTGGGGTGCTTCGCTACGCTTGGCATGCTTCGCTGTGCTTTGCACCCCACCTCAAAAGCATGCAAAATACTGCACAACATCGCGAAGGAGAGACTACTCGTTTCGATCAACGTTGTCTTTTGCCGAATTGTCAGTTACAAGGTCAGCTTGTCGCAGTACGCAAAGAAGTTGTTGCTGGGGGTCATGCGCTCACCATAAATGGGATTTCTAATCCAGACAATCTCTATTTATGCATAAGAATTTCTTTTTTTTTTTTTTTTTTTGAGGGGGGGTGGTGTATTTAAGATCTGTAATTTCTATTTATTTGACTCACAATTCAAACTTTACCACATAATCAGAGAGCACAGGAGAGCCCTTTATGTGTACGTTTGATAGAATAATTGTATTTCTTTTTGCGAAACAAATACCATTTCGTACTTTAACTCTTTCACTGCCAACGTCGAATTAGATAGCTTTTGCGGACGGGGTAGATCAAGATCAGACTGCTTAAAACGAGCAGTCTGATCTTTGATCTACAGCGTCCGCTAGCTGAGGTTAATCTTTGACCAAAGTCGACTTCAAATCCAACGAAAGTGTACTTTTAGATCTTGAGAAAGACTAATCCATTCAGTTGGCAGCGAAAGAGTTAAATCTATCAAAAATTGGAATGTGCCCTCTTCAAGAGTTGGTACTGTTTCTGTATATCCCTTCCCAATATAGCTCATTAAACTTTATGATGAACTATTCTTCGCTAACGAAGCTGTATTTGAACATAGTTAAATAGAAGGTCTCCTAGGATTGACAAAATTAATTTTGTAAGAGACATCCTAGCACTTGTGTTATAAATCATATTAAAAACTAAAGCCGCTCGCTGTGCGCAATATAACTTTTTTAAGCCTATCCTTTAACCATTTTGGTGCCGAGAGTTACGTCCGACAGTATCACAAAGCGGACGCTGTAGATCGAGACCCGACTGCACAATGTGTACACTCATTTTTGGGTCAACGCTGCCCCACACGTTGAGATATTTTAATGCTTTAACTACAATCTTTAGATTCTCCTTTAAACAACAGAGAAATAGCGATTTTAATAATTTACCAGTACAAAGATTACATAGCTGGTTTCGATAAAGCCTGCACCTTTGTGAAAAGTGATTAAGGTATGGGCAGAGCAAAACAGCAGTTTAAGCGTAGTTATCTAACCTATTTGGCCTAACCTGTGACAAGGGCTGGCGACTCATTGACACAGCATGCAGCAAAAACGTGTTTATCACCAAACTATCCTTTCATCTTTTCGGATAAACTAATGCAGTAGAAGTTATTGCCACAAAATCACTTTGAAGCTTGGTATTGATCACTTTTAAACATAGCACTTAGGAAAACTTCAACTAAACCTTTCGGTGTTGAAATTTGTTTTTGTAGCTTTTTTCGGAGGTAACAAATGAGGATGAGTCTGCAAAGGACTAGCGGTGTGATCTTTCATCATTATATAATCCACTGTTCTACCAAAAGTTTTGAAATCGGGTTACTTTTAGTTGTTTATTATCATTATCATAAGTATTATTATTATTACTATTGTCATTATTCGGCACTCACTGGTAAAACAACACAGGAAAGGTAGTTCTTACTATAGAGGTCGCAATGACACAAAGTTCACATTTTAACAGGATATTGCGCGTAGCCTTTCTGTATTATTTGGCCCCAAAATGTTTAAGTCACACCAAAGAAAAATACCGATAGCTGTGTTTACCGTGTCAAAAACGATCTAGCTCTTCCTAGCAAAGACTATGGATGGCATCAAACTATCTAGAGGAACGGAGAGAAATAAAGAAACAATTCATTTTCCAGTAATTCAGTTCTATTTGTCTTTAGACGTATTGCTAACTACTCTATTTGATGTTCATTTTTTTTTTTTTTAATCTATTGTTTCATGGTTACCTATTTCCAATCGTTCAAAGTTCGTTTTTAAAAAAAAAAAAACCCCTTCACAACGCGATTTATCAGAAATGCTAGACAATTAGAAAATACAATACAGTAATTTACATGTGAGTCTGTAGTATCATTTAATCAAATGGTTTGTTTTTCGTAATTTTACCTTTATCTTTTTTTCTAACCTGTAAAGCGCTGATTAATAACAAGTGAAATGTTTGCTATTTCACGTTTTTCTGGCCAAAAAGGCGAACGGAAAGATAAAAAAATCGGACTGTACGTTCTATGAAGTCTACACTCGATCTACACTGTGTAGTGAATTTCATGGTAAATTTATCAGGTTTATTTTTATGTAACTTGAACGAAAACGATATTCAACTTTCCTCCTATTATCGACTTCTTTATGGTAATACTCGTACATACTCGTACATTGAATACATAAAGAATAGAAAAACTGCCTAAAAACTCAACCTGAAATACATGTTTCCCATGATGAAAAGAAAACACAAATACGATTAGTTTGTCAGCCACAGATAAAAGGTCACAGAGGAACCTTCACAGATCTAAATTCATACTGTGAAAAAAAAACAGGAATGAAACTATAACTTCTAATTTTCATATGGAAGTCAATTTGAAAATCTAAGCATTGCTCTTGAGCAAGAACTCGCAGGGCTCAATGTAGAGCACAGGACGAGGAGACTCTTCAACCCCCAAAAGCAGGAACGAAAAGTGATTTAAAGAAATGTGGCATACAGAAAACCGTAAAAAAAAACGTGGAAACTTGCAACATCATTTTTCACACACTACGGAAGCAAGAGTCTAATAAATTACACATAGTTTAGACTTTTACGTAAAGTTTAACGATTATTGTGGAGTTTATGGCACTGAACACTCTCCATATATGAATAAAACTATTTTTCTCGGGGGTAAAATATATGAATTGCAAGTATTAAAACCATAAACAGGTCTGGTATATAGACAGATCAGTCTATATATCAGTTGAAGTCTTATAATCTTGACACATGCTTTATACACAAAACAACAAATATGGGGCTATTTGATAATGTAAGACCATGACAAACCTGCAAATTTTGATAGCTTGTTAAAAATGTTTTGAAGCGTCTCTGTCATATTGTTACATTATGAAGTTTGCTTTGGCTGCTTTTTTAAATTAGATCGAAATCAGACTATGCTGAACGAGCACTCTGATCTGACATATACAATATCTGACATTACATGGCATATTCTGGAAAAAAAAACCTAATCGGAAAATCTAATTTTTAGCTTCTTTTCCCTGACTATTTAAGATGTCAATTTTATCATTTAAAAGTTCCAAGCTTTATCCGGTCAATGAATGTATATTGTTCTAACTTCACTTTAGTCAGGATTTTCCGGCAGATCTGCTCTTTCTCATCTTTGTTTGACTATATTTTTCATTTTTCTATGGACAGTATATTGTCAAGGGACATGCGTCTATGGATAAATGCAACAATGAGATAAACGTTTAACAGACAGGGCACTTGATTCGTTTCTGCAATAAAGTTTGGAACACTATTTGTCGTATCAAGGTTTACCTCTATACATAGAAATAAATTGATCGAGAAATCTTAACACGGGGTTTGTTTTAGCAGTTTTATTACCTAGACTCGGAGACTCTGAACCCAGGGAGAAGAAAAGAAACATGGATAATTAATTGAAGCTCTCTCTCAATAGCTATTACAGTACCCGATATAATGCAGTGAATCTGAATAATGCAAAGGTGAACAGACTTGATTTATTTTAATATCGACGATTTTCCGAATTTTCATGGGCAGATCTTATTTCTTATTTCTAACTTACGTCATTGATATTGTCCGCCACTGAAATAAGTGTCAAATGAAGATGATTGTGTGCAAAGAGCAGTTCTTATAGAACTATGTCGTGGGTGACAGCATGCATCTTGGGCTTCTTACAGATATTTATAGATGTTTCAGGAAGTGTTGATATTGTTAATCATAAACTGTAACGAATTTTTGTATATGAATTGTATTCTCTTGCCTAATTTTCAACTGGGTAAAAGAAAATGCTGTTAACTGACAATATTACAGATTGTCGGTACGGATCCCCGTCGGTGCCATGTATCTGTATTTCGTTACGACGAAATACTATTTTGTTTAAACGAAATAATTTGTTATAACGAAATATTTTTTCGAGAAAATGAAATTAGAAATCGTTTTAACAAAATACTACTTCGTTTACAGAGTATTACATATATTTCGTTTAATCGAAATAGCATTTCATTATTTTTCTTCGATTCGTTCTATTTTTATTTATTTTTTATTTATTTATTTATTTATTTATTTATTTTTTATAAAAAGAATTATTTACTTGTATCGAGTTGTTTCTTCGAGACAATGGATTATCATTTCTTTTTAAATCTAAAAAGGATTTCATACTGACAAATGATAATTTAATATTATCGAATTAATATTTCTTTAAAAGGAAATAAGAACGTGTGTGACGCATGACATGTACAAGTTTGCTTTCGTATATTGGAATCAACAGTTTGCACATTATTTTAATTCGTTTTTCTCTTGGTGTAATTCCTGTCTCATAACACCCACCTTTAGCCCCATTGGATTTTATGCTGTGGGCACGTTATAAGGAAAATTTCACACAAATATAATTCAAAGATCTTTACTTTCTTTTCCTCCTAGGACTGAACGAAAATTTCAAATTTTCTATGGTCAATGATTTTATTCTTCTGCCATATTTGGGACTATTTCATCGGCAAAATCATGACTATTTGCTGAAGATACGGCTTTTTTATTCATCGACTGGGCGATAGTAATCATATCAAAGGATGGAAATATATTTTTGCAGGGCAAAACTCAGCATTGTCCATTGTGATATTGGTATATCATTGGGTGACATATAAGGTAAACTTGTGTCATTTAGCTCTTTTGGTTCAAGAGGAGAAATTTACAGCCAAAACTTCTGCGACATTGATCTTTTAGAAAACAAATATGCCAAGTACATGCTTAAGCCGAAGAGACATAAGTAATACTCGTGTTCATCCTATAATCGCAGAAATAAGACAACAAATGTGTCAGTTGGCTTTCCAGAAATCGTAATACACTGAAAATTCGAGATAACTCTCTTGTTCTTCTGGCATTCTGATAAAGGGGCATTAACAGTTCACTTATGCCATGTGCGGGTCTCACTTATAAGGAAAAGGATCCATATTGTTATCTTTCAATTATCAGGTAGGTTTTGTATCTTATACACTTCACTTTTGATGATTGCTACCTCGAAACTTCACAAGTACTCGCACTAAGCTATGGATTGTGCATAGGTTGATCTCGTTCATAATGAAAAACAAGCATAGACTCTCTGATGTAAGAGGCTGACGCATTATCAGTAAGGCACTTCATCACTGTATCCTACATACAAGAAACAACCCTTTGCGACACAATCCAGACTTTTAACGACCCTGAGGAAAAAGCCTTTTGAAAACATTTTGGGAAAAGGAGAAATTGCTGGTAACCAGCTTTTTCTCCTTTTCCCACAATGTTTTCCATCCTTTTATATATAAATTTCAATTTTTGACCTCCATTTAATTTGTCATCTGCAAAAGCTTGCAATTTGGACAAGTCTAAAATGTCGTTTGGTAAAGAGAAAAATGTAGAAAGATGATATCGTACGAAAAAGCAAAATTATCGGATGAAAATGTCGGAAATACCCTAACAACCCTTACAGAGCCTTTTGAATTAGGAAAAATAGTCATTTTCTGCCCCCCCCCCCCCAAAAAAAAAATATACGATTTCCTTCTTTGAAAATATCTAAAGAACGAATAAGATGAGACTTTCTGTTAACTGCAGTATGATCTTGATCTACGCTGTCCGAAAGGGAAAAAAATCCAGTGTATCTCGAGTGATGTTTTTCCCCTCCTGCATTCGGCTTTGACCTATTCATATCAATACTAATAACACTCTTCTGACATTTTATTGAAACGGGCTGCCCGTCTGTAATAATGCAGATAATGAGGCAGCTCCATAACCAACTCAATAGAGGTAATTATTATGTAATTTTTCAGTGACATAATCATGCCCTTCTGGGCCATTACGGTACAGACTGTTTTAGACATTATATATGTTCTGCGCTAAGTGGGAATCGGGACTATTCTAGAACTGTCCTGCGCAAAGTTGTACTTCCCACTTTGTTGCACAATGTAAGAATTCCTACTCTGCGCAGTTTTGTTAGAATTGCCCCTGCGCAAAGCAGGATAACTGGATAAAGTGAAATCTTATAATGTTAAGACGCTGTTTCGCTTGACTGATGTTAATCGGGCTGTCTATGGTAGCAGACGACAAAATGTACACATGCTTTATTCTTAGTATTACAATAGAAGTGTTTTCTAATGTAAGAAAAATAGATTTCCCTTAGCGGGGACATGGGCAAAATCAGGTAATGCTTCTTTTTTTTTTCTTTAATTTCGAATCAAAGTTTTGTTGTTCTCAGAGCCTTAACCTGTTACTTCTTAGACTTTATCAATATTTCCAAAAAGCTTTGTAAACGGAAAAGCCAAACATTCGATAATACAGTTACTTAATTTACACTTGCTCTGTCGATATGTCCAAATTAACAAAACTTTGAAAAACCGACAAGGAGCATCAGGCATCTCATCGATATTTATGGTAATACATGTAAATAAATAAATGGGCAACATTTAGAGCCCACCGTTAATATTTAAAAAAAAAAAAAAACGTTCGTAATAAACTATCCTTGATTAAAGCAGAGTCTGTTCATAGCCAGCACAAAATTCAGTACACCAAAGGACCGGCTAGCAAAGAAAAGATAACATTATATATCGTTTCTTTCAAAAGGAATGCATATTTATGCATGAGGTTCTGATGACATTAACTGGAAGAAACAGCTTCATTAACCGCCATTATTACCTTCACATACACACCTACGAGTATATCATAAATTTCACTTCAATTCGAAAAATCACTTTCATTTTCTCTGAACATGTTGTACAAAACTCTTGTTCAGACGTTTCTGCCATTATTACATCTATCTCCATGAACATTACTTTTCAATAAAAATGTCAATCATCTTAGTTGTAGATTGTATGGAAACATGTTTGGTATCTATCGGTCTTTGTTGTTGCAAAAAAAGGTGTTGGATAGGTTTACGATAACGATGTTGACGACAATTATATCTCATCCAGGAATTTCTATCCGCAAGTGACCAGAACAACCCGAGAATAAAACATTCGCGCAAAATCTGTTTTTCTTAAGACTAGATCATGGATGTATGAAGAGATAACAACATTGGAAAAGAGATATTAACACTGGAAAAGAGAGCAACACTGGAAGAAACCTTATGAAAGATTTCGTCACGGATTGTGAAAGGTATACATAAATCATTTCTACCATTCACTGGAACAGTTATATGACTAAAACCAACAAACAACTAAAACATAGAACACAACAGCCATTCATCCAAAGGCTGACACGAACACGAGTCCGATTATAACAAACAGCTACTTATTTTACGATCAGGATTTCGAGAGCGCCCTGACGCCAAGACTTCTAAAATCGTATTTGG
Organism: Tridacna gigas; assembly: GCA_945859785.2. Lineage (NCBI taxonomy): Eukaryota > Metazoa > Mollusca > Bivalvia > Cardiida > Cardiidae > Tridacna > Tridacna gigas. The sequence goes on along the minus strand of OX244030.2, from coordinate 41,302,901 downwards.
GATTAAATGAGTTAACCCAGTACCAAACAATCCTTGTTTTAACGAGCCGAGCCCCCGTAGCTCAGTCGGTAGCGTACAGGACTTGAGATCAGGAGGTCGCTGGTTCGATCCCCGGCTCGGCCAATTTCTTTCCGAGAACTGATGATAGTCATTGCGAAGGATTCATTCCTCTCTCACCGCTGACCATTGTTTCGACGATGGTTATGTGGGAAAGCAGCCAGTGGCTTGGAAAGAATATTGTGCGGAGTACTGGTGAAAGAAACCCCATGAAAGCAAGGATAGGTGCACTGGTCGCCGCGATATAACTGAAATAGTGTTGGAAACGGCGTTAAACACCATACAATCAATCAACAATCAATTGTTTTAACGATCTTGAGAAAAAAATCTGAAAAAAATCCTGGGAAAGGAAAATACGCATTACTTTGAAAGACAAAACCCACTATTTAGGCCATCTTTAATTTGTAATCTGCAAATTCTTTCAATACGGATGGACCTAAAACTTTGTAGTCTGATAAAAGGTTAGACGAATATTTTTTGTCTTTGTCTCGCTGCGATCACTAAATAAGATAGAAGAGTAAGAGGTGGATACTTGTCATGGATCGACTTTTGTTCAATCATTATTGTTTTGAAACTTTTGTTAAAAGAAAACATGATAATGCTAAAAAAACATCAAGCCGAAAGTAGTACATGTATATCACGAAAAAATGTATGGTTTAACTCTTTACCAAACAAAATTTTCGACTTTTTCGAAATTGAAAGCATTTGCAGACGACAAAATAAATGTGACTCAAAAACTGAAATTTGTGTTGGGAAGGGTAGAAAACATTGTGGGAAAAGGAGAAAATGCTGGTTACCAGCATTTTCTCCTTTTCCCCACAATGTTTTCAAAAGGCTTTTTGTTCAGGGTCGTTAAAACACGCGATTGTGCGGTGAAGAGTTAAAGTAAGTGAGGGGGAGCGTGTTACGATACTCTTATTTGTACTCTGTAACTGAGATTAGCCTGTTCAAAGTGTTTGAATATTTGTTGGAGCTGAAGCATTTCTTTTAAAATTTGGAAGCCTCAGTCAAATTGATTGCATTCAAAAGTTTCTCTATCTGTAAACTGACGCTTTTGACCATAATAAAAAGGCCATGATATTAAGTAAATTTTCTTTTGAAATACTCCTGAAAAAAACAAAAATTAAACCTGCGCATTACACATACACTTGCTCTCCTATAATGTCGATTACAGTTAAGTTAGCTGTGATAAGAAAGGTATTAGACGGTTTTCAATACTGATATATGTCGATAATGCTTCCCTCTGAGAAGATCAAACAAAGATTCAATGCCATAAAACACATCATACATGCTCTGTGAAAAGGGAGTTTAATGCATTTGTGGCTGACCTGGGTCGAAACCTTTGCTATTAGTCAATTTTCTCTATGTAAAAGGACCAGTTTACCTCAAAATTCAGTCGGTCGTTAGACAAAAATGGATTTTATGGGTCCAGGATCATATAATGACTTGCTTGATGTCATGCATCACGGAGATGCAGTAAGCCCCATTTTGCTAGAGAAGGGTTACATAGAGGTGTGTCTTAGTGAACTTTATTTCAAGTGCGTCAAATAGCATGTAAAGGTACATCTTCGAGTACATACTAACAGGGTTTAGTTTTAGCTAGACCGCCTTAGTAACCATTTCTGTACTTCTTTAAAAAAGCTGGTTATCTTACGTTTGGATTCCAGGAAAGGTTTTCCAATTTTTGTCAAGAAAAAAAGCGATTCGATGATGTCATTTAGCTTACAAGTGGCCAATGAACATGCCACTGATTTAGAAAACTAAAATCAACTTTATTCTTACGTGAATGACGCTCTCTTCCGACACTTATGAATTGTCTGGAACTCGCACCGGTTTAATGACTTTTAAATGACGTAGTGATTAAAGACAGCTTAGTAAAACTGAAGAATACCATTTAAACATTTATGCGACTAAACTGAAATAATAAACGGAACCGATCAATGTGAGACATTCACTTAGATCTTAAATGGACTCATTTAAGTTTAAATGATTAATCAGATATCATCGGGCCATGGTAAGACAGCACAAAAGTATGCATGATGATGTTAGTCTGCTATTTTCCCATCAAAGGTCACAATAACTACACCATAAAAATATACAGGTTCCTTAACTCTGTACCCCACGACTAAATGCTGGACTGGCTCAAATTCAAACCATTAGCATACAACTTATACGTTGCTCAAATGTAAGAAATTGTCTTTTAATACGAAGATAACAATGCGTCCAAAAGCCTTTTTCCTCAGGGTCGTTAAAACTCGAGATTATGCGGTAAAGAGATAAAAAAGGCGTTCATTTTTTCTTTGCATTTATTACAGTACGAGTACATGTATGTTCTTAATTGTATTTGCGTCAAAGTTTTATTTCCGTAATTGTGATTTGCTTCTCATAAGAAGCGTTGAATAAACGCCGTACGGACTTGTATAAAAGGGTTTTAAGTTAATGAACAAAACGAAAGTGGGTAACTTATCGCAATTATGATTTCTAGGTGGTTCAAGGAGGCTTGAATAAGATGAGAACATTAGCAGCGTAATATCTGCCATCAGCTGCGATCATTGCCAACATGAGATTGGTACCAAGGACAAAACGACATTTTTTTTATGATTCGTGAGTTATTTCCAGCTTGTCGTCGCAAGCCCGTATTCTCGGAGAACAGAATTCGTTTTTAAGTTTGGTGAGAACTACTTTTGTCGCGTTCATTTTTACAATTTTGTATTGTAATGCGAAAGACTGTCCGAAACTGTCGTCATGTGTACTAGTGTACGAATCTGAAAACGAACGTCATAAAAGAATTGCTTATGTATATAATAAATTATTGCATGTGCTGCGGTCTATTTAAGTTTATTTCTGCAAATCAAATTGTCCAGAGATTATAACGTCTTCCTACCTATCATAGAACGTCTTAACCCATAACCTGCAAAATAAGTTAAATGATACTTTCAAGCTGATAGTAAAACCCCGAATAATGCTTTTTTTTTTTTTTTGAGAAAAATATCACCTTATCGGAAGGTGTCGATCCAAGATCAGACTGCACGTTCTGTGCAGTCTGATCTTGATCTACACTGTGCGTAATAGGTCAGTGAGTCGCGCTTAGCAGGTTAAGGGTTAAAAAGTTTCCGTTCATTTTGAAGCCAGATCTGTTCTAGTGCAATGCCTCTTTCACTATCTTGGAAAATTACCCATCGGATTTTAATTCTAGCTTGTAAGCAAAGACTTCATCTACTGTTTTCCTCTTTATCGAAAATACAAGAACTTAAAACCTTTTGTCAGTACCTTCCCCAAAGGGCTTCACACCATCCCCTTTCTTAATACTGCCCTATTTTTCATTTCCAACTTTGTATTCGAAAAAAGTGTAATAAATTGTTAGTCTAAAAGGCACCCATTTGATTTACCAGTAATTGTTAACCCTTATACAGTTGAACAAGTTTAATAAAACTTTCAAGTCGATAGTAAAAAAAAAATTTGAAACTGATTTTTTGGAGAAAGATATCTCCTTATCGGACAGTGAAGATTCAAGATCAGACTGCACGTTCTGTGCAGTCTTATCTTCATCTACACTCTCCGCAAAAGGTCAGTGAGTCGCGCCTAGAAGCTTAAGGGTTAATACATAAGTATGACTTGTACGTCTCTACAATGGATAGATTTTGCAACATTTTGAAAACAGTGTCAGTTTTTTCTTTCATCTCTTTGATTGAAATTTTCCCTCGTTTTTAGGAATTTGTATTTGTTAGTGGTATGCCTAACGCTTGCCCGTAATCTAATGACTTAAGTCTGTACCTGCTATTTCAAAGGTAGTTTTGGGGGGAAAATAACTCCTTATCGGTTATTGGAGATCCAAGATCAGACTGCACGCTCTGTAGATTTCCTGGTAAAGAGTTTAGGAAACTTCCTCCCCACCAAACCATCGCTCTAGTTACTAAAAAGTGTCTGATTGTATCTCTAGAATAACTTCCACGCATGCAGTCTGTAAGTCGATAAGAGGTATATTTGTAATAAAATTAGTGTATTCCGAAGCTTTTTAACTTCTCAAATATCTTGAAAGCGAATGAAACCCATTAATGTCTTGAATTCAAAATATCACCTATATCATTGTAACTATTACATTCGTCTCGCATACGAAAAGCAAATACAATGATACCATTGCCCTTTTTTAATAGGGGAGGGGTACTTCGCAGTCTGAAGGGCACTTTAGTACAGTGAACCCTTAACCTGCTAAATAAGTGAAATGAAGCTTTCAAGTCGATAATAAAAACAAATTTTGCTATTTCAAAGGTATTTTTTGGGAAAAAATATCTCCTTATCAGACAGCGTAGATCCAAGATCAGGCTGCACGTTCTGTGTAGTCTGATCTTGATCTACACTGTCCGCAATAGGTCTTAGGCTTAGCAGCCTAAGAGTTGAAATCAAAATGCCAGGATTGTGTGTCTGACTGATATGTCCTTTTGATTTATTCGCCACCAAACAATTTTGGATCTAATCCCGCGATACAACATTATATTTAAGAGTATTTTACTAGAAGAAGAACAAAAAACTTGCAAAAAGTTTGCAAGTCCTTGATTTTTAATATCTGATAAAAACTAGAAATTTGCCTTAAACATTTTTTAAGAATAAATTTTATATTTGGCACATTTGGTGACATCATCATTTCATGGGTCACTAGGGAGGGGGGAGGAGCAGCACTATTACATAGCACTCATAAAAAAGAGGCTTTACTGGGGCTTTAATTCGAGATCTTAAAGGTCTCTTTTCCTTCTTTTATCTTAAATCTTATGTAGTCTGATTTTATGGTGAAATACTTTGTTATAGCACCAATACCTATGATTAATTGATTGTATGGTGTTTAACGCTGTTTTCAACATTATTTCAGTTATGCCACGGCGGCCAGTGCACCTATCCATGCTTTCCTGGAGTTTCTTTTCCCAGTACTCCGCACAATATTCTTTCCAAGCCACTGGCTGCTTTCGCACATAATCATCGTCGAAACAATGGTCAGCGGTGAGAGAGGAATGAATCCTGTCGCTATGATTATCATCAATCCTCGGAAAGAAATTGGCCAAGCCGGGGATCGAATCAGCGACCTCCTGTTCTCAAGTCCTGTGCGCTACCGACAGAATTCCGGCTGTATGTCAAGAACTGATTTAAGGATACATGGCTAAGGAGCATATAAATAGAAAATCTTAACGCTTACGTTTCAGAGAATGTAGTGTTGACTTTAAAGTTAGTACGACAGACCAACAACATTGCAAGCCCGAGGTTGCTTTGGCTAATAACTGGTAAATCATCGCACACCCTAGTCTGATCTTGACTTGAAGCCCGCCCGGGTAGCTCAGTGGTTAGCGTGTCGGACTCGTGACCTGGTGGTTGCGAGTTCGATACCCGGTTGAGGCAAAACTTTCTTTCCGGCGAATTTTCGCCCCTCACCTCTGATACATGTGAGGAAAGTAGTCAGTGGCTTTGGAAAGAAAGTTGTGTCAGTACTGGTGTGAGAAAGCCAGGAAACACATAGGTGCGTTGCTGACCGCCATGATATGACCTAAGCTGTTAAAATGGCGTTAAACTCCAATACAAACCAAATCTGATCTTGACTTGCGCTGTCTGCAAAACCATTATAGATTACTGTAGCGTCCTTTAGAAACTAGCGTTTTACCTGTTCAGATGCGTGTGAGGTATTTCAAACTGTTAATCCTAATGGCTGATCCACGAAATTCTCCTGAAGCTAGTAAATCAACTTGAAATGTGGATGTTTCCGTCTCAATCAGATTCTACTTCTATTTTGGACCTAAACAAACTGCCGATGCAAGAATGTTTACCTTATTTCATTGTGGTCTTTGTGTGCTGTTTTTATTGTTGGGGGGGGGGGGGGGGGGTTATTGTTCAGCTCTCCAATTACAACAAAGATAGTTAAAAAGGGAAGTCAAATTAACGATTCGTAACAAATTCTAAACTACTTCCTGCTGATCACAGAGCCTTAGGTGTGTGTAATTAGACCTTCTCAAAGAACAAACATCTAGATCATTTTAGCGCTGCTTCCATAACAGTAATGATTGAAGATACTTTAGGGTGAGCAATAAAATTCCCATCGCAAGTTGAAAAGCTAATTAATCGGCAGTTAAAGCATTTGTAAGCTCGTAAAAACGTGCCTTTATCATCGCCGAGCTACAAGAAAAAGGCTCTGAACAATATCAGGAGCGGAAACCACAACATTTTTATTCGCTTTGGAAATATGCATATGTGTTCCTGCGTGGCAGTTGTCTTTCTTGCTTTTCTTTTTTAAGGGCCAAAATATTCAAACAAAATATCACACATTGCCAAGTAAAAACAAACGCTAGATTTAGTAAAAAGGTGCATTATTCCTGAACGATCCGTTTTTAGTTATCCTTGCCAAACAATGTAAGTCAGCCTGATTCTAGTGAACAATTCAGTGCGATGGTACACATATAACTATATAAACTGCGAAGCAAGTCATGTGATTTCCTTTTTAGCTCTACTGGCTGTAAGCCAGCAGAGCTTATGTCATGGCGTTGTTTCCGTCGTCCGTCCGTCCGTCTGTCCGTCCGTCCGTTCGTCCGTCCGTTTTTCTTGTTTACACGATAAAGTCTGCACTTATGGTCGGATTTTCGTGAAACTTGCTCAGTTTGTTTATCTCATCAATAGCTTGAACCCTATTGATTTGGAAAAAAAATCTGACAATCAGTGTGGGAAAGGTAGCCATTTAAAGTTCAAAATTTCAATTTCTTGTTTACACGATAAAGTCTGCATTTGTAGTCAGATTTTCGTGAAACTTGCACAGTTTGTTTATCTCATCAATAGCTTGAACCCTATTGATTTTGAAAAAAAATCTGACCATCAGTGTGGAATAGATAGCCATCTAAATTTCAAACTTTCAATTTCTTGTTTACGTGATCAAGTCTGCATTTGTGGTCAGATTTTCGTGAAACCTGCACAGTTTGTTTATCTCATCAATAGCTTGAACCCTATTGATTTTGAAAAAAATCTGAAAAACAGTGTGGGAAAAGTAGCCATTTAAATTTTAATTTCTTGTTTACACGATAAAGTCTGCATTTGTGGTTGGATTTTCGTGAAACTTGCACAGTTTGTTAACCTCCTCAATAGCTTGAACCCTATTGATTTTGAAAAAAAAAATCTGACAATTAGTTTGGGAAAAGTAGCCATTTAAATTTCAAAATTCCAATTTCTTGTTTTCGTGATAAAGTCTGCTTTTGTGGTCAGACATTCGTGAAACTTGCACAATTTGTTTATCTCATCAATAACTTGGTTCCTATTGATTTTGAAAAAAAAATCTGAAAGGCAGTGTGGGAAAAGTAGTCATTTAAAGTTCAAAATTTCGATTTCTTGTTTACGCGATGAAGTCAGCATTTGTGGTCTGATTTTTGTGAAACTTGTACAGTTTGTTTATCTCATTGATAGCTTGTAACCTATTGAATTTGAAAAAAAAAAAAAAATCTGACAATCAGTTTGGGAAAAGTAGCTATTTAAAGATCAAAATTTCCTTTTCTTGTTTACGCAATAAAGTCTTTATTTGTGGTCCGATTTTCATGAAACTTGCACAGTTGCTTTGTATCATCAACAGGTTGAATCCTATTGATTTTGAAAAAAAAAATCGACATTTAGTAATGGGAAAAGTAGCCATTTAAATTTGAAAATTTACAATTCTAGTTTACTCGATAATGTCGGCATTTTTGGTTGAATTTTCATGAAACTTGCATAGTTGCTTTATATTATCAATAGCTTGAACCCTATGGATTTAAAAAAAAAAATGAAAATCAGTATGTGAAAGGTGCCATTTAAAGTCGATTTTTTTTTTTTTTTTTTTTTTTTTTTATTTCTTGTTTATGCTATTAAGTCACATTTTTGTTCAATCTTTTGAACTTGTAAAGATTATTTGTATAATCAAGGGATTGAACTCTATTAAGAATGAAGAAAATCTAGCAATCGGTTTAGGAAAAGCAGCCATTTGATGACTTAGTATTGTTTACTCAACAAAGTCCACATTATTGGTCACATTCTTTGAAACTTGCAGGGTTTGTTTAAAACAGTGAGTACTGAAACCCTATCAAATTTGACTGGATTCCAAACAATTGGTTTTGAGAAATTGTACTTCAGGTTTTTTTTTTTTTTTTTCCGCTATTAATTTTGTTCAATTCACCATGCCTACTTTTGCTATCTTAGTGGGTTCAAGCCCAATTGCAACAACCCTTTCCCCCATTTTTTTTGTTTGTTTGCTTTTTTTCTTTTTTGCATCAAGAATTCATAGCTATATAAAACAACACAATCATGCCAGTGGAGCGATTCAGGCCCTCAATGGCGATCTCACGACTTAGTTCATGAATGAAAAACAATGGAATTGTAGGAAAGCAAGCAATCAAATTCAAATTTATGAATAAAACAATAAATAAAGGCAGTTCACCATCTTCGCTGATCAATAACACGTAAGGGCAGTATAAGACAATTTTGATCAGGGCTGTGAAATCTTTCGACCTAATAATTTGCGGAGAGACCTTGATGCTGCGCACCAGTATTTCTTGTAGCGTATTATTTGGTGGATGTTATACCTCACATAATTTTGACAAGTTTCTGGAATACCCGGATGGATTTTATAGAAGCAACTTTGAAAGTGATAAAGCGTTTTACTGTGTCAATGATTGTTCAACCCTGATTTACTGACTACCAATCCAACAACCTCGGTTTAGAATTAACAGTTAGCAAAGAAAAACCCTCGGAATAGGAACGGATAATAAACATTTAGCGTCCGTGATGTCGATCGTTGCCATTTTGAAATACATGTGCCCCCATTTGGCTTGTTTCATTCGATGTTAACAGAGGTTTTAAGAACAATTATTATATTTTATTAAGAACAATTGATATGACGAGCATATTTCAAATATCTATATGTATAAAGCCTTAACTCTGCACCAAACATCAAAATTTTAGACTGGTCCAAATTGAAAGCATTGCAGACGACATGTTAAAGATGGCCCATTTGAGAAAACCTGTCCGTGATAGGGTAGAAAACATCGTGGGAAAAGGAGAAAAGTCTTCTTCCTCGGGGTCGTTAAAAATTGGGATTGTGTGGTAAAGGGTTAATTCATATTCACTAGCCATATTTTGAAATTGACACATTCTCCTGCGTTTGATATCCAGTCGAAGAGATGTCAAGGAATCTTATCCCTTCGCTGATTATTCCGGACTCCCACAGTTATGCTAATACACAAACTCTGAAATTCTAATTTTCTAATTGAAATTAATGACTTTAAGTAAAATTCCTCATTTATCATTCTATTATTGTCAAGCTCTTAATGAAGTTAAAATACCATAGTGTAATGTTCACTTGATACTAATTATTAGCAATTAGGAAATATTTAAAACAAATAGAGATAAATTTCTGCTAAAGACTCCTACATAGAATATTAGATAGAATATGAACTTTAAATATGTTCTACTCTGGAAAGTACGACGAAATATTGCAACTTTCACGGCTGTTGTTGCCTAGATATCTTACATTATATAGGATATGAAATCCAAAGATTGTACCTTTTATAACAATATTGTTCCACACTGTTTACAAAACAAGATATACATGCAGAGTTGCGGATGGAATGCATACTTTTAAATAACTGCAACGAACTTCAAATCATTAACCTGCCATATACTTCCTATGGGCAGCTATTCGTTCCCTCTCCCCTTCATCGAAGAAGATATGGTGGAAAAATGGCCAGATTTTTTTTATCCCTATATCAGACGACAAAGAAAACAGACTTGTCCAAATTGAAGGCATTTTCATACAACAAATTTAATGTCGCGAACGACAAATTGAATGTGGCTCAATGGATGGAATTTGACTAAAAAAGAATTGAAAAAAATGGGGGGAAAGGAGAAAATGCTGGTTACCAGCATTTTCTCCCTTTCCCACAATCTTTTCAAAGGTCTTATTTCTCAAGGTTGTTAAAACTCAGCATTGTGTGGTGAAGGGTTAAAAAAGCATTTTTCTTCATCCAAATTATGATCTATCCTTTCTGCAAGGGACAGAGACAGAAATTCTGACATCGTTCGCCAAATCTGGGTGTTTTGTCTCATAAAAATACATGAATATTGTTAGCCAAACAAATAATAACTTGACAATGCAATGTAATGTACATCTTCGCAAGCCAAGGTGACGATCACTACGTGGATCTTACCCCTTGGCTGATCGAGTCGAAATTTGTCAGCACAGCAACGCGCCACCTACTGGAACTTAATTGTTATTACCCCTAGATTTACATCATCGAAAACCAATCAAACGCTGTGTAACATAACTCTTTCGGCATTTCGTTACTGTGGCCAAAGGCATTTTTACCTTTCTAGGTATTGGGCTATGATCTACTAAGCGCTTCGGTGATGTTGTTTTAACGGAGGTCCTTGACAACTGGCCACTAAGGTTTGGTTAAATAATATTCAGCATGCTTTCTCCGTAATTCGCCAACAAGTGACTGCTTTTCAGATCGCAAACTTGACAGACGATTTATCAACTCAAAATCTATTTTCCAAATTTTTTTAAGTTTTGCGAAGCAAAAGCCACTAACGTACTTTGATAGTCCATCATCTGGTGTTGGGATGTGCCCTTAAACTTCATTTAATTGATTTATGACAGGGAATGTTGAGGAAAATATTGTTTGTCGGTATTTTTTTGATAATGATTCCCAGCATATCCGACAACTTTCTCCTGTGGTCGCCATTTTTATTTACGTTCTGCTGATGCTGGATGGCAAATGTAACGCGCTATTTGATTGGTGCTTTCAGTCCTGACTGCAACCAATGATTACACATATCGCAAAGCTAACAAATTTCGACTCGATCGGCCAAGGGGAAAGATCTACATAGTGATCGTCACGTGCACCTTGGCTTGCGAAGACGTGTAATGTAAGTCCCATATCGTAACACGCAAATAATATGTTGTTTCACATCGGAATTCATTTCAACAACGAATGCTTCAATTTTGTCTAAATTTACAAAGACAAACAAGTTATACAACTAAAATCAATCAAGATGAGCCATGCTGTGTGAAAAGGGGGTTTATTGAATCTGCAAAATATATCGACTCATACCGGCCTGCGCACTCTGCGCAGGCTGACATGGATCGAAAGTTTTTGTTATTCGTGATTTTTATGCATGTCCAAGGATCATACTACCTAATGATCAAGTCGATTGTTAGACAAAACGGATTTTATGGATCAACAAACATTCTGATAGTATTGCATAGCAATACACAGTCCCCTACCGGCCGTATGTATCGCTGGCATGTCAGTGAAATTTTTAAAGTCCAAAGCCCGTAAATGCGTCAAAAAGTAGTGGAGCGGGACGAAACTCGAACTTGATGTGTAAGTCATGGTGGTTGATGTACACGCGAAAAATCAGCTCTATATGTAGCAGCGTTTAGAAAAAAAGTGCGGAAGAATGTTTTATCAGTGAAATTTTTAAAGTCCAAGGCCCGTAAATGCGTCAGAAAGCAGTGGAGCGGGACGAAACTCGAACTTGATGTGTAAGTCATGGTGGTTGATGTACACACGAAAAATCAGCTCTATATGTAGCAGCGTTTAGAAAAAAAGTGCGGAAAAATGTTTTATCAGTGAAATTTTGTAAGTCCAAGGCCCATAAATGCGTGAATAAGGAGTGGAGCGGGACAAAACTCGAACTTGATCTGTAAGTAATGGTGGTTGACTTACACAGCAAAAGTCAGGTGAATATCTACCAGCATTTAGAAAAAAAAAGTCCGGAAAACTGATTTATCAGTGAAATTTTGTAAGTCCAAGGCCCGTAAATCCGTGAAAAATCAGTGGACCGGAACGAAAGTCGAACTTGATCTGTAAGTCATGGTGGTTGAGTTACACAGCAAATCTGAGATCAATACCTACCAGCGTTTAGGAAAAAAGTCCGGAAAACTGATTTATCAGTGAAATTTTGTAAGTCCAAGGCCCGTAAATCCGTGAAAAACCAGTGGCCCGGAACGAAAGTCGAACTTGATCTGTAAGTAATGGTGGGTGACTTACACACCAAAACTCAGCTCAATATGTACCAGCGTTTAGAAAAAAAGTCCGGAAAACTGAATTGCCGGACTGACGGACAGATGGACAGACGGACGGACGGAGTGCAAACCTAAAGTCGCCTTCGGCTTCGACGGTAGGGGACTAATAACTATGTGATGACTTGCTCGGTATAATACAACACGGAGATCTACTAACCCCCCCCCCCCCCCCCACACACACACACTTTTGCCCAGGGCATGGCTCATGTTTTTGTATGACTTCCCGGAACAACCCTACCTCTTAACACATCAGCCATGATGTCATGATGGTAACCTAGTTCCAAGGGTTTACTGCGACTATCACAAGATTCAAATTTAGAACCTTATATTACAGAGATAAACACTACTATCTCCATCCGTCACTTATAAGTCGTTTGTCTTACCTTTGAGGACAGCATTTGGAAAAATTCAATATTAAAACCATCTTAGCTTCATATTTGCATCATTAAAGTCCTAACGAATATTTGCTTTAACTTCAGATAAGTATTAATTCTTCGAAACTCTGATGCAAAATGAATAAATGGTCACCAACCTTGGATAAACAATAAAGTTCTAACGGTGTGTTCATCTTTAAAAAATGGCCAATTTCTCACATTGTATGCATTAAAAACGATTCAAGCCCGGTAAGAATACTTCTTGTTTCCGAGAATGCTAATTGTTTCTTTGAGCGAAACTCATGTTGAGCCTCAACTTTAACGAAAAACGCTTTGGAAGAAAAACGTTCGGAATTTCGACCTGTTATTCTTGATTTACAGAATGTTGTCTTTTTGTAATAAAAAAAAGCTAGAGCAACTTAAAGAGGTAAACTGTTGCTATATTTGAACAAAAAAGGAAAAGTGGGAGAACAGCCACTAGCGCATTTTAATCCTTAAGTTGCTAAGCGCGACTCACTGGCCTTTTTGCGGACGGTGGAGATCAAAATCAGACTGCACTGAACGTGCAGTCTGATCTTTGATCTACACTGTCCGATAAGGAGATAGGTTTTCTCCTAGAAATAAGTTTGAAATAACATTGTTCGGGTGTTTTTACCATCGCCTTGAAAGTTTTATTGAACTTATTTAGCAGGATAAGGGTTAGGTCCCTCTCAAGTGGAACGGTTTTCAAAAACATATTCTGAAAGCACCAACTGGTTGTAATAGACAACTGCTCACTTTCTCCCAAGGTAAACAGAACACATCTGTTATGTTTATGAAGCCTGTATGGTACGAGTTTATTTAAAAACACTAATGAATATCTTGAAGCGTCGCTGGTTCTTTCTCCAGCACATGGCCATATAAATTTGCTCTGGTATAATGCAGGTTTCGAGCGGCGGTTTTTTCAATTGCGATGCCATTCCGAAATTTACATTCAAATTATGATAAATGAGTCCTAATGAAGAATAACGACTGGTATGAAAGTCTTTCAGAATTGAAGAATGTTGAATCTAATGAAAAGGAGGAAAATGCGAAAAGTTGAAACTGCACGATCCGACAAGGAGAGTTCCTTGATAATGGAGTAACATAGTGACTTGGTACACCCGTAACACCCTTTAATTCATTGGTACACAAAATACTTCTGCTCCAACAAAAGGGATTTTTTTAAATGAAAAAGATGAAGAGCACAATTAATTCGTTTCTTTCGAAGCATAACGTTTTTTGATACAGGCGACAGACTAGCAATCAGAACATTGCGATTCGTACAAATCGGTTTTTGTGTGCCAAACTTGCTGCCCTTTGATTTCATTAAATTTTATTCATTTCTATTTTTTCTCCCGTTTTTCAAGTTAAGTAGTTACATCTTAAAGAAAACAAGCTTTATGGGGTCGATGAATTCCAAGGAAGATATAGAAAACATCACGAAGTAGGCCACACTAAATGGATTTAAAATACTTACACATATTCTGATATTCTTATGAACTTCTCAACATCTGGGCCTATTTTCTCCAACGATTTCAGAATTAAGTCCTTTCCTCATTGAGAAATTAGGTACCTTACTAGCCATTAATTTCCGTCTCAACCAATCAGATAACTAATGTTGGACTCCAGAATTTAAAAAAAAAAAAAAATCAGAATGGCTTGTGAATATAGCCCCAGGACATATTTTTCACACACCATGATCCACTGTCTGTAACTGGCCTTAATCGTGCGCGCTTTATGACAATAAAGCAGTATTTGCAGACGCATCTGACAGCACAGTCAATTTATAGTGCGTGGCGAATTTGTATTACTTCATTTTTCTTCAGTTTGTAGATTTATTAATTCTTTGAGACTACGTTATTGAACAAATCTCAGTAAGCCCGATGTCTCGTTCAGTCTTGTTTTAAACCAGACAGATCCGACGCTAACGCCCCCAGAATTGTACAAACAATCCAGATTTCGTGCCATACCATCTAGAAGGCTATGACAAAGTCCACGTTTTAAAAATATTTTAAGAAAAATTAAATGGAATTATCCACAACTAGTGAAGTGTTTCTTTGACCATAAAATTGATCTCATTATTGTGAAGTGATGACGAAAGTAATTCCATTGGTTATAGTTTCCTACTATCCTGAGCATATTTGGAATGGACCAGGCACATAAAAGATCCAGTTCAGGTGACCTAGCTCTTCTAAGTATGGAACTTTTTTTTTTTCATCGTAGTAAAGCAACGAAAAGTCAGGCTACCTTTGCTTTTCTTATCTGTTCACCTTCAGTTGGGTGGACAAACGAAATGTCGCTTCCTCCGTCCAGACTTGTATTCGAAACTTGGCACTTCGGTTCACGTAGAAAACTTTTATACGGCTGTGCTACCGTTATACCCTTTATTGCAAGGTGAATAACATTTTAATTTTAACCAAATTCCTCCAATTGACTACGACAAAACGTATCAGGAAATAATGTTGCCCGACTCTGAACCTTGAATTTCAATTAACACAGTCCTGCTTTTGATAGCCTATACTATATCATTCCATTTTCACTCCAGTGACTCACTAGATAACATGCCTATTCCAACTGTATTTTAAACATTTTATTGGTGCATCCGTTTTATTCAGCGAAACAGCCATCAAGATCAGCATGTCCTGTCACCATGTAACAGTACCTTTTATTTTTTGATACATACGTATACGCGATAGTTGTTCATATGATCTTCACACATGCACCTGTAAGCCGATCTACTTTTTCTAAACCTATGTTCTTTGCAGAAAGAAACCCTAATCAATATTTCTAATTATTCTGAACTTCACAAATGTCTACTATAGTCGACCAGCTAACCATGTAATATCAGCATGACACTAATATTGCGGCTTTAATTATAGAAACGACATTCTTCGTTGCATGGGTGCTTTTTTAACTGCTTTAATGTAACAATGAGAGGAGATTTGATTTTCAATTTAATCTTGAAATGGAAAAGTTCTGAAACAAAAAACAACAGAGCTACAGGATAGGAAGAATAGATCGTTAGAGTCGTAGATACCTACAGAAATTCAGATTCGGGACGGAATCTTATAAAATGGGCTTTTTAGATAAGTTCTTGCGCTTTACCTGATACACCTTTACCAAAACATAAAAAAAAACTTTGTCCTTAAAATACTTATTCTCATCTCTTTAATACTCCTGGAAACCGATATAAATCGTGCTGTGCTTTAACTATGAAGCAAAACAATAGATCTGTAGATAGGCCTAATATTCAAATCACAAAATAGCTCTATTTAAATCTTTTACATATCTTTATTTGCATAGAATACAAACATATTCATAGCACAATGGTTAACAAAAATATATATTACACAAAGTAAGTAGGACAAGGAAGATTTAGTAGGGAAAAAATGGGAAAAAAAGATGTTGACAGAGAAGGTATCTTTTGTTTACTCTTTCTGAATAAAGGGCGGGTAGATAACACTGGGATCAATTTTGCATGTACATATATGTTGATCACAGTCCACACTTCCAGCCAAAGAATAAAAGGTATCGGACATTTCTATTTTATAGTAAGTAAGATAAGGTATCAGATATTTCAGATTTATAGAAAGTAATGTAAAATGACAAGATTTGGTTATTAAAATACAATAATATAGCAAAGTACTCTGGCAAGAAAATTGGACAATTTCAAACTGAAAGCATTTTGCAAACGACAAATTAACTGTGACTCATAAACTTAGAGTTCTCTTTAGAAGGGTTGAGAAACATAGTGGGAGAAGGAGAATTTGCTGTTAACCAGCATTTTCCCCCTCTCTCACAATGTTTCAAAAATTCTTTTCCTTAGAAAATAAAAATTAAACATGCTATTTGATCATTTCGAAATCTTCTCTTTGTGCATCTATAAATAACAAACTGGGTGTCTAGAAAAGGTATATTGAAACATGACTTACGGGCTCTACTATCAATCTGTATCTTAACAGAATTAGGTTTTCATTAATAAATTACTTCAATCACTTCAGCGATACAATCAACATGTTCACTATCAGAGTCCCCGTAATGTGCGCATAAAAATAACCATAACGAAGGTAAAATGGTTTTGTTTGTTTCTGATTTTTGGATGGACTTAATCAAACCAATACTTTTTTTCATAGGACAGACACATTGTTAAAAATCAATACATTGTATATCTATTAGATGAAATGAACATTTTCGGTCAGTAAAACGGATTTTACACCTTTAAATAGAATCTGCCGCGGTGAACATCTAAGATAGAATACATTTTCGCAATATTATTATGCCGTCTTCTGTTTGAAAAGCAAATAAAGTAAAGGTTGTTATGGCCTTCTAAGGGAAAATAAACAACTTCCTAGACCCTAGCGTATCTGGCAATGGCGTTCTAGCCTTGTTGGATCATATTTGTAACAAATCATATATGTAACACATTTGTTACGTACATGATCACATTCGTAACAGATAAAGTGTGTTACAAATGTGTTTGTCCGAAATGGGGGTTGACATGAGAAGCATATATGTAACAGGTTTAGTTGTCTATTTGTATTCAAACAATTAACAGCAATAGCAACATCATTATATTCTTTACACTATTGATTTTATTCTCGATTGCAAAACAATAGTTAGCACATTAAGCTAATCGCTCTCGAGACTCACTCCAACTTGAATCAACCTCAGAGAGAGAGAGAGAGAGAGAGGACGTGTGGAATAATGATTTTTTGCCCAAGGTACCAGTGCATCTCGAGCGCGCACGTGAGTGTGTCCAGCAACATCCAAACAGCAAGAAAATTGATCTGCAGATTGGAACTCAAGGCAAAACACACATCATACAGTTTAACTTCCAACAATCTGCGCCTCGTACTGACTGTCGATCAATTGTTGAATAAAAGATAACAAGACAGATTTCTTATCTCAGTCGGCGTTCAACATCATTTGATGACAGGAAATCCCGGGTCTTGGTGCCATATTCATGAATATCCTTTAAAGAGTTGAGGAAATATGGAGCGGACGCGAAAGAGTGACGTCGACGTCACCGCCGATGACGACGATGGACAAAGTGACACAACAAATCAGTATCAAGATATTGGCCCATCTGGTGAATAAAAACCTGCTACAAATGTGTTTCAGATGTAAATATGCATTCTTTTGTACTGTTTTTAAATCAAAATTGACCTGTGACATATGTGATTTCATGTCACATCAAAAACCGGCATCGATCATATTCGTCACAAAATATGTTACATTTATGCTTGATTTCCGAGTCATATATGTAACACATGTTACATATGTGATCATATATGTAACAGGTGTTACATATATGATTTGTTACAAATATGATCCAACATAGCCTCAACGATCAGGTAGGGTTTGATAAAAAATTTGCAGCTTGCCACCATTATGATATTGTTTCAAGTAATTGTGCTATTAAAGATTCCGTAGTAGAGCCTGTACAATATCTACAATAGCTCCCATTAGTTTGCAAAGTATCTCTCTCTCTCTCTCTCTCTCTCTCTCTCTTAACAGCCATACCTACACGTGCAAAAACGATAAAAGTTCAGTCATGTGCATGTGCTACCATCACAACACTGATTTAACCTTTTGAACTGAATTATGTTACGGATGCCAAGATGGTGTACTGCAAACTATTACAAATCAACAAAGGGAAAATCCACTTGTTCACGCAGTGTCAATGCAGAAGACTAAACGCTCAGAGGTAACTAATCTTGTAGAGTAGATAAAACACTGATTTTTTTTTTTTCTGTTCGATTATGGATCGGCCAAAAGCCTTTCCGGGGATTGATGGATCGCTTTGCGGCAGGATTGATTTCTTCAAACCATTGTTTCTACCTCATTTATATAAAATCAACTTGTGCCTTGCACAAATGCATAATACTGGTTAAAGAAACTCCAAGACAACATGGTTTTGCACTTGTTCCACTCACCTAGCTTTAATGCAGTTTAATTTGAAAATGCCGCCATACAGCAAACAAAGCAACAAACTGTATCAAATACGTTACTATAGCCATGAAATTGGATGACCTAAGAGCAAAGACAAATTTTTTTCCATGACGTAAATGTGATCATTCGAAAAATATGTTTGATAAGAATCAATGGATAGATCTAAGCCCTTTGGTTTTTAATTAAATATGAAACACTATTAGAAACAAGAAGTAAATTCATATACTTGTACATCTAACAAGCAATTACCACATTTCTTTTCGAAAAACTGTCCACCCACGGGTGGGTGTATTAAGTCTTTATGATTTAGTAATCACTTAGTCATTGATGATCCCACACTTACAATGTACTATAATGAAGGTAATATTTAGGGGTTTTTTTGTTGCATAAAATGTTGAAATAAGACTTTATCTTTTACAATGAGAGAAACAAATGCACGTCGACGAATAACTGTATTGCATAAACATGACGTTTCGCCGATACTGAGACGTTTGCTGCTGCCAAAACAGAAATGGAAAAACGTCGTTTGAGACATAATTTCCTGTGCCGCTAATGAAGGTTTTCTAGAAAAGTTAGACTGTTCAATTTGATCGCTTTTAATGATTTGTGATGCTTCATCCACTAAGGTATATGTGAAACGGTACCATCTTGTATTGTTTGGAGATAAATGTATTTAAGAGCTTTGTAGTGGAGGGTGCTCTGTACAATTGAAAAATGTTTTGCATTTAAAATAACGTTTTCTTACTTTGTCTCTTTGGAAAAAATATACCCTACTTGGAGGAAGTGATAAAACTAACAGTAACTGTAAGAGTCTCCAAAGCAAAACAGATTTTGAATTACATATGAGCCATGCTAATGCATCTGCAAAAATTTTCGACCCAGGTCAGTCTGTGCAGTCCGCGAAGGCTGACCGGGGCCCAAGCTTTTCGCTATTGATAAATTTTTTGTTTGTCAAAGGACTTATCTACTTTATGATACAGTCGGTTGTTAGACAAAGAGGATTTTATGTATCCCTAATTATGTCATAACTTGCTTGGTGTCATGCATTTCGGAGATGCATTAAGCCCCCTTTCGCCAGAGCATGACTCATGTACAATAACTGAAATCCAGTACCGATTCTCGCTGAGGAAGCTGGAACCATGGGGAAGTATTTTATATAGCGTTGCAGAGCCCAACACATGAAAAATTGAGCAGTCACCGTAATAGGACTGAGGCACTGACGAAAATAGCGTAAAACACAATCTAAACAAATACACAAAGCAAAAGAATGCCAGCGTAAAAAAGCAACAATGAGAGATCTAATGTTTTCTTATCGGCCAAGAAAATTTACGAGGATGTCTAGTTCAGACATTTCAAATCTGTATAAACACCTTTAAAGCTCGAATATATCACAGCAAAGTATACGATATACTTCCAAAGAGCCACAAAAAGTCGTATTTATGATGGACCAATGGATTGCCTTAGATGCCATCCTCTTTCTTGATATAACTAGTACTAAACGAAAGAGGTCATCTTCTGTGTTTTTTTTTTTTTTTTTTATTTAGTAAAACCGTGGGTTTCAAACAGCAAACCAAGCATGCTCCAAGAAACATGAAATACTCGTGTATTTGAGTTTTACACCGTTTTTACAAATATTGAAGACAAATCACGGTGGCAGATCACCTAGTCATATCTTTCAATGTTTTAATAATAACAAAAAAGTAAATAAATAAATGAATAAAAACTGTCGTTTTTCCCTTCAAGCTGACGCATTTGCGACCACTGGACGATAGCGCAAATGAATCAGATTTTCCGAGTACAGCCACTGAAATTCAGGGGCCACGGCATCGTGAACTGTGATTGGTGCAAACAATCACGTGGACAGTAGGTAGTGTACAGTGAAAATTTGACACGTGGGAAAATAATGTAGCAATGGAAGAAATTGCATTTTAAGAGCAGATTTTTCCGTGTAACAACGTGTTCAAAAGAGGTTTGTTAAAAGCACATCGTCTGTAGAAGCGAATAAATTAATCTGTATCTGCCTGACAGATTTCCTGTCATTGGAACTTTTGGCTCACAGACTTTTGTATTGTGATTGTTGCTAAAAACAAGTTTAATCCTCATTGTGTCAGATATATTGCCTCTTACTGAAAGAATAATTTGCTAAATCTGCAATTTTCCTGTGGAATTACGTGTAATCTTCTTCTCTAAATACAATAGTTTCTACCCGTTAAGATACATCGTGCTGAATTTTCATCCTCGAAATAAGGAACACCTTAAGTTAGCTATGTACCCATGGTCGCAGTTTACAGAATTTATCAGGCTGAAAAAGTTGGGTTTGACAACCACAACAACAATAGTTTGAGAAGAAAAACAACAACAGAACTCTCGATAAGAATAAAAAACAAAAGGATAATGACTGCTACAATACGCTACATTGGCTGAAAAAGTACTTAAAAGGAAGTCACAGGCACCTTCGACAGGAGAGCAGCCATATTTGTTTCTAGAGATCGAGCTCCTCATTAAGGAGTCATGAAAAATACACCTTTATGTGAAATATTGATAAATTCTGACTAGTGGTCTATTGCCCGGACATTCAGACTGCATTCATGGGGAAACAAGAGTCTACAGCTACTTTGTTTTGTTTTCCTTGTTCAACACAAGTTTCTGTCAGTATTGTGTTACTTTCAAATTTATAACTGTAGAAAATCTAAAATAGTAAGACTAAGAATGTTCTGAAGAATTGTTGGTGGATATGGACCCAGGATCATTGAAAATGGTGAATTATTTTGATAGATAATAGTAATTATACAATGTTTTTGGCATTTCCTGCTTGTAATTAAGTGCAAAGAAATAAGAGGGCCATGATGGCCCTGTATCGCTCTACTGGCTTTTAAAGAAATGTATTATGTGTTCAATTGGCATGTGAACTCTAACAAAGATGCACTTTGATAAGAAGGTTTCCAAAACTTTAATAGAGGTAAACATTTTAGTGGCATAAACGGTAAATTTCTAAAAAAAAAAAAAAAAAAAATAGAAAAAAAATCAATGATACAAACCTTATTTCATAAAATATTCAACTCAACATAACAATTAACATCATAACAGCATAACAATTCAGCATTACAGTTAACATCAAAATGAATCAGTCTCATTGAAAACTGAATATTTTCTATCCAAAATAGTTGAATACCCAACACCAATCATGTAATAGTGGAGTTTGATACTTAAGGGAGGTAAACTATGACAAACTATGTATCTGTTATGAGCGGACAGGAGTTATTTCCCTTGATCAATACTGAATAGGCCTTGGTCATATTGAATTCGTGTACTTCAGGAAGTTTTTTACAGTTCTTACTAAATAAGTCATTGTAAACCGTGTTACCCCCCCCCCCCCCTCGCCTCGAGCTTACCCAGTTCTGTACTAAATCTGCTACAGGCCATTTAGATGAAACTACCTGCAAGTTTTGATAAACCTAGATCTTACGGATAGGAATCAGAAGATTCCTTTAGTTTTCAGTGTATAAACCGATGTAAAAACTTTTGACCCCTGAATAGGGGCCAATTTTTACCCCAGGACTTTAGTTGGGACAATCTTGGTAGAAGTCCACTCGATAAAGCTGCATGCAAAATTAGGTAGCCCTATGCCTAATGATTAAGAATAAGAAAATTTTTTAAGTTTTCACTATATAAGCCTATGCAAAACTTGTGACCCCTGGGGTGGGGCCATTATTGATCTCATTTGAACTACCTTTCTAGGGGTCCACTAGATAAAGCTACATGCCAAATTTGGTAGCCCTCTGCCTTATGGATAGGACCAGAAAGATTTTTTAAGTTTTTACTGTATGAAAAATGAAATAAATTTGACACCCGGAGCGAGGCGAATTTTAACCAAAGGGCTGTGTACAATTTGAAAAATCTAGTGCAAGTCCACTAGATGAAGATAGATAACTAATTCGGTAGCCCTAGGCCTAATGGTTTTGGACAAGAAGACTTTTAAAGATTTTAGCTTTCAGTTTTGTTGCCATGGCAACCAGAGTTTTAATGAAATCAAATTCTTTGAAGATATTCCGAAGAGAGCCATAGCAGGATTATATCTGAGAAGTTTCATCAAAATTGGATGGATGGATTCAGAGAATATGTTTGAAATAAAAGTTAACGCACGCACGAACGCACGCACGGACGGTCGGACGTACGACGGACTCATGGCCATGAGATAAGCTTGCTGGCCTTTGGCCAGTGGAGCTAAAAATTAAGATTGTGACTGGCAATCAACTGATAAAAGGTTTATTTATTTATTTATTTATCTATTTATTATTGAAAGATACATTTATAAATGTTGAATTCTAACCACTGTTTTCAGCAGACGATTTCCAAACATTGCCACATAGCTGCCATGTTTTTGCCTTATAAAAAGATTTTAACGTCAAATCTGAAAGAGGCTGACCAAAAGCATCATTCATACCCAGTCCCCCTGGCTTTTGTTTTATGTCGGATTGATCGAGCTCTTTAAGACACCCGGTTAGTTGTAAACCCTTTCAGCGCCACGGGAAAAACAAGTGCTTTTGTGGACAGCATAGATCACGATCAGACTGTACAGAACAGAACGTGCAGTCTGATCTTGGATCTATACCATCTGCTTCAAGAATATTCAAGCCTAGATCTATAATGTAAAAATCTGATTTTCAGTGGATTTCAGTTTCAGCCATTGAAACAGGTCGCGTTTATATATTTGGCGCCAAAAGAGTTGAAGTACAACTCTCTTCATTTAGAATTAATTAAGCTCTGTTCTAGAACAAGAAGGAAGGTCCGCTCTAAAGATCATTTGGGTTCAGTAATGAAAATGGTCAGAGTGAGAGTGAACAGCAGAAATCCATCCTCGTTGACCCAGTTCCGATGTATTCCGTAAAGTACATTCATCGCCCCTGGGTTATCTCGTGTATGTTTTCTCGTTCTCGTGAATTATTCATGAGACATTTTGATTGCTAATCTCAGTTTTTCCAGGGATCGTATAATATACGATCCCTGGTTTTTCAGTGAAAAAAAAAATCTATTTTTACCAACCATATGTCATCATTTCTATTTTTACCTCGTCAACAATCAATCAAATCGCTTGTTTCAAATCAAGCTTCATACCCCTACGGACTGCAACAGCACACTGTATTTCTGTATATTTGCCTTTGTATACAAGGATCTGTAATGTCTGCCCTGGATTGTCGTAAGGCAAATGCCACAGAAGGAAGGCCCACCGGCGGCGGCCATATTCGTTGATAATGATGTGGGTTTTACCCGGTATGTTCATAGTAACGGAAGAAATGTGATTATCCTCTACTACAAGAGAGTATCGTTATGTTATCGACAATTCAATTGGCTATTGATGGCTATTAATTCGCAATCATATGAATATTCATAGAAAAGACGGTTTCGCAATTGAATGTCCCAGGGGTGATGAATGGTAATACTTCACACCTGGGTTAACGAGGGTGCAGGAATCTTACAGTGTTTGATCTCAACATGTAATTGTATGGCGTTTTTACTGGTCCTTAAACAGCTTGCTCTTATACGGACAAAAGACCACCTATAGATAGGTTATACGTATAAGCCATTCTCAACCCCGCAGGACAATTTTTCGGCCATTTTGAATTATCCCACATGGAGAAAAAGTTGGACTGTATCATCCTTGATAACCGGATGATTCGTTTAACACAAGAAGAATTAAAAACAAGGCCAAATCCACAAGATTGAATTACGATTAATTTTTGTTAAAGTTTCTTTAGATGTAGATCTAGTCTAAACCATTTCGCCTTTGTTCGCGTATCGTAGCAAGAATAGATGAAAAGAAAATACTTATATTGATACATGTAGTTTCAATGACGTATTAATTACGCAACACGACAAGCTTGTTTTGACGTCATTTTCTACTGATCGGCCTTGATCCCGTTCGTCCTTTTGCAGTGTGCCTTATTTCGAGTTCGTATTGAGTGCTTGGTGGATTGTTGTTGGTGTGGTTGAATCATTTTGAGAGAGGATGGATGATTTGAATATTCATGTGAGAACGGGAATGGGTAGATAGATGGGTATAAAGATTATATGGTGATGGATAGATGGATAGAAGGTTAAGTTTTAGCATCAATATACGCAGCTTACCAGGTTTAGAAAAATTCCAGTTGGAGAAACAATAGCCATGATGCATTCTTACAATTGGTAAGCAGAGCTAGAGACAAACGCTTTCGCTGAAAGGAGTAATGTAGATAACTGGTCGGGGGCGCAATGAAGATGTTCAAAGATACTATTTGGTAGCACCCGGTGACCATGTAAGCATTTATTTATTTATTTATCTATTTATCTATTTATCTACTTATTCATTCGACGTAGCTGAATGTGCTTACTTTTGACCTGCTTCTTGATATTGATAAACTCAAATAAATAAGTAGTAATTAACAATTCGTCAAAATGTGGACATCTTTATTCTGTTGACCTATTTGCAATGACTTATTCACACTATATCAGATGAATTTGATAAGAGATAATCCTTTTTTGTACTAATTAGTAATTTGATATTTTGCAAGCCTCACCCTGTAACCCATTTTAAGAACTCTATGTCTGCAATACTGTTTTTCAGACAAATCGTTTTCAGCAGCAACTGCTCCTTTTCAATGATGGTTTGGATTTACGTATAATCTTGAAAAATGTACAGATCTGTAATTGAAATGTTCACTTTTCGACGATATGCAAAGCAAGAAGACAATTTCTGGCGATTTTACTTCTAATTATTTCTCTTCTTCAGATTGAATCCCAAAAGAGCTAAGTGACAAAATTTATATTCAAGTGCCTTATACGCTGTCTATAATCTATGTTCTAGATATTTCTTGTTCAATGCGTGTAGATCAATTCAAATTTTGGGGATAGGTTTCTACAGCCCTGAATCGCGAAATGAACATGATCAGAATTTTCTAAATACACAGAACCATTATCAATACGAGTACAAATATATAGATATAGATCTATGTTGGTTTGATGTTAACGCCACTTTCCACATTATTTCAGTTTCATTGTTGCGGCAAATGCACCTACCCATGCTTTCATGACGTGCCTTTTATCAGGATTTCGCGCTAACTTCTTCCCAAGCCACTGGATGCTTTCCCACCTAACCATCACCCAAACAACGATCAGCGGTGACAGGAAGGTGGTTGCTGACTATCATCGTTTCTCGGAAAAAAATAGCCCAGCTGAAGATTCTAATCGAGGACCCCTGATAATTTGGGGCTAAAATTCTTGATGGGTGTAAGGAGTGCTGCCATAAAAATTTGCTAGGCAATGTCACGTAACCATATCTTAACTGATAAATTATTGTATCGATTATGTTCAAATATGTTTGAGAAAAAAGTAACTATATCTTAATTGATCAGTTTTTGCATCGCTTACGTTTGAATATCTTTGAGAGAATATTCATTGATCAGTTTTTGTATCGATTATTTTTAAATTTGTTTGAGAAAAAGGTATCTTTTGTCCGTTTCTAGGCTTTGCCTATTTTCATATTAATAGGTTATGGTACGAGTGCCATCAGGCATGTCAGAATTTTAGAAAGTATACGATACGAACGACTGGAATAAAAACATTTATTTAAAAAAAAGCACTATAGATGCAAAATACCGTCATAATGTCAGTTTCGATAGTCTCAGCAAAACCAAGTAGACAAAGTTATGTTTATTTTATTTCTAAAATGTGGGCTTCTGGTAAAGGAATTGAATTAAATTTCCTTCGACCATTGAATTATGTTCGTTAACGACAAAGTGATCCAAGAGCATTTATCCACTCAACCAAGATGCTGCACCGCCAGAAATATATGAGCCATGCTCGGTGAAAAGGGGGTATTGTGCATCTGCAAAAGGTATCGACCCAGGTCAGCCTGCGCAGTCCGCACAGATTGACCTGCCATTGTTAAATTTTCTGCATGTCAAAGGACCGGCCTGCCTCATGATTTTAGTGGGTTAAACAAAATGGATTTTATGGATCCATAATGATGTGATGGCTTGCTTGGTATAATGCATCACGGAGATGCATTAAGCCCCTTTTGCCAGAGCACCGCTCGTACGCTTTTTCTAGCTACCGGCTGGTTAACATGTATGGAATACAAGAGGGCCATCATGGCCCTAAAGACGCGCACCTGAGCCTTTTTGACCTAACTTGATCCATTGCCAATCTCTTCCGAGGTATCATCAAGACAAACATTCTGACTTTCACAAGAATTGGAAGGAAAATGTGGCCTCTAGAGTGTTCACAAGGTTTTTCAAAGATTTGACCTGGTGACCTAGTTTTTGACCCAATGTGACTCACCTTGGAAGTGGTCCAAGATACGGTATTACCGAGAAAAAACACTCTGACCAATTTTCATGAGTATAGGACAGAAAACGTGTGACCTGGTAACCTAGTTTTTTATCTGACGTGACCCATTTTCGAACTTGTCCGTGTTATCTTTAAGACAAACCTTCTGACTAACTTTCATGAGTATTACACTGAAAATGTAACCTCTGGAGTGTACACAATATGTTTTAAACATTTTGACTCAGTGACTATCTTTTGACCCGACGTGGTGCATTTTCGAACTGATTTGAGATACCGGTATTATCAAGACAAATTTTCTGACTAACTTTCATAAATTTTGGCTTGTAAATGTGGCCTCTAGAGCCTACGAAAAGTTTTTTTTTTTTTTTTTTTTTAACCCAGTGACCTAATTTTTGACCCCACGACATCCACTTTCGAAGTCGTCCGATCATCAAGACAAACATTCTGACCTTGGAAGTTTCATGAGTATTAGACTGAAAACGTAGCCTCTAAAGCATACACAAGGTAAAAGTTGGCGACTCACGACGGACACAGCACGATCACAGAAGCTCACCTTGAGCAATTTGTAATTAGGTGAGCTAATAAAAAATACGGACAGGATCAAACTATCGATATCTTTTGCCTATCAAGAAAGGACAATGTCAAACACTGTTCAGTCAGATGAGTCGTGGCGTAATGATCAGGTTTTTGAGACAGTGTTTGATCTAGGGATAAAGATATTTTTCTGGAGCATGAACTAAATGGACACGTTCAGACAGTAAAAACTGATGCTGCAAAACGGCTCTCTGAAGCTTCGGATTTAAACCTAAAAGTTATTATTCAGGGTGAAATAGAAAGAGCGGTGAGAAAAAAGTGCATCCTGTCACAGTGACTCCATTAAACAATGTAAACAATTGACCTTTCTACCGATTTTGATTGACATGTCCTATCAGCCAATCAAAACGCAGTATAGCGTGTCAAGTAAACACAAGGGTCAGAAAAAGTGATAGACTTTACTACTGACAATGTTATTGTTTTCTTTTTTTTTTATAACCATAGTTCTTAGACTGGATTATACAATAATTATTTCAAATTGGATTGAGGTTACCCGTGAGAATCGTGTGGTTGGGTAACTGTTGAATTATATACCTTGAAAGAAAAACTAAATTTATCCATTCCAAAAACCTAGATCTACGTAAAATGTCGCCGGTAGATTTACCTAGGATTCCGAAAAACCAGCTACTCTACTCAAACGACAGAAAAACAAGGTTTTTTTTCCAGTCTTTCGGGAAAGAAAGAATGGTTGTGACAAACTGTTTTGTTAAATCACCTGTATTGAAATCTAACTGCACGTACATCTTTCCAGTTCCAAACCATTACTTGTAGACAGTCGTAATTGTTACATACGAAACGAGCGACAGGAAGAAGGATATTTTATTGACAGCCACTGGTCACCCTGTTTCAAAAATAGTTGACATTGCGAACGTTATCTTATGATTCTTGTTGTAATACTTTAGAGAGCATTCATATTTAATTCTTGTTTCATAAAGACAATTGCATGTAACTGTTAATGTCACTTTTGCCTGGTTCGAACGACTGTTTGTTTTCCCAACGATTGTCGCATGACTGATAAATTTATGCACGTCCATTCCAAGTCGGTATAATCCCTACAATCACCCAAGTGATCAAATATACCCCCAATTTAAAGGTTTTCTTACAACATACATCAGTTAAAAATACGACAAACCACTTCATTGATTACTTACGATAAACTTTGATTTTCACTCAAACAAGTGTCAGAGGTGTTAATTGAATCTTTTCCAGACAACAAAAAATTAGATTCGTCTATTTTGAAAACGTTTGCTGTCAACAAATTAAACGTTGCTCCTATGATGAAATTTGTCTTTGAAAGGGTAGAAAACATCTAAGGAAAATGAGAAAGTTTTGAAAAGTTTCCTCGTTCAAGGTCGTAAAAGCACGGGTTTGTGTGGTAAAGGGTTAATTTGTAAATCCTTTTCTCGTATTGTTTACTGTCAAACTGACATGTTATATACTGACGAAATGTCTTAAAAACTAATGCCCCAATTATAAGTCATCGATAATGCCGACAACAATCTGCTCACAGTGTATTTTTAGTTTAAATGCTGTGACCAAACACGGAATTACGAACATGTTTGGGCTATTTTCATTTTTCGATTTCTCATGAATATGACAATATTCAAAGTATTTTTTCGTGTTACTTTGCCGATATAGTCCGAACTGAAAAGAACGTTGGGGAAAAAAGCTTTTGGTACTTTAATTATAGCGAAACATAAGCTAGAATAAAACTAAATGATCTCTCTTCCTCTTTGTATTCGACGCCATTTTCTGGTTTGTTTGTCGGGCATAACGACCAAAATACCACGTCACCAAGGTGGGCGCGCCAAACTTTACCGCAGAATAAGGGTGAATCATTTCTGATATCTCACTGCATCCATACACTATCTGATATACGTGTAGATAAAATAGAAACCGCTTTTGCTCGGGTAATTTGGGAAGTTTTAACATTACGTTTTATGAAATGCAGTCTAAAGAAACTGGGGTGTTTGTTATTGCATCTGCGCGTCCTTTAAAAGTAAATTACGATAAATTATATAGATCGCATAAATAGTAAGCAGTACGCAATTTTCATTCAAACTCATTTCAAATTTGAAAACTTTAATTTTAATATGACATGTTTCAATAAAATAAGTTTAGAGTTTTTTCAAGGTGTGGAACTTGGTATTCCCGGGATATAAATTTCTTGGTTTTTCAAACCATGATACAGACACGTGAAAAGTCCATTATTTTGTTCACAGTTCGACCCCCATGTTTGAAATTTTCAAGAAGCATCTACAAAAATTGATAGTGAAAGGGGCATCCGCATTCTACCTAGTTGAAAAAAAGTTGTTTGGTATAAGTTCTAATGTTTTGCATTGCTGTCGAAAACACGTAGAAAATAAAAATGAGGATGGCGTGCTAAGAAAATAAGTCCTAATTAGAAAGAACTCCATACAGTAAATCTATCGCGGTTCGAAAACGTATTTTAGAAACAGGTTTATTAATATTAATAGCTTCTCCTTGATTTGATTCTTTAATTTCAGTTCAAAACGTACATAATTACTATATGATACTACCATGCGTAGGCGTATTTCATTTAACATTACTATTACAAGCAACAGTTCACTCAAATATCTTTCCAGTGCATTTAATCTTCCCTTCAAACAATTTATTTGATAAATTAGTATCATTCTATATTGTTCTACATACAGTAATTGCACAACTCCTCAAGGGAATGATACACAGCATCATGATATGAAAGCGTATCCCAGAATTTATCTTATAACCCTTGTTAAGTATAGTGCTCGTCTCCAATTATACTCAGTTAAGTGAGCGCATTACCAGCCACAATGGTGAAATATCAAATACTTAATTATTTAGGCAAATTACATCATAAAATCCATAACTCGAAACCCCCTTTTCAGTACAATACTTGCAGATACATAAACCAAATGAGCTTTTTTCACTTTGGGGGATTACTGGTGATATAGTGTGGGATATTGTTAAGACACAGATAAGGAAAGTTACAAATCACCTCATATACAGCGAAAAACAAATGCAACACTGTTAGGTAGTCACCCGTAGGAGTTAGAGTTAGTGGCGAGATAACATTCATAAAACTCTAATTCCATACGAAAAACAGTGTATACGGATATTGTTTTTACATTTTAGCGTGCACTTAACTTTACTTTCAAAGATCTGTCTATATACGAGCATTATTAGTGTTGTACATGACCCAAGTCGAAATTGGTAACAAACAATTTATTGTTATACGTGCCAGTACCATAACCTTGGCAACAACGATACCTTCCATGATGGGAACGGACCCTTGTGTACACATTCTGATTTCTCCAAGTTCTTTTGTATCTTATTACCTTCCTTGAAAGAACGATACCAATTTTCTTAAGAGACTTAACAAAGCAAGCTGGCACTACATGCCGCTGTGTGTGTGTGTGGGGGGGGGGGGGGAGGGGGGGAGAGGCAGTTACATACCTAACTTTTTTTTGTGTAAGTAGAATTAATCAGGCCATACTCCCTGGATTGCTTTGAAATCAATTAGATACCAGAACCGATGGTCGTCATTAACTCTTTCCGCGCCAATTATGTTGACTCGGCGCCTTTTTAGAGGCTGAAAATACAATCCACTGAAATCCAGAGAGATTTTGATATCATAGGCTTTACTAGACAAGAGGGTGGTATAGATTCAAGATCAAACTGTTCGTTCTGTGCAGTCTGATCTTAATCTGTGCCGTCCACAAAAGTCCCTGTTTTTGCTTATGGCGCTGAAAGGGTTAATGATTATGTGATGTATTAAGAATATAAGATCATTTTTACAATTTATTAAAAGTAAAATAAAGTTACAACAACAGCTCCAGCGAAAGCAGTCATTTTGGCTGTGCTTATAGATGGTATAAAGGTCTATCAGAGTTTTGAGTGGGTGTGTTTGTTAAAAACCTTAGATCTTAAAAAGTGTACTCTGCTCCACCAATTTAAATTACAGTTGCTAAAGTTTGGACCAGTCTTCCAAATTAGAGAATATATAAAGCTATGGCCATATCACCATATAAATAATAATTATAGCGTATTTGTATGGGATTTAAAAAAAAACCTTAAACAAATGTTGTATTATGAAATGACAGTAAAAGAAAATTACTGCTATCACTAATACAAACATGATGAAATTTAATATTTGACTCATGCGATGGTGGATCCAGATGAAAAATTTTTGACACTAATGAAGTTTAAAGTTAAAAATGATGCAGCAGTAGTAGTTGTATTTAGTACCCCAAATACATGTATATTTACCGTGTCTCAGTGCCGCCCAAAGAAATAGTAAAGGCTCCCATTTCAGACTGAGATCTCAAAATTGTCTGAAATAGAAAATAATGCTTTCTTGTAAACCTTACACGTCCTACATGGGGGACGTAAAAAAAACAAAAAATGCAGCAAACGCTTTTGACTACCAACATTGGAACATATTAATAATCAACATGAATTAAGACCTAACGGGAAAATTGCTCGCAATGAAAACTTACGAAAGATTTCTTCTTGACCCAGGACCTTTTCCAACGCGGTCTGCTTCCGGAGTAAAGTAGAGTAATCTACTTGGGATGAAATTTAAAGAATACTAGCGCTTTGAAAGATGTTTTTGTTCGTGAGAAACGTTTTATTTAAATGACCTTACGGTTTCAAGCCAAACAGAATATTCTAGCCTTGTTTCTCTGATAGCATCAACAATGCCGGTAATATTAAAATGTGAGCGCACTTTCCAGTGCGAATAATCTGGAATTAGGTCTAAACAGTATTGCTGTCAAGCTGTTACTACATATTTGACTGTCTCCTTACAATTCTTAAACCAACAGATCTCATTGTTATAGAATCATACCACTACACTCTACTGCACATGTCAAAAATGTATTTAACTGATGATTAATTCGTCTGTACATGACATACATATGACAAAAATACTTTGGCTATCTCTTTAGGTCAAATTGGCCAACTTGACAAGTTTGTATATAATTTGTATCATACCGATGAATGGAAGGTCTATATTAAAGTAACTGAACTGTTCTTGCTTTAGAAACATTTCTGATGGTGCTTCGAAAAGGATCATCAAGCATAAAGCAATATCAGAATGCGTTTAGCTTAGGTATTTGAAATACAATAAAGTCTTGAAAACCCTTAAACAATGATTGCAAAGGAATTAAAACCATTACATTTGGCTCAAGAACAACTCGAAACTTTAGCGTCTGTTAATTCATTACCCTTGAAACAAAAATTGGAGTAGACGGCTATGAAAACCCTCTTATCAAACACTGACAGTGAACGTAAGTAATATATGGTCTGATAAATGTTTGCATTTATCTTCATTTTGCGTGTTTCCATATTAGAAAAAGGCCTTACTGTCTAACTGATCAAACTTGCTGCTACCTAAGTTTCCCTAATCCATCTCTGCTCTAAACACTACATGAGGCAAATGAACAACTTTTGTAAATTTTTGGCAATTACAAAACGCTGTTGTACTGGAAAATTCATTGACTGATTGTATGGTGTTTAACGCCGTTTTCAACATTATTTCAGTTATATCACGGCGGCCAGTGCACCTATCCATGCTTTCCTGGAGTTTCATTTACCAGTACTCCGCACAACATTCTTTCCAAGCCACTGGCTGCTTTCCCACAGTACTGGAAAGATATTTATAACTGATCACTGTTGAAAAATATCAACTAACCCTTAGAATATGTTTAAAAGTAATATTTTCGGCAGGACTTTTGAACGGTATGAGACGATTGTGATCATTTGCTACTAAAAAAAATAAACAGTGTTATTTTAGCTAGTGCGAAAAAAAAAAAACTTAACAAGTCAAAAAATAGAGGAGCTGGAATGGCTTGTTATTATAGAATAACACGATATTATAAAATAAATCAAAACAGAAATGGCTGAACATCTTCTCATCTACATTTTTTCAATGCATTCATTGTCCGCATGGTTGTCTGATATTTATTGTCTCTGAACTCAGAAAGAAAAAAAACTAAGATCAAAGCAGTAACCAGATTATTTTTCTCAGCAAAACAGTAATTATAAGGGGCTCGTTTTTGAAATTGTTCTTAATAACTATAATTTAACTATGAACGTTTCTCCACTATCGGTGCATCGAGTATTGTGTTGCTGTTTTCGTTCACGTAATGATTTGTGTCTTGTCTTTGGATAAAAAAAACATCTTGATTACAGACATTAGGACAAACAAATACTTTGTATACCGCCATGTGGAATATTGTCAAGACAACGGTGCTTTTAAATAATTCAAACTCGTTTTGGGTACATACATGTATACATGTACATGAATTTAAATTGCATCTAAAACTGCTAGACTAATGACGCATTTTTATTAGTCAGAGACAGAGGTCATCTATTTTTATTCTGAATTTAAAATTTGCTCATGCTTTGAGAAAAAGAGGGTTTAATGCATCTAGGGTTCGCGCAGGCTTACATGGGTCGAGCCTTTTTTGCTACTTGTAAATTTTCTGCGTGTCCAAAGACCATTCTGCCTCAGGATTCAGCCAGTTGGTAGACGAAACGGATTAATCATCTATAAGTATATGATGACTTGCTTGTTATGATGCATTACGGAGATGCAATAAACCCCATTTTCCCGCGGCGCCGCTCCATTGTATTAGCCTGATACGAGACGACACAAGTTTAGACTCGTCCTTATTGAAATCAAATGTAGAAATTAGTCTTCGATAGGGAATCGTTGAAGTCTTTACCGGACAACAAAATCTTAGACTCGACCAAGTTGAAAGTATTTGCAGACGACAGTTTCAACTGAGCTTCTAATATGATTTCTGACTT
This sequence comes from Tridacna gigas, assembly GCA_945859785.2. Lineage (NCBI taxonomy): Eukaryota > Metazoa > Mollusca > Bivalvia > Cardiida > Cardiidae > Tridacna > Tridacna gigas. Next base: position 41,268,686 of record OX244030.2, on the reverse strand, counting down.
TATAATTGTACAAAATATTGTGGGAAAAATAGCATTTTCTCTTTTTGCAACAATTGTTTCAAAAGTCTTCTCTGTTAGGGTCGTTAGAATTGTGTGGTAAAAGATGCAAGCATTACATTTTACCTTCTTTATCTAGTCCATGCATCTCAAACATAAATAGATTAGAGCAGAATTTTCTAGTGTGGCTTTGAGGAACTCCAGTAAGCATTCACGTTGAATGATTTAAATGAAAGGTAAATTAAAAGCAATATGCCATATACATGTAGGTCTTTTCTTCGCTAAAGCTTTAATCAATCATTTCGGTTAACCTAGCTCTCTAAAACTTAGATGTAAGATCTATCATACAGTGAACCAAAAAAGAAACTTCAGTAAAGTACGTGCAAAATTGTCGCGGTTACCTTTGTGATGTACACGTATATACACCTGTGGTAATTTTTAAAACCGTTATAGTTTGCAAAATCGGTCATTTAATCCCTGTATAAAAGTCCGGTCGACTTATTTATCGCAAAGTTCGAGTTTCACGTGCACATAAGGGATGGACATATCCGGTTCATGTGTTGGATATTTGTCTGTACCATAATATTGGTATAGTCGTATACCCACTGTAAGAAAAAAAAATAGTTTTTGAGTAGAATTTTCAGTGTCAAGTATTCCGGGAAATTAACAAGAGCAGGCCGTGTGCATGCTGGAGACTGGCCTCCTACTGCAGAGGTCGCAGCTCGTCTTGTTGCATCCGTGAAAAGCAGTAAGGAGACTTGGGCGGCAACTTGCGAAGACCGGTAGTAGAAGAGACTTATAACAAAGTGGCAGACCGCACGTTAGGACTCGAGCTGAAGACCACTATATATTGAACCTGCACCTACGAGATCGCTTTCTAACAGTAACAGCTACAGCAGCTGTTACCGCTTGTGCTCAAAACGACCAGGATTCTCGCCTAGAGAGTGCGGGATCGTTTGGCTGATAACGGTTTTCACGGAGGTCGCCCGTACTTCGGCTAGATTTTGACGCGCCGCCATCGCAATAATGGAGAGCGATGGGCATTGTGACACATAAAATGGGAGAAAAAACAGCTTTTGCAGACAACTTTTTTTTTGATGAGTCGAGATTTGTTTTGTCTGTAGCTGTTGGCGATTAATTCGTCTCGGGAATGAACGTTATTGCAGCTGTCGCAATGCGATCGTTTTGGGAACGGGATAGGGTCATTTATGGTGCTTGGGGGTATTGCCTCTGGCTCTCGCGTCCCACTGGAGCGTTATTGAAAATTTCAAATGCCCAAAAATACAGGGAAAATATTCTAGCCCCCCACCCTCCCCCATGTTGTTCCTCTGGTTCAAAAATACAACGTCATAACGACGTTACAATAGGATGCTAGCTAGTAATGCAAGACACCACGGTGCTCGGATCAACACAGTTTTATACAATATTTTAAACGTTGATTTCATTGGCAACTGGCCCTCAGAAAGCCGGGATTTGGATCCCCAAAAAAAAACCTACTGGATGATCTTGATCCACGCGTACGTGGATGTCCGAACCCGCTAAAGAACTTCAACGGTCAACGAGCAGCCATGAAGAATGGAGTAACATTCTACAGGCTGACATTAGCAATCTTGTGCTCTCAATGCGATGTCGCTGTCAAGCAGTCAGCATTGCACGCGGTGGTCAAATGCAACTGACGTTATGAATCGACTCTTTGCTTATTCTAATTGAAACAATCAAGTTGATACTTTCTGTCCAGTATACCGATATCAAAAGATTCATAAGACATTCTATTATTGTATTGAAACATTAAAAGAGTATCTAACAATCAAACTTAGCGAAAGTTTCTGGTTCAGTATGTTATAGTAAGTTGGTGTGGGGGGGGGGGGTTTGCCAACGAGAAAGCACATAGGCACATTCGGTTCATACTTCACAACTAGGTGTCATCATACAAGATGAGACTTCCCGTCGCCATTTTTCAAACAATGAGACTCTCTTCCATGATGCTTGATCGATTTCCAGATCATGCAATCATCGCTTATCCTGGTTCTGTGACCACATCAGAAGTATCACTGTGTTTAGGTTTTCGTTACATGGCAGAGTGTTCCTGTATTTAGTTGCAAGATACGCATTCAAGTAGTTAGAGACCCTATTATTTAGTCTGCACCATATAGGACCGTCATCCAAGTCGTGTTATTTTTATAACGGAATCTCCTCTATGGAAAATGCGGCTCGTCAGTTATATAGACCGATTTCATCGATTCACGTACAAACTCTCATTATCATTTCACTTTCCTTCAGGAGAAGTTGAGGAAATGAAAAGGATGCGAGGCTTCGATTTGCGCCCTTGAGCATCAAATTTAAATCTGTATGATATCATCCTAGAATATTCTACAAACTATTTTTAAATGGTCCAGTACTAGATGATTCTTCCTTGGTCAATATCTACCTTTATTCTACTGATTCAAATCTTAGGCTGCTGAGTTTCGCTGATTGCGCTTTTGTGGGCAGTGCAGATCAAGATCAGACTGTATAGTAGTGTAGTCTGATCTTGGATTTACTTTGTCAAATCTGTCCGATACGTTGACTACAGTGATGTTCAAATCACAATGTTTGGATTTCTCCTATTGGGTGGAAATGGTCATATAATCTATTAAAGAGATTAGGGGTTAAAATAACCAAAGAAACTAACCACTATGAAGGACAGACAACAGCATAAACCATTCGACTCCTGTCTAACAGTGCAGATCAAAGTCAGACTTTTTTCAGCTCTTCAGATCACCAAACGTCGTGGAGCGCGGGATGGTGATATCTCCTGAATTAAACAGCAATAATAATAAAGGATTCATCTCGAGGCAGTGACTTGGCGTTTCAAAAGTTCTAAACAATAGACAGTCCATTGGAACGGTTTCTTTATCTGTCTGATACGACTATTTATGATAAGGAGTTAATACTTTACAGACATGAACTTAGCAAACTGTTTAACCGATCCCAACTCAAACACCGAGGTTAAACAATCATCTTTTAGAGTTTGATGATGTACGAACATATTACTTGAAATGACCTTACATGCACTAAGTTATGCTATCACAGCTCAAAGCTGCTTTTCGAAGATAGTAGTAAATCTCAATGGAATGTAAAATTCTAACTGTATGCAACAGGCGATCTTTTCTGCTAATTATGGCAAATTACAAGAATAACGAACATTTGATGGGAGGGAAAAATACTGTTTTCCAAAGGTATAGAAAACATCACGGAAAAGTGACTTTAGCTAATAAGTATTTTGCTTTTTTAAAACTGTTTCCCAAAGCTTTCGACTGCATAACGGTTAATAATTTGTATTGCTATGTATATCTTAAACCTTCTATACAAAGATATTATCTTAACAAAAGAAGGGCCGGAATGGTTCTTAATCGTTCACCTGAGGGACATAGTAATTTGTAGGAACAGTAAGATTTTTTTAAAGTTTCCATTACACTACTATTTTGCCAAAGTAAATTCTGTGACGCTCGGAGATATGCCATTTTTTACCTGAGTAATTTAAACATTCTGGTTGAGGTCACTGGTACAGTGCTACATACCAGGGATGTAATTTACTATCCCTATACATACCAAATTTTAAAGCTCAGGGCCAAAGGTTAGAAACTATTATATTTTTTTCAGTTTCCAAAATATAAAGCCCATGTAAAATTTGTAACCCCTGGGGCAGGGCAAATTTCGACCCAAACCTATGATTTGGACAATCTGGGTAATGGTCCACTTCATGAAGCTACCCTCCAAATACTACAGCTGCAGCCAAAATGGTTTGCAACATGAAGAATTTCAAGTTTATCTCTATATAACCCTATTTTAAAATTTGTCAGCCCCTTTGGCTGCGGTAAATTTTGATTTCAGGGCTATTAATAAGCAATCTTGTCAGAAGTTCAGTACATAATGTTACATGCCAAATTAGGTCGCCTCAGACCTAATGGTTAGGAACGAAAGCTTTTCCAAAGATTGCACGAAATAAGCCCATGTAAAACGTGTGATGCTACGGACTGGGGTAAAGTTTTACCTCAGGCCTAAAATCTGAGCATTCTTTGTAGAGACCCACTAGATAATGTTACATGCCTGACCCCCAAGACTGTTCATCCTACAACATTGGTACTTGTCGACCAGATGATGTTATACATGATAAGACCCGTGCAAAACTGGTGATCCAAGGGGCGGGCCATCTTTGACTCTAGGGCTATAAATTGAACAACGGCGTGGAGGTCTGCTAGATGATAATGCAACACACACATCTTTGACCCTAGGGCTATAATTTGAACAAGGGCGTAGGGGTCTGCTAGATGATGCCACATACACATACGCCAGGGCTATTAAACATTACAAATTTGATGGCCCAATGGTCTTGGAAGACAAAAGTTTTATATCTATGCCTAATTTCCTCTTTTTGTTGCCGTGGCAACCATAATTCTACTTGGAATTAAAGTTGTTTAACAACTTGGAAGGTGCTTAAACAAAGAACATTCCTGTGAAGTTTGGACTTAATCGACCGGGTTGTTTTGGAGGAGATGTTTAGAGGATCTGTTGACAGAAGACGCACGCAGACGGACGCCGGACAGTCATCGAGCCCTGTAGTTTCTCTTGAACACTTTGTGCTCAGGCGAGCTAAAAGGAAGTTCCATGTCATCATTACCTGAGGGACAGTTTGTCATCGAGCCAGTGAAATGTTGCTTTGCGCTTGACCTCTGTAACTTTTGAATCATATTTTAAATAAAACAACTTTAGTATACGCCTTTTACTACTGTTATGTTCACCATGTGAAGAAGAAAAGTCTCGATGTCACAGCTACAGAAACATTAGTCCCATCTTCCACTTGGCATATAATTTCAAACCAAGATTTTAGCACCCCGTCTTTCATGCGGCGGTGATCATCATGCGGTTTCTAAATCTTTGCAATGCAAATATATAATTATAAAAATAAAATGCCCCTAATTCACGATTCTCACACGTACCTTCAGTGGAACGGGTTTTTTCCCAATATTAAGCACTTACAATACCGGTAAAATAATTTATCAATGTGACAGAAACTGCACTAAAACGATGCGATAAAATAAAAGTTTTCTCGTGTGGACATGAATCTCATAAACACCTCTAAATTCCACCCTGTCGTCTCTGAATAGACCCCTCAGTCTGCTCTGTAAGTAAAATTAGTTTCCTTAGGTGATTAAAAAATCATATATTGCAGTTTCAAGGTCGTTCTCGCAAGGAAAATAGAATCCTTTACTTAACTGGGATTCTAGATCGGACCATGGCGTGATCTGATCCTAGTTTACATGTTCCGTAAGAATACCCAGTGTTACTTCCAGAAGTTTAATAATTATCATACAAATATCTAAATTCTCAAAGCAAACGATTTTAAAAACACTTGTATACATACATTGACATAAATCAAGGTACAACATGTAACAAGATCTGGGCCCTTAGTACATATGAAAACACTGTGGCAAAAGGAAAGGTTGCTAGTTACGGGCAGTTCTAACTATAGCAACATTGTTTCCAATAGTGGGTTGCAGCAAGATTTAGAAAGTCGACTCCTGGCAATTAACCCTTTACCCCACAATCACGAGTTTAAACGACACTGAGGAAGAAGGCTTTTTTAAACATAGCGGAAAAGGAGCATTTTCTCCTTTGCTCACTATGTTTTCTACATTTTCAAGAAAAAAATCCATCAAAAGAGTCAAATTCTAAATACAAGCTGCAGACAATTTCCATTTGGACGGGTCTAAAGAGTTAACTCTACCACACGGCAAGATTTTAGACCTGTCCCATCCCAAAGGATATGCAGAAGTCGAATAAGTAAATCTTAAGATGCGGAAGTTGTCTTTCATAGGGTAGAAAACATTGTGGGAAAAAGGGAAAATGCTGGTTACCAGCATTTTCTCCACATTGTTTTCTAAAGTCCTCTTTCTGAAGGTTATTAAAAGTCGGAATTGTGTGGCTAAGAGCTGAGGGTGTAAAGGAGTCCGTAGATCTCAGCTTGGTAACTGATCGTCTTTAGTAATGGTAAATCTTACATCAGTGTAGAACTAACTGCAGCCAGAAAAGGAAATGGAGAGACACAATTTCAGACATCATTTCCTGTGATGCCAATTATTGCTTTTAATATCGATTTCAATCTCGTGATCATACTTAAATTATGACACTTTAAGTACAGATTGAAGCTCATAAATATACCGTCTTCGAATCGAGAGAAAAATATTATTCTACTAAAAATTATGGTACGGTCCTAATTTCAGGTTTCTAGTCCTGCTACATCTTAGGCTGCTATTCGTACTCTTTGGGCTTTCAAGGACAGTGCAGATCAAGCTCAGCCTGCCTAGAACTTGCAGATTGGTCTTGGATCGACACTATCCCATTAGGTGAGATTTTCCCGGCAAAACCGAACTTTGCTCTCGCAATATTATGGTTTTGACCATTGCCTGAAAGATTTCATCGAATTCATTCAGGAATTCGAAGGTTATTCTTTTTTTTTTTTTTCGAAGAGCTCCACTGTCACAAATTTCATCTGTACTCGCTTGGAATTCCTCAATGGCTCAGTGAAAACCTCTTTACCAAGCGATAAATTTTTATACTCGTTAAAATCGAAGGTATTTACAGACGTGGAAGTAAAAGATGCTCAAAAGTGAGAATTGTTTTTAGAACTGTATACAGCATTTTCTCTTTTCCAAAACGTTTTTTTTTTTTTGTATTTTTGTCCTGTAAAATCGGATATTGTTTGGTAAAGGGTTAAGATGATAGATTTGCTATCGGGAATTCTTTGATCCATCCCCGTTGGCGACGTGCGTCACTTAGGAGTGTCCTTTGGAAGCACCACGGTTGTATTCGTGTATAATTCATTATTATAGCAAACCTATACCTTAATTAACACTTAACCTGCTAAATGAAATAAATGAAACTTTCAAGGTAATGGTAAAAAACGAATGCTGCTGTTTCAAACTTATTGTTTGGAGAAAAATATATCCTTGTCTGACAGTGTAGATCCAAGATCAGACTGCACGTTCTGTGCAGTCTGATCTTGATTTGCACTGTCCGCAAAAGTCACTGAGTCGCGCATAGCAGTCTAATGATTAAGATTTAAGTGTTCAAATGCTTCATTCACCACCATCCTTATGCATGACATCTGTAAACGGTCATTTACTTCTCACTATAATGTAAAATTATATTCTCAATATTTCATGGCTTACTATGAATTTGTGTATAGGATGGTTTGCGACGATTCTCATCAAAAAGGTGTTAGGCAGACGTGTCATATTAACCAAAGCTCATCATAACAATAAATGCCAAAGTGGTAACTTGCAGCGACAGATGTTTTCAGTTAAACAAACATTCTGATAGTATTGCATAGCAATATCCAGTCCCCTACCGGCCGTATGTATCGCTGGCATGTCAGTGAAATTTTTTAAGTCCAAGGCCCGTAAAAGCGTCAAAAAAGCAGTGGAGCGGGACGAAACTCGTACATGATGTGTAAGTCATGGTGGTTGATGTACACACCAAAAATCAGCTCTATATGTAGCAGCGTTTAGAAAAAAAGTGCGGAAAAATGTTTTATCAGTGAATTTTTTTAAGTCCAAGGCCTGTAAATGCGTCAAAAAGCAGTGGAGCGGGACGAAACTCGAATTTGATCTGTAAGTCATGGTGGTTGACTTACACAGCAAAAGTCAGGTGAATATCTACCAGCATTTAGAAAAAAAGTCCGGAAAACTGATTTATCAGTGAAATTTTGTAAGTCCAAGGCCCGTAAATCCGTGAAAAGCCAGTGGACCGGAACGAAAGTCGAACTTGATCTGTAAGTCATGGTGGTTGAGTTACACAGCAAATCTGAGATCAATACCTACCAGCGTTTAGGAAAAAAGTCCGGAAAACTGATTTATCAGTGAAATTTTGTAAGTCCAAGGCCCGTAAATCCGTGAAAAACCAGTAGACCGGAACGAAAGTCGAACTTGATCTGTAAGTGATGGTGGGTGACTTACACACCAAAACTCAGCCCAATATATACCAGCGTTTAGAAAAAAAGTCCGGAAAACTGAATTGCCGGACTGACGGACAGACGGACGGACGGAGTGCAAACCTAAAGTCCCCTTCGGCTTCGCCGGTAGGGGACTAATAAATGCACAATCTGAAATAAATGACACAGGCAGGTTGATCAGGACAAGGGAGATATTTAACTAAAATGTGTTTGAAAATGGCGTTTATCAAAATCACAAAAATTCGAACATTTATCCCACTGCATAGAAACAATGGACGAAACCAGCAAAAGTGTGTGGAAACCTACCGGTCTCAATAGAAGTAAACCTTGAACGATTAACCCTTCTGTTGCAGAATGCTACACCGTGAGTTTTTTGTGGAAAGCGTACATCAAGATCAGGCTGCACAGAATATGCTGTGTGGTCTTTGATCTATTCTATCTGGTACAATTAGACCACAGCTTTCAATTTGAAATACTCAGGACAATCAAGATTCCATTGCACAAAAGTGGATCCTAGTTTACTATCTTGGCAAAGGAAACCAGAATTTGCGGGGTTTAAAAAAAATAGCCTGATCTCAATAATTGAAGATACGGTTTAACCTCACAACTTCGGATCAGTTCAACTGTAGTATCACATTAAAACACAGACATACAGACTACCAAAACCGTGAGACATTTTACGGTGTCTGGTAAAATGTGGAGCAAGACTGGAGGCAAGATGTATGATAATAGAAGAGAAAATGTATAATATTGACAATCCTGAATGAATTATGACGGAAAATGTGATTTTGGGATTATTAATGATATTTTGGCGCGGTAAGGCACAGCGACTTGGGAATTGATAGTTTTGTTTCATTGTCAGTGAGTTCTCACAGCTTTGTAGGCCTAAGTATGATTTTCTGTAGAATGGATTCGAAATCGTTCGAGTTGAACCTAGGTGACAGGTGGAAATTAAAATAGTTCAAACGCATGAAACATAGCAGAGTATGAAACTGGAATGAACTCCCCATAAAAACCGCAATCTGAAAAGACTCAAGTCAGGTTTTGAAAATACGGAGAAAACGAAGTATGAAAGATCGTGAATGACTATTGTTAGTTAAACGTTCAGTGTAGATCATGTCCAAACATTTTTAATGACATTTAAACAAAATGACAGTTCTGTACCTCTTTCATTTCACTTCAATCTGTTCCTTTATGAAGCTTAATGCACGGTTAAGGTATTTCTATCATTTGTAGGCGAATCTTGCATATCTATGCTTCTTTTCATCGATTTCTTCCCCCCCCCCCACCCCTGAAGATAGCGTACCAAGTAATCAAGATGATCAACTACGCACATGTATGGTGTTGTAAGTCATAAGATAAATCCTGCAGTTTTGTAAATTTTTTTTTTTGACGTTTGCCTCGGATATATCGGAAACGTGGACATTTAATGCGCATATACTCAGTCGCCATATAAACTGAAGGTACACAAAAAGGTATGAGAAGAAACTACAGAAAGTTGTCAGAATATTGAAATATGTGAAAACATTATAGCATATCGAGCTGCTGCTGTTTTCGAACAGCTTCTTCTTCAGAACTATATACATACAATACAAAGCCTTCTGATGCAAGAGAAATCGTATTCAGCCAGCAATTAGCAAGCAATGTGCTCTGGTAAATCCTTATCCTACAACAGTTGAAAGGTATTCAGTGTTATTTCGAAAACAAAAAATCGCAAAATGCCATGCATTCTCAAAGTTCTTGTCAATTTCAAGTAAAAACAACATACATCAACCTGGAACTTCAACGCTTTGCCTTGCATCATTTTATTCTCTCACTGGCATGGTGTGAAGTGTTCAGTACAGCATTGAAGGCTAAACATAGCGTCTTGAAAGACATTCGATAACTGGAAGTGAAAATTGTTGTTACATTTGACCGAGCGAGGTTCGAAAATATCTATTTAATTAAACAGACTTGAGTGAGTGAATGTGCACGAGTCATGCCTTTTGAAAAGGTAATTTAATGCATGTGCAAAAATCAACCAATACCAACCTGCGCAGTCCGCACGAACTAACTTGTGTCAGAACTTCTTTCCTACAGGTAAACTTTCTGCATTTCATGGGACCATTCTATGTAGGTATACCGATTCAACCGGTTGTTTGACAACAGTGGATCCATATTATGCAACGGCTTGCATAGTACATGTATTATGGTATTTATGCATTACGAAGATGCATTAAACCCCCTTTTCCCAAGAGCACTGCTCAAATTAAGCCATTCCTAAAAAAAAAAGCAAAAAAAAAAAACGTTACTGCTACACTCCATCGGATGTTGTCCGGAAACATGGCATTTGCCTCAAAAGATGGATTTTATTTCATCCTTGAGCTTCTATATGAGCCATACTCTGGCATAAGAGGGTTAATGCATTTCCGTGGTTCATATTACTATTCGAGCCATCACATAATTATGGATCAATAATGGATCTAGCCACTTTTTTAACAACCGACTGAATCATGAGGTAGACTGGTCCTTGGACATACAGAAAATTTACCAATAGCGAAAAGTATAGGCCCAGGTCACCATACGCGGTCTATACTTTTCACAGATGCATTAAGCCCCCTTTTCACTGTGCATGACTGATACTTCTGTTATTTTTCTGACAAATATATACAAATTTCAAGTATTGTTTTCAAACTTTGCGTTTCGCTAATATTTATTATCAAATTATGGCCAAGCCAATAAACCATATCACTCGCACCACTGCTTAGCAATTTGCTTTTTTTCACAATCTTCAGACTGTTTAAAATCATTGCAACTTCCACTCTTTCTTCAGATCATTTTACTAGTGGGCCTAGATCTATATATTTTTTAACAAAAAACATTGGACATTTCCGTCGACTAGTACCGTAATATCCCTTTGTTTCAATGTCGAGAGGTTCTGCAAGTAAAATTCAGATCCCAGAACCACGGACCACCACTACGCGACAAATCGGATTGACCTGAAGAATCGGCGTTTGATTTTATCGGAGACAGACTCAGTCGTTCTATTTTAAAGTCTGTGGATTGGCTATTTTTTTTTTACTTCGGATTATTCTTGAATTCCAAATGTTTAATATGCCGACATAGACCCAAGATGTTTTAAACCACTGTAGTTCTCCATGATCGTCGGAGTTTTTCCCATCGCCGATCGTTACCGCAGTGAGTCCGAAAACAACACAAAATGTAACTGCAGCATTGTATTTAATGTTTAACCTCTAATATCGTCCTTCTAAGGACGAAGTTTATGGTTTAATTGGAGAGGTCATCAGACCTCTCCAACAGTGTTAAGTTTAAAAAGCAGACTGCCACATAAATGGCTGTCTACATCCATTTGTTTATGCGAAATTGTTCTGATACACAGTCTGTTTCGTCATGTTAAGTCGAAGTTTTAAGCAAAATTTTTAATAAACAACTTCTATCAATTAATTAAAAAATTCAAAACCATTTTAGATCTTTTAAATTATTTTACCAATCAAATCTCTCAATTATGTAACAATAAGCAACAGATTAAGCGAACACTGAGCAGTGGTACTCCAGACTAGGGGATGGATTTATACTTGAAAAGAACATGGTTTTATAAATAAACCGAAATAAATAAAAAAAAAAAAAAAAACTGAAATAGGAAATAAACGTGTTTTTTTATATGACGGATTTCCAAAAAGATTTATCATACTATATTGACTGTAAATGATCTCTCCAATAATTGCAATATTTCATTGAACAAATAAATCTACGCAAAAAGAAAAAAAAGAATCGTTAAAAAAAAAACGAGAAAGAACATAGCGGAAGGAGAGCACGTGACTTCATACTATGTGGAGAATTCGTACCCTGGAGAACTCATACTCTTATCTCGAGAGCAGGATTTCTTTGGAGAACTCGTGCCCCACAAATAGATATAAATAGGTTGATCAGTACGTTTTCAAGTTTTATTTTTCAAAACTGACTAAACTCTAGCATTTTTCTCAGTTTTATACAAAAATTCTATGGATTTATAATGATATAGATTCGATGAAGTAACACAGAGTTGCTTTTATTATGCGGCATTGCGAGAATCCCGCGAAAATCAACTTACGAATGTCAAAAAAGTCGTGCCTGTTCGCCCTACTTACCGCACACCTCAAAAGAGTCCGTGGTCCTCTGGTTTTGGGCGGACAGCGCAGGCTGACATGGGTCGATATTTTCTGCAGATACATTAAGCCCCTTTTCTCAGAGCATGGCTCATTTATCTACTTTCTTAAATTCTTAACGTTTAGACAAACAACCTCTTCATTTTACATGTCTGCAGCAAATACTGTGGGAAGAGGAGAAGCTGCTAGTTACTGCAATTTCTCCTATTGTCACAATGGTTTCCATCGCATCAAAGCACCATCTTCCACATTAATTATCAAAGTTTGAATTGTCGTCTGCATGCTTTTTCTGTTTGGGACAGTCCAAAAATTGCTGTTTGTTAAAAGATTAAAAAATGTTACATTTATTTTTAACATGTCTGGTACTAGTAGTATGTACAGGCCACCCTTATTTATTGTCATCAGGTAAGATTCTTGCCTATTCAGTGGAATTAGCATATCTTATCAGATTTTAATTGAACGATTTCTCCTTTCCGAAAATATTTTGGCTCATCTGAGCACACATTACAAACATTCATTAGAGCTTTGTTCCTTTTGAAAATGAGCCAAATTGGATAATCGTGTTCAGTTTTGTGTCCTTGAATTTTGAAAAAAAATATGCATTTCTGAGCATGTTATTAGCATATGGCCTACATTTCTTCAAATCTTTACCAAACTCGCGTTGTTAAATATTATGAGAGTTTGGTTCCTTTCAAAATTGAGCAAAATCGGGTCATGGAGTCGCAAATTACATAGTCTTGAATTTAAAAAAAAACACACATTTTTTAGCTTGTGAACAGCTTACAGCCTTCATTTTACTTTCAATCTTCACAAAACCCACACAGTTTACAGATATTCACGGAAGCTGGATTCTTTTGCAAACAGTCATTGGGTCAGAAATTCCTTGCCCTTAAAACTTAAAAAATACATTTTGAGCTTGTCAAGAGCTTACCGCATGTATTTTTGGAAACTAACATGAAAAAGAATAGCTTTGCTCATATCAGCTCTCAATTTCATTATACCTCCACAACTCTTTGTAAAAACTCAGGCCTGTATTAAAATACCAGGAGAGCTGTTTTTAGTCCTTATATGCCTCTTGTTCCTAGAATAATATAACAATGTTGAACATGTACTGTTTTGTGCCTTTACACCAGCAAAATTAAAAGAAAAAAAGTTTTTTCTCATTCATTTAATGCCCAACTTGTTTGTTTACATCTACCAAAATGTATTGAAATCAAAAGCTAATAAACTGTTTGAAAACACTGATGCCGACCTCTCCTGGCTTCTTTTTTAAAGAAGCCAACTTGTTCAAAATATGACTCCCTTTCCTATCCACACTTACTTGCAGACAAAACGATGGTTAATTTGAAACCGGCTCCGTAATTGTTACACTACTGTGAGAAATACAACGCGACGCATGCTGTCGAAAACTTTGGTTCTTATCTTGATCAGACTAGATCTACACTTAAAATGCAGTCTGATACACATTGTCGCCAAAACAACCTAAATATTGCCACAATCTTCCTGTCTGCACCGACCGAAAAAAAAAAAGAGATAACTTCTATTCAAGTATCGACAATACGAATGAAAATGTCAATTGTTTAAATCAAGTTTAATCATGTTATTTTGGGTTGCTAGAATTAAAGATGCAATAAAAAATGAGAGGGTGAATAAAAAGAGTTTCCTGGCAAAAATCAACGCTAAATATTTCAGATACTTTATTACTATAATACACACTATAGTTGCGTCATGCTCTATAAAAAGGAAGCTTAATGCATTTGCGAAAAATTTTTTACCCATATCAGCCTACCACAGTCCACACAGGCTAACATGGGCCGAAACTTCGTTATCTTTAAATTTTCTGCATGACAAGGGACAATTCTAACTCACATTTATGTTGGTTGTTCAACAAAATGGATTTTATGAATCCATAATTAGGTGATGTCTTGCTTGATATACTGCATTACGGAGATACATTAAGCCCCCTTTTACCTGAGCATGGTTCATATAATAGATACAATTAACTCTTTACTAGTCCATAAAATTTTAGGTTTGTCCTTACTGAAAGCAAATCAAGTTAGGTGTTGCTCACACTATAGGACTTGTTTACAAAAGGGTAGAAATCATTATGGGAATGAAAAAGCATGCAATGTCCTTTTCCCACATTTTTTTCTTCTTCATGGTTGTCAAATCATGGAAATGTTTGTTAAAGGGTTACAGACAACTAACATGAATTACATTTAACCTTTCAATACAAAATCCGAAATCTTAATGACTCTGAGGAAGACAGCTTTTATCCTCTTTTCCCCACAATGATTTCTACTCAATCAAAAGCAAGATGCATCATCTGTGCCACTTTTGATTAGTCATCTGCAAATGTTTAGAATTTGGATGAGTTTTAAAGTCTGTTATTTGGTAAGGAGGTAAGTCATTCACAATACATGTTGTATCATTTTTGCATTCTACACAGAAATGAAAATTAACAAGTTTGACGATTCAACCTCTATGGGCATTTAAAGCATTTATAGAAAAAAATTCTGTACAAAATATCTGTGTCTGTGCCCTAAGTTTCAGCCGTTTTCATGCTAACATTTTCGGGAACATTAACAGAGGAGACATCTGATGGTATAACATCATATCCAAGCTTCTTCATATCTTTCATCACAACATTAAAGGAAACTGTAACAAAACCTTGTGATCTCACTCTTGTAACTGAAAAAAAAAAAGAGCAGAATGATATAGGTGAGTTGTCCTATCTTTCAATGAAAAAAATAAAAGTAAAGAAATTTACAGTGTTCACTGTTTCCAATATTCCCACATTTATTCAAGGCCTTGATAAGAATCCATGTTTCAAAGCATGCCTTCCATTCGGCCAACAAATTTACTACACCTGAATGTTCAAACAATGATTTGGAGTGATTCAGTATAAAGTATTCTGTGTGCTGCAGATGAAAATTTTCAAATTTTCCATGACATTTCATAAATTCAAATTTCAAACATGTTAGCAGCTACTGGTCATTAGTTTTGTAGTCCCCAAAACAAAAGGTTTCATTTGAACAAAAGACCTGAAATGAGGTAACTCAGTCTGTTGTGTCCAAAGATTATCAAAATAACAGCTCTTGAAGTTTGGATTTCATAAGAAAAGTTTCTTTACAATGTGGTACACCATATTAACCCTTTACCACATGACAAAATTTTTACACTAGTCCTGATTGAAAGCATTTGCAGACAACAAATTATGGTGAGACTTGCCTGTAAAAGGCCAGAAAGCATTGTGGGAAAAGGAGAAAATGCTGGTTTCCAGCATTTTCTTGTCTTCTACAATGTTTTCAAAAGGCATCTTTCTCAGGGTCATTGAAACTCCAGATTGTGTGGTAAAGATATAAGGATATAATGTCTAAAACATTCCTCCCTGAAGGAACCCATGGCCATCACTTCGAAAGATTTGACATTTCCGTACAGGTTTATTTTACATCTATTATAAATATTATAAACTGTTACAGATGCCATAAAGTGGAACTATGAATATCTGAGGAACAGGAACAGGAAAGCAATCTTCAATTGTACTAAACCGATAATGTTGAAGAAAGAGGAGCAATTTCTTTTCACATGTACCAGTTGTTTTTCTTCAATGTTTTATTACATAATAAATCAAACATCCAAAGATAACTCATTCTCAAACACAGTTTTTTTTTTTGTAAAGAGTTCAATAGCTGAAAGGGATATGTATGTTTTCAGAGTATTCAGTGGTATTACAAAATGTGTTGAGAAACATGGTGCCATAAAACTGTATGTGATTTTTGCTCTTTTACACACTGTACATCATGTCGGTGAGCACAAATAGATACCATAGTGGCCTTGACAGTTGCATGACAGATTTTCATCGTTTTAGGCTAAAAGCACTGTACAATGGTTGCATATTTATATACCACGTGTTCCATTTTTGGTTCAGTAGATAGGAGTTGTCTTAACATGAACATTCAGCAAGAATAAATCTGATCAAAGGTCTAAAACTACAAAATCATAATTCCTGTTTCTGATTTTACCATCCTTTCAATTATTGTGGGTTGTTTTGTTTTCTATAAATATAATGTTACTGGGAGCACCATAATATAAGTGTAGAACAAAAACAGAAGAAATAAAAATAACTTCAAAGAACTAGTAATTCAAAAACCTATTTATGTTTTGCTTTTTGTGAAAATAATTTCATCAAAGCACCGAATCACAAATGCTGGTTGCTTTGCAAATTTTAAGGAAGTTTAAGTTTTAACATATTTCTTTCCTGAAAAAAAAAAACATGAAAAGGGTTTGGGCCTCAAGTTATATCAACATTAGAAACAGCTCTTCCCTTACAAGAATACAACAAGCTTTCACACCTTACCACACAATCACAAGTTTGAACGACCCCAAAGAAAAAGCCTTTTGAAAACATTGCGGGAAAAGGAGTAAATGCTGAAAACCAGTATCTCCTCCACTTCCCACAATGTTTTCTACCCTTCCCAATACAAATTTCAATTTCTCAGTCACATTTATGTTGTCATCTGCAAATGCTTTCAATATGGGTAAGTCTAAAACTTTGTTGTTTGGTATAAAGTTAAACAATGGCTGTGAATCAACAAAGAAACATATTTTATACATCTGGGAAAGAAGGAAAGAAAAGAGTTATAACTACATCTAAAGCGTATCTTGTTGCAATGAGACTAGTTGTTTCATGAACTCCTGGACTATTCAAATTCTCTGATCTTAAACTCTTTACCAGACCACAAAATTTTAGACTAGCCTAAATTCAAAGTATTTGCTGACGACAAATTCAATGTGGCTCATATAAATGGATTTGGTTCTGAAAGGTTAGAAAACATCATCGGAAAAAGGAGAAAATACTGTTTAATAGCATTTTCTCCTTTTCCCATAATGTTTTCAAAAGTCTAATTTCCCACAGGCATCAAAACTCGTCATTGTGGTAAAGAGTTAACATCCCTCCATCATGGCTCTCCAAAAAGCCAGTAACTTCAATTGAGAGGAATGGGAAATCTGGAAGTGGCTTGAGAGACAGACATGGAGTAGCAGAGAGAGATACATATGCTCACTGCGTATTTTGACAAGGTTTAGGCATCTTAATTTAGATCTAAGACATCTATCATTAGTAACACTGCTCACTACTTGAACAAAGCAATGGTTTCATTTCACCATTTTTGTAAATACAACAAGCTTTTGTTCCTTTCATCTGTCTCTCTCCCACTGTCATTCTCTCAAACGTTCTTTCTGTTTAGTAACTACATGTGACAATATTTTTTTTTTTTTGTGCTCTTTTCACCTGAAAGTTTTAATCTGATGTTAGGGCTACTTTGCCCAAAAAAGAACAATTTTTTAACACATTTTAGGTGTTTCAAATTGGATTTTAAGTGTTACACCTATTCACCACTCATCACAAAAAGGTTAAGCATCCTTCTATATGCAAACCTGTAATTTATGTGATTATTAATTTAAAAAAAAAAGTATATGAGCTAGGGTACATCCAAACTGTAAGAGCAAACATAAGTTGTAACTGAAAACAAGAATATTACCTTCCCTACCCTCCCCTTGTGAGACTACACGAGGGTCAATGTATTCAGGTCTGCGGCCTAGAAACCAGGAGGTAAATTTCTGCAGAGTTGATGAGGATTCTGGGACAAACATTGGTAGGTTCAACTTGTGCCTGAAATAACATAGAAAACAAGGTCTAATACACTTATTACATTTCATGGCACTTCTACTGATAATGTAAATCAAGATTAGACCTTTGAGTTCACACATTTCAGTCTAATCAGTCCTATCACCTTCATACAAAATGAAAACAAGAGGGCCATTGGCCCTACAGAGCTCACCTGAGTAAAATCGTCTACAGTTGATAAAGCTGAAGTGATCCTGGTTTTAATGATGTAAAACAAATGAAGGTAAGTGACCTACTTTTAGACCTGACATGGCCAAATTTCCAACTTGTCCAAGATATAAGCAGGACAAACATTCTGACCACGTTCCATAAATATCAGGCTGAAAATGTGGCCTCTACCGTGCACACAAGGTTTTTCTAAAATTTGGCCCAGTAACCTACTTTTTGACCTGATGTGACCCAATTTCAACCCTGTCCAATATAATGTGAAGACAAATAGACAAATATTCTGACCAAGTTTCATAAGAAACCAGTTGAAAATGTGGCCTCTAGAGTGCATACAATGTTTTTCCAAGATATGACCCGATGTGACCTACTTTTGAACCAACATGACCCTATTTGAAACATGTCCAAGATATCATCAAGACAAATCAGGCTGAAAATGTGCAGTGTTGCATCCAGGATGACCTCAGAGAGGGGGAGATCCCCCATCATATAATAAAAATGGGGGGAGTGAACAATTTGAGTGCACCGCAGATAAAAACTCATCTCAATTACCTTTATTTATTCAAATTTGATACGCAATTTTACTCCTACACGCGTTGAAGTTACTACCAGGGTATTCCTCAATAGCACATATCCCAATTACGTCATCCGAGGAATTGAACAATGCCATCTATCCCTCTAGCCGATTACGTCATACGGGTATTTCCCCAGAAAGATATCGATAAACTGATGTAAGTGAAATTGTAGAATGTAATGCTTACGACCTTATTTCGCTACCAGCATAACTGATATGCTGGTTATTATTTTTGGCCGGAATCGAGTACATGGAGTGTCTTCCTTGTAAAATGCAATTTTGTTGCGCACAGACTATTGCAGAGCGGGGGATTATATCCGTGTCTGCGGGAGTTGCCACCCGAAAAAATCTAAAATTGCGGGACTTAAAGTAAAAACTGCGGGATTTGCGCAATCACGCGCCCTGGATGCAACACTGAATGTGGCCTCTAGAGAGCACACAAGGTTTTTCCAAAATTTGGCCCAGGGACCTAGTTTTTTACCTATATAACATGACCCAATTTCAACTTTGTTTGAGATATTATCAAGATAAACATTCTGACCAAGCTTCAGGAGTAATTCTGAATGAAAATGTGGCCTCTAGAATGCACACAAGGTAAATGCTGATGACCCTGACGACGGATCACGTACGATGGATCCCATACAGCATGATCACAAAAGCTCACTGTGAGCATTTCGTGCTTAGGTGAACTTAAACAAAAACCTTGACCAACCTGTATAAATAAAACTTTTTAAAGTAGTTGAGAAACAACACACAAACTCTTTTAGGTTGTGCAAAGTTGCTAAGATGGGAAACAAAGCTACCTGCTAGAACTTTAAAATCATTCAGGCATGTTGAGTATAATGCTATGAGAAATTCATTATGTGGTTGATTTCAATATCCACAGTTTACTGCATTACTATCTTCCATCTAAAAGGACATACTTTTGCACACAAAAAAATGAATGAGGGGCAGAAACTTTATTTTTCAAGACATTTTCTATCCAAACAAAATAATTGTTGACTAAACAAGTCCCACAACTATAATGAAAAAGCTTTGTGTATTTCTTGATCTAATTTTTTGGACGGTGAAGTGCCTCACGATCTCAGGATAAAAACATGAACTAAAGTTTAATCCATGAATAAATGTGAAAGAACTAACTGTGTCAACAACAGCAGTTCCTTCTGTGGCCAACATATTGTGAAGAGTTGTCTACAGCAAGATGCTAAAAATTGTCTGCATGTGGTAATGAGTAAACTGTTTCCTTTTTGCAATTTGTGCTGTAATTATATCACTTATTAATTCAATGCTGTTGCAAATGCTTGTCTATAGATTTACCCCAATACAAAACAACAAAATTTTACACTTGTTCAAATTCAAAGAATTTGTAGTGGAGATATTGGATACAACATAACTGAAGAGCTTCATTGTTTATAAGGTAGAAAAATGCTATGGGAATAGGAGAAAACGCTGGCTACCTGCATCTTCTCCACATTCCAAATGTTTTCAAAGGCACTGCTCTTTCAGGTCATAAAAACAGGAGTTATAATTTGACAACTTGCCCAAGTTTGCTGTAAATATCTTTAGTAATGACAGACACATCAAAAAATGTAAATCAGTCTTTTACAAGGTGACGTTCAGACAATTACAGGGCTCAGACAATAACTGCTAAGTGTCCTTCAAAAACTGCCAAGCTAAAAAGGTAAGATATCAATTGAACAATTATCTGAGGGCATTGAATTAAATCAGGCTTCATTCTGATACCTAAGGAATCCAAAAATGTCTAATGTCTTTAGAATTAAAGTAATTCATCTAATTATACAATAGAACATAGTCCCATAAAATTTGAATTAGCTAAGACAAATGCCTTCAAACTGTCAATGTAGAACAAAACAAGGTGTTAAATTTGAACAGACAAATTCAATATTGTTAACATTTAAGGCTTTTAGTAAAGCTACAGTGACACTATGAAATATAGCAATAGTTTTTTCAATCCTTAGAGTACTACATAAATGAGGTGGGACCTCTGCAAAACTGGCACCTAAAAAATCAATCTCTGGCAAATTTTGGTCAGATTAGGTCACAAAATATTAGACAGAGTAGATCTAAAATCAGATTCTGTGATCTGTGCAGTTTGATCTTAATCTACAGAGTTTACAAGGGCATCTACAGCTATATCTAGCAGCCTAAGGTTCTCTTCCTCCAAGAAATATTATATAAAGTTAACCCTTTTAAATATCCTATTCTCAGGACCCTGAGGAAGGCTTTCAAAACATTGTGGGGAAGAACAAAATGCCAGTAACTAATCTTTCCTCCTTTATCTTCAGACTTATTTCAAAGGCAAAAACTGTTATTTGCACCACGTTTTATTTGTTACCTGAGAATGTTTTCAATATGGACAAGTAAAAAATGATCTTATCCAATAAAAAGTGAACTCACAAATACATTTTATGCTAACTTGATGCATGAATGCTTAAACAATTTCCATGCTATTTAATTTCAGTTCAACATCTTCAGTGGGGAGTGTAGACAAAGATCACTCAGCCTAAGCAGCTAAGAGCTGTTTCTCATATTTTCACAGTATTCAAATGTTTGTCCTATTTCCACTGGAATTAGGTTGTCTGTATCTGTGTGTCTGTCTCTACACACAATTTTTGTGTCCTCCTCTCCTCCAAGAGTTTTCAACCAATTAATGGTCTGAGTAGTGGTAAAGAATCAGATTCTCTGATCAGAATTATCGAATCTCAGTCAACACTTGGAGTTACCCACGTTATAGCTGAACCTCAGGTTAAAGTTTCCATGAAGCAATCGTAGAGACTGATTGATATAAGTTGTAGGGACTTATCTCAAAATCGATATAAAATGATTAGAGGGCCCTTGAGGGCCTGAATTGATCCTCAGGCACTTTTTTTTTTCTAGCAAACATCATTAATTCATGATGAAAAAGGAAAACGACAAACACACAAAAAAATGAAGAGGAGGAGGGTAGTGTTGCAACTTGACGGCTTGAACCTACTAAGCAAAATGAATAACTATGGCGAATTGAACAAGTAGTGAAATAACTGAAGTACAATTTCTCAAAATCAACTGTTTTGAATCCAGCCAGATTTGATAAGAATTCAGTATTCATTGTATTAAACAAGTTTCAAAGAAATGTGACCAATAATGTGGACTCCGCTGAGAAAAAACTAAATCATCAAATGGCTGCTTTTCCTGAACTGATTGTTTGATTTTCTTCATTTTCAATTGGGTTCTGAGTGAATCCCTTGAAAATACAAGTAATTGGTGCAAGTTTGAAGAAATCGGGATCAAAAATGCAGACTATATCTTGCAAACAAGAAATACAAATTTTCAACTTTAAATGGCTATTTTTCCCTTATAAATCGTTGTGTTTTTTCCCCAAAATCAATAAGGTTAAAGCTATTGATGATATAAAGCAACTAAGCAAGTTTCATGAAAATCAAAGCACATAATTATGCGGCTTTATTGTGTAAACAAGAAATGTAAAACATTCAACTTTAAATGGCTACTTTTCCCTATCTAATTGTCCGATTATTTTCCAATTGATGGGATTAAAGCTATTAATGATGAAGAAGCTTTGTAATATTTCATGAAAATCAAAGAACAAAATTATTAAAGCGAACTTTATCAACTTTATTGTGTAAACAAGAAAAAGATTACAGCTAACAAAACCAATTTGGCTAAAATATTAACCTTTTACCTCACAATGCCATGTCTTAACGACCTCAACAAAGAAGGCTTTTAGAATCATAGTGGGAAAAGGTGACAATGCTGGTAACCAGCATTTTTTCCTTTTCCCACTATGTTTTCTGCCCCATCAAAAACAAAATTCCTCCATTTGAACTACATTCAAAATTTGGTCTGCAAATGCTTTCAATTTCAACCAGTCTAAAATTTTATCATTTGGTAAAGGGTTAATAGGAGCCTTCCTAACATAGAAACTTGTGCATCTGCAATTTTGATGATGATTAACCCTTTCCCAGACAAGCCCTGGTTTTCACGTGTCTGCAGTACAAGTCTTTTGAAAACACTGTGGTAAAAGGAGAAATTGCTCGTAACGAGCAATTTCGCCTTTTCCCACAGTGTTTTCTACCCTTTTGGAGAACTTTCCACCACTTTCATCAAATTTAAAATTGTCATCTGCAAGCTCTTTCAGTTTGGAAGGGTCTAAAATTTGTCGT
Source organism: Tridacna gigas (assembly GCA_945859785.2). Lineage (NCBI taxonomy): Eukaryota > Metazoa > Mollusca > Bivalvia > Cardiida > Cardiidae > Tridacna > Tridacna gigas. The sequence goes on along the minus strand of OX244030.2, from coordinate 41,245,942 downwards.
GTGGGAAAGGGTTAATGGACTGTTGCAGGAGTTATTGCCATCTAACTTTTTTCAGAAATTGGCACTGGTCCAGGAACAAGACACCCACAAGGGGCAGTATTCACTATTTGATGACAGTTCTAGTTTGTTGTAATTCTTGGCAAGTCTAAAAACAGCCTTACATGTTACAAGCAAATATTCATCTCAGAAGGAATAATACTGGCTGTGCTTAAACTTGTGTGAAGGTTGTTTGTATATCTTACTTTAACCCTTAATCTTCTACAAAATTGCAAGAATGATTCTTCGAACAATAGGAAATACGGAAATACCACAAATACCCAAGCTAATTTACCATAAGCCTATATTAATATAAGTCACAGGACAACTATACATGTAGATCAAGGTGAGACTGCACATTCCGTCTTATCTTGATCTTTCTTGTCCACAGTACCATTAAATGTTGCTCCTAGCATTTTAAGAGAGAGATAGGCTATTCAATCATGGCAAAAATCACAGAAGTCCATTGGAGATCAATCCTGGACAGAGGCTAATCAAATCATACATGAAAAAGGCTGATTTCTCCAGGAATAGAGACCAAATTAGATTTGTGGAGTTCATGAGCTGTGCTAATCAAAAATCCCTTGAGGTTTAATCATTGATGTTACAAATGATAAAAAAATATAATCTGCATATCAAATATATGCAATCATCGATGGGAGATGAGAACTTGAGCTACGAAAAAAAAAGCTGCCATAGTCTTCCCTCCCCTGGGACGCTTTATTCTCAAATAATTTCTACCATAATATGGAAGGATAACAGAATATCTAGTGATTTGTGACAATGTTAGCCAATACATTCACACTAGATAGAGATCTTTTGAGGCTTACTTTGGATGTCAAAAAATATCACCCACGCAAAAAAAAGAGAAAGAAATTAACATCAATTTAAATATTCCAAGTAACAATGGTGCCAATGATACAAAGAATGCCTCCTTGATGACATAATTATCCCATTACTGAACAGACTATTTTCAGACAATAGGTAGAAACTAGTGAAATTAAATATAAGGGACAAATCTTTGGGCAAGAATAAATTCCAATCGTGTCAAAAACATAGACAGTATAATTACGGGGTATTTGATTGTTTCAAATATGAAAATGGCCCTGTTCTAACAATCATTAGGAAAAAGGCTTTTGAAAACACTATGGGAAGGGGAGCCAATGCTGGTAACATATTGTCTGCTTTTCCTACAATATTTCTTTCTTGTTAACTCTTTCCCAAACGATGAAATTTTAGACTTGTCCAACTTGAAAGCATTAATTTTGCTGTCGACAAAATAAATGTTACCCGAAAATTGAAATTTGTTTTATGAAGGAAAGAAAACATTGTGGGAAAAGGAGAAAATGCTGGTTACCAGCATTTTCTCCTTTTCACACAATGTTTTCAAAAGCTTTCCTTCTCAGGGTTGTTAAAAGTCAGGATTGTGTGGTAAAGAGTCAAGGACAAATCAAATCATTAGGGCCACACATAATTTTTCTTCTGCCTATGTTGGAGTTTAGGCAAGTCTAAAATTTTGTCGTCTGGTACAGGGTTAATAAAAAGGACATTAAAGGCGCATTTTACACCCAGAAAGCCTTACAAGTTTTTACTTCATGTTAGCTCCAGGATCACACTGCAGAAGCTGAAACGGCTATTGTTGCAATATTGAGACATTCTTCCCTGGCAAACATGTGTTTCATTTTCTAGACCCCCAAATTTTGTCATCTGCATTTCAGTGCAGAATGACATAATGCAGTCTGATCTTAAACTACTTGAAGCATTGATGGAAAAGGAGAAAATGCCAGTAACTAGCATTTTCTCCTTTTCCCACAATGTTTTCTGCCCTTACACAAGTCCCACAATTTTAACAACATTCAAATTCTGATCTGCAAATGCTTTGGACTTGGACAGGTCTATAACTTTTGTTGTATGGCAAAGAGTTAGAAGAATAGTATAAAAGCCTTGTCTGTCTTCTGTTTAAACCATTCCTTCCTTCAGAAGACATTTCATGAACTCTGGAGGGCCTGAATTGCTCTTTTGGCATTGATTTTGCTTATTTTCCAGCATAAATTCATTATGTAGGCATGGTGGATTGAACAAAAAGTGAAACAACTGAAGTACACTTTCTCAAAACCAATTTGATAAGGTTTCAATTTTCAAAGCAATGTGACCAATAGGGTAGACTGTGTTGAATAAACATGACTAAGTCATCAAATGGCTGCTATGCCTAAACTGATAGCTGGACTTTCTTCATTTTTATAGGGTTCAATTCCTTGATGATACAAACAATCTGTACAGGTTTCAAAAGAATAAGAAAAAAAAATGCAGACTTTATCACATAAAAAAGAAAGGTAAATTTTCAACTTTAAATGAATACTCTTCCATACAAATTGTCAGATTTTTTTTTTAAGATCACTAGGGTTAAAGCTATTGATGTTATAAAGCTAGTTTCATGAAAATCCAAGCACAAATGCAGACTTAATCATGTAAAGAAGATATGTAAATTTTCAATTTAAAATGGCTACTTTCCCCTTACTAATTGTCTTTTTTTTTTTTTCAGAATCAATAGGATTCAAGCTATTGATGACATAAAGTAACTGTGTCAGTTCCACGAAAATTTAACCAGAACTGCGGACTTTATCGCATAAACAAGAAATGTCAATTTTCAACTTTAAATGGCTACTTTTCCCTTACTGATTGTCAGATTTGTTCAAAAGTCAATAGTGTTCAAGCTATTGATGACATAAACAAACTGTGCAAGTTTCACGAAAATCTGACCACAAATGCTGACTTTTTTCAAAGAAGAATAAGGGGGACGGACTGACAAACAGGCAGATGGAAAGAAAGATGGTGGACAGAAACCATGCCAGAACATAAGCTCTGCTGGCTTTTAGCCAGTAGAGCTAAAAAATTGTTGTCTGATGAAGAGTTTAAAAGAGAGGGATAACAGCATGCATGCAGGAGAGTCTTTAGAGAGCAGTATTTAGCACAGAGCTTTTCAATATGTTTTCAACAGTGGACATTCTGAAAGCTCTGTCTTTTATGCAACCCCTTTCCATTCCTTTATCATTTTTTGCAAAGAAAGAAAACATGAAGATTGTTTTATGGTGCAGCTAGGGTAATTTAGTGAGCATGACGGATAATGTGCTGGTGAAAGGATAATAAGTGTGAACTTAAAAAACTCAAAGAAAGAATGGTATACCCAATGTCTCCTTAACTCTTTACCACATGAGAAAAATGTAGGCTTGTGCAAATTGAAAGCATTTCCGAACAACAATTTTAAGGTGACTCAAATGATGAATTTGTCTTTGATAGAGTAGAAATATATTTTCAAAAGATTTTTTCCTCAGATCATTATAAGTTTGGAATTGTGTGGTAAAATGGTAAATTACGATACAGTATACATAAGAGTTGGGTAAAAACTTGACAGAAGAGTATTCATAAACAAATTGAGTGGAACAAACAATAAAAAGGTATCACAGCTTGCTTTAATATTTTTAATTCTAACCATACAAAAAATCATAGATTCATCCAATTTGAAAGCACTTGCAGACAACAAATTAAATGAGGCTCCAATGACTGAATTTTTCTATAAAAGGCAAGAAAACATTCCATAATGTTTTCAAAAAGCTTCTTTCATGGGGTCATTAGAAGTCAGGATTTTGTGGTAAAGGGTTATAGACAATGATAATCATACTCTGCAGAAAGTGTCAAGAGAAAATAGTTAGTCATCATTAAAATTATGTTTCTAAAACTGGTTAAAAATCCATGCAATCTAGAAGAACATGTTGCATATTAAAACATTGAATGCACTGAATGCATTCAGAGGCATCTACCTTGTCTAAAAGCCAAGATTGGGGTCAATCTTCAATTCTTTACCACACAATCCCAAGTTTTAAATATCCTGGAAAAGAAGGCTTTTGAAAACATTGTTGGAAAAGGAGTAAGTGCTTGTGCCCAGCATATTCTCCTTTTCCCACAATGTTTTCCAACCTTTCAAATATAAATTTCAACATTTAAGCAACATTTAAGTTGTTGCCTACAAATACTTTCAGAACTGACAAGTGTAAAATTTTGTTGTCTGGTAAAAGGTTAATCCTTTACCACATACTCCCATGCTTTCATGACCCAGTGGAAGAAAGGCTTTTGACAATATTGTGGGAAAAGAATAAATGCTGATACCCAGCATTTTCTCCTGTTTTAAAAAGGGTTTTCTACCCTTTCAACATCAACCCTAATAATATGAGCCACATTTTAATCTGTCTTCTGCAAATCTTTTTGATGTGGAAAAGTCTCATATTTCCTATGTTAATATCCATTTCAAAGTTTTCTTATTATCACATCCGATAAATGGACCTTTAACCCTTAACTAAACAACCCCTTGTCTTACTCTTGACCAAAATGACAAATTCTCAGAATGGTTCAATTTGATGGCAGTTGCAAGACGATAAACTAAAATGTAAATCAAATGATAAGATTCGTCTGTAAAGTGGCAGGAAAGATTGTGGGAAATGGAGTAAATGCTGGTTACCTGCATTTTCTGCAATATTTTCAAAAGGCTTCTTCTTAAGGGTCATTGTAACTCAGGATTGTCTGGTAAAGGGTTGAAAGACCCTGAGGAAGAAGGCTCTTTGAAAATATTGTGAGGAAAAGGAGAACATGCTTGTAAACAGCATTTTTCTCGCCTATCCATCCAATCAAAGGCCATGAACATCATTTGAGCCTTGTTTAATTTGTCAATTGCAAATGCTTTCAATTTGGACTGTCGGACAGGTCTAAAATTTTGTTGTTTGGCAAAGTTTTAACCCTTTACATCACAATCTAACTTTTAACGACCCTGAAATAAAAGACTTTTGAAAACATTGTGGGGAAAAGGAGAAAATGCTGGTAACCAGCATTTTCTCCTTTTCCCACAATGTTTTCTACCCTATCAAAGACAACCTCTGCAATTTTAGCCACATTAAATGTTGCGTCTGCATATGCTAAATGGGTTTGGAGAAGTGTAAAATTTTGTTCTGTGGTAAAGATTTAAGAAGGATACCACTCCCCAGATGTCCGTTTTAGGAATAAAAGTTTGTTAAAAACGTCTGCATTCTATTGGGATTGCCAGAAAGATTACATAAAAGGTATGAAAAGCAGAAAATCTGTTGTTCTCTTGGGCAGATTCTTACCCTTTTATATATAAAATACACATTTTATGCCTCTTTAAAAGCTCTGGTTAAAATTTCTGGAATGACTTACATATTTTGCTTGTAACCAAATGCTTCTTTTCCCAAATTCTTTTCCATACTGTTCTACAAAATAATGCTAACAAGCATTTTCCCATTTTGTCCTAAGAAATTTCAAAGACCATCTTACATAAAAAACTTGTTTGTTTGATAATAGGGTGAAAGACCTTTTAATATCTAAATGTCTGACTTCTTTGAAGATGGTAATTACCATGTTTTATATGTTGGTTTTCTCTTTCTTGAATTCTATATTCAGCAAAATTATTTGCAGGACATAAATCATTTCACAAACAAAGAGAAAATTCCAATTATATAATAAAACATCAGTTGATCTAACATGTGATTTATGATTCAGATATATTCCTTGAACTCAATTTTAGCACAGCAAAATTATTTGCAAGAAAGAAATCATGTCACAAACAAACAAAAAATCTAATTATATAACATAACATCAGTTGCTTTAACATGTGATTTATGATTCCAACATATCCACTAACTCTTAGACAAACAACAGAAATTAAGACTTGTTCATGTTGAAAGCATAATTTTGCAGATAAAAAAATAAATGTGGTTCAATAGAGGGGCTTTGACTCTATAGGTTAGAAAACTTTGTGAGAAAGGAGAAAATGCTGGTTTTCCAGCATTTTCTCCTTTTTCCACATGGTTTTCAAAGGCCTTCTCTCTCAGAGTCATTAAACACAGGCTTGTTTGGCAATGGGTTAACACGGGTGGAAGAGAACAAGTAGACAGCAGAAGGAGTCTGCACCCATCTTCCCTTTGTTTGGGGTGGGGGTGGAGAGGGGGGTATCCTATTTGTCTCATAGAAACAAGAGGGCCATTGGCCCTATAGCCCTGATCTGAGTAGAGTCATCTAGGATTGATAAAGTTGAACACATCCTGGTTGTAATGATGTAAACACAAGTGTTAGTGACCTAATTTTTTATTTGATGTGACCAAGTTTCAAACTTGTCTGAGGTATTATCAAGACAAACATTCTGATTAAATTTCATGAGTCTTAGACTGAAAATATGGCCTCTAGAATGCATCTAAGGTTTTTTATTAAGATTTGTCCTGGTGATCTACATTTTGACCCAAAGAGACCGAATTTTGAACTTGTCTGAGATATCATTAAGACAAACATTATAACCAAGTTTCATGAGTACAAGACTGAAAATGTGGCCTCTAAAGTGCACCAAAGGTTTTTCTTAGATTTGTCCATGTGATTTACTTTTTCATCAAATGTTACCCAATCTGGAACTTGTCCAAGATATCACCAAGACAAATATTCTGACCAAGTTTCATGAGTATCCGACTGAAAATGTGGCCTCTAGAATGCACACAAGGTTTTTCTAAGATCTGTCCCAGAGACCTAGTTTTTGACCCAACCAGACCAAATTTCACACAAAATATTATCAAGACAAACATTCTAATCAAGTTTAATGAGTATTGGGCTGAAAATGTGGCATCTAAAGTGCACACAAGGTTTTCCTAAGATTTGATCTGGTGACCAAGTTTTTGATCTGACATGACCCAATTTCAAACTTGTCCAAGACACATCTTCTGACCAAGTTTCATGAGTATTGGGTTTAAAATGTGGCCTCTAGAGTGCACACAAGGTAATTTTTGTGGCCTGGACGACAGTCAACATACAATCGACATAGCACAATCACAAAAGCTCACTTTGAGCACTTTGTGGTTTCTCCAAATATTTCAAACTTTCCCATACCAGTAGTTAACTAACTCTTTACCAAATGGTAATGGTTTAGATTGGTCCAAATGGAAATCATTTGCAGACAACAAAGCACAGAAGATAACAAAGAATCAGATAAACATGTTGATTGATTGTTGATTGATTGTATGGTGTTTAACGCCATTTTCAACATTATTTCAGTTATATCGCAACAGCCAGTGCACCTATCCATGCTTTCCTGGAGTTTCTTTTACCAGTACTCCGCACAATATACTTTCCAAGCCCCTGGCTGCTTTCCCACATAACCATCGTCGAAAAAATGGTCAGCAGTGAGAGAGGAATGAATCCTGTCGCAATGACTACCATCAGTCCTCGTAAAAAGAAATTGGCCAAGCCAGGGATCAAACCAGCGACCTCCTGTTCTCAAGTCCTGTATGCTACTGACTGAGCTATGGGGGCTTGGCAGATAAACATGTGTATTCATCTCTGACACATTACCACTTGCAGTTGACCGTCTTTGCCTCTAGAATAACTCTTCAGTCCCCATTCACCAACCATTTTTAAGAACTTTCTTACTCTTATTCTCAAAGATTTTCTAAATTTGAAAGTAACAAAACTTCTGATTGGCTAAATCAAATGGTTAAGCAAAATGTAATCGGAAGTTGTGTTACTTTCAAATTTAGAATTAGAAAATTCTTGAGAATAAGACTAAGACTGAGAACGTTCCTAAGAATATTTGGTAAATACAGACCCTGTCCACATCACCATATCTAATAAACTCTTTCTGCTCTTTATCTCTTTTGTATCTTTTGTACCTTTTGTACCATTCATTTGTATGTCTGGTATCAGGCTGCATAAGCCCTACTGTTCAGTCTATTTGTAGACAGATCTACCCGAAACTATACAATTTAAAAGAAAACTGAACTATAAGAAAACTTCTTTTTTCACCAGTAGTTGCTTGTTCCAAGCAAGAAGTCCTTTCACCACAATGTTTTCAAATATGGTCTGCTGCTGGAAGCAAACGATTGACTACAAACAATAAGTAATTGATAGTTTGATGGAAGAGTAATCTCACCTTCCTGGAGTGATGGGTATATGACAGACTCCATATCCTCGCACAACATCATTTCCGAAAACATCTGGCCCATAACAGTGTACAACAAGCTGTGGCCCTATAGATAAATATTCAAAGTAAATATGATTTGAAATTAACACTATTAATGTCTTCTTTGTGTTTGCGTTAAATAGCATTCAGCTGAATTTACAAAAGGTTTGTTTGCCTTGTCCCATGTAGCCCCTGGGCAATTAAATGATCAGATAACACTTGTGTAAGGGAAAGCAACATCAGAAATAACATAACTGTAAAGAACTTATATTTTCTCAGCAAATTATGTGAAATCCAACTCTAGCCTTTTATTTTCCAGGTAAGTGTTTAAAGTTTGAAACAGTAGTATGGCAAAATGAGAGAGAGTGAACCATTTACTACACAATCCAGAGTATCAATAATTTTGATTTTGATTGATTGCATGGTGTTTAATGCCATTTTCAACATTATTTCAGTTATATCACGGCAGCCATTGCACCTATTCATGCTTTCCTGGAGTTTCTTTTACCAGTACTTTGGACAGTATTCTTTCCAAGACACTGGCTGCTTCGAAACAATGGTCAGCGTTGAGAGAGGAATGAATCCTATCGCGATGACTATCATCAATCCTCTGAAAGAAACTGGCCAAGCCGGGGATCGAACCAGCGACATCCTGTTCTCAAGTCCTGTATAATTTTGAGGAAGAAAGCTTTTGAAAATATTTTCGGGAATGGAGAAAATGCTGGTAACCAACCTTTTTCTCCTTTTCCCAAAATGTTTTCTATGCTTTCAAAGGCAATGTCATGTTTGGACATTGATTTGTGGTCTGTTAAAGAGTTTACACTTTATCAAGCAACAAAATTTTGGACTAGAGCAATCGAAAGTATTTGCAGACAACAACTTAAATGTACATGTAGCTAAAATGGTGATTTCTGTCTTTGATAGGGTAGAAAACATGGTGGGAAAAGGCCAAATGCTAGCAACCAGCATTTTCTCCATTTCCCAAAACGTTTTCAACAGCCTTCTCTTTTGGGTCATCAAAACACTGGATTGTGTGGAAAGGCTTTAACCCTTTATCACAAATAATCCCAAGTTTTGGCAACCCTGAGAAAGAAGGCCTTAGAAAACATTGTGGAAAAAGGAGAAAATGCTCGTAACCAGCATTTTCTAATTTTCCCACAATGTTTTCAGTTTCTATTTAAGACAAAGGTCGTCTTTCAAGCCACATTAAATTTGCAGTCTGCAAATGCTTTCAAGTTGGGCGTTTTAGTCTACAATTTTATTGTATGGTAATTTGTAAAGAATTATTTGGACCATATACATCTAAAATGCATAAGCTTTGCCTAGAACAACTGAACAACTGAGATAAATTGGAATATGGTAAATTAATTTCTTTAAACAAGCTATGTCCTCAGGCCTAGAATCCATTGATATTTCTCTTGCTGTTGGAACAATCACAAACATGACAGTCTAAAATGTTTTAAGTGTGAGCATCTTAAATCATGACTTGTTGCCTCCTGCAATGAATTTGCAACAGAAAACTTTTAAAAAATCCTTGTGTAATTCAATTAAAGATACATGTAAAGCCAGAGAGATAAAACACTATAAACCTTGAATTGAGAAGGTCTAGAATGGCTCAGAATTTGGTGAGCTGTGTAAACATAGATAAATTACAAATATATATGGAGTAAGGGATAGAGAAACTCATTTGTCCTCATTTAAAAATGGAAATGACAACAGTGAATTCTTTGAAGGCTGCCAAGAAATGAAATGCATTTTCTATCCATTGTAATCTGTACAACCTTGCAGTTGTCAGGGCCAACATTTGGCATGAAGATACAACAACAACTATAGTTTCATAAGATAAACAAGATATGGGTTAACAATGGCTGAAAACCAGTATAGATGTATCTTTGAAGTTCAATGCAAGAAATATTGTCTGTGGAAAGATAATTGCCACAGGACATATTGCTAGTCGTGAGCAATTTCTCCTTTGGCTACAATGCTTTTGAAAGTGTCCACTTTAATATATTAAACAAGAGGGCCATGATGGCCCTGGATCGCTCACCTGAGTCAATAGGCGAAATTTCACTCCAGGGTCATAATGTCATTTCTGTAATTTGACCTTGTGACCTAGTTTATGACCCAAGGTATCCCAAATTCATACTCATCCGAGATTTTATTTAGACAAAAATTCTGACCAATTTTCAAGACAATTGAGCAATAAATGTGGCCTCTAGACTGCCCACAAGGTATTTCTTTAATTTGACCTTGTGACTTAGATTATGTCCCCAGGTGACCCAATTTGGAAGTTATCCAAGATTTCACCAAGACAAACGTTCTGACCAATTTTTGCGTCAATTGAGCAATAAATGTGGCCTCTAGTGTGCCCACAAGGTATTTCTTTAATTTGACCTAGTGACCTAGTTTATGACCCCAACTCGTCCGAGATTTAATTAAACATTCTGACCAATTTTCAAGTCAATTGAGCGAACAATGTGGCCTCTAGAATGTCCACATGGTATTTCTTTGATTCGACTTAGTGAGCTAGTAAATGACCCCAGGTGACCCAATTTCAAACTCATCCGAGATTTAATTAAGACAAAAATTCTGACCAATTTTCAAGTCAATTGAGCAAAAAATGTGGCCTCTAGAGTGCCCACAAGGTATTTATTTAATGTGACCTAGTGACCTACTTTATGAACCCAGATGACTCAATTTCAAAGTTATCTGAGATTTAATTAAGACAAAGATTCTGACCAATTTTCAAGTCAATTGAGTGAAAAATGTGGCTTCTAGAGTGCCCACAAGGTATTTCTTTAATTTGACCTTGTGACCTAGTTTTTGACCCCACATGATCCAATTTCGAACTCATCCGAGTTTTTATTCAAACATTCTGACCAAGTTTCATGGGTATTGGACTGAAAATGTATCCTCTAGAGCGCACACAAGGTTTTCCTAAGATTTGACCTGGTGACCTAGTTTTTGAACTGAGGTGATCCAATTTCAAACTCTTCCAAGATATCATCAAGACAAATATTCTGACTTATTTTCATTAGTATGGGACTGAAAATGCGGCCTATAGAGTACACACAAGGTTTTTCTAAGATTTGACCTAGTGACCTAGTTTTTGATCCCACATGACCCAATTTCAAACCCGTGCGAGATTTTATCAAGACAAATATTCTGACCAAGTTTCACAAGTATCTGACTGAAAATGTGGCTTCTAGAGTGCACACGAGGTTTTTCTAAGATCTGACCTAGTGACCTAGTTTTTGACCCCACATGACCCAATTTTGAACTCGTCCAAGAATTTTATCAAGACAAACATTCTGACCAAGTTTCATGAGGATCGGACTGAAAATGTGGCCTCTAGAGCGTACACAAGGTTTTTCTAAGATTTGAACTAGTGACCTAGTTTTTGACCCCACATGACCCAATTTCAAACTCATCTGAGATTTTATCAAGACAAACATTCTCACCAAGTTTCACAAGTATCTGATTGAAAATGTGGCCTCTACAGTGCACACAAGGTTTTTCCCAAATTTGGCCTAGTGACCTAGTTTTTGACCCCACATGACCCAATTTCGAACTCATCCGAGATTTTATCAAGACAAACATTCTGACCAAGTTTCATGAGGATCGGACTGAAAATGTGGCCTCTAGAGCGTACACTATAGAGCACACACAAGGTTTTTCTAAGATTTGACCTAGTGACCTAGTTTTAAACCCGACATGACCCAATTTCAAACTCATCTGAGATTTTATCCTGAGAAACATTCTGACCAAGTTTCATGAGGATCGGACTGAAAATGTGGCCTCTAGAGCGTACACAAGGTAAAAAGTTGACTACGGACAACGCAGGATGCACACTGCATGACGGATGCCAGACACAGCACGATCACAATAGCTCACCATGAGCACTTTGTGCTCAGGTGAGCTAAAAAACTGCTGGTGGTAATGAGTTTACTTTAAACAAGAAGACACAATTTTTGACCTGTCCATTTTTGAAGCATTTGCAGAAAATCAATCAAATGTGCCTCAAATGATGGAAACTAAATTTTTCAAGGGCGGAAAACTGTCATCAGAAAGGCAGAAAATGGTGGTTACCAGCATTCTCTCCCCTTTCCCACCATACATTCTAACGCTTTCTTTCCATACCGAATGTTTACCACATGATCCGACTTTTTACGACTGAAAAAGAAAGCTTTTGAAAACAATGTGAGAAAAGGAGCAAATGCTTGTACTCAGTATTTTCTCCTTTTTTCATAATGTTTTCTACCCTTTCTGATACAAATTTCAATTTATGGGTCACATTGATTTTGTCCTCTGCAAATAACAGTACTCTCAATTTGGACAAGTCTAACATTCATCATAATGAAAAAGGGTTAGTAGACATTATGCTCAGTTGGTTTGCAAGCTGATGAAAAAAGAGGAGTCATTTATACAAAACGGAAATAAAAAATGAAAGAAATTGATTTTCTCTCTTTCTCTGTCTAATTCAATATGCATGTTACAGGGATGTGATAGAAAAGTGAGATATTAAAACAATTAAATCTGGAGTTTAAATGAGAGATTGGTCTCAAGATAAAGAGGAAATGTAACATACGCCTTGTCGACTCAACACAATGAACTGATAATTCCTTTACTCCACATCTGCTCCTTATTAGACTTCAGATGAGAAGTGTTTAATCCTTTACCTCACAATCCTGAGTTTAACGACCCTGGAAAAGAGGCCTTTTTAAAATGCTGTGGAAAAAGGAGAAATTGCTGTTCACCAACATTTTCTCCTTTTCCCACAATATTTTCTAGTCTCTCTGATTTGCACCCTATCATTTGTGCCTATTCATTTTGTTGTCTGCAAGTGCTTTCAAATTGGACCTGTCAAAATATTAGTTTGTAGAAAATAGAATTGTTGGAAAAGCAGGACCAGCTCGTATAAGCAATTCCTAATTTTGCCAGAAAGTTTTCATGGATACTCATTACACTGTATTTAACCATTATAATTATTTGACTGTTCTTAATTTAAAAAGCTGTCTGTGGAAAATCTGTGTCCATGTATTGACTTAACTCTTTACCACATGCCAAAATTTTAGACCGGTCCAAACTAAAAGCATCTGCAGACAACGTATCAAAGGTGGCTCAAATGATCGAGTTCATCTTTGATAGGGTTGAAAACATTATGGGAAATGGAGAAAATGCTGGTTACCAGCATTTTCTCCTTTTCCCATAATGTTTTCAAAAGTCCTTTTCCTTTGAGTTGTGCACTTGGGATTGTGTGGTGAAGAGTTAACTCTTTACCACACGACAAAATTTTATACTCTCCAAATTGAAAGCATTTGCAGACAACAAAATAATCATGACTCAAAACTTGAAATTTGTTTTGGGATGGAGAGAAAACATTGTGGGAAAAGGAGAAAATGCTGGTTACCAGCATTTTCTCCTCTTCCCACAATATTTTCAAAAGCCTTCTTCCTCAGGGTCGTTAAAAATCGGGATTGTGTGGTAAAGGGTTAAAGGAAAGTTCTTTGAGATGATTACTGACCAAAAATTCAATGTCAAACTTTAAACCCTGCAAACTGAAGTTGTATTTAGAGAGGGATAAAAAATATGGACTTATTATTATCATTTTCGGGTAATCTATCAAGAACCCCTTGTGGATGAAAGTTGTAGTCCTTGGATCCATCAATTTAACCCCTAACCACACAGCCCCAAGTTTAAACAACCCTGAAGAAAAAGCCTTTAGAAAACATTCTGGGAAAAGGAGAAAACACTAGTGGCCAGCATTGTACCCTACCAAAGACAAATTACATCATTTGAGCCACATTTAAATTCTCGGCTGTGAATGCTTTCAATTTGGACAAGTGTTACATTTTATGTTGAGTGGTCACAAAAGACTCTTTACCACACAACAAAAATGTAGACTTATCCTAATTCAAAGCAGACCCCCAGATAAGAGGGAGTGATCGTATTCTAAATCCATTATTCCTCTTTCAAACCCTATATTGTGGATACTCATAAGAATCGTCTCATCAAGACAATTCTAATGAGTACCCATAACATAGGGTTTAGTGGAGAGTGACTGATATTTTCAATTTTGAAATCAAAATTACTCCCTCTGTCTGGAGCTCTGTTCAAAGCATTTGCAGACAATAATTTAAATGTGACTCAAATGATGGAATTTGTCTTAAATAGGGTGGAAAACATCAAGGGAAAAGGAGAAAATACTGGTTACCAGCACTTTCTGCTTTTCCCACAATGTTTTCGAAAGGCTTCTTCCTTCTAAAACTGGGGGTTGTGTGGTATATTTTTAACTCTTCACAAGAGAATATTTTAGACCTCTGAAAGTGTGTGCAGACAAAAAAAATATAAAACTGCTCACAAAAAAAATATAAAACTGCTCAAATGTTCAGTGTTGATGTCATTTGTCTTTGAAACTGAGGTTGATATGAGGGTAAAAGAAGCCAATGCAGTTTTCCAACATTTTCTCATTTTTTTTTAACGCTTTCTTCCTCAGGGTCATTAACACATAAAAATTTTGTCGCAAAATGTTAATTACAAACAGCATGGAATCTTGCCGACAACTGGCACATAATCAGTAGATTCTCTGTCTCAGCCTTTACAAAAATAGTATCCATCATTAACCTGTCTCTTATCATTTTTATCAGCCAAACAGGCAAAAAAGGTGCCATAACAGCATGGTAATATTTATTACTGAGTTTTTGAAGAACATGTGGATGAAGATCAGACTCCACTGATGCTGTAATATGAACTTTAAACTACGCTTCTCAATATTGTGAGAGACATTACCAATAATGGCCTTTGTACTACAATATTTTGGTCCTTTCTTCAAACTACAAAATAGTCACTGAAAACATTTAGCCCTTAAAAGGTTAACTGTTAACTCTTTATATTACAAGAAAAATTTGAAGGCACAGACAACCAATCAAATGTGGCTAAATGTCAAAAGTGTGGAAAAGTCCATTCATTACATTAAACATAATGCACAGAAATAGCTCAAAAGCAGTCAAAAATCAGCATGCAATCAAGGGTCAGTATTCACCAACTATTCTTAAGAATATATTTTGTCTGATTCTCACAAATTTTCTCAATTTGAAATTAACACAGTTGTATTACTTTCAAATTTAGAAAATTCTTCAACACAGACTAAGAATATTCTTAAGAAAGGTTGGTGGATATGGACCCTGGTTTTGGATCTACAAGGTCTGAGGTATTAATGGAAAAACATACTTGACCTTTTTCAAAATGAAAATAACTCAGACTCTTCAAAATTAAAAGCATCTAAAGACACCAAATTTGAAACTAATACAAACAGAAAGGGATTTTCCAACAGGGTAGAAAACATTTTGAGAAAATAAGAAAACTCTGGTTACCTTTTAATCTATTTCAGAGGCTCAAAGAAAGAGGCCTATTGAAAATATTGTGGGTAATGAACATATTACTAGTTAATAGCAATTTTTCTTTTTCTTCCCTACAATATTTTCAAAAACCTTTTTTCTCTGGGCCACTATAACACATGATTATTTGATATAGGGAGAAAAAAGAGCGTAGCTGCCTGGATGCAAAAATGCAGTTGTATACACTTTGGAAAACAAGAGGGCCATGATGGCCCTGGATCGCTCACCTGAGTAGAGTGCCTAAAAGGTATTTCTTTAATTTGACAAAGTAACCTAGTTTATGACCCCAGGTGACCCAATTTCAAACTCATATTTCACGAAGACAAATATTCTGACCAATTTTCAAGTCAATTGAGCTAAAAATGAGGCTTCTAGAGTGCCCTAAAGGTATTTCTTTAATTTGACCTAGTAACCTAGATTATGACCCCAGGTGACCCAAATTTGAACTAGTCTTGGATTTTATCAAAAGAAACATTTTATCCAATTTTCAAATCAACTAAATAATAAATGTGGCCTCTAGAGTGCCCACTAGGTATTTCTTTAATTTGACCAAGTGACCTAGTTTATGACCCCAGTTGACCCAAATTCAGACTCATGTGAGATTTTATAAAGATAAACATTCTGACCAATTTTCAAGGCAATTGAGCAAATAATGTGGCCTCTAGAGTGCCCACAAGGTATTTCTTTAATTTGACCTAGTGACCTAGTTTATGCCTCCGGGTGACCCAAATCCAAACTCATCTGATATTTCATCAAGACAAACATTCTGCCCAAATTTCAGGTCATTTGAGCAATAAATGTGGCCTCCAGAGTGCAAACAAGGTATTTCTTTAATTTGACCCAGTGACCTAGTTTATGACCCCAGTTGACCCAAATTCAGACTTATGTGAGATTTTATAAAGACAAACTTTCTGACCAATTTTCAAGGCAATTGAGCAAATAATGTGGCCTCGAGAGTGCCAACAAGGTATTTCTTTAATTTGTCCTAGTGACCTAGTTTATGACCCAAGATGACCCAATTTTGAACTCAATGAACTCGTTGTGCTTAGACAGGCAAACAAACTTAGAAGAGAATCACTACATATCAAATATCAAAGCTCTATACGCCTTCCAGTTTCAAAGAAAAATTTTTAAGTTTTCCTTCTTTGTTCCTATGTTCGAACTTGTGACCCCCGGGGCTGGGCCAGTTTTGACCCAAGCAGCATCTTTGGAACAAACTTGGTAGAGGTCCACTAGGAGATGCTACATACCAAATATCAAAGCTCTACGCCTTCAAGTTTCAGAGAAGAAGATTTTTAAAGTTTTCCTTCTTTGTTACTATGCTCGAGCTTGTGACCCCTGGGGCGGGGCAAGTTTTGACCCCAGGGGCATCATATGTACAAACTTGGTAGAGGTCCACTAGGAGATGCTGCATACCAAATATCAAAGCTCTGCGCCTTCGAGTTTCACAGAAGTAGATTTTCAAAGATTTTGCATTTTTTTCCTTTTTGTTGCCATGGCAACCAGAGTTAAGAATGGAATTCAATTCTTTGAACAACTTTGAAAGAGCTTCACCCAAGGAACATCCCTGCCAAGTTTCATCAAGATTGGCCCAGTGGTTTAGGAGAAGAAGATGTTTAAAGAAAATGTTGACGGACGACAGACGACGGACGATGGACATAGGGCGATCACAATAGCTCACCTTGAGCATGTTGTGCTCAAGTGAGCTACAAGGAGAAAGGAATGATAGACAATGTTGCCAAAGAAATGTCACCAGGTTTGTCACAATACACTTTGGAAAAAAAAGAGAAAGGAATGAAAGACAATTTTGCAGAAGAAACATCACCAGGTTCTACAATTCAAACATTTTCTGTTGGAGGCCTGCCAGACCCTCCTGGGAAATCCCCCTCCCTCTAACAGCACTTCGCCCATCGGACAATACCTCCGGTAATCTTTTTGTATATACATGTACTTTATTTTGGGCTAGCTACACCCCTGTAATGTCACAAGTTGATCTATTCTACAGGCTGTATGTCATTTTTTCTATTTAATACACATTCTAAAAGTTACAAAACAGCCAGACAGAAAGTAAACAAGTAAATAAACACAGAAATTACACAACCAAGAAAAATATACTAGAAGCCCATGCTAGTTGTACCAGGCTTGATCATCAAATAAGAATTAATTTAAGTCATAATGATCATTTTATTCCAAAGACAATAAAAAGAAAATAGACCCTCTCTCCCAAAATAGCCTCCATCGATTCTTTATGACCATTTACAATAGTAAATTAACCCTTTACCACACAATCCCAACTTTTAACGACCCCGAGAAAGAATCCTTTTGAAAACATTGTGGAAAAAGGAGAAAATGCTGGTAATCAGCATTTTCTTCTTTTCTCACAATGTTTTCTATCCTTCCCAAGACAAACTGCAATTTTTCAGTCACATTTTGTTTTGTCATCTGCAAATGATTTCAATTTGGACTAGTCTAAAATTTTGTCGTTTGTCAAAGAGTTAATCATTATTCTAATCCCGAGTCATAACGACCATGGAAAATAAGACCTATGAAAACTGTGTAGGAAAAGGAGAAAATGCTGATAACCATCATTTTCTCCTTTTCCCACAATGTTTTCTAGCTTTTCAAAAGCAGATACAGTAATTTGAGCCACATATACCGGCAGTTTGTCATCTGCAAATTTGGACCACTCTAAAATTTTCTTGTTTAATAAAGAGTTAAATCCCATTTGCTATGAATAACATTGAAAACATTTATGTTGATGTTCACGATGTATAATGATTTCATATATAAATACATGTAAGAGCAATGTGGCAAAAGCATAGTTGCTACATGAAAATTTGCGTATTATAAGCAATTTCCCCTCTTGCGACAAAGATTTTCAAAGTAAGGAAGTTGTCTTCAGGTCTCAGATTCAACATTTAGTCTAGGCAATATTTGTAAATAAGAGATGCATGGAGAACCCAGATTGCTCACCTGATAAATGTGCAAAAACAATGTTAGGATATTAATTAAAAAGCTTCATTTTCCTGTTACTGTTCAGAAATGCAAAATTTTTCAGCAGTTTTTGTAGGGAACCATCCAAGGAACATTTTTGTGAACCTATTTCACAGCTAAACCACTAGTTAAAGCTGTGATTTTATCTTTTCAAATAGCTCAATGGACCATCTTGTTCAGCATAGAAACACCTTCAGAACAATTTGGGTCCTAGCCATCAAAGGAATATGAAGGTGAAATCAACTGGAAATTATTCCATTAGTTTGACTGAAGTTTTTCTTTTTCTCATTTTCAACTACTAAGAAGACTGGAAACATTGTGGAAAAAGGAGAAACAGAATGTTCTCATTTTTCCACAATGTTTTCTACCCTTCAAGAAAAATTCCAATGTAAAAGTTACATTTACATGTACTCTGTTGTCTGTTTCAATTAAATGGACAAGTCTCAAATTTTTTTGTTTGGTAGAGAGTTAATCTGTAGACCAAGTTTGTTCTTTAACCCTTTACCACACAATCCCGACTTTTAACGACACTGTGAAAGAAGCCTTTTGAAAACATTGTGGGAAAAGGAGAAAATGCTGGTAACCAGCATTTTCTCCTTTTCTCAAAATTTTTTTAAACACTTTCCAAAACAAATTTCAATTTTTTAGTCACAGTTATTTTGTTGTCTGCAAATGCTCCCAATTTGGACAAGTCTAAGATTTCGTCGTTTGGTAAAGAGTTAACCCTTTACCAACCTGAGAAACAAAGCTTTTGAAAACATTGTGGGAAAAGAAGAAAATGCTGGTAACCAGCATTTTCTTCTTTTCCCACAATGTTTTCTACCCAACCAAAAAGAAATTTTAGTTTTTGAGTCAAATCTATCTTGTTGTCTGCTAATTCTTTCAATTTGGACCTGTCTAAAATTTTGTCGTTTGGTAAAGATTTGACTTATTGCCACACAATCCCCAGTTTGAAAGACCTTGAGAAAGTTTTTGAAAAAAAAATGTGGGAAAAGGAGAAATGCTGGCTACCAGAATTTTCTCCTTTTCCCACAATGTTTTCAAGTTCCCATTGCAAGACAAATCTCAAGGTTATGTAACACTTAATTTTGTGTCTGCAAATGCTTTCAGTTTGGACGAGTCTAAAATTTTGTTATCTGGCTAAGAAGTTAACAGGTGTCAACACTTTATAAACGAATCCAAAGTTTTAACTTCATATTTTTTGAGCAAGCCTTTTATAAATACTGTAACAAGCAATGTCCTGCCCCCCCCCCTCCCCGGATTTTACTACTCTTTCAAGCTAAATGTTATCTGTTGACACTTTCAATTTCCATCACTATCAATCTATTTCTGATGACTTGTACAAGCACTACATGTAAATCTATACACGACAGTCCTATCAACCCCTAGGCTGTTTTTGCCTACAAAGTCAAATTAATGTTCAGCAGTGAAAGAGTATTGTTGCAAGGTCTTTTATTAATTCTAATATAGGATATAACTATGGCCAATGGCCTATCCAGGATCCTAACACATAACTCCTAGAATGGCAAATCCATAGCCTGGGTTCTAGTTCGTTTATTTTTTCCATTTTCCATTTCTATCATTATGACGTTACTTTACGAAAACAACAAACAGATAGCTGCCAAAGACCGATAGCAGATCATGATTCCAAAGAGAACATGATCTGGAGTAATTAAAATTATTACCCCCTGAACCCAGGCTTCTTTCTCTGGGCTGTTAAAAGTCGGGATTGTGTGGTTAAGGGTTAAAGCCTTTCTTTAAGATCACTTAGATGTAAATTTTTTTCCCTAAAAAACATATCATATCCTTGGTGACCTTCACCAGACAGTATAGATCACAATAAGACTGCATGTAAAATGCTATCTGATCATGTATCTCATGAAGTATTCAAATGAAAAAAAAAAACAGACTTGACATTACAATAGATGAGTTTTTATTTACTATAGCTCGAAAATATTCACTTCAATTATTTGGCACTCTCAAGGTGAAACACCCCAGGAAATAATTTCCCAAGTGTATTATCTTTACAGATTGTGCACGAATAAGACATGACAAATTTGTTAATTTCAGTAGAAATTCCTACACTGTCTTATATCATCTTTCATACCTTAAAACTAAATCATATGTCATATTATACACTGTAATTATAGGCAAACTATCATGGGATTTTATAAATTAAGATCAGTGTATAATCCCTCTCTGGCCTTTCCCCTTACACAATTCTTTTTCATGTAATTGTAGAAAAATTTCATAGATTTTGTCCCAGGGAATCTAAACCTTTACCATACAATCTTCTGTTTCAATGATCTTATGGAAAGGTCTTTTGAAAACAATTAGGAAATACAAGATAATGCTTGTTACAGGCTTTTTCTCCTTTTCCCACACTGCTTTTTATCCTTTCACAGACAAATCACATCATCTGAAGCTCTTTCATTGGTCATATGCAAAAGCATTTAAGTTGTACAAGTCCAAAATCTTATTGTAAGGTAAATGGTTAACTCTTTACCATACAACAAAATTTCAAAGTGGTCCAAATTGAAATATTTACAGATGATAAGATAAAATTATGTAACTCAAAAATTGAAATTTGTTTTTGGAAGGCTAGAATACATTGTGGGAAAAGGAGAAAATGCTGGCTACCAGCATTTTCTTCTTTCCACACAATGTTTTCAAAAGGCTTCTTTCTCAGGGTTGTTAAAAGTTGGGATTGAACAATAAAGAGTTTACTAATCACCTCCTACAAATGAGCCTTTTGATCTTGCAGCAAACCACTTTTAAAATCACTGTTGCAAATGGAGAAATTGATCAAAACAAGCAATTCATCTTTTGCTACAATGTCAGAGTTTTCACATGCCCTTACATCAAACACCTTCACTTATATTGAATATCTCTATTTAACCCTTTACCAAATGACAAAATTTTAGACTTGTCCAAATTCAAAGCATTTGCAGATGACAAGGTAAATGTGACTCAAAAATTGAAATTTATTTTGTGAAGGACAGAAAACATTGTGGCAAAAGGAGAAAATGCTGGTTACCAGCATTTTCTACTTTTCCCACAATGTTTTCAAAAGGGGTCTATCTCAGGGTCGTTAAAAGTCGGGATTGTGTGGTAAAAGGTTAACCCTTTACCACACAATCCTGAGGTTTAACCACCCTGAGAAAAAGGGCTTTTAAAAAAAATTGTAGGAAAAGGAGAAAATGCTAGCAACCCGCATTTTCTCCATTTCCCACAATGTTTTCTGTTCTATTACAGATAAATCTCACCATATGCGCCATATCTAATTTGTTGTCTGCAAATGCTTTCAATTTGGACAAGTGTAAAGTTTTATCATGTGATAAAAGGTTGACAAGGAAGTATTCAGAATCCTCTTCAGCAATATATGTTTTAAATAAATTGTCTGCTCAGAACAAACAATTTCTCTACTGCTTCAATATCAAACTGAATATAGTCAACAGACTCAGTAACTCTTTGCCTTGTCTGTCTCAGATGTAAAATCCAGCACAAAATTTAACTCTTTATGGCACAATCCCAAAGACCCTGAAGAAGAAAGCCTTTTGAAAACATTGCTAAAAAAGGAAAGAATGCTAGTAACCAGCATTTTCTCCTTTTCCCCGCAATGTTTTCTAGCCTTTCTACAAAAAATTTCTCTGATTGAACCACATTAAAATTGTGGACTGCAATTGCTTTTAATTTTGACCAATCTAACTTTTTGTTGTTTGGCAAAGGGTTTATACCATTAATGGGAGCAATTCAGAATTTCATAATCTAACCAAAATTCAAAAGTGATTTAACAATGAATTAATTGTTAAATCAAGACCATAGCTGGCATATCATCAGTAAAGCAGAAAGGCAAAAATAAGTAAAAAATACCTTTCAATGGTACTCCCACAAACGGGCTATGTTGCCTCTTAACCCTTTACCGCACAATGTCGCCTTTTAACGACCCTGGGAAAGAAGCCTTTTGAAAACATTGTGGGAAAAAGAGAAAATGCTGGTAACCATCATTTTCTCTTTTTCCCACAATGTTTCCTACCCTATCAAAGAAAATTTGCACTATTTGAGCCACACTGAAACTGTCGTCTGCAAATGATTTCAATTTGGATGAGGCTAAAATTTTGTCGTCTGGTAAAGGGTTAAGATATGTTCAGATTTTGTGAAATTGCTTAGCAAAGACTTTTGGGAAAGTCACATGATCAATAATGTGCATTAATTATAAGGATTCAAATTCATATCAGTATAGTGATGTCATATTTGATGTACTTTAAACTAGACGAAGTTGCCGAAAGCAAAACACTGTTATTCAATGCCCAAGACTGCACCTTTTCACTAAATATAACCATACAGTTTCTACACCATTGCCAGGAGAAACATATCTAGTTGAGTTTATCTGTGTTTTACACGAAATTTTAGATTTTCAGCATGAACACTAAAAAGCCCCATTTAAATGTAATGTAGTATAGTTTATGAAAGTTAACAATACAAATTTGGCGGATATGGGCTACATGGAACAATCTTGTCATTATCACTTATGGTACAGACAGTAAATGAAATAAACCAAACTTTTTGTTTCCTAACTTTTTTCTACTTTAAGTTATATACATTTACTAAACATAGAAATTAAGTCATACAACTATCGATATAAACGAGTCACTAATATAGAACGAACTGAAAAGGAAAATTACAAATACAAAATGACCATGAGAGATAAAAATGAATAGAACTTACACCCATATGGGTTTGTACTTTTGAGTGTGACATCTAGGGGAAAGTTCCACACAAACTGTTGCCTCTCATCTTGACTTTTCTTAGTGATTTGTGAAATTCCCTCCTCAAGACCCTTCAAAATATTTATTAAGTCAGTTTATTTCATGCTTTTTAGCATTTAAAAGAAACAATAAATTCATTTTATGTACATATGCCACACTTATGGGTAGTTATGATTATTTATGATTATCCTATGATCTACATGATATATCATTTGAACTCATAGGTGTTTGCAATTTGAAACAAACCACTTCAAATTCATTTACAAAATCCATGTATATATCTAAACATGAAAAAAAAAAAAAGAAAAATTGTGGACAAAGGAGGAACTGCTGAGAATGAGGATTCTGATCACTGATCTGAGCACTCTTCTTTCTTGAGACCTATTCTGGCCAAAACGGTCTTGAAATTATATGTGCTGCAGGTGGGAATTGTTTACAAACTGAAAATTATCATATCTTATTTACATGTATATGGCAGATTTAACCCTTTCCCACATGGTCCAGAGTTTTAACGACCCTGAGAAGGAGGCTAATTGTAAACAATATGGGAAACAGAGAAAATGCTGGTAACCAGCATTTTCTCCTTTTCCCACAATGTTTTCTGCCATGTCAAAGAACTTTGGTTTATCTGTATCCCTTTCAAAGTTGTTGTCTTCAGATGCTTTCGATTTGGACAAGTCAGACACATTGCATGTTAATGATATTTGAAAGAGTGTAGTTTCTTAGAATAGTGGATTATGCTGCTTTCAACAGTGTCTTACATCACAGAGACATATCAAAGCAAGGATTCACTTATTCATGTCATTCCCGGGTTTCACCACCACTAGGCTGTGGCTTTGCAATGCAAGGGGCACTCCCACCTGCCTAATGTCTCCAGCATGGATCTACCTAATATTTATTGTTAACCCTTTACCACACAATGACGCCTTTTGACGCCTCTGGAAAAGAAGCCTTTGGAAAACATTGGGGGAAAAGGAGAAAATGCTGGTAACCAGCATTTTCTCCTTTTCCCACAATGTTTTCTACCCTATCACAGACAAAAATTGCACCATCTCAGCCAAATTGAAATTGTCATCTGCAAATGCTTTCAATTTGTAGAAGGCTAAAATCTTGTCGTCTGGTAAAAGGTTAACCAAGCAATTGGCCAGGAATGACCCCCAAGAGAACTGATAGTATTACCATGTTACAATGTGCCAGAGATATCTTGTACAACTAAACAGCTGGAAACTAAAGGTGAACTTACAGATGTGATCATCCAGTCCTGACCAAAGGTAAAACAGTATTTGCAATATAAGTCATCAAATTCTGGAAACTGCAAGGAGAAAAGAAGAGGACCATCATAGTCTTCAATATTAATCTAAATAACACCGACCCACTTGCCCTGATCTTAAATTTTACCTTAGCTATACATGGATGGCAAGCAAATGGTCTGCATATCAAGATCTGTAACCATGTGAAAGCTGTTTTTAAGACCTTTGAAGACATTTTTCATTCCATTTCTACTTTTAATGAAAGTGACCATGACTTTTTACCAACTCCATTAAATGGGGGTACCATAATGTGGCTTATGTGCGAATGCATAGTCTGCATATCAAAACCTGTTAATATGTAAGTGTACTATGATACTTAAGCTGTAAAATAAATATGGAATACTCAACTGCACTAACTTTCCTAGTGCCTGTATTTGCTTCGATCAGAGTGAGAAAATTTGATATTGTGCGAGACCAAAGGTTGAGCAAGATGTAAAAGCTAGCTAGAGGTCTACAGATGATGCTACACGCTACACACCAAGTCCGTTTTGTATAAATTTACCCTTTTAAACCCGATGGCATTTCAAACAAAACATTTTTTAAAAACTATTTCCTTACAACTCTTTGTAAAATATGTTACCCTAAATGGGTAACTTTTTTACAGTTTTTGATCTGTTAACAGTGACAATGTTGGTCACATGGCCATTTCTTTCGTACCACCTCCCCGAGTCCATATTCACCAACTGTTCTTAATTTCATTCCAAGTCTAATTCTAGATTTAAGAAAATAACATGTTCTGACTGGCTTAACCAACTTGTGTTACTTTCAAATTTAGAAGGTTCTTGAGAATGAGATCAAGAGTGCTCTTAAGAATGGATGGTGAATACTGACCCAGATTATTTCATTGAAGTTTCTTTGAAATTAGTCCATTAACTATTTACCAAACAATAAAATATTGGACCAGGCCCAAACTGAAAGCATTTGCAGATGACAAATAAATGTAGCTCAGAAGATAATTTCTGTCTTTGATATTAAAAAAAAAAAAAAAAAAAAGGCATTGTGGGAAAAGTAGAAAATGCGGGTTATCAGCATTTTCTCCTTTTGCCACAACTTTTCCGAAGGCTTCTTTTTTCAGGGTCATTAAAACTTGGGATTGTGTGGTTAAGGGTTAATTTACAAGAAATCCCTGCTAGTATAACTCACACTTTACCCACCACAGTAGCTCCTCTTGAGCACTCTGTGCTCTGAACAGCTGAAAATTCTTAAGTAGGGTCAATTAACTTTAATGCTCAATATTTATGTACAAATACTATTTCAACAGTATAGGAAAACATCATGGGAATAGGAGCATAGGGGTGAATAAAAAACAGCATCTTCCTTTCCTTCAAGTCTCTCTCTATTGTGAAATTTGCTTCTGGTAGGTCTTAACTAAGCAGAGGACAAAATTTTGGACTTGTTCATTTTGAACGCACTTAAATGCAGACAGAAAACTATAGATATGTGGTTCAAGGGATGCAATTTGTCTCTGAAAGGGTAGGAAAACCAATTTCCACAAATTTTAATGCACAAAGATATCAACTCTGGTTCATTTTCATTATCATCTAATCATCTGTAAGTTGGCTATTGCAATTTCAACTATGGCATCCAATTTCCAGGTTGAAGGTCAACACAGTGCTTTGCTGTTGGAAACGTAAAAGCCCTGCAACTGTATTGTTAAAAAAAAAAAAATCATATATTTTTACTTTGGATGATGTTTAGAGTAACTTGGAGATTTCCTAGAACACAGCCAATCAGTAATTGTGACCTTATGATAACATAGTATTTCTATGTCAATGTGACTACCCATAAGGAACAATAAAACACAATAATATTGATGGTATTTCAAGTTTGATTTCCCTTGAATCCCATCAATGGAAAATTAATCTGAAATTTAAGGTAGTGCTTTGTAAGTGATTGATTGTTGTCATTTTAAATGAAAGGTGGCATTCTCAAATAACAAATCCACAATTTTATGAAATCTTGTATAATAACTGACCAAAGCCATGTTGTGGATACAATACTCATATAAAGTTTTTAATGAGAAAATTCATGTGATAGCCTACAACATAACTTCATGTGAAGAAAATAATCAGCCTAATAATTGAACATGACTTGTGTTGATTTTTTTTTCTCAGGGACCTCCCGTTTTGTCTTATTTCCTCCAGGCTTTCTCCTAGGAAATGGATGTAAAATCAATACCCCAAGCAACAATGAATACTGCTGAAATGGTACTGTAACTTTAGTGATTTTTCCCCCCTCTTTGGGGCCTCAGATATCATGAATTGTAAGAAGGTTTTGGTAATAAGGTTTGTATAATTACTGTATATGTACTTAGATAATGTATTTAACACCTGAAGCCTGGCTAAAAAATATGGCAGCTTGTTCTTCAGGTCATTTTCAGCTACTGAATCTTATTTACTTAAAAATTTCGATCATAATAAAGGTCCAAATTACTGAAATAAAAGATTTCTGTAGTTGAATTCTTTAGAATAATTTTATCAAACAGATAAAATTGTAAAGTATTTCAAATGTCTTTAGGTTATAATATGAACATCCAATCTGGATCTATTACGTGTAAGAATTTAGTGGAAAGCGTCATTTTCTACATCCTCGTGGATCCAGTTCTGATGTATTCCGTACGCTACATTCATCGCCCCTGGGTTATCTTGCGTATGTTTTCTGGTTCTCATGAATTATTCATGCGGCATTTTGATTGGTAATCCCAGTTTTTCTGTGAGAAAAGTTAATCTATTTTTATCAACCATATGCCATCATTTCTATTTTTACATCGTCTACAACCAATCAAATTGCTTGCTTCAAATCAAGCTTGGTGATGCTTTAAATACGGCTGAGGCCATGAACATCGCTGACAAAAGTTTACAAAAAAACATTCGGCATCAGCCCGACATTTACGGAATTCATCGCAACTGGGTCAGCGAGGATGGCCCTGGATTGTCGTAAGGCAAATGCCACAGAAGAAAGGGCAACCAGCGGCTGCCATATTTGTTGATAATGATGTGGGTTTTACCCGGTTTATTAACGGAAGAAATGTGATTATCCTCCACTATAAGACAGTATCATTATGTTACTGACAATTCTATTGGCTATAATGGGTGTAATTTGCAATCTTATGAATATTCATAGAAATGACGGTTTCGCAATTGAATGTCCCAGGGGTGATAAATGGTAATTAATACTTCACACCTGGGTTAAGGGGGTGCATTTCCTAAAGCAATTGAAAATCTGAGCATATTAGAATATATTAAAATGCAGTATTCTTAGTGACATCTTTTTTGAGGAGTGCACTCCCTTGGGTACAAGTTTAGGAGTGCAAGAGAAATTCTAGAAGTGCACATAATAATGACAATTTTAGAGCTTCTTTTGAGGAAAGTAAGGGTCTTGTGTATTGAAAATTTGTTTTGATAAGTCTCACTCTGCAGCCATCTGCTCTTGAAAACAATATGGGTAATTTGAAAAAGAAGTTGCTTACAAGGCACGTTTCCTTACTCACAGGACCAGGTTCAGGTTCAGAGAGATTTTTAAACCTGATGGCTAGTAGAATTTTCCCTTTCACTGTCAATTTCAGAGTTTAGATCTTTCAAATATCATGTAAAGACATTACTTGCAGCCAGTAGATTCGCCAGTGGTTCATTTTTGTTGACATGTTGTCATGTCCCAATTAGCACCACTGGCAATCAACAGCAGGAACACTGATGCTTACATGCGTGAATGTATGTTTCACTTCATATTTGTGTGTCTGATTATTCAATTAAGTGTGTGAATTAGGTGCATATGTATGTAAATAGGAACCCTGAAAATCTATAACCCTTTTAGCAGTAAACCCAGATTTAATTGCTTACCCAGACAGTGTAACTCAAGATCTGACTGCACATTTTGTGCGATGCTGACAGTGACTATGTTTTTGCCATAGATTTTCTGAGAGCTCAGTCTTTAAATGACAATATCTGCATCTTTTGCAGTGATGGAGAATGTTTATTTCCATTTTGTACTATGAAAAATTAATCTGACCATGATTTCTTGTCCTTTATGTGTAGGACCAATTCACAGGCCCTTACAGCATACCACATGTAAATTATAAGTACAATACAATACAATAAAATACAATACAATGTAGTTTTGAATTTCGATAGTGCAAACACTGCTATGAATTCTGTTGAACCAGTGTTCCCTGGGCACTCATATCTTTTTTTGGGAAGTGCATGCACTCCCTGGTGTACAAGTCTGGGAGTGCAAGAGAAATTCTAGGCATGCACATAATAATGACAATTTTCAACCTTCTATGGAAGGAAGTAAGGCTCTGGTGTAATGAAAATTTGTTTTGATGAGTCTCACTCTGCATTCATCTGCTCCTGATAACAATATGGGTAATTTAAAAGAGACGTTGCTTCAACTTGCTTGTAACGTTTCCTTACTCACCAGATTCAGAGGGACAATTTTAACCTGATAGCCAGTAAAACTTTCCATATGTCGTGTTAAGACATAACTTGTTGCCAGTAGGTTTGCTAGTGCTTCAGTTTTGGAGACATTTTTTTCTAACTTGTCCCAAATAGTGCCATTGGCGATCAACAGCAGGAGCCCTGAAACCTGTGCGTACATACATGTTTCACTTGATGTTTTTGTGTGTGATTATTCAATTAAGTATGCACTTTACAAAGTTACTGTAATGCACATAATATGTGCATACATGGGAACCCAATGAACTGTACAGAATTAATGCCTGTTAATATCTATTTACACTGTTAATAAAATTTTGGGAAGAGAAATATTTTATGGTTGCGCTAAGACAGGTTTTTCTTGCATTTCTCTTAATTATGATTTGGCAATTCATTCCACCAGTTTGGTACAATACGATACAATACAATACAATATGAAATTTCTATAACACAAACACTTCTACCTATAGATACAAAGTTAATGTCTGTTATGTCCATTAGCACTGTCAATAAAATTAAGGGAAGAGATGAGAAATGTTAAATGGTTGTGCTAAAAGACAGATTCATCTTGTAATTCTCTTAAATAATTTGGCAATTCATTCCACCATTTTGGTACACTAAGAATTAAGATAAAATACAATGTGAAATTTCTGTAGCACAAACACTACTGACTAGAAGCATTATTTTGCACTTTACAAAGATAATGTCTGTTAACCCTTTACCAAACAACAAAATTGTAGACTTGTCCAAATTGAAAGCATTTACAGACGACAAAATAAATGTGATTCAAAAAATGAAATTTGTTTTGGAAAGGTTAGAAAACATTGTGGGAAAAGGAGAAAATGCTGGTTACCAGCATTTTCTCCTTTTCCCACAATGTTTTCAAAAGGCTTCTTCTTCAGGGTCATTAAAACCCGTGATTGTGTGGTAAAAAGTTAAGGCCCATCAATACTAGGAGTGTAATGATACATCGGACTATTGATGGATCCCGATGGCGAGCATGTCGATGCAACTGCATCGATGGTTCAGTTGAAAATCGATAACTATTGCCGATATTTACCTCGACTATTGATAGTTTCAATAGTTTCACTAGGAAGAAGAAGAGAAATCAAAGTACTGAAAGTACTGACAGACTAGCGAATTTGATTGTTTGATTGATTGATTGATTGATTGTACGGTGTTTATTAACCCTGTTTTCAACATTATTTCAGTTATGTAGCAGTGGCCAGTGCACATATCCATGCTTTCCTGGAGTTTCTTTTACCAGTACTCCGAACAATATTCTTTCCAAGCCACTGGCTCCTTTCCCACATAACCATCATCGAAACGTGAGCGAGAAATGAATCCTGTTGCAATGACTATCATCAATCCTCAGAGAGAAATTTGTTGAAGATCAAACCAGCGACCTCCTGTTCTCAAGTCCTGTATGCTACCAACTGAACTGCCTGGGCTATACCGGTATGTGCTATTGGTTAACTGTAATCCAGTTTAAATTTAACCCTTAACCTGCTAGAAAATGTTGAATGAAACTTTCAAGCTGATGGTAAACATCTGAATATTGCTACTGCTATTTTACAGTTACACTCTGGAGAAAAACTATCCTCTTATCGGACAATGTAGATCCAAGATCAGACTGCAGTGACAGGTGACAGAATAATAGTTTAACATAATAGTTCAAACGTACACAATGATCTAAATAATGAATGACTGAAGGAATGACAAGGGTTCCCTGTCCAGTGGGGGTTGATATAGCTGGGATTTGCTACAAGTTAACCTAGGTGTATCTATTACTAGATTCATTCATAATGTTACAGTTGTGTAGGAATAAGTGATTCTCTGCTTAGCATAGGTCACTCAATTTACATATAAGCAAAGATCTTGTACCTTATAAATGACATCTTGTTCAGTTTATTACTTTGTAAGACGACATGTTCAAATCGGAGAGGTAGAGGTTTAGTGGTTTATGTCTAAATTGTCATGTATAACAGAATTAAGATTTCTAACAGAAAGAAGTATTTTCTGTGTAGCAGTATTTGGCAACTATGGAGTTTTGAATCTAGGTCAATCTTGATGCTTTGCTAGTCAAAAACAAAAGAATTCAAATAGCCCCCAAAAAGCTCCCGAATGTCGCCGACTGTCTGATAATTCTTCCTGTATTCATTCTGTCGGATGTTTCGTCCAGATCGGTTCTGTACTTGAGTGGGAAACAACGTAACCATTCAAATTTAATTGTTGTACCATTCATAGACGTTAATTTGTGATGCTTGATTCTCAGTAACCTCTCTTTTATCTCTTTTTAATCATAACACCTGTTTTTATTTTTTTTTTTGGTGAAAAATATTGTTCGCTTATGTGGCAAATTATCGGCGTGCGAAACAGGGTCATTCTCTATAGCAACATAAAACATGGCGACCGCATCAGCAACTGCAACATTATGTCATTGGAAATAATAAAAACAAATCGGGAAAATCACAAGTCTGGGAGCATTTTGGCTTATTACAAGAAAATGGTCAAATAGATAAAACATGTATGGGGTACAAGATATGTCAACCTATTTTGAAGTAAAGCGGGAATACCACCAATTCGACCACCTGAAAAGGATGCACCTGACTTTCAATGATGTGGGAAAAGAAGAAAATGCTGGTTACCAGCACTTTTTCCTTTTGCCATAATGTTTTCAGAAATTTTCTGTCTAGTATTCCTGAAAAAAAAAAGGAACATTTAATGGACGCACTATGTAGATATTAATGCATGAAGTAAAATGTCTTTCAGCATTATGGGCTCTGCACCACATTTAAAAGTTGACTTCTTTAAAAGCTTACTGTAGAGTTACTTTATAATTACTTTTTTACAAGGTGTGTTTATGAACCATCTACATTTGTCAGCATTTTTTGCTTTTCATTTCTGTAAATCAATCAGATAATCACATTTAAAAGTTGACTTCTTCAAAAGTTTAGAGTTAATGTAAAGGTATGTTCAATTGTTTGTGAACCATCTGCACTTGGAAAAAATAGTTTCTAAAATTTATTAAGCACTCCCACAAAAGGCAGAATTGAAACTACCCAGTGAAAGTATTAGTATAAAACACGATTTCAAGATGTAATTTGGTGAAATTTCATTTTGTGTAATTCATGCAATAGTATTGCAATAGTATTGCAATAGTATTTTTTTCCAATGTCAATACTATCGCAATAGTAGATTTTGGCCTCAATAGTCAACCCTAATCAATACCGTTAATAAAATTTAGAGTAAGAACAATACTTCATGGTTGAGCTGAAAGGTTCTTCTTGTACTTCTCTTAGAGAATTTGGCAATTATCAGGGTTCCCATTCACGCACATATGTGTGTGATTCACGCACTGAATTGAATAATCACGCACAAAAATATGAAGTGAAATGTGCATGCACGTACAGGTTTCAGGGCTCCCGTTGTCGATCACCAGTGGTGCCAGATGGGACAAGTTATCAAGTGTGAAAGTCACTGTTTATCATCGCTAATCAAACTTGGTATCAATCCACTTTTCTAGTGTAAAATTAAAGGTTTTGAAGTTACATGTTATACTTATTGACAAATCTATGTCAAGTCATGCGGAAATACTACTCCAAAACTTAAAAGGCATGAAAAAAAGATTGCTGCAAGAAACACAAAAACCCATGACACAACAAAAATTGGTTTGACATCGTCCGATCATAGGCATTTCAACCTGTCTATTCAGCTTTATCAATGATTTTGAACAGTAAATTTACATAAATATCTCTATGAAACAATAAGTGAAAGCTAATTAGTGTCTGAAATTGACAGTGAAATGGAAAATTCTACTGGCCGTCAGTCTGTAAGATGTCCCTCTGAAACTGGTCCCGTGAGTAAGGAAATTACAACATGCATCTTCTTTTTTTAAATTACCCATATTGTTTCAGGAGCAGCTGACTGCAGAGTTAGACTAATCAAAAAAAAATTTCTATACAACAGACCCTTACTGTCCTCCAATGATGCTCTATAATTGTCAATATTACGTGCACTCCTAGAATTTCTCTTGCACTCTCAAACTTGTATTCCTGGGAGCCCATGCACTTCCAAAAAGAGATGTGAGTGGGAATACTGAATTATATGTTTTCTTTCCTGTCACTGCAAAATGATCTATAAGCTGGACAGGTACTTGTTCTAGGAAACAGCAGCAGAGATGTCTACGTTAATGCTTTCAACCTATACAAAGGTTCATTACCATTAATGCAATTCCTTAAATACTAGGGGGCTGCTCCATGACCAAATCTGAACACCAATGTAAAAACTTTAATCATTATTTTCATGGTAAGCCATTAAAGATGTTGGAGAATTCGTGTTACTGTAGTTGGTTAATCTAATCCACATTTAGTTGTGACCCTAGCTACATGATTCTGTACCTTTTCAAGTCTGTTAAGTTCAACAAATGCAGAAGACTTCTAACATCTCAACAACAGTGTTCCTACTCACATCTTGTTTTAGGAGTGCATGCGCTCCCTGGAGTACAAGTTTGGGAGTGCAAGAAAAATTCTAGGGGTGCACTTATAATGACAGTTTTAGAGCGTCTATGGAGGAAAGTAAGGGTCTGTTGCATTGAAAATTTGTTTTGGTGAGTCTCACTCTACAGTCATCTGCTCTTGAAAACAATATGGGTAATTTAAAAAAGAAGGTGCTTGTCATGTTTCATTACTCAGGGGACCAGTTTCAGAGGGACAACTTAAAACCTGATGGCCAGTGGAATGTTCCATTTCACTGTCAATTTTATTGTTTTATAGAGATATTGATGTAAATTTACTGTTTAAAGTCATTAATAAAGCTGAATAGACAGTTTGAAGTGCTTATGATCAGACGATGTCAAACCAATTTTTGTTGTGTCATATGTTTCGCATTTTTTTGCAGCAATTTTTTTTATGCCTGTTAAGTTTTGGAGTAGTATTTCCACATGATTTGACATAGATTTGTCAATTAGAATAGCATGTAACTTCAAAGCCTGTAATTTTACGCTAGAAAAGCAGATTGATACCATTAATACTTTTAAATAAATGACAACAGTTTGATTAGCGGTCACAGATAAACAGTGACTTTCACACTTGATACCTATTGTATATGGCAGAGTTTAGATCTTTCAAATATCATGTAAAGACATTACTTGTTGCCAGTAAATTTGCCAGTGCTTAAATTTCGGAGACATTTTTTTCTATTTTGCCTCAATTGGCGCCACTGGCAATTGACAGCGGGAGCTCTGAAACCTGTGTGTGCATGCATGCTTCACTTCATATTTTTGTGCGTGATTATTCAGTTAAGTGCATGAATCACGCACATATGTGCGTGAATGGGAACCCTGAACAATCTTGTAAAACCCTGGACTGATCATATTCGATCACAGCTCATACCCTCGGCTTCACCCCATCTATGTACAACCTAGCTCCTTTTTACGGATTTAAAAATGTCGGAAAGATTGTTAACCTTTTACAACACAATCCCTACTTTTAACGACCCTGAGGAAGAAGATGTTTGAAAAATTAATGGGAAAAGGAGAAAACACTGGTAACCACCATTATCAGAACAAATTTGTTTTGAATTTGGACCGGCGACAACGGTTTTGTCATCACATAGCTCTGCCACCAGACTGACAGACCAGTCCAAAATTAAATAAGTGAGCGAGTTAGAACGTGTCGAAAACAAAATTTTAGAAAACAATTTTAATGCCAAAACGATTTCCTTGCTTTTTCAAATAGAAAACAAGAAAATAAGGCCAGTGGAAGTTGTTGAAAATAGTTTGAGACATAGAAATGTCAAGATACCTCAGCTGACTCAATTTGTCCACCGACCATTACCAAAAATACCGAACTTGTCGCCATCTTTGTTTACAATGGTTAACTCGGTGCGCTCGTTTAATATACACTTTCTGTAACTTCTACATTCAAGTTAGTTTAATGGTCAAAGGGAAGTAACTTGTACAGACCCATGTCAATCAAATTGTACTAGTTGCTTCCCTTACACCATAAAGCTATTCGTATCGACTTTGATTTGTAGAGTAGTACCTTGTGAGAGGGCTTAACCTACATACTTCGCTTATGATCTAACTTATTTGTGAATGCAATTGAATATATATATATATATATATATATTTTGCAAAAAGAAGAATAATACCGGAACAAGAAAATATATAATAAAAGAGAAATGACACTACAAATAGTTTTTAACGTGCCAACCGGTTTCGCTTTCGCTCATCAGGGCAAAGCGTTGCCCTGATGAGCGAAAGCGAAACCGGTTGGCACGTTAAAAACTATTTGTAGTGTCATTTCTCTTTTATTATATATATATATATATATATATATATATATATATATATATATATATATATATATATATGTGTGTGCCATGCTCTGAGAAAAGGGGCTTAATGCATCTCCAAAGATTATCGACCCGGCTAACCTGGGCCATAACATTTTTTTTTTTACTATTGGTCCATTTTCTGCATGTCTATGGACATGTTTACCTTATGATTCAGTCGTTTGTTTAAAAAGGGTGATTTTTATGGATCCACGATCATGTGATGACTTGCTTGGTATAATCGATCATGGAGATGCATTAAGCCCCCTTTTGCCAGAGTATGACCTATACATGACTAATGCTGTGTGAAAAGGGGGCTTGATGCATTTGCAAAAAGTAAAGACCCAGGTCACCCTGCGCAGTCTGCGCACGCTGACCTGGGTTAAAAAAAAAACTGCTATTGGCCAATTTCCTGTATGTCAAAGGGGCAGTGTACCTCATGATTCAGTCGGTTGTTATATACAGAATTGATTTTATGGATCCATATTTGTGCGATGACTTGCTTCGACGGATATGCATTAACCGCCCCCCCCCCCCCCAACACACACACACACACACACACACACTCCCCTTTGTCAGAGCATTGTTCATATCTAATAGTAATTATTTAATTCCATTTTTATTGTGAAAGTAAAAAATATTGATAAATGAAGGAAAGAAACATTCTTGGAAATAAAAAAATGCATACTTAGTTCGACTGTTGTCGAAGAAAACGTCCCTGGAGATTTTTTCATAGCCCAGCCATCGTCGATGTCAAAAACTTTAACCATTTCAGTATCTTTGTACTGATGATATCAACTTCAAAGATGTGCTAGTTGACTGCTATCAGAAGGGACCAAAGATACCAGAAAGGTACACAACTATCTTTCAATACAAGTTTGGCAGAGTTATAGCCCTGTTTTGACGTAGAATTTTTCAAGAAAGGGCATCAAGGGTTTTGAAATGCATGCAGTACTCTTGTTCCTGTCTATTACAATTTTTTTTTTTTTTTTTTTTTTTTTTTTTTTGTTTCATACAATTTAATTTTTCAGCATTATACGTTTTCTTTTACTGAAAGAATGGTTACGGATTCCATTTGTTTCTGTCTCGTAAAGGGCTTCCATGAATAAGGGACATTGGAATAGATAGAAATTAAAAAGGTTAATGGTCAAAACATACTTTTTCCTTGTTCATGAGCTGGAGGGGGGTCGACTGGTTAAAAATACTGATATTCGATCTCACGACCCCTGCAGTACCAGACCTGTAGGTTTCCGACTGACCTACAGGGCTCGGCAGGTAAAATATACTGGTATTCGAACTCACTAGCATGGCATTACTAGGCCTGAGGGTTACTGATTGAGCTAAGGGCTCGGCTGGTAAGAAACACCTTGCTCAAAACAGTGTAACGAGGTGCAGGCTGCAGGGAATAACCTCTGATTTATGTAAGCAAAGCATCACAAAAACTTCAGATTAACCCGTCTTGAAGCGAAACCGTTCCCCCTCCCCCGCACATTGACTAAATGATACAATTAAAACTTCCAGTCAATAGTTAGCAAGTTTATTTCCCCTGTAAAAAGAAGTGTCGTATTGTACAGTGTAGACTCAAGATCAGATTGCACGTCCTTTGAAGTCTGATCTTGGTCTCCACAGCCCGCCAGAGACTCTGAAGCCCCGCTTAGCTGCCGAAAAGTTTATAAATGTCATAAGCGGAACTTATTGACAAAAAGAAAAATCCAAAACTGTTCAAGACAGAGCTCACTCTGTTGTTCTGACGGGGAAAATCGTCCTTAGCCTAACCCATATTCTCTTCGTCTATATATGCCTATCATATTTAATTTTTGGAGGAAAAGATAATAGGAGGCCTAGCCTATATTAGTATGTGGGAAAACACGGGAAACGAATAGAGACTTTAGATGAAAACATGACTGCTTCAAACTCAAAGAAGGACGCTGAACCAATGCCTTTGGATTCGTTTCAACACAGAATTTACGTCAAAAAATAAAAACAAACCTGGTAAATTGTTTGACAATTAAAAGAATGCTAATAATTAAAATAATACATAATTGGAATAGCCGTATTCAATTCCTATTACATAAAAACTCACTTTTTCACAGCAAAAAAAAACAGGAGTGCCCATTCCATTTTCTAACGCTGCAGCCGAAAAGAATGACCATGTGCACTGATTGGGTATCTGGATCATGTGACTAGATGATCAGCAGGCTATGCGCTGATTAGTTACCTGAACCATGTGACTAGTATTATTATAATTAGCCTGATGAGAATAAATTACGTCTGCCCATGTGCGACCTGGCACCTGGAGACAATTTATAATTAGCCGCGCCATGCTTCATACTTCTTCTTGTAAACATTCCATAGGTGAATTTTAGGCTTGGGAATCGCTATTACACAAATATTCCTCAACAAAATGAAAAATTAACTTTGTAAATCATGTATAATTCTGACTACACATGGTGCCCATACCGAAAAGTCGTTTGTTAATCCAAAATAATGCAAATTCAACTCACAAGCGGAGCAAATTAGCAGCACTACTTCCATTATGAATTTCCACGGCCTAAAAGTATGATTGAATCACGTGATCAGTTGGTATAATATTAGATATACCATGTTTCTGTCGATTAATTTTTGTCAGGAGTCTGGGTTACACCGTTTATTGCATCAAGCTAATAAGTTAGGATGTCACAAAATTGTTGTTAAGTCATTCTCCCTCTTATCTTTTTTCCATATTCATATTCCAGCGTGACCGTTCCTTTTTTCGTAATGTAATCTGTCGAAAAAGTTTGAGAGGGAAAAGATCAACAAAATGTCCTCAAAAGCTTCCAATCCAGTAATTGTTTGAAGTATTATCTCATACATGAGCCATGCTCGGGCAAAGGGGTGTTTTAATGTATCTCTGTGATGCATGATACCAAGCAAGTCAGCTCGTAATATATCACTAAAATCCATTGTGTATAACACCCTGCCGAATCATGATGTACACTGGTCCTTTGACATCCAGAAAATTGACGAAAAGCGAAAAGTTTCGGTCCAGGTCAGCCTGCGCGGACTGCGCAGGCTGACCTGAATCGATACTTTTTGAAAGCACATTAAGCCCTCTTTCGCAGGGCATGGTTCTTATATATACCCTTTTGATCCTTTAGAGAGGAGTATGGAGGACGACTGAATATCTCCCTAATGGCTTCTCTTCATGATGGGCCAACGGTTAGAATTTGAATAATATTTTACATGTTAAATTTTTTACATGTTACAATATTCCCCACCCCGAACAATGTGAAAAATAAACTTTGTAAACGATACAACACAAAGTATCCACGACTTTTATGGAGAGAAAAACACTAGTTCTGGTATTGTTTTGTATGGTGCTTAAAGCCGTTTTCAACATTATTTCAGTTATATCGCAGCGGCCAGTGCACTTATTCATGCTTGCCCGGGGTTTCTTTTACCAGCACTGCGCACAATATTCTCTTCAAGTCATTGGCTGGTTTCCCACAAAACCATCGTCGAAACAATGATTAGCGGTTAGAGAGGAATAAATCCTGTAGCAATGACTCTTATCAATCCTCGAAAGAAACTGGCCGAGCCGGGGTTTGAACCAGCAATCCCCTGTTCTCAAGTCCTGTACACTACCAACTGAGATACCGGGGCTTGGCCACCAGTTCTAGTAGACAGAGTAACGTTTCG
This sequence comes from Tridacna gigas, assembly GCA_945859785.2. NCBI lineage: Eukaryota > Metazoa > Mollusca > Bivalvia > Cardiida > Cardiidae > Tridacna > Tridacna gigas. The sequence continues at coordinate 41,206,984 of OX244030.2, read as the reverse complement.
AACTTCCGCGACCGAAAAGAATGACTGAACCATGTGGTCAGTGCTGTTACACTTAGACATGCTATGTTTCTTTCAATATTTGGGAGGACTCAGGTGTATTGCCTTTATAGCATAAAGTTAGCACATTAGAATACCACAAAATTGTCGGTAGGTTCTTCTTCTTCTTATATTCTTCAATATTCAGACTCCCCAAATAACATTTTTTTTTTTACTACAAGAACTCAAGTGCTCTTTAGGAAATGTTTGTGTGTGTGTGTGTGTGGGGGGGGGGGGGGGAAGAGGGAAGGGGGAAATCAAATATCTTCTCAGTCACAGAATGATTAGCATATTACCATACGATCCCGAATTTTAACGACACCTAGAAAATATGCTATGCTCTGGCAAAAGTGGGCTTAATGCATCTCCGTGATACATAATACCAAGCAAGATGACCATGCGTCAATAAAGTCCATTTTGTCTCATAACCAACTTAATCATGATTAGACTAGTCCTTTGACGTACATAAAATTGACATTAGCGAAAAGTTTCAGTCCAGGTCAGTCTGCGCGGACTGCGCAGGCTGGCCTAGGTCGATACTTTTCACATATGCAGTAAGTCCCGTTTTCACAGAGCATGGCTCAAACATTTTGGTTAGCGGCACTTTCTCCTTTTCCCATAATGATTTCCACATATTCGAAGGCAAAATCCTATCACTTTAGCTGCATTTTTCCTACGCTTAAACCCCTTACTACACAATCGCTTGTTTTAACGACCCCGAGAAAGAAGGTTTTTGAAAACATTGTAGGAAAAGGAGAAAATACATGTAACGAGCACCTTTGGAGCCACTTTTAATTTCCGACTTTGAACCAGTTTTGATTTGCCGTCTGCAAACGCTTTAAATTTGGACAAGTTCAAAATTCTGTCGTTTGGTAAAGAGTAACACTCGGGCACTCCTTAAAATTTTTCGCTTGGTAAAGGGTTAGAAAAAAATGGTGGAATAGGAGAGTATCAAAATAACTGACCCTTAATTTTGATGTCAAATATTGACTGATTGATTGATTGATTGATTGATTGATTGATTTCCGTCCGTCCTTCGGTCGATCCATCCATCCGTCCGTCCGTCCGTCCGTCCGTCCGTCGGTTGATTTGTGTTTTTACGCTTTCAACAATTTTCTAGTCACATCACAGCAACAGCTCAAATATTCATGAATGTTCAGGGTTTCACATTTACTAGGCTAGGGCTCTGAAATTTCTTGCCCAAGGACACTACCAAGAAAAACGCAGCGCTTCAAGTAAGGCTCGAACTCGGAAGTTAAAATTTCGTACATTGTATTTTTTGAAAATCTGTCATTTGAAGGAGGGAGGTTGTGTTAAAATGTATTTATAAATAGATCTGTTTATTCGATGATATGCTGATGTCAGGGACAGTATTCAACAAGCATTCTAGATTTCAGTCTTAATCTTATTCAATTTAAAAAGTAACGCTATTTCTGAAAGACTTAACCATTTTGGTTTAGCCCAGCGAAAAATAAGATACTTTCAAATTTTGAAAAATCTTGACAATTAGACAGAGAACGTTCTTTACTGCTAAGCGCGACTCACTGACCTTTTGCGGACAGTGTAGATCAAGATCAGACCGCACAGAACTTGTAGTCTGGCCTTGGATCTACACTGTCCGATAAGGAGATATTTCTACCCCCACAATAATTTCGAAATAGCTACCTTTGGGTTTTTACTGTCGACTTGAATGTATCATGTAACTTATTTTATAAGGGTTAAAGAATGATTGGTGAATACAGCAGAATACGGGCCAGAACGCAAGTCTGCGAATTCCTCATCATGCACAACATGAAAGATAAGGAGTGGGTGTCTGTGGTCGTGAGGTAGAGCGTCAGCCTCGCAACCATTAGGTCCAAAGTTCGATTCCGGGAGCGGGTGTCAACTTTGAGGCCATCAACCCTTAGGCTGCTAAGCGCGACTCACAATAAGGATATTTTTCATTTCAATTGAACCTGTTTTCATTTGAGGATTAGCATCAGATAGCGGACGGTGTAGATCCAAGATCAGACTGCACGTTTTGTTTTGTAGATCTTGATCTACGCCGTCCGCAAACGCTACCAATGGCAATATTGGCAGTAGGAGAGTCACATACATGTGAAGGAAAAAGTTGATTTTGTTTTCAGCGTTTGGTGATTTTTTCAACAGTATTTCAGTTATTGTAGCCAGTACACCTGTCCATGTGCCTAGAGTTTCTTTGACCCGTTGCAAAACAGTCCTGTTTTAAAGACCCTAGACTGGAGATGTAAGCAGTTGAAAACATTGTGAGAATAGCCGGGATAAAACGTTGGTAACAAACAATTACAAACTTAATATAACAGAGCTAGGTCTACCCTTCGAATCAGATAAGGTCAAACTGTAAATATTTTTTCTTTCGATAAATTAAGTTCAGCCAAGTCGGTCGGGTGAAATAGCGTAGTAAGCGAGGAACGAACCTTTTCGTCCCTTGGCTTGTCCGACTGCAAGCTCGAGGATTGGTTTGTTTGTTGGTTGGTTGGTTGGTTTGTTGGTTGGTTGGCTGGGTTGGTGGGTAGGTGGCGGATGGATGGATGGATCCATTGTTTGATTGATCCGCTCCCTTACAAAAGCGTTTCGTTTTTAACCCTCGGAGAAACTGCTTTGAAAACATAATGGAAAAGGAGCTAATCAGAAAATTTATTGCGCATAGTTTCTTTAATATAAAAAGATATTTAACAAAGCGTTTTTGTTTTTGTTTTCTTCTTTAATTCATAGCGTCATAACGAAAGTTTTTCTTAGTGAAAACTTTGTCACAGATCCCAAAAAACATGATACGAAATGGTATGACTCATCTTCGCAAGCCAAGGATACTAACTCCACTTTGTTCGTTACTACCTTAGTATCCTTGGCTTGCGAAGATGGGTATGACTGTGGTATGAAGTTGTAAAATTACGGTACGAAATAGCATAAATTGTGGTACGAAATGGTAAAATTATGGTACGAAGTGACTTGTACGAAATAGTTATGGTTAAGTTATGGTATGGAACGTCTGTAATTCCCATTTGACAACCTGCAATACGTAGTGTCGAAACCCGTTTGTCACGAATAAGCTCTTAAACCGGAAGTAGCGTGGAGAACCCATTTCAATATAATTTGTAATATTCTTATTTCTATTTTTATTTGTAGACATTTATTTTGTTGTAAAGGATTTCGATTGGAAGCATTTTTATGAGATGAAAGTGTTTATTCAATTCAGGCAGGCTTACAAAAGTCAGTAGTGATAGCCTCTATCAGGTTTTACAGCCTGAAAACTGCACATTAAGTTGTTACGTTTTCGGATGGCATTGTTCGGACAGATGTGTCGTAATTTAATCTATATTGAACAATGGTATATGACGATCCTTTACATGGAAAAAAGACATATGAATTTTATAATTTTCCTTTTTTTCTTAATGCATGATATAAATTAATTCATTTTCATCTAGGTCAAAAGTAATAGGCATGTTGTAAGTGACTGTTTTCACTCTTCTCACTTCTGAGAATCTGTGAAGCTTTTCTGTGGTGAGATTCACCAGAGATGGATGGCAGGAGCATTCCACTGCCAAAACATGGTATATTTGAAGTTAGCATTGCCTCAAGTATCTGTATTCCATGATGATAGGGAAACAAGACAAAATCAAGAGTTACGACAGAATATACCAGTATTGTATTCTATGTTGTTTAACGCAGTTTTCAGCATTATTTCAGTAAGTTATATCGCTGAGGTCAGTGCACCAATCCATGCTTTCCTTGAGTTTCTTTTACCAGTACTTCACACAATATTCTTTCCAACAGGGTGCCCAATCACGCACTGCTGTATGTAATTCACATATAAATTCTACTCTGTGCGTACAAATTTTACATGCATGAATGCACAGTCAAAAGTATGCACGTACTAAAAGGAAAGTAATTAGGTAAACTGCACATACAAATTAGATACCATTCCATATTGCATGCCAAAAAAGCAAAACGAAAGTAGTTTTCCTCGCATGCGGGTACCACGCTTTGTCCTCAAAATAGAGCGGGTTACCAAATATTTTTGCTATATATATATTTGGCGGCTCCCTTGTCTGTCTGAATAATTTCGCTACGATTTTTTTTAGGTGTCAAAATCTACCACATGTGCAGGAAATCTGGTAATTAATTTTCAGTGAGAAATTAAAATTATTTAATCATATTATGGTGCGCAGTTATTGTTAAAAACACATTTTTTTGACATATGAAAGCTGAAAAATTGAGCAGCAAATTTAACGTGTAATTTTTTGTATGTATGACGTCTGCTGCAGAAAAAATTTCATCACAACAAAAGCTGTTAAAATATTTTACAGCGTAAAGATCAGAGAAAGGTAGGTTTACACAAGTGATTCTACCTTACACATTTTGTTTTACTTGCCATAACACGGCATGGCCTTTATTTGACAGAGTTTGAGCTTACAATGAGCCAATCGGCCTGCTCCACTGTGATTTTAAAATAGCCAGATCTACGAACATCATCTTGGACAATGAGCATCAGTCTGTCTATGCTTCCTTTTTAAAGCAGTTCTAATGTACTTCGCAACTTTGAGAAAGGAATAAAGGTGAAAAATCTTCTATGAAGGCGGTCGATTATCAAAACTCATGGCCGCGTTAAGCTTTAAACCCTGTAACTTTGCGATTATATCTAAGTATGTGCATGCCCTGGAGACACATGATGCATCCATATATCACCAAATGCACAATTTAATAATTTAAGTAAGACCCCATTCATTATGGTAAAGGAGCTACGGTGTTAATTAATAAAATTGAAACAGCCCAAAGTTACTCTGTACCCCCTAATTTTTCTTTGTACCCCCAGTTTAAAACCTAGGGGGTACAGTGTACCCCTAATTTTTTCTTTGTACCCCCCCAATTCAAAACCTGGAGGGTGCATGTACCCTCAAATTGAAAACCCAGTGGGCATGCTGTTCCAAGCCACTGGCTGCTTTCCCACATAACCATCGTCGAAACAATAGTCAGCGGTTAGAGAGGAATGTATTCTGTCGCAATGACTATCATTATTCCTCGGAAAGAAATTGGCCAAGCCTAGAATATACCAGAAATGACTTGAATTCAGAAAAAAAAATCCTTTCAGATAATTTTCATGTAACTTTGATTTTAATAATCAATGTTCTGTTGCTTAAAGAAATACACACAGTCAGCCTTCTTAAGTAAATATAGTATGACGTATTCCACTAGCTTGGGAGTAATTTATATTGCTGTAAGTAGATAGGCCTTAGGCTGTTGCAGTTTTTGAGAAGGAATACTCTAAGAAACAAGAAAAGGATATCAATAACTTCATTAACCAAGACAGTTATTTTTTCACGTTTTTGTCATACATATGGCTAAATGTAATATTCAGTTACAGTAAGACATTATTATTTTGGTAAGGGTTATTACAAGCTTATATACCATGTGATGTCATCAAACTATGTTTTATGAGATGCAAACCAAAATCACTGATTCAAGCACACATGCAGAATAAAAACACTTGACGATATCACTTAGGGGAAATTTATAGTGGTCGGATTCACATAATTATTTTGGCTTTTTTTTGTTGTTGTTGTTTTTTTAGGAGTAAAACAGGATTATGTTCATACCCTTTAGACCAGGTCAGAAAAGGAGAACTCCTCCATCAAAAATGCTGTTGATCTTTTTGCGATAAAAGATTATTTAAATTATCATAAACATGCTACTCTCAAGATGTATGCTATTGCATTGGAACATTTGGTTCAACTTTCTGAATTTCAGATTCAAATATATATTCAGAAGTACACACATGTATCTGGTTATAATTCCTTGTATTTTTTTTTTTTTGCATTGGATTTCTGTTTTTATCTTTGACTGCTATTTTCAGTCTGGAAACTGACTGCTGCAATCCTGTTACCTGTTTGGGATGGCAGTGGCGATGGAAACTATGTTGGATCTAGAAGCTTTGCTTGTCAAATATAAACAGGTACTAAATATTACATATGTCATAATCAATAGCATTTACAAACAAAAAGTCACATTTGGCTGATACCAAGACATTTGTCTCTGAAAACATTAAATTTGGTTTAATACCAGGGCTTTGTCCTGTCTTGTGTATAAAAGATTTCTTCTTCGGGGGGGGGGGGGTTATTAGAGAGTTAGAGAGTTGCAATGATTATGCCAGCCATAATTAAACCCCCCCCCCCCCCCCCACAAAAGACTCTAAGACACATCCAAGTTGAATGCATTTGCAGACAACGAATTGGATGTTGCTCACATGATGGGATTTGCCCACAGTGTTATCAAAAGGTTTTTCCGAGGGTCATTGAAAACCCTGGATTGTTTGGTAAAGGATTAAGGTACACTTAATTCTTTACTGACAAAAAGTTTCAGAATCAGGTAGAGTTTCAAAGATGTCTAACCATGGCAAGATTTAATACCAGTTTGACAGGTAAACTTGATTAGTATGATTTTGGACATCTCAGTCTATAAACTTGCAAATCTTGGGTATCCCTTCCAAAATTTTGATATCCTTTGGATTGGAGGACACTGTCGGTGTTGACCCTTGCCTTGGTCACAAAATGTCTATACCTGTAAATAGTAGAAGCTGCTATGAATTTATTATCTTTTTCTCTGAATACAAATTGCATAAAAAAAAAAACCCAGCAAGCCCATGATATATGTCACAGAAAGTGGTTTGGTTGAAAGCACTTTAATCCACATTCTGGGAAATGTAGCTTTCTGTCATTGTGGAATGCCATGGTGCTGTGTTTCTAGTGCAAGGTGCCCTGACCAACAGTTATTGTTTGGTGGGTGATTTGGGACAAGGACAAATTTTTAGATAGAATTACCTTACCCTGTTCTTCTTAATCTTTGCTAAAATATTGTGAGAGGAGAAAATGCTGGTAACTAGTATTTTCGGCACAATGTCTTCTACCCTGTCAAGATCAAGTCACACCATTTCAGCTGCATTTATTTTTCTTCGTCTACAAAGTCTTTCAAACTGGACTAGCCTAAGATTTTGTTGTTTGGTAAAAGAGTTGTGTCTTGTACAAAAGATAGCTTTACTAGTGATTTATTGCTACTGTGTAAGTCAACACTTTGGAGGAGTTATATTTTTGACTCTTCCAAATTCAAATTAACTGCAGATGACAAACTAGAAATTGGTGAAAGGAAGCTTTAGTTCTCAAATCAGGTAAACACATCATTGAAAATGGGGTAATGGTGGTTGCCAGCATTTTCTCCTTTTTCCGTAATGGTTTTAATAGCCTCCTACACCAAGGTTATTAAAATTTGGGATTGTATGGTGAAGGATTAAGCAAGTTATGTTACATCTAGTGCAGGAATTAGTGATTGTGTTACATATGCATGACAAAAAAAAATGAGGCATTCTAGATTATCCTTTCCTTATATATGACAGATATGTGTATGTAGAATGTGTGAATTGACGCAAATTAATTTATGAAAAATAGGTTTTACTTTGCAAAGGATCGTAGAGCTGTAGCAAGGTATAGCATCACATCAGTTCCATAGTGGCTGTGTTTGAGGCTGATGAATGACCGATGACTGTCTGATGGTGCTTTTTTTTTTGAAAGATCTTTCATACTTAACTTAGAATGTGTTCTTGCTGTAACCAAGCACTGCAACTTTTATTAGATAGTTTTAAAATGCAATAATGAATGTTTTCTTCTCTAAACAGGGATCCAGGAAAGGATATGATGAATTTGTTACCTTATTCACAAGGGTTGACACATCTGTAAGTATGTCTATGCTTGGTAAAAGTTACTAATCCTTCAAGAGCCTTTCAGAACTGTAGTTGCCTTTATGGCCAGTGTAGATCAAGATAAAAAAATGTGCCGTCTGATCTTTGATCTATATTGTCCGCTTTGCTGAAACACTTGATAAATTGCAGTAGATAAGGTCTCATTTCTAGATTTAAAATGTCTGATGGTTTTATAAATGTATACTCTTTAGTATCTGATCTGAATAATCAGATATTTCAAATGGCAGTATGCCATTGTAATGAGCCACAAAAGGTACTTGTATATGTTGAAATTGGTGATGCAATGAGGGGCGGTCAATCAGCTATGAGAGCGTTGATAGAAAGAAATAAGGAAGGGGGGGGTCAATCAACTATGAGATAGAACTCGTAATAACCTGTTTTACAACTGTCATTTTACTGGTTTGCCAGCCAGATATCATTGAAATGCATTTGTAACTTTTTACCCCTCTGGAGTTCACAACTTGGACTGAAAACATTTTGAGAAAAGAGCACTGTTTTAATATCACTTAAAAAACCTGACATGTTTTTCTTTTCTTCAATGGTAAGCCATCAGGAATCAACTTAATCAGTGTCCATGATTCTCAGGAGACCAAAATATTTGTAAGGGACAACTTAGAATGTGCATTTTAGAGAGTGAGGTGTCCCTAGATTTGCTAAATAGCGGCTGAGCCACGTCCATAGCATGAGTTTTTATCATCTTCTGTGGGTCGAAAAAGGATTATATAGAAATGGGTTTTCAGATTACAATTAACCCTTTACCAAGCAGTCCCATGCTTTAACAACTTGGGAGATAAAGAAACCTTTTTAAAACATTGTGGGAAAAGGAGAAAATGCTGGTTGAAAATGAGAAAATGGTGATAACCATAATTTTCTCCTTCTCCTTTTGAAGAACTTCATTTCATTTGTTCCAATTTTAAATTTGTCATCTGCAGATGTTTTCAAACTTAAAGAGTCAAGAATTTGTTGTTTGGGAAAAGGTTAAGTGGGTAGGTGCTTTGTTGCAAGGAAAGCAAGTTACATTTTACAGAAATGAAGCATGTAGTTGTAAATGCATGTACTGTACGTACATGTGAGACTGGGCAGTTTCTTCTAATTGGAGTTACTTGCACGTTGTTGGCTTAAAAAAAGGTGTTTAGTTATAACAAATTTATTTCTGGTTGAAAATTTAACCCAGTACCAGATGACCGGATAGTAGACTCATCCATGAGGAAAGCATTTGCAGACAAAATTTTAACATGGCTCAAATCAAACAGACCTCCAGATAAGAGGGAGTGATAGTATTCTAAATACATTATTTCTCTTCCAAACCCTATGTTGTGGGTACTCATTAGAATTGTCTCGATGAGACGATTCTAATGAGTACCCATTACATAGGGTTTAGTGGAGACTGATTAATATTTCCAATTTTGAAATCAAAATCACTCCCTCTATCTGGACCTCTGATCAAAGCATTTGTCTTTCATAGGATAATAAACTTTGTGGTAGGAATTAGCAAAGAGAAAATGCTTGATACATAATGCTGGTTCTAACTAGAACAAAGATTATATGCCATTCTGTAAATTTTAGGATGAGTTGCTGCTAAAGAGTTTGATATCAGTGAAAGAGAGTGTTACTCAGCTTGGGCCAGAACATGAACATTTAGTGGGAGCAATTCTGGTATGAACAAATTGTCTTTCTGAAGTTGGTAAATACAAGTAATGATGGGTATGTAAAAATCAAAAATGTTCCATTTAGGAATTTGAAACACTTTTTTGCTAACTCTCAGCATGCTTTTGTTTGTACTAGGTGCTTTTACAAACAGTGTCTTCCAAGATTAGTGTGCACAGAACAGGTAGTCTTATCATGAATTGACATTGTACAATATTCCTTGAGATGATCTTGTCAAAACTGGAAGTGCTTATTTGTTGGGTTTGTAACTACTGAAAACATTTTTCATTTTACAGAGCAGTCTAAGAGTTATAACATAATCTATCATGATGTTTGGACCAGTTTTTCTGCCACTACTTTTGACTGCAGTTTGTGTCCATTGGCCACCTTCTCAAAATTGTGGGCTTAATATTCTACTTAGTAGTGATTCTGTATTATGATTTCAAAACAGTGCCATCTTCATGGGCTATGTCTATTGCTGCAGTGGAGAAGTTTTGAATCAATACAGATGAGCTTAGGAGCAAACTAAGTAAATACTTATGGCACCAAACAGAAATTTGTAAAGAGAAAAACAGGAGGAATTATGGCTTCCAACCAAAGTACACAGAGTAAACAGAATTTAGCTGTTATTCTGTAAGGTGTTTGCCAGGAAGAATATAAAAAAAGATATTTACAACTTACCAGTTACTCATTTTGAACAGAAAGATGAAGTAACTTACAACTTTTATGTCGGTGATGGTTATAGCACCATACATAAATTAGGATGGGATCATCTATCTTAAAAGCTTGATAAATCCTGCGTGACAAACAGATGGTTGGACTTTTCCTAATAGTCTATACCCCACATACAGGTATTTTACAAGCTGAAAGTCATGAAAGGACATTTATAAAGTAACAAAATAGTTATTCACCTTTTTTGACTTAAAATAAGGTGAAAGATGTAAAAAGGTTTTGGCCTTGGCTCTGTTGACCAAGAGCTTACATAAAAGTGCCAGTTTATTCATGATGAGTTGCATGAACGGCCACATAATTCATATTGAATTAATTTATGTGGAAAATGAATCTCACAAACAGTAGAAATGTGAAATGTTTTGTTTATCAGATGTGTTTTATTTTAGTCACAGATGAATGAGGAATACGCATGTTTCATTGCATCAGATTTGAATGTGTGCCAGGGACAAAATAGATACAGTTGGTGTGTACAGTGTATGTGCAGTTCGTGGTAATACTCCTAAATGGACATAGTTTGAACCATGTCAAAGATGTAGCTATGTTTGATGTTATACAGACAATTTATGTTTGTCCAACTTCAGGCCATAGAAAAACGTTTGATAAAAATTTTGAACCTGAAAAACCTTTTCACCCAACTTTAAGCACTGGGAAAGCAAGCATTATAAGACATTTATAAGTCCAACTGTGGTAACTCTGTCTTTCATTTGATGCCGTGTCTCAATGATGGTTGACCTAGGTACCCTGATTTGAGTTATAAGGCAAGCAAGCTACCAATGGACAAAGCTAGAGAGAACTTTTATCCAGTTAGATATTATCAAACGACATAGACTTAGCACTCTATGTAGACATTTAACCAAGTACTAGATGGTGATGGAAAGGTCTGCTAATTAAGTTATGAGGCAAACAATTGTGTGAATCTGGCAAAGCCTCAAGTAGACCATTAACTCTTTACCAAATGACAAAATTTCAGACCAGTCCAAATTGAAAGCTTTAGCAGACGACAATATAAATGTTACTCATAAATAGAATATTGTTTTAAGAAGAGTAGAAAACATTGTGGGAAAAAGAGAAAATACTGGTTACCAGCATTTTCTCGTTTTACCACAATGTTTTCAAAAGGCTTTTTCCTCAGGGTCGTTAAAAGTCAGGATTGTGTGGTAAAGGGTTAACCATGCTTGTTGCCGTTTTCAATTTCTAAGTTTCCACAAGTCATAAAAAAAAAAAAAAAAAAAAAAAGCCAAATGAGCATAGCTCTTGTGTGTTGTAATTGAGGCCCTCAAACAAAAATACAAGCCATGCTCTGTGAAAAAGGGGTTTGGAGCATCTGCAAAAAGTATAAACCCATGTCAACTTGTGCAGACATTGTAGCCTCGCTTTTTTATCATGATCATGTAAGTTACATTCAAGGATGAATAGTGATTCCTGTGCTGGCTGACATAGGTCAAATCTTTTTTCTATATGTGAATTTTCTGCATGTCCATTCTACTTCCATCTCTTGTTAGTTGATCCATAATTATGTGAAAACTTGATTGGTATGATGTATTCTGGAGATACATTAAACCCCCTTTTCCAGAGCACTGCTCATATTTATTTTGCCATTTGAGGACCTCAAAGCTCATGTATCAAGTGTACTATCAGGAGTTATTTTGGGTTAAACATGTTTGATGACATGGTTTCTTTAGCTAAAAGGTACTGAGAAAGGATAAGCTTTACCCAAGAAGCAAAAGGGATTGCCAAGGGTGGACAGGAGAAATGCATGCATCTGCAAGTTTGAATCAATTTATCCCTAGGAATGCCAAGATATTGATTAAACAATTACCTTGTGACATTCATTTGGGAAAAAAATTGCCCCAGCTGTGATAATTTTACATCAAATTTTGGTGCTATAACTACTGTGAGCAGTTCTGCCAACCACCAGTGATGGTTTATTTGTCTGTATTGTCTTGGACAAAGGTGGTTGTATTGATGTGCTTGTTCATGAATTGCCATTTCTAGACTAGCCCTCCACAGTTTGGAGTGGCAATTTCATTTTTAGAGTTGCCAGTATTGGCTGCATCTACACAAACCATGATTCCTCCTCTTATGGACATACATTCAAAGCTCACACTCTGTGCACTCGCCTTGCCTTTGACGAGAAGGAATTATTGATATTTACCCATGGAATAGGGAAACACACATACAAATCTTAAAAATTTTCAAAGACAGGACTTCTGTCTTTTTTGAAATTATTCCACTTTTACAGAGGAGTTAGATAAAGGAACTGAGATACAATAAAAAAATATTGGATGAACAACTTCATTTAATCTAGGACTCTATTTCTTTGATAGGCTATGTTTGATGGGAAGTAGACTTTGGAATCACAATGAAGGGCTTTGGTCAAGATAAGAAATATACATGTAATTTAGGAAATCAAGAAAAATGTTATGATACAATAGACATGCTATGATAAATTTTTTTTAATTAGTTCATAACTTTTTTTTTTGTCCAAATTTCTGGCAGTCTTATATAAAGCATGTATATATGAAAAAGTCATTTGATGCTCTTATCGTTTTTCAAAAGAATGCTGCCTTCCTTTCAGTAGAAGTTAGAAAATGTTATTTGATATGATAAACCAAACTTACCAGTAAATGTGAATGTACATTTGAAGATTTGAAAAATTTCAGAGACTCAAATGGGTCTGTAGAGGACCTGAGATTTGTGAAACGTACAAAGCCTTTATTTGCTGTCTGGTCTCTGTACACACAGACTATCTGAGAGCTGTTCTACGTATGATCATCAAACAGTTAAGACCAGGTAAGGTTTATATCTTCACAGTTCACACAATACAATCATAAACCCCTGCAAATGAATTTTTTTTCCATATTCTGCTACAGACCATGGACACAATGATTATGAATCGCCAAAACATGTGTTAAAGTCTGTACATACTTAACAACAATAATATAGACTTGTCCAAAGTCAAAGCATTTGTAGACCACGATCTAAATGAGGGTCAAATGGATGGATCTGGCTTTGAAAGGATAGGAAAAATTGTGGTTACCGGCATTTTATCTTTATTCATTGATGTCTTAACCCTTTACCAAACAGTCCTGAGTTTTAACAAACTTGAGGAAGAAGTCTCTTGACAACATTGAGGAAAAAGGAGAAAATGCTGGTAACCAGGATTTTCTCCTCTTCCCACAATGTTTTCTACCCTATTAAAGAACTTCATTTCATTTGTATCAACTGTGAGTTTGTCATCTGCAATTCAATTTAGAAGAGTCTAATAAATTTTTTTGTTTTGGAATGGGTTAAAAAGCCTTCTTCCTGAGGCTGGTGAAGGGGTAAGTGTAGAATTAAAGCCTTGAATTTTCCATTATATGTGCCTCTGCTAAAACAGCCAATTCCATAATGAGGCTTGCATTTCTATGTACAAATAGTATCTTTGTGCTTGGGTAGTCTTTTACTTTGTATAAAATGAATTTATTTGTGTTTGCTTTTTGTTTTCTAGCAGTGGATGGTGATGTAGAGGAGGAGAAACTTAACAGTGACAAACAGATATTTCAAAGTCTTCATTCATTACTGCAAAAGATTGTTCAAATTGTTCCCATGTAAGCTCTTTTACTGTGGTGTATTTGTGTTTATGATTTTATTTCGTGAGCAAAATGTTATAACAAAAGGATGGATGGAGGAATGTTTAACCTTTTACCAATTGTGATCTAACTAAACAATGTAGAAGTTCTTTTTTTTTTTTTTATTCAAACTCATAAGCTAATACTTCGTTGTAAGAGTAGTTTGAAACTTTAAAAAGCCAGGGAAGAAGAGGAAAATGTTGATTTTTCATGACAAAGGGGATCATACTTTTTCCGAATCTGTCACACACTTGTGTTATTATGTATAAGATTACCAAAGTGCTAATTTTAGTTATAGATCTAGTGTATCAATGATCGACCAATGTTTACCTTTTACAGCACAATGACGCTTTTTAACGTCCCTGGGAAAGAAGCCGTTTGAAAACATTGTGAGAAAAGGAGAAAATGCTGGTAACCAGCATTTTCTCCTTTTCCAACAATGTTTTCTGTCCTATCAAAGGAAAATTGCACTATTTGAGCCACATTGAAGTTGTCGTCTGCAACTGCTTTCAATTTGGACTGGTCTAAAATTTTGTCGTCTGGTAAAGGGTTAATTTCGGTGTTCTGTGACAGAATAATGGAGCTTCAGTGGCCTTTGATAAAACTACCGGATAATTATAACATACTGGACTTCAACATTTGGCAAGCATTTGCAGATGACAAATGTTGCTCAAAAGGAGTGGTGTTTTCTCTACTTTTGCATGTTTTTGCTGGCCTTTTAACCCAGGACCATGAAAAACCCTTGTCATGTAGTGAAGGATTGATCTACTCGGAACTAAGAGGATGAAGAATTCCTATAACTTCGTCAACAAGATTTTACAGAGACATACCAACACATGTATTGAGAGTAAAAAAAATGCACTAGACTTATTGAGGCTCTGAATATAACTTAGCCTTTGTCAAGAATGCATTTTAAGTTTAAAGATATTGAAATATAATCATAACTCCATACAATCCATGGCACATTTTTTGTTCTTTAATATTATAGAATAGATTCCTATTTGTTTTAAGACAGAAATTTTGTGCGAATGTATTTGTATCAGTTGAAAGTTTTTCACATTTTATATTCTTTAGAATTATAGAATAGATTCTTATTTGTTTAACCCTTTCCCCAAACAGCAAATTTTGGACTGGTCCAAATTGAAAGAGTTTGCAGACGGCAATTTTAAATTTGATGAAAATGGCAGAAAGGTCTCAAAAAGGGTAGAAAACACTGTTATAAAAGGAGAAATTGCTTGTTACGAGCAATTTCTCCTTTTCCCATAGTGTTTTAAAAAAGACTTGTACTGCAGACACGTGAAAACCAGAGCTTGTTTGGGAAAGGGTTAAGACAGAAATCTTATGTGAATGTATTGAAAGTTTTTCACAAATATTTGTGAAATGTTAGCCTATAATTTATAGAAAGAATATATTGATACATATATAATGAAGGATGTATTGATGTACCCTTGCAGGTCCCCAAAAGTAATCATGCCATTGTTGATTGACCTATTTCCATTCATGAACAAGCATGTATATATACAGGAGAGTTACGTACAAAACTTGTTTATCATCACACAGTACATACCTTATCTTCGACAGCAAATACTTGAACTTGTCATTGATAAATTCTTGAAAATAGATGTAAGTAGATTCTTTTTTTTTTTTTTTTTTTTTTTTCAATCTTGGTCTATATTCCCTTACTGTAAATGATTTCATTCTAATTTCCAAGACTGGCTATTTGATTGGCTCAGACAAAATATCTCAATTAATCACAAGACTGGTCAATAAATTTAGGATTAGAACAGTATATACATAGGTTGATGAATGTGACCCCTGTTTTCAAAGAAACTGTAGAGGTATTGCCATGGCCTTGTCACTGTCATCATGCTAAATCTTGGACATTTTATAGTATAAGCCAGGCTCTGGCAAAAGAGGGCTTAATGCCTCTCCATGAATCAATCAAGCCATCGCATAATTATGGATCCATAATATCCATGTATTTTAACAACAGACTGAATCATGAGGTAGACTGGTCCACTGACATACAGAAAATTGACCAGTAGCAAAAAAGTTTTGGCCCAGGTCAGCCTATGCAGACTGTGCAGGCTGACCTTGGTCATTACTTTTCCTGGATGCATTAAGCTCCCTTTTCACAGTGTATGGCTCATATCTATGTCATTACTGAGGATATTTACCTCAAAGTGGGACTAGATGTTAACTTTCCAAAGGGGATCCCCTCTAACAGCAGCAGGTAACAATCAAAATATTCTTGACACAGTTATGCCCCATTTTTGACTTGAAATTTTGACTTAAAATCATTCTATTGCTAAAAGCAACTACAACAGAGTGATGGCACCGGCATGCAGTGCTCCTGTTATGAAACTCTTAACAATCAAGATAGGTGATGTGGTATGTCTTGGACTATATTCACCAACAGTTCTGTGTTGTGTTTTACATCTTAATCCCAAGATTAGCCAAACTTTGCAGACAACAGGATAGTTATAACTAAAACAATGGTGGGTTGAAAATATTTGGTAGGGAAAGGGAGAAAACCAGTTGTGTTTGTACAATGATTTCAAAAGCCTTCTTCCTCAGGCTCATTAAAACTTGGGATTTTAACAACCTTGACAGGGGTCTTGAAAACATTGTGGGAAAAGGAGAAAATGCCTTTTCCCACAATGTTTTCAACCCTTTCACAGACAAACCGCATAATTTTAGCCAATTTTAGTCTGTTGTCTGTAAATGCTTTCAAATTGGTCCAGTCTAAAATTTTGTTGTGTCGAAAAGGGTGAAGCTTTTTACTAGAGCAACCAATGTATATTTAGTCTTTTGAAGAAAATGAGAAAAAGCTTGCAGTTGGGGCAGGCTGACCTGGTTGATACTTTTCGCAGAAGCAATAAACTACCTTTTCACAGAGCATGACTCTTATGCAGAGCTCCAGAAAGAGGGAGTGATTTTGATTTCAAATCTGAAAATATTTATTATTCTCCACTAAACCCTATGTTACGGGTACTCATTAGAATCGTCTCATTGAGACGATTCTAATGAGTACCCACAACATAGGGTTTGGAAGAGAAATAATGGATTTGGAATACCATCACTCCCTCTTACCTGGAGCTCTGCTTATGCATTTGTTTCCTGAAATTTTCCAAGATTTATCAATGAATGAGGTAACAGTATTTTATTATTTGTGTGCTGTGTTCTGGCAAAAAGGGACTTAATGCATCTCCGTAATCCATCATACCAAGCAAGACATCACCTAATTATGGATCCCTGAAATCCACTTTGTCAAACAACCAGCTGAATTATGAGGTAGAATTATCCCTTGAAATGCAGAGAATTTAAAGATAGTGGAAAGTTTCAGCCCATGTCGGCCTGCATGGACTGCGCAGGCTGACATGGGTCGATACTTTTCGCAAATGCATTAAGCCCCCTTTTCACAGAGCATGGCTAATTTGTTTTAACTCTTTACCACACAATCCTGACTTTTAACGACCCTGAAAAAGAAGCCTTTTGAAAACATTGTGGGAAAAGGAGAAAATGCTGTTACCAGCATTTTCTCCTTTTCCCACAATGTTTTCTACCTTTCCCAAAACAAATTTCAATATTTGGGTCACATTTGATTTGTCGTCTGCAATTGCTATCAATTTGGACCAGTCTAAAATTTGTTGTTTGGTAAAGAGTTAAGGTAATAATTTTTTGTTTTGATATGATGATTATTTGTGTTTTGAATGTAATGAATTCAATCCCTTGCATTATGTTAGTCCATTGTTTTCTAATCTGTATCTCTTTATTCCATAAACATTAAGGTTCAGCTACCTAAGGATGAAATTTTACGGCAACAAAGTGAGGACCATGAAGAAAGCGGTGTTTTTGACATGGTATGTTTATTTATGGTCATGAATCTGATTTGTATGGTAGGTTGTTACTTATTTACCAGATAATATAAAAATTGGACTTGTCAGAGTCCAATTCATTTGCAGATATGTGGCTTAAATGATGTAGTTTGGCTAGTTTTCAGCATTTTCGTCTTTTCCCACAAGGTTTTCGAAGGCCATTAAAACTTTGGACATGTGTGGTTAGCAAATTTACAAATGCAGCCTTTCATATCCCTGCTTTAAGTTGTTGGTTTAGTACATGGTGGAAATAGGAACATATCGCCCTTCTTCCCCCTAAGTTTTTCTTTACTGGTACAAATCATTTGGCATAGTGGTCTTTCTTGTAATTATCCCCTGCTGTAGGCAAGGGAATAGTTTTTGCGTTGTCTGTCTGACCGTTTCTCTGTCTGTCTGTTTGTCCCTCCATGTTGACAAATATCTTCCAAAATCCTTGAGACAATTCGATGAAACTTCACATATGTGTTCCTTATGATGGTCTGCCAATACATTTTTCTAATAATAATAAATGTCGTTCATGTTCAAGATATTAAGAGGTAAATGTGGCTTGTAAATGAGATAGAAAGAAATACATCTGCCATATGGATTCCCCCTTTAGAAAAAAAATTAAGATTGGAATTTAAAAAAATCTTGAGGTGCACATCAAGTGAATAGCTTGGGACAGCCCTCTTATCAGCGTTGACACAAAAAATTCTGCATGTAAAGGATGTAAAAGATACTCCCAAGTAAATTTCAGTAGCATTATCTGTTAGCCATGTCTAATAATATTTGTATTTCAAATTCCAAGACCAGCCCTCTGATTGGCTGAGACATTAAGATGGCTTGTCTTTGACTTAGAATTTGGCTGGAATTTAAAATGGTAGGCTAATACAGCCTCAGTATAGCAGTTTTGTTCTGTCTAAAGTGAATAAAATACAGCCTCTGCATCAAGTTCTTTATATGTCTATGCATCTGGCTTAACAATTTTAGAATAAGTTAATGCTGTTCTTATTTTAGGAAGAAGTTACACCTAAAGTTGCTGAAGTTGACACACTGGATACCTTGATGGTTCGACTGTTTCAGTATTTAGAGAATTCCTGCTTTGATGAAGGTTTGTTTGAAAATAACGTCATCTGCTACTCTATCTTTTCACCTTTCATAATGGGTACTTCTCTTAGATACTGGTAAAACCTTATGTAAAATATGTTTAATTTTTTCACCAGAGAGCGTTTGCAGACAATGGGTCAAATTTGCTACAAATGAAGGAATTTTTCTTTGAAAGAAAATAATGTGGAAAGAGACTTAATGCTGGTAACCAGCATTTTCTCCATTCCCTCCAGTGCTTTCAAAAGCATTCTTCCTCAAGGTCATTAAAGCAGGGCATTGTTTTGCAACAGGTTAGAGAGACAGTCAGTGACAATTTTTGAGCTTGGCTGTTTTCAAAGAAAACATTGATGTATTGTCATAGCATTATCTTCTATCAGGTGGCATTTTTAAAATACATACCTATCTGATATGGGCATTTTTGGTACAGGACTGGAATACCTTTCAAGGCGGCAATCAATGCATCGAATTTCAAAATAAAATAAACCTTTACTTACTCAATAAAACCCTACCTTTACTATTCACCTAGCCACGTTCAGCTAGCATATAAGCTAGGCACCAGTCATTTATGAACACAGCCCTTACAGGCTCAGGAAATATCCCAGATACATTTTTTGTTGATAAGCCTGGAAAAACCCAGATGCAGAAGCCCTGGGTTTCCTGAAATCTACATTTAGAAATCAATACAAAGATTTGCAGTAAACAACTATATTTTTAAAAAGTATTTTTCACGTTTGAAACAATTAAATTTTTAAGAAATATGAAGCGAAAAACATGCTAGATTTTTTCGCAGTTTATAGCTATTTTTTCCTTTGCCAATTTTTTTAGTGGCAGAGTTGTAGTTTGCGTACCATGTATTAATGTTTATCCAGTACAGGATAGTGATGTGTCACAGCAGACAGGTTTATCTTCAAAGAATATGACCTGTGCAGATGATTGTCATAGCCCCAACATTGTCATCCACGTCGTCTTTGTGCAAAAACTTTGTCATTTTGTAATATCTCCTTTGTAGTATCCACCCATGTCAGCCTGTGCCATCCCCGCTGGCTGACATGGGTTGATCCTGTAATTATGTGATGACCTACTTGTTATAATTCATCACAGAGATGCATGGAGCCCCCTTTTGCCAGAGCATGGCTCAAATAAAATTTGTTTATATCTGAATACATGTAAAAACAGTATGACCAAAGAATAGATGGTTATGAATATTTTGTCTTTGTGTCTCACAAATGTCAACAATCACTGTGGTCTGCTGCTAGATAAAAAAAGTCATGTGCAAATGAGATTGAGTCAAATCTTTTTGTATTTTCACCTTAACCCTTTACCACACAACAAAATTTTAGACTCGTCCATATTGAGGGAAGTCACAGAGGACTAGTCCAATATTTTTTCAAATGATGGTATTTGTCTTTGAAGAGATACAGTTACCAGCATCTTCTCCTTTTCTCACAATGTTTTCAAAATCCTCCTTCCACAGGGTCGTTAAAAGTAGGGATTGTGTGGTAAAGGGTTAAATATCTTTTGTCAGGTGGTTTAAATTGGGAAGCAACTAAGAGGTTATACAGGGAGTTGTTGTATATATTTGAGAAGATCGTTTTAACAACCCATGCCTCCAATCACGTACAGTTTGTGCTGTTTTACTTGTGCAGTTTGAAAAGTGTAAGTATAAAGGCTCGATAAAAAAGTGAATTCAGTTAGTACAGACACTTTGTCATATCTAGATTTCTTGTTTCATCTGTTAGGCATTTACTTTGCTTATGATTAGGGAATGTCTCTTTACACTTTATCAGAAGGCAAAAGTTTAGACTTGTCCAAAATAAACAATTTTGCAGACGTCAAATAAATGTGGCTCAAATGATTGTCTTTTAAAGGGTAGAAAACATTTTGAGAGTATGGGCAAATGCTGGTTAACTCTTTACTAAAAGACAAAATTGTGCAGTTATTGAAATGGAAAGCATCTGCAGACGACATATTGAATTTGGCTCAAATGTTTGTAGTTGTCTTTGAAAGGTTAGAAGGCATTGTGGGGAAAGAAGAAAATACTGGTTAGCAGCATTTTCATGTTTTCCCTCAATGTTTTCAAAAGCTTTCTTCCTCGGGGTCATTTAACACTTTAACACACAATCCCAACTTTTAACGACCTTGAGAAAGAAACCTATTGAAAACATTGCAGGAAAAGGAGAAAATCCTGGTAACCAGCAATGTTTTCTACCCTTCCCAAAACAAACTTCACTTTTTTGGTAACATTTATTTTGTTGTCTGCAAATGCTTTCAATTCGGACCAGTCTAAAATTTTGCCATTTGGTAAAGGTTAAACTTTGGATTATTTGAAAAGGGTTAACAGCATTTTCTTCTTCTCCCAAAATGTTTTCAAAAGCCTTGTACCCTTTACCATAGGATTGTTTTGTTAAGTTTAACAGCATATGCTATTTTTTGCTTAGTTTACTGAAAGTATATTTGCATCAGGGGGCATTGCTGCACACATATTGATGTTCTTGTGTTAAACTCTGTTAACTCTTTACCAAACAACAAAATTTTACACTAGTCCAAATTGAAAGCATTTGCAGATGACAAATCAAATGTAGGTCAATGATAATTTCTGCCTTTGATAGGATATAAAACATTGTGGAAAAAAGGAGAAAATTCTGGTTACCAGCATTTTCTTCTTTTCCCACAATGTCTTCAAAAGCCTCCTCTTTCAGGGTCGTTAAAACTTGGGATTGGTTGATAAAGAGTTAATTTCATCAAGCGGATTGGTTCATAACATAAGAACAAAACATAATGTGAAAATACAGTAAAGAGAAAGGGCAAGGTTATCTCATTTGACAAATATTTTTCATTTGCTATTCTGTAATTTTTCAGGAAATATGTGATGGATTTATAGATTTTCTGTGGAAGCTGGTACAAAACCCAAATTTTCAGGGATTTTTCAGACAAGCTGCAGTCGCTTATTTAGGTAGTTTGTTAGCCAGAGGAACTTTTGTATCTATTCAGTAAGTTTCACTGTCAACCTGACATTAAACATGCGCAGATTCGAAAAATGTTTGTACAAAATGTAGATAATCTCCTTGAATTAAGATGATCTCCCTGAATTAAAGCTTTACCAAACAATCCCAGGTTTATACGACCCGGTGAGAAGTAAGCTTTTGGAAACATTTTGGGAAAAGGAGAAAATGCTGGTAACCAGCATTTTCTTCTTTTCGCACAATGCTTTCTACCCTATCAGAGAACTTAAGCTGATTTTTACCAAAATTGAATTTGTTGTCTGCAGATGTTTTGAATTTGAAAGAACCTAAATTTGTTGTTCGGGAAAGGGTTAACTCTTAGACTTGTCCAAATTGAAAGCATTTCCAGACAACAAAATATATGCAATTGAAAAACTAAAATTTGTTTTAGGTAGGGTAGAAAACAATGTGGGAAAAGGAGAAAATGCTGGTTACCAGCATTTTCTCCTTTTCCCACAATGTTTTCAAAAGGCTTCTGTATCAGGGTTGTTAAAAGTCGGGATTGTGTGGTAAAGGATTAAGGTGTTGTATATAAAACCTTTACCCCACTGCCTTACGACGCTTTTTTAGATCAATTAAAATTTTGTTCAGATGTATTATTTGAATCTTTTTATATTGCCTGTATACTAATGTTTTCAAAAATTTGTCGTCAGGCCTAGGGTTGAAGTCCAATGTTGAAACTTGTATGATCTGCCATGGGACCTCTGAAATGAATTTCATCATAAAAGGTGATGGATTGATTGACTGATTGATTGAATGGTGTTTTACACCGATTTCAACATCATTTCATTCATATTACGGTGACACTTCATCAATTGTTCTGGGTTTTACCAGTACTAGGCTAGGGCTCTGAAGTGTCTTGCCCAAGAACACTCCCATGAAAAACACAGTGGATCAAGTGAGGCTTGAACCCGGGGCCTCCAGGTCACAAGTCCTACACTTTACCACTGAGCCATGCAGGACCCCTAAAAGTTGATGGAAAGTAATAGGTATACAATATGTTATTTATATTGCAGAACTGTGAAGAAAACCCTTGAGATCATGGTTTCTTGGCTGCATTCCTACGTACAAATGTCTTCAGATACAGTGATGGCTGATGTTACACATCATGGACCTTTCTACTGTGTGTGTCAGACTGTGTTTTATGTTTTCTCCTTCAGACAGAAAGAATTGCTTAATTCAAAGAAAGGTAATTCATTGGCTGCTTTTTGAGTATTTTTCTTTCCCATAATTTCATCTCTCTGTCTGTTGGGACTGGATGATGACTGCTCCATGTCTAGTTGAGTAATACACAAAGTTGTACTTTAACCTAAGAACAGTTCACTGCTTTATGCAGGATTAGGAAAAATAGAGAAAAAAAATGGTACTCTCTTACATGAGTTATATCACTAGCTTTGATAGCACTGCCTTCATTGAAATTGATACCAGGTATAATTTTCTGGCTTTAATCATGGTTATTATATGTACAAAATAATATTTTCTTCATTGGTTAAATGGACAGGAATTTTTTTTTAAACTCTTAAAACTGCTGCTGTGAAATTCCTTGTCACCAGAAGAAAAAAAGAGAAAAAGACAACCAAAATCTCAAAGGAGGGAACAAACCAGCCACACTTAGTTAAAATGTTGCTTTCTTTTACTTGCAGGTTTGAAATGGGCTGAGACTTTACAGTTGCAACATCTAGTTCAGAGTCGATTAAATCCCTTGAAAGTTTGTTTACCAATCGTAGTGAAAACATTTGCTTCTATAGTAAGGTATTGGAAACATGATAGATATTTATGATGTCTTCCAAAATTTAGAGTTGGAATATTTTTCTTACTTATGTCATAAATTCTAAGTAAAAAGCGTTGCAAAGTTCTTCGTGTGTGTCAAAAGCAAAGTTCTTTGTGTGTGTCAAAAATAATACTGTATGATATTATTTCCTGCCATGAACATCTTAATTTTCAAAATCTGATGGTAAATAGTATTTTAAAATGATTGTATGTAGCGTATTCTACTGTTACATTTTGGAAGATGAGACCAGCTGTATTTTAAAAATTTCTTTTTATACATATATTAACAATCAAATTTAGTTTGAGGGCTTTGTATATTCATTATGTATATTCCTGACTATTATAGGCAACACCAGCTAGTTTTCTGTGACCATATTATACAACAGAACAAAAGATCTCTCTCGCTGATGGTTGGTAGAGGTTATCAAGTTTTAGATGCACATTTTCCTTTTGATCCCTATCTCTTGGACAAGTAAGTTGTTGGTTTGTTTTAATGTACAGTTAAAGTGAGATACTTCTATTTTTTAAAGCTTCAGGATTTCAGTAACCCATTTGTTTCTATTTTTCATACATTAAGTACACTTGGTGAAAAAAATAAAACTACCTTCTAGTCATTTCTGTGTATAAAAGGTAGTGCATTCAAAGCTGTTTATTGTATGGGGAACCCTAAAGCGATACATATCTTTTTGCTGTTTTTTGTGTGAAAATTAATCCACAGGATGATATATGTGTAGGTACATACTGACTTTGACACTTTACCAATCAATCCCAAGTTTTAATGACCCTGAGGAATGAGGTTTAAGAAAACGTGATGGGAAAAGGATAAAATGCTGATAGCCAGCATTTTATCCTTCTCCAACAATGTTTTGTACCCTTTCAAAGCAAATTTCTCTGTCTGATTCAAATTTCATTTTTTTTTTGTTTTTTTTCTGCAAATGCTTTCAGTTTGAACAAGTCTGAAATTAGTTGTATGATAATGAGTGAGGTAGAGAAGCCAACTCAAACATTTACAACCAAAATTGTTATAATTTGAAGGGAAAAAATATCTGAATTTTCCCTCTGACCTTTACCTAAGTAAACATTCAGCAATTCAAATATACATTAAGCAGATTCGTTGTAACAGTTAATAGAAATTAGTGCAGCAGCAGATCTGATTTATCATTTAACTCTTTACCAAACAATAAAATTAAAGACTTTTACACATTGAAAGCATTTCCAGATGAGAAAGTCATAGTAATTTAGAAAATTATTTCTGACTTTGAAGTGGTAGAAAACATTGTCGAAAAATAGAGAAAATGCTGGTTACCAGCATTTTCTGCTTTTCTGACAATGTTTTCACAAGTCCTCTTCTTTAGGGTCTCTAAAATTCAGCATTGTTTTGGAAAGGGTTAAGCAATCAGAACAGCTGCTGCTGCATTGTGTTGTTCATAATGATATTACTCAATTAATATTTGCTTACATTTATTGCTCTGTAACACGGAGCCATACAATCCAAACTTTTATTGACCTTATGGAAGAAGGTTTTGAAAACATGGTGGGAAAAGGAGAAAATGCCGGTTACCAGCATTTTATTCTGTCCCATCATGTACATGTATTCTGTGCTATGAGAGACATATTTCGTGTTTTGAGTAACATTCAATTTGTCATCTGCAAATGCTTTCATTTGGACAAAGCTAAATCTTTTGCATTTTTTCCTTTTCCCATGATGTTTTCTACTCTTTTAAGGACAAATCTACCTGTAGAGCAATATTAAATTTGTAGGATGATGTTTTCAATTTGAACCAGTCTAAAATTTTGTCGTTTGGTAAAGAGTAAAATAGTTAGACTGCACTGTCAGCTATCTTTTGCATCAGTGTGGAAAAGAAAGTCTTTATATTGTAATGGTTTGGTCTTGTTACTGCTCAAAAATGTCTGTTTAATGTGTTCTGTACTTTGAGAATAACCTGTTAACCCCTTTTACAATCCCATGTTATAACAACCCTGATGAAAGCTTTTAGGGAAAAACTTATAGTGATGTTTTGGACTCGTGTTACAGATGCTGTACATGCAAGATCAGATGTCATGGTCTGGGCTGTCTGATATGGATCTATGCCATCTGTCTTAGCTTATTATACTGCCTGTGGGGGTTGTGAGTGTTTGAATAATAAGGATAATTTTTTTGTTTTCCAGGTCATCGCTTTACATAAAGTCGAACTATAGAACCTATGATAAAAGTCTGTTAGTCGAAGAAAGTGACTCTTCAGATGTAAGTCAGTTTTTATAGCCAATGAATATCCTTTTGAAAGGTTCCATTCTTGCAAATGATAAGTTGTTTACACTGCAAGAAAATGGTACTGATACATGCAAACCATGCTCTGGCTAATGGGGGTTTTAACTCTTTACCACATGACAAAATTATAAGCTCTCCCATATTGGAAGCCTTTGCAGACAACACAAAATTTGCCTTGAATAAGAGGGGTGGTCTTTGAATGTCAAGAAAACATTGTGTAAAAAGGAGAAAATGCTGGTTACCAGCTTTTCAGAAGCCTTCTTCCCCACGGTTGTTAGACTGGGGATTGTGTTGCAAAGGGTTGATGCATCTCCCTGGTGCATCATACCAAGCAAGTCATCACAAGTTTATGGATCCATAAAATCAATTTTGTCTAAGGATCGACTGGATCTGGAGGTAGAATGGTCCTTTGACAAACTAAAGAAAACTGTCTAGTAACAAAAAGTATTGACCCATGTCAGCCTGTGCGGACTGTGCAGGCTGACTGGGTCAATACTTTTTGCAGATGCATTAAGCCTCTTTTTCACAGAGCATAGTTCAACTAAGGAAATGTTTTTTCTTCACAATACCCTTCCTGACAGAAATTTGCAGCAAATTGCCTAGAAGATTCTTTTTTAAATGTGGATAATCAACATGAATCAAGCTTTAACTCTTTAAGAAACAGTACAGCTCTAAGGGAGAAGGCTTTTGAAAACATTCCAAGAATGGAAAAAAAATGCTGGTTGCCAGCATTGTCTCCTTTTCCTTACTCTTTGGAAGATAAATCCCACCATTTGGGCTCCATTTGATAAATCCCACGATTTGGGCTCCATTTGATAAATCCCACCATTTGGGCTCCATTTGATTTGCTGTCAGCCAGTCTTTCAAGGAGGACATGTCTGAAATTCTGGTGTTTTGAAAAGAGTTAATTAGGAGAAATTGCTCAATATATGTGGTCTGCCCTTGGATGAAAAACTAGTAGTTTGCAAGTAGTAAAGTGCAAATAGAATTTTTGTTGATAATAGTGGTGAATGCAACACAGATCATGAACTGTAACTCTGTTGATGAAGTCACAAAGATGACACTCTTTTTTAATGGGAATTAGGTTATATTATCTGTATACTTGCTTGTTTGGGGCTCCATGCAAAGCTCATATGGCAGAAAAATCTAGTTTATGTGTATTTAAGACCAAATAAAGTTAACAGACATCAAGATTGCAAAGAAAATTGTCTATCAAAAAGAATTTGTAGTAAGATCTTTTGATAGACTGCTGAAATGTTCAGATTGTTTTCTTATAAGCTAGACCAGAAGGTAAGATTTTACCCTTTAGCATGATTTTTTTAAACCCTAGGAGTAAAGCTCTGAAAACAATGTGAGAAAAGAAGTGCTATTACCAGCATTTTCTCGCATTTATCCACTATAATATAATTTTCATCATTTGAGGCACATTTGATTAGTCACCTTTTTAGGCTTTTAGAACAGTTGAGTCTCAAGTTCATTTGTGAGGTCAAGGGTAGTGAATTTTGTGTAATATTCTGTGAAAAGGAGGTTTAATGCATCTGCATAAAGTTCTGACCCACATCAACCTGCACATTTCACTCAAGCTGACGTAGGTTGAAACTTTTTGCTATTGATATGAGCCATGCTCTTTGAAAAGGGGGCTTAATTCATCCCCTTGATGCATCATATCAAGCTAGACATTACATAACTAAGGATCCATAAAATTCGTTAAGTCTAACAACCAGCTGTATTACAAGGTAGAGTGGTCCCTTGACACACATAGAATTGATCAATATGGAAAAGTTTTGGCCCAGGTCAGCCTGCGCAGACTATGCAGGCTGACTGGGGTCGATACTTTTCGCAGATGCATTAAGCCCACTTTTCACAAAAACATGGCTCATATAATATTTTCTTCTAGTCAAAAGACCATACTACTCCATAATTCAGCTGTTTTTTTTTTTT
Source organism: Tridacna gigas (assembly GCA_945859785.2). Classification (NCBI taxonomy): domain Eukaryota; kingdom Metazoa; phylum Mollusca; class Bivalvia; order Cardiida; family Cardiidae; genus Tridacna; species Tridacna gigas. The sequence goes on along the minus strand of OX244030.2, from coordinate 41,179,247 downwards.
GAGAAAATGGAACCATGTTTTGCAACAACTTGTTTGGTAAAATGTACAGTATTAGGTAGATTCCCATAGCTTTGTTTGTATACCTATTCATTCTCTCAGTGCACCCTCACCAGTGCCTTCTTTCATTGGAATGTACCTAGAAATGAGCAATGCTCTGTGGAAAGGGAACTTGATGCATCTGCAAAAGAGTATCTGGCAAAGAAGCCAGGCTATTAGGATTGGGGATCAGACTTCATGTTGTATGCCGAATGATCATAGATCTAACCTGTCCGTTTAAGCAGCTACAGCAGGTTTAAGTAAGCAGAGGGATGGAAGTAATACTACTGTATCTGCAATTTTCCATGATGTATATACAGAGCACTCCACACAGGCTGACAATGTTGAAACTTTTTGCTTTTGATCAACTTTCTGCATGTCTTGGGAACATTCTTTCTCTTGGTTCTGTCAGTTGTTATACAAAGTGGATTTTATTGATCCAGAATTGTGTGATGATTTGCTTGGTATAGTGGGGATATGCATTAAGTCCCATTTTGCTAGAGCATGGCTCAAATGTTTTTATATCATCTCTCGGTTCATCTTCTTAGTTTTATTTTATTTTCCTTTATTTTTCACTTATTTTAAAAGGATGATGATGATGACATAATTACTAGTGAAACCATGGCAACAAGTCATACAGATTCAGGCGCCATTACACCAAACAGCCTTGCAGAAAGATCTATGTTGGACATTATGGGATATGGAACTTCACCTGGTTTTTCACAGATGAAATATGAAACTTGAAATGAAAATTAGTGTAAGTTATTCAGATCTGATGGACACAAAGATAAAGAAGAACATGTTGGCAGAGAGTTCAGAATAAGAAAAAGGTGGTGATTTAAGAATTACCCTTTAAAAAAAGGAAACATATGGATGTGTTTATGCCTGTATTAGGCCCCTATTTGTTCAGTGGTTATGTGATTTGTAATTAGGAAATCCCAGTTTGATCCCTGCTGGTAACGAGTCATGTTGGAGTATCCATGTGCAATTCACTTAACTGCTCCAACCTAGTACCAGTGAAAACCTGGAAAACCATGATTTTACTGAGCTGTTGCTGTGATATTACTAATTCAACTCTGAAATGGCTGTAAACATCATTCAGACAAACAGGCTGCAAAGATTTGTGTAAGGGCTTTTGTGTGTTAATGAAGGAAATGACTCATTTTAAGAGAATTAGGTTTATTACTTATATTTCTTGTATATAATCTAACCTTGTACAAGATAATTTTAGACCAACTTAAAATTGGTACCAATGACAGAATTTATCAATTTGTATAGAAAAGGGAGGAGAAACATGGAGGAAAAAGGATTATTTGCCTGTTCCCACAATGTTTCAAAACCTTTCTACTGCTAGGGGACCCTTATTTTATTAATGGTGGATTATGCAGCAGAGGTATAGTCTTCTCGTATGCCGATTGTGATAGCTTGTTCCTGTTCATTGTCAAACAGGTAAAACATGGGGGGAAACATTGTTTGTCATCAAATTCAGTGACACATTTTTGAAGATATTTTCATGTATACACATATTTGTCCTTCATTTGAAGTCTTTCGTACTGTTGAACTGTCTGGAAATATTATTACTTGTGATTGTTATGTAAATCTCCATTAGAATAAAATTGTTCCTAGGTACAAGTTCTATTTCAATTCTAATTAGTTTACCCTATACCACATAATACCAAGTTTTAATGACTCTGAGACAGCATGCTTTTCAAAACATTGTGGGAAAAGGAGAAAATGCTTTTTTCCCTTTCCCGCTTTGTTTTCTACTCGATCAAAGACAAATTGCACCATTTCAGTCACATGTGATTTCCCAGGCTGCTTAATTAGAGCTTTTTCTACTTTTTGTTGCATCATTTTGGAGTCGATCGCACAATGGATGAATGAAAATGCCCTGGTGAACGTAAAAGTACGATATTGTAGCTTGGCATATTATTTTTCAAATGCTGCTCTGGTTTGGAATATAGTGCTCAGTACTGTGTTCTCAAACCTATTGCCCTCTATCGCACAAATTACACCAGCTAAATTTCCATGTAAACTGTATGGGCAATCATACGGAAATGTAGACTCGTAAGTTCTGAGAAAGAAAAATACTAGTTATCAGGTCATGTGGCTAGTATGGGCATACTTAACCAAAAGTAGATCAAAATATTCTTGTCGAGAACTAGAAGATGGATTGCCATTGAAACACGAATAAATATTTGAGCCATCCTTTGTGAAAAGGAGGCTTAATGCACCTGAGAAAAGTATCGACCAAGGTCAGTCTGCGCAGTCAGCACAGGCTGACCTGGACCGACACTTTTAGCTAATGGTCAAATTTCTGTATGTCCAAGGACCAGTCTACCTCATGATTCAGTCGGTTGTTAGACAACGTGGATTTTATGGATCCCTTATTACTGTGATTTCTTGCTTAGTACAATGCATCACGAATATGCATTCAATTTCCTTGCAACAGAACACGGCTCATTTATAAATGATATCGACACCCGTGTTCAACAACCATTCAAAGTTGCATTCTTAGTTATTCTAGATGTATTAAGTAATGCAATGTCTGATTGGCTAAAGCATTTGGTTTAGCTAATCAGAAATTAATTTCGTTACGTTTGAATAAAAATATCATCAGGATACGACTAAGAATGCTATTGGTAGTTTAGCCAATCAGAAGTTGTGTTACTTTCAAATTTAGAAAATTCTTCAGCATAAGACTAAGAATATTCTTAAGAATGGTTGATGAATACGGACCCAGGAGTACTACCATTGTTGTTCAAATGACGACCATGTGTCTGCTTAGGCCCGGGAAAAGGAGTGGGACGGTTTATCTGTCTTTAGCATAGACTGATTTTTGGTAATGCAGCATCATAGAGAATTCAATGTAAGCTGCTGAGATTTCGTGCGAGCTGTTTGACCACGTATCAAAGAAATCCCATCCTTGGACAGCTCTTAAAAGAAGGGCTTTGCAAACGTGATTGGGAAAAGGGGAAAATGATGGTAACCAGCATTTTCTTTTCCCACAATGTTTTCTGTCATTTCTATGACAAATACCGTCATTTTAGCCTTGCTTTAGTTGTCGTCTGCAAACTCAGTTAATCTGGACAAGTTCAGTATAATTTTTGTCATGTTGTAAAGAGTTCAGTTAATAGATGAGACGGTCATTTCTAAAGGTCCTACAGTTGTGAAAGTTTTTAGCTCACCTGAGCACGAGATCAGCTTTTGTGATCGTTCTTTGTCCGGCGTCCGTCGTGCGGTCGTCTACATTTACTTTGTATGCACTCTAGAGGCCACATTTTCACTCGGACACTGGTGAAATTTGGTCAGAATGTTTGTCTTGATAAAATCTTGTAGAAGTTCGAAATTGGGTCATGTGGGGTCAAAAAGTAGGTCACTGGGCCAAATCTTAGAAACTTTGTGTGCACTCCAGGGCCACATTTTCTACTTATACACTTGAAACTTGGTCAGAATGTATGTCTTGATGAAATCTCGGACAAGTTCGAAAATGGGTCATGTTGGGTCAAAAAGTAGGTCAGTGGGCCAGATCTTAGAAAAACCCTTTGTGCACTATAGAGGCTACATTTTCAGCTTGATACTAATGAAACTTGGTCAGAATGTTTGTCTTGATGAAGTCTCGGACAACTTGGAAATTAGGTCATGTTGGGTCAAAAAGTAGGTGACAGGGCTAAATCTTACAAAAACCTTGTGTACATTCCAGAGGCTACATTTTGAGCCTGATACTAATGAAACTTGGCCAGATTGTTTGTCTTGATGATATCTCAGACAAGTTTGAAATAGGGTTATGTCAGGTGAAAAAGTAGGCCACTGAGCCAAACCTTGTATGCACTCTAGAGGCAACATTTTCAGCCTGATACTCATGAAACTGGACCAGAATCTTTGACATGATGATATCTCGGACAAGCTGGAAACTGGGTCATGTTGGGTCAAAAAGTAGGTCATGGGCCAAATCTTGGAAAAACTTTGTGTGCACTCTCGAGGCTACCTTTTAAGTCAGATACTCTTAAAAATTTGTTAGAATCTTTATCTTTACGCTGTCTTCGACAGGTTCGAAATAGGGCCATATTTGGTAAAAAAAGTAGGTCACTGGGTCAAATCTTAAAAAAAAACCTTGTGTGCACTCTCGAAGTCACATTTTCAGCCTGGTACTCTTGAAACTTGGTCAGAATCTTTGACCTGATGATATCTCGGGTCACATCGGATTAAAAAGTAAGTCACCGGGCCAAATCTTAGAAAAACCTTGTGTGCACTCTAGAATCACATTTTCTGCCTGATACTCATGAAACCTGGTCAGAATGTTTGTCTTGATGATATCTTGGACAATTTGGAAATTGGGCCATGTCGAGTCAAAAAGTAGGTCAGTTACACTCATCTGTTTTACATCATGTAAGCCAGGATAGCCTCAGCGTTATCAACCGTTGATGACTTTACTCAGATGAGCGATTTTGGCCAATGGCCCTCTTGTTTGTCATTATGATTTCCGTGGCTCAGTGGTCGAGGCTATAAATTTGTCATCTAGTATTCCTTGGTTCAAGTATACTTGCAGTGCTGATCGCGTGTGAATGTCTTGGATGGGGGTACTGTAGAGCATAGGTACCGCGATATCTGAAGTATTATTGAAAGCCGCGCAAAGTACCATTCAATCTGGGTCCGTATTCACCAACCATTCTTAAGAACATTCTTGGTCTTGTTCTTCAAAATTTTCCAAATTTGAAAGTAACACACCTTCTGATTGGCTAAACCATATGGTTTAGCCAATCAGAAGTTGTGTTACTTTCAAACTTGGAAAATCTTGAAGAATAAGTCTAAGAACGTTCTTAAGAATGGTTGGTGAATACGGACCCTGTTCACCTTTGTGATACGTGATCCATTACAAGGACAAACAGAAACTGACGTTTAGCAACGTGAATGAAATCAATATGTTTGTGGTGTTATCATCAATATTTTCTCCAGGGGAAATAGCAAGTCACAGAATGTTTCCATTACCCTGAATGCCGCTAGATAAATCAACCTTTTCTGTCACCTGGAAAGACCGAGATGTTTGTAAGTTAATGGCTCCTTTGGTGAGAATATCTCGCATAGAACCGTGCTATGAGGACGGGGGATCAGACTGCAGGTTATATGCCATTTGATCTTGCATCTACCTTGTCTGCTTAGTAGGGTTCACTACGCAGAGGGATAGAAGTAATACTACCGTATCTGATTTTCCATGATATATACAGAGTCGTTCATTACCCTTTACCAAACTGTAAATTTTCAGACTTGACGAAATTGAAAATACTTTCCGACATCAGTGTAAATGTGTTTCCAGTGATTGGACCTGTATTTGAAAGGGTGGAAAATGTGGTAAAACGAGAAAATGCTGGTTACCAGCATTTTCTCGTTCTACCACAATGTTTTCAATAGTTTTTTTTTTCAGTGTTGCTCAAACGGGATTGTTTGATACTTTTAATTACCAAGGAATGTCTAAAATAAATTCCTCTTGAAATAAATTTATAGGCGACCCCGAAAACATAGTTGATAATCTGTATGAATCAAGTTTAGTTCTAGAGTACATGTCAAAAAAAAGAGTGGTAAATGGAGGAATTGTTCCTCAGTATTAGATCCTGCAGGAGCCACAATGTTTCTGATCTGCTGATAGACATAAAAAATATTGATAACGAGTATATGAACAGATACAATAAGGTTTGAAAATCATTCTCTAATCTGGTTATGAACCAGAAGCGTTTTTCCGACATAGAATTCGCTGAATTCTTTGTTCGTTTCTTTGGTGTTTAACGCCGCTTTTAGCATTACTTAAGTTATATCGCGGCAACCATTGCACATAATCCATGCTTTCCTGTAGATTCTTATACTAGTTCTTCGCACAATGTTCTTCCCAAGCCACTGCATGCTTTCCCACATAAATGTCGTCGAAACAATGATCATTATCCGTGAGAGAGGAATGAATCCTGTCGCAGTGACTGTCATTGAATTCTCTGAAAGCAATACCATTCTCCATTCAGAATAGAAAAATGTAAATGAGCCATGCTCTGTGAAAAGGGGGCTAAATGCATCTACGAAAAGTATCGACCTAGGTCAGCCTGCGCAGTCCGCGCAGGCTGACCCAGGTCGAAACTTTTCGCATTCGTCAATTTTCTGTTTGTCCAAGGACCAGTCTACCTCATAGTTCAGTCGGTTTCTTAAAAAAAGAAAGTGGCTATTATGGCTTGATAGGTACAGTGCATCACGGGGGAGATGCTTTACGACGATGCGTTAAGCTCCCTTTTCACAGAGCAGGGCTTAAATGGTAAAGCCTCAATAAATGAATAAGTAAACAGTCAGGCTTAGCTCTTTCACGACCAACTCCTGAAATTCTACCTTGTTTTCAGAAGTCTAAAAGTAGATTTTCCCTACTATTGATGATTTCGGTCATAGCTTAGTATCAGGTAGCGAATGGTGTAGATCCAAGATCAGACTGCATGTTCTGTGCAGTTTGATCTTGATCTACACTGTTTGCAATAGCTTCTGAAATCGTCATAGGCAACGAAAGAGTTAATTGCTCTGTGACCTGACGTCGATAATTTCTTTTATGTAGTTAGAATGGGATAGCGTTCTAAATTGTGATGACTTGTTTCGTGTTGCTATCCGTAGATTTTAAAGATCAATGCGGAGTAATACAAGGTATGTTATTATTTTTTATATATATCGTATGAATATCGTATCATCAACCTACTCCATAACCTGCTAAATAGATGGATTTTTTTTCAATGCTAATTGGGCTAGAAGAACGCACAAAATATCGGATATTGAAATTTCAGAATCAGACTTGTAACACAGTTGTGCAGTCTGAGTTTGACCTACACTCGCTTCCAAATTGCCTAACGTCGGCTCAATATTTGATGTCTCAGATTATGTATTTATGTATATCAGAAATTGTAACTTTATACATAATGATACATAATTTGAGATGAACAACCAATATGAGACTGCATGGAAGGTAGAATCTGATCTCGGTTTTTTCCTCAAACCAATATAGGCCTACATGTGAAAATAAAAAGATAAATATTCTTTTTTTCGAGACTTCACTTGCTGTATTTAAACGTTGGCTTTAATTAAATAACTCACTTTAGGCGAAAACGGGGGCATTTGTGGATGGCATAGATCAACATCAGACTGCACAAAACGTGCGGACCTATAGATTCTTAAAAAGGTCGTTAGAAAAGATCCATGTAAAAACGGTTGGCTTTACGGTTGCCTGTCGACCAAGAAAAAGAAGGTTTGACCTTTATGGATGACCTTATGGCCTTGCTTTCCTTTCTGATATGCTTAAATCTTTTTCTAGGATTGGTCAGCTCGAGAACAATTAGCCAACGGATATTTATGTCAATATTGCCTTTTTTAACCTTTCACTTCCTGAAACAAACTTACTTCGGTCAGCTTTAGTAGCATCCCTGTGAACCAAGAGTAAGACCTATTGGGCACGAAATAGCGTTGGACACATGAGTACATGTTAAGGGCAGTTTTTTTCATTAGTCACAACGTTTTCATTTGAAAGTGTTCTGCTGAAAAACGCAATAAAATTCTTATGTAGGTGGGAGTCTTAACCCTTATGCTGCTTTGTACATCTTATTGGACTTTTAAGAACAATGTGGATTAACACCAGACTTCACACTGCGTGCTGTCTGATCTTTAATCTATACTGTCCGATACAGTGAGAGTTTTCCAGAAAAAAAGAACACTGAAATCGCACGGTTTGGGTTTGTTATGTTGGCTGCAAATTTGCATTTAACCCTTTACCGCACAATCCCGAGTTTTAACGACCCTGAAAAGAAAGCCGTTTGAAAAGATTAGGGGGAAAAAGAGTAAATGCTTATGACCAGCATTTTTTTCCTCTTTTCACGACGTGTTCTACCCTTTTCTATAATTTGATTTACAATTAATTTGTCGTCTGCAAATGCTTTCAAAATGGACTAACCTAGAAGTTGTCATCTGGTAGGCCGAGAGGTAATTTGTTTATTGCAGTGAAAGGGGTTAGTACGAAGCAGTATTATAACGAATCAGTCGTAGTCAGTCTTTGTAGTCATTGGTTTTAATTGTCACGTGAAAATATAGATTTTCTAATGGACTGACACATCAATAATTTATTTACCATTCTCCGTTTAAATTTTAGACAAGTCCAAAATCAAAGCAATTGCAGACGGGAAAAAATACCTAACTCAAAAATTGAAACTTGTTTTGGGGAGGGAGGAAAATATTGTGGGAAAATGAGAAACTACTGGTTACCAGCATTTTCTCCTTTTCCCGCATTGTTTTCAAAGGCCTTTTTACTCACGGTTGTTTCAACTCGGGATTGTAGGGTAAAGGGTTAAAACATTACCTCCCGCGGACAACCTTTTTCGTCTTGAAACAGGCCATCTTTGAAAACGTTGTGGCAAAAGGAGGAATTGCCATTTCTTCTCTTACCACAGTGTTTTCAAGTGTATTCATGTAGCTAACCTCAATCCATATTAATAATTCGCACTTTACAAGGATGTTATCAAAGTCATCTACTACTAGTTCTTTTCAGGAGGTAAAGGCGCCGAATGGCCAGAAATAAGATCAAAATAATTGCAATTGAAAGGTTGATCCTGTCCAGCCTGTCTTGGCAAAGCTGACAGTGCAGGTCAAAGATCAGACTGCACAATTTGTGCAGTCCGATCTTTGATGAGCACTGACCACAAAGGCAACTGTGGTAGTAAAAGTGCTTTAAGAGTTGGTAAACAAAATGCATGTATTATGTATACCGTTTTTCAATCAACAGATAAAAAGCGATCGTTGCAATCTCAAGGTTATTCATGGTTGGAATGCCGTGCAAGGTACGTATGTACTGCACGTTTAGTGTAGTCTGTTCTTGAATCTACCCTGTTCGCTAAAACGCTCAAGTTTCATCTCAGCATCCTAAGGATTATAAAAGCGTGCATTGCTATTGAATAAAACGAGGGGGATCAATAAGACCATTGAATTCTCTCTGATTGATGACATCGTATCGTTTTTTAAAAGATTTTGACCACCTGGGAGAACAATAATTACTGCTTACCCAGCGTAAAGCCGGAAAAGTAATGATAGAAGACGTGCCATCATGGTCGCACAGGTATTTTTTGTCTGTCTGTCCGTCCGTCCGCCCGTCCGTCCGTCTCTCTCTCTCTCTCTCTCTCTCTCTGTGAATTATAGTGGAATAATAAAACAGAATCGATGACTGTATCCTTTAAATTATTTTTACTTACCTGTGATAAGATTGCTGATTAGTTTGTTTTCAAAGGTAAGTATACCAAAGTCGTAAGCAAATATGGTGATAAACTATTCATTAGACGACAAAACTTTGGACTCCGCCAAATTGAAAGCAGTTGCAGACGACAAACTAAATGTGGCTTTAATGGTGATTTCTGTCTTTGTTAGAGTAGAAAACATTTTATCCAACTGGGACAATTTAAAACTTTATTCACCAAGTGTTTCTAATAGCCTATAAATGAAAATCATTATACCTGACCTAAATTCTGAATCTAGCAACGCGACTGCCTTACAATGAACGAAATTCAAACAGACGACTTGTCTTGATATCTAGAATTGCAAAATCATTTGAGCCATGTTCTGAGAAAAAGGGGCTTAATGCACCTGCAAAAAGTATCGACCCATGTCAGCCTGCACAGTCGGCACAGCCTGACTTCGGTCGAAATATTTTGCTATTGGTCAATTTTTCCGCATGTCCTAGGATCATTCTCCAGATTCAGCCGAATGTTAGACAAAATGGATGTTATGAATCCATAATTAGGTGATGACTTACTTGAATAATCGATCACGGGGAACATTTAGCCTCCTTTTGTCAAAGCATGGCTAATTTAGAATGTATGTGAATAGAGACCAATAGAAAGAGATCTTGACCTAAAAAAAAGGGAAACCGATGCAGGTCAAAAGATTGCTCCCTTTGTCACAAATGTTTGAGAAGTCAAGCGCTATTCTTGTGAACTTTTAAATGATTATTCACTAGAAATAGAAGTTTGCACTATGCATCCTGGCGTGAAACTACTAGTATGTGTTTCAATCATAAATCCATGTCTTTAATTTGAACTGCCACAGATTTGGTTTGAACATATGAGCTACGCTCTGGCAAAAGGGACTTAATGCATCTCCGTGTTACATTATACCAAGCAAGTCATTACATAATTGTGAATCCATAAAGTCCATTTTGTAGAACAACCGACTGAATTATGAGGTAGAATTGTCCTTGGACATGCAGAAAATTGACCACTAGCGAAAAGTTTCGGCTCAGGTCAGCCTGCGCGGACTGCGCAGGCTGACCTGGGTCGATACGTTTCGCAAATGCATTAAGCCCCCTTTTCACAGAGCATAGCTCCTATGTTTGCAGTGCTTTCTGAAATAGACATTTTGAATTTACTAACAATGTCATGCACTTCAAAAGTTTTATAGTTTGCATCGGTCGTTGATGACAAAAAGAAATGCTCGACGCTCTGGCAAAAGGGGGGTCCAGTGTATCTCCGTGATGAATTGTACAGAGCAAGTTATCAGATAATTATGGATCTATAAATCCAATTTGTCTAACAACCAACTAAATCAAGAGGTAGAATGGTCGTTGGACACGATCAACATTCGCCTATAGCAAAACGTTTCGACTGCGCAGACTGACCTGAATCGATACTTACTGCAGATGCATTAAACCCCCTTTTACAGAGTATGGCTCAAATAAATGATCCCAGCAGAATGCTAGTCAGTGTAGCGTGAAAAGTTGGTTTGAGTCCACCATATCAAGAGTCGGCTTTTGTCATGATATAAATTATTGATGAAAACGAACGTTTTTTTTTTAATGAAAAGTTATTTCTCATTTCCCCAAGTGGTTTAATTGACAATGTACTTTAAAACTAAAACGTTTTACACGATGGCTACCTGGTTCGTAAAATTTATATTCTGCACGCTGGAACCAAATTAGAAAACTAGTAGAAATTCCAAAGGGTACAAAGAACAAATTTTACAATTAATTCAGACAGGGTAGTTTATCTTGGATCAGCAGTTTCGGATATATTTCGAAGTGAGAACATTTAGGCGATCGTCTCATTTTCAATAACATTCAAGTTAACAGACAGCCAGCCAGCCAGCCAGACAGACAGACCAGATCTGTTAATTTTGAAACATTTTTCCCTGCAGGTTTTTCTTTTTTTTTTTAAGCAGAGAACCTTTTGAAAATATTAAAGTCATGAGCAACTTATCATTTTGTCATTATTCGTTGCCGCTTTTATACTGATACATGTGAACCATGCTCTGGCAAAAGGGGGCTTAATGCATCTCCGTGATGCATGATACCAAGCAAGTCATGGCAGTATTATACATCCCTAAAATACGATTAGTATAACAACCTGCTGAATCATGAGGTACACTGGTCCTTTGACATGCAGAAAATTTACCAGATGCAAAAAGTTTCGACCTGGGTCGATACTTTTTGCAAATGCATCAAGCCTCCTTTTCACAGAGTTTGGCTTATGTCTTAAATGTTCATGTTCATGATAATTATCAAGATGAGAAAAGGATGCTTAAAAGTTGTCTTCTACAAATTTATTTCAAAAACATATACGCCGGTGATTTGAATTTCAGGCATATTAACCAAGGCCACATTGAGACACATTTACACCTGTATTCATCAAATAGCCCCTGTAACACTGACATGTGAACGCAAGGCACATCCTACAGATGGGTCAAGAACAGGACAATATAAGCTGGCGTTGCTGCAGAATCAGAAGCTGGTTTCTGTCCTCCATCCGGGAAGCACGTGTACACGAAGGTCTGGGTGCAGTTGGAGTGTTTATTGGAGTTGGCCTCCTTTGTATTGGAATCGTCTTTACCGTGGTTAAACATGAAGAGAAAAATTCTGACGGCTTTTCATCGTTCAGGTTTACCGGCCCTGTGCTTATTGCAGTATCTTTCGTCTGCATAATCGGCGGATATCTACTTAGTAACAGTGGTAACTTAACGAGAATATGGACTTATGTGAGAAAACGAAAACAATTCCCATATATAGATTACGATCATTACTATAAAAACGACGTCAACAGAAACCTTTTGTCTGTGGTTTGCTTTAAACTCATGAAAACGTTTTTTCGACTAAGGGAAGGGAGACAACTTTCTGAATCTGCAGAGTTTTCAGGAGAAAGTAGGTCATCAGTGATGACGTCAGAGCTGTCAAATTCTAACATTGTCTGCGAAACGGAGTCAAATGCGCAGATGTGTAGAAGACGTAAATCTTTTGACGTCAAAATGCCGTCCCGGCGATCTCATTCAATGCCTTTAATTAATCCATCTTTGCGTAATTTTAAAGTTTCACCAGCAACATCGGGCTCTTTAAGTGACAGCTCTTGTGATATCCAACACGAAGATTCATTCGAACAAGAATGTGTTGTTTAGATATATCGCTGTGATAAAGTTTTTTTCTCTGTATTGTTCAGTTATATTATTTTATTTATTTGCTTGGGTATAGCAGATTTTTCTCTGTATTGTTCAGTTATATTATTTTATTTATTTGCTTGGGTATAGCAGATGATTTTCTTAATCATTTAAAAATATGATTGAAATAAGTGCCAGAGACAGTCATAGACTGTAGTCAAATATCTATGAGGCAGAAGTGTTTTGGAGGTCCAAAGATGGTTAAAAAAACCCACGCATAATTCCTTTCTTACTGTTTAACCCTTTACCAGACGACAAAATTTTAGCCTTGTCCAAACTGAAAGCATTTGCAGACGAAAATTTCAATGTGGCTCAAATGGTGCATTTTTTCTTTGATAGGGTAAAAAACATTGTGGGAAAAGAAGAAAATGTTTGTTACCAGCATTTTCTCCTTTTCCCACAATGGTTTCAAAAGGCTTCTGTACCAGGGTCGTTAAAAAGCGGCATTGTGCGGTGAAGGCTTAAAATTGTTGCCTGGGCTTTCAATGAATTTTTTTTTCAGGATATTCTTATTTGAACTTACCTTCCTGCTGACTTGCATAGTATTAACAATGAAGAAAACATGTTACGCTAATTCAATTGTCTTTTGGCCGGAATCATATCTGGAACAGCTTATACAGGAGCCTGTATCAGAGTGTAGACCAAGATCAGAAGACACGTATGGGTACTACGATATGGGATTACACTCTCAGCCAAATGTATCCACAGGGTCTGAGGTAGACTGAAATAGCCTGCTTGTGTTACTGTGTTCTATTTTCGTTGCATGATGCTCAGGTAAGCGCCGCTAAAAAAATGGAGAATTATACTATGTTTTCTTCATCCTGTACTCACTTTCTTCATCCGTAAAACCAGAGCCACTGTTGCCTAGTAGCAACGTGTGGTGAGTTCGAATCTGGTGAGTCCGGATTGGCTAAAACTCTTTTTTAGGATTGATGAAAGTAATTGTGTCACATGTTTTATTGTTCTGTCAACGCTAAAAATACCGTCGATTTTGGTTATTTGGGAGAGCAACAAATGGCTTGGAACAATAGTTATGTGTGATCGCAGGTTGAAGAAATTCCATGGAACGCATTGATAGGTGGTTTGGCCGCCGTAACATGACTGAAATGAAAACGCCAAATAAAAACACAAAACAAATATCTAAACAGGATGTAGTGTTAGGTAAATAGAATTACATTATACAAATTGATCCATGCTCTGTGAAAATGGGGCTTAATGCATCTTCAAAAAATATAAACTCAGGCCAGCCTGTGCAATCCGCACAGGCTGACCTGGACAAAAACATTTTGCTATTGATCAATTTTCTGCATGTCCAAGGAACAGTTTACCTCATGATTCATTCTGTTGTTAGACAAAATGGCTTTTTTTTGGGAGGGGGGAAATCCATGATCATGTGATGACTTGCTTGGTATCATGCATCACGGAGATGCATTAACTCCTCTATTGCCAGAGCTTGGCTCGTATATTATGCGAGAAATCAGGCAATAATCAGAGTTATTGACATACACTCCGTTAAAAGTTGAATTGAAAATTATGCGAAAATAATCTGACTCCTGCTTACCCTTTATCAAACAACCCCGTGTCTTTACAATTTAGATGAAGTAGGCTTGTGAAATCATTGTGGGACCGGGAGAAAATGCTGATAATCAAAGTTTTCTCCTTTTCCCATAATTTCTAATTTCCTATCCTATCAGAAATCTTTAGCAACTCGATACTGACTCCGAAATTGTCGTCGTTTGGAAAGCTCAAAAAATTGTCTTTTGGTAAAGTGTGTTACTTCAGCTTTTTCTGACCGCAAAGTTTTAGACTGGTCCAGGTTACATTACGTGTGAGGACAAGTTACGTAGATGTGGCTCATTTGATGGTATTTGTCTATGAAAGGGCAGAAAAAACATTGTAAGAAAAGGAGAAAATGCTAGTTACTCTCATTTTCTTCTTTTCTTGCATTGAGTTCGAAATTATTCTTCCTCGAGGTCGTTAAAAATTGGGATTGTTTGACAAAGGCTTCACTCTGACCTTCTGCAGACGACTTTCTGCGTCCAGCACATCACCTATGAAAACGTGATAAATAGAGAAATTTGTCATTACTGCCCACTTATCCTTTTGCCACAATGTTTTCTTTGGTGATCTCGCAGCATAGGCTAATTCCTATCCATTGTTCATATCTTGACATGTTTAAAGTCGTCTGCTGAAAATTTGTTTCAGGAAGTAATGAATTGAAAATTACCATTTGTGTGATATCGAGTTACCTCCCTTTAGGTACTATCACAATCATTACTTTAGCATTTCGCTGTGTTTTTCCCCAAATAAAATGGCCATTCTAAGTGTACAAAAATATTTACAAAATACATTTCCAATGCAGTTTTAACCGTAATGGATTTCAAAACTATAAAATAATTTAGAAGAGGTCGGACGGCACATTCTGTCTTTTAAACCATTAATAAAGAGAGTGCCAAATAATAGTAGGCTGCTTTTGCCAGGATATCTTCAGCATACACGACAATAAAATAACAGGCAAGTATATTTTGCTACTACACGAGAAATACAAACTAGTTCCCTGATTGGCTAAGATTTTTTGTCTCAGCCAATCAGATGATTAGTTTTGAAACTTTAGAAATAAAGTTGAAATGGCTGGTGAATACGACCTCTGGTATTGAACAAAAGACGTTGGAGACAACAAGCGAAGCACCAACTGATGGATGGATGGATGGATGGATTGTTCGGTCGGCCGGCCGGCCGATCGAACGATAACCGAGCGAGCGACCGACCGACAAACCGGCTGATTGATTGATTGGTTGACGGACGGACGGACGGACGGATGGATGGATGCATGGATGTATGGATGGACGGACGGACGGACGGATGGATCGATTGATTGATTGGAGTTTTCCCCCCATCCAGTATTTAAGTCTAATCAAGAGGATTAACCAATTCATTACTGTTCAGACATTCCTTTGGCAGTGCCAAAGGAAACTTCTGCACGAACATTTGTCGCTACAAGGTATCGAACCAGTATTTCCCGATTAAAAATCCAACGATTTAAAATCCACTGACCCGCGGAGAAAAACAACCCAACCCAAAAAACTTCTTGTAGAGAACACGTGAATAGGTTATGGTGAATTATCATGGTAGGTGTCTAATAGAAATACTCTTAGGAACGGCATTTAACACACAAATACCGATCTTTTTTATGGAAAAGCTGAAATACGTACAGAGAACAGTCAAACGATGTCCTGAATTTTGACCGTGGTGCTGAAGTACACTCGTATAAATTGTCATGTCACGTCTAAATAAAACAAAAGACGCGTGACTTTGTTAGAGATTTTTTTCAGAGGGGGGTGGGGGGAAAGAGGGATACACGTACACTCCAAGTAGAACTCTCAAAGCACACATAGATCTGTCTAGATCTATAATATTTAGCATAAGTAACATTTTGTCGTGTGGACCTAATTAACTCTTTTAACATGCAATCCCGAGGTTTAACGAGCCTGAAAGAGAGTGCTTTTGAAAACATTATGGGAGTAGCAGAAATTGCTCGTGACTAGCATTTCCTCCATTTTCCACATTTTTTCCACCCAGTGAAAGACAGAGATCATCATTAGAGAGCTCTACATTTCAGTTGTTGTTTGCGAATGCTTTCAGAAATTCATAGTAAAAAAATTTGTCGTTTGGTAGATCTAAATAGTTTAGCGATGAACAAGATCAGAAAAAAGTAAGATCTCAATTTAAAGTTTTGACACTAAACCAATAGATAGATAATTCAATACATAGGTCGATATAAAGAAATAAATGAGTCACGCTCTTCGAAAATGGGGCTAAATGCACCTGCAGAAAGTTTCGATTCAGGCCAGTTGCACAATCCGCAAATGCTGACCTGGGTCGAAATTCTTTGCCATTGGTCAATGTTCTGCATGTCAAAGAACCAGTGTACCTCATGATTTAGTCAGTGATTACACAAAATAGATTTTATGGATCCATAATCATGGGATGACTTTCTTGATATCATGCATCACGGATATGTATTAAATCCTCTTTTGCCAGAGCAAGGCTTGAATAAATAAATAAATATCCTTTTTCTTCATATCACGGCTGAGAAGAGTTAAGAAGATCTTGTCAGATACCTTGGTAAGAAAATTATCCTTCCTAGACTGTAAAGTCGCAGAGGTACGTAAAAACAGTTGTCCCCCTTACCTACCGCAGCTTTGTTTACAGGTAACCGTTGACAACGGACTATGTAGTGCGTGTGACGTCCCGAGTTCTCTAAATAAATACTCGATAATGGATCTAATACATTTCGGCCGACTCACCCGTGTCGGAACTAACATACAACTTCTGAACATGTTATTAATAGGTGATTCCAGATCGATAATGTCAATTACTTTGTTGCTCATACAATAAAAACTGCGACACTTTCATAAAATGACCGAATTAGGACATAAACAGTTACAAGGTAGGCCTATGTATATATTACCTAAATAGATGTAGATGCAGTATATTTCCAATGTTTATATCACTTTCTTTTAAATGTTAACAACAGAGGTGAAAGAGAAAGAAAATCTATTCGACTTATCTTATTTATCGGCTTATGTACCTACTTCTTATACTTCTGGCACAATCTTGAAAGTATTCAATAGTGTAGGCTACGTAAAATTACAAAAAGGACAATATTTGTTTCTGTTTAAAAAAAAAAAAAGTTTACTGTATTGATTGGAAGGTGGCGAACTATTTAAATTTCTGCCTTGAAGTGAGTGGGTATATCTTTTGATATATAATTATACATGTAAGTTTGATGGCGACTATAAAGTGGCATTTGTTTAATTGTATTGTGCGATGACTGATTGCTGGATAGATGGAAGGATTGAACGATGGATGGATCGATGGATTGGTGGATGGACAGAAGGGAAGATGGATGAATTACTCGATGGATGGATTTCAGTCTTCGTTTCCCAGCTGTCTCGGAAGAAATTCGTGCTTGTAGAATGAAACCATCTAATGAAAGATCAATCAAGAAAATGCCAAAGAATACGAGTACACTCTCTGAGAAGTCACTCGTTTGGCTCATTTTCTCCAATAGTGACGGTTTTTAACCGTTATCCTGCTAAATAAGTTGAATTGAAACATTCATACCTACAGTAAGAACCCAAGTTTTGCTATTTCAAATGTCTGTTTTTGGGAAGATACATGTATCTCCTTATCGGACAGTGTAGATCCGAGATCAGACTGCACTGGAAAAGGTCAGCGAGTCGCGCTTAGTAGGCTAAGGAATAAACGCCCTTTGCTTTCGTTTATCAACATTCGCCGAAAAGCTCCAATATTCGGTACACGATGTACTTTGTATTCATGAACTTTTAATCGCATGGTCATAAATACCATAAGCACTTAGGTATTATCACCTAGACAGCTAAATGAGTGAATAAGATATTTTTAGACAGTCGAAAAAAAAAACTTTGTTAATATTTCCACGCTCTTTTGCATAGGACATCCCCTTCATACGTAGTTTATCAAACAATAAACATCCAAGAACAGATTTCAAGCTCTGTGCAGTCTTGTCTTGATCAAACTATCTGAAAAAGCCTACTTTGTCGGCCGTAGCTGGAGAATAATAGTGGTATCTAATCTTAATCACCATAGCTTTTGGGCAAACCACCAGTTCTCTTTTTCTCTATACTTTTCGATTTTAATCAGCAGAATTCAACATTCTGTTTCAGGAACTCTCAGCCCAGTCCCATCCATAATCGTAATGTCCGACCTCACTCGTCATATTCCGTACATTATCGTCAGTCCGCCGCATTATTTCGGGAGAAGTCGGCGGGCATGGCCAAATCACGCAGACTTTGTACATCTCCATTAAATGGTTTTATCCATCCTTCAGTTCACATTCCTTCGAAATTGTAATATCTCTGCGATAAAGATTTTTCACCTACTCACACAAATTCTACAAATTGCTCAGCATGCAAGAAATTTATTAAGTTATTGTACGTATTTTAGTATGTATGATAAGTACTTTTTTCTAGAGAATGTTTATTTTGTGAAACGTGCAGTCAGATGCAGAGACGATAAGTGCAGTAGTATAACGAATGGAAAAATTGCTTATTTTTAGCAACCTTTCAATAGAAACAAGAGTTTCGTATATCATGTAATAGAGAGGGTTGAGAAGCGCGCCTGCAGAGGAGGAAAACTATGGATTAAGTATGGCCGGAAGATGATCTAGAGTACGTTGACCCTTTTCCTGCTAAATAAATGAAATGAACGTTTCAAACCGGTAAAAACCCGAGTAATGCTATTTCGAACTTATTAAAAAAACATCTCCTTATCGGACAGTGTAGATCCAAGATCAGACTGCACGTTCTGTGCAGTCTGATCTTGACCTACACTGTCCACAAAAGGTTAATGAGTCGCGCTTAGCAGTCAAGGGGTTAACTGTTTCAGTTATTTTTTTCTAAAAATTTTGCCAGCGTTTTTTCGTCATATCGCGCTACCAATGATGACATTACAATGGAAACGAGCTTCAAAGTACAGTTTAACCAGTTCCTACAAGCGCTTTTAAAGTATGGCAATTTTGCCCACATTTTGTTAATAATCTCTGTGTGCTACATGTAGATCTGGAGACATTTGGTAGCGAGGTGTTGTTCTTGAAAATAAACTCGAAACACTAAACGATGGAGATTTAACGCGCAGAATTTTCAGGTAAACAATGGATGTGCCATGCTCTATGAAAAGGGGTTTTATGCATCTGCTAAAACCGGTCGAAACGTTTAGCTTTTGGTAAATTTACTGCATGTGCAAGGACCATTCTACCTCGGGGTCTCTTTTCACCAACCATTCTTAAGAATATTCTTGGTCTTGTTCTCTAGAATTTTCCAAATTTGAAAGTAACACATCTTCTGATTGGCTAAACCATTTGGTTTAGCCAATCAGAAGTTGTGTTACTTTCAAACTTGGAAAATCTTGAAGAATAAGTCTAAGAACGTTCTTAAGAATGGTTAGTGAAGACGGACCCAGGATTCAGTCTCTTGTTAGACAAAATGGATATCATGGATCCATAATTATGTGATGACTTGCTAGGTATAATGTATTATGGAGATCCATCAAACTCCCTTTTACCAGAGTATAGCTGATACATAAGCACTTAGCAATTAGCCTGCTGTACCGTATTTACCGCTGGACATTTTGAAGGAGCGAACTTCAGTGTGATTACGAATGGTTTTGGAAGTTTTGAAAATTAAAAAAGAAAATGTTGTTACAGTGCCGCAGAAGTAATAGAAAATAACAACGACAAGCACTCGACCTATTTTGAGACCGCTGGAAAAACGTATCACAAATGCTTTGTTACGACCGGATTTTACTTTAAATGCGCTATCTGTCATACATTCCGTGACTTCTCTCGATTAGTTTCCTTTTTCTTCTCTATTACTTCCAAGAATGTCAATACTGCTACACAAAGCCATTTTAACACCCCGTGAAAGCTGCAACACCAACGTGTTCAAGAAACCATTTCACATATCGGAATAATGTTATACCTTTTTGAAACGATTAAAAGTTTGGATCGTATTTCTTTTTTCAATAGTCATATGTTCAAAAAACAACCTTACGTGTAACTATTTTTCAAATACGTATCATGGTGAAAGGATGAGGTGATGAAAATCTATTATCAGCTATGTTTTCTCAGTGACGAGTAAATTACAACAGGCATCATTATAGGGGATTTATCCATAATTATTTGTCATTTGTGATGGAGTAATGCACGTTATAGGTTACTGTTACTCTCTCTCTCTCTCTCTCTCTATTTTATTCCTTCAAAAACGCGCACGCTTTAAATGGGCTAGATTTTTTCTCTTAAAGCTATACATGAGATTTATTTTGTAAAGACTATGCAGAGAGAGAGAGGACAGAGAGAAAGAGAGCAGCGAAATGGCGAGACACATGGAGAGGTGGCGCATGGATGGGTTGGTAGCGCATGGAAGGGAGAATTTGTTTCTCACCTGAATTCAGTACTATATTTTAAGTTTAATATTTTCCTGTTTCTGTCCGAAATTTCAGGTTGGATTAATTATCGGTCATTTTGACAACAGGAGGCTTTTTACCTTAATTGCGAGAAAACCACACAAAAAACATGGGAGAAGAGGGCGGAGGGTGCATGCATATAAAACTGATCGAATATCATGATCACAGAACGTTAATGGGACCGTGTCTCATTAGTTTTAGTCTTCCATTGTTAATACCAGGTGTCGTTCTTACTGTTGTTGGTTCCTATGGCAACGAACAGACCTTCGACAGATTCGGAGGTTGGCATATAGCAGGAATAGTGATATTATCTTTGGCGTTGATCATGTTGATCCTTGGAATAGTTCTCAAGTGTTGCTTCCGTCCAGTATTAAGTGCAGATATCGAGAAACACTTAACACCGACGTCTTCAATGATCTCCGGTAAACACAACCTTGCATATGAAAAAGATAGAATATACAGCTCAAATAATATTCTTAAAGGACACAGTAAAGTAGGTCATCGTGATGGTAATACCGGAAATGATGTAATTGTATCTACTCATGATTCCCGCGATTTAACCGAAAAATATACCAATGGTCAGCTGGGAAAATCACACCAAGGGGGGAATCAACCTGCCAAACATGCGCATAGCATCGAATCTTATCAGAATCGTACGTCAAACCACAAGAAAAAACGGGAAGAAATAGAGTCCGAAAATGTCACACATCTTCCCGACCCAGAAACTTTTCAGGGACCTGAAAAGAAACATCGATTTAAACAGACAGACACTGATAATCGGGAAAGACGAAGAAGAAGTGACAAAACGGACTCGAAAACAGTGGAAAAAGACTCAGGCGAAGTTAAAACAAAGGTCACAGCCACTATTGTAGCGGAAGCTGAAACTTCGTCCGGTTATAGGTCACGTGAGCATTCAAGTGACACCAATGAAAATTCCCAGTAAGTATGCTAGAGTTTTATAATCTTTAAATTTGGTTTTATATAAGTGTAGATGTAATTGGAAGGAAAGAAATTACATATGCTCTGTAGTTAATCAACTTACAAAAATAAATTTAGTTTTACAATTTAGCATATTTTTATAATAGTGAGTCAAGTCACGTTCCGGGTAAAGGGCCTTTCATGTGTCTTCAAAATGTATCGACTATGTCAGCCTGCATGGACTTCGTAGGCTAACATGAGTCAAAAGTTTTTGCCATTTGTAATTTTTTGCATGTCCAAGGGCCGACCATTCTACCTCATGATTCAGTCGGTTTTCGGATAAAATGGATTTTATGAATCGATAATTATGTGAAGACTTGCTTGCTATATTGCATCACGGATATGCATTCAACCCTTTTCCCCAGAGCGCCGTTCAAATGAATTTCGCAGTAATGCATATTTAATACTAATTCGTTCAAAATTGCTTAAGCCCCCGTCACACCAAACTAGTTCTTAGAAAGTCTTACCCCGTCCTAACAAAATCGCAAAACGGGTTACGGTCGGGGTAGGACGTGTAATTTCGGCCTAATTATGCCTAAAGCCCCCGTTACACTGAACTAATTCTTAGAACGTCTTGCCCTGTCCTAAAAAATCATAAAACGGGTTGCGCTCGGGGTAGAATATGTAATATTATTCGGTTTGCAAGCATACTGCCAATTGAATGTCCACTGCACCACGTCGTTACACGTCCCTGAAAGGATCGAAGTACGGCAGGTCCGTTTGTAGTACGTCCCTCTCGTTTTAAATACGTTGTCACTCCCTCAAATTACAAGACGGGATGGACGGCAAAAAATTTTGAGCAGGCTCAAATTTCTGGAGCACCCTTCCCGTCTTAGCCCGTCCATGAAGTTCGCAAACAGATCGTAAAAGGTTGCTACTACGTCCACTCCGTTCGAACACAGTTTGAGTCCGTTTGGAAACTATATTCGGAACGTAGTGAGAACGAGTTCTGTGTGACGGGGGTATTACATAAAAATAGGTATACAGCATTTGATAGAACTATCAATGTGATGTTGGTTTTACCTGTAATATCAGATTACATTAATCCTTTCTATGACATTATTTTATGTATTTACTTTAAATGAAAGGAATCATGAGCGCATACCACGGGGAATCGTGATTAAACAACTGGATATTTATTCGCGAAATATAACAATTTTTATTAGCTAAATAGAGACTCTGAACAGACTCTAAGAAAAGGTATACACAACTTCAAACATGTTCATGTTCACGTTCTTTTCTTAAAATGTTTTTAAAAAAGCTTCTGCTTGTCATGTATTGAATATTTTATATATCATCATCATTGCAACAAAGGACAACTGCCGACGACATATCAATAACCTTGTACGTATGAGTAAAGAACTAAACCGTGACTTCAAAAGGTTTGAGTATGTACCATAACATGTATATTCTGAGTACAAAGTGTTGACTGGGACTGCATTTTAATCCTTATTTCATGTAAGAATATTGTGATCTAAATGTACTATATTCGTAAACACCCCGTGGAACTGCTGTGGTCTGTAAAAGATGAAATGCAGTACCAGTAGATTTATCTATTATATACCCTCCGGTCTAAGAATAATGGTATGAATGCAATGGAAATACTTCGACGACAGCCGTTTAGCGTGCTATTGCCAACCTGTTGTGAATCGTGGATGGTGTAAATGAAGATTTGAATGCCTAATGAGTGACTATCCTATTTTGTGTGTACGTTATTTATCGGGATACTATGACTCACACACATCTTAGTATGAGGTACTTTGGTTTGGGTTGATGATAGAACGGTTAATTGCTTTTGTTCTGCAGCCAAAATGTTAGCTCTTTTGTCCCCAAGTAAATAAATTTGAGTACATGTATTTACAACGATAGATAGTACAATTCTACACCTAAATGAGAGGTGTTTTAATTAGAATTTAAATAAAGTGGATGATTGTTTAGATTCACGATCAAGACTGCACATCTGTTGGTCTTAATATAAGCTGTCATCAGAACCCACTTGCGGTCAACAGTGGGCATGAAAAGTTTTCTTTAACGTACTGTTTTTACTCAACGCTAATTTAGAGCAAAAAAGCCATAGCATACAGTATCCAAATAGGGAAAAATAACGTTTCGCTACAATCTTATATTGGGTATATAATACATAAATGGACATGATATCATCACTGTATCAAACATGTAGATAGTGCATCAAAATACATATTGTCAACTGGGATACACATGTCCGTAAATATGTAACACCGTTAGCTGCATGTTAATAAACACTTTTGGACAGTATTGGCAGAACGATAATACATAAACTATTCTCCGTGAAAAGGGGGCTTAATGCATCTGCAAAGAAGTTTCGATCCAGGGCAGTCTGGGCATGCTGACCTGGGCCGAATTGTTTGCTTTTGGTAAATTTGTCAAACAACCAGTGTACCTCATGATTCAGTCGGTTGTTAGACAAAATGGATTTTATGAATCAATGATTATGTGATTACTTGTCTGATATCATTGACCACGGAGATGTATTCACTTGTAATTGATACGAGCACTGGCCTTTTGGAAATCCTGGTCCTTTTTCCTTTTTCGAATATATCGAAATACACGCAAACCTTGTTTTAACCCTTGACTGCTAAATAACACAGATGCAGAAAAATCAATCAACCAATGACGTGCTGCAGACGAATTCTTTCGTTTTGCAGCTTACATCTATTTAACTACACAGAGGCTGACCGAGAAAGTGCCTTCTACCATTTCTTGTTATCAATAGCAACACCCTTCCAGCAAGGCTGAAACCACTATTTCTTATGTGAAGGTTGTGTACTGCATGTGAAAGGAAGTAAAATAACACTAAAAAAGATGTGTTATGACACGAAAGTTAACATCATGTTGACAGTAAGGTAATCGATCCATTTGAAGGTAAATACAGAAATTATCTATGTACTCAAAGCAGTGTTATTACACAATCTACGTGTGTTTCAAAATGATCATAGTAACGGGCTGAATTGCGCACGCAATCAATCCTAAATTCAGAATGCACCTTCTATAGCCTCGATTTTCGATAGAATTAAAGCTCTAGAGATTAGAAATACGCCACAGCTTTAAATGACGCAAGCAGAACTATAGTTGTGGCCTTAAACAAGTGTGCCGAACGTCGGGCGAACGCCGAGAGGATGAACGAACCAAGCTTTAACATATGCTCGTCAGGTGGTCTGGCAGTAGAGCTAAAACATCTTGGTGCCCATATAATAGTACTTACTAACAGAAATGCCTCCTTTACACAGACTTTCACATGGAAAGATGACAAAATAAACTACCACCTTTTTCCAAATTTAACATTTGTAAAACATTTCATCATGCTAAATTAGTTTTTATCCGCAGAAAATGGCTTGCCTATATATATCTTGCAATATGTTCCTCAAAGTAACTACGCTTCCTCTAGGACAGCTCAGTATTCTAGAAATATTACGTCAGTTTTGCGTCCAATGCTATTGGAGAAATGGGTAGGTCTTATTAAAACGTGCAGGGTCGTCTTAAAATTCACAGCTTGCGATTCATACTTAGTCGTTTTATCATTTTAGTTACAGAACAAACAAACAAAATAAACATAGATTATGAATAGTTGTCTTTTTGTTATAACGTAGGATGAAAATCTGATATGATTTTTCACAGCAGATCTAGTAGGAAACACTTTTTGACATTATCAGTGCTTTTTAAGTAAGCATTTAAATGCCAGTAGCAATGGCTCAACCATTGTTTCTTTCTTTGTGAATCACAAAACGTGAAACTATACATTGTTTGTTATAAAAACTGTGTCCTACCTTTCAAAAAGTAGTAATTATTTCTTTGTAAGTATGAATTTCTGTTGCGTCATATTCCAAAACAGCAAAACAGAAATTTTGGATCGAAGCTATGGATAGTTCTGTCAGTGCGGTCCACTAGTGTTGTAATTATTACAATAGACACCGACCATTGTCAGTTTGCATGCCGTGTGCAGTGGATCGTGGAACTACAAAACTCTCTGTACCCATATTTATTTTAGTGTTCTTCTGGTTGTGATTTTGTAACGACAAACCTTGTAATGTGCAAAAACCAGTATCATATCTCGAAAGATCACTTAAAAATCGCTAGATATATGTATTAGATACCTACTATCAAGGAATCGAATTTTGCCTGGTAAAAGTCATTCGGGCCAAAACGTCTTTTTGTAAAATCGGACGATGTCGATCGAAGAACAGAATGAACATTCTGTGCTAACTGGTCTCCATTTTACTTTTAAAAAAGAATTCTGAAACCACCCCAGCATGATATGTAGCAAATCTTCATCATGGTCTTAATATCCGGGTCGTAAATAAATTCTTTTTTTCATATTTAATCACAGACAAAATTAGAGTGCATCAATAAATCGTATTTGTCATACCGTCTTTTCTATATCGCTATTTAAATCTGTTTCTTGATAATTATCTACACATAAAAATTACATCAAACGACAAGGATAGTTAATTGGTTTTTGCACATTGAGTCGTAGTATTACTTTATCCTTCTTGCAGACAGAATTCTACCTGTAGGGGTACTTGTCATGGCCAACTCTATTTAACTGATATCAAGAACGAAAAAGTACTAGATTTAGTAGGCTACAAAAATGATTTATAGATATGTATTGAATAGCTTCTTACCATGTACTTTACTGTTGACTGGTATTCTTTAGCAAACGGCAATATGAACGCAATAGGATGTTTGGTGGATACAAGAGACACGTATGCACGAACACAATTGATATTGTTGTAGCATATAGGGCATGTGTCATCGAAGTTTGTTTGTAGAATTGAAAATCACACACACCAGTCTCAACAAAGGGTTTTACATAATTCTAACATATCCTCAAAGAATACTTTCCACTAAGAAAAAATCCTGGAGCTAAAGCGTCACCTCTACGTTTGTTCAATTTTTATGCGGTAGAAATCTGTAAGTTCAACAACTTTTCTTTAAGATGTTACTTTGGTGCTTAGGGTAGCACTGCTCAAAGTGGCAGCAAAATTGATTTAAAAATTTGACAGACCAGTTCATGTAAGACTTTGGTCTTGTACATATCATTCAGAGATTTCATTATTTTACTTTGGGTAAAAGACATTTGTCGTTCCACAACCATCCTACCTCAACCACTAAACAATTTTATATATCATTCCGACTAAAAGTTCGTGTAGTTTGTCCTAGCCTTTCAGTGCTTCGATGACACATTGTCCTGTAATTTCAATTCGCTTTCTGTGTGCACATGTTAACTATTCTATAACTATGCTTATGGAGCTCAGAATCGTTTATTCTATTTATACTTGGTACGGTTTGATACAGATCCTTTTATGTTAAGTTAAATATTATTTTTAGGTACAGCCTTTCTTCTACCTCTTATCTTGCAAAATAAGTGAAATGAATCTTTCAAACC
Organism: Tridacna gigas; assembly: GCA_945859785.2. NCBI lineage: Eukaryota > Metazoa > Mollusca > Bivalvia > Cardiida > Cardiidae > Tridacna > Tridacna gigas. The sequence continues at coordinate 41,152,336 of OX244030.2, read as the reverse complement.
GACAGTAAAAACCCAAATTCTGCCATTTCAAATGTATATACATGTGTGTTTTTTGTTTTGTTTTGTTTTTGTTTTTTTTGCGGGGGGGGGGGGGCGGAAACGATATCTCCTCATCGGACAGTGTAGATCCAACACCAGACTGCACCTATTTTCCAGTGTGATCTTGACCTACACTGCTTGCAAAAGGTCCTTGAGTCGCGCCTAGCAGCACAGGGGTTAAGACGCTCACAAGTGGCTTATTTTTAAGCAGTTTTCTGTACGGATTGCCCTGAAATTTGACACCAGTTCACGTTTATACTCATAATTTTGTGTCACGTGTCACTTGGACATGATGACATCGGATGAGAACGAAATTTTGGTTTTATTGATATTTTCTTGGAGAAATATTTTTTCCTAGTAGTTTTGCAAACATGCAATTTGTTATAAGCCTAATGCGATAATCCATTAATAACCTTTTTTTTTTTTGAAAGATATAGTAATCGTTGTTAATCTTTGTTATTTTTTGTTTTTATCATTTCTTTTTTATCTTCTAACTTCTGTTACCATTTTTCTTCTTAGATTTTTTTATCTCCTAAAAATTATTTTCGTGTACACGATATATATATATATATATATTTTTTTTTTTTTTTGCAGCGATACACTCAAAATGGTAATATTACATGCTGCCCCGTTTGCCAAGAACCTGCTAATTCCTTCCTGATTTGCGATAGATACATAGAACCCCTTCAATCTTTTCTAACGAATGACGTAAGACGTTACCGGAAGTATCTGTAATGAATTTCAGAATGCAGAAAAGCATAAAGCAATTCGTTATAAGCCTAATGCGATAATCCATGAATAACGTTTTTTTTTTTTTTTAAAGATATAGTAATCATTGTTAATTTTTGCTATTTTTTGTTCTTATCATTTCTTCTTTATCGTCTGACTTCTTTTACGATTTTTCTTCTTAGATATTTTATCTCCTAAAAATTATTTTCATGTACACGATATATATATATTTTTTTTTTTAGTGATACACTCAAAATGGTAATATTACATGCTACCCCGTTTGCCAAGAACCTGCTAATTCCTTCGTGATTTGCTATGGATACATAGAACCCCTTCAATCTTTCTAACGAATGACGTAACACGTTACCGGAAGTATCTGTAATGAATTTCAGAATGCAGAAAAACACAACCCTTTTAATTTAATGTATTTAATGTTTCACACCCTGAAGAAATTTCTCGGTCTCAGCAATTCTTCTATTTGTTGCAAGGTTTAGGAAAGCTGTCTTTGGTAGATGTGTCATAATATTTACTTACAGTTGACAGAAGTTACCGTTAGGTAGAAAGATAAAAAAAAAAAAATCTTTGGTGTATAATTCATGGTGAACGTTCATGTCAGAAATGAAATATTAGATTACTTTTCACGGTAACTAGGAAGTACCACTCTGCAGTAATTGTATGAATGTTTGACCATTTACCAGACTTTCATGTACCACACATTTTATTAGATTTACTACTAAGATTTTTCACTGAAAAAAGTATGAAGAGTTAACATAATTGTGTAGTGTATATTTATATACAATTCTTTATCAGTAAGTAACGAAATCGCAAAAAGACACAGATCCTTTTGAATCATGACTGGATGTTTATAATCTAATGAAGATACTGGCATAACAAGTGGTAAAAATGTAGATATAAAACGCAGCAGATGAATAAAGTAACATAAATGCAAGCCTAGTTTTAATTTAACCTTAGTTACATGTACCTGAACTTATCTTTAAGTTGGATAACGTAGTTGGTTTTCAAGACCACTTAGTGCGCTTAAAAAAGATGTCAGGCTGTCAAAATAAGAATGATCCTTGATCTACACAGTCCCTTACTCTGGCCAAAACTTTGATACATTGTCTTTCTTCTGATTAAATTTAAAGATTGTTTATTGGATTTAGCAATGTTAAACAATAACTACTGGATGTGACACTTTTCATCTTGGAACATTCCGATCTGGAGACATTGTGGCTCGTTTTGAGTAGAATCTGCTTTTGGAACAAAGTTTTTACGTGTATCAAATTGTGTTTTGTTGCTTATCCATATCTTGCAAGATTGTTTTCGAAGAAGTATCCTGTGGATATTTTTCTGGGGATGATTCTGGGGATGAATAACTACGTGAGCCATGCTCTGTGAATAACTGCTTTAATGCATCTGCAAAAATTAATGACCCAGGTCAGTCCACCAAGTCCGCACAGGTACGGGCAAATATTTTCTTCACGTCAAAGGATCATTCTACTCCATGATTCAGTTTGTTTTACACAAAGTTTTATGAAAGGGCTTGCTTGTTATAGTGCATAACGAAGAAACTTTAAACCTCCTTTTAGAAGAGCACCACTCATATATTTGCTGCGTCAGATGTACTCTCCACATGAATTATTGATATAACCAATAATTGATTCCCGAGTAGCTTCAGAGTTCACGCCACAACCATTGTGTCTTTATCCTTTTTTTTTCTTTTTGCACTCTTGAATACAATAACTCGCACCGAAAAACTTTGGACCATAACTTATTGTTAACAATAATGCTTTTCAGTTCTCAGATTTTCTTCCTTTTTGTCCTCTAATAGCAGACCAGTTTTAGATTGTATTTCTGCAGTAATGGCTTCGTGTTGAATGGGATGGACTATTTCAATTAGGAAACACAGTCGATGCCTTGACCTCCGAACATATCTTTAATACTCTAAAAATCGAAGCTAAGCAGAAAACAAAAAGAACATACTTAGCAGGCAGATTTAAGAGAATGTACAATTGTGAACTGTAATATAGGGCTTAAGTATGGTTTTCGTGTATTGACATTCGCCAGGGTAGGTGTTGGGTGCCGATACTTTCAGAGGGATCTGGCCATGTTTTTTTTTTTTTTTTTTAAATAAATGACGATAATAATAAAATGGATGGGAACAGATGGTGGAGAAAAGCACGTCGAACAACCGAACATGCTGTAGTTTGTTATGCTTATTCCAGACCCAGAACAAGCATAACAAACGAACAAGTAGATTTGATAAGAGTTTGGAAAAGGTTTGGTTTGGTTTGTTTGTACTGGAATTTAACGCCATTTTAACAGCTCAGATCACATCACGGTGGTCAATGACGCACCCATGTGTTTCCTGGCTTTCTCACAGCAGCACTGACACAACTTTCTTTCCAAAGCCACTGACTACTTTTCTCACATGCATCAGAGGTGACAGGCAAAAAATCGCCTGAAAGCAAGTGTGCCTCAACCGGGTATCGAACTCGCAACTACCAGGTCATGAGTCAGATATGCTAACCACTGAGCTACCCGAGCAGGCTTTGGAAAAAGAGAGATATTGTTAGCAACTAGCAAATTCTCCCTTGCTATAGGCCAACTGTTTTTACTTGTGTCCATGATTTTGTTTGTAAACCTAAATTGGTTTTAAGTATCACCATTTTACAATAATAAATTTTCAAACTTTCTATTTTATATTTGTTTCGTGCAATGATAAGTGATGCACAATGGTATCTGTAGCTAACTGGTGAACGCTTACATCTCTGTCATTAATGACTAATGACATTTTTATCAAAGGTTCTTTGGTCTGGACTTTCAGGGCTTTTGGAGTTAAACAACAGAGTTACCGAAACCGTCTGCTGAGCACTGGTTTAGTTACCAGGCAGATCAATGAATGGCGTATACAGAAAGTAAGACTCGTACTTCAAACGAAAATATACAGCTTGAACAATACAGACATTAGCTATTGGTTTTTACCTTTTGCTTTTTTTCGGCATAGCTGAATGTGCTGGCTTTTGACCTACTTTTTGATGCTGATAACAAATGAATAAATAGAAATATGTGATTGGTCAAAAATGTAGACATGTTTATTCTAAGGGCCCCTGCCTATTTGCTGGCATATTTACGCCGTCTATCTTTTTAAAAGACATTTCTTGTTTTGTATGCGTTTGATGTTCATTATGTTATATTTATTCCAAATGTCCCTCTAGGAAACACACCAAACCTTGCACACTGAGATTAATGTTATTAATATTTCTATTATTTATTTATTTCTTCCACACTGATATTTCCTTCGTTATATTGAACAGTAGAGTCATTGTTGATATTCAATGAACCATCCACGCCTGATTTACTAGGCCCGTGAAGTCCATTAAGGATTCACAGTATTTCTTTGAGAGTTATTTTAATCTGTTTTGAAAGGGAAACATGTACTATTTCATGCATGATCAGAGAGCCCACTACGCGTTGTCTAATACGAGCCCAAAATGCTGTATGTCGATGTCGATATTAAAGAAAGTGGCTTCGTCGAATGAAACCGAAATTGCTTCTGAATGAGCATTCACAAAATTGATAATATCCAATGAAATAAAGAGATACATAATGGACTCGCAGGCCAAATATACGTATAATCTTATTTGGTGTCCTGCCGAACATATATGAGTCATGCTCTGGCAAAAGGGGGCTTAATGCATCTCCGTGATGCATTCTACAAATCAAGCCATCACATAATTATGCATCCATAATAGCCACTTTCTTTTACAAGCGGCTGAATCATGAGATAGACTGGTCATTGGATATACGAAAAATTGACCAATAGCGAAAAGTTTCGGCCCTGGTCAGCCTGCGCCGACTGCGCAGGCTGACCTGGGTCGATACTTTTCGCAGATGCATTAAGCCTCCTTTTCACAGAGCATGGCTCATATATTTGAGTTTGATGACGTATTATGGTAATTAAATTGCTGAAAAGCAGGGGTGTAGACAAAGATAGGACTGTAGGTATATACAGGTTGGTTTTGATTCACACTGTCCACAAAATTTATCCATAGCCTTATTTGGTCGGTTGATGATAACCTCATGTTTTGCGTATCGCTAATTCATGTTTCCTTTGCCAGGAGTGTCAATCAAGATAAACCTGTACAGCTTATCCGCAACAGTCGATAAAGCATGGAATCACTAGATTAAAATAGGTCGGAGTATTTGAATCATATGAAAGAAGCTGAGATTGTTCAAAGATTTCTTTCGACATTCCTTATGCCACCGCCTGTTGCGTGCATTCAGTGCTTTAGCTGGAGGATGAGGTCCTACTTGGCCGATTCGTTGCTTGAGCTGTACATTTATTTTGAGGTTGGTTACAACAGTGAGCACCGCTATAGTTACAATTAAACTAATGAAATTTTTATCCCTTATAGATTCCTTCCACCACTGTCCGATGAACCAATTAAACGTCACAAGAAGAAGAAGAAACGTCGTCAAGCGTCGTCTAGTGGCCATAATGATTCCTCAGACACAAGTCCAATGGAACACTGTGTAACAGAACTTCCGGACTTGCGCATTAAGCCAGTTCTCGTACATGATGGCGCTCATCACCATCCGCCAAACCAGCATGTTCATTTTGAAGGTAGTGAACAACAAATGGAAGGAGATACCGGTTAGGATTCGTGAAGTGAAATAAGTGACTGCTAACGTGTTAGCCTTTGGTGTTGGAAATATGTCATTCACCGGAAGTATTTCTTACAATGGTCGGTGATATTCATATAGAAAGATTCAATCCTCAATGAATAAAATAATAAAAAATACTTGTCAATATTGAAAGTACTTTCAGACAACAAATACGATTGACACTGAAATAAAAAAAAACTCTGGGAAACTCTCCTGCAATCTTTTCAACCCCCCCCCCCCCCCCCACACACACACACAATATGGAACGGTATTATTTGCTTAAGTAAAATAGATATGTAGTTGTAGACTTTGTCAGAGTATTTTATGCTCAAAATATATACCAGAACTAGACTGCATGTTTAGTGTAGTGTGATCTTGATCGATGATTTCTACTTTGTCCACAACATTCAAACACTATACTGTTGTTATGTTAAAGGTGCCATTTTGCCCGTCACTTGTTTTTTAGCCGTTTCCCAAAAGTTTTTGGAAACCGCTCCAGTTATACATTGTTTCCAACAGGAAGCAAAAACTTAATGCTTCATGACTATTTGTTTAGATCACAGTTTTAGTTCAGTACCGAATAATACAAATTTCTTTTTTTTTTGGGGGGGGGGGGGGGGCATTATATAAATTTTCTCAGTTAGCTACATGGGAAAACGATATGTACAATATCGTATAGTTTTCTTTTCGTGCTGGAATTAGCCATGATTTCAGTCAAATCGAGATATTTATCGCAGTATGCAAGAAGATATGAAATACTATGTCACCATTTTTTTTTTTAATATCTGAATTAGTAGAGCAGTGTTCGAGTAGCTTTTGTGGGCAAGGTTGATCTTTATATTTACATATTTCGATGCTGTCCGGTTCTTTTCCAGTATAAAAATTACATGTGAACCATGCTCTGTGAAAAGGGGGCTCAGTGCATAGGCAAAGGGTATCGACCCAGGTCAGCCTGCACAGTCCGCCCAGGCTGACCTGAATCGAAACTTTTGCTTGTCGTAATTTTTCTGCATTTCAAAGCACCATTCTACCTCCAAATCTAGTCAATTGTTAGACAAAATGGATTTTATGGATCGATAATTAGATAATGGCTTGCTTGGTATAATGCATCGCGGAGATGCATTAAGCCACTTTTTCATGGAGCATGTCTCGTGTATTAAGTCCAAAACATGATTATCATAGCAATGTATTGTGATACACTTAGATTATTTCTAACTACTTAAATTTTGATAGTTTTAAAGTCTTAAAGCTGCCTGTGTTCGGTTTACAGTTATACAGATTAAACATAGGGAAAATAAAGCAGTTATACCATACATTGAAATTAACAGAACTTGTGTCCATTTCGTCTGTCTTTGTCTCTTTATTTTTTATGAAATTGATGCTGGGCATCACTTATACAATATAGTTTGTGTTTACATATGTTTTTTGCGATAAACAATTGAAACCTATGGAGGTATTCAACAACCATTCTAAACCTATTATTTTTAATCTATTTCTAAATTCAGCAAGAAACACAATATCTGATTTGCTAAACCATTTGCTTTAGCAAATCAAACCAAATGTGTTTCTTTGAAATTTTAACAATTCTTGAGAATCAGACGAAGAATTCAGTTAGAGTGATTCGTGAATTCGGGCCTTGATAACTCGAATAAAATAAAGGCTAACAAATCATTTCTAATAATCAATCTTAATAGAAGATCAGAAACGTCACTCATGATTTCAATATGGATAAAAGGATGATCTGGTATATTTATTAGGTTCGTAATATTTATACTTTAACATGGAAAACTATTTAGCAACCGATCTGATTTCTCTTGTGAAGATTCAGATTTACTGCTTCAATGTTTTATTTATTAATTTCTGTACATCCGTGCAAACCAACACTTTTTATTGACTAATACGTTTGAGTAATCAAATGATTGAGAGATCGTGACTTGAAAGTCATTGCTTTTATTATTGTTTTACTTGTCATTTTATACCTTTATTCTTTGCTACTGTTAAGAGACTCTATTGTTATCAATTATCTTTTCATGTTATGCTACATTTTTTACTATTAAATTCAAAGATCCTTCTATATTCTTTGTTTTAATCGTCACATACGTATTTCTTTTCCAAACGACCGAAGTTTTACTCGTCCATATTCTATATTCAGAGCGTTTGAAGACGATAAATAGAATGTGACTCAATGGAAAGCATAGTGGGAAAAGGTGAAAATGCTGTTTACCTTTTTCCACAATGTTTTTAGTGGGCTTCTTCAACTAGTCTGTAATATATAGGATCGTTTGTTAAAGAGAAGAAGATGTTAACAATGACTAGAACGATGTTTAGGTCTTGGCATGCTTTACTTTGAATCTCCATCTGACCAAATTTGGTTAAAACAGCTATACCTGTACATCATTACCGTCAGAAGCCGAGTCGGTAGCGTACAGGACTTGAAACCAGGGGGGTCGCTAGTTCGAATTCTCATGTCGGTGAATTTCTTTCCAAAGATTGATGATAGTCATTGCGACAGGATTCATTCCTATTTTACCGCTAAAGTAGCCCGTGGCTTGGGAAGAATATTGTGGGAAGAACTGGTATTTTGTTTACGAGAAAAGCTCGTATATGTGTGATGACCACCGCGATATAACTAAAATAACGTTGAAAACGGCATTAAACACCATACAAGTATAGTATACTGGTCTATTCCTCGGACAGATATAAATGTATAGCTTGTGTTTGTATAAGCAGACACATGTACTGCCTTGCTGTAGAGCTAGCTGTTGTAGCGACGTGGTAGAGCATTGGCCTTGGGATCTGGAGGTCCTGGGTTCAATCCCCGGCCTGGAAGGTTATTTGTCAGAACTGTTACACAAGCAAATAAGCAAGCCCTGTTAGAAAACTTTGGGTCATTTGTATCGATTTCGAAAGTGTCATCTGCAGATGCCATAGATTCTAGGAACGCAGAAATGTTGTCATCTCGGAAAGAGTTGAATGTTAGAATTCAGTTAAAAATACCTGTTGAAAATGATACAATTGTGTGAGAGTTTTATAAATTGGCGCTATAGTCTAAAATTACTATAAAAATCTATAGAATTCACGACTATATGCAAGAAATATGACACTTAGTCTAATTTAATGCATTATAACTAAAAGCGATAGTCGATTTACCCTTAGGCTCCTACGCGCTACTCAGTGGCCTTTTGTGGACAATGTAGATCCAAGATCTATTCAACTAACGCTTTATTATGAGCTCTCTCTCTCTCGCGCGCACACACTCACAAAACACATGCAAAACAACAACAAGAACAACAACAACAAGAGCAACTATATGTATCCAACAATCAGAAAACTAAACACTGAATTTGAAATTAACCTGTCTTGATATATTTGACAGATAGAATATATTCAAAATCATTGACGTAAATATCAATAGAAAAACATCGTGCCATCCGATAGAGCTCTTATTCGATAAACGTTTCATTATCAGTTTATACTATTGTTTATGTTTGGGATAACAGGTTTAAGGTTGTCCTACTGTAATGAGATCGAGAAAAATCGGCCAATGTCGGTCAATGTCGGTATTCAACGTACAATAATCGGATAGCCTCGCTAACATACGGAGAACGGTCGGTCGTTCACGTCAACTACCGAATCTAAACTGATTTAAATATTTATCGCATTTTTTTTAAATATATAATGATACTGTATTAATGATATAAGATTTTCATAGCTGTTTTAGTGGTTAATTTGACGGATAAAAAATTATTACGAAATATTACGGATTTATCTAACACTTCCGGTGTAGTAGTCATGGCATTTCGCGACCAAAAAGGACGATTCTCGCGGATTAGAAAGAGAAAGACTGCCCATTCTTGCCTAAAAGCCAATTTTGACTGCCACGACTACGCTTTACCTGTTGGTCCTTTGCCTGAGCCTGGTGCTTACGTTGAAGTTACGACGACAAATGACAACTGGAAGGTAGGCCGGCGTCTGGTGGAATTTGACGTTCTATTGAAAAACCTAAGGACGTGTCAATCGTGCTGTCTTGGGCCGTTGTCCTTCACATACGATAGTGTTGTGGGTGAACTTCAGAAAGGACTCGGTGGCTATCTGTATGTCAAGTGTGAACTTTGTGATTTCGTAAATAAAGTGGCCTACGGTAAGACCCACCATGTCAAATCTAGAGGGATGCCATGTTTTGATGCCAATACCAAATTGGGTTCAGGTAAGTCTCTTTTTGTTTAAGAACTTTTGTTATACCTGAGATTTTTAATGTAATAACCATATGTATGCCTGTGACACACTTTTTTTCTGCTATGAAAACCTAGCTGTATGCAGGCCATAGGAAGCAATTTTGGATTGTGGGGCCAAAATTTTCAGAATTGGCTTGACCCAATTCGACATATATTGCATTTAGTTATGCAGTGAAAAATAACCCACCTATTAATTCTATGGTCCGCAAAAGAAGGAAATTTGTTCAAAATTATTTCAACAGTCTGATGAAAAATAAAGATTTTAGAAATGAGAATTGGCATTGACAAGAAAATCTACTTGTGTGGTTATGTAGTTCTTGCATTGAACAGAAAGCAAATGTAAGTGGTAGGCTGTGATGTAAGATTTGACATTGTGGCATCACCAGCTGAGGTATGCACAGAACTTTATTAAATTCTACCGTGAGTAGATCTATTTCTCACAGTGTTAGTGCTTTGTTTTTTTTTTGTTTTATTTTTGTAAAAACGCTCCTGGTCAGATGCTAAGAAAATTGTTAACAGTTACAACTGTATCGTGAAATGGAGAAAATGACTTCAGTATGTACTCTTGAAAAATTATGAAATGAAGATTCACTTGAATTATTTACTGACAGTTCAGTGATATACTACGATTTTCCTACAATATAGAGCCAAACACTGAAATGGTCAATGAATTTATTAGTGATCAAATTATTGGGAGGGCCTGGCCCCCACTTCCCCCTTTTGTTCCAACGGCCCTGGTATGGATGGATATGAAAATTTAGGCCTTCAAGTACAACAGCCCTTCCTTGAAACCTTTCCTCCTATGTTTCAAAGGGGCTTCATTTTTGTATAAAAAAAAACATGCTTTCCAATTCTTAATTGTTATTGTTAATCTTCTTTTAACCATATGTAAAACAATTCAAAAGAGGCTGTTTTCATAATTTCTCTTCATATTAGACTATACAAACAAATTGAAATATTTATATCCCTCTGCTTCTTATGCCGTCTATATTTTTTTAACCCATAAAGTGCTGAAACCGACTTATCTTGTCTTTGTGGACAGTGTAGATCAGATAAGACTGCACAGAATGTGCAGTCTGATCTTAGATCTACTCTGTCCACTACTTTGTAACATATTCTGGCAAAAAAAAACTTTGGTACAGCAATATTTCAGATCTTTTTCCTATTTAAAAATGTCTCTTGTTTTAATTCAGGGCTTTAAGAGTATTTCAAAATGGATATTGACTCTTGGTTACCAGAGCATTCTAGTTATACTCAAGTGTGGTTCATTCGGGTCTATACTGTGCCAAAAAGTGTTAATGAATGTTTGTGCCTAATGCTTTAAAATTCTTTAACTCTTTACCGAAGGACAAAATTTTGACTTGTCCAAATCCAAAGTATTTGCAGATAACAAATTTGGCACATATAAAATGTGTTTTTGTAACAATGGTATTGTGGGAAAACGGGGAAATTCTGGTCACCAAAATAAATTGATAATAGCATTTTCTCCTTTTTCCTCACTTTCAAAATTCCTTTTTATCATGGTTGTTTAAATACTGAATTTATTGTAAATGGTTCTTAAACATGGCCTTGCGACTAGCTCTATAATATGGAACAAAATTTTATGCTGGTCCAAATTGAAAGTGTTTGTAGATGACAAATTACATGAGGCGTATATACGTACACTTGATTCTGAACTGTAAGAAAGCATAGTAGGAGAAGTGGAAAACATGGTTACCTGCATTTTCTCCTCTTCCACCTATGTTTTCAAAAATTCTGATTTTGTGCTTATAAGTTAAGCTACAGTAACAAATTCCTCTGGGTTGCATTTTTTATTTTTTCATTTTAGACATGTACGCAAAGTCTTTTGAAAATCATCAAATTATTGATCAACAGCTTTGATGAGTCTCTTGACATTTGACCATATACTGTGACCTTGACTAGGTGTGAAAGAAATGCTTGTTTCTTGTTGTTAATCTAAAGGCCAGTTACTGCTCTTTGTCAGTTTTTGCTTTCTCTGTGCCTTATTATTACTAGGAACTTTCAGCCTTTCATTTATAAGCAAAAATGTTTGTCTCACTCAAGAGTTATCTGCCAGTATTTACTTTTGCCTACCATGTATACTAGGAAATCAACCCAGTCCTGCATGGGTGTCTTGTTCAAAGCTTTCTTAACCCTTTACCAGTTGTCAAAATTTTAGCCCTGTTCATATTGAAAGCATTTGCAGACAACAATTTCAGTAGAGCTCAAATGTTGGAACTGTTTATTGACAGAGTAGAAAACATTGTGGAAAAAGGAGAAAATGCTGGGTACCTGCATTTTCTCCTTTTTCCACAATGTTTTCTAAAGGCTTCTTTCCAATGGTTGTCAAAAGTCGTCCTTGTGTGGTAAAGGGTTAAGGGTTAATGATATAATGCATGAAAATTTTTATTGTTAACAGGTCTAAGAAACATTTTACTATGTATTTCTTTGGAGCGATATCAGTATGCATCTTTCTTGACCAAAGTGCTTGTGTACTACCGCAGTAAAATGAAGAAAATCTTGTCATCTAACTGGTTTTAATTGTAAAATTAAATATCTAAGCACTTATTAAGATTAATTTATCAATAATTAGTTCACAGAGATAGTGAGTGGTGTGTTTTGAGTTTTATAATTGAAGATGATTGAATTTAGTTAAAATTTTTTGTACATATTTAAAGAAACGTCGAAATGAGGGTGTGCATGTTCAAAATCGAATATTTTCAGTTACGTGTGGTGAAAGATGCTGAAAATCATATATGTTGTTCCAAACAGGTTTAAGAAAAAACCCAAGTATGATTTATCCATGCCCCATTTATTAAATTATGATATTTTTGAAAAAAATTGGAGGCTTTGTCTCAGAGGATGGAAAAAAAATTAAAGAAAATCCTGTTACAACTGGTATAAGTTTTGTCATATTTTCTCTCAGTTTATTATTGTACATTAGAATTGTTGGTTTTCTGAAAGAACATAATGTGCCAAGTCTTTTAGTACCAAATTTGATAGAAACACCATAAATTTGTAAAAAATACTTGCATTTGAATTCCTTAGGGTGGTGCCTATTTTGTCACGGAGTCCGAGAGGGGGGGTGGGTTTTCAAAAGTTCATATAACTTTATTTTTTTATGGACAATGTTTCTGATTTTTCATATTTAAGACTCTAAGACAATGACAAATAAGATAATATGTTTTTTTTTTTTCAATTTTAAATACTGCCCATTACAGTAGGACAACCTTAAAATCATGTACCAACTCGATAATGTTTATATTGTCTCATCATGGTTTGTGGTTTTAAACACGTATTCCCAAAAACAAACAGTTATATTAACTGTTAATGAAAGGTTTATCGAGTTGGTGTTATAGTACATAGCGGCCTATATCCTTCGGGCCTATTGACGATATTTAAACACGGTCATCTCCCTTGGCTTGAAAAACAAACCAAGTGCGCCGATTCTGTTGTTGTTTAACGATTAAACGATGCTAAAATTTCGTAGTACAAATGAATAAAAAAAGTGAATTAATATTTCGCCTGAATTATTTCACTTTAGAGAGGGAGAGAAAGACAGAGAGACAGATAGTCAGATAGACGGACGGACATACGGAGGGACAGACTGACAGACAGATAGGTGGGAGTAACCTTCGATAAAGATGGTAAAAATAGGTGTTGATAACCTATTTAAAGATTTGATTCTCATTTCAGTTGACTTTTATCTTATTTACGAGGGTCTTGAAAAAGTTATCTCTGGTTCGCTAACATTAATCACCTGTACATTTCACTCTTTACCAAACGACACAATTTTCGACTTGTCCAATTTGAAAGCATTAGCAAACGAAAAATCAAACCTAGCTTAAATAGTTAGGCGTGTCTTTCAAAATATCGAAAACATTGTGGAAAATGGAGAAAATGCTGGTTACCAGCATTTCTCCTTTTTCCACAACGTTTCAAAAGCCTTCTTCCTCATGGTCGTAAAACATGGGATTGTTTGTTAACACTTAGGCTGCTGAATAAATGAAACCCAAATTTCTACTCAATACTAAAAGCCCAAACATTGCGGTTTCAAAGTTGATTTCACCGGAAAGAAAATACCGTATCGCACTGTGTAGATCAAAGATCAGACTGCACGTTCTGTGCAGTCTGGTCTTGATCTACACTGTCCGCTAAAGGTCAGTGGGTCGCGATCAGCAGCTTAAGGGTTAAGGAACACAAGTTTATCCTAGTGAATTCAAACTAGTGAACTTCACAAAAATAGATATCCAGTTTGTTGACATTCAATCGAGATGATGCGACTAAAACCCATTTAACGACTAATTGTTTGAATTGTGTTTTACGTCGCTTTCAACACTATTTTAGTCATATCACGGCGACGGCTTACATATTTATGCATTTGCTGGGTTTCACCAGTGCTAGGCCTGGGCTCTTAAGTGGCTTGCCCAAGGACACTTACATGAAAAACCCAGTGGATTCAGTGTGGCTCGAAGCCAGGGCCTCCAGGTCACGAGTCCTACACTTTACCACTGAGCCACGCAGGACCCCTGCCACCATTTTAACGAAAAGCACATGGTACAGATATAGATCGGATATCTATAATTAGAGGCTGATCTTGGTCTTCACCTAGCGCAAAATACCTCTACAGTCGAGTAGGGCAAGAAAAGGATCAATATTCTGCCAATACTTCCTGCTTGACAGGTGTCACCGATTTTATAAGGCTATTATCAAGAAACAGTCGGGCGTATTTAACGCTCCCACAAACTTCCATAGATAAGAAAAACGCAGGATTTACGTTAATCCTTTTCCTGTTTGGCACAACTTTACATAAGTGTACTTGCCAACATTGTGACTTGAGATCAGAGTATACAGAACAAGCAGCCCGATCTCTAGTCTACTAGCCTAAGAGTTTTTTTTTTTCTAGATATTTTAATCAATGCATGATTATTGGTATTTTCTTTGTATAAATCTTATGACAGCTGTTACGATTCAAGGACGCACTAGCTGAGAGACGTTTTAACCTTTGCCAAACAATCCTGATTTTTAACGATCCTGAAGAAGAAGGTGTTTGAAAACATAGCAGGAAAAAGTTTTCTTATCCTTCCAAAGACAGATCCAGTCATTTGAGCTATGTTTTTTTTTTGTCGTCTGAAAATATGTTTAATTTGGCCTGCTCTAGATTTTATACGTTTGGTAAAAATTTAATCCTTAACCCTTTACCAGACGACAAAATTCTGGCCTTGTCAAAATTGAAAGAATTTGAAGACGTCAATTTCAATGTGGCTCAAATGGTGCAACTTTTCTTTGATAGGGTAGAAAACATTGTGGGAAAAGGAGAAAATGCTGGTTACCAGCATTTTCTCCTTTTCCCACAATGTTTTCAAAAGGCTTCTCTCCCAGGGTCGTTAAAAGGCGGCACTGTGCGGTAAAGGGTTAAGCTGCTAAGCGCGACTCACTGACCTTTTGCGGACAGTGTAGATCACCACAGAACGTGCAGTCTGATCTTGAATCTACACTGTCCGATACGTAGATATTTTCCTCCAAAAATAAGTTTGAAATAGCATTATTCGGGGCTTTGTTATCGGCTTGAAAGTTTTATTTCATTTATATAGCAGGATAAGGGTTAAGACAATACTAGTACTAAAGTCAACCAATCTGTTATTCTACAGACAGGAAAAGGTAGCTTTTAGTCCGATAAGCACCCCTTATTATACACGTAAAAACTGAGAGTGATCTGTTACAATATAGCATCAGTTTCGAGCCTTATAAAGATAAGAAATAACAGGAAAAGGCACAGTTCTTTGAAACCACATGTGTGCGTGTTTCAACCGTATAAATCTATCTATTTAATGACTGTGACCCCGTCGTTATCAGAATATCTACAATGATCATTAAATCCTTAAAGCACCTTTCATGTCTTTTGCCGCTTTTGCGGCCAGCGCAAATAAAGATCAGACTGCACAAAATGTACAGTCGTATAATTGATATACACTCTCCGCTTTGCTGGGGATTCTAGACGTAAGCAACCCTGAAAGTGCACTCATTAATGGCAGTCAAACTACAGTCGAAAATACACGAATAGAATTTTTTACACATAATTTTATATTGTTTTAAATAATTAGCGGATAGATCCAAACTAAAATACATGTAGCGCGTTTCGTGCTATCTACTCGTGATCTCTACTTTTCGCTGCAACTACTAGTACTTACGTTCCGATCTGTGGAATTAAAAAAAAAGAAGGAGCCGATCATGATTTAGGACTAAAAGCCCTTTAATAAACGATAGAGAAAGTGGTTTTGAAAACATCTTGGAAAATAGATAAAATGATGGTAACGTGCATTTTCTCCTTTTCCCACAATGTTTTTTTTTTTTTTTTTAATCTATCAAAGACAAGTATTTTGATTTAATGCACATTGATTTGTCGTCTGCGAATGCTTTCAATTTGAACAAGTCTAACTTTTTTCAGGTGTTGTAAAGATCTATACGATAGTTGAGAATAGAAGAGATCAAACCATCAAGCAAGATCAGACTGCACGGCTCTGAAGACTTTTGGAGTCTCTCTCTCTCTCTCTCTCTCTCTCTCTGCAAAGGGCAGGACAGATTGCTTTATGCAGGTACTTGCGTAATGATAATGAAATTACTTGAACGACTGCGAGTCAGTTGAATCCAAGATACACATCTTTATGGGTGTCAAGCGTTCGCCTCCGTCTACTTTATGGGTGTCAAGCGTTCGCCTCCGTCTACATCGTTATTGAAACAATTGCAAATTTCTGTTTGTTATTTTATTTATTGTGCCATATTTATACCAAGTCTAGGTTTTTGCATAGAT
Organism: Tridacna gigas; assembly: GCA_945859785.2. Lineage (NCBI taxonomy): Eukaryota > Metazoa > Mollusca > Bivalvia > Cardiida > Cardiidae > Tridacna > Tridacna gigas. The sequence goes on along the minus strand of OX244030.2, from coordinate 41,135,854 downwards.
TAAGATCCAACACACAATAGGATATTTAGGGAGAGCCTTTGATTGTCTCTTTAGTCAGATGCAAAGTGTGTCTCTAGTTTGTCTTGAAATTTAGGCTACTAAGCGCGACTCTGTGGGCTTTTGCGGACAGTGTAGATCAAGATCAGACTGCACAGAATGTGCAGTCTGATCTTGGATTTACAGTGTCCGTTATGGAGAGAGGTCTACGAGGAGAAAGATTTTTAGATTATAAACTATGGGCTTTCAATATTGACTGGAAATCTTTACTTTAATTTATTTAGCGGCTAAAGGTTTAAGGTATTCTGAAATCCAGATAGTGCTTTACAAAGAATCTGGTAACACTGTTACGACCAGGGTCCGTATTCACCAACCATTCTTAAGAGTCTAACTACAGACGCGGAAAGAAACACAACTTTTGTTTGGCTAAACTATTTGGTTTAGGGAACCAGAAGCTATGTTATTCTCATATGTTTAAAATTCTTGAGAATGAGACTACGAATGTTCCTAAGAATGGTTGGTGACTACAGACCCAGTATAAACGAAACAAAGAGCAGATAAGACCAGCCGGACAAACTTGGCAAAAGCACTAAGGGGTACACTTAATTCAGGTGTCAAACCTCTCGTTTTCTGCAACATTGAAAAAAAGTGAAATTTTCCATATCTGACCCTTTGTCGTACTTTCATTGGCAAAACCACAGCTTTGCTGTTTGTGTCTATTAAATCTATGAGCCTTGCTGTGTGAAAAGGGGGCTGATTGCATCTCCGCGGCGCATGATACCAAGCAGGTTATCACATGATCATGGATCCATGAAGGCCATTTTGTCTAACAATCAACCAAATCTTGAGGTAGACTGGTCCTTTGACATACAGAAAATTAACCAATAGTGAAAAGTTTCGGCCCGGGTCAGACTGCGCGGACTGTGCAGACTGATCTGGATCGATACTTTTCGCAGATGCATTTAGTCCCCTTTTCACAGGGCATGGCTCATTATGTCTATTGGCCAACACAATAAGCAAGAAAAATGGCTCCTCAAATTATTGCATTTTGCTATTCTACCTCGAATATAACTAACTTTGAAAAATCACAGTGAAAAAAGCTACTTCATATTTTTTAAACGGGACTGCTTTTGCCTGTTACGACCCAGAAATTTCGCAGTGGTGCGAAAACATTAGACAAACAGACTTCGGCAGCTGCCATCTCCATAGAAGTGCTTCGGCCTCACCCTTATACTTACATAAACATTCAACACTTTACCAAGCCTAACTCATTTGCATTGATGGAAGGGAGGTAACTATGCCAGCTCATAATAAGTTTCATAATGTTTTCACTCAATACCGGTGCATGTAAGAACACCGTGTGATGTAATTCTTTTTTTTTTCCTCTACGAATTCGTCTACAACGTTTCAGTAAAAGTTCTGTAAGTTTGCGGACTTACAAATACTAAGCAAACTAATGAAGAAGTTGCAAATACAACGAGATCTTTTTAAGGCTTCCACAAAACAACACGAGAAATGGCTCGTGAGGAAGGATTTTTCCTTTTTACCCCACCAAGTTTTCATTTTCGGTTTTCTGCGAATCGTAAAAATTGTCTTCATGAGGTATACAGTGGAGGATTTCCTGGGTTCTTTTTCAGCAACCATTCTTAAAAATATTCTTTGTCTTATTCTCAAGAATTTTATAAATTTGAAAGTAACACAACATCTGATTGGCTAAACCAAGTTGTTCAGCCAGACAGAAGTTGCGTTTACTTTCAAATTTACAAAATTCAGGAGAATAAGACTGGTTAGTGAATACAGACCTGGTCTAGCTTCGTTTTCTACACAAAAAATGTAAATAACATGGTAATGTGTTTTAAACATTTACATCAACAAGATAGATATTGATCCCGATCCGTGACGACCGGACAACAACAGCTGTCAATTTACCTCTTCAGCGCCAAATATATAAAGTCGACTTCTTTCGGCAGCTGAAAATGCAATCCACTGAATCTCAACTTTTTTTTTTTATCTCATAAGCCTGACAAAACAAACGGACGGTATAGACCCAGATCAGGTTGTACGTTCTGTCCAGTCTGACCTTGATCTATGCTGTCCGCAAAAGCCCCGTTTTTGCTTACGGTATCGAAAAGGATAATACTCAATATTAACACTGGTTTCACCCTATCTGCACGGACAATCTTCCTTGTCATTTAGGCGTACACATATCGTCGTCCATGGATTTTTTGTGTTCATGGTGTCGTTTTCTGCGGAGGACATACTTTTATGGTTTTACCTTACGTTTTGTATGTATGGTTTGGTTTAACTAAAGCCTCTGACAAAGACCCATCTCCTCGCCAGAGTAATCTTGACTATCTTGCTGCCTAAGAGACAAGATGGAAAAAATGCTATTTTACTAAGACATGTGCCCAGTGCTTACCGTCAGCGATACAAAAAAAAAACAGATAAACTACAACAACAAACGACATGGTCATAATCTCGAACATGTACAACAGGCATATTATCTTGGGTTGTACCATCAAAAGCAACCAAAACCGAGGACAACACATATTTATCGCGCAACACATTAAATACATAAAACGCTCTGACTTTCCCCAGAAGAACACGAATATATCTTCTATCAAGACTTAAGAAAACTGCATACAAAGCCATTGAAAACTATTGGCTATTGAGTCAGCACTGGGAACCAACGAATAGCATGATTTCCAAAATTAAAACCTGGGAAGATACAATGATAATTAGATTTATTATTAACAGATGTCATAACCGATCAAGAGTAAACAGCGTGAAAGACAAACTTTAAGATCTCTATAAAAAGTTCAAAAGATATCGCTTTAATCATCCTGTCTAAGTATGGGTAAAAAGAAACTAGCCCTAGATCCTCCACAATACCTCTAGAGCCCAAAATGACTCTCGAGAAATAATTAACAGGACAGTCATTCCATCCAATACAGCGATACGAATGACCCAGTTCCTCTAAGACACTCAGCAGGTTCACCTGAGTTTTATCTGCATGCCAAGTTGAACCTCTCAAAGCTAAATTTACCACATAACTGTTATATAGTTTTTTTTTCCTTATCTCGTATTACTCACAAGCAGGATCTCGATAAACCAGTGAAAATCCCACAAAATACAGAATCGACTTTAAAGGAAAATCAGAGAAAGAGATTAAGAAGGAATTTGTAACAGAGTTAAGAGAAGGATTTCTATCACTTGATGAAAGCCAGGAAATCCTCAGTAAGTAGTGTTTCCCCATATTTCAATAGGGTCGAAGGGCTCAGTATTAAGCAAGTAGTTGTGTATGGTCTAGGGGAGGGAGAGAGAAAGAGAGAGGCAATGACTTCCTGCATTCACAATGATAGCTAATGCGGAAACTATTGGACGAATCTAAAAAATTATTTTTGACTTTCCAGAGAACATCGGTAAACTTGTCGCTACGTCTTGCTCTATAACTATTGAGACAAATGCTGACCTGTCTCGCATAACTGTTTTATAGGATTTTTTGGTACTAAATAACTTAATTGGCATTAACCAGGCCGCAGTTAAATCAACATTGTCTACGTAAGTTGACTTCGCCTCCAACTTTTCTCAGCGCGCTTTACACAGCACAAACGATCTTGTACGAACTATGCCGATAAAAGTCGTTCGTAAAGATCAGGTTTTGCGAAAACACTTGAGGAAGAACGTGGGATTCTACCGATACAAGATCTTAATAATGATGGCATGGACAAGTATCTTTGTTGATGTTTTTACACATTGTTGCTTACCTGTTTGAACAGCCGGACTAGGTTTTACAGATTTTACACAAGCAACACGAACCTGCAAGCTGTCACTGTTTGTACGTTTTATAATTGAATTGTCTAACACCTATGTTGCCGTGGAACAGATCACAGTGAAGTTTGCAGACAGAAATCAATTTCAGACTTCACAGTCCATGTATTGACTACTTCTTTGTTAAAATCGGTATATACTCATAGCTCGAACAAATTTCTTGGTTTTTCTACCATAATGTGATGTCATCAAAACAACATGAAGTCCGAGTAGAAAGTAAACAGTACTTTAATCTTTAACTGAAATGCAATGCTACTTATCACATCTACATATGAAACAGGATAGAAAAAAAACCCCAAACATTTAACAAGATAATAAACGTAAAATAATATTCTTTTACAAAGCTCTTTATAGGAGATCAACATTTAAAAGAAAATTAATATACACTTACCCAATACCGGCGTATGCACCTACATGTAAATACGCAAAGGGCTACTCTGTTAACAGCGATATACTGGAGCGCCGCTCTGTCAAAAAGGGGGTTTAATGCATCCCCGTGATGCATTTTACCAAGCAACTTATAGTTTATTAGTTATTATAGATCCATAAAACCCATTTTGTCTAACAACCAACTAACTTATTCATGAGGTAGACTGGTCCTTTGACAGGCAGAAAATTGACCCACAGCAAAAAATTGCGACCCAGGTCAGCCTGCGCGGATTGTGCGGGCTGACCAGAATCGATACTTTCTGTAGATGAGTTTACAGAGTATGGCTCATTATGTATTTAGTAAATACACTCTGAAATCTATCACAAGCAACTATCCGCTGGAACAAACAAATTTTACCTAATCTAGAGCAAGAGGCTGCTATACAAAGGTACTCAAAATTATTATTTTTGAATGCTTAATTTAGATAAATACCTACAGCATGACACTGTACACACAGGCTACATAACAAAATACATGCACGTGTATGTTTAATCCTTCACTAAAGAAAGCATTTGAAAACACTGTCGAAAAGGAGAACATGCTGAAGACAAGCATTTTCTCCTTTTCACATGTTTCCTATACAGACATATCTCATTGTTTCAACAACATTTAATTACCGTCCTCGGATGCTTTCTTTGATTCTCTCTCTAAAATTGTGTTGTTTTGTAAAGCGCAAATTCGTGACAATATCAAGTAGTTCACCACTAGAAGCATTCTCTGAATAATTGTGAGTGAAGCATTCTCTGAATAATTGTGAGAAAAAAAGTGCCATTGTATGAGGTAATTTCTCCTTTTCCGGCAGTGTTTCCACATTCTGTGATTTCTGTTATAGTTTCATTACAGTTTTTTTTTTTTATCATTACTTTCAGTACTTTGATTTGCTCAGTCGCATCAAAATTTGAGCAAACCCTTCCTCTCTCTCGGATTTGTGTAAGGTTCGTCGAGGATTTATAGACCTTTGAAATATTGGCATAAATCAAAATGTCATAAGAAGAATGCTGAAATGCATCAAAATTGGTTCGATATTCGGATTCCAACACCACACGGGACATAAAACATGAATCATAAAGGATAACATAATAGATTCTGCATATTCTCACTATAAAAAATACAAAGAACCATTCATTTAAAAAAAACAATCTTTCATGTGCTTTATTTATGCATATTTCCGGAATATAAGCGCACTTTTTAACCCTTAGGCTGCTAAGCGCGACTCAAGGACCTTTTGTGGACAGTGCAGATCAAGATCAGACTGCACAGAACATACAGTCTGATCTTGGATATACACTGTCAGATAAAGCGATATTCTCCCCCACAAAATAACTTAAAATAGCAGCTATTGGCCTTTTACTATCTGCCTGAAAATTTCATTTGGCTTTTTACTGTCAGCTTAAAAGTTTCATTTACCTTATTTAACATGTTAAGGGTTAACCGGTCGATAACAGAAGCCAAAATAGGGCGCCGAAAGATAAAAGACCGCTGAAAAAAGAAAAGCGGCCATAAAAAACTTGAACCGCTGTTATACTCGAGCCTACTGTAGGTACATGAACAGAAGTGTGCAATAAATCATTACAATATTATCAGATTATCAAACAGCGTGCATTTTGCAGTATTGCATGTGCTTATCTATTGACAAAATGTTGAGAAAAAAAACATCAATGACATTAATTATTCCTCTCAGGATCGTCTAAAAAAATATGCGACATCGAGATAATATAATAAACCTGGACAGATTTATCATATCAACATGAATTTGAGCCATGTTCTCTGATAATGGAGTTTAAACATTTACCACACAATCCCGGGTTTTAACGACCCTGCATAAAAAGCCCTTTGAAAACATTGTGAGAAAAGGAGAAAATGCTGGTAACCACCATTTTCTCCTTTTCCCATAATGTTTTCTACCCTTTCCAAAACAAATTTCAATTTTTGAGTCACATTTATTTTGTCGTCTGCAAGACTTGCTTTGAACCTGGACAAATCTAACATTTTGTCGCTGCCAACTAAATGATTCGACTTTTCCCGAGGTCTAAAAGTATATATTTCCTTGAATTTTGAACTGATTTTTGGTTGAAGATTGGCATCAGGTTGCATGTAGTGTAGACCCAAGATCAGACTGCACGTTTTGTGCAGTCTGATCTTGATCTACGCCGTCCGCAAAAACTATCCCAGGCGACACTGGCAGTGAAAGAGTTACAGCATCTGGGAAAAGTATCGATTCATGTCCGAGTGCACAGTCCTCGAAGGCCGACCTTGATCGAAATCTTTTGTTGTGGGTAAATTTTCGGCATCTCAAATGACCATTTTCCCTCATGATTTATTTTGTTTTGAGAAAATAGACCCATATTATACAAACTACTTGTTTGGTATTATGCATAACATGCCTTCACAGAGCACTGCTCATGTCTTTTTTACTTTAAAATTAATTTTTATCAAACAAATTCTTGTAATGTATACATGAAAAGCCTACGTGCGGAAACACCGATATAATAAAGCGGTTTATAAATTTAGCTTCGTTTTTGTACATATGTATTTTTTGGATGACAATGTACTTTGTACAAGTCTTTCAATAAAATGTTCTGTCTGTCTGTCTGTCTGTTTAATTTGCGGGCATGTGCTGACATGTTGAATGCGATTCATACAATTTTCTTTGAAACAGTAGAAAACATTGTTTGAAATTATGAAAATACTAGTAATCAGCATGTTCTCCTTTTCCCAGTGTTTTCATGAGCCTTCCTCTATGGGGTCGTGAAACTTTGACAACGCGTTGTACAGTAAATGTGTACACTTATGAAGTCATTTCTAGACGACAAAACTTGATTCTAACCTTTTTCGAAAGCATTTTGCTGACATCTAATGAGATGTGGCTCAAATGATGGCAGTTGTCTTAAGAGGAAAGAAAAGAGTGTGGGAAAAGGTAAAAAAAAAAAATCTGGTGACCAGCATTTTCGCCTTTTCTCACACTGTTTTCAAAAGCCTTCTTCCTTCAACTTCTTAAAATTCGACTTTATTTGATAGATGGTTACATGTATTAAACATAAGTTTTAAGAAAAGGTTTTTAACATTGAGTTCATCAATTCTAATTGGCCTATTGATGCATTCTTACAATAATTGATCACATGTATACAGTAATAGAATAAGGAACATCAGGCGTAAAGGAAGTCATATCAAAATGGTTAGTATATAGACAAATAGCAAAACACATTTTTTACTCCTATCAACACCCCAGTTAATCCACCACTGTACAAATTAAACTGTTTAAGCTCCTGAAAATCACAGTTTTGAAAAACATTTTGGGCAAAGAAGTGTAGCGGTTTATTTATTGTTTAACCCTTAGGCTGCTAAGCGCGACTCAATGCAGACAGTGCAGATCAAGATCAGACTGCACGGAACGTGCAGTCTGATCTTGGATCTACACTGTCCGATACGGATATATCTCCCCTCCAAAAAATCCTTTGAAATAGGAAAATTTCTGTTTTTACTATCGGCTTGAAAATTTCATTTCTTTTATATAGCAGGATAAGGGTTAAAAAAAAAATAAAAAATAATATTAAAAAAAAAAAAAAAAAACATCATGGAAACGGGGACAATTGCTTGTCAGATGCAGTTCTTCCTCCTTCCATCAATTTTTGCTATACTGTCGAAAAACGATTTTCAGTGTTTCATTTTTCGTATGTCCTTCAGCTAATTGGTAATAAATTTTGGTTTGCCATGACATAGCTTATATACAGTGATGGGTCAGAAAACCCCATAGACAACAACTTGACATTCTGGTATGCACCAAAGATATAAATAAAAATAATACAGTGCATCATCGATTATTCCAGTATGCCTGGCAGTAAGAAATTATTATCATTTTGTATAAAGAAAGACGTAGGTGGAACCCCAAACTTCGCTGCAGTAACTCTTTACCAATTAATACCGACTTTTTACGACCCTAAAAAAAGAAGAAAACTTTTGAAGATATTGTAGGAAAAGGAGAAAATGCTGGTAACCAGCATGTTTTCTGCTTGCTATGGAAAGTTTTACCTTTGTCGTTAATGTTTCATCAGTGATCTGCTGCGAGAGGTGCAAAAGACGTCTACGGAAGTTTGAACCATATGAGCCATATGAGCCATGCTCTAGCAAAAGGGGGCTTAGTGCATCTCCGTGATGCATGATACCTAGTAAATCATCACATGATCATGGGTCCATAAAGTCCATCTTGTCTAACAACCAATCATGAGATACACTGGTCCTTGGACATGCAGAAAATTGACCAAAAACAAAACCTTTCGGTCCAGGTCAGTCTCTGCAGGCTGACCTGGGTCGATGATGTTTGCAAATGCATCAAGCCCCTTTTCAGACAGCATGGCTCAAACTGAGTTTGTCGGCTGCACATGCTTTCAATCTGGACAAGTCTATTTTTTTGTCATTTAATAACCTAGTTGAAAGTTATATAGGTAAGTTAAACTAGTATATTTAACTTTTACACACGTTTGAATAAGCACTTTCTGGGGACGGGGGAATGGTACTGCAGCGTTTCTGATCATCCGTATTAGCAATGTAAATTCCTGCTACGCTTTTATCACCCTAAGATATATCCTTGTCATAAACACAACGTACTAGTAAATGTATATAGACACATTTATCTATAGATACCGTATATCTGTGATTTTTTATCAGGAATAATCGAGAATACATTGCATTAGACATAACATTACGTAAAGAAATTGTTTTGCATTGTCGTGCGAACTCAATAGTCATTGATCCATAAAGCGCTTGAAATACTTTTGCGGACAGTGTTACTCAAGATCAGACTACTCAGAAGGTGCAGTCTGATCTTGGGTATACACTGAACGCTACTTTGTTGCATATTCCAGTCAAGACAAAATTGAAATTGCAATATTTTGTCTGTTTTTCATTACCGAAATGGTCTTATTTTATTCAGCGCTCTAAGGATTCATACGAAAATAATTTCAAGGTAATGAACAAAAGGCTTTTGACCCAAATCCTGCGTATTCTTGCGAATGTAAGCTACTTCTCACGCTCTTTGCTTTAGAGAGAAGACCAAAACAATTTAGATCTATTTAGTTCCTAACATAGTAGGGGATTCTCTCCGTGTGCTTACACATCGGTTTACAACAAAATACAACAATTATATTTACGAGTCATGCTCAGAGAAAAGGTGGCTTAATGCATCTACAGAAAGTATCGATCCATAACAGTCTGCACAGGCTGACCTGGACTGAAACTTTTTCTTGTTGGATAATCAACATGCCAAAAGATTTTTCTATCAATGAGTCAGTCGAATTTAGACTGAATGGTGCAATATTTTGCAAACAAAATGCTCTGTTGAATGAATTACATAAGTCTATGCATTAAACCCCCTTTTCCTTTAATGCCTCTCAATTATGCATGCAACAGCAGTAAGTCAAAAATGAGCATAATCTTGGAATGTTTGTAAGTAGCTTTAAGGTACTTATAGTACACATATACATTATACAGCACATATATTTACAAACGTAATTACAATGTAATGAATTAATTAAAGGGACACCAAAATAAGATAATATTACAATGCATTGTCTATGCGCATGTTTAACATTAAGCTTGTATAAAATGTTATTAAAACGACAACAAAACTTTCAATATAGATAAACACCGTGAGCTTTCTAAAAGCAAGTAAATATTTCCGGGAGTAAGGTCGAAACACGTGACAGATTTCGTAGATGGTATAGCTCTTTCCCTGTACCGATCGTAAACGTGAACTCCTATCTTGCTAAATAAGTTCAATGAAATCTTCAACCTGTTAGTGAAAAAAACAATTCATGCTATTTCTTCAGTCATTTTTGGGGGACATTATCTCCTTATCGGACAGTGTAGATCCAAGTTCAGACTGCACGTTCTATGCGACTCAAGGACCTCTTGCAGACGGTGCGGTGCGGAACGTGCACTCTGATCTTGGATCTGCGCTGTCCGATGAGGAGATATCTTCTCCCCCCTCCCCTGAAAAAAAAAAAAAAAAAACATTTGAAATAACAACATATGGGTTTTCACTATAGGCTTGAAAGTTTCATTTCATTTATTTAGCAGGATAGGGGCTGAAAACAGAACACTCTTGAAAACTGTAAGAAAAGGAGAAACTGCTCGAGCACTTTCTCCTTTTCATGCTTCATAAATCACATAATTTTTCTTGTTATAGTGTTACCATGCATCACATATTTAATAGTAGATGATGATTATTCCTAGTTTACAATGATAACAGCAAAGTCATTTACCGCAAGTTGTTTCCAATAGCTAACGACTTAAGAGACTGTATAATCTACTGATTGCAGCACAAGAAATCTTTGCCCCAGGGCTAGGTCAGTAGTCCATGCTCCTTAGACATTAGCCCTTTACTAGACGACAAAATTTTAGTCTTATCTGAATTGAAAGCATTTGCAGACGACAATTTCAATGTGGCTCAAATGGTGCTCAATTTTTCTTTGATAGGATAGAAAACATTGTGGGAAAAGGAGAAAATGCTGGTTACCAGCATTTTCTCCTTTTTCCACAATGTTTTTAAAAGGCTTCTTCCCCAGGGTCGTTAAAACTCGGGATTGTGTAGTAAAGGGTTAACTGAGCTGGCCAGTATAAAAACAAATTGGCTATTACCAGGTTTAAACAAAAGTTCATGGTTTTTAAGCGTGAACGACGATATTAAAATGTCCCAGAAGTTCGTTTGCCCAATTTTTAAGCCGAAGTAGATCATTTAACAATAATGTTAGTTAAATAGTGCTTTTGAGATTAGGTACTGTACTAAGGCAGTATCTCATACACTCATTTCTCTTGTATATGTGTTTTAATCCTTCTTCGTCAAAAGCCTTCTTCTGTTGGTACTTCATAGAGACAGTGTGGCAAATTGAGAAACTGTCAATGGTGTTTAGTTTAACTACTTGCCAGTCACTCGCCACTCGCCGGATAGCTCTGTCGCAGAACGTTAAGCTGGACATTAGACCCTGGTTGCCCGTCAGTTTACAAAGTATTTTACCGAGACAGTTGAAAACTCGCAATAGCTTAGGCCGTATTCGCAAACCATTCAAAATTGCATTCTAAGTCTGATTCTCAACATTGGTTTAAGTTTCAAAGGAACCCAATTTCTGATTGGCTAACCCGTTTAGTTTAGCCTATCACAATTTGGATTAATTTCTACATTCAGAGTTAAAATGTAATTTAGAACGGTTAGTCAATATGAGTCCTGGGTCCGAATGCACCAACTATTCTAGAGAGCATTCTTGGTCCTATTATAGATTTAGAAAGTAACAAAACTTCTGATTGGCTAAACCAAATGGTTTAGCCAATCGAAAGTTGTGTTACTTTCAAATTTAGAAAATTATTGAGAATAACACTGAGAAAATTTGGTAAATATGGACCCTGGACTTCCTATACAAACTGGTACCATCCATACCAGATTCGGCATTTTGACGATTATATGTAGATCTATCTTTTCCCCATTACTGTTTACCACCAGTCGATAACATTAAAGACCTGTCCGTAATAAAAGGATTTGCAGATTACGAATGAAATATGGCTCTAAGGATGGGATTGATTCATGAGGAGGAAGTAAAACATTGTATGAAAAGAAGAATATGCACGTTTCCAGCATTTATCCTTTCAACAAAATGTTTTCAAAGCCCTTCATCAAGGCCATGAGAAAACGAAACAGTTTGCGAACCAAGTCTGCCACATCTACTATTCATTCTACGTAAAAACCAAAACAATACCATTGATAGATGGACGGATGCGATTTCATTCAAACTTGAAGCAATTATACACTGATTGTCGATATAAGGATGTTTAACCCTTTACCAAATAAACCTGTGTTTTAATGACGGACCAAAGCTAGAAGACTTTTGAAAACGCTGTGGGAAAAGGAGGAAATGCTGGTAAACAGCATTTTCTCCTTCTTCCACAGCGTTTTCAACCGTATCAATGAACAAATTTGAACCATATTTGATTTGTCGCATGCAAATGCTTTCAATATGGACAACGCAAACATATATTGTCGTCTTGTAATGAGTTAAAGAATTAAACGAAACTGTCGTCATCCATTACTTCAACCGATCGGTGCTTCTTAGAAACCTGAGTATCTGACATCATCACTTTAGTATTATCATTCGTTCCGTCTTTTTCGCCTCTGATAATTTTTGTTTTAGAAATAGAACTAATTTTACCATCGCTAACTGCTTGAATCTCAAGCTTTGTGTTAGTTTCCTTTTCTCCCTCTTGTGACGTAACGCGTCCTAGAATATTATCACCGTGCATTTCCGTTAAGCTAGAAGCTTTATAACTTACACAGCTTTCGTCCGAACTGGAAACGTCCGGTAAGCGTCCTTGAGCAGTGAAATCATTTCCGCCCGCGGAAAACTTGTCATTAAAACTACTGAAAGAAGACGTGGACATTTGATGTTTGTCCGTGTACTTTTCACTCACAATAGAACCCTCTTCACTATCACGACCATTTACAATCACTCCGCTTTCTTTAAACAAAGATATGCTATCTTTTGACACTGTATCGGGCATGAATTGCAGGTCTCTTCTGGATTTATCATTTTCTAATGTTCTAAAATTACTAACATCACTGAGCTGTGATGTACTTGCGCTATCTGCACTTGGTGGTCTTCCAATTTCGTCTGTACCTACAACGATACGGGGATTGCGAGATTCTTCAAGCGTAAACTGACTGGAAAAAGAGCCACTCCTTGGTGTCATGTTGGCATCGTTGTAGGTATCTGTTAGTGCGGCACCTTCAACAGTTTTTCTAGATATTGCATCCTGCTCTTTAATCTCTTCAAGTCGCCGAACCCTGTGTTTCATTTTACGATGATTCCTCCCTTTTCTATGGCCAGCCTGGCGAGGGTGTATGACCTCCGTCGACCCTGGAATAGATTTTGTATTAGGTTGTGGTCGGACATTTCCATTTGCAGGTTGTTTTCCTGTTCCAGGCACGGGTCTACGATCTACACGTCTTTGATCAGTTCGATCCGGAGTACCGCGAGCCGTGTTCGGTATACGAGACAACTCATTTGGCTTTATCGTCGAAGGTTTAGATTTTGTACAGAGGTATAAGGCACTTGCTACAACGCTTATAAGAATCGCAAACAATCCACAGCAAGTTAAAATAATCCCCACTGTTCTTTTACCCTCATCGTTCTGCAGATCCGGTGGCAATAGGTTCTCATCGAAAACACCATAGTTAAGGATTAGACAGACTCCAGTGACGAGCATAATTAGACCTCCTAGAAAAAGGAAGACCCCGACTATGCACATACAACACTGAACGGCGGCACCATGCATTCTGGGCATCTGCAAAGAGAAATGAGGAAAAAATAGTTGCAATTTCACAGTAGGGAAAAAGATTTTATAGGGAACTGAACTACATGTATATGTATCTCACATAAAACAAAACATTCTGCTTTTCAACTTTTCAGCTGACAACCTTTATCAAGAAGAAAAACACATATCCAAACTATAAGCATCTACGTCGTACACCTTGTTGTACCCCATGTCGTACCCCATTAGATATTTCCATTACAAAAGTGGCATACGACATGCAAATTTGACTTCAACGGCGTGAAAATCTAAAATCTAAACATTGATGATTTACGTCTCCATCTCTCTCTGAGATTTTTTTTTTGTCCCAGCAAAGTTCTATACGGGTATCATCGATTACGTATATCTCGTATAATCCGGTACCATGTTCTGCTACGACATTAATGGAAATCCATATCACAGAAAACGACATGTCCGTTTTTGTTAGTGAAAAGTGACGCAGACCTTTGAAATATCACCAGTTAATTAAAAATCTATACATTACTTTTTATATCAAATAAAACTCTCGATAAATCGAACATGAAAAACACGAAGACATGGTTCGAGTTACGCGTACATTTTGTACTGTTACAATGTTGCTCGAAACTTCTGTACGTGTCTAAAATATGTATCTATGTCTGTCTGAAGAATAAATGTGTATCCATCAAGTCGTTTTAGGCTCCATACAAAATTGGGACTTTCATGGCTTAAGGGTGGGGAAGTTTGAAAAACTTCTGGTTCAATCCCGACTGGTGGCACTGGATGCAGAGGCAGCACTGCAGAGCCCCTGCCATGTAGAGGTAAAACATAGGAAAGACATGAAAAAAAAATTCTGGCGCTGTCGTGATTTGGCTGATATATATATTGTACATTTCAAAATCCCATTCATATTAACCCTTAACCTGTTAAATAGGTAAAACGAACTTTTCAAGCCGATAGTAAAATCACAAATTTTGCTGTATCATTTCTTTTTGAAGGGGGGGGGGGGGGGGGGGGCTGGGGGTGGAAATATCCCCATCTGAGAATGCAGATCCAATATCAGACTGCACTTTTTGTGCAGTCTGATATTGATCTACATTGCCCGCAAAATGTTCTTGAGTCGCGCATAGCAGCCTATGGGTTAATAAGCAATACGATCACTAGACAAAACAGGTACGTTGAATAGCTGTGATGGCAATGAAATTTGACTTTACCCTTTAGCTGCTAAGCGCGATTCACTGACCTTTTACGGAGAGTGTAGATCAAGATCAGACTGAATAGAACGTGCAGTCTGATCTTAATCTACATTGTCTGATAAGGAGATACTTTTCCCCAAAAAATAAGTTTAAAATTACATTATTCTGGTTTTTGCTGTAAGCTTGAAAGTTCATTTTATTTTAGCAGGATAAGAGTTAAATCGATAAGTAACACCGAATACGTGTAACTGCAAAGTTAATTACAGTCTTAAACATTTTTTTTAAAATTTCAAGTTCTAGAAAATCTTTGTGTGTGTGTCTGTGTGTGTGTCTTTCCGTTTCATGTACAAGTGACGTACCTATCTCATCCTTTCTTTTCTGAGATATGATATGGAACATGTTATAAGAAAAATGAATTAAATTGTGAATTCATAACCTATAGGATGACTAATATCGCATGTGAATTCATGAAAATATCGAATTTTAATCGTCAGATAAGTTTTGTCCTTTGGTCGTGCAAGCAACAGCTTGTTTCATGCGTCAAACTTTTATTCCTTATATCAGTTAACACTTAACCCTTTCCCAAACAACAAATTTTGGACTGGTCCAAATTGAAAGAGTTTGCAGACGACAATTTTAAATTTGATGAAAATGGCAGAAAGGTCTCAAAAAGGGTAGAAAACACTGTGGGAAAAGGAGAAATTGCTCGTTACGAGCAATTTCTCCTTTTCCCACAGTGTTTTCAAAAGACTTGTACTGCAGACACGTGAAAACCAGGGCTTGTTTGGGAAAGGGTTAAGCTGCTGAATAAATGAAACACAAATTTTTACTCAATACTAAAAGCCCAAACATTCCGTTTTCAAACTTGATTTCACCGGAAAGAAAATACCTTATCGGACAGCGTAGATCAAAGATCAGACTGCACGTTCTGTGCAGTCTGATCTTGATCTACACTGTCCGCAAAAGGTCAGTGGGTCGCGATTAGTAGCTTAAGGGTTAAGGTATCAAGAAATAAATCGCTATCCCAAAGTGTCCCTTTGTCAGTCAAACCGTGGATGACTTACCATTGTTTTATTGCTTACACCCCCCCCCCCCCCCCGTTTCTCTCTCTCTCTCTCTCTCTCTCTCTCAATTTTTGCAATGATATTTGAACAGTAGAATAACATGTGCATGGATACCATTTGTATTCGGGTACATCAGTGCTGTATCGGGATGTGCCCTCCTTTAACAGTACTATCGGTAGAGGAAACCAAACTCGTCGTGTCTACCTCCATTCGTACAAAATAATTATTGTCTCTCATATAACATAATTCAGCATCCGTATTCACCAACCATTCTTAAAAACATTCTTAGTCTTATTCTCCACAATTTTCTAAATTTGAAAGAAACACAACTTCTGATTGGCTAAAACATTTGGTTTAGCGAATCAGAAGTTCTTAGTCTTATTCTCCACAATTTTCTAAATTTGAAAGAAACACAACTTCTGATTGGCTAAAACATTTGGTTTAGCGAATCAGAAGTTGTGTTACTTTCAAATTTAGAAAAATCTCAGATATAAAGGCTAAGAATGCTCTTAAGAATGGTTGGTGAATACGGCTCCAGATTAAACTGATTTTTTTTCTAAATGATTGAATGCCATTCCTGAGAAACCGACCGTTAGCAATTGTAGTTTTTGGCATTTTAAGATATATAGAGTCGCTTCCGGTATTATCGTGGGTTCTTCAATATCGCGGTATTTACAATTTCCGAAAGTGAGGCTGAAATACGTCTCCTTGAGGATGTCCTCACGTGAGCATTTGTAGGTCAGATACAGTTAACACACCTTGCAAATTCACTTCGGCAAATTTTCCGAAAATTGTAGGTAAAATCGAGTTTTCATCCGAATAGTAAGAAAACTTGGCTCTTGGCAAAATCACTTTATCCCCTAGATGAAGTTGATGATCTTATCAGCGTAACAAACTCAATATCATTATAACAGTTCTTTAAAATTTGTTTTTCTGTCACTGAAGTTTATCAAACGGGAAAGTAAATTTAAGACGACCGTTAAATGATGACGTCACCGCTTTCCAAATATGGGAACGAAAATAAGAGGCCCGGAAAATTTTTTGACTCGCTAATTATAAAAATCTTCTTCTCAAAGCTCTAGATATTTTTTAATTGAGTTCCCTGATATATTGAAATGAAAGAACACTCTAGAAATTATATATTTACTTTTTTTTTTTTTTATCCACGAAAGAGGTCCAAAATGGGGTATTTGATGCTATTTTAATCAAAGATCTGTAGACGTCGTTTTTCCCTCCATTTTCACAGGTGCGCAAAGTAAAACATCGCTTACAAAATGACAGGGAGAATTCATTTATATATGTTGCTCAAAATTCTTGATGAAATCATCTCAACACTTTGAAAATAACTTGATTTTCATTTGCCGAAGTTTTGAACATAAATAAGGCGAGCATGTAAATCTTCCACGGCCTCATCTCAATGCCACGATAATACCGGAAGTAAGCCTTTTTAAAAGTTGGTCAATGCTGTCCCCTGCCTTGCCTTGATTTAAAATCGTTAACTGACAAAAGGAAAATCAGTTATCGTAGAAATATACGTGAGGTATCATCGCATGATTTTTGCAACAGAAAAATTGCAGGCAATACACTAATTTTTCTTCACACAGTGGAATGTTTTAGTACCACGATAATAGGGAATTCAATCCTAGTTACGACGAGTTTTCTTTGTTCTCTTTGATTGTACACACTGATTCTACTGACGTTATTTGAAAAAAAAACAATCGGAAATCATCTGTCACAATATTGCATACAGTAGACAATCATATTAACCTTTTAGATTTCTTTACAAAAGCCATAGCCTGCGAATTCGACATAAGCTATATAATACAGTATGTGTACGTGTAAATTCAAATGTAACCCTGGAACAAGTGAACCCTTTACAACACAATCCCGAGTTTTGATGACCCGGAGAAGGGAGACTTTTGAAAACGTTTTGAGAATAGGAGAAAACCCTTGTAATCTACACTTTCTCCTTTTCCAACAATGTTTTCCACCTTTTCAAAGACAATCTGAAAGGATATTTACTTTGTCGTCTGCAAATGCTTCGGATTAGGACAAATCCAGAGTTTTGTCGTTTTGGAAAGTGTTAAGCGATCAAAACGTTTTTCAGTAGATCTTAAGCCATGAACAGCACCGAAAAGTACAGGACAAGATCAGGTTACAGGAACGTGTTAGCTGATCATGGACGTCCCTCTTCGAAGAGTACATGAGAGGTCGACGTTTATGGTAACAGTCGACCTTTTATCCTGTCATGTCAAAGTAACCAACAGTTCATGCTTTTGTTCCTTTTTACTTTTGAATTGCTGAATGAATTAAATGGAAAACACCCACTTATGGTAAAAAAACCCCCTAAGTAACAGAATTTCAATGTTCATCCGCCAGGACATAAAAATCTTTCCAAATCAGACAATGTAGATCCAAAACTAGACTGCAAGAACAGTGCAGTCTGATCTTAATCTACATTGTCAACAAAAGCGTCTTAAGTCACGTATAATAGCCCAGGGGTGGAAAGTCAATTGCAATTAGATATTGGAATATCAATTATACCCAGCGCAATCACATACCTGGATTACTCCGCACATTTCTTTGTCCGCTGTTTTCAGACCACTTTCGTGTGTACATAAGATATTATTTCATCCCATGAACATCATACGGTAATATTTTCACGAGTGGCGTAGCCACACGTGAAAATATTACTGATTTCATGAGATGAAATAAATTTCGAACTTTCACAAGAAAAAAATACCCTCTTTATATGATAATTGCTGAACCATTTTGTTCTCGATGTCATGTTCGTATACACAGATCCGTCAAGGAATAAACAAAAGAAAATGACGAAATTGCTCGTGATAAGATAATTTTCCGTTCGTCAAAATGTTGTCAAATTTTGTGTCCTTTAAAGCGTTTCAAAATGTGTCTTTATTTGGTAAGCTAAACTCCGTGGAGCGATAAGCGACTGAGTTTAATCTGTAGATTTTGAAACAACACGCGTAGACCATTGCGATTCAAGCAGTTTTAAAGGGGCCATCCTAGATTTTTTGCTGCTTTTTAGTCAACACTAGTAAATACATAACTTTCTCTGCAAAACGTAAGGCTACTGGACGGTTGCATGTAGTAAAAGGGTGCATAATTTTGGCGTTCAAATAATGAGTTGGTCGCTCTGCAATCGAGGACTTCCTCTGTTTTTATGAGATCAAATGTGACGTCATCGTACGTAATCTGAATACAATCCCACATAATTGACACGTGATTACCGATCATGTGACATTCCCACAACCCTTTGCCAAGTTTCATCGCCAACTTTGAAAATACCTAAAGGGATTACATAGCCTATTACTAAGGAAATATCGCCCGCAAAATATCATGTTCTTACATTAATTTTGTCTTTCTTTTGTACTGACCGTTTGCCAGCAATCGACTTTATTAATTCACTGATAAATCACTTTTGAAGTCAGGTGGGATTAGGTAAAATATAAGATAATTCAGATCAAAGATCAGACGTCCCATACCGTACATCTCGATGTTAGATTTACATTGTCAGTTCATGTGTCGAAAGTTGTGCTAATTATAGATCAGATCGTTAAAGGAACCAAACGTGCTCAAACAAATTCCTTCCCCTAGGTCATGCCATTCAATTTAAAATCATATTATAAATTTATCTCGGCCTTGCAACCACAAAGAAATTCCAATTATCAATTTCTTTATTCAAATAGTGCTTAGATTTTAAGAAAAAAAATCTATACAGATATATATATATAGACCGTGAAACATTTGGCCTTTTGTCCTACAGAACAGAAAAATATGTAGTCAACGGTATGCTTACTATTTAACCCTTAGGCTGCTAAGGGCGACTCAAGGACATTTTGCGGACAGTGTAGATTAAGATCAGACTGCATAGAACGTGCAATCTGATCTTGGATCTACACTGCCCGATAAGGACATGCCGTTCCCGAAAAATACCTTTGAACTAGCAAAATCACGCTTTTTACTATCGACTTGAAAGTTTCACTTCACTCATTTAGCAGGATAAGAATTAAGATCCTGATGATTCGCTTATTTATTTTGTGTCAGTTTATAGCAAAGGCATAATTCGAAATAGCAGGAATGAAAAGCAGATTGTAAAGATGTACAGACTGATCCTTTTCCAAAAGGGTACCAGAGGTCGATCTATGAATTAATTGAACCATAAAGCACCCACACGTTGATAAAAGTGAACTCCCTTAGCCTCATCTTGCCGAATTTAAATTGTTAAAATTTAAACCAATAGATTTCGTAAAGTTTATTGGCATTGTACTGGGTTTACAGAACTGAAATAACTTACAAAGCAGAGGAGAGTGTAGAGCAAGATCAGATTGCACGTATTGCAGGTTGATCTTGCTGTGTACACGTCGCAAACTACACTTATGGTTGCAAATGGCAGGAGTTGGTTAACAATCTTTACCTCTCATTAGAATAAAAACGCGTGTTTTTGGTTTGTAACGTTTTTTCCTCAGATTCTGAAATGGTGGGCAGGTTGTCGCCAATCTCACTCGTCAAGGAGAGAGAGAAAGAGAAAGGGGCAGAGGCAGAAAAAGAGAGGGGCATGCCTCATACTGTATCATAACGCAACAATGTGATTTAAAAAAAAAAACGATTTTCAAACATGAAATAAATCAGTTACATATAAGCACTGGCTGGAACATACACACTTTTCGAAAATAAATGAACGAATGAACAAATCTAAGATTAAATAATTGAGTATCACTTCTGGTGATTACGTGTAAATATAAATTATTTTTTGTATGGTAAAAGGTTATAGTAACAAAATAAAATGAGCCATACTCTGTGAAAAGGGGGCTTAATGCATCTGCGAAAAGTATCGACCCAGGCCAACCTGCGCAATCCGCGCAGGCTGACCTGGGCCGAAACTTTTCGCTATTGGTCAATTTTCCGTTTGTCGAGGGGCCAATCTACCTCGTGAATAAGTCAGTTGTTAAAATATGTGGATCGCTAATTATACGATGACTTGCTTGGTATCATGGATCACGGAGATGCATTAAACCCCCTTTTGGCAGAGTATGGCTCAAATATAAGTGAAATGGTTTTTACAACGTCACCATGCTAAGTACATTTTAGAGTCATACATCAATATTATTTTACTTCGCAACGGGGAATCAATTGTTAACTTTTAGGAGGTAAAATAGTCGACGTAACCATGATTGAGTCTACCCTTTGAGATATAATTACTTGCCACGAACATGCCGGTGCAGGAAAACTGAAGCACTGGCATAAAGCGTTGTTTGTTAGCTGGGATTCATCTATATTTTCAACAATGTATAAGATCAGAGAGGCCGGTGCACATGCTTGGATTTCCTTGAACAACAGCATACACAATACTTAATTCAACTAAAACATAACGTGAACACTCCAGATTTTGCTATTTCAAGACTGTTTGGGACAGAAAATCATACAGAATATAAGACAGAGTAGATCCAAATCGGTCTATTGCCGTCTGATCTTGATATACGATGTACACTTAGATATTTCAAAAGCTATTTTACGCTCTGAGGGTTCTAAATAAATTCCGGGCCAACATGAACCAATCATTCTAAACTATATTCTTGTCACATTATACATTTAGTATGTAACACAACTTCTGATTGGCTTAACCATTTTGGCCAATCAGAAATTGCGTTACTTTAAACTTTAGAAAATTCTTAAGAATTAGACGAAGACTTGCTATTGGATATGGTTTGTGAATGAGGGCCCAGGTTTACAACTAATGAAAGGCAAGACTGAGCAGGTAATATTTGCTTTAGAACCGATCACGTCATGCATAGCAAAGTGAAATTGTTCAATAAATCAGTACGCATCATTGATTGACTTCTGGTGTCCAAGTAGGTTGTATGCACTTCTTGATGATCACATTTATTCTACCCGTTCTGAGATTAAACTGTAAATGATTTGTGAGAAGTTAGATTTACAACGTCCACATTTTATAAAGTTTGTCCTGATGAACTGATACATTGCTGTGCAGGCCTTTTTTTTTTTACAAGAGATAGGCCTACACGTAACTGCGGGTATTCGGACCCTAAAAATCTATTTCTTTACTAAGATCTGTGTTGTGGCCAAGCTGCATGCCGTACCGCTGTGACATTTTCTCGAGCACTTACTACGCTTTCATTGGTTGTATCGACAACCGCTCTTCATGTACCCAGGGTTCCAGTCCGATCATATTTTCCCTTTTTATATTCCGACGTTACTTTGTCAAAAATGACATTTTTGACAAAGTAACGTCCGAATATAAAAAGGGAAAATATGATCGGACTGGAACCCTTGCTATTCTCCATGACGCATACGTGCACTCATTCGGCAGAGTCCGAAATCAAACGAGGTTAGTTGAATTACACTCGTCTAGACATATTATTAGGTTACTGGGTAATGCTGAGAAAAATATCAAACTATCAAATATTATATGAAAAGGATCATCCCAATTCAAACTAGTTTGCTATGGTGTAAATAAAGGTCGCAGGGTATCGGTTAGCGGTACCAACGCTTACATAATAGAGTCATAAATGTACGAGCTAATTGGCGTAATAAATATGTGTACATTTTTGATCAGCTGCAAGTTACTATCTCTTCATTCGACTTCATGAATACCAAGGAGCAGATCAAAAGCCAGAGCATTTAGATACACCATGCTCTGTGAAAAAGGGGCTTAATGCATCTGCGAAAAGTATCGACCCAGGTCGCAGGCTGACCTGGGCCGAAACATTTCGTTATTGGTCGATTTTCTGCAAGCCCAAGGACGGCCTACTTCATGATTCAGTCGGTTGGAAAAAAAGTGGCTGTTATGGATACATAATATTATGTGATAGTTTGATTGGTATAATGTATCACGGAGATGCATTAAGCCCCCTTTTGCCAGGGCACGGCTCACGTGCACAAGTACATGTAATTGCATTATATAGCACTGTACGGAAATGGAGGCTTATCCTATCGTTTTTCTCCGTCCGCAAACGTCATCACAGATAGCGACCAGCTGGACACAAAATTATGGAGAATGTATATCAGCACGTTGGATATGCATGTACATATACAACAGAAAGAAGCATACAGATTGTTCACAGAACAAGAGATTGTATACAGAGAAAGAATCGTCACTGAATTTTGAAGTACAAAATGTTTTTATCGTCATCGATTGCAACATGATTCATTCATCTCACGACCGTGTACGTTCTGACACTGGCTAAAAAAGCAAGCTCGGCTTTATACCAATAAATCCTAATACACCAAACAAGCAAAGCAAACAATCGAAATCATGGTGATTACGTTAAGCACATTAATATAGCAACGGGACGTTTTACTGACTATGTCTTAGTGAATTCGTTCACATGTTAACCAAGCCCTCATTCTGATAAGGACTTTTTTTATCTGTCTGTCATTATGAAACGCCTTTCTGTGTGAATCATACACAGAACTTGAATTGCAAACGTTTACTAGATCTTTCGAATTAAAAATGCAAGAAAACGCTACAATACAGTGAACTTCTGCATGTGGAAGCAGATGTGAACACACTGTGACAGAGGAAGAAATATCTTCAAGAATACAATGTTTTCATATTGCTCTCAAATGTATGTCCCACATACACTCAAGTGGTGCCCACGTGAAGACAGCCAGCTCTGTGGTATCTACAAAATGCAAAGACCAACAGTTTTCAGTTATGTATAAGCCTACTTTGTTTTGTCCCTCCCCGACACGTTAACAAATAATTACTTGTAGTTTTAAGAAATGTTTTTTTTTTTTCTGTTTATTTTTCAAATAGTTAGTAAATTGTATAGGTATAACGTGCAAGGAGCTGTAACCGGACAGTGTTGATCAAGATCGGACCCCACAACATGTGCGGTCTCATCGTGAATCTAAACCATCCGCTAAATCATTCAAAACTGAAGCACATCGTGTCTTTTCAGTAGAATCACATCTTTAGGTCTCGAAAATAGTCAACCTAAATTATGAAGACGATAACATTTGGGTTCTATATTTTTTTTCCTAAGTCACCAGTATCCACTGTGAATTTCTATTGTTAAGTCTTTATTTTTGAGATCTACTGAAAACTGTTACAAAATACACGTAGGAAAGGAAACACGAGTACGGAAAACAATTGAAAAAAAAAGGTTATTGCTTGTTACAAGAAACTGCTCTTTCTTTCACCATGCTTTCTAACATTGTCACTTGCAGGCTGGTTAACTTTTTACCACACGACAACATTTTAGACTAGTCCAATTTCAAAGCATTTGCAGACGCCAAATTCAGCTTTGGAACAAACGGACTCTGATAGAGCAGAAAACATTGTGGGAAAAGGAGAAAATGCTGGTTACCAGCATTTTCTCCTTTTCCCACAATGTTTTCAAAAGCCTTCTCTCCTAGGTTCGTGAAAACCTGGGATTGTTTCGTAAAGGGTTAAAAGTCACATTCGTATAGTCATGGTCAAACCCTGGGTCAGTGACCCGTACAAGATAAGATATCCTTTTATATCAATTGTGAAACATTTTTTTTTTTTTAACATATTTGAGCTGCATTATGGGATAAGGGGGCTAAGTGCATCCCTCTAATGTATTATTCCAACCAAGTTGTCATATAACTATGGATCTATAAAATCCATTTTGTCTTAGTACCTGCTGAATTCTGAGCTAGAATGGTCCTTGGACATGCAGAAAATTGACCAATAGCAAAATGTATCGACCCAGGTCAACCTGCGCAGGCTGAATTGGGTTGATACGTTTGGTAGATGCATTAAGCTCCCTTTTCACAGAGCATAGCTCATATGTTAATCACTCTCAGTGATTGCTTCGTGGAACCTTAATCAGCACTAGCGCCGTGATGTGGGTGGTTTCAAACGTTGATCTCGTTCATCATCGAGTTCGAACCCGGTCCACGATACTTTAATGTGAGAGGCTGACGTTCTAGAATCCCAACACCACTGTCTCCTATACTTTTTTTCCACAATACTAATTACTATCAAAAAAAAAAATGTTACCTACATTAGATTTAATGTCCTATTTTGCACAGTTACCGGACGAGCTGGAAACCAGTGAACACTGAATGAGTCATGTTCTTGAACCTTTCTTGTAAGATCACCTACACTTTTGAAATTAAAAAAAATTTTTTTTTTTTAAAGTTTCTCCAATGAGTATTTAACAAATAATGTTCCCTTGCTGTGTTTCAAAGGTTGTAAGTGGCACGACAATCAAATTAAGTGGCACGACAGTCAAATGTCGTACACGAACAATAATGGGTCAGACTGGGGGTCAGTGAACCCTACAATATTGATGTTGTTAGAATGATTTTGTCATCCTCCTTTCAAACTCTATTCCAAACGACAGCATTTTATACTCGCCCAAGTTCAAGGCCGTTGCAGACGAAAAATCAAATGTGGTTCAAATGATGAAATTTGATTCTGAAGGAGTAGAAATACTGTGAAAAAGGAGAAAATGTTGGTTACCAACATTTTCTCTTTTTCTCACAATGTTTTCAAAAGGCGTCTTCCTCATAATAGTTAAAACACAGGATTTTGTTAGGTAAAGGGTTAAAAGAAAGTAAAACGTTACTAAGTGTGTACAAATCTCCTTTATTTTCCTTGAGAACTTAGAAGAGATTGAACATTTTTAGGTTGCTACCTTTTCACTGAAGATAATATTAGGCTATGGCTCCAATGCTCAACTCTTTCAGCTCAATGGGCGAAAATATGGCTTTTTGCAGGCGACATAGAACTAGATCAGACTGCACAAAACGTTGGGCCTGAACTTGGTTCTATGACGTCCGCATGTTAATCTAACTTTAATGATAAAAGACATTTCTGAGTTTCAGTTTATTGTATTTTCAGTCGTCGAGAGAGGTCAAGGTTTTATATTTAGCACTGAAAGAGTTATTTATGCTTAACAATTTGAGCCATGCTCTGGCAAAAGGGGGCTTAATGCATCTCCGTGATGCATGATACCAAACAAATCATCACATGATCATGGATCCATAAAATCCATTTTGTCTAACAACCAACTGACTCATGAGCTAGGCTGGTCCATTGTGATACAGAAAATTGACCAATAGCGAAAAGTTTCGGCCCAGGTTAGCCTGCGCGGACTGCGCAGGCTGACCTGGGTCTATACTTTTTGCAGATGCGTTAAGCCCCCTTTTCACAGAGCATTGCTCATTTGTTGTTTACTACCTCTTCCAAATATCGACATGACACAAGACAAGATAACAAAAAGAAACATAATTCATCTCAATCGTGGTACAAGGAAAATGAAGGATAGAAGTAAAAAAAAAACGGCAAGTTGGTACAAAAGTTAAAGACATTGTCCAATGGTAGAAAAACTACAATCCATCCTCTATTAGCAAGCACCGAAGGGATACCCACCATGTGTTTCCTAAGATAGGTACTTGCTTAGTACAGGTAAAAGTTTTACAGACTGGCCTTCTGTAGGACCTCTGTCTATACAGGCTTAATACAGGCCGCTTGCTCAATAGAGGTGGCCACAAGAGCAGGTTTAACTGTATTTGTTTTTTTGCCCGTGCATGCAAGCATCCAAACTACAGAATTGTCAATTACCGATCACTGAAACTGACAATGAAAGAACGACCGATGAAAGAAAAACAGAAGGAATGAACCATATAATCAATTATAATCATACATGTACATGCTACTTCTTACAAAGCTCTAAGACGGGGAAAACTTTAGGATTGATCACGATTTTTAAGTAAAAGCTTGAGGTTAATTTCTTCTCTGTCTTCGATATATATCTCAATCGCTATTTCTCTCTGTGCAAACAAAGAATCTTTTTATTCATTCAAATAAAAATACACGGTGATTACGATGCCAAGGCTGTTTTTATCTATTGTGTCGATCGGACTTCGCGCTCTCTGCAGTTTGATCTTAGTACTCACTGTGTGTAGAAGCAACTGAAATCGGCTCTCACATCGACAAGAGGTTACAAGCTGAATAAAATATGTGAGTCATGCTAACTGAAAAGGTTGTTTAATGCATCTGCAAAAAATATCGATCCACGTAAACTGTGCGGACAGCGAAGGCTGACGCCATTCGAAACTTTTTACTATCGGGAATGTTTCTGCTTTTCTAAATACAATTTTTCTTGTGTTCCCTCCGATTCTAGACAAAACGGAACTAAAGTGTGCAACGGCTTGCTTGCTCTAACGTGGGGTCCTGCGTGGCTCGGTGGTAGCGTGTAGGACTCGTAACCTGGATGCCCCAGGTTCAATCCTCACTGGAAGCATGTTTTTTATTTTTTTATTTTATTTTATTTTATTTTATTCTATTTTTCTTGTGGGAGTGCCCTTGGGCAAGGCAGTTTGGAGCCCAAGCCTAGAACTAGTGAAACCCAGAACAAGCATGAACATGTGAGCTTTCGTCGTGATATGATGAAATAATGTTGCAAGCGACGTAAAACACCATTCAATTAATCAATCAGTCTTGCTTTAATGTATTTCGAAGATGTATTAAAACAACCTATACGTTTTTTTTTTTCTTCAGGCAAGGAAAAAGACCCGTTTAAGCAACTTTTTGAATAAAAGCATTTCAAGATATAGAACGTCATAGATCAAAGGTTAGACCACGCATACTGAAATCACTTGAAGTCGTGCTCAACATCTTATCGGTTAAACTTGCATTTCCTTGTTAATTACTGATTGAATTGATTGAATAGTGTTTAACGCTGTTTTCAACATTATTTCAGTTATATCGCGGCGGTCAGTGCACCTATCCATGCTTTCCTGGAGTTTCTTTTACCAGTACTACGCACAATATTCTTTCCAAGCCACTGGCTGCTTTCCTACATAACCATCGACGAAACAGTGATCAGCGGTGAGAGAGGAATGAATCCTGTCGCAATAACTATCATCAATCCTCGGAAAGAAATTGGCCAAGCCGGGGGTCGAACCAGCGACCTCCTGTTCTCAAGTCCTACGCGCTACCGACTGAGCTACGGGTGCTTGGCGCATTTCCTTGTTAAAATACATGGTTTAATAACTTCCTTTTTCTCGTCCAGCTTTTCCTGTAAAGCTGTCGTTCGGAAGTGCACGACCTCTGGTGAAAGCTGATTAGCCCTTAAGCTGCTAAGCGCGACTCACTGCCTTTTGGGGACAGTGAAGATCAAGATCAGACTGCACAGAATGAGCAGTCTGACCTTGGATCTACACTGTCGGATAAGGAGATGTTTTTCTCCAAAAAATAAGTTTAAAATAAGCATAATTTTGGTTTTTCACTAACGGCTTGAAAATTTTATTTAACTTATTTAGCAGAATAAAGGTTAAGCCATACACTGTTTCAAATATCCAAGAATAAGTTGGCTACCGCTGTGAAATAGCTGAAGTACTGTTTAAAGCGGCGTAAAATACCATCCAAACTAGAAAATCAGATATCATTGGCCATAGAGTTGACCGATGTCGTGAAAGGACACATTTGGAGTCCGGCCAATCGTATTTTATCGTCCATTTACGGGCATTTCCGCTGTACTTTATCGTAAAACACGGCGGGCGTCAATACAAAGCTAGAAGCTTTTTTCATTTATTATTCATAACTACCATGTAGCATAGATCTAAAATACATTCAACACAGTTACCCGGGGCTGTTTATAGAATATCTCACCTTTTCACCCCGCCCTTATTAATTCTTAATTTCAACAGTTATCCTGGCAGCTGGGATGAATGGAGGGACTTTCCGAACTATGTCGTCATAGATTAGCTTGCACATGTGTGCAGTCTGATCTTTGTCCATACTTAGCTTCTCTTCTAATATTATGAGTCTGAAAATGTATTGCAGTCCGGTCTGTCAAATTTCCAGTCGCTGGTAGAAAAATGAACTGTAAAACTAGAATTATAGTTGGCAATTTCAGTTCTAGTAAGGAGATTTATTCTTCTGCCAGGGATTGGAACCTTGACACATTGTAATGTAATTTGTCAGACTCGTACCAATACCAAAAAGAATGCCTGCAATTCGACTGCCCGAATTGTTTGCTTTTGGCTCTTTAGCCTATTTTGATAGTGTTACATGTACAGTGATTCCTTTCTGATCACTCGACATTTTTCAGCTGTGTTGATGTAGGAGAGCAGCCAATGGCCTTAAAAGTGTCCTATCCACGATCACGGCCAGGAAAAGATGAAAAAAAAAAAAGTACAGACTTGTAGACTAACCACCGTGATATAAATAAGCCATGTTCTGTGAAAAGGGGCCTTTATGCATCTGCAAAAAGTATCGATCCAGGTCAGCCTGCGCAGTCCGCGCAGGCTGACCTGGGCCGAAACATTTTGCTATTGGTCAATTTTTTTTTAGGTCAAAGGACCAGTCTACCTCATGATTCCGTCGATTGTGTGACAAAACGGGCTTTACGGATCCATGATCATGTGATGGCTTGCTTGGTCTCATGCATCACGGAGATACATTAAGCCCCCTTTTTCCAGAGCATGGCTCAAATGAAAGACTGTTTAAAGCGGCGTAAAATGTGAAAAGAAAAACTGAAGAGTCCCATTTCAATGCTCAGTATGTGGGCACTTGGCATATCGCTCAATTTTATAGTTTCAGTATTGAATTATACAATCTCTTCCTGGATGATAAGGCTGGGAACCCTTCCAAGTATAATGACCCTTTACAAAGAAAATACAACTGAACTTTTTTATGGGAAATAATTGATATGTAAAAGTCTATTGTTTAAAAAACTGAAAAGCCAAAAACATTAGTTTTTGTAATAATAATAAAATAGTAATAATATCACTCATCATCATCATCATCATTACTATCTTTAACAATTTTGTGTGTGTCAGAATATCTTAAAATTATCAGTTTAAGTCAACACAAGATCAAACTGTTCCTTCAGGACGGTCTGATCTCAACCAGTACAGTCGATAAAAGCAAGAAACATTGCCTCTGCTGCCGAAAAAAAGTTTCCATTACTCTATCACAGTTTGCCCAAAATATGCAACTGAACGCTGAAAATTATGGTACGGTCGACATATGGAATTCAGCGTGATACGAGTAGTTTGAAAATATCTCAGTAGAATTATTTCATTTATCTCATACAACATGGGAGTCAGCATGATATTTTGAAATTATCTCAGCGGCATTATTACATTTATCTCATTACCAGTTTATTACCACACTGCCACATGCAGATAGCTGCTTTCGTCTTGCATACCACTCATGAAAACATTGTGACCAAAAGAGAACTTGGTCGTGGCGAGCACTTTCTCTTTTGACCACAAAGTTTTCACGTGTTTGAATACATCAACCTTAATGACAAGCACATTATAACCATTCCCTTAAAATATTTATTCTCACAAACTTATTCCGGGCAACAACAATAACATGCAAACTCGCACCGGAAGTACTTTGTGAAATAGTGCAACTCTACAATTTAAGAACGTACAGTCTGCTCGCGATCCTTATTATACCTTGACCCAGTAACCCAAAAGATTGAAAATCTTTGTCAGAAGCAGGGTAAAGGTTAAGAAAAATACTTGACATACAAATTTAATTGTCCATGTGACTGGCTCTTAAACCGCTTGATAAATAAACTCATCATTTTTCAGCTAAAAGTAGATACCAAAATACTTAAATTACGAATTACTTATCGACGGGAAAATCTCACCGTTTCGGACCGTGTTGGTCCAAGATCAGATGCAGTCTTATCTTTATCTGCACTGCACGCAAAGGTATTGTATTGAGATGAATATAGCAACTTTAGGGGAAATAATGTCTATACAGGCTTTAAAGGGCTGTCAGCAGCTCAGTGGTGAAGGCCTTACACTTGTGATGAGATAACACTGGTTCGATCCAGCTGGTAGCTTTAGTCACGTTGTCCCAGAGCCAATATGCAGGGCATTGCAGAACCTAGATCAGCTACAGCTGAAACCCAAGAAAAAAAAACATGAAGAAGCATCATGTCATAGTAATACGACTGAGATAGCTGATGATAACACTGCAAAATTAACCCTTAAGCTGCCAAGCGCGACTCACCGACCTTTTACGGACAGTGTAGATCAAGATTAGACTGCACAGAACGTACAGTCTGATCTTGGATCTACACTGTCCCATGAGGAGATATTTTTTCTCCAAACAGTAAGCTTGAAATAACGTTATTCAGGTTTTTACTATCGGCTTGAAGGTTTTATTTAATTTATTTCGGATTAAGATTCAAACCAGTAATGGAAAAAGACAAACTTTACCGTAAAAGCATCTCTTTTGAAAGTTACTATCCAAGAGAATCATGACACCCATTGACTTACTTAACAGAAGTGTAATAGAACAACCGTCTCTCTCTCTAATATAGGCGAGACGAATTCACAATCGTTTCCTTGTTTTGTCTTCCATGTTCAAAGTTTATGTCCTTATTAAACCTCTTATCGTAGCCAAAACTGTCTCAATGTATGAAGAATTTAATCCCTAATACCTTTACCAAACTATCAAGATTTTTAACGACCCTGCGCATGAAGGCTTTTGAAAATATTGTGGGAAAAGGAGAAAATGCTGGTAACCAGCATTTTCTCCTTTTCCCACAATGTTTTCTGACCTATCAAAGACAAATGTTATCATTTGAGCCAGCTTTGATTTATCGTCTACAAATGCTTTCAATTTGGACCACTTTAAAATTTTGTCGTCTGGTTAAGGTTTAAGCGCTAAATAGATAAACTAGACCTCTTTCGACAAGCAAAAATGCAATTCACCGACACCCAGAAAGGGTCTTGTCTAACAGGCTTAACTAACAAGCGGAAGATGTAGATGTAAGATGAGACTGAAGGTTTTGCATGTTGTACAGTCTGATCTTGAATCCATGCTGTCCGCAAAAAGAAAAAAGTTTTTTGCCTATGCCGATGAAAGGATAAAGATAAGTGGGGTCGGATTTACTGATAATGGGTAGCATGTGGTACATAGTCATAAAAGGTAGTATCTTTACATAATCTTCACTGAACCTATGTTGTGGGCACCAAGAAGATGTGTGTCATCGAGACAATTCTAATGCGTATCTTCGACGTAGGGTGGAAATAACGTACCTGCAGTTTAACCCTTTACCAAACAAGCCTGATTTTTAACGACCCGGAGGTAAAAGGCTTTTGAAACCATTGTGGGAAAGGGAGAAAATGCTGGTAACCAGCATTTTCTCCTTTTCCCACAATGTTTTCTGTTCTAACAAAGACGAATACTCTGATATCAGCCACAATTAATAAGGTGTCTGCAAATGCTTTCAATTTGGACACGTCTAAAATGTCGATTGGTAAAGGATTAAAGAGCTCTGAGCGTTACTGAATGAAATCATAAGCGTCTGTAATTTTTTTTCTTCAACAGAAAAAATAGAAAGCATTCACTTGTAAAATAAGGGTATTTATCATAGGTTAAAGTTGAATGTACGAACAAATATGGGAAAAAAATGTGGCATCAGGAGAAATTACTCGTAACTAGCAATTTTCCTCATGACATAATCTTTTCAAAAACGATCTACTGCAAGACGGGAACAGCAATCTGCAGCTGACAGAGGATTTAACTTATGACGTTAGAGTAAATGTCTTTCATAACAAATTTGTCGCGGCTGTGTTCCAAGTCCAAGTTCAAACAGCAGGTATCCCTCTAATCTCTGAACTCAGTTTTTATCAGTCTGTTGACTTGCCAATGTGTTTAAGGGCATTACCCTGATACATGTACAATTAACTTACTTGACTGGCTAACACTTGATACGTGCCGAATTCGACAGTATTTCAGTCCGGGGGCTACAAAGTTGAGACTCGGTATTGCCTTGCCCAAGGACACTGCCGCCATCGGAAACTGAATCAGTGCCGTAAATGATCGAACCATGGTGATCTGATTGCGTTGTTTAAAATTCGACGACCTGGGGTATTTACGACCCATTCATCATCGTATCTTAGCCTAGTTCTAGATTCAGAAAGTAAAGCTATTTCTGACTAGCTAAACCGTTGGTCTAGCCAATCAGAAATTTCGTTAGTTTCAAATTTAGAAAATTACTGAGAATTAAGCTAAGAATGTTTGACCACTGAGTCCCGGAAGACCCCAGCCCCACCCCCAAGCAGGATAAGACCTATGAGCAACTATATTTAACTACTTGTCTCAAAGAGCAAGTTTGTGACATTTCAATATCTATCATGATTTTCGTGAACATAAATCCAACTTAAAACGGCAAAGCTCTTTCAACAACTACAATTTTCTGATTTGGACGGTCTTTGGCAAGCCTCTCTGAAACAAGAAATAACTTTAAAAAAGATGGCATAAATTTGGCCGCAAATGGGAAGGGGGGGCCTTAAAATAAACATGTCTACATTTTTTTACCAATCACAAACTTCTCTTTATTCATCTGTTATCAGAACAAAGAAAAAAGCAGGTCAAAGGCATCACATTCAGCTAGGCCGAAAAAGAATATCCTTGCAAAAACGCTTGATAGATGAGCTACAGCAAAGGAGAAATTTCTAAAAAAAAATATCAATTTCTAAAAAAATGTCTAACAACTACTCTTTCACTGTAGCGAGACCAGGATCCGTGCTCACCAATCCTTTTTAATAATATTTTCTTAATTTGAAAGGACCACAATCTCTGATGGTTGGTTTAGCCAATTAGAAATTGCATTAATTTCTAAATGAACTACGCTCTGTGAAAAGGGGACTTAATGCATCTGCGAAAAGTATCGACCCAGGGCAGCCTGCTCAATCCGCGCAGGCTGACCTGGGCCGAAACTTTCCGCTTTTTGGTCATTTTTCTGTATGTCAAAGGACCAGTCTCCCTCACGATTCAGTCGGTTGTTAGACAAAATGGATGTTGTAGAACCATAATTATGTAATGTCTTGCTTGGTATCATGGAACACGGAGATGCGTTAAGCCGCCTTTAACCAGGGTATGACTCAAATCTAGAAATAGACCGAGAATGCAATTTAGAATGGTTGGTGAGTCTTCTGCAGATATATGAGAAGCTTCAGTCGATGCCGGTCGCAACAAAATGTCTCCACTACCGAAGCGGTTATGTCAGTTATCGAATTATTTTTCATATCTTTCATTTTACCCGTCGTGTTGCCAACGTACCCTTATAAATTTGTTGGGAGCGATTACAATGGTATTATACCTGTTGCCGAAACATGATGCTGTGGCATTTTATCACAGTGAAACTGACACTAAGGTGCGCCAAATGAAAGATGTAATTCTGGAAGCTGTGACCTTTATGGTGCGGAAATAATGACACGAGCTTACTAACTACTGATTAAAGTTGCTCCAGTGCTCATTTTCAGTCAGTTATAGCCCGTTTCATCTATATGACTTTGTGTGGCTTCATGCCAAATATTACCCCTGGCGGTTGCAAGGCTGTACAGATAATGTCAAGGTCTAAGTAAATATAGTTCTAAACTCTTTAGTGACTGGTTTTACTCAACTGTCGTTACCGGATGTTAACCCTTTCCCAAACGACAAATTTTGGACTGGTCCAAATTGAAAGAGTTTGCAGACGACAATTTTAAATTTGATGAAAATGGCAGAAAGGTCTCAAAAAGGGTAGAAAACACTGTGGGAAAAGGAGAAATTGCTCGTTACGAGCAATTTCTCCTTTTCCCACAGTGTTTTCAAAAGACTTGTACTGCAGACACGTGAAAACCAGGGCTTGTTTTGGAAAGGGTTAAACAACGTGTTCCAGATATAATTCCGTAATCCCTTGGGGTATCGGAGGATACCTGTCACGTGACTATTTACGACCGTCAGCCCGCATATTAATGAGGTAAACAAAGAAAAAAGAGTCGAAATGTTTAGTAATCTACACAAGTTGTTTACATGATAATCGCAACAACTAAAGTAAGAAGAACACTACGTAGAATCGCCTGAAAAAGTTTAAATTGGATATCAAGGATGCAGTGGCATACTGTTTCTCTACACAAATGTAACGAACGTTAGGAAACACAGGAGCACCGTATGCGGATGCCAACGCTCGGCTGTAGTTGCCTGATTTTCAGTGAAAATTCTAAGTCGAAAAAGGTAAAGAACTGTATCAAAAATACTTCGCTGGTCACCTGCCCTTGTTGTATGGGTTCCCTTTTTGAGAGTTATCAACACGTCAAAGCTTCAAGTAAATATCTTCAGCAAGGACAGAGATACGAGGGACACTTTTTAAGTTCGTAGAGTAAGCCTATAACTTTTTAACGCGATTATGAAGTTGCACGATTTTTTACACAGAACTTGCGTAATCATTCCTCTCTCGAACGGTGTCACGGTATGCGGCGCACGAGGTCCACGTGCGCGCTGCGCTGGGTAGTTTCAACACGTGATTTTATACACTATAGTAAAATATAGCGTTCAATATGGATGGAAAAATCTCTGAACAGAGGGTATATTGAAAGATTCGAGCACAGCTCGGGCTTCCGCCAACAGAAATTCATGCTGATTTGCAAAAAGTTTATGGGAATGGTGCTTTAAAATATGCTACAGTTTGCAAGTGGGTACGTCGTTTTAATGATGGTCGGGAGTCAATTGAAAATGACCCTCGGGTGGGTAGGCCGGTTTCCGTTTTGACGGAAAAGAACGTTGCTACTGTGAAAACGTTAATTGAGGAAGACGCACGTTATACCGTGCAAGAGATAGAAGAATTAAGTGGCATTCATTCGTCAAGTGTTTTGAAGATCTTACGTGAACGACTTGGGCTACGTAAGATCTGCGCGCGCTGGGTGCCCCATTTGCTCACTGACGAACAGAAACAAAGTCGGGTTAGACTTGCATCGCAAGTTATAGAAAAATATGATAAATGTGACCCACGTCGTTTGGAAGAGATAGTTACAGGTGATGAAACCTGGATCTATCATTTTCAACCCGATTCTAAGGCTAAAAATAAGGTTTGGGTTTCATCTGAGAGCGACAGACCTGTCATTGCGCGCCGTTGCAAAACATCAAATCGCATGTTGTATGCGATATTCTTTGATTCGAAAGGTCCAGTCCTTCAAATTCCAGTCCCGAAAGGTAGTTCTGTCACTGGAAAGTTTTACAGAGAAAGTGTTCTTACTCAACTTGTTGATTTCTATCAGAAACGCAGACAGCGCACCGGTGTCCGCGGCATCAAATTACTCCATGATAACGCACCGGCCCATAAATCCGCTACGGTACAGGAATATCTAAAAGAATCTGGGCTCGATGTCTTAGATCATCCCCCATACAGCCCTGACCTGTCCCCCTGTGACTTTTGGTTGTTCCCAAGACTAAAGGAAATGCTGGCAGGGCACCGTTTTGAATACCGTTGTGGTATAGGCAGTGCGGTCTACCAGTGTCTGTAACATATACCTAAAGAGGACTACCGGGCGGCGTTCCGGAAATGGGTAGATCGGTGTAAAATGTGTGTGGAGGCAGACGGGGCATATTTCGAAGGTCTTAGATAAACAAAATTTTGATATTTCAAGCGGTTTTAAAAAGACCGCCCTACTCTACGAACTTAAAAAGTGTCCCTCGTATATCAAAACAAAATGTCCAAGTTTCTGCACATCGCCGCCTACGACGACAACAAAGCGCTATGAAAATACATCATCTTTTTAATGAAAAAGGTCGCTGAATAAAAGAACAAGAAAAAAGAGAGCTCACTCAACAAAGATGAGTATTCCATTTTCCCCAGTGAAACTGAAAGCAGAATTTTAGTTTTAGTTGGGGGTGTGTCGCTCATGATCTTAGCTATTATTATGTCTGAATGTATATGAGC
The DNA here is from genome assembly GCA_945859785.2 of Tridacna gigas. Taxonomy (NCBI): domain Eukaryota; kingdom Metazoa; phylum Mollusca; class Bivalvia; order Cardiida; family Cardiidae; genus Tridacna; species Tridacna gigas. The sequence continues at coordinate 41,099,325 of OX244030.2, read as the reverse complement.
CGTACTTTATGAAAAGGGGTTTAATACAACTGCAAAAAGTATCGACCCAGGTCAGCCTGCTATTTGTCATTTTTTTCTGCATGTAATAGAAGCAGTTTACCATATGATTCAGTTGGTTCTTAGACAAAATGAACTTTATGAATCCACTATCATATGATGACTTGCTTGATATTATGATACCGGAGATGCATTGAATCCCTTATTCACAGACCACCGATCATATGTAATGTATTCAAATAATTTTATCCTCCTATTCAGGGTGTAACCAAACCCCAACCATTGCCTTTATAGGGGACCATTGTTCGTCATTTTAATACTCCTCAGGGTATCACGTTTTATTTTACATTTGATTGATCATGTTATCTTCTTCATTTAAATCAACCGCTGGCTTTCGTAATTCAGTTGTATATATCTTGAGACTTGCTGTAGATTTGACCCATTACTATTAGACTACTTTCAGTCATAGCACACTGGCGCACAGTCACGGATTCAATATTAACCGTCAAAACTAATCATAAATGCAATTGCACTTTCTAAAGCAGAAAGAAACCAAGTCAATTCAATTTCATGTGCTTTTTGGCTGGGATATTTTACAAAATAGCGGACAGGGTAGATCACAGATTAGAGTAGACTGCACGTTCTGTTTCAAAATTTCTGCACTTTAAGTGTTAGCGTTAGTTTTGCTCAACAAAAACAGCGAAAACAACGAGAATGAAAATGGTGATTACAAGATAAACATATCTGGCTTGATATTTACCACATTTCTGGCTACGTCTCGGCCACTAAGTTGTACAAGTGATACAATACATAATTTCTATTTGGACGCATCTAAAAATTCTATTGTTCGGTAAGGAATTATGATTCATGACGCTTTCCAGGGAATTTTATTTGCACCATAGCCACTGCCTTTTACCCGTAGGTCCCAATTAAACAAAAAAAAAACAAATCTCGAGCTTGATTTGGACCTGTATTAAACTTACAACGAATGCAGAAATTCATGACGCAGGAAAAAAAAAATTGTACAAAATTTCTCTCGTTTGCAAAGAATCGTTGAAGAGGAAAGAACTGTTTTTAAAAGGAAACCATCACATAGTAATATTTAAATGGAAGTTAAAGATAACAGACGAATCTCCCTATTCATATTCAATGGATCCATACATGAATATAATAATGATTGAAACACGACTATTAGAAAGATTGCTTAACTTAAAACAAATCGATCGAACCTTTTTCCGCAGAAACAATACCCATTCTTTGAACCCATTCAACGCAAACTCACGTGTATCGGAACTCATATTCATATATGGCGTGCAACACACGACATGTGCCTTCGGACAATTGCGTAAAGTGTTTTCTCAGATTAGCCTGCGCAGTCCGCGCAGGCTAATACGGGACAGCACTTTACGACTACATAAGATTTTTTCATACAGTAGACTTTTGTGAAATAGAAAATCGCACAAAAACGGGAAGTGTCGTCTCGGATTAGTCATAGGCTGCACAGGCCGATCTAGGACGACACACTTTTACGCATACGTCCGAAGGCCCCTTTTCATGTGTTGCACGCCATATCATTCATGAAACATAAATGTGAAATGTAGATTAAATAATGCCAGTCTCTAAAGCAAACGCAGAACAAAAGAGTTTGAAGTGGAGAGTATATTGGTGGGAGATCGTCAACGAAAAGAAATTTACAGTGCAATCTTGTCCATGTAAATATAATGAAAATCTTATCAAGTAATCTTCCGCAGTGATATAACTGAAATAATTGTAGGAAACGACGTAAAACATGTTTAACATCTAACGACCCTACAGCAGAAGAAGGTTTTTGAAAACATCGGTGGAAAAATAAAAATGAGCCATGCCCTGTGAAATGGGGGCTTAATGCATCTGCGAAAAGTATCGATTCAGGTCGGCCTGCGCAGTCCGCGCAGGCTGACCTGGACTGAAACTTTCGCTATCAGTCAGTTTTCTGTACGTCAAAGGACCAGTCTTCCTCATGATTCAGTTGGTTGTTAACATGCATTTTCTCCTTATCTAATGTGGTTTTCACCCTTTCAAAGACAACTCATGCTACGTTACTACTTTCAATCAACTTGCTTCAAATTGTTTTAAATTTGACTATTCTAAAATTTTGTCGTCTGTTAAAGAACCATTCAATAAACGTCATTATGTTGGTACTTTCGTGTTTGTCACGTAAACGTAGTGGGAAATGTCCCCGTAGTTTTTAAATGTTCTTGTCATACTTGAAAAGCATTTTATTGATTTTAAGGCTCTAGGGTGACAAAATAATTGATATTTAGAACAAGCATTTACAATTTGATAATTCAGGTATTGGATGACAGAATCAAGCTGACGCTTTTCGTCTAGTGATCTACGGGCACGTAACCCTTTACCACACGACACCGTGTTCTAACTACCCTGATGAAAGAGTCTCGTAAAATATTGTTAGGAGAAAATGCTAGTAAACAGCATGTCTACCTATTAAAGCTATATCTTATCAATTCGGACACACTTGATTTGTTGTCTGCAAATGCCATCGATTTGGACACGTGTCAAGTTGTGTCCTTTACTAATTACTAGTAGGCGGTAATCGCAGCTTTAATTTGCGGACAACGTAAATTAAAGTCAGATTGCCTAGAAACTGCATTCTGATATTTGATCTACACTGTCCGATAAAATTTTGAGATTTCAGGTAGAACGCCATTGTCGGCGAATAAACCTTGAAATCTTCAAATAGACGCTGGTACCAACGATCGAAAACAAACTGTCAAGTTCTTTTTTTTTTAGTAAAGTAAAACAGAGGGCGGTTACAACAACCAGCAGATGTAAGCTTGCAAAGCACACTTGATTAATGATAGAGCATGTAAATCATTTGAACCATGCTCTGTGAAAAGGGGACCTAATGCATCTGCAAAAAATATCAGTCCCGGTCTGTCTGCGCAGGCTGACCTGGACCGAAACTTTTCGCTATTGGTCAATTTTTCTGTATGTCAAAGTACCAGTCTACCTTATGATACAGTTGCTTGTTAGACACAATGGATTTTATGGATCCCTAATTATGTGATGACTTGCTTAGTACCATGCATCAAGAAGATGCATTAAGCCCCCTTTTGCCAAAGCATGGTTCATTTATTTGCATATCGACAGTTTCCATTAGCGCTCAACCGTGATTATTGCCCCTGAAAAAATACCGCTGCTTTTGGAAAAGGGGGTTTAATGCATCTTCTTAATGCGTTATATTAAGGAAGCCGTTGCATTTCACATGCATCCAATTTGTCAAAAAATCGACAGATTCACGAGAAAGATACCGTCTGTTGACATGTAGAAAATCAAGCAATGGCAAGCAGTTTCGACCGAGATCAGCCTGCGTGAACTGCGCAGGTTTACAATGGTCGCTGGTTTTGCAGATGCATTAAATCCCCTTTTCATAGAGCGTGTCTCAGTTGTGTTTTACCCCTCATATTACGCTGAAAGCAAACGGACAAAATTTGAAACTTTTTTTTCAATGGATTTATCTTTACTGTAATTTTCCTGCCATTTGCTCCTCTATTTTTTTCACGATGTATGGCCTGGAAAAAAAGTGTCCCTGTGCGGTAACATGTGAGTCGTACGCTGTGAAAAGGGGGCTTAATGCATCTGCTAAAAGTATCGACCCAGGCCAGCCTGCGCAGTCCGCGCAGGCTGACCTGGGCCGAACCTTTTCGCTATTGGTCAATTTTCTGTACGTCAAAGGACCAGTCTACCACATGATTCAGTCGGATGTTATAAAAACATAGCTGTTATGGATGCATAATTATGTGATGGCTTGATTGGTACACTTGCACCACGGAGATGAAATTAAGCACCCTTTTGCCAGAGCATGACTCATATCGTAATAAACTTCACAATTATTTTGATGTATAATCTACTATACTGTTTTTGTAAGACTAGAACAGAATAGAAAAGAAACTTGATTCGTGATCATGACTGTACTTTTCCGTGAACTACTGGCTTGGCCAATTTCTTTCCGAGGATTGATGATAGTCATCGCGACAGAATTCATTCCTCTCTTACCGCTGACCATTGTTTCGACGATGTTTATGTGGGAAAGCAGCCAGTGGCTTTGAAAGAATATTGTGCGGAGTACTGGTAAAAGAAACTCCAGGAAAGCATGGATAGGTGCACTGGCCGCCGTGATATAACTGAAATAATGTTGAAAACGGCGTTAAACACCATACAATCAATCAATCCTGTGAACTACTAGTAGTAGTATTCCCTTTCTTGTGAAATAAATACATGAATGCATTCAGTACAAATATCAAATACATATACTTGGCGCGCTGGGAAAAAAGGCGTTTAATTTATCTTCGGAAAGCATCATACCACACACAATATGGATCTTTTTTGTTTAATAATCGGCTAGTCGTGCGGTAGAATTGTCCTTTGAAAAGCAGAGAATATATTAATAGCAAAATATTTCGACCGATGTCAGCCTACTGGACTACGCAGGCTGACATGGGTCGAGACTGCTTGCAGTTGCATTGAATCATCTATTCACAGAGCATGGCTTATAATAAATAAAACAGTTACACTCGGCCCTATGGGCCTTTCAGTCACCAAGGTAAGAGAATCGGAAAATTTTTACTTGTATACTATCATAACATGGATCAATATATCAAAACATTTTAATACTTGACGGTCCTGAGACTTTTCTGTTGAATTTCATACACAATTACATCTGGGTCCGTATTCACCAACCATTCTTGAGAACATTCTTTGTCTTGTTTGCCAGAATTTTCTACATTTGAAAGTAACACAACTCCTGATTGGCTAAACCAAATGGTTTAGCCAATCCGGAGTTGTGTTACTTTCAAATGTAAAAAATCTTGGAGAATAAGATAAAGAATATTCTTAAGAATGGTTGGTGAGTACGGACCCTGGTATTGTGCATCCCTTACCAAGACAGACTAAAACTGGCAAATAAATTTAACCCTTATCCTGCTTACTAAGTTAAATGATACCTTCAAGTCGATAGTAAAACCCAAATGTTCCTATCTCAAAGTTACTTTCGGGAGACATGTCTCCATATCGGACAGTGTATATCCAAGATCAGACTGTACGCTCTGTGCAGTCTGATCTTGATCTACACTGTCCGTACAAGGTCCCTGAGTCGCGCTTGCCAGCTTAAGTCCAGATTGTCAAAACATAAATGTTGTGATTAAAAAATTCTTTTCGTCGGGAAAAAATCACATTCTATCGGATAGAATAGTTTCAGGATCCGACTGCAGCTTCTGTGCAGTCTGAGCTCAATCTTCACTGGCCATAAAATTTCCTTGAGTCGCGCTAGCATCCTAAGTGTCATCTCAATAAATCTATATCATACCGCCCACATATTTTCGTCTTCTGCGTACTACTTATTAAAATACTAGTATTGTGATTACGAGAGACTTACAGCGAGCAATTTCTCCCCTTTACCACAATTTTTAGGCGTATCTGTGTATCTTAAATTAAATTATGTTGACAATACCAATTTACAGGGATGTTTTCCATACAAGTCGTGTCCTGTAACTTAAGTTTCACGAGGTAATGCGTTAATCGCCATTATTAAATCGTTAATCGGGGGTTTATTCCATTTTAAGCTAAACTCTAGAATGCTATATAAACAAGGGTCCAGATACATGTACATGGGCCATGATCCGACAAAACGGGGCTTAATGTATCTCCGTGATGCATGACACCAAGCAAGTCATCACGGTATTGTACATCCCTAAAATCCGCTTTGTATAACAATCTACTGAATCATGAGGTACACTGATCCTTTGACATGCAGCAAATTGATCAAAAGCAAAAAGTTTCGGCCCAGGTCAGCCTGCGCGGAGTAGGCAGGCTGACCTGGGTCGATACTTTTTGCAAATGCATTTGGCTCCCTTTTCACAGAACATGGCTCACGTGTATTGCCTTGAAAGAGTTAATTCAAGGAAGTCTTGGCTCGAAAGCCTCACAGAATATTTGACAAAACGCTGTTGTAGATCATTCGTGGTCAGACAATACACCTTGCACAGTCTGATCCTGATCTACTCTTTACGGAAAAGAACATAAAGTTGACGTACACAGTAGCTAAAGGTTAGGGTAATACCACAACGCTGGATCATTTTTATGCTATTTCCTGCTGACACAAATCTGCAGCAGACGACTAAAAAGATCATTTTTTTTTTTCAAGAAATATGGACAACCAATACGAATATTTGCCGTACCTTGGCAAAAGGGCGTTAAATGTATCTCCGTGATGCATGATACCCTGCAATTCATAAAATTACAGGTCCAGGACGATACTTGCAAATGCATTAAAAACCCTTTTTACAGAGTATTTCTTATATTGACTTTATATCCATGAGAAGGCATTATTGTGGTCTATTAAAAAAGAAAACCTGTTCCGAGCAGTATCTTATTTTGCAATAATTTCCAAACGTTCTCTGCTCCAAAAGACAAGCTCTGCGGAGAGAATAATGGTTTTTACACGTCTTAAACTATATCCGTCCAACCGAAAACAAAAATATTTAGAAGGTCGCATTTCAATATATTTATATCCTTTTATAATTCAGTGACATTAGTAACGGATGACATATTTGTAGGATGCTTTTGAACTACTTTCCATTTTAAGTTTACGAAACGGATGTCTCGCTAAGAAAACACTGAAAAGTAAGATATGAATCTATAGGAGCTTACATAAGTTGGCATTTGAGATTAAGTACTATCAAATGTGTCTAGAAAAAATGTTAAAGGCGAACCTCGGGTGAGCTAAACAACATTTTTTGTAGGTGAGTTCAATGAAATTTTATCTCAGAAACTGTAGTCTGAATGTGCAAAACCATACACGTGGGAAGTTTCATGAGTAAAACCCGACTCACTTGTCTGAAAGTAGTATAAAATGACATCACATATGACGTCACGTAGTGCTTATCTCGAATGTGTGTAAGAAAAGAAAATTCATAAGGGCTATTATCACGCTGAAAACAAAGGAGGTTATGTGATAAATTTGAAATTTTCATAACTTTCCATAATGCTCAAGATACCGTTTACATTCTTTTGATATGATGGTATTTCACCCACTCTTCTATAGAGTATCTGAGGAGACAGTACCATTTTCCATTCTCCATAGGTCAAAGGGTCAAATACCGATACTACGGCTAGGACAATGGCTTGTCAAAGGACACTACCACCAGGACCGCCACGAGGGACAGAAGCCGACATCAAAATTTCATGCCTGAAACAAGTTGGCAAGTAAGTCGACGGATCTATCTCGGGTTCATCTAAATAACATTTTCAGTCACCATCAACAGCTTTTCAATCATTTTATGGCTACAGATCTCCAGCAAAGCCAGCGGTTGGTGGTAAAGTCAAGATTTCATTATCACAATACCAATGCATTTACCACTAAGGCACCATCTTGCTTTTCGTGTACCATTAGTGACGGATTAAAAGTCCTTGTGTAACTTTGCCCCATCTCTTGTATGTGATACAATGATTAATTATTTCAAAATACAGATTTTCAATTGTAAGACATATACATATGTAACAAAAAGGGGTATACAGTCAATTTGTAACCGAAGAAGTACCTGAGCAGCAGAAACAAGACATGCATGGGTAAAATTTGAACAAAATTTAAACAACAATCAGCTAATTCCGAAGTCTGATCATTCTCTCCGCTTCTTGATGAATGGTCTCAGCCGCATAATTGCCATAAACCCTTTCTTAGGCGAAATTTTTTTACAACTATCTAAATCAAAATGTAGGAAACAGTATAGAATGTGGCACAAATCAATGAATTTATCTTTGATAGGTAGAAAAAAAGTTTTGAGAAATAGAGAAAATGCTTGTTACGGGCAATTTCTCCTTTTCCAGCAATGTTGTCAACGTTCTTGTTCGCAAGGGTGGTTAATACAATAGATTGTTCGTTAATGGGTACAATGCCAATAAACTTGACAAACTGTATCTCTGTGAAAGAGAACGGTGATGATTAAAACTTTTGAAAACACCTGTGTATAACATGGTTTATCAAAATGAAATAGGGTAATTCATGCGTGGAATCAATAAGGAAAAAGGAGACATTGCTCGTTGCGAACAATTTCTCCTTCTCCAATATTTCCAAAACTGATCTGCGGCATAACGAAATGAAGATCTTTTGCGGGCGGTTTCATAGGATCTGACAAAAAAACAACAACTGTAACTGCAACTAAGCGAAGAAAGAACGGTCAGCGCAAATTTTGATACGATTTCGTGTTTCCACCTTCCAAAGGGCCAATCCCTTTAATAATTTCTCTTTTTTTTTCATAAACGTGTGGTGTCCGTGGTTGTAAGATAGAGCGTCGGCCTCGTAACCATAAGGTTCCGAGTTCGATACCCGGTAGGTGGTCTCAAAGTTTGGGACCGTTCGTTGGCCCACACGCACGGCGCGAGTACTAGTGTAGTTTCCAAGAAGCAGGATCGAAAGAGATTAGTATAAGTTGCATGAACTTGTTTCTCAATCGATGTAAAATAAGTTTAAACGTGCCATTCACGCCGAACCTGGCCGATTAAAATATCTCATTGTATTTGAACACAGACAGCTGTTAGAAATTTCGACGAAAATTTGTAGCGCAGTCCAATGAGGAGATGCTGGAAGAAAATTGAGAAAGTTTGAAAGTATAGTGTAATAATTACCTGTGATTGAGATGTTCATGCCATCAATAAAATAATTAACGTCCTTATTTTAATTCAATTTTGAATACACATTTTACGTTGGTGTACACCTGAAATTTTGTGTCATGTACACAAACTCAGGATCTATTTTTAAAACGCACCTGTCCGACGTGTGGTGTGTTTATATTCAAGGGAGGTAACTAGAACGTATAGCAACGGGCCGTTGTGAAGGAAAACAATCAATGTCCATTGATTCCGAACAAATATAACTGCTGAGATGCAATTATTGATTCATAAGAAAGTGATCGAAGCTTGACAGGTTCGGGAGTTAGAAGATTAGATTTATTGAATCAAAGAAAGAGGAAGAATGGTCTATGTACCATCATTTTATAACAGACATGTCCCCAGTCCATGTAGAATATAGAGCCCTTATAAAACTGTTTATAGCACCAGTTAAATGTGATAAAATTTCGCACGTCTTATACATTGCTCATGTTAAGCTGATTATGATATTTTCGTAGGATAGAGAGGGGGAATTTTTAGCGTTGTTGAGGTTTATATGATTCGAAGATATTTGTATCTGAGCCATACTCTGTGAAAGGGGGTTTAATGCACCTGCAAAAAGTATTGATCAAGATCAGCCTACGTAGTCCGCGCAGACTGTCAAGGGTCAAAACTTTTTGCTATTTGTAAATTTTCTGCGTGCCAAAGGACCGCTCTACCTCCTCTTAGTCGGCGCAGGCTGTCATAGGTCAATACTTTTTGCTATTTGTAAATTTTCTACATGTCAAAGGACCATTCTACCTCATGATGAGTCGGCTGTTAGACAAAATGGGTTTAATTCTTTACCAAACGACAAAATTTTAGATTAGTCCAAATTGAAAGGATTTGCAGAGGACAAAATAAATGTGACTGAAAAAAATTTAATTTGTTATGGAAAGGTAGAAAACATTGTGGGAAAAGTAGAAAATGCTGGTTACCAGCATTTTCTCCTTTTCCCACAATGTTTTCAAAAGGCCTCTTTTTTAGGGTCGTTAAAAATCGGGATTGTGTGGTAAAGGGTTAATGGATCCATGATTATATGATGATTTGCTTGGTGTATTGCATCATGGAGGTGTATTAAACCCCTTTTCCCAGAGCACCGCTCATATATTCATCGCATTAGGAGTAAACAGTACTGAAGAAGGGTGCTTTCCATGAATCCTGATAGCACTGCTTTTCTTTACGAGATTAAAACCAACTGTTACAACTCTTTACCAAACAACAACATTTTAGACAAGTCCATGTAAAAAGCATTTGCCCCAAACCCTGTGAAAAGGGGGCTTAACCCTTTACCACACAGTCCCTACTTTTAACGACCCTGAGAAAATAGCCTTTTGAAAACAATGTGGGAAAAGGAGAAAATGCTGGTAACCAGCATTATCTCCTTTTCCCACAATGTTTTCTAACATTTTGGAAACCAATGCAATAATTTTAGCCACATTTAATTTGTCGTCTGCAACTGTTTTCAATTTGGACCAGTCCGGAATATTGTCGTTTTGTAAAGAATTAATGCATTTGCAAAAAGTATCGACAAGGTCAACCTGGGCAGTCCGCACAGGCTGACCTGAGTCGGACCGTTGGAAACGTGCATTCTGATCTTGGCTCTATACTGTCCGATAAGAAGATATTTTTACCCCCCCCCCCCCAAAAAAAAAGAAAAAAAAAAAAGGAAAAAAAAAACGAAACAAAACAACAAAAATAAGATATGAATAAATAAATAAATAAATAAAATATAAAAATGAAATAGCAATATTTGGGTTTTTACTATCGGACTGAATGTCTCACTTAACTTATCTAGGAAGTTTAGGGTTAAAAGTGGTGTGCTGTAAATTGGTTACAGGACGCTACGATAAAAGTAGCACTTTATTTCAGCAATGTGATGTTAGAAATAAGGATCGTACCGTCGACTACCCGGCGAAATTTTTAAACCATAACAACCAACCATTCTGTCTCTCTATTAGTTGCAATAGGCAATGGTGCAATTATTGACCAAAATAACTTGTTTAGAAACTTGAGCTAATATTTGAACTCTAGTACCAGTAGAGTTTAGCCTATATATTTAGTCATGGTTTTCTGACTACAAAGGAGAACTATTTAGAAAAGAACGATATATGGTATAGATACATGTATGTATTAAAATTACCGACGATTTCCTCGCAGACACGTATTAAAACCTTAGCCTGCTAAGCGCGGCTCAAGGACCGTTTGCGGACAGTGTAGATCAAGATCAGACTGCAATGTGCAGTCTGATCTTGATCTACACTGTCCGTTAAGGAGATACCACCCCTTCCCCTTCCACCCCCCCCCCCCCCGAAAAAAAAAGTAAAGAAATAACAACTTTCACGTATCATATAATTTATTTAGCAGGTTAAGTGTTAAAAAGTTTTAAAAGTTTTAGTCTCGACCAAACTGAAAGTATTTGCTAGCAACGGGTCATACTCGTATGCTGCTCAAAGGAGGGCCTTATCTTTGAAAGGGTAGGAAAAAAGTGGGAAGAGGAGAATGTTTCCCACGATGTTTTCTAACCTATGCATCCCAAGGGTCGCATTAAGACTAGATTGCTTGGTATAAGGTTGAAGCAATGCATCGATGGGCTCTTTAATCTTGGAGAAAGACAAAAAATACGAAAGAAAGACAGTATTTGAGCCACGCTGAGTGATAATGTTAATTTATCTGCAAAAAGTATTAACCCAGATCAGTCTGTGCAGTCCGCACAGGCTGACCTGTGTCGAAACTTCTTGCTTTTGGTCAGTTTTCCGCCTGTCTAAGAAACCATTCTACTCCAGGATTCAGCCGGTTGTTAGACTAAAATGGATTTTATGGATCCATAATTATGTGATGACTTACAAGGTATAATGCATCACAGAGATGTGTTAAACCCCCATTCGCTAGAGCATTAAACCCCCTTTCGCTAAAGCATTGCTCATTTATTTTTATTCAATATGTGGACGAGTGTTACTAAAATATATAAAATGTATATACAAATAGGTTTGCACAGCGACACTTGACTCATTGAACCCTTGAACTGCTACCTCGACTAGATGGAAATTACCCGCTGTTGGAAAAATCACAAGTTCTATGCGATTTTAAAGGTTTCTCTCTCTCTCTTTTTTTTTTTTTTTTTTCTCGGAAAAAAAAAACAAAAAAAAAAAACAAAAAAAACCCGAAATATATATTGAACAATGTGGATCAAAGATCAGGCTGCACATTCTACACAGTCTGATCTTAATCTCAGCCACTGTCTGTAAATGTGCATGAAACTTCATGTCTAAGAAATGCTTTTTTTTTTTCAAATATTCGCAAGGCAGAATATGTTTTAGGTATAAAGTTAGTCGAAGTCTTAACATACGCGACCAATGATGAATTTCACGAGAAAGCAGACCAAGACTAGCCACTGTGTAAGTGCAGGCTGATCTCGGTCTGCAATATCCGAATCTCTGTCACTGACTTTGACTATAATCCTCAGAAGATGGGAAAGCCTAACGGATTCGCGGAAAGAATGTTTCTTATGGTGAACTTTGTCGGTTCGAAAGGATAGATGTTAACCCTTAGGCTGCCAAGCGACTCGGGCGCTTTTACGGACAGTGTAGATTCAAGATCAGACTGCACCTTCTCTGCAGTCTGATCTTGGATCTACACTGTCCGCTATGGTGTTTTTTTTTTCTGTTGAAATCAACTTGAAAGTCGCAATATTTGGGGTTTTATGGTTGAGTAGAAATTTTCGTTTCATTTGTTTAGCAGCTAAGGGGTTAACTGGATAATAGACTTGTCCACAGAAGAAAAGTTATGTATGCCTTAGTTGATTGGATTTGTCTTCAAAGAAAACATTATGATTTTTCCCATCATGTGTGTTTTCCAAACCTTTGTTCCCCAGTGTCATAAAAGAAAACAGAGACCGTTCAGTAATGGGCTACACTGGATTGGAAGCTATAAGCCCCGAGTGTAGAGAGGATGTAGCCAAGTCACCATGGTTCTGTTTGTATGAACAGAAGTTTAACCCTTAAGCTGCTGATCGCGACCCACTGACCTTTTGCGGACAGTGTGGATCAAGATCAGACTGCACAGAACGTGCAGTCTGATCTTTGATCCACACTGTCCGATACGGTTTTTTTTTTTCTCCGGTGAAATCAACTTTGAAACCGCAATGCTTAGACTTTTAGTATTGAGTAGAAATTTGCGTTTCATTTATTCAGCAGCTTAAGTGTTAAATACAAACATAACCTTCTTTATATAGACGGTCAACATGGTCTCAAGTTAATTTGAATGTAGGGAAGGTATAGTCTATGTATAGTATAAGAACAGGTAGTTCACAGGACCCGTGCGTCCAGCTGCAAAGACTCCGATTGCTGTTAGCCGATTGTTTGTTTGTTTGTCTGTGTGGTGTTTAACACCGTTTTCAACATTGTTTAGCTGCAATGTATGTCGCGGAAGCCTGTTCATCTATCAATTCTTTCCTGGAGGTTTTTCACCAGAACTTCGCACAATATTTTTCCGAGCCACTTGCCGCTTCCCAGAGCCGTAATCATCCAAACAATGATCGGCGGTGAGAGAGGAATGAATCCTGTCATCATCAATCCTTGGAAGTGAATTCGCCGAGCTGGGGGTTCGAACCAGTAACTCCCTGGTTTCAAGCCCTCTGCCTTACCGACTGAGATGTCAGGCTCGACTCTTTTGGTAGCCTAAGTCGGTATCACAGCCGGCAAATTGTTGCTAACCACAGACCATTGTTCAGAAAAGATACAGATGGGACAAGATTAAAACTTTACCGAGCAATCACATGTTTTAACGACCCTGAAGTGGTAGGCTTTTGAAAGCAGCATGCGAAAAGGAGAAAATGTTGATAACCAGCATAACCTTAACGATGCGGGAGAATTGTACCTTGTATAATTGTATACTGAGTACAAACACTGATTAATGGAAAACGCGAGAGGACCCCAGCGACTATGAGAGACAACATTTAAACATTTTATTTCTTTAAGTATTTAAGGCTTCCGGTCCATAATACAACACGTGGAAACAACTCCAAAATAATATCTATACATGTAAAACTCCAGAAACCATTTGGTTTGTTCCGAGATGAAAATCATACCGTCCTTCAAAATGGCACTTCTGCACTAAAGGTAAAGCTAGACAACAAACGAAGTTTTATGTCTGTTTTTTTTACATGGGTTTACTACGATGAGAGAGAGAGAGAGAGAGAGAGAGAGAGATGTCCCTCGGAAGAGACCGACGGACAAAAACTGTCGGGAAAAAATGGGGTAGATAGAGAGATGTCCACGAAAGAGGGCGATTTCTGCAGCGTTCATAATATGTGATATACTGGAGGAAAATATATGTGTACTTGTCTCCTATTACACGTAATATTGCGATACATGTCAATTTTGCAAAACCTTTGCTTGGCTACACCATTGGTTTGAATCAGCGAGAAACTGCGTTATCTGTGAAATTTAGAAATTCTTGAGAAATGAATAAAAGATGTTAAGAATGTATGGTGAATACGGGCCCTGATAGAGCAACACTCAAACTATTAGACTGCCTAAATCAAAGACTTGCACGGTTCGTATTCACCAACCATTTCTAAGAAAATTCTTAGTCTATTCTAAAAATTTTATAAATTTGAAAGTAATACAACTTCTGATTGGCTAAACCATTTGGTTTAGCGAATCAGAAGTTGTGTTACTTTGAAACTTAGAAAATCTCAGGTATAAAGACCAAGACTGGTCTTGAGAATGGTTGGTGAATACGGACCCAGGCTGTGTACTTTATTCTTGTTCTACTCATTCCCATAAAGTTTTCACGCAACCAAGTGCAATAAGTCTTAGAAGAGGTATTCACGAGCGTAGCCTTAATAAGTGTTGCAATTTCAATGCGACGGACTTTCTATCTCAGAAAAACTTCGAATTTGGAATAAGAATTGAGCCATGCTCTGACAAAAGGGGGCTTAATGCATCTCCTTGATGCATGATACTAAGCAAGTTATCACATAATTATGGATCCATAATAGCCACCTTTTTTAACAACCAGCTGAATCATGAGGTAGAATGGTCCTTATGACACGTAAAAAATTGAGCAAGAGGGAAAAGTTTCGGCCCAGGTCAGCTTACGCAGACTACACAGGCTGACCTTGGTCGATATTTTTCGCAGATGTATGAATCCCCCTTTTCACAGAGCATGGTTCAATTAAACTAATGATGGTTGTTGAAAACGTGTCCAGTACGTTGACCTAGCGACATACACGCAAAGTATACGAACAAAGTTTCTGTTAAAGATCATTGTTTCTTTATAAGGAAGAATGCCGTAGAGGTATCATTTTGCTACAATTATGAATAACAGACTTTGTCCCATATTATGACGCTTTAAAAAAAATCTTAAGAAACTAGTCAATATACAACCATAATTGGGTTGACATTCAATGGAGCATTGAAATCAAAAGTCGGTTACGCTTAAAACCCATTACCATTTTTGCTATATCTTTATATACACCAACCAACCAGTGTAAGTACTGCATGGCAGAAAGAACAAAAAATGTCTATTTTTCACCCTTAAACTGCTACATAAATCAAATGAGCTCTGTGTAAAGGGCACATAATGCTTCTACAAAAAGTATCGACCCAGGTCAGCCTGCGCAGTCCGCGCAGGCTGACCTGGGTCGATACTTTTTGCTATCGGTCAAATCCCTGTATGTCAAAAGACCAGCCCTCCTCATGTTTCAGTCGGTTATTAGACAAAGTGGATTTCATTGATCCCTTATTGTGTGATGTCTTGCTCGGTACAATGCATGACGGAGTTTTTTGCGTTAAGCCCCCTTCTGCCAGAACATGGTTAAAATGTATATTTTTAAGCAGTAACTAAAACCAAATCATTGCGACATCAAAGCCCTTCACACCTTATACATTTCACCACATCGGGGAGTTGTTGCTCAGATGCCCATGCACATTATGTGCAATCTGATCCTGATATACACTGTCTTAAAAAGGTCCGAATTCGTCAACATATTGACATTCGTATGTTAGGACCCAGTTGCACCCTCTACATGTACAACGTTCTTAAGCCTATCTAAGTACTATCCGAGAGTAAATCGCTCGTATTTATAGGGGATTGAATGCGAAGTACGGAGATATTGAGGATTGGTCGTGTATTATATATATAAAAAGAAACAGTTTCCATGAACTAAAATACCATTTGCTTCTGTACAGGAGTTTCCATACCTACTTGGGTTGAATAAATAGTATAAAGTACATCTTACCTAAGAGGACTTAAAAGCAAAGCACATTCCTACAAAAGTTAATACATGAAAGTATCTGCAACTGAGTATTAACTCTTTACCACACAATCCCGATTTTTAACGACCCTGAGAAAGAAGCCTCTTGAAAACATTGTGGTAAAAGGAGAAAATGCTGGTAACCAGCATTTTCTCCTTTTCCCACAATGTTTTCTACCCTTCCCAGATCAAATACCATATTTTTCGGTCACAACCATTTTGTCGTCAGCAAATGCTTTCAATTTAGACTTGTCTAAAATTTTGTCGTTTGGTAAAGAGTTAATTTTGATAAAATTTAATGGTTATCAATTTTATTGTGGATCCTGTATAATTATATACAAGATGCTAACTGAAACAGCGAATTTATTAACCCTTTACAACATGACAAAACTTATACCGAAATGAGAGCATTTGCAGACGACAATTTCAGTGTGGCTAAAATGACGTGATTTTTGTTTGATAAGGTAGAAAAAATTGTGGGAAATAGAGAAAATGCTAGTTACCAGCATTTTCTCTTTTTCCCATAATATTTTCGAAATGCTTCTTCCTCAGGGTCGTTAGAAGTCGGCATTGTATGGTAAAGTGTTAAAAAAAGAGTGAGGAAATTTAATTTTGACCGTGATATGTGATCTTTGATTTATACTGTCCGCTTGTTTAGTCAAGCCTATTGTATGTAGATTGAAATCTTTCTGGGTTTTAGTGGGTTGTACTTTTAGCCGAAAGAAGTTGATTTTATGTATTTGACACTAAAAGCGTTATTTCAAATCGTATGAGTAACAATACACTATCAAATACTTTGAAATACAGATAACTGAGGGAAAACCCATCTGTTTTAACCTTTGTCCTGCTATATAAGTGTAAAGAAATCTTTAAACCGATAGTAAAAACCCGAATAATGATATTTCAAACATATGTCTGGGAAACAAAGTGTCTCCTTATCGGACGGTGAAGATCCAAGATCGGACTGCACTTTCTGTGCAGTCTGATCTTGATCTACACTGTCCGCGAAAGGTCAGTGCCTAAGCAGCCTAAGGGTTAATTGTCCCAATGTTTCAGGAGACCATTTTTATGATTCTACATATTTTTTTTTCAAATATAATTGCTCGGCTTTCATTAAAGCTTATATTGCTAAATGCGACTCACTGACCTTTTGCAGACAGATATATCAAGACCAGTCTGCTCAGAACGTGCAGTCTGATAATCTACACAGTCCGATAATTAGATTTTTCCCCCTAGAGATTTGGGTTTTTACTATCGGCTGGAAATTTTAATTGCACTTATTTAGCAGGTCAAGGGTTAATTTGGGCGCTCTCTGAGTACAGGTTTGACTGGACATTTTACGCTGAAAACTACCTCGGTCTCGAATGAAAAGCAAGGCAATCGACAAAAACTTAACCCTTTCCCAAACAAGCCCTGGTTTTCACGTGTCTGCAGTACAAGTCTTTTGAAAACACTGTGGGAAAAGGAAAAATTGCTCGTAACGAGCAATTTCTCTTTTTCCCACAGTGTTTTCTACCCATTTGGAGAACTTTCTGTCATCTTCATCAAATTTAAAATTGTCGTCTGCAAACTCTTTCAATTTGGACCAGTCTAAAATTCATCGTTTGGGAAAGGGTTAAAACGTCTTTAAACCTGAATTACTTAGAAAGACTGATTTTCGCCGTATTAGTAGTGCCTAAAAATGCGCTTTACAATGTCACGTTTTTTTTTCCTTTGATGAAGAAACGCCCCCCCCCCTCCATTTTTTAATGAACCATGCTCTGTGAGGGGCCTTAATGCATCTGCGAAAAGTATCGACCAAGGTCAGCCTGCGCAGTCCGCGCAGGCTGACCTGAGCCGAAACTTTTCGCTATTGGTCAATTTTCTGTATGTGAAAGGACCAGTCTACCCGATGATTCAGTCGATTGTTTGACATTATGGGTTTTATGGATCCCTAATTCTTTGAAAACTTGCTTGGTATAATGCATCACGGAAATTCATTAACCCTTTACCACACAATCCCGACTTTTAACGACCCTGAGAAAGAAACCTTTTGAAAACATTGTGAGAAAAGGAGAAAATACTGGTAACCAGCATTTTCTCCTTTTCCCACAATGTTTTCTACCCTTCACAAAACGAATTTCAATTTTTCAGTCACATTTAATTTGTCGTCTGCAAATGCTTTCAATTTTGACAGCTCTAAAATTTTGTCATTTGGTAAAGAGTTAAGCCCCCTTTTGCTAGAGCATAGCTCACATTTAACTGTTATGGATACTTTTATGGTGCAAAGTACCGTTATCTCTCTTTCAAAAAGTGGAATCGGTTGAACTAATTTAATCTTTTACCAAACAATCCCGAGTTTTAACGACCCTGAGAAGGAGTTTGAAAACAACGTGGAGATCAGGTGGTAACAAGCATTTTCTTTTTTCTCCACAATGCTTTCTACCGTTTCAAAGACAAATCTTTTCTTTAGAACCTCATTTAATTTGTCGTCTGCAAATGTTTTCAGTTTGGACAAATCTAGTGTTTTGTCATCTGGTAAAGAGTTCACCCTTTACCACACAATCCCGTGTTTTCGCGACCCTGGTATAGAAACCTTTAAAAAAAAAATATTGTGGGAAAAGGAGAAAATGCTGGTAACCAGCAATTTCTCCTTTTCCCACAATGTTTTCTTCCCTTTCCAACACAAATATCCACATGTTATTTACATCTTATTTGTCATCTGCTAATGCTTTCAATCTGAACCAGTCAAAAATTTTGTCGTTTGGTAAAGAGTTAAATGGGAGTTACACTGCGTTCAACAAATTCAAATACCAGGCTCATATCACAGTTAGAGTTCATGTCTTTTCTGTATGTTGAAAGCACCACCCGATACCTCGAATAAACGCGTATTCGAGTTAAGGAATATTCGAATTATTAATAATTTGTCTTAAAGAACGAACTTACCCGTTTTCTGTTCCTCCCTCTAGGAGTTGATCTGTCTGTTTCCGGCATATTGCTATCTTACATCCATTTCATAACAAAGTCCAGAGTTACGGATTTACAAAATCATCGAAAGGATAAAGAAAATGGGGCAGCCACCCGCGAAACTACCATAACGAAAAATTACTTAAATAATGATAAAATAAAAAATACTCGGTAAATACAAGCACTAAAGTATACCTCACACAGTCAACTCTTTTGTATTAAGTACCAATGACCAAAAACCGAATCAGTATTTGGGTATAGACGTTTTAACCCTTAGTGACCCCCCCGTGTAAAAAAGGAAATGGCCTTTTTTGGTTAGGCACACACACAAACACACACACACACACAAGCCAAAAAGTCGTGACTCGAAGACCGAATAAGTCACAATTTACCGGTGTGGGTGTAGGATCAGACAACATTTTGCACGTCTGATCTAAATCTTCTCCGTTTGAAAAGGCCACTTAAGTGATAGGTAGTCGAAGGGTTAACCCTTTTCTTATCTGAAATAAAAGAAAACAAATTCAACAATTTCATTTTGTTGTTGAAATATGAATCAGTTAAATTGTTTTTAAGCTCAATACATTTAACTGGTTTATCAAAGAAGGTAAACTAAGATTAAACTGCACTGCTGTGCAGCCTGATCAAGGTATTTTCTCCTCACAAAGGCATTGAGGTTTCGCAGTAGAAAGATTACGGGTAACAGGAATGTCTAATCAAGTGCGACGAGATCAGTGTATAATACTATATACCGACGCTTCTACATAATGCCTTACCCATTGCCTGAGAGGCAGCTTTGGTTTACACAAATAATTATGTTCTACATGTATTAAGTTGTCACGTTAAACACAGCATTTGATGTCCCGTAACGTAGTAAGATTTTGCTATCAGCAAAGTCTCTTTCTCTCACGATGTTCAAAATACTATAACAGACTTCTCGCTTTCATTTATAATCTTCGTTTAAGATGTCACTTTCTTAAATATTGAAACTAATGGTATTAGAACCTTTAGACTGCTTAGCGCTACTCACTGACCTTTTGCCGGCACTGTAGATCAAGATCAGACTGCACGAAACGTGCAGCTTGATCTTGGATCCACACTGTCCGATAAAGAGATATTTTTCTCAATGAAAAAAAGTAAGCTGGAAATAGCATTATTCGGGACTTTACTATCGGCTTGAAAATTTTATGTTAAACAGCCTGTTTTAATAATTGGTTAATTCTTTACCAAACGACAAATTTTTTACTCAAACGAGTTGAAGGCATGTGCAGACGATAAAATAAATATGACTCGAACGTTGAAATTTGTATTTGGGATGGGCAGAAAACATTGTGGGAAAAGGAGAAAATGCTGTTAACCAGACTTTAGTACAGAGCCAGTGCAACGGTCGGAAAAATATGTCTCTATTATCGGAATAGCCGTAGACAAGTAAATTTGCTCGAACTAGGAACGGCTCTTGTGTTATTGGTATGGCGCCAACCTCTGGTCCTGAAGGCTCCGAGCTAGAACCATGTGATTGGCAAGTCGACCTTTGCTTACGACTGGTACGCACACTTTGGGAATGGTTTCAGGAAGGAACCACATAGATGGCTTATTACAAGTTGTAAGAACTTGGTTTGACTATTGTTTGCCAACTGTAACATTTGACTTGTATCTCCAAGTAAACAGAGTTTGCACCTTACTATTATTATGGTGTTTTACGACGTTTTCAACATTATTTTAGTTATGTCGCAGCAGCCAGAGCACATATCCATGTTTTTCCTGGAGTTTCTTTTACCAGTTCTTCGCACATTATTCTTCCTGAGCCACTGGCTGCTGTCCCACATGACCATCGTCGAGACAAGTCCAAAACTAAACTTCCACCACAGTTTGAATAATTTTGGTCATAATTTTGGCATCAGGTGGCGGACGGTGTAGATCCAAGATCAGACTGCATGTTCTGTGCAATCTGATCTTGATCTACGCCGTCCGCAAAAGCTACTTTGGTTGCAATTAGCTGTAAGAGAGTCAAATAAACTCTAGGGGGGAGCGAGAGTTATTAAACGTACGTTTATAAAATTTTGCCTGAAATCGGGGTACGCGTCATCAAGGAGCCCACATGTATAAAGTATTTTCAAAATCAGACCAGTGGTTTAAGAGATATTTAGAGGACACGATTTAAGAGCATGTGACCTTCAAATCCCTAGGATCTAAAACCTCTGCTATGTGCGTCTTGTCATCAAGGTGCACACATCTGTGAGCTATATTCAGAATCAGAAAAGGTGTTCAAAAATATAAAGAACGGGCAAGAGATTGCGGACAGAAGGAAGGACAGACGGACTGACGGACGACCAGGGACATAAAAAGCAACGTAAGACCGATGATTTTCCTCCCCGACCAATGCTTGCAAAATCTTTTTTGTGCTTCCCTCACCTTGGCACGCATTTCAAATTTAGCCTTTAGGCTGCTAAGCGCGACTCAATGACATTTTGCGGACAGTGTAGATCAAGATCAGACTGCACAGAACGTGCAGTCTGATCTTGGATCTACACTGTCCGATTAGGAGATTTTTGTCCCCCCCAAATACCTTTAGAATAGCAAAATTTGGGACTTAACTATCGGCTTGAAATTTTCGTTGCACTTATTTAGCAGGATAAAGGTTAGGTAAATACAATTCAACTTAACCCAAAGGAGGACTAAATTCTATAAAAATGACCACCATCAATCCCCGAAAAGACTGGGGCCAAGTTGGTCTAGCGCTACTAAGGTTTAACCCTTAAGCTGCTTATCGCGACTCACTGACCTTCTGTGGACAGTGTAGATCAAGATCAGACTGCCCAGAACGTGCAATCTGATCTTGAATCCACACTGTCCGTTAAGGAGATATTTTTCCAAAGAAAATAAGATTGAAATAACATTATTCGGTTTTTTACTATCAGCTTTTAAGTTCTATTTAACTTATCCAGTAGGATAAGTATTGAGGCTTAATCCTTATATACTGCTAAACAACTGGGACGAAAACTTCCACTCAACAGTAAAAACCAAAATACATGTATTGAGATTTCAAAGTTGATTTCACCAGAAAGAAAATACCGTATCGGACAGTGTAGATCAAATATCAGACTGCACGTTCTGTGCAGTCTGATCTTGATCTACACTGTCCGCAAAAAGGTCAGTGCGTCGCGCTTAGTAGCCTAAGGGTTAACTTTATTCGTAAGGGGTTGAGCAAATTTGCTTTGTAATGTGACGCTATGTAAAGACTTCACGGAAAAAAACAAATCAATGATTTCACAGAAATGGACTATCCAGGTCATATGGCTATTGACTACGTGTGATTTATACCATACCCATACAATAACTGAAGACACACCTATGTGTAACCTAGCCCCAGAGCCCGTTCGAATGTAAAATAAAAGATATATGGGGTCTATTGGCTAGGATCTGCCGTAGTTGATATTTGAGATATAACTTCATCAAACGAGTCCAAAAAAATGTTGGTAAGCGAGCTTTTGGGGGAGCATGATAACATTTAGTTCTTCGAGGTGTTGAATAAAATTCTGTCTTATATTCCAACTTATGTCAGATTCTTTTTATCACATTATCGTATCTCAAGAATTACTTGAAATATCACAAGACCTCTATTAGAAACCGATATATGAGACCGACTCACTGAGAAAATATTCGTAAAATCAGCAGAACGTGGGTTTCCCATCATGTTAATGTCTTTCTGCTCCAGTTAGGTATGTTAAAATGTTTGTTTTTTTTAACCTTTAATGCAAATTGCCCTTAGAAGACTACCTTGCAGTTCTCGCAATGTTACAATGCTGTATTTAAAGCGTAAAATAAGAGTTTAAAATTGTGTTTGTAGATCTTCATGCCTTTATTGAAACCATTTGCCCTTCAGAAAGGCAAACAAAGTAAAGATTTGTACACACATGTACCGGGGAGACATATGAGATGATACTTTAGACGATAAGAATATCAATATCAAATGGTAAACTGTGTTTACAGCTATTCAAACTGTCAGAAAAAGAGCTTAGGCATGTATTTTCCTTATCCGTAATCTAAACAGATACGTGTAGCAGACCGAATAACAATATTAAAACCGCTTAGACAGAGTAGAAAAAAAAGTGACATATACTTCAAAGACTATCCTAATACATGCATTATGATATTCTAACGTTCCTTTGCAACGTAAGCTAATGTACTCCGGGGCAGCAGCAGTAGAAGTGTTGGGGTGTATGCACGATTACAGGTACGGTCACACCAAAAGCACCAGAAAACCGTTGGTGCCCGTATTCACCAACCTAGTTTGCGTTCTTAAACTTATTCTAGATTTATGCAGTAACCTAATTTCTGATTGACTAAACCAGATAGTAAAGCCAATCAGATATCGTATTATTTTGAATTCAGAACATTCTTGAGAATTGGACTTACAAGGACATGAAGAAAGATTGGTGAATATGGACCCTATTTTCTTGGGCAATGTGCATTTTTCATCATTAAACGCTAAACTGCGAAATGAAGAAGAAAATGGGACTTTTCGGCTAATAACTCGATCCCATATTTTCCGATCTCAAAGTTCTTTCACTGGAATAAGTCTCACGGGATCCGGACGTGTGGATGAGATCTAAGCCCAAAATGCACGTCCTGTGCAGTCCGATCTTGATCTACGCTGTCCTCAAATGCCACTGAGTCGAGCTTAGCAGCCTAACGGTTATGTTTCGAATGTGGGGAAAAAAATATTCAGCCCCTATTTCTCGGTTCCTCGTGATATGATAGGAACTTTTTTTTTTTACATTAGATAATAATTATACATGTTCAAGAGAAATACTTGTCCAATAGAAAAACTCTTTTAATGGATTTGAACTTGCCGAACCTTAGCTTATTAGTGTGTTGGTATGTGAACATGTATTACACAAATGATCATGACGAGAATAATTTAAATATTATAGTATTCTTGTTAGATTGATTGTATGGTGTTTAACGCCGTTTTCAATATCATTTCAGTTATATCGTGGCGGCCAGTGCACCTATCCATGCTTTCCTGGAGTTTCTTTTTACCAGTACTACGCACAATATTCTTTCCAAGCCGTATTCTTGTTAGAAGTGTTTGTGAATGATTTCAAGTTTGAAATACCGTCAAAAAGAAGAAAAATTCGATAAAATAAAACATATATATATTTTTTTCTATTTACAGAAGCGCTTCCTCACTCACCTATATCATTGTACATTATTATTAGTCCGATCAGGTGGCAGGGCACTTGGAATTTGTTCACGGTTGTGGCGAAAAATGTTGCACCGAGCCGAAGGCGAAGCGGTGACATAATTCGCCTTGAGCAGGTTTCCAAGTGCCGTGCCACCTGACCATACAACGAATTTATTATACTGCAAATTTGTACCATTCTAACGTGTATTCAAGTGAAATCTCCCTGATTTATTGTCTCACAAATGGAGTAAGCTTATTAAAACGAATTTCCTTTCTGGTTGCCCAAACACACTGAAATATGATGTCACTGAAACCTGACATTACTGAAACCTAGGTAAAACGTGCAGATTGGTGCATGAAGTCACTGCGATAGATATTCAACATACTTTATTTAAAAAAAGATTTAAACAACTCGAAGGTAAGTAAGTTCTATTCATTTTATGATTTGTTGGAAAAAGTAAAGGACAATTACTTGTTTTAAGCGACAATTAGTTTATCATTATTTTTCTTAACGTAACAGTGCATTAACATTTAAAACTGCACTTTTTTTTTCTTCAGATGATTCGAAGCCGCCATCTTGGATTTTGCGTTGAAGTGTATAAGTATCTAATGCGCTCCCGACAGGGAAACCGTGCTGTACCCTGGGAACTGCCAGTGTACAGCAATATATATTCGGAGCATACTATCCAAAAAGATCGCGAGAAATTTCTTTGCAGTATAATAAGTATAGGTGTCAGGTATCGTTTCGATTATTTTATTGTTCTTGCACATTTAATGATTATGGTGATAACTCTGTACTTAATTAATTTTGTATTCTGTTGAATGTATTTTTTGAACATTAAAACATGTGTAACTTGTTGTATTTGATCACATACTCTCCATTGTTTTCAATGTAATATACCTATTACGAATTTTCTTATCTTTCACTCGTTTGAGATAAACATTGTGTGATGTCATGTGTGACGTCATTTTATGTTTCTATCAAGAAAAGGAATCGGGTTTTATCTTTTGAAATTACCACGCGTGAATGTACGAGTTTTCATATTCTGACCTAATTCCACGCTCGTTAACCCAGGTGTGAAGTATTACCATTCAGCACGCGATGGATGTAGCTTACGGAATACATCGGAACTGGGTTAACGAGGATGACCTAATTCGTGAGATATTGTTATGCGATTGAAAGAATCTGACATTGCTTGGCATCAGAAATAAAATTTCATTAAAAGCGTCCAGAAAAATGTTATGAAGACATAGGCTCGCTTAATAACACTTTTCTTTTAAAAGTAACAAAGTTTCTGAGTGGCTACACCAAATGCTGTAATCAATCAGAAGGTGGGTTAATTTCTACATCTAGAATGAGACGACAAATGAATTTAAGAATGATTCATGAATACGGACCCAGTCAGGTATAGGCATCTGAAAGGATAGGTCCTTGATTAACCCTTAACCCGCTGAATAAATGAAATAAAAACTATTAAGCTAACATTGAAAAACTCCCAAATTTTGCTATTTCAGAGGTATTTTAGGGCGAAAAATATCTCCTCATTGGATAGTGTGGATCCAAGATCAGACTGCACGTTCTGTGTAGTCTGATCTTGAACTAAAATGTCCGCAAAAGGTCATTGAGTCGTGCCTAGCAGCCTGAGGGTTCTTTTATTTTTCTTTTCAATATTTAATCTCAAATTGTGAGCATTAAAACTAGATGTTTTTCTTTAATTGTATCGTCTTTTCTAAATTATGTTCTCTACTGCAGTACTGGTGAATGAAATAGATCTATGTTTAAACTAGAGGTTTTACTGACGGTGTAGTTCAAGGTCAGAGTGTAATCTGTCTGATCTCTCATCTAATAAGTCCAATATATTGGGAGACAGGTAAGTAAATGCTGTCTGTAAATTATTTTTGAAAAAAGAAAACAAACAGCTCTTATTTTTTTTTACAAGGGAGATAACCAGAATTTGGGTAAGAAGACACGATTAATTTCAAGACGAATGGCCTCCCTTATGCCTCTTGTCAGGCGACAGGCAATCATCATACTTTGTTCTATTGTGCAAGTTGAGATCAGGTGGTACAGAGTGTGCTGTCTGATCTCAGCTCTGCATCAGAGCTCTTGCTGAAAAATCTTATAATCTTGCAGAAACGTCCTTTTTATCCTTTTTTTTTAAATCAATTGAAAATGTAGTATTTGCACATTAATCTATCAGTACATCATTTGGTTTTCTAAATACTGTCTGCAAAAGAGTAGTAAGTCGAGATTGGCATCATAGGGTTATGAATAACTTTTTGCTACTGTGGGAGTAATTTGCGGACAGTGTAGATCAAGATAAGCCTACCATAACAATGATCTGATCTTAACCTACACGTCACTCTGCATTACATGGAACGTTACAGTACAGCAAGAACGAAGTAAATTAGAGACAGGCAACTCATTTAGTTCAGCAAGATCTGGTTAAAAGCACAAGGATTTTTCCCACTGATAATACTAATACATGGACACTCTATGAGACAATTCTAATAGGTACCTACAGCATACATTTCATAACCTCCTCCCCCCTCCACCCCCCCCCCCCCCTCCACATACTTCTCTGGGCCTATGTCACTGTTTCAATAAAGATGTAAGATTGAAACTCGAGAAATCGAATGCGTGAGAAACTGCTATCATCCGTTTATTCGAGGTATATATGCTAAACGGATGACGTGAAGCAACAGTTTTGCCTGCCTTTACCAGAATCTAAGACAGCTTCCCATACGTGCAATCGGGGCCAGTATTAATTTCAGTCTAATTCTAGATTTTAAAAGTAACACAACTTCAGAAGTTGTGTTGCTTTCAAATCTAGAAAATTTACGGAGATAAGACCAAGAATGCTCTTAAGAACTGTTGATGAAAACGGACCGTTGTCCTTGCCAATAGCTTTCGTTCCAGAGTCTTTCAACCTATAAACGGCTTGTTGCTACATAAATATAATGAACAGCTATCAGTAAAATTCAAATACTAGTATTGCATTTCAAAATTCTCTTCCCAGGGAATACCTCACTGTATCGAACAGTGGAACATCCATGATCAGACAGCACGCTCTGTACCGTCTGATTTTGATCTACACAATCCTAAAAAGGGTATTGTGTCACACATAACAACCTAAGAGTAAATGGTCTTCATTAACTCAAATGTCATTTAAATACAGTTAACTTAATAATTTTTTTTTTTGTATATTGCTTGAGATAATCAGTTCTTTACCAAAAACTTCGGCAAGACATTGGCTTAACTAATAATGAAGTTTTTTTTATTATTAATCTTAAATCCGACTGAAGCAATAATCTACAAATTCAGCGTGCAAAAAGGTGAACAAAATTCAACATTGTTTTAAATTTTCTTTTTCTTCGTGAATTTGTTTTCATTTGACTTTGTGAATTGCACATGTAAGAACAATAGGCAAGTCATTTGATTTTTAAAGGAACTGTTTCTCTCAACTCTGACGGGTGGCTTTGTTTTATAGAAAGGTGAATAAAGAGATCAATGGATTTTCTATGCAAACCTCATTCATATAATTATCCTTTAACCCTTTCCCAAACGACAAATTTTGGACTGGTCCGAACTGAAACAGTCTGCAGAAAACAATTTTAAATTTGATGAAATAGCAGAAAGTTATCAAAAAGGGTAGAAAACACTGTGGGAAAAGGAGAAATTGCTCGTTAAGAGCAATTTCTCCTTTTCCCACAGTGTTTTCAAAAGACTTGTACTGAGACCCATGAAAACCAGGGTTTGTTTGGGAAAGGGTTAAACTTTAACCCTGACGATGTCAAGGGCAGCTCGCGGTGTTTTATCAGACTGCTTAGATTAAGAACAACTGCACAGAACTTACAGTTTTATCTTCAATCTACACTCTCCAATACGATGACATATCTTCGGCGCCGGAATTCGAAATCGCAATATTTGGGATCTTATTATTGGCTGGAAATTTCACCTAATTTCAATTCAACATAATTATTACCTTCATAAGAATATCAACAAAGTGTGCTCTAGATGAGCCATTTTTGCTTTTGCCACACTATTTTGACAAGAATTCATGTCTCAAACCTTAACACAATCTTATCCGCATAAGGCTTTATTTTTTATTTACTTTTATTGTCTGCAGCAGACCACTTGTAAAGCCATTCTCAGAAAAAGAAAACCATGCTCGGTAGGGCCTGTTCGGCTTTTTCCCACAGTGTTTGCATCACATATTCATGCAACAATTTTCATTCATACCGGTTTTCTCATTACCAAAAGAATATAAACGAATATTATTAATCCTTTACCAGACGACAAAATTATAGCCTTGTCCAAATTGAATGCATTTGCAGACGTTAATTTTAATGTGGCTCAAATGGTGCAATTTTTCTTTAATAGGGTAGAAAACATTGTGGGAAAAGGAGAAAATGCTGGTTACCAGCATTTTCTCCTTTTCCCACAATGTTTTCAAAAGGCTTCTTTCCCAGGGGCGTCAAAAGGCGGCATTGTGCGGTAAAGGGTTAACTTCAACAATTACTGTAACAAATCAGCTGAATAAAGTTTTAGGATACATGCCGACACCAAATCATGGACTATCAAAATACGTGTGTGGATTTTGCCGAAGCGGTTATGTTACGCGAATAGTAATTTACGCCGCTTTCAACATTTTTTCAGCCAAATCACGACGACAGCTCATATAATTATTCAAGTATTTCCTGGGTTTCACCAGTACTAGGCTAGAGCTCTGAAGTGTCATGCTCAAGGAGACTCCCACTAAAAATCCAGCTGATCCAGTGAGGCTCGAACCCGGAGCCTCAAGGTCACGAGTCCTACACTTTTCCACTGAACCAAGCAGAACCCCACAGGCACATGAACACGTCTTCCAAGTCATACTTCAGAATTAGCCAAGTAGAAATTGTGTGTCTTTGAAATGTCGAAAGTTCTTGAGAATCAGGCTAATTGCTGGATACTGTCTCGGACCTTGGAAGTCCAAGATCAGACTACACATTCTGAAGTCAACAATAGCAACTTATGACTGTATTACAGAAATCATACAGATAGATTTTTCTTTTTACTGAGGCTTTTGAAGATGGGCTAATATCCCAACGAAAAAAGCACCAGTCCCTTTAAGATAAAAGTTATTAAAACAATGTCAGTAAATTGGATAGGAGATCTACTCAGAGAAAGCGCGGGGAAAAGACAAAGATTCACGTAGAATCTTCAGAAACACGTGAATCGGCCAGCAAAATGGTGTTTAAAAAGCTCGGACCTGCAACACCTGTGTCACTTCCCTTGTCGACTGTATTGTGACGTATTGGAACTAGCAGGATTGGAGCAGACGCTGACATAGTAAGTCAAGTTTTCTTTGTTTTTCTTTTCAACGTTTGAACTCGTATTGCTTTCTGTTGTATATAAACTCTTCATTTTACGTGCAATGAGGCTCTGTTTTCATCTCAGTCTGTCGGTGTGTGTGTGTGTGTGTTTTTTTTTTAAATACACTGTCTCGTGTACCGACATTTCCTCCTTTTCTCACAATATTTTCAAAAGGCTTCTTCCCCAGGGTCGTTAAAAGTCGGCATTCTGTGGTAAAGGGTTAAATGAAACTTTCAAACCGACTGTAAAAGCCAAAATGAGATTTCAACGTTATTTTGGGAGCAAAAATATCCCGCTATTTGGACAGTGTAGATTCGAGATCAGAGTGCGCGTCATGTGCAGTCTAATCTTGACCTACACTATCGGCAAAATGTCTAAATCACTTTTTGTGACAAATGACCCTTTTCAGCAGATTTGAGGGAAATCTTTCTTTATTTCTTAATTTGTGTTCCAGTAATTTCTTTAATTTGTGTTCCAGTAACATTTTTACATGTATTGTCATTTTTACTCTACTTAGATGCTGAGGATCACAGTTTTCACGACCATGTTGGTTGCACAAGCCCTTGCGGGTACAAATGATTTCCGTAAGTACTTCGTTTTCACATTTCATCCAGCATTTCCTTTTTCTTACAATGTTTCCGGATTCCTTCGTATTTTGAAAGAGTAAATCACATCTTTATGCAGTTTTCCTATAACAAGAGCGTTACCCTCACCTGGAATATAAGGATACGTTAGATAGATTTTATATATATATCTGTGAAAAGTGGACTTGATGCACCAGCGAAAAGTATCGACCCAGGTAAATTTTCTGCAGGTCGGAGGACCTCGGATTCATTTGGTTATAGACAAAATGAATTTTATGTATCCATCATACTGTGACTTGTTTGGTACATGGATCACGGAGATGCTCAAAATCTCCTTTTTGTCAGAGTATGGCTCATATAGCATCTCTTTTTAAGAGCGTAAAACGTGACATTTTTCTTCCTTAAATAGTTCCAAGCAAATTCTGATTTCTCGACTAAGCAATCAGAACTGCTGCTTGACTGTTTTCCATACTCAAGTTTGTTTCATAACCACGACCTTAGCGATTCCGAATGCCAGTAGAACTTTCTACTTTTGTACTCTTATACCCTTGAATAGCCAAACAGAATTATATGTAATTTTCCACCTAATTGTAAATGCCCAGATATTTGTCCCTTTTTCCCTTCAGCCTATCGTACAGTGTGGATCCAGTCAGACTCGCATTCTTTGCAGCCTGATTGTGATTTACACTTTCCGCAAAAGCGCTTTAGTATGTGCTTTGCAGCCCTTAGTATTAAAATTGGTGTCATTTTGCTCCCATTAGATTTTCTTTTTGACATATCAGTCTTGATTGGTGATCTTTTGGTAACAGTTGTTGGAGGCTAGTTAAGCCTTTGAAAATATTTTGGAGAAAGGGGGAAAAACATGCTGGTAAACTGCATTTTTCTCCTTTACTCACGTTTTCCATCCTTTTATTGACAAGTCCAGTCATTTTGTCGTCTATACAGAGCTAAATCTGCATTTCTTTTCCAGAATGTTATCCAAACAGCACGATTCATTTCACCAATCCAAACAATACGGTGTATATATTCTACAAGGCTTTTTACGACATCGGTAACGGGACTATGACTGACTGCGTCGGTACACCTGACGGAACCGTTGCAAATGTCTACTTTAACTGTAGTTCCGCGGTGAGTTATGTACCCTATATTTTTATATCCACGCAAACTGTCAGCCCTGTAATAACTGGGGAAGTCTTCTGAAAACATTTCTGGAAAAGAAGCTGCTGGTTGCCGATTATTATCACTTTATCATCAGTTTGTGAGAAAAACCCTCCCACAACAGGATTTGATTGTCCGAGCAATGTACCATAGCATATTATTGCTTCCCCCCCCCCCCCCCCCCCCCCCCCGCAAAACGGTTGCCCACCTCATGGATGTAGGAGCACAGGCCAGGTGTTCCACGTTTTGTGTTTTTTTTGGGGGGGTGGGGGATGGGGTTATGGGTAATGGTTTGTCCTCTTCAATATTTTAAACTTTTTTTTAATCTTTTAAAAAAAATATGCTACAGCTCGGCCAAATCCTTACCGAGAACTGATATTCAATGCGACAGGAATCTCACCGCTAATCATCGTTTCGACGATGGTTATGTGGGAAAGTAGTCAGTGGCTTGGGAAGAATATTGTGCGAAGTACTTGTAAACAATAAACTCTAGGAAAGCATGGAAAGGTGCACTGGCTTCTGCGATTTAACCGAAATGTTGAAGATTGAATCAATGTTCTATAGTAAAAAATCCTTTTGATTTACCTTCTTACAAAAGAATTTTAAACTTTCATATTGGGAGTCTCAATAGACACTAAATGCTGCTCAAATTAGAATAGAAAACCGCGTGGAAAAAGGGCAAGAGGCTGGTTGCCCGCATTTTATCTTTGTTTTTTATCTTTTCCGTGTTTTCAAAAGCCGTCTCAATGGTCATTAACAGGCAGGATTATTTGTTCTTTGAAGGATTTTTTTAACTATCAACATTTCATAGAGGATATTTCTTTTTTATAAACAATCGAAATTTATTTCAGAGTGAACATCATAGGTAATACCAGTATTTTCACTGGTGGCGCAGCCACGAGTGAAAATATTACCGTACGATGTCCACGAGATAAATAAATTATGATCTTCACACAAAAAAAAAAAAAACTTTAGAAACTACTTTTAACCCCTTTTCGTTGGGACTTTCGAAGAAAAGAGGAGCTAGCGGCATTTCCGACCCAGTGAGGTTA
This sequence comes from Tridacna gigas, assembly GCA_945859785.2. Taxonomy (NCBI): domain Eukaryota; kingdom Metazoa; phylum Mollusca; class Bivalvia; order Cardiida; family Cardiidae; genus Tridacna; species Tridacna gigas. The sequence goes on along the minus strand of OX244030.2, from coordinate 41,067,080 downwards.
TCAATCGGTAAAATTCGCTGTTCGAAAAGGTGAAATTATCAAACCATAATCCACCATTATTTCCCAGTAAACTACCGAAAAGCATGAAATAGGAATCTTCCTTTCCACAAGATAAAATTTCAGACGCATCAAAATTGAAAGCGTTTGCAGACAACAATTTCAATGTGGCTCAGACGATGTGTTTTTTCTTTGATAGGGTAGAAAACATTGTGGGGGAAAAGGAGAAAATGCTGGTTATCGGCATTTTCTCCTTTTCTCACAATGTTTTCAAAAGGCTTCTTCCTCAGGGTCGTTAAAGAGATTACTCTGTATATCTTGATGCAGACTGACTTTACTTGAAAGTGTGACTAGGAAGACAGTGGTTCAAAATATCACCTGTACTGAATAAAGTGAGACTGAGCGACGCCCGTCATTTCTCTAAATGATGTTCATCATTTGTAACACAGTTCATTGCATTTTCTTACAGACTACCACCGTAACAGCTTATTTCTCCGATCGAAGTCTATCAGATGATAACATCTTAGGTGGAAATGTTGCTGCATATACATTCTTTTGTAACAACATAAGTACCCACAATACAACAGTAGCCTCGAACCTGACAGTTGAGTATGTATTCAAATGTTTATTTTTAAATCTTTTAAGACGTCTTTTATCCTACTGAAGCGGAAGTAAAGAACACATTTACTATCTGCCGCACATCCTCCCGCAATGAAAAGTAAAACTCTACATCCGTTCATTGAATCTGTTTAGTGTAAAATCTGTTTTGATAGTGTTTGAAAAATATTTTGTAGGAGGTAATCTTGTTATACCTTCTGCAATAGCTTACGTAATTGTTCGCAGCTAACATGTACAGCCGCAAAGAGAAGCAAATCTCAAGCTTTTCAATGAATATAGGAAATCGAAATTTTATTTCAGCTGTTACCTTTCTACTGGCGCATAATTCTTTACCGATCGGAAACACAGAACATAGCTACCGTCAACAAGTTATACCGCGATAAAACATTTCTTGTGCCCATTGTGGCCCCCACTATTGTTACCACCACTAGGCTTGTCAGTTTAGATACCGTTTGCAGGACGGCAAATGAAAAGTGGCTAAAAAAGACAAGATTTGTCTTTGAAATGGAAGAAAACATTGTGGGGAAAAAAGGATGCTGGTTTCCAGCATTTTCTCGTTTTCCAATGTTTCGTAAGTCCCCTTTCTCAAGGAACTGTTTTTCATCATAAAACAAGTGGCTATTGTAAATGTTGAGGCATGGTTAACTGTACTTTAGCGGTCGTTTTCACCTTGAAGTACGTCAATTTGTAAAAAAAAAAAAAGTGACAGCTGAAACTACAATGTCCACGAGCAGTTTTAAACCTCGCTTTATTTTTACTATTTTCACGCAATATCTTAAATAATCGATAGCGCCAAAGTGGAAACGATCCGTCGGATGTTGCCGACATTTAATTCTAATTTTGATATTTGTTCTGCCGATTACTACGTAATGATCGCCACCCTTGCCTAGCGAAGATGCCATTGGGCCTTTTTATTCGTTTCCTGCAAATATTGATCCAAGGACCATCAGGTTGAGCAAAACTATTCGAGCCACGCTCTTGCAAAAAGGAGTTTACTGCATCTTCATGATGCATTATACCAAGCAATTTATTACATAATTAGATATCCATATCTCTAATAATATCCATTTTGTCAAACAATCGACTGGATTTGGAGACAGAATGGTCCTTGGCCATTCAGAAAGTTCACAAATAGCAAAACGTTTCGATCCATATAAGCCTGCGCCAAATGCGCAGTCTGACAAGAGTCGAAACTTTTTTGGCAGATGCAAATATACTCGTTTTCACAGAGCTTGGTTCATTTTTATCATTATTCATCGTTACAACCACCTCTATCCCCTCTTTCAGTATTTCTGAAATAAGCGAGACCCAGGATCCCATATTTGAAATCTCTGCCGCTTTTTATGACAGTGCTGGGACAGAAGTGACAACGGCCACTGTTGGCGATACTATCTTTTACGTCATTAAAGGGCCAGGTAAAGCTTCTTTCTGTAGCTCATGGACAAAGCTGTCTCCTAGGTTTAGGATTCGTGCACAAAAAGGGACAGAGCAAATATTTGACACAGACCGTATTATACAGAAAACCATTTCTTAACAACTGAAAAATGGTCCTTCCACAATCGTCATGTTATTCTTTTTTTTTTTTCGTGCAAATATCCATCATTATTAACAAAGTTGCTTCGGAGAATGGGCCTTACCCTTAACCACGTGACAAAATGTGTATGTCCAAATTGAAAGTATTAAATATTGCAGATAAATGGTTAGCTTTTTCTTTTCTCAGGTTTGTTAAAGCTCGGAATTGTGATAAAGTTTTTAAATGAGTTGGTTGATTAGACCGCTACTTTGTTAGTGTTTTTCGTAGGGCCTTGGCCATATTCACCAACTCATCCTAACTGGCATCCGGTCTATTTCTAGATATAGAAAGTAGCGCAACTTCGATGTTTCAAAGTAACACAGAAACTTCGAAAACATTCGAATTAGACCAAGACGTTTGCAGATACCGGTTCAATGTTTGTATTGCACTAATCATTGTTCATTACATTTTTTTGTCTAATTCTCGGCAATTTTTTGAATTAAACTTGCCCACCCAGGTAGCTCAGTGGTCAGGATATCTGACTCGTGACCTGGTCGTTGTGAGTTCGATACCTAGTTGAGGCAAACTTTCTTTTCGGCGACTTTTCGCCTCTCACCTGATTCATGTGGGAAAAGTAGTCAGTGACTTGGAAGGTTGTTTCAGTGCTGATTTGAGAAAGCCAGGAAATACATGCCTAGGTGCGTTGACCGCCGTGATATGACCTAAGCTGTTAATACGGTCTTAAACTCCAATACAGTCAATCAATCATTAAATAAAACTTTAGATTTGAACACTAAATTATTCAATTTGCTTTCTATAGTTGAGTACGACCTAAAACCCTTAATTTGCACTGCTTATGGGGACGGAGCCGGCCAGTCAACGACCGTCATAACAGACGGGTAAGTCTCCGTTATGTATTTAGTTTGGCTATCTCGACGCGATGGTTTTTGTTTTTTCTATTAACCCTTTGGCTGCTAAGTGCGACTCGGGACTTTTTGCGGACAGTGTAGATCAAGATCAGTCAGAATGTGCAGTCTGATCTTGGATCTAAACTGTCCGATAAGGAGATTTTGTCTACAAAAAAGTTAAAAATATTTTTAACATTATTCGGGTTTTTACTATCCGCTTAAAAGTTTCAAGTTATCGTGTAGGATATGGGTTAAATATCTAAAGCCAGAAGGCTGTCAAGAAGTTACAAATCCATGGTCGTTAAAGTTGTGTAATTTATAAAGAAACTCTATACATGTGTTGATGTTTTACTTTCACCATGTCTTGTTTTTTGTAGATGTACTGATGATTCTAGTTTGATGTCCGACTTTACTAAACAAGCAAAGATACAGGAGAACCATTACAATTCTACTTTCTATGTATTCAAGTTCTACGACTCGGATAGTTTGACTGTAAACTGCACCGTGAAAGTTTGTGTTGACACCGGTTGCGACATTGTAAGCGTTTATTTTAATGACCCCGAGGAAGAAGCCTTTTGAAAACATTGTGGGAAAAAGAGAAAATGCCGGTAACCAGCATTTTCTCCTTTTCCCACAATGTTTTCTACCCTTTCAAAGAAAAAGCCGCATCGTTTAAGCCACATTGTCTACTCTTTGTGTTGTATGGTATGGTAAAAATCTGGATTCCTCGTAAATGTTAAACATAAATCCATCATGCATATGAATTTCAAAGCTTTTTCAATCCACAATTTGAAAACATTGAGGAAAGAGATAGCTTTTTCCCGTAATGTTTTCTTTTCTAATAAAAGTAACCCTGTACTCATCTTGTTAAAATATCTATTTTTGTAAGTTGTGTGGGTCTAAATTATACAGAACTGTGGATTAGTTTTAGTTCGTACAGATTATCAAAAATCACTTATGGTTTAACCCTTTACCACACAATCCCGACTTTTAACGACCCTGGAAAAGACGCCTTTTGAAAACATTGTGGGAAAAGGAGAAAATGCTGGTAACAGCATTTTCTCCTTTTCCCACAATGTTTTCTATCCTTCCAAAAGCATATTTCAGTTTTTAGTCGCATTTATTTTGTCGTCTGCAGATGCTTTCAATTTGGACGAGTCTAATATTTTGTCGTTTGGTAAAGAGTTAAATTCTTGCACTGCGTATGACGACTCGATTATGCTTCGCAGGTTCCTTTGCAGCTCTTTATAAAACCTGCGCTAAATGTTTGCGCGTTTCAACGACCCTGAGGAAGGCGCCTGTTGAATGCACCGTGGGGACGAGAAATACTGGTAACCAACCTGTTCTGGTAACCAACCTGTTCTGTTTTCCTACAGTATTTCCCAGCATGTCAAAGGCAGATGCAATCTTTTTTAACCACGTTTAATTGGTTGTCTGCAAATGTTTTCAAATGCCATCAATATAGACCAGTCTGAGATTGTTTCATTTGGTAAAGAATTTACACCCCCCCCGCCCATCGCACAATGTCTATTTTAATAAGTTAACCTGGCCAAAAAAAAAAATGCCAGATAACACTCGCTGACATAAAAAGCATGTTTGTCGTCAAGTCTTGCAACATTTACACTTGTATCATTTCACAATTCCTTTCACAATTTCAGTCATGTCCTTCCAGAAGGAAAAGACGTGCAGGTGACGAGGCGAACTTATCAGATCGTGACATCAAGACCTCTTCGGTTGGGGGACGACTGAGAATATTGGATGCACCTCTCGGAGCTGCAGCCAGTGTTTACGGTATGGCAGATTGTGTTGATTTGAATGATGTTTTACGACGCATCCAACATTATTCCAATCATATCACGACCATAACATTCACGTATATCGTGGGTTTCACCAATATTAGGCCGGGACTCTAACCCTCAGTGCTGAATTTATGAAATGGACCTTTTCATTGAAGAAAAACATCCAAAATATTGCCATTTCATGGTTGTTTTAGCCAGAAAATGTAACGAAGTAGCCGACAGTGTAGATCAAAGATCAGACTGCACGTTCTGTGCAGTCTGATCTTGATCTACACTGTCAGCAAAAACAAGTTAAGTTGGCTCCAGCACTGTAAGGGAAAAGGTGTTTTGCAAAAGTACACTCCACTGGAAAACCCAGTGCTTCCAGTGACGATCGTACCCGCGACCTTCAGGTAATGAATCCTACACTTTAACCACCGAGTCGTAGGACCCTTTACTGGACCCCTTACCACACGGCTAAATGCTAAAATTTATGAACCATGTTCTGGCAAAAAGGGGGCTTAATGCATCTCCGTAATGCATGATACCAAACAAGTTCTAATTTAATTTGGGATTCTTAAGATCCATTTCTAACTCTTTCGCTGCCAACTAAATGGTTTCTTGAGGTCTTAAAATATATTTTCGTTACGATTGAAGGCGACTCTTGTCAAAGATTAACATCGGGTAGCGGACGGTGTTTATCTAAGATCAGACTGCACGTTTTGTGCAGGTCAAGCCTTGATCTATGCCTTCAGCAAAACCTATTCAACGCGACATTGGCAGTGAAAGTTAACAATCAACTGAATCACACCTTACACTGGTCCTTTTGATGTGCAGAAAATTGACCAGTAGCAAACAGTTTCGGCCCAGGTCTGCCTGTAGATGCATTAAACCCCCTTTTCAGAGCATGGCTTAGTGTATCCTTGGCGTGCTTAACTCTATACCACACGACAAAATTTTAGACTAGTCGAAATTGCAAGTATTTGCAGACAAAATAAATAACTCAAAAACTGAACTTTGCTCAGCGAAAGCTAGAAAACATTGTGGGAAAAGGAGAAAATGCTGGTTACCAGCATTTTCTCCTTTTTCCACAATGTTTTCAAAAGGCCACTTTATTAGGCTCGTTACTTTATTAGGGTGGTTAAAAGTCGGGATTGTGTGGTAAAGAGTTAAGGCTTTACCACACGACAAAATTTTTAAGCTTGTCCTAATTGAAAGCATTCGAGGATGACAAAGTATCGATAAAATATAGCAAAAATAATGCTTGTATGTAAAAGGTTAGAAAACATTGTGGGAAAAGGAGAAAATGCTGGTTACCAGCATTTTCTCCTTTCCCAATATTGTTTTCAAAAGCTGTATTTCTCAAGGTCGTTAAAACTCGGGATTGTGCGGTAAGCTCATCACCTCTCTGCAAGAGCAATTTTGCTGAAACGCGGGTATGTGTATTCAATTAACTGTGTACCAAACGACAACTTTAGACTCGTTCAAATTGAAAGCATTTGTAGACATCAAAATAAATTCGTTTTGGGAAGGGTAGAAAACGCTGAGAAGGGTAAAATGCTGGTTATAAGGTTTTTCTCCATTTCCAGAAATATTTTTACAAGCTGGGAAGCGATTTTGTTCTCCGTTTAACCCTTACGCTGCGCGATTCAAGGACCTTTGCGGACAGTCTAGATCAAAATCAGACGGTTCAGAACGTGCTATGTGATCTTTGATCTTCACTGTCCGATACGGAGATATTTTTCCCCCCAAGATACCTTTTTGAAATAACAATTGTTTTTTTTTTTCTCTCGGCTTGAAAGTTTCATTTCTCTTATTTAGCAAGATAAGGGTTCATTTCTCATAGCAGGATAAGGGTTAATTAGGCATCAACCTCAGGGACTTTCAATGATCCCGACATTTATTTTTTATCGGCACAATGTATATGACTTCATTTGTCAATCAGTTTTTTCAAGCTTTTTTTTTTTCATGTCGAAATAACTCGCAAAATATTACAATGTAAATTTAAGACCAGATTGCATCCTGTGCAGTCTGATCTTGATCTACATTGTCAGTGTTCAGTGAACACTATCTTAACCTTTTTTACAGTAAAAAAAGGAAGAATTTTAGATTTTCAAATAAAAAAAGAACTGCAGACAACAAATTGAAAACTGATACCTATGAGCTTAGGTTCAGTGAAAGGGTAGAAATCGGGGGGGGGGGGGGGGGGGGGGAAGAGAGAAAATGTTGGTTACCAGCATTTTCTTCTCTCTAAGGGTTGTTAAAAACTTGGGATTGTTTGTAAAAGAGTTGAGGATAAATATTGATAAATATCACTGCACAACAGACTTAACATTTCCTCTCTTTTTCTTCTTCAGGTTCATTTGGTGTGACAGTGCTATTCTCGCTATATAAAGTATTTGTTAAGATACTGAAGATCTATTAACGAGCGAATATTGCTGTTCGAGAAAATGTTCAATGTTCACAAAGTAATTTAGTGTTTATAATACAGACTGTTAACAAAATTAATTTAGTATTCAGAATATAGTTATTTTAGAATAGTTATTTTCAGAATATATATTTTCAGAATATATATTTTCAGAATACATATTTTCAGAATATAGTTATTTTTAAGGTATATATATATATAAGTTCTTCTGCATGTTTTTTTTTTTTTTTTTTTTTGTCTTTCTGTATTTATCTATCATAATTTAAGACAAAACTTCTAGAAAATATTAAACAGGGAGTAAAAGAGGCTTGACAGTGATAATACTGTTTACAGTATCCATAGGTATTATGAATTTAGTTCAAACAATGAAATGGTAAAATATGAGTTTCGCTCTGGCAAAATCATTTTGCCATACAACCAACCGTATCATAAGGTGGACTGGTCCTTTTACATACAGAAAACTGACGAATAGCAAAAAGTTTCGGCCCAGGTCAGCCTGCGCAGATTGCGCAGGCTGACCTGGATCGATACTTTTCGCAGATACATTAAGCCCCCTTTTCATCGAACATGGCTCATATATGTATTTTGTTAACAAGAACAAACCCTTTGATATTGTCAAAACATGTGACTTGTTACAAAAAACGTTCGTGAATAAAAAGAAACATGATTTCATTAATTGTACTATCTTTCTTCTGTTTTGAAATTCTCACCACAATTTCAGACTTGTCCAAGTTGAAACCTTTAGCAGGCGGCATATTGGATACGGCTGAAATAATATTTATCTTTATTAGGGTAGGAAGCATTATGGGAAAAGAAGAAAATGGTGGTATCTGGCACTTAACCATTTTCCTAAACTTTCTTCAACACCTTGCATCCTCCCATTCTTAAGAATAATCGTTGTTTAATTTTCAAGAATTTTTTTACTTTTGAAAGTAACACAACTTATAATTGGCTAAACCAAATGGTGTAGCCAGTGTAGCCAATCAGAAGGCGTGTTTTAACCCTTTACTACACAATCCCGACTTTTAACGACCCTGAGAAAGAAGTCTTTTGAAAACATTGTGGGAAAAGGGGAAAATGCTGGTAACCAGCATTTTCTCCTTTTTCCACAATGTTTTCTACCCTTCCCAAAACAAATTAAAGTTTTTCAGTCAAATTTAATTAGTGGTCTGCAAATGCTTTCAATTTGTACTAGTCTGAAAGCGTGTCGTTTGGTAAAAGAGTTAAATCTAAAAGATTCAGTATAAGGTTAAGACTTTAAGAATGCTTGGTGAATATCGACCTGGGAAAACACAGAAAGTTTGGTAAAGGGTTGACTCAGTCATGCACAATTTCTTACAGAAATTAACAAACAGAATTTACTTAACGTCTCATGATAACCATGTGGTCCGCGAATCGTTCCTCTATAGAAAGTAAATCAAGTTACAAGTATGCGAAGAAAAGCTTATCAGCGCAATGCCGAAAAAGAGCTTTTACGAACGGCATAGATCAAGACCAGACTGCACAGTGTGCAGTCTGATCTTCGATCCACACCGTCCGCGTTTGAATCAAGACTATAGAATGAAAAAAAATTAGTGGATTGTATTGTCGCCGTCATAATATAAAGTTGGAATTCAATTATATGGCGTTGAAAGAGCTTACGTTTGGATGCTAAAAATAAACACAAACACGGAGACGATGTGTGCCTAGATCCACGCTTTGGTGCTTGCGGTCTACCAATAAAACGGCTATACAAATAAAGGGAAGCCATAAAGGATAAATATAAGTTACTAATTAGAAAAGACCATTTTGTCTTAATCGCTTAAACATGTCTATTACACGTATTTTTAGCCCAGGATAACAAGGTCCACTCTTAACAAACCAACTAAATTCTGAACTAGACCAAATTGAAAGCATTTGCAGACATTATATGTAGCTCAAATGAGGATTTTGTCTATGATAAGGTAGGAAAAAAAAAAAAAAAATTTACTCGGGGCCTTAGAAATTGGTGGCTGCCTTCGCCTCTGTGGCATATGGGTGGTAAAGCCCCCAGAAACAGGAGACCGATAATAATAAGACTAAAATTAATGAAACTGGTCCAAAATAAATCAATAAATCAATTCAAAGTAAATATTGCTTTGGGAGCTTTCCGTACGTCACCTGTTCAAAGTTTGTATTCAGAGGCCCAGGAGCCATCCTTATATGATAGAAGGAAAAAACTATCCTTACAGTACGTAACTAAACTGGCTTCGAATTAAAAAAATCCGGTTTACAATGACATTTTTAATCCACCAAACAAAATACTCCTTCAAAACAAACATAATTTTATCAAACCACTTGGTCTACGAGTTGAACCTCTTCTTAATGAATCAAACATAAATGTAAAGAGTATAAAGCCCTTTAAACTTCCTGTAAAAGAGCCATGGACCATAGATCCACCAAATATTATTTTTGATCTCAATGTAAATAAGAAATCGGTTACAAATCCATTATTTTATAAAAATAAATTTTTAGAAATCAAATCACAGTATAAAGATTACATTTCAATTTATACTGATGGTTCGAAACAAGATAATAAAGTTGGTTGCGCTTCAGTACACAAACAAGAAACTGCCAAAATAAGACTCCCAGATCATAGCTCTATTTTTTTCAGCAGAAACTGTAGCTTTAAACATTGCTCTCTGTTCAATACAAAACAATAATAAGAAATTCATAGTTTTTTCTGACTCAATGTCAGTTTTACAATCTTTAAAACATCCTGATAACCCAAATCCATTGATTCAGCAATTTTTCAGAAAATATATCTATTTATGTAGATCAAAGACTACAATATTCTGCTGGATACCCAGCCACATTAATATAAAAGGTAATGAAATAGCTGATCAAGAAGCAAAGGATGCCGTAAATATGGACATAACCAACATAAAAATTCCTTATTCTGACAAAAAACAAATAAAAGATTTCATCGAAATCAAGTCTGAATGTCAAATAAAATGGCAACAACGTCTTAACAACAAACTTTTAGCGACCAAACAAAATTTTAATGACAAATATGAATTTTATTGTAACCGAAAAAGTCGTCAAGTAATTTTAAAAAGATGTCGTATAGGACACTCAAGGTTTTCACATGTTCATCTTTTAAAAAATGAAAGAGCACCACAATGTATAAACTGCAATGAACCTTTAACTGTAAAACATATTTTATTAAACTGTAAAAATTTCGACCGTATACGATCAAAACATTTTAGTGTTGACAGCTTACAAAAGTTATTTTTAAACGTAAAACAGAATAACATTTTAGAACACCTAAAAGAGATGGATTTATATAATAAAATATAGACTCTAATATAGGTTTTAACTTTCAAATTAACATTTTATTGTTCCATTTATAAATATTACTTTCATGAGCGCTAAATGATCACAGCTGTCGATGCGCCTTAAAATACCAATTAACCAATTACTTTCATGAGCGCTAAATGACCACAGCTGTCGATGCGCCTTAAAACACCAATTAACAATTAACAAAATTTATTTTTAGACGTAAAACAGAATAACATTTTAGAATACCTAAAAGAGATAAGATTTCTATAATAAAATATAGACTCTAATATAGGTTTTAACTTTCAAATTAACATTTTATTTCATTTACAGATATTACTTTCATGAGTGCTAAATGACCACAGCTGTCGATGCGCCTTAAAACACCAATTAACCTATAACTATAATAACTATAATAACATTCACTTTATTTCTTCCAGTAATGTTAAACATTATACAAGGGGTCAAAAAAATACACAAATTAATCAGTCTGATAAAAAAAAAAAAAAAATAGAAGAGATAAATATAGTAGAGGAAAGAAGATCCATTATTGAATATCATTTTCGGTTAAGAAGTAGGAGGAGGATAAGGTGAAGGAAAAAAAAAAAGAGAGAGAGAAGAAGAAGGGGAGGGGGGAATTTCAGACAGCGATAGAGTCTAATGAAATGTGTCCGCCCATTCGTGCTACTTGCGGGATCACGTGAATTGCGACATTAATTCGGGCGGTTAGCCTACCGTAATGCCACACTAACCACGAGATTCATCCGAGATCTTTGATTTTGCCGTGCACACGTGGATGAGCAAAATAGACGCTTTGCCCTGTCTGAAACTGGCATATAAATAAGGGACATTTATAAACAAACGGAATGGAGTATGTATTTAAAGCAAAGGTAAGTACACAAATAAAATTTTCAATAAATATATGATAGGTTTTAAACTAGATGTAAATCTAGTCTAATAGGCTACTTTTTATCATTTTTATTACTACTGCTCGTGATCGGCGAGTAGTGCAGACCTGAATCAGCCCTATATAGGACTCATTCCGGTCTGCAGTGCCCGCCGGATGTCAGGGGTTGCTCTTTTCTACAGGTTGATCACATGTAACTTTAAGCAAGCAACCACTAGCTGACTATTTACAGGTCTGTACCAGTTAGTTTACGAGACCACAACATATTTAGGTCTATAATAACAAATAAATATTTGTTAGGTTCACGTACGATTGATTAAATGTGTGATGATCGCTTTAACAAAAAGTATGGCATAGGATCAGGCTGCTCTGATGCAATGATCGATATTCTGCCATCTCCTTGTCAAAACAACTGCACGAAAACTTTCTGGATTTGATGATGGGTCAAAATGGTGGAACACGATCAGATCGCAGAAATACAAGTAAATGTATGCCAACCATATAATAAAACTAAAGACCAAAATCAAAGCGACATATATGAAGTTAATTACAGAGAAAGTGGGAATCGATATGAAAAAAAAAAAGACAAAATCTTACTGCAAGAAAACAGGCCGATATCCTGTCACCCATTTGTCTTGCCAAACGGCGGTATATAACAAAATAGGAATAAAGATGATCAGTATCACTTTTGCTGTGACTCAAGATCAGATTACAGAGATGCAGGCCAGTGTTCTGTCATCCCTTTACACAGCCAATTTTTATTCACTCTCGATAGTTTACCATGAAATGAAGTTTATCATTATTGCAAAAAAATGTGGCACAAGATCAGACTGCATGAATACATGCCAGTATTCTGTCGCCCATTTGTCATGCATGATGACTGACCAATTTGGGGGGGAAAAAAACGGTAAATTACACGACATATAACTAGAAAAGATGTATATTTAAACATTTCGACCGTTACGACAGACAGTGTGGCAGACTATTAGACTGCAAAACTGCAAACACATATTCCGCCATTCTCTGTCGTTTATAGCAACTTCATTTTGATGGGATACAGTTTAAGTAGGCATATAATTCTGCATTCTATGCAGATCAGAGTGTGTGAGGGTATGGCGTAAGTAAGCCGCTTGGCTAGCAAAATGACATGCGACAACTTAGTGTGACATAAGATCAGATCACACCATATTCAGATAAATTCGCAAGAGTCATTAGGTAAATGTAGCCACAATGACTCCTGCGAAACGTGCAAGATTAGACATGACATGTTCACTCGAGCACTGCATCAGTTGCATGTAATTATATTCAGTGTCATCAATATTTGAATTTGGAAGAAATCTTCTTCTAGACTCGTTGAAATAGTCGCATGAGAAGAGATAGTGTTTTTCCGAACCTATTTCTTCGCGCTGGCAAAGATTACATTTTCGATTTTCAAAAATAGTGCCATCCCACCGTCCTGTTTCAATAGGCAATTTATGGTTAGCCGTTCGAAATTTGAAAAGTCTAAGGGCATCATACATCGGTAAGATTTTAAGATAGGTTTCGAGTTCTAGACATTCTTTCCCTAGCGTGTATATTCTTCTTTTATTTGTCTCGGGCATAGAAGATTGCCATTCTTGATTGTACTGGTCTATCAAAATTTGCTTGACTAGTTTATGCAAGTTTAATGGGATATGGCCATTATTCAAATGATGAAGCCAGAAATCGGATAGCCCTACGGAGTCAAAAATTTCTTTTATCCTAGTAAGCCATTTCGAATTATTTACTTGCTGGCTGAGAATATAGAAATAAATCTTATTTGAAATTTTATTATGTGTCGAAAGTAATTTCGACCAGAAAGCAATCATTCTACATTTGATTGTTATTGATATTGGGTAGCGTCCAACTTCACCATACAGCATGTACAGGGGCGTACTTTTGCGTGCTTTCAGAAATTTTCTAAGGAACTCTTTATGTACATTTTCTATGATATCAAGATTTTCAAATCCATATATTTCAGCTCCATAAGTCAAAATTGGAAGAATTGTGTGATCAAATAATTTCAGGGTTAAGTCAGTTGGTAAATCAGCATTTTTGACTCTAGCAAAAAGAAGATACATGGCTTTTTTAGCCTGTTGTGCTATATGCTTACGCGTATTTAAAAACGAACCCGAAGCAGAGAATGTAAAACCAAAGTAACATTTTATTGTTCCATTTACAAATATAACTTTCATGAGCGCTAAATGACCACAGCTGTCGATGCGCTTTAAAACACCAATTAACAATTAATTATAAAATCAATACCTGACAACTGCGTTAGAAATAATTCTCTTTAGCTCAGGGATTAGTGTATTGGTCTTTTAAACCTCGATAATCGAGGAACTTTGCCGCACAGGTTCGAATCCCAGCCGGAGCGGTTTATATTTGAGCTATGCATTTGTTGCGAACTTTCATGTTCGTAAGAATGTTTTCAAAAGCCTTTCAAAAGACTTTTCCGTCCACAATCATACCCCCACCCCCCCACTTTTTCAATTATCTCGGCCAAAATTTCTGTTATTGCATAGGATTAAAAATCGTGCTTTGGAAATGGTGAAATATGGTGAAATAACCTGTAGTCCGAAAGACAGATATGTAAATCGTGGTTCCTTCCCTTAGAACATCTTTAACTTAACGGTGAAAAATGTGGAACTGCTAAGATCATACTCCACAAATTGTGTAGTCTGATCCTGTATCGGTTCATACCAGTAAAGATCAGACATGTGGAGGTTTGCCCTTGATCCCGGCAAACAGTCGGAGAATACTTGGAGGAAAATTTGATTTCAGCAAAAGAGGCTAGTGAATTAGCACACAGGCTAATGCTAAATTTTCTCCAAAATAATGCAAATTACATTAAACAGCAACAAAATTAATGCTTTAATTAACCCTTTTACCACAGAATCCCGAGTTTTAACGTCTTTGTCGTTTTGTAAAGGGGAACAGTCCCGCCTTTATGATTGTGGCATTTGTCGAAGACAATGCCACTATGAGTTCAATACGGCATTTCGAAAATCATGTATCGTAGTTTGTGCAAAATCGAAGGAAGTAAAGCCAATTAAAATAAATTTTTCTGAGACAATTAAATGTTTCGGTGCACTCAGATATGACATTGAAAATGGCGTGTTACAGTAAATTGGATTAGGCCATCGATCGTGGAAATATTTCCTTTTTATCGCAACTAGCTTGGTCCGCTATGGCCTTCTATAGCGGTGCAATGATACACACATAACGTACTTGTTCGTTCCAAAACCAATTCGTTCCTGGACTTATTCGTCCCATGGCTTATTCGCCCGGACCTGTTCGTCCCACAAGACTGCACCCTTCTCAATCGATTTTTGCATAACTATATAGTAGGTTGACCTTCAAGGGAATATATTGAAACTATTTCTATTGTTTATTTCTCAAATTATTAATTCCACACAATGTTTCCTTGGCAAATGCCACACCAGTGTTTTCAACGCTTTGATTTTTCCTTTCAGAATGTCAACATTCTCCCCGAAAAATATTTTGAATCAAAAATTGGTTTAATGCCCCTTTGATATCCATATTTCACGGGCATCTTTGTTAACCGTTAGGCTTCTAAACGCGACGCAATGACCTCTTGCGGACAGTGTAGATAAAGATCAGACCGCACATAACTGCAGTCTGATCCTGGATTTGCAGTGTCCGATAAGGAGATTTCTTTCCCTAAAAAAAAAAAAAAGTTTAAACGGCAAAATATAGGTTCTTACTGTCGCCTTAATTTTCATGTCACTTATTTGGCAGGTTAACACTAAAGCTACCGAATAAATGAAACGTAAATTTCTACTCAATATTAAAAGTCCAAACATTGAGGTTTAAAAGTTAGTTTCACCGGAAAGAAAATACTGCATCGGACAGTGTAGATCAAAGATCAGACTGCACTTTCTGTGCAGTCTGATCTTGATCTACACTGTCCGCAAAAGGTCAGTGAGTCGCGATTAGCAGCTTAAGGGTTGACTTTTAAAGTGGTCTCCTGCAAAGTTGTATTGAGAGATCGCGAGTTGATAAAACTACGTCACGCTGTTAGTTACCGCCCACCTTAAAACCCTTTACCACACAATCCCGACTTTTAACGACTTTCTGAAAGAAGCCTTTTGAAAACATTGTGGGAAAAGGAGAAAATGCTGGTAACCAGCATTTTCTCCTTTTCCCACAATGTTTTCTACCCTTCCCAAAACAAATTTAATTTTTTTCTGTCACATTTATTTTGTCGTCTGCAAATGCTTTCAATTTGGACCAGTCTAAAATTTTGTCGTTTGGTAAAGAGTTAAAACCTTAGGCTGCTGAGCGGGACTTAACTGGCTTTGGCGAACAATGTAGATCAAGATCAGAATGCACTGAACGTGCAGTCTGAATTCCTACACTCTTCGATAAGGGGAAAAAAAAAACACATCCGGCGCAAAGAGCATTAATCCCTATCCTTCCGAGTTAAATTGTTGATTATGACAAGAAATTTCGATAAGTTTGTCTTACATTGGATTGGGTTCACATGACTGAAAGTACGGAGAGAGCAGCGGAGAATATAAAGCAATTTCAGGGTGCACTTACATGTATGTGCTAGCTGATCTTGCTTTACACTCTCTTCAAAATACAGTAATGGCCAGTAACGACAGAAGAAAAAGTTACAATCGCACCTTTACACTCTTTTCTACTGATTGGAAAGTTTTACTTACTTCGTTTTTATTGCAACAGTTGGTTGATATTTCATGAACTTTTAACCTCGTCATGTATTTATTTAATTACAATCACACCAGTTACTAATGTTTAAGTGATGTTAAAAAGTACTAATGAATAGTACCGCTTAAAAACATCATTTCCCTTTCGCTAAACAATCCCGTTTTTGACTACCATAAGAAAGTAGATTTCGGAAAACGTGGGAAAAGGAGAAATCCAGCATTTTCTTCTTATCACACAAGGTTTTCCTTCAACAATGTTTTCTTCTCTATCAAAAGCAGATCAAATCATTTGTAAGACATTTAATGAGTCGCCTGCAAATGTTTTTTAATTGGAAAAGTCATAAATTTTGTCGGCTGGTAAACAGTTAAGAAGTATCATACGAGTGGATTCAAGGAACAAGTACAGAACTCGCAACGTGAGGCTGTGACTGATTTCCTAGATTCTCTAGAACACTATGGTTATATCTTTAACCCTTAACCCGCTAAACAAGTGAAATAAAACTTTCAAGGGGATAGTAAAAACCCAAACTTTGCTATTTCAAAGGTATTTTGGAGGAAAAGATATCTCCTTATCGGACAGTGAAGATAAAAGATCTTGATTTACACTGTCCGCAAAAGGTATTCGAGTCGCGCATAGCAGCTTAGGGGTTAATATTGAAAGCGATTTCTGATAGGAACTGGCTAAAAAGTACATTCACAAAATGATAGAATTTTCCTGTATTCACTAGAATCCGGACAACTGAAGTTTCAGGAAAATTGCCAGTCCTATAAAACTTGGGTAATCAAAGCCTCGTAAAACAGTAACTCAAGAGATGACTGCCTGGTAATCTGTACTCAACGATTAAACAGTTGTATGGGCCTGAGGATGAAGGCATTTGAACAATTTAAAATAAAATCGTAGCAATCAATCATCAATTTCTCCTTTTCCTACATTGTTTTCAAAAGGATTTCCTCTTTAGGGTTGTTAAAAGTCGTGATTGTGTAGTGAAGGGTTAAAAGACACTAGCTTATTGCAGGTATACAAAGTCATTGCTAGTATACAAAGTCAAAGCAACTGGGATGTTCAGTGGAAGGAGAGGAATAAAAATTCTGTCACCAGGACTTTTATCATCCCTTAACCTTTAAGGTGTCAAATGAACCCGACATACATTTTAAATCTGGAAATATAACCCAAATAAATGAAATATCAAAGTCTATATTGGACTCAAAAGCAACTATAGTTGTAATCAAAGCGTTGAAAGCACTGGTGTGGCATTTGTCAAGGAAGCCATTGTGTGGAATGAATAGTTTGACAATAAACAAACAATAATGTGGGACGAACAAGCTCGACGAACAAGCCAAAAGACGAACAAGCCCAGGAACGAACTGGTTTTGGGACGTAGATGGCCAGGAGACAAACGCTGCGTGTATCATTGCGCCAATAGAAGGCCATAGAGGGTACAAATACTTTCGATTAAAAATGAAGTATTTCCATGATTGATGCCCTAATTCAGTTTATTATGATACTCCGGTGTTAATTATATATATGATTGCTATCGAAACACTTATTTGTCTTAGAAAAATTGAGTTTAATTGGGTTTACTTCCTTCGGTTTTGCACAAACTACGATACATGATTTTCAAAATACCGTAAGTTTTGTTTGTATCTAAAACGAGGAATAAATATAGATCTAGATGAAAATTTGGATTTTACACAATACAGTGCTAACTGGTCTTTATCTAAATATAAGTATTCGTATAAAAACGTTTTAATTGTTTGTCAAGAGTACGTAAGTCAATCTTCTTGAACAGTCTTATCTGTAAACAGTTAATCTTATCTATAGCTGAACAAATGTGTCGAACACCGAGAATAGCACTGTTAGAGCAAAGGAACCTGAAAAGGAAGAACAAAAGTAGACTAATAATATAAATATATTCTACAAATGACACATGTAGATTTTTTTTTCTGAATTTACCTCTCAATATGCTCAAGGTGACTTAACATTACTTTATGGACAACATATATCAAGATCGGACTTCCTAAGGACGTGATCTCCGATCTTGGATCTTCATTTTCCGATATTTTGCGGGATGCATCGGCTTGAGTGAAATTTACAGTTTTCGTCAAAATGTCTGATCTACTGACAAAAATGTTTGTTTCAGTAATTGACCACTAACTCATCATTTGATAGACTTTAGAATTAATCGGATAAGACTTTCCGGATTCAACATAGGGTTCAATTAATGGCCTTATCGGACTTCTAATGCTAGCCTTCTGATTGAATAAGAATTTAAGCGACCTGTATTTTGGTGTATTAATTTCTAAGAATAAGATAATACCAAAGTCAGCACTTGAAACGTCAACACGGTCATTTTTTCGCGGAAGGTAACATAAAGAAATGAGACTCATTTCGTATGCATTTATTACCATTTTGTCTAACAACCGACCGGCTCATGAGGTAGGATGATCCTTGGAAATGTAGAAAATTACAAATAGCAAAAATTTTTGATCCATGTCACCCAGGGAAGACTGGGCAGGCTAACATGGATCGATACTTTTTTTTTTTTTTTTTTTGGTAGATGCACTGAACCCCTTTTTCTCAGAGCATGACTGAAATAAATGTGTCCTGTGTATAAACATTTGGGAGCGTATCGTCGATGAAGTGTATAATCTGCCCAACCGTAAACAGTGTCTGCAGCTCCAAGAGAAGCGTCCAATATTGTCAAATGACCCCCAACAGACGACGTCTTGATGTCACGATCTGATAAATCGGCTCCGTCACTTGCACGCCTTTTTCTTCCGCCAGAACATGACTGGCATTGTGAAATAATATTCGGTAATAAATTGCTAAACTTGTTCCATATTCACCAACCATTCATGCTGTGCATTCTTAGTCTAATTCTAGATTTAGAAAGTAAAGCAACTTGTGATTGGTTCGGCCAATCAGAAGTTGCGTTGCTTTTAAATTTTGAAAATTCTTGAGAATAAGACTGAAGATGTTCTCCGGAATGCTTGGTTGAATAAGCACCCTGGATTAGCTTTATATTTGGCCTGGGCTTGGCTTGCCAAGCCCAAGGCCATTGGAATCGTATACCAAAATTTCAACCCCATACAAGCATTTACGGAAAAACCCGAGTAAAAGTGAAAAGTACAGCCTGCAATCCAACTCACTACGCTGAAGGAAACGACCCCTTTAAATAATAAAATATTTTGATTTGAACATCACAGTAAGGTTTAATTTCACAACAAACTTTGATAGATGTGCGATTTTAATCGTACGAAAGTGTAGACTGAGAATTTAGGGCCCCCGTGAGGTTATTCATAACTGCAAATTTGTGCGCTTAACAGTGAAAGAAACAATTTGACAAACCTCGGGTGATCGTTGATCAAATGTTTTGATGTAGGTACGCAATCGACCGAGTTGTGACGAGTGCTGTTGCCCAGCACTAATCGGGATCGTTCGTTTAATCCTTTTTCTACACACCATGTGAATGACAAAATAATGATAGCGTATTTTATGCAGACGATGTGCTCTTTTTCTGGAAACGGTGTCTCAAAACCTCGGCAATATTTTAATTTTCGTAAAATTACTGTGCACCTCGTGCCTGAAGTTATAAGTATGTATTTGATTGGTATATATGCCGTATTTCTTCCTGTCAGAATTGTCCAGATATGACATCTCGGCCCATAACCATTTCGACCCATAGCGAACTCGGAGCATACAATACCAAATATGTATTAAAGTTTGTAACATGAGCCATTGAAAACCAGCTAATCTTTAAAATACGATGAAATTTTAGACTTGTCTAAATTGAAAACATTTGCGAACGGTAGGTTAGATTTAGCTGAAATATTGGTTATTGGCTGTGAAAGTGCAGAAAACTTTGTAGGAAAAAGAGAGCATTTTCTTTTTTTTTTCTAAAAGGTTTTCGTGAGGCTATATCCTTGGAGTCCTTAAAACTGAAGAATGTGTGGTCAAGTGTTAAGTAACTGGTGGGCGTTTTATATCGAAGATCAGACTTGACATTCAGTGCAATCCGATCTTGATCTCCATAGGTATTTAGGCTGACCTGGGTCGGAACTTTTTGCTATTGGCAAATTTTCTGCATGTCAAAGGACCAGTGTACCTCATGATTCAGTCGGTTGCTCCACAAAATGGATTTTATGGATCCATTAATATATGATGGCTCGTTTGGATTGATGGATCAGGGAGATGCATTGAACCCCCTTTTGCCAGAGCATGGCTCATTTGTGTTTTCCATATTCACAACCAGGAACTCTTCAAATTTATCAATCCTAGACGACTTTACTGAGATTAGGGCTTTGGATCCAACGGCCCTCTTGTTCATAAAAATCGGCTTTCCAACTTGGTTGATCATGGCAACTTAGAGATTCCATAGACTTTCAGTGCGAAAGTTGAAAAGTGGCATTTACAGCAGATATTTTGACAAAACTTTTATAGAAATGTACCTTGAGCAGTCTTGTATCATCCATATGATTTTATTCAATTGGTAGTCTTTAGCTCATCTGTTTACGAAGAAAGCTTCATGCTATTTTCAAAGCCTATGCGTCAGTGTCGTCGTGCAAAAACTTCGACATGTACTATTTCGAGAAAACGAAATACTAAATCATTAAAACGAAATGCTATTTCGAGAAAACGAAATACTACATCGTTAAAACGAAATGCTTTTTCGAGAAAACGAAATACTAAATCGTTAAAACGAAGTCACGATTAAGAAAAAATAAAGGCCATAAAATCCATAACGATATAGGTTTAAAAGAAAATTGTTGCCGATTTAATAAATTCTTACCGTACAGACTGTGTAGTCACTCATCTCACATGGCCATGGCGGACGATGACAACAAAGTGTTCCGAACATACCTATTTCGTTTTCTCGAAATAGCATTTCGTTTTATCGAAATAGTATTTCGTTTCAACGATTTAGTATTTCGTTTTCTCGAAATAGCATTTCGTTTTCCCGAAATAGCATTTCGTTTTAACGATTAAGTATTTCGTTTTCTCGAAATAGCATTTCGTTTTAACGATTTAGTATTTCGTTTTCTCGAAATAGTATTTCGTCTGAACGATTTAGGATTTCGTTATTTCGAAATAAAAAATGTGTAGAGCATGACACCTACCGGGCTCCGTAAATTAAAATAGCCACCAGCATTTTTTTTTTTTCGTTTTCAAGACAAGATCCGTAGTTTTAGCCCGGATTCATTTTATCGTCTGCAAAAGTCGTATTATGACAAGTCTAAAATTTTGTTTTGCGATAAAGAGTTGAAGGATAATTAAAGAAAAGTGGGAGACACTGCTGCAATACGTTATGATAAGATTTGACTTTCCCATTAATTATTACGGTTGCTGTTTGTGTCCCCGACTCACAATGAGCAGTGGAAGATAGGGGTTCCAAGCTGTAATCAGCTGTAAAAAAAAAAAACCAAAATCATTTATTTGGAGTTGAACGCTAAATTTAAAATTTTCAGCACAAAGGCGAACGGTACAGATCAATATCAGACTGCACAAAACTTGCAGTCTGATGTAAGATCTATACAGTCTGCCTGTTTAGTCAAGCCTATAAGATAAAACCTTTGTGGTTTCAGTGGATTGTATTTTCAGCCGTCGATAGAGGTCAAGTTTTCCTATTTGGCGCTGAAAGATTTAGAACTAGTTTGACCTGCCAACTATTGCTTATACATATCTACAGGTTCGACTTCAACATTCCAAGATAAGTCGTTTCGATCGGACGACATGACCTGTCTTTGTCACCTGTTTAACAGGTTGATTTTTCTCTTCATTTGTTTTAATTCAAATCAAAAGATTCTATTTGTAAATAAAGGTCTCCGGCTCATAAGACTTTTAGAATTAGAATTCAGTTTGCAGTGGCTTGTAGATGCAGATGAATCTGGACTACACACAACATTTATCCAGTTTCTACTCATTAACAACGTGTTTCCACAATGCTTTCCAACCTGTCAGACAAGTCCCATAATTTGAGCTGATAAATTTGTCATTTGCAAATGCTTTCCACTTAAAAAGGTGGAAACTTTGTTGACTGGTAGGAGTTAAATAAGCAAAGAAATAGGTATTTATCTGGCCCTTTTATAACATAAAACATGGTGTCAACTACAAAGGCAGATGTTACTTCTTTTCCAGCACTGTCATAAAAAGCGGCAGAGATTTCAAATAAAGGGTCGCCTGATTCGGTCTGTTCAGAGATACTGAAAATAACAAAGGCTGTTAAAATGGTGGCAATTATGATAAAAATGTATACGGTAATTTTGCATTTCCAAACTATTTGCAGCAGACGAATTAAGATTTGTAACATTAACATATAAACAGGATTGAAAAACTACAAGCGTTAATTTAAAAAAAAAAAAATGAGACACTTTGTGCCTCCAATTCAAACAAGATTTTTACTGGATTTAATAAATGGCTTCCGAAATTTACTTTTCATCGTAGAAACATGTTGCTAACGGTAGTCATACTGGCCATACTTGCGATAGGGAAAATTACTGTAGCCATGCTCTGATAAAAGGGGGTTTAATGCAGCTCTGTGATGCACTATACCATGCGGGACATCACATGATTATGGAACCATAAAATCCACTTTGTCTAACAACCGCCTTTAATCAAGGGGTACAATGGTCTTTGGAAATGCAGAAAATTGACCATTAGCAAAAGGTTTCGGCCCAGGTCAGCCTCTCCGGACTGCGCAGGCTGATCTGGGTCGACATTTTTTAGCAGATGCATTGGATCCCCTTTTCACAGAACGTGGTTCAACTACTGCCATTACAAAATTTAATTTTGGAAAATATATCGCTGTGATAACAAATCTAATTATACACTTGAATCCAAAGAATGGCTGTAGAAATTTACATGTTAAAATTCCGAAACAAAATGTGCTCTGTACACCCGGCCAACCCTTTATCAAAATTCCGTGTATCAACAACCCGAAGGAAGAAGGATTTTGAAAAAAAAAATTGCTAGTTATCAGCATTTTCTCCTTTCCCACTGTTTTATACCCTATGAAAGACAAGTGATATGTACGTTACCAACTGAGCTACGGGGCTCTGAGAAAGTACAAAATGCTGACACAAAGTATGCTCTGTACTTCCGGCTAAACGGAAAAAAATAAAAGGGCTGAAATGCACTCGGTTCAACAGAATAAATAGACTAAAACACGATTAAAAATATGGCTGTAATACATACCTTAACGAAATATCGAGGCCACTGACGTGTTAAAGGTAGTTATAGCGTTACAACAGAATGTATAGGCAGCAGCATTTCCACCTAAGATATCATCATTTGATAGACCTTGATCAGAAATAATCTGTTACGAAGGTCGTCAGAAGAACGCAATCATTTTACCTTGATTTACACTTCAGGTACTTAACGACGGCTTCTATTCTGTGTATTTATTTTAGACTAAATACATTCTGAGCCAGTGCTTTACCAGCAGACATTTTCTTGACGACTTGCATGTCACTTGTATTGACACCATTTAACCTCCAAACTGAAAAATAGTTTTAATGAAAAAAAAAAAAACAAAAAAAAACTTCCAGCTAATTGTAAAAACAAATATCATAATTTTAGAGTTCTTATCCAAAAAAAAGGGGAAAAACATGAAACACACACACCTCATAGCACTGGACAGTGTATATTCATGATCAGATTGCACGTTCTATTCTAGATAAAAACTGTTCGCAAACGTGCATTTAGCCTATTTGGTATTCAGGGAAAAATCAGCTGTTTTTTTTACGGGTATACAGTGAGCAGAATAAGCAGTAAATGCTTTCATATATGGTTTGGACCAGCAACAACAGTTATTACTATTTTAGGCCGCTTCCAACAATTTGTTAAACATACACTGTATCATGCCTGCAGATCACCTACTCATGAACATACATTTCCAAGGTTTCACAAAAACTATGGCGGTGCTTTGCAGTGCATTTTAAAAAGGTAATCTCACTACAACGGCTGAGATGAAATTTAATGCCTCTTGGTCATCAGTCCGACACCTTTACTATTGAGTTGTAAAGTTCCCTTTAAAATTTTTAGTGTTATAGCAACCCTGTTCAATGAAGCAAAACAGTTTGGATGTTACAGCAAAGCTATGTATTACACGTTACTCACCGTGGAAGCACTGTTGAAGTAGACATTTGCGACGGTTGAAACAGATGTACAGACACAGTCAACTTTAGTCCCATTACCCATGTCGTAAAGCCTTGTAGTATGTATATATCGTGTTATTTGGATTGTGAAATGAATCGTGGTGTTTGGATAACATTCTGGAAAAAAGAGAATACTGATTCAACTATTTCACCATGCGACAAAATTTTAGACTTGTCCCTCGTCCGATTTGAAGCATTTTCAGACGACAAATGAAATACGACTTAAAAAGATTGTATCTGTCTTTGAAAGGGTAGAAAGGACTGTGGAAAAGGAGAAAATGCTGGTTATTTGCATTTTCTGCTTTCCCCACAACGCTTTCAAATGCCTTTTTTCCCGCGGTCGTTAAAACTCGAATTTGTTAGGTTAGAGGCTAAAAAACTTTTCAACAGTAGACACCCACCATCAAAATAATAACTACAAAGTTCTGCCCTGTTTTGATGCCGAGAGTTGAGTTTTATTACGTTCAGTAATTCGACTGTGTAAAGCTAAAGTCACATAATCGCTCCGATGCGCCGGCGATGGGGTACCGACGGGTTTTTGGTAGTTTAGGGGATAATTTCGGAGATTAATCGGAGATACGTCGTCGATTGATCTGCGCCTCGGCCGACAAAAACAGCCTTTTTTTTATGATCGGCGAGGTGTCGGCCGAATTTACCTCCAAGTTCAAATCTCCCGATCAGTCGGTGGAATTTTTTGGAGAAGTCGGTGAAGCCTCGGTGACTAATCGCCGGCGACCGGCCGGGACACTGCTGACCATCTGACGGACTACGGCCGACTTTGTACACATCGCCGACGTTTCTGACCTTTTTCCGACTTTTTCTCCGCCATCAATTATCGGAGATTTGTCGTTGACATTTCGCCGGGCCTCTTTCGATGCACTGCAGGCGCCCGGCCAGGTCCCGGCCGATGGCATGCATATCGGCGCGTTCCCATCGACTAATCATTGATCTCTCGCAGATTACTCGCTGATTACTTCACGACGTATCGTTGAGTAGCCGGCAACTAATTCCGACATCGGCAGTGTTTTCCGTGGGTATATATACTGGTAGCCATGGTAATATCTGAAAAGTTGTCCGACTGCATTCTAGTGTAGAAGCTCAAGTCATCATGCCATTACGTGACAGAAGAAGGAGAAGGCTGGCGGTCCTGAGCGCACAGTGCGCCCTTCTTCAACAAGACCTGATGCTGATAGCAGCGCTTGCGGCGGCAAGGGAGGAAGGAGAGCTGAACGAGCGGCGTCCCCGGTCATCCATGTACTTCCAAACTCAGCGAAAATATCCCGGAGTCTGCCCCCTTTGTATTAACTTTGGGCAGGCCTGGACAAACACGTGATCGGCAGTAGCCCGGCCGTAGCTCGGTGTACAATCGCAGACTACTCTTTGATGCTACGCCGACGTTTCTTTGATCGGCCGGGCGCCGGCAACAATCGGCCGTGCGCCGGCAACAACACGCCGGCGTATCAGCGGCATATCAACGTTTGATCACCGATTGTTCGGTCATACAAGTGCTGCCTTATCGCCGATCAAAGGAAATAGCCTCCGCCGGGGCGTCGCTTTTATGTGACCGCTAGACAAATAGATCCCCCTAACAAACACCGACGTCGGTCTGTCGCTATTTACCACCGATCGGCCAAAAAAATTGGGGAACCGCCGACATGTCGGCACCGCCGATTTTTATGTGACTGTAGCTTTAGCTATAGCTCTCACTTGATAAACCTTTTAGTACAAGTTTATATTATTGTTTATATTTGGGATAACATGTTTGAAATCGCGTCCCGTGAAGATAATTTATAAATCCAACTCGATAATATTTTATATTTTCTTGTCGCGGTTCTTGGTTTTAAACATGTATTGCCCGAAACAAACAATTATATAAACTGTTAATCAAACTTAATCGAGTTAGAGTTATAATGATGCGTATTTAATAAAATGTGCTAAAATTATTTATGCATATGTAGCAACAATTTTGATTGTTGACTCGGCTTTTGAAAACATTGTGGGAAAAAGAGAAAATGATGCTGTCTCATTTTCCAAAGATCTTTTCAACCCTTTGAAATACCAGTCGTAAGTAGTGTAATATATATTCCCTATAGGACAGACATGGTCCCTCCATCCACGAATACCCCCTTTTTGGCCAACCATCTCCAACCATATAAAATTTTTTTGGAGAAAATTTTCCGCCAGCCATTTTACCACAAAATATTTTTACAAAACTAAAATTTTTTTTTTAAAAAAGATATTTTGTTTTCATTCTAACCATAATGAAAAAATCTTATCCCCCCACCTTCACGAACTCTCTATCCCCCACCTTCACGAACTCTCTATCCCCCACCTTTGCGAACTTAATAATCCCCCACCTTCGCGAACTTAATAATCCCCCACCTTCGCGAACTTAATAATCCTCTATCTCTCCCACCTTCGCGAACTCTCTATCCCTCACCTTCATGAACTTAATAATCCCCCACCTTCGCAAACTCTCTATCCCCCACCTTCGCGAACTCTCTATCCCCCACCTTCGCGAACTCTCGTCTTTTTAACGCCGCTCCTATTTCGCGTCATAAAAAAAATATTATCCCGCGATTTCGCGAAATCATATTTTTTGAAAAAATTCATTTAAGTTTTTAAAAAAATTGAAATGTTTAAAAATCGTTAAAAACATAAAGTGGGAAAGATGGAGGAAAATATAAATGATACACCAACAAGAAATGTGTTTTATAAATATGATTACAGAAAGATACAAGATATTGAGAGAGTAGAGAAAAAGAAAATAAAATATATCGACGTATTCGAGAAAGGCGGAATAAAAGTATTTCCGTTTGTTGTGCCCGAAAAAGGTTATTTATTCAAATTTAGGAATGCGTTACAACTATCTTATTACAAATATAGCGAGCGAAGACTAGAAGAAAGCGATTTTGAAACAACTATTTTCGTAACTTTACCGCAATTTACCAATCGTATGTATAGTCGTATAGGAGATCCTATTTTTATCAGTTTTAGCATTCTATTTGATAAAAGCGATAAGTTTTTAAAAGTTTTTAAAGACTCTTTAGATGTTTTGGTCGGGGATGAAGATAAACCTTTACAAAGTTCTAGAACCATTATGTGTATACTACTCACATTCGAAGAATTTTACGAAAATAGAGGTCCTGACCCCGAACCTATTCGCGATTGCGAGTATTATTTTATCAAAGAGTATGGTCCGTATCATTACTATTTAGATAAGTTTACATTTTCGAGATTAGACGGTTTAAGACGTTTTAATATCTCTTCCGAAGATAGCGACGAAGATAGCGAAGAAGATAGTGAAGATAGCGTCAGTCCTCAAAAGTTGTTTTTAGAAAAAGAATGCGTTATTTGCACCAACGCGAAACCGAATATTATGTTTTGCGATTGCGGTCATATACCGATATGGGTGAATTGCGACTCGATAAATAATTCGAACAAATGTCCGATGTGTAGAGTCGTGTCCTCAATAAAGCGCGAAATAAATTTATAACTTTTTTTTTTAAAAAAGTTATAAATTACTCCCCCCGTACTGGACATGAACAAATGGGACACACAGGAAATTTAATAGTCAAAACAGGAATCGCTTTTTCGTCAGGTTTCTCGTAGTCGTTCTCTTTATCCAATATATAGTCGTAATACCTTAAAATACTTCTCCCCCCTTCTTGGATATAGAGTATTTGTTTACTCGTTTCTAACGAAGGATAATCTACTGATAGTTCCATAGAAAAAAGGTTAGCATTTCCAGCTTTTTTTACCATTTTGCTCCATTCATAGTAAATAGCGGGTTTTAAACGAACCAAAGCCCTAATATAGTTTTTATCTCGGACGCCCGTAAAATATATAATTCTTCCGTCACTAAGACACGCTTTTCTATATGAGCAAGCTAGTTTGTCTTCTAAAGTTTCTTTTACTACTAAATGGGAATTCATCGTTTTTAAAATATACATATTTTCTTAAATAAAGTTTTTTCATAAAAAATTGCATAATGACCGAGCAAAAGTTGCAGCGCATAGAATTAGAAATAAGAATACTAGAAAGATCTAAAAATGAAATAGATCGAATCCGCCCGCATATATATTATTCGAAAGCCCAAGAAAAAAACCATTGAACGGTGTCGATTAGAAAGAGACCTCCGAAAAATATTAGGAGAAAGTGATCTACTACAAAGGGAAATATTAAGGTGTACGGATTATATCGAGGAAATGGAAATAAAACACAATAGATATTCGGAGCTCAAAAGAGACTTAACAGAGCAAAGGTTAAATTTGGAAAAGCAACGTAATAGTTGTCTTCGGGAGTTAAACGGAGAAGACCCGCGTAACTCAACGATTTTGGGAAAGTTAAACCTAAGTTATCAAACTCTAGTACAACTTTTATTCTCCGTCGAATGTGACGGAGAGCCCGAATTTATTCTCGAAGAACCCGAACTTAGCGAATCTGAAGATGACGAATCTGAAGATAACGAATCTGAAGACGACGAACCTAAACGAGTAAAAAGATACAGAAACGAAATGTGTTGCGTATGCATGGAAAAAGAGCCTATTATATTTTACTTGCCATGCGGTCATGTTTGTATGTGTGCGGAGTGTCACGAATGCAGTGTACGTGGAAATAATAAAAAAGAATGTCCTATTTGCAGAAATGTAATATTGTTTTGGTACGACGAAAGTGGTTAATAAATTTTTTTAAAAAAAATTTAGAATAAAAAAAAAATGAAAGAAATATTCTTGTGCCTCGTTTAATGGTTGGGAAGAGATGGAAGAATTAAAACTTAAACTTTCTAATATTTACTGGAACAAGCTAACTTTTGCCAAGAAGGAATATGGCGTGAACGGAATTTTATTTCCACCGATAGATGCCCCTACTATCGCGCTAGGTTTAGAAAGAATGGAACCGGCGTTGTATTACGAATATTACGAATATAGTCTGCACGGAAATAAAGAAGGTTCTATGCGAATATTTATGTATAGCCCGAAACTAGGTGTTATTATGAACGAAGTGGTTGATTTGTCCGAACGTTATATAGATGATGACAGTGACGATGACAGTGATAATGAATGGACACGTTACTGTAGCGGTTTTTTTTAGGTATTTAGACGAGTTGAAAAAACGATTTCCGCCGCGTTTAAACGAGGATATTCTTTATTTAAACGTGCAATTTCCTAGCGAAGATTATTTTTATAGTATTTATTATGATGTCACTGATATTGTCTTTTGGGTTCCCGGTTTCCGGTGGTTCTACTACTCTTTGGGGGCAAAATCCCGATATGCGTGACTTTAACACTATTCATCCGAGATATCTTGGTATGGAAGATTTAAGAACCACTCCAATAGGCTATACCAGAGCTCGCCCCCAAGAAATAACTCCTTCAATTATAAAAAACGGTAGCAACACGTTTAGAGCGGATAGTTGTGTAGTTTGCCTGGAAAATAAACCTACTATACTTTTTTGTAATTGCGGGCATATTCCTTTGTGTAGAGATTGTTTTTCGTCAGCCGAATTTGATAGTTATCCAGCGTGCAGGTTGAATAGCGATATTAAGAGAGAAATTTAAAAAAAGTAAAAGTTTTTGAAATTTTTTAAAAAACGTTTTAAACCGAACGCGGATAATGGAGTTTATAGATATACCTACTAGAGAAATGATTACTTTCGTCACCGAAAACTCGATCTTTTGAGAAAGAATTATCATCGCGAAACTCGCGTTAAGAGATATAGAACTTCGTCGCGAACAAAATGAGATCGCGATGATAGAACAAAAAATGCGTGTCCGCGCGATGTACGAAGATAACCCCGATGATCCCAAACTTATCGACATGATCGAAAGATGGGATATCGCTAAGATGTGTTGTTTAGAACACTCGAGAAAATCGCGTTTAGAACGACTAAAACGTATTATGGAAAAGGAATTACGGTTAAGAGAAGAGAGACGAAATATTTATCGCAAGCTCGTTTCGGAAGAAGAAGTCTGGCACTATTTAGGAGACAAACACATAGACAAAATGGAATTATTTCCGAGACTCATGGGAGAGATGATTCCCCTTAGCGACTACCATTATCCCATCGATAACGGCCAAGACAACGACGAAGACGACAAAGACGACGACGAAGACGACGATAGTGAAGCAATGGCCAACATAATATCGAAGACTAAAAAAAAAAATGCTTAATATTTTTTAACCTTATCTATTAGGTTAAAAAATTATATTTAACCGAGTTTATCTTATTTTATAATGCCCCCAAGCTAAGGTGTGTATTTTATCCTCCAATATATACCTTTTATCGTCGCTATAGCTTAATGCTATTTTGTTTATCTTTTCTGTGTACATTTCATGTTCACGGCTTCTTAGTACGCACATCTTTCTATACTGATCTTTTTTCGTAAATAAACAATCTTTATAATTCGTAAAATTTATTTCGTGTTTGACGACTGTCTTTTTAATTCCCTTGCATCTTTTATTCTCCTTATTATCTAAAGTTTTATAAGCATACATTTTTGCTT
The DNA here is from genome assembly GCA_945859785.2 of Tridacna gigas. Lineage (NCBI taxonomy): Eukaryota > Metazoa > Mollusca > Bivalvia > Cardiida > Cardiidae > Tridacna > Tridacna gigas. Next base: position 41,036,262 of record OX244030.2, on the reverse strand, counting down.
TTAATCCCACAAATTCCGTCATAATTTTACCTCCCAATTCATCTTTAAACTTTCCTATTATTTTCTTATTCCCACTATAATAACACGGATGATCAGTCGGATAGTTACTCGTGTCAAATATTTCGTGTATGTCGGGACGAATATCTTCGTAAAGGTCCTCCGTTTCTATTTCTAGTATAAAACTATCAGTATCCGTATAACACATTTTAACTTTGCCGTCATACTTTCTTTTAAAATAGTTGTAATAAGTGTTTTGCAAATGCGTTTTACTAATATCTAAAATGCTCATGCCCAAGTAAACGGGTTTATCATATTTTATTACGGTTTTCTTCATGTGCAGAGCCACTAAATTTTCGTCAAATATAGTTGTATGATCATAGTTTGGTTTTGCCACCTGCTTTTTATAAAAATTAGATTGATTACCAGAAATTAATTTTATATCCACTCTGTTTCTTACATTTTCCATCGTCTTACCAAAAACGGAATTATTCATTAACTTAAAAAAAATCTTTTTCGAAGTCATTTACTGCCTTAGTTCTTAACCCGTTGTTAAGATCGATGTAAGATTTTAACCAAGTACTTTCCTTAAATTTAAATCCACGAATAACTCTTTTTAACTTAAGGCCCGAGTCAAGACACGTTTTTAAAGCCCGGTAATGTAAAACATATTTTTCTTTATTACGCAAGTTAGGAATTAATTTTTTTACCTTTTCTGCCTTTAAATGTTCCGGTGCTAAAGGAAAATCATTGTGAAAATCGTGCAAATTTTTAGGATAATCTAAATCGACCTCCAAAATACAACCCTTTCCGTTTTTACCGCAATATTTTTTCCAATTTTTTAGTTCGTTTTCCGTCATCCATTTAAAACCGTGCGTAGGTAAAGGCTCACTCATCGCGCCTGAGTAAAGACCATTTGCGTCGAAATATGTTAAATATATCGAGGGTTTACTAGGATCATATAAGCCACCCATATATTTATTATTCGCTCTCGAATATCTCGTCACGCACGTACTAACTCCACCTCTTAGCCCCTGTTCTACCATTAAAAGCATGTCAGGATCTGATAAAAGTTCTAACTTTACCTCGGTTACCTTTAATGCAGCATCCCAAGCTAAACCCGGAGCAGTATAATACCAACTAGAGTCTAAGTTATAGTTTTTACGACAAACGCTTCTAAAGTTTTCGTAAACGTCGGCTAAAAGTAATACGTCCGTTTTGTTGTATAATTCTAAATAATCTTTTAACTTTGCCATACTTAAAGTTTCCCAAACATTTTTCGCGTGAGCGTACTCCTCGTCAGTAATATGTTTCCCGCTTAAATTAGAGTAAAATGAATCCTTAGGCGGCAATTTTCTTTCTAAAAGCTTTTCGAGAGAGTCTAAGTACTCGTAGGGAAATACTCCTTTTCTTTTAACTAATGGTATCTGTTCTTTAGTAAAAAATTGCGATAAAATTTTTAACTGGTCGTTATTTAAATTACTCGAAAGATTATCTAAGCTCGTACTCATAAACTTAAAGGTGTCAAAAAATCTGAGCGTATGCCATATCGTTTTTTTCTTACCGTCAGTAAATTCCTCACCAACCGCAATGTCCTTACTAAAGCTAATGTACCTTTCCTCATTATTAGGAATACAATTAATTCTACCGTAATGTTTACCGAGACTTTTAATAAAAAGATGAGCGTCATAACCGCTAAGATTATGAAAGTACACGGGCGTAAAGCCGGGCGTTTTAGCTTCTAAGTTACATGAATTATGCGCGGCACCGCGATATTTACCCGTAAAATGACAATGATCTCTTACTTTATCGTTCTTAAATTCCGCGTTACAAAACCAGCAACGCGTTTGATTTTCGTAATCCGATTCTTCTTCCTTAGTCATGTTAATAGGCTTCTTATCTCGATAGTACTTTCGGTGAATTTTTTCCACGTCAGATTTTACCCGCTCTATAAAAACTTCTCCCGCATCTTTTCTGACATAACTTCTCGTAATAGGCGGGCAAACATTATCGTCAAAACATTTTATAAGGTAGTAAAAACTGCAAGGTGCATGATGATGTCGTTGTACAGTAAAACTATTTTCCGGGTTTAATTCGCAAGTATGAATAGGTTTCAAAATACTCTCAAAATCGGCGTATACAACGAAGGGAACCGGTAGTTTCCTATAATGGTTTTTAAAACTTAGCATAGTACCTTTGTCTGGCATCTCTAATCTAATACTCTCATGATCTTTACAATATTGCTCGTGTCTTTTTAAAATATCTTCGTTTCCAAAATGGCCTAAACACCGCTTACAGAATTTAATATTTCCATTATGATCTTTTGTCACCTGACTCCTTAGTAACCGATTAAAACTTTTTATGAGAGCATAGTGCGTTTTTTCTCTGCTTTAATATAAAGCAAGTCCACATGATTTCTTTTTTCATCAACCGTGATCCTACGAGGATAAAATTTTTCGCCTTCGTAACCAAAAACGTTTACGCTAATTTCGGGATTTTGTTTTTCCAACTTATTTATGTCTTTAAACGAGACAGGATACTCTATCCCATCCATGTTTAAACTGCTTTCCCTCGATCGTAAATCCCAATCACTTCTTTCCGCATGATCGTCTTTAGGATAAAGATGCCTTAAAACGCACCATAAAAAACATTTATTATCGTTATTTTTCGTGTTAATAACGGCCTTTTTCTTTTTAATCCAATCCGGCAAATCTAACCACCCATTAGCGGCCAAAGGTTCATAAATAACTGTGTGCAGTTCTAACTCCGTTATATGCGAAAAAGTAAGACCGCTACCTTCTCTTTGAATCTTATCTAATTTTTCTAGAATTTGGTCTATCATATTTAGTAATATTTGATCTACTTCCCCCTCATTTAAGTTTAAATGTTGTGTCGAGTGAAAAGCATATTCCGTTAATGAACCCTCGGGGTCTGAGGGCTGATACATTACGCACTTAAGAACTAATTTTACCTTTTTTTGTAGGTTACTTCTAAGAAAATCTCGAATAATCTCTCGCGTCGCGCCAAAAAATTCTTCGGGTAAATAACCCCTTTTCCCACCTATTTTATGTACTCTACTATATTCCCGAAATGCGGATCTTTTTAATCTAATATTAAACCGTTCCTTAATAGGAGGAGGTTTCGGTGTTAAAGGTACCTGAGCAGAAGGCCTAGCACGCAACCTAATAGTGCTCGGCTGAGGCGGGGTTCTAACATCCGGCGTAGGCGGTGCTATGGATCTTCTTACGTGCAATCTAAAGTCATCCAGTACTTGCGGGATATCTGAAGGATCTACAGTATTAACTAGCCAATTATTGAAATTAGTTATTCTTCTTTGTATAGGTCTAGGTACAATCGCGGAGTAGGCACTAGATGCGGCGCGTTTCGCCGCGGAAAATAAATTCGGAATATAATTCGACATTTTTTTTATATACGATAAAAAAAGTTTAAGATATTAATCAATTTTATTATGATTTTTTTTAATCATAATAAAATTATGGTATAATTATTTTATATTTATCTTCCCATACTCTACCATTCCAATTAGTGATTGTTTGAGGACAGCACTGAATAAATTTACTCGCTTTATAAATCGAGGGGAAATCGCGTATTTCCCCCGTTTTAATATCCTGTACGAGAACTTTTCTCGGAATATTTTTAATATCTTTTAATCTATCGAACTTGGGATCTCTCGGTTTTTCCGTCTCAGACGGCTTCTCCGGCCACAACCCATGCTCTCTCTCGCTAATTTAACTAATGTTTTTTTTATCCATCCACGAAAAAGCCCCTATATTTTTTTTCTTAAGAATATCTTTTAACTCGGATTTGGTTATGATTTTTATTATTAAATAAAAAATCTTAATACACTACACTCATTTTATTTCCGTCGGACTGGAAGTTTATTTGCCTGTCGCTAATAATAACGGCATATGCCTGTGTGTTTGCATTTATATTATCGTTAAAATTTGCCTTAACATGAATATCGGTTACGGAATATTTTATCCTTTCACTCTGTTTGGTAACATCGAACAAAAACAGCGGATAAAGATCTTTGTATTCTAATGGGGTAAAGCTAGGATTTGACGCTAAATCATCCATGAGATAAAACTTTGATCTAAATACTGCAGCATCGCCATACGCTCTGCTAAATTGTTGTTCAGGAAATGAAAGTGAGTAGTTAACTCTAGGATATTTAAAAGAATTTAACGTAACGTGAATATCAGTAACTTGAGCGTGGTTAAATATGGCTGGATTTTGTCTTTGTTGGTTTCGTTTGTACGTCTGAAAACCGATAATGATGTAACGAGGAAACTCCGGCGCCGTTTTAATGGCGAGTCTCCAAATAAATGATCTCGTTTGAGGAACATCAGTATAATCGCATTGTATCATTCTATAATTAACCGGAAAACTTTCTTTGTTCTCGATATGTTTATAAAGTTGCAATTTATACTGATCCGTGGGCAGCACATGCGGCATATACCACGCCATTTTAGTCAGCTTAATTTTACCAGCTGCAGCGGCGTTATCTCTAAAAATGGCGTCGTGATCGTCAGTTCTCGAAAAGTAAAGAGTTTGCTTCATTCCGTATAAGACTTTATCGTAATCTTCGCAAAAACCAAAAATATGTTTTAACGGCACTCTAAAGCCAAATTTGCCCTTAGTAGCCGGCGTTTCGATAATGAGATTGTGTCTCGCTCTCCATCCCAAATTTCCATCCGCCGCCGCGAATCCCGTATCCTTATACCACAATTGGTTTAACCCCCGCAATTTAGAAAAATCATCGTCATATTTTAACAATCCGAGCATAGTGGTGGCCCACCCCGGATGATTTATTTGTTCAATCTCTCTACCCGAAAGTTCGTACCTAATAGTATTAAAAAGATATATTAGAACGTTGTTCGTTAAAGAAGCATTATCAGCATCCGCGTATCTCGTGTCATCATCTTTTATTAATTCGCCTTGTATAAGTAAATAGCTTTCGCTAGGATGCGTAAAAATATCTTGAGTTTCGATGTTAATCGCGATATCTCCCCCGGAATTGTTAAGATTATTAACGGCACCTACAATAGGTAAATACTCGAAGTATTCGTACTCTTCGATACTATCGTCATTAAAAGCTTTTTCAGTAATGTCTAAAATGCTCATTTCTATTACGTTATAATAATTTTTAAATTATTATAATTTTTTACGTCGTTTTAATGCCTGCCCCGCTATTTAATTTTTTAACTAATTCTTGTATAGCAATTGGATCGTTACCTCTTCCAGCTATTAAAGAGTTTATGTCTCGCAAAACAGGCGCTGTTGCGGGGGTGTTATCGTACTTTTGTAAAATTTTCTTAGATTTCGGCATTAAAGCCTTTTCAATTAACCTTTTTCCCGCATCTACGGCGGCACTTTCTCCAGCCTCTAAAGCTTTTTTCGCTCCTTCCTTGGAGACGCTCTTTCCCACATCTACGGCGGAGGACGCAATTTGTTTAGCCGCGCTGCTGCTTAAAAGTCTCGCGAAAAAGTTAGCTAAACTATCAAATATTTCAGCTCCGCTGTATCTATTTCTTCTCGTAAATCCTCGTTTCTTATAGACGTACATATTTTATAATAGGGACATTATTTTTTTATAGAGTTTACTATCGAAAACGCCCTGCCTTTTTAATTCGTCGCACACGCTCACCAACTCGCTTCTCACACCCGTGTTACCCGCCGCTTTACTAGCCATAAGTAAGTCGAGTTTTTCTAGTAACGCGTTAGGGTCACTGGGGATAACAACTTTTTTAATGCCAGAACCAGTTTTTCCTTTAAACCTATCCCAAATAGGTTTAATAAATTCTTTCCATTTTTGCGATCTAGAGGCTTTAGGACGGGGATCGTAAGGATTATTGTCTCGATGCATAGTATTACTATAACCTAAAATATATGCATAATTTTCACTATCTTCCTCTTTAACTAAATGTACTTTTGGGTTTTTATGCATAATAAGTGTCCACAGGCCCGGTGTAAGTTTAAATTCGTTTTCGCCAATAATAATAGTTTTTTTTATCTTTATTTGTATTAACTTTTTTATCGCCAATAAAAATATTATCACCTTTTTCATAAATACCAAAGGTAGTATCCCTTTCTTCCTCTTCTTCCCCTTCTTTAGATGTTGATGGTGTTTCCTCAAATTCTGTTAATGTTGGACTTGTTGACCTATAACTAGGAGGAAAGCTAAAAGGATAACCTATTTGTTGCAGCAACCTTTGGGGCAATTGTTCGATACCCTCTCTAATAGGTCTAAGACCCTCCGTAATATCCCTCGTTGCAGTTTTTTGCGTTTCTGTAATAGGTTTAAAAAGCTCTGAAAGGTCCGTTTGTAGTTCTATTTTCCCCGTTTTTTCCGCTAATTTGTTAGCGCGAATATTTTTTTTTATCGCGAGAAATTCTTTTACTGTTTGTTCCCTTCTCGCAGGATCAACGATTTTTAAAAAAGACATTTTTTATTAGGATTATTTTTTTAACATGGTTTTTATTGCAGTTTTTAACGCAGTTTTTTAACCCGTTTCATAACTAAAACTACACGAAAACTTAATTTTAGGCTTCTTAATATTCCAACGACTCGACACGATGTTTTTCAACCAGCTTCCGAAAGGACTCACGCTGTTCTCTTCTCCCTCTCTCTATTAACAATTTTTCCATTTCGCTCGTAATCTTTTTCTTAGATTTAGACCTAATTTCTTCCTTCATCTTCTTATATTTCTCTAATTCCTCCATGATCAGTTGGAATTCTTCGTCCGAAACTTTGATGTCCGATAAAGCTTTCGAGACGTGGGAAGATATAGTATTTAATTTTGTGTCGGCGATGGTTTTAATTTTCTCGTGTTTTTCCGCTTTAGTTGTCCATTGTCTAACGGCATATTTTCCGGCTATACTTAAACAACCGGTAAAAAGTGCTATGCTTTCTATCGCTATAACTGCAGGCAACACAACTATCGTTGATAACAAACCTATCCTACCTATCCCCCCAGCTGTGGTAATCGTAATTAAAACGGTATCTACGTTGTCTACTATTCTCGCAACTCTAAAATATTTCTTACTTAAAGCTGCTCTCTTTACTACCTCGGCTTCTAAAAAGTTTTGTATCTCGTTAATTTTCTGCAAACGATAGCCCTGACCCTCATCATCAACCGGAGGAGCCGTGGGTAATACCGGATATTTATTAATCTCTTTCATCTCCATTTTTTATAAGCGAAATTTTTTTTTAAGAATGATAATAAACGAGACATAAAAGTTCGTTTTCTTTTATTTTTACTAAATCCTTCGAATTGTTAGTAATAGTAACTAAAATATTCTCAACATTACCGATGCTAATCTCATTTTGCAAACTACAGTTTTTAACTCTTAGATAATAATCTAATGAGGTTAAAATTACGCCTTTAGTTGACATAAAGCCTAAACCTAATTCCGTCGTAATTACTTGTCCCGGAGTTAACGTAATTTCTTTTTGACAAAAGATTTTCCAAGTTATCAGATTTACTTTTATCGGAGGATGTTTTAAATTAGGATCGGGTATCCAATGGATCGTTTTTGGTTGAGAAATTCTCGATTTCTTTACTCTAAATTTGCGAACATTCATCTTTTTTATATCATAATATTAATTTATAATATAGCTCCTATAATGGGAATATTAGCGAAAGGACTATTAGGACCTAGAATAAGACCTCTTCCGTCATAAAACTTTCCGCCTCGTTTTAAGTATAAACCATCACCAACAGCGGACCCTAATCCTTTGCCTTTATAAGGTCCCAAATAGAGACCTTTTCCATCAGTTTCTACCTGGCAAACGCAACCCCCCTTTTTAAGGTAAAGACCCGATCCCATAGCTTTTTGTACGCCCGATGACGCTAATCCTGAAAGGGCACCAACGCCTAATGCGGGTAAAACAGTCCTTGCTATGGCTGGCAAAGCACTAGCGGCTAAACCGGCTAACATTCCGAGAAAACCTCCCTTTATTTTCGTGTTGTGTTTAAGTTGTTTAGCGGTCATTCTAATTGTTACGCCTTTACCATTTTCGAAGGCTTTGGCTATTTTTTTCGCTTGCGACTGGGTAACGCCTAAAACATCATTACGGTTGAAATCTTTGTGACTAAAACAAATGCTCGTTTCGCAACTCCCTTTTTTAATAGTGGATTGGAGTTTTTGCTTTTGTCCCTTCGTTATATTAACTTTAATATTCACGTAACTCGCCATTTTTCTTTTATACGTTTTTTTTATTTATGCCTCTCTAATATGAAACCTAATCGTTATATTTTCGCCTCTAAGATTTAGTAAAGTTCCATTTTGATCCGTAATTTTTACCTCCATATTGTGTATATCGCGTAACGTTATCGGTAAATATACTAAATTAAGCGGCGACTCAATTATCTTATATCCAGGCGCAACATTGGTGAAAAAAGAGTAAATCGTGTTTTGCATTAATCCGTAAACGTAACTTCCCGAGATAATATTGATGCTAATGAGTACGGAATTTATACTGAGAATGTTTACTACATTCTCGGACTCATGAAATTCAGTTTCGTATTTCGCGCGAGTAAAACCTAATACTTTAGAAATGGAGTTTGGATGGTTAAAATCTACTTGATAGCCGTCCTCGATGGTAAGAATAGATTTTAGCGTATTTGTGTCCGCGGAAATATTAATAGGGTATTCATCATTGACTAAATCAACATGATCTTTTTTTCTCATTTCCTGATGAATGGTTTCATTAATATCTATAAGGTCGTAACTTCCTTCCGGTATTTCTATTTTAAACCAAGAAACGGCATTGTCCGGAGAATAAATAAACATATTGTTTGTCGCGTCAATGTTTGGAAAAGAGTAATATGTTTTGAGGTTTATTATAGCTATTTCGTATTTTCTATCATATTCCAGACGAATCGGGGGATTAAAGTTCATCGTAAATCGTGTCTCGTTGTCGCTTACTATAATTTGAGAAGACATTTTTTGTCGCGTATTTTCGACTATTTTTTTTAAAAGATCTTCCATTTTTTTATAGTAAAAAAAATTTCTTTAAGTAATAAATATATCTTTCGTTAAAAAGATATATTTTTTAACGTCTTTGGTAAAATTTTTTTTGCTAGGTAATTTCTTAAACTTTGCCCTTATAAGAGATGGATCAGTTTTAGCAAAAGATTGGTTTTCATTTTGCTCAAAAAGATGACTTATTTTTATTATTTCATTTAAATACGGTAACATTTCTTTTATATGTTTTCTATGTTTTTTATTCGTTCTATCTTCCTCTTCAGTTTCGAAAATCTTCACCCACTTATTCGCATTACGCAATAATTCGGAAACACGCTTTTTTATAAAATCAGCACGCACTTCTTCACTAATATTAGCTTCTTTAGCTAAAGACCGAAACTATTTTTTTAGGTCGAAAACGTCAATGACTCTTTTAAAAATGCTTGCCGAGCAACGTTCGAGCTTTACTGGTAATTTATTTTCCACAAGATCTCTAGCACGATGCATAACATCATTTACTGTTAAACCATTTAATCTATAATCGAGTAATGAGAGAGTAGCTCTAAAACTTACTGTAATATCTCCGTGTGCCATTTTTTCACAATTATTATCTATTTTTTAAAATTCTTATTTTCTTTTTTTTCCTATCGATTCGGGAATATAAAAGTTGTCAAAACCGTCTCTATATTTTCCTTTGTCTTTTTCACTCGATAAATCGATAACGACGAAACCATGAGGCTTTTCCCATACTTTTTTACAAAATTTTCTAAACTCTTCTTTGGTCATATCTTCGCTTACATGATCGCCGTAAATATGATTAATATTTTTCAGGTCTTGACGAAAAAGACAAATAAAATTTGCGTTTTCTCTTATAGTTTGTCTCGGTAACCTAAAATAGTTTTGCGAAAGGTAAAAACAATCAACATTACTATGTCTTCCGCGAATATAGTAACATTCACACTTATTTTGCCTTTCTAAAAGTAAGTCATCGAAGATCATTAAATTTTTGTCTTCCAATTTTTACTCTCTCGGGTCAGGTACATCCTCGGCAGTTTCGAAGAAACTACACCGTATATCCAATTTATTTTTTATGGTTTTAATCCATTCTTCGATCAAAGCTGAGGGAGAAACGTTTTTATCCTGAACTTCATCACGCATGTTAAACAACTTTAAGATGGCCTCTTTCTTCGAAGGCTTTTTTAAGTATGTGGTATTCGGGTTGAAAAAGACTTTTCCCCAAAACGGTTAAATTATGGTAGTCTAGCCAACCCGGTCTTAGCAAAAGGTTTAGTAAAAGTGTAGTCTTACCACATCCCGATTTACCCACGATTAGTCCCCTAATGCTTTTAGGTAAAAAAGGGTTATTAAATCTCCTCGATAATACCTCGTTCCACGATAAATTTACGACATCCATTTTTTAAATATATTAAAAAAAATTTAATATATTAAAAAGATGTATTGCGTTAAATGTAAAAGACATACTGATACCAACAACATAGAATACGTTGTTAGTAAAAATGGAAGAAATATGGCGCGCGGAAAATGCGTCGTGTACGGAAAAACTAAAACGAACTTTATTAAAAAAAAAAAAAAGAAGGCGGTTCATTACTAAATAAGTTTATAAATAACTTACCCGTCGAAATGCATCTTCCCGGTCATAACTTTACTGGCCCCGGCACTAAGTTAAATAAAAGACTCAATCTCGATTTAACGCCGAAGAAAGGAAGCGAGCCGATAAACCGGGTTGATAAAGCGGCCTACCATCACGATATTTGCTATCTTAAGCATAATGACACAGCTACCAGAAATGCTATTTGCGATAAAAACATGCTTAAAGAGTTAAAAGGAATCTACAATCCTTCTATTAAGGAAAGAATGGAACGGGGATTAGTTTCCTCATTAATAGGAGCCAAGGCTAAATTTGGGATGGGAGTTAATAAAAAAAAAAAAAAAAAAAAAAAAATCAGCATGATGGCTTTATCGGAAGAGCTGCATAAACCCGTTAGAAGAAAATTTAAGAAAAGGAGAGTTAGAGTAAACGGTATCGATAGGATATGGGCCGCGGATTTAGTAGACATGCAAGCATTTTCTAAATTTAATCGAGGTATAAAATATCTTCTCGCCGTCATCGATATCTTTTCCAAATACGGTTGGCTGATTCCGTTAAAAGATAAAATGGGAAAATCTGTCGCCGCGGCATTAAAGAGTATTTTTAAAGAGAGAAAACCGGAAAAAATGTGGGTGGATAAGGGTAAAGAGTTTTATAACGCGGATGTTAAAAACTTGATAGAGTTGTATTCCACCGAAAATGAAGAAAAATCTAGCGTCGTTGAGAGATGGATTAGAACGATGAAAGAAAAAATGTGGAAATATTTTTCCGCTAATTCCACTAACGTTTACATTAACGCGTTGACGGATCTCGTTAAAGAATATAATAACGCGAAACATTCTTCTATTAAGATGACGCCAGTAAATGCTAGTAAAAAGGTAAACGAAACCAAAGGAAAACTCTTTATCCCGATCGTTACGAAGTAAGGGGTATAGACCCTAAGTTTTCCGTAGGCGATAAAGTAAGGATATCTAAAAAGAAAAAGACCTTCGAAAAGGGATATACCACAAGATGGACTGAAGAGGTTTTTACGGTTTCCGAGATAAAACGTACGTCACCCGTAACCTACAAAATTGCAGATCTTAACGGAGAAGAAATACGAGGTACCTTCTACGAACCCGAACAAAAAACTACTCAGGAGTTGTACAGGATAGAAAAGGTTATTAAAAAGGGTAAAAATAAATCGTTAGTAAAATGGAAAGGTTATTCCGACGAGTTTAATTCGTGGGTTAACAACGAGGACATTAAAAATATTTCGGTATAAAAAAAAAATAAATGTCAGATATCGCGATTAAAAACGTAATTTTACCGAACAAACCGTTAAGCAACTTCGAACTAGAAGATGCCGTAAAAAAATTAAAGATACCTTCTTTTAGGGGGGTATTTTTACGAAACGATTTACCAAGAAAGTGTAGAAAAAAGGAATGCGGTATATTAAACCTAGATGACACGAGTGGTCCAGGCACACATTGGGTAGCTGGGTATAAAGACGGTAAACTAAAAATTTATTTCGACTGTTACGGCGTGCGGCCGCCTATCGAACTTCGAGACTATCTGGTAGATCCGATAGATTACAATACGGATCAATTACAACGAGCCGGGCAAGTATTTTGCGGTCATTTATGCTTGTACGTTCTTAAAGAGTTAAGCTCGGGAAATAAATTTCAACGAATTTTAAATAAATTTTTTTAGTTATAAAAAAAGATGCCAGTTGATAAATTCGGAGGAATGGATAATGTTAAATCGAGCGACGATAGAGCGTCACTCGCTTACATAAATAATAATTTTTTACGTAAAGATGGAACGACGAAAATTACCGGTTCTATAAATATGAATGGCAAGACGTCGCGACTAAAGATTACGTCGATTCCAACGCGGGGTTATTGAACGAAAATGGGGGTTATCACATGCTAGGATATTTAAACATGGGTTTTAATAAAATAAAGAACTTAGATGATCCTACAGAGCCGAGCGAAGCCGCTAATAAAAAATATGTAGATGAAAGTGTTAGAGCTATAGTAGAACAGCAGGACGGTAGTTTTTCCGCCATAGCGAATATAGATATGCGAGGATACCAGTTGACAAATCTTATAAACCCCGCAGAACCGCAAGACGTCGCGACAAAGAATTATGTGGATTCCGCTAATCGAGCAATCGTTTACGGGCCCGGAGGTTATATCGCGAGTACTGACGTTTCTATGGGTGGTCGAAGAATTAACAACCTCGGGACACCTTTGGATAATCAACAGGCCGGAAATAAGTTTTACGTAGATACCGTCGTTTCAGTGGCTACCGCGGGAGAAAAAGCTTTAACAAAAAACCAAGACGGTTCTTTTTTCGCGAATGGTGAAATAGATATGAAAGGAAATAGAATTAAAAACTTACCCGAACCTGCCGATTGGGATGACCCAGTGACGAGGTCTTTTCTTTCCACGCAGTTGTTCCTAGCTGAGAGAAAGTTAATTAAACCTATAATAAGCATTCATGCTGAGGAACAAGGAAGTTTATTAAACGGAAATTACGAGTTTTCTTTCGGTAATGGTAGCAGCGGATCACACGGATTAGGGGGTTATTGCATGTCAGCTCCGGGTAGAATTATAAGAGGTTCTTTAATGGTTTTAAAAGGAAATAAGTTTTTAGAAGAAGAGGTAAAAATTAACATAGTCGTAAACGGCGTCGAAAAAACCGACTACTTCCTAATAAAAGAAAAAGGAAAAGGTTGTAGTTGCGTAGTTTTTCCTCAACCTTTAGAAGTAAAGCAATGCGACGTCATAAACTTTTTAACGAGGTCTGAGAATCCCAACGCAAAAAACGCTTATTTGACGATACTCGTAGAACTCGATTTATAAATATATTAAATTAAAGAATTAATTTAATATTAAAAAATGGAAAAGAAACTAAAAGAGGTTGTTGGATCCGATGCTCTAGAAAATTTATTAAAGAGCATACAGGCAAGCTGTAGGGAACTTATTAAATACGGGCCTTTGTTAAGTGACGACTGTCTTCGAGAAATTTACGAAGATAAAGTTCACGATCTATACAGTTTTTTAATAAGACAGTGTAGATTTTTTTTAGCGGATTATTATAAAGAAAAGATCGATAATATTTATTCTAAAGAGGCCGAATTTTTACCGGAGGCAGTTGAAAAGACCGTGAAGACTGTGAAAATCGTGGAAACCGTGGAGACTGTGGAGACTGAGGAGACTGAGGAGGAAACGGACGAAGAGTCTTAAAAAATTTATAACTTTTTTTAGAAAGTTATAAATTTTATTCTTATTCATCTTTAGCATCATTTTAATCTTCAGCGTTATTTTCATCTTCGGTGTCATTTTCATCATCGGAATCTAGCGTTACTTTTGAAGGAGTATAAGAGGAGGAGTTTACGCACCTTTTAATAATAGCAACGTCAGAAAGATACGTTCGTACTTTAAGTATGGTTGAACTAATAAAAATATCCGCTATATCTATATAAGCGACTACTTTGCAACTTATTTTTTCGAGAGAACTAGGATCTTTTACTTTTTCGAGATTTCCTTCTTTATTTTTTTCATAAAAATTAGTGTTTATTTTGCACTTTGTAGATTTACCAGTTTTGTCGTAAGTTTTATCCTGCTTTAGTTTCGGATAAAAAATATCATCTTTAATAATTTTTAACTCTTCGTATTTATTATTGTACTCCTTACCTTTTACGACCTTAATTGGCACTTCTTTTCGTAAAAATTCCGAAATACTATCTAACTCGATTTCTTTTTCGCTCGGATTTTCTTTATCGTAAAAAGATCGCAAAGACATAGAGCAATCCGTTGTTTTGGCCACGTACTTTTGAACTCCGTAAGAAAACAGAGCCGGAGAACGTAACTGTAAAACTCTTATTTCCCCATCGGGATACTCATATTCGATCTTCATTGTCTGAAATTTGTATTTTGTATTTATTTCGCTATCGCAAAGTCTTAGCTTTTCTATATCGAAGGTTTGAAACTTTACATAATTATCTTCCGCCATCTTTCCCACTTTTTATAAGAAGATTTTTTTCCTTAAATCAATTTTTTTTCTTCATAAACAAAAAATAAAAAAAAAAAAAAGAAAAAAATATTTAACCCTTTTTTTGTCGGGTTAAATATTTTAATCAACTTCGGGTTAGTATCCGAGACGATCCATAATTTTGTATTCGTAATCACGTTCGGTTATAGGTGTATCCAATTCGCCTAAATACCGCTTCGCTCTTAATTTATCCGTTTCTTCGTTTCCAACAAGTCTTTTTATATTCGCCTCCGTTTTTTTAGCGTATCGAAGTATTTCCCGCCTCTGATTTCTTAAATCTAAATCTTTTCGTAAAAAATCTTTTACAATTTCTAAACGAGCATCCATAAATTTTACGGTATTAAATAACTCTTTAAAAAGAGCCAATATTTCTTCTTTAACCGCAACAATTTGACTCATTTCGAACGCGTTATTATTTCTATGTTCTCTTAATATAGTTTTTTCCCAAAGTTCTAAACTTTCGTAACGTTCATAAATACAAAAAATAGAACGACGCGCTACGCGAATCGTATTATCTTGAGGTTTTATTTTATTTTTTAAAATTAGCAATTGTTTGTCTATATACAGCAGCTTTCGCACATACTCGTCATCTATATTTTCCTCCTCTTCGTAAATTCTGTTTAATAAGTTTAATTCCTCCTCCACCTTTTTACTAAGTTCGTTTGCCTGTTCTTTTAACACGCACATCTTTTTTAACTTTATGCTTCTAACGATTTTTTTTAAAGTTTTCAATTTTTTAAAAAAAATTAAAAATGGACACAAAAGTTTCTACCAGACATTTATAGCTTACACAAGCATAAAAAAAATATTTAACCCTTTACTGGGTTAAATATTTTAAAAAAGTTATATTTTTCGTTTTAACTCGGTTCTACTCCTCCTTCTAAATTAAAAGTCTTAAATGATGGACTCCCGATTAAATTCATAAGGAACGACCAATACTGTCGAAAGCCTTTAAACGACCCAATTTTTTTTTTCACTCGTTCTGGTGTGTGACCAAGTTTTATAGCTACTTTTCTTCCTCTATCCATAATTCTATCAAGCTCAGATACTATTAATCTTATATCCTCCAAATAAAGTATTAAATGTTTTCTAAACTCTTTAATTTCGTCGTAAAGTCGTGATTTGTCTTCTTCGGATTCTGAGTCGTCGAGATTTTTTTCGAGCTTTCGAAGACGACCAAGCATACGGTACAGTTTAAATGCTCTATATCTCCTTTCGACGCAAATTTTAGAGCGTCTCGCAGATAGCATATAATATTTATCCTCGAGAGAAACATTCGGATCATCTATATCTCTATTGATGGTCATGTCTTTCAACGATTTACCCGTTATATTTTTAAAATTTAAATAATGGCTGTCATCCATTTCAAAATATATATTTTCCTCCATCTTTCCCACTTTATGTTTTTAACGATTTTTAAACATTTCAATTTTTTTAAAAACTTAAATAATTTTTTTTAAAAAATACGATTTCGCGAAATCGCGGGATAATATTTTTTTTATGACGCGAAATAGGAGCGGCGTTAGAAAGACGAGAGTTCGCGAAGGTGGGGGATAGAGAGTCCGCGAAGGTGGGGGATAGAGAGTTCGCGAAGGTGGGGGATTATTAAGTTCGTGAAGGTGGGGGATAGAGAGTTCGCGAAGGTGGGAGAGATAGAAGATTATTAAGTTCGCGAAGGTGGGGGATTATTAAGTTCGCGAAGGTGGGGGATAGAGAGTTCGTGAAGGTGGGGGATAGAGAGTTCGTGAAGGTGGGGGATAAGATTTTTTTATTATGGTTAGAATGAAAACAAAATATCTTTTTTTAAAAAAAATTTTTGGTTTTGTAAAAATATTTTGTGGTAAAATGGCTGGCGGAAAATTTTCTCCAAAACATTTTTATATGGTTGGAGATGGTTGGCCAAAAAGGGGGTATTCGTGGATGGAGGGACCATGTCTGTCCTATAGGAAATATATATTACACTACTATCGTAATGTCTGAGCCGCAGTCAGCTCCTTAGAAACGACAAAATTTTTCACCTATCCATATTCAAAGTATTTGCAAACGACAAAATAAAAAAAGTGAAATGTATTTTTGAAAGGTTAGAAAACATTTTGAAAAGAGGACAAAAAATTTGTTAATCGCATTTTCTCCTTTTGCCAAAATGTTTGCAATAGCTCCAGGTCTTCAAGGTCAGCGTTAATTTCGAGAGTTTGTTGAAAAGGGTAAAATTTGTTTTCTGAATTTGCGTTTCATTATGAAAGATCTAAATCAATGATGTCTGAACAACACCTAAGGTCGGGGCTCATATAGATACTTTCAAGTCTAAACTTTTTTCGTGTGGTAAATTGTTATACTGCTAATGAATAAAATGAAAATGTTCTGCTGGTGGTAAATTCCAATATAATGCAAAAGCAATGTTCCTTTCGTTGGCCGGAAAATCCCGTTCTATCGGAAAATGTAAATCCAAGATTAGACTGTACTGTCTGTGCAGTCTGATCGTGATCTACACCGTCCGCTAATAGACTCCGAGTCGCGCTAAGCAACGTAATGGTAAAATAAAAGTTAAACTAGAATTCGACTCACCGAAATCATTTGATCCTTCAATAACTTGTGTTACCATCATGGCCATCAAAGCCGTCAAAGCGGTGAACTCAACATCTACATAAAGAAAAATGGAAAGCATATTACAGTTGGCTCTTTCTTTTTTCGCTACCGATATAAAATAATTTCAGACTGATGGACCATGGAAACCCCCTCCGCCCCCATGCCCCCGCCCCCCCCCCCAAAAAAAAAGCCTTCACAAGATCTTTTAGTTATAGTTTAAAATGAATGATCTTAAATAAGAGCGCACATTTGTGCAGTCTAATCTTTATCTACACTATCTGCATAACAACAGAAATTGCATTGGAGTTTAAAAAGCAAATAAAAACTATACGAGTATAATATAATCAGATTAATTAAAACATATGTGAATAATTCTATTTGCAAAAAAAAAAAAGCAATTGAAACAAAAATATTGTTGAATGAAAATGCCTGTCTAAAAGTTTACCGAAATTTCTGTTGAAACAATTTTCTTGGAACAGTTTGGTGATTGATGTTATAAAGAAAATATCTTTTCGAGACGAAGCAGACGTAATTGTATGCAAAAAAGGATAGAATCGTGTAAAAGTGTTGCCTCAGCAGAAAGTTACAAACATTTCTTCAGGAAAAATAATTATAACAATAAGAAATTCAACTTACCCTGTCAGCGTCTTCTCGAGGTTGTCTTTCAGTCACAGAACAGTTGTTGAAGGAACAACTGGATGTGATGCAGGTCCGAGATCTTTATTGGCGTGCAGCACACGAAAAGGGGCCTTCGGACATATGCGTAAAAGTGTGTCGTCCCAGATCAGCCGGTGCTGTCTGTGACTGATCCAAGACCACACTTCCCGTTTTTGTGCGATTTTCTGTTTCACGAAAGTCTACTGTATGAAAAAATGTTATGTAGTCGTAAAGTGCTGTCTCGGGTCAGCCTGCGCAGGCTAATCCGGAATGACGCTTTACGCAAATGTCCGAAGGTCTCATTTCGCATGTTGCGGGCCATATACCATTTAAAAAAAGTATAGAGAGCTGGCCAGTCAAAGTTCTTTTGGAGAGTTATCTCTGGGCGCATTCTGAATGTGAGTAGTACTTCTATCCTATTTACTGATATGCGTTTTTTCTTGTTTCTTTGAATTACTTTTACAGTGAAGGACTTCCACCTTTACGGAACGATAAAGAAATTCTTTGCTAAAATTAAGTGTAAATATAGATAATTGCGATACCACTTCTGAATACATTTCACCACCAAAGGTGAAATATATCGCTTTCGCAAACTGCTACGATAAATTGTGCTACTGCATGAAACTTGAAGTCTGATCTTTGATTTTCACATTTCGCCATTCAAGTCTGGACTATAAGGAAAAAAAAATCAAATGCAGTTGAATAATATTTCATGCCTAAATGAGGCTGTTTTAATTTGTCTACGTCGAATACACTCTTGTGCCTCTGAGCATGCAACATAATATTGTTCTGATTTAAGGCCTAAACTTGGGAACTGTCTTTTTTCTAAATGCCACTTTCTTATACGCATTGACTGCTTAAAAAAGAAAACTGATCAAAACTAGTCCGTAGAAAGGACATGGTCATGTTCATGTATTGGAACAATTTTCGCCGAAATCCTATCTGAAAAATTATCGAATAAAATTGAACAGAGATTAGACAGGACGTTTTCTGTTGTCTGATCTTGATCTACACAGTCTGCAAAAACGCCTGATGATATCTCCTGCCAAAAATTTACAACCAATATTTTTATTATTTATACATTTAGATCTTGATTCCGGCAAGGTCTGTTGGTCAAGGCATGGACAGTACCATATATGCAGTCTGATCTACACTTTTCACAAAGGCACCGTATGAAATGCTCATTTTTGACTTATTTCAGAGGGCCAGACCATTCGATCATACTGATCCCATATTTTGCCGAAATACCTCACAAAAATTGGACGGTGTAGATCAAGATCAAACTGCAAGTATTGCGAATTCTTGCCCCTAATCAACACCGTCCGTGAACGTATTTGTGTCATGCACAGCAATTAGCCCTTTATCAAACAACAAAATTAAAACCTTGTCCAAATTCAAAGCATATGCAGACGACAAATAAAACTTTAATTAAACAGCAAAGTTTATCATTCAAAGGGTAGAAAGTATTGTGGAAAAAGGAGAAAATGCTGGTTACCAGCATTTTCTCCTTTTCCAACAATGAGTTCAGAACGCATCTCCCTCAGGGTCGTTAAAAAGCGAGGTAGCGTGGATAGGGGAACTTTTGCTACATGTTCATTGTATTTTACAGTAACTCTTTACCACGATTTGGACAAGGCTAAAATTTTGTCGCCTGGTAAAGAATTCCATGTTCTGACGACCCCGGGATTTTTTTTTTTTTTTTTTTTTTTAAAGATGGGAAAAAGAGAAAATGCTTGTAATCAGTATTATCTCGCAATGTCTTTACTTCTTCTAAAGACAAACTCCTTTATTTGAGCCACATTGCCTTTGTTGCCTACAAATGGTGTCAATTTGGATGAACTTTAAATCTAATCGTCTTGCAAAAAGTTATCATTCAAAGGTACATGCGAGTCATTATTTTTACATGACCATGCCTACCAAAGTCGAATTTTTACAGTTATCTTTATATCTAGATCATGCTTAGTAAAAAAAAAAGCGTGTAGCAAAAAAATATCGACCTATGTCGCGTAGCTGACATGAGCCGAACCTTTTTGCTATCTTCAAATTTTCTGCATGTCAAAGGCCCAGTGTACCTCATGATTCAGTTAGTTGTTGGACAAAACGGATTTTATGGATCCATAATTATGTGATGACTTGCTCGGTATAATGCATCATGGCCAGAGCGCCGCTCATCTGTATTTAAGTCTGATTTTGTAGAATTTGTCCCTAGACCATTTACCGAATATTTCTTTGTTTTTACGACCCAGAGGAAAATTCTGGAAATCTCTTTCATTTTTGAAAACATTTTGGAAAAAGGAGAAAATAATGGTAGCCAACATTTTCTCCTTTTCTCAAATGTGTTCTACCATTTCAAGGAAAAGTCCCTTCACTTGAGCAACATTTAATTGGTTGTTTATAGATCTAGAGGGATTTTTAAAAAAGGTCAAGATTTATGATGCTTTTAACTGCTTTTTTGGTTTCGGATTCTAGTCAAGTTACACGACAATAAAACAGTATCTGTTGTGGCCTCCTTGTCTACGGAAAAACGCAAGCGTTCTGGATTGCGTTGACTTAACGTAACGACTCAATTCGACGTCGTCGGGAATGGCGTTCCATTTTTTACGAACATGAAAGTTCGCAACAAATACATAGCTCAAATATAAACCGCTCCGGCTGGGATTCGAACCCGTGCAGCAAAGTTCCTCGTTTATCGAGGTTTAAAAGACCAACACACCAACCCCTGAGCTAAAGAGAATTCTTCCTAACGCAGTTGTCAGGTATTGATTTAATAGGGAAAGAAGCTATGCTGTAAGGAAGGAGTGACCTCCCGAAACACACCCCCTCTTAAGAGAAGTCATCATTTTGATGACGGAAAGCCTTATTAGGCAGTAAGTCCATTATTTAGACAACAAATGGCTCAAAGGCCAATCCCGGACGAGCCCCCATCTTACGAAAATGAAAGTCCGCAACAAATGCATAGCTCAAATACAAACCGCCATGACTGGGATTCGAACGGGCAAAGATCCTTGTTTATCGAGGTTTAAAAGACCAACACCTAACCCCTGAGCTAAAGAGAATTCTCCTTAACGCAGTTTTCAGGTATTGATTTTATATGGGAAGAAGCTATGCCGTAAGGAAGGAGTGATCTCCCGTAACACATTCATGAACTAAAGCTGCAGATAAGTCATTGATATTGTTGATAACATGTTTTTCCATGTTCCCCGACCAACCAAATCCCATGCATGTGCAATAGGATTCAGAGAGTAAGCCAGCTAAAGCAAAACGTTAACACTACACGCTGTATGTCTGGTGAGATAAATCCTGACGATGTCGTTCCCGATGACGTCATAAGACGTTTCGTCTGGTGCATGCTTTCTTGAATACTTGCGTTGATCTGTAGACGAGGAAGCCATAACAGATACTGATTGAATGTCACATAACTTGACAAATATACGAAGGCAATAAGGCAGTTAACAAAACCTCACAAATCTGCGATTTTACTTTTCAGACTTACGTTATTCACACGTCCAGGGATGTTCTGATTATTACCGAATTTCAGTTAAAAGTAAAACATCATGTGATCAATACGTTTCTGCACGTTTTTATACCATTTTGACTAAATTTTGCTTCTATAAATAAATATAAAATAAATTTTTACTCTAACCAGGTGCACTCTTTCTTTTTCGTGTGATTTATATAAGCAAGAATAATAATGACAGAAGGTCCAGTTCTCCTAAATTTTCTAAATATACACAATAGAAGTCAACATTAAAGATTCATCTATACTGGTTTTCAGCCAGTTTTTAACCCATTTCATCTATAATTTATCAAACTATAATCTTTTTTGTATCTTTATGACAAATTTTGCTCCTGGCGGTTGTAAGGCTGTACTGACTACGACCGATAGAAAATGCATTTCATTTTTTTTTTGACAAAGACGTTGCTATGACTTTTTAAATCGAAGATTTCTGTTGAATGTATTTATCTCTTACACAATATGATTAAATCGGTAATTTATCTATGTTTACACAGCTGACTAAATTTTAAATCATTCTACAGTCTATCAAATTTTTACAGCTTTTTTTTTTCTCTCTCTGGTTGTAAGGAAGTATCTTTAACTAACTCTATTAATATCGTCGGACGTTCTCGAAACAGAAAACACAACAATAAATGTCTTGTGCATCAGCACGAACCGTGCTCACAACCGTAGTAAATTTTAAATTTGTTAAATAGGGCCTATTTGGAGTAAAAAAAAGTCGTAATTACAGGAAAGATAAATTGATTGATTGATTGAATGGTGTTTTAGGCCACTTTCAACATTATTTCAGTCATATCATTGCGACGGCTCACATATTATTCATGTGTGTCCTGCGTTTCACCAATAATGGTGTCCGTGGTTGTAAGGTGGAGCGTCGGCCTCGTAATCAAAAGGTCCTGAGTTCGATATCCGGGAGCGGATGTCAACTTTGGGAGTGTTCATTGGCCGACACATTCGGTGCGAGTACTGATGTGGTTTCCAGGAAGCAGAATCGAGAGAGATTAGTATAATTTGTAAGAACTTGTTTCTCAATCGATGTAAAATAAATATGTTTACACTAATGGGCTAGGGCTCTGAAGTATCTTGCCCAAGGACACTCCCACGAAAAACCCATTGATTCCATGGAGGTTTGAACCCAGGGCTTCTAGGAAACGATTTCTACACTTAGCCACAAGATGTCGACAGCCTACAGGTTCATATCGAAAAGTCGTTAAAAAAAATAAGGAATAACGTTTAATCAAATTGATTCACAGTCGTAGGTAATTATTTGAATAAATGAAGAAATGGCCCGAAAGCTAAACATTTAAGTATTAAATCAAGTCAGTGCTTTGCACGTATTGAGAGAAGATTCCGTCAAAATACCCTGAAGTTCTATTCCTTTCAAACAAGAAAGCATATTACATGTACTCGAAGAGTGAAACCACGAATTCATTGATTTCGAATTCGTAAAGCAGATAAACTCGAAATTTACTCTTTACTTGGGGACGGAATTGAATTAGCCTCTTGAATCCAAAAGTAGATATTGGACATGAGATAGTAGCGTGTGGCAGTAGCAGAGGAGGGTTTTATAGCCCGCAACTAATGTCGTAGTGCTATTGACATACCAGTTAATTTAAAATGTTTTGCTGCCGCCAACACTGGATTAGAAAAAGTGGTATTTTTTCATTGTTCGAATAATTGTTACACTGTAGGAAATTTGTGTGTGTTGCTGAGCCAGTTTTAATTCCGAAAATAGTCATCCTTGCCTTACTAGCGGATAGTGAAATACTTTGTTTACCGCACAAATACGAAAAAAAAAAAAACCTCACCAGTTTTTTTGGGGAAAGGCATATGCAACATTGTCGTTTCTTAAATAACTCGAAAGACCGTTTGGTGGAAAAAATGGAACTAATTAAGTGATGCTATACAATGCATATGGATACTCTAATAATCATATGTATAACCAGCAATGCTGTCTCGAGGAAAGTATTGTTCTCATTAATGGTATATTCTCAAATATTAAAGTTATAACCGTAAAGTTTCAAATACGGAGATAATACGAAATCTAAAATTACTAAAAACTATTAAATTTCTTTCCTCTTGCCGTATATTTTGAGTCACTATAGACAACAGTAGTCATGTCTAAAATATAAATCAGCTATACATACGTCTCAAAAGATCCTTTATTTCTGCGCTTTGGGAAAATGCGGTTTAATGCATCTCCGTAGAGCATTACACCATGCAAGCCATCTCATAATTATGATTCCATAAAATCCAGTAAGTCTAACAACCAGGTAAAATGGTGCTTGGACATACAGAAAATAAACAAAAACTAAAATGTATATTACTGGTACAAATTCTACTGCAAAAATATTGCTATATTGGACTTAAATTATTCTGTTTTTCATATATTATGCCAAAAAACAACCTTAACCTATCCATTTGTCGTAACTTTTGACTAAAAAAAAACTATTGTGCATAATTATTTTCGATACAGTAGTGTGAAGGTTAATACACCTATCTGTTTGTTACAGGTCGTCCTTTCCTTAAGAGAACACTATCAGTCTGTTTAAGGAGCAATTAGCTTGGGAACATACCTGTTTCTGAAATCCTAATCAACTGGATGACGTTTTGATAGATGTTTCGGTGGAAGAACGACACTAATGGAGACTGCTACAGAATTACGGGCCTGAGAAACAGTTCAACAGCTTGTAGTAAATGGCAAATAGTGCTGATATTTGACATACTGGATAAAGTAGAACTAAGAGTTAATAAGAACTTGTAACGGCATTCGGTATGCCATTGTTTATGTGATGAAACAATACTTATTAAAGTAATAAATCAAGTCTGAACTACTTTTTTGACTTCTTGAGACTACGTCATGCTTAATTTCAGTATGGATACATCGCAGGAGATCGACATTTTTGAATATTTAAACATGTGGATAAATGCTTCTTCAATCTCATTGAATGCATCAAATGATTCCTTTATCAAAGAGGACATGTATACAGTTCCGATAGGTCTAGTTATACTATTGGCGGTGTTGTATGGATCTATCTCGTTGATAGCAGTGATTGGCAACGGTTTACTGATCTTTGTCATCCTTAAAGACAGAAGAATGCAAACTGTAACTAATATATTCATCGCGAATCTTGCTCTTGCTGATATCATCATTGGATTGTTTACGACGCCTTTTCAGTTTCAGCCGGCCCTTCATCAACGGTGGGACTTGCCTCATTTTCTTTGTAGTATTGCACCATTTTTCAAAATCTTGTCAGTCAGCGTTAGTGTGTTAACATTAACCATTATTTCGTTTGATCGCTATATAGCAGTGATGTATCCACTTAAAGCTGGATTTTCGAAAAGGTATGCTGTGCTCTGGTTGGTATTGATTTGGGGCATTGGAATCGGCTCGAGCTTTCCCGAGGGTTTTTACTACCGTGTGGGCCAGGTGAAAGATGGTGTGTTTGGCTGGAAGCCATTTTGTATGCCTCACTGGCCTACGGAAAGCTTCGGAAAATACTATCATATATATCTTGTCCAAGTTCAATACTTATTACCGTTGATTATCATTAGTTTTTCATATGTTCGAATAGTGCTTAGAATATGGGGGACAAAGACACTGGCTGGTAACACTCAAGAACGGGACAACGTCAGACAGAGGAATAAGAGAAAGGTAGGTATCTAATACATGTTTGTAGTATTCTTATCTTTGATAATCCTTTGTGGAGATTATCATGTAAATTTTCTACGAACTACATTGCCAGCCAAAATTGGTTTTAAAAAGTAAAAGTACATCGATCGGTAGTGGTTGTTGCTTTTTCATTTCATTTTTCTGATGAAATAAGTATAGCGATGTCATAAGAATCTTAGAAAGATAACTGTTACTTCCGTCGACAAACTTCAATTCTTATGTTTAGCAGCCATTTATCAGCATATCCTTTAAAGCTGTAAACTGACTTTTTAAACTGAGACGATCAAAACAAATTACACGAGAAATTGCACAATAAATTGTTGCAACTGTCGACTTGCCTTATTTGGAAAATAATTGAGATTAATTTCCAGAACTCTGAACCTATTGTACTGAAACCCTTAACCCTTTCAGCGCCATAGGCGAAAACAGGAACTTTTGCGGATGGCATAGATCAAGATCAGACTGCACAGAACGTGCAGTCTGATCTTTGATCTATACCATCCGCTTGTTTAGTCAAGCCTATACGATAAAAATCTTTCTGAGCTTAAGTGGATTGTATTTTCAGCTGTCAATAGGAGTCGAGTTTATTTATTTGGCGCCGAAAGAGTTAATGGAAACCTTTATTACTGTTGAATTAGTACACTACTTTTAACTGTTGCAATAAAACAAAATGTTGCCTGAGATTTTCCTTCGTTAACCCTTTAAAAAGCTTAGATTCGTCCAAATTCAAAGCGGTTGCAAAAGACAAATCGAACGTAGCTAAAATGATATGATTTGTCTAAAAAATAGGACACAAAATATTGTGAGAAAGGGAGAAAATGCTGGCAACCGGCATTTTATTCTTTTCCAACATTTTTTCTTTATTTCAAAAGCCTCCTTTCTCAGGGTCGTTAAGGCTCGGGATCGTGTAATAAGGGGTTAAATTTCACCAAAACGCTGACGTAAAATCTTAACGGATATAATAGCAGCAAGTGTAGATGAATTTACACATAACAGAACACTTCTGTAATATTTCAGCCGTAATCTCTCTCCTGATAAAGGTCATAGGTCAAAATCTTTTATTGTATGTAGGATATGAAAGGAGCATTTAACCACATTTTGACCCAAAAAATCTTTTCGAGGGTAGAAAATTGATATTTTAATAGAAAAAAGTCGTAAGGAGGCGTCTGTTCACCCTAGATTTGGGAAAATATACTGAAAAAAAAAATGCCGACGGTGGGGCTCGCACCCATGACCTTCAAAACCAGAAACTTTGCATCGACCACTGCACTCTCGAGACAACTGATAGATCTACATGTTTCAGTAACGACGATAAAAAAATCTCTGTAAGCCTTTGTGTTCATGGATTTTTATGTGTGTTTTACTTTCAACGTCAGTTTTGCACTCGAATGAAATTTAGCCGGTTTCGTTAAGATTGTCTGAAATCCTTGCAAAAACACCTGGTTTAATCCTCCTTTAAAATGTAATTTTCCAAAGGAATTATTTTTCATTGTGATATTTTACATGTTTTATTCTCATGTCTTATAATATTTTTTCATTTATATGTGTGTATTAAAAGAGCGATATGAGCTCTACATAAAACTTACATAAAACTTACATATCCACCAGTGTCACTCAGCTTGTTACCTTAACCCTTTACCACACAATGCCGACTTTTAATGACCTTGAGAAAGAATAGTTTTGAAAACATTGTGGGAAAATGAGAAAAATGCTGGTAACCTGCATTTTCTCTTTTTCCCACATTTTTTTTCTACCCTATCAAGGGCAACTACCACAATTTTAGCCACATTTAATTTGGCGTCTGCACATGCTTTGAGTTTGGACAGGTTTGAAAATTTGTCGCGTGATTTATACAAGCAAAACTCCTTAAGGTAGGTGTTTTGCCCCACTTTACATTACATGTGTAATTAAGGATCTTATTTCGTTTGACTACTGTAATCGTTATCTGTTATCGTTATCTGTTATTCAACCGTGCAATGGTGCGAATATATAGAGAATACGTACATAGTGTTGTCGTAGATCAAAAATATCTAACGAGGTTGGGAGAATTGATAATTGTCAAGCCTTGGCGAGACAATTATCAATTCTCACAACCGAGTTAGATATTTTTGATCTACGACAACACTATGTACGTATTGTATTTATCTTTTAACCTATGATTTGTACTCATTGTGAAAAGATGTGAAAAATGTTGCTGATAAATACATTTTAAAAGTTTTAAAAGTTTATTTATGTCGGAACTCCCATTTTAAAATTGCATTGCCCACATACATAGTACTTTGTCGTAGTAATTAAACGTCCCAAAATTGCGATTAAGATCGCTTGGGATTATTTTATTTGAGAAGACGCGGTAAACGAGCATTCAAATGACGTCACGGGCAGGAATTACGTAGGCAGATCATCGGAAAGTAGCGCGCGTGCCATGACATTGTTCTTTTTTCGCGGGCTTTTTGTAGTAATCGTTACTATTTTTGGAACGCATTTCATTCATAAATGGTGATGGGGGCGGAGTCACTGGAACTTACTGTTCTATAAATATCCGTGGTATATCAAAAATCTATAAATATCCGTCGTATATTAAATAAAAAAAAAACGCATGGGTGTTATTGCATGGATATCCGGTTAGTTGAAAGATAAACTTGTTTAAACTATAGTTGTGCGGGAAAGACGCCAATAGCTTGGAAAGAATGTTGTGAGAAGTATTGGTGAAGAAACTCCAGTAAAGCGTGAATAGTTGCACTCATCGCCGCGATATAGCTGAAATAATGTTGATAACTGTGTTAAGCACAATCCAGTTAAACAAACAAAGGAACAAGCACAGAAATAAGGTTTAGATGAGCTTACTTCACCATGAGATCTGGTGTGTCAGGCTGACGGTCCGTATACTACTATCTTCTACGTAGTGGGACTAATTGTATAAAGAATGGCTCGAGGTATAGCAACAATGGGCACACCCTTGAAAACAGTGTAACAGCATACTTTAAACCTCGTGCGATGTTGGAAGTTTGTGCACATGTACCGATATTTTGATGTATGCAGGTTTGGCGTGATACAGTGCTCATAAAATAACATTCTGCAGCACATAATACGATGTTCTGCTCTCTTACAGTATTAATTTATGGTTTTGTGACGTATCACACGAAAGGAAGACTATGGCAATTTCAGAAACTTTTAGGGAAATAGAATGCAGTCCTACCTCGAATCAATACTCTCTGATATTGTGGGCGATAATTTGCTAAAATTCTCTTTTACGAAATAAAAATGGAAAGACTATAACTTCTTCATATCCCCGCCCGTTCCAGACCCACGTTGCAAACTCTTCTAAACGTTTTTTTTTTTCAAGGTTTTAAGTAATACTGTGGTGCACGTGGAAATGTCGATGGAGCAACGGACAGTTAGTTTTTTGTAAGTGGTCATATGATGCAGAAACCATTTAGAAAATTTGGTGTACTTTTCGAATCTGACAACTATCAACAATATCTCAGTGATGTCGCTACAGCAAGTCTACCTTTCCATGCTCTTCTTGAATTCCTCTTCCAGTACAATATTCTCTCCAAATTACTGGTTGTTTTTCCACATTACCATCGCCGAAACACTTACAAGCAGTGAGAGAGCAATTAACATGCCATCATCAATCCCCTGAAAGAAATTGACCGAGCTTGGGAATCGAACCTGCGACCACCTAGTTTCAAGCCCTGTACGTTATCGACTTAAACACAGGCCCCGGCTCCTGTTTGTTGGGCGTAAATCATTACCTGTTATGGACTATCTAAAAATCTAGCAAAATTTGGTGAGGATAATGCACAAATATGTGAGCCATGCTCTGGCAAAGGGGGTTTAATGTATGTTCATGATACATTATACCAAGCAGGTCATCACATAATTATGGATTCATAAAGTCCGTTTTGTAGAACAACTGGCCCAATCATGAGGTACACTAGTCCTATGCATATAGAAAATTGACCAATTGCAAAAAGTATCAACCCATGTCAGCCTGCATGAACTGCCCGAGCTGACATGGGTCGGTACTTTTTGTAGATGTATTGAGACCCCCTTTTCACAGAGTATGGCTCTTATTTATGGTTGCTGTCTAGTGATGTGATGGCGAAAGTAGGAAATATATGATATTTTCTGGAACCTGAAAAACCCAGTAAGTGCAGTTTTAATGCTGTCTCAACCTGGGTGTATCACAAAATATCGGACAGTAATGATAATGAATATAGTGCAAGTTCTTTGAATGCAAATCTCTATGTCGTTCGTAACAAAAGTTGTCCAGAGCATTCGACGGGTTATCAAAAAGACAACGGAAAATGCTATCTATCCCCAAGAGAATACAATGGCTTCTGGCTACCAGGATACATAAGTATAATTTTTGCAATACGAGTCGACTTAAATGTCAGCTAATGCAGTTTGAAGCAGCCGCGAGCATTTATTTTCCTGTTTTGAATGTAGTCAACACTTCAAAAGATAAGTTTGTGTCATGATCCCCGAAAGCATTGACTGGTTCTGAAATAAAATTTCAGGGATGTAGCAACATTCCGAGAGCAATTCTATCGAAGCATTTCGAAGAAAACATCTTCAAATGTAATCTGATATACAGTAAAGGGAAACATCTTGCAATAATCATCTTGTCAACGTAAAAGATATTACACCAAAGAACAACATTTTCCCATTAAGTGAATTGCTTTATCCCTCTACTTCGACCTAAAATATGAAAACATTCGTAACGAATAGAAACTCAAAAACAAACATTGTATGTATGGCAGACAAAAATCACGCTTTTCTTGATTGAAAGAGATGTTCAACGAATCAAATTTCTCCGTTGCCACTGCCCAAGTATGTAGTCTCCAAATGGAGAATCGGGATGCGCAGAATATTTACAGGACAAGTATTGTGTCTTGTGTTTCACATCACAAAATGTGGGTTGTAGCAAATGGCTAAATCTCAACTGTTCATAATTAAGAAATTCGGAAATGTTTAAGGACGCAAAACTGCTGCTAAAATCACACGAAATGAACCGGTATGGCTCATAAAGAATTTTGACGATCGATGATTGAAGACGTAAAATGAAAAGAAAGACAAACCGAGTAAAGATCCAGTGACGTGCCGACATTATAATTTGCAAACAAACATATTTATCTAAGTAAAACCTTTAGAATTAGACATAAACTTAACCATCAACATGATTTAAATGTAAGGAAAAACACACTCTTGTTTGTTCCTTTGCCACAATAAACGGTAAGACATTTTAGGTCATACAGGTACGTATATACATACACTTTGACGGATCCGGGGGTTACAATGCCTTTAAGCAAAACTTAAAGCCTACTCTTGTCAGTGTTTCAAAAAGGAGTGCATTGTTCTATACCGCCACCAAAATGTCTAGCCGCGATTTTAACGCTATCGTCAGGACCATTAATATAGTTCCACGCCAGTTAATTCTAATATGTAACAAAGCAGAAAATTTAACTACATTTTGATGAATTGTGAAAAAAGCTTCATCACAAATTTGATGTTCGGTAAAAACCGATCATGTTTTTGTTGTTGTTGTTGAGACGCACCTTCTCAACTTGACTCATGCTTTGCCAACAACAGTTTGGGCTATCTTGGGAGACAATTTGAATTTGTAAATTCAGTTGTTTAAAAATACATCTAATTGACAAATAAGTTTAGGAGACTTGCTGTTTAACATTATTTAGATTAGGCCCTTAACAATGTAATAGAAATTATGTGCAAAGCCTGCTAAAAAATCTGGACAAAGCCCGGTATTTGTCTTTAAGGACTATTTCGGCAAGAATACAAAATACCAAAACATCAACTTATGCGTGGGTGAAGATCCAGTAACAGACAACATGTTCTGTGAGGTCCGACATTGATCTACACTGTACACAATGTCTATAAAAAAAGAAGAAAAAAAGAAAAAACGGACTGTTTCCAAAAGCAGATCATAGGTATGCTGTCCATATGGACAAGATGTCAATGAATCCTTACTCCTGTGTTGTTCCTGCATGGTCACAGGGGACAAACACGGTTCTGTCCAATTGTCAGTCAACTATTTACCGAATTACTGGGGCAAAGAAACCAATTTGTATAACAGCCACTGAAATCTGGGGGAACATAAGAAAAATTATTTTTATAAATAAAACTGAGCATAAAAGCGGAATCGCCACTTTCAGTATCATGTGATGTAGCATTTTCCTAACTATTCTATGCTTAGTTTTTGTTTTTTCCTATCACAGAGGTGGTTCAATTCGCAGAGTATTTTAAACCTTAAGCTGCTAATCGCAACCCACTGACCTTTTGCGGACAGTGCAGATCAAGATCAGACTGCACAGAACGTGCAGTCTGATCTTTGATCTACACTGTCCGATACAGTATTTTCTTTCCGGTGAAATCAGCTTTGAAACCGCAATGTTTAGGCTTTTAGTGTTGAGTAGAAACTTGTGTTTCATTTATTCAGCAGCTTAAGTGTTAAAATTGGTCATAGATTTTGTGCATTCTTCCGAAATCGAATAGTGTCATATCTCGGAGCCATTACACCGATCTACATGGAAGGTGAACGGCGTCCGTATTCACCAACCATTCTCAAAAATATTCTTAGTCTTATTCTCCAAAATTTTTTAATTCGAAAGTAACACAATTTCTGATTGTCTACATTAAACGGACCTGATTTCTTAGTTGAGTAAGACGTACACAAGGACAAAAGGTTTACAAATTCATTAAATCAATTTTCGAGAGATTTCCCGGTAATGTGTGGAGAAAAGCCTAATGAGTACAAATAAAAAGGCAAACTGCGATTTCACATTTGGCGTTTATCGCACAGAGGAGATATTGGTATTGTATTAGTTACGTTCTCTTTCCCTGATCATACACTGGCCAAACCAATGATGTTATAATTCAAATAATACTGAGTGCAATATTTGAATATGAATTAGGAATTATCGATAAAAACATTAGAGTAAAACAGACAGTGTACCATCTGGAAATGTCCACTATAAAATAATCAAGTAGTACTTCATAGATCATGTAGATTGGTTACCTCCCCTGACACAGCAAGCGTGTAGGATCGGTGCAGGCTACGAAAAACGGGCAGTATTCTGCCCGTCTATTTTTAGAACAGCGATATCACGAGACTTAAGAGATTCAGGGGAGATCACTCTCGCTTCCTGTACATTAGATTTTTCGAATTTTTGACTGCTGAAATAAGTGAATTACATACATGGCATCACCTTTTAATATTAATTTTTTGCTAAAATCATTTAAGTTTCGATTACTAATTTCAAATTATGCAAACAATCCGCTATGTTAGATATACTGCCAAAGTCGAGATGTGTAAGATGCTCTGATTGGCTATCCAATGATATTTACCCAACCCAATGAAAACTAGTATCACAATAGCCTGTACCAGTTGTAGTATGTATATCTACAACAGGGACCAGTTTATAGAACATGATGCACCTGGCTAATAAATCTCTTACTTATGAATAGTTAATCATTTCTGCGCCGTAGGCGAAAAACACGGACACTTTTTCGAGTGGCACAGAGCAAAATTAGACTGCACAGAATGTACAGTCTGATCCCAAATCTATACCGTTCTCTTGTTTCGCCAAACTCATAAGATTAAAGTCTAAGTGTCAGTGGATTGTATTTTTAGCAGTCGACAAAGGTCCAACTTATATATTTTGTGCGGAAAGGGTTAATGA
Organism: Tridacna gigas; assembly: GCA_945859785.2. Taxonomy (NCBI): domain Eukaryota; kingdom Metazoa; phylum Mollusca; class Bivalvia; order Cardiida; family Cardiidae; genus Tridacna; species Tridacna gigas. Next base: position 41,003,488 of record OX244030.2, on the reverse strand, counting down.
ATAATTTCGTTGTCTCCATAATGACACCTTGTGGAACCTTTGACCAATAAGCCCATGAAAAAAAAAAATGTATGAAAAGATTTTCTTGGTCTTATTTTTTGTGATAACCAAATAATTTCAGCGGGAAAAAATCCATGATTAATTTTATCGTCAGGGCTACATCTAGACTCAATGTTAACGTGTTTTTAATTGGAACACGAGATTTTATTGTGTAATAAGTCTTCGATTTAGCTAATGCATATAGACGAAATAGATACTTGGCCTTGGCTATGAATAGAGTCTAAACCTGGGTCGGCCGATGATAAAGGGAATAGTTCAAATTCCGCTTTTAATCTCCCTTTGCCTGATTAGATTTAAATGATTACTGTACCGACTGCTTTTAGATCTATCGGAATCTTTTACAAATCGGGGGAAAGAAAAATATTCCAAGGAAAGGAACATTTTACTTTTTTGTGGATTTAAAAAATATTGTGAGAAAATTAGCAATATTCTTTTAAAATGCAATTTCTCCTCCACTTTTGATGTTTTTTAAAAACTGTTTCCTCCTATGACGTTCGTAGTCGCATTTTTGCTGTAAAGGGTCAAACGAACTCTTTAATTCTTAACAGTAAAGAAATTTCAGGTTTGATGAATCCGTAAAGCAGTAACTACCAACGTGTCTGCAGCTCTTTGATTGTTCTTGCCAGCATGCTATGCTAATTCTTTCACATGAAAAATACCGGACAGTATGTCTCATATTACTGGGAAATTGCTCTGATTCAGTTGAGTTGATCACCTATCAATTCTAATGTAATCTTTAACCAAACCACCCGGTGTTTAAAAGACCCTTGTTTAACATCGTTGGAAAATGAGAAAATGCTTTTGACCTATTATTTTCTTCCTTTTCTCACACTCTTTTCTACTCTCTCACAGAAAGTCACTTCGTTTGAGCCACATTTACTCCGTCACTGGCAAATGCTTTTAATGTTGACGAGCTTAAATATTGTCTTCTTGCAAAGACTTAAGCCTATTATTGACGTAGTTCAACTGTCCTTGTGCTACTATCAAAGTTTAGTGTAATCCTTCAAGGTTAAAATAATTGTGCATTGTGTGTCATTTTCTTCCAGCAGTTTTTGTCCAAATTAGCCCTCTATTTCTAGAAATTATTACTAGAAACTCTTTGTCTCTTTTTGTTAAAAAGAAAAATACATGCCTGTCATCATACCATTCTTTTTCCAGTTGATCAGTAGCAAACTACTTACACTTACGTGAAACAACTTGGTACTTAACTTGAAACCTCGCCAATGTCTGGTAAGAAACTAAAGTTCTTGAGACTAATTCCTTTTGACTCAATTCTCGTGACGTGAAAGTTTGTCACAATGGAACTTTTCTTTTCATAGAGAAAGAATCTCATTCAAACAGACCTGAGACGAAATTTGTTTCAGTTGGTCAATTTTCTGCATTTCAAGTTCTCCTCTTGATTCAGTTGGTTGTTAGACAAAATTGATTTTTTACATCAAGAATTATATGATGACTTGTTTAGTGTAACGGATCACGAAGGTGCAATATTTCCCCTCGTTCCCAGACTGCTACTAAAACGAAGTTTAGGGAACAACAAAGGTGTAATATTCCGCTTGTTTAAGTATTTGGCATCTTCGCCAAGGATTGCAAAAAGTCATTAAACTCACCTATCTCATGTTCAAGGAAACTAATCGACAGTCCTTGAAAAATATGTGTCATTCTGTCATTTGGATTTGGAAAAAAAAAATTTTTTCTTGCAATCGTCTTGATTTATCAACCGCTCATATATGAACACATATTTATCAGAAGAGATGTGTCGAGAGCATTCCTCCATTTCATGTTACTAAAAGCATGCCTGCTTCAACCGATATTTCAAGTTATTTTTCAATTAGTTAAAACTTCCCAAACTGTTCCATTGGTGCATGCAGTATTCATGTACATTTTGCTTTTGCAAAATAGGTGGTTCATGCGTATCAATTCAATTTGATGTTCATTACTTTGTGTTGCCATACGATTCCTTGATATATTCGCAATACAAAATTGATGGCTAAACTCTGTTTTGACGAGATTGAATACGAGAATATCAAATTTTCTTCGCAGGTTTGAGTTTCTTGCTAAATTTAAGACTACCGTTTGCTTCTAGTAATAACGAATACTCTCACCCTATCCTAGAGGAGAAAAAAAAAATCGTTTTTTAACCTATCATTATGTCAATCATTTTATTCTCTTTATCGTTATCTCTGTCGCATCGTCGAAAAGCGTTCTTTCAAATAAAAAACTGACAGGCACTTTTATCGTTTAGACATACATCAGCCCAAAATCTGTCCATGAAGTCTGATCTTTGTCTGGTCTACACAATAACAATTTAATTTCTGAAGCATTTTGATTTTTTTTGTTGACATATATTATATTGGTGTTTTTTATGTGTGTTTTTTGTTTTTTAAGAAAATTATTTCAATAGAATAAAGTTCATGCTTGTTTCACAAAAACAGGAAATGATGCATGCGCTGTTGGAATGAATCATGGTAACAAAGAAAGAAATAATGACCAAAGGGTCGAAAGTTCGACTTCTGGTATTAGGTTCATGGCGGAATGAAAATAATTAAAGGTGCTGCATTCCATGAGAAGAAACTCGACCTTTAGAGCAGACCTAAATTACATGTTACAGACAGAAGATGCCAGACCTTGAAGCTAATGCAATTTAACTTGGAGACAAGGTTTCAAGGTTGACAAGAAAATAACAAGTTTTTCCTTCATTTGAAGTTGGTCTGTATTTGGTCTTTTACAATATAGCTCCCCACTGAACTGTCACAGAAATCAGTTTTCTATATAGGAACGAATTCATGCCTGTTCTATTGCCACATTGTGCTCTTATTCTCCAAGAAGAGTTCTTTTCATAATCTTTAGACTACATCATATGCCAAACTCTCTATTTGTTTAAGTACAACCGACATCGTATTGCCCGCGTTCACCTCGGTAGATAAATGAGAAAAAGAAGCATCATTATAAGCATTAAGTGTAATGATTCATGCACCATTAAAAGAAAAAGGGTCTCTCAAACGTTTCTGACGGCAAGACTGATTTACCAAATACTTCAATCACTTCGTATTTCAATTACTGTCCACTATCCATTCGATCATAATATGTCAAGTTCTTAAAAATAAATACAAACAAGCCTGAACTAACCAGTTCAGAACCAATAAACCTATTTAACGTTAACAGTCGTATCATAAAAAAAAAACATGTTTAGTGTCGTCCTCAAAATATAATTTGGGGGACCGCCTGGTTTCTTTTCCCTGTTTCACGATTACTCTCAGGGTTCGTCTGACCATAGGCATAGTCGAGATGTGTATTTCCTGGCCCATGGAAATGGATTTGTTTTCAAACTGTGTTATAGCTTCTAAGAGCACAAAAACGTTATGGAGCCTCCATTCGTTTAGTGACAGCGGAAACATATTGTAAAGCAATAGATAAAAATGTGTAGCCTATCACAAAGATCACGTAACTAACCATAAAAAAGTGAAAGGTACCACCATTCTCTGTAGCAATAGTGCTGTTTCTATTACCGTTTTTTTTTTAAATGGATCAGGAAGTTATTTTGCAGTCATTACTTCCTCCAAGAGCACTCTTATAATAAAATATCCACTTACATATACTCGCATGTACTCTCCGTTGCAATCAGTGGCTTGGCTGACCATTGGAGCAAATGGTTTCTATAGTGTTGATTGAAAAAAAAGTATTTGAAACACGATCTTATTAAAAAAGAAACCATATTTGCCAAAATCCGCAATCAATATCTCTTCATGTTAAATCATATTCTTCCTTTTTGCATTTATTTTTCAGGATCAAAGAATCGCTAATACATAAAATATCGTTTGCCACCAGCATTGGCTGTCGTGATTTACGAAAGTTTAGTTTGCTATCGTGCATTAACAATTGTGTAATGAATAAAACCATCATGAATTCTTTGCTAAATATTTGAAATTAGTATAGTAAGGTCGTAGTCCCGTGAACAACCAAACTCCTACGCAAACAGAATAGGCAGTTCATTTTATGCATTCTGATCTTGATTTACACTCTCTTGAAAAGTACAGGCATTCGTCCGGTTAGGGGAGATGGTTTATCAAGCATTACCTGGCTTTTCAGAAGAACTCCTATTCAGTTCCCCTTACTGACCTAAAAAGTAAACTCTGTCACTATTCTCTCCCGCATTACTTATGTAATTGGACAAAGCAATTCTTTTCTGGGGCCGCATAATCAAATTTGAAAAATTACCATCTATATACAGCTACATGTAATCATATTGCAATCAGTGACTTCACTGACATTGGTGGAAATTCTCTACTCATTAGTTGTACGACTGTTCAGGAAATGTCCTCAATTGTTTGCTCTTTCTTCAAATTGTTGTCTTTTGTTTTTCATTCTTTAGTCAACTTTGATGTTCTCCCATCGTTTGTTTTCATTGTGCAAGCTTTTGTATTTCCTCTCAAACCATTCAGAACATCGGACTACTGCGGTGAAGATTTACATTTGAAATCAAAGGTGCTTAAGTCATATCTCTTTCAAGGTAGTTTTTTTTTTTGTTGTTGTTCCAGGTACAAAATTTAATATTTGTTTCAGAGAGGGGTGTGTAGATTTTAAATAAACTATCCTACACCTTTCACAAATAGGCAAGTTTTTCTTCATCTGTAGTTGGAAAGCTAACTGTATATCTATGAATCTCGAGTTTAGTATTACAGACCTCTACGCTTCCCAGATTAGATTTCCTTGTGTATCTTGCACCAATATTCAAACGCCAGAAACCTCGAATATGCACATTTTTCTTTGACCAGTAAACACGCAGTCTTTTAGAATACCAAATGCGGTTTTTTCTTATCTTAAAAATGTATGAGTAGGTAGGACTTTGCAATTGGATAGAAGTATGATTTTTCCCCCTCATCCCCTCGATATGTCTCTAAAATAGACAGGAAATAAAACTCCATTGAGCGCCCATGGGAGACGTTGTTCAGAACTAGCAATTTCCCCATTGTCAGACATTGTACTAGCCTTTCAGACGGTGATAATTCTAATTACTCCGTATCATGCTCTCCTTAGAATCGTGGTCTGCTATCGATCTTTGCCATGTATCTGTTTATCGTTTTCGGTTATTATTATTTTTGACAAAGTAACGTCGTAATAATAGAAAAGGAAAACAATGGACAGATTGGAACCCGGCTAGCTAGTAGTGTACATGTTGATACGAGATCAAGGGTCGTAATCATCAATTAAAAAAAAAAATCTTCTATTTTTAGTTCTAAATGACGAAAGTCACACATTTTCAGACAGTCAGAAATTGTGTGTGTTCCTTCGATGATTTTGAAAACAAAATCTTGTGAATTAGATTTACAGTGTATTTAAATGGTTTGTTGGAGCGGTAAAATGCTATATGTTTCACGTAGTGTTATCTTCAATAGACATTTTCCCCCCAAAAATCACCCGATCCCTGAATTGATCCCTATCATGCAAGATTTAATCATTCAACGTAATAAATTATTATTTGCAGGTTTTAATGCAACGTTTCAGGTTTAGATCGAATAACTAATAGCGATGTCAAAGTACTAGACGTCATCTGATATGCGTTGCCACAGATGGTTTTATGAAACAAAAGCGTTTTAGAAATATGCTAATGTCCTTCTACGATTAGTAAAGGCCTTTTAATAGAGAAGCTGTGCACATTTGCATGTGGAATATCTAGTTTAAACAACAACGTCAATGCGACAAGTAATTTATTCAATCATCAGCTATTGTTACTTGCGGCTTTTTGATTACGTTACGCTAAATATCTACATGGCGTGGAGAAAAGACATGACAGGAACATGTTCTCATAAATAACTGGTCAAATAAATATTGATCCTACACTGTCGACCTTTGAATTGATACGTCGCAGCTCGCTTGGCCGAACCCAGTTGCTACGTCTGTAACGCGCAGGACTTGAAACCAATGGGTTGCTGGTTCGAATACCCAGCTCAGCCAATTTCTTTTTGAGAAATGATGATAGTCGTTGCGATAGGGCTCATTCCGTTTTCACTGCTGCTCATTTTTTTCGATACTGGTCAGAGAGGTAAGAAGCTAGTTGCTTTGGAAGAATATTGTTTGAAATACTAGTAAAAGAAACTGCAGGGAAAGCATGGATAGGTGCACTTGCCACAGCAATATACCAGAACTGATTCTGAAAACTGCGTCAAACATCATACGAAAAAACAAGCATGTACAAAGCAACTCTTTGGTGTGAAATCATTAACCTCATCTGACTAAGTAACAAATCGCCAACTTGATGCAATGGCTTTATTCCATTTTTTTTTAACACGAATTTTTATTCATTGCTCTATTAGTGCATAAATACAGATGACAACGAAATTTCTACAATCAAATTGTCCATTTGTGTGGGAGAAAGTGGTGTAAGTGTAGAGCACCGGCCTCTCTCACTAGAAGTTTCATAACCAGTTAGATTCCTGGGAAGAAATTATTGAGAGTGCCAAGTTTAAGTTGTTATACTTGTTTTACAATAGCCGTAAATACTGATATGTTTAAACAAAAGTTATGAATGCAAACTTAACAGAAGGACTGTAGGAAGATTCCTTAACTCAACGCCAAATATAATAGTGCGACCCCTTTCGGCAAGTTGGAAAAAGAAAAAAACGCTTTAAGTAAGAAAAGACATTTTTTTTTTTTTATCTCATGGTCTTGATCAAACAAACGGACGGTATAGATTCTAAATCAGACTGCACCTTCTGTGCAGTCTGAGCTTAATCTATGCCGCCCGCAAAAGCCCGAGTTTTAGCTTCTGGTGCTAAAAGGGTATAGTGGAAATTATTTCTTCCAGATATGCGTCAGGTAAAAGAGAGAGAGAAAAAAAAAACTGATATTGCACAAAACCAAAAAAGTTGCAGATATATCAGAAAATAATTCCGATGTCCGGAAATGAATTCACATCAAACAAGATCCTTTGAAAAATGATCTGTGTTTGTGAAACCGTGTATTGCTGCATAGGTAATGGATTAGTCTTTGTTGGGGCATGGTTATGTTTAAAAGCTGACATGCCAAAATACGATATCTGAATGTTGACATAGACCTTAGGATGCCATGGACAACTTTGAGAGGAATGCAGGTATGTATTCTTAAAATAGTATTAAGTTGCAGTATTTGGATTGTTCTTCTTCTTTGGGGTCTTCCTCGGCGTTCAAGTTTAAAAGAGTGTTAAGGAGTCTGGCACCAAGGCAAACTGTCATTTACAAGCTTTTTCTATTGTCTGTACTTTAACTTTAGTACCTGGTTGCAGTACAAAGCCTCTGGATATTATCTTCCATCAAATTATTCCATCCCTATACAAATCCATGTAATGACCTTTTAATTAACTTGTTGTATATCTGATATGGTATTTTCTAACAATATCCCGTACGTCATTTTTGTACATTTACGACTTTTTACGCTTCTGTAGTATTCACCGTTACGAAAACGTTGCCGTAAAAGGAGCATTTGCTGGCAGCTACCAAGTACTTAAACTTACCACTGATTTTTTTTTATTTGCAATCATGTTTTATCATAGCCCGAAAATGACACATTAGTGTATTTTATGCTCTAAATGTAAACGACCGATAGAAATACTCACAACTTTAATACAGTTATTGACCAATGTTATTTTAAACTCCAATTAGGTGAGGGACTAATTGCATTTAAAACCGAATGAGTATGCCCGACACATGCTCCCGATTTGGGCCGCTTAGACATCTAACTTCGAGAGTATAATTATCAAGAAGGAACATGTGCACGACAACAAGCCAAGAACACTGCATGATTGAAAGCATCTACTAGCCGTGAAACGAAAATTTGTATCAAAGAAATGCCCAGAATTTAATTTACAACTGATGTCTTGACGTCCCTAGGAAGGGAGCGTCATACTGAACATATGTGTTCAACTGTCTTGTATGTAAATACGTAGGCAAGTATGAAAATATAATATGGAAGTGTATTTTCATAACGAACGTGACGTGCAATACAACCACATGGAAGCGTTTTGATTATACATCTCCTAATTACTTCAAAGATGTTTCCTTTTTTTTTGGGTCACTTTGTAAAGTGAAATCTGTCAAAATATGTTTTTTTTTTTGTTTTTGTTTAACTTCTTTTTAACATCAGGCAACAAGTTAAATTTGTTAAATGATAGTTCTCTGTCAAACTATTCGTATATACCTGGCATTCTGGGTCCGTTTTCATCAACCATTCTAAATTGCATTCCTAGTCTGATTACATATTAGAAAGTAACACAATTTCTGATTGGCTAGCTAAGCCAGATGTTTTAACCAATTAGAAATTGCGTTACTTTCAACTTTAGAAAAATCCCGCTAGCTCATAAGAGTACGTGTTCGTAGAAATTTCTATATATAATGACAGATAAATATTATCAAGAACGGTCTGTTCACGTTCCATTGATAAGAAATACGATCGATTCAGTAGTAAAAAGGACTCAAAATTTAAAGTTCTAGCAGCAGCCAACAGTAAACAATGAAGGTGATAAAATGAATTTAAATTTATACCATTCAAAGTATAAAAAATATTGTGAAGATGATAATCTGCTAGTGTCCGGTCGGCCAAAGTGTTTGATGCTGGCAGAAAATATGAAGTATAAAACTAGGTAAAAAAAAAAAAAGCTGCCAGGTCGCTTTAACGTTTGTTTACCTTTTCCTGGTTTAAAAAAAACAACTCATTTTTACAGTCCCGATTGAATGTCAATATACTTAACTCTTTGCCAGACGAAAACTTTCTTCTTTTTTTTTTCATACTGAAAGCATTTCTTGAAGACAACTTTACTTTGGCTCAAATTATTGTAGACAGAAAAATACACCATTGGGAAAGAAAATGGCAAAACCTTTTGTATGACAGTTAGCAATGTACATTCGACAGGCTATGGGTTAATCAAACACCTCAAAACTTATCAAAATTTAAATTACTTAAAACAATCTAAGCAAAGCATTTCTAAAGTTCCACTCATCGATTACTAATCTTTTGACTGCTGATATAAGCAATCATAACTGCTGCAAAAATCTCAACTAAGACCAGACTTTACACAGCAAAAGGGGCCAAAATAAAAGATGTTTCCGTAGGACTGCATGCTCGAAGAATCGTTATTGTCACTGTATTTCATTGGTGAATCTCACACTTAGATTAATTGAATAAACAGGCTTAGAGTCTCTCACTAAAACATACTTAACGTCAGTTTAAATTTCTGAAAGTGTGTTTTTATCGTATTAAACCCATCCCAGCGAGATATCTGTTTTCCATTTTTACAAGATAGTATTGACAATGTATTATATCTCATATCGCCACTTTGGCCATTATTCCCAGTTTGCGCTGTAAAATACACATTATTTCTGTTTTAGTATCCTTTTTGGTGAATTTTGCCGACAGAGAAATGGCTTTGTCTATAAAATTTCGAGAGCCAACAGCATTAACGATATTATGAATTCGTGGAGAATATGCCTTACGACCAACCAACGCAATAAATGAATACCTTGAGAAAGTAACCAGAAAACTACGACGCTCAGCTGAAGCACTAAATACAGAGATTAGACTGAGGCGTCTGATATTTGAATATCAATGTGCACCCTTTTCCCAAACGACCGCGTGTTCTAACGATCCCGATGATGAATGTTTGTTGAAAGCATTGTCGTAAAAGATGAAAATGCTGACGAGTTGCGGGAATGAATATGCTAACCCTTAGTTTGCTTACGGCTACATTACCTCTAGTCTTCCGTTGCTCGACTTTGGATTTGTTATCAGGAAATCCGGGAACAATCACTCCCGGCGATGTTGAAATTACCCTAGGCAAGGCACTAAGCCTAGTACTTATCAAACCCTAAAAGGACACAATGATTTATTGTAGAATGCTTTTTGCCGCTTTCAACCACAATTGTGTTGTTAAAAGATCATTTAAAATTTGGGTTTCTGGTCTTCTCTTCTCTTTTCTTTCATTTGCAATGCAGTGCTTGATGAAATTTGGGTAGGTCAGCGAAGAACTTTATGCTGCTTTTACTGTTGCAAACGCGATTTGATTAATTATTTAAAAATTCTCAAGGGATTTCCTGTAAACTCTCGTCAACTTGAAATCAACTTTTTAGTACCATAACAAGGACTTTTGCGGCGATATACATCAAGATCAGACTACACAGAGCGTGCAGTTTGATCTTGGATCTAGACAGCATGCTTGTATATTCAAGCCTCTAAGATGCCAATCTTCTGAGTTTCAGTTGAATGTTTTTTTTTTTTTTTTCAGCCGTCCAAAGAGGTTGAGTGTACATATTTGGTGCCAAAAGAGTTGACCCATATCCTGCTAAATAAAAGAAATGAAAATTTCAACCCAATAGTATAAACCCAAATTTTCCTCTTTTAAAGGTATTTTGCGAGGAAAGATATCTCCTTATCGGACAGTTTGGATCAAAGATCAGACTGCAAGTTCTGTGCAGTCTGATCTTGATCTACGCTGTCTGCAATAGGTCAGTGAGTCGCGCTGTGCAACCTATGAGTTAAATCATTGTCTGACCCAGTAATACTCATTAGAGTAGAAAGATAAAACCCTTAAAGACAGGAACTTGCATCTTTGTTCGAACAAAGCCGAGCAAAAGTAAGTCTTATTCATATGTCACGGATTTCTATTAACTAAGTATTGAGCCCATAAGAAGGATTTCTCTAGCTTTAGAAATGTGCTCGAAATCGGCTTATCGGATTCAGATCGCAAAGGTTTCTGAGCACGAATCACATAAATGTACGTGTCGAACATTCTTGATGGTACATGTATACAAACTGGAACAAACGATGAAGGTTATTTACACATGTTCCTAGTCACATTATCAAATGATGGTCGCTCCGACCTGATAAACGAGTTCTGATAATAAGAAACGAGAGTATTCGCAAACAATCCTCTAGTGCAACAAAACCATCCAGACCTACAGTGTAGCCACGGTTACCTTCAGATTGGTTCTAATTATTCATATGTGAAACACATTTGATATGGAAATGATGTTGAAACACATAAATCTATGGTACCACGTGTATGGAAAAACGTACTGTTAGAAAACAAGGACTAGCACTTTCACTCCTTTAATTAAAAAAAACTTGATAAGAGGATGCGACACACTTCATAAGTTATTTTTGTAATGGATTTTATCCATGTGTATAATTATGTTCGTTAAGAGAAAACGGGCCATCGTTAAAATTAATACTAGACCTAGGTGATTTTCAAAGTAAGGCTTGTCTGGTTGAGGCTTTGATCGAAAAACTTTTAATGGGGAAATTTGGAGTTAAACATTAACAGATATATCCGATAAAATTGAACATGAATTCATTGATATTGTCTTTTTATGAAGGGTTCAGGCGGAATCGGGTAGTTTCTGAACTGTAAAGTCATAATGTTTCAGACTGGCAAAAATAATTTTGTACTTCATGCAGTTGAAATATGTAGATACTGGAAATAAACAATTTCCTTGCCATGCTCGTATTGTACATGTATGTGTATATATGTGAATTGTCCAGAATCATTGGTGTTTTATCTTATTTTAAAAAAAATGCTGGAAACAAAAGCTTAGCTCTTGAACTTTGACTCTGTGGCAATTACATTAAGCTGAATATCGATTTTGTACAGTGAAATTCATCGATCTCTGACATCGTTAAACCAGCAAAGCACCGTAATGTTGTTCAGAGATTCCCTCTATTAAAGTCATATAATCAAGTCGAGAAACCAATGTCAAGTGTGATGTGGTATTGTAATCATTCCATCAAAACAGGTGCTCTGGAAGAATAATGTTAGAGTCATTTAACTGCTGCGCCATGACATTCTGCGTTAGTACATTGTCATCGATTAGAATATATATATATACATGTCTTGACAATAGTTTATCTAGCGCAGATTTATCATGTATATGTCATTTACAGAGCGTAAATCTATGAACTAACCAATAGATCAAACCAATATTTTCAAAGACGAGGCAAGTGTGAATCTACCTAGATACATGGAGGATTTTTTTTTTCGGTGAAAGATCGAAATTCATTTCATGGAGTGAACATTATCGGTAATATTTTCATGAGTGGCGCGGCCACGAGTGAAAATATTACCGATGATGTTCACGTGAATATCATCGGTAATGTTTTCACTCGTGACCGCGCCACTCCTAAAAATATTACCGATAATGTTCACTCCATGAAATAAATTTCGATCTTTCACCGACAAAAAACAAATATTCTATTTATTTCATGCTGATAACCCCTTTTTTGTTGACACTTTCATCAAAATCCAGTATAGTTGTTTCCGGTCATTCCCCGTGGTGTACCCCCCTCACATAACAACGGATTACAAAGTGCGAGAAATATAACGTAAATTACGTCACATTTCTCTCTATTTGAATGATACGCGCTGTTTATCTAGGTAACTAGTGCGCGGGAACTACTGTTTCCACCTTCAATTGAAGAGTAAGAAAGTATGAAATCGGTATTTTCACTGGTCGTAACCATGAAATAACAAACCATAACCTACCATTATTTCTGGATAAACTACCGAAAAGCATGAAATAAAATCAGTATATTCGTTTCTTGGAGGTGACCTTTCGTCCTGATACATCCGCCGAAGAGTCTACGAGCACATCAAACCCTTTTCACAAAGAGAATGTACAGAATAGTCCTAATTAATGTATTTAACGTAAGGGTCAGCCTTCAGCTAAAGATACTGATTTCATGATAGATGGCAATTTGTATCTGTGATAGGCCTAATTAATATTCTCTTAGCTTCATTTTGCCCACTGTTAACAATTTACCTAACGATACCACGTTTTTACAACCCTGGAGATGTAGTTTTGAACAAAAAGCAAAGGCTTTGTGGGAAAAGGAAAATCACGACAGTAAACAATATTTGCTTTTCACATATTATGCTTTCTACCCTTTTTAAGACAAATCCTATCATTTGATCGGCAACTTGTCTGTCTTGAACTTGAATTTGAACAAGTCTGGTGTTTTTTTCGTCTGGTAAAAGGTCAGATATAGAAAGAGACTCTTTCACGTGCTACGTAAGCCCTTGTACTCACCAGTAACACAACGAAAACAAAATTAACTATTGTAGGGTAAATTGTAGATCCGAACTAGACTGTAATTTGGAGTCTGATCTCGATCTTAACTTTCCGCTTTTTAGTGAGGTAGATATTAGTAAAAACCGTGTAACCCTTGACCAAACAATTCCGAGTTAGTCGACCTCAATAAAGTAGGCGTTTGAAAACATTGTGGAAAAAAAGAAAGAAATGCAGGTTACCAGCATTTAAGATCCTTTTCCCGCAATATTTTTATCATCTAATGGACCATTTACTTTCATTTCAGTTGCATCTAATTTCTCATCTACAGACGCTTTCAATTTGGACACGTTTAAAATATTGTCGTCTGGTTACGAGTTAAAAGGGCAATATTTGTGTCTTCGAAAAATCACAAATGTCGAGTACAGTGACTTGATATTCTAGGAGCAAATCTCTTTCAAAGACCGGTACATGGTAATCAACGTACTTACTTCTAAATAACCCCTTTTCGTAACGTCTCAAAATGGCCTTGACATCTACTTCTTTATAGCGATATAAAGAGAATACCTACACGTTTAATTAAGGACGCTCGCATTCCGAATTGATTGACAATGTTAATCCTTATCTTGGTGACCTCCATGTATCAAAGTTGTAAACAGTTGTTTAGAATTAGCTGATCATTTGACGAGTACCGTAAAGATTTTTAAAACAATTTTGCGAGTTGCCGAAAAAACGCAGACCATTACTCTTTTCAGATCGATCATCCTAAATTGAGTTATAACGCTTACTTGGTGAAACTAGCCATCTGTTTGTGAGAGAGAACGTCTCGTGAGTGCGGCCACAGATGTATTATCCAACCCAGTACTTATAGCTTTAGAATAGGCCTATTATGTTCGGTTAGGCCAAACTATTCTATTTGCAAGGTCATTTTTGAAGAAATTGATGCCACTAAAATATTGGACATCGAACATAAGACTGGTCATTCAGCGCTCTAGCATAATTATGTACCAAATGCTTCTCTTACCACACTGAAGGTTAAGATCTGCTTTGTATGTGTAAATATTTAAGTTTGATAGCTTTAGATTGCGGATTATTTTGTTCTGCTGTTACTTAACAAAAACAAGGACGAGCTCGTCTTATATTTAAAAAGTCAGAAGAGTTGGATAGAGATTTTAGTCTGCTACAATGCCATGCACTGTCATAAACCTATAAACCACTGGGCACAACTCTTTGCGTTAGCGGATAACGTGCAGCAATCTCAGACTGCACAGGACCTGTTTTCCTTTCACCAGATTTGAGATACGAACACTGTGCGATCGTTGATATAGCAACACAGGGATCGCACAACTGCCAGCTAACAGTCACGACGTCTGCATACATGTATGTTGCGAATTTGTCTCCGACCTGCGTCCTGGTCCTTGAAAATCGTAAGATCAAATAGACGCATGGCGGATTTGAAATAAGCTTGTGCCACAATCTTTACCCTTAGAAGTACTTCGCCTTTCGCGTTTCACACAAATTATTGCTAATAACAGAGGATTTGAAGTTTCAAAGGTTCAAAATCCTACTTCAAAGGTTTTTCTTTTTTTTTTAAACCAGAACAGTCTTTGAGTGTGGCGTGCGTGAAGATTTACAATCACAGTAGACTAAAACTTCGTTAAGTAGAAGTCAAGATAGACATAAAAGATGGGTCAAAATATTACTAAAGTTCCTGTTATAAAAATGATCACTCAATCAATCAATGAATGTAAACTCTTTACCACACGACACAATTTTAGACTTGTACAAATCAAAAGTATTTGCAGACGACAAATCAAAGATGGCTTAAATGATTATACTTACCTTTAATTGAGAAGAAAAAAAACGCGGAAAAAAGAAGAAAATGCTGGTCACCAACATTTTCTCCTTTTCCCGCAATTTTTTCAAATGCTTTTTTCACATGGTCTTTAAAACTCGGGATTGTGTGGTAAAGGATGAACTCTTTCGCTGCGAACTAAGTGTGACATTTAATCAAAGCCGTACCCTTCACTTTAATTGCAAATAAAGCTTTATCGGTCATAGTTAGAAAAAAAAAAAAAAAAAAAACGGACAGTGCTGATGCAGATTAGACTGCACTGCACGTTTGGTACCGTCTAATTTTGATCCGTTGAGAGGATCTGCGTATTTCATCTACGACAATGAAAAATTGTTCCAAACTATCAACACACTGATCATAGCATGTGATCTATAATTATATGAATGGTCTCGCCATGAAAATTAATGCAACAGAGAAATGATTGCTTTCTGTAGCTCATGATTAGAATTGGTGCTAAATTATTTTACACCGCGTTTCTGCCCACCCAATCCTCTAATTTAGCCAATTTATTTAACTCAGTCATCTTGCCATGTTTGTACAATCAGAATTTCTTTTTATCCTGTAAAGGATTCCTGCTCTGTATGACAAAAGGTGTTTCTATTACCGCTCATTATGATATGCATTCTTCCAGATTGAGTCAATTATTTCTAAATTGTTTGTCATATATTCTTTCCTGCCTTTGGCGATATTACCATTGTTATTATTCCTCGCATAACTTCTCTTTGCCACCAAAAAATAAGCTGTTACAGGAAATTAACAAAAAAAACCGTAGTGTACAGACTGCTTTTGCAACGATTATTTATCGAAAGATCGCGGCACATTACTGTCAAACTCAGAAGGTAAAGCAGCGACGAAAAGTAAATCTCTAACACCATTGGTGGAGTTCGGAAATGTGTTATCCTGGTTCGTAACTCGTAAGAAGTGTAATATACAATCAGTTAGTTTTTGTCAGAAGAGTATATTCTATTCCTGCTGCCTTGTGAACAAGATAATGTATTTTCAGTACTTTGATTTTGTATACCATGTGTTGGGAGCAAGTCAAATACAACATATTCGAAAATTCGTGATAGCTGTCTTGCAAGGAATTTTACTTCTGCAAAAATTAGAAACAGAAGACCTTACCTTATACAGAACCCCTAGTGAGATAAATCAATTTGGTGCTGCTCACAAAGCGAAGAGCTTTTAGTTTAGCTTACTATTATGTTGTAAACTTTCTTTCTTGTATCATTGCTTATTTAAGCATGAGAGGAATGCAGTAAAACCTTAATTATCCTGTAAGATAAAAAGTGTAGAGCTCGCCGATCACGAAATTACGTATTGTAGATTCCATTTCAAGAGTAGCTTCGTTTCTAGGACACATTGTCTAGAAATCAAAGAATACTTTGTCCCTTTACCACACGATCCCGGGTTTTAACGATCCTGAGGAAGAAGGCTTTTGAAAACATTTGTGGAAAGGGAAAATTTACTGGTAACCAGCATTTTCTCGTTTTCCCAAAATATTTTCCAACCTTTAATACGCATATCTTACAATTTTATTCACAGTTAATTTGTGATCTGCGATAGCTTTCAAAGTTGACCCGAATTAAATCATTTCGTGTGGTGAAGGGTTAAGGGAGCTACTGATTTTTGTATGCCATTATAAATCGTTCTGTTCCACTAGTCTTTTCCTATACAATTACATTCATATTTCATGACTTGTCAGTGCGCTGGTTGTTCTTATAGACATTTCATCCTTATCTCCTTTCAGAAGAATTGATTGTTGGTCGTGAAAAATAATTAAAATACGCTTAGAATAGTCTATAAGGTAGAAATACGGCTTTGCGATATGTCGTTTTATTTGAGAAAATACCACAATGGAGACTTTTTTCTTGAATTGAGAGGTTGGTTTAGTTTAAACATATTTTATTTGCATATTCTTATGAAATGTACATAACAGTTTACAAATAATTAAACATTTTTATGCAAAATGGATCAGAACGAAAGCAGAGTTTATAGCTTTCTTCTCCAAACTGGTGGCTTGAACAAGTACAAGTCATTTAAGCTAATACTAAACATTGAGAGCAAAATTAATAACTGACTAGGTATAGAGGAAAGATATGTTTTAACGGGAAAACGTGAAGAGTTAGACTGAGAAGTACATAAAGAGAAAGGGGAAAGGTGAGGTAACGGAAGAAGCAGGGTAAAGGAGTGTTCTATCAAGACTCTTATATGGTACGAATATGAATCTGTTCCATTTTATAATGAGCTTCATTATTCTTCCTATAACTGTTTAAAAACAGAAACAACATTGTCATTTCAGAAATCGGTTGCTATCCCTAATAAAGATTTGGACATGAAGAAGAATTTTCTTATTGTCACGATTACTTTTCCCAAAGAGTAATATCTCAAGATCAATATTACCAAATGCTGATATTGTATTAAATAAATGTAGCTTAGTCCTAATAGCATCATAATTATTGCATTCGAAAAAGAAATGTTCACTGGTCTTAACCCCACCACAGGAACAGAGAGGGGAATCAACAATATGTTTCGTGAATAAATGGTGAATGAGATTACTACACTTATTTCTGATTCGAGAGAGTTTGAGAGGTTGGTATGCAGTAGCTCTCGAAGTATCTTTTTACAATACAGGATTGAGACACTGCATAATTGTGAAATGCTTCTTCAAAGTTTTTGTACGAGATGAGAAACGTTAAAGTGATGGCAAAACTGGACATTCTATTTCTTTTTCTTATGTCTCTTACGTGCGTTGACCTTTTTTTAATTCGTGTGCTGTTTAGTTGTAACAAAGGTGTCTTATCTCCGTTACTGTGTCTACATTGTGACCAAGACTATATGTGATTGTATATTTATCAGTTTAGTTCATAAGTCCGCATCTAGTGAGATGAAAAGATTACTTGACACATTTTCCGACTTAATTACAAATTTTTATCAGCGATGATGATTTAAACAAAACTCGAAAAGAGGGTGTTGGCTGTTAACAAATACACTAAAATACAGTAAACAAAACTTCTAAATGGCCACTTAGAATTTCCCGTAGACCTTTCTTTGGCATCCGCTATCCAGAAAAGAGACAGTTCATTTGGTTTGATTTGGGATGATAATTGACCAGTGTAAAAGCGTATCTCAGCTGAAGTCTGAAAAAACGTTTTTGATTTTGTACTTTTAAAAAGAACTTATTTAACAGTCATTCATTGAACATTGAAAATTGCACTTTTTCTTTTTAAATTTCATGCTCCTGTTCTCGGTTTACAGTTTTGTGCAGAAAATAATTTTCATGTTTTTTCTTATTGCTTACAAAATTTCAGTAATTTGTGATTCTCTTTTGAACCTGTTTTGGCTGATAGACACCACGCATGCGCACAATATGTATTACCTTTTTTGAAAAAGAGATGCCTTCTGTTCGTAGAATCAAAAATCTTTTCATTACAATACCATGGCTTACGTCCAGATATATGTTATAAATTGTTTTTATTTACCTGTCTATTACCGTACTTGGTCAAATTTACAGGAAAAACAAAAGCGGTCGGTTAGAAGTTTTGCCGTGTATAGTTCCAAAAGTACTTTCATGTGATTGAACGTTATTCTTATTAACTAGATACCCTTTTTATCGGAATGCTTATTCAGGGAACTGGGGGTATTAAATTTCTCATATGGATGACAAAAAAAAATGTGTCTTCTCTTTCTTTCACATAATGGAGATTTATGAACCCTCCCATGAATCGATTTTTTTTTTTTTTTAAATTTTTTAATATCTAGGAATGAAGGACTCTTTACTTACTGTGAACGATGTTTTTGTCTTGTATCAGATCATCTCGGAAAAACATCGGCGTAAGAAAAAATAGCTGGCGGCAAACAATATTTCCTTTCGCAATAATGTTTTCACATGCAATTTTGTATTGAACCCTTGTTTGTAATGACTCTCTCTTTTCTTAAAGGTTGTTTTCAAAGTCGTCTGCTGCAAATTCATTTTAACAGTTCATAAATTAACGATGAAAAGAGTTTGCACGTATTGGCATCCCGCGTTTTATTTATACAAATGTGTCTAGTACTGTATCAAGATTGCGTCTAGGGCAATATTAATACTTCCAGATTTATCACTTCAGTCCACTGGTCCAGTCACTTGGTAATTATTGGTTACTATCGGTAGTTCAAAAAGGCTACGAGACCCATTTTCCTCAGGATTACATACTTTACTAAACCTTTTCTACGTAATTGATTGACCCTTTTGAATAAGCCAGTCATGGATAGTTTTAAACCTAAGAATAACGAGGAAAAAATAGGAATTACAAAACTTGAAACACTTATATTTACCACACAGATTTCAAACTGTTTGCAAAAAATGAACCTCGAACCGGGTAACCATCTAATTTGGAATAATAAAACATATAAGGCATGCCCTGTGAAAAGGGGGCTTGATGCATTTGCAAAAAGTTTCGAGTCATGGCAGCCTGTGCAGTTCGCGCAGACGCACATGGGTCGAAACTTTTCTGCTATTTGTGAATTTTCTGCATGTCAAAGGTCCATCCTACCTTGGATTCCAGTCGGACAAAATGGACTTTATAGATCTATAATTATATGATGCATTGCTTGGTGTAATGCATCTCGAAGTTGCATTAAGTCCCCAATTTTCCAGAGCATGTCTCATATGAAATGTGGATTCAAATCCTTTTCAATGTCTATCGGAAGCTGTGGCTTTTTTGCTAGAAGTATAGACATCCTTTGGGGCTGTCTTCATCAACGATACATAAATACTGGTCTAATTTTTAAAGTTCAAGACTAGCCATCTAGCGTAGAAGTTGTCTCAACGATAGTCTTTGAGTATGAATTCGATTCGATTTAAGAACGGTTGATGAATATCGCTTGTGACACTTTTAGGACCAATCACAGTCCATCAAAGCTCATATTGGATCGTCCTTTGGGAAACAGCGGTTTGTAAATTGACAAAAAATAGAAGGTTCAAAAGCTTGGTAGGCAACAGGAACCTCAAATTGGTCTCACTTTTCTAGACAGTGTCACGCTACTCATATCGCCTGTGTATGTATAGATTCATAGTTTGATACTAAAGTATAACTTTACAATTTGATGCCGCATTTGGATGTTGATATCAGCTTGTGCTGAAGTATCGAATATCCCAGTCTTTGGTCTGTACACACTGTTCCAGCTAGGAGACGTTGTAATATTTTGCCGTTGGTCTTTCTTGATGCTTCTGTTACTCCCATTGGTCAAAAAGAAGAAAAAATGTAGAACGAAATTAGTCATTTCTTTTATTTTTTCCAGGGACCATTCATTTTCTGCCTTAAGATCAATGATGGTTTAGATACTTTGTCTTTTTAGTTAATGTGACTTTGAAACCATGGCATACGGACATTAAACTGTACAAAATGTACGACCCGAGGTAAACCGGTATGTTTCGAAATTAATTTAGGACAACACCCCACACACTCTTTAATAGAAAAAATGCAATGACCTTGATAGTGGAATATAAAGGACATTTTACTGGCAATACATCCATTTCATGAACTTGGTAGTGTAGGGGCCATGAATTCAAAACTAATTTTTGTCAGAATAAAAAAGTGAATGCTGTTTGTCAGAAAGCTGTATGAGATGATTTCATGTTGTCATCTAAGAGTTTTTATGTCAACGATTGTGTACACCATGTCATAAAATCATCGTAGACAGTAAATCTGTTCTTAGCTTAGGAAAAAAAATGTACTAGGCCTATAGACTAAATGAGGTGAATAAAAATGTAAAACAAGAAAAAAAAAACTAGATGAATTCGTTTTACATGATCGATGTTGACAGGCAATCTCAAGTACGTGTGAATATTCACTACGACTTCAATTGTATTCACCCTTAGGCAGCTTTATGTATATGGAATAGGCATTTTTAGTTTGTAGTTATGGTGTTCAGGCTGCTTTTGCCAGAAAAACTAGGAGAATATTCGACAGGGTAGACCGATACAACAAACTCAACGTTTTGTGTAGTGTGCTCTTGATCCGACTTAAACATTAACTTTGCGAAAATTTTATCTCAGACCGCTGTATAAATGAAATGGACTCACTCCAACAGGCAAACAATCCTGAACCTTTGAATTTTCAAGGCTTTGTCTGACATAATATTTGTATAACAAAAAAATAAACCACACAGGAGGTCTGTTGATTCAAAACCAGACTGCACTTTATTTTCAGTCTTTATCTATCCTGTCTTCGACACCCAGTCTGGTATTGATCTTTGTTGTCTACAAAGACAATTTAAGTTCTGCTTAGAGTGCAGAGGTTTAAGATAAATACTATACTGTTTTATAGGTATTTTGCCAAATGAATATTTATTTACATATTGTCATCAATTTTCGAAATACTACCAGTTTAACGTCTCGGGCGTCAAGAATACGCTGTAATTTCGTATGTATTTCGTACACATGACAGAATTTTTTTTTTTCTGTTAAATAAATTCTGCGACTCAGATGGTCTAATTACCTCGTGAAAAAGGCAGCATACTCGAGTAAAGTCATTTCATGCAAAGTCCGACCTGGGTTTGCAAGACCAGGTTAAATGAGACAGTATATCAGGACAGCCTGAATTCTTGACATACATTTACACTAAAAACATTTAAGGTATAGGACAAAAACTATCGTTATTCTCAGGTTTTTCCATGCATAGCAGAAAATGCATATTAGAAAATAAAGATGATAGAATCTTCAATTGTATCTAAAGTAATTACTTTACTGGATGTAAAGTAATTACTGGAGGTAATTACTGACACTGTCACGTGACTAAGGCTATGGATTCTGTAGGCTTGGGTGGAAAAGGAAACAACAGCCTATCTGACTCCATCTAGAACCTAAAATATCCTGCTGGTAATTCCATGTTTACCCATGTGTAAAACTTGCGTATTTCGACCTCTAATGTCTTTTGCCAGAAAAATAAATTACCATGCGAACATTGTAAACTGTCCTGCATATCCTCAAGTCTGATCTTGATTTACATTCTTTTATATCTAACCGTTTTAAATCACTGAGTTGGTACTAAGCATCTAACGAGTCTGTCACAGATTTTAACATTCAGCAGGATAAAGGTCCTCTCTTTCGTCATAAAAAAAAAAACACTTTTTAGGAGGTCTGACAATACAAACTCCCTATATAAATGAACCTACTATATAGTCCACGTTTAGAATCCTGTTGTGGATGGTGTTGAACCAAGATAAGACTGCACGTTCTGTACAGTCAGATCTTGGATCAACGTCGTCATAAGAAGCCACTTTTTCCGTCTTTTGGACGTTGAATGGGTTATACACACAAGCAGCAAAAAATGCATATTTAAAGTCAATTTGCAATGCAAACATTTAGATATCTGACACAATACATTGTCTAGTATACGCCTGTTTTCCATTCTAAAGCAATCGATTTGACAGATAGAGTTTCCCGTATGTCATCGCACGTCATCGTCTTCTGTATTTCCAACTTTAGTCTGTTTATTAGCGGATTTGTATTGCAAATCTGCTTACTGTGATCGTTCTGACCGGAACCAAATACATCAAGCTTAATGACGCATGCGCGCTCACATTGTACTATGATATCTCTTTGACCTGAACAAAATATACTGTAATTCACGCTTGCTCCCATTCTACTTTCAGTTTTAGTTAATACACCTCAACCTCGCTTTTGTATAAACTGTCCAACACGTGTTTACATATTTATTCTGAAATCTAATACCAGCAAAAGACTGCGTAGGATTTACGGATCAAATTACCACTCCTTAAACAGTAATCGAATAACAGTTACTGCGCGGCCCGCAGAACAATTTTGACTTACCCTGCCCTTGCTAACTCCATTTTAAAGTGATTGCAAATGTGTTTTCATGTGATGTTACTTTTTTATTACAACATATTACAGCTTTATGTTACTCCACAAATCCGCTTTCCGGGACTTTGAGTCCTTTGATTTTACCTTTTTTCACCTTTAACATGGATGACAACATTAAACGGAGCTTTTTGCATATTGTGTGAATTACATGTACTTCGTTCGGGAATGCCCGTCTCCCGAACTACAGCTGTCTTTTTATGCTAAGTTCTCTCTCACCCTGTTCAAAACATATGAGCCATGCTCTCTAAAAAGGGGCCTTAATGCATCTTCGTGACCGATGATACCAAGCAAGTCATCACATGATTATGGATCCATAAAATTCACTTTGTCTAACAACCGACTAAATTATGAGGTAGACTGGTCCTTGAAATGTAGAAAATTGACCAAAAGCGAAAAGTTTTGGCCCAGGTCAGCCTGCGCAGTCCGCGCAGGCTGACCTGGGTCGATAATTTTCACAGATGCATTAAGCCTCCTTTTCACAGAGCATGGCTCATATAAAATGGATGTTCACGGAAAAGGATGAAGAATGTGCTGAGGTATAGTTTGTTCCAGTTATGACACCACACTTTACGCGCAATGCACTCTTTGTTGTTGTTGGGTGTGGTTTTTCTGTATTCTCAGAAATAATTTGATTTGTTTCTTTGTTTGGCACTTAACACCGTTTTTCGACAGTATTTTTGTATCTTTGTAATGACAGTACATTTGTCAATAGGGTTTTGTAACTAAACCTCTCGGTACAAACTCGACCTCTTTCGACGGCTGACAATACAGTTCACTGAAACTAAAAAGAAGTTTTATCTCATAAGCTTGAACAAACATGAAACTACATAGAGCCATTGTCAGAGTGAACAGTATGCGATATGTAGCTTAACAATATTCGTGATTCATGACAGTTCCTCTATATCTAAATCAAGATTAAACGGGTTCAGTTGCACATTCTGTGAACCTACATGTAATTCAGGCGTACTCTTCTTCTGACTGGTTTACTAAAGCCGTGTTTTCTGCAAAGTCCTTTCTGGCCCTTTGCAAAACACATAAAACGGGTGTGTAGATAGAACTAGAATCAAAGCGTATAGAATATGATCTCTAACTTAACACAGTACTCATAGTCCATGACAGGACTTTTATATCTAAATTAATAACTATTTTGTTGATCAGCCAGACAAAATTTTCAGCCAAATAAATGAGTGTTGATTTAAGATTAGTTTTTGCACTCCGTCTAAAATAATATGTAAAACTTTGAGACGTGATTCATATTTCATTGCACACAGTAGAATGCAAATTTATTCCTTTCATACGAAGACAAATCCAAATAATCAGT
Source organism: Tridacna gigas (assembly GCA_945859785.2). NCBI lineage: Eukaryota > Metazoa > Mollusca > Bivalvia > Cardiida > Cardiidae > Tridacna > Tridacna gigas. The sequence continues at coordinate 40,979,363 of OX244030.2, read as the reverse complement.
TCTAACTGAGTTATTATGAAGTACTATAAATGTTTCTCTTCCCCGATCTTACTTGTTAAATCTGACGTGGTTGCTCACAGTAATAATCTGTATAGTTTACGTGTTAATTTTGCATGCCGGTAAAATAAAGGAGTCCAATTAACTGTGTTTTTTTTTTTTACAAACATTAATTTATTCGCTTTTTATGACTGAAAGCCACACGTGTGAACAGTTAGAAAGCTGACGGTCAGTCTGAATATCCAAACTTCCTTAAGGCATGAGAGACATCATGATAAAGTCAATGCAAAACAAAAATAGTTTGTTTTTTTTTTTTGTATAGTTTACATGTTAAAGACAATCAGCATAGATTAGCAAGACAAATCTATCCAAATAAACTCGGAGGAAAACGTCTTGAATATGGTGATTTTTAACTTTACCTTCTCAGTCTAACGAAAAACACACAGGAATGTGTCATGCCTGTAAATGACAATAAAATGAGCCAGAATAATAATTGTGTCAACTTAGGACTACAAATACCACCACGCTTTGCCTGTATTGAAAAGATTACAGACACACTGCATCATACGAAAGCCTATAAGGGTCAATATGAACAATAAGAAAAAAAAAACATGTTATAACAAAAGAAAAGTCGCACTAACGTGAAAATTCACGTGATAAACGTGAATATAAAACACGTTATGACGCGAAAAAAGTCGCACCAACGCGAAAATTCTCAATTCTCATTATAACGTGAATATAAAACACGTTATAACGCGAAAAAAGTCGCACCAACGCGAAAATTCTCGTAATAACGTGAAATCAAAACACGTTATAACGCGAAAAAAGTCGCACTAACGCGAAAATTCTCGTAATAACGTGAATATAAAACACGTTATAACGCGAAAAAAGTCGCACTAACGCGAAAATTCTCGTAAAACGTAAAATCAAAACACGTTATAACGCGAAAAAAGTCGCACTAACGCGAAAATTCTCGTAATAACGTAAAATCAAAACACGTTATAATGCGAAAAAAGTCGCACTAATAACGTGTTTTAAAACACGTTATTAGGAGATTTTTCGCGTTACTGCGACTTTTTTTTTGCGTTATAACGTGTTTTAAAACACTTTATTACGAGAATTTTTGCGTAACTGCGACTTTTTTTTGGCGTTATAACGTGTTTCAAAAAACGTTATTACGAGAATTTTCTCGTTACTGCGACTTTTTTTTTTTTTTGCGTTATAACGTGTTTTAAAACACGTCATTACGAGAATTTTCGCGTTACTGCGACATTTTTTGCGTTATAACGTGTTTTAAAGCACGTTATTAAGAGATTTTTCGCGTTACTGCGACTTTTTTTTTTTTGCGTTATAACGTGTTTTAAAACACGTTATTACGAGAATTTTCGCGTTAGTGCGACTTTTTTTGCGTTATAACGTGTTTTAAATTCACGTTATAACGTGTTTTTTAAAAACATTTTACCTTCATTCTGACACTTGTAGACTTTCGTAGCATCACGCTTTTGCTAGTAAAAACATTTTTCTACGTCACTAATTTCTATACCACTTTCAATATTAGGAGAATCGTTGACAGAACTAATATGTCATCATGGGACAGGCTCCTTTTGTTTTTTAACCCAGTTTCCTCCTCTCAACTTTTACCGTTATAAAATTGACTTCCCTATAACCGAAACATATGTACAATATGCAGATTTTTAAACACCTGTTGAAGAAATATAATTAATAAAATATATAAACGTATTGTAATTTAAGGAGAGAAATAGCGGAGACAGGAAAAATAGAGAGAGAGAGAGTGATAGAGAGAGAGGACATATCGAAAGTTTTTGGTTGTAACTCTCTACTTACAGTATGTAAAAGTCATTAAAGTTATTTAGTCATTCATATAAGGCACCGCGAGGGAAGGTATCATTTTAGACTTTATTTTAGAGTTTTATACATAGACATTTTAGATATATATTTTGTATCCAGTAATAACATGTGTTTTTAAAAATTAGTCTAGTATTCTTTTCATGACTCAGTATATCATTTGTATCGGAGACGCGCATTTGGAATGTGTGCTTGTTCAAAGTCAACTGCCAGTGAATGTCGCAGTTTAAAACTTTTGGAAAACACGCGGTGAAAGGGTATTTACGTCACAATTTTGGAATACCTGCAACACTGGGGTACTCACCTTTATATTTTCTATGTAAATGCCTGTTCCTTAACACTCATAGTGTTTAAAACTGCAAAGGTGCTGCAAACAATACTGTTTGTGTTGTGAAGCATGATTCATATAAGACCTAAAATTCGGTTTAACAGATTCGTTTCCAGTTGTGTTGAATTGTGTCAATTTGACACGACTCTCTTAATTTTTTTTTACCATCAAATGCTGCGGGAAAAATACACTTTTAAAATAAAAGCAAAGTTGATATGCTAACATGTCTACATTATCTTTAGCTCTTTATCATGCGACAAAATTTTCCAAACTGAACGCATTTGCAGTCTACAAATAAATTGCCTTGAATCTTTATATTTTATGTCTATGATGGAGTGTAAAGCATGATGGGGAAACGAGAAAATGCTGACTACCTTCACTTTCCCCTTTTCTGACCATGTTTTTTTTTAAGGTTTTTCTCTTAGTGTTGGTTAACCACTGGATTATGTTGTAAAGGGTTAAAGTTGGTGCCTTATACCTGTAAAAGCAAACCTAAAGGTTTATCTTGATATTGTGTTATAAATGTACATGCATGCGCTTGAATCAGAGATTTTGTTGGTAGAGTTCTGTGCAGATTCTCAATAAAGTTTAGTGGAATGTGGCTCAGAATGAAAATATTACTCCCTTGTCCCGTTCTTTCTTTCTTTAAAACATCTTATTTGCAGAGTATGATTTACGTAGGAGTAAGGTTGTGTACTTGTAATTAAATATTTTGCAAATAAAGAGGTGACGATGACTCTTTACTGTTCTAATTATCTTTCTTATTGCATTCTCATGGGGACCTTTCTGTGAAAATTAACGGATGAAAGAGATCGCTTTATGTCTTCAAGAAATAAGATCTATTTGCTAGATGGACGTTTTCCGGTCAGACAAATATTGCGGTGGTTCCTTGTGATTGCGTTTCTGTCGGCAGAGGCTAGACTGGGTTCATTGAAGTAATCTTGCATCGACCGACACGTCACCAACCGGATAGACTTTGTCTTTGGTTTTCTCTCGGAAAACGATTCGCATTCTCAGTCATTTTAGGCCATCTTATCAGTCACCTAACGAGTAATTCTCTATAAAGGAATATCGTCATCATACTATAATATCACTTGGTATTGAGCTGATACAAGTGGGTGTTTTGACTGTGTTTTAAAGACAAGAGATCGGAAATCATTCCCACGTAGGAGGACATGTTCCTTTAGCAAAGAAGTCGTAAAATATATCCGCCCACCCGGGTAACTCGGTGGTTAGCGTATCTGATTCGTGACCTAGTAGTTGCGAGTTCGATACCTGGTTGAAGCAAACTTTCTTTCCGGCGATTTTTTGCCTGTCACCTCCGAATCATGTGGGAAAAGTAGTGACTTGGAAAGAAAGTTGTAACAATACTGGTGTGAGAAAGCCATGAAACACCTGCGTAGGTGCACTGACCGCCGTGATATGACCTTAGCTGTTAAAACGGCGTTAAACTCCAAACCAGACAAACAAACTAAAAACAAGATATCAAATCTAGATAACAAGACGTTATAGACTGTTCAAAGAAAAGTCCTAAATATGTATATCGTTTAACTCATGCGTTGATAATCTATTGCTTTGAACTTCATAATGTTGCAGCAAAGCAGTTCGTTGACTGCAGCGCACCATAAACCTCCATTTAAATATCGAAACAGTAGCAGACAAAAACCTGGTGAAAAAAAAAGCCAGGAGGCTAAAAATACATGGCTCTAAATCTAAATGTTTCATCCGTTCGGCTTTGGTACGGACAGTGCATGGAAACTATATTCTGTTGAATTAAATTGGAAATTGATTTTGGCGTAATATCGTATTAAGTCAGTCTCCATTAACGTATAATCAGTTTATATGTCCAGTGTTTCCTCCGTGGCGACACGTTTTCCATGTAATGTTCACGCATCGAGTAAATGAGTAATCACATCCATACCAATTCTGATAGAGAACAAAGACAGTTTTCAAGCGTGGCTCTACCATTGCTGCTATATTTTGTGTATAATTATAGATATGTTTTTCTGACACATGAAATTAAATCCTGACTGGCCATTGGCAGTCTTCATATTTCTGAAGCGTTACAATTGCAAGTCGTATTCAAGCGGCTTCCATTTTAATATCTATAATATCACGTCACAGCTATCCAGTTACGTTCGTAAGAACTACTTTCACAAATAGGCTCGTTCAAAGACAAATAAGTAAATTTGTCAGATGGCTAGAAATACCGTCAAAGCCATGTTGGTCTTAGTCTAGTAAAAGGAGATCGAATGTTTAAGATCAGACTGAACGATGTGTGCATTCTGGTCTGAGCCCAGAGTCGCTCCCCTGAGCCTTTTTGACCCTACTCGACCCATATCCAATATCTTCCTAGATATCAAGACAGACATTTTGACAAACTTTCATGACGAATGAACTGAAAATGTGGCCTCTACAGTGTACACCAGCTTTTTCTCTGGTTTGTCTCAGTGACCTACAAATCTGGCCTCTAGAGTGTACACAAGTTTTCTCCTAGAATATTTGTCCTAGTGATCTACTTCTGGACCCAGTTTGCCCCATTTTCAAGCCTGTTCGAGATATTATCGCGCCAAACTGCCAGAACAATTCTTCTGAGTACTGGACTGAAACTTTGGTCTGTAGAGTGTACGCAAGCTTTTTGTAGGGTTTGTCTTGGTCACTTACTTTTTAGCCCAACCTGACCCTTTCTCAACCACATCCTTTATATTATCGAGAAAAGCATTCTAAAATGTCGCCTCTTCAGTGTACACAAGAATCACAACTTTTTTTTTTTATTTCTAGATTTGACTTGTGACCTAGTTTTTGACCTGATGTAACCTATATTCTAACTTGTCCGATATATTATCGAGAAAAATATTTTAACCAACTGACAGAAGCTTTGAATGGAAAATGAGGCCTCTTGCAAAGTTTTTAAAAGATTTTACTTGGTGCCCTAGTTTCTGATCCAGTATGACTCGTTTTGCCACCTGGTCCGAAATATCTTGATATCAAAACAACCATTCTGATCAACTGTCATACTTACTGGACTGAAAATGTGGTCTCTGAGTGTACAGAAGTGGGGTTTTTTTTCTTCAAAGATTTGATCTGGTGACCTAGTTCTTGACACGATGTGACCCATTTTCAAACTCGTTTGAGATTTTATTGAAGGAAACATTACGACCACCTTTCATGAGTTTTGGACAGACAATGTGGCCTCTAGAGTGCACACAAGGTTTTCAAAAATTTGACCTACTTACCTAATCTTTAACCTGATGTAAACCATTTTCAAAAGGATACGAGATATTATCCAGACAAACATTCTTACTAAGTTTAGTGAATATAGGACTGCAAATGTGCCCTCTAGAGCGTGCGCAAGATAATAGTTGACGAACCACGGCGGACACAGCACGATGACGAAAGTTCACATTGAGCACTTAGTGCTCAAAAGTTGCTTATGTTGCCTATAAAATAGTAAAACACTGCTGAATGTATTTCAGTACAAGAAAACCATTTCAAAACAAATCACATTAAATATGACTTTTGTTCCCATTTTTATATTGTGTGGTATTTAACAAGAATGACAAACCATGTACCGAAATGAGACGTAATAGATGCATTTAAAGTATATTTCGTATACTTTTTTTTTTTTTTGTGTGAAACTAGAATTATTGAATGTGAGTATTGTTAATATCTGTGATTATTCTATTAACGCGAGTCATGCTCTGAGAAAAGGGGGCTTAATGCATCTACAGAAAGTATTGATTCAGGTCAGCCTGCGCAGTCGGCATAGACAAACCAGGGTCGAAACTTTTGCAATTGGTCCTTTTTCTGCATGTTAAAGTAGCATGTCTCACGATTCAGGCTGTTGTTATACAAAATGGAATTCATGATCCATAGTTATTTGATGTCTTGCTTGGTATCATGCATCACGGATATGCATTACAGCTCCTTTTGCCAGAGTGTAGTTCAAATATTGTTGATCTTTTTAGTACTTAAAATGTGTTTCACTAAAATGTTGATGCTGTCTTGTTTTGTGTTCAACGTCAAAAAGTCAAAGGACGTTACGAATAAGTAGAAACAAGACCAGGAAATCCTCTGTGTACCACATATCTTCTGGAAGTGTCCGAAAAGCCTTTTACATAATACTGGGTTAGCGCTTGCCACTTTTCCCCTGAGAATACGAGTATAAAAGAGTCTACTTTGGAAGGTGGTACATTTTTTGTACTTTGGAACTTGAAGGAAAATTGATGTCAGGTCTATATAATTAAAACCTTTCACAGACTGTAATAGTATTTTCCTTCCAATTTTCCCCGATTTCCACACAATCATTGACAAGATAAATAGATCTGACACCACATGTATCTCTATGAAAAGACGGGAAGTTTTTTACAGTTGAACATTGTGATTTTTCAGAGTCCTTTCCCTAACTCGTTAGTGTGTCAAAGAAAATGTATTTGCGGGTAGCAAAGGCCAAGATCTGACGGCGCATGAAATCTATCCTTACTTTTGGACATCAACTTTCGACAGTTTCGACAGATTCTTGCTGAAACGTTTTTTGAATTGAAATAATAGGACTTGTACTATGTGAAAACAGAGGTTTCAAATAGTTAAATGTTTAAGGTCCTTGGGTATTTCAGTTTCTTTATTTTACCACGTCATATGGATTGATTGTTCACACGCCGGTAGAATGTCATACAAGCAAACTACGTACATATTCTAGCATGACCTATACAGGGTTGCATCTAAAAACTCTTGAACTCCACATGAATACTCATGCTTCGCTACTATGATTTCTACACAGAGGCTATTTCATGACTTATCCAAATCTATTGACAAGAAGAGCGCCGTAGGCGTATACAAACGCCCAACTGCAGCTGCTTTTTCAGGGCGAATTCTAACTTTTGAAAGAGTGTAACTGGGTCAAAAACATTCTTAGGGTTAGCTACCGTCTTGTATGGGTTCCCTTTTTAATAGTGAACAACGACCAATAACAACAGATATCACAAACTGTCAAAGTTTTCGTACATGTCACTACCTCACGGTTTCTTCGAGCAAAAAATGAGGACTGTCTAAAGAAAACAGGAACTTTGAAATCAGAATGGGACGACAAAGGAGCAACTGCTTCTGAGAAGCTGTTGCTCCAGTTTCCATTTTGTTCCAAAGCTGTTTTACACATGCACGAATACACGCACATTTGTATGATAATAGGATAAAATCTGTCTTTATCCAATCGAATGTTATATTAAGGTGAGACACAGCAATTAACCCCTTACCAAACGACACAGTTTTAGACGGGTTCAAATTGAAAGCATTTGCAAGCTACAAAATCACTACTGCTCTTGAAAATGGTGCGATTCGTCTTTGATAGGATAGTAAACATTGTTGGAAAAGTAGCAAATGCTGTTTACCAGCATTTTCCGCAATGTTTTTTTTTTAAATGCATCTTCCTCAGGGTTATTAAACACACGACTGTTTGGTAAAGGGTTAACCCTTTACCACACAATGCCGACTTTTGACGACCTTGAGAACCAGGACTTTTAAAAGCATTGTGAGAAAAGGAGAAAATGCTGGTATCCAGCATTTTCCCTTTTCCCACAATATTTTCTACCCTATCAAAGACAATTTCCACAATTTTAGACACATTTTATTTTGCATCTGCATAAGCTTTGGATTTGGACAGGTCTCAAATTTTGTAGTGTAGGGTTAAGCTAAAGCACAATCCCAATGTGCATCAATTCATCACTATAATGCGACATAGATTTTAGCTATGTTTGGAAATCTATTTTGTGAACATTTTTTTGGTTATAAAGATTGTCTTGGCAATTTTATTTTCTTGTGATATATTGCCATATTAGATGGATAAATATCACACAAATGGAATGGAATAGTTATTGATTAAGCGTTTACTAGTCAATCAAAGCAGTTTAACAACGCCAAACTACCTAATTGAGTTTTATGATTCTTGATTTTCCTGAAAACAAATTAATCTATGTTTTGATTATATATTTCATTTGAAGATATCGGAAAATTGTGATTCTGGACATCATTAAAAATGCCTATTCAAGTATTTTGCGACAGTGTATTTTTTACCTATTTTGCTACATCGTTTTGGAATGAAAAAAAAAGTCCTATTCAATCATACTAACGTATGACGATACTTAATTTAACCCTTAGAGCGCTGAATTTATGAAATAAACCTTTTCAGTGAAGAAAAACATCCGAAATATTGTCATTTCAAGGTTGTTTTAGCCAGAATGTGTTTTGAAGTAGCTGACAGTGTAGATCAAACATCAGACTGCACGTTCTGTGCAGTCCGATCTTGATCTACACTGTCAGCAAAAACAAGTTAAGTTGGTTCCAGCGCTTTAAGGGTTGATGGCATTTTAGATGGTCCCCTATAGAAGACACAGTCCTCCTGTCCCTTCACCCTAAAAGTATTGTATACCTTGACAAAACTGAGAAACTGCAAAAGATTGCTGAGGTTAATAAAACATTCCGAAATGTGATGATACTAAAATTGTTTTGCCAAGAATATACCTGCGAATATTGCAGAGTGTAAGTCTAAGATCAGGTCGCATGTTTGATCAACCCATGAAATATGATATGAAAACATCCTTTACACTGTCCTTTGAGAGCAAAATGTTAAAGATGATTGTATTAGTATCCACTCCTTTTCATTCTACCGGGACGTTTAATGTCTAGCTGGTGGTCAAACATACTAAATTAGCCTAATTTGAATATCTAGCTGAATACCTAAAGCGTCGTTGATCCCTTAATTTCTAACGCTGAGCTCGTGCCAAGAAGTCGAAACTGACTTTATTTTAAAATTGAACTAAATAATGTTTAGCTGACCACTGGCGGTTCGACATTGACTTTGCCTTATTTTGTTTCATTATTTATTTTTATCGTTGTTCTTGAACATTTAGTATAAGATTTTTTTTTTAAATATCGAACTGGCTAATTTGGAGCTGACTGTTACATACTCGACAGGTACTGTACTTGACTTTTTCCTCGATGTTCATTGGATAGCTGTTTGTTAAAACGGAAATCGTTTTTTGTTTGAACTCCGAAATATCGAACTGGATGGTTCATAAATGTAATTACAATAACTGGGCAACGGGTCGTGGGGAAAAAAACACACACGATAATAAAACATTTGCATGTATGAGTATTTTCAATGTCTAATTGCATACCAACTGCAACAATATCACAGATTGTCTGAACTCTTTCAGCGCCATAGGCGAAATCAGGGCATGTTGCAGACGGTTTAGATCGGAACGTGCAGTCTGATCCTAGTTCTATACCGTTAGCTTGTGTAATCAAACTTGCATGATGAGATACACTGCACTTCCTGAGTTTCAGCGAATGAATTTTCAGCCCTTGGAAGAGGTTCGGTTTATATTTTAGGCGCAGAAAGAGTTGATATTCCATTGTCTTGTATCATTTCAGGTTGTTAAAATGCTCATTATCGTGGTTTTATTATTCGTCATCTGTTGGATGCCCCTGCAGGTATACGAACTAATCAACCAACTCTATCCTGCTGTGAACGAGTAAGTCTACTGTAGTTTGTGTGTTTTGAAGGACGTTTTATGTAATTTGTTCGAAGTTCACCCAGTCGTTGAAGATCAAAACCAGACTACACGGAATGCAAAGCGTGATCTTGCATCAATACCGCCCGCTTCTGTGTTCTAAATTATGAAAGAGAACTATACATGGGCCATGCTCCGTGAAAAGGGGGCTTAATGCATCTGCAAAAAGTATTGACCCAGGTCAGCCTGCGCAGTCCGCGCAGGCTGACCTGGGTCCATACTTTTTTGCTTTAGGTTAATTTTCTGCATGTCCATGAAGCATTCTGCCTCAGGATTCAGGCATTTGTTAGAGAAAGTAGATATAGTGGATCCCAAATTAAGAGATGACTTCCATGGATTAATGCATAACGGAGATGCATTAAGCCCCCCTTTTCCAGAGCATGGTTCATATATTTATTTCCAGAGGAATTTAAGCCGTCAAAAGATAGCGAATGTATGCATTATGAGCTGTAGGGAACGTTTTGTTAAAAAATATTTCAATTATAGTAAAAAGAGAGAACATTTGATACAAAGACAGTTCCACTCCCCATGTTCTTTGCCTTAGTTCAAATTTATCTGTGTATGATAAAAATGTCGTCGCAGTGATATTAATTACGAGTGTGACATACTTTGTCATCTATGAAAGCTTGAAGGGTCGTTTTAATTGAACAATGCTCTGTGAAACTGGGGTTTAATGAATCTGCAGAAACTGTCGATTCAGGTCAGACAGTTCGCACATGCTGACCTGGGTCGAAATTGTTTGCTTTTGGCCAATTTTCTGCATGTCAGAGGACCAGTCCACCTTATGATTCAGTCGATTGTTCGAGAAAATGGATTTTATGGATCAATAATTATATGATGACTTGCTTAGTATAGTGCATTACGGAGATCTTCGCATTAAATTACTTTTTCCCAGAGCGTCGCTTACTTTTCTATATAATCATTGACATATGAAAGAAGCAATATTTGACCGAAATTCCGGGTTCCTGCGTGGCTCAGTGTTGAATTGTGGGATTCGTAATCTGGAGGCCGAAGATTCGAATTTCACTGGAAGCACAGGGTTTTTTCGTGAAAATGTTTCTGAGCAAGACACTTCAGAGCCCTCGCCTACTGCTAATGAAACTCAAGACATACATGAATATGTGAGCTGTCTTCGTGATGCGACTGAAAAATTGTCGAAAAGGGCCTAAAATACCATTCAGTCAATTAACTTGACAAAAAACACAAATCACACAGGGTTTCAGCCCTATATTACTACTCTGTACGCTGGAACTTAACGCCGACGACTTGGGGGACTATTGCAGCATTGTTTCTTTCAGGATGTCAAAACGTAGGTTGTAGATCTAATTACTGGGGAAATGTTATGTTAAATTTAGTGTCATCTTCTTTATTTCTTGCTGTTTCCATGTCAGCTTGGTCTTGAAAAGATCTGGCATGGTAAAATAAAACAGAAACTGTATAATGAAACTATCTGTGATAAAAGAATTTGTACATTTTAAAAAAAATATGTTGCAATGTTCAATGTCCATTGTGTTTTAGGTTCAAATACATCAACGTTATCTGGTTTTGTGCTAACTGGTTGGCCATGAGTAATGCCTGCTACAATCCATTCATATACGGACTCCTTAACGTGAGTATGAATCCTTTGCTTACATAGCTTGTAGTCTTCTGTATTTTTAGAGCCCGTGATGGATTATGATTACGTTTACATGATGATAATAATTTGTTCATGAATTAACATTTTTTTCCAAATATAGTTATATTAACTGTTTATCGAAAAAACAATTTAGACTGGTCCAAATTAAAAGCTTTTGCAGACGACATAATAAGTGTGACTGAAAACTTGAAATTTGTGTTGGGAAGTGTAGAAAACATTGTGGAAAAAGGAGAAAATGCTGGTTGCCTGCATTTTCTCCTTTTCCCATAATGTTTTCGAAAGACTTCTTTCGTTAGGGTCGTTAAAAGTGGGGATTGTGTGGTAAAGGGTTAAACCCCTTTGATAATGGACGCAAGACTAGTAGACTTTTGCAGACAGTATACATCAAGATCAGGTTGCATAGAAGATGTAGTCTGATTTTGAATATACATCTTCACTGCACGATACGGTGAGATTTTTGGGTGAAAAGAACACTAAAATAGCACTATTGAAATTTTTACTATTCGCTGGAAATTGTCAAATACATGAACTCAACAGTTAATGGGTTAACATCCTTTTATAAGTTTTTTTGTTTCATACCAATTATAGATAGATTGTGGTCTATTTTTTTGACAAATGTAGTATTGTACCTTTTCGGAATAAAAACATTCTTGCTACCACAAATAATAATGTTTGAAGACTGTTTGTTTGATATCGCCTGTAAAGTAATGACCAAACCTGGGTCGCCAGCCGGTCTTAATTCAGTTGTAAATCTAGATTCCAAGATTAGCCGTCTGACTGGCAAAAGGATTGAACGATTCGAATTTAGAATAGGAACAATGTTTAGAATCCTTACGTTAACCCCTAGCCTGCTAAATAAATAAAATGGAACGTTCAAGCCGATACTAAAAACCCTTATAATGTTATTTCAAACTTATTTTTTTGGAGAAAAATATCTCCTTATCGGACCAAGTTGATCCAAGATCGGGCTGCACGTTCTGTGCAGTCGGATCTTGATCCACACTGTCAGCTAAAGGTCAGTGAGTCGCGCTTTGCTAGCGTAGGGGTTACACGGTCTGAGTTTGTTTCCAGGAAAAATTCAAACGGGAGTACAGACTGCTTTTTGCAAAAGCGAAGTGTCTGAAGTCTCGATTGCAAGGCGGTAACAGCATTGGTTATGACTTTTCTGAAGATTCGAATGCCTATGGAAAGAGGATGACCCTAACCTACAGGTAACTGGTGGAGATTTCAATAAATATCAAAACCATGTTGTACAGAGGTGTTTCTTTACCATGATTGGTGCATTTTTTAAATGATCTGTTTTGTGTTTTTCTCATATTGTCCATTTATCTTTTGCATTATCTCCTTACAATACATTTTTCATATCAGTCCTCACCGTAACACTTTATTCCAATTTCACTTATCAATTTGACATTTACAAGCTTATTTTTCGGCCTTTAAGATTTAAAGAATGCACTTCTTTCCATCTTTATTCATGCACAAAAAAATGTCTTATATAATCTACTTACACATTTCACTACTTTTTTAACAACGGGAGATTGATAGAAATATGAAGAACATAAACTAAAATTTTAAGCTCCTGATCTAAAAAATCTCTGACACCAAGCACACCAAACACTGACACGCCAAGCACATCATGAATGAATTTCAAATGTATTTTGAAGAAAGTGTAGACACATGAGCACACTGGTCATGATACTCACTCAAGTTCCTCATCTGTGTAGACTGTCTTCCTCAAAAGAAGCGGGATTGTTTGATAAAAAAGGGTAAGACTGGCAGTGATCCTACTTCACAAGAGAAAGAAACGATGCCTTAGATGGTATTTTATGACGTTTGGCGTTATGTAGATTGGATATGACATTTATTACACATTTTCTGACAGTTTCAGATAATAGTATAAGGCTCTTAAGTCTCGTTATCAACTCCTGTCACATTTTACCTATCCCATAAAATGGCAGCGTGGCTTCGAGTTTGCTTTACACTTTTGGTTGTGTACCCTGTCGGTGCTATGGACTGTTTTGGATCCTTTTTGGGACAATTGCATCCCGACAAGACAAAATATCTACTATGATTTTGCTGCTATTTTGTCTGACATTCTGTAAAGCGGTCCAACAAGCAGATGTCCTTGGTATAATGAGCGAGCATTTGATACCGACGAAAAGTTTCTTTTCCCTTATTTAGCGCTCAGGATTTAACCCTTTATTACACAGTCCTGGTTTTTAACGACCCTGCGGGAGAAGCCTTTTGAAAAAAAATAGGAAAACGACAAAATGCAGGTTACCATCATACTCCAACACTACTGTCTTCCCTATCAAAGACAAATCTCATGGTTTGAGCCACATTTGAATTGTCGTCTGCAAATGCTTTCAATTTGGACAAGTCTACTTTTTTGTGTGTGGTAAAGAGGTTAAGATATACGTTGGTAAAATACATTTCAGCAGAAAAACCCTTTACCAAGTATCCCGTGTTCAAACGAGCCTGATGAAGGCCTTTGAAAACATTATCGGAAAAGGAGAAAATGCTGGATTCCAGAATTTTCTCTTTTTCCACAAGGTTTCTCCCACTCTTTTAAAGAAATACCTCATCGTTAGAGCCAGATTTAATTTTTCTTCTGCAAAAGCCTTCACTTTAGACAAGTGTAAAAAGTTGTCTTGATGACGGGGTAAAGACATGGCGATATATTTTTTTATCAAACAATGTTGATCAACTATCTGGCTGCATGGAGATGCACGCTTATCTTTCATCTGCACTTTCCAAAACCATATAAGATATTCTTGCCAAATCAGCTTTGAATCTGCAGGTAATGTTAACCCAAAATCAGACTGCAATTTAGATCGGGTCTGATCATGAATCTACATTGTCCATTATCGTATGAGATATTCTTCCTAAACCAGATTTGAACTTACTGTTTTATCAGTTGCATTTCTGTATAAGGGTTAAATCGTTATACTAAGCGCCATTTATGTGAAGTGAACGAGGCGCTGTAATCATTTGTAATCCGGTTAAAAACAAACTGCTGTGCGTTTAACCTTTACTTAACCAGATAATTATGTTATTACAAGGATATAAGAAAAAAAAAATGTCCTCAAACATTTTTCAAGCACCTGGGTTTCCTCCAAACCTAAATTTATGTAAGTCACTTTCTCATCAGCTAAATGCCGGCACCTATAGTGATGGAGCGTTGTGTGAGTCGTCTTTGAGTCGTGAGGTCGAATTCTGTCTCGGATAGAGTTCTTCGTGTGGACTGACGATAGCCTTGTAACAAGAATCATTCCTCTTTTGCCGCTGAATATTGTCCCCGACATTCTTTTTAAGCGAAAAAGTAACATGTTGCTTCGAAAGAGCGTTATTTTGATTAAAGAAAAACAGAAAAAAAGAAATCCAGGCCTGCACGGTTATCTGTACACCGGCTGCTTTTACGTAACGGAAATATGAGAACTATTGAAAACAACGTTAATCATAACTAAAACAAATAAACTCCCATACTTATCACAGAGCTATTGACAGATTCCATCATTTTGGAATATGATTTTGGACAACAGTACGTTAATTGAACTGACAAATAATGTCTGTGGGAATTTAACATCATCTGAGTGGTGAGAACGTATAAATCAGACCGAGAAACAGGTCTAAGCTCTCTTGTTTATGGTCACCATGGGAATTTACCCTTTGCCGAACCATCTCGTGTTCCACGACCCTGAGATAGTAGATTAAGTAAATATATAAGAAATGGAGAAATGTTGTGACCAGCATTTTCTGACAATGTTGCTTCTTTGGGAAAGATAAACCACATTATTTGCCACTAGAATGTATCGTTTGCAATTGAGCCATGCTCTCTGAAAAGGGGCTTAATACATTTTTCAGACGAAAAGTATCGATCCAGGTCAGCCTGCGCAGTCCGCGCAGGCTGGCCTGGGCCGAAACTTTTCGCTATTGGTCAATTTTCTGTATGTCAGTGGATTAGCCTACCTAACGATTCAGTCCGTTGTTAGACAAATAGACTTTATGGATCCATGATCGTGGGACAACTTGCTCGGTATCATGATCGGGGAGATGCATTAAGCCTGTTTTGCCATAGCATGGCTCAAATACTCTAAATTAAATCAGTTCTAAATTATTCTTGCCTGTTAAAGAGTTCATCAGTAAAAACGAATTTACAAAGACCTTTTACTAAGTTAGCCAGAGTTGAAAGCATTGTAAAGTGCTTGGATGAAA
This sequence comes from Tridacna gigas, assembly GCA_945859785.2. Classification (NCBI taxonomy): domain Eukaryota; kingdom Metazoa; phylum Mollusca; class Bivalvia; order Cardiida; family Cardiidae; genus Tridacna; species Tridacna gigas. Next base: position 40,963,753 of record OX244030.2, on the reverse strand, counting down.
TATATTTGAGCCGTACTCTGTGAAATTGGGCCGTTATGCATCTGCGAAAAGTATTGATCCAGATAAGCCTGCGCAGTCCGCGCAGGCAGACCTGGGCCGAAACTTTTCGCTATTTGTCAATTTTCTGTATGTCCATGGACCAGCCCACCTCATGATTCAATCGGTTGCTTAAAAAAATGGCTATTATCGATCCATAATTATGTGATGGCTTGATTGGTACAATGTATCGCTGAGATGCGCTCAGCCCCCTCTTTTGCCAGAGCACGGCTCTTTGTAAATTTTACAAAGTCCTTTCACTAAGATAGTCAGAGTTGTAGGCATTGTAAAGTGCATGGAAGAAATATCTTTTCTAGATAAGTACTCGAAAAACTTGTTGATATGCTCGTTTGATACATGCTGGGATTGGATCAGGTTGGGATGCAAAGAAAGTTCTGCCCAATCTTGGATATCTTCTGTCCAATATTTTGTCAGATGATACAGCGACAACAGTGTTAGAAAATCTACGCTGTTTTACATTGTGACGGACAACGTAGATTTAGAGATGATCGTGCATTCTGACCTCGGCTATACATCGTCCAATACTAGATTAGATATTTTGGCCAAAAGACTCTTGCCATATCAAAGTTAGTTTCTTTAACGGTCTGAAAAAGTTTACTTTATTAAGCGGCATAAAGGCTCTAGGTAAAGTTTACTGTGTATTTTAAGAGCAAAGCCCTACACAGAAAAGCAAAATTGTTTCGGTTTTATTTTGTATTTGTTGTAACTGTATTATTATTTCCAGAGCGAAGCCCATACATAGAACAGGGCCATTGGTAAACCAAAATGGCGGCTCGACATCTTATTCGTGCCTGGATTTAGACCACAGAGACGATGAAATAAACAATACAAAGATGTGAACAACAGAACCCATTGACCTAATTGGTGTTTACCAAATGAACCCAAGTTTTGATTATCATGGGAGAAGACTCTTTGATAAATGGTGTAGGAAAGTGCGAAACTGCTGGTAACAAGCACTCTTACCTTTTCCAGAAATTCGTTTTACGTTTTCAAACACAATAGCAATCGTTTGCGCCACATTTAAATTTCGTCTGCAAGGGCTTTTACCATGGACAGGTCTCAAATTTATTTGTCGGGTTTGGAATGAAACGTGTACATTGTAGCACAACAAGGATTATACGTGGTGTATTGGGTACTTTTTACACAGCCTACGCTTACGACTTTAAATGATCCTGGGAATAAATCAAGCTATTGAACATTTGATGGAAGTTCATCCTTGTCTTAGAGACTTATATAGTCTCGCGTTCGGTTGCTGTGTTGTAAATTATTTAATCATTACCATACAAGTTATTTATAGACATTCTTAAACTAACTGCTATAAGTGACATAACCTAAACGGAATTAATCGAAGGAAAACATGTTTTTTCCACTTGTACTAAAAGCTTGATCCAGATCTATTATCCGTTTTTAACTGACAATTATATTGCAAAGTAGTTTGTTACAATTTGTTCAAGAAGGCAATGGAGTAAAGAAAGCTGTTCATATAGTCGTCACAACTTTTATAGAGCCATTGTATTCAAAGACTGTGTTTTCTTTTCAGTTTCATTTGTCTTGGAAAAGGGGGTTTAATGCATCTCCGTGATGTATTATGCCAAGCAAGTCACCACATAATTTTGAATGTATAGTCCATTTTGTCTGACAACCGACTGAATCGTTAGGTAGACTGATCCTTTGGCGTGCAGAAAATAAACCAATAGCAATAAGTTTCGACCGAGGTCAGCCTGCGTGGACTGCGCAGGCTGACCTGAGTCGATACTTTTTGGAGATGCATTAAGGTCCCTTTTCATAGAGCATGCCTCATTTATTTTTTACGTGTCATTTATTGCTTTCAGTTATTTAATAATAAAAGTATATTTTTTGTATACGGAACGGACAATGTTAAAAATCTCTCTCAAGCAGCGGCTTTCATGCAGGTTGATGCTTTAATTACAGTCTTGGCAAATATTAAACAACCATATGGACGACATTGCGACATTGACCTCTTGCATGTATGTCTTTTTTGAAATGTGTAAGAAAAAGCCAATCTACTGCTACATCCTGAGGTCAGCCTGGTCTCTTTGGTTACCATCATATTCTCATACACGATACCAATATAAAGTCATTTATGAAGCCTTTACAATGAGTGGTTCCGTCAATCATTCCGGTTTAGCTTCATGAAAACGGTGAAAGTATTTATGAAACAGATGTACACTTCGACTATCCTACAGTTGCATTTTCGAATCGCATAGTGCTAGAGACTAATCTTAGGTCTATCTCTGCTTCCTGCTTATGTGTTATTCTTTTCCATACGTCTTGTTCTAATATCTCTTTCGTTGGTTTGTTTTGTCCACTGAAATAAAGTGTAAACTCGTATCTCATTTCACTTGTTCAGTACTTATCATAAACTATTAAAACATTCATTGCCATTAGTTTGCGTGTTTTGTTTCATATTTGAACCGTTAGATTGCCCAGGGCCAAACCGGATATTATAAAGCTGGCTAACAGACTAATTTATTGCAACTTCATAGCTGTTCTTACAAGGAGCTCTCACCACATAGGCCTACTGGCTGTGTAGATCTGCAGACTGGATGACCACAAAACATTATTAGTGTTGATGCTCGGCCTTTCGAAGCTTTATTTTCGCGTTACTAGTTCAGACATCTCGAAAATGGTAATTAACACATTCTGACAATATTGTCGTCAAATGTCTCTTACTGATAGCCACAAGAGTACTTTTGGTGAAGTACATTTGCATTCCGGGTTACTGTTTACTGAAATTAGAAAAAGGAAGCGGAAGTTTAGGTCTAGATCAGTTTGAAAGTACATGAATGTGCATACTGAACTTGGTCTACTCTACCCAATTAAAAGAAGTCTATTGTTGTGCATGAAAGGAAAAGTGTGGAATGGCCAGACTACTTCTAGACGGAGAATATTCGATATTTTAGAGAAGTCGGCCAAAATTGTGTTTTTTACAGATGAAAAATGGGAGAGATGCGTGTTTTAACTGTCCACTCCATCTTTCTCGATCAAAAAAGTATTGATTCCGTAGAAAAGTGCCGTTATAAACATTCTATTAACGACTGAAGTCTGACGTTTCAAAGCTTTTGTTTAATTGGGTGACGTTTAACTTGTCTTTCGACGTATTTGTAGTCACGCTATGGCGGCAACCCAAATATTCATATGTCTCTTCGGTTTTTGCAAGTAAACCTACCTGACTAAGGTTCTACAGTGCATGTACCCTCCTTAATCATACGCCTACATGACAAGCGCCACATTGGTTATCGAAATAGGAACTTCTGAGTAAAATTTCACTGCTTTAAATAACAATTAATCGAACATACGTTAAAATGCCGTAACAACCATATAAATATGAGTCATGTTCTGTGAAAAGGGCGTTTAATGCAACTGCAGAAACGATTCGACCAACGTCAGCCTACGTAGTCCACCCAGGCTGACCCGAGTCGAAACTTCTGCTCTTGGTAAATTTTCTGTATGTCCAAGGACCAGTCTATCTCAGGGTTTAGCCGATTATTTAGACAAAACGGATTTTATGGATCCATAATTATGTGATGACTTGCTTGGTTAGTGCATCACGGATATGTGTTAAACCCCCTTTTTATGTGCGCCGCTCATAAACATGTTACCGTGCCATTAGATATCCTTGTTCAGACATAGTTTGAGACTTATGTTGTTGTTGTTGTTGCTGTTGCTGCTGCTGCTGTTATAGTTAACTCTTACAGAATTATCATCTCGAAACCACACTATTTGTCTACATTGATTTTAACTCAAGTTAGCATTCAAAAATACTGCAAAACGTTTAGAATCTTTCATTATCCGGATTTTTTAAAAAAAGTTTTAAGTTCCAATTCTAAATTTCAAGACTAGCCATACGATTGACAGGTACATAACGTGCCACAAACCTGTTAGCTAGCCTTGAAATTAAGAGTAAGAATAGAAGTTGGAATAGTTGGTGAATACGGTGCAAGGCTGTGAAAAATATCTTCACAATATAGCTATAGGCTCTATGGCACTATGTCACAAGGATGTTACTGTCACATACCATAGCTGTTATAGACATTAACATGGGACCTCTTAAACGGAGCCAGTATAAATACTTCCTCTGTTGTGTACACATTTTTTTAACAGCAAAAATTGATTTTCTTCTACTTTCCACACCACAAAACAAGTTGTTCAGCAAAGTGCAGTAGTCGAAGCTTGAGGTCTTAATAGCCATCACTATCATGATACAATGACCAGTCGGTATGTAAATGCAATGGGCAACTTGTTCTGCAAGTAGCTGACGATGCTAGCACAGAGTTGGGACGGCCAAATGTGAAATGTTTTAACAGATCCGTGGAATAACTTTATTGCAGGTTTTTATTATGAATCCATGACGTTCGTGACCTAACTCATGGTGGAGGCCCGGCTTTTGAAATTTTTGGAAGAGAGTAATTCTCACGCAATGTGAAGTGTATCGGTTTGCTTTCTTTGAGAATTTCGGCCTACTGTCTTTGCTCTACCGTGACAAATCTTTACAGCGGACAGAATTAATTTCACCTATGAAAGTCCCCTTTATTCACACGGTTCTCTTTTAAATTTTAACGAAATTCAATGTTTATCCACTGGCGTCTCTCCCTTGCACGGAGAAATGGTCAAGATTAATTAGTACTTATCTTCGTCAACAACCTTCAATATCCAATTCATTGTCTCGGCTTTAATAAACAGGATACGGTTTTACCTATACAACGATGAAAAAATGAAACTTTTTTTTTTCGTTTAGTCCAATAAACCTAGAATGTCAAGAAAGCGCTCTGCCTTCCATGCAGCATTTACAGGGTTAAAGGAATATTCCCCGGAAAATAAGGGACATTGCATCAGCTATATCCCATCATCCTTCCGGCTCCGGCTCCTGGCGCAATCTTAGTTACTCTTGCTGAGAAGGTCACGCCGATCTGATTGCGCAGAACGTGATTCTACAAATGATGTACACTTTCCGCTGTTTATTTAAAAAAAATATATATATATATATCCTGTTCTTGTCAGTATATATATGCTTAAAACGTATTATTGACTTTTTATGAAGAAATATGTAGGAAATATTAGAGGTCACAAATATCCCTATATATTCGACTTTAATAAGCGTGGCATTTTATCTTGAGATCTAGTTTTATGATTAAACGGTACTAGCTTCCACGTGATCGACATTAAGAAACAAATGCTCCCAAAGTAAGTGACGACCAAATTTTCGACATGCCAATATTTACCCTTAACCTGCTAAATAAGTCAAATGAAGCTTTCAAACCAATAGTAAAAACCTAAAAGTTATTTTTGGTGAAAAACGTATCTCCATCGGAAAGTGTAGGTCCAAAATCAGACTTCACATTCTGTGCAGTCTGATCTGATCTATACTGTCCGGTAAAGGTCCTTGAGTCATGCTTAGCAGCGTAAGGGTTACTTGGAATAGGAAACAAAAATCAAGTGGCACAATTGCCATCAGAGAGTAAAAACATTGTGGAAAAAAATAGAAAATATTCGTTTTTAAAGCATTTTAACGTTTCTTGCAACATCCTAAAAAACTAGTTTCTTCAGGGCCTTAACAAAATTGTTAAGGAAACACTCTACAAAAACTACTAATTGTTGGTAACCATTACTCGCGCGCTTTTCCACGGTCTTTTCAATTCATGAAAAGAAAATCCCATCATGCCAGCAAAATTCAAAATTAATAATGGTCTGCATATGCTTTCAATTTGGATAAGTACAAAATAATGTCGACTGGTAAAACGTTACGTGGACAAGTATCTGTCATGTGACATTGTCGAAGGTGGCAACAAATTAAAGGAAAATAGTCCGCAACCCTATAACCTTTTACCACAAAATCCTTTGAACGACCGTTAGAAAGAAAGTATTTGAAAATATTGTGAGAAAAGAGAAAATGCTAGTAACCAAAATTTTCTCCCTTTCACACGATGTATTCTGCCCTTCCAAAAACAAATTTTAATTTTTGAGTCCCATTTGTCAACTACAAATCCTTCCATTTAGACAAGTCTAAAATTTTGTCGCTTGGTAAGGAATTTAACAGTCCTTAAAATTTAAAGCGCTGAGCAGACCTTTGTTAGTTCTGTAGACAATGTTGATCAAAGCCAGACATCCTTTTCTCTGATAGTGTAGATCAAGATCAGGCTGCACAGAGTTGAAGTCTAATCTTGGATCCACAATGTCCGCTTCTGTGTGGAGTGTTCTGTTAAAAACACCCTTAAAATAGTAATGCGCTGGCCTGTTTTCATGATGTGGTAATTCCATTTCATTTATTTACCAGTGTAAGGGTAAATGGGATATTTGTTCTCCTTAAATACAAATGCACCAGCTGCTCTCTGACCTTGTCGGAAAACAAATCAATATAAAGGATAGACCTCATGTCAATGACTTTAGCATTACCTTTAATTGACAACATTTTTTCCCATGTCGGAAAATCATTGTGCAACAAGAAGAAAATGTTTTTAAAATAGCAATTTCTCCCTTTGCCTATATAATTTCACGTCTATCCATGTATAAAACCTAAATTCACATTTAATGTCCATTCTCTACCAGGACGTTTTCACCGTCGTCTCACTCCTGTTAGTTTCAAGAAGTAATAAGTTATTGCGACCTTTTTAGAAACGTTATTAATACGTTATAGCAGCCTAATAGATTTACTGCGAGTCTTGATGAGTTTTCGCCCAATAATGTACGAAATTGGTATTCTGGATATTTCTAGTTTTATGAACCAAAATAGAAGAAAAAATCCATGAAGTTTTCGCCAGAAGTATCTAGTTGGCATATGACTGTAGATCAAGACTGTACATCACGTTCTTTGCGGTCTGATGCATGCATCACTGTCATGCCACCGTTAGATGTCAAATAGGTCAAATGATTCATTTTGCTGCAGATTTCAAAGCTAACTCTACAAGTTGGCTTCTTTCAAAAAGAAGCCAGGAGAGGTCAGCATCAATGTTTTCAAATAGTTTATTGGGTTTTAATTGCAATATATTTTGGTACATGTAAATAAACAAGTTTTGCATTAAATGATTAACGCTGCGTCGAAGCCTCTTATGCATTACATGACAGCCACATAACCTTCTTCCCGCGTTTTCAAGTCGCGTGATCTTTTCCTGCAGTGTTCTTTCTCTTTTTTAACGATTTTTTTTTTTCTCCATTATTTTTGCTTAGATTTATATGTTTAATGAAAAATTACAATCATTGGAGAGGTAATTCGCAATTAAATCAATATAAGAAATCTTTTTTGAAATGTGTATGTCCTATTTCAGCTTTTTGATTTCGGTTTATTTATAATACCGTGACGAAACAGACTGTGTATCAGAACAATCTCGCAAAAAGACTGGATTGATGCAGCAATTTCTGAGGCAGTCTGCCTTTTAAACCCACCACTGTTGGAGAGGTCTGATGACCTAAATCTAAGCGGAAATGACCTGACGTCATTTTACGGGAAACCTGAGTTTTACCGACTGACCTCGAGGTATACACTATGTAGATGGTATCTGTAATGGCCAAAACAGGGTGATGAATCTGTGTGACAAGAAGGAACATCGGCAAAGGCGACAAGCTTATCAAGATTAATGTACATCTTGGCATCTTTGATTGACCTACATGTGAAAACTAATACATTTGTATGGTGAAAATTAATGATAGAATCGCTAGAGAGAACGTACTAGAGAAGCCGTATAGTTTTTTTTTTTCTTTCTCAATTAGAATGACGTGGGCCTTTTGACAAGAGAGTTACTTACAGAGAACGAGTAAAAATTGGCTATTTAGATGTTTACCCATAACCAAAATTTACTTGTACATCATTGATAAACACTACTAAATATGTGTTCTGTTTAAAACTCTATGAAAAAAGTATTTTTGCGTTTGAATGAAAGGGCGGTCGTCTTTGGAATTTCATCTTTTGTTATGAGTCCCACTGTGACATCATAGTATCTAGTCGAATACGGTCCTACACAAAGGGCGCGTGTTGTTGATTTTGTAACATTCCCACTTAGCCTCTGCCAAAGTCTGATTCTGGCATTCCCACAAGCCTTTGCTAAATTCTGGCTCGAAATCGAAAGCTGCCATAGCATGCTACGTATCTCTTAAAGAAAACACCTTTTTGTTACATTTCTTCATCTCATTCATGATTGATGTTTTACAAAATGGTACCTTGCTGAACTCAATGATGAAACGTTTTCGAAGTTTGGTATGATTATAAAATATTGTTTGACCCTTTTAAAGGGGGAGAGAGAAGAAACATCACAAGAATGAAATGAAATACAGACCCGAATTTATAGTAATAAAAGACATGCCACTGTTAGTAATTTCATCTTTTTTTATAATAGTTGATAATGCTGGATGCTGCAGACGACGTTTCAAACGACCTAACAAGATAACGTCGGACTCCACGTTCTGTAGAATCTTTTACTGTTCTAGGTCTCCTTCAGAAGCTTCTTGTATCACGAATTATGGTTTAACCCTTAGGCTGCTGAGCGCGACTCAATGACATTTTGTGGACAGTAAGGATCAAGATCAGACTGTGCAGTGCGTGCAGTCTGATCATGGATTTTCACCGTCCGATAAGGAGATATTTCTCCCCCAAAAATAACTTTTAAATAGCATTTTTTTTTACCATCGACATGAAAGTTTCGTTTAACTTATTCAGCATGATATTGGTTAGAGCAATTAGCGCATTATGGTTTAGTGAGTGTTGATAACTGGGTAAGATGATTAGGAATACAAAGAGTTTTATAACATTCCCACATATAAGACTGTATACGTTTCTATGATTAAGATCAAATGAGATACCTTTTATCGGAACTTTTGCTCTGCGGAGTAGATCTACTGAAATTTGTATGTATACAACTCTTGCACCACCGACCCAATAGGCATATAAGACAAATAGTTTTAAGATCATCGGAACAACCTGAATTTGAAATATCTTAAAAAGTACAGGTACTTTATCAATTAATTACAAATCTCTATGGATTGAAGGATTCTTCTTTTTTTTTTTACAATTCATTGTCAAGAAATATGAACAGACAACAACAACAAAAAAAAAAACCGAGAGTAGATGCAAGGGAACTGTTCTACGTGAAGGCTTGTCATGTTTGTAAAAATATTTCCCTTGCGAGTACAATAACAACAGTCTGCGTTGTTTGAACAGCAAAAGGTTCAACTTTTGGGGCAGTAATCTCGTTTTCTATTTGAGTGGGTGTTGCAATTATCTAATTATTGGAGAATTGCACACAACTTGTTTGCTAATTTGTACTCTGTTTTCCTCTCCATACCAGAGCATAACTGTTTTCAGGATTCAAGACTAAAATCATGCAGTGCTGAAAGAGACCTCAAATATGACTAACTTGCATACATGTACCTACATATTATCTACATATGTTTTGTTATACTTTTTGTTAAGTACATGACCCTTTTCCTTCAGTTAAGTGTCTTTGGGCAAGTCACTTGAGAGCGCTAGCGTAATACTGATAAAAACCCAAGAAATACATGAGTATGGGAGATATCGTCGTGACATGACTTAAATAATGTTGAAAGCGACAAGAAACACCATTAAACCGAATTAGTCCTTTAGTTAAATATCACAGTATTCAGGCTTCCTCAGTATAAATTCAGACATTTATTACTGTATTCTGATTAAGATATTAATTAAGTAATTAAGCTCCATCGCTCTCGTTCTTAGAGTTTTCATTTCAATGTTGTACTTTCACTACTAAAAACAATCTGATTAACACTGTACCAAGCAATTCCGAATTTTAATGACACTGAGGAAGAATGCTGTTTAAAACATGGTCACAATAAAAGAAAATGCAAATAACCAGCATTTTCTCCTTTTCCCACAATATTTTTACCCTACCAAAGACAAATCCTATTATTTGAGCCGCATGTAATATGTCGTTTGCAAATGCTTTCAATTCGTGCAAAACTAAAATTTTGTTGTCTGGTATAGAGTTAGAAAAAAAACGTCAACTAATGATATGACCATCATCGACTCCACTCTTCAGAATATAGATTTTTTTTTTTTTCACCAGCGATCTTACATTTGAGCCATGCTCCGTGAATGGGGGCTTAATGCTCTTGCAAAAAGTGTCGACCTATGTCAGCGTGCGCATTCTCCGCAGACTGACCTGAGCCGAAACTTTTTGCTTTAGGTCATTTTTCTGCATGTCAAAGGACCAGTCTACCTTATGATTGAGTAGGTCGTTAAACAAAACGGATTTTAAAGATGTATAATACTGTGATGACTCGCTTGGTATCATGCATCACAGAGCATGGCTCATTTACAAAACCCATTCAGGACGTTTTGCAGATGTTTGTTTTTAGACCACAACCTTATTTATATAGACAGAGAGAAAAATGCAGGGGCGCTTATAAATTTAATATCAGACTAGTATACGTATATATTCTGAATGCCTTAAACGGACATTAAACCAGCTTTTAACATATTTTTAGGACGAAGCAACATGAGGTTAGTGAAGTTGACAGCCTAGCAGCCTAGCAGCGTGAAGCTGGCAGCCCAGCAGCCTAGCAGCCTATTTTTTTTTTTTTTTTTTAATTTCTTAATGATTGATATATTAACCCGAACTTTTATATAGAACCGTTTACAACCATTGAAACTAAATTTCAAGAGATATTATCCCGATATTAGGCAACCTAATATCGGGATATTATCTCTTGAAATTTAGTTTCAATGGTTGTAAGCGGTCCTATAAAAAGGTCAGGTCAATATAACAATCGTTAAGAAATAAAAAAAACTTTTTAGGCTGCTGGGCTGCCAACTTCACGCTGCTGGGCTGCTAGGCTGCTAGACTGCCAGCAGCCTAAATTGACAACAACCCAGACTTTTTTAACTTTTACGTTCCAATCGTTGTAAAGATTATTTTGATACATGCAAACCTTGTTTAGCGACATTATTGTCGAAATAAGTTTAAGAAATTGAATTATCAGCAGCAACCTAATATCGGGATTATTTCTTTTGAAATTCAGTTTCAATGGTTGTAAACGATACTATATAAAAAGTTCCATGGCAATATAACCATAATTCAGAAATAAAAAAAAAAAAAATTAGGCTGCTAGGCTGCTGGGCTGCCAACTTCACGCTGCTAGGCTGCCAGCAGCCTAAGGCTGCCAACTTCACGGACCTAGCAACATGACATTTTGTAAAAAGTATCATACTTAAAGACGAGACAGTTTATTCTTTGTATTGGGAGAAAATGCTGAAAAAAATGGGTTGGATTCCAACCCGCAAGCTTCACAACCATATTTGGCGCCTCTGATACTGAGCTTTGGACCCAACTAATATGTAATTGTGTCAAAAAGGTATTTATCCCTTGTCATGCATAACAGCTATACCAATACTAACGGAATACGATATTTTACAGTAGAAATTAAAAAAAAAAAACAGATTCTCATGTTTTCTGCATGTTTTTATACCTGCTTTAATTTTAAAGCGCCATCTTTGTACATGTACTCACAACTATGTCTTATGAAAGAGGAATTAAACCAGATTTTGTTCTGCAAGAGGTTTTTTTTTTCAGAAAATCCTACCAAAGATTGGTAATTTTCATTCGCTGTTAGAAATGGCTTGAAGGTCAAGACAGAGACAGAAATACATGCAGAATACACAGGGAAATACCGAGATTTTTTGTATTTTTTCTGTAAATTTTTACTTTAGTAACGGTATAGTCATTTTTGCATATTCATCTTTAATACCAGTTATTTATAGTCGGTTAGGTAGAGCAATGGCAGATGTGCTGACTCGGGCTATGAAGGTGATTGGTTTGAGTCCCGATGGGGGCGTTTGTTTTTTTTTTTGTAAAACATAGTCTTCCCATCTACGGGTTAAAAGTCACGTCCTTATGATTTCTCTTTTTAAAATTTCAAATTTCTACCCTCCCCCCATAAGTAAATAAATAAATAAATAAAGCGTGCGGTTTGAATAATCTGGCTAATTGCCCCATTAATATTTAAAAAAAAGAAACTTTGCAAAACGAAATCTTGTTAAATGCCCCTTTAACGTTATAGCCATAATAATTGGATCCAAACCTTGAACTAATTTGGGAAAAACAGACTCTAAAAAGGCTTCGAGCCCTAGTGTTAAATGGTTTGGAACATATTCTCAACAGACTGAGTATAACATGTGACAACATAGAAAATTAAATAGAGAATAAATACTGGCAAACAAATCACATATAATGAGAGAGCACTGGAAAAATCGCTATTGTCTTCGAAGATTTCTGAAAGTGTCTGAGGCGATATCTAGGATAAGTTGTTGTTATTTGGACGAAAATAATATGAAGGCCTTAAATCTTAAATAGCTGGGCAATGACGTCATGAACTTGTAGGTTTGCTTACTTGGGCTGTTCCAGTCACTGTTAAACGATCGTAAAGAGTTTTAAGCATCAGAACAAAAAACATAACAGTGCAGGATTTGTCAAAATATTCTTTGCATAGATAGAAACTTCTATTTTTCACTGTAACAGTTGGTGAGGTTATTTTTCAAGACACTGGAAAATTCTTTGACATTGGTAAAGGATTTTCAAGATATAATTGAGCGGATCGCTATGAATCCTCATCTGTACCTAAGCATTATCGGTAAAAGTTACGTAATATTGCGCTTACTATTTACGGGTCTGCATAGTCAAAGGGCGATAGTGTGTAACTTGGTAAGGGTTAAACCATACGGTTGTTCCGCACAAATATATGAGCTATGCTCTGGCAAAATAGGCTTTAATGCATCTCCGTGAAGCATCATACCGAGCAAGTCATCACATAATTATGGATCCATAAAGTTCATTTTGTATAACAGCCGACTAAATCATGAGATAGACTGGTCCTTTGACATACAGAAAATTGACCAAAATCTAAAAGTTTCGGCCCAGGTCAGCCTGCGCGAACTGCGCAGGATGACCTGAATCGATACTTCTTGCAGATGCATTAAGCCCATTTTTTTTAAACAGCATGGCTTATTTATATCAGAAAATACTTTATTAAATCTTTGACCGATAAACTAACCATCCATGTACAATATTACCAAAATTCATATAACCTTTCTGTGTTGTTTTGATTTTTTTTTTATATATCATACAAGTGACACAGAACTGACGTTCAAGTATAATGTTGTTCTTTCGTTCCATGTCAGTTTGTACCACTACTCAAACTTAACGCTGCCTAACTGTTCACAATAGGGACCGTCTACTGCTGTGTCTCAAAGCCACAAAAGAATTACAGGACACATTGATCCAAGTTACTCGGGATTAAAATGTAGATCAAAGTTCAAACTACAAATACACAGCCTGTTCTTGGCTCTTCGCAGTCCTATTTTGTGAGACATTCAAGTATCTAATGTAATCCGTAGAACTGCACGAACTCGTATTCTTGTTGCTCGACTAAATTTATCAGATCTATGTGTTTCAGTCATTTGGCCCTCAAAGGGTCAGTTTAACTAAATAGGTATTATAGTTCGTTAAAGAAACATAAGATACAAGCGGACTGAAACCGTGTCCATGATTTCCTGGTGGTGATGATGATGATATTGCTGCTGCTGTTGCTGATGATGATGATGGCACACGGATAGATGGACAGAAAGAAATACTAGTATGCGTTGAAGGATGCATCGCCTCTTTTCCTTGGAAAAAGGTACGTTCAATGTAAAAGTATTTTGTTTTGGAAAACCCCTTTTGCGGCTTTTACAAACTGTCTTCGTAACCCTTTACGAATAAGTCCCGAGTATTAACGATACTGAAGTAGAAGCCCACTGAAACGTTGTTGGAAAAGGAGAAAGTGCTGGAACCCAGCGGTTTCTTCTATTTTTATAATGTTGTTTACTCATCCAAAGGAAGATTCCATTATTTGAACCACATCATATTTGTCGTCTGCAAATACTCTCGATTTGAATGCATTTTATTTTTTCCCTTCGGCGGAGGGTTAACGAGATCACCTTGACTTAATTCCAATAAAAACCAGGGTCATGGTGAAACCTTAAAAGTGATATTATCTGTGTTGATTAGTTACAGATCAATCAAGGCAAGGGAAATTCCAGTTAATTTTCTTCCTATCAAGGGCAAGGCTGGGTCTTAGATTTGGAAGCAACGTTAGATAGTATCAGATCAAATTGACTTTGTTAAGATATTTCGTAAAATTTGCATTTTTCCACAGTCTGCAAATGTACATCTACTTTCCAGTCTTACAACAAGAGAACCATGATGTACTGAACAGCTCGACTGGCATTTACTTGATTAGAAGGACACAAGTTAAAAGTCAATCAAGAAAAAAGATGAAATAAAATGGGTTAAGATGAAATTCTTCTATTTATCGTCGGCTTGAATCTCTGAATAAAACTTTTCCCCCTTCTACAAGAGTTATTCTGACGTGCAATATTCTGGGATTCCATGTGCACGAAAGAATACTAACCTAAGTTTTTTTTTGTTTTTTTTTTTCAAAATAGGATTATTTTTCAAGATTTACGATGAATGTTCATGAACAGAATAATAATATGATAAGGGAAAACATTTTGTGTGTGTGTGTGTGTGTGTGTGTGTGTGTGTGTGTGTGTGTGTTTTTTTTTTTAACTTGGCTTTAACCAACGGCACTTTGAGTCAACTACAAGACAGCATTCAGCTATGCACGTTGAATTGAACAAATAGGCAAGTACTCAAATATTATTGGTCAAAGCCTACTTTTTCGAAAAATATCTTTAAAAAAGCGACGAATAATGTATAATTCAAGGCGTAAAATGAACAGCTCATCGAATGGCTCTTTTTCCTAAACGGATAGTTGGATTTTAGCTTTCAGTAGTGTTAAGCTCTTTAATACAAGTTGATGAATCTCATTTAATTTCAGTAGGAGTCAAGCCATTGATGATATAAACGAGATGTGCTAGTTCAACGAAATTCGTATCAAAGTGTTGATTTTTATACTGTAAAAAAGTCTAACGGACAGACAGACGCCGGAAACTACGCCATGGCATAAGGCCTTCTTCCACCAGTAGAGCTAAATAGATCGGAACTATGTCTTGTATTTTTCTACGTTTTCCTGTACTTTGTCACTTTTAGACGTCATCAATAAATATGATCCTTCAGCTTATTCCTATGGAGTACTATTACATCACAAATGGAATTTTTGAGTTTTCTAATTTGTACAAGATCGCCCGCAAGCCTGGAAATGGTGCGGTATGCAATTATCTTCAGACGCGTAGCAAATTAGATGCTGTCATTTACTTCTGAGAGTCTGAGTTCATAAAGGTGTTTTTAACTTCAGTATTAATGGATGAACAATTGTTATGCAGCGCATTCAAGCATATCTTACGAAATTCGTAATTCACTTATTTTGCATATAGAATGACAACACACAGGGATGCACTGACTGCTAAAGAGATATGATTTTATGCGGCAACAAATTTGAAAGATGACATCTTCTTGAAAACAGATTAAAAGGTTTGTTGTCCAGTTGTTGCACCATAATTAAATGATCTTAAAATGGTGTTTATATTCACCTAGGATCCTGCGTGGCTCATAGGTAAAGTGTAGACCTTTCTCGTAAACTTGAGGCCCCGGGTTCCAGATTCACCGGAAGAAATGGGTTTTTCGTGGGAGTGTAGTTGGGCAAGATACTTCAAAGCCCTAGCCTGGTAAAATGGGGACATACATAAATACGTGAGCCGTCGCAGAGATTTAACTGAAAAATGTTCGTAGTGGACTAAAACACCATTCAGTCAATTCTATTCACCTATCGTTCTAAGAAATCATCAGTTTTTAATTGTCACGTAAAAGAATAGGAAATTATATCATACTGTAAATACTATGCAATAAACCAAACCGTTCAAGAGAAAAGTGCCTCATGATGTTGAGAAATAGAACCCCGTACCATTTCTTCCAGGAACTTATGAACATAGAAAGATGGGATGGCCTTGAGCAAGTAACAAGAATAACACTATAATACAAAAACACTCTCCTGTAGCAAACTTAATTTACATTGGCAGAGACCTCCTTACGCCCACAAAATTACAATATTACATTTTGCATACGGATAGTGTAATGTATTTGATTAGAGACATTATAGCACTACCCTGTAGGAAAATCTGAAACAGAAAATTAAACCTTTCTTTACTCCCCCTTTCTTGCAAATATCTGAATAACGGAAACGAAATTTACGGACGTGAAAGACAAAGATCTTCATCTTTGTCGACTCAGGTTTTGGGTCATATCCAATGTTTTTTTTTTCTTGTTATACCACGATGACAGCTCATTTTCATATGTTTCCTAGGTTTCAACAGCACTAGCCTGGCATTTTTGCCTTGGCAAGAACATTCCTTTAGACAGCTTTTCATCTTTGACTATTTCTCCGACGTAGCCTACATGTCCCTATTCAGAACTTCTTTGTAACTCAGTGATTTAAAAAAAAAAATGCAGTGCATTCTCCATATTCCTTTTAAGTTTAGAAAAAATGGTAATTATCTATATTCAGTCTAAGTGTAAAAAAAATGGTTTCGCAATCAAGTGTGAAATTTGATCATACCATATAAGACAGCTATGCATTACTAAATAGGTAAATATAAAACGTGTTTGCCGTTTGAATCCTCATTTTATTTGCCTAAATCCTTTGTAACCTAGAGAAAAAAAAACACATCACACGTGTCAAGAGCAAAGAAAGTGTCTCAGTAATGGAACAAGCGGACCTTTTGCATGTCAATTATAGACATTTACAAGACTTGAAACAAGTAGAATTGGAATGTCCGTTTTATGACTTGTTTCTTCATTTTGATGTTTGATACGTGCTCATTTCATGATTTTGAAAAAAAAAAATACGGCGAGCTTAATTCGACCCCAAACACCAGATTGTTATTTGTAATCTGTCAAGTTATATAACTGAGTCATACTCTGTGGAAAGGGGTTTATTGCATCTTTGTAATGCACTATACTAAGCAAGTTGTCGAATGAAACAGACTGACTTTGACTACAGATCGGCTGGACCACAGGGTAGTATGAGGATTAACCCTTTACCACACAATCCCGACTTTTAACGATCCTGAGAAAGAAGCCTTTTGAAAACATTGTGGGAAAAGGAGAAAATGCTGGTAACCAGCATTTTCTCCTTTTCCCACAATGTTTTCTACCCTTCCCAGAATGAATTTCAATTTTTCAGTCACGTTTATTTTGTCGTCTGCAACTGCTTTCAATTTGGACAAGTCTAAAATTTGGTAAAGAGTTAATGGTCCTTGAACATGCAGACAATGGCAAAAAAAATGGCAAAAAGTCCTTTGGGTCAATACTTTTTGCAGATGCATTAAACCCCTGATTGCAGAGTATATTATACTTATTTCCCTTTCCCTCTCTAAAGGCAGGAGTTTTCAATGCCCAATAACTGCGATCCAATGCCCAATAACGACTTAGCGTTCAAACTACTAGTCTCTTTTTTTCTACAGGCTTTCCGACGATTATTTACAGTCTTCAAAAACACTTTGTAGAGTTAATAACGTTTGACAGTACATTTGGCTTCGATGGTTGGAATCAGATTTCGTCCGCAGGTGTTGGTTTTTTTTTACAAATGATTTTTAAGGCTTGGACATTCTTGAAATTATTGTTATTCCAAAGAATTTTGGTCCATTGAGGCTAAGTCTATGAACACACAGACAGACAGACAGACAGACAGACACACACACACACATACAACCCCCCCCCCACACATATATATATATATTTTTTTTTTTCCAGAGCTGAATTTGAGACGTTACTTTCATTCATTTAAGATTAAAATGCAGTTTACTAGAAATCTAAAACTGGATTTTTACTGTCTGTTCTCATATCAAGCAATATTACTAGCTCACCTGATCAAGTATTGCTCATGCGATCTTTTTTAATCGCTCTCCGTCAGCCTATTGTCTGCAAGTCAAAAATGTAATATTTACACCTAAAAAGGTGTTTGACCACTTAGACTACAAGTTCATGAGCAACTTCTCCATATCAATGAAAACTGCGTATTATTCAAATTATCTTGGTCATGAGACCATAACGGCCTTCAGGAACGAGAAAAAAAAACATTAATCTCCGGAAAACAAGGCTCTTTGTTTATGATACAAGTATGGACTACCCGTTAATTTTATCATACATTTTTTCAAACATTAGGCATACTTCGAGTCTTTTGGCTGTAGTGCTGTTTGCCTCTATGTATAGATCTTTTAACCCTTATCCTGCTACATAAATTACATGAAACTTTCAAGCCGATAGTAAAAACCCGAAAAATGCTATTTTTTTTTTTGAGAAAATTATCTCCTTATCGGACAGAATAGATCCAAGATCAGACTGCACGTTCTGTGCAGTCTGATCTTGATCTATACTGTCCGCCAAAGGTCAGTGAGTCGCGCTTAGCAGCTTAACAGTTAAAAACCAAACTGCACGTTCTGTTTATTCCTATGTCACTGAAAGAGGTAAAAGAATCCCGCGGGATGTTCTCCACGTCGTTCTTTCAAATATCTTCACTGTGAAAAGCTCACTGTGCTATTCACTGTTTCGTTTCGTTTTGTATTTCAATTGATTATCGGGCAGTGTAGACTCAAGATCAGACTATACATGCATTGTAATCTGATCTAGATTTATACAGTCTGACTCGACATATAAGATGCGTCATCAGCATCTGTAAGATAAAGAGGATTTGAGAGAGGGTAAACACCGTCACTGTGTTGTATAGATCATTGTTTGCGCTTTACTAGGTGAGGATGTCCATTACGTTGGCTATGTGATACCAACACTCGGCCTTTTCAGTACCCCATAGGTGTGTATGGTCTGAGAGTTTACACATTTTGACGAAAGTTTGGTCTAGCAACTAACAGACTATCGCGCAATCGATTTTCATTAATGTGATGTAAAAGCATTATAGAATTTGCAATCATTTCTAATCGGTTGTGTATGAGACCTATATGGTATGTTTTTATACATGAACCATGTTCTGTGAAAAGAAGGTTTAATGCATCTACAAAAAGTTTCGACCCATGTCAGTCTGCGCTGTCCGCGCAGGCTGACATGAGTCGATAGCTTTTGCTATCTATAAATTTTCTGTATGTCAAAGTACCATTCTACCTCTGAATTCAGAAAAACAAAATAAATTTGCTTAAAAGATGGATGTACTCTTTGCTTCTGCTGCCTTTCAAGAGACAGTATTTGACCATACAATTTTATTCGCAAGGTATTACAAGTAGTCAACGGAAATTATAAGCCCAGCCTTATCAGAAATTCAAACCCAACATTGCTTATTACTTTTAACTTCTATCCATCTTTCGCCATGGCCAACGATTAACCCTGGCTTATCCCTTATTGGACATTAGAGGACTATTCTCGGAAGGCGCGTTCGAAGATGTCATATCATCTGCTCCCGATGCTTCGTGAAATTTGTGAGGCACTGAAGGAAGACTGGGGCAGTATGAAACATCGTTGCATACCTTGTTGTGACTATACGAGTCGTTTTTATCACCTTTCTGGGAGTGTGTTGAAACAGTGAAGTAAATATTGTTAGGCTTGGCAATCACTTAAGATCTTTCTAAACTGTTGAAATACATGGATTATAATTGGTTGTTATATTTGCTTAACTTATTAAACTATTTGTAAAAGCATGAGCTGGATGATAATGGTTGATGATACCGTATCATACAACAAGTTTTCTGTAAAAATCTGCTCGATGTTATTTTTTATTTTTCTTCCTGAAATAGTCAATTCTGTTCTAATCGGGATTCCTAACGCACAGTAAGCACATCTATTTTAAACAGCAGATAACGTGCAATCTGAATACGGATCCACAATCTACTACATTTCATAAGACTTTGTAGCACACAGTCACAACATTTAAATTGCAATCTCCAAGTTCAACTGTTTAATTTATTACGAAGGTTTGGTTAAAAAAAAAGATACATCTTAAACTAGACTTGTAAAAATGAAAAATAATTCAAGGACAAAGAAAACAAGAGGGCCATTGGCCCTAAAGCTCTCATCTCAGTAAAGTCATCTACAGTTGATAAAGCTGAAGAGATCCTGGTTTTAAGTATCAGACTGAAACTGTGGCCTCTACGGTGCACACAGGGTTTTTCTAAGATTTGATCCAGTGACCTACTTTTTGACCAGATGTGACCCACTTTGAAACTTATCCAAGATAAAATGAAGGCAAACTTTCTGACCAAGTTTCATGATAATCAGGCTGAAAATGTGGTCTCTAGAGAGCACACAAGGTTTATCTGAGATTTGACCATGTGACCTACTTTTTGCCCCGGTATGATCCACTTTCAAACTTGTCTAAGATATCAACAAGATAGACATTCTGATCAATCTTTATCAGTATAAGACTGAAATTGTGGCCTCTAGAGTGCACACAAGGTTTTCTAAGATTTGGCCCAGTGACCTACATTTTGGTCGGACATGACCCAATTTCGAACTTGTCCCAGATATTATCAAGACAAACATTCTAACAAAATTTCATAAGTTTCAGAATGAAATGTGGCCTCCAGAGTGCACACAAGGTCTTTCTAAGATTTAGCCCAGTGGCCTACTTTTTGACCCGACATGATCCAATTACGAACTTGTCCTAGATATCATCAAGGCAAACATTCTGACCACCGTTCATGTGTTTCAGGCTGAAAATGTAGCCTCTAAAGTGCACACAAGTTTTTTCTAAGATTTGGCCCAGTACACCTACTTTTTGAGCCAACATGACCCAATTTCGAACTTACCTAGATATTTTCAAGACAAACATTCTGATCAAGTTTCATTAAGTTTCGGGCTGAAAATGTCGTCTCTAGAGTGCACATAAGGTTTTTTCTGAGATTTGGCCCAGTGACCTACTTTTTGACCTGACATGACCCAATTTCGAACTTGTCCGAGATATTATCAAGACAAACAGTCTGACCAAGTTTCATGAGTATATGATTGAAAGTGTAGCCTCTAGAGTGCACACAAGGTAATTGTTGACGCCTGGACGACGGACGACGCACGACGCACGACGGACGCCGGACACAGCACGATCACAAAAGCTCACTTTGTGCTCAGGTGAGCTAGAAAACTTTCTTCGAATTATGACAGATATTTACAGCAAAAGAAAGATCTTGACTGCGCCAAAGAGATTTCTCTTTTTCCAATAATGTTTTTAAACCTGCCTTCTGCTACTACGTTAAAAACCGTCTCTGAGTAACAGAATATCGCATCTCTTTCGGTATAATTCTATTATCATTTGTTTTTCTTCCGAATCAATCACTGCCTGTCCGTTACATGAAATCGATAAGAATGAGGTTTCTTGAGCATAGTTTAACAATATAACTTATGTGAGTTCCTTTGTGCGGCGACTTTAGATATATCACGAAATGAACGCTTTAACCTAAATGAAGTAATAATAAATCCTATCCTTCACAGCTACCAGAAGATCTTAAACGCTGGTTGAGCTGAATTTACGAAACTGTTTGAAAACCTTTAAAAGTAACGCACAACCTCCTATTTGGACATTTTTTATATTATTCCAGCCGCTGTGTAAGGTACTCTGTTTTCAAGTATTTCATACCGGGTACTAAACGGACCAATGCATTTCAGAAGGCTTCTTTCTAGAAACCTGCTTGTTATTTTCCACAATATTTGAGCTGTACCCTGGCAAATGGGGTTTTAACGCATCTCCGTGATGCATGATACCAACAGGTCATCACACAATTATGGATCCATCAAATTCAGTATGTCGAACAACGGAATAAATCATGAGGGAAAATGGTCCTATGATATGCAGATAATTTACAAATAGTAAAAAGTTTCGACCCATGTAAGCCTGCGCAGTCCGCGCAAATGTATTTAACCTTCCACAGGGCATGGCCCAAATTTTATCTAAAAACAAATGTTTGTTTTGGACTTTAACGCCGTTGTAACAGCTTAAGTAATATCACGGCGGCCAGTGCGCCTACGCATATGTTTCCTTGCTTTCTCACACAAGCACTGACACAACTTTCTTTCCAAGCCACAGACTACTTTCTCACATGCATCAGAGGTGAGTGGTGAAAAATCGCAGGAGAGAGGGTTTTTCCACAAACGGGTATCGAAATCGCAACCATCAGGTCACGATCCAAGTATGCAGGTGTTAGGCTGCAGTTTGTTTATCTAGACACGGACATAAAGAATCATATTACCATTACCCCAGCGAATTTCAGTTATATCTCATTTTATGTGTGTAGCGCTTAAATCACCTTTTATAATACGAATAAAAATCAAGGTAAATTACTTTGAACTATACTTGTAAATTTCCTAGCTGAGAATGGTCTTTCTCTTAAAGTACTCTTTTCGTAACCTGGTCTAGTTCATGATGATTTTTCTAAAAAAAGTCTATGTGGCAACAAGTTCCTGCAAATGGAAGGCCAATCGTAACAGCACGCCATATTAGGGTATTACATCAAGCATACGACCCATGCTCTGTGTTCTGTGAAAAGGGGTTTAATGCATCTGCAAAAAGTATTGACCCCGGTCAGCCAGCGCAATCCAGCGCAGACCTGTGTCGAAGCCTTTTGCTGTTGTTAAATTTTCTACATATCGAATGACCATTCTACCTCATAATTCAGTTTGTAGTTAGATAAATATATTTTATTTTTATGGATCCATGATTATATGATGAATTGATTGGTATAATGTGTCTTGAAGGTGCATTTAAACCCCCTTTTGCCAGAGGATGGTCATATATGTATATGTGGAGGAATTAATATCGCTCCACAGCATCAACTAAATGACAACTCTGATACAAGCATGCCATCAACACCAATTAAAAACACGACAGACATACATGTATATCTTTTCGCTAATAAATGATATTCTCATATAATGAAACGTCAGAAGTGACCGCACACTGCCCTCTAATCAATACCTTACAATTACAAATCAGTTGCCCTTTTCAGGACGGTCATTCGAAGGCAAGCAAATATCGATGAAATATGGCATCTGCCATGAATGAAAAGTCATAACATTATTTTGGCAGTTGAGCACAAAGAAAAGATACGCCGATATCCAATTTAAGTCTCTTGGCCAAGCGAGAAATCCTGATTAATTCAACATGTAAACATAATGTAGGCATTACTTGGAACTCCTTACCCGCGGCACGGGATAACGGTCTGTAAATTGCCCCCATTGTTTGCCCATATTCAGCATTCTGAATATGTAACTTGACTTTGAGGCTGCCATATGAATTAAACTGAATATTTCAAGCCAATAGTGAAAACCCATTGTTTATAGAGTTAACATTAAAGTGCTTTCACTATTGTTCCTTTTTTGTTTCTCATGTTGCAGATGTTTTAAGTATAGATCCATTGTTTCAAGATTACACGCAGTAATTATCACAGCGTGAAATGGATAATTAGTTAATGTGTGCGTTTATATATATATATATCCAATCCAAACAATGTAAGATACACTAAAGGCAATTTTAGAGCGCGACAAAAGAAACAGGAAAAGAAAAACAAAACGAAGTAGTGGCTCAGAAACTAAAGAAATCGTCAATACTTACTCGAAGATAAGATTATCGATTCATCAAGAGATTTTTTGTTTCTGGCAAGTCTGAAAAAGGATGAGGGGATATAATGAGCAAATTCTTCTTGTTATGGACTAAATTAGTTGCATTTGTGGAAGATGTACATCAAGATAACGTTTTACACAATGTGCAGCCTGAAAATGGTCTGAACTTGTCGCATTTTCATACTGAAGCATTACAAAAATTGCGGTATCAGTGTGATTAAATGATTGACCTTAGAAGAGTGTCAAACATATTTACTTGGCGGTAAACGAGTTGTTTTTAAGTACACCAATACTATCTGGGGCATTGACTGTATCTCTAACCATGCGGACCGATAGCATTAAGAAACCTTACAAGTGTCAAAACCAAAGCAAATGTCCATAATGGAAGCCTACAAAAATATTATGGCCTCAGACCTGATGGCTAAATTTTATCTACTAATCATTACAAAACTTCACATACAAATGATTCTTCGTTGCAGTTTATCTTTATTATAATTTTTCCAGAACGCTTTTTGACAATAGCAGACTTGGAAAAATTACGTCCGGCCTCTGTCTTGATGTCTAGGTATTGTTCCAAAAAGTACATCCTCTGGTTTGGACATGTTTTGGTTTTTAAAGTGTAGCCTTTTCTTGGATTTTAGATTTATATCTATGTAATATCCATTCGTTGTCATTGGTAAGTGTGTCCGACATGAACCCCAAAGATTCATGAAGCAGTTTCACATCTTACTGCTTGCTAGATTAAACCTATCAACAATGCTATGTCTAGCAGACAAATTGTCATTTCGTAAGGCTCTTGTCAGGCAGAGTGAGAATAGACTTTTCACAGTGGTCTTATTTCGAAAGGAATTAAGTGCACCTCTATGTTCACACAACAACTTCATTAAACCCAAAAAAAGTTATACAGCAATATCATTGTATTTAACAAGGAGCAAGTTATAATATTCAAGGGGAAAACACGAAAATACGTAATTGATACTATGTCATGATTATTATAACAAGTATCGTGACCTTTGATGTTCCATGCGAACAGAGTAAACAGGGATCAGCCTTAGCTACGGGCAAGCATAAACTTGGTTGCTTTAGATGCCTAGTTAACTGCTACCTGGTTAAAACCCATTAGAAGAATCCCATAGATGCGATGACTGGTTTCTTTCCGCCGGGCAGAAGTAAAAGTTTTAATCAGTTGGTTATTTCTTAGTGAGACGTTGTCTTGCATTCCACTTGTACAGTTGTAGTTGGATACAAACGATAAAATCTTTGCACAATGCAAAGAGTTACAATGTACATTAATAAAACCATGCACATATATTATGGAACAAAATGTACAAAAACCTCTATGTAAGGATTTCACATGAGAAAGCATTGAGTTCATATGTGATAAAAATCCATCATAATACGATTTTGTTGCTGGGTAAGTATGGTGAAACATTCAGAAATGAGAGGCATGAAGACTACATATTGTTGTTAGTAGGAATATGCCGTTCCAAGGCTACCACAAACATTTCTGTTCAAACATAGTCGTCTGCAATACCATATACCCTTAACCTGCTAAAGACATGTCAGTGAAATGAAATTTTCAAGCTGATAAAAAACCCAAAAGGTTGCAAATTCAAAGATAATCTTGTTGGGGAAAATATCTCCTTATCGGACAGTGTAGATCCAAAATCAGACCCCACATTCTGAGCATTCTGATCTTGATCTACACTGTCCGTAAAAGGTAACTGAGTCGCGCCAAGCAGCCTAAGCGTTAACATTTTTATAACAGATCCAACCCAAATATCACTTTTCTGCACATGTTCTTGAGGCATTTATCAAACGCCAAATTATCCAAACAATGTTCAAAATTGTGACAGAAATATGGCCAAACATTCAAAATAAAACATGTTGAAAGTCTCAAATATGGCGAAATCTTTTAGTGATACCAAACGACAGCCCACTGGCCGGATTCAACAATCAATCAACAAGTAAGTAAAATGTCTCAGCACAAAGAGATCTCTAATCTCTGCATTTATATTCAGAATATTAGTTAGGCTATCGTCGCTAAATGCAAGCTCTGATGCACTGTTAAGTTTGAAATCATTTTGTTAAGATTGATACTAAATGTAGGAAAAACTTCTTTACACAGTGAAACCAACTGTTCTGGATCCACATTGTAACAAGCAATCGTTTCTTTTGTCCGCCGTGTTTGCTTTATCTAGAAAAACAAAGTTCTTCAAACTGCATAACTAAGTGACTTTGTCTCTCTAGGCTAGAAATAGCCTGTCTGTTAATAACAAAAAAAAAACTTTGTTTAGTAATCAGGTTTTATGGTTACTTAACAAATACGGCGTTATGTCGTTAATGGAACTCCTTATCAAGCGGTAGCGCCATAAACTATAAAGCCAACTTTGAGTCCGTGTCTTGTATCATAGATAATGGAAGAGTTTCTGTTGTAGAGTGGACAATGTGATTAACACGCCGGATAACAACTCTTACAGTTCATTTAGTCCAGTACATTATATCAAATACATACATGGCATACTTAAGCAAGCTATGTATCAGAACAATAATACAGTTACTGATACAATTCGTTATAACAAATAATAACCAGAAGTTCCCTTGCCTGTTTTTTTAACTTTTCAGCGCCAAAAAGACAAAACTCGACCTTTTGGATGACTGAAAATAAAATCCATTGTACTTCAGAAAAATATGTTATCTTCTATGTTATATTAAACAAGCAGACGGCATAGGTTCAACGTCTGTAATGTGCTATTTTATCTTGATGTATGGCCTCTCAATTGTCTTTGTTATCGCCTATGGCGCTGAAATAGTTAACCCTTAAGCGGATAAATAAATGAAATGAGAACAATTTCCTCTCAATAATAAGAACAAAAAAATATTGAGAATTCAAAAAGTTGATTTCTCTGAAAACAATACGATGTAGATCGAAGATCAGACTGCACGTTTTGTGTTGTAAGCGCCCAGAGTCACACTTTGGAGCCGAAGAGGTAAATGAGGGTAAATGCTGGGTCTTTCAAACCGCAGTCCGATATTTTGGTCGAACAGTGGCCAGATTAGAATGGGGCAGAACGATGACTTCCGCTTGTTATTAGCTACTTTAAACACATTCTATTGCCTTTTTAGTTGGTGATGACCTCTCAGGTCTCACCTTCTTATGTAGACCGTCAAACTGAAATTCTGTGAGGACGGACCACTCCCCTTTTCCACGAACAACAGTCTCCATAGATCAATGAACAGACGCGTATGTGTCATTTGATATATAAGAATAACATGCAGATTGAAAAACTTATCAAGCCATTCACACAAACAATGAACTTTATAGCTAAATGTCGTAGAATTAGCTTTAGATTTGAAATTTGCCTCGATTCCAGCTTTGACATGGCCTAGTTAATAAAGTCTACACCCAAACCACCCCAAAATCCCCTGTCATTGGTTTAAACATATTTTATTTCATATATATTGAAATGGGGTTGGACCACAAGTTCTCTCAACTTAGTATCGGTCCTTCCCCTATAATACAGTTTTGATCATTCTTTTTCCAACAATAGCAAGTACAATGAATTCTTTTCTAGGTATATAATAATAAAAACAAGAGGGCCATGATGGCCCTGTATCGCTCCACTGGCTTATAAATATAAACCACGAAGAAAAGTCTTCACTATATAAGCCCTTATAAAACTTTGACCTCATGGCTACAGTCTGACTAAATGGGGAATATTGTATTAGAAGAATAACATGCCAAATGTGGGAGTTCTTGGCCTTATGGCTGGTAACAAGATGGTTTCTGAACTTTTCACTCCATAAACCCATGTAAAACTTGTGATCCCTGGTGCAGGGCCAAACTTGATCCTAGAGCTGTAACTTGGGCCCTCTTTGTAACTGTCCACTAAATAATGCTATAATTATATGCAAAATTTGGTAGCCTAAGCCTTATGGCTGTGTACACCAAGATTTAAAAGTTTTCCCTATGTAAGCCTATGTAAATCTTGTGAACCCCCCCTCCAAGTATGAGGCCAAATTGACCCCAGGACTATACTTTGGACACTTTTGGTAGACTCCAACTAGATCAAGCTAAATGCCAAATTTGGTAGCTCTAGGCCTTATGGTTTCAGACAAGAAGATATTTAAAGTTTTCTCTATATAAGCCTATGTATAAAACTTGTGACCCCTGGGGAAGAGCCAATTTTGACCCCAGGGCTATAATTTCAAGAAACATGATAGAGGTCTACTACATAAAGCTACATGCCAAATTTGGTAGCCCTATGCCTTATGGTTTCAGACAAGAAGATTTTTAAAGTTTTCTCTATATAAGCATATGTAAAACTTGTGACCCCTGGGGAAGAGCCAATTTTGACCCCAGGGCTATAATTTGAAGAAACTTGATAGAGGTCTACTACATAAAGCTACATGCCAAATTTGGTAGCCCTATGCCTTATGGTTTCAGACAAGAAGATTTTTAAAGATTTCCAATATTTTTCAGTTTTGTTGCCATGGCAACCAGAGTTTTTGAAGGAATCAAATTCTTTCAAGAAATTCTGAAGAGGACCATGTCAGGATCATTTCTGTGAAGTTTCGTGAAAATCGGATGGGTAGTTTCAGAGAAGAAGATGTTTGAAATAAAAGTTAACGCACGGACGGACGGACTGACGGACGGACGGACGGACGGACGGACGGACGGACGACCGGACGGACGGACGGACGGACGCACGACGGACACCGGGCCATGACATAAGCCCGCTGGCCTTCGGCCAGTGGAGCTAAAAACTGATAGGAGAAAAGAAGAGGAGTATTGATGAAAGAGGGAAAAGAAGGTGAAAGAAAATCAGATGGTGCTCTCGGTTAGACGTCCGGTAAATTAATGCTGTTATATTGGGTGCCGATTACTAGAAACGCTATGTCTCTTTGATATACGTGTGAACTGCTTCAAAAAGTAAACAATTTTGTTCTAAATTTAAGTCAACACTGCCAAACAATAATTTATCAATATGTAAAGGTTAAAATTACCTTGTTGCTCGAAAAAGCGAGATTAGTATATATCTGAATAACGGTGGCATTTGAACAGGTAATGTTCAGCATTTTCAACACCATTATTGCAGTCACACATGGGATTCAATCTTAAATGATTCATGTAAAGGTCTTCGTTTAGATAGTTATAATTGTTTCTTAATCGTGCATGCAGAATTGAGATATATCTATTTCCAATGCAATAGATTTTTGAAGTTTTAGTTTGGATTTAAACGAACTATATATTGTACTACTTCTTATTTTTTGTTCAAGATTGTTCCAGAGAGAAATTGAAGAGGGGATACCTATCTTTTTTTACAGTACTTGTCCTGGCATATATGTTTTCATAATTTTGGTTGTCTCTCAGCTGAGATTGCGATCTATTGCCAACTAATAGAGGAACCAATTTTTTCTATACTTTAAACATAAAACACAAGTTAGAGGATTTTCTTCTGGATGAAAGTGTTTCCAAACCACATTCTCGGTAAAGATTTTCAAGAGACACTGATCTTGAAAGGCCTGTTACAATTCTTGCAGCCTCGTTTTGAAATTTTCCAATTAAGTCTGAACATGCAACTGAGCAGCCATTCCATACCATCGTTGAATATTTAAGTGTAGGTCTTACATAAGATAAATAAATTTGATTTAAGGCTACACGGGTTAAAGTAATTGAAGTCTCCGCATAATGTCTACTGAATGCAGCCTCTAAATCATTATTTATATGGTCATTCCATTGGCCAGAACTACTTAGGGTTATACCAAGATGTTTATCTTGATCTACAATTTTAATTTTAGTATTTAAAAAAAGCAATGGCTCATCATAATATTTTTTCAATGAAAATATAACAGCTTCAGTTTTATTTGGATTGAAATCAACCAACCATTGTTTCGCCCATACTGAAACATTTCTTAGATCATGGTTTTTAATACCCTTTATATCTAAGCAATGGCTCATCATAATATTTTTTCAATGAACATATAACAGCTTCAGTTTCATTTGGATTGAAATCAACCAACCATTGTTTCGCCCATACTGAAACATTTCTTAGATCATGGTTTTTAATACCCTTTATATCTTGTAGTGATGTAGCATAATATAAAAGAGAACTGTCGTCGGCATACAATCTAGTAAGACTTAAAATTTATTCTGTAATATTGTTTACATAAATATGAAATAAAAGAGGCTCAAGGACGGAGCCCTGGGGTATTCCCGCTTTTAAAGGCAGATGAGAGTTGGCCGTGATCAGTGGCTTGGCATATATGGTAATATATGTCTACAAGTTGGTAAGTTGTAGAGTGTTCTGGCATAAAACCAGATTGATATTTGTACAAAAGATCATTTATCACAAGAAAATTGTACATATTTTTAAAAATAATTCTATCCAGAATTTTTCTGCAACTACTTAACCTCTGTCATTACACCCCAACCCAATTTTCTAACACATAAAACCGCATTCAAAAAGCTCAGCTACACAATTTGACGAAGAATAGTGAGAAAAAAAATGCTATCAATCATAGAAATAAATATTGTCAGTCGTCAGATGAATGAATTTTTAATGAAATGGTCCACTGTTACAACCCATTTGCTAGCAAATTTCTACCATCTTCTTCTAGTGGTACTTTCAGTGCTTTGATTTACAATATTTCATACATGTATTTATATTGATACAAAAATCGACATGAAGCAAAAGTGTCTTGTCACAAGTTCTCAAATTTAGATTTGGCGATTCCCTTAAATGCACTCACTAATTTTAGAGTCTTCTACATTACCGACATAAACTTATATCTGTTAAGAGGTTTTTTTTTTTTACAAGAGAAGACAATATTGTCCCAGTTAATAAGTGGCTTGCAATGGCCACATAGCCGCTTGTAAATGAGTTTGACAGTTTTTCTGGTATGGTGCGGCAAGGTATACATGTAAAATATATTGGGAGATGATCCTTAGGTGGAAATCGTTTTAATTCATAAGACTTAAAATAGTTTAACCAGACAAATTTTCAGGGTTTACATTAAATTGCAACGATAAAAGTGATCTTTATTTGAATATTATATTTATATGTGGTTGTAAATGCTGCAAGACGTACGTTTTGTCATGTTTACCTCCAGTCACAACTGCTCTTGCTTTTGCCTTTTCTACAAACATGCCCCTCTCCCCAAAAAGGAATCTTTGACCAATGCAACAGAAAATTTATGCAGATACAACATACTCTCGTAAAATTGCAAAATGTAACTTGGCCTCATTAGTCATATTTGGTTTCATGCTACAGACTTTTTTCTTCAGGAATACCAATCATTTCGAGTACAAAACATACATGTATGTGAAAATAAAACTATCTATCTTGACCAATACTGTATTAATGTTAGAACACAGTACAGCACTTGAAAGCTGTCCAATGTTGGGGTGTATGAATACATGAATAAGTCAAAACACACAGAATTATGAGTAATTTTAAGTGATTTCATTACATTTCCATATGAGGCTAGACTGTTGGCATCATTCTCTTTTGATTTCAAATTTTACATTGCAGTCACACACTGCATGCGGCAGATTTGATTTCCTTCTCATCGTGAGGGTCATTCTGAAAAAGGCAAGCCGATATGTTGTTTTGGTTAATTGATTTGAGGGGCAGTTAGCGGTCAGTTTTGACGTTTCATTATACGGCGACATCATTTATGACCAGGAAACACACACAGTCTGTCTCTAGAGCTATTTCCTGTCGTTTCTAATTAGATACGACCGACTCTTGCGGATATAGGTTTCATTAGAGATACAAAATCGTTGCAAATTCCTTGAGCCTTTAAGTTGTTTTATTGCTGATTGGTAATATAGGGTTCTAGCGGTAAATGGCCTATTTATTCCAAATATACAAATAAACACCACGCTATGGATTGATTGACAAATAAATCAGTGTGAAACGTGATATCAATTAATGGTCTACATAAACAAAATACAGATAAACCTTAGAGCGCAAGTTACATATAAAGTTGCTAAGGAAGGCAGTGTAGATAAGGATCAGGTAACAAAGAAGATGTAGACTGATCTTAGATTTACACTGTATGAATATTTTTAGATGATCCGAGAAAAACACCCTTATTATCTATGCGTTTTGGATGGACTAAACATGATCGTTACAGTTATTCTAAAGATTAATACAAATCATGGGTTGGGTCATCTATAGAGTAGGGGTTAAGTTGTTGAAGATTTAATCAGAAAACTTTATTTCTACCCCCGCTCGGATGGAATGAAATACTTTTTATAGCGATGTTTAACTCTTAATCAGATGACTGAGTTTAAGCCTTGTCCAAACTGAAAGCATTTGCAGACGACAGATCCAGTTTGAATCAAAACAAGAAAATTAATATGTCTTTCATAGGGCAAAAAAAAAAACTTTGTGGCAAAAGCAGAAAATGCTGGTTACCACAATTTTTCAAACGTGGGATTAGATGGTAAAGGGTTAATATGAATCCCACAGACATACTCCCTCTCAACCTTGGTGTATAGGTGCATTGCGAAGAGAGCAGAACTGGAGAACTATCAAACGCATACGTGGGTAAAAGATTAAAACTATTTGTAATTTTGTATTACTAATACTCTCTCTCTCTCTCTGTAATAAAGTAATAAAACAATATCTTGTGACGCTTGCATACTGGACAAAAAGTATCAATTTGATTCTTTGATTTGAATCAAAATAATGAAGGGGTATATTTCCAAAGTTAAAAATCAGTAGCGTGTGACCACCACGTGCAATGCTTGGTCTACCAGACAGCGAATTCGCTTTGAGAGCAAAAGCTTGCTTATGTCAGCTTGTGGAATGTTATTCCATCCTTAATGCAGTATTGCTCGTAGGTCGTTGACGTTGCTTGCCGAGTTTGGGAGTCGACGTAGATCAAGGTCATCCGAGAGATATTGGGTGTAAACTCGGGATTTTTGAGGGCAAGTTGTCGATTAAATAATCGTTATGATCGCGTAAAAGCTGTCTACTGACACAAACTAGATAGAGTCTATCATTATCCTGTTGTAACGTCGTTATGACGTTATGTGTTTTTGAAGCCGAGAAACAACATAAGGGCCTAAAATATTTTTCCTACATTTTGGGGAATTTGAATTTCCCTCAATAACGACGAGTTGGGTGCTATACCCGTAAGCAATACCGCCTCACAGCACAACTGATCCCCAGCCCCCAACAAGATCGCATTTCAGTACGCATAAGCCGGCATAACTGCACCGGAACAATCGTTCATGGCCATCAGCTCGGGACAATACGTACCTCGACTCATCAGTAAAGAGAATTGACCAGCAACGCTATCTTGTCTAGTTTTATGTGTACCAAGGGCCAATTGTTCTCTATTATTGCGATGGTGGCGCTTCAAAACTGAGCCGACTTACGGGCGAGGTCCCTGCAAACCGTTATTAGCTAAGCGATTCTGCACTGTCATGGCGGAAATCCGGTCTTTGCGAGTACCAGGAGTATCAGCAGCTATAGCTGTTGATGTTCGAAGGCGATTTCGTAGATTCTAGTTCAAGATACAGCAGTCTTGTGCTCGAGGTGACCATCGAGGTTGTCCGCTGCTCCGTGGTAAGTCTGTTGCACTCCCGGTCTGCACAAATCGCCGCATAAGGCTCCTGCAAGGATGCAGCAACACGACCTACAACCTTTGCAGAATGAAGCACTGCCTCCAGCATGCCCACGGCCCTCTCTCTCGGTTTTGGAAATTACCACACGTGTATCTGTGTGTACATCCCAAAGGCCCTTACTGGTTCTACGTTGCGCAATGGTAAAGTGTAGGACTCGTAGCATGGAGGCCTCGGGTTCGAGCCACACTGGAAGCACCTTGTGCTATCGTGGAATTGTTCTTGGGTAAACACTCCAGAGGCCTAGCCTAGTACTTGTGAAGGCCCATGACATTTACGGACAAGTGAGCTGTCGCCGTGAAATGACCGAAATAATGTTTCAAGCGTTGTAAAACACCATACAATCAATCAATCAAAGGTAACACTGAAACTTTTTGCACATATTTTACAAACGTTTTTTGGTTCATTGTATAAGCTTACACGTATGTTACCTCTTACATAAGAAAAAAAGATAGTTATTTCCGTACGGTCCGATAAAAATCAATGACGTGAAACGACTGGCTTTTCTAACTTGTTTGATAACGAAGTGTCATGTTGAAGGAAGGTAGTAAAGTCGTTTCAAATTAAAATCCGGAAATTGAAGCCATTTTCAAGCTTCTTTTATAATTGAGACATAAAATTAAAAAAACAAAATCACTTCCTGCAGACAACTTTTTGCGTTTATGGAATTGAAGAACATTGAAAAAGCGAATTGGTACTACCTTTTGTGCTTAAACAGACAAAGCACATACTTGCGGAACAATAGAAATAGCTTAGATCCTATCTTAACTGCTCATCTATGCATAGGATCTTGTACTTTGCATGTAAACAAAGATCATTATTTTTTCATGAATATTGCCAATATTGCCAAGAATAAAATCTGTAAGCTTGAATTACAAAAGTTTTTACGTCAGGGCCAGAGTACTGATTAATTTTCCTGGAAGCAATCATTTGGACTAATTGATATGCGTTGTAAAAACATGTTTCACAATTAATGAAATAGGTTTAATAAACTAAACAAGTGAAAGTCCACATAAAAACAGAATCACATTAGCTTTAATTCATGAACAGAGTGATATGCATGTGCGATACTCGTAAAAGTATCAAAACATTGTCATGGCTTCGATTGACTTTTTGCCTCGAAATATCAGTGTCATCGTGATTATGTGCACTTGAGCAAACTTACTATTAAGAAGTATCTCTAAAATCAACATCATTGCGCCGTCGTATATAATCTAAACCGGATATGAGCCATGCTCTGACAAAAGGGGGCTTAATGCATCCCCGTGATGCATATTACCAAGCGAATCACGACAGTATTATAGATCCATAAAATCTGTTTTGTATAACAACCTACTGAATCATGGGTTCACTGGTCCTTGGACATGTAGAATATTTACCAAAAGCAAAAAGTATCTGCCCAGGTCAGCCTGAACAGACTGCACAGGCGGACCTTGTTCGATACATTTTGTAGATGCATTACGCCCCTTTCCGCAGAGCATGGCTCATATGTATTTATTCAAAGCCACCTGGTAAGCACGAGCTAGACCCGTGTTTTGATCATCGTAAACAGCGAGGTACATGTACTTATGTTGACGGACACAAATGTAACATTCGAATGAAGCAAAGCGAGAAAGTGCAGAAAAGTCGGTTTTCTTGTTAAACTGAAAGTCTATGTGGTCGACTTTGGGTAAATTCACGGCTTGTCTAGACCTCCGCTATAAAATTAATTCAAAATTATAATCTCTCTTGTAAGTATTGTACCTAGCCGATACAGACGTGTCGTGCCGTAGACACTGGTAGATATTTTCATTCATTCCGGGTTGAATTAACCCTTATCCTGCTAAACAAGTGAAATGAAACTTTGAAACTGATAGAAAAAACCAAATTTTGCTATTTCAAATGTATTTTTGGTGAAAAAATATCTCCTTATCGGACGGTATAGATCCAACATTAGACTGTACGCTCTATGCAGTCTGATCTTCATCTACACTGTTCGCAAAAGGTCCTTGAGTCGCGCTTAGCAGCCTAAAGGTTAAACTGCATTGAAGAAGAGACTTATCAAATGCGTACAGGTATCAATTGGCTATGCAATTTATGATCAGGAATTTCGAGATGCAAAACCGAACTGCAAAGGGAATTACAAACAAACTATTTCACTATACAAATGAGCCGTGCTCTGGCAAAAGGGAGCTTAATTAATCTCCGTGATACATTACCTATCAAGCAATCACATAATTATGGATCTATAATTGCTACTTTTTTTAACAACCGACTATATCATGAGATGGAATAGTCCTTGGACATACAGAAAATTGACCAATAGCGAAAAGTTTCGGCCCAGGTCAGCCTGCGCGGACTGCGCAGTCTGACCTGGGTCGATATAGTTCGCAGATGCATTAAGCCCCCTTTTCACAGAGCATGGCCTATATTACAATATTGCTGTGAGTAAGTTCTGTCAAGAAAAATCAACCAGAGAGATGATGGCAATGGAGAAATCAAAGTTGGAAAAAAATACAAAAATGCTTATCAGAAAGTGAGTCATGTTCTGGCAAAAGAGGGCTTGATGAATCTCCGTTATGCATTATACCAAGCAAGGCATCACATAATCATGGATCCATAAAAGCCACTTTTTTCACAATCGACTCAATCATGAGGTAAAATGGTCCTAGTAATGGTTACATAAATTAAAATACTGAGCCCTACCAAAAGATGATGAGTGATTCATAGGTTTTCCCTTTCCTCCCCTATAAAAGCTTATGCACTTATATTTCGTTCAGTCAACTCTTGATGTCAGAGAGGTTGAACTTTGTACAACAAGGTAAT
Source organism: Tridacna gigas (assembly GCA_945859785.2). Classification (NCBI taxonomy): domain Eukaryota; kingdom Metazoa; phylum Mollusca; class Bivalvia; order Cardiida; family Cardiidae; genus Tridacna; species Tridacna gigas. The sequence continues at coordinate 40,927,723 of OX244030.2, read as the reverse complement.
TCCGAAGTCTGATGTTGCGAGTGTTTACATGAGTTTTCTTTTAAATAACATATTTTATTAAAGAAATAATTACTGATAACACAATTGCATTGTATACGTGTCATAAAAATGTATGTTCTGTAGGTCATAAAATGTAGGGGTAAACAATCCAAGACGAGCTAAGTGGCACAAAATGTCGAGAAAATTTATTGCAACAGATAAAAAGACTAACAAAATGTCATTGGTTATCTCCTAATCATGTATCTTATGACCTACACACATACATGTACATGGAAACCAGTCTTATTGTCTTCATGCTTCTTTATTCCCTTGAAGTAACTCAGTGTAGGGAGCTGTCTTGAAGTAATTTAGATATGTTTTATCGAAAATGACCAAATTATTCTAAAGCATAGATGAAGTTGGCTCTTGGTTTCCGAAAGTCAAAAAGTCTTTTTATTGGACTTCAATTTGTGTACTGGCAACGGAAAGCCGGTCGTAAAACAAGTAGCCGAAAAACTAAACTTGGTCTGCCTTACGTTTTCAGTGAATTGACGACGGCCTCATCCAATTTAATGGTGCTTTGTGGGGAGACTGATTGCGTTTGTAGTTTATTTAATGCAATGTGACCGTGTCAGAATATTGATTTTGAATGTGTCTGGACTGCGTGGTCGTATCATTTTGCTTAAGTCTTTACAAGACGACATTCTTTTTTCCCCCCTTGTCCACACCGAAATCATTTGCAAAAGACATACTAAATATGGTTCAGATGGTGATTTAAAACGGTAGAACACATATCGGTAAAAGGAGAGAATGCTGGTTAACAACATTTTATACTTGACAAAAAGATGAGAAATCGCTCGTGAAGTGTATTTCTTTTCTTTTTCAACGATACTTTAACAAGTGGCCCGCTGCAGAAAGAAGAAAAGCCGTTTGCTGTCGGAGTTGTGCTAAACACATTTTAGCCATGCTTTCTGAAAAGGGGGCTTAATGCATCTGCAAACGGTATTGACCCATCCGCGCAGGCATTTTGCTCTTTGTAAGTTTTCTACATGGCAAAGGACTTCGCTACCTCCATTTCCAGTCAGTTGTTACACTAAATAGATTTTACAGACCCATAATTTTATTATGACTTGTTTGGTATCATGCATCACGCATTAAATCCCCTTTTGCTACAGCATGGCCCATCTATTCACGACACTGACGAATAGTGACTTTTCGAAATCCACACATATAGTTCAAACCAACCAGTCTGTTTTTTCTGATTTGCATCAACGATATTTGTCCGAAAATACGAATTTCTGTCACAAAGAACGGCTTATTCGGTATCTCGATGGTATTTTAAGTTATTTTAGACCAGATGTGTGTTGCGTTGGTGCTGAGCCCAATTGCGGGTTTGAACACTGCTAATGGTGGTTATATGTGATAAAAGTTGTACGTGCAAATTTGCAGCAAATCCAATTTATCGATTTACACACACTGGCAAGAATATTTTCAACGAAAAATCAAAGGTTTGCATGAACCTAAAAAAAGCGACTGCTTCATGGACTATGGAAGTAAGACATCATTTTAAGCCGGATTTCGTGGCTGTACGCCTTCTGATGCGATTTCTAGACATAAGAAGACATTTATGCATCAATATGTGGTCGTAAGTCATACAGGAAAGTATTTCTATTCGCATGGGTTCATTTGTACTCGAATATTTGACCCATAGATTGCCAAAATACAGATCTGCCTATCTTATATTAAAAAATAATAATAATAATAAAAAAATTAAAAAAAAAAATAAAAAATAAAAAAAATAATAATAATAATAAGAGCTATGTTCTGGCAAAAGTGGGTTAAATGCATATCCGTGATGCGTGATACCAAGCAAGTCATCGCACAATTATACATCCATAAAATCCATTTTGACTGAATCATGAGGTAGACTGGTCCTTGAGCAAGTAGAAAAATTACCAAAAGTAAAACTTTTTGACCCATGTCAGCCTGCACGGCAGGCTGACCCGAGTCGATACTGTTTGCAGATGCATTATACCCCCTTTTCATATAGAGCATTGCTCGTATATAGTGAAAATTCAATGTTGCTTTAATCAAGGCACCACTTTGAACATGGAGAGTTTAGACAACACATTCTCCTTACTCTCCTCTTATCTACACTTTCTACAAAGAAACATTTGATATAGCACTCTGTTGCTATATACACACCAAACGAAGTTCTGACATCACTGCTATGCATTTGCCTCAGGCTTCTCACCTGACTGAAGTAATATAAATAGTCAAAGCGCTACAGTGCATCTAGATGCCGTTTGCTTTGAAATTAACAATGTGTGGCGTCGGTAATAAGGCCACATCGATGGCTTTACGGAACTAAATGATCACAATGCGCCGCATTTTAAAAAACCCAAATGTCATACTTTATGTAATGTATCGACTTAATAATCAATAACATGCTGCAATCAATTTTTGACATTGTTTGCGAAAAAATGTTTTGTATTTATCTAGTAAAATCTTGAAAATGTTGTCTGTTGGTCCATCTTACTTTTGTGTGAAAATGTCTCAAACGGACTGGTCATAATAAGATTGAGATACTAAAAAAAAAAAAAGATTATGTTGATTTCTGTTTATAAGTGCACGTATTCTATTAGGCTGACATTAGAACTTGAAAAACACATCAAAACCAACGACAAAGACAAGAACAAAACGACAGGTACTCATGCTTTTGTAGTAACAGTTCCAATTTTTCAACGCTAATATATAAGTTCAATCTCTATCGACCGTTGAAATAAAACTCGGTTAGATTTTTATCTTGACTAAACAAGAGGACAGTATAGATCCAAGATCATACTTTGCGTTCTGTGCAATCTTACCTTGATCTATGCATTCCGCAAAGGCCCGAATGAAAAAAAAGCTTAAAATTTAAAACCACACGGAGAGATTTGTATCAGACACAAAGGTTGAACAAGGTTACGCTCATTAGCAATTTTAGAGATTCCTACGAAATCTAATATACGCAAACTAGGTTTGTTCACCCTTCTGATATCTAACGTATCATTTACTGATGCAGATGGTATCAAATACTATCAAACTACACAGAGCTAGCTCTCTCTCTCTCTCTCTCTCTCTCTCTCTACAAGCTTTGTAAAATATCTACTTACGCCTACAAAAATGCACCGTCTAAAATGTGGGAAAACTTCGTAAGTATCAAGATCTACGTCATATTTTGTCCGTCGTAATGTTTTAACTTCATTAATCTAATAAACTACAAGCTGTTCCATAATATGTGTCCTTAAAGTCATTCAATTATGCTTCAGGTCATGTGCTGTGTCGCTCCAACTTGCTGAAACCAAATGCATGAACTAGTAGACATGTTTTTAATGTTATTACTTCTTCCTTTTGGCACTGGTATGAAATTCTCTTTCAGAATGTTCAGATAGCCTCGTCATTTGCGAAAGACTTGGGAACCAAAATAAGGTCGGCAGTGAAAGCAGCTCATGAGGCAATTGTCTCATTGTTTCGTAGTTTCTTTTTTTTATGAAAGCCCGATTTCTCTATTGCCCCAAACCTATTTTTCTGCTTGTAAACCTGTACGCTTCTAAGATAATCTTTAGAAAAGAGAGTTATTTAAACACCCTGAATTGACGTTATGTAGGACACTTGCTGTGAAATGGACTTGTTAGAAAAAGTGTAGTACGTCAACGAATGTTTAAGTATTGTCTGTGTGTTATATATCAAATGATTATTGCATTGTGTCTGTAGAAGGGTGGTTGCTTTCCATTTATTTTAAACTCATATATGTAGACAAAATTAATGTTTATAATAGGGACAGATATTTTGAAACACCATGTATATCCCTTCTCTTTATTTTGTCGAGGCGTTGAGGCAATTGTTATGCTCCCCATTTTGCCCATGCGCCTCTTGCGCTTTCCCCACGTGGTTATATGTGTCAGTATTACATATATGTATTCCTTTGTCAATACGCAAGCAGGAATTTATTTCAATATTTGAGACTTTTAGATTTTCAAGATACCAGGGCTTAATAACGAAGAAAAGGCAAAGATTTTGAGCATGCTTAACAGCGACCTTTCACAAAGTCAAGTCGCTAGACGTTTCAATGTAGCAAGGACAAAACTATTATTCGTCTTTTCCAAAGTGTCAACGGTACGGCAGCCTCGCTGATAGGGCTGGGTCCGGTCCGCCCCACGTAACGTCTACACGTCAGGACAACTTCATCCGTCAGCGTAATCTGCGTAATCGTTTCGCACCAGTGCAATCCATGGCGACAGTAGTTATAGGCACTCATGGAAAGTCTGTTAGGAATACGATAATAAGACGCTTCAGGGAGAGGGGAGCTTCTTTAAAAGACCGCGCCTTGGAATGCTGTTGACGAAGCGTCACCGTCGTCCACGTAGGCAATTCGGTCGAGACAACATGAGAAGACGTTGGCGTAATGTTATCTTCAGCAACGAATCTCGACCCAACGTGTCTAACAGCGACAGGCGTGTGCGCGTCTACCGTGGACGTCATGAACGTTACGCCAGTAATTGTGTGCTAGAGAAAACCCGTTTCGGCGGAAATATTGTTTTAATTTGGGCAGCTATAAACCACACCTTTAGAATGGACCTGGTTGTAAAACGACAATATAAACGCCCGGATCTATGTGAATCAAGTAATTCGTCCCACTGTCATCTTACTGTCATCTGTGAATACGGACCCAGAACTATTAAACAGATCGGTACCAGTCAGCTTATACAGCTACGGCAAAAAAATAGTGGCCCAAGTAGAATTCCGCGGATTTTGCATGATTAGTATCATACACGAGATAGAAACAATTTCACGAGCATCTCCCCGAGCACATCTTGGGAGAGCTGGTACAATTCATACATGCGGAAAGGCTGTTTTTTCTTTGAGAAAAATGAAATTTTATGCGATTTTTAGATGTAGAATATCTCGTCAAATACTGGTCTCTGACTGGACGGAAAACTAGGTCAGTAACTACTTAAAGTTAAATCTAACCATTTGTTATCATGGTACGGCTGATCCACATATAGACGGGTCAAGCTATGGCATTGCTGTTGGTAGGTCAATAGCAACGACAGGTTGTGAGGATATTTTGCGTGAAGATTTCTATCTAACGATTTGTCAGGCGCCTATGAGAAACAGGAAGCGTTGGTGGCCGTCCTAGATTGGGACGTCCCCGAGCAATGACACCATGTCAAAACAAGACTATTCGTCCTGCCCGCCTTCGCAATCACCATCTTATTGCAACCGAAACGGCTGTGAATATTGTAGGAAATTATCAATCGCCTCATTCGTGCACTTAAAACAGTAAGAAACCGATTTCGTGATGACGGTCTACGATCTCGGATCTCGTCGACCTTACGTTGGTTTGCCCCTAACTCCTGCACCTCGAGCTCGTCGTTTAGCTTGACTGAATGCACATGCTGCATGCTCCTATTGCATTGATGGAGAGGTGTTTTTTTGGCCCGCGCTCGCGTTCTTGAGAGGTATTTGGTTGGGGGCTTTGTTATTTTCTGGGGGAAGGATATCGCAACCAGAAAAGTCACCGTTGATTAGATGACATTCTTCGCCCTTTTGCTGTACCAAATGTGCAACAGCAACATTCTTGAGAATATTCTTTGTCTAATTCTCAAGAATGTTCAAGATTTGAAGGTAACACAACTTCTGATTGGATAAATCAAATGGGTTAGCGAATCAGAAGCTGTGTAACTTTCAAATTTAGAAAATGCTTCAACATAAGGCTAAGAATATTCTTAGGAATAGTTGGTGAATACGGACCCTGATCCTTTCAAATATGCAGATTTAGTTTCGAAAATAATACAGATTGTTGAATTTCTACAAAACTTCAACGCTTGCTATTCAAACTTTTTGGGAAATGAACTCAGATGAAAGATAATTGTAACTTCCGGAATTTTTATTCTATGCATAATTGACCCAAAGGATTTTAGTTTCTTTTCAATTCATTTTCCAAATCTTAAATTCGAGTATGATTTTTTCATATGCAAAATTCAAGAGTACGTTAAAAGTACATTTTTTGTCCATGTCTACTTTTTGATGTCTCATTCACATACGTATTTCTCAAAATACGTTGACTTTGTTCAAATACACGTTTTAATTTTGAAGTAAAAAAATGTGAGAAGAGACAGGCAATTCATTTACCAATCAATAACATGCAGGGACAAATGAAGCTTAGAATCTGACAAGGAAAAAAGGTGAAAGACGAATGGCCACGCGGCGGAAATGACGATAAAGTATTGTGGTACATCGACAGCAGTGATTAATCAATATTTTCATTAATGTCTTAAAAAGAAAAAAAAACAAATGCTCTTTATCGCTCGAAAGATTGATTTACAAATTATTTGAAGCTATTAAACTATTAACTTCGAATGGCAAATATTGTTGTATTATATCACACGCCTCGTTTCCTCAACCCAATATTTTTGGTTCGACCATCGGAAGGGAGGAAACGGGCAATTCAATTACAGCAGTCTGAAAGACTTTTCTGGAGTACTTGTCTGTTTTCACGATACGATATTGCCTGACTTTAATCATAGCAAACATTTCCTCTGTAGTCCACCATGGAATAATTATTAAATCGTTATTCAAAGAAAAGAGACATAAAATTGTGGAATATCGAACGACTCGTTGAGCTTTATTGCTCTTGCATTTAAAGATACTTCCTACGCTAATACCCATATCATATTAAAGCCTTTACCGGGGTAACTTTTTACACTTAAAAATCTTTAAGATGACCCATTAAATGTGACTCAAATTATTGGAACTTGACTGGAGAGGCCAAAAAGAATTGAGGGGGAAAATGCTAGTTACCAGCATTTTTTCCTTTCCTCACAAAGTTTGCAAAAACCTTCTTCCTCTGGATCATTAAACCATGGTATTGTTTGGAAGAGAGTTACGGTATAATCATTTCATCATGAGTTCATAATCTAGTAAGCACAGCTCTGTATACAATGAATAACACGTAGGACGTCGCATGATTTAAACAAAGGCACCGATTGGTAGATTCGAAATGTTCCCTCTCAACAGTTTGATAAGATTAATTTGACAGTTTCCTTTTGGTCTTGAGGGGTGTAGGGAGGGGGGTGCTTTGTTTATGGTTGAATATGAAGAGAGAGAAGGGCATGTCGGGAAGATGTTGTCATGTTGAATATCTTCTCTTCTTCAAAAAGTAAACATTTTTCACTTACTGGGTGAATTACTTGTTAGCCTGTTGCCTTTTGAAACACGTTTTCAGCAGCTGACTTTGAAAACGTCCATGTTGAAAATCTTTTCTCAAAAGAGAAAAATAATAATAATAAAAACATAATCAAATGATTGAGAGTCCTCAGAGTCGCCTGTTGTTTAGTTAATTGAAAGTTTTAAGGGGCATTAGACCAGATTTTGACAACCTCCTTTTTTGGGGGGGGTGGGGGGAGGAAGTTGATTTTTTTTTTAAAGAGAAATCAATAGGATTTAACTGTTTACCCCAAGTCGGGGAGAAAAACTCATCATTGTGTTGGTATTTCAATTTATCAATAAATGTCATCAACCGTGTCCTGAAACCTGGAATGTAGTCAGGCGCACGCCCAGAAACGTGGACTTAGACATCTTTTTTTTAAATATGCATCTACGCTTGGTCAAGGCTTTTGATGTGTATATACGATTCCTGCGTGTTTGTCTTGCAAAAGATAGCAGCTACCTTCGCTTTTCTGCACTTTTTCTTTACTGCTATTTGCATTAATTAGTAAATATACTGATACTAAGCCTTCCAATTGTCAAAATTACAGAACAGAAGAGTCGGTTGAGACACGGCCAATTCTTTTACAAGCAATCAATCAAATCCTACTGGTACGAAACAAATATCTAGGTGTGTCCAGCCCTCTGTACCAACCTGTTTGTGAAGGGGATTGTCGATTAACACATGCACGTTGATCTACACTATATGTTGTGTTTTATAAGAAAAAAACTTAGAACTCGCTGCAGACCGGATTAGGAAGATGTGGAATACCTGGTACAATTGACGTCTTATCTCGCGACTACTTTTAAAAACACGTGAGAGGTGACTGGGTGCAACTTTACGCTCTCCATGGGGAAGTGGGATAAGGACATGCCAGTTCCCTGACACTATTTTCCGATGCAGTTTCCCGACACTCAAACTTAAGACCCCAACATTTTTGTTCTGTGTTAAACTACATACACTTGTAACTAATAATCATAAATAAATATTATTGGTAATCATTGAAAATTAAGGATATTTAATGATAACTCCTGTAAAGAGACTGGGTTATTTGAACCTGTGTTGCTATAGATCTTATAAACATTGACAGGGTTTTTTTTTTTCCTCCGCGGTGAAATACACTTTCACGATTAACATGCACACAAGGGACTTTAAGATTTTCACCTGCATGGCATTCTATAACAATATGTTTCGGCAGGATTGGGTTCGACTTGAGAATAGAGGGTCGCTGGTTCGATCCCCGGCTAGGCCAATTTCTTTCTAAGGATTGATGATAGTGATTGCGACAGGATTCATTCCTCTCTCACCGCTGACCGTTGTTTCGACGATGATTATGTGGGAAAGCAGCCAGTGGTTTGGAAAGAATATCATGCGGAGTACTGGTAAAATAAACTCCATGAAAGCATGGATAGGTGCAGTGGCCGCCGCGATATAACTAAAATAATGTTGAAAACGGCGTTAAACACCATAAATTCATATAATCAATCAATCGGGATTGGGATCATCATTTAAGAACAGAATAGAACTTTATTTCCAAATGACCTGAACTATGTTCATCGTTATTACAAAGCTTAAACTTTATTTTGTGATTTTTGAGTCGCCTGGTTGCGTAGCAACCAGGCTCTCATTGTTATCATCCTGATCTATGGGGTGACGTAAGCATACCTCCGGCCTTGTACTGCTTCCTGTCCCAAGTTCCGGTTTACGAGATAAAACATAGCTTTCTAATTATTTGGTAAACATACCAATTTTTCTGTTGTAATTCACTTACAACTGTGCCTTTGTGATAATGAATATGTCTATAAAGACTGAGCTCTTTAACGGTTTAAACATTTGAAACAATCATTTCGTCCACAAGGGTACACAATAGCCTATCGCTTACACAGACATCATCTCTACAAATAGCACATTATGTATGTATCTAAAAATAGCCGTCGTGAACTGGACAAGTTCGCAGACACGCTGCGAAATACTCTTCGACGACAAGCGTCTTCACTACGGCAGGCATCTATATATGGACAATTTTCAGTGAAAATGGTTTGATTAATTACCCATTAGAAGCACACTCTAAATATTACAATCTGTCCTTAAGTCTTATTTCAATTCAACACTCAACCTATGATCGGAAAGAGAAAGGCGATACCGAGTTAACGTGGAAGCTTTCAATGGATATTTTTCCCAAAAGAAGGCTTTTTTTAAACAAATTTATAATGACTTGGAATGGTTGCGTTACCTTCTTAGACATTCTTCCTCGTTGCTTTTTCAGAGCTTTTTATTCTAGACTCAAATACTTTGTACACCCACAAGCAGAGATCAAACATAGCGTGTGTAATGCGCACGGTTCTAGACTGTCCCAAGTCATCGCTTAGCAGGTGCTTTCTGGAATGTAGCTGTGCGACAAATATAGATCTTGTAATCACGTGACGTATAACGTCATTTGCACCACGGAATTCTCTATAAATTTACTAACTTATGAATGAATCAGTCGCTGGAGCGGCATTTATTTTCAGCATACACCGACCTAGCGCCTCACCGATCCATGCAGAGTGTTTTAAAGTTTACTGTGTTTAATTAATTGTTTTTCGTTTTTAAAGAGGTGAATTTGTCAAAGTCCACTCTTGTTTTTTTTTTCAATGTGCGATTAACCTAGATCTAGTATTTATGAAACAATTTATTAGTGCGGGTGTCAGAATGCAAGGTGCTTTCGTAACTACCAAAATCTGAATTCACACGGGAATTCGACTTGAAACTACACAGTTCTAACAACCAGCAATCTGAGAACTTGACTTTTACACCACTATATTTCAAATATAATAGAACAGATCAATGTTAACCCACTCGAACAACAAGGTCTTTATTGGAGAGTCTGTAATCTTGTAAAGGGTTGTTGTAAAGGGTAATAGAGCGAATCGCAAACATATAGTTTACACCAAAGCAATATACATGTAGATCTCTACAATAAGTTTCAATTGGTGTGGAAGCAGTACTAATTCCTGGGACGTTATAAAACGCAGACAAAGTTAAAAGGCTGATGATCATGCTTTTGGGTTATATTGTTTTTCTTGAGTTGTAGCAGCCCCATTTCTAGAGTCCATTGTGGACAAATCTTGAACCCGGACAACAACAAATTATTTCCAAAGGACAGGTAGATTACTGAGTCAAATATTTGTGTGTGCTCCAGGGGCTACATTTCAGTCCAATGATCATGGAATTATCCGGCTGTTTGTCTCAATAATATTTTTGACAAAACTGAATGTAGGTCACCGGGGGTTAAAAGAAAAAGGTTGTCACTGGGTTAAATCAGATGAAACCGTAATAGATCTAGTACTGTAGAACCCATTTATGTTCAGTCCAATTCTCACGAAACTTTGTCAGACTGCTTAGATTAGATATGGGTGAGTTGTAAAAGGGCATTTATGGTCTAAAAGTATGTCACTAGATCCTAAACCAGAAGACAAAGTTCATTTGAGTTCCATACTGATGTTGCCTAAATGGTCCTCTTGTAATATTGTTCAAGTGGTTCTGCTCTGTTTCTATAAACTTCACAGAAGCTTCAGAACTGAGTAGTAACATTTCAAAATCGCGGCCTCTGAAACTCTATAAGCAATTCTACCCAAATTTTATATCTAGCATCCTGTACTTGTATTCAAATTAACAGATATATCTATAAACACATGGTCCACTTTTAGAAAATTTGTGTCATACAAAAACAACTTGTTCTAAATCTGGAGAGAAAATGTATGCCCTATTCTACTGAAATTATTTAGAATGTTTGTTTTAGCAATATGTGTAAGAATTAAGATATACATGTAAGTTAAGTCACACAGTTTCTGCGCTAGAAAAACATTTTTATCAACCTAGAAGCCTGATTTTTGTCCACATTCTTTACAGGCATTATTAAGCTAGGGAGGAAATGTAAATATTGATGGAACTTCGACAGTTATTATGCCCCGCTGAATTTCGGGGTGGAGGGGGGGGGGATATAGTTTTCATGTTGTCTGTCCGTCTGTCCGTTCGTTCGTCCAATCTTCCTTCCATCCAGACAGATATATTCTAAAATCGTTGAGGAAAGTTAATGAAACTTCAAACATGTGTTCCTCATGATAGTACTTTTTTTTAATGTAATGCCTTGTCGTGGAAAAAGATGGCATGATGTCCTCCGGTCTGCTTGTTTTCTTTTATTTTGTTTTTGTTTTTAATGCGGTGTCATGGAAAAAGGGGTTTGATGTATGTTTCCATTATGGACCAATATCTATTTAACTAATGGACAAAATTTTATGAAACTTCATATTTATATTGTTCATCATAAGTCACAGACAATCAGTATTTGTTTTTTTATTTAATGAAATACCGTGTTATGGAAAAAGGGGGCTTAATGTATATTTTCACCAATAACAAAAAGGCCATTTACATGCAAAACACAATATCTCTTATAATTATGTTTCTATCAAAAAAAAAAAAAAAAAAAACAAAAAAACAAAAAAAAAATTTTTTTTTCGACGGTGAATATCATTTTAACGATATGATTTGTTTTGTATTGATTTTACCTTTTGAAAACCATTTTTTAAATGAAGTCACCCGGGGTAAGAGACTTTGAACTTTTTGAACCTGTTCCTGGTGTCTAAATTTTAATTCTTACCACATTTTTTTTTCCATGTAAATTTTAATATTAATGTTTGTAACTTTAGGATGACAACTTAGAAACATGCTTGCATATAATACTGTCTTATAGTTAAGTTATTTTGTATCTTGAATGCTTTTAATAGATCTGAACAGAAAAGGTGAAAACTTCTAACCCATTACCCTCCAGGCGACTCTCAGGACTATCAGTCCTTTGATTATTTCCTATGTATATGCTCCCTGGTATTTTCAAGAGCATGTTTGAAAATATCGACAACACCAATTTGATGTCTGCGTTTCGAAGTTGTTGTAGTCTTTTTTTTTTTTTAATTTTAACGTAAAGTAGATCTATCTGATAGCCTCAATTACTTGTATTATTTGCTGGTATGAGTATGAGTCGACAAGTGTCACGACATGCAACTCCGCATCAGCGACAATTATAGCTTATCAACATTCAAATTAGAGCAACTTAAAAACAATCTCACGGTAAAAAGATTTACAGGCAGTCAATCAACCGTGCAAGCATTTAAATTCCAAAACGTCATTTATCCGTAAAAGTCCTTGATTACCCATTATTACCTTTGATTGTCGTCTGACTTAAACTAAAATTGTTAGGGAACTATCTTATCGCAGAACTGTCTAGTTTCCCCAAAAGTGAAGGTTGTTGCTATAAATAGATACCAGCAATGGATCTCAGCGCATTTTGAATGGCATCATAAAGAGATTATGTTTTGAAAATACTTTAAGGAAAATACACTCTTACAACCACATTGTATTACATAATTCACATTTCTCAGGTCAATGTCTGTCTGTTCAATCTTCCTCGGAGAGAAAACTCTCTCAGTTGTTATAAGTTAGTCTATATGACACACTTTCCCCTTTGAGCCTCCGTGCCGTTCGACATTGCCTTTCCCTTCTGTTCATGAATCGAATTTAAAACAGAAAATAATTCCTTTTCAGGACAGGATATAAGGGTTTGTGACCAAATTAATGCACTGTTAACGAGTAATTTGGCCAATGAAAAGAGCTTTCGTCCTTTGTTCTATCGATAACAGAAATGAGAGTAACAGTAAAACAGAACTTTCCATCGAGCAGTCGCTGCACATTTTTAAGTGTTGCCGTATAGTGGGGTTCCGTACGTACAACAGACGACATCCAAATATGCAAACTATTCCCTATGTCAACTATCAGTGTATGTGTATTCTAGTGCAGGTCATAAAATACTTCAAACTTCAAGGAAATACATGAATATGTGAGCTGTCGCAGTGATATGGTTGTAATAATGTTGAAAGCGGCGTTAAACACGATTCAATCAATCAATCAACATATATTTCAAATGTTTGTGAAGTTGACAGTAAAGGACGTTTTCGGTATGTAAGAAATCCAGAAGCTGAAATTTATCTACGATAGAAACATTGAGGATAACACAACAATGTAGAACTATATAAAATCTCGGAAACCTGAAATGGGACAGGAAGCAGTAAAGGCCGGGGGCATGCTTACTTCATTCCATGAATCAGGATGATAAAAATCCTCAATTGACTCCAAAGCGTTACCTCAAAAAGGTATCGTTTAGCGCCATTTGTTTTCAAAAGTGGCCTACTGACAGACAGAAAGGTTGTCTGTAGGGGATAATGTGTTAAAACACAGATCGGTAACTTTGCCCCCAGAAACAAAACGATAGAGACTAATTCTGACTTTCATGTCTTATACAACTTATTAACAATTAATAAAAATTTCATAAAAGTCTACCTACAAAGAAATGGGTTAATTTTTCGTCTGTTGAAAAGGCTTAGCTATCAGCTCTCTTTGACAAGAAAATTACATCTTTCTAGAAGTGGACGAATGCGTCCGAAGCCAAGCACCCATTGAAAGCTGATGGTCTTGTTTAACAGTAAACTAACATAGTGAACAGATGCGTTACAAGTCCGATCTTCACTCAAATTCTTACCATTGTACACACAAGAAAATCGTTTCATAAGTTCAGCTGTCTACAAAGAATCTACTATTACTACTTAAATGGAAGTAATATCGTAAACGTGTCCTTCTCGTCTATCACGTAGGGGTAAAATAGCCCCTAACGCCTCAATTGACATCGATAAACAAGGCATGCTGACTCTTTCATTACTTGCAGAAAAAAAAAATGAATTCCTTAAGTTATCTGACCTTTCTGTCGCTTAGAACTACATTTGCTAACGATGTGTACCTCGACCACAGACGTCCAAAAAGAGGTCAGGAAAGTAATAGAGTTTTTTGGCAGAGACCATCTTTTGCTGATGACTGAAATGCCAACACAGACAAAAACACGATTTAGGATTTTTTTCTCGAAATTCGTAACACTTTTGCTGTTGCAATCAGCACTACAAAAAAAATAACCCTGGAAACAAATTGGAAGGCCAAAAACCCTTTATCCCAGTGGAGAATGTGAGGACAGTACAGGATGTTATTGGAAGCCGGCTCTTGAAGCCGGCTTCCAGTAGGAATGCTTTTTTTTATGCACATGGGGAATTTTGGGATACATCATTGCACAACTTTTCCGACATATTCACTCAAATACTTTTAATAGTATCTTGCTATTAAGCTGAAAATTATGCAATTCTTTTGTATGTACTGTTGAGATGAATTTCGAGCATGAAAAGTAAAGATTTCATATGTATAGATATTTATTTAATAACTGATTAATGATTGACCCCACAGGCAGCGTAACTCTTCTTAAACTAGTATAGACTGGTTACCTCCCCTGATACTAATGTACGTGTAATACACGATACAACAAGGGACCAGTTTAAAACTAGTAGATTAGCGCAATATTACGCTTTTTTTTTTTCCTTGTGCTGTTCACATAAATTGCGAGCATAAAAGATTTTGTATTTGAACTCTTATTTCTAAAAATGCTCAATAAGATTTTAATCGGTAAAATGGTCATGTGCCATGCAGAAAATGTACAAATAGCTAAAAGTATTGACCCACGTCAGCCAGTGGGGACTGCACAGGCTGACATGAGTTGATACATTTTGCAGATGCATTAAACCCACCTTTCACAGAGCATGTCTCAGATTTTTTGTTCCAATGCGTCTATTTTTATCTGTGTGTAATATATTGTATTTTAGCAGGAAAGTTTGTAGGTGTGTAATTAATCTGTTTACTATTGGAAACTTTTTGTAATAACTTTTTTGTAAGAATGTACCTTCGTTGTGACAAGCCTTGCATACTCAGGGCACAATTGAGATACACTAAATCCTTGGGCATTTATTTATGAGCCATGCTCTGTGAAAAGGGGGCTTGATGCATTTGCAGAAAGTATTGGCCCAGGTTAGCCTTTGGTAATTTTTCTGCGTGTCAAAAACCAGTGTACCTCACGTTTCAGTTGGTTGCTAGACAAAATGGATGTTATGGATCCATAAATATGTGATGACATGCTTGAATTATGGATGACAGAGATACATTAAGTCCCTTTTTGCCAGAGCATGTCTCATATGTTTTAATAACCCTGAGGAAGAAGACTTGAAACGTAGTTGCAGGAGGACAAAATGCTGGTTACCATCATTTTCTCCTTTTTATACAATGTTTTCTACCCTTTCAAAGGTCTAAAGTAAGGCTGGAAAGGAAATGTAATGGAACTTTTGATGTAGCGTTTTTGGGTATTGCACTTATTTTTGTGGCTTTGGGGCTCCAGCCAAACTTGGGTTTTGCACCTAGTTATAAATGACCCTCGACAGCTTTTGACTGATGTTGTACATCATTGCATTTGAGCCATGCTCTGTGAAAAAGGGTCTCAATGAATCTGGAAAAAGTATCAACCCAAGTCAGCCCGCTTGGACCGTGCAGGCTGACCTGAGCTGAAACTTTTCGCTATTGGTAAATTTTCTGTATATTTAAGGACCAGTCTACCTGATGATTAAGTTGATTGTAATAAAAAAGAGGCTACATGTATTGTTGATCCTTAATTATGTGATTGGCTTGCTTGGTATCATGGATCACAGAGATGCATTAAACCCCCTTTTGCCAGAGCATGACTCATTTACATGTTCAACTATTATATTGTAAGGGGGCTATTCAGATTTTCATAGTCAAACCAAACTTGAAAATATTTTATTGCTCAATTTAATAAGGCAATAGCTGACTAAGAATCAAGAAATAAAGCAAGAAGCAAAGGAAAAACAAATTGATGGTACTTCTTAAATGGACTAGTTAGCCTCTTAACTCTGTACCCTACAACAGAATTTAGAACTTGTCCAAATTCAAAGCAGTTGCAGACGACAAATCCAATTTGGTTATAATGATGAGATTTGTCTCTAAAATGGTAGAAAGCATTGTAGTAAAAGGAAGAAATTCTTGTGATAAGCATTTTATACTTTTATTGCAATGGTTGCAGAAGCTTTTTTCTTCAGGGTCACTAGAACATATAATTATTTAGTGAAGGATTAAATCTTTACCACATAATCCCGACTTTTAACGACCCTGAGAAAGAGGTCTTTTGAAAACATTGTTGGAACAGGAGAAAATGCTGGTAACCAGCATTTTCTCCTTTTCCCACAGTGTTTTCTAACCTTTCAGAACAATTGCAATCATTTTAGCCACATTGAAATTGTCGTCTGCAAATGCTTTCAACTTGGACAGGGCTAAAATTTTGAACAGTATTGTCCAAATTCAAAGCAGTTGCAGACGACAAATTAGATTTGGTTATAATGATGAGATTTGGCTCTGAAATGATAGAAAGCATTGTGGAAAAGGAGAAAATGCTTGTGACAAGCATTTTATACTTTTCTCGCAATGGTTTCAGAAACCTTTTTCTTCAGGGTCATTAATTAGAACATGTAATTGTTTGGCTAAAATTTTGTGAATGCTTGTTGGAATGTCAAGTGATCATGCAATAATATGCATCAGTTACGGCAGAGCTCCAGATAGAGGGAGTGATTTTGATTTCAAAATTGAAAATATTAATCAATCTCCACTAAACCCCATGTTATGGGTACTCATTAGAATCGTCTCATTGAGACGATTCTAGTGAGCACCCACAACATAGGGTTTGGAAGGGAAATAATGGATTTAGAATACTATCACTCCATCTTACCTGGAGGTCTGACTACGGTATGTAGGATCATATTCATGTAAGAATGATAACAGTATTTTGATCTTGTTAAAAAAGAGAAAATACCTAATCCAAAATGACCATGCTTTTATCTGAAGAGCAAAATTGCACCATTCCTGTTTACTGAATGTAACTGTCCTCTTTCCGAATGCATGCAGGAAAAAAAAGTGAAGTTTATATTAGTGTTTAACTCTTTACCACACAATCCCGTGTTTTAACGACCCTGAGAAAGAGGCATTATGAAAACATTGTGGGAAAAGGAGAAACTGCTGGTAACCAGCATTTTCTCCTTTTCCCACAATGTTTTCTATCCTTTCCAAAACAAATTTCAATTTTTGAGTCACATCTATTTTGTCGTCTGCAAATGCTTTTAATTTGGACTAGTCTAAAAGTTTGTCGTTTGGTAAAGAGTTAAACAAAAAATAGGATTCACAGCAAAAAAAAAAAATTCTTAATTAGCCCCCAAATTGTAGCAGTCGGTAAAATTTTCTTCTGGGTCTGAGTTCACCAACCATTCTTAAGAACATTCTTAGTCTTATTCTCCAGAATTTTTAATTTAAAAGTAACACAACTTCTGATAAGCGAGTTATTCCTAAAGCACCTTCCTCATTGATGGTAACAAAAAAATTGCCGGCTTCTTTGATGCTATGCATCAAAAATTTGTCTTGTCTATTTATGTTGTTCATTTTCTTAAGCGGCCAATATCGAGAAAGATATCGATAGTAAAATCATACCTTGCAAAAGCATATTCTGCCTTCGGCGGACTTCCAAAATTATAATTATGTATGTGTTGAAACTGACACAATTAAGAATAAATACCAGTTTATGACGCCGTTTTTCTGACGGCATTAATTACTCCTTGGACGAAGTGGAAATGGAGCGCAATACAACTTTATGTTCATGTCAGTCGTTAGCGGAACGATCTATCTCATCAAATGGCAGGATGGATATGTGACGATTCAAAAGGCAAGACTCAGTATTTTTCACCTTATAAAGTAATTGCTAACGCGTTAAGCGGTTACTGATTTCTGAAAAGAAGGGTGAAGGAAAATGCTAGTAGAGGACACAGACGACGTTATAATTATACTGTCAGCATTATGCAAATGATATAAGCTTCGTTCAGGTGACTATCTGGACTTAGTGATAATATTCACCAATAGAAGAAAAATGCACAAAAATGCATCAATCTGTTATCTGCATTCAATGCTCAGGGTAGTCGATTCGTTGTGTTTAAACTAAACATGTAGGTTTATTCAGGTATGTGTATGCTTGGACCATTTGCGCTACTTTAAAGAATCTTCCGAAGACGCTCTGCGTACTGAATGAATGAATGAATGAATGTTGTTTTAGGGCACATCGACAGCTTTGGTCATTTAGCGCACCTATCTCTGTTAAAGATGATTAAAGTGGAATTTTTGAGCTGGAAAAAAATATGACCTAATGATGACCAGTAAAACGGTTGAATTAAGAAGGATTATGAGTATTCTTGATATGTATAACAGGCATAACTGAGTGACATCTGCGTACTATAGTAAGATCTACCATTGGTTCCATGGTACAAAACAGGTTATATAGTTCTTTGCAAATTACGGTAAATTGATAATGAAATAAAATATACGATTCCCATTTGCAAAATGTGATCAGTTTGCGCTTCTAATTCGAGAGCAATGAATTTAAATCCTATAATTAACTTGATGAGTTGCTCGAGAAAATCGATCGCGAGGACAGTGCGAATACTAATTGTACTAACAGTATATCCTTGACACACATCGAAGATTTTTCGAGAAAGTCAACACCAATGTCTTTTCTCTATGGTGAACTCGGAAGATATCCAATTTCTGTGATTATTGAAAGCCGCATGGTTGCATTTTGGAATCGACTCGTCTCTGGTAAAGAAGATAAAATATCTTTAAAAATCTATAAATACATGATGAATCAACAAGATAGTAACTTCAAGTGGTCAAACAAAATCAAAGAAATTCTTTATAAAGTTGGCAGAGCAGACCTATGGCAAAATCAATTCCAAATTAACCGAAATAATTTACATAAGATAATAAAACAAACATTAATTGACCAATTTAAGCAATAATGGCATGCGCAACTTCAATCAAGTAATAAAAACATGAATTATTCAAGCTTTAAAGAAAACCACGAACTCGAATATTATATAAAAACGCTAAATAAGGACGAATACTTACCTCTCCTGAAATTTCGAACTGTAAATCACCATCTACCAATAGAGATCGGCAGATACGACGGGACCCCTCTAAATGATAAGATATGCAATCTATGCAATCTTGAAAAAATTGGCTCTGAAAAACACTATGTTCTAGAGTGTCCATATTTTCAGAATGAAAGACAGTTGTATTTGGCAAACACTGATAAAAATTTCAAAGTTTTAATGTCAACTCATTCCGACACAAAACTAAAAAATCTTTGCAAATTTGTATCGGTTATCATGAAATCGTTTAATAGATAATATACATGTATGCCTCCGTATTTAATTACATTTAATTCAATTTACATATATTAATTTATTTTATATTTCTGATGCCTGTAAACTCTACTGTGCAGATATTGCAATTTTAGTTACCTACGACTTTGACCAAAGCATTGCCAGACAAATACCGTAACTGTAAATAAGTCATACGTAAAAACCTTAATTCTGCTATTTTAAAGGCATTTATATGGGTTATTATCACTTCAATTTAACGGACAGTGCAGATTTCGGATCAGACTGCGCGTTCTGTGCGGTCTGACCTTGATCTATACTGTCCATCAAAGGTCAATAAGTCGTGCTTGATAGCTTGGTAGCCAGTGATTTAATATTTTTTGCAGTCTTTAAACGACAAGAAACTCGTTCCCATCAGTTTAACGGACTGCAGTTATCAACTATCATGCTGCACTCTGAGTGCGGTTTGATCTAGATCTACACATTCCGCAATTTAGAATACCCACTGTCTAGTAAATCTCTGTATTTCATGTAAGGGTAACTGTAGCCTGAACTGCGTTGTAGTTCGTTTTTTTTTTTTGTTTTTTTTTAAATACTGTGGAACGTGTCATTGTGGAAAATGTAAAAAGTACATTTTAGAACATAAGGATTTCTTTCTAAACTTTTATCTTAGCCCTTATCCTGCTAAATATCTTAAATGAAACTTCCAAGCCGAAGGTAAAAACCAATACAGTATATTGGTATTTCAAATTTGTGGAGGTTGGAGAAATATCTCCTTTTTGGACAGTGTAGTTCTAAGATCAGACTGCACACTCTGTGGGTCTGATCTTGATCTACACTGTCCATAAAAGGTCAGTGAGTCGTGATTAGCAGCCTAAGGGTTAATGTGTGTTATCTACCAATATTCCCATGACCGAAGTACTACCTTAAGTTGCATTTTCCATAAATTGCATTTTCTTTTAACAATTCTAAATTGTATTGTTGATGACTCCCATAAATCTTTATTCATGTACGCTCTGAATTACACGTGTAATTAATACTTCTTTTGCCATTGCAGTGCATTGTTTGGCATATTCATGATTCTTAATCCCTGACCTGCCATAACCCAAACATTACTTTTTTTATACCTCCATGTCGGCCAGTATAGATTAGGATCAGACTGCATGTTTTGTGCTGTCGGATCTTTACCTACACTGTCCGCAAGGGGTCAGTGAGTCGCGCGTGGCAGCACAAGGGTTAAACTACATGTATTTATGGTTCTAGCATAAGAACAGGATTGGGGATATATCATCTTGATATTATACATATTCTTCTAAGAAGGTATCTAGATCCATTCTCGCATCAAATTACTGTTTGTTTTGCGAGGCGTCCGAACAGCACGACACAACTGTCTGTGATTGGGCGCTTCGGGCACAAACATAAGATCAGCCTGTAGTTTTGTGGGGCATGACTCAAATACTCGTACACTCCTCTTGAAGAACGTGCGGTTACGTTTCTTACGATAAAATATTACGTAATAAAACCTTATCATACTGTCATTTAAATAACTATTCTCTAACTCTTTACCAAACAACCCCGGGTTTTCACGACCTTGAGAAAGAAGCCTTTTGAAGGCAGTGTGGAAAAGGAGAAAATGCTGGTAACCAGAGTTTTCTCCTTTTCCTACAATGTTTTCTACCCTTCCCAAAACAGATTTAAATTTTTGAGTCACATCTATACTGTCATCTGCAAATCCTTATCAAATTGGACGAGTCTAAAATTTTGTCGTTTGGTAAAGAGTTAAGCACAAGTCATATAAATAATTTCTAATCGTGTATCCGTGTGGTTTTCCATATTGTGATCAGGATATGTTTTTGTGATTCGGCAGACTGCGAAATTAAAAGCATATACCTGATCATTAGTGTGGCATACACTGTTCTTTTAATATCTGAATGTGGATACTTTCCTACCACAATGTATCTTACCTGCTGAATTTAATCCGCAATCGCCTTTTCCCATGACCTCTGCATTACTCCAAGCATATTAACGGATCACGTCAGAAGGACCAGTCTATAGTATGTAATTTAAAAACATGCACGTGAACTGTGTGGGGCAGTACTTAACCCCCTCAACATACATGCTTTTCATAATTCCTTCCTTTCTCCCATTCTCAACCGGACATTTATGTTTTTTTTAATTAGATTGTATATATTTCCTCATGTTGTACCTCTGTACCTGAGTGTAAATAAAGTTTGTTGTTGTTGTTGTTGATATTCAGTCTTTAAGGAAGCCAAAATACCGACATCGACAAACGTGTTTGACAGTACTTATTCGAGTGATGAATCGGGTTGACTATTCTCATAGACAACATACGAGATTATTTTATCAGGATTAATGCCATGTATGTGAGAAAACCTTTACTTAATCACTGACCGTACAATTTACATGTACGCTCATTTTACACCCTTGCTTTGAAGAACTTTCAGAGACGTGGTCGGGAAAACAGAAAAAAAATCTTTCTTTCTCACCTAGTTTTCCATTTCATATCAAAACGACCATTTTATTTTCATAAGAATATTCTACTTTTTTTTTCTTTAAACTGACCTCTGGTACTTAGGAATAGCCTAAAAAAAGAACTAAGTAAAAGTGCGAACATGTTGAACTCTTCTCTATGAGCCATTCTCTGGCAAAAGGGGGCTTAATGCATTTCCGTGATGCATTGCACCAATCAAGCCATCACATAATTAGGGATCCATAAAATCTACTTGGTCTAACAATCAACTGAAGCAGGGGGTAGAAATGATCCTTGGACATACAGAAAATTGACCAACAACGAAAAGTTTCGGCCCTAGATTGATACTTTTTTGCAGATGCATTAAGCCCTCTTTTCACAGAGCATGGCTTATATATAAGTGTCTAGCTTAGCTGCAGTGATAGAGCGTTGTACTTAACTTATCCGTTGCTGTCATAAACAAATACGATACAAAGATACCTAAAGATGATGAACATCAGCCGGTTAAATTGGAATTTGCAAATGGGAAGAAAACTGCACAGTGTTAGTTATCCATTTTGTAGGTTATTTAAGTTTATTAATGTCAGGCCACTTTAGGTCACATTATCTTCATATATCTAATAACAGAACATGGTTGGAATAGTTTGTTTTTTTCCCATTACAGTCAGACCGTAGGGTATTTTTAGTGTCGCACCTTTATAACAGCTTTTTAAATCGTGGCCTAGATTTTCAAAATTTATTATGAAGCATTGTTGGAGAGTACTTATTCACAATCTGCAAGGTAGTTTCGTCCCTGGAACCACAGCTCAAACAGTTTTATAAAAAAGACCTTTGTCAAAGTTATTGAAATATTCCCCAAGGGATTGATCCACATACTATACATTGAGTTCTATAGGAACTTAAACATATCTTATGAAACCATAAGGTCTACACTAATGATACTTGGGTTACATGTAGCCTCATATGTCTGTCCTTTATAAAACTTGTTGAAACTTTTGCACATTGTTCGAAAAATTGTATCACCAAAGGGTTAAACTGTTTTAAGAAGACTTCTACAGGAAAAGATATTTGAAAATCTTCTTGACTGAACTAATGAGGCCTAGAGTGTTTACATTTATTTCTAGAACATGTTGACCTTTCAGGTTTTATCTTCTTATGTCTATAGCCAAACTGAAATCCAGTGACGACAAATCACTCCTCTATTTTAAGAAATACACGTCCTCATAGATCAATCAGTAGACGTGTTTTTGTCATTTGATCTGTGAAAATAACATGCGGATAGAAAACTGTACAAGCCAACTACACAAACACCGAATTTCAAAGTTAAATGTCATGAAATTAACTCTAGATTTGAAATTGGCCTCGTTTCGCAGCTTTGACTTTGCCTAGTTTGTAAAGTCTACATCGAGGGTGAATAAGTAAGAGAAACACTCCAAAACAATCCAAAACACTTGACTAACACCCAAAACCACTGTCATTACACGCCAAACCACTTTCCCAACACCTGAAACCGCATGTAAATGCTTTGATACACAATCGTATGGAAAACAGTCATGACATAATGCTTTTAATGTTAGAGTAAAATGTTATTAATCATCAGAGGAATAAAATTTTAATGAAGTGGTCCACTGTTAAAACCTAGTAGGTAGCAAATTTCCACCACCATCTTCTATTAGCACCTTCAGTACTTTGGCTATAACTGATTTCATTGCTCGGGGTTAAAGGCAATGGAATTGTTTCTGAGAATGGAAATTAAAGAAATGTGGAATAAAAATAACTAAAAAAACAATCTGAGAGCTAAATGTACAAGCATGCTTATGAATCTTGAAATTGTGATACATAAATTGTGAGATGCAGATGATGCAGATACTATAATTTTATAGATGAAGTAAAGGTCCGGATCGATTACTACAAATAGATACAAAGTAGGACCTGCAGTACCTTCAACATTATACGAGTAGTTTGTATAAATCTTTACAAGGTCGCAGGTCGTAATGTTTAGATCATGAATAATAACATAATTTTACGCTACATGTATATGTCGCTAATAGTCAATGTTGACATAAAGATTCAAGTTCTCAATTGTTAGGGAAATCACCTAGCTGTTATGCAAAGTTTCAACTCTGGTACACTCGGTTGAGCGAAAATGGACCATCTGGGTCTTTGCTTGGCGTCCTTTGCGAAAAGAAAATAACAAAGATTCGATCTTCAGCCCATAGAGATCACATATTATTTACAGATACACGCGTTAATTGCGAGCCTTGATAATACTTATAATCTCTATCCTTTTATAGCAGGTGTAAACAACACTTACTTAGTATTTGGGATTGTTTTAATCTGATTTAATGTGGAGTTTACACAAATGCTAACTGACCGACTGTCATATATTGCGCCAAACCAATTATCACTTCATAATCAAATCTTAAAAAAAAAAATAATAAGTCTTAAGAACCAAGTTACGTTTTACGCTATACTAGCTGTCACCTCTATCCCTGGTTTGTGGAGATAATTGTTAGGGGATTGTACAGAAAGTTACCCTAAAGCATTCATGATTTTATACCACACACATGAAACCTCTGATTATGTAATTAGATGTGCTTTGCGTTACCTGTGTGAAAATGGAATGGCCACTTTGAGATGCCTACTCTAGCTTCAGAGGTGGCACTATTCACGTAAACGCTATGAAATGGATCACAAACCATAAGTAACCATATTTCCTACTTTACTTGCCATGCCAAAACTTTTAAAAAAAGAAAAAAAAGGTACACCCTGTAGCAACACATTTTCTTGCTCTTCACACCCATGTGTTGAATACGCAACTAAAGCAAGTCTGCTTATACTCCTGTGTGGACTCCTCTCGAATCCCGAAGCGCCTTCGTTACAGTCTTGATTAGTCCAAGAGAAAACCGCTTAAAAACCATGTCTGCTGTCATATGTTTAATAGGTGTTGGTCATCATACATTCATAGATATCCCAATTCTTGTGACGGTATATAAAATTGTTGCTAAGGACGCTATTAGAAAAATACGGAACGGGAACTAATTTAATAATTCAGTCGCCGATGCTTTTAAGCTTATTTTCCGATGTCATAAAAATGCAAAAAATACAGGATTTGCAATATTAGTGTGCCTATATAATCTTGGAGTGGCATTTACCATTTCCCTGCCATCGGTGATAAACGGCTCTTGTGGAAGGTGAAGCCTCCACTACCTGATTCTAAACTATTATCAAGCCGTCTCTAGATATTCCGTAGAAGTGTACTTAAAACGACTGACAAAAGTCAAGGTTTCTTTAATCGACAGAAAAAAAAATGATTGAGATCTGAAAAGGAAAGAGAGGAACTGTAGAGACGTGTAGAGACGATTGGGTACCGACTATGGATGCATTGTCCATTCTACACTAGTATGATTCAAGTCACCAACTCTGCTGTTACAGGTAGGAATCATGTCCGTGTAAGCAGATCATAATACTTTTGAAGAGACTTGTTACGTACCTTTCTTACAGTGAAACTAAATTTAAAAAAAAAAACCGTCTTCTTGATAAAATTCAACAAATTTGCATTTTTCTCCTGGCATCGTTCATAAATTTGTGATGCTGAAAAAACACAATACAAAAAGGAAATTAAAGAAATATGTTTGGTTCGTATTCGCGCCGTGTAAATGACAGCATAATGCGTACTCTTTACGGTCGAGTTTTGGGAAAATCCAAGGATAATTTCTCAGAACCTATTGACTGGATTCAAGCTAGATTCAGTGCAGTTTTGTCATAGACAGAATTGTGTAATTTGTAATAGACATGTCCTGCAGGCTTCAAGAAATTAGTTTAGTAATAATGATTTTGTCGCGTAAACAGAATACTGCTTGTTTTAAAACTACATTTAGAATTTCTTCCGTTTAATTAGGGCTCAACTTTGTGATTACAAAATCCATCTGTGCGTGTTTGAAAGGAATTGAGTGAAAACAAAGCAGAAAGTTAACAAGAACCATGAAAGTTCAGTTTCGAACAGACACTTTTCATTATCAATAGTACCTTTTCCTCTGTTTTCAACAGGATTCAAACCATTTTCAACAGAATTCAAAGTACTGAATATATAAACAAACTGTGCATTTATTACGGAAATCGTACCCCAAACGCGGACTTTATCGACATCGAACAACGGAAATCAGTTAAAGGTAATGAGCCATGGGCCAAACAAAACGAATAGGTGTCGTTGTGGTGTAATTGCTCTTGGCCGCTTACTGTCCGTTTTCTGGATAATCTGCTTCCATTGACTTTTTCTCCGACAGGCCCTACAGATACCAAGATTGAGTTTATAACGCATTATAGAGGTCACTTAAATATGGTTAGAACATTTATATGAAAATTGTACCAAGAAAAACTAGACAATGAAGCATTGAGGAAATGTTTTTGTAAAATGGGGGTAAATTTTCAGTCCATTCAATCAGCATAGAAAATAGCGTAGGCCGACACATGGCCGAATAGTAGTTTAAAAGCGAGATATTATATTGTCATTTTCTGTGTTAAATATTTAATTAACTCTTAGGCTGCTGAACGTGTCTTACTGACCTTTTGCAGACAGTGTATATCAAGATCAGACTGCACAAAACGTGAAGTCTGATCTTGAATCTACACTGTCCGATAAGGAGACATTTTTCTCCAAAACATAAGTTTGAAATAACATTATTTGGGTTTTTACTATGGGTTTGAAAGTTTCATTTAACCTATTTAGTAGGATAAGGATTAGTAACATATATATGGAAACTCCCCTGTAATGCACGGTTCACTTCAAGATATTTTGCTATTAAACAGGGTGGGAGGTATTTGATTTACGAACATGCATAAAAGGGCATTCAGTCAATATTGCGCAAGGAGATACTGTCTCACTCCATGTAGAAACCTTATTTGTATTTCGAATTCTTTATGCAAAGGTTGAATAAAAGGAAGCATAAAATTTTATTTGTAATTTTGACCAAAAGAACGCCGACCGAAATCTGGGTAGCAGTCTACAATGTTCGTGATGGATTTCCGAAACATATATCCCTTAGTTGGAAAAAGAAAATTTTCCTTACTATTCAAAGAAGAGGGAAGCTAATTGTCTGAGATGTCGGATTAGGCAAATGAAGTACCCACAAGTGGTAAAAAATCAGACAGTTTCTGAGAAATATTCAGACTCCCTGGCAATTTTTTCTTCTTGTATTAAAGATGAATAATTAGTATGACTTTTAACTTATTTGTCATGTAAATGTATACAGTGTATAAAGCAAGTCCCTTCGGAAACGTCCTTATTTCTCAGAAAAATCTTAAAGCGACAGTTTGAAGAGAAAGAAATTTTGTTAGGAATCTCATGAACAAACATGGTTTAAATACGTCCTGAAGCAGGCTTATGGTTTTTCGAATTATATTTTGACTCATTTTGTGAGGCAAAGAAAGCCATCTCACACCTTGTGTCAAAGAATAACACTTTATGCACAGGATGGTCGGATCCTGTGGTTTATTGCTACTTCACTTTTTACATTTCAATGACAGGATAGTGGTTGTAAACAATAAATCATTCTAACTTCAAATGGACCAATATCATCGGTAGAAATCTGCAGGAAACTGAGTTCACACATTGTATTATCCTTTGGTAATTCGATCAACTTTCTACGGTAATGAGACTTAAAAATGGCAGGCTGTGAAGAGAAATTTGTACAGTCGCTTGTAAGTTCTCCCGGCGACTGTACAACCATAACTTTCTCAACATGCCATTTTAAAAAAGATTGTAGTCGACCTTGTTACCAAACCGAGACATGTTTTCACAAAAATATGAATTAACAAATGTTTATACATTTTCCGTTGAGAAAACGGTTTTTAACGCCGAGTAATCGAATAAACACGGCATTGTTTTCGGACAAAATAATCTGTATTTTTAGCACGATCAACTCATCAAAGCATCCCCATTGTTCACAGCGCACATGCATGCTCCAGATGTAGTCTGCACATAACAAACATATAAATGGAGATGAGTATTTTATAATAACCATCAAAATGAATGGAAAACAGCACCACCTTAATATGTGAAGACGAATTTTAACACCCAGGTGATAGACTGTCCCAAGACCCACACAAAGCGTACTTCCGGTCCTACAGTTCGCGTAAATCAGCCTGGCGATAACGCGTTTAAAAGTGTATACTCGACCATTTGAACGGAAACTAGATATCAAGATCAAATAATAGTTTCAGCTCGTTCTCTTCTCTTAAACCTAACGTCTTCGTTTCAACACGCAGATATCATATTTTGAAGTAGTCTCAATGAGATACAATTACTCATTTAGTTTGAAAAAAACTGCTAAACCAACATTGATGAAAAACATACTATACTCAGAGCTCCAGATAGAAGTAGTAATTTTGATATCAAAATCGAAAATATTAATCACTCTCCAATAAACCCTATGTTATGGGTACTCATTGGAATCGTCTTATCGAGAAAATTCTAAGGAGTACCCATAACATAGGGTTTGGAAGAGAAATAATGGATTTAGAATACTATCACTCCCTTTTATCTGGAGGTCTGCAGTATACCCTATTTTGCAAACAGTGCGCTATACCCAGCCGTCCATGAAGCCAGGTACACAGGTTGATTTCCTATTTCGCAAAATTTAAATCGACGCTATTACTGGTGGTTCAAATGAGCAACACATCTTCCGCTTTTAGAAAGGATCGAAATACTGAAAATTCAATGATACTTTAGGCTTGAACCATTTTTTGAAAATATCGGACAGTGCTGACTACAGGTCAGACTGTACGTTTATATGCACCGTCCTTATTATTTTACCACACACGACCGTATTCTAACGACTATGATGAAAAAAAGGCTTTTGAAAACAATGTCGGTCAGTAGCATTATCTCCTTTTCACAATTTTTTTTTTTTTTTGTCCTTTCGATGGCAAATTCCAACATTGGAGCCATATTGAATGTGTTGCTTGCCAATGCTTTCAAATTGGACAGGTCTAAAATGTTTTGGAGTGGTAAAGACTTGATAGCCCATTGCATACTAGAGTTCTGCTACGGTCAAGACTACAATGCAAGCACAAATAAGTACAAGTGACACAAGGCGAAGCATAAAAAAGGCTGGGAAAATGCGTGTTTCTTGATTGTATGGAAGCAGTTTGGTTAAATATAAACTGCTTGAAAGGAGGAAATACATCTTTTTTCACGTTTAATTTTTTTCAAAGGTGTCGCCTATATCGTAGTAGATCATGATGTCGTGATTTGAACTTTGGGGTTGTGTCGTTATGATGTTTGTCTGTATAGTGTTATATGCCGTTTTCAACTGTTTTTCACCAGCGCTTCGCACAATACTCTTCCATAGCCACTGGCTTCTTTCCCACATAACCGTCTTCGACACAATGATCAGCGGGGAGAGAGGAATGAATCCTGTCGCAATGACTACAACCAGTCCCTGGAAAGAAATTCGCCAAGCTGAGGATCCGAATTGTCTGAAGGAACGACGCCACGTTGAGTAAACAAGCAGTAGAGCAAATTATGCCACGTTAGGGGATCAGATGATGGTTAAATATATCGACGTCGGACATGTTTATCACTTTGGTCGCTCTCTAGGAGAAACATTTCCATTAGCATTGTAACCAAATGCCTACATCAGCTTTGTTATATGGATCTTTGTGACCTGAGATATATGAAACTTTGTCCCAAAACGTAAGCGCAATATTAGTCCATCAGAACCATGCTGAATGAGTAATTTACATTTCTTTTGCGCGTGACTCTGTCTGAATTAGGTTATTCAGATATAAGACGAGAAGCGACTACATATTGCCTAATTGTCTACAACTGATTATACGTTTTCGTAACTGTTGACCATTAATCTAACATAGGACACTTCTCAGCCAAAGCTGGCATCTAAACGGATGTAATTAACACTTATCCTGTCGTACGCGACAATGAATGCATTTTATAAGCTTACAACCGATTCTTCAGGCATATAATATATGTACATGTAGCAGCAGTCTGATCTTGTTCTATGCCTTACTTTTTCTTCATATCTATTGCTTCTTTTTGATGAGCTCTGTCAAATACAAATAAACTTAGCTTGATATTTTTATGCGACTTAAAGACATGCATTCGACATGAAACGGGATAGACCATGTACTGTTTGACCTTTGTTGATGGGGCTGGTCACGTTTGGGTTTCACTAGGGAAGCCGAGCCTAAGGCACGTGGAACTAATGGCAGACATGAATAAGTGATCTGTCGACGTAATATGACTTAAATTGTGCTGAATGCAGCATTAGATGATGTTCAAATAAACAAACATTGGCTTTTTCTGAAGTTTGTTAAAACGGTCTTAGTGTGCTTTGCCAACCCTGATTCGACCAGGGCCCGTATTCACGAACCATTCTTTAGAAAGTTCTTAGTCTTGTTCGCCAGAATTGTCTTAATTTAACACAACTTCTGATTGGCTTAATCATTTGGTTTAGCCTATTAGGAGTTGTAGTAGTTTCAAACCTAGAAAATCTTGAATAATAAAACGCAAAATGTTCTTGAGAATGGCAGGTGAATACGGACCCAGGATTTACCAATCAGACCGAAGAATGTTTGTAGAAACAGAAGTGAATACATTCAATTTTAAAGCTCAAGTAGGCGTACTACATATCATATTCTGGTTAAAGCTTGTCTGTATAAGACACTTTGTGACAGGGTAGGTTCTGTAAGTGGCAGAAATCTTCAGTAATGAAAATTCAGACTTTCAAAATCTCCACCAGTCCACGTTTAGAGCCGGTTTGTAAGCTTCTCTGCTGTCCTTGTACTGCTTTTAGCCTTTCCTTTGTAGTTATTCTATAAGGACAAACTTTTGCAAATGACAGGCTAATTTGTCGAAATAATGGAGCTTGGTCTATGAAACATAGATTCATTCAAGTAGTAAAGAAACATTAGTGTGCCAACATGCGTGAAACTGAGATTTATTTACTTAACACCATTTGCTTATTAACCATAATTCATATAAGTAAATGAGCCATGCTGTGGGGGAAAAAAAGGGGGCTTAATGCATCTCCATGATGCATAGAACCAAGTAATTCATCACAGTATTATACATCCCGGAAATCGGTTTTGTATAACAGCCTACTGAATCATGAGGTACACTGGCCCTTTGACATGCAGACAACTGACCAAAAGCAAAAAGTTTCGGGCCAGGTCAGTCTGCGCGGACTAATGCATTAAGCACACTTTTTACAGAGCATGGCTCTGATATATTTTTGCAGGATCTCGAGGGGTGGTGCAAGTTTACCTTTTTAGATCCCAGATTAGGGTCGGAGTTTTTATGCTAAAGTATGGAACTGCAATCAAATGGCACCTTACATGTAACTAAATTACGTACCTAGGTATTTTTCTTACTTAAGCAAATTTGTAAAATTGGATACTGGTGATCACCTCATTGTCCAATAATTTGAATGTTTAATGTCTTTTCCCAATCAACGCTGGTGGCCTTGGTCACATGACAGTGTCTTCTGGCAAGGCACTGCAAGGTCCCTGCCTAATACTGGCGAAAGCCAGAGAAGGCACCAATAAAGAGCTATTTTCATGATATGACGGAAATACGGTCCAATTTAGAGCTGACCAAATGATTTTAGGACATTTAGAAGCTACTCAAAAACTGGTCATAGAATCAACAATTCAAATCGCGAAGCTTGGGGGCGGTCGATACTTTGTATTTTTCAGAAAGCTTTTCAAACACGTTTCATTATATAACGACGAACTTCTTGAATTCTTTCCCCCGGAAACAAATCGGCATCCAGTGACATTGAAAACATCCTTTCACAACCAGAATGCAGAATATTAATTAAAGATGCATCCTTACAGCTTGAGAGATAAAACGATGTTGAAACCTGAAAGTGTGTATAATGGTTCAGAATTTATTCAGCTGTGTAAACAAAGCTAAATTGCCAATATATACGGTGCAAGGGATAGAGAAACACCAGGGATTTGTTGTCATTTAAAACCGGACGACAGTGATTTCTTTCAGGACCTCCAAAAACTGGAATGTATTTTCTACCCGTCGTGATCTGTGCAACCTTGCAGCTGTCAGGAGCAACATTCGGCATGAAGATAGAAGAATGGTTATAGTTTCTTTAAAAAGAGATGAAATGGGTTAAAACTGGCTGAAAACAAGTACATATGTATCTCTAAGGCACAATACTTGATCTTTACAAGCAGTTTTTCTTTTTTTGTCTTCTGCAGTATAATTTCAAAAATGGTCGGACAGTGACAAATCGTATTAGTATTTCGCAGAAAGAACACACGTCTTAAAAATGGAATGATAAATACTTACCATTTACATGCATGTAAAAAGTTTTATGCAAAGATTTTGTCACAGCTGATATTCAGGCTTTACCTTTTTAACCAACAAATGTAAAAGCTCGACCTTTTTCGACGGTTGAAAACACATTCCACTGATATTCAGAAAGATTTTTTTATCTTACAGTCTTGACTAAACAAGCAGACGGTATAAATCCAAGATCAGACTGCACGATCGAAAGCCCATGTTTTTCTCGCCCATGACATTGAAAGAGTTATAGCTCAAGTTTATATGAGCTGCGCTCTAGCAAAAGGGGGTTTCATGCATCTTCGTGATGCATGTTACCTATCGAGCCATCACATAACTGTAGATCTATAATAGCCAACCACTTATAACAATCGACTTAATCATGAGGTAGGATGGTTCTTGGACATACAGAAAATTTACCGAAAAGTTTCGGCATAAGTCAGCCTGCGCGGAATGCGCAGCGCAGGCTGACCTGAGTCGATACTTTTCGCAGATGCATATAGACCCCTTTCACAGAGCATGGCTCATTATGTTTTGGAGTTGAAAGAGTTAAGGGTCCTATGAAATAAACACTAGAAGAATGAAGACTTTGCGTGAGCTGCCTTGTCAAGACCAATAAGTTATCAAGAAAAAAAATGACATTTCATATTCTTTTCAAGTAACATCAGTTTCAACCTTCACAGTCTCTATTCTAGTCGACCGTTTTTTTTTTTCTTGAGGAAGGGAAGTTACTCGCAATCAATTGGAAAAATGTACGTCGTGTCAGCTCCCCTTCTTTTAACCGAGTTAGAATCGCTTTAACCCCTGCTAAATAAGTGAAATAAAACTTTCAAGCCGATAGTTCAATCCCAAATCTTTCTGTTTCAAAGGTATTTTGCTGGAAAATACATCCCTATCGGACATTATTGATCCAAGATCAGACTGCACGTTCTATGCAGTCTGACCTTGATCTACACTGTCCGCAAAAGATCCTTGAGTCGCGATTAGAAGCCTAAGGGTTAAAAATGCCCTCGGGAGTAACAAATAATAGAGCTGGCAATAATAGAAAACAGACTTTCTGAGTTCATTTTTTTTTTTTTTTTTGGGGGGGGGGGTTTATCCTGCCTGGCTCAGTGATGGGGTGTGGGACTCGTGACCTGGAAGCTCCGGGTCGCGCCCCACCTGATCCACTGGGTTTTTCGTGGGAGTGCCCCTAGGCAAGACACTTAAGAGCCCTAGCCTAGTACTGGTAGAATCCAGGAAATACATGAATATGTGAGCTGTCACCGTGATATGACGGAAATAATGTAGAAATCGGCGTAAAACACCATTCAGTCAATCAATCAGTCTTTTTTTTTTTTTTTTTTCAATATCAAATTATCAAAGACCGTTGGTCGATTCTCAGAAACCCCTTTCGGTGAAGTTGGCTATCTTAGTCTATACGAGTATAACCAACAAAAGCGTCTTTAAATTGATTTAGTCGACAAAAAAGTAGCGACGTACCCCCAATAAATGAATTGTTGAGACAAGTGACTCTTCCAGTAGGCAGAGAGATAAGGCTGCATGGATAATCAGACCAGACTGCTTTAACCCTTTCAGCACCATACCCAAATACACTGGCTTCTACAGACGGCATAGATCAAGATCAGACTGCACAGAATCTGCTAAAAGATGAAATAGGTTTTGATTTTCAGAGGATTGTATTTTCAACCGTCGAAAGAGGTCGAAAAGGGTCAAGTTTATATCTTGGACTGCGAGGGTTAAGCCTGGACAAAGTTTCCTTGCAGCTGGAAGACCAGCTTCAGATTTAAACCTCGACGTCAAGTGGCATACTGGTTTGTTTGTGTACACAGTGTCTATCGAGCAGTTCCATCACCGTAGGTTGCTGAAAAGATTCTTTCCCCATTTTGTTGGGGCGTTCAAGTGTTAATCATTACTCTGACGAATAATTGAGTTTGTCCTTTTTGTCATCGACGTATAATCAAGGAAAGGAGGCTTAAAATTCAAAACGCAGAATAAGTTAGAGCATGGTAGAGAACCAAAATCACACCACAAGTTCTCATCCTGATCTCCTCTATCTGCAACAATGTGGTGGTGAAAGGGTTTAAAAAATTTGATGAAATGGAAAATGATAAATTAACCCTTTACCACACAACCCCGGGTTTGAGCGATTTTGAGGAAATGAAATTTTAAAAAATAGTATGGGAAAAGGAGAAAATGCTGGTAACCAGCATTTTCTCCTTTTCCCTTAATGTTTTTTACCCTTTCAATGACAGCTTCTGTTATCTGAACCATAGTTAGTTTGTCACCTGCAAATGCTTTCAATTTAGACAAGTCTGTAATTTTGTCGTTTGATCAAGCGTTCAACTTGTCTGGAACATGAGATTTAACTCCGTTTAACAGTTTTCATTATCTAAACTGGCCTGTTATCATTTCCCCCACCACGTATTCGTCCTTCAAATTCCATCGCAAATGAGAAGGTTCCTTTATCAAAGTTTAGAGCAGAGTAGCCGACAGTGTAGACACAAGATCTGTCTGCACACTCTTTGAAGACCGATCTTGATCTTCGCCCTCTGTAAAAGCTATGTATGTCATCTACTGTAGTAACAATATTGAAGATGTGGAATAACTCCACTATATCTCATAATCTTTGCCCAACTTACATTACTTCCCCTCGACCTTTTTTCTGTGTCTATTCGTCTATTTTTCTTCCCTTTCAATACAACATTGTTAGGGGTGCGTTCTTTCAAATCAACTAGAATACAGTAAACTTCTTTTCCTGTCCACTTTTTGTTTTCATTCTGGTCAAGTTCATTGTAGTTTCAAGTTCTTTTAGGCCAGATTTTCTCACGAAAAACATTACATAACAGACTGAACACTGCACAAATAAGGAAGGAAAAAAAAAAACTACAATATGGGTGAAATTGTCGCAATTTCAACCCCTAGAGAGCCTTTCGCAACTAAAGTAGCTTTTGCAGCCAGTGTAGATAGTTATTAGACTCCGAAAGAGGTACGATCTGATCTAAGATCTACATAGTTCGTTCTTAAGGGGCAATTTTTAACAAAAAAAACCCTGCAATTTTCGACATTTGGGTGTCTTTTCCTTATTGAAAAAATATCGATTTTGTTTATAAAAACTTAGGCTGCTGAATAAATGAGATCCAATACTAAGAGCCCAAACATTGCGGTTTCAAAGTTGATTTCACCGGAAAGAAAATAGCGTATCGGACAGTGTATATCAAAGATCATAGAGCAGGTTCTGTGCAGTCTGATTTTGATTTACACTGTCCGCAAAGGTCAGTGAGTCGCGATTAGCAGCTTAAGGGTTAATCGCTCTTAGGATTAAAGTCATTTAGGCAAAATACCTCATGATGTCGGGTAGCTTAAATAAAGACTAAGACTGATTATCTCCTAAACTCCCATAATTATAATATTTGTCTATCAATTTGAAAGTACCTGACACAATGTTTACTATTAGAATCCTCGCAAAACTTCTTATGTGCATGGAAAAGCAAAAGTGCTTGCGATTACTCCTCAACTCGACCTCAAAATTATGTCTGGGAAAAGGAGAATTAATGCATCTCCGTGCAGCATTAAACCTACCAAGTCATCATAATATATTTATCGATCCATAAAATCCATTTTTTTTTTTTTCTAATTACCCAACTGAGTCATGAGGTAGCCTGGTCCTTTAACATGCAGAAAGTTGACCAATCGAAAAATGTTTCGACCCACGTTAGCCAGCGCAGGCTGAGCTGGGTCGGTACCTTTTGAAGATGCATTAAAACCCGTTTTCACAGACTATGGCTTTTGCATATTGTTAAAAATTGGGTTCGAAATGGTCTTGGAAAAATGATGTTGTGTACTGTTGTCGAACAATAAATGCAAAGCTTTTGTAACCTCGTGATTAAAAAAAAAAACACTCCTACGAGCATAAAAATGTATACGTTAACAGATTACTAGTTCGATATATTTGCAGGACAAATAAACAAATAACAAGATGTCTGAGAGCAATGATGCCTCAATGCGGAGATAGTCAAAGTATCCAAGTACTTATCATTGAACGGTTCGTGATTTTTTTTCTTGTGCCACAATGTTATATTGGCGCTTTTATACAAAGAACCCTGGTAATGAACCTATGTCATTAACCCCTTAGGCTTCCAAGCACGACTCAAGGACCTTTTTTCGGACGGTGTATATCCAGATCAGACTGCATAGGACATGGATTTACATTGTCCGAAAAGGAGATATCTTTTACCAAAAAGGCACCTTTGAAATGACAAAAATTGGGTTTTGACAATCGGCCTAAAAAATTTCATTTGACTTATTTAGTAGGATAAGAGTTAATGTATTTGTCCACGTATAATTGTAACGATGAACCACAGATGGTTCTGTCTATATCTCACTTTTCCTCTCTACACATCAAAGAAAAATAAATTTCGATCATACAGGCTAAGACGAAATAATTGCACCTTTTGCAAAGAAGTGGTTGTATTATTGCTTAGTATTAACTCTAATACTGAGGCTGCTAAGCGTGACATACTGATCTTTTGCGAACAGTGTAGATC
The DNA here is from genome assembly GCA_945859785.2 of Tridacna gigas. Taxonomy (NCBI): domain Eukaryota; kingdom Metazoa; phylum Mollusca; class Bivalvia; order Cardiida; family Cardiidae; genus Tridacna; species Tridacna gigas. The sequence goes on along the minus strand of OX244030.2, from coordinate 40,890,972 downwards.
AAGATCAGACTGCACATAACGTACAGTCTGATCTTGAATCTCTATTCTCCGGTAAGAAATTATTTTTTCAAAAAAAAAAAATAATAATAATAATAATAAGTTTGAAATAGCCAAATTTAGTTTTTCACTATCGGCTTGAAATTTAAGTTTTTTAGCAGGTAAAGAGTTGAAAGGAAAATAAAGTATATGTACTTAGAATTTCGGACACTGTAGATCAAGTTCAGACTGCTCAGAACCTCCGACATTTTAATAGATGAGCTGGCTACAGTAAGCCTCATTTTGTAATATATCGACATTGCTCCATTTTATGGAGTTAGTATTTGTATATTTGCCTAGTCTAAGGGTTATTATGTGCCTACATGAGCTCGATCTGTAAATAATAGATCTACACTTCTTCTTTTATCGTTTCTTACATAGTTTTCCCGGGGACCTTATAATAAACACAGTGTATCATAACACAGCATTTCTCTTGTAATATCAATTCTGTTGAGTTATGCAGGGTATTATTATTGTTTATCAAGAGACTCGATTCTTCAACATGGATTGTTACGATATTTATGAACTGCAGTGCTATGGAGAACTGTCGGACAATATGTAAGTGAGATTGGTGAAAAAGAGATCAATTTCCTTTTTTTAATCTAAGATATATGGTGCCATTTAGGTTCTTAAAGAAAGTAAACAGGTCAGTATTCTTGTTTATTTGTTTGTTTTCAGTTGTAAGACTTTTTTTTCACAGAAAGCACCAGATCAAAAGCTACATGTATGACATTTGCGAATACATTTTTTTCGTTATGTGTTTAAAGGCAAAATGACCTTCAACCAAAATTACCAAATTTAATTAGTGACCTTAGATGACGAATGTTCTTATCCTAGGTGATGAGATGGTTTACATATAGCAAGAAAAGTAAGAAAGAAGACAAAATTTGAAAAAGTAAAAACCTATAGCTTTAATATTTTGTACGCGTTATCACCCACTTTTACTGCAATAGTGTAAAATAGCTCTAATACTGATGCTAGAAAGGAAAATTACAAGAAAAACTTGTTTTCCTGGAATTTCAGACTTGGATTTGATTATAATTGATGTGTTGTAGGAAAATTGGCGTTTACGATGTGTGTGTACAAAATATGAACACTGCGTATCCACTAGTTCTTTCACAGAGGTTGTGCTTTATGATTCATAGACTTACAAAGTTTGAATATTAGATGCTGGTAATCCAGGCGAGCGTAACCAATGCTACCCGCTTGTTTTTACCAAGGTATCAACACTGGTCTATTCCTGCAATTATTGTGAATCGGTGAATTTCTATTTAATATATCAAACTTTTGACGCAAGTTTTGAGTTGTTCATGGAACAAGTTGGAAAAACAAAATACATGTAACAAACATTTAAAGGTTAACACATTGTCACGTTATTTTCTGAAAACAAAAACTAGAAATGTGTTGCAGACACGAAAGCCCCCACAACATGCAAAGGTCACACTCATAGTATAGTTCTAAACTCAAACAAGGACCTTCAGCAATATTTATTTACATGTTAATATCTATATACATTGTATATGCGAAACTTTTCGCCAAGCACTGTGACCTTGACCTATGAGTGTGCAGCATGGTTTTGCCTGTGAAATGTTGTCTGTTCATTGCATTCATTTGTGCCAAATTATTTTGAAATCCAACAATGCACATCAAAGTTAAGGACGGGCCATGAACACCACCTTTTCCACACACTGACGGTTAACACTATTATGATGCTCATCTGCCATTTTATGGCGGGACATAATAAGGGAAGTTGCCTGCAAAGATAATAACTTTCGAAGCGTAAGTCTGATAAATTCAAATTTTTGTTTGCTAGTTAGAGATTTTCAACAAAAAAATACAACAATCATCAGAAAAATACGGCCTGCTGCAGCCGAGTATAAGTAAGGGAGGTAACTTCAACACTCAGGTCAGAGTTATCCTTATGTATCATGACACCCCTATTTCATGTTCTTAGCAGCTCTGCTAAAAGTAACACCACTGCTTAAAGAGTTATGGACTGCACAAGATCACTGAAAATATATGGAGTAAGCCAAAAATACAATCATTCTTGATGTCACAAGCATCCTTATTTAGTATCACCAAAAATATCTCAATTGGTAGAGGGGTTTTGACCTTAAAAATTTAAAAAACTTTGGGAGATAACTCAAAACTAGAGTCACAGTTGTCTGTTTGTATGCGACATACCTACTTAATAACCTTGAAGTACCATGAAAATATATCAGCGGGATAAATGGTTATGGATTGCACAAAATTTGACAGTCATGGGAGATAACTCACGGAGTCATCGGAGAACTGTGAACTTAACTGGTGACATGGTTCTTGCATGCGACACATCATCTATCAATGATCTTTTGTGCCAAATAATTTCAAAGTACAACCAAGTGAACTGGACACGAACAATCACCATTACTATAAATCTACCAAACATTGTCAAAGGTCAACTGACCAATGTGCCCTTGACCTTTCACCTAGCGAAACCGTTTTTGCACGCGGCACATTTTCTATCCATGGTTATCATTTGTACCACATTATTCAGAAATTCCAACCATGCATGTCACACTTATGGGCCGTTCAGGAACACCCGCCATCACCATAATTGTAGCAAGTATTGACAAAGTTCAACCAATCACTGTGACCTTGACCTTTAAGCTGGCGACACGGTTGTTGCACATGCCACGTTTTCTATCCATAGTGATGATATTGATCATTTGTACCATATCATTCAGAAATCCGACCTTTCAAGTCACACTTATGGGCCGGACAGGAACACCCGTCATCAGTATAATTGTAGCAAATATTGATAAGGTTCAACCAATTACGGTGGCCTTGATCTTTCAGCATGGGTCGTAACCTTTTGCTAAGGGTAAATTTTTTGCATGTTCAAGGACCATTTTGCCTCAAGATTCGGGTAGTTGTTATATATGATGTTATGTATCCATAATTATGCGATGATTTGCCTGGTAAAATGCATCACGGGGATGCATTAAACCCTCTTTTCACAAAGCATGGCCCATTTCGTTTGTTCGACATAATAATCAGATTGTCCAGCTATACAACGACGTTATGGACAATTCAGTTTTCTGACTCGACTGACCTTAAAAAGAGCACAAACAAATTTGTTAAGAATGATTTCCCACGGGCCAGTTTCCATAACAAGATAATGTGATTGTGTGGGCAATTATCCTTGGTTTACACCAGAACATGTCTCATTTACAGTTTTAAAGTTTAAATATGTCCCTGGACAATAAATTCATGCACGGATGTAAACCTCGAATACTGCAAAATATTCAATCGATCTTAAGCCTGTCTCACACAGAACACACGGCTTATACGGTTGGCCACCCGTGTAAACCGTACATACAACCGAACCAACCGTGGCCTTATCCGAGTTACACTCGGGCCATTCGAGTGTATCCGTGAAAGCCGTGTATGATTTTTAAAACTTTTAAAAAACTGGCACGGGTGCCATGTCCGTGTATGATCGTATTAGCGATCGTACAAGACTGTGAGAGACCGTGTGAGACCGTACGAGACCGTATACACAACCGCACATGAAGTCCACTCCACGAGTGAGCTCAACCGTGTCAATATCGTATATAAATCGTATGGAATCGTGTGAAACCGTTCCCAAGTCCTACATCCAACACCCGGATTAACACTCGAATGTCACACGATCACCGTACGATTCACACGAGTGTACACACGGTTTTATACGATCGCCATACGACCAATACGGTTTCATACGATCGCCATACGACCAATACGGTTCAAGTACGAATTATACATGGTCAAGTACGACCAGACACGGTCTCTACGTCTGTACAAAGCTCGTGTATGATCATACAGCACTCGAACACAACAGAAAACACAACTACCTGCTGCCACCATAATGCCTCCAAAGAAGAAGAAGGTCCCCAAAAGAATCCCCACCGTGGAAGATTCTCCCAGCGAGAATACAAAAAGGGCCACCAAGGCCCTCCGACCACTTCAACCTGTTGACCCTGTCGACCCTGATGAGCTGGAGGACCCGCTGGCACTACCTGACGAGATACCCAGAGATTCAGACTCGGATGCCAGCTCGATGGGCCCTCCAGGAACTGCCGCATCAACACGGAGGAAGTTCTTGTAACACCTGGGGTCCTCTCTGTTTAGTTCATGTAACAGAGTATCATATTGACCAAACATGACCCTTCTGTTGAGCCATTCTCTTGTCCAAACTTGCCTCCTTCTTCTTCTCCTTCTGTTGGCTTGTTCTTGTCTCCCCTCACGCCTTCTGGCCAAAATAATCTCAATGTCTATCAGTCTTATCATGATTTCTAATTCCCTTATTCTGTCATCTGCCATTTTTATAACTTCTCTGTTGAAAGTTCGAAAATTTATGAAGCCAAGCCATCAAAACGAGTCAATTTATATCAAAACATACACGAATGTGTGATAATTCGAGCATAACTCGAACAAAAGTCGGTGGGACCGTATGTAAACCCTGTAAATGTCCAGTTAATCGAGTAAAAGTCGTGTTTAATCGTACTAGGCCGTAACAGACCGTACTAGACCGTACTTGGAACCGTACAACAATCGTATGAAAATCGTTTGCAAATCGTGTTCAAACCGTGACAAACCTTGCTTGACCGAGTATATCCGTGCTTTGTTCGTACATACTCGTGCTACATTCGAGTCTAAATCGTACCAACTCATCCCCAGGCATGGTTGGAGCTCAATACTCGTACCAGTCAACCCGTGTATAACCGAGTATACCGTATTGGAACCGTGTGCCCAACCGTGTTCTGTGTGAGACAGGCTTTAACGTGTCTGATAAAGATTGTGGCGATGTTGCAGTGTTAGTAAAGAATTGAATAGCTAGTTCTCAGTCATTTTTTTGTAGTAATCATGTTTGTTTTTGCGTATTAATTTGGTTTATTTCTTAATGTTTTAGCCGTGTTAAATGGCACTGTCGTTATATATGGTATAGTTGCCAGTGCCCATTTTTAAACAACTACGCAAACATCCTTTCTCATCCGTTTGTTGTTTCCCTGTATATAATGTTAATGCAAGGCATTTGGTGCTAGCTTGATCCCTCACACAAGCTGGGCCAAATTGTAATTTTGGATGAAATCTATGAAATCAGTGAAGCGACCATGATGTTACTATAAGTTTGTTTCAGCTTTAGAGTGATGACAACTTGGTGCACGAACCATCAATAAGATTGCAGCTTATAGTTCTTTAAAGCATGTTTTCCCCCTTCATGGCTTTGTCTATGAATTGGCTTTACAATTTCGGAAAGAGATAGTGCAATGTATTGAATATAAGAAATATGAAGTGAAAACGTGTATGCATTGCTGCTCCGGCAAGTTATTATCGTATTTTCACGAAACGAAAATAAACAATCTGATTCATGATTTCAGTCTTCCCTCGATGATATTTGTGTAATTTCTTTTGAAGATTTTCAACTACACCCACCGTGTACATACACCGATGGTCAAAACACAAAAATTCTATGGATTTATTTTTGTTTGTTTATTTGTTTGGATAAATCTTGGTCTAAATTTCTAATACATACACATGGCTTGTCTAGTTTCTCCGCTACCTTAGAAATGATAATATATATTGTAACTACGCCGCGAGGTGACCCTACACCGCTCCAGATTTTCTACAAGACTTAATTTATCCAACGTTTAAAGATCAGATACAGTAACTAGCTTTACATTTATTTAATGATTTCAGGGGGAGCAATCTTCTGCATGTATCGAGGCCTTTGTTAGCTGTTGTCGTCAATACTTGCTTTTTAAGCGTTGAATATTGAAAACCTTTGGATATCTTCTTTGTTTTGGCTTCTTCAGCTACAGGTCAGACCTCTTCCAACACAGCATCAAATATTACAATTACAATTATGTATATGTTTTTAAACAGAAATAGCATGGAACAAAATTGTATTGTAATTGAGGTTTTGTTGCGGTAAAGAACTAAAGTATCTGAGGAGTAAACAAAAATTAAGATACAAACATATGCAAAATACCATCAAGTATTTGTATTTGAAACCCTTTTAGAATGCGACGAGTCTTTGCTATGAAATTAAAAGGGTAGGTACTACGGTGCACACCCAAGTGCACTAACATCATCTTTTATGGAGGCACTAAAAATTAAAAAAAAAAAGGAAACGCCTCTGTGAACGCAATCAAATCTGTACTTGCGTTGACAATAATTCACAAGTTGGTCATCTCCCATTCTCTTGTCGAGATGCTGTAAGATAATTCATTATCGTTTAAACTAAATAGAGTCGGGAATGTCTGCGATAACCGGATATGTAATTCAGACATTGAATTATCTGTGATCGGCATTTCATTTTGAAAAATAATCAAATGGGGTTACCGTTTGACGGGTTCTCTGGAATTATTAAGAAACCGAGAAATCAGGTTGCTTTACAATTTCAGGTTTGAGTGACATTTCTTACATGCATGTGAAGATTGTATATAATACAGATTCCTGGTGCATGATATATTATTTATTTTCGACAGGAATACTTTTTGAAAATTAATCCCATAACAATAGAACGTCAGTGTATAGGCCTGTAATATTTTAATAACTAACTTGTTACCTACTACTGCTTGGTTTTTGTATATTGTGGCAGACCACCTCTGGAAAATAAATGGCAAAAACAAGTGAGCGGCGTTCTGGGCCTCTTGCAAAAGTAGGTTTAATCTATCTCCTTGATGCACGAAACCAAGCAAGTCATCACATAGTAGATCTATAAAATCCCCTTTGTCTAACAACCGACTGAATCATGAGGTAGAATGGTTCTAGAATATGTGGTTCTAAAATGAACAAAGAGCAAAAAGTTTCGACCCGAGTCAGCCGCGGACTGCGAGGGCTGACTTGGATCCGGCACTTTTGCAGATGCATTAAACCCCTTTTCACAGGGCATGGCTCGAGTAAATGATCGTATTAATAAGTTTAACTCTTACTACAATATGGCGTGCAACACACGAAGAGGGGCCTTCGGACATATGCGTAAGTGTGTCGTCCCAGATCAGCCTGTGCAGTCTGTATTGACTAATCCGAGACGACACTTTCCGTTCTTATTTGATTTTCTGTTTAACGAAAGTCTACTGTATGACAAAATCTTATGTAGTCGTAAAGTGCCGTCTCGGATTAGCCTGCGCGGACTGCGCAGGCTAATCCGATACGACACTTCACGCAAATGTCAGAAGGTCTCATTTCGCATGTTGCGGACCATTTAAAATGCTATGTATTTGTGCATTAAACCTAAACTCGTATAGATAATCTATAGAGTAAATGGACATTTTCGAGGTGGACTTCTGCAGGTCATGTACTGAGTTTAAATTCAAGTCGTTTGTTTTCACGAAACACTTTTTTCCACTAAATGGGACAAGTTTCAAGGTCGTGATCAACGCTTTTAATCATAAGTCAGTGGCGTTGAAATGAACAAGCCTTTTCAATCACAAAGGATAACTTTCAACGACGCAGTTTGAGATTCTTTGCTTCAAGGTTTACACAACGGTGAATTAGTATCAGCTTTGCAAGAGCAGTAAATTACAAATCGGTTATATTCCATGTGAAACTTATTTTGTATGGAGGAGAAAGAGCAAAATGCAGCATGCTTGAATTGTTTCTCGCAGGGTAAGTTAAACACATTTTAAAAAGATCATGCTTAGGCCAGTGAAACCAAATAGACCGTTCGAAGTCGAACTTATCCATGATTGGCACTTTGTAACGAAAAATAATTGAAAGAAGATCGGTTTTGACGGTTATTTGTCAGTATCAAGATAGTAGGGAAATTAGTTGGCTTCGCAACTTAATGTTTGATCGACATTTATAAATGCATAACATATGATCTTCTTTTGTAACTAGGTGATCGATGTGAGACAGCACTGGACATCTTAAAGTTTGTGTACGACCCTTAGTATTGATGCATTTTAATATTGTAATACTTCACATTTTCCATGGAATACCTCTATTCAAGATAAAGAAAATAGCTATTAACTATTTGGATGCTAAAAATAACACGCAAAGACATGGACTAAGATCAAACTAAATGGCCCGTGCAGTCTTTTATTGAATTTATCCGATTTCAGAACAATAAAATATTTGTACCGCAACTACTCGGTGTTTCCTATGAAATATAATTGATTAATTCTTTACCAAAACGATCCGGTGTTTTAACAAACCTAAAGAAGAAGGCCTTTGAAAACATGGTGGGAAAACGAGGTAATGCTGGTAATCAGCATCTCTCCTTTTCTGGCAATTTTTCCCACCTTTCAACAGACAAATTCCATAATTTGGGACACACTGAATTTGTCGTCTGCAGAATATTTTTGATTCAGGTTGGGTATGGCGTTGGGTAAAGAGTGAAGGGAATTAATCATAAACTTTGCATTATCTTTTAACTAAAAAGGCAACTGCAAGTGCGCGTTGGCACCCGCATGCAGCGCTCTTGCTTGTGTTGTTTTCATACTTGTGTTATGCATAAAGACACATCATTGCACAGAACTTTCTAACAGACAAAGATGTACGCGCGTATTTTTCTCCGTTCATTTAGTTGACAACTGTTATTCATTCATTCACTTTCCTTCGTCGAGGAAAAATTTTTAAAAGCTTTACTGGTGGAGACACCTTCGGTCGAAGAAATGCTTTTATAGGAAGAAGCGTTCTCTTTATTGTATTCAAATGAGCAGCAATCTCAGAAAGGGTGGTTTAATTCATTTTTGTAAAGCATTATACCAAGCAAGTCGACGCATAAGATTGATCCGTTTTGTCTGGAAATAGATTGAATCATGAACTATCCTTTGACATGCAGAAAAAGTTACCAATAGCAAAGAGTTTCATACTTAGGTCAGCCTGCGCGTAGGTCGATACATAGAGCATAGTTCAAATCCATCAGTATCTGTTAGTGTGGGACCGCGAGTTACCTCTTGTACCTTCGAATTCAGACAATTATACTACATGTATTATATTTTAATAATACAGCAATGAAACATGATGTTGGACAAAAGCAACCTGCACTGAAGGAAGACGCGCTCATGGTATTACTACAGTATTTGGATCATACGGTACTGCATGTGTCTTTTACTTTCATTTGTCTTTGATCCGAGAGAATGAGTAACCACATACGTTTTTTGTGATATTACATGGTCTATAACAATTAGTCTTTGTGGATTCTTTGGAATCAACAACGGCTCCGAACAATTGTGCCTGTAGGCAAACATTTTGTTTTCGAATCAATCATAGTAGGAAGTACGCTTGATGAATTGTATTATAAGTACAATTGGCCCGTAACAAATGCTTCACAGAAAATTTGTGCACAATCGATAGTCCCAGCGTTCCTACTTGATGTTCACGCACAGTGAAGTCAACGTTATTAGTTCCGTATTACCCTAGTTATATTTTAAGACAGACTTCTTTCGATCGGCGTCAAACTGAAAGTCCAAGTACTTTAAGCTAAAGTTGTATTGTTCATGGCTTTTTAGGTCAAAACTATAAAACTGCAAAGATACTTACTTGCTAGGCAATGATTTTAAATTTCAAAAGTGAAAACAATGGCAAATAAACTTCAAAAAAAAAAAAATTACACAGTGTTTATGTCAAATAGTTTATTTCTTCATTCATACATTTATCTTTCTGTTTTGTTTCATTTATGTGTGTATTTTTTTCAATGCACTTTGCTTTTACGATAAGGGAAATAAGATTTAAAAAATATATTTTACACAGTTTTTATGTCAAACAGGTTATTTATTCATGCATACATTTATCTTTCTATTTTGTTTCATTTATGTTTGTATTTTTTTTCAATGCACTTTGCTTTTACGATAAGGGAAATAAGATTAAAAAAGATATGTTTTACACAGTGTTTCTGTCAAACAGGTTATTTCTTCATGCATATATTTATCTTTCCATTTTGTTTCATTTATGTTTTTTTTTTTTTTCATGCAATTTGCTGTTACGATAAGGGAAATGAGATTTTCGTTTAAACAAACACTTCGAGTCTGCATCTGTTTTTTTTTTTTTTTTTTCAAGAATAATCATATATACAGAAGATAAGGCTAGAAACTTTGATCCCTAGGGGATTGTTAAATTTACATTTATATAAGCAATACCTTATGCATTGAAATTCCAAAAGTATAATAGAAATTCCTCTTATTCTCGTGATACTTGCAGAAAGTTTTTCTGTTATATACGAATGACTTTTACTTAATACCGTTAAAAAGCATGTGAAAGACACATGAAGTGGCAATTGATGGCAGATTTGTGATTTTTATTGTCAGGCATCGTGGGAAACAATGATGGTAAGGGAGGGAATGATTTTAACCTGTAAGCAGTACTGTGCAACGCTTGCCTAGTCGCAAAAAGTTGTGTTTGTATTGTAATAGGCCAACTTGTATGTTGCCATTACTTTACAGCATATAATGAGTCCTTAGATTTGTATACTAGGTTTTAATTTTAAAGGCCCAATAACTGCCAAATGTAAATGATTTGAAGGTCAGTTCGCAGGCAAATTTAATTCATACCATTTAACATTTATCCTCCTATAAAAGAAGTGAACTTTTCAAACCGACAGTATAAACCCAAATTTTCCTATTTCAAAGGTATTTTTGGAGGAAAGATATCACCTTATCGGACAGTGTAGATCCAAGATCACATTGCGCGTTCTGTGCAGTCTGATCTTGATCTATGCTGTCCGAAAAAGGTTAACGAGTCGTGCTTAGCAGCTGAAGGGTTAAACGTATGGAGTCTGATAATGTGTTCCAGTGGAATCTTTCAAAGTTTCAGTTGCTGACAGAAAAATGTATGACAAATATAGCACCAAAAGCTGCCAGTTCTGCCAGCGACCGGAACTTTGACAGATTGTACTGTGTAACACATTATAAGATTCATAATAATAATGGTGTGAATTGAATTTGTTTTCATTGTAACTCTCGAGTAGTTGACGTTTGGCCGCTAGTGTACCTGTTAAGTTCGAAGAATATTCTCTTTTGTAATTTTTGTTGCATTTTGCTTTTCAATTTATCTTTAAATGACCACTTAGTGCAGCTGTATTTCCTTCAATGTTATTTGTGTCTTTTATGTCGTTTCGGAAAGAAAGTATTTCTGAATGAAATGTTATAAAAATGTTTATGCAAAGATAAACATTCACATCGTTCTTTTGAATGCATATATTACCACCTGCTGCCGACCTGTTTCGCCTTGCAAGAGAACACTAATTGTTTACCACACAACAAAGTTATAGACGCGCCCATTTTGGCATCATTTGCAGACGATAAATGAAACGTCGCTGAAATGATTGGAATTGTCTGTAAAATGCTGGAAAACATTGTGGCAATGGAGAAAATGCTGTTTACCAGCATTTTCTACTTTTCCCACAATATTTCCAAAAGCCTTCTAACCTAGGATCGTTAAAACTCACGGTTGTGTGGTAAAGGTTTAAAACATTTTAGCCGCAATATTAGAAAACGTTTCCGAGCGTTAAACAATGTTGGATGAATAGTTATTATTCGAAGTTTATATTTTCATATAGTCTTCTACTGCTTTTTTTATACAAAGCAGCTATTAACATCGTAACCATCGTATAATCCTTAACCACATTTGCACGCATCCCGGCCCCCACGTCCACGGAATATTTAGTATTTTCTCAAAAGCTTCCTTTGAGAAATATAGGATCTTACATAAATAGGCATTTCAGATGAAATTTTATCAAACGAGTCTAGAAAAAATGTTATGGAGCGAGTTTCTTGCCAGCTCAATAGCAATATTTGTTAACAACTTTAGTAAAGTATTATCATAAGATCACTCTAAATAAGATCATTCTAAATATCACATAACCATATACAGCGAATGTGCAAAGCCTTACATGCACATGTCGGAATTTCTATAAATTCCTTCTTCGAAAAAAATATAGTGTCAGATATGACGTCACACAATGCTTATCTACGTTTGTAAGATGAACAAAACTCGCACTTGTCAAATTACACTGAAAACAAAGGCGGCTTTGTAATAAAATGCGATTCGTTATAAGGTCATAGTAAACAGTAAACTCGCAAAATGGTATTCTGAGAAACTGGAGTCTACCGTAGACAACTGGCATAAGAAAAAGCTGATTGCTTTGATTATCTTACAAGAGGATTTCTGTCAAACCCAGAGTGTGTTTCAGATCTGTTCGATATCAACATGTAAATCTCTATAGATTTATAAGACAAATGAACTGTCAGATATATTTCTGGATAAAATTGAATTCGTTTGGTGTCTTGCATACTTCGACTATTCTTCCTTACATGCCTTACTGCTTGCGTGTTATCCTCGATTTTAGAATATTTTAACATTGCACGATTTCAAAATATGAGACAGTATAAATCAAATATCAGACATTCTTTTCTTTAAGTTTTAACCAAAATTACTCATTACAATTAGCAAGTGATGCTATGTTTTATACTCCGGAGAAAGTTTTTTTTTTTTAACAGCAGATGAAAAGGAATATCTCTTTAAATGTTTTCTCTGCAATTTTCTACTATTAATTTTACTCCACTGCTCTATATGCTGCATTTCATTTCAGTGCAGGCTACGAAATCCCAGTAATATTTTACTGTCGGCTAATATTTCTTAAATGATTAACCATTTAGCAAAGAACCCCGTGTTTAAAGGACCCCGAGGAAGAAGTCTTTGAAAATTTTGTGGGAAAATGAGAAAATGCCGGTAACCAGCATTTTCTTCTTTTCCCACAATGTTTTGTACCCTTTCAGAGATACAATTCATCAACTGTCGTATGTTACAGCTTTGAATTTGAACGAGTCTAAAATTTTGTCTTTGGGTAAAGTCAATCATTTCTAGGTTCCAGCCTTTATTTGCGGTCCTACATCGTGCACGAGCGTGCGCATTCTCCCACTTTTTGTCAGTTCATAAAGTAACCAATTAATATTTCATAATAGTCTGAGACAAACGTCTGAGATTTTCATCAGCCCTAATTGTTCTGTCAAACTCATTGATTTAGAAGCCCACACTAACTGAAGAAATTAAGTGTATGCCCCTTTTTGTTCTTATTATTCTGTTTCTCCTAGTCTATTTTAAGTGATGGTCACAAAACATCAATGTCTGTAGAAAATTAAATTCAATTTATGTAGTTTCCAATAACTTTAGTCGTGATCTATAACATACAATTACGATATTTTTCAAGCCTTTTACACATTTTACACAGTAGCACATTTTCTAAAAGCATATCATATTTTTTAAAGACACAATTCCTTTTATTTACAGATTTCTTTCTATTTCACTGCGGTAAAACATATGCAAAACAAAAATATTCTAACAGTTCTACGAACGCAAAATCATTTTGAAAAATCATTTACTTTTCAGAGTCAAGTTGCAAAGCGACACTATGAAGAATATTTATCTAATGCTTGTTTTGTGAGTCTTTTCATCACGATAAAGAGAAAAGATTGTTCAAATGTCCCTGGAAATAGCATAAGGTATCATTTTCATGTTGCTTTTTCTTTATGTATTTCAACAAGGACGTTGTAAGATTTGAAAGATTAGAAACAAATTACTTTATTTTGAAAAACTATATTCTTTAATCCTTTACCACACAACCAAAGTCAAAGGACCCTGTGATGAAGAAAGCTTTGAAAATATTGTGGGAAATGAAGAAAATGCTGGCTACAAGCATTTTTTTTTTTTTTTTTTTATGTGTATACATTTTCATAGACAAATTCCTTCATTTGTGTCACCTTTTTAATTGTCGTCTGCAAATTTTGGACGACTGACCAATTTTGTGCTTTCCTAATGATCATTTTAAGGTAGATCGAATTCCTTCATTCCATACAATATTCTACAAAGTCAAATATATTGTAGTACAATATATATTTCATGGCTGCGTCGGATATGTTCAAGTCTTTTATTAAGAAAGAATATCAACTTCATTTACATAGCTGTTCTAGAGTTAACAGAACCTAATTCCGTGTTGTGTAAAATGCCGTTAGCAACAGACGTGCACAAAAATTGAAATTAAATCTATCACGTAAAACCTAATCAATTGATGTATTGGGCGCAATGAAATATTTGAGCTGAGGATTGACGCCCAAGCAGTAGTTGAGTCCGCGAAAGAGTGTCTTGTCAAGTTTGAATTGAAATTACTCGAACACATTTTCTAATATTTATTACGATTAAAAACGTAATGAACAAACTTGCAGTTTTCAATCTCCTGTCACTTAAATAAATTTATCACTGGTGTTTCCCGAATAACAAGTCCGATAAGGTGTCATCCTGAGTTTTAAGCTTCTTTGTATATCTAATACTGGTAATATCGCACATTTTTATTAGACCGTGAATTGATGAACTGCACAGTCAATTTTCTAAAACCGCGAAAAGGGCAATTCAATTCCAAAATAAGAGGAACCGTAATTCGCTTGGTGTCTGGTCGAAACAGGCTAGGTTTCGTGGGTGAGCAGAACTGGAGAGTCTTTAAGTACGTTCAATTTCACAATTTGTTCTAGACTGGGTTGTCTTCAAGACGCATCGTTATTGATTAGCTCTTCATTACCTTCGGTAATAGTCTATTGATCTCACTTGACATTTACGTCCATAACACCGCATTTGCCTGGCTTTTTGGGATTTTTTCCAGGAAATAGTTAAAAGAGAATCAAAACTAAACGGCACTTATTCATACCTAAATTGAAATCAGCCGTAAAAAAATTGTTTATGACAAGTATAAAGCCATATCTAGCCCACTGTTTTTTCTACAGTCTGGAACACATTTTTTTTTTTTTTTTTTTTTTTTTTTTTCTCAAAATAATAACTTTTTTATTAAAACCCTTTCATGGAGTATGAAATAAGGATATTAATATTTTTAGTCAGTTGTACAAGCCCAATTGCAGCTCTTCCTGTTCCAATACAATTATTTGTCGCTGTTGTTAGTGTTGCCATTGTTTTAACTTTTTTTTTTTTCCTTTTCATACTGACGTGGTCAACATCTGAACTACAGTGCAAGGAATAAAAGAATGTATATTGTTTCTTGCACATGGACAGTAAACTTCATTTAGTGCGAATGAGAGGCTATGTAGTTGTAAATGACAATAAGTATGAAAATTACTAGATCCATACGGGAAGTGTTTAATAAACAGACAAAAAAAAAAAAGACACTGTCAGTACAGCGGTTCTAACCTTCACATAAGATATTAGCACCTGAAAGAGAATCCTTACCTGTCA
The DNA here is from genome assembly GCA_945859785.2 of Tridacna gigas. Taxonomy (NCBI): domain Eukaryota; kingdom Metazoa; phylum Mollusca; class Bivalvia; order Cardiida; family Cardiidae; genus Tridacna; species Tridacna gigas. The sequence goes on along the minus strand of OX244030.2, from coordinate 40,875,732 downwards.
TTACGGAGAAGGAATTGAGACTAAAATGAAGCAAAAACTGGTATAAATGGATAGGTTCGTGTTAAAATGTCAAGAAGGTCATTAAATTATCCCATTGGGTTGTACAGTCCAATGTCTCTGAAGAAGGTTAATGAAACAACGCTGACTGTGTCAAAAAAGGTTTTACATGCTCACGATTTGGCTAAAAGTCAATGCAATTCAAAGTTTTATGTTTGATTGTGAGATATTGCTTGCATTGAATGGATTCAGGCACATGTTTTCTGGTTAAATGGAAAGACTTTGTAAACCAAAAACAGCAAAGATAATTCAAACTTCTCTTGTTGCCGGAACAACTACAGACTCCCATCCATAGACCTCATCGGTATTTATGCGTATATATGAATTTTACTGTTCCTTGATCTCCTGACATTTAGTGAAAAAGATTTCTTCTGAAGTTAAGCCTTTCAGCACCAAGTATATGAACTTGACCTCTTTCGACGACTGTAAAAACCATCGCTTGAAACTGAAAAAGATCTTTACCCTAAGGATTAACAAAACAAGCGGATGCATAGATCCAAGATCAGACTGCACGTTCTGATCTTGGATCTATGCCGTCCGCAAAGGCCCCTACTTTCACCTATGGCACTGATAGGTTTAATTTCTCGTAACATTTAGTGGGCTTTATCAACCGTGGGGGTATCATAAATTTTGTTATAAAATATTGCATTCATGTTCACATCGACATTTTCTACATGTGGTTCCGTACGATTGTTAAAGGGAGATATATATTTATAGATTCAAAAACCACTTTGTGTGTAGGGTTGGATAAGAAAAGAAGAAATGACATAGTATCTTCGAGGAAACACAAAGTTACCATGCATCAATTAAACTACTCTGCGTCTTCTGCAGTTGCGTTATACAAATTTGTTAACGCGTTCGACTTGACTAATGTAAGTCTCTTATCCTCAAACAGGGTTTTGCATTTCGTCTCGTCATATATCTTTATACCGTATCATGCTATTATCTCTGAAGCTACATAATACCGAAAATAGACATGTAATTTGCACACATTAAAAGTTGGTTAAATGTTTATGAGGACATAAGTATGTTGTCCTGCATTTATAATAGTTCAAAATCTGCACGTGCCATCAGGCGGCAAAACTTTCTCTAGGCGTTGAACTATTAGGGTTCCGCTGATACCAAAAAGATCCAGAAAATACATGTTTCAAAATAAAAAGAAAGCATATTATGAAAGAGTACTAAAAATTCGAATGCTTTTCACATCTTTTGACGGTCTTGTTATTGAGATATGTTCACAAAAGTGTCAACTATAGAAAGTACAAGTATACCTTAGTTACTTGCAACTTTTAGTTACAAAAAATGTTACTAGGAATGTCGGCGTTAGAAAATATACCTTACTTGATTGCATAATAAAGGTAACAATTCAACTGATTAGCTTTAGTTATCAAAGTGTATGATCAATATTCACTACAAGAAAGAAATAAATGAAGAGCCAACTTCAAAATGTGAAACACATTCCACGAAGAGATGCGTAAAAGAAATAAACAGATAAAAATCAGATAAATTACTTATGGTGTTCCGATACCGGAAGTATTTCATCTGTTCTTGAAAACAACATATCTAGGCAGATAAGATAAGCATTAGAATAGTTACATATATTTCTCACAGTTTGCTACCCGGCAACACTATTCAATATCCGATCTTCTTGCAATATTGATATATTTTTTATCAAATCTTAATTTTCAAAGTTTGCCAAAAAAGGCTATTTGTGCAGCTGTGGTACATGATTAATAATAAGAGTAAGATTTTTTAATAACATCTTAAGATTGGCCTTTCACCCCCCCTTGAATATCTTTATTAGTCTTTGTAGCATTCTATTCCATTCTTAACACAAACATAAGATGAAGCCCATAGTTACTTCTTCGATGGACCATATGGGCTGACCTGCAGCTCATTATGCGTATCTTCAAAAGGACTGAGGTCAAGTATAAATCTTCCCGGGGCATGCAGTGCATCATCTGTACACCGAGGTCTGTCTATATCAAGAACAGTGAGGTCTGTAAATCTTCCCAGCTGATTCCGCTCAAGAACATGAGAGATCCGTTTCCATAGCCGTCATGAATGGTAATGTTTGCTGCGTGCGGAATTTTTCCGCCGGTCTTTAACGCACCATAGCACCCTGGTCTGAGGTACATGTGTTTCCCATTTACATCGTTGGCTGCAGTGGTCCCGAGAAAAGGTAATTGGTATGCACGGCTTTCTCGGCGGAAAACCACTTTAAATAGTGTTCTTTGTACGGATAGTTTGCGTGGACATACTGATCCCTGATGCGGTATGAAAGTCGGTGCGATGGTCGGTTGGCGGCTCCTATACTAGCATGAAGAGCAGCATATTATAACGTAGCGTTGTCAGAGTGGACATTTAACTTGGAAAGTTTCTCATACACATGAAGCAACACCCTCATGAGATCCCAAATTCATCTATTAGTATGTTTTGTACCCATTGCTATTCTGGATTTCGCTAGCCATTTATTAATAATCTGGTCATTTTGTTGTGTGTTATATCTTTTTGCATTCCAGTGCATGTCAAACTTCCTCGTATTGAGGCAGTGTTAAAACACAATACTGGGTGTGTATTAACCAACCATTCTAAAGACCATTCCTAGTCTTATTCTCTAGAATTTTCTGAATTTGAAAGTAACATAACTTCAGATTAGCCAATCAGAAGCAGTGTTACGTTCTTATTCTAGAATAAGATTAAGAATGCTCCCAAGAAGGGTTGATGGATACGGGCCCTGTGACTCTTCAGAGCACATTATCAGTAAGTTCAAAAGTAAAATGGCTAGTAAATTAATGTTTTGATTCATCTTTTTCAACCACAGAATCATTTAGTTCGCTGAGGATATACTTTGATAAGAGTTCTTCACATTGTTTGTATAGGTTACCACTGGCCATATTAACACCTTTGCTTCACGCTTTTAAACATAAAATGAAACCCATTTTTTTTCTTTTTTTTTTTGATTTGCAGTCGGTTTTGGATTTAAAATAAAACTTCCGGTTTTGCTCTTAGTAATTCGTCACAGAAATCCAGATGTTTGCTTTTGAAAATGAATCCAATCAAAACTTTTTTTTTTTTTGTCGTTTCTATTTTGTGCATTTGTTCAAATGTTTATTTAAAAAAAAAAGTGACTCACATTGACCTCACACGATTGTCATCAAGAAGATCCCCAAGATTTTGCTACCTGAGCGTTTAAAATGAAACGCTGTATTTTTCAGCGTAGCTAAATACTTTGGCTTTTGACCTACCTTTTGTTAGTGATTAATCTCGAATGAATAAAAAGTAGCTTGCGACTGGTAAAAAACTTTGACAAATTTATTCGGCGGACGCCTCTATGCCTATTTGCTGGCACATTCATGACACCAATATACGAGTGTTGCTATGGCTAATCGATACATTTGGACGCTTATTCACACCATAGCAAATGATAGGGGATAATACTTTTCTTGTACGAGTTGATAATTTAATTTTTTGGCAAAACTTTCCCTGTTAGCCATTGCTGTATGTCTGCATATACTTCCTGACACATCATCTTTATCAGAAACTGCTTTCAACAGTAATCTGGATTACCATCTAATCTTGAAAAAAACATCTCTTAGTGAAAATTTTACTTTTGCAACTATATGCAACCGAATGCAGTAAAGAGGCAATAGCTTGCGATGTTAATTCTCATAATTTCTTGTCATATTGGACCACAATAGAGTGTCAACATTCATATTGCAATACCTCCTACGCCGTCTTTTTTTTTTTTTTTTTTTTTTCATTTTTTAAATGAGTCAATTTTGTTTTGAAATAATGTTCAAATGACTTTCTGGTACAGGAATGGAAGGTGTTTTCCTGTTTGATACGAGCAAGTGATATTTTATTCACAGGCCTATGTAAAAAGTAAAAGTACTGAGCGTTAAATATGCAAAAAGATGTTCTCAGAACGGTTCATTGCAAGATTCGTTTCAACAATTTGAATACATGAAATAATTTAGATTGTATACATGAACCTTTGCCAAGATTTTACTGAGCTTTCTTACAGCTTTATCCGGAAAAAATATATAAATCAATCCAGCATTACTCAATAAATGGTATCGAACGGAAAACTGTCATTACCAATTCAATTACTTATTCATGAAAAAAAAATTCTTCGCTCCTGTTATCTTAGAAAATGTAATCTTCCCATTTAATACGACTGTCACAGCGTAAAGATCGCCCAATTTCCCTCGTTATCTGCGAGGGCCCGTTCAACACACATCAGCAAATATTTTACTATGGCTACCAGGGAAATTAGCTAATTACGTCGCTGCCGAAAACAAATAATTCCTTCCTATTTAAGATAAAAAAGACCTCTTTGCGAAAAGGGAGTAATGCTTCTGTCTTAATTCTTAACCTGATAGCAAAATGTTAGATTTGCGTATATCTAAAACACTTGCAGACAACAAATCTGAATTGTCTGAAGTGACTGAATTTTTGTAATTGTATTTGACATGAGAGCATTGTGAAAAAAGAAGGTTTTTTTTTTACATTTCTTAACAATGTCTTCAAAAGCTGTTTTCCAAAGGGTTGCAAAACCACGGAGTCAGACTCACCGAGAAAAAAGCTTCTCTTTACACTCAAACAAATTAAAGGAATTGTTTTTACCTAATTTGATATACTGCAGGCACTACTTTTAAACCAAAGACCAGAGTTTATATCTTAACTCTTTCGGCGCCAAATACATAAACCTGTTATCTTCCAGTGGCTTAAAATGCCATCCATTGAAACTGAGAAAGATCTTCACTTCATAGGCTTGAAAACACAATCGGACGGCATAGATCAAAGATAGGACTGCACGTTCTGTGCAGTCTGATCTTGATCTATGCCGTCCGCAAAAGACCACGTTTTCGCCTATGGCGCTGAAAGGGTTAAATCAAAGCGCTGACGCACTGAAGGCAGCGGGTTTGTGCCAGCTACAGATCTTATTACTTTCTTTGCACAGGTTTCCTTTATACTTGACTTGAAGTAAAAAGGTGCCTTAATCGATCTGCAAACAGTATAGACTTAGGTCAGCCTGTGCAGGCAGTCAGTCTGTGCAGTCTTCACAGGCTGACCTGGGCTGAAACTTTTCGCCATTGGTCCATTTTCTGTACATCGAAGGGTCGGTCTATGGATCAATAATTATTTATGTCTTGCTTGGTATAATCCATCACGAGGATGCAAGAAGCCCCCTTTTGCCAAAGCACAGCTCATTTGTTTGTGGCTAAAATAAAGATAAAATCTAGTACATGAGCACAGGCAGAAAACAAGACTTGAATAAATGATATTAATCCTTTCCAAAACAATCCCAAGTTTTTATGACCCTGTGGAAGAGGCCTTTAAAGATATTTGTGGAAATGGAGAAAGTGCTTCTAACCAATGTTTTCTATTATATCAATCCGTAACATTTATGAAATTCTTGAAAGGTATCTTAAAGTACTGAAAACCAGTCTTAGTATAATTTTGAGGTTTTACACCTCAAAATCCTTGTAGGCCAAATAATGTGCTTTATAACAGTTTTGCCGATCCCTTTTAAGGAGTTTGTAGCTCAAAGACTTTAAGTTGGTACCGCTGGTTTAAATTTCCAGCATGGTCTTCTTTCTGATCCACTTATCATTTATGCTATGTTGTTATTCAGTGCATGACCTTAAGGAAATAGCCAAGAAACGCATGCATAGGTACACTGGCAGCTGTTATGACCCAAGCTGTTTAAATTTCATTAACTGCTAATAAATTATACTGAAAGAAGCCATTTGCAGACAAAAATTGAAACATGGCTCAAAAACAGTGTACATCTTTGATAGGGTAGAAAACATTGTTGGAAAAGGAGAAAATGCTGCTTACCAGCATTTTCTCCCATTCCTACAATGTTTGTAAAAAGTTATGTTCTAAGGGTCGTTAAAACTTGAGATTGTGTTGTACAAGTAAATGCATAATATAATTTGCAGTTATAACTACTTTTAACTCTTTACCACTCACTGCCGACTTCTAACAACCTTGAGAAAAAAGCCTTGTGAAAACTGTCTGGGAAAGGAGAAAATGCTGGGAACCAGCATTTTCTCTATTATCCACAATGTTTTCTATCCTATAAAATAAAACTTGTACCATTTGAGCCACAATGAAATTGTCGTCTGCAAATGCTTTCAGTTTGAACACAGCTGAAATTTTGCCGTCTGCCAAAGGCTTAATGGGTGACTTTTCGTGTAACATCGCCTGTCATAGCCGAATCCGTACGACTTTGGCGATAAAAGGCCATGTTACACGAATCCCATTACGATGCCCTATGCTCAAAATTCATCATGCAAACAAACACCGACAAGAAAAAGTCGATGCAAAGAATCAAAGTCGCCGCAATTTTTTTTATTTAATGCTTCAAGAAAGCCAGGGCAAATAAGTAAATGTCAGTTTTCATCAGCAGATTTTTTAACACATGAAATTGATGTGACTGTGAATCTATATCAAAAGTTGTCTTCTGTTACAGTATCTAATACCCTCGCATAGCGCTCTCTGAACTCTTTTCCAAACGAAAAATATCAGACTCTTCCAAATTCAAAGAGTTGACAGACGACAATTTAAAAAGCTGCAAAAATGGTAGAAAATTCGCTAGTAGTGGGGGGAAAAGTATTTGTTAAAGGAGAAATTGCTTATAACGAGTAATTTCTCCTTATCCAACATGTTTTTCCAAAAGAATTTGACAGCGCACGTGATAACCCGCGTTTGTTTGGGAAAGTGTTGAAAACAGGGCCAAGTTACTAAAATGTTGCTGTCCTAGGATAGTATGATTCAAGAGAACGTAAGTTTGCAAGGCATGCTTTCAATTTAAACAAGTCTAAAACTATACTGTTTGGTGAACGCTGTTAATAAAGAATATTGGTTTTGCATTGCGATTTATGAACAACACAGCGAAAAACTGGTCTCTCTCCAGATTTTTTCCAACAAAGTACATTGTAAATTTATCTAGAACTTGGTGAGAAATAAACAAAAGGGTTCTAAACAATCTTTGTTTTAAAAACTAAACTTAGAAAGAAGTAACCAATAATGGTTAGATACAATCATAACCATCATACTCGTTCTTCGGCGGAATTTAACACAATTTCAGCAATGTACAATTTTAGCGGTGGTCATTCAACAAAAAACACAAATAGTAGGAAAAACTAGGTACTAAATAATCAAAATGATAATTAAACCTGTGTACGAAATGACGAAAGTGGATACGAAATGACCAACTGGATACGAAATGACCAAAATAGAAAGTATAGGTAGGTACGAAATGACCAAAATCGTATCTACGAAATGACCTAGGTACGAAATTAACTAGGTACGAAATGACTGGAAACCTGTACAGCCTTGACCAATGGAAACAAGGCATTTATTTGGATGAGTCCATTTCTCGCGAATAGCGAAAATAAAAGTAATACTTGGGCGGATTTTTTTATGTTGTAAGTATTAACAGAGCAAAAATAGTATCGTATTGTATATACTTCGTAGTTTAAGAATGAATTAAAAAGCCAGTTTAAGGCGAAGTAGAAAGATTCCTTGTTAACCTTAACACCCCTATAAAAAAGAAATTCCCATTGTCCATTTCCTAACTCGAAAAACTATTAAAAATATAGTCGCGCGCTTCTGCGCGGCGACTAATAAAAACTTTTGCTCTGAAAATATTTTCTTTTGCACTTTTTCGGTCTATGTAGATACCGACGCCCTCTTTCCGTTTCTATTCTACAGTAACATTACGGATGAACTCGTAAGGTGTAAGGCAGTTTTGAAAGGGTGTCGTCTGCGCGAGTAGCGCGTATTTATACATGATCGTTTGTGTATTCATGGAGGAACTATTTAGTCAAGTGTAGGAATCAAGTTTTGTTTACCTCGCGTATCCAGGAAAAAGCTGCCGGATGCAAGAATTCTCGACCTAGATAAATATCGTAAGCGTTGAAAATCAGTAACTCATACCTGGGGAACATATTTTACAATATTGTCACTGCCATCGTTAATATAGCTAGCTTCAGCAGACCGCGTATAGAAAATGAGGATGTACACAACTTGTTTTCTCTTTCATCAACCCCCTTCCTTATCCTGACTCTGTGCTTATGAACAGAGGGTTCGTTCTCTGCTTCTAAAAGTAGCCCAAGACTAACGAGCTCATTTAGCAACGAAAGAGACCAGAAGAAATCGTTGTCAAGTATTGTTTGAATATCGTGTGCTCACAGCTCGGAAAACGACAATCTGTGTTAACTGGCATAGTACAGCAAAGCGTTCGTCAGGAGGAAATGATTATAAATATCCATTTTATATGTGGTAAAATTTAAACAAGAGAGATCGATTTGTGCGTAGAAGCCCTATGCTAATCTTGTGTTGTATTTCATACAGATTCTGTGAAACAGTAATTTGGATTGATGGAAGTCCTAAAATATGCGTCATAGTAAATAGTTTATCATTCATCCTACATGTATTTTCCTTTCAACAAAAATATGGTGTCATTTTAACACTACAGCAAGCTAAGATTATGTCATGCGTCATGGGCGACAACTTACATTCTCTATGCCATTACTCATCCGCTCAGATCTACACACTAGTGTATATACGAAGGTTTACCTTAAACGGCACCAGCTGCGGCATGATTTGCTTGAAGAGAAGGATAATATCCCACAAGTAGGTATCAATAAGCTGAACCTGTCATAACGTCTGTGACTAGTAGTCAGTGATGCTATACGTGTAATTAAATGAGCCATGCTCTGTGGAAAGGAGGCTTCATGCATCTGCAAAAAGTATCGACCAGGTCAGCCTGCGCAGGCTGACTTGGATCGAAACTTTTTGCTATCAGTAGATTTTCTGCATGTCTAATGACCACTCTTCCTCTGGATTCAGTCAGTCGTTAGACAAAATGGATTTTACAGATCCCTAATCTAGTGATGAATTGCTTGGTATAATGCAGCACGGAGATGCATTAAGCCCCCTTCCGCCAGAGCATGGCCCAATGCTTATTTTTTTCCGTTAATTAGGCTTTCAACAACATAAACAACTAATAAGCATTGAAATTATTGATGTTTTTCTGAGATTTTAAAATGAGCAATTTAGTGACAAAAGACAACGATATTTCTTTCAAGCTTGCCGGGTTGGTTTTTAAACGTAAAGAATTTTAAAAGCGAAGCAAAGGTTTCTGATTTGGCTGCTGTTTAGTAAAGATTATTACTACAAGCAGCAATTTTGACAGTATATTTTCGCGGCCATTTACAAGTATGCCTTAGGGACTTCTAAATGGCTCCTAGGAAGTTGAAAGTATCGAGTACGATTACAATCCCAAACACACAAACTTTTTTTTTTTGCGCAGGATACAGCTGTTTGTCTTGAGGGTTTCTGTTTTGTTTTACTTTTGTTGCAAGTCGAAATACTGCACAGAAAAATTGTTTGCGCGTACACAGTTTGTAATGACATAAAATCAGACACAGGGACAAGGTATTGCTAAAACAGGGACGCGTCAATGATCAATATTTTCTTGTGGCTCTTCATCAGATATTGTTCTAATTCGACTTCCTTGTGATTGATCACTTTTCTAAGGACGGCATCAATCAGGACTTCTTTGATTAGATCGGCATAAAGATAAAACATGGTTCTATCTAAAGGAGAACAGTTGCTGGGTATGACTGCGAATCTGCCACGAAGGTTTAAATGTTGATGAAACCGAGCAAAGGCACACCCCTCCCATTTGACAGCATAAGATTTTTGTAAGTTGTGCAACAAACCCTTCGGGAGCACCCAGGACCAATGTTCATAAATTAGGACACCAAAGAAAACGCCATCCATTTTACAATTTGCTTTTTAGGTTTACAGCAGTAGACTTGTCAATAACTTTAGGTCTTTTCCTTTCATTCCTTTTGTGAACAGGGCACATGAACGTGAAACTTCTACATTGTACATCCTGTTACACTTTCGCTTGTTCGTTTGATTTTAAACCCCGTTTCCACAGTATGGAATTTCTATGACGGTCGACAGAGTATCTTTAAATGTGTTCCTTGAGTTTTTCTATTACACACAACTCTTTCCAAGACCTGACTACTTTCCTTACACAAAGTTGAAACAGTGTCTTTCATCGAGAGCGGCGCTCTGTAACCGTTACAGTGTTATTTGTAGATAATTACTTATTTGCTCATCTGAAGTGGGATTACTGTATTATCTGACGCTGTTGCACTTTAAGTTCTTAAAACTCGTTTATTAAATTAGTTCCAATTTTACACTTAAGGACATAATCTTTTTGGGGGCAAAGGTTTTGACTATCTCGAACTTGCGTGACCATTGAAAAAGTAAAGTGAGCGTAACAACTTCACTTGACTTCAATTAATGCCTCTGAGGAATTCATCAATTTTTGAGACTTTGTTCAAGGTCCGTTTTAAGAGGGCTAATTTTCGCTCTAAAATAAAGATTGAGACTTTAAGCATGTTCATTTTCACAATTTGTTCTGAAATGGGCTGCCTCCAAGGGGCAACCTTATTGATTAGCTATTCATTACATTCTGTAATAGTCTATTGATCTCGCTTAACCTTTTTTCTTTTTATGATTACTGCTGTATCCCCTCCCTTTATCAGTACAACCATTCGGAACTTGCAAGCTTGGTCAATTTCTAAAATAGCTCATCCAATACAAAAAAACTCATACAATTGCAGCAAGGTAACATTGATAACTGCATGCATGCCAAATTTTCGTGATTTACATATATGTCAATAATCTATGGATTGTTTTGCCCTTCTTGAATTGAAATTATAGAGATTCTACAGTATCATCTCCGGAAAAGTACTTAGATGCAAGTAAAATATGATTTTCTCATGTCCGTGTTAAGGCAAAAATTTGACACAAACATAAATTTTATGGTACAATGCCAAGAACTTCCGATTTCTAAATAGAAATACTCCTGGCAATAACATTAGCAGAGATTCTTGTTATTCTTTTTCTTTTTTCGACTATGCAACTGCTGAAGCCCTTTCTGTTTAGTGCGAGTGATTTCCACAATATTTTTCAACGGCTTTCCAACGAAAATGGAGAGGGGGCCTATATTTTCCGTTTTGATGAATATCATCACAGACACTTGCTACCTCTAACACAAATAGATCACGACGTTTCTCTGTGAATTTCTTGTCTTCAGACATATGGTAAACGTACATGTCTTGTTTTTATCTACAAACGTATGCATACTTTGCAGGATAATAGAAGCGTTTTCTCCGGCGATTCAGAAAAAAATATGTGTTTAGTTTTCGGAATATATCTAACCGGGATTGGTTTAATCTGAACGAGTTGACTGTGCCGACGCAACTTTCAAAAATCATATAAAAAAAATGTTATTTAAAGTGTCTAAGCTAATGTGCGTGCTGAGGACTGAAAAAATCGTCATTAACAAACATTGATGTAAATTAAGGACATCAATATACAGCAAAGCAGATGATGTGAAACAAAAGATAAAAGTTTAAGGTAATGGCATTTGCACAATGTCATGGTAAAGTTAATGCTACGTTCAAACGTTCTACTGAACGTATGCTTACTCTGTCCAGGGGCGGAGGAAGAATTGCAATCTTGAGGTGGGAGCAACATTTTTTACTATCGGTTTAAAATCAATCTTGTGCTTTCACACATCTTAAGTAGCAGGCTCTCGAGAAAATTTCGATTTATTGTTAAATTGTAATACAATGTCCCTTGAGGCAGCTTAAAGAACTATTTCGTGTGCTTTATAAATTCTTATATCTTTGTAGAAAAAATAGAAAAATAGAATGTTGGAGGGAATAGACATTGGTCCCTTTGCATTTTTTGGGGCCCCTGCTTACCCCATTACCGCTTCCGCATATGATATCAGTTAATGTATCGTTGTAAATGAGTCGTGCACTGTGAAAAGGGAGTCGAAAGGTTCAGTAGCGGCCAAAAAGACAATACAAGTTTTAAATGCATTTACATTTAAATCACACCATTTATAAGTATGGAAAATATTGTGAGGATGACAATCTGTTATTGTGTGGTCTGTCGAAGTGTTAGTCGCTGTGAGAAAAACTTATTTTAAAATCAGGCAAAAAGTAAACGAAAGATTGACTGACCTGGTAACTTTTAACCTAGTTTTTGAAAATTTCTCTGTCAGCGACTAGCACTTGGACCGACCGTACAAGACAGATTTGTCATCTTCACAATAATTTCCATACTTTTAAATGGTATGATTAAATTCTAAATCCAATTCAACATCCAATTTGTTTACTTTCGGCAGGTATTATTATTTTAATGCATCTGCAAAAAGTTGGCACAGGCTGATATGATCGAAACGTTGTGCTATTTGTAAATTTTTTGCATGTCCAAGGACCACTCTTCTCCCAGATTCAGTCAATCGTTAGATTTTATGGAACCCTAGTTATCTAATTTTTTTTTTTTTTTTTTTTTTTTTTTTTTTTCTTAAACAGAGAGATGTATTTAGCCTCTTTTTGCTAGAGCAAGGATAAAATATTTGTTCCTTAAATTAAATGCATTATTTGTGATGTAATTTGTTTCAACTGCAGTACTTGTGAAGTGTTAAAAAAAATCTTATTTTTTGTTATTTTACATGATCCGTGTTTCTTTTTGAGTCGCCTGGTGTTACGTAGCAACCAGGCTCTCATTATTATCATCCTGATCTATGGGGTGACGTAAGCATACCTCCGGCCTTGTACTGCTTCCTGTCCCAAGTTCCGGTTTACGAGATAAAACATAGTTTTCTAACTATTCGGTAAACAACCCAGTTTTTTTTTTCTTGATGTTTGAAATACTTCACTTGTGCCTTTGTGATAATGAGTATGTCTATTAAGACTGGGCTATTTAACGGTTAAAACCTTTGAAACAATCATTTCGTCCACAACGGTACGCGATAGCCTATCGCTTACACAGACATCATGTCTAAAAATAGCGTACTATGTATGTATCTAAAAACAGCGGTCGTGAACTCAAGTTTGCGGACACGCTGAAAAATATTCTTCGACCACAAGCGTATTTACTAGGGCTCGCTTCTATTTGTGGACAATGCTCAGTGAAAATTGTTTGATAATTACCCATTAGAAGTACACTCTAAGTCTTACAATCTGTCCTTAATTGTAAGTCTTATTTCAACACTCAACCTATGATCGGAAAGAGACAGGGGATACCTAGTTAACATGGAGGCTTTCAATGGAGAATTTTCCCAACAGTAGGCTAATTTTTTTAAAAACAATTTTATAACGACTTAGAATGGTTGCGTTGCCTTCTTAGACATTCTTACACGTTACTTCTTCACAGCTTTTTATTCTAAACTTTAAATACTTTGCACACCCATATTCTAGGTGCACAGAGATCGTACATAGCGTATGTAATGCTCACGGTTCTAGGCTGTACCAAGTCATCGCTTAGCAGGTGCTCTCTGGAATGTAGCTTTGCGCCAAATATAGATCTTATCACGTGACGTATAACGTCATTTGCACCAAGGAATTCTTTATAAATATACATATTTATGAATCAATCGCTAAACCGGCCTTTATTTTCAGCGCACACCGACCTAGCGCTTCACCGATCCTTGCAGAGAGACTGTTTTAAAGTTTACTGCGTTAAATTAATTGTTTTTCTTGTTTATAAAGGTGAATTTGTCAAAGTCTTTTTTTTTTTTTTTTTTCAATGTGCGATTAATCTAGATCTAATATTTATGAATCAACAATTTATTAGTGCGGGTGTCAGAACGCAAGGTGCTTTCGTAACTGCCAAAATCTGAATTCCCTAGGGAATTCGACTTGAAACTACGCAGTTCTTACAACCAGCAATCTGAGAATTTGACTTTTTACTCAACTATATTTCATATATAATAGAGCAGATCAATGTTAACCCACAACAAGTTCTTTATTGGAGTGTTTGTAATCTTGTACAGGGTTGTTGTAAAGGGTAATAGAGCGAATCGCAAACATTTAGTTTACACCAAAGCAATATACATGTAGATATCTACAATTTTCAATTGGTGTAGAAGCAGTACTAATTCATGGGACGTTATAAAACGCAGACGAAGCTAAAAGGCTTATGATTATGCTATTGGGTTATATTGTTTTTCTTGAGTTGTAGCAGCCACATTCTTAGAGTCCATTGTGGACAAAACTTGAACCCAGACAACAACATATACAAATTATTTCCAAAGCACAGGTAGATTACTGAGTCAAATATTTGTGTGTGCTCCAGAGGCTACATTTCAGTCAAATGATCATGAAATTTCCCGGCTGTTTGTCTCAATACTTGTGACAAAACTGAATGTAGGTCGCCTGGGGTTAGAAGACAGAGGTTGTCACTAGGTCAAATCAGATGAAACCGTAATAGTATTGTAGATCCATTTATGTCCAATACTCATGAAACTTTGTCAGACTGCTTAGATTAGATATGGGTGAGTTGCTAAAGGGCAATTTTGGTCTAAAAGCATGACATAGATCCTATAACAGAAGACATAGTTCAATTGAGTTCCATACTAATGTTGCCTAAATGGTCCTCTTGTATAATTGTTCAAGTGGTTCTGCTCTTTTCTATAAGCCTCACAGAAGCTTCAGAATTGAGTAGTAACATTTCAAAATCACCGCCTCTTGAACTGTATAAGCAATTATACCCAAATTTCATATCCAGCATCCTGTATTTGGAAAGGACAATCATTCAAGTTAACCAATTATATATATAACCACATGGTACAATTTTAGAAAATTTGTGTCGCACAAAAACAACTTGCTCTAAATCTGAAGAGCAAATGTATGCCCTAATCCACTGAAATTATTTAGAATGTCTGTTTTAGTAATATGTGTAAGAATTAAGATATACACGTAAGTTAAGTCACCCAGATTCTGCGCTAGAAAAACATTTTTATCAACCTAGAAGCCAAAGTATTATCCACGTTCTTTACAGGCATTATTAAGCTAGGGAGGAACTGTAAATATTGATGGAACTTCGACAATTATTATGCCCCGCCGAATTTCGGGGTGGGGGGAGATATAGTTTTCATGTTGTCTGTCCGTCTGTCCGTTCGTCCGCCCGATCTTCCGTCCATCCAGACAGATATATTCTAAAATCGTTGACGAAAGTATGAAACGTCATACATTTGTTCCCCATGATAGTCTGCCGATATACTTGTTTAATGTCTTTGAAAAAGGAGGCTCGATGTCTTCAGATCTGCTTGTTTTGTTTTATTTTGTTTTTGTTTTTAATGCGGTGTCATGGAAAAGGGGGGCTGGATATATATTTCCATTATGGACCAATATCTCTTTAACTACCCGACAAAATTTTATGAAACTTCATATTTATATCGTTTATCATAAGCCACAGACAATCAGTATTTGTTGTTATTTAATGAAATGCCGTGTCATGGTAAAAGTGGGTTTAATGTATATTTTCACCTATAACAAAAAAGGCCATTTACATGCAAAACACAATATCTCTCATAATTATGTTTCTGTATCGGCGGTGGATATCATTTCAACCAAATGACTGGTTTTATATTGATTGTACCTTTTGAAAACCAATTTTTAAAATGAAGTCACCCGGGGTAACAGACTTTGAACTTTTAAAGCTGTTCCTAGTGCCTAAATTTTAATTTTCACCCCATTTTTTTTTTTTTTTTTTTTTTTTTTTTTTTTTTTTTTAGCTCACCTGAGCACGAAGTGCTCATGGTGAGCTATTGTGATCGTGCTGTGTCCGTCGTCCGTCGTGCGTCGTCCGTCGTGCGTCGTCAACTTTTTACCTTGTGTACGCTCTAGAGGCCACATTTTCAGTCCGATCCTCATGAAACTTGGTCAGAATGTTTGTCTTTATAAAATCTCGGACGAGTTCGAAATTGGGTCATGTTGGGTCAAAAACTAGGTCACTAGGTTAAATCTTAGGAAAACCTTGTGTACGCTCTAGAGGCCACATTTTAAGTCCGATCCTCATGAAACTTGGTCAGAATGTTTGTCGTGATAAAATCTCGGACGAGTTGGAAATTGGGTCATGTGGGATCAAAAACTAGGTCACTAGGTCAGATCTTGGAAAAACCTTGTGTACACTCTAGAGGCCACATTTTCAGTCAGATATTTGTGAAATTTGGTCAGAATGTATGTCTTGATAAAATCTGAGACGAGTTTGAAATTGGGTCATGTGGGGTCAAAAACTAGGTCAGTAGGTCAGATCTTCAAAAGACCTTGTGTACGCTCTAGAGGCCACATTTTCAGTCAAATATTTATGAAACTTGGTCAGAATGTTTGGCTTGATAAAATCTCACACGAGTTCAAAATTGGGTCATGTGGGGTATAAAACTAGGTCACTAGCTCAAATCATCGAAAAACCTTGTGCACGCTATAGAGGCCACATTTTCAGTCAGATACTTGTGAAATTTGGTCAGAATGTTTGGCCTATTGACTCAGGTGAGCGATCCAGGGCCATCATGGCCCTCTTGTTTATGTAAATTATAATATTAATGTTTGTAATTTTAGGATGACAACTCAGAAATGACAACTCTGAAATATGCTTGAATATAATACTGTCTCGTGGTTCGGTTATTTTGTATCTTGAATGCTTTTAATAGATTTGAACAGAAAAGGGTGAAAACTTCTAACCCATTACCCTCCAGGCGACTCTCAGGACTGACTATCAGTCCTTCGATTTGGTCTAAAAATGTGAGTTGGGTGTGGTTTACACACACTCTCTTGTGGTGTTTGATATCAAAAGAAATCTTTACTAATTGCAGGGACAACCTGTGGGAAAAGAAAAACAGCTTGTTACGAGTTTTGATATGCTAGCAAAATATGAAAACTCAAAAATGTCTGTCCTTGTAGAGCCATCCAGCGTGCGATTTTCAGCGAAATAGTTGGGGAATAAAGGTCCATGCGAATCGTTTTAACTCTTAACGTGGCAAAGAAAGCGAAATATGACTTTCAAACCGATAGCAAAAACCCAAATTTTGCTATTTTGAAAGGTTTTTTTTTTTGTTGAGGAAAACATCTCATTATCAGACAGTGCAGGTCCAAGATCAGACTGCACGTTCTGTACAGTCGGATCCTGATCTACACTGACCGCAAAAGGTCTTTAAGTCGCGCTTAGCAGCCAAAGGGTTAAATTTTTTTTATATTGACTGATGTATGGATGCCCTCAATTCGTCACATATTTCTCTAGGAATAGTTGTGTTCGGATGTCCTCCTGGGAAACGATATGACTCAGGGAAGGATCACCTCTGGATAAATTTAATAGCGAATCTCTTGTGAACCAGGGACTGTATTTACCAACCGCTCTAAACACAACTTTTATTCTAAATTCCAAGACAAACTATCTGATTGACCGAGACAGAACGTCTAAGCCAATCAAATGAATTGGAAGTGTATTTTAATTAGATTAACCATCTTTGACCCATCTTTTGACCCCAGTTTCGAACTTGCCTAAGATAAGACAAATAAACTGACCTAGTTTCATAAGTATCAGGCTTAAAATGTGGCCTCTAGAGTGTACACAAGGGTTTTCTAAGATTTGGTCCAGTGACCTACTTTTTGACCCAACATGATTCAATTTCAAACTCTGAGCTATTACTTAGATAAACATTCTGAACAAGTTTCAAGATTATCAGGCTGGAAATGTGGCCTGTAGAGTGCACACAAGGTTTTTCTGAGATTTCTACCACTGACCTACTTTTTGACTCAACGTCACCCAACTTTTAACTTGTCCAAGATTTTATCAAGACACACATTCTGACCAAGTTACATGACTATCTGACTGAAAAATGGCCTCTGGAGTGCACACAAGGTAAATGTTGACGACGCGGACGACGGACGACGGACACAAAGCTCACATTGAGCACTTTGTGTTCAGGTAAGCTAAAAAAACTGAGTTTTTTTTCTAAATATCGTGACATATATATGATACTAAACCAGCGCTGGTGATTATCCTGTTTTGACCACAGTTAAAATATGTAGAGAACTGACTGTCGTGTTTTTGCGTGGTCCGCAAGAGCTACATAATTATGAATCCCTCGGCAGTGACGTGGTCTTATTCCAAAGTCCATGGTCAGTATTGTGCAATTAGTGGTCGTACCACACTTTATATATAGGTTATTTGACATCCTAACGAAGAAGTCAAAGCTGTACTTCATGACCATTGCAGTGTTTCACCATTTTTGACACAAAATGATAGTTTTCGTTGCTGTGCATGAGAACTTGTTACATTTGGCCAAGGGGACGAAATACGTTATTATGATATATTTCGTCATGAAAATTACAAGCAGGTATTGAAATTTTAAGCCCGGCCGGGTAGTTCAGTGGTTAGCGTGTCTGACTCGTGACCTGGTGGTTGAGGGTTCGATACCCGGTTGAGACTAATTTTCTTACCGGCGATTTTTCGCCTCTCACTTCTGATGCATGTGGGAAAGTAGCCTGTGGCTTTTAGTGAAATCTGATCTTGGCCTAACTTGTCGGGGAGAGCAGGAGCTTATTTCCTTTGTTTTCCTTGGATTAGTGTCAGTTTCCATCATAATTTTATTGTCATACATTCCTTTGTTAGTCTTATCGATAAACGGAGGCATTTACTAGAAGGATAATTTGTTTACGTGAAACATTTCAAGAACATTGAATGATAAGGGCAACATAAGAAGCTTTCGTGGATACAGCACTCACGTATTGTGCAGTTTGATCATTGTTCTACATTATTCGGTATTTTGAGATATCAAAGTAAAATCGAAGTCGCCTTACTTTTTAACCCATAGGCTGCTAAGCGCGACTCAAGGACCTGAACGTGCAGTCTGATCTTGAATCTACATTGTCCGATAAGGAGATATCTTTCCCCAAAAAAATCCCTCTGAAATAGCAGAATTTAGGGTTTTACCGTCGGCTTGAAGTTTCATGTCACTAATTTAGCAGCTAAGGGTTAACAGTGTGTATGTCATTTGCAAAGCAACCTAGGGGTTTCAATTTCTCAATGCCAAACAAAGGTTTTACGTTAACTCATTGAGACAGACTATACATCAAAATTCGAAATCTACGATAGATATACATGTATCTGTAAAAAAAAATCGTGTACTCTTAATTCCATGTTTGATAAAGCATTGACACGAAATTTTTGTTTGCTTTCAACTTAGAAAAATAAGGAAATTTGAAAAGTATTTCCCCAAATAGATACTTGAACGCAAACCCTTCATAATTTCAAAATTATTTATATCTTGTCATAACTACAGAACACAAAGTTTTCGTCTCAAAAACACATTGTTTTGCAGACTGTCAATCTGCAACGTTACTCTTTCTATGGACAGAAACTTTCTTAAACATCCATGAAAAAGGAGAAAATGCTAGTAACCCGCCTGTTCTCCTTTGACCACAAAATTAACTACATTTTCGAAGACAAATACGACAATTTCTAGAAACAATGTTCCTTTTAAAGGTTTCTATATGTAGCACAAACAATTTCTCTTTCTGGCTAGCGAAGCTAGTCTATAGGCATCAAGATTGACCTAGATCCAAAACCACACAGTTGTCAAATACTGCCACACAGAAAATACTTCTTTCTGTTACAAATCTTAATTCTGTTATACATGACAATTTAGACATAAACCACTAAATCTCTACCTCTCCAATTTGAACATGTTGTCTTACAAAGTACTAAATTGAACAAGATGTCATTTATAAGATACAAGATCTTTCCTTATATGTAATTTGAGTGACCTATGCAAAGCAGAGAATCACTTATTCCTACACAACTGTAACATTATGAATCTATTAATAGATACACATAAGTAAACTTGTAGCAAATCCCAGCTATATCAACCCCCACTGGAGAGGGAACCCTTGTCATTCCTTCAGTCATTCATTATTTAGATCATTGTGTACAGTTGAACTATTATGTTAAACTGTTACTCTATTAAACTTTTACCAAACATTCCCAAGTTTTAACGATAATGGGGAAGGACCCCTTTGTAAACATTGTGGGAAAAGGAGAAAATGCTGATAACCATCATTTTCTCCTTTTCTCACATTGTTTTCTGCCCTTCTGGAATCATGTTTCATCAGTTCAGCCACATTTAATTCATGGTCTGCAACAGCTTTGAATTTGGACTGATGTAAAATTTTTCGTTTTGTAAGGAGAGTTAAATAGTTAACTACATCTTGTGCTATTAGATATTGACTTATTGACTGCATGGTGTTTAACGCCGTTTTCAACATTATTTCAGTGATATTGCGGAAGCCAGAACACCTGTCCATGCTTTCCTCGAGTTTCTTTTACCAGCACTACCGCGACTCAATGACCTTTTGCAGACAGTGTGTGCAGTCTGATCTTGGATCTACATTGTCCGATAATAGGATAGATTTTCTTCAAAGTGTAACTGTGAAATAGCAATATTCAGGTGATTACCATCAGCTTGAAAGTTTCATTTAACATTTTTTAGCAGGTTAAGTTTTAAACTTAATCTGGATTATGGTTAACCAATAGCACAAATAGCCCCGGCAGTTCAGTCGGTAGCATACAGGACTTGAGAACAGGAGGTCGCTGGTTTAATCCTCAACAAATTTCTTTCCAAGGATTGGTGATAGTCATTGCGACAGGATTCATTTCTCGCTCACCTTTCGACGATGGTTATGTGGGAAAGGAGCCAGTGGCTTGGAAAGAATATTGTGCGGAGTACTGGTAAAAGAAACTCCAGGAAAGCATGGATATATACACTGGCCACCGCTACATAACTGAAATAATGTTGAAAACGGGGTTAATAAACACCATACAATCAATCAATCAATCAAACAAACAATCAAATTCGCTAGTCTGTCAGTACTTTCAGTACTTTGATTGTCTCACTGTATTTGAACGTGACTACTGCAAGTTGGTAAGATGGTTCGCAGCTGTATGTATATATGGTCACAAAACTGATAAACACTACGATGGTTTTAGCTTACCATGCTTTTGTCGATCATACTATGTTTTCCCACACTTACAGCTATACTTCTTCAAGAATAAGTGAAGGCGGTTGTGCATGCATACATTTGTATTCTTTCGTGAAATATATGAGCCATGCTCTGTGAACTTGTGGGTCATGTTCTATCAGAAGAGGGATTAATGCATCTGCAAAAGGTATCGACCAAGGTCAGCCTGTGCAGTCAGCGCAAGGCTGACCTGAGTTGAGACTTTTTACTATCGCTCAGCTTTCTGCATGTCAATACCAGTGTACCCCATGATTCAGTCAGTTATACAAAATTATGGATCCACAATTATGCGATGATATCATGCATCACGGAGATGCATTAAACCTCATTTTGCCAGAGCATGGCTCATTTTTCTGCTGTTGTGAAATATATTATTTTTTGTTAGCGTATCAAAGAGGCATCAGTTGGCGCATGGTTCATAGTGTACATAGAAAATCTCATTCTTCCAACAAATTATGGACTACGGCAAAGAGAAAAGGGAGATGCTGACGGTCTGCAAATAACACAAAGTTCCTCACTAGAACATATACCAATTAGTTACGGAAATATATTTAATGGCATGGCTTTATTCAGGGATTACAAAAGTGCTGCGACATCGCCCTGTCTGAGCCATTTACTGTATAGTCCCCGCCAGACAGGATTTGTTTCTTGTTCTGTGTTATTTCTTCGAGGCTTTTATAAGTGCATAATATTAAATTTCCTCTACTTAACCCTATTCGTTACTGTGTAGCCATTTTTCAGACGAAGTAAAAGAAAAGGTCAAATGCTCGAAAGAACATTATAGACATATTGTTTTTCATTGACATGAAAAACATTTTCGAGCAGTTACTCCTTATTCAGTACGTATATCTATGGTCTAAGAGCTGTTAAAGTCCGTACAAAGTTGTAAGATTACATGTTATGGCATAAAACTTTGAGGAAAACTATGGGTTCATTTCGGGTAGCGTAAATGTAGACAGCGTTTAAAAAAGTGTAGGCTGATCATGTCTGTTCAAGTCAACATCCAATATTTCTTCTGAGGCTTTCTAACGAAGCAGATTTGGTATAGCAGAAATCGCTTATTTTTCCTTAGTCATAGTGCTAATTTTATTTGATCTAGTTATTTCAAAAAGTTTCTAAGCCAAGTTATCTAATTTTATCATTGTAGCTACACAAGCTTTCACACTATACATCCTTGAGTAACACTTTTATCCGTGTTACTGGAACAAGATTCGGTATTATAGCTTAAACTTGTACATAGATAGCGTGTAATTACTCGCCATTTATTGACATTTTCATGGGTATTTTGTGATTTTTTTTTTTATAAGTGCAACTTCAAGTGTAGTTCCACTTTTATCTCAGATCTTAGGATAACACGTATTAAAGGCATTGGATTCAAACAAAATCTTACATTTTAATCTGGCTGTAAATTTACATTTATTTCGTTGATAAAATCAGATGAGTACTAACATGAAATCAAGTAACTAAGTACCTACACGCACTATCCGGCAGTGTGAAAAGTTTACGCGATTTACAAAGCTAACTGATCAAGGGAAAAGCATGAATTCCGCTGTTCAGTACCGCAGGCAATTTCTGTTGAATAAGTAGAGCGGATCAGAATCCACGAAACCTGGGATCGTATTAACCAGTCTTTCTTAATACTATTCTCACTCAAATTCGCAAGGATTTTCTAAATTTAATAGTAACACAACATCTGATTGGCCAAACCATTTTAGAATAAGACTAAGAATGTTCTAAAGAACGTTTGGTGAATACGGACCCTGTATTTCCTTTCACTGATATCTTCAAAGGACCATCTTAAACCTGAAAAAAGACATAGAACTGTGTAATAAGATATTTACTGTTGAATAAATGAAGTCGATGTTTGAAACAACATGTGCTGAATTTGAAGTGTGATCCATATCTTCAATATTTGATACAAGCCAAAAGCGCACGACCCATGCTACAAATAGATGCATGCACAGATATAATCAAGGCATTCGTGCCAATTTCATGTGGATCTACATGCAACATGAGCTGTGTGCAAGATTTTCATATCGAAATATGTAATGGAATGTGCGATAATGTTTTTTCCATCAACGAATGGTGTGTTCATACCGATTATTCATTCTGGTGCAGTTCTGTATTTCAATGGTACAATGCAGACTTGATATTTATTCACATGGTAATTTAATTTTCTTTGAAGAGACATATTCAATAGAGTTGTCGGGTTCTTGCAATTACGCATGTGGTGAATAACGTTTCCGAACTTGTGCTTAGGTTCATGATGGTAATATAACCAGTCTTGAATATGACGCTTACAGACAGACACATTGGTGGACAAAATCTTACAGACCTGACAGATACATGGATGCCAACAACTTACAGATCTGACTGACACATTGATAGCCAAAATCTATCAGACATGACAGATACATTGATGACCAATAGCTTACTGACCTGACAGACACATTAGTGGCCAAAATCTTACAGACCTGACAGCTACACAGATGCCAAACAGCTTACAGACCTGACAGACATATTGGTGGCCAAAACTTTACAGACCTGACAGAAACATGGGTGGTCAATAGCTAAGTTGGCAATTAATTTTATTGTCCCATCTTACCTGCTCCCAGACATCATTTGACATATAAGTATGCTTTACCGGCCCTGTCTCTCTCTCCCAGGAATACCAGTATACTCTAAGACCACGATAGCCGATTATTTACTCTATTGATCATCGGTCAAATGGCTCTATTCTAGAACCACTCTTTCCTCATTCATAAAAATATTTTCATGTAAGATACATACTTACAACACCAAGCTTAGAGAAAGAACATAAAAAGAGAGAAAGAACATAAAAAGAGACATAGAGATGTATTAACAGTAAAAGAACTCCAGATATGCAGAGAAAAAAAAAACGTTTCTACTCAATACTGTGCTAATGTTTTAAACAGAAAAACGATAAGTTCAATCTTATTCTACAATAATATTTTCATTTCGTCAAGAATAATACTGATATATCCTAGGCTGGTTTAAGAATGTAACACTAGGCGTAAGTTGAAAATCAGCCGGAAAAAATTAAGTTTTGATCAAATTTACCATAAATGTAATTCACTGTTATTCCATTTAGTGATTCACAAAGTTTTTGTTAAAATGCTGTAAGACTTTCAAATGGTAAATGGTACATAAAGTTCCTTACTGCAAATTAAAAAGTCATATTATTAACATCGAGCATGACCACTCTTTGCATTTCTCTAAAACTTGCCAACATCGTCTCGCTGGCAAAATTGTGCGATTATTCCATATTGTGGGGTGTTGTGCGATTCCTCCAGAAAGACACTGCAAAGTTCCTGAACTGTTGTCGGGGGTTAACACGGGTATGCACATTTTTTTTCAAAGCATCCCACACGTGCTAATATCAGATGATTATGCGCTGAGTCAAACAATTGAATGTCATTCGGATCAAGACAATTACTAGTGAAAACGGCTGTATGTGCAGTAGCACCGCCATGCTGCAATCTGTTGTAAGCTCGTTTAAAATTCTGACCTAAAAATGGCGGAAGAACACGCAGTTTAACTTCTTTGATGTAGGCATTAGAATTAACTTGCAGTTTAAAAAAAATGCGAGCCGTGATTCGATGAACTAGGTTATGCTTGCCCATAAACGAACTGATCAACCATAGTTTTGGTCATGCTCGATAATGCATTCATCATTTAAATGATCATTCTGCAAACGTCAAGTTTCACTACGACTCTTGAGTTTAGATAATTGAATCCTAGATTTATTCGAGAACAGAACACAGTTCATTTGAAGACTGTTGAAAAGGAGGTGTCTTCTGGGCCATGGTAATCTTGTCTCTTACGTTCCTTGAATCACACTGCTTTATATGGACGTCTCGCAGAGTCTTGTGCAGTAATAACCAACCTAAGGGGAAAAAAAGTAACAAAGTAAGTATGGAATAACCTCACAATTTTCTCTTGAGCATCAAAGTGCTTGTATCCAAGTATAGGGTACTTTTGGAAAAAAATTGTTGGAAAAGGGTGTAAGGACTTTGGCGGAAAAAATAACAATTAATGTGTGGTATGAAAGAGCCTAAATACTCTGATGAAGGTTTGGTTTATGGCAGAATGTTTGACATATTGATCAATATATGTAATCACGGCATGGCAATTCTAGGAAATGAAAACTCGAAGAGCGGTCATTACTCCGACGATACAATGTCGGACATACGGTTTATGTATAATATCTGACCATAGGTCACTAACATGGCTGTTTGCTTGGTACAGTAAGTTCACTGTGTAAGATTTATCTGTGGATTACGGTAACCGTAAAGTTTGTAAAATGGTGGAGAAAATAAGTAGAGTCTAAGTAGAGAAAATAATGATTTAAAAATAAAAGATGCACCGGGTAAAATATTTTACGAATTAAATTGCCTTAGCTACAGAGCAACGTTTTTCTGTCAACACTTATCATCCACAGATCTATGTTAACTTAAAGTAACATTTTTTTGCATGAAATTCATCAATAAGCTCTTGACTAAGTATTCTTACATTTTAACACACAATGTCTACACTAAGATTTAAGTTTATGTCATAATTACTTAAAATGAAAACACGGAATAGTCGAACATAAGAGGAAAGCAACCTAAGATTTGAGTATGAAACTAGGGTATCTGGTGGTACTTGTTAATACAAGCGTTAACACTTTAAATGAATTAAAGCAAAGCAATGGCAGGAAAAGGCAAAAGAAATCTTTGTGTCAGCAGTATCCTTGATCCTACTGCAATTGTCTGGTCTCCTTTCTCAATCTCAATTTCTATAAGCTAAATACATTTTATCTCCCCTACTATTTATATTACACAAAGACACTACGTTTTCTAATCAATCATTTGTCACAAAATATCAAGATTCTAGAAGACTTATATTATAGGCAGTCCTCAGTCCGTGAAAGTAAACATTGTTATCGAAATGACCATTTCCAGCGTTTACCCATTGAAGTTCTAGTATGATCTCGCTTTCTTTCGCAGAAAGCGACCCAAACTCTTTTCCCAGCTTTTAAGCCGTTAAACGCAATCCTTTGTTTAAAGAAGACTGGGGAAAGAAGTTGTTGAAAACATTGTGGGAAAAACAGAAAATGCTTGTAAACAGTATTTTTTTCTTTTTCCCACAGTGTTTTCTGTTCTATTGAATACCATTACTTTAATACGAGCCACAACTAATATGTTGTTTGAAATGCTTTCAATTTGGCGACGTCTAAATTCTTGTACGGTATAGAGTTAACTAAAGTAACTTATATCACATCTCTGATTTTATGTCAGTTTCAAATCTTTGAGGGTCAAAATATTTAAAACGTTTTATATTACTTTTTTTTTCTAACATTAGTATAATCGTCGTAAATCTAATTATTTAATGTAATGTATTACATACAGTCTGCATTTTGCACATTTAAAGAACAGTGATAAAGAGAGAATTTAAAAAAATGAATGGCATCTATACCATCTCTCTCTCTCTCTCTCTCTCTCTGTGTGTGTGTTTCGTCTCTTTCTGTAACAAACGAAAAATTATGCCTTAAGATAGAATTCCAGCATTGTACTCCAGAATATATCTAGATATTACAGTAAATAAAATTGAGCTATTTGACAAATTACCGCAAAACTGTTCTCTCCGCCATTTACGAGATTTTTACACTATTGATCTCAAAATCACGGCCATTCTGCCATGACCTAAGTCGATACTTTATATTGCATCTGAAATCTAGAAATAAATAATTCGATTATGGAAATTCAATGACTTTGAATTTGTTTTGCACATTTCTTTTTGAACCCATTTTTCTTTTCCTTCAACGACAAACTTTCAATGGTATTTTCAAAAGCCGTAGACTGCAGATGGATGAGGTCTTTCATTACATACCAGTAAATGATCTGGCTCAAATACGGACGTTATCTTAAACACATATACCACCAACCAAAATACATAATCCGTATCATATTTGCACTCTGTAGGTTTTCTGTATAACGCATGTACTCTGTGTATGGCATCATCCTGCTACATCTGTGTATTCATGTTCGATTCTTTCCACCACATCCTGAAAATTTCTCGGTGATTTTTTTAAAAATTATTTTTGGGTATTACATACAATTACAAAATTGTAAAAGAAACATTGCAACAGTCTGCATTTCTGTTCGGTCTGCTTCCCAGCATGGTCTTGTGTGGCTCAGTGGTAAAGTGATAGACGCGTAACCTGGAGGTCCCGGGCTCGAGCTCCACCTGATCCGCTGGGTTTTTCGTGGGTGTGTCCTTTGGCAAGACACTTCAGAGCCCTAGCCTAGTCCGGGTAAAACCCAGAAAATACACGAATATGTGAGCTGTCGCCGTGATACGACTGAAATAATGTTGAAAGTGGCGTAAAACACCATTCAATCAATCAATATTTTCAAGCATTTCATACATACAAAGGATCTGTAACTGCAATTGATATAAAAATGGTTCCAGGCCTGCTTCAAGACAATAGAAACTGACTTTGTTTTAGCAATTTATTGTAGTTATTTAGCTGGCAGTGATTTTCATATCAACAATGTTTATCTATACTTGTGAATCATTATCAACATATATTGCACTGATTTTCATAATCAGTCTAAATGCTCACACATCTACCTGTCCCAAGATAAACAAAAGATCATGTTGCTAAGATTAAAATGACCTAGGGATGAAAACTCTCTAGTAAACGACCAATGTGCTATCGTTAATCTTGCACTTACAATGAATCGATCGAATCTGAAATGCATTTATGGCCATAAACAGCTCACTTTTGGCTTTGGGCCAGAAAAGATCCGAACATCCTCCATTGAAATCACAAATAAATGTCACTTTTGCTCTCTCTTATAAATATTTACTGTTTATCATATAGCAGAGAGCGTCTGTGTGTCTGATACAACCTGCTACAAGTTTACGTGTATGAGAAACGAAGTCTTGATATTCTAAATGGATACGACTTTCGTAGACACTGTTTAACTTTTCACCAAACAGTTCTTTGTTATAAAAGATCCTGAGGGAAAAAAGCGTTTAAAAACATTGCAGGAAATAGAGGAAATGCTTGCAATCTAAACGTTTGAGTCATATTAGATATGTGTTTTTTTGAATGCTGTCAACGAGGAAGTTTTTTTTTTTTTTTTTCTGGATAAGATGTGACAATTTTCATCTTAATTTTTAGCATATTAAAAACACTCTTTATGCCTTTGTGGAGAGGCTCGCACGGGTAGCTCAGTGGCTGGCGTATCTGATTCGTGACCGGGTGGTTGCGAATTCGATACCCGGTTGAGGCAAACTTTCTTTCCGGCGATTTTTCACCTCTCACCTCTGATGCATGTGAGAAAAGTAGTCAGTGGCTTTGGAAAGAAAGCTGTGTGAGTACTGGTGTGAGAATGCCAGGAAACACATGATTGCATCACTGACCGCCATGATATGACATGAGCTGTTAAAACGGCGTTAAACTCCAGTAACAAACAAACTTTGTGGAGAGCAAAGATCAAGATCATGATAAAACAAAAGATATTGAACAGATTCGAAGCATTTCATTGATAAAAAGAAGAGATGTGATGGGAAATATCAACAACAATAATACCATGACAAAATTGCCCTGACTGTACGACAATTACGTTTACAGTGGGTTCAACGGCTAAACACACTGGTTCGGTACATTCTCTTTTAACAAGCATTTGCTACATGCAAATCTAAATGGTAATGAAATAGTATCTGTAAAGGTATATGGGTTTCAAGCTAGTATTGGACAGAATCAGCAAGAATAAGTAAAAGATCTCTGTGAGCGTTTTCGTAAGAGTCATTCAGCTTTAGGAGAAACGTGACTTCTGTCACTCTGACCTTGACCTGAAAATTGTTCATTCCTGTCGTTTTGTCTGGCCTCGAGAAGCGCAAAATTCGTTGTGAAAAGACCAAATCTTTTCAAATGATATTTGACAGGATAAGTGTATTGATGTCTTGACTCGATCGACGCTAATTGGTGTATAAGTAGGTTTGTGTCATAACCAGAACTATACCAATCGTTAAGTAAACGTTCGCCTTCTGTTAGAAGCCTTGTTAGTCGCAAAAAATCGGCTCTAGCCTAAACTTTACAAAGATAATTAACCCTTTACCACACAATCTCGAGTTTAAACGACCCTGAAGAAGAAACCTTTTGAAAAAATTGTGGAAAATGGGGAAAAAAATGCTGGTAACCAGCATTTTCCCCTTTTCCCACAATGTTTTCTACCTGATCAAAGACAGAAATCATATATTTAGAAACATTCATTTTGTCGTCTGCAAGTGGTTTCAATTTGGTCGAGTTAAAAATTGTGCCGTTTGTAAAGAGTTAAAGTAAATTAATGTCACTATTATACATTAAGGTAAGAGTTAGTGAAACATGGGCTGAATTTTAACCGAATATCAGGTTCTGTTTCGTCCATTGCCTGCAGCTTTTGTATGACGGATTAAACCTACTGTGGTCTATGGTGGAGGGGTTGAATCTGAATCTTACAGTCGATGTTTACATCAAAATGATATATCGGCTCTTAATCGAAGGAAGAAAAATAATCGCATCGAAAGGAAAATGCTAGCATAGTAGTGGT
This sequence comes from Tridacna gigas, assembly GCA_945859785.2. Taxonomy (NCBI): domain Eukaryota; kingdom Metazoa; phylum Mollusca; class Bivalvia; order Cardiida; family Cardiidae; genus Tridacna; species Tridacna gigas. The sequence goes on along the minus strand of OX244030.2, from coordinate 40,846,157 downwards.
TGAAGGTGTTCCGAATTTATGCCATAGTATAAAGAAGAAATTTAAAGAGCGTGTTGCGGTTATTTTAATGGTGTGCTTTTAGTGTTCAAAAATGTTTTTTTCCCTCAGTTGTAACGCTGTAACACGAATGATGGGTATCTTTTCATAAAACTGATTACATATGTAGTTAGAAATGTTTCGCTGACGAAGCGAAAAAAAAAAAAGGTTTTCACCAAAGAAATGCCTCGAATAATACTGTACCTTGTAGTTGGTTTCTTCTGCAGGCAATTAGTTCCCAAAGTTGACTGGAGAAATGTATTAAAATTTTAATAATTGATGAAGAAGAAAGTTCATGTTTCAATAAGCTTTTTCCTAATTTCATTACCGTCTCAAGGTAATGGCAGACTTAAAGGAATTAGTCACCATTCAAAGCTTTTAATAACCCACGTTCATTTTCAAACAGGAAATGAGCCATTGAATGATTGCATAATTTTTTTTTTTACCAAGTTTTTCGGGCACAGACATAATGAAAACTATGGTACTTTCGAAATATTTGTGCTAAACTTTTTTCCATCCTTTACATGATATAGAGGCCGAGATCATCAGCGAAATATATAAAATATATTCTCTAAACGCCACATTAATCGATTGAAAAAAACTGATGTATTTCAATAACTGTGTTTATCTTCATCACATCTTACATTGAATTTTCCAATGCAATATTAGTTCATGAGAAAATCTAATATCCTGACATTTTGTATGCAATAAATTCCATGGACATACATGTTGTACTTAAACTGATTTTAGACACACATGACTTCAGACTAAATGTCCAAAGTACCTCTCTGACATGAGTCATGCATACCTTTAAGATATTTAATAACGAATGACAATTAAATCTTTGTGAAACAAGAACATGAAAAGAAGGCAGTGCCTTATTCGTAATAGTTTGATTACACCGAATCAAATAATTTAAACTTTTTTTCATTAAATGAACTTGATTGATGTCTCTGTAGCATAAGTAGTTATGCTCAGTAACAAATTTAACTGACTTAAGTATTCAGTCGTTTAGGTTTGACTTAAAGGAAGTTATTTAATCAAGTTGGAAGTCGGACATTTGATAAATTTGGTATGCCAAGAACAAGTTTAGATCTCTTTGTACACAGTGTCGATCAGATATCATAAGTCGATCTTGGACATATGCCATACAATACTTATTGTTGTACATGGCATTATGGCCAAAAACAATTCCAAAATTCCAACATTTTGATTTCGAAGATGGCGTTTTATTTATCTGCTTTGTAATACCCCGAACTCGTTCTTCTTAACATTAAAGACAATTTCGGGAATTTGCTCTATTTACAGACCATTTGCACACAAAATACAGAATATTTTCTGTCAAATTATTACCATTTTTTAATTATATATCGCTTCCATTGTTTGACATTTAGGCTATCTTGGTACGACGTCGGTTTCCATGGAAACGCTGTAAGTAAAATTCAATTAAAGGTCTCTCAGTGGTACGTAATTCGGGCGTTTATCTTATATCGAAAATTGACACTCAAATATAACAACTGCTACAGCGAAGTGATACACTCATGCCCATTCTTCGCGATGGTTTGCTTTTCTTTAACTCTAAAGCTGCTAAGCGCGACTCAAGGACCTTTTGCGGACAATGTAAATCAAGATCAGACTACAGATCGTGCAGTCTTATATTGAACCTACACTGTCCGATACGGAGATATTTTCTTCTCTATAATATACCTTTGAAATAACAACATTTGGGTGTTTACTATCGGCTTGACAGTTCCATTCCATCTATGTAGCAGGTTAAGGCTTAATACGTGTGTGTGTGTGTGTGTGTGTGTGTGTGTGAGGGATAGAGACTGATCGAGTTGAAGTTGTAAGGTTAGAATCAATTACAGCAAAACTTCTAGAATCAAAATTCGATGGGGCCATGTTATTAATTTGAATTATCAGTGTATTCGGATTATCGGAAAACGAAGACCCCTGATCTTCAGCTGGTGTACATACATACATACATACATACATATTAGGTTACTGGCTACCCTGTCCTTAGCAAGATGATACAGCAGCAACTCTGTCTACAGGAGCTACATGTATACAGAACTGCTTCCATTCCAGACAGTACTTCAGGTCAGCTAATTATTTCGCAGCATCTGATGAAATTAACTTTAAAAGTATCCCTGAAAATGCAGTTGAACCTATCAAAGGAGCGGCACTTACAGCATCTTTGTTAAAAATTCAATCTTAAATACTTCAAGTGGAATATGTGTATTTAATTTCTTACCCAGACTGTTTTATTGTCTGTTGTACGTATTCACTTCCTGTTACATTGAATTTATTATAACCGCAAAATTACATGTTGTTCCTGTAAACTAGAACAAATGATACGTAATACATCGATCTGGAATCTATTTCAAATTTTATGATCTTTAAAACAACAGTTGTTTATGGCAATCTTTACTGAAACAGGACGGAAGCACATTGATTGTAAACCTGTAAAGAAAACGCCTGCCACTCGAGGGTTTTTTTTTTTTTTTTTTTATGTTGTTGTTGTTGTTGTGAAGTAAAATGTATTTCTTTGGCTTCTGAATGGAAAAACTGAAGCCTAAAAGTATTATTTTTAAAGCATTTTGCGGGAAATGAATACCGGGGAATATTAAGAGAAAAACGAATCAAATGGAAGGAAAAAAAGGATACTTACTTTTTCTCAGTTCGATCTGATCAGACGTCTATAAATACCCCCTTACTGCTTAACCCTAAACCTGCTAAGCAAGTAAAATGAAACATTCAAGCCAATAGTAAATACCCTAGAATTTCAAAGGTATTTCAAAGGTATTATGGGTGTGTAAATATCTCCTTATCAGGACAGTGTATATCCAAAGTCAGATTGCACGTTCTGCGCAGCCTGATCTTGATCTACACCGTCCATAAAAGTCCTTGCATTGTGCTTAGCAGCCTAAGGGTTAACATACTGATGTAGTCACAGGCACACAGTTACTTTCAAAAGCCGAGACCTCCCAGTTATACCATCTTTCAAGATGTCACTACAGTAAAATGAGCGAAAACAAAGATGCACGGACTGAGTATTTCGTCAAATAAGCCAATGTTTTGAGACAATTTCGTTTTTCTTTTCATATTGCAAAAATATTTGGACAGGAGCGTGACTGGCAGATCAATCATAAAAGGAAATGCATCAAAAGGATGAAAGGTTCTTCCCGTTGTTTCAAATGTCATTCTACATTCCAATCTATTTTGTTTCTTTTTCGTTGTGTTAAACCTGATTTTCCTTATTTTACATTTGAAGGTGAAAAGAAGTACCATCAAATTATGAGTGCCTGATGAATTTTCAGCAAAATCTTTTATTCCCCTTGTTTAACTCATTACGTAGTGTGGCCGACTTTTTTTGTGTTTTGCAGAAAGAAAGCAGTTTTTCCTTCTTTTATTGTGGCAACATGAACAATTGCTTGTAAAAAGAATCATCTTTTTTTTTCATACAATGTAGATGGATATAGATCAATTAGATATTCATTTGTGTCGAGTACACATATCTCACAAGAATATTTTCGAAGCCGTCGTCTGTGCATTTGTTTTAAGAGGTTGCCTCTGCTGAAACGCTACATGATATTGTTTCCTTGTATTCCCTCCAAAAAGCTGTCTAGCGATATCGATCTTGCAGGCCGGCACACGAAAGCTGAATCAGCCTAGTTTTGCTTTCTCTGAAAGGTGTCATAACAATTTCGTCTTAAATGAAAAGAATTATTGTATCATTGGGACTTTGGGTGTTAAGAATATCCGAAAATTCAGGGATCATTAGGCCCTATTGCTTCCGAAAGATCGTAAACTAATCTGACTGTGCCTGACATCTTCACGCTTGAAATTATGAAAATGTCGGGAACGCTGTCGTTTTACAGAAACCCATGTGTAAATTTGAAAATAAAAATTCTAATTCTTGTCCACAGCAAGTCAATGTTTGACATGTCACTAATTCTGTTGTTATAAGTCGGGAGAGAATAGTGTGAACTGCAAAGGTGTGATCATCTGTTAGAACTTGAGACTCATCTTTTAGAAAATCGGTACAAATTTATGTCCTAAACAGGTAATTTTGCTTTGTTGTTGTTTTTGGAAACATTTGTTTACATTTATCTATTGACCCATGAAACGTATTCAAATGGCAAAGATGTTCTTCTGCACATTGAAGGTAATATCATACTGCATATAACATCATGTCTAACCTTTGATGCGGGCCGTCAAACATTTTGTAAGCTGTGTTTTAAGTTTTTAGCACTTAGATACGTTGGAGAAGAATTTATTTCTAAAGTGTCTGTGCTGCCATAAAAACCAGATTTAGAAAATGATGCTTGCTTTTCCATCTCAAAATGAAACACGCAAACGACATGTAGCATTCGACATGGAATGCCTCCTTACATTGAAATCATAATCTCATGCTAAGGTAAATCGTTCGTCTAAAACGTGTATATAGTGATGCTACATGTATAGGTAGACCTGCCTTTATAAATCATCTGCATAGAGATGTTTAAACGCTGTATTTGAGTGTGGAGTTAGGATCTTAGATGATGAAGATGTGATATTTTCAAATCAAGATTCTCAATGATAGCTTTCTAATTCTTTCTGATAAAATGTTCGCTTTGGATTGCAATAATTGGGACTGATAATACAGTTTTCGTTTGTTTATCTCTCTTAAGACTTACCAAACACACTGCTTCATTTTTTAATAAGAGTGAATACCCGGCTAATTTTAGTCGCTTGATACTATCATATATGTTGCATGTTACAAATAAAAAATACAAAGTAGCATCTTAGAAAAATATCAATACGATACGAAACCAATCCGTCCAAGAATTAAAGTTTTTAGATATCGCTGAAAACTGTGTTACTGCAAGCGCCCGTTTGCCTCTTTTACCGAATGTTCGTTGCAATTAAAGCCAAGGAAAAAGATTCAAATTCATAAAACATAAAAGAGTATACTTCAAGTATTTTGTCTTTCAAAAACTGTAGAAAATTTGAAAGAAATTGGTTTGTATAAGTTTGTAGACTGGCAAACAGTTTTCATTTCAATATTTTGTCCATTACTATTATCCACTACAAACGCAACAAATAAAGAACGTCTAAATTGACAGAAACAAGGTGATTGTGGTACCTTATGGGCTTTACGACTTCATCCTACATGCCAAAATGACGTTTTATAGCAGTTATCTATCTACATCTTACTGGAACTAAATGTAAGCTTTGAGAAACTCTGATGGCTTTTTTCACTCCTACGCAATATCGGCGCTTTTATCGGTACTGTCACACCTTTCGACATAATAACCTTTATCCTGTTAAATAAGTCAAACAAAACTTTCAAGCCAATAGTAATAACCCGAGTTATGTCATCTCAAACTTATTTATTGGAGAAAAATATCTCCTTATCGGACAGTGTAGATCAAAGATCAGACTGCACGTTCTTTGCAGTCTGATCTTGATCTAAACTGTCCGCAAAAGGTTAGCGAGTTGCGCTTAGCAGCTACAGGGATAATATCCGAGTCAAAAAGAGAAAGACATTTTACATTCTTTTGTCTCTATCCACAATTCTTAGCGATCTTTGGCAGAAGAGCTCTGTCTAATCCTGCGTGCATATACAAAACTTTGAATGGTCCCCTGCAGCTCTTTTAATAAATACGAAAGGTATGCATTATTATGATCGACTGAGAGTTATTTACGCACTATCGGTCACAACCTTTGTTATTAGGCAACTATTTACATTACTTCTATTCATGTGACTTCCAGTTTCGCTATCCGGAATTGTGCACTCACTTTTGGTCAGTGGTGATCGGTATCTCTGGATATTAAAAAGAGGTTATGGTATACATAAGAATCGATTGCAAAATAACTTTCTGTTTTTCGATTTAAACTAGCCTCCAGATAGATAAAATCGAAATACCTTTTTCAGGGTCAGTGTCTTTACTCTAAGACCTCTTGGTGTTGTTAACTATTTGCATGTGGCAGTTTTTAATGCACTTAGTGAAGAGCAAGATCATCCTGCAGGTCATGAGGTATGATTTTGGATTCAGACTATCTGGTAATGTCTCTGTGAGATAGATTGGCCGAATCAACTAAATATACAATATTTAGACCTTTCTTACTGCGAACGTTCCACTCAATGTTAACAAGCGTTCTGTGAACTGGTTACCCATTGCTTCTTCCGAACAGTAGTTAGTGTATTTGTAATGGTGAAACAGCAGTGTTTTCTAGAGTGTAGATTGGTTCTCGTGATAATAAAGCTAGATGGATTACAGAAAACAATAACAACCAACCATGGGCTTTATTGTCCTCCACAGCGACAGGGCACATCTGTCTGGTTAATGGTTCAATCTCTACTTTTGAAAAAGTGGAGACTGTATTTCATAAATCACCCACATTCGGCATAACTCGGGTGATTCGGTGATCAAATCCCTCGGTCGTATCACGTAGCTTGATATGCACCTACACGGTACATTTCGCACACCTCCGGAAGCACACCGCTTTACCGTTATTGAAATTGTTAGGCCCCTCTTTAAACAGAAAACATGAATAAATTTTCTATCGTTATCTTTCTAAGAATATTTCAGTCGGCAAACAGTTTGTACATTCAATTTTTAGCGTGGTTTATCAATTCCGTTGGGAGCTTTTATCGACAGATCGATAAATTTGAATAACTTCACCGTGGTTGTTCATGTCGTTGCTAAGCGATCTACAGGGGCGCTGCCATGTTTAAGATCATGTGATCGGTAGTTCAAAATGGAAGCCTCCTTTATACGGACGAGGTTAGATGTAGGTACGGAGTCGGCCGAGTTGTGACGAGTGAAACCACCCAATACCTGTTGGAACAATAGCAGACACAATGGGCCTAGATTATATGCCAAAAAAAAAAAATTTATCTGATCCGGATCCACAGAAATCACTAGAAGTTTAGATATTTGTCAAGAGTATGAACAGAGCATATCAGCAATAAAGAAGAACTGTCCGCAATAATGGCATACATTGTTTTGTTTTATTAAATATCTTTACCATTTGAGTTCTATGGGCGAAAACAAGGAGATGGCAAACGGCATAGTCCAAGATCAGCCAGCACAAAACCTTAAGTCCGATCACTGATATGTACTGCCCGCTTATTTAGTTATGCATGTATCATCAAAAGTCTTTGACTTTTATTGTAGTGTATTTACAGCCGTCGAAATAGGTCAATTTTATACACTTGGCTATGAAAGAGCTAACATTGAGGTTGAACTGGGTGTTTCTGCTGCAATGAAATCACCTACTCATAGAGCAATTCCTACGACCAAGATTCTACACCCAACACAAATAGTATTTGGGTTTTTTTTTTGCGTTTATCTTTTTTAAGCCTTATCCTGCTAAAGAAATGAAATTAAACTTTCAAGCTGATAGTAAAACTCCAAATTTTGCTATTTCAAAGTTATTTTTGGTGAAAAATATCCCTTTATCGGACAGTGTAGATCAAAGATCAGACTACACGTTCAGTGCAGTTTGATCTTGATCTACACTGTCCGCAAAAGCGCCTTGAGTGGCACTTAGCACGGTTAGGCACAATGTACGCCAATGCGTCATTAAAAATGATACGGTAATCGCATGTATACTGCAGAATTAGACTTGAGGTGGCACGTACTCCTTTTTATTAGAGATTAAAATTTTAATCTAGGGAGGGAATTCGCTGCTTAACGGTGAGGGAAGAAACAGAATCCATCAGATAAGAAGGGAACATTATAGATTTCCACTACCTTGAAGAGCGCCGAGTATTTGATATACCTGTTCTTGGCGTTAATGATCGTCTGCTTCTCCCATCTATTAGATATCTATCGGACATACATTTTTTATGTTTGCTGATGGAACATAAGCAATCTATCAAAGTACTTCATTTGATACATGATGAGTGCTGGTAGTATGGTATGTTGGGATACTAACAAAACGTACGTGTATATATAATTATTTGCAATTGAGTCATTAAATTATATGGATCAGATTCAGATATGGCTTATTTCGGCCTAACAGTACACAAAATTCCAACTCACAAAGTGATTACTTTTCTAGATGTTGGTTACTGTCCTACAAAAGAGTTCATATCTATTACAGAAAAGTATGTTGGAGCCATAAGCTTGTACCTTTCCTCTGTCTGTCATCGTTAAACAGCATGCATAAAAGCGTGCACAATAGGAAAACGTATTGAGAACAAACAGGTTATCTCGGATGATACTTTATTGCTCATTAAGACATGAATCACACAGCCTGCTTCCAAAACTGAAACAGTATCTCGGTTATTATAAGATTTAACGACGAAACAAGGCAGCATACCAAACTCATAAAACCAGCCAGCTGGAACAAGTTAACATTAGACAATGCATCTACGATTCAATTCATTGAGGGTTTTTGTGTGTTTTTTATTGTTTATTCTGTATCATTATTAAATGCAAATGGTTTTATTTCTATGGCATATTGAAAATAATGCATAACAGCTCTTTCAAGTTGAAAACCAGACAGATATACCACAATTCTGGTTACATGAGTTCACTAAATTTCGAAAAATAGGCATTGTTTGCATAATGTAGCCTGATCTTGAGGTACACTGGTTTGCAGGCTAAGTTGTGAAACAGTTGAATCAAGTATTTAAAATAGGAGTTTGTAGAGCAAACGCAACCGTTTAGGGCAAAATATAAACGTTTATATCTTGAAAACAAACAGAGCATTTAAAAAAAAGAAAGAATTTGATAATTATGTCAGATCCGGAAGTTGTTTGTGTTTTGTAGAACACTGTCGTTAAGGTATAGCGATCGAGCAGATTATATAATATTAATCCTGGATGTATTCAGCTAGGGGATGGACCTACATAATCCTGATCTTTATCCACAATGTCTGCTTCTCGATAGATGAGTTGGCTTATGCAGGGAAACAGATACTGATACATGATACCATGATTTTTAACTTCGCCCACCGTCAAAGAACGCAATGCAGAATGAAAGTATATGTAAATACATCTTCTAAAGTAATCTTATGAGAGCTGAAATGTGTTTCAAGTATATCTGTATTGCGGCTTCATTTTTTGTGACAAATGTTTATTGAAAAAGGAAAGGAAAAATCCGTTCACATATAGTTGCCTTTCGTCTCATGGCTATTTGCAAATTGAGTTCTAATTTGCAAAATTTAGACCTTTTTTCATGACTTCTATCTAGCACAATGGCTTTACCTGATTCTAGGTAAGATAATCGTGGGATGGGGGAAATATACTTACACACTAATAATTACTTCTTCTGGAGACCCATTAGATAATATCAGATTTCTAAATATCACTAAGATGAAAGCATAATACACTTGCTAACGAGGAAGCCATATGAACCCTAGATCATCTTGAAAAAATACCGATATGCGTCAATTGATCCAAATAGAAGTATAGACATAAACTCTATCAGCCTCACGCGCCCCATCTTTTTTTCCATGTTACTTTCAATGTTTAAACATATGAGCCATGCTCTGGCAAAAGGAGGCTTAATGTATCTCCGTGATGCATTGTATCAATAAAGTCACCATATAATTATGGATCCATGATTGCTACTTTTTTTAAAAAAACGACTGAATCATAAGGTAGACTGGTCCTTGGACATAGGGAGAATTGACCAATAGCGAAAAGTTTCGGCCCAGGTCAGCCTGCGCGGACTGCGCAGGCTGACCTGGGTTGATACTTTTCGCAGATGCATTAAGTCCCCTTTTCACACAGCATGGGTCATATGTAATTTACCATTAGATGAGATACCTCATCTTCCTACATACATGTAAATGTGAACGGTGCTCTAATAAAAGGGGTTTAATTAATGCATCCTAGTATGTATTCTCCCATGCAATTCGGTGCACAGTAATGTACTCGTAAAATCCATTTTGTCTAAAAATCAACTGACTCATGAAATAGAATGATTCTTGACCATGCATAAACTTTACAAATAGCAAATTGTTTTGATCCATGCCAGCCTGCGCGGACTGCACCGGTTCACATGGATCTTTTGTTTTTGCAAAGGCAAAAAAACCACCTTTTCACAGAGCATGATTCAAGTAAATTCTAAGGTAATTTTCTGTTTCTTACAGCACTAAGCGTATATTAAACGAGTACTGACTTCAAAGGGCGGATAAAAAAGCAACAACGTCTGGTAAGATACTTAACCCTTAGGCTGCTAAGCGCTACTTAATGGTTTTTTTCTCGGACAGTGTAGATCAAGATCAGACTGCACAGAACGTGCAGCCTGATCTTGGATCTTCACTGTCCGATAAGGAGATATTCTTCTACAAAAATAACTTTGAAAGAGCCAAATTCTGGTTTTTAATATCGGCTTGAAACTTTCTATTAAGTTATTTAGCCGGTTAAGGGTTAAGTTCACCAAGTAGTATTGATCACAATGTAATGAGCCGAGACCCGGTAGCGCAGCCGGTAGCGTACAAAACCTGACACCTGGGGGTCGCTAGTTCGAATCATTTGCACGGCGAATTTCTTTCCAAGGATCGGTGATAGTTTTTGCCACACGATTCATTCCTCCCTCATTGCTGATCTTTGATTTGACGATGGTAATGTGGGAAAGCAGCCGGTGGCTGAAAAGAATATCGTGCTTAGTACTGGTGAAAAATGTCTCCAGGAAAGCATGGGAATGCGCAATGGCCGCCGCGATATAACTGAAATAATGTTGAAAACTGCATTAACCACCATACAATCAGTCAGTCAATCACAATGTGATGGTTTACTCTGACGGTTGGGTTTTTTTGTATATTGCTTGTCAATACATTGATGTCTCACGTTATCTGATCCAGTAACTTTTCATGTGTATCAAATAACATATGGGCGGTGATACGGGTTAAGGTGGTTAACTCTTTACCAAACGACAAAATTTTAGACTGGTCCAAATTGAAAGCATTGGCAGACGACAAAATAAATATGACTCAAAAATTGAAATTTGTGATGGAAAGGGTAGAAAACATTGTGGGAAAAGGAGAAAATGCTGGGTACCAGCATTTTCTCCTTTTCCCACAGTGTTTTCAAAGGCATTCTTTCTCAGGGTCGTTAAAAGTCGGGATTGTGTGGTAGAGAGTTAAGCAAGTCATCACATGATTATGGATCCATAAAGTTTATTCTGTCAAACAACCGAGTGACTGGTAGGTACTTGAAAATCTTTTATTTACTTTTACATTACTTTCAGACAATTCAAATCTAACCTTAACACAAACCAACTTTATCTCTTTCACCCTCTAGTTATCGGGATTGTAAACAATTTTCTGAAAGTATATTAACATCATATGTGGTACAGCGTTATTGTGTGTGATTATTTTCCAGAAATTTTCTGTACATGAAGAAGCACTGGGATTTATAATTGCATCGAAACTACTTTTGAAATTATAATTGCGGGTGGATAAATTGCTGATCATTAGTTTTGTATCTGTTTGTCACAATATCATCTTTTCTGGCCGCCCGGGTAGTTCAGTGGTTAGCGTATCTGACTCGTGACCTGGTTGTTGTGAGTTCGATACCCGATTGAGGCAAACTTTTTTTACGGCGATTTTTGCCTCTTACCTCTGATGCATGTGAGAAAAATAATCAGTTGCTTTTGGAAAGAAAGTTGTGTCAGTACTGGTGTGAGAAAGCCATGAAACACGTGGATGCGTCACTGACCGCCATGATATGACCTGAGCGTTAAACTGCATACAGAATCATCTCTTCTGTGTCCACATCAAGACTTTTGTTGTCTGTATTAGCTATTTCTACCCTAGAATGTTCTCAAGGCGAAAGGACAAATTTTGCTGATGTAATTACAAAGAAAAAACTTGTTGTACCAGCAGACACGATGCTCGGATTGGTATCTACTGCTTGCACCATAGTCCACCATTTTGATAACAAAGGGGAGTTTTTACTTGCTGTGGACTGTATAGATCAAGTACAGATTGCAATAGAATTGCAGGCTGATCATGGATGTACATTGTCAAAAATACAGTGAGATATCAAGCGAAAAAAAAAGTCTTGAAAAAGCTTATCTGGCTCTTTTGACCAGATACATGTACTCCATTTTCTTAATTTGCACTGAAAGGGTTGGACAAAAACGGATTCCACGTTTCACACATTGACGATTAGATTGAGACGGGCATTTGTTGTAGTATATCAATAATGAAAGCAGACGTTTCTCGGATCAAATCCTTCCGTTGCATATTACTCTTTCTACTTTATCCAACTCAATAAATCCTGAAATTGATTTGCAGCAGACGACTTGTGAAAATAAAAGATATGAGTCATGCTCTGGCAAAAGGAGGCTTACTGCACGGTACCAATCAAGCCATCACATAATTAAGGATCTATAATAGCCATCTTCTTTTTTTTTTTTTTTTTTTAACAAACGACCGAATCATTAGATAGACTGGTCCTTGGACATACAGAAAATTGACCAATAACAAAAAGTTTCTGCCTAGGTCAGCCTGCGCGGACTGCGCAGGTTGACCTGGATCGATACTTTTCGCAGATGCAATAAGTCCCTTTTTCACAGAGTATGACTCATATTTTTTTTCCCAGTTTGGACATTCATTTCATAATGACCTATGGGCGTATACACTATGAAAAACAACACTCTATCTTTCGATATTTCGGCTTTTGTCTTTTTCTGAAGTTCGAATCACTTTTTCCTCTAGAACAATTTTTTAGCGTGAATTACTGCAGCCATATTGTTTTACAAGAAAGAATGACGTCAACTCTGTTACGCAACGTCAACGTTCCTGCGCCCTGTCATACATCAACGTTATATGAAATAGCGCGTCTTTGATGTTACAGCCCCGTGGCTGGACCGTCTGCAGCTTTTTTATCTATGCTGATTCAAGTATTTGACCTTCTGTTTGCTCGGCGGAGTACATCTTTTTCAGAATTGTGAATTTTACGTCGGAATTTAAATGGTGTTCTTTTGAAAAATGGAAGTTTATTGGATTGTCTGTTTTTAACGGACGTCGCTCAGATGTTCCTTCATCCTATTTTCAGAGCGCCGCTCTTAGTATAGGATGATACACAGATATACATATGCCGGTGGACAGTGATGATCACAGATAAGTCATAGTTGGCATCTACACTATCCAATAAACATGGATAGCCTGTCCAAAGATATGCCTAAAATTGCAACTATATACGAACGAAAACTGAATGAAAAGCTCATTTATATTTGGCACTTTTGGTATAAATGACAACATTTAGACAGTCAAGCGATGTATTCCGGTTGTTTCATAAGATTATGTCATACACTCAGAACAAGTCGCTATAAAAAAAAAAGTTACGAATGTAGGCTCCAATTTGACTTAAAAATCCCACTGAACCGAATGAAACGGATGTTGCAGCAGGATAAAATACAGACATGCTGAGGCTGGTACAACTCTAGGCTGTCAGTCTGTTGTAAAATATCAAGGTGAAACAGGAATGTAAACCAGTTGGCCCAGGTCATATACCTACATGTATCAAGCCCTGCAAAACACGGATAATCGACGTGAGTTAAGGTCTTACGCATAAATGAATGTGAAAACAATGTGCAAAATATAGAAAGTATTTGTTTAGGGCGATTTCTCACCGTTATTACGTCATTCAAAAATAGTCTAATCCAAGGCACACTGAGTCTGTAGGAGGTAAGGGTGAATCGTTATCTTGCCTGGCTTTATTTTCAAGATGCTAGTTTGTATCTATTTCGTTATTATCAGCGATTAACTCTCAACCTGCTCAATAAGTGAAATAAAACTTTCAAGCCGTTAGCAATAGCCTATTTTCACTATTTGAAAGATATTTTTTTTTTTTGGGGGGGGGGGATATCTTCTCATCGGACAGAGTAGATCCAAGGTCAGACTGCACGTTTTGTGCAGTCTGATCTTGATTTACACTGTCCGCAAAAGGTCAGAGAGTAGCGCTGAGCAGCCTAAGGGTTAACTCTTTACCAAATGGCAAAATTTTGGACTTGTCAAATTGAACTAAGATTGAAGGGGTTTGCAGACGACAAATTAGATCTGTCTTTGGATTGTTAGCAAACATTGTGGGAAAAAGAGGAAATGCTGGTCACCAGGACTTTCTCCTTTTCCAACAATGTTCTCAAAAGCCCTTTTTCCTTCGGTCGTTACACATCGGGATTGGTTAAGGGTTACGAAATCAGAAATGGCATCTCGAAGAGCATCAAAGTCTGAAGACAACTTTTTTGTTTTGGTAAACACTATAAATCCAAGATCAGACTGCAATAAAGATACAGTCTGAGTTTGGATGAGTACTGACGGATGTGTATGAATTGTCATGTACAAAACTGTTATAACAAAAAATAGACAATCGGTAAAGGCTGACCGACAATACCTCTGCCATTTACAGGTTAACCAAATTAAACCTAGGCAATATTTAGACCGATAACAATTACAAATTACACATATGAAAAGGAGACTTTATGCGTCTGCAACAAGTATCGACCAAGGTCGGTCTTACCCTTACGCTGCTGATCGCGACTCACGGATCTTTTGCGGACAGTGTAGATCAAGATCAGACTGCACAGAACGTGCAGTCTGATCTTGGATCTACACTGTCCGATATGGAGATGTTTCCCAAACCCCCATAACTGTGAAACACCAACATTTTGGTTTTTACCATCACCTTGAAAGTTTCATTTAAGTTATCTAGCAGGATATGAGTTAACAGTCCGCGCAAGCAGACCTGTGCCGAAACCTTTTGTTATTGGTCAATTTTCTGCATGTCTAAGGACCAGGCAACCTCACGTTTCGGCCGCTTGTTAGACACAATAGATTTTGTGGATCCATGATTAGGTAATGACTTGCCAGGTGTAATGCATCACGGAAATGCATTAAACCTCCTTTTGCCAGGACATGGCTCACACACATTAAAAGATGGAAATCATTCTGGTAAAAGGAGTTATTTCTAGTAACAGAAAATTATATCTTGTGATCGTCTATGTTTTCCAAAGCCATCAGAAATTTTGGGCGTATATAAAAATCTCATACTTGTAAAGTAACAGGTTAACACTACAAAAGGACAATATTTTAGACTATTCCAATTCAAAACTCTTTGCAGACGACAAATAAATTTTTGCTCAAATGATGGTGTTTGTGTTTGAAAGGATAAAATACATTATGGGTAAAAAAGGAAAAAATGCTGGTTACCAGCATTTTTTTCTGTTTTTTTCTACAACGTTTTCAAAAGCCTTCTTTGGGATCGTAAAGGCAATGAAATGTTCTGGAAAGGGTAAAGTAGCGACTCGTAAGATCATTCCATAGCATGCCAACGCCATTAATTTCTCATTTATATACGCTCTTTCCCATCACACATACATTACCTGTATCCGCCCTCTCGATCACTTCAGCTCAACAGGTGCTTGTGCAGGTACATATGAGCCATGCTCTGCGAAAAGGGGGCTTAATGCATTTGCAAAAAAAGAAAAAAAAAAAAAAAACGTATCGATCTAGGCCAGCCTGCGCAGGCTGACCTGGGCGGAAACTTTTTTGCTTTTGGTCAATTTTCTGCATTTCAAAGGACCAGTGTACCTCATGATTCAGTAGGTTGTTATACAAAACGGACTTAAGGAATGTATAATGCTGTGATGACTTCCTTGGTATCATGCATCACGACGATACATTAAGCCCCTTTTGCCAGAGCATGGCTCATGTAAAACGGAGTAAGATACAACTTCCTGTAGAGGACTCTTTCAAATACCGGTCAATGGAATTTGTTCATACAGAGAACACAGTAAGATAGATCGACGCAAAATGCTTACTCGAAGGTGCTGCTCTGTTTTGCTGCTCCACCATATGGTGCTCATATGTTTGGGAAGGCAAAACAATTCGCCCCCTAGTGGACCAGGGTCCGTATTTACTAACCATATTCTTAGTCTTATTCTCAAAAATTTTCTGATTTTGAATGACACACAAGTTCTGATTGATTAAACCATCTGGTGTAGCAAATAAAAACTTGTGTTACTTTCAAATTTAGAAAATCTCAGATATAAAGACTTAGAACGTTCTTAAGAATGGTTGGTGAATACGAACCCCGGAAGGATAAATAAATGAACTGCTGCACATCACCTTGATGGAAAACTAAACTCATAGCCAACAAGTGAAGGGACCTGCTTTTTACGAATCCATTCAACCAAATGACAAACGGAATATTGTATACAATAACTAAACTCGTAAATAATGGAACTTAATCATAGATTTGCTTTTAATATCTGATTAATTATCTAAAACAGGTATACAAATATTTTATAATGTGCTTGTCCCTCTGAATAACGAAAATTTTATTCAGTCGAATGAGCCGTAAAGCGATTATAGCAAAGAGCAATATGACAACCCGTATCATTTTACAGAAGCACGTTTAGTGCTTGCCAATAGCATTTTCAGGTATGATTAATAATGCATCAAATAGGTAATAAATTGAAATTCGTTGTAATGGAACTCTTCAACAGTCGAACACATAACATTAAATGATCATTGTTGTTTCCATTTAAATCTCCCAAAGAATTTCCGATGACGCAGTCAGAGCTTTGTACGCTTTAATTTATCACCTATACATTGCCAGTACTATAACTATAATGTTAGGCCCATGCTGAGTGACTGAAATATACAGGTAGATGACGCAAGTATTCGATATTCCGTGAAAGTTCTATTTTAAAACATGCAAAAACACGTCCATGGATAAATTGCTGTACTATTGTCAATAAAGACGTTATGTGGAAGATAATTACCTGTTACATACTTACAATATAAGTATTCCTTAGACCAACTAAATAAAAGAAATGAAACTTTCGAGCCCGTAGTAAAACCCAAAATTTCCTGTTTCAAAGGTATTTTTGGAGGAAAGATATCTCCTTGTCGGAAAGTGTAGATCACGTTCTGTGCAGCCTGACCTTGATCTCCGTTGTCCGCAAAAGGTCAGTGAGTCGCGTTTAGCAGCCTAAGGGTAAAGACATAACAAATAAAGGAGACATATTTTCATACTCATTGTAAACTAATAATTGGAGCTTACCTCCATACAGGACTACTCGTTTACGTCATTGTCGGCATTTTTCGACTATCATTGCATACAATTTACCGTTTCCGGGTCATTATAAGCATGTATTAACGGGTAAAAACCGGACGTTAACGGGAGAAAACGTGTAATAATCAGTAAAACCACGCGTCAACGCCCGGCTTTGTACTGTCAGTGTCCTCGATCCAAGCCTACCTAGTAAACAATGTACGCTGAACGTTTGTTCTTGTCATACATCCCAGACTCCAGACAATATAGCTGTAGGAACTTGTACCACATTAGATCCTTATTATGGCTTGTCGTTGATGATTTTTGTACACCACAAACGAAATCTTACTCAATACCTCAGTATTATCGAGATCTGAGCAAAAAATCAATCGTGATGCGCTCTACATCCCACCCACTTTCTTAACGTGGTCGGCGATTCCTTCGCTTCATAAATCCCTTTGACGTCTTTCAGTTACAGAAATTTCATATCCACTCATTTGTCCTAGTTGTAATCGATACAAAACCGTGCAAGTTAATCCCACAGAAGTCCACTGTGTATTAAATATCATTAAAAGTGAATTACAGCGAGAGATCAAAACAGTGGCATAGGACTTGGCCCTTCACTACGCGTAACAAAAATTTCATCGTTGAATTCCGGTTTTGACCGGTATAAGTCCGGTACATTTCAAGTCCGTTTCTTAACAATTCTATTGAAATATCTTTTGCTTTCGTTGCAAATTATTGCTAAAATATATTTATTTTATGCAATAATAGCATTAATTCGCGTTTTTTTTTTTTTTGTTTTTTTTTTTTTCGAACGTTTACTTTCGCACAGACTCTCACAATGGTTAAACGCCCTCGTGCTTCACACTCGGGCGTTAAACCATTTTTCGTGCCTTTGCGAATGTTAACGACCTCAAAAACGTGAATTAACCCTATATTAATCTATACCCTGTCAGCTTTGTGGGAAAGAGTTTCTATTAATGTTTAAGAGTCTAGCAGACACTTGTAAGCAACAGAAAAATTTAGAGGACAAATTAAATAGCGAAAGTCGAACAGTAACTTTGAAAAAGTTTTAAAACGCAGCCTACGTATCTTTGGTGTGCTTTGTCAAAGTAAATGCTGCTTTTAATTTATTATAACTTTATGAATTTTATTTTAGTCATGCTCTGTTGAAAGAGGCTATAATGCATCTGCAAAAAGTATCGACCCATGGCAGCTTGCTCCCTCCTCGCAGGCTGACCTCACTCGAAACTTTTTGCTTTGGTAAATTTTATACCAAGCAAGTTGCAGCACCAGACTGACCCATTTTACCTATATTTTAAAGACTGGTTGAGCCTTGCGGTAGAATAAGGTACACTGGTCTAACATGCAGAAAATTGAAATTGTAATTCAAATATGCAGTAAACCCCCTTTTTGCAGAGCATGATTCATTTAAAGAAAAAAATCTTTACGCTTTTCTAGTGGAGGTTATAGTCAATTAGGCAAAAACGCCTAAATTTTGTAACGATTATAAGCAAAAAGTGGGTTTTAGACTCGAGATTCGGATCCGGAAGTAGAAAGAATTATTACTTCAGTCATGTGCACTTGACAACATAGAAGAAAAGGAAACCTAGTATTGTTGGCATTCTTGAAAAGGAAACAAGTTACTGTTGACAGGGCAAGAAAATTTACAAATAGGTATTCTCTGTGTCACTGTAAAAAGCTTTGGTCCTCACCAAATTTGGATATGAATATTGGAAAAGAGGCAGAAAAAAACACATGTGTTCTACACAAAACTGTCTAGATTTCTGGAACGTAGAAAAAGACATAACCCGAGGAAATAAAGCAATAAAAGAGAGAATCCAAATCTCTTGAGATCAGCAGTAAGAAAAATGTTTGGTGCTTGCTTGTTATTTTGAACCCATTTCGGTAGGTTCGAGACGCAAACTTGATATGTTCTGGGCTGTACATCCAAATTACGATGAGTTCGATCATAAGATACTGAAAACAAAGATTGCTTGATCCGCATTATATCTATACATGTGGGTTTCGACCAAAATACGATCCTCATTGTTAGGATGCATTCCTTGTTAGTTAAAAAGGATTAAATGTCTTTGTTGGCTGGTCTAATGAAGAACGTGAATGATATTCAAATCAGTAGTTGACTACAAGGTTTTATTTAATCAAATGCAAACGAAAAGGTATGGACAAATGTACTTAAATTATAGTTTCTAACCTTTGAAATGCATCGTTTATGACATTTGCTAAGAGCAAGCACATTCAGAAGGTCACAAAAACAGTCCTAAAGATATGTTTCGATTTGGAAATTACCCTTGATATTCTTATGACGCCATTGGCTCGAAAAAAGAATGGATATTACGCCCACATTCAACATTTATGTCCGCGTCTTTGTGTAATTAATGAAACTCGCACCTTTTCGAGACGTCTTTCTCAAGTGAAGGGAATCTAATTACAAACAAACCATTAAATTTTCACAGACGCTTTACAATCTTCCAGGGAAAAAACCGTTCACAGAAAGCAATTTCGAATACCTCTGTTAAAGCTGTAATAGCAGCCAAAAGTAAATAATGCTGGTGTTAAAATGCATTTGAATCTAAATTATACCTTTATTAGTATAGAAATTATTGTGGACGTTACAATATATTATTATACAGTCGGTCCAAGTGTTAGTCACTGTAAGAAAAATGAATATTAAAACAAGGCAAAAAGGAAACAAAAGATAGAGCGACCTGGCAACTTTTGACCTACTTTGAAAATTAATTTTTTCGGCAAGAGACTAACACTTCGACCCAGTGTACAATAAAATATTGTCATCTTCACGATAGTTTCCAAACTTAAATGGTATGATTTAAATTTAAATGCATGTTTTAACACCATTGTTTACTATTGGTCACTATCGTGGCTTTAAGACTATTGAGGTCAGCACATCCTTTTTGGGAACCCACCATTATTTATGTAAAGTTAGCCAACGAACAAAAGGTGCAGTCTAATCTTTGATCTACATTGCCCGCTTTGCTGAAACACTACAGACAAAAGGCATCCACTAGATTGCTATTATCTGAGTGTTATTCTAGAATGAAAATGTCATTTTGGTTTATTCGGCACTATCAAGGTTAATATAACTGCAAGCTTAAAGCAAACAAAAGTTGTCCACAGACAGCGCAAGCACCAATGTTAGATTTAGCTTCCTCGAATATCACACAATTGCATGCCGGCTATAATTTGCTTTGATTTACGGTTTCTGCTGTATGATTTGTATGAATATCCCTATTGTCACGATGGACAATTTTGTTTCCACCAGCTGAGAAACGATATAAATGGCACAGAATTGTCGGAAGTTAATAATCAAAATAGACCGTGTTTACAGGATGGATATTCGTATGGGGCCGCATTAAGCTAGAATCATTGAAAACAAACCTTTCTAACGGGAGGATGAATAAAATACTTCTTGAAAAATGGCTAGATGTCTATCATTCAATCGGCTGTATTTCATTGCATTTACTACAAAGTTGTTAATATGTCAATGAATTTCAGAGTTTAAACATATCTATTTTACACCGATTGGGAACCAAGTTCTTACAACTTATACTTATCTCTCTCGATTCTGCTTCCTGGGAACTACAGCAATACTTGCGCCGAATATGTGGGCCAATAAACAGCCAAAGTTGACACCCACTCCCGGGTATCGAACTCGGGACCTTATGGTTACGAGGCCGACGGTCTACCTCACAACTACGGACACCACAGGTGAATTTCGACTGATTATGCACAATAGGCTAAATTCGATAACTCACATGTCATTTTAACTCTAGAGGGTTTTCAGATGTGAAGTTTTTTTTTTTTGCATGTTTCACACCACCAGTAAATATTGAGGGGGTCTATCTAAAACGTGAAAATTCATTGAAAAATGCTTCTAATAAATGAGTCATGCTCTGTGAAAATGGGACTCAATGCACCTGCAAAAACTATCGATTCAGATCAGCATGCACAGTCCGCACAGGCTGACCCGGACCGAAACGTTTTAGTATTTTTTTCTTCATGTCAAAGAACCAGTGTACCTCATGATACAGTCGGTTGTCAGACAAACTGGTCTTTATAGGTCCATGATCATGTGATGGCTTGGTATCATGGATCGCGGATATACAGTAAGCCCCTTTTTCCAGAGCATGGCTCATTAATATTGGCGTCTGTCACCAGAGTTCATGACAGACATCTAACACGAGTTTTTTCGAGCAGAGGGTCGACGGTGTGTATATCGACGTCGAACGTTTTACTGGCTTTTTAGCTGTAAAGAAGGATAGTTGCTTTTTTTGGGGGGGGGACAATTTTGTTGTAAAGAGAAATCTCTCACATAGGTTAGATCACCACTTGCTGCACTATAGTGCAATTCAATTGCTGTCTGGTATAGAGATGAGACCCTCCGACCCCATGTTGTGCCCTTATTGTAGCAAAACTGTTTCCCATTCCAGCACAATTTCGAGTTCAGATCACAAGGGTGCCCTTCTATTCCGTACAATTATTCCTAAATCACCTACCAGATACAGGTCGCCCTTTTGCTGTTCATTCAGAAAGGATCATTCTTCACTCTTACCTAAAAGTATTGAACATTCTACCCGACATCTTACCTAGAATTATCAAAATAAATATTACCATGTGTTTCTTTATACCTTCAGTGTATATATAAAAGGTAGTTTGAGCATTGCATTAGTGTTTTAGTATCTTTACCAATACTTCTTTTTTTACACCCCTGTTATCTTCAATGACACGGATCACAAAACAGCGATATTCCAGCCATTCAACAATGACTAATTTAATTAGGCTTCCAACAGAAAGGACAGTAAGCATGTTTCCTTTTAATGTGTGCTATACCAAAGGTTATATCCATGACATGGCAAGGCCAAATGTAACAAGTCTTTGAAACAAGTCTTTGGAACAAATCTTTGTAATGCAACAAGTCTTTGAAATAAAAAAGCAAAAAACTTTATTCACAGAAAAATATATTTACAACGGAAAATATTCTAAAGCTGTTGTGAATACTTTAAGATTCGGTATACAACATTTGAAAACTGGTCCCCAGGCGTATTCATGATGAAATTAGAGACAAGGGTTAATGAAAATTACAGTGCATATGGACCGTGGCTTAATTACTATCTCTGGCCAAAAAGGGATGATTGCGAATGCTTTCTAGCACAGCTCTTTCCTGGGTTTCGTCATTCTGGATGAATGAAGTGGTATGCATTGTGTTTTCACTATTGGATAAAATATTTACGAACGCTGCATATACTCAAAAGCAACCTGTCTCCTGCCACAGCCGTTATATTCACGGCATGCTTACTCCTTATCCTTACCTCACATGCTACTCTTTATTTATCATTATTATAGGACTAGAACTGATCTTGTAGAATAAGAATTTATGGAACTTAACCATGAAACTCGATTTTTTGGAAGAATTATTCCTTAGGGTCATGATAAGACAGGCATTTGTAGAAATGCATGTGAATGATCTATTGAGTCTTTATGATTTAATTTGGTGCTAACACCCGATGGTATCGAGTGAATTGATTATTTTTTCGAGGGGATAAAATCTCTAGGAGTTTCCGCGTCCCGGGGGAGAGCTCGGCACGATACACGTTAAGTTTATTTAAAACACAAAAGCAGTGCGGGCAGCTTAAAAAGACTGGATGCAGTCGATAGTGAGGAATATAGGTAGAGGCGATAGAAGCGCCTCGACGATTTTGTCAATTGATCTGTAAGCATAGTGCGGGGAAAGGCGGAAGAGTGCTGATTTTGGAGTATGTTTTAAAGCATTTCTTAACCCTACGTCTATAAGTGGTGGGATTATTGGCTTTTGGGATCGCTCGGAAAAACAACGATCTTGGAAGTTGTAAGGTTGTTTTCTGGCTTGTTATAGTAATTTTCCTTTCATAGACATTATTTAATTTTTGATAGGCTGTTATTTTGTGTGCGAAGAAAGTTTTCCCGAGGAGATGTTTCCAGAAATTGGTTCTTACAGTATTTAATGTATATGCGATGCAATTTAGGCAGATTTTCCCTATATTCCGAAAAAATGGCAAGTCGCTACATTGATTACTCTTCGTCTATTTTTGACCACATTTGCATTTTAGATCAAAATTTCTTTTCTGCATATCTCCATCAAAAAGTTAAAAAAAAAAAAACGGTTTAGAAAGAACCCAAATATTTACTGTTTACTTTGAATTCATTTTCAGACTTCTAGACCTGATAAAACGCAGTGTAAACACTGGTTTATAGTAGGATGTACACAGTGTGGAGTGAAATTGCGAAGCAATGAAAGTGCCCAGGAACCATAGAGGAGAATGGTGAGTTGAATTTTAGCGGATTTTTTTTTTTGTTGTTGTTGTTGGTGGTGGTGGTGATGGTGTAGTATTTAGCTGCTCATCTCCATACAAACTGCTTTTTTATGTAGTATAGGTCACACCGATCAACTTCTTTAAATTTATCTGATCTTTGAAGTTACAGATATTTTGGTGATACCATGGTCAAAATAGAGTTATGTTGGCAGATTATTTGTATATCTTATTTTTTAAATATGGATTAATTTATAGATTAAAGGTAAATTAGAGAAAGCGGTTACGTTAATTGGAGGTATAATTCGCACTGCGATCGGCGTTGTCATTCAAACCCTTTCATGGCTGTGAGTTTATAATTAGGTAGGTTTTGCAAACGACACAGTTGCAGTTGAGGCTGCATAGACTGTGCAGATATCGGAGCTGTTCTGTCTTTCAGATCAAATTTATAAGAAGGCGTTCTCTTCGTTTGCATTCTTGGACCTCCTAAGAAGATGAACTTTTTGATGGCAGGAAACCGCAATGAATAAGAGAAAAAATACATGTATTTCTAGATTTATTTGTAAACTTAAAGATTTCTACGACATTAATAATAAGCTGCAAAGTGCATCATTAAGAAAATAACCCCTTGGTTGAATCGCGTTGACCCTGCTTTAAACAATATCTATATCATAACATTACGACTGCTCACATATTTATTGAGTTCTTGGGCTTTTTTTTTTTTTTTTTTCAGTGCTAGGAGAGAACGTACAATTCCTTCCCTAAAGACAAGCCCACTTGACATGGGCCACTAGCGGGTCCTTAAATAAGATTCCTGATTGTGAATCCAACGCCTTTACTAATGAGCAATAGAGGCTCTTTTGAATAAGTCTTAACTCTCTGCAAACGAATGGAAAACGTTTTAGACTGCCACAACGCTAAAAGAGTCCCATTTCACTCCTATAGTTGTGAAATTTATTGAGTTCATCTTAATATATTTTGTTTTAGGTCAGATGTAAATACTTTGAAAATGTTTTCGAAGATCCTTATAAATAACCCTTATAATCGCGAAGCCAAGACATAAATGCATTTTGTTTCGGCTAAATGAAAGTATCGGATTTTGCTTCAGTATTAAGTTTCATTTTTCAATGTCTTAGTTGGTTTCCGATTAGTTTAAATCACTGCAGAAATGCTAAAAAATATTAAATAAACATCAGTATTGAAGATATGTTAGACATTGTTGAATTGTCTTGAAAACGACAATGAGGGAATGCTGCTGATTCCTTTAGAGTTCTGTATACATCTAAGCATACAGCTCTGAAAGTACATGAACCAGGCTCTGGCAGAAAGGGTTTAATGCATCTACACGCTATTCATCGCACAATTATGGGACCATAAAATTCATTTTGTCTAGCAACCGATTAAATCATGAGGTAGAATGGTCTTTTGACATGCAGAAAAAAATTACAAATAACATAAAGTGTCGACCATGTCAGTCTGCGCAATCTGCGCAGGCTGCCATGGGTCGATACTTTTTGCAGATTGATTACACTGCATTTTTACAGAGCATGTCTCGTATACATGTACATTACATTACTTCCGGAGAAATTTGTTGCGGTCTGTTTGTTGGTTCGTTAGTTGGTTGGTTTTTATGGTAATGTTGGCTAACCTATTCAGCTTAGCGCTTTAACCTAACATATTAAGGCACTAGTAACCAAACATGTAGCCTGGGTTCCAGTCCGATCATTTTATCACTTTTTAAATTCGGACGTTACTTTGTCAAAGTAACACCCGAATACATATGGAAAAAAAATGATCGGACTGGAACCCAGGCTACCAAACATGCAGTCTGATCTCAGATTTACATTCTTTGATTTTTTTTTTTTTTTTTTTTTTAAATATTCTGGTCAAGAACAACTTTAAAGCTACATTGCATAAAGTTTTTTCATACAGTTTGAAAATGTGAATTTCATTTATCTACCAATTTACTGTGAACACACAAAGGAATACCTAAATTGTTTTTAATTGTTGTTTTTCTCTTCTTTGTTTATATTTACTATTTTACTGTCCACACTCTGCAGATTTCAATGGCCAAACAAAATCTATGTATGTTACAACAACCCAAATCGTCACAACCCAACTCATTTTCACACACAGTATTTTCCGGGAAAAACCAAAAAGCGTCTTCAAAAATTATTCGGCATATGTAGATAAAACCGCCAATAACGATTAGCTTTGTAAATTTTATTTATCACTCTGTACTGTTTATTAAAAACTACAGTTTGCCAGCAAATATTTGTCTGTAGCTGGAAAAAAAGAATACCCCTCCGAATGTTGTATGGGCCTTGCCCACTAAAAGATGAGAGAACCACTCGTTCCTATCTCACACACAAGCCTCTTTCTTTTTTTAATCGTACTTGCGAAACATCATTCCTTGACTGAAAATTTACGCAAATGTGGTAGAATTTATCATTGAAGACAAAGATGGAAATTGAATGTCATTTGAAACGATATGCAATTTGAATCTTAAATTTACAGTGGTATCTTAAAATAAATTTCACCAGCCTATCAAATACCTGATTTTTCTCTACCGTCATTTGGTTACCGAAATTTCATTGGTTCAAGAAATAGGTCAAAATCCTCCTTATCACAGCTACACCGGAAATTACTCCTTTCTATCAGAGTGTGAGCGAAAACAGTTTTCTCGCCGGCCCTGAATTAAATTCCTGTACCAATTGTCCGAATAGTAAAAGAAAGAAGTTTTTCATGCACTACTGGTCTCAGTTTAAAACAGTAAAGTAAATAATTGCACAAACGTCACATTCAGCATGCTGAACAGTTCCCTCGCTTCCGAATACAGGAATGGTAACGAAAATTTGCTAATGTATATTTTTACGAAACGCTGTAAGAGTTATACAGCTTTTGCAATATTATTTGGCATGGAAAAGTTTCAGTACAGAGCATATTGTATTGATCTGGGTCTTTGAACCGATACCATATAAACTTGATTTTACTGCCCTGAAGGAGACTGACTTTGAAAGCCTTTTTCTGGAAAAAAAAAATGGAACAGTTCTTGAATGCGCCTTTTTCAACGATAGTCTAGGCACCAATCGAAAAAGACTTCTTTTCTCCTATAAATATCATCCTCTTTGTTTCACTTTTTTTCTATTTAACGAGTCCAGAAGGTAATGGATTAAGACGTGCATGTCCAGATTTTCTTTCCAAATGGCGACAGTAGCGAATCAATATGGGAATATTTTTCATTTTGTCTCTTTCTGTTAATTAAACGAATAAATAAATAAAGGAATGTTGAGAGCTCTGGTCATTAAGCACGCATGTCTGTATTAAAAGATGATAAAGTGCATTTTTTTAGCTTAAAAAATGAACAAAATGATAATAGTGAAAATTAATTAAATTAAGAGGGATTATGTTTAATCTTGGTATGCATTAAAGACATTGAATGGCTGGGCAGTCCCTGCCTACTCGAAAGTTTTGAATGATGAAGTTAAGATTGAGATAAAAAGATTTTAACAAAATGTACACTCTTCGGCTGTACATATATAATTAAATAAATATTCTGTAAATGAAAATAGAAATTTAGGGACAAGTATCAGCGAAATCCCTAAGAAAAACACATATGATGTTCGAAGAATAATGGTTTTTTAGTACTTTATCAAATCCTATGTTCTTTTTACTTAATAGAATTTCTTAATTGGTACAACTTACAGTGGCACCGACAAAAGATTTAGTGGAGAGCTAATGTTTAAACAATGATGACTCCTTTTTGATAAAAAAAAAAACTCAGTTTCTGTCAGTTAAAGAGTTTTCATCGAAATGTTCAGGACTGTAATTAGAACAATCCTGGTATTGTGCAAGATGTACTTCTCAAAAATTCTTTGTTTTCTAGAAGGGAAAAACCGTCCTTGACTTAGACTAGATCCCTCCTGCAAAATTTCCGGGCGAATTTTGTTCCAGTCAATAAATTTTGTCTCCTCCTACTGTCGGATTCAATTGAAAGAATCAGGGATCTAGAATTCTTCGGAGGTTTATCCAGGAATTTTATAGGAAATGTTTTTTGTGAGAATCTCTCTCTCTCTCTCTCTCTCTCTCTCTCTCTCTGCTCTTACTTTTTTTATTTTTTCTATCTCTCTGCCTTCCCTGCCTCAGTCTCTTTTATTCTGTCTCTAAAACTGATTTAAGTATTAAAGTTGAGTTTCTGAAAACCAGGAAATTAAGGGGTGATGGATTCGAATCTCAACTCGTCATAAAGTCTTGAGGAGGATTGATTCACTCTATTGCCCTCTCATCGCTGAACACCGTTTCCTATATTTTTAAGCCTTTACCAAATAATGCTGACTTTTAACGACCTTGAGAAAGAAGGCTTTTGAAAACATTGTTGGAAAAGCAGAAAATGCTGGTAATCAGCATTTTCTCCTTTTCCTACAATGTTTCCTACCCTATCAAAGACAACTTCCACAATTTTTGATTTGCCGTCTGCATATGCTATAGGTTTGGACAAGTCTAAAAATTCGTAGTAATGGGTTGAATGGGAAAGCAAGCATTCGATATCCAATCATGTTCACAACTTACCTGAAAAACGTCATAAATGTCATTTATCCCGACCGACTACTGTCTTACCCAGAGCAGGTCAGAAAGCTGATAAATTCATTTCATTCAACAGCATACTGCTTTAATGCCATTTTGTGTAACCCTTCTAGTGCTGAACCAGTGTTTAATTGTGTATACGGACAGTAAGACCAGATTGCGCAGAACCTACAGTCTGATCCTTGATCTACATTGGCCGCTTCGTTGACAGACATTATCGAAAAAAACTTTCAAATTTCAAATTCTGCGTCTGTAATACTGACAGAGTATGCCCATTATATTTATGTTAGTTATGTTAACCAACAAAGATTAAGTGATTTTTTTTTTTACATTTCAAATATTGCACATAAACCAGTACACATGACAGTGAGTTAATAGCAAGGTTTCCATTTCGAATTAAAAAAAAAAAGATTATCGTGCCTGCAAGTAAATATACCCGTTTTTGTAAAATAACAAGATTTTTACATTTAAAAGGAGAAATGCATGAATAAATGAAGCCTTCAAACTGTAATAAATCGGGTAAATACATAAACTGTTTCAATCAATGTAATCATGCATCAGCTAGTATCAATACTAGCAAATTACCAAATAGTAGCACAAGTAAAAATATCAATAAATTGTTTGTATTTGAAGTCGAGAAAGATTAAAATATTTTCGTTTTTAAAGTGATCAACTAATGTTATTTATAACGCTTCATTTTCACAGATCGATTTTTTACCCTTTATCACATCTTGAATTTCACGGACGTAGGTCCTATAGAATAATGATTTTGTTGTGCAAAAGTAACTTTTCATGGTGTGGTGCTATCAATTGAGCCATGCTGTGTGAAAAGGGGGTTTAATGCATCTGCAAACAGTATCGACCCGCACAGGCTGACATGGGTCGAAACTTTTTGCTATTGGTCAATCTTCCACATGCCCAAGGACCACTTTACTTGGCGATTCAGTCGCTTGTTAGACAAATTGGATTTTATGGATCTGTAATTATGTGACGACTTGCTTGGTACAATGCGTTAAGGAGATGCATAAAAAGCCATTTTGCCAGAGTATGGCTCATATATATGCAACACATGTTGACACCTAACAACGCAGGTGAACAATTCCATGCAAAATAAACGTTCATGAACATTAAACTCTTTCCAACTTGATATAGTGTGGGATTATTGAATTGGAAGACTCTTGGACTGTTTATATAGATACCCGCTGTATGTCGTGTAACCAGAGTCATCTGGGATAGTGTAACCAAAGCTACAGTAAACGAGTCACCTTGGAAGACAAGTTTTGCCGATCGACTGAATGCTTTCATAGGCTAATACGACCCATAGGCTTTCTTTATCACATTCCTTATGAATAACAGCATTTGACAGCTAAACAATAATTACCAAAGGCTGTATGTCCAATAGATGTGGCTTTTTTCTGTAACCACTGTCACTAAAAGGCTTTTATTATTAAAACACGTGTATTCTACAAAGGTAATGGGAGAAGATTTTGATTTAACTAAATACAGATGTTGTTGACAGAGAAATGTACAATTAATACATAGAGTCTCGTGTATTCGACAAATCATGAGAGACGTACGTCGGAATCCCCTCAATACATTTGCAGGAATGCTATGGGCCACGTTATTTCTGCTTTACCAGTCAATGTGTGGATCACTCTTGCAAGATAATCCAGAATTAACGTTCAGAAAGAAACATACACAAATATAGAGATATGTTTTCGACCGAGCCTATGGGACTAGACTGTAATGCCTAAATACATGCACTTCGACGGTAGAGGGTATATGCAACAGACCTTAACGACTTTGGTTGCATCTTTCTTGGGGATAAAAGTGGAAAATGACGACGCCATCTTGCGAGAAATCAGAACTTGTTATATTTCTCTCTCAGCAAGGAGCCATCTACATCCGGCCAATAATTTAGCCATGCTCTGCGAAATGGGGGTTTAATACATCTGCAAAACAGTATCGACCCATGTCATTGGTCGAAACCTTTTGCTTTTGGTCAATTTTATACATGGCCAATAGACATTCTACTTCATGATTCAAGTGCTTGTTAGACAAAATGGATTTTATGGATCTTTAATTATGTAATTACTTGCTTGGTATTATAATTCACAGAGATGCATTAAACTCCCCCTTTTCCCAGAGGGCTGCTCATTTGATTTTATATTTTCAAAATAAAAAATAAATGAGATTAGAGAGATTCTGCTATCAGGAAGATGTTGGTGGGTTTGTAGAATATTTGAGGAACACATTTTTTAACATGAAAATAGAGACAATTCCTCTTTTTGCAACGGCGACAAACACCGATTCCGTGCTACGATTACAGTTACCAACATTTGTAAATAATTTAAACAAATTCTTTGCAGCTTTACATTCAGATATCGATCTATTGATTTAAATCGTTTTACGAATGATCCTTCCCACGAAAGCTTTGCGTGCCGAGGACAGCTAAAGGTGCAATTGCGAACTCTAGATCAAGATCCGACGAGATAGAATACAATGTGCAGCCTTAGCTCAACTGTATCATTTGTATTGTTGGATAATGTGGCTTGAATAGCCCAAACTTTGTATTTTCTCATCGTTGTTGGATACGTATTAGCACATCATATTAATGTATTCAGCGCTCTAACGGCTAATATCGTACACGCATAATTAATATTCATCATCAATAACTTGTTTATGTAATAACTGATTAATTGTAATGTTCATTACGAATCGCTTTGTTTAGGATCCATTAGCAGAGTGCGAAATATTGTTGTTTTGCAAAAATGAGTAAAAACTGTGAAATAAGTATGTAAATGCCGTATCCTCGCGGATATCGATACATGTACGTACAAGTTTTGAATCATACTTAGACCGTTTTTCATTGCTTCCAGTACAGCGTTACCATTATCTTTGATATATCATTCTGCACTCGCTTTCTTTAATTTTAACATGTGGCAAGCTTCATATATCGGTGGAGTGATAAAAAAAAAAGAGTTATCGCGATTATTTCAAACTTTTTTCGTGAAAACGGATATCGAACGGTGGATTACGCTGCATTAACGAGGATTTTTCCGCACAGGTGTACTCTTACAACGATTTCCTATTTTCACAATTGATGCCAGTATCTAATTCAGCCACAGAAGAAAATCATCACGTTTAAACTATCTTTCGTCCAGATCAAGTAAACAGAACCATTATCAAGACAATTCACATTTAAAATGCTATTAAAACATTTGCCTTCCATCTCATCTGAAAACCCATATCCACCAGTATTTATATGTCTGGTTAACATGAAAAGAGATTTTGTTCAGTATTTTGAAATTTAATGTGGATAACATTGACAGTTATTATTGATGGAGAAGGGAGGAATGTAAACCCAAGATCAGAATTCACGTACGTCTATAGTCGGTTTGCTGATTAGGGGTAAATTCACAAAACACTGAACATTCTTATTTCACAGAATGGTAAAACTGTGGTAATGTCCGGGTTATTGTGACGGTAAATACTGGACGGTAACAGAGATCGCAAAATATTATTCGTAAGACTAAATTACTTGTATTTGTTAAAAGAAACGAATTTCTCATAGCAAAGTCCATTTCTGTATTTCTTGATAAAGTGTTTTAAGTTTTACTTCCTATATGTAGTTCAACATTGAAGTCCCCCTCACCAAATTACCGAACAAATATGAAATTTTATGCCTCCTGCTGTTTCTACGCTACTTTTAAACTTTCATAAAGTCCCAGTTTCTCCCATATAATGCTTTATAGAGCATATGTTTATCCTTGATAGGAATTTTGTGGTGCATCAATGTTTTTTAACAATGAAATCAGTATTAAGATAGTGCTCATTTTGTCCTATACGTGAATGCATATATATACCACATCAACTACGATTATCAAAATTACAGTAGCATTTGGTTTTCACTGACTCCTGCCTGTAACTCTTTGGGTCCTCCTGCAGACCACTTTGGAAAATTTTGCGGCAAAAAGAAATTTTTTTTTTTCTTGAAAAGAATTTTCTTCTTTTCCCGGATTATCTGTATTTCAAAGGAATATTTTGCAAATTTGGTACACGAAGTGATGAAGATCTCTGTTTTTAAATGAGCCATGCTCTTTGAAAAGGGGGCTTCGTGCATCTGAGAAAAGTTTCGACCCAGGTCAGCCTGCGTAGTCCACGCAGGCTGACCTGGGTCGAAACTTTTTTGCTATTGGTCAATTTTCTGTACAGCCAAGGACCATTCTACCTCACGATAAAGTCGATTGTTAAAAAAGTGGCTATTATGGATCCACAATTATGTGATTGCTTGATAGGTGTAATGCATAACGGAGATGCATTAATCCCCCTTTTGCCAGAGCGCGCCTCAAATGGAAGTTGAAGGCGCTGCTAAAACATTATACCTGTAACTCTTTCAGCGACAAATATGTAATCTCGACCTCTTTTGACAGCTGAAAATAGAATCCATTGAGACTCAAAGAGATTTTTATATTATAGGATTGACTACGTAAGCACGTTCTGTGCCCTCTGATCTTGATCTTTGGAGTCCGCAAATGTCGATGTTTTCTCATTCGGGGTTGAAAAGGTTAAAAGATTTTTTTCCCATATATAAATGAGCCAGGAACGCATTTGCATTAAGTATCGGCCCAGGTCAGCTTGCGCGGACTGCACAGGCTGACCTGGGCCAAAACTTTTGCTATTGGTCAATTTTCTGCATGTCCAAGGACTCATGATGCTGTCGATTGTTAGACAAAATAAGTTTTATAGATCCATGATCGTGTAATGACTTATTTGGTATAGTGCATCACGCAGATGTATTAAACCCCCTTTTGCCAGAGCACACATCAAATGAATTTACATACCACGTACACTAGGGTGAACCAAATCAGCACAGCTCTTGATTAAACGTCAACACAGACATGAACAGGTTCGTCTGAGCGGATATTGAACGTATAATTATCTACTGACACTTGAATTAAGGAAATTGATAAAAATTGATTATTCCCAAAAGACAATAATCGATAATGAAGAATAAAGTACCTTTGAAAAGGGAGGGAAGATGAGATTTGATGTCATATCAGTCCATATTTCCTCTCCCCTTTTAACCCTTATCCTGCTAAATAAGTTAAATAAAACTTACAAGCCGGTAGTAAAAACCCGAATAATGTTATTTCAAAGTTATAAGGAGTGGAGAAAAATATCTCCTTATCGGACAGTGTGGATTCAAGATCAGACTGCACGTTCTGTGCAGTCTGATCTTGATCTGTACTGTCCTCAAAAGGTCAGTGAGTCGCGCTTAGCAGCTTAAGGGTTGATTAGCGAAGTAGTTTTGCTGTACTATTCAGAAGAAAATCAAAATTCAATACGGCCATGCGTTTTGCATCTCGGGCAGTCGAGTCCGTCAGTATTACGCCATAATCCTAAGCAGACAAATACAAAGAGCATTAGTATTGATCACACGACACACGGATGTAATCAAGCGGTCCTACTTCATTTAAATGGATAATTCCCTCTTTGATTTATTAAGTAAGTTATCGCCCGATCTTCACCAAAGCCATCAAAAAATACAAAATACGAGAGATTTACTAAAGGAGCATTCATGAAACCAGTGCCCTCTCTTATCGTAAAACTGGATCAATAACTTCACATAAGCACTAAAGCATTGTTTTCTATTAAATATCGTGTAATCAAAATCAATACTGAATAAGTGATAAGGTTCAACTGAAAAGATAAATATAGACCAAAATTGTGTACGTCAGTGTTAAGATCGCTAAACGGCGATAGAAGTATTCGAATCACGATTCTCCTTGGCTCAATCGATAAGGGGTTCGAATTGTAAGAAAATTCCCGGTTCGATCTCCACCAGCGATACTAGTGATGTGAGATTGTACTTTGCACGGTGCTGCAGAGCCCATACATACCTGAAAAACCATGAAAGTCATTGGTGATTGTCGTTATAATAAAACTGATTCCCTTTTGAAATCGGTCTAATTATCGCCCACGCTAAAATAGTAGATTCAGGTTTACAAACACTTCTTTCCTTCAAACAAAAAAAGGTAAAATATTTCGTGTTTACACCGTAAATATAACACGTATTTTTAACACTTACTAGCATAAATGTATGTAGTAGCACCATTTTCATCATATCTTTACTGACTCTAAAATGGCTAACGTTCGATGCCATTGGTAACAGAAGTATCATCTACATATGGCATACAGTATTATCAAAGTACACAGAAATTGGAATCTGTTTTGGTCACAACTGATATAAAATGACCTTTCCAAAATGTGCAATAAAGGAACGAAATATTACAGACTGAGTGCTCAGTCCTACAGACGGATAAATTGTAAATCAGTGAAAGTTAATAATTTGTGCGCTTTGCTACTCTCTGCTTCGGTTAAGTTCCGTACTTTTCTAATAAAAGATTTAGATTAGTACATGGCTATGTTAAAAGACTGAATTTTGGGCCAGGTGTTAGGACAGGTGTCAAGTGCCAACATACATTTCTGAAACGTGTCAATAACAGGAAGTGGGTTGACATTTCTTTGAGACGACTTTCAGGACTGCCCATCCTACTACTTCCGATTGCACAAGGGTTGAAATAGTCTGGCAGTTGTAATACATGTATTTATTAGAATAGAAATTTGCTTGGGTGTCGTTTAAAGATAATTTAAACTTAGAACATGAGAAACTATCTACTGCACAATATGCAGAAATCTTTCCAATAAGTTTGACAGTGTAAAGAACAAAATACTTTACTTCTTAGATTTATGCACATAAAGATTTGATACGCAGTCAAAACACCATAGGGAAAATTCCATATACAAAAGTGCCGGATGTAAACACGCCGTTAGCCTTATGAAAAAATGCCATAGTAATAAGTACCATTGAAAAAGGTAGACATGCCAGACGAATTTCTATCAAAAAATTATCTGTATTATATATAAAAGTTTCAACTCTTCACCAAGAGTTTAATTGATCTTATTTCCGGTAAGAGTAATCAGAACTGCTGCTACATTTGTTTCTAAAAGAAGTTTGTTAAGTATATACAATAAAGGATGGAATCATCGGATGCAATTGGAATGGTTGGTTTAGAAATATCTCGATAGCAGAATGACTCGTTAATAGCAAGCAAGTGGGCCATTTTTTTTTTTTTTTTTTATATATACTTCTTGTCAAAAATGGACATGGTTTTCAATCTTTAATCACAATGTTTTCAGTGTTTTTTATCTGAAATTGTTAACTTACATTCTTCCTTCCAAAACGCATATGTATGGTATTATCAATTTTGTCGAAGAAAAAACGACTCCTAAGATGTAAAAAAGCAAGATGCATAAAATTATAGCAAAATTCAAATGTTCACTTTTTCAATCACTTTGCAGTTTTTAAGGGAGCAGTGGCCACCCTTTCTTGACATCTAATTAATCAAAGCTTTGCTAAAGCTCACTGACACTATCTGATTATATTAAAACTTAATGCTCAAAATTTTGCTTATGGCACAATTGCCCACGGTATTTTTCAAAAAAAGGGCTGTTGCATTTCTACCTGCGACATTTAATCATATGACATCTTCAAACATGGTCTTCCTACATATATTCGAATATTTTAATGAGACTAACATTCTCAGCACAAAGACCTGTAGGTTGCTTTTTTAAGCATGCTTGAGTGACAAAGCCTGACTTCATAAAGGACGGAGTGAACAATTAAAAGCATTTTTATTTCTTATTCCCATTTGTACCTACATTTCACTAAATATATATGGAATATTTTTGTGGAGATCAGATTTGCACTTTGCACTTCCAGTATCATAGTTACACGTGTTAAAGATGACTTGAGGTATTCTTTGTCAAGCTGTTGCATTTTAAAGCTATTTCGATCAACTTGACATTGATTTGGAATGCAATAGGTTTTAATCTGTAATAAATGACAGCTCTACATTTTTTAAGAACCCAGAACCGATTTTTATATGTCTGTGTAGTTCCTGGAAAACAAAATTTAATGTTCCCGTTATTCTAAAGAAATCTTACATACTTTGATTCCTGCCATTCCGCACCAACTATGTTATTTATCTATGTTCATACAAGCTATTTTAGACAAACTGATTTGTGCAAGTTATTCAAAAATATTTGATGACAAAGACACTGTTTTGTATATATGACGCGGGAAACGCTGCTAGAGAAGTAATTGCTTATTATAAGCTGTTCTTCATTCTTCATACTTCATGAGAAGCTGTCTTACTCAAGGGCGTAGACTATCGTGGTTTACAGTTAGCCCTTTGGCTGCTAAACGCGACTCACGGACCTTTTGCGGACAGTATAGATAAAGATCAGACTACACAGAAGGTTCAGTTTGATCTTGGATCAAAACTGTCCGATAAGGAGATATTGCTCCACTCCCTATAACTTTGAAATAGCAACATTGAGGTTTTTTTACCATCGGCTTCAAAGTTTCATTCAAGTTGTTTGGCAGGTTGAGGGTTGAAGGAAAGACCGAAGAAACAGAGCAGAAAGCATTCCATGTTCCATCTAGGCAACACTTTTGTTGGCTTAATCGGAAACTATCCCCTGCAGTTTGCTCTATGTTCGTATATGGATTGGTAATCCAGCTTCCCATTGTAAATAGGGATGATTGATTCTAGTCTGCTTTTATTATAGGAGTAAATGTAGTCGATTTTCAAAGACGAACTATTTTGCGTAGTATTTTTCAGCATTGTAGGGATTGGTTTATGCTCTTTTTTGACCATTAATCATTTCAAAGATTTATATTATGGTCCTTTCAATCGACCTTGCTTACAAAAGAGATTCTTACACGAGAAATGTATGCATATTATGTCTGAAATTCGACAGGGCCCCTACTGCATAAATGCTTCTGTTATGTATGAATTTAGTTAAGAGGCAGTTTTCTTTTTCTTTTTTTTAAGAACTTCGTTCAGTTTTAGTTTGATTTACGTGATCACATTGTAGATCGAGTACATTTAACCAAATTTTAGCGTTTTTAAGCAAAACTGTATTATGATCACCCGCCGAAGGCGAGGGGATATGATCTAGTTTTTGCGTTGTCCGTCCGTCCGTACGTCCGTTTGTCCGTTTTTCCATCCGTTCGTCCATCTGACCGGACAGATATCTCCTTAAATCCTTGACGAAATTTGATGATAGTTCATACATGTTTTTTTTTTCTCTTAATGTCATGGAAAAAGGGGACTTTTTTTCGGCGGGGGATATCATGTCAACGAAATTATTTGTTTTTGTCATTTATCGTGTGTTTTATTGATTTTTGATTACCTAAGCATGTGGTACCAGGCATAAGCTATCTTTATGACTCACAGTAAATCATGCGTAAACAGTTTTCAAAAATCTTCTTCGGATCAACTTTTGGAGCGATCGGGTTAGAACTTATTGTGCAGCCTACCTTCTGTCTGAAATATTCACAAGGCCTACAGGCTCTAAACTTTTATTTGTACAATGAAGAATTATCTAGTCATCCTTTAAGATTGGTTCAAAAGTGGTACGCCGTCCGAGTTAGATGTTTTATACTCCTAGACAATATCGGGAAAATTTCAAAAACATTTCGTCTGAAATTACAATGCCTATAGACTTGATATTTCATGTTTTTAACTATCTGGAAAACTTATATCATATTGGAGTTACTTAACCCTTTACCATACGACAAAATTCTAGACTGGTCCAATTTGAAAGCATTTGCAGACGACAAATTAAATGTTGCTAAAATGATATGGTGATTTCTGCTTTTATTAGGGTAGAAAACATTGTGGGAAAAGGAGAAAATGCTGGTTACCAGGATTTTCTCCTTTTCCCGCAAGGTTTTCAAAAGGCTTTTTTCCCAGGGTCGTTCAAAGGTAGCATTGTGCGGTAAATGGTTAAATTGTCTGTTGGAAAGATTCTCTGCAGGGGCAAATAGTTCAAGCCTGGAAGATTAATATAATGTATGTAGCATCTTATATATGTTCAGCAAAGGTTTTCAGATTTTGTCCGTGAGATCGACATTTTGTATACCATGAGATTCAAGAAGCTGATTCATGGACCATATGGTAAACAAAGTTAAAACTACAAGCCCTATAGCTTGTCTGTTCTGTAGCATCAACAAATGCAAGTTGGTTTTTAATAAAGCAGGAGAACAATATAGGGCAATTTCGATCTCTTGTTATTGCTATTATCACTATTTTCTTATTGCACCTTTTCCAAGTTAATCTTTCCGTTAGCGTTTGAGCAATCAAATAGACCCTGTTTATTCGACCAATTTCTATCGAAATGTTTGCTAAAACTATTCAGTAACAACTTCTGTAAATACATTTTTAACGGATTTATATCTCTCGAAGTGTACATTTCCCAGAAATACCTTGTCTCGCAAACAGCTCGCTCGAGATCTCCCAGAGGGTGGAACAGCACAGAGATAGCAATCTATCGCTGCCCTTCCTTCAACAAACACCTTTTTTTACCACCAGGAATCAGGCAGAGTCACTTTAAAAGTGGTGATATTTTGAACTGGGGATATTTCAGTTACCTATTTATACTTTGTTCTTTGTCAATCAGCTTCACCAGGACTGTTCTGAAATGAAGACAATATTTTAGCAAACCCTTTGAATATACCCATGATGAAATGAATATACTTCAAGGAATAAAGAGTGTAAAAATTTGACCCTTGCAGCTCCAAAGACTAAATTTGTTCCTTTTGCAGACGGTGTAAATGAAGCTACGATATGACAGAAGTTCAATCTGATCTTAAATATATAATATCCGCTACAAGATTCTAAAACATGGTATAAACGTTTCAGTATTTGCAGTGAAACTATATTTTTCAGACCTTAGATAGAGGGTAAACACTTTGCCTGGTAGAGCAAAAGATCTAAATATTCTACCAGAACAGACGTTGCAGAGAAAGATAGCGAAAAATATTTATCATCTAGACGTATAGCTCCATTCTATAACCCAGAACATTTTTGAACGCATCGTCATTTCTTCGCTAAAATGTCAAGTTATTTTTAAACCACGTATGCTAGATATAAATTAGTTTCACCGAAAAAAAAAAATCTGCCAAATCGTCTGCACCTGAGATGATTGTGAGTATATTATATCTCTTCTAAGAAAAGGGGATAGTGGGGATACGTTTTAATGAAAGAGGCTTTCCATGTCAAACGGGGTATTCATTTTCATCGAGAAATCGCGTGTACGTGTAGATTGAAACAAGAGTGCGTTTTCTGTTCACTTTTACTGCAATTGTGCTATCTTGCACATTAAGATCAGTTTCTGCAATGGTAACTAATGGTTTAAATATTTTTACTTTCAAACCATTATTTCATGATACCCATAAACCTGGACAAAATCGAATTTCAATGAACAAAATCTATGGGCAAACTCTTCTTTAATAACGTCGTTAAATTACTTTACCGGTTGCGGACTAGCATAGGTGTCGCATTTTTCCTAAGGCTGTATGTGCAAATCAATGGAAGAGTGAGCACACTGAAACAAATGTTCGGATTAATTCTACATTGTAGTTGTAGGAGGCTATATAACGCTGCGATCGATGTTTAAAGCTATGCCCAAGATATCATTATAATTTTCAATCCGCATGTTACAAGCATTAATGAGCCATGCTCTGTGAAAAGGAGTCTTAATGCATCTGCGAAAAGTATCGGACCAGGTCAGCCTGCGCAGGTAGACCCGGGCCGAAATTTTTTCGCCATTGATCAATTTTATGTATGTCCAAGGACCAGTCTAATTAAGTCTAATTAATCTCATGATTAAGTCGGTTGTTAAAAAAAAAGTGTATATTATGCATTTATAAGTATGTGATGGCTTGCGATTTCCTTTACGACTAATTCCAACCACTGTCTGTTCTCAAACATTATCTGTAGATGAAGTAATCCTAATACTCATCATTTGGAGAGGTTTTAGTGATTGTTAGATCTATACCTCTATTCAGAATTTTTAACTCTTTTGCCATCGATAAAGGTGCAACTCGTGTTGAAAAAAATGCTTGAAAACAGTTATCGAACGGTAACCCAGATCAGATCATTTCAGATCATGTCTGGCGTTTTAATTTTTGTATCGATAAAGAACGTTTTTGCAGTCATACTTATTTGCTAATCGATAAAAGACAAAGTCTTGTAGCGATTTTCACCAAAAAAGATTCGCAAAACGTTACCATGCCCTTTTTTTTTTTTTTTTTTAATTTAAATCAAGCAATTAAAAAAAGAGATTATGGTTATTATTTTATTACTGTTGGCCATTGTTATAATGCTCGCATTCCGCCTCCCCGTACCTTTTCAACCAGCCCGGTTGTCCGTTGACTACAGACGCATTCCGAAATACGAGCGAGACACTGGTGTTTAAAAGACAGTAAAAAAGGGAGAGTATCCGAAAACATATTTAAATATTACCCATTTCTCCATGGAATTTCTGTATTAAACTTCATGAAGTTGCAATTTAGTGGCCTATTTTGTCCAAAATATTGTATGCGAGTTAAACACAAAAGACTGATAGGAAATCCGAATAGGTCGTAATGGAACGATAGAAAACCGTTGAAAATAAATGGCCTTAATCTGTCTTCAAAATGGTGATCTCAAAAGGCCTTCGCGTTACCAGTACTTTGTCTGTGCCTTGCATTACCCAGGGTGCGCCGATAACACTCTTCTAGATCACAGTAACCACTTCATGAACGTCTGTTTAGTTACTCTGTTATTTAAAAAAATCGTCCAATCTAAAGCTACGTAAAGTCTTGTAATTGTGGTGTTTTACTCTGATAACCAAAGCAAATATTTTGTCAGGAAACACCGATGGACGCTTTTTCAAATAAATGTCTTTTGGTTTCAAAATACAGAAAAGTTACAAATTTCAGTTTAACTTAATACTTCTACAGTTGACAAAAATCTGCTCAAAATTATATGACAATTATTTATCGCAGTGCATACAAAACGATAAAACATTGTCTGTGTGTCTCTCTCAACCAATACTGTTTTACAACTTAAGGAAACGAATCGTTTGTTTACTTTATCAGTATTTGGCAACCACAGTAAATTTCAATGTAGGAGAAAGGAAAGATCAACGAAGAGAAGTGTATTCTCCACTTTCAATGGCTGATAATTTTGAGAAAGCTGAAGACAAATCAATTTTTATTCAACTTGTTGAGCCCATGTCAGCTCTAATCCTCTTCTTATGCAGTCACTTTTGACTACTAAATTTTTTCATGTTAGCCTAAATGTTATACACCGCCAAAGAATAAGTTTTCATTTCAAGCAAAAATATCAACTGTATATTGTGACCTATCAAAATTCATAATTGATATAATTGCCAGCAGTGAAATACGAGGAAAAGAGCGAGAGGGTTCGCTGAAAGAAAATTATTTCAATATAAACAGCTTTGTTATTTAAAGTTACACATACAGTTTTACAGGGCCAGAGAAGATCTATATACAGATTTGTCTTAGGCATGCTGTTTTAAGGAATCTGGATCCGTAGTCATCACGCATTCTTTTTAAAATTCGTATTCTTATCCTCCAAGATGTTCAAAATTTGAAAGTAACACAACATCTGGTTGGCTAAAAAAATTGTTAAACCAATCAGAAGCTGCGTTACTTTCGAATTTATAAAATCCCAGAGAACAAGACTAAGAACGTTCTTAAGATGGTTGGTGAATACGATACGGACCCAGATTCCCGAATACAGCATGCCTAAGGGCCAATCTGTATTCATTTAGACTATCCGTCGTTTAAAAATGGACTGAATTGATAGTTCAGTATGGTTTATTACTGAGCTGTCGCCGTTACAGAAACTTGGACTTCATCAATACACTTAATTTAGGTTACATCATTTCAAGTAATCATTGAAAGCATTAATTGTTCTAGACTAATTATCAACTTTTTAAATTTCTTGTAATTTCGTGATTTAATGTTCGTTTATTACATTGTACAGAACGTCAATATATGAAATTAAGAAGCTAATTTACCATTTAACCATTGACTTTTTATGATTTTAGATACAGAAGCTTAGATGTAGAAGGATTTTCTGGTGGGATATTTTACAAGCAATCTGCAAAGTCGTCGTTTTAAATCTTTCACGACGAAAGGAAAATTTAGAATGATGTGTTTAGCATCCATTTTAAGCCACGGTGGATTGGATTCAAATTCTCTCTGTCAGCTCACAAAATTAGTTCATCTCCCCCTGCAATAAATCATTTCAAAGAATTCAGAATAGAATGATCATCTTATTTAAAAATCAGTTGCTTGAATAAAATTACTGAATAGTTTTTGAGTCGATATATATAGATATAGATATATCGTCTCCGTGGATTCGCAGTCACCAACATTAACATTTCGGAAGTATTCTCATAATAAATTCTGAGCCTTTTTTGACTTGCTGAAATATTATATGTAAAATGTATTTAGAGCTCTCCTTAAACCAGCATCACAAAACTAAACCTTGTATTTATATATGCATTCACATGACGAAACGGCGTGGAATCATGTGAAATTAGTTAACAACTTGGTATTGTATTGCGCTGAGACGATGTATGTAATGTACGTGTGTCGACAGCTTTTACCTTGAGTACGCTCTACAGGCCTTATTTTCAGTCCGATACTCATGAGACTTTGTCGAATGTTTGTCTGTTTTAAATCTCAGTCGAGTCATGTCGGGTCAAAAACTAAGTTACCGAGTCAAATAAAAAGCCTTCTGCACATTTTAGAGGCCACATTTTGGTCCAATAACAATGAAAAGCTGGTCAGAATGTTTGTCTTGATTATCGCGGAAGAATTGTAATATGAGTGATGTCGGGTCAAAAACCAGGTCATCAGGATAAATCTTTGAAAAACCTTGTGTACACTCTAGAGGCCACAATTTTGGTCCAATACTCATGAAAGTTAGTCAGAATGTTGTCTTGATGATATCTCGAAAGAGTTGTAATAGGGTCAAGTTGGGTCAAAAACTAGAACTGCAGGTCAAATCTAAAAAAAAAAAAAACCTTAAGTACACTCTAGAGGCCACATTTTCTGTCCAGTACTCATGAAAATTGGTCGAAATGTCATAACATCTGAGACAAGTTTGAAAATGGGTTCCGTTGGTCAAAAAGTAGGTCGCTTGGTGAAATCTTTAAAAGAAAGACCATTTTGGAAACTCTGGATGCCATAATTTCCATCCAAAACTCATGAAAGTTGTTCAGAAAGTTTGTCTTGATGATATCTTGATCGAGGTCTAAAGATGGGTCTTATCGGATTAAAAAACTAGGTCACCAGGTCAAATCTTTGAAAAAAACTTTGTGTACACTCTATAATCCACATTTTCAGTCTGATACTCATGAAGGTTTGTCAGAATGTTGGCCTTGATGATATCTCAGACCGGTTTGAAAATATGTCGCGTCGGATCTAAACCGATGTCACAAGGTCAAATTTAAGAAAAACCTTACTCTAGAAGCCACATTTTCTGTCCAATAATCAACGAGTGCAAAAATGGGTCGGTTTGGGTAAAGGAAAACTAGGTCAGCAGATCAAATCTTAGAATAACTTCGTGACTTTCATTTTTTATTCAATACTCATTAACCCTTTCAGCGCCATAGGCGAAAACAGGGACTGTTGCGGACGGCATAGATCAAGATTAGACTGCACAGAACGTGCAGTCTGAACTTTGATCTATGTCCTCCGCTTGTTTGGTCAAGCCTATATGATTAAAGTCTTCCGGAGACTCAGTGGATTGTATTTACAACCATCAAAAGAAGCAAAGTTTGTTTATTTGGCGCCGAAAGTTGATCAGAATGTTTTTTCTTGATGATATCACACACTAGTTGCAAAATGCATCAATTCAGGTAAAAAAAAAAAACAAGGTCACCAGGTCAAATCTTTTAAAAGCCTTGTGAACATTCTTGAGGCCACAATTTTAGTCTGATACTCATGAATGTCGGTCAAAATATTTGCCTTCGTGATATCAAGGATTTGTTTGAAAAGGGGACATGTTGGTTCAAAAAGTAGGTCACTAGGACAAATCCTAGTAAAAGCATGTGTACACTCTCGAGTTAGTCAGATTGTTGGTTTAATAATATCGCGGATA
Organism: Tridacna gigas; assembly: GCA_945859785.2. Taxonomy (NCBI): domain Eukaryota; kingdom Metazoa; phylum Mollusca; class Bivalvia; order Cardiida; family Cardiidae; genus Tridacna; species Tridacna gigas. The sequence goes on along the minus strand of OX244030.2, from coordinate 40,802,160 downwards.
TAGGTTTGAAAATGGGTCACATATGGTAAAAAATTAGGTAAATGGAACAATTCTTAGGAAAACCTTGTGTACACCCTTGAGGCAACATTTTCAGTCCGAAACTCATGAAACTGGTCAGAATGTATATAACGAGTCTGAAAATGGGCTATGTTGAGTTAATAAATAAGTCAATGAGACAGCTTCTAAAAAAAGCTTGTGTTCACCCTAAAGGCCATATTTTCAGGCCAGTACTCATGCACGATTGTTAGAACGTTTTTTTTTTTTAATATCTTGGAGGAGATTGGAAGTGGGTCGTATTTGGTCAAAAGGCTCAGGCGAGCGACTTCAGGGCCATCATAGCCATCTTGTTTCAGCACTTTCTTGTCTTCCTTTACCGGTTATGTATCCAAGCAATCATTAACTTTTACATTGAAATTCCTACTGCTTCAATTTTGCTCTTTGCGCAAAGACCATTTCAGCACCGACTTTTTAAATGAGCTTTGATGCCCCAATTTGTCCGACTTTGCTTCTAGAAACTCGACGGAGCGTGGTTTACTGCAAATTTATATCGCTGTGAGCCATGCAGTTTACCCTTAAGCTGCTAATCGCGTCTCACTGACCTTTTACGAACAGCGTAGATCAAGATCAGACTGCACAGAACGTGCAATCTGATCTTGGATCTACACTGTCTGATTAAACGATATCGTTCCACCAGAAATACCTTTGAAATAGGAAAATTTGGGTTTTTACCATCGGTTTGAAAGTTTCATTTCTTTTATTTAGCAGGATAAGGATTAATATTCCCAAATGTCCCATACGAAAGCCTAACCTAATTATCTGATAAAATTTCGTTCCCGCCATCGGTTTATGGGCTGACAATGTAAGGTAACCCGTATCATTTGTGACTTTTTCGTTTCAAAATGGACTGAAATTCTAGTCTGAAACAAAGTTCCTTCTCCGCGTGAAATACGTGAAAACATGTAACTATCAAACTAATGCTCATGGTAGTGGTGAAACGGTTTACCGATTAACCGATTAACCGCGGTCTATTCAAAGAAAAAAACCGAAACCGGTTCGAATTTCACCGTATCGGTATTTCTGCAATATGTCAACTTCTCTTAATTGCATCAGAAAGTCCGGTTTTCCCAAAAATTCTGTCAGAAATCGATCGTTTTTCAACTTACAGTTCTAAAGATTTCCAAAAGCGAAAGTTGTTTATTTTTTTCCACAGACGGTGTCACCGGTGTTTAGGTAAAACTATGACCACATAAAATTCACGACACAAACTCCAAATAACTGTCGAGCTTTAATGCTTTTGGATCAACGGAGTTTGTATGTTATTCATTTCTTATAACTTTGCTTACACTTATTTTTGCGTTTTCCGGTACTTAAGCGGCAAAGTATTAGTGTTAGTACAGTAAGCAACTGAGTAAGTTAGTGCATCGCACTGTCTACTCTGTTGAGCTCCCGAAGTTCGGTATAGTAGCGGTGGTTTTTATATAAACAAGTACGCTCTTGAAGGAAAAAAAAAAAAAAAAATGGCAGACGAAAATCGTCAAGATAGCGAGTGTTAAAGACTAGTCAATTTCAGTTTGTTTTTATTTGTTCATGCAAAAGAATTGCTTTTTAGTTCATTATCTTGAAAGAATGGAAGAGTTCCAAGCACATGTACTAGTTTTCTTTATCACCTTTTGAGCATATGCTACCCTAACAGTGACTACAAGTGGTCAGATATGCTAAATGTCAGCATATACAGCATATTGCAATACGTATTGCAATACGGGTCAGCCGTATTGCAATATATTGCAATACGCTTTTTACCGTATTGTTTCACCCCTAGCTCATGGTATTTAAAGGTGTCATGAATCATTTATTATCGTTCGAATCCTGTTTTAAAAGATTTCTGAAATATATTAGAGATGTGTGGGTAACATCCATGAATCTTTAATGGCTTCTAAAGGTTTCAATCGATATATAATCTCACACATATTTAGGTATTTTGCAGTGAAAATTATTTAAATTTACAAATGAGTTACAGGTAAAGCTTTAAATGTTTAACAGTAGTTGTTTGGATGCTGTCAGCATGCTACAAGGAAATTACTTACAACCTTTGTTTTATAAACTAGTAACTTCAGAGAACATTATACAATTTAGCAGTGTTCTGTGAAAAGGAGGCTTAATATATCTGCAAAAAGTATCGACCTATGTCAGCCCGTGCATTCCACGGAGGCTGACATGGGCGAAACTTGTTGCTATCTTTAAATTTTCTGCATGTGAAAGGACCAGTCTAACCTCCAGATTTAGTCAATTGTTAGACAAAATGGATTTTATGGATCCATCATTATGTGATGAATTGCTTGATATCCTGCATCACGTAGATGCATTTAGCCCCCTTTTTCATACAGCATTACTCATTTACCTTTGACGGATGTACTTTAACGGCGATAGTGTGTCAGCTAGCAAGCTTTAAAACAGTAGGACTTTAAATAGAGAAGGTATGAAATCTGTAATTTAGATAATCTTATAAATAAAACAAAATAACAAAAACAGTAAATTATATGTAGATTCCAGAACATGCGTATACAAATACTTTGAATTCTTTAACACCCCTGCCGAGGTAATTTTAAGTTTGTTTATGTACAAGTGACACAGTATCAACGTTTAAGTATACTATTTAACACATTATAGATATACCACAAAGATTTGACAGATAGGTCTACGTAAATAGGTAGAACAGGTATTCGTTAAAGGCCCTATAGCTGCCAAAAAAGAAAAACAATGCGGGTCTTAAAATTCATTTAAATTTAAATCATACCATTTAAAAGTATGTAAATTATTGTGAAGATGACAATCTGTTTTTGTAAGGTCGGTCGGTCCATGTGTTAGTCGCTGGCAGAAAAAAAATGAATCTAAAACTAGGTTAAAAGTTGCCAGGTCGCTCTTTCGTTTGTTTACTTTTACCCTTTTAATTCTATTTTTTTCTACAACGACTATTTCTTGGACCGGCCATACAGTAACAAGATTGTCATCTTCACAATAATTTCCATACTTTTAAGTGGCGTGATTTAAATTTAAATGCATTGTACCACCCACATTGCTTACTTTTGATCATTTAAATAAACCATGCAAGAATAGGACTTAATTCTATTACTTTAAATATTTTACTTAATCATTCTGACTTAACTATAATAGGCTTCTGCTTCAGAATTAAAATCTCGAAGTTTGCAACGCATCATATGTTTTACACCCCTTCACTGTGAACGAGTCAAGTCTTTAAAGTGCATTTGTGTCTCAGTGTTTGTGTACGTCAATAGTAAAAAGTAAAAGGTAGTTTTATGTCTCAGCCAGGTATAAAAACAACATGCTTTTATAGGAATATTTAATAGCTCGCATTCTTCACTAATATGCACCTGAGCACGCCAAATTACATCAGACCTATCAAAAGGCTATTTAAAAAAATCGATTCTCATATTATTCTTGTAAATAACTCAACTCATTACTTCCTGAAATGAATTTGTAATAGACGACGTATATAAATAAGAGTTGATGTTTTACTGCCTGAAATCAGGTGAATGTACTGTGGCAAAAGGAAAATTTGTTCGCCAGGAATAATTTTACTCATTTAGACAATGCCGTAAAAATTGAAATATTGCGAGACACCAATAAATGCGCCTGAAAGAGGCTATGTGTAGCCTCGGTGCCAGTAATGAGTTAAGCAACTGTCTTCGATTTTATCCACGCAAATACACAAGATGAAGTTTATTTTGCGCAGAGATACACATAATCAGAACACAAGCTTGACTAACAAAGAGTTAAGGATATCTCAGAAAAATATACCGTCAATGTTCTTTGTGCATTTTCTTATATATATATATATATATATATATAAGAAAATATATATATATATAAAGTAAGTAATTAAAACATTTTATGCATTTCCCAAACGTTTACAGAGAAGCCTTACGGACTGTTAGGGATCATCGCCGAAGACCACTTTAGTTCACCTCGAAATTCGTAGATGATGCTTATATCTTTGTTTGGTTTGAACATTAGTTAGGTTGTTTATATACATGTACTTTGAGTCATTCTATCCTATCTAGTAATGCCGAAGCCCTTCGATTCAGTAAGTTCCTTCCTCATACAGTAAATTACAAAACAATGTTAATTTCGGAGTATGAACATTATGACTTAAAGACAGATAATAGATTTGCAACGTAGTTCATGAAAGACAAAATAATAACACCAGCACAATCATTTCATAATGACTTTAGAAACTTGCAAACAATATAATTGAGGTGCAGATTAAATGGGTCGTGCAAAATTTATTTTACGAACATTAATGACAAGAACAGGAATGATGTGAAATGATTATTAGGAACAAAATCGTCCATGCAGATACACAATTGATCTGTCAGAATGCTATCGTTGCGACCAGGAAACGTTGAATGCGAGCAATATGCTCAGCACAACACTGTCACCGGCAAAGGCGACAAACGGCGTAGATTCTCTAAGTTTGCAGTGAAAATGAATCATACACATAAACACTGAAACCATTTTAGTCAGATGAAGTAAGGATTATTTACATAATAAGAGCTAATCTGCTTAATCTGATTGTGTAGATATGAACATAAGTATCGTTAGCACGTGGTAGACATATTGTTGATGTCTTGTTTTGCTTCGGTCATACCGAAATGCAAATTTATTTCATGCTTTTCGGTAAGTTGTCGGTACATAATGGTGGATTATGGTTTGATAATTTCACCGTTTCGACCAGAGAATTTACCGATTGATAAACTCACTGGTAGATATACTGAAAGCTCCCCTGTACTTCGCAAATCCCAACAAAAAAGGGGTTGGAAGCATAAAATATTTTTTTTTTTTGGTGAAAGATCAAAATTTATTTCATCTCGTGAACATAATACAGTAGTATTGCCGATGGTGTTCACTCGATGAATTAATTTCGATCTTCCACCGTCAAAAAGAAAAATCCTCCATATAAACTACCAACTTAACGGAGGAAAATCTGGTCGCAAATCTGCGAAGGGTTACTACCAGTTAGTCGCAGCAAAGTGCAAATGACACAAGCTCTCCTGGACAAGATATTTTGTCCTCGTTGACGCATTTCGGTTTCTGAAGTAGTCAGGATTTCCACCTTTCGCATAAATCATCCTTTCTCAGAATTTCGAAAGTTCAGGTTGCTACAAGAATTTTTTTTTTACGATGATAAATATTACAACTGATTTCCAATTTTTTAATGGACAACCGAATCATGACGTAGACTGCCCGTAGACATGCAGAAAATTGGCCATTAGCAAAACGTTTCGATTCAGGTCAGCCTCTGCGGACTGCACACGCGGACCGCGCTCGATATATTTAGCGGATGTATTTAACCCCCTTTTCACAGAGCAAGGCTTAATTTATTTCGATGTGTGGTGAATTAAACGGATTAATAAGCACCATATAGATTGGATATAGACAATCCGTCACATTTGACGGAACAACCACTGGAACTATTGCTATCATTGCTGTGTATCTACAAACCTATTTCTTCTGCTTTATATTTGAAACATCTAAGTATTTATGCTAGTTTCAGATGTCGAATGTAATAAGCAAATGCCAAAGAAGATGCATAACCGTCTAATCATTTTACATAACAAAAAGGAAATGGTACAACGCGCTCCATATGATACAGAGACACCTGAAAGCAACAACGATAATTTAGGACGCTACAAGTGATTTTCTTTCAAAATATATAAATTCGACCTTCTCCAATGGCTGAAAGTACAATCCACTGCGACTTAGGTTTTTGTCTCTCAGACTAGACTAAACAAATCAGATTGCAGGCTCTGTGCAGTCTGGTCCTATGGCGCTGAAACGGTTGATATAAGTATAATTCACAAGTTGTGCAGAAAGCGGAGAGTCTCAAAATTAGGAAAATGGGAGGAGGGAGGGGTCCTTCCTTATGTATAAACTCGAATAAAATTCGTCGGCAATGAAGTGATGGAACCGTCACCAGAAGGGATGCCGTTTGCATAGTCAAAACTGCACTTACCCTTCTTAGTATGGCCTACTTTATAATAAGAAGCCCTTTGGTGCATCGGAAGTCTACAAAGTCCAATACCATGTTCCCCAATGATATGAATCAACTAGTTGCATCACTCAAATTGCTGCGGAAATTCACTAATATCTAGCTTGTGCTCATAGAAACAGTATTAAATATCGAAAATCATTATTTTGATCTCTCGTCCTTTGATCGGTAGAATAAATAAAGAGACAATAAACCACAGTGTATAGTACTGTGCTTGATAATAAAATATAAATAGTTTTCTCTATCGTAATGCTAAGGACTAAAGGCACATATCATCTCCTTATTACCAATTTCATGCTCGTTAAAAATATGTTGAGAAACAATGATGATTTTCTGACGCCCATTTGAGATAAGTCTGGAGAACCGAACTGTAGATGCGCTTTATGATACTAGGCAGTTTGGTGCAACAAATCTCTGTTGGTAATGTGATAGGGTTGTAATGCGCCTGTATTAGAAATATAACCTCCCACAGGTATGTATCATAGAGCTATATATTCATTGTAATAGTCCAGATGGTAATAAAACCTGAGTACTTTCCTCTTAACTCTTATAATATGACGTTTATTCTAGGAAGAGCGCGTTCTAAAATAAAAGGGTTGTGATTGTTTAGCCTTTTCTCACTTTTAAGCCCTGGTTTGTCTTATTTTGGGCTATTTTATTTTCACTTCGTGCTTTATAAAAATCTCGCCGTATAAAATAAAATGTGTTCGCGTGCGTTAGCGAGAATTAATTGTATCTTTTCGAATTTTCACTTGTTTCCGTCTAAAACACGACTATGATCGCTCAAATTAGCACGAAAGAAAAAGTTGGTTATGACTAACATACTCCCTGTTTTGTAGTATTCGACTTCAATAGCCTTAATATAGTCACATATTGTTTCTTTTTGACGGAAACACGGATGTATTTACAAGTTAAGTATGAATATGATAAAGATAAGAAACCACACAAAAAAGAGTTTTATACTGTTGCCTTTCATTTCTTCTTGTACTGAAATATTGGGAGGTCATTAGAAGTGCTTAATCTACTGACAATATCAAACCGATAGAAATATGCAGCCCTTTGAAACTTAAATGGACGGTTTATTAAACACTGAAGTACAGAATTCCAAAATTAATGAGTAGTGCTCTGTTTTATGTATCCCTATTATACGTTATACCAAACACGTCGTCGTATGTGGATCCCCTTTGTTGAAAATATGCTAAATCATGAGGGAAAATGGTCTTTTTACATGCAGATAATTAACCCACAACAAAAAGTTTGGACTGCACAGGCTGACTTGAGTTGAAACTTTTTGCAGATATATTAAACCGCCTTTACGTCGAGCATAGTTAATTAATGTTTTTAAAAAAGCATTTTACGTCAGGAAAGACCGATGAAAAGACTCAAAGTATTCCAGTTCCTTTGCTGTTTTCACTACAGCATTTCAAAATAATTCAAATAGCGTATAACTATGATATAACTTCACGTTCTGTCCTGTCTGATATTGGTCAACGTAGTCTTCAACTGCATCTGGTGTTGTCTTCGGCAGCCCAGGGTGTAGATTGATTTAACTCTTTATGAGGAGACAAGGCTTAGATTTTTTTATTGCTAGTGCAGACGACACAAATTATTTAAATATGAGATTTGCCTTTGAAATTTTGAAAAACATTGTGGGGGAAAAGGAGAACATATCGGTTATCGTGCTGTCTTTCCAATCAAGGTTTTCATCATTCTTCTTCAAGATTGCCAGTAAACACGATCGTTTGATTACAGGTAAAATGTATGTACAAAACTGTATGGGAAATAAGAGTAATTTATAACAGGTTTCAGGCGAGATGCTTTCAAACTTTGCAAAAACTACACAAAAATTTGTCAGACTTAAGCAGCCGCACGTGCACTTTAAAACCACCTTCATTATTTAACTCTTTACCAAAACGACAAAAATTTTAGCCTGTGAAAATAATTAACAGACGACAAAATGAATGTGATTGAAGAATTGAAATTTGTTTTGGGAAGGGTGGAAAACATTGGGGAAAAAGGAGAAAATGCTGGTAATCAGCATTTTCCTCTGTTTCCTACGGAATCCTGTTTCCGCCATCCACTTTTCGACCTACGAGGAACTCGAAAAGTAGAAATTAGGCACACTAATTTCCACTTTTCTAGCAAAAAAGTTACCTCGAAAAGTCGAAAAGTTGACGTTTTTGACCTGACAATTGTCAAAAAACTTTCGACTTTTCGACCTCACTTTTGTCTAGAAAAGTAGAAATTAGGAAGTACTAACTTCAACTTTTCGCGTTAAACTGCTAGGTCGAAAAGTATGAAAGTGGAAGTTTTTCACATGACAATTGTCAATAAAACTTCCACTTTTCGACCTAGAAAAGTCGAAAAGTCGAAACGCTGAAAAGTCGAAAAGTCGAAATTAGCCGATTAAAACTTCCACTTTTCTAGTTAGGACTGATTATCACGGGATGTTTGTTTATCAGCACCGAATAATGTTAGAGCCGGTGTAGGGGTAAAAATTCCTGTGTCACCGGTCCCGCGGGGTAGAGGTTAAATGTACACCGAATAAGTCTGTACACCGAATAAGTCTGATGTCAGTCATAATACGGCAACGCCCTAATTTTCATTTTACCGTAACTCTGCCCCATTCGGCAGCCCTTTAAACCCGCCCTTATCGCATTGCTACGGTGCCTAGACATAAACATACAAATTGACGGAAAAGATAACAGACAGACGGACACATTGACAGACGGACAGAAATGGGTAAACTGATATGCTCCCTATTATATGGTGTGGGAGCATACAGTGCTGGGCAACACGAATTGTAAAAGGTCCGTAGTATAACTGGCATTCTATTCAACAAGAGGACCATGATGGTCCTAAATCGCTCACCTGAAATGCAACTCAGCTGTCATTGTTATGGCCACTTGCCTCTTGATTTTTGCTGGAATGTTTTAGTTTTGAAAATGATTCATCCATATGACAATACCAACAATCAGAGCAGGTAAGAAAATGATAGTCGAAATTATAGGCCCTAGAGTGTAAACAATGGAATTGTCATCAAGATCCCCTATTTTGATGCTTTTAGCTTGTCCCCATTTTGATCAGATTTGTCCTTAGGTCATTATGAACATCCAGGGAAATTTTGAGTATGCCTGAGCCAGAATTGTGGTTGCTGAGTGTGTTCATGTTCATGTTCACAACCTTACAAACATTCTGGGCGATGGATCAAGATTATGCTCGAATTATGATACTTATATAATAAACAGTGGAATTTTGGCGACGCATATTCAAGGATACATAAAAGCTAACCATGAGTATGTTATGCTCAGGTGAGCTGATAATGGGTTTTCAGACAGAATCACATGCCAAATGTATGTTGTGGGCCATACAATATGGAACAGGAGGATTCCAAGAATACACCCTTTACATATTTGATCCCACATTGTGACTACAAACGACTTTTTGTGATTCCAAGGAAGAAATTTGGTAAATACTATTAGCAAACAAGAGCCGTCAAGTGGTTGTTGAGAAATCGCTTCGGACGGACAGACAGACAGACGAAGTGGCGACTATAGGCTCGCCCTTACGGGAGCATAACTATCCACCAATCCATGCTGAATATGAAAGTTCTAGGGTTAATGTTTGGATGAAAGAAGATTTTAAAATATCTTTTATTTGGATGTGGAAACTGGGATCCAACAATAAAGCACTTATTTTTTTCCTAAGGTCACAATTCGATGTACTTTGGTAGAGTGCTACTGTTGCCAATTAAGTTGTAGGCTTTGTGTTTGGGTTGATTTTTTTTTTTTTTCAGCAGTTGACATGGAAACCAGAGTTGTTCATGAATTCCAATTTGTCAAAGGCCAATACAGCTGATCTTGCTTAGCTAAGCGACTACGTTTATTAAGCCAACACTTTTATTAAGCGATAGGAATTCCAATGTCTCTGTTGAAATATATAATACTAGCTGGAATTGAATGCCCCATGGATTAAAGCCTTTATGTTGAGCTAAGTCCTATGTTGTTAGTACTTATTACAATCGTCTTAGTGAGAGTATTGTAATGAGTATTACCAACAAAGGCTTTTCTTGAAAGTAAGGTATTATTTGAGTGCAAGAAATTTTGAAGATTTCCTTCTTTATCTCTATGTGAAATCCGAGACCCCACAACATAGGGCCAATTTTTAACACCAGGGCCATAATTTGAAGTATTTTGGTAGAGGGTCACTACATGATACTACATGCCATATATGAAAGCTCTAGCCCTTACGGTTTGGGACAAGAAGATTTTTAAAGATTTCCTTCTTTATCTCCATGTGAAATCCGAGAACCCACAACATAGGGCCAATTTCCACACTAGCGCCATTATTTGAAGTATTTCGGTAGAGGGCCACTAGATGATACTACATGCCATATATGAGAGCTCTAGCCCTTACGGTTTGGGACAAGATGATTTTTAAAGATTTCCTTCTTTATCTCTATGTAAAATCCGAGAACCCACAGCATAGGGCCATTTTCAACACTAGGGCCATAATTTGAAGTATTTTGGTAGAGGGCCACTAGATGATGCTACATGCCAAATATGAAAGCTCTAGCCCTTACGGTTTGGGACAAGAAGATTTTTCAAGATTTCCTTCTCTATCTCTATGTAAAATCCGAGAACCCACAACATAGGGCCAATTTTTAACAACAGCGCCATAATTTGAAGTATTTTGGTAGAAGGTCACTAGATGATATTACATGCCATATATGAGAGCTCTAGCCCTTACGGTTTGGATAAGAAGATTTTTAAAGATTTCCCTCTTTATCTCTATGTGAAATCCGAGAACCCACAACATAGGGGCAATTTCATCAACAGCCCCATAATTTGAAGTATTTTGGTAGAGGGCTACTAGATGATGCTACATGCCAAATATGAAAGCTCTAGCCCTTACGATTTGGGACAAGAAGATTTTTAAACTTTTTTCTCTCGGTTGCCATGGCAACCAGAGTTCTTCATGGAATTCAAATCTTTGAAGTATTCTGAAAGTGCATCACCTAAGGATCATTTCTGTGAAGTTTCACTGAAATCTGTTGGGCGGTTTCAGAGGAGAAGATTTTTTAAGTAATTGTTCACGGACGGACGGACGGACGGACACACGGACGGACGGACGGACGCCGGGCAACGATCGATCACAATAGCTCACCCTGAGCACTATGTGCTCAGGTGAGCTAAAAAGCCTTGACCAGAGCTCCAGGAAAGAAAGGGGAAGATTTCATAGGAATGTAATTAAATTATTTTCCATGTAAACCTATACTGTTGGCACTCTTTCCTTTTGAATACTGGTGAAAATTGTTCATCGACTACAGATCGTATTGTATTTTTTTTACGCTCGTACTGGGTTGTGAGCAAATCTGGGTGACTATGAAGATTTCCACGTCGCTCGGTCGTGAATCTGTCGAGAAATGATCGAGGATTGAGTGTCCAGGACAGACTATATCGTTTAGATCGAATGTAGATCGTCTTGATTGCAAGTATGTTGTAACTCTTACGTTCGGGGTTGAGTCTTGGTCGGGTGAGATTGAGTCTTTGTCGGTTGACGCAAGTTGATCGCATGTGCAGCGTATTTAGAACGTGCATTGTCGTAGGTATTTTAAAGCGTATACATCGACGGTCAATCGAGAAATGGTCGAAAACTAAAAGCGTACACAGAGGAATTTTGGGAAGATCGCAAGGATTTGGCCTGCGACCTTGGGGAGACAAACCTACGACCATAGGGAACAGACTTAAACGGTGTACACATTATAAAATGTATTAAAATCAAATATATTTGATACTATGGACCCTGATTAGTCTTTAAGGGATCAGACTTAAACGGTGTACACATTATTAAATGTATTGAAATTAAAAATAACTGATACAGTGGTGGACGTGGTTTAAAAGTGTTTAAAACATTTAGAAAGCTGTAAGTATAGACCCCGATCAGTCTCTAGCCATCAGACTTAAACGGTGTACGTGGTTTAACAGTGTTTAAAACATGCAGTAAGCTGTAAGTATAGACCTCGATCAGTCTCCTAGCCATCAGACTTAAACGGTGTACGTGGTTTAAAAGTGTTTAAAACATGTAGAAAGCTGTAAGTATAGACCCCGATCAGTCTCCTACATAACAGACTTAAACGGTGTACAAATTGATTCAGATTAGTCGTGGATTAATTATATGTGACCCGTCTCGCGAAAAGGTGCCTTTTGAGCAGTCCGTTAAACCATTTTTTTTTAATAGGGATCTTATCCAATTCGGATTTACTTTGAGAAAACCTGCTGTAGGCGAAAAGTTTCAACATGGGTAGCCTGCACAATTCCTGCAGTCTGACCAGATCGAGATGGTCCCTTTTCATGTCACGAGTCGCATATCATGAATTGATACTACTAGACATTACTCTACCGAAATACCTACGCGGCAGATCTGGGGAGGTCATATTGATGTTAATGTAACAATGGGGGAAATATCGAGTTCCGAGGACAGAAATCCATAATCGACTCCGATCAGCATCATAGATAGGCCTACATCGACAATTTTATTAACCTCGCAAAGATTATGAAGGATCCCGCTGCCCACGCCAAACCAGTGTTCGAACCAGCGACCCAAATGTTGACAACTCACACAATTTAAACCATTACCACACGATTCCTGGTTTTGACACCTTTGCAAAATATTATTTAGGAAAACATTGTTAGAAAAGGAGAAATAGCTTTTTACAATCTATTTCTCTTTTCTCACAATGTTTTCTGCTCTATATTACACTTAGATTTCAATACACACTTTGAAATGTCGTCTGCAATTTCTTTAAATTTGGGCAGTCTTTTATTTTTTGTCATCTCGTAATGGGTTAAACGTGGTTTGAAAATGTCAAATTGGGCGCCTGCTTAATGCACAGTTCCTGACTAGATTTGTGTAACTATAAACTCCGCCCATAGGCGGTATCGGATAAAAATAGACATCAGACTTAAACGGTGTACAGACTTATTAGGTGGACGTTTAACTTTTACCGGTCCCGCGGAAAATTTATCCTACGAAAAATTAGTCCTAACTAGAAAAGTGGAAGTTTTAATCGGCTAATTTCGACTTTTCGACTTTTCAACTTTTCGACTTTTCTAGGTCGAAAAGTGGAAGTTTTATTGACAACTGTCATGTGAAAAACTTCCACTTTTCTACTTTTCGACCTAGTAGTTTAACGCGAAAAGTTGAAGTTAGTACTTCCTAATTTCTACTTTTCTAGACAAAAGTGAGGTCGAAAAGTCGAAAGTTTTTTGACAATTGTCAGGTCAAAAACTTCAACTTTTCGACTTTTCGAGGTAACTTTTTTGCTAGAAAAGTGGAAGTTAGTGTGCCTAATTTCTACTTTTCGAGTTCCTCGTAGGTCGAAAAGTGGATGGCGGAAACAGGATTCCGTAGTTTCCACAATCTTTCCAAAAGGCTTCTTTCTCAAGGTCGTTAAAAGTCGGGATTGTGTGGTAAAGGCTTAATATGACCAAGAAGTCGCTACTTTGGAAAATTATCTTATCCCCCTTTTCCTAGTGTCTAGCTGTCTGTATATGTACCAACATGTTTATCTGTCTGAGTCAAAATAGTTGTACAACAAGAACTTAACCCTTTACCAGCCGACAAAAATTCAGGCTTCTCCAAGGTAAATGAGTCATGCTCTTGCAAAAGGGGATTTAATGCATCTCCGTGATGCATGATACCAAGCAATTCATCACATAATTGGAGACCATAAAATCCATTATGTTTAATTATGTCGTAAGGTAGACTGGTCCTTTGATATACAGAAAAATGACCAATAGCGAAAAGTTTCGGTCCAGATCAGCCTGCGCAGAGTCGATACTTTTCACAGAGCAAATGTATTTCAAAACTACAAAATGGACGAAGAGGGGATAAAAGGGGATAGAAAACATTAGCATTTTCTCCGTTTCTCTGACTGTTTCCAAAAGCCTCATCCGTCAGGATCGTTAAAATTCGGGATTGTGTGATAAAAGGTTAAGTGCGGTTATTGGTGATTTGGGCTCACCTGTAATTTATCATTTTCAAGAGGTGATACTGTTCCCATTAACATAGCTTCAAGTGTCAGTAGCTCAGTGACATAATACGTACCTTTTACACAAGGAAGGAAGGAACTGACATCTACTCATTGTGAGCATTTCTTTAGTCTGGTACCTCGCCGTACTTTAAAAGTACATCAGGCAAAGCTCAATAATGGCGGCCCCCGTTGGTAATTATCAGAAGTAACGAGATATTCACGTTATCAAATCGGACTGTAACCTGAATTCAAAACAGATTGGTTCCTATAAAGTTATGGCAGTGAGGGTTTTTTTTTTAATGACCGTTCTTATTAAGCGAGAATATCTACATATTGGAAATACTTTGAGTATCCGAAATGTCAATGGACCTATGTAATGTGCGAAAAAGGGGCTACTTTTCAAAATGATTCATATTCAAATATATTGAAGAGTATCAAAGATTTATATGAGCCTTGCTCTGTAAAAAAGGGGGCTTAATGCATTTGCGAAAAGTTTCAATCCAGGCAGGCTGACCTGGGCCGAAACTTTTCGCTATCGGTCAATTTTTTGTTTGTCAAAGGACCAGTCTACCTTATGATACAGTCGGTTGTAACGGAAAACGGATTTTATGGATCCATAATTATGTGATGACTTGCTTGGTATCATGCATCACGGAGATGCATTAAGCCCCCTTTTGCCAGAGCATGGCTTATATATAGTTGTGAATTTGGAAAAGCGTCGATGTATATCATAAAAACCTACAGGATTCGTTCGACGTTACCTGGAATCATAATGTTTAGTTCTTTGTGGTCTCTTCCTTTTTTCACTTCAAATCGGTAGACACATTGGATGAAACAAGGGGTGAACGAAGTATTAACAATCCAATATATCTTGTAAAAACGTATAATAATAAACTCGGAACAAGTGTATCTCATCCCGTGTTTTAAGTTCCTATACGCATCATGCTTTATCATAAAACGCAAGTTTTCTTCCACTTAATCTTGCATCTACTTTAGTTTTATGAGATTCTACCCAGAAATAGCTTTTCGTTTCAACCTTTTCGCCGCTGACTAAATTAATTTGACATCTTTTACGATCTATGAGTAGATTTTTCTTTTGCAGTTGCAGATAATTTTGGCAAAGTTTAGTATCACATAGCGGACGGTGTAGATTCAAGATCAGACTGTACGTAATGTGCAATCTGATCTTGATCTACGCCGTACGCAAAAGTAATTTCGGTCGGGACTGGCAGTGAAAGAGTTAATGATGAATCATGGCTACGGTGCATCTAATAATGGTAGATTCGAACTAAATCGATATACTACTATACGATTCCGATGGATGCATTGGTCGCGTTCAGTGACACATCTTAACTCTTAGGCTGCTGAGCGCAACCTAAGGACCTTTTGTGGACAGTGTAGATCATAGCTCAGACTGCACAGAGCATGCAGTCTGATCTTTGATTTACACTGTCCGATAAGGAAAAATTTTCCCCAAGAAATACCTTTGAAATAAAATTTTGGTTTATACTATCGGCTTGAAAGTTTCATTTAACCTATTCAGCAGATGTCTTCGGGAAGCAAAATGATTTGAAAACATTCTTATAAAATATGAATAATCAACATGTATCAGCGTTAAATACTCATTACATCATTGCAACAAAGGAAGAAATTGCTCGTTAAGTGTTCCAAATTTCTCTGCCTTGATAGAAAATGTCACTTGTAGGTTTTCCCATTCACATGTCCATTTGACGGTAAAAAAGAATATGATGATCTCCACTCATAAAGTATTTTCTCAAATTCTTGTTGAAACTAGCAATATTACCAGATACAGTTTCTCTGTTTTATATAAAGGACTTCCAGGGTAGATCAAGTCTGAGTAATACCTACATATTCGTTCTTTTACAGCAGTTGCCTGTGACATTATAATTTCGAACAATCACTACATGACATTTGACATGCACCTCCCGACCAATTTTAATTTGGTTTCATAATAAATTCTAGTTTTACTTTCTTTAATTGTCGTTGTAACATCTTGGTGATCTTTAGCGTGGCGTGTCTGAAGCAGCACCAAGAAGTCTGTAACGCACTTTGCAAATAAACAGATTGTGCAAGTTTTAGAAAATGCCGTGCATAGTCCTGCTTATGGAAACGAATAGCATTTGATGCCCTGGCTGCGGCGTCATGATAGAAATTAAATCTAACACCGTGGTAAAAACAAGCGCGGTATATCAAAACAAATGAAATAACTTAGTTGAATCTACGTTAAATACTTCCGTAAACATGAAAAAACTGCATTTCCAGATGTCCAGAAATTAAATCTAACACCGCGGTAAAAACTAAGCCAATTTGATTTCGGATACAAATACAAGCGCGGTATATAAAAAAAAATGAAATAACTTAGTTCAATCTACGTTAAATACTTCCGTAAACATGAAAAAAAATGGATTTCCAGATGTCGTTTGTTTATAAAAAGAGTCATGCTCTGGGAAAAAGGAGGTGTAATGTATCTCCCTGACGCATTGTATCAAGCAAGTCATCAGAATTCTGGGGCCACGAAATTCTTTTTATCTAACAGCCGACTGATTCATAAGGTAGTATGGTCCTTCGACATACAGAAAATTTACAAATGGCAAAATTTTTCGACCCCTGTCAGCATGTGCGGACTGCGCAGGCTGACATGAGTCGATACGTTTTGCAAATGAGTCAAGTCCTCTTTTCATAGAGCATGGCTCAAGTTATATAGTAACAACCAGACCGACTGAAGTATTGGAGTTTTGCAATTTTTCTCACTGGATGCAAGTAAAAATAGCTCACTGCAAAACTAGTACATATACACGTAACGTTTTTGCCTCCTGTTTTTCTATTCATCATTCTTTCCTAGACTTATGTACCAGGCGTGCCAAGAATATATACCTTAAAATTGTTACTTGTGAAATTAATTTGGCGAAAGTCCGACGTACAAGTTACCTGAGGCATTTTGCATAGAATTAACTGGAAATTAATTATTTTCGGAAGTTTAATGATTAATTATTTTCCACCTCTTTAGATGTGTACACAATACACTTCATCACTCCATATAAAAAGCAGTCTCACTTTGCGCCATGCTTTATATTATAGCTAGTCTATTCACAGTTAGTCAGATGTTAAGGGAGTTTATGAAAAGAACACGGTTATTTGTCTTGTTATATAAGTGGGGCGATATATTTTTTCGGCTTGAAGAAATGACTTTCATGGAGCAGATTCCAGGCTGCTTTTGGCTGAATCTTTCTCAAAGTAGTACACGGAGAACATCCATGATCGGAGTAATCGTTCTGTGAAGTCTGATCTAGATATCCTCTGTCCGCGGAAGCAACCCTTGGGGCGCTAAATCAATAAGCATACATTTCAGTAGGAATAAAAGTCAGTCGGAACTGTTTTTCCATAGTCTGTAATAACACAACATGAAGGCTCCAGCCTGAACTTTCTGCATTTTTTTTTAAATATGTAACTGTTCTCAAAAGCACGCTTTCAGTAACGAACTATAGATTAAACTGGAAGTAGTATTATGGACTTGAAAGCAGCAAAGTAATGTCGAACAGCCATAGACAAGAAAATGGACAAGACATTAGGATGACAGCTTAGAGACACAGCAATACTCATTAACATGCGACGATTTCCTATAAGGCAAACATTAATGGAACCATGCAATGAAAATATTGGTTGTAATACTTCACGCCCACGCGACGTCTCCCTTGGCCTTTATTCTTTGGCGAGACACCAAAGCACACAAATACCAAAATTGACTTTGTATACTTTTTATTCACCCTTATCAGAAAGCAAGTTAGTTTTCTTGCCAATACGTAATCGTTACTATTGATTAACTTCATTAAATTTTGTAGTCAGATTTTTGTAGAAATGAAGTTTCCTTATCCTTAATTTACAGCTAAGTGAGCACTTTTTAATCATTATACAGAAAAATAAAAACGAACTATTGCTATTTCAAAGCTGTTTTGACTGCTCATCTCACAAAACATCGTTAAGATCAAAAATCAGATTGGACAAACTTGCCCTTATCAAGTCAACAGTTACAACAAGATCTGAAGTACCTTTGTGTATTCTTTATCTCCAAAATCTGTCTTGAGGTAAAACTGCTTTAAATAGTGCTTCTTTAGTAAACTCTTATTAATTCAAAGTTCACAGTCGTTTACTTTGTTTTAGGTAACGATTCATTTCACAGTATTCGACTTTAATTTTTTAAATACTCTCTAATTACACCTCTGGTAGG
Organism: Tridacna gigas; assembly: GCA_945859785.2. Lineage (NCBI taxonomy): Eukaryota > Metazoa > Mollusca > Bivalvia > Cardiida > Cardiidae > Tridacna > Tridacna gigas. Next base: position 40,783,812 of record OX244030.2, on the reverse strand, counting down.
TTCGTGTACAGGCCCTTTCTTTACAATGCTCACGGTAGGCTTAACCGTAAGGCTGTCCGGCGCAACATGATTAGCTTTATACATACTGTCCGTAAGCATGACATTTTCCGATGAGAACAATTTTGAAATCGAATTGTACGGGATTTAACCATTGGAAGGGGCTATTAGGTTTAATTTATCAGTTTAGTGGTTTGGGGGTCAAAGATGATGTCTACAGCTCCGACGGTCGTACATAGTCTTATGAACAACTGATTTCCAAATCGTACCGATAAATAAAATCACATACAAATGAGTACCAAGATGTAAACATACATAGTGTTTTTGTAGGAAATAAGCGTGGATTGTTTTATCTCTAACCATACCTTCTATGAATTATGTATGAACTGGCATGGATTTTTACTGCGCGCCTGTCCAAGATAATTAGCTAATTAATGCGCAGTTGGTTTATATTCGTACCTTTACCTTAACCGAATTGTTTATATTTGGTACTGATGTTTCTTTTACTTGCATTCCTCAGATTAGATTAGCATCGATGAGAAATAAAAAAAAAAATAATCATCAGATTAGGAAAGATACTTTCATCACCAGTCTAATATGATGCTCAAGGATTTAACCGTTATCCTGCAGCATAACGATGGTAGAAACTACCACCATTGCATAGTTACCCAATCAGTGCTTCTAAACCGGTAAAGCCTAAACTATTAACTTTGTATTATGAGTGTAGACCGAGGTCTAATTCAACGAATGTACAGGTCGTGAAACGCAGAATATGGACTTCCTTCAAGCCTAAAATGCCCTAACTTTCCATTAAACGGAGTGAATTCTAGCCAACACTACACAATGAACCATATATAATTAATATACTTCGAAATGATGAAAATGACAATTTTTAGTTGGTGGGAAGGCAAATACGCATCGTTTATGGTTAGAACATTTCACAGTATGTTAGAAAATGGAGTTTCAAGATCAAACTGCACGTTTCAGAAGAATGATGATCCAGACTCTTCATAACAGCATGCAGTATGTAGATTTTGCCTTTATATCCGTAGATCTAAACACATCACATTTAGACCTATTTTGAAAATGATAGTACAGAAATTTATAATTTTTGAAATTTTGAAACAGAGTATTTTTGTAGAAATCGCATTTGCGGACCAAAAATTAATTAATTGCTTACAGTTTAGATTGTAACTAGATCAATCCGAAAGGGTTGCTAGAGGATTAATTAATGCCTTATCAATAAAGAAAAAATTCTTTTATTAGCAGTGGTTTTTAGCTGTGATAACAGACTAGCGTGTGCACTGAATTACAACATTTTTTTTTTGACGAATTTATGTACGTAGAATCTGTTTGAGAGAGTAACAGCAATCTGTTCAATCCACTTGCAAATTTCTATGAGGTAGATCAATACTATGCTTTGGTTAGCTAGCAGTCAATTATTCTGCCATTTTATCTTTGAGACGATAAAACAGGGTGAAAAGTAAAGCAAGCTTGTTCCATAATGAAAAATGATAACATTTTATCTAACGCTTAGGTTTGATTTCACCAAAAGGTATTATCAGACAATGTCGGTATTGATCAAACACAGTATGTAATCCCAAGAGGCCACAGATCCACGTCTGGCAAAGTGTTGTCATTCCTCGCAGTATATATTAATTTCGTAACAATGACCTGTGAGTGTGCTTCACGGTATGTTGTAATAATTACACCAACCATTACGATGAGACTGCATAGCATTTTAGAATTATTGAATGCACATCTTGTAGTGTAAGTGTGCCATGTTCTCCCTAAAGTATCCTTGAGGTTTGGTAACGGTGTCCGGGTCCAAAAAAAAGAATAGTATCTAGAGATTTCCTTTTACGGCTATATCTTAACACTATCCCGTGAAAATCTACGTCGTCAGCATACATAATTTTTCAGCTGTTTATAAAATATTTCATAGCTGAAAAAAGGTCGACATATGCAATAGAGCTTTTGTAAAGCCATATTTTTAACGCAGAAATCGGCATATGCTTTGACAAAAAGTCATAGTTCCTGGTTCAGAAATATGTTTGAATACAATTAATACAGTTTAATCGAAAGAGAGTTTTTTCATGCCAGTAGTATGCCTTAACTCCACTTTTGTCTACAACTTTGAATTAAGAAAGTAAATGGGTACCATTAAAAATTAACTTGAATGAGAACATTCATTTCTTTTATCTATATTTTTACTGGATTTTCCCATTCTGCTAAATAAAAGTGAAAATTTCTAACCGATAGTACATACCCAAATGTATTTTTTAAGGAAAGATGTTTGCTTATCGGACAGTGTAGATTCATGATCAGACTGCACGTTCTGTGCAGTCTGATCTTGATCTACACTGTCCACAAAAGGTAAGTGAGTCGCACAGCCTAGGGGTTAAAATGAGTCCATGTTAAATAAGAATAAGGGCCCAAAGCAAGAAAAAAATTTGAAAACATTGTTTGAGAGCGAAAAAATACTGGTAAGCAGCAGATTTTCCTCTCCCGCTACGTTTTCTTCCCTTATGAAAATATCCGACATTTGAACCACGTTAATTTTGTCTTCTGTAAATATTGTTAACGTGGACAAAAATAACATTGTGAACGTCGTGTCGTTTCTTAACTGGTACCTCTATAAGTGTAAGAGGGTGAGATGAATTACAACCAGATTACACAGAAATTCAGCCAGATCTTTATTATAAACTGCCCTTTACAGACTCTTATCATCGTCATATCTTTTATCGCGTAGAACTGTCGACATACATGTATGAAGCAGACATCACAGAACGTGTCCGTTATTTCATTTGAAACACCTAAACGTCCCTTCATTTGCGACTGAATTGTATTTCACGACCTGACGAGGAAAGAATTTATCTAGTTTGCAATTAAGGAGTAATATCATGTAATATGTAACTCCTCTAAGCTCGAATGATCAGACATAAAACTAACTTTACAAAGCTGTATCATTTGATAACGGTATAAAAGATACCTCAACACCCCCAATCAATTTTCTAAAAACTTCTACAGCTTTTTATTCTTTCTATGTTTGCAGGAGCCATTAAGATTCTCCCTTGAAACTTTTTCACACTTTCATTAAATTGTCATTCATTTTTCCAAGCCAATCAGTGATCTGGTACGAGACTGATAAAATAAAGATTTAGACTTTTTTACCCATGTGCTTAAGAATATTGGCACTACACAGACAGTCTGACGGCACTTTTACTTGCGTGGCAAGTAAATATTAACCCTTGAAAGGCCAAATTAGTCATTTGGACCCTTTCAGCCAGGAGAAAAAAAAAATTAGCCCTGCTCTGTGAAAAGGAGCATAATGCATTCGCTAAAAAGTTTCGAAAATATTTTGCGATTTGTAAATTTTCTGCGTGTCAGAGGACCATTCGACCTCCAGATTCAGTCAATTGTTAGACCAGATGTATTTTGTGGATCCATAATTATGTGATGACGTGCATAGTATAATGCATCACAGAGATAAATTAAATCCCCTTTTGCCAGAGCATGGCTCCAATACATTTTCGTGTCTGGTTTGGTAAACCTAGCTTACAAAGTAGGGAATCGGAGAGTGCAAACCAGAGACAGTAGCGCGCGTTTTCTGAAGCTATACTTTCAACCAAAACCTCCATAGTTGTGCTCAGACCTGAAAGTTATTGCTGAAGAGTGTTCCCTCACACTTTCTGCTCCTCAGTCAAAAAGGAGTAGATTAGTAATTGCTTCGTGTGATGTCGTTTGCAACGAACATCTCATCTAAATGAACGCACTTTTCTACACGAATGATGTAGAACAACTTCCTATTTCACTGAGTGAACTAATTAAAATCGATGTGTTTACGAGTGGCTAATTTTGGTGCCCAAATATGACTTAATCTTTAATCATCCACATTCCAGTTATTTGCTTTTTATTTACATTATGAAAAACAGGAATTTTTTAATCCTCGATTCAATGCATTTTTACGGGATATCATCAGGCTCCATTTAATTTCGCTTAAAACGACTAAAAGAATTCGAAATAAATAGAATAATGTGGCTCAAATTACTGATTTTGTCCGTGAATGGATAGAAAACATTTTAGAAAAAGGAGAAAGTGCTGGTTTTAAAGGGATTAGAGAAAACTCTTTTTAAGTCAGGTTTGCTGTCATTTTTATGGTTGCTCTGGGTAGATCGGGGTCTGTATTCACCAACCATTCTTAAGAGTTTTCTTAGCCTTATTTTCAAGAAATTTCTGAATTTGAAAGTAACACAACTTCTGATTTGCTAAGACAAATAGTTTGGCCAATCAGAAGTTGTGTTACTTTCAAAATCTAGAATAAGACCAAGAATGTTATTAAGAATGGTTGGTGAATACGGACCCTGACTGCATATAATTAATTATTGCATACTTTCTTGTATACTAGTTTATTATATAATAAGAGCATAACACTGTACGATTGAACTTGTAATCGAAACCGTTATGAACCAGAAGTCTTTAATTATCAACAAATATATTCTCTAAAAATACCATTTGCACAGGGAACGTACCTTGTACTAGTTCTACATAATGTTCACGAAATAGATCTTATTGGTTGATACGCTATGTCTAAGCCTGTAATATATCCGTCCCGAATTGTTTTGAAAAGGATTTAGTTTCTAATTATGTAGCTGTTTGATACCGACTTTTTTTTTTCGTTGTTCATCTTGGGTTGGTATTAACCTTTAGGCTGCTAATTGCGACTCAAGGACCTTTTGCGGACAGTGTAGATCAAGATCAACAGAATTTCACCCCCCCCACACACAAAAAAAAAAAAAAAAAAAATAGCTTTGAAATAGTAAAATTACGGTTCTTACTGTCGGCTTGAAAGTTTCATTTTATTTATTTAGCAGGGCAAAAGTTAACGTTACTACTAGTTCAAAATTTATATTAATGTTTTTTGTCTCTAAGCACACACACCTCTGCACAACGTTCAGCGACATAGATCACTTAGGACTTCTGGCTCTGTTTATACGATCAATTGGACATCATATGAGAAGAAGATTGAGATTAAAATTGGAAAAGCTTCATTTTTCTTTACTATCAAATTTTGTTTCTTCGAAACAAAAAATCTAAACCAATAGCTAGTTTGAATTTCCCTCTGTTCAGGTTACAAACAAATGAGCCATGCTTTGTGAGAAGGGGGTTTGATGCATCCGAAGAAAGTATCGACCCAGGTCAGCCTGCGCAGTCCGCTCAGGCTGACCTGTGTCGAAACATTTTGCTTTTGGTAATGCATCTGCCATTCTACCATAATTCTGTTGATTCTTAAGACAAAATGGATTTATGGATCCATAATTATGTGAATCACAGAGATGCGTTAAAGTCCCTTTTGCCAGAGCATGACTCAAATATAAAACAAATGCATTTCATCATTCATTATCTTGGCCACCACGTGTCCAAGCGCTGTATAATAGGGTATCCCGAACAGACTGTTTTTTTCCTAAATATCACTTAGGATAAAACTTGACTGGGCATATAAGGGTAAAAATTCCAATAATTCTGTTTATACTATATCTTTTTCATTTTCTGAAAAAGGTCAAAGCAAACCTTCAAGCAAATTTGTTATCTTCTTTACAAACTTCAGAATATCGTCTAAAACAGGAAAGAGCCCACGACAAAAATCTATTGCCCTCTTCTTACAGCGCGGCTTGATGTATGTCAAGATCTCACATTAAATCACAGGGAAATAAGATAATGCTGTAAGATTCCCGGACGGCTGTCCACCATTTACTGACAGAGAAAACATGCCGTCAGAATCCCCACGTGTTTTATTGAAAAATTAGTGTGACTTGGGCGTTAATCAGACGACTACAGTATGTATACTATTATGGTTCTTTGCTTTGACTAGAACAATATGTTCTAATCATCGAGGGATTTGAAAATATTTCTGTGTCTATTTTTCTTACTCGCATACTTTTTTTCATCACGCTAGAAAGACTTTTGAGACTGTTTCAAGGTCTGGCAATTTTTCATAGATGACATGGGTGTGGTAGGTAGAATCTAGTGTTGCTGTTGTATACACAAAGATAAATAGAACGAAATAGCCTTCGAAAATGAAAAAAGCTAATACCTTAACCTCTGAATTGTCATGACTTCTCTGGGTAGCCATGTAGCAAACCATTATATTTCAAAGATAACACGAGAAAAAGGTTTTGAACGGTCACTATTGTCCAGTGGGCATTGATCAATCGGTCATTTGATATTATGAGGCGGTACATGCCAATTCCATTATGGGACAAATGTTGTATTAAAGTTCTGCATTGGCCAATCGTTAAGTACACTCATTCAATTAACGCATCTTTACGTGGCAAAAAAGGGACGTGCAAAGCTTTTATGATCTAGATTCATGTTGAATCAGTCTTGGTCAACGAACTAACTATGAATGCAGCTTTTGGTCTATATAGTCCAGCTTCATTTTTATTTCTATGTTGTCCGTGGTATGTGTTAGAACCTGTCTTGAAGAAGCTATACAAGTCCACTATCTCAAGGAACATTATCCCTCCTTTAATTAATATCTTGTACATGTTTTTACTAGACATGAACAAGGCAACTACATGTAAAACTTAGATATCATCTTTGTGATGCCAGACACATAGGGCCTCGATGCTACACTACCACCTGACCCTTTCCCATGCACGGACTGTGACATTTGCCCACATTTTCCAACCATTTAAATAAAACACGTTGTTCTTACGGTCAAATTTTAAACTTTAGTGACTTGTTTTTGGCTGAGAAGTGACTTCACCGCTCAATTTGCATCGTTTCGTCTTTTACCCACTGACACCATCATGGTCTGATCTTAAGAATAATCTGACGTTATCACTTTCTCGAATCTAACAAGTTTCTTTGTCTGTGTCGGGCTTTGTGCTAATAATCTAATTTATAAAAAAAAGTTATAAACCACTTTTCCAGCACTAACCTTAAGGACAAGGGAACTATACTTTGTCTGGCTTCTTGTTGTCTATTTTTCCGCCTTGTGCAGCGCTGCTAGGAATATAAATTCTCGACAGGTCACACAAGCACAGTAACCCGTACAAACTAAGAGATATAGTTCTACAGGCATAAAATATGCGCAGGCTACATTTTATACGAAGTAAATTGATTCTAATTAAAAGTTAGGAACCGGGGATACATGCATACAGCTTATTCAAAAGCATTTTCAGATAATGAGCTTTGTGAAACTGTTTAAGAGCAACGACTGGCGTATGGAAAAAGAGTTGGTTTTTTTTTGTTTCTAATTCCACCAGAAAAATATCCGTAGCACTTTCGTAGTACAAAACACTGACCGATATAGACACTCAGATGTCAATAACTTCATTATGAGACGTCAATGGTCCTCGTGGTTCAGATTGCCGTTTATTGGAAAATCTTCTCTCTAAACTCATGGCTAATAGGATCAAATATTGTTCTTAGAGAATATTTACCTTTCTCGTTAAACCGCTCAACCAATATCCAGTGTAGTGGTCAGAGTGTTAGGGAATACAAATATTTGATTTACAATTACATCTAGGACCATAAATTGCGTAAATTACGTTGAAGCATCGATTAGTTGCTGGATGTTTCCCCTAATAGATTTATTGTACTTCTTCTATAAAAAACAAAGGAAGTTTCTATGTTTATTGTCGCTTTGCGTACACGTATCGCTAACAATATGTATCAAAAATTAATTAACAAAGACTTTCTTATTAAATTGCATTATATTGTAAAGTATAGCTGTCATGATTTCTGCGGTTTAATGTAAAATGATATCAATAAATACCTGTTCTTTTTACTTTGCTTTCATTGTAACATTATCCTATCTAAATTGACATTATTGAACTTTATTGTTTGTAACTTAGATATGTTTTAATGTCATTCAAAGCACTTAATACGATTGTCCCTTGCTTTTCCGGCATCAATTGTCAAGGCACAGTTATAACTTTAAGGCATTAGTTTAGTCAAAAGGACGAGAAAAATATTCTGTTGAATGGCTAAATCTATATGTCGTTCAAAGATTACGCTATACCTAGTTCTAAATATAGATGTTGCAACAGATGCATGACTGAAGAAACGATCGAGGAAACCAAACAAATACGATGACTGCCTAGATAGCTTGAGTGCTAAATAAAGATTTTAAATTGATCCAATCGACATTTCATTACATGTACATGTAAATAAGTATACAGCGTTGGAACGTTTGATCTCATCACTTTGTTATATATATGCAGGTGACACTTATAATACACAGCTATGTAGAATAGGGGTAGTATGTTTATAAGTTATGAATTAATGTTTCTGTCAACAGTGTTGACAAAGATATTGTAATTTTTGTCCTGGGCTTGGCTTGCCAAGCCCAAGGTCATAGGAATCGTATACCAAAATTTCAACCCCATCCAAGCATTTACGGAAAAAGCAGAGTCAAGCTTTAACAGAAAAACCCGGGTAAAAGTGAATGAAAAGTACTGCCTACAATCCATCTCACTACGCCTAAGGAAACGACCCCTTTATATATTAAAATATTTCGATTTGAACATCACAGTAAGGTTTAATTTCACAACAAACTTTGATAGATGTGCGATTTTAATCGTACGAAAGTGTTGACTGAGAATTTGGGGCCCTCCTGAGGTTATTCATAACTGCAAATTCGTGCGCTTAACAGTGAAAGAAACAATTGGCAAACCTCGGGTGATCGTTGATCAAATGTTTTGATAAAGGTACGCAATCGACCGAGTTGTGACGAGTGCTGTTGCCGAGCACTAATCGGGATCGTTCGTTTATCCTTTTTCTACACACCATGTGAATGACAAATAATGATAGCGTATTTTACACAGACGATGTGCTCTTTCTCTGAAAAAGGTGTCTCAAAACCTCGGCAAGATTTTTAATTTTCGTCAAATTATTGTGCACCTCGTATCTGAAGTTATAAGTATGAATTTGATTGGTATATATGCCTTATTTCTTCCTGTCAGAATTGTCCAGACTCGGAGCATAAAATACCAAATATGAATTAAAGTTTGTAACATGAGCCATTGAAAACCATTGAAAACGATGAAATTTTAGACTTGTCTAAACTGAAAACATTTGCGAACGGCAAGTTAGATTTAGCTGCAATATTGGTTATTGGCTGTGAAAGTGCAGAAAACCTTGTAGAAAAAAAAGAGAGCATTTTCTTTTTTTTTCCAAAAGGTTTTCATGAGACTATATCCTTGGAGTCCTTAAAACTCGAGAATGTGCGGTCAAGCGTTAAGTAACTGGTGGGCGTTTTATATCGATGATCAGACTTGAGATTCAGTGCAATCTGATCTTGATCTCCATAGGTACTTAGGCTGACCTGGGTCGAAACTTTTTGCTTTTGGCAAATTTTCTGCATGTCAAAGGACCAGTGTACCTCATGATTCAGTCGGTTGCTCCACAAAATGAATTTTATGGATCCATTAATATATGATGGCTCGTTTGGGTTGATGGATCACGGAGATGCATTAAACCCCCTTTTGCCAGAGCATGGCTCATTTGTGTTTTCCATAATCACAACCAGGGGCTCTTCAAATTTATCAATCCTAGACTTTACTCAGATGAGGGCTTTAATCCAACGGCCCGCTTGTTCATGAAAATCGGCTTTCCAACTTGGTTGATCATGGCAACTTAGAGATTCCACAGACTTTCAATGCGAAAATTGAAAAGTGGCATTTACAGCAGATATTTTGACAAAACTTTTATAGAAATGTACCTTGAGCAGTCTTGTATCATCTATATGATTTTATTCAACTGGTAGTCTTAAGCTCATCTGTTTACGAAGAAAGCGTCATGCTATTGTCAAAGCCTATGCGTCATTGTCGTCGTGCAAAAATTTCGACATGTTTTAATATCTCTGTTATTCCTGAAGATATTTACTTCAAACTTGTACAAGTTATTTACTGTCAAAAGAGGTACCCATATAACAGGGCAGGCAACTATCAAAATATTTTTGACACAGTTACCCCCCTTTTTATTGCTTTAAATTTTCAGAACCTTTGACATGTTATCATATCTGTCATTAATGAAGATATTTACTTCCAACCTGGACCTTTCGTTAAGTATTAAAAGGGGAATTTATATCAGTACAACAGAGGTAGGTAACCACCAAAATATTTTTTGCAAAGTAATTAGTTATGCCTGTTTTTCGACTGAGAACTTTTAGCTCAGCTGTTTTTAGAGACATGGTATTTTCATAGCCCTAGTGTCATCATCTTCGTCGTTTGTGTCGTCGTCATGCAAAACATTTGACATTTTACAGTATCTTTTTTATTACTGAAAATGTTTACTTAAAACTTGGACAAGTTGTTAACTATCAAAAGGGAAACATAAACAATAAGGGTAAATAACTATCGAGTTATGCCCCTTTTTCAACTTTGTGTTGTCACTGAAAATCGACCGAGCATTGGCGCCAGAATGCGGACGTCTTTTTATTTGTTGCCATAGAAACCAAAACTTAAAAATAAAAAGAAATACGTAAAAGATTGTCTTCTCAGACACCAAATCGTGCTCTGTGATATTAGCCTTTAAAGACTTTGTGTTTTTCCTTGTCATTGCTCAAAGGGCATGGTTACTATTTCAACCTATAGACTGAGTGTGGTAAAATGATAGAAAAATATGATTCATTGCTTGGCCATTGTGGATTTTTTGCACTTTCCAAAAATATTCCCTGCTGTTGCACGCTGCTCATTTTGGTTTGTTACCATGATTTGTTGACAAAGCAACGTAAAGAAGAAAATAGGAAGCAGAAAATCCTTTGAAAATTATCTCCTTTCAATCCATAAAGACCATGAGACCAAGGCTATACAAAAATACTCATTATATTGGCCTTTACAAATTTATGTTTTTCCATTCTGTTGTCAACTCCACAGACTGTCAGTGTGAAACATGTAGATATTTTTTATTATTCTGTACAAATGTGATAGCAGTTTTTAAGCCTGAACAAATGTGATAGCAACTTTGAGCTTCTGGGCCTCATTTTCCTACCTCTTCACCCGTTCTGATGTCCAGGCCTTCAGCGCTTTGATTTAATAACGATCCGGCATGAAAATACATTGTTATGAAACACAGTCTATCTTTAAACACAAAACAACCAGTTTCTTCAATACAATTTTGATGAGCTACAAAAAGAATATACGTACCTAGATTAATATTTTTCTTTCAAAGATCTTGGCAAAGATGAATAGATATATATCAGGACCTTTAAAGCAATCCAGTTAATGATATCGTTAACTCATTATTGCATTCCGTTTTAGATCTGCAAAGATTTATTGCCCATATCATTTAACCTGACCCAGGTCAACATCATTTATATCAATTAAATTTCTATTTTTACCCTCGGCATCGCACGGGGCTGCCTGCGGCATAATGTCCCGAATGGTCACGGAAATATTTCGAACGGTATACGCAAATTAAATTGCTTACATGTGTATATAAGTACCTAATAGAGAACTTGCTCAAGTCTTCCGTAACTTCAGCGAACTAAACTTCCCGAATAAAAGTTGGAGTTCTATATATATGCCTACTTATACATTGAGCATAAAGGTTAAGATCAAGTTAAATGTAGTAGGCAATACACGTGAAAGACAGGCATTTGCTGGAACGGCTTAATTCATATTATAAAGAAATTAAAACATCATGGAACTGGGAGATTCCTTTCCTAATCTAAAGCAGTCTTCTACAATTACACAAAATATCGGGTTTTTCTTTTTTTATCTTAACAAAATTAAATGTTTGACTTCAAATTTCAGTACGATAATCATGCAACCCCATGATAACACTACCAACTGTCAAAAACAATATCATGGGACTTCAAAATACTAAAAGCGATATCGGGTGCAGATGATTATTCACACTTTCCAATCCCCTTATGGTTTCTCAGAAACAGTTGTGTCACGAAACTGAAGCAGTACCCTTTTTTTCTAATTCTTTCAAATATTGTATCAGATTTTTTATGTTGAGGGTCATTTTATCCATATTCAGCTATGTTGTAGCGACCAGTACACCAGTCCATACGTTCAATGCCTTTCCTCACCATACATACTCGACTGGAGTCTCTGCCTGCCCTCTTAAAGAATTCGAAACACTGTTGAGCGGTGAGAGTGGAATGAATCCTGTCGCAAAGTCTTCCTTTAATCCCAGGAACGGTCTTTTGTCGAGGCTGAATTTTAAGTGGCAAAATACAAGCCCCGTTTGATAACAGCTGAGGTACCACCATTTTTTTTTTTTCAGTTTCATTTGCCTTGAGGTCTATTTTGTCCGTTCAAACATACCGGTAGTTTATTGCAATAATAATTTAAGCTGGCAGTATTTTTTTAAACTAGAATCGAAAAGTGCTTGATTCCTGAAGGTTCCAAGAAGAACAGGAAAATCTTAATTCTAAGGCTGTCAAAACTGCCATCGTCAATAAAGGCGAAACAAAGCAAGGACATGATTAAAATGCGAGTTATCGCCGTGATAAGTATAACTGTAGCTGATATACTGTGGGGAGCAGTGTAAACACCTGGCATCATCGAATCCAATCTGTTGATTTTTTTTTTTATCAATTACCTTAACTTATAGGGAGATATGTGTAGTTACTTAAGACACAAATTTCCTCTGTTTTGCTGTTTTTCTTGACTTTAATCGATAATGAACCACGGTACGAATGCTAAATGGTGTTTAAAATGAGTATATTACACAATAACCGAAATAATCATAATACATTTACGATAAGGTTTTCTCTCTAAATCCAACATGAATTTTCAGCACATGAGGGATCATACATCAAAACATATCTTTTTGGTGTTTACATGTTTAACTCTTTACTATACGACAAAATCATAGACAGGTTCAAATTGAAAGCATTTGCAGACGACAAAATAACTGTGACAAAAAAGTAAAAAATATGGTTACCAGCATTTTCTGCGTTTCCCACAATGTTTTTAAAACTCGGAATCGAGTGGTAGAGGGTTAAATTTAAATAGCTCAAAAGTTGATTTTTGGATAAGCCAAATTTGTTAAAAAAAGAAAAGAAAAAGATAGGGATTGACTGTATTGCATTTCTTTAACATCAGTATGACAAAATAATCAAAAATATATATACATGTTCGAAAGTGTTTTACAAGTGCAGGGAAATAAATATCTTCTTAAATCTTTGAAAAGGCACATTTATCAATAGAGCCCATAGAATGGAAGAAATACAGGATTCCAAGACGGTAGTGTTCTCCAAAATCGATAGCGAGAAGACCCCGCTGTGAATTACTAATGTGCATTTTGCTGCTGTGCTCCAAATGGAGAATGGCCTAATCCTGTTACAGCATAAAAACGGTAATCATTCCCATAGCAAGTAATTAATTATGGATAATTTTCATCATCAAGGAACACTTACTTCGATCAACTAGAAATTAGATTTTACGTTGTTTATTATGCTGCTATTGACCTTGTTCTTTCCTTCTTTTCCACAGGGACAACTTAGTAACTGCCCCAAAAGTGCGTACACAAACCTGGTTAACTTTCACATCAAGTAATCTTCATAAATGTCCATCAGTAGATCTGGCACGCCATAAATTAGGGTTTAATAATTCACGAGATCTGTCCTACTTCCTTTGTGAAACGTCACATTGCTTTGAAGATGGGTTTTAATTAAAGAGTAATTTATCACCGAATTCAATTCCCCGAACCTGGTTTGACAGTATGTCACTTAAAGTGAGTAAATCAATATACGAGATCAATTGGGGGTCTTTTTGTACATCTCATTCTTTACGAAATTTAATTCATGTATTATGGTGGGCGGATTTCATTGGTGTTCCTGAAAGTGTCTGGATTACTTTAAAAACAAACTTATTTCTTAGTACATGTGTAATGTTATGGTCGATCCGATGGTAATAAGTAAGGTACAGAACACTCGGACAAAGATTCCTTTCATAACTTTCATCGTTGTTTTTCTTAAGTCCAAATTAAAATAATTTCACACCATTTGAACAACGAAATATAAATGATAAAAAAAAATAGATTGTGCAATGACTGCAAAGTTGAATAAAAAATGAACATGGCGTAACACCGCACAAACAAGAACCTTTCTTTTGAAAAGAAAGGTATTTTACGTCGCATTTAATAGGAACTCAGTTATAAACAGAAAAAGGTTACTAGTTAGTGTGTTTCCAGAGTTTCGCCTTCGCTACGAGCGATTTATATATAAATAAGCCAGTATCTTTGCCATATAATTCGTATAAGGTTATACAGTGCTATAGTTGGGATCGGTGTGTCTCTCTTCAAGGCAGCTGATGCCTCCAGCAGGAGTCAAACCAACATTTCCGATTTAAAGCTCAGCACATTTATCACAGAGGATTCCAACTGAAATATGCTAAACAGAAAATTTATATTTAAGAAAAAAACATTGACTGTTACTTCTTGCAGATTCGCAGCTTGCCCTCTGTCTTTCGGACCGTTTGAAGGTTTATCTTTACAATTATCTTCAAGTCAGGATTCTCATGCTCGCAAAGATACGGCATAATAATGTGTCATCCACGCCACGATATTCTGTAATTACAATCACCTCTTGTTATCTTTTGTGATTACAACTCGACGAAAACTGTCGGTATACATCTCCGATTTTGGCACCCTGAGACGATACATAGGTTAATTTCCTCGTTAAACCCTTTAGATGGCAACGGTAGTTGTAGTTGCATGGGGATCAAGATGTAAATCAAAGAATTCGCAGTCTGATCTTACATCTACACTGTTACATATCATACGGGATATTCAGAAAAAAAACTTGCAATCGGTATTATTTCGTCTTTTAAGAGGCTGTTCTATCTACTTGAACAGTGTGACATTCAAAACATGTACATTTGTAGAGACTTGCGCGATGAAGATATGACATTCGAATTTATGTTTTCATTGCCAGGTTTAAAGACATTTACATGAAATGTCATACTTCACAGCCATAGACTGATGTTAGATATACATTTACTTATATCTGCAATCTGGTCAAAGGGGTTTAATACATCTCAGTGATGCATTTGCCATGCACTATAAAACCCATTTTTGTCTAACCGACTGGATCATGGGGTAAAATAGTCCTTGGACATGCAGAAAATTTACAAACAGCAAACAATGTCGAACCGTGTCAGTTTGTGTGGACTGCTTAGGCAGAAATGGTTCAATACTTTTTGCACATGCATCAAACCCCTTTTCACAAAGCATGACTCAAATCAATGATCAATTAGTTTGTGCAGGGTTATCAAGTCGTGTACTTTATATCTATCATCCGTACTTATACCTGACCTGGCCCCTTGTGACTTCTTTTTGTTTCCAAAACTAAAAAAAAAAATACCTTTCAGATCGGGAATTTGTTCAGCGCAAACACCTCGGTTCTGCAATATTCCAGTGCCTTTATAGTATACCTAAAAAAGACTATGAAAATGCCTTCTATGAAGATTTGATCCGGAGAATGAAACTTTGTATATCTGTTGGAGGTGAATACTTCAGACTGTCTCTGACATCAGATACTGAATTATGAACTAAATCAATCAATCAATCAATCAATCAATGATGATCCATGAAAATTTAAGAGCTTCCAGCGCAGCTGGGATCCAGGGCCTCAAGGTCACAAGTCCTACGCTTTGCCACTGAGTCACGCAGAACCCAATATGAAGTGACTGGGAACTAAAAATCATATTAGGCTCGTATAACCTGAGCCATGTTCTGGAAAAGTGGGTTTATGCATTTCCGTGATGTATTATACCGAGCAAGTAATCACATAATCATAAAACCATGAAATCCGTTTAGTTATCATTTTCAAAAAAAGTTCTGCATAACTGGGTCCGAAATTGACTCCTTGACTTCGTTATTTTTTTTTAAATCAGCTCAAATAAGAAAAAGGGATGTATTCATTCATATTTATACCTTTTAAATGAGTCAAAAACTATATGTCTGGCACTTTTCGCAAGGAGTCAGCACGTGCCGTGTTTTCGTTTAGATAAAGATAAGCTCCGCTACAAAAATAATGCTGTTTCCACCTTTTCTATTCATTTTTGTTTCCAGTTTGATACAAGCTAATTGGTTTATTTTGTCTGTGTTTTAGCTTACTAACACAAATCATATTTTGTTTATCGTTTTCGGTTCCCTTGAGGAACACATGTTTATTTTTATGCGGTAGATAAAAATAAAAAGCGTCTGGAATTCTGCATTCGACTGATGAAGTACACACAGTTTCTTCTGAAGAAAGAAAGATTAATGTTTGGGGTACTCTTACTAGTACGTCACCTATCATTTGCAAAATCTGAAGACATTTTTTACAGTATCCTCAAATCTCAATATTCTTTTATTAAATAGGCCACCAGCTGCAGTCTTTCATATGCAAAACTTTGGCTTGGTGCGATAAAGCCGTTTCCTACTGGAAGGAACAGTTTTGGGGACAAATAAGCTCGTTTTCGACATCATCATTGCAAATGCTAATAAAAGAAAGATCGGAGCTTTCGAAAAAGCGTAAGACTACGTGAAAAAAAAAAACTGTTTGCATGATATAAACATTCTCTGATCGTCTATACCCGCTTATGCCATATATACACACAAGTATTCATTGTAGCACAAGTGAAATGTTTTAATATTTGTTTTTCAAAAACATTTTTAACAGGAATGAATTTTACGAAAGTCCGACATCATATGTAATTGTGAATACCTTATCAAGATGAGTCCGTTTTAATGAAGTTACGCATTTTTGTGTAATGCTGCGAAACCTTTGACATAAAAAATACACCTGCACTTTGTTATGATTTGCAAAGTTTATTGTTACGCCGTACTGAAAAATTGAGGCATGAAGCTTATCTCTACGCCCTCGTCCAGGTACTTCGTACGAAAACCTACAAAGTTTGCAGTTGAAACTTTATTTCAAGGACTTGAACTCTTTACACTTGAATATAAATACTCTACTAAGTTTGCAATAGGTTCTCATATGCCGTTTCGCCTGGTTTTATCCTGCTATTGTCGAAGCGATTGAACGGAAAAGCAATGTGTTTTTCCGTCGACAATATATATTTCAACAATCAAAAAGTAACTTCTAGCTATCGTTGAATTCAAAAGCTGTTATCTCATGTCTGTGACCACGGGATCGGGAATTTTAAGAAAATCTAGTAACGTTTGCCTTAGCTTACTGTCTGTTTTTCTGTTGCATGCTAAAGTCCTCGTACCTTAATGCTTTGATATTCGTGTTGCAATAACCTTAGTTTTCACTTGGCCCTAGAAATAATTAATAATTGCGAAAGTTTACTATCCCGTGTTATCCATGAAGCAGTTCATAATTCAGGTGATAAGATAAGATGATAGATTGTCTCACACCCCAGTCCACAGAAGTGACTCCAAATGTGCTAAATGAAATGAATAAACATTTACACACTCTCTCTTTAAAAGTGTCAGAAATATCGCCATTTCCGAAAGATGAATTAAACCTTTTTTTACATCCCTATGCACTGAAAAATTAGTCATGCTCTATGAAAAAGGGATTAAATGCATCTCCGTCATGCATTATACCAAGTAAGTAAATATATAATTATGGATCCATAGAATCCACTTTGTCTAACAACCGCCTGTATCATAAATAGACTAGTCCTTTGACATGCGGAATATTGACCAGTAGCAGAAAGTATCGATCCAAGTCAGCCTGCGGGGACTGTACAAGCTGACAGGGGTTGATGCTGTTTGCAGATGCATTAAATCCCTTTTTCACATGGCATGGCTCAAATCAATGGTGAATTCTCTTGAACAATGTATTGGAGCCTGGAAAAATTAATCGCTATCAAATATTAAAAGGATGCCGTGACCTATGATTGATAGCTTTTGAGGTTAAGTGTAAGGAGTGGTGAAACACACATGCGGGAGTTTTCGTGTATTCATCTAAGAGATAAAGAATTCGGAGAATAAGTATATTACTATTGCATGCCAATGGAATCTATACGGAACAGAGTATATTAATCAGTGCAGCTTGGGGTGGATAAAAGAAAATAAAAACAAAAGATGAAAAGAAGATTACGTACAAGTGCCCATATGTTATCATTGTTTATAGCAATATTGATCTATATTTGAAGAATAGTTTGATATCTTTGGACAGACAGTTCTGACTATGACCAACCGCCATAATTTTGCTTTTCAATCAAGTATTATTAATTTTTATGAACACTTCTCCGAGACATTTTTCCGTGTTGATGAAATAACATGTCCGCTTTTTATCTTTTGCTGCCTTGGCATGTCCTCCAGTTGCCTATAGTCAAAAGAAGGTTTATTTAAAAGATAGATCAGCCAGTCAAATAGAGGTTTATATAACAGATAGATCAGCCAATCTCGACCATTCTATTGAACATTCATAAACGATAACGTTGAGCAAAGGTAAAGGACAAGATTTATTGACAGTTCCTCTGGTTTTAATGGTTGTTTTTCTTGGCAGTTTCTTCATTATTTTTATCAGTTCTATTGATATTATTTTGGCAAGGGAAGCAGCCTTTACAAGTAATTTACTCGTTGTTTTCAGTTCCTATCGATCCAAAGTTACGGGTAATCATTATGAACTCTGCAGAGAACTGTCATCCTTCAACGCCATGCTTCTAACAATCTTCTTGTATTCGTCCATTTGTTTTCTTTTTACATAGGCACTCACAAAAATAACTGCTATACGGAAAATTTAACAATTGTTACGATCGTGATTTCACCACAACGAACTTTCTTTCATCAAAGGTCAATTTTGATGAAATAAAATGGTTAAGCTCAAAAGCAGTACACGCAGTTGTCCATCATTTTGTGAATACATCAGTTTCATGTGGTAGGTGCTTGAGAGGTTCAAGCAGCAATCTTTCAAGAACTTGAGTGACGCTCTGGCAAAAGGGGGCTCTAATGCATCTTTGTAATGCATTATACCATAAAATCCATTTTGTCTCACAAACAACTGAATCAATGGATACAATGGTACTTGAACAAGCAGAAATTTGCAAATTGAAAAAAGTCGTGGACCGTGCAGGCTGACATGGATCGGTACTTTTTGCAGATGTATTTAAACCCCTTATCATAGAGCATTTCTCCTTTTCTCTTTTCTTTAAAAAGGATTTCAGCAGTAGAATAGGGTATAATTCTATCATAAATTTACAGGTTGATCTGAATATGGATTAAAGAACACTAGCCCATTTATTTGCAAATGCAATATGACAATTACTTGCGTGCTTTATTTAAATTTAAGCGACATGGCATACTCCATTGCGAGACTACAGAAACACTCACTGAAACGTTTAAAAAATCTCTTTGTTTGACAGTTAAAGTACAAAAGCAAAGGTATATGCAACGGCATCTTTGGTTTTTCGTCGGTCCTTTATATGATTTTAAGACGAAACAGAGGTTTTGATTTAGCAACAATTGGAAAAGAAAGAATTGCGTACAGGGAAAACAAAAAATACTAACTATACACTCTTGCACAAGTTGTGCTATCGTTCTTGCTGACTGATTGTAGACAGAATGATGAATAGTAGTCCATGATAATTATACAGGAAACAGAACTACAGTTATCACAGATATTTCGTTTTGAAGATGTAGACAATTGCACATATATGTTTTGATCTTTCAGTGTTTCTTCTGATTTTTATAGGAAGTGACATATAAATTAGTTAAAAAATTTCCATCAAAATTTATTTTGTATCAACAAGTTTATTTTATATTAATCTTCGTCTTTAATTGTTCAAATCAAAAGCATATGTTTAGCTTTTTTATACTCTTAGGTATTTCTAATGAATTAGTTCCACAAACATTTAATAGTTTTCAACGAAAAACTGGCTAGAAATAAATCAGACAGTCCCTTCTGACAGTGACATCGGACAAAGTAACTTCTTCTAGCATTCAGCTTAAGGGAGAAAGCTTTGACAGCGCATCGCATGATTATAGAACATGATGCACTGTGTCAGCAATGTTTAAGACGCTCCTTAAACATTTGATAGTGTAAGTGCTTCGAGAGTCATTTTATCGACATTGTCTCATAAATACATATTGCCATATCTTTGCATAACTGTCAGATCCAACAATCACGATTCTTACAAGAAAAGGGTCCGGCAGAAATTCAACACAAAACGCTTGACAGTACCTAGAGAACAATGGCGAATACCACTATCAAAAACGTGCAAGAGCATATAGAAATCGTGTCAATTTTTGGTTAATTTAGCCAGTGGTTGCACGGCCGAAGCTGATAACAGCAAATTTAAAAAAGTCTTCTAAAATATTTTGTAACGATTTTGTTATGATAATAGGCTCGTTTAGAAAAGCGGAGTTAGTGAATCAGTGATTTTCAATAATGCGGGATAATAAAATATTGGTTCAGTGGTCGGAACGTCCAGACCTTTTTCTCCCATCATAGTGTGTATATCATTGCCATGTTACCATAAATGGCAGCCTATTCAATGTCAAAAAATATAACATGATGAACAGGAATGTTTACAATGCGTGATACGTGTTAATATTCTAGAGCGTTGGATTTGTGAAGAATCTCTGTTTGAACAGCGCTGATGTTATCGTTAAGACTGTTGTTCTGTTTTTTCTATTTTATTCTCCTATAGACAGCACCTGTTTAAAAAAAGTTTCACGTTTCTAATTGAACAGATAGGTGCGATTAAGATTATAATGCCATTCAATACAGATTCGCGCCTCGATAACATCGAATGCTATGACTTTGGTCTTTACCTGTTTGGATGACATGAAAGAAGATAACAAGAAATAATACTTCGGATTAAATATGACTGTTCCAGGCGAATAAATTAAGTTCAAAATTTCGTACAGTTTTTAAATATTGTTTTCTAATTGTCTTGCTATTTTAATGATTTTCTGAAGCCTAACACAGTACGTTTAAAACTCTGTTTCAAAATGAGAATTCAAAATGTTACTTAATGCCAAGTAATGACCTTCTGATATATATACATCTCACACGTATTAGCATATCATGAACTATTATTAGATAACAAAGGGTTAGTGACAAAGATATGTAAACTGTAAACTTCTACCTCATTAACATATTATGTATTAGAAAATAATATATCTTGAACTAATAACCGAAGCATTTTCTTTTCTCCAAGCAGTATCATATTGATCTCGACAGACTTCAAAAATGGATCTCGATAGAACCTGAAGGAGTAAAACAGAACTGAAAACGTGCAAGTCGACTGTATGCTCCTTTACTAAAAACTTAAATAGTTTTTTTTTCCGCTTGTGCCGGACATCACTAAGCGATAAGCTTTAAGCCATTAATTTTCACGTTGTCCATTGTTATACTGTAACTTCAAAACAAAACACACTTGTCACCTTTCCGACATGAGATTGTATGTTTGAGATTGTATGTATACATTAGATGTTTGTCTTGAAACTTTGGCCCAGTTACAAAGACTGACACTTTACCTGATGACATAACACGATTACCTAACCTGACCTACTTTGAAACAATACAAAGCTATAGTCCTAAGTGTGAACATGTCAGCAACAGTTATTCAGAAATGTATTCGAAATCTTACATACAAGCTTCTGAAAAATTCTTGGATGTCTCCATGCTATCAGGTTAAGTCTTAACACACACGACAAAAGTTTAGACTTGTCCAAATTCAAACCATATGCAGAAGACAAATCCAGGGTGGCTCACATGATGAAACTTGCCTTTAATTGAGCAGAAAACACCGTGGGAAAAGGAGAAAATGCTTATTACCGACATTTTCTCCTTTTCCCACATTTTTTTTTTTTTTTTTTTTTTTTTTTTTTTTTCAAAACTCATTCTTTCTAAAAGTCGTTTAAACTCTGAATTTTGTGTTACAGGGTTGAACTATTCTTTAACGATTGTGTTATTCTGGTTTTAATGTCAGAATGTGTCTTATTAACAGTTCAATCTCTAAGCACTGATTCAGTGGTTTTTTACAGAACGTACAAACTGGTCTCTGTTTTTGTAAGCTTACATTTTTACCAAAACAAACCCATAATTTTAAACTCTAATCAGATCCCTTTCACTTTATCAGCGCTCTAAGGGTTTTAGGGAACATAAACAGGTTGGAAAGCACTAATTTATGGAATATGCAAAGAACCTGTACTTGTAATGAAAATTGTTTTTGTTTCTCTGTGTATTTCTGTAGAACTGAACTCGAACGATATTGTTTATGCAGCGTGCTGAGACTGACACTTGTTTGTATGGTTTCATGTGGGGTATTTTGTCTCAATTTTGCATTCACCATTGTTCTAGTTTTAACAGTCGATACGTTTAATACTTATGTATCAAAAGGTTAATTTCTAGCCGTCACGGTACTGCAACTGAAGATCTCGTCAATAATTCAGCAAGACCAATACACGGAGAAAGCTAGGCCGGACTTAAAAGCTGGGAAAGCTAGACAGTACCAAATATATTTCTCCTGCAGTAGAGATTTTATTGCGCTGCGATCGATTCAAAGCCGCCCCATTTCGGATAAAGTCAAATAACGGTATCGCATTTTCCTTTCCGCGTACCGCTATGTCTATCCATTCTGTAAGTCCGAGGTACGTAATTTGATATTCAAGAATTAAAGGTAATCTCTCGTTAAAATTAGAAGTTCAAGAAGAACAACATTAAGAAATTTAAAACGTCAAAATTTGAGAACCACGCTTCCTTAGATTTAATGCTGATAGTGTTTTGGTTGGTAAAGTGTGAATCAAACCGCATCGAGCCAAGTTTTAAGAATAGAAGATTTAATCTTTCCTGTGATGGATATGAACTCTGGCGGATTTTGATTTGCAGTAAAATATTATATCATGAAAAATTGAAGCTTTTATTTGCTTTTTATCGGCACTGTTTTCCCTTGGCAATACCGAGATTACTTTTGCACCCCCCCTTTTTTTTTACCGAGTCTTGCGAAACTGTTTATGCTATTCTTCCACTTTTTCATAAAATAGCATATGTTGAATTCCTTTTTTTATCCTCGAATACTTGCATAATCACGACTCATCTCTCAGCACAAAATGAATATGATGTCTGTTCTGTAATACTACAAATGGATACTCTATTCCAGAGAAAAAATCTGTACCGTAATCCTTTGTCCATTGGATCACAATGAAAAACAACAAACGGCATAATAAATAGCATTTTATTTCAATCACTTAGGTGCAATCTTTAGCCCTATTATCCAGCTTGCTACATGAACGAGCAATAGGATAGTATGCAAGCTCTTTTTACAACATTTTTTTTTCTCACTCGTCTAGTTTCTGATCGATTTATACATTTCTACATTTAAGAGAATTAGAGCATGTGGTAAAATTAGCATTTGGCGCAAATGCATTTTCTAGCATGGTGTAAACATTAAATCTTGATCCATTATTACTGAAACGAAAGCCTTGAATGACTTATGCTGACCAAATAGAAGCTTTCTAATGCGCACATCTTCTAAAGCATTGACATTAATTCAATTTTATCATGTTCATTTCGAGCAAACAAGATCCTATTTTTAAGAAATACTTGCTTGGCTTGTAGAGATGCAGAATTTAAGATATTGGGGTGAAGAGGAACGAACTGAAAACAACAATGGCTGATTCATTGTCGAACTGCTTTTAACTCTTACGCTGCTTATACCCTTTTGCGAACAGTGTAGATCAAGATCAGTCGCCATGCTGCGGTATATACTAGTGGCTGGAAAACTTAATTCTATTTATTGAGCAGTTTAAGGGTTAAACCATGTCATTTGGCATGTTGCTTTCTTTACACCATTACCACGGAATTTTAACAACTAAGGACAGTTTGTGCGAAATCTTGACAAATTCAAATAGCACCAAATTAAAGTAGAGTGCTCTATTTTAGTAATGTTGTCAACTTGTTTTAATAAATAAATAACAGTGTGTTGTCCATTCATGCTCAAAACTGTTTAAAATTCCTTTGTTTTAGTGAATTTCAATGCGCCTGTTTTTGACAGAGATCACAGAACTTACAGGATAATATCAGATCACGTCAATTCGCTATTTCTTGTCAAAGCATTCTAAAAAAGGATCGCTGGCAAAAAAATTGTTTTGTTCATAATTATCTACTCCAGTAAAAGAAAACTAATAACCCTTTCATTGTGTAGAAGTTCAACGAGTAAATACATATAGTTTTTGTTGTTTTCCATATTTACAACATTATCCTTATTTGACAACGCATCAAGCTTTGTAAAAAAAACAGTCATACGGGAATCAAAGATTTGTACTAGTCCTTTTTCTTCTGACGTTAGTCTGTCCATGGTATTAAAGCATCGAGTTCTTTGAATGACAAATGTTTGGGTATTGAGACGACTTGGGAAAAAAGGGGAACTGAAAATTACTAGCAATGGGTAAAATGCTTAGGCATCCGTGTACTTCATTTTGCAACAGTAGAGCGAGGGTTCAAGGAATTAGTCTGACTTTTTTTAACATTTCCGACTTACGTTAATTCTTTTCAGATTTTTTTAACCCCATCAAAAACAAACACTTTCGAGTATTCCTTTTCAATCCAGATTTTCCTACATCTAAGTGGTTACACCTTGTTCGGACATAGACATTCTGTAGCAACATTTTGATGTCCTGTCACTTGCCACACTTCTGTAGTTGTTTATACGTACAGAACATTGGCTCATAGGTGTACGAGTAATGTTATCACCAATGATGAAGTAAATATATATTTTTTCCCTCGTTTATCTTGTTTTGCCTTGTCCACTTTTTGTAATCAAATAAAAAAAATCATTGATGAGATTATCGATAAAAAATAATTCGATAAACACCTACACTGTAAGATTACGCAAAACCATTTCACACGGTTGTCGTTGACCATTATTTCATGGGCCATCAAGTTGTAACTGTCACAGCTTCTTGTGATATCTTGAATGCAACAACACATTTGGAAACGAACTATCATTAATTCATAGGACTATCAGACATATTTTCCGATTATTTGATCACACAGAATCTCTTCTGAAAAGACGACCCTCATCCGTGTCAGGGACATGGTTTTGCCTGGAAAATATAAGCAACCCATAAACACATGCGCCATGCTCTGTGAAAAGGGGATTAAATGCATCTGCAAAAAGTACCAACCTATGTCAGTTTGCAGAATGCGCGCAGGCTGACATAGCGTGAAACTTTGTGCTATTTGTAAATTATCTGCATGTAGCAAGGACCATCCTACTTTATGATTAAGTCGGATTTTAGACAAAAAGAATTTTATTCATCCATGATTATGTGATTACTTGCTTGGTATAATGCATCACGAACTTGTTAAACTCCTTTTTCTCAGAGCGCCGCTTATATTTTGGGGTTGTTTTGCAATTTACCTGTTTGGAACACATAACACGAGTTGCAGGATGCTGATGGTATTGCCTTTTACTTAATTTCAAGAGCGACTCGGCACAGACATTTCAATTTTGCAAAAGATCTGGATATTCCATTTACAAGGGTGTATTGGACAAAATATCTCACAAAAGTCAGACACTGTAGGTCTCAGATCAGGCTGGTCGTTCTGAGCAGTTTAATCTGTTGATCTACACTTCCACAGGAACTAAAATTCCCTCTGTACCGAAAGCGTAAAGAGTAAACATAGTGATAGGAACGTAATTCGTTCATTTATTTTCTATGTGTTATAGCACATACTAAACTGTAGCTCACCACTGAAAACGATCGCAAAGGTTAATCTGTAAATTTCTTGTTGCACAATCTTATTCTTTTTCCTGTTATGTGAGGTCACTTATTGTCATTACATTTGAATGCCACAAACTGACCGAAAGATGACTCCTTGACATAAACATACTGTGCTACGCTGTTTTCCATACTCAACACAGAGCCTTCAGCTGTGCTACTATTTTAGCACTGAAAACATATGAGCAATGCTCTGTGAAAAGGGTGCTTACAGCCTTTGCAAAAAGTATCTACCCAGGTCAGCCTGCGCAGTCCGCGCAGGCTGACCTGGGCCGATACTATTTGCTTTTGGTCAATTTTCTTCCTGTCAAAGGCCCAATTCTACCTGAAGCTTCAGTCGGTTGTGATAGAAAGTGGATTATATGGATCTATATGATGATTTGCTTGGTGTCATGGATCTCGCGGATGCATGAAGCCCCCGCTTGCCAGAGCATGGCTCATATCAGAAGTGATCATATCGCTCGCATAAAAGTGTGTTCAGCAAATGAAACTTAGTGGCGTGCGTGCTTAATATTTTCTTTAAGACAAATGACGGAATAGCTGTCATCATTTTGCCTGTCATGCGATTAATCGATGTGAATTTTCCATGCTAGAACTTTGTAATGACACATCTGATCGTCTGCAACTTTTCTGATGTCTATTTTTATAAACATTGCAGGTTAAACCCGTAAAATGTTAACGTAATACCGTGAATACTTTGCAGCAGGCACTGACAGTTTTACGGGAATACCGATGACTTTCAGTTGCCATGAAATTTTGCGCGCTAAATATTTGTTAGGGTTAGTTTGTACTTAATTCCTAACACTTAACACATTAGTAAAATTCATTTCAAACAGAACAAGCAATATAATATCTATCCATGTCGATGACCGTTATTTTATTATTTGTGCCAGAAATGAAGCAAAATGTGGTGCAAAACGATTTAATATTCCAATATTTGCACTATCCCAGCAATACTTTAATTGCAATTTTTCTTCCAATATAGCTCATTATTCATTCACAGAAAGAGGAGCTACTAGAAATAAGAAACAACGATTAAAATAGATCGCCAGAGATACCAAAATCATAATTAATGGCAAAGTGAATGTTGTTTTTGAACATCACAATACCTCGGATCAAACATCAAAGTCCTCCAGGTAATGCAGACCTCGCAAGTGTAGGCAACCCGCGGCGCACTGTAATAGATATTAATCCCTGTCTGAGGCGTTTGCAGTTGATACAGCGATGCTTGACTCATTTCTTGCTAACTTATGTGGTCATATTCTTTAGCTGAAAATAAGCCATACTCTGTGGAAAGGGGTTTAATGCATCTGCAAAAAGTATTAACCCAGGTCAGCCTGCCCAGTCCAAGCAGTCCACGCAGCCTGACCTCTGTAGATACTTTTTGTTATTGGTCATTTTCTGCATGTCAAGGAACCAGTCTACATCACGATTTAGTTGTTTGTTTGACAAAATGGATTTTTGGATAATTGTGTGATGACCTGCTTTGTATAATGAATCGAGGAGATGCATTAAATCTCGTTTTGCTCGAGCATGGCTCAAATATTTATGTGAGGCATGTTCAAAGACTGGGAGAGCTGACAAGGTCGGTAAATAGATTTGCGATAAATGTTTATTGCTTTTTTGATTGAGGAAAAATAGTACATATTTTAATGATCACCACATTTTTTATTGTTCGTTGATTGTTTTATAAGATTTAGATGTATGACTAGCGTCTTTGAGTTTTCCATGGGTTTTTGACCTGCACTGGTAGATTTCGTACGCCAAGTGCTGATATGGTGTTTTGTTAGAAGCATTAATTAAGATCGTTCAGCTGTTCATGTAGTATTTCAATTCTAAGTTTTTTAGGATATTTTATTTCAACAGCTCTAAATGCAATATTTGATTCTATTTTACAACTGAATGAAGTTCGTCCTAGTCATTTAGCATGACAGCATTAAATGATTTTTTTTTCTTTTAGCAAATTAGAGTTTAACTTAAACTGTGACATGAATTGCCTTTCTCATTGTTAGTTCATGTGCTTATTTTGTAATTTTGATAGGTTCAAGCATCTGATTTAAAATGTTTACCTGGCCATGAATAATGACTAATTCGCAAATATAGAACATAGAACAGAGAAAGACTAAGCAGTGCATAGAAAGTAAGTCAAAGAGGACAGTGAGTAATGTATGTAACCTGTACAATTAGCTATAACATTTTGTCTGTGGCGCATGAATAATAGAAATGTACTAATCGAGTTAATGAAAACCAAGTTTAAAATGGATCTTGAAGTGTCAAACGGGGACTAAGAATAATCAACACGGGAATTGTAGGTCTAATCGATTCATAGTACCGTGTTACCTACGTATGTGTAATCCATTCGGTGTTCTGCTGAAAGATGCCCCATTGCGTTGTAAACACAAGCAAAACTAACTTCGATGTGCTTTTGTGAATCAATATTCTTTTTCATAATTTTCGGAAACAATAGTGGATCTATTTTCCTCTTAAAGTGCCAACTGGTTGACAATAAAAAGAAATCACAAGAATGAAGTATACTGTATTAAATACTTTTTAAAGGTTCGGTTTTTTTTGGATCGTCGAAAATAACAGCACAATAAATCCTGAGAACAGATTTATGAAACTTTTTTTTTTCCAAAAAATGTTTATAAAGAAGTCTTATTAGTAGGAACAAATTCTACAAAATTTTAAGATATGTAAAGGGTACAAAGTCAACGTGATAATTCTGTTGATTGTGTATAAAAAAAGTGTCTTGTATGGAGTGCCCTAATTTTGTTCATTAGGGGAAAAAAGTAAGCCTCCTAGTCAGACACTACGGCATTTAGTTGTCTGCAAGAGGTAAAATAGATGCATAATTAAACAGCTGGAAAGCGGAAAGTCGATTAAACTGTGTCTAATTTCCTATTTATCTTATCTATGTCTTCAATAAAATACTTCTAAAACTGCTTCGGTACTTTTTTTACAGATTTTCACAGCTCAGGACAACTTTGGCGTCGATGTAGGGAACTGAAAATACCATGGAAACCATACATAGTTTGATATGGCGATGTATTCTAGTTCTGGCGTCACTTGAAGTTGTCACTACTGAACGTAAGTACATTACATTTTTTTAGTTAATTCGTAATAGTTTTGAGTAAGGTTTTGTGGTGTTAAAACTGTCATCGTTTTAAAGCATTTGAAAATGTCGTTTTACATATTTCCAAGAAGAAATATGATTGGTACCTGCTATAAATCGTATTTATTACTCGCTTAGAAGCGTTAGCTTTAATCGAGATATCAAGATAAAAAGTATGGCGACAATTCTGACTTTGTCTTCAATGAAAGAAAACCTAAGAATTATATGAACTATGGATTAATACATAGCGTGCGTTTTTCTTTTCAACCCTACTGAAAGATTGTAAACTCATATTGAAAGCAATAGCAGACGAAAAATTAATGTGACTCAAATGATAGGATTTGTCCTAGAAAAAGGAGAACAATTGTTGGAGATAGAGAAAACCCTAGTTACCCTTTTCTGTGATGTTTTCAAAGGCCATTTTCCTAGAGATCGTACAAGCACAAGATCGTTTGGTAAAAGATTTGTCGGCCGACGGAATTTATGAAATTATCAATTTTCACTGATTATCCACAATAATTACTTGGTCCTGAGTACATTTGAAAAGTATCCAGATTTTCGTACAACTAGACCATGATGGTGCAAATACCAAGTGTTTATTAAATGGCATGTTTTTGGATTACGGATTTATATTAACTTTTTTAGCAAAGTGAAATGTATTTCAAGCAATGCAAAATTACACACACACACACACACACACACACACAGAGAAAGATTTGTGTTTCTGTATCTTCAACCAGGCTTTATGTAACGAATATCAATTTCCTTTTCTCCACGAGGGTGTGTAGATAAGAATAATAAGGTGTCACTGAAATTGAAACAACGTTTAAAGTCAAGGCATGGGTACTGAAAAGGAGCTAAAATGTATGTCTGTTTTAACTGCTACCTCAAGAATGCAATATGATTGTATCTGGACTATTTGCATAGAACTAACTGTGGTACATATCTGAGTTTGGCTTTCTTATTCATTATCGTTTATAAGTAAATACTCACTATATCCCTGTACTTGATACTTACCTTCCTTTGAGGAATATTAAAAAAAAAAGACTGATAAAAGAACAAGACTACCGCATGCACCTGCCAACGCTTGGCTGCGTGGTTTTTTTTTTTAGCGAAACTTTTTAAGTCGAAATAGGTGCATAACTGGGTCAAAAGGGTGTTAAGTGTGACCTGTGTCTTCGATACGGGTTTCCCGTTTGATAGTTAAACAACTTGCCTTAGTCTGAACTGAATATCAGCAACAAAAACAAGGGCATCAAAAAATGTCAGTTTTCGCAGTACGACGATGACAGGGCTAAGATAATTTCCTCAACAACAGTCGGCTTAAACGTCAGTCTGTAAATACAAAATATATATATTTCTGTTCTGTTTGTGTTCGGTTGTTCAATCAAGTATATTTTTAACTGTTCTAGAAGTACTATCCATACCTTACTTTGATCAATGACATCCCCAGCTTGCTAAGACTTATGAATCCGGATGTAGTTTGCATTTAAAAGAAAAGGGAGAATGTTGCCTGTAACTTGCACATGTGTAAAGATTTTGTGTCAACAAACTTTTCGAGGCTGAGATCAATATCCTGTGGACATTTTAGATCAAGAGTATACTGCAGAGTTTTTGCAGTCCTGTCTCGGATCCTATAATGCCTATAATGTTCCATATCGTGTTATGAACATATTGTTTCTCTTGAGGTTTAAACACCCTAGTCTTTAGTCTTTTTGCTCTCTGAACACATGTATTCTACTGATTTCGCGCCCAGAGTGTTAAGTGTTGATTAAGCGTCATGTTGATAAACTTGGTATATAAAGTACTTCAACTGGCCGTGCTGGTGAACTGTTACATACAAAAAAAGAGTTTTGATGCTTATTTCCACTTTAACGTTCAGCAGTGTGCAATGCGTCCGCCGCTTCCACGTGTGATCCAAGATACATTCGGTGGCAGAGGTGGCATAATGACATCTTTTATATCAAAACTGCTCTACCTTTTGTTGTTCCCAGATTTATGTGAATTAAGTCTTGGGATCGAGATTTTCGAAGGGGAAACTAGTTTGAATTGGTAGTTTTCATGTGCTTGTAAACAACCCTCGGGTTACTAGTAAACCTGCGTTTCTGTCGATTGGATTTTGTTGTTTTCTCTCGGTGGATTACTACGTGCTTAGCAATCTTGTCTGTGATCCAAGGCATCGCACATTCAAGCAGTAATGCACTGTTTCGTCAAAGATCATAGTCGTGCAATGACTTTCATAAAACATCATAAGAGCCAACCACGTAGAACAGTTTGCAAAACATAGATACCACAAATATACAAGTTGACAGAAGTTGAGAAAAAAAATAGCTTTATACTATTTTGTTTTACAGGAAAACCAACCAAAACACGACGCATTAAATACATGAGTGCTCGATATTGATCTGCAGTCTCCTCGTTCTGTGTGCAAACAAAAGCAAGGTTTAATTTCCTTTGTGCATTTTGTAGACTGATACAAGCTGTAATCACGAGTTTTCTGTAAGATAACTCGTGTTTCCTCATTCTACCTACACCGTCAATACCGGTCAATAAAATTATACATGTACAAGCGATGTAAAGTTGCTCTCTAAACTAAAGAATGGTCTTGTAATAATTCATTCATACGTCACATGTGTAACTATGAATTTATCAGTTGTGTCTGTGTAAAAGTATGATTTTTAGGGGTGACTGACTTTGCATTCACTAACTAAACTAAAACTTACTACAGTTATCTTTTTGTTAACTGTAAAGAATTTGAAATTAATATCAGGTAATAAATACAAAGATTGGTTATAACATGTAAAAAGCTGCGAAAACAAGAGATATTTTTCAGGCATCACTTAATTTAGATTGCTACCAAAGAACATGAATACTGAAATTCATTGGCCTGTGCAAACTGGCTTCAAAACTCAGCTCGACAGACAACGCCAGAGGCACGTTTTGTGTCTTAATCCTTTCGGTGCCATAGTGAAAAGGTAATGTAATGAAAAAGCAGCATATACCCATGCATTGCATTTGTATCAACGAGCAGAATTGCATTGTTTGGTGATGTAGATTACTGCCAAACATTTTATTCTTACAAGAATTTGGCTGTCCCAGTTTCCTACCGGCAGAGAAACGTGTACCATTTTTCAACGTAATTATAGATCGGTTTTCCACAGTGATCTTTGGAGTACTCCACTCGCTTGCAGATTTATTTTTGTCGATTTATTCCGATTACTGTTCTGTTATGTTTTCAAGTATATACAGAGCCCCAGATAGTTTTTTTTAGCCAAGGAGTATTTAAGCATCATTTTCTTATGATACGGGTAAAATGAAATGACTGTGCTTAAGCAGCAAATTTTTAACCAAGAAATTTCTAATGGTTGGGTAAAAATCGAGTTTTATCCCTTAATTGAACATAGTATATTTCAGTCCCATAATGCTAACTATTTTCATTTTATATTTTGCCCAGCTAGTAAGATTGATTGATTTTGTTCTTTTTATCTGTTATATGTTACATTGTATAAAAGAAAAATGTGTTGCTAAAATATGGATACCAGGGTTCTCAAGTCATTGACTCTTGGACCCTAATGTTAAGGGTCAAAATGGAATTTCCAAGAATCAAAGAGAAATGTTCTTGTCAAAGGGTCAAAATTACTCAGTTGTTATGGAGAGATAAGGGTGAAATTAACACAATTTTTACATGTATTATGTTCTTTATTTTCACATTTATGGGTGCATTTTCGAACACTGATTACAACTGTTTAGTTATTCCAAGCACATGATCAGCAAAAAGATGGCGAGATGAATTTTAACTTGCAGCCCTGGCATGCAGTTTGCCATTATGAATAAACGGACACAAACAATATTTAACAGTTTTTCAAACAACATAATTTTAGACTCTTTCACATTTAAAGCAGTAGCAGACGACAATTCAAATGTGGCATGAATGACTGGATTTGTCCTTCATATATTTTTATTTCATAAAGCAACCAATAGTTTTTACTCACTACAAAACAGGTGTTTTGGCTTCCACTCCTTGATTTATACAGAGATTTGTGTGAATTCACTGTTAAAATATATTATTAAAGATGATAAGACAGATTGAAGTGCCTCTGATCGGACGATATCAAACTGACCTTTGCTGTGTCATGGGTTTTCGCGTTTTTTTTTTTTTTTTTTTCAGCGTCCGATTTTTCATGTCGGTTAATTTTTGGAGAAGTATTTCTGCATCATTTAACATAAACTGAAAATTGTGACGAGTGTGTTCTTTTTTAAAACCTAACTATTATTTCAAAACCCGGTAGCTAGGTCGCACTTACCGATCAGATTCGTTGATTTTATTCACAGTGGTATCAAATTTGCCATTTCAGGTCGAAAGAGATAACAATTGTCAACCTCAAAAGTTTATTACACACTTAATATTATTCTACTTGTTCAGACTAAAGGCAAATACCACAAATACAGGTGGGCACTTTGTTGGGTTTTAGAGGGCGAAGTTTGTCAGAAAATAAAAATAAGCGCCTGTGGTGGCTTTCTATAAGAGGTTACTTACCTTCTCAATAGCTTTTCTCCATATATTTGAGCCATGCTATATGGAAAAGGGGCTTAATGCATTGGCAAAATATATCGACCCGGGTCGGCTGGCGCAGAAAGTGCAGGCTGACCTAAGCTGAAACTCTACTTTTGGTCAATTTTCTGTATGTCAAAGGACATTCTACCTCCAGATCAAGTCGATTGTTAGACAAAATAGACTTTCTGGATCCTTGATCAAGTAATGACTTGCTTGTTAGCATGCATCGCGGAGATGTATTAAGCCCTCTTTTACCAAAGTCTGGGTCACATATATGAGAAAAAGGTTACGCGGATTGTATTCATCGTATAGAATAAAACACTGATAGACAAAAAATGACAAGCTTTCATACTGGACGGAAATGCATTCTCAATTGACAGGAATTTATATCTGTTCTCCAGAATGCAATACAATGGTCACGGCCACTAAGAAACATTAGTTCATTTTTAAATTCAGCAAGGATATTTGATAATCTAGAGTGCATGAAGGTGCTTTCTTTGTTATTCTTTTAAATCTTAGAATGCCGATCACAGACAAAGTTTTTGAAGTAAATGTAGATGAGGATTAGACATCACTCATAGGTGTAAATTGTCAGATTTTTTTTTCAAAATTATTCTGGCTTTATAGGCCTTAAAGAGGTTTATCCGACTGGTTTCTATATACCACATAAATATGTTTATTTTCCTTTTTGACACCGGAAGAGTTAATTGTTGCTTCGAATCACTTTTTATTATTTCCTTTTTCATATAATATTAGACTCTTGAGACAATGTTTAATTTGTGAACCGAAAACTAGATATAAAATATTTTTTATTGTGAAACTTTGGCCAATAAACAAGAACATAATATTGGAGACAATATGCGACCAGGAAACCAAATTAAGAAGAAAAACAGCTCCGTTTTGCTGTGTTTATGTCAACGGAAATAATTACACCGGGGTATTGTATTTGAGAATGGTGATATTCGAAGGATTTTAATATCTTTTGAAAGTAGTTTTCGTGGTCGATAACGTAAATCCATGTGGACCAAAATTACCTTATTTTGTCTCGTGTAGGTTAAAGCCACTGGCAAATGACGTTTACGTATTTCAACGGACTAATTTTTAAAAAAAATAATAATGATAATAATTGTAACAAAGACAGAAATTGCTTGTAACAGACATTTTTTGCAGTGTGCCACTATATTTTTCGCTTATTTTCTTGCACTGAAACTTTGTTAGTGCTGATAAGGGTGTTTTCAGAGTCGTCTGCGGCAAATTTGTTTCAGCAGATAATGAGTTTAAGAAACACTTCGTATAATAAAAGTTTCAGTTTGGCGAAGATTTGTTCACACTTCTTCCTTTAGTCTGGGGGGAGGCAATTACATTTTTAACAATTAGGTTCTAATTTTACTAATTACTTTCTAGCGAGGAATATTCGAAACGCTCTTCTGTCACTTTCGGAGCAATCAGTCATTCCAGTCAGTTGTTTTATTCCTTATCCTGCCAAATAACAAGAAATGAGACTTTCAAACCGACCTAAATTTTCCTATTTCAGAGGTATTTTTACAGGGAAGTTATCTCCTTATTGGACAGTGTAGATCCAAGATCAGACTGCACGTTCTGTGCCGTCTGATCTTGATCTATTCTATCCGCACAAGGTCAGTGAGTCGCGCTTAGCAGCCTAAGGATTAATCGGTCTGCCTTTCCCTGTGTTTTGCGCACATATGCATGTAAAGCAATGTCAACCCCTGATTTTGTCTATGTGGCTGATGAAAACAATCGCACTTAGCCTTACCGTACACCTTACCATATAACCAACAGGCTGACATTCCTCTCTCTCTCTCTCTCTCTCTCTCTCACACACACACACACACACACACACACTTGCACGTTCATTTAAAATGCTAAAATGATGAAAAAACGCTTACAAAAAGAATTTTGTAAACTTCAACGTTTGATTATCATTTTTCAGCCAGTTGTAATCATTTTAGTCAACCTGGAGGTTAGAAGTTAACGTTCCGTGAAGTAGTCGGCTAGTTGCTATATAATGGCTCCTACAAGGCCGAGTTCTGTCACAGAATTTAATGATCTCTTCAACCGGGCTCAATTATATACGTACAGCGCCCACTCCTTAATCAAATACCGTCAGTAAGCATTATTAACACTATATCCCATTGCATTAAACCCTTAGGCTGCTAAATAAATTAAAGAATTTTTCATCTAGTAGTGAAAACCTTTAGTTTACGATTTAAAATTTTACTCGTCGGAGAAATCTCATCGTATCGGACAGTGTAGATCTAAGATCAGACTGCACGTTCTGTGCAGTCTGATCTTGATCTGCACCGTCGGCAAAAGCCAACAAAGTCGCGCCTCAGCAACCTCAGTGTTTAAATAATCAATGTCTGGGATCTACTCATCGATTTTAAATATGTGAAGCAAAGCTTCAACAATCAGTTGAATTTCATAAACAGGTTGTACTTCTGTGCAAGCTGGTCCGAATCTACTCTCTTTGTTAGGGGAAATCAGAGATTCACTTTCCCTCGGAATTTAGACTTACACTTTGCCCACATTCTGACATGTCTACCATCATTACATAGTGAAACATTTTTGAAAAGAAACCCGCTTCTTTTATGCAGATTTGTTTTGTATGTGGCTCTATTATCCCATTACCACACAATCCCAACTTTTAACGACCCTGAGAAAGAAGCCTTTTGAAAACATTGTGGGAAAAGGAGAAAATGCTGGTAACCAGCATTTTCTCCTTTTCCCACAATGTTTTCTACCCTGTCCAATACATAAATCACTATTTAAGCTACACGTAATTTGTCGTCTGCAAATGCTTTCAATTTGGTCCAGTCTAAAATTTTGTCCTTTGGTAAAGGGTTATATGATCTTTTAGGTAACGCAGATTGATCAAACGAGTTTCAAATTGTTTGTCAGCATTTTTACTGTTCCAGATGATCATCCTATAAAAGGGTTATACATATGTAGCTGAGCCTGACTGTACCACAGAAAGCATTTCGTCGGGTCGATTTCTGTATTGTATAGCAGAAAATGGTACTATGACGGCTTCTAACACTGTCCAGTAAACCTTTACCTAGGAGTCCGATGTTTGAACAACCTTTAGAAAGAGGCCCTTTGAAAACATTGTGAAAAAGGAGAAAATGCTGGTAACCAGCATTTTCTCCTTTTTTCACATTGTTTTCTAACCGTTTACAGAAAGATCATGTTATTTGAGCCATATTTAATTTTTTGTTTGCAAATGCTTTCAGTTTGAACGAGTCTCAAATTTTGTCTTCTGGTAAAGAGTAGAAGTCTGAGGAAATTCTCCTTCGTGCCTTGTTTGCTATATTGCAGGCTTCACTGTCTCCTTAATAAGGCAAATTCTGCTCTTAACTTCTGCTATAAGAATTCATTTATTTCTGAGAATGTTTTAATGAGTATTTCCTACAGCTCTTAATAATTCATTAGATATATTTTCAGTCAGTGCTAAAACGAAGATAATTGCAATTTCAAAGCTTTTTTGACAATTATTATCTCTTACAATATCAGATAGTGGAGATTCAGGATCAGACTGCACAGGTCGTGCTGTCTGGATCAGCATCTAAAATTAATTTTAACATTGTTCACGTAAATTGATTTGAAATGTTGCTAAAGGGAAATAACCCATCCTTGTCTAATTTACAAGTTTTTTGGTCGTGTCATGTACTGGATATAAAATAACTAGGTACACAGATAGTCTTAAAAAACATCTATGTCACTGCTTTCAAATTTTGGGGCACCATAAAGAGATTTTCTGTGAACCTTTAAGATGTTAAAGGTTACCCCATGTGCTGTTACAGACAGTGTAGACCAATATAAGAGAGTGTACTTTCTTTTGTCTGATCAATACCATCCGATATTTTTCCACCATGACTTCCCAATGTAACCTTGGAAGTAAAACATATTAACGTGTCCTTGCTGACTAAAAATGTCCATCTCGTTTATTTGCGTTGTAGGAGTTGCCAAAAGGATACACACTGGTGACGCATTTATTGTTACGTAAGGTATAATTGCTTTGTTAGCTGGTGTCAACGTAGAATGTCGTAAACTCTTTTATACCATTGAGTGGCTGCCCTTGTATTCTGCAATTACCTTTTTGTGAAGGAAAAGACATTATTGAAGTTGCTATCTCGTCCTCTTGATATCAGTTTTGAATCTAAATACAGGACTTCTTTCGGTATCTGACAAACATGTCTAATTGTTTTGCCAAATAAGATTTGACGTTCTTAGACAGATTGCATTTGTTAAAAATGAAAGCAGATAATTCTCGGAGACTTAGAATATTTACCCCTAAAATACCAAGGACGGCTGTGTTTTTGTCTGTGTAATCTGGTCTTAAACCTAAAACTTTATGATATATTCTACCCTAGGTAAAATTAAAATTACAAACATCAGAGCTTTTCTACTGTCTGAAAGACTGGAGAGGACCGTTGTACAGAGTTAGTCGATGATTGTCGATAGATAACAGTTTTACATCGAAATTCAAGCCGGAAACAGACGATCAAATTCTAAAATCCTTGAGCAATATCTTCTTATTTTTCAGTGGATTACTACTCAAGGGGTGAAATAAAAGGTGATTCTTTCTTGTTTTAAACTCCGATTCCTATGTCTTAGTTTTTGTTTATTAGATAACCTATGCAGCAAAGGTTCGGTTGATCTTTTGCGATGGGTTCAGTTCCGTGGTCCGTCCGTTTGCCCGTCCACTCCTTCAAACTGCTTTGTCATTACTGTGAGGAGTCAAAATTATTTTAGTTTTACAGACTTCAAAGGATCGGAAAGGAAACTATGTTTAAACCGTCTAGGTAACAAATTATAGATAAGCTCTATATAACCATATAACTGAAAACTTCTTTCAAGTAAAGGCACTCATCTGCAAAACTGGAGTTTAGACAGCACTGACACCGAAAATAAGTTTCAGAACAGGCAATCGTTCGTACAATATAAAAAGAGTTTTTCCTTACTGTACATATAGGCCTTCTACCAAACAAACAGCATTAGGCAAGGGTTAACAGGTATATAGAAAATGTGCATGTTGTGCCACCATCATCTATGAAATTTTACTTTATGCAGTGAGCGGTATAGGACTATCATGATCCTCTTGTAGTTTGTATAATACACTGCACTGTCTGACCCAGATAGATCTAGTATTGCAATATTATGGTATACATGATAAGTTTTTGTTGATATATATATGTGTGTTTTATTTATGTGTTGCTCTTAAGAGTTTAAAGGTTGAAATATATCGAAAAGAATAGTTCACTAGCTTAATTTAAATCTAGCCAGGCTGTGTGAAAAGAAGCTTATTGCATCTACAAAAGCTATCGATCCATATTAGCCTGCGCGGTCTGCTGACCCGGGTCGAAAGCTTTATTTCTTGTCAATTTTCTGCATGTCCATGGACCATTTTACCTCAGGATTCAGCTTGTTGTTAGACAAAGTGGACTTTATTGATCCGTATGTGATGACTTCACGTGGTATCATCACGGAGATGCTTTAAATCTCCTTTTTCCAGAGATGGCTCATTTATTTCACATTGATTTTAGTTGTT
The DNA here is from genome assembly GCA_945859785.2 of Tridacna gigas. Taxonomy (NCBI): domain Eukaryota; kingdom Metazoa; phylum Mollusca; class Bivalvia; order Cardiida; family Cardiidae; genus Tridacna; species Tridacna gigas. The sequence continues at coordinate 40,744,920 of OX244030.2, read as the reverse complement.
CTACAACTATTACCAATCACTCTTGATAAATGCTTTCAGGGTGCTTTACAAGGGCTCGCGCCGGTACAAGTAGTTTTCTATAGAATTCATACAAGTTCAAAATGTAGATGTCCGGGTTGATATGTGAATCAAATGAGTCGTGCTCTGGCAACAGTGAGTTTAATGCGTCTTTGCGATGTATTATACCGAGCAAGTCATCATATGGCGTGCAACAGATGAAAAGGTACCTTGGGACATAATGCGTTAAAGGGTGTCGTCCCAGATCAGCCTGCGCAGTCTGTGACTAATCCGAGACGACACTTCCCGTTTTTTGTGCGATTTTCTGTTCCACGAAAGTCTACTGTATGAAAAAATCTTATGTAGTCGTAAAGTGCCGTCTCGGATTAGCCTGCGCGGACTGCGCAGGCTAATCCGGGACGACACTTTACGCAAATGTCCGAAGGTCTCATCTCGCGTGTTGCAGGCCATATAATTATGGATCTATGAAAATTGAATCCAGTTTGCCTTAAAACCGACTGAATCTGAAGGTAGAATGGTCCTTGGACGTACAAAAAATTTACCTATAGCAAAACGTTGCGAGGACTGCGCACGCTGACATGAATCGTTACTTGCTGCAGATGCATTAAACCCCCTTTTCACAGAGCATCACTGAAATATAGTTTCCATACGATAAAAAAAACGACAAGTTTTTCTTCCAATTTAAAAAAAAGATGTAGAGTTTTTGTCATATTGACAATAATTTCGGTAGTTTGATGTGAACACATATTATTAAAGGCTCATCAGCAGCCAAATGTAAACAATGCGGATGTTTAAAAGCATTTAGTTCAAATCATACTGTTTAAGAGTATGGAAATTGTTGTGAAGATGACACTGTTATTTTGGGGTCAGCCCAAGTCTTATAGCTCTTACTCGATAAACGTTTCATTATCAGTTTATATTATTGTATATGTTTGGTTGATTGATTGATTGTATGGTGTTTAACACCGTTTTCAACATTATTTCAGTTATATCGCGGCGGCCAGTGCACCTATCCATGCTTTCCTGAAGTTTCTTTTACCAGTACTCCGCACAATATTCTTTCCAATCCACTGGCTGCTTTCCCACATAACCATCGTCGAAACAATGGTCAGCGATGAGAGAGGAATGAATCCTGTCGCAATGACTATCATCAATCCTTGAAAAGAAATTGGCCGAGCCGGGGATCGAACCAGCGACCTCCTGTTCTCAAGTCCTGTACGCTACCGACTGAGCTACGGGGACTTGGCAGTGTTTATGTTTGGGATAACAGGTTTAAAATCACGTATAGCTCTTACTCGATAAACGTTTCATTATCAGTTTATATTATTGTTTATGTTTGGGATAACAGATTCAAAATTACGTACTGTGACGAGATGCATGTAATTTATAAACGCAACTCGATAATATTTATATTATGTCATCATGGTTCGTGGTTTTAAATATATACTACTCAAAATTTGATAGGGATCGCTTTTTATTTCTTAAATATCTCTTTAATGGTAAACCCAAGATAAGTGATTTTTTTCATACATGTAGATTATTCTAATGGCATACCTGACCTGTCCAGTAGATATTGATTTTTCACCTGTACCTGGCTTGATAGCCACTGGAAAAATGATACCCATGAAAAAAGGGTGCGCCATTAGCATGTACCTTCATGTACACATCCGTTATATTCAAACTTTGCTTGTGCATGGTAACGTTTATTTCAAAGCTAGCATTGGGTATGGCTTACTTACGAATAAGAATAAGAGAATAAGATGAATAGGGGGATAGGGGTGCTTAAGGCTGGGCGTTCCCAACGGCATGTGGCAGGTGTCCTTGGGGTGTCCCAGAGCACTGTTGCAAGGATTTGGGAACGGTTTCGAACTCACGGAAATGTCAGGTATAGGCATGGTGATGGTCGTGGGAGGGTCACAACTCAGCGTGAAGACCGTTTTAGTGTCGTCCAAGCGCGACGTCAGCGCTTTGTTACGGCTACCGCCCTGCAAAATGACTTGCAGAATGCCACTGGCGTAAGAATTTCTACGCAAACAATCAGAAACCGTCTTCAAAGAGCTGGCATGAGGGCCAGACGGCCAGCAATCTGCATTCCGTTGACGCGAAACCACATCAAGGCACGTCGCCAATGGGCACGCGCTCACATCAGATGGACGTTGAATGACTGGACCCCAGTACTGTTCACTTACGAATCCAGATTTTGTGTGGACTTCACTGATAGACGAGTCCGGGTATGGAGATCGTCAAATGAGCGTTTCGCACCCGTATGCGTTGCTAACCATGGCCGTTTTGGCGGGGGGCTCAGTCATGGTGTGGGCGGGTATTACCATGCAGGGAAAAACGGACCTGTATATCGTTCAAAACGGCACATTGACGGCTGCGCGATACATCAATGAGATCTTAGATGTGTATGTTCGCCCATACGCCGGTGCTACAGGCCCTGATCTCATTTTGATGGACGACAATGCCCGTCCACACAGGGCACGGGTCACCCTCGAGTACCTGCAGACAGCAACTATAGAGAGAATGGACTGGCCAGCAAGGTCCCCAGACCTTAATCCAATGGAACATGCCTGGGACATGCTGCAGACTGCAATATCTGCCCGACCTGTCCAGCCAACCACGGTTCCAGAGCTCCAACAGGCACTACTGGACGAGTGGGCTCGAATCCCACAACAAAGCATTCGAAGGCTTATTAGCAGTATGAGAAGGCGATGCCGAGCAGTAATCCAATCAAATGGCTACCACACGCGATACTAAAGCGAAATTCAGGCACCCTACTTGATTTTTCCAAAAAGCCTCATTTGATTACATTTCCGTGTTATCCCAAATTATTGCCCTACCAAGTTTCAACCGCTGTTCCGCTTCAACGGTTTGTCGGCTCATTCCTTTTTTTACACAAAGCTGATGTCAAATTAACAAATTTTCAGGATCACAGCAAATATTTTAACGTTTCAAACTTATGTAAGGAATTAACGCAGTCTTATAAGTGATCCTTATCAAATTTTGAGTAGTACATATTCCCCAAGACAAACAAAAACATTAACTGGTAATGAAAGGTTTATCGAGTTGGAGTTACACCGTGACGAGATAATTTATAAACCCAGCTCCATAATGTTTATTTTGTATGTGGTTTTAGACATGTATTCCCAAAAAACCAAACAATTATATTCACTATTAATGAAAGGTTTATCGAGCTGGAGTTATAGTCGCTGTCAGAAAAATAAATTCCAGAACCAGGTAAAAAATAAACAAAAGATAGAGGGACTTGGCAACTGTTATCTAGGTATAACATTCTTTCTCTGTCTTCCACTAATACTATCGGCGACCGTATAATAGCATAATTATTGTCATATTCACAATAACTTCAATACTTTTAAATGATATGATTAAAATTAAAATGCATTTTAAGACCCGCATTGTTTACTCTTGGCTGCCATTGGACTTTTCAGACAAATTCTCAAGAGTGAGTAGCATTTTCAAAATTAATGCCATTTTCTAAATGCCTTTGGATAATAAAGAGCAAGCAGGTTTACTTGTCATTACAGCGCTAAAAAAATTAAAAAAAGAAAACTTCTTTGAGTCTTATATAGGAACAAGACTTATACTATTCTTTTTTCTATACCCAAAGACTGTCCAATTGATCTGACACGAAGTAGAAAGTCTCAGCCAATTAGATGGCTGGTCTTGAAAAAAAGAATTAGAGTCGAATTAAGAGTGAGAGACATGTCACGTCCTTGATCTAAATCCTAAATACTGAAAATATCAGTTGCATTAATGTAGTAGTCTGCTGGGAGAAATATGCATTTCTGACTTCAAACTCTTCGAATAAATTGTATATGGGCCATGCTCTATGAAAAAAGGGGCTTAATGCATCTGCAAAAAGTATCGACCCAGGTCAGCCTGAGCAGTCTGCGCAGGCTGACTTGGGCCGAAACTTTTTGCTATTGGCCAATTTTCTGCATGTCAAAGGAGCATTCGACCTCATTATTCAGACAGTTGTTAGACAAAATGGATTTCATGGATCCCTTGTGATGACCAGCTTGGTATAATGCATCACGGGGATGCATGAAGCCCCCTTTTGTCAGAGCATACCTCATATGTAGATGTATTAACCCTAACCGCGCCAAAGGTGATTTTAACTCTTTACCAAACGAAAGATGTTAGACTTGTCCAGATCCAGTTTGCATTTGTACACGGTCACTTTGGTGTTGCTCAAATAATTAGATTCGTCCTTAAAAGGGTTGAAAACATTCAGGAAAAAGGAGAAAATGCTGGTTACCAGCGTCTTCTCCTTTTCCCACAATGTTTTCAAAAAGCTTTTTTCTTCAAGGTCGTTAAAACTCGGGATTGTGTGGTACAGAGTTATTGCTTGTTGAGGACAGAAAATCAAATCAAGATAAGATCGAACAAACGTGCAAGATGACTTTGGGTCTGTTCCCAAATGTTTGAAATCGGATTAGCTCAGAATGTTTTTAGTGGCTGGATTTAGTTCCTTAAAGAGAGATGATGCGCATGCTCATCTTTGATAACGATTCAAGATGGAATAAGCATGATGTTTCGAACTGATCCAAAATCAATTACCCATTTCCGGCCATCATATATTCAACGTAATTTAATCAACGTCACTTAAAACCCCAAAAGAGACTTTTGTCTGGAATACAAAATGCTATTAAAGACAGACATTGGGGTAGTTGAATCTTTCGATGTCGTCAGAAAGTTCTTCCAGAAACAAATGCCTCTTCTTTGACACAAAACTTTACAAAATTTGATTATCGTCTGCTGTGGGTCGAAATGTCTATTTTATGTCACAATTCTTTGTCGTGAATTCCGTAAATGTGTGTTTTTACCTAGGTTGTAGACAGATACAATAAAAGTATGTGTTACTGTAGGCTTTATTGGATACAAATGTGTCTTTGTAAGGGTATCAACCTTCAGTTTTAGGATACGTATTGAAAGATGACACCACAATTCAGTTAGGTGAATAATTCTAGACAAGCTCATGTTGGTGGCTCAAGTATTAACGCCTTACCAAACGACAAAATCTTAGACTTGTCCAAATTGAAAGTATTTGCGGACGAAAACAACATGTTCAACTCAAACATTGAAATTTGTTTTCGGATTGGTAGAAAACATCGTGGGAAAAGGAAAAAATGCTGGTTACCAGCATTTTCTCCTTTACCTACAATGTTTTCAAAACGGTCTTCTTCATGGTCGTTAAAACTCTGGACTGTGCGGTGAAAGGTAAATTTCAGTCCAGTGTGAGTCGTTCTCCTTCCTCTGTATGAGCCAAGAGTGAACGTTAGATCAGCCTTTATTGTTTTAAATGTAGGAGTCTTACTATTGGTTCTTAATATATGAGCCCCGCTCTGGCAAAAGGGGGTTTAATGCATCTCCGTGACACATTAAACCAATCAAGTCATCACATAATTATGGATCCATAATAGCCACTTTTTAACAACCGCCTTAATCATGGGGTAGACTGGTCTTTGGGCATACAGAAAATTGACAAATAGCGAAATATTTCGGCTCAAGTCAGCCTGCGCGGACTGCGCAGGCTGACCTGGGTCGATACTTTTCGCAGATGCATTAAACCACCTTTTCACAGAGCATGGCTCATATATAATTCTTATTTCTTATTCTATTTTATTCTATTTTATTCTAATCATAATACTAAAACTTTATAACAAATGAAAAGGGCTACCCAATACATATTGTTTTTATTATTTCATTTTGTTTCATTCCAGTCGTAATGCTAAAATAAGCTTTACAACATAATGAAAGGGCTAGGATGTAATCAACAGACATATGTCAGGTGTTTCATGCACGTGCAACACTTTTCATACCATATGGCCTTGTTGATCGTTTGTTTTAACAGAGTATAGAATCAATTTCAAAATCATTTTTGAGTCTCATCTTTAATTTAGCGCCACAGAAAATATCATTCAAATATCATTCAATTTCATCCAAAAGTTTGACAGACAACCCTCTTTGACTTATAATGATCATCACTATCCCTCAGCCATTTTGGAATTAAATTATGTGACTTCATTGGTATTCGTCAAAAAATATTGTAACTTGATACAGTTGGCGCCAATTTATAAAAAGAAAACTGCGTGCGATAAAGCATTACAGAGGGTGGGGTAAATGTTGTGCAAGTTGATGCCGACACTTCCGGAAATTACGTTCAAAACTTTTGGACAAGTGATGTCTGAGTCAAGGTAATTACACTGAAAATGGAGGCCAGATAGTTTATTATGACTGAGAAATACCGATTATCGCGAAGCAAATTGTAACGCAAACTTTTAGAACGCGACTATAATTTATTGATAGAAATACTTGACCTGAAGCATGACTTCAACTGGATTTGTAAATGACAGCCGTAAGTCTTGAGTCTTCCATCATGGACCATTTGAGAGCTGTGAATGAAAAAAAAATGGAAGAATACCACAGTTCAAATGCAGTTTGCCAGATTCTTTCTCTTGAATATTTTAGCTTAGATAGCACGTTTCGTGAAGCATGATCTACATCTGCGTAGTTCACGAAACGACTTAGAGTCGTGTTAATAGTAAGATAAACAAAATGCAATGAGCTTGCGTGTGTGAAACATTCCGCTAAATGGGCGTCTAATGAACGTTGAAATTCAGAGGTAAAAACATGGTCAATATTTTGCAAGGGCCATATCACACACAATCTGACTGGTATTGCGCTATTCAACGTCCTTACACTGTTATAAAAGTACCAAAAGTTATTTCCTTTTTCACGTATTATCTTTGTAAGTATGAAATATAGTAGAATTGTAAAAAGAGGCTTAATATGTCTGCCAACAGTATCACCCCGTGTCAGCCTACGCAGTCTGGGTGGAGACTTTCTGCTTTTTGTAAATTTTCTGTATGTCAAAGGCCCCTTCTACCTCCAGATCCAGTGGAAACTAAATGGATTTTATGGATTCATAAGTATGAGGTGAGTTTCTTCATATAACGCATCAAAGAGATGCAATAAGTCCCCTTTTGCCAGAGCATGGCTCATCTACAGGTACATGTAGCTGGAAAGCCCATCATTCATTCTCCGCATCTATAGGACTGTAAATCAACTTGTGTCAATTTTACATCGAAATCGCCTCAAAAGAAAAATGCGAAATAGCAGATATGTAGCACTTATTTCTGCTATACTCATTTCACATCTTATTAACATTTGGTAATATTAGATCTTCTTTAATAAAGTGAAAAAGAGAAAAGCGTTTTAGGCTTAAGGAACGAATAATGATAATCTTTTCATCCGTGTCTCAGCAACGCGTGCAAATATCAATTTTGGACTTATCTAAATGAAGTATTTTCGTTTTCAAAAAAGCAAACAACTATCTTCAAATTAAAATCCCCTGTCTGAGAGTTTTGATATTGGAGTAGCTTTGAGGCGGCACAAAACATCATAATGATCTATATCTAGCTTCAAATGAGTTGAAATCGCGACATAAATCTTATTAAACAGACCCGTTTTGTTAGCATGCAAATATCATAGTTTATTATATGACTATAAAATTCCTCTAAAATGTTAAATAGAGACTCTAACAGTATGGAAGCCCCCAATAGATCCCATATATTTCGCTGTTAATACAATATGAGAGTTTATTTTTCTATATTTAACTTCTATATTCCAGCCCGGGACGAAGCGCTTGGAAAATAAAATTTCTCGGATACTATGGATAACCCATCGCAGCACAAAGCTGAAAACTCACCTGAATTGGTATTGCGAAAAGTTCACACGCTTCCGAGTTTGGATTATGTTATTAAACCCTAACCTGCTGCATTTAAAAAAAAATGAAAGTTTTAAGACGACAAAAAATCCTTTTTTTTGGGGGGGGGGGGATATCTCAGTGTTGATCCAAGATCAGACTGCACTTCTGTGCAGTCTGATCTTAGATCTATACTGTCCGCAAAAGGTCCTTGAGTCGCACTAAGCAGTTTAAGGGTTAAACGAAAACAAGGGTGAGAATTATCTACACTTTACAGGATGCAATTCTCCGGGAACAAGAACAAATATAATCGAGCTGAATTGAAGTATACCACAGATTTAGTCATGTATATGATCCAATTAGACAAGTTATTAATTGTGTATCGGCGAAAGAGGAACAAGATCAGACTGCACGTACGTGCAGATATCTATATAAATAGATATCAGAGGTCGCGATTTGAGATGTTAAAGATAATGAACCGTCGAGTCGTTTTGCAATGGAAATCAAATAAAGATAATTTGGACGACTCTAAAACTGACAACATCTGCATCTGACATCTCTTAACTCTTAACCTTTTACCGCATAAACCCCAAGTTTTGACGACCCTAACAAAAAAAGGCTTTAAAAAAAACATTAAGAAAAGGAGAAAATGCTGGTTACCAGCATTTCCTACTTTTTTTCCCACTATGTTTTTTCCCTTTCGAAAACAAATTTCAGTTCTTAAGTCACATTCATTTTGTCGTCTGCAAATGCTTTCAGTTTGGACTTATCTAAATTGTGTCGTTTGGTTAACCTGCTAAATAAGTGATATGAAACTTAAAAAACACCAAAAGTAAAAAACCCAAATTTGAGGGAAAAATATCTCCATATCAGACAGTGTAGATCCAAGATCAGACTGCACATTCTGTGCAGTCTGATCGTGATCTACACTGTCTGCAAAAGGTCCTTGGTCGCGCGTAGCAGCTTAAGGGTTAAACAGAACTCCAGATCATGAGAAAAACGAACTGCCGCGATAAACATTATATCTGTAACTCCAGTCTGAATGTCTGCAGAATAGGTAACCCCGAAAATATTCTTAAATTGTCAATATCTTAATGAATCTGCGCTTTTTTAGAACGCTGATAACAAACTATACTGATTTTGCGGAAGGTATAGGCAAGGACAAGGCCGTACAGAACACGAAGTAACCAGGGCCCGTATTCATAAACATACTTAAGTAAAAGTATGTCACTTATGTTCTTACCTAACTCAGATATAATACCTATAATACTTACCTATCGTATTATGCTCAAATGGCACTTATATTTGAGACACCTCCTGGGCAGTCGTAAGTATGATATAGTTGGTTATTCACAGGCATTCTCTTAACAGCTATTTGAGCAGTATGGCTGCGTTAATATTTGCGGTGCTAAAGGAGTTCGTAAGACGGCATGCTGTTCGTAGAGAAAGAGTTTTCTGGGATTGCCTACATTACTTAGAATTATACCAAAGGTATAGACTCGATCGTGAAATGCTGGTACAATGAATTGATGCTGTGGGAGATGACCTCGACCAGAAAACATCGAGGAACTATGTCCTACCGAGCGAGCTGAAAGTTCTTGCAGCAATACGCTTATAGTACCAAGTTCTTTAAGATACTTGCTGGGGATTGAGTGCACATTTCACAGGCTACGATGAGCAGTAGGGTTATTTCGCAGGTAACCCACGCCCTTTTGCCTTTGCCTCCAATGGTCTTTGAGTTTCATGAGCACGATGAAATTCCAGATGTTGTAGGGAAATTTCACGAAATAGCATATTTCTCCGCGTCGGCGAAATTGGGTTTCCTTTTCCCACTGCTGATCAAAACTTTCCTTCAGACAGTTGAGGTCTTATACTCGTCTCGACAGTGAACTTATCACTTTTCCGCTGGCTCTAGTCCAAACTACAAAAAACTTCCATGATTGTGTCGAAATCATACATAATACCCTTACAACGACCAGCCGTGAAAGTTATGCCTGATGCCCAAACCTACGTATTATACAAAGCTAGGTATTATACTTAGGTAGGTTTTTGAATTCCAACTTAAGTATCATACCTGGTAAGGCATGATACCTGGGTTTAGTCATACTTAACTTAAGAATTTTTATGAACACGGGCCCTGGAATCTCACTGTCTGATATTTTATATGTTTCGTGTATTTCGAATGTTGTGTTTATTTTATTTCTTTCGCGACTGAAATTATCTAAATTATGTTGGCGCAGTAAATTTATTTAATCAAAAGCCAAAATCATGCCTATACTGATTCTATTCTGATAAGGATGAAAATGATTAAATGAGTCATGCTCTTAGAAAAGGGAGTTTAAAGCACATGCAAATGGTATCGACCCATGTCAGCATCCGCACTCTGCGCAGGTCGACTTGAGTCGAAACCTTTGTGCTATTGGTCTATTTCCTGCATGTCAAAGGACCGTTCTACTCCAAGATTCAGTCACTTGTTAGACAAAATGGAACTTATAGATCCATAGTTACATGTATATGATAACTTACTTGGTATAAGGCATCACGTAGATGCATTGCACCGCCTTTTGCCAGAACGCCACCCATTTATATTCGCTAAGCATGAAGTCTTCACCAGGAGCTGATAGAATGGATTATAGTCCAGTGGATGTCGCCCTTCGTCTGTCGTTAGTAATTATTTTAACCGTAATCTTCTACCTGAGGCATTTTCAACCTCAGATCACCCAACTTGTTCCTTTAACTCTTTACCATACGACAAAATTTTAGACTGGCCCAACGTCAAAGCATTTGCAGAAGCCAAATTAAATGTGGCTCAAATGATTGGATTTGTGAAAGGTTAGAAAACATCGAGGGGAAAAGGAGAAAATGACGGTTACCAGCATTTTCTCCTTTTCCCACAATGTTCTCAAAAGTCTTAATTTCCCAGAGGCGTCAATACTGGTCATTGTGTGGTAAAGAAAAAAAAAACAGAGTGCGGGTTTTTCACTTGATTGACTAACAAGGCTACTTGGGCTAAAATAGTTTTAAAAAATCGCAAAAATTCAAAGATCTGCTCCTCAGAATCTATTGAGCAGATCATACTCAAACAGCACATGCATCCTTCATAGTCTGTGAAAAAATAATGGTTTAAATCATGTGGAGTACATGTCTGAAAGAAAAGGGGAAAAAAAGCAATGAAAAAAGAAGTCCTTTGGCATTTAAACTGCACATGGATTGTGAGAATAAGATTTGCTTTTATGGTGTTAAACGCCGTTTTCATTATTACTTTAATTAAATCGTACTGGCCAGTGCACCTACCAGTGCTTTCCTGGATGTTTTAAGCAGTGCTCGCTCAATATCCTTCCCAAGCCATTAGCTGCCTTCCCGTTGTCGAAACAATGATCAGCCATGATAGAGGATTGACGGAAAAAGGCCTTGCTTGGGATTTGCACCGCTGGTTTATAACTCTGCACGTTACCGACTGAGCCACCTGGATCTTCTGTCTTTACGTCTGTAACTACCAGGTAGACCTAGTGCTATGACATTTGGTATTTAGTAAAGAATAATTGACGTTTACCAAGACGAAATGACGAAGATACCAGGGTCCGTATTCACCAACCATATTTAAGATCATTCTTGGCTTAATTATAGATTTAGAAAATAAGACAACTTCTCATTGACTAAATGATTGGCTAAAGCATTTGGTTTAGCCAATCAGAAATTGTGTTATTCCAAATTCAGAAAATTCTTGAGCATAAGACTAAGAATGTTCTTAAGAATGGTTGGTGAATACGGTCCCAGATGTTATACATAGAGCTTTAGTAGAAAGAAAACCCAAAAAATATGAAAAGTATAAGGCGCATAGCCTCGAAATGCAATGTGTTGAGTCGACTAATATACGTCTACCAAGTGTATCTAAATTAATGAAAGCTCTAGGGAGGAAAATGGCACCGCCCGGGGGGGGGGGGGGGGGGGGGGTTATTAGGTTATGATGACCTCTTTCCAAACAAATTGATATGAGCGACCCTTTGGCACAATGTGGTTCAATGCATCCCTTTGATGATGATACCAACCAGGTAATCTCATGATAATAGATTCAGAGAATACATTTTGCCTAGCAACAGACTAAATCCTGAGGCAGAATGGTCCTTCGACATGCAGAAAATTGACCAAAAGCAAAATGTTTCGACTCCGGTCAGCCTGCGCGGACTGCGCAGGCTGACCGTAGTTGAAATTTTTGCAGATACATTAACGCCGTTTCGTCAGAGCATGGCTCATATGTTGAATATTCAATATAGGAATTTGCTCAGCTCTCCCAGACCAGCACCAGCGAAATCTAATTTAGTACAACGATTTTGTGTTTGCTTTCTCTGGTCTATACCACAAGAGGTTTTAACTGCAGTGTAGCGGACGATTATTCCGTGCGAAATGAAGTTTTACAGGCTGGGTGCTAATGGTTTCCCGCAAAAATATGACCATCCCAGGAGTAAATTATCTTTTGATAGACATATTGTATCCAGACGGATCGTCCTGGAATACTTACCCAGTAGATTTGGAAACTACAAAATTGCAGAGAGAAAGTGCGAGAGAGCGAGTTCTCTTTCTAAGACGATACAGAGTCCTTTTCCGTCGGTTTTTAATCTCATGGTGCTGACTAAATTAAATAAATATTTTCTACTGATGAAATAGATAGACTAAATTCATCTCAATTTATATGATGCTTGGCTGGAAAATACATAAAATCACGGTACAATTTAATTTAAAGATAGATTGCGCGTTCTGGTCAGACTGGTTCAGATGTACTGTATTTCGAAGGTTGCATTTGCGACTTTGACTCGATGTCTATGGGTTCGACTGGCTGTGATGAAACCGAACAATCGCGTGAAGTGAGCTGTCGCCGGTATATGACTGAAATTGTTTTGAAAGCAGGGTAGCTCTTTGCCAAACGAAAAATTCTACATTCTTCCAAATTGAAAGCTTCTGCATACGATACATTCGAAAGTTATGCAGATAAACCGAAGCGGGTTAGCAGCATTTTCTCTTATTTCCACAATGTTTTCAAAGGAGCCCTCCTTCAGCATCGTTAAAAGTCAGGGTTGTGCGTGAAACGGGTAGAACACCAATCAGACAAACATTCCATTTTGAACATTTATATAAGAGTATGACACATCTGTCATCATATTCATATCTCAGAAGCCTTGTAAAGACATACGGAAAATACTATACAGTCTTCTGCTTAATATGGAATCTGAAAACGTTGGCTGACTAATGTGAACAATGCAGATCAAGATGGCACTACACGGAACATGCTGTGCGGACTTGGATCTAAACTGTCAGTTATACATTATTAAAGATTCCAGTCAAAACCAGTTATGACACTGAAATATTTAGTGTATTATCATAATTTTTTTTTTTTTTTTTTTATTAGACTTGTCAAAATTAAAATCAGTTAGTAAATTGGTAGAAAATAACTTGAATGGGTCTCAAATGATGGGATTTGCTTATTTGTAGAAAACCTTGTGGGAAAAGGGGAAATCCACGTTTCCCCACAAACTTTTTATAGACATTTTTTCTTCAGGATCGTTAAAACAGGGATTTATTTCGTAAAGGTTGGCGATAGTTCCCTATCTGTACTTGGTATCCTGTCACAAACAGATGAAGGCATTGTCTTATTGTTACTGGTTTCTATTGACACCCCCCCCCCCCCCCCCCCATTTTTCAGACAGACTTTTTCCAGCCATTTCATAGATAAACTCCTTATTCTGAGCCACGGTGTAATTGTTGACCATAAATTCTTTCACAATAGACCAGTCTAAACGTTTGGATTCTGGTGTAGACTTAATATAGAATTAATATAAAACTGAAAAAAAAAGGTGACACCGTTTCGAGTGATGTCTCGTTTATTACACAATGTTCTCGAAAGTGGTATTCTGCAAAACAAAAGGGTCGCCGTAAAGTAGATTCCCATCAAAACAAAACCGAACGCCCGGTAGACTAAGAGTCTGTTAAATGTAAAGTCAAAAAATTTTGATTAGGAAGGGTTGCCCATTCAAACTAGAATACAGGAGTAATCAACTACGTTTTTGCACAGACCCCGTCGCCATAGTAACGTTAGCGAAATATCCTGAACAAAGATTGAACGTTTATAGATTTTAACCTTTTATTGCATCTGGTATTATTCGGGGTAATTTTGATATTCAACTGTATTGAACTTGACACTAATTCTGTATAGAACTTTACAATAACCTATAGCTGTTCACCACATGAAATTAAGACTGTAACATCCGGAAAATGTACGTCTACTTGAGCTTTCAAATATAGAATTTCCCCCTTTTAAATAGAGGATTTAAATGCAACTGACACCGGACACCTGTTGATAACGATGTGGAAAAACGAGGAAATGCTCTGAACGAGTGATTTACCTTTTTGTCCCATCTTAGATTGTGTGTATATACATGTACTTACGAATGAAACTCATCAACTGTTGTTGTTGTTGTTGTTGTTGTTGTTGTCAAACAAGATCTTTTCATCGAAAATGAAAATAAAGGATAACAACAAATGGATTAAGTAAAGAAAACGAACGTAATTTTCTTAGTTTTTATGTATTTAGGCTTTAAAGAGTCTCGGGAAAGTAAAAACGCCAATGCAAAGGTGTGCTTTGACAAAAACATTTTTTTCACTCACTATCTCCTCATACAAATTTGTTGTAGATGGACATCTTTGTAATAAGGGGTAATCAGCACGAATTATGGTTTGATACAACAATGCTTGAGGGAACATGACGGAAAAGGGAGAAATTGCTTCGTTTACCATAGTGATTTGAAAAGTGATGGTCTCAAAACCTGGTCGTCTTGCAAGGGGGTGGAGGGGTGTGAATGGATTTATCCACGTGTTCGAAACACCTCAATGAAACAAAGATAAAGGTAAAAGAGAAGTATTGGTAAAAAAAAAAAATACTCGGTCCGTATTCAGCAATCGTTTTCAAGAACATTCTCAGTCTTTTTCTCAGGCAGTTTCTAAATTTGAAAGTAACACAGTTTCTGATTGGCTAAACCATATGGTTTAACCAATCAGAAATTGTATTACTTTCTAGATGTAGAATTAGACTGAGGATGAAATAAGGAATTGTTGAGGGATACGAAACCTGGTATCTCCTGAGATTCCACACAAATGCTTACATTAAAAGCTTATCCATCATATTCGATGGATAACGCCAACCTCGTGTGGAAGCAGCTTTTATGGTTTCAAAATGACAAGATTTTCGTTCTGGTAAAACGCCAAAATGAAATGTGTACAGTCAGCTTGGTGTACGTGTGTGTGTGGTTTTTGTGTGTGTGTGTGTGTGTGTGTGTAAAATACATTTGCTAACACTGCAGAAAAATGATCTGATTAAACACAGCCTCAGTAAGCCCTGGGTCGTTGGCGAGATTTTTTGGCTGTTAAATTGCGTTCAGTTTGTCTACTTTACTGACTGAAAAAGTAGAGCTCTCCTATAAAGGTGTCTAAAGGCTGATAAATTAGAAGAGAAGGAAAAAAAGCCTAAAAACAGGAAGAAAGGAACTCTTTTCCAGTCCATGTTTTCATATTATTTACACACTGATCTTGATTTGTACATTCGAAAGGTCATGTCATACAACAGTTATAGATATTCCGTTTAACCCTTTACCACACAATCCCGACTTTTAACGACCCTGAAGAAAAAGCCTTTTGAAAACATTGTGGGAAAAGGAGAAAATGCTGGTAACCAGCATTTTCTCCTTTTCCTACAATGTTTTCTACCCTGTCAAAGACAAATAACATCACTTGAGTCCATTTGAAATTGTCTTCTGAAAATGCTTTCAATTTGGACCACACCAAAATGATGTCGTTTGGTAAAGAGTTAAGACTAAAGAACACGCATGATTTTGTTTGTATGTTTGTCTCTTTTGATTCATCCTACCCTCAGCAGCGTTTTGTAACTCCCAAGCCTATCAGGTATGTGTTGGGATGGTTTTGCCAGATTATTTTTTCTCGGGACGAGGATCGATGGAGGGGTGTTATACTTTTTGTGACTCCCAAGTCTATCAGGAATGTATATGGATGGGTTTGCCAGAGCCCCCCCCCCCTTTTTTTTTTTTTGGAACGGGGATCGATGTAGGAGTGCTATACTCATTTAGTTATAAAATTAAAGGTTTCATTGCTTTTTGAGACAGCGTTTAGGTTGTAGTTGTTTGTATATTTTTGCAAAGCACTGAGACATGAACACGGTGTAACCTTCAATAACAGTCATCTGTTGATGCACTTAGGGCTTAAAGTAGTCGTTTATATTTACGCTGTTTTGTAACAAATATTATCTAAAAATAGAAAACATCGCCGATCCTCCGACGTGTCTATATCAAATATGGGCATTTTCCAGGGACATCATTTATTTGGGCTTTCTATCACAGGGATCCATTGACCTTCTTCAAATGAATAAATAAATGCTCTTATTTAAATTCTGAAGGACATTTTGAAAATTTGAGGGTCGGGATTCAAAGAAACAGGTGGTCAGGGAAAACCCTGCATTTTCGACAGTTTATCTCTTCTTAACCTTTAGGTTATTCAGCGCGACTCAAGGTCCTTTACGGACAGTAACAATCAAGATCTGGGTCCGTATTCACCAACCTTTCTTAATATCATTCCTAGTCTTATTCTCAAGAATTTTCTGAATTTAAAAGTAACACAACTTCTGATTGGCTTCACTAGGTTTAACCAATCAGAAGTTGTGTAACTTTCTAAATCTATAATAAGACTAAGAATGAAACTAAGAATTGTTGGTGAAACGGTTCTAGATCTACACAGTAGTCCGATACAGTAAGCATTTAATAACGACATGAACAACTCTGAAACTGCATACTTTGGATTTTAGCATCGGCTTGAAATTTTCATTTTATTTATTTAGCAGTTTAACCCTTTCAACCACATATTCGAAAACACGGGCTTTTGCGGACGACATATTAAACTAAGATCAACCCGCACAAAACGTGATCTTGGATCTATACTCTCCACTAAGAAAGTTAACAAAATTAAGACACTTATCCCCTCCCCCGCCAAACTACGAGACATACATCAAACTAACTGACATCGAAACTTCACTTTATTCAATCATCAGCCTTCTCCTAGACAAGGAAGTAAGTGTGCGCGCATCAAAATTAATGATCGGCACTCTAGTAAAGGTGGATTTAATACGTCTCCATGATGTATTATATAAAGTGAGTCTTCACATAGTATGGCATCTGTTTGTCCACAAAGAAACTGAGTCCTGACGTACAACTGTCCTTTGACAAGAGGAAAATTGACCAATAGCAAAATGTTTCGACCCAGGTGGGTCGACACTTTTTGCAGATGCATTATACCCCCTTTTCACAGAGCATGTCTCATTTAACATTTCAAATTAGATTGCATTTTTAGCTTAATTGTGGAAAACGTAGAACTACGATTGATGGCATTTTTTGAGAATCTGGATCTCGATCTACCCTGTCCGCAAAAGCAGAGGTGTACTGTTTGAGTAGTATGTTTTTATTTTTTCTAAGTGATCTGCGCACAAAGTGCTCAAGGTGAGCTTTTGTGATCGAGATGTGTCAAGCATCCGTCGTCCGTCTTGCGTCGTCCGTCGTCCAGACGTCAACAATTACCTTTTGTGCACTCTAGAGGCCCAATTTTCAGTCCAATACTCATGAAACTTTGTCAGAATCTTTACCTTGATGATATTTCGAACTAGTGTAAAATTGAGTCACGTCGGGTCAAAAAGTAGATCACTGGAATGAATCTTAAAAAAAAAAGAAAACTTGTGTGCACTGTAGAAGCCACGTTTCCGATCTAAAACTCAAGAAACTCAGTCAGAATGGTCACGTCGTATCAAAAAGTAGGTTTTT
This sequence comes from Tridacna gigas, assembly GCA_945859785.2. Classification (NCBI taxonomy): domain Eukaryota; kingdom Metazoa; phylum Mollusca; class Bivalvia; order Cardiida; family Cardiidae; genus Tridacna; species Tridacna gigas. Next base: position 40,727,301 of record OX244030.2, on the reverse strand, counting down.
TGGACTTGTGTGCACTCTAGAGACCACTTTTCCGTCTGATATTCATGACACTTTGTCAAAATATTTATATTGATAATATGTCGGACACGTTTAGGAGTGGGGGAGTGGGTCACGTCAGGTCAAAAAGTAGGTCACTGGGGAAGTGTTAAAAAAAAAACCTTGTGTGCACTGTAGAAGCCACATTTAAAGTCTGATACTCATGAAACGTGGTCAGAATGTTTGTCTTGATGATATCTAGAACACGTTTAAAATTGGGTAACATCCGGTCAAAAGGTTGGACAAATTTTAGTGAAACCCTATGTGCACTCTAGATGCCACATTTCAGCCAGGTACACACGGAAATTGGTTAGAATAATTGTCCTGATGATATCTCGGACATTTTCAAAATAGGGTCACGTTGGATAAAAAAAAAGTAGGTCACTGGGGCAAGCCTTTGAAAACCTTGTGTGTACTCTAGTTTGCACGTTTTTTTGTCTGATATTCATGAAACCTGCTCAGAACGTTTGTCTTGATATCTCGGACAAGTTCAAAATTGTGTTATATCATGTCAAAAAGTAGGTCTTTACCACTCTTGTTTACATCATCACAACAAGGATCTCTTCAATTTTATCAATTCTGGATGACTTTACTCAGTTGAATGTTGTAGGGCCCATGACCCTCTTGTTTATTTTTGCACAACGGTTGGCTCTGACAATAAGCAACAAAATCCACTTGAAAAATATATTTCGGTTTCTTACTAAAACTTTTTTAATCCAGTAAATGAACTCAAAAATATATTTAGAGCTGAAAATCCCACCTTGATATCTATTTTCAAATATGTATATGAGAAGTGAAGATTTTCTGAAACTCAGAAAAAATATATCATCAGTTAGCATTTTATTACAAACGTAATTCAAACCAATGCTGTCCGTCTTTCATATGTGATACAACACCCGATTTACAGCATAAATGGAACAGGACCTTGCGTCTTTCGAAACTTTCTCATCAGAGAAAAAAGGTGAAAATACGCCGTACAAAAATAACAGACTGTGAGATAATGTTCTAGACAGATCATGACGCATTGGAAGCCCTTCGGTTACAAAGCTACCATATTTGTGTTCTCTAGATTTGTATAATTAACCCACTTCCCCATAGGCGTCTGTATTTGTTTGACCAATTTCTCTGGATTCGCTGGACGTGATAGTATCTTCAGGACAGAAGACGGTACATACAGAAAATCGATTCGTACGCTACTTTACTCTTAAGCTCTAGATTGGTCCTGTAACTGACCAAAGGTGTCTAAAGTAATATTTAGACACCTATATTGCTCTAGCTTTACTGAAATTAATCTTACGCTTTTCATGTGCGCTATTAAACTTTTCCAAGAGATCAAATCACGGTAAGACGTTTGAAATCATAAAATCTAGGTTTGATCCCCGCTGAAGGCACGGTTGTGTCTGGAATATCAATGGCCAATGTACTTCAGAGCCGAAGGATGCAGTTTCCCCCCCCCCCACCCCAAGGAACGGAAGGTCATTTTTAGCACGATTATTGGGTTGCTTACATCATAGGCATGGCGTCGAGCATATATCTCATGTGTAAGAATCGCACCTTTATTCATTTTAGAAAAAATTATGACTTTCGCGTATCGCGCAACATCCTGTACTTAAAAAAAAGGGTTAAGTATTGTCGTAGAATGGTCGCAAGATGATATTTTGCGGAGAGACTTGCATAATCATGGGACCAACCATAAAAGGCACCAAGGTCTACAAGATTAATGCCCAGAGACTAACTGAATAAATGAGCTCAAAGCGGTGTTCAGTACCATTTAAACGCTTTTATTATTCACGGTCAGTTAAACCGTTTCGAAACCATCTCGTGTTTTAACGACCCTCAGGAAGAAACCTTTTGAAAACATTGTGGGAAAAGGAGAAAATGTTGGTAACCAGCATTTTCTCCTTTACCCACAGTGTTTTCTACCTCTTCAGAGACAAATACCATCATATGAGCCACATTTAATTTGCCGTCTGTAAATCCATTCAATGTGGACCAGTCTAAAATTTTGTCTTTAGGTAAAGAGTTAATGATTGAAGACATGAAATAGATAAACAAAGGGAAATAACACAGCAAAATGGCAATCCCAACGCGTTTCTGATGAAGTGCACAGACAATTTTTTTAACACTCCTCCAAGATATTGTTGTTTTTATTTAGAAAATTACTCACCTAAATAAAAACTTGTATCAGTTGTACTCGTTTACTTCATGTGTAATCCCCGGAGCTGTCCCAGGAAATTTCTGCTCCGATCGCTAGTGTGACTCTTGTCACGTAACAAAGAGCGTCGTGCGCCAAGTGCGAATAGCTTCACGTGACTATAAAGAAGTCCCGAGAGTACATTATTTATTGACGTACAGATGCCATTGAGACAGATTGTCCGTAAACATTATGCTCTGTGGATTTTATTCTAGCAGCAAAATAAAATAGATGGACCATATCATTTTGAGAATAAAGACCGGTTTTGTTGCCCCTTGTTTGGTTACTTTGCTTTCAAGCACGTCTGGTTTTTCTGACATGTACATGACAAGAATTCAAAATACAACCAGACTGTTTTCATATTTACATGTTTATTGTAACTTGCCACACTCACTGACTTCGTCTGTGTTATTTACAGGACAAGATGTATTTCAGATCATCTACTTTCTCAAATACATCATGGCCCTTAGAGAATATGAATGACAAGACCCAGTAAACCATGGTCCGTATCTCTGTCATAACCCTTCGCTACAGACCAAATTCTGTATTAAGATGAGCCTTTCGAGCTGATACTAAGCGAGGAAAAGTCTGTATTTTATATGATATCTCCTTTTAAAGTATTTCAAATGTGTTAAGCAATGCTTTGATCGAAAATGGCTACTTGTCAAAACTTATACAAATAGTAAAATTTCGAATACGTCTCTGACAAGTGATACTGAAAATTGTTATTCTCCTTGAAAGCAAATGGAAAAATCCCTCCTTTCATCGTTCATGGGAAAATAATTTAAAACATAAATGTTCAAAGTCGTTGTTACTGTAGGCATTAGATCTGTTAATCGTGATGGCAACTAACACAATTTCTGGTTGTTTTGTAGACAATGGTCGACAAAGAAGATCAAGAATAAAGCTGCATAGAATGTGCATCCTAATGTTAAATCTAACACTTTCCGATGTTTTCTTTCCTAAGCATACAGCGGAAATTAGACTTTTATGCTATGGTTTACTGAGTGATATTCCGTTCACTTATTTTGCATTTAATGAATTAAAAGAAATCGTCGATATAAATGAGCCGTGCTCTGTGAAAAGGGGGCTTAATGCATCTGCGAAAAGACCTGAGCCGAAACTTTTCGCTATTGGTCAATTTTCTTTATGTCCCAGGGCCATTTTACCTCATGATGAAGTCGATTATTAAAAAAAAGCAGATTTTATGGTTCCATAACATGTGATGGCTTGATTAGTATAATGCATAACGGAGATGCATTGAGCCCCCTTTTGCCAGAGCAAATAAAAATGCGAGAAATTATAGTCGAGAACATTGGTTTTTATGCTCTGTAGATAAGCACCAACTGTAACTCCGAAGGATTTTCGAAGCTGTAGCAATATACATGTATAAGTATATAAGCCAAGTGTGGTAAAAGGAGGAGGTTTATCTATCTCCTTGATACATTATATCAAACAAGTCATTACATAATTATGGATCCATAAAATTCATTTAGTCGACTGGATCTGGAGGTAGAATCGTCCTTTGATATGTAGAAAATTAACAAATAGCAAAGAGTTTCCACGCATGTCAGCCTGCGCGGACTGCGCGGGCTGACATGGGTCGATACTTTTTGCAGGTGTGTTCAGATGCATTCAGCCCCCTTTCCGTATGTTTTAAATACATATAGAAGGTAGAGGTCCTTTTTGGAAAAGAACGGAACTAGTTGCTGTTTTTGTAAGACACACTAAAAAAAAATTCCATTTTTGCCAGAGCATAGCTCATTTATATTGTAAAGGGTCAACTATTGATCGTTTTCTTTCGGTATCAAGAGTATGGCACCTTTTAAAGCTTGACGATTGAGAGGATAGAAAGTAACAGAATTAATCAAAAGATTCCAGTCAGCAGTTTTGTCACCTTTGCAGACAAGTTAGATAGAACGTCACTTGCAGAAAACATAAAAGACTTAGAAAGAAATACTAACACTGTATCATGATATTGTTTACGATCGTCTGCCTCTTCAGAAAGTCCTCAAACTATTCCAAAAGCTGGATGCGTGTTAAGTGGTTTACAGACAAACTACAAAATGAAGAGCTGAGTCATGGGTCCGTATTCACTAACCATTCTTGAGAACATTCTTTGTCTTTTTATTCAAGATTTTTATTCACCAACCACTCTTTGTCTTATTCTCCAACATTTCCTAAATGTGAAAGTAACATTTTTGATTGGCTAAACCATTTGGTTTATTATATCGATTGTTTGCCTCTTTTGATTCCCATTATATTCGCGATTCTTATTGAAATATCTCCAAACTCCGCTTCCCCACATCTTCGGGTATCACAACAAATGAAATATGAAAAACATAACACTCCATACGGATTGCCAAAGTCTTTTTTAAGTAGAAGAAGAACGCAAGAGAGATTTTTTTTATTTTTGGGTTAAATGACAGTTTTCATCCAATCAATTGCTCGATTTGACTCTTTTCTTTTATTCCATTGTCACTATTATAAATATGAGCCATGCTTTTTGAAAGGGGGGCTTAATGCATTTGCGAAAAGTATCGACCCATGTCAGCCTGCGAAGTCCACGCAGGCTGACATGGGCCGAAACTTTTCACTATCTTAAGATTTTCTGCATGTCAAAGGATAATTCTACTCCATGATTCAATCGGTTGTCTGTCAAAATGGATTTTATGGATTCATAGTTAGGTGATGTCTTGCTTGGTTTAATGCATTACGGAGATGCATATGTTTACTTAGTGAATACAGTCAATCACTTGTTCGGCGAAACTACCAGAGAATTTGCTCACTGCAAAGAATCGCGTGAGCGCGTGCATAATGGGGCGGACTGAGGGGGAAGAGTATTTTCCCCTCTGGGCTTATTTCATTATTTCAACATTATTATTCTGTATTGCACCACTTGCTGTGGTTCTGAGTTAGTAGTCTTATACAAATATCAAACAAGATAAAAATATCAACATCTTGTTGCTTTTCAGATTGTTTCACTGTTTCAAAATATTGATTAAACAGTGTAATTCATAACTTGGCATTACACTGTTATTCATAGCTCGGCATAAAAGCAAAGAAAACCAGGGTCCGTATTCACCAACCATTCTTAAGGACGTTGCCTTCTCAATCTTATTCTCCAGAATTTTCTAAATGTGAAAGTAACACAGCTTCTGATTGGCTAAACCAGATGGTTAGCCAATCAGAAGTTCAGTTACTTTCACATTTGGAAAATCTTACAGAATAAGACAAAGAATGTTCGTAAGAATAGTTGGTGAATACGGACCCTGAATGTAGTCAGCAAGAAAAAAAATGCAAATTTTCTGTCTATTGACGTATGTGTTCGTCTGCTTTACCGACATGTTTATCGTCTGAAACTTTATACTTCCATAAATATTGATCTGAACCAATTTAGAAAGAAAAGCACTATTACATGTGAAAAATCTGCTTCGTAATTTTCAAAATGGAGTAATAACGCCTCTAGGGAAAGTCTTAACGCAGCTTAAAATAGATTTTATGATTTTCCGATGACTGCTTTCATCAATTAAAGACTGTCCTATTTTTTCTGAAGAATATGTGTATGAGGTACACATCTTTCCCCTTTAAAGTTGTTTTAAGATCGTATACATTGGAGCCATGCTCTGTGAAAATGGGGCTCTTTGTATCTGCGAAAAGTATCGACCGGGTCAGTCTGCAAGGCCCGTGCAAGCTGACTCAGGGTCGAAATGTATTTTTTTTTTATTATTATTATTTTGGTAAATGTTCTGCTTGTCCGAGGACCATTCTACCTCTGGATTCAGTTGGGTGTTATACAAAATGGAATTTGTGGGTCCATGATTATGTGATGACTGGCTTGGTAAAATGCACCTCGGAGATACATTAACCCTTTCCCAAACGACAAATTTTGGTCTGGTCCAAATTGAAAGAGTTTGCAGACGACAATTTTAAATTTGATGAAAATGGCACAAAGGTCTCAAAAAGGGTAGAAAACACTGTGAGAAAAGGAGAAATTGCTCGTTACGAGCAATTTCTCCTTTTCCCACAGTGTTTTCAAAAGACTTGTGCTGCAGACATGTGAAAACCAGGGCTTGTTTGGGAAAGGGTTAAACCTTTTTTTGCCAGAGCATGGCTGATTTATTTTAAAAGCTGAGTAGTAGTTGCCAAAGTTAGTCAGAGTGATGCCCTGTCTCTGTTGCTGAAACGCTAAGTTTGTTCAAAATTATACAAGCCACATACCTACCCTATCTGTACATAATTATATTAGTTTAATATAAACTTCGGTGCGTATTTAACCCTTAAGCTGCGAAGCGCCACTCACGAAACGTGAAGTATGATCTTTAATCTAAGCTGTCCGATAAGGAGATATTTTTCTTCAAAACATAAGTTGGAAATAACATTATTCGGGCTTTTACTATCGGCTACAAAGTTTTATGTAACTTATTAAGCAGGATAAAATTTAATTTAGGGGGTAGTATATATAAAGTACAATATTTTCTTTTTGTGGAGTGGCCTTTACAGACGTCATAACGTGACTGCAGAAACACATGTGTTAGACGTGAATACAAGCACATACCAGAAGACACAATTTTCTGGATTTTGTATTGATCCCAAAACAGGCTGTAGAAACAGGGGGTAAAAATACAGCTTCCTAGCACTAAATGATCCCCCAACTCGCTTGTAAATCTTCTTGACCTTTTACCGTGAACGATAAATTTGATCTCGTGTGGAGATTTATGCATTTTATACAATATTATTTCATTCCAAGGCTTGGGGGATTTTATGAAGAATAGAAAAACAGAAATTCCCCCTAGTTCTTATATTAGGGTGGCCAATCATCGTATAACAATGTGCATTCATCAAAATATATCGATGACAGTGTCGCTTGTTAAAAACCCTAAAGTAAACCAGTATGGAAGGCGGGGAGAATCAAACTTCAAGCAAATTCAACTCATACCCTGTAAAAGTATGGATACTATTTTGTGTCTAACAGTATATTACGCCTCAGTCTGTCAAAGTTCTAGTCACTGGCAGAAAAAGAAATTGTTGGCAACTTTTATTCTAGTTTATTCATTTTTTCCGTGAGTAATTGGAACTTTAACAGACCGAACTTTAACATGTTGTCAGATTGATAAAAATATTCATACTTTTAAAGGGGACACTTTTAGATATTTTTTTTATTTTCTTCGAATTGAAACTTTTTGTCGAATACTGACAAATATTTTAAATAATACTTTTCGCTACAAACGTAAGGGAACTGGACTGGTGTATCCAGTGAAAAGGTGCAAATTCGGCCTTCATGTAAGTGTTTGTCGCTTTACAATCAGTAACTTCGTTTATTTTTATGAAATCCAATATAACTTAATCGTGCTTATTTGAATGCGACCCCACATGATCGTCCCGTGTGATTGAAAACGCGACATTCCCACCAAACTTTGCAAAATTCTGGCACGAAATCTTAAAAGTGCATTAAGAAGCTGCCTAGCCAGTTAAGGCAGTACAATTGAAAAATATGTTTTCTCACATCTTTCTTCTTTACTGATGGTTTGCCAGCTGTCGGCTTACCTAATTCAGCGGTGAATCATTTTAAGTTAGTTGAATTGTAAAAAGCTAAACAGCCCCCTTTGAATGGTATGAATTCGATTTGCCTGCAGTTTGACCACCGAATTGATAAAGTTTGGTCAACATTTCACCTCTGAATGGAAACAGCATAAATGATGCGCTGGCAAAGAGGGGTTTAAAGCACCTTCGCGATGCACTATACCAAGCAAGTCGTCACATAATTACAGATCCTAAAAGCGTTATTTCTTCTAAAAACTAACTGAATTGTGCTGTAGACCGGTCCTATGACATGTAGAAATTTGACTGATGGCCGAGAGTTTCAACTCAGGTGAGCCTGCGCGGAGTGCGCAGGCTAACATGGGTCAACACTTTTTGGCAAATGCATTAATCCCGTTTTAACAGTGCATGGCTTAAAAACAAATACTTGAATGCAAGATTGTCTCATCGACGCTCAATCACTACTTGATTCTTTATAAAAACGACCACCATAGAATTATCTTAAGTAGTCCGTCATCTGACTTAAACACGCTTTACAACTCTGAATAGTAGACGGCGTCTGTTAAAATCATTTGAAATGGAAGCGTTACCCATTATAAGAAATTGCACCTTTTCCTCAGATGTTTCGTTTATCGTCCCATTATATTCCGTTCTTATCAAATTATGCCCATTTTCAATCTTGATTTCCTTTTCTGTGAGTGTGTCTTAGAACAACTTAAATGGCAGTGCAAAGCTCCAGATAGAGGGAGTGATTTTGATAATAGAATTGAAAATATGAATTATTCTTAACTAAACCCTATGTTATGGGTACTCATTAGCATCGTCTCATCAAGACAGTTCTCATGAGTACCCATAACATAGGGTTTGGAAGAGAAATAATGGATTTAGAATACCATCACTCCCTCTTATCTGGAGCCCTGGTAGTGGGTTAAAGCACCTTAAATTTGTAGATGACACACTGAATTGTTCTTTTATTTTAGCTTAATCATTTACAGCAAGAATAAGAACATAATATCGAGATTAAGAACACAGCTGCTACAATGGGATTCATAAGTTTCGATTGCGTTTTAACTTTCCCCGGCCCTCGCCATGCTGGTATTAAATCTTCTTTATGGATGTGAACGCAGAACATGTAAATAACTTATACATGGTGAAGGATCGAGAAAGGTTGTATTTTACGTAAAATGTAACTTCTTGCTTAAATGCCCAGTAGCGGCCAAAAGTAAACAACGCGGGTGTTTAAATGCATTGAATTTAAATGAAACCATTTAAAGGTATGGGAATTATTTCGAGGATGGCAATCTGTTATTGTATGGTCGGCCCAAGTGTTAGTCGCTTACAGAAAATTAAATTTTAAAACCAGGTAAAAGTAGACAAAAGATAGAGCGACCTGGCAACTTTTTACCTAGATTTAAATTTCATTTTTCTGCCAGCAACTAACACTTGGACTGATTGTACAATAAGAGATTGTCATCTTCATGATAATTTCCATAATTTTAAATGATATGATTTAAATTTAGATGCATTTCAACACCCACACTGTTTACTTTTGACCGCTACTAGGCCTTTAAAAGAATAGATTTGAGTGAAGCGTCAGTAAAGAACACGGCTCTGGGTAATATGTTATTGAAGTGCACCATCAAATTGCGCAGAATAATTTGGTAATGCGTTCTAAATGGGTTTTGGGTGGTGCTACATGTGATTGTCTCTTTGCGTGTCACAACATATTTTAGGGCGAGATTATTCTGTTATTAGTATTTGGAACGCTCCGGTTCCTGAATTTGGATACCACTGGCTACGGAAATTAGTAGAGACTGCTGGAAAATCGATTTTAGAATGAGAAACCATATATTCAAACGACAGGAAATTACAGTCACATGGAAATCGTGCATCAAAACACTAAATATACACCATCGATATGTGATGACTAGGTCTAAATTAGTTACATGAACACTTATTCAACATAAAACCGCTAAAATATTGCTTTTGGGGAAATGTAGTGTAAACCGTTAGAAAAAGAAACGATTGCTTACTTTGCGCAATTACTTCTTTCCTAAAATTTATTTTCAAATCATTTTTTTCCTCCGAGTCCGTTAAATGTTACGCCTTTTTATCACTCGCACCGTTCTTTGCTTATCTGTAATAGCCGGTACAGTCTTGGTCCAACGTTTATTTAATCTGTGGGACGTAGCTTTCTTATTGTTGTTGTTATTGTTTGTTTGATGTTAAATACCATTTTTGTTGTCAGCGCATGTCATATTCTCCTAAGATTAACCTGTCAGCTATGACTCATCACCATCCTGTACAGGAAAATACGCCGTGCACATCCCTCAATTCTCTGCCGCTAAAAAGTACAAAGCAGAAAACAGCTATGAAGAATGTGTCTGTGGAGAAATCAAGCCTTTTTTTTTTTTGCTCCAAATTTCAAAAAAAAATACCACTCTGTACTGCCAATATTCGTAAACAGGTTCTAAATAAAGATTTAGGGAAAATTGGGATTTGCACTGGTTCTTTTCACAGACTTTATACCAACAAAAGGAATGTATAAAGGGGTTGTATTTATAAATGACTTATGCATAGGATTATACTATCTAACCTTGGCTGGATGAATCGTTCCATTTAGCGCTGTTTTAAATAAACCGTATATTTCATTTTGAAATTCGCTTCGTCGATTGCCATCTTGAAAAGTAGTCCGGTTCTGTACCCAGAATGCCCAAATCAAATAAGTTTGTATTTGAAAAATGTCTCCTAACGAAAGATAATTGCACCATATCAGCTATGTCTGTTTTTATACATTCTTGATGTTGCAGCAGAACGCATCGCACTCTCTAAAGACTACTTGCTGTTTTCACATGAATGTGTTTTATATTAATGACAATGGAAAATATGAATATTTGAACTTTTCATTATGAAATATGTTTCGGATAGCAACAACTCTGATCGGACCCTCAATACCGATATATAATAAAAGGACTGTCTGCGTAATTAAGTCATATAATTTACGTTTAATTCTTTATCAAAGAATAGCGTGTTTTAACGACACCGAAGGCATTTGAAAACATTGTGGGAAAAGAAGAAAATGCTGTTAACCAGCATTTCCTCCTTTTCCCACAATGTTTTCTACCCTATCTAGAATAAATTTCTCCACTTGAGCCGATATTGGTTTTTTGTCTGCAAATGGTTTAAACATATTTAGATGAATATAAGTTATTACATTTGGTTAAGAAGTAAAGGTGAAAAAGGCTTGCTAGTTTGTATATGGAATATTAAAACAATAAAATGTATCGCGTATTCACATTTCCTGGTAATTGTAATAGTTCACGTTACATTTCACATCCGCGTTACGGTAACTTTCACTTTGTTTTGAATCGTTTAGCTGCCACAAATACCTGTGTATTCATAAACTAACAACTCTGGTAGAATCTGGTAAATCCTCTGGTGGAAAGGAATCTAACTTATCTGAGCTCTGTCAAAATCCTGAAATAATGATATTTTACAAACATCTAAATGGCAGTTTAATTCAATCATTGCCTGGATGTAGCTGTACTCAAGTATCGTATACAAACTCGACGTTACATAGTCATAGAATGTTTGATATACTAATTTAGTATCAAAAGACAAAACCTATATTTGCCCATGTTTTCATCATTTAATATTTTTCCGTTGACAAAAGTATAGGCTTTCTCAATATTAAAAGCATTTGCTGACCACATATTTTTAAACGTTGTACAAATGATGGTATAAGTCTTTGAATTGATGAAAGAGAATATACTGATTACCGGTATGTACCTGTTTCCCTGAATGTTTTCAGAGACAGTCGACTTCATGATAGTAAAGCATACTATTGTCTAGTAAACCATAAATAAAACATTGCTTTTGCTAAAAGCGTATCGTTGGCAACTTCTACACTCCGAGGTGTCCATACTTTGGTGGACAGATAGGATATTGGATGTTTGTTATTTGTCAGCGAAAACTTCAATAGGCTGCAATTTGCTTCTCTGCATTTTTGCAACATTTTACTATCAAATATACAAATGAATGTTGATACCAGAAACGAGCGTTCATGAAAGAGACTTTATAACATTTACATTGGATCTACACAAAACAAAACTTCTAAACAGCCACTTTTAAGCTGGAATTCCCCTTAGGCCTTATTTGGCATCCACTGTCCAGAAAAAGAGACAGTCCATTTTTCTTTTTCCCAGAATAATTGACCAGTGTAAAAGCATATCTCAGCCTAAATCTGAAAAGAATTTTTTAACTTGAACTTTTGAAAAGAACTTAATTAACATTCATTTACCGAACATTGAAAATTGAAAAATCATCTTCACTCAGTTTATATTTTTATGCAGAAAATAATTTCCATGTTTTTTTTGTTTTTCATTACAATAGCATGGCTAACGTCCAGATATATCTTACAACTTGTTTTTATTTACCTTTCTATTACTTGGTCAAATTTACGGGAGAAACAAAAGTGATCGGTCAGACGCTTTGCTGAGTGTTTAGATAAAATCAAAAGAAATTTGCGAAGCTCTTTTCAAAGCAATATGCAAATGTACATGAGAAATGAAGAAATAAATTTTTGATTCTGTTCCGGTATCATCTGATCAGTTTAGAGATAGTCTCAATTTACTGTCTATTTTGAAATATCTTCTATAAGTTATGTGTTATGTCCACTTTTGTTTACCTATTACGAATAAGTTATTTGCAAATTGAAAGGTACCTTTTTTCTTAATTCATGCTAGATCCATTACTTAACACGCACTGTATACCAACTTTAAGCAGTTAAACGTTTTGGATCATTTGTAATATTTTCATGAATAGAACATAAACACTGAGACCTTGATAAACTTCGAAAATTTAAGGAATCGTCTGTTTACCCGTACCAAAAGTGCAAATGCCTTGCTTGAGAAGTTCAGGTTTTTCCTACACAAGGAATATTCATGTATCAATGTCCACCATGTCTGCGATGTCCTCTATTTAAGAGTGCTTATGGCTCAAATATTTAGTGCATGCAATTCTCTTTTCCTACACCTTTACGCTATCTCATTATTCTCTGTAGCACTACCCACAGTGTTCTACCACAAAGCCAACACGTTTATTTTCAAAATTAGCCTCGATTTTCATCATATCCACTCATGTTTTCCTACAATATTACGCAGTATGCAAGCAAAATTTCTTGGCATTTTGTTTTGATTTATCATATTTTAGACGTTCTTGTACGATTCGTGGACGAAAAGTAAGCAGGATTGTTTTTCTTGGTGCAAAGATTGTCATTGCTTGATTGGTCACGTCGTGATTCCAGTCATCTATGTTATATCGTTTTTCTAAGTAGGTCTAAATGCTTACATGTGACGTCTTCGTTAGGCGTTTGGAAATCCATGGTTCGATTACTGCCTTCAGTTAAGTGAGAGCGTCGATGGACAATGTACTGCAGATTCCTAGCCTAGTACTGCTGACAATAACAAAAGCGTACATTTTTATTTTCTGTGGCCGAGAAACGATTGTCACACTTTTTAATTCATCCATTCATAAAAAAAATACCTACAACGTCTATATGAACCACCATTCTGCTGTTTCTTGCAAGGGTCAGCCACAAAAATTGACTCTATCATCTATCTACATTTAAAATGAATATTTCTGTATTACTTTCAGATTTTAAACGGCAGCCTCTGGAAAGGTCTTCCCCCGAAGGTGTGCTCTTAAAATATCTGATGGAGCGTTATGAACAACATGGCGGAGGACGACCTGTTATGAACTACAGCCATGCAGTCCCGGTGAAGTTTGATGTACAGCTTATACAAATCGTAGATCTTGATGAGAAGAATCAGGTCCTGAAGTTGAACCTTTGGACAAACTATGTAAGTTGATTTGTAAACCCTCAGGCTGATAACCTCGACGCGTCTCAAGGACCTTTTGCGGACAGTGCAGATCAAAATCAGACTGCACAGAAGGTGCAGTCTGATCTTGGATCTACACTGTTTGATAAGGAAATATCGTTTCTCGAAAAATACCTTTGAAATAGTAAAATTTGGGTTTTACTATCGGGTTGAAAGTTCAACTTCACTTTCTTTTTGCAGTATAAGGGTTAATTTTCGCCGAAAGGAGTAAAATACTACCTTTGTAATGAAACTGGGTGGCTATTTACTGATAAACTGTATTTAAAGGAAGCCACAATAAAAATGTAGCTCTGTTAAGTTTGTGTTATTGTTTGAAATTTCAATAACATTCATTTTTTGAGAAGGGTATTATAGCAGACGTGTTGTTCCCTATTACCAATGCCGTACCATAATGACTGCATACACTAGCCATACAATCATCTGAGTGAACGAACTAATGCTAGTAAGACGGCTTTCGTGCAAGATTACAAATCCGTAGATATTTGAACTGAAATGCAACAAACAGTATCGTCCTTTGTTTTGCCAACGTTATTAAGAGCAACTCGCATCTAGGCTTGGATCTGAGAAAAGCCTATTTAAGAACACCTTCAGTTAAGCTTTCTGTCAGAAAATCAAACTCCTGGTTTAAGCTTGTTTAAAGAGAAAACATGAGCACGAAAAACTTCTAGATTTTCAATGAAGTTGGAAACTTTTTTTTTTCCTTTTGATGTTATACAACAGCACCTTAAAGTTTAAGGTCTCACACATTAAAATATGGTCCGCAACATGCGAAATGAGACCTTCAAACATTTGCGTAAAATGTAAAATATCATCCCGGATTAGCCTGCGCAGGTTAATCCGAGATGACACTTTACGACGACATAAGATTTTCTCATACAGAAAACAGGAAGTGTCGTCTCGGACTAGTCACAGACTGTACAGGTTGATCTGGGACGACACACGTTTACGCATAAATCCGAAGGCCCCTTTTCGTGTGTTGCACGCCATATAACCTGTGCGAATTAAGATAAGTGTGGCTAATGTATTCTCCATTTTGAAAGGTACACCCGCCGACTTTTGAAATGACTTCTGCGATTGCATGAGCTATAATTATCACTAATATATGAGTCATTCTCTGTAAAAAGGGGGCTTAATGCATCTGTAAAAAGTACCGATCCATGTCAGCCTGCGCAGTCTGCGCAGACTTTTGTTTTTTATTTAATTTGACTTATACAAGTACATCCATCTCGTCATATACAATAGCTTCGTTAAAGATAAAAAAACCGACAGTAAACCAAGGGCAGTAAGAGCCCTAGTAAGATTGTAAGGTTGATCACACTCGTATGTTTGCATTTTGTTTTTTTGTTTTTTTTTTAGGAATGGAAGGACGAGATTCTGACCTGGGATCCTGACGACTTTTTGGGTGTTGACGAAATTCGTGTCCACTCATCTAAGATATGGACTCCCGACATCAAGCTGTACAACTAGTATGTATTGAGTGAATATATATATCTAAGAAATGCATGGCTTTTCCCGCACATTTTATCGCTTTTTGACAAAGAAAGTATAGAACAAGTTCCTTATTGAAAAAAATATATACCGGGAAAAGGCATGTTACAAAAATAGTAAAACCTTGTTAGAACGACACAATAATTGTGGGTCTGTTCGGTCAGACATCTTATGATAATCAGATTGTCGTCAAGAACATGTCTGTTCTCACTTAATTATATAGATGCACATATGATAGAAAATGTGACAACATGCGACATTGCCTGGCAATCTAGCATTTCATTATAATATATCTAACACATAGCAGTAGCCCAAGTCTCTTCGTTTAAAGAAACAAAAACAATTTTCTTCCATATAAATTTCTTTTGAAATCCAAATTTTCCGCTTTAGATAATGAGTGTCGTTCTATTACGGTTTAACTGTGGCTATCTGTATCACAGTTTATAGCGATGCGGGTCAACGCTTCTTGACCCATCACAAAATATAACGGGTTTAAGAAGGGAGTGGGAAGCAAGCATGCTATCATCGTTGTGTAAAGAAGCGACACTATTGTAGTGAACAGAAAGCGTTTAAATGTTTGTTAAATATAGAACTAACTTGTTTAGAACGTAGTCAGATAACTCAATTGCTTGAAGCGAATTTGATTTACATTTAATTACATCTCAAGAATCAAAATAACGTAATCTCTTTGCATGGAAAATGATGTTAAAACAGTGATCAAACTAGGAGAGGTTATAGGGAATCGATAGGGTATCTGCTTGTAGAGCTGCTTCTTCAAGAACTGATTTTTTTTGCCTACTTTGAACGATTTCATATCAATTACGTTGTTCTAAAGCGAGTCGAAGTGCAATATCAAACTTGGGAAAAAACGTGGAAGATGTTCATAACAATTCTGTGTAATTCGTGCGTCGCGGAAAGCATTGTCAGTTTTCTGATGTCTAAAGATATTGTTTTACTGCAAATGAAGTGACCATTTTGTTGTTTTGACTGGACAGTGAAGGTCTAAAATTTACTTCACCCTGTATGTCATCTAAACTTTGTCTACGCTGTTTGCAATTGTCACTTCATTGAGAGTTACTATCATTGGCGGCATAACGTGATTCGCGAGGTGTTTCGGGACTGGATGAAGACCACTGTTCGCCGAATCAGGCTGATTTTAGATAGGCACATTCTACGACTTGGTTCTGAAATATTATCAAAATGTATATGAGCCACGCTCTGGCAAAAAGGGGGCTAAATGTATCTCCGTAATGCATTATACCATGCAAGTCATCACATAATTATGGATGATTAAAATCCAATTTGCAAAACAACCGACTAATTCATGAGGTACACTGGTCCTTTGACATACAGAATATTGACCAGTAGCGAAAAGTTTCAGCCTAGGTCAGCCTGCGCGGACTGCGCAGGCTAACCTGGTCGAAATAATTTTCGAAATGCATTAAGCCTCCTTTTCACAGAGCGCGGCTCATATCTACGCACAATGTAAACCTACTTCTAAACGTCAAAAAGAAACGCATTTATATGACAGCAATATATTCTGTTCTTTGAAAGAACAAAATGAGGATCCGCACGAATATCTGGGCAATACATTAGATAAAAGCTATCAGTCCATGAAGGGTGTTGTTTTTACAAATAAGTTTAATAACATCTACTTCTTCTAGTTTGATCTAGGTGTTTATTATGAAACAAACATATTGTATTGAAAGAGAAAAATGCGCAGCAAGCACAGGCAACCTTGGTGTAAATAATTTGACATAATTAATCAAAGTTGTGCTGGTCCCACAAAAGGTATGTTTAACGCCGTTTGAGACACTTCACAACTAACGTTCGTTGAACTAGTATAATCTATTCAAGAAGAATTTTTCCAGAACTTATCACTTCGGGCACACCGAACTTTATTCGTACGGAAGATACCTACACGGAGTCCAAAGGTTGTTGCAAACAGGCCTGTCTATCTAATTATTGATCGAAGCATGTCAATGAGTGCACAGTATCTTCGGTTTGTCCTAGGGTTCTTCCAGCCGTCTTTGGCGTGAGGGCATGGTTTTCACATACGTAAAAGTCGAAGGTATATTGTCAGATCCTATGGTGGATAATATCACTAGCATCCATTTAAATAATGTTTGTCTCGTTGGTACATGACGTCGGAAGGCACCATGCCTCCCAATGTAAGAGGCATGAATACTCTCTTTAGTTTGCATGTAAGTCTAGACAATTGAACGGAAAGAAAATTTTGCATTTTTGAATTAATGGCATGCATCTTAGCACGCGCTAGACAAATAGATGATAGATAGAAACCAGATTCTTAAGTTTCTTGATATGCTTCACAGTCGGGGACAGTTGCATGCATAATAATTTTTTTCTCTCTTAAAAACCTAACTTTGGTGTATCGTTCTAGTCATGATTAACTGTCCTCCGGTGTTGCACACTTGGTGAAAACATTACAGCAAACTCATTCTTCACGTAAAGATATATTTTATATTGTGTCGGTCCCTTGACAAATAACAGTCTTGAGAATGTCTTATTGTGACAATGTTGTATGCCGTAGAAATCCTATGAGTACTTTTGTTTCTCCTGGCAATGATGGTGACAATCACATTACACAATGTTTATGTTTTGTAACTTTTTATTTGGTAATATTGAAATGTGTGGTAATGTAAGTCCAACAAAATTCAGAATCGTTTTTTTTTTAATGATGAAAAAAACAAAATCGCATGCTCAACATCGACTGTTAAAGAATCGGACTGTATTTGTGTCAAAGCAAAATGTTTTGGCTTAAGAGCGCAAAAGAATTGAGTCATGCGCTTTGAAAAGGGGGTTTAATGCATCTGCAAAAGTATCGACCCATTTCAGCCTGCGCAATCCACACAGGCAGACATGGTCGACACTGTGTGCTACATGTATATGTTGATTATTCTGCATGTCCAAGGACCAGTTTATTTCGTGATGCGGTCAGTTGTTAAACACAATAGATTTTATGGATCCATAATTATGTGATGACTCCCATAATGCATTTAGGAGATGTATTAGATCCCTTTTCCCAGAGCATGACTCATTTATTGATTATATTTGGATTTACAACTATTTCTGGTGTATTAAAAAAAAAAAAAAAAAAGATGTCAATGTCACATTATTTTCAGGAAAAACAATTTACAATGTAGTCTTAGATTTTGTATAATGAGAGTTTTAAAAACGCTCTAACATTCATTCACGCATCCATCTTAAGATAAACTATACGAGGTTTGCTTCGACAGCCTCCTTCCCTTTGAAACCATCTGTTCTAAGGCATTAGCAACAAGGGTCAGGATCCTCAAGAAGTCGCTAAATTTACTTACAGGGTTGTCGTCTCAATTCATTTCACTTAATGATTTCCTTACAGTAAAGGTCAACTATAGTTAGACCAGTATTACTTGCAGACTACTGTAGATCAAAGACAGAGGATTTATGCGCCTTTCGACATTGACCGTATTTGCAACATCTTTCGTTATCAAGTCTTCACTACATTTCTGTCTTATGTCTGAAGTAATAACGTAAATAAATATATTCAGAGCGACTGAAGGCATATCACTTTTTTTTAATGGCTACCATGAAGTAATTCACAACATGTAAATTCAATTACAAATAGATTTTTTTTTTTATAGATAGTAATCGTTTTTATTCTACTTTCGCTTAAATTTATGGGGTGATCGTACCGGTGACCATAGATGACGAAAAAATATGCAGTTTAAAATTAGTTCTGTTGTATTTGGAATAATCTTTTTTTTTTTAATAAAGGTATAGATTTTCGATCCCCTTACATATAAATATTCATGTCAGGTTGCTACATTTCTAACGTTGGTATAATAACGTGCTTCTTTTCAATTATTGCGTTACCTCTAGGTTTAACATAGATACTACAGATAACGTCATATCTTCTCTCTATATTTCCTTTTCTGACTTTGGTTGTATCTTAACTTCTTTTTCAGTACGTGCTATTCTACTTTGCTAATCTGACCATAGTGAACGAAAAAGGTGTCATACCAGACTCCATAGCACTTAAGCAAAGTATTAACATGATTCTAAAAATTACAAAGCATCTGTCCACATGTATTCAAACTTCTTGACAGTTTCTAGATCATGATGTCTCTCAGTCTGATCCTTGGTTACAAACTTCATTTTTCATTGTACCCTTCTTGGGATATTGTATATGAGCCATACTGTGTGAAAAGGGGGCTTAATGCATCTGCGAGAAGTATCTACCCAGGTTAGCCTGCGCAATCCGCGCAGGCTGACCTGGGCCGAAACTTTTCGCTGCTGGTCAATTTTCTATATGTCAAAGAACCAGTCTACCTTATGATACAGTGGGTTGTTAGACATAATAGATTTTATGTATCCGTAATTATGTGATGATGTGCTTGGTATCATGCATCACGGAGAAGTACTAAGCTCCCTTTTGCCAGAGCATAGCTCATATGCATTAATACGTTTAAACGATACTCTAGCAAATAGGTGGTTTAGTTCATCTCCGAGACTATCAAAGTATCACATAATTATGGATCCATAAAATCCATTTTGTCTAAAACCTGACTACATCATTAGCGGACTGCGCAGGGTCACATGGGTCGATACTTTTTGCAGATGTATTAAACCCTCTTTTCAAAAAGCGTGACTCATTTACAGACTTTTACTGTAAAACGCCAAGAACTCTTAAAGTGACGATTTACAACATATTCATCATGTGATATTTGATGAAATGTTTTTCGAAATGGAATAGACTGAATGGTAAATCATTCAAATTAAACAATCAACAAATTTCACTCTGTAAAACCAAACGGTAACTTTCGGAAGTTTGATAAATAGCATGTTATTTTTTCAGTTTGCTTTAGATTTATTTCCCGTTTATTGGGAAATCTGGGTACGAAACATACGGATAATGTTCAGTAATGTTCATGTTTCAACCTGAGGTATGTCATATTCAGGAAAAGTCGAGTCGTGATCTTTATCTATTATTATAATCTAACTCCTATCTCGAAGGCTTCATATCATTTTCATATTTTTTCTAACTCTTCTTCTGTATCGTCTGTACCTTTTGTTATGTAACGTTTTGTCTTCCATCTTTATTCGACCTTCTCCTGTCTAGAAGTTTTTTTGTTTACTAGCTGACGTTAAATGTAGAATTTATGTTTTGGATGCTTTGTGTTTATGACTGACACATACCTTTGATGTTTTACCATGCTAGTGCTGACACACGGATGGAAGAACGTAGGGACGCTCTGTGCATCGTCTCATTCGACGGCAACGTAACTTGGATACCGCAAGGTATCTACATGAGTTCGTGTGATATTGACGTCACCACGTTTCCATTTGACAAGCAAGTTTGCAGTTTAAAATTCGGATCATGGACCCACACTGGACGGCTTTTGGACTTGGACTTTAAAGGAGAGCCGAAAATGATAACAGATGATTATTTCGTACCAAACAAAGCTTGGACTGTACTCGAGGCCCCGGGCAAAAGAAATGTGCTAAAGTATATTTGTTGCCCAGAAGTGTATATAGACATAACATTCACAGTAGTATTCCGGAGGTCTTCAACTTTCTATACCTATATTTTGATACTGCCGTGTGTGCTCTTAACTTCCCTCACCTTAGTCCTGTACTGGATCCCACCGGAGTCACCAACAAAAATGGCCTTAGGTATGTTGAACCAATTAGTATGTAAAAACGTATTTCTAGATTTCAAACAGGATACTGAAGGAATTGGTCGCCAAATAGGCAATCTTTTTTTCTCTATAATAAAAGCCAAAAATATAAGAATAATAATTTTGAAACTTCAGCAGGTAAAGAAAATGCTTTTACGTAAAAAAGCGTCTCTTCTTCATTTTTTGCCGTGAGGGGGTCACAACTTATTGCTTAGAGCTCTTTTACGCATTTGTCGTTGCTATGAAGAGTATGGTTAGACTATTCAAAATGATTTTTTTACGCATTTCTTTTCTCAATACAGGTGCATATTTTGACAATAACTCGGTCTTCTGCAGAGGGCTAAAATGTTTTGTTTTTTTTTTTAATATTTCATATTTGATGTATCTTAACTTGTCCCCGACACTTCCCTTCAAACATCTTTCCGAGAATAAACATTGAGATAAATATATGTTTTTCATAGTATCTTTTTTCACTAGAATAAGCCCGGTTATCAATTTTCTCTGCACTTTTATGTCAATTAATAATGTATAGTCCTTTTACAGGGTAGAGAGTTTTATATAACTTTTCCAGAACTGCATGTAATCTTCCGTTACATTTTATGTCTGACCTTATTTGAGCACAGTAAAAATGGTTCATATTTGTCTCTGCCTCAGGTATGAGCATTTTCATGGCGTTTTTCGTGTTGCTGTTATTGTTCGAGGGTAATATGCCACCGGCTTCCGAAAACATGCCTATCTTGGGTAAGATTTTCTCAATTATATTTTCGAAACACTGTCTTGCTTGCAAACAACATATTGATATATCCCTTGGAACCATCGCTGACAATTTGATTTGACTGACAAATATCTCAGGGTTTAGATATAGATTTTGTTTTATTGGCAAAGTCTAAGGTTGAAAACCTCTAAAAATGTTATTCCAAATCCTTCAGAAATAGCGATAAATGTGACGTTTATATTTTCTTTACCGTGGAAGCAGCTTGTTTTTTTTTTTTTTTTTTTCAAAATATAACGAACGTTTTACTTGCTATACATCGTTTACCGACGAACAAATGTCTGTAAATGATATTTTAGTCATGCTCTAGCAAAATGGGACTTAGTGCATCTCCGTCATGCATTCTACCAATCAAGCCATCAATAGGTGTGGATCCATAACAAGCCACTTTTTTTGAACAACCGACTGAATCATGAGGTAGACTGGTCCTTGGACATACAGAAAATTTACCAATGGCGAAAAGTTTCAGCCCTGGTCAGCCTGCGCGGACTGCGCAGGCTGACCTGGGTCGGTACTTTTTGGCAGATGCATTAAGCCCACTTTCACAGAGCGTGGCTCAAAACTTACATTTTCCGCACTACACGTCATCTTTGGTAAACTTATGAATGCCAAACAGATATGCTAGATTTATAGCAATTGGTTTTTGATTCACAAAAACTGAATGGATAACAAAAATCAACGAAACTTCTCTAGAAGCAAAATTAACTCGTTACCTGACGACAGAAAGTGTAGACGTGTCCAAATTGAAAGCATTTACAGACGACAATTTTAATATGGCTACCATTATGCAATTTTCCTTTGATAGGGTAGAAAACATTGTGGAAAAGGAGAAAATGTTTGTTAGAAACATTTTCTCCGTTATCCACAATGTTTTCAAAGACTTCTTCCTCAGGATCATTAGAAAGTCGGCATTGTGTGGTAAAAGGGTTAATTTCACACATGTATCAAACCTGTTTAAAGCAGCAAAATATTCTACGATCTGCAAAAGAAATAAATGAGTCATGCCCTAGCAAAAGGGGGTTTAATGCATCTCCGTGATCCATGATACCACGCGATTCATTACATAATTATGGATCTATAAAATCCATTTTGTCTAACAACCGATTGATTCATGAGGTACACTGGTCCTTTGACATACAGAAAATTGATCGATAGCGAAAAGTATCGACCCAGGTCAGCCTGCGCGGACTGCGCAGGCTGACATGAGTCGACACTTTTCGCAGATGCATTAAGCCCCCTTTTCACAGATCATAGCTCAAATGTAGATTAAGTGAAGAATCTTTGCCCGTCACCCGGGTCTGTAAAAATGGCCCGGGCATTCCAGGTCCAAAGGTTTCTAGATCAAATTCTTCGATGAAATATCGGACAGTTAAAATATAAAATCAGACAACACGTTCTTTGTAATCTGATATTATCTACATTGTCCTCAAAAGCAATTTAACCATATATCAGACGAAGAAATTTTAGACTGGTTTAAATTGAAAGCATCTACAAACGAAAAATCAAATGTTAAACAAATAATGAAATTTATATTTGAAAGGTGAAAAAACAAAGTAGGAAAAGGATAAATTGCTGGTTACCAGCATTTTCTAGTTTTCTTACAATGTTTTCAAACTACCTTTGTCTTGTGGTCGTTAAAACATCGTAATTGTATTGTACAGGGTTTGACCTGTCAGTGACACTGAAAGAAATAGTGCTTTTCGTGTCTTTGTGTGAACCAAACTGTCTCAATCCTTTTTACAGGGACTTATTACTGCCTTAACATGATTCTCATCACTGCGTCAACATTCCTAAACGTGTTTGTTGTGAATCTATCGTTCTATGGAGCTAGGTCACCTGTACCAAAGCTTCTTAAAAAGGTATTGTCTTATGATCATATCATTGATCTCTCTGTCTGTCTGTCTGTCTGTCTGTCTGTCTGTCTGTCTCTCTCTCTCTCTCTCTCTCTCTCTCTCTCTCGCTCGCTCACTCGCTCTCGCTCAGGATTTGACGGATTGAATTGAGTTTAACAACGTTTTAACAGCTTAGGTCATATCACGGCGGTCAGTACACCTATGCATTTGTCTCCTGGCCTTCTCACAAAAGTACTGACACGACTTTCTTTCCAAGTCACTAACTACTTTCTCACATGCATCAGAGGTAAGAAGCGAAAAAAACGCCTGATAGAAAGTTTGCCTCAACCGGGTATCGAACTCACAACCACCAGGTCACGAGTCAGATACGCTCACCACTGAGCTACCCAGCCGGGCTCACAGAGAGGACATCTCTGCTGGCTGCTGGTTAAGTGGGACGATACACCACAGAGCTCATGCACTATGCTGGTGAAGCGTAGGAGAAACACGAATAAATCCAACTGTTGCTATCTTGGACTGGAGTACTGATGGAAGCAGCGTAAAGAAAATATAGGATCTCAAATCCACCAAATATGTGATTTTTTTTTTTTAATATGCAGACTCTTAAATGTTGTAGTTTTCACTGCGCGTATGAATCATGATTCGCTTCACGACCTTGTATGTTCATAAAGAGTGTATTATTGACCCATTTAATGCATAAAACATCATGCATGGATTTACATCACTGCTGAGCTGTCGGTAATGTTATTACATTTTAAAATTTCTTGCTACAAGTCTAAAAGCAGTAAGAAACCAAATAGCACAAAAACAAAGTTTAAACAGTGATGCGTCAAAAGAAAATACTTCATCATTTGATTTTCAGATAAAGTAGAAATTTGTACACAGCTACGATGTGATTGACATATATCTCCTTAAACTTCTGGGCATTATTTGGCACAGTTGGTTAATCCCCTTTTTTCTTAGACATTCTGTCAATTTTATTACCGTTGTTACTCACCGGCGCATTAAGCTATGGCTTGTTAATTCTCAACGGTTGAACAAAGATCAAGGAAACCAGCGTAACCAAATGGAATAGAACAAATCCGATAAGTTTTCTTCTAGACGGCGTAAGTGCCTGTGTTTGTGACATTATTGGTATCTGCGTGTTTTTCATGGTACAGTAAGCAATATTCAAAGATTATTTTATTATTTTGAAATGACCGATTTGCTAATCAAGTTCAAAAGATTTTTTTTTTTTTCAAACAGTTAATATTGGATAAAGAATGGTATTCTGATTTGTAGCGCATGTCGTTTGATTGAACCCTGTCGTGCTCCGGTAGTATTCGGGGAATGATAATGTTCTTTCTGGTCTCAGATGATTCATCTGGATATCGTAAATTAGGCCTACTCCCCGAAACAAATTTACAACCTTCGACTGTGACAACATTTGAGTCATGCCTTGTGAAGAGGGGGTTTAATGCATCTGCAAAAAAGTATCGACCAAGGTCAGCCTGCACAGTCTGCGCAGACTGACCTGGGTCGAGACTTTGTGCTATTGTTAAATTTACTGCATGCCAAAGGACCAATTTACTTCCAGATTCAGACGGTTGTCAGACAAAATGGCTTTCATATATCATGGAGATGCATTAAACCACCCTTTTCCAGAACATGTCTTTTTTTTTCCTTTTTTTTTTTTTTTTTTAATTCAAAGTATGAACAATCAATATAAATCATATACATTAATATTAGGTACACCAGAACGCGTGAAAGAAACAGAAAGTAGAGAGAAGTAAATGTCGAAAAGTCTTTGGGTACACTTTTTTAGTGTTAAACAAAGGGAACGAATGTATTCGCTTTGTGAAAACGATTGAGGCATCAAAATTTCACGATTTCATTTTTTCTTTTGTGAAAATAACTTACAGAATATTGTGCCATGTAGATTCAGATCCAGGAGTACGAATTTTTTGGCGTAAATAAATTAGCATGAAATTTCTGTCAGTATGGAAAAAAAATGGTTTTAGGCGCATCTTACTACTGGCAAATTCGTCATACCTTTCACAAAGACGGTTTTAAAACCGGGAAAAGGAGAAAAGCTGGTATTCAGCATTTTATCCTTTAGCCACATCGTTTCTACCCTTTCAAAGGCAGATTCCTCTACTTGAACCACATTTTACTTGTGTGTGCAAACACCTTCAAGATTGGCGTATCTAGTGTTCTCTCCCCTGGTAAAGAGATAACATGGTATTAAGTTAACCCTTAACCTGCTAAATAAATTTAACTAAAGATTTCCAGCCAACATTGAACACCCAGAGTTATGGATTTAACCATTTTGCTCCCGGGAGAAATCTGGCCGTATCGGACAGTGTAGATCCAAGATCGGATCGCACGCTCTGTTCCGTCTGATCTTGATCCAAACTGTCCGCAAAAGCCTACAAAGTCGCGCTTGGCAGCCCAAGTGTTAATACAAAGAACTACGTGTATTTTAGATCAAATCAATGCTTTAACGGGAAAAAACCGGTGAGATGAAAAGGTGTGTTTTAGTATTTCCGTCAGTATCATGTACAACAATAACAACACAAAAATAACCACGTCAGAACCTTCTCCTCTCGAAAATCTGTACCCCAAAACGTGTAATTATGTTGTAATTTCCTCGATTTTTACGTAAAGTGCGTTTTCTAAATGATAGGAACCGTTGCAAGAAAGTTTTCCCCTTCACTTGCTGTGTTACAAAATTGTGCCAAGGAAATTCTGTTTTCTTATCTGTTGTTTGCCAACTTTTTTACGTCGTTTTCGCAAGTATTTTAGCCATATGTCGGCGACCAGTGCCCCTATCCTTTGTTCGTGGTTGTTTCTATTTCAATACCGCTCTAAATACTTTTTCAAGGCCAGTGGTTGCTTTCAAATATAAACAAACCAGAAAAAGCGTTTATAGGTCTGAGCAGAATTATTCCTGTCGCACTTCCACTGAGCCACTGAAAGAGAACCTGTGTTACAGTCCAGTAGACTCAAGTATGGACTCCTTTACAAGCTGGCTGGGTATAGAATTTAATTCGACAAGCTGCTTGACAATGTCGACCAACCAAATTAAAAAAGAAAGAAAAAAAACGTTAACTCTTAACCCAGAGCTCCAGATAAGAGATGGTATTCTAAATCAGTTATTTCTTTTCCAATCCCTATGTTGTGGGTACTCATTAGAATCGTCTCGATGAGACAATTCTAATGAGTACCCATAACATAGGGTTTAGTTGGGAATAATTAATATTTTCAATTCTACAATCAAAGGCACTCCCTCTATCTGGAGCTCTGTTAACCTGCTGAATAAGTGAAATGAAAATTTCAAGGCGATAGTAATACCCATGGTTTTACTATTTCAAAGGTATTTTGGGAGGAAATATCTCCTCATCTGGCAGTATACATCCAAGATCAGACTGCTTGATATACACTGTCCACAAAAGGTCCTTGAGTCGCTCTTAGCATCCTAAAGGTTAACCCGTATTCTACCGAAAATGAATTGTTGGCAAGTACACGAGTAGATTTTGTTAAATTACTTGTCGTTATAAGAACTGCGAAGAGTGAAAAGCAAGATCAGACTGCTTTACACCTTCGATGAAATACATTTATGGTCGCGAACGACGTGATCATTGTTGATAAACGTTTAAACACTTTATAACAGCACATGTTTTTGTTTGTGCTTTTCCTAATCTACAGAGATTTTATACGTCTTAGACCTGAAATTCGTTCCGGCGCCAAAGTTCCTCGATACATTTCATGTGAGTGCGTTTTTTATATGAAGTAAAATTTCTCTTCTTTATGTTTTGCTTTTCTATTCTCCAGGTAATGTTCAAGTTTTTCGCTAGAATCATGTGTATGGACAATTTAGTGAGGCCGTTCTTGGAGGCAGATAAGAAACGATTAATCCCTATCATACCAGGTATGGGCCTTGCCAATGGTGGAAGTAACTGGCCAAAAAACTGGGGCTCCAACGACATATTACGGAGGAAGGAAGAAATCGACTTAAATCCACAGTTAGCTTCAATAGACCAGATTCTCACAGAGATTCGAGACTTTTTATTAGAACACAGGGAAAGAATTGAGGAGAAAGACAGAAAAGAAAGGATAGCGAAGGAGTGGAAAGCTCTAGGCCTTATATTTGACCGCATGTTTTTCTGGATATATCTCGTGACGATTATCACATCGTTATCAGTCGTTCTCTCAGTCATTTTCATTAGCAGCTGATATTAGTGGGATTAGTTGAATGATACGCTGGGTGTCACAGACCCCCGAATCCTCAAAGTAGTGACATGTTCAGAGTGTTGAAATGATATCAAAAGTACTTCGAATATAAAGAAGGGGGCCGTTATTGGCAATATTTATCAAGTTCTAAATACAACTGTTAACTCTTGACCGACCGACAAAATTTAAGACTGGTCAAAATTAAAAGCGTTCGAAGACGACAAATTGAATGTGGCTGAAATAAAGAATTTCTTTCTTTGAAAGGGTAGAAAACATTCTGGGAAAAGGAGAACATGCTGGTTCCCAGCATGTTCTCCTTTTCCCACAATGTTTTCAAAGATCTTCTCTGTCAGGGTCGTTAAAACTCGGGATTGTGTGGAAAGGGTTAATAGATATTATGTCATATACATGTAATATCATGTTAAATCAATGCAATATGATAATGTTCTATAATACAAAGATTATCCGCGCTATATTTTGACTGAGAAAGAACATCTCCGCTTATCATACGGAGAGAATTTAGAGCTGTTGGTGTCATACAATCTTAGGTGTTAAACAGAGTAACCTGAAGTAGAGCAATGTTATCAACTCAGTCTCAAATGGCCGGAGAAAAAAAAAATTTACAGTTCAAATTAAGTCAATTATGACCATGAACATACATTGCACATGGACGGTATCAACAAACAGTAGATTACTTTTAAATACCGTTTAAAAAGAAATGCCAAAACGTTTCATTGCTACAACCTATGATCGTTAGAACTGAGCCATTTAGCCATACTTTGAGAAAAAGAGGTTTAAATGCATCTGCAAAAAGTATCGACTTATGTCAGTCCGGACAGGCTTGACCTGAGTCGATACATTTTACTCCTGTTAAATTTTCTGCATGTCCAAGGACCTTTCTACCTGCAGATTCAGTCAGTTGTCAGACTAGATAGATTTTATTGATCCAGAATTATGTGATCACTTGCCTGGTATAATGCATCACGAAGATGCATTAAACCTCCTTTTGCCAGAGCGCCGCTCTCAGCGTAGAAAGATATACAGATACACATAAGCATAGCTATCTGTTGACATCGTTTTTCATCCTGTAGCAGACTGCTCTTGAAGTTAGATGTACAACCTTGCTTTATTAACCCTTAAGCTGCTAATCGCGACCCACTGACCTTTTACGGACAGTGTAGATCAAGATCAGACTGCACAGAACGTGCAGTCTGATCTTTGATCTACACTGTCCGATACGGTATTTTCTTTCCGGTGAAATTAACATTGAAACCGCAATGTTCGGGCTTTTAGCATTGAGTAGAAATTTGCGTTCAATTTATTCAGCAGCTTAAGTGTTAACCCCTATCCAGCTAAATAGGTGAAATGAAACTTTCAAGCCAATAATAAAAACGCAAATTTTGTCGTTTCAAAGGTATTTTTGGAGAAAGATATCTCCTTATCGGACGGTGTAGATTCAAGATCAGACTGCACGTTCTGTGCAGTCTGGTCTTAATCTACACTGTCCGCAAAAGGTCCTTTACTCGCGTTGAGCAGCCTAAGGGTTAAATCCGTCCCTTACCACACGATCCCTATTCCAAACCCTAATTCATGTTGATTGTCTATGGTTTGCAAGGATGTTTCCAATGTCCTCTGCTACAAGTTTGTTTCAAAAGATAATAAGATTTTATGCTAATTCTTATAATGTATGTTACCTAAAGGTTTGTCCGAAACTCGTCGTGAAATATTGAAGAAAAAGAAGCAAATATTATGAAGCTGTGAGGAAATTAATGGCAATCGTGCTGCTTCAATTTGGGTTAACGAGTATTAAAATTTCAAAGTGGAATTCGTGGTAAGAACTTTGATATGTAGATAACTTTATCTGAAAGTTTTATAGACTAGGAAAGGATTCAGCACAGACGTGATGATGTATGTGTACATTTACATACATGTATAGTGTTCAACAAAGCAAATCACAACAAAATCAGGTTAATGACCTCGGCAAAACTTGATCTATAGAGCAAATCAAGGTCCACGAAAAACGATGTCGTCGCCTGTATCTTGTATATTATAGCATTCTGTCATCATGCAGCTTTCTATCTGTATGAAATATAGCAACAGCAATATATTTTGTATATATATGTATAACTTTTATGCTTACTCTACTGTCATGATTTTGTTTACTTGTTGTTGTGCCCGTAAATTTATACCTAAAATGAATGCATTTTTACATATGAGCCATGCACTGTAAAAAGAGGGCTTAATGCATCTGCGAAACGTATCGATCCAGGTCAGCCTGCGCAGTCCGAGCAGGCTGACCTGAGCCAAAACTTTCACTATTGGTTAATTTTCTGTATGTCCAAGGACCAGTGTACCTCATGATTCAGTCGCTTGGTATCAATCATCATGGAGACGCATTAAGCCCCATTTTTGCCAGAGCATGGCTCATATTTTACACATACTTGATGCAAACTTCATAGCATTAGTTTGTTTGCCTGCAATCTTCATGCTTTAACTCATTTTTGTTTCGCTTTTGATATCAGCTTAGCTTTTTTTTTTTTTTGTAATACTATTTATTGTCCTTCAATTCAATATTCTTGTCAGACTCCGCTTTAGAAAGCATGGCTTTATTTTAAGGTTGTATATGTTTGTTGGTTCTTATTGATCCGTTGACCTGAAGGCCAGTGGACTTTTTTCATGGTTCGTTTTCCGTCCGTATGTACTTGCCTTAAACTTTACTCAGACATTTGCTGTTTTGAATATGTCGAAAGAACCGTGCAGAACCGATCTCCATGTAATGTGTAAGCTAGAATTCCTTCACATGGTTCAGATTCATTAACTCTGACTGCTATAGCAACACAGTTTAAGTATCTTCAATCATCGTCGTCTCCAAAACTGTAATTCGAAATTCTTTGTCTGACATGAATGATTCTTGGTGAACTTCTGTGAGTTTTTTTGTGGTTAGATTTAACAGCATGGAGGGCGTCGTAGACGTGGTTTCTATATTCCTCTTGTTAAAAACCTAATCCTTAACAAATTTCATGGATGGCCTTTGACAGATAAACCTCTTTCATGTCTCCAAATGACATTCTCATCCATCCATAGATATTACCAACATGGACGAGGCTTAACAAACGCAGTTTGTTTAGGCATATTTGAGTCACCTTGTCAGACCGTCCGTTCCTCTGTTCATCCGTCAGCTGAAATCTTGTCCGGAGCATAACCTCCAAGGTATACAAGCTATTGACTTTATACTTCAGATACAGATAGATCACACTAAGAACAAATGCAGTGCACACGATCAGTAACTCTTTTGAGAGTTGTTGCCCTTAGTTTTTTGTCCGAAGCATAACTTCCAAAGCATAAAAGCTGATTTTCAACTACAGATGGATAACACTGATGACAAGTTTTTACCCTTTTTTATTTTACATTTTGGGCTTTTTTGTCAGGAGCATAACTTCCATATTTCCGATGTTGATATTTAGGTCCAATAAATGTCTTTATTTGAGTGAATCTTCGCAGTTCATTTAAGTCATACTCCCAAAACTACACCATTTTGTGACAAAGTGTTGTGTTGGTTCATGTGGTCTTATATGACAGGTCTAGTTTTCTCTTAATATCCTATGGGCCAAGCCCCGTAGCTCAGTCGGTAGCGTACAGGACTTGAGAACAGGAGGTCGCTGGTTCGATCCCCGGCTTGGCCAATTTCTTTCCGAGGACTGATGATAGTCATTGCGACAGGATTCATTCCTCTCTCACCGCTGACCATTGTTTCGACGATGGTTATGTGGGAAAGCAGCCAGTGGCTTGGAAAAAATATTGTGCGGAGTACTGGTAAAAAGAACTCCAGGAAAGCATGGATAGGCGCACTGGCCGCCGCGATATAACTGAAATAATGTTGAAAACGGCGTTAAACACCATACAATCAATATCCTATGGTTAAATCTTCAATAACGTTTCCTGTCAAAAACACGCAAATCAGAATTAATTGATATTTCTGACACAAATGATTAATACCAGAAATTCCTTTTCGAAGCCCTTAATGACATTCTGTTGTTTTTAAAAAAAAAAGGCGTGGCCACTGTAGTCTGCTGATCCCCTCAACATACTTGTACATATGGATCGTGCTCTGGTTGTTTAATGCACCTCTGTGATCCATGATACTAAGCAAGTTATCAAAACATTGAAAAAAGTAACCGGCTGAATCATGAGGTAGATTGGTCCTTTGACATGCAGAAAATTTACAAATGGCAAAAGGTTTCGACCCAGGTCAGCCTGTGCGGAGTGCTCGATACGTTTTGCAGATGCATTAAGCCCGCGTTTCACAGAACATGGCTCATATACAAGTTAACTTTAGACAAGCACAGCCTTTAACAGTCAATTGTTCTTCCCTCATTTTTTCAATGACGTGGATGAAAAGGTGGCATTAAATATTGTAGAGTGATTGGTTTAAATTGGTTTTGTTCTCTAAAATTTTCCAAATTTGAAAGTAACACACCTTCTGATTGGCTGAACCATTTGGTTACTTTCAAACTTGGAAAATCTTGAAGAATAAGTCTAAGAACGTTCTTAAGAATGGTTGGTGAATACGGACCCAGGTCTTCCATTCAAACATCATGCATCAATCTCAGAGATAGTATATGATGTTGTGTTTGTGTCTCCGAGTACAAACTTGTAACACTGCTGTTTTCGACCTTATTTCAAAGTGAGTTCTAAAACTGGCAGAGGGTTTGGTTTAGCGCTAACTCAGCAATTAGGAAGGCTGTTATAGGGATCATGGCTTTGGAATTAAAGAAGTACAAGTAAGTATGGGAGTACTGTGATTGGATCCTGGAAATGCCTGTAAACTGAGATTTTGGAATTATTTCTCTGGAAACATTTACTAGGAATTCTAAAAGTGTTGTCAGTAAACAATTAGCAAATAAAGAAATTCCATTAAAACTGTTTAATGTCAGAGGAATGTAACATGTTGGTGTAACACATGAATATTACTTATTCATTTGTATGAAATAAAGTGGACTACCGTGGTATTACCTATTCATGTAACATGATTATGAACATTACTTATTCACTTGTACAAACTGAATTGGACTACTGTCATCTTTTTCTATACACCATTTTATTACCAAATAATTTTATCAGTTGCTCTTGAACTGTACTCATGCCCACTCTAGTCTTTCTATTATGAATTAAATATCTATGCACTATGACAACTATACTCATACCACATTTGCTGTACTTGTTACTATCACTTTCGTATATTACCGGTGCATATTAAAGTTTTGCTTTTGCTTGTTTTCCATGAACTTGATTATCTATCTTCGTATGTACATATAGATATGGTCTTTAAACGATTAGATTGACTTTAATGCACGTCGGAAACATAACGGATGTCCTTTTTGTGTCTGTGAAATTTTAGATGTACTCATTTGCCACAGTTTAGTCGGGTTTTTTCATATATAGTGTAAGCAGGCTTTTTGTCCAGCATAATGAAAAGTAGAAAGGTTATAAAACAAATGAGCACACCCATCTCGCGAAGAATGAAGATATATAGGTACTTCCAGTCCAACTCAGTCCACCAGTTGTCATTTAATTTTTCATGACATGTTAACTATATTCTGCAATATCCTTTGGCTCTGTCTTATACCAGTAATGTTGTAAATACATGTAGCAACCTATTAACAGTTTTCGCTGGAATGAAGCTCTCTCGTTATCATGCATTATTCAGGCAATTTTAGTTTCTGCCAAACATTTCTTCTTGCTTTAAAGCATGCGTCTTGTTTGCAACAGCGGCTCTGGTAATATGCTTGATTCATTAAAAGTAGTCTTCCTGTACATAATTTCAATTAAGTCGCCGAAATACCGGTGAGATATATTGAATTTCTGTGCTTACTCAAGGAGACGTCGTGTCCAACATTTAGTTTCATTGAAACCAGATTTTACCAAAGGATGTATTTGGTTCAGACTTTAATTCATTTTCCTTGAAGTTTTTTCGATCACAACATTGCTTGAAAAAGGATATTTAGTAAAGAATTGGAATGTCAATTCTTCAAACCGACTGGTAAATATTGCCATGCAAAAAATATCGAGTCATGATTCCATTTTAAAATGAAGCGGATGTGGAAAAAGTTTTAGAAAATTTTCAGTATAAAGCATATTTAAGTGCTTTATCTTGAAAGGAATCATTACTCGCCAACTAGGGCAATGACAAACGTATTTTTGTTTGAAATATGGATAGTAAGAATTGTAAGAACTTTGAGTGACATCCAGTTTATTATTTCAACTAATCCAAGTACTGTATCATTAATGTTTCTATATGCAAGTGTGTATATATCCAAAATCAATTAACTTATCTGTACGCGTAGGGGTGACATGTTGCATTCGGCTATTTAAGCTCTGTATAGGCAAGGAAGAAAGAGGTCAAACTTAATTGAAAACTAGATGGGCCATGCTCTGTGAAAAGGGGGCTAACCTGGGCCGAATCTTTTTGCTTTTGGTCAGAGGACCAGTGAACCTCATGACTCAGAAGGTTGTTACACAAAACGGATTTTATGGATGTTTAATACTGTGATGGATCGCTTCTTACCTTGTATCATGGAGATGCATTCAGCCCCAATGTCACAGAGCATGCCTCAAATCCATTATGAATGCGAGAGATACCGCCCTTGAAAATAGTGTGCATTATGGTCTTCTGTCGACAAAGTACCTTTAGAAATCGTGCCCAGTATCTTGGAAGTTAGGAGCACCTTTTTTAGGTATTTCAGTTGTATTCTTCAAAGACCTTTTCCTCCTTATTGAGAGCTAGATAACGCAAAATGCCAGTGTTTGATGTCCGAATGTTACATTGTGAACTATAAAGGAAAGTGGGATCAATAGTTAATCTAAATTTTATATAGATCTTGCCAAAATTCACTTTTGTGGTTTTGTGTTGAATCAATATATGTTTTAGTGTAACTGTACGACATGTTAATTACTGGTACAGGGTGTTTCATAACATATTTTACACTTCCAAATATGCCCAAGGTATATTGTTTAAAAAGGTAACACAATAAAAAAATATACCACTTAGTAAGTTTAAGAGTACAGTTTTAGGACATGCATAGTTTGTAAGGTAACATTAATCAATAAAAGCGGCAAGTGCCTTTCAAAACATACATCGATTTGAATCAAATGTTCAAAATGACGTCCATTTTTTTTTTTTTTTTTGTCTCAGGGCATTTGGTCTCTTCATGCAATTGGCTTTCACCGATCTGCATGTTTGGTTTGTGATAAGTCTGATAAGTCTCATCTCTGGAGTTATTGAAGTCATCCATTGTCTGAGGCAGGACTTTATTCACGTTTTAGCCTTAACCTCACAGAAAAAGTCCCATGGACTTATGTCCGGCAAGTGAGGAGATCGTGATTTGAATCAAACTTACTTTCAAAGCACTTCAATATGCTATGGGCTGTGTGTGGTGTTGTTCCATCATGCTGAAACCGCATTTCCTCTAGTACTATATACCCTATCACGAAGTGCTAGCATAAACTTTTGCTTAAAAGAAAGAGCTGCAAATATCGTTCCCTGTAATTGTTGCATAGTTTTCATTACTGTCCTCAAGAGGACATGCCCAGTAACACCATTCATTCTCAAAGCATCTCATACAATGTGCATGAAATCCAGCTTGAGACAACAGATGAGGTTAAAGTGTCAATAGTTCCAGCAATGAGAGTGATCACAACCTATACGTACTGATCGATGGAAGCAAATTGCACGAAGAGAGTGAATGTCCTGTTACGTAAAAATAGACGTCATTTTTAACATTTGATGTAAGTCGATGTATGGTTTGAAAGGCGCTAATCGCCTATGTTGTTCAATGTTACCTTACATACTTTGCATGTCATAAAACTGTGTTTTTCAACTAGTTAAACGGTATTATTTTTATTGTAACACCTATATAAACAATACAACATAGGCATATTTGAAAGTGTGACATATATTATGACATACCGTGATAAATACGACTCTCTTCGAAATTAGAAAACAATCGCTTTTCAAATTACAAAAATATAATGCTTTTTTATAAGGGTCTTTGTTGCAGTGGTATTCATTTTATTTTGATTCTTCCAGACAGCATTAATTTGTCCTAATTTATGGAAAAAAGATATGGAAATTTATATCACATTACAAACATTTTTCAACCAAAATTGTGATTTTGAAGAATCCTTGTGATAAGTGTACATTTCATTTTTTTAAATACCAGTTATATCGAAAAGGAAGTTTTCCACTTTATAGCGTTAATGTTTAAATGTCTCTGTATTTTTGTTGTCACGTTGTTTTGTTGTCTGTTTACAACCCGAATGCGTTTGAAACTGGGTTGTGTCCTTGTCTATATTGATGTAAGTTCAAAGGTTAAGTTTAAAATTGTTAACATAAATGACAGTTCATTGTTTTTCATTGGTATACTTGCTATTTAAGAGTTGCCCGTTTGTTTGTAGTATACACGAGACTAACAAATTCATGTGCGTAAATGAGCCTATGGGTAAAGGGACTTATTAGTGTCCAATAGGACGCTATTGTTTAAAGAATAAGTATGAAAGGTAGAAGGCCAACTTAATACCAAATGTAAACAAAGTGGTACCTTAAATGGTATGAATTAAATTTGTCTGCCTTTTGCATGATTTACTTTTGTTAACTTTTGGCCACTAGAGTGTCATTTAAGGCACAGTCATTTCCTCAGCCCGCGCTTGAACGTAGTTGACTTTTGGTTTAGCCAATCAGAAGTTGTGTTACTTTCAAATTTAGAGAGTCTTGGAGAATAAGACTTGAAGAATGTTCTTAAGAATTATTGCAGAATACGGACCCTGCAGGTTTCACTGAACGTGCAGTCTAGTTTTACCTTTACACTTTCCGACACTTTATGAAATATGTTGCGGTTCATTATTATAAGTAATGGCGAACGATTCAATTACACAGAAGTTTGTATATACATGTATAACATGTATGTAAAGTAAACGATGCAGAAGTCAAAATGCAAACAAATTTAATACATACCATTTAAAGTATCATTTTGTTTACATTTGATATTTAGTCGGCCTTCAAGCTTTGATACTTATTATTTAAACAATAGCTTCCTATCGGACACTAACAAGTATCGTTGAAAGCACAGTCGTTTCCTCCTCCAGCGCTTGAACCGTAGTTGACTTCTTGAATACCAAATGAATAAAACGGAATAAATTTTCATCGGTGAATTGAATACTAGAATGAATCACAATTTCAAGACTTTTTATCCGAAACATTCTGCAAGATTTCGGAAAATGTAGACTCAAGATAAGACATAATGTTCAAAGCAACATGTCCTACAACTGTGGGCAAAGGCACCTTATGCCATGTCCTGCATTTCAAGGGTTAAGAACAGAGTTAGTCACAAGATTATCTATTTTAAGTCATACTTCACACAGGGAGCAGATTAGGGTCCGTATTCACCAACCATTCTTAAGAACATTCTTGGTCTGATTATGGAATAAGACAGTAACACAACTTCTGATTGGCTAAACCATTTGGTTTAGCCAATCAGATGTTGTGTTACTTTCAAATTTAGAAAATCTTGGAGGATAAGACTTGAAGAATGTTCTTAAGAATTGTTGGTGAATACGTACCCTGCAGGTTTCACAGAACGTACAGTCTAGTTTTAGATTTACACTTTCCGACATTTTATGAAATATATCGGGCTTCAGTATTACAAGCTACGAAAAGTGATGGCGAACGATTCAATTACACACGGTAATGATTGTCTTCAAAAGTATGTATGTATGTATCGGTTATCATAATGCTCAACTTGTATATAGCTGAACTTTTATAAGTCATGTAAATATGTCCTTATGAACAATTGATTTACTACGTGTTTGTAAAAATAGGTACATAGCACAAATTTATGAAAGTACCCATAGAATTTTAACGTGTGTTTTAAATTCTTGCACCGAACGTGTTTTCACCATTTTGATTTTAGTTATGTATTTCTATCATTAAATGCTTTGGATAAGGGTGTCCTACGTGGCTCATTGGTAAAGGCGTTACATCTATGATCAGGTTTGATCCTCTTTCACTGCGTCGGTCATTTGGAAATGTCCATGAGAAAGGCACAGCTGAGCCCAAGCCTGATACTGATGAAACTTCAATAAGCATCACTCTTGTATTTGAAGAAAATGAGCATGCAGTGATTCATGAGCCTTTCTGTCGAATCCTATTCTGTTACACGGGTCATTGATGCTGCAATGGATGTTGTACAAACTGGTTGCCATGGCACAGTCCTGCACTTAATAATATAAAACAGCACCGTGTTTTAAAGTTTTATAGGCTCATTTGTTTAACCTAATATGTAAAGAGAAATAGCATTCTCGATAGCCAAGGGTATCGCACGACGCTGGTTGTCACATTTTGGCTAATTAAATCATTTGTTGCACTTCACCCCCAATCGTTTTGCGTTTCTATTTGAAGCAGCTGGCACTAGAAGCAGGTTGCGTTGGCTGCTTGATCAGCCCGAATTGTGAGCAAGCTTGGATTGTTGCAAAAGAAAAAGATGCGGTATTTTGAACGAAACTGTAGGTATGAATTTGTGCGGTGTTTCTGTTTTAAGTCGTTTTCGGATATTCGGAGGGTGACAACCACCAAAATCTAACAGACGGCTTGGTGAAAACGAAAGTTAAAGTTTCGATTAGCCAGAGATGAACCAGACTAGAAAATAGAATCGCCGTCCAGCGTTACCCTTGGCTTCTAAGAGAAGAGTTAAGCTCATTTGTGTAATACAGGAAAATCAGGCAAGAGACCAAGGGCTTTTTCTGTATATCATATTGTAAACCGAAGCAGTTTATCACATGCATCATTTTATATATATATATGTGTGTGTGCTTACACCACAATGCATGTAATTTCAGATGATAAAGGACAGGCTAATCTATATGTGAAGTACTTGATATCATCCTACAATAATTAAATATTTGTCGTGTGGAATTATCTGTCTAAAGCTTAGCCCGTAGGAAAAGATTCACAATTGGAGTTTAGAACTGGAATTACATACCTGAGTACTGACTTCAACATATTTCTATTGAAAGAAAACAATGCTGAGATTTTTTGAAGACAATAGAGGGGACTTTGTATAGTTCTTTTTCAGTTTTTCATTTCCTCAGAATTGTAAGAAAGTGATTTAGGTATATGACTAACGATTCTCCAACAAGCTAAGTGGGACGGTAATGTTCGTCTTTAAATAAAATCCACAGATAAATTAGAACAGACAACATATGATCAAGTCAATTTATAGGCGTTACCTATATTGCCATCTTGAAAAATTTCACATTCCACCGTTTTTGTATACTCGCATACGCCAACTTAGAAGTGTGAAGCTGGCAAATTGAAATAAAACATATCACAAATAGTTGTCGTTATTTCAATAATCCTTCCAGTCATGTAAATATGAGAAAATTTATGCTGTTTCAAAAGGGAGTTTAATGCAACTCCGTGGTCCATTATATTAAGCAAGTCATCACAGAATTAGGGATCCATAAAATCCGTTTTATCTAACAACCGACTGAATCTACATGTAGAATGGTCTTTTGACATGCACAGGCTGACCTGGATTTATTTTTTTTTTTTTGCAGATGATTTAACCCCCTTTTCAAAGAACGTGGTTCAGTTATCTGTTTTTTTTTTTTTATCCATAGCTTGTATTCATCAGCTAGATGTATTAACTCTTTGCCACACAAACCCGTATTTATACAAGCTACAGAAAGACGGCTTTTGCTAACCAGCATTTGCTCCTTCTCCCGAAATGTTTTCTATCGGCTCAGAAGCAAATCCCATCAGTGGAGCGACAGTTCATTGGCGTTTGCAGATGCTACCAAAATGGACCATTCTAAAATTTTGTCGTCTTGTAAACAGTAGAGCAAGCACCAAATTAGATTCCCGAACCATAGTTCTGAAAACAATGATGTTCGTGTTTACGAGTCACTTGTCTTTAGCCCAGTTGTTTCCTCGGGCCCATACTGTATAAATATGAGCCATGCTCTGTGAAAAGGGGACTTAATGCATTTGCAAAAAAAGCATCGACCCATTTCAGCCTGCGCAGTCCGCGCAGCCTGACAGGGGTCGAAAGTTTTTGCTATTTGTCAATTTTCTGCATGTCCAGGACCACTCTACCTCAAAATTCAGTCACTCTCTTGACAAACTTTATTTTTTGGATCCCTAATTATATGATGACTTGCTTGGTACAATGCATCACGGAGATGCATTTAGCTCCCTTTTGCCAGAGCACGGCTCCTTATATATGTCATTTGTCACTGTTTAATGTAAGTCGTGGCCTATATTCACCAACCATTCTAAAAAGTATTCAAGATCTAAATTCCTAGGCAAATCGTCCGATTAACTGAGACAGCATGTGTTTGCCGAAGAGGTGTCTACTCGTGCAGTTTAGCAAAGATTTTTTTGTGATCCTGGTGAGCACCTGGGAACGTGGGTTGTCATGTTGTATTCAAATACTAAATTGTGTCTTACTGACCCTAATTAATGGCTGCCGTCATGTTATGTAATCGTATTCTTAAATACAATTTTCTGATAACTGATATTTCAGGAATGATAAAATACTACCAAATTTATTTTGCTTCTTACATAAAAACCCGATAAAACATATGATCAAGTTTGTTGCGTTGTCTTCCGAAATCATATTTTGTAGGGAAAAAATGTGTTTTAGAAGAACATCACTGAGGAGGACGAAATGTTCAAATAGTTTAGAACTAAACTAAATGAGAGGTCTTGTTCGCCTCCATCTCATAATTTTGTATTGATGTTGCATATATTTTGGAAAGCGGCAAATGGCTTTTGAAGAATGTTTGGTGGTGCTTTCATTTATAAATATATGAGACATGCTCTGTGAAAA
Source organism: Tridacna gigas (assembly GCA_945859785.2). NCBI lineage: Eukaryota > Metazoa > Mollusca > Bivalvia > Cardiida > Cardiidae > Tridacna > Tridacna gigas. The sequence goes on along the minus strand of OX244030.2, from coordinate 40,686,740 downwards.
GGGCGCTTACTGCATCTGCAAAAAGTATTAACCTAGGTCAGCCTGCGCAGTCCACGAAGGCTGTCCTAGGCCAAAACCTTTTGCCTTTGTAAACTAAAAATCTGGATGTAAAAGGACCAGTGTTCCTCATGATTCAGTCGTTTGTTATACAAAATTAATTCTATGGACCCATGATTATGCGATTACCAGCTTGATATCATGCATCACGGAGATGCATTAAAGCCTGTTTGCCATGGCATGGCTCATATTTAAATTGGCGTTAAACAACAAGCAAGCAAACAAGCAAGTATTCCCATGATTACCCGTGTTATGGTATGTATCCTTGGCCACAGGGGTTACCTAATTAATTGCTGAGCAGTATTTAAATCAAATGTAGCTGGAGAAACAAGTGGATTTCGATTGCTGTAAACAGAGCAAAAAAAACCTGGTAAAAAGAGGAATTAAGAATTTCATGCCATATCTCACTTTTTTACAATAATCTTGACAACTGTTGGATGCGTTGATTATTTTAATTCAGCTAGAGTCAGATTAAAATCTGCAGTGAAATAAGTAAGCCTTAAGTGGAATTAAATCACTGACAGGAACTGTGATGTAAAAAGAATCTAACTCGTTTAGAAAACCTACATATATTCAAAACTAGGGATAACCCATAAGATTCTGGCAACAAAGCTCAAAGCATAAAGTTTCTTTTTTTATTTCAGTGCCGATACGAGGTTGGAAGAAAAGAGAAATGCTTTGTGTATCGTTAAGCATACCGGTAACGTGACGTGGATTCCTCAAGGTATCTACATGAGCACATGTGCAATTGATGTGATGACATTTCCGTTTGACAAGCAAAGGTGCGAGCTGAAATTCGGATCATGGACCTACGACGGAACAAAGCTTGATCTGAATTTCAAAAACCAGTCTAAAATGACGACTGACGACTACTTTGTACCAAACAAAGCGTGGAAAGTTCTCGACACGCCCGCAGAAAGAGGTGTTCTAAGCTATGCCTGCTGCCCAGAAGTTTATATAGACCTGACTTACACTGTTATCTTCCGAAGGTCGTCTACATTCTACACATATATTTTGATCCTGCCTTGTGTCCTTCTGACATCATTGACTCTGGTTCTTTACTGGATACCTCCGGAATCTCCTACTAAAATGGCCTTAGGTAATGTGTTTATCTTTGTACTCTTTACCAGAAGACGAAACTTTACGCTTGTATATATTAAAAGAACGCGCAGACGATAAATTAAATTGTGGTGTCCGTGGTTGTGGAGTAGAGCTTCGGTCTCGTCTCGTCTTCGGTCTCGTCATCATAGGGTTCTGAGTTCGACACCCAGTAGCGGGTGTCAACCTTGGTTCATTGGCCCACACATTCGGCGAGAGTACTGGTGTAGTTTTCTGGAAGAAGAATTAAAAGAAGTTAGTATTAGTTGCAAAAACTTGTTTCTCAATTGATGTAGATTAAATATGTTTGAGAAACAAGTTTTTGCAACAATAGATATGTTTAAACTAATAAATATGCTTCAAGTAGTGGTTATTGTACTTTGAATGATATAAAATATTACGGGGAAAAGGAACAAAACACTGTTATGAGAATTTTCTTCTTTTCCCATTATGTGGCCACAGCCTTCTTTCTTAGGGTCAAAATAACAATGGATTGTTCGGTGAATAGTCAACTTTTCTAATGGACTCAGTCCAAAGTAAATGAGCCATGCTCTGCCAAAATTTACGTTATTCCCGTTCTCATTCAACAGATTTCTTCGGAACATTTTGATATTTTTGTATATAATAATGGAAGAGTTGGTTCACTGAATGGTTTGCCTTCTTGAGAAAAATATTATCAATTAGATTTTACTTCCCATGGCTATGAGGCTAAGATTTTACTATCACCATAAGTGCAAATCATGTTTATTTCAAGTTGACAAACAAAAAGAGTAAAAAGAGAGGGTAATGGATAAGTCTTTGAACTCTAAACGAATCCTTCAAAAAGTCATCAGAAATTCAGATCGAAACTTAAGAATTTAAACGCTTTTTTCAATTAAAAAAAAAGTCCAATATAATACTATTAACCAAGAGGCATGTTTCCGTTATTAGTACCTTGACCCTGTGCATAAAAAGTACAACTGAACAGGGTTGGAGCACAATGTAGACCTAAATCTGATTGCACAGACCATACAGTAAAACATTCCCTGCTCTTATACATTGTCCGACATTTTGTCCAAAACGGGTTAAAGTTGCTATAATTGTGTCTTACCTTTCAAACTAAATGTGTCCATTTCGTTTATCTAGCTTTCAAACGTTTCAAAAAGTCATACACGTATATTGCACGAACTCCTAGGGCAATATCCGGAAAAACTCGTATGTTTTTGTGAAGAATCGGACGTCAGCACTTTGTATACCGCCGAACATTTTAGATATTTCATTATCTAACGTGTTCAGCATCATTGCCGTTTTTACGACACTTTGATATTTTGATGTGGCATCTCTGTAGAATTCATAAATAGAAAACAACCGCCAACTAAATTTTCCCGCTGTATGCAAATATGTTTTCGTTTGAAAGTCGTGGTTGTGCAAATTTTATCGACTGTCCAATTAAAGAAAACTACACAAAATCCTCAATTTAATACACAGACATTCACACAGAGTGATATTCAGTACATGTACATGTTCGTGGTGCTTTTACATATCTAGCATGTCTATGTCAGTATTTTCATATCTTAATCATGTTATATGCTACAAAATTCCTCATTTGGATTGTACACAAATTAGCAAAAATAATCACTTTGCCGTTGGAACTTGCAAATATAAGAAAATGTGTAATATGTTCGAAATGTCACTTTTTCTCCTAGTTTTGAAATAATGTGTGGTGATACTCAAATATCATTTGACGAATGTAGATTCGTGTATACTTTTCTTTACTTCAAAGACACTGAACTGTCACAGAAATATCACTACATATAATTTGAATCTACCAAATATGGCACTCTGTATATTTCAAAGCAACTTCATCTCACGATAAACATGAACACCAAGAAGGATTTTTTCATGTCAGTTTAAAGAAATTTTCCCAATGTAAAGGAACAGGGAAAATAGAAGATAACATAGAGCTACATGTATGCAAGAGCATCAAAGTTACATGTATTTCAGAGTAATGTTTAACGTATAAATTATATATTTCATGAAACCTATTGATTACGAGTCTGTAAAAGAGCTGCCAAGTCTGCAACTACAGCATGACCTTCAACAAGTGCAAGTTTTTTTGTGGAGGCAGTGCAAAGTTTCGAATCTAGAATTGAAAAAAAAAGTTGACTGAAGATCGACAAAAGATTTTACAGATAGAACCCGATGATTCATGGTGATAACTGATTCACAAGTTATAGATACAGCTTTATTACACCTGGAGAATCCAGATTAAACGATTAAAATGTAACGAAACACAACTCAGAGTTCCAACCAGGGTTTGTATTATATAATCATTTTCAATAAAACCATGGTTTTCTATCTAAAATCATTTCAGGCATGAGTATTTTCATGGCATTCTTTGTCTTGCTACTACTGTTCGAAGGCAATATGCCACCAGCCTCAGATAATGTTCCAATTTTAGGTAAGAGCATGCTCTTAGACGACATGAATGTAACTCTACTTCTCTGTGTTCTCAAACTCTCTTGCAAATACATCTTTTCAGGCATGAGTATCTTTATGGTATTCTTTGTGTTACTTCTTCTGTTTGAACGCAAATTGCCAACGGCAGCTGCTAGTCTGCCCATGCTAGGTAAGAATATCTTCCAAGCAGCTTTAGTCACAGCGTAAAGTCAATGAATAAGGAATAAAAACTATTTTCAATTACATTTGGCTATCCATGATTTGTTGAATTAGCTTCTATTGCAGTAAAGTACATCATTCATTCCGAAAAGAAATAATGTATTCAAGCGTTATAAGCAATTCAACTGAAAAGCTGTATTAGAGTAAGAGATAATTAAAGAAACGATAATGGAATGCTTATAAATTTCGTTGACCCGAGCATCCCATTTTCAAGGAGAATAGTCAAGGATTTTATACTCAAAATTTGTAATAGACTTAACCCTTGAGCTGCTAAGTCCGACTCACTGACCTTTTGCGGACTGTATAGATCAAAGTCAGACTGTACAGAACGTGCAGTCTGATCTTTGATCTACACTGTCCGATACTATGTTTTCTTGCCGGTGGAATCAACTTTGAAATCGCAGTATTTGTCTTATTACTATTGCGTGGAAATTTTCGCTTAACTTATTTAGCAGTTGAAGGGCTAAAGTTCAAATGCAGAAATAACTTTTTTCATTACTCGCCAGTAAACGGCTAACAAAATCTGAGGCCACATGAAGTAACATTGAAAAGTGAGAATTCAAGACTTCCGAGATGGAGACAAGGATAGGAAATTGACACACATAAGTACACGGCGAACATTTTGTAAAACAAGAGTACTTCTATCCGTTAAGAGGAACCAAAGATGTGAAATATACAGTCAAAACTGAAAACAAACTTTAAATTACTTGTAGTTAACCCCATATTTGTACCGATCTGCGGTATTACACTTAGCCATCGCTGTTTGTGAGATATATGTCTGTTCTTATTAAATTGTCATTCGTCACTTTTCTCTCTTCCTCGGCCACAATTTCAGCAAACAGTAAAAGAGTCCATATCATAAAGAAGCAGCTAGGAAGCAGAGAGAGAGACGAAGTCTGTATGAGCTGAATGCTATACATGCAGAAGTGTCTTGCACTTACAATGTATATCATGAAAGCAATCCAATAAACGAGTCAACGAATAAACCATGGGGCTAACATTTTGACAAATTTAGAATAAGAGCCGACTTTCAAAATGTAACCAAGCGAAGCAAAAAGGAGAATATTTGGTTTTTCGCCTGCTGAATGCCCCCGAATTTGGTGCAAAGACATGTCGATACTTTGCACAGTGTATCTGTCACCAGCATGTATGTGTATATAATCTGATCTTTTCACTGATTCAGTAAACATGTATTGGCTCCTAAACTCAGGCATCTGAAACTTTAATTGAAATATTCGACGAGACAAAAGAGTGATAATAACTCAGTATGTGAAATGATTCATGTATCTCACAGAAATTTTCTATTCACAGATAAAACTTTTCGGCGCAAAAAAATGGAACATCCAAGTCCGACGTCTGCTTCTGGTTTTGAATGAGACTATAACTGTCAAAAATTTGATTAAAACTTTACGCCAAAAAGGCTTATTCTTTTTGGATCGATCCTTGTATGCCTAAGTTATAGTCGTGTGTGATGCAAATGTCCAATTCTTATAGAAAATTTTGAAAAAGTTTTGTGTAATTAAAAAATATGAATTAATAAGAAACTTTTTGGTCTTTTTTCTTCCCAAGGCTTCATCTTCGAAGATTCACTGGTTCATTTTTCAATGTTTCTCTTCAAAGAAGCAGTTCGTGTGGGATAAGACTAAGATGTGGTGCACCTTTGCATTTTTAAGATAAAGACATTTTCTCTTTTTTTTTTTTTTTTTTTCATACATTACGTTTTCTTTACTGCAACGAAACAGCAGGCTTGGTAATATATAGATCTTTATATCATAAGCAGCACTGCAAGAAGCTGTGCCGCTCCTGTGACTTAGCTGCTAAATCTATGTGGTTTTGAGATATGTTTGTGCCTATTTTGTCTAGCTTTCAGCATTCCTCGACATACCTATCGTTTTGTTAAAGAACTGTCTGTACTTTAGTTTCTCCCAGTGTTTTAGCGTAAATAAAATCAGCTGAATATTTTCCTTATTCAGAGACCTTTCTGCTTTACTTCTCTGTGAAAGCTACTGTGGACAAATCCTTCAAGTAAATATTGTATATACATGTACCTTTTTTGTTAGTATCCCCTGTCCGCACTATGTCTGTGTATTGTACATCTTGTTTATCAAATTCATAGGCTGGTCTAAAATGGAAAGCAGTCATAAGAATACAGAACTTCATATAAGCGTAGTTTCTGACAGTAGGGCTGCCAAACAAGCGAATATGTTCTTATGTCTAACTTTTCTGCTAGAACACAATTAGGAGAAAAGAAATGAGAAATGATTAATCGGTAAATTTTTGTCAAGATGTAGCTTAAAAGATATTAATTTTATTTTATAAACAGTACATGACAATGGATAGCAATATATCTATTACAGGTACGTATTATTGTCTGAACATGATACTGATCACAACGTCAACATTCCTGAACGTTTTTGTTGTCAATTTGTCGTTCTATGGAGCCCGGGCACCAGTGCCTGCAGCACTGAAAAAGGTATTATTCTAGGTTAAACTATTTAAAAAAAATGTTGCTTTGCTTTTGGTATGTATTTTTACCTTTGCTTTACATAAAAAGTCAATACAGATTACTGTTGACATATTAAACCTTTAAGATGATATTGAACATTGGCTGTTCGTTAAAGTTAAATGAAACGGACCTTTTCTATAAATTAAAATACTCAAACTTTACCTGTATATCGAAATGTCATTTTTTTCTGCAAGTTACAAATTTACAAAAGAATGGTTGAAATTAACCCATTACAAGGCAGTTGCAACAAAAGATTCGCTATGTTTGTTGGCGTTCACTTTTGATATAACTAAAGATTATTTAAAGCTTCGTCTGCTCTATAAATACGATCTGTTTTCACGGTGGTAAAAATTAATAGAATCCAAAATGTAATATTTCAGACTGTTGAATCGTTTGACGATCTCTTTCGTAAGTCTTTCACGGTGTGCTTAAAAGATGTATGCCATTTCTCATGTCCACAAAAAGACAACTTACACCACAGATACTACCAAAATGGATTACTTACATTTCAGATAATGTTCCAATTCTTTGCCAGAGCCATGTGTATGGATAACCTCGTGAAGCCCTTTCTCGAGGCTGATAAGAAACGCCTGATACCACCAGCTATACCTGGCATGGGATTTGTAAATGGGGACAGTAAATGGCCGAAAAATTGGAAAGGGTCAAATGAACTCCTTTTAAGAAGGAAAGACGAATTTGAGGCTGATCCCCAGTTAGCCGAAATAGATTTGAAGCTAACTGATATTCGGGAATTTTTGACGTTTTATAAAGAGCGGTTGGAAGAAAAGGACTGCAAAGAAAGGATAGCGAAAGAGTGGAAAGCCATCGGTCTCATATTCGACCGCATGTTTTTCTGGATATATTTGATTACGATCATTACGTCTTTGTCAGTAACTCTCTCAGTTATCTTTATGAGCAGCTGATATTAATCGGGTTGGCTGCCCTTTATACTTGGTGTCACAATGATGTAAAGAGATAAAATTTGTCAGGAGCATTCAGATTCTTTGTGTGTATTGATATCGCTTCCTTCTCAATAGGTCGGAAATGGATCAACCAAAATAAGGAAAAACATACGATATGGAACTTTGCTCACAGTGTCATCTTAGCTGTCATTAACTGAACTCTCAATTCCCGTTTAGAGAGATGTACACCGAAAATACATGCATACAGCGTAAAGGACATATTCGTCTCTTTCATTTAGAAATTTATTAATGACCAAGCTGTTTGCTCCTAGGACAAAAATAAACTCTAGTGTGGTGGTTTACAAATTGATCATGTACTTTTGTCGGTGTCTGTAAATTATGATAATGACCTTTGAAAATGCGTCTTATATTCCCTTTGTCGATTCTACTGTAGAGTGCAACGCAGGGAAACAGTACTGCGGCGAGGCAATACAAGTAGATGGAGTTGAAGTATTTACAAAAGGTGTATTATGGAATGTTACTTATTTAGAATGACTCTTATTTTCTGGAGATTATTGAAATATTCATTTTCTATTAATCACATAATCAAATAGGGGTGTTGAACCAAAGTATCTGACACATGACTCGAGCAATCTCTTCCAGGCTGTGTAAGAGGAACATGTTTAGATAGCTTGGTTCTCGGGATTTCATATCTCCTATAATGATTTCTAGGTCTTTTACTTTATACTATTTTAGCTTTTTAGATCACTTTAGAACATTTACATTTAAACTCACAGCATGTCCTTATCACTTTTATCGCTTATCCCATTACCAAATAGGTTATTTCTAATATATCACTATACCATTAATGAATAAATAACATGCACAGGAGAAACACGTGATGAAAAAGAAAGCGTATATTAATTTTAAACTAAAATATCGTTGGAGAATGAAAACACGGCTGTGAAAAGCCGTCGCTCATTTTCTAACAATATCTTAATAAGCTCCCCACTAGGGAACTTAAGAAGTAGCATAAATATGGTAATGGGCTAAACATCGGTGGTAGCTTAAATAATTCTTATCATATTTTAAAGGGCAACGAATTGCACTTCATCTGTTTTGATAGCTGATTACTACAAACCTATGATATTTTTTAATTTCTTCATCATATATATATATGGGTAAATTCTAACAACGTTACACGTCTTATATAACACGTTTCTTGTATCTGGTTCAACTATAAGTAGAAAAGAAAAGGCATTATATGATCTAGATTGACATTCTTTAATCGAAACCTCTTTCATCATTACCCCTAGAATATTCACTGCCTTTTGTAATATATCATCAATGTTAACATTACTGACCTCTGTTTTATTCGTACTTCCAAGACATTACTTTAAAATTTTAGATTCAAAATTAACGGTCACAACGTACAAATTAAAACGTGGTCACTTATATATAAGATTTTATGGTAGATCTAAATGGTACGAGTCTATAGACTAGCCAAAAGATATATAATTTTAGAACGATTTTAGTCTATTATCATTTGACACGATCGTCAACTTGTCTCGATGTTTAAATATAATTCGACGATGAAGATAATGAACATTACATTAAAGTGTAACATTGATAAGCTTCCTAACAGAAGAAAAGACAACAGGTATCTCTCATCCATTTCCATTTAAGAATCCTGTTAAGTGGAAATAAAACATGAAATCATTTTTGACGGACAAATTGACATCTAAATCTGCATTCCCTATTTCGAACATGAAGAAATAATACGTATCTTGCAATAATTGACATGAAAGAAAGATTTTTGTATATTGACATAGACGCGTTAGTAAGTGCGAACTATGAAGATAAAGTAAACGAACTTGCCTAGTTCAAAAGTACACATCATAAAGACTTTGCATCACCGCTGTGTGAAGCACTTTTCAACTAGGTTGTTCAATTTGAAGTACAGGACAAAAGGAATTGGACAGCGTTATGCACCAAAAATACTTAAGAATGTTGTAAGGAAGTGTAATGGACCAATTTTTCCGACAGTTACAGACATGATCATGACTTGAAGGCCTTCTCATGTCAGACTTCGCTGGGTATTTTTAAGTTATTTTCGGCGCAACACCATCTAAAAGTGTCACATTGAGATCGATACAATATCGAGGGATCGATTAACTTCGTACCGATCTAAATGTTACATTTCAATAGGGATTTAAGAGTTATCTGAGGATAACAATCTCCAAAGAACAAAAAGATGGTTTTTCCGAGTGACGTGACGTGAGAATGGCAGGTATAAAGTGACATGAAGTATATCGGCGCAACTAACCCATAACCGATATGTTATTTTCACACCGAGAGAGGGTGTGGCGATGCCTTAAAGCAGTATTGTATACAATTGTGTCCGAGTCTGTATTGTTTCAGTGGCGTTAAGATGGTGACGATTCTCTAAGGGCTCAAAATCTGACTGCTATCGGTCTCTTTGTCTATGTCTGAATGCAGCAGCTAATGCTTCTCCATGGGAACAATCCGATTCTTGTTTCGCAGTATCCGAAATTCAAACTTTTTTTTTTTAGGCTCAAAGGTCAATAACCGTATCTATTTAGTAGGTATCTTACAAAGCTTGTGGGGGAACAAATCCGAATGTTTCCTGAGGAGAAGTATTGCTGGCAGCTGTCGTCTCTCTGACATCATTCTTGCGTCTGTCGATCAACTTCCTAATATCTTTACTGGAATCTTCTCAACATCATGAGCATATACTTCACATTCACCACTTGATTTCAGCTTATTTAGTGTTTTTGTTTTTTCATACGATTAAAGCTACTGCAGAGTTTGTCGCCTTGTCCTAGAAATTCTTGATTCATGTAAGTCTGTCAGTCGTTTGAGTTATTGATGGACTTCGTTCCTCCCAAAAATACAGAGAAAGATCTGTATACATGGAAAGTGAATATTCAATGGTGTTAGCCAAATGACAGGTGGACTTAAAGTAAAACACCTGCAGTTTCTATATTCCTAGCAGTGTATGTACCATAAAACGGTAAAAATGAAAAAATAAAAAGGAGCAGCCAAAGAAAATCTTACATATTAAGCATTGAATTATGTGTAACCGCAGAACAAGAATTTTCACATTATTCCTCTCATACGCACTAAGAACAGATTCTTGAGTCATTTGTATGATTCAGGAAACGGTAGGAAAAGGTGTACGCATATGTTGGAAGTATTTGTCAGTTACATTTTAAAGTTCAAATTTATGGACCAAATTGAACGTCAAGTAAGACATCTGGTAGTGTGCATCAACAGGGATTGAATAAGTTAAATGAAACTTTCAAGTCGACAGTAAAAACCAAAATGTTGCTATTCCAAAGCTATTTTAGGTGAAAAGTATCTCCTTGTCGGACAGTGTAGATCCAAGATCAGACTGCACGTTCTGTGCAGTCTGATCTTGATCTACTCTGTCCACAAAAGGTCCTAGGGTCGTGCCGAGCAACATAAGGGTTGGAAGAGCGTTGTTTGGTAATGAACCTGCAGTAGCTCTACTTTGATCGTTTAACATTTCTCCACAACTCACATATAGATTCTTAGGTTCTTCCCTTTCACATATTTTTCTCCTTTTTTCGTTCTTTATCTTTTATATGTTTTTCTCTGTATGTAAATATGTTTCTACTCGTTTGGGCCCTGTCACTTTGTGTGTGGAAGTGTGTAGCATATATGGTAACATTTTAGAGAGAGAGAGAGAGTATAAAGCTTCAGTTTCAATAAATGGTCTCCAAGAAAGATGGTCACCTGCATGCAGTACCAAGTCCATTTGTCTGCAGCTCACACAACTATTAAACAACTTTGTGTCAATGCTCTGCGAGAAACAACGAATTTGTTTAATAATTAAAGTTACTAGCCGCCATCGTTTTAATCACTGATTTCAGATTTACTTTCTCGGAGATCCATCGGCGAAGCTGAAATTTTGTATCTCATGAATGTATCTACCTTTCAGTTTCGTGTACAGTGTAAAAAATAATGAAGCTGTGTACATCTCTGATATACACATTAAATTGTAAATACATTAAGCATATACGTTGTGCCATACGTAAAAATTATTTACACATACATCAAGACATGTCTCGGAAACTGTGTATTTAGTTACATTGAATATATATATATAAGCAGACATTTATTGCCATAGCATACTAAAGATAACAATGGTCAATCTGAGTGATATTGCATTCGATTTCAGCAACATAAGCACACTCTTGGTATATATTGACCAGATACGGAAAAAAATGAACAATTGTACAAACGCTATGTACATGTACAGTCTGCGTGAAATGATAATTTGTGCTTTGTTTGTCCCTTTAACAAAATAAAGCAGTATAAACATGTGCCATACATTTCGAGTGGCTTGTACGCCATAAAAATAATTTCGTAGGTTTAAATATCCGTTTGTATATACTTTATATGTATGTGATCTTTCGAAATCAATGGAAAGTGAACATATAAAATGTTTGAAAGCGTTGCCGTTTTGCTAGAACAGATTTTCTGTAAGATGCATTCCTAGTCGACCAAGAAAGTAGCATCAAAAGTGTAAATATCAAACCTGACTGTCTTAATTTCATGTCTGTGTGCCAGTTAAATCAAGTAAAGTTCATCTTTTGTTATCTCTTTAAATTTCACAAATTTCTAAATGTCCAACAGTATTTAAGTTATTTGGCTTGACCAGTGTATCATTATTTAAGCCCAAAAGGCTGAACTGCGGCTCCGTTACTTCAAAAACTCTGGAATACCTTCATTTGATTTCTAAATAAAATTCTGCGGAGGGTCTCATATATTTGATTTTGCAAATTCTGTACGGAAAAAAGCTTAATAAGTGAGATGTACAATGTTCAGAAAATTCAACAGCTCCAGTGCAAAAGAATATGAGATTTTCATTAGGGGTTTTAAAGTTCTCATATTATTTCTAGAATATCATTGGACATTCGCACAGGCAACGAAGGAATAGTAAAATCCATTTCAAAGTGTAAACGAATTGACTAGCCATAGTGAGAGTCATCCATTGATTTCGGAGGGTAGCGAATTACCCGTTTTATCATCAAGGTCTTCCGATATCGAAATCTAATAGCGTCAGTATTAGCTATTTAAAGCCATTTAGGTGTTTGAGGTAAACTAAATCGGCACATTACGACATAATTTCTTTCATTATTACCTGTACATGATCGTCTTGACCGACTTTTTTCGGCATGTCCCGTGCATGATCGTCAGTCATGAGGATTATTTACGGAAAAAAGACCAGGCACCTTTACGAGACCAAAATTTAGAATTCTCCATATTGAAAGCATTTGCAGAAAACAAATTGTACGGGACTCGAATAATGGGTTTGCCTGTGATATGGTAAAAACACGGGAAGAGGAGAAAATGCTGACTACCCGTAAAGCTCGGAATCGTTTTGGGAAAAAAGTTTTATGTCAAGTTTTAGTCTAGTCATTTCAATGCTTCATCGACCATTTCTTTTTTTTTATATATATATAATGGATGAAGTTGTGATAATTTTTCGCCTAGAATTGAATATGACAAAAAAAAAAAAAAAAAAGATTCCTTTTACTAGATATTCAGCTGGATGTAAATAATGCTCATTTAATGTTTCAAATTCTAATATTTTGAAAAAGATCTTGAGACGATTAAAGAAATCATAATTTAAATCTATAAGAGACATTTAAAAAATGTCGAGAAAAAAAGAAATGAAATTTATTTCTATTTCTTCAACATAGGTGTATATTGCAACTTCAGTCATTTTGGGTAAATGTTATTATTTACTTGAGTATTTCCCATCTTATACTTTTTTCATATGAAGAGAACCAAAGAAATTCTGACTTATTTCGTTAGATGTGTAAAAAAAAAAAAGGATAGAATTCTTCAGAATTACGTTCATATTGTTACACTGTTAAGATTACCACATGTATGCACTTGTATGTGATCTATCTGTTGTAACGGTTTATGTATGCATACTATTATACTTAGACAACAAAATCGTGAAACAGTGATAGTGATAGAGTTTAGTTCTTTTTGACTGTTGTTGTGTGTTAAATATATGTAGGCTATAAGTTGCAAATAACCCCGTTGGCCTGCCTCTCAGGCTTTCTAGTGCCATTAAGTAATTGAATCTCTGCAGTTTTGCAATAATTCGATTATTTTTTACAAAATATAAAACGCTTCATTGTCATGAATAGAAACATGGTCTGCGGCGATCGCAGTCGTATCCATTTTGTAGAAAGAGCTGTAGGTACATGTATATTCATAGGGACGAAAACAAACTTGTTTATTAATGGCAAAACCCTTTAAATGCAAACTAAATAAACTTTGAGATCTACAAATAGGCTTCAATTACTATAAAAAATGATGTTGGTCATAGTTTACTATCTTGAAACGGAAGGTGAAGATTCAAGATCGAACAGCAGGATCTGTGAAGTCTGATCTTGATCTACGCTGTCCGCTAAAGCTTTTTAGTCGCCTCTGACAAGGAGAGAATTAAACATCACAATGAATTAATGAAATGTTTCTATCATTAAAAAAACTACGTATTTCGGCCACAATATCTCCCCAAAACATAGCACTGCGTCAATCAGATATCAATCTACAGGTTCTGCCTGATCTTATTTTGGATTTACTTATTCCCTAGTATATGCACATAAATCATAGCATACTTAACTTTACAGTCAATAACTTCCCATAAAACATATATATGAGCCGTGCTCTGGCAAAAGAGGGGTTTAATGCATCTCCGTGATGCATGATACCAAGCAAGCCATCACATGATCATGGATCCATAAAGTCCTTCATGTCTAAGAACCGACTGAATCATGAGGTACATGTACACTGGTCCTTTGGCATACAGAAAGTTTACCAATAGCGTAAAGTTTCGGTCCAGGTCAGCCTGCTCGGACTGTGCAGGCTGACCTGGGTCGATACTTCTCGCAGATGCATTAAGCCCCCTTTTGACAGAGCATGGGTCATATCTTTATGTTAACAGAAGAAACTTATGAAACATTTTTGAAAATGTGTGCTCAAACATTTGAACATAGGCTGGGTCCACTGAGGCCGTAAAAAAAAATAACCACTCCTTATCGTGTTCTCCTTTCACGATCTATACATAGCCATAGCATTGAAGAATTAAAGATTCCTTAACTGTCAATTTTGACAACGTATCGTCTGAATAATTATATAAAGGGAAAAAATGATTGGACTGGAACACAGGCTACTTTGAACATTGCATTTACGGATTTCTTACAGAATATGTAAATATGCTTCATTTAATGTACTGTACTGTTCCGGCACATGTTTATCACAGGTTTTAGTACTTGCCCGGATGTATAACTCATAAGCAGCAAAAATAAACCATATCACTGCAAAACAGTGACTTCATTCTTTGTGTTTGTCGGTTTGTTTTATAAAAACGAGTATTGCTAAAACAATATCACCTCTCTCTCTCTCTCTCTCTCTCTCTCTCACCTTTATCTCCCTACCTCTTCTTCTACCTTTGTTCCTCTACCTATCTCTCTCTACCTTTAGCTTTATCTCTCATGCTCACAGAACTTGATTGTCCTCCGTAAAGCATCTGTGCTGCTACTAGTAGTATAATTTATTACTACTACAAATTATTATTATTATTATTATTATTATAGAACGGTGCACGGAGCGTTAAGTTCAGTCTTGGGTCCACTCTCTCCGATTTCTTTTTTTAAATTTCCATAGGTAAAAGTCTTTTAAAATTGAATATCTTGGCAATTATTACGACCGAGTCGCGTGGAATAAATGCCACGATTCCAACCTTAATGAATACAGTGAATTACTGGTTCATAAATTAAGACCATTTTGTCTCGAATCGTACTCTACCGCGAATTAACTATCCAGTTTCATCGTTCGTAAAATCATGGAAGCTTCGCGTGAGGTTTTGCCAAAAAGCAAATTCAATATACATGCAAAACCGTATTGGTCGACTGAATTAAAAAATGCGCACCGGAATTCGCGCCAAAAAAAGAAGACTGTGCATAAACGAGGGTAGACCGCGAGGTATGATCTACCAATCATACTACAACTATAAAAAGGCAAAAACGCAATTTCGAGAGCTACAACGGTCAGCATCCGCAAATTATTTAGATAGCATACTCCACGAGCTAGAGAAAAGCGCCCAAACAGACTCAAAGCTTTTCTGGAGTTAAAAAGTACAAGTGATCACCTCCTCTCTTTATATCCGAAATCATTCATAACAATATATCATACAACTCGGAAAAAATTACAGATGGATTCGAGTCCTACTTTAGCTCCATATTCAATGATGATATGAGCCGCCGAAAACATGTACTTCAGGCCACTGTAGACAAAGAAATGCAAAAGTATTTATCTCAGACTCATACTACGCGTTTGTCAATTAAGCTCGAGAGAGAGTTTACTTGTACTGAAGCCCTAAATGACCTTAAAAAGGGCAGACTGAGTCCTTCACAGGACAATGTATCGAACGAGCATTTAATTCATGGTAAGATGCCTATCTCTAGCCCACTCATTGTCCTCTATAATTTGATTTTACGTCAGGAAATTGTACCTGATTCATGGCGTAGTAGCCTAACTATACCGATCTATAAAAGCAATGGAAAAACCAAAAATGACACTACAAGCTATAGACCAGTGTCCCTTGTACCTACACTTTGTAAAGTTTTCGACAAGCTTTTGATGAAACGAATACATTGTTGTTTTCTACTTAGCGAAACTGCTTTCCCATCCCCTCAACAACAAGGTTTCCAATCAGGTCTAAGCTGTATAACGACAGCGTTTTGTCTTCAAGAAGCAATTTACGATATCGCCAACATTAATAACCAATCTTTTGTAGCCTTTCTGGACTTCAAAAGTGCCTTCGATAGTGTTTGGCATGATGCCTTATTGACAAAATTGTACAAAATCGGAGTAACAGGAAAAGTATGGAGGACAATAAGAGACTCCTGTAGAAATTTAGATTGCCGCGTTGTTGTAAACGGGAATAAATCACGTCCGATCCCGGTAACGCGAGGCGTACGTCAAGACAGTGTGGCGTCTACGTTTTATCTTGTATTTATAAACGATTTACTAGAAGAGCTTGAAAAATCTGACAAAAGTTTGCACCTCTACTCTAGTATTAATGTGAAGTGCGGAAACCCCGCTTTCGCCGACGATCTCGCTGTGATTACACTATACCTAATAATCTTCAAAGTATGCTTGATATTGTATGTCGATATTCATACCGTTGGAAATTTTAAGTCAATTGCTCCAAATCGACTGTTGTCGTATTCAACACCAAAAAGGGTAGTACGCCACATGAGTTTCTGTTGGGACAATCATACGTAAAACAGAGCGAGTATGCTATGCACCTCGGTATCAGACAAGATAGTTCCTTATCACTATCTAATCGCATCGCAGAGCGCAGTCTAAAGGCGAAAAGCGCGTTTTATTCCATGGCGGACCTCGGCATGACGCCCTATGCACTAAATCCCATGACATCTGCTAGGCTCTATCGGTCAGTAATTATCCCAATAGCTCTATATGGGTGTGAACCATGGAATAATTTGAAAGATGCCGACTTACGAACGCTTAACGTCTTTCAACATTGTATCGTAAAACTGATACAAGGCTTTCACATCAGAGTCCGGTCAGATATGTGCGAATCAACGTTGGGTTTAAACCGTATAACAGCAATGATTGAAAGAAGAAGGCTCATGTTTTTACACAAAATTCTGAGTATGAAGGAATCAACGTTACGTAAACGTTTATTCTTAAGAAAGCTTTTTCATTTCATCTAAAATCCTTCGAAAGTAAGCATGGGCTTTATACCTGATATTTGTGGCTTACTAGCAATGTATGATATGAACTTTCTGCTGAATATGTACATTAATGATCGCTGTTTCTTACCTAGTAAAAATGCTTGGCGACAAATTATTATTCGCACAGTAGAGAAAAGGGAAACTGATGAATGGTTGATGTGCATGCGATCAGCTGATCTCTCCAGATTCTCCCGGCTACACAGATCAATCTAACCATCCACACTCTATTTTCTCTATAATGTTGGATTACCGTCTTACAAAATAATGTTTGTTGCAAAACTATGGACAACAATCCCAGAGGATAAAACGAGACGATGTGGTCTTTGTGGTCGGGTGATTTTGGATAACATAAAGCACAGACTGCTCGAGTGCGCATTAACGTATTCACTAAAATCTGATCTCCTTAAAGATTTATACAGAAATGTCAGTACAGAGATCTGCACTGAATTAGTGCTTGCGTCCAACGAAAATTTTCTGATGATGATTTTGGGCGCTGACCCTTTTTCAGTCATTACTAACCACATGTATTTTAGATTCAAAACTATCGAATTCATTTATAGATGTTTTCACGGACCTTATGCTAGTAGCTCATAGGTCACACCTTTGAATATCTGCAATGTGACATATAGAAGAAACAGTTTTCAGCCAAGTGCTGTTTATAAATCACAATGTACATTTGATTTTTCCCGCCATTTGTTTGTTTGTTTGTTTGTTTGTTTGTTTGTTTCAACTTCTCGTATAACGCTGTGACTGTATGAAATAATGTTCACTTAATCTCCACAGGAGGAAATAAAGAGAATGAATATTATTATTATAGAACGATGCACGGAACGTTAAGTTGAGTCCACTCTCTCCTATTTCTTTTTTAATTTCCATAGGTAAAGTCTTTTAAAATTGAATATCTTGGCCTATCTTAACCAACTAAAACTATCCCTGACATGACCTCCAGCACCTGACCTGTTTCGTTGTCTAGCAGAATGCAGTATAAAACATTTTAGCAGGAGAGACAGGGTTGTTCTATTTTTGATACTTTGCATTCATTCATATTTTGTGTATTTCGTCCGTCATAATTGCGAGCCCGGCCGGATAGCGTATCTGACTCGTGACTTTGTGATCGCGGGTTCGATACTCGGTTGAGCAAGCTTTCTTTCCCGTGATATTTTGCCTCTCACCTCAGATGCATGTGAGAAAAGTAGTCAGTGACTTGGAAGGAAAGTTGTGTCATTACTGGTGTGAGAAAGCAAGGAAACACGTGCGTAGGTGCACTGGCCACCATGATATGACTTTAACTGTAAAAATGGTGTTAACCTCCAATACCAACGAAGTCCTCTACTGCAAGTTTGTATCAGGAGGAAACGAGTTCACCCTTTAACAAATAATCACGAGTTTTACAGACCCTGAATAAGAAGACTTTTGAAAACATTGCGGGTAAAGGAGAAAATGCTGGTAACCAGCATTTTCTCCTTTTTCCAGAATGTTTTCTACCCTTACAAAGACACTTTACAGCATTTGAGCAACATTATATGTGTAGTCTGCAAATGCTTTGAAATTGTACTAGTTTAAAATTTTGTCGTTTTGTTAAAGAGTTAACGGGGAAATGATTATGACCAGACATGTACTGTAAAGTTGGCCTTGAAAAAAGATCAGATAAAGTCATGTAAACTTTCTTATCGTTTTAAAACTCTTATCCATACAACAGCATTTTAGACTTTTCCAAATTGAAGGGAATTTAAGGACTACAAATTAGATGTGTCACGAATGATAGACTTAATTAAGAAAGAGTAGAAAACATTGGGGGCGGGGGTCCTGGTTTCCAGCATTTCCTCCTTTTAACACTATGTTTTCAAAAGCTCTCTTCTTCAAGTTGGTCAAAGCACGGGATTGTTTGGTAAAGGGGTAAACGCAGAAGATATGAGCCATGCTCTGTGAAAAAGTTGCTAAATGCATCTGCGAAAAGTATCGAACCAGGTCAGCCCGCGCAGGCTAACCTGGGCCGAAGCTTTTCGCTATTGGTCAATTTTCTTTATGTCCAAGGACCAGTGTACCTCATGATTTAGTCGGTTGTCAGACAACATGAATTTTATGGACCCATAATTATGTGATGACTTGCTTGGTATGATGCATTACGGGGATGCATTAAGCCCTATTTAGCCAGAGCATAGCTCATAATTTATCCAAGAAAACTCTGAAACCGTTATCTGCTCACGACTATCTCTGTTTATCGAATTCAATGACTTGTCGCCTATGAGACAACTCTAACACTTATCAACAACTTAGTTTAAACCATATACCGAGAAACTGAGACTCAGTGCGCTTTTGTGGACATTAGAGATCTAGATCAGACTACACAGAACATGCAGAATGATCCTGGATCTACACTACCCTATACATAGAGATTTTCGGGCGAAAAAAAAAACAATGACACTGCAATGCTTTGGCGTTTACTATTGCCTGTAATGTTTCATGTGATTATTTTAACTCTTTACCACACAATTCCGAGGTTTAACGACCCTGGAGAAGAAGGCTTTTGAAAACATTGTGGCAAAAGAAGAAAATGCTGGTAGCCAGCATTTTCTTCTTTTCCAACAATGTTTTCAACGATCTCAAAGACATCTATACTGTCGTTTGTGCCCTATTTTATTTGTCGTCAGCAAATGCTTTCAATCTGGACTGGCCTAAAATTTTGTTGCTGGTAAAGAGTTAAGCGCTTGATGGATTGACCCTTTACCAAACAATCCAGAAGAAGAAGAAACCTTCTAAAAGATTGCCGTGAAAAAATACAAAATGTTGGTACCAAGCATTTAAAGCATTTACTCCATTTCCCACAATTCATGCTATCTTTTCAAATACAACTTCCATCATTTGAGCCCCACTTGATGTGTAGTCAGCAAATGCTTACAATGTGTTGCCCAAAGTTTTTCTAGTCTGCAAAAGGCTTAGTGTCCATAAGCTTATTTCTTTCTAAGCATCGCTCCTATAATGCAAAAGAATTCAGTCGGCCTTTTGTGTTACAGTATTTTGAAAAAAGGTGAAAGCTGTTTATAAAACATGTGAGCCATGCTCCGGCAAAAACTGCGTTTCATGCATCTCTGACCGTGATGCATTATAAAGAACAAATCTTCACATTAAAATTCATAAATCCCTAAAATCCATTACGTGTAACAACCGACTGAATCACGAGGTACGTGTAGAATGGTCCGTTGACATGCAGAAAATTTAAAGATAGAAAACGTTTCGGTCCATATCAGCCTACACTGACCTCGCAGACTGACATGAGTGGATACTTTTTGCAATAAAGTCCAATAAACCCCCTTTTCACAGCCCATGGTTGATTTCTTTTAATCCTTATTCTGCTGACTGCGTTATATAAAACTTTCAAGCCGATAGTAAAAACCTGAATAATGTTGTTTCAAACTTATTTTTTGGAGAAAAATATCTCCTTTTCGGACAGTGTAGATCCAAGACCACACAGCACGTTCTGTGCAGTATGATCTTGATCTACACTGTCCGCAAAGGTCAGTAAGTTGCGCGTGGCAGCTTAAGGGTTAAAATGTCTGATAATTTCAGTCTGTTGCAGATCTCATTACTCTCTCATCGTATTCGACCGGCTGGCTTCTCGTGCTATTTTGTATGTTACGATTGTTAGTCGTAAATATGTATTTCAACAAAGATATTAAGAAATATCAATTAAAAATTTCCGCATCCACAAAATTCTAATTATGTAGCGACTTCGTGATTAGTGGCCAAGATAAGCTAAGGATATAAGCCGTTCTCCGTGTCAATATCTAGAATATAGTTGAAATTATACTCGAATAAGAGACTGCTCGAACATGAAAATAATGTCACGAGACGATTCGTAAAAAGCGCCTAGATTCAGCGTTGTAATAAAACGAGATTTTTCATTTGTGCTTGTCTCCCCAAGAAAGTAAAGCAATGTGCAATGTGTCCAGTGCCCAGATAGCTGACCAATTACATGGGCCATACTCTGGTAATATGGGGGCTTAATGCATCTCCGTGATACATTGTACCAGTCAAGCCATCATGTAATTATGGATCCATAATAGCCACTTTTTTTAACAACCGACTGAATCATTAGGTAAACTGGTCGTCTGACATACAGAAAATTGACCAATAGCGAAAAGTTTCGGCCCAGGGTAGATACTTTTCGTAGATGCTTTAAGCCCCCACTGTTCACATGTATGTTGCACTTTACAGTATCTATCATGTATGTAGTAAGTGAATCGAAACTTTAATACAAAATGTCTGCACTTATTTCAAAACAATCTTGTGAAAGAATTTTTTGTATAAGACTCTTGACATAAACTGTTACGCAACCTGTAGGACAATGAAATAACCTTCTGTTTAATCGGATAATTTTCCGGTTAAATATGACATTTGCATAAGAGCGGCGCGCTTGGGAAAAGGCGTTGTAAGGCATCTCCGTAATGCATTATACTTATCAAGCAAGTCGTTACATATATAATATGGATACGATTTGTCTAAAAACTAGATAAATCATGAACTTGAATGGACCTTTGGCATGCAAAGAAATTGAATGATGATATAGGCAGGTGTTCTGTTTCTTTTTTTTTTTTTTTTTTTCGGCAACATCTCATACGACTATGGATACACAAAGATATTTCGTATTACATGTCTGAAGCTTATTATATGTTGCTCAATTTCCATCGGGAAGCGCAAAAGAGTTGAGTGCGTAAACCTTCAAAGGTATGTCATTAAGGCAGACTAAATACACACACGAAGAGATATATACATGTAGGAACAACGACGTAAACCTAGTTGTGTTAGGAATAGCTAGATAAGTCAGTATTATAAAGAAGTGTTTACAGTATCATCATAACTGTTCCTCGAGAGATAACCTAGGTTCTGAAAAGCGTACACAAGGAAATTAAAGTGCTGTAAACGAGGACAAAGTACAACAAAATGGAGGTGAACTTCGAAGGAAAGGTAGCTCTTGTAACTGGCGCTGGCAAAGGTGTGTCTTTCACTTTCTTTGAATCTTTTACAAGACACAGGATTATGTTAAAACTTTGTTGCAGCTGATAATAGGCTAAAAACTTCTTTGTATTGCCCATCACAAAGGCACTCGTTTTTTAACAAACTTCGCCTTCTGTAACCGAAGGAATAAGACAATGTGTCCAACTTTATAAACTGCCAGCATACAGTTGGACACTTTTTCCTATACACATGAGACATGCTCTGTGAAAAAGGAGGCTCAATGTATCTGCAAAAAGTAACGACCCAGGTCAGCCTGCGCAGTCCCCGCAGGCTGACATGGGCCGAGACGGTTTTGCTTTTGGTCATTTTTCTGCATGTCCAAAGATCATTCTACCTCAGGATTCAATTATTTGGTAGAAAAAAAAATGGATATAATGGATCCATAATTATGTGATGACTTGCATAGTATAATACACCACGGATATGCATGCATTAAGCCCCCTTTTGCAGAGCATGGCTCACGTGTATTATATGTATGATATAGGGAATGATGGTTGTAAAACAACCAAGCGACTGTGGCTCACCCTGGCGTTACTTTGTAGTATCGATATTACTGGGTGGATAAAATGACGCAAATCCATTCATTTTCATCTCTCTCTCTCTCTCTCTCTCTCTCTCTCTCTCGCTAAAATTCAGATACCCTGTACAAGGAAAATTAAAGATTGTAAAATTGGCACCACAGGTGTGTTCGTGGGTAGGTACTGTAGAGGCGCTTATGATTAGGAAAGACATCAAAAAGTGAACTGTCACGGTGATATATGCCCAGTACTGTTGTATGGGAAACACATTCTATTAATCATGGCATTTGAGATGTGGCACCACTGACGTCTCTTCATTCATTTATTTTGCCGAGCCTTGTAGCCCCATTGGTAACGTACAGCGCTTGAAACCTGGGTGTTGCTGGTTCCAATCCCCTGCAAGGCCCATTTCTTTCCAAAGATTGAATGACAATTACTGCGGCAGGATTCATACCTCTCTCACCTCTTATCATTGTTTCTACTTTGGTCTTGTGAGAAAGCAGCCAGCGGCTTTGGAAGAATATTGTGCAAAGCACTGGTAGAAGAAACTCCAGGGCATGGAAATATGTGCACTGGCCGCCGCGATATAACTGAAATAATGTTGAAACGGCGAAATATCCTGCACGAGCAAACGAACGAACAGTCATTCATTTATTTCCAATGTAATGCTTTCATTCCTACTTGGCGTGGGAATGTCAATGTGTCAAATACAGCAGAGTCCTGGCCTTAAACTTATGAAACCACGGAAATGCACGAAAAAGTGAGCTGTCACAATGGCGAAACACTATCCAAACAAACATATGAAACATACGCTCAAGTAAAGCAATGGAATGCAGCTCTGTGATGCATCATATATATTCCAAGCAAGTCATCATATAATTCAGGAACCATAAAAAGCCATTTTGTCTGACAACCGACTCATTCATAGAGTAATGTGGTCCTTTGGCATGCAGAACATTGACCAATAGCAGCAGGTTTCGACACAGTTCAGTCTGCGCAAACTACATAGGCTGACCTGGCAAAAGGGGGTTCAGTGCAACTCCGTATTGCCTTATACCAAGCAAGACATCGCATAATCATCGATCCATAAAATCCATTCTGTCCGACAACCAACTGAATCATGTGGTTGACTGGTCCTTTGACATGCAGAAAATTGACTGATAGCAAAAAGTTTCGACCAATGTCAACCTGCGCGGACTGCGCACGCTGACATGGATCAATAATTTTTGCAGATGCGTTAAGCCTCCTTTTCACTGAGCATGGCTCATTTTTATTTTAAACTGTTTATGACTTTACCAGGCATGGGACGTGCCATTGCAGTCAAACTTGCCAAGCTTGGAGCTAAAGTGTTTGGTATAAGCAGAACACAGGAAGATCTTGATGGTCTTAAAAATGAGGTAAAATAAATCCGTCAAAATATAAAAGAATCAAGACCACATTACAGAAGTTATTGTTTTGGTATCCACCGTAAGCGGTAATAAAATAACGAGATTATACAAGGAGACACTCGTAGAAATGGCATTATTTGGCCAAGGTCTGTAGTCACCATCCACATCAAGTAAGATTCTGCTTACCGGTATCCTAGATATAGAGAGTAACACAATTTCTGATTGGCGTAAACATTTTGGTGTAGCCAATCAGAATTTGGGTTAGTTAAAAATGGAGAAATTTCTTGAGAATTTGACAAAGAATGTTATTAGAAATACTTTGAGAATATTAGACCGAATACTGTCCTGTTATAGCAGCTTTTTCGAAAAGAAAGTCAGTCTTGGAAGCACTTTTAAACACAAGTTTGTGCAAGAAAACTTTAGTGTCTGGGAAATCAGTTATACTCGTATTTGTCTTTAACCCTTAAGCTACTTAGCGCGACTCACAGACCTTCTGCGGACAGTGTACATTAAGATCAGACTGCACAGAACGTGCAATCTGATCTTTGATCCACACTGTCCGATACGGTGCTTTCTTTCCGGTGAAATCAACTTTGAAATCGCAGTTTTTTTTTTGTTTTTTTTTTTACTATTGTGTGGAAAATTTCGTTTCATTTATTTAGCAGTTTAAGGGTTGATTTCACCATTGCCTGTTTGATCTTAAAACTAAATACCCACAGATGACAACCACTGATTGTCATCTGCAACTCTGTTCCGTGGTTTTGTTCCATTTTCCCCAATAACCGTAAGAACAGGGTCCGTATTCTCTAACCTTTCTTAAGAATATCCTTAAGCTTATACTGAAGGATTTCTAAATTTGAAAGTAACACAACTTCTGATTGGCTGAACCAAATTCAATCAGAAGTCCTGTTACTTTCAAATTTAGAAAATCTTGGTGAATAAAACTAAGGATGTTCATAAGAATGGTTGATGAATATGGACCCTGTTCTGTGAACTCTGATCTACATTGTCCGCAGCAGCAACTTACATTTTGCCGACACCCCGTTGGATACATCTTAACACTTACCCTGCTGAGTAAGTTAAACAAAACTATCTAGCCGATAGTAAAATCCCGAATAACTTTATTTCAAACTTAATTTTTGGAGAAAAATATCTCCTTATCGGACAGTGTAGATCCAAGATTAGACTGCATGTCTGTGCAGTCTGATCTTGATCTACACTGTCTGCAAGAGGTCAGTGAGTCTTGCTTAGCAGCTGAATGGTTTAGAACTTAACATCGCTCGAGCTCGGATATCCGTTTTGATACACAGTGTTTTTTTAACTCTGCTTGGATAAAACGTTGTTCTTCTAGACAAAATTTAGGAAATTTGTTCTTTTTTCGATACACGATACGGTCAAAACATGTAATATGACATCAGGTATTTTAATCATTATTTCTAATCGTTTAATCATCACAATATATAGGTACCTTCGATTGAAGTGAGAAATCTGGATATATCAGACTGGGATAAGACTAGACAGGTTGTCGAGGAGATGGGTCCAATTGATCTGTTGGTCAACAACGCGGGCATTACTAACTGGACATCATTTCTGGACGTCAAGAAAGAAGAACTGGACGAGTATGTGCTATCAAACGCGACTTTGTTTTAGAGAATACAATGTGTAAAATTACCAAATATTCCAGAGTCCGTATTCACTAAACCATTCTTAAGAACATTCTTAGTCTTATTCGTATAAGATATTCTAAATTTGAAAGTAACACAACTTTTGATAAATGGTTTAGCCAATCAGAAGTTGCATTACTTTCAAAATTAGAAAGTTCTGGAGAATAAGACCAAGAATAGTGATGAATACAGACCAAGGATGTTCAATAATTTCAACCGAGTCGTGTATTTTGGGGGGTTATGAGAATTGGTTTGCCCTTCCTTGCATAATATAATATAATAATAGATTTTATATTAAAAATGTCGATAGATCTTTCAAAGTTATAATCATCACTTTCTCATACGCTTAGGTTAAACTCTTGAAGGATAGGGAAAACATTGTTCTGTACTGTAGAGATTGTTCTATACTGTACAGAAGGCAATGAGATAAAGAAATTCGCTCGTTACATCGTTTTTTTAAACTTCAGTATGTCAGCTGTGTAGGCATTAACACTTATCCTGCTAAATAAGTGAAATGAAACTTTTAAACCGACATTAAAAGCCCGAATAATGCTATTTTTTGGGAAAAATATCCCGTTATCGGACAGTGTAGATCAAAAATCAGACTGCACGTTGTCTGCGTTGTGACCTTGATCTACACTGTCCGCAAATGGTCAGTAAGTCGCGCTTTGCAGCCTAAGGGTTAAATTCGAATTTCTAATGGAAATGGTTAACTGTCAATTCAAAAAGCAACAGCAGTATACAACACTGTATGTTTGCCCTTGTGGGATTTTACTGTATCATTTTTCCTTTCAGATTGCACGACATAAACTTTAGGGCTGCTTTCAACATATCCCAAGTAAGTTGTCAGAATACAGGAGCCGAGCCCCCGCAGCTCAGTCGGTAGCTTACATGACTTGAGAACAGGGGGGGTCACTGGTTCGATCGGCCATTTTCTTTCCGAGGATTGATGATAGTCATTGCGACAAGATTCATTCCTCTCACACGGCTGACCATTGTTTCGACGATGGTTATGAGGCAAAGCAGCCAGTGGCTTGGAAAGAATATTGTGCGTAGCACTGGTAAAGGAAACTCCAGGAAAGCATGGATATGTGCACTGGTGGCCGCGATGTAACTGAAATACTGTTGAAAACGGCGTTAAACAACATACAAACAAACAAATAAACAGAATACTGGAAACAAAATGCTAATGTTCGAAACGTGTGTGTATGTGTGTGTGGTTTTTTTTTTTTTGAAGTTTTTTTGTTGGAAATCCTGTTTCAACTTTTCGGAAAATCCTTTTTCATATTTTTTGTGGCGTATCTTTTCTCTATAAGTATTTTCACAACGGCTTGCCTTGTCTTTTTTATTACAGAAAAAAAAAAAAAATAAATCTAGATAACAATTCTAGGTATCAATGCAATCTTGTTTGGTATGATTCCCCTTAATTTATTCTTCCAGGTATACTAAAGCGTCATTATTAGTGCGATGTTTTCTTTAACTATGACCCATCCGAACTGAAAAGTGACTATAGTAATAAAAAACATCAAATTTATTTATTTATCGAGGTGGTTGCAAAGGGAATGGTGTCACGTGGTAATGGAGGATCTATCGTTAACATCTCAAGTGTTGCTGGTTTCCGCGCTGTACCAAACCATACAATTTACTGTACTGCTAAAGCCGCTCTAGATATGTTGTCAATGACTTTAGCACTGGAGCTGGGTCCACACAAGGTTATCTTGACATTTTGTTGTTGTTTTTTTCTTAAGTTAAACTCTTCGCCATCTACGAATTTCATTTTTATCAATTGGAGGATCAGTGGGACGGATTGAATGATAGTTGCTTAATGCAGTCTTCAACATTATTTCAGTTTTATCGCGACATTGACGATAAGAAACGATTTACTGTGTAAAGATAGGCATCAAGGTCAGTTTCTCACCTCTACAAACTAACTGTCCATTGTCGTAAATCTTGTCCATCTAATCTTTCATAACAATTGTAAACTGGAAAACTTGGTTCGATTCCTAGTGGATGCACTAGTCACCTGGAACTGTCCTTAACTCTGTACCAAACGACAAAATTTTAGACTTGTCCAAATAGAAAACATTTGCAGACGAGAAATTAAATGTGACTTAAAATGTCGGATTTCTCTCGAAAAGGGTAGAAATCATCATGGTAAAAAGAGAAAATGCAAGTTACAGCATTTTCTCGTTTTCCCACAATGTTTCCAATAGCCTTCCTCCCTTGGGTCGCTAAAACTCGGGAATCAGGATCAGTCTGCACGTTTTGTGGTCTTGATCTTGATCTACATTGGCCGCAAAAGCGCTTTGAGTCGCGCTTAGCAGTCTAAGGTTGACCTGTCGCCCTGATTACAGCTGAATACTAATGAAAGCAGCATCAAACGCTATTCGAAACTTTATTTTACTATCTAATTGTAGATTCGAGTTAACAGTCTCAATCCTACTATAGTAATGACCGTACTAGGAAGACGGGGCTGGAGTGATCCTGTGAAACAGGCAAAAGCTATCTCTAAGATACCGATCGGGAGATTCGCAGGTATTAAAGCTTTAACCCTTTACCAGACAACAAAATTTTAGCCTTGTCCAAATTGAAAGCATTTGCAGACGACAATTTCAATGTGGCTAAAATGGTGCTATTTTTCTTTGATAAGGTAGAAAACATTGTGGGAAAAGGAGAAAATGCTGGTTTCCAGCATTTTCTCCTTTTCCCACAATATTTTCAAAAGGCTTCTTTCCCAGGATCGTTAAAAGGCGGCCTTGTTCGGTAAAGGGTTAATAAACGTTCTGAAAATGTCGATAGAATTTCCTTTAAAATACAGCTGAAAAGCTAAATCATAATGGCTTTGAAGGGCAACCTGGCCAAAGAATGGCATGTGTAAAAATCAACAATGAAAAAGATCAGGCCATATTGTGCTTTCGAATAACATACGAGGACTTGAATAAAAGACTTCTGTTTAAAGCCACTTATATAACGTGGAACTTTTAGCAAAATGAAAACGACTTTCTTCATGATGCCTCAATGCATTAAACCCGTAGGGAACTGGTGAAATGACCATTTTAAGTCGGAATAAAGTTCGGTGCCGATTTGCCAAGAGTATCGCATAAATATTGGACATAGTAGAATCGAGTTCAGTTCACATATTTCGAGCTGTCTGATCCCGACCTGCACCGTCCGCTGAAGCAAATTACTAGTAAGTTATGACAAGCGCTGTACGAGATTAAACAGTAAATGTATTTCAGTTATATTAAAGCAGTCTATAGATTATGTATCCATGTGTTCTCAAGCCGCTTTCAGATATGTCCTGTGACATAAATCATCGTTATAAGAACTGGTCGAGCTTTAGTTTCGAATATGCAGGCCCTGATTTACATCGCCTTGGCACAGCTGACAGAACTTATTTAAAAGAGTATCTTCACCCTCACAACAGTTTTAATGATATCACAAGGAAAGTTCACTTCGAAATGTGTTTCTTGGTTCAATCGATACAAGTCTTGGGCTTTGCACTGCCTTGCCTGAGGACGTTCCCACAAGGCGAGCGCCTCCAGCACCAGACAACAACCCTACATATTATCCATTGAGCCACAGATAAGTCAAAGAAGATCTACTATGTTTTCTAGGAGATAAGGCGTTGGTCAGTTTGATACGCCGATATCAACTGCTAGTTCGGTTATAAAACGGCGGTCGTGCTCCTGTTCATACATGTTTGTTTCGTTGCCTAAGCAAACTACTCTTTCCGAGCTACTAGCTGCTCCACCCACATAAACAAAGTCAGTTCAATGCTGTATGTAAGCGAGAAATGACACCTACCGTAATTACCATCATAAAATGGAAAGAAAATAATGGACGATGGATTTCGGCACGAACTCGTACGCGTTCGGGGCTAGATTCCCGAAACAATGGCGCTAATCCATGAGTGATAACCAAATGAAAATGACATATTCAACCCAAGATTTGGGAGCGTCAAGTGACTGTTACTATCAACAAGTTACTTCTCAATGTAAGCGACTGTGATCACAAATAATTGAGCCATGCTCTGACAAAAGGGGGCGTAATGCATCTCCGTGATGCATTGCACCAATAAAGCCATCACATAATTATGGATCCACTTTTTCAAACAATCAACTGAATAATGAGGTGGACATACAGAAAATTGACCAATAGCGAAAAGTTCCTGCCCAGGCTGACCTGGGTCGATACTTTTCGCAGATGCATTAAGTCCCCTTTTCACAGAGCATGGCTCATCTATTAACGATTTTGTTGCTCTATGTTTCAGAGGAAGAAGATGTGGTCAATGCTACAGTGTTCTTACTTAGTGACCAGTCCTCCATGATAACTGGTATTACGGTGCCACTGGATGGAGGAATGACCGTCGGGCTTATTTGATCTGTACAACTATCTCATAACGTGCTTAACCATGCAGTGTAATTCCTCTATTCGAATGTTTTAAATGATACTATCGTTCACAAACAATTTTGGTGATATATGTGTGCCATACATGTAATTAATTATATATTTCACATTTTTTCTGTTAGTGACAGCCCAATATTAATTGAATGGTATTTTACGCCGCTTTCATCATTATTTCAGTCATATCACAGCGACAGCTCACATGTTCATGCATTTCCTAGTTTTCATCAGTACTAGGCTACAGCTCTTAAAGTGTCTTGCCCAAGGTCACTTACAAGAAAAATCCTGTTGGACCAGTGAGGCTCGAGCCCAGGGCCTAGGGGTCCTTATTCACCAACTAATCACAAGAACATGCTTAGACTTATTCTCAAGAATTTTCTAAATTTGATGGTAAAATAACTTTGATTGGCTGAACCATTTGGTTTAGCCAGCCAGATGTTGTGTTACTGTCAAATTTAGAAAATCTCGGAGAATAAGACTAAGAATATTCTTGAGAATGGTTGATGAATATGGATCCAGGTCACGAGTCCTATACTTTACCACTGAGCCACGACCTCCATATAACACTTGAGGCTT
The DNA here is from genome assembly GCA_945859785.2 of Tridacna gigas. Classification (NCBI taxonomy): domain Eukaryota; kingdom Metazoa; phylum Mollusca; class Bivalvia; order Cardiida; family Cardiidae; genus Tridacna; species Tridacna gigas. The sequence continues at coordinate 40,656,120 of OX244030.2, read as the reverse complement.
GTGCTGTCATCTTTCCCCCAAAAAAGTTTCAACTCTCTACCAAGTGATACACTTTAAGACTAGTCCAAACTGAAGACCTTTTCATGCGACAAATGTGGCTCTCATGACAAGATATGGCTTTGACCGAGTAGAAAACATTGTGGCAAAATGGGAAAATGCAAGTAACCAGCGCTTCCTCCTTTTTACCACACTGTTTTCAAAAGCCTTATGTTTCAGAGTCGTTAAAATGGGATTATTTGGTAAAGGTAACCAGAAGGAGAAATACATGAGGAGGTCTCTTAACTGCCATTATGGTCATGAAATCAAGTTGAAAACAGTCTTAAACACAGGAGACAGAGTTTTACTCTTTACCACACAATCCCGAGTTTAAACGACCCTTTTGAAAACATTTTGGGAAAAGGAGAAAACGCTGGTAACCAGCATTTTCTCCTGTTCCCACAATGTTTTCTACCAAATCAAAGACTGAAATCATCGTTCGAGTAATTTAATTTGTCGTCTGCAGATGCTTTCAATTTGGTCAAGTCAACAATTTTGCCGTTTGGTACATAGTTAAAAAGGTAAATCAGGAAAGACACCACATAAACATGATTGAACAACAAACGAATGGGATGAGTTTCACACATCTAATTAATCTGTGATTAACAGGGTACACTCAAAGTAAATAAAACATTGTAAGTAGTCTCATCCAACTGAATAATCATCATTTTCTTTTCATTCTTTAGAATACAAGCCCCTAAATAATGCTGACCACAGCAAATTCAGAAAATTGCCTTATCAAAGCTCAGATTCAAACAGCCAAAGGTGTAGATACAAGATCCCCTTTAATTTTCTGTTCAGTCTGATCACGATCTATGCTGTCTGAAAAAGCCACTTTTGTTGCACATAGCAATGATCAATTAAGTTTTGTCTCGGATTTCTGGCATACGTGATCTATGTGCAATAAACTCGAAACATTGTAAGGATATATTCTAGTACCTTTGCAGCAAGTGTAGATAAATATACACGTATAAGACAACGCAATTTGGGCACTCTGTTCTTGACTTCCCACTGTCCGATTTCTTGTCAAATTTTCTGGCTAAAAACAGTTGTCATATTCTAACAGTTGGACTTCTTCAATAACTGACAATATGTGTTTCTATTATTTAACAGCCTGTCGCTTAAAGGACATTAAAAACTTCTTAAAAAAAACCGTTTAAAAGCACATTTTTTTAAGTTTTCTTTAATACCTACCACAACTAAAATAGATTTAGGACAAGAACATGGGTCTTTTTCTTGACTGGAAAAAAAAAGACTGCCATAATTATTGCATTTAAGAGGTCATTTTTGGTCACAACTATTCCTACTCAGACAGTGTAAATCCAAGGATTTTTCGGTGCAGCCTGGTCCAAATCTAAAAAAATCTGCAAAAGCAACACAAGTTGTTCTTGGCACTGTTAACCCTTTACCAGAAAATCCAGACTTTTATTGACCCCGAGGAAGAAGCCTTTTGAAAACATTGTGGGAAAAGGAGAAAATGCTGGTAACTAGCATTTTCTCTTTTTCCCACAATGTTTTCTACCCTATGAACGACAAATTTCATCGTATGTGCCACCTTTAATTTGTCATCTGCAAATGCTTTCAATTTGGACAAGTCTAGATTTTTATCATTTGGTGAAGAGTTAAATTTAAAAGAAAACATGAACATGCATTCAATCACAGTCAAAATGTCCAATCATTTTGCAACCACTGACATGAACTGTTGTAGCCTCATCTGTGTGGACAGGTCCTCTTTGTATGACCTGCAAGACATAACATAACACATGTTTTCAATATATGTACATGTATATTCAGTTTAACTCACAACAACACATTAATTTAATGTTTTCACAGCATGCTGCCTTTAGAAACAATATTACAAGAGAAGTACTCTAGCCCAAAAATACATTCATTTCTAGACCATGATATTCCTTTCCTACAGATCAAATCCATCCTGATCTAAATCCTTTTGGTAGACTTAAACCAGCCAGCTGAACTCAAAAATTTCAATTTCAAAACATTGAATATCTGTACAACTTCATGCTTGGTTCCTGGAGACCTAGTCAATGGTCATCACATTTCTTCGCTGGCTTTGTATGCTACGCTATATCCAACAGTGAGTCTGTCACATCACAGGTACGAGAGCATCAGGCATTCCTGGAACTTCTTCGTACAGTCACTTACAGTCAAACTTATCTTAGAGACAACCTGCGCTAAGTTTTCGTGATTCCCTGAGGTGGTCTTTGAACAAAGGTTTGACTCTACTATACACAAAACCTTTTCCAAACCACTTACCAATTTCCCATATGAAAAAATAAACTATATATATATATATATATATGGGCCATGCTCTGGCAGATGGGATTTAATGCATCTCTGTGAAGCATTTTATCAAGCAAGTCATTATACAATTATGGATCCATAAATCCATTTTGTCTATCAAATGAATCTGAAGGTACACTGGTTCTTTGACATGCAGAAAATTGACCAGTAACAAAAAGTTTCAGCCCAAGACAGCCAGTGGTGACTGCGCATGATGACCTGTGTCAATAGTTTTTTTGACCGCATTTTAACCTGTATATAATATTCTGTCTTGGGGTGGTAGTGAATCCTACAAAAATGAAAGACATAATTGAAGTGCAATACCTTCTACACCACACAGACCACATTTCTTTCCTTTCTTTGCAGGGCCACCTCCTTCACTGGATGCCTGTCTTTTTCTGCCACCCTGTGCTGTTCCTCTCCCTTTTCCACCACCACCAAAACCTCCCCCTTCAATATATGGACACTATTATGTTAGTGTTTCAGTTCATCAACATGTGCATGACTTACAGCAGACTATTTATCATCATATTGTAAAAGACAACTTTTGAAAATGTTGTAGGTAAAGAAACTGTTTGTGCAATCTCACCCTATCAAAAAGGTATTTTGCAATAAACACACATTTTAGAAAATCCTGATGATCCATGTTTCACCAAGATATTTTCAAAGCAATATATAGACAGTATCATTTTAGCATTACAGTTTATCAACAGTATCATGTGACTTCCTTCCATTCCATCAACATTTTATCCTTTATGTCACTTTTAATAGCTGCTCATCCGTTTCAAAATAACCCTTATGAATACAGTTCTTAAAACCAGCTCACTGCTGGCAGCTCCAACCCCCACTCCACTCACTTAAGCACCAATAAATACGCACAAGCTACTTTATAAGAAAAATCCAATTCGGAAAAAAAGGGGTGAAAAGAATATACTTGTTTTCATTCAATTGCAAAAAGGAAAGATCTAGTTTCAAAGTTTAATATCTCTTTTATGTTCTCTAGTTTTTTTTTCACTCTTAACATATACAACTTCATATATTGGTCAAATCAGAAGTGCTTTTGAGTTTACTTTGGCATCTTTCTCTCCCACCCTCTACTGAAACAACATTTTACTCCACATTCAATCGAACAATCAACATCAAATCAATTTAAATACAAACTTCTGATAAAACTGTGCACCAACTAATTCCTAAACTGTGTCTCCTATTCAAATTTTGTTTGAGAGCCCAAAGTAAATAAATGGAATCTGATTTAGTTTTCAACAGACTTAGGACTGATAGCAAGCACACATCATTTCTATGTCAGATACTTCTAAAGTAGGTACAATATCAGAAGATAGTTTCAAATAAATAAACTGTGTAAGACCAAAAAAAAAATGTTCCTGAGGACAGAGCAGATCAAGATCAAACTGCATACAACATGCAGAGACATTCTTTTTAAAAAGGCTTTGAGATTGCAAGAATTAGCTTTTGATTTGATATAGATTAACCCTTTCTCAAATAATTACATGTTTTCATGCCCCTGACAAACAGGCATTCTAAAAACATTGTGTGAAAAGGAGAAAATGATGGATTACCAGCATTTTATCCTTTTTCCACAATGTTTTCTACTCTGTCAAAGAACCTCATTTCATTTGTACCACTTTTAGACTTGTTGCCTGCAGACACTCTCAATTCGGGAGAGTCTGGAATTTTTCTTTTGGGAAAGGGTTAATAAACATTAACTTACCACCAGTTGATTCATCTTTCCATTGAAAAAAATTGCAACCCTCTCCTCTAGGTGCAGGGCATGCAAAAAATTGTCTCCCTTTGTTGGGTCCCTCCTTCTGCACTGTCAGTCTGAGAATGTAAATTTTTCTCATAATAAATCTATGTACACTTAGCATTTATTAATGAAAAGGTAAGCCACTTTCAAAAGATCTTTTCAGCTAAATTTTTCAACAAAGGATATGTATTGTACAGCGGTGATTGGCAATTGCATGGATGGATCATGACTTACTACAGAAAACAACTGAACAATTACAGAAAACAACTGAACAATTTTATTTACATATAACTTAGGCCTCCGGCCCATAATATAATACAACAACGTATACAATTACGAAGAGTGACGTACTATAATTTACAATATAGGGAAAGGAACAAATTAACCAGTTTTGCGCTAAAGTTGAAATAGATATATTAAGTAGGCTATTGGTGGAAGTTATAGACTAACTTTTAGCTGCACATTGCCTAGCATATAAAATCAGATCTATATCTTCCAGTCCTGGTGATAGTAAACTACTTAGTTATCTTCTCCTTCGTAATAGTTGAGAATTTGCAGCTTATGTGACGAAGCTACACAAATCATAATATATTTTTTATGGTCACACTGACACGATTTGTTTATTTTGCAAGTATTATATCATGCCTTGTAAGCAATATTGACAATATTGAAATGCAACACCTCAGTTTTCATATGGACAGCCAAATACTACAACACTTCAGTCATAAGCATTTGATTGATAACTTACTGTTTAGCAGGATTACCACAATTACAGCACACATTTCCACCACCAAAGTCTTGTTTTGACTGCTGAGTGTATTGACTTTGGCTAGTTTTTCTGTTGTATTTTTGATATCCACCACTGTCTGACCTAAACCTGGAAAAAGAAAATGTATAACTTGAACAACCACATGATGCAATACTTGTGGCATGTTCTGAAATGTTCTTTGAAAGTATGTGAGATGAAAGTATGTCCAAGAACAGCCATTCTGCTCATGGCTTCACCTTGTAGAGTGAAAGGAAAAAATGCAGGTAGACAACATTTTGTCCTTTTAATACATTCCCTAGCCTTGATATCATCAGAAAGGGAAACAACTTCCACTCTGAAGTACTATCATCTGGTAAAGAGTTAACCCTGGTTAACACTGGTTACCTACATGTTCTCCATTTCCCACTATGTTTCTACCCTTTCAAAGCTGATCCCATGATGTCAGCCATATATAATTGGTCTTCTGCTAATGCTCTGAATTTCCAAAAGTCCACAATTTTTTTCATTTAACTCTATGAAGCTTAAGTTTATTGATTTCGCTTGTGGGCTTTGCAATATAAAAAATACAAAAAAATGTGGTGTTCATTCAAGGAATATTCATCAGTATCTAATATCAAAATAATAATTACTCCATGTTACATAACCTTACCCAGAATTGTTTTGTGTTTGTCCACTCTGATTGCCTGCCTCGTCTGCCCAGAGGAAAAACGAACATGAGGACCCTCCACATTTATAGAACTGTCTTCCTATTAAAATTAATCAAATGTGTACAAGATACATTATACAACCAAAAAATATCAATGTTTTATCCTTTCCCCCCTTTCTCCTCCCCCCCTCCACCCCCCTCGGCCATCAACCATGCATCTCTGACAGATACACTTATTTACACCTGAAAAGGACATCTTTGGACATAAACCATCCATTGACAGTCACTCATGATACTGAATGTATGGTGTTTTATATTGCTTTCAGAGCTAGTACTCTAAAGTGTTCTACCCAAGTACAGTCTGACAAAAGTCTCAATGCCTTAATTTAGGATCTAACCCAAAGCCTACAAAGCACAAATCCTAGGGCTTCATCAGAGTCAAACATGACGTCTTCTACTAACACAAAATTCTGTCTAAGCCCAGGAAATTTAACCCTTTACCACACAATCACAACTTTTAACGACCCTAAAAGAGAAGGCTTTTAAAAACACTGTGGGAAAAGTAGAAAATGCTGGTAACCAGCATTTTCTCCTTTTCCAACAATGTTTTCCATCCTTTCAGAGACAAATCCCACCATTTAAGCAACATTTAATTTGTCATCTGCAAATGCTTTCAATTTTGACCAGTCTAAAATTTTACCGTTTGGTAGAGTTAATGGTAACATGCAGTGCTGCTTATCAAGGAATTGCCATTTCTGAAATTTACCAAAATTGTTAGTCATGGTGACAGGATTAATTTCCCTCTCACCCCCAGACAATGTTGTCTTTTTAACCCTTTCCCAAACAAGCCCTGTTTTTCACGTGTCTGCAGTACAAGTCTTTTGAAAACACTGTGGGAAAAGGAGAAATTGCTCGTAACGAGCAATTTCTCCTTTTCCCACAGTGTTTACTACCCTTTTTGATAACTTTCTGGCATTTTCATCAAATTTGAAATTGTCGTCTGCAAACTCTTTGAATTTAGACCAGTCCAAAATTTGTTGTTTGGGAAAGTGTTAATAGGGGAAACAAACTAGTGTAGTGTCTTGGATAGAGTGTTCATAAAACACTTAACTACACTGCAGAAATGCAAGGATAGATATACTTGGCATGGTTACATGATTGAAATACTACTGGAAACCGTTTAAACAAAATACAAACAAAGCTTACAACAACTGTTTTGCAGCATCATTTGTTAGTTACTCATAATGCATGATCGCTTCTTTCCCAAAATATTTTCAAATGTCATCTGATACAGAGGCACTAATAGTGTGTATCTTGCTATTACTCGTAATAAATAAAACAAACAAATAAATCAAGTTCTATTTACCTGTATTAGGGCCTTCTTTTTTAACAGTCAGCTGAATTGCATCATTCCCACAATTGCACACTATGTTATTTGTATCTCCAGTGTTTCTATTTGGTATATTTCTATTTACAGAACTTAAAGGAACACGATTATTATCTCCCCTGTTTTGTGAGTAAGTATTGGACTGTTTCTGTCTTGGTGAAAGACCTGTCCTAAAATCATTATGATTCCATCTGTCTGTTTGATTTGGATGATTGTTAGTGTTATCAGGGTTCTGAACATATGTTGGTGTAACAACAGTTCTACTGAGCTGAGCTGTTGCAACAGTTGACATGTTTCTTCTGTTTCCTACTTGGTTATTTATTCTAGATGTGTTCAAACTGTTGTTGACAATTCCACCACCTCGCCCTGTCAAATACATAAACCACAATCTATTTCTTGCTTTACATATAGAAACTGATCAAAAACAGAAAAACCCTAGGACCAAAGTGTGTAACTTAAATTTAAATTAAATGTATCCTCTAGTTTTGGGGTAAATCATTCTTGATAACATACATGAACCCTCAATCATCTCAAGCAGTTCTTAGTATTTTAAAGGGGAATATACAGATTTATTTCTGTGAACCAAACATTCTTGTAAAACAGGGATAAATACTACAAAATAAGGTTAGGCTCAGTAAAATAGTGCAAATTTGGCACCTGGATACAAGAATCAACCTTTTGCAATGAAGAACTATAACTATGTATTTCAATGAGACCACATGCAATGTCAGTGCGCCTATTTGAATATAATCACACATAATCAAAGACTGTTATCCATTATGTGACATTCCTACAGGCTATTGCAAACTCTTAGCATGATAATGACAAAAGATTGACAGGCATTCCATTATAAAAGTCTTATTTCCACACTAATATATTTATTTTGAACTGTGTAATTTAAGTATTTAACAATAAAGAAATAAACGTTATTTCACTGCCCTATAGCTAAGTTGGCAGGCATTTAAGCTATAGGCACAACTTCTGTAAGATATTCCAAACAATGTAGCTTAATTTATCCCTTTGCCACACAATCCTGAGTTTAGACGACCCTACATGGACAGGCCTTTGAAAACATTGTGGAAAAAGGAGAAAATGCTGGTAATCAGCATTTTCTCTTTTTCCCACAATCTTTTCTACCCTTTCTGATACAAATTCCATCATCTGAGTATCTTTTTTTATTTGTAATCTGCAAATGCTTTGAATTTTGAGCAGTCTAAAATTCTGTCGTTTGATAAAGAATTAAGAACTTGCACTCTGATCTTGAACAACACTGTCCTGTAGGTTGTTCTTTTAAATACACTCCAAAATGCAATTCATATTTTTTTCCCATGAGTGAAAACATTAAATCCATTAATAAGTAGTCTGGGGATAACAAACATACCTGTGTTAGCTGAAGAAGTGGATCTTGGAGGTCTGATTCCAACATCATTTATCAACATATCATCACAGCCACCAACACAGCCAGTATATCTACAAGTAATCAAAAATGTGCTTGCTTGTTATAGCATTTCCCGGTATACCTACAAGTAATCAAAAAGTGCTTGCTTGCTTCAGCATTTACCATAATATTTACAAGTAATCCAAAAAGTACATGTTTGTTATAGCAATTACCAGTATATCTATGAGTTATAAAAAAAGTGCTTGACTGCTAAAGCAATTGCTCCTTTTCCAACATTGTTTGTATGTAATTCAAAAAAAAAAAAGAAGCAATTTTACTTTCCTGCAACAGTAACTTGTACAATCTTATTGGAAGGTCTACAACAAGCACGTTTTTTGATGAACTATCCCATATGACATGAAAATGTTTTACATTTTTTGAGCTCATCAAGTGTATTTGCTATGCTATACTTTCGGCCGCTTAATTAGATACATATGAACCACACTGTGGCGAAAGGGGGCTACATGTCCCTACATTATACTAAGCAAGTCATTGTATAATTATGGACCCATAAAATCCATTTTGTCGAACAACCGACTGAATCCTGAGGTAGAATAGTCCTTGGACATGCAGAAAATTTAGTACAGGCAAAAGGTTTCGGCCCAGGTCAGCCTGCCTGGACTGCTACTTGTTTTTTTTTCTTTTTTTCAGATGCATGAAGCTCCCTTTCCACAGAGCATTGCTCATATGATTATTTTCAATAGAGAAAAGTCAGGTTTTAAAATGCTATGCCCCACTTCCAGCGGAATTGTAGACAGCTAGATCAAGATCAGACTTCACTTGAGTATGTAGTCTAGCCTTTGAATTACACTGTCCACCTATTTGTGAAATATTTTAGGAAAGACAGCCTCAAATCATGACAACTGGGTCATTTTGATTGATAAAAAAGCCCATTTTCTTTCACGTTGCACAAAACTAAAACAGGTATAATGTAAGCCTAAGAAATACAAATCTTTCAAAATACTTCTGCAGTTTTTAAATACCTCTACTTTTTTCAAAAGCCAATTTCTATTTAAGTTTCCAGTATATTAAAGTACATTTTTTCCTCAAAAGAAAAATGAGCTAATAAATTTCAAAACCATCCAGTTAGTTCTATAATCCACCTTTAATCATAAAGAGATCTATCTACTTACTCTAATGGGACAGTGGGAGGCACCCTATTAGCTCTGAACTTAAAATCAAGTAACTTGGTGTTTGGTCCACACTGAAAGTAAAGCAGGCATCTGTAGCAGCTCAGAATTATTAACAAAAAAAAACAATTCATCGTCTGAGAGCAACCACTGGTTTTCTGTCAGAACCAGTTTTTATTCTTATCACCATCTCAAGACAATTATACTAAAAGTGAGAGATAAATATCTGATATGAAGTAGGATATGACAGACAGATTGTTAATATAAGATTGATTTTTCAAATTGGTATTTCTGAAGTTGTCTAAGGCATTATAAAAAAAAAAAGTGCTTCTTCTGCTTTGATAAATTCAAAATTCCCTTAACTATTTCCCAAACAACACAACTCTAGACTTGTCTAATTTGAAAGCATTTGCAAGCAAAAAACCAAATGTCGCTTAAATGATTTGTGTCCTCTGCAGACTAGAAAATATTGTGGGAAATGGAGAAAATGCAGGTAACCTGCATTTTCTCCTATTCCCACAATGTTTTCAAAGCCATTTACTTCAGGGTTGTTGAAACTCAGGATTATGCTGTAAAGGGTTAAACCTTCTGTCCACTTATACTGTCCTATGTTCATCATGGGTACGTGTTTTACCTTGTCCCAAGACACTCTCATTTAACTAGAACCTCCATCTACACAGAGAACAAGACAGAGATAAAAAAAAAACACTTACAAATTCACATGTATCATCCATGACCTTAATGTCCATAACACTATCTGGAAACCAAACAGCTGTTTTACAATTTGGAAAACCAGTACAACCAACAAAGAACCTGAAATATAGAAACAAGACATGGACATTTCATTTCAATCAAGTCACCTGCATTTCTGTAACATATTGTACAAGTATGAACTGATTTTACATGGAAAATAATAACTTGTTTAATCATTTACCAAACAATCCAAAGTTTTAATAACCCTAAGGAAAAAAGCTTCTAACATTTCAAATGTGTTGGTCTCAGTCAGAGTGCTGAATAAATTAAGCCACTACCAAACAATACCTTGTTCTTTCAAAGAAAACTAAGGCTTTAGGAAACATCATTGGGAAAAGGAGAAACTGCTCTTGAAACCAGCATTTTCACCTTTTCTCACAGTGTTTCCTACCTTTTCAAAGAAAAATCCCATTATTTGAGCCACAGTTTAGTTGTTGCCTGCAGGATGCTTCACATGATGGTAAGTTTAACCCCTTTTCCACACAACAAATTTATTTTAGATTCTTCTATATTCAGTAACATCTGCAGGCTATAATTTCAAATTTGATACAAATGAGCTGTATTTCTCGGATAGGATAGAAACATTGTGGGGAAAGAAGAAAATGCTGGTTACCAGCTCCTTTTCCCACAATGTTTTCAAAAGCTTTCTCCCAAAGGATTATTAAACTCTGGATTATTTGGTAAAGGATTAAAACTTTGTCATCAGCTGTGGCAGAGTTAAATGGCATATTCAGTCAGTGAAAATAAAACCCACAAAATACAGCAACGGTAATGCTATCTTGGTCCAAATATTGCCAAAGTTCTCACACATCGCTGACCCAAGAACAAATTAAGCATTTTGTGCGGTCTGATGATCATAAACATTGTCAACAAAATCACCTTGTACAGTCCTCAGGATCTTACAGGTCAAGTTATATTAAACTCTTTAGCAGACAGCAAAACTTTGGCCTTGTCCGTATTAAAAGTGCTGGCAAACAAAATATCAAATGTGGCTCAACAATCAGAATCATCATTGAAAGGGTAGAAAACATGTGTGAAAAGGAGAAAATGTTAGTTACTAGTATTTTCACCTTTTCCCACAATGATTTTAAAAGCCTTCTTTCCTTGAGTCGTAAAAACTGGGGATTCTGTGTTCAAAGGTTAACTATGAAAGCTCTATTCCATGAGCTTGACTCTAAAGCATGTGAGTGACACTTACCCAGAGTTATCCTTTTTAGTGCGCAATGTCATGTCATTGCCACAAGCTGGGCATTTTAGAACTGGCATTGGCATTGGCATATTCTCAATATCTGCAAATATATTAATGATTAGCTCTCTGGCAAAAGGGAGTTTAATGCATCTCCATAATGTATTATACTGATCCAAGCAAAACATCACATTACTTTGACCCATCGTGACCCATTTTCAAACTTGTCCAAGATGTCATCAAGATTCAAATTCTGACCATGTTTCATGAGTTTTGAACTGAAAATGTGGCTTCTAGGGTGTACCTAAGTTTTTTTTCTAAAATTTGTCCAGTGACCTTTGTTTTAACATGACCAAATTTTTTCTCATCCGTGACACCAAGACCGACATTCCAACTATGCTTCATGAGTACTGGACTGAAAATGTAGCCTCTGGAGTGCACACAAGATCTTTCTAAAATCTATCCCAGTGACATACTTTTTGACTCCACATGATCCACTTCCTAAATTGTCCAAGATATAATCAGGCCAAACATTCTCACAAAGTTTCATGAGAACTGGACTGAAAATGTGGTCTCTAGAGCATACACAAGGTTAAAGCTGACAACACACACTGACCCCAGATGACACGCACTGCTCAATCAAAAAATCTCACCTTGAGCCGTTAGTGCTTAGCTAAGCCAAAAATGCTGGTAACCAGCAATTTCTCACTTTCAAACAATGTTTTCTACTATACAAAATCAATCATTTCAGCCACATTTAAATTATCATTTGCAAGAGCAATTTGGACAAGTCTACAACTTTGTCACATGGCGAAGAGTTTAAACGTCAGGCAAATGGAGAAATTACCATTTTCAAGAGCAGTATTCTGCAAGTGGAAAAAATGTTATCTACAAGAGGTTATATGTTGAAAATTGGTATTTACAATGACTATATTTCCAAATTATCTTTCAATGAATATGAATAGACTTCAGTGGAAAACTTAAGCATACGAGCATAAATACCAAGCTGATCCTAAATCTTGTACTCACAGGTAAAGCTTGAAGACAGTCCCTCTTTTAGAAAATATTACAGTTAAACTTTGACATTATTCCATTGTTTAATTATTACATGAACACCAAGCAATTTCTTTTCCATCACCGAATGTGCTATTTTTTGACAACATTAAATTGATCTCTTTTAAAGACATAAAGATGAAAATACATACATCTTAATAAACAAAAACACTGCCTGATTTGGGAAACTCAATTTTCTACTATCTTTTTAAGTAGCTTTTATTTCAGTTAAGTCAAAAGGCCATTTAATGCACCTGGGAAAAGGCTGAAAGACCAAGGACAAATAAAGAGTTATATGACTCACCTGCTTCAGCTGCTGGTTGAGCATCCTCATTCAAGCAAACTGACAAAGCCTCATCAATTTTGATTGCCTGAGACAAGATAAAAAAAAAAAGTACATACAGAAAAGGACTGTATAAGTTCACTTCAGAAATATAGAAATAAACTAAAATAGACCATTCCATTGGTTAAAGTCCCAATAAAGTCCAAATGTAAACAATGCGGGGTAAAAAATGAAGTTAAATTTTAATCATACCATTTAAAACTATGTAAATTAATATAACGATGACACTATCTTAATGTGCGATTGGTCAAAGTTCCATTCGCTGGCAGAAGAATTACTTTCAAAACTACAAGAAATACTACCAGGTATCTCTAACTTTTGTTTACATCAATAACGATGACGTAGGTACACCACGTGATACCTTGGAGCTAAGGTAAACGAAAAACAAAATGGAGGACGGTGTGACGGTGTGAGAACCATATTCGACAGAAAACCAAGTTCGTTTACCGAATTTCCCGAAGGGCGACACAGAAAGAACAAACGGGCGTCTATTTTACGATTTGTTTCTTTTGTTTTGAACAAGAAGCTCCGTGTAAATATACAGAATGAGAGAACTGTCTGAAAACAGATGCGGATTTCAGTTCGCATTCTTGAATCGGTAAGTCGCCTTACGTTCATCTTATATTTATTGTGTTAAAAACAGATTTATCGCTATATATGTGTTGATTTCCCCATTTACTGTTGGAACAGGATACGTAAGCACTTTCTGATTAATGAATATCAGCTAGTAAGATGAAACACAGGTGAACGGCGAGCGACAGTATAATTCATATATTACACCCTAATTTACCATTACTTAGTGTGTAGTACATGAATTATACTGTCGCTCGCCGTTCACCTGTGAGATGAAAGTGATCTTTCATTTTTGCGCAGCACCCGATTGACCCATTTTCTTTGCAGAGAATGCAGATAATGATTAAATGTGCATGAATGTAGTCTGAACCTCGGATATACGCGACGCATATTTATTCGGAGATTGGCCATTTACCTAGCAATCCCTAGTTTTTAGATATCGAAAAAATGCTTTTGAAAACATGGTGGAAAAATGAGAAAAAGTTGGTAGCCGACATTTTCTCCTATTTTCACAATATTTTTCTTGTATCACAGACAAATTTCATTGTTTGAGAAATATTTGTTTTTCCGCAAATGCCTTAGTGTTGGACAAGGCTAAGTATTTGGTGTGTGTGTGTGTATGTGTGTGTGTGTATATAACACTTTAGAAATGCAATTGAAACTCAATGTGTTGAATTAAATCTGCACCATTTAAAAAAAAAAATGGCTGAATTTCTTGGGTGACACAAATTTGAACGTAGAAACCAATTATCTTTCCCTAATCTGGTCAGTGCACATATCAATGGAATCTTGGTGGGTTTTTTTTACCAGATGACAAAATTTTGGACTTGTCTAGATTGAAGCCATTTGCAGACGACATAGCTTGTATTGGATCTACATGATTTGTATTTGAAACAGGAGAAACAATTGTTGAATTAAAGGTAAATACTAGTCAGCAGCAGCATTTTCTCCATTTCCTACAATGTTCTGAAAAGGTTTATGCCTCTGGGTCATTACAGCACTGGATTGTATGTTAACCCTTTACTACACAATCCCGAGTTTTTACGACCCTGAGAAATAAGCCTTTTGAAAACATTGTAGGAAAAGGAGAAAATGTTGGTAACTAGCATTTTCTCCTTTTCCCACAATATTTTCTCCCCTATCAAAGACATATTCTATCGTTTGGCCCACATTAAATTGTCATCTGCAAATGCTTTCAATTTGGACAAGTCTAAATTTTTGTCGTTTGGTAAAGAGTAAAAGATGAATTTGCACATTATTAGGTCTGGGGTTTGATCTGCTGGTTTTTTCATGGGAGTGTCTTTGGGCAAGACACTTTAGGGCCCTAGCCTAGTACTGGTGAATCCCAGGAAATACATGAATTTGTGTGATGCTGCCATGATATGACTGAAATACTGTTGAAAGTGGAGTAAAACACCATTAAATTTCTAGCATAGAATGTTAAATGATATGTAAATGATATTCCAGAGTATGGAGATAATTACTTTACAAATCTCTGGCCAATGTGAATGGATCCTCCTACATGATGATACACATTCTGAATTATACTGACTGTGCAGATGCAGATGAGCCTTGGTTTCTGACTCTGTTATGATTGTGATTCCATCCCAGTAGATTCAGAATTTGGCAACCACTTTTCAGGTACATATGTCTTAATCAGATAAAACAAATTTTGTTTTCAATAGCCAAATTCACAAAATTTACATGACTGGTAAAGTAATGAAAATTCAAAACAATGTACATGTATTGCAGTTTCAGGGATTCACCTCAACCCACCGCATGCTATACCTAAGAAGCAGTGTAGATTCAAGATTACGGTATACTGCAAGAAGTTTTTGCTGTCTCATTTTGCTAGATCTTGAATGAAACCCTTATTATAGGCCAGGATGAAAATGGAGCAGAATTCTTGAAAATATGCTGTTGGACAAAATACCGGTAGACAGCTGATTAAGCTACTACTGTGCTTATGCGACTGAATTTTGTTTTGTCACTTAGGGCTTCACAGTTCTCCTATATTACTTGAGCTGACCTTTGTGATACTAGTAATGCCACAAGTTTTATTCAACTGAACAGCTGTAAAGGGCTCAAGGATTACTTCATGTCTCAGTGGTAAATGCATAATATAAGTAATCCATGACTCAGATTCAAGTCTCACTAGGTTTCGTTGGGATGTCCATGGGCAAGTTACTTCAGATATTGTTAAAACTCAGGAAACATATGAATAAATGATCTGTCAAAATGGTATGACTGATATAATGTTGAAAGCTACACGTATGTATCACTCAGTCATTCAAACTGGGCTTCATTTGCAAAAGTGCTGATTACTGAGTAAAAGATACTGCATTACACTGTTCTAGAATTTACATGTATCATACATGTAAACAGAATGATTGTCAGAAATTGAAAGGCTAAAAACTACATTCATTTGTTTGATGTATAGCCCATACCCATGATTGTATGTGCTACTGTTTAAAGGCCCAGCAGCCACCAAAAGTAAACAAAGTGGGTGTTAAAATGCATTTTGATTTAAGTCATACCTTTTGAAAGTACGAAATTGTTGGGAAGATGACAATCTGTTGTTGTACAGTCAATCCAAGTGTAAGTCAATGGCAAAAAAAAAATTGAAATCAAGTAAAAAGTTAACAAAAGATAGAGCAGCATAGCGACTGCTGACCTACTTTTTGTGTACTTTTTGCTACTATTCGGGCTTTGAGACATATGCCATACTAGAGTAAAGAACTTGTGAAGAAAATTAGTAAAAAGTTGGAAATGCAGCAGCAGTCAATTTTGATCCATATGGAAAAGTAACATTGTGGAAGATGGATCACATGATTCTTCCCTACAAATGATACGTAATTACCAATGCTGTTTCGAAACTGGTTTGTTAAAAGCTGTATTTGTACAGTTATGACTTCATACATGTACAGTTTTCAACATTATTTAAGTTCAACCACATGCTGGACAAATGCTGCAATCAATTCTGTTATCAAATGGAATGAAGTTGGAGTAAACCTACACCTATTACTATACTGCTGTCTTTTTTTTTTACAGTTTCAGATTGAGATAAAAAAGAGAATACGTCCTTTTTTAATTTTTCAGATATACAGCAGAATAATCAGATTTCCAAAGACATTTTCTGTGGTGTTGCTGAAGAATATGTAGCATGTGAAAAGCTGGCCTTCAGTACTACAATATCAAACTGGCTGGTTCAGATCACAGCTCTTACAAAGACAGATATGTTTCATGCAACAATCAAGGCAATATAGTGTAATATTATTTTATTATTTTAAATGCATGTACATCACAATAGTCCTACAAGAAGAATTTGTGGACAAAAAATAAAAAAATATATTCATACATACAGAGCAATGTTAGAAGCTATTGCTTGCCCTCAACCCTTAACTCTTTACCAAACAACAATATTTTGGACATTTCCAAAATGAAAGCATTTGCAGACGACAAAATAAATGTGACTCAAAAACTGAAATTTGTTTTGGGAAAGGTAGAAAACATTGTGGGAAAAGGAGAAAATGCTGGTTACCAGCATTTTCTCCTTTTCCCACAGTGTTTTCAAAAGGCTTCTTTCCCAGGGTCTTTAAAAGTTGGGATGGTGTGGTAAAGGGTTAACCAAAATATCCAAGTTATTATGTTAAGCACTATTTAATCATTTTAACAAAGAAAAATGCTTTTGAAACATTATGGAAATAGCAGAATTGCTGGTTACCAGTATTTTTTCCTTTTCCCATAATGTTTACTATTCTTCTTGAAGCAAATCTTTTCATTTGAGCTACTACGTCCAATTTTTCATCTGCAATTGTTTCCAATTTGAACAATTGAACTAAAATTTTACCAACTGGTAAAGGGTTGCGCACCTGCTTGGAAAGTAAGAAAATGGTAGCCATCTTGCTTTATTTTGACAAAACTTGTTTCATAGTAGCAGAAAGTATAGATCTTAAATCAGACTACATGTTATGTGCAGTCTGATCTTTATCTACACTGTCTGCAAAAACAACTTTTGTCTGCAAAAACAACTTAAGTTGGTTCCAGGGCTTTAAGCCGCACCCTGTAGCTCAGTCTGTAGCGTAAGGGACTTGAGAACAGGTCGCTGGTTCGATTCCCGGCTCGGCCAATTTCTTTCCGCTGATTGATGATAGTCATTGCGACAGGATTCATTCCTCTCTCACAGCTGACCATTGTT
The DNA here is from genome assembly GCA_945859785.2 of Tridacna gigas. Taxonomy (NCBI): domain Eukaryota; kingdom Metazoa; phylum Mollusca; class Bivalvia; order Cardiida; family Cardiidae; genus Tridacna; species Tridacna gigas. Next base: position 40,638,542 of record OX244030.2, on the reverse strand, counting down.
TTGACAATGGCTATGTGGGAAAAGCAGCCAGTGGCTTGGAAAGAATACTGTGCGAAGCACTGCTAAAAGATACGCTAGGAAAGCATGGATAGGTGCACAGGCCGCCACGATATAACTGAAATAATGTTGAAAATGGCATTAAATACCATAGAATCAATCAATCCAGGGCTTTAAGGGTTAAGGAATGTCTTTAGGCAAGACATTGCAGAGCCCCAGCTTTGTGCTGGTGAAATACAGAAAAGACAGTAATGAGTTGTCACACTGACATGAATAAATAACTGAAATAATGTTCAAAGTGGTGCAAAATGCTCCAACAAATAAACACCCAATCTATACAAGAGAACAACATTTTAGTCTCATCTAAATTGAAACTATTTGCAGATGGAAAAGTACATGTAACTCAACACAATAAATGTCTCTCTGGAAGGGTAGAAAACAGTGTGGGGAAAAAAGAAAAAATGCAGGCTACCAACATTTTCTGCTTTTTCTACAGGCTATATTGTACCAAAATTTTCTCTTTATCCCACAATATTTGGAGAGGCTGTCTTACTAAGAGTTGTTAAAACTTGGATTGTTTGAAAAAGGTTTAAATTTAATAATGCGCCTTTTACCTATATTTCATATACAAGTAATTCTCAGCAAATTCTCTAAAATTCACTGGCTGTTTCCCCCATGAGCAAACCCAAATCATGTTCAGGAGTTTGAGAGGATCAAATCCTGTTGCAATGACACTTAACTCTTTACCACACAGCACTATTTTAGATTGGTCCAAATTGAAAGCATTTACAGATGACAAAATAAATGTGACTCAAAATTTATATTTGTTTCTGATAGGGTAGAAAACACAGTGGGAATAGGAGAAAATGCTGGTAACGAGCATTTTCTTCTTTTCTCTGAATGTTTTCAGAAGGCATCTTCCATAGGTTCGTTTAAACCCAGAATTGTGTGGTTAAGGGTCAATAAACAAGGACGTGAAGATGCTTGCAAGCCAACCATGGCCTTTTGGTTGATATGATTTGTAAAACATGTGTTCAAAATTCAAGTGTAGCTGGAGCTTGATAGGTAGTTTCCTACAAAAAGTAACCTCCCCCAGCTTTATTGCCAGTAATATCTCATTACCAAACAACAAAATTTTAGACTGGTCCAAATTGAAAGCAGTTGCAGACGACAAAATAAATGTGACTGAAAAATTGAAATTTGTTTTGGGAAGGGTAGAAAACACTGTGGGAAAAGGAGAAAATGCTGGTTACCAGCATTTCCTCCTTTTCTCACAATGTTTTCAAAAGGCTTCTTTCTCAGGGTCGTTAAAAGTCGGGATTGTGTGGTAAAGGGATATCAGTTATTGATCAAGTGAACATGAGTAAGTGTACAGCTACTGCTATACAGTTGAAATACTGTTGAAAACAGATTTATTGCATTGTGACGTATATCAGTCAAATACATTTACTTGTTTCTGTTTCTCTTCCTACCTTAGGTGCTCTATAATGGAAAGTTTTACGTGAACAGTATTTTTGCCCAAGATACAGATAGCCAGTATTAAGTTTTTACAACAGTCATGAAGAATATTGAATTAAGATTACCAATATGATTAACTCTTTACCAAACGACAAAATTTTAGACTGGTCCAAATTGAAAGCACTTGCAGATGACAAAATAAATATGATTGAAAAATTGAAATTTGTTTTGGGAAGGATAGAAAACATTGTGGGAAAAGCATTTTCTCCTTTTCCCACAATGTTTTCAAAAGCCCTCTTCTTCAGGGTCATTAAAACCCGGGTTTGTGTGGTAAAGAGTTGAGTGTGATATTTTTGTGACCATTGTTTTTTATTACTAAAAGGAAAATTATTGAAAGATACTAAACTCTATTTCCAGTTTAAGCCTTTACCACACACTCACAGTTTTTAACAGCCCTGAAAGAGAAGCCCTTTGAAAACATTGTAGGAAAAGGAGAAAATGCTGGTAACCAGCATTTTCTCCTTTTCCCACAGTGTTTTCTTCCCTTCCAAAAAAGAATCTTAATTTTAGAGTCACAATTATTTTGTCAACTGCAAATGCTTTCAATATGGACTAGCATGAAATTTTGTCATTTGGGAAAGGGTTACAGTTTTAATTCATGTTTATGAATTTTAAAACAAAACCATATCTTACAAAGTTCGAGACCAATAAAAAGTACATTTGAGCAAACTGCAATTGTTTTCACTATCTACATATTTTCAAGCTTTTAAATCAAGTATACAATGGTCCTTTAGCAAACGATCTCGTCTTTTAATGACCCCCAGGAGATAGCTTTAGAAACTTCGTGGGTGAAGGGGAAAATGTTGGTAACCAGCATTTTCTTCTATTCCCTCAATGATTTCTACCATTTCAGTGACAAATCTAATCCTTTCCACCACACTGAATTACAGTAGTTGTCAAAAAACACTTCCAATTTGGACTTGTCGAAAGCCTGTCATCTGGTAAACGGTTAACCCATTTCTGCACATAGTTTTTAACTCTTGACAAACAACAAAATTTTAGACTCGAAAGTATTTGCAGATGATAAATGGGACTCAAGTATTGAAATTTGCTTTTGAAAGGGTAGAAAATATTATGGGAAAATGAAAAAAAAAATGCTGGTAACCAGAGAATTTCAACAATGTTTTCAAAAGTCTTCATCTCTAGGGTCGTGAAAACTCGAGATTGTTTAGTAAAGGGTTAAACCCACAAAAACCCTTTTTAAAGTACCTCACACAATAATATTTCCAAACCACTGGCTGCTTTCCCACATGTCTCAATGAATATCATCAATTCTAAGAAATTGGAAAAGCCAGGAATCAAACCACTGACCCCCTGTTCTCAAGTCCTTGACTGAGCTACCTGGGCTTTGTCCTGTTCATAAATAAATACCTGTGTATAGTAACATGAACCAGGCTATGGCAAAAGGGGCTTAAGGCACCTCTGTGATGCATGATACCTAGCAAGTCATAACATGATCATGGATCCACAGAGTACATTTTTTTCCAACAACTGACTGAATCATGAGGTGGAATGGTCCTATACAGAAAATTGTCCAATAGTGAAAAGTTTCCTCTCAGGTCAGCCTGTGCAGTCCACACAGGCTGACCTGGGTTGATACTTTTCACAGATGCATTAAACCCCCTTATTACAGAGCATAGCTCATAAGCAAAATCAGTCATCTTATACCCATTATCTATTCCAGCACTCAGAAAGCAATAGCTCGTAACTGTATCCGTCCAAACTTGTTTTCTAGCTTTATTGTCTGTAGATGATGTGTATAGGTATATGTATAGGTAGAGTTCTTATTTTGAATTTTACTCACTCAAATTGTTCCAAAAGAAACCTCCAAAATCCACAATTTTGATCCAAAATTCTAAAATTACGATCACCAATCACTGCAGAAGTCGGACCATTCCAATGTTACTGGTATATTGTTAAGTTAGTAGATGCACTAATATTGTCCATATTTGTCTATAAACTGTGAGCGACTTTTTCCCTGTCCACACTGTTCAAATGTCACGTCACTCTGTCCAAAATGAGACACTGAAATGACAAGAACATAAATTTCTTTTTAACTCTTTACCACACAATCCTAACTTTTAACAACCCTGAAAGAAAAGGCTTTTGAAAACATTGTGGGAAAAGGAGAAAATGCTGGTAACCTGCATTTTCTCCTTTTCCCACAATGTTTACTACCCTATCAAAAAGAGAAATCATCAATTTAGCAACACTTAATTTGTCGTCTGCAAAATTAATGCTTTCAGTTTGGTTCAGTCTAAAATTTTGTCGTTAGGTAAAGAGTTAAATAATGCAAAGTATGTATGGGCCATGCTCGGGCAAAAGGGGGCTTAATGCATCTCCGGGTGTTTTGAAAACATTGTGAGAAAAGGAGAAAATGCAGGTAACCAGCATTTTCTTGATTCCACACTATGTTTTCTACCCTAATAAAAACAAATTCCATCATTTGAGCCAGAGTTAAATTTTTGGCTGCAAATACTTTGAATTTGGACTAGTCCAAAATTTTGTTGTTTGGTAGAGTTAAATGAAATCCTAAAGAGGCCATTTAACAACTATGTCCTTGTATCTTACACTGCCATTGAGACTGCATTGGCATTTTGAGTCTGAAATACAAATTTATATAAGGTCTCCCTGGCTCAGTGGTAAAGTGTAGCACTCATAACCTGGAGGTCCGAGCTTTGAGCCTCACTGGAAGCAATGGGTTTTTCATAAGAGTGTCCTTGGGCATGACACTACAGAGCCATAGCCTTGCACCATTTAAACCCAGGGTATACATGAACAAGCAAACTGACGCAATGAAATGACTGATATAATGTTGAATGCCGCATTAAACACCATTCAATCAATCAAGTAAATTTAGATTGAAGAACACATGTATTTTTAATCTACTAGTCTCAGATTGTATCTCTAGGACTATTTTACAAGATATGTTCATTTCTTTATACAGTAAACCCTGCCCTTGTGGCCACCTTTATACTAATTCTTTTCAAGCTGATAAAATTTCTAACTTGTCCAAATTGAAAGCATTTGTGGACAACAAATTGAATGTGGCTCAAATGACGGAACTCGTCTAAAAAGGTAAAATCACTTTTGGAAATAGAAAATGTTGCTTTTCACCTTTTTTCATTATGTTTCAAAAGCCTTCTTTTTCAAGGTAAAAAAAAAACATACAATTTGAGAGTCTCTTTGGTGCTGGCTTAATACAAAGCAGCTTTTGAATGTACCTTTTGTGCTTGCTTACTAAAAGTTGGACTTTAATTTGTTTTAGCCCCAAGGCGTGACTTTTTCTCTCTCAAGAGTACATTACTTTTACGAAATACTACTGCAGAGCCCTAGTGGTGCAGCTAGTCGCATATAGGACTTGAGATTGGGGGATTGCTGCTTCAAATCCCTAGCTCAGCCAATTTCTTTCCCAGGATTGATGATAGTCATTGCAACAGGATACATTCCCCTCACAATGCTAATCAGTGTACTGACAATGATTATGTGGAAAAGCAGCCAGTGGGATATTATGCAAAGTACTGGAAACAGAAACTCTTGATAAGCATGGACAGGTGCACTGGCTGCCGCGATAAAACTGAAATAATGTTGAAAATGGCATTAAACAACCGACAACTGGGGAATATTCACACACACACACACACACACACACACACAAAAAAAATCAACTAAATGGAGAAATGTGAGAGAGGAGCAGTTGCTTGTAGCAAACAATTGCTCCTTTTAAAAATTTATGGCAAGGGTGTAAAAAAATTGTATTTGATCAATCATCCCTTCAGCAGCTGATCCTTTCTACGCTTAAAATATAATAGACTTCAAAGTTCTAACATTAATGTGTAATAGATGTAGATCTAAATATCATTCAAATACCTGTTGACATGGACTGTGCTAAAATCTGTGAAAAAAAAATCGTCGTACAGCAGAGATATAGTAACACCAGACTGGGATATCTATTTGTCGGTTAGCAAACATCTTGGTCTCTCTGTATCACACCCTAAAAAGATACACTGTTTTTAGATTGGAAAGAAAAGAGATCAGTAAAAAAATTACATAAAAAATATTTTTCTTAATCACAATATGGTAGATAAATATTACTTGAGTACTAGTAAACTTCTACTTTTGTCTTCAATTGTCCTGCACTCCAACAACTTGAAGTACATGTATTTATCAGCTTTGGAATATGTATCTATAATTTTGAAAAGTATGGTTCATCTGCATGCAATAACTTGACTGATGAAGTAACATCAACTCTGTCTTCAAAAACTAGCAGTAAAAATAACTATAAGCAATGTGTTTTACTAAACTCTTGAAAGTTGAGAAATATCCTTTGTTGACAGCATAGATCGAGATCAGATTGCACCTAGTAAGAGGTCTGACCTTTGATATAAAACGTCCACCACCTGATGCTAAACTCAGGTCAAAATTCGCTAGTAATTACAGACCAAAAAAAACCCCACAAAGTTCTTAACTTTTTCATTACCTACGAAGATCAAGATCAGATCGCACATAATGTAAAGTCTGATCTTCGTTATAAACCGTCCACATTTTGTTTGACTTATTCTCCATGGCTCATATTACAAACCTTTATACCCTGTGTAGACATTCGATTTTGTATGCGCTGAATTTCTTACTAGTCGAAATTGTAATAGGCCGAAAGTGTTATAGGCCGAAATGTCATTCGATCTTTGGACGACTCTTGACAAGAAGAAATAGGCATATCATGATCGAAATAAATATAACACAACTCCGATTTACCAATCAAATGCATACAAATAAATTAGATACGATGAGCGAAGGTAATTTAACGAAAATTAAAGACTTACCGAAGTTTCGCAATGTTTTCTAAGGAGAGAAAGCACATTGTCTGTGTAATACGTCATCTGTCACATGGTGTCTACAAATAGGACACCAGAATGATTCCGAATAGTGCGTAGCAACGTCACTTGGGAGAATTGATAAAAAAAAAATAGGATTTTTTGTATGGTTCTGTGACATCAACCGATGCTGCAATGAATGCCCCTATCCCCTTGGCGACAAAATAAGAGTAAATCTAACAGATTCGTGCCTTTTTTCAAGCATAAAAAAATTCTAATTTTGGACTTTATTGGGGCTTTAAGGAGGAGGAGTAGGAGGGGATATAATAAAGGATGAGTTGAAATAGCTAATCAGTCCTGTACAAAACAATCTTGTGTTTTTACGACCCTTAGTGAAGAGGCTTTTAAAAAAGTGGTGTGAAAAGGTGAACCTGACCACCATTTTGTTATGTTCAAGAATGTTCTGTATCCAACTGATCACACATCCTATCATACAATTGATCACACATCCTATCACTTGAGTCAAATTAAAGTAGTTGTCTGCAAACACTTTTGATCTGGACAAGTCTGAAACTTTGTTTTTTGGTTAAGAATTAAGATGCAGTGTTCCAGCAGAGCTAATTCATACTACATACTTGACTTGTAGTCTGAGAAAAAAAGCTATAGCCAACAAATAGCATAGCAGCCTACCTGCCTGCAGGCTTCAATGAAAACTTCTTTGTACTTTTCAACCTGACTGTCTAAAACAGCTGAAAATAAAATAAAATAAGATTTTGTTATTGTTGCTCTTTCCTTTCAGATGTTATCAACATCTCCGTCTATAACATTTCTGTTTTATCTTAACTCTTTAAAAATGATAAAATCTGAGACACATTCAAGTCCAAAGCACATGCAGACAAAAAATAAAATGTAACAAAATGATGGTAATTGTCTGTGAAAGTGTAGAAAACCTTGTGGGAAAAGGAGAAAATGCTGGTTACCATCATTTTCTCCTTTTTCCACAAGGTTTTCAAAAGGCTATTTCCCCAGGGTCATTAAAACTCGGGATTGTGTGGTAAAGAGTTAATGCTTTATTGTTTCAGCTAGGTTTTTAAATATCTATTTGAAGGGAAGAAAAGTATCATCTTTAGAAGTATACAAAACACTGTTGGAAAAAGTAATTGCCTCTAGTAAGCACTGTTCCTTTTCCAAAGTATTCATAAGCTGTAAACTGCAGGATTTCTAATTTCAATATTTATCATCTGTTGGTGCCCATGTGAAGGACATCTATCAAGAGTAAATGAATACATTAACAACTCCATGATTCTATCACCTGCTGTTTTCTCTGTACTTATAAAGAGATTCCAATAGCAGGATACTCTGAATAAATGATTTTTTAGAACTACTGACAGTTTCTTTACCTTGCTTTTGCTTTGCTCCTTCACATATCCTGAAATAGCAAAAAATCATTTTCAACATAAAACGAAAAATTAATTCAAAGAAGAATTTTTTTGAAAACAGGGTAATGGCAAGCATAAGAAATTTACAAAAACAAATATAATATACTTTTGAAATAATTTTCACACTGAAAAGCTCAATTACTAGTATTATATCAAATCTCTCTCTCTCTCTCTCTCTCTCTCTCTCTCACACACACACACACACACACACACACCATGAAATCAATTTCCCAGTGGTATATAGGTATATTTCTATTGATTTCCTGGTAAAAATAAAAAGCTTACCTCTTAAGATCTGACTCTAGTTCTGCTCTCAAATGTGGTTTTGACATTTCGTATCCCATTGCATCATAACCTGCCAACATTAATAAATAGTTTAGTCTAAACAACATTATTTTTGGAAGATACATATACATACATGAAACAAAAATACTAGAGCTGTCAGTAGTAACTGAGTTGAAAGGATCAACCTTGTTTCACACATTTCATACCCCGGGCACTTTGTACCTTGGTCATTTTGTGCCTTTTGGTCATTTCATGCACTTTTAGTCACTCTTAACCTTTTACCATCATTTTTACCCAGGTCATGTTGTACCAGATTCATGCAAAAACCTATGAAATTAATACACACTCAATTTTTCAGTGTTTGTGAAATAATTTTTTCATCATTGTATTCTTCACACATATATATGCCATACCTATTGCTGTCATAGATAATAAGCTACACTGCTCAACTGTCATAGATAATTGACTGCACTGCTCAGCTATCTCTAAAACACCCTCTGATGCCTTTAATATACAGAGTTCAGTCCTATTTTAATATATACAGAGAACCAAGTCATGAACAAGCAACAAAAGGATCTGACTTGACCTCACATTATAAGAGGCTGTTTCACAAATACATTTGAGCCATGCTCTGTGAAAAGGGGGCTTAATCCTCCGTGATTCACAATACCTATCAAGCTGTCACATAATTATGGATCCATAAAAACCACTTTTTTTTTTTTTTTTTTTGACAACCAACCCCATTATGAGGTAGAGTGGTCCTTGGACATACAGAAAATTGACCAGTAGCGAAAAGTTTCAGCCCACAACAGCCTTTGCGGACTATGCACGCTGACCTTGGTCAATACTTTTTGCAGATGCATTAAGCCTCCTTGTCACAGAACATGGCTCATTTACATATTCAAACCCAGGATCTTGGATGATGAAATAATGATGACTTAGCCCTTTACCACACAAGCCCAAATTTTAACAACCCTTGAAAAGAACACTTTGAAAACTCTTGTTTTCCCTTTATACTTTCTACCTTTCCTTAACCCTTTCCCAAACAAGCCCTGGTTTTCACGTGTCTGCAATAAAAGTCTTTTGAAAACACTGTGGGAAAAGGAGAAATTGCTCATAACGAGCAATTTCTCCTTTTCCCACAGTGTTTTCTACCCTTTTGGAGAACTTTGTCATTTTCATCAAATTTAAAATTGTCGTCTGCAAACTCTTTCAATTTGGACCAGTCTAAATTTTATCATTTGGGAAAGCATTATCATTTTATCATTTGGCTCAATATTTGAGCCACATTTAATTTTTGGTCTGCAAATTATTTCAATGTGGAAAGGTCTAAAATTTTATTTTTGATAAAGAGTTAATAGGCGTGGCTGCATACGTACAAGTGATCTGCCACAACTGTTTGAAGGATTTAACTTACCCTCAACAAGCCCCATTCCTAGCTGACCTGGCACTAGCCTCCCATCAGGTCTCACACCTACATAATTCCTGTTTTTGATAGTTTCAATGTGCTCTGCATGCGTAGCATCTGTCCCTATATTTGTACAATAAAAATGTTAAACTTTTTGTAATTACATTTCACATGTATTAGATTTTGTAACCAGAGGTAAAGTCACTTAATATAATAATTAAGCACTTTTTTTTTTAATAGTGGAAGGTTGAATGTGTAAGTGTATTTCGTGACACAAGTTGATAACCATTCATCTGGCACAAGAATTGATTGACTGATTCATTGATTTATTGTATGGTGTTTAACATGGTTTTCAACATTATTTCAGTTATATCGCGGTGGCCAGTGCACCTATCCATGCTTTCCTGGAGTTTCTTTCACCAGTACTCCGCACAATATTCTTTCCAAGCCACTGGTGCTTTCCCACATAACCATCGTCGAAACAATGGTCAGCGGTAAGAGAGGAATGAATCCTGTTGCAATGACTATCATCAATCCTCAGAAAGAAATTGGCCAAGCCAGGGATCGAACCAGCAACCTTCTGTTCTCAAGTCCTGTATACTACCGATAGAGCTACGGAGCTTAGCCTGGCACAAGGAAAGTGCTATAACAATGCCCAACAGAACTGTTAAAGTTTATAAAATGCTTTCTGGTTTACATAGAATGTGCTTGCATTAGATATATACAGGATCTTACATGAGTGTTTATGTGTTACCTTTTTTATCAAACAAGTTGACTAAAATGTATGACGCAAGCCTTGACAAGCATCAAATACATTTTAGTCAACGAGCGTGATAAAAATTATAATACGTAAACATGAATGTGAGATTCTATTTTTCAAATAAAACAAATGACAGACAAAAAAATGTCCTGCATCATCACCTTTAGCCTATACACATACACAAGTATATAGCTCTTTGACATTGACGCCAAAACTAGGATGAAACAGTTCCTAGAGGGGGTAAGTCCACATATTTCCACAATTTTCTTGATTTTAAAAATCTTTTACTGCATTTCTTGGTTTTTATTAAACATGAAAATCAAAACCTTTCCACACAAATAAGTCTTAGCAACAATGACATCATTTTTTCTGCAAAACAGCGTAGTAGTACAAATTCTAGCACATGCGGTGGCTGGTTTCTCCGGCTTCACGCGCCCATGACTAAAAACTGATCAGAAATGGGACCCAAAAAAACAACAATACACTAGTGTATTAGAGTGTTCAAGAAGGCAGTTCACCAAAGTTATGCTGCTGTCGTTAATGGTATTGAGAAACGACATTTGGACCCTCCCACTAGTATGGAAACAACCGACGACTACCTTGCTGATTCACGTAAAGCCAATAATAATGCATAGTATTATGGCCAAAGCCCAAAAGACAAATTGAATTTACTGTGTTGGAACATAGAAGGTCTTGGCGCTAAGCTGGCTTATTATTTTCTTACCCGTTATGAGGTAATTTGTTTACAAGAAACATGGGATACTAATAACTGTTCTATATGCCATTCTGAATTCTCTGACTATGATGTATTTGCTTGTAATGCCAAGGTTTCAAATGAGGTGGTCGATCGATGGGGGGTGTCATTATATTAGTCAAAAGTTGTCTTGTTAATTTATGTAGGCGAGTATGTCTTGATTCTGAATTTGGGGTAATCCTTATCTTAGATAGGTCGTTATTCAATTGTACCAAAGATATATTATTGATATCTCTGTATGCACCTCCTGAAAACTCCCCCTTTTATTCTAATATACCTCATACTTGCCTACAAAGACTCGAAGATGTTATCGGAGAAAATGACCTTACAAGCTATGATTTTTTACTATGTGGTGATTTTAATGCCAGGACCGGAAATTTAGCAGATTATACATCGTACACCGATGTGCCAGTGTTACATGACGTGAAAGATATTTTTGAAAACGACATTAACATTAGTAGGTCGTCAAAGGATAGTACTATCAACAGTCGAGGCAGAATTTTACTTAATTTTTGTATGGCATACTTATGTTACATTTTGAATGGGCGTCGCATTCACAAGAATATTGATAGTTCCTACAATAATTTTACATTTACCAATCAAAATGGTTGTAGTGTAATTGATTACTGTATTGCCACAAAAGATGTTTTGGATATGGTTGCTGATTTTATGGTTATTGATAGAGTGGAGAGCTCTCATTTTCCAATATGTGTATCATTACACGTCAAAAGGTATACTCATGTAGACACTTCAAATTCTACTTTAAATCAAGTCCAGTATTGTAATCTGGACAGTAGTACTAGAGATTTATATATTACCGCTTTATCGGACGGCTTAGAGAGTGATCTGTTTAATGAGCTAGAATCTTACTTAGATAATGATTATGAAATTGATGATATTCTTGAAGTGCTAGAATCTGTTATTAAAATATGTAGTGAGAAATTTACGTACACACCCAAGGCAAGTGCCAAAAATGTCAGAAGAAATGCTTGGTTCGATTGCGAATGCAGACAAGCCAAGCAAGATACTAGAATGGCTTTGAATTTGTTTCGCATTTCTAACAATACTGAAAATTTGGAGAACTATTTAAGGAAAAGGAATGACTACAAATCTACTTGCAGAAGAAAGCGTTTGTTATATGAGAGACAGTATTTATCAAATATTGATAATAATATCCACAATCCTAAGTTTTTCTGGAAGGAAATAAATAGTTTATCAAAGCCATCTCAAAAAGATTCTCCAATCGATATAAATACTTGGTATGTTCATTTTAAAAGTTTATTTACACCTGGTTATGATGTAAATGAAAACTCCCATTGCAAGGACTTGAATAATCTAAACATTCATGAAATTGAAGAGTTTCTCTTTAATAGTCCCATTTCTGAAGAAGAAATCATTGATTCAGTTGGTGATTTGAAAATGAACAAATCCACTGGAGGATATCTCCTGCCTTCACACGTTTTATATGGAATTGATATTCTTTTACCTTATATGAGTAAACTTTTCAATAAAATATTTGTATCAGGTTATTTTCCCGAAAAGTGGACTCACTGCGTTATTGTTCCTTTACATAAGAAAGGTAATTTAAACAACCCTGACAATTACAGAGGTATATCTCTTATCGATGTTCTTAGTAAAGTTTATATAACCATTATTACGACAAGGTTAACATTTTATGTTGAAGCATGTGGCAAACTATCAGAGAGTCAGGCCAGCTTTAGAAAGAATTATTGCACAACTGACAATGCTTTTATTCTTTATTCCATTATTACCAAGTACCTTCAAAGGAAACGTAAGCCTATCTATGTCGCCTTTATTGATTTTAAAAAGGCGTTTGATTCTGTTAATCGATCACTGCTGTATGATGTTTTATGTAAAAACAATATTTCAGGATTTTTGTATAATTCTATTCTGGCTATATATACATCTGTAAAAGGTGTTGTAAAAACAAAAGCAGGACTCTCCGGTATATTTGAAATGCCATTGGGTATGCGCCAGGGTTGTAGTTTAAGTCCAATATTGTTCGCTTTATTCATCAATGAGCTCAATACCTCTTTTTCTCGATAATAACGTAAGGGACGTTCAATTATTTCCAGACTGAACAGAAATATTTTTGATAATGTTTGCAGACGATGTTGCATGTGTATCTGACACTATAAATGGTTTACAAAGACAGTTAAATCTGATCCACAATTTTTCTAATGATTATAAGTTGGACGTAAATACAGAAAAAACAAAAGTTATGGTTTTCAAAAAAGGTGGAAATGCATTGAAACATGAAAAGTGGTTTTATGGTAACAGTAATCTGGAAGTTGTAAAGGGTTTTGATTATGTTGGAATGCATTTTACTTCTAGATTATCTTTATATAGAATGTCAGAGCATATGGCTGTTAAAGGAAAACGAGTTCTTTTACACATTTTGAGTTCCATGAAAAATTTTAGTTGTTTACCATATAAAACATTTTTCAAAATATTTGATATGAAAATTGCACCTATCATGTTATATGGGTCGGAGTTGTGGGGGTTGAATTATAATGCTTGTATAGAAAATGTACATATTCTAGGTTGTAAGAGGTTTTTAAAATTACATCATAGTGCTTGCAATGATGTTGTTCTTGGGGACTTAGGTCGTTATCCAATGTATATTTATTCTTCAAAACGTTGCATTAAATACTGGGTAAGACTTTTGAATATGCCAGATACCAGGTACCCTAAGCTGTGCTATAATATGCTTGTGTATTATGATAGCATAGGTTATCGTAACTGGGTAACGTCTGCGAAAGAAAATCTTTATATGAATGGTTTTGGTCACATCTGGGAGACACAATCAATTACCAATGTTAAATTGTTTTTATATGGGTACACAAATAGGCTAAAAGATCAATATTTACAGACTTGGAAATCGAGATGTATTGAAAATAGAAAACTTTCATCTTATGTTTATTTTAAGACAAATTTATCTGTTGAATCTTACGTAAATGTACTCGATATTGTAAAATTTCGCAAGTGTTTTGCCTCATTTAGATGTTCTTTACATAGTCTGCTTATTGAAACAGGTAGATATTATGGTATTAATAGAGATGAGTGCATATGTCCAAACTGTGATTGTTACGTTGAGGATGAATTCCACTTTTTGTTAATATGTCCTCTGTATTCTGATCTAAGATCTAATTATATTCCATTATTTTACAGGGAACATCCTACACTGGAGAAATTTTACAATCTTATGTCTAACTCAAATACAAATACTATAAGAAATCTTGCTATGTACATCTACTATGCCCTCGAAGAAAGAAAAAACTATTTGGACATTTTCAGTTAGGAACATTTGTTTTACCAATTGTTTGTTAGCCATTTAACCACTTACTGTCTCGTATTTGTAATGTATATGTTTGTTTATATGTTTGTGTATGGGCCGGAGGCCTTTGTACAATAAACTTTGAAACTTTGTATTATCAAAAATAAGCCATGAGTTAAATACACCGCCAGTGATAAAATAACATTAACAAGTATTCAAAAATGGTAGCCATTTTGTTCTTGTGGGGGCTATCATGAACATGACAAAATTTCAGGTGGCCTTTGATCTTAATTTAAAAGTACATTATTAGTACTTGCTATCCTGAATATATGATGCTTCTATCCTCAAATGTGGAAGTTTTCTCAATAGGCTACTCCACCCTAAAATCAATTTACCTATTCCATGTTTATCCATCAAAGCAATAAGATCAGCTTCACTGAGAAGTAAAGGAGGTGATGTTTCTCCGTTCAACATCTGAAACAAGACGTTCAATCAAATTGTGTAACTCATCACATAAAGATGTGCACCACTTTTTACATCTCTTGAGAAAACAGCTTCCTAAATCTTGAACACAAGGCAAAAATGTAGATCTGCTCATATTGAAAGCATCTGCAGCCGACAATGGCTCAAATGATGGAATTTGTTTTCCATACTGGGGGGAAAAATTATGGGAAATAGAGAAAACAGTACTTACCAATATTTTCTCCTTTTCCAGCTATGTTTTCAAAAGGATTCTTCCTCAGGGTTGCAATTGTTGTGATGAAGTGTTAAAAGCAATATGGCAAAAATGACAAATTGCTTAAAATAAGCAATTGCTCCTTTCTCTATGACATTTCTCATGCAAATACTAATTCAAGAAAGTTATTTTACTGCTCTTTGACTAGTCCTTGTTTGTGCCATAAAAATTCTTGTTGCAAAGTCATCAATATATACCCTAAGTTGTCAATATTCAACAAATAAATCTTACAAGTTTTACAGCTACAGGGACAAAAAATAAAATTAGAAAACCAAAACAATGATCATATTATTTGAGACTTTCCAAGTTTCAATAGAAAAGTACCCCAAAGGATGTCAGAAATCAGAAATATTTAGATCAGTACTTTATAACACCAAAGTCAAAATTGTTAAAGCAAAGTCTGGACTATCTTTTTTTCCACCCCTTCCCCTTTAACATTCCACTTTAACATTCAAAATGCTCTTTAAATCCAAGTATATTCTTAACCTTTTCAGCACCACATATGTATACTTGACCTCTTTCAACAGCTGATAATACAATCCACTGAAACTTACAAAACTTTTAGCTACAGGCATGACAAAATAAGCCAACAGTACAGTATAAATCCAAAATCAGACTGCACATTCTTGATACAATCCTTTTGCAAAAACCCATTTTCAGCTATGGAACTGAAAAGGTCCATAGTTTTGTGTTAATACCTTTGAAACGTATATTTCACATACCTCTATAGCAGTGGGTTCAAATTCATCACCAACGTTAAAGACTGGAATTTCCTGGAGAGAAAATACAAGATTGTCATTGGAGTATACCTAAAACATAAATCTGACTGATATGCAAATGAAACGGAATGTTCTTGCACTCAGAATTACATACAATATAATATAATAAATATAAGCCTTAACACACAATCAAAAGTTTTAACAACCCTTTGGAAGAACGCTTTTGAAAAATATTTCTACCTTTTCAACATCAAATTCTAAGGTATGAGCCACATATGACTTCTCATCTGCAAATGCTTTTAATTTGGACAAGTTTAAAATGATGCCATGAGGTACACAGTTAACTTTTTTAAATAACATGCTGCTACCTATCTTTAATTGTATTCTCAGAGGTTGCTTTCTTTAACCCTTTCCCAAACGACAAATTTCGGACTGGTCCAAATTGAAAGAGTTTGCAGACAACAATTTTAAATTTGATGAAAATGACAGAAAGTTCTCAAAAAGGGTAGAAAACACTGTGGGAAAAGGAGAAATTGCTCGTTACAAGCATTTTCTCCTTTTCCCACAGTGTTTTCAAAAGACTTGTACTGCAGACAGGTGAAAACCAGGGCTTGTTTGGGAAAGGGTTAAATGATAAAACAAGAGGGCCATGATGGCCCTGTATCGCTCCACTGGCTTATAAATATAAACCATGAAGAGAAGTCTTCACTATATAAGCCCTTATAAAACTTTGACCCCAGGGCTACAGTCGGACTAAATTGGGAATATGTGTATTAGAAGAACAACATGCCAAATTTGGAAGTTCTTGGCCTTATGGCTAGTAACAAGACGGTTTCTGAACTTTTCACTCCATAAACCCATGTAAAACTTGTGACCCCTGGTGCAGGGCCAAACTTGATCCTAGGGCTGTAACTTAATTGGGCCCTCTTTGTAGTTGTCCACTAGATAATGCTATAATTATGCAAAATTTGGTAGCCTAAGCCTTATAGCTAGCTACACCAAGATTTAAAAGTTTTCCCTATGTAAGCCTATGTAAATCTTGTGAACCCCCCCCCCCCAGCATGAGGCCAAATTGAGCCCAGGACTATAATTTGGGCACTTTTGGTAGACGCCAACTAGATCAAGCTAAACGCAAAATTTGGTACCTCTAGGCCTTATGGCTAGGTACAGGAAGATTTTTAAAGTTTTCTCTATATAAGCCTATGTAAAACTTGTGACCCCTGGGGCAGAGCCAATTTTGACCCCAGGGCTATAATTTCAAGAAACATGATAGAGGTCTACTACATAAAGCTACATGCCAAATTTGGTAGCCCTATGCCTTATGGTTTCAGACAAGAAGATTTTTAAAGTTTTCTCTATATAAGCCTATGTAAAACTTGTGACCCCTGGGGCAGAGCCAATTTTGACCCCAGGGCTATAATTTCAATAAACATGATAGAGGTCTACTACATAAAGCTACATGCCAAATTTGGTACCCCTATGCCTTATGGTTTCAGACAAGAAGATTTTTAAAGATTTCCAATATTTTTCAGTTTTGTTGCCATGGCAACCAGAGTTTTTGAAGGAATCAAATTCTTTCAAGAAATTCTGAAGAGGACCATGGCAGGATCATTTCTGTGAAGTTTCATGAAAATTGGATGGGTAGTTTCAGAGAAGAAGATGTTTGAAATAAAAGTTAACGCACGGACGGACGGACGGACGCACGACGGACACTGGGCCATGACATAAGCCCGCTGGCCTTCGGCCAGTGGAGCTAAAAATCATTTGCACTTTACAAAGGGATTTAAAAAAAAAAACAAGCATTCTGATAGTATTGCATAGCAATACACAGTTCCCTACCGACCGTATGTATCGCTGGCATGTCAGTGAAATTTTTTAAGTTCAAGGCCCGTAAATGCGTCAAAAAGCAGTGGAGTGGGACGAAACTCGAACTTGATGTTTAAGTCATGGTGGTTGATGTACACACCAAAAATCAGCTCTAAATGTAGCAGCGTTTAGAAAAAAAGTGTGGAAAAATGTTTTATCAGTTTAATTTGGTAAGTCCAAGGCCCGTAAATGCGTCAAAAAGCAGTGGAGCGGGACGAAACTCAAACTTCATGTGTAAGTCATGGTGGTTGGTGTACACACCAAAAATCAGCTCTATATGTAGCAGCGTTTAGAAAAAAAGAGCGGAAAAATGTTTTATCAGTGAAATTTTGTAAGTCCAAGGCCTGTAAATGCGTGAAAAAGCAGTGGAGTGGGACGAAACTCGAACTTGATATGTAAGTCATGGTGGTTGATTTACACACCAAAAATCAGCTCTATATGTAGCAGCGTTTAGAAAAAAAGTTCGGAAAAATGTTTTATCAGTGAAATTTTGTAAGTCCAAGGCCCGTAAATGCGTGAAAAAGCAGTGGAGCGTGACGAAACTCGAACTTGATCTGTAAGTCATGGTGGTAGACTTACACAGCAAAAGTCAGGTTAATATCTACCAGCATTTAGAAAAAAAAGTCTGGAAAACTGATTTATCAGTGAAATTTTATAAGTCCAAGGCCCGTAAATCCGTGAAAAACCTGTGGACCGGAACGAAAGTCAACCTTGATCTGTAAGTCATGGTGGTTGAGTTACACAGCAAATCTGAGATCAATACCTACCAGCATTTAGGAAAAAAGTCCGGAAAACTGATTTATCAGTGAAATTTTGTAAGTCCAAGGCCCGTAAATCCGTAAAAAACCAGTGGACCAGAACGAAAGTCGAACTTGATCTGTAAGTGATGGTGGGTGACTTACACACCAAAACTCAGCTCAATATGTACCAGCGTTTAGAAAAAAAGTCTGGAAAACTAAATTGCCGGACTGATGGACAGACAGATGGACAGACGGAGTGCAAACCTAAAGTCCCCTTTGGCTTCGCCGGTAGGGGACTAAAAAAAACAGAATTGATACTACACAGAGCCAGACTTTTATAAAAGATAGAGCAATAAACAGAATATAAGATATGTTTTAGAATTACACTAAATATTTCTTTCTGGAAGACTAAAAACTGATACAGAAAACCTTGACAAAAGCAATCAGTCAGAGCTCCAGATTGAGGGAGTGATTTTGATTTTAAAATAGAAAAAATTAATTATTCTCCACTAAACCCTATGTTACGGGTACTCAATGGAATCGTCTCATCGAGACAATTCTAATGAGTACCCACAACATAAGGTTTGGAAGAGAAGTAAAGGATTTAAAATGCCATCACTCCCTCTTATCTGGAGCTCTGGGGCATGAAATAAAATAATCATTTCAGGAGTCTTTTTGCTGAAGTTCTTGCACCTTACACTCACAGTTGACCATTGTAACAAGTGCAAGCTGAAATCTGGCTTTACAGGTAAAGTAAAAGTTATCTGGATGAACAAATTTTACAATATTATATCTGTTTTATTACAATCTTACCTTTCCACTCCAATGATCATATGGATAAACATCTAAATAATTTCTGGCAGTGATCATCAGGCCTTGTGCTGTAAACTGAATACAAACAGAATCACATTTACTGTTTCATTGCCAAGAACAACTTCAATATCTTACTACTGTGGACAGAGTAGACCAATATCAAACAGGATGGAATTCTGACTGCCACAAAAGGCAGAAATGTAATGGCACAGTAATAAAGCTTAGTCAGAAATAAAAAATACTGCTAATAACATCTAAAATTTATACTGAGACAATTGAATGTAACCTCTAAATATCATTGAATAACTGAAAACAAATATTGAAGGTAGCAAACAGAAGTATAAAACCCTCTTCTATTTGTCATACTTTATCCCTTTCCCAAACAACAGATTTTAGACTTTTCCAAATTGAAAGCAGCTGACACATCTGAAAGTCTTAAAAATGAACTGAAGTTCTTTGATAGTTTAGAAAACATTGAGGAAGAAGGAGAAAATGCTGGTTACCATCATTTTCTCCTTTTCCAACAATGTTTTCAAAATGTCTCTTTCTTGAGATCATTGAAACTCAGGATTGTTCAGTAAACAGTCAGTAATATTTTTAATAGGTCTCTTCCTCAGGGTCTTTAAAATTCAGGATTGTTCTGACGTGCAAATGAACTGTAGTACTTGGATGGGGTAGAAAACACTGTGGAGAAAGGAGAACATTTGGTTTCCAGCATTTTCTCCTTTACCAACCATTTTTTCAAAAGGCCTCTTCCTCGGGGTCATTAAAACTTGGAAATGTATTAACTAATCAGTTTTCAAAAGGTGTCTTCCTCAAGGACATTAAAACTTGGAAAAGTTCAGCAAAGAGTTAAGATGAATGAAATGGAGCAGTAAATCCTTACCCTTTCTTCATTCACATCAATCTCTACTGTTGTTTCAAAACCTTGTGCATCTTCAGAACAACAGGCAAGGAAACGTCTCACGATGAACTCATACAATTTTTTCTCATTGCCCTAAAAAATAGAATGTTAGTCTCTTTTTTAAATTTTCTTTCGGTACACAATACTCTAGAGACAGTGACTAAAGAGGCATAGTACACATATGGTTATAAGTTATTCCAGTAATTCTCATACAATGTTTTTAACTCCATGTAAAAAGTATTGCTTACCATGTCCATTTCACATGTGGGATTTTACCCTTTACCAAAACGACAAAATTTTAAACATGACCAAAGGAAAGAGATATGCAGACGACAAATTAATTTTGTCTTAAATATTTGGATTTGTTTCTCTTTTTCCAAAAATGTTTTCCATTACTTTTTTTCTCAGGGCTGTTAACACTCAGAATTGAGTTATGTGATATAGGGTTAAAAAATTTCCAATCCACATCTACCATGGGTTTAAACAACAATATAAAAATCAAATGAATACCATCTGCTGAGACTCTTGCACAAATCTAAATATCCAAGTCTTTACTTCCTAAAACATATACTTGAAAATATTTTAGATATGGATAATCAACACAAGTTGTAATAAATATACATCAGAAAATATGATAGCAAGAGAAGAAATTGCTTTTTGTAATCAATATCTCCTTTTACCACAATGTGTGTTATATGGTCTGCTTTGAAACATAGTCTGAAGGAGATATTTATTACTAGTAAACTGTAATACCTCATCTAGTATGCTGCCTGATTCAAGCCATGTATTCACACATTCTTATGCTAAATTTCCCATAGCATTATCTGATTGCTGACATATTCTGTCCTAGCCAATCAGATGGCTAGTCTTAAAACTTAGAAAGAAAGGAAACAGTTTGAATAGATGGTAAATATTGTTCCAGTATTACCTGCAGGTTATTGGCATACTTGGTTGGATGTATAGGTGGATGAGCATTATCTGTCTTCTTCCCATTCCGTGGTGTAGGTCCCCTCTCAAAAACCCTCTGTGCAAATTCTGAAATGGTTATCCAAACTTTCCTATATACAAATGCCCGCTTTTATGAAACCCAATAGTAAACACTAATACTACTGCATCACAGAATCTTTGTCCAAGATTTTATCCAGACAAACATTCTGACCAAGTTTCATGAGGATATGGCTGAAAATGTGGCCTCTGGAGTGCACACGATGTAAATGCTGATGACCGCATGACGGACGACACAAGCCGGACGCCTGACACAGCATGATCACACAAGCTCACCTTGAGCACTTTGTGCTCCGGTGAGCTAAAAACCTATACATGTACCTACCTCCCCAGTTTGGATCATGAATCTGGTTCTCAACCATTTTTGGGAGGTCAATTTCTTTTGCAAACATGTTGGTTTCTGTTCTTGGGTAACTGATAAGACCATTGGTGTACAATTTTTCAGCAACCTTCATCGTCTCTTTGGCATTAATTTTCAGCTTCCTTGAAGCTAATTTTTCAAGTTCCTGCAAGGACAGTTATTCTCAGACTTCTAAATAAATGTGTAATGCTCCAGCAAAAGGGGGTTTAATGGATCTCTCTAGTGTATGATACCAAGCAAGACATCACATAATAATGGATACATAAAATCCATTTTGTATAACAACCAATTAAATTGTGAGGTACACTATTACACTGACATGCACAAAAGTGACCAATAGCAAGAAAGTCTCAACCAAGGTCAGCCTACGCCGACTGCACAGGCTGACCTGCGTTGATACTTTTTTGCAGATGCCTTAAACCTCTTATCACTTAGCATGGCTCAAATAAAATGGACATTTGCAATTTGCATGAAAGACCATCATCTTGCAACTTTGATGCAAAAAGATCTTAAAAAATCTCACAGAATACCAGTACACATCCAAGATCAGACTGAAGATTGTGTTTGGTCTGATCTTGATTAACACTGTAAATACAAGACTATGTCAAGATGCCTGTAGCATCCTCAACAATGTTTTCAAAATCATTATTGACTTTCATTATCAAACAGCTATAGTCTATGTAAGCCATAATCAAATCTATAATGACTTACAACAGAGGCAGTGTTTACTATGATCAAAAATAATTATTTCTGATTCTGAATCAAACAAGTGGGCCATGATGACCATGTACTGCTCCTGTACCTGATAACTCTTTACCAAACAACAAAATTTTAGACTTTTCTGAATTGAAAGAATTTGCAAACGACAAAATGAATGTGACTCAAAAATTGAAACTTGTGTTGGGAAGGGAAGAAAACATTGTGGGAAAATGAGAAAATGTCAGGATTGCATGGTAAAGGGATAAATTACATACTTACCACAGTATCTAATGGTTGTGGGCGATATTTACTCTTACTTCTTCCACGACTGTCTATAACTTTGGCTGTGGGCAGCTGTAAGGATAAATCTGTACATTAATACAATACCATACACACAATTTTACATCAACCACAACTGGTACATAAAACCATGGAGGAAGCCCTTGTGGAATACAAAATATCTCTGCAGGATTATTTAATCTATACATTAATACAATACCATACACACACTTTTACATCAACCACAGCTGGTACATAAAACCACAAAGAAAGCCATCATGGAATACAAAATACATTTGTAGGACAATTTAAAAACAGGTTGGGATAGGAGTATTTGGTGAGAGATGTCAAATTAGTTTTATACTAGCACCATCATAAGAAATAATGCTTGCCCAGTTTCTCAGCCCTCTGAGAATCAGCTTTGATATTAAATGTGACAACAGAGTGCACTTACAGCAATCCTGGAGACATGTCAGTGAGTAAATTTATTCACCATGTAACAAATAATCCCTTGTTTTAACAACCCTGAGGAAAAAAGTTTTGAATACTGTGTGAGAAAAGGAGAAAATGCTGGTAACAAGTGTTATATCCTTTTCTAAAATTCTTTTCAACCCTTTCAGAGGCAAATCCTTCCATTTGAGCCAGATTCAGTTTGTCCTTTGCAAATACTTCACAATGAAGCAAGTCTTAAAATTTGTTTTGGTGTAAATATGGAATATTACAACAGTCTGCATTTCTGCGTGATCAGATCATGTCGAGTTGCATGTGTAAAGAGATGCGTATCGGATGAGACCGAAGGTCGAATCCGATGCACATCTCTTTACACACGCAACTCGACATGATCTGACCAGAAATGCAGACCATTGTAATATTCCTTTTATTATATACCTCACCACTATAACTGTAAAGGAACATCAAAAAATCAATATGAATAACCAAAACATCTGAGAACTACATTTTAGATATACCGGTATGTACAATATTTATGAATGGCAGATGAATAAACATAGATAACGGTAAATCTGCATAGCAAGGATGCATTTAAAAATGGCAGTTGCCATTCAACCCAGTACAAGAAAATAAACAACAACAATGGCTTAAAAACTATTTCTTAAACAATGAAGAGATAGTCAGTGGTTGTTATTCACTGTCATTGTCAAGAACAGTACTTTTTTTTCTGTTTCAATGCAGGATTCGAGTCAACCTTGTGATTATTAATCGCGATGCTGAAATCATGTGTGTTCTGTACAGTAGCATTATGGTCAATATCGGACAAAATCAAGGTCTGAATAAAAACGATTTCTGAAAAAAGTAGATGAGAAACAACATTCGATATATCTATAAATACACTGACAAATGGGGTTTTCATGCTTTGTCATGCTAGCTTTGTCATGCTAGCCGTAAAGTTTGAAAGTCCCGAACGTTATTACACAGAAGTAGTCTGTGTACACGATTATGCTGTACACATGGTACTGGGCTGATACGCAAAAATTTTCCATCAAGTTGTATTGTGAAGTTAGATAACATCCGTATTTTACTCGGATCACTTATTGGTATATAATAAATATTTAACACATAGATGTCTTAGTTGGAAAACAAGCAAATGCTCCCTTTTGCAACAATGCTTTCAATTGTACTTAAAAACTGGTTTCCCTTCCTTCCAACAGTTGTCCTTTGTTTAACCCTTTACCACATAATCCAAATGTTTTGACAACCCTGAGAAAGAAAGCTTCTGAAAAAATTGAGGCAAAAGGAGATAATGCTGGTAATCAGCATTTTTCCCTTTCCTCAATGTTTTATACTCTTTCAGTGACATAAATCATCATCTGAGCAACACTCTATTTGCCATCTGCAAGTGCTCTCATTTTGGTCAAGTCACAAATTTTGTTTTTTGGTAGAGGTTTAAAGTGTACCCAATTTTTGTTAAGTAGGTGTGAACAGTGATGGATCAACCTACCTCCAAACAGTGTTGATACAGAACAAAACATGCCATGTAATCAAAGAGGCGGTTCCTAAAAGTTTAAAAAAAAAGTTACTTACTTGACATAAAACAAGACATATTATTAAGCAGAGGTTTTCTTAATCTTAATAAAGAAACTAAGCACTATACAACCCAGTTGTTTGTATCTTGTCTGTAATGCAGACTTGCTCCATAATTCTCCAATTTGTTACAAAATTCTTAAAAGTATTTTATCTGACAAAAATGTCAATGAGGTTACATTATACATTCAAATGAAACTATCAAGTCTGTTTAAATCCACATAATGAGCAATATTTTAAGGGTCATGATCTATTGTCAGCCATAAATATACGTAGTCATTACAAAAACTTTGGAACTGTCTGTTTTAAATGCATTTCTGGTTCTCAAAAGCATGGAGCTCAAGTGAAAAAATTTGTCTCCAGAAGAGTGAAAAGTATGCACATAAAGAGAAAATACTGCTTACCAGCATTCTCTCCTTTATCTACAATAGTTTCAGAGGTGCTCTTTCTTGGGTTGCTAAAACACAGGATTGTTTGGTAAAGGGTTACGACATTATCATCTTGCAGCAGATCTCCTTGTGAAAGAACTACAATGTTGCTACAGGAGCAAACATAATTTATTTTGCCCTAATCACATGAAATGTTAAAACACAGATTTTACATGGTTACTTTGGAAGCTCCCTGCTCAAAATTGTTGACAGGAGTAAACCAATTAAATGAAATGTACATATATATATAACTCCACACAGGTTAGCTCCAATTCATAAAACATCTCACCTTTTCCAGTTGAATTCCACATTTTTGTCATCTCTTTTGTATTCAACTGAAGATAAGAACAGAAACAAAAATATCAACAGAATGAGATGAAAATATCAAATGAAATGTCATGAAGTTAACTTTTTTAATGTAAACTATTATATTGCCATTTAGATAGGGTCGTTAAAAGTTGAGCTTGTGTGGTAAACGGTTAACTGATTTGTTGTTTGCAAATGCTTTCAACATAGACTAGTCTAAAATTTTGTTGGGTGGTAAAGAATCATTATAGGATGTTTTGAAAGTTGTAAACCTATAATTGCTGCAAATTGTTTCAGGAAGTAATGCATTCAAATATTAATCAGTTCCTATTGTAGTAAATTTATTTCCGACAATCTCATGTACATTACCTTTAATTTTCCAGAAAGGTTCTGGAATAAATGATTGTACTTGTTTATACCGTTCCACAACAAATCCCAATGTTGGAAACTGACAACTTCCATAACTGATTAATTGATCCGACAGAACATTCGGAAAAATCTTCTGCAACCTCAGGGTCTGAAACCTTGTAAAAGCTGCTCCTGTAACATGTATTACCTCAATTAAGATACTGGTAATTCATTTTAACCCTTTAACAGATGACAAAATTTTAGCCTTGTCGAAACTGAAAGCATTTGCAGGCGATAATTTCAGTGTGGCTCAAATGGTGGAAATTTTCTTTGATAGGGTAGAAAACATGGTGGGAAAAGGAGAAAATGCTGGTTACCAGCATTTTCTCCTTTTCCCACCATGTTTTTAAAAGGCTTCTTTCCCTGAGCCATTAAAAGGCGGCATTGTGCTGTAAAGGATTAATAACAATTATTTCTTTTTCCCAATTGCTACAAATACAATTTTTACACCAACCAAAACCAGTGAGAAGTTGCACAAAGAGCAAACATTTGAGAAAAGGTCACAATATTTGCAGAAGTAATCTGCAGCAATAGTAACTTTAGAATGCATATGACATTAAAAGGACAACAGGGAGTTATCTAACAGATATTTATATGGCTTTAAAAATTGCAATAGCAGTTACAGTAGTTTCACAAATGACCATTTATATATGACTTTATACCCTTAAAAAAAAATTGTCCAAGAGAGTAATTGTTCATAATGAGTAGACTCGAATCGGGCTCCTTTTGTTGAATACGGAAGAATAACAGTTGCCTTTACAGCCCAGTTGGTACAGCCGCTGTGTTTAGGTAGTGGACTCGAATCCTAGGTGGTGGCAAATTACTTTTGGCGTACTTTATTTTCAACCCTGCTATGAGGAAATAGTAACGAGAATTTCTCCTTATATCACAATGTTTTTACATGTTTTCATATATAAAAACATGTCATCAAGTCATGTAGAAAATCATAAAGTACATGGACATTCTCAAAATAACCAGCTCCAAATTTGTTTAGGGAGGTAAAGGATTAAAATTCCATTCCAAGTGTTTCAATATTAGTGATATACATGTATGTTCATACCAATACGAAGATCCAATTCTGATCTAACATCTACAGCATCACTTGTGTTCTGGCAGGGTGGACCTAGGTTAGCCAAGGCTCTGTTTATTGCACTGTCAAAATAAAGAGCCAAAGCACAAATAAGGAAAGACTCACTCTTTCAATACCAAATATATGAGCCATACTCTGTGAAAAGGGAGCTTAATGCATCTGCGAAAAGTATCGACTCAGGTCAGCCTGCGCAGTCCGCGCAGGCTGACCTGGGCTGAAACTTTTCGCTATTAGTCAATTTTCTGTATGTCCAAGGAGCAGTCTAAATTATGATTAAGTCAGTATTTTTTTTAAAAAAATGGCTATTATGAATCCATAATTATGTGATGGTTTGACTGGTATAATGCATCATGGAGGTACATTAAGCCCCCTTTTGCCAGAGCGCAGCTCACATTATCTCGACCTCTTTGGATGGCTGAAAAAAAATCCTCTAAAAATCTTTCAGGCTTGACGAAACAAGCAGATGGGTTGGATCCAAGATCAAAGTGCATGTTCTGTGCAGTTTGATATTGATCTATGCCATCCATAAAAGCTCTTGTTTTGCCTATGGAGCTAAAAGGGTTCAGACTCCCTCACATAAACTTTACAGAAAATTCTTTTTTAGCTAATTTTTCTTTCCCTTCTCATTTTGCAAAAGAGCAACAGTAACAATACTCTCCAAGCACAGAATTTCCAAAGGCTATATATCTACCTCTATCACAACAAAACACTCTGGTCACTATGCATGTGTAAATGATGTACTTCTTGGAAAGAAATAAAATTGATGTCAGACTATGTGAACAAGCATTAAGCAATGTCAACATATTGCAGAAAAAATGCAGAATAGAAAGTGAAAACAAATTCTGGTGTAAATCAAACATAATCTTGCATTCTGGCAAAAAACCTTGACTAAGCCTGTCTGGAGAGCAGTTTGTTTGATTTTTGAAGCCGTTTTCAACATTATTTTAATTATGTCGCAGTGGCCAGTGCACCTATCCATGTTTTCCTGAAGTTTATTTTACAAGTACTATGCACAATAATCTCTCAAATGGCTAGCAGCTTTCCCACAAAACCATCATTGAAACAATGATCAGCAGTGAGAGGGAAGAAATCCTACCACAATGACTACCATCAATGCTTGGTAAGAAACTGGCCTACCTCAGGATTCAAACCAGCAAGCCTGTGGTTTCAAGCTCTGTAGCTGACTGAGCTACTGGCCCCAGTACCTGGAAAAGCAGCTACAGGCTTCAGAAGAACAGTGCATACAGAGCATGCAATAATAGAGCACAGAAATTTATAAATAGGTGCAATTACTCCACAATTTCAATAAAAATTACTCACAAAAACAACCTAACACTCCCAGGGTATCAATTCAAGATCCTGCTCAGAAATTTTAAATGTAAGTTTGAAAGAATGCAATTTTAACATCAATTTTTTAAGAGCTATTTATAAACTTACGCTGGCGTTATTTCTGAAAATCTTGCTCTGTACACTTTAATACTACTTTTAACTGAAATTGAAAAAAAGTATATCAATAAAATGAAAATAAAATGAAAACTGGATATTACATCCAATAAACTCACTGCCTCCTGAATCTGATTTGCAACAATTATCTTTTGTCACCCACATCATTTTTTTTTAAAACAAAACAATTAAGTTTTAAGATATCAATCCATTCAAAGGAATCTCTCTTTTTGCTATAAGCTTCCGAAAAAGGTCTAAGGCAGAATGAAATAAGTTGTTTGCAGGAGGCAGCTAAAGTTTAAGTATAGTAGAACTTCAAGGGTCATATCGACCTACTTTATAATTTATCCATTGTTCTTTGACTTAGCAGAAATTTGGGCAATACCAGCAACCAAAAAGTGGCAAAAGCTTATGATACTATTTATTTTAATGCTTTACCAAACAATCCTGTGTTTCAATAAGCCTGATATGAGGGCTTTTTAAAACATTATGGGAAAATGAGAAAATGCTGGCAACCACTACTTTATCCTTTTCCAACAATGATTTCTACAGTACACTATCAAAGAATTTAATCTTGTTAGTATCAATTTTTGAATTTGTCGGCTGCAAATGTTTGAATTTGAAAGAGTCTAAGATTTGTTATTTGGGAAAGGGTTAAACTTCTTCATTGATCATTCTTTTTTGGGGTTGTCATTTGGTGTTTCCACATCATGGTAAAATAACAATCACCTGTTTTACAAACTTGTATCACTTCAAACCCTATATTTTCACCTTCTCTGTCACAATCTGTCCAGACAATTAAATACTGTGCTCCACGAGTTTCCCGTTCCAGCGTTCTCTGAAATGAGGGACATTTCAAACAACTACATGTACTATACATGTCACAAAGCTCTTTACTTAACAAGAAAACTTTACATGCATCAAAACTGAAAGCAAATTAAATGTGGCTAAAAAATTATTTCTGTCTATGAAATGGCAGGAAACATTTTGGGGAAAGAAGAAAATGCTGGTAACCAGCAATTTCACCTTTTCCCACAATATTTCTATAAAGCTTCTTCTATAATGTTGTTAAAAATCCAACTGCTTGATAAAGAGTTAACTCAAGAAAACTTGTTCGCAGCAGAGATGTTGAAAACATCCTTATAAAAAAGGATAAACAACATAAATTAACTGTTTTAGCACCGCTTTCAATCTTTTTACAGACATCTGCATAGTATTTTTGCTTTTATGTTTGATTGTTTTTTTTTTTTATTTTCAACAATATTTTTGGACACATCCAAGCAGCATATTCACCTATCCATGTTTAAGCGTTTTATACCAGTACTTTGTACAACAATCTTTTGAAGCCACTGGCTGCTTTTCCATATACCAGTAAATATACAGGGATGTGGAAGAAATTATACATTCAAAGACTGAATTGTACTCATAACTGCTAAAGCATAGACCTCTGCATGGTACTACTTAGCCAGCAGTACTCAGCCTTACGTGTAGTACAAAGTTTATTATATATTGCCTGATTTGAATACAATGGTACCTTGATGTTGATCATGTTTTCTGGACAACTTTTCTCGACAGGCAAGTCAAACAATGCTACTGGATTACAGCTATTCCTACAATTTGTATTGATAAGAAATATATATCACAGACAGAGAGAATAAAAATAGCTAAATGTTGGTCACCATTTACACTAAATTAAACAATAATGACCCTGTGGAAGTTCCATCCTAAAATACCACAAACAAATAAAGACAGAATTGCTTAACTCTTTACCTAAGAATAAATTTCAAACTTGTCCAACATGAAAGAATTTGTAGACAAAAAAAAAAAAAAATGTGGAAAAAATTATTATATTTATCTCTGATGGAGTATAAAACATTATGGCAAAAGGAGAAAAAGGGTGGTTCTCCTTTGTCTTTTTCTCCTTTGTTTTCAAAAGCCAATTTCCTTCAAAGTGATTAAAACACAGAATTGTTTGGTAAAGGGTTAACATATTCATATTGGAACATAACTGACCCAATTACTAATCATTAGAATCATTACTCATACAGCTCTAAGTCAATGAACTGACCAAAGGAATGCACTTTCTATTCTGTCTGGGGTAGACTACCTCACAAGGTATATGTACATGATTTATAGATTTACATAGTTTAGTCTAGATAGAAAATGATAAATAAAAGTAGAGTACAGTAATTAGAAAGAAAAAAAAAATCAATAAACAGTACTAACCATTTCCTGTAATTTATCCCGAAGTCGTGAGACAGTAAGTGTCCTGACACAGATGTCATTACCATCTGACACGGCTGATTGAATAACATATGTTCAAACTCATAGATTTTGTTATACTGTGAAAAGCCTTCTCTCTGAAACAAGTACAAGAAAACAGGGACATGTCAGTTATTCTTTGTGATCACTTAATGGCCTTATTCAAGAAATATAAAGTACTGATAATACTATACAAAACCACCTGAAATGTACATATGTATTTAAAATACCAATATACCAAACTGCTTACAAGAGTTAGCATACTGAGACAAAAGAGAAATCACCTTAATACTCTAACTAGTCTATCAAATAAACCTTTGCATGAAAGTCAATCGAGAACCTTTTTTCCTTCTTTAATTCCTATTAACATATCAAAATTTTAATCTCATTCATGTTGAAAATGTCTGCAGACAATGATATAAATTTTGTTCAAATAATCAAATTTGTTCGTAATTTAGAACAGCTGGACACATTGTGGAAAGAGAAAAAATAGATGGTCTCCATAATTTCCTTTTTTAAAATATGAAATCAATAGCTATCTTGCACAGGCTGTAAAAAAAGTGGGATTAAGTGGTACAAGTTTAGAAGAAGAGTCGATTGTTCTGGTCCATGGACAGTACCCCAACCACTTCCGCTATACCAAAGAATTGTGTGAGATGACATAATAAAAAAGGTTGATGGAGTTCACTTGACATGCAGAAAATGCACACAGAAATTGGCATCAAAATGTGTTTTACACAGGCACATGTTCATATAGGGTTTATGCCAGAAGTATTTCAATAGTTACACTCTTATAATACTTATTCCATTCGTGAACTTCATTTTCTTGCCATAAAACACCCGAAATACTTTTTTCTTTAACATGCCAGAGTTTTCATATGGCACTTGTTTACTTTTCTTCTTTTAGAAATAAAAATGGGGTGAAGTTGCTTCAGTCTGATGGCTTGCTTCAAACTTATTTTTGTGATTATTTCTCAGCTCACCTTCATGCTAGCCATTCATAGAAAGCTTCTAGAGTGATATTTGATCATGCCAGCCTACTTCTAGCGGCTCTAAGCGGTAACATTATCGTTACTGCCAACTAACCAATAAATAACAGTATTATTTTGCAGATTTATCATGTAAAATACCGGCAACCGCCCCAACACTTACCGCGAAAACCGATGAAAATCAAAATTATGTGTCAAAAAAATGCATTTTTTTACGGATTCATTCCTTATACATCAAATACAATAGTGGACAACGGAATGAAGCTGAAAATCTGATTTATTTCTTATCATTTGAACAAAGAAACCTGATAACCAATGCCTTACCCGATTAAATCGTCCCCTAGTTAGTACGTCCGCAATCGATTTTGCAGCATCATTCTTTTCCGCCACATTCAATACCTTTACCATGGTTGGTATACTAGCAAATAATCGTTTGAATGAGAAATACATAGGCAGATCAGATAACGAGCAGGTGTGACGATAACGATAACTTGCGTTTGTAACGAAATTTCTATTACGACCCTCAATATTTACATCCTTTCGGCGCCATTTTGAAAGGTCAAGGTCGTTGTCTACGTGCATGTTTATTCTGCGGATATTTCTGTGGATTTAATTTCGGTCCATTTATGCCAACTTGTATAAACTTGCACCCGTTGACCATTATCTCGTAACCATCGATAGAAAACAGGCAGCATTCATTTTCTTGATAGCTCCTTTATTGGTTTAACCTGACAGTCTGTTATCGATCTTCGAATGAACAACAAAAGTAACACCGGTAAAGTCCTACAGGACAGGATTCTGTTCAGGGACGAGAGTTCAAGAGTTAAACCGGGACTTGAAAAATTAGAGTTCAAGAGATAAGCCGGGACTTGGAAATTCAGAGTGTGGTGTTATTTAAGTACAAGAAAGGTCTTTATCAGAAAAGATTAAACTCTTCAGTAGTAAGTTTGATAATGGTCATCTCGATGTCTTGAATTATGAAAATCTTAGCGGACGATAGAATTTACTCCGCTTTTTTCAAACAGAAATCAGGGCATTCTATTATACACTGTCTTTTTTATGCTAAGCTGCACCATCAATAGATCGATTTTTTATTTTGAACCCATATCGAGCTGACTGTTTACATTACCATAGAATAGTTAAAATTCTTATTAATATTTCTATCGTCTTGAGATTAAATGATTAATAACATCACATCTCCACAAAGCAGAAGGTCTGTGCTATGATAAGTCTCATTTGATATTGATCATGGTCAGATGCACAAAAGTGCAGTCTAATCTTGGATTCAAAGGTTTCAAAGGGATTCTTCCCCGGTTTCGTTAAAACTTGGGATTGTTTGGAAAAGGGGTTAATATTCAAGACCTAACAGTGTAGCACAACAGTTTAACTGTACACAATGATCGAAATAATGATTGACTGAAGGACTGACAAGGGTTCCCTGTCCAGTGAGGGTTAATATAGCTGGGATTTGCTACAAATTACCTAGGTGTATCTATTAATAGATTCATTCATATGTGTTGCAGTGGTGTAGGAATAAGTGATTCTCTGCTTTGCACAGGTCACTTAATTTACATATAAGCAAAGATTTTGTACCTTATAAATTACATCTTGTTCAGTTTATTACTTTGTAAGACGACATGTTCAACTTGGGGTGGTAGAGATTTAGTGGGTTTTGTCAAAATTGTCATATATAACAGAATTAAGATTTCTACCAGAAAGAAGTATTTTCTGTGAGGCAGTATTTGGCAACTGTGGGGTTTTTTGTTTACTTTGAGTCTAGGTCAATTTTGATGCCTATAGAGACTAGCTTCGCTAGTCTAAAAATTGGCCGTTTTGATACCGGGCCGTTTCAGCATTTGGCCGGTTGGTACCGGGCCGCTTTGACCACTCTTCGGGGACGGGAGCCATAATTAGGATAATTGGGAACCAACCAAATGTTTATGTTTTCGATTTCATAACTCGTGATTACGCTACAGAAAAATGACCTCCAGATGGGTTGGTGTAAGGAATCGGCTGACACATTTTTATCAGTCACAGAGATGGTAACTTGAAATTATTTGGACTGTAATGGAAATATACTCTGCATCTATATGGCTCTTTCAAAGGGGAATGCATACCCCATCTCTTGAAAACTGAGTTGGACTCAAGTTTTTCAAACTTCCAGAGCCCAATTGACAGGGAAGGGGAAAAATGTTCTGGTCGTATATCCTAATTAGGATTCTAGATATTAATGTACTTTTGAATTTCATGCCAGAATTTGAAAGAGACCTGTGGAAGCATGTGGGCATTGTATTCGAAAAGATGTAGTTAACTCTCAAGTCCTATTTCATCTGGTGGTTTACCCATCTTATGCACACAGATTCTATAAACGACTGCAGAACAAGTATTCTATTGTTCAACCCTTTACCAGACGACAAGATTTTAACCTAGTCTAAATTGAAAGCATTTGCAGAAGCCAATTTCAACGTGGCTCAAATGATGCAATTTTTCTTTGATAGGACTGAAAACATTGTGGGAAAAGGAGAAAATGCTGGTTACCAGCATTTTCTTCTTTTCCCACAATATTTCCAAAAGACTTCATTCCCAGGGGCATTAAAAGGCATCATTGTTCGGTAAAGGGTTAAACATCAAAACTGCACCTTTTCACTCAGTGTAACTGTCCAGGTTTTTCATGCTTTGTGGAAAAAATCTGGTTGGTTGTTGTGGTCCCTTTATTGGGCATTCATATTATCAAATATATTGATACAAATGTTTTTTGTGTTCTTTTGTAAATTTATCTTCTTTTTAGGTTGTTTCATTTTTTTTGTGTGTAACAATTGCCTCATGGACAGAGAGAGAACAAAGTGGATGCAAAGAGTAGCTTATAGACACATCCAGGAACGCTTTACAGAGTTGCACTTTGAACCTGTACTGGAATGTACCTCACTACCATAACTCTTTACCAACTGACAAAATTTGAGACTAGTCCAAATTGAAAGCATTTGCAGACGACAAAATAGATGTGACTCAAAAATTGAAATTTGATTTAGGAAGGGCAGAAAACATTGTGGGAAAAGGAGAAAATGCTGGTTACCAGCAATTTCTCCTTTTTCCACAATATTTTCAAAAGCTTTCTTCCACTGGGTCATTAAAAGTCAGGATTGTGTGGTAAAGGGTTAACACACTCCACAAAAATACATTCATTTGCAGACAAAAATTACACTTAAAACCTTTGAAATACATCACATTGCACTTTTTCGCAATTTCTAATTGTGCGAGAAAATTATGGTTTTTGTGTCTGAAACATTAGAAAACATTGTGGAAATGGAGAAAATGCTGGTTACCAACATTTTCTGATTTTCCAGCAATGTTTTCATAAGCAGTATTCTTCAGGGTTGTTAAAACTTACAACTATTTAGTACAGGGTTCAAGCTGTTTGTAAATGGTAATTGACTTTCTCAGTCGTAACAACTTACCAAAGCATTACAATTTCAAGTGTAGTTTTGTCATTATATTTTTTGAAATAGCAGACAGTGCAGATTAAAGATCAGACTGCACATTCTGCACTGTCTGTTTTTGATCTACAGTGTCTTCAATAGGTGGTATGATCTTGATGAGCACTGTCTACATAAACAACTAGGGATATACGGTGTATAGCGCTCCAAGGTACATATATAAGTTACTAAAAGATAGAATTATGGAATCAACCAAATTGAAAGCATTTGCAGATGACAAATAAAGCTTAAGTGATAATTTCTGTCTTTCTCAGATTAGGTAGAAAATGTGGAAAAGGAAGAAAATGCTAGTTACCAGCATTTTCTCTTTTTCTCACATTTTTTTCAAAAGCTGCCTTCTTCATGGTTGTTAAAACTTTGGATTGTGTGGTAAAGATTTAAACACTGTACATTATGTATTGCAACAAATAATCAAAAATAATTTTTCTCATTTCTGAAATTCATCTTCAGGTGTACTGCTGCATTACATACACAGAATATTGTCAGAACTCAAAAGGATGAAAAACGACTGAAAAAAGTGGAGACATTTGACTACTTTTCACAATTAAAAGAATTTGACAGTAGAAACACTTTTATATCAAAAAGCTTTAGTAAAAGATGGAAATATGAAGAAATTATCCTTGTGATCTGTGTTAGTTCTGCTTTCATCTATTTCTTTATACTGAGAGAGGAAAACAAGACAGATGAAATATTGTCACAACCCTTGTATACAACGATACCTAAACTGGAGTTGATGGAATTAGGTTCAAAAATTACTCAACTGAAAAAGGAGGGAAAAGACTACTCTGCTGAGCTAGCCAGACTTCAAGAATTAAAACAGAAACTTACAGAGAAAGAAGAAGAACAGGAAAAGAAATAGGCAGAAACCATCACAAACAAAAATATTTATGACTTATAATTTAATACAATATTTTCTAAATAATTACCTCATGAAACAAACTTGCAGCTACTGGCTGTTAAAAAAACCTCTGCAAGATAGAGATCATTCTGAATTACGATGAATACATACGTACAAATGATATCATTACGGCAAACACATAAATTCCTTGTTCTGAGCAATTTCCTCTTATGCCAAAATGTTTTCAAAAGTGGTCTGTAGCAAGACACAAAGAGTCATCTGCAATATGGGATTAGCTTATAATGTTTCTTTTTCTGCTATGCAATCAACAAAGAAGTCATTCTTCCTGTATTAAACCCTTTACCACACAATCCTGAGTCTTAACGACCCTGTGAAATAAGCCTTTCAAAAACGTTGTGGGAAAAGGAGAAAATGCAGGTCACCAACATTTTCTCCTTTTCCCACAAAGTTTTCTACCCTTTCGTAACAAATTTAAATTTTTACCGTCATGTTTATTGTGTTATCTGCAAATGTTTTCAATTTGGACCCATCTAAAATTTTATTGTTTGGAAAGGGTTTAGACTGAGCCCTCACCCTTTACGAAACAATCCCACATTTTCACGACCTAAAGCAAAAAGGTATCGAAAATATTGACGGAAGTGGAGAAAACAATGGTAACCAACCTAGCCACAATGTTTTCAACCTCTTCCAAGCCAAACCTCATCATTTTGGTGATATTTATTTGTCATCTGCAAATTCTTCAGTTTGGACCTGTCAAAAATTTCGTCAAATCATGGTAAAGGGTGAAAGACAGGAGAAGCCTGGCTTGTTAGCTGTTGAAGGTTTGGGCACTTTCTTTGAATGTTATACAAAGCTAAAGGAAGACAACCTTTTTAGATTATGCATTGTAGTACATATCAATCCTTTACTGAACAACTCTGTGTTTTTAACTACTCTGGAGAGGAAGATTTTTGAAAACATTGCTGGAAAAGGAGAAAATACTGGTGTAATGTAGATTAAGATAAAACTGCACAAAACATGCCTTAGTCAGATATTGGATATACGCTGCTTTGTGACGTAATTATTAATAAATACTCTTAAAAATGTAATGTTCCAGTCTTCCTTACTGCATAGATCCATTTGATTGTTTTACACTCTAAGGGTAAATCAGTGTGAGAAAAGTAGGCATTTATTCTCTATAATCATGTTTGTCTGTTTATCATATTTTGTGAATGGAATCTCAATTAAATGAGAACTCAGGATGATTTATGCAGAGGAGTGGATCAACCTTTGGACAATGTTTAGATTAACACTTTGTCAAACAATCCCATATTTTAACAAATCTGGGGAAAAACCAGTATTTTCTCCTTTTCTAACAATGTCTCTATTTCTCAAAGGCAAATCCCGTCACTTGAGTCACAGTTATTTTGTCGTCTGTCATTGCCTTGAAATTGGAGGAGTCTAGAATTATGTTGGGTAAAGAGTTCCTAGATTTTCATAGGAATATTGACAGTTAATGGGAATTGTATGGCTGTAACTAAAAGGCCTAAGAGGCTAAGCATAAGTTTTGTTGTTTTAATACACACAGTTTCTGATGAACAATGTAGACCAGACTCAGACTACACAGGACATATAGCCTGATCTTGGATCTACAGTTTGTTAATGTGTGAAATATTCAGGCATAAGCACCCTTAAAACTGCAATACATGTACATTGGTTGTTTGTATTTATTTAGTACTACAAGGGTTTACTCTTTACCAAATGACCAAATTTTGTCAAAATTGAAAGTTTTTGCAGACAACGAATGAAAAATGGCTGAAATGATGGAATTTTTCTATAATATGGCGGAAAACTTGAGGGTCACATTTCAATTGTCTTCTTCCGTGGTGCAGTCATTTTGACAAAGAAAAAGACAATGAAACATTGTGATAAAATTCAAAAGTAGTGTTTTTTGATAGTTCAAAAAAGAGATATGTTAAAGATGAATTGAAAATAAGGAATTACATGTATGGGGACTGGTAGATCTAGTCAGAAAGTGGATTATCTATCGGTGTCAAAAGGAGATAAAAATTAAAAGATGATTCACACTTTTTTCAAATACTGTGTTGGTTTTATAATTGAACTAGCTCTACAGATTTATATGTTTGGAGGAAAATTAAATAGAATCACAAGTAACTTATTTCATGCTTTTTGGTAGTCTATCTTCAAATAATGGTGGAGTATGGGTTTATAATTTCACCTTTTCGACCAGTTAAATTACCGATTGATAAACTCACCGGTTCGGAAATACTGAGAGCTCCCCTGTACTTCACAAGTCCCAACAAAAAAGGGGTTAGAAGCATGAAATAAGTAGAATACTTGGCTTTTTTTTTTTTCATTGAAAGATAGAAATTTATTTCATCTTGTGACATCATACAGTAACATTTTCACTCATGGCCATGCCAATCACAAAAATATTACCAAAGATGTTCACTTGATGAAAGAAGTTTCCATCTTCCACCGAAACACCACCCCCCCCCCCCCCCAAATATCCTCTATATATTTTACTCTTCACAAAAAGTCAAAAGTTTGGCCTTATTCTTACCAAAAGCATTTGCTGAGGACGAATTAAATGTGGCTGAAATTTTGGGCTTTTTCTTTGAAAGAGTAGAAAACATTATGGGAAAAGGAGAAAATACTGATTCCCAGCATTTTCTCCTTTTCCCACAATGATTTCAAAAGATCTCCTTCTCAAGGTCATTAAAACTCATGACTGTTTAGTATAGGGTTAAAATCTTACAATGTTTGGCTCAGTTTTAGTCTCTTTTAGGGACATTGTAGAAAGAGATCAAACTGCAGAGAAACAGCTTATGAGAAGTATTTCACCTTCTTTCCTCTGTGTTTTGAAAAGCTGACTGATGCAGTAATTTTTTAGCATCATTGAGTAAACTTTTCTTTTCATTTAACCCTTTACCACACAATCCAGATTTTTAATGACCCTGAGAAAGAAGCCTTTTGAAAACATTGTGGGAAAAGGAGAAAATGCTGGTAACCAGCATTTTCTCCTTTTCCCACAATGTTTTTCACTCTTCCAAAAACAAATTTCAATTTCTGATTGACATTTAGTTTGTCGCCTACAATAGCTTTCAATCTGGGTCAGTCAAAAATTTTGTCGTTTGGGAAAGAGTTAAACAAGGTTGGTGTCATCTTTCCAAATGGCTTTTGAAAAAATAGTGACAAACAGAGATATTGCTCATGTAGATCAATTTTCTTTCTGCTACAATGTTTTCACGGTTCTCTGTAGATCAAGATCATGGCTTACGACAATATCAGAACCATTATTTATCACAAATGGTTACAAAAATGGCCCTGAAAACATGTGCTAATACATGTTGACATGAGGGTAAAAGAAAAAGAACTAACATATCTCGGATAGACAGCTGAAGGCCAGTGAGGTAATGTCATGGCTCATTGTCCACCTTGTGTGTCACTGTGTCTTTCTGTGAGTTGACTTTCAAACAGATTCTTCTCTGTCCCTGAATCAGACCTCACAAAAAGTATTCTGCCATTTTCCTCTTCAGAATTGTCCAGTGTTTTGACTCCTCAAAGAAGTGAAGATGCTATGGCAACAAAATATGAAGCAATAATAAAAAATAGATATCTGCCAGCTGCGTAGCCAAGAATGTAGTAAGATGAAGCCCAGTTTTTTCTAAATTTTTTTTTGTCT
This sequence comes from Tridacna gigas, assembly GCA_945859785.2. Taxonomy (NCBI): domain Eukaryota; kingdom Metazoa; phylum Mollusca; class Bivalvia; order Cardiida; family Cardiidae; genus Tridacna; species Tridacna gigas. Next base: position 40,599,143 of record OX244030.2, on the reverse strand, counting down.
CTTTTTTTTTTCTTTCTTTCTTTCATCGTTTTTTCCTCTTGCAAAATAGATGTAAGCACCTTAAGAGGTAAGCACTACTTCGTCGACTGTTTGACAATGTAAATCAAGATCAGACTGCATTTTGTGGAAATGTAGATCAAAATCGGACTGCACATTCTGTGCAGTCTGATCTTTGATCCACATTGTCTGCTATTTAGTTTTTTGTGGTAAAAGCAATTTTGAAATTGAGATGATTTGGCCTCCTTATTGAGAAAGCACATTTCGTTTATTTGATGGTTAGTGTTGAAGCCTTGGCTTCTGCCTGGCTACGTGTCTGTTTGCATGCATGTTCCTCAAGCAGAGCTTTTTATATTTCTAGATGGTTTCTGATTCTGAGTATTTAAAATCATGGCTGCTATTGGTGTCTCGTTTTCTCTTTATAACTAATAGTGCAATTTTTCAATACATTGTTTTAAAAATAGAGTTTCTTTCCGATGTTCATCGATATTTGGTGTAAACGACCCTTAACTCTTTACCAGACGACAAAATTTTGGACTGGACCAAATTCAAGGCATTTGCAGACGACATATGCAGCTTAAATGATGAATACTGTCTTTGAGTATTTTCTCCTTTCCCCACAATTGTTTTCAAAAGCCATACCTTTCAGGGCTGATAAAACTCGGCACTGTGTGAGAAAAAGCTATGTATCTTCATTGATGGCATTTCGAACTCTGTAGAAACTAGGCCATGTTGGTGGATAGTATATTCCTGATTTGGCCGTTTGTTTCTAATATAATATCAACTTTAAATAGATGACCATCTTATTTCTCATTTAAGGTATGCATTGATAACACGCTAAATATGCATTTGTGTTATTTCTCATTTAATGTATGCTTTGATTATACGCTAAATATGCATGTCTCACTCTCCATGTCTTATAACTCGCGTACTTTATTAACGAGTTGAGTGCCAAAGAGACACCACTTTTGTACACGGGTAGATAAAATATTGGCACCTTGATTCAGGATGATGAAAATATCGATTTTAAATGATTTGAAACGATAAGAATAAAAAAAAATCAGGGATATTAGGTGAAGCTCGCTACTTATTATGTGTTTTGTCCCTTTGTAACAAAACGTATCAGTGAAAAAGTTTCTTGGAGGTATAGAGTTTATGACAAGATTCTATATACGCAGGCCTTTCTCCAAATGTTAAATTTTAAATGCATCAATGTTCATCTGGGTCATGTTTAAAAAAGACTGTGTCCCAACAGAATACATGATTGTCCGACGAAAGTTAACCCTTTACCACATGACAAAATTTTAGACCTGTCCAAATTCAAAGCAAATGCAGACGCCAAATTAAATGCGGCAAAAATTGTGGAAGTTGTCTTTGATAGGGTAGAAAACATTGTGGGAAACGGAGAAAATCTGGTTACCAGCATTTTCTCCTTTTCCCACAATGTCTACTACATAAGTCTTGTTTCTCAAGGTCGTCAAAAGTCGGCATTGTTTGAAAAGGATTAAACTAAAAAGAAACAAAATAAATAAGAGAGTTTGTTCCTTTTCAACAGTACATGTATTTCATCATGTCATGTAAGCCAGTGAACATATCCTGCAGTATTTAAAATTCAAAGTCACGGGCTGCTTCAGTTTGCATTAAAAGATCGACCTATAGCCAGCGGTGATAGAGAGCCACGAACGTAGTCTGTAATAGAGCATACCAGTAATCGCAGTTTTCACCAACGAAATTATATTGCTAGCAGATCAAATATACAAACATGTCAAAAAGCCTGTTTATCACATAATGAAATATTTTATTAAACACCTGTTTAATATATACTCGTAAATAAGAATTGAATGTTACAATTACCTATTCCTTCATTTGATTATTTTCGTTCAATGCAGCATTCTTTTAAAATAAAGACTTTCTTCAAGTCCTGAAAATATAGATGTACATTTTAAGTGCATCATCAGTTAGCATTGTCTATATTCCTGGCAAACAAAAGCTAGTTCTGCTATTTTCACGATATACAATACTTGTTAAATATGTCGACCACAACGCAGAGAAACCAAAAATCTTAAGTCTACCGACCGACAAAACTCTAGCCTCTTCCAAATTGAAAGCATTTGCAGACGATTGATTCAGTTTGACCCAAATTGTTAGAATTGACTGTAAAAGGGAAGAAAACAGCGTGGGATAAGAAGAAAAAAATGTTTATCTAAATTTTCTCCTCTTCTCACAATGTTTTCAAAATCCATCTTCTTCAGGGTCGTTAAGCATCGGGATTGCTTGATAAAGGGTTAAAGTGCAAGGAAGGAACGAAAGATTCAATGACATAAATGAATGTCTTACAAGTTAAGCCAACGTCAGATATTTTATTTGTGATTCACATATTTTAGTCTTGATTTCATGGCGACTGATTTGAACATTTTTTTTTGGAACGTAATCATCAACACTTTTTGCATGATAAGATTTTGTAAACTATTTTAACTGTACACTGACTTTGAATTTTCCGTTAGTGGCATTAAACTTCTTAGTATGGCTGGACCTAAGACCTTACTCAAAGCCGTTACGTCCGGTAGAACAAGACAAGTTCGTCTGTTACTGGATCTTGGTGCGTCAACAGAAGATGTTGATGAATGTGGACAGACTCCTCTTATTCGCGCAGTGTTTGTTGCCAATGATAGAAATCGAGACAAAATGATTAAAATGTTACTGAAGAAAGGCAGTGTAGTTAGTAAGACTGATGTCGTGGGACGCAGCGCCCTCTCCTGGGCTTGTATGTATGGAAGAGATAAAGATGTTGCAACGTTGCTGGAATACGCCGATCTTGATATCGACTTGAATAAAGTTGATATAAATGGACAAACTGCTTTATTTCATGCGGTATCGTCTGGAAACGCGGCGACTGTGAAACTGTTAGTGAACGCTCTTCAAAAATACGATTTGTCCGTAGATATACCGGACTCGTCGGGGGTGAGCCCACTCATGCATGCTAATCGCCTTGGTTATGATATCTGTGCAAGTATTTTGATCCATGAAGGAAATGCAAAAGTGGGGCTAAGCCATAATAACTCCGACAAATCTACTCGGGTGGAGAAATGGGCAATAACGAGTTTGCGTGAAAGATCCAGGGCTAAAAAGTCACAATTTCCACCTATAGCCAGCAAAGTTGAAGATACAATACTCAAATCAAAACTTAGACGAAGATGTCGACTAGGGAAGGTTTCACCATATCTCAATTTCGATAGTGACTCGTCAGTAGACGAAGAAAAGGAGAAAAGTGTACTTCTTCAAAATCCGAGTAATTTCAGTGAAAATTCAAGTCCACGGGTCAATGCAAAAGTTCGAAACTGTCTACAGAATATTCCCCCGTGTAACATACCACCCTCGATTCTCAGATCACCTACTTTGAGTTCCTTGTGCAACGTTTCAAGCGACAACGACTCGGAAGTCGATTCTGTGGCGAGTACCATAACTGATGGCCGAACCGTTAGGGACACCATAGATTTACCTTCCATGTACGAGTTTTATCAAGAGCAAATAACTTCTTCATTTCGTCACCCGGCTAAAAAAGCACCAGAGAAGCTGCCAGAGCCGATTGCTGACTACATTGATGAGGAGTATGCAACGGAAAATGATAGCAGCAAGAAAGAAAAAGGTTAGTTGTAAACGCTCTTTTCAAGCGGCGAAGCTTCAACAGCTTCTTCATGCTTATGATAAAATTGTCAGTCTATCATTGTCTCGTATTTATAGCAGTTACTGGTAGGTTAATGCCTATTCAGCTCTTTTTACACGACTGTTCCCACATATGAGTAACTCTTTTTCTACCATCTAAATGGATTCGCCTTTTCACGGGGTCTAAAAGTATATTTTTCGTTACATTTGGAACAGACTTTGGTTAAAAATTGGCATCAGGTAGCAGACGGTGTAGATCAAAGATCAGACTGCACGTTTTGTGCAGTCTGATCTTTATCTACGCCGTCCGCAAAGCTATCCAAGTCGACATCAGCAGCGACAGTGTTAAACACTGCCACCCAGCGTTTAGAGTGAAGTGTTTCTTTAACTTGAATAAATGAATAAGGCCGGCTCAACCGGGGAATTAAATACTAACTCTTGCATGCATGTTTTGAGTCTTGCATGAGCTCACATTTGAATACATATTAAAAGAAAAAAGAAATTCAAATCATGTTTACAGTCTGTTTCAATTCAGGATTGATCATCCATATTTTACAAGGTATTTTTAGAACAGGGCTGCTGCAAGAATAGGTTTCAGGGTACGAATGTTGTGTAGAGACATTCACAGTGAATAAATACAAAGCTGTGTAAAGCGAGGCGTCATTGACGATGCAAGAGTTCAAAGTGAAAAGGAAAAAAAAGGCTATTCACTGGCTTCAATAACTGCCTTTTTCATTCTTCAAAGATTTCAAAAAGATATGAACTTGCACATGAGAGTTATAAGAAGTCTTTTAAAGATATCACATGCCTCCACAGACAGTTTCCGGAATTATTAAAACTAACGATAATCACACTTTACTAAACAATCCTGTAATTTAACAGCCCTGATGAAGAAAGCATTTTAAAACGCTATGGAAAATGGAGAAAATGCTGGTAAGTTGGTAACCAGTATTTTTTCCCCTTTTAATACATGCTTCACCTCTTTGACAGGTAGCCAACCATCATTCGAAACATATTTAATTTGTCCACCACAACTTCTTTCAAATTGGACCAGATATTGTCGTTTGGCAGAGTGAAAAGACACTTTGGCATATAAGAATAACGAAAGTTAATTTAAATAGAACATACTTTTCTCTGTAACGCAATAAGAGTTTGGTTGTTGTTTTATTTGTTACCAGTGATTTTCTTTTGCATTACTTTTTGTTTCTAAAAATAAGGCTACATATATTAGAGTAAGTTTCGTTTTCTTTCTTTGCTTGACTGATATCATGCATTGCGGAGATACATTAAGCCCCTTTTACCAGAGCATGACTCAATTCTATTTTGACAACTCATTTTTCTACCTGGGACTGGGACCTTGACTGTAACATACAGTATTGTCAGGCTCATAACAATATCCATACCTTTAAATGGTGTGATTTGAATTAGACTACATTTCGACTCCCGATCTGCTTACATCTGGAGGCTAGTTTACCTCGTTACCAAAGGACAGAATTTTAGACTAAACAAAACGGAAAGCAATTGCAGATGGCGTATTGAATGTGATTCAAGTGGTGGAATATTTCTTTAAAAGAGGAGAAAACATTGCTGGAAAAGAAGAAAATACTAGTAAGCACCATTTTCTCCCTATCCTACAGTATTCTCATAAGCCTCTTTCATCTTGGTTGTTAAAACTCAGGACTGTGTGGTAAGAGGTTAATGGTGTGTTTGTCTTTGACGTTAACCCATACGTACTCGTCTAATTATGGTGTATGTCAGAGCATGCGGAGAAGTAACATAGGCTGGTATCTTGTATTTCAGTTGCAAACGACAAGGAGTTAAAGAAGTGGTCCAAGTTAAAGAAAAATATCAGACTGACAGGCCTCGCAAAGTTCAACAAATCAAAACAGGCCGGTAAGCTAGAACAGAACCCAAGAAATAACGGGACAGCACAAGGCACCGGTATGAACATTATTGCCTCATTACCAGATATCTACCTAGAGAGAAAAGTTAATCTCGTACAAAGTAAGGACTGAGAATTTTCAAAAACTTTTCATCGTTATTGTAATTAATCCCAACATGTTAACTCCGATCCTGTTAAATAAGTTGAATATCTTCAAGTCGATAATAAAAAACCCAACTGTTGCTGTCTCAGAGTTAATTTTAGGGGAGAAATATCTCCTTATCGGACAGTATAGATCCAAGATCAGACTGCAAGTTCTGTACAGTAAGATCTCGATCTACACTGTCCGCAAAAGGTCAGTGAGTCGCGCTTAACACCCCAAGAGTTAAACAAGGCTGCAAAGCTTGGCTTTAAATACTGCATTCTGCTCGAGACGCACTAAGGAACAGAAGAAATTGTATTCGTCAAAGATTAATTGATTCGCGTTCACGATCTCAAGCAAATACTGTGTAGTAACTGTGATCATACATTTTGTAAGGTCTTTGGCCGAATTAAAATAGTTCATTTTATTTTAAAAGCTTGCGGTATTCATGGACTCTAAGAGGCTACAAAAGATGCTCATATTAGTCTTTGCTAGTAAACTTTTACGGGCCAAACTTGTTTCCTTTTCATCATAATTTTATCGTTAACTTGATCACAATTTGGAGTGCAAGATTTCGAATGCGTCTTCGTAAAATACAGACAACGAGTACTTGTGAAGGTAAATACGAGTTCATTAATATATGTGAAAGCATTGTAGCCAACAGAGAAATGTTTTGCTACGAGCAATTTTTCTTTGAACACGGTGTTTTCAAATTTGGTAAGCTGCATGTCTAAAGAAGTCGTTTGCCGTGTACTGTAAATTAATTGGCACTCTACAGACTGATGATGGTGTCTGGGGAAATGAAAGAGTATGGAGCCCTCTAGGTGTCATGCGTCACACATCTTTTATTTCATTATAACGAAATACTTATTCGATAAAAATCCAATTTTAATTTGTAGTATACACGAAATCCTATTTCGAGTAAACGAAATGACAATTTGTTATCACAAAATAGTCGTTCGGTAAAGTGAAAATTTCGTTTTACGAAACGATATTACGTTTCACAAAAAAAAAAAGATTTCAATAAAACGAAATAATATTCCGTGTGCATTCGATTCATTGCAAACGAAAACTAACGAGTGTTCCGAACATACCTATCTCGCTTTCTTGAAGTAATATTTCGACAAGTTGGCTTCTTTAAAAAGGAAGCCAGGAGAGGTCGGCATCAATGTTTTCAAATAGTTTTTTGGCTTTTAATTTCAATATATTTTGGTAGATGTAAACAAACAAGTTGGGCATTAAATGAATGAGAGAAAAAAATGTTTTTTTTTTAATTTCGCTGGTGTAAAGGCACAAAACAGTACATATTCCACATTGTTATAATGTTCTAGGAACAAGAGGCCTATAAGGGCTAAAAACAGCTCAACTGGCATTTAAATACATGCTCTATTTTCAGTTTACAGAGTTGTGGAGGTATAATGAAATTGAGAGCTGATATGAGCAAAACTAACTGTTTCCAAAAATACATGCGGTAAGCTCTTGACAAGCTCAAAATGCATTTTTTTTTTAAATTTAAGTGCAAGGAATTTCTGACCCAATAATCTGACGGTTTGCAAAAGAATGCAGCTCTCTTGAATCTATAAACTGTGTGGGTTTTTTGAAGACTGAAAGTAAAATGAAGATGTTCACAAGCTAAAAAAAATGTTTTTTCTTCAATCAAGACCATGTAATTTGTGACTCCATGACCCGATTTTGCTTAACTTTGAAAGGAACCAAGCTCTCATAAATATCTAACAACACGAGTTTGGTAAAGATTTGAAGAAATTGTAGGCCATATGCTATTATCATGCTCAGAAATGCATCTTCTTTTTTTAAAATTCAAGGACAAAAAACTCAAGAAGATGATCCAATTTGGCTCATTTTCAAAAGGAACAAACCTCTAATAAATGTATGAAATATGTGCTCAGGTAAGCCAAAATATTTTTAGAAAGGAGAAATCGTTCAATTGAAATTTTATACAATTTGCTAATTCCACTAAATATGCAAGAATCTTACCTGATGACAACAAATAAAGGTGGCCTGTACATAATACTTATACCAGACATGTTAAAAAAAAAATGTAACTTTTTTTAATCTTTTCACAAACAGCAATTTTGGACTTTCCCAAACAGAAAAAGCATGCAGACGACAATTCAAACTTTGTGGAAGATGGTGCTTTGATGTGATAGAAACCATTGTGACAAAAGGAGAAACTGCAGTAACTAGCAGCTTCTCCTCTTCCAACAATATTTTTTAAAAGTTGTCTGCTGCAGACATGTAAAATGAAGAAGTTGTTTATCTAAACGTTAAAAATTTAAGAAAGAGGATAACCGAGCCACGCTCTGAGAAGAGGGCGTTTAATGCATCTGCAAAAGTATCGGCCCATGTCAGCCTGCACAATCCCCCCCAAAACCAAAGGATCATGGACTCTTTTGAGGTGTGCGGTACGTAGGGCGAAGTGGGACGACTCTTTTTGCGCTCATAAGTTAATTTTCGCTGGATTCTCGCAATCCCGCATCCTAAAAGCAACTCTGTGTGTTATTTCATCAAATCTATATCACCATAAATCCATAGAATTTTTGTATAAAACTTAGAAAAATGTAAGAGTCTAGTCAGTTTTGAAAAATAAAACTTGAAAACATACTGATCTATTTATATACATATTTATATCTATTTGTGGGGTACGAGTTCTCCAGAGAACTCGTGCTCTCGAGATTAGGGTACGAGCTCTCCAGGGTACGAGTTCTTCTGATGTGGTGCCAAGTCACGTGATCTTTTCTCGCGGTGTTCTTTTTCTTTTTTTAAACGAAAATTTTCTTTTTGCTTAGATTTATCTGTTTAATGAAAATTACAGTTATTGGTGAGGCCATTTACAATCAATATAGTATAATAAATCTTTTTGGAAATCCGTCATATTAAAGAAAAAAACACGTTTATTTCGTATTTCAGTTTTTTGATTTCGGTTTATTTATAAAACCATGACGAAATAGACTGTGTATCAGAACAATTTCGCAAAAACAAATGGATTTAGTTAGCGATTTCTGTGTCAGTCTGCCTTTTAAACTCACCACTGTTGGAGAGGTCTGATGACCTCTCCAATAAAAACGAACTAGAATAATGATAATAACGTTGAAAATAGCGTTTCGTTAAAACGAATATTCCATTTTCACGAATTAAGATTTTGTTATGAAAAAATCGCTATTTCGTTTTATCGAATTAATATTCTGTTATAACGAAGTAAGAAAATGCGTGGCACATGACACCTACGGGGCAACATAAAATCAGAGCGCAATTACAATTTTGCATAGTTTATATATGATATTGAAATGAACCATGCTCTGGCAAAAGCGGGCTTAATGCATCGTACCAAGCAAGACATCACATAATTAGAGCTCCATAAAATCCATTATGTCCAATAATCGCGTGTATCATGAGGTAGACAGGTCCTTTGACATACTGAAAATTGACCAATAGCGAAAACTTTCGGCAAAGGTCAGCATGCGCAGGCTGACCTGGGTAGATACTTTTCGCAGGTGCATTAAGCCCCCTTTTCACAGAGCATGGTTCAAATATTTTTTACTATACTGTTCGTGTAAATTCTTCTCACTAGTTATTTATTTGAAATATTCTACATATATGTGTATGTGTGTGCGTTTTTTATGACTACTTATTATAATTATAGAATACTTGCTTTTTTCGGTGAAAGATCGAAATGTATTTCATCGAGTGAACGTCATCGGCAATATTTTCACGCGTGGCGTTTTCAACATTATTTCAATTACATCGCGGTGGCCAGTGCACCTATCCATGCTTACTTTGAGTGTCTTTTACCAGTGCTTCGCATCAGTATTCTGTCCAAGCCACTGACTGTTTTCCAATATAACCGTCGTCGAAACATTGATCAGCCTGTGAGTGAGAGAGGAATGAACAAGCCCAAGTCTGAAGTGAAATATCTTGAGTTATGATAGAGAATATCAGATCAGCTAGAAATTGTCAAGCAGCCTACGACTCAGATGACAGGTAAATGGCCGACCCGACGCTTTCTTCGAAAACAGCCGAGCTAAAGTACGGCACCATATTATCTTTTGTGTTCTACTGTATGGCAAAATTTCGAAAGTCTTCTGCAGATTATAATCTATCAACTCTTTAACTGCTATGTGCGACACTAAAAGCCGCTGGCGAACAGTGTACATCATGATCTGACTGCACATAACGTACAATCCGATCTTGACCTGCAAAGTCCACGCCTGAACTTAATCTACATCGTCCGCTTTTTCAGTCTAAATACTCAAGGAAAAATGAATAAAAAAACTCACACTCATACTGTCGATTTAATAGATCATAAAACAACAATCAGTGGCATATTATAGCAATACGGCGATTTGGATCTAAACAGCGACTTTTATCAAGTATAGACTCAAAAGGATAAAATGACTAAACTCGGAATTTCCGTGCCTAATACCTGGAAAAAAATCTACAATGCGAATGTTCGTTCTCAATATTAATTTTCGTAGGTTAGAATAATGTTTCGAACAGCTTTCAAAATTATTCCAGTCAAGTATTGTTAACAAAATTGTGATTATGCATCGGTTTTACAGAGCCCTGTAGATGTTTTAAATGTGTCACACATTTTCTCAATTCGTTATAATGACATCAGCTGCTTACCAGCATTTTCTCCTTTTCCCACAATGCTTTCGAGGGCCTCCTTTCTCAGGTATAAATCGGGACTGTCTGGTAAAGGGATTTAAAACAATATGTGACACAACAAAACGACAATGATAGATCTATCATTGTTTGTCATAACTGACCCTGATTTATCACAGTCATGCTAATGATATGTTTTATATCTGTTACACTTTATATAAACTGTTACATGTAAATAAAGAAATGTTTATACTAATAAAAACATTAAGTAAATAGTGTGTCATATATGATTCAATATACAGAAACATAACATACAATGTTATGTTTTATAAAAAAAAAAAAGCGCACTATTGATAAAACATATTGTACAATATAATACTGTTGACAATCAGGGAATTGATACACATTATTTGGGGGGAAAAACGTCTCATATCAAAAACTATAGAAAGGAAGCCCTCAAAAATGCTTACTTATCTCTTTACCAAACAATAAATGCTCAACTCTGCCAAAATGAAAGTATTTGCAGATGACAAAGTTAACACATGCATCAAAGTTCTTTGACAGGGTAGAATGCATCAAGTTCTTTGTCAGGGTAGAAAACGTGGGAAAAAAGAAAATGCTAGTTACCAGTATAATTTTTCTCTTTTTCTCACAAGCCTTCTCCTTCAGGGTCGTTAAACCTCTCGATTGTGTGGTAAAGGTTTAAATAAGCTATTCACAAACTGCACTTGTAAATTAATGAAATGCAATAGTATTTTTCATTAAATGCTTATTTTTATCACAGATAATTTGATATGTAAATAACAAGATTGTTGAAAGTCAAACTTGTACATTTTATATAAAACACACTCAAACACCATTCAAGTGGCAGGCAAATATAAATCATTTAAACTTACGTAACAATACACAAAAACTTGGTTTAAAATGTTGTCTCTGTTGACAAAACAAAATATTTTTAATCCTTACCCAGACTTCCTGTTGAATCAGCATTTCCCATTTCATTTTGGACAAAATTCTCATTGGCTGCATCTTTTTTATCAACGGCAGAATGATGTGTTGCAACCTCATGAATTATTGCATAAAAGAACCCTTGATGTCTGTGATTCTATTTTGATTCACTATGGTTGTTTCAATTAACCAACATCAGTAATGGTCACTATCAACACAAGATTTGGTGGATGGTATGGAAGATGTTGTCACAGTTAACTCTTAACCCTTTACTACACAGTCACAGATTTTCATTACCCTGAACACTAAGGCTTTTGGCAACATTGTGGGAAAATGAGAAAATGTTGGTAAGCAGCATTTTCTCCTTTTCCAACAATGTTTTCTACAACTTGTAAAATCCATTCTTTATGCCACATTTAATTTTTTTTCAATTTTGGTGGAGTCTAACATTTTGTTGTGTGGTAAAGGGCTAACTCTTAAACAGCTAAATAAATCATATGAAACTTTCAAGGCAAGAAGACAAGTACTGCAATATTAAAGTTTTTCTTCTCTCAAAATATTGCAGAGTGTTGATACAAGATTAGACAGTACAATCTTTGCAATCTGATCTTGATCTTCACAGTTCATAAAAGTACCCGGAGTTCCACTTAGCAGCCAAAGCGTTAAACTTTATACACTTAACAGAGAAAAAATATCAGCTTGAGATTAAGGTTTTGGAATACCCAACCCACAGATGAGAATTTTACTGACATGCTGATATAGACTATTCATTTCAGGATGTATATGTAATGATATAAATATACGCCCCAAATATTGATAGAACATGATGATCTCTTTTCAAAGGTTCGAGAAAAACTTTCAGATATTCTAAAATCCTTATTTTTATATCTTGTGCTGTGCTTGTTAGTTCACTTCATCTAAAACAATTCACTGCGTCCCTTGATTTCTCTATTTGTACCACAACTTTTGATTCTGTAATAAAACACAAACAGCGAATGATGCTAGAAGGAAGAAGTCCTTGAAACAATCAGGTCTGTTAATCTCACGCTGTCACTGCTGGTGTGTATCTTGGAGTGATTCCGCGGGGTGTACCACGGGATTCCATAGACCTCCGGTTTGTAGGGGACATAAGGCGGACTTGTGTGGCCAAGGATTCCAGTACTTTTAATGCTTTTCTTGATTCTCTGAAATTTGGACCAAAAAAACTTTGCTTAAGTGTTTACCAAACAAGAAAAATTTAGACCTGTCTGAACTGAAAGCTTGCAGATAACAAATCAAATGTGGCTTAAATAATGGAATTTGTACTTGAAAGTGAAGAAAACATGGTTTGAAAAGGAGAAAATGAAGGTAAAGCAGCATTTTATTCTTTTCCCACCATGTTTCCAAAAGCCTTCTTTCTCACAGTTCTTAAAACACTGCATTGTTTGGAAAGAGTTAACACTTATAATTTCAAACATAATTTTATCTGCTTTGAAGCATAAAGGTGTAAATTAGCATCAGACCAAACAAACCACGCAGTCTGATCTTGAATATAAAATGTCAGATATTTTTATCAATGTTCTGGCCAAAGCAGCCTTGAAAATTGTGACATCTGGGTACTTTTTATTGTCTAAGGATATTCATCTGATTTATTTCTGTGGCACTCTGCAGTTTTAATGGGTTCTAACATCAGTTATAACTGAAATATTGATGAAATCTCTGAGATATGTTAATCATACTGATTCTGTTGATCACCTAACACAAGCACATCTTTATAAATACATCTTTATGAAAAATAATAGAATTTCTCTGAGACTACAAAATTAATACATAAAAAAAGTTTATCATGCAGGTGAGATCGATTTTTCATGTAAAATCTTTGTAATAGTAATGCAGAACTTCTGCTGTGACCCTCAACAAATGGCAGCCAATCTTAACTCTTTACTACATAATCACAAGTTTTAACAACCCTGGTTCGGATACACTTTTGAGAACATTGTGCCAAAAGGAGAAAACGCTGGTTACCAGCATTTTCTCCTTTTTCAACAATGTTTTCTACCCTTTCACAACCAAAAAACCTTATAATAAATATATCAGAATACTGAAAGATAAAAAAAAGTCATGATATTCTTTCATTGATTGCTATAGCTGAGAACATCTAAACTATGAATCTGGTATGACTTGCCTAATAAATTAGAATGAAACTGTTCACCCTTTCCCAAACAACAAAATTTTAGACTTGTCCAGATTGAAAGCATTTGCAAACAAGAAAATAAATGTGACTCAAAAACTGAAATTTGTGTTGGGGAAGGTAGAAAACATTGTGGGAAAACGAGAAAATGCTGGTGACCAGCATTTTCTCCTTTTCCCACAATATTTTCAAAAGCTTTCTTTCTCAGGGTTGTTATAAACCGGGATAGTGTGGTACAGGTTTAAATATGAAAAAGGTAAGGTAAAGCACAGTTCAACCTAATATTTTAAGTCTGGTATTTTGATAAAAGCCAAGGTCAACATTATAGCATTAAAGGGAATCTAAGGTATGGATACAGTGCACAGGGACATCACATACGAAAACAACTAATTTAGCATGGTGCAATTGTTTGTATTATGTACATCATGCCAAGAGCTATGAAAAATAACTAACAATCAAACGATTAACAGTACCCTATTGTATCTAACAAACTTCATAATTAGAAATTAATCTCTGTCACTGAAGCAAAAATATGTGATGTTAAAGTAGCAATAATTCCTTGCCTATCAGACAGAACTTCAGTTGATTTTGCATGTGGTATACATCAGGATTAAACAGTGTAGAACATGCAAACTGATCTGGCATCTACCATGAAATTCTGACCTATGCAGCTCTGAAAATGCAATATCTGTTGGTTCTTTTTCTTCTGACTGAAAATGTCTCTATCATTTATAATAGCGCCCTAAACATTAACCCTTCACGAGACAATTTTGTTTTATGACAACCCAAGGGAAGAAGACTTTTACAAAGATTGTGAGAACAGCAGAAATTTCTGATAAGCAGCAATTTCTCATTTCCTCATAATCTTTTTATCCTATACAAGACAAACTTAGCAGTGATTACGAGTAATTGGACCAGACTTAATTTGTGATCTGCAAATGCTTTCAATATGGACCAGTGTAAAACTTTGTCATCTGGTAGTGTTGGTAAAGAAACCCTTAACCACACAATCCCCACTTTGAACAAACCCAAGACAGAAATCTTTTGAAAACATTGTGGGAATAGGAGAAAATGCTGGTAACCAGCATTTTCTCCTTTTCACACAATGTTTTCTACCCTTCCAAAAACAAATTTCTGTTTTTGAGTCCCATTTATTTTGTCGTCTGCAAATTCTGAACTGGTCTGAAAACTTGTCATTTGGAAAAGAGTTAAGTGACACCAAGGTTAAACCTACTGCACTAGACCATCTGCAGACTAATGGTTTTGCTTTGCAGCAGACTGCTTTTAAAAATATTGTGGCTGTAAAAAAGCCTGATCCAAATAACTCTTTACCAAACAACAAAATTTTGGACAAGTCTTAATTGAAAGCATTTGCAGATGATAAATACAGCATGGCTCAAATGATGGTATTTGGACTTGATAGGGTAGAAGTTCAACTCTTTACAACACGACAAAATTTTAGAATGATCCAAATTCAAACCTTTTGCGGACGACAAAGTAAATGTGACTGAAAAATTTAAATTTGTTTTGGAAAAGGTAGAAAACATTGTGGGATAAGGAGAAAATGCTGGTTACCCGCATTTTTCTTCTTTTCCCACAATGTTTTCAGAGCATTCTTTCTCAGGGTCATTAAAAGTCGGGATTGTGTGGTAAAGGGTTAAAAAGAAAAAAAATGCTGGCTACCAGCATTTTCTCTTTTTCCCACAATATTTTCAAGAGGCTTCTTCCCAAGGGTTGTTGAAAGTGGGGATTATCTGGTAAAGCATCAATTTTTTTCATGTGTATTCAAACTTTCTTCAGGTCGATCATCCTTATTTTACAAAGATAAATTTAAATGTTTTCTTGCGTAAGTATTTTTTTTTTTTGGAGTGGGATAAATCAATAATGATGCCCTAGGAAAAAGTTCCAACATTTATCCTTCATGATTTATCTCTACATTGTAAATACTTTTTATGATTCCTGTATCATGTTGAAACAATGTTCATATCTATCAATCTAATTACTCTACAAAGAATAACATGTGGTATCAAATATATGCTGAATTAACCATATGCAATACATACACAATGTCATGTACTAACTTTCTCTAGTCCTGCATAGATCTAGCTCTAAAAATTAAATACTTGTAATAGTAAAATCAAAGATAATGTTAACTTATTTCTTGAACAGGTGCAAACTGTAAAATTTTTTACAGTACGTAAGTATACTAGGGGTTAATGGGACAAGTTGTTAAAAGTATAATAATTATATTGTAGAATGCTTATTACATGTGCCTAAATGATATTTCTTTAATCCTCAAGAAATCCACTTTCTTTAGTTTCTTACTTATTCAACAACATGCAGTACTAAGCTAACTTGATAATTCCTTTGATAAATGAAAATGGCCAGAATTTAAAGTCAATTTAGATGGCACAATATGATTCCCTCTAACATTTCTATTAACAGTGATGAATCATCATGCCATATACCCGTACTTTTATCAAATAGATTTCCAAGTCTTTTTCACCAAGTAGAATTCTTTTTACACTCATCTTTTTCATGAAATTCTGAAGAAGTATAATGGATTCTATGAGCAAAGAAATATCAAGTGTGCCTTGAATAAGGTAATTTACATAAGTAGGTGGGGTTTTGTATGGGTAGGTGTGCCACATGAGGAAGTAGAGTAGAGGTGTGTTTCCTAGAAGGGTCAAGCTCCCTATCAAACAAAGAATACAGAATTCAAATCTTGTATGTAAACTTTACATTTTCAAATCATGCATACATCATCTGAGAGAAACTGATTAGCTGTGTAACATGCAAAATACTTTTTAAAGAAAAGAATTATAATAAACTGTCCAGTTTATTGCAGTATTTCGGAAATACAGATAATTCTTTATTTTTTTTCAACTAGTTTTACACAGATAATGATAAACAAAAATATAACTGATCATAGTGAAAAAAAATCAAAACTATGAGTAAGGAACAATCAGTGGTACATGTACTTCAAAATTTTCATGCCAAAATTTCTTTATTCTTTTTTTTGTCATTAATGAACAACAATAAAAAAAACTTCAAAAGGTGCAAACAGGCTCAGGATCCATTTTCTACAGTAATATATACACATACTATCCATCATTTGAAATATTCCATCAGTTCTCTAAACTTTCTTTTTTCATTAATTCATTTTAGTAAAAGATCATAAGTAAACGTAATGTAGTAAGGACAGGTGGGTAGGAAAAGAAAACACAGACCTTCTTCAAAACTCATCTGTTTTACTTTTCAAGCCATACAGCCTTGTGTAATAGAATGACTAGTTTTGCAGAACAAAAAATCAACCCATCAAATGTAAAGTTCATCTGTAAGTGCTTTCCAAAACATTTTGAACATTGTAGATTAAGGTCACATAAGAATGTTCCTTTTATTTATTTGGCAATCCAAAGTTGTTAGCATTCCCCATATTTTTCCAGATTGTTTGACCCTTTACCAAACAATCCAGAGATTTAATGACCCTGACAGAGAATGCTTTTAAAAGTATTGTGGGAAAAGGAGAAAATACCGGTAAATAGATTTTTCTTCATCCCCCACAACATTTTTACCCTGTCATAAACAGAAATCATCATTTGAGCTACATTTATTTGTGGCAAATATTTTCAATTTTGTCCAGTAAAAAAATTTGTCATTTGGCAAAGAGTTCAATGCTTTCAGTATCATGATTATGATGACTAAAAATGCCAGACATAAAAACAGATGAATTGAGCGAAGACTTCTGGGTGTATGTTAAACCACACTCAAACCTTTGTTATTTCTCGTAATTGGGCCCTTAAACCAAACAAATGTCAGTTGTATTAAAATATTATTTGAAGTGAAATTAGGCTTACACAAAGATGCAGAATATGTGGGAAAAGCACAAAAGATTACTGACACTGATTTAAAATTAATCAGCACTACTATACAGTCCCATGTTTTTATGATCTAAGAGAAGAGGACTTTTGAAAACATAGTGGTAAAAGGAGAAAATGCTGACAACCAGCATTTTCATCTTTTCTTACAATGTTTCCTATGAAATCAAGCACAAATCCCATAATCAGAGCCACATTCAATTTGTTTTTTTTTTAAGTATTTTGGTTTGACAAGTCCAAAATTTTGTTATTTGATAAAGAGTTTCTATATTTTCATGCATTTCCTTTCTGTGGCGTTTAAAGTCCTTTTTAAAAGTTTTCCATTCACGTGTAGTTTCAGGAAAAGTATAGAGAAAGCATAAACAAAATTGAACATTTGAAATATTTTAGTGAATGAATTAGGAAATGTAACTGATTTTGCAATTATTGAAGAGGATAATTCAAAGATTAAAAGATGTATATACCTTTGAAAAAGCACCTCTTAAATAAACATATGCAAATGTTATCCTGGATGTTGCAAGTCTATAATTATATTCTCATACTTCATTGTACTTCTTATGAAAAAATACCATAAGTGAAAAAAGCAATTTTTAGCAAAAGCATTTTTTCTAGGTCATTGTTGTCTTAGTTGTGAACAAAAAATGTACAAGCAAATCTGACACATTCTGAATACTACTACAAATAACACAAAGCAGAAACATTCGGAGGTATAGAAAATCACAGTTTTCAGAATGCATTGAAATTATTTTGAGATCAAAACAATTATTTGTGGCAAGCAACTAGTCCTTTTCCAAGAAGTTGTTCAAATCCCCTTTTTGGCCAGGGCACAGAAAGGTGTATTTGTATGGTAACTATTAACTCTTAGCATGCTGATGGCATGTTCAGTTTTTATAAACAGCGTACGTCATCTTGATCTGCAGTATCCATTAACCCTTTACCACACAATCCTGACTTTTAACTACCTCATGGGGAAAAAAAAGTAATCAGCATTTTCTACTTTTCCCACATTGTGTTCTACCCAATTAAAGATCAATTGTATCATTTAAGTAGCATTTGATTTGTTGTCTGTAAAGTTTTTAATTTAGGCAAGTCTAAATTTTTGTCATGCGGTAAAGAGTTAAAGCATCTGAACTTGTGACAGATATTTCAAGGGTAACACTAATGTCCCTGTTTTCCATCTCAAGAATACAATAGTCGACAAGAATAAGCAGTGACAATATAAAACAAAAGCATTACAATATTATTAACAGTCAAGTACAAATATGTGCAGCATTCAGCCAACAACCCATACAAAAAACAAATTCTTCTTATTTTTTGGTAAGCACAGAGATCTACATATTTTGCTGTCACAAATCGTGACAAATTATATATGAGCCATGCTCCCTGAAAAGGGGTTTAAATTAATGCATCTGCAAAAAGTATCAAACCAGGTCAGCCTCAGCAGTTTAGAAATTTTTGCTGTTTGTAAATTTTCTGCATGTCAAAGGACCATTCTACCTCATGATTCAGTTGTTAAACAAAATTGACTTTATAGATCCATAATCATCTGATAACTTGCTTGGTATAATACATCACAGAAATACATTAAACCCCTTTTTGTCTGACCACAACTCATACTCTTTTGAGACCCACTAGAAGTAAGTTGTAAGCAATGAAAAACGTAGGACCAAAAGCTTTTTATTTCTACATTTATACATTCATGTACATGTGAAATTCGAGTTATGGTTGCTTTCAATGTTAGAAAAAGGTAACAGTGGTTGATGTAAGATAAACTCAAGGTTATGGGAAACATTTTTAATAACAGATTAACCCTTAACCCTTTACCACACAATCCTAACTTTTAACAACATTGAAAAAAAAAAGGTTTTGAAAACAGTGTGGTAAAAGGAGCAAATGCAGGTAACCAGCATTTTCTCCTTTTCTGAATATGTTTTTTCATCTTTGGAAGAAAATTCCAATCATTTTGAGTAACATTTGATTTCTCATCTGCAAACGCTTTCAAGTTGGACAAGACAGTGTAAAATTTTTTATTTGGTAAAGACATATGACATCTGTCAAACTAAAGCTGCCTTTGTGGCCAGTGTAGATCAAGATCAGACTGCACAAAACATGTAATCTAATTTTTGATCGGCACTGTCTGCTTTGCTGAGGCATTCTTGATGACAGCAGCCTTGAAATACCGGTAGTGATTATTTGGGTTTAATTTTAGACTGAAAATGTCTTTTGGGTTTAACCGGGATCAAGTGCGTCAGGATTAAGGGTATCAGACATGTCAATCACCATAGGTTGAAAAACACCAATAAACCTCAGTTACTGAAATAATGTGCAACATAATGTACATATTATCCTAGTACTGATACAAACTGGTAAAATCTCTACAGATCATTTCCATGGGCAATCGAAATATTCAGCAATTCCTCTGTTTCCTACATTGTTTTAACTCATTACCACACAGCCACAAGTTTTAATGACCTTGAGGATAAAGGATTCTGAAAACATTGTGGGAAAAGGAGAAAATGCTGGTAACCAGCATTTCTCCTTTTTCCACAATTTTTCTACAGTGTTAAGGTCCAATCCCATCATTTCAGCCATATTAAAGTTCTTGTCTGCTAATGCTTCAATTTGGAGAAGTCCAAAGTTTTCCCTAGTGGAAAAGAGTAATTTTGTCCAAATCTGAATTCCATTTTATATTGTTGAATAAATTGCTGTTTCTCTAATTCTCTATGTTCGAATGTGTCTTTATTTTTTATTTGAACAAGTCCAACATGTACATATGAGGATAAATACTCTCAGATTAAAGTCGTATGGCAATGTGTTGTTATCATACCTGGACAGTGCTCCTTCCACCTTGTCTCTCTCACGTAGTGCCCTCAAAACTCTCTTATCTGTCAACTGCAGTGTTGCAAAAGTTCTTGCAATCTGAAAGTAAATCAATTCTGCCTTTACAAAATGATTTCATGTTTCTACACTCCTTAAAAAGGCTTTTGCAAACATTGTGAGAAATGGAGAAAATGCTGGTATTCCTCTCTTACCTAAATGTTTTTTACCCTTTCACAGACAGCTTCCTTCACTTAACTCTTTACCAAACATCAAAACTTTAGACTAGTTCAAACTGAAAGCATTTACAGAGGATGAAATAAATGTGACTCAAAAATTGAATTTGTTTTGAGAAGGTTAGAAAACATTGAGGGAAAAGGAGAAAATGCTAGTTACCAGAATTTTCTCCTTTTCCAACAATGTTTTCAAAGGATTCTTTCTCAGCGTTGTTACAAGAAGGGATTACATGGTAAAGGGTTAAACCACATATGTCCTCTACAAAGGCTTTCAACATGACTTTCATAAGTTTTATGGTCTGGTAAGGAAGCAGATGGCGATACTCATTTCCAATATGGTACTATAATAATGGCATTAATCAAATGATTCTGTACTGACCAAGTTACAGGTTCAAGGCTAGCAGTATTTGTTCTCAGTCTTCTGCCCTAGTCTAATACTGCAGACGAAGCACCTGTAAATCAGCCAATATAAAATTACTTAATTAATGACAATCTTATCAATTAACAGCCTTTTCATTCATTTTGGATTTGATATTGACCTAGTCAATATTAGCCTTGTTGTGTTTGATATTGGCAGAGTTTTTCTCGTACTGTACAAATTTGCTGATATTGGCCCAGTTTGTCATTTGCTATTTTCATGTTAATTAGGTTTCCATCATGTAGATGCAATAACATGGTTTATTAATCAATAAATGAGGTATGTTCTGACAAAAATGGGCTGGCTTAATGCATCTGTGTGATGCATGATACTAGTATCAAGCAAGTCATCATATGATCATGAATCTATAAGTCCACTTTGTCTAACAACTGGCTGAATCATGAGGTAAACTGATCCTTGGACAAATAGAAAATTGACCAAATGCAAAAAGATTCAGCCCAGGTCAGCTTGCGCAGACTGTGCAGGCTGACCTGGGTCAATATGTTTTGCAGATGCATTAAGCCCCCTTTTTAAAAGAGCATGGCTCAAATGTATGTACCAATACTCTCTTGTAAGCTTGTTGGCTCTAATTGGTTTCTCAGCTGCTTTCAACAGTATTTTACAGGTCACTTAATAACATCCCTCCTGGGTTTCACTTGTACCAGATTGGGGCCCTATAATGCCTTTCCCAAGGAGACTCTCACATAAAAAGCCCAACTAGCTGAGATAAAAGAAACCCATTGCCTTGATCCTTTTCCTAACAATCACCTGTTTTTATGATCTCGAAGGAAAGAACCCTTATAAAATATTGTTGAAAAAAGGAAATGGAGAGTAATTTATGAATATAATTTATCAGATAATTACCTCTTGAAACAAGTTTACAGAGGAGTTTGGAAACATCTTTGTAAACTGTGGGTACCACTTACATTGAGGTGTAATACATACATGCAAATGTGAAAAACATGAGACAAAATCAGAATTTTTATTGTTACATGCAATTTCTTCTTTGGTCACTGTGTTTCAAAAGTAAAGAATAAGATTAAAGTAGTACTTTTTGTTGAAGCATGCTGTCAACACAGAACTTGTGAAGTAAATAGTTATGATAACACAGTAATAGCATACAAACCATCAGTCTAACATATTCACTGGCATCCAGCTCTAACATCTCCAGTAATAACCTGATAATCTTCTCATTCTTCATCTCAAGTGTTCCCTATGAAAAATAACATTGGCAAAGTATAAAGATGGCAAGAAAACACATTCCTTTTGTTGCATCAAGAACAACAGTCTGATAAGAGTAAAATACTCAAGCCTGATAACAAGGGTAGTATTCACCAACCACACTAAATTCCCAGACAAACCATCTGAATGTTTTTACATACATGTATATTCATGCATTATATTAAAATTCATCCAGAATGCCTAGTTTACAGGATGTTATCTAGGTCATAAGTTTTAAGCTTGTTTTCAGAAGTAGTAAATTAAAAGAAAATGAAGTTGGTAGGGCGCAATTTTGTTTTCAGAGGTAGTAAATTGAAAGAAGAGGAAGTTGGCAGGAAGTAAAATATCCACTATTTACCACAGAAATGACTGCTTGTGCCCGTATGTCCTCATCTACATCCTCAAGTCTCCTGTAACAAAAACATTGATTTCATCAATAAATGACTTTTAATCCTTCACCAAACAATCCCAAGTTTAACAATCCTGAGGGAGACGCCTTCTAAAACACTGTGGGAAAAAGAGATAATGATGGTAACCAGCATTTTCTCTTTTTCTCACAATGTTTTCTACCCTATCAAAGACAAATTTCACCATTTGAGCCAAATTTAAATTGTCATCTGCAAGTGCTTTCAATTTGGACAAGCAGAATTTTTTCTCATGTGGTAAAGAGCTAATATTTTTTTTAATGACCAACAACTGAAATAAATATACCAAAAAAAATCAAATTATTCAAACTGACACAATATGATAATACTGTCTAGCTGGAGCATGGCAGTGAATGTAGACAGCATACTGTAGCAATGAAAAATTTTGTTAGATGTTCTTCATCATCATCATTTTGCTTACCCTTGCCTTCAAATTAAGACCATATTATGGCAAGCAGGAATTCTTACTATATATATATGTATAAATCAGTAATACAGCAACAACCTGAAATAGTTCATCTCATCTGCATATCATGCAGCTATGCATACACAGGAGGACAGATCGTTTTCACTACTTAAAATTCTGAAGAGCTAAAAGTTTTTAGAAAAGCATGTGAGCTTATTGTCCTGGCCTTTATGATTCTTTTTCTCGGTGTAGCTGTATGCACTAGCTTTTGACCTAATTCTTGGTACTGATAAAGAATGAATAGATGGTAATTTGCAATTAGTCAAAAATATGAACATGTTGATTCGGCGGGCCACTGCTGGCATAATTGCTCACACTTTTATGAAACCACTATTTACAAGTGTTGCTACTGCTAATCAATACCCTGGGGCCTTGATTCATTCCATAGCAAATTGATTTAATAGAGAATGGTCCTTTTTTTTTTGTTCTACTTGGAAATTTAATATTTCATATGCGTTTTCCAATAACCCAATAAGTACTCGTTTTCAACAAAATGAAAAACATTAAGGAAAAAGAGGCAATTTCTTGCGAAATTAATTTTCAATATTTTACTTCATATTGAGCCACAGAAGAGTTTCAATTTTCATGTTCCAGTATCTCTTATGCCGTCTACCTTTTTTTAAAGATTTCTTGTTCCATGTTTATTGCTGCAGTTCAGAAAAAGCATAACAGCAGTATTCTGTACCGTGTGGGATTCATTAGGAAGAAAGGCACTTAGGTAGATAATAACAATGAGTAAATGAATACAAGAACAGATAGATGGATTTGTTCAGAATTCAAGAAGACCTAGTGCAGTACAAGTTAACAAGAATCTAAAATACATTTAACCCTTTACCACATATTGCCAACTTTTACTGACCCTATGGAAGAGGCCTTTTGACAACACTGTTGGCAAAGAAGAAAATGCTGTTGAAAACACTGTTGGAAAAGGAGAAAATGCTGGTTACCAGCATTTTCTCCTTTTCCCAGTGTTTTCTACCCAATCAAAGAAAAATCACATTAATTGAGCTACAATGAAATTGTCATCTGCAAATGCTTCCAATTTTGACAAGTCTAAAATTTTGTCATGTGGTACAGGGTTAAATTTGCTGATTTTATAATACGATCATTTAGCTATACTTACTTTTCTATCCTATCACAAGCTTTACTAAACATACCAAGGGCTGCTAAGGCTTTTGCTGAGGCAATCTTTACATCCTGAAAATGCAAGAAAGCTGCTGATCATCTACAATTTACATGTAAAGTATATAAGTTGCTATTTCAATAGATCTGATCTTTGGCTTTAGTTTACAACAGCAGTGTTCAAAAGTCATGTTGATGAAACATTAAAGCACCAATAGCTGCCAAAGCTAAACAATGCAGGTGTTAAAATGCATTTAAATCATACCGTATTAAAAGTATGGAAATTATTTTGTGAAGATCACAATCTGTTATAGTGCAGTTAGTCCACATGTTAGTCACCGGCACAAAAAAGAATTTTAAAACCAGTTAAAAAGTTAACAAAAGATACAGCAACCTGGCAACCTTGACCTAGTTTTAAAATTCATTTTTTTTGCTAGCGACACTTTGACTGATCATACAATAACAGACAATAATTTCCAAATGTTTAAATAGCATGATTTTAAACTTAAATGCATTTTAACACCCACAATGTTCACTTTTGGCCAATATTGGGCTTTAAATTTAAGTTTGAAGTAGATAAGCAGCTGTTAGTCTTCATAAATGTAAGCTGTGAATTCTAATATGAATGTCCTGGGAACTGAAATTGGATATTATTTTGTCTTTTAAAATCTGATTATTTTCATATTTTCACATATACATTACTTACACAATCACTTTAAATTGAAAACTACAATAAAAAGTAAGAAAATATCACAGCCATGCTCTATGAAAAAGCATAAACTATAAACCAAAGTCAGCCTGGGCAGTCTCCACAGGCTGACCTGGGTCGAAACTTTTGGCTATCGGTCAATTTCCTGCTTAACCCTTTACCAGAAAACAAAATTTTGGCCTTGTCCAAATTGAAAGCATTTGCAGATGACAGTTTTAATGTGGCTGAAATGGTGATTTTTTTCTTTGATAGGGCAGAAAACATTGTGGGAAAAGGAGAAAATGCTGGTTACCAGCATTTTCTCCTTTTCCCACAATGTTTTCAAAAGGCTTCTTTTCCAGGGGCGTTAAAAAGGCAGCATTATGCGGTAAAGGGTTAAAAGACCAGTTTGTCTCAGGATTTGGCCGGCTGTTAGACAAAATGGATTTTATGGATCATGAATTATGTGGTGACTTGCTTAGTATAATGCACTGAGGAGACGTGTGAAACCTCCTCTTCCCAGAGCATGGCTCAATAATAAAACAGCAGCTTACTCTGGTTGGATCATCCCATAACTTTCTTTCCAGAAGATGATATATTCTTTCCTCTTCACCTCTCTTACAAACATGCTCTTTACCTACAAATGCAAGACCAAGCTTGGGAATTCTGATACCCTTGGTAGCTTTCTTAGAAACTGCTTAACCTAGAAATTGCTGGACATTGAGGTTTGTTAGAAAAGGGTTTTATGTTGCTTTCAACACTATATCCGCCATATCACAGTTAATTCATGTCTTTCCTGAGGCTGTAAAGTGTCTTGCTCAAGGATGTTCATGACTAGGACAGCCAGTTGGAATTGAATCGGGATTTCCTGATAACAAACCCAGCACCATAACCACTGAGCCAGCAGGACATATAAAACAGAAAACATTGGTCAGTATTCAGACCTAATGGCTGTTTAGGACAGGATATTTCACACTCACTATGTAGTGTAGATCAAAGAGCTGCAAAAGTTGCACAACTTTTATTAAACATTAAATATGCCATGGGAATAAGACATAGGAATATTTCATATGGACACAAAGCACACTGCAACAAATATATATGTCTTCCATGTGAGATAGCAGTGTTTGGGTAGATAAGCCTTTAACATCAAAGTTCTGGGTTTGAATCCACTTCACAGAACCAGAGCTTGTTGTGTTTCCAGGAAGCAAGCATCAAAGAGTTCAGATAAGTGGTGCAGCTTGTTCCACAACTGATGTGAATAAACTGGTATGAAATTATACTTGTTATATGAATACTACGGACTGAGTACAAAAGAATACCTAATATGATCAGAAGATCTGCAGCTAAAGCCCTATACTTCCACACGGGAGATTCCTTAAACAAAGTCAGGATGTGCTGAACAACTTCCCAGCTAGTGCAATTCAGCTGTTTCACCAATACCTCCAGTGCCTGTGTAGTGAGTGGTAAAAACTTTTATTTCTTTGTAGTAAAGTAGATAAAACAGACACTCTCATAGTGTTGTACCATATTAGAGGAGCCATGCTCTGTGAAAAGGGGGCTTACTGTGTCTGTGAACAGTATGGACCCAGTTCAGCCTGCGGAGTCCATGCAGGCTGACCTGGGCTGAAACTTTTCGCTATTGGTCAATTTTCTGTATGTTCAAGGATCAGTCTACTTCATGATGAAGTTGGTTGTTAAAAAAAATGGCTATTATAGATCCATAATCATGTGATGGCTTGATTGGTATCATGGATTGCAGAGATGCATTAAGCCCCCTTTTTCCAGAGCATGGCTCATATCTAAGTATGAAAATTCAAGGGGAAATATATAAAAAACCTTTTTATTTTTTTAAAAAAGCAGCTTGTGTAGAACAAAGATCAGACTATACATTCATGATTCTATGCAGTCTGATCTTCATCCACACTGTCTGCAAAAGTCCTTTAATTACTACATTCAGAGAGTTAACTTGATGTACTGACAGACTCACTGCATCATAAATTTCAGTCTGGAACAATCCAAATACTGGTAATTCAAGTCTACATGTTCTGTGAAGTCTGATCTGTATCTAGATTGGCCACAAGTGCAACTACTCTTGTTACAGGCACTTAAAAATATTAATACTATTTAACACAAGAAAATTCCATACAATAGTAATCTAATAAATGAACTTTTCTTTCCCGATATTATATTATCGCCATTCTCATAGAGTAATCTCTCTTTCGGCACTCTTGTAAGAAAATGAACAAGTCTCGCGACACAGTGCCATAGTATAGGAACCTACATGATGACCATAACATAGCCAAATCATTAACTTACCCATAATGGGAAAAGAAAATGACAAATGAAAGCCTTAATATACTTACTAGACACTGCATTGCAATGAAATGTGCCTCTGTTGGTACAGATGGCTGAGTTTGATTGTACTCCATATATAATGCAATTGATTTTTATTTATGCATGGTCCTGGGTCTCAATGCACCTTTAACTTGAAGAGCTCCACTAATGGAAATAAGAAGTATTTAGATTCAAATAAATATTGCTAAATATCATTTGCATATCACATACTAACCCTGCATCCAACTAGAGAGCCAGTCAAAGTACAACAGTGGAGGGAAAATTCATTTGAATAAAAGAAATCAAAGGTACCAAGTGTGCCTGGATATAAAAGAAGAGAACTTTACTAGCTTTACCTTTGCTTTTACATGTGTATCAGAGCTGTGATCAAGAGTCCTGAGAAGCTTAAATTTTGCATTCTCATCTGCAACACATAGTTTCCCAAGCAGCACAGCAGCATCAAATGCATTTGGATCACCTGGATCAGGATTTCGGCAGAAGTGACTCAACACTTTTACAAGCTCAGGGAAGGATGGCGTTTTCTGAAAAAAAAAAAAGGAAAGAAATTAACACTGATAGGAAACATTTTAAGCATTTTAAGTGTATACATTTAAATCCATAAGATGTTGGTTTGGTTTTGTTTTCAGTAAATACTGTTCATAAAACTGTGAATTTTCTCACTTGTTACAACAACTAAGATAGTGAGTTTCCGATTATTTTCTCTAAAAGAGAAATTATTTAACTAAAAATGTGATTATTTTAAATAACCCCTTTACAACACAACCCTGGCTTTCCAGTACCCTGAGAAAGAGGCCTCTTGAAAACGTTGTGAGAAAAGGAGAAAAACCTGGTAACCGGCCAACCTATCTCAAATCTCATTTTTTGACCTATATCTAATTCATTATCCACAACATGTTTCAACATGTATGGGTCTAAAATTTTATCATTTGGTAAAGGGTTAAACTACCTATCAGCATGTCTGCTTTGTATGTAATGACTTCACCATTTATTTAATAATCTGTTTATTCTATATTCTATATTCTATATCCTTTATTGCATTAAAACAAACATGTTTTATAGCAAATTACAAATATAAATGATAGAAGCATTTCTTATATAAAAGTGATTTACACTGCTTAACTGAAGAGCACATGATGTTATTTGACAAGAAATATAGCAATGATTAACCCTTATCCTGCTAAATAACTAAGTACTCGAATATTGTTATTTCAAAGATATGATTTGGGAAACAGCATCTCCTTATCGGGTAGTGTAGGTCCAAGATCAGACCGCACGTTTAGTGCTGTCTGATCTTGATCCACACTGGCCGGAAAAGGTTCTTAAGTCGTGCTTTTTAACCAAAGGGTTAATTTCTCAACATGTTACCATGATAGATAAATTTTGACAAATTGTATAATATTTTTGGCGATTTAACAGACAAGAGATTAGTGAATTTCTGTATTGTTGGCCAAGTATAATAATATTTTTTAAGTAACTTTGCTCTGAGTTCTGAATACTTTGTGCATGTCAATAAAAAGTGATATTCATTTTCAATATTTCTCGAGTTACAATTTTTACAAATTCTTTCCCTTATATCTACATTTCTTTGGCGTCCTTTTTCAATTTCTAGATCATGAGAGGATACTCGGAATTGTGTAAGTGAAGCTCTGAATTTTTTATCTTTAATGATGTCTAGGTAGCTCTCAAAATTAAATGAATGTTTAAATAAACTATAAAAACGCAGACGAGGAGAGTTATTGATTGATGAGTACCAGGTTTGTTGATATATGTCTAGTATACGTTGTTTAATCCTGTTGTAATCTATGGTCATATTGAGTTGATTTTCCCATAAGTTTGACATGCCGATTTGATCTAAGATCATTTTGATATTATAAGCCCAATTATTTCCATTGTATATATAACCGTTTTCTGCATCTGTTTTTAAAATGTAATATGTTTTGAATAGAATTGAATCTTCTCCAGATGACAATATCTTAATCCAATATTTAATCATTATTAATTTTCTATGAATTTTCATGGGTATACGACCGAGTTCGCCGTAGATCGCATTTAAGTTAGTAGATGGTTATTCAATACCCTTAAGAGGTGATTCTTGAGTGGGACAGCTTGTTACAAGCAAATGTTCTTTTTTCAACAATGTCTACAATAGACATCTATTAGAGTGGTAATTGATTGAAAACGGTCCCATGATCTCATATTCAAAAATAAATTGAATTTTTGTATTAACCCTTTACCACACAATTCCGAGTTTTAATGACCCTGAGAGAAGAAAAGATTTGAAAACATTGTGGAGAAAGGAGAAAATGCTGCTAACCAGCATTTTCCCATTTTCCCATATTGTTCTCAACTCTATCAAATACAGAAGTCATCTTTTAAGCTACATTATAACTTGTTATCTGCAAATGGTTGTGTTGTTTGGTAAAGAGTTAAAATAATCCATGAAATTCTATCTTTGATGGCATGCAAGATACCTTGTTAGCATACTGGATGTTTTTCCCATCTATCATATTTCTGATGAGGTCCTGTCTGATCTCTGTGTTCCCAAGGACAAGATACTTCAGGATTACCTGTACCACATCCTCATCCCAGCAACCTGTACAAACAGTTTTACCCCATTTAATCTTTACACTACAGATGGAAGGCAAAAAAGCACACATAAGTCATGTTGAATAGGTAAGGTCTACAAAATTATAAGGGGCTAGAGATTTTTCATATACATAATAAAAAAAAAACTTCCTTCTAATTAGAATAATTATTCATGGTAGAACTTCCCTTGCTTTCAGTGTAATATACCCATTATGAAGTTTCTTATCTTACACACATGTAATATCAGAATTGAATGACGTCATTTGTTACAGCATTTGTGACGTCATTTTGCACATATTTCAGAGCAGTGAATGTTTTTGGTTTATTTAGTGGAAATCACCATGTGTGCATAGATGATTTCGAATCTTCTAACCTATAATCTGTGAAATATCGCTATGTGATAAAAAGAATCTTATATTCGTTGGCTTTTGAGGTGAAATTCTATTAAACTTGTCTAAAACTGTTATACAGCTCTCCAGAGGCTCGCTAAATAACATCTTTCTAGACTAGTTTAATAAGATTTTACCTCAACAGCCAACTTACATCAGATTGTATATATATCTCCACCAACTCTGATTTCCGAACTATTCGAAGTTGACATTTCTTTCCTTTTTCCCATGTTTCATTTTTGTGTCACTGTGACTGTATTCAAAATCAGCCTGTATATTTATAATTGAACTGTTAATCAATTTGATTCATTCAAACTTTAATTCATCCTTTCCTACACAATCCTGAGTTTTAATGACCTTAAGGAAATACATGTACACTTTTGAAAACATTGTAGGAAAAGGAGAAAATGCTGGTAACCAGCATTTTCTCCTTTTCCCACAATGTTTCTGTCCTTCAATCGGCAACTTCCACCATTAGAGCTACATTTAATTTGTTGTTTGTAAATGCTTTGAATATGGACAATTCTACATGTTTGTCATTTGGTAAAGAGTGAAATACATACCAATAACTATCATATCACAAGCCAAACATGTGCCTTCTAGAATTACAGGTCTTGGCTCTTCTGTAACCACTATCAAAAGAGCATAACAAGTTAATGAACACTAATCATAGCTATAGTCATACCTAGTAGAATAAGTGATTTTGAAGCCTCATATTTTACTCTAGAATCCTCATCAACTCTAAGACGTTCTTTCAGGGCATAGAACACCATGGCATCTCCACAGCGCAACAATCCCAGATGTTTGGCAGCATCCCGTCTTTCTTCAACTCGCCTGGATACCAGACTAACATGGACCAGTGTCTGGGAAAAAAATAATGTAATTACAGTACAATAAGTACTAAATGCCATTGTTTGATAATATTTTCTTGGTTGTCTTCCAATCTTTTGTTGAAGACAAACATGTAAAGCAGTGAGAAGTTTTTTTAAAGATAAAAATCGTTACAGCCAAAGAGAAAAACGCTGTTAAAACTTGATAGTGAGTAGAATGGCTCAGAATTTAGTCAGCTGTGTAACCATAGATAAATTACCAATATATATGGTGTAAGGGGTAAAGAAACGCAAAGGATATGTTTTCGATTTAAAACTGGACATGACAACAGTGATATCTCCAAAGGCCTCCAGAAAATGAAATGCATTTTCTATCGGTCATAATCTGTGCAACCTTGTAACTGTCAGAAGCAACATTTGGAATGAAGAATGATTACAGTTCACAGAATAAAGATGAAATGGGTTAAAACAAAAGGTGGCTGAAAACGAGTATAGATGTATCTATAAGTTTACAGCAACAGAACAAGAAAAAATGTCAGAACTTAGCAAATTTACTCTTATCCATACTTTCAGCTTTGTCTGGATAGCATTTTTGTGTGTATTTAAACAGCATCTCAGTTCTAGAGCTGTGCCAGCTCACTCATGCATTTTACCATTACTAGACTGAGGCTCTGCTGTCTCAAGGCTGATCTGCCCCACCATGGCAAATTGATCTAAGGGTTTCTTGATTACCAATCAATCCTTTCTAAACTATCCCTTTAATACAGTATATGTGTCTTAACCCATTACCAAACAATTCTGTGTTTTAATAACCTTCAAGAAAAAACCTTTTAAAAACATTTGGGAAAAGGAGAAAATGCTGGTAACCATCATTTTCTCCATTTCCCAAAATGTTGTCTATTCCTCCAAAATAGACATCAAATTTTGAGTCATATTTATTCTGTCTTCTGCAAATACTTCCAATTTGGACTAGCCTAAAGTTTTGTCATTTGGTAAGCAGTTAACTCTTTACCAAAGGACAAAAATTTAGACTGGTCCAAAATGAAAGCATTTGTAGATGACAAAATAAATGTAATTGAAAAATTGAAAATTGTTTTGGGTAGGATAAAAAAAAACATTGTGGGAAAAGGAGAAAATGCTGGTTACCAGCATTTTCTCCTTTTCCCACAAGGTTTTCAAAGGACTTCTTTCACAGAGTCGTTAAAAGTCGGGATTGTGTGGTAAAGAGTTAAAGGGTTTTTTTAAATACCCTGTTGTTGACTTGTTGTGTACAGAATGTATGAAAATACATGTAGGTAGTAGATAAAATCCCTTTAAATGTGTGTGCAAAGTGCAAGTATCTTACCTTGACTCTTTCCCACTTCAGGCCACTGTATTCTTTACCTCTACTACTTGGTTTTATCTTTGACCAGGTACTGGCTGCAATATTAGTATTAGATTAACATGTATAGCACTGAATCCTGAGTTAGATGCTTAAACCAACAGTGAAGATCAAAATCAGGCTGCACAGAATGTCCACTTTGATTTTGGATTTAGACTGTAAGCTTCTTTGCCAAGTATCCTGACAAACACAGCTTTTAAAATGCAATATCTGCATCATTAATGTTGGCTGAAAATGTCCATTTCAATTTTATGGCACTACAAAGGTACACACTATACCCTATGACTGCTGATTGCAATGGACACTTTTCAGCCAATAGAAAAGCCTCTGATGATGCAACTTAAATGCCATTTTGGGCAGAATATCTTACAGTTTTACTGCAGTGTAGATCTAGGACAAGATGGCATTTTCTGTGCAGTTTGATCTCAGATCTTCTCTGTTCTTCCTGAGTTAAAGTTTTCTCTCTGTTATAACTCAAAAAAACCATTATGTCAACTAACCACAGGTACCATACTTTTCAAGTCAATACTTTTCATCAAAATCATCAATAGTACTTAAACAAACTGGTACCATTAATTATAAAAATGTATGATTACTCTAGAAAAGAAAAGTATATGATAGATTACTCTATATATTATCCCAACTTGGGTAAATCCAAAAATGATTCAAGTAAATACCTTCATAACCCAAAATCAAATATAGAACTAAGAAATGAGTTGAATTAAATCTATCAGAATGAGATATACAGATCACAGATCAAAGAATTACATGAGACCCCTATGTCAATTATCAGTATATAGAGATTATAAAGGCACATGAAATCTCACTACAAGTTCTGTCTTTACCAGATGACAAATGTTCACACTTGTCCATATTGAAATTGCTTGCAGACAACAAATCAATTTTTGCTCAAACAATGGAATTTGTCCTTGAAAGAGTAAATGCTGGTTACCAGCATTTTCTCCTTTTCCAACAATCTTTTCAAAAAGCCTTCTTCAATATGGTCATAAATACATAAGATTGTTTGCTTGTGTGAACAATCAAAACTACTAAACAATCAAAACTACTGCTATACTTTTCTCCAAACAAGTTTGAATTTCAATTAATGTTTCAAATTATAACCAATAGATTTAAATGCTGGAGTGACTGTGATTTTACTGTAAACAGAATGATTAGAAATTTGCCCATCAGATCATTGAGGATCTGACCTAAGTTGGCATTTGAGATAAAATTTTATGAAATCAGATCTAGTCCAAAAATAAATGTTATTAAGTGTGCCTTTTGCAAGTTTGATAATTAACATCTTTTGTCGACAAGTTTAATAAAAATTTTACCTCAAAAGCCAACTAATTCCCTTTTATCACAAAACTGTATCTTAATTATAGTTGACATGTGTATTGAAATTTACATGAAGCCTATTTGCCTCTTTGACAGGTGTGTACATCACAGATGAAAAGTAGTTCCAAAAAAACTTGCATAGAATGATCTTCTTTTGAATTCAAAATGAATACAATTCCCCAATTTTTCAAAATCATCAAATTTGACTGTCTCTTTCACAGACAGATCTGGGTCAGTAATGTTTTAGTAATGAGGAGTATGGTTACAGAGCTTTGACCAGATATAGCTCTATTGGGTTTACCTCAAAGGGTGAGATTCAAAATGGCTATTTTATACTGAAAATAAGGGAAGTTATGTGACAGACTAAGATGAAATATATATATCATTTACTGTATGATCCTGTTACAATCTTGGGGAAGAAGGCTTGTGAAAAAATCACAGGGCAAATAGGCTAAAAGGTATTTTCTGCTTTTTTTAAAACGATCTTTTGTACCCTTCCGAACATATTCAATAGTTTTAGACAAAATTATTTTTGTATAATCCACAATCTTTTTCAATGTTGGCTGTTCTCAGAAGTTATCATCTGGGTCAGAGTTCAGTAAGCAAAGCTAGAAGAAATCATTCCCACTGTTACTAGAAGAACTTCAACTCCATAGCTACACTAGGATTCATGGCTTCATGCTGTATCTAGAATCATTTACATCAACTCAATGATTAGTTACATATGTGTTTCAACTCATTTGTGTGGCAGAGTATTCACTATGGGGCAAACTTTGACAGACACAAATGAGCAAACAATGAGAAAACTATCAAGGATTTGCTAGCAAAAGTGTTCTGTTCAAATGCAGCTTTCAATCTACATGTCTAAACATAAACTAAAACAAAGTTAATACTACACTGACAAATGTTTTAATTCAGAGACAAATCCTGAAAACTCAAAACCCAAAGTTTGGAAGGTTATACTTTTCTTTTCAATTGTAGAAGAAGAAACTAACAAAATTCACTTTCCATCACAGTTTAGAATAAAGTAACAGACTATAGAGATCCAAGATCAGACTATAATGTTATTTGTCTGAATTTGATCTAGTCTATACACTAAAGATTTCTTCTATCACAGGTATATGGCAATGAAAAGGCTGACTCTTGACAAGATGACAAAACTTTAGATTCGTCTATAATGAAAGGATTTGCAAATGACAAATTAAGTAATGGCTAAAATACTGGGATTTGCTTATAAAATGGTATAAACTTGATTGGAACTGAAGAAAATGCTGGTTACCAGCATTTTGTTCTTTTTTCAACAATATTTTTAAAGGAATACTTCTCCTGGGTTTTAAAAACTAGGGATGAATTGAGAACAGATTAAAGACCAAGAAGCGCTATTGCACAATACAAATTCCTCGTAGATCTAGAAGATTTTTCTCTAATGATAGTTTAAGAATATTATCTTTGAAAACCTATTTTTAACATCCTTCACCTGAAAGAACCTTATGCTACATAATGGTAGGAAATTGCATTTGCTAGACACAGTCAAATATTAAGCTACTAAATTCAAATCTCCAAAGGAGGACAAAAAAGATATTCTAAACACTCATACCTCCTGTTTGACTCTTAGACCTTGCTGTGACAATGAAATTTCGTTTTAGTCAAAAGTCAAATAAGCTTGACACATGAGCATAAAACATACAAATTATATTCACATGGATCTACTAGACACAAATGTTGCTTCACACATGAGCAAGAAATAGAAATATTATTCACATGAAGCTGCTAAACACAAAGCTGCATCTATATAACAACAGTAAAAGATTCGAATCATCTTTCATCTTTCAGATGATACTTTCAATTGAGTTCCCATGTGGCAGTGCTATAAATTGTGTAACTTAGGATGAATTTTGTCCTGCACCAAAATGACTATCAGTCTTCTGGGGGCAATTCCAAACTGGGCAATTGATGGTGAGAAATAAATGCAAAACAAAAAAGTAGAACAAGTTCACAATTGTTTCACTTGCAAACCTCTCTTAGGTATTGGTCAAGAATCATATAAGCTTCATACATAAGCAAGAAGTGTACCAATTGTATTCATGTAGAGTTGCTAGACACAGATGACAGTGCAAAGTCATTCCTCCTGTTTCACTTTCAGACCTTTAAGCTATAATGAATTATTTTGGTAGTCAAGAATCACATAAGCTTGACATATGATCATGAAGCATACAAAGTGTATTCAAATGGAGCTGCTACACAGATATTTGCATAGAGGTTGTTGCAAGGTCATTTCTCCTGTTTCACTTTCAGACTTTTCTGCTATAATAATCTTCTACTTGTAAAGAAACACATGGGCTTTACTCATACATACATGGAGCTGCTAGACACAAATCTACGTAGAGAACAATACAAGGTCATACTTATACCTCCTGTTTCACTCTCAGACCTCTCTACTACAATAAAATAATGTTCAAACTTGTGAAATTTTACACCACAATGAAACTCTGCTTTGTGCTCTATGGGTATTTACTAGATTCATATTTTGAAAGTCTACAGGATGACAATTCAGATTTTGAGTTCCTAACATGAACAATCAATGAGCAGAGTTGTTACAGAAAATAGCCAGTGAAAAAATTGTGGGAAAAGGACCAGTTGCTTTTCAAACAGTGTTTATTATGCTTTAGCATATTTTTCCTCCTGTTTATTTGCAATAATATAATACATTGTTCTATGTCTAATAAGAGTCAGCATGATAATGGGTTAGTCAACCAGCTAGACTGTAATAAAAACTTTCCCATCAAAAATAAACTTGACTTTATTTAAGAACAGAAAAATAACTGGAATAAAAAAAAAAGATACAGCCATACATGATGAAACAGTATAACATAAATGAACTATGGAGACACTCCTAGTTTGTGGAGATTTCTCTGTTGACCATTATGTTTTTGAAGTAAGCTACTAGAGGATTTAAAAAAGAGTACTTTTAATGATGTTGAGGAACACATGCCTAAGAACTTTACAAAGCATCCATGCTGAAACAAAAAATTTCATCGTAAAAACATCTAAATATAGATGCAATGACAGAGCCTAAATATATTATGGCCAAACTTTTCATCACAACATTTTTTTTCTGTACATGCACTTATGGCAAAATACTAAAATTTGAATCAATGTCAAAGATGCTGTCTACATTTAATCTACATTTAATCTAAACCATTTATCACATCTCAAGATATTCAAGACAAAATCCCCCTCCTTTTCCCTTTTAGTTGGAGACCACAGCAACTGAGAAAAAGTTCTTTCAGAGGACTGATAAAAGTTATTGCAACTGGATTCATTCATTCTTCACCACAGGGAATTGTCACCACTCTGCTTATTTGAGGAAGTAGCCAGCCAGTGGCTTAAATAAAGGTTTTTGTTTCACACTGGTTTCCAACAGGGAGGCATGGGTACAAGCACTGGCTAGTATAAATGAGTAAAATATAGGTACTTTTGAAAATCATAATATATAAATCATGCAATAAAATAATATAAAATCACAGAAACTAACAAACAAAAACTGTGAAAATTTGACATAAATAACAAACAAAAATTGTGGGGATTTGACATACATGTATGGAAGACAAAATTTCAAACATGCAAGTGTATGGCATGAAAAAAAAAAAAAAT
This sequence comes from Tridacna gigas, assembly GCA_945859785.2. NCBI lineage: Eukaryota > Metazoa > Mollusca > Bivalvia > Cardiida > Cardiidae > Tridacna > Tridacna gigas. The sequence goes on along the minus strand of OX244030.2, from coordinate 40,561,911 downwards.
GTTGCATGCATCTAATAAAAATACCACATGCAAAATATCTTTATGTGATACTGTGAGACTGTCATATATGGCATGCATTAACCCTTCACCACACAATCCAGAGTTCTCACAACCCTGGGCTGAAGGCATATGAAAACATTTTTTGGAAAAGGAGAAATGCTGGTAACCAGCATTTTCTCCTTTTCCATAAAAGTTTTCTATCCTGTCAGAGTGCTTTAACTCATTTGTACCAATTTTTAATTTGTCATCTGCAGATGTTCTAAAGAGTCTAAAATTTTTCATTTGGGAAAGGGTTAAATAAAAACAAAATAAAACAAAAAATGAATGAATAGGGAATATTAACCCTTTACCTAATGACCCTTATTTGTATGACCCTGTGAGAACATTGAAAAACATTATGAGAAAAGAGGAAAGTGCTCGTAACTAGTCTTTCCCATTATGTTTTTAACCTTTTACAACACAACTCCATGTTTCTAACACCCCTAAGAAAAAAGCCTTTTGAAGACATATGGGGAAAAGATGAAAATGTCTGTAACCAGCAGCTCTTTTTCCCATGTTTTCTATCCCTTCAAAGATGAATTTCATAATCTAAGCCACATTTGATTTGTCATCTGCAAATGCCTTTAATCTAAAAAAATAGTCTAAAATTTTGTTGTTTGGTAAAGAACTAAAAGACATATCCCATTTTCTGGGCCTCATTTATTCTATTGTCTGTAAATACTTTCAATATGAACTGGTAAAGAGGTAAATAAAACAAGACAAAAAATAAAGTACCTAGAAAAATCACCCTGAAATAAATGAATAATGAAAGATAAAAATAGAAGGACTGATCCCTATGATGCCAAGTAAAACTTTTATTCCTGTTGCAGACAATGAAGATCAGATGATTTGATCTTGATCTACTCAGTCCATTGTTTCATGGGATACTCAAAAATAAGAAGTCTTGAAACTGCAAAATCTGGAATCTGTCTTTCCATTTTCTTAGTATGACACATTGAGGATTAAAGAAATGAAAAAAAAAAGATAAATGAAATATTACTCAGAACTCCTACAAGAGTTGATACTTTGTTAAAAGGAAAATAAAAGAAAAATCCATTATTTGCAGTGTCTTCTTTGAACTTACTGCAACATCAATAGATAAATTTGCAGCTAGGTAGTGACTTTTTTCAACAAAGATATGAACCATGCTTTGGCAGAAGGAGGTTTAATGCATCTCTATGATGCATCATACCAAGCAAGTCATAACTAATCATGGATCCATAAAATCAGTTGTGTCTAACAAGCAGCTGAATTCTGAGGTAGAATGGTCCTTTGGCCAAGTTTTGTATTATTTAGGGTTTTCCCCATAAAACAATCAAAGGACTCAAAGTCCTGGAAAGCGGATTTGTGGAGTAGCATAAAGGTGTAATATGTTGCAATAAAAAAATAACATCACTTTAAAATGGAGTTAGCAAGGGCAGGGAAAGTAAAATTGTTCTACCGAGCAGTCAGTGTAGTTATTCCATTACTGTTTAAGGAGTGGTAATTTGATCTGTCAATCTTAGGCAGTTTTTTGCTGGTATTAGATTTCAGAATAAATATGTATACACATCTAGGACAGTATATACAGTAGTGACAAAAGCGAGGTTGAGGTGTACTAGCTAGAACTGAAAATAGAACTGAATGGGCGGAAGCAGGAAAGACAGTATATTTGGTTCAGGTCAAATCATCATAGTACAGTGTGAGTGTGCATGCGTTGTTATGCGTGATGTATTTGGTTCCTGTCAGAACGATCACAGTTAGCGGATTTGCTACACAAATCCGCTAAACAGCAGCCATTAATTCTTATAGGGTTTTGAGGGTCAAAGCTAATTATCTAAAGTACCATGAGTACATAAATAGTTACAAATCTTTAATGTTAGTGAGATGCTGGTGGCGATGCTTGAGAACAGGGTAATTCTCAAATGTTATGAATGCCCCATTTTGCAGAAGAAAGCTTTGTAAACATTCCTATAAAATATGGTTAATCACCATGAGGTAAGGCTGTATTACAAATACATAAGAATACCTTGTGGCAAAATCAGACATGTCTTGTCATGAAAAGTTTCTCTTTAATTCACAAAATTTTCAAAAGGGGATCTGTTGCAAAAGTGAAATATTTAATTAGCATCTGCTATTACTGTATTAATCTGAAACGAATGTAAACTGAAAAAAAGTGCCCAAACCTTTTGTTAATGTCCTTGCCATTGACAGTCTTGTTCCAGGACCTCCTTTACCCCTGTAAATAGCAATATACATGTATAGACAAAGAAATAACTTTGCATAGTTCCAAACTTGCAAATATATGAGCAGTGCTCTGTGAAAAGGGGGGCTAAATGCATCTGCAAAAAGTATTGACCCAGGTCAGACTGTGCTGTCTGCGCAAGCTGACCTGGGCCAAAAGTTTTTGCTTTTGGTCAATTTTCTGCATGTCAACGGACCAGTGTAGGTCATGATTCAGTAGAGTGGTATACAAAACTAGCGTTAGGGAAGAATAATACTGTGATGACTTGCTTGGTATCATGCACTGAGGAGATGCATTAAGGCCCCTTTTGTCTTTTGCCAGAGCATAGCTCATATACAGACATAGATATAGATGTAACTTTGGTATGGTGCTAAAATTATAATGGAACAACAAATAAAATGTAAAAAAAGATATCACTAGTGGACACTGTTCACCCTTGTATCAAGTTTCATGAATTTTCTTTGAGAAATGCACTAATTAAAACACTACAAAATTACAGAGAAACAAACAGTAATAACTCAGGAAATAAATAAGCATGGCAACTGAAATGCAGAGTCATCTCAAATACTACCCCAGCAAACCCTTTCTATAAGTCTGGTGATACTGTAGTGGGAAATAGATTTGTTAAAAGCGCTAACGAAAAGTAAGTCTCATGCAGTCTGATCTACTCTACACTCTTCACAAAACCACTTTAAGTTGCGCTTAGCATCCAAAGGGTCAGTAAACAAATGTATGTACAAAAAATGTATGAAATGTTCGCAACTTTATCTATCTTCTCTCAAATCACTGCAAAAGAAGTTATATGAGACATGAAAAAGTGCATACAAAGACAGCAGAAAATATGTTCAACAACCCGCAAGGTAAGTGCTTACGCTGTTATAATGAGATTTTCATTCATTTCGTATGTGTTCTGGAAAATTAACAATTGCTTGAAACTTTTCTCTTTTTTATCATATCTGGTAATAAATTCACTAAAAAAGCAAAAAGGACTTAAAAAAATAAGTTATACTCTGACAAAAGGTGGTTTAATGCATTTCTGTGATGTATTTTACAAAGTAAGTCATCACATAATTATTGATCCATAAAATCTGTTTTGTCTAACCACCAATTGAATAATGAGGTAGAATGGTCCTTTGACATGCAAAAAAGTGGACCAGTATCAAAACCTTTCAATCCAGGTCAGTCAGGCTAACCTGGGTCGATACTTTTTGCAGATGCATCAAACCTCTTTTTCATACAGCATGGCTCAAATATAATCTATATGCAGACTCTTTTGTAATCGTAAGTTTGAGTCAACAGTAGGTCAATAACAAACAGAAACAAAAGCAAATGAATCAAATGCAAATTTTACAACTTGCTCACAAATAATAGCAGGACACTTCAGAAATGTAATTATGGAAGCAATCACATGGATATCTACATACAAGTACTGAAAAGACAATAGCTTGGCAAAATAATCTGTTTCCACACAATGAATTTTTAGACATGTCCATATTGACAGCACTTGCAGACTACAAGTTATTTGTGGCTGAAAAGATGAGATTTATCTTAAAAAGTCTAGAAAACAGAGTAGAAAAAGGAGAAAATGTTGGTTACCTGCATTTTGTTCCTTTTCCACAATGATTTCAGATGCTTCTTTTTCAGGGTCATTAAACTCGTAATTGTTTGTGGTCAAGGATTTAAAAATATAGAAGCAATCACATGAACTCAATTATACTCTTGATATGCTCATACGTGTATAAAAAAAATAAGGGCTTGACAATCCAGAAATATCTCAAAACAGCCTCATGGACTTCAGAGCCACTCATTATATACATGTAGCTAAACATGGATGGACAATCCAGAAACATGCAAGCAAACACATGAACTTCAATACCACTCTTTATACCTACATGACAGAGGCAGATTTTGATATCATGGACATGTTCGTAGATGTATCATCCCTATTATGTAAATATCATGTAAACATCAACTACAAGTACTCATACAACACAGAGGGGTAGATCACGGTTCAAAGATTAATATCATAATAGTTTTTCCTAAAGTTGTAGGAATTGTATCAATAAGAAAGTTATAATGAGTACCCATATCATACTTGACTTTTTACCAAACAACAAAATTTTAGCCTGACCCAAATTAAAAGCATTTGCAGAAGATAAATGTTACTCCAAACATAAAATTGGTCTCTCATAAGGTAGAAAACATTGTAGGAAAAGAAGAAAATGCTGGTTCCCAGCATTTTCTCCTTTTCCCACAATGTTCTCAAAAGCCTTCTTAGTCATGGGCATTAAAAGTCGGCACTGTGCGGTAAAAGGTTAAAAGTGATTTTTTTTTTCCAGAATTTGAATACCTCCACTTGTATGGAGCACCTTAATCATCTTCCAGCTTGACTGATCATCATTTTAACCCTTTCTCAAACCACAGAAGATTACACTTGTACAATTTAAATGCATCTCCTGACAGTAAATCAAATTGTCTTTGTTTGCATAGAAAACATTGTCAAAAAAGGATAATGCTGTCATCATGGTTTTCTCCTTTTCTTACTATGTTTTTTAAAAGCCATCTTCCCCAGGGTCGTGTCATGGATGTAGCCTACCGGGTATGTCTTTTGGGTGCTTTTGTAGACAATATGGATCAAGATCAGATCAGACTGGATAGGATGGGCAATGAGGTCATTGATCTACTATCCAATGTACTGTGAGATATAATGGCCAAAACAGCAGTATATTGGACTCTTTCATAATCCAAAAATTCAGGATCATAGCATTCTATGAGTCAAATCATCTGACCTCAAATCTAATCCTTTAACCAAGCAACCCCCTGTTTTAACTGCCCTGAGGAATAGGGCTGTTGAAAACATTGACTGAAAAGAAGAGAATCCCGGTGGCAAGTATTACATCTGTTTCCTTTTCCCACACTTGTGTTTAGATTTTAGCAGACAAATCCTATGATAACTCTTAATGTTTGCAAATGTATTAAATTTAGACAAGTCTAAAATTATGTCATCTCACAAAAAAGTTAAGATATTACCATCTGCAGCTATTTCTTTTAGTCCTATTGTAGACTACCTTTTGATCTCATTGTGAGAGGGAGAAATTACCAGTAACAAGCAATGTATCCTTTTGCATTAAGTCTACACATAATGTATTCATGTATTTAAACTTAACTCACATTAATTATGACAATTTTCAAGCTGCCTGCTTCCTATTTCTTTCAAGAGTTACAGAGTTAAGAACAATATTCCCATACACATGCAGAAAGATATTATTCAGGATTAACTTTCAACAGCAAATACAAAAGTTGTGATGGCTTTCAAAGGGCAAACACAGTAAACAAATGCATTATCTTTTAACCTTTCTGTTTGACAGCAAATATATACATACACAATTTCCTCTACTTTCACTTTTGATATTATTATACTCAGTGTTTAGTTTCACAAACATTTAACCTTTTACCACACAATCCTGAGTTTTAATGAATCTGAGGAAGAAAGCTTTTGAAAACATTGTGAGAAAAGGAGAAAATGCTGATAAACAGCATTTTCTCCAATTCCCACAACATTATCTACCTTATTAGAGAACTTTAGCTCATTTGTATCATTTCAAAGTTGTCATTTGCAGATACTTTCAATTTAAAAGAGCATAGTATTTGTTGTTTGGGCAAGGGCTATGAATACAGAACATAAAGCCAAAACATTCAGCTTTACTGTACCTGACTTTAGCAGTCGAAGAACGTGAAGAACTTGGTCTGGAATTACAAACAACATTTTGAAGCCCACTTTATGCACAGAGCAAACCATTGATAGCGTGTCTAACAATTCTTTTTTTTGTATTAGACTAGGCATGGGAAGAACAGGGTTGATGTTAGTTGTCTTGAGGATAAAAATTGAGGCTATTTGTCTACAATTATTGTTTTTATTGGAAAAGTTCTTTCGTGTCTCTTCAAAAGTGATAGTCAATAACTTTTGTGCATGTTATATGTTTATCAATTTTTAAGACTTACATAGAATTATATTACAATAATAATGACTTAAAAAGAATAGCAGTATACTGTATTATCCACTGTTGTCAATGATCAGAGTTATAAGAAACCATTTCTTTATCAAGAACCCACTAGCTGAAGCAATGAACACCTGGAAAACCTTGTGAAAAAATGGAAAATTTCTTCATGTGAGCAACTTTCCTATTTGGTACAATCTTTTATTCAAAAGATCTACATCTAATTCATGCCTCAGAATGTTTATTATGATAATTAGTCTATTACTTCCTTCTCTAATGCATTTTTTTTTTTTTTTTTTAAAGATTGTTATAAATGGAGACAGTTCTCAAGTGAGTGGTTTCTTTGCTTGTCAGATTTTTTTTGGCTGTCTAAGTAGTATAGTTTCTGGTGAGAGCAGTATATCTTCTTCCATCCAGAGTCCTTCAAATTATAGTATGAAAATTGATGGTGGAGTAATTGGTTAACCCTTTCCCAAACAACAACTTTTGGACTGGTCCAAATTGAAAGAGTTTGCAGACGACAATTTTAGATTTGATGAAAATGGCAGAAAGTTATCAAAAAGGGTAGAAAACACAGTGGGAAAAGGAGAAATTGCTCATTACGAGCAATTTCTCCTTTTCCCACAGTGTTTTCAAAAGACTTGTACTGCAGACACGTGAAAACCAGGGCTTGTTTGGGAAAGGGTTAAATGATAAGGTTATGAGTTGTTGAAACTATTCAAAAAGTGATAGTTAATAAGGGATATCTGCCTTCTTTGTTCATATGAAGATGTCACCATTCACCTGTAAACCCTCTGATTACAGTGAAAAAGATGAAGTCAATCCTCTAAGTGCCTTTCACTACTTTATTTGGCTTTGAAGCCGGAGTAGATCTAGATCACACAGCACAAAATGTGCAATCTGATCTTTATCTGCACTGTCCACTTTGCTGACTCATTCTTGACCTTGCAGTTGCAATTATCTTGATCTCATTTCTAGACTAAAAATGTCTGTTGGGTTAATTCAGAGCTGTAAAGGTAAACAAACTGTCATTATCCTGATATTTTCTAACTTTTTACTTACGTTGGCTGTCTTGAGCTTCGAGAACTCTTTGATGTCATGCTCTTCTCTTGTTCCAGCATCATCCTGAACTTCTTTTCCATTGAACTTGGACCCATATCCTTGTTCTTTGGCCTGTCTCTGTACAGTTTTAGTTTGGTTTCATTGTATAAGTTCCTCTGATCAACAATTCTAACCGCCGGTTTGTGTGCCAAAAAATCCTCTTCATCAAAAAAGGAGTCGATGAGTCTAGGATAGGTTTTGTCTTTACTCTGAAATATGAGATTGTACAATAACAACAGGGCGCGTTTGTAGATTGTAGATGAAGATCTGACTGCATAGATATACTGTGTACAGTCTGCTTTTAGGTCTACCCAGTCTGGTTTTTGATATATAATGTGGCTCAAATTATAGAGTGTCTTACAGTGGCTAGAAAACATTTTGGTTACTATGATTTTCTCCTTTTTCCACAGTGCTTTCAGAAGCCTTTTTCCTTTTTGAATTATGGGATTGTTTGGTACGGTTAAGGACTGAAAACATCCTTCCTACTTGTTTCCCAGTCAAAAGCTTAAGCTCTTAACTCTTTACAGTACAAATTTAAATACCTCTAAGTTTGACAGCTGTTAAAAAAACATCATGGGAAAAGGAGTTGTTTTCACCAGATGTTTTCAATTCTGTTAAAAATCTATAGTTTCCATAAAGTCAAATGCTTTTCCTTTGTGTTAATTATAGATATAATATTTTTGGTATGATCAAAACATTATTAAAGAAATAATGGAACAAGTTTAGTTAAAAAAAAGGATTGTACTAAAAAATACATAACAACTCACAATTCTGGTCAGTGGCAACATCTGTGGAGGGGGTATGGGTTTTGGATGGTACACATTGAGTCCTGGGCGCAACCTTATTGGAATATCTATAACAGGTGGCTGCACTGCGACTGTCTGGGGGCGGGATGCCGTGTCAGCTGTTGTGGGTGGTGCTGTTATCATTCCAGGCTGAAATAGAGAAATCAGTAGTTCTAAACCTAAGCATGTAACTGACAACTTACTTATTTTCTTTACATCAATTTCAACAGTATACCAGTTATCATTACTGCAAAAGTCAACTTGTTCTTGTATTTCTGCTGTTTCACCAGTACTGGAGTGGAGCTCTGCAAAGCCTTGCCAAAGGACACTCCAAGAAAAACCAGAAATGTGTGTGAAAGAAAAAAACCATGTACCAATGATTAACAGATCAACCACCTCAACCACTGAGTCTCACAGGAACCTTTAATTAACAACATAACCCATCTAGTGCTAAATAAATGAAAGTGATATTCAGAAGTACTAAAAACATGAACCATGCTCTGGCATATGGGAGATTAATGCATCTCCATGATCCATGATACCAAGCAAGTCATCACATAATTATGGATTTATAAAAATTCATTTTTGTCTAAAACCTGACTGATTTATGAGGTACAATGGTCCTTTGACATACAGAAAATTTACCAAAAGCAAAAAGTTTCGGCCCAGGTCAGCCTGCACAGACTAAGCAGGCTGACCTGGGTTGGTACTCTTTGTAGATGCATTAAGCCCTCTTTTTACAGAGCATGGCTCATATAGATACTGCAATTTCAAAGTTGTTTTTGTCGGAATATTGGGCAATGAAGCATACGGTGCAAATCTAAGATCAGATTGCACATTCAAGGAGGGGACAGTTATCCTATAAACTCACAGAAATAGGGTCCACTTTCAAAACTTGTATGAAAAGTGCCATCAGTACTCATTATCAAATAAACTGGAAAGGGACAATGTCATACCTGTGAACACCGTGATGGGACATTTTTCTTATTCAGTGGGACAATGTCCCAGAATCCCCACCTTGACAGAATACAGAATGATATTTCAGAAGGAAAAAAATGATGAGCCAAAGGCTTACCCTGCTGTCTGTAGGTGTAATGGATCTAGCACCGTCTCGATCTGTAAAAAACACCAGTAATTTTATCGTTTTAAGCTTTTTACAAATCCTATGTTTAAATTAAGCTGAGGAAAAGGGTTTTTAAAAACACAGTGAGGAAAGGAGAAAAAAGTGGTGACCAGCATTTTCTCCTATTCCCACAATGTTTTCTACCTGTTTATAGACCAATTCCATCTTTCAAGTCACATGTCATTTTTTGTATGCAAATGCTTTTAACATGAACATATCTTAAATTTTGTAGCATGGTAAAAGATAAAATAAATAGCAATTCATATCAGTATTATTAACCCTTTCCAAAACAAGCCCTGGTTTTCACGTGTCTGCAGTAAAAGTCTTTTGAAAACACTGTGGGAAAAGAAGAAATTGCTTGTAATGAGCAATTTCTCCTTTTCCCACAGTGTTTTCTACCCTTTTTGATAACTTTCTGCCATTTTCATCAAATTTAAAATTGTCGTCTGCAAACTCTTTCAATTTGGACCAGTCCAAAATTTGTCGTTTGGGAAAGGGTTAAACAGCAAGAACGCTATCAATTTGTCAGATATTATTGCATTTTGGCAAGGAAATCTATGAAACATTGAAAGAACACAAGCAGTTTGAAAAGATGCTGTTTCTCAAACTAAACAAGTTCTCCCCACAATCATCAGTGGTTCTTCCCCTTAGCATTTTCTTTATTTTCAGTAACTATAAAAATATTTTTGGTGTGACTTTGTACCTGCCTAGGTGATCAACATTAGAATGTGCAGATCTGCGTGTGTATGCTGCATTCCCTGCAGCATACACATGCAGATCTGTGTATGCTGCATTCCCTTGTGAAATATATATGTTTACAAGAAGTTTGCATGTATACGTGCAAACTTCTTGTAAAAATGTATATTTCATGTGGGAACGTTTCCTACATACATAAAGCTCCTTTTGGTTGTATGGTGTTTAATGCCATTTTCAGCATTATTTCAGTTATATCATGGTGGCCAGTGCACGTATCAGTGCTCGCCTTGAGTTTCTGTTACCAGTACTTTGCACAATGTTCTTCCCAAGCCAATGGCTGCTTTCCCAAATAACCATCCTCAAAGCAACAATCAGCTATGAGAGAGGAATGAATCCTGTCACAATGACTATCATCAATCCTTGGAAAGAAATTGGCCTAGGGATTCCAACCATCAACTCTTGTTCTCAAGTTTTGTATGCTACCCACTGCACTAGACAGGCTTGTCATGCATAAAGCTTTCATGCATCATTTGATAGATAAATTGTGACAATAATGTTACACATTTTCTCCTGCATACCAGTGTTCTGCCAAGGCAGGAATTCTAGGACATTGTTGTAGTGAATTACCAAAAACAATGTCCCATCCACATGTGTATACATAGGTAAGAATGTCCCTTTCATTAATCTTGAATGCTTTTGTCTCACTTATTTCAATAAAATACAACCTTTTTTTGCAAGCTTATTGACAGTTGTCCAGCCTCTGCAGCCTCCTTGGCAGATCACTGAGAATCTTTCCACTTGCAGCAGACCACTGTTCAAACATTGAGGCAAAAGGACAAATTACTTGTCCCTTTGCCACATTGTTTCAAAATATCCATGTATTCAACCCATACTGATATCCATGATTCAAATTGATGTTTTCAAAGTTGTCTACTGCAAAGTTGTTTCAGGAGATAATGAATTAACCCTTAAGCTGCTAAGCATGACTCACAGACCTTTTGCAGACAGTGTAGATCAAGATCAGACTGCATAGAATCTACACTGTACAATAAAGAGATATTTTTCTCAAAAAAATAAGTTTGAAATAACATTATTTGTGTTTTTACTACAGACTTGAAGGTATCGTTTAATATACTCAACAGGATTTGGGTTAAGTTATCAAATCATGCTCTTACTATCAAAGGTCATCATAGTGGTCTCCCTTCTGCCATCCATTGTATGTTGAGATCTAACAGACAACATGGCAGCGTCATAGAGTTTGTCATACATAGTGTGGACTCTACCTGCAAGCTTGTCTAGTGCAAGTTTCTGTCAAATATGAAAAAGATGCTATCTTCCATATATTCTGCGATCGCTAATTGTTACTATCACCTATTATGACAATCTATCATGATCACTTTTATAGCCCAGAAAATACAAGTAAAACCATTGATGAAAAAGGTTTTTGAAAATGTTATGGGAAAATGAGCAAAGGCTGGTAACAAGCTTTTTCCCTTTCTCACATTGTTTTCTCCCCTTTCTGGGATTTCATAAACAACTGCCTTTAATTTAGCCACACTGACTTGGTCATCTGCAAATGCTTTCAATTCAAAATAGTCTGAATTTATTTTGCCTGGTAAAGACTTAAAAGATAACAAGTTCAAAGGGAAACAATCGATTTACAGGCCGTAGTCTATTTTCTCCTCTACCCATATGCAAAACACTCCATTACTAGAAATGAAAGGGGATGTTGTTGGTTCAAAACTAAAAATATATGAGCCTTGCTCTGTGAAAAGAGAGCTTAATGCAACTGTGAAAATTATCAACCCATGTCAGCCTGGCAGGCCATGCAGGCTGACATGAGCCAAAACTTTTCACTATCTTTGAATTTTCTGCACGTCAAAGGATAATTCTACCTCATGGTTCAGTCTCTTGTTTGTCAAAATGGATCTTATGGATAGGTGATATCTTGCTTGGTATAATGCATTACCAGGATGCATTAAGCTCCCTTTTGCCAGAACATGACTCCAAAGCTACATAAAAGACAAACTTACATGGATGTCATTAATCTCACTACCCTTACGTTTAGGTCGCCATGGTAAATCTTCAAATGTTTTCTCGGCTGTAATAAAATATTCATGTTACACAGTAAAATAAAGGTACCAGCAAAAAAACTATTTCTTGAAGAAATAAAATCATGTCAAAGTGGCAAAATGCCAAAGATATCAGAGATAGCTAAAACATCTTACACAAAGAGTATATAAAAAACTTCATTGACTGAAGTTACAGATTTCATTGCATATTTTCCATCACAGTTTCAGTACAAGGTAAAGGGTAGATATACACATGCCATTTTTCACTAACCATCTCCCAAATTTTGTGTGAATATATTCATTCCAGAGGAGAACTTTGAAAATATCCTTGTAAATTATGAATAATGAATACAAAATTAGGATCTGATACATAAATACATGTATAATTATGTGAAAACATTGTGAAAAAGGAAAAGATTAATTTCATTCAATTTCAGCACTTTTCTTTTTAAAGATCTGTGTCTTAATGTACTCAATGAGAAAAAAATATACAAGCCATGATCTGGCAAAAGGGTGTTCAATGCATCTCCATGGTACATTATACCAAGCAAGTTATTAAATAATTATAGATCCTTAAAATCCATTTTTTCTAACAACAGACTGAATCATGGGGTAGAATGGTCCTTCGACATGCAGAAAACTTACAAATAGCAAGAAGTTTTAACCAGTGTCAGCCTGCACAGACTGCGCAGGCTGACATAAGTGAATACTTTTTGCAGATCCATTAAACTCTCTTTTCACAAAGCATGACTCATATCACACTTACGCCTATCAATGAAAGACCCAGGCACTGCCAAACCAACTGAATGATAAGATAGTGGATCTATCTGACACAGAACATCCGAGTATTCACTGTACTCAAACCTGTGATGTTCCGAGTACCAATAATTACTAGCTGCATCCTCACTGTCAGACTGTATAACCATTAGACCCATGGGGTCACCATCACCTTCAACTTCGGGAAAAAATACATATAATAAATATACTTCTATACAGGGTCTCATATATGTGAACTCTTACCTAAAATAGCATGCAGCAAGTCTAGAAAAAATGGTATTTGTCAACTAAGCATTTTGGGGCCTATTTACATTCTTTCTAGACATATAAAAAAATAGTTCTTAAATCTTTACCAAACGAAAAAGTTCTAGACTGTATTTCTGAAGTCATGGTTCATATACAGCAAAAATTAACATCTACATCTGGAAATTCCCAGCAATGAGACCACCTCACTCAATTGACAGGGAGAATATGCCCAGAACAGAAAAACAGTTCCCAGGAAACCCAGATATAACTGCATAAATGTAAATATGGCTTTTGAACACCCATGTACCACTTACATGAGGATTAGACTGCCCTGGATATGCAGTCTGGTCTTAGTTCTCTACTGTCTTATGTTTTGAGGGATACTGTAGTTAAACAAAGAGTTGATATTGCAACAATTTAGGCTGTTTATGAACTTGAAATTGTTCACACTTTTTTACCCTTTACCAGACAATCCCAACATTTCATAACCCTGAGAGAGAAGGCTATTGAAGACATTGTGGGAAAAGGAGAAAATACTGGTAACCAACATTTTCTCTTTTTCCCACAGTGCTTTCTATCCTATCACAGAGAGAAATTGTAATTTTAGCTATATTTGTTGTCTACAAATGTTTTCAATTTGGTCCATTCCAAAATTTTGTCATTTGTAAAGAGTTAAACAAAACTAGCAGTCTAAAAGTAAAAAAATATAATGACCGTGTTGCACAAGTAGTGGTTTTAGTCTTAGTTACAGACTTTGTTACTAATGAGAATACCTAGACAAGAAACTTAAAGCTTTAGATAATTTCCTTCTCAAAAAGATAAAAAGGAACAATTCAATACATGTAAAATGTGCCTTGTTGGAAAAAGATATACATCATAATTGTATTAAAGTCCTTTCCTCCAAAAAACAGAGGTATCATCAATCAAACATTTCAAAGCTCAAATGTGATGAAATGAGTCCTCCAATTGAAAAGCATTCTAAAATTGGTTAGTATATAAGAAACAATACAATCTGTCATAATATCTCCATGTATATAACTGAGCCATGCTCTTTGAAAAGGGGACTAAATGCATCTGTAAAAAGTACCAAACCAGGTCAGCCTGCGCAGTCTGCACAGGCTGACCTGGGACGAAACTTTTTGCTTTTGATCAATTTTCTGCATGTCCAAGGACCATTCTACCTGATGATTCAGTCGGTTGTTAGACAAAATGGATTTTATGGATCCCTAATTACAATATGACTTGCTTAGCATCATAGATTATGGAGATGCATTAAACCCCCTTATGCCAGAGCATGGCTCATATTATATTTTAAATCTACCTCACGCAAGTACAATAATATTTCCTAATTCATTAATCTCTAGGGACATTTGTCTTCATCTTCCAGTAGATCAGTTTTTTGGAACATTGTCACAAAAGCACATTTTTTAATCTTGCAGCAATGTTTTCACATGTATTCATGGTTTGATGCACCAATACATTCTAGAATCTTTTGGTAAATAGAAGAAATTGCTTGTTACAAGCTATCTCCCCTTTGGTCATAATCTGTGCAAAGGATTTTGCAACAAGGAAAGTCATCTGCAGACAGTTATGAGTTAAACTAATTCTGGACAAACAGAAACAGCAAATCAACAATTTGAAACCATACAGGTTTATGTTTCAAAGTCATAACCTGTTACATGTATTCTTTGGTCTTTCCTCTTTCAACTTACGAGGGACACTTTTTAAGTTCGTAGAGTAAGCCTATAACTTTTTAACGCGATTATGAAGTTGCACGATTTTTTACACAGAACTTGCGTAATCATTCCTCTCTCGAACGGTGTCACGGTATGCGAAGCACGAGGTCCACATGCGTGCTGCGCTGGGTATTTTCAACACGTGGTTTTATACACTATAGTAAAATATAGCGTTCAATATGGATGGAAAAATCTCTGAACAGAGGGTATATTGTAAGATTCGAGCACAGCTCGGGTTTCCGCCAACAGAAATTCATGCTGATTTGCAAAAAGTTTATGGGAATGGTGCTTTAAAATATGCTATAGTTTGCAAGTGGGTACGTCGTTTTAATGATGGTCGGGAGTCAATTGAAAATGACCCTCGGGTGGGTAGGCCGGTTTCCGTTTTGACGGAAAAGAACGTTGCTACTGTGAAAACGTTAATTGAGGAAGACGCACCTTATACCGTGCAAGAGATAGAAGAATTAAGTGGTATTCATTCGTCAGGTGTTTTGAAGATCTTACGTGAATGACTTGGGCTACGTAAGATCTGCGCGCGCTGGGTGCCCCATTTGCTCACTGACGAGCAGAAACAAAGTCGGGTTAGACTTGCATCGCAAGTTATAGAAAAATATGATAAATGTGACCCACGTCGTTTGGAAGAGATAGTTACAGGTGATGAAACCTGGATCTATCATTTTCAACCAGATTCTAAGGCTACAAATAAGGTTTGGGTTTCATCTGAGGGCGACAGACCTGTCATTGCGCGCCGTTGCAAAACATCAAATTGCATGTTGTATGCGATATTCTTTGATTCGAAAGGTCCAGTCCTTCAAATTCCAGTCCCGAAAGGTAGTTCTGTCACTGGAAAGTTTTACAGAGAAAGTGTTCTTACTCAACTTGTTGATTTCTATCAGAAACGCAGACCGCGCACCGGTGTCTGCGGCATCAAATTACTCCATGATAACGCACCGGCCCATAAATCCACTACGGTACAGGAATATCTGAAAGAATCTGGGCTCGATGTCTTAGATCATCCCCCATACAGCCCTGACCTGTCCCCCTGTGACTTTTGGTTGTTCCCAAGACTAAAGGAAATGCTGGCAGGGCACCGTTTTGAATCTCGTTGTGGTATAGGCAGTGCGGTCTACCAGTGTCTGCAACATATACCTAAAGAGGACTACCAGGCGGCGTTCCGGAAATGGGTAGATCGGTGTAAAATGTGTGTGGAGGCAGACGGGGCATATTTCGAAGGTCTTAGATAAATAAAATTTTGATATTTCAAGCGGTTTTAAAAAGACTGCCCTACTCTACGAACTTAAAAAGTGTCCCTTGTATTTTATCAAAGATAAAGGTGAATTACTTAACTGTAAGATTTGTTGCCTTCAAACATAAACTCTGCACTGAAACATCACCATTAAAGTTTATAGGTTAAAAAAAAGGTTAACTTGACTTGTACTTCTCCAAACAAAATGTATACCTAATAACATTACAAGCAAAGTTAGGCAAAAAGCAAAAACCATACATCCAACAAGTTCATGCTGAAAACATGTTTAAGAAAGCAAATTATTACAACCCAACTGGGTTTTTTTTACGCCACATTCACAACATACTTACCATCGTCACGAAATGTAACACGTCTCCTTGCTGACAGATACAGGGATATCTATCATATTTCATTTATTAACCCTATACCACACAATCCCAAGTTTTAATGACCCTGAGGAAATAGCCTTCTGAAAACCTTGTGAGAAAAGGAGAAAATACTGGTAACCAGCATTTTCTCCTTTTCCCACAAGGTTTTCTACACTTTCACAGACAAATACCACCATTCCAGCTAAATTCAATATGTCGTCTGCAAATGCTTTCGCTTTGGACAAGTCTAAAATTTTGTCCTTTGGTAAAGAGTTAACTCCCTATTCGACACAATTTGAAGTTAAAATGACCCCCAAGGAAAAACAGTTTTGAAAAAACATTGTGGGAAAAGGAGAAACTGCGGGTAACCAGCATTTTTCCCTTTTACAACAATGTTTTTTACTAATTCAAGGACACATACTATCATTTGAAAAACATCATAATTGTCATCTGTAAATATTTTCAATATGGACGTGTTGAAGATTATGACCTGTGATAAATGGTTAAGCTATGCTGTTGTGAGCTCTTCCTAAAAAACTGGTGGCGATGTGGATAAATCTCAAAATCTGGGCACAGCTTTATTAGAAACATGGACTTTGTGCAAAATATCAACACAGGCATAGAGATATGTATACTAGTTGGAAGATTTGTTCAACTGCAAATATTCCAATCTAGTTTACTTGTGATATATGTAATTTGAGAAACAGGGCACTGCAAGAAAAAAACACCTTCATTCTGTTTCACCACCTTTTCTAATTTTCAAAGGAACTTGAAACAGTAATGTAGTTAGAATTATGCATCATTAGACCTAATATGCAAAAACCCAACAGCCTGTTTTCTTTCAAGTTATGATTCGAAGGTACGTAACTTGTGAGAACAGCTGATCTTGAATCTACCCTTTTTTTGGGGGGGCTGGGGGAGCCTTGAATTTGCAATAGTTAGATCGTATTTATAAGATGGAAACATTAAGTATCAGTATGAAACATACAGTACTGTAACATGTGTATATAAATGTGTACCGCTCAGATCTGTGACAAAGGGATGTAGATAGAATATAACTTGAATACCTCTGTTTGGCACTTTAATGGTAACACTTTTTGCTACTGATGTCTCCCTCATGAAGGTCACTTCTTTTTCTGTAATATGACAGACATTGCTACATTTATATACAAGTCAGACACCATGAAAATGGGGTTTCATGCATTTGCAATAAGTATCAACCCATGTCAGCTTGCAGAGTCCACTTAAAGCTGACCTTGTACAAAACTTTTTGCTACTGGTCAATTTTCTACATGCCAAATGACAATTCTACCTCATTATTTAGTTGGTTGTTAGACAAATGGACTTTATGGATATGTAATCATATGATGACTTGCTTGGTACAATGCATTACAGAAATGCATTAAACCCCATTTTGACTCATATCTAATGTAAGATGTGGTCGAAGATACTCTATGTGCAGGCCCTTTAACCCTTTACCACAGAATCCTGACTTTTAACTACCCAGAGAAAGTAGCTTCTGTGGGAAAACTAGAAAATGTGCCTGGTAACAGCATTTTCTCCTTTTCCCACAATGTTTTCTACCCTATCAAAAAACAATTTCATCATTTGAGTGTCATTTCAATTATCGTCTGCAAATGCTTCAAATTTGGATAAGTCTAAATTTTTCTTTTGGTTAAGACATACCAATAATAATGACACAAAAAAGATGACAAAAATTTATAATTGTACACAGTGATTTCAAGGTGTCAAAATAAATGCAGCCCTTAACCTGCCACCAAAAAATCCTGTGTTTTAACGAATCTGGAGATGAAGTCATTTGAAAACATTATGGGAAAAGGAGAAAATGCTGGTAACTAGCATTTTCTCCTTTTCCCATAATGTTTTCTCCCCTTTCAGAGAACTTTATTTCATTTATGCTAATTTCAAAGTTGTCATCTACAGATGCTTTCAACCTTGAAGAGTAGTGAGTCAAGAATTTGTCAATTGGCAACAGGTTAATATGAAATTTGTCACATAGAGAGCAGAATTGAGAAAATGCAGATTACCACCATTTTCATTTTTTTTCCAGAATATTTTCAAAAAGCTTTTACCATGTGGCTGAATTCTTGAAACATAAGATTGTTTGTTTAAGGGTTCAAAAAAGCAAAGCACCATCTTTGCATGATATGAAAAGGAGGCTGTTTTCTTTTGATAAGTAACTACCTCAAACTTGCTTGTGACAAGCAACTGCGCCCCCCCCCTTCTGCATATAACAAGCATTGCTCCTAACTTCTGCTTGCGACAGACACTACCCCCACCCCCACCTCTACTCACTGTGACACAACAAGCAGCTGTCCCATTCCAGGGTCAATATTCACCAACCATTCTTAAGAAGATTCTTAGTCTTATTCTCCAAGATTTTCTAAATTTGAAGGTTACACAGTTTCTGATTGGCTAAACCAAATGTTACTCTCAAATTTAGACAATTCTTTAGCATAAGACAAAGAATATTCTTAAGGATGGTTGGTAAATATGGACCCTGCTTGTAATAAGCAACTTCTCCCCTCCCATCCGGCCCCCATTCCTACTTGTTAGCTGCCCTGCCCCCATTCCTGCCAGTCATTTGTTCCAGTCATTTGTGCATTGATGGAGTAAGCCTGTAGAGGTGGGCAAAACTTTTTTATAACTATTTATGTAAATTTGTATTTCAATTCTAGCATACTGAGTTTCTTGTAGGTGTACAGTTGCAGTGATGGATGAAATCAGTATATGTCTAACTTAAATCATTAAATAGCCATGAGTTTAATCTACTACTTTTTCAATGTCCTTCTGGGTGCATTCCTATGGGTCTTAAGCATTTGTCAAAAAGTTTTCCATCCCTGTCAATATTACAGATATTAGAAAAGAATAACTTTTAACATGTTTAGAAATAAAAAATATAACAAAGTTGATAATGGGACATATTCACCAACCATTATAACCCTTTACCAGACGACAAAATTTTAGCCTTGACCAAATTGGAAGCATTTGCAGACGACAATTTTGATGTGGGTCAAATGGTGAACTTTTCTTAGATAGGGTAGAAAACATTGTGGGAAAAGGAGAAAATGCTGGTTACTAGCATTTTCTCCTTTTCCCACAATGCTTTCAAAAGGCTTCTTTCCCAGGGGCGTCAAAAGGCAGCATTGTATGGTAAAGGGTTAAACAGTGTTCTGATAAAAATTCCAAGACTAGCCTATCAAACAGCTTTAGTTGGAATTTAGATATTAGAATTGAATTCAGAATTCCAAAATTTGGAAACTTTCATCTGTACTTTACCTGGTTGAGTCTGTGGACTTTCACTGAGATAACTTCGGCTACTTTCAGACATGTCACTCTTCTCTCTATCGAGGGGTCGCTCCCCCTCATCATACTCATCCTGCTCTTCATTATTGTCTTGCTCTTCATTCTTGTCCACTTCTTCTTCTTCTTCCTCTCCTTCTTCCATGGATTCACCACTTTTTTGCTCTTCATCCACTGTCTCTTGTTCAACTTCTGTTTTCTCCTCAGCTTCAGGATTTTCTTCTTTGAGTTCACTTGATTCTTTCTCAGAACTTTCACCACTTTCTTCAGGAGGCTCTGTCTGGACCTTTACAATCAAATAAAAATCATTTCATGCTGTGAGCCTCAGTAAACTTAACTGTCTATCTGCTGTCATGCTGAATTAGGAAACTAGGTGAAATAAATTGATACATGGAATTAGGATGAAGCTGTATCATTGTTGAACAGCCTGAATGTGCTTTCCACTAAATGTATTCTTCTAGTGTTATTCTGCATCGCTTGATTTCTGTAGTTGTGTTTCTTAATTCATAAACACTTCACCACACGACAAATTTACAGACTTGTCCGAACTGAAAGCATTTGCAAACAACATATTAATTGTTGCTCAAATGATGGTATTTGTTCTAGAAAGGACAGAAAGCATTAATTAACTCTTTACCACACGACAAAAATGTAGACTAGCTCTAGAGGTGGAATTTGTTTTTGATAGGTTAGAAAACATTGTGGGAAAAGGAGAAAATGCATTTTCTCCTTTTCCCACAATGTTTTCAAAAGGCTTCATTCCCAGGGTCGTTAAAACTTGGGGTTGTGTGGTAAAGAGTTAAAAAGGGGAAAATACTGATTTCTTACATTTTCTCTTTTTGCCTAAATGTTTTCAAAAGTCCGACAACATCAGGGTCTTTAACCTTTTACCACACAATGCCGACTTTTAACGGCCCTGAGGAAGAAGCCTTTTAAAAACATTGTGGGAAAAGGAGAAAATGCTGGTTACCAGAATTTTCTCCTTTTCCCACAATGTTTTCTACCCTATCAAAGAGAAATTATATCATTTGAGCCACAGTGAAATTGTCGTTTGCAAATTCTTTTAATTTGGACGGGTCTAAAATTTTGTCATGTGGACAAGGGTTAAAGGGGGGGGGGGGGGGGGGGGGGGGGAAAGGGTCAAACAAGTCAAGAAATCCTAACACCAAAACTTCAAAAACCTCAAATAAGAAACTCTCATGCAAAAACGAAATTCACAGTTTTATTTCAATTAACCATTTACAAAATATCTTTACCCCTTTACCATACAACAAAATTTCACACTTGTCAAAATTGACAGCATTTGCAGATGAAAGATGTGGCTCAAATGAATCTTTCCTTTCACCCTTTCCCAAACAAGCCCTGGTTTTCATGTGTCTGCAGTACAAGTCTTTTGAAAACACTGTGGGAAAAGGAGAAATTGCTCGTAACGAGCAATTTCTCCTTTTCCCACAGTGTTTTCTACCCTTTTGGAGAACTTTCTGTCATTTTCATCAAATTCAAAATTGTCATCTGCAAACTCTTTCAATTTGGACCAGTCTAAAATTCATCGTTTGGGAAAGGGTTAACGGGTAGAAATCATAATGGAAGGAGAAAATGCTAGTTACCGGCATTGTATCCCTTTCCAATAATGTTTTCGAAAGCCTTTGTCCTGAGAGTTGTTGAACTCTGGATCATTTGGTAAAGAATAACTCTTACCTCATCACTCCACTTTACTCCTTTAATACAGATATGCATGCTAAATGACCAAAGATGTCGATGTACCATAAAACAACATTCTTTCATTCATTCTTACCTCATCTTCATATCTGACACTACGGGTTACTTGTGAATCTGCATATGACTGAGGAGCCTGGGGTGAGTCTCTGGTAGGATATCCCTCCTCAGATCCAGAATCTTGATCTGGCTTCTTCAAAGCTGATTTTATAGATGACTGACCATACGAAGGCATTCCTGGAATTTCCTGTAGACCCGGGGGTATGCTCATCCCATCATCCGAGTCTGAATCACTATCTTCAAGACCACGACTCTTTAGGCCCATTTGATGCATTTTCCGTTGCTCTCTCACTAGTGATTCAACTCCTGCAATTCATTGATCTATTCTATTTTAACCCTTTACCAAACGACAGAATTTTGGACTGGACCAAATTGAAAGCATTTGCAGACGACAAATTAAATGTGGCACAAATGATTATTTCAGTCTTCGATAGGGTAGAAAACATTGTGGGGAAAAGTTACTAGCATATTCTCCTTTTTCCACAGAGTTTTCAAAAGGCTTCTTTCTCAGGGTCATGACAAGTTCGGGTTGTGTGGTAAAGGGTTAAACAAGAGCACAACATGTGGGTGCCAGTGCTCTGCTGCAGTAGCTTTTTCAAAAAAAGGGGCATAGCTGTGTAAAAAATATGTTGATGGTTACCTGCCCTTGGTGTATGGATTACCCTTTTGATAGTTAAGACCTAGTCTGCATTTGAAGTAAATATCTTCTGTAATGACAGAGGTATTGTAAAATGTCAAAGTTTTTGCACAAATGACAATGCAGACAATGACAACTATGCTGATGAAAACAAGGCTATGACAATACCTTCTTTTCTTCAGAAACAGCAGAGCTAAAAATGTGACTTTTTGAAAAAAGAAACCTATCTTTTTATTCCCCACATTTTTTAGATATAAAGTTTATAACATAAGTTCAATGATATTTCATTTTTATTTTTTAGATTTTTATTTTTTATATTTTATTTTTAAGAATTAGTATTTTATTCTTGTGACTACTGTTTTAAACTTGTTCTATGGTAGCTTTCCACAAAAACATCCTGAAAAAAAAAAACATTTATTCGCTGAAACCAAGTTATTGAAACTCATTCAAACTGTAGTATTGAGGTAATACTAAAGACCACCATGGGACATGGTGAAATGCTACACCTGATATTGCTCATCTGACCTCAAAATATTTCTGTAATCTTGACCACTGAATTGTTATCTTTACCACTCATAAATACAAGGACAACCCAAGAAATGTGTTTTGAGTTTGTACAGTATCTGCTTAAACTATTACCATACAATCCCAAGTTTTAATAACCTTGAAGATGAGGGCTTCTGACAACATTGTTGGAAAAGGAGAGAAAATGCTGGTGACCAGTATTTTCTCCTTTTCACACCATGTTTAAAGATAAAGCCCTCAACTTGTACCTCATTTAATTCATGTGTTGTCTGGAAACATTTTCACTTGGGACAAGTCAAAAACTTTGTCTTTTGGTATTGAGTAAACAGTTGTATAAGAATTCAATTAAAAACCATAACAAAACAAAAGGGGAAGTTCACAATAAAAATAAACTTATGTGCATGCCAAGACAGACAGACAGAGGTATGGGCTGATTCCAGTATACCCAAATAAACACCTGTTTTACAGATGTATAATAAGATCTACTTTTACCACATTAGACATTTGGCTACCTGAAGAAGGTGTATCAGCCATTCCAATCCTGCCTTGTTGCTGGTATTCCGGATACTCAGATCCAGACTCTGTGGGAGAGTACATGTCTTGTGGTCTGGAATCAGACTTGATTTCAATTGATAAATTACGACCCATACGCTGAGGGACCCCTCTTGGGTAGCCATCATCGCTACTTTTGTCACTGTCACTACCAAGTCGGGATCTAAATGTTGATCTGTCAGGAGAACGGTGATGACTTTTGCTTTTTGGTTTCTGATAGCCTTGGCCCTGAAAGCAGAATATAGAACAACCATATGAGTCATGCTCTGACAAAAAGGGATTAATGCATCTCCATGCTGCATTATACCAAGCAAGTCATCATAAAATTATCATGGATCCATAAAATCCCTTTTGTTTAACAACCAACTGATTATGAGGTGCACTGGTGCTTTGAGCCGTATGAAACTGACCAACAGCAAAAAGTATCAGTCCAGGTCAGCCTTTGTGGACTGCAAAGGCTGACCTGGGTCAATACTTTTTGCAGATGCATTACGCCCCCTTTCCACAGAGCATGGCTCATGCATCATTTCTTGCTTTTTCTGCCTTTTGGGATCATGTTCACTAACCATTCTAGATTCAGTTCTAATTCAAAATCAAAGACTAGTCATCTCAGACAGTCTCCCCCTGTTCTTTTGGTCTAACCAAAAGGAAAGAAATAAGATAAATTTTATGATGAAAAAAAGTCACCAAAAAAGAAAATTCACTCTGTATAGTTAAGTAATATGACTGTAATGATTGCTAGTCTGAACCTACTTGCCTCCAAAACCAGATTTTTTTCTTCTTTTCTTCTTCTTCTGCTGTAAATTTGATAGTTTAACCTCTTACCAAACTACAACATTTTACACTGGTCCAAGTTGAAAGCATTTGCAGATGACAAAATAAATGTTACCAAAACATTGAATCTGTTTTGAGAAGGGTAGAAAGCATCGTGGGAAAAGGAGAAAATGCTGGTTACCAGCATTTTCTCCTTTTTCCACAATGTTTTCAAAGGGCTTTTTTCTCAGGGTTGTTAAAAGTCAGGATTGTATGGTAAAGGGTTGAAAACAAAGTGTAATATCTTCTTCTTAATCCATGACTGTTCAGATTAATTGTACTAAACTTACACAATTACTGAGATGACAACCATTTATA
Organism: Tridacna gigas; assembly: GCA_945859785.2. NCBI lineage: Eukaryota > Metazoa > Mollusca > Bivalvia > Cardiida > Cardiidae > Tridacna > Tridacna gigas. The sequence goes on along the minus strand of OX244030.2, from coordinate 40,537,555 downwards.
ACAAACAAATTTTTAAAGCTGTTTACTGCAAGCATGTAAAACTCATATTCATTTTCTAGTATGTTAAATAAGACAACTACCCACAAAATAATTCAAACAAATAAACAAAAAAGAAAATTGTCAGTTAACTCTTTACCAGTTGACAAAATTTTAAACTAGTCCAACCTGAAAGCATTTGCAAATTCAAAATGAATGTGACTGAAAAATTGAAAATTTGTTTTGTGAAATTTAAGGGTAGAAAACTCCTTTAGCAACAATGTTTTCAAAAGGCTTCTTTTTTCAGGGTCATTAAAAGTCAGGACTGTGTGGTAAAAGGTTAAGGGAAAAAAGTTAAAATGATTGCTGACTCAAACCTGCTTGTTGCCAGAATGTATAAGCATAGTGGACAGTTTAGACTGCCCTATGCAAAACCAATTTCACTTGTGAAATACACTTTACCACACCATCCCATGTTAACAACCCTGAGTAAAAAGCCAAATGAAAACATTGTTGGAAAAGGAGAAAATCCTGGTACTGGTAGCAAGCATTTTCTCCTTTTCAAACAGCATTTCTAACCTTTCAAAAACAAATTACATCATTTGAGACACATTCAATTTGTCATCTGCAAAGGCTTTCAATTTGGACTAGTCTAAAATTTTGTTGTTTGACTTAATGGTTAACATGGTTTTGCATGTATGCTTTAGAAAACAATGCTGACAAAAAGAACAGTTCTGGATATCACTGAACATTACTTTGACATTATTGTTTGGTTATTTGGGCCCTAAAATGTGAAAAATATTACCTGAGATGTCTGCTGTATGATAGACATGACATGGTGTGTTATCAGATTTTAAAGTATGCTGTTTTCGAATGGATGATACGGGTGACAGACCCACAGAAATAACCAGTGAGAGCCCTCATAGCAATTCACTGGTCATACCCTGGCTGCACTTGATTCTTCAAATAGTGTGAATCGGAGTAGAAATTCTCATGATCAATTTACCACCTTACGAAAAGCTTATGCCTGTTAGACCCCAAGGTAAGATTTCTGATGTGCAAAAGATCAAAAATATGCGACAATGGTGCAAGAGCATGCTCTAGATATGAACCCTGCATAATAAAAGGATAATTAAAATTTAGTAAGTCCGAAAACTCCAATTATACAACAGAAACATTTCAGGGTCTATATAAAATCAACATATACCCGAAGCCTTGCTTTGCCACACAAAAGGCCCATCCTGTCCTCAAGCCACATCACACGTTTCCTAGCCTCATTAATGTCTCCTTCCTGCTTCTCCAAAGCTTCGTCTAATTCTGCTCGTGCAAAAGCCAATTCTGTATTGACTTTGGTTAACACCTACAACACATTAAAATATTAAGAAAATTTCAGCGATTGTCAGCATCATTGTGGCAAAAGGGCAAGTTACACATAAGCGCCATCATTTCTTTTCCAATAAGGTTTTAACTCTATACCACACAACACTGTCTTAGACTTGGCCAAATTCAAAGCATCTTTAGATGACAATTTAAATGTGGCTCATGTGATCAAATTAATTTTTGAATGGGTAGAAAACATTGTGGGAAAAGGAGAAAATTCTGGCTACCAAGTTTCTACCTTTGGTCGTTAAAACTCATGATTTTGTGATAAAGGGTGAAAAAGTGGTTGACATGACAAGAAAAGTCATCTGCAGGAGGTACCATGATCATAAAGAGATATTTTCTAATCGTGTAACCCTTAAGCTGCTATGCACATCTCACTGACCTTTTGCAGACAGTGTAGATCAAGATCAGACTGCACAGAACATGCAGTCTGATCTTGGATCTTCACATTCTGATAAGGAAGATATTTCCTCCTTAAACTAAGTTTGAAAAAACATTTTTGGGGTTTTTAACAGCAGTTTGAAAGTTCTATTTGACTTATTCAGCAAGATAAAGCTTAATACAGCACAAATATGTATGTTTGAATACTTTAGTCTTGCTACCCCAACTAACCCCTTGTAACTCTGACCCCCATCTGCCCCTACCAAACTTTACACAGAATCTAACTTTCTCATAGCTAATACAATGCCCTGGTGAGGAAGACTGGTTTAAAATTCACCAATTATTCTTACTCTGTTTGTAATCATCAAACATGTCTAATTGGAGATGAGCCCATCAGATGGGCATTGAAGTAAATCGTAATCAAAATCACTAATCAGACTAGACGGGGCATTCCTCAGATGAAAATTGAAGGATATTTGATCAGATTGTACTGAAGGTTTGCAGATCCTCTGCCAGTTGGGTTCAAATGTGAAAAGCCCCCCACTGGGGTTTTGGGAAGTTAATTTAAGTTTTTTTCACACATCTCCTACGAAGATTTTTTTTTTTTCTGTACCATGCTATTCTATTTCTGTGTGTCTCTGTGTCTCTGTCTGTCTCTCTCTTTGTTAAAAGAAAATCTTTTCCTGTATAAAACTGTCTTGTCAAAAATGTATGTTTGTACAGGCCTACTAGAAATGTCCTTGCTAGTAAAAAAATTATATTCAATGTTAGAATATTGTATAATAAAACTATTATCTGAAAATGACTGAAAAAATGATATTTTACCTGCAAGACCATTATAGCCCTTTCTGACTTCTCTTTTGCTTCCTGCACAGCAACTCTACACTGATCAATAGCATCTTCTCCTTTTGCTGTTTCCAGTTTTGACAAAGCTTTTTTCAATTCCTCCTGAGCTTTCCTTACAGTCTCAGTCTGTCAAAATATGTAAAAATTGTTCAAGAAATATGAAAACTGTTACAGTAAAACTAAAGTGATTAATCACACATGCAAAACATTTCATTCTAATATCATTGAATTCAATGCTATGGTTGGAACAGTTGGGTCACGAAAAAACAATGGCTGAAACAACTGAAACTAAAGAAAACAGTCTCAAGCAGCAATCAGAACTACTGCTTCAAATGTTTTTCAAAAGTGAAAAAAATTTGTATAGAAAACTGACAAGCACATGTACTCATCCTTTAACCCTGGACCACACTATCTCAGATTTTAACGGCTCTGAAGGAGAAGGCTATTGTAAGAAAAGGAGAGCATGTCAGTAAATAGCAATTTCTCTTTTCCAACAATGTTTTCTGCCTTTTCACATGGAAAAGTTTGTTCCAGGCCTTTTTTTTTTAAACTCTTTACAAGGTTATGAAATTTTAGACTCTTCCACATTGAAAGCATTTGCAGATAACAAATCAAATATGGTCCAGATGATAAGATCTACTTTTAAAAGGGTACAAAACAATGTCAAAAATGGACAAAATTTTAATGACTGGTTATGAGCATTTTCTCTTTGTCCAATAATGTTTTCGAAGCCTAATTCTCAATGCTTGTATAAACCTCATGATCTTTTGAAGAGAGCTTAACTCTTTATCAAACAACAAAATTTTACACTTAATTGTCTGAATTCAAAGCAGGTGTAGACAACAATTTTAATGTGGCTCAAATGATGGAATTTGTATTTGACTGGGTAGAAAACATTAAGAGAAAAGGAGAAAATACTTGTTACCAGCATTTTCTCCTTTTCCCACAATGTTTTCAAAAGTCTTCATCCACAGGGTCGTTAAAACTTGGGAATGAGTGGTAAAAGTTTAAATAATCTGAATACATGTACTGCACAACTCAAACTCAAGGTGTCTAGGTCATCCTGGGTGCATATTCACCAACCATTCTTAAGAACCATATGGTTTTGCCTATCTGAAGTGGTTACTTTCAAATTTAGAAAATCTTGAAGGGTAAGACTAAGAATGGTGCCAAAAATACCAACCCTAGTATTTGAACTATCCCACAGGTTTTATATATACTGTAAAGTCCAAGTTTTACCTCACAGGGTTTAAAATCCTTAATCCATAACCAGATGACAAAATTTTAGACCTGTCCATATTGAAAATACATGCATTTGCATACAACAAGACAAATGTTGCACAAATGACAGGATTTGTTTTGGAAAAGTTTGAAAACTTGATCTGTGGAAAAAAATGAAAATGTTGGTTCTGAGATTTAACTAATTACCAAACAACAAAATTCTATACTTAAATTGTCCATATTGAAAGCATTTGTAGATACATTGTATGTAGCTCAAATGGTCAGAGTTGTCCTTAGAAGGATAGAAAACATTGTGGAGAAAGGAGAAAAGACTAGCTACCAACATCTAGTTCTTTTCCCACAATGTTTTCAAAAGCCTTATTCACAAGGGTCGTTGAAACACATGATTGTTTGGTAAAGGGTTAACTCCCTTGAGCAAGGAGAGCTTTGAAAACCTTGTGGGAGAAGGTGAAAATGCCGCCAGACAGCATTTTCTCCTTTTCCAGAAGGTTTTCTACCCTATTCAAATTCAATCATGTGAGTCGTGTTAAATTTCTTCGGCACATGGTCTGAATTTGGAGTAGTACAAAGTTTCACTGTTTGGTAAAGAGTTAAAATCACATTCTACCACAACTGGGTTGATATACAGGAAATGTATGGAAATTTGTTTGTTTGTTTGTTTGTTTGTATGTATGTATGGTGTTTAAGGCAATTTTTCAACATTATTTCAATTATATCTCGGCCACCAGTACACCTATCTATGCTCTCAAGGAGTTTCTTTAACCAGTATTTCTCAAAATATTCTTTCCAAGCCAGAGCTTGTTTTTCCATATAACCATCCTGGAAACAACAATCAGCAATGAGAGAGGAATGAAACCTGTTGCAATGTCTATATATCCTCGGAAACAGTTCATGACCCCCTGGCTTCAATTTCTGTATGCACTACCGACTGCGCTACATATGGCTCACAGGATAATGGAAAATGTAGGAAACTATTATAAGCACAGATATATATATATATCTCCTACCTGTTCTTCCATCAAAATGTCAGATCTGTGTTGAACAGAATAGTGAGACTGCAATGCAATCCCACTTTTCATTGTGACTGGACGTTCCATCACACCTTTTGTCTTTGACCTAAAATTCAGATATCATTGGATTTTTTTCCCTAGAAAATGCCAGGAACTCTTTACTAAACAACAAAATTTTAAGACTGGTCAAAATTGAAAGCCTTTGCAGATGACAAATCAAATGTGACTCAAAAATTGAAATTTGTTTTGGGAAGGATAAAAAACATTGTTGAAAAAGGGAGAAAATAACTGTTACCAGCATTTTCTCCTTTTCCTTCAATGTTTTCAAATGCTTTCATTCTCAAGGTTGTTAAAAGTTAGGATTGTGTTGCAAACAGTTATCTTAATGATAACAAATTCTACTATTTGCTAAAACAAAGAATCTAATGTAAAATGAAAAACACATTCTTCAACAAAACTAGACCCTACCTGATCCACTGGGTTTTTCGTGGGTGTGTCCTTGGGCAAGACACTTCAGAGCCCCAGCCTAGTACTGGTAAAACCCAGGAAATCACATGAATATGTGAGCTGTCACCGTGATATGACTGAAATAATGTTGAATGTGGCGTAAAACACCATTCAATCAATCAACAAAACTAGAGCTCTACTGGCCCTGACTGACTACTGAACCAATGTTCATCCTATCCATCTGCATGCATATGAACACAATCTCACATAATCATATCATGTAACATTCCAACAAAACCTTTGTGAAATTTTCAGGCAACATCTAAAATTACATTAATCCTTTACAAAACTATTATGTGTTTTTACTACCCTGAAGAAAAAGGCTTTTAAATCTTTACCAAAGGACAAAATTTTATAGTGGTCCAAATTGAAAGCATTGGCAGACAACACAATAAATATGACTGAAAAGTTTAAATTTGTTTCGGAAAGGGTAGAAAACATTGTGGGAAAAGGAGAAATCTGGTTACCAGCATTGTCTCCTTTCCCCCACAATGTCTTCAAAAGGCTTCTTATACAGGGTCGTTAAAAGTCGTGATTGTGTGGTAAAGGGTTAAAAGCATGGTGGAAAAAGAGGAAATGCTGGTGACCATCATTTTCTCCTTTTCCCACAGTGTTTTCAAGCCCATAAGAGGACTAAAACTTATTTGTATTGTAATTGACTCAAAGAGAATTAAGCTCACAGTCCTTTGAAAAGCTGGTGGTCCATTGGACATGTCTTGTGAAAGTCAGTTCGGTCAATCCATCAAAATTCTACATATGTAAGATGATTTTTCATTGGTGATTTACTCAGAAAAGTGTGTTCAAAATGAAACAACTCCACAGTTATCATGGGGATTTCTAGATCTTAATGCATGAAGCAAAACCAAAAGTTTGTATTACAAAGATCTTGTGTCCATTTTGCTTTAAATTCATCTATTCAGTTTAATATATACAAATTGTCTTATCTGCAGATTTACTGTCTTTATAATAATTGTGCACAGTTTCAGTATTTCAGTTATTTCATTTCAATGGTTTCACACATCATGCTTCCTTGGAGCACAATTAATCAACACCAAAGTTGGGGAATATAGTATACGTACATGATTCTTTAATAAATTCATAAACATTTCATGTAATAATTCAATCTATAGATATTTTTGCTGCAGTAAAAAACAGTTAGGTCTGGTGAAATTTTTTTTTTTACCAGACTGAATGTCCAGTAAGAACTGAACTACTCTAGAAAGACTGGGCTCAGATGTTATTTTTATGATTGTCTCTCTGCTAATTTTCCCTATAATCTTTGACCCAGCCTTTATTAATGCTTTTGGAATTTTCAAACCTTATCATCTTTCAGGCAATTAAATATTTGTTTTTAATCTGTTTTTCAGTAAATTGTTGAAATAGAACAATAGATAAATGATGAAACTTCATATTGACATCAAATTCAGTACAAGGTTTTCATTGCATGATCGTACTGAAATATACTTTTTTGTTGACATGAACAATACCAGTTGATTTGTAAACAAATAGTGATTAATGAGTCAAATGACTAGGCATGGGCATTCAATTTCATTTACAAAAATAGCACAGTATGGTCGGCAATTTAAGTGCTATGACTCATTTTAAATGGAGTAAATACAATCTATTTTAATTTCTTTTTTCTATGCTCAACTTGATGAAAAAGGAAGCTGATAAATTTTGACAAAAGAACTTGAATGTAACTGGAATTTCCGCATTAGATGTCAAGCCTAGTTTTAATTTCCTTGCAAGAAGGTCAACTGTTATTTACATTTTAAAAATCTGGAATTACAAGAAGGTAAAAATTATATTGTGTGTGTGTGTGTGTGTGTGTGTGTGTGTGTGTTAACCGTGTTTCACTGTTTTGTTTATCATTAAGCTATGTATCAAAATCCAGTTATTACCATACAACAAAATAGTGACTCTTAAAACCACTTAAAGAGATGCCCATATGATCTGATTTATTCCGGAAGCCTGAAAGTATAGCAATACATGAATTGCGCCTACTTGTATGTGCGGCGTGTAGACTTACTTCATTTTGATGATATTAAGTTATAGTAGCTATAAGGATAAATAATGCATGACACCACACTGTAGCATTCCCATAAGCGTAGCTGAAATGCAAAGCTTTTAAACAATGAAAATCTAATCCATATCGCACTTGTTAGCAACAACAATTATTTACTTCCGGTGTTAGGTGATGCGATAAAATTGCACGAATCGAAATAGTAGAACCCGATATATTAACGCATAAGAATTCTTAGCTTGCAGACGATCGTTTGCATCTTGTAAATTTTGTTAACTTTCAAAACACTTTTGAAAACATTGTGACAGAAAGACAAGGTACGCGTTATGAGCAATGTTTCTTATGGCAATAATATTTTCAAACGTATTGCAATAGATCTAGTCAGGGATCGTATATTAAGTATACGATCCCTGATCTAGTAGTTCTATTTAAATACGTTTGAAAATACGTTAACTTTCAAAATCACAATTGAAAACATTGTGGTAGAATGAGTATAATAAAAAGATAGAGTACTATATCGTATTGCCACAATATTTTCAAATTAATTCTTTTAAACCATTGTGCAAATGTCCACTAGATCTAGATCTATACAAGCCATGCTCTGTGAAAAAGGGGGATTAATGCTTAGATCTGCCGAATGTATCGATCCAGGTCAGCCTGCGCAGTCTCCGTATCTATCGGGCAGTCTACGATTACGAATTGGACGAGATGGCTGTGTTAAATTTAAGGGGTAAAGTCCAGAAAATATCTCCGTTTCGTGCATAATTGTTATCATCGAAAATACCCGTCATCGAGACTCAAATTTGACGAAATGATTCGACGAAATCATCACATAAATCAGTGAAATCACCTTTTTATTTACAAAAAAAACCGCTTTTATACTGAAACCATATCAAAATGTGATGCACATGTCTAGTTAGCCTACTTTAACCATTTTCTTTTATGATTAGAAAAGTATAGAAAAATTGCCTGGTTTATGAATTTTTAATTCGGTGAAATTGAAGTACGTACATTATGACTGTTATGATGCGTTTATTAAGTTTTATAATGACTTTCAAGTAGAAAACGACCGAAAATTCAATCGAATCGTAAATTTATGATCGTCTGCTGCTTATTTGTCTCAGAGGTAATGAGTCAATCAGGTCAAGTCTGCACATTGGGAACACATATGAAAGAAAATGTCACAAATTGTTAAAATTTGTATTTTTTAATGTTCCTTTTGCCAAGTAATATTCAAATTTCGAATATGACTTTGAGGCTCAACATATATTTGGTTTCAAGTTGGGTTGGCCGAGTATTACTTTTTGACTTTTCGAGAAGTTGCGATTTCAATGATAATCGAAGCAATCCGCTTCAACTTCCTTTTCCGCCAGTCAACAAATTAAGGTATGGCGAATTTTTGTATCAGCAAAAGAAATCAATGATCATCCATCCATAAGCCTTGTAGGCAGTCTAATAGTCCTCGACAAAGATTCGTAAATAGTATTCAACTCGAAAATACTAGGTCACACGCAAAAAATATGCATACAATTATAATACTTCCGTCCAAACTGGAGGGAACGATTCGATTTGCTCGGCGAGTTTGTCTGGGCGAAGATGAGCACAACCCAGGAAAGAAAGCTGCTGTACTAGTTATAGTCCGTCAGCAGCTACAGGGGCTAACATCATGCTTTTTAGCAAAAAGATATTCTAATCCTGTGTAACATGATATTAGGAAAAGCTTGGAAACGGGCGAACGACACTTGTTTTTCTCGTATATTTTTAAACGCAATAACTAATCAGTTTAGGTATGGTTAGGTGACATCGCCCATCAAAATTTTATGGCAGCGCACCTCTTGCCATTGAAGAATTTTAGCCCTATGACTTCAAACTATGTGCCTGACGACATGTAAACAAAAATCGCGGTGTTCCCATTCACGCACTGAATTGAATAATCACGCACAAAAATATGAAGTGAAGCGTGCATGCACGCACAGTTTTCAGGGCTTCCGTTGTCGATCACCAGTGGCGACAGTTGGGACAAGTCAACAAGTGTGAAAGTTGCTGTTTATGACCGCTAATCAAACATGGTATCAATCGGTTTTGAAGTTACATGCTATTCTTATTGACAAATCTATGTCAAATCATGCAGAAATACTACTGCAAAACTTAATAGGCATGAAAAAAAGATCGCTGCAAGAAACACGAAAACCCATGACACAACCAAAATTGGTTTGACATCGTCCGATCGTAGGCATTTCAAACTGTCTATTTAGTTTTATCAATGACTTTGAACAGTAAATTTACATAAATATCTCTATAAAACAGTAAGTGAAACCCAATTAGTGTCTGAAATTGACAGTGAAATGGAAAATTCTACTGGCCGTCAGGCTGTAAGTTGTCCCTCTGAAACTGGTCCCGTGAATAAGGAAATTGTAACAAGCATCTTCTTTTTTTAAATTACCCATTTTGTTTTCAAGAGCAGCTGACTGCAGAGTAAGACTCGTCAAAACAAATTTTCAACACAACAGACCCTTACTGTCCTCCATAGATGCTCTATAATTGTCAATATTAAGTGCACTCCAAGAATTTCTCTTGCACTCCCAAACTTGTATTCCAGGGAGCGCATGCACTCCCAAAAAGAGATGTGAGTGGGAACACTGTCACACCGGTAGTCCAAGTATTTAGACATATACATGCTTATATACTGATCAACATTTGCTGCATGAAAAAACCGAATTTCACTTCGAACCCTATTTTACCTCTTGTGACAGTATTTCACATCATATAAAAAAATTATTTGCACTGGCAATACTCATTTAGAATTTAGTATGTTAATATAGCTAAAATGTCAAAAAATCTTTTCAAATGGAATTTGAAGAAACCCTGCCAAATTACTGTTAGAAAAAGTTTTTCCAGAAAATTAGCATAAAATTTTGCTATTCATAATGTGAATCAAGTGATGTAATTTGTCTTTGATAGGGTAGAAAACATTGTGGAAAAAGCTGAAAATGCTCATTACCAGCATTTTCTCCTTGCCCCACAATGTTTTCAAAAGGCTTCTTTCGCATGGTTATTAAAACTGGGGATTGTGTGGCAGTGCTCCAGATAATTTTCAATGACATCAGTACAGTATTGATGAAAATCAAGATTAATCAGTACCAGAATATGGGGATCAGTACCAACATTTGGTTAACAAGACTGATTAAAGTCAAAATTGGTTTTCTTGCATTGCTTTTATATAAGCATTACTGTAAAACTACATAACATTTTACCTAGTAACAGTATGATGTTTACTGTACAAAGTGTAAAGCAGGTTTGTAGAAACAAATATGCAACTCATAATCTTTTTTTGAAGCAATCTTTTTTTCATGCTATTTAATTTTTGGAAAAATATTTGTGCAGGATTTGACATAAATTTGCCAAATAGGGTCGCAAATAACTTCAAAACCTGTAATTTTATGCTATAAAAGCAGATATCATAAATACTTTTGAATTCACCAGTGCTTCAGTTTTGGAGACCTTTTTTCTAACTTGGCCCAAATTGGCGCCACAGGCGATCAACAGAGAGCCCATCTGGGTGCATGCGCTTTTTGCTTCATATTTTTTGTGCGTGATTATTCATGTTGGAGCGTGAATTATTGCACATTTATACATAAATGGGAACAGTGCTTAAGTCTTGGCTAGTCTGATTTTATCTTTCAACGATTCTCAGTTTTGTGAGGATTATTTGGTTCTGGAGATAAATGAAATAACCTAGCCAGACGTTTCTGTGTATTCCCCGACTTTTTCGAAGTGCAAACTATTCATTCGGAACATACATGTACATAGTACGATTATCCGCTGGTCCCACGCCGTAATCGATAAAAACTTGACTAAAGCCGAGATGCAGGATCTAATTCCGGTCCGAGCCAATTTTCCCTTTTTATTTAACGGGAAAAAATTGGATAATGGCTCGGCAATCCCGAAGATATCTTCATGTTTGTCTGAGAAAGAGTAAGCTCCCTTTCATTGTGTATGGATTCGTACCCTGTATTTTACGTACCTGGAAAAACGTTCCGTATCGAGTACAGATTTTTGTAAAAAAAGATGAGTAACAATCAGATCGTCATCCGTAAATTACGTGAATAAGGACCTTATCTGGAGCACTGTGTGGTAAAGGGATATATAAAGAGGATACATCAAGGGAGATAGTTGTCGTCATGATTTTATGTGAATTTTCATTTCATGTAAAACTGATTTTTTGTTGGATTTCATTTCAGCCGCAAACATGGTGCGGATGAATGTTTTGGCTGATGCTCTTAAATCACTCAGCACAGCAGAGAAAAGAGGTAAAAGACAGGTCCTCATCAGGCCATGCTCCAAGGTCATTGTCAAGTTCCTTGCAGTAATGATGAAACATGGTAAGTACTTCAGAAACTCCAGAGTAACTTCAAGTTACTGTAGTCATGCTATCATAGAAAGGGGTTTTATGGCTTAGACTGAGTTACGTTAAAATAATATAGATTGCTGGGATTTGCTGCTGGTGGTATTTGTCACATTGGGAGAATCTGTGGGCAGGGCCTTTCAGAGCCCCTGCCTTGCACTGTAATGCTAATGAGTATTAAGTACTGTCAGAAGCAGCCTAAACACAAATAGCTTTGGGAAAAATCATTGCCTCTGAGCAGTCTTTATTGGGCCGGATTTGTACTTGCTTTATCAAAAAACTGCCCATGGTTAACAAAAACTCTTACGTTCTTTCATTCAGTTTCTTCAGTTTGACCGTGTTTAAAGCAACAGTCGGGGCTTTTTGGCCAGCTATGATGTGTCCAGTAATATAGAAACATGAAAACAAGCCTCTTGCATTTATTTTGAAATGAAAGGGGTTGTAGTTAAATTGAAAATTTCATTTAGTAACCTGAGAAAGCATAAAGTGCAGTTATGAGTGGTACTAAAGCATTCTTACTGAAAGGTGCATTTTTGTTCTTAATGATTTTGACTAGTAATGCTTAGTGTAAAAAGGAGCATAGTTGCAGCTTGTAACCAGCAATTTTCTCCCTTTTCCACCATGTATTTCAACCCTTTCAAGGGAAATATTATCATGTAGTCATTTTAGCCATATTTTAACTTGTCATCTGCAATTGCTTTCAATTTGGACAATTCTAAAATTTTGTTGTGTGGAACAGAGTTTAAAACTGAAGATAAAGAAATTAACAAAAAAACTCTGGCAATAAAAATGTGAGAAAACGAGAAAGTGCTAATTAATAGCAATCTCTTCTTTTCCCATATTGATTACCAAAGCCTTTTCCTCAGGATTTTTGCTGTGATTGATTGGTAAAAGGTTAAATAAGAGTTTTGTTTGCAGACTTTGCATTTTAGATTGAAATCATGCAGCCCAAAATGTGCATTTTTAGCTCATCTGTTTTCGAAGAAAACATTGAGGTGTTGTCTTGGTAGTCATCATCATGCAAAAACTTAGACATTTTATAATGTCTCTGTCATTACTGAACAGGGTTCCCATTCACATACATGTACAAAACAGGAAAGGAATGTCCTAAATTTCAAACTAACCTTGTCTTAAACATGTATGTCACACACAGCAAAAGTGAATAAAGTCACGCATAAAATTTTAAACTCGTCCGATCACCTGTGCATGTTTACAAGCACAAAAACTGTGAAATAAAATACTGACTGAAACCAAACGTCTGTCTGGGGTAGATAATTTTTAGAAATCAGAAATTCCAATGGATAGTGCATGTACTATTATGAGCAATCTGTATGGCCTCAATAATTTCATGGGGTTTTCATTCATGTGCAAGCTCCCAAAGTAAGCATTGCCACACAGTACCACATCAGACTGATGTCGATCACCAGTCAAAATTGAAGCACTGGCAAATTTACCTAGGACAAGTCAGTGTTTCCACTCACATCTTTTTTTGGGAGTGCATGCACTCCCTGGAGGATAAGTTCAGGAGTGCAAGAGAAATTCTAGGAGTACACTTTAATACAGTGTAATTACAATTTTAGAGCTTCTGTGGAGGAAAGTAAGGGCCTGTTGTATTGATAATTTGTTTTGATGAGTCTTACTCTGCAGTCATCTGTTCTTGAAAACAATATGGGTAATTTAAAATTCAAAAAAAAGTTGCTTGTAATGTTTCCTTACTCACAGGACCAGGTTCAGAGGGACAGCTTACAACCTGATGGCCAGTAGAATTTTCCATTTCACTGTCAATATCAGACACCAAGTTACTTTCACTTACTATTTTATAGAGAGATTTATGTGAATTCACTGTTTAAAGTGATTAATAAATCTGACTAGACATTTGGAAATGCCTATGATTGGACGATGTCAAATCGATTTTAACTGTGTCACGGGTTTTCACATTTTTGCCAGTACATGTATCTATTTTTTCAGGCCAGATAATTTTTGGAATAGTATTTTCATATGATTTGACATGAATTTGTCAATGAGGGTAGCAAGTAACTTCAAAATCTGTAATTTTACACTAGAAAAGCGGGTCAATACCATTAATACTTTTAAATAAATGACATAAAAGCTTGATTAGCGGTGATAAACAGTGACCTCCATACTTGATACCTATTGTATATGTAAGATCTAGATCTTTTAAATATCAAGTAAAGACATTACTTGTTACCAGCAGATTCACAAATGCTTCTGTTTTGGAGGCATTTTTTTCTAACTTTTCCCAATTGGCGCCACTGGTAATTGACAGCAGGAGCCCTGAAACCGGTGCATGCATGCATTTTCACTTAATATTTTTGTGCTTGATTATTTAAGTAAGAGAGTGAATCATGCACATTTGTGCATGAATGGGAACCATGCAAGCAATTCCTGTACATGATACTTGAATGATCCTACTCCTACATAAACAATAAGTATCAGTGGTGAAAGGCACACAAGTCACTGTTTATCATAGCTAATCAGGCTGGTGTGTCATTAAAATGAAAATGTGATAATTATATGAATCGGTTACTCTAGTGCAAAATGACGTGGGTTGTTTTGTTTTTTTTTTTCAGTTACCTGCTACCCTTATTGACAAAATGATGTCAAATCATGCAGAAAAACGTATCTAAAATGACGTGAAAAATAGATCACTGCAAAAAGCAAAAACCCATGACTCAACAAAATGTCAGTTTACCATTGTCCAATCAGATCCACTTCAGATTGTCTTTTCAGCTTGAATAATGACTACAGATATATATCTCTATAAGATAAGTGGATGTGTATTTCTCTGTCTTATACTAGTAACTGGGAAAAAACTTCGGGTATTTTATGAAATGAAAATACCAGACAACCTACAAATTAGTGGGGCAACATTTCAGTAATTTTGCAGGCTGGAACTGCAGCATGAAAATGTAGTAAACAGTGCCACATTTTGGAAATTTATTCCATTAATCCATAGGCAAAGATGGAGTAAACATTAATAGCCTGAAACAAGACTTATACATGTAGTTTACAAATAATTGAATTCTGGGATTGATTGATGTTCATAAAAACTTTTCTCCCTGGAATACACATAATATTGTTAACACATGACTTTAGTTTTTCAATGATCATTCGTCACTTACGATGTATCATCGACTTTCCCGAATTGGATGCCTTTGCAGGTGAATTAAATATAACATAGAACACAAACTTTGTCAAAGGGTAGAAAAGGTGGTGGGAAAACGAAAAACTGCTAATTACCAGCATTTTCTCCCTTTCCCTTTGTGTTTTTCAAAAGACTTCTTAGGGATTATTTGAAAAAGGGTCAGTGTTCACCTCACTGAATTTCTCCTAGGAAAAGAAAGAACAAACCTATTAACTTTCCATAACAAATTATTTTGCATTTGACAGGATACATTGGAGAGTTTGAAATAGTCGATGACCACAGAAATTGTAAAATTGTTGTCAACCTCACAGGAAGACTAAACAAGGTAATTTTTGGAACATTTAGACTGATCTTGTAAGATTAAGAAAACATGAGGAAAATAACCTCCAGGATCTACCGTATACTTACACTTCATTGTTCAGAACGATGTTTCGAACTGATTAATAATTCCATATTTTGACCATATGATCATATTTTGAACCCAGAACTTTACCAATTTCCTCCCCCAAATTTTTGTTGTTGCTCTTTTTCAGTCTGTATTGTTTAAAAGACTGATAAAAATGGTTAACCACCTTCTACTAAACTATCCTTACCAGTAGTTTTGACAACCCTGATGAAAAATGACTTTTAGGAAACAGTGAGAAAAAGATAAAATGCTGTTAACAGCATTTTTTCCTTTTCTCACAATGTTTTCTATCCCTTCATAGAAAAATTTCATTATTTACGTAACATTAGTCATCTGCAAATGCCTTTGATTTTGGCAAATCTACAATTTTGTCATTTGTTAAAGACTTAAATAATAGTAAAAATATTAAATACGATACATTTAATCTGAAGAGGCCAATTTGTAATCAGTTAGCGGAACAAGTAAGTAGTTGTTTCATCAGAGGAAATTTGATTAAGTTGAAAATACAAAATTCAAATTTGTTTGGGATAGAATCTGAGTTTGTTTGATAGTAGTTTACTATAAACTGTTTTCTTTTCAGTGCGGAGTAATAAGCCCACGCTATGACATCTCCATAGGAGATCTAGAAAAATGGACAACAAATCTGTTACCCTCAAGACAGTTTGGGTAAGATGACACTATCTTTGTAATCATCTGTCTCTTTGACTATACAGGGGTTTTCCATCGACAAATTATTCCTTGATTTTCACGGGGGTGTGTGTTTGCCTTGATATGTGAATCATTATAGTTGATAACCTGGTCCAAGTGTATGAAAACCAATTTTGCAAGCAAAGACTTGGTCATAGAGCTTTTATAGTACATCAAACAAAGTATAGTTAGGGTATATTCATAATTAGAATCATCTAGTTGGTTGGTCCATCTGTCTGTTAATCCAGGATTTGAATTTTTTTTTCTTCCCACTGTCAAATATCCACTGGTAAAATTAATATAGGACTGGTATTTTCGGCTGGGCAGTTTTCAAAGAAAATGTGGATGTATTGCCGTAGCACCAAGTTCATTAATTTTCTGCTAATTGATGGTAATAAGGTTAAATTTCAGGCATGATTCACCTTTAAATTGTTTTAGCAATGCATGTCATTTAATTTTTCATAGTGTATTCAGATTTACTTTATTCAATATTCAAAAAATGAAGAAAGGATGCTAGTAAGCAAAGACAATGATTGAATAAAAAATAGACCATAGATGCAACACTGGTAGGGATTTTCTACCCATTTTTATCACTTGGGGACTTGAGACCCTTGAAATCCGGATATTGAACATATAAACACATGTAAAATTAGAAAATTTGTGTTATACCATTTTGAACCATAAAATTTCACAATATAGTAATGTGCTCAAGAAATAGTCTATACATATTTTGTTATTTAATGGTTATGTATGTAATGCAAATTGGGTTTTCTTGACTAATGTGTAATATTCTAAAGTGCAGTGTTCAATCTAGCTCTGCTTGTTAGGGGGCCATGTTGTAAAATGGGGCCACACACAAAAAATATTTTATTACTGATATGTCAGCCTTGTTACTTAACAAGTGTTGCCTTTTTATTTAACCCTTCAAGTGCCGAATGAGCCCAATGGACATTTTCAGTCTAGAATAAAATCAAGATAATTGCAATTTTGTGGTCACTTTTCATGTCTAGTGTCTCAGCAAAGCGGACAGTGTAGATCAAAGATCAGGCTGTACATTTTGTGCAGCCTGATCTTGATCTACACTGGCTGCAAAGGCAAATATAGTCGTGAAAGGAGCTTTAAGGGTTAACAAGTGTATTACCAATCATGTATCTATGAAATTATCAATACTATGTCAATAAAAATGCAACAATGCAGAAATTATCAATGCTAATTGATGCAAACTTATTTCTGCCATTAATTTAAACCAAAAAAATGATGAAATATGTCTATCAGTGGTAGACTTTTGAAATTCTGACATCCCATCACAAAGCAATTTAACTTTTCCTGTTGATCACTCAAACTACAGTATATTTTTTCATCATAGACTGAACGTCTTTGATCCAATCATCATTTGGTTGAAATTTGCATTACTGTGGGGTTTTGTTTTCATTGCCTGAACTAGGGGTAGAGACTAGCCCGATTGTGCTGTCTGAAGTAATACTTTCAACAGGTTTTGCTTTTTTTGCACCATTGATACTTCCAAAATACTCAGGAAAAATTGTTTCTCAAGTTTCTTCAAATTATAGCCCTAGGGTAAAAATTGGCCCCACCCTAGGGGTCATAAGTTTCACATGGGCTCACATGGTGAAAACTTCAAAAAAATCTTCATGTCCAAACTTCAGGCCTAGGGCTACCAAATTTGGCATGTAGCTTCATCTAGTAGGTCTCAACCAAGTCTCTTCAAATTATAGCCCTAGGGTTAAAATTGGCCCTGCCAAGGGGTCACAAGTTTTACAGGGGCTTATATAGTGAAAACCAGAAATCTTGTCCAAAATAATAAGGCTTGGGCCCACCAAATTTGTCATGTAGCTTCATCTAATATATCGTTGCCAGGTTTCTTCAAATTATAGCCTTTGGGTCAGAATTGTACCCAAGGGGTCACAATTTTTAGATGAGCTTATTTTGTTAAAACTTCAAAAATCTTTTTTTTTTTTTTTTTTTTTTTAATAACTTTATTAACCACGTATATTGGATAGAGGAGGTCGTGGCCATCCTCCTCTATCCTTACAACAATCAATTATTATTCATCTCTCATAATATTCTTATCCTGCTAGCTAAGAGTATAAAACAGTCTATTTTCCCAATTTGAAGTTTTTTTTTTTTTCCCAACATGTATAAAAGACTAATTTATCAAATTTATCAAAATTAGTGCCTTTGCGAACAGTGCAGATCGAGATTCGAGTGTACTGCTGTATAGAGTGATTTTGGATTTCTCTGTTTGCTATGATGAAAATTACATTGCAAGATAAGAATTAATCAAATACATGAACTGTTCAGAGATCCAGATAAGGTTTTGTGGTTCAATTTTATATACAGCCTTAAATCGTAAGTTGACAATAATTTTTAACATACTATTTTGAAGCAGTTTGAAACTGAAAGAACTTGCAGACGACAATTCTGAACTAGCTGAAATATGATTGTAAGTTATTGGTTTTATGGGAAAAAAAGTGCAGAAAAGTGTGAAATTAATCTTTATGAGCTCTTTCATCCCTTACCACAATGTTTTTCTTTTTACATTTTATCATTTTCTCCTTTTTTTCCATTGTGTTAAATAGAGTAGAATGGGAAAGTTTCAAACAACGACCTATTCAGTTCACCGAATCTGGATCAACGAATAATTAGAATAGACTAATAAAGTTATACAAAACTAGTGAGAGAAAAAAACAAAAAGTGAAAAAAATAAGAAAGGAGGAAAACAGGAATAACTTATCACATAATAGCAAAAAATGGAATGTATATCGATACATTTTATATTAAGAGTGGTTTTGAATAATATGTCTTACAAATGACCATCTTTCTAAATTAGAATCAGAGGATTTTGTGTCTTTGTAAATGGTCCAAGCCAAAGATAAATTATTTTGAAGGCCATAAATTGTTGGGATTCTAGATTTAGATTTACAAGAAGCGATATATCTTTTGACATACAGAAAGAGTGTGTATAATTTGTCATCATTATTGAATGTGCCTATTAGAACGTTGAAATTATTTATAAGTCTGTGTTTTAATGGGTCTACTTCTCTTATTTTTGATTCTTAATATTGAATAAGGGTTTTTACCTTTTCACATTCGTAAAATACATGGAGCAAACTTTCTTCACTAGTATTGCAAAAACAGCATAGGTTATTTGGGGCAATGTTCATTTTGTGTAATAGGACATTAGTGGGGAAAAATCTATGAACTATCTTTATTTGCATCCATTGAGTATACGAATCGTTTGTATTTTTAAAAATATTATTATAAATGTATTTCCAATCAAAGATATGAGTAGGGAACAAAGACTCCCATTTCTTTTGGCTAGTAGGGATTTCATTGTTTTCTATAAGTGCTTTATATATTATTTTGTTAGGTTTCTTATTTATCAAAATTTCATTTAAGTAGCAATTAATGCAAGGATTGGCATAGTTTAGAATCAATTTTTCATCTTTATTAGTACCAACCCTTCTTGAAAAATTTTGGATACTGTTTATCAGACCATAATACCTCAAATAATTAATCTTTTTACCTAAAATCATCTCTATAGATTCTAAACCAATGAATTTCCCATTGTTATCCATTAAATCTCGGACATTTCTAAATCCTCTTTCATAGAAATCTTTGATGTAGATGACTTTTGAGTCGATTGTAAAATTTTCATTGTAGAATAAGGGCATATTCAATATCAAGTCCCAAGAATCAGTTTTGATTTTTGTTATATATTCTATGTATGATTTAAGTACGTCTCTCCAGAAATCGTTTTTTGTCACTTTCGAGATGAGTTCGGAATAGGCTTTTCCTAAATTTATTATTTTTCTTACGTCCATCGTGTCATACACTAGCTGATAGCATTTATTAGGTTTACAATTTATTAGGTTTTTAAACCATTTTAATTTCATGCTAACGTTAAAGCTTTTGATATCTATCATTTTCATACCACCTTCTTCATAGTTTTTTATAAAAACATTTTTTTTAATTTTTGCCCTTCCATCCCATACAAAGTTGTATAGTAAATCATTTAAACGTTTTATGAAATCTGTTGTCGGAGAAGGGAGACTTATAAATAAATGCGTTAAAAGTGGAACAAGAAGTGATTTTACCACAGTTATTCTACCAATAGGTGTAAGCTTTCTTCTTTTCCAGTAGGCTATGCATTTTGAAATAGTTTTAAGTTTCGGTTCATAATTTAAATCTATCATCTTATGAAGATTAATGTCAAAAGTTAATCCAAGTAGCACAAATTGAGTTTCACCCCAGTTTAATTTCCATTTAGTTTTTATCGAATATGCACTATATTTACGTGACCCTATCCAAATCAGTTTTGTTTTATCAAAATTGCACTTTAACCCAGAGATTGCATAGAACTTGTCAAGTATTTCTAAAACACTATTTAAAGATTTTTTCGAGCCGTCTAGTAATAATGTAGTGTCATCAGCGAATTGGCTTATGAGATATTCAGTGTCTTTCACCCTTATACCTTTAATATTTTTATTTTGTCTAATTTTAATGCTTAAAATTTCAGAGCATAGGATGAATATATATGAAGAAATAGGGTCTCCCTGACGACAGCCCCTCTTTACCGTAAAGGCATCTGACAGAAAACCATTTAATTGCACACTTACTTGTGTATTATACAAAAATAATTTTATCCATTTTTTGAGTGTAGGACCAAATCCAAAAAAGTCAAATGTTTTTAAAATAAAGTCAAACGATAACGAGTCAAAGGCTTTTTCAGAATCTAGTAGCATTAATAGGCCAGGTGTGTTATTGTCTTCACAATATTTCATGATGTCATAGATTAAACGGGTATTTTCTCCTATAAAGCGATTCTTAAGGAAACCTGTTTGGTCACTTGAAATTAATTGGTCTAATACGGTTTTTAATCTATTTGCTATTGTTCCAGACGCTATTTTATATAAAACATTCAATAAGGTTATCGGTCTCCAATTTTTTAAGAACTTTTTCGGTTTATTGTCTTTCGGGATGCATGTTATGATTCCCGATTTTATAGAGCTAGAAAAAGAGCCGTTTAATAGGGCGTAATTTAGGGATCTAACGACAAAATGCCCGATCTTGGGCCAAAAGACCTTAAAGAAGTTTGCTGAGAAGCCATCAGGGCCTGGGCTTTTGTCATTTGACATTTGTTTTAAAGTCAGTGATACCTCTTGGTAATTTAAAAGACCTTCTAGACTTTTTGACTCGACATAATCTAACTTATTTACTGTACAATTAAGTAAAAAATCAGATATACTAAAATCATCTCGGTTATCTTGTTCTTTATATAGGTTTTCATAAAATAATTTTGTCTCATTCAAGATTTCCTCTTGATTACTGATTGTTTCTCCATTTTGTTTTTCGATAAAGCTTATTGATTTTGCTGAATTGTGTTGTTTTTCAAGATTGCAAAAATACCTGGTGACTTTTTCGCCTTCATCTATCCATTTTGAGCATGATCTTACAAAATACCCTTTAAGCTTTTCATTTCTTATTTTTTCTAATTCATCCTGAAGTTTAACTAATTTTTCTTTGTTGTTTTCATCTAGAGATTGTTCTAATTGCAAAATTTCGGCCAAAAGTAGTTTCTCGCGATCTGATCTTACTTTACTTTTATGACTAGCAAAGGAGATTGTTTTTCCACGTATTTCCATTAATAGGGTTTCTAAATACAGCTGATCATTGATAACTAATTGTATTTGTGATCTATCCATATTTGTTACATAATCCTGGTCATAAACAGGTAAACAATATTGTAGTAATATCTCGTCAATATTTTTATTAATACAATTAATGTAATCAATATCATGCAGCAAGGAATTATTGAATTTCCAAAGGCCTTTTCCGTGTTTAATTTCATTAAATTGTAGTTCAATCAAAATAATTGAATGGTCAGATTTATAACTAACATCAATATCGCAATTCCTTAAAAATGGTTGAAGTTCTTTTGAAAGCAAATAAAAGTCGAGTCGTCCTTTTTGTAAAGGATTAAAACGTTTCCAAGTATACTTTCGTGTGTTGCCATGTAATTCCCTGAAGGGATCCACAAGATTCCTATCATCAATGTATTTTTGGACAATTTTCCTTGCTTTTTTGTTATGATCACTGTATCTATAATTTTCATAATCTAAAGCTGAATTAATGACAAGGTTAAAATCTCCACATATAATCAAGTTTTCATTGTTCGCAAAGGAATCCAGTTCATCGAAAATATTTACGAAAAAACTTGGGTTGTCATTGTTAGGTGCATACAGTGTTGTAAGCATAAAATTAATATCACAAAAGCTTAATTCCATTATTAAGTAATTTCCATTTCCATCTTTTTTAAAACTTAGAACTTTAATATCTAGATTTTTTTTAAAAAGGATAGCGACACCTTTTGAATTTGAAGTACCATGGCTAAAGTAGCAATTTCCATCCCACTCGGAATAAACAGTTTTTTCTATTTGGTTTGTAAAATGTGTTTCTTGTAAACATAAAATATCAGTATCTTTTTCCTTAAAAAGGTTAAACAGATCTTGTCGCTTCTTGGCATTATTGAGACCTCTGCAATTGTATGAACAAATTTTCAACTTATCCATTAACTGAAATTTTTAGGACATATTTTCTTAGAAAATCAATTATCATATAAGATAAGAATCCACTCTTTATATAAACACACTGATGCATACGTGATAAAAATGAACTAAATGCGATAACTAAATATGAAAAAAACATTTGATGAGCGAAGAATGCAAATAATACATTACACAACTAGATCTACATGAACATTCCATAATTTTTCTACGTACAATTACTCATAAGGGTTTTCTTTCACATCTAAAGAGGTCCATTAAAAGGATTATCTACTACTGGCATAAATTTAATAAATACAATATTCAAATTGTTAAATTTATTTCTAATAAGTTCATATTATCAACATTGCCAAGAAAGGAGGAAACGCTCGATAAGAGTCAAAAATCTTCTTGTCCAAAACCACAAGGCCTAGGGCTACCAAATTTGATATGTAACTTTATCTGGTGAGTCTCTATCAAGTTTCTTCAAATTACAGCCCTGGGTTAAAAATTGACCCTGCACCAGGGGTCACAAGTTTCACATGGACATATATAGTGAAGACTTTAAAAATCTTCTACTTTTAAATCATAAGGCCTTTGGCCACCAGATTTGGCATGTAGCTTCGTATAATGGGCCTCTACCAAGTTTCACAATTTTTATATGGCTTTAAATAGTGAAAACTATAAATCTTACTGCTTCCAACCATATGACCTAGGGCTACGAAATTTTGCATATATATATTCATCTAATGGACCTCTACCAAGGTTGTTCAGATTATAGCCCTGCGGTCTAAATTGGCCCCACCCCACACATCACGAGTTTTACCTAGGCTCATATTGTGAAAATTTTCAAGATCCTCTTGTTCCTTATCTTGAGATAGAGCTGTAATATTTTGTGAATGTTATCATTTAGCAGGCCTCTTCCTGTTTTTAGTTCCACTGGCCAAAGGCCAGCGGGCTTATGTCATGGCCCGGTGTCCGTCGTGCATCCGTCCATCCGTGCGTTAACTTTTATTTCAAACATCTTCTTCTCTGAAACTACCCATCCAATTTTCATTAAACTTTACAGAAATGATCCTGCCATGGTCCTCTTCAGAATTTCTTGAAAGAATTTGATTCCTTCAAAAACTCTGGTTGCCATGGCAACAAAACTGAAAAATATTTGAAATCTTTAAAAATCTTCTTGTCTGAAACCATAAGGCATATGGGTACCAAATTTGGCATGTAGCTTTATGTAGTAGACCTCTATCAAGTTTAGTCAAATTATAGCCCTGGGGTCAAAATTGGCTCTGCCCCAGGGGTCACAAGTTTTACATAGGCTTATATAGAGAAAACTTTAAAAATCTTCCTGTACCTGGCCATAAGGCCTAGAGCTACCAAATTTTGCATGTAGCTATATCTAGTGGGCCTCTACCAAGCGGGCCAAAATTTTAGCCCTGGGGTCAAAATTGGCCCCGCTGCAGCGGTCATGAGTTTTACACAGGCTTACATAGTGACAACTTAAGAAATCTTCCTGTTTTGATTTTGTTTTTAGCTCACCTGAGCATGAAGTGCTCATGGTGAGCTATTGTGATCGTGCTGTGTCCGGCATCCGGCGTCTGTTGTCAACTTTTTACCTTGTGTACGCTCTAGAGGCCACATTTTCAGTCCGATCCTCATGAAACTTGGTCAGAATGTTTGTCTTGATAAAATCTCGGACGAGTTCGAAATTGGGTCATGTGGGGTCAAAAACTAGATCACTAGGTCAAATCTTAGAAAAACCTTGTGTATGCTCTAGAGGCCACATTTTCAGTCCAATCCTCATGAAACTTGGTCAGAATGTTTGTCTTGATAAAATCTCTGATGAGTTCAAAATTGGGTCATGTGGGGTCAAAAACTAGGTCACTAGGTCAAATCTTAGAAAAACCTTGTGTACGCTCTAGAGGCCACATTTACAGTCCGATCCTCATGAAACTTGGTCAGAATGTTTGTCTTGATAAAATCTTGGACGAGTTCAAAATTGGGTCATGTGGGATCAAAAACTAGGTCACTAGGTCAAATCTTTGAAAAACCTTGTGTCTGCTCTAGAGGCCACATTTTCAGTCCGATCCTC
Source organism: Tridacna gigas (assembly GCA_945859785.2). NCBI lineage: Eukaryota > Metazoa > Mollusca > Bivalvia > Cardiida > Cardiidae > Tridacna > Tridacna gigas. The sequence continues at coordinate 40,512,868 of OX244030.2, read as the reverse complement.
ATGAAACATGGTCAGAATGTTTGTCTTGATAAAATCTTGGACTATTTCGAAATTGGGTCATGTGGGGTCAAAAACTAGGTCACTAGGTCAAATCTTTGAAAAACCTTATGTACGCTCTAGAGGCCACATTTTCAGTCAGATACTTGTGAAATTTGGTCAGAATGTTTGTCTTGAAAAAATCTCGGACCAGTTTGGAATTGGGTCATGTGGGATCAAAAACAAGGTCACTAGGTCAAATCTTGGAAAAACCTTGTGTACGCTCTAGAGGCCACATTTTCAGTCAGATACTTGTGCAATTTGGTCAGAATGTTTGTCTTGATAAAATCTGAGACGAGTTTGAAATTGGGTCATGTGGGGTCAAAAACTAGGTCACTAGGTCAAATCTTAGAAAAACCTTGTTTACACTCCAGAGGCCACATTTTCAGTCCAATCCTCATGAAACGTGGTCAGAATGTTTTTCTTGATAAAATCTTGGACGAGTTCGAAATTGGGTCTTGTGGAGTCAAAAACTAGGTCACTAGATCAAATCTTCGAAAAACCTTGTGTGTACTCTAGAGGCCACATTTTCAGTCAGATACTTGTGAAATTTGGTCAGAATGTTTGTCTTGATAAAATCTCGGAAGAGTTCGAAATTGAGTCATGCGGGGTCAAAAACTAGGTCACTAGGTCAGATCTTCAAAAAACCTTGTGTACGCTCTAGAGGCCACATTTTTAGTCAAATACTTATGAATTTGGTCAGAATGTTTGGCTTGATAAAATCTCACACGAGTTCAAAATTGGGTCATGTAGGGTCAAAAACTAGGTCACGAGGTCAAATCATCAAAAAACCTTGTGCACGCTATAGAGGCTACATTTTCAGTCAGATACTTGTGAAATTTGGTCAGAATGTTTGGCTTATTGACTCGGGTGAGCGATCCAGGGCCATCATGGCCCTCTTGTTTTGAAATTAACCTTGCATCAGGGGTCTTATGTTTTGCAGAGGCTTCATATGGACAAAACTTGAAAATCACTTTATTTATAACCATACAGCATAGACTTGTATTATTTTGGCATGTGGCTTTATCTTGTGGACCTCTACCAGGGTTCAAGTAATTATAGCTCTGGGATCAAAAATGGCTTTGCCCTGCGGGTCTCAAAGAAAAAACTTTGTAAGTCTTCATTTTGAAACCATTTGGCTCAGAATTGAAATGTTTAGTATTTATGGTTTATATTTATGAGCCAGTGGAGCGATACAGGGCCATCATGGCCCTCTTGTTGTTCAAATTAAAGCCCTGGTGTCAAAATGGGTGCCAACCCATGGGTCATAAATTCAACATGTGCTTATAGAGTGAACATTCTGAAAATCTTCTTGCTCCTAACCATAAATCCTAGAGCTACCAAATTTGGATCACTACTGAATTTGTTCAAAATTTAGCTCTGGGATCTGAATTAGCCCAGCCTCAAGGGTCTCATGTTTTACAAGGGCTTTATATTGAGAAATTTTAGAAAATCTTATTGTTTATAACCATTTGGCCTGGACCTGTATTATTTTGCATTGTGGCCTTATCTTGTGGATCTCTACCAGGATTGAAGTAATTATATGGCTATAAAGCCCTCGGGTCACATTTTTCACTTTATAAGTCCTCTTATTCGAAACCAATCAGCCTAGAATTCTATTGGATGGTATGTATGGTTTGTACTTATTAGCCAGTGGAAGGAGATAGGGCCATCATGGCCCTCTTGTTTGTGAAATCCTTTTACATTACTGATATATTTTATTTCTTGCTTATTACAGATATGTTGTGTTAACCACTTCTGCAGGCATCATGGACCATGAAGAAGCCAGAAGAAAACATGTGGGAGGGAAGATTTTAGGGTTCTTTTTCTAATGTCAAACTTAAAGTTAAATAAAGCAAAAAAACGCAACTACAGTTGTTATCTTGTAAGTAAGGTGTGTCCATATTTATGTGTTGGATGTATGGTAGGTGTATCATCACCGGAAAATTTAGTCCTAGCAGTGTTATTCTTTTGATACTTGCTGAAACAAACTTGCAAACAATCTAATGAAGTATGGGTAATGATACAAAATTAAATTAAATGCAAATATAGTGTTAAACTTGGGAAAACATTGTGGCAGAAGAAGAAGAAATTGCTCTGCAATTGATTTCTGTTGCCATATTTTAAAAAGTGATCTGCAAGATGCAAAAAGTCTCTTTCTTAATCTGGTAAGTTATGCCTTGATTTGCAGACATATTCAAAACCAACAAATTACTTCAGCAAAAATATAAGAAGGAAAGAGAAACATTGTTCACCAGTAAAGAGAAAAGCATTGTGGCAAATAGGGGGTATTGTATTATGGAAATGCTTCTTCTCCGGTAGTGTTTTCAAAGCATGAAAAACTGTATGGATGTCCCAATGGTTGTCTAAGGTAATTACCTAAGTACTGGATATGCATTTAGGTGGCTTTAGACTGATATTTATTCACCTGGGAACATGTATTGCATAGTGAATCAGGGATTGTTGTTGAATTTATACCTGAATGGTGCTGGTTGTGTGAGTGTTCTGGGGCAAGGCACTGCAGGGCTCCTGTCGGGATCTGATGGAAGCCTATAAAGACGTAATGTAAATCAGCCATGCTCTGGCACAAGGGAGGCTTAATGCATCTCGGTGATGCTTTATAGCAAATCAGTTATCACATACTTATGGATCAGTAATAGCCACTTCTTTAGCTCACCTGAACACTTAAGTGCTCAAGGTGAGCTTTTGTGATTGTGCTGCGTCTGTCATGCATCATCCAGGCGTCAACAATTACCTTGTGTGCACTCTAGAGGCTACATTTTCAGTCATGTACTCATGAAACTTGGTCAGAATGTTTGTCTTGATAATATCTTAGACAAGTTCAAAATTGAGTCATGTCGGGTCAAAAAGTAGGTCACTTGGCTAAATCTAAGAAAAACCTACCTTGTATGCACTCTAGAGGCCACATTTTCAGACTGAAACTGACGAAACTTGGTCAGAATGTTGGTCTTGATGATATCTTGGGCAAGTTCAAAATTGGGTCATGTTTGGTCAAAAAGTATGTCACTGGGCCAAATCTTTTTAAAAAAAAAACGTGTGCGCTCTAGAGGCCAAATTTTTAGCCTGATACTCTTGAAACTTGGTCAGAATGTTTGTCTTATTGATGTCTTGGACAGGTTCAAAATTGGGTCATGTCAGGTCAGAAAGTAGGTCACTGGGCCAAATCTAAGAAAAACCTTGCGTGCACTTTAGAAGCCACATTTTCAACCTGAAACTCATGAAAGTTGGGTAGAATGTTTGTCTTGATAATACCTGGGACAAGTTTGAAACTAGGTCATGTCCATTCAAAAAGTAGGTCACAGGGCCAAATCTTAGAAAACCCTTGTGTGCACTCTAGAGGCCACATTTATAGTCAGATAATCATGAAACTAGTTCAGATTGTCTTTCTTGATGATATCTCGGACAAGTTTTAAATTGGGGCATGTCGGGTGAAAAAGTAGGTTACTGGGCCAAATCTTAGGAAAAGCTTGGGTGCTCCATAGAGGGCACATTTTCAGCCTTTTACTGATAAAGATTGGTCAGAATGATTATCTTGTTGATATCTCAGACAAGTTTGCAAGTGGGTCATTTCTGGGCAAAAAGTAGGTCACATGGTCAAATCTTCGATAAACCTTGTATGCACTCTGGAGGCCACATTTTCGGCCTGATTCTCATGAAACTTGGTCAGGAAGTTTGCCTTGATGATAGCTTGGACATGTATTAAAGTGGGTCACAATAGGTCAAAAAGTAGGTCACTGGATCAAACCATAGAAAAACGTCGTGTGCACCATGGAGGCAACATTTTCAATCTGATACTCATGAAACTTGGTCAGAATGTTTGTTTTAATGATATCTTGGACAAGTTCGGGATTTAGTCACATTGGTTCAAAAAGTAGGTCACTTACACTCATGTGTTTTACATCATTAAAACCAAGATCTCTTCAGCTTTATCAAAATGTTGATGACTTTCCTCAGGATTGCTTTATGGCCAATGGCCCTCTTGTTTAACATCCAACTTAATCATGAGATAGACTGGTCCTTGGACATATAAAAATTGACCAGCAGCAAAAAGTTAGGCCCAGGTCAGCCTGCACAATTCCTGCTCTTATATGAAATGAGAAGACATGAATGAGGACTGTATCGGCCATATACATGTACTTAATCAGCCAAGGCAGAGATTCAGGGACATGTAACTAAAAAGAAAAAACCACATCACACATGGGTGGGACTCTGTCCCTTTCAAATGAGCCATGCTCTGGCAAAAGGAGACTTAGTGTGTCTCCATGATCTATGATACCAAGCAAGCCATCACCTAATTACAAAACCATAATAGCCACTTTTTTTAATTACCAATTGAATTATGAGGTAGAATGGTCCTTTAATTGACATGTAGAAAATTGACCATTAGCAAAAAGTTTTTGCTCAGGTCGGACTGCTAAGGCTGATCTGGGTCAATACTTTTCCCAGATATATTAAGCCCTCTTCTCATGGAATTAGACTTCATTGCATTGGCCTCACATATTTCTAAAATGTCTCCCTTTTTCTCTAAGTGAATGGAACAATCTGCCGCCTTGTATAGTCCTTGGCAAAACACCGACCTAAGTGACGGCTGATAAAAAAAGACTTGGGACTCATCTGTACAAACACAGCTGAGCTGTAGTTTTATCAAGGGTTGTCCTTTGCTCAATCATGTGCCATCTGACAGTGGTAAGCTTGCACTCAATTGTGATGTGTCTCCAGTAGTATGGAAACATTTCCACTTTATTCCCTTATTTCACTGTATAATTCATGACTTGTACCAAACTATTTGCAACTGGCCAATTTGAAAACATCCTTATAAATAATGATAATAATCAAAATCAGCTCATGAAATGATTGTGGCAATAGGGGAAAATTGCTAATAATGAACAACTTCTCCTTTTGCCTAAATGTTTTCAAAAAGTTGCGAGGCAAAGAGAATTTTTCAGCCAGTAGTTTGTCGGGTTACACAACTGATTGCCTGTATGTAGCACAGGAATGGATTGATTGATTGTATGGTGTTTAATGCCTAGAGTTTCTTTTATGTTCTTTCCAAGCCATTGGCTGCTTTCCCACATAACCATCGTCCAAATACGGTAATGGTCAGCGGTGAGAAAGAAATGAATCCTGTCACAATGACTATCATCAATCCTAATCCAAGCATTCCTTGAATTTCTTTCACTAGCATTTTCCTAAAGCACTCCCTCAGAACACTGGCTGCTTTTTCCACACATCACTTTGGAAAAATTTCAGCCATGAGTCAGGGGTAAATCCTGTAAATGACTATACGTAATCCTCAAAATAGTTTGAAAGTTATAGAAAGAAGGACCAGGTTTGGCAAGCTGAATGTAAGTCACAAAGGTAAAGGGGGGGTCTCAAAGAAAATTTTGTGGATCACTTCTCCCTGCATGTATACCTTTTCAAAAAAACTTTTGAAAACAATACCGGAAAAGGAAAAAATGCTGGTACTCAGCAATGTCTTCTACCCTTTGAAGCCAACATCCCATCAATAATTAATGCTTGGTCTGTAGTTGTGTTCAATATCGACCTGTCTGTAACTTTGTCATCTAGTAAAGAGTTATTCTTAATTAACCCTTTACCACACAATCCCTACTTTTAAAGACCCTGGGGAAGAAGCCTTTTGAAAACATGAAAACAGGAGAAAATGCTGGTAACTAGCATTTTCTCCTTTTCCCCACAATGTTTTCCACCTTTCCCAAAACAAATTTCAGTTTTTGTTTCCCATTTATTTTGTCGTCTGCAAATGCTCTCAGTTTGGAAACGTCCAAAATATTGTTTGGTAAAGAGTTAAAACTAGAACTGTCACGAAGCAGACAAATACATGTACCACCCACCAGCACCTTGTCACTGAAGCAGCACAATCACAGAACAGAAATTATTTTCAAAACAAAAGATCACCAGTGACCTTGAACTTTGACAATGTGACCCAAAAATAATAGTGCACCTCCATAGGTCATGGGCAACGTTTACGTAAAAATTTCAGGGTCCTAGATGAAACAAGCATGGAAACAAGTTTCAAACAAAGTTCACCTGTGACCTTGACCCATGTGACACCCCAAAATTAGTAGTGCACCGCCTTGGGTCAGGAGCAACACTTACATAAAGTTGCAGGGTCCTAGGTCAAACCGCTTTTGAGTTGCACCACGGAAATGAAAGCAAGACAGACTGATTGAAAGACGGACATGGTAAAACCAGTATACCCCCCAGTACTTCTTACATGGGGTGTATAATAAGAAAACCATTTACAGAAAACTTGTTTACACTAAACTTTATGCTAGAATTTATCTACAGTTCAAGATTAACAATAATCAGAATTGTTACGTGATTCTGTGATGGGGACTTTGCTCTTTTTTTTGCAATGGCTTCCCTCCCCACTTCAAATAATCTACATACTTTTTGACAGCCAATGTGTTCACCCATTTGCCTGTTGCTGGCTTGTCTTTTTCCATTCACACAATGAGGAATGCCTGCATATCCACATGAATTTTCCAAGATCCACTTAAATCATATCTGTGAAAAATATTTATTTGATGTGACCATTTACCACACAATACATATTCCAACTTTTAACGACTCTGAGAAAAAAAGCTTTTTAAGACATTGTTAAAAAAGGAGAAACTGCTTGCTTCAAGCAATTTCTCCTTTTTCAACAATATTTTCTACCCTAACAGAGAATTTCAGCTCATTTATACCAACTTCAAACTTAACATCTGCAGATGCTTTCAACTTGAAGGGTCAAATATTTGTCTTTTGAGAAAGGGTAGCGCCACTTGCAACATTGAACAATAAAAGGGCAGAGGCAGCTCACTTATTTACAGGTTTCCTTGGTATGACCAGCACTTGACTCGGGCTTTGCAGTGCCTTACCCAAGACGAAAACCACAAAAAAGGGACCCTCCTAAAGATGAAATTACAATTTCAACACCTTAACAAAACTTTAATGCCCTCTTCACCCAAAGGCTTGGTTTATTTACATATTGATATTGTTACATATAGGCTTTTTTTAGGCTTGGTATAGTAAGCTATGTAAATGAATAAAGATAGTCTTAACCCTTTTACCACACCATCCTGAGTTTAAATCATGAGTAAGAAGCCTGACAACCAGCATTTTCTCCTTTTCCAACAATTTTTCATCCCTATCATGGACAAATTCCATTGTTTGAGCCACATTTAAATTGTCATATTCAAATGCTTTCAATTTGGACAAGTTACATGTAACAATTTTGCTGTTTGGTAAATAGTAATCTCATTACCAAACAATGAAATTTTTGACTTGCCAAAATTGAAAGCAGTTGCAGGCAACAAATTACATGTTGCCCAAATGATGATTTCTATCTTTCATAGGTACAGAAAATCGTGGGGAAAAAAAGGAGAAAATGCTGGTAACCAGCATTTTCTCCTTTTCCTATAATGTTTTCAAAAACCTTCTCTGATAGGGTTGTTAAAACTCAGGATTGTGTTGTAAAGGGTTAAAATAGCTGTCAAGTGAGTGCTCTTATCTTGCAAAAGGTTACAATATTTTTTTTTTTTCCTTATTCTTTTCATCTTGCTCAAAATAAAAAGTGACCGGTTTATGATACTCATCTGAATTGTACAAACTCGGCCTCACAACAGCCAAGTAGATGCTTTGAGTGAGCATCCATACCAGCTTTTTTTACTTCATCTACTGCCTCTTGTCTGAGAACAGCAGGATTCCTTGCTTCAGCCCTTTTTTTAGCGGATTTGTATAGCAAATCCACTTACTGTGATCGTTCTGACCGGAACCAAATACATCATGCATAACGACACATGCGCGCTCACACTGTACTATGATATCGGTTTGACCAAGCCAAAATATGCTGTCATTCACGCTTGCACCCATTCTACTTTCCGTTTTAGCTAGTACACCTCAAGCTCGCTTTGTCACTACCGTATGTACTGTCAACACATGTATACATATTTATTCCGAAATCTAATACCAGCAAAAAAGATTGATGGATCAAATTACAACCCCTTAAACAGTAATAGAATAAAGTGACTGCGCGGCCCGCTCGGCAGAACAATTTTGACTTTTCCTGCCCTTGCTAACTCCATTTAAAATGATCGCACATTTGTGGCCTGTGAAATTACTTTTTCGTTACAAAATATTACAGCTTTATGCTACTCTACAAATCCACTTTCCAGGACATTGAGTCCTTTGATTCTCCTTGTGTTCATTTCTCAAGCTGTATACCTCATTAGTATCTGCCATTACTAGGCTTCCATCGTTGTTTTTTGAGAAAAAGGGATCCATTTCTGGTCTGAAGAAAGAGTCTAAAACATGAAAAAATATTTTTCACATATCCTCCCTTTTTTTTAGACTCGTCAGTGTAACATAGGCATTACAAATTCAATTACATTATCAATATCTGAGATAAGATTTTAATTTATTTACCTTATCCATATTTGAGATAAGATTTTGTAAAGTCATAGGAATATTATGTAACATATTTTATTGAAGCAAAATTTATCTATGCCAGCCATTTCTCAAACATACCAGACATTAATTTCGCTTTCTACTAACCCCGAACTGGTGATCATGTTTAAGGTAAGGTTTGTTTCATCTTTAGACTGAAAATCCAGATGTTATATGGCCGATTCTTTTGAACATTGTTTTGTCAGAAAGGTACACTTCCATCAAAACAATAAGACAGCCTCAATTATGAATAACATGTATGTTTTACTTAACCCTATACATACATTCCTGGGTTTTAACAACCCTGGGAAAGAGGCCCTTTAAAATTATTGTGGGAAAAGAAAGGCTTTTAATAACCAGTAATTTCCCCCGTACCAAAATGTTTTCTTCCCTTTGGGGAATGTGTAAGCTTGAAAACATTTAAACTGAAAGAGTGACAGATTTTTATAACTCCAAATCGATAAACCTTTCGTTAACGGTTAATATTGTTGTTTGTTTTTTGGGAATACATGTTTAAAACCCCGAACCATGATGAGATAATAAAAACATTATCGGGTTGGGTTTATAAATCATCTCGTCACGGTACATGATTTTAAACATGTTATCACAAAACAATAACATAAACTGATAAAGAAACGTTTATTTTGTCGCGTAAGAGCTATATGAAAAGAACTATTGGTAATCTTGATAAAGGCAACAATTTCACAATGATCAAACTGAATGAGCATTATTACCTGCCCGCTCAAAAGTCCTCATTACATGTATACCACTCAATTGAGTTTATGTGGATAAAATATTTTGATTTAATTAGTTTAACCCTTTACACAACATTCTGTGTTTTAGTGATCTTCAAGATGGAAGATGTGGGTTTTTGTTTAAAGGTTCCTGGGAAAAGGAAAAAATGCTGGTTACTGGCTTTACTCCCTTCTCCCACAATGGTCTCATACACATTGTTCTCTTCACAGCCCTTTAACTTGTCCGCTAATGCTCTCAGTTTGGGCAAGTCTAATTCATTTAAGCTCTTTTCGACTGAAAAATCCAGCCATATCAAACACTGTAGATTGAATGTCAGCTTGCTTGTTCTGTCCAAATCTTGCCTACAAAATCCACAGAAGCGCATTGATTTGCGAAAGCTAAGCATCCTACAGCTTAAGTGACAGCGACCATGCCTGTTTGATTATGTTAGTTTTGAGGGAAAAATGATTAATTGTTTATTTTTTTACACATTATTTAAGATTGAGAAACTGCAGCAATTAATTCCTTTTTTATTACAGTTTTTAAAACTATTACCTGCTAAATTTTAGGTCAAGTAATCTTGTTTAACTCTTTCCCAAACGACAAATTTTAGATCCTTCCAAACTGAAAGAGTTTGAGACGACAATTTTAAATTGGATGAAAATGGCGGAAAGTTCTCCAAAAGGGTAGAAAACGCAGTGGAAAAGGGAGAAATTGCTTGTTATGAGCAATTTCTCCTTTTCGCACAATGTTTTCAAAAGATTTGTACTGCAGAGCCAGACCCGTAAAAACCAGGGCTTGTTTGGGAAAGGTTTAAAAAGAAGAAAAAAAAGTTATATTGAAATGGCTTTCTAAGAGTTCTACCCAATTTTACAGTAAGGAAAATCATATGATTCAGAGAGCAACCTTCCTTTCTCACCTTTTGCTTGTCCCCTCCTCGGTTCGATTTGACTACATAACCATGCCACACGGTACTTGGGTTCAGTCAAGACAAACACCAAAATTTTCACAGGGTATAAAATCAATTAAAATCATGTTTTTCAGTTTATCTTTTAGCTAGCATCATAGAAAATATCATTCATTTTAATTCAAATGTTTAAAAGAATCATCATAGCATAATTCCCGTCATGACGGATTCGTAAGATTTTATGGTCTAAGGGAGAAAACTCGTACAGCCTTAAGTGATTTCTAGAAAAGTGTCCTCCCTTATTGTGTTGTTGGCACGCCACCGTATACACAAGTGCGCGTGTACACACCAGCGCCTCTGAGATAAAACGGTAGAAAAGACGGTAGACTAAAAAAAAAATCTTTTGTAAGATAAGAAAAAACTAACATTGATGAAAAAAAAATGCTGTTTTGAAAGAGTTCTACATAAGGAGAAGAAACCGACAAGAATTTCAAAAGTAGGCCACAAAATTACTCCCATCTAGGTCACTCAAAATGAACCGTCGTTTATATATGCTTCCAGCTTTCCGGAGAATTTCGGACGTAATCAATAACAAATATTTCTGAAAGGAGAGCTTTTTTAAGCTCCATAACGGAATTTTTAACTAAGCACATTTAACGATAACGTCGATAATCTTCGGGTTGAACGAAAACGACATTTTTAATTCTACGTTTATTACGCTTAAAAGTAGAAGTGTATCAATTTAATTCTTAGAATACTTATACGGTAATCTAATTTTTGATAAAATATATTGTTAGAATACTTAGATTTCACTTGGATCTAGTTTGATGAAAGCTTTACCTGATATTCGAGCCGTTATGAACCACTTTAAATTTTGGCGGTCGTTGTGTTTACGATTAAATACAAGGGAGATTACCGCCTGGTTACAAAAATGACGTCTTTCGCTCTTTTCATTCGTCTTTGGTTTTATGCGGTCCACAATTATAGGGGAGGCGACTCTGGTATGCAAAGAATGATAGTTTGTAAGAGTTTTCTCCCGTGCATAAAAAAAAACAAAAAACTGATGGACCATCGTATGAAACTGGTTGAGAACAGAAAGGAAAGCAAAGGTGTGGGAAGGCAAGGAGAAGGACGAAATAGTGAATATATAAATCTTGGAGTTTTAATACAAAATAATGACCATTGCAGGTTAAAGCCACAGAAAACAATGAATTAACACACATCGTCTTATGACGGCAACAATAGACGAAGATTTTCTGCTCATATGAAAGAAATTTATACAAGCTGACATACACGAATGGTTATTTACGACGAAAAGAAAGTCAGAAATACCATGTTGTTATTTATAGTTTTTCCAGCATACTAAAAAGCGTTAAAATCATGGCCAGAAAGGAATGATTGATCTTCAAAATAATACGCGACAAAAAAAAAAAAGGCATTTTTCTTATTCACGAAAGTAAATTGATAATACAATGCAAACTGGCGAAATACGAACAAAAGGCATAATGAAGAGTGAATGAATGAAATATTTAATGACCATCATTACAAACATGTAGATCTATATGAAAGAAAATGATAAAGTGCAAATTATTTTCAAAGTGCTCCGTTTGAAAATTCGCTTTGAATTTCACGAAACAAGAAGTAAGAAATTAATAAAATAAATGCTTATTTGCCGTGAAATAGTCATGGACACAAAGGCTCAGTATCAAAGTGAAATTAGAATTGATAAAGACCGTCATTTGTGTAGATGAAGCCTCAACGATAGCAGTTGTAGTTTATCAATCATACATAGTTACCTCCCTTGTATACCCTTTTTGCAACTTCCGGTGACCTGAACTCGACAGAAATTTTGATGAAAACAAAATGTCAGATGTGGAAGATTACATGTCTGATGCTTTTCTCAATCAAATGTAAGAGATCTTCTGAAAATCCTTCACCACTCTTCAATTGTTGATTGCTAAGTAATTGTCAAAGTTTAGAAGTCTTTCTGATGACAAAATTTTAGATCTGTCTACATTCAAAGCATTTGCAAATGTGGTTCAAGTGATGAGATTTATCTTTGAAAGGGTATAAACATTGTAGGGAAAGGATGTAAACTCTGGTAAGACTTACATTATGTTTGAGAACTTTCCTACCTTAGCTAGGTACAATGATTGAATGAACTGGCATTTTGTTATGAGAAAATAGGGTCTTGGAAATGTGGTCACACTAAAATACGCCACAGCAGTATTATACGCCACAGGAGAAACTGACACGCCACAGCACATTTATAACTTTCGATAAGTAAATTTTATGCTTAGAGATCTTAATTAACATGTAATCTATCATATATTGAAGTATAGCAAGGAAATTTTATGTATTTTGGTAGAAATTTGATCTTGAAAGACAGCTATATCCCGTGTTGTTTGCAGGTCGCGATCCCAGTGATGCCATGGTTGTAGAATACACTAATTTCTTAAAAATTTTTGTCTTTACAACTTTCAATGGACATATTTTTTGTTTCTTAGGATATTTAACAATGCTTAGCATTGAATCATCATTTTGTTCACTGAATTGTCTCCAGACTAACGATTATTTAAAGTGACAAGTATCAAAGGTTCGTTAGAGTTATCTCCCTTCAACATCTTCCGATACAGATCCGAGTTAACACATTTAAGCCTGGAGACAAAATGGTTTAAAAAGGGGCTGTTAAAAAGTTACGATTCAATTCTTAACATCGCGAAATATTCTTAGAATTGAAAAATAAATCTATTTAAAGTTGTACAATTTACATCTTCAAGAAATTGATGTTTAATACAACTATGGCGTCATTGAAATCGTGACTCGGAGTATGGCTGTCTTTCAAGATCAAATTTCCATCAAAATATATAAAATTTCTCGGCTAAACTTAAGTACATTAAAGATAGCACCTTAATTAAGATATTTAAACATAAAAAATATGCATTAGATGTTATTTATGATATGTGGCTTATCACTTTCTCCCTGTGGCGTATATACTCCTGTGGCGTATTTTAGTGTGACCCCTTGGAAATGTCAGTTCCCGTATGGAAATACCAGAAAGCCATTCATAAGTTCACTGACAATTGTGGTATAATTGGAATACTTTTAGGTATAATCATGACCATAGAAAAATAAATTTTCAAATCAATTGAATAATTGTGACTGCATAAAATTATGAAAAAGGGAGTCACAAATCCCTGACATGTTACATTTTTTTTTTTTTTTTTTCTCTTGCTCACAGCCCAGACAATAGGCCTGGTCTTGTACCTCGCCATGTAGCAAGAATTCACCAACAGCAGAAAAAGGAGAAGACTGCAAATGAAAAAAACAAGCAAAAGCCAAAATGTTTACTGGAGAAAGAAAAGAGAGAAGAAGGCCTAGGCTCTGCATTAACATCAGATAATAAAGGATTTTCTTTGCTGCAAAAAATGGGTTTTAAACCAGGAATGGTGCTTGGAAAATCAGGTATAAGAGCACTTTTGTTGGTTGATATATGAATAGATTAGACGTTTATGCACAACTATATCTTTTCAGGGTTAAGTGCATATACAAGCAATGTGTACATACATTAAAAAAAGTGGGGGGGGGGGGGGGGATGCTGGTCTTGATATTAGGGTCACTTGAACCAGGCAAATCAAGTCATGCAATTTTGAACAATTTATTGTGTTGTGTCATATACATGTATTTTGTGTAATTTCACTGTAATTGAATTAATCTTTTTAGTCCAAAATGGAATTGTTCTTTCCTTTTTAACTTGTTCCGTTAGCTTAAAACTGATGCATTTCCACTGAAAGTTGATTGTTTTTCCAAACTTGAGGAAATGTCAACTTGGTCATTTTTCACAAGTTTTAGCTACATGCTCTTTACCCCCAAAAATATCACCAGTGGGCCTTTGAAATTAGTAAATCATTATTATATTTGACAGCATGGACCCAAAATTTACCAAACTTGTTGTCATAGAAATTAACAGTGGAAACTGACCAAGTTCATTTGTGACACAAAAATTGGAAGCTTTTGAGTGCACTCCTAATACACATTTGAAAAAATAAATGTAGACTTTATTAATTTCATTAAAGGATTTGAAAGACATGTCAAACATTTTATCAATCAATTTCTTTTGAAAACATGGCTTATACCTTAACCATATCTCACTGTTATAAGTAGCTATTAGTTTAATCAGTGAAACAAATATGCAAATGATTGCAAAAGGCTTTATCTTCTTATCAAAAATACCTTGTTTGACAGAAAAAAGTGCTCTGCTGGCTTTCAACTCAAAATCTTTTCAGCTTTCAAGAAATTACTATGTAAAGTTATACTATTTCCAATATATTTGTACTCTGGTATTAATTCCAACTTTTTCTGCCCAATCCTAAATTCTATGTTGGGACTTACTTTCCATTCTTAGAAAAGACCATGACTTTGGATTTATCCACATTAGCTGAAAGACTCACTTGTTACAAAATTCATAAACCATATCAATATTATGTTTTGAGCCATTGTCTGGGGCCGACAATAGTACTACATCATCTGCATAAAGTAAATGGCCAATGCTGAAACTGTGAAGAAATGAAACACCATCATCAACTGATTCATCTCCTGAGTCATTTCCAAAAATAATGAGCATCAATGGGCATAAGATATTTCTTTGATGCACGGCCTTCGTGATTTCAATTTTATTAGATAATGCACTTACCTATACATTTAACCCTAGAATGTGCATTAAGATACACTGATTTTATTACATGGAAAACCTTCCCATTTAGTCCAGAAACAATGCATCATGCCAGAGTCAAAGGCCTTTCTGAGATCTATAAAACATGCAGATACAGTAGTTTACAACAGTTCTTGTGATTCATGGCATATTTATTACTAATTGTTCCTTAAACTACTGTATGGAAAGCTGTTCAGAATTTTTTATGATATCCTGTTTGTTCATTTTTCATAAAAAGATAGACCCTCAAGGTCTCTTATTAATTTATTACAGAATAACTTTCTAAACAACTACTGAGAGTAATTCCTCAGGTTAAATTTATTATCCTGCTTATGGATAGAAACAATAATGCCATCTTTCCAAGATCATGGAAGTTTCTAGTAACCAAAATAGTTTTAAAAGCTTTAAGCAAAAGATCACAAAGAAATGCCCTCAACATCTCATCACACCATACTGAAGGCACTTACTTTATTATTTTTTTAGCTTCCTAGAGGCTTCCTGAATTTGATTGCTCATGTGACTTGCAGAATTTTAATGATTAATTTGTTGTTAAGACTCATAATAATTCAGTTCATTTTGTTAACATAAATTTCTTCTAACTCTTTACCACACAACCCCAAGTTATAAAGACCCTGAGAAAATAGCCTTTTGAAAACCTTGAGGGGAAAGGTTTTCTACTCTTTCACAATTACAGTCAATCTTGTATTCAACGACCACGCTTGGGACAATAAAAAAATGGTCGCTAAATAAAATGGTCGCTTAATAAATCAGTCAGGGGGGTGCAAATTACATTTTTCACACATTAGTTATTTAAATATATTCTAGATTCTATACTGAAAGCATATGTTTCAATTTTTTGGTAAGTATCAAGAAAATGCTTTAATATTCAAAAGAAAAAAATAATATCGGACCAACAGCAATTTCTGTAAGTGAAAGAACAAATAGAAAGTAGGCCAAAGTAGTCACTATGAAATATCATGTGGACAAACCTTTATAACAAAATTTCTCTGTGTTTGTGGGATACATGGCAAGGCATTTGTGAAATAGACAAGCACTGTGTAAATATATACATGTGTGAAAGACTCATCGTAATCAAAAACAACTTTTTCCTCTACGGCGTTACTAAATTTGCCAATGAAGGACACGCTTGATTTGTAGTGCCTATTTATAACCGAACACAAAAATCACTTTCATATAGTGGTAATGGAACAAAGTTCTACTCTGTTTAGGGAGACCACAAGGATAAATAAACGGAATTCCCCATCCTTTTCACATGTTCGCACACTAGCAGATTAGGGATTTAGTTGGTCATTATGACATGGTTCTGCATCGTTGCCGCTATTGTCAAAGGGTAATTAACAGTTAGACATGTAAATGTGTTAATCCTTTAATTGACACATGCTGTTATGTCATGATTGGGACAAATCAGAGGCTGTAATCATCCTATATACTGTCAATTAAGGATCCACAATTTTTACACGTTGATGGGTCGCTTAATGAAAGATATAGTAGGCTTTTGGGCCCTAAAATTGGTGGTCGTTGGTCACGTAGTACAAAAGTCGTTTAATACAACATGAAATTTGAGGAAAATAGCTCGGGCGGACTTAAAAACGGTCGTTTAGCACAAAAGTCGCTTAAAACACGTGGTCGCATGTACAAGATTGACTGTACCATCATTGCTGCTACATTTAATTTGTCGCTTGAAATCCTTTCAATCTGGACACGCGTACAATATTGTTGTATGGTAAAGAGTTAAACTACCGGTATTGACATGGTTATTACTAGTATTATGGAAATGGTGAAACCATATTTGATAATTAATTTTTTCAACTTCATCTGTTAGTACTGATTCCTTTTTGAAAGTGTCTTTCAACCTTTTTGTTAGATTATCTTTAAATTTTCTTCTTTTCACTCTTAGGCTGCAAAGGGTGACTCAATGACCTTTTGCAGACAGCACAGATCACAGAGTTTCTGTTCTGAAAATTAAATTACCAGCATTTTACTGGAAGGACTCCCGTTTTGTCTTTCCAGCTTTGATTTCGATGGGGAAAATGACAAATCTGTTGGCAAAACATTTAAACCAACACCTCTTTTCTTCGTATAAACTGTTCTGCCGTCATTCTATCTATAGGCCTATTCAAACTGTCCTCGACAGGAATCATGAATCACACCGGTTGCTAAATTTCTCTTCAGGAGCAATCCAACTAGAAGGGTTGATACATGTCAGGAGGGAAATATTTTTCTTTATAAATCGCTGGTGCACCAGTTTTGATCAAGCCAATGATAAAACTATGCCGTCCCTATTCTAAAACGATATCGTTCAAATTCTCTACCATCACGAACTCGTAAGAAACTCAAAAGGGCTAACTTCAATCTTCGAAACAGCACAGTTTTTGCCTCCTTTCACACCGAATCTGTCTTCTTCAGTGGCAAAGGTATGCGGCAGCATTCATTATCATGGAATACAAGACAGTGCAAACTCTCTTGAGTCTGGTTCAGACCATACTCAGCAGAGTTTGAGTTTCATGCTCAGTTGAGTATGATCTCAAGCTCAGGATTCTTTATAAGCACAAAATTCTGAGTCGGACTCAGGGTTGCGCAAGAAACCTCTCCTTGAGCATGAGATTGTGCTCAAGAAAGTTTCATAAGCACAGGGCCAGACTGCACAGAATATGCAGTCTGATCTTTTATCTACACTGATGGATAAGGAAATATCTTTCCTCCCAAACTACCTTTGAAATAGGAAAGTTCGGGTTTATACTATTGGTTTGAAAGTTTCATTTCTTTTACTTAGCAGGATAAGGGTTAACTTTAGTCAACCTTTCATTCTTTGAACTTCATATGGTACATAATATGAAAGAATTCAATGGAACGATGCATGTAAATGGATCTTGTAATGCATGTACATGCAACTCATTGAACTCTTTACCAAAAAATTAACAGTCCTTGGGAAGAAAGCGCAAGAAACATTATAGGAAAGAAGAAAATGCTGTAACCAGCATTTTCTCCTTTTCCCATAATGTTTTCTAGTTTTTCAAATGCAAGCCCTGTCATTTTAGCCACATTTTTTGTCTGCAAATGCTTTCAGATTTGAAAACTCTTAAGATTTTCTTGTCTGATGAAGGAGGAAAGGGAATGTATGGTTACTGACATCCAGAAAATGGGTATTTTGGCTTTTTATTGGGTACAATATTAATTGGTTTCATTTTCATTTGAAGATGGGAAATACTTGCAAAATGAGAACTTTATAATGTAAAATGTCACTTTTGTTTCTTATAATACCATTGTTATGTCTCTCACATTAGCTGTGCAAAATGTACTTTACTTTTTGCAGTTTGGCCACTGTCTTAGAACTGTATGTGAAAAATGAATTAACATGAATATACATGTACATGTAGCTAATAATAAATTATTGCTGTTGACACTGGAGCATTGGCATTTGTACTTTGACCCAATACTGTACAAATTTCACTTGCTAGAACTGACAGTTTGGAAAAATATGAGAAAGGAGCAACTACTTTTAACTGACAGTTTCTCCTTTTCTTTCACTTTTTTTTGTACTGTTGAAAGACAATGATTTTCTTTTCTCCAAAATGCTTTTCCCTTTTGTAGTAGTTTTGTTAGATATAGATCAGTGGTCAAAAAGACTTTATATTCTTCATTCATTCTGTAGGTACTGGCAGAGCAGAACCTGTACCAGTAGAGGTGAAGACTGGGCGGGGAGGCCTTGGCCATGAAACTGAACAGAAACGACAGAGAGAAGCAAGATCAGAGCTTTATCGAAGTAGAACAGTGAAGAGACAGAAAGTTGAAGCAGAACATAAACAAACATTTATAAAGAGAATGAATGAAAGAATGGCAAACAAGAATATGGAAAAGGATCTATACAAAAGCCAGAAAGTATGTGAACAGTTGGACTCACAGCTTGTAAGTACAGGTTGTTTACTGTATCCTTAAATTATATTTGAAGACTGTATAGATTGAGATCAGTTTGTGCTATACTGTCTGATCTAGGATAACACCCAATATGGGATTTTCAGATACTTTCACTGAAACAGCTTGTAATTGTGACTTCTTTGTCTATTTAGCTGACTGAAGTGGTGTTGGTGATCTTTTAGGGTGGTTCTTGGTCTGGTTTTATTGTTGCATTGTGGGTCAACAACAATATTCTATTGAACAGTGTTTCCTCATAAATAAACAGACGAATTTCATACTAGCCTGATACAAGTGATCTTTGGCTCTTTTCTTTTTTGTATTTGTTTTCAAAATTGTTCCAGTCTGTTGCTGAGAGAGGTTGCATGAATAGGTATGTTCATGTTTTTGTTTGTTTGTATGGTCTTCCAACACTGTTTTTAACATTATTTCAGTTATATCCTGGTGACCAGTGTACCTATTCATGCTGTCCTTGAGATTCCTTTACCGGTACTTCACACAGTGTTCTTCCCAAGTCACTGGCTAATTTTGCTCATATCCACTGTCAACACAGTGAGCAGTGAGATAGGAATGAATCTTGTCGCAATGACCATCATCAATCCACGGAAAGAAATCGGATGAGCTGGGGATTTGAGTCCATTAGCTACAGACTGTGCAACCCTGGTGCAAGTCACATGAGCAAACAATAGCAAGCTGTCACTGCACTACTGTATTGTTGAAATTGAATCATGCACTGTGAAAAGGAGGTGTAATGCATCTGCAAAAAGTATTGGCCCATGTCAGCCTACGCAGACTGCACAGGCAGGCCTGGGTCAAAACTTTTGCTACTTGTAAAATTTTCTGCATGTCCAAAGACAATTTTACCTCAGTCAGGTTAATGCATCAAAGAGATGCATTAAACCCCCTAATGCCAGAGCATGGCTTACATCATGTAGTTTGTATTTGTTGAAGGGAATTAACCCTGTACCAAAGACTTTAGTTTTCTGATGACCATGTGAAAGAAAGCCTTTGAAAACATTTCATGGAAAAGGAGAAAATTCTGGTGACTAGCATTTTTTCCTTTTCTCATAATATTCTAAGACCATTTCCATCCTTTCAGATGCTCTTAAATTTTCGTCTGCAGATGCATTCAATTTTGCCACATCTAAACTTTTTTATGTATAGTACACAGTTTAAGTTTCTCTTACAAGTTTCTATAGCTGAAGAATCTGGTATATCCACTGTTGTGTGCATTGTATTTCAATAGCTGGAGGAAATGATGCAATTTTTTTTTACCTTACCTCTAGGGAATAAAGGAACCACATGAAGTTTTCTTTTGGCCAAAGGATCTTTTACCAAAATCCAAAATGAGGGCTTATGAAGAGTCACTAGAACAGCCTGATCTTGGTTATAGTGATTATATTGATGAAAATGAGCTAGAGGATAGTGATTATGAAGAGGAGGATGACAACGACACTCACTATAGTGTAAGCAGAGATAGGATTAGTTTGTCTGTTTCACTCTTTACCAAAGAACAAGCTTCTGAATTGGTTCAAATTCAAAGCACTTGCAGACGAAAAACAAAATGTGGTATAACTGATCGAAAGTGTGTCAGTGAAGGTAGAAAACATTGTGGGAAAAGGAGAAAATGCTTGTTACCAGCATTTTCACCTTTTCTCACAGTGTTTCCAAAAGGCTGCTTCCTTAGGGTCCTTAAAACTAGGTATTGTGTGGTAAAGTGTTAAATCTTTACCAAATGACAAAATTCTGTACCGAAACAAATTCAAGGTATTTGCAGACAACAGATTAACTGTTGCTAAAATGATGATAGGGTAGGAAACATTGTTAGGGAAAGAGCTGGAGCCCTTTTCAGCATATTCTAGTGTCAGAGTTGTTCAAATTGTGCCATGCGGGCCAGAGAATGGCCTGGCCCAAAGGGGTTGCATGTTTTACAGTCTTTGACCTAGGGAAAAGTTTTAAAGTATGTTACACCAGAATTTAAGAGAAAAAAAATTATTTGCATTCATAATTGAAAGCATTTGCAGACAAATAAAAAAAATTATAAGATTTGCAATTAAAAGGCTTCAAAATATTTTGAGAATAAGAGAAAATGGTGGCTGTGTTTCTTGTCATGGTTTGACAGAATATTGGTGTGATTTTCACTCTCTTTTTTTTTCATTTCTGTTCATGTGTCTATCAGACATCTGGGCCTGTATCCACCAACCTGTGTAACTTGCAATCTAGGTCTCAGTCCTAAATTTTGAAAGTAACACAATCCAAACCAAATGGTTTAGCCAATCAGAAATAGTGTTACTAAAATATTTAGAAAATTCTTAAGAACTAGTGTACAAATGCTTTTCAGTGAGCGAATACAGCACCTGCTGTATTCAGCTTATGTTGATAATCTTTGTTTCTCTTTCTGGTCTAGACGGAAGAAAAGTTAGAAGTCATAACACTATACCTGAGGACAAAACACAAGTACTGCATTTGGTGTGGAATTAAATACACAGGTAATAACGCCATTTGTATCTATTCAACTTTTTACCAGACAACAAAATTTTAGGTTTTTTAAAATTCAAAGCATCCGCAGACAAAAACATTAAATGCTGCTTAATTTTGGCATTTAATTACCATTGAAAAGCAAGAAAACATGGTGAAAAATATAATGGTTACCAGCATTTTCTCCTTTTCCCACACTGTTTTTAACAGCCTTTTTCCACAGCTTCATTCAATCATGGGATTGTATGGTAAAGGGTTCATAATAATGACAGGCTTGTATTTTATAATTATTATTAAAGGGTCAGAGAGTCATAAATGGTATGATAGAGAAGATGGAAATTTTCAGTCTGACATTTAAATAAAGACAAAAGGATTACAGTTTTAATGCTTTAGGCCAATATTTCTCAATATATCAGACACTATAGACACTCTGAGCAGTTTGATCCTGATCAACACTGGCCGTGAAAATGATCATAACTCTTTACCAAACAAAAAAATTTTAGTGTCCTCCAAATTCAAAGCATTTGCAGACGACAAATTAAAACTTTTATTTAAGGATGGGCTTTGTCTGTGACCAGAACTAGAAGAGATTATTGGAAAAGAAGAAAATGCTGGTTACCAGCATTTCAGCATTTTCTCCATTTCCAACAATGTTTCAAAAGTCTTCAAGGTCGTTAAAACTTGGAATTGTGTGGTAAAGAGTTAATTGTGAAAGGCATTATAAGGATTAACCATTGGATAGTCAAATTAATACTAGACGGCCCTGTGTCACTCAGGTTGCTTACAAAGCTAGTAAGCCATGATTTCGAATGATGTTTTAAAATTCGCTTATCAAGTTATTTAACCCTTTCCCAAACAAGCCCTAGTTTTCACGTGTCTGCAGTACAAGTCTTTTGAAAACACTGTGGGAAAAGGAGAAATTGCTTGTAACGAGCAATTTCTCCAATTCCCACAGTGTTTTCTACCCTTTTTAAGACCTTTCTGCCATTTTCATCAAATTTAAAATTGTTGTCTGCAAACTCTTTCAATTTGGACCAATCCAAAATTTGTCATTTGGGAAAGGGTTAAGATATATATATAAATCTAGCCATGCTTAGGGTTGTGTATATATATGTACAACTGATATTGTGGCTATTTGTAAATTTTTTTCTGACCTATGTGTACCAGAATGGAGTACTTGCTCATTTGTGATGGGAGAAATATCAAAGTTAGTGTAAAAAATTGCTCAAATACATATGACAGTTTGTGTTTAAAGCAGTCAGACTTCCCTAAAATAGAATCTATTTAGAATATATATATATTTTTTTTGTTAAAATCCCTTTATGTCGGCACAGAACTATATTGTGCAAAATAAATTACATAAAAACATGACGTAAATTTATGAATCCCTTATCTGTAATATTTTGACTTTAATGAAAGTAGTTTAATTTCTGTGAATTCATTCATTAAGATGACAGTATCCTTATACAGTTATTGATAAAATATTTCTGAAATGGAGACTACCACGAGATGAACAGATATTGAGTTCTATCATTGGTCAACATTTCAATATTGAGTTCTATCACTGGTCAACATTTCAATCAAATATAGCAGGAAAAATAAGCCTCAAGTTGACAAAACGCTTATCTCATCCCTCAATAGTAGCATTAAAACTACTTACATTGACAAAGATATTCAATGAAGCTTAGTTTTAAGTCTGATTTTCATTTAAGGGTTAGAGAATGCATTGCCATTTAACCCTTCACCATACAGTAGAATTTTAGCCTCGTCCAAATTGAAAGCATTAGCAGATGAGAATTTCAGTGTAGCTCAAATGGTGCAATTTTTCTTTGACAGGTCAGAAAATGTTGTGGGAAAAGGAGAAAATGCTGGTCACCAGCATTTTCTCCTTTTCCCACAATGTTTTCAAAAGCTTTTTTCCCCAGGGTCGGCATTGTTCGGTAAAAGGTTAAGCCTTTTTCTTCTGTTTCAGATAAAGAAGACTTGATTTCCAACTGTCCAGGACCTTCTGCAGAGCTACATGAAGACACTTGATAATACCCTATTTGCTCATAATTCATACCGGGCACCAAACAATTCTGTAGCTTGTACTATGGTAAAACAAAAGTGTTGGCACACTATGCCATATGCAGATGACTTTTTATTTGGTCTTACTGCATGCCACTTTAAAAATCACTGTGGCAAAAGGATGATATTACCCATAATGAGTAATTTTTCTCTTTGTCACACAATGTTTCTAAATGTATTCATGTATTTAACTTGAATTCATGTTGAATAGATCCCTTTTTTACAAGGATAATTTCAAAGCTATCTGTTGCAAAGTTATTTCAGGAAAGTTGTTTATGCTTTATGTTCAAAACAGATCTTATTATTGATGCATTATTTAACCCTTTACCACACATTCCCGACTTTTAATGACCCTGGGAAAGAAGCCTTTTGAAAACAGTGTGGGAAAAGGAGAAAATGCTGGTAACCAGCATTTTCTCCTTTTCCCACAATGTTTTCTTCCCTATCAAGGACAAATTTTGTCATTCAAGCCACCTATAATTTGTCATCTGCAAATGCTTTCAATTTGGACAGGTCTAATTTTTTGTCGTTTGGTAAAGAGTTAAGCGTTTGGTATTTTCATGTTAACCCTTTACCGCACAATGCTGCCTTTTGACGCCCCTGGTAAAGAAGCCTTTTGAAAACATTGTGAGAAAAGGAGAAAATGCTGGTTCTCCTTTTCCCACAATGTTTTCATCCCTGTCGAAGAAAAATTGTACCATTTGAGCCACATTGAAATTGTCGTCTGCAAATGCTTTCAATTTGGACAAGGCTAAAATTTTGTCGTCTGGTAAAGGGTTAAACTCTGGTCATAGCCCCACTTTATGCATCATAGACTGCACAGCTTTTTCAAGATTTTTTCTGGCTGATGGTTATGGCATTTTGTTTGTTTGTTTGTATAGTGGTTAATGCTGTTTTCAACATTATTTCAATTACATTGCTGTGGCCAGTGCTCCTATCCTTACTTTTGCTGGGGTTTCTTTTACTGATACTTAGCACAATATTCCTCCAAAGCCACTAGCTGCTTTCCCCACATTACCATTGTAGATCCCATGATCAGCTGTTAGAGAGGAATGAATCCCGTCACAATGACTATTTATTGTCTGCAAATGCTTTCAATCTGGACCTGTGTAAAATTTTGTCATTTAGTAAAAGGTAAATATGCATGTCATCAAGAAAGGTGACTGCCTGTGATATGTAAAGCTAAATCAGTAAGGAAAAGTCTGTGAACAAAAAAACATGAACAGAAGACCACAGAAAAATCAGGTTTACAACAATTTTTTACCTGTCCTAACTCTTTTTGAGTCATCAAAATTTTAGACTTGCCCAAACTGAAAACGTTTAAAGACAACTAATTCATTGTGGCCCAAAATAATGGGGATCTTCTTTTAAATGCTGGATTTTCCTTTTCCCACAATGTTTTCAAAAGCATTCTTCTTTGGAGTTCTTGAAACATTAGATCATTTAGTAGAGGGATATGCAGCCATCCAAGAAAACAGACAACAGTAATGGCTTCAGACCAGTGGCTATGAAACAGAGACACTTTTATATTGAAAACCTTGACTTGAAATTTTATACTAAAATTCATGATTACTTAACAAAGATGACTTAATACAACAGAACTCTTTTATTGAAAATATTGACTAGTAACAGAAACTGATTGTTGCTTAATTCAGATGGTTGCTGAACACAAATGTTGTTAAAAACAGGTTTACAAAATAAGTTGGTCTCACAAATATACGCTATGCAGGTCTGTTCTATCACTATAAACTGATATATTGTCCATTTTATTTTTCACATCAATATTAAAATGATCACATATATTTTTCAGAAGCTCATTTTGAATCTTCATATTGCCTTTTATTTCTGACAACCTGCAAAAAAAAAGAAAAGTAAATTTGCAAACCCTTTAAACACCAAACAGTGCACAGTATAGATCAAGACTGCATAGAAGAATATTATATGCAGTCTGATCTTGGATCTACAATCAGGGTTTGTATTCTCTAACTTTTCTTCAGAAACGTTCTTAGTCTTATTCTCGAGAATTTTCTAAATTTGAAAGTAAAACAATTTCTGCTTGGCTAAACCAGTTGGTCTAGCCAATCAGATGTTGTTTACTTTCAAACTTAGACAATCTTGAGGCGTAAGACTAAAAATATTCTTAAGAATGGTTGGTGAGTACAGACCCTGATATTTTGTGAGATACTCCTACCAAACCTGCTTTGAATATGTAATATGTAGGTCATTTTAGCACTGAACATGTTCATTTAATTTACATTGCCCTTTCAGTATGAAGTCCATACTGTTTTTCTTAGAAAAAAAAACCAGCCATCGATATTTGAAGTCCATACTGTTTTTCTGAGCAAAAAACAACCATCGATATTTATATAAAAAACTAGGTCTGTATTCACCAACCATTCTGTATTCCATTCTCAGTCTATTCCCCAACTATTTTCTAAATTTCAAGGTAATTATTTTTTCTTATAATCTGATCATAAATCATGTTACTTCTAAATTTAGAATAAGTCTAAGAATACTTTTTAGAACGGTTAGTGAATATAGACTTGATACCTTTGCCCAAATGGAACCTTCAGACTTTCAACTTCTGAATATACTGATAGTAATAGCACAGAGCCATGCTCTGGGAAAAAAAGGTTTTACACATCTCCATTACACGCTATGCCAAACAAGTTGTCACATAATTATGGATCCATAAAAATCTGTTTTGTCTAACAACTAACCTCATCACATGGAAGAATGGTCCTTGGCCATACAGAAAATTTGTAAATAGCAAAAGGGTTCAACTCGTGTCAGCCTGGGCTGACTGCGTAGGCTGACTCTGGTCAATACTTTTTGCAGATGCCCCATTTTAATAGAACATGGATTACTCGTATTTGCTGTATCTATCAAGGTACATGTATAAATGACAACTAATGCACATGAAAACTATTCAATCAGACAAGTCTTCCGGCTTTTGATCATTGGAACTTACAGCGCTGAAGATGCTTTTGTCACTGAGAATGGAATGAACCACTCTAGATTTCCACTGAACCAAATTAATTTGCAGCAGCTGATTTAGAAAACACCCTTATACAATGGGAATAATGAACATCTACAAAGGTTTACCTCTCCACCAAAAGACAAATATTTAGACTGGTCCAAATTCAAAGCATTTGCAGATGACAAATAATGCTGGTTACCAGCATTTTCTCATTTTCGAAGAATCTTTTCAAAAGCCTTCTTTCTCGGGTTCGTTAAAACTCGGGATCGCATAGTAAAGGATTAGGACATGAATGCAAGTGGAGACAATGTGACAAAAGGAGAGCAGTTCCTCATTTTACAACAGTGGTTTCCATCATGATCAGCAGCAAGGTGCAAAGAAATGTCTGCAGTGGGTAGCTGGCTAAGAACATGTTTCAGAAGAGAAAGAAAATCATCAAATACATGTATATACTCACTGTTGTTTATTTTTGTAAACATTTCTTTGAAGTTCTTGCATTGTCTTTAACTGTAAATCAGTCTCAGACGGTGTGATAAAATCCAGTGTTGTTTGTGCACCAAAGACATGATATTTGAACTGTAAAGGAATACAGAAATCTTGAACTGGCAACTGTGATTGGAGTTACCCCTTGGAGGCTAAATAAGTATATATTACCATAATCACTTGTAAAATTGCTTTTGCAGCACCATCTTTGCAAGATTAGACCGCATCATCTGTGCTTTGCAAAAAAAAGCCAGAAAAGCTCTAATCAATGTCTTCAAAAATACTGTTTTCTGTTAGGAAAAAAAAAAATTGCATTCAATATAATTCATAAAAAGTTTAATATCAAGTTGCTTTGAGACATGTCCATTTATGTCAGTCACATTGAATTTGTCATCTGCAAATGCTTCCATTCCAGGCAAGCCTAAAATTTTCTTGTGCAATAAAGCGTTAAAACAGTAAATCTGCATAGAATATTATCAAACCCGCAGTACATTTGAATACTTATGAATTTGAATTTGTTTTATCAAATTAGAATAGGTTTTTGTAAAAAAATAAAATAATTATAACTTCAGACACCTACAGATTTCTACTCCACATAAATATAATTAAATGATCATTAATGTGTACTACAAACCCTTGCCCATCTTGAATTCTTCTCAACATTTGGCTTTATCACGAAGTAACGCTGATAGATTTTCCTCTGAATTGACTGAGGAAGTCTGTTTTCACTATTGTTGGTTTGATCAGCCTGTAAGATAATTTAAGCCTTATTATTTGAGATTCAAGTCTTCACCAAACCATCCCAAGTCTTATCTAACTGTAGGAAGATCCTTTCCGAAAACATGGTGGGAAAAGGAGAAAATGCTGGAAACCAACATTCTCTCCTTTTTCCACAATGGTTTCTATCCTTTCAAAGAAAATTCACAACAATCGAGTTACATTTACTTTGTTGTCCTTTAAATTGGACAATGTAGATTTAAAATCAGACTGCACGTTCTCTGCCTTCTGGTCTTGATCTAAATTGTCTGCAAAAGCATCTTAAGGACTTAGAGGAAAAAGTCTTCTGAAAATACATTGGGAGAAGTTAAAAATGCATGTAACCAACATTATCTACCTTTTCCACAATTTTTTCCGCTCTTTGAAAAACAAATCCCATCACTTCAGCCACTTTTTATTTGTCTGCAAATGCTTTCAATTTGGAATGTCTTGAATTTCATAGTTTGGTAAAGAGTTAAGAGATTAATTTCTACCCTAACAATACTGATGGGTATTGGCTTGATCCTATTTTGTAATTACACAAAATATTCCATTTTATAGAGAATGATATGTATAACTGATAATCAAGATTGACTGGGCAGCATTACTGTAACTAACATGTTTCTTGATAAGACTTGAAAAACAACCTGGAACATTATTTGTTTCCTTAATGTTTAACCCATTACCAAACAACAAGGTTTTGGCTTAGACCAATTTGAAAGCATCTGCAAACAGCATATTAAATGTAACTCAAATGATGATTTCTGTCTTTGATAGGATAGAAGACATTCTGGGAAAATGCTGTTTACCACCATTTTCTACTTTTTCCACAATGTTTTCAAAAACCCTCCTTTTCAGGGTTGTTAAAATTCTGAAGGGTTAACCCTATATCACCTATCCTATGTATAACAACCCTGAGGAAAAGGCTTTTTGAAAGCAATGAGGGAAGAAAAAAACATGCTGGAAACCAACATTTTTTCTCCTTTTCTCACAATGTTTTTTTTTCTTTTTTAATTGTTACCAGAATTTTCTCCTGAATGTATTTTACTCTTTCAAAGACAAATCCCATCATTTGAGATGCATCTGATTTGCTGTCTGCAAATCCGTTTGATTTGGACAAGCCTAAAATTTTGTCTGGCAACAATTTAGCATCA
Source organism: Tridacna gigas (assembly GCA_945859785.2). Taxonomy (NCBI): domain Eukaryota; kingdom Metazoa; phylum Mollusca; class Bivalvia; order Cardiida; family Cardiidae; genus Tridacna; species Tridacna gigas. The sequence goes on along the minus strand of OX244030.2, from coordinate 40,484,156 downwards.
TTTCAACAGTACATTTATTATGTCAGAGTAACCTTCAAATACCTAACAGTACTTCTGTTTGTGAAGTAAATCTCATGATCTGCATCTACAACTACATGTACATTACTTTAACCACACAGACAAAATTTTAGACTAGCCCAACTCGAAAGCATTTGCAGACAACAAATTAAATATGGTCCACATGATAAAACTCCCTCTGAAATGGTAGAAAACATTGTGGGTTACCAGCATTTTCTCCTTTTCCCATGATGTTTCAAGGGGTTTTTTTTATGAAAACTCAGGATGCTGTGGTTGAGGATTAAGATACCAGCAAGTTCAAAACAGTAAGTATAATATCTCACCTGTAATCCTATCCTTTTGATATAAGCGCCCTTCTGTATCTTATCTATATCACCAACAGCAATACCTATCTGTAAGAATAGATAGTTTCTACAGTCATACAACCTATTCCTACAAGGATTATGTTTTTATATGCCAATGCAGTGAGCAATTTTTGTAATGCTGTGAAGAAAAGAACATGCTGTCCATTACAAGCTAATGTTACTTCTGCATTGATTTCTGTATCATTTTGTTAAAAAAACCTTTTTTCCCTCTTCCTTTCTGATATCCCCCTTTAACCCTTTACAAAACAATCCAGTTTTTCAATGACCCCAGAAAATAAAGCTTTTGGAAACATTGTGGGAAAAGGAGAAAATGCTATTAACCAGCATTTTCTCCTTTTCCCACATTGTTTTCTTCCCTATCAGATACAATTCCATCATTTCAGCCACATTTAATTTGTCATCCGCAACTGCTTTCAATTTGGACCAATCTACATATTTGTCATTTGATGAAGGGTTCAGTTCAGTTGTGATGATTAGTAACTTGCCTAAAAATAGTAAGTGTGGTATCGAATAAAACACATTCTCTTTTCTAGATGATAACATGATAGACTGGTCCATCATAAAAGCAATTCATTGCAGATTACCAACAAAGCTTTCTTTCAAAGTTTTTCAGCAAAGGGCAAATACTTTCAAAAACAACTGATTTTTATTCTCTTTCAGCAACCAAAGCTATTATGCTGTTAACAATTTAAAGAGCAATATCAAAAATAAGTAGTTTTTATCATCATTAGCAATACTAGTAATAAGGTGTTAACTATTTACCACACAATCCCGAGTTTTAACAACCCTGAGAAAAAATAAAAACATTGTGAAAATATTGGGGAAAAGAAGTTGCTGATAACCAGCATTATCTCTCTTTTCCCAGAATGATTTCTAAGCATTCAAAGACAAATCACATTATTTTAGCAACATTCATTTTTGTTGCCTGCAAGTTCTTTCAATTTTAAGGAGTTCAAAATTGTGTCATATAGTGAACCCTCTACTACATATCAACTTTCAACGACCCTGAGAAAGAAAGCTTTTGAAAACAACGTGGGAAAAGGAGAAAATGATGGTAATCAGCACTTTCTCCTTTTCCCACAATGTTTGTGACCCTTCCAAAAACAAATTTCAATTTTTGAGACACAAGTATTTTTGTCGTTTGCAAATGCTTTCAGAATGGACTGGTCTAAAGTTTTGTCATATTGTGAAGAGTAACTTACCAATAAGTTCATCAGTGCTATCGGCATGGTAATCATAAACATAGTCATGATAATGTAGGCATCTGTAGCAAAAGGAAAGTTGTCTTGTTCCACAAAATTCTGAACAAAGTTTAACTCTCCCAGAGTCATGGCCAGCACTGTCAGAGGGAAGAAATCACCGTCACGAAAACCAGGCTTGGAGACATACAAGAGAAAATATTTATTTGACGGTTTACAAGATGACAAAGTGTTAGACTTATCCAAAATCAAAGCATATGCAAACAACAAATCAAGCTTGGTTCAAAAAATGGCTTTTGACCATGTAAGGTTGGAAAACATTGTGGGAAAAGGTGAAAATCTTAGCCACCAACATTTTCTCCTTTTCCAACAATGTTTTCTGAAGGACTTCTTCCTCAGGATCATTGAAATTTGGGACTGTTTGGCAAAGGGGTTAATCTACTGTACAAAATTTGAATTTTCAAAGCCCCACAGTAGTCAGATTTTGGAAAATATTCTTTGGAAAAAAGCAGCTGCTTGCATCAGACAATTATTTCTTTTCCCACAATATTTTCCATACCGTTTCTTTCAAAATCAATGTTTGCCCCATGTGTAACTAGTAATGCCTTTTGCTAGCTCTAAGTGTAGCATGTGTTGTAAGGAGAATTTCTAATTTTTATTTTTTTACATTTAGGTTAAGATCAGACTGTACAGAACATGTATGATATAACACTTTTTCAACCAATCAATCACACTTTCAAAATTGACATCCTATAACTTAAAAGAGGGCAGCATGCAGGTGCCAACACCTGGTTGCAACTGCTATGTCATAATTTAAAAAAGGGTCATAACTATGTCAAAAATGTTTTGGGTATTACCTGTCCATCTGCCATGGATTCCTCTTTTAACTCCTAAAGCACCTTTCTCTATTATAGTTGCCTTTGTGGCCAGTGTAGAACATGATCAGACTGCACAAAATGTGCAGTCTAATCTTTGATCTACACTATCTGTTCAAGGCAACCAGGAAATTGCAATTATCTGGGTGTTATTCTTGACTGAAAATGTCTATTAGGTTTATTCAGTGCTTTAATAGTTAACAACTAGCCAGTGTCTGAAGTAATTAACTAATGACAAAAATATGAGAAATGCCTAAATCTTTGCACAACAATGAGGATATCCACACAGAAATTGACAGGGCTTTGACAAGACTAGCGTTATATTTCCAAACAGCATGCTAGAAATGGGGATAGAAAGCAAGATAGTACAGACACTATCACCCATGTAACAATGGACCAGTGCAGAGGAAGAAAAACGCACATACCACTTTGGCAATCACCCCGGCAAATGCTTGAGAAAACGCCATCAGAAACAGCAATAAGACCACCATTACCTTTTGAAATCAAGGAAAAGAATGTTACTTTTTTGAGGATGAAAAAGTTTTTGATATAAATTAATTGTGTGTATTCAAGTTATACAACAGTAAACAAAAACCCCAAGATGTGAGATACATGCAACTACATATCTAGGTAATGGAAAAGTTCTGTCCCCTTTACCCTTTACCACACAGTCCCGACATTTAATGTCCCTTGGAAATAAAGCTTTTGAAAACATTGTGGGAAAATGAGAAAATGTTGGTAACCAGCATTTTCTCATTTTCTCACAATGTTTCTACATTTTCAAAGACATATTTGCCCATTTGAATCACATCTTCACTGTCAGCTGCAAATGATTTTGGTTTGAACAAGTCTAATAAGTTGTCATTTGGTAAACAGTTAAGATACAAAGTTATCAAATCTTTTATTATAAAAGAAACCACAACTGATGTGTAATGTTTTTGAAGTTTTCAAGATCATTTTACAAATCTGATACCCTGAGAGAAAATGAAATAAGAACTGTCACAAAGCGGACAAAAATACCACCCACTGGCACCTTGTCACTCAAGCAACACAATCGGAGAAAACAAAGTTCACCTGTGACCTTGACCTTTGACTGATGTGACCAAAAACAATAGGGCACCTCCATGGGTCATGAGGAACACTTATATAAAGTTTCAGGGTCCAAGGTCAAATGGCTTTTGAATTAGAGCACGGAAATGAAAAGATAGACAGATTGACAGATAGACAGAGGGATCAACAGATGGATGAATGGACAAACAGACATGGTGAAACCAGTGTACCCCCCCTCTACTACGTAAGTTGGGGGTATGAATATTGAATAAAAGATAAAGTAAAAATTTGAATAGAGTTATTTAAATTACCTTCAATAAACTGTACATGACCTCAGAAAACATCACAAAATAGATCCCAATGATATCCACCCTGTAATGGTATCAGTATTGTATTTACACTATACCTAAAGATGCCTTGATCTTACAACCTTTTGGAGGAAGGCTTTTGAAAACATTGTTGGAAGGGAAGAAAATGTTAATTACTACCACACTCTCTTTGTAAGGCAATGCTTTCCAAACTTTTAATTCCAACAATACTTCTTATGTCATTAATGTCATTGAATTGATCAGTTGATTTTATACAATAGCAAAAGAATTGTGTCTCGATCACCTCCAAATGTCACAAAAGGATATGTTGCGACTCCAGGTACAAGTATTGGGTCTGAAACCAATGATCTCAGGTAAAGAGCTCTAAGGAATAGAGACATCCATGTATGCAGGAATTCAGAGCATTTTTCTCAAAATTTTTTAACTTAAAGTTGTGTGTTTCATATGTGAAGCCATCTTATAGTCAAGTATAATGATACGCTAAATCTCATTATATTTACAGTGGCTCTGTTCATAAAACAGACCAATAAAAATATGGGAAAAAATGTGGCCTGAAATATTACAAAAGCTGGTAGCTCTGTCTAATCAGCTAATTCCCTCAGGAATACAAGTAAATGAGCCATACTCTGGCAAATGGGTGTTTGATGCATCTCCATGAAGCATGAAACCGACCAAGTCATTACATAATTATGGATCCATTTTTTCTATCAAATGACTGCATCATGAGGTAGACTGATCCTTTGCCATGCAGAAATCGACCAATACCAAAATGTTTCAACCCAGGTCAGATTGCGCAGGCTGACCTGGGTGCCAAGCCCCCGTAGCTCAGTCGGTAGCGTACAGGACTTGAGAACAGGAGGTCGCTGGTTCAATCCCCAGCTTGGCCAATTTCTTTCCGAGGACTGATGATAGTCATCGCGACAGGATTCATTCCTCTCTCACCGCTGACCATTGTTTCGACAATGGTTATGTGGGAAAGCAGGAAGTGGCTTTGAAAGAATATTGTGCGGAGTACTGATAAATGTAACTCCAGGAAAGCATGTATAGGTGCACTGGCCACCGTGATATAACTGAAATAATGTTGAAAACAGCATTAAACACTATACAATCAATCAATCAATACTGACCTGGGTCGATACTTTCTGCGGATGCATTAAGCTCCCTTATCCTACAGCATGGTCCAAATATAAAAATTAGACTTACTTCTGAAGATAGCTAATCAACAGAACCCATGCACATATAGAGGAGATCCAAGCACTCCTCCAGTTCTCCTCACACGGGTACCGATTGGCTGGGTTCAGGAAAAACGAAGTGGAGATCATCATCATCCAATTCCAGTAGGTAAACATATTGATGAAGTACCTCCACTTCTTGCAAAGATAAATACAAATTTTGTACATCTTAACTCTTTACCAGACCACAACATTTTGGACCTCTCTAAATCTAAAACATTTGCAGACGACAAATTAAAAATGGCTCAAAATGTGAAAATTGTCTTTGAAAGAGTTGAAAACATTGTGGGGAAAATAAGAAAATGCTGTTTACCAGCATTTTCTCCTTTTCCTACAATGCCTTCAAAAGCCTTTTTCCTCTGTGCCATTAAAGTCGGGATTGTACGGAAAAGGGTTCCCACAAAGTTTTTAGACTACGGTAGTTCAAACTGAAGACATTTGCAGACGAAAAATTTAACATGACTAAACTGATGAGATTGTCTTAGAAATGGTAGAAAAAATTGTGGTGAAAATAGAAAAAGCTGTTACCAGCATTTTCTTTCTCCACATTGTTTTCAAAAGCCTTATTTCTCATGACTGTTAAAATTCATGACTGTTCAGAAAAGGGTTGATGAAGTTTCGGTATTTTCTGCAAAGAATAACTCGTTACCAGACATCAAAATTTTAGACTTATCAAAGTTCAAGGCACTCAGCAAATTAAATGTGCTTTCTAATCTTTGATGCCTGTGTTGAAGGAACCATAAGAGTGCATTCTAATCTTTGTTGCCTGTGTTGAAGAAACCATAAGTGTGCATTCTAATCTTTGATGCCTGTGTTGAAGAAACCATATGCAATTTCTCCATTTGACACTACAATTTCAAACATTGTAGCTGTGCCTGGTTACCTGTCTACCAGACAAATCTTTTAAACTTATCCACTATGAAAGCATTTGCAGACAGCATATTAAATATCATTAACTTTTACTTAATTTTTAGACCTTTCCAAATCGAAAGCATGTGCAGACAACAAATAAAATGTTTCCAATATGATGGGATTCGTCTATGGAAGGGTAAAAAACATTATGGGAAAAGGAGAAAATATTGCTTTCCAGCATTTTCTCCTTTTCCCACAATGTTTTCAAAAGCTGTCTTACTCAAGGTCATTAAAACACAAGATTGTTTGGTAAAGGGTTACATTGATGGGATTTGTCTTTCAAGGGTACAAAAAACTATTGTAAATAGGGTTATGGAAAACAAAGGATTGAGTAGCAAAAGTTAACATGAAAAAAAGTAAAACTCACTTGACCCCATAACAGGAATACCTCCTTGACCATTAAAACTCCTATAAAGGTTTGTAGGATCAACTGGAGGGCAAATAGGGTATTGCTTTCTATGACTAAATGTGACAAAGAAGATTGCTGAAAGTAAAAATTAAGTATTCATGGAATGATATAGTTTTCAAATAAAACTAGAACTGTAGCAGGCTGACAAATAACCCCCCCCCCCCACACACACACACACACTCACATTCACAGCCTTGTCACTGGATCAGGAAAAAACTTCAAAGGGAGATAACTCCTGCAATATTTAATCAATCAGTCTGAAAATTGCATATGCCCAGGTCCCTAAACTACGGAGGATTCCGTCAAATTTCCAATCATATCTGTTCAAAAGCTGAAAACAGTGGGAGAAGAGGATACAAAATTACATCAACAGACTAACAGACAGACAACCTGATACTAATAATATCTGCCCCTCTCAAACTTCATTCATTCATCACAGAATGTACGTAATATGGTATGGGATTTCAGTCAGTCAGTAATCAGGATATTCTACCGTAATCATCCATGGTATGAGAATTTACCATACTAAACTCATGACTTATTTTTGATAATAGACTAGTGTATTATCATTATTTGGGTCCCGGTTCTCGTTATTTTTGTTTCTTGTTATTTTTGTAGTTATCAGCACATGAAGCCAGCAAAACCCACCACAGCACATGCCAGAATCTGTACTACTTTGGCATTTCACAGGAAAATGAGGTTGCAGTTCCTAAGACATATACACCCAGATAATGTTATGATTTTCTTGTTTAACCCTTTACCTGATGACAAAATTTTAGACTTGTCCAAATTGAATGCATTTGCAGATCAAAATTTCAATGTGGCTTAAGTGATGCAATTTTTCTTTGATTGGGTAGAAAACATTGTGAGAAAAGGAGAAATGCTGGTTACCAGCATTTTCTCCTTTTCCCACAATGTTTTCAAAAGGCTTCTTTCCCAGGGTCGTTTAAAGGCAGCATTGGTGCGATAACAGGTTTATAACAGCAAGAAATGCAGTAGAAGTTATCTAAAGTTAAGAAAATTGTGGAAATATTTCAATTTGCTCCCTCTATATAAACTGTTTCATTCTGCTTTTAATGTTCATATGTCACAGAGCTATCTTTTTGTGCATGTACACATTTTAAACTTAACTACACCTGTACACATGAACCCTGAATGGTATATAGGTTGAAGGGTACAGTGCTTGATACTTATTTGTCTCTCATTAGTTTTATAGAATCTTACATGAGTGTTAATGTATTTTCATTTTTATCAAACTCACTGATTAAAATGTATATGACACTCATCAAGGCTTCAGTCATATAATTTTAGTCAACTCGTTTGATAAAAATGATAATAGGTGAACACTCAATCATGTAAGATCCTGTATTTTTTTCACATTATAGGAAACAGGGAGATAGTGAGTAACTGCTTGTTACATAAAACTACTCCTTGCCATGCAATATTTTCCACAGCTTTCAAATGAATGGACTTGAAAATTAGTATTTGTGCAAAATTACCTGATACTGAATTACTGTTTGTAACAGGTGTAACTACCTGGTATATTTTAGAAACTAGCAACAATGATGTATTAACCTTTCCCAAACAACAAATTTTGGACTGGTCCAAATTGAACGAGTTTGCAGACGACAATTTTAAATTTGATGAAAATGGCAGGAAGTTCTCAAAAAGGGTAGAAAACACTGTGGGAAAAGGAGAAATTGCTCGTTCCGAGCAATTTCTCCTTTTCCCACAGTGTTTTCAAAAGACTTGTACTGCAGACACGTGAAAACCAGGGCTTGTTTGGGAAAGGGTTAAGTAAAGAAAGATTAACCAAAAATATTTCTGTAAGCTACCAGATAAGCAAAGTTTCTTATTTCACAGTAAATGTTTTCTGAGTCTGAAGATAAAAAAACCTATCTCAAATTATCTTGTTCAAATGATCTGCAACTGCTACAAATTATGAGAAGTAAAAAATGTTTAACCCATTACCACACAATCCCATCATTTGAAGACCCTGAGAAAGAAGCCTTTTGAAAACATTGTGGGAAAAGGAGAAAATGCTGGTAACCAGCATTTTCTACTTCTCCCACAATTAATATTTTCTACCCTATCAAAGACAACTTTCATCATTTGGGCCACATATAAATTGTCATCTACAAATGCTTTCAATTTGGACAAGTCTACATTTTTGTTGTTTGCTAAAGAGTCAATTGAAAGGAAATTGTAGTTTTCACATGGAGAACATGGTAGAAAGAGGAGGAAGTGACTATTACATTTGCTATTCTTTCAGCCTTGATAGTAATGGGATAGGGTGTCCTAAAGGTGAAGCAAAATGGAATACCTCCTTTAGTAGATTGATATAGGTCTGATTGTTAAGCTGATCATCAGGCACTTTTATAGGGCAATGTCTATCATTGTCAACAATATCTGTGGCCATCGGAGGTACAAGGACCATGTACGTGTTCAGAGCAGCAACATACATTGTGTAGATAAACAGATTACTGTACAAAACATAGCGGCCGAACTTTCTCCTGTCATATATCAGAATAAAACAAAACACTTATTTAATACTTCACCACATAATCTCATGTTTTAACAACCCTGACGCAGAGGGCTTTTGAAAACATTGAGGGAAAAGTTGAAAATGCTGGTAACCAGCATTTTCTACTTTTCCCACAATGTTTTCTACCCCATAAAAGAACTCAAGCTCATCTGTACCAGTTTCAGACTTGCTTTCAATTAGGAAGTGTCTAAAAATTGTTTTTTGGGAAAGGGTTTACCAACAGCAAAAAGGCCATGTTAATCCTGAGAGTTACGAAAGCACAATAGAAAATGAGATAAAGATGGAGACAAATAAAAGTAAGTCATATAAACAAGAAATATCAGGGCAAAGATACAAAAAACAAGTTTCGATGTGGGATTTCCACTTCAAGTTGAAATGCTGATGCTATTTTCTGGATTGGAACAAAATTAGCCCTGTAACCCTTTAGCTGCTAAGTGTGACTCACTGACCTTTTGTGGACATTTAATGTAGATCAAGATCAGACTGCACAGAACGTGCAGTCCGATATTTGATCTACACTTGTCCGATAAAGGAGATAATTTTTCTTTAAAAAATAAGTCTGAAATAACATTATTTGTTTTTTTACTATTAGATTGAAAGTTTTATTCAATTCATTTAGCAGGATGAGGGTTAAATCCTGAATCACATTTGACTTTTTACACTTTTTTTTGAAATATGGATAATCAACATGCATTGATGTTTAACCCTTTCCCACACAACAAATTTTAGACTCTCCCACATTCAAACCATCTGCAGACAACAAATTCAAAATTAATACAAATGTGCGTAAGCTCTCTGATAGGATAAAAAACATTTTGGGAAAAGGAGAAAGTGCTGGTTGCCAGCATTTTCTCCTTTTCCCAAAATGTTTTCAAAAGGCCTCTTTCTCAGGGTCGTTAAAAGTCGGGATTGTGTGGTAAAGAGTTAATACATGAATACATGTAAAAACATTGTGACAAAAGGAGAAACTACTTGTTACAAGTACTTTGGCCAAAGTGTTTACAAAAATGATCAGCTGCAAGAAATGCGTAATTTGTCGTGAGGTTTAACTCTTTACCAAATGACAAAATTTTAGGCTGATCCAATTTGAAAGCATTTCTCTATACGTAACATAAAATGTGGCTCAAATGATGAGATTTGTCCCTGAAAGGATACAAAACATTGTGGGAAAAGGAGAAAATGCTGGTTACCAGCATTTTGCTCTTTTTCCATTAAGTTTTTCAAAGCCTATTTTGTCAGGGTTGTTAAAACCCTAAACTTATGGTAAAGGGCTAGATGAGTAAACTCTTTACTAGGGACAAAATTTTGGACCTTTCTGTTAATTCTATACCACACAATTCTGAGTTTTAACGACCCTGAGGAAACGGCCTTATGTAAACCTTGTGGGAAAAGGAGAAAATGACGGTAACCGGCATTTTCTCCTTTTCCCACAATGTTTTCTACACTTTCACAGACAATTGCCATCATTTCAGCTAAACTTAGAATGTGGTGTGTAAATGCTTTCAATTTGGACCAGTCTAGAATTTTGCCGATTGGTAAAGAATTAGGAAAGTACTCTGCCACAGGAGAAAACTCTTTGTAGAAAAAGGAGAAAATTCTTGTTTCCAGCATTTTATTCTTTTCCAACAATATTTTCAAAAGCCTTTTTCCTTCAGAAACAATTACAAGATTGTTTTGTAAAAAGTAAAATACACTCAAAAGGTACCATTTCATGATGAGCAAGCTCTGTGTTAGAGGATGAGACAAGAGGTCCTCCCTGTTAAATTCCACCATTGTCTGAAATGATAGTACAAAAGCCTGTGACAAATTTGTCCTCATGGAAAAGCATAATTTGGCTTTACCGGTATTCATACTCTTCTGCAGACAATATTCTTGTTTCTTAGAGAACCAAATACATAAATTTTCAATCAGTCAAAAAATATTGGAAGATCAAGTCTTTTTTTTTGGCCAGAATATCACCATATAGCAGACAGTGTATATTAAAGATCAGAATGTGCAATTTTGTGTCTTTGACCCTTTACCAAATAATCACAAGTTTTAATGGCCTTGAGGAAGAAGGCTTTTGAAATCACTGGTAACCAGCATTTTCTCCTTTTCCAAATATGTCTTCTAAACTTTCAAAGACAATTTCCACTATTTGAGCCACATTAGAATTGTCATCTGCACTTGCTTTGGGGTTGAAAAAGTCCAAAATTTTGTCATTTGGTAAAGAGTTAAGCTTAAAGAGACGGGGAGGGACAGGGGATTAACCTCATCTAAAAATTTATAAACTGAAATAATTGAGTCATTACTCACATCTAAAGCAAAATATCTTTTGCCCCTACAGCATTCATCACTTGGTCCTGGGTCAATGTAGTGGAAATCAAATGTTAGCTAAAAAATGAAAACCATCAGGTAAATCAATGTATAGTAAATTGGTATATATTTTTTTTCCTCTCACCTCAAGGTGCATATTCCTCAAAGTAATGCACTAGAATATACACATTGTCTAGAATTATTATGTGAATATAAACCCAGTCTTGGAAGTCTTGGAAATTTACAATTAATCCTTTACCAAAGCATCCAAAGTCTTAATCAACAACCATCAAAAAGATGACTTGAAATCACTGTGAAAAAAGGAGTAAAAGTGACGAGCATTTTCATTTTCTTAAAATGTTTTCTACCCACAAACAAACTTCATTTGTATTGTCATCTTCCAATGCTCTGACATTGATCAAGTGTAAAATTTTGTGACTTGGTCAAGTGTTCAAGCATGATTCAGACGAGTAATTGTGAATGTACAGTAGAGTCAATTTTGTTTTTTGTTCAACAATATACTGGCTTATCACATAAGACCTGTTATGCACATGATACATTTTTGACTAATACTTAATTCTTCTTCGAGCTCTTAGATGAAAATGAGATAAGTCTCTATCGTGGACATGTAGTGTCAGAAAATAAAATAATATAAGGCACATATATTTAACACTCCATTCAAAGTAATCACTTATCATACATTCATTGGATTATTATAAAGTTATAATAACAGCCATGTTCTTGGGACAAAGAAAGAGTTTATGTGTACTTACAGAATATTCCATGTCATCTTTTCTGTGATCTGATTCCATTACACAACTGTCAAGCACTACCTAAAATGTCATGAATGAATGAAGACATGTATCATTAATTTTGTACAAGCATGAAAATGTCATATTAATGAATATGTCATTGAACATGCTTGAAAAATGTCACATTAATGAATATGTTATTTGTATGCATGAAAAATGTCATCAATGAACATGTTACTTGTCCATGCATTAAAAATGTCATCAGTTAATCCTTTACCAAACAACAAAATTGTAGCCTTGTCCAAATTGAAAGCATTTGCAGACGACAATTGCAATGTGGTTCAAATGGTGCAGTTTTTCTTTAATACGGTAGAAAACATTGTGGGAAAAGGAGAAAATGCTGATTACCAGCATTTTCTCCTTTTCCCACCATGTTTTCAAAAGGCTTCTTTCTCAGGGTGGTTAAATGTCGGGATTGTGTGGTAAAGTGTTAACATGTCATTTGTACATACATCAAAAATGTACTTCCTTTCTTTTTGAATAATAACACAGATATATATGACCTCACTCTTGATACCTCTTTTTTAAGATACAACACAGACAAATTAATAGCATAAAAATTCAATGTGGAGAAAGAAAAGAATCATCCTACTCATTAACTGCTAAAACAAATTTGCTGTTAACAACTTTGAAAAAAAAAAACACCCTTGTAAAATATGGAAAATGAACATGAAAAAACAAAAAAAAAAAAACAAACCTGCAGAAGAAAACTTGTGAAAATATTCTGGGAAAAGAACAAAATACTGGGAAGCAGCATTTTCTCCTTTCCTATAATGTTTCTACCCTATCAAGGACAAATCCCATCAATTGAGCCTAATTTTATTTGTCTTCTGCAATTGCTTTTAATTTGGGTGATTCTAAACTATTGTCATCTGGTATAGAGCAAATGTTTCACTCCTTTTTAACTCTTTACCACACAGCAAAATTTTAGACGGGTCCAAATTGAAAGCTTTGGCAGACGACAAAATAAAATGTGACTCAATAATTGAAATTTGTTTCACGATGAGTAGAAAACATTGCTGGAAAAGGAGAACATGCTGGTTACCAGCATTTTCTCCTTTCCCACAATGTTTTCAAAAGGCTTCTTCCTCAGGGTCGTTAAAAGTCGGGATTGTGTGGTAAAGGGTTAAAGAATGAAATTATAGACCAGTCAAAACTGAAAGCGTTAAATTCTGCAGACGACAAATACAACATGGCTCAAATGATGGGATTTGTCTTTGAAGGATTTAAAGCATTGTGAGAAAAGGAGAAAATGATGGTGACCAGCATTTTCTCCTTTTCCCAAAATGTTTTAAAAAGGCTTCTCTTTCAGGGTCTTTAAAAGGTGGGATTGTGTGGTAAAGAGTTAATACATGAACATTTGGTGACAGCAGTGTAGTGAATGGAGAAATCACTGATCATGATAATCATTTGAGCTAATTTGTCGTTTGCAGATTGTTTCAAGTTGGTCCAGTCCAAAATTTTGTTGTCTGGTCAAGGGTTAAAAGTACACAGCCTCAAGTGAGTGACTATGTGTTAATGCAAAAGGAATACTAAAGTCTTGATTCTTACCATTGCAGCATCTGGGGCCTTCTTTATCAGTTTTTTAATTGGTGAAAATCCTAGTTCATCTCTAGATTCCATTATCTCCCTCCATCTGTGAACATTACAGTGGTATTGTTAACTCTTTACCGGTTTTGAAAGCTGCACAATAAGTGTGACTCAAGTGTCTGTAATTGTATTTGAAAGACTAGAAGATATTGTTGGAAAAGGAGAAAATGCTAATGCAAGCATTTACTTCTTTTCTTATGATGTTTTCAAAGCCTTTTAACTCATAGTCATTTTAACACAGGATTGGTTGGTAAACGGTTAAAAAAAAAAAAACATTCCATGATAAGTATCAGCTTCTGAATGGCTGAGAAAAATACCAACAATTAGTCTGGGAAATTAAAACTCAAGCTACTTAATGAAACCCAGCCCAATATTAAACATCTTTTATGAAATCCTTGTAGACACATTCACAGAAAACCTTCCATTGTTAGGGAAGTTATCGAATGCACTAGTAAAAAAGGGCAAATAACATTCAAATTAAATGTGACCCAAAAACTAAAATTTGCCTTTGGAAGAGTAGAAAACATTGTTGAAAAAGGAGAAAATGCTGGTCACCAGCATTTTCTCCTTTTCCAACAATGTTTTCAAAGGCCTTTTTCCTCAAGGACATAGTGACTGTATCGTAAAGGATTAAATGTATTGTTGTTTATTTAGTCGGAAAAGTCAGCTATAAGTATGAGGCAATCTAGTGGCTGCATTCACCAACCATTCTAAATTCAACTCTAAATGTAATTTTCCAAGACTAGGCATCTGATTGGCTGAAATATTCTGTCTCAGCAAATAAGATAGCTGGTTTAGGAATTTGGAAGTAGTGCAGAAAATTTAAGAGTGGCCCAGTTTATGTCAGTGGCCCCTGGTTCTGAAGACTGCTCTGATATACACTTTTGACTGTACTACTATGCTAAAGTTAGACTTTAATTCTTAACCAGATATTAAAGTTTCAGACTTTTCAAATTAAGAGCTCTTGCTTGCGACCAATAAAATATGTGGAAGGAGAAAATGCTGGCTATCAGCATTTTCTCTATTTCCCACAATGTTTTCAAAAGCTTTCCTCAGGGTAGTTTAAATGCAGAACTTTTTGAAAACTTTATTTCTTACTTTTTATGTTTCAACATGGCTACAGCAACCTCTGACTGTTCATAATCCATTGCCATATCAAGTGGGGTTTTCTTGTAGCTATTTTTAGAACATGGGAGGACATTCCTATTGAGTAGCAGACGAACTGCATCCACATGTCCACCTGCAGCACTCATATGTAGAGCTGTATTCTGTAAATAGATAATGGAAATGATCAACAAACTACCATCTTGACTACTGTTTCACTGACCTTGAACCCGTTACCAAACAATTGCTTTTAACAACAAACCTGAGGAAGAGGGCTTTTGAAAACATTGTTGGAAAGAAGTAAATGATGGTAATCAGCATTAATTTTGCTCTTTTTCCCATGTTTCCTAACCTTTCAAGCACAAATCTCATAATTTGAGTCACATCTAATTTGTTGCTTGCAAATGATTTCAATCTAGGCAAGTCTAAAATTTGTTTGGTACTCATAATACTTGAAAGGACCACAGGGGAAATTTTCAGGCATGGACAAACACATTATTTGGAAGTACAGTATGTGAAGACTATGACTGTGGTGAATAAACAAAAATTCTTTATGGTAAGTCTTTATCAAACTACAGCATGTTAGACTTGTCCAAATTGAAAGCATTTGCAGATTACAAAATAACTTCTATCAAAAAATTGAAATTTGCTTTTAGAAGAGTAGAAAAAATTGTGGGAAAAGGAGAAAATAGTGGTTACCACTATTTTCTCTTTTTTCCACGATGTTTTCATACATTGTCTTCCTAAGGGTCATTAGAACTTAGAATTGTGAGCTAGGGTTTACTGTTTACCCCATGACAAAATTTTAGGAATGTCCATATCTAAAGCATTTGCAGACGACAGTGCAGATGTGGCTCGAATGATGGGATCTGTCCACAGGAAACATTGTGAGAAAAGAAGAAATTCTCATCACCCTAAATTTCTCCTTTTCCTAAAATGGGTCCTTTCCCCGGGTTTTTTATAAGTAGGGATTGTGTGGTAAAAGATTATTGGATTATCAGAATCTTTAAACTCATTATCATACTACATCTACAAAATTCCAGATTTTGTGCAATTTGAAAGCATTTCCTAACAACCAGTTTTAAATGTGGCTCAACTTATAGGATGCCTTGGATTGATTGATTGATTGTATGGTGTTTAACGCTGTTTTCAACATTATTTCAGTTATATCGTGGCGGCCAGTGCACCTATCCATGCTTTCCTGGAATTTCTTTTACCAGTACTCCGCACAATATTCTTTCCAAGCCACTGACTGCTTTCCCACATAGCCATTGTTGAAACAATGGTCAGCAGTGGGAGAGGAATGAATCCTGTTGCAATGACTATCATCAATCCTCGGAAAGAAATTGGCCGAGCCGGGGATCGAACCAGCGACCTCCTGTTCTCAAGTCCTGTACGCTACAGACTGAGCTACAGGACTCAGCAGGATGTCTTGGAACTGGTTGAAATTACAGTATGTGTTATAAAATAGCATCTTCCTTTCAAAAATCATTTTCTCCAACTGTCTCAATTATATTGAACAAATATCTCAACTACAACCTTACTCTGAGTTTATCTGAAACATTAGGCTCTGCCAGATTGTCGAGAAGTAGTTCCATGACCTTCATGTGTCCTTTGGAGCCAGCCAGTATTAATGCTGTACAATAATTTTCATCTCTGTAATAAAATTATAACTCATCTGTTATCCTATACTTTCAACAGCCTTTAAAAAATAAAAAAACATTCTTTTTTTATAAAAGTGTCTATGAATTATGTAACTTCCATTGAAAAGTACATGAGTTTGAAATCTTATCTCTTCCGAAAAAGGAAAAAATTGAATTACTTTCATTTCCTGCCCTGTAACAAGCAGACATCATTTCACTTACTCAATCGCAATATCTGCTGCAAGTGCTTGCTACCATGTGGTGCCCCAACAGATAGGTCAACATAAGTGGCATATTCCAATCATTTCACTTACCTGATGGAATGTCTCCACAAAGTGCTAGCAGTAACCTCGCTGCCCAGTAGTGCCAACAAAGACAGCCAAATATAAATGGTGTGCCCCACTATTTCTTTTACTTGATGGCATTATCTGCTCAAAGTGCTAGCAGTAACTTGCTGCCCTGTAGTGCCAACAAAGACAGGCAAATATAAGTGGTATGCCCCATCATTTTTCATACCTGATGTCAATAACAATAACCTTGCTGCCTTGAGGTGCCAATAAAGACAGGCCAACATAAGTGGTTTGCCTTACCATTTCTTTTATCTGATGGCAATATCTGCTCAAAGTGTAAGCATTAATCTTGATGCTTGGTGGTGTCTAGAAAGACAGGCCAACATAAGTGGTATGCCCTACCATTTCTCTTACCTGATGGCAATATCTGCTCAAAGTGCTAGCAGTAACCTTGCTTCCTGGTAGTGTCTAGAAAGACAGGCCAACATAAGTGGTATGCCCCACCATGTCTCTTACCTGATAATATCTGCTAAAATTGCTAGTAGTTAACTTGCTGCCTTGTAGTATGTGTCAACAAGGACAGGCCAACATAATTCATATGCCTTACCATTTCTCTTCCTTGATAGCAAAGTGCTAGTACTAACCTTGTTGCCTTGTAGTGTCTACACAGACAGGCAAACACTAGTGGTATGCCCTACCATTTCTCTTACCTAATGGCATTATCTACCGAAAGTACTAGCAGTAACCTTGCTGCCTTGTAGTGTCTACACAGACAGGCCAACGTAAGTAGGGTATGCCTATCAATTTATCTTACTTGATGGCATTTTCTGCTCTACAAAGACAGTCTAGCATACAATGGATGCACTGATTACTCCCTTACCTGATGGCATTATCTGCTCCTAATGCTAGCAGTGATCTTGCTGCCTTGTAGTGTCCACACAGACAGGCCAACATAAGGGGAGTACGCCCATCACTGTCTCCATCATTTATCTCAGATTTACTGGAGTCTACTTGTATCTCTATACTAGTATAGTTTCCACACCTGTATACAGAAACATAAAAGGGTTTTTACCAATTACAGTTCAAGCTATTTTAAGTCCAACACTTTCAGGCAGTGAAGAGTTAATGATAATTCTAAGCTAACTTAATTTGTGAGAAAGAATATTCATTGTTGGTGAAATTTGCATGTTTGAAAGTATAATTGAGATGAAAGGTTAGAGCTTGTCCAAGCAAAGACTTACTCTGCAGCTATGTGAAGAGGTGTTTTTCCATCTTGGTTTCTGGCATCTAAGTCCACACCAAAGTCTATCAACAATTTCATAATCTGAATAAAGTAAATATTACAGGATAAAACTAATAAGTGACTTGAATCAAAGATCTTAATCCTTCACTATTCACCAAATGACAAAATTTTAGACCTTTCCAAATTGAAAGCATTTGAAACACATCAAATAACGCTCAAATGATAGGTTGTACTTGCAAGGGTAGAACAGTTTGTGCTGGTTGTGCCAAAATGTTTTCAAGTTTTTTAGTCAAGGTCATTAAAAGTCAGAATTGTGTGGTAAAGGGTTAAACTGCTGAGTAAGTCTATGGCTCCTGACAGTATGTATCAAGATCAGGGTACAGCACATGCAGCCTGATCCTAGACAAAACGGTCTAATATATTAGTATATGAATGGAAACCAGAGGTTTATATATGGTTGGGTATTTTTTTACCACAGAATCACTACGTCTTCATCAAAGTACAAGTAGTGGGTGACTTTTAAAAGCAATAACAACAGAGGAATGTGTAAAGAGAATGAATACTGTTGCCTTTGAAATTGTTTAACCCTATAGCTCCTTTCACTAATACAGTTGCCATTGTGGACAGTGTAGATCAAGATCAGGCTGCACAAAACATGCAGCCTGATCTTTGATCTACACTGTCCGCTATGTTAAAACACTACAAGCAAAAGGTAGCCATGAATTTGCAATTATCTTGGTCTTATTCTAGAATGGAAATGTCCATTGGATTTACTTGGCGCTTTAATGGTTTAGATTGCCCTTGTCTCAAGCCCCATTCAAAGATGTGGATATATGTACTTACCATGGTATTTCCAGTGCGAGCGGCAAAATGGGCAACTGTTTCATCATTATGGTCAACAAGACCTAACAAGCCAACTCCACCATTCTGAAATACATGAATCATGCTCCGTGAAAAGGAGGATGTAATGCATCATTTTGCAAAAAATACTGACCCACGTCAGCCTGTGCAATCCATGCAGGCTGACTTTATGAAAAATTTCAGCTTTAGTTAAATTTTCTATGTGTCAAAGGACCACTCTAACTCATGAGTCAGTCCGTTTTCAGACAAACTTGATAAATATTATGTGACAACTTGCTTGGTGTGATGCATTTCAAAGATGCATTAGATTGCCTTTTCCAAGAGCACTGTTAACATACACACGAATTCAAGTGTTTACCTTTAACCCTTTACCACACAATCCCGACTTTTAATGACCCTGTGAAAGAAGCCTTTTGAAAACATTTTGCGAAAGGAGAAAATGCTGGTAACCAGCATTTTCTCCTTTTCCCACAATGTTTTCTAACCTTCCCAAGACAAATTTCAGCTTTTCAGTCACCTTTAACTTGTCGTCTGCAAATGCTCTCAATTTGGACCAGTCTAAAATGTTGTCATTTGGTAAAGAGTTAACTGATGTTGAATAAGGCATATTTTACAAGGGTGTTTTCAAAGTGATCAACTGCAAATTTGTCTCAGAAAGTTAAATGGATTCTAATCATATCAAAATAATGGATTAAAACCATATTTAACTTTGTCAAATGTGAAAAAAGCTTAGAGTTCAAAAATCCCTTATTAGGGTTCCTGTGTAATGTTCTTCTTTTTTGCAGCTGTTGCATGTTTTCACTCTAGCATGAGCAAGCAAGTCTTCCATGACCTCACATATCATACCTGAACTCATTTGGTTTCACCTTTCTTTCCAAGGATGTACTTAAACATAATCTGCTGCAAATTTGTTTCTTACGGTAAAAAGTGAATATGGGTCCCTCAAAATTATTGAACAAAAGGATTATGTCCAAGTTTACCTTTATCAAAACTTGAAGTATGTTATAGTGTCCCTGATCAACACTCCAGTGGAGTGCTGTCCTCATACAGCTGTCTGATGTGGTTATTTTAGCATTATGAGCAAGCAAGTACTCAACCACCTCTAAATGACCTTTCCAAGAAGCCACTAACAAAGGAGTCATCTGCTCACTCGTCCTTGCATTGATACTGGCACCCTGAAAAGAAAGTAGAAAATATTTAAGTGACATAGTGTTTCAAAATAAAACATTTCCTATTTCACAGGGAAGCTAACAATGAAGAAATGTGAATAGTATACCAGCCTAAAATACATGTATTTCAATTTTGAGCAGTCTGTTTTTGAATGATTATCAAACAAAATGTCTGAGGATATGGTTTACAAAGATTGCTATCTCTACAGGACAATCACAAATAATTATTAAAACAAGTCAAAAGGTGAAAAAATAATGGTATTAAGAAGGAAATACAGTTTCATAATTTGCACAAAAATAAATAATGTCTAAATTTTACAAATGAGGCAATTTTGTCCATATATATGAAAGATTTTCATAAACATTCAGCATCCATTTCTTCAATGATATTTCTTCCCAAACATTGAGTTTATAACAATAATTAGTATAAGTTTGTCTTGTTATCTTTCATTTTCATTTTTTAGCAAAACTGAAAAACAGGGACATGTACAGTGGACATGAATTACAAGTACATGTATGTGTTTAATGCAATCATGCCCTTTCTATTGTCCTTCATATAGTGTTACTCTATGAAATCCTCAAGCGGTATAGCACTGTACATTACCATCTTGATGCATGTTAATAGATTGTTTATGGAACTATTAACCAATCATCCTAAACAACATTTTAATTCTAGACTCAAAAACAAGCAATCTGAATGGTTGAGATATTCTATCTCTACCAATCAAATGACTAGCCTGACAAAATAGAATAGGAATTGAATTTTAAATGCTTGGAAATACAGTCTCTGATCTGTTGTACGTTCTTCTTAATAATTTTGCAACAGGAATAACTTCTTGGGTTAATTTTTCAACCCAAGATGTTCTTGATTACAAAATAATCATACCCTTTGATTGACAGAAAGCTTACCTCATTCAGAAGCAATTCTAACACACTCTTTTTACCATACATTGCACACCTGAAAAGTTTTGTTGCAACATATTCTAAAAATGCTGTTAGTGATTATTGTAACCTCAAAATTAAAACAGATTCAAAATATTATTATATGAATAGGAAAAACTACATGCGCCAAACCTAAACTATAGCTTAATTTTAATACTACCATTGTGCTTTGATGTAACAAGAAAATAAGTAAAACTGGAATAAAAACATTTCTGAAAGACAATAGATGCTTTTCAAAAACAACAACAAAACACTAGATATTGATGAGGAAGAATCTATGACTTGCAAAGTTAACCTTAGGCTGCTAAGCACAACTCACTGACCTTCTGTGAACAGTGTAGATCAAGATCAGACTGCACAGAAGGTGAAGTCTGATATTGGATCTACACTGTCCAATAAGGAGATATTTATCTCCAAATATTAAGTTTGAATTAGCAGAATTTGGCTTTTTACAACTGGATTAAATGATTAACTTATTTAGCAGGATAAAGGTTAATAAAGAAAGACCTGTGAACTGGGGTCATGTGATCTGCGTCTCTGGCCTCAGAGTAAGCTCCCTTTTTCAACAGCAGTTTTACAATGTCTGTGTGACCATTAATGGCTGCCATATGCAAGGGGGTAAAACTTGTACTCTGAAATTTAGATTTTAAATAAAGCAAGAAAATATAAACATTCAGATGACATGTAAAACAAACTGATGTACATACAAGTTCACTTATTTTTAACATCTTTGCCTCAACTCACACCGATGATTTTGTAGCAGAATTTATTGACAATACTTCAGCTACAACTACTTTAGCAAGTAATGAACAATGCATCCACTATTTTTTTTCCAATTAAATCACAGCAGAAAACTGTTCTCATAGACATTTTTTAACCTCTCATATAAATTCACATGCAGAGTAACTAGCACAGCTACTGCTTCTTTCTGGACAATGCAGATCAAGATCAGACCACACATATATTGCAGCCTGATTTTTGTTCTTCACTATCTAATATTTTGTGATACATGTATAAGCCAATGAAAAATCAGCTTTGACATGTCAGTCTTATTTACAAGCCAAAAATATCTGCTCCAGCTAGTGGTATTACTCTAGGGATTAGAATAGGTACACACAGTAAATTAGTGTTGAAATTCTGAATAAATTTTCTTCCTGTAAAGAAATATGAAATATTTATGACTGTCAGGGGGGTAAAGTAAATTAGGCCAGACCTAATATAATATATTGTTAAACATTCTAGATTTATATTCCTATGGTTCTTGTCAAACAGAGAGGTTTTTTGACAGACTCTAATCAGTTATGAGCAGCCAAAAAAACAATTCATCTAATTTTTTCACAAGCCAGTATGCAGCTTTCACTGACAGTAAAAGTCAGGCTGCACAGAACTTGTGGTATTTCTTTGACAGAAGGGAAAACATTGTGGAAAAAGGAGAATCAGCATGTTCTTATTTTTCCAGAATGATTTCAGAAGCCTATTTTCACAGGACCATAAAAACATGGGATTGTTTGGTGAAGGGTTAAAATTGATTGATTTATTGTATGGTGTTTAACACCATTTTCAACATTATTTCAGTTATATCACGGCAAACAGTGCACCTATCTATTCTTCCATGGAGTTTCTTTTACCAGTACTCTGCACAATATTCTTTCCAAGCCATTGACTGCTTTCCCACTTAACTATTATTGAAAAAATGGTCAGCGGTGAAAGAGGAATGAATCCTGTTGCAATGACTATCATCAATCCTCGGAGAGAAACTGGCTGAGCAAGGAATCCAACCAGTGACCTCCTGTTCTCAAGTCCTGTACGCTACCGACTGTGCTACCAGGGCTCAGCTTAAAGGGTTAAAAAATAGGTTGTGAAATTGAAGTCTGAAAAGGCAGGTTCTTTGATGAAAATTAACATTTTTGGAATTACATTTTAAGTGATCAAATACAAACATAACAGCTTGTACTGGTAATACAGTTTTCACTATATTGGTATTGGAAAATACAGTTAATCAACAATAAGATATAGCTGTTCGTAAGAACTGACCATTTCTCATGACCATCAAAAGGGCATAACTGGTGCTATAAATGCAGCCTAGAGAGTAAGGCATCCAAAGTCTCAAAATAAAATACTTCAAATCGCAACTAACACAATACCTACACCCAGTTGAATAGTCTAAGACTTTTAACTGCCTAATGTCAGGAAAATAAATGCAATATAGGAATGAGATGTTGGTTAATACTCATGCAGTCACACTATACCAGAAAAACTGTTAAACAGGCACGATTTGACAAATTTACAGGAGAATGCATTAACCCTTTCCCAAATAAATTATTGATTCTTCTAGACTGAAAGTAACTGCAGATGACAAAGTCATAATTGGTAGTTCTCTGATAGGATAGAAACATTGTGGGAAAAGAAGAAAATGAAGATAGTGCTCATGACTACCATTTTCTCCTTTTCCAACATTGTTTTCAAATGCATTCATCAATTTGGATCTATAAAAAATGGTGCAATTCCAATTCCAGCATATCTGAAAACTTTGATTGTATATCCAGCAATATACAGGTTATTTAACTCTTTACCATGCAACAAATATGTAGAGTGGTACAAACTGAAAACAATGGCAGAGGACAATTTGAATGTGGTTAAAATGATGGAATTTATCTTTGATAGAGTAGAGAATATTGTGGGAAAAGGAGAAAATGCTGGTGACCAGAATTTTCTCCATTTTCCACAATGTTTTCAAAAGCCTTTTTTCCTCCGGGTAGTAAAAATGGAGGCATGTTTGACAAGAAGGTTAAAAACAAATGTTTTCAAAAGCAATTATTGGCTGCAATGGAATAAAAAGTCAGATTAGCATGGAAATAGGTACAGCAGCAAAACAGACAAGGATTCATTTTCAACAACATGACATACATGTACATAATTAGATAAATATTAGTGAGAGAAAAGTAGCCTGGGAAATATTTACATGCAATTCTATCTTACCTCTCCACTCTATGTAATGAAGAAACATAGAATGTAATTAACCTGCAGCAAAGTGTTGACAACTTTTTTAACCCTTAGAGCGCCAAGTAAAACCATCAGACTTTGTAAGTCTAAACAAAGGGCCCAAATTATCGCAATTTTATGGTTGCTTTTGTCTGTAGTGTTTCAGGGTAGCAGACAGTGTAGATCACAGATCAGACTGCATGTTTTGTGTAGTCTGATCTTAATCTACACTGGCTGCAAAGGCAACTATAGTCATGAAAGACACTTAAAGGGTTAAGTAAAGGTTATGTGATTTGTATGGCAATATATTATATGAGACAAATTTTTATGGTAGAGTTGCCTGAGCTTGCATGAGCATGTATATTCTGATACTATAGGTCCAAGATCCAACTGTATGTTCTGTGTAGTTGTCCTCAATATACATACAGTTTGATCTTTATCTCCTGAAACAAGTTGGTGCAGATTCTGTAGTCTGATCGTGGAGTCCAATGTGATGTGAGCTGTTCCAACTAAAAAAGCCTTGACTTTGCAATAAGTACAACATTTTCTGACTAAAATAGCTGCTCCACGTACTTTCAGAGCTCCAAAGGTTTGGTAAATTTTGGTAACATTATTTTCCTGACTAAATACAGATAAACACTATACATGGCATGGAAACCATAATATTTAACAAAAGGGGATTTTTTTAACCTAAAAGTAATTGATTTTGTCCATCAATATCTATCAAGGGCAAAAGCAGTTACAAGGAAATAAATTGTTCCAAAACATAAAAAACAATTTACACCAATCATTAACTCTTTACAACACAACCCTAAGTTTTAATGATCCTAAAAAAGAAAGCCTTTTGAAAACATTGTGGGATAATGAGAAAATACTTGTAACCAGCATTTTCTCCTGTTCCCACAATGTTTTCTACCCTTTCTAAGACAATTTTCTGTATTTGAGCCACATTGACATTGTTGTCTGCAAATGCTTTCAATATGGAAATATGGACCAGTCTAACATTTTGTTGTTTTGTAAAGGGTTAGTCTATATATCTGTACACAGCTAACATTAACTCCTTACCAAACGACAAAATTTTAGACTTGTCAATTGAAAGCATTTGCAGACGACAAATGAAATGTGGCTCAAAAATTGAAATTTGATTCGGGATGGGTAAAAAACATTGTGGGAAAAGGAGAAAATGCTGGTTACCAGCATCTTCTCCTTTTCCCACAATGTTTTCAATAGGCATTTTCATCAGGGTCATTAAAAGTCGGGATTGTGTGGTAAAGAGTTAAGAGAGTACCTATTGCTATACCGGCAAAACATGAAACTTCTTGTGCTAAGCAATGTCTGTTTTTGCATGATTTTTCTCAAATGGATCCATAAGCTACATCAATGTTAACTACCTATATTTCATAAGGACTTTTTAAGTCATCGGCAACAAAGTTGTAATGAGTTAACAGAATACAAAGCCTACAAGTTGGATATTATTTTGGATTTTATGGATCCATAGTTATTTGACAACTTGCTAGGTATGAAGAATCATGGACATGTATTTAATCTCTTTTGCATACCATACATGTATATTGAATCTGAATGTATAACTTACATTTTGAATGTTGACATCTGCACCATTGTCCAGTAGAAGTTGTATCACCTGTGTCAAATGAAACAAAATAATCCTTAAACCAATTATAACCAAGCTATTTAAAGGCCTACCGAAAAGAAGTGCAGGGTACAAGTGATACAAAGGAAAGATACTTGCACAGGGTTATTTTGTGAAAAGTTACAACTGATTTGGCTGTGTATCTTGATTTTGTTGTTTTAAAACATCTAGATGAAGTCTTACAATCAAAGGTCTAAACAAACATATAGCTCAAGAAACCAAGCTGCTGGATGTCAGTATGCATCTGCTCTCCAAATTGTGAAAGGTTAGTTTTAAATTATGTGCCCTTGGGTAGCTGCTGAACTCTTCACCAAATGACAAAATTTTAGACCTTCTCAAATTGAGAGCATTTGCAGATGACAAAATAAATGTGACTCAAACAATGAAATTGTTTTCGGAAGGGTAGAAAACTTGTGGGAAAGAGAAACAAAAACCTATGTAACAGCATTCTCTCCATTTTCCACATATTTTCAAAAACATTCTCAATTAGGGTTGTCAAAACTTTAAATCATGTGGTAAACAGTTAAAACAGGTTTTTCTGTTTTTACTTTTACTGTTGACATCCATGTACATTCTAATGACAATAAATGCTTTTGTGGCTGAATAAGACAACATCATCAAGCTAGAGCAATGAAGTTTCCAACCATTATAACTACATCTGAAAACACTATCAATCAGTGTTCCCACTCACATCTTGTTTTGGGAGCACATGTGCTCCCTGGAATACAAGTTTCGGAGTGCAAGAGAAATTCTAGAAGTGCACTTAATATTGACAATTATAGAGCATCTATGGAGAACAGTAAGGGTCTGTTGCATTGAAAATTTGTTTTGATGAGTCTAACTCTGCAGTCAGCTGCTCTTGAAAACAATATGGGTAATTTTAAAAAAAAAAAAAAAAGGTGCTTGTTATAATTCCCTTACTCACGGGACCCATTTCAGAGGGACAACTTGCAGCCTGACAGCCAGTAGAATTTTCCATTTCACTGTCAGTTTCAGACACTAATTAGCTTTCACTTATTGTTTTATAGAGGTACTTATGTAAATTTACTGTTCAAAGTCACTGATAAAGCTGAATAGACAGTTTGAAATGTGTATGATCGGACAATTTTAAACCAACTTTTGTTGTGTCATGGGTTTTCACGTTTCTTGCAGCGATCTTTTTTTCATGCCTATTAAGTTTTGGAGTAGTATTTCTGCATGATTTGACATAGATTTGTCAATAAGAATAGCACATAACTTCAAAACCTTTAATTTTACTCTAGAAAAGTGGATTGATACCAAGTTTGATTAGCATGATAAACAGTGACTTTCACACATGATAACTTGTCCCAACTGGCGCCACTGGTGATCGACAATGGGAGCCCTGAAACCTGTGTGTGCATACACATTTCACTTCATATTTTTGAGCGTGATTATTCAATTCAGTGCGTGAATCACGCACATATGTGCGTGAATGGGAACCCTGTCAATCTATACAGGTATAGCTTATTTGCATATCAATAGCTATGCATAAAGGGAGATAAGAGCATGGTAAAAGTATGGCTTACAGCAGAAGGCTTACCACAAGTATCAAAATAGTTTTCATAACCTACCTGTATTTGATTGTTCTGAACTGCAAGGTGTAGAGCACTCATTCCCTCATTGTCTGTATGGTTCAAGATGGTCTGTTTTCCAGAAAAGCCTCTATGTTTCTCTTCTGTAAGCCAAATACAGTTCAATCTTGATCATTCAGCCATGCAATATTTCAAAAGAAAAAAGTGTATTAGCTTCACCAACAGCAGATAACTTGTTCTTCTTGCAGCAGACTGCATTGAACAATTTCTCTCTTGCAACAATGTTTTTCAGATAATTTATGGCATTAAGCCTTAATTCATTTGATTTTTACATGTTATACAATGATACTTCTTCAGTTCTCTGCCGCAACTTTGTTTCAGTATTGGAAATACTTTGCAAATACATCAAAACATGCAACAGTTCAAATAGATATATAACCAGGAATCTATTTGCCCATGAAAAATATTGTAGAAGCAGTTCCATTTGCTCATACTAGTATCTCAAACAGATTTTTCAATAAAACAAATATAACCTGACATGATTTCTGCGTAGTCCTTAATAGTATTTGTGTTACTGATGTGTTATTGTGTTGGCACAGTAGTCAATGAAATACCTTGTTCAAGAATTATTTCAATAATATCTGTGAGACCTTCAGCAGCTGAAAACAGCAGTGGGGTACCATCTGATATATCTCTTGCATCCATTTTGGCTCCCTGCTCAATCTGTAAATATATTTTACACAACATGATGCAGACCATGTGTATCCATGATAATATAAGATCAAGTTATTTTATTTTGATTTCCCTCATTTTCAGAATTAAAAAAAAAAAACTCAATTAAGAAAGTATAGTATGTTTTACATGCCCATGAAGACTACTCCATATATGATGCTTCTCTTATTAAAAAAAAAAAACTGACAACCACTTTAATAGATAAGAATTAAAAATATATGGGGAGAAATTTGCAAACTTATATTGAGAGCCTTTATAACTGACTCTTTCACAGACGACAAAATTTTAGACTTGTACAAACTTAAAGCATTTACAGACGAAAAATTGAACATGCCTCAAATAATGGTTTTTGTCAAAAACAAATGTGACTAAAGAATTTAAATTTGTCTTTGGATGGGTAGAAAACATTGTGGGAAAAAAGAAATAGCTGGTTACCAGCATTTTCTCCTTTTCCCTCAATGTTTCCAAAGTCTTCTTGCTCAGGGTCGTTAAAACTCAGGATTGTGTGATACAGGATTAACAATAATTTCAAGGAAGAATGATGCTGTAGACTTACAAGGTATTTTGCCACTTTAGACTGCTTCAGCTGACATGCTTCATGTAATGGTGTCAGTTTGTCCTCGTCTTCAACATCTATGTCACCATGACGATTTGACAGCAACATCTAGAGTTTAAGAGATTGTAGGATATTGAATTCAAGTAAAAGCAAAACCATTCATACTTTAAACCATTACAAAATATCCAATTCTAGACCTTCATAATAATAGAGGAATTTCTATGGAAAAATACCTGAACTTGATTTGACTGTATGTAACACATTTCTGAGATAAGTAGCAATTGCACAATTTACAAAAATATGTCCAACTTTAGACAGCCCATTGTAAGGAGTGATGAAATTACTTTTTTGTACAGTAATAGGTTATATTAATCTTATGATGAATTTAATACTGAATGGTCTGGTCCCATAGTTTCTTTTTAAAATTTCTCTTTTAGATCTACTACCATAGCTACCAGTATGCTCAGCTAACCACATTTAATAGATCTACTAGATTATGAAGTAGAATCATTCAGATGTGTAGGTGTGAAACAGATTTTTCCAGATTTTGTCATATTCAGAACAAGATAATAGTAATTTTTGTATAAGATAAAATATCAGTAATGGATCAGTTGCAGGGAAAAACTACTCAGAACCATTGTCTGATTCTTTACAAGAAAAAATATTCTAGAATGGTCCATACTGAAGACATTATCAAGATGAAAAATCAAACATAGCTCAAATTACCCTATTTTATTTGAGGGAAAGAAAACATTGAGGAAAAAGGAGCAATTATATTACTCTGAATCAGCAGATGGCATATCAATGTGGCTCACATTATGGAATTTGTATTTGAAAAGAAAGAAAAACATCCACTTGTTTGCTTAAAATTTAATAACTTCTTACCTCTAACATTTGTTGATGTCCCTTCCTTGCAGCATGATGGAATGGCGTCTTTTGCTTACAATCTCGACACATGATATCAGCACCATGTTTGAGAAGATAGCCAGCTGCATCAATAGAGTTGTACTTAGCTGCCAGATGCAGCGGGTACATGTCATAAGGTCCAACCACATTCGGGTCTGTCAATACAAATACCACATTACCTTCAGCAAATTACTTTCTTACTATTGCAATAGTACCATTTTTAAAACATCATAGTAAAAAGAAAAATTGCTCACAATAAGCAGTATCCCATTTTGAAATAATTCTTACCCTTACATTTATGTACTACACCTTAGTTCTTATTGACTACCCCTACTTAACCCTTTACCACATGACAAAATTTTGCACTTGTCTAAATTAAAAGCATTTGCAGATGACAAATTAGATATGGCTCATATGGTGAGATTTGAACATTGTGGGAAAAGGAGAAAATGCTGGTTACCAGCATTTTCTCCTTTTCCCACAATGTTTTCTTAAGGCGTCGTTCTCAGGGTCGTAAAAATTCGGGATTGTGTCGAAAAGGGTTAACAAGGGCACTTTTTGCTGAAAATTTGTTTTTCAAACCCATGTCCATCCCTAGCAGCAACATTCAACATTAAGCATTTCCAGGTGACAATTAAATGTTCTTCAAATGATGGGATTTGTCACTGAAAGGGTAGAAAACACTGCAGGAAAATGAGAAAATATTGGTTACCAGCAGTTCTCCTTTTCCCCACAATGTTGGATTGTTTGGATAACCCTTTACCACATCACAATATTTGAGACTCATCTGTATTGAAATTATTTGTAGAGCAGAAAATAAACATATGGTTCAAATGATGAGAGCTGTTTTTGAAAAGGTAGAAAGCATTGTGGGAATATGAGAAAATCCTGGTAAGCAGCATTTTTCTCCTTTTCCCACCATGTTTTCAAAGGAGTCCGTTTTCAGGGTCATTATAACTTTGGACTGTGTGGTAAAGAGTTAACCCTTTACCAAACGACAATATTTTAAACTAGTCCAAATTGAAAGCATTTGCAGTAGACAAAATAAACATGACTGAAAATTTGGAATTTGTTTTATGAAGCGTAGAAAACATTGTGGGAAAAGGAGAAAATGCTGGTTACCAGCATTTTCTCCTTTTCCCACAATGTTTTCTTAAGGCTTCTTTCTCAGGGGCGTCAAAAGTAGGGATTGTGTGGTAATGGGTTAAGCATTGTCCAACAGAATACTCTGACATACCTGCTTTCCAATCCAGAAGAACTGCAAGGGAGCTAACTCTGTTATATTTTGCAGCCACATGAACTGGTTTGTATCCAGCATTATCTGTAGTGTTGATCAGCTCTGGGAATGAACTGAGATGGTATCTTAACTCTGTTACAAGATCTTCTCGAATAATCTGGACAGTAAATAAATTGTCAGGACTTTTATTACATTCTGTAAGTGGTATGTTGGAGGAGAAATGTGGAAAAAAGGATCATTAACAACTAACAGAGAATTTCAGCTTTGGACCATTTCTTACCAATTTATCACAAGGCTTCTCTGAACACCTGTAGGAATGCCTCTGAATGATATGTAAAAATTAAATAACTCCCAAAACAATTCTTCACAGGGCAGAAAATATTGTTGGAAAAGGAGAAAATGCTGGTTTAACAGCAGCATTTTCTCCTTTTCCAACAGTGTTATCTAAAGCCTTCTTCTTTGTGGTTGTTAGAATGCCTGATTGTTTGGTAAGGGGTAAGATGCTACATAGAGAAGATATTTAACCCTTTACCACACAGTCCCAAATTTAAAAGATCCCAACGAAAAGGAATTTTGAAAACATTGCGGGAAATGGAGAAAATGCTGATAACCAGCATTTTCACATTTTCCAACAATGTTTTCTATCCTTTCAGAGACACACTTCATTATTTGAGCCAGATTTAATTTGTCATCTGCAACAGCCTTCAATTTGTACCAGTCAAAAATTTTGATGGTAAAAGGTGCATAATATGTACCTGGACAATTTTAGTCATTTTCAAAACTCCAGATCTAAGGTTTATGGTTAAATTCAAAGATTAAACTGCAAATGATTCTCTGCAGTTTTGCAGGTCCTTAGAGCACCTAAGAAATTTTCTGGAATCAGATATTGCAATTTCTTTGCATTTTTTGACAGAATTTTTTGCAAAGCAGTGGCCGATGTAGATTTAAGATCGGACTGAATATTATTCTATGCAATCTGATCTTCATCCACAATGTCTCCAAAAGCAATCAAATGTGTGCCTGGTGCTCCAAGTGCTCTGTTAGTCAGAAGTATGTATGACAGTGTCAGGGATACCAATTAATTTTACATGTGATTAACTCTTTACAAGATGACAAAATTTTTGCAAAGTCCAAATTGAAAGCATTTGCAGATGACAAATGTTACTTAAAACACAAAATTTGACTTTCATAAGGTAGAAAACATGGTGGGAAAAGGAGAAAATGCTGTTTACCAGTATTTTCTCCTTTTATCACAATGTTTTCTAAAGCCTTCTTTCTCGGGGTCGTTAAAAGTTGGCATTGTGTGGTAAAGGTTTAACACATAGTAGTAACTTCCGATGAACTCTTTTTTATTCTTGTAGCCGACCATCTTTTGGCAGAAAGAGAAAATGCTGATCACTAGCAATTCCTCCTTTTGCCAAAATGTTATCACACCTGTTAACAAGAGCTTCGCAAAGCGGCACATATACGCCCAAAGGGGCTTGTCAGTGAAACGAGTTGAAATGAAGGATGGGCCGTGAATGAAGAGTAGTTATTCTCCATGATAAAGAAAGTAAGTCTTGATTGTCTGTAATAGTTTATGGCCTGGCCGAACTTAAAATTAACATAAGGCAATAACTCAAAAAGTAAGAATGGCACAGTTATGGTTCATGTAAACTGCACTTCTTCATAATGAGTTCTATCAGTGTATGAAGGTTCGAGTTCATAGCTTCTATAGTATGAAAGTGATGGCCTGAACAAAATTTCAAAGTGAAAAGTTGACTATTTCAGAAATCAAGGGCAGGTAATTTTAGAATGCAAACACCTATCCAAATTTTAACAGTCACGTGCACAGCTAGACATCATACAGATTCATTCTGGCAAGTTTCAAATAATTCCGATGGAAACTGTAGGAGAAGTTGCGCACAGATGAAATTGCTAACAGACGGACGACCGGGGGTATAACATATTACAACCCTTCGAGCATATAAAAAGGGAAATGCTCCACATATGAAAGAAAGGCCCTAACTGTAAATAATATCGAAGGGAAATTACTCAGAAAATAATGGCAATAAATCAGGAAAGAAGAGTGGCGGAGTTATGGTTCTTGTGCACTGCACTTCTCCACGATGTGTGCTATCAGTGTTTAAAGTTTCAAGTTGAGAGCTTTTATAGTTTGGAAGTTATGGCCCAGACAAAAATTCAAAGTAAAAATTTAAAAATAAATAAAGGGCAATAACTCAAAAAATAAGGGTATCAAAGTTATGATTCTTGTGCATGACACTTCTCCATAATGTGTTCTGTCAGTGTATGAAGTTTCAAGTTGATAGCTTTTCTAGTTTGGAAGATGTAGCCAGGACAAAAATTCAAAATGAAGTTATTAAAGGACAATTACTCAAAAACTTAGGGTGACAGAGTTATGGTTCTTGTTTACTGCACTTCTCCACAATCTGTTCTATCAGTGTATATTTTTTCAAGTTGATAGCTTTTATAGTTTGGAAGATCTGTACCAAACAAAAATCTAATGTGAAAAATAAGGGCAATAACTAAAAAAATAAGGGTGGCAGTTACAATTTTTGTGAATTGCTCTTCTCCACAAGGTGTTCTATCAGTCTTTGAAGGTTCAAGATCATAGCTTTTATAATTTAGAAATTATGTCCCAGACCAAAATTCAAAGTGAAAACTAACAAAGGGCAATAACTCAAAAAGAAGGATGGCAGAGTTATGGTTCTTGTGCAATGCACTTCTTCATAATGTGTTCTATTAGTCTTTGAAGTTTCAAGATGATGGATTTTAAAGTTTGGAAGTTATGGCCTGGACAAAAATTCAAACTGAAAATTAACAAAGGGCAATAACTCAAAAAATAAAGGTGGCAGAGTTATGGTTCATGTGCACTGCACTTCTCCATAATGTGTTCTATCAGTGTATGAAGTTCAAAGTTAATAGCTTTTATAGTTTGGAAGCTATGGCCTGGACAAAAATTCAAACTGAAAATCAACAAAGGGCAATAACTCAAAAAAAAGAGCAGCAGAGTTATGGTTCTTGTGCACTGCTTTTCTCCATAATGTGTTCTATCAGTGTATGTAGTTTCAAGTTGATACCTTTTATGGTATGGAAGTTATGGCCTGAACAAAAATTCAAAGTGAAAAGTTGGTTATTTCAGAAATCAAGGGCAGATAATTTTAGAACGCAAACAGCGATCCAAATTCTAAGAGTCAGGTGCACAACTAGACATCATGGAGATTCATTGTGGCAAGTTTCAAATAATTCCGATGGAAACTGTAGGAGGAGTTGTCCACACAAGAAATTGCTAACGGACGGACAGACGGACGGACAGATGGACGGACGGACGACCGGGGGTATAACATAATACGACCCTTCGGGCGTATAAAAAATGCATTGTGATATCATTTAATCAAATCCATATCTTTTAACAACTATTTTTCATTTGAGCCATGCTCTGAGAAAAGGGGGTTTAAGCATCTCCATGATGCATTATACACATGATTATGAATCCATAAAATCCATTTTGTCTAACAATTACTGACATCATGTGGTAGACTAGTCCTTTGACATGCAGAAAATTGACCCACAGCAAAAAGTTTCAACCAAGGTCAGTCTACACAGACTATGCAGGCTAACCTTAGTCAATACTTTTTGCAGATGCATTAAGCCCCCTTTTCACAGTACATGCCAATTTACCGCAGGAGGTACATGTGACAAGATTAAATACAAACAGAACAAATGGCAAACTGATTACCTTCCCAATCATTCTGATGTCATCCAAAAATCAGTTAATCCACTTAACTTCACTATCTCGCTATGGTTTTCATTATCAAGCTGTATCAGTCCATTAATTCAGAACTATGTGAAATGAACCAGTAACTAAGTTCATTATATGAACCAGGCGCTGGCAAAAGGGGGTTTAATGCATCTCTGTGATGTATTATACCAGGCAAGTCATCACATAATTATGGATCCATAAAATCTATTTTGTATAACAACCAACTGATTCCTGTGGTAGAATGATCCTTTGACATGCAGAGAAGTGACCTATAGCAAAAAGTATCACCTCATGTCAGCCTGTGCAGGATGACATGGGTCAAACCTTTTTGCAGATGCATTGTACTCCCTTTATTTCACGCACCATGGCTCTTGTACGAGTAGAATGTTGTTGAAATAGGTGTTTATGTTCTTTTTGAAAATAAGGAAATATTCAGAAGGTATAAAACATACAAACATCAATTATAAGCATCCATTCAAACTACAGAGACATTTAATTTAATTCTTTACGAAACAAATGCAGGTTTTATAAAAAATTGAACAAAAAATAAAAAGAGGACTTTTTAAAACATTGTTGAAAAAGGAGAAAATGCTGGTAACCAGCATTTTCTCCTTTTTCCACAAGATTTTCTAACCTTCCAAGAACAAAATTCAAGTTTTCTGTTGCATTTATTTTGTCGTCCTTAAAACCCCTATAATTTGGATGAGGCTAAAAATATATTATTTGGTAATGAATTAAACCAATTCTAGACTGCAACAGAAAATGAAACAAACAGTTGAGTCACAGACTGAGCAAGGAGAACTCTGAAAACATTGTATAAAAAAGGAGAAAATGCTGGTCACCAGCATTTTCTCTTTTCCCAACAATACTTTATACCCTTTCAAAGAAAAAGGCTACTAGCTGAGCTACATATTCCATGTTGTCTGCTAATCACTTCAATCAGGAAGATTCTACAGTCCTGCCTTTTGTTTTTTAAAATAGGAGACTAGGCATTTTTTTTTTTCATTTTGTCATATAAGTTTCAAGAACTGTCATCTACGGAAACACAGAGGTTTATCTGAACAAGTTATTGGTGAAGTGCCTTTGAACAAGCATTTGCCTTTTATAGCATGTTTACAATCCACTTCACTCAGCTGGTGAGACAAAAGCATGTGGTGTGATCATAAAGTAGCACACATCCTAACAACAAATAGCTTAACCCCTTACCACACAATTCAGAGTTTGAACAACTCTGAGGAAGAAGCTTTTTGAAAACATGATGGGAAAGGAAGAAAATCCGGGTAACCAGCATTTTCTCCTTTTCCAACAATGTTTTCTGCACTGTCAAGGACAAATTCTATCACTTGAGCCACATATAAATTGTCGTCTGCAAATGATTCCAATTTGAACAATTCTAAGATTTTGTAATGTGGTAAAAGAGTTAAAAACAAGCCTCAGACTGATTAAATAAGTTATTTAACTAGACATCTTGATTTTCAGAAAAAAGAAAAGCACTATTATTTTTATGTTATTTAGAAGCTGTTTTCATCAAACTAATTAATTAACTCTTTACTAAACAACAAAGTTTTAGACCTATCCAAATTGAAAGCATTTGCAGACTACAAATTCTGTCTTTTCTGTCTTTGAGATGGAAAAACATTGTGGAAAAGGAAAAAAACTGCTGATTACCTTTTCCTCTTATCCAGCAATGTTTTCAAAAGCCTTTTTGCTAGGGGTTGTTAAAACTTGGGATTGTTTGATAATGGGTTAAATACAGCATATCAAAAAGTGCAGATCCAAGATTAGACTACACTTTCTATGCAGTCTGATCTTAACCATTGTAATGCTAGATAAATGAAATCAATATAGTCAATTAGTGCTAAAGATGCAGAGATTGCACTTTCATTTCCACCAAAATCTAGTTTTATCATGGTATCTGGCAAAGGTGGGAAAAGGAGCATTTTCTCCATTTCCCACAATGTTTTCCATCCTTTCAAAACTCTTTGACTAGCTTGTATCAACTGTTTATTTGTGCAGATGCTCTCAACTTGAATCATTTAGTTAAAGGATTAATGGAGTTTTAAAAGCACATTAAAAATATCAATAATGCTTTTAACTATCAGAATGTCACAAGCAACATGCTCTCATGATTTTGTGGGCAATTTACCATTCAACAAAATTTTAGACTTGTCCAAAATAAAAAAAAAAACATTTGCAGACCACTTTTTCTCCTTTTAGCCAATGTTTTTAAATGTCTTCCTCTGATCAGGCTGTATGTTCTGTAATGGACATCATACTCTGTAACTATTGAAAACATTTTCAGACTACAAATTGAAAGTGTATCAAATGATGGAATTTGTCTTTGAAAGGAAAGAAAACACTGCAGGAAAAGGAGAAAATGCTGGTTACCAGAGTCATTCAGTCTTTTTGAATCCAATTTATTTTTTCAAATTTTTATTAATTTTTTTTGTGTCCTTTTTTGCAGTGAACATGTCCATTAGCCCTTTATGAAGTAATCCCAGCTTTTGATGCCCCTGAAAAAGAAGGTTTTTGGAAACATTGTTGGAAAAGGAGAAAATTCTGGCACCCATTTTCTGTATTTCTCACGTTTCTGTCCTTTCATAGACATTTTTCATAATTTGAGCCATCATAAATGTGTTGTCTGCAATTGCTTACAATAAGGACAAGTCTAAATTCTGTCGTCTTGGTGATACATTTAATTAAGTCATTAACCCTTAGAGCTCTGAATTCATGAAATTAAATTTTTCAATCTCAGAAAAATTCAATTATAACCATTTACCACACAAAAAAATGTAGAGTCAACCCAATTGAAAGCACTGGCATTATAATAAGCTCAAATGACGATTTCGGTCTTTGACAGAGAAGAAAACATTGTGGGAAAAGGTGGTTACCAGCATTTTCTCCTTTTCCAACATGTTTTTCAAAAGCCTTCTTCTTCATGGTCATTAAAAGTTAGGAATGATACAAGATTAGGCTTGTTATAGGTAGTATATGTAAGACATGTAACAATGAAGCAGACAGTACAAAGCAAAGTGTCCTCGCCTGATACAGAGGTAACTGAAAATCTGTCAATTTTGTTTACACATGCTTTGCCTCTAAATGTTTCTCTTCTCTCTTACTGAACTAGCCAACCATGGCTAAGCCATAAAGCACAGAGCTTGCAAGCCAGGGGTTCAAATTGACAGCAATAGCAGACAACATCAAATATCACTCAAAAGATAGGATATGTCCTTGAAAGGTAAGAAAACATGAAAACACCAGAAAATGCCTTTCTTCTCTTCTAACAATGTTATGAAAAGCCTTCTTTCCTTGAATCATTAAAACTCGGGATTGTTTGGTAAGGGATTAACCCTTTACCACACAATCCAGACTTTTAACAGCCCTGAGAAAAAATCCTTTTGAAAAACATTGTGGGGGAAAAAGAGAAAATGCTAGTAACCAGCATTTTCTCCTTTTCCCACAGTGTTTTTTACCCTTCCAAATACAACCTTCATTTTTCAGCCATATTTATTTTGTCGTCTGCAAATGCTTTCAATCTGGACTAGTCTAAAATTTTGTTGTGTGGTAAAGAGTTAATAATCTATGTCATAAAGATCCTCTGAAATGCAGCCTGTGAGAATGATGCACACAAATTAATCCATTGCAACACATGATTAATATGCTCCTAAATGCATGATCACCACTGAGAGCTTCAATAAATGTCATAATGCAAGGCCATGCTGATCTAATTTTTACCACTTTATAAAATTAAAATAATACCACTTTATAATCTAAAGCTTTTTTGTGTGTGTGAGAAATTAAAAAAATCTAAGCAAAATCTCAAAGATTATCAGCAAGTGTTGATCCAAGATCATGCTGTATAGTCTGTGTTGTGTTGCTTGTAAAACCATTGAAGCAACCAAAGGTTTTAACTCTTTACCACAAAGCAAAATTTTAGAATCATCCAAATTCAAAGCAATTGCACGCAACAAATTTAATGTGTCTCAAATGTGAGATTTGTCTTGGGAATGGTAGAAAACATTGTGAGAAATGGAGAAAATGCTGGTTATCGGCATTTTCTCCTTTTTCCACATTTTTTTCAGAGACTGTCTATGTCAGGGTCCTTGAA
Organism: Tridacna gigas; assembly: GCA_945859785.2. Classification (NCBI taxonomy): domain Eukaryota; kingdom Metazoa; phylum Mollusca; class Bivalvia; order Cardiida; family Cardiidae; genus Tridacna; species Tridacna gigas. Next base: position 40,445,785 of record OX244030.2, on the reverse strand, counting down.
ACATGGGTTTGTTTGGTGTAAAGAGTTAAACTTGATTATTAGTAAAGGTTAATGGAGGCCATTGGATGCTGGCAGAGGTGAAATATTTACTCCATTACAAATGTTATGATTAATTATTTAATGGCTATAATTTGGCAGTCAAAACATAGTTATGATATGTTTATGATGGATAGTTAAGGTCATATGTCAGATAGGTAGATGACCATTCTGGAGAAAAAAATAATTTTGTACTTAATGAAACTGATATGATGACTAAGTGCACTCAATAAAATTAATGTGCACAGTAAGTGCATCTAGGTTTTTCCTCCATTGTGCATACATTGCTACGTTTGTAAAATGTTTAAAACTTTTCCAACAGTAATACAGTTACATACCGCTGCCAGTTCACCTATCCATGTTTTCTTGAGTTTCTTTTAAAATATTGGTACAGCGCACAACATTCTTCCCAAGTGACTGACTGATTTCTTCATGAACAAAAAGCAAACCCAACTGAGGACTGAAAACTATCACAATAACTGTCATCAGTCCTGTCAAAGAAGCCCAAGCCAGCAGTTTTAATTTGCATCCCCTGGATTACAAGCTCTGCATGCTGCTACTCAGCTACATGTTCTTGGTATCTGCTCCTCCAGTGTAAAAATCTGGAGATTAAATTATGTCTCTCTTTTGGGTACCAAATGTGTAAATGTGTCTATTGATGGCTGAAAAAACAACCCTCTTAAACAGATTTTTGTCATATAGGATGGACTAAACAAGCATTTAAAGCCAAGAATGTCAACTATAAGGTCTGTGCAGCCTAATCTTAATCTATGCTGTCTGTATAAAACCTATGTTTTTGCTTATAGCATTGACAGGGTTAAAGAGAAGTGTAGATTCCCAGATGATTCAAATCTTAACTGCCCGAGGTTAATTATTAATTTCGTAAATCAGCACTAATCATTAGAGAATTAATTGCAATTATTTAATTGAATTTGTGATTTTGCCTTTATAGTAAAGCCCCTTTATCATAACAGTTCACCCATAACTGTATGAGCTAAAACATAGAGATTCCGAAAGACTTAAAAATCATATGGCAATCATTTAAAAAGAAAGAATTTTTTTTTCCAATTTTTGGGGGAAACTAATAAGTGCTTCTTTCCCATCAATCCTACCTGCAAGGGCATAAAAGCTGTGCTTAAAAAGTGCTGGATTGATTAAAGCATAAGTGATTAAGTTAGTACAAGAAGACCATGATGGCCCTATGTTGCCATCCTAACAAATAAAATTTGCATAACACATAATTGGTATTAACTGACAGTCATCAAACTGCAAAAAAGTCTGTATCACAATAAAATCTAATACAGAAAATAAGTCTAGCACCACTACCTTTCCTCCCCACCCACTACCCCCAAAAAAGTCATATCTTTTTCACATGCCAAGATGATGACACTGTAAACAAGCAAGATAAATCAAGTAGCACTCATACCAAATATCATTCAAACTCAAACACAGAGAGTTTTGACATGATGATTTCCAAAGATATAGTGGCAGAAAAACATTTTTCTATAGCGCAAATGTTAAAGTTTTGGAAGAATGAATACAATGATACACACATCACTTTATGTTTAGTACTTAATACATCTGAACTTGGCCATTAAGATCAAATTAAATCTGAAAACTGACCATTTTTCTGTCCACAAATCTTGATATAAAATGTAAAATGATCATCAAGGGAAATAAATAGCAGCAAATTATGTGAAAACAATCATTTGTACCACATGAACATTGTTGCCAGCAAATGCTTTTAATTGTCAAAACTTGTAGTTTGGAAAAGGGTAAATGAAAATGACAAAGTTTACAAAATGTATTAACTCTTTCCAAAAAAGTAGACATGTCAATACTGAAAAAATTTACAGATGACAATATTTAATATGGCTCAAATGATGGAATCTGATGGAAAATGCTGGCTAGTTACCAGCATTTCCTCCTTTTCCCATAATGCTTTCAAATGTCATTTTCCTCAGGGTCATTAAAACACTAGGGAAATGTTTTCTATACAATTCTAGAAATACTTTTTATGATTTTTTTTTGTATCATTTCTTCCTTGTATTATTTGTACCAGATTTCTGTAAGTCTAAAACTACCCTTTATGGTTACCCGTTAATCAGACAACAAAATTCATAATTGACCATGTAAAAAACATCACCAGACAATATATCAAATGTGGCCCAAATAATGGAATCTTTCTTGAAAGGACAGAAAATAATGTTATCAAAGTCCATCTACATAAGATTCCTGAAAACACAGTATTGTTGAGAGAAGATGAAAGAGTTAACCTTTAACCAAAAAAATTACAAGTCTCATCAACTGTGTGAAAAAAGGCCTCTGGAAACATTCTGGTAACCAGCAGTTTCTCCTTTTCCAGAGTTTTAGACAAAATCCATCATTTGAGTCAAAGCCATATTTTGTCTGCAAATGCCTTCATTATGAATGAGTCTATAATTTTGTCATCTGGTAAAGAGAAAAAGATGTTTAGACTAGCATGAGGGAAACAGAATTTTTGGAAGAGATTTATTTATTCAAGTGTTTCTTGAACCTGTTATCTAAACAGGCCTCCTGAAGTAATGTCTTCATTGCCATCTGAAACAAAGTTGTAGCAGACAGCGTTGAAATCATCCTTGTACAATATGCAAGGTAAATATTAACCCTTTACCAAACAACAAAATTTTGGACTTATCCAGTCTGAAAGCATTTGCAGATGACACTGTAGATGTGGCTCAAATGATTGATTTTGGCTGTGAATAGGTTATAAACATTATAGGAAAGGAGAAAATGCTGGTAGCCAATTTGTGACCTTGATATTTCTATCCCATCAGGAATTTAAAGTTTTACTGTTGGTTATCTATGAATACATGATAAAACATTTCTGCAAAAGGGGATATTGTCCTTCAAAAGTTGTTTGTTGCAGGTTGAAAAAAAATGTCTGGAGGTGGTCTTTTTTTAACTTTCTACCAAACAATAGATTTTTAACATCCATGTGAAAGATGGCATTTGACATCATTTTGGGAAAAGGTAAAATGCTGGAAACCAGCATTTAATCCTCTGCCCACAATGGTTCCCGACCTTTCGTAATAAATTACAAAATTTAATTTGTTACCTGAAATTGCTTAACCCTTCACCACACAGTCTAGAGTTTTAACGACCCTGGGGAAGAAACCTTTAAAAAAGATAGTGAGAATAGGAGAAAATGCTATCAAAGACAAATGCCATCCTTTTGGCCATGCTTAAATTGTCGTCTGCAAATACTTTCAATTTGGACAAGCCTACATTTGTGTCGTGTGGTAATGAGTTAAAAATTACTTTGGACAAGTCTGAAATTTTGTTTTCTGGTGAAAAGTGAAAGTAGAAATAAATCAGATTGGGGTTTGTCATGATACAGCTGTCAAATAAATAGGATCTGACAACAGTTGTCATTAGATATTGAGCTTTATTAAAGGACTCTGACAGAAAAAGGGGCCCATTGGGAATTGCCAGCAATCAGTAAACCTCGAAATAAATGAAATGAATGTTTTTATGGTAAGTAACAAAATAATCCACAAATTGTTAATTTCAGCCTGTTTTCATAGAAATCATTGTATCATAAAGATACTCTCATTCTTGAGAAATATTTGATAGTTCAATCCAAAATAAGACTACATATTCTGTACAATCAATCTGATCTTGAACTACACTCCCCTAGAAAGAGACTGCTCTATTTTCCAAGGGTCATTATTGTTTCTTTCCTTGATTATGCATGGTTACCGAGCGTAAAAAATGTCATATCCTATTAACTCTTTACCACACAATCCAGACTTTTAACGACCCTTAGGAAGAAGCCTTTTGAAAACATTGTGGGAAAAGGAGAAAATGCTGGTAACCAGCATTTTCTCCTTTTCCCACAATGTTTTCTACCCTCCCAAAAACAAATTTCAATTTTTGAGTCAAATTTATTTTTTTGTCTGCAAAAGCTTTCAATTAGGACTGGTCCAAAATTTTGTTGTTTGGTAAAGCATTAATCAAATAAGATTCTTGTGCTCCTCAGCTATAGATAATAGAAACTGTTGAAATAATCTCTGTTGTTTATACATTGCAAAACCATTTTTTTAAAACTTTACCTTCAATCTCTTTGTAAAGGTCATTTTACTATAACTTTAATTTTGATGTAACAAGAGGCAAATTCTGGGATGAAAGATTAACTATTTATCAAACAACGCCATGTTTTACCAACCCTAAAGAAGACGGCTTTTGAAAAGATTGTGGAGAAAGGAGATGACAGTTATTGGCATTTTCTCCTTTTCCCACCATGTTGTCTACTCTTTACCAGACCAATGCCATCATCATCTGCAAATATTTATTGTTTGGTATAGGGTTAACTATTTGAAAGCAAAACATAACTGTAATTGCTTTAACAGTTAAGATCAAGAACAGACAGAGTATGTAGACTGACCTTGGCTTGGCACTGTCCTCTGTTCTTTGAAATAACTCTATTCAAGCCAAAAAAACCTTGAAAATAACGAGTTCCTTTTTACCATTTTAAGGTCATCAGTCATAAGCATTTAGCACTGCAGTGGTCAAGCTTGAGATCAACATTAATGCCCTCTTTATAGTTGAACCATGCCCTGGCAAAACAGGGATTTAATGCTTCTCCCTGAAGTCATCACATAATTCTTGATCCATAAAATCCATTTTGTAGATGCAACCAACCAAATCATGAGGTAAACTTGTCCTCTGACATGCAGAAAATTTGTACACAGACTGTGCAGGTTGACCTTGGTCAATACTTTTCCCAAACGCATTAAGATCAAATGTTTTGATGTAAGTACGCAATCGACCGCGTTGTGACGAGTGCTGTTCCTGAGCACTAATCTCGATCGTTCGTTTATCCTTTTTCTACACACCATGTGAATGACAAATAATGATAGCATATTTTTACGCAGACGATGTGCTCTTTCTCTGAAGAAGGTGTCTCAAAACCTCAGCAAGATTTTCATTTTCATAAAATTACTGTGCACCTCGTGTTATGTCAGAATTGTCCTGATATGACATCTCAGCCCATAACCATTTCCCATAGCAAACTAGGAGCATACAATACCAAATATGTATTAAAGTTTGTAACATGACCCATTGAAAACCAGTAATCTTTAAAAAACAATGAAATTTTAGACTTGTCTAAATTGAAAACATTTGCAAATGGCAAGTTTGATTTAGCTGAAATGTTGGTTATTGGCTGTGAAAGTGCAGAAACCTTGTAGGAAAAAAGAGAGCATTTTCTTTTTTTTCCAAAAGGTTTTCATGAGGCTATATCCTTGGAGTCCTTAAAACTGGAGAATGTGTGGTCAAGAGTTAAGTAACTGGTGGGCATTTTATATCATAGATCAGACTTGACATTCAGTGCAATCTGATCTTGATCTCCATAGGTATTTAGGCTGACCTGGGTTGAAACCTTTTGCTTTTGGCAAATTTTCTGCATGTCAAAGGACCTCATGATTCAGTTGGTTGCTCCATAAAATGGATTTTATGGATCCATTAATATATGATGGCTCTTTTTGACTGATGGATCATGGAGATGCATTAACCCCCCTTTTCCAGAGCATGGCTCATTTGTGTTTTCCATAATCACAACCAGGAGCTCTTCAAATTTATCAATCCTAGATGACTTTACTCAGATGAGGGCTTTAGGTCCAACGGCCCTCTTGTTCATGAAAATCAGCTTTCCAACTTGGTTGATCGCAGCAATTTAGAGATTCCATACACTTTCAATGCCAAAGTTGAAAAGTGGCATTTACAGCAGATATTTTGACAAAACTTTTATAGAAATGTACCTTGAGCAGTCTTGTATCATCCATATGATTTTATTTAACTAGTAGTCTTTAGCTCATCTGTTTACGAAGAAAGCGTCATGCTATTGTCAAAGCCATCGGTCATTGGTGTCGTGCAAAAACTTCGACATTTTTTAATATCTCTGTTATTCCTGAAGATATTTACTTCAAACTTGTACAAGTTATTTACTGTCAAAAGGGTGCCCATATTACAGGGCAGGTAACCATCAAAATATTTTTGACACAGTTATGCCTTTTTTTTATTGCTTTGAATTTTCAGAACCTTTGAAATTGACATTTTATCATATCTGTCATTAATGAAGATACTTACTTCAAACTTGAACTTTTCGATAACTATTAAAAGGGGATTCAGTACAACAGAGGTAGGTAACCATTTTTGGCAAAGTAATTAGTTATGCCCCTTTTTCGACTGAGAACTTTTAGTTCAGCTGTTTTTAGAGACATGGTATTTTCATAGCCCTAGTGTCATCATCTTCTTCGTTTGTGTCGTCGTCATGCAAAATATTTGAAATTTTACAATATCTTTGTTATTACTGAAAATGTTAACTTATAACTTGGACAAGTTGTTAACTATCAAAAGGGAAACATAAGCAATAAGAGTAAATAACTATCAAGATATGCCCCTTTTTCAACTTTGTGTTTTCACTGCAAATCAACCGAGCATTGGCGCCAGAATGCGGACATCTTTGTATTTGTTGCCATAGAAATTAAAACTTAAAAATAAAAAGAAATATGTAAAAGATTATCTTCTCAGACACCAAATCGTGCTCTGTGATATCAGCCTTTAAAGAATTTGTGTTTTTCCTTGTCATTGCTCAAAGGACATGGTTACTATTTCAACCTATAGACTGAGTATGGTAAAATGAAAGAAAAATATGATTCGTTGCTTGGCCATTGTGGATTTTTGCACTTTCCAGAAATATTCCCTGCTGTTGCATACGGCTCATTTTGGTGTGTTACCATTATTTGTTGCCAAAGCAATGTAAAGGAAGAAAATAGGAAGCAGGAAATCCTTTGAAAATTATCTCCTTTCAATCCATAAAGACCATGAGACCAAGGCTATACAAAAATACTCATTATATTGGCCTTTACAAATTGATGTTTTTCCATTTTGTTGTCAACTCCACAGACTGTCAGTGTGAGACATGTAGATATTTTTTTATTATTCTGTACAAATGTGATAGCAGTTTTTTAGCCTGTAGAAATGTGATAGCAACTTTGAGCTTCTGGGCCTCATTTTCCTACCTCTTCACCCGTTCTGATGCCCAGGCCTTTAGTGCCTTCAGCGCTTTGATTCTGATATAGTCATAATTAACCCTTCAAGCACCTTTCAAAACTTTTTGTACCTTGGCAGCCTACAGAGATCAAGATCAGACTGCAAAAAAAACCAGTCTGATCTTTAATCTACAATTCTGGACAACCATGCAATGCAAAATTTTATTTCGGTCTTCTTCCTAGACTAAAAATGCTTTTTGGGTTGATTTGGAGTTCACAGGGTCAAAAGGAAATAAATATTTTTCAGTCTAGAAAGAAACTCTGAATTTTACACCTTTAAAGATGTTTCCCAGAATATATCACAAAATATGGTAGTGTACACACCAGATAAAACTGCACAGTCTCTGCAGCATAGACGAAACATAGGAGGCAAAAGAAATATTTCTTTGCCCTGAGAAAAATTTTAGGCTCAAACTGCTTGTTGTTTCGTCTTTTGATCCATATTGTCCACAAAAGTAACCACAAACCTGTTACCACACAATCCCGAGTTGTAACGACCCTGAATAAAAAGCCTTTTTGAAAACATTGTGGGAAAAGGTGAAAATGCTGGTAACCAGCCTTTTCACCATTTCCCACAATATTTTCTACCCGTCCCAAAACAAATTTCTATTTTTGAGTCACATTTATTTTGTCGCTTGCAAATGCTTTGAATTTGGACTAGTCTAAATTTTTTTCGTTTGGTAAAGAGTTTATATTAAATCTATTGTCTAATCCCTGGGAATTGAAATCCTCGTGGATTTGATGCTCTTGAACTATTTTTATCGACCATTTTGAATAGGCCTATTCCGCTGTTAGACTCTAGTCATCTGATTGGCTGGTTCGTAAAGTCCCAGCTAATCAGATGGTTAAATTCAGAACTGAGCTTAGAATGGTTGCTGAGAATGGCCAATAAGTTTATTCACAGAACATTCTACAACAATGGTACGCTAGTTCTAAACCTTTACTTACCTCCCATATAGCCGTCTCAAATCCGTAATCGTTTTTGGATTGCAACCGAAGAGGCTGTTGTCCTGGCCACATCATGAACTTACTTATGGAATAAATCTCACTATGTGTATCTCCTCGATGACGATTCCTGTCTGGTTTACACAATTCTCCATCACTCATTCCCGATGTAACGCTTCCCTCCTCACACCTGAGCTTTCTAATCATGGTGTAATCTGTATCCGGTCCACCAATACTCAGATTTAGCCGACTCGATAAACCTGAATCTGTTATCGCTACCCCTTTTGAATAATCCGTGAAATCTTTAACTGATTGTTCAACCTCTTCGTCGATATTTCTTGACAAGGGAAAATCATTATTTACATGGTCGTTTGCTGCTACCTCATCGCTGTTAACGCTAGTCACGTCATTTCCACCGTCATGTGACCCATTGTCAATTTCTGTCGGATTCTCAGCGGAAAATTCGTCAGGGCTTACTCTTCTGTTTGCTAGAAACATCTGAAATATTGATTTAACTTGTGCGCAAAAGCTCCCTTTCAAAAAAGGATATTTCCTGAATGGCATGATCCTAACGTGAGATTAACAGTAGTTCAAAATAATACAGTAGTTGAAAACATGTTTTAAAACTCGGTTGCACAAGTTATGCTCTCCAAGAATTTACCAGTTTTTCTAATTTTCAGTTGGTACACGTACTACTCGACTTATATGAAGAAATTACACTGTTGTATTATGTACAAACAGACATTTTCAAGTTTTCTAAAACAAAGGAAAGAGAGGGAAATACCGACAACAAAGGCAACAGATCAAATATTGAACATATATTTGCATTGACAACTGAGAGCTACATGTATGTATTGACATTAACATTACCTCATGAACTGACAAATTTTAAAAAGTTGCCTTTCACAATAATCGTTGTAAAATATAATCGTCATGAATTACGGGATAAAATCATGTAGGCCTACAAAAAAAAATGTGTCAAAGAAAATTTCTCTCTTGTTTTGCCAAATCTTTAAAAGTGGTCTGCGGCAAGAACCACAAACGCTGTCCACTGTCGTGGTTTTGTAAAAACAAATCCAGGAAACAAATATATCGATATTTCCAGTCAAAAAAACTGCAACTGGATCAGCCCATTTGTCGATTTTTCGATACGTTGTATTGATAAATCAACAAAGCACCTCAAATTAGCTATTATTACCATTTAAGTAAACAGACAAAATCAACTCAAATTTCGAATGGAGATGACGAATTAACATGATTAATTGCCAACCCAAATATCAGGTTACGTATCGTCCAACACATGTACAGCCAGATATTTGGTTAATCGGTACCACAAGGATGAGCATAGTCTGCCATGGCTTGGATGTTGAAATATGATCATTAATATGCAGTAAGTATTTTATTCCGGCTTTCCAAATAAGATGTCTTTCTCCTCCAAAGTAAATAATACGGGATCCTCAATGTGACAACTTTAAACCCTAATAACGGCCAAAAGGACATTTTAATAATTATTCTCAATTTGAAATGTTGTAATTTTCTTTGGAACAAACGCAGAGTTTCTAGATTTTAACGACTAATTACGATCCTTGTATTCTTAGACCGAATTCAACAGTAAGCCATGCTGTGTGAAACGGGGGTTTAAATCCATCTGTAAAAATTATCGACGCATGTCAGCCTGCGCAGTCCGCGCAGGCTGACATGGGTCGAAACCAATTGCTATTGGCCAATTTTCTGTTTGTAAAAGGACCAGTCTACCTCGTAATTTAGGTGTTTCTTAGACAAGATGGATTTATGAATCCATAATTATATGATGACTTGCTTAGTATAATGCGTCACTGAGGTGCTTTGAGCCCCTTTTGCCAGAGCATGGCCCATGTAATAAAATCCGTTCTTTTTTCGCTAATTAATCAATGTCATAGTCACCTCCCCAATCATACTTAAAAGTAATGTGCTAGGCAGGAAAACACCAGGGGTACGTATTTTCAGCGGTAAGAATTTACGAAAATCTTATCGTAAAATTTTATCAGAAGCTGGGATTATCTAACAAAAAAACCCTGTTTTGTACAAAAGGTGTCACTTGAAAAGTAGACTTCCTATTCTCGTTCTGAGGGTGGGATAGTCTGGATTACTTGCCCCTACCACTACGTTATCGGCAGGGTACCAGACTAAGGGTGGGATTCTTACGTGTGCACTTTATGATCGATGATATGTCCATGATAAAAAACAACTCAATGATCAATAATTGTACAACAGAAATGAGCGCACGACCGATGAATGAACGCACACCTTGTTATTAATTTAGCCAAACAAATGGAGCAGATATTTCTAAGCATTAAGGACCAAAAACAATGTATTTTCGTCGTAGCTGAATGTGGTGGCTTTTTACCTACTTTTTGGTTCTGATAACCGATAAAAACAGAGAAATTTGTGATTGGTAAAAAAAATGTATTTTAAGGGCACCTGTCTATTTGCGGGCAAATTCATGCCGTCTATTTTTAAAAGATATTTCTTGTCTCATTCTACCTAATATTCAGCGAAGTTCAAGAACTACCAAGCTATTCTGAAAAACTATTTTTGAGACTTTTTTGGACAATTACAGACGCTCATCTTTAAATAGTGTATAAATCATCTCGTTACTATATGCCCAAAGGCGGGTTAATGTTTACCTGTTTTAAATATCAGCACTATCATTGATTGAGGGACCTTTATTCTTACTGACTGCTCCCACTGTTGTTAAAAACAAAATGAAAATATACATTGTGCATGTATTTACTGTCAATAAGTGGTCGTAAATGAAAGCCATTCATTTAAATTTTGCATAATTGATAAGTGATCACTCGACAAACGGTAGCACTCCCTGAATATCTTCTAGTATGGGATGCGAAGCGACAGTTGTTGTATTAATTTTGTTTACCAACATTGGTCCAGTGAAACATAAAGACAAGTCACAAGTTATTATTTTGCATTGCCAACACTGAATCTGCTATTGTGGTACAGGTCGCAGGACTCGATGAAGAGATGAGGAATAAGAACATTGTCAGAAGGGCCACTGTTTTGAGTGCTCCTTTATTTTTACTCTTTACCACACAATCCCGAGTTTTAACGACCCTGAGAAAAAAGCCTTTTGAAAACATTGTGAGAAAAGGAGAAAACCTTGGTTACCAGCATTTTTTCCTTTTCTCATAATGTTTTCAGTCACCTCAATGACAAATTCCATCATTTGACCTATTCGTCTGTAATTGCTTTCAATGTGGACAAGTCTACATTTTTTGTCGTTTGGAAAAGAGTTAAATGGCGATAAAATTTCAAAGACCTATTCTTCTGTATCAATTAAAGTACATGTAATTCTAATTCTGGTTACTGACCTGGAATTGCGCCATAACCTTCACGAGAAGTAATTCAGAACTTAAAATTACATTGAGCCATGCTATGGCAAAATGGGGCTTAATGCGTCTCCATGATGCATAATACCAAGCAACTTCATCACATCGTTGTGGATCCATAAAATCTATTTCGTGTAACAACCGACTGATTCATGAGGTATACTGGTCCTTTGGCATGAAGAAAATTGACGAAAAATGAAAAGGTTCAACCCAGATTAATAAGCCTTTGGAAGCCTGACTGAGTCGATAGTTTTGCAGATGCATTAAACCCCCTTTTCACATAGCATGGCTCATTACATTGCTAAAAAACGCTTAATTTATTGAATCTGAAGTACCCGGTGGGATCAATCTGATAAACACAGGGGCTAGATATGTATAAAAACAGCGTCTCCTCCAATTCGTCCTCGTTAGATACATGTAGCTTCTTTTAGAGGTTAGTTCTAAATACTGTTTCTGTGGTATTTGTGCTTCTTACACGTTTCATCAGAATTCATGAATTGGTCTTAAGTATAGGGCGGTCTAATTGCTTGTGCACGTGTCTGTCTGATGACCACAGTTCTAGAAGTAAGCGACAACATCGGTATCACGAAAATTAGTCCCATGTGTCTTCATCGTGCAATTTGATTTATAGCGAGTTCACGAATCAATACAAATATACCCAGATAGTCAATAGAATGACAGAGGGATTGAAGTTTAGCACTGAATAAACGTTCAAGTAACGGTCCTGAATAGTGGCTGTCATAACTCCAAAGACAAAAGAGTGTAATAAAAAATTTATGGATCATTTTACCCGCAGCTCTACCAATTAAAATTTGTCAACTGTCTTTTATACCGCAGACCACTATGTTAACCAGTATTTTCCCCCTTTTTTTCCCCCACATAGTTTCTTACTCATTTGAAGACAACTTGCATCATTTGAGCCCCAATTTAAAATTTGCCGTTTACTAATGCTTTAATTGCGGAACAGTCTAAATTTTTGTCGTCTGGTAAAGAGTTACCTGAGCAGTGGCGTAGCTGCTTAGACGCATAAACGTAATTGCGTACACTTTGCGAAAACAAAAATAAAAACAAATTTGCAAAAGAAAAAAGTTCACCACTTGCCACCAAACAGCTTCTACAAATCAAAAATTTTCTTGGGGGAGACCCCCAAACTCTCGTCGGGAGACCCCTCCACTCCGTCGGCACTTTGTGCCTCGATTAACTCTTAACCACACTACAAAATTTTAGACTGGGCTAACTTAAAAGCATTTGCAAACGACAAACTAAATGTTACAGAAAATAGGATTTTCCCCGCAATGGTAAAAAATGTTTTGGGAAAAGGAGAAAATGCTGGTTACCTTTTCCCACAACTTTTTATGGGTCCTTTTCTTTGGGGTCGTAAACATCGGGATTGTGTGGTAAACGGTTAGTGCCTTCGGTATTACTTTTGCGTGCACTTTATTTTGGGCTAGCTACCCCTTGAAAAAGTGAGAATAATGATCAATCGGCCTTTCATGCTAATTTGAATGGAAAAAAAATAAAGAACTCAACGTAATGGCGCCCTCGCCTTTGTTGTTAAAGCCAACAGATATTTACGGCACTGTTTTTCACCTTTCTCCCGACATTTCCGATTTTGGCCTGGGCTTGGCTTGCCAAGCCCAAGGCCATAGGAATCGTATACCAAAATTTCAACTCCATCCAAGCATTTACGGAAAAACCCGAGTAAAAGTGAAAAAGGTGTCTCAAAACCTCTGTAAGATTTTAACTTTCGTAGAATTACTGTGCACCTCGTGTCTGAAGTTATAACTATGTACATGTATTTGATTGGTATATATGCCTTATTTCTTCCTGTCAGAGCTGTCCAGATATGACATCTCAGCCCATAACCATTTCGACCCATAGCAAACTCCGCGCATACAATATCAAATATGTATTAAAGTTTTGTAACATGACCCATTGAAAACCAGTTAATCTTTAAAAAAAAACGATGAAATTTTAGACTTGTCTAAATTGAAATCATTTGCGAATAGCAAGTTAGGTTTAGCTGAATTGTTTGTTACTGGCTGTGAAAGTGCAGAAAACCTTGTAGGAAAAAAGAGAGAATTTTCTTCTTTTTCCAAAAGGTTTTCATGAGGCTATATCCTTAGAGTCCTTAAACTCGGGATTGTGTGGTAAAGAGTCAAGTAACTGGTGGGCAATTTATATCAAAGATCAGACTTGACATTCAGTACAATCTGATATTGATCTCCATAGGTATTAAGGCTGACCTCGGTCGAAACTTTTTGCGTTTGCCAAATTTTCTGCATGTCAAAGAACCTGTGTACCTCATGATTCAGTCGGTTGTTTGACAAAATGGATTTTATTGATCCATAAATATATGACGGCTCGGTTGGAATGATGGATCACGGAGATGCATTAAACCCCCTCTTGCAAGAGCATGGCTCATTCGTGTTTTCCATAATCACAACCAGAAGCTCTTCAAATTTATCAATCCTAGACGACTACTCAGATGAGGGTTTTAGGTCCAACGGCCCTATTGTTTATGAAAATCGGCTTTCCATAGATTCCATAGACTTTCATTGAGAATTGAAAAGTGGCACTGACAGCAGATATTTTGACAAAACTTTTATAGAAATGTTCCTTGAGCAGTCTTGTATCATCCATATGATTTTATTCAACTAGTAGTCTTTAGCTCATCTGTTTACGAAGAAAGCGTCATACAATTGTCAAAGCCTATGCGTCATTGTCGTCGTGCAAAAACTTTGACATTTTATAATATCTCTGTTATTCCTGAAGATAGTTACTTCAAACTTGGACTAATTATTTACTGTCAAAAGGGGTACCCATATAATCGGGGCAGGCAACCATCAAATTATTTTGACACATTTACGCCCCTTTTTTATTACTTTGAATTTTTAGAAACTTTGACATTTTATCATGTCTGTCATTAATGAAGATATTTACTTCCAACTTGGACTTTTCGTTAACTGTTAAATGTGGAATTTATATCAGTACAACAGAGGCAGGTAACCACCAAAATATTTTTGGCAAAGTAATTAGTTATGCCCCGCTTTCGACTAAGAACTTTTAGCCGTGTTGTTTTTAGAGTCAAGATATTTTCATAGCCCTAGTGTCATCATCTTCGTCGTTTGTGTCGTCGTCATGCAAAATCTTTGACATTTTACAAAATCATTATTGAAGATCTTTACTTCAAACTTGGATAAGTTGTTGACTATCAAAAGGGAAACATAAACAATGAAGGTAAATAACTATCAAGTTGTGCCCCTTTTTCAACTTTGTGTTTTCCCTGAAAATCAACCGAGCATTGGCACCCGAATGCCGACGTTCTTTTTATTTGTTGCCATAGAAACCAAAATGCAAAGATAAAAAGATACACCTAAAAAAATGGCTTCTCAGACACCAAATCATGCTCTGTGATATTAGCCATTAAAGACTTTGTAGTTTCCCTTGTCATTGCTCAAAGGACATGGTTACTATTTCAACTTAAAAATTGCCATAGACTGAGTATGGTAAAATGAAAGAACAATATGATTCATTGCTTGGTCATTGTGGATTTTTTGCTTTTTCCAGAAATGTTCCCTTAACTTGTCCTCAACCGAGCCCCCGTAGCTCAGTCGGTAGCGTACAAGACTTGGGAACAAGAAGTCGCTGGTTCGATCCCCGGCTCGGCCAATTTCTTTCCGAGGATTGATAATAGTCATTACGGCAGGATTCATTCCTCTCTCACCGCTGGCCATTGTTTCGATGATGTTTATGTGGGAAAGCAGCCAGTGACTTTGAAAGAATATTGTGCGGAGTACTGGTAACAGAAACTCCAGGAAAGCATGGATAGGTGCACTGGCCGCCGCGATATACAGAAATAATGTTGAAAACGGCTTTAAACACCATACAATCAATCAATCAATGGACTTGTCCTCTATCAGCGGTATTTTGCACGCTGCTCATTTTGGTTTGTTACCATAGTTTGTTGCCAAAGCATCGTAAAGGAAGAAAATGGGAAACAGAAAATCCTTTAGAAATTATCTCCTTTCAATCCATAAAGACCATGAGGCCAAGGCTATTCAAAAATACTCATAATTTGCCTTTACAGATTTATGTTTTTTCCATTCTGTTGTCAACTCCACAGACTGTCAGTGTGAGACATATAGATATATTTTTTTATTAGTCTGTACAAATGTGATAGCAGTTTTTAAGCCTGCACAAATGTGATAGCAACTTTGAGCTTCTGGGCCTCATTTTCCTACCTCTTCACCCGTTCTGATGCCCAGGCCTTCAGCGCCTTCGTCGCTTTGATTGTTCTTTGTTACTGAGGTTTATTTCAGAACTATTAAGTGGTTGGTTTTCTAGGTGAAGTTTGACGCTCTTAACTCTCTTCTAAACTACAAACTCATAGACTTGCCTAAATTGAAAGCTCTGTGATGCACACTACAAAATAAATGGGTCTCAAATGATTGACATTGTCTATTGGGGTAGCCTGTAAGCCTAAGCCCAAACGCCTAAGATTTTGTGGGGAAAAGGAGAAAATGCCGGTAACCAACATTTATAATGTTTTCCAAAGCTTTCTTCCACAAGCGTGTTTGTTAAAGGGTTAAAGAAAGAGATCGCATGTTATAATGACTTGATAAGTCATCAGAAGTTTAGTAACAGAAAAAAGCATCTTGTCTGCGTTAATCACAAAGCTGGCCTTGGGAGTTTTACTCCAAATATTTGTCTTCATCGTGCAATTTGATTTACAGCGAGTTCACGAATCACTACAAATATACACACGCATGTAGCACTCACAATTAAAGGTGCGTACGCAATTAAGAAACTATCTTTGGGTCAAAAACAAAGCTGGTTAAGGAACTACCTTTTCAGCTATAACTACTGTCCTGCATTTGCACGTCGAACAGACAAATCAAGGCAGCGATCCACTTTCAAACAACGTTACTCACGCAAGAAGAGCCAGATTTTTGACATTGTGCTGTCCCAGATTTTAACGTCACTCGCAAATTGAAGCATCAGTTTGTCCGATTTACTCACCAAGATTTCTAAGTCACATAACTCAAAGCAGTTTTGCCTTCTCCAATATCTTTAAATACGTTGCACTCACAGAGAGCATTTTTTTGGCACTTCCCAGATGTCAAAGTTGGGTATTATGATTTTCTTAATTTGCACTCACTAAAAAGCGTTATAGATTCGGGCACGGTCCCCCAGAATAGAGAACTCACAATTCAGGCAGTTGTTCCTTCACCAAAAAATTTCTTAGTTACACTTTTTGGTACAGTCCTAGATTTTTACCTCGCACTCACGAGTAAGCTAAGCATCTGTTCAAGACTGCTCCCAGTTTTACGTCACACTCACCAGTTAACCCTTATTGTACTAAATAAATCAAATGAACACCTCAAGCCAATAGTAAAACCAGCACATAACAATTTCCCAGTTGTTCCCACCGAGTAAAGTCTTGCCGTATCGGACAGTATAGATCAAGATCAGAAGGTACATCGCATTCACAAAAGAATGATGTGCAACGTAGAAATTTCTCTGCTAACTGAGGAAGTAAGACAGGCTGCAGATTATGGAATTGTCCCACATTTTAACATCATGTGAACACAAATTAACACCTCAAGCCAATAGTAAAACCAGCACATTACAATTTCCCAGTTGTTCCCGCCGAGTAAAATCTTGCCGTATCGGACAGAATAGATCCAAGATCAGAAGGTACATCGCATTCACAAAAGAATGATGTACAATGTAGAAATTTCTCTGCTAACTTAGGACATGCTGCAGCTTATGGAATTGTCCCACATTATAACATCATATGAAGCAACTTGCATTTAAGACCATTAGTAATCCATTAGCATCGATAAGCAGATCGTTACTCCTACTAAAAGTGGACTACACTCAGAGATTTGTTTGGCGTGTCAATATTGGTCACTTTTGTGATCAATAGCTTTCAATAATTCTCGTATCAAAAGCGACATTTATTTCACAGGAAATTCAGCTCCGTAAATGATTCTTGTCCAAAATATCTTAGTAACATACCACAACTTTCTGACGATGTTTCGTCTTACAGCATTTTCGAAAACGTCATAAGAGAAATTGTTTCTGACGACCTTGTAAGTAATCTATATTATACAAAGGTAAGTTTCAAACGCCTCTCTGTTGACTCGTTTCAGAATATTTAAAGTTAATTCGGTTGGAAATTCCAGCTTAACTACAAAGCATTTTGAACGTTGTTCTCCCCGTCTTCAAACCTGATGTCGCTGCGGTTATACCTGTAACAATTGCGTTTTAACACTAAAAAGGCAATGATTGCCCTGAATGCTCCTCTGGAATAATAATTGCAGTGAGCCAAAATTTGCGTAGACTGTGATAACTAACAGAATTACCTCCGCCCATGGTGCTAATGATTATTGATGGATCAGAATTCTATCGTGAAATCTGAAAGAAATACATGTATACCTAAACAACATTTCTACTAAGCAGAACTTAATTCTAAACGATAGTTTTTGACAAGACGATTTTCAAGGATTAATTTCTGGCTACGACAGAGCAGCCATATTTTTCTGTCGGGTCAAGATTCTAAGAAAATTGAGGTAAAAAAGTCAGTAAAAGCTTTAAACACATTTATGTATCAAATGCAGATAGTCTTCTTTTGCAATAATTTATGTTGGAGGTACGTATAAATGGCACAGCCAAGAGAACTTACGGACATATATTTCTTTCAAGCAAGTATTTTCTCGAGCCTTGAAAATTAAATGGGGCTCAGACCATAATAAATCGTACAGTTCATATACATGTACGAGTACGATACCGCCGTTTCATAAGCAAGAAAATTAACATCACACTTGTGAGAGGAGGCGCTGTCGTGTATAACATGGACCCCTGGCCATCCCTTGCTTGAACGTTATCAGTGTACATACGAGTGCATGTGTTTGAAGTAACTTGGACATTTCAAAAGCGATTTGCAGGAAATAAACGAATACCATTTGCTATTGGACACAACATTCCAGGACAATGAAGTCTTAAATACCTGGGACAGAATCCCTAAGTGACAAAACTGTTATCAAGATCTCCGTGATAGTCTCCCTTGACGTGAAAAGGCTTCAAGCCCATACAGAAGCAGAGGTTAGAAAAAGTTTACCAATGAAAAAATCTTTGCCCTTTTCCCCCATGTAGACATGCCTATATTTACACCTGCAGCTAGCATTTATTTGACTAAATATTTTGTTAGCTTGCATACACCTTTCCTTTTTATTGTACTCAATAAAGAAAAGCCAAAACTGGGCAGTTTTAAGAAATATAAAATTTACAGTTGAAAGTAAAAACCCAGAATTGCAATGTCACGTTTTTTGTTGATGGAAACATCTCGATGTATAGGACAATGTAGATTCCAGATCTTGATCTACATTTTCTGCGTGCTTTTCAGTGTTAGAAGACTGGCACATGAGGAGCAGCATGCAACACTTTATATGTTTATCAAGTTTACTCATTCCAAACAGAACAGTCACATCTAAGGACACTTCAACTATACCCACCTTCGGCCACCAATTGATCAATTAATTGAATGGTGTGTTATGCTGCTTCAACATTATTTTTGTCATGTCATGGTTACAGTACACTAAGTCTTATTCATGTATGAACTTAGTTTTGCCAGTACTCCGCTTGAGCCCTGAAATGTCTCACCAAAGGACACTCCAGCCAAAGATCTGGAGCCACGAGTGAGAATTGAACCAGGGACATCGGGATTAAGAATCTGACAGCTTCACCTCTCAGCCATGCAGGACCCCTTGAACCTGAGGCAGGTAAGTTCCAATTTCTAAAACCCAATATGCTTTCATTAGTACATTGTATTGAGATTTTGGTGAAATCTCATTACAATATGGAATGGGTACTGTCATCCATGACTGGACTCCTATATATAGGCCAAAACAGAACATAAAGTAGGCCAAAGAATACCCCCTACCCCTTTTGCCTCATTACTAGACCAGGGTCCATATTCACCAACTATTCTTAAGAACATTCTTAGTCTTATTCTCCAGAATTTTCTAAATTTGAATGTAACACAACTTCTAATTGGCTAAACCATTTGGTCAGTGAATACGGGCCCAGGACATTGCAGGGTTCATAAGTTCCTATGGTGGGAAAGCATCTATCAAAATTTCCACTGAGTTAATTGAAAACTGTAAAGAGAAGTGAACACAAAAATGCATGGATCTACTGACGTACATACAGACAGACAACCTAATTCCTGTACCCCACTCCCAGCTTCTTTGTGAGGGATATGATAATACTGTATACTGCCATGCTCTGGCAAAAGGGGGCTTAATGCATCTCAGCAATTATACCAAGCAAGATATCATCTAATTACGCATCCATAAGATCCATTTTGACAAACAAACAACTGAATCATGAGGTAGAATTATCCTTTGACATGCAGAAAATTTAAAGATAGTGAAAAGTTTCGTGGACACGAGTTGATACTTTTAGCAAATGCATTAAGCCACTTTTTCACAGTGCATGGCTAATAATTACTGGGTTGACTAAGTCATAAATAAAGACACATATTAAATCCATGTTTCCTGAAGAAAACACAATTCTCCTTAATACTTTAATACAGTACATATCTACCTACATTCCCAGCCAAAGAATTATTAATCAGTTGAGAATATTCAAATAGATAGATCTTTAATTTACAGATTTAGCCAATCACCTCATGAGAGGAATTATCAGCAGACATTTCTGGAACATCGTTGTAACATACTGGTCATCGACATAAACTTCAGTAAAATGCAAGCATGCATTTGAAAAAAAAAAAAAATGCGAGAAAAGGAATAATTTGCTTCTTGCAAACAATTTGTTCTTTTTTGCCTAACTGATATCAAAACAGGGACACTGAATGATTTTTAACTCTTTACCAGACAACAAATTTTACACTCTTCCAGTTTCAAAGCATTTGCAGTCAACAATGAAAATTTAGCTCAAATGATACACTTGGCCTTGAAAAGGCTAGAAAATATTGCAGAAAAACGAGAGAATGCTGGTTACCAGCATTTTCTCCTTTTCTTACATTTTCAAAAACCTTCTTCTTTAGGATCGTTGAAACTCCAGATTGTTTGGTAAAGGTTAAGGACATCTGCATCCATAAAGACAATGTCAGTGAGTCTTCTAACTTCTGACATGAAGTACAATTTTTGTATGATCCCATACATTACAAGTTGTATGTTAAATGAATCACCGGTATAACCTCTTTGATGGTACTGTCAGTAAAATCTGCTGGCCAGAGTAAAGCATTCCCTTGCTGTTGAGCATTTAGATAGATTACAATTCAAAATTACTTTCCTGAAATGATCCTAAGTAAATCCACCTTTCTCCGTAGATCACTTTTAACCCATAGCCAATCGATCCCCAGTTTCCTTGACCCTAATAAAGAATGCTTATGAAAAATTGTGGAAAAAGGAGAAAATGCTGGTAACCAGCATTTTCTCCCTTTTCCCACAATGTGTTCTACCCTTAGAAGACAAAGTCTAAAATAATGCCCAAAAATGCTTCCCATCTAGACCAGTCCAACATTTTTTTCAATTGGTACAGAATGTTCTATTAAATGGTCTGTTACATTTTAGTCATTACATAACTTCAGTCAATTACAATAATAATGGCATCTCAGCACTATTTTTTGTATGTCTCACTTAATACATGTACATGTATATTGATCTATGCCACATAACACTACATGAATAACCTTATTTTTCCAGAGTAAACACAAATTCTATCACAATAAAAGTACAATAATAAGGCTACTAAAGTTTTGAGTCTTAACTCTTAAATCTGAAGACCACAACCTATGATGATTTGCCAAATAATTTTGGTCAAAGTCAGACTTCACACTATATCTAACAGCGTGATCATCAATCTAAACAGTCCAATGCTTTGTTAGATATTTTCGTCAAAATGGTGTTAGAACCATGGTAATCCTTAATCATATTCCTTTCACTATGAAAATTATTACTCTTTATCCATGGGCTTATGTAAACTATTCAAGATGCTTTTGTGAACCATGACGAACAAGATCAGACTGCAGAAAGAGCAGCCTGTTCTTGGATCTACACTGTCTGACACTTCAAAGGGACTGCCAAACAAATCGTGACATCAAAAACATAGACAAGAGAAAGAAGGCCTGTCTCCTAATTTACCAACGGTGATTAATGGAAAAGCAAGTAGGGAACATGGGACACAAAACATTTGAAGCTTAACCGTCTACCAAACATTCCAAATTTGAACAACCCCGAGGATGAGGGATTTCAAACACACTCTAGGGAAAGGAGAAAATGCTGGTAAACAGCATTTTCTCTGTTTCCACCAGTGTGTTCTTACCTTCCAAAGACCAATATAATCATTAGAGACACATTTAATTTGTCATCCGCAAATCCCTTTAATTGGGTGTAGGGTAAAATGCTAACAAATGACATATAACAATTTCTTTTCCTGAAAACTATCACTCATTCTGTGGCTTTAATTTCAAACTTTAGCTTTCAAAAAATAAAACTTCTGACAAGATGAAAATATTTTAGTTTGTAAAACTAGCAGTTTGGTCTCCTTGTTCCTGACGACGCCGTACCCAAATCATTCGGTGTTTTTGCTTCATGTAAGCATGTACTACATCATTTTGCAAGCCCATCTCACCATCTGAAAATGTTAATACAAAATGATTAGTGTACAAACAGCTACATGTAATTTGATCTTCTACCACTGATCCTATGTTTTTATGGCCATGGAAAGGAAGACTTTCTAAAACGTTGAAATAGATGAAATAGACTTTTTCCCCTGTCTATAGGTGGTGTCTACCCTTTCAATGAAAATTCTGTTATTCAGATAACATTAAATTTGTGATCTGCAAATGTTTTCAATGGGACAAGTCTGAAAGTTTGACATCTGGTAATGAATAAGACTCTCTGTCCCTTGATTCCATGGTTCTGGTTTCAGCATATAGAACAGAATGAGTTTCCAAGGTCAGAACAAAGGTCAAACCATTCAGTACTTCCACAATTTTTCAAACCACATCAGGCATATTGAGCTCCCACCTTTAGAAGATACTGCATCATAAGGAAAAATATTTGAATACAATGTAAATGAAGAAATTACTTTCACTCTTTAACTGACAACAAAATTTTAGACTTGTAAAATTTTAAAGCACTTGCAGACTATAAATTAAAGGTGGTCAAAATGATGGGGATTGTCTTTAGTGGGGTGAAAACATTGTGGAAAAAGAAAAAAAATGCTGGTTATCAGCAATTCCTACTTTTTCCTCATTTTCTTAGTCAAGGTTGTTATAACTTGGGATTATGTAGTTAAAGGTTAACTGACAATTTCTCAATCAGGAACAATATTTTCTTGCTTGTACATGTACCAACATGACTTTTTATGTTAATGTGATCCTCTTTTCTCAAGATGCCATCAAAGATTCAATTGAATGATCCAAAAATTGCATAAATGTGTCTGGCAAGAGATTAGTCCAGTAGAGTACAAACACAACTTTTTGTGTCCATGCATTTGAAAAAAAAGTAGACTGACCTTGGATCTACACCTTCCACTAAGTTCAGAATATTCTTGTAAAAAAAAAAAAAGAATGGGTCTCAAACTTGAAATATTCAAATCTTGTCAGACTTAAAATCTCCATTTTGTTTCTTAAACCTTTACCACAAAATCCCAGGTTTTAACAACCCTGAAAAAAGAAGGCTTTTTGAAAACATTGTGAGAAAAGGAGAAAATGCTGGTCACCAGCAGTTTCTCCCACAATGTTTCCTACCGTAACAAAGACGAATATCACTGTTTGAGTCACATCTGATTTGTCATCTGCAAATGCTTTCAACTTGGTCCAGTCCTAAATGTTATTGTTGGCTTGGGTAAAGGTTTCAGTCAATAAGCTTTACACATTAGAATGAAACAAAGGATTATTAAAGATACATATACATGTTCATGTATGTATATTCAGCTATTTTGATAATACATGTATGTTGTACCAGTTTTATAGCTAAATGACCCTAGCTATCAATGCACCATAAAACAACATTCATTCGAACATCAGATTGACGATAGATCATAAATCTTACTAGACAAAAAAGTTTAAGACTCATACATATTGATAGCATTTGCAGACAGTAAGAAATACATGTATATGTACAATGTAACTTACATGGGTCAAAACTTTTTGCTTTTGGTAAATCTTCTAAATTCTGCATGTCCAAGGACCATTGTACGTCAGGATTCAGTGGATTGTTGAACAAAATGGATTTTATGGACCCATAATCATATGACAAGCTTGGTATAATGCATCACAGAGATGCATAAATACTCCTATTGCCAGAGCATGGCTATTTTGTAGTGTATGTATACTTACACTTAATGGTAAAGTTGTTTACACTCTCGTCCAAATCATTTCTTGCTTTTTCACATTTTTCCCTTCTAGATGCACCCCAATATTTATAGCACTCTCTTAGTCTCCTTGTCAGAATTCTAATTTTGTAGCTGTCAACTTGTCTGTAAAGACACATCACTTAACTCTATACCACACAGCAAAAATGCATACTTGTCCAAATTGAAAGCATTTGCACACGACAATCAAAATGTAGCTCGAATGATGGTATTTTTATTTGATAGGAGCCAGCATTTTCTCCTTTTCCCACAATATTTTCAAAAGGATTCTCTCAGGGTCATTAAAACTTGGTAAAAAGTTAAATAGCATCAACTATTTACCAAACAACAAGATTTCAGATTAGTCGAAAAATGGGTTGAGAATTTGTCATAGTGATTCTATAAAAAACATGGCTCCCTTAATCTTTCAAATTTACAACACAAAAATATTTTAGACTGGTCCAATTGAAAGGATTTGCAGACAAGTAACATGGGGCTCATTTGATTAGAAGGTTAGAAAACATTGTGGGAAAAGGAGAAAATGCTGGTTACCAGCATTTTCTCTTTTAAGTCGGACAATGCATTCAAAAGTCTTATTTCCCAGGGTGGTTAAAACTCCGGAATGTGTGGTAATGTGTTAAGAAATGAAGACACTTATCTGAACATAGTTTCTTAAAGATTCAACAAAACTGTGGCTCTAAGAATCCTAAAAAACAAATTGTACATGCCAGACAGTATGCAATACATGACAGATGCCTTGAAAACAAACTTCTAAAAAAGCCTTGTACCCTTATCTCTTTACCAAATAACAAAATTCTAGACTGATTCAAATAGAAAGCATTTGCAGACGACATACTACATGTAAATATGGTTGAAATTATGGTGACTGAGAAAACATTGCGGACAAAACGAGACAATGCTGGTTACCAACTTACCAGCATTTTCTCCTTATGCCACAATGTAACCAGCATTTTCTTCTGTTTTCCACAATGTTTTTTAACAGCTCTCTCTCTCTCCCAAGGGTTTTTAAAATTTGACACTGTATGGTAAAGAATTTAAAGATACATCTTTACAGCCAGTGAGAAAAAAATGTTGTTAAAATTTAATAGACTGTAGAATGATTCAGAATATAGTCAACTGTGTAAACATGGATAAATTACCGACATATAATTATGGTTAGAGGGATAAATAAATAATAGGCAGTTCGATTTTTTAACAGGAAACGTCACAACAGTAATTCCTTAAATGGCCTCCAGAAAATGAAATGCATTTTCTATCCGTCATAGTCTATGCAATCTTGACAACCGTCAGGGACAAAACTTGACATGAAGATACAAGAATGATTATATTTTTGATAAAATAAAGATGAAATGGCTTAAAAACTGGCTGAAAATGAGTACAGATGTATCTTTAACAGTTTGTGCTCAGATATCTTCAATAAGTATAAAGCTGATAATGATCATTTTTAGCTCAGCCATTACTGGGTAAGCTTACCTATCTCTTTGGAACTGGCGATCTGCTTCATACCTACAAACCAAGTCATTTACATCACACTGGTCAATGGTTGGCACCCGTTCAAATTTTCGGTGATAGTATACTAAACGATCCTTAGATCTTAGAGGCAAAACAATTTTCTCTGAAAAATACAAATAGTGCATCAACTCTTTACCAGACAACAAAATTTCAGACTGATCCAAATCAAACGCACTTGCAGATGATGAAATGAATGTTGCTCATTATGATGAAAGGTGTTTTTGAAGGGGTTGAAAACAAAACATACTTCGAAAAGCAGAAATGCTGGTTTCAGAAAAGTTTCTCCTTTTCTAACTGTGTTTTCATGACCTGTCTATCTATGAGTCATTGTAAGTTGGGACTGTCTAGTAAAGGATTAACCTTTACCATACAATCCTGAGTTTTAACAACCCAGAGAAAGAAGCCTTTTGAAAACATTGTGGGAAAAGAACTGCATTTTCTCCTTTCCCCACAATGTTTTCTTCTATTTCAAAGAAAAATGCCATCCAATGAGCAACTTTTAATTTTTCGTCCACAAAAGCTTTGAATTATGCAGTGTTGTAAAGAGTAAGGCATGAATGAATCCAATCCTTTACCTTACTATCCTGCGTTAGGTGTTTGAAAAAATTGTGGGAAACACAGAAAAAGCTTCTGACAAGCATTTTCTCCTTTTCCCACAATGTTTTCTACTCTTATAAACATGAATCCTGTTAAGTGAGCGACAGTTATATGATCTTTTGCAACTCTGTTCAATATGAATGAGTAGAATCTTCTCATAAATCATGATCCACTTTTACTGTTGTAAAAAATCTTTCATGTGAACATCTATGCCGACAATCTAAATTCAATAATATAAAAACATAAGGGTATTTCAGTGTTTCCGCGGTATTTCAGAGATTCTTTTCAGAGATATTTCATTGATTCAACAGAGTGTGGAGGTATTTCATTGATTCAACAGATTGTCTTAGGATTATCTTTACTGTACTCTTTGGATTTGAGGTGACAACTGACAGTTTTGCTGCTATTTGTTTTGTTTTGCAGTCTTTTCGTTGAAGACCTCTACACACAAGAGCCTTTAAAAATGGCCTGTACTGAATTAAGTGGATTATTATTGCAATCATGCATAGCTAGCCATTGAAGATTGTAATTAATTCCATGTAGCTGATTGGTTAATACTAACCATCTATTTTGCAAACAACACACTTGTGAAACTGCCAGCTCCCTTAATCATTTTTTCACTTTTTTATTGATGGTGCTAGTCAAGGCTCACCAAGAGTTTTTTGGTTGACTGGATCATTTAGAAAAGTTGTTTGTGAGATCATTTTGTCCTTTCAAGGTTTTCATTTTTCTTTTAGTAGGATCATGTCTGTAATGATTACATTTTTTTTCAGTCTCTGATCGATTGTATGAATGCCATGTACACCCCTTAGCACCTGTTCTTGTGCTCTTATGCTGCAAGACAAGTTGACCCACTGCTCTCCTGTCTAATGGTAATTCTCAGATATTTTTCATTTCATCATCATGTCCAATATTCCTTTGTGATTAAACTGACTTTTGTTCCTGCTTCATGTTTTTATGCAGTGTATATTTCAGTTGTATAGAGTTATTACTAAGATTGAAAAAGTACTTTGAAGGGATTCTAATGTAAAACTGACACTTGTTTTGTCTGTGGTTTTCACATTTTTCCCTCATGTCGATAATTTATTTCAAAAGCACTTCTCTGTGTTTTAACCTAAACTGTAGGTATGAAAATCAACATACCATAGAGGTAATTAAAAGTAGGGGGGGATATCTGAGCAGTAACAAGTTATCAAACACTAATCTGCCTAAGTTTTCTTGGGCGTGATTGTTGCACAATGGTTTTGAAAATGCATGTGAATGATGAAAAACCAAGGCAATTCTCACAATCATGCACTCTGGATCAGACACTGACCTAAATGACCCAGAATGACACATATAGGTGCCTCTGCTTCTGTCATGTAATAGTCACAATCATAGTATGCCGTGACTATGCTGGTGCGCAATTTAAAAACAGTATAAAAACATACCGGTAGTAAAGAAAGGCTTAGGCTTTTGACACTCGGGACTTAAAAGCCTCAAATGTGCTCACTGACACTATACCTGATGGCAGGGAGTTCCACTCCCTGATGGTTCTGGGAAAAAGAGTAGATACTAGACAGTTCATATGAATGTGTTTCAAGTATATATACATTTGCATAAAGGTTGTGGGAAGACAAAGGAAATCAAAATGACAAAATTTTGCAAACAAGCGGTCGAAGCGGCAACAGTGTCAATATATGACGACTGCAGTAGGTCTCCAAATGATCAGGTGTCGTAATGACTGTCATTTCAAAGGAATTCATACCTCTGATAAACTTTGCTGGGCCCTCTAGTAAGGCATTAAAAATCGCCCCACCATTATAAACTTTGTCGATTTCTGTTATGGGGACGTTCACATCAATGTCAGTCGCCACATTTTGTGAATGTGTTCCTCTTTCAGTTCCACCAAGGTTGGACATTAACTGGTACCCTTTGCAGAAATGCCATGACAAGAGCTTAGTCAACTGAGCAGGATGGTACAATGAAGCTCTTGTCATGGGTGTTTCTAGAGCATCTTGTTTTTTTAATCAATCAGCCTTTCTTGTACATAGCGCCCAGATTGTTGGTGACCTTAAACATCAGTCTCGCCTCCCTCCAGCGGTCTTGCACTGATTTCCATTTAAGTGGGTTGACAATGTCACTAATACTTGATGTGCTCCTGCAGCTGTTTGCTGTACCATTCCAGACAGTGTTTATCTTACTGGGTATATGGATCCCACACCATGCTTGCATATTTGACAATAGGTCTTACAAGTGTCTTACATGCATTTTCCCTCAGGTGTGTTGAGGTGATGTTAAGGTTACACCTAAGGAATTCGATGGTATGGTTCGCTTTGTTGCAAACTTTCGACACATGTTGTTCCCAGTGTAGATCAGATGTTAAGTTGATGCCCTACATTACCAAAGCGCCCTAAATTTTAAATCAAAGCAGATAAGGTTGTCGGAAATAAACGGAAATCAAACTGATAAAATTTTGCAAACAAGGGGTCGAAACGGCAACAGCGTCGATATGTGACTACCAAAGGTGAAGATTGCGTGATTAAAGAAATTGAATACAACTCCACACAACGAACTACCTGGCTTCAGTCAATTTACATTACAAAACTACCACAAAACATATAAAAATCCTATAACTATGCCTTTTATCAATGATACATATATTTCTCTTTAAAACCTGCATACATACATGAGCACAATTACGCTAAGATGATTTAAATAAATCTTGAAACTTTAAGAATGGTCAGGTCGCCAAGATCTGACCGACATACATGTACACAATTCACCAACAAATTACATTGAAAATGCACCAAATCACACGCCAGTCTTTTGAAATATGCATGCAATCAATAAAAACAGACTAACTTGTAACAGACGGATAGTTCCTCAGTCGGAAAATCTTCAAGTTGAGGCCTAATAAACCATTTTTTCACTCCGCAAGCTGTCGTCAGCTAATTTCCGGGTCGTGCATTTTGATACAGCCGACGACGAATCAAGGTTTCTGATAAATCGTTAATTACATCTCGACTAAAACATTTTTCGACAGAGAAACTATTTGTTTGTTACAAGTTAGTCTGTTTCTACTGATAGCATGCATATTTCAAAAGATTGACATGTGATTTGTTGCATTTTCAATGTAATCTCAGCATGCCCACTGGGTTTTCAATTTGGAGGTACATGCACCCTCCAGGTTTTGAATTGGGGGTACAAAGAAAAAATTGGGGGTACACTGTACCCCCTGGGTTTTGAATTGGGGGTACAAAGAAATATTAGGGGGTACAGAGTAATTTTGGGCCGTTTCAGTTTTATTAATGAATTTTAACACCCTAGCTCCTTTACCATTATGAATGGGATCTTAATTGAATTGTGGAATTGTGAATTTGGTGATTATATGGATGCATCATTTGTCTCCAGGGCATGCACATACTTGGATATACTTGGATCACAACGGCGGTCAGGGCTTAAAAGCCGTACACGGCCATGAGTTTTGATAATCAAACGCCTTTATGAAGATTTTTCACCTTTATTCCTTTCTCAGAGTTGTGAAGTACATTAGAAGTGTTTTAAAGAGGAAGCGTAGACAGATTGATACTTGTTGTCCAAGATGATGTTCTGGCCATTTTAAAATCACAGAGGAGCAGGCCGATTGGTACATTATAAGCTCAAACTCTGTCAAATAAAGGCCATGCCGTGTTAGGACAAAATAAAATAAAATGTGTAATGGTAGAATCACTTGTGTACACCTACCTTTCTCAAATCTTCACGCTGTAAAATATTTTAACAGCTTTTGTTGTGATGACATTTTTTTTCCGCAGCAGACGCCATTTACCTACGAAAATTACACATTTAATTTGCAGCTCGATTTTTCAGCTTTCATACATCAAAAAAATGTGTTTTTAACAATAACTGCGCATCATGATACAATTAAATGATTTTAATTTCTCATTGAAAAATAATTACCTGATTTCCCGCACACGTGGTAAATTTTGACACCTTAAAAAATCGTAGCAAAAATTATTCAGACGGACGAGGGAGCTGCAAAATATATATAGTGAAAATATTTGGTACCCCACTCTATATTGAGGACAAAGCGTGGTACCCACTTACGAGGAAAACTACTTTCTTTTTGTTTATTTGGCATGCAATACTAAAACGGTATTTGATTTGTATGTGCAGTTTACGTAATTACTTTCCTTTTTGTACGTGCATACTTTTGACAGTGTGTGCATGCATGTAAGCACAAAAAAATTGTACGCGCAGAGTAGAATTTGTATGTGAATTACGTACTGCAGTACGTGATTGGGCACCCTGAATCTGTTGGTGAATTGTGTACATGTATGTCGGTCACATCTCGGCGACCTGACCATTCTTAAAGTTTTAAGATTTATTTAAGTCATCTTAGTATAACTGTGCTCATGCATGTTATACAGGTTTTAAAGAAAGGATCCTTAAAGAAAAATATATGTTTCAATGATAAAAAACATAGGATTTTTATATGTTTTGTGGTAGTACTAGCTGTATTGTCATGTAAATTGACTGAACCCAGGTAGTTCGTAGTTTGGAGTTGTATACCTTTCTATACCTATTTCAATTTCTTTAAACACGCAACCGTCACCTTTGGTGACTATTGTAGGTCTCGAAATGACCGGGTGTCGTAATGACTGTCATTTCAAAGGAATTCATACCTCGGATAAACTTTGCTGGGCCTTCTAGTAAGGCATTGAAAATCGCCCCACCATTATAAACTTTGTCGATTTCTGTTATGGGGACGTCCACATCAATGTCAGTAGGCATATTTCGTGAATGTGTCCTCTTTCAGTTCCACCAAGGTCGGACATTAGCTGGTACCCTTTGCAGCTCGCTTAACAGGCTGGTACCTTTTTGTAAAATGGTGCCCAGCTATCGAAATTATTTTACTCAAGCTTTCCTTCAGAAGAAAGGACAATATCAAAAAAGACATGCTTAACTTCATTAAACTCAATGTTATAGCAAAAGATGATCGCTATGATCAAGAGGTGCGATTTATCGTTGAAACTATCCCAGTCAATCAGGGCATAAAAACGAGTACCAGCGCTGCCCTTAGGTGTCACACCACTAATATTTTGTTAAATTGCTAAAATTACCATTTTTTACCGTCTGCTGCTCTTTTACTAACAAATCCAGAGCTTTGATGTTTATTTTTATGAATTACTTTTCCGACTGGCTACTGAAAAATGTAAGCCGATGGCATGTAAACGGATAACTTCTGTTAATGTGGATAGGTGTTTTTATGCGACACCTTTAATCAAGGGGGGGGGGGGGTGTTACGACATTATGGTTCATGTTTCATTAATGCTTTAATTCCATTTCGAGACAGTTTTCTCCTACAATTTTACTTAAAAAAAAGAATTCGTTAGAAGATCGCATTTTCTCTCACGAATTCCACTTGTAGACTTATAACGACATCTCCAAGTCATCCTTTTCCGGTTTTGCAGTGAACATGGTAGGTTGTTCTGCTCATGTATCCCTGTAATCCTGACCAAGTATACCTTCTATTGTACTTTTGCTATATAGACGGAGGCTGATCTAGAGTCATATGTTTGTCTAGAGGAGTATTTCAAGGAAGGGAGACATAGCACAGGGTGAAAATGAAAAATAACATGAGACAGCAATTACACGTTGCATCTTGTATTTAAGACGTGCTATTTCGCTTGGCAGAATCACGGGAAGTTCCCCGGTGGATTTGGTTCACATTGTCGAATACATAAAATGTACAGATTGAGTGTTGAAATAGTTACTTCGCAAATCCTTCGGGAGACTTGCGTATTCACCATTCTAACATTCATTCCGAATATTTCTTAGGCCGAGCCTCGATTGTTCAGGGTTCGATCCCCGGCTCGACCAGTTTCTTTCCGAGGATTGATGATAGCCAATTGCGACAGGATTACATTGCTTTGACGACGTTTATGTGGGAAAGCAGCCAGTGGCTTGGGTAGAATATTGTGTGTAGTTCTGGTAAATGAAACTCCAGGAAAGCAATCGGTGCACTGGTCATTGCGATATTTACTGAAATAATGTTGTAAAAGGTGCTTAACACCATACAATCAATCAACCAATAGTTCAATCTATAGAGTACAGGTCTTGAGAACAGGTCACTGGTCTGATCCCTGGCTTGGCCAATTTCTCTCCAAGGATTTGACCTGATGATACCAACCAATCTGACTTTATAGAAAACAGCAAGCGTGACCAAAAAAAAAATGTATAATACTTGTAAAGTTCCTCTCCAGTCCACTGAAAAACCTAATTTCACCTTCACCTAGTATTACACGACTGTATCATAATTTTTTTAATTTAAATTATGTTAGATCTATATGAGAAGTAAATATTTGAAATAAGGGTAAAAAAAATGAACATGAACCTTGCAAGTAAAATTCAGTGTGTAAATTTCCCAGCATTGTGACTCTCATAGTCACTCTGAGTGAAATACTGTTCTAATCAAAGAAACCCTGACAAATATCTATTACCGGTAAAAAGTTTTGTTTTTTTTTTATTTTTCCAAAATTATGCTATCCGTAAAGTGTGTCTGATCACATAAAAATATGCATGAATCACATGAATTTTGAACTTAACACCCATATACATTCCATAACATGCGCAAAATGGATATCAAAAATAGTCAATTTTATCATAAGCTGTGGATGCAAAAATATAATGGGTAAGTCAGTTAAGTTGCTAATTCAAAAGTAATGGATTTTCTATACCAAAGATAGATATAATGTTTTCAAAAGCATCTTATCCTTCATGTTGTTAAGTCGCGATGTGCAGTAAAAAAAAAGGGGGGGGTTAAGGGTCATCATGAAACTAATGGTTAACATTTTCAAATGTTTCAGTCTCACAGAAAGTTTTCTGCACCCCGTCATGGATCAAAGGGTTTTCTGCCCAGAAAACGATCTAAACGCCATAGAGGAAAGGTGAAGGCCTTTCCAAAGGACAAGAAAACCGACCCAGTGCATCTCACTGCCTTCCTTGGCTTCAAGGCGGGAATGACCCACATTGTGAGAGAGGTAGACAGACCTGGCTCAAGTAAGTCACATGTAGCTGCAGAAAGGGACATACAGTACCTTTGTTGCTGCTAATGGATCTACTTAAAAGACGACTGGCATTTAAAGATACGTCCTTACAGCCAGAGAGAAACAATGCTGTTAAAATTTGATAGCCAATAGAATGGCACATAATTTAGTCAGTTGTATAAATATACAGTAGTTAAATTACCAATGTAAGAGTATATGGTGTACACTGTCGAGGGCTACAGAAATTTGTAGTCTCAATCAGTCTGGCAGATCAACAGTGCATTCAACAAACCTTGGTGGAAATGGGTCGAATTGTGACGAGAGATCGACGGCATGCATTACCCCACCCATGTTCTTTGTCACGATTGGTCTTGGATTGTCTCATCTCAAACTTATTTATAGCAATGGCATCAATTGAAATTTCCTCAAGAGTATTTTCTCCATATTTGTCAAATGATTTCTGTCTGTTGCTTTCCTTATCAACAAAAATTTGCTGCAAAGCATCTTTGAGTGTTGGTCTACTGTTGGCCATTTTACTTTCCTTTTCAAGGATGATGTGGCCATACGCCTTTGTCTGCTAAAATTTCATCTTTTTTGATTGTCTCGTAGGAGAGAATGATGTAATTACATGGTTTCTACATGAATTATCTCACATGTACACACTTTATAAATGAGTATACCGATAGTAAAAGGGTAAACGAGGCAAGTTTCTTAGGCAACCCCCTGCCGCAGACAGAAGTCTAGCCTGGGTTCCAGTCTGATCATTTTTTTCCTTTTTTATATGTAGACGTTACTTTCATTTTTGACAAAGTAACATGCAAATATAAAAAAAGAAAAAATGATGGGACTGGAACCAGGCTTACAGAAGTCATGTTTACCATTAATAGTACAGCCGTCATGATACACCGGTATATTGCAATATAATTCAGAGTCAATATGTACCGCAACACAAATTTCATGTACTGTTTTTTTTTTTGTTTTTTTTTGCGATATTTTTTAGTGTCAGCATTTCAGAGAGTCCGTGTTTTTGCTTTTTTGATGCACAAAATGAAAGCTTGATGCAACAAAATTAATGCATTGTGTCTTCCTTGACACAACATAAATCAGAATGAAAAAGGAACATAAAGTATTGATTCATTGAATAGATATAAATCTTACAAAATTGTCAAGTTAATACTGCAAAATATATTGAACCCTCTTTCTAACACTGAATTATTTGTTTCCAGTTTACAATGAATCAGTCTAAAACGCGACATTATTCTGTGTGACATTGCTGTCATCTCGTATATATTACTGTATGGAATATGTACATAAATTTTTTGTCCGCATTTTAGACCCTGCTTGGTAATGGTCTCCGACTAGTCTGGATTACCTGCCCCTACCAATACGTTATCTCTTGTAGTACGGCGGGTTACCAGACTAGGAGTAATCGGGATGTCAGACGACAGTTTCTACGAGGTCATTGTTTTCTGCTTTTACCTTTAATACCACACTGTCATTTAAAACTTTAAGCATTATGCGACATCTACAAACTGGCAAAGGTAAACAACACATGAAAAAAAAAAACAGGTTAAAGACCATGACGCTTAAAATTTCTGAATAACCCCCGAAATTCCAAACAGCGAGTCACAGATGACCCCAAAAATTTATGAGCTAGCAGAAACACTGTAGTGTTGATGTATTTTCAGTTTATTTTGATCTGGTCGTTTCTAAAATGTTGCTGTCATGCAAAGGCTTATCACTATTATAATTATAGTGCATATGAAAGCAGACTAGGGCATACTTTTTTTGTGATTGTCAATAGTTTATGACCACAGTTGGTCCGACTAATCACCAAAATACCACAGAAACACCAAAATACCCCTCATTTTTTTTTTTTATTATTATTGATTTCAGCCTACTGAAGTCGTGGTTTTTGACACAAATTGTATTCATACTGATGAAGGAGGGTTAGTTCAAAACCTAATGACAAAATTTAAAAAAAACATGCCATTGAAGCCCGACGTGAAGAATGTGCACCAGAATAGCCTACCCGTAATGTACCACCGAAATACTAGGGGTGAAACAATACGGTAAAAAGCGTATTGCAATATATTGCAATACGGCTGACCCGTATTGCAATACGTATTGCAATATGCTGTATATGCTGACATTTAGCATATCTGACCACTTGTAGTCACTGTTAGGGTAGCATATGCTCAAAAGGTGATAAAGAAAACTAGTACATGTGCTTGGAACTCTTCCATTCTTTCAAGATAATGAACTAAAAATCAATTGTTTCGCATGAACAAATAAAAACAAACTAAAATTGACTAGTCTTTAACACTCGCTATCTTGACGATTTTCGTCTGCCATTTTTTTTCTTCAAGAGCGTACTTGTTTATATAAAAACCAGCGCTACTATACCGAACTTCGGGACATGGCTCAACAGAGTAGACAGTGCGATGCACTAACTTACTCAGTTGCTTACTGCACTAACACTAATACTTTGCAGCTTAACTACTGGAAAACGCAAAAATAAGTGTGAGCAAAGTTATAAGAAATGAATAACATACAAACTCCATTGATCCAAAAGCATTAAAGCTCGACGTTTATTTGGAGTTCGTGTCGTGAATTTTATGTGGTCATAGTTTTACCTAAACACCGGTGACACCGCCTGTGGAAAAAAATAAACAACTTTCGCTTTCGGAAATCTTTAGAACTGTAAGTTGAAAAACGATCGATTTCTGACAGAATTTTTGGAAAAACCGGACTTTCTGATGCAATTAAGAGAAGTTGACATATTGCAGAAATACGGATACGGTAAAATTCGAACCGGTTTCGGTTTTTTCTTTGAATAGACCGTGGTTAATCGGTAAACCGTTTCACCACTACGAAATACCCACTTGACCTAGTAAAACTTGTCAATTCAGAGATTTTACCTCCACAATCTCACTACAGTAGCTTTAATACAAGGTTGATTTTTATAAGTATGCTAGAAAAAGTTCTCATTTTTAGCTCCACTGGCCAAAGGCCAGCGGGCTTATGTCATGGCCCGGTGTCCGTCCGTGCGTTAACTTTTATTTCAAACATCTTCTTCTCTGAAACTACCCATCCAATTTTCATGAAACTTCACAGAAATGATCCTGCCATGGTCCTCTTCAGAATTTCTTGAAAGAATTTGATTCCTTCAAAAACTCTGGTTGCCATGGCAACAAAACTGAAAAATATTGGAAATCTTTAAAAATCTTCTTGTCTGAAACCATAAGGCATAGAGCTACCAAATTTTGCATGTAGCTTTATGTAGTAGATCTCTATCATATTTCTTTCAAATTATAGCCCTGGGCTCAAAATTTTACATAGGCTTATATAGAGAAAACTTTTAAAATCTTCCTCTACCTAGCCATAAGGCCTAGAGCTACCAAATTTTGCATGTAGCTCTATCTAGTGGGCCTCTACCAAGCGGGCCAAAATGTTAGCCCTGGGGTCAAAATTGGCCCCGCCGCAGGGGTCACAAGTTTTACATGGGCTTACATAGTGACAACTTAAGAAATCTTCCTATACCTAGCCATAGGGCCTAGAGCTACCAAATTTTGCATTTAGCTTGATCTCATGGGGGTCTACCAAAAGTGCCCAAATTACATTCCAGGGGTCAATTTGGCCTCATGCTGGGGGGTGGAGGGGGGGGTTTCACAAGATTTACATGGGCTTATATAGGGAAAACTTTTAAATCTTGGTGTACGTAGCCATAAGGCTTAGGGCTACCAAATTTTGCATAATTATAGCATTATCTAGTGGACATCTACAAAGAGGGCCCAAGTTACAGCCCTAGGATCAAGTTTGGCCCTGCACCAGGAGTCACAAGTTTTACACGGGTTTATGGAGTGAAAACTTCAGAAACCATCTTGTTACTAGCCATAAGGCCAAGAACTCCCAAATTTGGCATGTTATTCTTCTAATACACATATTCCCCATTTAGTCCGACTGTAAACCTGGGGTCAAAGTTTTATAAGGGCTTATATAGTGAAGGCTTCTCGACAATCTTATTGTTTCTAACCATAAAGCATAGGACTAACAAATTTGGCATGTTTTGAGCCTTGGGATCAAAATTTGTCCCACTCCAGGGTTCACAAATTTTAGATAGGCTTACATAGTGAAAACTTAAGATATCTTTTTTTATCCTTACTGTAAGGCCTAGGGCTATAAAAATTTTGCATGCCGATTCATATTGTAGACTTCTACCAAGATTGTTCCATCTTTTTCATTGAAACCACTCTTCCAATTTTGACCAAACTTTACAGATACCATCTTGCCATGATGTTCTTCAGAATGTCTTCAAAGAATTAAGTTCTGTTAAAAGCTATGGTTGCTATGGCTACAAAACTAAAAACTATTGAAAAACCTTTAAAAATCTTTTCCAAAAGCTTGTATTTACTAATGTCATTGTAGCACATGAAAAAGATACTGCTTTTTAGCTCCACAGGCCTAAGGCCATCGAGCTCATCGTCTCTGAAACTGCTTCACCCAATAAGTCACAAGCTTTACATAGGCTTATATAGTGAGAACTTAAAAGGTCTTCTTGTTCTTTACCTTGAGTTACAGCTCTAATATTGTATGAGTATAATCTAAATAACCTCTTCCAAAGTTATTCAAGTTATGTCAAAATTAGTCCTGTCTCATGGGTCATAAACATGTGCTTATAGCGTGGAAATTCAAAAATCTTTTTGCTCCTAACCGCAAACCCAAGGGCTACCAAATCTGGATCACTTTCGATTTTTTTTTTTTTAAATTAGCCTTGCATCAGGGGTCTTATGTTTTACAGAGGCTTCATATGGACGAAACTTGAAAATCGCCTTATTTATAATCATACAGCATAGACTTGTATTATTTTGGCATGTG
The DNA here is from genome assembly GCA_945859785.2 of Tridacna gigas. NCBI lineage: Eukaryota > Metazoa > Mollusca > Bivalvia > Cardiida > Cardiidae > Tridacna > Tridacna gigas. The sequence goes on along the minus strand of OX244030.2, from coordinate 40,407,898 downwards.
ACTTTATCTTATGGACCTCTACCAGGGTTCAAGTAATTATAGTTCTGGGATCAAAAATGGCTTTGCCCTGCGGGTCTCAACTTTCACATGGGCTTTTACAGAGAAAACTTTGTAAGTCTTCATTTTAAAACCATTTGGCTCAGAATTGAAATGTTTAGTATTTATGGTTTATATTTATAAGCCAGTGGAGCGATACAGGGCCATCATGGCCCTCTTGTTTATATTAGGCATATTAAATTAAAAATCACCAAATTAGGAAACTGACAGGGGCCTCCAAACTGACAGCCATTTTGAATCTGTGGTTAACAGGTTACCAGGCGTAAATTGATAAGACAATTTTAACTACACCGACAGAATATTAATAACCATGTCATAAAAATTGCAATGACCAACTTGTACATCAAATAAGTTGGACCATATCAGCCGAACGCCTTCAATTATGATAGAACAGAATGTGCCAAGCTACTTATGTGTTTTGACGGATCGGAGACTTATATCATGTAATGTCTCATATAGGTCTACTTTGTTTGCAAATGATTTTGTATGTGTATTTAGCATTCAAAGAAGTAAGTACAAGTGATAATGTCATACTGCTACTTCTTAGTCTAGATTGGCGTAATCAAGATCGCATATTTCAGTGTGTAACAGACCAGACATTCGAGTGTTTCGGTGATTGTTCTCCATGTAAATCAATGATCAGAATATATTAACAACATCATTCTTCTCAATAATTATTAAAACTTTGATTATGTGCTTCTTCTGTTAAAAAGAAAATAGAAAAAGAAAAATCCTGCATTCTTATCAGGGTTTTGTCCAATTACATATCATACATGCATATACACCATATAATGCTAATCAATCAAGCGTACAATATCAACTGCGAACCAGTCGTGAAATGTAGGAGAACTTGGTAGCTGCCCACAATTTTTAAAGCCACGCCTTGATTCTGCGTTATGTGGTGTCAATGAATCTATTATCAGCATAGTAGTATGGTGTGTATTAAGCGATGATCAAAGAACCGCTGTTTGCATTAAACTCGCACATATCATGAAAAATACACTGAATGTTGCTTGTTGGTTTGTTTCTCTTGCTAGATCTAATTGCTCAATTGTTTTGAGTGTACACATAGTAAACGTCATGTATATAAATCACAGTCTGCACAAAGGCGGGTCATAACATTTCTTGAATGCTCGTAATCATATCCAAAACGCAACTTAATCATACTTATGTTATGGCCGAGGAAACCAGCGAGGACCTCGTCTTAATCCAGGATTGGTTTTTAAAGACAAGGGCGCCAAGCATAAGCTTGGAGTGAAGTCATAAAAAATGAAATTATTTAGAGGTTGAAAGGAGGTTAAAGAATGCCATAGAATGTTGTGATCCACCAAAGCAACAATGACAATATGCCCGTCCCTTTTTATGTTTACTTCCGGTTTTCGGCATGTCTCCTCTTCGAATTCTTAAATCGAACTCCTGTTATGTCAAAGTATTTTTGTTGTCCCCAGGGATTCAAGATAACAAGAGCTGACTGTATTGTAGTACATTTCACAGTACGGATTCTGTGTATTGCAATGTATTGTGTACACGTGTATCGTGACAGCCCTAATTGATAGGCGAGATAATCTGGTGCAAGTTGTGTCTGCGCTTAGCAGGAAATGGGTCATTTACTCAAGATTGCTAGAAGAAATTAATCTAGCGTGAGCAATGGCCTGTGAAGAGATCTGTATGACCTGTGCATTTTGTCAAAGTGACATGGCGATATTTGGATTAAATAGAAGCCAATTAACAGTTTAACACTTAACCTAACAATCAAAAATGCCTGAATATGCCTGCAGCAATGATTAAAGGGTTTTCTTAATTCCGTTTTCTGTGTTATGAATCGGTCTGAACCAACAATTTTCTGATTTCTGTAGCCCTGATGATAATCTAGGCAACCTTGCAACCATTTGGGCAAGAAGATACAAGAAAGATTATATTTTGATAAAAATGATAGTTAAAACCAGCTGAAAACGAGTATAGATCTTCCAATGGCCCAGTGCTAAAAGGGCTTACAGCCTGTTTCTTGCATTAAAATGAAATAGCAAATATTTTGATTATTTGCAAATGCAGATCTTGGATGAGTGATTAAATGTACATGTGTGTGCAACAATATTTGGTAAGTTGTGCAGTAATTTTTGGAGCTGCAATGCTTGCCTCGCGCCATTGATGACTTTTGTAGCGATTCTGTGCAAAATGTTGTGGTAGGAATTATTTGGCCCAATCGATTAGGCTTTTGAGAAAATCTGGAGTTTGAATCCAGCTGATGGTGGTAGACTTACTGTCTAGAATTTTTACCCTCTTGTAGAATCCAACAAGAAGGAAATAGTTGAAGCAGTCACCATTATTGAGGCCCCACCCATGATGGTTGTAGGATGTATTGGCTACATTGAAACCCCGAGAGGGATGCGAGGCTTCAAAACTATCTGGGCTGAACATCTTAGTGAAGAGTGTAGAAGAAGATTCTACAAAAACTGGTATAAATTATAAATCATTTACATTCAATTTGTTGCTTAATTTTCTGTAGCAAGTTAATGCAAGTGTTCAGAGGAATTTGTTTAAAGACTGATTTATTGAGAGTAATGAAGTAAATCCATGTAATGCATCCAAATGAGAAAATTCCGCAAAGAAGGAATGGGACAAATGAATAAGAATTTCACAGTAAAAAAGGAAAAATGTCTAGAAAGAGGAGAACATATGAGAAGATGACTAAATTTAGCATTTAATTTAAAGTCTTTTTAACCCCTTTACCAGTTACCATATTTTAAAGACCATAGTGAAAAGGGTTTTGAAAACATTGTGGCAAAAGGAGAAAATGCTGGTAACCAGCATTTTCTCCTTTTCCCGCTATGTTTTCTACCCGTCAAAGACAAAACAACTGTAATTTGAACAAGGAGTTGATACAAACAAAGACTTAATTAACCCTTTCCCAAACAAGCCCTGGTTTTCACGTGTCTGCAGTACAAGTCTTTTGAAAACACTGTGGGAAAAGGAGAAATTGCTCGTTACGAGCAATTTCTCCTTTTCCCACAGTGTTTTCTGCCTATTTTGAGACCTTTCTGCCATTGTCATCAAATTTAAGATTGTCGTCTGCAAACTCTTTCAATTTGGTCTAGTCCAAAATTTGTCGTTTGGGAAAGGGTTAAGGAAATTAATAGTAAAAATAATAACAAAAGATTACCTACACTGATCATCTGTCTGGTCACAAGTAAAATAAGTAGACAATTTTTTCCTCGGTAATTATTCATTTTAACCCTTAGGCTGCTAATTTTGACTCATGGACCTTTTGCAGACAGTGTAGAACTTGCAGACTCATCTTGGATCTACACTGTCTGATAAGGAGATATTTCCCCAACCCCCAAAACTTAATACCAACAATTTGGTTTTTTACCATCGGCTTAAATGTTCCATGTAAGTTATTTAGTAGGATAAGGGTTAAAGCTTATGTAACCATGATTATACTTGCTTCTCTTCAGTATATAGGATACACCTTCCTCTTGATGGGCTATTGCTTGTCAATGAAGGTGTTTCCATGTCGCTAAGGCTCCTACAGTCTTTAAGGCTGATGAGCAAATGACTCCAAATGTATACAGCTCCTCTCTGCTTCTTGTATTGGTTGCATGATGAGCTAGATGGGTGTACCAGTTGTTATCCGCTCATGTTCAAACATGATGAAATAACTGGTACCTCATCCCTGAAGGTACAGATGCAAGAAGAAGGCATTCACAAAGGCCTCACAGAAGTGGAGTGACCGTGCTGGCCGCAAGGAGATTGAGTCTGACTTCAGGAAGATGAAGAAGTACTGCACAACAATCAGGGCAATTTGTCACACTCAGGTATGTTGATGAGCGTACAAGTAGTGCTTCACTGAAACATGATTTAAAGGTGCCTAGTATAATTTTCCCGTCAAGGAAGTTCAAAACTTGGAAGTTTTACTGAAGAACTTAGTTGATATTTTTCTTCACCCAAACTTCATTGCTTTTTCCTTTAATGCCCCACTTCCGCCAGCTTTTCTGTTATTTAGGTCAAATTCACTAACCATTCTAAGAAGAAAATTCCTAGTCTTTTTCTCAAGAATTTTCTAAAAATGAAAGTTAAGCAACTTAGGTTGGCTAAACCAAATGGTCTTGTCAATCAGAAATTATGTTACTTTCTGAATCTAGAATTAGACTGTAAATGAAATTAATAGTAATTAATAGTTGTTGGTCAATAAGGCCCCATATTTCATGCTTTTCAGTAGTTTATTAGGAATAAATTGTTGGATAAAAAGATTTTGCCTATGATTTTGTGTGTGTGGGGGGAGGGGAAGGGGGGGTTCTAGCAAAAATAAAGTAGAGATGATATATGTACACACACATAATATATATTACATGTATGTAGATTGACTATATATGATGAAGAAATGTTGCTTAAATGTCATGTTATAAGCAACAAGGTCTGTCCAAGAAAATCATGAACATTGCTTATATTACAGGAAAATGACAAGCTTTTGACAAATTCAAAATTGAATATATACCTGTGAAAATATATAAATATCAAGTTTCTTTGATTACAAATAAAAATAACAAGGTATAAACAACACCACACTACCAACATAACATTAAGAAACTTTAGAAAGTAACAAGAACATCACTCCTATTTAAAGTATTGTCCTTTATGAATCGCACACTTTCGCGGCTAACCCATTTCTGGAAAATATAGGCAAACCACTTCTGACCAAGGCTCAAGTTAAAGTTTCTGGAGAATCATATGCCCCAAAGATGCCTCTTTTTCATCTTGGAAATTTAAGAAAACTGTATAATATCTGTCATTACTGAAGATAATTACTTCAAACTCTGACTAGTTGTTTGCTATCAAAAAGGGAGCACATACAACAGGGACAGGTAATTAACATATTTTTTTTTTTTATCACCCACCCCCTCCCCACCTACTGAGTAGAGGGGAGCATAATGGTCTCGCCATGTCTGTATGTCTGTCCATCAATCCATCTGTATGTAGACTTTTTCGTTTCTGCTCTCTAACGCAATAGCTGTTTGACCTGGGACCCTGAAACTTTATACAAGTGTTGTTCGTAACCCAATTCATGACGTACATGTCTAAGTTTTTTTTCTGTTAGTGCCATTCCTAACATCAGAAGAATGGTTGATTATGATGCCTGAATGAAATATTCCATTTAAACTGTTTTTGCATGTATCGACCCATGCTTGCCAGAATTCAAAAATCAGCTGCATTTAGGAATATTTCCAAATTATGCACTCAATGTGTACCTGAGAATATTCAAATATAATTGCAGGTCATTGTCACGATTTTTCATGTCATGTGATACCACAAAAAGATGTTATAACAAAATAAAGTTCATGGTTTTCTGGGACAACCCACATATTCTATTTGTTACAGCTTTACAACACAGTCTCTTCCGTCTTATCTTGAAGCTTGTAGGGCTAAATACACTGCTGCTAACCCCAGGTGTTGAAATATTACTAGAAAACAATAACATCTATGATTTTGAAATAAAACTATCATGTATCGAGTTGCTTGTAGGAAGCAGTTTTTTTTTTTTTTCCTCACAAAATTTTCTATACAGTTAATAAAAGGTATTTGTCTTTCTTTTGTATGTGTGTCCTATATGTGATACAAAAAAATGTTTTTTTGGGTCTGGAATGACTGTACATTAATGAGTTACAATCGTTGCAGACTAAGCAGTTGAAAAAGCGCCAAAAAAAGGCCCACATTATGGAGATTCAGGTGAATGGAGGAACTGTTGCGCAGAAAGTGGAATGGGTCCGCAGGCAGATGGAGAAGCCAGTACCAGTAGAGAAAGTGTTTTCCCAGGATGAGAATATTGATGTCATTGGGGTCACCAAAGGTCGTGGATTCAAAGGTTTGTGATCTTTAGGCAACATATTTTGTAGAAAACACAGTGAACATGTGGATAGTTGCATTGGCAGCCCTGCTGTTATTACAGTACTGTTATGTAAATCAACCAGTCAAAGATTTGTATTGTAAATGGCCAAAAGATTCAGATGGATGATTCGGAGTTCAAGCAATATTTTAAGCATAAGGATAATCCAGATAACTTTGGATTTTTAAGTTCTATTGTAATTTGTTGGGGTTTCATGTTAGAATGCTAAGACAGTTTCATTGATTACCTACTGTATAACTTTAAAGGAGAGTTAGAAAAAACTTTCCTTTGACAATGTGGAAACCTCCAAAGCTGAAATTAAATGACTGAAAAATTTAATTACAGGTGTCACTTCAAGATGGCATTGTAAGAAACTGCCAAGGAAGACACACAAGGGTCTAAGGAAAGTGGCTTGTATTGGAGCTTGGCATCCAAGTCGTGTCCAGTACTCTGTGGCCAGAGCTGGACAGAAAGGCTACCATCATCGTACTGAGATGAATAAAAAGATTTACAGGATCGGAAAGGGCCACCATACCAAGGATGGTAAAGTTGTAAAGAACAACGCTGCCACTGAATATGATCCAACAGATAAGTCCATTACTCCCCTCGGAGGTTTTCCTCATTATGGTGAAGTAAGGAATGACTTCGTCATGATTAAGGGATGCTGTGTGGGTCCCAAGAAGAGAGTCCTAACTCTAAGAAAGGTATGATTGTTTGCTATTTTCAACTCGCTGAGCACAAAGTGCGTAAGGTGAGCATTTGTAATTGTGCTGTGTCTATCATGCGTGCCAACTATTACCTTGTGTGCACTCTGGAGGTCGTTGGATACCCATGAAACTCTTGTCAGAGTATTTGTCTTGATAAAATCTTGGACAGATTCAAATTGGGTCATGTCAGGTCAAAAGGTAGGTTAGTGGGGCCAAATTTTAAAAAAAACTTCATGTGCCCTCTAGAAGCGAAATTTTCAGCACTGTATTCATGAAAAATGATCAGAATGTTTGTCTTGGTAATATCTTTACAAGTTCGAAACTGGGTCACGTAGGATCAATAAGTAGATCACTGAGCCAAACCTGAGAAAAAAATTGTGTACACTCTAGAGGCTACACTTTCAGCCGGATACTCACGAAAAATGGTCAGTCTTTTACTTGATGGTATCTCTGACAAGTTTGAAATTTGGTCACATGGGGTCAAAGAGTGGGTCATGTGGCCAAAGTTTAGAGAAGCCTTTTGTGCACTCTATAGGCCACATTTTCAGCTGGGTATTCGGGAAAATTGGTCAGAATGTTTGTTTTGATGATACGTGGGACACTTTCAAGATTGGGTCATGTCTGGTTAAAAAGTAATTCACCTGGACAAATCTTAGCAAAATCTTTTGCACAGTCTGGAGGCCTCATTTTCTGTCTGATACTCATGAAACATTGTCAGAATGCTTGTCTTGATGATATCTCTGACAAGTTCAAAAATAAGTCAAATTGGTTGAAAGGTTTATCAAAGTCACATGACCATCGAGAAGTGTCATCGCCTTTTGACATCCTCAGAGTCGGTCCTTCTTGAATGTTCATATGTCCAAATTTGATGTGTTTAAAATGTCAAAATGAACACGGCAGGGTTTGACATCATGTCAGAGTTTAACACTGAAAATATGACATCATATTTATATCTTTGAAAGATGAAAAATTAGGTGGTTTATACATGCATGTACGGAAATACCCTTACCCACTCTACTTGGTATGTTGTACAGGTCATTGGTATGTTTGATACCCATGCACTTACCTTAAAAAAAAACTTTTTTGGGGGGGAAAAAAATGTGAATGAGTAAGACATCATTCCACAAGAAATCTGCTTGCAAGTTCAACGTAGACAAGCTTAAAAGGAAAATTCATTCGAGTCTGAGTACTCTACTCTCAATCATGTAAGGATTATGCGTACTAGAAATTTCACACCATTTCCTCAGAATTTAGACATTCTAGTGTGTTTCTGATAGAAGAGATATATTGGTGGACCCACTGCTGCTAATGTTTGAGCAATATCTCCTAATTCCATGAGGTTTTCCTCACAAATCAAGACATTTGTTTTCATTTCCTCAGACTTTGCTCCTTGTAAGTTGTACAAGTTTTTTTATTGGTCAAAACTTGACCGCTGTGGTAATTGTTATATACCGAACCAGTGATGTTAAACCATGGAAAGATCTTCCGGCAGGGAGATCATGATTTTCTGTGATTAAATTCCATGCTGCCTTCCTTCTGACGGTTTGGTTTATTTGCATAATATGTCTTGTTGTCGTACACAGTGAAGAATTTAAGAAAAAAAAGGTCAGTGAATCTAATACTGAGACACTTTGAAGTTGGCTCAGTGAGTATTGGGGTGAATATTTTTCCATGATGTATATAGTAAACGTTTACCACATAGTCATGAGAGTAAACCCACTGCGTCAAATGTTTCAGGGTTTTTTAGCTCACCTGAGCACAACATGCTCAAGGGGAGCTTTTAGGGTCACCCAGTGTCCGTCGTCCGTCGGTCATGCGTCGTCAACAATTCTTTAAACATCAACTCCTCCTAAACCGCTGGGCCAATTTGGACCAAACTTGGCTGGAATGTTCCTTGGGAGGTCCTCTTTAAAAATTGTTCGCAGAATTTGATTCCGTCAAAAACTCTGGTTGCCATGGCAACAAAATGGAATTTTTTAGGAAATTCTTTAAAAATCTTCTTCTCTGAAACCATTGGCCAGATTTTAAAATAATTTCACAGAGATGTTCCTTGGGTGACCCTTTTCAAAAATTGTTCGCGAAATTTTGATCCGTCAAGAAACATGGCTCTGGTGAATGGGGGCTTCTTGCACTATACAGAAATGAAGGAATTCTTAAAAATTCTTCTTCTCTGAAACCGCTGGCCAGATTTTAAAATAATTTCAGAGATGTTCGTTGGGTGACCCTTTTTAAAGATTGTTCGCGAAATTTTGATCCGTCAAGAAACATGGCTCTGGTGAATGGGGGCTTCTTGCACTATACAGAAATGAAGAAATTCTTAAAAATTCTTCTTCTCTGAAACCGCTGGCCAGATTTTAGAATAATTTCACAGAGATGTTCCTTGGGTGACCCTTTTCAAAAATTGTTCGCGAAATTTTGATCCGTCAAGAAACATGGCTCTGGTGAATGGGGGCTACTTGCACTATACAGAAATGAAGAAATTCTTAAGAATTCTTCTTCTCTGAAACTGCTGGTCAGATTTTGAAATGATTTCACAGGGATGTTCTTTGGTTGACCCTTTTGAAAAATTGTTCGTGATATTTTGATCCGTCAAGAAACATGGCTCTGGTGATCAGAAGGAAAAAGTAAAACTTATTCAGGTGAGCGCTTCAGGGCCATTTTGGCCCTCTTGTTTGTTAAACATGGTCATAAGCAGTATCTGGTCATTCCATGCGGTTTTTCTCACAAGCCAAGACATTTACTTTACATTTTCCTCAAACTTTTCTCCTTGACAGTTGTACAACTAGTAGTTTTTAACTTGATGAAAACTTGACCTGTATGATAGTTATATACCAAACCAGTGATGTTAAACCATGGAAAGATCTTCTGGCAGGGAGATCATGATTTTCTGTGATTAAATTCCATGCTGCCTTCCTTCTGACGGTTTGGTTTATTTGCACAAGATATCTTATTTTTGTACACAATGAAGATTTTTTGTTGGCTGAGTGGATCAGTATTGGATATTCCATAAGCTGGAAGTGTTTATTGTTGCGTTTAAGATTGGCCTATCACGGGATAACGAAATTTTTATTTTCATTATCTGACACGGTTACTACAAATAGCACATTGTGACTGCCTATATACCCCATGTAGTAAGACTAGGTGTGCAACAAAATCGGAAAAAATTGGACCCCCGTCCCCTTTCAGAGATAACATTTTCGAAGGTCTGGGCACACAAGAAAAATCATTTGTGAACTTATCTGCACTAGTAACTAGGTTTATGAAAAAAATGAAATTATGAATATGACTTTTTATTATTAATGTTGGAAAAATTATTACATTGAGGTTAAATTTCCTCAGTGTTATTAACTCGATATAGTAACTAAAATTTTAGACTCTTCCAATTCATATTTATTTGCAGATTATAAATTAAATGTGGCTCAAGTGATGAATTTGTCTTTGAAGGCTAGAAAATGTTGAAAAGTAGAAAATGCAAGTTGCTAGCATTTTCCTTTTTTCTGCAGTGTTTTCCAAAATTTTATTTTTAGCTCACCTTAGCACAACGTGCTAAAGGTGAGCTATTGTGATCGCCCTATGTCCGTCGTCCGTCAACAATTTCTTTAAACATCTTCTCCTAAACCACCGGGCCAATCTTGATGAAACTTGGCAGGGATGTTCCTTGGGTGAAGCTCTACCAAAATTGTTCAAAGAATTGAATTCCACCCACAACTCTGGTTGCCATGGCAACAAAAAGGAAAAAAAAGCAAAATCTTTGAAAATCTTCTTCTCTGAAACTAGAAGGCGCAGAGCTTTGATATTTGGTATGTAGCATCTCCTAGTGGACCTCTACCAAGTTTGTTCATTTGATGTCCCTGGGGTCAAAACTGGCCCCGCCCTGGGGGTCACAAGTTTCAGCATAGTCATAAAGAAGGAAAACTTTAAAAATCTTCTTCTCTAAAACTTGAAGGCGTAGAGCTTTGATATTTGGCATGTAGCATCTCCTAGTGGACCTCTACCAAGTTTGTTCATATGATGCCCCTGGGATCAAAACTGGCCCCGCCCCGGGGGTCACAATTTCCAACATAGGAACAAAGAAGGAAAACTTTAAAAATCTTCTTCTCTAAAACTTGATGGCGTAGAGCTTTGATATTTGGCATGTAGCATCTCCTAGTGGACCTCTACCAAGTTTGTTCATATGATGCCCCTGGGATCAAAACTGGCCCCGCCCCGGGGGTCACAATTTCCAACATAGGAACAAAGAAGGAAAACTTTAAAAATCTTCTTCTCTAAAACTAGAAGGCATAGAGCTTTGATATTTGGCATGAAGCATCTCCTAGTGGACCTCTACCAAGTTTGTTCATATGATGCCCTTGGGGTCAAAACTGGCCCTGCCCAGGGGGTCACAAGTTCGAACATAGGAACAAAGAGGGGAAACTTTAAAAATCATCTTCTCTGAAACTTGAAGGCGTAGAGCTTTGAAATTTGTTATGTAGCATTGCCTGGTGGACCTCTACCAAGTTTGTTCATATGATGCCCCTGGGGTCAAAACTGGCCCCACCCCGGGGGTCACAAGTTTGAGCATAGTAACAAAGAAGGAGAACTTTAAAAATCTTCTTCTCTGAAACTTGAAGGAGTGGAGGTTTGATATTTGGCATGTAGCATCTCCTAGTGGACCTCTACCAAGTTTGTTCATATGATGCCCCTGGGGTCAAAACTGGCCCCGCCCCAGGGGTCACAATTTCCAACATAGGAACAAAGAAGGAAAACTTTAAAAATCTTCTCCTCTAAAACTAGAAGGCATAGAGCTTTGATATTTGACATGAAGCATCTCCTAGTGGACCTCTACCAAATTTGTTCATATGATGCCCTTGGGGTCAAAACTGGCCCTGCCCCGGAGGTCACAAGTTCGAACATAGGAACAAAGAGGGGAAACTTTAAAAATCATCTTCTCTGAAACTGGAAGGCGTAGAGCTTTGATATTTGCTATGTAGCATTGCCTGGTGGACCTCTACCAAGTTTGTTCATATGATGCCCCTGGGGTCAAAACTGGCCCCGCCCCAAGGGTCACAAGTTTAAGCATAGTAACAAAGAAGGAAAACTTTCAAAATCTTCTCTGAAACTTGAAGGCGTAGAGCTTTGATATTTGGCATGTAGCATCTCCTAGTGGACCTCTACCAAGTTTGTTCATATGATGCCCCTGGGGTCAAAACTGGCCCCACCCCGGGGGTCACAAGTTCGAACATAGGAACAAAGAAGGAAAACTTTAAAAATCATCTTCTCTAAAACTAGAAGGCATAGAGCTTTGATATTTGGCATGAAGCATCTCCTAATGGACCTCTACCAAATTTGTTCATATGATGCCCTTGGGGTCAAAACTGGCCCTGCCCCGAGGGTCACAAGTTTGAACATAGGAACAAAGAGGGGAAACTTTAAAAATCATCTTCTCTGAAACTAGAAGGCGTAGAGCTTTGATATTTGGTATGTAGCATCGCCTAGTGGACCTCTACCAAGTTTGTTCATATGATGCCCCTGGGGTCAAAACTGGCCCCGCCCCGGGGGTCACAATTTCCAACATAGTAACAAAGATGGAAACTTTAAAAATCTTCTTCTCTGAAACAGGAAGGCATGGAGCTTTGATATTTGGTATGTAGCATCTAATAGTGGATCTATACTAAGTTTGTGCATATGATGCCCTTGGGGCAAAAGTTGGCCCCGCCCCGGGGGTCACAAGTTCGAACATAGGAACAGAGAAGGAAAACTTTAAGAATCATCTTATCTGAAACTGGAAGGCGTAGAGCTTTGATATTTGGTATGTAGCATCGCCTAGTAGACCTCTACTAAGTTTGTTCATATGATGCCCTTGGGCTGAAAATTGGCCCTGCCACGGGGGTCACAAGTTCAAACATAGGAACAAACAAGGAGAACTTTAATTTTTTTTTTTTTTTCTCTTAAATGGGGAGGCATAGAGCTTTGATATTTGGTATGTAGCATCTCCTAGTGGACTTCTACCAAGTTTGTTCCAAGGATGCTGCTTGGGTCAAAACTGGCCCAGCCCCTGGGGTCACAAGTTCAAACATAGGAACAAAGAAGGAAAATTTTAAAATTCTTCTTTTCTGAAACCGAAAGGTGTGGAGCTTTGATATTTGGTATGTTGCATCTCAGAGTGGACCTCTACCAAGTTTGTTCATATGATGCCCCTGGGTCAAAACTGGCCCCGCCCCGGGGGTCACAAGTTCGAAGATAGGAACAAAGAAGGAAAACTTTAAATTTCTTTTTCTCTTAAATGGGAAGGTGTAGAGCTTTGATATTTGGTATGTAGCATTTCCTAGTGGACCTCTACCAAGTTTGTTCATATGATGCCCCTGGGTCAAAACTGGCCCAGCCCCGGGGGTCACAAGTTCAAACATAGGAACAAAGAAGGAAAACTTTAAAATTCTTTTTAAAACTGGAAGGCGTAGAGCTTTGATATTTGGTATGTAGTGATTCTCTTCTAACTTTGTTTGCCCATCTAAGCACAACAAGTTCATTGAGTTCAAAATTTGGTCATCTTGGGTCATTATCTAGGTCACTAGGTCAAATTAAAGAAATACCTTGTTGGCACTCTCGAGGCCACATTATTTGCTCAATTGCCTTGAAAATTATTTAGAAAGTTTGTCTTTATAAAGTCTCACATAAGATTAATTTGGGTCAACTTAGGTCATAAACTAGTTCACTGGGTCAAATTAAAGAAATACCTTGTTTGCACTCTGGAGTACACATTTATTGCTCAAATGACCTGAAATTTGGCCAGAATGTTTGTCTTGATGAAATACCAGATGAGTTTGGATTTGGGTCACCTGGAACCATAAACTAGGTCACTAGGTCAAAATAAAGAAATACCTTGTGGGCACTCTAGAGGTCACATTATTTGCTTAATTGCCTTGAAAATTGGTCAGAATATTTGTCTTTGTAAAATCTCACATGAGTCTGAATTTGGGTCAACTGGGGTCATAAACTAGTTCACTTGGTCAAATTAAAGAAATAGCTAGTGGGCACTCTAGAGGCCACATTTATTATTCATTTGATTTGAAAATTGATTAAAATGTTTCTTTTGATATAGTCAGTGACCAGTTCAAATTTGGGTCACCTGGGGTCATAATCTAGGTCACTAGGTCAAATTAAAGAAATATCTTTAGGGCACTCGAGGCCACATTTTTAGCTCAATTGACTTGAAAATTGGTCAGAATGTTTGTCTTCATGAAATATGAGTTTGAAATTGGGTCACCTGCGGTCAAAAACTAGGTCACATGGTCAAATAAAAGGAAAACCTTTAAGGCACTCTACTAAGGTGAGCGACCCAGGGCCATCATGGCCCTCTTGTTTTTTTCATCAGGTTTGTTTAAATTTGGGACATTTTTTGTCAAGGGTTAGGTTGTACATTTAGATACAGGTAAACTGATTGTCCATCTTAACCCTTTACCGTACAATGCCGCCTTTTGACGCCCCTGGGAAAGAAGCCTATTGAAAACATTGTGGGAAAAAGGAGAAAATGCTGGTAACCAGCATTTTCTCCTTTTCCCACAATGTTTTCTACCCAATCTAAGAGAAGTTGCACCATTTGAGCCACATCGAAATTGTCGTCTGCAAATGCTTTCAGTTTGGACTAGTCTAAAATTTTGTCGTCTGGTAAAGGGTTAAGTAACTTGTGGGAATTGGTTTTGTTGTGCAAGAAATAAATCTGTATGATATTTGGTCCGCTTGATTTTAATGATTTTGAGTGAACAATAGTGTGAATCTCTGAATAATATTGTACTCCATCCCTTTCAAGTATGAAAAACCATTACTTGAAATTTTTATAATAAACAACATGTAAAATTGAACTAAACCTATGATGTGAAACCATGAAAGATCTTCTGGCACGGGGATCATGATAAGACTGTGATTAGATTCCATGTTGCCTTCCTTCTGATGGTTTTTTCGTGTTTTTGCAGATCATGTTTTTTGTACAGGTGAAAATAAGAATAAGGGACCTGGGAACTTGTAACAGGTACAAAGATCAATACAGACCATTGCTTTTGGAAAGTTACTGTCAGGAGTGATACTTGCTGTTACCTGTATGAACCACATGTCTGATGTTTGACAAACCTGAAAGGAACAGTCCATCCCATCGGAGTACTCCACTCCGTATCAGGCTAGATTCATGCACAATGGAAATTTAATACTGTTTCTTCAGAAACTGGACAGTCTACTATCTGTTTGATAGAAAATATAATTGCTAATCCATGAGGTTTTCCTCCCATATCAAGACAATTATTTTCGTTTTCCTTAAACATTTCTGCTTGTCAGTTGTTCTTGTTAACTTTGTCAAAATTAGACATGTATGGTAATTAGTTATATACCAAACCAATGATGTGAAACCATGGAAAGATCTTCCGGCAGGGAGATCATGATAATTGTGTGATTAAATTCCGTGCTGCCTTCCTTCTGATGGTTTGGTTTGCAAAATTATACTAGTAAATTAAGCACCATGCACAGTTTGGTCAATACACATACAGGTAAATCTTGATACACAGATGTCCCAAAATTTGAATTCAATGTATTGCGACTGCATCAGAGATTGACATAAAACTCGGGATGCAAATAAATCGGGTATGGCCCTTTTAAGTATCAGAAGTTGTCAGTATCAAGACGGACTGCTTTTTCCGTGCACTATTACCTGGGTCCGTATTCACCAATCATTCTTATGAACGTTCTTAGACTTACTCCTCAAGATTTTATAAATTTGAAAGTAACACAACTTGCGATTGGCTAAACCATTTCCAATTGGCTAAACCAAATGGTTTAAACCAAATGGTTTAGCCAGTCATAAGTTGTGTTGCTTCCAAATTTATAAAATTGTGAAAAAACAAATTTTCTTAAGAATGGTTGGTGAATATGGACCCTGATCTGCAATGTCCACTAAAACATCAACAAGAGAGAGAGATGTTTGTTAGGTATGCTGGAAAGTTGTTTGTCTGTTTCAGTCCCTACTGCCTTCTCACAAGAAGAAGCAAATGGAGAAGATAACCTTGAAGTTTATCGACACCTCCAGCAAGTTTGGACATGGACGCTTCCAGACCATTGAGGAGAAGAAAAACTTTATGGTAAAGAGAATGAATCTTTCTTTTTTTTTCTTTATTTGTGTATGTGCTGCACAGTGCAATTTACAAACCAGCTTAAAGCATTGTTGCCAGCCCGAGTGGATATTTTCTTCCAGCAAATCTCTTTTGAAAACATTGTGTCAAAAGGAGGAATTGCTCATTACAAGTAATTTTTCATTTTCACAACAAAGCTTCCAAATGCATTTTTGTATAAAAGCCTAATTTATGCTAATTATCCATATTTTTGTATTTGTGGGCTGCAAATCTGTTTCAGATGATTAGGATTGTTAACCCTACACCATACAATCCCGACTTATAACGACCCTGATAATGAAGGCTTTTGAAAACATTGTGGGAAAAGAAGAAAAAACTAATAGCCGGCATTTTTTCTTACTCCCACAATTGTTTTCTACTCTTCCAAGATCAAATTTCAATTTTTTGAGTTGCATTTATTTTGTTGTCTGCAAATGCTTTAGGACAAGTCAAACACCTTTTTGTTTGGTTAAGAGTTAAAGTAATGGTAGTCAGCTGTTGTCTTTCTAAGGAAGTGGGAGATAGCATCACTAGTCTGCCAGTATCCACAGGATGATGTGTCAGGATCCAGATTATGCATAGCAAAAGTGAATGAATGGGCTACTATTTTCATCTAACTGATGTTCATATGGCATGATGTGTATGAAAGTATATCAGATAGTGCCGAAAAATGGTGTTTCTGCATAAGTGTGATAAAAATTAAATGTACTCTCCACTTGCTTTCTCTCTCACTGAAAGTTTTGTCTCAGAAACAGCTCATTATCAGCAAGAGCAAAAATTGTTGCCAATAGTTATGTTTTTTTCACAATAATTAGGAAATTTTTACTTGAAATTTTATGAAATCAGTAATCACCTTTCTCTGTTTGTACTGTATTCTTGAACAAATGTGAGAGTATGGTTTTTCTACCTGGTGTTGCACGCTAAGAAAGTGTGAGTGTGTTTGAGAGAGAGCATATATGTGTTCTGAACTATGTATACGAAAGCATTTTGTGGTGTATTCGAAAGTAACTGTTCTATGATACAGAATGATCTGTCAACCCCTGGAGTCAAGAATATGCAAAATGGACTTAACTTGTTTCGAAGAACAAAACTTTTTTGGACGCAAAATGTCTAAAAGAATTGGACTGAAGTTCCAAGATCAGATGTCAAATGCCACATAAGCTACAATGTCTGCAAAATTAACTTCATGTTGCGCTATGAGCTGTAATAATGACAAAGAAAATTTAATTAATACATTGTGAATATTTTCAGGGTCCTCTAAAGAAAGACTCCAAACCAGAAGTACAAGCCTGAATGGGTCGTTTAAACTGTCCAATCTTGTCCAAATAAAAAAGTAAATTCAATTATTAATTGTCTGCCTTGTTACCTCACCAAAACAAATTGAAATTAGTGGCTGTCCATCAGTCCAGCCATACTTGTGAATAGAAAGCAACTGAAATCAGAAGACAGTATTCCTTACTTGAAATATTCAGCTCTTGCTGATGGTGTAAATGGTAGCGTACAGGACTTTTGATCAGATGTCATCGGTCCTAAACATTTTGGTAGTTTTCTTTCCAAGAATTGATGATAGTCATTGCATCTCGATTCATTCCGCCGAGCCCGGTAGCAGTCCACAGTCTATTGCGAACAGGACTTGGGACCAGGAGCTTGCTGGTTTGAATCCCCAGCTCGGCAAATTTCTTTATAACGATTCAGATTGATGATAGTCATTGCGACATGATTGATTCTTCGCTTACTGCTGATCATTGTGTCGACGATGGTTTTGTGGGAATGCTGCCAGTGGCTTTGGAGAATACTTGTAAGAGGAATTCGAGGAAAATACGTGGATGTGCTGACCGGTAAACACCCTATAAACAAAGAATGTTCATCTCCCAGAGTTACATTTAAAACAAAGCTTGATGTTTACAGTGCGGAATTAGTTGATTGCTTGGTATGATTGAGATTGGCAATATTTACATCACTCGTACCGTGATACTTTCTCACTTCGATATTTATACCCCCCCACAACGAAGTGGAGGGGGGTATACTGGAATAGCCATGGCTGTCCGTCCGTCCGTCTGTAGACAATTTTGTCCGGAGCTTTTTTCTTAGTTTTTAGCTCTACTGGCTGAAAGCCAGCAGAGCTTATGTCATGGCGGGGTTTCCGTCGTCCGTCTGTCTGTCCGTCCGTCTGTCCGTCCGTTAGTCTTTTTCTTGTTTACGCGATAAAGTCTGCATTTGTTGCCGGATTTTCATGAAACTTGCACAGTTTGTTTATCTCATCAATAGCTTCAACCCTATTGAATTTGAAAAAAATCCCACAAACAGTGTGGGAAAAGTAGCCATTTCAAGTTGAAAATTTCCAGTTCTTGTTTACGCGATAAAGTCTGCAAATAACTTCAGATTTTCGTGAAACTTGCACAGTTTGTTTATTTCATCAATAGCTTCAACCCTATCGACTTTGAAAAAAATCCAACAAATAGTATGGGAAAAGTAGCCATTTAAAGTTGAAAATTTAAATTTTCTGTTCTTGTTTACGCAATAAAGCCTGTATTTCTGGTCAGATTTTCATGAAAATCACACAGTTTGTTTATCTCATCAGTAGCTTCAACCCTATTGATTTTGAAAAAAAAATCGAAGAAACAATGTGGGAAAAGTATCCATTTCATGTTGAAAATTTCCAATTCTTGTTTACATGATAAAGTCTGCATTTGTAATCAGATTTTTGTGAAATTCACCCAGTTGTTTTGTCTCATCAACAGCTTGAATCCTATTGATTTTGAAAAAAAATCCAAGAAACAATGTGGGAAAAGTAGCCATTTTTTTTTTTGTTGAAAATTTACATTTCCTGTTTAAGGGATTAAGCTTGTAGTTTGGGTTGGATTTTGGTCCCTGCCAGTAGAGCATATTCAGGCCCTTCAGGGCCTTCTAGTTCAAGTACTGCACTGAAATTTCACACAATGTTTGGGTACATATGAAATTGTGCATGTGCAATTTTCACGACCTTGCTGCCATTGGTTGCCGAATTATCTCCCCTTAAGCTTGTTGCCCTTTGTAAATTTTAAGTATGGATTTTTGTCCAGGGCATAACTTCCAAAGTATAGAAGCTAGGCACTTCAAACTTCACACAAAGATCACATTAAGGAGAAGTGCAGTGTACAAGAACAGTAACTCTATTTCATTTATTTTTCGAGTTACTGCCCTTTGTAAAGTTTAACTTGGGATTTTTGTCCAGGGCATAACTTCCAAAGTATACAAGCTTATGACTTCAGACACAGATAGATCACTATAAGGCGAAGTGCAGTGTACAAGAACCATAACTCTATTCCATTTATTTTTCGAGTTATTGCCCTTTGTAAGTTTTAACTTTGGATATTTGTCCGGAGCATAATTTCTGAATCATTTAAGCTAGTGACATCAAACTTCATATACAGATAGACCACATTAATGAGAAGCGCAGTTTACAAGTACCGTAACTCTTTTCCCACTTTCTTTTCAACTCTTATTTCTTTACGAAACCATTCTGCATTCTGTGACAAAGACCTGTTTTGTGACAAGGAGCTGGTGGGGGGTATGATCACTTTTAGTGATAGCTCTAGTTTCGTCAGATACAAAAGAACAAATAGCATTAGCGTATATATTTGAGCCATGCTCTGGCAAAAATGGGCTTAATGCATCTCTGATGCCTCGTACCAAGCAAGTCGTCACATTATCATGATTGCAAAAAATTCATTTTGTCTAACAATCGACTCTTGTCTTGTGGTAGGCTGGTCCTTTGACAGGCAGAAAATTGACCAGTAGCAAAAAGTACTGACCCAGGTCAGCCTGCTTAGGCTTACCTGAATCGATACTTTTTGCAGATGCATTAAGGTCCCCCTTTTTACAGAGCATGGCTCATATATACATAGATTGTGAAGTAAGTTGAAATCACTTCATAATGCTTTCTGGCACCGAACTTGTACTTGTGCCGTGGTGTGGATAGATCCCGATGTTGCCCCCGCGCACCACATTATCTGAGCCCGAAACCCCTGTTGTGACGGTCGAGCTTGTGTTTCTCAAAAATATCGTATATACTCCCTTTATAGGCGAGCTGTTAAGAATTCATTTTAATCTTTACCCAACCATCCCGACTTTCAACGACCTTGAGGATGAAGCCTTTCAAAACATTGTTGGAAAAAGAAAATGCTTTCAATTTGGACAAGTTTTTGTCGTTTGGTAAATGGTTAAGGGGTAAAAATGACCATGCATTCATTAGATATTCTTCTCTAGTGGTTTCGCTAGCCAAGCCTAACAATACGCTAAATGTAATGGAAACAAGCTACCCTTTGTTGACTGAACACCATATTACTTGCAAAAGAGGAATTGGACACAGATCTGTGTGGTGAGACAAAAAGCCAGATCTTGAATTTTCCAGAAATACTTGTTTTTTCTGGGTTTCGATCGTGCAGTTGGTAGTCCAATTACATGTATAGTGCATTCCTGTCCACTAAAGTTTCACTTTCTATGCTGCCGTTTATTACCGAACTACAAATATCAAGATTTATTCTCGTAACTCTTAACCAGACTACAGAATTCTAAAATTGTCCATTTTGAAAGTATTTGCAGACGAAAATTAAAACGTGACACAAATTACGGAATTCGCCTGTGATAGGGCTGAAAACATTTTCTACTTAAAATTTTATGAAATCGGTAATCACCTTTCTCTGTTTGTACTGTATTCTTGAACAAATATGAGAGTGTGGTTTTTCTACCAGTTGTTCCACGCTCAGACAGTTTGAGTGTGTTTGAGAGAGAGCATATATGTGTTCTAAACTATGTATACGAAAGCATTTTGTGGTGTATTCGAAAGTAACTGTTCTATGATACAGAATGATCTGTCAACCCCTGGAGTCAAGAATATGCAAAATGGACTTAACTTGTTTCGAAGAACAAAACTTTTTTGGACGCAAAATGTCTAAAAGAATTGGACTGAAGTTTGGAAAGAAAATGGTGATTAGCAGCAGATAATAGTCGTAACTCTTAGGATTGTTCAAATCCCTTGTATTGACGACCTGTTGCATTGATTTATTGTATGGTGTTGAACGGCGTTTTCAACACTTCAATTATATAGTTTACACATATTTTATTGCCATACACATGTACATGTTTACAAAAACAGTACATAAACAAAATTTCCAGTACATGGAATGACACATGTACATTGGCAAAGGGGTCTGGCCACAAGTTCTCAACTTCAATTATATCGCGGCGGTCAGTGTACTATCCATGCTTTCATGGGTTTTCTGTTGCCAGTAGTTCGCACAATATTCTTCCCAAACCACTGGCTGCTTTTCCATATTACCAGTGGTGAGGGGAATGAATCGTATTGCAATGACTACCAGCAATTTTCGGAAAGAAATTGGCCCAGCTGGGGATTCGAGCCAGCGACTCTACGTTCTCAAGTCATCAGCGCTACCGGGGCTCGGCCCGGGGGAAGATGGGATTTTGAAAGCAATGTGGTAAACAAATAATGCTGGTAACCAGCGTTTCCTTTCTTTCGCAGATTCCTTTCTACTCTTTCATAGACCAATCGCATCACTCGCCACATTTGTCATCTGCAGTAACTGCTTCCAGTTTGGGTGAGTCTAAAACTTTGTAGTGCAGTAAAGAGTTAACATTTAAGATCAGGCTGCAATTCCAATGGAGTAATCTATACCTACACATTTGAATTCATTAACGTTATGGTAGAAGGTAAAGGACGATCACTCGAGGTTGGAGAACACAGTTTGCATATACAGAGTCACTGGCCTTCGGGAAAAGGCGTACGTCCTCTAACTTTTTCATGGGGCGGCCGTGAAAAACCATTCTGGTAATGTATGAATTATCTGTTTTAATGAATACTAGTGAAAATATAGGGAAAAGAACAAACATTTCTCCGTTTGCAACAATGTTGGTAGAAGAGAACTGCTGCAATACAAGTGTGGAAAAGTCGATAGCGGTTATTAACGGAAAAAATAACCTCCAAATCTGATTAGACAGCATTACTGAACAACTGACTGAATCATGAGGTAGGCCGGTCCTTTGACATGCAGAAAATTGGCCAATAGCGAAAAGTTTCGGCCCAGGTCAGCCTGCGGGGACTGCGCAGGCTGACCTTGGTCGATAATTTTCGCAGATGCATTAAGCCCCCTTTTTACAGAGCATGACTCATGTATTTGTATGTGGACCAGAATACAAAGAATGTGCAGTCTGATCATAGATCTACATTTGTTGATATTTTGCAAGACGATGACAAAAGCAGCACTTTTGCCAATAGGTACAGAGCCTGATATTCATTTCATTTAATTGTAAATAGCTGTCTAAAGTATAACCCACAGAACATGCAGTCTGATCTTGAATCTACACTGTCCGATAATGTAATGTCTTTCTTTCCCCCCTCCCCCCCCCCCCCCCCCCACAAAAAAAAAAAAAAATAAAAAAATACCTTTGAAATAGCAAAATTTTGGTTTTTACTATAGGCTTGAAAGCTTCATTTCACTTATATAGCGGGTGAAGGGTTAACTCTTTCAGTGCCTAATGTATAATAACCCAACCTCTGTCAACAGCTGAAAGCACAATCCGCTAAAACTCTGAAAGATCTTTGTCAAGGAGGCTTGACTAAACAAGCGGACGGTATAGATCCAAGATCAGACTGCACAATCTATGCAGTCTGATCTTGATCTATGCCGTCCGCAAAAGCTTCTGGTTTCGCCTTTGGCGCTGAAAGGGTAAACAGCTATTTGTATTCTCTTTGTAGAGTGTTATTTACTTGCATGTGCGGTTGGGATTTCACACATTCTGAGTAAATTATCGAAGATTCATGAAGAATCTGACGTAATGTTTTGAGCATGTCTTCGAAAACATTGGTACGAATAGAAATAATTCCCAATATGGCAAAAACTTTGAGTTTTGAAACTGAAAGTTTGGAGAGAAAGAGAGAAGAGGGCCTTATGTGGCTGTGTGGTGAATGGTTTTCTCAACAGAAAAGAATATTTGAATTATTATCTGTGAAAAGGGAGCTTAATGCATCTGCAACAAGAAGTATCGACCCAGGTCAGCCTGCGTAGTTTGCACATGCCGACATGGGTCGAAACTTTTTGCTATCTGTCAATATTCTGCATATCAAAGGACCAGTGTGCCTCATGATTCAGTCGGTTTTGATAAATACAAAATAGGGTTTTTTTAATCCATAATTATGTGATGACTTGCTTGGTATCATGCATTACGGAGATGCATTAAAGCCCCTTTAGCCAGAGAATGGTTCGTATTATTTTACACAGGTAACGTGTTGGTGAGTATGTGCCTTCAATTAAAGCCCTTTTCCATCAACAAATGTAGGATGTGAAGGAAGTAGGTCTAAATTCGCATCCGATTAACCATACGAAGGTTCCTCTGATTAGACAAAGAAATACATAATAAAATGAGCCATTCTCTGGCAAAAGGGAATTTAATGCATAGCCGTAATGCATAATACCAAGCAAGCCGTATCATACTCATGGATCCATAATAGCCGCTATTTTTAACAACCGACTTAATCATGAGGCAGAATAGTCCTTGGGCGTACAGAAAATTGACAAATAGCGAAAAGCTTCGGCCCAGCTCAGCCTGACTTGGGTCGGTACTTTTCGCAAATGCATAAAGCCCCCTTTTCACAGAGCATGGCTCAATCATATTGCGACGGAGCGAAAAATTGCTCTTTGCGAACGACGTCTTGTTCGTTATCGCTAAAAAGAGTTCATTAAGAAAAAGTAAAGGTTATGGGTGATTACTACCCAATTTTCAAAAAAAAAAGATTTTGAGCCAGAAAGATCATCGTAGTGTAGATTATAGTAATTATTATTTCAATAGCCCTGTCATAAACTTTTATACGAAGAGAAGTAATTTTTATGTTATGACATTCTTTTTCTGCCGTGAACGAAAACAAAATTGAATACTGTCATATCCAAGTGGAATGTACTCTTACCTGTCTGCGAGACTATTTCGGTGTTTTCAGATTTATTGATGTTTACAAGCGTTGTATAGACGTGACTTACCATCGGCGAAAAATAATTTTGAAGACTACTCTATATTTAGACCTGAAGGTAAGGTGATTTATTATTTCATACTTGCTGTGTTCAGTAGGTTATCTGATCTTTTGTCATACATATACTATTTTTAAAGGTCCAGTAGCGGCCAAACAATGCAGGCTTTTAAAAGACATTCATATTTATATCACACCATTTAAGCGTATAGAAGGTATCGTGAAAATGAGAATCTGTTATTGCACGGTCGGTCCAAGTGTTAGTCGCTGGCAGAAAACATAATTTTAAAACCATAAAAAAAAAGTAAACAAAAGATAGAAGCGACTTTGCAACTTTTTATAGAGTGTTAAGTTCATTTTTCTGCGGGTGAATAACATCTGGACCGACTGTACAATAACAGATTGTCATCTTCACAATAACTTCCAATGGAATTATTAAAATTTAAACATTTTAACACCCTAGTTGTTTACTTTTGCCTGCTACTGGGTCTTTAACGCGTTATTCAATAATGTTGAGTTGTAACAGCCTCGATTTAGAAAGCGTTTGAAAACGATTGGAAAACGAGAAAATGCTGAAAAACTGCATTTCCTCCTGTACCCATACCATTTCCTAAACTTTCACTGACAAGTCCTGTCATTTGAGCCTCTTTCAATTGTCGGCTGCAAATGCTTTCCATTTGGACTAGCTTATTTTTTGTTTTCCGTCTGGTTAATCTGTCGTCAAATTAATCTGTTTCTCAGCGTCACATTTTCTATCAGGTTTCTCTCTCTTTCTCTCTCTCTTAAAAACCGAAGGGTATTTTACCTGATTTAATTATTGAAAAGTAGGGGGAAATATCTCTGAATGGACAACAATTAATACACACTCCCTAAAATCTACGATGAATATTTAACTATTGACTTTAAGGATTTGTTATACTGTTTAAATAGGCACTGGAGAGTGATTTTATCGTAAGCTATAATGGTGTGGCACAGTAAACAGTAATTTATTGTGGGGCTAAAATTTACACAATATATCCATACGTTTTAAACCTAGGGCTGCTAAGCGCGACTCAAGAGCCTTTTGCGGACAGTGTAGATCAAGATCAGACTGCACATAACGCGCAGTCTGATCTTGGACCTACACTGTCCGACAAGGTGATATTTTCGCAAAATACGCAATATTTGGATTTCTGCTATTGGCTTGAAAAGTATAATTTAACTTATTTAACAGGTTAAAGGTTAATACAGCACTAGGCACACTATCTCATTCCTCTGTAGCACTCAGTTATCATGTGCTTTATCTTCGATAGCTTTTCAATTATATTTTATAAGCTTTTTGTTTAGCAATAATTTTTTAATGATGTCTTTCATATAGGCGTAGGAAGGCTTGCAGTATGGGCGCCGAGTTTGTTTTAATCCTTTATTACATGACAAAATTTTGGACTTGTCCAAGTTAAAAGCATTTACACAGGCGAGAAGAGGGGAAAAAATGTTTTTCGAATTGTCTGTGAAAGGATATAAAGCATTGTCGGAAAAGGAGAATGCTGGTTACCGGCATGCATTTTCTCATTTTCTCACAGTGTTTTCAAAAGTATTTTTAACTACCGTCGTTAAAGCCCGGGGTTGGTGGGTAAAGGGTTAAGACATCTTTTCACGTCCGAAAAAAAAAAACATATTTTAGTGAATCAGAAGGAACCATTAGACATACATTTCCGGAGAAATAAGGGGCAAAAGTTCAGCTTCGTCGAGGGAGGAGAAGCGGGGGGTCAGAAGTAGTGTTTTTCACTACATTTTCAAAGACCTATAAAATTAATAAATTATCGATGCGACAACTGATAATTTCAACTCACAGGGAAACAAGCATTGGAAGATGAGGTTTTTCAATTATTAAACAGTATAATATCGATACTTAGAATGCAAAGGATAAGCTAAAATACTTTTTACTGCACATCCTAGATCAAGATCAGACTTCGAAATAGTACTAACTATTCTATGATCGTCAATGTCCAATATACTTAGGTTATCTGCTCCTTTTCGGCCAATAATATTATCTTTACGTCAACTTGAGGCACAGGGGCAAGGGCACCTATCCGTGTGTTTCTGGAGTTTATTTACCAGTAGTTCGCACAACAATCTTTTCAAGCGAAAAGCCACCTACCTAAATACACAAAGTCTAGACAATGTTCATAGGTAAGAGAGGAAATAACCCACTCGTCACAACTCGGCCGATTCCGTACCTACATCTAACCTCGTCTGTATTAGGGAGGCTTCCATTTTGAACTACCTATCACATGATCTTAAACATGGCGGCGCCCCTGTAGATCGCTTAGCAACGACATGAACAACTACTGAGAAGTTATTCACTTCTATCGATCTGTCGATGAAAGCTCCTAACGGAATTGATAAACCACGCTAAAACTTGAATGTACAAACTGTTTGCCGGCTCAAATACTCTTAGAAAGATAACGATAGAAAATTTACTCATGCGTTCTTTCTAAAGAGGAGCCTTACAATTTCAATAACGGTAAAGCGGTGTGCTTCCGGAGATGTGCGAAATGTACCGTGTAGGTGCATATCAAGCTACGTGACACAGCCGAGGGATTTGATCACTGGATCACCCGAGGTATGCCGAATGGAAATAACCCTGTCGCAATGACCTTCATTAATGCCTGGAAAGAGTTTTGATTTGACCAAGCTGATAATGAAACCAGCAACCTCTAGGCTTCAAGCCATGTACGTTATTGACTGAGCTGCCTCGCTTGGTGAGGCTAGATTCAAACTCACGACCCGTGGATTATTAACACTTGCGCTACCTCTGCACGTCGGCAAAAAAGCTTTGTATATTGCAACAGGTTTAGTTTTTTTTTCTCACCGACGGGAAAAAATCCATTTCGTCTACTTCACCCTTAATTCAAAGTGCTAAACAAATAAAATTATTTTTTTTACAGGAAAACAGACCAATGCATGACAAGTAAAAGGAAGTTTACATGTATACCAGAACTTATATTAAAATAGGGTACAGCGTAGATCAAAGACCAGACTTGATTGATTGATTGACTGATTGAATAGTGTTTTACATCGCTTTCAACATTATTTTAGTCATATCACGGCGACAGCTCACATATTAATGTATTTCCTGGATTCCGAAAGTACTAGACTGGGCTCTGAGGTGTCTTACCTAATGACACTCCTACGAAAGATCCAGTGGATCCAGTGAGGCTCGAGCCCGGGACCTCCGGGTCACGATTCCTTCCTATACCACACAGCAACGCGGAACCCCGCGTTTTATGCAGTCTAATGTTTAACTACATTGTCTGCATAAAAAGCAACCTGAACTCGACCTAAACTGTCCACCAAATACAGCCTGATCTTGATGTAGATTGTCTACTAAAACAGCAAAAAGTTGTACTTAGTATTGTAAGACTTATTAACTGAAGTGATAAATGGACCAAAAACAATACTTTGTTTAGGCAATATTGAAGTCGGGCATAAAAATACGAGAGAAGCCAATTAACTCCGGGGCCATTCAGTACACTGTTGTGAATCAAATCAACGAATAATACACGTACATGACTGAAATCGAATTCGATAAAGGCTCTTTTATGGATTCCATTACAAATAGAAGGCCAATTATTTTCGCCCATTTATACTAACCGGGTATTTTACCGATTTGTAAGGGAATGTTGAAAGTCCGTGTTTTTTTTTCCCCTAATGTTCATTTATTGCTCGCAAAACTACGTGAGACGAGCCCAGTAAGGAAATACAACAGACATTTTTTTTCTCTCTCTCTCTCTCTAAATTTTGTCTTTCTTCCTTATTGATAATTTGCTACTTAATTCAGTGATAAATTATTTCTAAAGTTTGGTGAGATATTAAAAAAAAATAACATTGAATAGTCCCCTTTAACTCGCTACCATGCAAATACCAAGTTTCAGGCCTCCCTGTGGTAGATGACTTAAAAAGAAAATTGCAGGAAAAGGAATTAGTGCCTAGTTTTCTCTACTTGAAGATTTACAAAAAATAATGGTAACAGAATTACAGGCAGAGATTAGCATGCCACGACAAACTCAATATCTTATTCGGAACACGGTAACCACTGCCTATTATTGACAGATTCAGTTTATATCGCGTAATTATTTTCTGAAGGAAATATTTACTTTTACGGGACCTCTTGATCTTTAATCGAAAATGTCTTAATTTGAATTTCATTTCTTTGATGAAAAACAGCTCATTACACATTCTACTTGCACAAATGTTGTGGGAAGGAGTAAGTAAAATATGCTATGAAGTCCGCCTGTTTTGAACTTCGCCGGTCTTAGGATTATCTGAAATTACCGTCAGAAACAAATCTGTGGCAGACAACTTAACCCGTTAACAAACGGCAAAATTTAAGATTTTTTCAAATTCAAACATTTGCAGACGACAAATTCAATATGGCTGAAATGGTGGGATGTGTCATTGAAAGGGAAGAAAACATTGTTGCAAAAGGATAAAATGCTAGTTACTAGCATTTTCTCCTTTTCTCACAATTTTTTCAAAGGCCCTTTTCCTCAGGGTCATAAATTAAAGTTTGGGATTGCTTGGTGACGCGTTAAAGATATCGCCTCTGTAAAATGTGGAAAATCAAGAAAACATCGTGACAAAATGAGAAAATATATCAGGTAAAAAGTATCTGATAACCCGATCACGACATAAACGAGTCAAATTTTACAGATTTTCTTTTTTTAATCCAAAGCTGAAAAGGAATAATGACATTGATGAAAGCCTTGGCAATTGCAAACTTCAAATGAAACGAAGGCAATAAAATGTTACGAAATTGATTTGATGTTATATCAATTTAGGGTGCTTCTTAGCACTTGCAATGCTGTAAAGCCTATGCTACATTCGAAAACATCGTGACAAGTGGATAAATTACTTAACCCTTTACCAGACGACAAAATTTTAGCCTTGTCCAAATTGAAAGCATTTGCAGACGACAATTTCAATGTGGCTCAATTGGTGCAGTTTTTTTTTTTTTTTTTGATAGGGTAGAAAACATTGTGGGAAAAGGAGAAAATGCTGGTTACCAGCATTTTCTCCTATTCCCACAATGTTTTCAAAAGGCTTCTTTTCCAGGGGCGTCAAAAGGCGGCATTGTGCGGTAAAGGGTTAAATGATTATTTCCAGCATTGGTTTTTCACACAGTTTCTTCGGTTTGCTTTCTATATTTTTTCAAAAAGCCCTCAAAGTTTGTGAACCTAAACCTGGCTCCCGGCATGACAGATCAATGTCTGTCGCCATTTTATCCATTCGATTAACACTTTTCTGAGTCTAGTTTTCAGACTGACAAAAAAATAATCAACAGTTAACCCTTTACCACAACAATCCCGAGTTTTAACAGGGATCGCGTAATAACCAACCTCAGAAAACATTGTGGGAAAAGAAGAAAATGCTGGTAACCAGCATTTTCTTCTTTTCCCACAATGTTTTCTGTCCTTTCACAGACAAATCTCACTTTATGAGCCAGGTCTAATTTGTCGTCAGCAAATGCTTTCAGTTTGTACACGTGTAAAATTTTGTCATGTGGTAAAGGGTTAAACAGCTAATTAAGGTTACTTGTTTCTATCTAAATAATAAACGAAGCTCTATTCACTGATATCAGATTTTCCAGATAATGGTGCCGAAGTCGTCTGCTTCATGTGAAATTGTCGTCGGTCCCAGAGGGAAAGGCGTCTGCTTCATGTGAAATTATCGTCGGTCCCAGAGGGAAAGGCGCCTGCTTCGGGGATTATTGGTAGGTAACGCACTGAAATGACTGATAATGGAATCTTGACAAGCTAAAATAAATCGCGCGTGACACGATTATTTTCATTCACCTCAGTTTCGAGAGTTGTTCTTGAGCCAGCACCGGGTGATCTATTTAAAACTCAATTTATCTTAAAGTAAGTTAATCTATAAATATAGTAAGTTTATGGAGGAAAAATGTACAGACAGAGAAATCTCAGAGACAAAAAGCAGAATAGGTGGGAAATGGGGATAGACGTTAATTCAACAGCCATAGAGAGAGAGAGGGAGGAGGACAGAGCATGATGGGACGGCGGACGGGTCGACGGATAGAGAGAAAGGGATCCAAAAAAGAGGCAGACATGCAAAAAACCCACTAAGGTCATAATAATACCACCTCTTGCCCAATGCGGGGTCCTGCGTGGCTCAGTGGTAAAGTTTAGGACTCGTGACCTAGAGGTCCCGGGTTCGAGCCTCACTGGATCCAATGGATCCTTCGGCAAGATAATCCAGAGCCTCTTGCCAAGCACTGGTGAAACCCAGGAAACACCTGAGTATGTGAGCTGTCACCGTGATATGACTGAAATAAGGTTGCAAGCGGCGTAAAACACAATTAAATAAATCTTACCCAATGTATATATGGGCTTGTTATTGTAAACATTGTCCACAGACTTCGCAGAATACTTAAATGAAGCTTTTCAGTTGAAGTTCTGCATTGTAGTCGCTGTATATTTATCAAAAAAATTTACACACGCGTCCAATATTCAAGAATATGATATGATTTTCGTCTATTTGTCGTCGCCATCGGCTGTTCATATGGTCGACGCCCCCAGAAGATTATTAGTTATGATACGGGGGATAGTGCAATATACAGGACGAAACCAATTCGGGGGATAGTGCAATATACAGGACGAAACCAATTCAAAGTCAGGCCTGGTTCTTTAACGTACTCGATGTAAAGCACCATCACAAGGGACTTATAGGTTTAACGTCTCATCCGAAAGACTATTAGTAATTCTATATTGCCAGCCGTCGGAATCGAAACCACATCCTCCAGTGGTCCGAGATTTGTAGTTCACTAGTCTCATGTTTTACCACTTACTTGAGCTGTTCGAGCTGTTCCTTCAACAACATGTCTATCCACAATTTTTCATTGCTTAGCCTTAACCACACACTCCCGAGCTCTAACGACCTTGAGAAAGAAGGCGTATGAAAACATTGTGTGGGTAAGGAGAAAATGCTGGTCACCAGCATTTTCTCCTGTTCCCAAAATGTTCTCTACCCTTCCAAAGAAGAAAAATCATTTATTGAGTCACATTTACTTTCACGTCTGCAAATGCTTTCAAGCTGGACAAGTCTTAACATTTCGCCGTCCGGTAAGGTGTTTACCCTTTACCAGACGGTCCCAGGTTTTAACGACCCTGGGAAAGAAGCCTTTTGAAAACATTGTGGGACAAGGGGAAAATGCTGGTCACCAGCATTTTCTCCATTTCCCAAAATGTTCTCTACCCTTCCAAAGAAGAAAAATCATTTATTGAGTCACATTTAATTTCACGTCTGGGAATGCTTTCAAGCTGGACAAGTCTTAACATTTCGCCGTCCGGTGAGGAGTTTACCCTTTACCAGACGGTCCCTGGTTTTAACGACCCTGGGAGAGGAGCCCGTTGAAAACATTGTGGGACATGTTTTCTATTCTATCAATGACATATTCTGCCATCCGACCCATCTTCAATTTGTCGTCCTCAAATGCTTTCAATTTGGACCAGAATAAAATTTTGTCGTCTGGTAAGGGTAAACAGGGTAATTTCTATATTGTTTCAGTTTTATCGCGGCGGCCAGTGCACCTATCAATGCTTTCCTGGAGTTGGATACTCCGCATGATATTCTTTCCAAGCAACTGGCTGCTTTGCCACAAAAACCATCGTCGAAACAATGTTAACCTATATACACGGAGCACTAAGCACACCTTTAACCCTTTACCACACAATCCCGAATTTTAACGAACCTGAAAAAGAAGCCTTTTGAAAACATTGTGAGAAAAGGAGAAAATGCTGGTAACCAGCATTTTCTCCTTTTCCCACAATGTTTTCAAAGATAAGTTCAATCAGTACTCAGTGCCTTCGTAAAGATATGGATAATAAATGAAAATTTTGTCGCGAAAGGAGAAACTGTATTTTACGATCAGTTTTCGTTACGATCAAGGCAAGACTTTCGGGTAACAGTTTACCTACCGACAAAAACATTCGCCCAAGACAACTATATAAGTATCTTTGTATAAAATATGTATGATAAACATATTTAACACTCCCGTGTTTTAACGACCCAAAGGTCTTTCGAAAACATTGTGGGAAAAAGAGAAAATGCTGATTATAAGCATTTTCTTCTTTTCCCACAATGTTATCCACTCTTTCAGAGACAAAATTCGTCATATGAGCCACCCTAAATTTGTTATATGCAACGGCTATAGTTTTAGGGAGTCTAAAACTTTGTCCGCGTTTGGCGAGGATTTAATTGTCAGTAGGTACTAGACTTTGACAGGAATGAGTTTTAAAAACACTTGAGACCGATCGAAACTAATCTCTCGAGACTGTCCAATTTTAATAATTCATTTTATTAGATCGCTTCACCCGTAACCTAACTCGGGCTTTACCCACCCTTTTATCTACTGCGTGGGAAATATATGACACGCCGAGAGGTTTGGAATTCGACTTCGTAGAACAAATTACAATTTCGTTTCCTTTATTGGCCCTTTATCCTAAACAATACTGTTTATAATAATAGTGAGGAAGAAGGTTGAAAGAGAAGAATGAAAACGTTGTGGGAAAAGGAGGAAATGCTGGTAACCTGCATTTTCTCATTTTTCCATAATGTTTCCTACCATTGAGTTATGTATAGAGTTAAGTATGAATATTTCTTGACACTGACGGGTCAGTTGTAAAGCTGTTTCTGCAGAGCCAGAACAAAATCAGAACGCAATAACAACACATAGGACCTACCAAATTTTAGAAGGCGCCACCGCAGACGAACTATTTGGCTTCGCAGACAGAAAAAATCTCACAAGCAGAAGAATTCTCCCTTCAGACAAACATACAGACAAAAAAAAAAGCAATCAATTATTGATGCAGAGATTTACCACAACACCAATGCCTATGTATCAACCTCTGTCCAAACAATACCCGTCAGCCTCCATGCGTATCCATAAACAGGATTGCATTGACCAATCAAATTTTGTACAAGATTTGTGCCACGTGATGGCGGTAATGCAATTCGTATAGTCTGCTATTTCTGTATGGCAACCAAAATTGTAGTACTAAGTAACAGCGTATCAATCATTTAATTATTATGTACTTGAGACTGAGTTTTCGAAAAAAAAAAAAACCATTGGCACAAGTACTTGATCATGTGCAGTTTCTCCTCTAACCATTTACATTGATTTCGAACCGCCCGTCGTGGAATGTTAAAAATAGGGGAAAGTTAACCGTTTGAGTACCTCAGCACTGGCTGATTTGGCGGACCAAGAGTTTTATGAGATATTTTGATCATTCGTTAGATGAAAGTTAGAATATCTTGATATTTCGGCCACAGATTTGAAGTAGACATTTATTTGGCACACAAACAGTGGAGAGTAAAGAGGTTGTATTAACACATCCCTGTCCGGTAGGTGATCTTTTTTTTTCCTCTGGCTGAAACTACTTTTAAAAACATTGACGCAATATAAAAATTGCTGTCTGCCGAAATGTTTTGACACTTATAAAGTCTTAAAACTTAGGTCATTTTCAATCTTCCGTATTGCAAGAGGATGTTTTTAATGTCGTCTGCTGCATATTTGTATCAGGGGATAATGAGGTAAGGATGAACAGGTCGAATTAAATGGAATTAGCCCCCAGTAATCACTCCTTTCTTTATTGGAGTGGACGGCCGTCAAAGGTAGTGAATAAAAATTGATATCGACGAAAGAATGTTATTTTATTTATTCAGTAGGAAAGCTAGAACGCGTTGACAGGTAAATCGTTTAAGTTACATAGAAATAAAGAAATGTTTATGCTCTTTACGCCTTTTCAAACTTATGAACTTAACTTTTTTTATAATGATTGTATTTCATAGGGTTTAGTAAAAATGTTTAGATGTATTTTTTAGATTGGTTGAACGTTTTATCACCGTTTTCAAGAGTATTTTAGTTATAGCGACAGCTCACTTATCCACTGTTTTCTTGGTTTCATCGGAACTAGGCAGGGGCTCTAAAATTTCTTCCCCAATGACACTCCAAGGGATCAGCATCGACGTCAGCTGGGATCGAAACAGGAGCTCTAGATCTTGAAGCCAACCCGTCTTTACTGCTGAGTGACAGAGGATTCCTATGTTCTTGCTTGATTTACCAAAGACTTTTTTTTTTTTTAAATTTTATGGGAAATCACTTAATCACTTTAAGCAAAATGATAAAGAGAAGTGCTCAGTCTCTGTCTGATTTTATAGTAATCTGTCAGGCCGCTTTCATTTTTTTTTTTTTTCATTTTCTTTCCTTGGTATGTGGAATTTTCTGAGCATCGGATAATTTTGATACATTTTTCACTGGAAGTGGTTGCTTATTTTAGTAAACAATATTTTATTACGTTAATGTATACGCATCATTCGAACATTATAAGATTATGGCTTGGAAAACTAGTTAGCTAGTTACTTATGACGAATCTTTTCAATGGTGAAAATATTTAAATGAGCCATGTTCCGTGAAAAGGGAGCTTAATGCATCTGCGAAGAGTATCGACCAGGTCAGCCTGCGCAGTCCGCGCAGAGCTGACATGTGCCGAAACTTTTCGCTATTGGTCAATTTCTGTACGTCCGAGGACCAGTCTACATCATGATTAAGTCAGATGTTTAAAAAGTGGCATTTATGGATCCATAACTATGTGATGGCTTGTTTGGTATGATGCAATACGGAGATGCATTAAGCCCCTTTTGCCAGAGCATGGCTAAAATATTTTGCTATGTGATTCCGATTAGCCTTTAGTATGATAAATGCTGCTGTGGAAAATTAATAAAGCGTGCTTGACCAGCCATGTTTTTTTTTTCATGGGGGAGAGGTGTAAAGCTTGTAAGTGGGGTATTGTGGACCACTCGCTTTGAAAGCTGATTCGAGAAAGAGTGACACGGAGTGGGTCAGTACACACTTGTACAGTAAAGATCAGACTGCGAGTCACTTGAAATAAAACTTACGGGTTGGCAGTATCTTAACCCTTTACCATACGATCCCAAGTTTGAACGACCCTGAGAAAGACGGTCTTTGAAAACATTGTGGAAAAAAAAAAAGAGAAAATGCTGAGAGCCAGCGTTTTGTCCTTTTTCCAACTATGTTTTCTACCCTTCCAAAACAACAAAGTTATTTTTTTCAGTCACATTTACATGGTTGTCTGCACATGCTTTCTACTTGGGCCAGTAATGTCTAAAATTTTGTCGTCTGGTAAAGAGTTGAAGGGTTAAGACTAGGTTTAATTCTGACACGCTGAATATCGATTAGGTAACACATTTTTGATATAGCCCGAAGAATGCCATGTACCTGACTTTTTTTAGTGTCTTTTGCGGACACCATAGGACGCAAATCAGAACAGAACGTGCCGACTGGTCTTGGATCTATCCGATACGTGTATCTCATACTGAATAAGCCTTTACAGCACAATATCTGGGTTCGTATTCACCAACCATTCTCAAGATCATTCTTTGTCTTATTCTCAAGAATCTTCTAAATTTATAGTAACACAACTTATGATTGGCTAAGCCAAATGGTTTAGCCAATCATAAGTTGTGTTACTTTGTAAATCTATAATTAGACTAAGAATGTTGTCAAGAATGGTTGGTGGATACAGAAACTGGTTCTTTTCTCATTTATTAAAGATGTGCGTTCTATTTATTTGACACGCAAAGGTTTAACACTTACCCTTCAAATAAAATCTGTGGCTGCTACATGCAGAGAGTGTAGACAAAGATCAGCCTGAACATACGTGACGTCTGATCTTGTTTTACACTTTGTGCTTTCATCGGAATGCGTTGAGTCATACAAACCCATGTGAATGTCAGCAAACTTACTGCAAACAGTTTCTGTCATAGTCCACATAATAAACTTAAGCAGATTCTGGGTTGATACAACCATGATAACACTGTCAGACTAAGGACAGTTCGCCTATATTTAAGTCTGATCTTGACCTCTCATTACTCATTTGATTTCCCTGTCCTATTCATTGGGTTGACTCCGAACAATGGTTGCTTAACTTTGATATCTTAATTCAGCAGGATGGATGATTGAAATTACGACTGGCCCTCATTTATTTTTATTTTTACTTTAGACAAGTAACAATCGATCTCTCTCTCTCTCTCCAAAATATGGATTGACTAAAATTAAGGTGTAAACAGGTTTTTATCTCAAGTTCGTAATAAAACCCCAAAAATCTTTTATAATTGGTACGAAGTCCTTATAATGAGTGTAATTAACATTCTCACATACTTCTGTGTATGACTGAGGGTTTTATTTAGAGAAAAAAGAGGAAAGGCTCTTTTGTTACATAAATTTGCCCGTTTTTGTATTGGTTACATTTGCATTGTGGTGGAGACATACTTTTTTTTATTATAAAGCAATAGATGAAAATTAAATTATTAATGAATATACCAACGCTGAGACGGTTGCCCAACCTTAAAAAAAAAAACCACTGAAGTTACTTTGGAATTATTGATAAACGTTCTATATTGACAGAATATATTAATCCTTCGCGACACAATCCCGCGTTTTAACAACCCATAGGGAGGAGGCTTTTGAAAACATTTTGGGAAAAGGAGAAAATGCTGGTTACAAACATTTTCTCCTTTTCCCACAATGTCTGCTACCCTTTCCAAAACAACTTACACAATTTGGGCCTCATCTTAATAATTTGTCGTCTGCAGATGCTTTGAATTTAGAAAGGTTTAAAAGTGTTGATCGTTTGGTAAGAGTTACTGTATTGTATTAACTCATTCTAGGCCTCTTGAAGCAAATTTACAGAAGACTACTTGAAAAATATGTGTGTGGAATATATAGAGGATATTGGGGGGGGGGGGGGGGAGCGAACATCGTCGGTAACGAGTGGCGCAGCCACGAGGGAAAATGTTACCGTGTGATATTCACGAGATGAAATGGATTTCGATCTTTTACGCCCCTCCACCACAAAAAAAATCTATTTATTTCATGCTTCTAACCCCCTTTTTTGTTGGGACTTGCGAAGCACAAGTGAGCTCTAAGTATTTCTGTACCAGTGAATTTATCAGTCGGTAAATTCACTGGTCGAAACGGTGAAATTATCACACCATAATCCCCCATTATTTCCCGATTAACTTTTAAAAAGCATAAAATAAAGATAAATAATGCAAATTAAGAGTTTATGACTGAAGATGTTTTTATGGTGTTCAACGCCGTTTTTTTTACGTTATTCAAGTTACATCGCGGCGGACGGTACACCATTCCATGCTTTCCTGGAGTTTCTTTTACCAATATTTTGCACATTATTCTTAAAAGCCAATGGATGATCAGCAGTGAGAGAGGAGTGAATCCTGTCACAATGACTATCATCAACTCTTATACATAGATTCACTCTGCGAGCAAGTTAAACCCTCTTACCAACATTTTAATTCTTTACTTCGACGGCAAAAGTTTAGACTTGTCCAAACTGAAAGCGTTTTGCAGACGACTAAATATATGTGACTCGAAATTGAAATTCTTTAAGAATTAGAAAACATTGTGGGAAAAAGAAGAAAATGCTGGTTACCAGCATTTTCTTCTTTCCCACAATGTTTTCAAAAACTTACTGCCCCAGGGTCGTTAAGAGTCGAGAGTGTTTGGTAAAGAATTAAACCTGTGGTTTGCCATGAAGAAGAAAAAGTCGTCAGGGGATGATAAATGAATGAATCAATAGTTTTTTATAACCCTTAAAGTGCCAACAACGAGCGTGCAACAGCGAGCGTTCGAGATCAAGATCCTGTTGCTTATAAAATGCAGCCTGATCATCGATCAGAAGTCTTTCGACTTCACTCTTCACCAGACGACAAAATTTTAAATCTGTCCAACTTTAAAGCATTTGCAGACGACAATTTAAATGTGGCTCAAATTATGGTACATTTTTTTGAAAGGGTAGAAAACATTGTGGGAAGAAGAGAAAATGCTGGTTATCTAGATCGACTGGGAAAAAGGTTTTTGTAATTGTCGCTCTATGGGTAAAACTTCAAAAGAACAGATAACAGTTAATTATATATTCATGGTTTTTCAATGAAATTACATTTATATGTTCACGAAATATTGTCGAAAATGGCTCTGTTAACATATTGTCTCTCACAAAGGACCATTCTCATCTTCAGATAAACCACGCGTTAAAATAGCGTAGCAAAAGTATAAATTATTCGTTGTGAGAAAAGGAGAAATTAGGGTATAACATTGTTACATATATATTTGTGTATTAGATCGTAATACATGCTGACAATCACTATTCTACAAGAATATTTTCAAAGTCGTATGCTGCAAATTTGTTTCTGGAAGTATTGAGTAGAAAAAAGTCTTTGACAAGTTTCTGTGAAAAGGTGGCTTAATGCATCTGCAAAAAATATCGATTCATGTCAGCTTGTGCAGTCCGCGCAGGATGACCTGATTCGTGACTTTTTGCTCAGGTGTATATTCTACATGTCAAAGGGCATCACGATTCATTCGGTTTTGAGACAAAATGGACGTAAAATAGACCCATGCCATGTGAGAAAATGGGTTTAACACATCTGCAAAAAGTATCCACTCAGGTCAGCCTGCACAGTCTGTGCAGGCTAACATGGATCGATGTTTTTTGCAGATGTAAATTTTATGCATGTTTACGGACAATTCTACCTCCATATTCAGTTAATTGTTAGAAAAAAAATGGATTTTATAGATCCCAAATTATGCGACGACTCTCTTGGTATACTGTTTCACGGGCATGCAGTCAACCCCCTTTTGCCAGAGCGCTTCTCATATATTTGGTGCTGAAAGAGTTTAAAAAAGGCATTCCTCAAAGTGTTTCAGCTCTGTTTCTCCTCTTGTCAGTTGTTTTGGGCCGGTATAAACTAACCTGTAATACTTAATCAGAAAGACCTTTACCTATAACGTATACACTGGCGTTGCGAACTATGCGTTGCATGGACGCTAGGAAGTTCTCGTGACTTTTGAATTGTGACATCTTTTTTCCTCTTTTACAGCAAGCAGATCAACAGAAAGATGGTATTTCGAGAACAGACAGTCTTACAAGTACAATCGATGCTGGAAAGCTTAGAAAACAAAGACGTCAAGAAGCCAATCTCTATAACAGAAAATGAACTCTTTCTGGAAAAGGCACCTTCTGTTGAACCGGTAGCAACCACGCCAAAGTTGCCATTATCCCGTCATGCCAAGTCTATTTTGGGTAGCGGACTTTTCCATGCTGTCTACAAATGCAGACTCCGCAAGGTCAAGTTCTTACTGGATAACGGGTTAAGTATTAATGCCAAAAATGACTACGGGTATAGTGTTCTTGTTGCAGCACTGCATATTGAAAACAAGGCAAAAAGGAGTAAAATGTTTGCCTTTCTTCTTGACCAAGATGCTGATCCCTTACAGAAAGATCCAAAACACAAACGAAATGCTCTAGCGTGGGCATGTTTGCTGGGTCGAGATGAGCAGGTTAATCTGCTCTTGGATACTTTCATGGGGGAGTTTGACTTCCATGAGAAAGACAAAGATGGCATGACACCACTACACTTAGCCACACAGGCAGGTCATTCTGAAGTTGTCAAATCGCTTGTCCGAGAAATGCGAAAGTATGGAACCACCGTTGATATTCCGGATAATCTCGGGCTTACTCCCTTTCTTCATGCGAAAAGGCTTGGTTATGGATTAATTGCCGATGTTTTGAAGGAAGAGGGCGGGGCTTGTGTTGGGCAAGGAGACTTGTATTCTTTCAAAAGGGCAGACGAATGGCGTGATATCGGAATACAAGAGAGGAACGAGATGGTTAAACAAAGACGAAATACTCAGTACGAGCAAGCCGCTATTCAAGGCAGTGCACGCATGCTCATGGAGTTTGAAGGCCCAGGATACGAGATAATTACAATACCGACTCCAAAATCGAAACGAAGACCCAAACATAGACATTTATCCACTGAAACAAACGACGAGACTTCCAAGTCTGTTAGAATCATGTCTCCGAGGTCTCAAAGTTTGCCCTCCGGATCCGATCGTAAAGCTTTACGGATAAGACAATCGCTTAACGCCATCGACGGGAGGCAAAATATAGACACCATGTCTTTGATACAAATGAGGGAACCAAAGAAGGGCGTTGCCCCCAAGCATTTTCACCCAAGTGAGGTCGATGAATCCAAGCTAGATGAATATAAGCATATTTTAGGAGATATAACAACCATGATGGATTACTTGACAATGCAGCATACAAAGTCTTTCCGCCGATCCGTACCACCAATGGAGTCTCCTTCCGAAGAAAGTAGAGTCGGTCAAAAAAGATCGACGCTGGCAATTATCTTTGGCAAAAACAAGAAAGGTAGAAAGTCACCGCGGGCTGCCGGATCTGGTAAGAAAAAGGGAGAGAAGACTAATTCTGGTAAAGCCAAACAAGGTAGCGGAGGGAAGTCAAAGTAAAAAAAAAAAATGATTGTACAAATGTTCTTTTTTTTTGTAACGAGGACGAATCAAATCTATCAGAACACTTACAATATCCAACGAAAGACTGTCTACAACGGTTTTTGTATGTAATATATGCAGTGACAAACTTCATTGGAGCATTAACGCAGTTAAGCCTATATTATGAAACAAATCTGATGATTTAGAAAGTATTCTGGCAAAATGTAGATGATCAACATGAATTATTTCAATATAGGTAGCAGTTGTTGCAGTTCTTACAAAAAAAAACTCATTTTTCTTCTTTTCAAATCTGGCAAGTGTTAAGAGAAAAGAAGAATTTGTCAGCAGGTTTTCAGCTACAATGCGTCGTTAAAAAAAACTCATCGTTTCAGCCATACTTTTTTTTTTTTTCTCTCAATTAATTTTTAGAATAAAATTTTTGATTTGTCCAAATTGAAAACCTTTGCAGACGAAGAAAAGTGAGTTATATCTCTTTGAAAGGGTAGAAAACCTTGTTGGAGCAGGAGGGAATGGTAACCACCATTTTTCTCCTTTCCTATAATGTTTTCAAGAGGCTTCTCGTTAACTCTTTCGGCGCCAAATAAACTAATTCGGCCTCTTTTGATGGCTGTAAATACAATCCACTGAGTCTCCGGAAGATTTTTATCATAGAGACAAGCGGAGGGCATAGATCAAAGATCAGACTGCACGTTCTGTGCAGTCTAATCTTAATCTATGCCGTCCTCAAAAGTCCCTGTTTTCGCCTATGGCGCTGAAAGGGTTAAAGCTCGCGGCTCTTTGATACAGAGTTAACGCAGAAAGAACAAATTGAGTTATTCGGTCAATGATTTCAACAAATGTGTGTTTCTATGTGTGCCAACGAGGGTAACAAGAATAAGTTCGGTATTTTCCAAAGCATTTTTCACACTTAAAAATTCACATTATATCGAATTATATAAAGAAGCAAAGGGGATTTACGAAATCCGATTAAATCGAGATTAATCGTATTGACCTGTATTGAATTTAAAATTCACATACTTTGTCTGCCAAAATTTTGTCTGATCGCATTTACCTTCATAATTGCATGTGGCTTTCATACTTAAGTTGGTAAAAGTTTCACCATAGTGTTACTTGCAACTAGAGAGAGAGCGACCGATGAATTTCACTATAATTTGTCTCACTTTCTACTAGAGAAAGAGATGAATTTCAGCATGGCATGTCATTCTTGCAACGAGAGAGAGAGAGAGAGATTTCACCATAGCATGAAGAGAGAGAGAGAGAGAGAGAGGCGCTATGTAATCTGCTAAGATTTATTAGCGTAGAATATTGGACGCGATCGTTTATCGATCAGTTTCCGTACAATTCGAAACCAATTATGTGTACGTATCAATCATTCGTCAATCACGCTGAGAAGACAAGTTCAATGGTTCAAAATGATAAATGATCTATTGATACGCGTTTAATGGATCTATCGAAAGGGAATATACCCATTTCAGCACTGTAGACGAAAATAGTCCTAAGGTTTTGCGGACGGAAGAGATCAAGATCAGACTGCACAGATTGTGCTGTCTGATCTTGGATCTACACCGTCTGGTAGTTAAGTCAAGCCTACAGGATAATTCATATCCGTCTGATTTTCAGTGAATTGTATTCTCAGCCATCGCAAGGGGCAGAGTTTACAAATTTGCTGAAAGGGTTAACCCTTTACAAAACAATGCCGACTTTGAACGACCCTCAGGAGGAAGCCTTTCACGATGTTTTCTACCCCATCAAAGAAAAACCGCATCATTTAAGCCACATTTAAATTGTCGTCTGCAAATGCTCTCAATTTGGACGGGTCTAAAATTTTGTCGTGTGGTAAAGGGTTAAGGGGAATAAACATACCTTGCCAGAGTCATTCAAAAAAAGTAGTCCGCACTTTA
Source organism: Tridacna gigas (assembly GCA_945859785.2). NCBI lineage: Eukaryota > Metazoa > Mollusca > Bivalvia > Cardiida > Cardiidae > Tridacna > Tridacna gigas. Next base: position 40,365,793 of record OX244030.2, on the reverse strand, counting down.
GAGAGGAATTGATTTCTACAATTTCATTAAATTTTGATTTATTTAGCAAATTAAGATTGATTTTATCTAATACCCTTGGTATGGCTCTGATTTCGTTTGTAAATAAACTACAGTAGAGACCAAGATCAGCATGCACACTCACACGCTCTGATCCTGGTTTGCTCTCGTCCATATCCATTGCGCAATGCCTAAATAGCTTATGGGACATCTAAACCTTTCAGCGCCATTGGCAAAAAGACGAGCTTTTGCTAACGGCATAGACGAATCAAGATCAGGGTCCGTATTCACCAACCATTCTTAAGAACGTGCTTTGTCTTGTGTTCCAGAATTTTCTACATTTGAAAGTAACACAACTCCTGATTGGCTAAACCATTTGGTTTAGCCAATCAGGAGTTGTGTTACTTTCAAATTTAGAAAATCTTGGAGAATAAGACTAAGAATATTCCGAAGAATGGTTGGTGAATACGGACCCTGGCAGGAAGCACAGAACATGCAGTCTGATCTTGGATCTATACCGCCCACTTGTTTGGTCAGTGGATTGCGTTTTTTTCAGCCGTCAAAAGAGGTCGACTTAATATGAGCCGTACTCTGTGAAAAGGGGGTTTAACGGATCTGCAAAAAGGATCGACCACGTCAGCCTGCGCAGTCCGCGCAGGCTGACATTGGTCGAAACTTTTTGTTATTACCAAATTTTCTTCGTGCCCAAAGACCATTCTATTTCCAGAGTCAGTCGGTTGTTAGACTAAATGGATTGTGTGGATCGCTAATTATGTGATGACTTGCTTGGTATAATGCATGGCGAAGACGCATAAATCCCGTTTTAACAGAACGCCGCTGACATACCGGTATTTGGCGCTGTAAGACCTTATCAGTTACTTTGTATATCTGTTAAAAATAATAAAAAAAAAAAGTTGAAGCTAAGGAATCGTTGATTGTAACAATCTATAATTTTTATCACTCAGCAAATATTTGGACTGGTCCGAATTGAAAGCATTTGCAGACGACAAATTCAATGTGGCTTAATTGTTGGAATTTATCGTATTAAGAGAATGAAACATTGTGGGAAAAGGAGAAAATGCTGGTTACCCGTATTTCTCCTTTCCCACAATGTTTTCAAAAGCCTTGTTTTTCAGAGTTGTTAAATATCGGGAATGTTTGGTAAAAGGTTAACTCATTACAGCCCAGAGACGACTTTTTTCCGTCTTGCAGCAGGTGACTTTTAAAAACATTATGACAAAGGGAAACACTGCATGTACCAAGCAGTTTTTTGTTCTACAGCCTCTGTTTTCAATTTTTTTTTTCATATAAATAAAACCTGAAATCTATGCTGATTATTGATACTTTATAAGTTGAAAATCGTTTGCTGCGAGTTTGTTTCAGGTCATTAGTAATTTCAGAGGGTTAAAGGTTAACCCTTCACCACACAATCCGGAGTTTTGATGATCCCGAATTTCTCGGCGAATTTCCGAGAACTGATGATTGTCATTGCGACAGGATTCATTCCTCTCATTGCTCGCTGATCATCGTTTCCACGATGGTTATGTGGGAAGGAAGCTAGTTTCTTGGGGAGAATATCATGCTAAGTACTGGTTGAAGAAACTTCAGGAAAGCATGGATAGCACTGGCCGCCGCGATGAAACTGTATAATGTTGAAAACGGCGTCAACTCTTTCGGCGCCAAATAAATAAACTTGACTCCTTTTGACAGCTGAAAATACAATCCACTTAAACCCAGAAAGATTTTTATCGTATAGGCTTGACTAAACAAGCGGATGGTAAAGATCAAAGACCAGCCTGCACGTTCTGTGCAGTCTGATCTTGATCTATGCCATTCGCAAAAGTGTTTGTTTTCGCCTATGGCGCTGAAAGGGTTAAACACCATTAAAAGAGTAAAGGGTAAAGGGATAAAAGAGAGAGGGAAGAAGCCTTCGTAGATTCTAAATAGGTTTTCTCTGTATTGGTTAAAGGCACCTTTATAATATCGTAATTATAAGCAAAACTATAAACAGATCGGCGAATTAATCGCCATTTGACCATTGTATAAGAGATTACGAAAGTGTTTAGATTTGGGCTTTTATTCACCACACGTTGGCACTACCCCAGTAAGTCACCCTGGGTCAAGTTAATATCTTTAAATTCTGAACCTTTAAACTGCTGAATAAATGAAACGAAAATTTCCACTCAACAGTAAAAACCCAAAATGTTGCGATTTTCAGTTGATCTCATCGGAAAGAAAATACCGTATCGGACAGTGTACATCAAAGATTAGACTGCACGTTTTGTGCAGTCTGATCTTTATCTACACTGTCCACAAAGGTCCTTTGGTCGCGTTTAGCAGCCTAAGGGTTAACGCTTTGCTAAACGACAAAATTTAAGAGTTATCGAAATTGAAAGCATTTGCAAAAGACAAATTTAATACCTCAAATGATGGACAGTGAAAGGGTAGTAAATATTGTGGGGGAAAAAAAGGAAAAAGTGATGGTCATCGGCATTTTCATTTGCTCCTTTTCCCATAATGTTTTCAAAAGCTTTCTCCATGAGGGTGGTTAAAAGACAGAATTCTTTGGTAAATGGTTAAGCAGACGACAAAATTACGAGTCTCGTCGATAATGAAGGCATTTGCAGACTACAGTCGAGTGTAGCTCAACTTTTCTTTGACAGGGTAGGAAACATTTTAGGAAATGGCTTACATAATGGAACCCCGTCTCATGATGCTTTTTTTTCCCCCTCGACGTCCTCAAATGCCACCATTCTCGGGGTCGTAAAAACAAGAGATTAGTTGGTAATGGTTTAACCTTAGCATGTATCGTCTATAGACATATGAGCCATTCACAGCAAAAAGGGAGTTTAATGCATTTGCAAAAAGTATCAACCCAGGTCAACAATGTATCTACCTCTTATACATTTTCAACCGTTTGCAGCGTGAGCGAAGGGTAAGATCTACAGGAAAAACGTCAAAACAGAGAGGTAAATACTTACCGGTATAATGGCTGCAATAATTCATCTTTTACCTCCTGCTATTTCAAATTAAATGACTCAAGACATTAACTGTGTGGGTGTTTTTATTTTCCTTCAGAGAGACCGAGAGAGAGATAGTAAAAAGGTAGACAGGTGGAAAGGTGTATAATGAAGGGAGAAAAGAAATCACCAGTAAAAATGTAATCGCTAACTAAGCAAATTCTTTCATACGGTTGATAACTTTGGGTAAAGAATAAATCCACTAAGTTTTTAATATCCGACATATTTATTCTCATATTCTCATCATCATTAAAATATTAACAGTAAACATTACATCGATACAGTCAGCCCGGTTTTGCAGACCACCCGTGTTAAGCAACCAACTGGTCTAAAATACCATTTGATTCTCTACCTTTTTTTCAAGCAACTCTATGAACTTTTATTAAAAGACCATCTGTTGTACAACACCACTTTTTTACTTCCCTTGGGTGCTCTTTCAATACAGGTGTTTCTTTACATCACAAAATATTTGCAAGAATGGTGTAAAGGTAATACCATGCTAAAGTTACCTGTCTTCAGACTTGTATTTAATCTAAGCTGTATGAGAAAAGTTGTTATCACACAAGACCAAAGACCCACTGTGATGTCAAAATGTTGGCCAAAAAGTAAACACCCATACACCGAGACAGGTCACCTATTCAGTTGAAAGCTGCCAATGCAAACCACTCAATCTGGTGTGGACTAAAATCTTTGATCTGACTGTCTGCTTTTCAGAGACATTATGGACCAAAGAAACCTTGATATTGCACTTATTAGGGTTTTATTCTAGCCTGAGAACTATGTGTTACATCTCTTTAGTGCAAGGTTATTCATCAAAATCAAGACCCAAGTACCCACTTTGACCAAGCAGCTAAAATTTCAGATCCTATCTAAAAATAAATTGATCCACATTTGTAAAAATAGCAATGTCAAATCCTACAGGCATCAAAAAAGGTACCACAGAATGTTGAATTGCAGCAAACAGTCAAGCTGACAATGGATTTTTCTTTTAAATCACAAAATAACTTACTTGAGCCATGCTCTGGCAAAAGGGGGTTTGATGCATTTCTGTGATGCATGATACCAACGAAGTCATCACATAACTATGAATCCATAAAATCCATTTTGTCTTACAACCAACTGACTCATGAGGTAGACTGGTTCTTGGACATGCAGAAAATTGACCAAGAGCGAAAAGTTTTGGCCTAGGTCAGCCTCCACGTCTGCACAGGCTTACCTGGGTTGATACTTTTTGCAGATACATTAAGTGCCCTTTTCAAAGACCATGGCTCATGAAAATATGTTACAAGGTCCTATATACATTTTGGTTGGACTAAATTAAGCACCCATACTGAGAGGTGAAAACAGTACTTGAAAATAAGAGTTTTTCTCTGACCTTCATTTCTGCGTATCTAATTCTATTGCTTAACTATTTATCAGGCAACAACATGCCAGACTCATCCATTTTGAAGGTATTTGCAGATGACAAATTGGATTTGGTTTACATGATTGGATTTGTGGTGTAAAAAGGTTGAAAACATTGTGGGAAAGGAGAAAATGTTGGTTACCAGCATTTTATTCTTTTCCCACAATGTTTGGAAAAGCTTTCTTTTCAGGGTCATTAAAACACAGGATCATCTAGTAATTTGAAAACTAAAAAGGATATTAAAATAATATTGATTTTTATGCTAAATTTTCAAGTTAAGTAGATTTCTGCAAATTGTTGTAGTCTTACAAAATACTAGATTGGTTACCTCCCCCTGATATAGCTCAGGTGTACTTCCACTTTATGGAAATACAGCAAAAATTTCTTACAAAATATTGAGTAGAGCAGATCCAATCTAAATATCATGTAGGCTATCAGTATCTAAAAATTACTTTAACTTAAATCTTTCATACAGACATATATATTCACAGATCTGGGATAAGTAGCCTTTAACCCTTTACCAGACGACAAAATTTTAGCCTTGTCCAAATTGAAAGCATTTGCAGACGACAATTTCTGTGTGGCTCAAATGGTGCAACTTTTCTTTGATAGGGTAGAAAACATTGTGTGAAAAGGAGAAAATGCTGGTTACCAGCATTTTCTCCTTTTCCCACAATGTTTTCAAAAGACTTCTTTCCCAGGGGTGTCAAAAAGCGGCATTGTGCGGTAAAGGGTTAAACAATTGTGGTAACTGGAAAGTAAATAACAATTTCATTCAGCTTTTTTGTCTTTTCAAGTTCTTGGGTAAAGCATCTCTCTGAATAATGGTCTGAAGATGTATTGAAACGAAACATATGATGACAATATATCAACAAAAATCTCCTTTTAAAGACAGGCACCAATCTGAGCCTCTGCAGAATAAAAACATTTATAATTATTGTGAAAAAATTTGTTTAAAAAAAGCGTTGTCTCATCTTTTCACAATGTTTTCTTGACTTTCCTTCAGAAGTCTTAAGTCTCTCTATACTGTACAAGATGTACAAGTACCACAAGAGAAGCTAAATCTAAATAAATATATAAAATCTAAATAAATATATAAACTACAAAAAAAAAAAAAATTTAAAATACTGTGAAATAAAAAAAAAAAAAAAAAAAAAAAAATCAATGGCTCATATACCTTTCAGATGCTTCGTGTAAAGCAATTTTTGAAAACACTGTGGTAAAGGACTCATTGGTTGTAACAAACAACTGTTCTTTTTCTCACAAAGTTTTTCAAACAAATAGTTCTTCCAAACATTTTCATGTTTCTAGCCCCATGAGAAAGATGACTTGTAAACATTGCAAGTTGCATAAAAAATGCTGCTTTCTTCTTTACCAACAATGTTTTCGACCCATTCATTAAAAAACCATTACCAAGCCAGACTTAATCTAAGGTAAGCCCTTACTGTCAAGATGGGTAAAGCCAACATTTTGATAAATAAACTCTTTTTGAGCGCAAAATAGGAGAACTTGACCTCTCTGGGAAATGTAAACCACTAAAATTCAGAATGATTTTCATTGCTTGAACAGATTCAGGATTAATTAAAAAACTGATCAATTATATAGGTGAGAAGATGCGATACAAATTCCTTGATGACACTGATTATCTCTTCTCCATCAACACCACTATTGGCTGTTTTGGTCTCAGAAGGCCCATATGTGACAATTCAAGTTGCTCCTGAAACAAAGATCAGAGTTATCCTTTTACCAACTGATCCAATATATTTATGACCCTGAGGGAAACGGCTTTTACTGAGATTTTTCGGTCAGGGAAGAGAAAAGCTGGTAACCAGCATTTTCTCCTTTTCCCATATTTTCTATCCTTTGTTAGACAAATCCAACAAATTTGAGCCAAATTCAATTTCTTGTCTACAAATGCTTTCAGTAACTATAGAGTGGAAGTACACCTGAGCTATATATAGGTCTAACATTTGTTCAAGATTAAAGTACTACAACTTTGTTAGCTTTTGCAGACTGTAGGTCCAGATCAAACAGCACAAGACATACAGTATGATCTGTGATTGAGTAAGACAATAGTGCAATATTGCTTTTTTTAACAACACGTCTTTTTTAAATAATGCATCCAAACCACAAAACAATGCGTACAAGGCTTTCCAAATGAGACATTTCTACCTTACAAAAACTAATTTACAACTGCACAATTCATAAAATATATCAAAACTTTTCACCTGTGTTCGCTCAGATTTGACAAATTTCATTTTCCTCAGTATGTGAACCAGGGCTATTTTAGCTTCTATGATGGCCAATCTTGTACCTATACAGTGTCTGGGACCAGCTCCAAATGCCAGGAATGTGGTCGAGTCTGTTGATACTTTCTTGTCTACAGGAAATCTACACAAAGAAATAAATTAATGTTGAGAGTACTGTAAATGACTTTCATCAAAAGAAGTAAAAAATGTTTTGGAAGTATATCAGTCCATTATTATACAAGAGGGCCATGATGGCCCTGGAGTCGCTCACCTGAGCCTTTTGACCAAGCACAACCAATTTCCAACATCTTGTGAGATATATGTACATGTATTACCAAACAATAAAATTTTAAACTCATCAGTCTGAACCTTCTGCATAAAACAAATAATATTTGGATCAAGCTGTGGGATTGGTCTCTAAAAGGGGTAGAAAACATTGTGAAAAAGGGAAAAAATGCTGGATACCAGCATTTTCTCATTTTCAAACAGTGTTTTCAAAAGGCTTCTTTCTGAGAGTCATTCGTACACTAGGTTTTTCTAAGATTTGACCTAGTGACCTAGTTTTTCAGCCAACATGACACATTTTCAAACTGGTCCAAGATATCATCAGGACAAACATTCTTACCAAATTTCAAGAGTATTGGACTGAAAATGTGGCCTCTACAGCGTACACAAGGTTTTTCTAAGATCTGACCTAGTGACCTAGATTTTGACCCATCATGACCCATTTTCAAACTCATACAAGATATTACCAAGGCAAACATTCTGAGCAACTTTAAAAGAGTATTGAACAAAAAATGTGGCCACAACAGTGTACACATGGTTTTTCTAAGATTGGACCAGGTGACCTAGTTTTTGACCCAACATGACCCATTTTCAAATTCGAATGAGATATCATCGAGACAAACATTCTGACCAACTTTCAAGAGTATCAGACAGAAAATGTGGCTTCTGGAGCTTACACAAGGTTTTTCTAAGATTTGACCTAGTGACCTAGTTTTTCATCCGACATGACCCATTTTCAAACTAGTCAGAGATATTATCAAGGCAAACATTCTGACCAACTTTCAAGAGTACTGGACCGAAAATATGGCCTCTAGAGCATACACAACGTTTTTCTTAGATTTGACCTGGTGACCTAGTTTTTGACCCAACATGGCACTTTTTCGTACTATTTCAAGATAAAATCAAGACAAACATTCTGACCATTTTTCAATAGTATTGGACTGAAAATGTGGCCTCTATAGTGTACAAAAGTTTTTTCTAAGATTTGACCTAGTGACCTAGTTTTTGACCCCACACGACCCAATTTCAAACTTGTCCGAGATTTTATCAAGACAAACATTCTGACCAAATTTCACAAGTATCTGACTGAAAATGTGGTATCTAGAGCATACACAAGGTTTTTCTAAGATTTGACCTAGTGACCTAGTTTTTGACCCCACATGACCCAATTTGGAACTCGTCTGAGATTTTATCAAGACAAACATTCTGACCAAGTTTCACAAGTATCTGACTGAAAATGTAGCCTCTAGAGCGTACACAAAGTTTTACTAAGATTTGACCTAGTGACCTAGTTTTTGACCCCACATGACCCAATTTCGAACTCGTTCGAAATTTTATCAAGACAAACATTCTGACCAAGTTTCATGAGGATTGGACTGAAAATGTGGCCTCTAGAGCGTACACAAGGTTTTTCTAAGATTTGACCTAGTGACCTAGTTTTTGACCCCACATGACCCAATTTCGACCCGTCCGAGATTTTACCAAGACAAACATTCTGACCAAATTTCATGACGATCGGACTGAAAATGTGGCCTCTAGAGTGTACACAAGGTTTTTCTAAGATTTGACCTAGTGACCTAGTTTTTGACCCCACATGACCCAATTTCGAACTCGTCCGACATTTTATCAAGACAAACATTCTGACCAAATTTCACAAGTATCTGACCGAAAATGTGGCCTCTAGAGCATACACAAGGTTTTTCTAAGATTTGACCTAGTGACCTAGTTTTTGACCCCACACGACCCAATTTCGAACTCTTGCGAGATTTTATCAAGACAAACATTCTGACCAAGTTTCATGAGGATTGGACTGAAAATGTGGCCTCTAGAGCGTACACAAGGTAAAAAGTCGACGACGGATGACGCACGACGCACACCGCACGACGGACACAGCACGATCACAATAGCTCACCATGAGCACTTTGTGCTCAGGTGAGCTAACAAGCTGTAAAAGAAACATACTTCTAATACATGTGACACAAAAGCAAAACATTTGAAGGAACGATAAATGTCCACACTCACTATTTGCAATGTGGGGAATGGGGAAACTCCCTTTTGAAGTAAGTCTTCATACTTTTTGCTATGGGGAGATGTGTATGTATACCAAGTTGTTGAAAGAAAAAAGGAGGTCCCTTTTGAATAGAACCGCCCCCCCCGTTTTTCTATCCTTTCAGACACAAATCTCATTACATGTATTTTCAGCCACATATGAGTTGTCACCTCCAACTGTTTTAAATTTGGACGAGTATAAAAATTTTGAGGTTTGGTGAAGATTTAACTGAGAAATCCAAATTAGTTTTTTATGTCATTTGCTGTTTTCCCTTACACATATATGTATAACCAAACAATGCTTATCATAATAACTTTCAAAATAATCTATTACTGTATAAGTATGTACAACTTCCATATCCCTGTAGTTCTGAGCTTAGGAAACTTTGTGGGCAAAGTAGCAGCAGCTTGTTAAAAATCTAAATTCATGTCGATACAAACCTAAAGTCAGGTTGATAAAAACCTACATCCAAGTTGATAACCCATAACTTATGGGGATATTTCAGAGTCATCTGCTGCAAAGTTTGATTAACCCTTTCACACACAGCAAGATTGATAATATTCCAAATTCAGAACACCTGCAGACGACAAATTTGATATCGGTATAAATGAGCTCAAGCTCTTTGACAAGATAGAAAACATTGTGGGAAAAGGAGAAAATGCTGGTTTCTAGCATTTTCTCCTTTTCCCACAATGTTTTCAAAAGGCCTCTTTCTAATGGTCGTTAAAACTTGGGATTGTGTGGTAAAGGGTTAAGGAGTTAACCCTTTCCCAAACAAGCCCTGGTTTTCAGGTGTCTGCAGTACAAGTCTTTTGAAAACACTGTGGGAAAAGGAGACATTGTTTCCTACCCTTTTGGAGAACTTTCTGTCATTTTCATCAAATTTAAAATTGTCATCTGCAAACTCTTTCAATTTGGACTGGTCCAAAATTTGATGTTTGGGAAAGGGTTAAAGCAGATAGACATATTACTCATGAGAAAAAAACATAACTATCATTAACTTATCCCACAGGACAAATTCTGGACGTGTCCAAATTGAAAGCATTTGCAGTCAACAATTCAAGTGTCGAACAATCTTTGGAATTTGTTTTTGAAAGGGTAGAAAACATAGTGGGTAAAAGACAAAATGCTGGTTACCAGCATTCTCTCCCTTTCCAACAGTGTGTTTAAAAGCTTTCTTCCTCAGGGTGGTTAACCCTTTCCCAAACGAAAAATTTTGGACTTGTCCAAATTGAAAGAGTTTGCAGATGACAATTTTAAATTTGATGAAAATGGCAGAAAGTCATCAAAAGGGGGAGAAAAAACTGTGGGAAAAGGAGAAATTGCTCGTTACGAGCAATTTCTCCTTTTCCCACAGTGTTTTCAAAAGACTTGTACTGCAGACACATGAAAACCAGGGCTTGTTTGGGAAAGGGTTAAAACACAGGATTGATTGGTAAAGGGATCAAACATGCAACATGTTCTGATTCTTTCGGGTAGGAAAACTGTACCGTTCTGGATTGAAGGTTTCTGGATCGGGATAATACTCCTCATCATGATGTATTGACCAAACAGGTATAGCCAATGTTGTACCTTTAGGTATGATCTTTCCATCAAGCTCAAACTCTTCATTTGCCTCCCTGTTCAATCTATACAATGGAAAGCATTTATCATTGTAAACCATCGTTTATCTTTTTAGCTAAAATAAGAAGTAAATCAATACATGTGATAATATTCAACTTCTCACAGCTTCAAAGATAAATTAGAAGAAGTCACCAAGACATGTTTTTATATGGGTTTTTTGTTTGTTTTGCAGCAGTCCTATGTTGAAAACATTGTGGCAAACAGGGAAATAGCTCATATTAAACATTTCTCCTGTTGCAACCATGTTTTAACATGTGTTCATGTATTGTATTTTAATTCATGTTCTTTATCTTTATTTTACAGTGATGTTTCAAAAGTTTTAAACAGCAGGTTTGTTTCCAGAGGATGTGTTAACTCTTTATCAAACAACAAAATTTTAGACTGGTCCAAATTGAAAGCATTTGCAGAGAACAAAATAAATGTGATCCAAAAATTGAAATTTGTTTTGGGAAGAGTAAGAAACATTATGGGAAAAGGAGAAAATGCTGGTTACCAGCATTTTCTCCTTTTCCCACAATGTTTTCAAAAGCTGTCTTTTTCAGGGTCATTAAAAGTCAGGATTGTGTGGTAAAGACTTAAATAATCACTATGAACTGTTTATTTTTTTAGTAATCATAATCTAGGTGACAATATTGAAATCCTACTACTTGAGACTTTGCAACACTTACATAATCAGTTAAACAGTAAATACAGTGGAGCCCCGTTATAACGAACTTCGTTAACTCGCTGATTGGGGGCGTTGACCATTTTGCGTCCGATCAGGATCTAGGATACGCTGATCTGGATGCTCAAGTTAAAAAAAAACAACCTACTAATCAATTGCTCAAAATCGATACGCGTGCACATAATCAGACAGTCTTTCACACCTTTTTTGGTTGTTACCTGTATGACCGCTGGCAATCGTTAATTGGTTGTTAGACACTGTTTGACAAATACACGCTCAGTTGATTACGATAGGACTTCAGTCTTCAGCCAAACTGTGTGACACTTGAGTGAATAAAGAATGGTCAAACACAAGCCATTTTCTGTATAAAAACTGGGCTACTTGGTTCGAATGGATACACTACGTTGTATTCTAGATAGCGATAGCAATCGATCATACAGCGATTCATACAGCGATTTCTCACTCATTTATCAACTCTTTTTAATCCAAAGCAAAGCACTTTGTTCTCTTATCCTTTGACTAACAAATTTATTCTTAAAAGCTAACTTTGCAATATTTCACACCCTTTAATTAGTTGCAATATCGTTTTCGTACTTTCACGCCACAAGTTTTGTACATACCAACTGTTCTTTCTCTCTATACTTTTACCTAACCTTGTTTTACAATGTCTCAGAAGAGGAAAGCATACACGATCGCAGAAAAACTACATATCATCAACAGGATCAAGAAAGGAGAAACACAGGCCAGCGTAAGTAGAGAGATGGGAATTCGGGACTCGACGATAAGAGGATGGATCAAAGGCTTTGAAGATGTTAAGGAGAAAGTGTCAGAGCTTAATCTGATCCAAGTCTTAGACATGCATCAGAGAACAAAGAAGAGTCTTTAGGTCGTTCGGAAGAGTCTTTAGATTCACTGTTGTGTATGTACATGTACGGTATGTAGTGTATGTAGTATACGTTCATAAATGAGAACGCGGATACAGGCCATCCGCGGAAGGGGGGGTGAAACAGCGTTATATCCTTCACCACGGATATAACGCGGGTCAAATCCATGGACCCCGCAGACTTCGTTATAACGGGGCTCCATGTACAATAGTGCTGTATTCTACATCATCAAAATCTTTGTCAAAATTCCCATTTTACATCATTAAAATGTTTACCAAAATCAAATAAACTCAATTCATTCTTTTTGGACATATCCCATTTTTCGAGTCAATTCCATTTTGTCTTTTGCAAAACTTTTGATGTAAATCTAAAATATTGTTATCTGATAAGGATTTTGGTGGATTGAAACAGACTGACACAGACCTTGGTACTGGTGGATAGAATCTCAATACTTCATATACAAACTGTTCCATATATCTGAGCTTCGATATACTTTCGTATGTTGGATCTGCCTGTATAAAATATGTACAATACAAATAAGAACCTGTCAAGTGCTGACTCTCTAGGTTATGCTAGATGAACTACTCTGGCCAGAATAATTTTGAACTTAAAACTCTTGGCTTTCCCTAGTTTCACACCAAAAACATCATTTCATTAAAGTAATACTTCAGTTGTAGTCCTATCAAAATTCACCATACATAACAGGTAAAGAATATGGAAAAAAATATTTTCTGAACTTGGGTACAGTCATGGAAACCCTAGTGTAAGATGGACATAGTGCATATTTAGAGGGTTTTCCACTTCAAGTTATCATCCTGTTTTCAAAGGTACAGTAAAATAAAAAAAATAAAAAAATAAAAAAAAATATGCATCATCCTCTGTGAAAAGGTGGCTTAATGCATCTGCAAAAAGTATCGGCCCAGGTCAACCTGCACAGGCTGCAGGCTGACCTGGGTCGATAGTTTTTGCTTTTTGTTAATTTTTTGCATGTTCAAGGACCATTCTACGTCATGATTCAGTGATTTGTTAGAGAAAATGGATATAATGAATCCATAATTATGTGATGACTTGCACGTTATGATGCATCACACAGATGCATTAAGCCCCCTTTTGCCAGAGTATGGCCTGATAAATGTGCAGTAATTGGCTTACTAGTCTTAAGTATGGACTAAAATGAGAAAAATCTGTCTGAGTTTCAATGGGTTGTATTTTCAGCTGTAGAAAGTTTATATTTTGGTGCTAAAAGAGGTAGTGGAATCTATAAAACAAATAAAGAAACCAATTCAAATTTTCTGATGTAAACCCTTTACCAAAGGACCACATTTTAGCCTTGTCCAAAAGGAAAGCATTTGCAGACAACAATTTCAATGTGACTCAAATGGTGCAATTCTTCTTTTGATAGGGTAGAAAATATTTTTGGAAAAGGTGAAAATGCTGGTACCCAGCATTTTCTTTTTCCCACAATGTTTTCAAAAGGCTTTTTTCTCAGGGTCGTTAAAAGGCCACACTGTGAGGTAAAGGGTTAAGATAGAATAGTAATAAGTTAATCACAATATACCCACCATTCCAATGTGTTCATTGATTTCATCCCAGAGTTTCTGGTCAAATTCCGGTTTTGTAGCCAATACGTAACTGGCATATTGTAACAGACTTGCGGTAGTTTCATACCCAGCCAGAAAGAAGACAAAGGCTTGTGCATTGATCTCATCCTCACTCAGACCTAGCAATTAACAGATAAATAAATATGAGCCATGCTCTGGCAAAATGGAGTTTAATTCATCTCTGTGATGCATTGTATCAAGCAATCATATTATTATGGATACATACAATAAATTTTGTCTAACAACCAACTGAATCATGCAGTAGACTGGTCCTTGGACATACACAAAATTGACCAATAGCCAAAAGTTGAGGTCCATGTCAGCCTACATGGACTGCGCAGGCTGACCTGGGTCGATACTCTTCGCAGATGCATTAAGCCCTCTTTTCACAGAGCATGATTCATACAGGCAATAATTTTGACTTACTACAAGCTACTTTTAAAAATATTCTGGTAGAAGGAGTTATTGCTTGTAATGAGTAATTTCTCCTATTACAAAAATATTTTCACACACATTCATCAATCAAAACATAAATTTAAGATTAAATCTCAATAAATCCAAGCATGTGCCCAAATATATCTGCTGAGAAACTTTGAGTTTAGACATATACAAGTGCATCAAGTCAGTGTAAGTTGTCTGGAACAACCAATCTCAAAGCCCTGTCCAAAACCACTACATATCTCACAAAATATCATTGACTGAAGAGCTACCTTTTCACTGTCTGATCTTAGTCTACATAGTTGGTAAAAATTACCTAAATTATTCTAAGCATTCTTATGGCTAAAACAATATAAAACAATGACATATAAGACCCCTGCTCTGTGAAAAGAGGCTTTAATGCATCCCTATAATACATTATATCAAGCCAGTTTTTGCATTATATAGGTCTATTTTGTCTTAAAACCTGATGAACCATGAGGAAAACGATCCTTTGAGAGGCAGAAGATTTACCTACAACAAAAAGTATTGACCCATGCACACCCCGTAAAGGACGACATGGATCAATACTTTTGAGAGATGCATAACAGTCCCTTTTCACACTGCATGGTAAATTTAAAAAAAAAAAAAAAAAAAAAAAGAAATATCCTTCGAGTTGAAAGAACAATATATATGCCATACTCGATGAAAAGGTGGCTCAATGCATTTGCAGAAAGTATCAACCCAGATCAGCCCATGCAGTCCAAAAGGCTGACCTAGGTTAAAACCATTTGCTATTGGTCAATTTTCTGCATGTCAAGGGACCATCCTACTGCCAGCATCCTACTGCCAGACAGTGTAAGACAGAATAGATATTATGAATCCATAATTATGTGATGACTTGCATGGTATAATGCATCACGGAGATGCACTAAGCCTCCTTTTGTCAGAGCATGGCTCATATAATATAGATTGTTACATACGTGACACACTTTCTGTGTTTGATTCTCCTGCGCTTTCAGATTTCATTTTGTATCCATTCTGTATATGTTCTGATTTCCCTTCATCCATCTCGGCATTGATCAACAGATACAGAAAATCATTGTACTCCTGCAAACAGATGTTCCTATGTAACTTCAGCAGAAAAACAACAGTAAAGTTCCTTTTCAGGCATTCCTAACTCTTTACCAAATGACAAAATTTTCGACAGGACCAAATTGAAAGGCTGCTTAATTGATGATTTCTGTCTTTGATAGGGTAGAAAGCATTGTGGGAAAAGGAGAAAATGCTGGTTACCATCATTTTCTTCTTTTCCCGTCTATGTTTTCAAAAGCCTTCTTTGTAAGGGTTGTTATAATCCGGAATTGTGTGGTAAAGGGATAATTGATGCCAGACATCACTTTTAGTTACTTTTGTAAACAGTCTATATCGAATTCAAACTGCACAAACCATGCAGTCTGATCTTGTATCTACCGTCTGATTTTTTTCTCAGATCTTCTAGCCATAGCAGCCTTGAGATCGCAACATGCAGATCTTATTCACTATCTAAAATTGATCATTTACTTGGCACTGGAGGGTTAAAATAAATTTTCGGTGGTGAAGGGATAGAGCACTGGCCAAGTTCAACTCCTACAAGTAAGATCAGCCTTTTAACCCTTTACCAAATGATACAATTTTAGACTTGTTCAAATTGAAAGCATTTGCAGATGACAAATATAGCTGAAATGACGGCAATTGTCTGTGAAAGTGTAAAAAACCTTCTCCTTTTCCAACAAGGTTTTCAAAAGGCTGTTCCCTCAGGGTCATTGAAACTTGGGACTGTATGGTAAAGGTTGAAGTACCTGGGTCTTGATGTAAGTAATTGTTAACTCTTTCAAAGACGTCAATTTTTAGGTTTATCCAACTTGAAACTGTTTGCATACTAACAAATTCACTATTTTTAAAATGATGAAATTTGCCTGTGAAAGGGTAGAAAACATCGTATGTAGGAACAGGAGAAAATGCTGTTTACCATTAATGCCAAAGTCACCTACGATAGCTTGGTAATGTCCACGGAATGGACAATGGATGCATACCGATGGACATACTTTAACCCTTTACCACAAAATCCTGACTTTTAACGACTCTAAGAGAGAAGCTTTTTGATAACACAGTGGGAAAAGGAGAAAATGCTGGTCACCAGCATTTTCTCCTTTTCCCACAGTGTTTTCAAACCTTCCCAAAAACAACTTTCAATTTTCAAGTCACAATTATTTCATCACCTCTTTACCACACAACAAAAATGCATACCTGTCCAAATTGAAAGCATTTGCAGATGACAATTTAAACATGGCTAAAATGATAGAATTTTGCCTTGATAGAGTAGAAAACATTTTCCCACAATGTTTTCAAAAAGCTTCTTCCACAGGGTTGTTAAAATTTGGAATTACATGGTAAAGGGTTAAGGAGAAGTTGCTACTAGTACCAGGTAAAGAGACTGACACCAGCTACGCTACAAGCATGTCTGCAAGTGGACATGAAATCCTTTGATATTTAGACTTAAACATGGGAGGACAGAGTCAGCACACTAGAAACAAGTACTCAAGAGAGGAGAAGACGCTGACCAGCAGATGAACCACAAGAAAAGGGTCAAGAGAAAGGCTAGTCATCAAGAACATGATAGAGAGCTGTACACACATGTCTTATCATGTATGGACTGTGGAAAGGCATGCAAATAAAGGATTGGCCTCTACAGCCAGAGGGCAATATGCATCTTCAAAAGGCACTACTCCACAGACAGAAAGACTGAAAGATGCCTACTTGGTTTAGTCTAAACGGCAGCATGTGCAAAGGAAATAGGGGTTTTAGATATGTTAACTCTTTACCACACAATCCCGAGTTTTAACAACCCTGAGAAAGAGGCCTTTTGAAAACATTGTGGGAAAACGAGAAAATGCTGCTTACCAGTATTTTCTCCTTTTCCCACAATGTTTTCTAGCCTATCCAAAACAAATTTCAATTTTTGGGTCACATTTATTTTATCATCTGCAAATGCTTTCAATCTGGACTGGTCTAAAATTTTGTCATTTGGTAGAGAGTTAAGAGAATAACTTAGAGGTTTTGTCCTTTGTTCTTTATTGTCACAATACATTGTAATCCCTGTCTGGTCACTACAGAGCTGGATAAAGCTAGACATTTTAAATAACTGGCCTGGCATGTATATCCACCATTCCTTACAACTTCAAGTACAATAAAACTTACAGCATTGTTCTTCAGTCTTTCATCTATCAATGCTTTACCAGTATCCTCATAGAATTCTACACTCTCCCTTGGCCATCCTGTAATGCCGATCTTATATAGCAGTCTTCCCATCCCAGGTAATAATGCTGAAAACATAAAAGTATGCAAATTCACAGGATAGTACATGTGTACATACAAGAAACATTTAATAAGATATGCATGTAACGGTAATAATGCCTATGAATTACCAGAGCAACTAACTGTACTTTAAATTGGAAAAAAATCTAATTTATGTATCAACAACTTTCTTTTGAAAAGCTGATACTTTCTAATCCAAAAAGGTCTGTAACCAGCAGCCATTCTAAAAAAGATCTTAACTATAGATTCATTGGCTAGCCATCTAATTAACCGATTACAAAAGTTATGTGTAATTGTTTTAACAACCCTGAGGAACACTGCTTTTGAAAAAGCTGTGAGAAAAGGAGGAAATTCTTTCGATTTGGACAAGTCCAACAATCTTTAACAACCCCAAGGAACAAGGCTTTTCAAATCATTGAAGAATAAGTAGAAAATTCTTGTTGCCAACATTTTGTCCTTTTTCCCACAATGCTTTCTTCTCTATCAAACAAATTCCATCATTTGGGTCACATGTAATTTGTTGTCTACAAATGCTTTCTGTTTGTACAAGTCTACCTTTTTTTTTTCCATTAGTAAAGGGTAAACATCTCAGCCAATCAGATGGCAAGTATCAGAATTCAAAACTCATTACAGCCATATTCAGAATTGTTGGTAAATATAGCCCCTGTTTTTCTTACTGCACATACTTACATGACAAAATAAACCCAACTCGGGCAATCATCGATGGAGTGAGCATCATGCTCATGTGCTTCATGAAGGGGTTATCCGGTTCCTTTTGTGTATTAATTTCTAGCCCAAAAGCTGTAGCAGTAATAGTCTCCATTGTAAACTGACCAAGGTACCTATGCAAAAACAAAATGAAACCAATACAACTTTGTTAACAGCTAAAATATTTATCTGTTAAAAAAGACAATAGTGTCTGGCTTGGCTAAAGTTTTCTAGGGTGTACCTTTACTGGAATCCTTGAGAAACTTAAACCTTTACTACACAATTCTGACAAACAACCCTGTGGAAGAGGCCTTTAGAAACCATTGTGGGAAAAGGAGAAAATGCTAGTAACAAGCATTTTCTCTTTTTCCCACAATGTTTTCTTCCCTATCAAAGAAAAATGCATCATTTGAACCACAGTGAAATTATTGTCTGAATATGCTTTCAATTTGGACAAGTCTCCATTTTTTTTGTCTGGTAAAGAGTTAACTAAACACATCATTATAAATGTTAAAACCATACCAAAGAGGTTTAAAAATAGAGAACTGTTTTATTCATTTCATAAAATCCCAAAGTAACAATAGCTGCCAAAAGTAAACAAAACCAGGTGTTAAAATGCATTTAAATTTTAATTATGCCATTTAAAAGTATGGAAATTATTGTGAAGATGCCAATCTGTTATTGTACAGGCGGTCCAAGAGTTAGTTGCTAGCAGAGACATGAATTTCAAAAAACTAGGTTAAAAGTTACAAGGTCTTATGTTAACTTTTTGGCAAATCTTAAAATTAATTTTTCTTCCAGCGACTTACACTTGGACAGATCACACAATAACAGATTGTCATCTTCACAATATCTTCTATACTTTTAAATGGTATAATTTAAATGCACTTTAACACCTGCATTGTTTTTTTCTTTGGCCGCCATTGGGCCTTTAAGTCATGTGAATAATATACATTTTAAAATAATGTTTTAACCCTTTACCAAATGACAAAATTTTAGACTTGTCCAAATTGAAGGCATATGCAGATGACAATAAATGTTACTCAAAAATTGAAATTGAAATTTGAAAGGTTAGAAAACATTGAGGGAAAGGAGAAAATGCTGCTTACCAGAATTTTCTCCTTTTCCCACAATGTTTTCAAAAGGCTTCTTTATCAGGGTCGTTAAACGTTGGATTGTGTGGTAAAGCGTTAAAAGTTGTCTGCTGAATCTTTGTTTGCAGGAGATATAGAGTAAAGCTAGAAAGGTTGACAGTCTAAGTTCCTTCAAATTTTTTGCCATGTATGGCGAGTAGTGACTTACTTTTTCACAGTTATATTTTCTCCCACATGGGCCATTAAATTTTCTGTCAAAATATTTGCACAGCCATTGATGATGGGAACCATCTAGATTGAAAAACAAAAGGAATATGAATATACATGTAAATATTAGAATGGCAAAGGGCATCCTTAGTCTAGTTCTATTTGATTTTCTAAATTAAAAATTAACACCATTTCTGATTGGCTGCACCAGATGGTTCAGCTAAACAGACATTGTGTTACTTTCTGAAATTTAGAATTAGATCAAGAATGCAATAAGAATGGTTGGTTATTACAGGCACAGGTCCCTAGAGACCCCAAAATAAATTAACTCAAGACTTGCAGTTGATAACTAAGACTTAACTCTTTACCAAACAACAGCATTTCGGACGTTTCCAAATTGAAAGCATTTGCATAAACATGACTCAAAAACTGAAATTTGTTTTGGGGAAGGCAGAAAACATTGTGGGAAAAGGAGAAAATGCTGGTTACCAGCATTTTCTCCTTTTCCCACAATGTTTTCAAAAGGCTTCTTCTCAAGGGTTGTTAAAAGTCAGGATTGTGTGGTAAAGGGTTAATCATTGCAATGTTAGGACATCTCCGATAGGATACCTCCTTAACATGATATCTCCCTATGTAATACAAAATTAAGAATCAAGATTGGATTGCATGTTTCACAAAAGCAATAAAGTTGTGACTTTTGAGATGGACATTCAAAGAAAATTATAAAGAGATTCAATCTGTGTGATGCAATCTGTAAAGATTATAAAGGATATGGTTGTATTTTACTTTTTGTGTTTTCATGAATAAGTTTAAGACAGGCTATCTTTGACTTTTTTTATTTTTTCTTTCATCATACAGTTCTCTCAATACTTTTCTATATTGACCTATCAACAAGAATTAAATCTTAACCAATCTACAAAATTTTAGACTGCTCCAAATTGAAAGAATCAGCAGACGAAACATCACATATGGCTCAAATTATTGAATTTGTTTCTGAAAGTTCAGAAAACATTATGGAACTAGAGGCGCTTGAGCGTCTGTATCGCTCCACAGGCCTGATATTTCTATCATGGCGAAAAGAAGTTTTTAACAATTACCATTCAATCCTGCATTTTAGCTCACTGAAGAAAAAAGGTATGGAAAAAAACTTGTGAGAAAAGAAGAAAAAAATGGTAACCAGCATTTTCTTAGTTTCCCACAATAATTTCTATTCTTTTTCATATATGTCTTACTAATTTGAAGATATGTTGTCTGCAACAGGTCCTTTCACAAACCATTTTGGGTGGTGAAACATCAAAATATAGAAAATATGTCTTTCTCAGGGTCGTTAAAAGTTGTGATTGTGTGGTAAAGGGGTAACCTAAAAGAACAGCTAGGAGGGCAAATGAATGAATGTTATAGCAATATAGATCAACTTACATCAATACACCAGATAGAATGAAATATGCTGGCATACAATGAACACCTAATCCCTAATAATCAACTTTTCACAGTCACAGTTAGAATGTCTTCTGTGGCAAACAACACAAAATGGTCTACAAATGCATTTACATAAATCAAATATCCTGCTCCAGGGCACAGATTAATTCTGGTGTACTGAAGTTGCGGGATCAGTTTGACTGGGTAACATTAATGCCTTATCACAAATGTAAAGCCCTGTCCCACTTTGTACCAGGTCACCAGGATTTACACCCCTTCTGTCCACTCTGCATTTACTCATTAGTAGGTCAACAAACCTTAACCAGAACTAATAAAAGTGCAGAGGTTCTCTGGTTCTATATCAAAAGGACTATAAAGTACCTACAACATGGGGGTTTTGTTATTAAAATACTTTTTCTTTTTTATCTTGGCATGGTTACTCAGGCTTAGTAATAAGGCAAAATTGAAAAGCTCAAGTTGTGAAAGGTGCTCAAGCTTTTATCTTATTTATGGCCAGTGATATTTTATTACTAGTACTAACTAATAGCATATCATTGGAGTAAATTGTGATCTTAATACCAAGGAAAATGTGTGGGCTTAAATAGGGCAGCCCTGACTAGGTCAAGTCAATCCAATTTTCTTCCTTTTTCTTTGTTAGTCGATAAAACTAACACAATAAATAGTTTTGAAATTTGACATTTCTTTGAAATATAAGCCTTGTCTATAAAAAAATGTGTTTTTAGGTGTATCATTTTTTTAAAAGGAATTTGGTATACAACCACCATAGAAACAATTTGGCAAACAACCACCATAGGAACTTACCTGCAAAACAACCATGAAATCCAATGAATAGTTTTAGAGAAGAAATTTTTCAAAGATTTTACTTTATACCATAAAAGGAAAATGAGTCTCCCATAAAAGCCATGTTTTTTGACAGATCATTTTTTTTTAAAGGAATTCTGTAAACCTGTATCTAAGGAACATTCCTGCAAAATAATAATGCTATCCAAATAGCAGTTTGGGAGGAGAAGATTTTTAAAGGTTTTTTACTTTGGTTGCCATGGCAACCAGAATTCTTCATGGAACACAATTATTTGAAGGAATTTGAAAGAGGACCACCAAAGGAACATTCCTGTGAAATTTGGTAAAAATCCAGGCAATAGTTTCTGAGGAGAAGTTTTTTAAAGAAAAAGTTTACGGACGCACGCACGGACGAACGAACGGATGGACGGACGCACGACGGACACAACGCCATGACAATAGCTCGCTGCCTTCGGCCAGTGGAGCTAAAAAGGAGAAAATGCTAGTTACCAGCATTTTCTCCTTTTTCCACAGTGTTTCAAAAATTCTTATTTTCAAGGGTAACTGAAACTTGGGATTGTGTGGTAATGGGAAAAGGCCAAATACATTAATTGAAAATTTCAGAAAAATACTGCAGCCAAAAAGAAGAAATTACTGTATATAAGCAAGTTTTTTCCATTTGCCACCCTTATTTTCATGAGTGGTGTGCTGTGAGATGACTGAGGTTGTTTGTAAAAAGCATTTACTGCTGTATCACATTTAGCATCAAAAACATACCTGTACTGCATTACTTTCTGGAGTGATTCACTATGATTGAGAAATACTTGCATTTTTCAGTTTCCCAGAACTGAACGTTGGGGTGATGATGTTTCTGGTGCGTTTCCATGTCCGTCCACGCATGAAAAACACAGAGTTCATCAGAAGACTGGGAAGATTACCATTGGTCTAAAAGAAAAAGAAATAAAAAGTCAGGTTTCTCTCAAATCCCTTGCAATTATCTGAGAACTTAAATCGTTCACCTGCATTTTCTCCTCCCACAAAGGCCATTTTCCTCAGTGAGGGTTTAGTAAAGGCTTAAGTAGAGCTTTTCAGAAAAGGGACTTTTGCTCAAAGTCTCAATTAATGAGCCTGACGACATTTTCATGTATGACAGTATAAACATACATGTATTTACAAAAAATGCTGTTAAAAAAGTCAACAGAGCAATAATTCACAGGTTTGCCACTGAAAAAATTAATCTTATAAAAAACAGAGATATTGCGATGTATAAATATAAGACAAAATGCTCACTGTTCTGTTCATAAAGTTGGTAAAGTTTTTAACAAATATTTTCTTAAGCATCTCTGGATCTGACACAGCTACATTTGGGCTGAGGCCTTGATAATACCTGCAACAAACATTTAAAGCTCAAAGTAAAGTATGTCACATAAACTGCCAGAAAAGCCTTGATAATTTCAACATGAGAGAAACCAAACAGTCAGTCTGAAGGTTTTTCCATGACGCAGACAATGACACAAGGGCCAAGACAATATCTAGATGTTTTCTTCAATAACAGCCAAGCTAATAATAGTTTATTTCCTAAAACATTAGAGAAACAGATCTAATTTCTTGTCTGGGTACATGTAATAAGCACTGCTGCTTCACTGTTTCCTCAATACATGCATGTCCTAACAAAATTATTTCAGACTAACCCTTGTAATTCTATATAACTTAGTCAGTGCTAAAGATGCAGATATTGCCATTTCAAATCCATATTTGTCAGAATATCTTGTAAAAAGCAGACAATATAGATCCAAGATCAGACTACGTTCAGTCCAGTCGGATTTTGATCTACACTGTCCACGTAAGAAATTAAATTGTGGTTCAGAACTTTATATATCAACCCTTTACAACGCGATCCTGCGTTCTAACGACCCTGAGAAAGAGGCCTTTTGAAAACATTGTGGGAAAAGGAGAAAATACTGGTAACCAGCATTTTCTCCTTTTCCGACAATGTTTTCTGTCCGGTTACAGACAAATCTCACCATATATGAGCCATATCTAATTTGTTATCTGCAAATGCTTTCAATTTGGATAAGTGTAAAATTTTGTTGTGTGATAAAGGGTTAAAGGGTAAACAGATGGAATGATCACAAATTTATAATCTAAGTAATAAGCACAATACCGGTATATATGAACTTATCATACAGAATGGTATGAAATTGAAATATGGTAGTAATTTTGGTCTTTTTCTTCTTAAGGAAATTTTTCCCTTTCTTCATTTAGCACTCAAATTGAAAACTCCATCAGACATAAATTTGGTACCAAAGGCACGACAACAGAATGACGACAAATGATTGGGAGAAATACTTTTCACTCACCCATATACTTTTCCATATTTCTGTTCCCATTTCTGGTCCATTATCTGGAAACCCTGCAAGAAATAAGAGAATAGGTATGAATTTAGAAGTAAAACCAATCATTAGAGATGAAACAAAATAACATCAGTTCTGCAAATAACAATCATGTAAAAGATTTAACTCTTTACAAAACAACAAACTTTAACACTCATCCAGAAAGCTTTTTCTGAGAACAATCATCATGTGGTCTGAATGGTGAACTTTGCCTTTCAATCGGTAGAAAACTAAATGGGTTACCAGCATTCCTCCTTTTCCAACAATATTTTCCTAAGTACTCTTCCTCAATTTAGTTAAAACATAAGATTGTTTGGTACAGGACTAATTTGAGGAAACAACTTATTTATTATTATAGAACAAACATTTAACCTATTATGGTACAAGTTCAACACTCCAGCTGTATAACAATTTTTGAAGACAGCCAAGCTAACAATGCATGATTGCTTGTAAGTGTTGCATTTCACAGGACTTTTCTATGACCTTTTTTCCTTTGTGTCACTTCTAAAGATTTTTGTGTCTCCAAAATAGTCTGTTGGGTATAGGGTTACTTATTGACGTTTAGATTTAAATAATTCTTAATGAGTCAATTTTGCTTGCAGAGGTAAGTCTAAAACTATCCAGTTTGACAATGAATCCCCGTTTTAATGACCATGAGAAAAGAGGCTTTTGAAAACATTGTTGGTAAACAAGAAAATGCTGGTAATCTGAATTTTGTCCTTTTCCCGAAATGTACATGTATATTGATTCTACATTAAACTGACCAATTGTTTTATGTTTGTCTTTTTACTTGCACACTGAAGAAAATGGACATAGCTGAATTTGTATATGTTTTTTATTTTCTCTGACCTTCTGTTCAACTGTCATAACTGAAACATTTTGTTTGTGTGCACATTACAATTTTCAGATCTCACAAAAAAACTTTAGATCAGCCTGAAAATGCTTTGTCCCAGCACTGGGTACTTGCCAATTTCGGTGAAATTTGAAGTTTTAGATAAATAATCCAATGGTATTTTTCCTCTATTTCAAAACACGTGGTTATTGTAACATTGCGAGTTTCCATCGATCCATGCAGATGCCATTCAACATTCACCAAATAATGCTGTCCCCTTTGAAATGTCAGAAATGTTAAACTATTTTGGATGGTGGTAAAGTATCAACAATAAATAGATTGGAAACGAATTTCATATACTAGGATGTTGGTATGTCTTATATCAAAATTGAAAAACCATAAAAAATCTGTCACTGTCATGAGTTTATTGAATTCTTGCATGGAAATTCAAATTTTGCAAAAATATAGATCTATACCTAAATTGTCAAAAATGTTGGCATGTTTTCGATGCCCTGTAATTAAGACTTGGTTTGCATGATGAAATCTCATAGACATAGTATCATGGGTTCATATGTATTGTAAGAAATGTATTGCTAACCCCAAGTCTGTTTGGTTTGTACTTCTGGAGAGAGCTTGTTTATATGACCATCTCATATGTTAGACTCAAATACTTTAAGTAACATTGTCTCTTTATCTTTTGATCCCTGACTGGTGCCTCAAATCTCAAATTACCTCATATTACGACCTAGTGATAATAGGTCATTATGTCACATCTATTACCGTATGATCATCTGCACTGATTGTTTATGTCAAGTCTGGTTGAAAATATGTACATTGGCTGTTTTTGTGCATAAAAAGGGATAAGCTAAGAATATATTTGCATTGATTAGCTTCTGTTGTCTTTGTTTTGAAATCATTTTGCCTTATTAAACCCATTTGATGGTGAAAAATAGAGTATACCAAAATACCAATGCAAAAAGAAAGTATTTAACATATCAGATACAAAATTTAATGTATCCAGTTCCAAAAGTTTTAAACGAAAATCATTGTTGTAATTCAAATTTACTTTGATTTGACCCCTGCTTCCTTCTAAAATAATTATGCACCCTAGATTTTTGCCAATATTGAAAATGATCAAATTGTAAAATATCAACAAAACCCGGAAGCATTAGCTTGAAATTTAATGAATCTGATTCATTATTTCAGATGTTGTTTGAGGAAAAAAAAGAGGGATACTTGTGTCCCCCCTTTATTTGAACATTGAAAAGGACACGCTTTGCTATTCATTTATAAGAGAGAGAGAACTTAAAGCCTTTGTTTACTTTTTCTCATACTGAATAGATATTTGATACATTTAGCTTAGAATCAATGTGTAATCTTCCCCTAAAAAGACATATCCCACTGAGTCACAATCAATTTGTTGTGTACAAATGCTTTCAATTTGGACGAGTATAAAATTTTGTCATAAAAAGTTAAATTGTCTAATATAGGAGACTCTTAGATAAGTTCTTACCTGACTGAGTGTCTGGTGAAGATTTCCAATAAATGGTAAAGGTACTGGTCCTGGGATACCATGTTTACGTAACTTGGAGTACTGCCGATATAACAATCTGAAGTTGATTGGTAAACACATACATATATACGTGCACTTTTGTATGTGAAATGTGAAATACATGATTAATCCATCTTTGTAAGAAATACATGTACAATGTTTCATGCTCCTGAAGTTAAAAGCAATGGAAACCATAGTGAGAAAAGGAGTAAATGCATGGTAGAAGCAGTGGTTCATTTCTCAGAATATTCTACAAGTTGTTAGACAGTAGTACATGTAATTTCCTTTCTCTTACATTTTGTCCTTTCCGTAACTTGTAAAACTTCTAGTGAATCTTGATTCTTGAATAGCTTTTACATTTCAGACAAAAATGGAGACATGTCCAAATTTAAAGCATTTGTAGATGACTCATTTACCAGTAAATGTGGCTTAAGTGACAGACTTTGTCCTTGATAGGGTAGAAAACATTGTGGGAATTACCAGCATTTTCTCCTTTCCCACGTTTTCAGAAACCTGCTCTGCTAGGGTCATTAAAACTTGGGATTGTGTGGTAAAGGGTTAACATGACTGAAAAAGTCTCAGTTTGCCAAAAAATGTTTAATAGCAGAACAGAAACAAAATTTAATGCCAAAAGTTAGACCTAGTAAATTTTACAGTTTAGCTTCAAAAGAATATAACAATTATGCTCTTTATCAATGGTATACTTAAATATGAGAAGATAAAAACTGGAAATGAATGATTTACCGGTAACTGTTTAACGGTAGTTCAATTGTAAATGCCTCAACTCTTTCAAATCCACTTAGTGCTTTCAAAGATGAACAGAGTAAGGAAACAATATTCAGCAATTAAAAAGGGATAAATTGCCTCCTAATAACATTCACCAAATTTCATAATCTTTGCTACATCTGTATTCACACTCATAATCCTGTTTGCCATCCAAGTGCATTATCTCTAAAGTTGCTTTGGTTTGTCTGTTGATTAAGGCATTCTTGTCATGCAAATATCTTCTGACATCTCCGTCCTTGAAGGTTTTGAAAACGTTGTTGAACAAGGAAAGCTCAAACGCCATGATCTGATCAAAATGGTTTTAATCTTGTTTTTATGTATAAAAGTTTTGCTAGATTTCCTTCTGTGAAAAAGCCCTTGAAAAAGGGAGGACAAACTTAATCAAAGCGCTGACGCACTGAAGACAGCGGGTTTGTGCCAGCTACAGATCTTATTACTTTCTTTGCACAGGTTTCCTTTATACTTGACTTGAAGTAAAAAGGTGCCTTAATCGATCTGCAAACAGTATAGACTTAGGTCAGCCTGTGCAGGCAGTCAGTCTGTGCAGTCTTCACAGGCTGACCTGGGCTGAAACTTTTCGCCATTGGTCCATTTTCTGTACATCGAAGGGTCGGTCTATGGATCAATAATTATTTATGTCTTGCTTGGTATAATCCATCACGAGGATGCAAGAAGCCCCCTTTTGCCAAAGCACAGCTCATTTGTTTGTGGCTAAAATAAAGATAAAATCTAGTACATGAGCACAGGCAGAGAACAAGACTTGAATAAATGATATTAATCCTTTCCAAAACAATCCCAAGTTTTTATGACCCTGTGGAAGAGGCCTTTAAAGACATTTGTGGAAATGGAGAAAGTGCTTCTAACCAATGTTTTCTATTATATCAATCCGTAACATTTATGAAATTCTTGAAAGGTATCTTAAAGTACTGAAAACCAGTCTTAGTATAATTTTGAGGTTTTA
Source organism: Tridacna gigas (assembly GCA_945859785.2). Taxonomy (NCBI): domain Eukaryota; kingdom Metazoa; phylum Mollusca; class Bivalvia; order Cardiida; family Cardiidae; genus Tridacna; species Tridacna gigas. The sequence goes on along the minus strand of OX244030.2, from coordinate 40,337,488 downwards.
CACCTCAAAATCCTTGTAGGCCAAATAATGTGCTTTATAAAAGTTTTGCCGATCCCTTTTAAGGAGTTTGTAGCTCAAAGACTTGAAGTTGGTACCGCTGGTTTAAATTTCCAGCATGGTCTTCTTTCTGATCCACTTATCATTTATGCCATGTTGTTATTCAGTGCATGACCTTAAGGAAATAGCCAAGAAACGCATGCATAGGTACACTGGCAGCTGTTATGACCCAAGCTGTTTAAATTTCATTAACTGCTAATAAATTATACTGAAAGAAGCCATTTGCAGACAAAAATTGAAACATGGCTCAAAAACAGTGTACATCTATGATAGGGTAGAAAACATTGTTGGAAAAGGAGAAAATGCTGCTTACCGTCATTTTCTCCCATTCCTACAATGTTTGTAAAAAGTTATGTTCTAAGGGTCGTTAAAACTTGAGATTGTGTTGTACAAGTAAATGCATAATATAATTTGCAGTTATAACTACTTTTAACTCTTTACCACTCAATGCCGACTTCTACCAACCTTGAGAAAAAAGCCTTGTGAAAACAGTCTGGGAAAGGAGAAAATGCTGGGAACCAGCATTTTCTCTATTATCCACAATGTTTTCTATCCTATAAAATAAAACTTGTACCATTTGAGCCACAATGAAATTGTCGTCTGCAAATGCTTTCAGTTTGAACACAGCTGAAATTTTGCCGTCTGCCAAAGGCTTAATGGGTGACTTTTCGTGTAACATCGCCTGTCATAGCCGAATCCGTACGACTTTGGCGATAAAAGGCGATGTTACACGAATCCCATTACGATGCCCTATGCTCAAAATTCATCATGCAAACAAACACCGACAAGAAAAAGTCGATGCAAAGAATCAAAGTTGCCACAAATTTTTTTATTTAATGCTTCAAGAAAGCCAGGGCAAATAAGTAAATGTCAGTTTTCATCAGCAGATTTTTTAACACATTATGAAATTGATGTGACTGTGAATCTATATCAAAAGTTGTCTTCTGTTACAGTATCTAATACCCTCGCATAGTGCTCTCTGAACTCTTTTCCAAACGAAAAATATCAGACTCTTCCAAATTCAAAGAGTTGACAGACGACAATTTAAAAAGCTGCAAAAATGGTAGAAAATTCACTAGTAGTGGGGGGAAAAGTATTTGTTAAAGGAGAAATTGCTTATAACGAGTAATTTCTCCTTATCCAACATGTTTTTCCAAAAGAATTTGACAGCGCACGTGATAACCCGCGTTTGTTTGGGAAAGTGTTGAAAACAGGGCCAAGTTACTAAAATGTTGCTGTCCTAGGATAGTATGATTCAAGAGAACGTAAGTTTGCAAGGCATGCTTTCAATTTAAACAAGTCTAAAACTATACTGTTTGGTGAACACTGTTAATAAAGAATATTGGTTTTGCATTGCGATTTATGAACAACACAGCGAAAAACTGGTCTCTCTCCAGATTTTTTCCAACAAAGTACATGTAAATTTATCTAGAACTTGGTGAGAAATAAACAAAAGGGTTCTAAACAATCTTTGTTTTAAAACTAAACTTAGAAAGAAGTAACCAATAATGGTTAGATACAATCATAACCATCATACTCGTTCTTCGGCGGAATTTAACACAATTTCAGCAATGTACAATTTTAGCGGTGGTCATTCAACAAAGAACACAAATAGTAGGAAAAACTAGGTACTAAATAATCAAAATGATAATTAAACCTGTGTACGAAATGACGAAAGTGGATACGAAATGACCAACTGGATACGAAATGACCAAAATAGAAAGTATAGGTAGGTACGAAATGACCAAAATCGTATCTACGAAATGACCTAGGTACGAAATTAACTAGGTACGAAATGACTGGAAACCTGTACAGCCTTGACCAATGGAAACGAGGCATTTATTTGGATGAGTCCATTTCTCGCGAATAGCGAAAATAAAAGTAATACTTGGGCGGATTTTTTGATGTTGTAAGTATTAACAGAGCAAAAATAGTATCGTATTGTATATACTTCGTAGTTTAAGAATGAATTAAAAAGCCAGTTTAAGGCGAAGTAGAAAGATTCCTTGTTAACCTTAACACCCCTATAAAAAAGAAATTCCCATTGTCCATGTCCTAACTCGAAAAACTATTAAAAATATAGTCGCGCGCTTCTGCGCGGCGACTAATAAAAACTTTTGCTTTGAAAATATTTTCTTTTGCACTCTTTCGGTCTTTGTAGATACCGACGCCCTCTTTCCTTTTCTATTCTACAGTAACATTACGGATGAACTCGTAAGATGTAAGGCAGTTTTGAAAGGGTGTCGTCTCATTCGGCATACCTCGGGTGATCCGGTGATCAAATCCCTCGGCTGTATCACGTAGCTTGATATGCACCTACACGGTACATTTCGCACATCTCCGGAAGCACACCGCTTTACCGTTATTGAAATTGTAAGGCTCCTCTTTAAAAAGAACGCATGAGTAAATTTTCTATCGTTATCTTTCTATGAGTATTTCAGTCGGCAAACATTTTGTTCATTCAATTTTTAGCGTGGTTTATCAATTCCGTTAGGAGCTTTCATCGACAGATCGATAGAAGTGAATAACTTCATAGTGGTTGTTCATGTCGTTGCTAAGCGATCTACAGGGGCGCCGCCATGTTTAAGATCATGTGATAGGTAGTTCAAAATGGAAGCCTCCCTTATACAGACGAGGTTAGATGTAGGTACGGAATCGGCCGAGTTGTGACAAGTGGGTGTCGTCTGCGCGAGTAGCGCGTATTTATACATGATCGTTTGTGTATTCATGGAGGAACTATTTAGTCAAGTGTAGGAATCAAGTTTTGTTTACCTCGCGTATCCAGGAAAAAGCTGCCGGATGCAAGAATTCTCGACCTAGATAAATATCGTAAGCGTTGAAAATCAGTAACTCATACCTGGGGACTATGACAGCGGGTTTCACCCGCTGCCAAAAATCTGCATAAAATAGACAAAGTCATAGATCTTTTACATCTGTAACTCTAACAAATACAGGAAATGCACTTTTCTTTTTTTTTCTGCTGGAGACCCATTTCGAAAACATTGTGCAAATGGTAAAGATGAGTCAGAGTGTTTTGCTTGTTTTATGTTTATACTTTTTCTTCACAATATTTTCCATGTTGGCTGAATATTTTCTCTGTTTCTTTCAGACCTTTCTCTTTTGGGTGATTTGTACATGCTTTACTATACAGAGTTCTAAAGTAAACATGTGAGTAAAAGGGATAACTTACATGATCACTGATGTGACTACTGTTAGAAGTAATGTTAGTGGTACAACATAGACCATTGATCCTTCCATCATGTAAAACAGAATTAAATTACCAAATCCTGCAAAACAACAACGAATCATTATTTTCTTATAGCCGACTTAATTTGTTTTAGAGCAAACCATTTTTGAAAACATTAAAACTGGGAGATTTAAATACTTGGCAACTCTCTGAGGTTAGGGGTGCAGCATCATTACCAGAGACTCAAGGGATAGGGATATAGTACTGTACTTGGAGACAAATCTAGAACGACTGGCTCTGGGTACTATTAATTTTATCTGACTAATTAGCAGATCTGACCAATTACCAGAACATTTAATGTACACACAATCTGTACCTAAATTTTGTCATTTTTCGAGAGAAAGTTAACCTAGGGTATACTGTTGTTATTTCTAAAAAGGTGTAGATCCCATAAATACTGAAATCCTGGCACAGTGGTAAAGTAAACAGGAGTGACAGAGGTTTTGGTCAACCCAAGTCTTTTAAAAAGAACAAAAAAGGCAAACTGATGCGAGGATTCAATGAAATAAGTTGTCATTTTTAAGTTTTTATTCTGATGGATGAAGCAGCTGTTGGACACTGTTAAAGACAGGTAAACATTATATAGCATAATTTCTATTTAATTATCATTTTATCGAAACCTCCCATCAGTTTGCTCTGTATGTCCTTTTTAATGAACTTGTGTTTGACCAAAACCTCTATCATCGAAGTTTTTCATACTGCTGTACTGGGATTTCAGCACTTATATGATCTGCGCCCTTTGAAAATAACATGAAACAAGAGGGCCATGATGGCCCTTGATCGCTCACCTGAGTAGAGTGCCTTCAGGGTATTTCTTTAATTTGACCAAGTGACCTAGTTTATGACTCCAGGTGACCCAATTTCAAACTCATATTTCACGAAGACAAACATTCTGACCAATTTTAAGGTCAAGTGAGCAAAAAATGTGGACTCTAGAGTGCCCTATAGGTAATTCTTTAATTTGACCTAGTGACCTTGATTATGACCCCAGGTGACCCAAATTTGAACTGGTATTGGACTTTATCAAAAGAAACATTTTTACCAATTTTCAAATCAGCTGCATAATAAATGTGGCCTCTAGAGTGCCAACTAGGTATTTCTTTAATTTGACCAAGTGACCTAGTTCATGACCCCAGTTGACCCATATTCAGACTAATGTGAGATTTTATAAAGACAAACATTCTGACCAATTTTCAAGGCAATTGAGCAAATAATGTGGCCTCTAGAGTGCCCACAAGGTATTTCTTCAATTTGACCTAGTGACCTAGTTTATGGTTCCAGGTGACCCAAATCCAAACTCATCTGATATTTCATCAAGACAAACATCCTGGCCAAATTTCAGGTCATTTGAGCAATAAATGTGGCCTCCAGAGTGCAAACAAGGTATTTCTTTAATTTGACCCAGTGACCTAGTTTATGACCCCAGTTGACCCAAATTCAGACTTATGTGAGATTTTATAAAGACAAACTTACTGACCAATTTTCAAGGCAATTGAGCAAATACTGTGGCCTCGAGAGTGTCAACAAGGTATTTCTTTAATTTGACCTAGTGACCTAGTTTATGACCCAAGATGACCCAATTCTGAACTCAATGAACTCGTTGTGCTTAGATGGGCAAACAAATTTAGAAGAGAATCACTACATGCCAAATATCAAAGCTCTACACCTTCCAGTTTCAAAGAAGAATTTTAAAGTTTTCCTTCTTTGTTCCTATGTTCGAACTTGTGACCCCTGGAGCTGGGCCAGTTTTGACCCCAGGGGCATCGTATGAACAAACTTGGTAGAGGTCCACTCTGAGATGCAACATACCAAATATCAAAGCTCCACGCCTTTTGGTTTCAGAAAAGAAGAATTTTAAAGTTTTCCTTCGTTATTCCTATGTTCGAACTTGTGACCCCCTGGGCAGGGCCAGTTCTGACCCCTAGGGTATCATACAAACAAACTTGGTAGAGGTCCACTAGAAAATGCTACATACCAAATATCAAAGCTCCACGACTTCCTGTTTTAGAGAAGAAGGTTTTTAAAGTTTTTCTTCTTTGTTCCTATGTTCGAGCTTGTGACCCCCGGGGCGGGGCCAGTTTTGACCCCAGGGGCATCATATGAACAAACTTAGTAGAGGTCCACTAGGAGATGCTACATACCAAATATCAAAGCTCTGCGCCTTCTAGTTTCAGAGAAGAAGATTTTGAAAATTTTGCATTTTTTTCCTTTTTGTTGTCATGGCAACCAGAGTAAAGGGTGGAATTCAATTCTTTTAACAACTTCGGTAGAGCTTCACCCAAGGAACATCCCTGCCAAATTCATCAAGATTGGCCCAGTGGTTTAGGAGAAGAAGATGTTTAAAGAAATTGTTGACGGACGATGGACGACAGACGACAGACAACAGACGCCGGACATAAGGCGACCACAATAGCTCACCTTGAGCACGTTGTGCTCAGGTGAGCTAAAAATGGTGAAATTCAGTTATTTGGAGAAATTGTGTGGATATTTAATGTGCTGGAAATTAGTCAGATACTAGTGCTTAAAAAACCTTGTGGACCTTACCCACAACCAGCCCTACTAGGGTTTTCTCCAGGTATCAATACTGTACATACCTGGAGACAATGAAAATTTTAACATACCATCCCATCCAAAGGTGAAAGTTGCTTGATTAAAAAAAATTAAATGTGTGTTTCTATAATTAGAAAGGTATGCAACTCCAAACAACAAACTACCTGGGTTAAGTCAATTTACATGAAAAAACTAGAGGGCCATGATGGCCCTGTATCGCTCCACTGGCTTATAAATATAAACCATAAATATTAGAGTTACAGATGTAAAAGGCCTGTGGAGCTAAAAAGCAGTATCTTTTTCATGAGCTACAATGATGTTAGTAAATACAAGCTTTTGGAAAAGATTTTTAAAGGTTTTTCAATACTTTTCAGTTTTGTAGCCATAGCAACCATAGCTTTTAACAGAACTTAATTCTTTGAAGACATTCTGAAGAACATCATGGCAAGATGATATCTGTAAAGTTTGGTTAAAACTGGAAGAGTGGTTTCAATGAAAAAGATGGAACAGTCTTGGTAGAAGTCTACAATATGAATCAGCATGCTAAACTTTTATAGCCCTAGGCCTTACACTAAGGATAAAAAAAGATATCTTAAGTTTTCACTATGTAAGCCTATCTAAAATTTGTGAAGCCTGGAGTGAGACAAATGTTGATCCCAAGGCTCAAAACATGCCAAATTTGTTGGTACGATGTTTTATGGTTAGAAACAAGAAGATTGTCGAGAAGTCTTCCCTATATAAGCCCTTATAAAACTTTGACCCCAGGGCTACAGTCGGACTAAATGGGGAATATGTGTATTAGAAGAATAACATGTCAAATTTGGGAGTTCTTGGCCTCATAGCTAGAAACAAGACGGTTTCTGAAGTTTTCACTCCATAAACCCATGTAAAACTTGTGACCCCTGGTGCAGGGCCAAACTTGATCCTAGGGCTGTAACTTGGGCTCTCTTTGTAGCTGTCCACTAGATAATGCTATAATTGTGCAAAATTTGGTAGTCCTAAGCCTTATGGCTATGTACACCAATATTTAAAAGTTTTCCCTATATAAGCCCATGTAGATCTTGTGAACCCCCCCACCCCCCCCAGCATGAGGCCAAATTGACCCCAGGACTGTTATTTGGGCACTTTTGGTAGACCCCCGCTAGATCAAGCTAAATGCAAAATTTGGTAGCTCTAGGCCTTATGGCTGGGTACTGGAAGATTTCTTAAGTTGTCACTATGTAAGCCCATGAAGAACTTGTGACCCCTGCGGCTGGGCCAATTTTGACCCCAGGGCTAAAATTTTGGCCTGCTTGGTAGAGGCCCACTAGATATAGCTACATGCAAAATTTGGTAGCCTTATGGCTAGGTACAGGAAGATTTTTAAAGTTTTCTCTATATAAGCCTATGTAAAACTTGTGACCCCTGGGGCAGAGCCAGTTTTGACCCCAGGGCAATAATTTGAAGAAACATGATAGAGGTCTACTACATAAAGCTACATGCCAAATTTGGTAGCCCTATGCCTTATGGTTTCAGACGAGAAGATTTTTAAAGATTTCCAATATTTTTCAGTTTTGTTGCCATGGCAACCAGAGTTTTTGAAGAAATCAAATTCTTTCAAGAAATTCTGAAGAGGACCATGGCAGGGTCATTTCTGTGAAGTTTCATGAAAATTGGATGGGTAGTTTCAGAGAAAAAGATGTTTGAAATAAAAGTTAACACACACGGGCAGACGGGTGGGCAGACGGACAGACGCACGCACGACGGACACCGGGCCATGACATAAGTCCGCTGGCCTTCGGCCAGTGGAGCTAACTAGATCCAAAGTCTTATAAAATCATCTACCAAGCCGTTACGCAAAACTACGACCTTAACCCTTTACCGCACAATGACGCCTTTTGACGCACCTGGGAAAGAAGCCTCTAGAAAACATTGTGGGAAAAGGAGAAAATGCTGGTAACCAGCATTTTCTCCTTTTTGCACTATGTTTTCTACCCTATCAAAGAAAAATTGCACCATTTTAGCCAAAATGAAATTGTCGTCTGCAAATGCTTTCAATTTGGAAAAGGATAAAATTTTGTTGTCTGGTAAAGGGTTATTAAAGTAACGAATGTATGAGTCTATATTATGTATCAGTTCTAGATAAACCTCAACAGGGTTTCCGTTTATGACATATATAGAGAATAGATGGTTGGTGTCTTGGATGGGTTAAGTTTATCGGGCAAGGTGGAGGAATTTATCTGGTGAGCCGAAGGCGAACCAGATAATTTCCTGAGCCGAGCCCGATAAACTTAAACCATCCAAGACATCAACCATCTATTCTATTTATCCTGTCACGCACTGTAAATGAACAAAACAAAACAAAAAACAAACATGATACAAAGACCGTACCTTTTATTCAGTATCTTATGGTACTGATACCATGAAATTCCCAAGCCGAGCCTGTCAAACTTTCCTGGAATCAAAGACACTACTGTCTGTTCTTCAAATTTTCCAACCCATGACACTATTCTGTTTATCCTGTTTCACATTTACAAACATAAATCCGACTAGATAGAATATTTCGCTCGAAATTAAGGCATGTATTGACATCTTTCGCACTATGAAAAAAACCACACTTGTATGGCGAACTGTGCAAAGCGGTTTTGGTGTGCAGCTGTAATAATGACGTCATGAATAATATTGACTACGTCATAAACGTGACGTAAACCCTCGGAAGAATGTTGTGGCGAAGAATTCTAATTTATTTTAAATAATAAGAAAAATCAACATGTGCATCAAATTTTAAGCGATAATTTTACTTTGAAATATTGATTTCGTGTACCGGCACCTAAAAAAGGAGTTCCGGCCGGTCACATGGCCAACTAGCCTAATAAACCTTGATCACATGACCAACTGACATAATAAACCTAGTCATGTGGTCAAGTGACCGTATATCACCAAGTTTATATGACCCCCTGTTATACGAAAGAATTTATAGGAGGTGACTGGATAAAAGTATCTATATACGCATGAAAATTGGCTCAGACTCAAAATATCAAAGCTGATCGCATCCATTGGATGCAGTCAAAAACGAGTCAAAACCATGATCTACATCAATAACGAAGACAAAGCAAAATATCAGTACGAAGATTTAACATTTCTTGTACAAGTGACCATCGGACTTCCAAAGTGTCTATAAACAGATCTTGGTATGCCAAAATATAACCGAGAAAGATATAAATAGATCTCTTTGTCGTCGACTTTGACTGGTTACCCGCATTGTGCTCATATTGTCTTTTCTGGCAAACTGATCGTAGGAAAACAGATATTGTTTAGCAATTCTTTCCTGAAGATGGCTTCCCAGGCCAAAAAAGCATTCACAATCTTTCCAAGAACAATGACTGAAACATCCTGCCTTCCAAGATTAGATGCAGTGTTCCCACTCACATCTTTTCTTGGGAGTGCATGCGCTCCCTGGAGTACAAGTTTGGGAGTGCAAGAGAAATTCTAGGAGTGCGCTTAATAATGACAATTTTAGAGCATCCATGGAGAAAAGTAAGGGTCTGCTGTATTGAAAAAAATTGGTATTGGTAAGTCCCATTTTGCAGTTCTCTACTTTTCAAAACAATAAAATTATGGGTAATTTAAAAAAAGGAGATGCTTCTTATGTTGCCTTACTGAACGGAACCAGTTTCTGAGGGACAACTTACAACCTGATGGCCAGTGGAATTTTCCATTTCACTGTCAATTTCAGACACTAATCAGCTTTCATTTATTGTTTTATAGAGATATTTATGTAAATTACTGTTTAAAGTCATTGATAAAGCTGAATAGACAGTTTGAAATGCCTATGATCAGACAATGCCAAACTGACTTTTGTTGTGTCATGGGTTTACACGTTTTTTGCAGCGATCTTTTTTTTTTTCATGCCTGGAATGTTTTGGAGTAGTATTTCCGCATGATTTAACATAGATTATGTCTATTAGGCTTGCATGGAACTTCAAAACCGTTTTACGCTAGAAAAGCGGATTGCTACCATTAATACTTTTACATAAATGTCAACAGTTTGATTAGCGGTGATAAAGAGTGACTTTCACACTTGATACCTATTATATGCAACACTTTAGATCTTTCAAATATCATGTAAAGACAATACTTGTTGCCAGCAGATTCGCTAGTTCTTAAAATTTGGAGACGGTTTTTCTAACTTTTCCCAATTGGCACCAATGTTGATCGATAGTGCGACCCCTGAAACCTGTGCGGGCATGCACGTTTCACTTCATATTTTTGTGCGTGATTACTAAGTTAAGTGCGTGAATCACGCACAAATCACAGGGATTTTTAGCGTTTTTTATGTTTACATGTATATATAATACAGGGGATGCAACTGACATTATCGGCAAATTCTACTTGTCATCACAAAAACACAAGTTACTTCGTCAATTTTACAGATAATCACATAAGGTCTACTTTATCTAGCTCATTACACATTTTTCTAGCGAAAAATAACGTGGTTTCATGACTAAACGTTCAATGATTTGTGCTACAGAAGCCGGTTTCTCGACAAATAGGTCGAAATTGTTTGGGCCGACACGGGTTCGTTCAGTGCGCTTGTCAGAGTAAATCTACTATTCTGTACAAAAATCCGACCAATGAAATGCCTTGATACATCTTGATCACGTGACAACAATTATGGCTGCTTCTTTGAAATTTGAGTGAATCGATCAAACATCGGACGGTTTGGAGCTGTATTCTTCGTGTTATTATTCAACAACGAAGGTTGGTTAAAGATATTTACTTGTTTTATCAAACCGATAAGTATTTTGGCCATGATCTTGTACAGAATAGTAGATTTACTCTGACAAGCGCACTGAACGAACCCGTGTCGGACCAAACAATTTCGACCTATTTGTCGAGAAACCGACTTCTGTAGCACAAATCATTGAACGTTTAGTCATGAAACCACGTTATTTTTCGCTGGAAAAATGTATTATGAGCTAGATAAAGTAGACCTTATGTGATTATCTGTAAAATTGACGAAGTAACTTGTGTTTTTGTGATGACAAGTAGAATTTGCCGATAATGTCAATTGCATCCCTTGTATTATATATACATGTAAAACATAAAAAAAACGCTAAAAATCCCTGTGGCACAAATGTGTGTGAATGGGAACGCTGAGATGCTAAGAGAAATTTATCTGTATTCCTCTATTTGTGTAAATATGGTTGATTTGTTATGAAACTAAGCAGAAATGAGGTTTTTACAACATGTTGCATGGACTTTCAAAGAAGTTCCATCGTGACTAAGATTCGTACTACTTCGAGCGATGGTCACCGGCGTGCACAGCACATTAAATCTGCGAAAGATTCCACAAAGAAGTCATTTGAAATAGCTTCTTTTTATTTACTCTCCAAAGTTGGCCTTAATAAATGGACAATTTATGCAAGCAAAATAGGCCTCAGAAGAAACGCAATGGGACTTTTGCAGTTGCAGTGGGTCTCACGGACTCGGTAAAATTTTATTCAAATGAAAACACTGCTCACTATGGTAAAAAGTTCCTCGCAATGTCAATACAACGGGGAGTGCTCAATCAACGAGTATCAGCAGATAGAATTTTTCATTTGGATATTATAAAACCGACAAAAAAGAAATATAAATGTAAGGTGAGTATTCGAACTTCTCTTACCAGTAAATGGCGTAAATTAAATGAAGGGAAGTAACTGTATAAATCAAATTTTCTCAATCGCAGCAATGAATGACCTATACAGATAAATCTGTAGTAAAATAATAGAAATAAAGTTACAGTTCAAGATTGTTAAACCATATAATTTTTCTAAATAATGATGAGAAGACATATTGAAATAATAGAAAAGAACCTACCTTAGTCAACAAACTTTTTGTACTGAGCTAAATTCATGTGGTGTTTGTATCATGTGAGTATGCATAATCAGCGATCTTATATATATGGTGGCATTTTTCTGCCGCGAGATACGAGATAGCTATGGTGATAATTTGAGAAAACTTTCACGATAATTCGAAGTTTCATGGAAATTTTATCTAGATATTAAAATGTTTTCTGAAAAAACTATCACGATAAACTTTGCTATCTAAATAATTTTATGTTGATTATTTCTCATTCGTGCACGAAGCTGACATCGAGGTAAAATTATCGCGATAGTTCTACCCGTCTCTCGATATCTATAAATAGAAAAATCACCATTTGGACGAACTCGGAAGTTTTTGACTGTACAGGAGACAAAGTAGTCCAAATATTTAGACGTATACATGCTTATTTACCTTTCAACATTTATCATCGGACATTTCACATTTGATTTTTCTTATTGCATGTAACGTCTAAACGGGTCCCATTCAGTTTTATGTAGCAAATCCGATCATCTTTAAAACCAGAATTATAACAAAAGAGAACTTCATTTACCTGTAGATAGAACTTTTTTTGAAAATATTCAGCCGCTGTCTTGATAAATAATGGGCAGATTCATTCAGAATTCAATAAAATCACTCGCAAGTTGGATTGCCGACAGAGTCGCCGCCATGTTTTTCAGTCATGCAGACAGTTGGATGACAAATAAGAATTTACTTTAAGTTTATGAACGAAATCTGTTACAGTAATCAAAAAAGACCGAAGCGAACAAAATTTCGTTTTAAAAAAAGACATAATACCATTCTGTAAGTTGCACTGACCCGCACATGACGGTTCATTCGGAACAATCATATCTCTTCCACGGCAATTCATAACAAAACAGAGTGGTGTTGAATCGGAATGGATTTAGCTCATAAATAGGCAAGTTTTGGACAAATATCCTTTTTCAATCGAGAAATTATTCATTTATCTTACTTCTGATGTATATTTTATTGAACAAGTTCACTTGAAAGTATCCAAATTTGCTGTTCAAACAGCGACAAAATTCGATGTCGGAGTTTGCTAAAGGAAACTATGAAGGAGCCGATAAGACCCTACGTACACGATGAATGTCAGAATGAAAAATAACGTACGTAGGGGCTTATGAATAGGACTAGAGACAAAGATGATCCGAAACAGTATCTAAATATAGATACCATGAATATCAGTTGTGGGCACGAGCGTAAAAAAAAATCGTGATAACAGAAATATCGCGATATTTTTATCGTGAAACTTTTTGTTAGCTAGATAATATTTCCAGGAAAGTCTGTTTTATCGCGATAGTTCTCTAAAATTATCATGATAGCTATCTCGTATCTCGTGGCAGAAATATGCCACCGTATATATACACACTATATTTACGATCCCTGGCATAATGAAAGAGTGCATTTAAGTCTACATATCACTCGTCACAACTCGGCCCTTTCAGTCATTTCATCCAGCTTGCTAATCTAAAGATAACTCGTAATTTACACCTTTGGTTGATCAGGTAAGCTTGGTATCTAACCCGTCTATCATACGGTCTTTTTTTTTTAACATTCCAAAGCCAGAGCAACTGACACACACACACACACGCATACAGCCTCTTTCAAAAGAAAATGATTGATTGTATGGTGTTAAACGCCTTTTTTCAACATTCAGTTATATCGCGGCAGCCAGTGTACCTATCCATGCTTTCCTGGAGTTTCTGTTACAAGTACACTGCACTATACTCTTTCCAAGCCACTGTCTGCTTTCCCACATAACCATCGTCGATACAAAAGGAAGATATATAGATCTACCTATCTTGATTAGATATTGGATACTGAAAATCCACATGTAAGTTAGCTAGATCTATTACATCCCATATTTCCCTCTAGATCTATCGTAGGAACGCCAAATCAGCACATGTAAGAAAGTTTCAATGACTGTCGCCATACATACGAAACCTAGAACCTAAAAACAATTTTTTTTCCTCTCTCTTTCTTTCCTTCATCGATTTTCCTCTAGCAAAATAGATGTTAGCACCTTAAGGAGCCATGCACGACTTTGTCGATTTTTAGAATAAATCAAGATACTAGGACTGCATTTTGCGGACAAGTCCTACATAGATCAAGATCACATTCCACAGGATGTGCAGCATTGTCTTTTATCTACATTGTCTGCTATTTAGTTCTTTATTTTCTGGCAAAATCAATTTTGAATTGAGACGATTAGATCTCTTCTTGATTGAGAAAGGGAATTTAGTTTATTTGATGCTTTGATGATTAATGTTGAAGCCCAGGCTTCAGCCTGGCTATGTGCCTGTGTATTGTATGATTTCTAGATGACTATAAAATATATAAACTAAACCGTTGTATCTGATAAAGAGGGCCATGATGGCCCTGTATTGCTCCACTTCCTGTTAAATAGATGTAGCATTCACTTTATTGGCATTGACAGACTAAATCATGAATAAGAAGTCTGTATAGCAATAAAATTTTGCAGAGGGTCATATCTTTTTCAAATGCAAATACACATACTATGTAAGTGAATACAAGCAGGTCTAACCAAGTATCATCCATACCAAATATTAATAAACTCCAAAAAAGAGAGCTTTGACAAGAAGATTTCTAAATCTGAGAGGCAGAAAACATTTTTTTTCAGTGGCGTGAATGGTTACGTTCTGGAACAAAAAACTGAGTGATAGAAACCTCATGTTATACTAAAACTCATCAAAATAAATCACTCTCACTGAAAACTGAGCATTTTTCTTTCCAAAAAAACTTGAATAGCCAACACCAATCACTTAATAGTGCAGTTTGATAATCAAGGGAGGTAATTATTAATCTTTTTATCTGTTACATATAAGTTATGCATGTGTTATGTATGAGCTATTTCCCATGATCTGTACATAAAAGCTTAAGTCATAGTGACTCTAAGAGTGAACTATAAGAAGATTTTTTAAAAGTTTTCTCTACTTAAACCTTTGTAAAATGTGTTACTGTCAGGGCTTTCGGTAACAATCTTGCTACATGTCCAATAAATGAAGCTACAAGCAAAATTTGGTAAGCCTACACATTATGGTTAGGAACCAGACAATTCTTCCAGTTTTCAGTTTATAAACCCATGTAAAACTTGTGACCCTTTGGGTGGGGACCAGTTTTGCTCCCAGGGCTATAAATGGGAAATCTTGGAAGAGGTCTGTGATGTGAAGCCCCTTGCCAAATTTAATAGCCCTAGGCCTAAAAGTTTGGATCAAAAATATTTTTTGAAGTTTTCACTATGTAAACCCACATAAAACTTTTAACCCCTGGGGTGGGGCCAATTTTGACCCAATGGCTATAATTTGAATAATCTTTTTAGGCGTTCACAAGCTGAAGTCACATGCAAAATTTGGTAGCCTTATGCTTTATGGTTTAGGAACAAGAAGATTTCTAAAAGTGTTCGCAATGTAAGCCCATGAAAACTTGTAACCACCAGCATGGGGCAAATTTTGACCAACTTCGGTAGAGGTCTATTAGATGCAGGTACATGCCAAATTTGGTAGCCCTAGGCCTTATGGTTTCAGACAAGAAGATTATTAAAGATTTCCAATATTTTTCAGTTTTTGTTGCTATGGTAACCAAAGTTGTCAGTGGAATCAAATTCTGAGAGGAAATTCTGAAAAGGGCCATGGCAGGATAATTTCTGTGAGGTTTATCAAAATTGGGTGGATAGTTTAAGGGAAGAATATGTTTGAAATAAAAGTTAACGCACACATACATGCTTGGATGGACACTGGGCCTTGACATAAGCTCACTAGCCTTCGTACGTTGGAGCTGAAAACCACCATATGACAAACACAGCTTTGGTAGCTTCTTTGGCTAGTCTAGATCAAGATCAAATTGCACAAAATATGTAGTCTGATACCTGATCTACAAACATCTATCTTTGGCAAGACATTCTCACATTTTAACAGCTTTTACTTTGCAATAACTCATTCGGCAACCCTTGGGCGATTCACTGATTAACTGTTTACCACACAATCCCAACTTTTAACAACCCTAGGAAAGAAACATTTTGAAAACATTAGGAAAAAGGAGAAAATGCTGGAAACCAGCACTTTTTCCTTTTCCCACAATGTTTTCTACCCTTCCCAAAACAAATTTCAATTTTTCAGTCACGTTTATTTGGTTGTCTGCAGCTGCTTTTAATTTGGACTAGTCTAAAATTTTGTCCTTTGATGAAAGGGTTAAATCTAAGTAGTTATGGCATTGGCCGAATTGTGACCTGTTTGCAGTCTACATCTGTGTCTCTTTTACAGCCTAAAAAAAATAATTGATTTGGTATTCAAATGGTCTAGACATGAAAAATTATCACAGATGGCCAAAGAACAGAGCATTAGTATTATCCTTTTACAATCCTGACTTTTAACGACCCTGAAAAAGAAAGCTTTAGAAAACACTGTGGGAAGAGGAGAAAATGCCGGTAACCAGCATTTTCTCCTTTTCCCATAATGTTTTCTACCCTTCCCGAAACAAATTTCAATTTGAGTCACATTTATTTTGTCATCTGCAAATGCTTTCAATTTGGACTAGTCAAAATTTTATCGTTTGGTAAAGACTTAAAGTAGTATTATTTGATCGATTGATTGCATGGCATTAAATGCTGTTTTCGAACTAATTTTAGTTATAGCTTTCTGGAGTTTCTTTTTACAAGTGCTTTGCACAATATTCTTCCCAAGCCACTTGCTGCTTCCCCATATAATTATCATTGAAATAATGATCAGTGGTGAGAAAGGAATAAATCCTGTTGCAATGGCTATCATCAGTCATCAATCCTCTGAAAGAAATTGGCCAAGCTTGGAATTCAAACCAGCGACCCAGTGGTCTCAAGTCCTGCATGCTGCCGACTGCACTACCGGGACTTGGTAATAAAATGTTTAATAGCAAGACTGGTAACTTGGATGATGCAAGAGTATGGGCCAAATCTTAAATTTAATGAGGTCCTTGTAAGGCTACATGAAGGTAGAAGTTTGGTTTGGTTTGTATTGGAGTTAACGCCATTTTAACAGCTTAGGTCATATCATGGCGGTCAGCGACGCACCTATGTGTTTCCTGGCTTTCTCAAACCAGTACTGACACAACTTTCTTTCCAAAGCCACTGGCTACTTTCCTCACATGCATGAGAGGTGAGAGGTGAAAAATCGCCAGAAAGAAAGTTTGCCTCAACCGGGTATCGAACTCGCAATCACCAGGTCACAAGTCCGACACGCTAACCACTGAGCTACCCGGGCGGGCACATGAAGGTAGAGAGGGCAAGTCAAATCTAACATATCATAATGGGAGAACAAGACCAGTACCATTTTAATAGGCCTCTAATAAAGTCTTTGCAGAGAAAATGGTGGTTTCCAGCATTTTCTCAGTTTCCATACATGTTTTCAAAGGCCTTCTCTCTTGGGGTCCTTATAACCAGAGATTGTTTAGTAATGAGTCAAAGTGGCTTTCACAAACTTACTTGCCTTTACTGCAGATTGATTAGACTGCACTGCACATGCAGTCTGATCTTTGATCTACAGTATCAGCCTTGCAATCAGGACAAAAGCAACATTCAGGCTGCATTTACTTACATTTTTTTTTCCTAAATTGAAAATGCCTATTGGGTTTATTTGGCACTCTCATAGTTGAAATACAATACAGTTTATACAAAGGCAGGTATAAATTAAAAGATTCAACTAGAGATATTTATAGATATCTTTTTATTATAATTTACCAAACAAATGTTTTGTTGTTTAAAACACATGGCACAGAAGACGGAGAATAATGAATCTACAAAACCATCTCCTCTGTCATGTAAAGTGAAATCAATTACAGTACAGATATGGTTTTTTAACAAGCCCTTATTTTGACAGCTTTAGAAAATAATACAGGTAAAGTAGCCAATTGACTGTAAAAAGCAATAGCTCCATTTCTTAGAATGTTTTCCAGGTTTGTGAAAAACAATATGTTTTCATTACATGTGCTGGGTTGCCCTTGTGTACTTTCACAGTACATGTAGTTTTTGGTAGGTATATTTATAGCCTGAACAGTGAAAGATTGACCCTTTGCCACACTATCCCAAATCTAATATAAATCCATACTAGTTTAGCCACATTCAATTTGTTGTTTGCAAATGCTTTCAATTCTTGTGAGTCTAAAATTTTGTTGTTTAGGAACAGTTTACAAATTCAAAGAGTAAAGAGTAACAAAGTAAAAACCAAAACTGATATAACCAGGTTTTATCAGTATAAGAACTATTTTCCATTATATAACTACTCATAATTCAGGTTAAAGAGTTTTATTTCCTTCAGTCTTAAAGAGTGGTAATACAACAGAAAAGGAGCTGTATACCTACATTAGCTGTGTATCAGATGACAAAGTATCAGACATGTCCAGAGTGATAGCTTTTGCAGACAACAAATCAAATAGGGCTAAAACGATTAATTCTTTACCAAACAAAATTTCTGACTAGTCCAAATTGAAAGCATAAATTTTGCAGATGACAAAACAAAAGTGACTTAAAAATTGAAATTTGATTTGTAAAAGCTTGACAATATTGTGGGAAAAAGAGAAATGCTGGTTACCAGCATTTTCTTCTTTTCCCACAATGTTTTCAAAAGCTGTCTTTCTCAAGGTCAGTTAAAGTCAGGATTGTGTGGTAAAGGCTTAACTAGTCTTGGGAATGGTAGAAAACGTTGATGGAAGAGGTTACCAGGATTTTCTCCCACTCCCACAGGGCTGTAATTCAAGCTCAGATTTGAGTACAACCTTTCTTTAAAGTCAAACACTATTTTGGCACTAATTTAAATGAAAAATTAAAAATACATATACTATACAAAAAACAAATGAGTGGCTTTCTGGGAAATGGGGGATTAAAGCATCTTTGTAAAGCATCACATTGAGCAGGTTGTCGCATGATGTGTTCCATTTTATCTGACACCGGCTGAATCATGAGGTAGAATGGTCCTTTGACATGCAGATATTTTACCCAAAGCAAACATGTACATGGTAAAAGAAGTCCTGCACCCCCTGTGCTTTTTACTGAGTTTGATTTTCTGGCGTGAATAATATAAAATGGGGTAGGAATTAGAATCGGGCTTCTGCATACACAAACAGCCCAGTTTTTTGCCTATGAAATGAAATGACTGAGGTATCCCTTGACCTCATGATACGTGGGAATTTTTTGCTCCGATATTGCTCTAAAATTTAAGAAAAATGAGAGGAAAACTTGGAATTGAATGTCAAAATAAAATTTATGACAGGTTGGAAGTGACCTGCAGAGAATGGGGACATACAATCAGTCAATATTGCATACTTCACTAAGAGCTTGCAGAAAAGCTTGCAGTCTCAAGCCTCACAAGAGGGTGAAACAGCTCGATCAGTAGCCGCTGCCATGCGGTCAAGGGATACCTCATTTCAGTCCATTTCAGAGGCAACAGACTGGTTTGTTGGTGTATGCAGCAGATTCTAATTCCAACACATTTCATATCATTCATGCCAGAAAATCAAACCTGGTAAAAACACAGGGGGTGCAGCACTACTTTTACTATGTATATTCAGACCCAGGTCAGTCTGTGTGGACTGGGCAGGCTGGCATTAGTCAACACTTTTTTTTTTTTTTTCAAATGCATTAAACCCCCTTTTCAGAGAGCAAGACATATACACATATACTGAAAAGGAGAAGGTGATAAAGCAATTAAAACAAATGTGTGCCACTTAACCCTTTATCAGATGACAAAAATTTAGCCTTGTCCAAATTTAAAACATTTGCAGATGACAATTTCAGTGCGGCTAAAATGGTGCAATATTTCTTTGATAGGGTAGAAAACATTGTGGGAAAAGGGGAAATGCTGGTAACCATTTCTCCTTTTCCCACAATTTTTTCAGAAGGCTTCTTTTCCAGGGTCGTCAAAAGGTGGCATTGTGCAGTAAAAGATTAAACCCTTAATTCTTTACCAGACTACAAAATTTTAGACTCAACCAAATTGAAAGCATTTGCAGACAACTAATAAAATGTGGCTCAAATGATGGGATTTGTCTATAAAAAAAGAAAATAAAGTTTTCAAATGCTATTTTACTACTGGGGCATCAAATCATTAATGGGGCATAAAACAAGATTTCGACTACAAAGATTTTTTTGGGGGGGGGGGGGCGGGGGAATTGATTAATCATAAGAACATCACAAAAACAAGTGGGCCTGTTTCAGAGAAGAAGATTTTTAAAGTTTTCCTTCTTTGTTCCTATGTTCGAACTTGTGATCCCCGGGGCAAGGCCAGTTTTGACCCCAGGGGCATCATATGATGGCCCTTGATCGCTCACCTGAGTAGAGTACCTTAAAGGTATTTCTTTAATTTGACCAAGTAACCTAGTTTATGACTCCAGGTGACCCAATTTCAAACTCATATTTCACAAAGACAAACATTCTGACCAATTTTCAAGTCAATTGAGCAAAAAATGTAGCCTCTAGAGTGCCCTAAAAGTATTTCTTTAATCAAACTACTAGGTATTATTTACTGATATATGGCATACATTTATGCAAGCTTTTTTTTAAAGAAAATTCAATCAAATGACAAAAATTTTAGATTCATCAAAACTGCAAGCATTTGCAGACGACAATTGATCAAATGATCAAATTTGTCCTTGAAATTTTACAAAACACTGTGGAATGCTGATTCCAGAATTTCCTCCTTTTCCTGCAATATTGTCTGATGCATAACCAGTAAATTATTCTTCATGATCATTAAAACTTGTGATTGTTTGGTAAAGGATTCATACATATTTTATTGTATGTAATCTGCATTAAAATTTGCTAATATTAAAAGCAGCCTATTAAAATTTCAAGCGGGTTGCAAAAGCTTAAAGCTCTTGGCTAGATCACAGAATTTACACCTGTTGAAACTGAAACCACCTGCAGGCAACAAATCATGTGACTACAATGATGGATTTTTCTGCATAGGGGTAGATAAAATTGTGGATTAAGGACAAAATACTGGTAAGCTGTATTTTCTCCTTTCCAAACAACGTTTACAAAAGCTTTCACCCGACAGGATGTAAAAACACAGGATTGTTTGGTAAAACAGTTAATTCTAGTTGAAATACATATACATGTATATTTTTTTGGCAAATAGGCAAAGTGCCAGCTTTGGGCCACTATAAATATTTTACAAATAAGCGTTATAGCAACTTTAGGGTTTGCAAGCACTTTCAGTTGGATGGTGAAGATCTTTTCATGGCAGGATGTTGTGTTTCTTAGAACTTGATAATTGTAACAGGTATGTTCAGTAACTAAACTTTACTAATATTTTTGAATTTCTTGTTACTGAAACAAGTAGATATTCCTTCCAAAGTAGTTTTTTATGGTTCTTGTTTCACCACATCTATCAAAATCATATTAACCCTTTACCAGACGACAAAATTTTAGCCTTGTCCAAATCGCAAGCAATTGCAGATGACAATTTCAATGTGGCTCCAATAGTGCAATTTTTCTTTGATAGGGCAGAAAACATTATGGGAGGAGAAAATGCTGGTTACCAGCATTTTCTCCTTTTCCCACAATGTTTTCAAAAGACTCATTTCTCAAGGTCGTTAAAAGTCGGGATTGTGTGGTAAAGGGTTAAGGTAATCCAAGTGGTGTCCGTGATCGTGAGGTAGAGCATCCACCTCCCAACCATAAGGTCCGGAGTTCAATTCCTGGAAGTGGATGTCGACTTTGGGACTGTTCATTGGCCCATACATTTGGCGTGACTACTGGTGTAGTTTCCAGGAGGCAGAATTGAGAGAGATTGGTCAAAGTTGCAAGAACTTGTTTCTCAATAGTTGTAAAATAAATAAATTTAAACAATATTAAGGTAATTCTTTCCACCCTTTGGCTGAGTAAATGGTACTGTTTAAAACCTTATTACTCTTTTGAAATCTTACATAAAATGTTGTCATAATACCTAAAGACATCTAACAGTGCTGAATATATGAAATTGTTTATTTACAAAAAAGATTTTGTGTTTTATAGTTATAGTTTATTAGTACCCTTAAAAGTTTATTGCACAAAATTACAAACGGAAAACAAAATACAAAGTAAATATCACATAAAACACAATACATACATTACCTCTGAGTGCTATAGGCATTTAGCTTGCTTTTCAAGACACAAAGTAGATCAAAATACAATGGCACAATAGGTTCAGTCTGATCTTTGAGATATTCTGATAGTAAGAAAGAAAATGCCTGAAAACTGCAATATTTCCATTTCTTTTCCCATGGATAATATATCAGCACCATTTGTATAGCAATCTCAAGGTTATATGCTCTTTCTGTTCACTGACAATGCAGTCACAACATACATGAATTAGAGGAACCTGTCCATGAATATGCCCGTTTAAGTTCAAATTTCCTCTGTTGCAACAGCTTTATTTGACATTCAATGCATAAATAAATGAAAGTTATTTTCGAAAATAATCACAAAACAAGAGGGCCATGATGGCCCTGTATCGCTCCACTGGCTTATAAATATAAACCATAAATAATAAACATTTCAATGCTGAGCCAAATGGTTTCAAAATGAAGACTTACAAAGTTTTCTCTGTAAAAGCCCATATGAAAGTTGGGACCCGCAGGGCAAAGCCATTTTTGATCCCAGAGCTATTTAATTACTTGAACCCTGGTAGAAGTCCACAAGATAAAGCCATAAAAATAAGGTGATTTTCAAGTTTTGTCCATATGAAGCCTCTGTAAAACATAAGACCCCTGATGCAAGGCTAATTTAAAAAAAAAATCAAAACAGGAAGATTTCTTAAGTTGTCACTATGTAAGCCCATGTAAAACTTGTGACCCCTGCGGTGGGGCCAATTTTGACCCCAGGGCTAAAATTTTGGCCCACTTGGTAGAGGCCCACTAGATATAGCTACATGCAAAATTTGGTAGCTCTAGGCCTTATGGCTAGGTACAGGAAGATTTTTAAAGTTTTCTCTATATAAGCCTATGTAAAACTTGTGACCCCTGGGGCAGAGCCAATTTTGACCCCAGGGCTATAATTTGAAGAAACTTGATAGAGGTCTACTACATAAAGCTACATGCCAAATTTGGTAGCCCTATGCCTTATGGTTTCCGACAAGAAGATTTTTAAAGATTTCTCTATATAAGCCTATGTAAAACTTGTGACCCCTGGGGCAGAGCCAATTTTGACCCCAGGGCTATAATTTGAAGAAACTTGATAGAGGTCTACTACATAAAGCTACATGCCAAATTTGGTAGCCCTATGCCTTATGGTTTCCGACAAGAAGATTTTTAAAGATTTCCCATATTTTTCAGTTTTGTTGCCATGGCAACCAGAGTTTTTGAAGGAATCAAATTCTTTCAAGAAATTCTGAAGAGGACCATGGCAGGATCATTTCTGTGAAGTTTCATGAAAATTGGATGGGTAGTTTCAGAGAAGAAGATGTTTGAAATAAAAGTTAACGGACGGATGGACGGACGACCGGACGGACGCACAACGGACACCGGGCCATGACATTAGCCCGCTGGCCTTCGGCCAGTGGAGCTAAAAATTGCCAAAAGAAATTCTGTCAATTTCTGATTCTACGTAATATGCTGTTCTGCAAATGCTTTCAATTTGGAAAAGTGCATTTTTGTTGTGGTAAAGAGTTGACAATGTTTGATCCTTCAATTCAGTCAGCACTGTTTACTTCATTGCTTTCCTTTTGGATGATTTCTATTCCTGAATCAGTCTCAAAATCTATTAGAAGTAAGTGGATTCTGTGGTCTGGTTGATTAGTTCACCATGCTCATTTAACATTGGGTCCCCCGGTATTGTGCCATCTGAATTAGGGTATGAATTGGGGTTTTCCCTGAAGTGAGAAATCAAAGGCTTACTGTTTGATATTCACCTTTTTGATACTTTTAGTCTTAAACATTACAGTTAGTAACAAGTTCTCAAAATATACCTGTAGCTGAGGTTATCTATCTATAATGAAGTTCAAATGCATTAGAAAAAGTTCTCAAGTATGCTATCACTCATAAGTATACTTATTTGGAAGAAAGTGAGAACTTTGCAACATTGAGGGTTATGTCATTGGGATCTTAGTTGAATTAAAAAGCCTAAAAATATTTCTAAGTTACTTTAGTTTTCACCAGAGGGTAGAAATGAGGACTTGTCCAGGTCAAAAGCATTTGCTGATCACAGATGTAGCTTCAGTGATGAGATTCTTTGCATAGATGGTAAGCATGGTAGGAAAATGAGAAAATGATGGCTAATATTATTTGTTTGAATGGGGTTTTATGACATTTTCCACAATATTTCTATCAATTCTATTTTATGTCACACACCATAAATCCAATCAATAAAACATCTCAAAACTCTTGGTGCAGATTTTCTTTTCCAAGCCAAGGATAAAATTAAATAATGATTTACAAACACCAGTGACCTCAAATTTCATACTTTTGGTAAGACTTCATGCCAGATGTAAAATAATACAAATGAACCATGCACTGTGCCTGCACAGGCTGACCTGGGTCAAAACTTTATGCCATGGGTCAATTTTCTGCATGTCCGTGGACCATTCTACCTCAGGATTCAGCCAGTTGTTGGACAAAATGGATTTTGTGGATCGATAATTATACAATGACTTGCTTGGTATAATGAATCATGGAGATGCACTAAGCCCCTCTTGCCACAGCATGGCTCAAATGTTGGAAAGTAAGACACTCCCATTCAAAGACAGACTCAAAGGTAAGGAAAAATGAAAATTATCCTTGGTCAGTCACCATGCCATACAAAAAGAACAAAAGCATCACAGAAAAAATTCCAAGTAAAAAGGGGTATACATTTTCATTTACATATTGTAAAATATATCGAGGGTTCCCCTTGGCTAGTTTTTCCCTTTTGATGGTCAACATTTAGCCTAAGTTTGAAGTAAATGTACCTCTTTAATGATAGGGATATGGGACAATGTCAAATATTCTGCACAATGACATGGATGATGACAGGGCAATAACCATACTTCAATGATTTCTTCAAAACAGCCGAGCTAATAGTGGCCAGACTCAAACAAATACCAGTATTAACTCAACAAAATTTTAGACTGATCCAAGTTGAAAGCATTTGCAGACAACAATTTAAATGTGGCTTAAATGATTGAATTTGTAAAAAGATAGAAAACATTGTGGGAAAAATCGAAAATGCTGGTTACCAGCATTTTCTCCTTGTCCCACAATGTTTTCAAAGGACTTTTTCCACAGGGCCATTAAAACTCAGGATTGTGTGGTAAAGGGTTAGTGCAAAAACCACCACACCCTCAAGTATCCCTTCTGTATGCAAGAAATCAGGAAATATCAGTTTGCTTACATGTGTAAAGCTGAGGTTTGTTCTCGTTATATTTTGCTATGGGGTAAAATTTCTTACATTATATACTTTTGCATGACCTTCAGATGTGGCACATATATGTTTGAACTTGCTCTGATTTATTCTACAGGTATTTAACAGACAAAAAAGTATAGACTTGTCCAAATCAAAAGAATTTGCATTTGTAAATGTTACTCAAAACATGACATTTTGCCTTTCAAAGGAAAGAAAACAGTGTGGGAAAAGTATGTTTACTGGCATTTTCTCATTTTCAAACAATACTTTTACAACCTTATACCTCAAGGTTGTTAAAAGTCATGATTGTTTGGTAAAAGTTAAATCATAAGTACATTTACAAGATACAGAATCTTTGACTGCCTAGGGCAAATACAGTGCGTGCACATGAATTGGGCTCTAGCAGATAGGTATGTTTGTTTGGTGTTAAATGTTGTTTTCAACAGTACTTCAGTTCTATTACAGTTGGGCACATTCCATGCATTCTGGGAGTTTCATGGGAACTACATGTCACCCACAGCCACTGACTGCTTTCCAAAACAATGTCAAAAATATGTTTTCCAGCAGGAAAGAAAATAATTCTGTTGAAAGGATTTTATTACGTCAAAATTACGCCATGTGATTCAGGTATTTTTCATTTAAAAAAGCTTTTGGCATATTTGACATCTGTATTCAAATTCTATTAAATTTAGGAAAATGGAAGAGGAGCATGCAAAACAAATATGAATATATTGAAACAAATTTTCATGCACCAAAACAAAATTGATACACTGTCATGTACCTATATGTAAGGTTACCTGGTAGATGAAAAGTCAACAATAAAATTCTATCGAAATTTAATCCCTTACAAGCCAGTTTATCAAAATGGACATATGTAGGGTTATCAAAATTTTAAAGGCAGCTTTTGCCAGAAAGTCCAAAATTTACTGGACAGAAAATTTCAAAATGAGAAGCTGTGCGATCTGATCCAAACATCTGCAAATGAATAAAGGCTGCTGAAAACAAAATAATTATGAAACTATACACAAGATCCATGTGTGAACCACATAATTTAACCCTTTACCAGACAACAAAATTTCAGCCTTGTCCAAATTGAAACCATTTGCAGACGACAAATTAAATGTTACTCAAAATATATAATTTGTCTGTCGAAGGGTTGAAAACGGAGGGAAAAGCAGAAAATGCTGGTTACCAGCATTTTCGCTTTTTCCCCACAATATTTTCAAATTTTCCCTAGGTCCTTAAAAGTCAGCATTGTGCGGTAAAGGATTGCGTAGATCTGAATGCACAGAATGTCACATAACAGTTCTGGTGACCCTTGAGAGGTAACAAGAGATTAGCGAGGGCAATAGCCTTACACATGACCTATAAGGGCCATGTAGAACTCTAACCATGTGATTCAGGAATGCTAGCTTATTGATCATCTTCAGAGATTCTGTCAATGTTGATTCGTAAATGGTGTTTAACCCTCTACCACATAATTCTGACTTTTAACAACCCTGAGGTTGAAGGTTTTTGAAAACATTGCAGGAAAAGGAGAAAATGTTGGTAACCAGCATTTTCTCCTTTTCCCACAATGTTTTCTGTCCTTCTGTAAACAAATTTCAATTTCAGAGTCTCAACTAATTTGTCGTCTGCAACTGCTTTCAATTTGGAAAAGTCTACAAAATTTTTGATTTGTGGGTAGAGTTAAGATTGTTTTTAACAGAATTTCAGCTATATCAGAACCACAGCACACTAATCCCTTTTTTACTGGTATACAAGAACTATATTTGGGGATCCGCAGCCCCTTGCCAAAAATGTGACTTGTAATGCCACTAGGGTTAGAACCTAGAATTCCAAATTACAGATCATCTGATCAATCTTGTCAGAAATGACCAAAGCACTGTGACTTAAAAATCACTTATTATGTGCAACTTTTGAATCGGAACACATACATGTATATCATAAACTAGCACACATTGATCAACCAAGACCAGGAGTTCCCTCAATCTGATCTTGCACTTCACTGATCTTTGCTCTTGCAATCAAAGTTCTAATTTGTACTCCCCTCCCCCGATCTTTCTTGTTTACCTGAAATATGTTCAATATGTGGCCTAAAATCTCAGTTTGTTATCAACTGGCAAAGTGAAAATGTCTATAGTTCTACTTTTTCAACTCGGTTCACAAACTAGAACTGGTGCATGTTTTAATGCACTTTGCACTTAAGCCATGCTCTGTGAAAAGGGGGTTTAATGCATCTGTTAAAAACTATTTTCCCATGTCAGGCTGTGCAGTCTGCCCAGGCTTCCCTGGGTCAAAACTTTTTGCTAATAGGTATTTTTCTGAATGTCAAACGACCATTCTACCTCCACTCCAGATTTAGTTGGATGTAACATGGATCCATAATTATGTGATGACCTGCTTGGTATAATGCATCACAGAGATGCAATAAACGTCCTTTTTCTAGAGCATGACTGACATGTTTATAATTGTAAAGTGATACCCTTAGTTAGAACACCATGCAAAGTTTCACTTTCGTGGACAGTTTAGATTTACATCAGACTGCAGGAAGTAGGAAAAGGTACTTAGATATCGGGGGAGAATTAGGGAATAATGCGGAAAATAAATTAATTATTCACAATTTACATAAAACAAAACAATTATTTTTGCTCAACTCTTTACCACACAATCCCAACTTTTAACAACCCTGAGGATGAAGGTTACCAGCATTTTCTCCTTTTCCCAAAATGTTTTATACCCTATCAAAGACAAATTTTAGCATATGTGCCATATCTAAATTGTCATCTGCAAATGCCTTGAATTTGGAGAAGTCTACATTTTGTCTTGTTGTAAAGAGTCAACCCTTCACACACTGAAGTAATGAAATGGACTTTCATTATTTAGAGAACAAGAGGGCCATTGGCCCTAAAGTGCTCACCTGAGTAGTCATCCTCATTTGATAAAGCTAAAGAGATCCTGGTTTTAATAATTTAAGACAGGAGTGTAAGTGACCTACTTTTTCAACCAACATGACCCAATTTCAAACTTGTCCGAGATATAATCGAGACAAATATTCCAATCAACTTTCATGAGTTTCAGGTTAAAAAATGTGGCCTCTAGAGTGCACACAAGGTTTTTCTAAGATTTAGCCCAGTGACCTACTTTCTGATCCGACATGACCCAATTTCGAACTTGTCTGAGATATTATCAAGACAAACATCCCAACCAACTTTCATGAGTTTTAGGCTGAAAATGTGGCTTCTAGAGTTCATACAAGGTTTTTCTAAGATTTGGCCTAGTGTCCTACTTTTTGACCCAACATGACCCAATTTCTAACTTGTCCAAAATATTATCAAGACAAATATTCTGACCAAGTTTCAAGAGTATTAGGCTGAAAGTGTGGCCTCTAGAGTACACACAAGGTTTTTATAAGATTTACCCTAGTGACCTACTTTTTGACCCCACATGATCCTATTTCGAACTTGTTCGAGATTTTATCAAGACAAACATTCTGACCAAGTTTCATGAGTATCTGAATGAAAATGTGGCCTCTAGAATGCATACACAGTAAATTTTGATGATCCCACAAAGATCAAACTATAGGTCATGTGCAGACTGATCTAAACTGTCTAAAATGCAACTCAAATTGGTTTCAAAGCTTTAACCTTTTACAACACAATTCATAGTTTTAATGACACTGGAGAAAAATGGCTTAAGAAAACACTGTGGGAAAAGGAGAAAATGCTGGTAACCAGCATCTTCTTTTCCCACTAAGTTTTCTTCCCTTTGAACGAAAACTCCAGTTATTTGAACCATGTTTAATTTGCTGTCTGCTTCTGCTTTAAATTTCGACAGATTTGAAATGTTATCGTTTGGGAAAGGGTTAACACAACAGAATTTTGGATGGGTCCATATTCAGAACTTCAGAGGATGAGAAATTGATCCTTGCTCAAATTACAGAATTTGCCTTTCAAATAGCACAATACTTTGTGGGAAAAGGAGAACATGCTGGTTACCGATACTTTCTCCTTCTTCAACAATGTTTTCAAAAGCATCTTTTCTTCTAGGTTGTTAAAGCTGTGGTTTGAGTGGTAATGTGTTAAAGAATAAAACGAAGATGGAAAATACAAAAAAAACAATGGCATACCAGTCAAAACTAGGTAAACAAAATCTATACTTAGACAGCAATAAAATAAAGCATTAATCTTTTACGACCCTGAAAAAGGGACCTTCTGAAATCGAGGGAAAAATGAGAAAATGCTGGTAAAAACAGACAGCACTTTCTCCTTTTCCCATGATAATTTCTCCTTTCTCCAAGGCAGATCCCACCATTTGAACCACATTTAATTTGTTGCCTGCAACTGTTCTGGGTTTGGACGAGTCTAAAATTTGGTCATTTGGTAGAGCATTAAAAGATAAATAAATTAACTCTTTACCAAACGACAAAATTTTGGACTAGACCAAATTGAAAGCATTTGCACAAGACAAAATAAATCTAGCTCAAATGTTGATTTCTGTCTTTGATAGGATAGAAAACATTTTGGGACAAGAAGAAAATGCTGGTTACCAGCATTTTCTCCTTTTCCCACAATTTTTTCTTCAAAACCCTTTTTCTTCACCGTCATTAAAACTCATGATAGCATGGTAAAGGGTTAAGTTTCTATGATTAATATTTTGAGCAATTGCCTTACCCCGACTATAAATTGAGTGATTTATTCATTATATCCTTAACCAAATTTGCAGCAGACAACTCTGAAAGCATCCTTGTAAAATAATAATTAATGTATGGTACATTGATGCATTCGACCAAATTGTGGCAAAAGGACAAATTGCTAATTACAAGCACAATATTTGCCATAATGTTATTAGAAGTGGTCTGCTGTAAGAAGTAAAAAAGAGTCATCTATATAAGTATTGTAGCACTAATAACTGGCACAACTCTGAAAAAAACAACAAGAGGGCCATGATGGCCCTGTATCGCTCCACTGGCTTATAAATATAAACCATGAAGAGAAGTCTTCACTATATAAGCCCTTATAAAACTTTGACCCCAG
This sequence comes from Tridacna gigas, assembly GCA_945859785.2. Taxonomy (NCBI): domain Eukaryota; kingdom Metazoa; phylum Mollusca; class Bivalvia; order Cardiida; family Cardiidae; genus Tridacna; species Tridacna gigas. Next base: position 40,307,391 of record OX244030.2, on the reverse strand, counting down.
GGCTACAGTCAGACTAAATGGGGAATATGTGTATTAGAAGAATAACATGCCAAATTTGGGAGTTCTTGGCCTTATGGCTAGTAACAAGACGGTTTCTGAACTTTTCACTACATAAACCCATGTAAAACTTGTGGCCCCTGGTGCAGAGCCAAACTTGATCCTAGGGCTGTAACTTGGGCCCTCTTTGTAGTTGTCCACTAGATAATGCTATAATTATGCAAAATTTGGTAGCCTAAGCCTTATGGCTATGTACACCAAGATTTAAAAATTTTCCCTATGTAAGCCTATGTAAATCTTGTGAACCCCCCCGCATGAGGCCAATTTGACCCCAGGACTATAATTTGGGCACTTTTGGTAGACCCCAACTAGATCAAGCTAAATGCAAAATTTGGTAGCTCTAGGCCTTATGGCTAGGTACAGGAAGATTTTTAAAGTTTTCTCTATATAAGCCTATGTAAAACTTGTGACCCCTGGGGCAGAGCCAATTTTGACCCCAGAGCTATAATGTCATGACACATGATAGAGGTTTACTACATAAAGCTACATGCCAAATTTGGTAGCCCTATGCCTTATGGTTTCAGACAAGAAGATTTTTAAATTTTTCTCTATATAAGCCTATGTAAAACTTGTGACCCCTGGGACAGAGCCAATTTTGAACGCAGGGCTATAATTTCAAGAAACATGATAGAGGTCTACTACATAAAGCTACATGCCAAATTTGGTAGCCCTATGCCTTATGGTTTCAGACAAGAAGATTTTTGAAGATTTCCAATATTTTTCAGTTTTGTTGCCATGGCAACCAGAGTTTTTGAAGGAATCAAATTCTTTCAAGGAATTCTGAAGAGGACCATGGCAGGATCATTTCTGTGAAGTTTCATGATAATTGGATGGGTAGTTTCAGAGAAGAAGATGTTTGAAATAAAAGTTAACGCACGGACGGATGGACGGACGCACGCACGCACGCATGCACGCACGGACGGACGGACGCACGACGGACACTGGGCCATGACATAAGCCCGCTGGCCTTTGGCCAGTGGAGCTAAAAATGAAAACAAAATATACATGTACATGTATATAGATCTATGTTGTCAACTCTTTACCATACAATCCTGAGTTTTAACGACCCTGAGGAAGAAGCCTTTTGAAAACATTGTGGAAAAAGGAGAAAATGCTGGTAACCAGCATTTTCTCCTTTTCCCACAATGTTTTCTACCCTATCAAAGACAATTTACATCATTTGATTCACACTGAAATTGTTTTCTGCAAATGCTTTCAATTTGGACTAGTCTACATTTTTGTCATTTGGTAAAGAGTTAAGTCTTCTAACTGCTTACCCACATTTTCAGAACATATCAAATAGAGATACTTTAACCTTCATCCTGCCAATGCCAAATTTTAACGCTTGACAGTTACAGAGATAGATATCAGCCACGCTCTGTGAAAATGGGGCTTAATGCAGCTGCAAAAAGTATCGACCCAGGTCAGCCTGTGCAGTCCACAAAGGCTGTCCTGGGCTGAAACTTTTCGCTGTTGATCAGTTTTCAGCATGTCAAAGGACCATTCTACCTCATGAATTAGTCTGTTGTTAGACAAAATGGATTTTATGGATCCATAATTATATTTTGACTTGCCTGGTATCATGCATCACAGAGATGCATAAAGCCCCCCTTTTGCTACAGCATGGCTCATATCATGCTTATTACCATCGAATGAGATCTAAGTATATATGACCGAACCTTCCGTGAGAACAGCAGAGTGTGGAGCAAGATCATACTAGACTGCACATCATTATTATGTGCAGGCTGATCTTGCTCTACACTAACCTCCAAATATGTCAATGGTCGCAAACAGCAGGAGAAAAGTTAAAATTTTTTAACTTGGCAACTTTGCATATTTGATGTTCAACACTGTAGCCGTACATCAGTTACATCATGCTGGACCTAAACATGCTTTTCTTGTGATTGAACCAAATTATCACTCCACTAACTCTCTGATTTGAACCTTTACCAAACAATCACATGTGATCACAACCCTGTAGAAAGCAGCTCTTGAAAGCATCAGCAGAGGAAAATTCATCTCTGATTCAATCGCTGAGAATTTTCTCCAAAAGGGTAGAAAACTTTGTAAGAAAAGAAGAAAATGCTGGTTACTAGCATTTTCTCTGTCCCACAATGTTTTCAAAAGCCTTTTTTCTGTGTGGTACATGGTTAAAATGATATAAACACATCACATGCTACTCAAGAAATAAATTATTTATACAGACATTCAAAGCCGATCTATCACAAGTATGTGTATTCTATTACCCCCCAAAAAAAGTAAAAAATAAAGAAGAAGTTAAAGAAGTATATAATCCTTTGTCTTGTTCTAAATGAATTACTGTTGTTGACTGACCAGTGAAGACTAGAAAAATCAATCTGATAGATATCTTCTAAGGATATCGAGTCTAAGTATCAATTTCAATGAAAAATCAAGGATTTCTGAAATATTTTGTTTCAAAATGCAATACTTTTGATTTAAAAATAAATCTGGTAAAAAACTTCATCTGAACATGCATGTATTACCTTATGAACTAAATCTCTTGGACAATTATTATGCAACCAAGTCTGTGTTCAAAAACCACTCTCATTTGACCCTTTACCACACAATCCCAACTTTTAACGACCCTGAAAGAGAAGGTTTTAGAAAACATTGAGGGACAAGGAGAAAATGCTGGTAACCAGCATTTTCTCCTTTTCCCACAATATTTTCTATACCATCAAAGACAGAAATCATCATTTTAGCAACGTTTGTCATCTGCAAATGCTTACAATTCATCCAGTCTAAAATTTTATGGTTTGGCAAACCATTAAAGCCCAAATTTGAATTTCAATGTTGGCTTTTATTTGGTAAAACTACATTATTTCAGCCAATGAGAAGGACTTTTAGGAAACAAAGAAGCAAGCTCTGAAATGTGGAGTTCAAAGGCTGGTGAAAATGGTTAGTAAAAACAGACTAGGAATCTATACTGAAACACAAGAACCAAGTCTGGGATTTGATTACCTAGTGCAGAGATCAACTTACTGTATCAGTATATGAGCTGCACTACCCTTAAAGGGGATTAATGCATCTCTGTGACATTCAGAAAATTTAACAATATCAGACAGTTTCAACTCAAGTCAGCATGTGAAAGCTGACATGGGTCAATACTTTCTGAAAATGCATTAAACCCCCTATTCACAGAGCATGGCTAATATATTGTTGCATGCCTACAAGACTAACAAACAACCAAATGAAATTAGTGTTCACTGATAATTAAAAAGAATATCAAAATTTTGGTATATTTGAGCCTTAAAGCAACGAAACTTAATTATCAAATCTTTTTAAACCTAGTTTTCCCTTTGAAAAATTCAAGTTCAAACAAAACTCGCAAGGAAAAAAAAATCCTGGGAATAAAAAGATTCACATGGAAACATTATTTTTGTTGATAACTACTTAACCCCTAACCCTTTACCAAACGACAAAATTTTAGCCTTATGCAAATTGTAAGCATTTCCTGACGACAAATATTAAGTTACTCAAAATGTAACATTTGTCTTTCACAGGGTAGAAAACATTGTTGGAAAAGGAGAAAATGCTGATCACACTGTACAGAACATGCAGTGTTATCTTATGTCTGCACTGACATATGTCTTCTGGCAATAACTACCATTCAATTGCACTATCTGGCATTTTTTCCCCAACTCTAAATATTCATTCCGTTTAGCTGATGATTTTCGATACATATAAAATGCTGTTTCATTTTGTACAAATAACAACACAGACAAAAAAATGGGCACCACACACCATAAAATAATCAGTAACATGCTTGAAAACGCTAAGTTCCATCACCCTACAGTTTCTTACTAAATGGTTAATCATTATTTGTGAATAAAGAAATGCTACAAACTTTTTTGTCTTATCAGCAATTTCTCCAAAAGAAAATTTAATTTGGAAATCTATGGCCTTTCATGGTGTACAAAACTGAAAAAAGATTACATCAAAATTACTACATGTATTACTATTTCAAGCATGTTAGATTTCAGTTATACTAGTTTGCCTTCAAAGCCATGACAAGGCATGTTTCTTGGAAAAAAAAATATAAACCAATCCAGCATTGTTCAATGATTATTAGCCCTTTGCCAACTAGGCAAAGATCAGTGAACAGACAAAGCACTCTGATTGTGCATCTTCAATCTGATTATTTGCACTATGAATTATGATGGCCAAAATGTTTGAAAGATCATGTCTATTTCACATATATAACCCTTTTGAATTTTAACTACCCTAAAGAAAAAGACTTTTGAAAACATCATGAGGAAAGGTGCAATTATTTGTAAAAATCAAATACATTTACATGTATTTTTTTTCCACAATGTTTTCCATACTGTCAACAAACAACCTTTACTTGAATTGGTTTCCCTTTGTGTAATCTGTAGTAATTTTTGTACATAAGTAATAATCCTGCACAATTATGGACTAAAAGACTGACTGATAGCACCGACTACATCTTTTGCCCTTGGAAATCATCATGGCTTTAAAAGACTCCAATGTTAGAAAGAGAACAAAATGTGTGGGTGCAGAGGATTGAAAACTACAGCAGTTCTACATTTCCATTGGATGTTACCATGATTCGAGGCATACCATTGGTCAAGTCAGAGTTTCAGTCTCAACAAGTATCACTCAAACTAGAGTATTGAGTGTTGGATAATATTCAAGTTTGTGGCGCCTGTTAGAAACAAAAAGCACGTGAAGCTATTGAAGTTGGAAAAAAACAAAGATAACTAATAACCTAAAGCCTACGTTACATTTGGCTTACAGCACCAGCACAATGCCTGTATCTCTCTTTAAGTACGGTCTCCCTGTGTGGACTGTATGATTATTGTACTGATTTACGAACACCATGGAGTCTACATATTTTCTTAACCCAACAGAAAGACAATTTTTTTATATACAAAGTCCCTAGCCCTTCGACACATTATGATAGAATTCCATGATCCCAGCAAGGGCACCATACTACAGCCCTGCAATGATTATTTGGACAACACACAATTTTATATGGCCATTTTTACCCCAAAAAGGCGAATAATTGTACGGCCCCACGCTCAGCTATCTCAAGGTTGTGGCAAGGCGACCCTGCAACTTCTGAACAGAGACTGCATGATATTTAAACAATCTCTACAGATATCTATACAGCTTTGCCCCCATCTGTCCTCAAAAGATAGTACAAGAAATAGCATGATGCCTGTATGCAATGTAAACTCATATGCTATAGCCATCTACTATGCATGAAAAATTGTATGGAAAATCGAAGACAAATAAATTGTACGGTGCTCATAGCAAAATGCAACCTAGGCATAACTAATTGAACTTGACGATTTGCATCAGCTTACAACATCAAGTTAATAGTCCGGAATCAGCATTAACTTTTAACAACCCCAAGAAAAATGGTCTTTGAAAACATTCCAGGAAAAAAGAAAATGCTGGTAACCAGCATTTTCTTCTTTTCCCACAATGTTTTTTATCCTTCTCAAAGCAAATTTCACTTTTGAGTCATATTTTATTTGTTGTACGCAAATGCTTCCAATTTGGACGAGACTAAAATACTGTTGTGTGGTAAAGGGATAATCTGTTACAGTATAGGATAATTTTTAGACCTTCCAAAGATATTACACACATTTTAAGGAAAGCAATGCTTGTAATTTAACAATAGAAAGTGCATGTGAAAGCACTGTAGGCTTGAAATAAGTAAAAGCTTTTTCTATCACACAGTTTTCTACAGCTGTGGCATAGTAAAGTAAGGTTTTTCTTTCCTAGCATCAGCATAAGATTAAATTGAAATAGCCTGTGGCAAAGGTAGAAAATTTACATTTCAATACATTGAGAGTGATAATAAAACAGAGTGGCACTTGAATAAAGAAATGTCTCATAAAGAGCACTTTTTATCTTTGTCACCATGTTCTAGAAAGAGAGTTAAACATCGTAGGTGAAGCAAAACGATTCTAAATATATAGATGAACAAATTCCCTGAAAGAGAATGACCAAACAATTTGAGCAATTCAATATAGATGACATCCCCTATGTCTAATAAGAAAAAAATTACTTAACCCTTTACTCGACAACAAAATTTTGGAATTTTCCAAGGTGAAAGCATTTGCATTCAACAGATTATAAATGGTTAAAAAAATACTCAAATGGCACTGCTAGTCTTTGAAAAGGTGGAAAGCACTTTTGCAAAATGAGAAAATGCTGGTAAGTAGCATTTTCTCTTTTTACCTATATGCTTTCAAAAGCCCTTTTCCTAAAGATCCTCAAACCGATTGTGTGGTAAAGGGTTAATAATAGAATTCAACAACAGCAAAAAACCCTATTTTCAACAATTTTCAATTCAAATGAATTAAAGTCAGTCATGCATTTTTCAATTTTTACAATCATTTCCCTCACAGTCTAACATTAAGATAGTCATAGACTACCAACAATGTTTGCTAGATTTGAAAAACCTGTCATAAGCAGAGATCAAGGTAGGAAGGGTGAATTCATAATCTAATGAATATCTGCTTTTTACATTATGAGGTTGGATGTACATAACGAAACAATGCTTTTGAGTGCAACAAGGGTTAGTGAAATCAAACAAATATTAATCTTTTCATTCCTACAATCCTCTTCTTATTTGCACCAATGTAGAAGAAAAGGTACTTGTGGGGCAATTTCTGACTCTGTTTTACAGTCTTGATGAAGAGTCACTATGTGATGCTACAAACAAAACATGTAACATCTATGCCCTGTGGTTCTAGACACATATACCTTTAAAGTTTTCATTTTAGAACAAACACAGAAATTTTTTTATTACTGTCAAATTCCAGTTTCTTCTCTTTTTTGGTTTGGGATGAGAAGATAATATTGAATGATCACAATAGCTCATTCTGAGCCCTTGTGTACTAAGGTCATACAAACTATTAAACTAGATATCTACCCAATAAACCAATACACATAAATATGGTACCACTTCAAGTACAACAAATCCCTATGGCTTAAACTATAACCTATTGTTCATTCTAATAATTGTGTAAAAGTGATAATACCTAATACATCCACTAGACGACAAAATTTTAGCCTTGTCCACGTTGAAAGCATTTGCAGACAACAATTTCAGTGTGGCTCAAACAGTGCAATTTTTCTTTAACAGGGTAGAAACCATTGTGGGAAAAGGAGAAAATGCTGGTTACCAGCATTTTCTCCTTTTCCCACAATGTTTTCAAAAGGCTTGTTTCCCAGGGTTGTTAAAAGTCAGCATTGTGCAGTAAAGGGTTAAAACATCCATGGCAATACACAAAATCAGCTTTCTTCAATCTGACATGATCTGCTAATGACATCTCTGACCACAGCTGCTCTCAATGAATCTTCTGATAATCTGGATTTTCTAGCTAATTATAGCTCAACCAATCAAAGAAGTGGTTCTATTCATCCCAACATACATAAACTTGAAAGCCAGATTCTGATTGGCTTCTACAGGCTGTCCCTAGTTCACAAGGAAGTGGGGAGCTGATTTTAAAGAGATTGAGCTTCTTCAAACATAATGATAAGAGGTCAGGTAAATATCGTTCACTTTAGTGCTTTTGGAGAAAATGCGGATCAAAATCAGACATCACAGAAAATACAGTCTAGTTTTGAAAATTGAAAATATCTCCTTTGTCTTAGTGGTACTTTTTTTTTTCTCAGAACTATCAATGATTAAATATGATTTTCACTATTGAAATTCAAGGAAATTCTGATTACTCAAAAATGCAAAATACAGCTCAACATGTTTTTTTTTTGCAGATGACTTCTTTCATCTGGAAGCAGACTACTTTCACGAGGACTTGGCCTACTGCAAAAGGAGAAATTACATGTAATGATCAATTTCTTTATTTGCCACAATGCTTTATAACACTTTACCAAACAATCCCGACTATTAATGACCCTGAGGAAGAAGAAAGCCTTGACAACATTGTGGGAAAAGGAGAAAATGCTGGTAACCAGCATTTTCTCCTATCCCCCTAATGTTTTCTACCCCATTAAAGTCACAAGTTATCTTTTGAGCTTGGTTTAATTTGTTGTCTGCAAATGCTTTCACTTTGTTGGAGTCAAAAATTTTGTCATCTAGTAAAAAGTTAAGATGTGCAAATATTTATGTATCAAAGATTAACATGGTAGTTATTTATATTATGCACATCTTTTCAAAGATTCCCAAGTTCCTTGGTGTTCCTTATAATCTATCAATATATATACTTCTCACTTCATGGTCTGCATGTATGCCATGAATTATGGAGATCTTATTGTATGTTTAACCCTCTACCATACAATCCATTGTTTATATATCTATGAGGTAAAAAGCTTTTAACCCTTTACCGCACAATGCCGCCTTTTGACGCCCCTGGGAAAGAAGCCTTTTGAAAACATTGTGGGAAAAGGAGAAAATGCTGGTAACCAGCATTTTCTCCTTTTCCCACAATGTTTTCTACCCTATCAAAGAAAAATTGCACCATTTGAGCCACAATGAAATTGTCGTCTGCAAATGCTTTCAATTTGGACAAGGCTAAAATTTTGTCGTCTGGTAAAGTGTTAAGAATGTTGGGCAAAAAGAAGAAAAAGCTGGTAACTAGCACTTGCTCCGTTTTTCCACTTTTTTTCTACCTTTTCAAAAACAAATCTTATATTTTGAGCCACATTTCAGTTATCATCTACAAATGCTTTCAAATTGGATGGTAAGTTTACACTGTAGTCTGGAAGAGGATTAAGAAGTTAGAGAAACTACAGAGTTAAACCCTTTGTCCCCACTTTTGTAAATTTCATGTAATACAAGCCTAACACCACATTAGTATTGTAAAGAATGATCCTATTAAATTTTGAAGAGAAACAACTTCTTGTCAGTTTGTAGGACATAATTTTAATTCTGTATTAGGACATATCCAAAAATTGCTGTATGTATAAATACATATAAATGTAACAAAATGTATGACTAGAATACATGTATGTAGGCAGGTGCCTACATTTATCCTTTTCATGCTAAACTCAACAAAAACAAAATAATTTACTTCTCTTTCAACAGATTACCATTAGTGTCTTGATCCTTTCAGTTCTCTTTCCAAAATACAATTTGCATGTTTAAGTTTGAAACTTATTGATCCTGTTGTCTACAAACACTTTGAATTCTAAATTTTCACAGACAAGTCACAAATTGGTCCAAAGTTTACTTGTCTATAACCTCTTATACTTTGGATGACTAAAAACTTCTATTGTGTGGTAAAGAGTCTATATGAAATCAACATTTTAACTCTTTACCAAACAACAATATTTCAGACGGGTCCAAATTGAAAGCAGACGACAAATTAAATGTGACTAAAATTATTGCATTCGTTTCTGAGAGGTTATAAAACATTGTGGGAAAAGGAGAAAATGCTGGTTACCAGCATTTTCTCCTTTTCCCACATTGTTTTCAAAAGGCTTCTTTCTCAGGGTCGTTAAAAGTCGGGATTGTGTGGTAAAGGGTTAAACCAATAAAAAAAATCCATGGATTGTAAAGATAAAGGCTGTTTAGGTCAGAAACACCTCAGGCACAGTCAACACCACCACCTCATGTTGCCACTGAAATGCTTACAGTTAACTCCTTACCAAACAACAAAACTTTAAATTTGTCCAATTTAAAAGCATTTGCAAACAACATATTACATGCAGCTAATGATGTGGTTTGTGCTTTCATTGGGTGGTAAACACTGATGGAATGGAGAAAATGCAGGTCACTATCATTTTCTCCTTTTTCCCAATTTTTTTTCAAACACCTTCTTCCTCATGGTTTTTAAAATTTGGACTTTTTGGCTGATGAATAAATGTGAGGTTAAGATTCACATGCAATCATAAATCAAGTTCAGTTTAGCATGAAAATGATAGCAATTAAGAGATAGGGTCAGAATCAATGCCTATCTACCTTTGATAGTAGTTATGAATTCCAAAGAAAGTTCCCTTCTAACAGTGTCAGAGCTCCAGATAGAGTGATTTTGATTTCAAAATTGAAAATATTAATCTCTCTCCACTAAACTCTATGTAATGGGTACTCATTAGAATCGTCTCATCAAGATGATTCTAATGAGTACCCACAACATAGGGTTTGAAAGAGAAATAATGGATTTAGAATACTATCACTCCCTCTTATCTGGAGTTTATTTCTTTTAGATAACATACATGTACATGTGATATAGAGTTGTACATATGCTGATGGGAGACTCTAAGAATTCTGGATATATAAATATGCCGTCTCACAGACGTTCATAATGTTTTTTACTAAAATTACATGGGTCCATGTTAAAACTTTTCAAAGATAAATATGAAGTCTGCATATGCATGGTATAAAAAAATTACTAATGTTAATACATGTACATCTGTATTTGTACAGACTGCTTCTTTTCCAGTATTATTTTATGCTGTTCATCAACCCATTTCCCCATTTTGAAAAATTTTACTTTCAACCAGCATCTAAAATCAGATAATGCTCTCCTGGCTGACTTGTCAATACGATGTCTTTTGATCTCCAAAAGGGTGTCAAAATAAATTGAAATATTATTATGAGTGTAGGGGATATGGGCCAAGTAACGAAGAAAACACTAACCTAGAAGGAGACTGTGAAACAGGAAGAAGCCATGGTGGCGCAGACTGTGCCATGGGTTCTTTGCCACAATGTTTTGTGATATTCTTTTAACTTTGGACATGGATAAATGGGTTATAAAGCAACACTCTGCCCACTACAGAACTTTTGCAAGAAGGAAGATACTGATTTAACATGCTTAGATGTAGGATAAACTTGAAGAGAGATTCACAGAGATAGAAGTAATGTATATAATGTTCTTGTAGAGGTATCTATGACAAGTCTCTATATATACAGTTTATAATAATGTTTGGATATACATCAGATCATATCTAAATCCAGTCGTTCATTTTGAAAAATAGCAGCACGATAACTGTACCTATCTGAACTGTTTCTATGGGCGGGACTCTTCTTTGTGGGGGAGTGATTATTTACACCTTTGATCCCCTCCTCTTCCTCTCCAATGGAAGTTTCCACCAATGACGGCTCTAATTCTGGATGAGATGCTAATTTTGATTGTAGTAGGTGTATATAGGTTTCCAACCTGCTTGTCTGAAATAACACCATGTAGATATATATGAGCCATGCTCTGGCAAAAGCTGGTTTAATGCATATCCTTGATGCATGATACCAAGCAAGTCATCACATGATTATAATTATGGATCCATAAAATCCATGTCATCTAACAACTGATTGAAACATGAGGTAGAATGGTCCTTTGACATGAAGAAAATTTACAAATAGCAAAAACTTTCTACCCATGTCAGCCTTGGGTCGATGTTTTTGTGCAGATGCATTAAACCCTCTTTTCACAGATCATGACTCACATACAATCATCATCTTGGGATAAATGTTATGGAAAAAGCGTGGTGATCTTTGCCCAATTACAGTCCCTAAACATACTTTTATTTCTGCCCTTATTTCTGTCCTTGCAGTACACTGTTTGTAATAGCATTCACAGAAAACGAGCAATAGCTCTTTTCCATCAATGTTTTCGAAACTGTTCTAGAAAATCCTTTTCATTTCCTTAAAATGTTTCTCCTTTTTATCCCTTGTCCTCCTATGTCCCATACTGACAAGGGGAACTCTGTGAATCAGTGGTTAAGGAATTGGATTTGAAATCAGAAAAAATGGCAGTTCTGGTCAATATATATTATAAAGAACTGGTGCCGACATGAATAAGATTGACTGTATGGTGTTTAAAGCCATTCTCAACATTATTTCAGCTGAGCTGGGGATTCAAACCAGTGACACCCACTCAAGTCCTGTTTACGACCAACTGCACTATCAATGCTTTGTCACATGAATAATATGATCGAAGTGCAATTAAAAGCCACTTAAAGTATGGTATTGTAGACCAATAAAACCCTTCTCTCCATTGGGACAGACATGTATTTATGTGTAGACTGCACACTGAAATCACTATCATTTAAACTCTATATAAAACCAAAAAATGTTAACCATTTACCACACAATCCCGACTTCTAACGACCCTGAAAAAGAAGCCTTTTGAAAACATTGTGGGAAAAGGAGAAAATGCTGGTAACCAGCATTTTCTCCTTTTCCCACAATGTTTTCTACCCTCCCCAAAACAAATTTCAATTTTAAAGTCACTTTTACTTTGTTGTCTGCAAATGCTTTCAATTTCAACCAGTCTAAAATTTTGTTGTTTGGTAAAGAGTTAATCTTGTCCCAGCATGAAGCATTTGCGGAAAATAATTTGAATTTGGCTTGAATAATTGTCTTTTAAAGAAAATAAATTGTGGGATAAGGAGAAAATGCTTGTTACCAGCATTTTCTCCTTTTCCCACAATGTGCTCAGAAGACTTCCTCTCAAGGTTGCTAAAAGATGAGCTTGTGTGGTAAGCTGTTAAACACTACCTCCTGGTGACAACGTTTCCTCTTACTACTCCAGGAAATTTGGTAAACCTTGTAGCAAAAGGAGCGACTGGTTTTGCCATAATGTTTTCACATCTATTCAGCTGACAGCTCAGTCGGCAGCGTACAGGACTTGAGAACAGGAGGTCGCTGGTTCGATCCCCAGCTCGGCCAATTTCTTTCCGAGGATTGATGATAGTCATTGCAACAGGATTCATTCCTCTCTCACCGCTGACGATTGTTTCGAAGATGGTTATGTGGGAAAGCAGCCAGTGGCTTGGAAAGAATATTGTGCGGAGTAATGGTAAAAGAAACTCCAGGAAAGCATGGATAGGTGCACTGGCTGCCGCAATATAACTGAAATAATGTTGAAAATGGCGTAAAATACCATACAATACCATACAATATCACATCTATTCATGCACAAAACATTCATTCATGTTGATTATCCATATCATAGTACGATTTTGTGAAAGTTGTATTGATAGATTGTATAGTGTTTAAAGCCGTTCTCAACATTATCTCAGTTACATAGTGGCAGCCAGTGCACCTATCCATGATTGTCGAAACAATGATCAGCAGTGAGAGCGGAATGAATCTTGTCCCAATGACTGTCATCAACCCTTGGAAAGAAATTGATGAAGCTGGGGATTCGAACCAAAGACCCCCTGTTCTCAAGTCCTGTTCACCACCGACTGAGCTACAAGGGCAATGCTTTTGTTGCAGTAGTTTGCAACAAACTTGTCTTTGAAAGGGTCTGTATTCACCAACCATTCTTAAGAATGTTCTTTGCCTTATTCTGCAAGATTTCTGATTGGATAAACCAAATGGTTTAGCCAATCAGTGGCTAAATCAAATGGTTCAGCTAATCAGAAGGTGTGTTACTTTCAAATTTGGAAAAATCTGGAGAATAAGACTAAAAATATTCTTGAAAATGGTTGGTGAATATAGACCCTGAGGTCTAGGAAGTCAGAGATAAAATGGAAACAGTGTTACCTCATAAACTAGATAACTTTCTTTTTCCAGGAAGTGTTGTATAACACTGGCTTTTGAACCTTTTTCTGGAGTATTGTTTCTATGTTCTTGAAGATCTAACTTTGTCCCTGATAAACGTTCTTCCATACTGTGTAACTGTTCCGACTGCAAAAATTTAAATTATGAACCAATGGACATGGAAAGAATTCAATATGAAGAAATTAAATACAAGTACAGACCAACTTGTATTAACTCTTTACCAAACGACAAAATTTTAGACTGGTCCAAATTGGAAGTATTTGCAGACGAAAGAAATGTTGTTACTCAAAAACTGAAAATTGTTTTGGAAGAGTATAAAACATTGTTGAAAGAGGAGAAAATCCTGGTTACCAGTAATTTCTTCAGTGTTTCAAAAGTATTCTTCTTTAGGGTCGTTAAAACTCGTGATTGCTTGGTAAAGGGTAAAGGAAGCACCTACCGGATATCCAAAATAAGCTTCCTGAAATTCACTACAAGTGCTTGCTTAGTACAAGTGCATTTCAACACATTTGCCTTCTTTGGGAACTTAGTATATGCTATCTTAACTCTTTACCACACAGTCCCGACTTTTAACCACCCTAAAAAAGAAGTCTTTTGAAAACCTTGTGGGAAAAGGAGAAAATGTTGGTAATCAGCTGTTTCTCCTGTTCCCACAAAGTTTTCTCCCCTATCAAAGACAAAAATCATCATCTGAGCTACATTTAATTTGTCGTCTACAAATGCTTTCAACTTGGTTGAGTCCAGAATTTTGTCGTTTGGTAAAGAGTTAACACAGGTCTCTTGCTTGATAGAGGTGGCCACAAAGACAGGTTTTCCTGTATGTAGTTATGCTCATATATATTCATATTCAATAATTGCTCCCTGAAAACCTAACCAATGATCCTTGTCCAAAGGTTGACTGCCTCAATATTCAGTACATCCAAATAAATGTATTAGAGTTGTTTTAAAACACATATCTTATGTGCCACTGCTGGATGGTAAGAAATGATCTTGATTTATTTTGGTGTAAATCAATCAAACCTAAAGCTCATCACAAATAAGCACTGCTGCTTAACCCTTTACCACACAATCCCATGAAAGGGAAGGCTTTTGAAAACAAAGCCAGAAAAGGAGAAAATGCTGGTAACCAGCATTTTCTCCTTTTCCCACAATGTCTTCAATCCTATCAAAGACAGAAATCACCATTTGAGCTACATTTGATATGTTGTCTGCAAATGCTTTCAGTTTGGTCGAGTCCAAAATTTTGTCATTTGGTAAAGATTTAAACAAACCCAGAAATCCACTAGAAATTCATGCAGGTTTGAATTCATTGTTCATCTACCTCTAAGAGGATTCTCCTTTCCTAGCAATGTTTTCCACCCTACGAAAATTCGTATCATTTGAGCCACATTTAGCTTTGTCATTTGCAAATGTTCCCAATAAGGAGAGTCCATTTTTGTCTGGTAAAGAATTAATCCTTTCCCAGACAACAAAATTTCAGACCTTTCTAGATTGAAATCCTTAAAAGACTACAGATTAATTGCATCTCACATGAAAGAATTTGTCCTTGAAAGGGTAGAAAACATGGGAACAGAAGGAAATGCTGGTTACCACAATGTTTCAAAAAGCCTTTTCCTCAAGAGTGTGAAAAATCAAGGTTATTTGGTGGAAAGGGTAGAAGACATAATGGGAAAAGAGGAAAAACCAGCATTTTCTCCTTTTCCCACTATGTTTTCAAAAGACTTTTCCAAAAGGTTATTGAAACTGAAGATTGTGTGGTAAAGTGTTAAGTAAATATGTCATCCATCAAGCTATAATCACACAGACTTACAAGACTAAACCTTGTATAGGAAGCAGGTAGTAAAGGTCTCTGAAACTTTTTCTGTGAACCCACAGCACCCAGTAACGGGGGAGCTGATAAACTTGCTGCTACATAATTTATTGTATCTATCCACTCCTGTAATTCTTTACTGTTTGAAGTCTGAAAAAGATATTCTGCCCAATCCGCAGTCTGTAATCGTAACACATGTTGCTTTTTAGTATAATCCACAGCCTTTGAGGCTAAACAATGATGTACACGAACAGAGTTATGAGATCCTTCTGTCACTGATTTTTTCATTCCTTGCTCATCTTTGTACAGATATAAAATCATGTCTCTTAGCACCACATAAAACATCTTCCATCCACGCTTTCCAACTGGAGCTGTAACAAAAAATGAGGGTTACATCTAGTTCATTTAACCCTTTACCAAACAAACACAACTTTAAACAAACCTGATGAAGAGGCCTATTGAAAACATTATGGGAAAAGGAGAAAATGCCAGTAATCACCATTTTCTCATTTTCCAACAATGTTTTCTACCTTTGACAAATAAATTTCCATTTTTGAGTCATATTTATTTCTCGTCTCCAAATGCTTTCGATTTGTACAAGTCTAAAATTTTGTCATTTGGTATAGAGTTAAAACATGCAGGAACCAAAATTTCTCAACCATTTACCACATAATCCCAAGTTTTAATGACCCTGAAGAGAAAGCCTTTTGAAAACATTGTGGGAAAAGGAGACAATGCTGGGAACCAGCATTTTCTCCTTTTCCCACTATGTTTTCCACCCTGTCAAAGACAGAACTCATCATTTGAGTTACATTCAATATGTCGTCTGTAAATGCTTTCAATTTGGTTGAGTATGAAATTTTGTCATTTGGTAGAGTTAAGTGAATTAGTACCTGGTATGGACCATTTGTTTGTGACAGATACTGAAATATCATAATGGAAATTACAGATGGATAAAAAAATATGTGTATGAAGCCATGTGAATTATTTCTTGTTGTCAAAATGAAAAAGAATTGTGTTGGATGCAACTGCTACATCTGATTGCTTGAAAAAGCAAACAGAAAAGCAACTTATACTTGAATTACTTTATCGCCATTACTTTGCCTTAAATTACTAGTAACTCACAGTCCTTTGTCAAAAATATCTTTATAGTACCTGTTTTTTTTTTGTTCACATTTCACAGAGTAATTCTGCAATCCAAAATAAATCTCATGTATACATGCTCCAAAAATAACTTCAGAGAGCCAATTAATCTTTCAAAGATAGCAAAATTTTTGAGATGTACAGAACTGAAAGCGCTTGCTGACGGCAGATTACATGCATCTTAAATGATGAAGTTTCTCTGTGAAAGGGAAGAAACATCATGGCAAAAGGAGAAAATACTATTTTTACGAGCAGTTTTCAAAATCCTTCTTCTTTAAGATTGTTAAAACATAAGACTGCATGGTTAAAGAAAATGAACATTAATGTTCAGCTAAAAGAGACTTAAGTATTTCAATGCAAAATTTGTCTTTTGTTAGATAATACAAATGCAGACAATGTAGATCCAACAACGGATGGCATGTTCGATTCAGCTGTATCTTGAAACATACTCGCAACAAATGCATCTTACATGAGATTAAGTACAGGAAATGAAAAGATCTGCTTGTTTGAACACCCAATCAATAATACATACTTTTACGTCCATCTGGGTCAACACAACACTTTCTCATCATATAGCCTTTCTTGTATTCTGTTGTCTGACTGGGATCTGGGATCTGAAATAAAGATACGATCCATTCCACCATTGCTGTAGTATGCAAAATTTCATTTTAAATTGTTCTCTGTCAAACATATCAAAGAGGCCAGTGCTCCATCAAAACATCACAAGTAATAAAGGCCAGTGCCTCTATCAAAACATCACAAGTAAAACAGGCCAGTGCCTCTATCAAACATCACAAATAAAAGAGACCAGTGACTCTACCAAAACATCACAAATAATAGAGGCCAGTGCCTCTATCAATCAAACATTACAAGTAAAAGAGGCCACTGCCTCTTTCAAACATTACAAGTAAAAGAGGCCATGCCTCTATCAAAACTCTACAAGTTTAACCAGCACTAAGAACAAGGCTCTTTTCAAACCACTGATTGCTTTCTCACATAATCAAAAGCAAAAACTATGGTCAGCAGTGAGATAGGAATGAATCCTGTTGGAATCCTACAAAGGAATGCTGAGCTGGGATTCAAACTAAGTGTTCTATTAGCCCTTTGCAGTCTACCATGAACTATCTGAACTTGAGGCATGTAACTTGGTAACAAATACTCACATCAAGGAATGGATTTCTACCAATTACCACAGGAAGACTAGGAAGATTTGGGGCTGAGGTTTGTTGAGTTCTAAGATCTTCACTAGTACGACGATCCAACTCCTGGAACTCTTCATCTCTGAAATTTTAACATTTAACTGTATTATACTCATTATTGCCAAAGACTTTTTCAGTCTTACAGCAGTCTTATAGCTGACCACTTTTTAAAATATTGCTGACTACTTTTGTATTTTCTGCATTTTCAATGTTCTCAAAGGCTTCTTTCTCAGGGTCGGTAAAATTTGGGATTGCGTGATAAAGAGTTTATCAAGAACAAGAGGGCCATGATGGCCCATTATCGCTCCACTGGCTTATAAATATAAACCATAAATACTAAACATTTCAATTCTGAGCCAAATGATTTCAAAATGAAGACTTACAAAGTTTTCTCTGTAAAAGCCCATGTGAAAGTTGAGACCTGCAGGGAAAAGCCATTTTTGATCCCAGAGCTATAATTACTTGAACCCTGGTAGAGGTCCACAAGATAAAGCCACATGCCAAAATAATACAAGTCTATGCTGTATGGTTATAAATAAGGTGATTTTCAAGTTTCTCCATATGAAGCCTCTGTCAAACATAGGACGCCTAATGCAAGGCTAATTTAAAAAAAAAACAAGAGGACCATGATGGTCCTATATCGCTCACCTGAGTACTAAGCAGTACAGGTTAACAATGAAGATAAATACCAAATACTGAAGTTCAAGGCCAAATGATTATGAAAGAGAGACAACTCACAACTTTAACAGAGGTCTAGGCCTTTGGTTACCCAGAAAATTTTCTTATAATTGCACGAAAGATACCTAAGTACAAACGTCTAAGCCCCACGGTTGGACCTGTAATGATCCAAGGGGCATCTTGTGTGCAAAATTTCTTGAGGTCCACAAGGTGATGCTTCATGCAAAGTATCATAGCTCTAGGCATTTTGGGTTTAAACATAAAGATTTTTCAGTTTGCATTATATATACATGTAGATGCTACAGAGTAAACCAAGTCAAATACAGCAACTCTAATTGAAGGGCAAATAACTCATGTTGTTTGGGTCTAATAAGACCCATAATCAAAACCCATCCAAGATCTTATGGTCATAAAAATTTTTACCAAGTTTGGTACTGATTGGTATATATTTGTAGATGCTAGAGTGTAAACAAAGTCAAATATGGAAATTTTGTCCAATTCAAGGGCAAATAACTCTGGATGTTCTGGTTCAATTTGACCCATAACTGAACTCTTCCGAGACCTTATGGGAATATATATTTTGACCAAGTTTGGTACTGATTGGTCAATATTTGCAGATGCTAGAGTGTAAACAAAGTCAAATATGGCAAATTTTCTAATTCAAGGGCAGACAACTCAGACAGTTCTGGTCCGATTAGATCCATAATTGAACTAATCTGAGATCTTATGATCACACACACTTTGACAATGTTTGGTGCTGATTGAGTAATATTTGTAGATGCTAGAGTGTAAACAAAGTCAGATTCAGTAATTTTTGCAAATTCAAGGGCAAATAACTCCTGATGTTCTGATTGGATTTGATCCAAAATCGAACTCATCCATGACCTTATGGGCATATACATTGTGGCCAAGTTTGGTACTGATTGGTCAATATTTGTAGATGCTAGAGTGTAAACAAGAAGATTTTTGAAGATTTCCCTCTTTATCTCTATGTGAAATCCAAGGACCCACAACATAGGGCCAATTTCAACAACAGCGCCATAATTTGAAGTATTTTGGTAGAGGGCTATTAGATGATGCTACATGCCAAATATGAAAGCTCTAGCCCTTACGGTTTGGGACAAGAAGATTTTTAAAGTTTTCTCTCTCTGTTGCCATGGCAACCAGAGTTCTTCATGGATTTCAAATCTTTGAAGTATTCTGAAAGTGCATCACCTAAGGATCATTTCTGTGAAGTTTCATTGAAATCTGTTGGGCGGTTTCAGAGGAGAAGATTTTTTAAGTAATTGTTCACGGACGGACGGACGGACGCCAGACAACGATCGATCACAATAGCTCACCCTGAGCACTATGTGCTCAGGTGAGCTAAAAATCAAAAGTGATCCAGATTTGGTAGCCCTTGGGTTTGCGGTTAGAAGCAAAAAGATTTTTTGAATTTTCACGATATAAGCACATGTTTATGACCCATGAGATAGGACTAATTTTGACATAACTTTAACTCAAGGTAAGGAACAAGAAGACCTTTTAAGTTCTCACTATATTAGCCTATGTAAAGCTTGTGACTTATTGGGTGAAGCAGTTTCAGAGATGATAAGCTTGATGGCCTTAGGCCTGTGGAGCTAAAAAGCAGTATCTTTTTCATGAGCTACAATGACGTTAGTAAATACAAGCTTTTGGAAAAATTTTTTAAAGGTTTTTCAATACTTTTCAGTTTTGTAGCCATAGCAACCATAGCTTTTAACAGAACTTAATTCTTTGAAGACATTCTGAAGAACATCATGGCAAGACGATATCTGTAAAGTTTGGTCAAAATTGGAAGAGTGGTTTCAATGAAAAAGATGGAACAATCTTGGTAGAAGTCTACAATATGAATCGGCATGCCCAATTTTTATAGCCCTAGGCCTTACAGTAAGGATAAAAAAAGATACCTTAAGTTTTCACTATGTAAGCCTATCTAAAATTTGTGAATCCTGGAGTGGGACAAATTTTGATCCAAAGGCTCAAAACATGCCAAATTTGTTAGTCCCATGCTTTATGGTTAGAAACAAGAAGACTGTCGAGAAGTCTTCATTATATAAGCCCTTATAAAACTTTGACCCCAGGGCTACAGTCGGACTAAATGGGGAATATGTGTATTAGAAGAATAACATGCCAAATTTGGGAGTTCTTTGCCTTATGGCTAGTAACAAGACGGTTTCTGAAGTTTTCACTCCATAAACCCATGTAAAACTTGTGACCCCTGGTGCAGGGCCAAACTTGATCCTAGGGCAGTAACTTGGGCCCTCTTTGTAGTTGTCCACTAGATAATGCTGTAATTATGCAAAATTTGGTAGCCCTAAGCGTTACGGCTATGTACACCTAGATTTAAAAGTTTTCGCTATATAAGCCCATGTAAATCTTGTGAACCTGGCCCCCCCCCCCCCGCGAAAATGATCCCAGGACTGTAATTTGGGCACTTTTGGTAGACCCCCACAAGATCAAGCTAAATGCAAAATCTGGTAGCTCTAGGCCTTATGGCTAGGTACAGGAAGATTTCTTAAGTTGTCACTATGTAAGCCCATGTAAACTTGTGACCCCTGCGGCGGGGCCAATTTTGAACCCAGGGCTAAAATTTTGGCCCGCTTAGTAGAGGCCCACTAGATATAGCTACATGCAAAATTTGGTAGCTCTAGGCCTTATGGCTAGGTACAGGAAGATTTTTTGAAGTTTTCTCTATATAAGCCTATGTAAAACTTGTGACCCCTGGGGCAGAGCCAATTTTGACCCCAGGGCTATAATTTGAAGAAACATGATAGAGGTCTACTACATAAAGCTACATGCCAAATTTGGTAGCCCTATGCCTTATGATTTCAGACAAGAAGATTTTTAAAGATTTCCAATATTTTTCAGTTTTGTTGCTATGGCAACCAGAGTTTTTGAAAGAATCAAATTCTTTCAAGAAATTCTGAAGAGGACCATGGCAGGATCATTTCTGTGAAGTTTCGTGAAAATTGGATGGGTAGTTTCAGAGAAGATGTTTGAAATAATAGTTAACGCACGGATGGACGGACGGACGCATGCACGGACGCACGACGGACACCGGGCCATGACATAAGCCCGCTGGCCTTTGGCCTGTGGAGCTAAAAACATACTGGTCATGACAACTATCATAATTTTCATTTCAACACCTAAATTGCAGAGCTACAATAGAAATCTGGTTAGTTTTATAATCCACTGAAAACTATGAAGTAGAGAGGCACAGATATAGATAACTCCAAAGTCTTATCAAAATTATTAAAATTCCTGCCTCAGAAGCCCAAAGGAATAAAGTAGGAATTGGAGGCAACTCTATTAGCCTTTAGGCTGCAAAGCGTGGTTATTATGCTTTGGCAGACAGTGTATTTAAAGATAATACTGCAGAGAATGTGCAGTCAAGCTTTATACTGGTACGGTCAGATTCTGAAAATTGAAATTTTTGAGCTTTTACTTTTGGCAGGGAATGTCTTTTTAACCTTTTTCCACATAATCCCACCATGTCATGACCTTAAGAATGAATACTTTTAAAAACTGTGGGATAAGGAGAAAGTGGAGGTGACCAGTATTTTCTCCTTTTCCCACAATGTTTCCTAACCTATCCCAGTCATCTTCACAATTTGAGCCACATTTCATTTGTCACCTTCAAATGCTCTGGGTATGGACAAGTCTAACATTTTGTTGTGTGGTAAGGGGTTAATACACTTAGTAATTTTGGGGGTAATATATAAGCTTCCATCTAGACTTTGAAAAGGAACAGTGTATAAAAGATGGTTTAATTTAATCTGCATGTTAAGGAATTATCAGCACTTTAATAACAACAAGTCTTATCTGGATACTTTTATCTTTACCGAACTCACCTGGGTAGCTCAGTGGTTAGTGTATCTGACCTGTGACCTGGTGGTTGCGGGTTCTATACATGGTTAAGGTAAACTTTCTTTCCAGCGATATTTTGCCTGACATCTCTGATGCATGTGAGATAAGTAGTCAGAGGCTTGGAAAGACAGTTGTGTAAGAAAGAGATGAAACACATGCGTAGGTGCACTGATTGCTGTGATATGACCTCAACTGTTAAAAAGGGCATTAAACTCCAATACATACAAACAAACAAACAAACTTATCTTAACTGAACATTTGATATAATTGAACCATGCTCTGGCAAAAGGGGGCTTAATGAATCTTCGTGATGAATTGTACCAAGCAAGACATCACATATTCGGGATCCTTAAAATCCACTTTGTCTAACAATCAACTGAATGATGCTGTAGAATAGTCCTTGGACATACAGAAAATTGACCAACAGCGAAAAGTTTGGGCCCAGGTCAGCCTGCACAGTCCACGCATGCTGACCAGGGTTGATACTTTTTGCAGATGCATTAAGGCCCCCCACAGAGCATGGCTTAATTATGCACAGTTTTCTTTTTATCAACACAATTCTGCATTCTCTTGAGCTTGGAAGTTAAGCTGTAGAATTTCCAAAAATCCTTATTGTGTGAAAGTGTCCTTGGGAATGGCATTGCAGAGCCTAGTACCAGAGAAGCCAAAATGAGATGTGACTGAGTCGGCTGGCCCTGTGATATGACTGCAATGCAGTTGAGAAAAGCTTAAATCTTTACAAAACGGCAAAAAAATAAACTTATCCAAATTGAAAGCATTTGCACAGGATGATTTAAATGTGTCTCCAATGATGGATCTGTCTTTGATAGGGTAGCAAACATAGCTGGAAAAGGAGAAATTGCTGGTTATCAGTGTTTTATCCTTTCCCGCAATGTTTTCATAAGCTTTCTCCCACTACGTTCTTAAAACTTGGAATTGTGTGGTAAAGGATTAATACAACATTTAATATATTTCACATGGAATACTTACGGTGCCCATTCGATGGGATCTGATTTTAAGGCATAATATAAGGACTTCAGAATATCTTTGGGAAAGTTGTTACCATCATTTAACCCTGATAAGTTTTCAATAAAATCACCACAAGTCATCTTTCTGCCGACAGCCTGAAATCACAAGTATAAACTATAAAGTCAGTCTTTTTGCTTGAACACCGCTAATTTTCCTAACTGCTTTGTTAGTTTTAAGTTTACAACAGTTCTTAGTGGTTTGGATGTAGAATTAGTAATCCAGAAGTCTTGGGGCCTGAACCGTTTAATCTTTATCCTGGGCACTTAGTTTTAAGTAGATGTGTCTATGGGCAAGGCAATACAGGGCCTCCGCAAAGTAATGGAACAACCGAAAAAATGAAAAAAAAAATCTGTCACTGTAAAATGACTGAAAACATGTTAGCTGTGTTAAACATCATTCAATCAATCAACATTTTCTGTTTCACCACTTTTCTATAATGTCATGGTAACCAATTCTCCTATTGATACATTCCTGGTATAACATACATAATTACTGTTGTAATAAAAGTGTTTTGTGGTGAGAAGGGATCAATTTCTGTTACAATGATAAGCATCTTACCTAATCTTTGCATATCTGTTAGATAAATTGAAAACTCCCCTAAATAATTAACAAATTACATTTTCAGATGCACTGGTTTTTCTACACAGCAAAATATTTAATTTCAATAAAATGACAGTGGAGAAATAATGGAAGAAAAAACATTTTTTGATAAAAAAATAAAATTGTGCTAAAAGGAGCAATTGCTTGTAACAAACAATTTCTTCTTTTCCTACAATGTTTTCAAAACAGTTGACAATTAATCCTTAGAGAGCAAAATGATTGAAATTGATGTTTTAAGTCCACATGTACCAAACACAGCAATGTCATTTCCTGCAGGAATATTGGACAAAGTACTGGCAAGGGTAAAAGAAGGATACCACAAAGACAGAACTTGTCAAGAATAATGAATTATGAGTTCAGCTCTTTGCATGCTAATTTTATGCTTTGATGGACAGTTCAGATCAAGATCAGACTGCACAGAATATGCTGACTGATTATAATCTACACCCTTAGATACTGAAAGAGACAGAGGTAAAATATAATCTGAACTTTGTAATACTTGGATAATTCCCCATGACTTTTTCCTTTAAAATGTGCATTTCATCTCTTTAACCCTTTACCAAACAATCCATGTTTCAACAACCCTGAGAAAGAAGGCTCCTGAAAAAATTGTGGCAAAAGCAGAAAATGCTGGTAACAAGCATTTTCTCCTTTTCTCACAATGTTTTCAACCCATTCAAACCTAATTTGTCGTCTGCAAATGCTTTCAAATTGAACAAGTCTAAACTACTGTCATCAGGTACAGAGTTAACAATTTAGGCATAAACCCTTACAATAACCTAAGTCCTGGAAGGCGGATTTGTGGAGTAGCATAAAGCGGTAATACGTTGTAATAAAAAAGTAACATCACATGAAACACATGTGCAATTATTTTAAAATGGAGTTAGCAAGGGCAGGGCAAGTCAAAATTGTTCTGCGGGCTGCACAGTAACTGTTATTCGATTACTGTTTAACCCTTTACTGCACAATGCCGCCTTTTGATGCCCCTGGGAAAGAAGCCCTTTGAAAACATTGTGGGAAAAGGAGAAAATGCTAGTAACCAGCATTTTCTCTTTTTTCCCCACAATGTTTTCTACCCTCTCAAAGAAAAATTGCACCATTTGAGCCACATTGAAATTGTCGTCTGCAAATGCTTTCAATTTGGACAAGGCTAAAATTTTGTCATCTGGTAAAGGGTTAAGGAGTGGTAATTTGATCCGTCAATCTTACGCAGTTTTTTGCTGGTATTAGATTTCGGAATAAATATGTATACACATGTAGGACAGTATATTCCGTAGTGACAAAAGCGAGGTTGAGGGAACAAACGTGAATGACAGTATATTTGGTTCAAGTCAAACTGATATCATAGTACAGTGTGAGTGCGTCATTATGCATGATGTATTTGGTTCCGGTCAGAACGATCACAGTAAGCGGATTTGCTATACAAATCCGCTAAAAAGAGACTTTTATGCTACATGTAGTGGGCAGCAGCCTTTGGAAAAACTACCATAATATATACTAAGAGAACAATTGATTGTTACATGCAATCAGACTTTTTCCCACACTATTATGACAACTATAGAGTCTGTTCTCCTGCCTTCTGACAGTTTCATTTGAATATTTATATTACATTATAAGTGTTCAAATGACACTGTACTGGGCCATTCTGGTGAGAATATGTCACAGAACAGCGGAGAGTTTAGGTTCGAAATTAGCCAATTGGAAGTATAGATAAGCCGAGTGTTTAAGAGGTTCAACTGGTGATGTCAAAAGCCTGTGTTGTAGGTACTCATTAGAAATGCCTCATCTAGACAACTGTAATAGATACCAAAAACACTGGTTTTATTGAATTGCAAATGTTTATAGAATTTGATAAGCCCCTCTTACCTGAACTGATTATCTGAATAGTGTTTTACATAGCTTTCAATATTGCTTCTGTCATATCACAGCCAAGGGTCGTATATACATGTATGTCCTGGGTTTTATCAGTACTAGGCCAGGGTTCATAAGTGTCTTGTTCTTCGACATTCCCATCCAAAAAGCCCAGAACCTCAAGTGATAATGGAACTCAGGCCTACAACCTACATCCTCACCATTATGTCATGCAGGACCCTCACTCTTATCAAGCACTCTTACCCATACACTAATAGGTTAATGCAGACATTAATAATTTTTCAAGTTTCAAGTGAAGCATATGCAGGCTGTATATATTTTATCAGCAAGCATGCAGGGCGGGTTGTTTAGACTTCATAATCCACTCACCTGTCCATGTAAATCAGTGTTCAGTAACATCAGAGCACAGACAAGTGTATGACAGGCATCTGAAATACATAAATATCATAAACAATAACTCTTATATTGTTTGTTTCAATTTTTGAACAGGTTTCTTTTTATATACTGCTTTTATCCCCTAACCCTTTACCAAATGACAACATTTTAGACCAGTCCAAACAGAAAGCATTTACAGACGACAAATTAAATTTGGCTCAAATGATGGAATATGTTTCAGAAAGGAAAGAGAACATTGTGGGAAAATGAGAAAATGCTGGTTACCAGCGTTTTCTACTTTCCACCAATATTTTCAAAAGCCTTATTTCCCAGGGTTGTTAAAACTCAGGATTGTGCGGTAAAGGCTTAACCCTTTACCACAAAATCCTGAGTTTTTACAACCCTTAGAAAGATGTCTTTTGAAAACATTGAGGGAAAATGAGAAAATGCTGGTAACCAGCATTTTCTCCTTTTCCCAGAATGTTTTCTCCTTTATCAAAGACTGAAATCATCAACTGAGCTACATTTAATTTGTCATCTGCAAATGCTTTGAATTTAGTTGAATCCAAAATTTTGTTATTTGGTAAACTGTTAAAACACCTTCCTTAACCATTGGAACACCAAATAATCCAAACAGACACTTTTAGTCCAGAAATAAGACCAAAATAATTGCAATTTGAAGGTTGCTTTTTTCCAGAATGTCTCAGATAAGCAGACAGTGTAGATTAAAAATCTAGGTCAGCATTCACCAATCATTCTTGATTTCATTCTAGGCCTAATTCTACATTTTGAGAGTAACACAACCATTTGGTTTAGCCAATCAGAAGTAGAGTTACTTTCAAAACTTCTTGAGAAGAAGGCTAACAATGTTCCTATGAGGTGTTGGGGAATACGGACCCAGACTCCATGTTTTGCTTCTTGATCTTAATCTACATTGCAAAAGCAACTGTAGTTGTAAAAGGCACAATAAGGGTTAACTTGTCTTTGCTGGCTATGCAAATCAGGATCAGACTGCACAAAACATGCAGACTGATCTTTATCTACATAGTCTGCATTTCTTAGACATTTTGGACACACACAACCTAGAATTTGCAGTTGGTCTTACTCCTAGAATGAAACTCTTAGGTTTATTTAGTGCTCAAAGGGATAACAATATTTCAATCATATCATGGTGACAGTTCGCCTGTGCTTGTTTTACCAGAGCTTCACCAGTCTGTTCCTTGGGTTTGCAGTGCCATGTCAAAGGAACCTCACACATAACCATCACCAACAGCAAGGATCAACAAGGATTTCCAATTTACAAATCAAACTCTTCAATCCCTAAGCTATAAGGTACCCCTAACTCTCACACTACCTGACAAATTGATTGATTATCTTGAATTTTCAAAAAAAAAATCCAGTAACTGCGATACTGGACAGTGCTGGCAAGTAACACAACTTCTGATTGGCTAAACCATTAGCTTAGCCAATCAGAAGTTGTGTTACTTTCAAATTTAGAAAATCTTGGAGAATAAAACTAAGAATTTTCTTAAGAATGGTTGGTGAATATGGACCCTGGACTTCATTAAAAATCCAGTGCCATAACTGTTGAGCCATGAAGCACTCCTCCTTGACTGAACCTTTGAGGAAAAGGGTTGAAATTGGATAACTTGAGTTTTATGGTTTCTACAGAGGGGAAAATGAGCCTGATCAATAGCCCTGTCTCAGTATCAATATCTCCTTGCCTCTGTCAAAACTTGTTTCTCTCAAAAACTGCAGTAACTTTTCCCTGTGGACTGCACCTACCTAATGTAACACTATAATGCATTACTATTTGTAGACAACCGTTGAAAACATTGGGACAAAATAAGCCTGATCAATACCTCTGTGTCTGTATCAATATCTATCTCTTTCCCTCTGTCAGGGGATATTTCTCAACAACTCTATTTACACTTAACTCTACCATAAGACAAAATTTGACACTTGTCAAAATTGAGAGCATTTGCAGAAAACAAATTTTGTTTGGTGAAAATGATAATATTTCTCTGTAAGAATGTAGAAAACTTTGTGGAAAAAGGAGAAAATGTTGGATACCAGCATCTTCTCTGTTACCCACATTGTCAAGAGCCCTTTGCAAACTATTTGTTTCATGCCAGGAAATCTTCGAGAAATCATTGTGGCAAAAGGAGATAATTTCAAAAACAAATCTATCCTTTCAAATATATTATACTCATCTATTAATTTTTTACCAGACAAGTAAACTTTAGACTTGTCTATCATCTTTGCATTTGCAGACAACAAATTAACGCTTTACCAGACAACAAAATTTTAGCCTTGTCCAAATTGAAAGCATTTGCAGACGACAATTTTGATGTGGCTCAAATGGTGCAACTTTTCTTAGATAGGGTAGAAAACATTGTGGGAAAAGGAGAAAATGCTGGTTACCACCATTTTCTCCTTTTCCCACAATGCTTTCAAAAGGCTTCTTTCCAAGGGGCATCAAAAGGCGGCATTGTATGTGGTTAAACATGGCTGAAATTATGGAATTTGTTTTTGAATGGGTAGTAAACGTTGAGGAAAGAGGAGAAAATGCTGATTTTGAGCGTTTTCTCCTGTCTTCAACAATGTTTTCAAAAGCCTTCTTCCTCAGTGTTGTAAAAATGCAGAATGGTGTTGTAAAGGGTTAAATTAACTCTGTCCCTAATGATGAATTTTAGGCCCTTTTGTATTCAAAACATCTGCTGACGAAAAATTTAAAATTGGTACAAATGAGGTTAAGCTTTCTGATAAGGTAGAAAACATTGTGGGAAAAGGAAAAAAAGTTCTGGTTACCAGCATTTTCTCCTTTTCCCACAATGTTTTCAAAAGCCTTCTCTCCAAGGGTCATGAAAACTCGAGATTGTCTGGTAAAGGGTTAAGTGAATGCCTTTCATCCATGTGTTACTGAAGTGATGAGTTTAATCTATGTTTGACCAGACATTAGATAGCTTACCTTCTGAGTTGAAAGATCCTGGATTACTTTGTAAATAATGCCGTGAGAAATGTGCCAGCACCCGTTCGCGTTCCTGGGTTTCCCCAATCAGAGAGAACTGCTTTAGGAATTTCCTTAAGGCCACATCAAGGTTATCACCAGTGAAATCAAAGAACTTGAGGTACTCTTCTGCCACAATTGTACTAAAGTCATTTCTGTAAAAAGACAAAGTAAAAGTATACTTAACCCTTTCCCAAACGACAAATTTTGGACTGGTCCAAATTGAAAGAGTTTGCAGACGACAATTTCAAATTTGATGAAAATGGCAGAAAGTTCTCAAAAAGGGTAGAAATCACAGTGGGAAAAGGAGAAATTGCTCGTTACGAGCAATTTCTCCTTTTCCCACAGTGTTTTCAAAAGACTTGTACTGCAGACACGTGAAAACCAGGGCTTGTTTGGGAAAGGGTTAATCATTTGACATGGACTGTGAAACAAGATCTGCAACTTACTGGTTAATCACATGTGGTGATCCCTTCCTGGTAATCTAACCAGTACCAAGTCTTACTCTGTAATGTATATAGTTCTGCTCATTGGTTCTGAGCGCGGTACCTCTGGTATACAAGACAAACACTTCCCATGTTTGAAAGTCACCTAATGTATCAACTAAAATTTTCTTTCACTATTTTCTTGCCCTCAGCTCGATTCCATTAAAATAAATCTGTGTTTGACATCAATCGATACGGACATTTAGGATTAGGGAGGTTTTTTTCTATCTATTAGCCCTTTACCACCAAATCCAAAGTTTTAATGACCCTTAAAAGGATGACTTTTGAAAACATTGTGTGAAAAGGAGAAAATGCTGGTTACCAGCATTTTCTCCTTTTTCCCACAATGTTTTCACCCCTATCAAAGAGAAATACCTCGATTTAAGCCCCTTGTGATTTGTGGACTGTAAAGACTTCCAATCTGGATGGGTCTAAAATTTTGTTGTTTGATAAAATGTTAATATTGTTTCTTAAAACCTAACACTTAAGACCAGTGTAGTTCAATTTGTCAAAAGCCTGCTACCTCAGGGGCTAAGCCTGGTAGCTCAGTCAGTAATATACAGGGCTTGAAACCAGCGAGTCATTGGCTTGAATCCCCAGTCCAGCAAATTTCTTTCAAAGGATTGATGATAGTAATTGCAACAGGATTCATTCCTCTCTGAGAGCTGATCATAATTTCAACAAAATTTATGTGGGAAAGAAGCAAGTGGCTTGAGAAGAATATTTTGTGA
Source organism: Tridacna gigas (assembly GCA_945859785.2). Lineage (NCBI taxonomy): Eukaryota > Metazoa > Mollusca > Bivalvia > Cardiida > Cardiidae > Tridacna > Tridacna gigas. The sequence continues at coordinate 40,277,046 of OX244030.2, read as the reverse complement.
AGTACTGCTGAGTGAATCTCAAAAAAAGCATGCCGTGGCAGCCAATGTATAACTGAAATAAAGTTAAAAATGACATCAAACATCATACACACAATCTATCTCGGGGTTGTTAAAATTCAGAATTGTTTAGTAATTTGTTAAGGCTTGAATGTTGTATTTGTGTTGATATGGAAGAATGCATTGGCAAAAGAACATGTTTACAATATTAAACATGCCAAGTTTTAGAGTTACAAAAAAATTGTTAACAACCTTACCTTGTCATATTTAGATAATGAAATGAGGAATGTCCTACACATACATGTTTAATTAACATAAAACAATTAAACTAGCTATTTATCACACACACAAATCTTATAAATTGAATAACTAAACACTGTTTTGGGGATTTTTTTTCCTTATTCAATTGTCACTAGATAATGACTATATGATATCCTATCATATGGACAGTATTAAATGTTATAAAAAAAACCTACTGTGTTATGAAATACCATTTATAAAGTTTTCACACATTTTTCTTTTATCGTTCATTTGCATTTGCAATTCAGAGAGTCATTTTTTCAATCCACCAGTGTTTCCAACACTTTCATCATCTGTAACTCAAAGCTCTTGTTCACAATATCATGAATCAAGCAATTATGACCATGACCTAAAATAAATTCTAGGTACATGGACACTAGATTTAAGGGCAGGCATTCCACAGCCATGATTTCAATAGAAACGTTTTGGGCACCTCTCAAGGTGTCCCTTCTAGAATTTTGGTGTTCTCAATTTTATCTAAATTAAGCCATGGTCACATCTTACGTAGTTGACCATAGTATTGATTGATTGATTGTATGGTGTTTAGCGCCGTTTTCAACATTATTTTAGTTATATCGTGGCAGCCAGTGCACCTATCCATGCTTTCCTGGAATTTCTTTTACCAGTACTCCACACAATATTCTTTCCAAGCCAGTGGCTGCTTTCCCACATAGCCATTGTCGAAACAATGGTCAGCGGTGGGAGAGGAATGAATCCTGTCGCAAGGACTATCATCAATCCTTGGAAAGAAATTGGCCGAGCCGGGGATCGAACCAGCGACTTCCTGTTCTCAAGTCCTGTATGCTACCGACTGAGCTACGGGGCTCGGCTTGACCATAGTTGGGAATGACCGTAGTTGGCCGTAGTTGAATATATTAAGCATAGTTGAATGTAGTTACACATAGACAACCATAGTTCAACATAGTTTGAACTCATGATTTGTCCGTAGTAAGCACATTATTCAGCATGTTCAAAAATTGGCTACGGTTAACTACAATGTCATGACCCTACTGTGACTGTAGTTTGAATGTAGTTGACCTTAGTTAACCGTAATTGACCCTACTTAACCGTAGTGTGTACTTAGTTGACCGCAGTACCTGCTAAAGCACATCAACAATACATTATTTCTTCCTAGGCAGCATGGCATGATAAGCAATCAGCAATAAAGGTCAACTTCCTAGTTGACCACAGAAACACTACGGCAGACTATGTGTGAATGAACTACTGTCAACTATGTGCATGACCGTAAATGAGACCATGGCATTACACAGGACCAAGAAGTGACAAATGAATGAAATTTTTGATATAGATATGCCAGTTTGGTACATCATATCATCTAGAAATACAAACAAAAATTGTCAGGTTGGTATGATGTCTTGAAGTCAATAAAATGAGCTATATGAGCTATATAAGCCAAGAATCATTCTAAGATAAATGTAACTAAATGCCTTACAACTAAATGTTAACTCCTCACCAAAGGACAAAGTTTTTGACATGACCAAATTAAAAGCATTTGAAGACGACATATCAAATGTGTCTTAAATGCGGGTTACCAGCATTTTCTCCTTTTCCTAATTAATTTTGTTTTCAAAACCCTTCTTTGTTAGGGTGGTAAAGGGTTAAAGGGTGGATAATCTAAAACATAATCGGGTGTCTAGCTGAGGAAAAGAACAGAAACCCATATACAACAGGATCTATTAACTCTCGAAGCATTGGGCACAAAAGTGGTTGCTTTTGCAGACAGTCTAGATTGACACCAGATTGCACTGATCATGCAGTCTGGTCTTAAATCAATTAAAAAATTATTGGGAGTCTATCAGCTCAAAATCAGCTCCCATATGCAATGTTTTCTTGTTTCTCTCTTCAGGCTGACAAATTCAATGTCATTTACTTTTCACCTGAAGGAATAGTTTTACACATGTTCAATTTAAAAGCATTTTCATGATAAGTCAACCCTTAGTCAAACAATCTGACTCTTAACAATCCTGGGAAAAGAAGCTTTTGAAAACATTGTGGAAAGGGAGAAAATGATGGTAACTAGCATTTTCTCCTTTCCCACAGTTTTCTATCTCATCAAAGACAAATCTTGCCTATTTTATTTGTCGTCTGCAAATGCCATAGATCTATTCAATTTGGACCAGTCTAAAATTCTGATGTTTCGTAAAGACTAAAATGTCATTAAAATGATTACATTTGCCTCTGAAAGAAGAGAAAACATAGTAGGAATAGGAGAAACTGTGTTATAGCAGCATTTTCTCCTTTTCCCACTATGTTTTCAAAAGCCTTCTGTCTTGCATTCATTTAAAACTGTTACGTAATTGGTTAATAGGATGTCTGTTAGAGTCAAAATGGAAGACGATTTCATAGATAACCGCAGGTACCATAATCTCCAGCCATTCTACAAAATGGTCAAATTCTTAATTGCAAGACCAGTCGTATGATATAGGCTGAGACAGTATATCTTGGACAATCAAACTACTAGTCCTAAAAGTTAGAATTAAAAGTGAACTCAAGAGTAATCAATGGTGAGTACATCCCAGAAACTTTAAAAAGCAAATCAAAATTTTAGGGTATTAGACACAATATACCATATCAGAGACACTAGCAACAAACAGTAAATACATAATATATGAGCCATGCTATGTGAAAAGGGGGCTTAATGCATCTGCCAAAAAGTATTGACCCATGTCAGTCTACGCAATCCGTGCAGACTGACATGGGCCGAAACTTTTTATCTTTAAATATTCGGCATGTCAAAGGACCAATGTACCTCATGATTCAGTTAGTTGTTAAGGATCCATAATAAGTTATGACTTGCTAGGTACAATGCATCACGGAGATGCATTAAGCCCCCCTTTCACAGTGCATGTCTCATAACTAATTTTAGTGCCCATACCATAAGAACATAAACAAAAAGGAAAGGAAGTAACAGCTATCTCACTGCAAAGAGCAGTCCCTGTAAATATAACTATGTTTCCAGAGAAAATACTTTCATTCATCAGTAGCCTCTCTCAACTCCCTACCAAACGACAAAATATTTGACCTGTCCAAATTGAAAGCATTTACAGACGACAAATCAAATGTAACTCAAATGCTGGAAGGTGGCTTTGAAAGGGTAGAAAAACATTGTGGCAAAAGGAGAAAATGCTGGTTACCAGCATTTTCTCCTTATCCCACAATGTTTTCAAACAGCTTCTTTCCCAGGGTTGTTAAAACTTGGGATTGTGAGGTAAAGGGTTAATTACAAGGTCCAAAAATCTTATTAACCCTTTACCACACAATCCCAAGATTAAACGACCCTGAATAAGAGGCATTTTGAAAACATTGTGGGAAAAGGAGAAAATGCATGTAAACAGCACAAACAGTAAATTTCAATTTCTGGGTCACATTTGTCATCAAATCTGCAAATACTTTCAATTTGGCCAAGTCTAAAATTTTGTCATCAGGTAAGATTTAAAGGGAATTAAAACTACGCTCAGGTTTTTTTTCGTGCATTCTTAGTTCTGGCTATACATACAGATGTATTAAAAGACTAGAACATGTGAGGAAAAGGGCAAGCATATCTACTCGAACAGGAAGATTAATGATTGTGGAAAAAGGAGCAAGCGCTTTTTACCGGCCTGCTCCGTTTACCACAATGATTTCAAAAACTACCAAGATCAGTGGCTTGAAAATTTTCATTAGTGCATTAATAGGTTTAAACTGTAAATTCAACAAACAATATTGAAAAGAAATATAAATGTTGATGCTGAAGTGGTTTTTGTATACTGGATATAGAGTTGTTCACAGAAGAATCAAGGGTCTGAATAAATCAGCACAGATTATGCAAATGAACTTTTTCATTCATCAGAAACATCTTTCACAGAAGTCCATTTTTACAGTGAGACAACAGAAACTCATTTTGAAATCACACTAGTAAGCACATTCCACAGTGTTCCTTTGAGGCTTTGAAACGTTGTGTTAACCCTCAACCATAATCCCCAGTTTTAACATCCCTGAGATAAGAACACTTTTGAAAAGATTGTGGGAAAAGGAGAAAATGCTGGTAACCAGCATTTTTTCCTTTCCCCACAATATTTTCTCCTCTTCCAAGGTCAATTCACATCATTTACCCTACTGTGTTGTCTGAAAATGCTTCCAATTTGGAGAGGTCTAAAATTTCGTTGTCTGGTATAGAGTTTATACAGTGCAGACAACTTTTCTTGTCTTCCGGCCAGCCAGTTTTGAAAACATAGTGGCAAAAGCAAAAATGAATTGTAATTTCTTGTTCCTTTGAGGTTTCAAAGATTTGGTGACAACTTTTTTTTTCATAAATCAATTTTGAAAAAGAACTGTTGCATAAGGACAAATTGGTCTAATGAGTAATTTCTCCTTTTCCCACAATGTTTTCAACGTATTAGTAATGAAAACTTAACTTGTTTCTATTATGTTAATAATTAACATAAACATTTTGACGGATTCTCCATATTTCTATGATTGAGGTAGGTTTCAGGTTATTAACCCTTTACCAAATAACATAATTTTAGACTTGCCCAAATTGAAAGCTTTGGCAGACAACAAAATTGCTGTGATTGAAAAATAGAAATATGCCTATAAGGGGGTAGAAAACATTATGGGAAAAGGAGAAAATGCTTGTTACTAGCATTTTTCTCCTATTCCCAAGTTTTTCAAAAGGATTCTTAACTCTTTACCAAACGACAACATTTTAGACTTGTCTCAATCAAAAGCTTCTGCACAGGACAAAATATTTGTGACTCAAAAATAGAAACCAACTTTCCAAAGGGTAGAAAACATTGGGGCAAAAGGAGAAAATGCTGGTTACCAGCATTTTCTCCTTTTCCCACAGAAAACATTGGGGCAAAAGGAGAAAATGCTGGTTACCAGCATTTTCTCCTTTTCCCACAGAAAACACAGAAAACATTGGGGCAAAAGGAGAAAATGCTGGTTACCAGCATTTTCTCCTTTTCCCACAGAAAACACAGAAAACATTGGGGCAAAAGGAGAAAATGCTGGTTACCAGCATTTTCTCCTTTTCCCACAAAGTATTCAAAAGTCCTTTGTCTTATGGTTGTTAAAACTCGGATTGTGATAAAGAGTTAATCAAGGTCGTTTAAAGTAGGGATTGTGTGTTAAAGAGTTAATCAGAAAATCCTGGTTCAAGTCCTCTCTGGTGACACAGGCCATTTAAAAGTGTTGTTGGTCAAAGCATCACAGAGCCCTGAGCTTAGCATGGGTGACTTCCAGAATAATGTAACTGAGCTGCCACTGTTGGAAAACTGCTGCATTAGCTGCATAATAAGAAAAAGTCCTAATACAAAGAAGAATGCAATCTAGTTGCCAGAAGCAATTTATTTCAGGTGGGAATGAACTGATTAATTATAACAGACATTTTCAGGCTAACAGTAAGACTCAAATTATTGCAATTTCAGTGCTGCTATTGTCCAAAAAAGCAGACAGTGTAGATCAGATAAGACTATATCTTTTCTGCTTTCTGATCATGATCCACACTGGTCGAAGGCAAAGGTATCTGAAGTTGTGAACGGCACTTCAAGGGTTAATAAACAAGCTTAGATTATCACTATACCACACAATACTGAGTTATAACTACTCTGGGAAAGAGTGCTTTTGGAAACATTGTAGGAAAAAGGAGAAAATGCTGTAACCAGCATTTTTTCCTTTTCCAACAATGTTTTCTAATCTTCCAAAAAACAATTTTCAATTTTTGAGTCATATTTGTCTAAAATGTTGACATTTGGTAAAGAGTTATGCAAATGAGGACAGTTCATCAGCACTCTCCATCCCAATAGTCCATTCTCATAATGAGAAAACAAAAATACACTTTGTCAATAATGACCATACACAGAGGAAGTGGCACCTTGCTCCATGGCTTTATCTGGAATTAACCCTTTATTTCACAGGTTTCCGAGTTATAACGACTCTGAGGAAAAAAAGAAAACCTTTGAAAACATGGTGGGAAAAGGAGAAAATGCCAGTAATAAGCATTGTCTCCTTTTCCCACAGTGTTTTCAACCCTTTCAAAGACAAATTCCTTTATTTGAGCCACATTTATATTGTCGTCTGCAAATGCTTTCAATTTGGACAGGTCTACATTTTTCTGGTGTGGTAAAGAGTTAATGACCCTCTGATAACTCATCATTACCAATACTTTCTCTCCTGACAAATCACCATTCTGCTGATGACTTTTTTCATTCCACTGATACACCAATTTTCGAGAACACTGTGATAGAAGAAAATATTTCTCATTACATGCAATGGCTTGTTTTTCCACAATGTTTTCACAAATTCCTATGTAATAATCATTAATCCTTTACCAAACAATCTCTTGTTATAAAGACCATGAAGAAGTGGGCTTTTTGAAACATTGTGGGAAAAGGAGAAATGTTGGTAACAAGCATTTTCTCTGTTTTGCATTATGTTTTTTAAAGATCAAATCCAATCTTTTCAGTCCCATTTAATATGTAAGAAGTGAGAAGTAACCAAGTTGAAGAAACAGAATCCAGTAGACAGGCCTATTGATTATGCCATTGGGCTATTTTTACAGTCTCAAAGATATTTTGACTTCTGTGATATTTCAAAAGTCTCAGAACTGATGACATAAAATGAAGAAGACACTAAATAGATAATTTACTTTAACAATATCGAACAGCATTTCCAACAACTCTTGGCTTTTCTGAATTGTCATCTTGGATATTTTGTATTGAAGGCTCTGAAATTTGTTTCCATGGTTTACAAAATTAATGCTCTAGAAGAAACTGGATCAAAAAGTTACAGCAGGACATACATGTATGAGTCAAAAAAGTGTCTAACATGAAAAAGAAAAATTGCGCTGCAAAAAAAACCCCTGATTTGGTTCCTCAAGGGTCATCTAATAGCAACACCCAAAGCTAAACTTGATTTTGAACAGTGCCACTGAAGTCTTGAAATATAAGGACATAGCATGATCTTATTCTTTGGACAGAAGAAATTACTCATGATGGGCCTTTGTATCAGCCATGTCTTCATGTTCTAAAGTAAGCACAACAGGTGGGTGCCAGTGCTCAGCTCCAGGTGCTTTTTTTGGTCAAAATTGTTTTTACTCTTTACCACACAATTCCGAGTTTTAACAACCCTGAAAAAGAAGCCTTTAGAAAACATTGTGGGAAAAGGAGAAAATGCTGCTAACCAGCATTTTCTCCTTTTCCCGCATGTTTTCAAAAGGGTTCTTTCTCAGGGTCATTAAAAGTCGGGACTGTATGGTAAAGGGTTTCACAGTAAGCAACCAGCCTGAGTTTGAGGTAAATATCCTCCACTGTTATGGCAGAGATATGGGAGAATGTCAATGTTTTCCTATAACAAAGACCAGAACAGGCCAATCTTTACAATATCTTGATGTTTGCCAAGCTGTTTTTGTGCTGATAAAGGTTCATTTTTCATTAAATTTTCCTGTACTGATATTTTCTGTAATCCTATACATACTGTATTTTCTTCCTTCTTTTTCAAAGATCTTTTGTAAGCTCATCACATTTTCTTCCTGTCACTAATACTATACTGTAATGAGCATAATTTTCTTTGCATTTTACTCTATGGCATTCAATACTGTAGTCTGACCCAAAACAAATTAAGACTCTTACAAATTTAAAGCATCAGGGAATGATAATACTGAAATTGATAAAAATCAGCTGAAGTCCCCTATAAGATTGACAGCATGATAGGTAAAGAGAAAATTGCTTGTTAACTATTTACCACACAATTCCAAGGTTTAACAACCTGCAGGAAATAGCCTTTAGAAAATCTTGTGGAAAAAGGAAAAAAAAATGTTGGTAATCAGCATTTTTCCCTTTTCCTGCAGGATTTTCTATCCTTTCCCAGGCAATTACTACCATTTTAGTTACATTAAATTGTTGTCTGCAAATGCTTTTAATTTGGAATAGTCTTACAATTTTATTCGGTAACGAGTTAAAGCAGTTTCTCCTGTTCCTAATATGTTTTCAAAAGCTCCCCCACCCCGTCGCTATAATATAATAGGATTATTCGCTAAGGGTTTAAGTGCCATCATAGGTCACTGATTTTTTTTTTTAACTCCATTGGTCTATTACGAGATAACGAAATTTTTGGCCCAGGTCAGCCTGCACCAACTGCACAGGCTGACATGGTTTGATACTTTTTGCAGATCCATTAAACCTTTTCCAAACAAAAAATTTTAGGCCCTTCCGAAATTGAAAGGATCTGCAGACAACAAATTTGAAAGTGGTACAAAAGAACTCAAGTTTTTTGACAGGGTAGAAAACATTGAGGGAAAAGGAGAAAATGCTGGTTAACAGGATTTTCTCCTTTTCCTGCAATGTTTTCATAAGCCTTCTTTGTCAGGGTCGTTAAAACTCAGGATTGTGTGGTAAAGGGTTAAGACCCCGTTTCACAGAATGATTTAGCCAATCAAATATTGCTTCACTTTCTAAATGCAGAATAAGACAAAGAATGAAATTTAGAATGCTTCATTAATATGGACCCAGGACAAGCAATCTGTTTGTTAAGCTTTGATTTTAAAATCAAAACAATAAATATAATTTCCTATGTTTGAGGAATGAATTAGAAGGAAATTATTTTCCCTTGTTCGATGACGCTTCGATATGTACGTGTAGGGTATGAAGCACGGGATTCATGATAAGCATGTTGTACATGCAGTTGGTACAAGGTTCAATCAGCTTTGAGAGGGCAACGCGTACAGACGTTTTTTCTTTTGTGATATTTACAGTTGAGGTACCCAGCTGTACACAGTTCAGCACTGTAGCTCTTTAGTACTGTTGCTAATTCATAGCAAGAATACCATCAAAACAGTTGCATCATTCACAAAATAAATCACTTGATTTCCACGACTGTTGTTATGGTCATAACCAATTGACTGAAGTTGTTTCTGGTAGGTTAAAATCCAGTTCACCGAATAAGGCCCAACATTCCATGGCACCAGACGTTAACAAATGGGCACAGGTTTCCAGAGTTCTTTCTACTTGTAGTTTTTATCTCTGGTTTTTCCTGGGCGAGTCAGCGATACAATAATTGATAAATGTAATGAACGATGCTCATGTGGTCAAAAATACTGTTGAAGAGACAGACATCACAATTCCATTGCTAGTACACGTAGTACTACTTAGTCATTTATTGCACATACTGGATTGAGCTGTAAATAGAACGATATTGTTTATCATAGGTTTTCATGCATTTGTGTCACTGCTCATACTATTATATTTATGACTTGTGTTGTACTATGAGAAGGTCTAAGGATTATGGGAACAAGAAAAAGCTGTATGTGAATACAGCATTCTGTGCATAGAACATTTTGTTTTCAGTTTGGAAGCATATGTCTAGACTACTATAAATGAGGTGATGGACTACAGAAGTAAGAAAAGCTAGCAACACATTTCATTCTTCCTATGGAAAAAAAAGGCAAATCAATACTGTGTCTTAACAGTTAACCCTTCACCACCTAGTCTGCCACTTTAACGACCCTGGCCTGGTGGAAAGGCCTTTTTGATAACACTATGGGAACAGAAGAAAATGGCTGCAATCGGCATTTTTTTTTTTTCTTTTTCCCCCACAACATTTTTTATCCATTCAAAGACAAATCACTGAGCCACATTTCATTTCTCGTCTGCAGATGCTTTGAGTTTCGACTACCAGTTGTGTAAGATTTTGTTGTCTGGTAAAGAGTTTACAGCCTTATTGCACATGAAGCATAACATAACATTACATGCTTCCTCTCAGAGCTCACTAGGTGAGTATATGTAATATTACCTGAAAAAGCTTAACCCGTTACCAAACGACAAAATTTTGAACTTGTCCAAATTGAAAGCATTTCAGACGACAAATGAAATGTGGCTGAAAAATTTAAGTTTGTTTTGGGAAGGGTAGAAAACATTGTGGGAAAAGGAGAAAATGCTGGTCACCAGCATTTTCTCCTTTTCCCACATTGTTTTCAAAAGGCTTCTTTCCAAGGGTCGTTAAAAGTCAGGATGTGTGGTATAGGGTTAACCAACATTTCTTGGATAATCTTTCCAAGAAAATGTATTGGTTGGCAGAGTTTAGTTCAAGTGAGAATGCTCCACAACCTAGCAACACATTTCATTTTCTCCATGATCAGAAAAAAGAAAATCAATAATGAATCTTGAAAATAAGATTAGCCTTTTCCCACATGTAGCATTAAAGATACATCCTTACAGCCAGAGAGAAAAAAAGCTGTAAAAATCTGGCAGACTCAAGAATGGTTCAAATTTTAGTCAGCTGTGTAAACATAGATGAATTACCGATATATATACAGTGTAAGGATTTAATACCTGTAACGGAAATCTTCGATTTAAAACCGGAAATATCACAATGGTGATTTCTTTGACTGCCCCAAGGAAATTAAATACATTTTCTATCGGCCGATATCCATGCAACTTTACAACCATCATGGGCAACATTTGGCATGAAGATACAAGAATGATTAGAGTTTGATTAAATATACCGGTAATAGATGAAACAGATTAAAAACTGGCTTAAAACAAGTATCCATACCGTATATCTTTATGTGTACCATTACTGTACATTCTTCCTTTGAAAAAGTACAGGAAGAAAATACCATAATCTTTATCATGAAAAGTTTTACTAACATTTCGAGGAAAATATCTTGACTCATAATTGTTTCAGTAAATGAGCCATGCTTTGGCAAAAGGGGGCTTACTGCATCTCCGTTATCAATGATATCAACACAAGTCATCACATATTTATAGCTCAATAAAATCCATTTTGTATAACTACCGACTGATTCATGAGGTACACTGGCCATTTGACATGCAGAAAATTGACCAAGTGTGAAAAGTTTCAGCCCAGGTCTGCACAGGCTGACCTGGGTCAATACTTTTCGCAGATGCATTAAGCCCCCTCTTCACAGAGTGCAGCTCAAATGTATTGGCTGGCATAGATAAAAGTTAACCCTGATCTTGCTGCATTTAAATTGTAGATTGTTACACAAACAGATTTTGGTAAGTTTGTTGGCATCCAATGGGGCTTCTATGACTGTGACTAGCTCTAAACTCTCACAAAATATATCTATTGTTCCGAAAAGCAGGTAGGTGGTGAGTGTGGATGCTCTAGTTCTGACACCTTTTTCCGCTGCAAAACACCTTGTTCTATGTTGTGTCCTCTCAGCTGAATTGCCTACATAAGAAAATTCTGTTGGGTTTAAATGATGTATATTCCAAGCTTTTGAACTTCAGTGAAATGAGAACAAATCTGGCATTTCAACCATTGGCCAAAAGAAAAATATTAATCTACTACAAAAATGAAGATAACCTTCAGATCTTAACAGCCTTACTGATTTTGAAAAATTACAGACAAGTAAATTCAACCATTTAACAATCAAGCCCTGGTATTACAACCCCAAGAAAAAAGCTGTCTGTACAGTAACTATTGTGGGAGAAGGAGAATGGTAACCAGCATTTTCTCCTTTTCCCACAAAGACAGCGATCACCCTTTGAGCTGTATGTGAATTGCCATTTCAAATGCTTTGAATACGGGCGAGTCCAAATTTTTGTCCATTGGTAAAGAGTCGAAATGCATGTCTAGACGTGGATAAGAATGCAAAGCAGATTGATTTTCATTGCATTCTGGAAGTGCATGATCTTCTAATCCATTTACCTACAAAGCACAGATGTTTAATCAACCGTAAGCCTTAGAATCATTTACTTTCCTTTAACTCTTTACCAAACGACAAAATTTTAGACACATCCAAATTGAAAGCATTTGCAGATGACAAATTAAACGACAAATTAAACGTGGCTCAAATGATGAAAATTTTCCCTTCAAGGATAGAAAACATTGTGGGAAAAGGAGAAAATGCTGGTTACTAGCATTTTCTTCTTTTCCCACGATGTTTTTGAAAGTCTTCTTCCTTAGGGTCGTTAAAAGTTGGGATTGTGTGGTAAAGGGTTAACTCTTTACCAAACTACAACATTTCAAAATTGTCCAATTTGAAAGCATTTGCAGACAGCAAAATTAACATGACTTAGAAACTGAAATTTGGTTTGAGAAAGGTACAAAACGTTACCAACATTTTCTCCTTTTACAACAATGTTTTCAAAAGGCTCCTTTCTCAGGGTTGTTAAAAGTCAGGATTGTATGGTAAAGCATTAAGGAATGTACAAACCCAGAGCATACTGTAAAGTCTTAATCTTTAATGCTTTGAGAGAGTCTGACAAAAACAGATTGCTTCTTATTTTACTGACTGATCTTTAAGCACTTGACCAATCTTCAGTTTTGCAAGTGTAGTACTTGGCAAAAAGACAAAGAAGAGCCTAATTGCTTCTACCCACCAGTATTTACATTTCCTTGATAGCATTTCTTGTTAATCACTTCTTAGTGATATAGAAGCCATTTTTATGCATTTATATGCACCTGTTCTTTCTAGTAACTCTTTCCCAAACAACAAAATTTTAGACTGGTCCAAATTGAAAGCATTTGCAGGCGACAAAATAAATGTGACTGGAAAATTAAAATTTATTTTGGAAAGGGTAGAAAACATTGCAGGAAGAGGAGAAAATGCTGGTTCTCCTTCTCCCACGTTTTCAAACGGCTTCTTTCTCTAAGGGTTGTTAAAAGAAGGGATTGTGTGATAAAGAGTTAATTCTTTACCACTCAACAATATTTTAGACTTCTCCAAACTCAAAACATATGCAGATACTAATAAAATATGGCTCAAATGATAAGATGTTTTCTGAAAGGTTAGAAACATCGTGAGAAAAATAGGAAATGCTGGATACCAGCATTTTCTCTTTTTCCCCACAATGCTTTCAACAATCTCATTTCAAAGGGTTGTTATAGGTCTGGGTTGTGTGGTAAAGGGTTTATACTGTGGCAGTTGCAAATGATTACCATTTTTTCTGCCTGTCAAGTATCTTTCTTTCCTTTATACATGCTCTGAACAGCAATACATGCTTAATTATTATAGCCTTATACACACCGACATATAGATCTATATATACACAAATTTGATAATGATAATGAAGATGATGATATTTGAAAACCTAACTCTTCAACTGATAAGTAATTGAGAAGAATGTTTATGCTCAGCTGAAAAGATCAAACCATTGCAAATCCAAGGTCTTTCGGCTCGAATATCTGTTAAGTCTTTACCACACAATCCCGACTTTTAACGACCCTGAGGAAGAAGCCTTTTAAAAACATTGTGGGAAAAGGAGAAAATGCTGGTAACCAGCATTTTCTCCTTTTCCCACAATGTTTTCTAGCCTTCCCAAAACAAATTTCTTTTTTTGAGTTACATTTATTTTGTCATCTGCAAATGCTTTCAATTTGGACTAGTCTAAAAATTTGTCGTTTGGTAAAGGGTTAAAATACCTCTAAGTGTAAATCTAGGATCAGACAGCATATTCTGAATCTACCTTGTCTTCTAAACCACCCTTATTATGCAACAAACCAAGGAAGCATTTGCAGTTTGACCTCTATCTCCAACTGTCAATCAATATCATTTTCAAAACAACTTCCCACTGCACTCGAGGATTCTCTTGTAAATTTCATGGAAATTTAATGCATAAACCTGAAAATGGTCCCTGCAACTTATTGTTACTGCTGAGAAATTGCCTCCCAATGGATGAACAAAAAATATTGACATTTTTCTCCAGACAGATTAACTGTGATCAATAACTCTCATGACCTTCTTGGAGAACCATACAAAACTCATCAAAGTAATTCCTGGTGTTGAAACACCTGTTTTGCTTGATTAAGCAGCATATCATGTTCTACTAGCTTGATTAATTTCTCAAGTTACATTTTAGTTTGTAACTGGGAACTGGGTAACACAGTGTTTTTAAGATTCAAATGGTAACATGAATATTGGTGTAGTATGCTTTGGGAAACATTAAGTGCTTTGATCCCACAATCAGTTAAAGATCTGGGTCAGAATTCACTAACCATTCTAAGGAACATTCTTAGTCTTATTCTCAAGAATTTTCTAAATTAGAAAGTAACACGTGTTCTGACTGGCTATACCAAATGGTTTAGCCAATCAGAGCATGTGTTACTCTCTAAATCCAGAATTAGACAAAGAATATTCTTAAGAATGGTTGGTAAATACAGGCCCTGATGGTATCCAAGTTCATTTAGCTCAACCTTGATCTAGAATGTCCATTAATTTGCCAGATATTTTTGGGTTAATGAAGTGTTTACCACACAGGCCTGAATTTTAATGACCCTAAAAGAGAAGGCTTATAAAAACAATGTGGGGAAAGGAGAAAATGCTAGTAAACAGCATTTTTCTCCTTTTTACCCTAATGTTTTCTATCCTATCAAAGACAGATATCATCATTTAAGCTACACATAGCTTGCAAATGCTTTCAACTTGGTGGGGTCCCTGGAAATTCTATTGTTTCGGAAAGAGTTAAACAGCTTTGACTATGGAAAAATTTGGTTCAGTTCTTACAAAAAATGAAAAGTCCAATAACCTAAGGGCGAGTTTTCTGCAGATAACTCTACCACTAGCAACATATATTTCAAATTTGTCCTTCTTATAAGCATTTGCAGATGACAAATAGAATGAAGAATAAAATGATGAACTTTGTTCTTGAAAGGGTAGAAATCTTGTGGAATAAGGTGAAAATGCCATGTTAAGACTTTATCTTAAGACATGGAATACTGCATGTTGTAAATTCTTTAATGACAAAACACCTATATGGAGCAAGCTTTGTCCTTCAAGGTCTTCACAGAGTTCATTTAAAATGAATATACATTTATCCCTTTAACATACAATGCTGTATTTCAATGACCGTGAGTGAGAGATCTTTTAAAATATTGTTGAAAACGGAGAAAATGCTTGTAACCAGCATCGTTTCAATTTCCCCAAGATGTTTTCTGACCTCCGAAAGACAAATTCCACTAGTCAATCATGACTTTCAGAGAAAAATGACTTCAATTCTGGACCAGGCATTTTACCACACAATCCCATTTTAACAACCTTACAGAAGGAGGCTTTCGAAAACATTGTGGAAAAAGGAGAAAATGAAGGTAATTTGCATTTTCTCCTTTTCCCACAATGTTTTCTATCCTCTCCAAGGACAAACTTCATATTTTGAGCTGCATCTGTCATCTGAAAATGCTTTGAATCTCAACCTGTCAAAAATTGTATTGTTTGGTAAAGAGTTAAATTGTGACTTTAAACAACCCTGAAGAAGATAGCTTTTGAAAATATTGGAGGAAAAAGAGAAAATGCTGGTAACCAGCATTTTCTCCTTTTCCCACTATGTTTTTCACCCTTCCAAGGCAAATTCCAATGTTTGGGCCACCAATGATTTGTCGTCTGCAAATGCTTTCAATTTGGAGAAGTCAAAATATTTGTAGTTTGGTAAAGAGTTAATCAAAACATATTTTACAACACCTCGCTCACGACATCTTAATGAATACTGTGCACTTTGTTTAACTCTTAACCAGACGACAAAATTTTAGGCTTGTCCAAATGAAAGCATTTGCAGACGAAAACTTCAATGTGGCTCATATGGTGCAATTTTTCTCTGATAGGGTAGAAAACATTGTGTGAAAAGGAGAAAATGCTGGTTACCAGCATTTTCTCCTTTCTCACCATCTTTTCAAAAAGGTATCTTTCTAAGAGTCATTAAAAGGCAGCATTGTGCAGTAAAGAGTTAATCCTACACAAAGACAAAACTCATTAGCTGCTTGGTTTTAAAATTGATCATCAATAATTCATAACCAGTATCAAGGTTTCATTTGCCAGCCAAAGTAAATGCAATTAAACAACAGCCTCAGTAAACATGAACCACAAAACCTGAAGCTGGCAGTTTTCAGAACAAACTAAATTTCTAATTGGTTTCAAATTAAGCCTTTTTTTTGTAAAAAAAAAATAAAATTTTTACATCCATGCAGGAAAGGCTTTTTTGACAACACTGAAAAGGAGCAACTTTGCATATGTAAAAATTTTAAAATGGAGAAAAACAAGACCTTATAAAGGCACTCTTACTTTTTTTTTCTTTTTACTGTTCTGAAACCTCCCTCAGAACCATTTTTTCATGACCATTACTAGTACCTTACGATCTTTTAATTGAAAAAAAAAAGTGGAGATTCTATTTAAAACATTGATAGAGAGAATTACCAGACACATAGTGCCTAATATTGAGCTTCAGGTAAAATGCCTGGTCAGCGCCATCATAAATTGGATAAACATTTTAACCTAAATATTCTGTTTTTATAGGGATCATAAATTGTTATATATGATCCCCGGCTTTTATGACCATATGGCAGCATTTTCTCCTTTTCCCACAATGCTTTATACTATTTTAAAGATGCAAATAATCTTTTGAACACTGAATTTGTTGTCCACATTATGTTTTTAGTGTGAAACATAGAACATGTCTAAAATTTTGTTCTGCATTAAAGAGGTATCACCATTTGATCCATTTATATTGCTAATAATATTACAAATTTCTAGCCTTCCATACAGTAAAATGCCATGAAAACAACTGTTTACTCTTTACATGTACCATACAACAAAGTTTTAGACTGATCCAAACTGAAAGCAATAATACTGCATTTGAAAAATTTGACTCTAATGAAGTGGAAGAAGGCAAAGGGTAAAGAATATTGTGGAAAATACAGATGCCAGTTACCTGCAGGTTCTCCTTTTCCCATAATGTTTTCAAAAGCCATCTTCCTCGGGATAATCATAACCTATTTTTTACCAAGCTTTTTTTCTGGAAACTTCGCCAATAAAAGTTCTGAAATAAGTCTCAGACAAATCAAAACAATCTGTATGACTCTTATAAAGCAGTAAAGCAAATTAGTCAATATTTTTTTTCTTTTCTCTTATTCTCCTCGGATCAAAGAGTATTTTTCCCTCCTATCTAATGCTAAAAATCTCTTTAGTACCCAAATTGCTTAACCCTCATAGCGATAAACTAAGTTTGTTTTTTCAGGCAATACAGATAAAGATCAGACTACACAGAACATGCAGATTGATCTTGGATCTAAAGTGTCTGCTACTTTGTGACACATGTTGGGCCCAGCAATCTTGAAATAGCATTATGTCAGCTGTTTTTTTTTTTTTCAAATAGAAAATGCACATCTAGTCAATTCAGTGTCCTAGGAATTGTAACCTCCTTCCCACACAATCCCAACTTTTATCAACCCTGAAGAAAAACCCTTTTGAAAACATTAAGGGAAAAGGAGAAAATGCTAGTAACCAGCATTTTCTTCTTTTCCCACAATGTTGTCTACCCTTCACAAAGCAATTTTAATTTTTTGAGCTGCATTTGATTTGTCATCTGCAAATGCTTTTAATTTGGACCAGTCTAAAATTTTGTCATTTGGTACAGATTTGATGCATAACCATCTACAGAGGAGTCTCCTCATCATGAAGCAGACCTGTTTCAACAACACTGTGGCAACAATGGAAATAATTGCTGGTATATCAAGCTGAATGTTTCTCTAATTGCCAAAACATACATCAAAGTCTTATGTCTTGAGCATATGCTAGACTCCTGTTCACAGGAAGGAAGGGTTTATATCTGGTTTCAAACTGAGAGCCTGATTGCAAATTCAGGTTTTGTCTATAATTAGCCCTTTACCACACAATCCTTTATTTTGTGTGTACATGAAAAATTGTTGGTAACAATGTTTCCTTCCCTTTTGGAGACAAATTCTAAATTTTAACCTCATCTATGTGTAACTTTCTCCCAAACAACAAATTCCAGACTTGTCCAAACTCGAATCACTAGCAGACGATAAATCAGTTTGGCTCAAATGATGGGATTTGTCTTTAGAATGGTACAAAACATTGTGGGAAAAGGAGAAAATGCTGGTTACATGCATTTTCTCCTTTTCCAACATTTTCAAAAGCCTTCTTCATCAGGGTTGTTAAAACTCAGGATTGTTTGGTAAAGGTTTAATTTGTTGACTGCACATGCCCATGTGCCCAAGTCTAACATTTTGTCCTCTCATAGGGAGTTAATACTATATCCAATTATTATCCATGCAAGAGTAGGTAGCATCCTTAGTAGACTACCTTAGAACAGGAATGGTAGATATCCCAACACTTACATCACAATTCATGAATGGAATGATTTATGTGGCATTTGTCGAAGACAATGCCACTACGAGTTCAATATGGCAATTTGAAAATCGTGGTTCCTGCAAAAGAGAAGGAAGTAAACCCAATTAAACTCTGTTTTTCTGAGACAAGTGTTTTGATTGCACTCAGAAATGAAATTGAAAATGCCGTATTAAAATAAATTGGATTAGGCCATAGAGCATGGAGATACTTCCTTTTTATCAAAATTAACATGACCCACTATGGCCTTTTATTGGCGTAATGATACACACAATCTTTGTCTCCTGACTGCCCGATTCTGTACTTGTATGTCCCAAAACCAGTTTGTTTCTGGGCTAATTCGTCCCTGGGCTTGTTTGTCCAGACTTGCTTGTCCCACAAGATTGCATGCTACTCTATCGGATTGTGGATGACTATATATACCTGATTGACTTTATATGAATATTTTGAAACTATTTCAATTGTTTATTTTTCGAATTACTAATTGCACACAATGACTCCCTTGATAAATGCAAAGACACTCCTGCAAAAATTCATGTCTTGAGAAAGGATTGACATGAGTTGATACTTTTTTGCAGCTGTATTAAACCCCTTTTCTAAGAGCATGTCTTGCATGTATCAAAACCCACTTTCTGCAAAGGCTGTTTTGTCTTAAAGATCTCTCAAAATATCAAACTGTGTAGATCAGAAATTAGACAGCATGATCTCTGGAGTCTGATCTTGATCCACATGGTCTTTAGAATGATGTTATACTGCCCTTAGAGTTAAGTACCGCTTAACTACATATGACATGGAAATTTTAGCACTTCATTTAAAGTTGCCATACAGGAAATAATTATTTCATGAAACCCCAATTAAATCAATTACATATAGATTTTACAAAGCAAGGCATGCTGTCACCATTGCGGTCTACAAGGTTGCGCTAATTTACTTCAACTTTCTCAACTCTTCACTATTAAACGACAAAATTCTAGGCTTTTTCAAATTCAAAGAATTTACAGATGGCAACTTAAATGTGGCAAAAATTATGGGATTTGTCTTGAAATGGTAGAAAACATTGTGGGAAAAAGGAAAAAATGCTGGTAACCAGCATTTTGTCCTTCATCATAATGTTTTCAAAAGGCTTCTTCCTAATGCCTAGTTTACATTTTGTCCCACGATGAGCATACGGTGCCAGTATCATGCCTGTATCCCTCTTTCTGTGTGGCCTCTGTACAGTGGCCATATGGCTATTGAATGGCACCATAGCCTCTACAATTTCGTTCAATTCAGCATAGTGACAAACTTTAAAAGTTAAAAGCCTGAAGACACCTTGTGGTAGCATTGCACAAACCCCGCACAAGCACTGTACTTAGGCTGTGTGGAAAACACACTGCTTTAGAAGGTCATTTTAGCCAAAAATTAATTGCTGGATAATCATACTGCTTCATGGCTATCACAAGGTTGCTGTACAGTGCCCATGCAATTTCTGTGCAGAAACTGCATGATTACTGTATGATCTCTACATGATATCCATACAGCCCTGCCCCTATTGGTTATCAAAAGATGGTACAAAAAAAAAAACCGCACGTTGCTCATATGCAATGTCAACACATAGAGGTTGCCCGTAGCCACCTAAGTTGTCTGAAAAACCCTACAGAAAATCACACACAAAAAAATCCAATGGCACCAGTACCATGTAACCCAGGCACAAGGGTTTGTTAAAATACTGGATTTGTTAGTAAGGGATTAACTTGAAGTACTAAAATTTGTTAATCATTCAATTATCATGGCAAAAAACTCATTCATGTATTTCCTGGATCACATCAGTACTAGGATGAGACTCTGCCATTCCTTGCCCAAAGGTACTCCAATGTTACCAGTCTTGCGAGCTAGTATCAAACCAGAATGTCCTTACAACAAGCCCAGAGTCAAAGAGGGCCAAAAGAAACATTAAGAATTTCATGACTAGTCTGTTAGTGTAGATCCAAGATCAGATGGCTCATTGTTTGTAGTCTGATCTTCATCCACAGTATCTGCATAATATTATACAAGTTTAGCTCTCCTTCTTATCATAATGGTTGTTATATGTAACTATTCGTCGAACGAAGTTTCCAAAAGTTCCAATTTATTCCTAACACCCTTGTAATGTAAGATAAAGATGGCAGGTAACGATAGGAAAACCATGTTTTTTTCCACCAGACTTCAGATGTTTACAGTTACTATTCCTGTGGTACATACTTCCGGGATGAAATAAATTGGTTGTCTACCCATTTTAATGATTTACCTCATACACACTCTTCCGTCCATCTTACTTCAGTTAATAATGCAGACAGTGAAATAAGCAGTCAAAAACATGTAGACTGATCTTCAGCCAACACTGTCATACATTCTTAACCCTTGAAGTGTGCATTTTACGGACACTGCAGATTAAGCTCAGACTGCACAGCACTCTTCTATGTCTGATTTTCTAAGTAATGATTGATTGATTGAATGGTGTTTCACATTGCTTTCAATGTTATTTCAGTCATGTCATGGTGACAGCTCACATATTCATGTATTTCTTGGGTTTCACCAGTACTGGGCTAGGGTTCTGCAGTGTCTTGGCTAGGGACACTTTTATGTAAAAACCAATTTGATCCAGTGAGACTCGAACCCAGGGCCTCCAGGTCACAAGTCCAACACTCTACCACTGTGCCACACAGGACCCCTATATTCTGACTAAAAAGAACCTTGAAGCTCCAGTATCTGCATCATATTTACTGACTGACAATAACTTTTTGATTATTTGATTTTTCCTTTATTTATCATCACTGCCGGCTGCCCATAATGGGTAATGCTCCAAGAAGACTGTTAGTTTTGTTATGAGGGATAGTGCAGAATATGGGAGGAAACCCATCCTAAGTTCAGCTTGGTTCTTTAACCCTTTACCAGACGACAAAATTTTAGCCTAGTCCAAATTGAAAGCATTTGCAGACGACAATTCTAATGTGGCTCAAATGGAGCATTTTTTCTTTGATATGGTAGAAAACATTGTGGAAAAAGGAGAAAATGCTGGTTACCAGCATTTTCTCCTTTTCCCACAATGTTTTCAAAATGTGGCACTGTGGGGTAAAGGGTTCACATGCTCAGAGTATAGCATGATCACACGGGATCTCGGTTTAACGGCTCATCTGTAAGACTATTAGTAATTTTAGGTGGCCTGCCGTGGGGGTCCATTAAAGCTACAGCCTCAAGTGGCCCTGGACTAGATGTTCACCAGTCTCATGCTCTACCACCTGAGCTATTGGGGCTGGTTGTTTTAACACTATCAAGGGTATGATGTCTGTTCAATGCAGACTTGACATTGTTTTATCTGGATATTTTTCACTGTCAAGCTATTTAAGAAAACTTGAATATGCCAGATGCTACCAAAATTGCCTCTACCCATAAAAGAAACTTAAAAGAACATGTATAATTCAGGAGTGTCTTGTACAACCTATTCCCACTTAATTCAAGAGAATTAGTTTGCATAGTATTTTATGCCACTTTCAGCTGCATTTCAGTGATACAAAAAGGACAGTGAGCTGATTATGTGTTTTTGGAGATTCACTAGCCATAAGGGCTCTGCACTACCTTGCCCAAGGACATGCCCATGTGACCAGCACTGCTAGGGAAAATCAATCTTTTTTACTAAGAGAAAAATATTCTGTAATCTTCAGTAGTAGATAAAAAGTAGAAGAATAAAATTATACGAATCATGCTCTGTGAAACAGATTTAATGCATCTGCAAAAAGTATTGGCCTATATTATCCTGAGTAGTCTATGACATAGGTCAAAACTTACTGTTATTAAATTTTATAAATTTTCTGCATGTCCAAGGGCCATTCCACCTCATGATTCAGACACTGTTAGACAAAATGGATTTTATGGATCCATATTTATGTGGTGAGTTGTTTGGTATAATGTGTAACGGAAATGTCTTTTGCCATAGCGCAGCTAATGATATATAACATACATCTCAAAACAGTCTATAATGTGCACTGAAAAATTCAACTCTTAACCAAACAGTCTCCAGTTTCAATAACCCCAAGATAAAAAAGGGCGAGTTAGCTTGTAATCAGCATTTTTTTCATTTTCAAAGATATTTATTTCCCTACTGTAAATGGTTTCCATTGTTTGAGCTTTGTTTGATTTGTCCTCAGCAAATGCTTTCGTTATGAAAAAGTCTGAAATTTTCATATATCTTTACGAGTTAAATAGTAATCAAATTATGACTGAGAATTTTTCATTCTGCCCAGAAAGAGACATCTATAAATTCTTATCACTTGCAGCAGCATAATTATATTCTCAAAGTATTTACAGAAGCTTTCCTATTTATGCTCTGGCAAAAGGAAGCTTAATGCATCTCCATGATGCATGATATCCAGCATGTCATCACATAATTATGGATTCATAAAATCTTTTTTCTATAAAGACCAACTGAATCATGCGGTACACTGGTCCTTTGACAAGCAGAAAATTATTGACCAATAGCAAAAAGTTTTGGCAAAGGTCAGCATGCGCAGACTGTGCAGGCTGACCTGGGTCAATACCATTTGCAGATGGATTAAGCCCCCTTTTTAAACAAAGAATAGCTAATTTGATTGTGTGGGCAACAAGCCCCTAGGTTAAAACAGTTGCATTATATCTTGAGGAAGCCATAACCTTTGGCAAGTCTTTGTTGTTTTCGTTTGATGCTTCAAGTCGCTTCAGCCCTGTATTAACCCTTTACCACACAATCCCAAGTTTTAACAACCCTTGGGAATGGGCCTTCTGAAAACATTGTGGGAAAAGGAGAAAATTTTCCCACAATGTTCTCTAATTTAACAGACAAATTTCATCACTTGGGCGACTTTTAACTCTTTACCAAACAACAAAATTTTAGACTAGTCAAAATTGAGAGCATTTGCAGATGATAAAATAAATGTGAATCAAAAGTTAAGATTAATTTTGAGAAGGTAGAAAACATTGTGGGTAAAAGGAGAAAATACATTTTCTCCTTTTCCTACACTCCTTTTCCTACAATGTTTTCAAAAGGCTTCTTTTTCAAGGGCCTTAAAAGTCCGGATTGTGTTGTAAAGGGTTAATTTTTCGTCTGGACCAGTCTAAAATTCTGTTGCTTGGTAAAGAGTTAACTACCATGTATTATCTGCTGCAGAGTGAGACAACTGTTTTGTGCTGCAGACAACTGTTTTCTTGCAACAGACCACTTTTGAAAGCACTTTGGTAGAAGGATAAAGATTGCTCATAATGACTGATATCGCATGCCACCAATTTTGAACTTGTATCTACTAATTTGAACGGTATTCGAAGTTGATTATTCAAAGATTTTCCAGGATGATAAACTACTTACTAGGATTTTTCCCAGTTTATACAAGATCTATAGGAAAGAATGGCCCCTTTAGACTGAAAAATGTTAGTCTTATCCAATATGTAAGCATCTGCAGATGTCATATCAAATGTGGCCCTCTCTCTCTCTCGCTGTTGTTAAAACACAGGATTGTTTAGCAAAAGGTTAATCCTTTACCACACAATTCCGAGTTTCAACAACCTTGAGAAAGAAGACTTTTGAAGACATTGTGAGAAAAGGAGAAAATGCTGGTACCTATCATTTTCTTCTTTTCCCCCAGTTTTCTACCCTTCCAAAGACAATTTCCACTATTTCAGCTACATGTGTCTTCTGCAAATGCTTTCAAAGATGGACAAGTCCAAAATGTTATCAATTGGTTAAGAGGTCTACAGGAACTCCCTGAAGAAATACATGCTGAAGAACCCGATACCTAATTATATGAAGGAGAAACTTTTATTTTACATTACTATTAATTGTACTGCTTGTATGGAATAAAAGCCAAACACCACACAATTACAGACTTCCCTATATACTTATAAAATTACCAAACTATGACATTACACACATTCTGGGAAATCCAGACTTTACAACTGGATCCAAATTCACCAACCATTCTTGAGAACATTCTTAGTCTTATTCTCCAAGATTTTCTAAATTTGAAAGTATCAACTTCTGATTGGCTAAACCAAAATGGTTTAGCCAGTCAGAAGTTGTTTTACATTCAAATTTAGAAACTTCTGGAGAATAAGACAAAGAAAGCTCTTAAGAAAGGTTGGTGAATACTGACCCTGATTGCTAAATATAACTTCTTATCTCTTCATCACTGGTAAATAAATCAGCAATTGTGCTTTTAGTTTGAAGGTCAATGGGCCTCAGAGTTTCTATAAATGGTACAGACAGTACAGACTGTTTTATTACTGTAGACTACAAAAAGGACTGGTTGCAAACCTCTTAATCTTTACTTCATGTCTTCTTTTATGAAGATTTACCTCCAGCAGACATCTTTTTTGTCTTGGAGAAAGCCACTTTTGAAAATGCATCAAAAAGTGTGCAACAAATTTGTTCTAGGAGGTAGGCATAAGTCAGTAAATGCTAGCCCAAGTAAAATGCTGAAAATATTTCTAATACCCTTTTCCATAACATTCTTAACCCCTTTCCAGTGCTAAATAAATAAAATTGACAATCTCAGTAACAACTAAAAGATATCGATATTGTGATTTTAACCCTTTACCGCTCAATGCCGACTTTTAACAACCCTGGGAAAGAAGCCATTTAATAACATTAACCCTTTACCAAACGACAAAATTTTATACTTGTCCAAATTAAAAGCATTTGCAGGCGACAAAATAAATGTGACTCAAAAACTGAAATTTGTTTTGGGAAGGTTAGAAAACATTGTGGGAAAAGGAGAAAATGTTGGTTACCAGCATTTTCTCCTTTTTCCACAATGTTTTCAAAAGGCTTTTTCTTTAGGGTCGTTAAAACCTGTGATTGTGTAGTAAAGAATTAAGGGAAAAGGGGAAAATGCTGTTAACCAGCATTTTCTCCTTTTTACCAAGATATTTTCTACCCTATCAAAGAAAAATTGTACCATTTGAGCCATACTGAAATTGTCTTCTGCAAATTCTTTCAATTTGGATAAGGCTAAAATTTTGTTGTCTGGTAAAGGGTTAAGGCTGTTTGTATCAGAATATGAGGAAAAGAATGGACAGTGGAGATCTAAGATCAGACTGCATTTTCTGTGCAGTCTGATCTTGATCCACACAGCCTGAAAAGAGCAGTCAAATCCGCATTCAGGACTAAAAGAGTTAATACATTTCCCTTTCCACTGTGCCTTTTCTGCCAGTTTTCGGTATGTTCAAAAATGGCCGGTATGGCACTGAGTTACACAGAGCAGTTGAGAAAAGATATAACTTGAACAAAGGAACTTCTAGTCTACTCAAAATACTCATTCCAGAATACCTGAGAATAAGCAAGAAGAAACTCATTAACTTTAGCCAGAAAGACAAATGCTTGCTCATTGTTTTGCTTAAAAATACTTGATGTACACAAAATGTGGAAGAACTGTAGGGCATGAAGCATACATAATTAGTATTTGCAACTACATAACACAAGTAATATACAAAATGAATGTTCTATGACAACTGAAATGATATAAATAAAGGGGAAATGCTATCATTAAAGTACATGTTAAGTGGGTAAGAACTGAAAGTGCTACGGAGTGAACGAAAATACTAGCTTGTGTTTCAGTTAGGCTTAATTGTGTGGAAGATACATAGGGGATGAATTACTTAACAGGATGCTGTACATTGCTCATGAAAATGGAAATTTGAAATGCACATTAATCTATTTTTAAAGATTATCATATACTTGGACAATTTTTCTTACCTCTTTTTAAAAATCATGACTGATATTTCAACTGAATAACAACCCCCATAACTAATGTATAGGAAAATCAGTTTCAAATGCCATCCTAATTCTAAATAATATATATAAATGATTAAGTCACAATTAATTATTTAAACAAAGTTCATGAGCATGTACTATAGTAAAAAGCACACAGAAGATATAGTCAAGCAGCCATGAAAACCACACAGCAAGCCTCCACACTACACTGATTTTCTTACTTTTTGCTTAGATGCCTGGATACATCTGATTTCCTAAACCCATCCAGATTGTATAGACGCTTGGCAAGTCTCTTAGCTGAAGGATGATCTACACTTTTAGCAGGTGGAAGAGCAAATAAATCTTCCTGAACGATCTCGGTATCTTGGTCATGAAAATCATCAGTCTGCTTTAAAATATGAAAATCATCACTACTCCAAAAAGCACTTTGGTCAGAATGATCGACTTCATGCATATCATTTTGAACACTTTTTAGACAAGTATCACTAACATCATTACTATTACTGCAAACATTACACATTTCAGCAGAACTTACAACCTCTGATATAAGTGCTACTTCACCAACTCTACCTACAGACTGAATGTCTTTAACATCTACTGACTCCTGTAGTTTTACAAATCCAGGCATAAATATCTTATCATCACTAACTTCTTGAGCTTTATTACTTTCTTCTGAAGGCTGAGTTGGCTCATCAGAATTGTCAGACTGAATATAAAAACTAGGCTCAGCTTTATCCATACTATCCTGAATTTGACAAGGAATTTGATCTAATGAATATGCTGTATCTTCTATATCAATATTAACGAAAGTCACTTCATCACTGAAATAATTCTCATGACTTTTACTTGCCCTCACTATCTGTGCATCTGGAGCTACAGATCTCCCTTGTTTTTGTGACACTATTTTTTCTGCACTCTTACTCGCAATGAGATACTTTGACACATCTGTCTGGTTTACTGGTGACATCCCACCAGAATCAGACATACTTCTCTCAAATATTACTTCTGGACTTAGTTCTCCTGATTCACTATCAGCTGATGAAATTTCTATACTGCTACTACTAGAACTGTCATCATTAAGTAAAGGTTCCACCTCTTGTTGAAGCACAGTATTGACAGATACGTCAGATCTAAGGTCAGATGGGGTAGACACCGCTGAAATATTACTACTAATAGCTGATGACTGAGATTCAACCATATTTCCAAGCATATCATCTGACTCAAGCTCAGAAAGGTCAGACACACTTGTTGGATCATTAGATATTTTATCCTTTTTCTCTAAAGTCCCAGAGTCTGAATGAATTGCTTGCTCATCAAATCCAGATTCTGCTGAAACAGCTTTTTTCTCTATAGAACTTTCATCACTATCTTCTTCTGGGGATGTTTTGGACATGTTATCCAGCTCCACATTCAATTTAGCACCAGTAAAGGTTGTTTGATCAGGTGATGATGCTGATCGTTTAAAAGTTTGTTTATCAGGATCATGATCAAAAGGATTGCTGCTATCTGAGTGATGACGTTCCAGACCACTTCCATCCATTTTGCGAAGTTTTAATGATGGGTTTGTTTTAATTATCATATCCCCAGTCATAAGGAAGGTTTCAAAGCCCTTTTCTGTGTGCTTTTTCCCTTCATCCTTGTCTAAAACAAGATCTGATGGTACATTAGGTTTTGGCACTTTAGTTTTAGGGGAAAACTCTTTACAACTAAGGTCAGAATTAAGGCCATTTTCCTTCCCATTTGTTTCAAAAAGATTCCCATCTTGTGGTGTAAGAGAGGCAACATTATCATTGCCATATTTTCCATTCTTTAGTATATTTGGGGACACTTTTGACTTTGGAACTGGCAAAAGTGAGGGGTTGTGAGAGATTCGATCGACCATGGCTAGAGGCCGGTGTGTAAAAGTTGGATTAATATGGGTGACAAGTAAGCAAACAAACACAAAGAGAGATACTAATATGGGACATGATGGAGATACCTTGACTTCCCTTCTGGCATCATGACTTGTTCAGTTCAGTTTGTCTGAAATACACAACATAAGACATATGGCACAAAAGAGATACAGATAGGGAGCATATTTTTGGGGTTAGTGAGTTCTTCACTAAAACCTATTCTGTACTGAGGGTGCTCATTAGAATGCTAATGAAAAGCATTCTAATGAATACCCCAAACATGGATTTTACTGAAGAAAAGGTGTTCTTAACCTTTGAAAACTCCCCCAGTCTGGGTCTCAGATACAGTCTTTGCCCTATAATTTTTATACTGCCTTTACTGTGAATTCAGTTTTTTACAAGGGCTTAACTCTTCACCAAAAAAAATCACCCTTTTTTTAAAGACGGAGAGAAAAGGCTTTGGAAACTATTTTGGGAAAAGGAAACAAGAGCGCCGTTGGCCCTAAAGGGCTCACCTGAATAAGGTTATCTATGATTGACAAAGCTGAAAAGATACTGGTTGTAAAAAACATGAGTGTAAGGGACCTATTTTTTGAACCACTTGACCTATTTTTTCATTTGTCAGATATATAATTAAGACAAACAATCTAACAATGTTTCATGAGTATCACACTGAAAATGTGGCCTTTTGACTGCACACAAGATTTTTCTAAGAGTTGGCCCTGTGACCTACTTTATGACCCACTTGACCTACCTAATTTTAAACTTGTCTGAGATATCATCAAGACAAACATTCTGACCAAGTTACTGAAAACGTGGCCTCTAGAGTGTTAACAAGGTTTTTCTACAATTTAGCCCAGTAATCTACTTTTTATTCCGACATGACCAAATTTCAAACTTATCAAAGTTACCATCCAGACAATTATTCTGAGAGAGTTTTTTAAATATTTGGCTGAAAATGAGGCCTCCAGAGTGCACACAAGGTTTTTCTAAGATATGGACTTGTGACCTACTTTTTGATCCAACATGACCTGATTTCAAAATTGACAGAGTTACTATCCATACAAACATTCTGACCGAGTTTTATGAGTATGGGGCTGAAAATGTGGCCTCTGCCGTGCACAAACAAAGTTTTTCCAAGATTTGGGCCGATGACCTTCTTTTTGACCCGACATGACCCAATATAAAAGTTATCTGGGTATTATCAAGACAAACATTTCATGAGTATTGGGCTGGAAATGTGGTGTCTACAGTGCACACAAGGTTTTTCTAAGATTTGGCCCAGTGACCTACATTTTGACCTGACATGATCCAATTTAGAAGCTGTCTGAGATGTTATCCAGACAAACATTCTGACAAAGTGTCATGTGTGTCTGGCTGAAAATGTGGCCTCTAGAGTGCACTCAAGGTAAATGTTGATGACTGCACGAAGCACTTGTTTTCGAAAGGGTAGAAAACATTGTGGGAAAAGGAGAAAATGCTGGTTACCACATTTTCTTTAACAATGTTTTCATCAGGGTCATTAAAACTCAGGATTGTGTGGTAAAGGGTTCAAATGTGTACAGGGCTTGAAACCAGGTTGTTACTCCTTTGAATTCCCATTTTGGCCAATCTCTTTTTGAGGATTGATGATAGTCATTGCCACAGGTTTCATTCCTTTCTCACCACTGATCATGTGGGAAAGTAGCCAGCAGTTTGTGAAGAAATACTCTAAGAAGTACTAGTAAAGGAAACTCTTGGAAAGCATTGACAGGTGCACTGGCACCGTGATTATAACTGAGATAATGCTGAAAACTGCGTAAAACATCATGAAAGTCAATCAAAATCTTCTGATAGAAGTACCACACTGATAAAACCTCTGAAGCTTGCTGCCTGCCAGGTAGCTCAGTGGTTAGCATATCTGACTCCTGACCTGGTGGTTGTTGGTTCTATACCCAGATGATGAGGCAAACTTTCTTTCTAGCGATTTTTTGCCTCTCACCTCTGACGATGTGACGAAAGTAGTCAGTGACTTGGAAAGAAAGATGTGTTAGTACTGGTGTGAGAAAGCTGGGAAACACATGCACTGACTGTTAAGTGACTGCTGTGATGTGACAGCATTAACCCTTAAAGGACTTTTCACGACTATTGCTGCCTTTGCGGCCAGCATAGATCTAGATCAGGCTGCACAAAACATGCAGCCTGATCATTGATCTGCACTGTCCGCTGTGCTGAAACACTGTAGACAAAAGCAACCATGAAGTTGCAAATATTTCGGTCATATTTCTAGGATGAAAATGTCTGATAGGTTTATTCCGCACTCTATGGGTTAAAATCCAATACAAACAAATCTGAAGCTTGCTAAATTTTAAAGTCTCTACCAGTAAATTCAAACACTGATTGAGCTGCCTTTAGGAAACCCCATCTGTTCCTTATCATTAAAGACGTGTTGACACTTTGTGCTATAATTGTTTATTTTCTCTCATCCAAGTCATTTACCTTCTGACAGATAACGAAAGACAAGCCTGCACTCAGTATGTGCAGTTTTTACCTGTATGCAGCTGTTTAAAATTTTCAAGCAAATGAAATTATTTAAAAAATAAATCCTTACTTACCTCTTTGAAGTATTTCATGCCATTCTAGTATGGGACTCATCTGGAAAAATAATTGTGAAAGATGAAAACTCTAATTAATTAAGTTTCAAGGAAACTTCAGCAAATAAAAGATCTTGGATACTTATACATGGTTTGTCATTCGGGGTCCTGCATGTTTTACTGATTGACTCCATACCAGGCAACAAAATCTTTTCCTTGTCCAAATGAAAGCATTTGCAGACAACAACAATTAAAGGTAGCTAAATTAATAAGATCTGACAAAGAAAGGGTAGAAAAGATTGTGGAAAAAGAAAAACATGCTGGTTACAATGGCAAAGAAAGGGTAAAAAAGACTGTGGAAAAAAAAACATGTTGGTTACAAGTATTTTCTCCTTTACCAGCAAGGCTTTCAAAACTCTCTCTCCTTGCAGATGTTAGAATTTGGGATTGTTGTGGGAAAGGTTTAAAGTTCTAGATTAGTGATGAATTCAGAGTTCCAGAGTATTTGATCTTTACCTGAGGTGCCATTTTTTTCATATCATATTATGAGGGTCCTCGGGCCCGACTCTGCTGAGCCCTCACTTACTACTGGTGAAACTGAGGAAAAATATGAATAAGTGAGCTGTGGGTGTGACATGATTGAAATGAAACAAAACTATTGCAAAACATCATTCTATCGACCTGTTTGTCAGTGTGTCAGAACAGCAGAAACAGAGAATTTTAAACTGTGTGCTTGTGCCAAAAACCCAATTTTATTTTGTTTGGCACTACAAGGACAGAAAAATGCAATCAGGCACAGTTAGATTTATGTGCTGCATCAAGTTTCAGGTTGAAACACAAAGTATTTGTAGTTTGGGGTTGATAATAAATGAGTAGGAATACCTAATTTGCATGCAAATGTTTTCATTGGATAATACTGACCAATCATGGTTGTGAAATGATTGACCTTGATCCAGTTGTCTCTTCCCGTTGTGATCTCACCGCTTTTGAAACAGAAGAGAAAATTTCAAAATTTTGTTTCTTGCCAAGAAAGATTAGCTTAATATTTCAGCCATTTGGCTGATAAAGGCCAAGTGTGTTTTGGCAACAAAATTGCTTAACCCTTTCCCAAACGACAAATTTTGGACTGGTCCAAATTGAAAGAGTTTGCAGACGACAATTTTAGATTTGATGAAAATGGCAGAAAGTTATCACCAAGGGTAGAAAACACTGCGGGAAAAGGAGAAATTGCTCGTTACGAGCAATTTCTTCTTTTCCCACAGTGTTTTCAAAAGACTTGTACTGCAGACACGTGAAAACCAGGGCTTGTTTGGGAAAGGGTTAATCTGCTGTTCAAACAGCCTATTGGTTTTAGATAACATTTTAACACAGTCTTATGCCTTACATAATCAAATGTTTTCATTCCCAGTAGCTTACTCTGACATACCCTTTCCTATATCCTGGGTCTGTTTTAAATAATATTGTGCTTCTATCATGAATTATTTGTTTGTTTATTTGTATTGGAGTTAAATGCAGATTTAACAGCTAAGGTCAGTGCACCTGCCCATGTGTTTCCTGGCTCACACCAGTACTGACACAACTTTCTTTCAAAGTCACTGGCTGCTTTTCTCACATGTATCAGAGATGACAGGTGAAAATCACCAGAAAGAATGTTTGCCTCCAATGGGTATTGAACCTGCAACCGCCAGGTCATGAGTCTGATGTGCTAACCACTGAGCCAGGCTCTACCATGAATTAAAACATTACTTTAAACAGTGATCTTATGAATTTCACCAATACATGATGGATACATGGTGGATTGAACAGCCCGCAAAAATTATCCTACAGTTTATGTTCATAATGTAAGCCCCTTTTCCTATGTGGTTGACATAATTATTTACAATTTATCGAGGGGTTGAGGACCCTTTTGAAAGAAAACATTGTGGGCCACCAGACAAAAGCTAAAATGAACCCTGGAGAATGACACTAAAATATGATGCATGTTGTAACTTATTGATGAATTTATCAATTTGATACACACTCATTGGTATCATTAACAGAATCATTACTAAATTTGAGCAGTATAGATCTATATTCTTTGAATTCAAGTTTTACAATGGGAATATGATATATCAAGAGTCACTATTATGCTTGTATCATGCATGGTCTATGCATTAAGTCCTGTCCATGTGACTGCTTCACTTTGTGTCGATGACAGCTGCCTCCATAATGCTTCATTAGCAATACATCAGATATCATGTACATGTAGTATTACTTCCAGACAAAAATTACCCTTTGAGTAACTGTCACTGATGGGTAGAAAGTTTTAGAAAAAGGAGGAAATGCTGGGTACCAGCATTTTCTCCTTATTCCGCAGTGTTTTCAAAAGCTCTCTTCTTCCATGGGGTTGATCAGACTTGGGATTGTAAGGAAGAGTTATAGCAGTCAACTTTAAAGCACCTTTCAAGACATTAGTTGCCTTTTGTGGCCAGTATAGATCAACATTAGACTGCACAAAACATGCAGTCTGATCTTTGATCTACACGTTCCGCTTTGCTGAAGCAGTATAGGCAAAATGCAACCATGAGGTTGCAATTATCTATCAAAAGTCTTATTTTAGAGTGAAGAGTCCATTGGGACATTTAAAAGAAAGGCAATTATTGTGAAGTTGACAATCTGCTATTGTATGGTCAGTCAAAGTGTTTGTCCCTTTTAAGAAGGTCAAAAGTTGCCAGGTTGGTCTCTTTTGTTTAAATTTGACCTGGTTTTAAAATTCATTTTTCTGCCAGCGACTAACACTTGGACTTACTGTGCAACAACAGATTGTCATCTTCACAAAAGTTTCCATGCTTTTAAAAGGTATTATCTAAACTCGAGTGCATGTTGGCACCCGCTTTGTATGCTTTGGGTGGTTATTGGGGCTTTATGGCTTAGGTCGATGTTGTTTCTGTCTGATCAATGCAATTTATAACACATTCAAATATTCCAGTACATGCTGAAAGGCTGCGAAAATGCCTTGCCTTGCCAATGGACATAATTACCACCATGACTGGTTTCAGTGAGGAAATGACCCCAGAATACAGATCAATGAAAGGATCAGTCTCATTAAAATTTTGACCCCTAAATATTTCAATAATTATGGGTATCACTGAAATAAGCAAACAAACCCACAACCAGCTGTTCCCTAGGGTGTCCCAAATGCTTATTTTCTTAACCTGAGGAGCACCAAGTTCAACTTTCAGTCACTGTTGCAGACAGTGTTGATCAAGGTCAGACTGCAAAGAACATGCATTCTGATTTTGGAGCTACACTGCATGTATTAAGCTATTTCGTGACAAACTCAGACCAAAACAGCCTTCAAAATGCACTATGGAGGTCATTTTTTTTTTACCAGAACTGCCCATTTCACATACTGGTACTACAGAGTTAATTTTCCTCAGCTTGACCCTTTACAAAATGACAAAATTGTAGGCAGGTCCAAATTGAAAGCATTTGTGGGCTAAAAACTGAATACATGTACTGCTGAAATAGTGAAATATGTCATTGATAGAATAGAAAACACTGTGGGTAAAGGAGAAAATGTTGGTTACCAACAGCGTTTCCTTTTCCCATAATGTTTTCAAAAGACTTCTTTCTCAATGTCATTAAAACACATGACTGTTTGGGTTAATCCTTTACTAACTGCAGATAACATTTTTCACCTTGCAGCAGACTGCTTTTGAAAACGAAATAGCAAAAGAAAAAAGAATGTGTACAAAAAAAAAAAAGCCATTTCTCTTTCTACCCCTATGTTTCTATGTGTTTTCATGTACTACTGGTACTGGCAACCCATTCTTCATGTTGAACATCCATCAAGGATTCTTTTTCTGTCATCTGCTACCAAGTTAATTTCAGTGTGTAACCTGAAACTCTTTACCAAACGACAAAAATGTAGACTGGTCCAAATTGAAGGCATTTACAGAATGCCAATTGAAATGTGAATCAAATGATGTAAACTGACTTTGATAGGGTATAAAACATTGTGGCAAAAGGAGAAAATGCTGTTTACAAGCATTTTCTCCTTTTCCTATAATGTTTTCAAAAGGCTTCTTCCTTCAGGTTGTTAAAACCTTGGGATTGTGTGGTAAAGGGTTAATACAATAGTTGACTATGGTCATGAACAAGCACAGCCAATTCTATTGGATGAAAGCAAATAATGCCATGAGCAGTAACCATTAGCAGTCAACCTTAATCCATTGGGATACACGGAAATATTTCTGTTAAAAACAAATACACTGGCACTTTTTTCTTTTATTCGAGGTACGCTTTTAACCCTTTCCCAAACAAGCCCTGGCTTTCACGTGTCTGCAGTACAAGTCTTTTGAAAACACTGTGGGAAAAGGAGAAATTGCTCGTAAAGAGCAATTTCTTCTTTTCCCACAGTGTTTTCTACCCATTTTGGGACCTTTCTGCCATTTTCATCAAATGTAAAATTGTCGTCTGCAAACTCTTTCAATTTGGACAAGTCCAAAATTTGTCATTTGGGAAAGGGTTAAACTGGCCAATAATATGACGATTTGTTTACTTTGGCCTTGTTATTATTCCTTACAATTATCCCTAAGAGTACCAAAGGAGCAAAATCAACATTTTCAGCCAGGTATTAAGACAAAAGTACAATGTAGTTGCATTTCTAAGGCTGCCCCATGCCAGAATAGCAAGACATAGCAAGACAGGGTAGATCAAAGATCAGACTGCATCTTGCGCATTTCTCTGCATCCTTATCTTAATCTGGCCACAAAAGCAACTACAACTGTGAAAAACACCTTTAATAGGGTTAATGCTAACAGCTAAGTTTTTACATATTGATCCATAAACTTGCTAATCTCTATTTCCCATGTTCTTTGTCAAGACATAAGATTAAATCAGCCTGCACATCCATGTGTTGGTCAAGATCAAGCAAGTTGAGTAAAGGCAAGTACACATCAAAGATTCCCTCTACAAGTATCACATTTTCTCCACAACTTTGAATTTGATGAAATACTAAAGAAGCCATAACCCTGACAATTATGGAGACAAGATGCTATGTTAAGTCAATGTTTACCCAAGCATCAACAAAGCTTTAATGAATTTAATCTCTTGTGTGACCCAGCAGTAGAATGCAGCCAAGGCCTTATGTGACACAGTCAGCAGCCCTCACCAGTCACCACATAGCTATGAGTACTTTCACATGACAGATGATTTGTTTGTTTTGGGTTAATGCCATTATCAATGTTATTTCAGTTATCTCATGATAGCCAATACAACTATCCATGCATTCCGAGAGTTTCTTTTGCAAGCATTTAACACAACATTATTTAAGAGACACTGGCTGCTTTCCCACACAACATTTTTGGAACAGAAACGAAAGAGAAATGAGTCCTGTCACAATGCTATCATTAATCCTGTGAGAGAATATGGTGAAGCTGAGAATAAAATATATATGAGGTACTAAAATATTACTAACAAATCAGATAGCTTCAGTATATAATGAGCCAAGCAATGGTAGCTCAGTCGTAGCATACAGGACTTGAGAACAGGAGGTGACCAGCTCGATACCGGCTCGGCCAATTTCTTTCCGAGAATTGTTGATAGTAATTGCAACAGGATTCATTCCTCTCTCACCGCTGTTATTTCGACAACGGCTAGGTGGAAAAGCAGCCAGTAGCTTGGAAAGATTACTGTACGTAGTAGTGGTAAAAGAAACTCCACGAAATCATGGAAAGATGCACTGGCCATCGCAATATAATTGAAACAATGTTGAGTATGGCATTAAACACCATACAATCAATCAATATATAATGAATCTTTAGAGTATAAGACATTTCTAAATTTCACACTGGGATAAGAAAAACTTTTATGCCACCAAACTTTCCACCAAACAAATCTTCTACCTACATGTACTTATCAATGTATTCCATTGAATTCTATGTACCTGAATGAAGATAAATTACAACATAAAATGATAAAGTAATGATTTTCTCCAAGCAAATTTAGAAATACAAATATATGCAACAGTTAACTGGGTTTCATGTTCAGCAAGTATTATTACAGTTAGGAACATTGTCAACTCAGTCATCCTGTCACAGTTACAGAGGGCAGAGTTAGTCAAAGAACAAAAACCCATGGAAAAAGGTTTGATGCTTAAAATATCAGTTCCTATTACACAGATTCAGTCTGATGAAAGACAAAGCAGAATGAAGAAAGTTATAATATGAATGAAGAAAGAATACTAGGAAGTTAAATTTGTGATAGAAAACAATAAATTACCAATCATAAAGTTAACATGTCACATAATCAAAATATCTAAAACTTTTGTACCGATATCCTCATATTTACAGAGACTTCTCTTTCAACAATTTTCCTCTGCAAAGTTAATTTTTCTTAGCTTCCTGTTGAGCTTTTGGTTCCTTCTGATGAAGGACTATATCCTGTGGTACCAACAAAACACTTCAATCATAACGCATAATTTCCTGTTGCAACCCTTAAACGCCAAACACAGATACCTGCTTGGAAACTTTTGCAGGAAGAATAGATCAAGATCAGACTACAATCATCTTGCAGTATGATCATGGTTTTACGCTGTTCAATATTATGTGAATGATGCTAATTAAAACAGCTATATCCAAGCAATATTTGGTTCCATTAACCCACACACACCAAAAAAAAAATCTTCTGAACTCTTCTAGCTGGGTAAGGTTAACATTCTTCACAGTTCTAACGCAAAATGGTTCCCCACTCAAACCAGAACAGATATAGGAATCAGAAATTGTATTCACCCAATAGTTTCCACCTATCACAGAATTTCATTGCTAAATTCACCTGGTAACTTATAATTCAATATCAGAGTCCTTATCATTCCAGGATCAACACTGGGCTATGATAAACCAAACCTGTACCACATTCTAGATTTACCCTTCTTCCACCATCTTAACTCTTTACCAGACGAAAAAATTTTAGACTGGTCCAAAATGAAAGGATTTGCAGATGACAGATTAAATTTAGCTCAAATGATGATTTCCGTTTTGGATAGGGAAGAAAAAATTGTGGATAAGGAGAAAATGCTGCTTACCAGCGTTTTCTCCTTTTCCCACAATGTTTTCAAAAGCCTTCTCTTTCAGCATCATTAAAACTCAGGATTGTGTGGTAATGCAGTGTTTCTGCTAGCTCATGAATTTTGGGGTCATCTGTGACTTGCTGTTTGGAATTTTGGGGGTCATGATATTTAACCTTTTTATCATGTGTTGTTTGCCTTTGCCAATTTGTAGTTGTCGCATAATGCTGAAAATTTTAAATGACAATGTGGTATTAAAGGTAAAAGTTGAAAACAATGACCTTGTAGAAACTGTCGTCTGTCAACCCGATTACTCCAGCAAGTCTGTGACCATTACCGAGCAGGGTTTGAATTGCAGACAAAAAGTTTAGTATGGATTCCTTAACCCTTTACCAGATGGCAAAGTTTTAGCCTTGTCCAAATTGAAAGCATTTGCAGACAACAATTTCAGTGTTGCTCAAATTGTGCAACTTTTCTTTGATGGGGTAGAAAACATTGTGGGAAAAGGAGAAAATGCTGGTTACCAGCATTTTCTCCTTTTCCCACAATGTTTTCAAAAGGCTTCTTTCCCAGGGGCGTCAGAAGGCGGCATTGTGTGGTAAAGGGTTAAAGTAATACAGGTGAGACGACAGCCATGTCACACAAATTAATGTTGTGTTTTAGACTGATTCAGTGTAAACCAATTCAGTGTAAACCGGAAACAAATAATTCATTGTTAGGGAGCGGGTTTGATATGATTCTGCAGTTATAAGCTTGACGATTTTGTACGATATATTAAGTGAATCAATCCTTCATGTTCCTTTTTAGTTCTGATTTATGTTGCATCAAGGAAGACGCAATGTATTATTTTTGTTATATCAGACTTAAATTTTGTGTGTCCAAAATGCAAAAACGTGGACTTTCTGAAATGCTTGGGTAATGGGTTAACTCTTTAATTAAGGACAAAATTTTAGACATGTCCAAAGTGAAAGCATCTGTAGATGGCAAAATTAAATTTATGTGACTCAAAATTTGAAATTTGTTTTTTGAACTGTAGAAATCATTGTGTGAAAAGGAAAAAATGCTGGTTACAAGCATTTTTTTCTTTTTCCACTATGTATTCGAAAGCCTTACACCCCAAGGTCCCTAAAACTTGGGATTGTGGATTAAAGGGTTAACTCTTTACCAAACAACAAAAATTCTGACTCCACCAAATTGAAAGCATTTACAGCCTACAAACCAAAAGAAGATTTCTGTCTTTGAGAAAGTAGAAAACATTGTAAATAAGGGAGAAAATGTTGGTTACCGGCCTTTCTCTTTTTCCTACATTGTTTTCAAAAGTCTTCTAGCTTAGGGTTGTTAAAACATGGGATTATTTGGTAAAGGGTTAAGCCTTTACCAGACTATCCTGAGTTTTCACCACCCTGAGCTAGAAGGCTTTAGAAAACAGTGTGAGAAACCAGTATTTTCTCTTTTTCCTACATTGTTTTCTACCTTTTCAAAGGAAATTCCAACCATTTGAGCTACATTTCTTGCAAGCAAATGCTTTGGATTTACAAGTCCAATATCTTGTTGTTCAGTAAAGATTACTTGCAGATACACTTATTTATGTGTTTCCTGGTTTCTCTGCAGGGACCAGGATCACTTGTTCCCGGTATACTACAAATATCCACAGTATTATTATACACATAGTATACAGCAAAGAAAATGAACCAGTGCCCTTTCTCAGAGACTAGGTTACCCTGGACTCTGCACTGTCTTTCTCAAGGACACTCCCATGAAATCTAGCAACATAGGTACGGATCTAAGATCTTGATTACATATCCAACCCTATAACAAGGACCCACATGGACCACCCAGTAGTCTTAATCATGGTCATACCGGTAGTTTACATTTACTCACAATACTTTGTGATTCAAAATTAAAAAAATAGAGGATCTTACATGAGTGTTTATGTATTGTCATTTTTATCACACGAGTTGACTAAAATCATATGACGCGAGCCTTGGCGAGCGTCATATACATTTTAGTCAACGAGTTTGATAAAAATGATAATACATAAACACGAATGTGAAATCTATTTATCACATAAAACGAATGACAGACAAATAAGTATCCTGCATCATCACCTTCAGCCTTTATACCGTTCACAGGTCCATGATTACAGTTGTAGTTCGGTTTCAAACGTGTACATACACAAGCAGATAGCTCATTGACATTTACACCGAAAGTGGAATGAAACAGTTTCTACAGGGGATAATTCCACCTATTTCCGCAATTTTGTTGACTTTAAAAAACTTCTGCTGCATTTTTTGGTTTTTACTACACATGAAATAAAAACTTCCCACACGTATACGCCTTAGCAACAATTACATCATTTTTCCACGAAATGGCATAGTAGTATAAATTCCGGTATGTGCTGTGGCTGCCCCTGCGAAAAATGTTCAAGAACAAGTGGTGAGTTCATGAACATTCAAGAACCTTTCTTGAACCTTAAGAACTGTTCTTGAACCAATAAAACAGTTCAAGAGCTAAGGTTCTAGAACCCAAATGGTTCTTGAATACTGGTTCTAAAAGCACGAAAGTGAAAGAACATTAATTCTAGAACACCATCAGTTCTTGAACTGATCTGAAAGTTCATGAACATTCAAGAACCTTTCTTGAACCTTTAGACCTGTTCTTGAACTAATAAAACAGTTCCTGAACCGAGGTTCTAGAACCCAAATGGTTCTTGAACATTGGTTCTAAATGCACAAAAGTGAAAGAACATTAATTCTACAACACTACCAGGTCTTGAACTGATCTGAAAGTTCTTGAACAGTTGACCTAGAATACAAATGGTTCCAGAACATTGCTTTTAATACATTGACCAAATTCTACAAACCCTGGTTCTAGAACTGTACCAGTTCTTGAACAGTTAGAAATCTAGAATTTGGTAAACTTGTATGTTTTGCTGCAAGTTTGTGTAATGGCAAAAATTAGCAAGTTGTCTTTCCTTCAGTTTGCATAAAAAGTGGTTTCAGATGCTTGTTTACATTTCAGATGCATACATGTGCTAACTTTCAGAAACATTAGAAACCATGAGGTCTAGTGTACTTATGCAGGGATCATACATGTGTACATATATTATCCCTGATTTATGTGAAATGGCAGTAATATAACTGTTGCAGACTCATTTACATTTTTGAAGTCAATCCGATCATTTGAATTTTTTTCTGTCACAATGTTTTGAAAATTGCCACTTCATTTTCCACTTGATCTACATGGTATTGCATAATATGCTATGGATGATTTACACGTTGGCTTTTTATCAACTTTTATCTTGCTACTAAAATTAAGTTACAAGCAATCTCTGCATTGCCGCAGTCTCTTACGTAATGGTAGAGTCAAGCCCAAAACTGAACAAGTCCAGTTGGTGAATAAGCAGGACTTTAGCTAGCCTCGGAAATTCAGGAATAGATGACCCATTGACCTGAAAGTTTCAGGGGTCAAATCTAATCTTTCAAGAGTCAAACAAAACAAGAGGGCCATGATGGCCCTGTATCGCTCCACTGGCTTATAAATATAAACCATAAATAATAAACATTTCAATGCTGAGCCAAATGGTTTCAAAATGAAGACTTACAAAGTTTTCTCTGTAAAAGCCCATATGAAAGTTGAGACCCGCAGGGCAAAGCCATTTTTGATCCCAGAGCTATTTAATTACTTGAACCCTGGTAGAGGTCCACAAGATAAAGCCATAAAAATAAGGTGATTTTCAAGTTTTGTCCATATGAAGCCTCTGTAAAACATAAGACCCCTGATGCAAGGCTAATTTAAAAAAAAAATCAAAACAGGAAGATTTCTTAAGTTGTCACTATGTAAGCCCATGTAAAACTTGTGACCCCTGCGGTGGGGCCAATTTTGACCCTAGGGCTAAAATTTTGGCCCACTTGGTAGAGGCCCACTAGATATAGCTACATGCAAAATTTGGTAGCTCTAGGCCTTATGGCTAGGTACAGGAAGATTTTTAAAGTTTTCTCTATATAAGCCTATGTAAAACTTGTGACCCCTGGGGCAGAGCCAATTTTGACCCCAGGGCTATAATTTGAAGAAACTTGATAGAGGTCTACTACATAAAGCTACATGCCAAATTTGGTAGCCCTATGCCTTATGGTTTCCGACAAGAAGATTTTTAAAGATTTCTCTATATAAGCCTATGTAAAACTTGTGACCCCTGGGGCAGAGCCAATTTTGACCCCAGGGCTATAATTTGAAGAAACTTGATAGAGGTCTACTACATAAAGCTACATGCCAAATTTGGTAGCCCTATGCCTTATGGTTTCCGACAAGAAGATTTTTAAAGATTTCCCATATTTTTCAGTTTTGTTGCCATGGCCTTTGGCCAGTGGAGCTAAAAAATCACGAGTTACAAATGGAAACTTTAAGAGTTTATAGTAACTTTTTGTTGTTGTTGGACTTATTATTAATATTGCAATATAGATGTGAAGTGAACAATAGTGATTATGTTCAAGGTGGCTAGGGTTAAAACCTTATTCACGGAAGCAATCAATAAGAAAATTATGGACAATCAATTTCACCAAAAACACGTAAAGTTTTAATGTTCATTGGCCTGGATTTTTGTGCTTCATCGTCACTTGACGATATTATTGCAAACTTTTTTTTCTGGATATTATCATGTAAGTATCATTGATAAAAAAAAATGCAATGAAAAGCAGAAATTGTATGACTTTGCAGGGGAACTCGCACTTGAGGACAAGTTCGGAGAACGAAACCTAAAGTAGATATCTACATCTACCTAAATTATCTAAGCCCATCATTTTCGTTCGTATTAGTCTCGTCATAAATATTAACAGATAGAGATCTACGATGTAATAGTTTACTAACCCTTATTTAATTGTCATGCTGGTTGACAAAATCACAAACTTGCGGTTTTCTGAAAAAGAAGCGTATAAATAAGGAGGAACATGTTTATGTTTACTTTTATTCGGAAGGGTGCATGGAAACACCGGATTTCACTTCGAACAGCTTGATAACCATATTTCACCTCTTATGTCCATATTTCACATCAAATAGTAAATTCTTCGCCATGGCTATACTCATTCAGCTAATTTATTATATAATTATCGCTAACATGTCAAAAAAAATCTTTAAAAATGGAATTAGAAGAAACCCTGACAAATTATCGTTAGAAAAAGATATTTTCCAGAAAATTAGCATAAAATTATACTGTACATAAATATATTTCATTTCAGGTCAAAGGTTATCACTACGGCAATAAAAATTGTCATTTTTAGGTGAAATACGGTCATCAAGTGTTGAAATCCTGTGAAATGCGTGTTTTTTTTTTTTTTCATGCACCGCATTCGGAAAATCTCAGGTAATCCGCTATTCAACATTATACCTTCCGCTAGGTGGCATTTTTCAAATACATGACGTGTGCAATCAACGGTTGTCCAATTTAAATCTGTTGGATGTCGATTTCTTCTTGTTCGTTTTCATTGGCTAGTTCTGTAAAGCGCAATCAGACCCTGATGATGACTTCACAGGGAAGAAATATGGACGATGCTTGAATGTCAGGTAAGAATCGTTTGCATTTTTGTGTTTTCTGCGTGTGTCTTCTGCGGAAGCCCGCAACAGAACAGAAGACTGAAGAACATCGATTTATCGAGAATATCTTTCAGTAGATCTATTCTCGAGACGCTTTCCAATATTTCCTCCACCGTTGTTTTATGTTGCTCGGCCGTTGCTCCTTCGTCCCCAAACCAGTTCATCCCGGAGTTTTTTGTGTTTGTGATTCCAGATTGGCGATTTTACCGAAAATTTCAAAATGTCTTGTTTGTATCTAGTACATTTATGCAATTATTTGAATTAGATTTTAATTTCATTAGATCTCGATCTACATTTTTTTAAAGTCTGTTTAAAGATCAAAATATAAGATACAATTATGGGATACTACCACATTAACACGGTATGTCACTTCTCACTGACATGTTTTATTACAATCCTGAAAACAAATTTTGGAAAAAAAAAAAAGAGAAAATGGTGCTGGCATTCTTTTTTTAACATAGTTGCTCTTCGTTCAATGGCAAATCCTATCATTTTGAGTGGCGTTTAATTTGCTGCCTGCAAGTTTTTTAGTATGGATGAGGATATGATTATTGTCATTTAGTAAAGAGATGACAATCAAAAACATCAATTGTAAATTGTTTGTGTATTGTTTGTTATCTTGATTGCCCATTTTTGTAGCGACTCACTGACCAGAAAAAGATCATAGCAGCTTGAATCTTGAAATGCAGAGTCCATAGCTCCAGAGAAGTAGAAGGATACCAAAGTTTTAGTTTTGATCATAAAATTAATGTTCTAGATAAGTTCTGTAACCCAGTACTAGAATTGTTCATGAACCTTAAATTATACTTCTAGAATTACAGGTTCAAGAATTTGTTTAAGAATGTGTTCAAGAACCTTTTTTAAGTTTTTGATTAAGTTCTTGAACATCAGTGTTCTAGAATGGCCATTTAATGTTCATGAACTTTTCAAGAACTAGAGTAAAGAATTATTCTGGAACTGTTTCTTGAATTCCTCACAGGAAGTTGTTGAATTAGTTCTTG
This sequence comes from Tridacna gigas, assembly GCA_945859785.2. NCBI lineage: Eukaryota > Metazoa > Mollusca > Bivalvia > Cardiida > Cardiidae > Tridacna > Tridacna gigas. Next base: position 40,232,787 of record OX244030.2, on the reverse strand, counting down.
AACATCAGTTCTAGAATGGCCATTTAATGTTCATGAACTTTTCAAGAACTAGATTCAAGAATTGTTCTAGAACTTTCTAAAGGAAGTTCTTGTTTTAGTTTTTGAACATCAGTTCTAGAATTGTGGCCATTTAATGTTCATGAACTATTCAAGAACTAGATTCAAGAACTGTTCTAGAACTGTTTCTTGAATTCTTCGGAGTTCTTGATTTAGTTCTTGAACATCAGTTCTAGAATCATGGCCATTTAATGTTCATGAACTATACAAGAACTAGATTCAAGAACTGATTCTTGAATTCCTCGCAGGGGTGGTTTCTCCGGCTTCATGTGCTCATGACTAAAAACTGATCAGAACCGGGACCCAAAAAACCATAATACAGTCTAGTGTATTATCGAAAATAAGTCATGGGTTTAATACACCGCTGGAGGAGGTTTTATGTGATAAAAAAAGCTATCTAAGTGTCAGAGCCATTCTGATATATATACCAATGAAAACAGCGTGCTATAAGTATCAATTGCTTATACAGAGCAATTCCACCTATTGACAGAATGTTATATTTTAAAAGATGGTCAGCTGCAAGACAAAAGAGTTGTCTACTGGTGTAAAAAGAGTTCATTAAGTACTTAATGGTTGCTGCACAAGAAGGCTGAGTCATCGAAACAGTCTAGAATAGAGAACAGACAGTTCAGACTGTAGAGGTCATGTTCTGCCTTCAGCAACAACGAGATTATCTAGAAGTTCCTTTTGAAGTAGGAGCTGTAAAAATATTATAAACTGAACATTATAAATTTAACATCAACCTGGATACAGTTGATTCTCAAAGTGGGATGGTACAGGTGAATTATCCGTTAATTATCCATTACCTTTCCACTGTTTCAAATTATAATTAAATAACAGTGCATTTAACCCTTTACCACACAATCAAGACTTTGATGACCCTGAGAAAAAAGGCTTTTGAAAACATTGTGGGAAAAGGAGAAAATGCTGGTAACCAGCATTTTCTCCTTTTCCCACAATGTTTTCTACACTTCTCAAAACAATTTTCAATTTTTCAGTTGCATTTATTTTGTCATCTGCAATTCCTTTCAATTTAGACTAGTCTAAAATTTTGTCATTTGGTAAAGAGTTAATGTTTTTATGTTTTCAATGACAAGAAATGAGCCTGCATTGGTAAGCAGATACCACAACTAGTGTGTTTCCTTTATACATTGTTTTTCAACCCAACTTTTTACAAAATGGATCTGTTAAATAGACAAAAGAACTGTGGAATTGCAATAATTCAAAGGCAGGAGCAAAGTCCTACAATAGTCTTGATGCTTGTACTGTGATAATGTTCACAATTGTGTTAACCCTTTACCACACAATCCTGAGTTTTAACGACCCTGAGAAAGAAACCTTTTGAAAACATTGTGGGAAAAGGAGAAAATGCTGGTAACCAGCATTTTCACCTTTTCCCACAATGTTTTCAACCCGACCGAAGGCAAATTCCATCATTTTAACCTAATCTGAACTGTCATCTGCAAATGCTTTCAATTTGGACAGGTCTAAAATTTTGTTGTTTGGTAAAGAGTTAAGTTTTCAAAAGTAGTAGTTGTGACGTCATGGCTAAATCATGCAGAACATTTTCAATCTGTACATCATCTCACACTCACTCAAATTTCAGTCAGTAACATCAGCTTTACTTAACCCTTTACCACACAATTCCGACTTTTAACGACCCTGAGAAAAAAGCCTTTTGAAAACATTGTGGGAAAAGGAGAAAATGCTGGTAAACAGCATTTTCTCCTTTTCCCACAATGTTTTCTAACCTATCAATGACAAATTTCATTATTTGGTACACCTTTGTCGTCTGCAAATGCCTTCAATTTGGACCAGTGTGAAATTTTGTCATTTGGTAAAGGATTAAATAATTAGACTAGGGTTTTGAGGAGTCAGGGAAAAGGTACAAAAACAAGAGGGCCATGATGGCCCTGTATCGCTCCACTGGCTTATAAATATAAACCACGAAGAAAAGTCTTCACTATATAAGCCCTTATAAAACTTTGACCTCATGGCTACAGTCTGACTAAATGGGGAATATTGTATTAGAAGAATAACATGCCAAATGTGGGAGTTCTTGGCCTTATGGCTGGTAACAAGATGGTTTCTGAACTTTTCACTCCATAAACCCATGTAAAACTTGTGATCCCTGGTGCAGGGCCAAACTTGATCCTAGAGCTGTAACTTGGGCCCTCTTTGTAACTGTCCACTAAATAATGCTATAATTATATGCAAAATTTGGTAGCCTAAGCCTTATGGCTGTGTACACCAAGATTTAAAAGTTTTCCCTATGTAAGCCTATGTAAATCTTGTGAACCCCCCCCTCCAAGTATGAGGCCAAATTGACCCCAGGACTATACTTTGGACACTTTTGGTAGACTCCAACTAGATCAAGCTAAATGCCAAATTTGGTAGCTCTAGGCCTTATGGTTTCAGACAAGAAGATATTTAAAGTTTTCTCTATATAAGCCTATGTATAAAACTTGTGACCCCTGGTGAAGAGCCAATTTTGACCCCAGGGCTATAATTTCAAGAAACATGATAGAGGTCTACTACATAAAGCTACATGCCAAATTTGGTAGCCCTATGCCTTATGGTTTCAGACAAGAAGATTTTTAAAGTTTTCTCTATATAAGCCTATGTAAAACTTGTGACCCCTGGGGAAGAGCCAATTTTGACCCCAGGGCTATAATTTGAAGAAACTTGATAGAAGTCTACTACATAAAGCTACATGCCAAATTTGGTAGCCCTATGCCTTATGGTTTCGGACAAGAAGATTTTTAAAGTTTTCTCTATATAAGCCTATGTAAAACTTGTGACCCCTGGGGCAGAGCCAATTTTGACCCCAGGGCTATAATTTGAAGAAACTTGATAGAGGTCTACTACATAAAGCTACATGCCAAATTTGGTAGCCCTATGCCTTATGGTTTCAGACAAGAAGATTTTTAAAGATTTCCAATATTTTTGAGTTTTGTTGCCATGGCAACCAGAGTTTTTGAAGGAATCAAATTCTTTCAAGAAATTCTGAAGAGGACCATGTCAGGATCATTTCTGTGAAGTTTCGTGAAAATCGGATGGGTAGTTTCAGAGAAGAAGATGTTTGAAATAAAAGTTAACGCACGGACGGACGGACTGACGGACGGACGGATGGACGACCGGACGGACGGATGCACGACGGACACCGGGCCATGACATAAGCCCGCTGGCCTTCGGCCAGTGGAGCTAAAAAAGGAAAATAAAGGATACACTCCCACCCAATTAGAATGTTATGAACAACAATTAGACAATAATTTCCTTAACTCTTTACCAAACAACAAAAATGTGGACTGGTCCAAATTTAAAGCATTTGCAGACAATAATTAAAATGTGAATCAAATGATGTAAATTGTCTTGGATAGGGTAGAAATCATTGTAGGAAAAGAAGAAAATGCTGGGTACCAGCATTTTCTCCTTTTCCCACAATATTTTCAAAAAGGATTCATCCTCAGGGTGGTTAAAACTCGGGATTGTGTGGTAAAGGGTTAATCCAACACCACAAAAATACGACTCCTAGATACCAAATGTTGAAAGTTTATACAAAACAAAATAAATGTGGATAAAGTACCAACATTATTTCAGTTCTCTCACCTTTTTTGTATATGATGGAAATAAGACACTCTCTTTCTATGAAATGTTCAATTTCTGCATCAATCATACTAGTTTGTATTTTTGCAGACAATTTGTGTTGGAATAGGTAAAACAGTTAATATAGATAGATCTAAGATGAGCGTATATGCACTCTCTGAAAACACAGAGAAATCTTTATTTTGACTTTCCCAGTAAAAACATTGCTACCCAGTTTAAAAGAGTGTTACAGTTCCAGGCACTGGCAGTAAAAACTAGTTATGTCTCTAGGAAGAGCTCTTATATCTCCCAGCTGTCAATCAGCCCAATGTGACTCCAAGACATTATTGCAGCAAAACAATATTGATTCTACATTAATTCTTTACCACACATCCCAAGTTTTAACTACTCTGAAGAAGGAAACTTTTGAAATCAATGTGGGAAAGGAAGAAAATGCTGGTAACCAGCATTTTCTACTTTTCCCACACTGTTTTCAATGGTCTCAAAGACAGATACTATTGTTTGTACCCAATTTCGTTTGTCGTCTGCAAATGCTTTCAATTTGGTCTGGCCTAAAATTTTGTTGTGTGGTAAAGGGTTAACCCATGTAGCGCTGAACTTAGATTTCATTCCTGATGCAGTGTAGATCAAGATTAGACTGTAGAGAATGTGCAGTCTCATCTTGAATCTTCACTATCTGTCAGATATTCTGACAAAAACAGCTTTGAAAAATACAAAATCTGTATTTGCAGTCCTGAGAATGTTCATTTTATTTATTCAGCAGTATGAATGTTAAACATTTAGCAAGTGCTACAAGAGGTAACCTGTATCACCTAATTCAAGTACACAATCTTCAGTTGCACATGTGGACCATGTCTAATAGAAAGGAAAAGACATTTTCTAAGGATTATACTGCCATTAACTCTTTACCAAACAACTAAATTTTAGACTAGTCCAAATTCAAAGCATTTGCAGACAACAAAATAAACATAACTCCAAAATTCAATTTTGCTTTAGGAAGGGTAAAAAACATTGTGGATGAAAGAAGAAATTGCTGGTTACCCCAAAATGTTTTCAAAAGCGTTCTTCCTCAAGGTCGTTAAAACACGGAATTGTGGTAACATGTGAAACTGACAAAGGCATTCCGTATTTGTTACTGAGTGAAAACTACTGATCATTCTGTACCTGCCTCATAGGTTGACCAGATATCCAACAATTCTGTGTTCTCACTACACTGGGGAAAACAGCCTCTAAAAACAATATGGAAAATGAAGAAAATACTGTTAACAAAAATGAGAAAATGCTCATTACCAGTACTTTCTCCTTTTTCCCCAGCATCCTTTCAGAGGTTAATCCCCTCATTTGATATACAGGAACTGGTCATTATTTGTCTGCAAAAGCTTTCAATTTGAACAAGTCAAAATTTCATTGTAAGGTTAACAATCAAAGCGCTGACGCACTGAAGGCAGCGGGTTTGTGCCAGCTACAGATCTTATTACTTTCTTTGCACAGGTTTCCTTTATACTTGACTTGAAGTAAAAAGGTGCCTTAATCGATCTGCAAACAGTATAGACTTAGGTCAGCCTGTGCAGGCAGTCAGTCTGTGCAGTCTTCACAGGCTGACCTGGGCTGAAACTTTTCGCCATTGGTCCATTTTCTGTACATCGAAGGGTCGGTCTATGGATCAATAATTATTTATGTCTTGCTTGGTATAATCCATCACGAGGATGCAAGAAGCCCCCTTTTGCCAAAGCACAGCTCATTTGTTTGTGGCTAAAATAAAGATAAAATCTAGTACATGAGCACAGGCAGAAAACAAGACTTGAATAAATGATATTAATCCTTTCCAAAACAATCCCAAGTTTTTATGACCCTGTGGAAGAGGCCTTTAAAGACATTTGTGGAAATGGAGAAAGTGCTTCTAACCAATGTTTTCTATTATATCAATCCGTAACATTTATGAAATTCTTGAAAGGTATCTTTAAGTACTGAAAACCAGTCTTAGTATAATTTTGAGGTTTTACACCTCAAAATCCTTGTAGGCCAAATAATGTGCTTTATAAAAGTTTTGCCGATCCCTTTTAAGGAGTTTGTAGCTCAATGACTTGAAGTTGGTACCACTGGTTTAAATTTCCAGCATGGTCTTCTTTCTGATCCACTTATCATTTATGCCATGTTGTTATTCAGTGCATGACCTTAAGGAAATAGCCAAGAAACGCATGCATAGGTACACTGGCAGCTGTTATGACCCAAGCTGTTTAAATTTCATTAACTGCTAATAAATTATACTGAAAGAAGCCATTTGCAGACAAAAATTGAAACATGGCTCAAAAACAGTGTACATCTTTGATAGGGTAGAAAACATTGTTGGAAAAGGAGAAAATGCTGCTTACCAGCATTTTCTCCCATTCCTACAATGTTTGTAAAAAGTTATGTTCTAAGGGTCATTAAAACTTGAGATTGTGTTGTACAAGTAAATGCATAATATAATTTGCAGTTATAACTACTTTTAACTCTTTACCACTCAATGCCGACTTCTAACAACCTTGAGAAAAAAGCCTTGTGAAAACAGTCTGGGAAAGGAGAAAATGCTGGGAACCAGCATTTTCTCTATTATCCACAATGTTTTCTATCCTATAAAATAAAACTTGTACCATTTGAGCCACAATGAAATTGTCGTCTGCAAATGCTTTGAACACAGCTGAAATTTTGCCGTCTGCCAAAGGCTTAATGGGTGACTTTTCGTGTAACATCGCCTGTCATAGCCGAATCCGTACGACTTTGGCGATAAAAGGCGATGTTACACGAATCCCATTACGATGCCCTATGCTCAAAATTCATCATGCAAACAAACACTGACAAGAAAAAGTTGATGCAAAGAATCAAAGTCGCCGAAAAATTTTTTTATTTAATGCTTCAAGAAAGCCAGGGCAAATAAGTAAATGTCAGTTTTCATCAGCAGATTTTTTAACACATTATGAAATTGATGTGACTGTGAATCTATATCAAAAGTTGTCTTCTGTTACAGTATCTAATACCCTCGCATAGCGCTCTCTGAACTCTTTTCCAAACGAAAAATATCAGACTCTTCCAAATTCAAAGAGTTGACAGACGACAATTTAAAAAGCTGCAAAAATGGTAGAAAATTCGCTAGTAGTGGGGGGAAAAGTATTTGTTAAAGGAGAAATTGCTTATAACGAGTAATTTCTCCTTATCCAACATGTTTTTCCAAAAGAATTTGACCCCGCACGTGATAACCCGCGTTTGTTTGGGAAAGTGTTGAAAACAGGGCCAAGTTACTAAAATGTTGCTGTCCTAGGATAGTATGATTCAAGAGAACGTAAGTTTGCAAGGCATGCTTTCAATTTAAACAAGTCTAAAACTATACTGTTTGGTGAACGCTGTTAATAAAGAATATTGGTTTTGCATTGCGATTTATGAACAACACAGCGAAAAACTGGTCTCTCTCCAGATTTTTTCCAACAAAGTACATGTAAATTTATCTAGAACTTGGTGAGAAATAAACAAAAGGGTTCTAAACAATCTTTGTTTTAAAAACTAAACTTAGAAAGAAGTAACCAATAATGGTTAGATACAATCATAACCATCATACTCGTTCTTCGGCGGAATTTAACACAATTTCAGCAATGTACAATTTTAGCGGTGGTCATTCAACAAAAAACACAAATAGTAGGAAAAACTAGGTACTAAATAATCAAAATGATAATTAAACCTGTGTATGAAATGACGAAAGTGGATACGAAATGACCAACTGGATACGAAATGACCAAAATAGAAAGTATAGGTAGGTACGAAATGACCAAAATCGTATCTACGAAATGACCTAGGTACGAAATTAACTAGGTACGAAATGACTGGAAACCTGTACAGCCTTGACCAATGGAAACAAGGCATTTATTTGGATGAGTCCATTTCTCGCGAATAGCGAAAGGAATGAATTAAAAAGCCAGTTTAAGGCGAAGTAGAAAGATTCCTTGTTAACCTTAACACCCCTATAAAAAAGAAATTCCCATTGTCCATGTCCTAACTCGAAAAACTATTAAAAATATAGTCGCGCACTTCTGCGTGGCGACTAATAAAAACTTTTGCTCTGAAAATATTTTCTTTTGCACTTTTTCGGTCTATGTAGATACCGACGCCCTCTTTCCGTTTCTATCCTACAGTAACATTACGGATGAACTCGTAATGTGTAAGGCAGTTTTGAAAGGGTGTCGTCTGCGCGAGTAGCGCGTATTTATACATGATCGTTTGTGTATTCATGGAGGAACTATTTAGTCAAGTGTAGGAATCAAGTTTTGTTTACCTCGCGTATCCAGGAAAAAGCTGCCGGATGCAAGAATTCTCGACCTAGATAAATATCGTAAGCGTTGAAAATCAGTAACTCATACCTGGGGACTATGACAGCGGGTTTCACCCGCTGCCAAAAACTATCTGTAATGCACTGAAATTGAGTATATACTCGAGTTGTGTGAGGTCTCCTATTTTTGTTGTTTTCACCAAAACAACTACTCTCCTTTGTTTTGTGAAAAATGGAATACTGGAACTGCTCAGCTACAAAATTCAGTATTCAAATATTTAATCTTTTACAGCACAATCTTGAGTTTTATCGAGCTCGAGGAAAAAGACTTTTGAAAATATTGTAAGAAAATGAGAAAATGCTGGTAGCCAATATTTTCTCATTTTTCCACAATATTTTCTAACCTTCCATAGAAAAATCAAATCTTTGGAGTCACAATTAATTTGTTGTCTGTAAATGTTTTCAATTTGGACAAGTCTAAAATATGGCACAGCAAAAGCTTGCAAATTCACATATGTCCTGGGTTTCACCAGTAACAGGTTAGGGCTCGGAGGAGTCTTGTCCAGGGACACTCCCATGAAAAACCCAGTGTTTCAAAAGAGGCTTGATGCCAGGGCCTCCAGGTTATGAATCCTACACTTTACCACTGAGCCAAGCAGGACCCCTAACTTACAATTACAAGTCTATAAACTGAGACTCAGTGAAAGAATACCTTTACCAAAAGAATGATGGTTTTCAATCACCAAGACCCAAATATAGCCCAAGAAACAACTTTTTGTGAGCATATTTCATACAATATCATAGCCTGCAAGTCCAAGTCCAGATCGCTCTTTCTGTGCTATTTGATCCAGATCCTATCAGTCTACAATAGAAGCACTATTTGTGACAGGCATCCCAAGGGTTAAATATGGCACAATGGTAAAAAATTGATCAGAAAATGTCAGCCACTGTCAATATTTGGCAAACTTTCTGTTTCCTGACAACTTAATTTCCTTCTAAAAGCTGGCTTCATTTCCTTTAAGTGACTCAATGTTTATTTACATTAGGCTTTTAACAGTCTATATTATAACAACCTTTCTTCATATCGAATCTTCAACTTGTCTGAGGATAACATCAAAATAAATCACTCTTACTAACAAGAGGGCCATGATGGCCCTGGACGCTCACCTGAGTCAATAGGCGAAATTCACTCAACATGCATAATTCAATTTCTGACCAATTGTCAGGTCAATTGAGCTTAAAATGTGGCCTCTAGAGCATCCACAAGGAATTTCCGTAAGTTGACCTAGTGACCTAATTTATCACCCCACGTGACCCAATTTAGAACTCATCAAAAAATTTATCAAGACAAACATTCTGAACAGTTTTCAAGTTAATTGAGCAATAAATGTGGCCTCTAGAGTGCCCACAAAGTGTTTCTTAAATTTGACCCAGTAACCTAGTTTATGACCCCAGCTGACCCAATTTCAAACTCACCCAATATTTCATCAAGACAAACATTCTGACCAACTTTCAAGTCAATTGAGCAAGGAATGTGACCTCTAGAGTGCCCTAAAGGTATTTCTTTAATTAGACCTAGTGACCTAGATTATGAGCCCAGGTGACCCAATTTTGAAGTCATCCTAGATTTCATCAAGACAAACATTTTGACCAATTTTCAAATCAATTGAACAATAAATGTGGCCTCTAGAGTGCACACAAGGTATTTCTTTAATTTGACCTAGTGACCTAATTTAAGACCCCACATGACCCAAATTCGTATTCATGTGAGATTTTATCAAGACAAACATTCTGACCAATTTTCAAGTCAATTGAGCCAAACATGTGGCCTCTAGAGTGCCCACAAGGTATTACTTTAATTTGAACTAGTGACCTAGTTTATGATCCCAGGTGACCAAAATCCAAACTCATCTAAGATTTTATCAAGACAAACATTCTGACCAAATTTCAGGTCATTTGAGCAATGAATGTGGCCTCTAGAGTGCCCACAAGGTATTTCTTTAATTTGACCTAGTGACCTAGTTTATGACCCCAGGTGACCCAATTTCGAACTGACTGAACATGTTGTGCTCAGGTGGGCTAACAAACTTAGAACAAGTTCACTACATACCAAATAACAAAGCTCTATGCCTTCATGGTTTAGAAAAGAAGAATTTTAAAGTTTTCCTTCTTTGTTCCTATGTTCGAACTTGTGACCCCCGGGGCAGGGCCAGTTTTGACTCCAGGGGCATCGTATGAACAAACTTGGTAGAGGTCCACTAGGAGATGCTACGTACCAAATATCAAAGCTCTACGCCTTCCAGTTTCAAAGAAGAAGAATTTTAAAGTTTTCCTTCTTTGTTCCTATGTTAGAACTTGTGACCCCCGGGGCGGGGCCAGTTTTGACCCCAGGGGCATCATATAAACAAACTTGGTAGAGGTCCACTAGGAGATGCTGGATACCAAATATCAAAGCTCCACGCCTTCCAGTTTCAGAGAAGAAGAATTTTAAAGTTTTCCTTCTTTGTTCCTATGTTCGAAACTTGTGATCCCCAGGGCGGGGCCAGTTTTGACCCCCAGGGGCATTGTATGAACAAAGTAGGTAGAGGTCCGCTAGGACATGCTACATACCAAATATTAAAGCTCTACGCCTTCCACTTTCAGAGAAGAAGAATTTTAAAGTTTTCCTTCTTTGTTCCTATGTTCGACACTTGTGACCCCTGGGGCCGGGCCAGTTTCGACCCCAAGGGCATCATATGAACCAACTTGGTAGAGGTCCAGTAGGAGATGCTAGATGCCAAATATCAAAGCTCCACGCCTACCAGTTTCAGAGAGGAAGAATTTTAAAGTTTTCCTTCTTTGTTCCTATATTTGAACTTGTGACCCCCGGGGCCCGGCTAGTTTTGACCCCAGGGGCATCGTATGAACAAAATTGGTAGAGGTCCACTAGGAGATGCTACATACCAAATATCAAAGCTCCACGCCTTCCAGTTTCAAAGAAGAAGAATTTTAAAGTTTTCCTTCCTTGTTCCTTTGTTCGAAATTATGACCCCCGGGGCGGGGCCAGTTTTGACCCCAGGGGCATCATATGAACAAACTTGGTAGAGGTCCACTAAGAGATGCTACATACCAAAAATCAAAGCTCTACGCCTTCTAGAATCAGAGAAGAAGATTTTTAAAGTTTTCCTTCTTTGTTCCTATGTTCAAAACTTGTGACCCCCGGGGCGGGGCCAGTTTTGACCCCAGGCCGATCATATGAACCAACTTGGTAGAGGTCCACTAGAAGATGCTAGATGCCAAATATCACAGCTCCATGCCTTCCAGTTTCAAAGAAGAAGAATTTTAAAGTTTTCCTTCCTTGTTCCTTTGTTCGAACTTGTGACCCCTGGGGCAGGGCCAGTTTTGACCCCAGGGGCATCATATGAATAAACTTGGTCGAGGTCCACTAGGAGATGCTACATACCAACAAGAGGGCCATGATGGCCCTGGGTCGCTCACCTTAGTAGAGTGCCTTTAAGGTTTTTCTTTAATTTGACCATGTGACCTAGTTTTTGATTGCAGGTGACCCAATTTCAAACTCATATTTCATGAAGACAAACATTCTGACCAATTTTCAAGTCAATTGAGCAAAAAATGTGGCCTCGAGTGCCCTAAAGATATTTCTTTAATTTGACCTAGTGACCTAGATTATGACCCCAGGTGACCCAAATTTGAACTGGTCTTTGATTATATCAAAAGAAACATTTTAACCAATTTTCAAATCATATGAATAATAAATGTGGCCTCTAGAGTGCCCACTAGCTATTTCTTTAATTTGACCAAGTGACCTAGTTTATGACCCCAGTTGACCCAAATTCAGACTCATGTGAGATTTTACAAAGACAAACATTCTGACCAATTTTCAAGGCAATTAAGCAAAGAATGTGGCCTCTAGAGTGCCCACAAGGTATTTCTTTATTTGGATCTAGTGACCTAGTTTATGGTTCCAGGTGACCCAAATCCAAACTCATCTGGTATTTCACCAAGACAAACATTCTGGCCAAATTTCAGGTCATTTGAGCAATAAATGTGGCCTCCAGAGTGCAAACAAGGTATTTCTTTAATTTGACCCAGTGAACTAGTTTATGACCCAAGTTGACCCAAATTAATCTTACGTGAGACTTTATAAAGACAAACTTTCTAACTAATTTTCAAGGCAATTGAGCAAATAATGTGGCCTCAAGAGTGCCAACAAGGTATTTCTTTAATTTGACCTAGTGACCTAGTTTATGACCCAAGATGACTCAATTTTGAACTCAATGAACTTGTTGTGCTTAGATGGGCAAACAAACTTAGAAGAGAATCACTACATACCAAATATCAAAGCTCTACGCCTTCCAGTTTTAAAGAAGAATTTTAAAGTTTTCCTTCTTTGTTCCTATGTTCGAACTTATTACCCCCCAGGGCTGGGCCAGTTTTGACCCAGGGGCATCACATGAACAAACTTGGTAGAGGTCCACTAGGAAATGCTACATACCAAATATCAAAGCTCTACACCTTCCCATTTAAGAGAAAAAGAAATTTAAAGTTTTCCTTCTTTGTTCCTATCTTCGAACTTGTGACCCCCGGGGCGAGGCCAGTTTTGACCCAGGGGCATCATATGAACAAACTTGGTAGAGGTCCACTCTGAGATGCAACATACCAAATATCAAAGCGCCACACCTTTCGGTTTCAGAAAAGAAGAATTTTAAAGTTTTCCTTCTTTGTTCCTATGTTCGAACTTGTGACCCCAGGGGCTGGGCCAGTTTTGACCCAAGCAGCATCCTTGGAACAAACTTGGTAGAAGTCCACTAGGAGATGCTACATACCAAATATCAAAGCTCTATGCCTTCCCATTTAAGAGAAAAAAAAATTAAAGTTTTCCTTTTTTTGTTCCTATGTTTGAACTTGTGACCCCCGGGGCAGGGCCAGTTTTGACCCAAAGGGCATCATATGAACAAACTTAGTAGAGGTCTACTAGGCGATGCTACATACCAAATATCAAAGCTCTATGCCTTCTAGTTTTACAGAAGAAGATTTTTAAAGTTTTCCTTCTTTGTTCCTATGTTGGGGCCAGTTTTGACCCCAGGAGCATCATATGAACAAACCTGGTAGAGGTCCATTAGGAGATGCTACATGCCAAATATCAAAGCTCTACGCCTTCAAATTTCAGAGAAAAAGATTTTTAAAGTTTTCCTTCTTTGTTACTATGCTCAAACTTGTGACCCCCGGGGTGGGGCCAGTTTTGACCCCAGGGACATCATATGAACAAACTTGGTAGAGGTCCACTAGGCAATGCTACATACCAAATATCAAAGCTCTACGCCTTCCAGTTTCAGAGAAGATGATTTTTAAAGTTTCCCCTCTTTGTTCCAATGTTCGAACTTGTGACCCCCGGGGCAGGGCCAGTTTTGACCCCAAGGGCATCATATGAACAAACTTGGTAGAGGTCCACTAGGCAATGCTACATGCCAAATATCAAAGCTCTACGCCTTCCAGTTTCAGAGAAGATGATTTTTAAAGTTTCCCCTCTTTGTTCCTATGTTCAAACTTGTGACCCCCGGGGCAGGGCCAGTTTTGACCCCAAGGGCATCATATTAACAAACTTGGTAGAGGTCCACTAGGAGATGCTTCATGCCAAATATCAACGCTCTATGTCTTCTAGTTTTACAGAAGAAGATTTTTAAAGTTTTCCTTCTTTGTTCCTATGTTGGAAATTGTGACCCCCGGGGCGGGGCCAGTTTTGACCCCAGGGGCATCATATGAACAAACTTGGTAGAGGTCCACTAGGAGATGCTTCATGCCAAATATCAAAGCTCTACATCTTCAAGTTTCAGAGAAGAAGATTTTTAAAGTATTTCTTCTTTGTTACTATGCTCAAACTTGTGACCCCCGGGGTGGGGCCAGTTTTGACCCCAGGGGCATCATATGAACAAACTTGATAGAGGTCCACTAGGCAATGCTACATACCAAATATCAAAGCTCTATGCCTTCCAGTTTCAGAGAAGATAATTTTTAAAGTTTCCCCTCTTTGTTCCTATGTTCAAACTTGTGACCCCTGGGGCAGGGCCAGTTTTGACCCCAAGGGCATCATATGAACAAACTTGGTAGAGGTCCACTAGGAGATGCTTCATGCCAAATATCAACGCTCTATGTAGGGGTCCACTAGATGATGTTACATGCCGAATTTGGTGGCCCTACGCTATATGGTTAGGAACAAGGAGATTTTTGAAGTTTTCACCATATAAGGCCATAAAAAACTTATGACCTCCAAGGCGGGCCATTTTTGACTGCTGGGGTAAATTTTGAAAATTTGTGGTAGAGGTCTATTACATGTTGCCAAATTTCTACTTATGGTTTTGGACAAGACGATTTTTTAAGATTTTCAATATTTCTACAGTTTTGTTGCCATGGCAACCAGAGTTTTTATTGGAATCAAATTCTTTGAAGAGATTCTGAAGAGGGCCATGGCAGGATCATTTCTGTGAAGTTTTACAAAAATTGGGCAGTTTCAGAGAAGATGTTTGAAATTAAAGTTGACACACACACTGAGGGATGCATGCACAGATGGACGGATGCACACCAAAAATTGAAAAATGTAGCGAGATTGAGAAACTGCTTATAGTGGTAAATGAAAATTTATTGGTTAACCCTTTACCAAACAACAAAAATTTAGACTTGTCTACATTGAAAGCATTTGCAGATTACAAAATAAATGTGACTCAAAAATTACAATTTGTTTTTTGAAGGGTAGAAAACATTGTGGGAAAATGAAACAATGTTTTCCAGAGCCTTCTCTCTCTGGGTCGTTAAACTCATGACTGTGTGGCAAAGCATTAATACCGTACCCCCTCCTATTGCCAAGATGCAAAAATTTGTCTACAAGAGATAGTGAGTTGAATCTTAGTAAATGGAAGAGCAATGAATACCCACAGGCTAGGACAGCTTGGGATGTGCAGATGTCCAACAACTGCATTACAGCACATGGAAAAATATTAACATTGCAAGAGCATTTTGTCAAACTATGTTTTAGGAGGGAAACAGTGTGGTAATAATTGCAATACCACTTTTGTTTACTATGAATCGTGGGAATCATGGAAAAAAAAAAACAATGTATTTCAGGAACTGGTCACAAGCTTTCTGTGACAGTATCAAGTAGAATCATAATTCCATCACAAATCAGAGCTTAGTGCCAATTAACCTAACGGCATTATCATTCCAGTAATAACACCCTAATAAGAGTAGTTTCAATGTAGCCCTCATCTGCAATATCTCAGGAAGCAGACAGTGTGGATCAAAGATCAGATCGAAAGTTTTGTGCAGTATGATCTTGATATACACTGTCTACAAAAGCAACCTAAATTGGTTTCAGAGCTTAAGGGATAACAGGTAATGCTGGCTATGTGTAGTGATTTATTTCATCCAGAATAATAATTCTGTCTCATTAATCCTGAGATGACCCTTGCATAGCTCTAACATATATGTAACAGAATCAATATGTCCGTGAGAGCCCAGTCAGAGATCTCTCATCTATCAAGATGATGTTGCTTTTCTTTGCTGTCCATGGTCTCACTGATCTGGTCTATTAGACAACTGAAAATACATGTACACCTTCAAGGCAAACTTTGTGCTCCTGAAGCTGACCAGATCTGAAAATATTGTGGCAAATTGAGAAAATGCTTAAATAGACTAATTCCCATTTTACCACAGTGCTTTTACATGTATTCCTGTTGAAAACTTTCATTCATTTTGATAATCCATTATTTCAAAATGAAGTTTCCAAAGTTGTCTACTGCAGATTTGTTTTCTGAGGTAATCAGCGCACGGAATTTGTGTAACCCTTTACCACACAATCCAGAATTTTAAGGACCCTGAAGAAGAAGCCTTTTTAAAACATTGTAGGAACAGGAGAAAATGCTGGTAACCAGCACTTTTTCCTTTTCCAACAATATTTTCTACCCTATCAAAGACAGAAACCATCATTTGAGCTACATTTAATTTGTCGTCTGCAGATGCTTTCAATTTGGTCTAGTCCAAAATTTTGTCGTTTGGTAAAGAGGTAACAATATTTTTCTCAAATGTATTTTTTTGTCAGTATCAGCAACTCTTAATCTCACCTGTAAAAATAGAAAATGTGACCAAACTTTTCTACCTTAGTTCTTTTTTTGGAGCCTAGGAAACAAAAATTAGATTGATCCTGATTAATGATTAAGCCTTTACAAAACAATTCCATGTTTACAAGCATGAGGATGTAAGCTTTTGAAAAAATTGAAAGCCAGCATTTTCTCCTTTGACCAAAATGTTTTCTAAATACTGTTCTACGCACAAGCTTACATTGGGACTATTTAGTTTTTATGCCATAAATCATAGTACATATATCTGGTAAAATACTGATGATTACAACTAGATTTAGTTTTTTTTGGCTATCATATTATAAACTGGACATTTATATATTCATCGAAAAGAAGGCTTCAAGCAATTTTGGGTATTTAACCATCAGGATGGTCATTTTGCAATCAGTAACCTCGTCTATTTTTATTACATCATTACGACATCATCATACTGATTTGAATATGCATCCTCATAATAAAAGCCTGTTATTGATCGTGAGATATTTCCACTAATCCTCCTAAAACTCTGGCATGAAATCTACAGACACCTACAAGCTACCTAGCCTGTTAAGGAAATACCATTTAAAAAAAAAATTTCCTTACTTTTTTTTTGTTCGTAATACTGATGATCTGCCAACTATCAGCTTACTTAATTCAGTGAAATATCATTGGTTAACTTTGGTGAGATTATAAAAATCTGAATAGCTTCCTTGAAAAAAAAACAAAAAAAAAACGAAGTCTGTAACTTTACAAACTGAGCAATGGAACAGGGACTATTTATCATGTTAGAAATGTATTTATCCCTTGTTTTGCAATAACGGCTTTAATGTCAAAAACAGTTTAGAAAATTTGCAATGAAAATTAAAGCCAACTTTGCACATGAATGAAAACTGGCATTCTTTGGTAAGATTTTCTTAAAAATTTGCAGAGCAAAATTTGGTTAAATGCCCCTTTCAAGCTCTGGGCTGCCTTTCACTAAACTGCTTAAGCACGAAATTTGCATATGCAGTTTACTTAAGCAAGCATCAAGTCTGAAAACAAGTTTCACTAAACTGCAAAACTTTATGATTTAAGTAAATATTTGCATAATTTTATGCTCGCTCATAGCTTTAGGGTAAAGTTGGGATCATAATGTGTGTATATACAGTGTTCCCATGCCTTTTTCAGCATTTTCTTTTGGCACCCCCTGAGAGTGAGACTGGCAAAACCTTAAAACTAGGGATACACAGTAAAAACTGGGGGTGCAAGTGTTAAGTAATGTAGTGCCTGGTTTTACTTCACTCATCAAACCAAGAAAGATGTTCAGCCTGCTGGACTGAAACCTTTTCTCCTGACCTTTTTGAGGCGATTTCGCTGTATTTGTATCTTCATTGTCATCTGCAGCGTAAATGGCTTTGCTGTGGCCAGTGTCTTCCACAGTTATGTAACTTTCGACTGGGATGATAATGTTTTATAGTTTAAAATTGACAGGCAAAATGACACCATTAAAACCTAGCCGCAAAGATTCGTATCTGTCTGTCTATAAATAATCCAGAGTGAGAACCGGACTCATATTCTCTAAATCTATTGTATTAACACAAAAGCAGGGTACCAGTATCTATTTTAAAACAAGAGGGCCATGATGGCCCTGTATCGCTCCTCTGGACCCGTGGGGCAGGGCCAATTTTGACCTTGGGGTTATAGTATGAAGAGTTCTTGTAAAGGTTTATTAGATAAAACTATATGCCAAATTTAGTAGCCCTAGACCATATGGTTTAGGGCTAGAAGACTTAAAGTTTCCACCATAGAAGCCTATGTAGAATTTGTGGCCTATTTTGACTCTGGGGCTATAATTTGAAGAGTTTTTTTTAGAAGTCCATTAGATGAAGCTACATGCAAAATTTAATAGCCCTAGACCATATGGTTTTAGGACAAGAAGATATTTTAAAAGTTTTCACTATAGAAACCTATGTAAAACTTGTGACCCTCCAGGGCAGGGCCAATTTTGACCATGGGGCTATAATGTGAATGGTTTTTGTAAAGGTCTATTAGGTGAAGCTACATGCCAAATTTGGTATCCCTAGTCCTTATGATTTCAGACAAGAAGAATTTTAAAAATTTTCAATATTTTTCACTCATGGGGCAGGGCCACTTTTGCCCCTGAAGCTATAATATGGAGGATTTTTGTTGAAATCCATTAGATGAAGCTACATGCTAAATTTGGTAGCTCTGGGCCATGTGGTTTAGAACAAGAAGATACTTAAAATTTTCACTATATAAACCTATGTAAAACTTGTGACCCCCGGGGCAGGGCCAATTTTGACTCCGGGGCTATAATTTGAACAGTTTTTGTCGGGGTCCATTAGATGAAGGTACATGTCAAATTTGGTAACCCTAGGCCTTATGGTTTTGGACAAGAAGATTTTTAAAACTTTCCAATATTTTTCAGTTTTGTTGCCATGGCAACCACAGTTTTGATAGAAATCAAATTCTTTGCAGAGTTTCTGAAGCGGGCCATGCCAGGATCATTTCTGTGGAGTTTCGTTAAAATCCGGTAAGTATTTCCAGAGAAGATGTTTGAAATAAAAGTTAGCACATGTACACACGGACCGACAGACAGACAGACGCACAACGGACACAAGGCCATAACATCAGGGCTTTAGTTAGAACCACAAACCTGGGTTTTGACGCACAAAAATCTCCAAATACCCTTTTTTGACACACAGAAAATTCTGATCAAGGGGTCATTTTGACCCCCCGAAAATCTTCAGAGATGCATCAAAAACTTTATATAACAACAATCATATCAAAAGATAATCATTTTAAAGGCGTGAAAATCACCAGAATGGTGTTAAACATCAATTAAACTGCTGCATATAATCAGCAAAGTGTGACCGGAAGGTGTTAATTGACTTGTTACCTATGATACGCATAGGTTGACAGCTGGCACTAACCTTGTTAAAAGTGATAGACAGGGCAATAAATTCTATTTTGGTGTATCCTTTTGAAGTTTAGTACTGATGTATGGATATTGTAAAACATCTTCACTCGCCGATGTCCACAATTTGGCTGAACATTTGTACCCAATAATGATTGTACTTTTATTAATTTTATTAAAAATATTAAGTTAATGAAAGTAACCTATGAAACTTATATCTGCATCTTATTTCACACAAAAAGATACCTTAAACTGTCCTTATGAGTAAAAATAACTTGAATTATTCAGGCCCAAGAAAATTATAATACTTTACATATTTCTGGATGGTACTAGAAATTGGATAAATAAATCTTATCTTTATTTCAGTAAAGTTTTAAAAAGGAATTCTCAGTGAAATTTATTAACCATAATTTTCTTCTTGATTGCTTAGGTCGACAAGGTTTTAACCTTAGCCTCCTTGAACATATTGTGAGTGTGTGTGTGTGTGGGGGGGGGGGGGGCGGAAAGGGGCAGTCCTCTTTGAAATGTAAAATTTTACAAATCAATTGTTAATTTCATATCTTTTTTGCAATATTAATTTTAAGTCCAAAAACAACAACTATAGACTCTTAAATTTTCCATTCTGACTCTTGAATATTTTGGTTTGACTCTTGAAAAATTAGATTTGACCCCTAAAATTTTAGGGTCAAGGGGTCATTGACTCCTGATTGTCAGAGGCTAGCTAAAGCCCTGAACATAAGCCCACTGGCCTTTGGCCAGTGCAGCTGAAAAACCTGAGATTCCACAATACTCATTTGGAAGTGCGAGAGAAAAATAGAGGAATTGGCACCGAAATAAAATACAAAGGTGTTTTTGCAAGCATAATTTCCTGTATGTGCACTGTATGTACAAATTTTGACTTCTTTTAAAGTTTTTACATGTTTTAATCAACTTGTACATGATTCATGTACATATATAAATGAATGAGAATACTGATATCCAATCCCAAGTAATTTGCACAAACCTACACACTTTATTGAAAAGCAGCCCAGGAAGCCAGATTTTGTTTTTGCAGGTTTTAACTCTTAGGCTGCTATAGGCGCGACTCACTGACCTTTTGCGGACAATGATGATCAATTATCAGACTGCACAGAACATGCAGTCTGATCTTGGATCTACCCTGTCCAATAAGGAGATATTTTTTCTCAAAATAAATAAATAAATAAGTAAGTAAGTTTGAAATAGCATTATTCTGCTGTTTACTATCGACGTCAAGCCTTGAAAGATTAATTTAACTTCTTTAACAGGATAAGGGTTAGTCCTATTTATAAGCCCCTACGTACGTTATTTTTCATTCTGACATTCATCGTGTACGTAGGGTCTTATCGGCTCCTTCATAGTTTCCTTTAGCAAACTCCGACATCGAATTTTGTCGCTGTTTGAACAGCAAATTTAGATACTTTCAAGTGAACTCGTTCAATAAAATATACATCAGAAGTAAGATAAATGAATAATTTCTCGATTGAAAAAGGATATTTGTCCAAAACTTGCCTATTTATGAGCTAAATCCATCCCGATTCAACACCACTCTGTTTTGTTATGAATTGCTGTGGAAGAGATATGATTGTTCCAAATGAACCGTCATGTGCGGGTCAATGCAACTTACAGAATGGTATTATGTCTTTTTTTAAAACGAAATTTTGTTCGCTTCGGTCTTGTTTGATAATTGGAACAGATTTCGTTTATAAACTTAAAGTCAATTCTTACTTGTTATGCAACCGTCTGCATGACTGAAAAACATGGCGGCGACTCTGTCGGCAATCCCGCTTGTGAGTGATTTTATTGAATTCTGAATGAATTTGCCCATTATTTATCAAGACAGCGGCTGAATATTTTCAAAAAAAGTTCATCCTACAGGTAAATGAAGTTCTCTTTTGTTATAATGGTTTTAGACAGATCAGATTTGCTACATAGAACTGAATGGGACCCGTTTAGACGTTACATGCAATAAGAAAAATCAAATGTGAAATGTCCGATGATAAATGTTGAAAGGTAAATAAGCATGTATACGTCTAAATATTTGGACTAGATAAGGGTAAGTTACGAAGTGCCGAATTTTCAGGAATTTCTGGAGACATTGTGCTAGGTTTATGAACGTCTTCCTTTCAAAGTTTTTTTTTTTTTGTAAAACGCTATTACTACGTGGTACATAAATTTACTGGAATATTACCTTACCCGTTTTGCTTCAAATACAGAATTCCCTTGAAATGTGTAATTTGATTACACACACTTGGCCACAGGTTAACTTCCTTTCACCATTTTGACAGATAATTTCTGTTCTCGCTGCAAAGTCATGTGACTGAAATGAGATAAGTTCATTTCCAACTCGAGAATTTGCGAGATTTCAAATATACCAGCAAAATGGAGGACGTCAAGAAAGTTTTTCAGGTAAACAAATGAATTACTGTTGTGGCTTATGTCAGACATAACAATCAAACAACGAACGTTATATGTTAACGATGAATTGAGTAAATTGTGAATTTTGAAACTGACACTGTTGATTTTTATTTGTTAAGTAATCGTGCAGCATTAAATCGTCGTTGGATAACCTTATTTGCTTTGACTAGCCTAGGAGACGTACTGTACAGTCGTACACAAAAGTAAACTTTCAAGAAGAAAAGACCATAGACATATTTTCAGAAAATTCTCAAGTAATACATGTTATTTATGCAGTCGATTTACTATGAAACCATAACTAAGTAAACATTTTGTTTATGTAATTAGAGGTCATAAAATAGAATGTTACATTTGCTTTCAAACAAATAAAAGTGACCTTTAAACCCCAGAAACAGTTATTTAATCTTTGGCCCCTTACAACGCAACAAAATTTAAGACTTGCACAGCTTGACACCATATGCAGACCACTATTTCATTGTGACTGAAGTGGTTAGATTGCTTTACAGGCTTGAAAGAATAGAGTGGGTTAAGGAGAAAATTCTAGTTACCAGTATTTTTTCCTTTTCCAACAATGTTTAAAGAAAAAAGCCTTTTTGTGTAGGGCCTAATAATATTTAGTTAGATGTTTTTGTGAATTAATTTGCAATTCTAAGTAAACTGAAAAATCTTAATATTATATCCAATACTGCAGTTTCAAAGATCTCTTTTTACAGAAAAATATCACCATTTTGGTAGTGTAGTCCTATGATCACACTGAATGTTTAATGCAGTCTGATCGTGATCTATCTTGTGGTACCCCAAAGCAGTGTTAAGGTTATTTTTTGTCAAAAATTTGAGTAACACAGTCTGTAGAATACAGAACTTGAAACCAGGACATATCTGGTTAGAATCCCCAGTTTTGCCTATTTTTTGCTGAGGACTGACAATTATCATTGCAACAGGATTCATTCTTGTTTTACCGCTAATCATTTTTTCAATGATTTTCGATCATTTTTTTCAATTTTCGATAGGTGGGGAAAAAAGCCAGTGGCTTGGGAAGAATGTTGTACGAAGCACTGCTTAAAGAAAGAAAAGTCCGGCAAAGCAATGATTGGTACTCTGGCAGCTGCAATATAACTGAAATAATCTTGAAAATAGTGTGAAATAATCTTGAAAATAGTGTGAAACACTATATAAACAGACTAAAATCGTGTTCATGTCTGCCTTTATAGAACTTAACATGACCAGAATGCATGTTTTGTGTATTCTCGTCTGCATCAACACCTAACATGTTGTTCAGTAATTTTAAAAGGGTTTAAAAGTAACCTTTGATACTACTTTTGATTGTAAATGATAGAGAATGGTATTCACACCTTACCTATTATTGAAATTTGCAGCACATGATTCTGATAACATTGTAAAACACGGTTAATTAGCATTGATATTGGTGGAAACAGTTACTTGGTACAGCAGTGTTTCTGCCAGCTTCAAATTTTTGAGGGTCATTTTTTGACCCTATTCCTAGTTAAATGTAATTTTATTTAAATCATACTATTTAAAAGTATAGAAATTAATGTGATAATTTGTTATTATACAGTAGGTCAGGATGTTAGCAACTGGCAGGAAAATGAAATTTTGATCCTAGGTCAAAAGTTCGTAAATTGCCAGGTCACTCTATCTTTTATTTACTATTTACCTGGTTTTAAAATTCAGTTTCCAGCCAGCAAGTTATACTTGGACCCACCATACAATAACAGAATGTTATCTACAGAATATTTTCCATACCTTTAAATGGTATGATTTAAAATTAAATGCATTTAACATCCCCATTGTAAACTTTACTTTTGGCCCATTTTGTGACTTGAAGTTACTCTTAGTAGATCTATCTCTAAAAGGTTAAGTATTTGCTCCACACAACCTTTACAGTTTGAGAATAAAATTTACCTTTTACAAACCAGTTATAATGAGCTATGCTGTGTGAAAAGAGAGTTTAATGCATCTACAAAAAGTATCAACTCAGGTCAGCCTGCGCAGTCACCACAGGCTGACCTGAGCCCAGACTTTCTGCTATTGGTCAATTTTCTGCATGTCAAAGGACATTCTATCTCCATGATTCAGACAGTTGTTACACAAAATGAATTTTATGGATCCATAGCTATGTGATTACCTGCTTGGTATAAGGCATCACTGAGATGCATTAAGCCCTCTTTTGCTGGAGCATAGGTCAGATATTTTTACAGTCTTCAAGGAAAAGGCTTTTGAAAACATTGTGGGTGTAGGAGGAAATGCTAGAAACTGTCATTTGTTCCTTTTTCCAGAATATTTACTCCCCTTTCAAGGCAAATCCCTTCATGTGAGATCATGTAATCTGTTGTCTGGAAATGCTTTCAATTCAGACAAGTCTGAAGTTTTCTCATTCAGGAAAGAAAGAAGTTGCTAGACTGAAAATTTAGTTTCACTGTGACAGTCTTTATTGGTTTTTATGTAGGATACCATAACAAAGATTGTACCATACGCAGATGATTTCAGACAGAAAGTCAACAGTCACTGTGATGGTCTAGAGGCATGGCAGATAATAGCGTATACCTTTGGCATAACTCTTATACTTATAGCTGTATACAACTACATTTTTGATGAGGAGAAAAGTAAGTTTATTCTTAAAATTTCTAGGATTGAATTTTTATTTACCTCTAGACATATACTTTTTTTCTTTGAAATTGAATTTGAAAGACATGTTTTGTGATGCTTTATGATGTAATTGAAGTTCAAGTCTTGTCTTTATGCTCTGAATAATAGGTTCAGGTATATTGTTACATCTAGTTTAGACATGCTCTAGAAAAAGAGAGCTTCATGCATCTCCATGGAATCAAGCGAGTCATCATATAATTATGGATCCATAAAATCCATTTGTCTCACAACCAACTGATGCATGAGGTACACTGGTCCTCAATGCAGAAAATTTTAAAAAAAGCAAAAAGTTCCTGTCCAGGTCAGCCTGCATGGACTGTGCAGGCTGGCAGGAGTCAGTGCTACTTGGAGTTGCATTAAGCCCCCTTTCAACAGAGCATGGCTCATTTCTTTTTTGATGGATATTTACTCACATATGGTTTGTGGAGAAAATACTAATGTTTTCATTGTAATATTTCAGTGAAGTTTAGTATTTGTGTAGGTACCTTTTTTTATTTTAACCTAATAAAGTTTTATCAGCAGTTATGTCATACACCTGCTAATATTGAAAAAAATTATTTCTTTTATTGTCTTTAGGTCTGAAGTCTAGAGTAATGAAAGCATTTTTCAAATTTGTGAAAGGACTGCCAATTATAAGAACTCAGATTGCTAAAGAAATTGAAAAGAATGCAAAAGGTATAGAAGAAGGCTTTCAGAAAGGTATTGGCAAACTAGCATACGTAAAGAAGTTGCCACCAAAAGGACTTTCAAAGGTAAGTTTGAAAGAACTTCAATTCATATTTTTGTGAGTACATGTTGATTAGTAAAACATATCCACGGGCTGTATTCACTATAAGCTATAAATATTGTTTTAGTGCTTAACTCCAAGACTACTGTAACTGTTTGATTGGCTGAGGTATCCTTTTGCAGTCAATAAGATTGCTTGTAATCAAGAATGAAGTAGAAACATTTGTGAATACTGTCCAAGAACTTTGATACCAATTAAAACTCATGAAAACTAGAGAGAACATTTGTCTTGAAATATCTCAGACAAGTTCAAATTGGGACTTGTCAGGTCAAAAAGTAGGTCACTGGGACATATCCTAGAAAAACCTTGTGTGCACTGTAGAGGCAACTTTTACAGTCCAGTTTTCATGAAAGTTGATCAGTGTGCCTGTCTGTCATGATGGTAGCTGGGACAAGCTAGAAATTAGGTCATCTAGGATCAAAATGTAGGTCACTGGGACAAATCTTACAAAGATCTTGTGTGCTACCTAGAGGCCTAATTTTTAGTATGATACTCAGGAAACTTGATCAGAATGTTTTTCTTGATGAGATCTTGGACAAGTTCAAAATTGGGTCACATAGGGTCCAAAAGTAGGTCATTTGGACAAATCTTAGAAAGACCTTGTGTGCCCTCTTGATGCCACATTTTCAGTTTGATACTCATGAAAGTTTGTCAGTACATTTGTCTTATTAATATCTTGGACAAGAGTGAAAGTGGTTCACATATGGTCTAAAAGTAGGTAATTGGGACAAATCTTAGAAAAAACTTGTGTGCACTCTAGAGGCCACATTTTCAGTCAGATAGTCATGTAAATTCTTCAGAATGTTTGACTAGATGGTATCTTTGGCAGTTTTGATACTGGGTCACATAGGGTCAAAAAGTAGGTATCTGGGATAAATCTTATATAAACTTTGTGTGTACTCTAGAGACCATATTTTCAGTCTGATACTCATGAAAATTGGGTCAAAACACTAAACATGAAATTTAGAAGGAGTGAAATGATAAGTTTTAGATTGTTGAATATTATTGAAGTCATTGGTCTACTCTGCTTTTCTTTGTAACTCAACTCATGTTGCTGTGTTTTCTTTTACAGGATGAATTAATGAAAGAAGTTGAGAGATACAATGCATTAGGTAAGAAAAAAATACAAAGTGATGTTAAGCCCCAATAGAGTGATGATAACTCGTTACCAAATTGAAAGATGGTCAGACAAATTGGTTGTTGCTCAAATGATCAAATTTGTCTTTGAAATTTTCGAAGATGCTTAAGACAATTTTGTCATGAATGTCAGTTGTCATGATTCAAAGTGATAAATTTTTATCAGTTTTTCTGCTTACAAAGTAAATGTGGCTCACATGGTAGAACTTGCTTTAGAAAAGGTTGGCAACATTTTTGAAAAAGGGAGAAAATGCTGGTTTTCAGCATTTTCTACTCTTCCAACAATGTTTTCAGGGTCATTGAAATAAGGAAGAAAGCTGTGAACATTGAAACAAATGTTTACTGTAATTAGTGCAAACCATCGCATAAAGATTTGAGTGCTAAACTGGTTAAATGGAAATTTTCAGTGACATTTAAAAAGGAATCAGAGAAAGTTCAGAAGGCTAAATTTTTTTATTGTTTAGGGCAATCTGTTCAGGATATAACACATGATGTCAGACAGTACAGATCCAAGATCAGACTGTTGGCTGTTCTGTGGAGTCTGATTTTGATTTACACTGTCTGCTAATGTTATGTTCAGCTCTCTGAGGGTAAAATGTGTTTTCAGTGAATATAGACTGGTCTAAAGGCATAGTTTCTGGAGCTGTTTACAATGGTGGGGATGATCTGACAGAAACACTAGCAGAAGTAAGCATTAGTATCTATTCTGATTTTTTATTGAGCCAGAGTATTTTGATGGAAGCAGCCATTTTTTGCTGATGAAAGATGATAGGCTTATAACTGAATCTTTCACAAACAGCTTTTGAAACAGTGTAAAAATAAGAAGGAATTACTTGTAAAAGGTAATTGTTCCTTTTCTCTTTACATTTGTTTTCTTTGAATGTTTGCCTGGAGTGGAATTTTCAATAGTCTGTGGTAAGTCTGAATATAGCCTGTACTGTAGTGGATTTGCTGCCTGCAAATGCTTCCAATCACAGAAAGTCTTAAATTTTGTCATCAGTTTTGTTACATCTGAAATGATGTGATTTTTCTTTCAAAAGGTAGAAAACATTGTAGAGGAGAAAATGCCACTTACTAGTGTCAGCACCTTTTCTCCCAAATTTTTCTGCAGCCTTCTTTCTGTGGGTCATTTAATCACAGACTTGTTTGGTAAAGGGTTAATTCATTATTCATGTCAATAAATTATACATAAAGATCCTTTCTCAAAAACAGAGTCTGTGTTATATAACTGAGTCATGCTTTGGCAAAAGGGGGTGTAATGCATCTGCGTGATGCATTATACCAAGCATGTCATTACATAATTATGGATCACTAAAATCTGTTTTGTATAAATGACCAACAGAACCAAGAGATAGAATGGTCCTTTGACATGCAGGAAATGTACGAATAGCAAAAGGTTTCGACCCATGTTAGCCTGCGCAGAGTATGTAGGCTGACCTGGGTTGATACTTTTTGTAGATGCATTAAGCCCCCTTTTCATGGAGTATGGCTTAGTTTTAATTTTAGATGATTTCCTTTGAAAGTCATAATTAACTGAACTCTTGACAGTTAAGGGTCACTAGTTTGACTGCCTGCTTGGTCAAATTCTCTCCAAGGATGGGTGAGAGTGATAGGGACAGGATTAATTTATCACATTTCTCTCTCATCACTGAATATTATTGCCATGATGTTTATGTGGGACAGCAGCCAGTGACTTTGAAAGAATGTCTTGCAAAATACTAGAGACAGAAATTCCAGGAACTTACAGATCAGTGTGCTGCCTAATGTGATGTACCTGAAATACTTTTAAATAGTTGTTTTGAAATTCCTGTAGGTGTATAAAAAGTTTGCCTGGACTAATCCATTACATCCAGACTTATTTCCGGACATTCGTAAAATGGAGGCAGAAGTGGTCAGGATGTGCTGTAGTATGTTTAATGGAGGATCAGAAACTTGTGGCACAGTAAGTCAACACTTGCTGTATGTTTGATTGATACTTGTATGTCTATCTTGTCTCTTTAACTTTCTTACCAGACAACAAGCCTTATTTCCATTTTTCTTTTCAGTAAATTTCAGATTTACATAACCCAACCTAATTGTTTGAGAGTCAAATAATTTAAACAGATGTATCAGTGAAGAAACCTAAATATTGCAGTTTCAAGGCTGTTTAATTCATATCTATAGAGACAGATCTAAGATCAAACTGCATGTTTTGTACAGACTAATTTTGATCTTTCCTTTCTGCAAGCGCAACTCACGTTGCACCAAGCAGGCTTTGAGTTAGCTTACCACAATGCAAATCTGTTGTTTATTGACACTAAAAGTCAGAAAACATTGTGCAAACAATATCCAAGTGAAGGAAGATGAATTTTGGCAGCGCTCTGGGAAAAGGGGATTAACCCTTTACCACACAATCCCGACTTTTACTGACCCTGAGGAAGAACCCTTTTGAAAACATTGTGGGAAAAGGAGAAAATGCTGGTAACCAGCATTTTCTTCCTTTCCCACAATGTTTTCTACCTTATCAAAGACAGTTTACATCATTTGATTCATACAGGGTGTTTCATAATATGTGATACACTTTCAAATAATTATTGCTTCACTGATACTATAGTTATAAACACAATGCTTGTACTATAATAAACTAGACACTTCACCATTTTATATGCAACATAAATTACCGGAAGACGTTGACGTCATGACATCATATATGACGTCATTATTAACTGTTATTTTCAAGATGGCGTTGTCCATGGAAAAGAGTCAGGATATCATAAAATTGTACTATGAACACTGTTCTATCATAGCTGTAACCAGAAGAAAAGGGCAACTGTACCCTGTCAATAATAAGGTGACCAGGCTACAAGTAAGCAGAGTAGTAAAAAGGTTTGAGCAGCATGGAAGTGTACTGGACCAGAGAAACAATAACCAGGGTCGCCCTAGGACGAGCAGGAGTGACGATAATGTTGCAGAGGTGAAGCAGGTGATTAGTGAAACACCACAGAGGTCAGTAAGAAGGGTTCTTTCTGATGTTACAAATCTCTCCAGTGTGACAAGTGTGTACTGGGCTTTAAGGTTCGATCTAAAACTAACACCCTATACAATACCATTGCTCCAACATCTGAAAGACAGTGATGTCAACCAACGTCTTGACTTTTCCATTTGGATGACAGACAATGCTGAGGTTCTTGAAAACATATGGTTCAGTGATGAGTCTCACTTCTTCTTGGATCAACAGTTAAACAAACAGAACTGTTGCCACTGGTCAGATGTCAGACCAGGCATTTTTGCAGAGAAACCATGTCATGCTGAGAAAGTAACGGTATGGGCAGCCATTAGCTCTACAAGAATAATTGGGCCATTTTTTTTCCAAGATCAAGACGGAAACACCGAGACCATCAACAGTGAACGCAATTTGTCTCTTCTGAAATACAAGTTCCTGCCTGCACTCCGTCGGAAAGGGATGGATATGCCACAAACATGGTTCTAACAAGACGGTGCCGCTCCACACACCACACAGAGAGTTCTTGAATGGCTTAGAAAAACATTTGACACACGATTCATCTCTCTGAAAACGGAACACCCTTGGCCACCCCACTCTCTGGATCTCAGTCCTTTGGATTTCTTTCTTTAGGGTCATCTCAAGGACAGAGTTTACAAAGTGCAGCCGAAATCAACAGAGGAACTTAAACTGTCCATCAGACGTGAAATCAGAAAGATAACCAGTGACATGTGCAATAATGTGATGATAAATTTCATGAAACGTGTGGAGATGGTGCGACATCATAATGGATGTCATTTTGAGTACATGGTGTAAACGGACCCTGTTTTCAAACGTTGTTTAAATATTTTATAGGTAAGTGTAATGGGTAAAACTACACTTGTAAAATTGGACAGCATTTCCCTTTAATATGGTACATTTTTCACTGTTACGGACATTCTAACATAAAAGAGACATTTGGTTTAAAGTGTATCACATATTATGAAACACCCTGTATTTCAGTTGTCATCTGCAAATGCTTTCAATTTTGACCAGTCTACATTTTTGTCGTTTAGTAAAGAGTTAAACCCTTCACCACACAATCCCGACTGTTGACACCTTGAGGGAGAAACATTTTGAAATCTTTATGGGAAAAGTAGAAAATACTCGTAACCAGCATTTTGTCTTTTTTCCCATGATATTTCCACCCATTGCATGACAGATGATACCTGTTAGGGAGCATTTGTCGTCTGCAAATGCTTTCGATTTGGACAGGGCTAAAACTTAGTCATCCGGGACAGGCTTAGTGCATCTTCATGATCTATAATACTTAGCAAGTCACTATACATTTACAGATTTATATCCTCCATTTTTGTCTAACAACCAACTGAATTATGAGGTAGACTGGTCCTTTGGTATGCAGAATATTGATCATTAGCAAAATGTTTTGACCCAGGTCAGCCTACATGGACTGCGCAGGCTGACCTGGGTTGATACTTTTTGCAGATGCATGTAACCCCATTTTCACAGAGCATGGCTCAGTTATTTGATGAATTTGGTATAATTTCCTAATTTCACTATTATTAATTTGTTTTATGCTTATGAAGGTTACATCGGGAGGAACAGAAAGTATTCTACTTGCTTGTTTGGCATATAGGAATTTGGCTAGGGAGAGAGGAATCAGATTTCCTGAGATGTAAGTAATTGTCTCTAGCATTATTTTAGATGGCTTTATCACACTACACTGAGCAGTGATTGTGAGATGAAGTTTAGAAGGTTTACAGCATGTTCTGTTTTCTTCAGCTTTTTTAAAGTAAAATTATAATTTTAAAATCCAAAATCACTTGTCTGATTTGCTGAGATGTTCTGTTAACCCTTTACCACACAACAAAATTTTAGACCCAACCAAATTGAAAGCATTTACAGACGACAATTTCAGTGTGGCTCAAACGATGCAATTTTTCTTTGATAGGGAAGAAAACATTGTGTAAAAAGGAGAAAATGCTGGTTACCTGCATTTTATCCTTTTTCCACAAAAGTTGGCATTGTGTGGTAAAGGGTTAAACAACAGTTACTACTTATGGAATTAAGAATTTAGACCAAGAATTAGAAGTTATTGGTGAGGACAACCCCAGATTTTGAAACAAGGACCTCTTTTGCCAGTCCACACAAAACCCTTTTCACTCTTTTTGATGCTTCAATACCATTCCTTTCAAGGTTCGTGTACTTTGTCCAAAATAACATTTTTGGTAAGATTGTATCATATAATTAAGAAATAATCTTCTTTCTATCATGGTTTATTGTTCAATAAACCATGGTTGTGAGTTAAGAGGCACAATAAATAAAATCCACGAGGGAGATAGCGCTCTTGGATTATTTATTGTGATTAGCCCTCATGGATAACTTATTGTGCCTCATAACTCACAACTGTGGTTTGTTGAATGATACGCCACGATAGAAAAAAGATTATTGAGATTCTAACATGAACAACTCTTGACAAAAGGAAAACAAGTTCATTCTTAGTATACAAAAGTGGATGCGGATTAATTTTTGCTTTACATAGAATATAGAAAGACAATGATTTAACCACGCTTCCATTTGCACTGTGTTTATAGTGCTAATTCACATGTCATGTCAGAATATCGAACTTGAAAACCATCATTTGAGCCACATTTAATATGCTAAGACTTTTAGAAACATTGTTACAAAAGAGAATGTGCTGAAACCTAGTTATTCTTCACTTTCATACTGCTTTTTTTTTCTGATCCTTACAAAAAGTTTCAGTCTTTACAATAATACATGACACCCCTACAGAGGTATTCCTCTGTCTTAAACTAGGCCAAATTTGCCAATGCTTATACATGTCTTCTTGTATAAATATCTTAATTGCTGTTGATTATTCATACATGCAGGGCTTGAAATTAACTTTTTATGCCATTGGCAAATAAAAAAAAAAGATAAATTTTATAACTTACAAAATGTTAGATGGTACGTGCAAACTTAGAAATGAGGACTTTTTTGCAGAATCAGAATTGTCATCCTCTAAGGCACTTCTGGTACTTTCAGAACATGATTGTTTAGATGTAGAATTCTCAGATACTCAGGTATATTGTCTGATTCTGCGGTTCATTTCTAAAGGTTTCCTTTTCCCAAGATAATCAAGTACCTTTCCATATTTGCCGACAAGTTATGAAACAGATGTAAGCGTTTTGCGATGTTGCCAACAAACTGTGCACCGTTACTTTTTGATTATACATAAAAAATAGAACTGAAAGTCGGCTTTTTCTGTTTCACTGATTTTGACACAGTTGCAAAATATTTCCAGGCATACTTGTTTTCAACTTGCATTTTTCGATTTTAATTCTGTTTTTGAAAGTTAGCGGGTGCTAATTTCAACCTCTTACATATATTTTACAAGGACTTTTTGCAAAGTCTTCTGCATCAAATTTCAGGATGCCAGAAGCCAGTAGAGAAGCCTTTTGGTCAGAGATGTTGTGTGTGAAGTTGTTTATAATGGTCGATACTTGATCTCCTTTCCCTGAACTAAAGCATACATTTTCATAGAAATGATACTATCGTACAGTAACAACTTGCAATTGATTGTACACTGTATTATTCACCTATAAAATGCTGAGTCATTCATTTTTCAAGTTTTTAAAACTCCATTTGTTATTTCCTTTTTACCAGAATTGTACCAGTAACAGTGCATGCTGCCTTTGACAAGGTAGGAGAAAATATGCTATTATGTCAAAGTTTGGAACTCTGGCTTTTTGAACCTTTGTCCTTGTTGAACCTACCATAATTGGAGTATTTCATTAATTTACTCATTACCACCACTGCTGGTTACCAAATGCTGGTTACCAGCATTTTCTTTTTTCCCCACAAGGCTTTCAAAAGCCTTCTTTCTCAGAGAAGTTAAGACACAGACTTGTTTTGTAAAAAGATAACCAACATGGGGAAGCATGCGCCGAACAACATTTCTGTTAAAGATTGCACATGACAAATGTTGTTTAGATGGTAGAATTTGTCCTTTAAAGGGTAGAAACATTGTGGAAAAAAGGAGAAATGGAGAGGAAAAGGAGAAAACGCTGGTTACTAGCACTTTTCATTGTATCATTCAATTTCAGTATTAATTGGATAAGGGTTAAATCTTTACCTAATGACAATATTTCAGACTTGTCAAAAGTGGAAGCATTTGCAGACAACATTTGAAAGAAGAAAACTTTGTGGAAAAAGGAGAAAATACTAGTAACTAGCATTTTCTCCTTTTTCCACCATGCTTTCAAAGGGGGTGTTTTACCTTTATAACTAGTTTTTATCTATGCATCAGTGGTCCCTTGGATGATTGTTTTTCAGGCCTGGATACAGAAAATTTTTATGAGGATGGAGCCCTGCCTCTTTGCCTTTTTTTGTGATATGGCAAGAAAACTCTTTTTTCAGTATCTTAAATTCTGCACAGTAATGTTGCATTAGGTACTAAACATTATTTTCTTGGTTTATTTTAGGCTGCAGATTTCTTCCATATGAAAATAACACATATTCCAGTAGATCCAGTGACTTGTAAGGTTGATGTGAGAAAGATGAAGAATGCCATTAACAAGAGCACTTGCCTGGTATGCAGATAATTACATTTATCACAGATTGCCTTCTCTATCAGTGTATTAAACCCATGTCTTATTTTTGACAAAAGACTAGTGTATCATCCTTTTCTGGGTACGCATTCTGATTAATTTTTAGTCATGAGTGTGTGAAACTGACGAAACAAACCACAGCACATGCTGAAATTTTTACTTCTTTGCCATTTCATGGGACTTTGACATCATTGTTGCTAGGACATACACACATGGAAAGTTTTGTGCTTTTCATGTTAAAAAACAAGAAAATATGCAGCAAAGTTACTTAAGATCAACAAAATTGAAGAAATATTTCAATTTTACTCCTTCTATAGACTGTTTCAATTTCTACTTTTGATGTAAATGTCACAGAACTATCTCCTGGTATATGTACACATTTTAAACAAATATTCACATTTAAACATGAATCTGTGGACAGTATAAAGGCTAAAGGTGATGTTTCAGGATAATTATATGTCTATCATATTATGTGTTGAACAGAACCTCACATTTGTGTTTATGTATTAATATTTTTATCAAACTTGTTTATGAAGTGTGCAAAAAATGCATCAAAAATGCATTACTTGCACTCTGGAAAAAGCGCTGTGTTTCAAGGATGCTCTCGACTAGTATTATGACATAGTTGGAAAAGGAGAAATATATTGGAAAAGGAGAAATATCTTGTAATTGGGAATTTTTCCACTCTTACACAAGCGTTCACTTGTAATTAATCCTTTACTGCACGACAAAATTTTAGACCTGTCCAAATTGAAGGCATTTGCAGATGCACAATTTCAATGTGGCTCAAATGATGAGATTTCTTTCAATAGGGAAGGAAACTTGGTGGGATAAGGGAAAAATGCTGGTTCCCAGCATTTTCTCCTTTTCCTGCAATGTTTTCAAAAGGCTTCTTCCTCAGGGTCATTGAAAGTTGGCATTGTGTGGTGATAGGTTAATACATCAAACCTTAATTGATTTGTTTCAGGGGGTAATGAGTTAGTTGATGCTCTTTTTACTCTCTTTTGTGCTTTGTACTAGCCTGTGTAAAAGAAAGCAAATATGGTATTGGTATTGGTGTATTTTTATGCCATTGATTTGCACTCTTTGTAGCTCACCTGAGCACAAAGTTTTCATGGTGAGCTATTGTGATTGTGCTCTGTCAGGCGTCCGTTGTCCGTCATGTGTCGTCCGTCGTCAACTTTTTACCTTGTGTACGCTCTAGAAGCCACATTTTCAGTTCGATCCTCATAAAACTTGGTCAGAATGTTTGTCTTGATAAAATCTCGGACAAGTTCAAAATTGGATCATGTGGGGTCAAAAACTAGGTCACCAGGTCAAATCCTAAGAAAAACCTTGTATGCGCTCTAGAGACCACATTTTCAGTCAGATACTTGTGATACTTGGGTAGAATGCTTGTCTTGATAGAATCTCGAATGAGTTTGAAATTGGGTCATGTTGGGTCAAAAACCAAGGTCACTAGGTAAAATTTCAGAAAAACCTTGTGTGCACTCTAGAGGCCACATTTTTAGTCAGATACTTATGAACTTTGGTCAGAATGTTTTTCTTGATAAAATCTCGGACGAGTTTGAAATTTAGTCATGTGGGGTCAAAAACTAGGTCACTATGTCAAATCTTCAAAAAACCTTGTGTGCACTCCAGAGGCCACATTTTCAGTCCCATACTAATGAAACTTATTCAGAATCTTTGTCTTGATAATATCTTGGAAGGGTTTGAAACTGGGTCACCTCTGTTGAAAAACTAGGTCATCAGGTCAAATCGTAGAAAAACGTTGTGTGGGCTCTAGAGGACGCATTTTCAGTCCAGTTCTCATGAAACTTGGTCAGAATGTTTGTCTTGATAAAATCTCGGATGAGTTTGAAATTGGGTCATGTGGGGTCAAAAACTAGGTCACTAGGTCAAATCTTAGAAAAACCTTGTGTGCAATCCAGAGGCCACATTTCCAGTCCCATACTAATGAAACTTGGTCAGAATCTTTGTCTTGATGATATCTTGGAAGAGTTTGAAACTGGGTCACCTCAGTTCAAAAACAAGGTCCCCAGGTCAAATCTTAGAAAACCTTGTGTGTGCTCAAGAGGACACACATTTTCAGTCAGATACTCATGAAACTTGGTCAGGATGTTTGTGTTGATAAAATCTCAAATGAGTTTGAAATTGGGTCATGTGGGGTCAAAAACTAGGTCACTAGGTCAAATTAAAGAAATACCTTGTGGGCACTCTAGAGGCCACATTTTTTGCTCAGTTGACTTGAAAATTGTTCAGAATGTTTGTGTTGATCAAATATCAGATGAGTTTGAATTTGGGTCACCTGGGGTCATAAATTAGGTCACTAGGTCAACTTACAGAAATTCCTTGTGGGCGCTTTAGAAGCCACAATTCTTACTCAATTGATCTGAAAATTGATCAGCATGTTTGTCTTGATAAAATCTTAGATAAGTTCAAAATTGGGTCACATAAGAAATACCTTGTGGGCACTCTAGAGGCCACAATTCTAGCTAAATTGACCTGCAAATTGGTCTACATATTTGACTTGATGATATCTCGGATCAATTAGAAATTGGGTCACTAGGTCAAATTAAAGAAATGTATTATGGGCACTGTAGAGGCCACAATTTTTGCTCAACTGACCTGAAAATTTGTCGGCATGTTTGACTTGATGATATCTTGAATGGATTTGAAATTGGGTCACATAGGGTCATAATCTAGATCACTAGGTCAAAATACAGAAATACCTTGTGGGCACTCTAGAGGCAGCAATTCTTGCCCAATTCACCTGAACTTTGGTCAACAAGTTTGTTTTAATATCTCGGATGAGTTTGAAATATGGTCACATAGGGTCATAAACTAGGTCACTTGGTCAAATTGAAGAAATACATTTTGGACACTCCAGAGGCCAATTTTCAGCTGAATTGACCTGACAATTGGTCAGAATGTTTATCTTAATAATATCTGAGATGAGTTTTTAAATTGGGTCATTATGACCCTGGAGTGAAATTTTGCCTATTGACTCTGGTGAGCGATCCAGGGCCATCATGGCCCTCTTGTTTGAAAATTTAAAATTTTAACTCTTTACCACACAGTCTGGACTTTTAATGACCCTGAGAAAGAAGCCATTTGATAACATTTTGGGAAAAGGAGAAAAAAGCTGGTTACCAGCTTTTTCTCTTGTTTCCACAATGTTTTTGGTGACAGATTTCATCATTTCAGCCATACTATATTTGATCTGGTTTCTGCAAATGCTTTCAGTTTGGACCTGTATAAAATTTGTCATGTGGAAAAGAGTTAGGAAGAGGCACCACAGTAATGACCACAAAAATCTTTTTTTTAGTTTTTCTGTTTGTAAAAGATGTTTTACAAAAATCCTGCATATGTGTTGAAATAACATAACTCTTTACCAGACAACAAAATTTTAGACCAGTCCACAATTTCAGTGTGGCTCAAATGGTGAAATTTTTCTTTGATAAGATAGAAAACATTTTGGGAAAAGGAGAAAATGCTAGTTACCAGCAGTTTCTCCTTTTCCCACATTGTTTTCAAAAGGCTTCTTTCTCAGGGTCGTTAAAAGTCGGGATTGTATGGTAAAGTGTTAAGGTTTCTGGCATTTGATAGCAATGAATTTTTTTTTTACAGTTGGTTGGATCAGCTCCACAGTTTCCCCATGGTGCAATTGATGATTTAGAACAAATTGCAGCTGTAAGTATGCAAAACACAGTACTTCATACAAGATTTTGAATTCCTCAAAAATTGATAATATTTTCAGCCTTGGAATACCAAGGACATTTAAGGTTGTTTTGCTGACAGTGTAGATGAAGACTGGATTGAGCAGAACATGCAGTATGAATTAGAATCTACACTGTCTCATATTTTGTGAGTTGTCTAAAACACAAAGTGAGTGGCAATTCCATTTCCTCTTCAGCATTCTAAAAGGTAATAAAGCAATAAACAACTGCCAGTATTAACAGATACAAGTATAGGGTGTTTGGAAAGATTAGACAATTTATGAGCAACTGTATGCTCATCTGACTGAGACTAGGCTCCCATTTACAACTTGACACAAGTATTGCGTAAAGTGTAAACCTTAGATTAGCTGTACTACTTTTTATGGGTAAATGACTTTTAAATATCAAAAGAATGGTGATGCCTTATAAGTCTAATACATTAAAATTTAATACAACTCTGCAATTATAAATTATAGTTTTAGTTCAGCTTCTATGTTCCTTTTCACACTTTACCAAACAATCCTGACTTTTAACAACCCTCCGGAAGAAAGCCTTTGAATACATGGTGGGAAAGGAAAAATTGTTCGTAATCAGCATTTTCTCCTTCCTCCTCAATGTTTTTTACACTTCCTAAGAGAAATCCTATCATTTGATCCATATTTAGTTTGTGGTCTGGAAATGCTTTCAGTTTGGACAGGTTTAAAGTTTTACCTGGGTTTTTGCTGTTACCAGCTCACAGCTGTTGTAGATTTTATCATTATATTTTAGCTTGGCCGAAAGTACAACATTCCAGTTCATACAGATTGTTGTCTAGGTGGATTTCTTGTACCATTTATGGAGAAGGCAGGATTTCAAGTACCTGTTGTAGATTTTAGGCTACCTGGAGTTACTAGTATATCTGCAGATACTCATAAGGTACTTTTGCTATAATGTATTTGTTTTATTGACATAATTATGCAGACATGCTGAATTGTACTTAACCTGTGAATTTAATAATATCTTTTATAATATTTTCAAAAGCTCAACCTCTTACCAAAAGATTATCTGTTTTAACAACCTGGGAACATCATGGGAAAATGATAAAATGCTAATAACCAGGATATTCTGCTTTTCCCACAATTTTTTCTGCCCTTTCTAAGACTAATCCTATTGTGTGACCAGATTTTAATCTGCAAATGCTTGTAATATGGACCAGACATTGGATTTTATAATACAGAGAGAAAAAAGGAGAAAATGTTTATTATAAGCAATTTAGCTTATGCCATAATGTTTTCAAACGTTATTATGTATTTAAACCTTATTTATGTTCATTATAAAGAGGTTATTTTCAATGTTTTTGGCTGCAGAGTTATTTGATGAGGTAATACCTCAACTTATTCTTTCTCTTTATCATTTTATGGATCACAACACTGGAAAAGAAAGAAAACAATGAATTCGTGATTCATGTATTTGTTAGAAGTTTTATGGATCCATAATTATGTGATGACTTTCTGGGTTTAATGCATTATGGAGATGCATGAAACCCCCTTTTGCAAGAGCAGTACTCTTATAAATAAGAGATAGAAAACACCATTTAATTGATCAAAGGGATTCAAGTAGGCAAAACTGCAATTGTACAATTTCTTCATGTTTCTGTTTTTAGTATGGTTTTGCCCCTAAAGGATCCTCAGTGATATTATACAGTGATAAGAAGTACAGAATGCATCAGTTTTTTGTTCAGCCAGACTGGCCTGGTGGTATTTACGCTTCTCCTACAATGGCAGGTCTGTAAACACTTACCTACATGTTTGATTATATTTGGTTCATCAGATTGTTGGAAAAGAAAACTAGAAAGATTTTTTTTTTTTTTATTATTGCTCAGAATAAGCTTACAGTGCATTAGAATACAAACCAGGTATAAAATCTGTCTGTTGTTACGTGTCATATTTTTGCATTCTATGTGTGCATAGCTTGGTATTCTTTTGGAAGCATTAGTTTGGTCTCAATTATTTGGAGTATTTGGATGTAGATAAACAGCCAGGGTTAATACATTTCTTTTGACATAGCCAATGTCTCACACCATTATGTTACCAACATTCAGATGTCTAAAGCTGTGTTGCCTTTGTTTTGGCTAGTTTGATTCTTGAGCAGAGTGTTTGTTGTGCTATAGGTCATAGGAGTACTCTTGAAATAAGTAAGTGCAACCTTGTGAAAGCATAAGCCAGAGTTTGAGTTGTTATTATTGGATGAAATCTATTTTTACAAAGTTTGTGCTAGGTTTGTCCTGTAAGAAGTTCCCTTTGTAACCATTTTCTTGACATTTGAATGGCAAAGTAACTTGTCACCCCTGATATTTTTGTATGGTGTAGTTAATTTAAAAAAAAAAAATAGATTTCAATGTAGAATTCATTTGAACTGTCTTATGTCTGTCTTTCTCAAAGAAAAAAAGGAGAATGCAGGACAACTAGAAGTCACCAAATTTCATATACAAGTAATAAATGTTTATTTTCAGGCAGTCGATCTGGTGCTGTGATAGCTTCGTGCTGGGCAGCCATGATGCATTTTGGGGAGGAGGGCTATGTAAAATCAACCCGAAAAATCATCACCACAACGAGATACATTGAACAAAAGTATCTACTTCATACAATCAGCTACTCCTTGTTGTATAATGTTATGACTTGATTAGTCTTTTATCCTTATATCTCTCTGATGAATTATGCTACATATGTGGGAGAGCATTGAGGAAGATTTGAATAACAATTTAAAGTGATAAGAATATAGATGCCAAATGATTTGCTAATAATTGTATCCTGCAGTAGAAATCATTGTATTTGTGAAGTTTTTAATCTAAATATAC
Organism: Tridacna gigas; assembly: GCA_945859785.2. Classification (NCBI taxonomy): domain Eukaryota; kingdom Metazoa; phylum Mollusca; class Bivalvia; order Cardiida; family Cardiidae; genus Tridacna; species Tridacna gigas. The sequence continues at coordinate 40,192,630 of OX244030.2, read as the reverse complement.
ATTTACCTAAATATTGTGACCCTCAATTTGGGTTCTTGTCATATGAAATGCTTTATGCCATCCACAGTCAAGCCTGTTTTGAAGAACAACCTGTTATTAGCAATGTTGGGCTGTGCTTACCTACCATTTTAAACACTGTTTTAATTCTAGATTCAATGGCTAGCCTCATATGTAGCCAATTAGATAAATGGTCACGGGATTTAGACTTGAACTTAAATCAGAATGGCAGAAGTTATTGCTGCTGTTATTGGGATACAAACCACTGGAGTCAAATGAACTTGTATGAGGACCTCCTTTGTGTCAGGTTATTTTGCTTGTTTGTGATTTAATGCCATTTTCAACATTATTTCAGTCATATTGCAGTGGCCAGTGCACCTGTCCATGCTTTCCATGAGATTCTTTTCCAGTACTTTGCACAATATTCTTCCCAAGCCACTGGCTGATTTCCCACATAATTACTGTTGAAACAATGATCAGCGGTGAAAGAGGAATGAATCCTGTTGCAATGAGTATTTTCAATCCTCTTAAAGAAATTTGCCGAGCTAGGGACTTGAACGAGTGACCCTCCGGGTTTCAAGACCTGTGCACTACCCATTGTGCTACCAGGTTTAGCCCTTTGTGTAAGGGCTACTTTCTTGATTACATGAATTCTGATACATATTTTAAACCTTGAAAGGACATGGAATTTCTGATTTTTTTTCTAGACTGCGTGAGATTCCACATATACATGTGCTTTGTAAACCGGACGTCTCTGTTATAGCCATTGGATCAAAGAAATTCAACATTTTCCGTTTATCAGATGCCATGGGAGAAACAGGCTGGTCCTTGAACCCATTGCAGTTTCCATCAAGGTGCCATTTGCATACTCTGCAGTCCTTAGAATTGAGCCATGTTTGGGCAAAAAGGGGCTTAATGCATCTCTATGATGCATTATACGAAGCAAGTCATCAAATGACATGCATGTAGTATGCCTATAAGCAGACAGTTTTATGCAAAAATTTGTTGCTTAGTTGCTCATTGATTTAATGCACAGATAACAGTTTTGTAACATTGTTATGGCAAAATGACTCTGTTTAAGGGAAAATAGGTTAAGAATCATACAAGTTAATAATTAGAAAAATGTTACAGCAAGCCACAAAGTTACAAAAAAAATGTTAAATTATTATGTTAAATTATTATGACTTTCTAATACGGATTGACAAAAAAATGGTAGACAGGCAAGAAATTAAACAGAAAAACTACATCTGTTGCATACATGTATTTACATGAAAAATATTTAGGAATTTCTCAATAGCAGTTTTGTCATTATCAATTGATTCCTTACTATATGCAGACAACATGTTTCTTCTTGAAGTAGACCTCTTGTAAAATGAAAAATGAAGACTGTTTTCTCTTGCCTTAGGTATTTGTGTGTTAAACATTGATTTATTCTAATTTACAAGGATGTTTTCAAAGTAGTCTGCATCAGATTGTTGGCATGTTCAATAAGTTAAGGGTTGCCAAAATTTAAGAAATAGGAAGTTGTAGTCTGTTTGTGTGTATCAAAATAATTAATTGTGAATTTCAGTACAAGTTCTTTGCAAAAACAGTTATTCCTGTAGCAAACCTGAGGAAGAAAAGTTATGAAAACAATGTTGGAAAGGAGAAAATGCTTGTAACTAGCATTTTCTTCTTTTCCTACAATGTTTTCCATCCTTTCTGAAACAGTTTCAACCATTGATGCCAAATTTAACATTTACCAGACGACAAAATTTTAGACCAGTCCAAATTGAAAGCTTTAGTAGATGAGAAAATAAATGTTTCTCAAAAATTGAAAATTGTTTTGGGAAGAGAAGAAAACATTGTGGGAAAAGGAGAAAATGCTGGTTACCAGCATTTTCTCCTTTTCCCACAAATGTTTTCAAAAGGCTTTTTCTTCAGTTTGTTAAAAGTCGGGACTGTGTGGTAAAGAGTTAATTCATCATCTGCAGATGCTTTTGAATGGTACAAGTAAAAAAGAAAATTTTGTTTGGTAAAGAGTTAATGAAACTAAAATATCATAAATATTATGCAGAACTTGCCTTTTTATGAAAACTTAAATAGCACCCATTTCTCACATTCCAGTCTACATCTGTGTGTAACATTGCTTCATACAAACCCTGGTGTGGCTGACAAGTTTGTGGCTGATGTGAAATCAAATGTCGACACCATCATGAAAGACCCTAATGCGAACTGTGGTGGTATGGTAAGTATTGTATAAAGGACTCTGTGTAAAATACTTCACTATTTCCTCTAAAATGTTAATAAAGAAAAAGGATAACTTGAATACATAAATTAATTGAAGTGTTGAGTAGAATGCTCTCTGGACGATATATTAGCATGTGGGTATTTTTATTCTTTCTCTAAACAAACTTTTTCGGGGATTTACTGAATTGGTCTGTCTTTTTGTCTGTCTGTCCATCTGTGGATGTTCTTACTCATAAAATTGTGTCATTACTCAGACCTATCATCATGGTATTGAATGACCACAGTACTCATAACCAAAACCTTTGATATGCAAGACACAATTTTATATTTTCTACATTGAAGACTTGAAAAAAAAAAAGTTTTCCTTTTAACAAAGGAATTATTTACATATTAGGCCATACATCTGTTTTCTCTATTAAATCATTTGACTGGGATATTACCTCATTTTTAATGACAGTTCTTGTTTTTCAAGGGCTAGCATATTAGCTGCTGCACTATTTTCTGAGATAATCTAAGGACCAAACAAATATAACATGCATTTGTTTTCTACATTGAAGACTTAAAAAAAAAAAAAAATTGTTTTCCTTTTAACAAAGGAATTATTTACGTGTTAGGCCATACATCTGTTTTCTCTATTAAATCATTTGACTTGGATATTACCTCATTTTTAATGACAGTTCTTGTTTTTCATGGGCTAGCATATTAGCTGCTGCACTATTTACCGAGATAATCTAAGGACCAAACAAATATAACATGCATTTAAAAAGAATTTTAAGTCATCATAAACACTTAAATGTATAGATTGATTGTGAAACAGAATGGCAAAGAACAAAATTGTTTATTCAGAAAGATATAATCAATCATGTAACAAAATGATTCTGTGAATGTCCTTAAGTATTATATTTCTTTAGAGATAGTTTTTCGGCATTTAAAGTTCCCTAACTACGCTTTTTAAGCCAAATATAGAAATGCATTTAAATCAATAAATTAGCAATATCTATGGCCCCAAAAAATGAAAAGAAGTTTCAGATTTGTTATTGGAAATGAATCTTGGTTGGGAGAAAATTACATCAGGTCATAGTTGTAAACAATTTGGAAGTTTATCTCAAGAGTCATTTGCATACCTCCCATCTAAAAACAGAAAGCTACTTCTTCTTTCAACATGGGAAATGGCGACTTGTATGTTTGTAGGATCATGACTTTTTCCCTTCTTTCAGCAATCCAAAAACACTAAATATTAATGTACACATAGTCACATACCAAAAATTACATTTCTACTATCCTTGAAATCATTTCACTACTCTATCCATTTAGTATTCCAACATCCTCGAGTAAATTGCTCTTGGGTTCTTGTGACATAGATTGTTGCGACAGTATACATGTGTAGTCTATCTCGACTCCACTTTCTTGCCAGCCGTATGAATATGCAAAGCAAAGGTTGTACACACTGACGTGACTAGCATCATATGATATCCTTGATTAAACAAGTGCATAGCCGCCAAGTCCAAAATTGCATTTTCTGTCCATCATAATCTATGCAATCTCACCGCCATGAGGTGTAATAGTTGTCATGAAGCCACAAGAATGACTATGGTTTGATAAAATATCGACAAAATGGGTTACACGGTAATTTGCTTAAAATGAGTAGTTGGGAAACTTTAATATTTGTTGTGTCAATTCCAAAGTTTGCTGAAGGTTTGTGAGATTGCCAAAATTCAAGTTTTTTAACTTTAAGTAAAATGTTTGTCTTGTATCTTGATTGGGGAAGTGGTTAAATGTTTTACTTGTCTTATTCAGGGTGCTATTTACGGAATGGCTCAGTCCATTCCAGATCGCTCAATGGTATCAGAGATTGTGGGTTTGTTTCTGGAGGCTTGTTACAGTACTAAAGACCCAGAACCTATGGAAATGAAGAATGGGATGAAGAATGGTGTTCATTAAAAGGAACTGTTGTGATTGCACCTGGCAGATATTAGCTCATTATTGTACAAACATGACTTTTTAAGACTCTGCTGTTAAAGTTAAAAGCTCTTGAAAATACTTTGGGTAAGAACAAATTGCTTGTGGCATGAACTTGTTCTTTTCCCATTTAAAAGTATATGAAAAATAGTTTATTATGAGCACATTGATAGTTGTATTTGTACAGTAATGGTTTTATAGAACAACTTACGAATCCATTTTTATTAGTTTAAAGATAAGAAATTGATAATAGTTTATTGCAGAAATTCCTTTTCTAGCTACACTTAATTGCCACTGTATGGAAAAAAACCTTTCTCTGACAAGGAAACAGAAATACAATGTAAGCAACAAAACAGATTTTATTGTTCTGTTTGCGTATTTTCTATGAAGTAAATCAGTTGAAACACCCCTCTATTCTATTTCCAGGGAATTTCTTCTTTGGTTATTCAAAGCATATGCAGACCCTATCTTGTTAGCTCATGAAAATGATATGATAAGTTTATTTGTTACTGTTGTTACTGTGTACACCGATTTTACTCTGTGGCATTGTTTTGAGCACAACATTTTGGTTTCACTGGTTTTCTTATTTCACCATTTGGTGGCATTCTTTTACAAGATAATTCCATGTTTTTATGACCTTGAGGAGAATGGCTATGGAAAAATTTCTTGGCATTAAGAAATGCTGGTTACCAGCATTTTCTTCATTTTCTACTCTTTCAGAGACAAATCCTATCTGTTATCCCTTTACCACACGACAAAATTTGAGACCTGTCCAAATTGAAAGCATTGCAGACAACATATCAAATTTAGCTGAAATGGTAGTAATTGTCTGTGAAAGTGTAGAAAACATTGTGGGAAAAGGAGAAAATGCTGGTTACCAGCATTTTCTCCTTTTCCTACAAGGTTTTCAAAAGGCTATTTCCTCACGAGCCGTTAAAAGGGATTGTGTGGTAAAGAGTTATACCACTATTAACCCTTATCCTGCTAAATAAGTTAAAAGAAGCTTTCAGGCTGATAGTAAAAACGCAAATAATGGTGTGTCAGACTTACTTTTTGGAGAAAAATATCTCCTTATTGGACAGTGTAGATCAAGATCAGACTGCAAGTTCTGTGCAGTCTGATCTTGATCTACACTGTCCGCAAAAGTTCAGTGAGTTGCGCTTAGCTGCCTGAGGGTTAACCCTTTATCAGACAACAAAATGTCAGCCTTTTTCAGATTGAAAGCAACTGCAGGCAACAAACTGAATATTACTCCAAACATGAAACTTGTCATTCAAAGGGTAGAAAATATTGTGAGAAAAGGAGAAAATGCTGGTTACCAGCATCTTTTCCTTTGACCATGACAGTCAAAAGATTCCTTTCTTAAGGTTATGAAAAGACAAGATTGTCTGGTAAAAGTTAGGTTAAAATTTGATTTTCACCCATATATTTTGGACAGTTGCTTGAATACACAAGTGTTACCTAAGTAGAAAAAAAAAAGGAATTAATGCATCTGTTATTTTTCTGTTGTATAACACAATTTTAGAACAATCATGTAATTTGATTTTGTATGGAAAATATGAATTGAAATTTTGTAAAAATGCAATCTCGTTCATTTTAATTACTATTATTACTCTTGAATTTTCAGCTTGACTGTTTTTTAAGAGAACAGTGATGTAATGTCATCATCTCCATTGTTATGCAAAAAATTGGACATTTTCTGATATATGTCGTTACTGATGATTTTACAGCAAACTTTGGCTACTTTTTAGCTATCAAAAGGGAAACCCATACCTATGGGGTAAAATATTTTTTACAAAGTTATGCCCCTTTTTTAGTTTAAGTTATATTGATGCTTGGAATCAAACATGGGCTAAAATCAACTGCAGCCAAGCATTAGCACCTGCATGTGATGCTCTTATTGTTGTTGTGTTTGATAGGGGGATTCCATAAATGAAATATTTAACGCTGTACCATATAATCGTGAGTTTTAATGACCCTGAGCAAGTATACTTTTGAAAACATTGTGGGAAAAGGAGAAAATGCTGGTAACCAGCATTTTTTCCTTTTCCCACAGTATTTTTTATGATTTGAAAGACGAATCCCATTGTTTGACCTAATTTTGTCATCTGCTGTTGCTTTCAATTTGGGCAAGTCTGAAGTATGGGTGTAGTTGTTGGTAGAGTTAGATTAGTGGTTCATTGCATGTTTTTGATATGGGCGAAAACTTAGCTCAGTTTGAGACATATGAAATTTAATGAGAGATACAGAAAGTAAAATACAGCTCATACTGCCTTCCAATTGTAAGTATAGATTCACTCATGTCGTTCTTTTTTTTTTCAAAGAAAAATTCCTGTTTGAGTTGCAACACTGATATTATAAGAAATACCCCTGCTAGAGAACTGTTAAAAATAAGACACATGCTAAGTTTGTCTCTAGCAGTTGTTCATCCTCTCAAATATATTGGTAGCTTAACTTATGGAAAGATTATCATGATTTTTATTTGGTGGTGTCATTTGTTTATGTCGGATGTTAATGCTGTGGTTATTTACAATGTTCTCAATGCTGATCAATGCAAAAGGATACATACAGGTACGATGTCAAGGTTTCATTTTTGTTTTTTTGGTGTGTGTGTTATTTCATTTTTTTTTTTTTTTTGTATACTCAATTCTTGCCATGATATGATTCAAGAAACACCCTTGACAAAATTCATTTCTTTATTTTGTTCGTTACTTTTCTGTGATTTGTTTGTCATAGTGCCAAAAAGGAAAACTGTCAGTTTTAGGCATTAAATTGTAATTTTGAACCTGTTTTGATAAAATATTTTCACACTATTAGACAGCAGATCCACGATCAGTCATCTTGTTTTGTGTGTTCTGATCTTGGATCTAACTGTTTGATGAAAGCAACATGATACTCCCATGGTTAGGTAAGACATTGTAATATCATCCAAAGATGAATCCACTGCCTGAACTATTTGGTCACCTCGGGCCTCAAAACGTGAGGAATTCTTACAGACTTGTCAAACTGCAAAGACACATCATAATGGGCTCATTATATTAACCCTTTAAGTGCCTTTCACTTCTTTGCAGCCAGTGTAGATCAAGATCAGGCTGCACAAAATATACAGCCTGATCTTATATTTACGCTGTTGGCTCTGCAGTTGCTCTTATTTGGTTCTTATTTCTAGAATGAAAATGCCTGTTAGTTTACTTGGTGCTCTAAGGCTTAATAGAGATTAGATGAAAGTAGATACAGTAAGCACAAGATTAATCAGAATTTAGTGGACATAAAATTATGTCATTTATGATATACTGTAGTATTTCCTTCAAATCAAGTTGCACAATGATAATAAAAACTGTGTCTTGTGATTTCAAGACTTATTTCATTAACCCTTGACTCTAATTTTAGACAAGCCAAATTCAGAAGACTAGATAAATTTGACTTAAAAAAATTTGATTTTGGAATGGTAAAAAATTGTGGAAAAAGGAGAAAGTGCTATTTACCAACATATTTTTCCTTTTCCACGTTTTCAAAAGGCTTTTTCCTCCAGGGTAATAAAAACTTGTGATTGTGGGGTAAAGGATGAATTAAACAATCCCCAGTTTTAACAACCCGAATAGGGTAGCTTTTGATAATTGCATGCTGGTAACTGGCATTCTCTCCTTTTCCCACAATGTTTTCTACCCATTCATAGACAAATCCTGTCATTTTTGACTCATCAAATTTGTTGTCTGCAAATGCTCCCAAATTGTACAAGTCTGGAATTTTGTTGGTCAAGTTAACATATTCCATCACTTGTAAGTTGCAAATGAAATTTGATTTTACATAAGGAAGAATTTGTACCAGTAAAGGACATATAGCCATTTTATTCATTGTTTTTTCCCTAAAATTCTTCTTTAAATTTAGGTATACTATCATTGAAGTGGTAACAAATCTCAAGAGTGCTCAGATATCGCTATTTGTCTTGTTCAGAATAGTGCACAAAATGCCAATCTTTGTACATTCAAGTTCAGACTGTGCATTTTGTAAATTGGTCTTGGCCTACACTGTCTCGAAATTAATTGATGTGCTTAGATCTCTAAGATTCAACTCTGTCCCAAACAATCCTGTGTTTAACCACCCTGAAGAAGACAGCTTCTGAAAAACATTGTGAGAAAAGGAGAAAATACTGGCAGCCAGCATTTTCTCCATTTCCAATGTTTTTTTCCCTTTCAAAGGCAAATTTTCATCAAGTGGACCTTACTGATTTTTCATATACAAATACTCGGTAAAATGGATGAGTCTAATTTTTTTTTAATCTGGTAAAGAGTTTATCACAGTATATCATAATTATTTGTTGTTGACACATGTACAGGAATTTACTTGCTCGATTGCCTCTGGAATAATGATTGACAAGTGAAAATACTTATCATAATTAATGATATTATATCATAACATAATTTTATTTTGACATAAAGCATATAAGCTCATTGACAATACAATACAATACAAAAGAAATTGACACATCATGCAAGGAAATATTAGGTTTATAAATTGTATGGACTAGTTCATAGACAAAATAAAGATATAAATGAAGGGATGTAACCATTCTTACTAATATTGCATTTTTTTTACCATTTATTTACATTACAATTAGCTCAAAGTGAGCTGTTCTTTTCACCCATTGTCAGCAGTCTATATTGTTTTTGTCCTCATTGGTTTAGTTCAACAACCAATAAATTCTGATAATGACTTCTCCTTTTTAACCTCATGACATATACATTTATCTATGAAATGTTGAAGACATATTATTGGAGTCGGGATTAACTAAATTTGTACAAGAAACTTAATTTAGCAAAATTGCTGCTTATAAGCAATTACTACTTTTGTCACAATGTTTTCAAAATTTCTTTACTTTAAGATATAAAATGTCTGCAAGGGATAATATCTTATTTCAGGTAGGTCAAGGCTTAAGGAATGAAGAAATAGATTGTTTTGTAACATAGCTTTATATATTCAATGGTAAAATATCTGTGATTGTGTAATAAGTGCTACTAATTGTAAAATTGACAATGTGGCTTAACTCTTTACCAAACGACAAAATTCTAGACTTTTCCAAATTGAAAGCATTTGCAGATGACAAAATGAATGTGACTAAAAAACTAAAAGTTGTGTTAGGAAGGGTAGAAAACATTGTGGGAAAAGGAGAAAATGCTGGTTACCAGCATTTTCTCCTTTTTCCACAATGTTTTCAAAAGCTTTCTCACTTGGGGTCATTGAAAGTCGGGATTGTGTGGTAAAGAGTTTTTTATACACACACACACACATACATTGCTAGGTACAGTTTAACCTTGGAGTGCCAATTAGATGAAATGGATGTTACACTTGGTTAAAACATCACCAAATAATGTAATTTCGAGGCTTCTTTAGTCAGATATGTAGATCCAAGATGAGACTATATGTCCTGTATAGGTTGATCTTGATCTGTACTGTCCAGAAAGGCAACTTGTCACTCCTGGGGTTAATAGGTGTGCTTTGTCGCTGAAACTTGTTGATAAATCCTTGAATACTTCTAGCTGATCAGTTTTATCTACAGTATATATATCGTATTTAATTTGAAGCTCTGTCCATGATGGAATAAACTAAACCATTGTGATTGATGGAAATACTTAAGGATTATCTCTTTACCACACAGTTGTGAATTTTAATGACCCTGAAGATGAAAGCTTTTGAAAACATTGTGGGAAAAGGAGAAGATGCTGGTAATTTTGAGCCACATTTAATGTTTTGTCTGCAGCTGCCTTTGATTTGGACAAGTATAAAGTTTGCTCATGTGATAAAGAGTTACCGTATATGATAAAATTGAATTTGTTCCTGTTGTATTATCTTCTTTGTTAGCAAGTCTTTTTTTCATTAAGGAACCAACATGATTTATGTTGGATGTTTAACTACATGTACTTACTGTTTGAAAAAGGAAAAATGAAATTTAAACCTGGAAATCATTACCTAATGTGAATGACCTGATGTAAGCAGTACGAGTTGATTACAAGGCTGTTCAGGTAATTAACCCTGACTTAAAACGACCCTGAAGAAGAAGCCTTTAGAAAACATTGTGGGAAAAGGAGAAAATGCTGGTAACCAGCATTTTCTCCTTTTCCCACAATTTTTTCTACTCTTCCCAAGACAAATTTCAATTTTTAAGTCACAGTTATTTTTTCATCTGCAAAAGCTTTCAATTTGGACTGGTCTAAAATTTTTGTTTTTGGTAAAGAGTTAAAGGTAGTTTGTTTGATTGCTTCAATTGGATAAAAGTACCCGTTTACAGTTAGTGCCTTAACCCTTTACCACACAATCCAGAGTTTTAATGACCTTGGAGAAAAGGCCTTTTGAAAACACTGTGGGAAAAGGAGAAAATGCTGGCAACTAGGATTTTCTCCTTTTGCCACAATGTTTTCTGCCCAGTCAAAGACAGAAATCACCATTTGACCTACCTTTGTCGTCTGCAAATGCTTTCAATTTGGTTGAGTACAACATTTTGTCATTTGGTAAAGAGTTAAAGGCACACTAAGGCCCAAAATTAAACAGTTCTGAACTCAAAATGCAGACTTCACTTCATACTTTTTAAAAGTAAGGATATTGTTAGGAGTTTGAACTTCAAGTCATTATCAGACACGTAATGTTATCCATTCTTTCAAACGGTATGAATTAAATTTGTCTGCAGTTTGACCCAGTTTACAATATAAAGACTGTAGAGGAATGATTTGGCACTCTTGCGGTAATGAACCTGCTGCATGTTTTTTTTTTTTTCAAACAGTTGTATATCTCAATTCATAACATTACATGGCAAATTGTGTTCAATTTACTGTTGCTCTTAATGACTTTTTTCTTTTTTTTTTAAGCGATTGCTTTTTAGCTGGCTTGGACGAAGTCCAAGAGGAGCTATTGCACTTACCCTGGTGTCAAACTTGTCCCAGGCTGGTACCCTTTTTCTGTTGCAAGGCATTGCCACCCCCAACAGTTAACTTTTCCAGGCGAGCTGAGCTTTCTGAATACAGTTCCTGTACCTTTCCCCGTAGATTATTCTAAAAAATGCATTTTTTCATTCCTTTAAATATTTTTCCTTTGTATTTTTTTGTGTGTATGAGTAATTACCCATTAGTCTGAAACCATGTGTATGGAAACAGGCTTAACCCTTTCCCAAACGATAAATTTTAGACTGGTCCAAATTGATAAGAGTTTGCAGACGACAATTTTAAATTTGATGAAAATGGCAGAAAGTTCTCCCAAAGGGTAGACAACACTGTGGGAAAAGGAGAAATTGCTCGTTACGAGCGATTTCTCCTTATCCCACAGTGTTTTCAAAAGACTTGTACTGCAGACACATGAAAACCAGGGCTTGTTTGGGAAAGGGTTAACCTTGTCAAGTCAATGAACTTTTTCAGTTTGGAGAAACAACCTTCATAGTCAATTAAACACACAGGCTGTTTCAGTCAGATTATCATACAAAAGATCCTCCAGTTTACTGGTAGCACTAAGCCAGACGACACATTTTGTTCTGTCTGCTCTATAGGTTATACAAGCTGTTTTTAGCTCCACTGGCCGAAGGCCAGCGGGCTTATGTCATGGCCCGGTGTCCGTCGTGCGTCCGTCCGTCCGTCCGTCCGTGCGTCCGTGCGTTAACTTTTATTTCAAACATCTTCTTCTCTGAAACTACCCATCCAATTTTCACGAAACTTCACAGAAATGATCCTGACATGGTCCTCTTCAGAATTTCTTGAAAGAATTTGATTCCTTCAAAAACTCTGGTTGCCATGGCAACAAAACTGAAAAATATTGGAAATCTTTAAAAATCTTCTTGTCTGAAACCATAAGGCATAGGGCTACCAACCATAAGGCATAGGGCTACCAAATTTGGCATGTAGCTTTATGTAGTAGACCTCTATCAAGTTTCTTCAAATTATAGCCCTGGGGTCAAAATTGGCTCCGCCCCAGGGGTCACAAGTTTTACATAGGCTTATATAGAGAAAACTTTAAAAATCTTCTTGTCTGAAACCATAAGGCATAGGGCTACCAAATTTGGCATGTAGCTTTATGTAGTAGACCTCTATCATGTTTCTTGAAATTATAGCCCTGGGGTCAAAATTGGCTCTTCCCCAGGGGTCACAAGTTTTACATAGGCTTATATAGAGAAAACTTTAAAAATCTTCTTGTCTGAAACCATAAGGCATAGGGCTACCAAATTTGGCATGTAGCTTTATGTAGTAGACCTCTATCATGTTTCATGAAATTATAGCCCTGGGGTCAAAATTGGCTCTTCCCCAGGGGTCACAAGTTTTATACATAGGCTTATATAGAGAAAACTTTAAATATCTTCTTGTCTGAAACCATAAGGCCTAGAGCTACCAAATTTGGCATTTAGCTTGATCTAGTTGGAGTCTACCAAAAGTGTCCAAAGTATAGTCCTGGGGTCAGTTTGGCCTCATACTTGGAGGGGGGGTTCACAAGATTTACATAGGCTTACATAGGGAAAACTTTTAAATCTTAGTGTACATAGCCATAAGGCTTAGGCTACCAAATTTTGCATATAATTATAGCATTATTTAGTGGACAGTTACAAAGAGGGCCCAAGTTACAGCTCTAGGATCAAGTTTGGCCCTGCACCAGGGATCACAAGTTTTACATGGGTTTATGGAGTGAAAAGTTCAGAAACCATCTTGTTACCAGCCATAAGGCCAAGAACTCCCACATTTGGCATGTTACTCTTCTAATACAATATTCCCCATTTAGTCAGACTGTAGCCATGAGGTCAAAGTTTTATAAGGGCTTATATAGTGAAGACTTTTCTTCGTGGTTTATATTTATAAGCCAGTGGAGCGATACAGGGCCATCATGGCCCTCTTGTTTTAATCTGCTAATAAGATGACATGAAAATTTCCACTCTACAGTAAAATGCCAAATATTGGTATTTTAAAGTCAATTTCATCAGGGGAAAAAGATCGTATCGGACAGTGTAGATCCAAGATCAAACTGCAAGTGTTTGTGCTCTGATCTTGATTTACACAGTCCACAAAAAGCGCCCGAGTCACGCTTAGCAGCGTTAATTGATTAGTTATTAATTGAAGTTCAACCTGTATTGAGCAAGCACCTAAAGGATACTCAAAATGTGCATGCCTAACCCTTTATCACACAATCATGTATTTCAACAATACTGATGAAAATGGCTTTAGAAAACATTGTAGTCAGCATTTTCTCCTTTACCCACAATGTTTTCTACCCTTTCAAACACAAAACCTTGATTTGAACAGCATTCAAGTTTTTGTCTGCTTATTGCTTTCAGTTTGGAGGAGTCTAAAATTTTGTCTCATGTTGAAGGGTTAAAACAGGGGCTTGCTTGATGCAGGTACATTTCAGCATATCTGCCTTCTCTTGGAACTCCATACATGCTTGCCTAATACAGGTCGCTAGCTTGACCCTTTATCAAACGACAAATTTCAAGACTTGTCTGAATTGAAAGCATTTGCAGACAATAAAATAAATGTGCCTCAAAAAATGAAATATCTTGTTTGAAGGACAGAAAACATTTTAGGAAAAGGAGAAAATGCTAGCCTCCTTTTCGCACAATATTTTCAAAAGCTTTCTTTCTCAGGGTCATTGAAAGTTGGGGTTGTGTGGTAAAGGGTTAATATTGATGAAAACAAAGGCAGATGTTATTGTGCTCAGCAAACAACCTACAGTTTTTAGCTCCACTGGCCGAAGGCCAGCGGGCTTATGTCATGGCCCGGTGTCCGTCGTGCGTCCGTCCGTGCGTTAACTTTTATTTCAAACATCATCTTCTCTGAAACTACCCATCCAATTTTCATGAAACTTCACAGAAATGATCCTGCCATGGTCCCCTTTAGAATTTTTTGAAAGAATTTGATTCCTTCAAAAACTCTGGTTGCCATGGCAACAAAACTGAAAAATATTGGAAATCTTTAAAAATCTTCTTGTCTGAAACCATAAGGCATAGGGCTACCAAATTTGGCATGTAGCTTTATGTGGTAGACCTCTATCAAGTTTCTTCAAATTATAGCCCTGGGGTCAAAATTGGCTCTGCCCCAGGGGTCACAAGTTTTACATAGGCTTATATAGAGAAAACTTTAAAAATCTTCCTGTACCTAGCCATAAGGCCTAGAGCTACCAAATTTTGCATGTAGCTATATCTAGTGGGCCTCTACCAAGTGGGCTAAATCTTTAGCCCTGGGGTCAAAATTGGCACCGCCGCAGTGGTCACAAGTTTTACATGGGTTTACATAGTAACAACTTAGGAAATCTTCCTGTTTTGATTTTTTTTTTGAAATTAGCCTTGCATCAGGGGTCTTATGTTTTACAGAGGCTTCATATGGACAAAACTTGAAAATCACTTTATTTACAGCATAGACTTGTATTATTTTGGCATGTGGCTTTATCTTGTGGACCTCTACCAGGGTTCAAGTAAGTATAGCTCTGGGATCAAAAATGGCTTTGCCCTGCGGGTCTCAACTTTCACATGGGCTTTTACAGAAAAAAACTTTGTAAGTCTTCATTTTGAAACCATTTGGCTCAGAATTGAAATGTTTAGTATTTATGGTTTAATTTTATAAGCCAGTGGAGCGATACAGGGCCATCATGGCCCTCTTGTTCATTAGAAACCACTTATGGCTAAAAGAGTTATAAATAAAAGTTCATGTTAGCACATGTGTTATGGTTCATTTTACCAGCATCCTGTGAGTTTATCTAGGAGGCAAGTTGGAGAGCACTAGCAAAGTTCCGGACTATAGCTGTCAGTAAAGTTAACGCTCATTTTGAATGTAACTGTTGTTTTTAGTCATTTTTTTTTTTTTCCTCGTATAAATTATCTTATTTTTATATATATACATGAAAACGGCACCATGATTAAAAGTATGTACTTCTAATAGCTTACAGTGTAGTTTTTTACCCCTGTCCTCTCTCTGTTTTCAGATACATGTTTCCTTCAGATCACAGTTTTTGTCTTGCATAAGAGGTCTTCGAAAAATACTTTGGCAGTAAGAGACATTGCCTATAATGAGCAGTTTCTCTTTCTGCCGCATTGTTTCCATGTACATGTATTAAACATGAACTCTCAGTATAAATATATCTTTCCATATTCTACATTTAACATTCCATAGAAAGATCTTTTTTTTGTATGGTGTTAATGCCATTTTCAATATTATTACAGTTGTATAACTGTGACCATTGCACCTATCTATGCTTTCCTGGAGATTGTATCTGCAGTGCTGCACACAATACTCTTCCTAAGCCATTGGCTGCTTCCCACAGAACCATCATTAAAACAACGATCAGCAGAGAGGAATGAATCCTATTGCAATGACTGTCACCAATCCTAAGAAATTAATGTGACAAACCGGGGTTTCAACCAGTGACCCCATGGTCACAAGGCTTATGCATTGTTGGCCCATAGGATGTTCAAAGGACTGGAGTGTAACTGTAACTGTTTACCAACAATAAAATTCTAGACTTGTCCAAATTGTATACGACAAATCAAATGTGGCACAGATGATGAGATTTGTCTTTGAGAGGATAGAGACTGTAGTGCGAAAAGGAGAAGCTGCCTTCCAGCATTTTCTCCAATATGCTTCCTACTTGCAAACTTAACCCAGTTCCACACAATCCCAAGGGTTTTTATTTTTTTTACCTGGAGGAGAGAGACAGCTTTTTTCTCCTTTTCCCACAATGTTTTCCAATCTTTCACAGACAAATCTTATTATTTTTGCCACATCCATTATTTTGTCTGCAAATGCTTTCAATTTGGGCAAGTCTAAAATTTTCATCATGTGGTAAAGGATTAATTTAAACGTGATTTTACTCATACTATGTCAACAGTAATAATTGTAACCTTCAATGACTGAGCCTTTTCCAATCAAACCTGTACTTTTAAGACCCTGAAACAGAAGGCTTTGAAAACACGGTAATAAACAGACAAAAAGCTTGTCTACTAATATTCTGCCTTTTCCCACAATTTCTTCTACCTTTTAATATCCAAATCCCATCATGTTTGCCACATGTCAACGGCATTTTTGACCTTCTATATCCTATGAAAAGGGGGGGGGGGTTTCACCTTTTACTGCACAATGCCGCCATTTACTGACCTTGGGAAAGAAGCCTTTCAAAAACATTGTGGGAAAAGGAGAAAATGCTGGTAACCAGCATTTTCTCCTTCTCCCACAATGTTTTCTACCCTATCAAGGAAAAATTGCACCATTTTAGCCTCACTGAAATTGTCGTCTGCACATGCTTTGAATTTTGTCGTCTGGTAAAGGGTTAATGAATCTGCAAAAAATGTTGACCAAGGTAAAGACTATTCTACCTCATGATTCAATAGGTTGTTAGACAAAATACAATTTATAAATCCACTATCATTTGATGACTTGCTTGGTGATGCATTATACCCCTTTTGTCAGAGCATGCTCCTCCATTACATAAGAGTAGCTTCTCAATAACTGAAGTTACTCAGTCAAAAGATGTGTGACCTACATAAACCATTGTGGGGTCAGATTCTACTAACCCCTCCCCCTCCTATTAAAATATTGTATGTTCTAAACAAAAAGAGTACAAAATAATACTGAGAATTTTGTCCAATATTTAATATTTTATGATAATATACTTTAAGCTTCAAGTACAACTTTGGGACTAAAAGCAAAGCTAAATGTTCTGAGCCTTATACATGTACAAATAAACCTTGGATCCTGAAACAATCAACAGGACACTGTCACTTTATGAAATAAGATGTAATTACTCAAATTGAGCAATTCCTCCATTTATCACAACATTTTCAAAGGTTCTACCGCATAAGTGTCAATAAATGCCTGTATTGGGACAGTGATTAGTGTAACACAATCACGTAATGAGTACAATACACAGTTTTAGCTACTGCAACTGATACATGAATAATGAAATATGCTCACTGAAAAAGAACACAAAATATATTAAATGCTAATAATGCATGGTACCAATATCATGGGCAACATTTGGCATTACATTTTATGACTGAACTCTTAACCACAACAGCAAAATTTAGACTTGTCCAAATGAAAAGCATTAGTAGACGATGATTTAAATGTAGCTCAAGTGGTGAGTTTTGTCTTTGATAGGGTAAAAACCGCTGTGGGAAAAGGGGAAAATGCTGGTTACCAGCATTTTCCCCTTTCCAACAATGTTTTTAAAAGGCTTCTTCCTCGTGATTGTTAAAAAACACGGCTTTGTGTGGTAAAAGGTTAAAAGCTAAATAAGCAATTTCATGCTGAGAATCATCAACACATACACATATACAAACTTCTATTTAACCCTTAGGCTACTAAGCGTTGACTTATTGACCTTTTTGCAGTCAGTGTAGATCAAAATCAGACTGCACAAAATGTGCAGACTGATCTTTGATCTACACTGTCCAATATTATCTTTTCTTTCCGTTGAAATCAACTTAGAAATTTCAACATTTGGGGCTTTACTATTGGGTGGAAATTTTCGTCTCATTTAGCAGTTTAACCCTTTACCAAATGACAAAATTTTAGACTGGTCCAAATTGAAAGCAGTTGCAGACGACAAAATAAATGGGACTGAAAAATTGAAATTCATTTTGGAAAGGGTAGAAAACGTGGGAAAAGGAGAAAATGCTGGTTACAGCATTTTTTCCTGTTCCCACAATGTTTTCAAAAGGCTACTTTCTCAGGGTCGTTAAAAGTCGGGATTGTGTGGTAAAGGGTCAAGGGTTAATTGCTCATCATTTTAATTTACAGTGGTACAGATTAGCGGAGTATTTCCAGGTTTAGTAGCTCTTCTGTTCTTCACTAAAGTCACTGTTGTGGGTACTCACTGAATTGTCTCATTAAACGCTTATTAAACAACACTGTGTTAATTAACCTGCGGATAGAGGCTTAAACATTGTGCGAAAAGGAGAAAGTGATAAAAACCAGCATTTTCCCCTTTTCCCAAAATTTTCTACCCTTTTAACACAAAATCCTATCATTTTATCTATGCTTAATTTGTCAACTGCAAAATCGATGCTTGCAATTTGAAAAAAATCAACAATTGTGATGTCTGAGTGATGACAATGTACAAGACCTTTGAATTTATATCTGAAATAGGTTATTAATGTAATTTCAAATTAATTCTTTATCAAACAATCCCCTGTAAAGAGTCTTACATTTGTTAAGGGGACTAGAATTGAGTCATATCGACTTATACACAGTCATACATGTCGGTCACTGTGCTTTACTTAAAATTGAAGATAAGGCATGAAAATGCATGCAGGATGTGTTCATGATTATGTCTTATGGATTTCTAATGCATGTGTCTAAAATCATATCTAAGTGATGTGTCTAGATTTATTTCTAATGCATGTGTCAATTTTAAATTCATTTGGTGAAGAGTTAAGTCATATCAACTTAGACACAGCATTATTCATGTATGCCACTTTGTGCTTTGTTTGAAATTGCAGATAAATGACAATTCATGAAAAAGCATCCAGTTTTTATGGTTGGTATTCAAATGATTACAATAGCTCTGCACTTTTAACCCAGGTTTTATGAGAAAGACTTTTGAAAGCATTGTGGGGAAAAGAAGAAAATGCTGGGAACCATCATATTTTATATGCTGGGGACCAGCATTTTCTTATTTTCCCACAATGTTTTTAACCCTTTCAAAGACAAATCAATCTTTTGAGCCACATATAATTTGTTGTCTGCATACAAAACATTTTGGAAAAGGGAAAAAATGCTCGTAACTTGTTCGAGTTCTTTCCAGAATACATGTCTACTGATGGAATGCACTGGTGAAAACAATAACAAGTTTGAATGATTTAAACCAGATACCCTTATACCTCTGTCCTTGTTCTGCTAAAGATATTTTAAGCTAGTACAAGTAGTCCATACAAAGTAAATAAAAAGCTATTCTATTCACAGCAGCTCCAATAATTCATGTCACACACTGTGGATTCAAGATCAGATACCGTTATCCGGTTTTTAGCTCTCTAATCCTAGATCTACTCCCTCAACAAAACAATAACAATTTTCCTTGATACTTTAACTCTTTACAAAACGACTTTCTTTAGACTAGTCCAAAGCGAAAGCATTTTGCAGAAGACAAAATATTAAAAAAATGGAAATTTATTTTGGGAAGGCTAGAAAACATTGAGGGAAAGGGAGAAAATCCTGGTTACCAACATTTTCTCCTTTTCCCATAATGTTTTCAAGAGGCTCCTTTCTCAGGGTCATTAAAAGTCGGGATAGTGTGTAAAGGGTTAAGGCCTTGAGTTTTCAAATACATGTACTTTCAAAAAATAACATTCAATCAACACTGAAAGCATATTGACCCTTCACCTGGGGAAGACATTGATTTGTATTTTATTTCAGCAGTCAATGAAATAAACATCACAAAAACCTGTACCATGACCTCACCTCCTTGCGTTAATTTGAAGCAGACCACTTTGACAATATCCTTTTAAATCATTATCAACACATATTAACCCTTATGCTGCTAGGCACGACTCACTGACCTTTTGCGGACAGTGTAGATCAAGATCAGACTGCACAGAATGTGCAGTCTGATCTTTGATCTACACTGTCCGATAAGGAGATATTTTTTCTTCAAAACATAAGTTTCAAGTAACATTATTTGGGTTTTTACTGTCTGCTTGAAAGTTTTATTGATAAAGATTAAGGTTAAAGCCTTGATCAAACAAGCCTGAGTCTTAGAATGAAGGGCTTTGAAAATATTGTCAGTAAAGATGAAAGTGCTGGTGACCAGCATTTTCTGCTTTTCCCTCAATATTTTCAACTCTTTCAAACTCAAATCCCATAATTTAGACAATCTTTAATGTCTTATCTGCAAATAGTTTGAATTTGGCCAATATTAAAAAAATTTTTTTTGGTTAAGATTTACTGAATACATATGAAAACAGTATGGCAAAAGGGAAAAAAGTTATAAGCAAATTTCTGCTTTGCCAAATGGCCTTTTGCAAGACAAAAAATGTTGTTTGCAGACTGTGTTAATCCTAGTCACCAACATTTTTTCCTTGTTCCAACAATTTTTCCTACCCTTTCAAAAAATTCCATCATTTGAGCTAAATTGAATTGGTAGTCTGCAAATGCTTTCAATTTGGACCAGTCTAAAATTTTTTATATGTATGGTAAAGAGTTAACCATTTACTGGTATAGGGGAGGCAACTTGTTTTGTATAATTCCATATTGCAGTTCATAATCTTTCACTGTGGTCTGTAGCTCTACCACTTTTTTCAAAGCTTTGTCGAGCCTGGACCTCTCCTCATCCAGTTTCTGACACATTTCCTCAATTTTAGTTTTGTGTTTTTCCTCCATAGTTCTAATGTGATCGTCATACTGGGATTGTATTTTACTCAACTGTGAGCTCAAACTTTTCACTCTGTCATCACTCTTGGCTTTTGAAGCATTCAGATGATCAAACCTTACCTGTAAAGACTCATAATCAGCATTCATTGTTTCAAGTTTCTGCTGTAGTTCTAGTATCACAGTATTTGGAGTATCTGTGTCATTCACTGGCTTTGAGTTAGAGTTAAAATTTGGCTCTGATCGACTTGAATCCATGTCATCAATAGAATTTAAACTTTTTTCAGAATCACTATGTTCCGATGAGGCTGCCGAATCTAGACTGGCTTTACCAACCAATGGTTTTTTGCGGGTATATTTTCGCCGTAGTGGAGGTATAGGTTTCCCATCTACAGTAAAGCTTGGCTGGTACTTTGTGACAGGAGATGTATCAGCTGACTCTGGGCTTGCTGGAGCAGGTGGTTGTGTTTTTAGTTCTAAATTTCGTGGTTCAGGAGTTTGTAGTTGAAATGCTTCATCAAAAAAATTGATGTCAATTTGAAAGGATCTTGCTCTTCTATCTCCTCTCTGTTCAAAGACAATATTAGATAGCTCACCTATCCCGCCTATCTTACTTAGACGCTGTTTTGGAATAGGAGCAGTAGGGTTTAATGGTTGTAACATGTCACCTGTTGGCATATCATCACAGTCAAGTTTTAACAAATCATCCACAGGAACAGAACTACTCGAACTATCATAAGTTATTGTAAAAATCTGGTCACTATAATTGATCAACATGAAGGCTAATTGCTGGGAAATATCAGCTGTGGTCAGCATAAATATCTCAGGATTATCTTCCATCTGGGGATGACGGATAATATTTGGTCCAAATACCGTGGCTAGATTGAGAGCCGTCATTTTGTTGATGTCCGTGTGAGAGGCCACTTTGCTTAAAAACTGACAGAGATGTTTCAATAGATTGTAATTCACTTGTGGTAAATCCACCATCAGTCCTTGTAACTCTTGCACTAAGCCCTGTTTATCTTCATAGTTCTTGGTTTCTTGAAAACTCATGGCAATGTTCATGAATGTCTGGTAGAACCTATATGGTATCAGACACTCTGGAAGCTCACGGAGATACTGTTTCAGTAAGGAAGCTACAGAATGAACATCCACTTCATCTATGTTTAGCACCACATTTTCTCCTTCGTCAAATCTGTCCTTCATGTCTCTAACCAACAACATCCTACCTGGCAGCCTGAAAACATACAAAGTAAGTACCATTTAACTTTTAACTCTTTATTACATGACAAAATTTTTTACTAAACCAAGTTGATAGCACATGCAGATGACAAAATAAATATAGCTCAAATGATGATTTCTATCTTTAACAGGGTAAAAAACAGTATGTAAAAGAGAGAAAATGGTGGTTACCAGCTTTTTCTCCTTTTCCCACAATGTTTTCAATAGTCTGCTTTCTTCAGCTTCGTTAAAACTAGGTTACTTATGTTGTAAAGGGTTAATCCTTTACTAAACAATTCCTTGTTTTAATGGCGTTGGTGGAAAGCCTTTCAAAAAGTTACGGGAAATGGAGAAAATACATGTACTGATAATCAGCATTTTGTCTTTTTTTTTTTGTTGCTTGGTAAAGAGTCAATACTCTTACCATGCCTTTATACCCTGCTGAAGCAGACAATGGTTCAAAAAACAGAGTTAGTTCAATATTGTCTACTTCATTCAAAGCAATCATTCTTTATTCTCTCAAATAGTTGTCCTTTTTATCATAAGTATGGACTATTGTATTTTGCACTACATTTTTGTCTAAAAAGAGCCTGTAAGGTAATGGGTTGATAATGATACTTACCGAAAAATCCCTTCAATTTCTAGACCATGTTCTAAAAGAAAGTTTATACAGCTTTCAACAATGTATGGTACTTTTCTGCCACTTCTAGTTTTCTCAAATTCCATGACGTCTTCAAGTTTTGACCCAAATACAGCTGCAAAAAGACATGAAGGTATAGTTTTTTTTAACAATATGACAGCATGATTGATGAATGCTATTTTAACACAGTTGAAGCACTGTCACACAAAGACAACCTACCCTTATTTTTAATGCTGTTTTGTACCAGAACTGTGCATCACACTGTCCAAACTAGTGGCTGCCTTCTCACATAATATGGCTTGCAACATGTGAAATGAGATCTTTGGACATTTGTGTAAAGCGTCGTCTCCGATTAGCCTGCCCAGTCCGTGCAGGCTAATCCGAGACGGCACTTTACGACTACATATGATTTTTTCATACAGTAGACTTTCATGAAACAGAAAATCGCACAAAAACAGGAATTGTTGTCTCAGATTAGTCAGAGACTGCACAGGCCAATCTGGAACGACATACTTTTACCCGTATGTCCGAAGGCCCCTTTTCGTGTGTTGCATGCAATATACAACTTGGGTAACCATGACAAGGATGCTATAGCTTCAGCTCAAAGCCAGTGATTGGCATTGCAATAAACTCTGAGACTGTGGAATTGTCATTTCTGGATAGGACCTGACATGGGTTGGCAATTGAAATGGAATTTTATTAAGCAAGTCCAGAAAAAATGTTATTATGCAGACCTTTGTTACGCTAACTAACATTTCTTTTTCCCTGATGAGGATGATGTTTTACCTCAGGAGCCAACAAATGTCAGATTCTTTTTATCACATAACTATCTAAAGAACTATAGTTCATGATGAGTTAAAACATAGGCTGTCATGGTAACATGTGTTCAAATTTACATGAAGCCTATCGCACATCACAAAAAAAAAGTTCCAAAGAAACTTGCAAATACTAATTTCGTTTTGACTCTAAGAGTGATAAAATTCAGAGCTTTGTCATGATCATCAATTTTGACAAGTAATTTTACAGAGAAATCTGGGTCAGCAATGTTTTAGAAACTAGGCATATGATTACAGAGCTTTGACAAATATGGCACTTTTTTCTTATCTCAAACATGTGTAAGATAAGGAAATTCACAGTGTCTGTAGTACACTGAAAATATGGGTAGTTATGTGATAAATTAAGTCAATATACATGTAATTACAAGCATTAAATATATTTTGGACATTTTTTAGATGAAATGTAGCATTTTGTTAAACTCAAAAAAAAAAAAAGTAGTTTTATGACCAGCTGCATTAATAGAAATATACACCTACTTCTTTTGTGTCGGTTGCAAGCTGTAATATTTTACCAAACAATCCTGTGTTTCAATCATTCAGGGGAAGAGGGCCTTTGAAAACATGGAAAAAGGAGAAAATATTGGTTACCATCAATTGAGCAACATTTCATTTATAGTCCGAAAATGCTTTCAATTTGAACAAGTTAAGAATTTCATTGTCTGCAAAAGAGTTAAGCCAATTAAAAACTCTCTTTCAAGAGAGGTAGCATGTCATTGCTTTTAAAGACAGATCAATGAAACAATATACGTCAAAACATAACTCTTTACCAACGGAAAAACTTTTAGATTCATCTGTAAAAGAAGCATTTGCATACGACAAATTAAACAAGGTTGAAATGCTGGAATTTGTCCTTGAAAGGAAAGAAAACATTGTGGGAGAAGGAGAATATGCTGGCTATAAGCATTTTCTCTGTTTCCTACAATATTTTCAGAGATCTTTCTTCTCTAGGATCATTAGAACTCAAGACTTTTTGGTAAAGGGTTGATAAGAGTAACTACCTCCACCTATTGAAGCAAACATGACCTTTCTGATGACCTTGACCCACTCTTGCCTTTCCTCATCTGTCGAGGCACATAAAAGAAATGTCTCCTGGGTTGGGGCCATCCTCTGTGGGGCTTTACCTGCAAAGTATAACAGTTTTTAGCTATGATATCATTATTAGTATTGACACACACTTGTCTCTTAGTTAACCATTTCTTGCCACTTTTTACAGGTTGTAGAAGACAGTTTTGATAACATGGCAGGGAAAAAGCTTGAGTGCATGTAACAACTTTTTGCTTATTTTGGCAAAATGTTTGTCCTTTTCAAGGCCAGGTGAAAACAGGGGCTTTTGCAGACCTCTTAGATGAACATCAGACAGCACTTAACATGCAGTGTGATCTTGGATCTACACAGTCTGCTACCTTGTAATATGTGCTTGCACAAACAACCTAAAAATTGCAATATTTTGACCGATTGTCCATATTAGGTAAGTCTATTTTTAATTAACTCTTTATCACATGCCAAATTTTAAGACTCGTCCAAAATGAAAGCATTCGCAGAAAATATTAAATGTGAGTCAAATCAAGGTTCTGTTTATTATCATTTTGTGTGAATGAGAGAAAAAAAAAAGTATCATGAACAAAAGTAAAAAACTTTTGTTGTGTTATGCAGACCAGGGCACATATTCACCAACTTTCCTTAGAATATTCTTTGTCTTATTCTAGATTCTGAAAGTAACTGTTGTGTAAACACACAAGTTCTACCTGGCTAAACCATTTGGTTTAGCCAATCAGAACTTAGGTTACTTTCAAATTTAGAAAATCTAAGAGAATAAGACTTAAGTATGTTCTAAAGAATGGTTGGTGAATACGGACCCAGGGTCTGAACACACTGCGGCAATGGAGAGCATTCTAGAACAAATTGTTCATCTTATTTTCTAACAACAGACACACATGCATGAACCCTTTACCACACAATCCAGAGTTTTAATAGCCCTGATAGAGAAGACTTTTGAAAACACTGTGAGAAAAGGACAAAATGCTGGTGATTTGTTTCAGGGAGCCCTAAGTTCGAACAAGAACTACGTTATATCAAATGCTATAAAAAAATGTTATTTCGAGCTCTAGATGAGCTTATCTTTATGTATTCTTTTGAAAGAATCTTAAACTAGGAGAGCTACAAAGTAGTTGGGTTATCACCATTTCATAGAATTCGACCCAAGCTCAGGACATTCTACAAACAAAAACAAGGAAGTTATTAACCCTTTATACTGCAACATAAATGAAAAAACATGTTTTTAGGTAGTACAAAATAATCATCAATTATTATTAGAAATCAAAGGCAGCTATGTCTAGACTATGTATCTCCTAGCATATACATGTGAAAACATTCAAGATTCAGATTACACACGCTCTGCAGTCTGATCCTGATCTACATTGGCTGCAGAAATGCTTATATTTGAAGTAAGCTTGGTTAACTTTTTGCCAAACCTTCCCATACTTTAATAGGTGATTTATTGTATGGTGTTTAATGCTATTTAGTTATATCACAGCGGCCAGTTCAACTATCCATGCTTTCATGGAATTTCTATTACCAGTGCTACGCACAATATTTTTTCCAAGCCACTGGCTGCTTTCCCACACAGCCATCGTCGAAACAATGGTCCGCAGTGAAAGAGGAATGAATCCTGTCGCAATGACTATCATCAATCCTAGGAAAGAAATTGGCTGTGGTGGGGATCGAACCAGCAACCTCCTGTTCTCAAGTCCTTTGTGCGACAGACTGAGCTACCAGCTTGGCTCCCATACTTTAATGATCTTGGCTTTTGAAAGCTTTTGAAAACATTGTTTTCATTTTTCTGCTTTTCCCACAGTATTTTCAACAATTCTATAGACAGCTCACATCATTTGTTCCTCATTTAATTTGTCGCTCTAATGGTTTCAGTTTGGACAATTTTAACCTGTAGCAAAGGGTTATGGTAACTTTTGTTGTGATTCTAGTTTGTGTCAAATCAGGTTGTGACTCTTGCACAAAATACCTCAGAATGAATTAATCGGAACACCATAAAGGCACAAAAAAGGCCTCTTAAAACTATTCAGGCATCACAATGAGAAAACATTGCATAAATACGTAAATTCCTTTTATTTTCCCATTGAAGATGATGGCAGGAAAAATTTTTATATGGGGGTATAGTGAAGCAGCCGATTAAAGTTACAGAAAGGTTTACATTAAATTTCCTTTCATTGGATAGAATGCTGTATGAAATGAAAAAATAAATTTCTGATGGAAGGCTTCAAGCTCACCCAAGTGTCATACTGTTTAAAAAAAAAACATCACACAGCACAGATCTAAGACCAGACTGTGACTTGGTCTACAATCTGATTTTAGATTTACACTGCTCCAAAATGCACTAAATGGCACCCAATAACTTTATATAAAATAAACAAAATCTTTAACTTACTTTAACTTATTAGTACACACATCAAAAAATTTATGCCTTGTCAAAAATCAAACTATATTATTCATTAATTAATTGGATAGGTGCTGCTTATTTTTTCATATATCACTAAAAATGATAAAAAACTCTTCAAAATAAACTACCCAAGGAGAAATGTTAAATAAATTGGTAATGTGAAAATTTACTTCCCAGGCATCACATAAAAAATAAACATCTATAGGGACTGGAACATGAGACCCAGTAGAATCTTTATGGATTGAGAATAACAAGCTTATCTGTTTTACACTCGGTATCTTATCATATTGTTCATGGCTTAACGTGATAAAGATTTGCACACTTTAAATTTTAGTGCAAGTTACATTCAGCTTTAAAGTATAGACTATGAAACCCTTTGCATGCATATTCATTACACCTTTTACATACATGCTGAGTGATGCAAAATTTATAGTAAAAATATACCTTCATTATAACCCATGCATTCTGGTTTTTATGTAGCAGATTATACTTTTGATGAAAATAAGGATAACTGGACAAAATGGATGGAGAGATCAAGCAAAAAAACTTTAAATCTTTACTAAAAGACAAAATTTTATACTTGCTCAAAATAAAAACATTTCTATGAGACAAACAGTATGTGGCTCAAATATAGGGATATTTGTTTGTAAGAGAAGAAACCACTGTTGGAAAAGTTTACAAGCATTTTCCCTTTTCCCACTTTTTTTTCAGAAGCCAATTTCCTAATGCCAAGGTCACGTATTCAGGGATCACCTTGCTGGTTCCACTTCCGGATGACCCCGGAAATGCCAATTTCTGTAGTCTGGTACCAATCTGATACAGATGAACAACAGTGTGACCACCGGTTTAGACGTGCCTACCATGGGATAAAGTAGGAAAAAGAGTCATTTGGCGATGTGAGCGATACAGATTGTTACGGAATAACATGGTTTAATATGGAAAAAAATATGATTTAATATGAAACGACACTTGTCAGGGCCTGTGTACTGCGGATGAACGATGGTTTGCTACAGTATAAGTAAGGGTTAGTATGAATAACAATGGTCTGATATGGAATAGTAAGGACCGCCTCAGAGCAACAAAACCTATCACAATAAACAATCTGTACATAAATACAAATGCTCGCGCCCGCCTACTCAGTTCACATTCACAATGCCACCAAGAAGGAAAATATGAGAACCTTAAACTGGCCATGGATGGTTCTTTTAAGAAGCCAGTCCTTAGTCCATCATCTCCTCTGCCTCCGGTCGCCTCTACATCTGTCTTATAGTAGCTCGACCACTGCCTTGGTATTTTGTGCCATATCAATATCCAGTTCCAGCCAATTAATTTCAGATTTCAGTTGTTGAGTGTGCTTAGTGGATAGTGTTATGCACAACTCTATGCAGACTATGTTGGGCCCTACAAGCAGGGAGTATTTATACAGAAGCCAGGCATCAGATTGCCTGTTTGGTAACAGTTTGGTGCCAGTCTTGACAGTACACACATACATGTATACCTATTAACTTGTGTATTAACCCTTTACCACACAATCCCGACTTTTATCGACCCTGAGAAAAAAGGCTTTTGAAAACATTGTGAGAAAAGGAGAAAATGCTGGTAATCAGCATTTTCTCCTTTTCCCAAAATGTTTTCTTCTCTTCCAAAAAGAAATTCCAATTTTTGATTCACATTTATTTTGCCATCTGCAAAGGCTTTCAATTTGGACTGGTCTAAAATTTTGTTGTTTGGAAAAGAGTTAATAAAACAGTTGTAGACCATTACATTCGGTATTTTGTCATGATGTAACATAGTAAACTGTAAAAGACCTTGAAAAACCTGGCTGATCCCTACCTATCTATAATACAACTTCATTAGATTGTGGCGTAACTGTGCCAGTACATAGTTCACGGTAACTAACCATAGAAATCCTTTGAAGACTTCGGAACTACGAATAAGTTCAGGTTAATTTATGGTTTTAAACAGACTTGGGTCACTTAGGGTCACAAAGTAGGTCACTGGGAGAGTTTGATGTACAAGGGTTTTTTGAACCATGGTCAAATTTTAAACATGTTTAAAATTTGTCAAGGATATACAAGCACTACTATGTATAACTAGGGCTGCAACACGGATAGTCTGGTACCCTGCTGTACTACAAGAGTATGTCAGGCAAAGCGCAATAATGGCGGACCCTGGAGGTCCTGGTTTAATCCTCACTCAAGGTGCTGGTTTTTGATGGGATTGTCCTTGGGCAAGACGCTTCTTAGTCCTATCCCAGTACTGGTGAAACACCAAACATACATGAATTAGTCCTATCCCAGTACTGGTGAAACACCAAACATACATGAGTAAGTAAGCTGTCACCATGATATTACTGAAATAAAAGGGCATAAAACACCATTCAATCATCAATCAAGCACAACAACACAGACAACAACAGGGCTATTACAATAAATCAACTTTTTCTTCTAAACAGTAGAGTTGAAAAAAAAGCAAATAAGTAGATTAACTGACTTATCAACTAGAGGCGCTTGAGCGCCTGTATCGCTCCACAGGCCTGATATTTCTATAATGGCGAAAAGAAGTTTTTAACAAATACCATTCAATCCTGCATTTTAGCTCGCTAAAGAAAAAAGGTATGGAAAAAACTTGTGAGAAAAGAAGAAAAAAATGGTAACCAGCATTTTCTTAGTTTCCCACAATAATTTCTATCCTTTTTTATATATGTCTTACTAATTTGAAGATATGTTGTCTGCAACAGGTCCTTTCACAAACCATTTTGGGTGGGGAAACATCAAAATATAGAAAATATGTCTTTCTCAGGGTTGTTAAAAGTTGTGATTGTGTGGTAAAGGGGTAATCTAAAAGAACAGCTAGGAGGGCAAATGAATGAATGTTATAGCAATATAGATCAACTTACATCAATACACCAGATAGAATGAAATATGCTGGCATACAATGAACACCTAATCCCTAATAATCAACTTTTCACAGTTAGAATGTCTTCTGTGGCAAACAACACAAAATGGTCTACAAATGCATTTACATAAATCAAATATCCTGCTCCAGGGCACAGATTAATTCTGGTGTACTGAAGTTGCGGGATCAGTTTGACTGGGTAACATTAATGCTTTATCACAAATGTAAAGCCCTGTCCCACTGTGTACCAGGTCACCAGGATTTACACCCCTTCTCTGTCCACTCTGCATTTACTCATTAGTAGGTCAACAAACCTTTACCAGAACTAATAAAAGTGCAGAGGTTCTCTTGTTCTATATCAAAAGGACTATAAAGTACCTACAACATGGGGGTTTTGTTATTAAAATACTTTTTCTTTTTTATCTTGGCATGGTTACTCAGGCTTAGTAATAAGGCAAAATTGAAAAGCTCAAGTTGTGAAAGGTGCTCAAGCTTTTATCTTATTTATGGCCAGTGATATTTCATTACTAGTACTAACTAATAGCATATCATTGGAGTAAATTGTGATCTTAATACCAAGGAAAATGTGTGGGCTTAAATAGGACAGCCCTGACTAGGTCAAGTCAATCCAATTTTCTTCCTTTTTCTTTGTTAGTCGATAAAACTAACACAATAAATAGTTCTGGAGAAGAACATTTTTTTGAAATATAAGCCTTGTCTATAAAAAAATGTGTTTTTAGGTGTATCATTTTTTTAAAAGGAATTTGGTATACAACCACCATAGAAACAATTTGGCAGACAACCACCATAGGAACTTACCTGCAAAACAACAATGAAATCCAATGAATAGTTTTAGAGAAGAAATTTTTCAAAGATTTTACTTTATACCATAAAAGGAAAATGAGTCTCCCATAAAAGCCATGTTTTTTGACAGATCATTTTTTTTTAAAGGAATTCTGTAAACCTGTATCTAAGGAACATTCCTGCAAAATAATAATGCTATCCAAATAGCGGTTTGGGAGGAGAAGATTTTTAAAGGTTTTTTACTTTGGTTGCCATGGCAACCAGAATTCTTCATGGAACACAATTATTTGAAGGAATTTGAAAGAGGACCACCAAAGGAACATTCCTGTGAAATTTGGTAAAAATCCAGTCAATAGTTTCTGAGGAGAAGTTTTTTAAAGAAAAAGTTTACGGACGCACGCACGGACGAACGGACGGACGGACGGACGCACGACGGACACAACGCCATGACAATAGCTCGCTGGCCTTCTGCCAGTGGAGCTAAAAACTACAGTGAACTTTTACGACTATGATGTTCTGAATTAGTATTAATGTTTTTTTTTTCTTTTTTTATCTCACTTGTCATTTTTTCCAGTGCTACTAGTGCCAATATCATGTGTTATTCATTTAAAAATTTATATGCACCATGCTCTGTGAAAGGGCAGCTTAATGCATCTGCAAAAAGTTTCGACCCAGATTAGCCTGCTCAGTTCGTGCAGGCTGACCTGGGCCAAAACTTTTCGCTATTAGTCAATTTTCTGCATGCCAAAGGACCAGTGTACGTCACGATTTGGGCGGTTTTTAGACAAAATGAATTTTATGGATCCATAGCTATGTGATGACCTTTATAGTATTATGAATCATGGAGATACATTATTTCTTTACCAAACAACAAAATTTCGGACTGGTCCAAATTGAAAGCATTTGCAGATGACAAATTAAATACTGCTCAAATGGCAGAATTTGCCTCTGATAGGATAGAAAACATGGGAATAGGAGAAAATGCTGGTTACCAGCATTTTCTGCTTTTCCCACAATGTTTTCAAAAAGCCTTCTCTTTCAGGGTAGTTAAAACTTGGGATTGTGTGGTAAAGAGTTAAGCCTCATTTTCACAGAGCATGGCCCATATAATAGGTCAGTATAAAGTAACAACTAAAACTATAATAACAACTCAAACTGACTACAAAATTTTTGGGGAAGAAAAGCTTTTCTCGAAAATATGTACTTGGGAGCTGAAATACAGCTTTTAAGAGTGTAGCAAAAAGCACTCTCCTTGAAAATGAAATGCATCTTAACTCTTTACCAAACAACAAAATGACAGTCTTGTCCAAATAGAAATCATTTGCAGACGACAAAATAAATCATAATATGACGCAAAAATTGGTTTTGTTTTTGAGAAGGACAGAAAACATTGTGGAAAAATGAGAAATGCTAGTTATCAGCATTTTTCCCTTTTCCACAACGCTTTTAAAAGTCTTCCTCTTTACTGTCCTTAAACCCTGTTTACACAGAGCCATCGCTGATAGATCGGTAACTGATGAAAACCTATTTACCACCAATGTTGGCCACCTATTCTCAACCAATCAAAAGCCATTGAAAAAAGATGAGTTTCATCGGTGAAAAGTTACCGTTTTGACTTTTAAACATGTCTACAATTCTCAATCGGTGAAAATATTGTACAAATAACCGACTGACAACCTGGCTACCGCCGGTATCACTGATAGGCAACTGATAAGCCACCGAAGAGCCACCGGTGAACTTATATAAATCACCGATGAAAAAACTGAGAATTGAGATGTTGGATCCTGTGAGACGGACTCTTTTTATCAGATCTTTCGCTTCAGTTTCTGGAGTAGTAAACCAGCGTCACATCTGATTGACTCTGTGACAAATCTGTGACAAATTTTTGGTGGTTTCTTACCATGTCTAGTACAGGGAACTCCCAGAAATCTGCCGACAATGGCAAGACCCCCATGGATGTCTTAAATGGAGTCCTGGAAGTCAGAGAAGACTCCACTGTGAGGTAAAGAGATTGTGACCTCCAGGGGTACAGGTTGTGGTGCAGGTCGACGAGGTAGAGGTCGAGGTGGACGAGGCCAATCCAAGCAGTCAGATTCCCCAGAGAACTGCAAAGTGGAGGCCCTAGAACCATGTACCATTGCTCCTACGAAGAACACTATTGACCCCAAAGTGGTCGCTGAAGAATCTTGTGATTCTTTGGATGATGTTGCCTCCACAGGTTTGATGGTGGAGGGCCAGGCAAATGACACACAGGTAGGTGATACCCATGAAGATGGCACCCAAACAGGTGATACCCATGAAGATGGACCCTAAGAAACACAATCCAGGTAAAAACCCAGGGATTGTTGACTTTGCCAACCTAAAATCATACCAGAGGGAGGGGTAGGAATGATGTTAGGTGCCTGAGCATTACTGCCAGCTTCAAAACGGGATGAAGAGGTTTTCTCCAGTTTGTGTCTGGCTTCACCAGTCTTGGTGTGAGGCATTGCAACAGCTAGTCGAACATTATCCTTATATATATAGTTCTGGAAGGAGCTGGTGTCACCCTCTCTTAGCTCCCCAAGAATGGTGTTGTACTGCCTAACCTGAAGCCTTCTCTCCTGGGTTAACCATGGCCTGGTCCACCATCTCCTTTGTCTCTTATGGCGGTGCGTATGTTTACCCCTAGGCTGCTGGACTAGCTGAATGGTCCGCCTGAAAGGGCCTGCTGCTGCAACAGGATGCCAAAGTGCTTGATTGCTTTTCCATCCTCCACTATGTCAGCCAGTGAACTGCATGACTTTCATCGGTTCTCATCACTTATACATACTTTTTATTGAAAGGACCGACCACAACTTGTGACAAAAAATATGCAAGCACTTTATCACCGATGTCACCGATCTACCACCGATTACCACATATGTATCGCCAACCGTATCCTACGGAAAGTGTTTGACCACTGATCAAACACCGATCAATCACCGACATGCCCGACTAAACACCAATTTACAAGCGATGAGAACCGACACATTTTAATGAAAACACCATCGTGACTGATTAGGCTGCTATCTGTTACCTACCAGCGACAGGTGAATTTTTTTTCAGACCAATTGAACACCTATTTATCACCAATACCCGTTTACACTAAGTCTGAAATGAAGTCACCTATGACAACTGATCAAAGAAGCGAGAAATTTGAAATTATTATACCCATTGAGAATGGATTTAAGCCCGACTGTATGTGTAAACGGGGTGTTAACACTTAAGATTGTAGAGTAAAGGATTAAACATATATTGGGTCAGGTTAATGTATCTAACTGAAGCTAATTTTATGTATCATGCAGTACAGCATTGCATTTCTTTCTTCTTACAAATAACATACACATTGTAAACAAAACATGCAACCCCCATGTCATACAGTAAGAGAGCCATCTCCTACAGAGACAATCCCTCAAATAATTAAAGTGGTATAATGATTAACCCCGCTCAAGTATTTGTGTCCAAAGACAAAAATGTTTACTTTAGTTTCTTGACATGTAAAGCAGGTAAAGATGTTTACTTTTTACTTTTGGGAAGTCTGAATAGGAACTTTAACTTGGTTACCAGCATTTTCTCTTCTCTCGCTCTGTTTTCTATCCTTTCAAAGGTAAATCTCACTGTTTGAGCCCCAATTACTTTGTTGTCTGCAAATGCATTTTAGTTTGACATGCCTTAAATTTTGTTGTGTGGTCAAAAGGTAAGAGGGGAAAAAAAGGACACTTAGTACAAATTATCTTGTTTTAAAAACAGGATCTCAACTTCACCCAATAACTGAGTAAAGCACGTTTAATCCTTCAAACTTTTACCAAACAATCCTGAGTTTTAATGATCCTGTGAAAGAAAGCTTTTGAAATATTTCCGGTAAAGGAGAAATGCTGGTAACCAGTACTTTCTTGTTTTCCCATTATATTTTATACCTTTTTCTAGGAGAAATTTCATCATTTGAGACAAACATGATTTGCCATTTGCAAGCGCTTTTATACTGGACAAGTATAAAGTTTTGTCATTTAGGAATAGGTTAACTCTTTACCAAATGACAAAATTATAGCCATGTCCAAATTGAAAGCATTTGCAGAAGACAAATAAAATGCCATAGAAAAATTAAAGTTTGTTTTGGGAGGAGTAGAAAACACTGTGGAAAAAGGAGAGAATGCTGGTAGCATTTTCTCCTTTTCGCACAATGTTTTCAAAAGGCTTTTTTCTCAGGGTCATTAAAAGTCGGGAGGGGGTTTGAATGACTTGGATTTTGATGCACTGTGCAATGTGGTTCTTTAATAGCATGGTGAGTATGTACATATCTGAATTCAGAGACCAACCATGGGAGGTGAGAAAAATGGTCTATAAGGAGAGTTCCATGAAATCAACCAAAGAAAATGGTGTAGAATCAAATCAACAGGTGGTCTCTGAGACAGGTTTAACTTCTATATGTAATGATGTACAGACAAGTGGTATGTAAATGTATGCATGTATTATATAATTATATTGACTGTGTGAAAGTTAAACTGATGATTGCAAAATCTAATGCCTTACTTATTCAATTACCATTTCATTTTGTAACTGAGACAAACATGAAAAGGAATAGAGGGTTCTGATATGTGCAAAAGCCTGTTTTTACATACCACAAGGAGGGAGAGGTTTCAATGCAAAATAATAATCCTGTGCTAACATAACAAAAGTTGGTACAAGGCATACACAAAAAAACTTAACTAATGCTAAGATTTGTTCCCAGAGGTGTTCCTTGCATCTTTAAATGTTATAAACCAAATGATAAAAAAAAAAAATAACAGATAGATATTTCAAGAAATGGCACAAAAATATTACATCCTTTTTCAAGCCAAAGCATTTCTTATCTTCTTTGATATACGAATTTCAGAAAACCTCATCAGCCAGCCAAATAAGTTTTACAAGGTGTTGCAGCTAACTGGCTGAACATGGTTTTTTTGATTTACTCATCAAAATAAAATGCACTGACTCCTGGTACTCCTAAAACACAACAGTAACTTAAGGTGTTTTTTCAGGCAATGTAGATCAAGATTAGACTACAAAGAACATAGAGTCTGCTCTTGGATCTACAATAATCAATATTTTTATGGGTACACTGACAATACCAGCCTTGAAATTGCAATGACATTGTTTTTTCTGTAGACTGAATATATATATGCACATCCTACTCTAGGGGTTAACAAGTCCAGGAACAAATCTTTTGCATGAACTCCTACTTTGCTTATAGCTGAGTGATTTGCTGCGTGTCATGGCAATTTTTTCTGAAAGAAATAAGCAGAAACACAAGCTACAATCATATATGGTGTCTCACATGCTTCGCTTCTCTTTTCCGTTTGCTCTTAATTATTAGGTATTTATTTCATACATGTATCTGGCTGCATGCCTGTTTAAATATTTGCATGCTCTTGGTTCATATGTGATTAAATGAATACATCTGAAAATGCAGTCTTGTCCTAATAGGAAATAAAGTACATGTACGTATGAACAAGTAATCTACACAACAAAATACATTTATAGTAAGTAAAGTCACTCATGTTCAATGCATTATTGCATAGATATATCTGTTGGATAAAAAAAAAAAAAAAATGAATCTATTGATTAACTCTTCACCAAATCGAAAGCATTTGCAGACGACAAATTATAAGTTGCTTAATTGGTGATTTCTGTATTTGATAGGGTAGAAAACATTGTGGGAGAAGGAGAAAATGCTGGCTACCAGCATTTTCTCCTTTTTCCACAATGTTTTCAGAAGGCTTCATTCTCAGGGTTGGTAAAACTGGGGATTGTGTGGTAAAGAGTTAAAACAATCATTCAACTCTTTACCAAATGAAAAAATTTTAGACTGGTCCAATGTGAAAGCACTTGCAGATGACAATTTTTATGACACAAATGATGGGATTTTTATTAAAAACAAGAGGGCCATGATGGCCCGGGATCGCTCACCTGAGTCAATTGGCGAAATTTCACTCCAGGGTCATAATGACCCAATTTAAAACTCATCTGAGATATTATTAAGACAAACACTCTGACCAACTGTCAGG
The DNA here is from genome assembly GCA_945859785.2 of Tridacna gigas. Classification (NCBI taxonomy): domain Eukaryota; kingdom Metazoa; phylum Mollusca; class Bivalvia; order Cardiida; family Cardiidae; genus Tridacna; species Tridacna gigas. The sequence continues at coordinate 40,156,211 of OX244030.2, read as the reverse complement.
TCAATTGAGCTGAAATTGTGGCCTCTGGAGTGTCCAAAATGTATTTCTTCAATTTGACCCAGTGACCTAGTTTATGACCCTATGTGACCCAAATTCGAACTCAAGCGGGATTTTATCAAGACAAATATTCTGACCAATTTTCAGGTCAATTGAGTAAGAAATGTGGCCTCTAGAGAGTCCACAAGGTAAATGTTGACGACAGACGACGGACGCCGGACATCCGACAACCACAAAAGCTCACCTTGAGCATGTTGTGCTCAGGTCAGCTAACAAACTAGAAAACACTGTGGGGAAAGGAAAATCTTTGGAATCAGCATTTTCTCCTTTTCCTACGTTTTCGAAAGCCTTCTACCCCAGGGTCGTTAAAACACTGGATTGGTTGGTAACGGCTTAAACGCAAGTTAACAGTATATCATAGACTCTGCATTTCAACAATAACTTATTGTTAACAAACAGTCATTGAATATCATTCTGAAACAGAGAAGGTGGCTATAGTAAAGGGTGGCAAGAAAAAAAAAAAAAAGGCAAAAATGATCAATATGCTTGAATTTTCTAGCAGTATTATACCAAACACTTCTAGCAATCCATATGGGCCATGCTCTGGCAAAAGAGGGCTCAATGCATTTCCATGATGCACTATATCAAGCAAGTCATCATATCATTATAGATTCAAAAAATCCATTTTGTCTAACAAATGAATCTGGAGGTAGACTTGTCCTTTGACATACAGAAAATTTACCAAAAGTGAAAAGTTTCGGCCCAAGTCAGCCTGCATGGATTGCGCAGGCTGACCTTGATTGATTTTTCTGCAGATGCATTAAACCCCCTTTTCACAGAGCATGGCCCATGCATATTTAGCTGAATACACATCATATCCTCACTCTTCTAGCAGAGTTGTTTCATACAACAGTAAGCAAGAGAAATTAAATTTGATACTGGTTTTAAGTATTTTTTTTCTTCTAACTTGACTGAAGCCAAAATCATCCATGAATATGAAAGGGAAGTAACTTGAAAAAAGCATGTGATAATTTGGCCAATTTTTGACACAAGCAAGGTGACTGAAATTAAAAGACTTTCAAACTTTTGAACAAGAAGCTCTGACAGCTTTAAGTTGAAGAAAATGATCATACTGGCCATATAGGTTACTTGACCTAAAAAGTTTGTCAGTCGATTTTCCCCCACAACCTGGGTAATTTGCAGACAAAATATGAGCATGACTGACTTGACAGTGTGGATGATAAAGATTTCTAAATTGGTTGATAGACAAATAGATGATGAGTAATTGCAAACGCCCATCTTGAGTTCTTTGTGCACAGGTGAGCCAAAAATTAAAATTGTCTTTTGAACTACAAAAAGAATATCAGTATGGAAGAGGTAATCTGTAAAAAAGTTTATTGAAAAAGGTTAAGAAATTAAAAACAATTCCACCGCAAAGAAATGTAAGTATTGTTATCATTAAAAATAACAGAAGTAACAGCAGCCTGGCTGTAAAGATGGCTATTATACTACACACCCTATTTACCTGAATGGTGAGTTCTATTTAAAGTATTCAAGTTCCTAACCACTGAAAACAAATAATTTATATAAAAAAAAAATTCTGTTAATCTGTTGTAAATGTCCATCTTCTTTGCTTGACTCATTAGGTAAATTGTTAAAGATCCATACGCACAACTAAGGTTATTTTTGCTGACAGTAAAGATCTATTCAAACTAAACAAAACAAGAGGGCCATGATGGCCCTGTATCGCTCCACTGGCTTATAAATATAAACCATGAAGAGGTCTTCACTATATAAGCCCTTATAAAACTTTGACCCCAGGGCTACAGTCAGACTAAATGGGGAATATGTGTATTAGAAGAATAACATGCCAAATTTGGGAGTTCTTGGCCTTATGGCTAGTAACAAGACGGTTTCTGAACTTTTCACTCCATAAACCCATGTAAAACTTGTGACCCCTGGTGCAGGGCCCAACTTGATCCTAGGGCTGTAACTTGGGCCCTCTTTGTAGTTGTCCACTAGATAATGCTATAATTATGCAAAATTTGGTAGCCTAAGCCTTACTGCTATGTACACCAAGATTTAAAAGTTTTCCCTATGTAAGCCTATGTAAATCTTGTGAAACACCCCCCCCCCCCCCCCAGCATGAGGCCAAATTGACCCCAGGACTATAATTTGGGCACTTTTGGTAGACCCCAACTAGATCAAGCTAAATGCAAAATTTGGTAGCTCTAGGCCTTATGGCTAGGTACAGGAAGATTTTTAAAGTTTTCTCTATATAAGCCTATGTAAAACTTGTGACCCCTGGGGCAGAGCCAATTTTGACCCCAGGGCTATAATTTTAAGAAACATGATAGAGGTCTACTACATAAAGCTACATGCCAAATTTGGTAGCCCTATGCCTTATGGTTTCAGACAAGAAGATTTTTAAAGTTTTCTCTATATAAGCCTATGTAAAACTTGTGACCCCTGGGGCAGAGCCAATTTTGACCCCAGGGCTACAATTTCAAGAAACATGATAGAAGTCTACTACATAAAGCTACATGCCAAATTTGGTAGCCCTATGCCTTATGGTTTCAGACAAGAAGATTTTTAAAGATTTCCAATATTTTTCAGTTTTATTGCCATGGCAACCAGAGTTTTTGAAGGAATCAAATTCTTTCAAGAAATTCTGAAGAGGACCATGGCAGGATCATTTCTGTGAAGTTTCATGAAAATTGGATGGGTAGTTTCAGAGAAGAAGATGTTTGAAATAAAAGTTAACACACGGACGGACGGACGCACGCACGCACGCACGGACGGACGCACGACGGACACCGGGCCATGACATAAGCCCGCTGGCCTTTGGCCTGTGGAGCTAAAAATGTAATCTGACCTTACATCTATGCTGTCTGCTAGGTGTTAACATATTCTTGTTAACCCATGGCCTGAAACATATTAGCTGCAGATGACTTTGAAATAACTTTGTGAAGACAAATAACACATTGTGAGCTTTTATCGATGAATATTAGCAAAAACATTGTGGCATTTAAACTGATAGTCCAGATGGTTATACTGTAAGAACAGAATGCTTCTGAAACAAGTTGCCTTACCTTGTCTAGAACAAGAGAATATCATGGCACAGTGCCATTCATCCTTTGGGTAAAGGATGAATGGTAAATGTGCCAGAATGCTGATAGCCAATTGCTGGTAACCAAAATTTTCTTTCTTTCCTACAATGCTTTTCTACCCTTCGCAGAAAAATCTCACTAGCAGAGCTACATTAAATTTGTTGTTTGTACATGCTTTCATTTTCTACCAGTCTGCAATTTTGTTGCCTGATGCAGACTTATATTTGCAGTACCCTAAAATGGGTTAGTTTGAAATTTGAAAATTCATTTACCCAATACTTTAACCCTTTACTAGATGACAAAATTTTGGTCTTGTCTGAACTGAAAGCACTTGCTGACAACAAAGTGAATGTGGCTCACAAAGTGAAATTTCTCTCCAGAAGTGTTGAAGGTATCCTAGGAAAATGAGAAAATGGTAGTAACCAGAATGTTCTCTATTTTCCACATTGTTTTTAAAAGCCTTCTATCTAAGGGTCATTAAAACTCAGGATTGTGAGGTGAAAGATTAAACCAATACCTCATGAGGATATTGTGGCAAACGGAGAAATTTCCCCATACAAGGAAGATCTCCATCAGCCTTGAGGTTCATCATGGATTCATGTAGCAGTTTTATGACATAATGATTATCCCAGAGGCCACTGAAGTTCCATGTGTCTATCACAAACCACCAAAACTTTCATTGTTTGATCATCGGACATGGTTACTGAAAATATCACAGTGGCGCCTCACCTGTCCTCTATATCGCATATTAAAACACAAGGTGTATAACAAAATCAGAGAAATCCCTGGTCTCCTTTGAAAGAGAATTTTAAATAAAAACAGATAAAACAACATAGTGATCAGTGTAGATGGATTCAGAAATGAAGTTTCTTTTGTTCCCTGACATTTGAAGGTCTCAATGATAAGGAAGCAATGAGCCAGTGCTCTATTTCTAGTAACCATGTCTGATGATGGAGCAATGACAATTTTGGTGTTTCATGATAGACCAATGGAGCTTCAAGGCCTGTGATGATCCATAATTATTCATGTAATACATGAAAAGGGGGGAGGGGGTGTCATCTGGTGCAAGTATCCCTTTACTACACAGTCCCGACTGTTAACCACCCTACGAAGAAGGCTTTGGTAAACATTGTGGGTAAAGGAGAAAATGCTGGTAACCAGCATTTTCTCCTTTTCCCACAATGTTTTCTACCTTACCAAAGACAGAAATCTTCATTTGCAGCACATTTAATTTGTTGTCTGAAAATGCTTTTAATTTGGTTGAGTCCAAAATTTTGTCCTTTGGTAAAGAAGTATGTTTCAGGAGGTATTGAGTGGACCAATACAATGCTAAGCAAATGCAAGAGACTCTTTAATTTGACAAAACAGGCTCTACAAGATTCCAAGTTTCAAACATCATTTGCCGCAAAGTTTTAAAGATAGTGGACAGTGTAGGCCCAAAATCAGACTGTACAGAATGACTGCAAATTCTGTGCAGTCTGATCTTGATCTACACTCTCCACAAAAGGCAGTCTGATCTTGATCTACACTGTTCATAAAACCAAGTTAAGTAGTACTAAGCCCTTTACAGACCACAGGTTAAACCATTCTTGCATGTTCTTGCATAAACCAACCTGGTACAATTTCCATCAAAAACTTGTCTGGTTCATCCGGGTTGGCTGGGTGTTGAATAATTTTGTTTCCTGGTAGATACAGGTTGCCGAGTATCTTAATGTCATCTTCTCTTGCAAAGTAAAACAGGCACTCTCCATTCAGCACAAACCAGCGCCTGTGCCAGGACTTGACCATCCCACCTTGTTTCCTCAGCCATCCTGATTTGATTTTCTTGTTACTGTTGTATGGATGGTTCATCCTGTGAAGAATACAAAACAATCTTCAACCCTTTTACTACACAATCCTGTGTTTTTATGACCCTTAAGAAGAAAGCTTTTGAAAACTTTGTTGGAAAAAGAGAAAATGCTGGTAACCAGCATTTTCTACTTTTCCCACAATGTTTTAAAACTTTCCTAAGACACTTTGCTTCATTTCAGCCAAATTTAATTTATCAATTTATTGTCTGCCAATGCTTTCAATTCGAAAAGTGAAAAAATTGTCAACTGGTAATGAGTTAATTCTTTGCGTAACTTCAAAATTGTAAACATGTCCAAATAGAAAGCATTTGCAGACAACAACTTGAAGGTGAGTCAGTGATAAGATTTGTTTTTGAAAGGGTAGCAAAGATTGTGGGAAGAGGAGAAAAATGCTGATTACCAGCATTTCTTCCCCTTTTTCTCAATATTTCAAAACCAGTCTTCCTCACGGTCCTACAAAAACACTATAATACCTGGTAAAGGATTAATCTATAAACTATACAATAAAACAAAATGAACATTTCAGTCTGGTACCTCTTTACCACCCAACAAAAAAGTAGACTAGTCCAAATTGAAAGCATTTTGCAGACGACAATTTAAATGTGGCTCAAATGGTGGAACTTGTCTTTGATAGGGTAGAAAACATTGTGGGAAAAGGACAAAATGCTGGTTACCAGCATTTTCTCTTTTACCCACAATGTTTTCAAAAGGGTTTTTCCTGAAGGTTGTTAAAACTGTTTGGTAACGGGTTAAAAAGACAGAGCAACAATATTCTGCAAAGCGTGATCTTGATCTATACCAGGATTAACTAGAACTATGGCAAAGCGGACATATACCCCCACGAGTACCTTGTCACTGAAGCAGCACAATCGGAGAACGGAAATGATTTTCAAAACAAAGATCACCAGTGACGATGAGCTTTGACAATAGGCCATCTCTTTGGGCCATGAGCAACACTTGTATAAAGTTTCTGCATGGGTCCTTGGTCAAACGGCTTTTGAGTTAGAGCATGGAAACGAAAAACAGACGGATTGGCGGATGGATGGACAGACATGGTGAAACCAGTATACCTCCCTCTACTTCATGGGTGGGTGGTTGAAAATTTGCCACACTTTGGGTCCGGTTAAACTGTGTGCAATACATCACTTTCTGCAGCGAAAAAAATCTGGAAGCTTTATGAATTTTAGGACAGTGAAGCAGGAGAAAAGCAGAGATGCAAATAGAGATTTACATGTGTCTACTTTTGTATTAACTGGATTTTTTCCCTGAAAAAAATGTAATCGCCACTGCAAATAAATGGACTTTTACTACAATGTTTTAAAGGGTGGTGTAATTCTCAGTCAAAAGAGTTGTGTGTTTGAGATTATGAGATAAAACAATTTAAATCACAATTAAAAGTTATGGGCAGTGCCCTGTCTTCTGTTTTATTATTGTAAAATTAATGTTTAAAATAAGAGATAAAAATTGTGAGCTGATTACCAGGATCCATATTCGCCAACCATTCTTAAGAATATTCTTAGTCTCATTCTCCAATATTTTCCACATTTGAAAGTAACACAACTCCCGACTGGCTAAACCAAATGGCTGAGCTGTGTTACTTTCAAATGTAGAAAATTCTGGAGAACAAGACAAAGAACATTTTTAGAATTCTAAGATGATGAATACGGACCCAGGTTACATCAGCCTTTACCTGTAAATTTAAAATTATTTCCAATGTTTCAAAAGAGCAGCAATCTTACTAAAATCATTCATAAATTCACACATCAAAAGTAAAATAATATATGCAAAGTACAATGTATATATTTAAGTTTATATATTTATCAATATGTAATACACTGAAAAGCTACTGGTGTCCACTTCATAATTTTTTTCCCTTACAAATTTCTGAAATTACCGATAAAATACTTTAGCTTAGGTCAAGTTGATTACTTTACAACAAAAGACGTAACTCTTTACCAAACAACAAAATTTTAGACATGTCCAAATTAAAAGCATCTGCAGATGAGAAATTAAGCGTGACTTAAAAATCGTAAGGATAGAAAACATTGTGGTAAATGGAGAAAATGCTGGTAATCAGCATTTCTCCATTTCCCACTATGTTTTTGAAAGGCTTCTTCCTCAGTTCTGTTAAAACTCGGGATTGTTTTGTAAAGGGTTAAAGCAATGTGTGTATGTAATGATTTGCAAAATTCCCACGTTTCTTTTGTTTACTTTTTATTTACTAGGGCATCACTGAGGCCTGATTAAACTTCCTGATGATACAGACCATACAAAAGAAGATATAGACACCTTAGAGAACCTTATAAATCTCATGCCATAGAATTCCTGTCCAAGGGTAGGAAATGATTTTACATTTCCTAGGTCAGCTTTTGAAAGAAATTGTGGGAAAGGTGACATCTGCTTGTTACAAGTCATTGTTCCATTTCCCAAAATGTTTTCCATCTAAATAATCCTAAACCAAATGACAAATTTTAGACTTGTCCAAATTGAAAGCATTTGCAGTAAAGGGTTAACAAAAACCACATTTTTTTCCTGCAAACAATCTTCTTTGTCTTTTGCAAGTTATATCAGTGCATGTCCAAAAAACATAGCCTGTATGGTATAGGGTTGACCCATTCCCTCCTGGGTATAATTGGTCCAAGATAACTGTGAACGCTGGAAAACATCCTATGATCCACAAGAGGGGAGTGAACATGAAGTACAGAAATTATCTCATTGAAATTACCTATTGGTGACCTCATTGCCACATGCAGGCAACTGCTTTTGTCTTGCAGACCACTTATGAAAACAGTGTTAGCAAAAAGAGAAATTGCCCAAGACACGCTTGGCATAATTTGTAAGGTGTTCAACCTTAGTATTATGGACATGCATTCCCAACTGTTGGATTATAAATTCTCCCTTCAAATGCTGTTCACACAAAGTTATCCTTGGCTAATACTGTAACTTCATGGGAAATTGTCGGCCTGAAATTTTGTTGAATTTTCAGTATCGATAATTTTGTTGGACATTAAATTCACTGTTTTACAACCATTGCAAGACGATGATTTTATAAGTACAAAAATTTGTGAATTGTGAATTTTCAATTTTCTTAAAATAAAAATATAAGAAGATTATCCATGTTGTCTTTAATATTAAGTGTGTACAGTGTCAACATCTGCAAAATAAATGCGCATAAAGGGTTACAGTTACTGACACATACATATTCCAGTACAACAAATCCCCCATCACATCCAAAATCAGAGTGGTTGCACCAACTGCATGACAATTTAGGCCATTATTTCACAATTATGAAAGTGAATTAAGTTGCCCTCTTATGAAACTTTGAACTATTGTGCACAGATTTTGTATAGCTTCAGTGTTCAATTCAAATGAAATATCTACAGAACTAAAAGAGAGCCAGAGACTATGTGAATTACATTATATTTTCCCATTTACATGCAAAGTATTAAGTTTGAAGGAAAAAATAAATTTATCCAATAAAACTGTCCTAAAAGGGTTAAGGACATATTCCACAGTTTTTCCTACATACAAATATTTTTCATTTTTACTCAGATGATAATATAATGCATGCAGTGGAGTAAAAAAATGAAAAGAAAATCATATGTTGCAGAGCAAAATACAAAGATACAATTCTTCATAGGAGATGACTCTAGTCAAAATTAGAGAAAAAAGGCTTTAATTTCAAACTTTAAGGAAAGGTCCTTAACTCTTTCACTGCTAATGACGACTTGAGTAGCTTTTGCGGACAGCATAGATCAAGATCAGACCACTCAGAACATGCAGTCTGATATTGGATTTACACCATCTGCTATCATATTTCTAAACTATGATGAGAGTCGTTTTCAATAACAATGGAAGTCTATTTTTAGAACTCAAAATAAAGTGGGATTTCTGGAGTAAGTAGTGAAACAGTTAAAGTAACAAATACTGCTATAAAAAAGATTATTCCTTGATATGTGATATTTGCCAATAATAAAAAGGACTGATCGAAAGAATTAAGGCAATAGACAGATCATTGTAGTAATCAAAAATGTTCTAACATGTCAATAAAGACTTACTTTTTGATCATTTTTCTGGAATAAAAAAAAAAATCCAGTACACAGGTCTTTTTTAAAACTTTGCACAAAATTAGTACTTGCTAATATCTTAAAAATTAAAAAGGCGTATCACGCAGGGCACTATTAAAGAGATACGGTGCATTTTTTAGAGTTACTAAGAAAATGAATTACCTCCCTTTGTAATAAAACGTCTATTTTGACGTGTTTTGGCCTCCTGATCATTTATAACTCTCCCATTTATCTTCCATGTCTGTAATTTCCAGACTATCTCACTGTCATAGTAACCCAATGGAACACTATAGGCCCTTGAGGGACTGAATTGTTCTACTAGCAGTGAATTTGCTTCTTTTCTAGCATACATCATTATGTAGGCATGGTGAATTGAACAAATAGTGAAACAGAATTTCTCAAAATCAATTGTTTGGAATCAAGCTAAATTTGATATAGTTTCAGTACTCACTGTAGTAAGCAATCCCTGTGAGTTTCAAAGAAATGTGACCAATAATGAGAACCGTGTTGAGTAAACAAGCCATCAAATAGCCGCTTTTCCTATACTAATTGCTGGATTTTCTTAATTTTAATAGGGTTCAATGTCTTGATGATACAAAATGATGTTTGCAAGTTTCAAAACAATTGGATAAAAAATGTGGACTTTATCACAAAAACAAAAAATGTAAATGTTCAACTTTAAATTGCTACTTTTCCCTTACTAATTGTCAGATATTTTTCAAATCAATAAGATTCAAGCAATAGATGATACAAAGCAGCTGTGTAAGTTTCAAGAAAATCAAACCATAAAAGACTTTGTGGTGTAAACAAGAAATGTAAATTTTCAACTTTAAATGGCTACTTTTCCCCTATTAAATATCAGATTTTTTTCAAAATTGTTACAATTCTACCTATTGACAATATGAAGCAACTGTCTGAGTTTTATGAAGATCCAACCGCAAATGCAGACTTCAATCAGGTAAACAAGAAATATAAATTTTCAAATTCAAATGGCTACTAGTCCTTTACATATAGTCAGAGTTTTATTCAAAATTATTAGGGTTCAAGCTATTGATGATACAAACAAACTGTGCCCATTTCATGAAAATCTGACCACAAATGCAGACTTTATCATGTAAACAAAAGAAAACCTAACAGACAGATGGACGGATGGACAAGGGAAACCACACCATGAAATAAGCTCTGCCAGTTCAGCTGATAATAGATTACAGAAAGGAAATATGTGCAAACCGGTGAGCAGAGAAAACTATGTCCTTAAAGGAAAGGATTATCCACCTGAAAAATACCAAATCTGCACCAAATCTTTGCCATTACGTCAGTGATAAGATTTCAAAATAGCATATGAATTTTTTTGTAATGTGTTTTGAATATGCAAATATCAAAAGGTTTTCAGAGTGCATAGCAGACACAATGTCCATGCCAAAGGAATTCTAATGTGTTGATACTTGAAGGAAAAGCAGAAACATTTTACTTTCAAAATACTATAATCCTGAAAACCTCTCTTATTTATTACATCGTATCATTAAGAACTCAAAGACACTGCAATGTAATGTAACTCATATACAAATCAAAAATGAATCTTTGGTGTTACTGTTGATATTTCTTACCTTAAACTCAACTCTATTCAATTCTTTTCTGACAGTTTACTGTGATAAATGGTATATCTGATCATAATTTACCTTTCTGCAAACGCGAGTTTGGCACGAGTTTGGCAAGCCCACCTTAGTAATGCGGTATTTCGTTCGTTATGCCCGACAAACAAACCAGAAAATGGCGTTGAATACATGGAGAAAGACAGATTATTTCAGTTTTATGCTAGCTTATGTTTCGCTATAATTAAAGTACCCAAAGCTTTTTTCCCAATTTTCTTTTCAGTTTGGACTAAATGTGCAAAGTAACCAAAAAAAAAAAAAACTTTGAATAATGTCATATTTATGAGAAATCGAAAAATGAAAATGGCGCAAATATCTGTAATTCCATGTTTGGTCACAGCATTTAAACTAAAAATACAATGCGAGTAGATTGCTGTTGGCTTTATCCATAACTTATAATTGGGGCATAAGTTTTTCAGACATTTCGTCAGTATATAACATGTTAGTTTGACAGTAAACAATATGAGAAAAGGATTTACAATTTAACACTTTACCACACAAACCTGTGCTGTAATGACCTTGGAAAGAGGTAAACTACTGAAAACTTTCTCTTTTTCCTTAGATGTTTTCTACCTTTCAAAGATATCTCTCATCACTGGAGCAATGTTTTTGTCGACAGCAAATGTTTTCAAATAGACAAATCTAATCGTTTGTTCTCTGTTAAATATTTAATTAACACCTCTAACACCTATTTGAGTGGAAATCAATAAGTTTTATTGTAGGTGATCAATAAAGTGGTTTGTCATATTTTTAACATTATGTATGTTGTTTTTTGCACAAAAAACTTTTTAATTGGGGGTATAATTGGTCACTTGGGTGATTGTAAGGATTATACTGTTTTGGAATGGCCGTGCATTTATCAGTCATGCAACAATCGTTGGGAAAACAAACAATCGTTCGAACCAGGCAAAAGTGATATTAACAGTCACATGCAATCCTCTTTATGAAACAAGAATAAACATGAATGCTCTCTAAAGTATTACAACAAGAATCATGTGATGACGTTCGCAATGTCAACTTATTTTTGAAACAAGGTGACGAGTGGCTGTCAATAAAATATCCTTCTTCCTGTCGCTCGTTTTGTATGTAACGATTACGACTGTCTACGAGTGATGGTTTTGAATTTGAAAGATGTACGGGCAGTTTGATTTCAATACAAGTAGTTTAACAAAACAGTTTGGCATAACCTTTCTTTCTTTTCTGAAAGACTGGAAAAAAAAACCCTGCTTTCCTGTCATTTGGTAGAGTGGCTGGTTTTTCGGAATCCTGGTTAAATCTACCAGCGATATTTTACGTAGATCCAGGTATTTGGAATGGGTAAATTTAGTTTTCCTTTCAAGGTATATAATTTGACAATTACCTTACCATGATTCTTACATGTAAAAATCCATTTTGAAATAATTATAATCCAATCTTAGAACTATGGTTTAAACAAAAAGAAAACAATTACATTGTCAATAGTTAAGTCTATCACTTTGTCTGACCCTTGTGTTTACATTACATGCTTTACCGTGTTTTGATTGGCTGATAGGACCTGTCAATCAAAATCAGCTGAAAGATCAATTGAACACGTATTGCACCACTGTCTAGATGGTTTGTGCTATGCTTTGGGTCTTTTTACAGTAGTAGGCTCTTTTAATAACTGTGCTCTCTAAAATCTTTCATTTTCTTTCTCAAGACTTAAATGGATGTTTCCTCACTATGTGCTATTTGATTAATCTCCATGCTGCTTCTCATTGTAATCCTTCTCTATTCTGAAAAATTTACTCTCCTAAAACATCATCCACTTTCCTTAAATTTTTTTTGTCACTCACAAAAGTCTGGATTTCATTGCAATCACTTTGCATTCTTGTAATGCCTTACATTTGAAAACCATATGGATGCTAATGGCATAAAAAGTTCTTCTCCTTTCAAGATTATAAATTATGTTTTAGGAATAGCTGGATGAAATAAAAAAAAAAAATCTGATGTCAGACCCACACTATTGCCTGCTCTAAACTTTTATTGGTAGCTTGTACTGCTGATCTTTTAAAACTTTCTTTACAAATTGTTACTTTGCAACTTCATGGCTGTCTTTCTGTTCTGACAGACTTCCAATTTTATCATCAGAAATTGTGTGTACTGTACTTAACTCCTCACTTTTTCATTTAGCACAAGTATGTTCAACTCTCCATGATCAAACATTGGAAGATCTAATTGCTTTTCTCTAATTGCTAGTTCACGTTTCGACATTCGAGATTTGTTTCTATTTATTCATTTTGTAAGGCTCTATTACCTACAGATGAATATGGTTCTGTTGATGTAAGAGGTTTGGCAGAGACTTTCACTTTTGATTACGCTTCGGCATGCATTCCCAGATTTCCTCTTCTTTTTTCGTTTAATTTAAATAATTAGAAGCGACTGTTTATTGTACATTTTCAATGTTTTCTATTTCTTTAACATACTTTTTCACATACATTTCAACCTCTTTAGATATCTTTCTTTCCTTGTATTTCTTTTGCTCTCTGCACTAGACATTTTGGCCTGTGGAGACAGATAAAAGGTAACCTGGTTAATTATATTGCACTATTTCTGAATTATATTACACATATAAATTGTTGCAATTGTTCCTAAAGCAATAATCCACACATCTTTAACTTCATGTAATAATTGACAATGATTAGTTCTTAGTAGTGGCAGTGGTTATGTGAAATCTGCAATGATCATACCATTTTTAGTTTTTTGTATATGTGCATAATGTATCTCACAAAAAAAGAGTGCAATGAGAAAAACGGATTTCAGTGTCTTGAAAAATAAAACTTAACAAGATTGTGAAAATACTCCTTTCCAAATTGAAAATATTCCTTGTAGGGATTTCAAAATATATGACATCGAACTTTTCCCATGGTTAAATTTACTTAAAAAACATACTGTTAGATTTTGTAATGTAATTCACTCAATTATTTGCTTCATACTATTTTCCTTAGTAGTCTGGACTCTGTTTTGTGTTAAATAAAGTATTTTGTGGACATCCTTTAAGATGTATCTTGACTGAAATTTCAGATACTTTGAGACTTTCAGATATGATAATCTGATCATGATTGTCAAATGGAAACTGAAAATTGTCTCCCAAAACAGTTCTGTATCAATACATTGCGGTATGTACAAGAGAGTGAAGAGACTTTAATATTTGTTCCGTAAAATTAAACATAAAAAGAGCCAATTAATTGTTCTACCATGTGTTTGTGACCTAAAATTGATGACTGGCACAACTTAACTGATTTTGGGCAATTGGTCATTTGTCTATCAAAAAAAAACAAAACATTAATTGTCCAGTAATGTGCAAAAATCAAGACACAGAAGTCTAAACAGCGCTTGACCACAGTTTAGCTTACAGACAACAAGTATACTTTAAAGTATGAAAATATCAGAGGATTGCAAACTTTCAAGTCCTCTTTTCTATCCGTTTTTCCTTACTAATATGTATCATTCTTAATTGATGGGGCCAGGTATTAGCTGTAAAATGCTTAACATGCTCAAGGCTATCAAATGCTCCATCAAATCTTGTGTTAAAATATCGCGTCAAAGTAATTTCTCTGAGATGCTTGATGTCACAATCAAATTGAAACAAGGGGAAACACTCTTGCTGATTTTTTTTTTTATCCTGTCTGTCAATAACATTGACACTTCCTTGAATTTCAGTAAGATGACTGATTTAAGGACGTAAACAATTAATCTGTATGCTTACTACTTGCTGACAATATTGTTCTTTTCATAACAGATCCCCCATAGTTTACATTCCAAGTTAGATGCAGGCTGCCACAAAGCCATCAAAAAGTTATTCTGTCAAAGTCTCAAAAGAGAAAATGCAGTTCATACATAAACTACAATGGAGAGACCTGGGCCAAAATATATCCTCTGACGTATAGGCTACGTTGAAAGAAAAGGTACAAAGTCCACAACAAAAACTATGAACAGACATTGAGGTAATCAAACAAGAGTTTGTGACCAAATAAACAATGCCAGACAATCTAGTTATAAACTGATATCAAACAGGGTGCCAAATGGTTCCTGGATGCAAGTGGACAATGGAGCAGAGGGGGTTGAAATAGGTAACCATCACCAGCCTCAAAGACAAAAGTAAGACAACGGTGCTCCTCACAATGACTAAAAGTGGAAACATGCTACCACCTCAGCTCATTTATGCAGGGAAATCAGATAGAACACTTCCTAAGGGGGTGACTTTTCCAGACAGATGGGATGTAACATACAATGACTCATCCTGGAGTAGGGAGGACAGAATGCTTTGGCATGTGAAGAGATTTGCTTCCTTTGACTCAGTGTAACCAACAGGCAATAGTCCTGCAAGACTGCTATAAAGCCTGCCAGCCACAGCAAAAGTAGACTGAAAGATGTCCACACTGAAACCAGTTCATGACCAACAGTTTATTGCAACACATGAAAGAATGGAAAGAATGGAAAACAAACTTGGCTTGATTTGCACTGGTTTTAAACAAGCAGGACTGCAGTTCTTACATTCTCAAATATCAAAAAAAAAAAAGGACAAAAGATGAGAACAATCACTAACCCTTTAGCAGAGTGTTTAAATGAATAAAAAAATTGCTTTGAAAACTTTTTTGGAAAATACAGCAACAGATAACTTTTTCAAAGAGAAGCACTCGTTTGAGCAAAATCTAATTTGTTTTCTGAAAATACGAGGGCTGGTTGATAAGTTGTGAGCCTTGTATTGAAGGAGTGAAGCAGGGATGTCCTTTTCAGCCCTACTATTTCCTGACTATTCAAGGCTGTGTACCTGAAGAGTGGTAGCAACACTAGGAAATAGAACCCCTTCATAGGCTACACTGAAAAGGTGGGTGGCTGGCAGACCTCTTTGGAAGACGTCTGTCCTGAAAGGCCTGTCACTGTTGCAACCCCAGAAATGGTCAATAAAGTCTATGATATTGTCATGGCTGACAGGTAAGTTACGCGAGATATATACTGAACAAAATAAGTAACTTCAGCTGTGTTTAAGTGCAGATATACGTAAATGGAATGAAGGGTAAAATTATTTTTACTTGTATTCCAAGAGTATTTCAAGGTGAATTTGTGTGCGAAATTTCATCGCTCTACGTTCATGGTAAACTGATGAAATGGTTGATTAAATGTGGTAGGGGTCATAGACCAAAATCACACATTAATACTGGGTATGGCCACCTTGAGCACTGAGCACTGCCTGGCATCGTTGGCGCATAGAACTGACAAGTGTGTTGATTTCTGCCTGTGGAATGTTATTCCACTCCTGGGTTAAGGCTTGTGTTAGTTCACTGATGTTCGACGGTGAAACAGGGTGACATCTAACACGCTGGTCCAAGTTATCCCACAGGTGTTCGATGGGATTCAGATCTCGACTTTTGGCGGGCCAATCATTAATGAATGCAATATTATTCATCCTGAGGAAATTCACAGTATCTCTAGCTGTATGGCTTGTAGCATCATCATGTTGAAATACAGTGATACTGGCATTATTTTGAAACGGTGGGATGACGTGCCATGCAAGAATCTCATCTAGGTTGTTTTGGGCATTCAAATTCCCATCAATCACATCAAGAAGTGTGCGATAACCATGCGCAATGCCTGCCCAGACCACGACGGAATCTGCGCCCCCAAAACGATCTCGTTCAACTACACAACAGTCGGCATAACATTCATTTCTTCTACGGTATACACAAACCCTGACATCACTTTGATGAATGGAAAATCTCGACGCGTCGGAGAAAAGAATGCTATTCCATTGTCGCCTTATCCAGCGATGGTGTGTATGTGCCCATTTAACATGATTTACACGGCGACGTTGCCTCAATACACAGCCAACATAAGGACGACATCCACACAGACCACCTTCGACGATTGTGTACGATTGCAGACGATTGCGTACAGTTTGGGCAGATATTCGGTTTTTATGTGTACCATGGGTGTTCGCGACAGTTGCAGTGGCAGTTTGAAAACGATTGCGTAGGTGTGTGTTCATGATATAGCAGTCTTGACCAAGCGTCATGATGCACAAATGTCCACTATGTGGTTAATCTTCCGTATGGTCTGTTGCTTGGAAACGTTGCCTTAGGTATCGAATAGAACCACTAGAACTGCCAACAACCCTAGCAACCTCATTCGTCATAATACCAGCATTTGGTGGAATTCTAGGCATATCAAAAAGAAAGAAAACTTGTATTTTTTTTTTTTTCAACGTCTTTTTCTTATCGACAACAAAGTCTATAAAATCTGACGGAAAGGTTTGTTTTTATACACATGGATTATACTGGTCCATACATACACAACAAAATCGTGTTTAACGTTTTCTCACTTGTGTAATTCGTATAATTTAGTTATAATTGGTTTCATTTGACGCATAATCATTCGACAAAACATATGTAGGGCATTGGACATGTTGATGTCATTTCATTGCATTAAAAAAATATGTATAGAAATCAGAAGTTTCTTTTTTGGTTCAGTATACGAGGAGTGTTTGAAAAGTATCCAGAAAAGGTTAATAAATTATTCATTAATGCAAATATTACGATAAAATTTTTACAAATGACACTTTACTTTTCTATGCACATAATTCAAAAGAAAAAAAAAAAATTATATACAAATTGCTCTGATGCACAATCCACAGTCATTATGGCAACATCAGGTGATGCTCAGCAGGGCAAATTTTGAAATACACCACATGTATAGGCAGTGTTTCAGAAAGTCCAAGTTTTTGTCTTTTTGATGCACAAAATGAAAGGCTGACGCAACAGAATTTATACATCGCGTCTTCCTTGACGCAACATGACTGGTACCCGTTGTATCTCCCATAACCGTCTGGTAGAGTTGATATGAAGATCGATAACAGGCTGCCAGTTTAGGTCTACACTGTATTGGTCTAAAACATGACATTATTCTGTGAGACATCACTGTTATCTCGCCTATATTATTGTACGGAATACATACTTTAAACTTTTCGTCCGCATTTTAGACCTGGCTCGGTCATGGTCACCGACTTGCTTGAGTAATCGGGATGACAGACGACACAGTTTGTATGAGGTCATTGTTTTCAACTTTTATCTTTCACACCACACTGTCTTATAAAACTTTTTAGCATTTTAGCATTATGGGACACCTACAAAGGGGCAAAGATGAACAACAGTTAAAAAAAAAAGTTTAAACACCATGACACGTAAAATTTATGAATGACCCCCAAAATTCAAAGTGGGGAATCACAGATGACCCCCCCAAAGTTCATGGGCTAGCAGAAACACTGTGTAGGTGCCTTTAGTATGCAAAATAGAAATGCTCCCAATGTCAAATAAAGTTTTGTGTCTTAACGCAAAAAAACAAAATCAGAGAGGCTCTCATGATTACCGACACCTATGGTACAAGTTCAGTGAAGAAAACCAGCGTATATGAGTAGTTCAACATATTCAAAAACGATCCTTTGCATGTCCAAAATTTGGACATCCCAGCATGGCATAGGGAAAGCTGATGAAATATTAAGGGAGTTGCTGCAGAATGATAGTAGGCTTACAATAAGAGACAGAGGGTTAAAGGCTCGGCTTAGCACATCTACAGTACGTCTGATTGTTACTACAGTTTTCTGCAAGGTTTAAGCTCACTGGATAGTGGATACCCAGAATTCTAACAGCTGAAAGCAAAATTCGAGAGTAGAAGCGGTAAAGTCTTTTTCTTAAGCAATATTTCAACCATGACCACTGTTTCATGAACTCAATGATCACAGCCAATGAAACCTGGGTTAGTGTATATGGCCCAGAAAATAAACAAGACTCATGCATGTGGAAACATCCACATTCAATGTTACCAGTAAAGGCCCTAGTGAACCGCTCAGCACTGAAACTGATTTTCATCATCTTTTTTTTTTTATTCAAGAGGCCTGATTCTGTGTCATGTGGTACCAGCGGGGCAAACAGTTACAGCAGAGTATTACTCAGAGTTTTTTCTTTTTGGTTGAATGTTGCCGACTTAATTATATTCTCAATATATTTTATTGTTGTAATAAATATTTGATATCATCAGAAAAGCAGCTGGTCGGATAACTATATCTCATTTTTGGTTTGTCAACCTTGATCTGGTACGAGCAGTGAAGAAGAAAAGACAGAATGATGGATTCCTTCCACACCATGAAAACACACCATCCCGCTCCTCTGTGGTCACCAAAGCAACACACTAAGATTTTGGCACAGAGATCATAAAGCATCCTACATATTCACCGGATCTAGCTGTGTGATTTCTGGCTTATCCCAACCTTGAAATAACAACTGTGCTGGAGTAGGTTTGATAATATTGATGAACTCGCCACGGTAGTTAAGGAAACCATTCGTAAAATTCCACAGGAATATATCAGGTTATGCTGTGACTAACAAATGATTATTTAGGAGGGACAAGTTTGTATCATGTAAAGGAGGATGTTTCAAAAAAGGTGCAAGATTTAACTCTTTCAGACAGATTTTGAAACTGCCATATTTCCTTCATGAGTAAGTTGTCCCAGTGTACAGATACTGAAGTGGTTTACCAGTATGTTGAAAAAAAGAATGCTGTATGTCCATCAAAAGTCAAACCCTTACATTTGAGGCTCACAACTTATGAATCAGCCCTCGTACTTTCAAGTTGGCCAAGTATTAAACTTAATTGTCAGGTAAAGAGTTACAGTCTTGAAATGTAAGGTCTGTAATTTGATAACATTTTTGACTAGTGCAGCTAGTCTATAGGCATCATGACTGACCTAGAGTCAATGTAAACAAAAAACCCCACAGTTGCCAAATACTGCCTCGCAGAAAATACTTCTTTCTGTTAGAAATCTTAATTCTGTTATACATGACAATTTAGACAAAAACCACTAAATCTCTACCTCTCCGATTTGAACATGTCGTCTTACAAAGTAATAAACTGAACAAGATGTCATTCATAAGGTACATGATCTTTGCTTATATGTAAATTAAGTGACCTATGCAAAGCAGAGAATCACTTACTCCTATACAACTGTAACGTTATGAATGGATCTATTAACAGAAACACCTGACTTGTTGCAAATTCCAGCTATATTAACCCTCACTGGACAGGGCACCTGTCATCCCCTCAGTCATTCATTATTTAGATCATTGTGTACAGTTAAACTGTTATGCTAACCTGTTATTCTACCTCTTGAGTATTAACCCTTTACCAAACAATCCCAAGTTTTAACGACACTGGGGTAGAATCCCTTTGAAAACATTGCAGGAAAAGGAAAAAATGCTGGTAACCATCATTTTCTCTTTTTCCAAAACTGTTTTCTGCCCTTTTGGAATCAGGTTTCATCAGTTCAGCTACATCTAATTTATGGTCTGCAACAGCTTTGAATTTGGACTGGCGTAAAATTCTTCGTTTTGTATAGAGAGTTAAATAGTTACATGTAACTACACATCTTGTGCTATTGGATACTGACTGATTGATTGCATTGTGTTTAACGCTGTTTTCAACATTTCAGTGATGTTGCGGCGGCAAGAGCACCTATACATATGCTTTCCTGCAGTTTCTTTTATCAGCACTACCACGACTCAATGACCTTTTGCGGACAGTGTCGATTAAGATCAGACTGAATAGTGCACGCACTGTCTACACTGTCCGATAAGAGGATATATTTTCTCCAAAATGTAACTCTGAAATAGCAATATTCAGGTGTTTACAATTTGCTTGGACGTTTCATTCAACATCTTTAGCAGGTTAAGGGTTAAACTTAAACTGGATTATAGTTAACCAATAACACGCACAGCACCAGCAGCTCACTCGGTAGCGTACAGGACTTGAGAACAGGAGGCTGCTGGTTCGATCCCTGACTCGGCAAATTTCTTTCCAAGGATTGATGATAGTCATTGCGACAGGATACATTTCTCTCTCACGTTTCGATGATGATTATTTGGGAAAGCAGCCAGTGGCTTGGAAAGAATATTGTGCGGAGTACTGGTAAAAGAAACTCCAGGACAGCATGGGTATGTGCACTGGCCACTGCTGCATAACTGAAATAATGTTGAAAACAGGGTTAAACACTATATAAACAATCAATCAATCAAATTCGCTAGTCTGTCAGTACTTTCATTACTTTGATATGACATTGTTTGTACATCTACCAGTTACATCCAGGATGTATAACACAGTTGCTTTAAAAAATGATTTATACCAATAAAGTTCTATAGTTTTACCAGCTTTGATAAACTGCTGTTTGATTGGTTATTTGTATTACGTTTAACACTGTTTTCAACATTATTACAGTTATATCATGGTGGCCAGTGCAACTATCCATGCTTTCCCGGAGTTTCATTTACAAGTACTTTGCACAATATTTTCAAGTCACTGACTGCTTTTCCAGAAACAATGATCAGCTGTAAGAGACGAATGAATTCTGTTGCAATGACTATTATCAATCCTTGGAAAGAAATTAGCAGAGCTGGGGATTCCGATAAGTGACCCCTGGTCTTAAGTATGCTACTGACTGTACTACCAGGGCTCGGCAAAAATTCTGTTTGATATGTTGACAACATGTGTTCAAATTTAAAAATGGAAAATGCAATCATTCTGTTTTCAACAGTATTTCGGTTGCACTATCCTATCAACTCATAAATTACAGCGTGTATAACTGTTTATGTAACCACCAATAACATACCCTTCCTTCCTAAATCCGTCTTGTCTTTTCCATATGTCTGTCTGTCTGACGGTCTCCCTCCCTTCCTTATTCCCCTCCCCTGAAATCCCTGTTAAAGATACTCTATCTTTCCCAAGAGTATCAAATTCTGCCATAGCAGACAACAAAAACCTAGATAGGCCAGTATGGACTGTACAGGCTTACCTTGGCTGCCGCTTTCTACTGCTGAACTAAAAGTAGTGTATTATTTGAACTTCTTATAGTAAAAAAGGTGATCTCTATTGAAACCTTGTTTAGTAAAGACAGGGACTTGAACTGTTTTCAAGAGATTTGAGAGGTTGAGAAATGAATATAAAACAGAAATGTATTACATTATGTTATGACACACAGTTTATCTTTTTAGAACTATATAAAGCTAAAGGTCTTTCCTACAAGTAATTGTCTTTACATGTAGACAAAATCATTCACAGTGCTTAACACTGAATTCCAAGTATCCGACAATATATAGCAATTTCACTGTGAGTCACAGTTCAAACTCGTAAGATCAAACTTCTGTTGTAAACTTGGTTTTGTGGTTAGCCCTACCTGAGAAATCAACAAAAAATTAGTACCCAACAAACAGTTCTGATGTCCCAGAAATTGCGATCCCATACCTACTAATAACCAGTAGTATTCTTTACACTCTTTACAGGCAACTAGCAGCTTGCCCCACCAAGACTGCATAGATAGGCTCTATAGACTGACAATCCAGGCACTTCACCCGTATCAAAAACAGTTGTGCACACAAGTCCTTTCCCAGCCACCGACTCCTCTCCTACATAATCCAGACTGAAATGATATTCAGTAAAGGCTGGTGTTCCTTGCTGCAATGACTTTCATCATATCTAAGAAGTTTGGCTGGATCAAGGCTCAGATTTGATGAAAGTTATTGCAGCAAGGATCACCAACCAACACTGAATATCAGTCATTTCAATTTGGATTATGTAGTGCATTTTGTAACGACTGAGAATTTCAGAATGATCAAACTGCTGTTACCTATATAATCACACTAACATAATTCAGTCAGTAGAACTGATCCACTTGTAATCACCTTTAATTAATTAGTCTGTGTCTTAATGAGAAAGATTTCAAATATCTCAGACATTTTAACCCTTTACAAAACATTTCCATGATTTTACGGTCCTAAGAAAGAGGGCTTTGAAAACATTGCAACAGCTAGAAAAATATACCTATGTTTTCTCCCCTTTCGAAGGCAAGTTCCATCATCTCAGCCACTTTCAATTTGTCGTCTGCAAACGCTCTCAATATAGAACAATCTAAATAGAGTCATGTGGTAAATAGCTCATTAATCTGTTACCACACAATCCCAAGTTTTAACGACCCTGATGAAAAGGGCTTTGGAAAACATCATGGGAAAAGAAGAAATTGCTGGTAACCAACATTTTATTCCTTTCACCACAAAGTTTTCAACCCTTTTAAAGACAAATTTCACCATTTGAGTCATATTTATTTTGCTGTATGTGAATGCTTCTAATTTGGACAAGTCTACAAGTTTGTCGTTTGGTAAAGAGTTAACAATAATACCTGACAATCTTAATTTCAATCTTTCCACCATTAGACCATCAATAGAGTACTTTGGTCATTACTTCATTTGAGTTTTTAAAACTGAAGTCAATCCCTGACAAAAACTGAACAGGACTATAGTTCCATTTCAATAGTGTCCAGAAAATGGTGTGGCAAAAAGAGAAATTGCTAACCTTTTAAAAATGATGTACCTCAGATAGGTCTAAACAACATGCATAAATATACTACTGGTATCATAGGGAAATAGTTAAATTCACCCTTTATCGAACAATCCCAGGTCCTAATGATCCTGAGAAAAGGGGGTCCAACTCTCTACAAAACAACAAAAGTTTAGACTGGTCCAAATTGGAAGCATTTGCAGATGACAGAATGTTGCAAGAATCATGAAATCAATTTTTGAAAAGACAGACAAGAGGGCCATTGGCCCTAAAGCACTTAGTAAGGTCATCAAGGACTGACAAGGCTGAAAAGATCCTGGCCATGATGATGTAAAACACATTAGTGTAAGTGATCTACTTTTTGACCGATTTTGCCTATTGTCGAATTTTGAATCTGGCTCAAAACATGGTCTCTAGAGTCACACAAGGTTTTTCTAAGATTTGGCCCTGTGACCTATTTTTTAACTTGACGTGACTTGATATCATTCTCTTCCGAGATTTCATCCAGACAAACATTCTGACCAAGTTTCATGAGTATAAGGTTAAAAATGTGGCTGGTAGAGTGCACACAAGGTTTTTCTAAGATTTGGCCCCGTGACCTACTTTTTGACCTGATGTGACCCCCAATTTCAAACTTTTCCAAGATTTTATCAAGACAAACATTCTGACCAAGTTTCATGAGTATCAGGCTGAAAATGTGGCCTCTAGAGTGCACACAAGTTTATTCTAAGATTCTTGAGTGCACACAAATTTATTCTAAGATTCAGCCCTGTTATCTATTTTTTTGACTTGACATGACCCAATTTCCTTTGCATCCAAGATTTTATTAAGACAAACATCCTGACCAAATTTTATAAGTATCAGGCTGAAAATGTGGCCTCTAGAGGGCACACAAGGTTTTTTTAAAGGTTTGGCCCAGTGACCTACTTTTTGACCCAGCATGACCCAATTCAAATTTGTCCAAGATTATATCCGAACAAACACTCTAAGTTTCATGAGTATCAGGCTCAAAATGTGGCCTCTAGACAGCACACAAGGTTTTTCTAAGATTTGGCCCTGTGACCTACTTTTTGACCCCACATGACCCAATTTCGGATTTGTCCAAGATTCTATCAAGACAAACATTCGAACCACGTTTCATGAGGATCTGGCTGAAATTGTGGCCCCTAGAGTGCACACAAGGTAAATGTTGACGACCGCCTGACGGATGATGCATGCCGGACAAAGCACGATCACAAAAGCCCACCATGAGCACTTTGTGCTTAGGTGAGCTAAAAACATTGTTGGAAAAGGACAAAATGCTGGTAACCAGCATTTTATCCTTTTTTCACAACTATGTTTTCAAAAGTCCTTTCTTTGGGAGTCTTTAAAACTCAGGATTGTGTGGTAAAGGGTTTAAAACACTGTGCAAAAAGGAAAAAATGTGGTAACCAGCATTTTCTCCTTTTCAAACACTGTTTTCTTTCCCATCAGAGACAAAATTCATCATTTGAGCCACAATGAATTTGTGGTCTGCAACAGCTTTGCATTTGTGAGTGTCAAAAATTTTGTTGTTCAGTAAATTTTAGTGTTTAACCTAGTGCTTCCTTTAACTAATTCAAGACAATCCTATTGTCTATGACCACAGGAAAAACTCTTTTCCACAACATAATTTTAGAATTAACCAAACTGAAAGCATTTTACACACCAAAACTTAACTGTGTCTAAGATGATGCAAATCACCTTTAACCCTTTCCCAAATGGCAAATTTTTGACTTCTGCAGATGACAAATTCAAAATTGGCACAAATGAGATTATGTCCTCCGAAAGGATAGAAAACACTGTGGGAAAAGGAGAAAATGCTGGTTACCAGCATTTTCTCCTTTTCTCACAATGTTTTAAAAAGTTTTCTTTCCCAGGATTGTGAAAACCAGGGATTGTTTGGTAAAGGGTTAAAAGGGTAGAAAGACTGCTGGAAAAAGTCTTAGCCCTTTACCGCACAATGCTGACTTTTAACGACCCTGAGAACGAAGGCTATTGAAAACATTGTGGGGAAAGGAGAAAATGCAGGTAACCAGCATTTTCTCCTTTTGTCACAATGTTTTCTACCCTACAAGTGACAAATGTTCAAATGTTATGTTTCGAGTAACTTGGTATTTTGTTGTCTGCAAATGCGTACTATTTGCATGAGGCTAAAATTTTGTCGTCTGATAATGAGTTAAGAGGAAATGTATTTTCCCTTATCATCAAAATGTCTTCAAAAGCCTTCATACTTATGGTCATGAAAACATGGATTTGTTTGGTAAAGCTGGGGTGTGGAAATATTACAAACTTTACTTGTCCAAGGATAAGTAAATGAAAAAAAATCCATTTGTCTGCCAGTATGGCTCACTTGTCCAAAACAAAGTAATATTTCGAAAGGCATTCAACAACTGGAATTCTTTTCAGCTCAACCACACCTCCTTAAGAATATGCCGTTATTTGTGTATGGAGCTGCTGAATGCTTCCAAGGTCTCTTACTACTCACTTTCTGTTTGCTTCAAAGATTTAAAAAAAAAAAAACAATCCATTTTCCCTAATTTTGCACAATGATTGATTGCTGAATCCCAAACTGTTTCAGTTCCATCCATTTTGCCATAAATTTGCAAGGTGTATTAAAAGCCTACCACTTCATCATGACCCATTTGGCATCAAAGCTGTACCATCAGATTGAAGGCTTAAATATTCACGTGTGCTACATTGTCATCCAAGATCTTTGAATTGGCGTAATCAATACAAATGAAATATTTTAATCCATAATGATGATTTCAAAAGTGTTCTGACATTTTTCAAAGCAAAAAATAGACATCCAAAAACAGGCCAAAATTTTGTTTGCCTTTTGGAACAGTGAAAACCAAGATCAGGGACATGTTATTGTTAGCTCTTTACAGGGGTGTGGAAATCTGTTGTCTGACTCTGGCAAATTTGACGTTGGACAAGTGATTTTGTTTCTATCTAGTTGTCCAAGGAAATGTAGAAAATATGGGAAAAATTTTGAAACAAAGATCTGTTGTTTACATTATCCAGTGAAATATAAATGTTCTCACTTTGTACAAAATGACATTTCAGATAATAAACTGCAACTTGTACAAAATAGCATTTCAGATAATAAACTGCAACTTGAGATAATCCCTGATTTCTGGAAACCCAAAATATACATTTGGTCTATCGTCACATTAACTGCACACCAAAAGGTTGGTAGTAATATGCGGCTCAATCCCGACTTTTAACAACCCTGAAAGATAAGGCTTTTGAAAACTTTGTGGGAAAAGGAGAAATTGCTGGTAAGCAGCATTTTCTCCTTTTCCCACATTGTTTTCTATGAAAGACAGAAATCATCATTTCAGCTACATCTAATTTGTCCTCTGCAAATGCTTTCAATTTGGTCCAGTCGAAAAATTTTGTCGTTTAGAGTTTAAGCCTCAAAAGGGGCCAAAAATAAACAATGCGGGTGATTAACTGCATTCATGATTTGCATCGTCTAAGTATGTCCAAGTGTTTGTTACTTTGAGAAAAATGAATTTTAAAACCAAGACAAAAGTAAACAAAGAGCGACCTGGCAACTTTTGACCTATGTTTAAAACTAATTTTTTTGTCAGTGACTAACACTAACATTGTACAATAAAAGACTGTCATCTTCATAATAATTTCCACACTTTTAAATGGTATACTTTAAATTCAGACTAGCCGATATCAATTGAAAGAATAATGCTGAAAACAAATTAAATGTGGCTACAATATTGGGGCTGTCTTTGTAAGGATAAAAAACATTATGGAAAAGGGAGAAAATACTGGGTAACAGCATTTGCTGCTTTTCCCACAATGTTTTCAAAAGCCATCTTTCTACGGGTGGTTAAGAGTCAAGTGCAAGGGTCAGACAAAGAAAAAAGTTCCCAAAAAATGTAATTTGATAAAAATACCTGTATAATTTTCTGGCTGCCATGATGAAACAATCAAATACAAAATTAAATCCTTTAAAGTCTAACCTATTGCTACCTAGCCTTTAATACCTGTATTATCTCACCAGATTATTGCTGAAAACATGTTATATATAACTCACAATACTTTGAGTAACCCTTTACCACACAATCCTGGCTTTTACTGACCCTGAACAGGAAGGCTTTTAAAAACATTGTGGGAAAAGGAGAAAATGCTGGTAACCAGCATTTTCTCCTTTTCCTGAAATGTTTTCTCCCCTTCAAAAAACAATCTTAATTTTTGAGTTGGAATTATTTTGTCATCTGCAAATGCTTTCAATTTGGAAGGGTCTAAAATTTTGTCGTTGGTAAAGAGCTAACCTTTTACCAGACGACAAAATTTCAGCCTTGTCCAAATTTGATAGCATTTGCAGACGACAATTTCAGTTTGGCTGAAATGGTGCAATTTTTCTTTGATAGGGTAGAAAACATTGTGGGAAAAGGAGAACATGCTGGTTACCAGCATTTTCTCCTTTTCCCACAATGTTTTCAAAAGGCTCCTTTACCAGGGGCGTCAAAAGGTGGCAATGCGTGGTAAAGGGTTAACCTTTAATAATCAATGACTATTGTAAAGATAAAACAGTTACTAATGTTGATAAAACAAAAGCAAGATGATCACAAAAAGAGTTAACCTTAAATAACCATTGACCATTGTAAAGATAAAACAGTTACTAATGTTGATAAAACAAAAGCAAGATGATCACACTGGTTCAAAATACCAGTAGTTATATTCAGTGTTCTATATCTAAGTCCAGTGTAATGGTGCTATGCACCGAGTATGTTACAGAACCAGGCATAAATTAGAATGGGTTTCATCCTGTATCTTGCACTTTCCTTGAAACATCTGGGGACATCGCCAATATGGGCAACAAGTGGCAACAATAAACAAACAAAAATCCATCAATTGATTTATAATCGATGAAACAATCACCAAACAATCTATAAATGAATTTCTTATTCTAAAAGACCGGGTTCCTGAATGGTGAAAATTGGCCCTGTCTCAGAATTCAATGAAATTTATATAAACTCCATGTATGTGTACAAGGACTAGTGTATGAAAATCATTTCATTTACTCTAAAATAGCAATTTACCTCTGGTTTCTTTGCCAACAGTTTGTGCAGACGATTGCCTGTTCATGTATGTATAGGTCTGCTGGAATTTGTCCTCAGACCCTAACTTCCTAATTAAACATGTATAACAAAAATATTTGGTGCAATAATAAGTACGCTCTTAGTAAATGTACTCGAATAACCAAAATGTCATATTTTGTTACCATTACCCATGTGACAATGGACCCCAGGCTGGGTGTTTTAACATTACTTCATTTCCTGATCGTTTTAAAATATTTTTATTTCTTTTAACCCTTTCCCAAACGACAAATTTTGGGCTGGTCCAAATTGAAAGAGTTTGCAGACGACAATTTTAAATTTTAGGAAAATGGCAGGAAGGTCTCAAAAAAGGTAGAAAACACTGTGGGAAAAGGAGAAATTGCTCGTTACGAGCAATTTCTCCTTTTCCCACAGCGTTTTCAAAAGACTTGTACTGCAGACACGTGAAAACCAGGGCTTGTTTGGGAAAGGGTTAAAAACACTACATTAAGTCTTGTCACTATAATCATAACCTAACTTATTATTTTTAGGCTTTTCCTTGGGACACTAAAGACCAAAAAGTTGCACTTGTCAAGTTATTTTAACCCTTGGAAGCTATTAACCACAAGCCAAATGAATAAAATGAACATTCTCAGTGTCTGAACCCGAGATCACTTTTCTGTGAGGTCAATAAAACAAATGATACATATTAATTAAGGTGTGTATATGTTGCAATTTCTAAGCCGTTTTGTCCTGAATATCTGGCAAAGAAGCCCACAGTGTAGATCCAAAATCAGGCAGCACAATCCTTTTAGATAGGACTAAGTAACATGAATAAAGGTGTAACCCTTTACCAAACAATACCATGTTTCAATGACACTCAGAGAGGGGGGCTTTTAACAAGTGTTGAAAAAGGGGAAATGCTGGAAACTTTACCAAAAATGTTTTCTACCCTATCACCATCAAATCTCATAGAACAACAATTAATTTGTCTTCTACAAGTGCTTTTAATATGGCCTTCAGTCTTTTCCTGACAAAAGATTTTAACCCTTTCCCAAACGACAAATTTTGGACTGGTCCAAATTGAAAGAGTTTGCAGACGACAATTTTAAATTTGATGAAAATGGCAGAGAGTCTCAAAAAGGGTAGAAAACACTGGGAAAAGGAGAAATTGCTCGTTACGAGCAATTTCTCCTTTTCCCACAGTGTTTTCAAAAGACTTGTACTGCAGACACGTGAAAACAAGGGCTTGTTTGGGAAAGGGTTAAGACTTTCCAAAAGAAATGTAGATGCAGTGGACAAATTAAATATGACTCAAGTAATGGAATTCCTTTTGAAATCAAAGTGCTGTAAGCACTGTAATCGGTCGACACTGAATAATTACAGTGGTTTGAAATCACAAATCAGATGGTAGATGTTTGAACTATGTATTGGACAAAATATCCTACACCATTACAAATGAGCTACGTAGGATCCCACTATTTTAAACTGTCTTTTACAAATTAGTAGTTTAACGATTGGTTAAAATATAAGTTATGTTTGCCAGCCGACAGCAATAGAACATAAAAGATATGTGACAATTCTGATCAGCAATACCCATTATAAATCAAGTTTTAGATATCACTCATCATGAAGAGCAGTACCTACCAACCCTTTAAAAGAGTGAAAAAATACATATATTCTTTTCTGTAACTTTGGCAACTTTGGTAACTGTATTGTAACATATAAAAGCCGTATAACATATGTCTACATTATAACTTTGGAATTGCTTACTTTTGGCTGCTTGTAGGCCTTTCATTTTTCCATTTTGAACAAGACATCATATTCATCTTGACAAACTGTCCTACTTATTTTTTAGTGGGCCAAATCGCCCAGTCCAAACGTCTGTTGGCAAATTTCCCCTACATTATACTTTCAAAGAATGTAGATACCCATTAGCTCCCTAACCGTCAACTCTTTACCAAATGATAAAATTTTAGACTTGTCCAAATAAAAAACATCTGCACATGACGATTAAATGTAGACCAAATGATGATCTGAATCGTCGAAAGGGTAAAAAAAACATGGGAAAAAGAGAAAATGGTAACCTGCATGTTCCCCTTTTCTCACAATGTTTTCAACTTCTTTCTCATGGGCATTAACAAAGGATAGTTTGGTTAAGAGTTAAAACACTCAGTTAATTGACTAGCCTTTTACAGTCAGGAAAACAATATCAAACAATAGGCTTCAATTTCATGGTCATTTTTTCCCCCCCATATACATCCCAAATAAACAGACAATTAGATCTAAGATTTGAACGTCTGTGATATTAAACTGCATTTGCGTTCAAAGGACAGTCTGATCTTTATTTTTTATTGTCTTCAAAAGCAACTTTACTTGTCCATAGCCAACACAAGTAATTGTATTTGAGTCATTCTAATCAGTAAGAGCATAACTGCAGTAGCCTTGATCTCTTTATCTGAAATGCGGAAAGGATGAGAATCGACCAATGTGGAATAGCTGGCGAGACAAACATGTTGCTGACATTTGCACGCTTAGAGCGCTAAATTGTTAAAATAGACATGTTAAGCTTAGAAAAGCAGCCTAAATCTTGCAGGACCATTGCTGTCTTGAGTAGAATAACTCGGGAAAACTGGCATGACAGATCCAAGATGTGACTGCATGTTCTGAGCAGTCTGGTCTGAATCTGCACTCTCTGCAAAGACTTTTTCCCTGGTCTGTTGATTCAGATATGGAGAATATAACAGTAAGTGAGCTTATTTGTGTGACCATTTCAGGGTTTTTTTTTTTTTATCCTCGATGAAACTGTTCTATTTGACAAAATTTCGAAAATCTTTTAAATGGGTGAAAAACACTGTGGAAAAAAGAGAACATGCTGAATACATACAGTTTTTCCAACTATATTTTCAAAGCCACACAGGATTGTTTGGTCAAGGGTTTACAGACTGATTCCAGTCTGTAGAAACTCACTAAGAAGAAACATGTAAGTGAGTGTAAAATGGTAGTGCCATGGCTGGAAGGAGAGGAAAAGGGACTGTGAAAACAATTCAACCCTTATCCCGCTAAAACATTGAAATGAAATTTCAAACCGGTGGTAAAACCCGAATAATTCTATGTAAAACTTATTCTTTTTTGGAAAAAGAAATATCTCCTTATCAGACAGTATACATCCAAGATCAGACTTCACGTTCTGTGCAGTCTGATCTTGATCTATACTATCCGCAAAATAGGTCAGTGAGTCGCACTTAGCAGCCTAGGGGTTAATACATCATACGCTGAAAGATGCGTAATCAGTCAGTATTGCAGATGGACAGTCTGGGTACTAAGGTTGCTAGCGATGAATCACCAGTCCATTCTGAAAATGTTTACGTAATGGCCTCTCCGCGAGGGCTATAACCTTTACACAACTCTATACCCTTTGTCCCCACAGCTTCACCTCGCTAACATTAAACGACCAGCCGGTTACTATTTTAAACTTACGGCTGTTACGAGTTGCAGTTAATTCAGTTTTCTCTTAGGCAGAGCAATCTAAATTTTCAAATTCTTTTCAAGCAATGTTTCCTGTTGCGATTTTATTCCTCTCAAGACCAAAATGACCTATTATCTTTTCAACACCTGCTACATATACGGAGAGCACTCGTCACAACTCGGCTGATCCCGTAACTACGTATAACTATCAACGAATCACTCGAAATTTGCCGAATGACATGGACAGCAGACGACTACAAGATGTGTTCACATCACCCAATACACTTGATTCGCACTCGTTTCATTCATAAAGTTGCTGCTAATTACTGACCATATTTCTTATAATCGTGTTGAAAGTAAACTGCTCCAGTTTTTGCTGGCCAGAGATTTTGATAATACTGTAATTATGACATACTTCAATACTAAACAAATTGTAACTGCCGTTTATTACATAATTGAAAAGTTATTATGGGATTACTTGACATTACTTAACGCCTGTTTACCGCTAATTACTATTCCTGCGCTTATCTGGGTCAAAAGTGCGGTTATCTGGGTCAAAAGTAGTTTTTGTAATAAGGTCATCACAGCAGGTATAAGCGTTAAAACGCTGTAAGTAAAAGCTGTTCCGAGTTGCAGTTACACCAGTTTGCCCTGAGTAGACAGGTTTCCGAAGTTTTCCATCTCTCTAATCGGTCTACCGCTCGATTAAAAATAGAAAATATTGTGGGCAAAAAGGAGAAAATACATGGGGCATAACCAGGGATTCAAAATCATTACGCACTCTGAATAGAGAGTGCTATCTCACCCTTAGGCTGATAGTGTGATGCAGTGCATCTTTGCGGACAGTGTAAATCAAGATCAACCTGCACAGAACATGCAGACTGACCTTGACCCACAATGTCTGATACAGTGAGATTTTCCCTTGAAAACAGATAGGGTGAAACCGCAATTGGATTTTTACTATCAGATGGAAATTTTAATTTTATTAAATCAGTTTTAGGCTTGATTATGAAGATCTAGCTGTTCTATAAAGTGATGAAAGAATGTTCCGCCTGTTCCCATATTTTTCTGAACTATGCACTAAAATGAGTATTGTGCATTGCGGTTGCTACAGGCTTGAAATGCTGGATGCCGTCAGTTACCAGCATTTCCTCCTTTTTTTCCCTCTTTTATCACAATCTTCCCTCACAACATTAGATCGTTTGGATATTAATACAATGAATATAATACAAAACACTGTGGAAAGGGAAAAAAAGAATTCATCTACAAGCAATTTCTCCTTTTACTCTTTAACAAACATTCCCATGTTTTCACAGTCCTAAGGAAGAAGGGTTTGTATAACAATGTCTGAAAAGCAGAATACACTGGTAACCAGCATTTCTCTGACTGCCGCAAATTGCGGCAATGTTTCTCCCCTCATCAAAAAAGCAAATCCCACCATTTAACACTATACCAGATGACAAAATTTTAGCCTTGTCCAAATTGAAAGCATTTGCAGATGACAATTTCAATACAGCTCAATTTTTCTTTGATAAGGTAGATAACACTGCGGGAAAAGGAGAAAATGCTGGTTACCAGCATTTTCTCCTTTTCCAACAATGTTTTCAGAAGGCTTCTTTCACAGGGTCTTTAAAAGGTACCATTGTGCAATAAAGGGTTAAACCTCATTTATTTTCATGTGTTGTTTGCAAAGGCTTTACACTTGGAGAAGTCTAAAACTTGGTGTGTAGTAAAGGGTCAATTTCTAGGTCTGAATTTTTTACCACACATTTTGGAGTAGTCCAAACTGAAAGCAATTGCAAAATGACATTATCAATGTGGCTTAAATGCTGGAATTTGTCTTTGAAAGATCAGAAAACATTATAGGAAAAGGAGAAATTGCTGCTTACCAGGCTTTTTTCTTCAGTCTGGATTGCTTGGTAGAGGGTTAAAAGTAAAAGTCTGCTGAAAGACAGAAAGGTTGTCGGCAAAGTGGTCATAATTATGTAAGGTTGGAAATTCAAATCGTCTGTTTTCAACCCTTGTTGCTTTGAACCCAATTTAGAGCCTTTTACTGACAGTGTAGATTAAGATCAGACTGCATACAATGTGCAGCCTGATCTTGAATCTACACAGTCCCCTTCATTGCCAGATATTCTGACAACAAAAAGTTTTGAAAACACCGTATCTCAGGGGTGGCAAAATCAATTGTCCGAGGTGTCCGAGTTATAAAATTACTGCTCCAGGCAAGTGTAATTTTCCCTCTTACTTGACCGTGGACAATTAAAAATTCAAAAATTTCGATAACAAAACATCCTAAAAATTTGCCTTTTACAGCCCACATGTCGATAAAAGATAAAGTAAAACCATATTCAAAGCAATCTTCCCTTCGACGTGTCTCATTTCTTTAAATAAGTGTTAGTAAAAGAAACCAACCACTTGTCTGATAATGCATGATGGTCGTGGAAATCGTCTTGGAGTGCTTTGTCGGGGTTTTTTTGTACCCAACCGTAAATAAAAAACTTCTTTCCTCGTTGAAATACAAAAATGCATCGGTTTTTGATAAAACCTTCCTCAGCTAATGATGCAGTCAAGAGTTCGGATGAGCCACCAAAGAAAACAAGAGGGCCATGATGGCCCTGGATCGCTCACCTGAGTCAATAGGCGAAATTTCACTCCAGGGTCACTCTAGAGCACACACAAGGTTTTTCTAAGATTTGACCTAGTGACCTAGTTTTTGACCCCACATGACCCAATTTCGAACTAGTCCCAGATTTTATCAAAACAAACATTCTGACCAAGTTTCATGAGGATCGGACCGAAAATGTGGCCTCTAGAGCATACACAAGGTAAAAAGTTGACGACGGACAACACGCCGCACGACGGACACAGCATGATCACAATAGCTTACCATGAGCACTTTGTGCTCAAGTGAGCTAAAAAACATAAGTCAAAAAAGAGCACCACATGCAGGTGCCAACAATTGGCTGTTGTTTTTCGATGGATAAAAATTACCCTAACAATTTTTGAAAACGGTCACCCTAGGAACATTTCTGTGAAATTATTTCAAAATCTGACCAGCCATTCCAGAGAAGAAGAATTAAGAAATTCCTCTTCATGTCCCTATGGTGCAAATAGCCCCCACCACCAGAGCCATGTTTCTTCACAGATCACAATTTTGCCAACAATTTTTGAAAAGAGTCACCCAAGGAACATTCCTGTGAAATTATTTCAAAATCTGACCAGCATTTTCAGAGAAGCAGAATTTTTAAGAATTTCTTCATGTCCGTATAGTGTAAGTAGCCCACAGCCATCAGAGCCATGTTTCTTGATGGATCAAAATTTCTCAAACAATTGCGAAAAGGGTCACGCAAGGAACATTTCTGTGACATTATTTCAAAATCTGACCAGCCGTTTCAGAGAAGAATTTTTAAGAATTTCTTCATGTGTGTATAGTGCAAGTAGCCCCCCCCCCCCCCCCCCCCCCCCCCCATCAGAGCCATGTTTCTTGACGGATCAAAATTTTGCATACATTTTTGAAAGGGGTCACCAAAGGAACATTTCTGAGAAATTATTTCAAAATCTGACCAGCGGTTTCAGAGAAAAAGAACTTTTAAGAATTTCTTCATGGCCGTATAGTGCAAGTAGCCCCCAGTCACCAGAGCCATGTTTCTTGACGGATCATAATTTCGCGAACAATTTTTGAAAAGGGTCACCCAAGGAACATCTCTGTGAAATTATTTCAGAATCTGACCAGCCGTTTCAGAGGAGAAGAATTTCTAAGAATTTCTTCATTTCCGTATAGTGCAAGTAGCCCCCATTCGCCAGAGCCATGTTTCTCGACAGATCAAAATTTCGCGAACACTTTTTGAAAAGAGTCACCCAAGGAACATCTCTGTGAAATTATTTCAAAATCTGACCAGCATTTTCAGAGAAGCAGAATTTTTAAGAATTTCTTCATGTCCGTATAGTGTAAGTAGCCCACAGCCATCAGAGCCATGTTTCTTGATGGATCAAAATTTCTCAAACAATTGCGAAAAGGGTCACGCAAGGAACATTTCTGTGACATTATTTCAAAATCTGACCAGCCGTTTCAGAGAAGAAGAATTTTTAAGAATTTCTTCATGTGTGTATAGTGCAAGTAGCCCCCCCCCCCCCATCAGAGCCATGTTTCTTGACGGATCAAAATTTTGCATACATTTTTGAAAGGGGTCACCAAAGGAACATTTCTGTGAAATTATTTCAAAATCTGACCAGCGGTTTCAGAGAAAAAGAACTTTTAAGAATTTCTTCATGGCCGTATAGTGCAAGTAGCCCCCAGTCACCAGAGCCATGTTTCTTGACGTATCATAATTTCGCGAACAATTTTTGAAAAGGGTCACCCAAGGAACATCTCTGTGAAATTATTTCAGAATCTGACCAGCCGTTTCAGAGGAGAAGAATTTCTAAGAATTTCTTCATTTCCGTATAGTGCAAGTATCCCCCATTCGCCAGAGCCATGTTTCTCGACAGATCAAAATTTGGTGAACAGTTTTTGAAAAGAGTCACCCAAGGAACATCTCTGTGAAATTATTTCAAAATCTGACCAGCCGTTTCAGAGAAGAAGAATTTTTAAGAATTTCTTCATGTCCGTATAGTGTAAGTAGCCCCCCGTCACCAGAGCCATGTTTTTCGATAAATCAAAATTTCGCGAACACTTTTTGAAAAGGGTCACCAAAGGAACATTCCTGTGAAATTATTTCAAAATCTGACTAGCGGTTCCAGAGAAGAAGAATTTTTAAGAATTTCTTCATGGCCGTATAGTGCAAGTAGCCCCCAGTCACCAGAGCCATGTTTCTTGACGGATCAAAATTTGGCGAACAGTTTTTGAAAAGGGTCACCCAAGGAACATCTCTGTGAAATTATTTCAAAATCTGAAAAGCGGTTCCAGAGAAGAAGAACTTTTAAGAATTTCTTCATTTCCGTATAGTGCAAGTAGCCCCCATTCACCAGAGCCATGTTTCTTGACGGATCAAAATTTTGCGAACAATTTTTGAAAAGGGTCACCCAAGGAACATCTCTGTGAAATTATTTTAAAATCAGACTAGCGGTTTCAGAGAAGAAGAATTTTTAAGAATTTCTTCATATCTGTATAGTGCAAGTAGCCCCCATTCACCAGAGCCATGTTTCTTGATGGATCATAATTTCGCGAAAAGTTTTTGAAAAGGGTCACCCAAGGAAATCTCTGTGAAATTATTTCAAAATCTGACCAGCGGTTTCAGAGAAGATTTTTAAAGAATTTCTTAGAAAATTCCATTTTGTTGCCGTGGCAACCAGAGTTTTTGATGGAATCAAATTTTGTGAACAATTTTTAAAGAGGACCTCCCTAGGAACATTCCTGCCAAGTTTGGTCCAAATTGGCCCGTTGGTTTAGGAGGAGATGATGTTTAAAGAATTGTTGACGACGCACAATGAACGACGCACGACGCATAACAGACGAGACACCGGATGATCCTAAAAGCTCCCCTTGAGCATGTTGTGTTCAGGTGAGCTAAAAAACTAAGCAAGATTATGATAAAAAGTATGACAATGAAAAACGCATCAGAACTTTTAAATCAAGCTGGATTGGCAAATTTAGCTGGCTCAGGATAGACGATGAGGGACACGCTACTTGCAAAATTTGTCTTCAATTTCCATCAATCACTGATCAGAAAAGTGGGTTTTATAAAATGATTCATTTTTCATTATCTTTCCTGTATTTAATGACTGCTCCAAAAGAAAAGGCTTATGTACGGACAAGTAAACTGTCAGTACCGACAAGTGAATTTTTGAAACCACTTGTCTGGGTGAGCAGATTTTTTTTAAATTTTGCCACCCCTGTATCTGCATCCTTTGTAATGACTTTGAGTGTCCATTTCATTTATTTTGCAATACAACTATTAACCTTTAGACTGGTTCATGCATACAAATAAAATAAACTTTGTACACAACATCAACCCTTTGCCCTATAAATGAAATGGATATATGTGCTATGCTTTGATAAAATGGGATTTAATCCATCTGCAAAATGTATCCACCCAGGTCAGTCTGCAGAGTCCACGCAGGCTGACCTTGGTCAAAACTTTTTGCTAGTAGTCAAAGCTTTTAATATTGGCCAGCATTTTCTCCTTTTTCCCACAATGTTTCCTAACCTTTTTTGGACAAATCCCATTAGCTGAGCCAAATGCAATTTGCCCTCTGCCAAGGTCTTTGAATATGGAAGAGAATAGTATCTTGTTGTCCGATATCCCTTTGCTACACAATCCAGAGTTTTAACGATCCTGAGTTTTAACGACCCTGTAAAAGAAGGGCTCTTGAAAGCATTGTGTGAAAAGGAGAAAATGCTTGTAACAAGCATTTTCCCCTTTTCACACAATGTTTTCTACCCTATCAAAGACAAATATAATCATTAGAGCAACATTTAACTTGTCTTTGCAAAAGCTTTCAATTTGGTCAAGGCCAAAATTTTGCTGTTTTGGTAAAGAGATAAAGAGTTAAGCTTGACGCTCCAAAGGTTAACAGACCAAAGTATTATAATGTGCCAGATAATAATGATTTTGTGTGGACAGTATGACCCTCAGATCAACCTGCACATTTTATACAGCCTGATCTCTGATCTACACTGTCCTTGGTATGACAATGGATAATAAATGGACAACTTTTTGGAATGGGAAATGTTCCTATCTCACTTGGGCAGTTCCTGTTCCGGTCTCATGTCCTGTTCACTATCAACTATGCCGCAGGGCTTGGCTATTGCTGGTAGATGACAAAGGAAACATGGATATGCCAATGTAAATATGGTGTGATATATAGATTATACAGGGGTTAACCCTTTACTGCACAATCCTGTGTTTTAACAACTGAGAAAAGGGCTTTTGTGAATATCATAGGAAAAGAAGAAAATGCTGATAACCTGCATTTTCTCCATTTCCCACTATGTTTCCCACTCTTTTAAAGACAATCTCATCAGGTGAGTCATATTTAGTTTGTCATCTGCCATTGCTTTGAATTTGGGCGTGTATAAAATTGGTCATACAGAAAAGATGTAAACCCTTTATCACAAAATACTGACTTTTAATGACCCGGAGAATGAAGCTTTTTAAAGACATTGTGGGACATGAGTAAATGCTGTTAACCAGCATTTTTTCCTTTCCCGCAATGTTTTCTTCCCTACCCAGAGAAATTTCAATTTTTCAGTTACATCTATTTTGTCATCTGCAAGTGCTTCCAGTTTGGACTAGTCTAAAATTTGGTCGTTTGGTAAAGAGTTAAATACCACCAGATCAAATTTCCTTTGTGACTCTTTTGTATCTTATTTCAGTCATTGTATAGTGCAACATAGCAGCTAAACTTCCTTGATCCTGCTTCCTTGCTCTAAGAATGAACTATACGCAAGGAGAAGGTGCATAAGATTTGATGTTTCTGCAGATGGTGTTGATGAAGATCAGACTTAACAAAATGCAGTTACATATTATATCTACCTCGTCCAGTGCTTAAAGCAAATTCTGGACAAAATAGTCTTTACCTCTCTCTCCAATTGATTGTATGGTCGACGTACCTATTTTTGTGGGGTACCTGTTTTCGAACCCGAAATGATATCCAAGTTTTCTTGCGAACTATAATGAAGTGAATGACGTCACTGTTTTGTGTGAATCGCTAATTTGAATGTAAACAACATTGTCTGTGTTGCTAATTTATAAAATGCAACAAAAACAAGACAGTATGCATGTTTCTAAAGGAAAGATCGGTTTTAGTGACAAATTTCTTATTACTTTTTTCAACCCTATACTTGCCCAATTTAAATTCTCCGTCTGATATCTAATTTTAATCCTGGAAAATTCCCGACATGTGACATAGTCTCAATGCCAAAGTCATGTGACCATACTGGAATAATGTGACAAGAGTCTGATCTATAATTAGAGCAGAGAATTTCGTAACCTATTTCGTTCGGTCCCTTATGAGTGAACAATTTTTCCAGAACATTTGCTGCTACAGAGAGAAAATGTTTCCAGCCCTTTTAATAAGATACTAAATATTTGCAGATGTTTTATGATGAAATGGTGTTTAAAACAATTCCTAATCTGTCGTCATTGGTGCATATAAATTGATAGAAGGGACCAGAATGCCTTATTTTTTGGTATTCTGGTGCTGCAGCCACAAGAGGACCGCTGCCATGACACTAATCCATCCTTTTCATCGCGCTTCAATAACTAAGGATAATAGACCCAGAGCTGTCCATTTTCATTGTTCAAAACAGTCCCTCCTTGTGATAGTTAACGCTTTTGACAAGTTTTGATGTAAATGATGATTTTTAGTGTTTAGTTTATGAGCTGTTCTACAGATGTTGAAATGAGGGCATGCTTTCCCATGCGCAAATTCAGCTTCCGGCAGAAGACTGAAAAGTGAAATATGTTGTTGCTGTTGAATATGCATGATTCAGACAGAATTTATGTTTTCATATGCATTTAAATTTGATTATTTGTTTATAAAATGTTTTTTGTAATCAGGTCTTCATCTAGATATGAGTAAGCTAAAATTTTCAATTTAGTCCCATGAAAACAGGTAAGACCACCATAAGTATCTACAGTTGTAGCTGTAGTTGTCTAGGGGTTACATATAACTTGATCAAAACCTTCATACTTATGACAGTTTTGCAGCGG
Organism: Tridacna gigas; assembly: GCA_945859785.2. Lineage (NCBI taxonomy): Eukaryota > Metazoa > Mollusca > Bivalvia > Cardiida > Cardiidae > Tridacna > Tridacna gigas. The sequence goes on along the minus strand of OX244030.2, from coordinate 40,115,933 downwards.
AATCAGAAAATACTCCAGTTGCTTTTTTGTTTGTATTCAACAGGGGACTCTGTCTATTTAGGTGACAAGAAATAACATTATCATACTGATCTGACAAGGATTCCACAAAATCGAAACAAGTTATTTATCATATGATATTTCCACAAGCCTTTGAAAAATTCTTGTGTAAAATCTGAAAAAAATATTATTGTGCTACATATCCCATAAGGGAAATACTACTAAGACATTTTTTTCCTTACATTTCTTTTTCTTATTTACACATAATTTGCCTTGTAGTACCTCAATAAATTAATGTAGTCAAACATTTTTAAAGTTTGGTGTGATAGCTTGAATAGCTCCCTTTACACCTTATACTACCCACTGAACAAAATGGACATTTTCAGTCAAGGATAAAACAAAGCAAATCATTGCAATTTCTACAATGTCTCTTAAACAGAATATCTTACATCAGTAGACAGTTTAGATCAAGATCAGACTGCATAAGAAATTTCTGCTCTTGCCACAACACTTTCAAAGAAGTCTACAACCAGACCAAAAAGGATGTCTGCGATGTGGAATATGACTGTTGACTCAAAGACAGATGTGTGATACAATAAGTGGCACATACCATAATATTGTATCTTCATCCCGCGATACTTTTTCATAGACTTTCGGCCTTATTCTCTTGATAGTTGAGGCAACTGTTGTAATCTTAGTAGATAATTCTGCCAGAGAATGATTCACAGATTCCATTTCAAATATTTTCAGTCACCAACTGTTATATACCACATCAATCTCTTGAAGTAATCACAATTCCTTAGACATGCACATATGTTTCAGAAACCTGTCCATCTGCTCTCTTTGTCTTTTATTTAGTTCTAGTATAATTGCTGAACTTCCAAAATCTGTTTACTAATCAAATCCAGTTTCAAAAAAACCCACAACATTTCTTAACCCTTCACGAAGCAATCCTGAGTTTAATGACCCCAAGAATGAAGACTTTTGAGAACACTGTGGAAAAGGAAAAATGCTAGGCAACTGCATTTTCTCATTTTCCCACAGTTTTCCCCTTTCCAAAAATCAAATTTCAACTTCTGAGTGACATTTATTTAGCTGTCCTCAAATGATATCATTTTGGACAAGTCTAAAATTTTGTCATTCTATAAAAAGTTACAAAAACTCAAGAAATTATCTCCAAATATGTATTGCCAAATAAACCTTTGCACAATATCAAACGTTCAACATCCAGTGTCCCGGAAAATTTCTCTAACACTTCACCAAAAAATCCCAAGTTTTTACAACCCTAAGAATGAAAGCTTTTAAAAATCTAGTAGGAAAAACTGACAGTAACTTAGTATCATTTTCTCATTTTCCATCAATGTGTTCTCACCTTTCAAGGACGAAAACCTTCTTCTAAGCATAATTTTCATTTTATTGTCTACAAATACTTTCAATACAGCTGAGTCTATAATTATTTTGTCTAGCAATTCTTTGAGCCCATATATAACTGTAAAGGTATATGTGGTCAATAAAGATATACTGCAAATTCCAATCTTTTTTTAGTAAGAATATCAGTAAAACTACACAAAGTGCAAATCGAAGACAGCAAGCACATTTTCTGTTGACTGATCCTGATAAATATCTCCATAGAGCAAGTATTATCACAATTTATGCCGAAGTGACACTTACATTAAGTGAAAACGCTTGTATTATAACTGTGTACCAAACCACAAAACTCCAACCTTTTCTGACTTGAAAACATATGCAGACAATAAATTTAATGTTGCTGAAATGACAGAAATTAACCTTGAAAGGCTAGACAACTTTGCGGAAAAAGGAGAGAAATACTGCTTGCCAGCATTTTTTCCATTTTTCCACTATGTGTTTTTGGTTGTCTCCCTGAGGAGGACTGTTTGGTAAAGGAATAAATGTGTGTGTAAGTAACATAACTATCTCCTTTATAAGAAAAGGAAAATGGTACTTGAAATCCACTTCCTTGTAGATTAACAATTGACCAATAAAGCCCAAAATTAAATGAAATGGACGACCTCTGTAAAAAGAAAAATAAACCCAGACATTCCATTTTTTTACCCCATTTTATTTTGCAAAAATACCTCAACAAACCTGACAGAATAGATCATGATGAAGCCTGCGCAGTCTGATCTTGATATAAATTATGAACAAAAGTAACTAGTCACGTTTTGCATTGTAAGGGTAAACTCAAGTCCACAATGTATATTTTTTACCCTTTTTGCTCATTACTGATGCAAATGTACATAAGGATAGGAGTTGCCCCTTTGCATATTTTCTCCTTTTACCTTGTTTTACAAAAATTTGGTAAATGTAGTTCTGTTCAACTTACACATCAGATCTGTTTCTACCGATTTTCAACCCTGTGACTGTCAAAACTATACAGTAATTTTGGTCTTTTTACAAAGGTACCATTTTCTTGCAAATCATAAGGTTCTTTACTCTTTACCTCACCACAAACTCTTAGACCAGTTCAAAATCAAAGCATTGGCAGGCAACAAAATAACTGTGAACCAAAAATTGAAATTAGTTTTGGGAAAAGTAGAAAACATTGTAGGATTACCAGCATTTTCTCCTTTTCCCACAACTTTTTCAAGTTCGTTAAAAGTCGGATTGTGTAGTAAAGGTTTAACCCACTAATAAATGATGCCATTTTGCCTTGCCCAAATTGAAGGCTTGAGCAGACAACAAATTGCTTGTTGCTCAAGCCATAGGAATCATCTTTGAAAGGATAGAAAACTTTGTGGCAACTCACATTTTCTTCTTTTCCCACAATGTTTGCAAAAGCCTACCTCTTCAGGGTTGTTAAAACATTAGCTTATTCGGTATAGGATTAATAACAGTCTAAAAAGTAAGAGCGAATAGTGTGGAATCCAGTTTATGCTGCCATGTCTACATCTACACTTACACAAAGGCCATTACAGGTTTTGTTGAAGCTTTTCTGTTTCATTCTTAACCAAATTACTAAATTTTAGGCCTTGCCAAATCAAAAACAGGTGCAGATGACAATTTGAATGCAGCTCAGAACATGATTTCTGTCTTTGAAATGGTAGAAAACATTATGGGAAAGGAGAAAATGCTGATTACTAGGATTTTCTCCCTTCCCCACAATGATATCAAAAGTCTTCTTCCTTAAGGTCATTAAAGCACAGGGTTAACCCTTTACCAGACAAAAAAAATTTACCCTTGTCCAAATTGAAAGCATTTGCAGAAGACAATTTAAATGTGGCTCAATTGGTGCAACTTTTCTTTGATAGGGTAGATAACATTGTGGGAAAAGGAGAAAATTCTCCTTTTCCCACAATGTTTTCAAAAGGCTTCTTTCCCTGGGGCGTCAAAAGGCGTCATTGTGCAGTAAAGGGTTAAAACAATGTGGCAAAACAAGAAATTCCTCATTTCTTTCTACCTTTGCTGGAAGTGGGCAGCTCTGCTGCAAGATGAAAAACAAGAGGGCCATGATGGCCCTGCATCGCTCACCTGAGCCAATAGGCGAAATTCACTCAACATGCATAATTCAATTTCTGACCAATTATCAGGTCAATTGAACTTAAAATGTGGCCTCTAGAGCATCCACAAGGAATTTCCGTAAGTTGACCTACTGACCTAATTTATCACCCCACGTGACCCAATTTAGAACTCATCAAAAAATTTATCAAGACAAACATTCTGAACAGTTTTCAAGTTAATTGAGCAGTAAATGTGGCCTCTAGAGTGCCCACAAAGTGTTTCTTAAATTTGACCCAGTAACCTAGTTTATGACCCCAGCTTACCCAATTTCAAACTTACCCAATATTTCATCAAGACAAACATTCTGGCCAACTTTCAAGTCAATTGAGCAAGAAATGTGACCTCTAGAGTGCCCTAAAGGTATTTCTTTAATTAGACCTAGTGACTTAGATTATGAGCCCAGGTGACCCAATTTTGAAGTCATCCTAGATTTCATCAAGACAAACATTTTGACCAATTTTCAAATCAATTGAACAATAAATGTGGCCTCTAGAGTGCACACAAGGTATTTCTTTAATTTGACCTAGTGATCTAATTTAAGACCCCACATGACCCAAATTCGGACTCATGTGAGATTTTATCAAGAGAAACATTCTGACCAATTTTCAAGTCAATTGAGCCAAACATGTGGCCTCTAGAGTGCCCACAAGGTATTACTTTAATTTGAACTAGTGACCTAGTTTATGATCCCAGGTGACCCATATCCAAACTCATCTAAGATTTTATCAAGACAAACATTCTGACCAAATTTCAGGTCATTTGAGCAATGAATGTGGCCTCTAGAGTGCCCACAAGGTATTTCTTTAATTTGACCTAGTGACCTAGTTTATGACCCCAGGTGACCCAATTTCGAACTGACTGAACATGTTGTGCTCAGGTGGGCTAACAAACTTAGAACAGGTTCACTGCATACCAAATAACAAAGCTCTATGCCTTCAAGATTTAGAAAAGAAGAATTTTAAAGTTTTCCTTCTTTGTTCCTGTGTTAGAACTTGTGACCCTCGGGGCAGGGCAAGTTTTGACCCCAGGGGCATCCTTTGAACAAACTTGGTAGAGGTCCACTAGGAGATACTACATACCAAATATCAAAGCTCTACGCCTTCCAGTTTCAGAGAAGAAGAATTTTAAAGTTTTCCTTCTTTGTTCCTATGTTAGAACTTGTGACCCCCGGGGCGGGGCCAGTTTTGACCCGAGGGGGTTCATATGAACAAACTTGGTAGAGGTCCACTAGGTGATGCTAGATGCCAAATATCAAAGCTCCACGCCTTCCAGTTTCAGAGAAGAAGAATTTTAAAGTTTTCCTTCTTTGTTCCTATGTTCAAAACTTGTGATCCCCAAGGCGGGGCCAGTTTTGACCCCAGGGGCATCGTATGATAAAACATGGTAGAGGTCCACTAGGACATGCTACATACCGAATATCAAAGCTCCACGCCTTCCAGTTTCAGAGAAGAAGAATTTTAAAGTTTTCCTTCTTTGTTCCTATGTTCGAAACTTGTGACCCCCTGGGCAGGGCCAGTTTTGACCCCAGGAGCATCATATGAACAAACTTGGTAGAGGTCCACTAGGAGACGCTAGATGCCAAATATCAAAGCTCCACACCTTCCAGTTTCAGAGAAGAAGAATTTTAAAGTTTTCCTTCTTTGTTCCTATGTTCGAACTTGTGACCCCTGGGGTGGGGCCAGTTTTGACCCCAGGGGCATCATATGGACAAACTTGGTAGAGGTCCACTAGGAGATGCTACATACCACATATCAAAGCTCTACGCCTACAAGAATCGGAGAAGAAGATTTTCAAAGATTTTCCTATTTTTTTCCTTTCTGTTGCCATGGCAACCAGAGTTTTGGGTGGAATTCAATCTCTTGAACAACTTTGGTAGAGCTTCACCCAAGGAACATCCCTGCCAAGTTTCATCAAGATTGGCCCAGCGGTTTAGGAGGAGATGTTGAAAGGAATTGTGGACAGACGGACAGATGGACGCCGGACAATGACCCATCACAATACCTCATCTTAGCACTTCGTGCTCAGGTGAGCTAAAAAACTATATGCTCATGTTTTTTTACTTCATAATAACCCTTAAAAGCTCTGGTTTTGTTGCTTTTTGTACAAGTATAGATCAAGATCACAATGCACAAAATGTGCAGTCTAATCTTTGATCAACACTGTCTGCTCTGCTTAACTCTACGGAAAAAAAAGAACACTCTGATGTTGTAATTATTTGGTATCTTACAACTAATCTGAAAATGTCTGTTGGGTTTACTCAGCGTTCAAAGTGTTAACCCTTTACTGAACAACGCTGTGTAGCCTGTGAGGAATAGCGTTTTTGAAAGCTTCAAGGAAAAAAGAGAAAATTCTGGTAACCAGCATTTTCTCCTTTTCCAACCATGCTTTTTACCTATCAAAGACACAAATCACCATTTGAGTTACATTTAACCCTTTCCTACAGAATGCCAACTTATAACAACCTTGAGGAAGAAGCCTTTTGAAAACATTGTGGGAAAAGCAGAAAATGCTGGTAACCAGCATTATCTCCTTTTCCCGCAATGTTTTCTACCCTATCAAAGAAAAAAAGCATCATTTCAGCCACACTGTAATTGTTGTCTGCAAATGCTTTCAATTTGGATGGGTCTAAAAATTTTCTCATGTGTTAAAAGAGTTAATCTTGTCCTCTGGAAATACTTTCAATTTGGTAGAGTTTATAATTCTGTTCTTTGGTAAAGAGTGAAGAGTGAGACTATATGTACAGAATATAGGAGAATATTAACCTTTGATCTACACTGTCCGCTTTGCTGAGAGATCCTGGGCAATAGTAACATTGGCATTGCAATTATAACGGTCTTATTTGGGAAACAAAAGAGTTCCTTTGGTTTACTCAGCGCTCTAAGGGTTAAAAGGCGGAAAGTTACTCTCACAGCAGAAGTACATGTATGTATTTATGAATATGTTTCTATACAAGAAACAATATCAGCTCATTACTATTCAGACCGCTTTTACACATTCCCAATTAACCCTTAGAGCACCAAAATAAACATATCGGACATTTTCAACCCAGAAATATGACCCGAACAATGGCGATTTCATGGTCCCTTTTATCTCAGTATTTCAGCAAAGCAGACAATGTAGATCAAAGATCAGGCTTCATGTTTTGTGCAGCCTGATCTTGATCCACACTAGCCGGAAGGGCAACTATAGTCATGGAAGTCCCTTTAAGGGTTAAAAACATAAGTGGTACCGAGAAAAATGCCTGTTTTACTTTGTAAACAATTTCAGAGTGGTTATTCCTTATTCTGTAATGTTTTCAAAAACTTTCCACTGCAGGGGGTGTGGTGGGGCAGGAGGAGTGGAAAAACCATACTGGGCAGTAGTAGTACATGCAGATTTATAAGGGTTGGTTTAATGTGAAATAATCCCATGTTTTAAGATGGTGGAAAAAGGCTTTAGAAAACATTGTGGGTAGAGAAGAAAATACTTGTAATAGTATTTTCTCCTTCTTCTGATGTTTTCCACCTTTCTGAGACAAATTTCAACATCTGAGCTGCATATATTTTGTCATCTGCATATTCTTTTAATATTGACCTGTCCATAAAGATTTAAACAACAAGGACCTGTAAGTCTTTACCATGCGAGTTTTAAAAAGCCCGAGGAAGAAGGCTTTTGAAAACCGTGGGAAAAGGTGACAATGCTAGTAACCAGCATTTTCTCCTTTTCCTACAATGGTTTCTACCCTACCAAAGACAGAAATCATCATTTGAGCTACATTTAATTTGTTGTGTGCAAACTGCTTTCAAGTCAGTTTGGTAAAGAAATAAAATGCTGAGAAATGTGACACAGATACACAAAGAATAGAGACAATCTGTATTACATACCTATTGTGTTTTGTTACTTGGTATAACTAGAAGCCATTTTCTATCACTTTCGCCATGAAATTGGCATGAGTAGAGCACTGAACTGTAAAATGGAAGCAACATGAATACAATTCTACATGTTTATTTTTTTGCATAGCTGAATTAAATATACATCTATAATCATTTTTGGCCTGTTTTTAACCCATTTCATCTTTATTTTATCAACCTATAACCATTCTTGTATGTTCATGCCAAATGTTGCCCCTGACGGTTGCAAGGTTGTATAGATTACTACAGATAGAAAATACAATTCATTTTCTCAAGGTCATCAAAAAAATCTGTCGCAAGATTTCCAGTTTTAAATCGAAGATTTCCAACATATGTATTTATCCCTTACACCATATACATGTATTTGGTCATTTATCTGTGTTTACACAGCTGACTAAATTCTGAACCATTCTACAGTCTATCATATCTTAACAGCATTTTTGTCTCTGGCTGTAAGGATCTTTACACCTATGGGGCACTAAGCATACCACTGGTGTAATGTTGCTCTTGCAGACAGAGTAGATCAAAATCACAGAGCACATTTTGTGAAGTCTTATCTCAGATCAACATTGTCTCTGATTTTTGTCCAAGTTGCCAACTTGTCACCAAACCAGCATTGATACTGCAATAATTTGTGTTTCTTTTTGTACCAATATTGGGATCTCTAAAGGAAAATCACATAAATAAGCATACTTTAAATTCAAGGAATCTATATAACAGTTATTGATATGGCATAACATGTAAAACACATAGGTATAAAGCCAGAAACAGTGCAATACCAACAGAAAGCATATCCAGTTACGATTTCTGTCAAGATTTATTCTGGAAGAAAACAATGTCAGTCACACACACTGTGCAGCAATACGGAACATTTTCGAGTTTGGTGGCAAATGCAATCAGGATTAATTCCAAAACAAATTTAACCCTTTACTACAAAGTCCTGCATTTAACAACCCTGAGAAGGAGGGTAACCAGCATTTTCTCCTTTCCCACAATGTTTTCTACCCTATCAAAGCTAAACTCCATCATAAGAGCAACATTAAAATTGTCATCTGCAAATGCTTTCAATTTGGACACGTCTACATTTCTGTTGTTTGGTAAAGAATTAAAAGGGATACAGTCTCATTAAATCTGACAATGTCATAGAATTCCTGAGTTGACAGTTCACCCCAGTTATATGTTTAAAACTATTTTGGAAGGAAAAAGGTTCACCTTACAACCCTTTATGCCGCATGCAATTCTTTGATTAAGGTTAACCTAAATAAAAAGGTTTCTACAGAAAACATTTATGATTGGTTTGGTTTGTATTGGAGTTTAACACCATTTTAACAGCTCTGGTCGCATGATGGTGGTCAGTGATGCACTCATGTTTCCTGGCCTTCTCACACCAGTACTGACACAGCTTTCTTTCAAAAGCCACTGACTACTCTTCTCACATGCATCAGAGGAGAGAGGCGAAAAATCGCTGGAAAGAAAGTTTGCCTCAACCAGGTATCGAACTCGCAACCACTAAGTCACGAGTCAGATACGCTAACAACTGAGCTACTTGGGCAGGCTTTAACCCTTTACCACACAATATCAGCATTTTCTCCTTATCCCACAATGCTTTCTACCCTTCCCAAACAAAAATAAGTTTTGCATCAGGTTTATTTTTGCTTTGAATTTGGACTAGTCTAAAATTTTGTCATTTGGTAAAGAGTTAATATTTATGCATGAAATAAGAGACAATGACCGCATGGTTTTGACTTTGACTGTGATGGAAAGAACTCTCTGAAGTCGTTCATTATTTTTTTGCATAAAACAGAATAGACAAAGTTCTTGGTATTTGTCTTTAAAATTTCTCTGTTTACCCTTTCCACGTAACCCAGAGTTTCAACAACCCTGAGGAAAAAGGCCTTGAATGAACGAATGAATGAATGAATAAATGAATTAATTAATGAATTAATGTTGTTTTATGGCACATCAACAGCTTTGGTCATTTAGCACGCATGTCGTGTTAAAAGATGGTTAACCCTTTCCCAAATGACAAATTTTGGACTGGTCCAAATTGAAAGGGTTTGCAGACGACAATTTTAAATTTAATGAAAATGGCAGAAAGTTCTCAAAAAGGGTAGAAAACACTGTCGGAAAAGGAGAAATTGCTCGTTACGAGCAATTTCTCCTTTTCCCACAGTGTTTTCAAAAGACTTGTACTGCAGACACATGAAAACCAGGGCTTGTTTGGGAAAGGGCTAAAATGTGATTTTTGAGCTGAAAAAGATTTGAACAATAATAACAATAAAAGAGTTGAATTAAGGAGATTATGTGTGATCTTGATATGCATAAAAGACGTTATTGAGTGACAGGGCAAAAGAGGCTTTTGAACACATTGTGGGGGAAAAAGGAGAAATTCTGGTAATCACCATTTTCCCTTATTCCCACAAAGTTTTCTACCCTTTCAAAGAAATATTCGTCACCAGCAAATGCTTTCGATTCTGTATAGTCTGAAGTTTTATCGTTTGGTAAAGACTTAATTGACTGTTTGTTTGATTGATTGATTGATTGATTGATTGATTGAACTGTGTTTTCACCGCCTTCAACATTATTCCAGTCATATCACGGCGACAGCTCTCTCATGTATGTCATAGGTTTCACCAGTACTACATTAGGGCTCTGAAATGTCTTGCCAAAGGACATTCCAGCAAAAAACCCAGCGCGTCCAGTGAGGCCAAAACCAGGATCTTTCACTTCATTAGTATACACTTTACCACTGAACCACATAGGACCCCCTAAAAGGGTTAATTTCTGTAAAACTTATTGCATATTGCAGAGAATGATTTGCCTTTCAGACAAGACAGCTTTCCCTATACCTGAAAGATAAACAAACATGCTAACAATTCAATCAAAGCTCAAATAGATTGGAATGCTATCATTTGTTTACAACAAAATCTAAACTTTTAGTTGGTTTTCCAGACAGGTTACTTCACTGTCAAATGTCTCGTGAGTATATTGAAAGCATTCACAGACAACAAAACAAATCTAGCTCAAACAATCATGGGAAAAGGAGGACCAGCATTTTCTCCTTTTCAGAAATGAATCTTTTTTTCTGAAGGTCATATAAACTTGTTTGGTATGCGGTTATTAGATGGAGGCATGCCCATTTCATACTCTAGCTCTCTGGTAAAATACCTTATATTTCACTGCCATAATACATCAAAATCTGCAAGATAATCAATCAAAGTTAACAAGAGGGCCATGATGGCCCTGGAGTCGCTCACCTGAGCCTTTTGACCAAGCACAACCAATTTCCAACGTCTTGTGAGATATATGTATTACCAAACAATAAAATTTTAAACTCATCAGTCTGAACCTTCTGCATAAAACAAATAATATGTGGATCAAGCTATGGGACTGGTCTCGCAAAGGGTAGAAAACATTGTGAAAAAGGGAAAAAATGCTGGATACCAGCATTTTCTCATTTTCAAAGAGTGTTTTCAAAAGGCTTCTTTCTGAGAGTCATTCATACACTAGGTTTTTCTAAGATTTCACCTAGTGACCTAGTTTTTCAGCCAACATAACACATTTTCAAACTGGTCCAAGATATCATTAGGACAAACATTCTTACCAAATTTCAAGAGTATTGGACTGAAAATGTGGCCTCTACAGCGTACACAAGGTTTTTCTAAGATCTGACCTAGTGACCTAGATTTTGACCCAACATGACCTATTTTCAAACTCATCCAAGATATTTCCAAGGCAAACATTCTGAGCAACTTTAAAAGAGTATTGAACAAAAAACGTAGCCACAACAGTGTACACATGGTTTTTCTAAGATTTGACCAGGTGACCTAGTTTTTGACCCAACATGATCCATTTTCAAATGCTACTCAGATATCATCGAGACAAACATTCTGACCAACTTTCAAGAGTATTAGACAGAAAATGTGGCTTCTGGAGCTTACACAAGGTTTTTCTAAGATTTGACCTAGTGACCTAGTTTTTCACCCGTCATGATCCATTTTCAAACTAGTCAGAGATATTATCAAGGCAAACATTCTGACCAACTTTCAAGAGTACTGGACAGAAAATATGGCCTCTAGAGCATACACGTTTTTCTTAGATTTGACCTGGTGACCTAGTTTTTGACCCAACATGGCACATTTTCGTACTATTTCAAGATATAATCAAGACAAACATTCTGACCATTTTTCAAGAGTATTGGACTGAAAATGTGGCCTCTATAGTGTACAAAAGGTTTTTCTAAGATTTGACCTAGCGACCTAGTTTTTGACCCCACATGACCCAATTTCGATCTTGTTCCAGATTTTATCAAGACAAACATTCTGACCACATTTCACAAGTATCTGACTGAAAATGTGGCCTCTACAGCACACACAAGGTTTTTCTAAGATTTGACCTAGTGAGCTAGTTTTTGACCCCACATGACCCAATTTTGAACTCGTCCGAGATTTTATCAAGACAAACATTCAGACCAAATTTCACAGGTATCTGACTGAAAATGTGGCATCTAGAGCGTACACAAGGTTTTTCTAAGATTTGACCTAGTGACCTGGTTTTTGACCCCACATGACCCAATTTCGAACTCGTCCGAGATTTTATCAAGACAAACATTCTGACCAAGTTTCATGAAGATCGGAGCGAAAATGTGGCCTCTAGAGCGTACACAAGGTTTTTCTAAGATTTGACCTAGTGACCTAGTTTTTGACCCCACATGACCCAATTTCGAACTTGTCAGAGATTTTATCAAGACAAACATTCGTACCAAATTTCACAAGTATCTGACTGAAAATATGGCATCTAGAGCATACACAAGGTTTTTCTAAGATTTGACCTAGTGACCTAGTTTTTGACCCGACATGACCCAATTTCAAACTCGTCCGAGATTTTATTAAGACAAACATTCTGACCAAGTTTCATGAGGATCGGATTGAAAATGTGGCCCCTAGAGCGTACACAAGGTTTTTCTAAGATTTGACCTAGTGACCTAGTTTTTGACCCCACATGACCCAATTTCGAACTCGTCCGAGATTTTATTGAGACAAACATTCTGACCAAGTTTCATGAGGATTGGACTGAAAATGTGGCCTCTAGAGCGTACACAAGGTAAAAAGTTGACGACGGACGACGCACACCGCACGACGGACACAGCACGATCACAATAGCTCACCATGAGCACTTTGTGCTCAGGTGAGCTAAAAAGGATTGAATAGTCAGATGTACCTCTGAACTTATTTGAAACAGTTGTAGTTAGTCCTACTAGGGCTGTATCCAGGTATGGTACTGTATCCCTATCTAGAGTCTTTGGGTATGGTACCCAGAGCTCCAGATAGAGGGAGTGATTTTGATTTCAAAATTGAAAATATTAGGATTGAATCTCCTGTTATCGTGGTACTAAAACATTCCACTGCGTGTATAAAAATGAGTGTCTTGCCTGATATTTTTCTGTTGCAAAAAACAGGCCATGATATCTCTTGTATATTTCTGCGATAACTGATTTTCTGTTTGTCAGTTAACTATTCTTTATCAAGGCCAAGCAGGGGACAGCATTGACCAACTTTCAAAAAGGCTTACTTCCGGTATTATCTTGGCATTGGGATGAGGCCCTGGAAGATGTGCATGCTCACACTATTTATGATCAAAACTTTTGCAAATGAAAATTAATTATTTTCAAAGTGTTGAGATGATTTTATCAAGAATTTTGAGCAAGAGATATTTCTCCCTGTCATTTTGTAAATGAAGTTTTACTTTGCGCACCTGTAAAGATTGAGAACAATAATAAGACACACATGTGTGTTTAAAATAGCATCAAATAACCCATCTTGGGCCCCTTCCGTGGATAAAAAGTGATTAATTTTTAGTGTCTCTCATTTCAATAGAATAGGGAACAGAAGTAAAGAAAAATAATAATAACAATAATTTGTAATGCCTTGAGATTAAATTTTTTATAATTAGCAAGTCAAAAATTTCATCAGGGCCTCTTATTTTTATTCCCATATTTGGAAAGCCGTGACATCATCATTAAAAAGTTGTCGGAAATTTACTAACCCCCTTCATAAACTTCAGTGACAGGAAAACAAATCTTACATAGCTGTTACATTGATGCTGCTTTTGTAATGCTGATAAGGTCATCAATTTGATCTAGGGAATAGTGTGATTTTGCAAAGAAGCAAGTTTTTCTTTGTTTAACTTGCAATTTTTGGAAAATTTGTCGAGGTAAGGTTTCAAAATGCATGCTTCCCAACTTTTTCGAACACCAAAGGGGGTTTTTGAGAGTTTCAAAGGGGGAGATTGGGGGTTTCAAGGGGGAGACTTTTTGAGGCGTACCGGAAGGTCCTTCTAAAGATCATTTTTAAACCATTTTAGGCTAAATAACTTTACAGTTGAACAAAAGTCAGGTTTATGATTTACATGTATCTATTTACTTTATTTATTTTATTTTATTTTATTCTTTATTGATTATTACTGTTTTTCAGATGTATACATGTGAATATTTAGAGCTAAAACAAAATCAGTCATTACAGTCATGAATATTATATTGAAAGCAGTGACTATGGTAAAGAAGCACTGTAATGTTTATTATCAAATGCTACCTTGTCCATTGTTTTTTCACTGTTTTGTAAGTATATCATATCATTTTGACTTATTGTGTAAAGATATTCTGCCATTTTACATTGTACCCATAATGTCTTAGCTTGAAATATAGACTACAGAGTACCACATTTTATCCTTATATTATTCGTTCTCTTTGGTACTCAATAATCGCCAACAGGTATATTGAATAAACCTCAAATAATCCGGCTTGAATTGCTGGTAAGTATGAAAAGGACAAGCTGTCATAGATCTACTGTTTGAAAAAAAAGTCAAGTCCCATTGAGTTCCTTTGGAGTATCATTTTTGTCTGCATAAATCATCAGTAAAATATCTCAAAAGCATGAGGAAAATTTAAAAAAAAATACACTTTTCAAAAATAAAGATCTTGAGGCAATCTTCAAACGAAAAAATTCTGGAAGCAAACGTCAGCATCGGTAACGCTAGGTAACACTTGGTTCCTCCAATCAGTGCCCTGAGCATTACAATATTACCCTATCACCGGTAACCAGTCGAATATTGTTACATCATTGTTTTAAATAAAACTACGATCACGTTCGGGTCGATCTATTTTTACGTGAATTGGAATTCCAGTGATCATTGAGCAGTAAGAGTTTTAAACTTCGTATTTGTTCATTGTTTCTGATGATTATTAACTTAATGTTTTCACTCATTTTTATCTGCGTCCCGGGGACGCAATGAGCACTGGTATTTTGTGTTTATAGATCTATACTCGTAGAACGTAATTTATCTGCTAACGTCAGGTGAACGACGTTTGATTTCCACTTTGAAAATAAACTGGTACCCGTTGTATCTCACGCAGCCGTCCGATAGAAGATCGAACACAGGCTGCTAGTTTACTCTGAAAAGTCCCTTGGCCCGTTCTCGAATTTGATTGGTTCACGATCATCGATCGATAAATTTCAGTATCTTGATTCCTATTTATAGACAATGAACATGATTGACCGTGAAATACACACACATGTCAACTAGTTGTAAACTTTGGATAACATACACGTACCTCGGGTACAAATTTATCACACCCTTTTTACCCTTATGTCGGATTTTTTCCAAATCGGGGTTTTTTAACTGTCTGTCGGGGTGATCGGGTTTTTGGTCTTGAATCGGGAGACTCCCGACGAAATCGGGAGAGTTGGGAAGCATGAAAATGTGTTGATCTGACCTACATATGCTCACATGAGGACACCCTCCAGGTGGCACATTTCAGAAAATGTAATTACCATGATAACAAAGAGCCCATGATAATACAATATACCGGAAGCGACAATAATCACTCTCCACTTACTAAAGCTTATGTTATGGGTACTTATTAGAATCGTCTCATCAAGAGAAATAATAGATTTATAATACTATCACTCCCTTTTAGCTAGAGGCCTGGAACTATCTAGCCTCAGAGGCTAGAGATACGATACCTTTTCTGGAGATGCTGCCTAAATTTTAACCCTTTCAGTGCAATTCGAGACAAAAGATTCTGTGTCTACATTGTCTTCAACTTGAGTGTGACTATACTGTTCCTCTGTTTGCAGTGGAATTGTGCTCTTGGACCATGACAGATCACCAAATTTATTCATTTGCCATAGAAACAGTTATGAAACTAGATGCCTAGGATGTCATATTGCCAGTTTTTACAGGTATTGTCTTGGGCTAGTTGTTTTTAGATAAAACATTTTGAAGACGGGGGCGTCTTGTCCTGTACATTTGGGTCCTACTCAGTATTTAAACACTGATAATCTGTTCTGACAGGTGTATTTTATATCGGACGTTTTCCACCTATGTGGCTGTCAGTGCGCTTATTTGACACTTTGTTCAGCATACGTCAGTTTGTTTGCGCTTTTAAAAATGAAAAGGAGGTAAAGCACTTGCGACTTTTAACGCGTTCTAAACACGATTGCGTACCTTTGCTTTAGCACAAGAAAAAGTTGAAATTCTACACCTGTCTGCTTGTAACTCAGTCTGCTTCCGGGTGTGCAGTACGCAATTAACAGTGACGTCATTTTTCTTACAAAAAAAAAAAATCGTTTTTTTTTTTTTATTATCTGACATAAGATAGTGAAATTTAAAAAGAATTCCAGTCGATGCAGGTAATTTTTCCTTCTTGGATATAAAAATTATAAGATCTCGTTTCGGCTGAATTTTGCGATAATTAAACTTACCAGTTTTGATGACGTTTTGCACACTGTCCACAAATCTCGGATGAGATGTTGACAGCTACCAAATAATTTGACAGCTACCTTTTGGATTATTTGATCTATGTGTTTTTGTGTCACGATGAGAAATGTTGCCTTTGTCTTGATGGTAAAAATTTTTTATTCTTAATACACCAGATCAACAGATCTACTTAAAAGGACAGGTTCGGTCGATTTCCTTGTGCGTTGGTCACAACTTGGTCAGATACCCTGTAGAAGTTATGGTTGTTTACAGTTCCGTTCTTTAGCTAATAAATTTATTTATTTTACTATTGGAAAGAGACGTTTTGTTTTTATTTATTTATTTATTTATTTATTTTCCGAATTAATTCTTATGTACCACCCAGGTTTTAAGAATTTGATCTAATGTTTAAGCTTTGTCTCGCACACTGGTCAGAAGAAACGGACATGCCACAGCACATTTATAACTTTCGATACATAAATTTTATGTTTAGAGATCTTAATTAACATGTTATCTATAATATATTGAAGTATAGCTGGGAAATTTTATGGTTTTTTTGGTAGAAATTTGATCTTGAAAGACAGCAATATCCTGTGTTGTTTCTGAGTCACGATCCCATAGTTGTATAATACATTAATTTCTTAAAGATTTTTTTCTTTACAATTTTCAATAGACTTAATTTTCATCTCTTAGGATATTTTACAATGCTTAGCATTGAATCATCATTTTGTTAACTGAATCGTCTCCAGACTAACAATTAGTTAAAGTGACAAGTATTAAACGTTCGTCAGAGTTATCTCCCTTCACAATCTTCCGAGATACAGATCCAAGTGAACACATTTAAGTCTGGAGACGAAATGGTTTACAAAGCTACTATTCAATTCTTAATATCGCGAAATATTCTTAGAATTGACAAATGAATCTATTTAAGTTGTACAATTTATATCTTCAAGAAATTGATGTTTATACAACTATGGCGTCATTGAGATCGTGACTCGGAGTATGGCTGTCTTTCAAGATCAAATTTCCATCAAAATATATAAAATTTCTCAGCTAAACTTCAGTATATTAAAGATAGCACCTTAATTAGGATATTTAGACATAAAAAATACGCATTAGATGTTATTTATGTGCTGTGGCGTATCACTTTCTCCCTGTGGTGTACCTGTGGCGTATATTACTCCTGTGGCATATTTTAGTGTGACCGTCACACACAAAGGTTTTGTGTAAAGGGTTTCAGAAGGATTCATCAGCTTGCATGTTTGCAACAAGACATTTTGCTTGTTTCATTGAAGAGTACTAAATTTTTTTTCTGGGAAAAAAAAAGAACTGGGTTTCAAACTTTCAGCATGGTCTACTGTTGCCCCCCAAAAATAGGGAGAAGGGACTTCTCCCTCCAGCTGGAATAGGGAGAAGCTTGGGGACTTTGGGAGGGCCACACTAAAATATGCCTTAGCAGTAATTTACACCACAGGTACGCCACAGGAGAAACTGACACGTCACAGCACATTTATAACTTTCAGTACATAAATTTTATGCTTAGACATCTTAACTAGTATGTTATCTATAATATTTTGATGTATAGCTAGGAAATTTTATGTATTTGGTAGAAATTTGATCTTGAAAGACAGCAATATCCTGTGTTGTTTACGAGTTGCGATCTCAATGATGCCATGGTTGTATAATACATTAATTTCTTAAAGATGTTTGTCTGTACAACTTTAAATAGACCTAGGATATTTAACAATGCTCAGCGTTGGATTATCACTGTAAACTGAATCATCGCCAGACTAATGATTATTTAAAAATTAAAGTGACAAGTATCAAACGTTCATTGGAGTTATCTCCCTTCACTATCTTACGATACAGATATGAGTTAACATATTGACGTCTGGAGAGGGAATGGTTTACAAAGTTACAATTCAATTCTTAACATCGTGAAATATTCTTAGAAATGAAAAATAAATCTGTTTAAAGTAGTGCAATCTACATCTTCAAGAAATTGATGTTTTATAACTTTGGTGTCATTGAAATCGTGACTCGGAGTATGGCTGTCTTTCAAGATCAAATTTCCATCAAAATACTTAAAATTTCTCAGCTAAACTTCAATATACTAAAGATAACAACTTAATTAAGATAGTTAAACATGAAAAATACGCATTAGATGTTATTTATGTGCTGTGGCGTATCACTTTCTCCCTGTGGTGTAAATTACTCCTGTGGCGTATTTTAGTGTGACCACTTTGGGAGAAGTGGGATAACCTGCATACAGGGGTAAGTGCAAAATCATTGCAAATGCAAGTGTGCTTACAATAGTTTTACACTTGCCCCTCAAACTTGTTTTACCTTTTTAATTACAAAATTCAAGACTTTTCCAAGATGAAATCAAAGACAAGATATTGTTCAAACAAGGAAATTTATCTTAGAAAGGGTAGGGAATATTGTTGAATAAGGAGAAAATTCTTGTTATCAGATTTTCTCCCGTTCCCACAATATTTACAAAAGCTTTCATGGATAACTCATATGCAGGTGGTCATGAATGGGCCAACAAACCATAGATGACATGCTGAATATACATGTAAGTTTTCCGTGATTTTGGTAACTTGTCAAGTTTAAAGTGTAACAGTCTGAAACAATAGTTTCGGGTGATAATTATAAAATTACAGGGAACATGGAAATCTTCAAAAATAAGCAGTCCTGGTTTTACTAAGTGCAACCCTCGCTTCTTATTTGTCACTTGCCAAATGAAAGTGTCTACTGATACGGCATGCGTTTGTCCCAGTTTGCAGACATTACACAGTTGGTGTGTACATGTCAAGTGCCAAATTGCTACTTCATTTGATCAATTAACATATTGTGAATAATTAATTATTGGGTCAACAATAGGTAGGAAGACAACCCAGGTGTATTGCCATGCTTCACATAGGTCAGATTATAGTCATAATTATTTGCCGGGGTGTTGGCGACAGATATGATAAGATGCACCTATCCAAGAAAATCAGGTCGACTTGAACTTCGCTTTTCTAGATGGAAAGCTTGAAAGGGCGAAGTGAAAAATTCTACAGCAAAGTTGTCGCCCTTGGACAGTCCCTGTTTCAGATAAATGTGAAACCCACAAATATATACTAATGTACTTAGCTATTAAATATAGCACAAAATTGAAGTCGAAAAAATCAGATCAGCTACTTTATTAGCTGTTGGGCCTTTTCAATTTGAAATAACATGTAAGAAATCTGTTGATTGATGCATAATTTGCAAATGTTAACAACATGGCAGGCAATTAGGGTATTAGCTATCATTCGGCATACCTCGGGTGATGTGACAATCAAATCCCTCAGATGTATCACATAGTTGATATGTACCTACAAGGTACATTTCATCGCTGGGAATCATCTTTTACATTACGAATCGGGTTCCTTAATAACAATGTGCAACCTGATGGGCAAAGTTTTGTATTCATTTTAAACATGAAATTAATTGATTTCTGTTGCCCCAAAAAATTGTTTGTAACAACTATCGTGGAAAAAATGAGCTTTTATATGTTAAAAGCCTGACTTTTTGTCTTGTGTTATGTTTCAACAGTCTGTAATTTTAACTACTATAGAACAGTAGTAGTAGTAATTCACTTGCAAACATCCTTAAAAAATTGACAAGTGCATATTACTATCCAATTTTCCTCAGAACACAAATGTGAATCGTGAGGGAAATATCTTACCTGTATTTTCTAAAAGAATTCTGGAATTCTTCACCACAGAATGAAACTGTAGACCCTCTATATGGAACACATTTGTAAATAAGACCAAACATGGCCTAAGTGATAGGGTTTGTATTTGGAAAAGGGAAAAACCTTTTTTGAAAAGGATAAAATCCTTGTTGCCATCCATTTCTCTTTTTTCTACAGTTTCAAAATTATTTCCTTCTCAAAGTAACTAGCATAAATACAGGGTTGTATGGTAAAGGCGAAACCCTTTACCAAAAAAACATGTTTTAATGATCAAGTCAAAGAAAACTTTTGAAACGATTTTGGAAAGTAAGAAAATGCTGGAACCAGGACTTTCTTCATTACCCAACAATAATTTACATCCTGTGTTAATTATCCTGTTCATGATAGCTTTTGAAAACACGATTGGAAGAAGAGAGAATGCCACTATTAACCCTTGAAGTGTATTAAGACAAAAAGCATATGATTCCTGACCTTGTCAATTGTCTTGCTGTATGAATTTAGATTTATACATGTCAAAAGAGACATGTGAAAGTTTTGATGAAGACTTTAGGGCACAATAGCTACCAAAAACATGATGCAGGTGTTAAAATGCATTTAAATTTAAATCATACTGTTTAAAAGTATGGAAAATATTGTGAATCAGGCAAAAAGTAAATAAAAGATAGAGTGACTTGGCGTCTTTTAACCTAGTTTTGAAATTAATTTCTCTGCTGGCAACTAACACTTGGACCTAATGCACAATAACGATTTCCATACCTTTAAATGGTATGATTTAAATGCAGTTTAATGCTGCTTTGTTTACTTTTGGCAGCTAATGTTACTTTAAAGAAATGTAATCTTATTATATTTATTTTTTTTCCAGATGAAAGTTGAATGACATACCAGTTGTTGGAAAACACTCGCAGAAAAGCCTGCTCAACTGTCAGTGTAGCTTTTTGCCAGGCATTTAGCCATGGCTGTCTAGAAACATCAGCAGTAACCAAACATATAAACATTCTCAAAATGAGTAATAAAAATCCAAATCAGTACATTACTGTAGAGGTTGGTGATTCCACATTTACAATTTTACGGCGATATGAAAATCTCCGGCCAATTGGGTCAGGGGCTCAGGGAATCGTTTGGTAAGTAGATCAGTAAACACTCAGTGTAGTCAAAAACATGAAATTGTTCTAAAATTTACATCTAGAAGACTTTGTTGTTTACATTGTTGTCTTTGAGATTTATATTTTAGTGTGATGGAGAGTGTGTTGTGAAATAACCTTGATAGATCTAGTCATAATAACATATTCAAGCCATAACCTATTATCCTGTATTCTGACAATCCAGTAGAGAAAAACAGCGTGAACTCTTCACCACACAATATTTTAGACTGATCCAATTTGAAAGCATTTGCAGATGACAAATTTGTCTTACACAATGTGAACTCTTTACCACACGACAATATTTTAGACTGATCCAATTTGAAAGCATTTACAGATGACAGATTTATCATACATGATTTGATTTGCTTCTAAAAGGTTAGAAAACATTGTGGGAAAAGGAGAAAATGCTGGTTACCCTGTTCTCCTTTTCCCACAATATTTTGAAAAGTCCCATTTCCATGGGTCGTTAAAACCCAGGATTGTGTGGTAAAGGGTTAATACTCATTGTGGGAAAAGGAAAAATATTGTTTAACCAGTATTTTCTACTTTTTTACCACTGTGTATTCTACCCTTTCACAGACTAATCTCATCCTTTGAACTCAATATAAATTGGTGTCTGCGAAAATTTAATGCTGCAACATGTACAAGCCTAATACCATCTGGAAAAGGCTTTGGTCTGTTATACAGTTGAATCCTTAATCACACAATCCCAAGTCTCTATGACCTAGAGAAGGATGGCTTTTGAAAACATTCTAGGAAATGGAGAAAATGCTTGTAACCAACATGTTTTCTTTTTCCCATATTGTTTTCTACCTTTTTAAAGACAAGGCCCAGCATTTGCCTCGCATTCACTTTGTCATCTACAAATGCTTTGTACTTAGACAAGCTGGAAATTTTATTGTTTCGCAAGGAGTTAAAGGAATTACATGTATAATGCCAGAGCAAGTAATTAATAAAATAAAACTACATCAAATTTTATCTCATAAACATTTTCACTTAATCTCTTGAATGACCGATAGAAAAAAAAGGCTTGGAAAAATATTGACTTGGAAGATTTAAAGGTATTAAAGGTGTTTTAACACTTAAAGCACATTTGACAGTCGGTGTAGATCAAGATCAGGCTGCACAGGATGTGCAGTCTGGTCTTGAATCTGAGCCGTCCACTTTGCTTAGATTCTTCTGGGCAAAAGCAGTCTTGAAATTGTAATTATTATTGTCCTATTTGTAGACTGAAAATGTCTACTGGTTTTATTTGGTGCTCTTAACCCTTTACCACACAATCCTGACTTTTAACGGCCCTGACAAAGAAGCCTTTTGAAAACATTGTGGGAAAAGGAGAAAATGCTGGTAACCAGCATTTTCTCCTTTTGCCACAATGTTTTCTGCCTATCATAGACAGAAATCATTATTTGAGCTACATTTAATTTGTCCTCTGCAAGTGATTGCAATTTGGTTGAGTCTAAAGTTTTGCTGTTTGGTAAAGAGTTAAGGTTGTGCCCAGTTTTAGATACTGGTTAGATGTTCAGCTTGAATTCGTCAAGAAATTAAAACAAGATTTTTGTGTTTTATGTTAAGATTTATTCCCCTCCCCACTCCTTTTTATGCATTACCTGAAAAAGAGTCTTACAGAAGGTGACTTTGCAAATATCTAAGGTATGGATAACAAAGAAAGGTCAAGGATTGGTGAATTTACCTGAAATCATTTTGACATGAGGAGAAATTGCCCACTATTGGCAGATTTGTTTTGTTACAGATTTTTCAAAAGAGTCTAATGCAGTCATCTGTGTTAGATAACAAAGTTACTGTGGCATTAGATAGAGAACCATTGCCATTTCAGTGGCCTCTTGAGGTCCCATTTCCCCTTAGATAGTTCACATTTTTTTTGACACTGAGAAATAAAGCTTTTTAAACCTTTCCCAAACAACAAATTTTAGACTTTACCAAACTGAGCATCTGCAGGCAACAAATCTGAAAGTGGTACAAAATGAATTGACTTTTTTTTTGACAGGGTAGAAAATATTGTAGGAAAAGAAAAGATTTGCTGGTTACCAGCTTTTTCTTCTTTTCCCATGATGTTTTCAGAAGTCCTCTTGGTCAAGGTCATGAAAACACGGGATTGTGGGAAAAGGGTTAAAACAGTGTGGGTAAAATTCCTGAATAAAAGCAGGATTTATTCCACGAACCCTATACCACATAATCCGACTTTTAAAAACTCTTAGGAAGAAAGCCTTTTGAAAACTCTGTGGGAAAAAGAGAAAATGTGGGTAACCAGCATTTTCTCCTTTTCCCACAATGTTTTCTACCCTATCCAATACAAATTTCAATTTTTGGGTACCATTCATTTTGTTGTCTTTTCCCACATTGTTTTCTTCCCTGCCTAAAACAAATTTCAATTTATTAGTCGCATTTAATTTGTCATCTGCAAATGCTTACAATTAGGACAAGTCTTAAATTTTGTCATTTGGTTAAAAGTTAAACTGTTTTTTCTGAAATAGCTTTCAAAATTGTCAAGTCTTTAACCCTTTACCACACAATCACATGTAGTAATGACCCTGGAGATGGAGGCTTTTGAAAACATTTTGGGAGATGGAGAAAATGCTGGCTACCAGCATTTTCTACTTTACCCACAATGCTTTCAACCCTTTCATAGAAAAAATATCATCATTTGTGCCACATTTGATTTGTCATCTAGAAATCCTTTCAATTTGGACAAGTCTAAAATTTAGTCGTCTGGTAAAGACTTAATTTTTGAGTCGCCTGGTTGCGTAGCAACCAGGCTCTCATTGTTATCATCTTGATCGATGGGGTGACGTAAGCATACCTCCGGCCTTGTACTGCTTCCTGTCTCAAGTTCCGGTTTACGAGATAAAACATAGTTTTCTAATTATTCGGTAAACAACCCTGTATTTTTCTGTTGTAAATAACTTACAATTGTGCCTCTGTGATAATGAATATGTCTACAAAGACTGAGCTATTTAACGGTTCAAACCTTTGAAACAATCATTTTGTCCGCAAGGGTACACGATAGCCTATCGCTTACACACACATCATCTCTAAAAATAGCGCATTATGTGTATATCTTAAAATAGCCCTCGTGACCTAAACAAGTTTGCGGACACGCTGAAAAATACTATTCGACTACAAGCGTCTTTTCTTCGGCACGCTTCTGATTGTGTACAGTTCTCGGTAAAAATTGTTTGATAATTACCCATTAGAATTACACTCTAAATCTTACAATCTGTCCTTAATTGTAAGTATTATTTCAACTGAACACTCAACCTATGATCGGAAAGAGAAAGGCGATACCGATTAACATGGAAGCTTTCAATGGAGATTTTTCCTAACAGTAGGCTATTTTTTTTCAACAAATTTATGACAACTTGGAATGGTTGCGTTGCCTTCTTACATATTCTTACACTTTGCTTCTTCACAGCTTTTTATTCTAGACTTTAAATACTTTGCACATCCATATTCTAGGTGCACCAGAGATCGTACATAGCGTATGTAATGCGCACGGTTCTAAGCTGTACCAAGTCATCGCTTAGCAGGTGCTTTCTGGAATGTAGCTGTGCGACAAATATAGATCTTGTAATCACATGACGTATAACGTCATTTGCACCACGCGGAATTCTTTATGAATTTACATATTTATGAATCAGTCGCTGAATCGGCCTTTATTTTCAGCGTACATGGACCTAGTTCTTCACCGATCAATTGAATGCAGAGAGTGTTTTAAAGTTTACTATGTTTAATTGGTTGTTTTTCGTTTTTAAAGAGGTGAATTTGTCAAAGTCTGCTGTTTTTTTTTCTTTTCAATGTGCGATTAACCTAGATCTAGTATTTATGAAACAACAATTTATTAGTGCGGGTGTTAGAACGCAAGGTACTTTCGTAAGTGCCAAAATCTCAATTCACACGGGAATTCGCCTCTAAACTACGCAGTTCTAACAACCAGTAATCTGAGAACCTGACTTTTTACTCCACTATAATTCAAATATAATAGAACAGGTCAATGTTAACCCACTCGAAAAACAAGTTCTATACATGTATTGGAGTGTTCGTTATCTCATAAAGGATTGTTGTAAAGGGTAATAGAGCGAATCGTGAACATTTAGTTTGCACTAAAGCAATATAACATGTAGATCTCTACAATTTTCAATTGGTATGGAAGCAGTACAAATTCCTGGGACGTTATGAAACGCAGACAAAGTTAAAAGGCTGATGATCATGCTATCTGGTTATATTGTTTTTCTTGAGCTGTAGCAGCCACATTCTTAGAGTCCCTTGTGGACAAAACTTGAACCCGGACAACAACAAAAACAAATTATTTCCAAAGGACAGGCAAATTACTGCGTCAGAGGCTACATTTCGGTCCAATGACCATGAAATTTCCAGACTGTCTCAATAATATTTTGACAAAACTGAAAATAGGTCACCAAGGGTTAGAAGATAAAGGTTGTCACTAGGTCAAATCAGACGAACCCGTAATAGTGCTTTAGAATCTATTTATGTTCGATCCAATACTCATGAAACTTTGTCAGACTGCTTAGATTCGATATGGGTGAGTTGCAAAAGGGCATTTTTGGTCTAAACGTATGTCACTAGATCCTATAAGGTTCAAATGAATTCCATACTAATGTTGCCTAAATGGTCCTCTTGTATAATTGTTGAAGTGGTTCTGCTCTGTTTCTATAAAGTTCACAGAAGCTTCAGAACTGATTAGTAACATTTCAGAATCACCTCCTCTGAAACAGCATCCAGCATCCTGTATTTGGAAAGGAAAATTAGTTAAGTTAACCGATGTATGTATAACCACTTGGTCCAGTTTTAGAAAATTTGTGTCATACAAAAGCAACTTATTCTAAATCTGGAGAGAAAATGTATGCCCTATTCCACTGAAATTATTCAGAATGTTTGTTTTAGCAATATGTGTAAGAATTAAGATATACATGTACATTAAGTTAAGCCACTCAGATTCTGCACTAGAAAAACGCTTTTATCAACCTAGAAGCCGAATTTTTGTGCACATTCTTTACAGGCATTATTAAGCTGGGGAGGAACTGTAAATATTGATGGAACTTCGACAGTTATTATGCCCTGCCGAATTTCAGGTGGGGGGATATAGTCTTCCTGTTGTCTGGCCGTCTGTCCGTCCGATCTTCCGTCCATCCAGACAGATATATTCTAAAAACGTTAACGAAAGTTAATGAAACTTCATACATGCCCCTCATGATAGCCCGCCGATACACCTTTTTTATGTAATGCCTTGTTATGGAAAAAGGAGGCTTGATGTCTTCCGATCTGCTTGTTTTGTTTTATTTTGTTTTTGTTCTTAATGCGGTGTCATAGAAAAAGGGGACTTGATGTTTATTTCCATTATGGACCAATATCTCTTTAACTACTGGACATAATTTTATGAAACTTCATATTTATATCGTTTATCATAAGCCATAGACGATCAGTATTTGTTTTTATTTAATAAAACGCGGTATCATGGAAAATGGGGCTTGATGTATACTTCCATTATGGACCAATATCTCTAACTACTGGACAAAATTTTATGACACTTCACATTTATATTATTTATCATAAGCCACAGACAATCAGTATTCGTTTTTATTTAATGAAATGCTGTGTCATGGAAAAATGGGGCTTAGTGTATATTTTCACCGGTAACAAAAAAGACCATTTACATGCAAAACACAATACCTCTTATAATTACCAAAACAAGATTTTTTCGGCAGTGGATGTTATTTCAACGAAATGACTTGTTTTATATTGATTGTACTTTTTGAAAACCATTTTTAAATGAAGTCACCCGGGGTAAGAGACTTCGAACTTTTTAAAGCTGTTCCTGGTGCCTAAATTTTATTCTCACCACATATTTCCATGTAAATTTTAATATTAATGTATGTAATTTTAGGATGACAACTCAGAAATATGCTTGCATGTAATACTGTCTTAAGGTTAAGTTATTTTCTATCTTGAATGTTTTTAATGGATTTGAACAAAAAAGGGTGAACACTTCTCACCCATCACCATCCGGGCGACTCTCAGGACTATCAGTCCTTTGATTTTGCCTTGTAAGAAGTTATGCTCAGGCTGCTGAGCTTGATTTACAGTACACACTGACTGTGATTCGGTGCCTCAACAAAACCAGTACATGGGGAAATCTCCCCTGTGCTACTCCCAGTTTTGAGAGAAAAAGTATGTTTAGTTTTCTTTGCAGTGTTGATAATAACAGGACCCAAATTTTGTTCTTACACACGACCGAGTTGCATCAATATTCAATCCAAGGTTCTTTGTTTTTACTGAGGCATCTAATTAATTGTAATTAGAAAATTTCTTGGGAATTCTGTATTGTATTGATATAATTAACAGCTCTGGATAATTTTTTCTTTACTTTTTACCAAATAATCCTTTGTTTTAGTGACCCTAAAGAAGAAGCCTTTTGAAAACATCGTGGGAAAAGGAGAAAATGCTGTCAAAAGATTGCTTCAACCCTTTATCACACAGTCCCAACTTTTATCGACCCTGACTTTGAAAGGGTTAGTATAAACCTTTTTTGGAATGGAGAAAATGCTGGTAACAAGCTCTTTTTCCTTTTACAACAATGTTTTCAAGAACTGTCTGCTTCAAGGTCATTAAAACATGGTATTGCTTGATAAAGGGCAAAGCTAAAGCTGTTTTTATTGTCCTCAAAGTCAGCTGCTTCAACTCTTTACGAAAATGAAAAAGATGTTGACTTGGGCAAATTCAAAGCATTTGCAGACCACAGTTTAACCCTTTCCTAAATCACAAACTTTAGCCCCTTCCAAATTGAAAGCATCTGCAGATGACAAAATTTGAAAGTGGTACAAATGAACTTAAGGTTTTTCAACAGGGTTGAAAACATTGTGGGAAAGTGAGAAAATGCTGGTTACCAGCATTTTCTCCTTTTCCCACAATGTTTTCAAAATACCTCTTCCTCAGGGATTATTTTGTAAAGGGTTAAAACGGGATTGTTTGGTAAAGAGTTAAACATGACTAAATGATGGCACCTGTCTTTGATAGGGTAGACAGGAGACAAAGCTGGTTACCAGCATTTTCTCTTTTTCCAACATTTTTTTTCTAAAGCCTTCTTCCTTATGGTTGTTAGATCTAAGGATTGGCGTTTACCAGCATTATCTCCTTTTTTTCCACAAATTTTTCAGAAGCTTTCTTTCTCAGGGTCATAAGAAATCTGGATTGTGTGATAAAGGGTTAAGCAAGTGGAAAGGGTTAAATTTCTGACAGAAAAAAGTTTATCAAAAAAAAAACCAAAACAAAACTGAAAATCTTTCATGTGATAATATGATATAGAGCCTTATTAAGATGGAAAAAAAATGCTTTCTAATTAAGTTGCTTTTTGCCCTATTTGTTCTACCTACTCATTACAAGAAATTTCTGAGAAATCTGAAGAATTTTTAGCAAAAACGTCTATCTGTCCACTAGCTCTTTCATTTGAATTCAGTATGTTTTCTTGACTATCTTATCATGCAATTATCAGTGTTTGATACAAGATTTTCGGAGAAAGAAAGCTTTGAAAACATTGTGGGAAAAGGAGAAAATGCTAGTAACCAACATTTTCTCCATTTTTACAATGTTTTTTACCTTTCCGAAAAAAAATCAATGTTTGAGTCACATTTATTTTGTGGTCTGCAAAATTTAATGCTTTCAGTTTGGACAAGTCTAAAATTTTGTTTTATTGTGAAGAGTTAAAACCCAACCAGATTACAGTATTTAAAACTCGTCCATATTGAAGTACATGTATTTGCAGACGACAGACTGAATGTGGCTTCTGTGATGGAAATTGCATTTAAAAAGGTTGAAAAAAAGGAGGCATTTTCCCTTGTTTCAACAATGTTTTTAACTCTTTACCACACAATTCCAAGTTTCAGTGAAAGAGATGGCTATTGAAAACATCGTGGGAAAAGGAGAAAATGCTGGTAACCAGCATTTTCTCCATTTCCCACAATGTTTTCTACTCAATCATAGACAGAAAACAACATTTGAGCTATGTCTAATTTGTCATCTGCAAATGCTTTCAGTTTGGTCCAGTCCAGAATTCTGTTGTTTGGTAAAGGGTTAAAAGTTCATCTGAAACTGAACTGTTTGGTACAGGATTAACACTTTACGGGACAACAAACTTTTAGGATTGGTCCATATTGACAGCAATCTCCAATGACAAATTAGATTGGCCTCAATGATCATGACACTTCTCAATGAAAGGCTAGGAAACATTGTGGGAACAGGGGGAAAATGATGGTTACCAGCATCTTTCCCGTTTCCCACAATGTTTTCAAAAGCCAGCTTGTGTCAGTTTGTTAAGATTTTCCCGTTTCCCACAATGTTTTCAAAAGCCATCTTGTTTCAGTTTGTTAAGATTTTGGATTTTATGGTAAAGGGTTACACACTTAGCTTTTCTTTTTCTGTTTCATACTTTTTATGCTTGAACATTGGGGTCCTGCTTGGCTCAGTGGTAAAGTGTAGGACTTGTGACCTGGAGGCCACATGTTCAAGCCTCACTGGATCCACTAGGTTTTTCGTGAGATTGTCCCCATGCAAGACACTTCTGAGCCCTAGCCTAGTACTGGTGGAACCCAGGAAATACGTGAATGTGTGAGCTGTCACCATAATGTGACTGAAATAATGTTAAAATGTGGCATTAAACACAATTCAAAACTGGAACAGCAATATTGTGTCACTTGTATAAATACACAAAAAATGAAGGACAACAGCAAATGGGTATTATGACTTTGGAAATACTGTACTATTTGTCAAGAAATGTAATTTATTGTTTAACCATTTTGCTATAGAATCCAGAGTTTTAATGATGACCACCATTTTTCTCTTTTTCAGCAATGATTCCAGCCATTTCAGAGGCAAAAACTGACATTTGAGCCACATGTAGGCTCAATTTGTCATCAGCAAAACCTTTTAGTAAGGAAGACTAGAGTATAAAATTTTGTCATCTGATAATGAATTAAAAGATTTATGTAGATTTTATTTTTTATATTTCTGCTGAAAAAATATTTGGTTCAACTCTGCCAAGTGACACACTATCTTCCTATAATACTGAAAGTTGGTTGTAATTCTTGATAAACTTGGCCTGGTGGGAGTAAAAACAGCTATGTTTATCTCATGAAACAGATAATCAATAGGGTTTATTTCAATATATCTGTAGTTGCTTTAACCATTTTGCCAAACAGTGCTGGATGTTAATGACCCTTAGGAAAAATACTTTTAAAAACATGGTGGGAGAAGGAGAAAATGCAGCTGGTAATTAGCATTTTCTCCTTTACCCTCAGTGTTTTCTACCCTTTCCCAGGCAAATTCCATCATTTGAGCAGTAATTCGTGTGTCTCATGCCAATATCTTCAGTATGGACCAATCTAGAATTTTGTCATCTTGTAAAAAGTTCAGTGTGAGTGGAACCATCCTAGTATGTTCTTTTATCAACCCTGTCCCTATAGATATTTTCAGTCTAGACAGAAGACCCAAATAATTGGGATTTCACAGTTGCTTTCGTCCATAGAGAGTTTCATTCAAGTGGACAGTGTCGATCAAGGATCAGACTGCATGTTTTGTGCAGTCTGGTCTTGATCAGCGTGGCCACCAAGGCAAGTTATATAATAGTTGCGAAAGGCACTATAACTCTTTACCAGACTACAAGATTTTAGATGTGTCCAAATTGAAAGCATTTGCAGACGAAAGATCAACTCTTTGCTACACAGTAAAACAGGGGATTGCTGGTTTTAATCTCCAGCCAATTCTTACCGAGGATTGATGATCATAGCCATTGCGACAGAATTCATTCTGCTCTCACAGCTGATTATTGTTTCCATGCAGTGTATGCAGGAAAGGAGCCAGTGGCTTGGGAAAAATAAAGTGCAAAGTACTTGTGACAGAAACTCCAGGAAAGTATTAACAGTTGCACTGGCAGTTGCCGTATGGTTGAAATAATTTTGAAAACTGTTAACCCTTTACCAGACGACAAGATTTTAGCCTCGTCCAAATTGAAAGCATTTGCAGATGCCAATTTCAATGTGGCTCAAATGGTGCAATTTTTCTTTGATAGGATAGAAAACATAGTGGGAAAGGAGAAAATAATGGTTACCAGCATTTTCCTCTTTTCCCACAATGTTTTCTAAAAGCTTCTTCCCAGGGATGTTAAAAGGTGTCATTGTGTGGTAAAGGGTTAAACACCATACAATATACACAATATTTCTGCCAGCAGCAGACATTGTAGATCCATTCTGTACAGTATGGTCTTGATCTACACTGTCTGAAAAAAAATACCTAAATCGGTTTCAGCACTTTTTAGGTTAAAACTCGGGATTGTGTGTTAAGAAGGTTAATATTTGTCAAATTGTATATAGGAAGTTGGCGAACAAGATTTGAATCTTTACTGTAAGAAAGATTTTTTGAAGGAAGGTTAAGTTTGAATAAAAAAGAAGATTCATATCAGTTGAAATTTTCATCTCACTACAACCAGACATGTTGTTTTATATTAATATGTCATGAAAACTTAATACATATATAGGAGAATTTCGATCAAGAAACAGGAAGTATCAAGGAATATGGAAAGTCAGAGTTATTATGCTCTTCATCAAACCTATGTTTTGCTCCTCTACTGAAACACCAATGAAAAGAGCAAATGCATACTTAAAGCCCCAGTAGTCTAGCAGCCAAAGGTACACAAAGCAAGTGTTAAAATGAATTTGAATTTATATTGCACCCGAAAGTATGGAAAGTATTGTGAAGCTGACAATCTGTTATTGTATGGTCATTTCTTTTGTTAGTCGTTGGCTGAAAAATCAATTAAAAATTCAGGTATAAAGTAAAGGATTAGGAGGATCTGGCAACTTTTGACCTACTTCCAGAATTCATTTTTATACCCCCCACAACTAAGTGGAGGGAGGTATACTGGAATTGCCATGGCTGTCCGTCCGTCGTCTGTCTGTAGACACAATTTTGTCCGGAGCCTTTTTCCTACAGTTTTTCAAGTACTGCTCTGAAATTTACACATAATGTTTGGGTACATATGAAATTGTGCATGTGCAATTTTCACGACCTTGCTGCCTTTGGTTGCCGAATTATCTCCCCTTAAGCTTGTTGCCCTTTGTAAATTTTAACTATGGATTTTTGTCCAGGGCATAACTTCCAAAGTATAGAGGCTAGGAACTTCAGACTTCACACAAAGTTAGATTACATTAAGGAGAAGTGCAGTGTACAAGAACAGTAACTCTATTTCATTTATTTTTCGAGTTATTGCCCTTGGTAAATTTTAACTTTGGATTTTTGTCCAGGGCATAACTTCCAAAGTATAGAAGCTTATGACTTCAAACTAAACACACAGATAGATCACTATAAGGCGAAGTGCAGTGTACAAGAACCATAACTCTATTCCATTTATTTTTTGAGTTATTGCCCTTTGTAAGTTTTAACTTTGGATATTTGTCCGGGGTATAACTTCTGCAATCATTTAAGCTAGTGACATCAGACTTCATATAC
The DNA here is from genome assembly GCA_945859785.2 of Tridacna gigas. Lineage (NCBI taxonomy): Eukaryota > Metazoa > Mollusca > Bivalvia > Cardiida > Cardiidae > Tridacna > Tridacna gigas. The sequence continues at coordinate 40,083,369 of OX244030.2, read as the reverse complement.
AGATAGACCACTGTAATGAGAAGCGCAATTTACAAGTTCCATAACTCTTTTCCCACTTTTTTTTCAACTCTTATTTTTTTACGAAACCATTCTGCATTCTGTGACAAAGAGCTGTTTTGTGACAAGGAGCTGGTGGGGGGCATGATCACTTTTAGTGATAGCTCTAGTTTTGCCAGCAACTAATGCTTTGACTGACTATACAATAACAGATTGTCTCTTTCACAATAATTTCCATACTTTTAACTCTTTACCAAATAACAAAATTTTAGACTGATCCAAATTGAAAGCATTTGCATACAACAGATTAGCTGAAGCTCAAATGATGGAATATGCGTCTGAAAGAATAGAAAACTACATTTGTTTTGTAGTCTGCAGACACTCTCAATTTGGACAGTTGAAAATTTTATTTTTGGTAAAGCCACTGTATGGTAAAAGGTTGTTACATGTCAGCTAAACCAGTTCAACAGAGATCTGATTTTTGACTAGTGAAGCTAGTCTATAGGCATCAAGACTGACCTAGATTCAAAGTAAACAAAAAACCCCACACTTGCCAAATACTGCCTCACAGAAAATACTTCTTCCTGTTATAAATCTTAATTCTGTTATATATGACAATGTTGATATAAATCACTAAATCCCTACCACTCAAAGTTGAACATGTCTTACATAGTAATATAGTGAACAAGATATCACTTATAAAGTACAAGATCATTGCTTATATGTAAATTAAGTGACCTATGCAAAGTAGAGAATCACTTATTCCTAGTGTACCAGTCACTCGTCATAACTCGGCCGATTTTGTACCTACATCTAACCTTGTCTGTATAAAGGAGGCTTCCATTTTGAACTACCAATCACATGATCTTAAACATGGCAGCGCCCCTGTAGATCGCTTAGCAACGACATGAACAAAGCTCCCAATGGAATTGATAAACCACGCTAAAAATTGAATGTACAAACTGTTTGCCGACTGAAATATTCTTAGAAAGATAACGACAGAAAATTTACTCATGTTTTCTTTTTTAAGAGGAGCCTTACAATTTCAATAACAATAAAGGGACATGCTTCCGGAGATGTGCGAAATGTACCGTGTAGGTGCATGTCAAGCTACATGATACAGCCGAGGGATTTGATCACCAGATCACCCGAGGTATGCCGAATGGTGTACCAGTGTAATATAATGAATGAATCTATTAATAAATACACCTAGGTATTAACTTGTAGCAAATGCTGGCTATATCAACTGGACAGAGAACCCTTGTCATTCATTATTTAGATCATTGGACAGAGAACCCTTGTCATTCATTATTTAGATCATTGTGTACAGTTAAACTGTTTTGCTGAACTGTTATTCTACCTGTTGAATATTAACCCTTTACCAAACAATTCCAAGTTTTAATGACACTGGGGAAAAATCCCTTTGAAAATATTGCGGGAAAAGTAGAAAATGCTGATAACCATCATTTTCTCCTTTTCTCACATTGTTTTCTTTCCTTTTGGAATCACGTTTCATCAGTTCAGCCACATTTAATTTATGGTCTGCAACAGCTTTGAATTTGGACGAGTGTAAAGAGAGTTAAATATTTAACTACATCTTGTGCTATTGACTAATTGACTTATTGATTGTATGGTGTTTAACGCCATTGTCAACATTATTTCAGTGATATTGTGGCGGCCAGAGCACCTATCCATGCTTTCCCGGAGTTTCTTTTACCAACACTACCGCAACTCAATGACCTTTTTCGGACAGTGTGGATCAAGATCAGACGGCACAGAGGGTGCAGTCTGATCTTGGATCTACACTGTTCGATAAGAGGATTTTTTTTTCCAAAATATAACTCTGAAATAGCAATATTCAGGAGTTTACCATCGGCTTGAAAGTTTTATTTAACATTTTGAACAGGTTAAGGGTTAAACTTAAACTGGATTATAGTTAAAAAAGTATGCATAGCCCCGGCAGCTCAGTCAGTAGCCACAGGACTTGAGAACAGGAGGCCGCTGGTTTGATCCCCGACTCTGCAAATCTCTTTCTGAGGATTAATGATAGTCATTGCGATGGGATTCATTTCTCTCTCACATTTTGACGATGGTTTAGTGGGAAAGCAGCCAGTGGCTTGGAAAGAATATTGTGCGGAGTACTGGTAAAAAAAACTCAAGGAAAGCATGGATATGTGCACTGTTCAACGCAACATAACTGAAATAATGTTGAAAACAGTGTCAAACATTTTCCAAAATGTAACTTTGAAATAGCAGTATTCAGGTGTTCACCATCGGCTTGAAAGTTTCATTTACCATTTTGAACAGGTTAAAGGTTAAACTTAAACTGGATTATAGTTAAAAAAGCATGCATAGCCCCGGCAGCTCAGTCGGTAGCGTTCAGGACTTGAGACCAGAAGGTCGCTGGTTCGATCCCCGACTCTGCAAATTTCTTTCTGAGGATTGATGATAGTCATTGTGACGGGATTCATTTCTCTCTCACATTTCGAAGATGGTTATGTGGGAAAGCTGCCAGTGGCTTGGAAAGAATATTGTGCAGAGTACTGGTAGAAGAAACTCAAGGAAAGCATGGGTATGTGCACTTGCCTCTATTACATAATTGAAATAATGTTGGAAACAGTGTTAAACAGCGTACAAACCATCAATCATTCAAATTTGCTAGTCTGTCAGTACTTTCAGTACTTTGATTGGATTAGTCATACAGATTCTGTGTCATTGTTATGGAAACTTGTAAAAAAAAAACTAATTAACCCTGTATCAAAGAATCCCAAGTGTTAACCACTCTGAGGAAAAAGACTTTTGAAACTATTCTGCCAAAAAGAATCAACCCATTACCACACAATCCTGACCTTTAATGACCCTGAGAAAAAAAGCTTTTGAAAACCTTGTGGAAAATGGAGAAAATGCTGGTTACCAGCCTTTCCTCCTTTTCCCACAATGTTTCAACCCTATGAAAGGCAAATTTCATATTTTGGGAAACTTTTATTTTGTCGTCTGCTAATGCTTTCAATTTGGATATGTTAAAAATTTTGTCATTTTGTAAAGAGATAAAATTTAATGCCAGTACTCAGTATTTGCTCTTTTTCTGATTATTTCTGTCGTTTCAAAGGCAGTCCATTCATTTAAATTGTTGTTTGCAAATCCTTCAAAATTGCACAAATATCTATAAAGTTTTCTTGTGTGCTAAAAAGATAGCCCAAAGCAGGTTGAAGGATTATTTTGGGAAAAGTGCAAATTGAGATCAGGCTGCATGTATACAGAATATGAAGTCTGATTATGCAGGTTATTTTTAAAATATTTTGACCAAAACATCACCTTTGCAACCAATGAGGGTCCCTATGTTTGTTCAGTTGACTGACATGTATTTAGCAGTTAAATGGTTAAAAGTCACGGATGCTGTAGTTGTTTTGTAATAGTTTTCATTCACTTTTATTCATTCATGCTTGATACTTCTATTGATTTCTGTAGAGGTCACTGACAGAGAACGGATGAATACTGAAAAAGGAAGGGCAGTCAGTCACTGGAGCAGAATGATCCATTTTTTCCCTTGTTGATGATTCATACAATAATTTGTTCACTCTGACTGCTGTACTGTCTGTCTATGGATGACAAACCAATGAGTATGGATCAGTATTTGGTTAAGACATCAAACGTTTTCTTGGACAGTCTGTATGAAAATTTTGATATGAGTTCATCACATAGAGATCTGTACAGAACTTTTGTTGCCCCTTTCCTCAGACAGTGTTCAAGATCTGGATCTACACTTTTGGCTATTTGTTGAGAAAATTGGATCATTTAACCTTAAAATTTCTGTATCTTGGCAAGTTGTAAGGTATTGGTTATTAGAAGTGGTCAACTCGTAACCAAATGACAGAAATGTAGACTTGTACACATGAAAAGCATTTGTCGACAACAATTAAAATGTGCCTCTAATGATGGATTTAGTCTTTAACCCTTTACCAAACAATCCCATGTTTTCACGTCTCTGAGGAAGAGGCCTTTAGAAAACATTGTGGGAAAAGGAGAAAATGCTGGTAACCAGCATTTTGCCCTTTTCCCACAATGTTTTTTACCCTGTCAGAATACCCTTAGTTCAAATTTTTCGTCTGCAGAATCTTTCAGTTTGGAAGGGGGCTAAAATTTGTCGTTTGGGAAAGGGTTAAGAGCCTTCTTTGTCTGAAATTCAGGATTGTATTGTAAAGGGTTAACTCTTAACTCTTTACCAGATGGCAAAAATATTAGACTGGTCCATTTCCAAAGCCCTTTGAGACCACAAATTACAGGCGGTTTAAATAATTAGAATTGTTTTTGAAAAGTTAATACTTGTAAAATGTGGGAAACGGAGAAAATGCTGGCTACCAGTTTTTAAAAGCTTTCTTTCCCAGGTTCATAAAAAATTGGGATTGTGTGGTAAAGGGTTAATCTTTAAACTGCTAAGTAAATGAATTGCAGTTTTTCTGCTATTCCATGTAGCTAAAACCAACAGGTATATTTTGCCTGTTTCAAAGGTCATTAATGCAACAAATGGACAATTTCATTCATTTAACTCTTTACCACACAATCCCAACTTTTAACGACCCAGAGAAAGGAGCCTTTTGAAAACATTGTGCGGAAAGGAGAAAATGCTGGTAACTAGCATTCTCTCCTTTCCCCACAGTGTTTTCTATCCTTCCCAAAACAAATTTCAATTTTTGAATGACATTTGTTTTGTCGTCTGCAAATGCTTTCAATTTGGACTAGTCTAAAATTTTTTCGTTTGGTAAAGATTGAAAGAAGACTGAAGTTTTGCAATGTATTAAGGTATCAAGACCCTAAATAGTCTTTGGAAATTATCCAATATTAAACTTGATGTTTGAACAGTCTGATTGTTATTCACATTGACAACAAATGCAGAAGAAGATGTTGGTTAGGCCTTTTTTTGATTATCAGCATTATTCTCTGTGTGATCAGGTAATCTATCCATGAGATCCTCGGATGTCTTATACAGTATCAGTACTGTATGACACTCTTTCAAAATCCTGCATGTTGCCATGACTTATAAATTATCTTCAATCTTAGAAAAGAGTTGGGCAGAGTTCGGACTAGGACGCCCTGGATATACCAACTGAGTGACTGGGCTCTGTTAGAGTTAAGGATGATCTTCTAAAAGGTCCAATATTATACTGAGATATTCTGTCCCCAAAAGGCCCCCAATTTACTAGAACCTATACTGATCTTTATCTTCATTGCCTATAGATGCACAGCATTCCTATATTTGAGTTTTAGGACAAAGTTGTGGACAACTTACAGTACAGTCATTGCCTACTTACACCAGTCCTGCTGTTATTTTATTCCAGTCTTTGACATTCTTGTGACTGTCATGATGAGTGTAATTAAAGCAATTAGTGTCTTAATTACCCTGTTGGTAACTTCCCTATACTGATCAATATTCTGATACCTACGAGAAATGTCAAAGAGACGAATTACTCTTCAAATATGCTGTACAGTTGTGCGATAAATATAGACAGATTGGCAGAAAATTGAAGGCTTTGGAACAGAAATTTACCTAGGTAACCTTGGAGAATTGCTGATAGCAGTGCATGTACAGATTTATTGGAAAATTTTAATCGTTTTTGAAGAAAAGAAGATCAAGTCTCTAAAGTTTTGATATAAGGTATGTTCCACATTTTTGTCAAAATTATGGCTTGACAGTCTGCACAGGGTAGAGTTACCAAATGGCATGTACAAAGTGAAGTTTTTTATCAATATTCATATATGATATTGAATATCTTTTGACAAAAGATATTTTATTCTCCTTATGTTTTCCATATTGTTCAGAGAAAGGCCATGGTTTCTGCTTTGTGTCACTTGTCTAGCATTTAACCTTTTACCAAACAACCCAGAGTTTTAACGACCCTGAGGAAATAGCCTTTAGAAAACCTTGTGGGAAAAGGAGAAAATGCTGGTAACAAGCATTTTTAGCTCACCTAAGCACAAAGTGCTCAAGGTGAGCTTTTGTGATTGTGCTGTGTCCGGCGTCCGGCATCCGTCATACGATCATCAATATTCACCATGTGTGCACTCAAGAGGCCACATTTTCAGTCAGATGCTCATGAAACTTGGTCAGAATATTTGTCTTGATAAAATCTTGGACAGGTTCAAAATTGGGTCATGTTGAGTCAAAAAGTAGGTCACAGGGCTAAATCTTAGAAAAAGCTTATGTGCACTCTCTGGGCTACATTTTCAGCCTGATACACTTAAAATATGTCCAGAATCTTTGTCTTGATGATACCTCAGACAAGTTTGAAATTAGGTCATGTTGGGTCAAAAGTTAGGTCACTGGGCCAAATCTTACAAAAACCTTGTGTGCAATCTAGAGGCGACATTTTCAGTCAGATACTCATGAAACTTTGTCAGAATGTTTGTCTTGATGGTATTTTTGATAACTTTCAAATTGGGTCACATTGGTGAAAAAGTAGGTCACTGGGCCAAATCGTAGAAAAACCTTGTGTGCATATATATCTGTATATGACTTTATTCAGGAGAGCGCTTTAGGGTCAGTGGCCCTCTTGTTTCCTTTACCTACAAGGTTTTTGTACACTTTCACTGACAAGTACCATCATTTTGGCTAGATTTGTCATCTGCAAAATTTAATGTTTTCGATTTGGACCAGTTTAAAATTTTGTAGTGTGGTTAAGAGTTAGTCCTTTCCCACTCAATCTTGAATTCTAACCAGAGGAAGAAGATGTTTGAAAACAAAAAGGGAAAAGGTACAGAAAAGAGAATATTTTGACAAATGGAGAAATAACTCCTGCTGTCATGTTGTTCTGGCAAGAATCCTTGATAGTAATATATTTCAGAACTTGTTTTTAATTTGAAGGTTGACACATGACTCTGCAGGCTTAACTTAGACCAAACAAAAGCTTTGAGTTGTACATTAGACAAATATAGTAAGAAAATTAAGTGAAAAGGAAAGGAAAATGAATAGTATGGAAGACATGAGTAAGAAGGAGCAGCTACTTGTTGCAAGCAATTGCCTTTTTTGTTACCGGTATTGTGCAAGGATGTTTTAGATGTCGCCTGCTGCAAATTGTTTCAAGAGGTAATTAATTATCGATACTGTATGTGTTATTTAGCTGCAAGGAAATACAGTGTGCCTTGCTAAAAATTGTAAACAGTTGACCTATAACTGTCATGACATTTAGATATGATTCTTAATTTGAAAACTTGCCTTCTGGCTGCTGTTCAAAGTTTAAATCTGTCTACAGCTAATCAAGTTGATTATTTAGAACACGTTATAGATATGATCAGCATCATCTATTAGTATTTAGGTCCAGGGCTGAGTGATAATCCATCAATGCACATACCACAACCAGTTTGATGACCTGGAGTCATTAAATATTCAGGAACCATTACGTTTAGCACTGAAATAGTAATAAATCAATTGTCATTCTGTGAAACCATTTTTAGCTCTACTGGCCAAACGCCAGTAAGTTTATGTCATGGCTCTGTGTCCAATGTGCGTGCCTACATTTTAATTTCAAACATCTTCTCTGAAATTACTGATCAGATTTTGACCAAAATTCACAGAAATGATTATGCCGTGGTACTCTTCAGGATTACTTCAAGAAATTCAGTTCCCTTGAAAACTGTTGATGTTATATAAGGCAACGAAATTTAAGATTTTAGGAAATCTTTAAAAATCCTCCTTTCCAAAATGAGGGGTTTAAATTTTTTACAAATTGGTATAAATGTTTCATTGGTGGACCTCTTTCATTTTTTTTTTTCATAAAATTTTTGTCATACAGAGAGCGTGGACCTCTTTTATTTTTTTTTCATAAAATTTTTGTCATACAGAGAGGGTGGCTGCTGCAGGCTTGGCTTAACTTTTTACCACACTACAAAAATTTAGACTTGTCCAGGTTGAAAGCATTTACAGGCGACAAACTTAATGTTGCACAAATTAGAAAAGTTTTATTTGAAAGGGTAGAAAAAAGCATTTGGAAAAGCAGAAAATGCTGGTTTCCAGCACCTTCTCCTTTTCCTCCAGTGTTTATAAAAGTCCTACCTGTGGGGTCGTTAAAATTTGGGATTGTGTGGTAAAGGGTAAACAGTACTTTGTTTGAAGAAATATTTAGACTATTTAATGCAGTGTTTCCATTTGAATAAAGCTTTACTGAGTCCATGGGACCAAATGCAACTGCAAAAGTTGAGTCCCATTGCGTTCCCTTTCAGTTCCATTTTTGTTTGCATAAATCATCTGTTTATTAAGGCCAAATTTGGTTAGTGGATAAAAAGAAGTTATTTCAAATGACTTCTTTATGGAACCTTTGGCAGATTTAATGTGCTATGCACACCGGTGGCCGTCACTCGAAATAGTCACAATGGAACTTCTTTGGAAGTCCATGCAACCTGTTGTAAAAATGGTATTTCAGCTTAGTTTCATGACAAATCAAAAACATTAATTTTACACTAATAGATATAAATTTCGCTAAGCATCTAATCTTCGAAGGCAGGACCTTTCAGCCAATGGTCTTGGAAAGATTGCGGATGCTTAATATCTTTTTGGCCTGGAAGCCATCTTCAGGAAAGAAATGCTGAACAACAGCTATTTTCCTACGATCAGTTCGTCGGAAAAAAAAAAATAGGAGCACAACGCGGGTTACCAGTCAAAGTTGATGACAAAGAGGTCTATTTTTATCTTTCTCGGTTATGTCTTGGCATGCCAAGATCTGTTTATAGACACTTTGGAATTCCGATGGTCAGTTTGTTCAAGAAATGTTAAATCTTCATACTGGTATTTTGCATTGTTTTCATTATTGATGTAGATCTACTTAAATCATGGTTTTAACTCATTTTTGACTACGTCCAAGGGATGCAATCAGCTTTGACATTTTGCGTCCAAGCGGATGTGTGTATTTAGATACTTTTACATTGTAAACGGAAACCCTGTTAATGATCATTTGGGAAGTCACGGTTTTACTCATTACAGGTACATTGAAGATTGTTACCATATATTTCCCTTGATAATCAAACTGCATTATAACATTTATTCAAAAGGAAGTTGAGCAATACAAGGACATCATGGCCCTCTTGTGTACAACCACTAAATCTATTCTGTTGAGAACACTTATTCAAGATGTACTTCCTTTTATGGGCTATAAATAAAGATCATTTGGTGTTAAACATACATTATGATCGTGGATCTACACTGTCTGGCATGTTCCGAGATATTTTGATAGATACAACTCTGTTGTTGTGTTTGCTTGGTCAAGTTTTTTTTCCTGACTGAAACTTTAATACTGGCCAGCTTGGGGTTATTCAGTGTGGTAGATTTTAGACAATGTAACTCCTTGCCCCTGTTTCTCTAAGGCCTTTACCAAACAGTGCCCAGTTTTATCAGCCACAAGAAAGAAAGCATCTGAAAACACCATTGCTGGTAACCAGCATTTTCTCCTTTTTCCACAATTTTTTCTACCCTTTCAAAGACAAATCCCTTTTTTCCCATCATGTTCAATTTGCTTCAAATTTGGACCAGTCTAAGATTTTGTCATTTGTTAGATGAAATTTCATGAAAAATATTATGGAATGTAATATTATAAAAGTAAGCTTTCAAGTTCTGGATACTTTATGTGTTTGTAACTGTGAGTTTTTTAAAATCCAAACAGAACAAATTATTGAGAAAGTATTTAGGAGCATCTGATGTGTATTGATTGTTATGCTTTTATGTTCCATTAGATCTTTGAACTAAGAAATATCAATTATAGATTTCATCACTATGAATCAATAATGCAGTAGTATTAGTGAAAGAAGGTGGGAACCAATATTGCATCGTGTTTTAATTATTGGATTCAATTCCATTTTCTCTTCTGTGTGTGTTATGCAGTTCCATTAGCTGGCAAACCAATTCAACTATTACTATGGTAATTACGGAATAAAGGTAACACTAAGAGGGCTTGGCAAAACTTCAGATTCTTTTGTAGACAGAATAGGTAGGTCATTGTGAGAGCTTCCGATCTGGACCCTGCAAACTTAGTTTTTTTATCATCCAAACAATTCAAGCATTTTTTAGCTCCACTGGCTGAAAACCAGGGAGCTTATGTCATGGCCCAGGGTCTGTCATGTGTCTATGCATCTGTCTTTGCGATTACTTTTATTTCAAACACCTTCTTCTCTGAAACTCCATCCAGTTGTGACCAAACTCCACAGAAATGATCTGCCATGGTCCTCTTCAAAATTTCTTGAAAAATTTTATTCCTGTTAAAAACTTTGGTTGCCATGGCAACAAAGCATAAGAAATATTGAAAATCACTGAAAATCATCTTGTCCGAAGTCATAAGGCCTAGGGCTACCAAATCTGGCATGTAGCTTCATCTAATGGACCTCTACCAAGAGTCTTCAAATTATAGCCCTGAGGTCCAAATAGGCCCTGCCCTAGGTCACATGTTTTTCAGTGGCTTATATAGTGTAAACTTTAAATATCTTCTGGTTCTAAAACATTAAGTGTTCGGCTACCAAATTTTGCATGTAGCTTTATCTAATGGACCTCTACGAAGATTCTTCAAATTATAGCTCTGGAATCAAAATTAGCCCTGCGCCTGAGATTACAAATTTTACCTTGGCATTTATAGTGAAAAAAAATAGCAACCTTCATGTTCCAAACCATAAGACATTAGGGCTACCAAATTTTGCATTTAGCTTTATCTAGCAGACCTCTACCAAGATAGTTCAGATTATAGCCCCAGGGTCAAATTTGGTCCCACCTTGGCATTCACAAGTTTTACATGTACTCATATAGTGAAAAGTTTAACAGTTTTTTTTGTTCCTAACCATAAGACCTAAGGGCTACCAAATTTTGCATTTATATTTATCTAGTGGACCTATACCAAGGTTCTTCAGATTATAGCCTTGGGGTCCAAATTGGCCCAGCCCACAAGTTACAAGTTTCACATGGGCATGTATAGTAAAAACTTAAAAGATCTTCTTGTTCCTGACCATCAGCTACAGGTGTAATATTTTGTGTTATCATCCAGTGAGCCTCTTGAGTGAACATTCTAAAAATCTTCTTGCTCTTATCCAGAAATCCCAGGGCCATCAAATTTGGCACTTAGCTTCATCTTGTGGATCACTTTTGAAGTTGTTCAGAATTTAACCCAGGGGTCGGAACTGACCCCCACCCCAGGGGTCTCATATTTTACAGCAGCTTTATATTGAGGAAACTTTGAAAATCCTCCTGTTTATGAACATATGGACTACACCTGTATTTATGATATTATGGCATGTGGCTTTATTTTGTGGACCTCTACTAGGATTCAAGTAAATTAATTGCTCTGTGATCAAAAATGGCCTCGCCCTGGGGTAACTACTTTCACATGTGCTTTTATAGGGGAAAATTTCAAAGTTTTCTTGTTTGAAACCATTTGGCCTTGATTTTTAGCTCACCTTAGCACAACGTGCTAAAGGTGAGCTATTGTGATCGCCCTATGTCCGGCGTCCGTCGTCCGTCGTCTGTCGTCCGTCGTCCGTCAACAATTTCTTTAAACATCTTCTTCTCCTAAACCACTGGGCCAATCTTGATGAAACTTGGCAGGGATGTTCCTTGGGTGAAGCTCTACCAAAATTGTTCAAAGAATTGAATTCCACCCACAACTCTGGTTGCCATGGCAACAAAAAGGAAAAAAAGGCAAAATCTTTGAAAATCTTCTTCTCTGAAACTAGAAGGCGCAGAGCTTTGATATTTGGTATGTAGCATCTCCTAGTGGACCTCTACCAAATTTGTTCATTTGATGCCCCTGGGGTCAAAACTGGCCCCGCCCCAGGGGTCACAAGTTTGAGCATAGTCACAAAGAAGGAAAACTTTAAAAATCTTCTTCTCTAAAACTTGAAGACGTAGAGCTTTGATAATTGGCATGTAGCATCTCCTAGTGGACCTCTACCAAGTTTGTTCATATGATGCCCTTGGGGTCAAAACTGGCCCCGCCCCGGGGGTCACAATTTCTAACATAGGAACAAAGAAGGAAAACTTTAAAAATCTTCTTCTGTAAAACTAGAAGGCATAGAGCTTTGATATTTGGCATGAAGCATCTCCTAGTGGACCTCTACCAAGTTTGTTCATATGATGCCCTTGGGGTCAAAACTGGCCCTGCCCTGGGGGTCATAAGTTCGAACATAGGAAAAAAAGAGGGGAAACTTTAAAAATCATCTTCTCTGAAACTGGAAGGCGTAGAGCTTTGATATTTGGTATGTAGCATTGCCTAGTGGACTTGTACCAAGTTTGTTCATATGATGCCCCTGGGGTCAAAACTGGCCCCACCCCGGGGGTCACAAGTTTGAGCATAGTAACAAAGAAGGAAAACTTTAGAAATCTTCTTCTCTGAAACTTGAAGGCGTACAGCCTTGATATTTGGCATGTAGCATCTCCTAGTGGACCTCTACTAAGTTTGTTCATATGATACCCCTGGGGTCAAAACTGGCCCCACCCCAGGGGTCACAATTTCCAACATAGGAACAAAGAAGGAAAACTTTAAAAATCTTCTTCTGTAAAACTAGAAGGCATAGAGCTTTGATATTTGGCATGAAGCATCTCCTAGTGGACCTCTACCAAGTTTGTTCATATGATGCCCTTGGGGTCAAAACTGGCCCTGCCCCGGGGGTCACAAGTTCGAACATAGGAAAAAAAGAGGGGAAACTTTAAAAATCATCTTCTCTGAAACTGGAAGGCATAGAGCTTTGATATTTGGTATGTAGCATTGCTTAGTGGACCTCTACCAAGTTTGTCCATATGATGTCCCTGGGGTCAAAACTGGCCCCGCCCCAGGGGTCACAAGTTTGAGCATAGTAACAAAGAAGGAAAATTTTAAAAATCTTCTTCTCTGAAACTTGAAGGTGTAGAGCTTTGATATTTGGTATGTAGCATTGCCTAGTGGACCTCTACCAAGTTTGTTCATATGATGCCCCTGGGGTCAAAAGTGGCTCCGCCCCGGGGGTCACAATTTCCAACATAGGAACAAAGAAGGAAAACTTTAAAAATCTTCTTCTCTGAAACAGGAAGGCATGGAGCTTTGATATTTGGTATGTAGCATCTTCTAGTGGATCTCTACCAAGTTTGTTCATATGATGCCCTTGGGGCAAAAGTTGGCCCTGCCCCGGGGGTCACAAGTTCGACCATAGGAACAGAGAAGAAAAACTTTAAAAATCATCTTCTATGAAACTGGAAGGCTTAGAGCTTTGATATTTGGTATGTAGCATCGCCTAGTAGACCTCTACTAAGTCTGTTCATATGATGCCCTTGGGGTCAAAATTGGCCCTGCCCCGGGGGTCACAAGTTCAAACATAGGAACAAAGAAGGAAAACTTTAATTTTTTTTTTCTCTTAAATGGGAAGGCATAGAGCTTTGATATTTGGTATGTAGCATCTCCTAGTGGACTTCTACCAGGTTTGTTCCAAGGATGCTGCTTGGGTCAAAACTGGCCCAGCCCCTGGGGTCACAAGTTCGAACATAGGAACAAAGAAGGAAAACTTTAAAATTCTTCTTTTCTGAAACCGAAAGGTGTGGAGCTTTGATATTTGGTATGTTGCATCTCCTAGTGGACCTCTACCGAGTTTGTTCATATGATGCCCCTGGGTCAAAACTGGCCCCGCCTCGGGGGTCACAAGTTCGAAGATAGGAACAAAGAAGGAAAACTTTAAATTTCTTTTTCTCTTAAACGGGAAGTTGTAGAGCTTTGATATTTGGTACGTAGCATTTCCTAGTGGACCTCTACCAAGTTTGTTCATATGATGCCCCTGGGTCAAAACTGGCCCAGCCCCGGGGGTCACAAGTTGGAACATAGGAACAAAGAAGGAAAACTTTAAAATTCTTCTTTAAAACTGGAAGGCGTAGAGCTTTGATATTTGGTATTCTCTTCTAAGTTTGTTTGCCCATCTAAGCGCAACAAGTTCATTGAGTTCAAAATTGGGTCATCTTGGGTCATAAACTAGTTCACTAGGTCAAATTAAAGAAATACCTTGTTGGCACTCTCGAGGCCACATTATTTGCTCAGTTGCCTTGAAAATTAGTTAGAAAGTTTGTCTTTATAAAGTCTCACATAAGATTAATTTGGGTCAACTTGGGTCATAAACTAGTTCACTGGATCAAATTAAAGAAATACCTTGTTTGCACTCTGGAGGCCACATTTATTGCTTAAATGACCTGAAATTTGGCCAGAATGTTTGTCTTGATGAAATACCAGATAAGATTGGATTTGGGTCACCTGGAACCATAAACTAGGTCACAAGGTCAAAATAAAGAAATACCTTGTGGGCACTCTAGAAGCCACATTCTTTGCTTAATTGCCTTGAAAATTGGTCAGAATGTTTGTCTTTGTAAAATCTCACATGAGCCTGAATTTGGGTCAACTGGGGTCATAAACTAGGTCACTTGGTCAAATTAAAGAAATAGCTAGTGGGCACTCTAAAGGCCACATTTATTATTCATTTGATTTGAAAATTGGTTAAAATGTTTCTTTGATATAGTCAATGACCAGTTCAAATTTGGGTCACCTGGGGTCATAATCTAGGTCACTAGGTCAAATTAAAGAAATATCTTTAGGGCACTCGAGGCCACATTTTTTGCTCAATTGACTTGAAAATTGGTCAGAATGTTTGTCTTCATGAAATATGAGTTTGAAATTGGGTCACCTGCGGTCAAAAACTAGGTCACATGGTCAAATTAAAGAAAAACCTTTTAAGGCACTCTACTAAGGTGAGCGACCCAGGGCCATCATGGCCCTCTTGTTACTGTTTGGTAGGTATAGTTTGTACTTATCAATCAGTGGACCAATACAGGGTTATCATGGCCCTCTTTTTTATATTTTGAGGTAACTATAACAATTTAACTCTTTACCACACAACAAAATTTTTTTTCAAATTCAAAGCATTTGCTGACAACAATTTAAATGTGGCTCAAAAGATTGACTTTGTCTTTGATAGGGTAGAAAACATTGTGGGAAAAGGAGAAAATGCTGGTTACCGAATTTCGCCCTTTTCCCACAATGTTTTCTAAAGGCTTTTTTCTCAGAATCGTTAAACCTCGTAATTGTGTGGTAAAGGGTTAACTTTGAAACATGTTAGCATGTTAGAGAATATAATGGTAAAATTTTTCCATTTTGCTGTATCTTTTATGTATCTAGATAACATTTATATAAAATAGTACATTATATGTCTGGTTTTTTTGCACTCTAAAGACCTACCTTACAAATCTGCAAATTGCACATAAAATGATGTGAAAATATAAATTATTCAACCTTGGAGATATATCTGTTGAGGAAGAGAAACAATCTGCAATACTGACAACTTGCAGAGGCTTTAATTCATATTATTACATGTAGCACCAAAATGTATCAAGATGTTGGTTTCCATAATTTCTTGGTCAATTCTAGGATTGCCAGAAATTTGTAGTTTAAGATCAGAAACTAAGTTACCATGTTAAATTGATAGGAAGTCTTGATCTACCACTTTAAAAATGAGTCATGTAATCTTTGTAGCAGTTCATCTGGTGTCTGTCACAATGAAAATGAGTTGTCTTTTTAACCCTTAAAGCACCTTTCACAACTATAGTTGCATTTGCGGCCAGTGTAGATCAAGATCAGGCTGCACAAAGCATGCGGCCTGATCTTTGATCTACACTGTCTGCTTTGCTTAATCACTGCAGACAAAAGCAGTCATGAAATTGCAATTATTTGGGTCGTACTTCTAGGATGAAGATGTCTGGCAGGTTTATTCAGCGCTCTAAGGGTTAACTGTTAAGGTCAAAATTAGGTCTCAATGTCAGTTTTAGGAAAATATAGGTAAAACAAGGCTCCATGCAATAAATTATGTTATCCGCTGATAAGTATGTTTGTGTCAGTGTTTTGAATTTTGGATGTAAATTATTAGTACATGACTGTTTCAATAAACCCAAGGAAGAGACTGTTTAAAACTTTCTGAAAAAGAAGAAAATGCTATTGACTGGCATTTTATCAGTTTCCCACAAGGTTTTCTACCCTAAAGACATACTAATTATTTGAGTTACCGTAGATTGATTTTGGATCCTGTTTATCAAATGTAAGTTCATGCTCAGCTAAGTTTGAGCAGAATTTGAATTTTATTGGAGGTCCTGCGTGGCTCAGTGGTAAAGTGTGGGACTCATAACCTGGAGGTCCTGGGTTTAAGCCCCACCAGTCCTGATCTCCTGGGTTTTTCGTAAGATTGTCCTTGGGCAAGACACTTCAGAGCCTAGTACTGATGAAATCCAGGAAATACATCAGTTTGTGAGCTTTCACCGTGATATGACAGAAATAATGTTGAAAGTGGCATAAAACACCATTCAATTAATCAATCAGTTGAATTTTATTACAGCTGCTGACAGAGAGTAAATCTGAAAAATAGTAACCTGCATAGAAGGCTGTTACAGGAATTGCCTTGAAAATGAAAAATTTACCCTAAAAGTTGTTTAAAATTGCATTTATATAACTGAAATTTCATGCTGAACTCAGTTGAGCACGCAAAGGGTTCTATATTAACCCTTTACCGCACAATGACGCCTTTTGACGCCCCTGGTAAAGAAGCCTTTTGAAAACATTGTGGGAAAAGGAGAAAATGCTGGTAACCAGCATTTTCTCCTTTTCCCACAATGTTTTCTACCCTATCTAAGAAAAGTTGCACCATTTGAGCCACATCGAAATTGTCGTCTGCAAATGCTTTCAATTTGGACAAGGCTAAAATTTTGTCGTCGGGTTAAGTCTTAGCCTGGACAAGCCTGAAATTTTGTTGTCTGGTCAAGTGTCAAGAATGGTCCTCTTTTATAACTGCTTACCAAACAATCCCACGTTTTGAACAAACTGGAGGAATAGGCTCTTAACCCTTTACCACACAATCTGGAGTTTTAACGACCCTGTGGAAAAAGCCTTTTGAAAACATTGTGGGAAAAGAAAAAAAAATGCTGGTAACCAGCATTTTCTCCTTTTCCCACATTGTTTTCTACCCTTCCCAAAACAAATTTCAATTTTTCAGTCATATTTGTTTTGTCATCTGCAAATGCTTTCAGTTTGGACTAGTTTATAATTTTGTTGTTTGGTAAAGAGCTAAAACCATATTAAGAAAAAGGACAAACTTCTTTTTCCCATTTATGAAATTCTTTTTACTTGCTGTAGGACAAATCACCACTATAGATGTTTATATGCTTGTCTTTTAAAGAAGACTAACCATAAAGATAAACTTGAAATTTTGTTTATTCATGTAAAAGTGTTACACAAGTCCTATGTCAATAAAATTATGAGTGTCTGCTAGATCTACGTCAGAGACACAGACAGAATTATAGAGAATTCTGATTGTTGAAATGATTTCTTTTGGCACTGAAAGTTTCTGTGTAGAAATTTACTAACTACTTCTGTTATAGTGGTCTTCAAAGTAGATACCCTTACTGCAAGAAGTATCATTAAGTGTAACATAGTTCTTGTAAAATTATAAAGTCGGTGCCATTTCAAAAGTCTTCTTCCTCAGGATCATTAAAACATGAAATTGTTGATTAAAGAGTTTAAAAAAATCTTGCTAGATTGAAGCCGTCAGTTGCAGCTGATTTCACAAATTCAATTTAAAATTAGATTATTTCACAATCAAAATGGGTAAATTTCTTGTTTTCAAGGTTTTCTATGAAATTCCTGGAAGTAAATGAAGAGACTTTGGTTTCAGTTTTGAATTAACTCTTTGCCAAACAACATGTTAGGTTTGTTAAAATCAAAAGCATTATGCAGACAGCAAATTGAATGTAGCTCAAATGCATACTCAGGAGCTTTCCTTAAAAAGGGGAGAAAGCATCATTGGAAAGGAGGAAATGCTGCCACAATGTCTTTAAAGATTTTTTCCTCAGCATCGTTAAAACTTGAGATTTTGTGGTAAAGGACTAAGTAACAGATGATATAGATCCAAAATCAGGCACACAGGGGTCACCCACAATGTTTTCAAAAACCATCTTTCTCAGGGTGTTTTAAATCCGGGATTGTTAGGTAAAGGGTTAAATAATAACCTCACTACAAAATTTTAATGGAGACATAATAGATCCAAATAAGGCAGTAACAGAACATGCTGTTTGTTTATAGAGTGTCCATTACCTCCTCTTATAAAAAGGTAGCCTTCATTTGTAAAATTACACTGGTACACTATTCCATGTAGATTGATCTTTACCACTAAATTTTGGACTTGTCCTGTCTTATACTGTAAGCATTTGCAGATAACAAATCAAACTTTACTTACATGATGCTTTCTCTCTTTGATGGGTGGAAAACATTGTGGGTGAAGGAGAAAATGCTGGTTACTAGCATTTTCTCCTTTTCCCATCATGTTTTCAAATGCCTTTTCCTCCTAGGTTGTTAAAACTCAGGATTGTGTGGTAAATGGTTGATCTACCATCTCTCCAAAAGTAGTTTGTACCATATAGCACTTTTCGAGGTAAAAGTTGTTTCTCAGTAGATTGGTCATAATGTAGCAAACACAGGACGAGATAAGATAATCATCTATGCTCTTCCTGGTATTTTTTCACTATTACTATGCACAATAAATACCCTTTCCAAAGCTTGCACTGGCTCCTTTCCTTCATGAAGCAAACTGTTGAGATTGGTCAGCGATCTTTCAGTCGCTATGCACCCCATCAAAGTGTTAGAAAATCTTTGGCAAAGGTAGGGATCGGAAACTGCAAATAGCCCTGTGCTCCGAGTAGAATGACATAATCGTGTCATGAGCAAAAGAAAATACCAGTAATTGTAATGGGTAAAATGTATTGATCCTGAAGGTTTCTGTCTGTGAGAAACAGAGTGTAACACTCACAAAACAATTGAGATAGGACAGATTAGCCTTTTTACACCCTGCATACTGGTTTGAAAATTAAATTTATTTTTTTGTATTGTATCGAATATGATACATGCTTACCATAATATGTGAAAAAGAAACATTTTTGAGTTGTATACATGTAGTCTTCAACCTGTGTTTAATGCTTAACTCTTTACCAAACGACAAAATTTTAGACAAGTCGAAATTGAAAGTATTTGCAGATGACAAAATAAAATAATGTGACCCAAAAATGGATTTTTTTTTTTGGAAGGATAGAAAACATTGTGGGGAAGAAGGAGAAAATGCTGACGACCAGCATTTTCTCTTTTTCCCACAATGTTTTTAACATGCCTCTTCCTCTCAGTTGTTAAAACTCAGGATTGTGTGGTAAAGGGTTAAGTGTGTTTTTCAGTTTTTCACATCACAGAAGCCAAAAAATAACTGAGCAAAACAACGTTTTTAAAGACCTAAATGTTGCAATGATTATTGACAGCTTGGAAAGCACTGGGAAAACAAGCAGTTGCAGAGAACAAAAAAAACACTCCTTTTTCCATAATATTTCTGGTACTGTTGAAAAATAATTTTGACCCATTCATTCAAAACTTTATCCCTTATGTAATATGTCTGCAGTTTAAGGTTTGTCTTGTAATAGATTCTACAATAGTGTATCAACTCTACTACACAGTCCCGACTTTTAACGACCCATGACAAAGATTTTTTTGAAAACATTGTGAGAAAAAGAGAAAATGCTGATAACCAGCATTTTCTCCTTTTCCCACATTGTTTTCTAACCTATCAGACAAATTCTATCATTTCAGCCACATTTAAAGTGTCGTCTGTAAATGGTTTCAATTTGGACAAGTCTACATTCTTGTTGTTTGGTAAAGAGCTAATTCTTTCCCAGCAAACAAAATTTAAGACTTGTCCCACTGTAACTCTTTACCACACAATACTGAGGTTTATTCGTTTATCAAACTGTCCTGTATCATTGACCCTTTGCCAAGAAGACTTGAAAACATTTCAAAAGGAGGAAATGCCGGTAACCAGTATTATGCCTTTTCCCACAATGTTTTCTACCCTCCCAAAAACATACTTCAATTTTGGAATCACATGTATTTTATCACCTGCAAATGCTTTCAATTTTGACAAAATAAAAATTTTGTTGAAAGGGAAGGCTTTTGAAAACATCAAGGGAAAAGGAGAAAATGCTGGTTACCAGCATTTCCTGCTTTTCCAAAAACAAATTCAACTGTTGAGTCACTTTTATTTCTTAGTCTGCAAGTGCTTTTAATTTGGGCAAGGATAAAGAGTGAAATCATATGCAGACCACAAATTGAATGATACATAGGTTTTGTGCATTGTAGAAAACATTTTGTTAAAGATTACTTGTTGCAGTGTACCAGCATTTTCTCGTTTACAAAGGATGTGTTCTAAAATAGTTCTCTTCAGGGTCATTTAAAGACAGGATTGTCTGGTAGAGGGTCAAAAGTACCAGAAGTGTCATTAGTTAATGCATAACTATTAAGTTCATATGAGCCAGGCTCTGGCAAAAGGGGTTTTAATGCATATTCATGATGCATGATACCAAGCAAGTCATCTTATAATCATAGATTCATCGAATCCATTATGTCGAATAACTGACTGAATCGCAGTTATGAGAGTTGCCTTTTGAAACGTAGAAAATTGACCAATGGCAAAAAGTTTTGACCCAGGTCAGCCCGTCTAGACTGCACCGGTTGATCCGGGTCAAAACTTTTTTGCAGAAGCATTTAACTCGATTTTCACAGAGCATGGCTCATATTTACATGTATCTTATAAAATACCAGCTTCTCCAAATTAAAACTTGTAGGCTTTCTTCTTTATGAATCGGATAAAAGCCCTGAAATTTGAATATTCATTCCTATCACTTAGACCATATTGGGGTGTAAATAATAGGATTCTTCTGTAGGCAATGATTTACTGATGTCTGGTTGAATATTTCAGAATTATATTTGTATGACAAAAGAGCAGGGTCTTGGTATCTTGGTTTTTCCTTAAACTTAATAGCAGGCTTGTTTTGGCACAGTGGTTAGGATGTTGTGATCCGGAAATCTTGGTCAGATTGTTGAGGCAGAGGCTCTGTCTTAACTCTTCACCACACAATCCCAAGTTTTAATGACCCAGAAAGAGAAGGCTGAAAAAATTGCAGGTAAAGGAGAAAATGTTGGTCACTTTCTCCTTTTCCCACAATGTTTTCTACTTTATCAAAGATAGAAATTATCATTTTAGCTACCTTTGTTTTTTCATTGACTTATACTTAACATATACAAACACTATCAAAAATATCAAGAACTGTTCATGTACTGCAGCAGTCCATGAACATGGTTTATGAACAGTTCATGACCTGTACATGTATTTAACAAAATTGAAATGTAGTTCATGAACTGATTGTAAATTATGATCACAAAAATGACACACAGTTTATGAACTATCTATCCACATACTAACATGAACTGTCCATGAAACATTTCATGAACTGTGTATGAACAGTTCTCCTAGTAGGGAATGCTGTCATGCAGAATTTCATCCTTTTCAGAAAATGTTTTCTACTTCTTCAAAGAAAAATTCCATGATTAGAGTTACATAAATTTGTAGTTTCCGAAAGCTATAAATTTAGACAAGTCTAAAACTTTATTATCTGGTAAGGAGTTAGGTTTGCATGTCATCATAAGTGTTCTTTTTATCATTTCAGCGCTGCTTTTGATACCGCCACAGAAACAAATGTTGCCATCAAGAAATTAAGTCGGCCATTTCAAAATGTCACACATGCCAAACGTGCTTACAGGGAATTTGTGTTAATGAAGTTAGTCAATCATAAAAATGTAAGTACATTCCAATAATTTTTTACCAAAATATGTCCATATTCTCTTTACCTGCACCAGCCTGTCAGACTTGGAAATACTTGGTGCCGGACCTAAATTAATCAAAGCCCCAATATATATGGCTAAAAGCAAACAATGCAGGTGTTAAAATGCATGTAAATTTAAAGTTGTTGAAATTTTTTTGAAGATGACAGTCTGTTATTATACAGTCGCGGGCAGAAAAATGAATTTTGAAAATAAGTCAGAAGGTGCAAAGTTGCTCTACATTTTACTTTTTGTCTGCTTTTAACCCTTAAAGTGCCTGTCACAACTATAGTTGCATTAGCTGCCAGTGTAGATCAAGATCAGGCTGCACAAAACGTGCAGCCTGATCTGTGATCTACACTGTCTGCTTTGCTGAATCACTGTAGACAAAAGCAACCATGAAACTGCAATAATATGGGTCGTATTTCTAGGATGAAAATGTCTGGCATGTATATTCGGGAGCTAAGGGTTAAAATTCATTTTTCAACCAGCTGCTAATACTTGGTCTGACTCTACAATAACAGATTGTCATCTTCACAGTAATTTCCATACATTCAAATGATTTGAATAAAAATGCATGTCAACACCCGCATTGTTTACTTTTGTTTGCTATTTGGGCTTTAACCTATCTTAACCCTTCTAACTTCTTTAACTGTCTGCATTGCTGAAATAATCTGGACAGTAATAATGCTGATATTGAACTGAATAAGAATTTTTATTCTAGACTGAAAATTTGAGTTGGGTTTATTTTGCGTTTTAACCGTTTACCGAATTATCCTGTTTTAATGACCCGGAGTTGGACAGCTTTTGAAACATTGTGGAAAAAGGAGAAAACACCGTTAACCAGCATTTTCTTCTTTTCCCACAATGCTTTCTTCCATGACAAAGACAAATCACAGCCTTGAGCCACATCTCTTATGTCCTCTGTTTTCAATATGGACAAGTGTAAAGTTTTGATAAAGAGTTAAATACTGGTAAAAAAGACTCCAGCATGCTTCCCAACTCTCCCGATTTCATCGGGAGTTTCCCGATTCAAGACAAATTACCCGATCACCCCGACAGACAATTAAAAAACCTGGATTCAGAAAAAATTCCGACATAAGGGTAAAAAGGGTGTGAAAAATTTGTACCTAAGGTACATGTATGTTATCCGAAGTTTACAAGTAGTTGACACGTGTGTATTTTACGGTCAATCGGGTTCATTGTCTATAAATAGGAATCAAGATATATACTGAGATATATCGATCAATGATCGTGAACCAGTCAAATTTGAGAACAGGCCAAGGTACTTTTCAGAGCAGAAATCAAAATGTCGTTCACCTGACGTTAACAGGTAAATTACGTTGTTAGAGTCTAGATCCATAAACACAAAATACCATTGCTCATTGCGTCACTGTGACGCAGACAAAAATGAGTGAAAACATTTAGTTAATTAGTAACAAAAACAATGAAAAAATACGAAGTTTTAAACTCTTACTGCACAAATTGATCACTGGAATTGCAATTTATCTAAAATTATTGCACAAAATGTAAGTTTCTGGGCCGATTTAAGCATGTATTAAGGGGGAAAAACCGGGCGTAAGAAAACGTATATTAATCAGTAAGATCACGTGCCGTTAACGCCTGGCCTTTTACTTTCAATATCCTCTCTCAGAGCCTACCTTGTAAACAATATACGCTGAACATTTGTTCTTGTCATACATCCCAGACTCCAACCAACTAAGCTATAGGAACTTGTACCATATTAGATCCTTATTATGGGTTGTCTTCGATGATTTTAGTACACCACAAACGAAATCTTACCCAGTATCTCAGTATTATCGAGATACGAGCAAAAAAATCAATCATAATGCACTCTACATCCCACCCACTTTCCTAACATGGTCTGCAATTCCTTCGCTTGGTATATCTCTTTGTTGTCTTTCAGTTACAGAAATTTTATATCCACTCATTTATCCTAGTTGTAATAGATCCAAAAAATGTGCAATTTAATCCCACCAAAGTCCATTATGCATAAATATCATTAGAAGTGAATTACAGTGAGAGGCAAAAACAGTGGCACAGGACTATGGCCCTTCAATACGCATAACAAAAATTTCAGTGTCGAATTGCAGTTTTGACCGGTACAAGTCAGGTATATTTCAAGTCCGTTTCTTTGCATTTCTATGGAAATATTTTTTGCTTTCGTTGCAAATTATTGCAAAAATACATTTATTTTATGCAATAATAGCATTATTTCACGTTTTTCCTGTCGTTTACACTCGCAGAGGCCCTCAAAATGGTTAAACACCCTCGTGCTTTGCACTCTGGCGTTAAACCATTTTCGGGCCTCTGCGAATGTTAACGACCTCAAAAACATGAATTAACCCTATAACAGAATGACCGGCACGTAACCATACTTTTATTTAAATTAGTGACATAGCAGTATTCGACTGGTTACCGGCAGTATTCGACTGGTTACCAGCGATAGAGTAATATAGTAATATACTGTTGCCCAGCATTACTGATGCTGACGTTTGCTTCCAAATTTTTTTTGTGTGAAGATTGCCTCTAATTTTTTCTTTTTTTGAAAAGTGCATTTTTTTTTTATATTTTCTTTATGCTTTTGAGATATTTTACTGATGATTTATGCAGACAATAGTGATACTCAAAAGGAACTCAATGGGACTCAACTCTTTATTTTTCAAACAGTATATATGACAGCTTGTCCTTTGGATTAGAACTTTACCAGCAATTCGAGCCAGGTTATATGGTGTTTATTCGAGACACCTGTTTGTGATTATTGAGTACCAAAGAGAATGGAAAATGTCAGGATAAAAATAAAGTGGTACTCTGTAGTCTATATTTAAGGCTAAAACATTATGGGTACAATATAAAATTGACAGAATATCTTTAAAAAACAAGTCAAAATTATATGATGTACTTACAAAACAGTGAAAATACAATGGACAAAGTAGCATTTCATAATAAACATTACAGGGCTTCTTTGCCATAGTCACTGATATCTATATATTCATGACTGTAATGACTCATTTTGTATTTGCTCTAAATATTCACATACATTTGATAAACAATAATATCTAATAAAGAATAGAAAGAAATAAATCATAAACCAGACTTTTGTTCAATTATAAAGATATTTGACCTTGAATGGTTTAAAAATGATCTTTAAAGAGACCTTCCGATAGGCCTCAAAAAGTCCCCCTCTTGAAACCCCAAATCTCCCCCTTTGAAACTCTCAACACCCCCCCTTTGGTGTTAGAAAAATTTGGGAAGCATGCTCCAGGAAAGCATGGGTAGGTTCACTGGCTGCTGTAATATTAGGTAGACGTAATTTTACTAAAATTATATTGGAAATCCCATCATACACCAAGCAAATTCACGAAAATGTGAAAAACATATAGTAAGTGTATTATCTCTTTGTTTGACTAAGGATTGGCCTTTTGGCAGTCATTTTGGCAAGTGGTATAGATCTCTGCACTTCTATACCACATGTAGACAATGTGCACTTCCTACATGGTTACTGTATTCCAGACTGGGGCCCCATTTTCCCTTGCTGACAAGTTTTTAGAATGTTCCCAGACGGGAGAAGAAGCTGTGAAGTTATTCATAAAAGCATGAATATTTACTTGTATATCCAAATAATTCAATCTGTTGTCATGACAAACTGCATGGCTTACTGCTGCAAACAATTAAACTCCTTACCTTTTAACTCTTTACCACACAATCCCAAGTTTTATACACCCTTAGAAAGATGCCTTTTGAAAACATTGTGGGATAAGGAGAAAATGCTGGTAACCATCATTTTTCTCCTTTTCCCACAATGTTTTCTACATTTCCAACAAAGAAATTGTCTTTTGAGCTACATTAAATTTGTTGTCTGCAAATGCTTTCAATTTGGACATGTCTACATTTTTGTCGTGTGGTAAAGAGTTAAAAGAGATGTATCAGGTAACATTGAAAATTCTTTTTGTGAAAAATGAAAAATCAACATTAATCAAATTTGAACACATTTGAAAATATTGTGGTAAAAGGAGATATTGCTTGTTAATAGCATTTTCTTGTTTGGCCTGAAATTTTCAAATGTCTTGTGCTAGACAAAAAAAAGTGTCCGCAGATTTTAACGTCTTAACTCTTTACTAAACGATAAAATTTTAGACTCGTCCAAATTGAAAACATTTGCATACGACAAAATTAGTGTGACTCAGAAATTGAAATTTATTTTGCGAAGGGTAGAAAACATTGTGGGAAAAGGAGAAAATGCTGGTTACCAGCATTTTCTCCTTTTCCCACAATGTTTTCAAAAGACTTCTTTATCAGGGTTGTGAAAACCTGGGATTATTTGGTAAAGGGTTAAACTGTTCTAATATCAGTTTGACTTTAAAGCTGGCCATGAGAATGGTGTAGATTAAGATCAGACTGTACAGAGCATGCAGTCTACTACTGGATCTACTGGGTAGAGTATTTTTGTGCATTATTCTGACAAAAAAGCTTTGAAATTACAATATTTTGGACTTTTTTAAACTGGTCATTAGTTAAGCATTGTAAGGGTTAATTTAAAACTTTATAACTTACAATGAAAATTAGTATAATAAATTAAAAAAAAACATTGTACTCTACCAGCATTTTCTCCTGTTCCCGCAATGTTTTCTACTCTATCAAAGACAGAAATCATCATTTGAGGTACATTTACGTTGTTGTCTGCAAATGCTTTCAATTTGGTCGAGCCCAAATTTTGTAGTTCGGTAGAGTTAACATTACCCTCTTGCCTGAAGTGCTATGTACTATTAGAGTGCCCTCTACCTGTACATGTAAATGAAATAGACATTTTCATCTTGATAGATACCCCAATTATAAACCTTAACCTGCTAAATAAGTTAACCCTTTACCACTCAATCCCGAGTTTTAACAACCCTACAGAAAAAGCCTTTTGAAAATGTTGTGGGAAAAGAAGAAAATGCTGGTAACCAGCATTTTCTCCTTTTCCCACAATGTTTTCTGCCCTTTCCAAAACAAATTTCAATTTTTGATTGATTTTGTCGTCTGCAGATGCTTTGAATATGGACAAGTCTAAAATTTTGTCGTTTGGTAAAGAGTTATATGAAACTTTCAAGTGGATAGTAAAAACGTTAATTTTGCTTTTTTAAAGTTATTTTGTTTGGGAAACATATCTTTGTAGACCCAAGATCAGACAGCCCTTTTTGTGCATTCTGATCTTGATCTACACCATCGGCAGGAGGTCCTTAGGTTGCACTTAGCAGCCTTAGGGTTAAGTTTGTTTTGGTGTAGCTAATTGACTTCACAGAATACTGTGCAGTGTTAATCAAAGATCAGGGAGCATATTCTGTGCTGTCTGACCTTGATCTACATTGTCTGCAAGAACAAAGAAAGTTCTGCTTGTTGCTTCAAGTGTTAACTCTTTCGGCACCAAATAAATAAACTCGACTTCTTTCGGCGGCTGTAAATACAATCCACAGAGACCCAGAAAGATTTTTATCGTAGGGGCTTGACTAATTAAGTGGACGGCACAGATCAAAGATCAGACTGCACGTTCTGTGCAGTCTAATCTTGATCTGTGCCGTCCACAAAATTCCCTGTTTTCGCCTATGGCGCTGAAAGGGTTAACAAGTTTGATCAGTCTTTATTATGATGTAATTGTATGCATATACCTGCTGTGACTCACTTCCTCTCTTCAGTAAATGACAATACCTTTTTAGATATGGGAGTACAAATTGAAGTACAAAGTGTATTTTTTCAGGGGTAGATTTCTTTCCCAAATATTTATCACAATGCTACGGCATAAGTGAACTGATATTCTCAAAGTAAATTTTTTTTCGTACTGTATCTGTGGTTGAAATATCTGTTGTGGGAGAAGGTAGACTTAGTGTCAAACTATGGCATCAGAAGTACAAGGTTGGAATCCCATGATGAGCGGAGGCAACCTTTTGAACTGCTTGTATCAGTGCTGGTGTTACATGTCATACTAAGATACAGTAAAAATAGTAATGGTTTGATTTCCAGGAAAAGTCATAAAGAGTGATTGATCTAGAATGTCAGACTTTCTTTTATAATTTATGTTAAAAAAAAAATGTTTAATCATTTACCACACAATTCCGGCTTTTAACGACCGTTAGGATGAAGGCTGTTTTCTACCCGATCAAAGACAGATATCATAATTTTAACTACATTAATTTTATCGTCTGCAAATGCTTTTAATTTGGTCTGGTCCAAAATTTTGTCGTTTGGTAGAGTTAAACTACAAGTACTTAGATATAGGATAGACTTGTGTTAACCCTGTACAACACAATCACAAGTTTTAACAATCTTGAAGAAGGAGGCTTTCAAATTATTAAGGGAATAGAGAAAATGCTTGTGACCAGCATTTTCTCCTTTCTCAACAATGTTTTCTGCCCCTTCAGAGTCAAATCCAATATTTCGAACCAGTTTTGATTTGTCGTCTGGAAGTACTCTCAATATGGATGAGTCTAAAATTTTGTTGCTGGTAAAGAGAAAATTCTGTACATGAAAGTATATTCTTCAGCATCTGTCACTCCTGAAGACAATGTTCAGAATTATTAAATTCTCTGACTGCCACAGTCATGCAAGTTGGTGGTCAATGTTCATATTCCTTGTCTAACTTCAACAATTGTTTTTCAGTTGTAACATTCAACCTATTAACTCTTTACCACACAATCCAGAGTTGTAACAGCCCTGAAAGAAAAGGCTCTTGAAAACACTTAAAAAGGAAAGGGAGAAAATGCTGGCAACCACAATGTTTTCTACCATTTCGAAGACAAATCCCTCCATTTTAGCAACATTTAATTTGTTGTCCTCAAATATTTTCAATTTGGACCAGTCTAAAATTAGGTCATATGGTAAAGAGTTAAATTGCCTAACTGTAAATCACTGAACATGCTATTGATGGTTTGAAATACTAGAATTAAACAAGAACCAGACGGGTGCTTTGAATTAGGGGCAAATAAGACAGTTAAAAAGGTTTTTAGAATTCTTGTAACTTTTCATTGAGAGTCTTTCAGACCAGAAGGGTGCTTTGAATTAGGGGCAAATAAGACAGTTAAAAAGGTTTTTAGAATTTTTGTAACTTTTCATTGAGAGTCTTTCAGAAGCCAGGTGCTTTGAATTCTAGGTGAATGAAACAGTTAAGAGGGTTTTTAGAATTTTGGTAACTTTTCTCTGAGTCTGTCAGAATCCTGTCAGCTCATCAACCTTTATTAACATTATTTTTGCTAGTAATTTACAAGGTAACAAACAGTATTTTGAGATTCACCAACTGATTTTGATGGGTGTAATAAGCTTGAAAAAGTAATTCATGTCCGAAAATTGAAGACCAAGATCAGAATGCATCTATAGACTGTGTGTTCTTCTCTTTTCCCAAAGGATATCAGAGGTTGTGATATATAGGGTATATTTTGTAGTATAAAAGGAAAATGAAGTCTTAACTCTTTACCACACAATCCCGAGTTTCAATGACCCTGGGGAAGAAGCCTTTTGAAAACATTGTGGGAAAAGGAGAAAGTGCTAGTAACCAGCATTTTCTCCTTTTCCCACAATGTTTTCTACCCTTCCCAAAGCAAGTTTCAGATTTTCAATCACATACATTTTGTTGTCTGCAAATGCTTTCAGTTTGGACCAGTCTAATATTTTGTCATTTTGTAAAGACTTAAATCTGTAAGTGATTTTCACAACTGTAGTTGGTTCTGCTGCCTGAGTAGATCAAGATCATACGGCACAAAATACTCAGTTTGATTTTGGATCTATATGGTCCTCTATGCTGAGATGTTATCTG
This sequence comes from Tridacna gigas, assembly GCA_945859785.2. Lineage (NCBI taxonomy): Eukaryota > Metazoa > Mollusca > Bivalvia > Cardiida > Cardiidae > Tridacna > Tridacna gigas. The sequence continues at coordinate 40,053,858 of OX244030.2, read as the reverse complement.
GCCTGTTGCACCTATGGTATTTGCAGGACTTACCTAATGTGAAAATTTGGATTTGGCTTGTTTGGCACTCTAAGGCTAAAGAAAAAGGATCTTTGTTTAATCAAGCAATGTGGAACAGATGTTGCATATTCAGAATATAGCCAAAACACATACTGGTATCAATAACTTCCCATAAATGGGTAATGTAATAGTGTTGGTTAACTGGTTTTTGTAGCTGTGACCCTGTCTCTGTCACTGACAAAGCGGGTATAAGTGGACAATGTTGACCAAGATCAGACAGCATAAGAACAATTGTAGTAAGGGAGTGAGAATTCTGGTTCAATGAAAATAATTTATGCAGACTGATGGAAGTCAGTGTTGCTAAAGGATTTATACCTCTCATGGTTTTAAGTCTGTATATGTGGGAAAGCAGCGGACAGAATGCTGCAGAATCTCCTTGAAGGCTTGAATTTGCACACAGGTTTACACACACGAATTTACTGACATCATAAAATAGTATTGAAAAATAAGCAAAGTAACAAAGAAGCAAACAAAATCAAAGTCAGTTTACCCTTCGACAAACAACAAAGTTTCATGCTTGTCCAAAATCAAAAGCATTTGCGTATGACAAATGAAATGTCACTCAAATTATATAATACCTTTTGAAAAAGGACAAAACACTGTGATTACCAGCATTTCCTCATTTTCCCAAAATGGTTTCAAAAGCCTTCTTTCTTAGGGTCACCAAAACTTGGGATTGTTTGGTAAAATGTTAGATAATGCATTTCTGTGAGGTTAATAGTTTAGGTAGGAGGTAGCTTATTTTTTTTATTACTAATGTACTTACTGCCCTGCAAAACAGCTGGAAATGTCAGGAAAGATTATGTCATCCACTGGAATGTAATTTTAAAGACTTTTCACAGCTAATTACAATAGATGTTCAGGTATGCACAGTCACTGTACTGCACTTAGATACCGGCAAGCTGTTGGCAATAATACTTGCTCTCCCTTAACTCATTTAGTCCAAAACTATAATTACAGTACATGTAACTGTTGCTGACAGTGTAGATCAAGATTAGACTGCTCAAAGCTTGCAGTCTGATCTTGAATTTACATTGTCAGCTATTTCGCCAGATTTTCTTACAAAACAGCTGTGAGGTTGCAATATCTGTGTCTTTTATATTGACTAAGAATATCCATTGCATTGATTTGGTATGATAAGAGTTCACTAATGTTTGTTTGTCTGGGAAATACAAAAATAAATGTGCTGCTGGTAAGAAAAATAATGTTGACCAACCAGATTGATCTAGTATGACATGTTGGTAGAATCTGATTGGACCAAACTATTTTCAGCATCACACTGTTATTTCAGAGATGATATTCTACTTTCATTGACTGATCCAATTCGTCAGCATATTCACTACTGTATTAAAAATTCCATGTAATGGTGGGAAGAGATAATTTGTCCATCTCCAAATTTTGATGTTAATTTACTTTTTTACTATTTACCTTTTTTTTAGCTCCACTGGCCAAAGGCCAGCTGGCTTATGTTATGGCCTTGTGTCAGTCATGCGTCCATCGGCGCATGCATGCGTGCTTGTCCAAAACCATAAGGCCTAGGTTTATCAAATTTGGCACCGTAATCTAATGGACCTGTACAATTTACAAAAACTCTTCAAATTATAGCCCTGGGGTCAAAATTTGCCCTGTCCCAGGGGTCACAAGTTTTACATAGGTTTATATAGTGAAAATTTTAAATATCTTCGTGTTCTAAACCATATGGCCCAGAGCTACCAAATTTAGCATGTAGCTTCATCTAATGGACTTCAACAAAAATCCTTCATATTATAGCTTCAGGGTCAAATTTGGCCCAGCCCCATGGGTCAAAGACAGAAAAATATTGAAAATTTTTAAAATTCTTGTCTGTAATCATCAGGCCTAGGGATACTAAATTTGGCATATAGCTTCACCCAATAGACCTTTACAAAAACCATTCAAATTGTAGTCCCATGGTCAGAATTGGCCCTGCCCGGGGGTTACAAGTTTCACATAGGTTTCTATCGTGAAAACTTTAAAATATCTTCTTGTCCTAAAACCATATGCCCTAGGGCTATTAAATTTTGCATGTAGCTTCATCTAATGGACTTCAAAAATTTGCCCCAGCCAGAGGGATCACAAGTTTTACCTAGGTTTATATAGTGAAAGCTTCAAATATCTTCTTGTCCTAAACCATTTGACGTAAAGCTTGTGTATTAGTTCTGTACAAAACTTCTTCAAATTATAGCCCGGAGGTCAGAATTTGCCCGGCCTCAGAGATCACAAGTTTTATATAGGTTTATAAAGTGAAAATTTTTTATATCTTCTTGTTGTAAACCATATGGCCCAGGGCTACTAAATTCTGCATGTAGCTTCATCTAATGGACCTCTGCAAAAGAACTGTGGTCAAAATTGGCCCTAACCTGCAGGTCCCAAGTTTTACATAAGCTTATATAGTGAAAACTTTAAAAGTCTTCTTGTCCGAAACCATATGGCCTTATACCAATTATAGCCCCGGTGTCAAAACTGGTCCAGTGGAGCAATACAGGGCCATCATGGCCCTTTAGTTTTTTTTTTTCATTTCTTGCATTAGGTCATAGATAAATTAATGAAGAACACAATGAAAAAAATGATTTTTTTCCCTTCCAGTTTAGAAAAATACTGACAAAATGTGGTGGTGGGGGGAGGGGGGTTCATGGTTCATATGTGGCAGTTGGACACCTTGTCTTTTATATTAAGTGAAGTTTGTCAAAATCCAAGTTCCTTTGGTTACCCCAGGATCCAGGCCCAAATAATTTCTATACCAATCCCCTGCTCAATCTCCTTTTCATGGTCTCAATAGATCTTGCATAATAATATACAGAGCTCCAGATAGAGTGAGTGATTTTGATTTCAAAATTGAAAATATTAATAACTCTCCTCTAAACCCTATGTTATGGGTACTCATTAGAATCATCTCATCGAGATGATTCTAATGAGTACCCACAACATAGTGTTTGGAAGAGAAATAATGGATTTAGAATGTCATCACTCCTTCTTATCAGGAGGTCTGAATATATGAATTTATTTGGTAATAATTGCTATATTTATGGTCATTTTTGATAGAGAAATGTTAGAAAATATAAGGGAAAACATGATCAGGCTGAAACCCAAGCTACTTTTGGAGATGTATAAGATGTACTTATTCATACCTGAAATTTCTTTCTAATGCCTAGTACATGATCTCTTGTCTTTACAGATAATTGGTTTATTAAATGCATTCACACCACAGAGGTCATTGGATGAATTTCAAGATGTGTAAGTTATTATATTAAATTAATCTTTATTCAGCCCCACCTATTTACCCTATACCACACAATCCCGAGTTTTAACAACCCCAAAGGAAAGAGGCTTTTGTAAACATTGTGGGAAAAGGAGAAAATGCTGGTAAGAAGCATTTTCTCTTTTTCCCACAATGTTTTCTACTTGTCAAAAACAAATTTCATCAGTTGTGTCATGTCCAGTTTCTTCTCAATAAATGCTTCCAAAATCTGTGGGTCTAGAATTTTGTTGTGTGGTAAAGGGCTAAATCATTGCATTTTGACACAATTTGTTGCAGATGACTTTGAAAACATCCATGTAAATATAGATAGATGATTTAATAGAATGTTAGCAGAAGTAAATTAAATACATAAACACATGGCAAAATGAAAAGTTGCTTATTATAAGTACGATATTTTCTCCTTTTGCTACATTGCTTTAACCCCTTACTGCACAATTCTTAGTTTTAACAACCTTTAGAAAGAAAGCTTTTGGTAACCAGCATTTTGTCCTTTTCCCAGAATGTTTTTTACCCTTCCAAAGCCAAAATACATCATTTGAGTAAAACTGAATTTGTCATCTGCAAATGCCTTCAATTTGGACAAGTCTGCAATTTTGTTGTTTGGTAAAGAGTTAAGGAATGATCTGCTGTAAGGTGAAAATATTGTCTAGGGGTCTGGAAATGTTTAGGGAAGAAGAATCATTTACTGTCTACCAGACAACCTGGCTTTTAATGACCCTGTGGAAAATGGCTTTTGAAAACGTTCTGGGAAAAGGAGAAAGTTCTATAACCAGCTTTTTCCTAAAGTGTTTTCTACTCCTTCTGAGATAACTTCCATCAGTTGAACTATGTTTGGTTTATCATCTTTGGATGTTTTCATTTTAGCAAAATTTTTAATTTTGTCATTTTGTGAAGAGTTAAAAGGTCTGTGGTATCTCATTAGAATCATCAAAGTAAGAAAACAGTGTTATAGTGTCCTTAGTGAGTACCTTCAGAGAATTACACATCAGTGTTCAGTCAATCAACTTTTGCTTGTAAGGGGGGCCCATCAGGCCCCCAGACATTGAAACAGGGGGCCACACAAAAAAAATATTTTATTACTGATATGTTAAACTTTTTACTTAACAAGTGTTGCTTTTTTATTTAACAAGTGTATTTTTATTTATGTATCTATGAAAACTTCGCTCATAAAACTGCAACACTGCTGAAATTATCATTGTAAGTTGACCCAACCTTAGTTCTGCCATTAATTTAAACCTAAAAAATAATGAAATATGTCTGGCATCGGTAGACTTTTGACATGCTGACATCCCATCACGAAGGGATTAAACTTTCCTGTCGATCACTTAAACTACAGTTCATTTTTAGCTCCACTGGCCAAAGGCCAGTGGGCTTATGTCATGGCCCGGTGTCCGTCCGTCCATCCATGCATTAACTTTTATTTCAGTCTTCTTCTTCTCTGAAACTACCCATCCAATTTTCATGAAACTTCACAGAAATGATCCTGCCATGGTCCTCTTCAGAATTTCTTGAAAGAATTTGATTCCTTCAAAAACTCTGGTTGCCATGGCAACAAAACTGAAAAATATTGGAAATCTTTAAAAATCTTCTTGTCTGAAACCATAAGGCATAGGGCTACCAAATTTGGCATTTAGCTTTATGTAGTAGACCTATAACAAGTTTCTTCAAATTATAGCCCTTTGGTCAAAATTGGCTCTGCCCCAGGGGTCACAAGTTTTACATAGGCTTATATAGAGAAAACTTTAAAAATCTTCCTGTACCTAGCCATAAGGTCTAGAGCTACCAAATTTTGCATGTAGCTATATCTAGTGGGCCTCTACCAAGCGGGCCAAAACTTAAGCCCTGGGGTCAAAATTGGCCCCGCCGCAGGGGTCACAAGTTTTACATGGGCTTGCATAATGACAACTTAAGAAATCTTCCTGTTTTGATTTTTTTTATACCCCCCAAAACTCTGTTTGGGGGGTATATAGGAGTCAGCTTGTCGGTCGGTCCGTCCGTCGGTCCGTCCGTCTGTCCGTTGGTCAGTCTGTAGCTTTTTGTCCGTTCTATTTCTCATAAACTACTGGACGAATTTTATTCAAACTTCACAGGTAGACTCACTATCAAGCAGAGATGTGCATATGAAATGTTAGTTATGGTTCATTGATTTTTCACTGAGTTATGGCCCTTTCATGAAATTTCTTGTCTGCTCTTTTTCTCATCAACTATTGGACAGATTTGGTTCAAACTACACAAGTAGACTCAGTATAAAGCAGAGATGTGCATATCCTATTTTGGTTATGGTTTATTTAGGTTTCATGGAGTTATGGCCCTTTGATGATTCTGGACACCGTCGGTCGGTCTGTAGCTTTTTGTCCGCTCTATTTCTCATAAACTACTGGACGAATTTTATTCAAACTTCACAGGTAGACTCACTATCAAGCAGAGATGTGCATATGAAATGTTGGTTATGGTTCATTGATTTTTCACTGAGTTATGGCCCTTTCATGAAATTTCTTGTCCGCTCTTTTTCTCATCAACTATTGCACAGATTTGGTTCAAACTACACAAATAGACTCAGTATCAAGCAGAGATGTGCATATCCTATTTTGGTTATGGTTTATTTAGGTTTCATGCAGTTATGGCCCTTTGATGATTCTGGACAAATTTCTTTCAAACTTCATGGATAGACTTTGCACTCAGCAAAGATGTGCATATCATAAATTGTTCTTAGTTAATTAAATAAAATTTCCAAGAGCTAAGCCCTTTTTTGTCGTTCTCTTATGATAGATTCCTACACCTGTAGATAGTTAACAGTACACTTACCATCACTAACCATCACTAGTAAGTTTTCATGTCACTTCACTTATGTCATGTCATGTCAATTTCATCTTTTCATCGGAAGTTTACTCAAATATAAGACAGATTAATCTTTCAGATATGTTTGGAAAAGGAGAAAATGCTGATTACCAGCACTTACTACTTTCTACACAAATTTGGAAAGATTAATCTTTGCAGTTACTTGGGAAAAAAATGAAATGATGATTACAAGCATTTACTACGTTCTCCACAACTATTCCAAGTCTTCAACTTGTGATGTGTTAAAATAGATACCAATACCGTACGGAAACTAACGAAAGCAACATTTTTTGCGGTTCTGCTTCGGCTTCGCTGCGGTTTCAGTGCATTCCGTATTATATGACTAAAAAGGAAAACATTGTAAACATCGTGAGCAATGGCTTCTGTATTTACAATGTTTTCTTAAGTTTATTACTTTCGGTTCAGTTCAGTTACTATTACGGTTCCGATTCGGTTCGGAGGTTGCTTTCGTTAGTTTCCGTACTGTATAAGTAAGATGTAGAGTCTGGTCAAAAACATTGCATGAAAAGACATTTGTTGTCTGCAAAACCTTTTCATTTAAACCAATCTCAATTTGTCCAGCAGGTAAAAAAAAATGTATCAAGTAAGTTTTATTCTCTCCAAGTCTTTAGTCTGTAACAAAGAGTAATTCTTTGGCAAGAACCCATTGCAGGATATTCATCACCTTCAGTGATAGCTCTGGTATAATTGACTCTCCAGTCACTTATTTTCCATTCCTGTGACATTAATCTGTTTTGTGACAAGGAGCTGTTGGGGGGTATGATCACGTTTAGTGATAGCTCTAGTTTTTTTTGAAATTAGCCTTGCATCAGGGGTCTTATGTTTTACAGAGGCTTCATATGGACAAAACTTGAAAATCACCTTATTTATAACCATACAGCATAGACTTGTATTATTTTGGCATGTGGCTTTATCTTGTGGACCTCTACCAGGGTTCAAGTAATTATAGCTCTGGGATCAAAAATGGCTTTGCCCTGCGGGTCTCAGCTTTCACATAGGCTTTTACAGAGAAAACTTTGTAAGCCTTCATTTTGAAACCATTTGGCTCAGAATTGGAATGTTTAGTATTTATGGTTTATATTTATAAGCCAGTGGAGCGATACAGGGCCATCATGGCCCTCTTGTTTCATTATAAACTAACCATCTTTGATCCGATATACAGGGAGCCATTTTGGTTGAAACTCTTGTTACTGTGGGGTTTTCTTTTCGTCGCTTGAACTAGGGTCTTAGGAACTGGCCCAATTGTACTTTCCGAAGTACAATTCAACAGGTTTTGCCTTTTTTCCACCATTGATACTTCCAAAATACTCAGAAAATCGCTTCATTGCAATCTTAAATGATCAGCGGAAGCTCAAGGAATCATAACTTCATGGTACTCGTGTATCTGCCGTAACCGTCGGATAGGAAGGTCGATAACAGGCTACCAGTTTAATGTTACCATAACATCCGTCGGGTTATTGATGAATTCTCACTGGCAAGCTCAGCATTATGTTTCTTGAAGAAAAAGCAGAAACGGACAAAAAGGAGCATAATTCACGAAATGGTTCTTGTATGATCGAGTGCGCCCAACGGGCCTGAGGTTGGTTTAGAATTGCGCCATCTGGGCCTTTAGGGGGCCTAGGGCACAATGGTTCGCTCTAGATTGAACACTGCATATAACTGAATAGCTACTGTTTTGATAATGAGAATGCCTCAGTTTGTCCCAGCTTTTCAACGCATGTTTATTGAAGAAGCAGTTTTCCTTATTGCTTTCTTCTTACTTTCAATCATGTTGGACAAAGAAGAGTTTAATCATGAGTAAGCTGCACTTTCAAAACTTTTTCATAACAGATTACAATTGGCAGATGTTTTTTCATCCATCAATCAACTGTTTTTGAGAGCATAGTTTTCATGATGGAAACCAGCGATCTACACAGCCAGCCATTTGGACAGTCATCTGTTTATCACTTATTGGTCTTTTTCTGTGCAAAACTAAATCATTCAGATAGAAAAAAAACCCTTCCAGGTTGACCTTTTTGCCTAAAACATTTATCTTTGCTTTGCTTGTGACAGGTTCTTATTTGTATTATTGTCTACAGTTACCTTGTGATGGAATTGATGGACGCCAACTTGTGTCAAGTGATACAGATGGATTTAGATCATGAACGCATGTCATATCTACTCTATCAGATGTTATGTGGTATCAAACATCTACACTCAGCGGGTATTATACACAGGGTAAGTCTAGCATACAGCAGTTGTATAGTGGTATATGCCTCCCAAGGGTTGAAGGCTCTCTAATCTGAGCAAGAAAACTATTGATCTATAGACAGGTCATGCAGCTATTTTATGGAAGTAAAATTAACCCATTTCTAGAGACTGTTCTTTTGAAACATGTCAGTAACTAGTAAAAGGAACTCAAATCAAATTTACAGGCAGGAAAAAACATCCAAATACAATGCTGTTTCAAAATTGCCTTTAGCCAGAAAGTCTCAGCATAGCAGACAGTGTAGATTCAAGATCAAACTGCAATATTTTGTATTGTCTTATCTTTCATATACTCTTGGCACAAAAGATCTTAGAGTTTTTAGAGGCATCTTAATGGTTAATATATGAAGAAAATAAAGATGTCATTTTTAATGATTTTGTAAAAGCAACTGATCCTTTTCCTACAGTATTTTCAAAAGCATTTTCTGTAAAGGAGAGAAAGTTATATTTTTAAAGTAATAAGTTGAAAAGAAATATTAAATCTTCATAATTTGCCAGTCTCTTCACATACTAGGGCATAAAGGTAGTTGGCGAAAAAACAAAAAGCAAAAGAAATTACATCATTAGAAGCACACACCTTGTCCTGAAAAAAACTGGTGCATATAATTATAAAAAAGTCCTCCCTTCCCACTTTAACCCTTTTACTACACGACACAATTTTAGACTTGTCCAAATTGAAAGCAACCACCAACAACAAAGTTTTGTATGAGGCAATTTTTCTTTCAAAGAGCAGAAAAAATTGTGGGAAAAGCAGAAAATATTGGTTACCAGCATTTTCTTCTTTTCCCACAATGTATTCAAATGCTATTTTCCTCTTGGTTGTTAAAACTCTGGATTGTGTGGAAAAGGGGGAAGGTCTTTCCCACTGTTTTAGATTAGATTCTATATTGAAAGTATTTGCAAGTCACTGTGGCCTAAATAGTTGGATTTGTCATTGGAAGGGCAGAAAAGCAGTGAGAGAAATGGAGAAAATGCTGATTATCAGTATTTTGTCATTTTCCCACAGTGTTTTCAAAAGCCATCTTCCTTAAGGTCATATGAATATTTTCAAAAGCATTTTTCCTCAAGGTCATCGGGATGGTCTGATAAAGTGTTGAAGATTGTGTCATATAATTATAATTTATCGTGTCTGGGATCATCAGAACCAGTCTAGACATGCCATTCACAGTTACTTGGTAACCAAATTATCATCAGAGTACAACTCTGTGTAGGATTTACAGAACTGAAATCCTACATAGACTTCGTAGAACGTCTCTGTCCTGACCCTTACATATTGACAGTATCTGAAGTGACAAAAAGACTTTTGAATGGTGTTTTGCAATGCTTTCAGCAATATTTCAGTCACATAAAAACAATAACAGCTCATTGAATTTGTGCCTATCTTGGGCTTTACCAATACAGTACTTGGCTTGAACTCAGTGCTACCTTACCCAAGGACAAATGTTTGAGCTAATTAATGTGTGATTTGCTTTAGTAAAGTTGAATACTATAAAATGACAAATTTACAACCTTTACGGAATTAAAAATTGAGTTTAACTCTTTACCAAACAACAAAATTTTAGACTGGTCCAAATTGAAAGCATTTGCAGACGATAAAATAAATGTGATTCAGAAATTAAAATCTGTTTTGGGAAGGGTAGAAAACATTACAGGAAAAGGAGAAAATGCTGGTTACCAGCATTTTCTCCATTTCCCACAATGTTTTCCAAAGGCTTCTTTCTCGAAGTCGTTAAAAAGTCTGGATTGTGTGGTAAAGGGTTAATTCTTGAAAATGAATATTCATGTAAATGTACCGGTACATCAGCAGCTTGTGGAAATATTTTTATCCCAAGAAATTTCCAGATTTTCAAATTATTTTGAAACTATCTTGAATGATTATATAAAATATATATGACATAGATGTACATGCATCTAATATTTCAGAAATTACTCTGGTAAAGTCTGATGTTGATGTACTTGCAGGATTTGAAACCCTCAAATATAGTGGTGAAGTCTGACTGTACGCTGAAGATTTTAGATTTTGGACTGGCTAGAACGGCTGGCACTGGCTTTATGATGACGCCATATGTAGTAACCAGATATTACAGGGCACCAGAGGTTATCTTGGGCATGGGGTACAAAGAAAATGGTATGGAAATGTTATTTCTCTTTTTTTTTTACTATTGGAAAAAGCTTTTGAATATTTTCGCACAACAACATTTTATTTGATGGTTGGTAACTTACGCTTTTGTTCCACTTAAGAGGTTTATTACTGCTTGTTAACTCTATACCAGATGACAAAATTTTAGACTGGACCAAATTGGAAGCATTTGCAGATAACAAAACACAGGATTGTGTGGTAAAGGGTCGAAAGATCTGGCAAACACACTGGTAAAAGTACTTATATGGTATTAGATGTAGCTTAGATGACGATTTCTGTCAGTGATTTGGTAGAAAATGTGGGGAAAAGGAGAAATGCTGGTTACTAGCACTTTTTTGGTTACCAGCATTTTTTTTCCCTATAATGTTTTCAAAGGCGGTCTCTTTCAGGGTCATTAAAAGTTGGGAGTTTTTTGTAGAGTTAAAACATTCTTGAAATGGTAAATTTGACTCATTCCTTTGTGTTGCATTGAGATAAAAAACAACATATTCACAGATTTTTTTAGATTACATTTAAACATTGTCAATAGAATAAAAATCCTCAGCTTACTCCTTCAAGAACCAAATTTAAAATGATTGACTTTTCCCATCAGTGAATGGTCAGGAAAACTTTCATTATATTGGATTGTGTAGATCAGAATTCATGTTCTGTGTATTCTTCTCTAGATCTATCCAGTCTATGTTAGTATTTATAGCAGTGACTTGTATGAATAAGGGCAAATGTTGACATAAGTTAACATTGTCAGCTAGGTTTATTGAGATGTAAGATAGAAATTCTTTTTGTAACAAAATGGTAGCTCATCCTGTTTATTTATTCTTGCAAAAGGCAGTTAAAATTTTGCTGACATGTAAATAAATTTTCACAAGGCTTTGAAACACCCTGAATATGTGTTAAATGATCATGCGAAAAAAAAAAAAGGAGACATTTTTGATACAGGTAATTTCCTTCAATGCCACAATTTTTAAAAGTCGTTTCTAGCAAGACAAATAATAGTTGTCTGCAGGAAAAAAATGAGTGTAGAGAAACATCCTCCCATTGACATGCACATTTGTGGTTCACGCTTACAGTCTTTAGTTTCTTTTTTCCAGTGGATATCTGGTCAGTGGGATGCATTATGGCAGAGTTGATACGAGGTGGTGTCATGTTTCCTGGAAGTGATCGTATCCTTGATTTATTTTTAATCTTTGCTTTGCATTTTAAGAAATTTTATGCTACCATATTTGCCACTGCCTATCCGTTAAAAAAATGGAAATTTTCAAGGGTGCGGCCTGTAAGATAAAGCGGCTTATATGTTAATTTTATTTTTCTAAATAATATTTTTGTGTGGTCCATAAAACAAAAAATAAATGAAAACCAGTTTATGATTCCCCATGTGGGCGCCACTAATACCTACATTTAGTCGGTTGATAAATTAATCTGCTTGCAAACTTACGAATATGTTAAAACTTGTGAACAACCCTGATTTTCACACCTATTGATTGATGGTGTCAGTTGGTACCAATCAGTGGTTAACTAGGAATATAATTAAAGACATTGTTTGGTGAATACCATTAACTAACCAATCGAAGTGACAATTTGACAATTTCGAAATTCCTTAAAACATTCGACAAAGGATAAAGGAGTGATAACGGTCTCAAGTCCTCAGAGTGATTTGATCCCCAGAAAGGGAAATCACACCAGTGGAATCAATGCAAAAACAACGGATACATTTGTTTCATGTGTTTATTGTAATACATAGACTAGTAAATATACATGTATTTGGATGACCATGTACATCAACCAAGCATTTCGGCCACAGCCTATGTGCCAGAGCGGCTTATACAATATTTTTTATTTCTAAAATGGTTAAAATGAAAGGGTGCAGCCTATACAGTGCAGCGGCTTATTGTCTTGAAAATACAGTATCATTAAGTGTCAGTAATGTTTTTTTTGAAAGACAGTTTGTTGAGTGGAAACTACTGGTATGTCAACTGTTTATGATGTTTCAGAAAACACTTTGTCAAATTGATATTTTGTCGAATATAATTTTTTGTTAAAAAATGTGAAAAGTTTGTTGAAACCAGCTAGTAGATTTAAAATTAGCTAATCTCTCATCTACAAGGATATCCTTTAAGCACCTATAAAAAGAACTGATGGTGATTGACAATAAGTAAGTTTTTTTTTTCTTTCAACAGAATCTGGTAGTTTTAAAACATCAATGTGTGATATTTTTGAAAAATGACATACCAGTGCACAATTGTTACGAAATACATGTAATTGGTATTAAAGATCATAACACTTCAGCCTCAAAAACTAATCTGTTCAATTTAGAGATAATTTTCAAAGACATGCATACTGATGTCACTAATTATTTCATACAGTATGAAAAGGTAATTTTTGTATAAGTAGCGCACAATTTTAACCCTTAAAGTGCCTTTCACAACTAAAGTTGCCAGCGCAGCCAGTGTAGATTAAGATCAGAGTACACAAAACTTGCAGTCTGGTCTTTGATCAATGCTGTCGGCTTTGCTAAAGCTTTATTGACAAAAACAACCACGAAGTTGCAATTCTTTGGGTCTTATTTCTAGACTTGAAATGTCTTTTGGGTTTAGTGGTTGTTCTATTGCTTAAAAATCAAATGAAGCAAGTGTTTGCTGTTTTCTTTATTTTCATAAAAAAAGAATTTTCTCCTTGACTACAGATCAGATATTGATCAATGGAATAAAATAATAGAGCAGCTAGGAACCCCTTCCCAGGAGTTCATGCAACGCTTACAACCAACAGTAAGGAATTATGTGGAAAATAGACCCAAATATCCTGGGTATAGTTTTGAAAAACTGTTTCCTGATGTCTTGTTTCCTCCAGATAGTACGGAACATCAAGGTTTACGTTCCTCGTGTTCTAGAGACTTGCTGTCAAAAATGTTAGTGATAGATCCAGAAAAAAGAATATCTGTAGATGAAGCACTTATGCATCCCTACATCAATGTGTGGTATGATGAATCTGAAGTCAATGGGGTATGTTTTAATTGTTATCTTACCTTTCAACTGACCATAAAATTTTAGACTGGTTATGTCGAAAGCATTCGCAGACATTAATGTAATGTAGATAAAGTAATTAGATTTGTAGGAAGCAATGTGGATAAAGAAAAAGAAATCTAGTCATCAGGATTTTCTTTCTTTTTTTCCCATTATAGATTTAAATGTCTTCTTTTCACATATTAAAGATGTACCGTAGAATCTTTAGCAAAGGGTAAACCTGTTTCCATACTAATATGAATTTCTACCTTCATACAGTATAGGGCCTTTAAAACATAGAAGCATACACTCTTTTTATCAGTGTGTTTGCCATATCTTTTGACCCTTTACCACACAATCCCGTTTTTAGCTCCACTGGCCGAAGGCCAGCGAGCTATTGTCATGGCGTTGTGTCCGTCGTGCTTCCGTCCGTCCGTTCGTCCGTGCGTGCGTCCGTAAACTTTTTCTTTAAAAAACTCCTCAGAAACTATTGACTGGATTTTTACCAAATTTCACAGGAATGTTCCTTTGGTGGACCTCTTTCAAATTCCTTCAAATAATTGTGTTCCATGAAGAATTCTGGTTGCCATGGCAACCAAAGTAAAAAACTTTTAAAAATCTTCTCCTCCCAAACCGCTATTTGGATAGCATTATTATTTTGCAGGAATTTTCCTTAGATACAGGTTTACAGAATTCCTTTAAAAAAAAATGATCTGTCAAAAAACATGGCTTTTATGGGAGACTCATTTTCCTTTTATGGTATAAAGTAAAATCTTTGAAAAATTTCTTCTCTAAAACTATTCATTGGATTTCATTGTTGTTTTGCAGGTAAGTTCCAATGGTGGTTGTCTGCCAAATTGTTTCTATGTGATTATATACCAAATTCCTTTTAAAAAAATGATACACCTAAAAACACATTTTTTTATAGACAAGGCTTATATTTCAAAAAAATGTTCTTCTCCAAAACTATTTATTGTGTTAGTTTTATCGACTAACAAAGAAAAAGGAAGAAAATTGGATTGACTTGACCTAGTCAGGGCTGTCCTATTTAAGCCCACACATTTTCCTTGGTATTAAGATCACAATTTACTCCAATGATATGCTATTAGTTAGTACTAGTAATAAAATATCACTGGCCATAAATAAGATAAAAGCTTGAGCACCTTTCACAACTTGAGCTTTTCAATTTTGCCTTATTACTAAGGCTGAGTAACCATGCCAAGATAAAAAAGAAAAAGTATTTTAATAACAAAACCCCCATGTTGTAGGTACTTTATAGTCCTTTTGATATAGAACAAGAGAACCTCTGCACTTTTATTAGTTCTGGTAAAGGTTTGTTGACCTACTAATGAGTAAATGCAGAGTGGACAGAAGGTGTGTAAATCCTGGTGACCTAGTACAAAGTGGGACAGGGCTTTACATTTGTGATAAGGCATTAATGTTATCCAGTCAAACTGATCCCGCAACTTCAGTACACCAGAATTAATCTGTGCCCTGGAGCAGGATATTTATGTAAATGCATTTGTAGACCATTTTGTGTTGTTTGCCACAGAAGACATTCTAACTGTGACTGTGAAAAGTTGATTATTAGGGATTAGGTGTTCATTGTATGCCAGCATATTTCATTCTATCTGGTGTATTGATGTAAGTTGATCTATATTGCTATAACATTCATTCATTTGCCCTCCTAGCTGTTCTTTTAGATTACCCCTTTACCACACAATCACAACTTTTAACGACCCTGAGAAAGACATATTTTCTATTTTATATTTTGATGTTTCCCCACCCAAAATGGTTTGTGAAAGGACCTGTTGCAGACAACATATCTTCAAATTAGTAAGACATATATAAAAAAGGATAGAAATTATTGTGGGAAACTAACAAAATGCTGGTTACCATTTTTTCCTTCTTTTCTCACAAGTTTTTTCCATACCTTTTTTCTTCAGTGAGCTAAAATGCAGGATTGAATGGTAATTGTTAAAAACTTCTTTTTGCCATTATAGAAATATCAGGCCTGTGGAGCGATACAGGCGCTCAAGCGCCTCTAGTTTTAAATGACCTTGAGGAAGGAATCTTTTGAAAACATTGTGTGAAAACAAAATAATGCAGGTAACCCCCAGCATTCTCTCTTTTTCCCCACAACAATTTCCATCTTTTCAAGACAGATCATATTAAATTTGATTTGACATCTCCATAATTATGCTTTCAATTTGACTATTCTAGAATTTTGTTATTTGGTAAAGCGTTAAAGAAGACACCACTAATCCTTTCACATGATTTTTAGTCTATGCTACTAGTATTTCTTCTTGGTAATGGTATGTTGTAAAATAACATCAATGGTAGTAGGGTTTTAGCTCACCTAAGGACAAAGTGCTCAAGGTGAGCTTTTGTGATAGTGGTGTCTCTGTCGTCCATCGTCAACAATTACCTTGTGTGCACTCTAGCGGCAACTTTTTCTGTTGGATATTCATAAAACTTGGTCAGAATGTATATCTTGATGAAATCTTGGATAAGTTCGATGTCGGGTCAAAAAGTAGGTCACTGGATCATATCTAAGAAAACCTTGTGTACACTCTAGAGGCCACATTTTCAGCCAGATACTCATGAAATATTGGTCAGAATGTTTGTCGTGATAATATCTCGGACACATTCGAAATTTGGTCACTTAGGGTAAAAAGGTATGTCACTGGGCCAATCCTAGAAAAAAACCTTGTGTGCCCTCAAGAGGCCACATTTTCAGCCAGATACTCATTAAACTGTCAATATGTTTGTCTTGATGATATCTTGGACAAGTTGGAAATTAGGTCACATCTGGTCAAAAAGGTCATTGGGCCAAATCTTAGGAAAACCTTGCGTGCCCCGTAGAAGCCACATTTCAGCTGGATACTCATGAAACTTTGTTAATATGTTTGTCTTGATGATATCTTCGACAAGTTTGAAATAGGGTCACATCTGGTCAAAACGGAGGTCGCTTTGGCAAATCTTAGAAAAACCTTGTGTGCACTCTAGGGGCCACGTTTTCTGATGGATGCTGGGATATGTTTGAAATTTGGTCACTTAAGGTCATAAAGTAGGTACCCAACAAACTATATAATAATTTAAGTCTTTACCAAACAATGAAGAGTTTTAACGATCTTGACTTTGTCATCTTGCAAGACCGTACAACGAACAGTTAATAATAAAATGTTATGACTTTCAGCAGTACTCAGTCATGATGTGGGCGAGACAGGGCAGTATGTAGATGACTGTAAATGTAGCCATGTGATAGTTTATCCACCTTCATTGTCTTTTCTTATTTTCAGAGTATTCCAGGTGCCTATAACCATGCTGTAGATGAAAAAGAACACACTGTAGAACAGTGGAAAGGTTGGTAAATTAAATTTTACATGCATAATTGTTGTAGTCTGAGTTTAAGAGATTTCATTTGTTACACTAATTGAATAATACCTCAAAAGACAAACTTAGCTCATGAAGTATCCAGGCTCTGTATTCATCAACCATTCATGAGAATATTCTTAGTCTTCAAGATTTTCTAAATTTAAAAGCAGCACAACTTCTGATTGGCTAAACCAAATGGTTTAGCCAATCAGAAGTTGTGTTTCTTTCAAATTTAGAAAAATCTGGAGAATAAAAATAAGAACTTCCTTAAAAATGGGTAGTGAATATGGACCTAGGACTTGCCTTCTTGTTTCTTTGTCTTCTTTCTTCTTAGCTTAACTATGATTTGTACAGTCTTTTACTTCTACCTAAATTTTACCGCTTTTGAAACCATGATGAATTTTCAAGAACCTCACCGTTGGCTGCCAGGCAGATTCCCAACTGGTAGGTTTCCCATGTCAGTCAATAAAAGTAGTTGGTGCTGATTTGATTTTTGACAAAAAACAAGGAAAAGATTCAAAGATCAGGCATTGCCCATCAGATTACAAAAATAAGAGATGTCTGCTGTCCATTAAAAAATGGATGGTGCCTCAGGCATGAGAGGTCTCTGCCATATTATGTAACTGCCGCTTCCTGCCCAATTTCTTCACTTCAGACCACTACAGTATGTAAAATGTACAAAGAATAGCGTAAAACCTTGTTAGTATCAGTGCGTTTTATTCTCTTGCAAGTGAAAACTTCAGAAAACATAACGAGAAAAGGAGCATTTGCTAGCAATGACTACTTGCCTCTTAATGTATTCTATGTATACCTATGACAAAATGATACTTTTCCTTTCATTCAAGTGTATTTCTATTGTGTAAGATGTGATAGTTTTTATTAGGTCTAAATAGCCTAGACAAGAAGGGATTGATTATTAACCAATCTAATGATCATTCTATCTTTCAGAACTTATATACAATGAGGTAATGGAGTATGAGAATAGAGAAAGAGTGCAATCTATGCAAAATAGTGCAGGTGAAAGTATGCAGAATGGCACAGGTAAGATAAGTTGCCGATTTGTTTTCTTGTTCAGAAGTACAACACAATTATCATGTAATATGTACTTTGGTGTTAAACCCTTTACCAAAAGACAAAATTTTAGTTTTATCCAAACTGAAATCATTTGCAGATTAGAAATAAAGGGTGCCTCTAAAATTGAAATTTGTTTTTTGAAGGGTTCGAAAACATTGTGGGGAATATAGAAATTGCTGGTTACCAGCATTTTATCAATTTCATACAATGTTTTTAAAAGGCTTCTTCCTCAGGGTCTCTAAAACTAGGGGTTGTGTGGTAAAGGATTAATACATTTTTTAACTATAAAAGTTATATAATGGCATTCAGTATGTACTCTGGCTATAAATTTTGAAGTCCTTTTTAGCTCGGCTCTTTTCGAAGAAAACATTGAGGTACTGTGGTAGCCCTGGCATTCTCTGCATCGTCGTGCAAAAACTTTGACATTTTTTAATATCTCTGTTATTACTAAAGATATTTGCTTTAAACATGGACAAATTCTTTATTATCAAAAGGGGAACCTATGCAACAAGGGCAGATAACCATAAAAGTGTTTTTGACACAGTTATGCCCCCTTTTCAACTTAAGAATTTTCACTGAAAATCAAGCATCCGCAGCTGAGCATTGGCACCAGCATGTGGTGCTCTTTGTTTTGTGTGTGTGTTCATTTTCATATTTATTTTGCAGCATCTGATAGCTCTAACAACGATGGTGTCGTTGATGGTGTTGCCCCAGGTAGCCAGCCAAGCAGGCCTAGATAACTCACTCCATATATGGAACGAGCTGTACAGTTTTGTAATGTAATGCAGTGGGTACTCACAAAACATCATGCTTTGGTCACTAAGCAACAAGCAGCTACTAGGCTACTATGGTGGCAATCAGAGGACAGTCTTTGCTTTACATCATTGAACATTTAATGTTTTCTAAGTGAACATTGATCTGACTCTTTTTCACGTGACCAAATTTTAGACTGGTCAAAATAAAAGCTTTTGCAGATAACAAATTAAAAATTGTGGGATTCTGTTTGAAAGGGTAGAAAATATTGTGGGAAAATGAGAAAATGCTGGTAAATGATTACCAGCATTTTCTCCTATACCCACAATGTTATCAAAAGCTTTTTTTTCTGGGGTTGTTTAAAGTTGGGGAAAGTGTGATAAAAGGTTAACTTGTTACTTCCTGAAGACAACTGACCCCTTTTTTGTCTTGCAGCAGACCATTTTTAAAAACAATGTGTCACATGGAGATACTGCTAGCAGATTCATCTAATGACAGAATGTTTTCACATATACATGTAGTCATATATTAGCTCTTTACCAAAGGATGAAATTTTGGACTAGACCAAATTGAAAGCATTTTGCAGACAACAAATGAAATGTCGCTCAAATAATGGTTTCTGTCTTTGACAGGGTTATGTTGCTCAAGTAATGATTTCCGTCTTTGATAGGATAGAAATCAGTGTGGGAAAAGGAGAAAATGCTTGTAAGCCTTCTCTTTAAGGGTTGTTAAAAATTCCGGATTGTGTGATAAAGACCTTTTACCACACAGTCCCGAGTTTTAACGACCCCAAGAACGAAGCCTTTTGAAAACATTATTGGAAAAGGTTTATCAGTGTTTTCTCCTTTCCTCACTATGTTTTCTACCCTTCAAAACACAAATTTCAGTATTTGAGTCGCATTTTTTTCTTTGGTCATCTGCCAATGCTTTCAATTGAACTGCCCTAAATTTTTGTCGTTTGGTAAGGAGTTAAACCTATATTTTTGACGATTATAATGTTTTTAGGGTCATGTTTTCAAAGTCATTTTCTGCAAATTTGTTTCAGAAGGTGAGGAGTAATGTTTTTGCCTTATGTACTTAGATGATAGTACTGAATTGACAGATTTGTCATTGTCAGGCAACTTTGTCATTATTTAGACTTTGATGTTGTGTTTTCATGTACATCTTTGCTGTTTTATTGTGTTATGAACTGAAGCTTTTCATACCAAATCATGAACCTGTTACAGGGGGAATTGTTAAGTTATTTTATCTTGTTTACCCTTTCCCAGACAACAAATTCTTGACTCGCACCAACTGAAAGTACATGGGGACGAGAAATTCAAAATGTTTACAAATGAAATGAAGTTCTCTGATAGAGTACATATATGGTAAAACTGGTTACTAGCATTTACTGTTTCCAATGTTTTCTACTCTATTAAAGGCAAGTTTCATCATTTGAGCCACTTTTGATTTGTTGTCTGCAAATGCTTTGAATTTAGGCAAGTCTAAAATTTTGTTGTGGAGAGTTAATGTTCCATAGGGGTTATGTTCTCTATACCAAACAATCCTGTCTTCTTATGACCCCGAGGAAGAAGGCTTTTGAAAACATTATTGAAAGATGGGACAATGCTGATTAACAGCATTTCCCCCTTTTTCCTTAATGTTTTCTACCCTATCAAAGACAAATGTCTGTATTTGTGCCACAATTATCTTTCTTTTAGCTTGGACACGTCTACTTGTTGTCTGGTGAAGGTTTAGCCTGAAATGTTTTAAACTGTCTTTTTAATAATGAATAAATATTTTAAATCAATAAAACACCAAATTGTGGCAACTTCATGGCTTTAATGACCAGAATGTCAGACAGGTAGATCCATGATCAGACTCAACATATGATCTCTATCTACAGTAACACTGTTTGCAAAAAAGATTAACTGTCCTCTATATGCTAAGAGATAAGCCATCTTCATTCTTTTGTTGAAAAGGAACTTTCATGTGATTTTCACTTGGCTTCTGTCGTTTTAAAAAGAAAAAAATATCAGAATGGGATGTAGTTGTATGCTTGTACTGAAGTGACATTTAGTCCATGACTTCGTGCGAGTTTATTTATGAGTATATGCATATAATGATGATCCTTATTTATGTAAATTGAATTGTAAATATTTTTTTTAGACTGTTAAGATAGTCACGATGTAATAAATGATCATTTACAGTGGTATAATGTAAAATACTCATGAAGTATCCCAATGTGAACCATGCTTGTAATTTCATAATTGCTTCTAGCTTGTATCCCATAGGCTTATCATACATAACCTGATCCTTTACTTTGGTGTTGAAATTTTTGCAATTCATGTTAGCTCTCTATTTCCTGACACAAATTTGCAGCAGATAATTTTTGAAATGTGAATAAGATTGAGGATATGAAACTGTGAGAAAATACTGTTGCAAAAGGGGCGATATAAAATTAGTTGATCTTTGGTAGATCTACAACCAGCCTGTATTTGTGTGACCTCACTCTCTGGAATTAGGGAGAAGAGCACAAAAAATTTTGTTACGTGAATGGATTACTTTGATAATAGTCAAGGTGAATTAGTGTGTAAATAGATCATAATCCATTCCAACTGAAGAGATGACATTGCACATGTTTGTATTGTAAATTGTGATTGAATGAAGGAGATATTTTGAACATGGTCTATTGATAATCATTGTGTGATAGATGGAAGTGATTTATATGTTGGTACAATAAAAACTCATTCAATTGAGCCATGTTCTGGCAAAAGGGGGTGTAATGCATCTTCCTAATGCATTATACCAAGCAAGATCCACAAATCCATTTTGTCTAACAATCAACTGAATCCTGAGGTAGAATGGTCCTTGGACATGCAGCAAATTTACTCAAAGCAAAAAGTTTCGTCACAGGTCAGACTGAGCTGGCGGGCCTTGGCCGATACTTTTTGCAGGTGCACCAAACCCTGTTTTCCCAGAGCATGGCTCAATTATTTGAATCAGATAAGGATATACTATACCAGCATGACTTTGGATGCCTGTACCATTTCTTGTTTTGAAAACTTTGTGGGAAAAGGAGCAGTTGCTAAAAATGAGCCACTGATCCTCATCAACTTAATGTTTTCCTTACAGTTATTTTGCTTTCTTTCAAATTTTTGCCTATTTTGTAACTATACCCCAGCATAACAAATATTTTATAAGGTTTGGGAATCAGCTGATCCATCCATCCATTCCTCAATCTGTCTAAATGAGTAAAAGGTTTTGTGTCACAAACAATTTTTTTATATCGGCTTCAAGTAGTCATGTTTTATCTCCTCTTGAACTTGAATTAATCAAGTTTTTTTTTTTTTTTGTTTTTGTGTGTTCTTTCTGTTTCTTAACCTGTCATTAGAGCATACAATATCTATCATTAAGAGTCCATAGAAACAAACATAAGAGAAACTCAAACTGCATATTTCATGTCCAATAGTATGTGTATGTGCTTTTGAGATTGGAGCTTTCAAGAGTATTTTTGTTTTGCCATAACGGATTGACTGCTTTGTAAGCATTTTGAAAAACAAAAATTTTAGTCTTTCAGTCACATTTATTTTGTTGTTTGAAAATGCTTCCAATTTGTATTAGTCTAAAATTTTGTCATTTGATAAAGTGTGAAGGGTTTTCAATGTTATGACAACCATATAAAAAGTATGGCAGGAAAAAACTGCACACTGGTTCCCCGCTGTCTGATAGAAGGTTGGAACATATATTACTTTTAAGGATGGGACAAAGGCCCTTATTGTTATTTAGCTTATTACATTCATATCATAAAAAGTAATTTCTCTTAATTCATGGTGATTTTTCTTATCTTCCAAAGACTATTTTCAAAGTCTTCAGCAAACTGGTTTCAGGAGGTAAAGAAATAAGCTGTTTCTCTCAAGTTATGAAAAAGAATGCTACTAAGACAAAATCAAGTTTAACAAATTACGAAAGTTAATTAAGTAAGCCATCATCTCATAATATTTCACGAGAATGATGGAGGTTTCTGAAAAGACATTTATGACTACTATGGCTTTTTAGTTACAGCTCACCTCTTTTTTACTCACTGTTTTGTTTTATTTAGAGTTCTTTTACACAGAGTCTTATTTTGCCTCATACAGGCATTTGGATGAAATTTTGCACATATACATAAGAGTATAATTATTGTAATGTGTAGAGCTTTTTACTGGTACTTCTATCTTTTTGTAATATTATGTGAAACTTTTTTCAAGAATCTTCTATACAGTATAAAATTTTGTTAAAGAAGGGATAGTTTCACTGCTAAATCATTTCCATACTATTAAAACCTTTCTATGTCCCTGCAATAAACAGCATTTGAAACCTGTTAAACTGTGTGTCTACACACAAAATGTAAAAAAAATACCGGTGAAAACCTTGCTGACAAGTCGCAGAACATAACTGTTTACAGTACCTTACAGTCCAGTTTGAGTAAGGGAGTCTATTAACTCTTTACCACTCAGCCAGAAATTTTTGAATAGTCCAAATTGAAAGCTTTTGCAGATAAATATAATTCAAATTATGAAACTTTCTATAAAAGGGTAGAAAACATTGTGGGTTACCAGCATTTTCGCCTTTTCCTGTAATGCTTTCAAAGACTCTCTGTCACAGTTGTTCAAACTCGGGATTAAGTATTAATTGTTCTCGACACTAAGCACTCTTTTGCAGAAATTGTAGATCAAGATCAGACTGCACAGGACCAAAGCACTAAATATATAACCTCTTTTTGATGGCCAAAAATACAATTCACTGAGACTCAGAAAAATTTCTATCTGAAGGCTTGACCGGATAAGCCTATGGTATTGATCCAGGATCAGACTGCATGTTCTCTCTTTTTTGAAAAGCTCCTGTTTTTGCTTTTGGTGCTGAAAGGGTTTACTGTATGCAAACATGCCAGACATTCCCTGTCGGAGGAAAAAAATCTACTTTCAATATAAAGTGAGAGAGCTATTTTGGCCAGAATACGTGACAGGGTACCAGTGTACATGTATGCTCGCTATCAGACTGCAGCCTGATCTTTGTATACATTTTATATTAATATTTTATGTTGTGCCTTGTACTTTTTACAGAGTTGACTTTATGAAATGGACCTTTTCAGCTGGACAAAAAAGCTAGAATGTTGCTAAATATTTGTACCCTGTACCAAATTTTTAGACTTGTCCCATGTAAAAGTGTTTGCAGTCATCATTTCAAATGCGACTTTAATTGTGGGCCTTCTCTATAAAAGGGTAGAACCATTAATGGTAAAGGAGAAAATGCTGGTTACTAGCATTTTTTTCCTTCACTCACAATGTTTCCGTAAGCCCTTTTTTTTGCAAGGCCACTAAAGCTCTGGATTGTGTAATAAAGGGTTAAGGTTGTTTGCCAGAACCTTACAAAGTGGTACACAGGGTAGATGTGTTCAGTCTGATCTTAGTTTAAACATATTTATTTTACATCGATTGAGAAACAAGTTCTGACAACTTATACTAATCTCTCTCGATTGTGCTTCCTGGAAACTACACCCGTACTCGCGCCGATTGTGTGGGCCAATGAACAGTCCCAAAGTAGACAGTCTGATCTTGATCTGCACCGTCTCTAGAAACGAAATAAGTTGTGCTGGTTAAAGCATTATGCATATTTATGGTTTACACATATGAGCCATGCTCTTGCAAAAGGGAGTTTAATGCATCTGCCGTCATCATATAATTATGAATAATGTTGAATCCGTTTTTCTAACAACAAACTGAATCATGAGGTAAAATGGTCCTTTGACCTGCAGAAAATTTGACAACAGAAAACAGTTTTGATCCAGGTCAGCCTTTCTCAGAACATGTCTCGTATATTAAGTTAATATTTTCAAGGTTATGGTTTTTATGCTCATGTGAAAAGATTGTATCGTCAATATTCTTCCTGTACCATTTTTTCAAAGGTGGTCCGCTGCAAGACTTAACCCTTTATCACATCATCCCAAATTTTAACGACCCAAAGTAAGATGCCTTTTTGAAAACATTTTGGGAAAAGCAGAAAATGCTGGAAACCAGCATTTTCTCCTTTTCCCACAATGTTTTCTGCCCTATCAAAGACAATTTGTTGTCTGCAGATGCTTTCAGTTTTGAGGAGTCAACATTTCTGTAGTGTGGTAAACAATATAACAGAAGTTGCCTACAAGCAGTAATGTGTTGGAACTGTTTATACCCTTTTTTCAGCTTTTCTTGTTTTGATGAATTATACACACATACTTACCCACATGCCATACAAATACATCTTTGAACACCTCAATAGTAAGGATGTTTTGGAAAAATTTAGAGGGGAAAGGGGCAATTAATATTGATAGCAAATATTTCTTTTCCCATAATATTTCTGTAGAATTCCAAAATAACAAAATCCTTACTCATTAAATTTTCTCCTTTTTCAGCCTGTACTAGTGAGCTGTCTGCCTAAAGCTTATTGTATGTCTAAACACAGTTTGTTCGGTAAAGGGTTAATGTACAAATATAATTGAGCAATGCTCTGATAAAAAAGGCTTTAATGCCTCTCTGTGATGCATTATACCAAGCAAGTTGTTATGTAATTATGTGTCCATAAAATCCACTTTTCATCACATAACTCCCCTTGTTTTCAATGCAAGACGGAGCCATTATGAATTTTCTTGTCTTACATACTTGTGAGATAAGAAAATAGTGCCATATTTGGTCAATTACAATTATATGCCTCATATCTAAACCACTGCCTGCCAAGATTTCTGTCTGAAATTAACTGTCAAAACTGATGATCATGACAAAGCTGCAGATGTTAAACAAAGCTGTTATATGCAAGTTTCTTTGGAACTATTTTCTTACTGTGACATACACACCGATCAAAGAAACAAATAGGCTTTATGTAAATTTCAATACAAATGCATATCTAGGTCCATTTTAACACGTCATGAACTATAATTCTTGGGATACAGTTATGTGATAAAAAGAATCTGACATTGCTTGGCTATTGAGGTAAAATTTTAGTAAACTCGTCCACAAGAAATGTTACGAAGTTCACCAAAGGCTCACTTAATAACATTTTTTGTAGACTCATTTAATGCAATTTTATCTCAAACATCAACTCATTAAAGATCCTGTATGTCTAACAACTAACGGGCTGAATACCGAGGTATAATGGTCCAGGGACATGCAGAAAATTTACCAAAAGCAAAATGTTTCAGCACAGGTAAGCCTGTGTGGACTGTGCAGGCTGACCTTAGTTGATACTTTTTGCCGGTGAATTAAATCCCCTTTCACAGAGCATGGCTCAATTTCATTGTTTGTTAGAGACAATGTATGAGTGCAATCAGTGTTTCATGTTTGTAATTGTACTGTATCATTGTACCATCTGTATATGGTATACATGAACAAAAACTGAAAAATAAAAAAAGGGATGCATATCAAAGCTGTCCTGTTATCATTTATGCTTCCATATTGCTTTTTTTTTTTTTCATAAGCAGCATTAGTAAAGATAGAAGACATAAATCCTACAATAAATGAGCCTTAATATTTAGCCAGACAACAAAGAAAACCCTAATTTGATCCAAGATGGCAGTGCTTGTCATGTGGAGTGTCTTTTGGCAAGGCATTGCAGAGCACTTACCTAGTGCTCAATCCTTTACCACACAACCCTGAGAAGAAGACTTGAAAACTGTGAAAAATGGAGAAAATGCTGGTAACCAGCATTTTCTCCTTTTCCCACATATTTCCTACCCTTCCACTTCCATAATTCAATTTTAGAGTCACATTCATTTTGTTGCCTGCTTTCAATTGGACAAACCTAAAACTTTATTGTTTGGTAAAGAGTTAAGCCATTAAGTATATGTCTCTCTTATTGTTCTGTGTTAGACGACAGCTGGTACAACTGTCAGTTCAAGCACTATAGAAAGGGGAACAAAAAATCAATGTCCAAATACTCTGATGAAACTAGAAAACAATTATCTGCTTACTTGATTTCCTAGCATTAGAGAGTTTATAAATAGTCAAGCATAACCTTAAGAACAACAGTACTGCATGGGTGCCAGTGCTTGGCTGCAGATCCTTTTTTCAAAGAAAATTCAAGCATTTTCTCCTTTTCCCACAATGTTTTCAAAAGCCTTCTTCTTCATGGTCGATAAAACTCTGTATTGTGTAGTAAAGACTTAAATGATACCTGCCCTGCTTCTATGGGTTCCCCTTTTGATCATAGCAACTAGCGAGAGTTTGAAGTAAATATCTTGGGTAATGACAACGATATAACAAAAGGTCAGTTTCTGAAGAAGACAGAGGGAAGTAAAGAGAGTATTTATTTATGATCGATTCTTGCCCTTCTGCCCAGGAACAGCATGATTAGAGAAAAGCTTTGTTTTATGAGGCAGGTCATGGATCAAATCATGGTGATCCCATCTTTACAGATTGACATGTTTATTGCAAACAAGTATTTGTACCCAAAGTCTTCTTACACCCTTTACAAAACAATCCTGAGTTTTAAAGACTGTATAAAGGAAGGCTTAAGAAAATATTGTGGGAGGAGGAGAAAATTCTCCTTTGGCCACGATGTGTTTTCTACCCTTTCAAGAGCATAACTCATCAAAGAGGAATGATAATGCCATCTAGAAAACTTTCAGCTTGGACTAGTATAAAACTTTGTTGCTTGGTAAAGATTGAAAAGATTACCTCATAATTCAGACAAAATGGATTTTATGGATCCATGATCATGTGATGACTTAGTTGGTACATGTATCATGCATCACGTATATGCATTAAGCCCCTTTTGCCAGAGCATGGTTCATATTATTATCTTGTTCATTATACTATACACAACTAAAACACATCACATGTTTTATATTGTTATTTTTTAATTCCCAGAAAATCTTCATGAATCGACAACAATATAAGATTATGTAACCCATTCCATTCTATGTCTTTGGAAAAGTACACTTTCAGATCAGACTCCATTGTCTGTACAATGAAATAAACAGATATGACTAAAAAATGTTTTGATATGTTACTAACTCTTTACCAAATGGCAAATATATAGACTTGTCCAAACTGAAAGCATTTGCAAATGACAAGTGTGACTCAAATGATAGAAGTTGTCTTCGATAAGGTAGAAAAAATTGTGGGAAAAGGAGAAAATACTGGTTACCAGTATTTTCTCCCTTTTCCCACAATGTTTCTAAAAGCCTTTCTTTTTCAGGGTAGTTAAAATTCAAGACTGTGTGGTACAGGGTTAACTCTAAGAAGACAAAATTTAACATGTCTAAATTGAAGTGTTTCCTGACGACAAAGTAAATGTGACTAAAATACTGACATTATGGGAAGAAGACAACTTGGGAAAGGAAGAAAAAGCTAGTTACCAGAATTTTTTCCTTTTCCTCACAATCTTTTCAACAGTCTTCTTTAGCAGGGTCTTTAAAAGTTTGAATTGTTTGATTAAAAGTAAATGCTCTTCATTATAAATACGGATGGTGCCAATATGACTTTTGTCAGTAGACTGTGCCACACCAAGGGTACCTGTGAGTAGTTACCAACATTTTCTCTTCCCCACAATGCATTCAAAGGCCCTTTTCCTCAGGATCATTAAAATAACAGATTATATGGCATGCAAAACACAAAAAGGGGCCTTCAGACATATGCGTAAAAGTACATTGTCCCAAATCAGCCTGTGCAGTCTGTGCCTAATTCGAGACTTCATGTTTTTGTGCGATTTTCTGTTTCACGAAAGTCTGCTGTATTAAAAAATCTTACGTATTTGTAAAGTGCCATCTCAGATTAGCCTGCAAGGAATGCACAGGCTAATCCAAGACGACACTTTATGCAAATGTCCAAAGGTCTCATTTCGCATGTTGCGGGCCATATGGTAAAGGTTTAACTTAGCCTGTTCAGTAATACGGTAACACACAAAACAAGATTTACTATGTAAAAACACTTTTGGCAGTGTCTTCTATAACTGTCATCACAGTCTCGTGGAATTTTCTTGATGCCTTGTTCAAATCTAGACATATTTCATAGTGATCACAGTTTGGTATAATGCGAACAACAGAATCTGGATGGTATTTCTTTAAAACCTCACCAAATTTTGTAGTGGATGTGAGCGGCACAACATGGTCATCGGTGCCATGTAGTAATACAAATTTAGGTAACCTGAAATAAATGAACAGAATAAATAAAAATCTGTTTAGAGGTCACATGCTCTTCCAACAGTACATGTATTATCATGTCACATGTATATCACAGCAGCAAGGACAAAAAGCCAAGCATTTTTACCAGCATTTTCTCCTTTTACCACAATGCTCTTACCTCTTTACCAAACAACAAAATTTTAGACCAGTCCAAATTGAAAGCTTTTGCAGATGACAAAATAAATGTGACTCAAAAATTGAAAGTTGTTGTAGGAAGAGTAGAAAACATTGTGGGAAAAGGAGAAAATACTGGCTACCCGCATTTTCTCCTTTTCACACAATGTTTTCAAAAGACTTCTTCCTCAGGGTCGTTAAATGTGGGGATTGTGTGGTAAAGGGTTAAATGTTATATTCTTCAGGACTGTTAAAACATGGGATTGTTTGGTGAAGGGTAAACTGGTGAGTTTTCACAAGAAATGTTTCTAGAGATGGAAAGAACAAGAGCTTCGCAGAACGGCGTATATACGCCCGAAGGGGCTTGTCAGTGAAATGAGTTGAAATGAAGGATGGGCCGTGAATGAAGAGTAGTTATTCTCCATGATAAAGAAAGTAAGTCTTGATTGTCTGTAATAGTTTATTAAAGGGAAAAAAAAAAACATTTAACCCTCTACTGCTATCAGTGTTTGCAGTTTCAAGTTGAGAGCTTTTATAGTTTGGAAGTTATGGCCCAGACAAAAATTCAAAGTAAAAATTTAAAAATAAATAAAGGGCAATAACTCAAAAAATAAGGGTATCAGAGTTATGGTTCTTGTGCATGACACTTCTCCATAATGTGTTCTGTCAGTGTATGAAGTTTCAAGTTGATAGCTTTTCTAGTTTGGAAGATGTAGCCAGGACAAAAGTTCAAAATGAAGTTATTAGAGGGCAATTACTCAAAAACTTAGGGTGACAGAGTTATGGTTCTTGTTTACTGCATTTCTCCACAAGGTGTTCTATCAGTGTATATTGTTTCAAATTGATAGCTTTTATAGTTTGGAAGATCTGGCCCAAACAAAAATCTAATGTGAAAAATATTAAAGGGCAATAACTAAAAAAAGTTTCAAGATGATGGATTTTAAAGTTTGGAAGTTATGGCCTGGACAAAAATTCAAACTGAAAATTAACAAAGGGCAATAACTCAAAAAACAAAGGTGGCAGAGTTATGGTTCATGTGCACTGCACTTCTCCATAATGTGTTCTATCAGTGTATGAAGTTCCAAGTTAATAGCTTTTATAGCTTGGAAGTTATGGCCTGGAAAAAAAAATTCAAACTGAAAATTAACAAAGGGCAATAACTCAAAAAACGAGAGCAGCAGAGTTATGGTTCTTGTGCACTGCTTTTCTCCATAATGTGTTCTATCAGTGTATGTAGTTTCAAGTTGATACTTTTTATGGTATGGAAGTTATGGCCTGAACAAAAATTCAAAGTGAAAAGTTGGTTATTTCAGAAATCAAGGGCAGATAATTTTAGAACGCAAAAAGCGATCCAAATTCTAAGAGTCAGGTGCACAACTAGACATCATGGAGATTCATTGTGGCAAGTTTCAAATAATTCCGATGGAAACTGTAGGAGGAGTTGCGCACACAAGAAATTGCTGACGGACGGACGGACGACCGGTGGTATAACATAATACGACCCTTCGGGCATGTAAAAATGAAGATAATCAAATTCCTATTCTAGAATAATTTTCTGCAACCTATGTTGTGAGTACTCATTTAACTCTTTACCAAATGACAAAATTTTAGACTCCTCTTAACTGAAAGCTTTTGCAGTTGAGTACCAGCATTTTTTTTTTTTCCTTTTCCCAAAATCTTTTCAAAAGCCTACTCCCTCACGGCTATTAAAACTCAAGATTGTGTGATAAAGGGTTAAACTGTGTCCAAGTACTATCCTTTAACCTATTTCTGTACATGTTACTTTTAGACATAGCAATCAACTGCTACTGGAGACACAAAGGAGAAAAACTTGTGGAAAAGGATCACATCTTCTTGAAATGATATAGAAAACTTTGCAAGGGAGGGAATTCCTTGTTATAAGCAATAGCTCTTTTTCCCAAAACATTTTCAAAAAGTACACTACAGCAGGGTGTGAAAAGTCATATTTTTTTCAGCACAGTTAACTAACCCCTATACTGCTAAATAACTTAACAGATATTTTCCATCTATTATACAGTATAAACCCCAAATACTGTGATATCAAAGTTCTTTTTCTCCAGAAAAAATTCCCTGTATTGGAAAGTTCAGATCTAAGATCACACAGCATGTCCTACTGTCCCAAAAAGCACATTTTGTAGTAGGGTATTCACTTAATAAATTGTATACATGTACCTAGTTGGTTGTCTGACAGAGTCAAACAGGTAGGTTGGAGAGAATGTGTCAAACTGCTGTGGTCCATACATTGCTCTGGTCATACAGGACAAGTCCTCTATCCCTCTCTTCATTTCATGCTGGAAATGGTCTGCTATGTTATAGACTCCAGCCAGGCCTAGAGTAGAGGTAAGTGAAGTTTCAGAATCTTAGATAAAACCCTGGAACTACTGCAGATAATTTGTAAAATTGCAACAACTAAAGAAATAGTACATTCGAGTGACAGCTTCCCAACGCGTAAATATTTGAGCCATACTCTGTGAAAAGGGGGCTTACTGCATATGTGAAAAATATCGATCCAGGTCAGCCTGTGCAGTCTGCGCAGGCTGACCTGGACCAAAACTTTTCGTTACTGGTCAGTTTTCTGTATGTCCAAGGACCAGTCTACCTCATGTGTCAGTCAGTTGTTAGACAAAGTAGATTTTATAAATTCTTAACTATGTGATGTCATGCTTGGTATCATGCATCACAGAGATGCATTAACCCTTTACAGCACACAATGTTTTCTACCCTGTCAAAGAAAAATTGCACCATTTGAGCCACACTGAAATTGTCTTCTGCAAATGCTTTCAATTTGGACAAGGCTAAAATTTTATCATCTGGTAAAGGGTTAAGCCCCCTTTTGCCAGAGCATGGCTCATTTTTTGTTTTGCTTTCTTGTAAAGAGTAAAGGAAATTCTTTGACATCAGAAACTGATAGACCACATCCTCTCGCAATATGCATAGCATAGGTTTTTGGCACAGATCAGTCACAAATGTTTTACACAGCTTGGTAAGTGCATGTACCAGGTACATACAGTACATTTACTGACCAATAGGCATTTGTGACCAAGTTACATACTCAATATAATGGAAGATTACAGTAAATATGAGCCATGCTCTGGCAAAAGGGGGCTTAATGCATCTCCGTGATGCATTGTACCAAGCAAGACATCGCCTAGCTATTGATCCATAAAATCCATTTTGACAAACAACCGACTGAATCATGGGATAGAATTATCCTTTGACATGCAGAAAACTCAAAGATAGTGAAAACTTTCGGCCCAAGAAAGCCTTCACAGACTGTGCAGGCTGACATGGATCATACTTTTCGCAAATGCATTAAGCCCCCTTTTCAGACAGCATGGCTCATATACTATGGCCTTTAATCCTTAACACATCACCATCTGCAAAAAATTTTGTTTTTGTTTCACAGCAGATTACTTTTTAAAAGTATTGTGGCAAAAGGAAAAAGTCTGCACTTGCCATATAGTTTTTACTTACCTTCGTATTTCAAAACTCAATTCATTTTGGCTATCCATATTTCAACAGGATGATTTTAAATTCATGCGTTGCAACTTCACTTCAGGAGTTAATGGTTTGATCTATTATCCAATTATGTAACAAAATGAAGGTATGCTGTAAAAAGCTTTTCAAAGCACTGGGGAAAATGTGTGGCTGCTTTTAAAAAGCAGCAATACATTTGTAAACAATATTTTTCAAATGATTCAGGAAATACTAGTATATGTTGAGCCCAACAGATCAGTCTGTTATGTATAAGGCTAGTTAACCGGGAATCATAAGACTGAATCCCAGCTCAACCATACTCTTTTTCATGACCGATAACAGTGAGTGCAACAGGAATCATTGAACTCTCACTGCTGAATACTGTTCTGACAATGTTTACTTGAGAAAGCCCTCGTGCCTTGGAGAGATTGTTATGCACAGAACTAGAAAAGGAAACTCCTGTAACACAGTGAGGTGCCTGGCAGCTGTCATAAGACTAAAATTTTGTTGAAAACAATGTTGAACACACACACACACAAAAAAAAAAAATGAAGAAATGAACATTTGCACCATGCTCTGGGAAAAGGAGTTTAAAGTATCTCAGTGATGCATTATACCAAGCAAGTCATGACATATTATGGATCCATAAAATCCATTTTGTCAAATAAATGACTGAATCATGATGCAGAATGGTTCTTTGATATGCAGAAAATTGAACAAGAGCAAACTTCTGACCCAAGTCAGACTGCACAGGCTTACCTGGACCAAACTTTTGCAGATGCATTTAACTACACAGCATGGCTCATTTGTTTCTTTCAAATGTTTCTTCTTTGTGTCATCCATACTAGCTTTTTGGTAGGTCTCAAATCAGCCTGTATTTACTTCGTACTATTTATACATACCTATCACAGCTTTAATAGATTTACTAACATCTGCATAGCTTAAATGCTCTTCGTGTTGAAACATTTGTCCAACTTCAGTAAAATCATCAGGTTTCATAACAGTTATCACAGAGTCATTGTCCTCTGAATCTTCCCCTTCATTACACTCTTTCTGAACATCAACAAACTCTCCACTACCATCTTTGCTTCTCCTTTCATCCTGTTCCAAAAACTGTCCACTACCAATGGTAGTCACATTTGGAGAGCCTCTGTATCTTAAGCTTGAATCACTGGTATAAAGAAGTTCTTGCAAGTCATTTTCCATCAAAGAACCCTCTGATAAACTAGTTTCTGATATTTGGGAAGATAATTCCTTTGAAATATCTGGTCCATTTTCTTTATCACCTCCATCTACTAAATAGAAGGATTCTGATGTTCCAGCAGCCTCTATATAATTATCCGAGGAGTTGGCTGAAGATGACTCAGAAAAATGCTTATCTTTAAATTCTAGGTTTCTTCCTGATATATGAGTAGACACTGAAGGTATAGACTCTAACAGTGTGCTACTCAGCCTTGATACTGTATTGTAACCGATGAAAAACTCATACACTGACATGAAACATAGATGAGCTCCTGATGAATGGCCCAGTAGCATGATGTTTGACTGGAAAAAGAAAGAGAATCAAATAGATAAAAATGATATATGATAAACCTCCTCCTTTAGAGAACTTCTCATGTAGTAGACAACTTGTTGAACATAAATGGGCGTAATTAGCCCTTTACCACACAATCCCAAATTTTAACTACCCTGAGGAAGAAGGCATTTGAAAACATTGTGGCAAAAGGAGAAAATGCTGGTAACCAGCATTTTCTACTTTTCCCACATTTTTTTCTAACCTATCAAAAGCAAATTGTTTCATTTGGACCACCTTTAATTTTTTGTCTGCAAATGCTTTCAAGTTGAGCCAGTCTAAAATTTAGTAGCTTGGAGAAGAGTTAACCTTGATTTATAATTGAGCATTGCTCTGGCAAAAGGCAGCTCAATGCATCTCTGTGATGCATGATACCATGCAAGCCATCACATAATTGTGGATCCATAATAGCAAATTTATTTTAAAAACCCACTTAATCATGAGGTAGACTGGTTCTTGGACATACAGAAAATAGAGTAATAGCAAAAAGTTTCGGCTAAGGTCTGCATGCATGAACTGAGCAGGCTGACCTGGGTTGATACTTTTCACAGATGCATTAAGCCTCCTTTTCACAGAGCATGGCCCAGTTCTATTTTAGCCAGCCTTTTGACAAAAACCATTTTGATCTTTTTACCTTACAAACCAAGCTATAGGTAAAATTTTGGGTTTCTTTTCCTGCCAACCTGGACTAAAGAATCAGGCCCAAATAAAACATTAATTCATGGAATATCAAAATGTTCTGTGAAGTTTTTCCTTCAGTCAAAAGCAAGTAGAGACCTGCTTAGCTTTAACTCTCTCCAAAACGACAAAATTTTAGACTTGATAAATTGAAAGCGCATGCAGACAACCAATAAAATGTGACTAATGATGGCATTTTCTTCAAAGGGGTAGAAAACATTGTTGGTACAAGAATTTTCTCCATATCCAAAAATATTTTCACTAGCCCTTTTTCCCCATGATTGTTAAAATCTGATTATTTGGTCAATGCTTAACTCATTTCCTCCTGACACAACTTTGCAACAGCTGAATTAAAGTGACTGTAGGATTCATATTAAGTCATTTATAACCCTATTTACAGAATCTGGTTACATGTATTTGTGTTCATACAAATAAATTAGCAAGATCTATCATGAAGGAAGAAGTTTCAAATTTGTCATTGGAGACAAATCTTGAGCTGGAGAAAATTATGCCAGATCAAATTAGTAAACAATGGAGGAAAGTAAGCTTGTGATAATGTAGCTCTTGAGTCATTTGCATACCCCACATAAAAATAGCATTGTACTTGTGATTTCAATGTCGATCACATGTTCTTGTAGATTTCCCTTTCTTTCAGCAATGTAATCTTGCAACTGCCTGGGGTAATATTTCTCATGAAGTCACAAAAAATGACCATATTACATAAATTATGGAAAAAATGGGATATATTTGACTTGAAATGAATACCTGTAACCCTAAAGCCATCCTTAAAATAGGGATAATCAAAATGAATAATTTTTTAATAACTGGAAACATGTGAAAACATTGTGGTGAAAGGAAAAACTGCTCTTCACTACAAATATCTCCTTTTGTCTTAATGTTTTCACATCTGGTTTGCTACAAGGTGAAAAAGAGCAGAAATGAACAAGTGAAGAATGATAACCTTATCTCCTCTATAGTGCTCCACATTGCTGTATAACCATGTAATACAGTCTACTGTATCCTCCACCATGTTGTCTACATGACCCTACAAATAAATTGACCAGACTTCATATTCACCAACCATTCTTAAGAACATTCTTATTCTCCAAGATTTTCTAAATTTGAAAATAACACAATTTCTGATTGGCTAAACCAATCGGGACTTTTAAATTTAAAAAAGTCTGGAGAATTAGACTAAGGATGTTCTGAGGAATGGTTGGTGAATACAGAACCAGGATGAAAATATGCAAGGTGGCTTTTGTATTAGACAACCATGATAATACTTTTTTCAGCACCAGATGCAGTATGAATAAGGCAAAGCCTTACCAAGAGCAGCAACATACTTTGTAGCCAACATATCTAAAAACTAAAAAGATATGCTAGTTCTAGCACTCAAAGGGCTATGAGTTCCAATCCCAGCTTTACAAAAACTAGTCCTAGGAATTTTCAAACATCATTGCCATAAAATGCATTCTGCCCTTGTGACTGAACGTGCTTAATGACCCCAGGAAAACATGATAGAGCAAACAACTTTTAGGGCAAATGCTCCTGACAATGCAATTCTGTTATAAGGGTTTTTGCAAATGTTCTGACACAAGTTTTTTCATTCTGGTTCAGAGACCAAAAAATGTGGTATTTATAACTCAAAACTGGTAATAATTTTTGTTTCACCTATTTTTTAAAGACCTTTCACCAACACATTTTCATACTGCATGTTTAGAAAAAATTATCAAAAAGACATTCACTCTTATTTTTCCAGACATTACAGGGGAAGATTAAAAAAAATTAAATATGCAGACAGTGAAAAACTTTATGGAATAGGAGGACCATTTTTCTTTTGTTCGTAGAGCAGGGCAGTTATGTATTTAACATTAATATTTTGTTTACATGAGCCCTTCAAAGTATGCCCCATCTGCCTCCACACAACAATCTACCCTCTTTGGAAATGCAGTACATTACTCTTCTTCAGGTTATGTTGCAGACACTGGTAGACCGTACTTCCATTACTGCTTCAAGATTCAAGCCGGTGTCCTGCTAGCATTTACTTTAGACGTGGGAACAACAAAAAGTCACAAGGTGACAGGTTGGAGCTGTATGGAGGATGTTCTATGACATCAAGCTCAATTTCTTTCAAAAGTTTGTGTACCCTGGCAGATTTATAGATGTGCCAGCACCTAATCAACCAGGAATTTTATGCCGCAAACGCTGATAGAAATCAACAACTTGTGTGAGAACTTTTTTCTCTATAAAACTTCCAAGTGACAGAGATACCTTTGGGAACTGGCATTTGAAGAACAGGGCCTCTTGAATCAAAGACAATCACATATACATGTAGCATGCCATTTGAGGTCTTTTTTTGGCGAGCAATAATAGGTCTTTCACTGTCAAAAGTAATCCAAGCCTTATTTTCAGGCTTAGACTTGGGTTCAAAAAGGTAGACCCAGGTTTCATCACCTGTTACTATTTCTTTTAAATGACGTGAATCACATTTGTAACACTTTTTGATTACTTGTGATGCCAGCCTAGCCGTAGTTTGTTTCTGCTCATCAGTGAGCAAATGAGGGATCCAGTGGGCACAGACCTTCCGAAGCCCAAGGTGTTCACGTAGTATTTTTTAAAAATACTTGACAAATGAATACCTGTAATATCAACTATCTCTTGCGCTGTGTATCATACATCTTCATCAATTAAAGATTTCACAATGCCAACATCTTTTTTCCTTCAAAATAGAATGAGGTAAGCATCCTTTGTGGTAATTTTCAATTGACTCCCAAACAGCTTTAAAACGCTGAACCCATTTATAAACATTACTGAACTTTAATGCATCCTTTTCATCAGCTTTCTGCCAATCGGCATGACTTTCTAATAACAATTAATTTCTGCTGTAATGAAAGCGATATTTCAATCTAGGGTATAAAACCACCTGTTTTAAAATTTCAGTGAAGCATGCACGAGGACCATGTGTATTGTTATGCTTGACACCAATCAATAGGGGAATGTTTACACTAGAACTGTGTAAAAAATCATGTATTTTAGTAGTCGCATTGAAAAGTGATATACATATGTATGAACATAAAAAATGGCCCTTGTACAATCCACTGAAACTCAGATTTATTTCTTAAAGGCTTGATGAAACAAGCTGATGGCATAAATCCAAGATCAGACTTCACTCTGATCTTGATCTATGCTGTCTACAAAAGCTACTATTTTCGCTTATATCCCTGAAAGAGATATAGAGTTGATCTTCATCTATGAAATGCAGTATTCATCTACAGCCACAGTCTGTTTATTAATGAGTAAATGTATACCAGTGGGTATCGAGAATAGTCAGGACAGCAGACAATGGCATCCAGTCTTTTGGCTACAGCAGAACACACCATTCCATACATCTTTTTGCTGCCACTACTCCAAGCCCCTCCATACACAAATACAACAACTGGGTGGGACTCTCCAGCATTATTCCCTCTCTGTCTCGGGAAGTATAAATCTAGTTTCTGGTTGTTTCTGCCAAAAGTTTTGTCCTGGAACAGGAAGAGTGAGTACATTTTATTTTTACTGCACATTAAAAATAACTTTCAAACACCAAGCAGCAAATAAAATGTTATAATTTGTAGTTATTATTAGTTACCAGCATTTTCTCCTTTTCCCACAATGTTTTCAAAAGGCTTTTTCTCTGGGTCATTAAAAGTCAAGGTTGTGTGGTAAAGGATTAAAACATAGTTTACTAAAATTACATTATCACAACAATAAGCTTCCTTTCTTGCGAATACACTTTGAGAATCATACCAAGGACACTACACAGTGTTCTGCCAAGGATTATTGATAGAGGGGACAATTGTCTCAATAAACTTGCAGAAACAGGGTATTATTTCAAAATTAGTGAGACAGTGAACACAAAACTAATTCTCTATAAACTTTGAAAGTGGCAGTCCCAAATGTGTTCATTATGGTGGGACATTTTTCTAAGTTGAAAGGAAAAATATTCCAGAATCTCTGCTTTTGGCATCACA
Organism: Tridacna gigas; assembly: GCA_945859785.2. Lineage (NCBI taxonomy): Eukaryota > Metazoa > Mollusca > Bivalvia > Cardiida > Cardiidae > Tridacna > Tridacna gigas. Next base: position 40,015,024 of record OX244030.2, on the reverse strand, counting down.
CTGATTATAAACACCATACTTTGCTAAGGTTCATTATTTTGCACATACACTTATGATATCACTTTAATGCCTTCCCATGTGTACAAAATAAATAAATCCATATTGGACTCTGTAGAGTCCTAAATATGGATTTTTTAGAATCAGGCTAGAGTTCCAAATGTTTATATTTGTTTGGGCAAATAGTCTCCTTTGTGAGTATGCCATTGTCTGCAAAAGCAAAAGTGACCTTCTGATCAAGAAGGGGCAGATTTTCTTCCAACTGAAATAAAATACAATAAAAGTAATTGACAGATTTGTTATTTAAAGTCAAAACCTAAGCATCAAATAAAGGGGTTATTTAAAGATAAATAATGAGGTTGTTGTATCGTCCAAAATTTGAAATAACCTCATAATATTTCATATTCACTAAAAAAATATCTGAGCCATGCTCTGTGAAAAGTGGGTTTAACCCTTTCCCAAATGACAAATTTTGGACTGGTCCAAATTGAAAGAGTTTGCAGATGACAATTTTAAATTTGATGAAAATGGCAGAAAGGTCTCAAAAAGGGTAGAAAACACTGTGGGAAAAGGAGAAATTGCTTGTTATGAGCAATTTCTCCTTTTCCCACAGTGTTTTCAAAAGACTTGCACTGCAGACACGTGAAAACCAGGGCTTGTTTGGGAAAGGGGTAATGCATTTGCACAAAGTAATGACCCATGTCAGCCTGCGCAATCCATGAAGACTGACTCCTCAACCCCTAGACTTCAATACCCATATATTAATATTCTACACAGTCTGACCTTGATCTTCACTGGTCTTAGTTGTCTAGTTACATGTAAAAGAATGCTAAGTAACCTTTAGAATTGTAAAGCTTTATTTTTACCTTCAATATTTCTGATGAAGACGCACTCTTGTAGAAGGCTCGAAACTGTAGATATAGAGGTAAGAATCTAACAACTAATATCAACTGTTGTATTACAGCCAGATTTAAAGCGTACACTTTTCTGGGGCTGAAAGCTCTTCGATATTTATAGCATATCTGTGGCCACCCATAGGCCATGTTACACAGGAGGGCAGTTGTGTAAGGTACAGCCACAGCAGTTGTGGCCAAAAATGCCAGAACTTTTAACACTGGTCCAATCATATCTCTGTCAACCTTGTATCCCTGAAATACATATGATGAAATATATGACCACACAATCCCATGTTTTAATGATCCTGTGGAAGAAGCCTTTGAAAAAATATTGCAAATGGAGGAAATGCTAGTAAACAGCATTTCAGCCTTTACCCATGGTGTTATTTGTCCTTGCACAGATGAATTTGCACCATGTTTCATTTGTTGTCTGCTGATGATTTCAATATGGACAAGTCTAAAATTTTGTTGTCTGGTTTAACTCTTTACCACACAATCACGGGTTTTAACGACCCTGAAGCAGAAGCCTTTTGAAAACATTGTGGGAAAAGGAGAAAATGCTGGTAACCAGCATTTTCTCCTTTTCCCACAATGTTTTCTAACCTTCCCAAATCAAATTTCAATTTCTGAGTCACATTTATTTTGTTGTATACAAATACTTTCAATTTGGACAAGTCTAAAATTTTGTTGTTTGGTAAAGGTTAAGAGTTAAAAACAGAATGAACAAGTTTACATCTCTTACTCAGTTCTTTACAAGTATTTCAAACATACCAAGAAATACTGCTAGGTTGCTACATACACAATGGGCAATCATTTGTCACTTATCAGGGTTCCCATTCACGCACATATGTGCGTGATTCACGCACTGAATTGAATGATCACGCAAAGTGAAACGTGAAAAGTGAAACGTGCATGCACACACAGGTTTCAGGGCTCCCGTTGTCGATCACCAGTAGCGCCAGTTGGGACAAGTTATCAAGTGTGAACGTCACTGTTTATCACCGCTAATCAAACTTCATACATATCAATCCGCGGGTCCGACGAATCACCGAAATACCGAAATGCCACCGAAACACCGAAATACCCCAGATTTTTTTTTTTTTTTTTTTATTTCAAAGAACTGAAGTTGTGGTGTTTGACACAAATTGTAATCATACTGATGAAGGAGGGTTAGTTTAAAACCTAATGACAAAATAACAACATGCCATTGAAACCCGACGTGAAGAATGTGCACCGGAATATCCCACCGGTACTGTAAATGTTCACCGAAATACCCGCCCGACGTAGTAAAATTTGTCGATTCAGGGATTCTACATCCGCAATCTAACTACAGTAGCTGTGCTTGTGCACAAGGTTGATGTGTCTGATTTTTATCCATAACTATGCTGGCAAAAATAGTTTTCACTTTTATGTTGGATATAGATGAAATTAAAAATCACCAAATCGGAAAACCGGCAGCCATTTTAAATCTGTGGTTAACACGTTACCAGGCGTAAATTGATAAGACAATTATAATTCCACCGATAAGATTATTAATAATAGCCATGCCATTTTAAAAATCACAATGACAAACTTACACAAAATAAGTTTGATCATATCAGCCGAACGCCTTCAATTACGATTGCATCACTTTAACAGAACAGAACCGAGCTATTTGTGCGTTTCGATGGATCAGAGACCTACATTCTGATTTGGGTCTACTTCGTCCGCAAACGATTTTGTTTGTGTGTTCATCATTCAAAGAAATAATAAATTCATGTGATCATATAATATTGATAATTCTTCGGGTCTAGATTGGCGTAATCAAGATCGGGTATTTCGGTGCCTAACATACCAGACAGGCGAGTGTTTCGGTGATATTGATCTCCACGTAAATTACTGATGAATATATTGACAACATCATTCTTCTCATTAATGATTGATATTTTCATTGAGCGCATTTTCAGTTAAAGAAAAAAGAAAGAAAGAAGAATAATGCCAACTAATATCAGTTATCTGAACTTAATATTAAAAAAAAAAAAAACAAACAAAATAGGGGTATTTCGGTGTTTCGGTGACATTTCGGTATTTCGGTGATTCGTCGGACCGTCAATCCGCTTTTTTAGTGTAAAATTAAAGGTTTTGAAGTTACATGCTATTCTTATTGACAAATCTATGTCAGATCATGTGGAAATACTACTCCAAAATTTAACAGGAATGGTAAAAAAATCGCTGCAAGAAACGCGAAAACCCATGACACAACAAAAATTGGTTTGACATCTTCCGATCATAGGCATTTCAAACTGTCTATTCAGCTTTATCAATGACTTTAAACAGTAAATTTACATCAATATCTCTATAAAACAGTAAGTGAAAGCTAATTAGTGTCAGAAATTAACAGTGAAATGGAAAATTCTACTGGCCGTCAGGCTGTAAGTTGTCCCTCTGAAACTGGTCCCATGAGTAAGGAAATTATGACAAGCATCTTCTTTTTTTAAATTACCCATATTGTTTTCAAGAGCAGCTGACTGCAGAATTAGACTCATCAAAACAAATTTTCAAAACAACAGACCCTTACTGTCCTCCATAGATGCTTTATAATCGTCAATATTAAGTGCACTCCTAGAATTTCTCTTGCACTCCCAAACTTGTATTCCAGGGAGCGCATGCACTTCGAAAAAGAGATGTGAGTGGGGACACTGCTTATACTGGTGTGGAAAATATTGTGGCTAAGATTACAAACGCTTGTAACAATGTCCACACAAACCCTACTTCTCAAACCAACTAGTGGTCTTTTTCCTTCTTTAACTACCAATGTAATACAATCTAAACGACTCTAGAACACCACACTCATTTTGTTGGTATGTACATGTAATATATATCCATTAAAGGTCAATGGTAGCATGAACCAGGGATCATATATACATAAAATCCCTGCATGAACGGAAAACATGATTCGGCTGCTGAACATAGGTACCTGCATTATCAAAGATTGTGAAGGAAAATTACGCAAAGTTAAATCAGAGATGATTGCATGTAATCTTTCATGTAAGATATGTACGATGTCAGATATAAATAAATTATCACATGACAAGCTGTTTTTATCAATCACAACATGGTAAACACGTTGTCACACAGACAAGCATCCGGAAATGATCGAAATTACTGATATAAGGGAAGTAACTTTGTCAACTATTTCCAAAGGATCTGGGATTTAGCGTTTCACACTAAAGTATTTCGTTCTTTTAAAGATGCCAAATGTGTGTGTGTTTTCTTAAACCCTTTAGTATTTCCATTGTTAACAGTTTCAAAATATTGAATATGATATTTTAAAAGGTCTTTTATAATTGCGAATTTATATACACAATCAGATCTCTGCTGTTAAAGTTTCAGCCATACAATTCTTATCAAATACCGTATATTAAAGATGTTTTACAGTATTCATATTCTAGTTACAAATACGTATTTGAAAAAATATGCATTATCTCACAAATACTAAAATAATCACCATTTATATTATTATAATATAGTCCCCGAATCCTGCAACTTTTTAGCGATCTTAGAACTAACTTCTAACCACGAAAACCCATTTAACGGCGTGTCTCACAATAATATGAGCATACTTTGTGTATTTACTTTTGTATTGTTTCTTTTAAGGAAGCTATGCAGTCAAGAGAAGTGTTCCAATTGCCTTACATGGCAGCAGAATAGGTATTAACCGCACATAATTCTTACAGTTCCGCAGAATATTCTTTTCTAATGCTGGACCCGCTTTCGGCCTGGCGCAAATACAAGCCGGAAAACTGTTATACTCTCTACAAAGGAGAACGTCAAAATATTACAAAAGTGAATTCTACCGAATGTTCGTGTAAAATCGAACGATTTCTCGATTTCTTGTCTATTTTTCTTTCTGAATATTTCAGCACTACTTTCACATTTTTTAGCCCTACTTGTAGCGTGAATGAAAATAGCTGTTATCGTAAATTAATGTAGCGGTTTGGCTCGAATTCGAAACAGTCTCATTCAGAAAGAACGGGGCGAAAAACGGGGCGAAACGAAACATTCTCAAAATAGTAACATACTAAAGATCAAAATAATCAAAGAGTAATATGCACTCCGATGTCCATTAGGACTTCAAAATAACGTATGCATAAGCTTGAGTGGGCGCATAAGGCGAAAGCATATATTATGCATATAAGCGGATGGTGTATCTGGGATTTAACTCGACGATGGTTTGAAAAGAAAAGAAAATACTTAAAGGGAAACAACCTAATATCGTCATACACATAAGACTATGTGAGTTCTTTCCCTTAGAAGGTAAAAACCGACAGCGATATTTGAAGGACCGTGAAAACCCCATTCTGAATTTCATTATTTGCGGGTAAACAAAATAAATGTGTTTGGATAGCAGTTAGGTTCCTGATTTATATGAGCCATGCTCTGTGAAAAGGGGCTTAATATATTTGCAAACGGTATCGATTCAGGTCAGCATTCGCTGTCCGCGCAGTCTGACCTGGGCTGAAATTTTTTGCCATTTGTCAATTTTTTGCAAGTCCAAGGACCAGTTTAGTTCATGATTAAGTCGGTTGTTCGACAAAATGGATTTTATGGATCTATGATCATGTAATGTCTTGCTTGGTATCATGCATGAGATGCATTAAGCCCACTTTTGCAAGAGCATAGGCTATATAAAAAGTTAATGTGATAGCCTGATGTATTACGACAGTGCTTGCTCACGAGTAATGAATAAATAAGCACAGAATGGTAATTTCGAAGTTAAGGAGAACTATCAGTTCCACCAAGTTTCTAACGAGAGAAAAAAATATGATCTTTAATATTTGATGATGATAAAATTAACGAGGCAAAAAGCAAGGATGTGTAGCAGTCTTTGAGTCAGTACTATTTCAGCAAAGATGATTTGACGTAAAATGGTCACTTTGTCTCCAACCATTCTCTCTCTCTCTCTCTCTCTCTCTCTCTCTCTCTCACACACACACACACACACACACACGAGCAAAGGTCTTCTTTCAGTCATCTTGTCTGTTGGAGTTCGAAACATTAACTGAAACAAATTAGAAATACGTAATTCGTAAATAGAAGATGTAAGTTTGAAAAGAGATATAAGGTCTGACGAATAAACGAAAGCAATGTCATCAACGCAATGACACAAACTCTTCTGGCCATTTTCTAGAAGAACTAAAAAGAACTTCAATTTCGATAGAATGTAGCTTACCATCTGAGAATATGTTAGACGAACAGTAGAGAAACTGAAAAAAGTCAGTTAGTTCCCCTGAACCAAGTCACTATATCTATGCCGGGGATAAAAAAGAACTTATGAAGATGGGTCTTCTGAATTTACCCACATCCGACAATCTATTGTGAAGAAAAACACTATTTGCTGGAGACAAAAAGTGTAGTCACATCTTGAATAGATCAACGCTGTCCGATGCACTGATATTTTTTCCGACATAAAGAACGCTGAAACTCCAATAATTTAGGTTTTATCATGAAAAAAAAGTGTTAACCTTTAGGCTGCTAAGCGCGACTCGCTGACCTTTTGCGGACAGTGTAAATCAAGATCAGACTGCACAAAACGTGCAGTCTGATCTTTGATTTACACTGTCCGATACGGTATTTTCTTTCCGGTCAAATCGACTTTTAAGTCGCAATATTTTGCTTTTTACGATTGAGTGGAAATTTATATTTCATTTATTTAGCAGTTTAAGGGTTAAAAGAAGCAATCACGTAACTATAACAAGAGACGGCTCATTTTCGTACAACGCTTCCCTTACCACACAAAAGATTTTTTTCCCCCTTATTTTCTTCAATACCTCTCGTTTATATTACTTAAAATAGCTTTCGTTGTATCATAACATAACCTGTATAAGAATGGGTTAACTGCAGTATATTATACTGGATATACATGCAGTTTGTTAAACTCATTGCCTCGCATTTCCAAGTTAACGACCCTGGAGAAAGACGACTCTTGAAAACATTGCGGGAATAGGAGAAAATGCTGGTAATCGACAATTTCTCCTTTTCGCACAATTTTTTCTACCCCATCAAAGATACAAATAATTATTTGAACCACAGCTATAATGTCGTCTGCACATGGTTTCAATTTGGTCGAGTCTAAAATTTTGTCGTTTGGTAAAGAGATAATACCTCTACCACTGTAATCTTCGTTTCATGAATCGATGGAAATTGTGTTTAAAGCCTCTGTTCTGACACTTTTGCAATTTTCTAGTGTTTTGTAAATCGTTATATATGTGTCACCCGTTTCCACATAGACCCCTAAACATTTCTGTTGCAAGAAGTGAAAGAGAAGCGCCGGTTTAAGAGCGTTTAATGTACCCTACAGACCAGTCTCAGATAGTTATTGTTTGTCATATTAATTGCATGGTTACTCTCCCAAGACTGGTTCTCTCATAGTTAGAGACATTAAACTACCCTGATTTGTCAAATAAATATTATTTTTCATTCTAGAAGTTTATAGCGGGAGACGGGATTAGTGTGTTTCATCGACATTTGACCCCAGGGATGTCAAAAGATGATTTTATTGACCCCAATAGGCTGACAAATTGATAATTCTACAGTTGGATTGATGACTCCAATTAATGTTAATTGATGTAATACTAACTTTTCCGCGAGCTATAATCTGATATTGCTTCCGTATTCATATCGTCAGCACGAATCTCTACCATAGCAAACTGTTTTCCTGTCATACCAAAACCGAGCAGAAAAGCTGGAAGTTTTGTTTGTTGACTCTTTTCACTTGGCAAATGGCTGTTGGTTGCAGTGTTTCTTGATAATTGGATTGATACAAATCCGAGTGACTTTAACACACCCCTTTTAACGAATTCGTCCTTCATCGACGACCACAGATACGACTGGATTCTAAGCGAAGATAATTTTTTGCAAAGTTTAAACGATGTATACAGCTCCAGGATCAGGGTCAGAATTCACTATCCATTCTTTACTGCATTTTTAGTCTGAATCTAGATTTTCTAGATTTAGAAAGTAAGACGATTTCTGATATGCTAAACCAAAATGTTTAACCAATCAGAAATCATGTTACTTTGACATTTAGAAAAAAAATCTTGAGATTTTGTGTACTAAAAGTGTCACTAAGAATGGTTGGTGAATACGGGACCAGGTTGTATTTATACGTACTGTAGCGTCTGTTCGCGATCTGCGCCATCCTACTTGCATGGCTCATAGAGGAGGGTAAAAACTTGAGTAGATCTACCATCCTTTCGAACCACTCTAATGGGTTACTTTAAGAACTTTGATTCTTGCCTGCAATACTCTACACAACAACATGGGTTAATCATTTTAACCCATTACCCAAAATTTGATTGTTTATAACCCTTACGAGGCCTTGACTGTTTCTGAAAAAAAAATACCTTTTTATTTTTCACACATAAATACGCATACAGACATTTGAAACTGAACATAGCGATAAACTGGAGAAATAGTGTCATTTGAATACTTTGAAATTTAGTTCAAATCACTTTTCTTTTACTCTATATTACTCATTTCTTGCAACTACAAATATCTACTTTTGAGCATGCGCGCGCGGTTCTGAATCAAGATTGGATAGAAGATCTTTGCCTTCCTTTTGCTTTAACCATAGAGTAGGACCAACTAAAGCTGTGTGACCCGACAGATCGAGAAAGAAAAACGAGTACTATATGCTATAGAAATAAAATGCGAGTACTATCTTTTCCAAAGCCGAAAGTCCTTACAAAGGTAATTGACGCCGCTCACTGGCCTGCCTGATTGCCGCAGATGCAATGTCTACCAGTGATTATTGCCTTTTTAATTTTATTTTTGGTACGTCACAATAGCTACAAGTTCTAATTGGATCACGAAACAGCATATTCCCGACAGACTATTTTTCATTTTTTTAAATCTTGAAGCCGATCACCAATGAATACATGATGCTAAAAGAGCAACTGCTCTTGAGGAGCAATTTCTCTTTTTGTCACGGTGTTTAAATCTGCCTCAACGTATACAACCCGAATTCACGCCTATAATCCATGTTCTACATGAATGTTTTTAGTCACCAGCTGCAGATTTGTTTAAGGGGGTAATCAGTTAATAATGACCGATTAGCAGTGCTTTGTGAAATGGGGTTTAATGCATCAGCAAAAAGTATCGACCATGTCAGCCTGCGCAGTCTGCACAGGCTGACATTGGTCGACACGTGTTTCTATTGGTCCTTTTTTGGCCATTGTACCAGGTTACTAAATAGGTTGTTTGATAAAATTGATTTTGTGGATCCATAATCATTTGATGACTTGCTTTGTATAATGCATCACGGAGATGCATTAAACCGCCTTTTGCCAGAGCATGGCTCTAATGTTTGCCGTTCTCGCTGAGGAAAAGGCCGATTCTCAATAAAATATTTACAATACCTAATGATCATTATTCTAGAAACAAGCCAAGCAGGGGACGATTGTAGCTGATAAGCCAAAGAGTATGATTTAAAGTATTTTGAATAATTTACTATAATTATAATTAACCATGTTTATTTTCCCGAGAATTGTTAAGGCCTGCTTCATCGCTTAGTAATAGTTGGAGAACATACAAGTTGGCTTCTTTAAAAAAGAAGCCAGGAGAGGTCAGCAGCAATGTTTTCAAATATTTTATTGGCTTTTAATTTCAGTATATTATGTTGGTACATGTAAACAAACAAGTAAGGCATTATATTGCCGCTGCGTAGAAACCTATGCATTACATGACAGACACGTGACCTTCCCGCGTTTTCAAGTCGCGTGATCTTTTCCCGCGGTGTTCTTCTTTTTTTAACGATTTTTTTTCTCGCTTAGCTTAATTTGTTTAATGAAAAAATACAACTATTGGAGAGATCATCTCCAATCAAATCAATATAACAAATCTTTTTTGAAATCGTCATATAAAAACAAACCACGTCTATTTCCTATTTCAGTTTTTTGATTTCGGTTTATTTATAAAACCATGACGAAACAGACTGTGTATCAGAACAAATTCGTAAAAAAAAACATTGACTTAGCAATTTCTGAGGCAGTCTGCCTTTTAAACTCTCCACTATTGGAGAGGTCTGATGACCTCTCCATTAAATCATACAAACTATGGTTGTATTAAGGCCGAAGGTGTTAAGTATAACAATACAATATAAAGAAATAATTGAGCCATGCTCTGGCAAAAGGGGGCTTCATGCATCTCTGTGATGCATCATATCATGCAAGACATCACATAGTGTGGGATCCCTAAAATTCATTATGTCTAACAACCGACCTTATCATGAGGTAGAATGGTCCTTTGACATACAGAAAATTGACCAATTGCGAAAAGTTTCGGCCCAGGTCAGCCTGCGCAGATTGCGCAGGCTGATCTGGGTCGATAATTTTCGCAGATGCATTAAGCCCCCTTTTCACAGAGCATGGCTCGTATATTGTTATTGTAGTGATAACTATAGATATTATATGGATATTACTTTCATAAACCATACTCTGAATTGTAAGCATGCTAAAAACAATCCAGTCAATCCAGTGTGCTTTTGAAGAGAGTGTGGATCAAGATCAGACAGTACAGACCATGCAGCGTGATCTTGAAGCTACACTGCTAGATATTCTGTCAGATATTCAGGCCTTAAGTTACAAGCTGACAGTTACCATGTATGCAGATAGACATTTTTTTTTTCTTCACAATGAGTATGCTCGGAATAAATCAGTGTGCTTTCAACGAATATATAGATCAAGATCAGAATGCAAAGAACGATCTGATCTTTGATCTATGTAGTAGTGTTGAAAATACAGACAAAATTGATGTCTTTCCTTTTGACTGAAAATATTTAATATTTTGAGTCTTACAATAAAACGAAAAGTCCTTTTTCTCGGAGGCGCATCAGTTCGTATTTTGTTTCTCTTCAGACGACATATTAATCAAAGAAAGTTAATTAATCAGACGGAAAGGGAACAGAAAGAGGAACTTTAGGAACTTTGTCTGCCTACACGCATGGCTAAAATAAACAAGACTGACCAGTTATTCCATGTCGGATTAATAAAAAATAAACAGTGAAACAGCTTTGTTTCGACAAAGCAGACAAGCTATCGACTTATACGAATTATAAACCGGCTTTCTCTTATGCATATTTCCGTAATGAAGACATAGTTTTCCTAACCAACCATCAGAGCATTGAACGTTTTGGATGTCACGTCTGTTCGGCTGGAATATCTTATGAAACAACGACTCTGTACATGCAATTTCTACTGTTGCCACAATGGTTTCATAGGCAGTCTACTGTAAGGCTAAAAAGTCGTGTGCAGTGAACACAAAATGCAATAAGTAAACCCAAAATGTACTTGTATTATAGTAATATGAGAGACAGAGCAATGCTTTTCGTTGGTAAATTCATTAAAAGACTGACTGAATTAGACCACTGTCAATATAATTCGACAAAAAAAAAAGAGAATGAAATACTGACCCTTTAATTTCTAAGGACACCGGGCGAGGGGATGGGGGCTTATTCAACAAACATTCTAAATTGCATCCTTAGTCTTTTTCTAGATTTAGAAAGTAACACAATTTTCGATTGGCTAAACCATTTGGTTTGGCCAATCTGAAATTTCGTTACTTTGGAAAAGAGAAAAATCTTAAGAATTAGACTGCCCTCACGATGGTATCGAAAACGGTTGGTGAATACGGGTCCCGGGCCCTATTTTTCAAAAGGAAATTTCGTTACTTTGGAAAGTAGAAAATTCTCAAGAATTAGACTGCACTCAAGATGGTATCGAGAATGGTTCGTGGATACGGGCCCCGGGTCCTATTTTTCAAAAGGATACCTATTTTTTTTTTTTGAGGCAAGCCCTACACAAGAATGGCAATAAATGGTAAAAACAAATCGAATCCATCCCTATTTTTTACGACATTCACTTTGAAATAAATCTTGTACAGCAGACGACCATTCGCAGACGATACCGCAAAAATAAGGTTCATCTCTCTTTATGCGAACACTGATTTCCGGTCGGTTCAATTAGACTGTCCCGAAATATGGTCTATATTTCCCATAAGCAAAGACAGGGAGTCTATTAGTTCTACATCGGCGATTGTAATACAAATGTCCCTGTCGAGAAACAACATTGAACGTGTCCGAGAACAAGCGATTATTTCTAACCTGTCAGAGAGTAACCAATTATTTATTTCTGTTAGGACATTGGAAGACCTTGCTCCGGGAGAACTCGTACAGTTCTAGGTAAAATTAACCCTGTTTTTAATTGTTCTTTAACTCGAACTGAAGAAAAGTGGATTCTTATTTAGCTATGTATTTAAAGATGACAAGTTAATTGCAACCATCTTTGAAAAACGAAAAAAAAAGTTACAACTTTTTACCCAAACACATCATTTTCGAAATATGATTTTGTCACCCATCCAAGCACTAACCTTGGTACACATTGCCTATCTTCATCGAAGAGTCGCGCGTCAAAACGTACCGCAGTGGCAGCTACTCGAAATGTAAAATGCTGTCAGAGGTTATTTGTTTTTTTTTATAGATAACCGCTCTCCGAGTCTGAAATCTAACGAAGTTGGTCGAATTACACTCGTGTAGAAATACAGTATTTGGTTATCGGGTAGCGCATAGAAAAATATGTTAGATTACTAAATAGTACAAGAAAGGGATCATCCTCTGTCATAAGTAGTAGGTATTTTACCAATTAGCGGACAAAAGTAGATTACAACCGTCTCATACTAAATGTCCTCTAAAAAAGGTTTCTAAAAAAAAAAAAAAATTTCTAAAAAAATAAATAAATTTTTCATCATCGCATCATCATATCATTACATCATTGCATCATTGCATCAGCTAACGCATTAACACAGCTTGTCAACTTATGAGTTAGTGGATGGCTTAAGATTTTCTAAAAAAAAATAAAAAAATAAAAAAAATGAAAAAATAAAAAAAATAAAAAAATAAAAAAGATAAAAAAATAAAAAAAATAAAAAAAATAAAATAAAAAAAATAAAAAAAATAAATTTTTTAAATTTTCAGTCGCCACATTCTATCAAGCTTCAATCAAAGCCGATCGAACTCGATAATGCCTCAATTGCATCCGGCCGCTAAAAATAAAAAAAATAGATAAATAAATAAAAAAAAATTTCTAAAATTTTTGAATTTAATTTTATAAAAAATGTGAAGTATGTATAAGTGTTAAAAATGCATGTATTAAACAAGCTAACAAAAAAGGAAAGAAAAAGCCTTCAAAGGCTTTTAAGTGATAAAGCCATTAGTTTAAAATGGGGGCCAGCATTATGGGAAGCAAGATCGGCGACCATACATTTTAGAGTAAATAATGAAGGAGGAGAAAATCGAAAATATAAAAGTTTACTAAGTTTGTTTTATTATTTAGTAAGTTGGGGGATTCAAAGAAATGAAGGATATCATGATGAATATGAAATTAATATTTTATACACAAATAAAAATGCAATAAATAAAGAAGCTAATTCTAAAAACAAACAAAAAATAATGGATATTATTTCAAACAATATTATTTCAATGTATAAAATAAAAGTAAACAAAAACGAAACTTTTTTTACAAGTGATAATATTTTGTATATAAAAGAGTTATCTTTAATTTTTAGCCCTCTGCTATTTCTTCAAGGTATATTTACTAATGGTTATTTTAGTGATGATACTTTTGAAGAGTATCTTGAAAAAATCCAAGAAAAAAACCATATTATAGCAAAAAAATGTATTGTTTGTCTAGAAAATAAGCCAAATGCTATTTATGTTGATTGTGGCCATAAATGTTTATGTAAAAATTGCTTTTACAATGTAGAGTTTATTAAAATTAATTGTGCTAAATGTCCTTTATGTAGAAAAATAAATAATAATATTTTGATAGAAAATAATACATAAAATAATGTTTATAGACGCTAAAATGAAGTTAAGAAACAAATATGCGATTGACTTACTGCGAATAAGAATAGAGAAATATGTGGTGGAGAACGACTTTCAAGAATTAAAAAAAATTTTATTAAAAAATAAAAAAAGAATTGTGATAAGAAGGATTGAGTATGGAACAACCAGGATCACCGTTAAATACATGCCTGATGAAATTATTTTAAATATGTATGATGTAATATAAAAATGGAAAACGATAATGAATTTAAACTTAAGCTAAACCGTATACTGTATGAAAAAGCTCATATGCATGTTATATCCAGTCGTGAAATAATTTACTTAAACAACACAGGTCTTTTATCATACAATGGGCGTACCCCATATGCTGATATCTACTATTTTTGCAGTAAGATGATTTATGAGCATAACCCTGAGAAAGTGCAAGTTATGTTTAAGTATCAAGGAAAATATCTTACAACAAGATTATATGTTTACATAAAAGATTTAACAAATGCATTGTTTGATATTCGACAAAGATTTTTTATCAACCATCATACATACAACATGATAGAAGATAGCATGGATGATAGTATGTGTAATATATTTACGGTAAGTTATCATGAAAGAGATAATCTATAAATTTTGAATTAGATTTATAGATTCCTACAGTTTATAAAGATGAACAGAGGAAAAGCTAGAGGCGATAACAGAACAGCACAAGTTACTTATATGAGAGATGATACGGTGATTCGTAAAATCAAAACTGAAGACCTTACTATGTATGCTAAAACTATGGTAGACTTAATTGAACAAAGATTAACTCTCAATGATGTTTCTAATACAACCCTTTATAAAATATTAAGGTTTATCCATACTCCCAAGCCTAAAGGAGAGGATAAAAATCAAAAAATGAGGTTATTGGTGGTTTCTTGTATTAACTGTATTTTAGACAAAGTTGATAACATGGTTAAAAGATATCCAAATATAAGAAGAAAGATTCTACATAGAAGAGCGATACTAGGTGAAATTGATGTACTGTGTATAATTGATAACTTAATAACCAATGATGATATTATTAATATGTAAAACAAAAAGCGAGATAATAAGAAATATCTAACCCTTTTACTGGATTAAATATTTTTTACAAGTCCAATTCTATCAATATTGTTAAATATGCATTTCTAGCATTTGGGTTGTTTCTCTTTGTTATAAAGTTAATAACATCACATTGCTCCACCTCTAAAGGTTTAGGAAAAACTGTACAACTACAACCTTCTCCTTTCTTTTTTATTATGGAGTAGTCAGGCTGTTCAACTCCATTTATGACAATATTAACTTTTGACTCTTCTCTTAGAGCACCGGCTCCTTTAACAACCATTAAAGTTCCTCTTAAAATTCTACCAGGAGCAGACATACAATAACCTCCTAACCCATGACTTTCTCCACTGCCTCCATTACCAAAAGCAAACTCATAACTACCAATTTTTAATTCTCCTTGTTCCTCAGCATGCACACTTATAATAGGTTTAGGGCCTATGAGAGAAGGAAGTGATACTTTTCCATCCACGTAAGATTTTGTTGCTAAATCTCTTTCTTCTACAGGTGCCGCAGCATTTTTTATAGTAAAACCTTGAAAATCTACATTAGATATTGCCGTAAAACTTCCATCAGGATTTTTTACAATGGCACCCCCATTATCAACGTAATTTTTATTAGCAGCAGCATCACGGTCTGTAGGATTTGGTAATCCAGTAAGTGGGTGAGTGTTCATATCTATTTTACCAGTTGCTAAAAAAGTTCCATATCGGTTTTTTGTTAAAGCATTATTACCTGCAGTTATTGCCTCAACAGCGGTATCTACATAAAACTTATTTGCTACTTGCTGAGTTTCTATAGGTGAACCAACATTGTTAATCCTAAATCCATCCATAGAAATGTCTCCTCTTGCTGTACCATCTACTCCCAAAACAAAAGCACTTTCAGCAGCATCTACATATTTTTTATTAGCAGCTTCACTCGGCTCCTCAGGGTCGGCTATATTTTTTATTTTATTAAAACCCATGTTTAAATACCCAGCCATATGATATCCTCCATTTTCATCTAACAGTCCTGAGTTTGCATCAACATAACCTTTAGTAGCAACATCCTGCGGATTTACTGGATTACTAACCCTCGTTAGCGTGTTTCCATTCATATTTATAGAACCAGCAACGGGGGTTGTTCCATCTTTACGTAAAAAATTATTTGAGATGTAAGCAAGTGAAACACCATCACCGCTTGTTTTAACTTCATCCATTCTTCCAAATTTATCAACAGGCATTTTTTAATATTGCTAAAAAAGCTTATTTAAAATACTTTGAAATTTATTACCTAAACCCAACTCTTTAAGAATATACAAACATAAATGTCCACAAAATACTTCGCCTGCTTGTTGTAATTGATCTGTATTGTAATGTAATGGACTTTTTAAATAATCTATAATTTCAAGAGGTGGTTGTATACCATAACTATCAAAATAAATTTTATTTTTATCATCTTTAAACCAAGCAACCCAATGAGTACCAGGTCCACCTGCGTCATCAAGATTTAATATACCACATTCTTTATTTCTTACTTTTTTAGGCAGGGTATCTCTTAAAAATATTCCTCTAAAATTTTTTATTTTTAATTTTTTTGCAGCATCCTCAAGCTCAAAATTACTTAATGGTTTATTTGGCAAAGTTATATTATCAATTAAAATATTTTTCATTTTTATATATTTAAATATTTACAATAACACTATTATCAACCCATGAATTAAACTCATCAGAATAACCTTTCCACTTTACAAGAGATTTCTTTTTTCCCTTTTTAATAACCTTTTCTATCCTATAC
Organism: Tridacna gigas; assembly: GCA_945859785.2. NCBI lineage: Eukaryota > Metazoa > Mollusca > Bivalvia > Cardiida > Cardiidae > Tridacna > Tridacna gigas. The sequence goes on along the minus strand of OX244030.2, from coordinate 39,998,395 downwards.
ACCTCTTGACTCGTTTTTTGTAGTTCAGGCTCATAAAAAGAACCTTTTATTTCTTCACCATTTAAATCTTCAATCTTATATGTTATAGGTGATATATGTTTTACTTCTGAAACTGTAAAAACCTCTTCAGTCCATCTTGTGGTATAACCTTTTTCAAAAGTCTTTTTCTTTTTACTTATCCTTACTTTATCTCCAACAGAAAACTTTGGTTTGATATCCTCCCTTACTTGGTCATAATCAGGATACAATGTTTTCCAAACTTTATTTTCATTCTTCTTTTTACTTGCTTCAATTGGAGTCATCTTAATAGAAGAATGTCTCGTGTTGTTATATAACTCAACCAAGTCTTGTAATACATTAATATAAACATTTGTTGAGTGAGCAGAGAAATACTTCCACATTTTTTCTTTCATTGTTCTAATCCATCTCTCAACAACGCTTGATTTTTCCTCATTTTCAGTAGAATACAATTCAACCAAATCTTTAACATCTTTGTTATAAAACTCTTTACCTTTATCCACCCACATTTTCTCGGGCTTTCTTTCCTTAAAAATACTCTTCAGTGCAATAGAAACAGATTTTCCTGTTTTATCCTTTAATGGTATTAGCCATCCATATTTTGAAAAGATATCAATAACAGCAAGAAGATATTTTACTCCACGATTAAGTTTAGAAAATGCTTGCATATCTACTAAATCTGCAGCCCATATTCTATCGATACCATTTACTCTAACTCTCCTTTTCTTAAATTTTCTTTTTACAGGTTTATGTAATTCTTCTGCTAGTAAATTTTTTTTTTACTCATTCCCATACCAAATCTTTTCTTGGTTCCTATCAATGAAGAAACTAATCCTCTTTCCATTCTTTCCTTAATAGTTGGATTATAGATACCTTCTAACTCTTTAAGCATATTAGCATCGCACACATCATTACGTGTTTTAGTATCATTATGTTTAAGATAGCATATATCATGATGATATGCTGCTTTATCAACACGATTTACAGGCTTTGACCAATCTTTAGGTGTTAAGTCAGGATTTAATCTTTTCTTTAACTTTGTGCCTGGGCCCGTAAAGTTATGACCAGGTAAGTGCATTTCAACAGGTAAGTTATTGATTGCTTCGTTTAACAATGAACCACCTTCTTTTTGTTTAACAAATTGTGTTTTCACTGTACCACAATTAGCGCATTTTCCTCGCACCATATTTTTACCATTTTTACTTACTACACATTGTATATCAGTAGTATCAGTTTTCTTTTTACATTTAACGCAATACATTTTTTTATATTAAAATAAAATTTTTAATATAAAATATGGATATTGTTAATTTATCATGGAATGAAGTGTTAGCAAAAAGATTTAATCATCCCCTTTTACCTAGGAGTATCAGAGGTTTAATAGTAGGTAAATCAGGATGTGGTAAAACTACACTTTTACTTAACCTTTTGTTAAGACCTGATTGGTTAGATTATAACAACTTATGCGTTTTTGGTAAAAGTTTGTTTCAACCAGAATATCGCATACTTAAAAAAGCTTTTGAAGAAAAAATACCAAAAGAATACATATTAAGACTGTTTTCACTTAAAGATGAAGTTCAAAACCGTGATATTTCACCTACAGCATTAGTTGAAGAATGGGCAAAAACAGTTAAGGAAAAATCTGATATCAATTGTGAATTTTTTGAATATGCTAGTGATGTTCCTGACCCAAGAGATTTAAATGCATCAAATAAAAACTTAATGATATTTGATGACTTACTTTTAGAAAGACAAAACAAGTGTGAAAACTATTATGTAAGGGGTAGACATAGTAATGCTGATTGTTTTTATCTAGCACAAAATTATTTTAGACTACCACGTCAAACTATTAGAGAAAATGCTAACTTAATATGCTTGTTTAGACAAGACTTAAAAAATCTTAATCATATTTATAGTGATCATGTAGGGGATGATATGTCTAAAACAGAGTTTATCAATTTTTGTAAAAACTGTTGGGAAAGACCCCATGGTTTTGTGGTGATTGATTTAACTAAGAACCGTAATGATGGGAAATATAGGTGTGGATTTGATAACTTTTATATACCGCGAGATTACAAAGATTACTATTAAAAATATATTCGTTTTAAAATATATTTTTACTAAATATAAAAAATGGAAACAGAATTACTTGAAAAGATAGTAAAAAATACTGACCATAAAACATCATTTCAAATTATCGTAAGCGACAACAAAACAGAGTTTAAAACAAGATTTACTCCTCCACTTCTATTAGAAAAAGATAAAGAATATGAAATAGCATTGGTTAATCTTGAAACTTATTATTCATTTCCTAATATTGATGCAAACAATAACATTTTTGTTTATTCACCAGACAATGGTACAACATGGGAAAAAATAAAAATACCTGAAGGAAGTTATGATTTAGTTGATATTAATGATGTAATTCAACAAGAAATGAGAAAAAAAGGTCATTATGATGCAGTTAATGAAGAATATTATATTAACATCTCAGCAAATACTAATACTTTAAAGTCTGTTCTTTTTTTAGAAAATGGTTATCAAGTAGATTTTAACCAACAGAATTCTATTGCAAAAGTATTAGGATTCACTCGTGCTAAATATACACAAGGATTTCATGAATCTGAAAATGTAGTAAATATTCTTAGTATTAATAGCTTACTTGTTAATATAGATTTAATTTCAGGTAGTTATGTTAATGGTTCACAAAGAAATACAATTTATAGTTTTTTTCCTAATGTATCACCAGGATATAAAATAATAGAAAATCCTGTTAATCTAGTTTACCTTCCATTAACATTAAATGAAATACATAATCTTAATGTATCAATTACAGACCAAGATGGAACATTACTTAATCTAAGAGGTGAAAATTTAACAATCAGATTTCATATTAGAGAGTCAAGATAAATAAAAAAATATATTAATATAAAATGACAAACTATATTAACGCTAAAATAAATATATCAGACGGACAAAAGGAAAAAATTTTACATTCTTTTAAAAACAAAAGCCCAGCAAGTATTCGTTTAAAGCATGAAGATATACATGGTAAGGATGTAGTAGCATTAACCAAATCACAAGTAAATAAACTTACAAAGGCTTATAAAGCTGGTAAGGGAGCAACGTTTAGAATGTCAACAAAACAACTTAAACATAACATGAAAGTAGAAGGTGGTTTTCTTGGAATGTTGGCAGGATTAGCATCAGCAGCATTACCAGCATTAGCAAGGACTGTTTTACCTGCTTTGGGAGTTGGTGCACTATCTGGTTTAGCATCTTCAAGAGTTCAAAAAGCAATGGGTAATGGATTGTATCTTAAAAAAGGTGGTTGCGTCTGTCAAGTAGAAACTGATGGTGAAGGTTTATTTCTTGGTCCAGCTAAAGGTAAAGGATTGAGTTCCGTTGGTGATGGATTGTATTTAAAACAAGGTGGAAAAATTTATGATGGAAAAGGTCTTCTTTTAGGACCTAATAGTCCATTTGCTAATATTCCTATATTAGGAGCAATATTATAAATTTAAAATATGAATGTACATAAATTTGGAAATGGAAAACATAAAATAGTTCAACCAAAAACTATTTTTTGGAAACCTGTAGAAGTTAAGTATCCTGCTAAAAAAGTTAATCCTGTTTCATGGGATATTTTTACCCAACAACCGTTAGTATTAGAAGGAGGACAAACAATGACGATAGCCCTAGGTATGGGTTTTAATATGAGTAAAGGTTTTGTTTTAGTTTCTCTATCTTATAATCTAAAACTTAATCAAATATCTATAACAAATGAAGTTTCATTAGAAGAAGTGGATGATATGGTTGCAACAATTACAAACAACTCAGATAAGTTAAAAAAAATACAAGAAAACACCTTTTTGTGTCGTCTTTATTATTCTATTTAAAAAATAAGATATAATTAATAAAATGGAACTAAAAGAAAAGTTTTATCCAGATTTACCAGAAGCACGAAATATACCAAATGCGCCATCATTACAACCAATACTAACAACAGGAGACAATGGTCAATCCTTTAGACTGCAAAAGATATCAGAAATTCAGACTTTTCTGGAAAATGAAGTTAAGGTTAGAGAGCAGCTAAGTAAAAAATACATGAAGATTAGTAAAACAGTAGATAATGTTGAAGCTGGACTAACTGTCATAGCATTAGGTGCAGGGGCAGGCGGAATTGCTTTACTATCAACTGTGGTAGCGATACCTGCAACGATAGCCCTTGAAGGTTGTGCTTTAGCTGTTGGGTTAGTAGCAATAGTAGGCAAGTTTTTGGTTAGAAGAACCAGAACAAAATCTGAAAAACATCTTCAGATTAAAATTTTAGCAGATTCAAAGTTAAATACACTACTTACACATATATCAAAAGCAATAACAGACAACAAAATAGATCATTCAGAATTTACTTTAATTATGGAAGAATTGGAGAAATACAAACAGATGAAGGAAGAAATTAGAAGTAAGTCGAAGAAAAAAAGCAAGCTAGAGGAGTCGGAGAGTTTAATAGAGAAGGGGAGAGTAGAAGCACGGGAGGAATTCAGGAGACTTGTAGAAAGACACAATGGAAGCCATTCAAATTAAAAATAAAACCGCCTAAGTTTAAGTGTTCTTGTGCATGTGAAATAGGTAATAGTGATTAAATTAAAATAAGATTTTTTTACTTAAAAAATGTCATTTTTGAAGATTAAAGACCCTGTAAAAAGGGAACAAACAGTAAAAGAATATCTTGCTACAATGAAAAGAATTCGTGATAATCAGCTTACAGAGAGAACCGGGGATATCGAATTACAAACAGATCTTTCAAAGTTTTTTAGACCTATTACAGAAACACAAAAAGCTACAACAAAGGAGATTACAGAAGGACTTAAACCTATTAAAGAGGGGATAGAACAATTGCCTAAAGAGTTTCCTCAACAATTAAAACCTGAAGAGGATTATGAAGGGCTTACAAAATTAGATAAAATATATAATAAAATGTTAAGTTTTAATAAAGGAAAAATGGATGAAACATTTGGTATTGAAAAAATTGGTAATTATTATTATATGGGTGATAAAATGGTTGATTACGATGGTGATTATATTATTATTGATGGTAAGAAATACTCATCAACAGATGGATTATGGAAACTTATTACATCTAAAAATCCCCCTTCTAGAGAAGAGTATAGTGTAAATGATGAAGTTATGTATGATGAAATATTAAAGATTACCAATGTTATGTACCGTGGTAATAACCCAAACAACCCCCACCCAAAAAGCAACAGGGGGGAGAAATGGAAGAAACTGATTGAACCTCTTTGGAGAAGTGTTAAAAAAGAAGGTAAAGGAATTACTATTATCCCATCTGACCCTAACGCTCTATTAGAAAGATTAGACCTCTTAATGGCAAGTAAAGGAGCCGGTCATACAGGTGTAAGAAATGAGCTTGTAAGTATTTGCGATGAATTGAAAAGACAGCGTATATTAGATACAAAAACTTATAAAAAATTAATGTCTATACTATAAAAATGATTACATCACAAAAGAGAGGATTTAAAAGAAATTATGCTTATGGAGGAGCAGGAATATTTGATACTTTAACTAATTTTCTTACAAGACTATTTACGAGTCAAGCAGCTAAACAAATTGCATCTTCAGCAGTTGATGTTGGTAAGAGTGTAGCTAAGGAAGGGGCAAAGAAAGCGTTAGAGGTTGGAAAAACAGCAGCAATTGACGCAGGTAAAAAGTTAGTTCAAAAGGCTTTAACACCAAAATCTAAAAAGATTATAGAAAAATATACTCAAAAGCCTACTGCAACAACACAACCTGTAATGCAAAATGTTAATACCTTAATAGATGGTAGTGCAATTGCTATTCAAGATTTAGTTAAGAAGTTAAATAGTAAGGGTTCCGGAGTTAAAGTATTATGAAATTTAAGTTAAGTAAAAATAAACATTAAATAAATTACTAATCTAAAATTTAATTTATCAACTTATGAAAAATACAACACCAAAAAGGTTAGCATCCTTTACGCAAACCTAAAACTTGATGATGAATGTGAAGTATTAGATTGCAGTGATACAAATTATGATTATAAAAAGGCTGCTTTAAAATTATCGCCTGAAAAAGCTGATATCATTAAGGAATTTGAAGAAGATGTAAATCAATATTTAGAAAAAAATGGTATTCCTAAAGTAAAAATTCTTTATGGAAGTAAGATATATCCTAAGATGAGAAAAAACTCAACAGTAGAAAAACTTAAAAATATTAAACTTAAGGGGGTGTATGTAAATGATGAAAACAAGTCTTTCCATCAACTATGGATTGAATAATATAAACAATTATAATTTGACTTAAAATTATAATTGCATATAATAAAAATGGATATTTTAAATATTAAAGCACCGATTTTAAAAGATGATAGTATTAATGAATATGAGTATTATGAATATCTACCTATAACAGGAACCAATCTAAACAACCCTGGAGGAAATATAAGGATTGATATTGAAACTCAAGATATTTTTTATCATCCTTCCGAGTCTTATTTACAAATTATAGGTGGATTACAAAAAGCTGATGGATTCGCTTATAATTCAGATGCCGATCGTGATTGGGTAGCCTTAATAAACAAATGGTTTAATGTATTTGTTTAAAAATATTAGATATCAACTTAGCGGACAAGAGATAGAAAGCATTAATTACCCTGGTCAAACTACCACAATGCTAGGTCTGTTAAAATACCCTGATGACTTTTCTAAATCCCAAGGGTTAAACCAGCTGTGGTATAAAGATACCAGTGCAGCTGCTAATATGAATAACAACGTAGGATTTAAAGTTAGAAGAGATTATATTTTAGGCGCAGGTGATGCAAATATAGCTATAGCAAATAAAGGAGTATTTAGTTTTAGGATACCATTGAAACATATATTTGGTTTTTGTGAAGATTATAACAAAGTTTTATATGGTATGAAACAAACACTAACCTTAACAAGAAACAATGATAATGATGCCATTTATAGACCTGCTACTATAGCAGCTGCAGGTGGTAATCCTGCTATGAATGAACCCGGCTTAGTTATATTACATAAGTTATCTTGGTTTATGCCTCATGTAGAACCAGAAGACGGTAATAAGTTGGAACTTTATAAATTTATCGAGAAGAAAGAAAAATTTCCAGTCGGGTATAGAATGATACAAAGCGACTCTATTGCGGTCCCACAGGCAGCAACAGGTTTTACTTGGAGGCTATCGGCTAAATCATCTCCTGAAGTGCCTCGTTTCTTAATTGTTGGTTTTCAAACTGGAAAAAGTGATGACCAAGAACAAAACCCTGCTATATTTGATAACTTAAATGTTAAAAATATTTATGTAATGTTAGGTTCAAAAAAATACCCTGCTTATGATTATGATATAGATTTTACTGCTAATCAATTTAGTAGAATATATAGTGAAGCTGCTTTGTTTAGAAAAAAGTTTTTTAACATGGATGAATTGGTATCAAACCCTAATATTACTCCTTCAGATTATAAAACTCTCTTTCCTTTGTATGTGTTTGATTTATCTAAACAAAGTGAAAGGTTAAAGTATTCTGTAACTGATATTCATATTAAAACAACATTTACTGCAAATCCACCTGCTAATACTGAAGCATTTGCTGTTTTACTTAGTGATAGGTTAATTAACTTCCAGAGTGATGGAAACAAGATGAGTGTAGTATATTAAGTAAATTTTTACTTAAATAAAATATGAAAAAGGTTGCTGATTTTAAAAAAATATTAACAGATAACAATATTAAGTGGTACTCCTATTGGAATAAGAAAAAGTATATTGATGTGTTAAAGGAGCATGGACTATATCCTGAAGAGGAAGAAAAAAAATTTTTTTAAAAAAATTCCTAATTATGATAGATTAAAGGATATTGCTAAAAACCCAAAGAGGGTTATCTTAAAGGATGTAGAAACTGAAGAGGTGAAAGAGTTTCCATAAATTTACAAGGCTAGTAAGTTTATTGACCGATGCCCACAAACGATTGAAAATTGGAATGGCAGAGTATGGAATGGTAAATATAAAATTGATATTCAATAATTTTATTATTTATGGAAAAAATAATAAAATTTGACTTAAGGAGATTTTATTTATTTAAAAATTATAACGATGAGTTCTTTTTCACGAAGATTTATCAATAGACTGACAGATGCTAGTCGATCAATTGCATCTAATTTATATAGTGGTGCTCAAAGGGCTGTCTCAGCAGCAATTCCTCAGAGTGTTAGAAGAAGAGTGTCTAATTTTACTAATTGGATGTCTGGTAATGTTCCAGAAGAGCAGATTCCACAAGTTATAAACGAAGTTTTAGAAAATGTAGAAGAAGACTTACCGAGAAGAGAAATGCCAAACACCGTATTAAGGCAAGAAGCGTCTGCATTAAGAGAATTTGCAACACAGCATGTTATAGATGGAGTGGGGGGGATGGGGAGCAAATGATTTTTTAGAAGTATGTAAAGAAAGCATAACTAATTTTTTAAGAAACCATAGAAATATAAAGGTAAAGCTAGAACTAGTATGTTTATTTTCAAGGGAAAAATCTAATGGTGTTATTGAATATAAAGAAGTTAAACTTTCTTCAAGTCATGAAATTATATCAAGGGAACGTGATGTAAATGAAACTTATGATGATATGGTAGAACGAATTATGAGAAATTTCGAAACTTTTTTAATACAAGGAACTGGTTGGAGATTTGAGGGGGTTATAGACTTAAAATTACATGTTGTAGAAAATAGACAATCATGGGAGGGGCTCGCAGGTTCATGGATGCCTTTACCAGCAGGATTAAAAAGAGCAAATAACAAAAATGGGCTTGTTAATATCAAAAATGAAGATGATCATAACTGTTTTTTATATTGTGTTATGAGAGCAGTTTATCCAAAAAAAGAACATCTAGAAAGAGTTGATAAAAAATTAAAAGAACAAATCCAAGAATTAAATATGAAAGGAATAGAATGTCCTGTTAAATTGTGTGATATTAATAAATTTGAAAATCAAAATCCGGATTTTTCTATTGTTGTTATAGGTTATGATGAGAAAGATGGGTTATATCCTCTTAGAAGGCAAAGAAAAGAAACTTTTGATAGAAAACATTTAGTGATTCTTTTGTTAATAAAAGATGAAGATGAAAATAGTCATTATGTTTGGGTAAAAAATCCAAGTGCGCTATTAGCATCAAAAATATCCAAAGATGGACATAAACTTTCTTTTTGTTGGAGCTGTTTAGGCCATTTTACGAGTGAAAGAGTTTTAGAAGATCACAGAGTGTTTTGCTATGAAGAAGATGCTGTAAGAATTAAAATGCCAACAAAAAGCCAGTGTACAGTAATGTTTAAAAACTGGGTTAAAACACAATGGCATCCTTTTGTTGTTTATGGCGATTTTGAAACGATGCTTGTACCAATACAACATGCAAAACCAGATCCAAGTAAAAGTACAACAACAAAAATTCATATGCATGTCCCAACAGGCTATGCTTTCTTTTTAAAAAGTTTTGATGAAAATGTTTTTAAGTCTAGATTGTTGCTATATCGAGGGGAAAAAGCAGAGAAAAAGTTTGTGGAAGAAATAGAAAGTCTAACCAAAGAGATTTTTAAATTGCCAAAAAAAGATATGATACTTACCGCAGAGGATGTAGAAGATTTTAATAAGGCAGATACTTGTTATCTTTGTAATATAAAGTTTGGGGAGGAAGAAGAAAGTGATGAAGAAGAGGAAAGTGATGAAGAAGATGGAGTGGAAGAAGAGGAAGAAAAAGAAAAGAAAAAGAAAAAAGATGAAGATAGATGGAAAAAAGTAAGAGACCACTGTCATTTTAGTGGTAGATATAGGGGAGCCGCACATAATAAATGTAATCTTAACTTTCGTAAACCAAACTTTCTTCCTGTTTTCTTTCATAATTTGTCTGGATATGATACTCATTTGTTTGTTAAAAATCTTGGTGTTAGTGAGGGGGAAATTAATGTAATTCCAAATAATGAGGAAAAATATATAAGCTTTACAAAAAAGACTTTAGTAGACCAGTATAAAAGTAAAGATATTTATAAAGATATTAGGTTTTTAGATAGTTTTAAATTTATGGGTAGTAGTTTAGCAAAATTAACAGAAAATTTAAAAGATTATCAATTCAAAAACTTAAAAAGTGAATTTCCAAAAGAAGAAGAGTTTAAACTTCTTCGTAGAAAGGGTGTTTATCCATATGAATATATTGATTCATTAGAAAGGCTTAATGAAACACAATTACCACCTATAGAAGCATTTTATTCAAAACTTGCTGGGGAAGGAATTACAGAAGAAGATTATAAACATGCAAAAAAGGTATGGAAAACATTTAAAATTAAAACTCTTGGTGAATATCATGATTTATATTTAAAAACGGATGTTCTTCTTTTAGCTGATGTGTTTGAAAGTTTTAGAGAAGTTTGTTTTAACGTTTATAAATTAGACCCTGCTTGGTATTTTACTGCACCTGGTTTAGCTTGGGATGCTGCATTAAAGTTAACTGGTGTTAAGTTAAAACTGATTAGAGATAAAAATAAAATCCAATTTATTGAAAGGGGGATCAGGGGTGGAATTTCGATGATTGTTAAAAGGCATATAAAAGCAAATAATAAATATTTAGGTAAAAAGTATAATCCACAAAAACCTTCAGTATTTTGTAAATATTTAGATGCTAATAACTTGTATGGTTGGGCAATGAGTCAAAAGCTTCCAATTGGCGGATTTAAATGGATGACGGAAAAGGAATTAAACAACTGGGAACGTCACCCCTGTTTTTTAGAAGTTGATTTAGATGTTCCTAAAGAACTGCATGATTATTTTTATGAGCTTCCTCTTGCTGCAGAGAGAAAAAAAGTAAATAAAGTTGAAAAGCTAGTACCAAATTTACATGATAAAAAGAAATATATTATACATTATAAAAGTTTAAAACAGTGTTTAAGTCTTGGTTTAAAATTGAAGAAGATACATAGAGGGATTAAGTTTAAAGAGAGTGATTGGTTAAAACAATACATAGATTTAAACACACAACTAAGAACAAAAGCAAAAAATGATTTTGAAAAGGATTTTTATAAGTTAATGAATAATTCAGTATTTGGTAAAACTATGGAGAATATAAGAAAAAGGGTAAATGTTAAGCTTGTCAGAAGTAGGAAAACAGCAAGGAAATTTGTAAACAAACCAAACTTTAAGCATTTAGAAATATTTAATGAAAATTTGATAAGCATTCATATGGGAAAAACACAAATAAAATTTGACAAACCTATTTATTTAGGGTTTTCTATTCTTGAGTTAAGTAAAACTTTGATGTATGATTTTCACTATAACTATATTAAAGCGAAATATGGAGATAGAGCAACTTTAGGACTTACTGATACGGATAGTTTATTGTATGAAATTAAAACAGAAGATTTTTATAAAGATATTTCAGATGATGTTAAAGAAAAGTTTGATACAAGCGACTATCCAAAAGAGGGGCATCCTTCGGGCATTCCAGTTGGTATAAATAAAAAGGTGATTGGCATGTTTAAGGATGAAACAAATGGGGATGAAATAGAAGAATGTGTTGGTTTATAACCAAAAATGTACAGTATTAAAATGGATGATGGGGGAGAAAATAGAAAATGTAAGGGGATTAAGAAAAATATAATTAAGAAAACTATAACACATCAGGATTATCTGAATTGTTTAGAAAAAGATGATATTCAACATAGAACAATGACAAATATAAGAAGTTATAAGCATCAAATTTATACAGAAGAAATTAATAAAATAGCATTAAGTGCAAATGATGATAAAAGGTTTATTTTACCTGATGGAATTCATACACTTGCTTGGGGGCATCATAGGATAGAGGAATACAAAAAATAAATTTTCATTTGTGATAAAACAAATAAAAATTACAAATTTTTAATTTCACCACATGTTATACATTCTTTGACACTGTTTTTATAATTAGAGCCTGTTAGATAATTTATTATTTTATAAAATAAACCTTCTTTGTGTATAATTTTAAATATGCCATAGCAGTCATTTTCATGATGAAGGAGGTTGTAGCATTCTTTAAAAAGACCATATTTTTTATTTTCAAAAATTGTATATTCTCTCCAATTTGTGAATTCTTGCATTTTTTTACATAGCTCACTTCTTTTTTCATTATAATCTGATATTAAGTTATTAATGATGACTACTTCTTCATTTATTTTTTCAATTGTCTCTAAATCTTCTTTTGTTAAAGTATCTCTATATTTTTCTTTAGTGTTAAGTAAAAGAACATGATTCTTTAATTTTTGTAAAAGTTTAATATAAGTTTCTTTTCCATATTGTATTTTTTTCTTTGTATTATAGTTTATTCCGTTTTTTAATTTTTCATATTTTTCTTTTAAAGTAATAGCTTTTTCTAAATCATAATATAAATTAAAATCATCAACACTACTTTTTATGCGTGATAATGAATATGGTATAAAATTTCTTGGATAAAATGAAACTGGATATTTTATTGGAGGTAGATACCTTTTTATTTTATCTTCCATTATTATTTTTTAATAAATAAATTTTTTTAATTTATTTATTCATCTTCTTTTTCGTTGTCGCTTTCATCATCAGACCCTAATCCTCCTACACAAAAGGTTGAAGTTTCTTTTTCTACTCTAGGAGGTTTAACATTTTTTTTATTTATAATAACCGATGAAAGACTGGTTCGTACTTTAACTCTTGATGAGCTAATAAAAATATCTTCTATATTAAGAAAAGATACAACTTTGCATGGTTCTTCAGTAAAAGAAAGAGGATTTATTTTTACTAATCCATATTCATTTATATCTTCTTTTTTATCATCTGGTTTAGGTTTTCTGTAAAAATCAGTAATGATATTAACACTTTTTAACTTATTATTATTGTATTGTTTAGTGTGTTTCATTTTTGGAAAAAACATAGGGCATGTATCACAATTTAAAAAAATTTCTAAATCATTAAAGCTTGTTTTTTCTTTTAAAACTTTAGTGATACTGTCTATTGTTTCTTTAAACAATGTTTCTTTTGGTTGTGGATCTTCCTGATTAAAAAAACACAACAAGCTCATAAAATACTCGGTTGTTTTTGATTTAGGTTCATAGGCTTTAAGTCCATATGAAAACAGTGAAGGCGTACGAATACAAAGGCCGTTGGTGGCTCCATTTGGATACTCATATTTAACCTTTACTGTTTTAAACTTGTATTTTTTGTTTATTTCAGGTTCACCAAGACTTAGTTTTTTAATATCTAAGTCTTCTGGTTTTACAAAATTAACTATTTCATCTGTATCTCTTTGTATGTTTTCCATACTTATAGTTATGCTGCAATTTATTATCTTAAAATCAAAAATTTGAAATTTGCATCGAAGCATAGATGCTTTGATCGAAGGTGTTAACAAAAATTTTAGAAATTTTTTTTTATTTATTTATTTATTTTTTTTATTTTTAGCGGCCGGATGCAATTGAGGCATTATCGAGTTCGATCGGCTTTGATTGAAGCTTGATAGAATGTAGCGACTGAAAATTTAAAAAATTTATTTTTTTTATTTTTTTTTTTATTTTTTTTTTTTTCATTTTTTTTATTTTTTTATTTTTTTTATTTTTATTTTTTTTTTTATTTTTTTTTTTTTTTTATTTTTTTTTTTTTTTATTTTTTTTTAAGAAAATTTTAAGCCATCCACTAACTCATAAGTTGACAAGCTGTGTTAATGCGTTAGCTGATGCAATGATGTAATGATATGATGATGCGATGATGAAAAATTTATTTATTTTTTTAGAAATTTTTTTTTTTTTTAGAAACCTTTTTTAGAGGACATTTAGTATGAGACGGTTGTAATCTACTTTTGTCCGCTAATTGGTAAAATACCTACTACTGTCATAGTTTGCTACGGTGTAAATACAGGCCATAGGGTAAAGATGAGCGGCATTAACGCCTCCATAAAATTAGTATCAAAATGTGCTTGCAAATTGGCCAGCAGTGTTCCTCCGAATATATATGTACACATTTGACCAATCAGAAATTACCACCTATTCAGTCAATATCATTATATCAAGAAGTAGTTCAAAAGCCAGCGAGACCATAGCTATGATACGTCATCAAAAAGCATCAAATAAGCCATCCGGAGAGCCTTCCCCCCCCCCCCCCCCAGCTTTACATCTCCGTACTCGAATAAAGAATCTGGCATGGCCTTCACAGCTGACCAATGAATTATTAATTAAATGTTTTTGATTGCTCTTTGTGGATGTTTTGTAAATGGTACGGCATTCAGCTCACTCCTGCTCTTATACGGTATAAAGCTTCAATACTGTACCATCAAAACAGTTCACAAAAAATGTAAAGCGCAGTACCACTCTTGGTACTTTTTGTTGCAATTTTAATCTCGGCCAGAATGAAATTCAGTATCTTGGTTCTACAGCTACAGCTTACCAGTCATGTTTCTTTTGGATTTGATCTTAGAACGCCTTTTGTGGACAGTGTGCATCAAGATCAGACTGTACAGAACGTGCAGTCAGATCTTGGATGTACATTATCCAATACGGTGAGATATCTACTTCGAAAGTATCTTTGCAAACGCAATATTTGTTCTTGTAGTATTGGCTGGATATTTTCTTTTTTTTTCAGCAGTAACGGCCAACCTGTGTTGGTTTTAGTCGATGTTGTGGGTAGGGCATTCAGATCACTTCGATGCCGGTTGATCACAAAGTATAGCGATACTAAAGCATTGAATTAAATATTCATAGTCTCAATAATTACCTATAAATATGAAATGGCTAAAAGAGAATCACATATGAATTGAAAGCGTCAGGGGAGAAAATCTACGCCAAGAAATAAATAAAATTGCCATCGACAAAGACATCGACGAGTTTTGCATAATAGGATTATCTCCTTCTGGAGGTGGCAGCTCTATTTTGATGCTCACTGAAAACATCGTGAATTATGAAGAAATTTTTGTTTGAGTATTAGGCAATTTCTCCATTTCTGAAATGTTCTCTCACGGACGAAGGCACTTAACATGGTGTATATATATTCCTTTTTTTAAACGCTTTACCATACCATAAAATTCTAGACTTTTTCAATCTGAAAGTATTCGGAGACGCTGAATTGGATGCGGCTCAGATGATAGACTTTGTCTTAGGAAGGGTAGATAGTATTGTGGGAAAAGAAGAAAATGCTGGTGACCAGCATTTTCTTCTTTTCCCACAATGTTTTCAGAACGGCTTTCTGTCTCAGGGTCGTTAAAACGTGGTTATTTGGTAAAGGGCTTTTCACTTTTCTGATGTTTTTATTTTGGAACAATCCAAAACAATTACAAGGCGGTTAATAGGCTTAATATCGAAGGTATTTATCGCCTAAAATATCGCCACCTTTATGATTTTTATGAATATTTTAAACGTCGTTGTCGTCAGAAAGCAGTAATTGAAGTTCCAGCGAAATCCCTGGTGCGCAGTAATTTCTTTTTCTTGCAGTTATAAAGAATTCATAGATTGTGATTTTGAGTTCCCTTATGGATGCCACGAAAAAGATATTAAAACTATTTAATTCTACCCAAGTGTCGCATTAAAAAGTTGATCTCAATTTGCGGTAAAAAAAATAACACCCTTCGTGCGCTGGTTACATAGTAACAGAACACCATTTCAGTTAAAGAGTAGAAATAAAAGACATCAATAATTCAAGTTTGCTTTTACTAGAAAATCGCGCAAAGTACCCGTCATCTATTAATAGAAGGCAATTTCCATGCAATCTGATCTTGATCCATATACACTGGCCTCACAACCACATGACTCTGTGTCTAGCAGACATAGAATTATGTTACAACAGCTCATCCGTCCATTTCATACTGAAGTTTCGCTAAGATCCGATGGTCTTTTTAACTCTGTATGCTAGTTAACTATTTACCAGACGACAAAATTTTAGCCTTGTCCAAATTGAAAGCATTTGCAGACGACAATTTCAATGTGGCTCAAATGGTGCATTCTTTCTTTGATAGGGTAAAAAACATTGTCGGAAAAGGAGAAAATGCTGGTAACCAGCATTTTCTCCTTTTAACACAGTGTTTTCAAAAGGCTTCTTTCCCAGGGTCGTCAAAAGACGGCATCGTGTGGTAAAGGGTTAACAGAGCTTCAGCGTTTCCTTGTTTTCAATGGATCTAGTTCAAGATGAATCCAAATATCTCCTTTGCTGCGCAAATGCGCTGAACTCGGATCAGACACAGCTTTTTTTGGATGTCTGATCTAGGTCGTCAGTGCTTGCCCTTGCCTAATAGTGAAGACATTAGACACAAAAGGCTGAATACGCCATTATTAGCGTATTATCTTAATGGCACATATATTTATCAGGGCGTCAGACTTTTTTCTGTATTTACCACTAGAGCAGCATTCTTTCGACGCCACCAGCGACCACTGGCAAAAAATTACAAGCAATGTTTCGGGGTAAGAAATGAGTAACTTGTACTAGATTTGAACCCACAATTCCGTTCCTTGAAGCCCGTGCGGAATCGATCGAGCCACTGAATCGGTGTTCAGCAACCTATTTAAAGAACATTCTCTGTCTAATTCTAAAGATTTTTTTAAAAATTTGTAAATAACACAAGTTCTGATTGGCTAAACCCAAATGGTTTAGCCAATCAGAAGTTTCGTTACTTTCGAAATCTAGAATTAGAGTTAAAATGAAATAAGAACAGTTGGTGATTACAGACCCTGGTCTCGGCTGAAAGGGGGTAAGTGACAATGACATCTTTTGTCATTAAAGCATAGAACTTTGCACTGCTTCTCAGTGGTGACTTTAATTGCCTTAAATTTTTTTAGTGGACGCGAAAATTTTTCTTGGAATGACCCAACCGAGGCAGAAGTAATTCTCTCGAAAGGTAACTTAGAAATCAAATCTTTTTTTTTTAAATCTTGTTTTACACGGTGCCATTTTGAAAGGTTTGAAAAGTATTTAAGTGTACGAGCGTTTCAAGACATACAACTCAAGATTCCTCTAGCCACAATAGGCCCACACATCGGTCTTCCTGCAAGTCTCTGGGTATACCTGCTTTTTCAGATAAGGCTCCATGGACATGTAAGCTTACATGAATGTCTATAGATATGTTGAAACTTTGATTAATATAGGTTGAAATCAGCCCCTTACCAAAATAATCTCGATTTTTTACAATCAAGAGAAAGAAGGTTTTTGAAAACATTGTTGAAAAAGGAGAAAATGCTGGTAACCGGCATTTTCTCCTTTTCTCACAATGTTTTCTATCCCGTGTTAAATGAGACGTAAAACAACCGTATCTTTCCAAATAACATTGGGCTATGGACCTAACCCGGGCAATAATAGCCGACAAAAAACTTGAAAATTATGCGTGTTTCATCCTTGAAGTTAAAATGTCCGCGTATGATGTAATAAGGCCTCTAATAAGGTGTCTTCACACGGTTCGAATAAGGAAAGATATTTAGAAAAATGTCAGTTTGTTTTTGGAGATTGGTATCGCACTAGAAATGATCTATACAGCGTCTGGAGGTAAAAGCTTTCGGTACATAAATACGTTTATATCGCACATATCATTGCCTATTAAATTGGCTGTTTATGAACCTAGTATAGAGTATGAAATATATGAGCCATGCTCTGTGAAAAGGGGGCTCAATGCATCTGCAAAAAGTATAGGTCCAGGTCGGCTTGCGCAGGTCCACGCAAGGGTTAATTTTCTGCTTGTCAAAGTACCAGTGTACCTCATGATTCAGAAGGTTGTTACACGAAACGGATTTTATGTATCCATAATGCTGTGATGACTTGCTTGGTATGGCGCATCACGGAGATGCGTTAAGCCCCCTTTTTACAGAGCATGGCTCAATTATCGAAGATTAAAATAGGATTTGATGTAAAACGTGACCGAAGTATTTATATTTGTCTGTAGGATATACCTTTATTTCCAGCCTCCTGTATTAATTCTATACAAGACGACAAAATTTTTGACAGATCCAAACTGAAAATATTTGCATACGACAAATTACATTTGGCTGAATTATTGACTTTGTCTATGAAAGGGGAGAGTCAATTTTGGAAAAGGAAAAAATGTCGCATGCTCTCCTTTCCAAAACTGCTTTCAAAAGTCTTATTCTCAGTGCCATAAATCAAGGGTCGGTTTGGTAAAGTATTAACTAACAATCATAATCGTTCACGAACTTTCGTATTTGAATTTTGAAATTCTTGGATGTCGCATTTTTGTGTGTGTGTGTGTAGACATTTATACTTGAACTGACCTAACAGATATTTTGCCAAAAAACATGCATGTTGGCACACTCATACTTGAATTTTCTTTTTTAAAAAAGAACCATTTACTTCTTGATCACAGAGGTCATCTGTCATGTTACAGAAACTTTGGACAAAACAGTTTGACCCTTATCCTGCTAAATAAGTGAAATGAAATTTTCAAACCGGTAGTAGGTATAAACACCCGAATGATTCTATTTCAAAAGTTTTTAAAAATATATAGATATCTTTTTATCGGATAGTGTAGATCAAAGATCAGACTGCACGTTTTGTGCAGTCTGATCTTGATCTAAACTGTCCGCAAAAGGTCAGTGAGTCGCGCTTAGGGGCCTATGGGTTAACATTAAGTAACCAAAGCTTTTAGCTCTGCGACAACATCCGACTTGAGCAGTTCAAAGGGGACTTTTACATTCATCCAAACATCACATTCTGTTATGTTTGGAAAGTAACATAACCGAGTGCGAAATTTTAGTTGTAATAAAGTGAAGTCGTACATATACATAGGTAAATATCTCCTCATCTGAACGAAAAATCGTCTGATACATAAATTTAGAGAAATTGTCGATATAACGATAACTTAAATCGAGTTGTCTCAATAAAGATCACTTTATTGCGAAAAACCTTGTAGTACATAGAAACAAAAAAGTGACCCTATTTTTTTACCAGTCTGTTCAACCGGTCCGAATTAAATTCTGTGGCAAAGACGGAAGATTCATTCAGAATTAAACGTTTATTACCAATATAGACCTATCAGGGGAGAAGAAAATAGGCAGAATGCAAATAAGTCATTTTTTCCTCTCTCTTTACCTCAAAGTATGATTGGCCTATTGTCAGCAAACCATTCATTGATTCGTTCATTGATTCGTTCGTTCATTCATTCATTCATTCATTCATTTTCCCCTAGATCACAGTCATACACCAATCGAAAGCTTTGGTAATTATTTACCGCAAAGAAAACATTAGATTCCCCTAGATCACAGTCATACACCAATCGAAAGCTTTGGTTGTTATTTACCGCAAGGAAAACATTAGATTGATCCACAATATTGCATCTGATGTTTTTCCTATCAGTAAATGGTACAAAAAAATAAGCCTAAACATGACCAGCTTAGTTAAGTTTATGAGTTATATTAATTCCTCTTTGCTTTTAAAAATATATGTTTAAAGATATTCTAACATTAACGCGGACAATATCGGCGTGTTTAACTTTGAGTCGAGATTGAGAATATCAATGATGGAGCTTTTATTACGATTATGAGATTATTACACGCCACCGTGCAGGTGAATACAAAGTGTATCTGTGGCAAGCAATTGCACATAAAATGATGTGCATTCACTTGAAACTTCATATGATAATCATTATCATAAACGTCATCACAAAATGATACTTAAAGATACACATTTGATAATGTATAAATAATTATCATACACGCGCCTTCATTGGACAGCTTTTGGAAAGCTTTTGTAATTAAAGAGCTCCTTTTGCTCTCCATCAGGTTTCCAGATCATCTACAGTTTTTTTTCCCGTTTGTTTTTTTTTTGTGTGTGTGTGTCTCCTTTGTACTTTGTGTTACATGCACTAATTTTCGGTGTGTTTGAAAACAACAATGCATACGTTTAACAGTCCTGGTGAATTAGGCTTCTGAAAACATTGAGGGAAAAGGAGACATTGCTGGTTAGGTACCCACATTTTCTCCTTTTCCCACAATATTGTCTACTATTTCAAAGAAAATTTAACAGTTGAGCTACATTTGATTTGTCGTCTACAAATGTTTTCAATCTGGATCCGTCTAATTTTTGTAAACTTGTGTAGAGTTTAACCTTCTGTCACATAATCCAGATTTTCAACGACCCTGTCAAAGACAAATTTTATCACTTGAGCCATGTTTAAAATGTCGTTTGCAAATGCTTTAAATTTGGACAAGTGTACATTTCTGCCTTTTGGCAGAGAGTTTAAGACAAGAAAGTCTTGGCTTTTCCAACCACCTGGACTACAATTGACCTCTGCAATTTTTTCAGGAAGTATTTCATCTTTTTAAACGCCGAACTCGCATGGAACAACAAAAACACTCTAACAAGCTTATAAATGTAACAAAAATTTATTTTTTGTTTAAAATCATTGGACAGTCATTCCAGACGTTCAAGAAAGGGATTCACATTTAATATCATATAAAATATAACAAAACTATGCTACAACTCCGATGCTGATGTCATAATGTGCTCCCACACTCTTATTGTATGTGGTTATACCATGATCCATATATAATAATCACCAAAACTGTATTTTTTAACCCTTTAACAAACAATCCCGTGGGGACTTTTTATTTTCTTTTGAAAACACAGTGGGAAAAGGTGAAAATGCTGGTGACCAGCATTTTCTCCTTTTCCCCACAATGTTTTTACCATCTCAAAGACAAATCCCGTCATTGGAGACGCGTGTACGTAGTAGTGTATGTTGTTTGCAAATACTTTCAAACTGGATAAGTGTAAAATATTGTCGTCTGGTAAAGAGTTAAATGCAGACAAGGTTAACGCTTTATATTTTGCAGACGGATTTATTTTTAACTTGCAGCAGACAATCTTTGAAAATGTAGGGGCAAATAAAGAAACTGCTTGCAATGGGAAAACATTTCCTTTCACCATTGTTTTCACACTTATTTGTGAATTAAAGATTACCCCGATTCCACAAGGATGTTTTTCAGTCGTTCAGTGGAGATTAGTTTCGAGAGGTACTGAGAAAAATTAAAATAAACTTTCCAAAATAAAATGATTGTTTTCTGAGTCAGGAAAAAAGGTTTGAACGATAATCTAAAATTTACAAAAACATGCCAAAAGAAACAAAACTCGGGTCTATGGGATCATATCTTAATATTGCCTCTGAAATTTCGAAAACATGTTTCGTTTCTGGAAACGTTCCAAGACTTCTGAAATATTATGCAAAAGAAGCCCATGAACTTTTTCATGCTACGCATTACAATATTTTGTAAGTTTTTTGGGATTTCCCATGCTTGAATCTTGTAAATTTTGTAATTTTCTGGCTATGTTACAGGCAACCGTAAGCTTCTAAACTCTCTCAGATTAAAGGTTTATGAATTATGAACACGAATCAGAGGTGGCCTATTTTCACTTCTTTAGCTTTCTTGAAAGTGTTACAGTTATTTAGCACATAACAATCCTTGTTTTAAGTGTAACACATTCATAACAAATTTTCTCACCTACACATGTTTGAGATATATAGCATCTGACATGAGTTGGCATTTGAGGTAAAAGTTTATCAAACGGGTCTAGCAAAAAATGTTATTAGGCGAGCTTTGGCGAGCTTAATAATATTTTTTGTACACGAGTTTACTAAAAACTTACTTGTAAAGCTAACAAGAGTCAGATTCTTTTTATCACATAAGATTTTACCAAAAAGCAGTTCATGATGAGTTAAAACATCGGCCTACATGTACATGTGTACTGAAATTTACAAGAAGCCTATTCGCTTCTTTCACAGGTAAACTACGGACGAAAGTTAGTTCCAAAGAAACTTGCATATAATGATTTTGTTTTGATCTAAAAAAGATAAAATTCGCAGCTTTGTCACGATTACCAATTCTGACAGTTAATTTCGCGAAGAAATCTGGGTCAGCAATGCCTTAGAAATGAGGCGTATGATTGTAGAGTGTTGACCAAATACGGCACTATTTGCATGTCTCAAACCTGTGTAAGTTAAGAAAATTCGTAAAGGCTGTATTACACTGAAAACAAGGGTGGTTATGGAATAAAAACATTATATGACACCAATTTTGACGTCATAAATACCACTTTTAGAGAAGTAGGTTGGATCTGAATCGTGCAAATTCTTATTTGTAAGATACAGTTATTTGATGAACAGAATCTGACATTTCTTGGCTTACGAGATAAAATTCAATCGAACTCGCCTATAAACATTTGTGTAGACTTGTTTGTTAAAAATTGATCACAAATTCAAACCTGTGTCAGATCCTAAATGTCTTATAATATGAAAATCATTATCATTTCATTCACATTCCATGAAGAAACGTAGAAGCATGTCTAGAAATTTAAATTATAGCAGCAAGCTGGAAAATCTACCACCACTGGAAAAATGTATGTCCTTTAACAAATCTTGCATCTTATCCATAAATTTCTTAAAAAAAAAAAGATAACACTTGCTGAATTGTTGCCTTCACCTCTGTAATGTAATAGGGTGTAACAAGCCACTGAAACATTAATCATCTGCATTAAATTAAAGCAAAAAACTGACCAATGCAAAAAAGTTTCCACGTCATTATAAAACACACAACTTTGATATGCTTGAAAACATAAAAAATATCGGGTTCGAGACATAAAAAGTCAAAATATTTGAACCATGCTCTGTGAAAAGGAGGCATACTGCATATGCAAAAAAAATATCGATTCAGGTCAGCCTGCACGGTTCCCGCAGGCTGACCTGGGGCGAAACTTTTTTGCTATCGGTCAATTTTCTGTTTATCAAAGGACCATAATACTGTGAAAACTAGCTTGGTACCATGCATTACGGAGATGAAGCTCTCCTTTTTGCTAGAACGTGGCTCATTTAAAATGAAACAAAGTACAATGAGATATACATAATCGTCCCTGAAGTGCAGATTTTAAGCAAAATCTTGTATCCTAAGCATTTACTCAACCTCTCACCTCTGTAAAGCATCGAAACACTTGTTTTACTCCACTTCAAATAGAAATTCAAACACGAAATAACAACACGTGGAAATGACACTGGCTTCACACGTTAGACAACGACATCCATTTTCATTTAGCTTCAGCATACTTGAGGTATGTTACTTGAGGTGTGTTGCAGACAAAAGTCATCAAAATCTCACGGCAAATATCATACAGTTTGATCATGGATCTACAAGGTTCGATATCTGCTGTAAGATATCTTGGCTAAAGTATGCCATGAGATTGTAATTGGTCAGTCAATTTAAGTGAATGTTGATCTTCACGCCCATTTCATTTGAGCAACGGTCTGGCAAAAGGGAGTTTTAATGAATCTCAGCGATGAATTTTACCAAGCAAGTCACCACATAATCATGGTTCCATTAAGTCCCTGTTCTCTAATAGCCGATTGAATTATGGGGTGGAATGATCCTTTGAACTGCGGAAATTGACCATTAGCAAAAAAGTATCAACCCAGGTCAGCCTCTGCGGACTGCGCAGACTGACCCGAGTCGATATCTTTAGCAGATGCATTGAATCCCATTTTCACAGAGCACGGATTATAAAGATAAATAAGACTAACTTTCAGTTATTGCCATTCCTGAAAAAAAAAAAAAAAAAATACAATTTAGAAATAGACTAGGAATGATATTTAGAATAGTTGGTATACGTGCTCCCCCAAACTGAGTTCTATGGTAGATAGTTCAATGAAAGAAATTCAGACATGCCAATTAAAGAGAGCTGCAGATTCCCATGAGAGTTACGCATCTGAAGGGATGTCAATCATTTTGGTTTGATAATGTTGTTCTCGTAATAATGTGACGATTTAACTTTCATCATGAACTTAAAGACAAAACACAGTTACTGAGAATTTCCTAGTATATATTCTTATCTTATGACTTAAAAGTTTATTAGTGGCAAATACCAAAGATAATAGGGAAGAAAGTAATTTAGCTTTGATTCTAGACAAGAAAATGATACCATCCACACGAATTTTTTGCTACCAGTCTCAAGCATGAATATATACACATATATCTATCTTTAATATATATATAAATCTTTATAATCATATATAGATCTATCGTATAGTACTATCAGATATTCTGTCAGCGAAACTATACAAATCAATATGTACAAAATGTTCTACTTATCTACAGATACATTCTACCATACACGTCACAATCAACTACTTCATCGCACGTGACACAACAACCTCGTACAGCTCAGGATTTCTTACCCTCATAAACATGCACACTTTAATCGCACAGCACACAGTTTCCGTAATAACTACAATAAAACATTGCCTCACAGGAAATGACGTAAACTGCCAATATAACTTCTGATGCACTACTAGTCTGGATTACTTGCCCCTAACACTACTTTTGAAGTGCGGCGGGATACCAGACTCATCACTACATGTTTTTAATGCCCAAAATTACAGCAATTCGTACATTTTTTGGCAGACAAAAGACGGAAAAATCTAAATGTGACGTTCAAAATCAAGGTAATTTTGCTAGGAATAACTCATGACATATAAGATAGTGTAGATCCAAGGAGCACTTGCTGAGTAATCTGATCTTTAATGTACCAAAATTCACCTTATTTTACCACGGGCATGCTTAAAGCTAGTTTCTATTTTTACTGCATAGATCTAGCTACTGCGTTTGTTTTCGATTTATTGTTTTATTTCTTTCACAATTTACAGTCTCTAATCAAACCCATCCATTGATCAATGCCCTTTACCACACAATGCCATGTTCAAACGACTCTGATTAAGAAGGCTTTTGAAAACATTGTGGGAAAAGGAGAAAATGCTGGTAATCAGCATTTTCTCCTTTTTCCACAATGTTTTCTCCTCTTTCCCAGATGATTTTCATCACTTGGTATTTCTTTATTTGTCTTCTGTCACTGCTTTCCATTTGGAGGAGTCTAAAATTCTGTCGCAAGGTAAAGGGCTAAAGTTGTTTGGTCACATTCTCATATGAAGCTAAAGAACACAAAGCGTGAGATTCTTTTCTACCCTATCATAAAGCACTCATGTAAATATATGAACAACAATCTGGGAAAAAAAAAGAAAACCATATTTTACATAAAATATCTGACGACTACGATTCAAACAGTTGGGTGAAATCAGTTTGTAAGCATAGAGAAAAAGTTGACGGCCATGTTTGGATATTTCCTCCATGCCATAAAATATTTTATAACTATATAAAATGGATTTATTATGAGCTTTCACTCTTTACCAGACAACAAAGTTGTAGACTCGTCCATATTGGCGGCATTTGCACACGACGTCTTCGGTTTGATTCAAATGATGGGATATTTCATTAATACGGTAAAAATATCGTGAAAAAAAAAAAAAAAAGCGGGGAAAATGCTAGTCATCAGCATTTTCTCCTTTTCTCACCATTGTTTCTAAAGCCGTCTTCTACAGGGTCGTAAAACAGGGATAACTTGGTAAAGGGTTAGTGATTTTTTTTCTAATTTTTTCAACAAAAATCTACGCTGTGGGTTCTCAGTCATAAAATATATCATCGGCACAATTTGTATGGATACCCTTAATATAAGTTTTGATTGGGATAATACCCAAAATTACTTTAGAATAAGAATATCCTGTCTGAGACACAATCCGAATGTCAAATAGAAAACAACGAATGATAGCCTACACTATGTTTTTGGCATCCTTCAAGATGAGAGAGTAAGTCTCTTTAAGTCATCCTATGAACCACGTTTAATTTGTCGTCTGCAGATTCTTTCACAGGGGCGCTTGGTTTTTGACAAGCGTCATCCCCTATAGCTTTGTCAAAATCAAAGTGCCTTTGCTAACACCACATTTCTGCATCCTCATGAGAAGGAAATACCGTTTGTAAGTTTGCGTTGGAGACTAGAAAAGCACATTTGAGTAATCGACATCTACAAACAATATTTAAGCGGTTTATTTATGTGATTTTTTTTTTTCCAGAATTTCCTCCGCCAACATATTTTGCATGTTGCACTTGAATATCCGGTCTATAAAAGCGAGTATTTAATCATATTTGAACTTTAAAACTATACACGGTACAGCCCACATAATAAATCTGTTTTCTCATCCTATGGGCAATAAAATGTGAAGTTTATCCACGAATACATTTTCATTTGTACACAACATCTTATCGTCTTGCAGAAAACCACTGTTGAAAACATCATAGCAAAGTAAGAAGTAGATCTAGCACATTACGAGCAATTTCTCCATCGTCCACCATGTTTTCACTAATATTCACGAAATAAATCCTATCGTTTTACCAAACGACAATATTTGAACTGATTCAGTTCCAAAGCAAATGTGCAGAAGATAAATGAAATTTTGCTCAAATGGTGGGATTTGTTCTTGAAAATGTAGAAAACATATTGGTAAAAGGAGAAAATTCTGGTTACCAGCATTTTCTCCTTTTCCCAATCTGTTTTCAAAAGCTTTCTTTCTCAAAGTCGTTAAACTCGGCACTGTGAGGTAGAGGGTTTTCTGTCTATTTTCCATATTTTTCAAAGATTTCCTAAAAGTCGTCTGCTGCATATCTGCTCTCGAGATAATGAATAAAGCCGTAACTCTTTCACTGTCAATGACGATTTGGGAAGCTTTAGCGGCTGGCGAAGATCAGAATGTGCAGTCTGATCTTGGATCTACACCATCCGCAACCTGATTCTAGACGTTGACCCAATTCATATTCATGAGCAGTGGATATTATCTTTTAGACCTTGAAAAAAAGGCGAATTTCTAGATTTGGTTGTGTAAGAGTTTGGAAAAAATAAAAAATGATATATACGCATTTAAACAAGTCTCGCATTCACTGACTTTCCATCGGATTCTGACGCACCATCAATCATTTTGCAGATGAAGTGACTATATATTTGACCCTGTTATACCGGCGAAAACTACTACAGCACTGTCATACACACATGCAAATCTAAAAGCGCAAAATCCGCGGCAGAAAATCGCAAATTTTAGCAGTAAGCTCTGAACTCTTAAGGCGTCTTTCACAGCGATGGTTGCCTTTGTGGTCATGTTTAGGCCAAGATCATGCTGAGCAAAACGTTCTGTGTAATCTTTAATCAAAACTTGCCGCTTTGCCCAGATTTTCTAGGAAAAAAATCTTACAACTAACTGCAATTATTTGGGTCTTATTTGAACATTATTCCAAGGCCGAAAATGACTTTTGGCTTTATTTAACCTTATGATGGTTAATGGGTACCATAAAGCTGAAAAGATGAAAATCTAATGATGTGATATTTATGAGGGTATTTTGTTATTGTAATTCTCGGAGAGCACAATGAAAGAGACATTTTTCAGTTTGGACAAAAAGGCCAAGGTATTCAATTTTATCTAAAAGGCTGATTGGGCAAGAAATGCAGTCTGCAAAAAGCCAGGGCTAGAGTTCCAAAGTTTAGTTCAGTCAAAGGCAACGCGAGCATATCGTATTTATTTGACACGGGTTAACTCTTTACCACACAATGACGAGTAATAACGCCTTTAGGAAATTAGACTTTTGAAAACATCATGGGAAACGGAGAAAATACTGGTAACCAGCATTTTCTCCTTTTCCCACGATGTTTTCCAACCTTTCAGAAACAAATCTTATCATTTGAGCCGCATTTAATATGTCGTCTGCAAATGCTTTGAATTTGAGACAGTCTAAAACTTTGTCGTCTGGTAAAACGTTAAGAGCATAAGGGCTTAAAAGTAAAACATGTCGCGCAGCTCATTCTGCAAAACAATGCAATTTTCTGACACAAGATTTAAATAATATTATGTCCAAAACTGAGTATGTTCAAGGTACCTTTTGCAGCAAAAAAAGCTTGTACTGTCTTTTTTTGTCTGTGCCACAGTTTACATAAAAATATATTTACAAAAAAATTATATCTACACAGAGTGTGAAAGGACATGAGTATAATTTGAACAACAAATTAATATTACACATTTACGCATTACAAATAAAAAGAAGTCCACTGAAAAACAAAAAAAAAAACACTGAAGCAGATCGTTGGTAGGTGAATCTCTTGTTGGTTTAGAGTCAAAAAGCTGGTTCCCAAACTCCATGTCGACGACACCAGCGCTTAAATAACGTACACAATACGAAGCTGAAAACCATCAATGGCGGAATTCGTAAATAGACAGGTGATGGTTTAAGTCTTTATCTGACAACACAACCTTAGATTTTTCCATACTTAGAACATTTGAATGCCGTTATAATATTGTCTTGTCTTGACTATAATGATGGGGTTGTTTTTGAAAGAATAGAGAACTTTCTGGGAAAAGGAGAAAATGCTGGTTACCAGCATTTTCTCCCTTTCCTACAACGTTTTCATAAACTGTCCCACGGGTTGTGAAATCACGGGATCGTTTGATAAATCATTAATTATTGTCTCGTATTGTCGTCGTTTTCTTACTTTATTATTCACACGCCACTTAGCTGGGACACCAGTTTTTATGACCAGTCATGTTTTGTTGTCAATGGCTGATGAAATAAAGTCACAATGGAATGATGCATTAATGAATTATATGCACATCTTTGATATCTGAACACTTGTCAAAGTTTAATGTGTAATGTATTACACCCCTCCATTTCTGCACACTTTCAACAAAGGCATTCACCTTTCGTTCATACTCGTAGTCTGTTTCCAATATTTACAGTTCTAATTAAACTGTTCCTGTCATGGTTGTTTTGTCTGACGTGGTATTACACCGTTTTTTGTTAAAGCATTGAGCATGTGCAGATCAATATTATGGCACGTGTCACGTGAGCAGTAACGGAGGAAATCAAGTTTATGACTTTTCCGGACTTCCGGCCACTCCATTTGTCTGCTGTTCATTTCGTCCAGTCGCCGAAGTATTCGGTTGATAATAGTATTGCGAATCTGTAAAAGAAAAAAAAAGTGGTCGTGGGTAATACATAGATTGCAATTTTAATCTGCATAAAAGGCATTTCCTGTTTCAAAATTTGATGTAGTCCACAGCAAAGCCGTGACATATCACCCAGAAAATCCGTTGTTCTTTTATTTCGTGTTTTTCAAATTTTGCATAGTTTTGACGAGTTTCTATTTTTATCATATGTATACACTCGTTTGGAACTTTCCATATTTCATTACTTCCAGGCAACTTTTTGCGTCACTTTAACTCTTTTAGCGCCAGATATATTGACCTGACTTTTTTACGGCTGACAGTGCAATCCAATGAACCTCAGATCACTAAGGCTTGGCCAAACAGATGGACGGTATAGATCCAAGATCAGACTGTACTTTTTGTCCGCTAAAGTCTCTGGTTACGGCTAGGTCGGTGAAAGGGTTAAGCAGAGTATATTTTCAAATATTATGGCAAAAGGATGTACTGATCGTGACTGACAATTTAAAAGAGATTCCTTTAGAAGTATCTCAATTTGACGAGGGCGTATTCAAAATCGTCTGCTTCAGATTTGTTTCAAGCCAAGCAGTTGGATATGATATATGACAATGACAAAGTCCCGATGACTATTAGTTTGGTTGTCACTACACTGACTCCTGCTACCAATCGCAAATTTCGGCTATAGATTAATATTACAAGAAGTTCCGTGTCTTCGGAAATAAAAACAAATTATTCGTCTGCAGATTGATGGGGGTTCGTGTCGTCTGCTCCAGATTATTTATTGTTTCCACTTCCGGTCTAATCTCATATGTCAGTGAATTCATATCTCGTCAGAAATTATCTCGTTGTCTTTAACAATTTATTTTGATTTGTTCCCGTTATTTTTTGACATTCGTCTTGCAAGATATTCATAAGAAGACCTATCACTGAACTCTTTAACAAACAACAAAATATCAGACTTGTCCAAATTGACAACATTTTCATACGACAAATAAAAAAGGGTTGAAAATAGTGCCCCCCTCCCCCTGCAGATCATATTTTGCGTGGTGGCAGTAAATCATTTTAGAAAAAATTGGTAGCAAATTTGCTCGTTACAAGTTATGAATTGATAGTTTCAAAGTCGTCTTACTTCAGAAGGTAAAATGTTAACCTTTTGGCACACAATTCTAAGTTTTAGCGACCATCAGATAAGGCTTCTGAAAACATTGGGGGAAAAGGAGAAAATGCTAGTAACCAGCATTTTCTCCTTTTCCCACGATGTTTTCTACCCCACCAAAGGCAAATCTTATCCTATGAGCCACATTTAATTTGTCGTCCACAGATTCTTTCATTACGGACGAGTCCAAAATGTTATCCTCTGGTAAAGCGTTAAGTGGGTGTTTTCCAGCCAATTTGCTGTTACGCAGAGCATGGCTTCCTACGCCATTTCATTTCAGCAGTTTTCAATACATTGGCTTTGATGTGCATAATTAAGCACAAATCATAATAAACAACATTTTTTTCGTCATTTTCCATAACCTAGCGTGAATTAAAACATGAAAACCAATCTATCTCCAAATCCATTATCCACCGATACAAATTTACAGCAGACGACTCTGACTTTGAACAATAGGGACAACCATCTGCCTGTAGGGTTAAATACTCGAGTGCCTGTCACAATACTGTCAGTGTGGCAAAGGGAAAAGCATAGAACCTCCTTTTGCCACAATGTTTTAAGTGGTCTATTGGAAGACGAGATAATTCGTCTGCCGGCTGTTATGTGTTATCCCTTTACCAAACAGTCACGAGTTTTGACGACCTTGAAAATAGGGCTTTTGAAAACATTGTGGGAAAAGTGGTAACCAGCATTTTCTCCTTTTCCCGCAATGTTTTCTACCCTTTCCAAGACAATCCCATCATTTGAGCCACGTTTAAGTTGTCGTCTGCAAACGCTGTCAATTTGGACCAGTCTAAATTATTGTCATCTGGTAAAGAGTCAAGATGTGTGTACAAAACGTCGAAATCAATGACTGGTTCACCACGCTGAAATGCTCTTCTGAAGAAGCAAAAGGAGCGGAAAGATAGACAAGAGGCAGTCAAACATTTAATAATCATAAATGCAACGTTTCTCTAGATCACAGAGCATTGTTCACATATAAAAAAATATTAAAATACTAGAACACTAAAATATGCGTTCATTGTGATATGTTCTCTTACGTGAAATAATCAGTCAGGTACGGTATTACAGACTTTGAAGTTGGTGGTATCATACATAGATTAACCTTTACCGGACGACAAAATTTAGCCTTGTCCAAATTGAAAGCATTTGCAGACGACAATTTCAATGTGGCTCAAATGGTGGAATTTTTCTCTGTTAAGGTGGAAAACATTGTGGGAAACGGAGAAAATGCTGGTTACCAGCATTTTTTCCTTTTCCCACAATGTTTTCGAAAGGCCTCTTTCCCCGGGTCATTAAAAGGTGGCACTGTGCGGTATAGGGTTAACGGTATATTTTCTTCAGAAACTGTTGAACCTTTAATTCCTACAGTGCCAGATAAACGAAATTAACTTTGGGGTGGGGGTAGAGGGGAGATCGAAAATTTACAATCTTATAGCTTTCTTTGTCACAGTGTCTCAGAATATAGCGGACAGGAAAGACCCATATTCTGTTTAGTGTGATTTTCATCTGCACTGGCTGCAAATACTACTTCGACCTTCCCGCAGTGAATAAAAAACCTTTCTTAGTACGAAGGATGCAGACACTGCTACTTTCAAGATTGTGTTGTCAAAGTACTTGTCGAGCTAGCAGACAGCGTAAATTCAGGATCAACACAAAAACAATCACAGCAGCGTTCAGTGTTATAAAAGTTTAGCTGCCAAAGGTTTTCAAAGGAGTTATATGTCAGAGACAGTTTTGGTTGATCTGTACTGTTAGGATTTCTGACAAAAAAAAAAACCCGCCTAACTGAAATAGTGGATATACTTACTCAACACTGCTCCGGATCCATACCGTACGGCGGCAGCCCACTGGGGGTCATTGTATGGGTTCGATTGATACTGGGTGTAGGGCACTGAGGATTGATAATAGTCACCTGTGTTACCTGCGGAGAGAAAGAGAGAAGGAAATTTATAATGGTTCATGTCATTGTTTTACCGAATACTGTGTTATGTTATATAATGATATAAACTGTTTCTCCTTCTCACAAAAACATTTTCAAAAGCTTTCTTCTCTGAAGTCATTAAAACTCGGGATTGTTTGGAAAAAAGTTAATTCTTTACCAAACGATAAAGTGTAAGATATGTCAAAATTTAAAGCATTTGCAGACGACAAAATAAATGTTACTCAAAAGATGAAAATTGTTTTTGGAAGGGTAGAAAAAATTGTGGGTAGAGTAGAAAATGCTGGTAACCAGCGTTTTCTCCTTTTCCCATAATGTTTTCAGACGCCTTTTTTCCTAGGGGATGATGAAAGTCGAGATTGTTTTGTCAGGGATGCGTCTCTCAACAAGCATCCATCTCTGCTAACAAACATCTATTTTCTACATAAGTGAAGAATTACACAAAAGTGGAGAAGGAATATTTTATATAGACATATTGTTCATTCATGCAGGTAATAAAGATATACATTTATATTCTTTTCTTACATTATGTTGATAAATTGGACCTGATAAGTATTGACAGGATAAATTAGACGAGTATTACATTATAAAAACACCATCCGAATGACATTTTCGATGGCAAAATGCGGCAAACAGGAAGAAACTTAAGTCACTATAATAGTGATACTAGTACACCAACCAATGGCTATGATTGAAGATTGATTTACAATGAGTCATGCTCTGTCAAATGGGGGTTTAATGCATCTGCAAAAAGTATCGCCTCAGGTCAGCCTGCGCAGTCCACGAAGGCTTACTTGTGTCAAAACCTTTTTGCTTTTTGTAATTTTCTGCCTGTCTAGGGATCATTCTACCTCAGATTCAATCTTTTGTTAGACAGCAGGGATTTTATGGCTCCATGTTTGCTTGGTATAATGCATCACAGAGATGCATTCAAACCCCCTTTCGCCATAGCATGGCTCAAATCTATAGCACATTGCGCACAAAAACGCCAAACTTCGAGGGGGATCATTTTTCAAAACCTAAACCTGTGCCTCTTACAAATGTGCAATTTGAAAACGAGAAAAACATAGAAGAGGAAGAAGTTCACGACACAAATAAATTAGCCATGCTCTTGCAAAAGAGGGCTTAATGCATCTCCGTAATGCATAATACCAAGCAAGTCATCACATGATCATGTATCCATAAAATCCATTGTGTCTAACAACCGACTAAATCATGAGGTAAACTGGTCCTTGGACATGCAGAAAATTGACCAATAGCAAAAGGTTTCGGCCCAGGTCAGCCTGCACGGACTCCGCAGGCTGACCTTGCTCGATACTTTTTGCAGATGCATTAATCCCCCTTTTTCACAGACCATAGCTCAAATCCATGTTCATAGCACATACAGACAGACAGACACGGACAAATAGACGGATAGGCTGATTCTAGCACACTCCCGAAAACACTCTTTTTGCAAACAGTATTTAACAGCAGTCGTCGACAGAGACAGAACTACCGAGACAACTATTAACCCTTTCCCAGACGACAAATTTTGGACTGGTCCAAATTGAAAGAGTTTGCAGACGACAATTATAAATTTGATGAAAATGGCAGAAAGTTCTCCAAAAGGGTAGAAAACACTGTGGGAAAAGGAGAAATTGCTCGTTACGAGCAATTTCTCCTTTTCCCACAGTGTTTTCAAAAGACTTGTACTGCAAACACGTGAAAACCAGGGCTTGTTTGGGAAAGGGTTAAAACGTCTTGTTAGGTTCATACATATGGAAGGCAAGACAGTGATACCCACAGTATCCAGACATTTAGTGTCGACCATATCTGCAAAAATCTTAATAATTTACGACCTAGAACTTGAATAGGAAAACAGTTAACCCTTTACCACACAATCCCGACTTTTAACGACCCTGGGGTAGAAGCCTATTGAAAACATTGTGGGAAAAGGAGAAAATGATGGTAACCAGCATTTTCTCCTTTTCCCACAATGTTTTCTTCCTTTCCCAAAACAAATTTCAGTTTTTGAGTCACATTTATTTTGTCGTCTGCAAATGCTTTCAATTTGGAAACGCCCAAAATGCTGTCGTTTGGTAAAGAGTTAAACCGTGACTAGAATCATCTTTACTGAGCTCACTCTAAGTATGCATGGACACTGTTGTTATGAATTCCATCAACCTCCGAATTAAAATAGGGCCAAGCCTGGATTGCTAGCCCAGTACATAATTACTAAGCCACCGGATCTCTTGGTCCGAGTCATTGATACTTGAGCCATGATCTGACAAATGGGGCTTAATGCATCACTGCAATGCACTATACCAAGCAAGTCATCACGAAATTACGAATCTATAAAATCCACAAACGGTTGAATCCGGAGGTAGAACGGTGCTTGGACAAGCAGAAAATTTAACAGGAGCAAAATGTTTCGGCCCAGGTCAGCCTGCGCCGACTGCGCAGACTGACCTGTTCGATACTTTTTGCAAATTCATTAAACACCCTTTTGCCAGAGCATAGCTTACTTCATTTTTTTTCCTAACAAGAACAGAAAAGTGCAAGTATACAAAACCAAAACCGTAAGAAATTTAAAGGGTAATTTTTAACGGAATTTTACTTTGACAAAGAATAGTTGATAATTCCTCTTTAACAATGTCTAAAAGACATGCAACTCGACACCCTTACACAGTCAAGCGATCAATCCTCGTTCTTTCCTTTTACAATGGCTCTTTTGTTTCTTTCTTAGAGAAACTGTCAGGAGAAAAAGTACTTTCATTTAACGAAAGCTATCGTAATACAATAGAAAAAGTCGAAAAAAGTCATAAAACAAAGGAATGTACATTTCCCTATTGTTTATGGCTGAAAATCAATCAAGGCTAAAATGTCGACCAAAATGTGGGCAAAAAAATAACCTTTACTCTGCTGGCTAAGCACGGTATCGTCGACAGACAAATCTTTTTTTCATGTAGTAGACCACATTTGGAAACATTGCAGCAAAAGGAGTAATTGTTCGTAGCACCATAATTCATGTTAAGTACCTCTACAACAATGCTTTCAAAGTCGTTTGTTGCAAATGTGTTTGGGGGAGGAATTCTTCAAAATAACTAACCCTTCCCCACACGACGAAATTCTGGATTCGTCTAAATTGAAAGAATCTGCACACAACAATTCAAATGTATCTTTAATGATATTATTTGTCTTAGAAATGTTGGAAAACATTGCGGGGGAAAGAGAAAATGCTGGTTACCAGCTTTTTCTCCTTTTTCCACTTTTTTTTTTTCAAAAGCCTTTTTCTTCAGGGTTATTAAAATAAAGGTTTGTTCGATAAAGGGTTAACGGGATTGCTTACTGTAAGGGTTAAGCTTCATTTTAATCCTTTATCATACAATTCCAACTTTAACGACCCCCCCCCCCCCCCCCCCCCCCCGAGGAAGACAGCTCTTGAAAGAAAACACGAGAAAATGAGAAAATTGTAGTGAACAGCATCAATATATTATCAAACCTCCTTCACAAAGTTCATGACCCACGTCTATTTTACAGAAAACGGTACATGCAGCAAATCTGTGCACAGAAAAATGGCAATGAAAGTTCATGACCCACGTCTATTTTACAGAAAACGGTACATGCAGCAAATCTGTGCACAGACAAATGGCAATCAAAGAATCAGAAATGAAACAACGCCTCATTAACGTAAAGAGAGAGAGAGAACGAATAAAACACAGAGGCCCGTAAAACTGTTTAACTATTAAACTATCCTGCAAAATAAGTTAACTCTTTACCACACGACAAAATTTTAAACTGTTCCAAATGCAAACTACCTGCAGAAGACAAGATAAATGTTACTGAAAAATTGAAATTTATTTTGGAAAAAGTAGAAAACATTGTGGGAAAAGGAGAAAATGCTGGTTACCAGCATTTTCTCCTTTTCCCACAATGTTTTCAAAAGGCTTCCATTTACAGGGTCGTTAAAAGTCGGGATTGTGTGGTAAAGGGTTAAACGAAAACTTACAAGCCGATAGTAAAAACCCGAATAATGTTATTTTTTAGGGGAAAATATCTTCTTATCGGACAGTGTAGATCTAAGATCAGACTGCACGTTCTGTGCATTCTGATCTTGATCTACCGTGTCCACAAAAGGTCAATGAGTCGCGCTTAGCAGCTTAAAGGTTAAAAGGGATGTATATATAGGTGTACCAGCCGATATAGCTCAGTAGGTAGAGCGTAGGACTTGTGAACACAATGTCCTACAGATTGTGGGTTCGTATCCCCGGCTGGCCAACTAAAAAATTACTAATAGTCTTTCGGATGAGACATTAAACCGAGGTCCCGTGTGACGGTGCTATACGCCGAGCACGTTAAAGAACCAGGCGAAGCTCTCAGTAGTTTCGACCTGTATCCTTGCACTATCCCCCGTAACAACTAACCGTCTTCTGGGGGCGTCGCTCAGATGGGAAACCGGTAGCGACGATAAATAAACGGAAATAACCAATATATAGGTGTCTCTACACGAAATTGGGTATCGCAAAAACAATACCAGGTAGAGTCATGTTAGAAAATGTGAGAGAAAACCGTTCTCCAGCATGATTCATCGCCATAAATTAAGTAGTCAACTGGTCTTTTTTTTTTAAACATTATCAACTGTTTCTGTCATGCACCACCCACTTTAAAAAAAAAAAAAAACCAAGATGGCTAAGGGAGAAACTGCTTCCAACGTTTCATTTGTCCTTCTGCTACAATATTTACATACGAGCCATGCTCCGTGAAAAGAGCTTTAATGCATCTGCGAAAAGTATCGATTCAGGTCAGCCTGCGCATTCCGCGCAGGCTGACCTGAGCCGAAACTTTTCGCTATTGGCTAATTTTCTGCATATTTAAAGACCAGTATACATCATGATTACGTCGGTTGTTAGAAAAAGTGGCTATTATGGATCCATAATTATGTGATGGCTTGATCGGTATCATGGATCACGGAGATGCATTAATCCTCCTTTCGCCAGAGCATGGCTTATATATATTCATGCAACACACCGTAATATTTGTCAATTATCTCTCTTTTACAAGAAGCTTCACAGTCTCCTGGTGCAAGTTTGTTTCAGGAGGTGATAAGTTAATCGTTACAACAATGACATTATGTAATTGCAGTTTTCGTTACATCATTTTTTATAATGAAACCCCATCAACTGTAACTTTTAACCTTCCTCGAAACTTAAAAGACTCTAATGTGGAGAAAAAAATCGTGGCGAGAAGAATGATTTATTGTCTCTGACATGCAGACCGCACCCGACAGCACCCCTCGTTTGTTTTCTGACGGTATGCAATCGGCAGTGAGAGCGTTTGAAGAGTCTATTAACCCTTCGACGTAACTCTTGACCAAACGACAACACTTCAGACTTGTCGAAACTGACAGTATTTGCAGACGATAAAATACATGTGATTCGAAAATTAAAATCTATGTTGGAAGGGTATGAAATATTGAGAAAAAAGATAAGAAAATGCTTGTTACCACTTGTTCTTCTTTTCCAACAAAGTTTTCAAAAACGTTCTGTATCAGGGATTGTTTGTTAAAGGGTTAAATATTCTGAAAGTGGCGACAGCTCCTTGTTTCATTAGGCTTTAGACTAAATGCATTTGACTTTAAATTGGTAATGCTAGTCTCATCACTACATCGTTTTTTTTTTTACTAACTTGCTTCAGAAGTACAACTTAAAACTTGTACACGAAAACAACGCAACATTTCCTTGTCCACCATTCGTGTAGTAGGTCAATAAAGAAGCCGGCATAATTGAGCGAGTTCCCTATCATAACGAAGTTATTGTCACTTCCCATTCTCGGTTCGATCGACGAAACATTATCTTTGGCACATCGTTTGATTAATGTACTGAATATTAATTTAGCAATTTGTTTTCACTACTCCGTGTTTGCTTTTCTCGCGCAATAAACAAGTCGTAGAGGGCTATTATCGACTCCGTTTCACAATGAAGGCTTATCGCAAAGCTTTTTTTACGCAGATTGATTTTGGTTTGGGAGAAAGCTCTCTCGCGCCAAACAGAAAGATAGGAGAGAGAATATCGACCCTTGCTGAAGACCACCAAATAGATAAAGCGTAATTATGCTTGTCTTAACCCTTAGACCTTTAAAATTAACAAAAAGATTTTTTTTTCTTTTGGTTCTAAAACCTTTTTTGGCAATCATATCACAAGCTCTGTGCAGCCATGTCTTGGATATACACTGTTCGTGCATTGCATCTGTACTGCTCTTAGGAATAGCACAGCTACAGTTAGAATGTCAGATGTCAAGGATG
Organism: Tridacna gigas; assembly: GCA_945859785.2. NCBI lineage: Eukaryota > Metazoa > Mollusca > Bivalvia > Cardiida > Cardiidae > Tridacna > Tridacna gigas. The sequence goes on along the minus strand of OX244030.2, from coordinate 39,960,131 downwards.
TTGCTGATAGAATATCTCGATATATCAAACATTGTAAATCAAAGATCAAACTACATGTTTGGTTTGTTGATATTTACCGCTTGTTTTCCTGTACATTATATCGTTTTTGACCAGAAGCGCACAGCGATTCGCCGCCAAGAAAATGCATTTTCGAGATGAAAACTTAATCAACAATTTTATTCGTTTTCCAGAGCTTCTTAATGCATTAGTTGTTATGAGCCATAACCTTAAAGATCGATTTCAACAAATTAAACAGCAATAATGTATGTCGTTTATGTACATGTACAATCGATTGTTCTATAACTAGCTTCTCAGTACACCTGTAAGTTACTTTGATTATACGTTTTCTTGTTTAACCCTTTCCCAAACAAGCCCTGGTTTTCACGTGTCTGCAGCACAAGTCTTTTGAAAACACTGTGGGAAAAGGAGAAATTGCTCGTAACGAGCAATTTCTCCTTTTCCCACAGTGTTTTCTACCCTTTTTGATAACTTTCTGCCATTTTCATCAAATTTAAAATTGTCGTCTGCAAAGTCTTGCAATTTGGACCAGTCCAAAATTTGTCGTTTGGGAAAGGGTTAAGTGCGCCTGGAAGAGGACGACTAACCTATTCATCATCATAAAACATTAAACAAACAAACCAGAAAAAAAATGTAGAACTTGTTTTCAATCAGACAAGCGATTTTCTAATGACTAATGCTGAAATTCAATGTCAAAATCATCCTGTGACTGGGTATGCGTACCGTCAAAGTAAATTTGTGGCGGCAGATTGGATCAAAGTCTAGCTGCATATTCTATGCATGCTGGCCATGATTGCACTCTGTCCAAGGGGTTCTCAGTGGTTAGGGTGTAAAATTTGTAATGAAAAAAATCTGGTTCGATTCCTGCTTGTGCGCTGGTTATGTGGAAGTGATTTTGGCCAGGGCACAAAGAGTGAGATGTTCTCGTGATATTCAGAAAATACTGTTTAAAGCGGTATAACACCTAAACTGTTTGATCGTGTCTATATCTTCCCATAATCAACCTGCAGAATGAATGTATTACACACTTGTACTGCAGACCTCAAGCTGTTGTGACTGGATCAATGATATGTAGATGAGGACTCGGTCTTTCCAAGAAATTACCCTTGCATGAAAATGTGTGTAAATGCAGTCAAGAATTAATGTCGGTACTAAAACTGAGGTTTTTATGAGAAAAGCTGAATTGTAAATCATCGGAGTTAGGCTAATGTAGAATAAGAGAATATTTTCTTTCTCTGTCTTTTTTGCATTTCAGTCGGTACGATTGGTATACCGTTGCAGACATGGTGTGGAAGGTTGTTCGTATCATAATGCGGTATCTATCAGGATGACCATAAAGACGTGTTTGTTTTCTCTTTCAGAACAATTCAGTGTTTAAATATTTGACAGAACATTGTTCAACGACTGTTGCTTTTCAATTTTTGACCGTTTACCACACAGTCCCGAGTTTTAACGGCCCTACGGAGGAGGTTTCTGAAAACGCTGTTGGAAAAAGAGAAAATTCTTATGACCAATTACTAGTATGTTTTCTACCCATTTAAAGACAAATATTACAATATGAGAAATTTATTTTGCCGTCTGCAAACGCTTTAGAAATGGAAAATTCTAGATCTGTCGTCTGGTAAAGCGTTAAAGGTGAAAAAGATAAAATTGTCTTATCTCAACTAACGATGTCAATAGAGAAGACAAATATAAGCCTGGACAGCCTCGCAATCTGGTCTTGTGTATTTTGTTCGATACCCAATGACCAGACGACAAATGCCTGGACTTGTTCAAACTGAAAGCATTTGTGGACGACAAATTAAATTTGTTTCAAATGATAGGGCTATGAACGGATGGAAAACATGAATGGAAAAGGAGAAAATGCTGTTATGCTTGTACAACGGTTTTTTCTGTACCAACGATAACCTTCTGCCTCATGGTAATTAAACACCGGATTGTTTTGTAAAGGTTTAGATATCAAGCCATTTGAAATCGATAAAGGCATGGCAACATTGCCCTTACTAATTGTAATGTCATATCAACACCAACGGCGGCTGGGAGGAAACCCATAGGTGCAAGTTATTCTTCCATGGACTTCGTAAGAAATTCAAACTACTGACTAACGCAGTCTGTGAGAAACAAAATAACTGAAAAAAAAAAAGAAAATCTTAAATCACGTTAGTCCATCAGATAATCTGGACGAGATTTACATAATATACACGTGATATACGACCAAGTTCTCTGTCATTTCTTGCCTAGTAACATGTATCACACCATTATTTTTTTTTCGAGAACTTCTTATCAAACTCTACAATCTTCTTTCCTTTCACATCAAACGATATTCCAGACGCAGAATCTTCCAAAAATCTACCCTGATTGTCGAAAGAAGCAAACTTTGCTGATAAGTCAGGTTTTCGCCGTCACAGTAACATTCTCACAAAAAAGAGGTTATCTTGAGGTTATTATACAGTGATGTTTTAACCCTTAGACTCTAGAAAAAGAAAAATCAGTCTGTAAAAAAGAACTCACTCAATATTACATTTAGGGCTGTTTAGGAGAGAATGCTTAAAACTTAATGAAAAAAAAAAAGAAACAGCAAAGGTTAAGATTACCTATGAACAATTGAAAAATAATATCTAAGTAAGTACTAAGTATGTATAATACTATATTACATTTTCAAAACATCTTTTGTCAGAATCTGTGGCAAGTAGCGAGCAGTGTACATTGAAGATCATACTACACGTGCAATCTAATCTTGTGACACACACGTTTTACAAAAGCACCCGAAATCAGTTTGAACTACGCTCGAGTTCCTCCTGAGGACAGTGTAGATTAAGATCAGATTGTACAGAACGATTGGTCTGATCTTGAATCCTCACTGTCTGCTACTTGGCCAGATATTCTTACTAAAAGCGGCTATAACTTTGCAATACAACATCTTTTGTGTCGACTCAGAAGCCGTATTTTATTTGTTTACCGCTATAAGGGTTCTTTCACTACCAATGTCGACTTATGTAGCTTTTGCGGATGCAGAACGTGCAGTCTGATCTTGATCTACACCATCCGCTACCTTATGCTAGACTATGACCCGATTGGTCTTCAATAGCAGTGGAAATCTACTTTAAGACCCCTGAGAAAAAGTCGAATTTCTTGAGTTGGTAGTGAATGAGTTAAGTGTTAACAGCCCGCTTGGGTAGCTCAGTGGTTAGCGTATCTGACTTTTGTCCTGGGTCCCTATTCACCAACCATTCTTAAGAATATTCTTGGTCTTGTTCTCCAAACTTTTCCAAATTTGAAAGTAACACACCTTCTGATTGGCTAAACCATTTGGTTCAGCCAATCAGAAGTTGTGTTACTTTCAAACTTGGAAAATCTTGAAGAATAAGTCTAAGAACGTTCTTAAGAATGGTTGGTGAATACGGACCCTGATGGTTGCAAGTTCGATATCCGGTTGAAGCAATTTTATTTCCGGCGATTTTTCGCCACTCACCTCTGATGCATGTGAGAAAAGTAGTCAGTGGCTTTGGAAAGAAAGTTGTGTCAGTACTGGTGTGAGAAAGCCAGGAAACACATGGGTGCGTCACTGACCGCTATGATATGACCTGAGCTGTTAAAATGGCGTTGAACTCCAATACAAACCAGTTAATGAACAGTCAGTCAGCAAAGTTCTTAGAGAGAACCCGTAAGCTCTAAGATCAATTCGGTGTATCAATTACAGCTTAAACTTTAATTGACCTTTCTTAGTTTAACATTAAAAAGATATCAACAACAAAACTACAGATCAGTTAGTTAATATGAAGACTGAATTTCAACTGAATACTATTCATCTAAGCCTACAAACCAAATCAGCGGTAGATCAGCTTGCGAAATTCCAACTAGTGCAGCCTACATTAATTGAAGCATATCAAATATATGAACAGTAAACTGTTCCTTGCGAGTAATTATTGCGCACCGTATCTACATATTACAATTAATGTCTTTTACGCTTGTCACCTGCCTGCATGTCTGAAAGCAAAGATGTCGCTATGTCAGGCGTGTTCGTGGGAGAGCCAATGGAAAAGGCATGATCCAATAAAATAATGATAACCTGCCGAACGCCGCAAAGGCATAAAACAGAACAGAGTGGAATCTAACTGTAGCCATTTAGGGTAAAATTTACAGGTTAAGGATATCCGTAAGTGCATAGGCGATTTTCAAATCAGGTGATTGATGCTGAAAGGTCCATCAGACGATCAAAAACACCATAATCAATATGTTCTAAGAGTCTTTTGAAAAAAAAAAAAAAAAAACAAGCAGATAAAGCAAGAGACAAGCGTTGACATGCGCATTAAAGTCTACAATAATGCAACCATTGGCAAACAAATCTGTAGTTAATTCTGTCATATCTAGCCAATGGAAAACAGACTTTAAGAAATGAGGGCCATGACCGCACACTGTTCCGTGTCTTGAATTTGCATTTTCTTCCATTTCGTGCATTTCTCGGGGCCAAAACCCGTCTATCACCACGGAATTGTAATCTCATTGGAATACTGGAGATTTGTTTTCATTGTAGCGTGACTTCATTATCTTGCATTGTCTCAATTATTTCTAAATCCAATATCAGCTTCTCCGATACAAACTCAAAGTATAACACAAGCTGAGTTGCTGTTTCGAGTTTAGTTAGTTCGACTTCATTTCTCCATTTTACAGAACTAGTGAAGGTAGAGTATTGTTTGTTGAAATGGAGCTTACACCTCACTCAACATTATTCCAGACATATTACGCTGACAGTTCGCTTATCCATATCTTTTCAAGCAATCACAAGTACATTCATGTAGAGCCAAAGGACTTCTTCCCCTTTGACCTACACAGTCAGCAGAGATCGGACAAGAATTTTTCTGATTGCATACCAGACCCGTTAACCATAAAGCCACAAAGGAGCAATTTATTTCTCTGAATATATGCTAGAAGTTCTGTGCAGTGTGATATTGAATTTCTGTTACGTAAAAGAATCATGAGTTGCCTTCAGAATGTTCAGAACGAAACGTTTCGGATCTGCTTGATTCCCTGAAGCTGTTCCAAAGTATAAGTTGTGCTTTGATTAATCATTGCATACTATTTAACCAGATCAGAGTGATCTGTTGACAACTTACTCCAGAATGCTTAGAACGTTTAATAGCACCCGGGATGGGCATATATTCCGGTATCCTTGGAAAATTCAAATTAGGTATTAATTTCAAACTACATCACTGTCATTGCTCGCTAATTTCGTATGTAAAAAGGAATAATTCATGAAATTAGAACAATATTCCCGGATCACCAGAGAGCTATCAGAGATGAAATATTTATCATTATACCTGAGAAAAGTATTTGTATCCACCATGTCATCATGTTTTCATGGCATTTTATTTTATGAATAATCCCTCATCGAGGACAATAACCCGCTATATTCACCACGTAGTCTAAAATCGAATAATATTTGATTCGCGCTCTGTAAAAAGGGAATTTAATGCATCCGCAAAAAGTATCGACCATTGTCGGCATGCTGATTCGAAACATTTTGCTATTTGTAATTTTCTGCACGTTAAGATTCAGTCGGTTGTTATATTAAACGGATTTTAATGTGCTGACTTGCTTGGTATAATGCACCACTCATTTCTAAATTCTAAGATTAGCCATGTGATAGGTTGAGAGATAATGTCTCATTCAATTATAAGCCTAGTCTTCGCATTTAAATGATTGACAAAGTGGTTATTCCCGCCGCTTTCAACATTTTTTTCAGACATCTGTTTTTAAAATATGGTTTTAATGTTACAAATTCATGGCAAATATTCATGTCACCGTGGAAAAATTCACAGAATCCAAAGCTGATACCGGCTGACCAATTACTTTACTGGCTGTTTTAGACCTACTGTCACCTTTACAAAGTACACGATGTTGGAGAGACATTTGAATGATAAATATATTAAATATTTTGCGACAGAATGGCAAACTATGTGAAAAGAGTAGCAATTCCTTAATATTACCGAATGCTTATTTTCCCACAATGTTTTCCAAACCTGTTGGTTGCAAGGGTATTTAACCATATTTTTTCAGTAACGCGTAAACGAACGAATAAAAGTATATGAGCCATGCTCTGTGAAAAGGCTGCTTAATGCACTTGCAAAAAGTATCGATCCAGGTCAGTCTGCGCAGTCTGCGTAGGCTGACCTTGGCCGAAAGTTTTTGCTGTTTGTTAATTTTCTGCATGTCCAAGGACCAGTCTACCTCATGATATAGTTGGTTGTTAGACAAAATGGACATGATGGAGCCATGATCATGCAATGACTTGCTTGGTATCATGGATCACGCAGATGCATTAAGCCCCCTTTTGTCAGAGTATGGCTCATATTTAGATCCGTGTCAAATGTCCTCAATTTATCTCGATGTACACTCATTTGTAAGAGTATCCAGAGTAAATAACATGGACGTCGCTCAAAGCCCAATCGATGCTGATTACCATATTCGATGCATTCAAATTTACGCTTTTATCTTGCTAGACGCAACCATCGACGTATTATGCGGAGAACGTAGACCAAAATCAGCCTGTATATCCGTGCAGTATGCTCTTTGCAAATGTTCTCAGCGTCACTTTTCATGGTTTCAGTCATAAATTCCCAATGAAATGCCAATACACACAACGAAAGCCTTACAAGGGACAGTAGACACAGAGAGTCTGCAGCAGAAGGTTCAATTCTTTACTCGACAACCAAATTTTAGACTGAAAGGATTTCCTGACGACAAATTACACGAGGCTAAAATGATGGAATTTGTTTTCGAAAGCGTAGAAAATATCGTGAGAAAAGGAGAAAATGCTGGTTACCAGCGAGCATTGCTCTCTCTTTCCTAAAATATTTTAGAAAGCCCTTTTCCTGAGGACGGGACTGTCTGGCAAAGAGTTCAGGTCGCCTACATTAGCCTACAGTTAAGATACTTAAACATCATGGAAAGAAAATGATATCTAATGGCCTCGTTTCTATTCTGGAAGTGTCAAAATGATCCCAATTAGACACCTTTTGACATCCATCCAGATCATCGGCTTTTTTAAGATATAAATCTAAGATTTCTGGGTTCAAGTTCGTGGAGTACAGAACATGCCGGGAACTACTGGTTTAACTCTTTACCAAACGACATAATTCAAGACTTGTCCAAATTGAAAGCATTTGCAGACGACAAAATAAATGTTAACGAAAACTGAAGCTTGTTCTTGGAAGGGCAGAAAATATTGTGGGAAAAGGAGAAAATGCTGGTTACCAGTATTTTCTCCTTTTCCCACAATGTTTTCGAAAGGTTTCTTTCTCAGGGTTGTTAAAAGTCGGGATTGTGTGGTATAGAGTTAAATCTTTATCAGACAACGCATATCTGGATTGGTCAAAATTGAAAGCGCTTGCAGACATCAAATTAAACGGTAGAAAGGGCAGAAAACATTCTGGGAAAAGGAGAAATGCTGGTTACGAGCATTTTCTCCTTTTTCTTGAAAAATTCTCAAAAGCCGTCTTTATTAGACTCGCTTTACGTCGGGATTGTTTGGTTAAAGGCTTTACTCGCAGATTTTGCAGATAATGAATTCGCTGTTGCTTAAAAGATGATTGTTGTCATTGAAATGATTGAAACCATTATTGGAAAAGGAGAAAATGCTGGTTAGAAGCATTCTCTCATTTTCGCCCGAAGTTTTTTAAAGCCTTCTTCCATTGTGTCATTAATACGCGTGGGCTGTCAGGTAAAGGTCTGTATTGTAAAACACGAATTCTAAATTGGAACAAGGGGCAGAATTACGTACAGATTCACACTCACCTTGTATTGTAGACCCGGAATATTGAGCTGAGGTACTAACTTGTGGCAAGACGATAGGAACAGTGGTTCCATTAGCTGACTGGATGGGATAGGAGGAGCTGTATGTGGTGTTAACTTGACCTGGAAGGCAAAGATTACAAAATCTCACAACACTGTCAATGGTTCGTACACTTACTGCATATACATATGAGCCATGCCCTGGGAAAAAGGAGTGTAAAACATCAGCAAATAGTACTGATTCATGCGCACAGGCTGACCTGGTAGAAGGAACCATCAGTCTACTTCGTGATTTGGGCGGTTTTAGACAAAATGGATTTCATGGATCCATTTTATGCGAAAAATACCTTGGTTTAGTGCATGACTAAGATGTATTTAACCCCCTTTTCTCAGAGCGCCGCTCAAATTACTATGATAAAATATGAAATTAATGAAGAGATTAAGACAGATTTAGTATAAAACATTACAAAATTTCAAGCATGCAGGTTGTATGAAATTACAGATTAGCCAATGTAAGTCACACTGGTGTTTTACAAAGAACGGATATTACATAGACTGCCATATTTAAATGGTTCAACCTTAATTTGTAACTGCATTGGAGCATTTTTTTACATCGTTAAATACAAGATGTCCATCCTTCTATTGGTGATTTGTTTTATTAAATCTTAGCCACTGACAGACCATGCTGCATTTTGTACATGCTTTTGTTGAGTGACTTACACAGAAAACCCATTGCAAGGATCAATTTTCGTGTTCCAGTAGATCGGATGCCACAAACAGCAAATCAGAAAAATGCACAAGTTTTTTAGATAATTGCTTGCAGCACAAAGTGGTTGTGACCACATTGAACCATTTAAATCATGCCCAGCTGATGGCACTGAACAAAATCAACGTAAAACTGATGTATTAATAAAGCTTCCACAATAAACGAAAAATAAAACACTATCTATATAATCTCTAATACCGTTAATAATTCTAAAACCAACAAGGACATTCTTAATACGTCATCAGTATCGGTTCAGCAATTAATTGGTGTAACGTTTGCAGCACGTGAAATTCTAAACGCTCCGATTACAGTGAATCGTCAAAGTTGTTTTTCGAAACATTTCAGACATTTTAGACAACTTTCATACAACACGAATTCAATTTGCTTGATTTCTTCTCTCAGGCTGTATCAAATGACAACCAAGATAACATCAAAAATACATAAAAGGTCAGCTTGGATTCAAATTCCATTTCCTAAATTTGAATATTGCCATTGTGAGGGATTCAATCGAAATGGATATTAAACACTTTATCAATATTGCTACTGAAACCTGCAATTTATGAAATGCAGCAGAGAGACCCGCGCGGCTTATCACAGTTTGGAATCTATCGTTCAACTCTTACATCGCCACAGAAGTGAAATGGATACATTCAATAAGCATTAAAAAGGCCAAAGTTTTCCAGCGCCATTTCTTTGTAAAATAATATCTCTCAAATTTCGACCAGAGTAGGTCCAGGATCAGACTGCATTTTCTGTGCAATCTAATCTAGAATCTATACTGTCTGCTACACTAACTGAGGACGTCTTTGTTGCTGCAAGGATTAAAGCAATTCCAATCTTCCCATTGTAGTATGATCATTACTCAAAGTGGAACCGGCTTCTATTCAGAGTTCAAGATAAGGAGGGGCCCCATTAATTTGTTTGCATTTAGGGTATATCAAAATATCTTAAACGTCATAATGTGAACATGTTTATGATAGTTTCTGGTTTAATTGTCATACTCTCAGCACAGCAACATTCACTTTTAATCACTTTTATAAATTTTAGAGTAGGAGTATATGAATTTTCAAGACGAGTTGCATTTATAGTGTTTTTATGTAGGTTCTTACATTCCGATGATTTTAGATTATTATTTAATCGAGAAACGTCGCACTGATTTATTGCATCGTGTTGTTTGCAAGACATTTCGAATTTCACAAAAATGATAGACAGCACTGAAGTAGATAATGGTCTAACATACATGGACCTTTTTCACGAAAAGTTATAAACACTACATAAATTAAATGCATGCATTAGTAAGACAAATAGCGTTATTCATCAGCATTGATAGAGACAGATACCGTTACTGCCTGACACAGAAAATATTAACGAATTCGTGCTCTATCCATCCCAAAACACTTTTTTTGCAAATGAAGTAAAAGGAAAGAGAAGTTAGGCGTTATACAAAAATGTTAAAGAATTTCCTCAGAGTATGGCTTGAACAAGTTATTAAATTCTGGACAACCAATAAGCAAAGTTGATATTCTACGACAGTAAGTACGCCCAAGACATTACAATTCAAACGCCAATTGGCTGAAATAATATTCAATATATCTATCTGTCGATCCAAGATAGAACCACATTTTGCATTGGTCTTGATCTACAAATACTGCACTAGGAAAAAATTTACTTTTACTGTTAGTCGTTTGGGAAAAATTCAATGTTATTTTCTTATAGAACAACCCAACATTTAATGTTTATTTAACCGCATTTTCATCTAAATCTGAATGTTCGATTCCAACACTAATTTCGTCACAGTGTCTAGAATCTTACGAACTGCAAACGAAACGTTCCTGAATTAACTCTTAACCACATGATCTAATGATTGTTACAACTCTAACGACAAAGACTTTTGAAAACACCAGACAAGGATTTAAAGCTGCTAGGCATCTTTCTATAACTTTTTCGACACAATGTTTCAACCTTTTGAGCCGCATTCATTTTGTCATCTGCAAAGTATTTATAGACGAGTCTATTTTTTTCTTCTACTAGAGAAATAACCACAAGACCATAAGTACCTGACGAGGCAAGAACGTCCGTCGAGGAATTTTTAGATTATCTGACGAGGATATAATCTGGGTAAAGAAGATTCAGTTTCAACAGATCTGATGTAGTGCTTTCAAAGCACATTGCTTACTTGAAAATTGAGCGGGAAATGACGGTAAAGGCGTGTATGCCTGGGTATATGCAGGCTGAACGGGCGTCAGTTCTGTCAGGCCACCACTAGATACCGGTTTAGGAGACGGCGTCCCGACCGGAGGTGTATTACTATTGGTTTGGTTGTTGATCGTAGTTGAAGTTTCAGAATTATTCGATGTTGCTGAAAAGCGGAAACAGAAACTTGGTATGTGTCGTATTTTATGTGTGAAGCTACAAGGCTAAAATGTGGAGTCACATGCTTTTAAAGAGAGTAGTGTGACAGTGATAGAAAGCAACTCTACAAAAAAGGTAGCAATCAAACGGAACATATCCTGACGTGTGCCAAAATGTACAGAAAAGAACTAGCGAAGACTACTAGTAATGCACAATTCTAAATTATCAATACAGAACAATTCAGATAATGAAAGAAACACGATAAATAGGGAACGCTGGTTTTGTTACTTCCAAGGGAACCTTGGTAATTAAGAAATACCTCCCATTTGACAGATATAGGAAACTTGTATGCGAAACGGTAAAAAAACTCTGAAAGGAGTTCACCCAACAGTATTTTTTCTTTGGAGAGTTTACGTCGATATCTTATTTCATACAGACTAATTCTGTCACTTGATTCTGTATTGTAATTACAAATGAGCCATATTCCTGCAAAAGGGGGCCTAATGCATCTCTGTCATGCATTATACGTCATCATATGATGATGGATCCATAAAATCCATTTTGTTTAACAACCGATTGAATCATGAGGTAGAATGGTCCTTTACATGCAGAAATTTCAAAGATAGCAAAACGTTTCGGCCAATCCCAGCCTGCGCAGGCTGACACTGGTCGATACTTTTTCAGATGAATTAAGTCCCCTTTTGACAGAGCATGGCTCAAATTGCTTCTTCCATATAGTGAGAAATACATTGACAACTGACAACTTCATGATTCCGTCAAAGTTTAATTGTAATTTTTTTTTTCAAGTCGTTACTTGGTATAAAAAAGAATGATTGGATTTAAAGTATATGGTTCATTAGCTCGGAATTCTAGTCCTGATAAACCTGGGATGGGCGTGTACTGGATTCAAGAGTTGCCTGAAATACAATTAAATTATTAGATAATTGCAGTTAAATTGTTGCGATGATTTTAGATCTGTTAATGGAGTAGGGTCAACACCACCTTCTTGGTAAAAGTTTCATTCAAACTAAACCACAAAATTCGAAGATATTAAACAGATCCACTTCCCCAATCATCGGCATAGTCTTTATTCCAAAATTTATGATAAAGAAATTATATTACAGCTTTTAGAAAAAAAAAAACATATCTTAAAGTCAAATAGTTTAGACCATTTTAGTATTATTTTGTTTCTATATCTGTTGAAGGCAGTCCCATAAACAGAAAAATATAAAGCAGAAAACACTTTAGCGTTAATGTGGTACTTGACAACACAATATAAAACAAATCATTGCCAGTCAGTAAGAAAATGACAATCGCAGAAGAACCGAGATTGGATTACTGACAGGCGATAGTTAACTGAATAAATTATGTTCTTATCGTGTAGGAATAAGGGTAACAATTTAATCTATGCGAATCTTGAATGATTCTTTCCTTCTTATCTCTGCCCGAACACTCTACTGTGAAGATTTTCGCAAGATTCCCTGTCAAGACCCACGATTCTTGATGGTTTTTCCAGAACTCGATGGTAAATAAAGGCTCGCAAAGCCCGAACATTTATATGTTACTCCCTTGCCGTTACATTGACAAATGAACCGAATGTAATAAGTCTTTCTATTCTAATTATTTTAGACTTTTGAAATTCCTTTAAGAATAATTTATTGGTTTCTTGCTTTTTACAAGGAAAGAAATGTAAGACATGACAGAAACACACAATGTTCCCTCTTTACAGATCAATATTTTTGCTTCCGCACTCGAGCTGCTCGCGCGTTTTACTCTAGTTTCTTTTATCACTGTTTCAGTAAAGATAACACCGTATTATTCCAATAATAGAATTCATTGTCCAAATACGGAAAACAGTGATAAAAATGGGACTGGAAATGAACAGTCTTAAAGGCAAGATTGTCCACGAGTTGAAGCTTACAGTTCGTCTATATAAAATAGCGATGTCTGAATGATGACAGAACTGATCTTTACATGGTATTTTACAATATGCTCTATAACCACTAACGCACCTTTCCGCGATGCATGAAGGACCAGAGAGTTGGTTCTGTCTGGTATGTCGCGGCTTCCGTCAAAATTGACGGCCAATTTGACAGCTGTAGGGATTTGGTAACGATATCAAGCATTTGTTCTATTTTATCATGCTTTCATACATATCTAATCTAAGTCAGAATGACGAATTTCATCGATAGAATTATTAATCGCTTATCTGACGTAAAAACGAAAACAGAACAAGATCCTGCAGTGTGATTAATGGTATAATTAACTTTAACTTGATTTCACTGATGAGAACTCTGTAAGTATGTAAAAAAGTGCCTTTTCGATTCGAAAAGAAATGAAATGTAAATAATCTATTTCAACCTCACGTATTTAAAAATTTAATTTCCATGTACCATTTTATGCAAGGTTGTTAAGATTGTTTAGTACATGAGACTATGCATCTGTGACAGACTCTCACTTCTGCATTATCCTTCACCAAGAAGGTAACCACAAGCCTATTTATTTACAACTTTAAGGGTACATGTATAAAGAAAATGTTGAAATGCCAATCACATTTGCAAGTCATGGCATAGAAGGCTACAAGTACTACACAACATGATTCTGACTTTTCTTGTAAGTTCATTGCTTATATAATGAGAATTATGGATTGGAATAGGCATGAAACACTTTCCGTTCCTGCTTTTATTCAGCAGGAGGCTGACATGTGCTTGTGGGCCAATAGAGAGAGAGAGCGAGAGAGAGAGAGAAATTCTTGTAACTAAGAATTTATTGATAAAACAAATAATGAGATTTCGATTAAAGGAAACCACAACTACAGAGCTACTGAGAACATTTATAAGCCCTCTAACATATTTCTTTACTGAAACATTCATAAAGTTTACTCTACAAGCTTTAGAGTCTACTTGAAGTTCTTAAACCGGGACCAGCCACTTGTTGTTTCAGTCAGTTTCGAATGGAACAAGTTCTGTATCTGTGACTTTTGAGTGTCCTCACTTTGATTGAGCGACGATCTTTTTGTTTTTTTCTCAGAGATTTAAGTACCATGCTTCAGTTCTCTTAGTTTCACCAATATCCGTAACGTTTGCGGGTGTTGTTATTCACGACTCCGAGACACAAAACGGTGTCCGCATCGAGATAAACAGACTCTCAGCGGACCAATTAAGAGCATTCTTGCCGAGTCAAGAGCCAATTTCCTACACAACAGGAGTCCAATGATTAAACGTTTTGGGAAAAAAGACAAAGTGCTTCGATACAAAAGGTAAATTTATGTTGCTCAAAACCACCAGAAAATAATAAAAAAAAACATGTATACAATATGAAAAGAAGAAAAAATGCTCTGTGAAATGGAGGCTTAATGCACCTGCGAAAACTATCGACCAAGGTCAGCCTGCGCAATCCGCGTAGGCTGACCTGGGCCGAAACTTTCCGCTATTGGTCAATTTTCTGTATCACAATGGACCAGGCTACCTCATGAGTCAGTTGGTTGTTAGACAAAATGGACTTTATGGGTCCATGATCATGTGATGATTTACTTGGTATCATGCATCACGGAGATGCATTAAGCCCCCTTTTGCCAGAGCATGGCTCATTTAATCAATTCTAAAATAAGCCAACAGTTACAAGACAGATATTCAATTTGAACTGGAAATATTAAAAGCATCATACTTGATTTAGCACACCGTCAACTTTCTATGTGTCCCAAAGCTACCGTGCGTTAGTAAGCCTTAACTGTTATTCAGAGTTTTGAGAAGCAGGTGTTAGTAGCAGTGAGGTGCGGTATATTTCATGTGACATGATTCGCCAAAAAAAATACAAAAACGGAATTTCAATAATAAAATAATTTTGTCTATGTAAAACTATCGAACTTAAGTTCTTTTTGTGGATAATGTTTGTTAAGATCAGTCTGTACAGACTGTGCACCCTGACACTGGATCTACAATGTCCGAAATTTCTGGGAAAAACGGCATTTAAATGGTGACCGTTGAACTTTTTTTACCTTCTGTGAGTAAGCTTTTCTAACATGTTGTTATCTACGAGTTAAGTATGCATTTTCTTGTTCTTTAGTCAACAGTGTAAATCAGTGTCTGACTCTATCTTTTAAGGTAATTGAGTAATAACTCATAGTAACTTAAATCGGTCTTGAACAAGAACATATATAGATGAAAACTATTTGAAAAAGCACCTGTTAATGGTATTTAAAGACTTTTAAAACATAAAATATTAAATATGGAAACCCACAACATGTAAGTAATGTAAATAAAGTCAACATCAGTGCTGTAGAATTATTGAAAAAAGCAAAAGCAAGGTAAAATAAAGAAGTGGTTTACGAAAAATGTCATGTCTCTCGCTCATAAGAAACGTTTGGGTTGAAAAAAAGAAAATGACTGATTTTGTAAAATTTACGCCCAAAACGTAGCTCTTCTAACATCTGTCGTCCTTTCCATTTCCTTATCATGCAATAAACATTTATTTAGACATCAATGTTGATGATACCTTCATATTCCCCGTTTTGTGGCTCCGATGGCGTGTGTCCCTCATTTGGCGACGTCACTTTAGAAGTATCCACAGTAACGGGGTTAAGTGTGGCAAGGTTAACTAGATTAAAAAAGAAAGGGCATGCAAAACTGCCAATCAAAATAAAATAAACATACATTAAAACATGAAAAGCCAGAACATAAAACATTTAATCAACGTTTCTATACAAGTGCTGACGGATCTCTTAATCGTTAACCAGTGAGACATATTTGCGGTCAATGTAGGTCCAATATCAGACTGCATAGAAATTGCAGTCAGATCTTGGACTCACACGGTCCAATATTTTGTGACATTCTCTGACCGTTTCTCTCCTAATGTTTGATGTCATTATGGTTAATGATTGAGCATTTTGCAATTAGTATTTTTTCTATCTGACAGACGAAGAAACGAAGCGTAACGTCATTACATCAAATTTTGAAATGGATTCATGTAAATTAAGCTTGGAAATTAATATGATACTGGAAAAGTAACGCTGACTCAACGAATCTATAATAATAATGTCATGGAAATAGCCAATGTGCAACCTGCAAAACAAGAAGTTAACAAAATTGAACGCTTTAGTAATATCTGCATACATAGTATGAACACAGTTTGATTTTCGATGATGACCGATACCAAGACATTCCTCTTATTCTATCCCTGCTAAGTAGATAACCAGTGAGCACAACCATCATTATGGAGCCGTATACTCATTATAATAGTTATTGTGTAGCCTAAATATTCAATTTGTTTTCCAGGGGAGCAGAACAAGAGCTAACTACAAGAACACACAAGCTGATTTTGTCTCCTCTCGTAGCAAAGGACATCAGAAATCGTCTGATAATTGGGGATATGGTTGAACTTTATTTTTTATTTTTGCAATTACAAACATTTTCAAAAAAGTGACCTTGTCAAGGGTTAAGATGTAAAGTTACGCACTAAGATGCCCTTTACACACAATTTCATCATGAACCAAAGAAATGATATAGAGCCACGAGGACATTAACACCTATTACTGTATTCTATATTATTAATAAACAGTATGCTCTGAGAGTTTTTGTAGTCCATAAATAAATACATTCGGGACTGGAAGAGGCTACATCAACATTTCATTAATAACATACTTTGTGTTTCGTCTACTCCCTGTTGAAACTGTGCATAAAAGCAAATACTAAACCAAACCAAAAAGAGACAAGAAGATTGAAGGTGCACTTATCAATTGTACAGAAAATCAATTTAGAAAAGGGCAATTGTCATTAACAAGCAATTGCTCCTTTTCCTTTAAAGTTTTCAATGGCTATCAATTCGCTTGTTGTCCATATCAGGGACATAAACACACCTAGCTGAGACGGAACGGGTTAAATGAATTGAGATGCCCTAACATAAAAAAAACGAAACTAAAACATTGTTAGCAATGAACATGGCGACAGAAACGGGTGCAGATAGTACGTGCATCAGTGCATGTGCTTGGTTAGAGCAAATATTACTTCATTGACTTATGTCAATAGTGCTTCATCATAAATAAACAAATTCATAGATTCATTTTCTGGTCAGGTGCACATCATGCCATAAGAAAACTTGTAACGATACATCTTTTGATAGCATAGTATACGTGTAATGAAATTTCTAGTTCAAAATGTAATATAATATAATTGTGCGATTGACTGATTAATAAGAAGTGTTTAATAAGACTCACAGAACGGGTGCAGCCTACTTTCAGCTTGGGCTGATCCATAAATATATCAAAGAAATCAAAGAAACCTTAACAGGGCACAACGTAAGTTCAGTTTCTATGGCAAACTCTGCAGCTCGAGATCAGGCTACACAAAATTGTATTATTCTCTGTGAAAAATCTACTGACAAAAATTTGCCTTGAAATCGGAATATCTGTTTTTTTATGTTACTGAGTCAATAAATCATCTAAGTTCACTTATTAACACTTAGTTATTTAAGTTCTTTGGTGCTCTAAGAGTTAAACACTGATGAACATAAAACGTTTACAAGCATTCTACAGTAGATACATTGTTTTCAGTACTTTCAGTCCTATGATTTCAATAAAACTGAAGAAACTGTAGTAGCAGGTCAAAATGGAAGAATTTGCATGGAACAGGTTGCCAACAATATGTGATATTTGAGTCACTTTCTGTGAACAGCTGGTGTAATGCATCAGCAGAAAGTACCTAAACAAATCAGCCAGAGCAGTCAGCGCATGCTTACATTGGTCAATTTCTTTTTATTGCTATTTGTAGGTTTCCTGCATATCAAAGAACCATCCTACCTCATGATTCACCCGATTTTAGACAAAATGGATCCATATTATGCGATGACTTGCTTGGAATAATGCACTACAAACATGCGTTAAACCTCTTTTTTCCAAAGCACCGCTTATATGTACCGTGGTCAGACAAATTTCCGTTCTTGTAAAAAAATCAATAGTCTGTTCCATTGATTTCCCAATGGTAGTGTGCCAGACTTTTTGACTAATGAAGCTTGTACACAGGATGTTTCTTGGTCTAATGTAAATCTGAAATTCCCCAAAATTCCGCGTCAAGGCTAGACACCGCCCTCTTACTCGTGATAATCGCTGCATAAGAGATTTCGACAATCAAATTTTCAAAGGCTAAGAAAGAAGAATAAAAGTATGAGAATGCGGGCCCTGCGATGGAAATAAATATAGTTCTTGCACGTTGTTCACCAGGGACTTAGCGTAAGAATAATTTTCAAAATATAAAATCAAAGAACTGAAAGTACTGAAAGATAACGATTCTGCAACATCTGACAAAAGTAATGCTCAACATATATAATGCTCACATAATTATACGTATAACGACAAGGATGCCATGTAAATATCTTTCAAAAACAGTAAGTTGTATTAATAAGAACAAAACACTCTCCTTTAAACAAGAACAAAGAGGAAAATTAAAGGAATGTTAATTAACAAAACACGAAGGGCAAAGATACCATAACTGGACAAACGGATAGTGTTTTTCTTAACATTAACCCATAAAGCACCTTTTACATTTATAACTGCCTATGTGGCAATATAGATCAAGATCACACTGCACATAAAGCGCAATCTGATCTTTGATCTACACTGTTCACTTTGCTTAAACATTGTAGACAAGAGCAATCTTGAAATCGCAATAACTAATGTCTTATTGCTAGATTGAAAATGTCTGTCAGGCTAAAGGTTTACTGAAAAGATTGAACAGTGCCACCAGTTTAACCCTATACCACACAATCACGAGTTTTAACGATCTTGGAAGCCTATTAAAAAACATTGTGGGAAAAGAAGAAAATGCTGGTAACCAGCATTTTCTCCTTTTCCCACTATGTTTTCTATCCTATCAAAGGCACATTCCATCATTTGAGCTACATTTGAATTGTCGTCCACAGATGCTTTCAATTTTAGCAAGTCTACATTTTTGTCGTCTGGTAAAAGAGTAATCTCATGACCACCTGCAGATTGCCTTCATTACCTTGCTGCAGACGACAATTTTTACTTTTGCCAAACTATTTTCTTTTGTATTCATGTAATAAATCTTGGTTCAGTTTGAGCCTTTACATTTCACAATTTTTTTTTTGAATTTTTGAAAGCGGATTGCTTATTTATTTTCAGGGGTAATAAGGGAATAACAAGAGGCCACTGAACATAAAGTGCACATACCAATTGCTGGGCTGTATGAAACTGAGGGTGTGTTTTCGTTAGGATGCTGGGGTTGCTCTCGGTCGTCCACCGTCGGGGACGATGCGTATTCTTGTTTGATTGCAGGGTTATTGGTGTTGTAGCTAACATAAGGGGGTGGGTGAATACCTTGTGCTTGGTAGATCTGACCACTGTTCATAATGACCGTTTGACCAGGGTCAGTGAGTATCACACCGTTTTCTGAACGGGGTATTTTTGAAGCGGTCCTTGCATACCATAATTGCTGAAATAACAAGAACAAACACTACAGTGATCAACTTAAAGACTTTTACTTTTTAATACAAAGTTAAGAAAATTTTCTGTAGAGGCTCGACAACAAGGACGTTAACGCAATAGGTTTTTCCAAGTAACAGAAGTTTATTGCAGAATAATTTTTAAATATTTTAAACCTTTGCAGCTTTTGGATACGTGGTGGAAAAAGGAGTAAAACTTAATTCCAAGCAATTGCTTTTTTTGGACCACAATGTTGTCCATATCATATCACCCTTTACCGTACAACCTCAAGTTTTAACGACCCTGAGAAAGACAGCTTTTGAAACATTGTGGGAAAAGAAGAAAATTTCTGTTAAACAGCATTTTCTCCTTTTCCCACAATGTTTTCTACTCAATTAAAGGCAAGATTCATCATTTTAGCCACCTTTAATTCGTCGGCTGCAAAGGCTTTGAATTTGGACAAGTCTAAAATTTTATGTGGTAAAGAAATAAAAGAGACAGCTTCCTTCCATCGAATATCATATTTTGTATCACATGTAGTAGGTAGAGGTGTGATCTAGTACAGTTTCTATAGTAACGGATTTATTGACCAAAAAGAACCCAAGAAAACCGTATATGTGAACTGTGGCCGTTGAATAACAGAAATCTTACAATTACCAAGTAGAATACCAAACAAAACCCAAAATAAACAATATAATACTTACATCCATACTATTAATATGGTTATTGTTGGTCAAGGCTTGTTCGTTCTTAATATCGGTGTCCTGGCCATTCGTAACTGAAAGGAAAATAATTCAATCCATTGAGCTTTCGAGAAAAGTAAAGGTTTACTCCAATTCTAAGTAATGTGTGTTATGATTTTTTTTTCCTGCCTGACGCTGAAGAATGTACAAAAATTTGCTCCGCGAAAAAAATGACAGAAAAGTATTCGTGTCATTTTTTCAGCAGTCTGACTTTCATTTAGACAGTGGCAAACACCTGAACCATTGCAACTGTCGATGTAGTAATCCACTTAATGTCTCTTAATTCTTAGGCTGCTAGCGCGACTCAAGGACCTCTTGCGGACAGTGTAGATCAAGATCAGACTGCACAGAACGTGCAGTCTGATCTTGGATCTACACTGTCCTGTCAGGGGATATTTTTCCCCAAGGAATACGTTTGAAATAGCAAAATTTGGGTTTTTACTATAGGCTTGAAGGTTCATTTCACTTACTTAGCGGGATAAGGGTTAAAAAGTTCAATGTCACAGAATGTTCAACAATGTTCTACTACACTATACTCTTGAATAACTAGCCATATACTCTTGAATAACTAGCCATAGATAATTTTCCTGGTAAAACTTCGGGAACATAAGGAAGTTTACAAGATTGTAGTACAGTGGTGAAATCAATGCCAGTGTCGCACAAGGTCCCTGGTTAAGCCTTACCCAAACCGGGCAGTAGTGCTGATCATGTGAATCATTTCAATATAAATTCAACAAAATTCCCATTTTATAACATGCAATAATTAAAAAAAAAAAAAAAAACAACAAAAAAACGGGATATTGGTAAATTGGCATTTTTAGTTTAAAAGTTGATTTCTCGAGAGTTCAAGATTATTGTCATCATAAGTATTTCCTCGGGTAAAAATACTTTGTAAAAAGACTTGCATGTCAGAATGCTCTATCATTACCGTTACCATACAGAAATATCAAGTGACTTTTGTATTATTCTAGAATACAGATAAAATTCGAAATATTTTATTAATGTCCCATATATAGAGGTTTTGTTCTATTAAAACGAGCCGCGGTTTGTTCAAAGTATTTTATTATGTAAGAGTGTCTGCATTTTACGGTGTTCTTCAAAAGTATTTTATTATGCAGTAGAGTCATGTATGTGTTAAAATAGAGAGGCAATGAAACCAAAATAATGAACGGTACGTCAGTCTTAGTGTGCAAACATGTTGTGGGGCCAACTAAAATAGGAATAATGTCCATGAAAACCATTCCGTTACACAAGATGTCAATTATGTTTCATTTCCGGTACAGCGTGTACTCCTGTGTTCACGTGGTTCTTGCACGAGCTTGTCAGAGAGGAGAATCGTTTGAAACATCCGGCTATTTATTGAGCCGAGAAATCTACACCAATTTTCCGGATGTTGCTTGAGACATCTTCGCGAAAAAGTCCGTGTAGATCCGGCGGACTTCATGGAAAAGAAAATAGTGCGGCATATCGCAGTCCAGATATGACCGATCATAAATGCAAATTTATCCAAATTGCTTTTTTTCGTGGACTAATTCTTGAAACATTAGCTACTCAATGACAGAAAACAATAGAATAACTATGAATCTCCATTTCATGGCGGTTCTGACAATTTGATGATTTTAGCATTAATATTGTAAATTACAAGGCTCGCGTTACAAACCAATGTCAATTACATTGGAAGCAGTAACGTTGATTGTGCTGTATAAATCCTTTACCAAGCACCGCCCGTGTTATTTACGATTTTGGTAACGAAGGACGTTGAAAACATTCAGGGATGAAAAGAAGAAAATGCTAGTAATCTGTCGTCTGCCAATGCTTTCAAATTTGACTTTATCTTATTGTAAAGAGTTACTGCTTGCCGCCTTTATGACGATAAAAGAAGATGGTTTGAGGATAGGCAAATATGTGCCTTTGTAACGCGATAGGCTTTTTGCTCTTTTTGTGGTCTATGGAGAACAAGACAGAAATGTCATATACAGAAAACAAGAAAGACACAGAGCCCGTTTCCTACCAACTAGTTTAGGAATATTTATTTCCAAATTCCAAGACAGCCAATTAGATGACAAGTCTTGGACTTAAGAATATGAGCGAAATTTTTAACATACCATGAATACAGTCCGAATTAAGTATAAAAATGATGTTTAACCTTTTACCACACAATCCCGAGTTTTAACGACCTTTCCTTTAAGACGAAGCCTTCGGAAAACATTTTGGGAAAAGGAGAAAATGCAGGTAACCAGCATTTTCTCCTTTACTCACAATGTTTTCTACCCTATCATGGACAAATTCAATCACTTGAGCCACATTTAAATTGTCGTCAGCGAGTGCTTTCAATTTGGACAAGTCTAAATTTTTGCCGTCTGGTAAAGAGTTAATTAAATTATCTTCGGAAATAACCACTGTTTAGGACCAACCTGATTTCAGATGGGCATAGTAAAGCTATACTCTTTACCAAACGACAAAACTTTAATACACATCAAAATTGAAAGCATCTGCAGACAACATCCTAACTCTGACCCACCCTATGGGATTGCCGGTAAAAGGTTAGAAAACATTGTGGGTAAGGAGTAAATGTTGGTTACCAGCCTTTTCCCTTTAAGCCTTTCCCAAACGACAAATTTTGGACTGGTCCAAATTCAAAGAGTTTGCAGATGACAATTTTAAATTTGACGAAAATGGCAGAAAGTTCTCAAAAAGGGTAGAAAACACTGTGGGAAAAGGAGAAATTGCTCGTTACGAGCAATTCTCCTTTTCCCACAGTGTTTTCAAAAGACTTGCACTGCAGACACGTGAAAACCAGGGCTTGTTTGGGAAAAGGTTAACAACAATATTTTCATAAGTCGTCTACGGGATTATTTGGAAAAGAGTAAAGCAATTCGATTCGTTTCGATAAAAAATAGACCTGGATTAGACTGAGCCGATGCGCAGACTAATCTTTGTCTATACTCTTTGTAAAATTTGCAGCACGGTTGCTTGTCTGTCATTTCGAAATCTAAGACTAAGTTAGACTTGTTTCCTAGTAAGTATGTACTGTTAATTTTTAGCCAAACAATCATACGTTTAACCGATCCTAAGGAAAGACAGCTTTTGAAAAAAATGTGGGAAAAGCCCAGCAATTTCTCCTTTTCCTATCCTTTCAGAGACAATTTCTTTTTGTGAGCAACATCTTTCTGTCGTCTGCAACTGCTTTCAAGTTTGTAAAGTCTAAAACACTTTCGTGGGGTAAAGAGTTAACGGTACCTATACAGAAGTATGGAAACCGAAGAGAAACGATTTATGGAAATAATGCAATGAAACGACCAGAACGTGACTGTGAGTATAGTTATATCAACATTAGGGATACAAACGTGAAATTAAAGTTTGTAAGTTCGTTTGTGAAGGGACATTCATTTGGCAACAAAAGATAAAAAGATTTTGTTTGCAACGGTTTGCACATTCTGTGCTGAATAAGCAGGTAACAAAATTTCATGAGTGATCGAATTTGCAGCAGCCAGCAAATATGAAATGTTTGTCAAATCGTACTATCATTTAATGAATTTCAGGACATACAGTATACCTATCTTTGAGTACCGGGAGTTTCTTTAACAAGTACGATGCAACACACATAGGTCACTGACTATTTTCCTATCAAAGAAAATTCAAGAGTGTGTTCAACGCTGTGGGAAAAAATGAATTTTGCCTTTATGACTTTCATCAGTATTCGGAAAGAGTTTGACCAAGGCGGGATTCGAACTTGCAACATCTGAGCCAGTATTTACCGACCGTTATACATTGTATTCATAGCCCAGTTCAGGAAGTAGCGCAATCTCTGATTGGCTAAAACAAATACTTAACCCTTATCCTGCGACAGATACGAAACTTTCAAGCCGATAGTAAAAACCCAAAAACTGCTATTTCAAAATTATTTTTTGAGAAAAATATCTCTTTATCGGACAGTGTAGATCCAAGATCCGACTGCACGTTCTGTGCAGTCTGATTTTGATCTACAGTGTTCGCAAAAGGTCAGTGAGTCGCGCTTAGCAGCGTAAGGGTTAAACCAATCATAAATTGCTCTCCTTTGAAATTTAGAAAATGGTGAATACGGCCTCAGGAATACTAGCCCTATAATGGACCTAGAGGAGCTCGGATCTGTCGTCTGTAACTGTGAAGTGTGATCAGCAAGTGGCGTTACAAAGAAAACTATAAATAATAAAAGAAATGAAAGTGGGCAGTTTGGGGTAATTCATTCCAAAACAAAAGCCACTGAAAACTGTGTATAAAACATAACTATGATACCATTCGCTTTTACTTACATCCGCAACACTTCGTAGAATATAGAAGCATATATATCATAATTTGAAATCTTTAATACTTGATAGAAAAATATATCCGTTCCATAAAAAGATTTTCAGCGTCGTATTGACAAACTATTCTAAATCCATGCGAAATCCCAATCCAACTCACTGATTGAGACTGAACACCCGAGCAAACCAGATGACTAGTAACTGCGTTTAGAAATACAACATTAAAGCCTGCTGGGCCAAATTAATATCTATGTCGCAGAGGAAAAGTTAAGGTAATTTCAGGACAGTTTATATCAAACGACAAGGAACTTGCAGTCTGATCCTTATTCAAAATTGTCTTAATCTAAATCCGATTTCTGATTTACTGCAACAAACTGGCCTAGGTATTTATAAATGAGGTGGCTTCTCTGTTATTTACATTCGACAATGAGACTAAAAATGGCACCGATTGACAGCAGACTATACCTCACAACACATCATCCATACAAAGTTAGAAAATTATTTTAAATTCTTATCTGAAGTCCGGATGTTACAACCCAATATATTTTGCAGAAGGAAATTTAGAAAATTTAGAAGAAAATGAAAAGACTTTTCTCTAAGATTCGTTAGAATTTTTCCAGATTGATGTGTAGAATGGTGTTAACTCTGTATCAGACGACAAAATTCTAGACTGATCCGTATCAAACGTATTTGCAGACGACAAAGTAAATCTGGCCAAATGATGGAATTTGTCCTAGAAAGGGTAGAAAACATAATAACCAACATACTTTTCCCCACATTGTTTTAAAAGCATTCTACCTCAGGGTCAAAAACATTTCATTTCCGGAGGCCTTCAAAGAAATCACTGTTGTCGTTTCTAGTTTTAAATGAGGACAAATCCCTTGACTGTCTCTATCCCTTATATTATATATATTGTAAATTTATCTATGTTTACACAACTGACTAAATTCTGAGTTATTCTACGCACTTTCAATTTTTAACAGCGGTTTTTTTTTTCTCTCTGACTGTAAGGATGTATCTTTAAAACTGGATATTGCATGGTAGAGGATTAAGCATGTTGTGAGTGACCCTTCAAGTGCTAAATAGATAAACTGGTCATATTCAGTCAGCTAAAATGACTAAGATACTATACTTTCAATGCTGTTTTAAACCGGGATATCTCACACGCTATGAGCAGTCTGATCTTAATATACAATGTTTACAAATCTACAACATTCAGTAAATGTGATTGCCACTCGAAAAATAAACAGTACGTTCCCCCTAAAAAAATAACTAGACTTGATGCATTTTCTCTCATACATATGCCCTATGTATACAAATTGTGAATATAAATTATTTAAAAAAAACCCCTATCTATCAATACACACTCGAAAGCAAAAAATCTGGTTTTCACTGCACAGTCATGTACTGGGGCACAGAAAAGTAGTTCTGCTTCTCCCCATTCACCCTTTCAGCTCTATAGACGAAAACAGGGATTTTGCTAACGGCATAGATCAAGACCAGACTGCACAGGACGTGTAGTCTGATTTTGGATCTATGCCGCCCGCTTGTTTAGTCAGGCTAGTAAGGAATATAACTCTCAGGGCTTCGGTGAAATGTATTCTTAGCCATCGAAAGAGGTCGAATTTATATGAGGCATGCTGTAAGGGGGCTTAATGCATCTCCGTGATGCATGATACCAAGCAAGCAAACAAACAACCAGCTGAATTATGGGATATAATGGTCCTTTGACACGTAGAAAACTGACCAAGGGCGAAAGTTTTGACTCAGGTCAGCCTGCGCAGTCCGCGCAGGCTGACCTGAGTCGAAACTTTTCGCAGATGCATTAAGCCTCTCTTTCACAGAGCAATATATATGGCGCTGAAAGAGTTAATACAAATCGTCCAAATCATTGAATCAAGCACGATCGATTAATCCAAGCAATATCAGTTCTCCTTTCATCGACAGACCAGCACGAGTACCTTTCGTGGGCGGCGTAGATCAAGATCAGACTGCAAAGAACTTCAGTTCTTATCTTAAATTTCTATGACTGCTTCTAGATTTCTACATTTTGGCGAAAAACTGTTTTCATTTAAAATTGAATCGTGTCTTAACTCATGAAATAAAACGAATTTATTTATCTAGGGTAACACGGATTTATAACTGAGTATGCGGGTTATATATAGGCCCTATACAAAAAGTAGTTCATCCCGTAACTCCTTTTTTCAGCATACAGCACTTATATTACTGCTTGAAAAATGATATTAGCCAGTATTGGCAAAAGGGGGTTTAATGCATCTCCGTAATGCATTGCACCAAGCAAGACATAACATAATTAAAAGATACATATAATCCATTTCGTCTAATAACCGAATAACCGACTGTATCATGAGGTTGACTGGTCCTTGGACATACAGAAAATTGACCAATAGCAAAAGGCTTCGACTCATATCAGCCTGTGCGGACTGTGCAGGCTGACATGAGTCGATAGTTTTTGCAGATACATTACGTCTCTTCTCACACAGCATGGCTCATTAAAATAAAAAAAAAAGTAACAAGATACTGTTTTGATGAATCATCCGGTTCTAGCCAGGTTTAACTTTTATTTCTGGTTTTCTGATTTTGATTTTGCACCAAAAAGAAGTTTGATATACGAATCGTATAGAATCGAGAATTCTTGGCCTAATACTGATGCTGTGTGCTACAGTTCAATCAATAACAACAGAATTACGTCTTTTTTAAGTCTCTGAAGGTACAGCATTGAAAACACATTGAGAAAAAAAAGGCACCTGCTCGTTTAATGCAATTGCTCTTTTTCCGAAAAGCTGTCCATTTCTTTAAAAAAATATATATCTTTATTTCCTTCAAGTAAGTCTCCTCTGTATAACTTGTACAAACAAGAGTTACGTCTGAAAATAACCTGTCTGGTAATGGGTTAAATATATGAAGTAATGAGTTAATATTAAAGCATAGCCTACTGCTCGTATAATTGATACCATTGTCAATAGAAGGGGATTAGTGAGGTTACGGCGCGTTTCCCCATCAACGTGTTCTTGCGCACCCTTTCATGAAATGCGTCCTTTTGTCCGTGTATGAATACAGGAATGTAGATCCACTCAATTAACATTTAAATTATTAACCAGTCAATATAACAAGCTCTGCTGCCATTCAGGTGCCCCGGATCAAGAATGTATCCGGGGAGATGAACTTTGTCCGGGCAATAAATCATTTGCATAACTTGGTACTTTTTTCATAATGAAAACCTGTGATTGAGCTGATCAATTTATCGGAAAGGTGTGATGCACGCTGACACGGAGTGACATATAGAAGAGACAGGTTGATGCCATATGATCATAAATGACCTTCTACGGCGACACTTCTTAACTCTTTACCACACGAAAAATGTTCAGACTTGTTCCTATTGAAAGCATTTGCATGCGACATGTTAGATATGGCTCAATAATTGGAACTGTCCGTGAAAAAGTAGAAAAGAGTGTGGGAAAAGGAGAAAATGCTGGTTACCCTTTTCTCATCATGTCTTCACAAGTCCTACACCAGAGTCTATAAAACAAGGCATTGTTTGGTATAGGTTTACTCCTTTTCGCCACATTCATATCTTTAAAAAAAAAGAGCTCCTTTCAATGATTCAACAGAAATGATAGTTTCCCAAAAACAGAACAATAAATGATTCTGTCAAATGTTGAGACAATTCAACTGGGCATCCACAACATACGTTTAAGTGATGAACTGACGAAATAGTAATTCCTAGAACGCCAAACGTTTACGTTTACCGATTCAATAGAAAGGATATTTTCTTGAGAAAATAAAAAATAATTCTGTAAGAAAAACACGACTCAATTCTAATAATTACCCACAACATACGTTTCACTGAAGAACTCACTGTATACCATTTTTAGAACCCAAATGTACTGTTGTGTAAAACAATCTACTTACCACCATCTTCGTGCTTTCTTTTCGTCCCTGCATTGCCATTGTGTTCTCCTAGAGGGGGTGTACCCTGGGGTAGCGTGCTCATTATAGCATTGATTGAGTAAGCACCCCCATGGCCATTGGGTGAGCCGTGGTTCGAGTTTGTGTCCCCTGAGACGGGGGAATTGTTGCTCTCGCTCTTACGTGCATTTTCTGATGCTCTGTTTCGTACAATTCTGGAATTACAGACAAAATATGACATTATGACATTATGATCAATGACGGAATAAAATAAGCTGAGGCGATAAATTGTCTTCTCGTGCATCGTGATCTCCGATATCATTTGCGAGAACAAAAATGCAAACATCGTGATTTCCAGGCTAGTTCAGCCATAGTATCTATACGAACGGACTGTGGAGATCAGAGATTAGAACTGCATGTTTTGTGCAGGCTGATCTTGAGTAACGTTATCCACAAAAAAAGCAACCGTACTTGTGAAGAGCGCTTTTAGCTGTACTTCACTCATTTTAAAAAAAAAAAAAAATGATAGGCTTAGAAACTTTATCCCCAGGAGCGCCAAGAAAAAGTTAAGTTGCTTTTACAGATAATTAAAAAACCCAACATTTTACAAGACGTTGAGTTTGATATAGGATATTTGAATATGCATCGATATTTTAAGAGGTGCTCTATCAAAATCAATCTTTTCAGAGCTTCGTTTCTTTACACTGTGCACGACGCCGTTTTTAAAATTATCTCAGTTATATCGTGGCGGCCAGTACACCGATCCATGCCGAACCCACCAGTTTCTTTTTACCAGTGTTTCGCACAATATTCTTCCAAAGCAACTGGCTACTTTCCCACATTAATGTCGTCAAACCAATGTCCATCGGTGAGAAAGACAAATCGTGCGACAATGACCATAATCTATCGTCGGAAAGAAATTGGCCGAGCTGGGATTTCGAACCAGAGGCCTTCGATATGAAGCCGTATCCGTAACCGTCTGAAAAGCCGGGCTCATCTTTGTCGATGCACTATGTTGGTTAAAAAAAAATGAATTTCACGTAATTTGGCCTTCCAAGATTGCCAGGGTAAAGGTTTGGGAAAAGAGTTGCCACAGCCTATTTACCAGCACATTTTAAAATAGTTTTTGCATTGTTTATTATTTTGAAAAGCAAGTGCACTGACGGCTAATTAAACTGCATTTCTATTATCTCCGAGCATGTTCTGTTTGACAGGGGATGGCGCAAGTTAACCGCTTAGTCTAGCATACCTTACATAGCTTCTTCGGAGTGTGGCAAAAACAATTATTGTGAGTTCGTCTGGTAATGCACTTTAAACCCTTTACCAAACGATTCCGAACCTTTTCTATCCTGATGACAAGGGCTTGAAAACATTCTGGGAAAAGGGGAAAATGCTGGTTCCCACCATTTTCCCCTTTTCCCATAATGTTTTATACCCATGTAACGACACATACCTTCCGTTTAGACTATGCTAAAGATAATATCTGTAGAAACTTTTAATATGGGTGGGAGTAAAATCTTGTCGCCTGGTAATTCGCTTTAAAACAATTTACGTTTTGACGGCAACCTATAACCTATTGTACCCCGTGAATGCGGGGATAATTATTATAGAATGGTGAATTTCAAGCCCGCTCCCTTTGGAGTATGGAGTGCTTTCTGTAAGTTAAGCTATACTCTAGACGTTGTGCTTAACATCTGAAATACAGAATAAATGAGAAAAACATATTTCCGCGCCGTAAGATTTTTTTCTCAATCACAGTGAAAGGGAGGGTGATATTACACACGCTTTCAGTACAACAGAAGAATAGAACGGTCCGCGTTCCCAACAAGTTAAAAACCAGCAAGTGCTAATGCATTGTCCGTGTAAAACACAGCGGGGGAGACTACTCGCTGCAGTTTTTACAAGGCCCAATCTGGTTAATGAATCTCGAGCCTTTTCTTATATCCGCTTCAGCGAGTTATTAATATTCTCCCTATTGTCTGCATTGAGTTCCTTACCAGGAAGGGGAGAAAAAGTAAAAGAATCAATGTTGCTGATAAAAACATCAATTGAGGGGGCAACAAAACATCCCGATGCACATTTATGATACACGCTGCATGTCCGGAAATATTTGCA
This sequence comes from Tridacna gigas, assembly GCA_945859785.2. NCBI lineage: Eukaryota > Metazoa > Mollusca > Bivalvia > Cardiida > Cardiidae > Tridacna > Tridacna gigas. Next base: position 39,929,699 of record OX244030.2, on the reverse strand, counting down.
GCTATTTGGAGAGATACGTAGGCCTCTTACACATAATAACATTCTGAAGACATCTTTTTTCCGGCTTGCAGTTGATAAACTATGAGAAACATTGTGGTGACAGCATGGAGTGCAAACAGTGTCGAACTGTTCCCTAAAAATTCTCCTGTTTTAACGACAAAGAAACTTTAGTAAAATTGTGGAAAAGGAAAAAATGTCTGTAACCAGCATTTTTCTTCTTTTTCCACAATGTTGACTACCTTTTCCAAAACAAATTCCATCATTTGATCCATAATTTGATTTCTTGCGTGTAAATACTTTCAACTTGGACAAGTTCAAAATTTCGTTGCCGATACAGGGTTTAATATCACGTGATGTCGTCTAGGCTAAAAATTATTTCGAGAACAAATGGATAAGGAATCATAATGACTACGAGAAACAATTCATGCTGTGTGAAAAGGGGGCTTGATGCATCTGCGAAAAGTATCGACCCAGGTCAGTCTGCGCAGTCCGCGCAGGCTGACCTGGGCCGAAACTTTTCCCTATTAGTCGATTTTCTGTGTGTTCAAGAACCAGTCTACCTCAATATTGAGTCGGTTGTTAAAAAAAAGTGGCTATTATCGATCCATAACTATATGATGGTTTGATTGGTATAATACGTCAAGGAGATGCGTTAAACACGCTTTGGCCAGAGCGTGGCTCGAATATTTTCAGCGTATCGCAACCCTAACTGGAGATTACGAGGGTAGATATCATTTATATAATATTTCTGTAACACTGTAGAAAAAAAAAAAACACGGATGTAACCAGCATTTTGTCCCTTTCCCGCGACGTTTTCTACCCTTTCAAATACAAGATTCAAATGTCGTATGCAAATGCTTCCAATTTGAACCGGGCTTCTACACAGCTAAGTCCACGAAGACAACAACAATGTTTTGTTCATTATCTTCCTAGTGCAAGACAAAGAGAAAAAAAAAACATAAAATGAAAGAACAGAAGACATTTAAATATTTCGGTTCTATAAAGTGTCATATAAGCCATTATATTTTGGGGATCAACGTGCTTTTTGTGAAATCATGCGAGCGGAAAAACAGAAAAGCAATCTTATCTGCTGATCTCTATTGAAGCGAACAGGGCCATTACAATTGCAAGACACCTTCAATTAAGCAAGAAAACGAGTGATTTAGAAACAAAGCGAAATATTTCTTTTTGTTTTATAATGTGTCTTTATGTATGAAAACAAGAAAACTGATATCTGTGTTTAAGGCATAGGTTCACAGAAGAATAAAACTTAAGATTTTTCCCGTTGATAAATATTTTGCGTTCGCGATACGTAGTCCTTTAGCTTTGTTTACATTCGTGGAAAAAATTGAAGACTAAATCGATTTGGTGTTTTTTCTCTGACTAAACCTGAACATAATTATGTCGAACCTAAAAGGCAAAGTTTCTTTATTTTTTCCCCAAATGACCAAAACGTGAATTACTAAAAAGCCAAACACATAATAAAAAACTCCCCGATAAGAAAAATAGCAATACTCTGTGATATGGAGTCAACGAAACTTTGTTTTAACCCTTTACCACACAAGCCCGAGTTTTAACGACACCCCCCACCCCCCAAGGAAAAGAAACTTTTGAAAACATTGCGGGGAAAAAGGAGAAAATGCTGGTAACCAACATTTTCTCCTTTTCCCCCACAATGTTTTCTACTCTTCCAAAGACAAATTTCATAATTTTTGCAACATTTCACCTGTTGTCTGTGAGTGCTTTCAACTTTTGACCAGTCTGAAATTTTGTCATTTGTAAGAGTTGAAGGAGAATGGTCATAGGCCTTTCTATCATTATTACTTACAGAGATAGCGAGAGACCGAGACAGAGAGACAGGGGCGTGGGGGGGGGGGCGGCTTTAAACCAATTACTTTTAAATGTACATAGGTAAAATATCATAAAATACAGCATCCATACACTGCAAAGTGTAGCTGTGAAAGTTGTCTGTACCAGTGCCCACCCGGGTAGCTCAGTTGTTAGCATATCTGACTCGTGACCTGGTGGTTGTGACTTCGATACGCGGTTGAGGCAAACTTTCTTTCCGGCGATTTTTCGCCTCTTACCTTTGATTCATGTGGGAAAAGTAGTCAGTGACTTGGAAAAAAAGTTGTATCAGTACTGGTATGAGAAAGCCAGGAAACACATGAGTAGGTGTACTGGCCCCCGTGATATGATCTAAGCTTTTAAAACGGCGTTAAACTCCAAAACAAACAAACAAACTTCTGTACCAGTACAGAAAGTACTTTGGCCTAAATAAAAAAAAAAGTCAGTTAATGCAAACGAAATAATGTCACTCTCTTGTTTACCATCTACATCAAATACCACCCAGTATCATTCAAGCTATTTTTAGACAGACATGTTCCTTTTTTTATACTTCGAGTAAAAAAGAAACATTTGAGATAAAAGAAAGAGATTTTCACCAAATACTAACGAGAAACATTATGGAAAAATCGTGCGACGGCTTATAGCAATTAGTCTCTGAAAATGTTTTCTTAGAATAAAAAATGCAAGGGCAAAAAAGTCGTATTTACTAAGTAACTTCTAAATTTTCCATTTATTCCCCACTTGCCCAGATAATTGTTCTTTCGTGCAGGGTTACGTTAATTCGTATTCAGAATGTCCAACTTTAGTAAACAGCGAACATTTCGCGAGAGAGGAAGAAAGTGCTGATAGCGCGTAATTTTGCTACATGTTTCTATGAAAAAGCTTTTAATTTAAACGCCGACATATGAGAATTTCTAAAAGTGCCAAAATATAGAAACTCAACCTTTTCTGGACGGCTGACAAAACAATCCAATGAAACACAGAAAGATTCTTAAGTTACAGGCTTCACTTACTACACAATCCAGTTTTAATGACCCTGAAGCAGAAGCCTTTTGAAAACATTGTGGGAAAAGGAGAAAATGCTGGTAATAATGCTGGAGTCAACGAAACTTTGTTTTAACCCTTTACCACACAAGCCCGAGTTTTAACGACACCCCCCACCCCCCAAGGAAAAGAAACTTTTGAAAACATTGCGGGGAAAAAGGAGAAAATGCTGGTAACCAGCATTTTCTCCTAATCCCACAATGTTTTCTACGTTATCAAAGTTTTCATCATTTGAGTCACATGTAAATTCTTTCAATTTGGACAAGTCTACATCTTCCTCAGGTAGCAAAGTGTTAAAAAAAAGGAAGCTTTAGATCCAAGATCAGACAGTAGGTTAAGGCTGACTGTAAAGGCCGCTGTTTTCGCCTAGGGCGCAAGAAGGGTTATGCCTTGAAGTACCTTGCATTACTTTAGTTATTGCAATGTTTTGGAAAAAATATCAGGCTACACAGGACGTGAAGTCTGATCTGAGATCAACACCATCAAATACCGTGTATCGAAATACGATATCTAGACCGTATTACTATGAACAAATACTCATAACATATATTTCATAAATTTCATGGGAAAGGGAAAAAAAATAAATAAAATAAACCAGGAAATTTAAAAATAATAACTAAAATGGAATAAAAATGTATGTTACAACATCTTTCCTCATCGATACGGTAAAATATTACGGTAACGACCGAGGTAAATACTGAGGCAAAATGAGGAAAAATGAAACTGCTCATCACGTGAAAATTTCAGTTGCCATAGGTTAGTAATAATTTGCTGATCAACAAATTTGTTTTTATTTATAATTTCCGCATCAAGTAAAATGTTTTAAACTTGGTAAAGTCCAGATGATGTATAACAAGAAGTGGGTTATAACAACTATCAATGTGTGGTTTGCAACACTTGGTTTACCCTCTAAAGTGTGTTCTGGCTGCTTGAGTAGAGCCCAGTCAAGTGCGGTCACGTATGCACGATCGTATGTCAACAGTGTTCTATAAAATTGCGACAAATTTCACACACAAAATGCCTATCTATTTGATCGCTATTTCATCTTATTTCATCTCATTAATTCATCAACTACGATGGCGTACACCAAGTTTCCCATCCACGGTATTCAGCAACAATTAAACATCACAAATCAGAGGACAGGCGTTGGTTAAAGACACTGCTAGATTGACGTCGAAGCATGACAATTTTCAATCATCATTCTATTTTCATCAAAGTAGCTTATTGTTATAATCTATGTTGTTTTAAAAATCCTTATCGATACGAGAAAAGTAAAACAAACTTTCTAGCCATTTTCATGTCAATGCAGTTTTTAGTAAATCAGACAGTCAGTTTTGAAGTATTTTCAGGTCCAGGTCCTTGAAAAATTTACAAACACGCGATGAGTGTTTATAAATACGTATTATACAGAAAGCAGCTATTGAAGTACAAAGATAACATATCACATACCAGCATTTTCTCCTTTTCCCACAATGGTTTTTCTATATTATTATAGCTTGATTCCCTTGGTTTAGCAGCAATGAGTATGTCGCCCGCAAATGCTTTAAAAAGGACAAGATCTAAAGATTTTGTCGTTTGGTACAAGGTTGAATGAAAATAATTGCCCTGTTTGCCTAGATGCTGTAAGTGCTGTTTCTCCGAACTTTATATACCCCCGTTTCTTTTTCTAATTTTTTAGTTTTCATTCTGCTATGCCAGTTTTTTCCTTTCCACTGATATTCTGTAGTAATAAGAATAAGGCAGAGGTCAAGATTAACGACAGTGTGCAGTGTGCATTATTTGGCTTGTGTGTAGATTTGAGCCAAGCTTTTTTTTGGTACGAAAATAAACTTTCAAATTTTAGCAGAAAATCAACAAAAATGCATGATGCACGCCTGCACATATCATAATTTGATTTAACAATTTACAATGTTTGTAGCTTCAGGAAAAATTACCATCAATGAAACTTACAAAATCTATATTCTTCTGTAATTTGCCAAATAAACTCAATTCTCTAGCTTTCCACACCGCTATGTGGCAAACACCGTTACAATATTTACAAATTCGAGACAAGCACTCTAAATAGGCACCAAAATAAGACAGGAAAATCCTGATGAAATATTCCAGCGTTCATTCCCATACTGAAAAAACAAAACAGAATTTTGCCGTTCCAAAACTTGGAACTTTAATCTGTTTGAATTAATACACTGGTCAGTGTTATTGCTTTTGTATCATTTTGGATCATTGTTCAGATTGTGAAATATTCTCCAGAAACAAATCATTTAGTATGTAGAAATAATACATGAAATAAATTAAACAGGATTTTCCGCTCTTTTGTAACATTTCCTTGCATTAATTTCATATGGTTTTCTGCTAGTCAATATGTATGCGTACATTGAGAAATTGCAAACTTGACGAAGATCAATAAACTATGCAGTAACGGTTATGTAATATTCATTGGTTGGAAAAAAATCAAACCAGAGTTGTCAGAATACGTGGTAAAAGTACTGCAAGAAATGATTCAGGCAAAAACCTGCCAAAAATAGAGCTAGATTTTCTCACTCGCTTTTATTTAATATTTATATGCCATTTCGATGCAATGATTTTGATTACGTACACTTAGCAACATCAGATAAGAGCCAAATAAAGACGGGGAACGCTCTTATCGGCAAGATTTACAACCAGTAGTTTTCCTTTGAACGTGTAATAATGTAACATTCACGAGAATTATTATTTAAATTCAAGTTCTCTTTATGGTAATGAGCCTGTAGTGCGAAATGTCAGTCTCGTAATTCAAGGTCCCTAACGAACTACTACCATGGTATGCCACACACTGTATGTGAATAATTATAGAATTACTGGGTTCAATTTGTTGCCGTTTGTTTAAAAGCTAGGATGAAATACTGCTACATTATTCATATTTATGAGATGATGGAATTATATCATTTCGGCTGATATATTTGCACAAGATACTTAAGTTACTTTTTGCCACACAATGGGGCTACTTTGTGTTACAGAAATATACAGACAGGTGCGCTGCCATTGTTGCGTATGAATCGCTCGCTCAGGATGTCCTTCGTCACTTCCGCCTGACTGGTATTCAATTTCACAAATCAACTCTCAGACGTTTCAGAACGGCTAGATTTAATTGTCGGTGACTAACGACTGAGAACCGAACAAAAGCTGTAATATTGGTACAAAATGTAATCAAACATTGAGAAAATTGGTCTAAAATAAAATTGCTGTTAACGCGTAATTTGGACAGACGGCAAGCTGGTTAAATTGTCTTTATGTCCTGCTTATTAACAACATTGTGGTCATTTCAGTGATTCCTTATACAATGGAGAAAAGCTTCAATAATACCAACATCTTTTCATACACGAGATTCGTGCCGACATATTTAGTACATGGGGTAATGTTATTTTAGCGGGAATGTTTGTAGGGTCCGTTTTTTGTATCCATTTTCCCCCTACATATATGATTTTCCCGTCCTAATCAATGTCGTGGCACATTGTGAACAATTTATTGCAAGAAATATCCAGTACATTAACTGTGTTTCCGGCTCCGCGGATAAATATAGTCTGAGATAATGTTGAAGAACTGACAATGACTGTGATCAAAGATTTGTGATTGCTTTCTCCCGAAATTTTACCTCTGTACTAAACGATAAAAATTTCTGGATTGGTGAAAAAAACACATTTGCTCACGACTGATGCAGTGTGCCTCCAATGACGAACTCATTCTATAGAGGATAGAAATATGATGGGAAAACGAGAACGTGCTGGCTATCAGCATTTATTACTAATTTCCACGTTTCCTTTTTTGCAAGGCTTCCTCTTGAAGGTCGTTTTAATTCGGGACTGTGCCGTGAAGGGTAAATACCCACTCATATCAAAGGTAGATAAACAAAAATGAATAAAAACTAATGTCAGAGGGATAAGTTAATAACTTGGATAAACGAAGTTTATGAGTATTATCACCTTTGTATTAAAAATGATTTGTAATAATGGTACTATCATTATGGACAGGGATTATGACACCAAAAACAACTGAGTCAAACACACAATGATTTCAGTTTTAACCCTTTCAGCGCCATAGGCGAAAACAGGGACTTTTACGGACGGCACAGATCAAGATCAGACTGCACAGAACGTGCAGTCTGATCTTTGATCTGTATCGTCCGCTTAATTAGTCAAGCCCCTACGATAAAAATCTTTCTGGCTATCTGTGGGTTGCATTTACAGCCACCGAAAGAAGTCGAGTTTATTTATTTGGCGCCGAAAGAGTTAAGGCCGTTTTGTCTAACTAGATATCAGACAGTGTAGATCCAAGAATCAGAAGATTGCGAGGTATGATTTTGCTCTGTAATTTCCAGAGAAGAGCCTTAGCGTCTATGTACACGATTTATTCATACGAACGAACGCAAAAACAACGACAAATGAGAAGCATGGGCAATCAACAAGATTGATATGAAAAAAAGACGAAACTGGTTTTTCGGTACATAACTTTTTACGTTAGTTTTAATTATGAGGTCCCAACCGCTATCGTAACAAGGAAGATTTTCACACTAATTTCCTTCTAATGGTTTGTAATTGTATATTAAGTAGTCTGGAATATATTTGAATAGAGACGGATGTCATAATATATCTACCAGAACGAGCGTTCCTTGATCGGGTTTAAGAAGTGTTGTTTTTCTGCTACATATCGCACGCGGCGGGACTAATTATCACCCCGTCTGTAGGGTACACCAGTACAGCAACATGGTCTTCAAATAAACAAGCGTCTAAATTACAGACTTCTACAATATCATAGGCGCATACTTAAGTATTATTGGTATTCTTGTTTAAATTTCTAATTGCTGTTTAAAAGTGTAACTTCTTTCTCTCTCCGTGGCATTTTAGCCTTCTAAATTATTCGCACATAAGTATTTTTTGCAAATTAGTACATCATTATTGTATAAGATTAAAAAAGAACGAAAACTTGGACCGTAGTCGCCATTCATTCTTAATTTAATTTGAATTCTAAATTTCAAGACCAGTCATCTTATTGGCTCATACAATCTGTTATAATAATGAGATGTATGAACTTGGGGAAATTACACTGCATAAAATCATGTAACTATGTAAATGTACGCCATATGGCATGGTTCCATTTGATATTTGTAAATTGCTTGAACGTATGCATATTTATCATATCATCGTATGCCGGAAGTCTATGAAGATTTTCGGGCTGAATATTCAAGTACTACATATCACAGTTCAGTAAAACCACAGGCTTCCGAAACAACGATAATATACTGAAATTTAGAGTACAGGACTTTTCAGCCTGACCTTTGATCTACAAGGACCGATGTTGTGTGAGACATTTTGGCCAAACAACCTTGACTTAAGCCACATCTATTTCGTCTATAGAAGTGCTTTAACGCTTTACCAAATAATCCTAATAATTCTTACGAGCGTGAAGAAAAAGATTTGAAAACAGTGTGGAAAAACGTAAGAATAGTGGTAGGCAACATTTTCTCCTCTTCCCAGAATGTTCTCTTCCCTTCCAAAACAAATTTAATTTTTTGACTCACCTAAATTTTGTCTTCTGGAACTGTCGTTTAGTACAGAGTTGAAGTCAAAACACCTTTTTTGGGGTGTGGTGGGGGTATTGAGGATGAAGGAGTGGGGGTGTGGCTAAAGAGAAGCCGTGGCCCTTCTCCTGCAGAGTCAAGAAGAAAATACGATACTCACCTATTAATTGAGCTAACGCTTGGGACATTGTCGCTGGAACAAACATTTTCTGCCAGCAATCGGTCTCGTATCTCCCAGGCAAACATAGTTGGGTTCTCCATCTTATACCGGGTGATGGCATCGACGACCTGAGGGGTGGCAACTTTCGGTTTCGATCCACCTATTACCCCGGGTTTTATGGAGCCCGTTTCATAGTATCTGAAAAATAAGTATGAAACAGGTATGGTTTTTTTTTCATAATCTAAACAAAAGTCCGAGTATATTGGAACTTGTGTACTATTTCCTACGACCAATTTTGATCAGTTTTGAACAGTTGTCTTAACATTGACTTAAGAACAATATTACACAGATTTCAGCGCACTGAGTTCTTTTTTGTATTGTTTTTGGTTATTTTAATGATATAAAAAGTAACCCATGATTTCAAACCTCTAACCAAACCATCCCTTGTTTTAACAACCCTATAAGAGACGGGGTCTTGAAAACATTGTGGAAAAAAGAAGAAAACGCTGTTAATCGGCATTTTCTCCTTTTCCTGCAATGTTCCCCCTTCTTCAAAGTCAAGCGCAATCATTGAAACCAAATCAAATTTGTCTTCTGCAAATGCTTTCAATTTGTTTGAATGTAAAATTCTGTAATCTGGCAAAGAATTAACTAATTACTTTCGGTACAGGACTTGGTTTTCGTTTTGCAGAAGACTAATTTTTCCATTTTGTTTAAAAAATATACTCTTGTTTAAAACGTTGACTAAATTTGGTTTAACATATTTACATTGACTCTGTTAAAAAACGTCTGTTCAAAACTTGCTTCATGATATAATAAGTCAAAGGCCGAAAAAGTCTAGGAGTGGTTCCGTCAATCGCGCATTGATCTTTATTTCCTTTGGCGTTGAACCCCGTTTACAACCTCATTGCAGTGTCATGTCCACCTTTCCACCTTTAGCTTAAGTTTTTCTTTTATCCATTTTATCGCACGAAACTCTTTCAAAGCCACCGCAGAAGGGCAATGAAGGAACTTAAGCGACACAAGAAACGTGGGGTGTGTTTTATACTCTTTAACCCTATTCCAAACGATCCCAAGTTTTATGTGCTTGAGGAGGAAGGTTTTTGAAAACATCGTGGGAAAAGGAAGAAATGCTGGTGACAGCATTTCTCCATTTCTCGCAGTGTTTTCAATCCTTTCAAATACATATTTCATAATTTCAGCCACAATGCACTTGTCGTCTACCAGTTCCTTCAATAAGGACAAGTCTAAAATTTTGTCGATTGGTAAAGGTTTAAATGGTATTTAAATGACATGGAAATTTTCAGTAGAACAAAAAAGATCCAAAGATATGTGAAAGTGTAGATCCAAGACAAATAAGTAAGACCTATTCACTCAGATCTTTGATGTATCTTCTCCGCAAGCATGATTTTACATGCTTCTATCAGAATGAAAAGGTCCAGATCAGCAAGCATCTTCGAAACAGGGCATACGATGGTTTGTGTATTACTTTATTTTTTTGTTCAATTCAGGGTAGCACAATATTACATCTCAGTTTTCACACTATGTTATGGTCGTAACAAATTTTTAGATAGTACTTATTGCTGAAATAAACACAGATCTTATCTCAGCATGTTGAAAGGAGGATGTACTCGTTATTTAACACCAAACATATGAGCCATGCTCTCTGAAATGGGGATTTAAGGCACCTGCAAAAAATATCGACCCAGATCAGCCTCCACAGTCCTGAGGATAAAGGCTGACCTGGGTCGAAACGTTTTCTATTGGTCTATTTTCTCCAAGTCAAAGGACCAGTCTATTCAGTCGGTTGTTAGACCAAATTGATTATGTATCCATAATTAATTAAATGATTACTTGCTTGGTATAATGCATCACGGAGATGCATTAAACCCCCTTTTGCCAGAGAGCTGCTCATACGCTTTCGTTCATCTCTTTCACGGCATTTGCATTAACATTGTTTTTACTTCATGCACACATCAAAACAAAATACATGTAGGGGCTGCTCATACGCTTTCGTTCATCTCTTTCACGGCATTTACATTAACATTGTTTTTACTTCATGCACACATCAAAACAAAATACATGCAGGTAGATTTAAGTAACTTATACAATAACAAAAACAATACAGAAATAAAAAGAAAGGGTGCATTCAGTTTTCGACACAGACAATATAATCTGTGCTTCTTAGGTCACACTAAACATCATCGGTATTTTGAACTAAGTGATGCGTTTCCCACAACATTACTGGATAACGAACAGAAAAAAAAAACCAAACCGAAAGTGCTCTTGAATGACAGATAAGAATGAAGAGCAAACCTTCTGACATATATGGATTCAATATATGGATTCCAAACATTTCTGGCAAATGCAATGGTACTGACAATCTTAAATGGCGAATTCAAATTGTTTGCTGAACACATTGGAGCTTGCGATTTTGAAATAATCAACTACAATAATAGACAAAGATCTTTTTTTCTCTCTTTTCTCTGAGAACAGATCTGTATCAGTATTCATCAAACATTGAACATTAGAGTTGAGCCATGCTCTGTGAAAAGGGGTCTTAATGCATCTGCGAAAAGCATCGGTCCAGGTCAGCCTGCGCGGACTGCGCAGGCTGACCTGGGCCGATGCTTTTCGCTAATGGTCAATTTTCTGTATGTCCATGGACCAGTCTTACTCATTATTAAGTCGGTTGTTAAACGAAGTGGCCATTATGGATCCATAATTATGTGACGCCTTGCTTGGTATCTTTGATCACGGATGTGCATTAAGCCCCCTTTTGCCAGAGCGCGGCTCAGTCCTAATTCTGAATTCAAAGATGAAGCATGTGATTGACTGACACGTTCTGTTCTCAGGTGATCAGATGGCTAGTCTTGGGACGTTAGACTAGAATTCAGTTTTTTAAAAAAAAAGGTGGGTAAATATTGTCCCAATATTTATTTTCTAAGAAAAGATCGGGAAAGGGTAGGATGAAAGTCAGAACAGTTTCAAAAGTAAGTACTATGCATCATACTGTTTTACCATGGAAATGTGTCATGCTCTGTTAAAATAGGGTTTTCATGCAACTGCAAAAAGTATCGACTCGTATCAGACTGCGTAGTCCTAATAGGCTGACATGGGTCGAAACTTTCAGCTATTTGTGAATTTTCGGCATGATCAAGAGCCAATCTGCCTCATGATTCTACCATTTTCGTTGTTAGTCAAAATGAATTTACGGATCAATGATTACGTGATTACTTGTTTGCTATAATGCATAACGGAGATGTATAAAACCTTTTTTTTTTTGCCAGAGCGCTGCTGAAATGTATTTTTCCCAAGCTTGTGTCAGGTTGATGATCAATATACTAGGCATGCAGTGTGTCTTTTGTTTCTCGTCTGAGGGTCGTATCGAATAACAATTTATGTGGATTTCTCATGATTCAAACATTCTGTTTTTTTCTTATCACTTCAAGATTCATAGATCGTTAGAAATGATTAAAACAAAACATAAGCCTTTTGGCTTCGATCATACTTCAATCTGGGTACAATTAGCTTTTGTTGACAACATGCTTGAGGTCAAGGTAGACAAAAGAAGTGGTCATTTCCGATGACCTTACAAAACCTTTCATTGTATTCCAATTTGTAAGTCTTTTTCAATAGCCAAAAGTTTTGGGGGAAAAGCAACGGAACACATCTTCTGCATGACTCTAATCTATTTCCCTAAAAGAGTAGTATATGAATGAAAATGGTCAATTAGTGAAACACAAGAAAACTTCGACTTTGTCCCTATCTAACCCAGTGGGTAAGAATAGAGACATTTAACCTCTTGGTTCAACACAAATTGCAATGCATAACACATGAATGGTTAAAAATGTTCATCGTAGAATAGCCCTTCTTTATTCTGACAGGTCGGTTTTGTAAAAGAAGACAAGAGGCAGTAATACGATCGAGAGGCCTGCTTCAATAACGACAATAATTACTAGTTAGTAAATAAATACATCAACTTGACCACAAAGGCCCTGGGTGGGTATTTGGGTACAGAATGGTTGGGCTCTACAGTTATCTGCACTGTGGACTACCAGATATTTGGTTTCAGTGGGGTGATGCACGCAATCTCCTGACGATCGGTTGGAGAGTATTGATTTCAGACCGGGTACTTATGAAATAATATATCTTACGCTGTATGCCTACAGTAGAAAATTTTGTGAAACAAACTCACTAAAAAAGTGATAAACTTGTTTCCAGAGACAAAAGATTGCCCTTCGATATCAGCTTTCCCATCTTCTCAGTATCCTGAACATAATGTTCAGACACTATAAGTAACGATGTGCTATTAAAATTGAAACAATGGTTCAATAATGAAAAAGCTTCATCTGGCATCAAACTTTCTTTGTGGTTGCCCATGTCCAAAGCAAATTTGTTGTTGTTGTTTTTGTACTTGTAAATCTTGTGCCCTTCCTAATTTGGTAGTACATGCACTTTTGTTTTACCTGTTTGAATTGGTCTAATTCAATTTCTGGTGCATCATCGAACTGTATACTATGTGTATATTTACACGAAGAAACCAACTATTATAAGAAACGCCATCTGATCACCAATGCGTTCAATGCAACTTTATAGTTATATTTAGGCATCTTTTACTGCCATTTTCTTTAGCATTTATACATATTTGAACCACTTCATATGAGAAGTTATATTTAATCAAGAAAACAGAAAGAGGCAGAGAGAGAGATCTACCGCATAAGATGTATTACATATGTATAATATTTTCCGGGCCACTTATTTCGATACAAGGTAACACAGAACAACAATTACTGCTACCATTAGCAATTTCGGAAATTTTACGATTGCTATTTGAGTGTTTGAAGCCAGTAATTTTCCCTCCCTACAAAAATCCATCAAAATATGACGATTTTATAGCTGAGTCATAGTAATTTTGGATTTACAGGGAACACTTTATAAATTTGCAAGCAAAGTTTACCTAATTTTTTTGTATGTTCAGTCAAACAGAGCTTAACAGCTTAAACCTTGAGCGTCGTACAAAAGCAGGTGGCGATTTATCACACTCATTTACAGTTTTACACTAAATAATTTCTTAAGATTTTGTTTATCTGGTTAGTGTGTATGGTCGCTTTCAACAACATTGCAGCCATATCACTTATTAATGCAATTGGTTTCTTATTCACCAACCATTCTACATCGCATTCATAGCCTTATTCTACATGTTGAAATAACAATTCTGACTGGCTAAACCATTTTGTTTAGCCAGCCAGGAACTATGTTACCTTCAAATTTAGAAAATTCTTGTGAATTAGACTAAGAATGATTTTAAGAATGGTTGGTGAATAGCGGACCAGTGTTTTTTTTAACCAGTGTCAGGGCTTTCTTATGTCTACATCGAATGACATCTACAACTTTCGTCAATATTTTTTAAGAAAGCTCGTTCTAGGGATACCCTGATTCAATAAAAGAACTGTAGTGTCAACCCAACACTGTTCAGAACAATAGCTTTCAGTTGCCGTTAGGAATAAACTTTCTCTGTTTCATCAAACAGATTGAAGATATCGTGATATCTAAAAAGTACATTATTTCAAAAAAGACAGCAAAGTACCTTTCGAATGGCAGGGTAAAGAAAGTTCAATAACCGGAACATTTTGATGTAACTACAACAATAATAATAATTTCTCTGAATTCAAGTTGCAACGGCAGTGCACAAATGATAACATATAAAATGTCAATAAAATGATAATGTTACTAATGATGATGATGGTGATGATGAATATGATGATAATAATAATAGTAACATTAATACGCAGTCAAGAGCTATAGTCCAAAAATCGACTTTTTTTAAAAAATGCACATCTGACAAAAAAAGTCTAACTGCTCTGACTTCTTCAAAGGCACCATTTAAAATGTAACTGTCAGACATAAAAGAAGTCAGTGGAATTGTTAAAGCATCGACAATTGGTTTTGATCGTTATCGGGGTAGTTGAAAGCGAAACGTTGGTACTTAAAACAGTTTTGTTCCACAGAAAGCGTGACAAGGGACAGAGGATTAATGATAATACGGCATGCGATTCTGTTCTACTACTAACGGCCAAACAGTGTCCGAACGCTCATTTAATTTTCTCCTATTGCGATAACTTTTTAACTCTATGACATTCGCACATGAAAACTCTAGAAATATATGGCTATTTGACGACATTGTATGAGCAATTCTCTTCTTCATGGTGAATACTAAAGGTTTGCTGTTAAAACACGTTACTCTTGATTTTGTTTTGTTCCACAAATCATTTCTGGAAACGTCGCGCTGAAAGAGATACTGCTTGTGCTTTCTTATGTGTATATGTATAACCCTACAGCATATTAATTTTGACTAGCAAGTTGTAAAAATCGGCTTCTACAAACTCGTTTCGGGAGGTAGTAAGTTATAGTACTTTTACACTTGGTATAAGAAATGGGTCTTACTTAGCATTATGTATGTTACATCTTTATAGTAAAACGTGTTACTCCCTTATTGTCTTTTATTGTTCCTGTTACGCTCCCATTACCCATACTTCTGTTTTGCAATACACTCGTCATTTGTTACATAATCATTCTTCACGGAGATGTATTATGCCTCCTTTTGCCAGAGCGTGGCTCATTTGACAAATACCGTTTATTCTTTGTTTTCATACAAACTGTCCACAGGCTGCAGGCTGTCATCATATATTCTAAAAATCAGTGCTTTGGTGACCACTAACAAGTAATTATAACATAGATATGAATAATAGTGTTGTTTAAAGAGAACCTGGCCATTTCGCAAATACCTGCAAGGTGGAATATGAACGGTTTCATTCTATATATGTTATCTTTTTCAGCTAATAATGGGATGGGATTTTCAACACTTCATCGGAAGGATCCTTTCATTATGCAACAAACTGTCATTTATACCAAATGTTTTCTTGGACAAAACAGGATCTCTACAACTGAAAAAAAAACTAGTGCCCTTTAATACCGCTCGAGTGTCATTCGACCATTTACGATCGGTCTCTATGACCCCGTTGAAGATGGCTCTTACCCCTTTATCACACAACGCCGAGTTTAAAAACCCTTAGAAAGAGACCCTTTGAAGACATTGCAAGAAAAGGAGAAAATGCTGATGACCAGTATTTTCTCCTTTTTCCCAATTTGTTTTCTTTCTTTTCAAAAGTATATTCTATCTTTTGAGATGTATCTAATTTGTCGTCTACACATGCTTTGGATTTGGACAAGTCTAAAAATTTGTTGTCTGGTAAAAAGTTATACACCATTGGAAAAAGGATAAAACACTTGTTAAATTTTTTATGCTTTTCCTTTTCCAGGAATATCTTACACTCACTCAAAGACAAACCCCATCATTTGAACAATATTAATTTATGGTCTGCAAATGCTCTCTGCAAATGTTCGAGTCTACCGTTTTGTCATTCGATAAAGAGTGAAAACATGTCCGTTACGTTCCCTTTGAAGTCGGAACGGATAAAAAAAAAAATCACAGCATACCATTTCGAAATCACAGTCCATCGTCGTTGTGATTCGATCGATTGAAGTTAATTGAATTACCGGGCTCACATGCATTTGTTCTTGTAAATATTTTAGCAGGTAAATTAGATGCATTAAAAGAGCGATGCTCGTCCACAGCGTGACAGTGGTCTCCCCACCAGGGCTTTATGGGATGAAGTCGTTTATTATTCAATCTGGTTTGAAAATCACTGCTTCAACCTTTTAGCATACGAACCAGCGTTTTAACGACATAAAAAAAAAAAAAAATCATCTGAAAACATTGTAGGAAAAGAAGAAAATGATAACCAGCATTTTTTTTCTTTTCCCACAATGTTTTCTGACCTTTCTAGAACAAACTAAGTTATTTGAACCACATCTGATTTGTCGTCTGCTAAAGCTTTGAATTTGGGAATTTGGATAAATCTAAAATGCTGTCGTCTGGTAAAGAGTTAAATGCCAACTAAAGCCCCAGTTTCTATATTTTAAATTATGCTCAGTATTACATTTTCATACCATTAAAGAAACATCCTTAAAACCGGAGAGAAAAACCGCGGTAAAAATTTGATAGACTGCAGAATGGTTCAAAATTTAGTCAGCTGTGTAAACATAGATAAATTGATGACATATATTATGTAAAAGATAATATATGTATCGAAAATCTTCGATTTTAAAACGGAAACGTCACAACGGTGATATCTTTGATGGCCCCAAGAAAATGAAATGCATTTTCTATCGGTCGTAATCCATGAAACCTTGCAACTGTCAGTGGCAACATTTGGCATGAAGATACAAGAATGATTATAATTTGATAAATTAATGACGAAATCGGTTAACAGCGGACTGAACATGAGTATAGATCTATCTTTAAGCCATTACTTAAAAAAAAATCTGCAGCTGGTAGTTTTTAAAGCATCCTTTGGAAATAAAAATATTCAACTTGAGTTAAGCTTAACAAAGACATGAATACCTTTGAAAACGTCATGACAAAAGGAGACATCGTTCTATCTAAAAAAAAAAAAAACGAATGTTTGCTTATGTGGTTTTTTTGGCCAGGGTCGCTAAAATTCGGGATTGTGTGGTGAGGGGCAACTCAGCGAAGCGATAAAGCGAGGAGATGCATGCCTTCAGTATTGTTATCTAAATTTTCCCGTCAATTAAACCTTTATCAGAATACTAAATTTTAGACTCGACCAAATTCAAAGAATTTTTAGGCGACACGTTAAATCTGATTCAAATGATGGGATTTGTCGCTTGAAAGGTAGGACTACACATCATTGTAGGAAAAGGGGCGAATGCCGATTACCAGCATTTTCTCCTCTCTTACAATTTCTTCAAACAAGATATTGTTTCATACAGGGTTAAAATTTGTGTACGATCTTCATAGCTGTGTACAGTATAACTTGTGAAATTCTATATTTGGTGTCATATCAAGAGATTTCAGATACCAAGGCAGGCAGGCATCTGCGCATGTCTTTTGAAGATATATATATCAACTATGAGTAATTTTTGACACCAATACGGTAGATTTCTTAAGATTAATATTACATATTCTTCCAATAGTAACATATAGAAGACATACAGTAGTACGAAATTTCAAGGATACAGCTTGTAGATAGCGCAGTTGCAGGATCTCCCGATAATCAGACCGATTTGATTCAGGGCCATTTCTTCATATACTTTGATATGAATTAAGACTACCTCGCTACTATGACCATTCAATCCGAGTGTTTGTTTCGGTCTAAATACAGATCTCTCTCTCTCTATATATATATAAACATATATTTTGATGGTTTATTATAATATAGATCTAAGATAATATCTTTTTATGCCCAGCATGTTCGTAAACACAAATATCGGGTAAGAAATTGACGTAACTAATTCAGGCAATCTAAAGTCTACGTCTAGGGACGTAGTATTAAGTATGAAAGGTGTACCTACATAGACATAGTGTTTAAGTATAAAAAAGGATAACGTACTTGTGATCAACATACCTGCCGAGAATTTTACTAACACATCCATGAGAAACGCGAAGCTGCCGCGATATGTCACATGGCCGGACACCCGTATGAGCCAGTTCCACAATTCTCTGCCGAACGACGTCCGGGAGCGGACGTCCATTCACAAACACCCCACCCAGCTGATTCACACCACCATGACCTGAAAATAGACAAGTAAATACCCATGAGTTCATAGATAATTTCGGTTGAAATGTGTACTTTTGGTTCCGACAGTATTACATCTTGACCACACGACAAAAAATGTAGACTTCTCCAAACTGGAAGCATTTGCAGACGACAATATGAATGTGGCTGAAATGATAGAATTAGTCTTTGATAGGGTAGAAAACATTGCGGGAAAAGGAGAAAATGCTGGTTACTAGCATTTTCTCCTTTTCCCACAATGTTCCTCAGAGTCATTAAAACTCGGGAATGAGTGTTAGAGGGTTAAAACATCTGAAAAGAGGAGAAAACATAAGCGACTTAACCTGGACAAAACATTGTGCAAATAGACCATGATTTATTTTAAATCTCTTTTTTTTTAATTCCTTTGTCAAAATGTTTATACCGACATACTGCAGATAAGTCGCAAACTGTGCTAATACAAAGTGAAGACAAAATAATTACAACAAGTTATAACTATAGCTACCCAACGGCTCATCAACAATATTTCTAACAAAGAAAAAAAGAAAAAATACGAGTCACGCTCTGTGAAAAGACAAAATGGATTTTTTGGATCATTAATTATATGTAGACTTGCTTGGTATAATGCATCATCGAAATGCATTAAACCCCTTTCATCAGAGCGCCATTCCTATCACTTGAAACTCACGCCACTTCAAAATATGACACTAAGTGAGTTAAACTGTACTATTTCATAGAAAGCGATACGGAGCAGACAATCACAGGTATCTCACATTTGAAACAGAAGTATTTTGTTTTCACAAAATATAGTTCCCTTCTAAACTGTTTCCTTCTAATTAAGTTTATTCTGCTGTGTTACATACATATTCTCTTCTACCAAAAGTATTTTCAAGCATGACGGAGGAAACATAATTTAACTAATCACCTGATGTAGGTGTACATACGTCGTACTAGTTAAAGAAGGTAAAGATTTTTCGTGTCACATATGTTGCAATCATTCTTTAAAAGCAATCGAAAAATTTGTAAAAAAAAAAAGGGTCAAACGCTAAGCCCAAATATGCATTATTTCATAAATCCCCTTAGACAACTCGAGATTGGTTCAAAGACTGGATTGTCCCTTCAAAAAAAAAAACTACAACCACTGATCCTCCTCGGATTGCTGTAAGACTTTCGAAGAAGATGCAAAGCTGTACTTCAAAACCTGACGGTCTAGAAATAGTCTTCTAGATCTCACTGAATCATGATATCTATAGGTAATTGATATGAATTCACTTCACAGCAACCATAATGTCAATCATCTTCAATTTCATTTCATGCTTCAACAATCTAATGTAAGCTAATCAAAATGGCTATCATATGCATATTCATGTCGATCAAATTCTTTTAAGATCTTTGAAAGATTCACTTGAGGAAGCTGCAATAACTTCACACAGGCTGATAGGTTTTTTTTTTTCGTTGCTGTTGTTTTCATATAGGATATTACTTTAAAAATCGAAATACTTCAAAAGATCTTTCAAGCGAAATATCAACTGATCTTCATTGTAAATATGATAATTCGTGTAATATTCATGTTCATAGGAACCACTGCATTTGCTTTTATTATCAAAAGTTAGATAACACGTGCTGAAATTTATAATCGACCATCATAAAATATTGTCTATATGCATTTTTGTCCTTTCAGCGTCATTGGCGTCTACACCAGCTTTTGTGGACGGCGCAGATTGAGAACGTGCAGCCTAATCTTGGATCTTCATCGCCCTTAATTCATTCTAAAACTGATGCAAAAAAAAAAATCTTTTTGCACAGAAATGTATCTACAGCCGCCTAAGTAGTCAACTTTATTTATGTGGCGCCATAAAAGTTATTCACCATAAGAATATACAATATTTCAATATCTAACCTAATTAATTAAATAAAACAATATGTTTTTTGGATTGAACTCAAAACTAGCAGCTTTACACTCGACAATATATGCTACAAATCAGCCCAGATTTTATGGACTTGAAAGATCTGAACTAAGGCTTGGTGAATAATACCATTTTTTCATCGGCATAAAATGCCTCTTTCAATTTCCATTTGTTTGTTTGTATTGACGTTTAACGCCGTTTTAACAGCTTATATCATATACGCATATGTTTCCTGGCTTTCTCACAACAGTACTGACACCACTTTCTTTCCAAGTCACTGACTACTTTTCTTACATGCATCAGAGGTGAGAGGCGAGAATTCGCCGGAAAGAAAGTTTGTCCCACCCGGGTGTCGAACCTGCAACCACCAGGTCAAGAGTCAGATACGCTAACCACTGAGCTACTGGACCGGGCTTCAGTTTTAATGAATTCAAAATAATCGACAGCTTAGATGAAGTATAAGGCTTAAGTTCTGTTTTTGTCTTCGTTTTTAATCTTAACGCTCTACCACACAATTTCAAATTTTAACTGCCTGAGAATGAAGTATTTTGAAAACATTGTGGGAAAAGAAGAAAATGGTAGCCAGCATTTTCTCCATTTGCCACAAATGTTTTCTATCCTTTTAACCCTTTATCAGACGACAAGAATTTAGTCTGTCCCAAATTGAAAGCATTTGCAGACGACAAATTAAATGTTACTTAAAACAGAAACTTTGTCTGTCATAGGGTAGAAAACATTGAGGGAAAAGGAGGAAATGCTGGTAACCGGCATTTTCTCCTTTTCCTACAATGTTTTCAAAAGCCTTCTTTCTCAGGGGCGTTAAAAGTCGGCATTGTGCGGTAAAGGGTTAAAAAATAAATCTCAATATGCGAGTCACACATATTTTGTCCTCTGGAAATACTTTCAATATGGACAGGTCTACATTTCTGAGGTGTGGTAAAGACTTAATCTACATTGCCTGAAAAAGCACCAAAGGAGGTCATGCACAGCATTACAAGAGTTATTCCATTGACATACAGACTATTTCCTGCTTCACCACAAGTGATACGAAAGAAAAATGTTTCTAGGACACCAAATAGCATAGTATGGCAAATATCATGAAAACAGAGACATCTGCTATCATCAAGCGTATTGTTCTCTTTCCCCAAAAATTATTTAAAAAGCTATCTAGCGACGAGGGCGTGAAAAGTCGAGTGGTAATGACAAGATGCACGAGGTGTAAATAATCAATCAATAGCCAACATGAAGGTTCAGTGTTATTTCTTTTCTTTCTAATTTTCAAACTTTCCCTTTGGTATCGGTAATATGCTCTTAGATATTTCTTTGAAAGTAATTAATTTCATGGAATTTACATACCCTCAACAAAGTTACTAGAAAACATGTCGAATCCTCGAGGGCCCATTTGGTACGGGTTGAAAGTGGTGTGAGTTGGGTAAGGCCCCCACGCTTGCTGCATAGGAGCAAACCGTTGGTCCAGAGCTGGCTGGGCCTGGGGGTAGCCGGCCATGTGTTGTGTCATATCAAACACTTTATCCATTTTGATAATCAAATAAATAGAGATAAATTAATAAATACTATTCGTAACTACTTGATTTATCACACACAAATCCTCGGCACGAATTCCACTCAAACAAGAATTCCTACATTGACTAAAAAGCCAACTTTAGCGACATCCACACTCACTTATGCCATTGAGACAAGTAAACAAATGATTAGGCTTAACCTGAACCTAAACTAGTATGGGTTCATTGCACACCCGCGTGGTTTAAGTTCTTAAAATCACTGGGTGAGAAGATCGCCATCGACAGGATTATTATACCCGCAATCATTGAAACAATCGGGTTGTCTTTAAGTTAATAAAAGACATGCGTAAAACGGTTCAACCAACCGGCCTACCTTTGTGGTGTTCTATTAGCTGATACGCTACATGTTAACTTAGATAGATTTAGTGCGATCTGAAATTAACACTAGAACTGTCAATACATCGGTAAGGGCTATGAAGACGCACAAAGAATAATCTATCAATGAAGCACGTTGGTGACACATGCAGATTATTAACTGAATTAACCGATCAATAGTGATTTTGGAATAAATATATGTTGAACTGTTTTCAAATCAAAATAAAAACAGGTTAACCGACCCTTGATAGATGGCATTAAATTCAACTGCAGACTGACATATTAGATAGAATTACGAACATTTTTTACTTGGTGAAATTCGTACACAAATTGACACTGACACATATCAGTAGATCCCAATGATGCTAATCAAGACAACTATCTACAGCATCTCTCACGGAGAATCTTTCCCAACAATTGACAACCAAATAAGGGAGCTGATTGGAAAATTAAATTAACGAGTCATAGAGACTGAACGCAGCGCGTCACCGCACATAAAGCCCTCCTCTCATTACCCGCTTCGCTTGACACACTGGATACGGGTAGAATAAATGTAACAATTACTTCAACGATCCGATCTGGATCACTTCATTAGTAGTAACCTTACAGTCCTACATAGGCATTTACATGGTAGAGTTGAGAAGTTTTTTAAAAACGATACCACATCCGTGTAATGACAGACATTCAAAAATTATAATGTTTATAGACAAGAAGCAAAATATCTGAACGAATTCCGAGGTCAGACAGCACAGGGTAGATATTTAATTACTCAACGAAATGCAAATATATTGTGGACTGATCCTCGAGAATTCCCGGAACTTCAAATTACATACACACACAAAAGAAGAATTGCAAAATTTTACTATTCACACGAAGTGGGGTGAAGCTATTAAAAGGGAAAAATGAAAGTCATCGCAGTCAATTAAACCAAAATGTGGTGGCTTGATGTGTTTTGATAAAATCACATCTCTCGCTCACTTTACACCCACAAAAGAGACTGAAACTGTTTTAACGTCGACTGACTTCAAAGGAAAGACATATATCCATACCACGAAGGAAAAGTTACCAACAAAATGTTATCATAAAAGCCATGAATCACTCCAAATTGTAGTTAATAAAGCAATATTTCTTTGTGAAATTTTCAGCTAGATCTTTAATGTAAAACTATCACACACTTCAGGATAAATAGTTGTATATCAAAGAGGAGGTCAATTTGAAGACAAAGACTACGAATTGCGATAGATCGGAGCTATTTGATCAAAGAAGAATTTTAAAAGAAATCTCCGGTCTTCTAATTCCGATCTATTTTACCACAATTAGTCAAGTTTGTGTACAGCATCAATTAATGAATATTTATTAAAAAAAAAAAAGATGTAGACTTTATGAGCAATCGATGGAAACTTATGATGAAATTAAAGAGTAACATGTGGAGAGTGTAAAAATAAAAGTTATAAAATAAGGCCGAAGGCAAAATACCAGCCGGTTAGCACCACACACTACAAAATAAATGAAACAGTGACAGGGTCGTTATGGCTGATTACCTGTTGGATAGGAATGATATCGGCGATCATTATATAGCACTGTTACTGTTCTTGGAATACAATGGAAGAAATCGTTACATGTGATATCTGGGCCCGTATTCATCAACCATTCATTAGAACATTTTCAGTCTTACTCTAGATTTAGACAGTATATTAAACCATTTGGTGTAGCCAATCATTAAATTATCTACTGTCAAATTTTGAAAATTCTTAAGAACAAGATGGTAAATACGGACCCTGATAGAATTCAGTCTGGCACAACACAGTTCTGTTCAGTATAACATATTTTCGTTTGAATTTATTTATTGGTGTCCGACATCTTGGTCATTTCGAACTCTTTACATAGACTATCAGATGGCCAAAATACACCTATGTTTATGCTAAGCCATCAAGCAGACAAATGTAGAACAAAGCAAAAGAAATCCCAGAATAATTTTGGTCACAAAAATCATATATGTGCAAAATGATTTGTTACTCTATGATAGTTGTGCGGTATATAAGGTGAAAGTTTTTGTCTCCATACTTATATGGTCAAACGAGTCCTTTGAAGACACGACACGTCCATTGCTCACCTAGCGCAGGTACGCACACAAGAAAAATAACAACTGACAAACCTGACAACATCATTTTTGATTAATTCTTTTCGTCAGCTTACATGTGGATATTTATATATAGAAACTCAGATAGTGACAAAAGTTTCACTGAAAATAGGGACGAAATCTTGAATGGCCATACATTAAACATGTAAATTTTAACCCCAGAAAAAATGACTGATGGCGACATCATCGCTTGATGACGTATGACGACAAAAAAGTGCGACACAATGTGTATACTGTGTATTTTACAAAAAAGCTACACCAACCATAAAATAATTTCTTTCGCACTTCATGTTTAAGTCTTTACTACGCAATCCCGAGTTTTAACGACCTTGAGGTAGAAGGATTTTGAAAATATTTTGGGAAGAGGAGAAAATGCTGGTAACAAGCATTTTCTCCATGTCCCAGAATGTTTTCTACCATTTCTAAGACAAATGATATAATTTGAGCTATGTGTAAATTATCTTCTGCAAATGCTTTCCATAATGGATGAGTCCAATATTTTGTTGTATGGTAAAGAGTTAATTCAGTCTGTCAAAAGTGAAAACAATTAAGTATCTGGACTATTTATGTTCATGGTAAAGATGCTTTTGATCTTTTCCGATCTTAAAGAGACTTGTACACCGAGATTTTTCTCGTCTTGTTCTAGGTGGATAAGTTAAGAAAGGCTCGGTGGAGTAAAGTTTAAAACAAATATTCGTGAAATTCTAAAGTAGATAAATCTCCGGCAACATAAAGGGAAAGGATTTTATTAAACAAGAAGAAGCAAAATTGAGACAGCAACTACAAAGTTAATAAAGTATCTTGGAGATAAAAGTGATATACTAGTAAACGATAACAATCTTTACATTAATTTTGGGGCACGCAACGGCTGCCGAGACAAAAAGGAATTTGGGACAAGACATGAGATAAGGCGGGACTGCAAAGAAAATGTACACGGGGTTTGGTCATTTGAAACGCCAGGGACTAAAATGACAATTCAGAGACTCATGTTTACAATGCAGAATCGCCGTAAAGGTTTGTTACACAGGGTTACGTGTTGTATACGCTGTGATTAACGGAATTTGTAGGGAGGAGGAGTCACGTCGATTCAAAGCGTCTAGCGATGCAGAGAATGCACACGTAAACAGATCGCTCGTGATATCTCCTGCTTACTTACTCTTACATGTCTGAAAGTAATCCATCGTGTTGAAGCCTCCTGGCGGTTGAGGAGGAGGAGGCTGAGAATGAAATCGATATGCTGCCGAAAAATCCATCATCTCCATATATCAAAACTGTATCGGGACACACACACTTTTTACAGAACAGCACGTCACTTGGTATCCTTGAATTATTCTGTACCTACAAAGACTGCCCCCAAGAAGCTGTTTTGTCGTTACCCATATATAAGTCACAGGTTGTGAAGCTTGCGCAATAAAGTATCATCCTTAAAGTTTCCGAGAATTTTTATGCCGCTTTTGGGTTACATATAACAAGAAATTACACATGTTTAATCATTGGAACATTGCATGTCTCTATGTCACTATATTTTGTTAGTTAAACACCCGAGAAGGTTGTTGAATACTCTGTCGTCTGTAACAGTTCACACCCCAGCTCACATCAAGGTAATGATACCCTTGGATGCCCACGATGGAGTCTAAATCATAAACCCTATTTGAAAAACGTAGTCAAGTAAATGCCCTTTCAATTACTGTCATCAAAGGAGATTTTCGATAAATCATAAAAATAATATTGAATATATGTTTCGTGTCAGAACGTGACAAGCTCCATTGGACACTGCATCCACCGATAACAAATCTCGACCTTCATCGATCATTTTAGACCAGCCCTCTATGGTTCAATTAAACGGTAAATGTCGCGCCCACTTTTTTCACTCTCCCTAGTTGTCTGCTGTTGGGAGCCTGAGATGGATCACGTGACAAAAATAACAATAAAATCTTTTGATTGACTCCCGATGTTCTTAAACACTGATAGCCATTTACAAGTTCAACAGTGGCCCATCTACAAAAATCGTTTGAAGATTTTGAACTTTGATACGAGCTTTATTAACTTTAAATGCCAGCACAGTTTGCCATAAACATATCTTGATTCAACTTTCTCTCATTTCCATTTTATAAAAAGATTTTTAAATGCACAAAAGGCAGGACTGTTTTTTGATCATTTCTCGAATAAAGTTAACATGTGAATATGTTTTCACCGGAGACAGAGGATTCTGAGGAAGTTAAAAATCCACATGAACTGCGGTTAATTGAATTACAATAGTTGTCTATTTCTAATCTTCTGCAGGTGTGCATATAGCAACACAGAAGACGTTCATTACATCTACCTTTTTCTTCCGTTTAAGCTAAATGGTTAAGAATACAGCATATTTAAAATCCACAAAAATTCATCCGGTTACTTTTTGAACATTTACATAAGAATCGTTTTGTCCTGCTTGACGGTCAAAAAATTACTTCGTGAAACCAGCTATGCCAAATTATTGATTATAATTTATACTATACATGCCAGATATACTGTTTGAGAGTATTCAAATGTCTATTTATAATAGAATGATAAGCGTCAAATTAGGTGAACAAATATGAGGTCGACAATGAATGTCGCTTCGGTATGATACAACGTGCCAAGTATGATAATGCAGGGATCCTATATTCTTGTATGTATATGCAATGGTATCTGTTGTAAATTAATAAAAGAGCCATGAGTCGGTTCAGTAAAAATCTATAAAATCACTCTGACCCAGACAGCACTAGTATGACAATACAAGAAGTCTGTATTGTTTTCCTACATCTGTGACTAGCTCAACTAGAACCACGGACAAGAGTCTGTCGAGAAGCATTCTTGCGGTACAGTAATTTCATTCAAATTATACATTTAAAAATCGATCTCCGTATCCAGCACATTTAAAGTTTGTTACTTATATCTTACATACTTCTAACATGCACCATTGGTATGTCAGTGTTCCAGTGTTACTAATATGTTTGGCTATAGCTGCACATTGGTTGATGGATTTAAGTTTATGAATCAATTATATGATCACTGAACGTAAAGTTTATAATCAGTGAAAGTTTGGTTGATTTTAAAGCCTTTAGTTCTCAGATTTAAAATGGGCAAAAGGATTTTCTAAAAGAATATTTTAATGTTTATACCTATTCATTAGTGACAATAAAACAATGTATCCAACGTACTGTTATTTGCGGTTTATTTAACATATAGGTTCTTTAACCTGTCCGGCCTATCTCATTAATTGCGGTTAGTGTCTTAATGCTCATTTGTGTTTTGTAAGCCTGTCCGTCTATGTATTAAATGTGGTGTAACTTTGGTTAGTTTAGGAGTGCTTGCTGTTCACTGTTAAAATTTATCTTTAATCTAAAGCACTCCTTCTATTGGTGTCTTTGGAAATGAAAGAAGGAAAAGTCTATATGTTTTTGTTCTTTTTTTTTTTTTTCTTTTCTTTTTCAAGTTCTAGCCGCATTAAGAAAGATAATATTCCCAACAAAGCCTTCTACAAAGAAATCCGAGAGCAAAAGCCTAGACTCAATGCCCGAAGTCCGCGGTGTCAGGGGCGAAAATGCTTCCTGGGGTGAGGCTTAAGGGTTACAAATCCTGGCTGTATACCCAATACAGCGAGGGTTCATTTATATGATAATTATGGGCTCATATCCAAAGATTAGTTCAAACTTAACAGACAAACAAGCTTGATAGAAAGTGAAAACCCGCCATTTAAGATGATACCGCCATAAATATTCATGCTGATTGGGACAATGAGCTTGTGGAGACGGTCAAAGAAAATGGCGGAGTAGGATCATAAAGGGAGTGAAGAATATGATTGAAGTCCTGTGCGAACTCATTTCAGAATATTTTGTATGTATTCACCCTTTCAGCTGCACCTGATCATCCCAAATTTACAAAATTAATACCTGACACCCAATGTTAACATATGCCTCGGTGTTCATTTTGTTTCAAATCAAATCTCATTCTCTAACAGTAAATGTGCAAAATGTTTATGTAAGGTCAACAGTCGCTTGAATTTTAGCAGTGCATCTATAATAGCTGCCTTATATTCTGTGGATTTTTCGAAACGCTGACGCAGGTCATAACTGACAGAAATGTGTAGAAATAAGATTCGTTTCACATATTTTAACTTGCAATGACAGTAACAATGCTCAGTAATCAGATGAACACACTCTTACAAGAGAGCTATAACTAAAATTTCCAGTTGCCTTCCAATTGTAGCTGCAGAACTATTCTCCACGATCAATGGGCATTTCGCCTACTTTAAAACCAGTCTATAAAACTGCACTAGACTTGAATGAGAGTAGCTCCTGAATATCCAAGAAGTTTTTCTCTTTTTCAAATCTTCATGCAAAGAATACCAACGAGAATTCAAAAATATCAGGGTCCTTATTCACCAACCATTCTTAAGAACGTTTTGGTCTTATTCTCAAAGGTTTTCTAAATTTGAAAGTAACACAACTTACTTGACTAAGAATTTCGAACTCAAATGAGTTTTTTTATAACTGCAAATTATTGCGCTGTAATATTGAAAGAAACAGTCGGCAAACCTCGGGCGATCCGTTGATCAAATGATTACATGTAGTTGCGGAATCGACCGAGTTGTGACGACTGATGTTGCCGTCTATTCCTATTTACACTATGTAAATGACAAAATGCAGGCGACGTGTGCATTCCCCCAAATTAGCTGTTTCAAAACGTCGGCAAGATTTCTTTTTCATAAAATTACTGTGCTACTCGTATCTAAAGGTATAAATATATATTTGACTGACCATCAAATATATTTGGACATAGTTATGCCTTTTTTTGACTGAATTTTCAAAACCTTTATGATAGGTTTGCGTGTTATTATATCTCTGTCATTCACGAAGATATTTACGTCTAGCTTTGACTATTTGTTAAATATCAAAAAGGGGTAAACTTAAGCAACAGAGGCAGGTAACCATCAAGATATCTTTGACACTGTTATGCCCCCCTTTCGAATTAATCTTGTCTGTAAGCAACTGCTGCAGAGCGGTGGCACCCCCATGCAGTGCTCATTTTATTTGTTATCATAGAAATTAAAATGCAAAAGTGGAAAAAAAATACTAAGAAAATTATCTTCTTAGAAACCCTATGCTCTGTAAGACTAAAACTTCATGGAATTATCCATCTTATGATATTAGCCTTTAGAGATTTTGTGTTTTTCCATCTCATTGCTCAAAGGACATGGATGGTTAATATGGCAACTTAAAAGCTGCCATAGACTAAAATGGAAAAAAGAGGGAAAAAATGGCATTTAATTCTGAGACATTAGGGATTTTTTTTTTACTTTTTCCAGAAATGTTCTCCGAGTTGTGCTCTATCGGCCATATTTTTTTAACACGGCAATTTGAATGGTTGCCATGGCAAGCCAAAGAACAAAAAAGAAAACTCTTCGAAAATTACTCCTTTAAATCCATAAAGACCACGAGGCCAAAAATACACATTATATCAGCCTATGCAAATTTATGTTTCTCCCATTCTATTGTCAACTCCACAGACTGTCGGCGTGAAACTTTCTAGGTGTTTTCATTCGTCTGTACAAATTTTATAGCAGTTTCAAGCTAAATGTGATAGCAATTTTGAGTTTGAGCTCTGGTGGGCCTCTTCTTCCTACTTCTTCACCCCTTCTGATGCCCAGGCCCTCGGCGTCTTCAGCGATTTGATTAAGAATGGTTGGTGAATACGGATCCTGAGGATATTGATTGTCCAAACGAATCGACACTTTGACTTTGCCTCTAAAGGAACTGCACCTATAGGTTTACCGTTAAAATAAACAGAAAGCACGGTAAAACAATTTTGAAGAACGCTGCAGCATAAAAGTTACATGTATATGATATTACTTGCGATACGATTCTATTGTCATTGCATCATCTTCTCCAAACGGTTACGAGTACATGGTAATTTTAATATGATCGCCCTATCCTTAATCCTTTTCCAAACTTTCGTTTAATATTGGGTCCGCAAAGAGTTGTAAGTTTGTAGTTCTACAGATAGTGTACTACTGCATGAGGCAACGCCTCAAGTCCGGCCTATCCAGTGTTTAACGCCGTTTTTTCAACATTATTTCAGTTTAATCGCAGCATAACAATCGTCGAAACAATGATCAGCAGTGAGAGAGTAATGAATCCTGTCGCAAGAACTATCATCAATCCTCGGAAAGGAATTAGCCGAGCTGGGGGTTCGAACAGGAGACACCTGTTCTCAAGTTCTGTAAGCTACCGACTGCGTAACTGGGAATCGGCTACACGATACAGATAAGCCACGTGTACAAGAAGTGTAAGCGTTCTTGCAGTTAGCGTTGACAAAGTGCAGTTATTTCAATGAGAACAAAAATGTCGGTTAACCCTTTCCCAAACGACAAATTTTGGACTGGTCCAAATTGAAAGAGTTTGCAGACGACAATTTTAAATTGGACGAAAATGGCAGAAAGGTCTCAAAAAGGGTAGAAACACTGTGGGAAAAGGAGAAATTGCTCATTACGAGCAATTTCTCCTTTTCCCACAGTGTTTTCAAAAGACTTGTACTGCAGACACGTGAAAACCAGGGCTTGTTTGGGAAAGGGTTAACGGGTGTTTAAAACAAGCGACAAGTTACGGGAATTTTTCTGAAATCGGAATGTCGAACAAATAAAAAGTTGTTTCAATTCTTTGAATTACATGAAATCCGCTGATTTTATGTTTTGAAAAAAGCCAGATCATCTAAAAACGCCCAAGTCAAGAACAAAAAAGCTTTGAAAAGAATTCGTTATTAATGTTCGATGGGTCACTAAAAATGCCAACATATTCCCTATGGTTTCATCCTATATGAATTAAACATTTTGTCCAATCTCTTTTACCAATCTTCGCCCCAACAAATAACCGATAGCGCTATCTCCGTAAGGGCGCATTGTTTTGTGTGTTCAAAATCTTCAAATATCAAAACAATTCACTGAAATGCATTGTAATTATCTAACTTTGAAGCGTTTTTTTGTTTTCAGATGTGCTGTTATTGAGTGGGAATAATTGATGTACAATCGCTGATTCGATTAACGAATCAAATCCAAATATCAACAAAAACATGAAAGAATGAACTGACTGCTTCTGCAAGACCATTTTTTGCTGACCACTTTGTAAGAACTTGTGCCTATAGGAGAAATTACTCGGAACGAGTAACTTCTCCTTGGTCACGATGGTTTCTGTTCAAAGTCATGAGGAAAACCTTGAAATCGTTTATATCGTCCTTATTTTACAAGAATGTTTTCAAAGTCGTTTCTTACAAATCTATTCCGGGAGGTTGATACGACAGTAACAAATGATAGGTCCTGGATGCAAACAAATCAAAAGGTTTTCCATTCATCTTGACGGGAAATCTGTATGGTTTAACCCTCAGGCTGCTAAGCCCGACTTGGGAACCTTTTGCTGACAGTGTAGATCAAGATCAGACTATATAGAAAGTGCATTTGATCTTGGATCTACACTGTCCGATAAAGGAGACATTCTCCACCCCCCAATACCTATGAAATAGCATAAATTGGGTTTTTACTATCGGCTTGAAAGTCTCGTGTCATTTATCTAGCAGCTTAAGGGCTAATACCACATCATCATTATTTTTCAGTTATTGAATTGCAACAGTTCAGACCTTGATTTCCAAGAGGTGTAATGGATCGACATTGTACCAGCGCCATAACCCTGACTGACAGGTCAGTCAAGGTTTGCTTAAATGGTGTTTTGTTGTGCCTTTAACGGCGTTTCAGTCACATCACGGAGACAGCTCATTTATTCTTGTATTTTCTGGGTTTAATCGTTACCAGGCTAGGGCTACGTTGTGCCTTGCCAAATGACACACACGCGTGACCAGCTCCTATAGAACAGTACGAACCGAAGGCTTCTTATTACAAACCTATTGTCATAAACAGTTCGTCATGGAGGATTCTTATCACTTACATCCTAAGCTCTATGGTGTGAAGCTGTTACTAACTTTGTTACCTATTTTGTAGGTAATTTTACTTGCCGAGGCTTGAACCCGGCAACATTTTAAGAAGAAACCGATCAGATTTATCTTAAGCATTGAAGGGCGTCTACTTCGTCATGGCCTTGTAAAAGAATTCAACGGATAATTTTGAATGTTCTTCTAAACTACGGATAGTCAACTCGAGTTAACTCTTTACCAAACGACAAAATTTTCAATTGGTCCAAATTGAAAGCTTCTGCAGACGTAGTAGTAGCCCTTAAGCTGCTAGAAATAAAATGTGACACAAGTAATGGGATTTTTATCAGAAAGAGTAGAAAACATTGTGGGAAAAGGAGAAAATGCTGGTTTCTAGCATTTTCTCCTTTTACCCACGATGTTTTCAAAAGCCATTGTCCTCGGGGTCGTTCAAAGCACGGAATCGATTGGGAAAGTGTAAAAAGTATGGCAATCAGCAATTTCTCCTTGCGCCACAATGTTTTAAAATGTGGTCTGCAGCACAGGAAATGTGATAATTAACACAAAGAACTATTCAGAAAAAAAGTACTTCCAAACCACATAGAAGACAACTAATCATTTTATCTAAACGAGCAGTTTAGGTCTGTTCCCATTGATGTGTCAGTATTTTCCTACACGAATTGACGACGAATATGCATTGATCTTATTTAACTTAAAACACCGCGGAAAAGTATTCGTTTTCCACACAAACATTTTTACGATGATGTTTGTCAAGATTTTTTCACAAGTTCTGCAGTATACATTTTAAAATTCTGAAAATCTAACTCGAAAACACAGCTAATTAAAGAACTTTTTTGAAGAAGTAAAGGATATGGAGGCGTTGGTAAAGGTATACAGAAATCTTTCAAAACAATTTGTTCTTCAATATACATAAAAACACACATAATGATAAAAGACACGTGTAATCTTACAAATCAATTACATGCCAAGACAAAACAAATACAAAAATCTTAAAGTTCTCTTATCGTCGCATCTCGGCAATAACGAATAAAACAAAAGAACTCCGATTTAGAGTCAATCGCAGCTAAGTTCGAATGATGTGAGAGTTCATTCTAGGTACGGATTTGTAAATTGTCGTAAGCTTGTACATAAAAAAAAAACGCCAACATTATTTCTCGAAAATACAACACAATCTTTCTGTCATGTCAAGCCAGTTTTGGAACATGTACAAACCGTCACACAGGCTAGACTCTGTCATTCTCTCTAAGCCCAAAATTTGCTTTATGATCTCGAAAAAGTTTTACTTTGCTCAACAGTACAGTTTTGAACTTATCTTTGGTCCATTCTACACCGCCGATACCATTATGATTTAAAGACTATAACAATAATTTTATGTATGTAATCACGGAAATATCGATTCATTTGCCCTACAAAAGCATAACATTATATTTCATTCATGTTGTCTCGTACAACCGTTTACATTATCATTTGTTTTCTTTTAAAAGGACAGAGAGAACTAAAATAAAGTGACAGTGAAAAGAAAGTATCTATCAATTTACGAAAAGGTCAAACAGACTGTTGTTGATGTATTCGAATGTTATTTAGGCGAAAAAGTTGAAGTTGGAAAATGTGTAGGTTTGGACTGACCCATATTTTAAGTAGGTGAGCCATGCTTTGTGAAAGGGGGCGTGTATGCATCTGCAAAAAGTATCAGTTCAGGTCAGCCTGCACAGCCCGTTTTTTGACCGGGGTCAAAAATTGCTATTGGTCAATTTTCTGTATGTCAAAGGACCAGTTAATCTTATGGGTCATTTGTTAGATATAATGTATCAATATTTATGTATCAATAATTATATGATGACTTGCTTGATATAATGCATTACGAAGATGCCTGAAACCCCCTTTTGCGAAAGAGCCACTCAGTTACATGTAAAATGGTATATTTGCAAACTCCGTGCAAATACGACCGTTAGAAATTGAAGCAATAAAATATTGGATTAGAAAATTATTGACAGAACAAGAGCAAGAATTTACACTAAAGTTTTTCTGCCATTCTTTGCACTGTGGCCTTTTAATTCGAGTTCTTGATTTCTGAAACTAGTGAAAGGTCAGTAGCAAATCGATATTTGTTAAAAAAAAAAAAAAGCTAAATACTCATGTATATTGATGCTATGCTAGAAGATGGATACGTAGTGTGAGAGAGCTATTTAGAATTACCCCAACCCGCTCCAAGCATTGCTCAATTGGATTTCTACGAAAATTTCTAAAAATATAGAACATAACATTGGACACTTCTCCTTTCATAGCCATCCTTTAATCATCATTGAGCTGGCTACCTTTGAAGAAAAAGTGGCAAGCGGAGAGATTGCTAGAACTGTGCAATATCTCCCTCTGCCACATCATTTACTTTTTTCCAAAGTGATCCACTGCCAATCTCTTTCTGGAGGTGTTGATTTCAATTTGTATCACTGAAAACTATAAAAGTATTTTTCATACATGCCGCAAATAATGAAATAAAGACCTTTAAACATACAAAAAAGTTTGATAACTCATAATCATACTCTTTTTCCATTTGTGCATCTTTTTTTTTTCTAATTCCAATTTTCGCAGAGCCCTAATAAAGCCCGTATGAGAACGGGTTTAAGGGGCGATTCGATCTACAGTGCCATAAAAAGACCGGGCCACACAACTACCAGAATGCACCAAACGACATTTGACTCCGTGATCTTAAATGGAGTTACTCACGAAACTCCACCATTATATTCCCCCAATACCCGATACTAAACTACCATATTGTTTTTGTCCATTCCGCTAAAATATCAAGGAGGGTAAAATATCAGTTTTTGTCCGATCCTTAAGAAGATAGAGCCGGCGATCAGCTGTGATTTCCGTGTGATATATTTTTACCCCTTAAACCAAACGTGATTTTTGCTATCATTACGAAAAAGGCTTTTGTAAACATGGTGGGAAAATGTGAAAATGTTGGTAAACCAGCAATTTCACCTTTTCCCGACATGTTTCCAATCATGCTTTTTTAAACCTCTTCAAAGACAAATTTTATTTTACCATTTGAGTAGCATTTTATTTTCGTCTACAAAATGCTCTCAATGATTTGGCAAGTTTAATATTTTTTAGTCTGGTAAAGAGTTGAAAAAGAAAGACAATGTATACCGTTTTGCAATGTGAATCATAGGTAAACAGTAAACATGTCTGTACTTGTGTGTGACAAGATGAGACAATACCTACTCATAGCCAGGTGCACCATGGTGCAAAATACCACGCCCTCAAATCTGAAAAAAAAAACCTTTTTTTTCAGAGAAGATAGTGTACCATTCTGGAAAAAACCGCTAACTAACAATTAACGTCATTTTTCACCTTATTTCTCTAAAACTTGTTTATTCTGTTGCTAAAGCAGTTCATGGAACAAAGTATAATTGCAGATATCTACAGACTAGCGTTAGCATGCCAATGAAAACTTTATGTGGGAAAAAGAGCGACTGTTCAATATGAGCCTTTTTGTTGACTTACAACACATTCCCTCAAGTTCACAGTTGAACCCCATTTTATACATGTATGTTCGTGGAGAAGCGCATACCTTAATTGGCTTTCATTTTGCTCCTGACGTCAATATATTTCAGTGTCTAGGGCAGTCTTTTTAATTCAGCGCTTGTCTTCCAAAACACATCTTGCGCTAACTATGCTAAAAAGTTAGGCGCAAATTTCGGAAAGACTATGGAATGACTATGTGACTGTTTAATACTAGTATATTCTTATTTATTTTTAGATGGTTATTTACATCATGGGGTGGGTAAACTTATCGACGTTTTTATGACGGTTAAGTGGTACATGATTATGTAGATACTTTCTTTCTGGTCTGTTTCACGTGACTGCCTCAGTATCAAACACTCTTAATCTCTGGAGCCCGAAAGGAAAAAAAAAGTAAACAGATACACAGTCTGTAAGAGAAGTCCCTGCAATTCCAATTTCCGGGCTTTCTATCGGAAAGTATCGCAAATTATCCGACAGTATGGGCCAAAGATCACACGATTTGTACAGTCTGATCCTGAATTATACTGTCCACAACTCAACAAACGCAACTCAAATTACCCTCAGTCTGCAGTATTTCTTCATATATCATCATGATTTTTTTCTTTCAAAATCTACAGTCACAGTAGAAAGAGATTTTTTTTTTTGTTACTCAGAGCTATGGTTCAGGCGCTTTAACACAATAATTTTAAGGCTTTTACAATCTGTTATGTCCATGTTAGTGCCTTGGTTGAAAACACAAATAATCGGAATTATAAAAGGAGATCATGAAATATCTTCGGTGATATTCATATTTTAGTTGATTAAAAAGAAAAAAAAAAAAAAAAAAAACCCTTAATATTCCCAAAGTTTCCTATAAAATTTCGCTGTCATTAATTTTGAATTTATCATAAGAATTATAAATGTAATAAAAGTTACACTACTTTAAAGCTAAAAAAAAAATGTCAGAAACAAAATAAAGTACAAACAGTCCATGGACAAATACAATCATACAAAACCTAGGCAACACATCAAGGTATCATAAAAATGCTAATACTACATTCACCGCTGGCAGAATTAAACATGCAAGACCAAAGCAAAGAGATAAGGTGAAGAGGACCACTATCGAACATGGCCACAAAAAGCCTTAAAGCCGTGTCAGATATCCTCTATCTTGTTCTGTTTGACATGACCTCTTGCTGGTGTTTTTTTTTTGTCTTGTAGCAGATCACTTTTATGCAATATGGTAGCAAAAAGATATGAACCATGCTCTGTGAAAAGGAGGTTTCATGCATTTGTAAAAGGTATCGACTCAGGTCAACCTGACATGTGCGCGCCTGTGTCGAAACGTTTTGCTTTTGGTGGATTTTCTGCAAGTCCAACGACCATTCTTACCTCAGGATTCAGCCAGTTGTTAGACTAAATAGATTTTATTGATCCATAAGTACGTGATAATTTGCTTGGTTTAATGCATTAACCCCCTTTTTGTCAGAGCATGGCTTACATATTGGCGTTAACGACCATTTTTTTCCTTTTGCCATTATGTGTTCATAGGAATGCGTTTAGTAAACCTTACTACGTGATCAGTATCCATATTTTACTACGATATTTTCAAAGTTATATACAACCAATTTGTTTCCAGAGAAATAATTGGAGAGGAAAGAAAAAAATGATGGTAATGAAACCTAAATTGTTGAATTTTTACTACCAAGTACATGGTATCGTGTGAAGACCTAAATTCAGTGGTCAGGACATGTTGCAAGAGCACAGAATATGTATGGCAACACCATTACGAGGCTTTGCTCTTTGTAAAGACTTATAAGACTTATGTAAAGTCATGGATTATCATATCCGACAGAAAGGGACTCTGGTTGCATGCAAGTCAACAATAAACTAAGTACGATTTGACAGTTTTATGTAATAACCACTAACGTCATGGGTTACCTTAACCTCTGGGTCACAAGATTGCATGACAATTCTGGAACCACTATCCCTTTTAGCAATTTTGAAAACAAAAAAAAAAAGAAAAACAGAGTCAGAGGATTTCCCTTTTGAAAAAGTATATTGCTCTTCAGAATAGAATCTCTAACATAGATGTCAATAATCTAGCTGGTATGCCAGCGAATGGTTGTTTACAAGTCTATATACAAGTCCAGGAAGAATTACCGCTTGTATGGCAATGCATTCGTTATGCAGAGTCAGCAGAAATAAAGACATGAGAGCTAAAACGAGAGTTTTTTTTTTTGGTAAGCGACACAATGCTTAAATCCCTTGCTTCGTGGTAAATTTGAGGATTTTCAAAGTTCGATAGAATCTGATGAAAACAATCAAATTCAAATCTTAAATGCGTTGTGTTGCACTAGACAACTTCGTTGCATTGCAGAAATTACTTCGAATGCAAATTTTTAGGATTCTTATTACAACAGACCAAACGTTACCGACTAAACTTTTGAATATAATTGTATGTGAGAAATACTAAATCTGTCATTACAATGGATCGTTCAGAATCGAGCATCTTACGGAAATATTCAGACGTTAGCTATATCTTTAGATCCGCGTTCATATGCAAATAAGCAAATATAAAGATGTCTATTGCTAAAGAATGCGTTTTTATATTTTTTCCACAAACTCTTGCAAAGGGTATATTTTAACTACAATTGTGAATGAATTGATCTGTTCCGCAAGCTACTATCACCGCTATCTGTCTTCACGAAACCAGTCACCCTCGGCCGATTCCGCAAAAAAGGATCGTGACATCGATGCAGTTTTGTGAAACCCGATCTAGTCCGAAAAAGCTCCTCGGAAATTTAAACAATCCATTGAGAAAAAAATCGACTTTACTAACTCTTAACACAAAGGACAACATCGGTGCATGTTGGGGACGGTGTAGTGTCAGTACATTCTGTGAGGGCTTATCCCGGACCCACAATGCTGGATAATGTGTGAGATATTCTAGCCACGACAGTCTAGAATGTATCATTATCAGGACCTTTCTTGCAGACCCAAAACTTTCTATTTCACCACTTTGGCACCAAATGGTTTCATCTGTGACCATTGTTTGTGTGACGTGCAAAGCATAGCAGGCAAACAGGCAATTGCTTGTATCCACCAATTTCTTCTTTTCCTTGATTGACAAACATATAACAGCTTGTAACCAGCAATCGCTTTTTTCAACAATCTCTTTAAAACATGCCTCAAGGGGCGTCAAAAGTTCTATGTGAATGAACAAGGGTTTATATGTCCCATAATGCAATGAGTATGGCTACTCAAGCGACAGGAGCATCTGAGTACACGGCTATTGTACTAGCACCCCTGGTAAAATAAAGATGTCACCCAAACACTATCATTTTACTCTTTTCCTGACGACAAAGATCTAAATTTGTTCTTATTGAAGCCATTTGCAAAAGACAAGTTAATTGTGAATCAAATATTAGGATCTGTCTCTGAAGTGCAAAAAAACATTGCGGAAAAGGAGAAAATGCTGACTACCACGTTTTCCTCTTTTTCAAAATATATTTTCGAAAGCCTTCTTCTGCAGGGTCGAAAACAAAAACGCGAGTCCATTTTGGTACAGGGTTAACTGTTTAACAAATTAATCGCCAGAGAAAGGGAAATGAAAACTGATACAAGGTTGTTTTCAAATACTTTTCGTCTTACCCTCGTCATGACTTTCGTACACACCCATTCTGATTCTCAATAAATCACCATGAATTCGACAGAAGTATTTTAATAGCTGCATTAAAAATTGTCTACATCAGACGTAAGTATTAAATCAAAAGTAGTTAAGTCTGCGACTAATATGCATTACTGTGAAAAACTTAACCCCCCGTAAGTAAAACATTTATGGCGACATGTCAGACAACTGTGGGGTGAGATGGAGGCGTACATTTTTTAACTTTTACCGGACAACAATGTTCCAGACTCGCCCAATATGAAAGCATTTGCAGACGACAAATTAAATGTGTCTATAAATGGATACAAAACATTGCGATTGAATGAAAAGGAGAAAATGCTGGTTATCAGCTTCCCCCCCCCCCCCACAATGTTTTTCAAAAGCCTTCATCCTTTGGATCGTTAAAACTCGGGATGGTTTAGTAAAGGGTTTTTCATCGACGTCAGGGCTGAACTTTTAAAAAAATTCCTAAGGTAATAAAAAAAAATTACGATACATGATTACATATAATTAACCGAGTCAGTTGGTTTTCGACTGCTAGACAATATCTGGACGGCCCCTTCCAGGTTGGTGGTGTCCCTCGAGGTTACATCTGACAAATACTAGTTGATGTACCAACCGAACATAATTATTACAAGCTACAGACGACGCTTTTTATCTTGAAACATGCCACTTTGAAAACACTGTGGCAAAAGAAGAAATTGCTCTAATGGAGCGATTTTGCATTTGATCACATTGCTTTCACATGTTGTCGTGTATTAGACACTGAAAAAACATCAGATCGCCTCCTTGCGACCTCTGCACATAGTGGTGTCCCTTCGAGGTTATATCATTCAAACCTTCTATATTTCTAAACTGTCCAAAAAATGTGATGGACATTTTTTCAGTAAAATGACAAACTTTTCAGTCTTTAAAGCTCTCTTTAGCTCAACTTTCTCTGCATAGAAAGAAATCTGAAATTATTTAATTTGAAGTCCATGAAAGCAAAGTTGTATTTCTTTAAAGTCAAATGCAGATATTCTGATTTTAACAAAGTCCAATATACGTTATCTTAAACTTTCGATTCCTTATGCTTTCACTGTTTTAAACCTTCCAGTAGCTATAGAAGATAGCGCAGATCAAGATCAGACTAAACCAAACACAGAGGCTTGATCTCGGATAAAATCTCTATTTCATTCTAAATTATTACCAAAAAGCTTCTTTATTTGCAACAGTTGAAACAGCTCCCCGTTTAACTTTTGACCTATGTTCCTTTCTTTTTCCTTTTCGAAATCTCCCCTACCTACGCCTCTTAAGAGATAAACTAATTTTCCCAACGTTTTTTTATTTCTGTTTAATAATCATTGGTATTGTATTTATGTATCACAAAATAGCTAAGTGTAGTTACGTCAGCCCCATTTTTGATGTGCAAACCACTAGGCAAATAAATATTGTTGTTGTTTGTTGTTGTTTTTGATGAAAAAAAAAAGTTGTCGCAACAAAACAAAATGAACTCCTGTGAGAATCAAGCATATCAAGCTTCGTGAAGTGTCTCAGTTAAAAAAACTCCCCGTGTGTCCTTAACTCAAGGTGTAATAGAACCACTGACACGAGTTTATGACAAAATAAACTGACCAATTAATCCATCTGACAAGACCAAGACTGACCGTCGGTCAGCACCTTTCATGAAACCTAGCAATCATCCTGACAGGCTAAACAAAGCAGGTTTTGAAACAACATAATCATTTTAAAAAGGAAAATGGGAGGAAAAACAAAGTGAAATATGAGTGTTTTACGCGAACATGGTTGTTAACAGAAATTTGGTACTGATGGGTGACATTGTTGTTCTCGGCTCAAAAAAAAAACATGATGATTTCAAGAGAATAAATGTCAAAAATATCACCATCGGGTTAAGCGCTGCATGAATTAGTAGCTGAAATATACATGAAATATACGCGCCGAGGTCTTGGGTGACCGAGGGGGATATTTAACATGAATCATATCTGAATGGAAGAAATATAAAACTTTAAAGCGCGAGCTGGACAAAAATGACCTATACGACCCTCTTAATTTGATAAATAGGGGGTCTAGGTACGATTTATGCATGCTGGAAAGATAATAAATGTATTTATTAATGATAACGTTTTAGAAGTCTTGTCCGAGTCTCTGGCAAGTCGTTTATTATGGCTGTTATATGTTTATTTTGAGCCCTGGATCCATATTCACCAACTATTCTTGATTTCGTTCTAAGTCTATTTCCAGATTTAGAAAGTAACTAAACTTCTGATTGGCTGAACCATTACTTTCAAATCTATAAAATTCTCGAGGATAAGATTAAGAATGTTTTGAAGAATGGTTGGTGAATACGGACCCCGCAGTTTTGCAGAAGTGGGGGGGGGGGGGGGGGGGGGGAGTATCTTATAAGTTTTAGCATCAATGTAATGTGCAGGCAAAAAAGGCTAGGATCAGCTTTCACAATTAACCCTTTACCACACAGTCCTCACTTTAAACGACCCTGAAAGAGAAGCCTTTTGAAAACATTGTGGGCAAAGGAGAAAATGCTGGTAACCAGCATTTTCGACTTTTCTCACAATGTTTTCTACCCTTGCCGAAACAAATTTTAATTTTTTCAGTCACATCTATTTTGTCACCTGCAAATCTTTTCAATTTGGACAAGTCTAAAATTTTGTCATTTGGTAAAGAGTTAACTCGGGGCTGATGACAGTCAACATTCTCTAGCAGACAATCACACAGTAAACTTAATCGTTAAGCCCTGGTATCTCTTTACCAAACGACAGAATTTTAGACTGGTTTAAATTGAAAGCATTTGCAGACGACAATATAAATGTGACTCAAAAATTGAAAATTGTTTTGGTAAGGGTAGAAAACATTGTGGGAAAAGGAGAAAATGCTGGTTACCAGCATTTTCTCCTTTTCCCATAATGTTTTCAAAAGGCCTCTATCACAGGGTCGTTAAAAGTCGGGATTGTGTGGTAAAGGGGTATACGACGGACAACTTCATGTCCTTTTGTGGACAGTGTGGAATAAGATCAGAATTAGCAGAGGTTTGGTCTCCAATATTTTATGAGATATCTGTCAAATGGGGTTGAATGCTTCTCCGCGATACGTTATACCAAGCCAGTCATCATACTACTATGGACCCATAAAATCTATTTTGTCTAACGACCGACTAAATCACCAATTGAGATGGTCCTTGGACATGCAGAAAGTTTAGAAATAGCGGAAAGTTTCGACTCATGTCAGCCTGTTCGGACTGCACAGGCTGGCACGGGACGATACTTTTTTGCCGATGCATTAAGCCCCTTTTTCTCAGAGAATAGCTCATTTAGATGTAAAAGCTCATGTCCCAGGGCACATGTCTGTTGTACCATATGATGTACTTTGGGCTTGAGTCACTGAACAAACCTATAACGATTTTGTATTTGTAATCTAAATTTAAATTTCCTTTTTTGGATAAAAGCTATTCTTAAAACTTCCCATCTGATTAGAGGCTGCCTTTTTAAGATACATATAGCTATAAAATATAAAAATAAATGTTCTTGTAGTTCAGGGTATAATCTTGTTCACTTGTGAAAGCCAGAAAAGC
This sequence comes from Tridacna gigas, assembly GCA_945859785.2. Taxonomy (NCBI): domain Eukaryota; kingdom Metazoa; phylum Mollusca; class Bivalvia; order Cardiida; family Cardiidae; genus Tridacna; species Tridacna gigas. Next base: position 39,886,785 of record OX244030.2, on the reverse strand, counting down.
CATTGGTAAGTGAGCCGTGGTGTTACTGCAAAACTGTTGAAAGAGACGTATAATGCCATTCAAATGAATAGAATTAACAAAGTACATGCAGGTAAGACTATATGAGTCATGCTCTGTGAAAGGGGGGCTTAATTCATCTGCAAAAAAATATCGACCCGTTTCAGCCTGCGCAGTCCGCGCCGGCTGACCTGAGTCGAAACTCTTTGTTATTGGTAAATTTTCTGCATATCAAAGGACCATGATTCAGTAGTTCGTTATACAAAACGGATTTTAGGGATGTATGATACTGTGATGACTTGCTTGGTATCATACACCACGGAGATATATTCAGCCCCCCTTTTGCCAGAGCGCGGCTCAGGTACATGTATGCATCCACCGCGAAACGTAAACACCTTCTTTCTGCTTTCTTCCTTCTTGTGACAGATTAATCACTACGATGAGATTTTTGAATGGATTAACTTAAAAATGAATAAACTCTTAATCAAGTGACAACACTCTATAGACTACCCTATCATGACAGCATTTGAAGACAACAAATTTATAGTAGCTCAAATGACGGGGTTTAAAATTGAAAAGGTAGAAAACTTTATTCGAAAAGTGAGAAATCCTTGTTTCATTTTCCAACTACGGTTTCAAAGGCCTTAGGATCATTAAAACACGGGACAGTTTGGTCAAGAGTTAAATTATTTCATACAGCCTTTAACTATTTGGCATGCTCAGGGTGATTGACAGCCTTTTTTTGTACAGTGAAGATCAAGAATGTGCAGCCTGATCTTGGATCTACACTGTTCAATCTACACTGTTCAATATCAAGTGAGATATTCATTTTGAAACAGCTTCACCTTTTCTAAAGACTATAACTTTTATATAATCGTCAATACAGCAGATTTGGGGTATGATTGATGATTTAGCTATGCTGTCAGGTATATGAAATGTTTTAGCGATCCACTTTTATACAAAATGTAAAGTTAATGGGAAAAGTGCACAGGTTTTCAGTTACTCCTCTGATCTCCTCATGATTTTTTTAACGCTTGAAAATAAAAGTGACATATTTTTGCTAGGTGAAAAAAGGTGCATATTATCAATTTAACAGTAGTTTAGGTCTGACTGTCTGAGCATATCGGACAGTGTAGATCCAAGGTCAACCTGCATGTTCTGTGCAGTTTGATCTTGATCTCTACCGTCCGCCAAAGTAATCTAATGGTTATATAAATGCACAGAAAGTACATAACTATACCATAACAATATTGTAGTATCTGAAATTAATGACATTTAACGCCGCGCTATTCGAAGAAATTGGAATCTAACAAACATAAATGTTCTTAAAGTAAGGAAAAAGAGAGCATGATGGAAAGTGTTATTTTTGGATACTTTTCCTATCCCGTAATTAACATTGAATACAATTATACAAACGAAGATTAGAAGAAAAAAAATGGCTACATGGACCTATAGTGTAATTTTCATTGTTGTTAAAATAACATCTCATTCCGTATCGTTAAATGACATAAGATTGAACTGAAAGCAACTGCCACTTTTCTTACAACGTTTCCAAACTTTTCAACTGCATGAGGGAAAAATCGTACTGAACGGTATACGGTATAGGGTTAAAGAAAAAACTGTGATAAGGATAATTATTAACAAATTACTAAAAACATCAAATACATAAACAGACTAATGGTCTTCAAAATCGACCACTAAAGGGATGCTGAAGTATTTAAATAGCCTTTGGGGGTTTCGCCGGACCCCTAATTACATCCCTGATTTTATTATATTAACATTCTTTCAATTGTTATTAAGTGATCGAGAGGGATGATCGTTCTAATTGATTGGATTGGGGATAGCATTAAAACCCATTTTCACTCGAGCAGACGGTTTTCTTTTTTCGCGGCTACAGCAGACGAAGAAGTCCTGATGCTCCGTTGCGTTTAACTTTCACATTATTTTAACCCATAAGCTGCTAAGCTCGATTCACTGACCTTTTACTGACAGTGTAGATCAAGATCAGACTGCACAGAAAGTGCAGTCTGATCTTGGATCTACACGGTTCGATATGGAGATATTTTTCTCATGAAAAACAATGAGAATAATAAGTTTGAAATAATATTATTCGGGTTTCTACTATCAGCTTGAGAGTTTTATTTAACTTATTTAGCAGGATAAAAGTTAACATATTTCACACTACTATTGCCCCTTTTGCAATATTGTGAATTACAAAGAAAAAGGTGGTTTTCATTCGCTTCCCATTGTTATTTCTTTCTGCAGTTCTTCTTTAGTAAGACAGATTTTTTAGTTGTATAAATTTCCATGTTTCCCTTTTCTTTCTCCTTATTAGACCCCGAGAAAGCTAAATATTGAATATTGTTAATGGTTTTTCGTCAATTTCAACCAGGAATCCCCAAACTCAAGCGACACCATTAATTGAAAAATTGAAAAATTAAAATAAATAAATAAATAAATAAATAAATAAATATTATTAATTTCTTCCCGTTACTTTTATCATTCAATGCATTATTTCATCATGCAGTTCAAAGTGCGAAAACCTTTTAAGTATAATACACGTAGAGACAGCGAAAGCAATGCTGTTAAAAAAATGATAAAATTTGTATTGATGATACTAATTCTGTATATAATTGAAATGTGAATGTAAATGCGATCTGGCAAAAGGGGGTTTAATGCATCTCCGTGATGCATTATATCAAGCAAGTCACCTCATAATTATCCATGAAACCCATTCTGTCTAACAACCGACTACCTTATGACGTATACTGGTCTTTTGATACAAAGAAAATAGACTAAAAGTAAAAAGTTTCCAACCTGTCAGCCTTGGCATTAAACCCCCTTTTCAGAGAGCATGACTCAAAACTATATTACCAACTGAGCACTTAACTCTTTCGGCGCCAAATAAACAAACTTGGCTTCTTTTGATGGCTGTAAATACAATACACTGAGTCTCAAGAAGACTTTTATCATTTAGGCATGGCCAAACAAGCGGAGGGCATAGATCAAAGATCAGACTGCACATTCTGTGCAGTCTGATCTTGATCTATGCCGTCCACAAAAGTCCCTGTTTCCGCCTATGGCGCTGAAAGGGTTAAACAAAGTTTCTGGCCTTAAGTTCTTGAAAAGTAATACGTGTACAAATAATGAAGTCACGGATACGGAAATAACGAGGGATACTGATCGTCTAGATCCACTTTGAACCCTTTCAATCTTCATTTTTCAACTTACATTAAATTTTAATCATCAATGACGAAGAAATTATCACTGTCAATCAATGGCACAGTCTTTAAAGTAAAGCAGTGACCAGCGAGATTCCTTGGACGCTTGCAACCTGTCCCCGCTTCTCCCAGCTGGCAAGGCAGCAAAAACAAATTAATAATCGTATAATTAAATAGCAATCAGCCTCTTTCAAGTGTTTCAGATCGGTAATGTAGGCCATTTGTTTAAGTAATTACAAAAACAGAAATAATTTCTGTAACACTGCGTTTCCGCTTTACAATTACTCGCTGTCCATCGATGAAGGCGCGAAAATTGAAATGTCTTGTCAAGTTGGGAATTCGAAGGATAATCTCTGAATTAAGAGAAATTGAGGACTTTGTTTCACTTCTTTCCTCAAATCTTGTGTTTTGCAAAGTGACTTTTTAAGATTTTCAAGGATTTAAAACATTTTCAAGTTATTTATTCTTGGAGCAAAGTTTCTCGACAAGCATGAAAATTGGAAGAATTTGAATTGAAATACATGTATCTGATTTTTTTCTCCATTTCTAGAAACAACTGTAAGAACTTGGGGGAAGGAAGCAAGCGAAGGGCCAGACGTTTTTCTGCTCAACATCAGAAGAATTCCACAACATCATCGTTCAATCTAATGGCATTATCGGCATGTTCGAGACCGGATAGTGGAATTATAGATCGCCTTGCGTGACCAATCACCACGATGTCCGCAACTCGCAAGGAAAAAAATGGCAGCCGTGGACGCTGTCAATTACCCCTGGCCCCCTTTACACCTCATGTGTCTGCACTTCGAAACTGACGTATTTTTGATATGCAACTGTCAACAGAAAGTACATTTTTCATGTAATTAACATTATCATGGCAAAAAGTTGTACAAGTAAAGCCACAGAAATCAATTAAGCTTAGAGCCTTAACCCTTTACCACATAATCCCGAGTTTTACAGAATCCCGAGTGTCAACGACCCTTAGAAAAAAGGCTTCTTAACCCTTTCCCAAACGACAAATTTTGGACTGGTCCAAATTGAAAGAGTTTGCAGACGACAATTTTAAATTTGATGAAAATGGCAGAAAGTTCTCAAAAAGGGTAGAAAACACTGTGGGAAAAGGAGAAATTGCTCGTTACGAGCAATTTCTCCTTTTCCCACAGTGTTTTCAGAAGACTTGCACTGCAGACACATGAAAACCAGGGCTTGTTTGGGAAAGGGTTAAAAGATGGTGGGAAAGGGAAAAATGCGGGTATTTAGCATTTTCTCCATTTTTACCATGTTTTTCTACTACACCATAGACAAAAAGCATTATTTGACATACATTAAATTTTCCTCCGCAAATGTTTTAATTCGGACAATTCTACCTTTTTGTCGTTTGGGAAAAAGTTAAACAGAAACATTCCGTGTTGAAATAGTCGAACGGTTTGAATCATTCTTTCTTGATAATTTGACGGTAGTGAATTCAAGTCTTGAAATTATACGCTCAGCAAATCACTTGAGTTCCAAGAGAAATGCTAGCAAAGAGAAAATTGTATACTAAGTCAAGCGCTTCCTTCCGTGTATTTGACCCGGGGTAAAAATGGAAAATGCAGCTCATCTGAATTATGGAAATTTAGCAATAAAAGCTACAATAAATGATTGTAACATAACTCTGTGTACTGCTCAATAAATTAATAGAAATTTTAATCTGTAGAAAATTTTGCAATTTAAACTGACAAGGATATCGAGACATATCAAAGCGTGAAGATCTAAAATAAGACGGCACATGTTGTGCAGCCTGTTCTATTTTTATAAAGCAGACAAAAGTACAATAAGTTGCTGTCATCTTTGAAATGGTAAAAAAATCGGTTTTATAAAAAAAAAAAAATCTTTCAACGCACTACTGAAGTCAAACAAACACAAGTACTTACTGGGTATGGTATTTTTTTGTATGTTTGTGCTTGCATGCTAGAATTAGAAATCGTCAGCTTTTCTGTATGAGTAAATGAACCGCGATAACATCTTATTGAGAGAAACATGCTTCTGATCGCAGATAAAACATCATGAAAACTCGTTAATCCTTTATGCTCCCCTCGTTATTTCATATACATTTGCGGTCAGTGTAGACAAAGATCAGACTTAAAAAATCCGATGTCTTTCTTGACAAAAAAAGCCTAGTAAAAATCGAAATATTTACGTCTTTTTAAGGAAAGAAAATGATTTCATCGATCACTTTATATGATGATCCAAGGGCTTAAAATAGCAAGAGATTGTGTACTTTTTCCAGTAGTGCGAATTATGTTTTCTTTTAATAATTCTTTGCTATCTTTCTTTGTCCAAGATGTTTTTGTATTTGTTTTCTTTTGCAAGGATTAAATAATCCATGTGAAAATATCGGGAAACACTGAACAGAGTGAAAAAATTACAACACAAAACCAATTGTGGACAGGATGAAAATACAGATCAATACAAAATTTATGTGCCTCATTTCTTTCTTCTTAAACGCCTGATTATATAGTTAGCCAAAAGTCTAATTTTTGAATGAATCAAAGCCGATGAAAATAAAACACTATCCAGAGACGATTGGATAGAATGTCAAAAATATGTACATCCCATTAAAGGGAACAATTTGAATTCTCATAATCTAATCAAACATAAAATAAAAATGATTTAAATACCGCTGAATTAAGCATAACGATAGCTGGAAAATCATTGGTAATGAAGAAATACAACAACAAGAAAAAATACTTTTTCAATGGTATTCCCCGAATGGGCTACGTAGCTTCTTAAGGTATGTATAGATTTCGCACCAGAGTTTCGCAAAGACTTGTGGGAATGTCACATGATCAATAACACACGTTGACGACAAAAATCCGTCGTCATATCAGTGCGATGACGTCACATCTGATGGAATGAAAATAGACGGGGTTAGCAATTGCTAAAAGATCATCCCGTTATTTAAACGCCCAAAATTTGCTTTTTTCAAACTAAATTTAACCGTTCAATTTATACCTTGGCAAAGAAAAAGATCTGGTTGCATTTATCGGTTTTTGTAAGAAATTTTAATTACGGCATAAAAAGTACCATCAAAAGGGCATTCAATAACCTAAGTTTTGTTCATTTGAAGTAAAGAGAAATATACCAGGAGCATCAGAGGAACACACATAAACAGCATTAACCCTTTACTACACAATACCGACTTTTAACGACCCTGAGGAATAAGCAATATGAAACATTGTGGGAAAAGGAGGAAAATGCTGCTAACCAGCATTTTCTCCATTTCCCACAATGTTCTCTACCCTTTCAAATAAAATAGACATCATCTGAGCCATACTGAAATTCCAATTTAGGCGAGTCTAGGCGTAGCTGTGTCTCTATTTTGTAAAAGTCGGCGAACTGTTTTCTGATCACAATCTTTTTTATGTGATAATAACAAAATTCGAAATGTTTTCTTTAAATCCGTTTGATATTGCAGATAAAATACAAATCCTCTTACAAATAATTACTGCTTCACCCTTTCAGCGCCATGGGGCGAAAACATGTATTTTTTGCGGACGTAAAGTCTGATCTTGAATCTACACCGTTCGCTTGTTTAGTCAAGACTATAAGCTCATGAAATCTCACTGAGATGCATTTACGTTGAATTTTCAGCATTCGAAAGAGGTCGACTTTGTAAAAAAAACATATTAATAATGGCGGAAAAGGGGGTTTAATGCATCTCCTTAATGCATGATATCAAGCAAGTCATTACATAATTATGGATCCATAACAGCCATTTTTTTTTTAAATAAGCGACTTAATTATGAGGTTGACCAGTAGCTAAAAGTTTCGGTCCACGTCAGCCTGCGCGGACTGCACAGGCTGACCGGGGTGGATACTTTTCGCAGATGCACAAAGCTTTCTTTTCACAGAGCATGGCTCATTATATTATATAACAATTTACATTTGGTGCTGATAGAGTTACTTTTGTGGCCAAGTAATAACGCCCAATGCTTGTAACTATGGGGTTGTTGGTTAGTTTGAAGATCAGTTTAACCCTTGTCGTGCTAAATAAGAAAACTAAAAGAATAAAACTTTCAAGCCGATAGTAAAAACCCGAATTGTGTCATTTCAAACTTATTTTCTGAAAAAAAAAATCTCGTTATGTGCATTCTGATCTTGATCTACACAGTTCGCAAAAGGTCAGTGAGTCGCACTTAGCAGCTAAAAGGTTACATACTTGCAAAAATCCATTTCTCTTTCACAGTTTAATTTTGTGCCGCAATGTTTGTTTTATATGGAAAAGCAGTAGGTGACTTTGAAAGCATTGCTGCGTATTATACTTTTTAAATACGCATGAATTTTTTTCTACCCCCACTCTTCTTTTTTAAGTTTTTGGGCGCCAAATAATGTGTTTTCAAATCATATAATGTCATGTAAAGTGAATTAGTCGGGTAACAAGTCCACTTTTTTGTGTCAGAGTACCTAATACACAGTCAAAAAGTGAAGATTCCAGATCAGACAGCAACTTGTTCTTGAATCTACACTATATGCTAAAGCAATTAAATTTGCCTTCCGCGCCGTAAGGATCTATATTCGTACAAATATAAATCTATACTGACACAAGTGTAGAATGCTGTATGTAGAGTATTTGAATTTGACTTGCATCCCCATTACATTTGCACAGGGGCGTTAAAAATCATTCTCAAAAACACATTTTTGTGTGGGAGGCGGAATCTGGTTCAGACAGCGAGATTGTGCAATTTGCCAGAAGATAGCGTGAACGCCAGTAGATGTCTTGAAGACAGTGCGTGGCTGACGGCTGTTTTATTGTCTTTTTAAAGTATCGTTTTCACATTACATTTAATGCAATCATGTTTATTATGTGTGAGGTCGCATTAACCAAGGTCGACGCATACCATTAACTTTAAGAGTGATGGACACATCAAAATTAAAGTGGAATATCTCCACTTTTTGAATAATTTGTCTGCAGTTAAATGTTGATTATGTAAATATTGCAATATATAAATGCTTTATTAGCTTGTTTTTAATTATTAGAAAAGAAATTTTATTTTACATACGATGTCAACGTTTTAAAAGACTTTAAAAAAGTACTTTGTCACCTCACTTTATTATAGTCGACGCCTTTTTTAGAACGTGAATCTGAACATTTCAGTTTGGAAGGTTGCATTTTCCTACAGACGAGTCTCGGTTCATTAAATAAAATTTCTACCAAATATAAAAACAGAATACAGTTTTCAAAATCAAAAAGGAGAAAAAAGGAGAATATTCAAAAATTATTTTCCACATCAATTAAAAAAAAAAAAAGAAAAAATGAGCCATGCCCTGTGAAAAAGGGGCTTAATGCATCTGCGGAAAGTATCGACTCAGGTCAGCCTGCGTAGTCCGCGCCTGGGCCGAAACTTTTCGATATTGGTCAATTTTCTGTATGTAAAAGGACCAGTCTACATTATGATACAGTCGGTTGTTAGACAAAACGGTTTTTATGGATCCATATTTGTGTGATGACTTACTTGGTATAATGCATCACGGTGACGCATTAAGCCCCCTTTTGCAAAAGCATGGCTCAAATTCTTGCCACCAATATTTTTTATTTTTTATTTCAGGCACAAAAAATTGAATTGTCTGAGAAAAGCCTATATTGTAATGAGTTAAGGACGGAAACTGGAGAGCATAAATATTACCTCCTACAGACAGAACAGATCAATTGACACAACAGAACCGAAAATCATCATGTCAATGACAATCTTAAAGTCTTATTTCAAAAAAAAAAAAAAAAAGTATCAGCGTTTAAAGAAACAGTACAACCAAATATTTCGAATACAGTATAAGGAAACATGTAGAATGTGTTTTTATTAAATCATATATTATTCATACAAAATGTGAATAAAAAGCTTTCACTGAAAACAGTGCAGCAGTGGTTCTAATTGCTCTATCGCGAATTTAAAATGCTCCTTCACAATTTCCTCAAGACATATCGCTTCCAGCCATTATTTCAAATTTGCATTCATATTCGAAAAACTGCATGTATGAATTGTCAAATTTTTAAAATGCTTAAAACTGGAGTTAAAGTGATGATTCGAAAAAGTAATGCGTAGATATTAACAGTCTGAGATTTACGAAAAAAGCAGGACAACCCAATGTGTTTTAATACGATACAGCACTTTCGTAAAGGAACACTAAATTCCTTTATTTTGCCATAAGGATAATTGTAGATGACTCGATTAAGACATATGAGCCACGCTCTGGCAAAAGGGGGCTTAATGCATCTCCGCGATGCATCATACCAACTAAGACATCACATAATTAGGAATCCATAACATCGATTATGGGTAACAACCGACCAAGGTAGACTGGTCCTTGGACCTACAGAAAATTGACCACTAGAGAAAAGTTTCGGTCCAGGTCAGCTGGCGGCCTGTGCAGGCTGACCTGAACCGATACTTTTCGCAGATGCATTAAGTCCCGTTTTCACAGAGCACGACTCATATATATATTAGTATTAAAAAGTCAAAGACACAGCCAAAGAGGGGACCAGGTGTTAAAAGGTAAATGAAGCATGGCTCTACTCTGTCATAATTATAACATTTTAAAAAATGATGAGGGACCGAATTTCTGACTTTTTAGCAGTTTTTATTTCTATGTGAAAATCTGTCAACTTTGGTGTTAAGTTGACTTTCGGGCAGCTGTTTTGAAACAATCAATCCCTGATCAAGTTTGGAGGATAAAAGAAACACGTTTTTGCGTCTGTATGACAACTATGCATATGCGCTACAAAACTGCTATGAACATTTTTTTTTTGCATTATGAAATATACTTGTAGGTAGATATAATATATGGACATTAAAAGAAAACGTACGACCTAACTTAGTGATATCCATGACACCGAAATGACATCACTTTATTATCTTATTCCGCTCAAATTTTACAATTAAAGTTTTATGATTATTTCAGTATCGAATTACGCTAGTCACGTTAACAGGCTAACTCTAACTAACTGAAAGTACATTTCACAGTTCTGGGCCAGACTCATCATGACACATGACAACAGTACGGACATGTATTTATTGCAACCACATTCCTTTTCAAAGATAAGTTGGCTCGATATATCGATAATAGAAAATCTAAAGCAAACAAAGAAATGGTTAATTTTTTTTGTGTAGTTTCCGTATTTTTGCTTTCCTATCGATCTTATAAAACATTGTATACTAACGACCTCTCTTGGTGTAGTTTTCAAACATATGTGTTGCTGTTTAAAAATAGATAAAGAAACATGGTCGATATGTTTATCTCAGTAGAGTAGCTTTACATGAGACTATTAATATCTATTATAAAATTTATACACTACGAACTCTTTAAGTTATTAGTCGCCGCGCAGAAGCGCCCGACTCATTTTTAATAGTTTTTCGAGTTAGGACATGGGCAATGGGATTTCTTTTTTATAGGGGTGTTAAGGTTAACAAGGAATCTTTCTACTTCGCCTAAAACTGGCTTTTTAATTCATTCTTAAAGTACGAAGTGTACAATACTGATACTATTTTTGTACTATTAATACTTACAACATTAAAAAATCCGCCCAATTAATACTGTTATTTTCGCTATTCGTGAGAAATGGACTCGTCCAAATAAATGCCTTGTTTCATTTGGATGAGGCTGTGCTTCTAGATTCTCACGTGGTCATTCTCTATCACGTGATCATTATGCTCTTGTTCTAAGGTTTCATCAATTTGAACCTATACACAAAACACCCCAACTTTTACCAGTGCAACCCTGTGATTGATATCAAAACGGTTTTGGAGGCCTGTGTTGACTGCAAGCATTCTTTCGTTTTACCCAGAGCTTTCGTAGTTTATTGGTACAGTTTCCTCTTATTCCACTTTTCAGTTATGTTCAAAACTGTAACAGAAGACTAGTTTTGATATAGATTCAAGGTCACATCAATTTCATAATGTGTTAAAAAATCTGCTGATGAGAACTGACATTTACGTACTTGTCCTGGATTTCTTGCAGCATTAAACAAAATTTTTGGGGGCGACTTTGATGCTTTGCATCAACTTTTTCTTGTATTTCATTTTTCAATCGCTATATCAAACTGCAACAAGGAAAAATTCTATGAACTAACAACGTTGTTTGTAAGAGAAAAAGCACCACTTCTCAGGGAAGAACAATTTTTACTTGCTTACTGCAAGTATGTTAAATGCAAGTCGAGGTTTTTTTTTTTTCAAAAGCTTTCCTTAGACCAACCTTGATTTCGTATTCTTCTAAAGCTTATAGAAGTGTTCCAATACCAGAACAAAAAAAATTCCCGTAACAGATATATTTGGAGGCCTACCGCCAGTTTAAGACCTTACCAGACGACAAAATTATGAACTTGTCCGTATCCAAAGCATTTGCAGATGACAAACTAAATGGAGCTCAAGTAGTAGGATCAGACTATGAAAGAGTAGAAAACGATTTGGGAAAAGGAGGAAATTTTGGTTATTAGCATTTTCTCCTTTTTCAAAAATTGTTTTCAAAAGCTTTCTCTTTTAGGGTCGTTAAAACTCGAGATTACTTGGTAAGGGGTTAAACCCTGATAGGTACTTTCGTCAAGCTTCAGGTGCCGCCTTTTGGAATAAAGTAGATGTATTTAAGTCACAATTTTCTGTCAAAACCATCGCTTATCTTCCTTTTAACTTTGTCTAATTTTGATGCAATAATATCACCACATTATCTAAAAAATGCAGAAGCCTATTTTAAATTTTGGACAATCCACACACATGAAGACATGTGAAAATAGTGCCATGTAAGAAAAAATTAATCGTTAGAAGTAATTCAATCTTTTGCGACAATGTGGTTTCCTGCAAATCGAAAAAGTCGTCTACAGGAAGAAAACAATGTCTTTTTTCTTAAATCCTTGTACTGAAAATAGAAATGTACAAAATTTGGATGAGCCATCTATATCTTTTAAAGACATTTTTGTGAAAAAAACCGAAAACTAATAACGAAATTTAATCTCAGCTCGAGGCTAGCTTAATCTCTAACAAGGACTATGTGGAATTTCGCAGAAATGTTTCAAAAGCTGTTTTAAAGGATCTTGTGGAAAAGAATGATAAATTAAAAAAGAGAATGCCGTTCACCTTTCAATCAGAGAATTTCTTTTTAATGGTCTAAGACAAAGAAAAAACGAATCGACAGGCTGAATTTGTCAAAAGACAAGAAGCCTCTACCTATTTTACGTAGAATATTGTATTCAGAGTAATATTTTTTGTTTAATTTCCTGGATTTTTTTTCATAGAATTTGTGAACTATACTATAAACTAGTTTGCTTAATTCCTCACGATTCACTTTTTAAAATCTTAATAAAAAACAGCATCAGAAAAGACGTATAAATATTTCAGTTTAATGGACGGTCATATGAAACTTTTTTTTTTACGAATGGATGCCGGTTTTTCTGTTTTATTCAAAATACTTTATAAAAATTGTAGAACGTTGAAACGTGTATATAGGCAGGTAAGCGTTAGGAGAGTTTATGACTGACGTAGATGACGTTACTAGTCCTTGACAAAGAAAGTTTGACGTCTCACTTCTCACATTAGAGTCGCTATTTAATTTTATCAATTTCAAGCATTTTTAAATACCGTTCCACCAGGACTAATTTTATTTATTAGTTAAACTATACTCTTGTCCACTGATGTGCCATCTTGTTTCATTTTTTTAACGACTGAAATGTATGTTTAAAACTATTACTATCAGAGAAGACAAAGTAGATTATTGAGGATTATTAAAGTTAGACACTGAATTTCAGCAAATACAATAAAAAAAAAAAAAGCCTTAACGGTCACGAAATACTGAGCATCCTACGAAATCAAAAGTTGTATAGAAAAGCACGATTATTTGAAATCTATCTATCTTTTCAATACATAGTACTTTACTCACTTCGTGTGAAAAGAAAAATATATTTCTATCTGCTTCAGTTCATAGAACTTTACCCAGTAATTGTAACAATATTAATGTGTCTGCATAATTTTAATGCAAGGTGTTTTGCCTATTTCTGTAATAAAGTACGGCTACAACTTTTAACAGTTCTGTACTTTAAATAATGTAGATTACCGAAAGTTAATACATTTATACACTTTAACAGTACTTGATATCATTCTTGAAAAATGTAGATACGATAATGAAAACAAAACAGTCAGGAATGGAAATATGTATTATAAATGTTTATCCAGTCTATATTTTCCTGTTAGTTCTGCAAGAACTTATTGATACTCGTCATTCAAAAATTATTTTTCAACATTTTTAAAGTAAATAACAATTCATTATCTTTATTTTAACTTATATGGCAAGATATGATATCCATCATGTAAATTGATGAGTATTGTACTATACAACAAAGATGGGATTTTAGAATCTTCAAAATTGTAGGAAATAACAGATGTCCATAAAAAACACGTCGTTTTTTTTTTTCAATGACATGGTGTTTAGTTTTTTGGGACAGGTGTACAATTATTTAACGCATAACATTTTATGAATATGAATTAATTTTTGACAACAAAATTGCATCCTTATTCAATAATTTAACATGTAAAAACTGTCGAAGTGTAGCAAGAAGGAAAAAATTTCAACAAATCTAAACATTCGTTGGAAATCAAATAATTCTTCTATTTTCCGTATATATCACTATCATGATATTGGGTATATTTACAACTGCATTTATTCAAATATCGCGGATTTGCATTCCTCAAAGAATCTTTTTTTTTTTTTAGAAACGGGATTGTATGGTACGCGTATGAGCCAGGGGTGTGTGGTCATTTATAATGCATTTACTCTAGTATTACTTTATCAGCGGGTCCCCAAATAATCACCAGTTAATAAAAACAAATACATATTTATCAATTGTTTTAAAAGTTATGTTTTAGATTCGGTGTAGTTCAATACAATAAAACACTTGCTTCTTGAAGTAAACGTTGTTACATTGAAGATTTTTATAATTTCAGTCTAAAGATTTTATAGTCTGTTGTTGAAATCTCTTTATAATTTTTTGTCAAAATTTTTCAATGTTAAGGCTTACTATTTCCTGTTTTTGAAGTACACTGTAACTGATGTAAAACACAAATTCATAGATGACTGTAACACAATATTTTTAACTCCATGTCAAAAAGACTCTCTCTCTCTCTATTTCTCCATCTCTCTGTTGCAAAAGGGGTACAAAGATGTAAAACGAGAGGCAATGAGACAAGAAATGAATACCTTTTATTCGGCCAGCTTTTCTTGCAAAAATGTTACAATTCGCCTGTTGAAAAGCGTACATCCCGTAAGCAGACGACATCTGGGGCATGGAGTTGTAGCGACAAGCCGCCATGTCGGTCAAACCCATACCCATGGACTGATAGGCACACGAACTGTTAAAATCACCATGATTGTAGCCCAGCCCCTGTTTATAGGGGGGCTGGTAAGTGTAGGGAACTGCTTCCCCAAAATAAAGCATGTCCATATTATCAGTTTATCCGTAATTAGTCCTAGACGAAGCTTGGTTTAATGCAATTTCCACCTTGCGTAATGTATATAGCATGTGTTGTCTAAGCTCTCATACAAGAAATAAGCCAGAAATGATGAATTCTAGTTGTATTATGAACATGATGAATTATGGATACCTCCAAGGAAACAAAAGCACAGACTTTCCTTTTATCTTATTTACAGTTTATGATTTAGAAACAGTTCATAGAACACAGTCGGAACTACAACACTACTAAAGTGAATCATTTATTGCAGAGATCTTATCTCGACCGTAGCCATATTAGTTCTGGGGTAATTAAAATTGTCCTGTTCTCTTTAGTCACAGTTAATTGTCAAGTTTATCCTGGCTCAGTCTATAAATAACCTTTTAATCATGTAGCAAAACATGCTGGAAAAACTGTGTTCCCATATGTACGCCGACAACATTATTTTACAAACAACTTAAGACGTTTACAATAAGAGTCACATTTGCTGTAGCTTTTATGTCCACAGCAAGCAAAGGGCTTACTCCGTACACTGAACACCACATAATTGATAAAAGTCAGAAAAAGCCCACATCTCTCAAGTTTTCTAATTTTTCTCCACTAAAAGTAATCCTCTTTCACGAATAAAGTAAAGTCCTTAATTAGAATTTCAATGACTTGGTATCGTATCATTTATTCTCCCATATGAAAATCGAATAACATGTGCACAGAAAAACGGAGCCCACACAGATCAACAACAAGACCTGGATTAATGCATTCTGTGACCATAGTTTAAGCCAAAGTAAAGCCAAACCTGGTTTCTGCAGGTGATAGTTACTGACTTACTTATGTTAATTACAATAAATATGTAACTCACACACACACACAAATACACTCGCGGCTTCTGACCCTATATGTTTTCGAAGTGTTAAAGCTTCAACTCGCTCGACATTACAAATACAAATATGCTCGTTTGTCCTCCTATAGAGATGCGATGTAACGGTTCGCTCATACAGAGGGTGATAGTGAGACCCAACATTTTCTCAGCACTGAATCAAAAATGCAAATCGAGTAATAGACACCACCCCTCACAGAATAACTAGAGGCTAGGAAATTCTCCGCAGTTAACCAACTACAACCGCTCGCCCTCTCTTTCGACTTTGGTCTAGAGCGGCCTTTTTTATTTGCGGTGTAAAAACCATGTTTTATATAATCGGTTCACTTATTCAAGTATTCGAGTCAATTTTTCAACTTGTCATGGACGTCAGCCCCAAAATCTTCACCATCACCGTCCACCATAACGATGAATTCATTTCATAATGGAATATTTCCATAGTAAACAAAGCCTCAATTATGTTTCATTTCACACATCCAACCGGGACAAATTAGCGGTGTAAGAGTTAAAACAGATACCTGGGTCCGTATTCACCAACCATTCTTAAGAACGTTCTTTGTCCTGGTCTCCAGAATTTTCTACATGTGAAAGTAACACAACTCCTGGTTGGCTAAACCATTTGGTTTAGCCAATCAGGAGTTGTGTTATTTTCAAATGTAGAAAATCTTGGAGAATAAGACTAAGAATATTCTTAAGAATCGTTGCTGATTACGGACCCTGGATCCCAAAAACTCGACTTTCGCTTTACTCTAACATTCAAAGTGAGAAATGCTCTGGCAAAAGGGGGGTATATGCATCAACGCGATGCATTATACCAATTACATCATCACTTTAATTATGGACCCATAATATTCACCTTGTCTAACAACCGACTGAATCAAGGTACACTGGTCATTTAACTCTTTACCAGATGACAAAATTTTAGCCTTGTCCAAATTGAAAGCGTTTTCAGACAACAATTTCAATGTGGCTCAAATCGTGCAATTTTTCTTTGATAGGGTAGAAAACACTGTGAGAAAAGGAGAAAATGCTGGTTACCAGCATTTTCTCCTTTTCCCACAATGTTTTCAAAAGGCTTCTGTCCAAGGGGCGCTAAAAGGCGGCATTGTGCAGTAAAGGGTTAACATGCGGAGATTATGGATCATGGACTGCGCAGGCTGACCTGGGTCGGTACTTTTTGCAGATACAGCAAGCCCCTTCTTCACAGAGCGCGTCTCAAATGTTTGTTATGAATGTAATGTACAGAAAATCTTCAGCTTTAAGATTAAGATAAACTGGCAGAATCAACTTGTAACAAGAAGACGGACACCGAAAAGAACAATTCAAGACCAGAATTTCTGCAACTTTTGCAAAAGACACCAGGATCCGCAATATGCGGGACTTTGATGAGCTTATTAATCTCCTTTGTGGGCCAAAATGGACAGTTGTAAACACTATACATCGAGATAAAACTCTGCGAAATATGACGTCAGACTAGTATATGCACTTGTAATAAGATTTTTTTGTCTAAGGTATGCCCTATATCTATTGATAGTAAACGAGTGCCGATGTCCTTATAATGGTATTATGGAATTGTAGATTTTTTTTAAGGACAGTTTTATTATTCATGCAGAACTGTTTCTGCATTGTACTTTGATCAGGATAAGAACCATTTCTGGACAAATAGTCGCCAATAAGTTTTTCGTAATCTGAGCAAATAACACTTTAAAAACAGAGCTTGTAGTATCAACATGTACCATCATCAGTATTATCACAGTTATCATTTTCATCTGTCGTTGTTACTATCAGCAGTAATATTAATGATATATCGAAATGTTAAGTTCAGGAGTTAGTTTTGGAAGTAAGCTTTTCTTAACAAAAACAGTGAATAAATAAATAAATTAACAAATAGATAAATTCTGTCTGTAATTTCTTCACAAATTCAACATTCTTTTAACAGTCGTGGCTGCATTTACTGCAATTCGCGGGTGGTGTATTGGGGTAAGTAATGTTTAATCTAGCAGATCTCTTATCTAAATACTAACACGATGCTATTGTAGATCGCTAATGGCAATTGTATAGCAGTATTTGTTGCTGTAAATATGAGTCTTGAAATGTTAACAGGCTCATTTGGCACGCATTGCGACAGCATGTTATAGATACTGTATGCACAAAGTCTATATGCACTTCTGCGTGGTTTTTTAGTTATTCATACGAATTTTCCAGGAGGTAAAATGGTTCAGCAGGCAATGGACAAGGTTGTCTTCAAAAAAGAAAAGTTGCAACCAGATTTACATCACATGTCGCACACACTCAAATTTGTCTTAAAACATAAAACAAACCTGCAAATGCAAAACTAGCGTTTAGAACAAAGATGTCTGTACATAATATCCTTTACCTTGGAGGATAAAATTTCGGAGAAGAAAATTTGCGCAAAAATATTGATGCAGTCGTAAGAGCGTAACACAAACCATTATCTACATTCAATGAAACTCTGACACAATTTAAGAAGTTATTTATCATTTTATTTCTTCCACTGTCACTTGCACTTGACAAACGTTCCATTATTTTACAAAACTCTGTTATTTCGGAATTTTAGATTCCTTGAAAAGATGACTATAAAGCAAACTGATACACGGACAAGCCCTCAAGACTTAAAGAGGTTTAAACTATGAATGTGCCCTTTCAAATGAGACATATAGAATATTGTTGAACTCTAACCACACGATAGGATTTTAAACAGGTACATACTGAGAAGACAAATTAACAGTGGTTCAAATGATCGTGATTGTAGTTGATAGTCTTGGAAAAGTTGAGGAGAAAAGAAGGAAATGCTGGCTACAAGCACTTTCTACTTTTTGACTATCTCTTAAAATGCATTTTTCATCAGGATCCGTATTCACCATTCATTCTTTAAAATATTCTTGGTCTAATTCTATATTCAGAAAGAAACACAACTTCTGATTGGCTAACCCATTTTGTTTAGCCAATCAGAAGTTGTGTTACTTTCACATTTTAAAATTTCTTAAGAGTAAGAATGTTCTAAGAGTTATTGGTGAATAAGGACCCAGAATCGTAAAAAGTACGGGATCGTGTGGTAAAGCATAAAGGACTAAGGCTTTAAAGCACGTGCGATAAGCGGAGGCTGGTGTTTATACATCGGGTAATGAATAAAGATGGGCAATAAACTATGCCTTGCAGATTAAAGATGGCACCTCAACTATTTTAACACTTTACTCGGCGACAGAGAGACATATAATCTTCACTTTCGGTTTGTTATGAATACAAGGTGATAGTTTTGCACAAGAACGGATTTGCTTTTAGATTCTAATGATATTACTTAACGTAGCTTACATCTATTTATTCCAAAAAGCAATCATAATTGATATCATTGGTTAACAGTGGTTTGACAGTTTGGATGCATAATGTAGAGGTTCTTGTTTACAGCGAAACATTTTAATGCATATATAATTAATTTGATTCTTAATTACTATCTGTTTGCATTGACAAGCCCTTAGCGGGACAGATTATCATTCCTACGCATGCACCGATACCCAGTAAATCATCAACACAGGGGAGCCTCAAAGGTATACGGTCACCCGGGTGATTTCATGTTTCAAAGGAACTGCGTCTAATTTTAACCCTTATCCTCCTAAATAACTATAATAAATTTTTTAAGCCGGTGGTAAAAACCCGAATAATGTTATTTTAAATTTATTACTTGAAGAAAAATAGCTCTTTTTCAGACAGTGTAGATCCAAGATCAGACTGCACGGTCTGTGCAGTCTTATCTTGATCTACACTGTCCGCAAAAAGTCAGTGAGTCGCGCTTAGCAGATAAAGGGTTAACCGTTTTCAACTAAGTCTCTTAAATTTTTGTTGAAACTTTAAAAATCTGTCCACAATGGCAGAATATATTCAAAGCGCGTTGATCATCTGCGGAAAGAAAGAAATCCACACTGAAATGTACCTCTCAGATTGGTTAACTTTTCGGTGCTACATGCGGTTTTAACTGCTTTTGCGAACAACTAGGATCAAGGCGAGACCGCGAAGAGTTCTAGTCTGATTTTGAATTAACTTTGTCCCATATTTTGTGAAATTTTCTTACCGAAAGCTTCTTGAAATCGCCCTAACAATACTCGCGTACCTTGGCGCTACAATGGCTCTTTACGATGGCACATATTTCTCCGGCGTAAAAAAAAAGTCAGAGCAGTCATAAAGTTCAAAATATGTTACCTGCCATATTTTTTTTAACCATGCTCTGGCAAAAGGGGGTTTAATGCATCTCCGTTTTGTCTAACAACCGGCTGACTCCTGAGATAGAATGGTCCCTTGACCTGCAGAAAACTGACCGATAGGAAAAAGTTTCGACTCAGGTCAGCCTGCGCGGACTGCGCAGGCTGACCTGAATCGATACTTTTTGCAGTTGCATTAAATCCCGATTTTATAGAGATAGTTCTTATCTATCGATTGAAAAAAAAAAAAAAAAAAGACAAGACATGACAATGTCTGATAAGGGCGGCGTTTAATGATTTGACTTCTTCCGGCGAGTTCTATTTCTAACTGAATATTTGGGTTCATTATTGAACAGGAAAAATATGAGTTGTCTACAGACATTACAGTCGTCAGGATTGAAACACAGACTGTTTTAATTGTGTTTACACCGCTTTTAACATTACTGAAGTTATATCTTGGTGTCATCTCATAAATTCATGTGTACCCTGGTTTTCATCTGCATATAGCTAGGGCTCTACCCAAGTTCAGTCCCATGGAGGTGATGCCGCTATTGTTTACCGAGCCCAGAACCCCAAATAAAAAAGAAAGGTGCTTTACCAAATCAGCAACAGGAGACCCCTTATCAGGCATGTTCGTTTTACGCCGCTTTTGACATTGTTTTAGTAATGCCACGGTAAAAGTTCACTGATTTATATGTTTTCGTAGTTAAAGAAAGCAAGTATGGTACTCTGTAGTGTCTTGCAAGAGGAAACCGGAACCAGCGAAGCCAGTGATCGTCAAGTCCAACTTTCTATGAAAGTTCATGTCGACTGGTCAATAGAGAATTCCAAACTAGGAATTGAGTCCATTATCCACAGAGAGCAATATGTATGAATCATCCACTTAACAGTAAGACTAAGAGAGTGACCAACTTCTCTTTTCCCTTGTCTACATATGCCGTCGCCTTTCCATCCATGCCTGGTGTTTCAAACTTTCAGCAATAAAACGTATAGAACCCCAACGATAATGCAATTTTAAACCACTGGTTGCTTGACCACATAAACAAAACCGAATTAATATTCGGAAGTGAGAGAGAAATTAAGTCATGCTCTAACAAAAGGTACTTTAATGCGTCCCACAAAAGTATCGACCCACGTCAGCCTGCGCGGACTGCGCAGGCTGACGTGGGTCGATACTTTTTTTCCTCGAGGACTGATCTTAGTCGAAGCTTTTTGTTATTGGTAAATATTCTACATTACAAAGGACCACTCTATCCCATGATCTGGTCGGGTTTTAGACAAAACGGACCTATACCATGCACCAACTTACTTCGTATAATGCACTGTGAAGATACATCAAACCTTCAGAGCTCCGTTTCATTATATTCTCGATGACTATCTTTAATCATCGAAAAGTTTTGCAAGGCTAAGATTCGAGTTCAAAACCTCTGTATAACTATCCCTTTGT
Organism: Tridacna gigas; assembly: GCA_945859785.2. Lineage (NCBI taxonomy): Eukaryota > Metazoa > Mollusca > Bivalvia > Cardiida > Cardiidae > Tridacna > Tridacna gigas. Next base: position 39,865,570 of record OX244030.2, on the reverse strand, counting down.
GTTACTGACTGGGCTACCGGAACAAGCCATAAAAAATTTATCTACGGCTTTTACCCGCTAATCAGAATTCTTATGCACGCAAAAGAAGCATACGAGACAAGGTAATTATCTCCTTCGCTTTCAACTTTTTACCTTCATTTTTTTCGAAGTCTTATCATACATTATACGATTTAAATAGCCCTTAGAGCCCCGAATAAAGTCAAAAAACAAATTCGGTCTAGAAATAAGACCCAAATAATTGTAATTTGATAGTTACTTTTCCTTGTAGTGTTTAAGCTAATTAGACAGATTAGATCAAAGATCAGACTGCACATTTTGTGAGTTTAGTTCCGTGAAATATATTGTAAGTGTACTTAGTATCAGAACATTTAAAAAGATTGTTCACCTTTCCAAGAGCATATAACTCCAGTGTTGTTCATCGCAGAGCTAAATCCTTATAATTATGGAGTGTACACTATATCTGGTATAATGATGTCAACATATCCTAGTTTTCCATAAAACGATAAAACAATGTTGTGTTTTTTTCCCGCAAAGTTGGAGATGACATAGTAAGCGAAATCTATATTCGACTAAAAAGTGATTATAACTCCATTGTTGAAGAATGCTGTTTTACATTGTCTGCATCATTTACATCCTCTTATAGGTTATGTACCTACATGCGATAAATGAATACCCATTGCAGCTTCAAATGGAAGATATTTGCAATTTAGTCTTAAAAATTGAAATCATATCAAATTACCCCCACCTACTTTTCTCAAGCATACAGCATGGAAGACATGGCCACTGCATCTTAAAATTTCACCAAATGACAGGCGATACATAGTAGGATTAATCAACACATTTTGGAAAAAAATCTATTTTAGCCCAAAAAGGCCCTTATGGACACTCGCCCTTTGTACAAAAAAATTCTGTTGATCTATAATTGGTTATGGAAATGAAAGAATGTAAAAACCTGGAGAAGGTATAAACCATGCCATGGCGTATTTATGGTGACATGGATCCTATTTATAACCTTATAGCGCATAAGGTGACTTTAGTTCCTTGTGCGGACATTAATCAGCAAGATCAAACTGCACAAAACGTACCGTCTGATTTTGGAATTACACTGTCCGAATACTTTGTAACATATTCTGATTGAAAGAAAATAAATCTTTGAATGAGAATGCCTCCAGACTTGGTTTATGACTTGTCACCTTCACCTTAACTGTTATCCGGCTAAATAAGTGAAATGAAACTTTCAAGCCAACAGTAAGAAACAAGATTTTGCTATTTCAACGGTATTTCGGAGAAAGATATCTCCTTAACGAACAGTGTAGATCCAAGATCAGACTGCACGTTCTGTGCGGTCTGATTTTGATCTACACTGTCCGTAAAAGGTCCTTGAGTCGCGCTTAGCATCCTAGGGGTTAAGCATCCATATGATTTATCTGGTGCTAAAAGGACAAATCCTTCCAGCCCAAAATCAAATGATATTTTCAGCCTTACAAAGACTTGTGGTTAACGATTTGGGTCCTTTCTTTACGGTCAAAATATCAGACCATAAATGTAGACCCAAGATCAGACAGCACATTCAACGTAAGTAACTTAAATCGCCTTTCTTGCCGAAGGAATTAAATCAAAGACTCTATGCAAAGTACGAATGATGACTTCTATACAGGCCAATTGGGTCAAAGATATCGTCTCAGAATTCTGGCGACAACACACACCACCTCATAAATATTAAAGGATTATGATATATAGTCTGTCTTGCAAAACATGATAACGCTAAAGTTACTTTAAACTAACTATGAACATAAGAGAGTTGCAATTCTCGATTACTTCACGTTTGGTTAATAGCGTGCAGAAATGCAATCTGCCGGTGTAACAGACAATTATTACTAAACCGTTAGCAAACCACAGCGGTCTCTTTCATGTATTTTTTATGACGTGTAAATCGCATGCTTAAGTGCCAAGAGGTCTTCAGCAGATAACACGGTTACTTGAAAATAATAAGTGAATGGTACTGTTAATGCTATAATACTAAAGACTGTTTTCAGAATCACTTTCGCAGAAAGTGACAACCTTTCATAAATAAAACAGCAGCCATTAGCTCCTCTCTATAGATTATTTAACAAACAAGGCTCGTAAATCGAATAAGGAAATACAGGTAGAATTCCACCTAACGAAACTTGTCATTATTTAATATTATGTTTGACAAGAAATTTCGTTCCTTTTGTTCTTTCACAACCCTTTACCACACAATCCCGACTTTTAAAGACCCTGAGATAGAAAACCTTTTGAAAACATTGCAGGGAAAAAGGATAAAATGTTAGTAGCCAGCATTTTCTCCTTTTCCCACAATATTTCTACCCTTCCCAAACAAAGTTCGATATTTCAGTCACATTTATTTTGTCGCTTGCAAATGCTTTCAATTTGAACAAGTCTAAAATTTTGTCGTTTGGAAAAGAGATAAAAGACGCAGATTTTTCCGTCGTAACTTGAGATTTACTGTTATTGAAGCGGTTCAAATTTCTGCGAGAAATTAGCTGTCTAGGAAATATTCAACTCATTACATCCTGCAAACGACTTTCTGCACCTTGCAAGGGAAGATTTTGAAAATACAGTGGTAAAAGGAGAAACTGTCCGCAAAATGCAATTTCTTCCCTTTCCCTCCCATCAACAGTTAAAAGTTTATATGTATTAAACCTTATCTTTTTTTTATTATCTATATTTGATAGGGGTGATATTAAGGCCACGTACTGCAGGTTTGTTTCATGGGGTAGGCCGAATGAGTTGTACCGACAATGTCGGTGTCATGTGACTTTGTCCGCCGACTTTCGCGGCTTATTTGGTCAAGTTTAACACACCGCTCACGTACGTATACATGCGACAGAAAATTGAAAACACTTGCAGTAAAATGCCAATCTCTTTTTTTGTTTTTAATGAGAGCTTATGGGAAGGCAGCAATTGCTTGTAACGGCAAAATCAGTTGCAAACTGAAGACTGTCCCGTTATAATTAACGTCAAAATCGCATCTTTTTTTCGGCGTAGCTGACTACTACCTTGCCTTTGACCTACTTCCTGGTATTGGTATACTCGAATGAATATATGACGATTTGCGATTGGTCAAAAATATGAAAATACTTATTCTGCGGGCTCCAGCAGGCCTATTTGCAGGCACATTTATGACAATTAAACACATGCGTTGCCACAGCTAGTGTTTTTTAAATGTTACCCTATAACTCGTTGCTGTATGTCTACATGTATTTTCAGACTTATTAACTTCACAAGAAACTGCTCCTTTTCCTACGATTAACATCAAATCTGGAAAAAAATACGAGCCATGCTCTGTGAAAAGAGGGCTCAATGCATCTGCGAAAAGTATCGACCCAGGTCAGCCTGCGCAGTCCGCGCAGGCTGACTTGGGCCGAAACTTTTCGCTATCGGTCAATTTTCTGTATGTTCTAGGATCAGTCTACCTCATGATTCAGTCGGTTGTTAGACAAAGTGGATTTTATGGATCCCTAATTATGTGATGTCTTGCTTGATACGACGCATTACGGAGATGCATTAAGCCCCTTTTCACAGAGCATGGCTCATATCTAATTGAAATTTTACTTTTCAACAGTATGCAAACCAATCAGGAAATAGGGCAATTGCTGGTGATGTTATTTTTCATTATCTTTCCCAATATTGGACCGCAACTTTAGAATTATTACTTTTTAGTACCTGTTACGCCGTCTATCGTTTTTTAACTTTTAGAAAGCTTTCCACAACTATAGTTGCCTTTTCGGCAGGTATAGATCAAGAAAAGGCTGCAAAAACGTGTAGCCTGATCGTTGATCTACACTGTCCGCTTTGCTGAAACACTTCAGACAAAAGCAAATTTGAAATTGTGTTGGTTTGAGTCTTGTGTCTGGACTGAATTTGTCAGATAAGTTTATTCGGCGCTCTAAGGGTTAAAAGATATTTCTCGTTACTTAATCTTCCTGTCTAGTTCCATAACCTTTGCAAAGAGAAAAAAGCTTTATCAGTATTTTACAAGGAATTTCGACTAATTATGCCCCTTTAAGTCTGTACCCATCTCCAAATGGCAAAATATTCCAGGTGATCAGGTTAAATGGGGGGGGGGGGGGGGGGGAGTATTTTGGTCCATTCAAAGCTTCTAACGAGACATTCTCGACGCTCATACTACTTCACTGTTTACCAGACAATGCTATTGTAGACTTGTCCAATTTCAAAACACTCGCACTCGACAAATTAAACGTGGCTCTGATAAAGTATTTGTCTCTGTAAGGACTGAAGACATTGTAACAAAAGGAGAAACTACTGGATAGCAGCATTTTCTCCTTTTCCTACTATGTTTTCAGATACTTTCTTCCGCGGGGACGTTCAAACTTGGAGTCGTTGGGTGGAGAGTTAACGCTTAACGCGCTGAAAAACTAAAATGGACTATTTTGTGGACAGGAAAGGCCCTTATTTGTTCAATGTCGGTGCCTTTTGAACAAAATCATGATCGAACGGCATTATAATATCATCAGACTGTTCGCTTTGTGTAGTTTGATCTTGATCCACACTATTCGCAAAATCACACGAAGCCTTACTTGGTATTATGAAGCGTTAATCATATGCTAGGAAAATGAAAACGTCAAACCGTTCGAGATGGGAGGTCTTAGACCCAGAGAGATTGACGTAAAGAAGGTGGAGCAATGTGACGTTACTGTGAGCATACCGACTTGCAAATAACGCTTCCGTTTTCTATCTTACCAAAAGCTTCAATCCTAAAATATTAGGTGCTTTAAAACCAATGCAGATTCAAAAGCAGGCTGTGCGAATTTCGAGTATCCTATGTCTGTTACTGATGATGATAGACTGGTTTAATCACCCATAAAGCTACAATAATTGTTTAGTTAGAAAAGTTTATTGCACCAACTCAAAGCTTGCCGAAAATTTGCATCTGTAGGAGGTTCGATACCTGGGTACGTATAAAACATCAAGGTAACGGTCTACGATCTTGTTGAAAAGGCCAACTGCAAGAAGATAAACTGTTGTCTGCAAGCGATAATTACGTAAGTTACCACTCCAAAGGCTTATAGTTCAATAAGGTCATTATGTGACATTTAATAATACAGACCGCTGAAATATGTGTTATACTTTATTTCTGTATACATGCGTCTGGTTCCATGGGATTCTATACTGTAAAGTGGTTTGTGAGGGATAAATCAGCACACACAGGACTATTTTAAGCTGTTTTCTGAATTGATTGAACAGGGACATATTCTCTTTTATTAAACTGTCCACAAAATACTCAGTGGAGACTGTTATACCCCCATGTCTGCATGAGGGGATACAGTCGCTGCGATTTTGAGTTATGGACTGGTTCCGTTGTCAGGGTCTTGACACCACAGACCAATAAACTTGCACAGAAAACTGTCCCTTGCAGCACAATCAACGAGACATATTCCGCTGATGTAGTGCCCTCTTGAGCACTTTCAGAGTCAAATCCTTGTAGAATTATTTTACCAATTATCCGACTTACTTCCCATTGGATCTAAAACAAGCGACGATAACGAGAAACGAGTCGGAGAGAAGAAATAACTTTTTTTTTTATGAAAAGGGAATAATTATTCCTGTTATCATTCGAAAGCTGTGTTTTTCATGGACAAAAAAGTAATCGCGTTTTTTTTTTTTTTTTAATGAACCATGGGACACAATACCGTGTTTCACTTGCTGACTTTAAAAGACGTCATTTTCTGTATCTTGTTTAACATGGTTAAGCTGCTGTGTTCAAAAAGTGGCGGTTGATTAATCAAAAGCATAAATGCAAAACGTCAGAAAACGAAACACTATTATTGTATTTTCCCACAATGTCAAGAAATTGTTTAGTCATATTAGTAAAGAATTTATACATATTGGCTTGTATTTTGTCCAGAACAATTATCACAGCCAGCTCGAGCGCTGTAGAAGGAAAATTCTCGATAAAATGAAAATGTATAGCGCCAAGAAAGAGGCACGAGTTACCAGTTTGTACGAATTATCGAAAGCTAGACACTTAAAGCAGTTCCACAAAAGATAATTGTATGTACATATATATGTTGGGCATAAGCGTCTATTAAATGAGAATGAGAACACGCTTTTTAACAAAAAAAAAAAAATGGCGTTTCTAATACATGTAGCTAGACTTATTGGTTACAGCGGTTTACACCACTGTCAACAGTATCTAAAACTACATGAGTACAAAAGCTCACTAATTCATGTATTTCCTTTTTCACCGTATCATATGGGATTCTAAAGTGCAATGCCCAATGATACAACCACGTGACTGGCGAAGCTGGGATCAATAAAGGATATCCTGCTCACAATCAAATGCCCTTAACTTAACCACAGACCAACGAAGGAACCCATCACATTAGAGGAATGAACGCCAGTCATTTCAGGAAGAAAGCAACGCACACTTTAAAAAACTGTTCACATTGACCAAATCATTCCTCAATGCGATACAGACGCTTCATTGGAGCTAACAGATAGGGCGGGGAAGATTTATTCCTACAATTATGCCATTTTGGGCAATATTAATATCGCTACAGCCATCAGACCTAATTTCAAACAAAAATTTCATAGCTCCCTGAGTCTTTTCAGAAAACCTATGACGTTGTAAAATCTCTAAAACGAGTTTATTCTCGGTTATTACGAGAACAAAGTGACTTCCCCTGGCCAAGTCTCCGAACAGAACATCAGATGAAGTGGCTCCACGGAGAGGAGCCCAGAATCTGCATTACTTTTTGATCACGGCTCTCCTCGGCTCAGCGGGCTGCGAAATTACATTATTTAATGCAGCACAGTAGCGGTAGAAAAATATTGGCTTATTCTGACCTAAGGCCATAGATGGCACTGGTTTTTATAATTGGATTGCCTTTCTTTGGGAAAACAATGGAAGGATGGTGTAAATTCAATCAATTTAAACCGGGGAGGAGAGAATAGAGCATAAGCAAAAGACAACATCCTTAGCATTCTGAATAAACAAAATAGACATTTTCTTTTTATAAAAAGAACTCTGCGACTGTAATTTTAACACCGTTTTGGTCAGAAGTACTGGCACGATATCGGATTATGTCGATCCAAGGCCAGACTTGACAATCTGCGCAGCCTGATCTTGATCTACACCTTCCACAAAGGCACTAAATGGCGTTCTTAGTGTTTTAAGGGTTAAAAGCCCACGACACTGGGCTGAGTGTTCGACAACGTGGAAACGGAGATTGACTAGTGACGAAAGTCCGATTTTCTTCACTTTGCGACATTGTTCTTCTGTATACGGGGACAAGATCAAAAGTGTTCCGAATCATTGATGCACTTCCTGGTATGGAACGACAGGAAACGCAATTGTTCGGACCTTTCCGAAGGTACTTTGTTGTAATTACACTGACAAATGTACAGCATAACAGTGTCCGACTAGGGACCGCAATGTTTTAGCGACTTTCCACGCTACCCTGTATTCATCTCACTACATATTTGAAAAAAAAAAAATAAGAATAATAAAACCACACATACATTAACATACTTGCATTAATACTTTTCATAATTTCCAGGAAAGAAGCTTATCTGCTAAGATCGACAAAATACATGCAAATGGACCACAAGTATCTCCGGAAATCACCCCTCTATAATGGCCGACTATAACATAGTAAATTTTTAATTAGTCAAACATGCAATCATTCGAATTATTCGGTTAATAGTCAAGGAATTAATCCTTCACCAAGCAACCCTAAATTTTACTAGCTGGCGAAGCAGCGTTATAGAAAACGTCGTAGGAACAGAAGAAAATGCTGGTTATCAGCATTTTCTTTATTTCTAATGGTGCTTTTTTCACTTAAAGGGCAAATCCCATCATTTAAGTCACATTTGATTACTCGTCTGCAAGCGCCTTCAATTTTGACGAGTACAAAATTTCGTCGTCTCTTCATAAAGAGTCAACGAACAAGATTTCGATAAAGAGTATAACAGCAATTAGGAGTGTACCAAGATGATTAATAGGGATTTAGTAATGCAGCAGTATCACAGTATGTTAAAGTGTTATTGAGACTTGTTTGACTAATACTAAGTGTGTCCCTAAAACCGAAGAATGAACCGTCTGTATTTTCTCTGTCTCTCTGTCTGTCTGCCTCTGTCTCTCTCTACCCACACACCAAGAGGACCATTAGAATGCTTTTCCGGATATTTCTAACACCCCCCACTCTCTCTCTCTCTCTCACAAATATACGAGCCATGTCCTGGCAAAAGGGGTTTAATTCATCTCCGTGATCCACGTTACCTAGTAAGTCATTACATAATTATGAATCTATAAAATCCATTTTGTCAAACAATTGACTAAATCATGAGGTACACTGATCCTTCTACATGCAGAAACTTTACCAAAAGCAAAAAGTTTCGGCCCAGGTCAGCCTGCGCGGAAAGCGCAGGCTGACCTGATCGATACTTTTTGCAAAAGCATTAAGCCCCCTTTTCCCACAGCACGGCTCATATGTATATGCAACCAGTCAGATTATCGAATAAGCAATAGGGGACATATAAAGAGGAAAATATAGAAGCAGTGCTGAACGTTCGTCCACGTTCTGTTGTTACAAAATGTCATTTAGAGTGTTTGATATTATGAAAACTACAAGCAAAAAAAAAAAATGCTGCATAATGCAGAAGCAATAAATAGCGGGAAAGTATAAACGAGAGGGAAGAAAAATTAATACAAAATATAGTGATTGATGATTGCAAATGTTGAAAGCAATGACTACGTAACTTTACCGGGCGAAAAAAAAATTCCCTCTTCTCGAAATGGAAAGCATTTGCAGACGACAAGTTAACTATACCTCAAATGACAGGATTTGTATTTAAAAGGATAAAAGAAACATGGTGCAAACAGGAGAAAATGCTGGTTGTCTGCATTTTCACCTTTCCCACAATGTTTTTAAGATTTTTCTCACTGGTGGTTGTAATAACACGTGCTTGTTTGGTAGCGGGTTAAACAAACGAATGTCTGCAAAGTTGATTCTGACTACTGTATAATAGCTGTTAAATTCCGAAGGAGGGTTTGTTTTTTTCACTTGTAATCTATAGTGGGTCAAGGTTTCAAGCCATTTTTCAATTTAACACGATCATTGTTAACAAGAAAGGTTTTACCACTGACGTAAATATGAAATTAAACATACATGATAAATGAAATTGCGTAAAAGTTTTACACTTTTAAAAAGAAATATGTTTATTTTGATTAATACAAGATGATGTTGACTGAGCGTAAACCCTAACGAAGACAAAGTAAACAAGTTAACACCGTCAGTTGGAAGAAATGGGCTTCGGCATAGGCGAAAAGCTTGGCGTTACCCTGAAATGGATTGGTTCGCCAGCGGCCGCAGAATTACTATACCAGGGCGGAGCGCCATTGGGATCCACCTTTATACTATCCAATAGAGTGCGTTTCCAATACTGGGGCGGTGCAACGCTGAGCGCTTGATTTCATCAAGTGTATCCGAGTAGGATCACCGAAAAGGGCAATAATAAAGATAGAACGTAATCATCGTTTATTTGGGGGTGTTCGGAGCACATTTATTTGATCGAAAAGGACCATGTAAACAACAAGTCTTCCGTGTGGATACCCCGATCTGGCTTTTCTACTGTTTAACTCTTAGACCGCTTAAAGACGAAACATAGTTTCAATCAGTAAAAAAAAACCAACTCAGCGAAATTCAAAACATGCTTCGAACAAAATCTCTGTCGTCATATCGGACAGTGTAGATTAATGATCAGACTGCACGTTCTGTGATTATACTGATTATAAATAGATTATAAATCTCTTGATTTATACTGTCCGCAGAAACTCTATATAACGGTCCTAGCAAGATAAGAATTGACAAATACATCACACTGTTGAATATTTAAAGAGGCAAATAAAATCCTCAAGACTTCGAGTGGTTGGAGAGGGTGATGGCCATTGATTTTTTAATAGTAGGAAAAAATATGGCGCGTCTAAGAAAAAATAAGTTAGCTCCATACTAAGTATTAAAATGTGAAGATTTAAATCATTAGTAAGATATTATACATGTAGTTTTATACACATTCCTTTTCTGACAGGAACAATGCAAAACTACGAATTTCCTGTAATAAACGCTTTCGAAATCATTATTGGAAAGGAGACATTGTTCGTAACCAGCATTTTTTCTCTTTTTCCCACACAAAACAAACTCCATTAAGTAAGCCACATTTTATCCGTCGTCTACAAATGCTTTGAATTTGAACCATTCTAACGTTATTTTTTGGTAGGAGTTAAAAGATGTCAAATGCAAATATGTAATAAGTCGGGGTTTCCATTCTATCATTATGGATTAAGGGTGGTTACTCCCGAATGATGATACATGGGAGAGGTACTGACTGCTGTAAGCCTAATCTAGTAGCGAGAAGGTTGATTTCTCCGGTCTGGGAAATCCGCAGCCAATTTGTCCGAATTTGAGTAGATATTATGAGGTCTGGACTAAATTTGTGGTCGACTAAACAACTCATAATCAACAATTATTGCCGTCTCTGATAAATTCAATATTGATGGAGTAAATATGATCAGCGGAAGATGATTGATTTTAGAACTATGGACGATTCTAGACATTTCTTGGCACTAAGATTTCCGATGGTTAACGGCATGAATCAGCCGTTGCTTTGCAGAAAGAACAAACAGCAAACCATGATGAGTTTTGTGCAAATCTTGTCTGCCGAGAATTCTTATTTGGTGGGTGAAAAATTTGTAATTCTGAAGAGGCGATTCATCAGACACGGCTGGTGGTGTTTCATATTAAAGAGGCGTTTTCACGCTAATATGATTCCATAGGCAGGGAAAAGGACAGAGAAAGAGAGAGACAGAGAGAGGGAGAGAGAAAAACGAGAGAGAAATGATTTTATTATCTTATTGTCAAATTGCAGGCAAATCTAATTCATACCGTTTGACAGTATGGATATATTTATGAGGCTGACAACGGTATGTCAAGTTTCCAGTCGCTGGCAGATAAGTGAGTCTTGACTCTTTTGATTCAAGTTTTCGATTTTCTTTTTACTTTCAAATTGTATGAACTGAATTTGCCTTCAGTTTAGCCCCCAAATTGTCTATTTGTGGCCACTACTGAGCCTCTAAGTAAATTGCTTTCCATTAACGAATAAAACATGTTAAAATTGCACTAGATGCAGATCGTTAGAATCAAAATTGTAACAATAAATCACAGTGTACAATTTTTTTAGCCTAAAACAGTGTTTTTTCCTACATTTTCTATAGCACTAACAGTTGTCTTGGGGACTCTAAAGTCACTAAAAATCCTTCAGAAAGAGAGAGATGAAATATACATATAGTTTATAGCGTTTTTATTGTAGGAAATTAACATATTTTACTAGTTTTCACCCCTCTAAAAGCCCCCCTTTGATTCGAACACATTTCAACACGAAGATTACAGTGCAGATAATCTTGGGACATTTTTAACCCTTCCCCAAGAAATCCTTGTCGTCTATCTACATTTACCCCACAAGGTTTTCTACCCTTTAAACTACCCTTTAAAAGACATATGCCATCATTTAAGCCATGATTATAGTCTGCAAAGGCCTTCTGTTCAGTTTGGACAAGTCCAAATTTTGTAGCCTGATAAAGAATGAAATACGTGGCAAATACATGTACATGTACTGTCGATTCAGACCGGACGCCGCAAAAGGCTATTTTCCTTTGCCTTCCAGTATTTCGTCGTTGTGTCAATCACACTTGTCAGTGGTATGTATATATATTAAGATTTTTGTCATAAAGATATATGAGGCATGCACTGTGAAAAGGGGGCTTAATGCATCTGCAAAAAGTATCGACTCAGGTCAGCCTGAGCAGTCCGCGCAAGCTGACCTGAGCCTATACTTTTTGCTATAGGTCAATTTTCCGCATGTCCAAGGACCAGAGTGTTTCACAAAATGTTTTTTCATGGATCAATAATAGTGTGATGACTAAATTGGTAGCATGCATCACGAAGATGCATTAAGCCCCCTTTGCCAGAGCATGACTCATATTTAAGTGTTTTTTTTTTTGCTTTTTCCCACGTGTTTCCGTCGGTTTCTGGTCAATATAAACACGCCTTTATGAGAGCACGGGGCGGTTTGATACAAAGTTAACCTTTAAGCTATGGAAGACCCCTCGAGAGAGTGAAGTTGTAATGAATTGTAACAATATTGAGCGATAAACAGTCGCGAAGTGCATAAAGTTGCTTGATGCATTATTGCTTTAAATTTTTGTGCAATTTAAAGATACATAAATAAGATATAATAGGAAAACGACGTGCTTACATTTTCATTGGTTAATTTCAATAATGTGTTGTCCCCCCCCATCTTTTTTTTACATAACACAGTGATTAAGACATAACTGAGTCATGCTCTATAAAAAGGGGGGTTAATGCATCTGTTAAAAAAAAAAAAAAAAAAAAAGGCGTTATCTTGCGCAGTCCGCATTGGCTGACCTGGGTCGAAACTTTTTTTGCTATTTGTAAATTTTCTGCATGTCCAAGTACCATTCTACCTCATGATACATCCGGTGGTTCGACAGAAAAGATTTTATAGACCCACATTTATATGTTGTCTTGCTTATGATAATGCATCTTGGAGAAGCATTAAACCCCCTTTTCGCAGAGCGCCACTCAAACATTTCAGCATGGGACAACACTTGACAGCCGACGATAGATTCAAGATCGATCACCGCGGATGCTCTAGCCGCTATCATATCGACAAGGTGTTATCAGTTATTGCCCCTTATTCAAAGAGAAGCTTGTCGTCACTGTTGGTAAAATTAAACGTTTTAGCTCTTATTTGTCATTGCGATTTAAGTAGGTTTTTTGAAAGTTATGCTTATGATGATGATGATATTGAAGATGATGGTTCACAGTCTTCAACGTGATGTCTAACTTTGGGTTTACAATGTCTAATAATTCCTAACATATTGTGACAAAATGAAAAGTAACAGGGTTGACTTGTCCTCGTATGTTGAGATTTTAAGCAGTTTAAAATTAGTTTTTCAGTTATATCGCGACGTTCAGTGCATCTATCCCTGCATTCCCCCTTGTTACTTTCTTAAACCTGCACCACGCACAAGAACCTTTGCGAGTCACTGGTTGTTCTCACAATTAACCCTTTCCCAAACAAGCCCTGGTTTTCACGTGTATGCAGTACAAGTCTTTTGAAAACACTGTGGGAAAAGGAGAAATTGCTCGTAACGAGCAAATTCTCCTTTTCCCACAGTGTTTTCTACCCTTTTTGAGAACTTTCTGCCATTTTCATCAAATTTAAAATTGTCGTCTGCAAACTCTTTCAATTTGGACCCGTCCAAAATCTGTCGTTTGGGAAAGGGTTAAGCACTGTTGAAACAACCGGCAGCCATGGAGAGGAAAAAGTCCAAGTCCCATGAACTTCCTACAGCCGGATTTCCAATTTATAACGACTTCCTCACGACTGTCGACGCTTTTGGTACAAACTTAGGTCTTGACTCGTTTAGAACCAAAGCTGATTCGGGGTACTTTTGCCAACAGTGCAGATCAAGATCTGACAGCACAGATGATGTAGCCTGATCTTTTATCTAAAAGACCTGATATGTGGTGAGTGTCAATGTGCGACTGTCCAATGTTTTAGATATTTGGAGCTGGAAACAGCAATACTTCAATCCTTAAACATGTCTCAGTTATTTAACCCTTTCCCAAACAAGCCCTGGTTTTCACGTGTCTGCAGCACAAGTCTTTTGAAAACACTGTGGGAAAAGGAGAAATTGCTCGTAACGAGCAATTTCTCCTTTCCCACAGTGTTTTCTACCCTTTTTGCGAACTTTCTGCCATTTTCATCAAATTTAAAATTGTCGTCTGCAAACTCTTTCAATTTGGACCAGTCCAAATTTTGTCGTTTGGGAAAGGGTTAAACCTTAACTTGCTAAATAAAATCAATGAAACTTTCAAGCCGATAATAAAAACCCAAACGTTGTAATTTCAAAGTGTATTTTTGGGGTAAAAAAGTATCTCCTTATCGGACAGTGTAGATTCAAGATCAGACTGCACGTTCTGTGCAGTCTGATCTTGATCTGCACTGTCCACAAATATCCTTGAGTCGCGCTTAGCAACCTAAGGGTTAACAATCTGGATTTTAGCAAATTCGAGTTATCTAGATGATTTTGGAGAAAATGCACAGGGGATCATAAATAAGGCGACACTGTTTGACATCAGTCTTGTCTACCTTTACAAATTTTGGTTTAACCCTTTACTACACAATATCGAGTTTAACGACCCTTACGTAGAGCGCTTTCTAGAACAATGCGGAAAAGCGAGAAAAGCTGGTAACCAGCAATATTTCAACAATGTTTTCTACCCTTTCAAGGACAAATCCCACAGTTTGAACTAAATTTCATTTTTCAAATGCTTCCGATATGGACAATCCTAAAATTTTGTCGTCTGGTAAAAAATTAAAATAAAATGTATGAAACTTAAAATCCATATTTCATTTTCATGACAAGAACTACAGAAGCTGTTCTACATTCTACATATTGTCCGTTTATTTGACGGTAATAATATGCCGCTCCTCGGTGTTTTATCTTTGTTAAAATCTATAGCAGGTGTCAGTGAGAGTGAGAGAGACAGAGACAGTTGTTTAAATGTTCTTGCCGGGAGTCTCTAGATCAGGATTCAGCTACACATTAAAAGGGTTCGAACTTGTACATTTTCACTGTCTGAACTTTGGCGACGAAACCGAAATGACATTGCAATATTGTCAGTCCATCCTTCTCATAAAAAAATCAATTCACCCCCTTCATGTCAAAACGAGTTCAGTGGCTTTTCCCGATAGTGCAGATCAAGATCAAACGGCAAAGATCATAGAGAGAACGTGCAACCCACTAAGATCTACATAGTTTAGTGTATTATGAGATATTCCCCTACAAAAAGTACTACCATCTGGATTTTTTACAGTCTGCTGTGTGTCCTTTTCATTCATCACATACGCCCACGGTTACCAGTCGATAAAAATTTTGACTCGGCCATCATGATTGAAGGCATTGGCAAAAGGACAAATTAAGAGTGACTGCAGGTTGGGATTTGCCTGTTAAAGGTGAGGAAACACTGTAGGAAACGGAGAAAATGCTGGTTAACAGCATTTTCTCCTTTTCCTACGATGTTTTCGAAAGTCATATCCCTCTTGGTCGTGAAAACATGGGGACGTTTTGTATAGGGTTGACGAATTTTCCTGATGCATATACGGTGTAACTACAAAGTTTGGCCATGTACCGACGGACTATCCGCATGTTCTTGTATACGACAAAAGCATGTTCAGTTTTTGCATGTTCGTCTGTCAGCTCTCTGCTTTTACCTCATTAGATCTAGTTTGGTTTAAATTAATTCATTCAATTATTTTGGATCGATGGTGAAACAAGTTCTTGGAAACCTTACAAACCTTACTGGTACTCGCACTACTAACTGGTATTTCCAAAGGTTGGCCCCGTTCACCCAGGGAATAGTTTAACCCATTACCACACAATGGCGAGTTTTAACACCCCTGGGAAATTAGACTTTTGGAACACATTGTGGGAAAAGGAGAAAATGCTGGTAACCAGCATTTTCTCCTTTTTCCACAATGTTTTCTAACCTTTCAGAAACGAATCCAATCATTTGAGTCACATTTAAATTGTAGTCTAGAAATGCTTTGAATGTGGACCTGTCTGGAATTTTACCGTGTGGTAAAGAGTTAAGCAGATTTTATTTCACATGAATTGAAATGGGAGTTGGACCACAAGTTCTGTCAACTTAGAATCGGTCCGTCCCTTACAGTACAATTTAAATGATTCTTTTTTAACAATCGCAAGTACAATGATTTATCATTTTTAATATATACAAAACACGATGAAAGAGAGGAGGAAGAGTATTGGTGGACAGAGAAATGAAAGGAAATCTGTTTGTTGCTCGGACCCATGTAATAGAATCTTGAACCTCTGATATGAGAGACCAAGGCTCCATCCTCAAACTATAGTCTACCAACTTTTACACCTAAAACATATTTGTAGCATACGTCTCAGTAAAAAATGCCACCTGAAGATACCTGAGGCAAAGATCATTTTGATTCAAGTACTTAACCCTTTCCCAAACGACAAATTTTGGACTGGTCCAAATTGAAAGAGTTTGCAGACGACAATTTTAAATTTGATGAAAATGGCAGAAAGTTCTCAAAAAGGGTAGAAAACACTGTGGGAAAAGGAGAAATTGCTCGTTACGAGCAATTTCTCCTTTTCCCACAGTGTTTTCAAAAGACTTGTACTGAAGACACGTGAAAACCAGGGCTTGTTTGGGAAAGGGTTAAAGCGTTGTCGTGGTAATTTCAATATCACCGTTTTCTAGCTGAGAATTTGAAACTCATATACATATTCAGAAGCAATCCTGCCCCCAAAAAAACTGCACATGGGATTATGAGTTCAAGAATAAACGCACAAAAATCTTGGTAAAAGATTGGGGAAGTTTGTAAAAGGATTTTTTATTTGAATATTATACAACAAGTCGTATTCTGAATGATTCGTAAGAAGTTCTTAGGATAGGCCTTGTCTTCTAACAATTTATTCATCATTTCAACTGCAGAATACATCGTCTCATAGTGGCTACATGTGGATGATGCAAAGACATTGGATTTTTTGTAACACATAGATTCTGAGCTTGATGCCCACTGGCGACGCCTATCGCATTCTTGTACCCTTCAGCATGGCACTCAAGAACTCTCTAACCAAGTACAAGTCAAATACAAGAGGTGCATGCACTGTCGCCAAATTAGTCGAAACATTTCAAAAGCAGAGTGATACACTCTTCTATCGGGGTAAATAGTCATCCCCAATGTTTCAGGTATTCTGACTTCCTTTCATAATACATAATTTGTTTTTTTTTGCGCGCGAAATATGTTATCAACTTTTTCCCAGACTGCAACATTTAAGACTCGTCCATAATGATGATAGCATTTGCAGACGACAGTCCAAATGATGCGAACTATCTGTCAAAGAGTAGAGAACATTTTGAAAATAAAAAGATAAAATGCCGACATTTTCTCCTTTTTCAACAATGTCTTTAAAGGACTCCCTTCGAAATGCCGTGAAAGTACGGCCTCGTTTTGCAAAAAAGGTTGAAAAGAAAATGGCCTCCCCAGTATTCCTACGCCGGTTTGTCTGTTCAGTGCCTGCCTTTTTCAGCAAAAAAGATAAAACTGTTTTCACGATCCAGATATCCATAGATCAAAGTAAATTTGACATTAATATGTTTAACTCTTTACCAGACGACAAACTTTAGAATTGCCCAAATTGAGAGTATTGGCAGACGACAAATCAATCATGGCTCAAATGGTGGAGTTTGTCTTCAAACGGGTAGAGAACTTACTGGAAAATCGGGAAAATGCTAATTACCTATATTTTCTCCATTTCCGACAATGTTTTATTTTAGTAAGGTTTCCTCCAACACGTCATTAAAATTCGAGATTGCTTGGGAAAGGTTTAAGCGGCCAACAGACACGTAAACTTTTTATACTTGATTTACTTTTAAAAGATGGACAGACGGTTTTGCATTGATAGATGACGGACCACCCCGGGTCACAGAATGACTTATGAAAAACGGGATTTACCCTTGGTATCTTGTGAACAAATTCGAAATTAACCTTTGCCGAGAAAAATATCAAGAGCAGATTTTCAAGCATGTGCGGAAATAGTGCATAGGTATAATTAATCAGACAGCTCTAAACGTGTATTCTGATCTAAGATCTACATGTACGATATTTTATGAGATGCTGTGTCCCTAACAGCTTTAACAAAAAAATGGAAAAGCTGAGACCGTTTCATACAACCGTTCTTTAAATCTATACAGAACAATTCCGAGTTTTGACGACCCTGAGAAAAAAGACATTTTGAAAACATTACTGGAAAAGGAGAAAATGCTGGTAACCAGCATTTTCTCCTTTTCCAGCAATGTTTTCTTCCATTCTAAAGACAAACTTCAATTTTTGAACTACATGTATGGTTAAATTTGTGTCTGCAAATGCCTTCAATTTGGACGAGTCTACATTTTGTCATCTGATGCATGTCGATTTTACAAAGTTATGGGTATAGTCCAAACTCTGATTGAAGGGATTCGACATAAACAGTATCAAATTCACAGTCTGTAAACTACGGAAAAGCAGCAAATGACATGAAAGAGTGCTGTGCGTGAAGAACTGAGAAAGAAAACTGTATTGGAACATACAGATAGGTGCAGAAGCCGCCAAAAGTGACAGAAATACTGTTGATAAAGGATTTACGAGTAAATCTTTTTTCCAAAAAAAAAAAAAAGCGCCAAACGCAATAGGCAAAATCTGTGACTTTTGCGCACGACACAGATCAAGATCAGAGAGAGGGCACTTATAATGCAGTCTGATCTTAGATCTTTTCAGTCCGCTTATTCAGTCAAGCCCGTAAGATAACGTGTTTTTTTCTGAATTTCAGTGGATTGTATTTTCAGCCGTCAACAGAGGTCTACTATATGAGCCATGCTCTGAGAAAAGGGATTTTAATATGTCTGCAAAAAGTACCGGCACAGGGCAGCCTGCGCAATCCGCGCAGGCTGACCTGGGTCGAAACTATTTGCTGTTGGTCAGTTTTTCACATGTCAAAGGATCAGTCTACTGCATAATTCGGTCGGTTGCTATATAAAATGAATTTTATGGATCCATAATTAAGTGATGACTTGCTTGGTATGATGCATCACGGAGACGCATTAAGCCCCCTTTTGCCACAGCATGGCTCATGTACGTTTGGCGCTGAAAGAGTTCAAAATGAAATTTAGTCAGGACAACTGTATGATTATTATACGACCACGCGTGTTTAAAATCTCCAAATTCGGTACGGACAGAACGCATCTGCCTCATCTGTTTAAATCGAATCATGTGACTAGCACAGCTGTTTGCCAATATATAGATATGAGCCATGTTCTTGCAAAAGGGGGCCTATTGCATCTCCATCATGCATAATACCAAGCCAGTCATCACAGTATTATAGATCTATAAAATCTGTTTAGTCTAACAAACTACTGAATCATGAGGTAAACTGGTCCTTTGACATGCAAAAAATCTTTCAAAAGCCAAAGGTTTCGAACCAGGTTAGCGCAGAGCCTGCGCGGACTGTGCAGGCTGACCTAGGGGATACGTTTTGCAAATGCAGTAAGCCCCTTTTTACAGAATATGCTTCAGTTATACGAATGTCTGTCCCCAGCTCCTCACCCCGAGGGCCAATTGTTTATATCATAGTGAAGCCCACATAAAACATTTGAAAATTACAATGCACTGACATTTTATCATTTCCGATCAGGCCTCACCTTTATATTCAAACCACATTTTTAGCATAAGTCAAGTTGCACCACGTACGATGTAGATTCAAGATCGGACTGTGGAGGTATTTTGGGTATTTTGCCTGATACGGAAATAAAATTGCAATCCTTTTTAGAGATATTGTATCCTTTTTAATTTTTTGCACCATAAGTGTGAGTATCAATTTAACACATTGCCTGATTGATTGACTGACTGATTGATTGATGTTTAACGCTGTTTTCAACATTAGTTCAATTATATCGCGGCGACCAATGCAACTATACACGCCTTCCTGGACTTCCTTTTTTACCTGTACTTCGCGCAATTTTCTCCTCAAACCACTGGCTGCTTTCCAACATAGGCCTATCTAATGTAAAAAAAAAATCAGTGGTGAGGAATTAATCCTGTAGCTATGGCTATCATCAATCCGCCGAAAGAAACTGGCCCAGCGAGGTATTCGAACCAGCGCCCCCCCCCCCCCCCCCGTTTAAAATCTTGTACGTAACCGACTGAGGTACCGGTTGAAAAACAGCACATGCATTGTTGAGAAAGGTACAGGCTTGTAAAGATGCCCCTACCTCTGTATGCAAGTTTAAGAACCAAACACAGCAAAGCTAATTAAGGTCAAACTGTAAATGTAGTATAACAAGTTCGATAGGTACACATTTGTCTTTATACATGCACTGACCCAATTACATGCAGGACATGACTCTAATACGACGGCGAAAAAAAAAACTGCTTGAGGCATGCTCTGTGAAAAGGGGGGTTAATGTATTTGCAAAAAAGTATCAACCCACGTTGTAAGCCTGCGGATTCCGCGCTGTGCAGACTAACATGAGACGATACTGTTTTGCTATTTGTCACTTTTCTGAATATCCATCGACCATTCTGCCTCATGATTATGCCGGTAGTTAGGCAAAATGGATTTTATAGATCTATAATTATGATGACTTATATGGCATATTGCATCACACAGATACATTACAACCTATTTTCCAAGAACGTCGATCGTTTACTTTTTGCGAAATACGATGACGACACTATAAACAACGATAAATTGCCCATAGAACTATCTACTTTTATCAACTCTTTTTCTTGTAAATCAAGTTATCATTTTGGTTTTCCCCTTACAAAATTCAATTAAATCGTCGGCTTCCTCTTAAAGGGGCCTATTTTTGTCGCAAACAATTCTTGTAAAACACCGGTAGATACCACTAGAAATACTTTTCTTTGCAATCATGCAGAAATTGCATGGTTACATTCAGTAAAAAGGTGCAATTTTGGTCGGAATTCTTGTAAGAGAAGTGTGCTATTGATCGTGCGGCATTCCCAGAAGTCTTTACGAAACGCTTGAGCAAAATCTTAAACTACCTTAAGAGGCTACGTAGCCCGTTAAAGAAATACCACTGATTTTTTTTTTAAATGTGTTTTTCTACTTTTACCGATAACTTGCCATCTATCGTTTTGCTTAACCCTTTTCCAAACAAGCCCTGGTTTTCACGTGTCTGCAGTACAAGTCTTTTGAAAACACTGTGGGAAAAGGAGAAATTGCTCGTAACGAGCAATTTCTCCTTTTCCCACAGTGTTTTCTACCCTTTTTGAGACCTTTCTGCCATTTTCATCAAATTTAAAATTGTCGTCTGCAAACTCTTTCAATTTGGACTAGTCCAAAATTTGTCGTTTGGGAAAGGGTTAATTCAGAAATAGATTATTTTAACGTATGGAAAGACTATCAAAACTCTCTTTGTCTAATCCACTCTGACATCCCCTTCTGAAGTCTTTCTCTCCTAGGTAGAAACCTTCTCTTGTTTGGCCAAAACCCGGCCACGGACAACCGTATCCAACTTATGACGGAAAAAAAGGAGAAGGTAAATACTTACTAAAATCAGGGTCTATCAAAACTTTAACGAAAACAATATAGCCGATATTTTAGGTGTTGCCATAGAAACAGTTCAAATTTCCGTAAATTATACCCATATTTAAAAATCCAACCCGCTATATTTACGTTCACCTGACTTATAATTTCGCCGTAATTGCTTGACAGTCATTCGACTTGACTATTTTCACTACCAATGCCGATTTGGATAGCTTTGGAGGACGGCGTAGATCAACATCAGACTGCACAAAACGTGCAATTTGATCTAGGATTTACACCATCCGCTGACTGATGCTAATCTTTGACCAAAATTAACTTCAACTGAGACAAAAAGATACTTAAAGACAACGTGAAAGTTAAATCCATTTAGTTGAGAGCGAGAGACTTAACCCTCTACAACCCTCTACCAGACAATCCTGTTTTTAACGACCCTGAGAAGTAAGACATTTGCAAACATTGTCGGAAAAGGAGAAAATGATTGTAACCAGCATGTCCTCCTTTTCTCACTACGCGTTCTATACTTTCCTGGACAAATATCATCATTTGAGGCGCTATTAATTTGCCGTCTGTAAATGCTTTCAATTAGGACCAGTCTCAAGTTTTATCATCTGGTAAAAAGGTAAACTGCCACCGTTACATGAACTTGTGTCCTATAGTCGAATAAAGCTCGTTTGATGTTGGAAATCACAATTCAATGCGATTTGCTAGTGAAAAGACGTTAACTCTGGCAATTTACAGATGCAGATACAGAACGGAACAAAAAGAAAGCTTTCAACACATTCATAATTAACAAGGATCCAAAAGAATATATGTATACATGTAGATATTTTCTTTCAACTGATAAACATCAGATATACGAATAGTAATGTACTGGATGAAAACGCTGCTCTGTAAGAAAGTCTTCTAAAGTATTGGACGATGAAGATCCAAGATCAGAAGTTAACGTTATGTCCAGTCTGATTTTGGCTTACCGATATACAGCTAGAGTTATAACGGTTTTATTTTCCTTCTATGGGTGTACAATATAAAGCGGACGACTTTAAAGGCCCAATAGCGGCCAAAAACGATGCCGGTGTTAAAATGCATTTAAATTTAAGTTATATACCAAAAGTATGGAAAATGTTGTGAAGATGACAATCTGTTATTGTATGGTTGGTCTAAGGGTTAGTTGCTGGAAAAGCAAACAAAAGATTGAGTGACCTGGTAACTTTTAACCTAGTTTTGAAATTAATTTCTCTGCCAGCGATTAACACTTCGACCGACCACAAAATAACAGATTGTCATCTTCACAACAATTTCCATGCTTTTAAATGGTATGATTTAAATTTAAATGGATTTTAACACCCGCTTTGTTTACTTTTGGCAGCTATGTTACTTTAAACAAAAAAGTCAAAAGTGTCCGCAGCTCTCGTCTCCATGTCGCAAACTTTAACTTCCTTTATGACTTCTAGATTTCAAAAAATGCAAATTTCGCATGTAAATTACAAGAGGTTATTCTTACACAATTCTTTCCTTATTATTTACTGTTTCTTCTCTTTGGGTGTCAAGCACAATTAGCATACAAATCACGCCACACAAGTTGTATAGCATGTGCAAATTCTGCATGAGCCCTTAGTCTGCTCAGCGAAACTCAGTGCGCTGTTACGGACTGCATAGATCAAGATCAGTCTGTACAGAAACGTGCAGTCTGATCTTAGATCTACAATGTCCGATCTGGTGAATGGTTTCCGGCAAAAAGAACTTGGAATTCGCAATGGACCACTTGTTTTGCCCAGCATCTTTCAATGAATTTCAGACAAAGCAGACCAAGATAGTAAAGTTGCTAGTGATATTGTAAGAGTACCTGGTGCACAGAAGATACAATTGTATCATGGGTCTTGTCTTGACAAAGACCTAATGTTGAACCAATAGGAATTGCGACACAACATACGCTGATTGCGGTCCGTCAATCCACATATTTCTAAGTCTCCATAAAAGTATAAAACCTTCCACGAATTCAACAGTTCAGATAAATTGACTTTCATTTACAAAAGCAGACAAAACACAGGGTACAAGAAAGAAGAAGATGGATATATATAGATATCTAGGGGAAATTTATAAGCAGAATAGGTACGTTTCTAGCATAACTGCATTTTGTAGCCTCGGTATCAACATCACGTGCGTCCGACAGTTGTCAAAAGTAGACCACACGGTCCACTGCATTTCAATCACACAAAATCCAAAAAGCGCTTCATCCAATTAGTTCCTTTAAAACTACGTGCCATATTTTAGCATAATATCAAAAGAGGGTTTAATGTCAAGTACTGAAGGCATTTATACCCACCTTTGCACCAGACACAGCTCAAGTTATTTCAACACACAAAAGAGAAAAATATAAGCATAATGCATCTGCAAAAGTCATCGACCCTTGTCAGCTTATGCAGTCCTCGTTGGCTGACCTTCGTATCATTTTTTTGCTATTGTTAAATTTTCTGCATGTCCGAGGACCAATCTAATTCATCTACTTCATGATTCGGCCGATTTTCACACACACACACACACACACAAAAAAACAGAGCAATAATATGCGACGACTTGCGTGATAGAATGCAATTCGGAGATGCATACTCATAGCACCGCTTATTTTTTCTTTCTCTCTCTTTTTTTTAATGAAACTCAAATTATTAAAGGCAAAAAAGAGCAACTGCCTATAACAAGCAATGGCCCCTTTCTCCACAATGTTCTCAGTAGCATCTGTTGCTGAGACGTAAATAGTACTTTGGCTTGATTACCTGTTCAGCGCAAATGTCCGCTCATTCTCTTGACTGAATTAAAAGTTATTCGTATTTCGATTTTTTTTTTTTTCAAATTGAAGAACGGGTATGCTGTCAGTCTGATTGTACTTTCATCTGGTTTTCAAGTTATGTTATCTCAATATCCTATTTCAAATATATAAAGCAAACACCAAACTAGCGTAGATACATATAAAACAGATTGTAAGTGCCATGTTGATGTATGTACATGTATGGACCGTGCTCTGGCAAATTGGGTGTTAATGCATCTCCGTGATGCATTGTACCTATCAAGCCATCACATAATTATAGATCCATAGTAGCCACTTTTTTCAACAGCCGACATAATCAGGTGGTAGAATAGTCCTTGGACATACATAAATTTGACCAATAGCGAAAAGTTTCGGCCCAGGTCAGCCTGCGCAGACTGCGCAGGCTGACCTGGATCGATACTTTTCGCAGATGAATTAAGCCTCCTTTTCAAAGAGCGTGGATCGTATATTTTTTTTCAAAAAGCTAAAGTTCCAAAATGTTATGAACTCTTACTTTAAGTTACATCATGAATCATATTTATGTAAGCAACTGAGCAATAACGTCAATTAAGCATCTCATAATTCCAATTTAGTCGTGTAATAACGCTTTGATCCAAACGACCGGAAATGACCTTTACATTTCCGGTATAGCTGGTAACCAATCAACGTTTTAACCTTGTCGAAATTACTATTACTTACACTTGCACTGATCATTTAACATTTCAGATTAGTGAATAACTCTGGTTGCATAATTTGTTTGCAAATGAGCAATTCGTCATTCCGCATCGGCATCCAAAGAAGGAACTCAACTATTTGAGCCATGTTCTGGCAAAAGGGGATTTGACGGATCTCTTAGATGCAGTTTACCAAGCAAGTCATCAAATAATTATGGATTCATAAAATCTATTCTGTCCAACAACCGACTGAATCATGAGGTTAACTGGTCATTGGCAATGCAGTAAATTTATAACTAGTAAAAAGTTTCGATCGTGGTCAGCCTGCGCAGATCTGGGTCGATACTTTTTGCAGATGCATTAAACCATCTTAACTCTTTACCACACAATCCCGACTTTTAACGACCCAGTGAAAAAAAAAAAACCTTTTGAAAACCTTGTGGGAAAAGGAGAAAATTCTGGTCACCAGCATTTTCTCCTTTTCCCACAATGTCTTCTACCCTTCCCAGAACAAATTCCAATTTTTCAGTTATATTTATTATGTCGTCTGCAAATGCTTTCAATTTGGACCAGTCTAAAATTTTGTCGTTTGGTAAAGAGTTAAACGGAGTGTGACTCAATTCTGGTCTTTAATAGCTCAGTTAGTCCAGGGGTCCTGATAAGGTTGGGGGGGGGGGGGGGGGGGGGCGTTCTCTTCTTTTTCTAAAACATTGATTCCTCCTTAAAACCCATGTCCTGGTATTCATTACAGTCATCATGGTGACACAACCCTGATGATTACTTACAAAGTTAGTTTGAAAGAAGTTCAAAGGTAGTATTACTTATTGAGCCCAGAAATATTTCTCCTTACTTGCATCTCCGTACTCAAACGGACGACTGAGGAAATAGCTAAATAAGCACATTCATTTCACCAGGTAAGTTCACTTAGATCAGTGAAACATAAAGTAGAAACCTTTCATGCAAAACAACACCGTTTTGCCACTTTCAAATCAATCTTAAATGCAGAGAACATAGTAAAAAGAACTAGCCAAGCAGATCTAGTAAGGAAAGACTGCTATGAAGCTACAATGTTTTCAAGGTCTAGTTGACGTTAGACACAACATGACGATAGTTTAACATTTACACTGTTGTATGAGATGGTTTTTTGGGGACCAGTTTTGATTCTTGAGATACTTACCCTCGGTGTTTTTATTAATGAATTATTGATTTTCATTTATTTATCGTTGTCACCGATTGCCCATAAGGGCGACGCTCCCAGAAGGCTGTAGTTATGTTACGATGGATAGTGCAAGATACAGAACAAAACACATCCTAAGTAATGCCTGGTTCTTTAACGTGCTAGATATATACTGTAGTACCGTCACATGGGACCTAATATAAACCTTCTTCCGAAAGCCTGTGAATAATTTTAGATGGTCAGCCGGGGAAGTTGAACCTAAATCCCAGAGTGTTCTGAGATTTGTCGTTTGCTTTACCCGGCCCTGGCCCCAGTTACTGATGTTTCAAAGGGTGCAAAAATATTTTTTCATCTATAACATTATTACGGTAATCTGAATCAAAGGAACCTGACAAAAAATTAACAGTCATTTGAATGAAGACTAAAATTCGAAACTTTTATTCCATGGAAGATTTGAGACTAGATGTAAAGTTACATGTAATAGTGTCCAGGGCCCGTATTCACCAAGCATTCTCAATAATAATCTTAGTCTAATTCTCTGGAATTCTCTATATTTGACAGTACTTAACGTAATTTCTGATCGGCTAAAGCATTTGGATATTTATTATGGTTGGTTAAAACGGGTCCAATGACGCAAATTTGTTTTAATTATTAATAAAATATGAGCCATGCTCTGTGAAAAGCGGGCTTAATGCGTCTGCAAAAATTATCGACTAAGGTCAGTCAGCGCAGGCCGCACAGGCTGACCTGAGCCGAAACTTTTTGATTTTGGTCAATTTTCTGCATGTCAAAGGACCATTCTACCGCACGATTCAGTCACTTCTTAGAGAAAATGGATATAACGGGTCCATGATTATGTGATGACTTGCTCAGTATAATGCATCCTGGAGATGCATGTAGCCCCCTCTTTCCAGAGCATGGCTCAAATTTTAAATGTGGTCATCTGAACCAAGGAAACACAGCAAAATATGAACAGTCCTTTGACTAAACCTGGACCAGATGACAAAACTGTAGACTGGCCCATGTTGAAACTATTTGTTGGCATCAAATTTAGTGTGAGTCAAATGATGGAAATTATCTTTTACGAGGTAAAACATTGTGAGAAATGTAGAGAAAGTCGATTGTGAGCATGTTCTCTTTTTCTCACAATGTTTTCCATTGTTCTCTTCTTTAGGGTCGTCAAAACACGGGAAAGCGTTAAAGACTGACTTCGAAATTTCCTGTCTCTATCAGGGTTGGCAATAGGTGTTAGATTCATATAATTGTCTCCTGATCCTGGAAAAAAAGTTCCGTCATGTCCAATAGGATAGCCGACCATGGAATGTTGAAGTAGAACAATATAATGAATTTACGACTGACTTTGCTTCATTCAGTTATTTACTTTGTTAGGCTATTGTGCTCGCCAGTTAGATGTTGTTAAATTTCTTTTGGCAAAATGATAAAAGAATTACAGTGAAATACAGTATTTTCTCAATGAAAATTCTTTAACCATTACAGCGGCGAAATAAGATAAGTGAAATTAACATGTTCTATAAGTTCAGAGAAGAGAGGTCCAAAACACTACGATTGCAAGGCAGCCGTTTTCTTGAAAAAAAAAAAAAAAAAACGTACGACATTATAAATCAAAGATCATACTGCACGTTTGTGCATTCCTATCCTGACTTACATGGACAATAGAATGCAACTCAATTTATCCTTGGCGTCGAAAGAGTTAAATGAAAACTGACTCATTTTACTAATCCCAAGGTCTCTGAAATCTAATAGTCCACTTTAGTACTCAATTGATTCTAAGCTATACGCTATTTGTCATGATCTTATTAGTTTATTTTAGATACTGCCTATTACATTTGAGTCATGCTTCGTTAACCCTTTCCCAAACAAGCCCTGGTTTTTACGTGTCTGCAGCACAGGTCTTTTGGAAACATGGTAGGAAAAGGAGAAATTGCTCGTAACGAGCAATTTCTCCTTTTCCTGCAATGTTTTCTACCCAATTTGAGAACTCTCTGCCATTATTATCAAATTTAAAATTGTCGTCTGCAAACTCTCTCAGTTTGGAAGAGTCGAAAGTTTGTCGTTTGGGAAAGGGTTAAAAGGGGCTTTATTGCATCTCTGTGAAACATGATACCAAGCAAGTCAGCACAGTATTATAGATCCATAAAATCCATGTTGTATAACAACCTATAGAATCACGAGGTTCACTGGTCCTTAGTCAAGTAGAAAATTTGCTAAAAGCAAAATGTTTCGACCGAGGTCAGCCGTCGTGGACTGCGCAAGCTGACCTGAATCGATACATTTTCGCAGCTGCATTAAGCCCCCTTTTCACAGAGAATTACATTTCTTTCCACAGCTTTTGTTTATCAATACATGTACAGTGATTCAGTAATTGATAGCACAACACACAAACAGTACATTCTTCGGAAAATGGTGTGACTTGTGCAGTAAATGAACAATTGCATCAAAGAAGCAGCTGCTCATTTCAGACAATGTATGACAATTGATTAACTCTTTACCACACAACAAAATTTTAGACTCTCCAAATTGAAAGCACGTGCAGACGACAAACGATATGTTAACACAAATAATGAAATGTGACTTTGAAAGGAACAGAAAACGTGGGAAAAGGACAAATGCCATTTTCCAGCATTTTACTCTTTTCCCACAATGTTTGAACAGGCGCCATTCTTCTGGTAAAGGGTTATACAAATTCAAGACCAGGATAAATTGAGGACATCGTCGCAAATCTACCGCCACAATTTTTTGGGTCTGCTACCTAAAACGTATATTCACTGACTTCCCATGTATGTTTCATTACGACATTAATGTAAGACAAAGACGAAGAAAAGACGGAGCAGTTTGAATAACTACCGAAAAGGACAGCAATGATGAATGATTTAATTATTACCATTTATCACGTAATGAAGGATCGGCAAACCCGTTCCCTCATCAATACACAGCGTACACATAAAGTCTTTGATCTGAAATCTGTGATTCTTATCCAACGGATATTTCAACTTTCAGAACTTTCTGGCAACAATGAACTACGGCGCATATCCATGACAAGGTTGCATAGAACATGTCGTGCTGTCTGATTTTGGATTTACAGTACACTTTACCGATTCGGAGAGTAATCAACCAACAATTTGAATATGTTCTAGTTCCTAAAAATTATACTAGCTATCTGATTGGCTTTTTCGTCATGTCAAAAGTATGACTTTAGAAATGGAACTAAATTCAGAATGGTTTGCGAATGCGGTCCTAGGGTACTAGTTCGTTACCTTTTTCCTCTAAAAATACAACACTCCAGTCCGATTTTTTAAGATAAAAGTAAATATCACCCTTTTATCAAGTGTGTTGTTGTAAAATTATTTAAAAAACGTGTTCGTAAAAAAAAGAAAAAGCAAATTGAGAAAAAATAAATGTCAAAATTTCTCTGAAGTCTTTTATCATTTCTTAATGTACGTAAAATACTGAGTGGTATAGAAATTCAGCTCTTTACGAGACGATCAAAATTTAAGACTGGTGCAAAGTGAAAACCAAAGACAACAAATTAAATGAGTCTTAAACAGTAGAATTTATCTTCAAAAAGGTAGAAAACCATTGTGGGAAAAGGAGAAAATGCTGGTTACCAGCATTTTCTCCTTTTCCCACAATGTTTTCAGAAGCCATATTTTTCAAGGTCGTTACAACTCAGGATTGTTTGGTAAAAGGTTATAAGACCATAAAAGATAATGGGTTACTTTATTCAAGAACGTTTCACTATAGAACCCTGTATAGGCCATACCGATGTAATTGTCGGTATTTTCGTAGCTTTATTTTCGAAGTAACAACGCTTTTTCCGGTTTATCATTCTCAAGTTGTTCCCAAAAAACTTTGTGCTTTTGTGTTTTCGTGCATTTATAAAAGAAGATAAAATGAAAATTGTGGAAGATTAAAAATAAGAATTGACTGCATTGTCAAATATGAAAACACTTTAACAAGTCGAGAAATTCCTCTGACAGTTAACTCTTTCAGCTCTAAATACATGAACTCGACTACTTTTGACAATCCACTGAAACTTAGGAAGGCCTTTCATCTTATATGCATGGATAAAAAAGCTGATGGTATGGATCCAGGATAAGATTGCACGTTCTGTGCAGTGTGATCTAAATCTATGCCGTTGACAAAAGCGCTTGTTTTCGCCTATGGGGCCAGAAGGGTTAAAATGTTATAAAATCGTCGGCTTTTGATCATCAAAATGTTGGGTGTCGATCTGCTTGGTTTTAAGCTTCTTTTCAACAGTATTCCGTATTTTTCCGATGGCGCCTTTTCTTGCAGTGTTTGTGGTTTTTACACCTTATCTCGTTTATAGTCGCCAGTGCGACAAAAAAGAAAAAGGTAAAAAATTAAGACATGTCTTTCCCACATAGTTTAAAAGCCAGTACAAAATAAAAAGCGAGTCGTTTAGATCTTATCGAAATGCAATATTTCGAATCCTTTCAAATAAACACCACAGCCTCACCCCCTTTCCCCTTAAATGGTAGAATAACGCAATAAGTTTATTTGGGCCATGCTCTAGCAAAAGGGGGCTTAATGCATCTCCGTGATGCATGATACCGAGCAAGTCATCACATGATCATGAATCCATTAAGTCCATTTTGTTAAACAACCGACTGAATCATGAGGCAGACTGGTCCTTGGACTTGCGGAAAACTGACCTATAGCGAAAAGTTTCGGGCCAGGTCAGCCTGCGCGGACTGCGCAGGCTGACCTGGGTCGATACTTTTCGCAGATGCATTAAGCCCCCTTTTCACAGAGCATGGCTCATTTCTAATATTCACATTTAATACAGAATCTTAATTATCTTATATAAAACGAAAACTAACATCAAATTTATGAACCGGTTAATCGGCTCCTAAGTCCATTAACTCTTTACCAAACGACAAAATTTTAGACCAGTCCAAATTGAAAGCATTTGCAGACGACAAAAAAATGTCCCTCAAATGATGATTTCTGTTTTTGATAGGGCAGAAAACATTGTGGACAAAAAAGAGAAAATGCTGGTTACCAGCATTTTCTCCTTTTCCCACAATGTTTTCAGAGGCCTTCTCTTTCAGGGTCGTTAAAAGTTGTGAGGTAAAGTTCTGCTCACCAACAGTCCCATGTTTTACGAGCTTACAGAAAAAAAGAGGGCTTTCGAAACTATTATGAAAAAAAAAAGAAAAGGCATTTGAAGAAAACACTGTGAGAAAAGGTGATAATACTGGAAACCGGAACCACGCCGTTACCAAACGGAAAAAAGGGCTTTTAAAACGTGGAAAGAAAGGTAAAAAACTTTTTAAAAAATGTTCCAATTAAAGGAGATAATGCTCGTTACTCCTTTCTTCACAATGTTTTCTTCCCTTCCAAGACAAACTGGATCCGTCGAGCAACAATTGATCTGTCGTCTGCAAATGCTTCCATATTGGACAAGTCTTAATTTTTTGTCTGTAAAGTGTTAAGCAACAATAAGTAAAGCAGTTATCTGCATTATTATAACTTAATGTGGATATAATACAGAGTTGATAAAATAAAGCGTATGTCTTAACCCTTTCCCAAACAAGCCCTGGTTTTCACGTGTCTGCAGTACAAGTCTTTTGAAAACACTGTGGGAAAAGGAGAAATTGCTCGTAACGAGCAATTTTTCCTTTTCCCACAGTGTTTTCTACCCTTTTTGAGACCTTTCTGCCATTTTCATCAAATTTAAAATTGTCATCTGCAAACTCTTTCAATTTGGACCAGTCCAAATTTTGTCGTCTGGTAAAGGGTTAATCCATTACTTTGCTGGTGGGATTGGTCACGTGGTGCTATCATTGAGCAAGGAACCACTGTTGAGACCAAGGAATGACATGAATAACGGAGCTGTGGTATGATTGAAATGTTGTCGAAAGCTACACATTTACACTGTTCCTAACAAAACTAGGGTCCGTATTCACCAACCATTCTTAAGAACACCCTTAGTCTTATTCTCAAGAATTTTCTAAATCTAAAAGTAACGCAAGTTATGATTGGCTAAACCAAATGGTTTGGTCCTTCAGGGGTTGCGTTTCTATGTGTATCTGGAATATGACTAAGAATGAAATAAACCCTTAGGCTGCTAAGCGCGACTCAAGGAATTCTTGCGGACAAAGTAGATCAAGATCAGACTGCACAGAACGTGCAGTCTGATCTTGGTTCTACACTGTCCGATAAGGAGATATTTCTCCCGGAGATAACAACATTTGGGTGTTTACTATCGACTTGAAAGTTTCACTAACTCTTAACTTCCAAAATGAGTGAAATGAAACTTTCAAGACGATAGTAAAAACCCTAATACTGTATTGCAATTTCAAATTTATTTTATGGGGAAAAATAATTTTCTACATACCGGACAGTGTAGATCACGTTCTGTGCAGTCTGATCTTGATTTACACTTTCTGCAAAAGGTCCATGAGTCGCGCCTAGCAGGCTAAGGTTTAACTTTATTTAGCAGGTTACGGGTTCGGAGTGGTTGGTGACTGCAGGCACTGACACATGTACATCCTTTACTATCCACTCTCTATTATCGCTACCCAAATTGCTAATGGACAATATAGCCGATTTTGTGGTAAGCCTCGAGGATTGATCCTGTTCAAAACAAGATTCAAACCTATGGCCTGCGTTTCTTGAGGGATACTAGTATGTTCTTATGATCTGTGTCTGAAAAATGACTGGTAGGTGCAGCATTTACAAAGAAAAAAACTGTTTATTTATTGTTCGGTCAACACCAATTCGTCATGTTTTATTTCACGGAGCATCCAATGTCGTATTGTTAGAGTTTCGAGTTACTGATGAGCACGTATAAACATTGGACGGGGCATCTAAAAGGGGCTGCATTCACTCTTTACCACACGACAAAATTTTAGCCTGGTCCAAATTGAAAGCATTTGAAGACAACATATTAAATATTATTCAAAACATAAATTTGTATGTCAAAAGATAGAAAACTTTGTGGGAAAAGAAGAAAATGTTGGTTACCAGCATTTACTTCTTTTCCCACAATGTTTTTAAAAGGCCCCCTGTTCACGGTCGATAAAACTCGGGATTGTGTGGTAATGACTTAAAATCTTATTTTCTGACACGAACAAGTTTTAGATCTACTTTTTTGCGTGCGTGCGTGTGTGCTTTTTTGTGTTTGTTTTGGTCTAGTTTTTGCTGTCCTTATAGATTTTCCATGTCACTTTTTACACTGCTCTGTCTAACGACACTCCTACGTGACGAGCAGCGCAAGCAGGGATTGCTGTAAACTTAGAAATATGTGCATAAGTTGCTTTTTTTTTTATCAATTACCATACAAGGTTTGATATAATCCTAACTCCACAGACAGATGAAATTATTGCAAACATCTGCATTTTGCAACTGTGCTCATCAGTGACCTTGACTTCAGTCAGAAATTGACGAAACTTCCATGGTAATTTTTTTTTATCTAATTTCAAAATAAATGAAGTAGTATTATAAATGTAAAAATAATGACGTTGAACCATGTAGAGTGTGTGTAGTCAATTTTACAATAAAACTGCTTTTCAAGCAGGGCCACCCCTTCAAGGTCTGACTGAAGTGTAAATAAATGTGTTAAAGGTGCCAGAGTGTAATAAAAACGATAATTAAGGTTCCCACATTTTCATGTAAACGTATACTTCCTTTTTCTTTGGCAAAAATAATTCTGTAATAAACACAGACATGAAATTTTAGACTTATAAGGCATGAGTCAAGGCAAAAACTGGTATTTCTTTCTCACACACCGCCCAGAGATAGCTTAACCCTTAAGCTGCTGATCGCGACCCACTGACCTTTTGCGGACAGTGTAGATCAAGATCAGACTACATCAGAACGTGCAGTCTGATCTTTGATCTACACTGTCCGATAAAGTATTTTCGTTCCGGTGAAATCAACTTTGAAACCGCAATGTTTCTGCTTTTAGTATTGAGTAGAAATCTACGATTCATTTATTCAGCAGCTTAAGTGTTAACATTTGAACCACGCTCTCGCAAAAGGAGTATAATGTATCTTCGTGCTACGTGATACCAAGCAAGTCATCACATCATAATGGATCCATCACTTCCACTTTACATAACAAACAACCTAACCATGGGGTAGATTGATCCTGCGACATGCAGAAAATTGACAAAAGGTGAAAGGTATCGATTTAGGTCGGCCTGCTTGGACTGCACAGCGCAGACTGACCTGGGTCGATCCTTTCTTTGCAGATGCATTAAACCCCCTTTTCACAGAGCATAAATCATTCATCTTCTATCCAGACAACTTTAATCTATCACGTGACATAAAATTAGATTTTCCCAATTTCGTGGCATTTGCAAACATTGAATAAAACATGTACGGATGTTGGATAGTAATTACTGCCAGAAAAAATGAGAAATGCTGGTCACCAGCATTTTCTCCTTTTCCTAGAAGGATAGCGTAGTTAAAACATGGGATTGTTTCGAAAAGTGCTTAAAAAGTAAAGTATACATAAACAATTTTAAGCTTATGAAAGTTGGAGCGACTAAAAACAAAACCAAAGTGCACACTTATTTATAGAAGAGACCTAGGACGACAACAAAAATGCCATGTTCGAGGAAATATCAAAACATACTAGTATTAAGTCCATGGGTGAAACAAATGACAATATACCTTTTGCAGATGCTTTAAATCCCCTTTTCACAGAGCTTGACTTAAGTATTTTATCAATTTTAAGCCAAATACCGCGTTCCTTTTATAATTTAGTGTTTGGTAGAAGTTACAGAACAAGAAGCAAAGGAACATTGGGAAGACAGGACAGCAGAGGAGCAAGTGGCTGATACAAGTTACAGATATCGTTATGTTTGACCTGTTCAAGTACATCTGGGTAAAACGGTGGTGTTAAAACGATCTACAATATCCAAAAGGTTCCCCTTAACATTTTTTTTTTTTTTTTTAGAAAATGCAGAAAGAACAAATAAGAAAAGATATTCATCTTAAACGACGGACCTACGAGACATTTCAATAGCCTTCAACCCTTTACCACACAATCTCCAGTTTGAACGACCCTGAGAAAGAAGGCTTTTGAAAACATTGTAAGAAAAGGAGAAAATGCTACCAGCATTTTCTCCTTTTCCCACAATGTTTTCTACCCTATCAAAGACAGAAATCATCAAGTGAGATGCATTTATTTTGTCGTCTGCACATGCCTTCAATTTCGTTGAGTTCAAAATTTTGTCGTTTAGTAGAGAGTTAAGTATACTTCAAACACAACCCGCTTAACCCTTAAGCTGCTGATCGCGACCCACTGACCTTTTGCGGACAGTGTAGATCAAGATCAGACTGCACAGAACGTGCAGTCTGATCTTTGATCTACACTGTCCGATACGGTATTTTCTTTCCGGTGAAATCAACTTTGAAACCGCAATGTTTGGGATTTTAGTATTGAATAGAAATTTGCGTTTCATTTATTCAGCAGCTTAAGTGTTAATGGAGTTATTACCCTGTGTACAGCTTCTGGTACCATTGACGTCTTGGTAACTGTCATTCTTAGTATTTATCTGTTAGCGAAATAGTGCAACGAATTTGTGGTATTATTCAACATGTCTTAGCATGACACCAAGTAAATACGTCATCGCTCATCAATGAGCATTAATACTTTCTCTATAACACTATCTATTTAACCCTTATCCTGCTAAAAAAAAAGTAAAACTCGATAGTAAAAACCCAAAATTTGCTATTTCAAAGGTATTTTTTTGGAAGAGATCTCCCCTTAAAGGACAGTGTAGTTCCAAGATCAGACTGCACGTTCTCTGCAGTCTGATCTTGATCTACACTGTACGCAAAAGGTCCTTGAGTCGCGCTTAGCAACCCAAGGGTTAAATCAAACAAGCTATGTCTGTGAAGACATTCGTGATGGTGGGTGACATGGGTTTAACGTAGTGAAAGTCTATCCAAAACGTGTAGATTTTTACAAAGAGGTAAATATTGTTATTAGATTCAGAGATATCTTTCACCCTGTCAACGCCATAGGCATTAACTGGGGTTTTTGCGGACGGCATAGATTAAAATTAGACTGAAAATAACGTGCAGTCTGATCTTGGGTATATACTGTCCGCTTGTTCAGACAAGCCTATAATTAGTTTCAGCGGAATGTATTTTCATCTACCGAAAGAGGCGAGTTTACAGATTTGCTGCTGAAAGAGTCAAGATTCCACCAAGCGATAAAATGGTCCTTAACCTTTACCAAACGACACAATTTTAGACTGGTCCAAATTCAAAGCATTTGCAGACGACAAATAAAATGATCCTCAAATGATGGGATTTGTATCAGAAAGAGTAGAAAACATTGTGGGAAAAGGAGAAAATGCTGGCTACTAGCATTTTCTCCTTTTCCCACAATGGTTTCAAAAGCCTTCCTCATCTGGGTTATTAAAACTCGGGATTGTGTGGTAAAGGTTTCATGACGCCCGTGCGCCATAGCGTTCATCAACCTTTTTAGTCAAACAAATTTACTTTTCATCTGAGTATGTTTTCATAAATATTTTATATCGCTGTGTACATCCTTGACTTTAAAAAGGGCTAAAAATACCTAAATGACTTGTTATTGGAAAAAAGAGGGAACTTTGCTTACAGACAGACAGATGGAAAGCTATATACAAACATGGACATTCTGGAGGCGACCAGGCTATCAGTAGGACACAATGCAAAAAAAAAACAATGTGGCAAAAGGAGACATCCCTATAACGAGCATTTTTTTCCTATCGAAATATACTTCTTCTTTTCACCTGCACTTAAGTAATACCCTGTGAAAAGGCTATTTAATGCATCTGTTAAAAGTATCGAACACAGGACAGCCTGCGCAGTCCGCACTAGCTGACCTAGGTTGAAACTTGTTTGATATTGGTGAATTTTCTACATGTCGAATGACCATTGTACGTCTAGATTCAGTCCCTTTTTAGACAAACTGAGTTCATATATTATACGACGACTCGCTTCATACAATACATTTCGGGGATGCACTAAATCCCTTTTTGCCAGAGCGTCGCTCATCTACATTTTACAGGAATATTATATTTGAGCCATGCTCTGGCAAAAGGGGGCTTAATGCATGTCCGTGATGCATTGCACCGATTAAGTCATCACAAAATTATGGATAATTTATGATGGCCACTTGTCTTAACAACCGACTGAATCATGAGGTACACTGGTCGCTGGACATACAGAAAATTGACCAGTAACGAAAAGTTTCGGCCCAGGTCAGCCTGCGCGGACTGCGCAGGCTGACCTGAGACGATACTTTTCGCAGATACATTAAGCTCCCTTTTCACAGAGCGTGGCTCATTTCATGTCAATAACACATACTTTACGACAACGTTTTTTTTTTCTTTTTTTTAAGTCATCTGCTGTAAATACGTTACAGGTGAAATGCGTGTATAAACTTGACCTTATTCAAATGGTGTTTCTTCCGTACCGGAAACGTCCGTAAGCAGATTTCTTTTTACCAGAAAATTGCATGACATTTAGACATAAATAGACCTTAACATGATAAAAACAACACGCCTTCTTCCATATTTCATACAGAGCATCTTTATCATTTTCGCTATTTCTATACTTCAGCCACCTATACTCCCCTACGCAAGGGTACAGATAGAAGGGAAAGTTTGGGGTTTAATCCTGTGCAATACAAGATTTCCTTTTAATAATGACCCTTAAAAAAAAGAAGGATTTTGAAAACATTGTGAGAAAATGCTGGTAACCAGACATAAATCATTATTTGACATGCATTTATATTAAAAAAGAAAAAAAAAAGCATCACTAGTAACTACTTATTTTGCGTAATTTACTTGTGTTTATATTTAAGCTAGTAAATTGTATTGTATTGTATTGCATTGCATTGCATTGCATTGCATTGTATTGTATTGTATTGTATTGTATTGTATTGTATTGTCGTCTGCAGATGCTCTCAATTTGGTCGGGTCTACAATTCTATCGTTTGGTAAAGCGTTAAAGAGAAATATCTCTTCAGTACTTTGTATCTTCCGAGGAGCGCCGCAAACCTCCGTCATCAGAAATATCTCATTGGAGCTAGTGTAATGAGTACCCATCTAATAAATTTAAGTGAAGAACTATTTTTTTTTTTTCTTTTTAGTATTTGATAATCCTCTTCCTCTTGACCATTGCCTTTACAATAAAGTCAACGCCGTTCAACCCTTTACCAAACTTTTCCGTGTTTTCGCGACACTAAGAAAAAAAGGTCTCTGGAAACATTATGAGAAAAGGAAAAAATGCTGATTACTAGCATTTTCTCCTTTTCCCACGATGTTTTCAAAAGCATTCGCCATCGGGGTCGTTAAAACTCGGGGTTGCTCTCACAGTGTTTTTAGAGCTTGTAACCAGGATTTTCTCCTTTTCCCACAATGTTTTATGCCCCTTCAGGGAAAAAAGGTTCATCATTTGAGCCACATTTAATTCGGTGTCTGCAAAGGCATTTTATATGGACGAATCTAAAATTTTGTCCTCAGGTAAGAAGTAAAGTTCAAAATCAGACTGCATACTCTATGTAGACTGATCTTGATCTGCGCTGCCCAATTCGGCACCCTAAGTAATCCTACGAATTAAATAATATAAGTTGGGTATGACGCAGTGTTATTTTATCAGTGACGCGTAAAACGAAACAACCATTTTATGTGTCCCATGTGATTATGAGAAAACGATTCGAACCGCGAGTCAAATTTCGCTGTCATCCATAATTCATGATCTGCTTGTTTTTGCCTTTGTCCGTGATGTTCGACAAAGGTAAAATGCAAAACGAGTGAAATTCACGACTTACGCCACTTTTAAAGATGTATCCGTCATATCATGGCGTCGGCTTATTATTCAGGTTTTTCCCAGTTTCGACAACAACTGTATTAAGCTTTAATGTGCCCAACAGGGGTCCTGTGTGACTAAGTGGTAAAGCGTGGACTAAGTGTAGACTAATAACCCGGAGGCCCCGGATTCTAGCTTCACTGAAAGCAGCGAGTCTTACGTGGTAGTGTCCTTGGGCAAAACACTGCAGAGCCTAGCCTAGTACTGGTGAAACCCAGAACAAGCACGAATATGAGTGCTGTCCCCGCAAGGCCCTGGTATTTTCGTTCTAAACATGTAATCCATTACAGGGATACAAACAACAGAAATTCTCATGTAAGATGTGGGAGTGATTGTTGAAACTTTCCAAATGGGGCCAAGAGGTTGCAAAAAAAGAATATGCTCGATGTCGAACGATATCAATATCTCAAATACACGTATTTCACGTAGGTCAGTGCACCTATCTAGGTATTCCAAGTATTTCCATAAACAGTAAACAGTACTACCAGCAATACTCTCTTAGCAGACATTGGCTGCTCCTAACTTAAGCAATGCCTTTAATTAAACTCCGCGTAGAGCTTTTGCGGAGCTGGGAATGAACTCACGACTTATAGGCTACAACCCATTTTCGTTACTGTCTGAGCCACCCGGGGAAAAATGAAGGGAAATTCTACAAGTGAGATCCTACTTGCGATGTCGCCAAATACTACTTTTAACCCTTTACCATACGACAACATTTTAGTATTTTCTGCATGGAAAGCACTTGCAGGCGACAAAATACATGAGACTAAAACTGCGGGATTTCTCTGTGAAGGGGTAGAAAACATTTTGGGAAAAGGAGAAAATGCTGGTTACCAGCATTTTCTCCTTTTCCCACGATGTTTTCAAAAGCTTTCGCCATCAGGGTCGTTAAAACTCGGGGTTTACTGATACAGGGATAATGGAATGATCATAACATATTTTATCGATCCCCAATAATGTATTTTCGGCCGATAAAATCTCTATTTTTTCCCATATGATAAAAGTAGAAAGACGTACATTTGAAATATAAATGGCAAACGTTTCATTATTGATACAGCAGTTAACGAGTGTGAAGCTGTGCGGGACATTCAAAAAGGTTTTCAAATGTATTTTCCCACTATGTGTTGATTTTCTTCGGCAAAGTCATTTTTGTTTAATCTTTTTCTAATCGACAAAATTTCAGAATGTTCCAAACTGAAAGCATTTGCAGACGAAAAATCAAAGGTGTCTCAAATTATTAGATCTACCTTGGAAAGGGTAGAAAAAATCATGACAAAAGGAGAAATGCTGGTTACCAGCATGGTTACCAGCATTTTCTACTTTTCTAACAACGTTTTCAAAGATATATTTCTAGAGGGTCGTTAAATCTCGGGATCCCTTAGAAAATGATTAACCCTTTACTATACAATCCAAAGTTTTAACGACCCTTTTGGGGAAAAAAAGGGCAGAGGCTATTTACAGTTAACTGTAAATAGCCAAAAAAACGTTAAAATGGCTATTTACAGTCAACTGTCAATAGCCAATTCTACGTTTATTGGCTATTTACAGTTAACTGTAAATAGCCAGATTTACGTCTTTTGGCTATTTACAGTTAAAATGGATTTTAATGTTGTAATACGCAATATGAGTTACAATTTCAACCGTGTTTTTGAGAATTGGATCTACAAAGCGATATTAATTTTTTTTTAATGTCTTATCTTCTGTATTGTTTTACTTTCAACACACATGGTCATGTTTAAAAAAAAAAAAAAAAGCGAGAAAATATATTCCATAACAAAGATGAATACATTTTAAAAAGCCCACTATGAATGTACATTTCTATGAAGAAAACTTTGCCTTAACTTTGGTGTTGCAAATTGTTGGTTTTGTCTGCCTTTACATGTATAAAAAATCAACACTTTTCAATGATGATTATTCTTATGGCAGACTTTTTTCTCCTTTTTCAAATTAGTGTGCAGGATTTTTTCAAATGTAGTAATCATTTAAGACTATTACAACTGTTGCTGATAGCACACAGTTAAAGTTTGGACTTTCGAAGCGATATGTTTGTTACTTTGTATTGTAATGATGAATTGCCATGTAGTTCAAATTTATTTTATAAATGTTCTGTTCTGTTCTGTCTAATGACTGATGCATCATTTCAGCAAATGTTTAAATATGAACAGAACACAGTTTGGCAAAAAGTTTCGACTGTTGAAGTAAAATAGGACTGGTCAATTGTCATAGAAACAGACAATACTAGCTAGCTGCTGAAAATTGAAATTTCTTGAAGAGATAGACTTAGTGATTCAATACTTCAGATTTAAAAAACAAAAACTTTAATTTAATTTCTACTGTAAATGATAAGGCAACAAAACAGGTTAGGCCATACAGAAATATACATGAATATTGTTATCTAGTGAAGTTCTCAATTAAGGAATAAGCTATGACTGGCTCGCTAATATTTTTGTCAGTCAAGTTCCAGCAGATCTTCGAAATTACAGAAAAGAGAAATGTGCACACACTGACCCATACAGTGCTCAGTATGAAAATAGGCACCAGACCGCAAATTTCCATTTAAAGTCTATTTTTGGCCTAAATAGCTCAAGTTTCAAGTTCTATTATATATTCAATAAAGGAAAGTTGCAAAAGATGCATGAATATTCATTTTGTACCACCGAAATAAGAAACTGTAACATAAAATTGTCACATGCCTACTCATGAACGGTTTATTGTGAGATTCAAACTTGCGACCCACGTACATGTATGTGAGACAGTTAAATTGTCTATACAAGTATGTCGTATGTTAACTTAAGCCAGACTATACAATTTTAACTGTCAATAGCCAAAAAAACGTAGAACTGGCTACTTACAGTTAACTGTAAATAGCAAAAAAACGTAAAAACGGCTATTTACAGTTAACTGTAAATAGCCAATTCTACGTTTTTTGGCCACTGACAGTTAACTGTAAATAGCCATTTTAACGTTTTTGGCTATTTACAGTTAACTGTAAATAGCCACTCCGAAAAAAAATCTTTTGAAAACATTGTGGGAATGGGATAAAATGCTAGTAACCAGAATTTTCTCCTTTTCTCATATTATTTTATACCCTTTCAAAAACAAATCTCATCATTTGGGACATATTTCTTTTGCCGTCTGCAAAATGCTTTAAATTGAACAAGCCTAAACTTTTAGCGTATGGTAAAGATTTACATATTTCTTAAAGCTATTTTTTGCAGACTTCAATTTTTTTTTTCAACGGAGGTCATGGCACCTATCCACGCGTTCTAGTGGTTTCTTAACTCTTTACCACACAATCCCGACTTTTAACGACCCTGAGAAAGAAGCCTTTTGAAAACATTGTGGGAAAAGGAGAAAATGCTGGTAACCAGCATTTTCTCCTTTTCCCACAAGGTTTTCTACCCTTCCCAAAACAAACTTCACTTTTTGAACCACCTTTATTTTGTCGTCTGCAAATGCTTTCAAATTAGGCGCGTCTAAAATTTTGTCGTTTGGTAAACAGTTTAACTCCTTACCAACCATTCCTGTAGTTAAACGAGCTTAACCCTTTACCACACGGTGAAATTTTAGACTCGTCCATATTATTCATGGAATTCACAGACAACAACGCAAATGTTTTTTAAACGATATTATTCGTCCTCGACACCGGTTCACCGGAAGTTAATGTCCGCGTAAACGAAACGTGTCAAAAACAAAACAAAAATCGATCTTTTGAGATTTTTTTTTTTCAAGGCAAATGGTGAGGGTGAGATTTATTTCTAAAATAATGCGAAAGGGACTATTTTTTTATATTTATTTTTCAGTCAGCAATCGTCGGCAATTACTCATCTTGATAATGAATACGGGCTGATTAAAATCTGAAGATTTGTTTTTATTTCATGACCCCCCTGGTGATGTTGGGGTCACTTTAACAATGGCCAGCTATTGTCCTGTGTCCAGCGATTAGCCCGAGGAAGTCTTGACCAATCCATACAATACAAAAGGAGCACTCGTAACATGTAATTCTAGTCCTTTATATAATCCTTCGCTCCATTCAGAGTGGACAATAGACGCGAAATTCCACATTGGCTTGACCGTACTTAGAATAACACAAAACATCCGGGATTTCCTCCTATGTATCTACGGTTATTTTGATAGGAACTACCCAAACCCGCAGTTAACGTTCGCTTATTCAGCGTTTTATGACACACGTTATTCAAATGTCTATTGTTTTCAATTCAGGCTGAACATGTCCTACTTAGCTCATAGCTACATGTAGCTCTTACAGAGTTTAACACATTGGGTGATGTTGTTCAAAAAGAACGTGTAACATTTGAAGATATGGTGTTGTTTGAGTCCTCTCTTGGAATACATGTATCCTTGGTATGACGTGAAAGTTCTTGAATCAAGGTGTACATATGATTTCTGCGTATGTTCCCCATATTGTCTCCCAGTTAGCATACTAAGCCAAGACCAATATATGTATAGTGGGTTGCGGAAAGTCTAGATCAAGATTTTGATATCGACCATGTCCGCCAACTGTGGAACATTCTGAGAAAAACAAGCCTTGAAGAAATGGGCGGTCTATCCTACTACCGGAAATGCACATTTCATCCATTACTGGTCTTGGGCGGTCTTATATCACCTACCGTCCACTC
The DNA here is from genome assembly GCA_945859785.2 of Tridacna gigas. NCBI lineage: Eukaryota > Metazoa > Mollusca > Bivalvia > Cardiida > Cardiidae > Tridacna > Tridacna gigas. Next base: position 39,822,183 of record OX244030.2, on the reverse strand, counting down.
TCTCCGTCTTGTAGCAGACTAGTTTTGAAGGAAATAAGGTACAATGAGATACCGCTTGTGTCATGCCAGTTATCAATATTTTGCAAGGATTTATTGGAACTCGTCTTCTAAAATGCCTAAACAAACGAGGTGAAAGTATTCATTGAAGAAACCAAACCCAATCGATATCGTTTCGGAGGTGTTTGTTATTGGATATTCAGAATAATAAAAGAAACTGTATATCAATGACAAGACTGAAGGTGTAACAACACTCAAAATATGATCCTTGAGTTAGAGTTTGGTCTTGGATCTACAATGACCGCAAAAGACATCCTAATGTCGCCACCAGCAAGCTAAAGGCTATGAAAACAATGAGACGAAAGGACAAACATCATGGGACCATAAATCTATGGGTAACGATCACCTAGGAAACTCGCTATGATATATAACAGGTCTAATTTGAGGGCATTTTAGATCGGGTCGTGAAATAAGCTGGCCCTTGGGGGCCTATTTCATTACGTTTTTAATACCATTCTTTACAAAGCCCCTCTCCAATTATCGAAACCATCTAACACATATTTGCCTGTGGTGCAAATTTGTCCGATGACAGCAGAAGTGTATTAAGTCCAGGGTATACACCGATTGAGATAGGTGCGTTTGTTAGAAGACAGGTAACTTGAAGAAACTTTCTGGTCTATCATTTTCAGCTTTTACCAATTTTAAATGCTGTATCTGCTTTCAAAGAAGTCTAGTCGCCCAGATGGGAAAAGAAAGAAACAACGGCGTTTTACATGTGCAAACCTTCAGTTCGCTTCAATGATAATAATGAAATTAGCTCTTTACACTAGTATAGCATTAGACGGATCGTTAGAGTCTCGTAAAATGTCTGAAAAAAAAAAACGGACCCGTGAACCATGATCAAACTGAAGGTTATGCGTTCGTAGTTGAAGACACTTCCGTCATCATAAAGTTTAACTCTTTACCAAACGACAACATTTTACACTTGCCCAAATTGAAAGCACTAGCAGACCGGACAAATTAAATGTTGCTGAAATGATGGTAATTCTCTGTGAAAGTGTAGAAAACTTTGTGGAAAAAGGAGAAAATGCTGGTTACCAGCATTTTCTCCTTTTCCCACAAGGTTTTCAAAAGGCCATTTGCCCAGGGCCGTTAACACTCGGGGTTGTGTGGTAAATGGTAAAACAGACACTGGCATTGCCAAGAGAATTTGGATTTCTATTCAAGAAACCAGTGACCTTGTATAGACTGCCTTGGCCATTTGGATGACAAGTCTTTGAGTCTGGACTTAGAACAATACTTAGATCCAGTGTTGAATGAGAACCGAGGTTTCAGTTCTGGCCAGCAACAGTACACGTGGCATCATTTCTATCATACCATTGCCGTCCATTACATTAATGTGCCATGAAATTTTAACATGGGACAGAACGTTTCGGCGGATTTTTAAGTAAAAATGCAAATGACACGAAGAGAAAATGTTGACAAAGTGAAAGTGTACATCTGACATGACATAATGCGATCCCGTCATCTTACAACCATTTAACAATAAAAATTTCAACGACCTTTTAAATGCCGCTTGAAATGGCCCAGCCGTTTTTGCTACTTCTCCGGAATTTTATGCAAGTGAAAATACTGGTATTCTCCCTTTACCCTGTAGCGCTAAACAAGTGGCATGAGGGGTGCTCTGAAAAAAAGGGGGTTTAATACATCTTCGTAATGCATTGTACCAAGCAAGTAATCACTTAATTATGGATCCATAAAATCTATTTTGTCTCCATAAAGCCCAGTTTTGTCTGAAAACCGACTGAATCATAAAGTAGAATGGTTATATCCCTTGCAGGCCGACATAACTCGATACTTTTTGCAGACGGATTAAACCCACTTTTCACGGGGCATTATGTAATTATTTTAGTTGGTCAGAATTTCTCACAATAACTCAGAAATAATGGATCCCAGATCAGATTGAACTTTCTGTACAGTCTGATCTCAGACTTCGATTCTTACACTAACCCAGGTATAACTGCTCTTGCTGTCGTAAAAGGTAAGGTTATTATTACTTGCTTTGCAAGCGTCTAGCACAGATTTAAGACTCAAATGACGTTTTGCATTCAATACCTTCACCTTCTTCACAGTTGACACATAAAAATCCACAATGTTCGTGCAACTTTACAGACAAAACAGTGAAACTCGATAATTCGAAAACATCAGAGACAACAAAACGTTCAAAGTATCAGTGTACTTGGATTATCGAGAGGTCAATCGAAGCGTCCAAAAGATATGTGCTGTAAGTTGTTGTTATCTGAGGCCGTGCTTAACGGCTGTTTTAAATGCATATCATTTCTCCAGAATTGTTTCATTTTCGAAAGAACGCAATTTCTGATTGGCTTAACCAAACGGTTTAGACAATTAGAAATTATATCATTTTTACGAGAATTTTGTTTAGAGTGGTTGATAATTCAGACCTTCAGCTCACTAAGCCGACACGCAACGAGAGCAGACTGTATTTATTCTCGGAAAATTTTTACTTGAGCGCTCGAAGGACGCTAAAGTAAACTCTCAAATTAGTAGATACATTTCTAGCTAGACATTATATTTATATTATGCGTGTAGAAACATTATGATAATAAGAACATACATATATCATAATTTTCAAAAAAATAAAGCAACTATTTAAAAACGCAATGGTCCGCATCCGTGAGTTCTGCATGGTTGGGTGAAAAACATAATAACCAATTATATTAAAATTACCGTCGTCTTCATAAAGTTTTTTACTCACTTGATTGTTATCAGTTTTAAGAAATATTGTGTATGTTTTCAACGTCTTTTTGACCCTTTTTACACCAAAGTGAAATACAAGGGCTTTTGGCAGAAGGCATAATTCAAGACCAAACCACTCAGAACACCAAGCCTCATCTTGGATCTATAACGACCGCTTGTAAAGCGAAACCTTTAAGAAAGTCTTTCTATGTTTCAGTTAAATGGATTGTTTAGCAGTCGAAAGAGGTCGAGTTTCATGTATTTGGTGCTGAAAAAGGACAACTTTATTACCATACATATCCAACAACTTTCACCCCTACATAGGACAGCTTTTGGAAATATTGTTTACCAGACGACAGTATTCAAGACTTGTCCAAATTGAGAGCATCTGCAGAGTACAATCTGAATCTGGCTAGAATGGTGAAATTTGTCTTGGAATAGGATAGAAAACATTATGAGAAAAAGAGAAAATGCTGGTGACCAGCATTTTCTCCTTTCCTCACGATGATTTCAAAAGCCTTTTTTCCAAAAAGATGGTTTTGCAAAAAGTAGTTCCATCAATTTTTATGATATCAGATATGGCGTCATTTAACTGATTTCAATACGAATTCTCGTAACTAAAGCGCCCTACTGATCATGTGACGTTTCCAGAAGTCTTTACGAAAACCTGGCGCGGATCTAAAAATACATCGAGATGCTACGTAGCCCATTAATGAAATACCACCGGAAAGAAATCTTACTTTTGTCTTTCTTCTTTACTGATGATTTTCCAGTTATCCTTTAAATGCATCCAGTAATAAATAATTTTGGAAGTTTAAAAGGATTATAAAAATCTGAAGAGGTCCCTTCAATAAAGTTTGCAAGAAATTTCGATATCGGTATTTATATATATATATATATTTTTCTTCTGATAAACATAAATTTAGGCGTTTGTATTTTCTCTAAAAAAGAAATAATGTTGGCCCTTGTCGACCTACTACAACTGAACTTGAATGTACAACATGACAGGCCTCGTAGATATTATTTTGATTTGAAGATCACAACGATAAAGACATTACTCGAATACCACGCAGAATTTTTATTTGACATACACATGATTGACATGTATACATACATGCATGATTAGTTGACAAACAAACATAAAAAGTCAAAATTCTTATTCAAGGCATCTGTTTTCTTCTTTCATGTTTTTGACGTAGAGGCCAGTAGAGGCAGCGCCTCCACTGAATATGAATATGCAGAAAATTGACAAATAGCAAAAAGTTTCGCAGGCTGACCTTGGTTGATACTTTTTGGAGATACATTTAGCCCCATTTTTACAGAACATGGCTCATATACAATGATTTAAACCTAAATTTATGTTAACTGTCCATACTTAAAATGGGCTTTTTCAAATTTCTTTCGGGTGGAAAAGGTATGAGTGAAAAAGAGATGCGTTATACTCATATACAAACCTGTTTAAGAGAAAACTTCAGCAGGTCACTTTAGTGTAATTTCACACACTATGGTAATTGACAAATTCGGTGGAAAATTCCAGTGTTATTAACGTGTCGTAAACTTTACCTTAGGCTGCTGAGCGCAACTTAAGGACCTTTTGCGGACAGTGTTGATCAGGATCAGACTGCACAGAACGTGCAGTCTGATCTTGGATTTACACTGTCCATTAAGGAGATATTTTCCCCAATAAATACCTTTGAAACAGCAAAATTTGGAATTTTGATATCAGCTTGAAAGTTTCGTTTCACTTATTTAGCTGGTTAAGGGTTAAAGAAGAAACCCTACGTGTCGCGTTAACCCTTGCCAGCGTGGGCTCTTTTTCTCTTGGTAAAACCTACGTGCGACATTGTTTGTTGAAAATTATGACGATTGCACGCTAGATGAAGAAATCATAAGCAAAGTCCACGATTTACTTGGACAACCCTGGTATGCTGTTCTCCAATCCAACCAATTTTGTAATAAACGGCGTTTTGCAACAAGATTTTCAAGTGCATTTTTCCCCACTTTTCATGGTGTTTCTGTAAAGTTTTGGCTTAAAATCATCCATATATATCAGATTTGAGGTATATGGGTTTCTACTGAAGAAATACAGCGAAGTTGAAAATTTATTACAAAAATAGATTATTTACACAAGATTATTTATTACAAAAAGCCAGTTTATTGTAAAAGTGGTTCTAACACTGGTATGTATCTGAAAACTGACCATGGCAATTAGCTTAAGGTTAAGATGGCATTTCAATGGAATCAGTGATTAATCATATAGAATACAACATAGTCATTCGTTTGGCTTAAGTTTTTTCTTTGATTCGTACGAAATCAAAAATAATACGCAAGGTAAAAAGTTAAAACATCTTACTAGCTTTGCATATTTATTCTTGGAAAGCCATGTATTACTAGGATTACAAAGTAAATTTTACACAAAAGAGAAAAAGTGAAGAAATGGAGGCACATTCTCTATACATGATATCGATAAAATTGTAGGAAAAGGAGAATTGCATGTGAAAAAGTAATCGCTCGTTTTCCCTCCGTGTTTCTCCACTGCAGGCGGATAAAAGATCGCATTTGTATTTACATGTATAATGGTTTGGAATTTATAGTGGCCTTCGATTTTGTTTCAAGCCCTCGGAAGTCGAGCTATGATCTGAAATACGATCGGTGTAATTTTAACATACATTTCACCGGTTACCAAACGATCCTTCGTTTTCACGACTCTGGAAAAGAAGTATTCAAAAAAGATCGTAGAAGATAGGAAGAAAATCCTAGTGAATAGCATTTTCTTCTAAAGCCCACACGGATTTCTTCTCCGATGAAAACAAAACCAGTCATTTTGAACCATACTTATTTTGTTGCTTGCAAATGCTTTCAGAATGGATGTGTCTAACCTGCTATTGTCTGGTAAAGAGTTAAACCCTTTACCAGACGACAAATTCAGACTGTTCAAGTTTGAAAGCATTTGCAGACCACAAATAAAAGGTGACCAAAGTGTTAAAATTTGTCCTTAATAGTGTAGTAGCCCTTTGAAAACATTGTGGGAAAAGGAGAAAATGCTGGTTTACCAGCATTTTCTCTTTTTCACACAATGTTTTCAAAGGGCTACTTTCCTCAGGATCGTTAAAACTCGGGATTGTGTGGTAAAGGTTTAAATAACAATTGCTGGGAAACACAATACCGCATGGGCATTAAAACTATCCGAACGCCGACATTTTGGGGATCCCCTGACTGGCCTAGATCACGATATGACATGAAGATACCCAAGGCTGTTTGCCAATTATACCCAAAACACTAGGTTTGTGATATTGGGCTTCTGTATGAATACACCAGGTTTGACCCTTGTTCTTATTCTTGATATATTTACACATATAGGATCAGTACAGACATTTATTTGTTTAATTAACCAACGGGCCCATATTTACCAACCATTCTTAAAGACATTCTTAATCTATTTCTTAAGAAGTTTCTGAATCTGAAAGTTACGGAATTTCTGATTGGCTTTGGTTCAGCATTTGGTTCAGCCAATAAGAAATTGCTTTTCTTTCTAAATTTGGAATTAAAGTAAGAATGCAACAAAGAATGGTTTGCAAATCTAGGCCCATAACACAAAATGATTGATCCTAAATTTGTTTACATACCTATTGAGCAAAATTCTTAAATATTATTTTTATCTGAGCCTTCCGCTGACGCAAAAAAAAAAGAATATTTACTGAAAGGTAGTTTGGTTTGGCGGTATTTGACGCGGTTTTCCATATCATTTTTAGCCATTAGACGTCAACATAATATGTATATTATATTGTTTTAACAGTTCTACGGCTCAGGAAAAATTTCTTGTCCTCGGACATCGATACCATGGCAGGCTCTAGCAACAATCGAATTTGGTGCACTAGGGACATAAGATGCCCCGCCTGAACCATAGAAACAGTTTATATAATATGTAGAGAAAACAATACATGACTAGATACCTAACTCGGGATCAGGGATGTTTTGTTGAATATGTAACACTCCACGGAACGAAAAAAAAAAATTAGACTCGACCAAATTGAGAGCACTGGCAGACGATAAATTCAGTGTCGCTCAAAGTATCATTTCTGTCTGTGAAGTGGCATCTGAAACAAAACCTGAACGCCAACAAAATGAAGCCAACGACCCTAAACACGTCCTTGTACAATATGAAAAAGCGAAATAGAATGACCCTTTACCACACAATCCCGACTTTTCACGATCCGGACAAGGAGGGCTTTCAAAACATTGTGGGAATAGAAGAAAATTTTGGTAACCAGCATTTTTTCCTTTTCCAACAGTGTTTTCTACGCTATCAAAAACAAATCAGGTCATTTGAGCAACCTCCTTTATGTCTTCTGCAAATGATTTCAACTTTCACAAGTCTTCACGTTTGTCATTTGATAAATAGATAAGTTTTTATACATAATAACCAGAAAAAATATTTACATTAAATTAGAAACTGTTCGTAACGTTACCATTCTTTTTTTTTTCGCTTACATGTTAATTTCAACTCTTTATCAAACGCCATTTTAGACTAGTCTAAATTGAAACAATTTGCAGCCAACAACAAAATGTAACTCAAAAATTGGAATGTATTTTTAGTATGATAGAAAACATTGCGGGAAAAGGAAAAATTGCTGGTTACCGGCATTTTCTCCTTTTCCTACAATGTTTTCTAAAGCCTTCTTTCTCAGGGTCGTCAAAAATTGGGACTGTGTGGTAAAGGGTTAAAACAAAGTAGAACATAGCACATTAAATTCCTTTTCGTTTTTGACGGATGCCCGTCGGCATTGATAAGAAGGTCGATTAGTCGAAAAAAAAAAACAAATGTCGCATACATTATAATGCAGAAGCAGTATTTTGTGACATATACGGCTTAATTAAATATTTACACAGACTTGATTGTGTACATTTCATTTTCAATCTTAAGAAGGTGAATGACACCGAGTGAAGAAAAGAAGCCATTAAATAGCTGGATTTCTTTTGAAAAATAAGTAAAGAGATATATGCTTTGTATTCAATCATAGTTCGACTCCCTGTACTGAAATTTTCAAAAGTGTATTTACTAGTAATAACTTATCCATTATTTCGTGAACCACAGCTTCAGTTGCTTTTTAGATGAAGATCAGACTGTCCGATGACTGCAGTCTAATCTCAGATTTACGTTGACAGGTAATACTGTCAGATAACTTGATCAAAAGATTCTTGGATTTGCATTAATCATTTGCAGATGAATAAAAAAAAACAACGGTCAAGATATGTTTGCCCTTTAAGCTGAGCAAAATGTGGCTTCCGTTTGAAGGGTGGACTAAGAGTCAAACAGATTCTTCATTTAACTCTTTACCAAATGACAAAATTTTCGACTGGCCCAAATTGAAAGCATTTGCAGACGACAAATAAAATATGGCTCAGATAATGATATTTGTCTTTGAAAAGGTAGAAAACATTTTGGGAAAAGAAGAAAATGCTGGTTACCAGAATTTTCTCCTTTTCCCAAAATGTTTTCAAAAGGCCTCTCTGTCAGGGTCGTTAAAACTCAGGACTGTGTGGTAAAGAGTTAAAAAACACATTCTAAATTGTACATTCTTAGTCCTAAAGAAAACATTAAGACTATTTTGTTGTCTAAAGTTGCTCCTATAACTTTAAAAATGAGACAACTACATATAAAATATTGTGTTCTGAGTCATATCATTACTTTATAACATGGGTCGTGTGTGTCGGGTAGACAAAGTAGTATCTTTTCCAAGAACAATATTACGCTAAGAAGTACGAATACGTGTTCCCTTAAAATATTTGATTCCTGAGCAACCTGCAAAGTTTTGAGGTTAGCCAGGCTAAAGCTTGCTATCGATGCGGTACTAAACCGGAAGTACAGGACGTAGTACCAGTATCAACATTTACTTCCGCGATGAAAAGTAAAGCTCCATTCGCGGAGTGCTATGAGTATATATTGTGAACTACTTCATAACCAGGAACAAACGGGATCTAAAATTCACTGACACATTTATGTCATCGCTAAAAACCTCATTCTGTTGCTTATTCAAGAAAAGTCTAGATTTTTTTTCCCCCATAAAGTGTTAAGTTACCAAAAAGCACGAGGTCGATTTTCAAGCAGGCTATTTTTGGTTTTAAAAAATTATATCAAGGTATCGGACAGTTTTACTTCTGATATCAGTCTGGAGGTTCTACACCGGTCAAAGAAGCACCTTAAGTTGAGTACTCTTTGTACCTCGTGTACACCTAACGACCTGCACTTTTGTGCACTAAAGTTTTCTTATTTTTGTATACTGAAATTAAATCTGCTAATCCAGATTAACGATACCCTGCACATCAATACTCCTTACTATGCAGTTTACCATTTTGTATGCAATTACAGCTGCAACACTTGAACAAAAAACCTACACTAAAACCTGTATCAAACCTTCACTAAACAGTCCTGGGTTTTAACGACTTTGTGGAAGAAGCCTTTTGAAAACATTGTGGGACAAGGTGAAAATGCTGGCAACCAGCATTTTCTCCTTTTCCCACAATGTTTTCTCTCGAATTAAAAAAAAAACAACATTTGAGCCACATTTGACTTGTTGACTGCTGATGCTTTCGATTTGGACATGTCTAAAATGTTGAAGTTTGGTAAAGAGTTCAGCAAATGCCTACGGGGCACTCAAAATGTGCTGGCTTGAGACAGGTGCTGACTAAGTACGGCTGCATTTCAATATATGTGCCTCTTCGGGAAACTCAGTACATGTTTTATGCAAGTTGGTTGCTTGATAGTGGTAGCCACTGACAGAGGTTTTACTGTATTTCGAAAATACCTCGATTTAACCCTTTATCATACAATCTCGGGTTTTAACGACCTATTGAGGAAGGCTTTTGAAAACATGATGAGAAAATAAGGAAATGTTGGTCACCAGCATTTTTTTCATTTCCCACAATGTTTTCTACCCTATCGAAACGAATTAAGATATTTTAGCGACATCTTGTTTGTCGTTTGCAAAAGGCTTTCCATTTGGTTGGTCTACAAAATACTGTCGTTTAGTAAAGACTTAAGGGGTATTTGTGTAAATTTAAGAATACACTCTTTCACATTAAACCTTGAAGAAAATGAGAGACGAGATAGACTCTGCATTCTTGAATTACAAGAGAGAAAAGGCCGTAGAAAGCGCCGAACTGTAATAAGGGGATTTAGTGGATCTTCGTTACGTCCGCATTATGCCAAGCAAGCGGTTGCATAATACTGAACACATCAATTTTGTCTAAAAACCGGCCAAATCGTGAGGAAGAATGGCCCTTTGACATGCAGAACATCTACCCACAAAATGCGCGAACTAAGCAGGCTGACATGTGTCGATACTTTCAGCATATGCATTAAACCTCCAGTCTTAAAAGAGCATGGCTCATGTACAACATGAACACCGCATGCGGGTGCCAACGCTCGGCTGCGGATATTTGATTTTCAGTTAACATTCTAAGTCGAAAAAGGGACATAACTCTGTCAAAAATACTTCTATGGTTATCGGCTCTTGTTGCATTGGTTCCCCTGTAACAACTTGTTCAAGTTTGAAGCAAATGTCTTCCGTAGTAACAGGGATATGACAAAATGTCAGTTTTTTTGCACAACAACGACGCAGACGGCAACGACGCAGACGGCAACGACGCACAACAACGACGCAGACGGCAACGACGCAGACGGCAACGGCAGACGGCAACGACGCACAACAACGACACAGACGGCAACGACGCACAACAACGACGCACAACAACGACGCACAACAACGACGCAGACGACAACGACGCAGACGGCAACGACGCACAACAACGACGCACAACAACGACGCACAACAACGACGCACAACAACGACGCAGACGGCAACGACGCACAACAACGACGCAGATGACAACGACGCAGACGGCAACGACGCAGACGACAACGACGCAGACGGCAACGACGCAGACAGCAACGACGCAGACGACAACGACGCAGACGGCAACGACGCACAACAACGACGCAGACGACAAAGACGCAGACGACAAAGACGCAGGCGACAAAGACGCAGACGACAAAGACGCAGACGACGACGCCAGGGCTAAGACAATACCTTGACGTGTTCCTCGTGCTCTTCGAAAAAAAAACGTGCTAAAAACTTTTGCTTACATCCGCCTTTATTTGAATGAAAACTATTGTGACTAAAAAAAAAAGACCTCCATACGACCTTTCAGTGCCGAGCAAAAAAAAAAAAGAATAATTGCTGTTGCGGATACTGGAAAAAGAGGTTTTAATGCATCTCTGTGATGGATCAAGTCCAGCAAGACATCATCTAATTATGGATGCTTAAGATCTATTTTGTACAACAACCGACTGAATCATGAAGTAAACTGGTCCTTTGACATTCCTAAAACTGACCGGTGGCAAAAAGTTTCGACCAAGGTCAGCCTGCGCCGACTGCGCAGGCTGACCTTGGTCGAAACTTTTTGCCATCGGTCAGTTTTAGGCATGTCAAAGGACCAGTATACTATACTTTTTGCAGATCCACTAAGCCCCCTTTTCACAGAGCACGGCTCATTTGTATTCCGAGAAGAACAGCGTGAAGATATGGATGTTTCCTTTTAAGGAAATGACTCTACAATACATATGTATACAAGTATCGGTTGTTTAAGTGACATTTTGAAAATCCAATCCTGCACCTGTGGATTATATATCTGTCACATGTTACAATGTAAAAAAGCCATATAATGATTGTGACATAGCTGGCGAAAATTGACACATAACCACATACAGTCAATTTCTTTCCGTCTTCGGGCAAATAAATTCTAAAAAGGAGTAAATCCTCCTTGTATCACGTTGCTTTTACTTGTAATAGATCATAAATAAGCCTAAAGTCATCACTGCCTATCCGCGTTTTAACCCATAACACGCAAAATGAAACTCTACAGCCTACAGGGAAAAAAAAAATAGTGCAATTTCAAAAAAAAAAACTTTTCTTTTTCTTGGTTGGAAATATCTCTATATCGGACAGTGTTGATCCAAGATCAGAGTGCACGTACTCTGCACGTATTGTGCAGTCTGATCTTGCTCTTTACTGACCGCAAAAGCGCCTCGAGTCGCGCTTAGCAGCCAAATGACGCAGAGGATTGTTTCAGGAAACAATAAGTAATACAAAGTAAAGTGATTGGGAGTTTCGCGTTTTTACCCTTTCATTGTTAATACTCTCCCAAATCACGAATTTTGAACTCTTCCAAATGAAAAGGATCTGCGGAAGACAAATTTGAATTTGGTACAAATTTGCTGAAATTCTCAGATGGGGTAGAAAACATTGTGGGAGAAAGAGAAATTGCTTGTTACAAGCAATTTCTCCTTTTCCCACAATGTTTTCAAAAGCTTTCCTCCTTAGGGCCGTGAAAACTCGGTATTGTGTGGTAAAAGGTTTATCAAATGAAATGGATTGCTGTGCAAAGTATTGGTTAAAGAAACTCAACGAGAGAATAAGTATAGGTGCACTGGCCGCCGAGATAAAACTGGAATAATGTTGAAAAGGGCGTAAAATACCAACAAACAAAAGATGTCTTTAAAAATAAGCCTCTATGAAAATACGCCTAACCTCACCCTGTCGTATCTATACTGTTTACTTTTAAAACCGCTTATTTCGTATGTGCAGTCTGATCTTGTCCTCCACACTCCGTGTTTTCGGACAGAACGTTTACTTAACCTGCGAATCTACAAAAGCTGTAACAATTTCTAAGCTCTTTGACGACTCCTGTCACAATAATTTACATTTTTTCTGTCTTTAAAAAAAAAGTGTCAAAAATTCGGTAACATAATCACCCTTTTTTATGTCGCTGGCTGAGCCACAAGATTTTATGTTATAGCGGATTGAGTCGAGGGTTTACCTTTTGTATAACAATCAATGTATTGTGTGTCAATATTTACCTATTTATACAGTCAAAGCTGACGTTCTTTTTACAATCCCGCGTCAGAATATAGGTAGTATGTCACTGGAATTCAGATTTTTTGATATATATATACGACGAATTGAGAGCAGACAACGATCAGAATGCATGAAGGTGCAAGCTGATCATTGTGCTCTCTTTGTACTGGACACTAAGGTTCCACTGAGCAGAATAAAGGTTTACATGTACACTAAGACCTGTCTTCGTGGTCACATCTATTAACCCTGTAGTTTGGTTTGAACATATTTATTTTACATCGACTGAGAAACAACTTCTGCAACTTAAACTAATCTCTCTCGATTCTGCTTCCTGTAAACTATATCAGTGCTCGCGCCGAATGAGTGGTTCAATGAACAGTCACATTGTTGACATCCGCTCCCGGGTATCGAACTCGGGACCTTTTGGTTATAAGGCCGACGCTCTACCTCACAACATGGACACCATATGACCCTTTCATCCTTTATAACATAATCCCAATTTTAACGACCATGAGAATAAGGCTTTTGGAAACTTCGTGGGAAAAGGAGAAAATGCTTGTAACCAGCATTTCCTCCTTTTCCCACAATGTTTTCTACCCTATTAAAGACAGTAATCATCAATTGAGCTGCATCCACTTGTTACAAAATGCTTTCAATTTGGGCCAGTCTAAAATGTTGTCGTCTGGTACAGAGTAAAGCAAGCAACCTGTAATCAGCGAGCATTGTGGGTACTAAATTACAATTGGCTCTTCATATGATATCCTACAGGTTAGATCTAAGTTCAGCCTACACATTCTGAGCAGCCTGATCCGGCCCAGATCGTCACCAACGTATCCACAAAAGGCATCTTTAGATTCTCCTAGAGTTCGAAGGATTCAATGAATTATACTCAGTTTATCATGTGGCGTTAAAATTCAACTCATGGCCCCAGCATATCCATCAATTTGACAGATAGGTTTAATGAATAGTTTCATAAACAATTAAAATTCTTCCTCATGTACACACAGCACACATACACAGCACACATTCACTAATCGCTATGTCAAACAATTATTTCCTTCAATCCGGGTTGGTATTCATCAACCATTCTTAAGAACATTTTTTTTCTTATTCTCCAAGATTTTCAAAATTTGAAAGTAACACTTCTGATTGGCTAAACCGAATAGTTTAGCCAATCAGAAGTTGTATTACTTTCAAATTTTGGAAATTCTGGAGAATAAGACTGAGAACGTTCTTAGGAATGGTTGGTGAATACGGACCCGGGTCCTGTAAACAACCGTTCCATCTCGATTTTTATGCACCCAAGAAAATGTCAGTTTTTAGTTTAAATGTTTTCAATCTATGATTATCTATCAAATGATGAATACGAAAAGTCCTTGTCCTTTGTTCATACAAAGAAAAAGCGATTGCAAAGAATTCAGAAATGTGGTACATCCTTCTACCGACGATTATGTTTTGCTTGCCAAGATTGCACTGAGATTCACCCATAAACAGCCACATAAATGAAATGGAAACTTCCAACAGATAGCAAAATCCAGAGTGTTGTGATTCGCCGGAAAATAGCAGTGAATCGGTAAGTGTAGAAAGAAGATTAGTCAGATATATTCAGCTGTGCATTTTGATTCTGATCTGCATCCGTGTCCTTAAATGATAACCAGAAAATCAATTGTCCTAAACGTTTTTGGTTTTGATGACCATTTGTAGCAGAAGAAAAAAAAAAGGTTTAATAACGAAGTTCCAATGATTACGATTACGAATATTGAAGCAATACGTGAACGTTACACCAAATGCTCTCGCCATTCCTCCGCAAATTCACAATACAGTCTTCCACGGTCTGATAATCGGACAACACGGAAGCAAATTCCATCGAGTGTGACCAACCTTGTTGGGGGCCACAAAAGCGTGAAAATTTTGAAAGGAAAGAACTCCCAAGCTCATTCATTTTCGTGAAGGGGGCGTATAGATTAAGAAGATTTCACAAGATGATCAGTTAGTATGTATGCTTAATTTTATTCCATTATCATGATTGTGTTAATAATACAAAACATCAGTTGCTTGAAATTGAACATTGCGTTGTTCAAATAATCAGATCAGTTGAATAAAACGCTGAATATCATCGAAGTTTCTACAAAACACTGAACCAATACACGAACGTTACACGACCCGTTGCTCTCGCCATTCCTCATTTAATACACTCTTCTACGGTCTGATAATCGGACAACGCGGAAGCAAGTTCCATCGAGTGTGACCAACATTGTTGGGGGCCGTGAAGGCGGAACAATAAGAACTCTTTACCAGACGACAACACTAGACTTGCCCGTAAGTACTGAAAACATAGCACGCCACAAACTGAATTTGGCACTAATAATGAAATTTGATCCATGTAAGGTTTGATAATATTGTCATGAAAGAAGAAAATGTTGCTTACCAACATTCAGATTTTCCTAAAATGTTTTACAATGGCTTCACCTTTGGTAGGAAAGTTCGGTAGAGAGTTACGGCCTAATACATGTATTTGAAATGAAAGATTGTTCTGTTTAACCCTTTCCCAAACGACAAATTTTTGACTGGTCCAAATTGAAAGAGTTTGCAGACGACAATTTTAAATTTGATGAAAATGGCAGAAAGTTATCAAAAAGGGTAGAAAAGGCTGTGGAAAAAGGAGAAATTGCTCGTTACGAGCAATTTCTCCTTTTCCCACAGTGTTTTCAAAAGACTTGTACTGCAGACACGTGAAAACCAGGGCTTGTTTGGGAAAGGGTTAAGTCAATTGTGTGAAGTGGTACGACAACTTACATGGTACTGCAAGTTGGTCTGTAGGAATATTAACCCTTATCCTGATGAATAACTAATACGATACTTTTAAGTCGATAGTAAAGGCCCCAAATGTTCAGCGGCTATTTCACAGTTATTTTAGGGGGAGAAATATCTCCTTATCGGACAGTGTAGACACGATCAAACTGCACCTTCTGTGCAGTCTGATGTTGATTGACATGTAGGATATGATCAATATGTATTGAATAAGCTACCAACATCTAGGCTGCTTTCCGGGCCTTGTTGCGCTTTTGCAGACAATGTAGATCAAGATCAGACTGCACAGAACATGCAGTCTTATCTTTGATCTACACTATCTGATACGGCAATATATTTCCTGTGAAAAGAACTCTGTTAATGCAATATTTGCGTGTTTTATATCCACTCGAAATTTTCATTTAATTTATTCAGTTAAAGTGTTTCATTAGCGAAAGGACACATGAATGAACTCACATTTGCCAGTCGGGAAATGACAAAATATAAGTGTCTGCGCGCGCGCGCACACACACACACACACACACACACACACACACACACACACACACATATATATATATATATATATATATATATATATATATAAGCCACGCTCCGGCAAAAGGGGGATTAATGCATCTCCATGACGCATGATACCAAGCAAGTCATCACATAATTATGGATCCATGGTGGCCATTTTTTTTCAACAGTTGACAGAATTATGAGGTAGACTTGTCCCTGGACATACAGATAATTGACCAACAGCGAACAGTTTCGGCCCAGGTCAGCCTGCGCGGACTGCGCAGGCTGACCTGGGTCGATACTTTTCGCAGATGCATTAAGCCCCCTTTTTTACAGAGCATGTCTCATATATGAATAGGAAATAGGTGACAATGAAGACGCAAGCTTCATGACGATGTCAGACGTAGATAAAGGGACAAGAAAAATATCCCGGATCTGTAGAACGTTCAACTTAATACACTTGTATGAATTTGAATTTTAAATGTACCTATAGGTCATAATATATTCAAGCGACTTTCGATTCAATTAATTGAATCTAAACAGCTTTTTAAAGTTCAGACTTTTCGATGATAGGATGGATGAGACAACAGGAAACGATTTTTAACAACTTAGTGTGTCCGGCTTTTCGTGAACTTTGGTGTCTTTTGCGAAAAGAGCAATCGAAGATCAACCTGCACATCCGTGCAGTCTGATCTTGGATTGCTCTTTTCGATACCTAAATCATTGTCGAGCCCAACACCATACTCAAGTAAAACAGACTGACGGATTCCAGAATAACAGACTGTTCCGTTTATTGTTTTCATTTAGCAGTAGAGACTAGATACCACAATGTATGCATCTGCGCCGAGATCAACGTAAAAAGATTGCTTCTAACTCTTTACAAGACGACAAAATCTGAGACCTGTCCATTTTTTTAAAAAACTTGCTGACGACAGGTTAAATGCGATTCAAATGGTAGAATTAGTCTATGAAAAGGGAAAAAAAATTGTTGGAAAATGAGAGAATGCTGATAAGCAGCATTTTCTACTTTTCCTATAACATTAAAAAAGCCTTCTTTTTCCTCAAGCTCGTTAAAACTTGGGATATTGTTCGGTAAGGGCGATAGGCAGTGTCGTTTATGGCCCCTTTCTTTTCTTTTAATTCTAATGAAACAGAAATTCTAAAAATGAAAAAGAACTCTACATATATATATTCTTACCTGCGTTGTTGTTGTTGTTGTTTTGATTCTTAGGCACTTTCCCTCCTTTCTGTTGCTGCTTTTGTTGTTGCTGTTGTTGTTGTAAGTTCTGTCCCTGTTGCTGCTGATCTTGTTGTTGCTGAAGCTCGAGTTGTTGTTGATACTGCTGTAACTGTTGTTGCTGTTGTTGTAACTGCTGTTGATGTTGCTGTAAAAGTTGCTGGTGCTCTATCAGATTCTGCGGTAACATTTCTATAATGGTGTGGGCGGGTAACAAGGTCGTTGTTTGTATCTGATGAGCCTGAAGCTGTACCGGGTGTAGTTGTGTTGGCGCTTCTAACGGTGGTGGTTCGGACTTAATCTCTATCATGTCAGGTTGTCCATTGTCGGGCTGGTTTTGTAAGGCAGCGATCGCGTCTTTGTGGTTGATTTCGTCGTCATCGTCCGTCTCTTCCTCAGACTCTGTGTTGGAATGTATGGCTGCCCTTGCCGCTTCTGCTACAATATCTGTAGCTGGCATTATGCTGTCTAACGTGGTAGCAGTACATGACGGTGCGATCACGGATGGGATCGCTGCCGAAGCAGTTCCGACAGATGTCAAACTAGCCGATGTTAAACCAGCGGTAGATGGTAAAAGTACTTGAACTAGGGTTCCATCCATGGTTCACCAAACAAATATACTCCAAATAGAAACAAGAATAAATTCACGGTTCACACCAATCCACAGAAACTGTCACATAAGAACAAGTCGTCAATATAAATCCTCTTTAACACAAAACACAACTTCTCCTGGTTATAACAATGTCCCGTTCCTGAAATAAACACAAAAACAATTAAACAACATGAAAAGTGCACATAACATATAACATAACAGAAATAACAAATAACATTGTATATATTCCGAACTAGTCAAGTTTGACGAACTCTGATTGACAAGAATGCCGGTTGAGAGCCATAATACCGTGAAGTTTAACAAGACACGGACCGTGTTTTTCTCTCCTACATACCTGCTAAACAGTCAGTCAGCCATGCCGTCGCGCAGGTAAATTCGCTGTGTTAAATCCGACTTTCGTCACACAGTTAAACACGCCTCTTCAGCAGGAGCAGTTGTAAATTCCGTCGTGGATCTATGCTGTTAGGAACTGCACAAATCGCCAAGTTTAGCCTGTAAGTATACAAGGTGTGCCTTTTAGTTATATCCGATGGTATACTAAAATTGGGGGAAAAAAAGATGGCGACAGATTATATCTATTTTACCTGTAATTGTAAGCGGGACATTTTTTACCTGCCATATATGTTTACAAAGAATGGAGAAATCTGATTGGTTGAGAGTGTCATTCCCGCCATTATACCTCGTCATCGGCCATTATTGCCTGAAGGTAACTTGAATCGAGATGGGAATATTTGATATACTGCATTCTTAAACAGGACACTGACGATGAATATGACATCGGCCCTTCATTTTGAACATAAAAGGCAAAGGTTTTTCTTCTCTGGCACAGTTTATATGAGGTTTTTGAACCACTATGAGAACTTTATAACTGGGCGGTCCGGGACGTATTTTACCCTATGTTTTTGTTTATATTTGTCGCTAGCTAAAAGAGAGAATAGCTGAACGAGTAACGAAGTTGTGATCGATTTCCGATTTTATCGATTGGTAAGAACTATGACTTGAAACAGGAATACAACTGCGCTAGATTCATATTTTGTATAATTTTTCAAATGAAATATTAATGACACAACCAGATACTTTCGAAAAGGTAATTTACACCACATTTAAATCAACTTCATTAACACTTGTGACATGGCTCTTTAGTCTCTTGAAGACTCTCAATGGATAAGCAGGAAGAGTCAAACCCTTTTCCAAGTCCAATTACAAGTAAATACGACTTATTTCGCGTCCCTGCAGTTGACAGTGTTTGAAAACAAAGTGGAAAAAAACAGAAACTTGTTTGTTAATTATGATCACTCCCTCTTCCGGTACGTTCAGTATCACTTTTCTGGATATCGGCCTATGGCGAAGCCTAACCACTCTTCGCCAACTTGAACTCTTTCATTCAGTGCAGAATAAATACGACTATTTACATCTTATAGTTAACTTTGCATGTCCAAAAAAATAATTACATGTTCACTTAATTATCAAGCGGCTTCTTTTTTCCAACAATGTCCCCCTCTCTCTTCCCCCCCGCCCCCAAAAAATAAGAAATGTTGTTTTCAATTTTTATACAAACGTTTATCTTTCGTGAGGTTTGAAATATAGCGTTGTATTGGCTACAAATTCGCCCGTACGATAAAGGGTGAAAACACTCTTCTTCATAATTCGTGTATTCAGGAAGAGATTTAACGTGGGGTGCAAAATATAAAAGTTTTTATTCGAATCTTTTACTGTTTTTAAACATAAAGTAATAAGTATTAGTCAAAACCTTGTTTAACTTTCACAAATTGTGCATTTCGTCGATGTATACCGAAAGTGCGGTTAGGGCATCCAATCTACATACATGTATGTGCGAGCCATGCTCTGTGAAAAGGAGGCTTAATGCATCTGCGAAAAGTATCGACTCAGGTCAGCCTGCGCGGACTTGACCTGGGCCGAAACTTTTCGCTTTTGGTCAATTTTCTGTTTGTCAAAGGACCAGTCTACCCCATGATTCAGTCGGTTGTTAAAAAAGTTGCTGTTATGGATCCATAATTATGTGATGGCTTGATTGGTATCATGCAATACGGAAACGCGTTAAACCGCCTTTTGCCAGAACATGGCTAATGCATTTTTTTATGTCATTGCTTTCTGTGCTTAAATATTTAAAGAAAAAGGGAAACTTGAAACGATCCTCGCATGAAGTGAAAGTTTAAATGAAAAAAAGAAACATTGTCAGAAAAGAAAGGATTGCTCGTTCTGAGAAATATAGTCTCTTCCGACAATGTTTTCAGGTGTACGTTAAACGACAAAACTTGGCTTAGAATCAGAAAAAAAATCTTGGGGTAAAAATTTGTGTAAATCATCTCAAACATCTACAGCGGATACTGTGTAAATTGGCGTACTTATATTTCAGTTTAAATTCATGCAAATATTCTGTACGAACAGCCGGGCTATTTAAACTGGAACAATGGTTTGACACAATGCTAATGTCAACCTAGGACCGAGTGCAAATATTTTATTGAAAAATTATACAGCCTACATAATACAATCATTCAAGGTGGGTTCAACATTACTCTTCCTCCCGTCCTTCAAAAGATCTTGTAAAGAGGTAATATTAGATGCTCTTGTTTGAATTTAGGGTGCCAGTACTTTTGTCAATGTGAGGCAAGGACAGTAGGCTTTATTGATGTTTATCTTCCTGAAGGAGCTTGCTCTTTCTCCGTTCCTGGCATGTGAAATACAATCATTTGCCTATTGTTCCTTCTTTATTATGGCAATTTGTCTTACCAGACTTGAGGCCAAGAGCATTAGGATTGAGTCATATTCTGTGAAAAGGGGGCTTAATGCATCTGCAAAAAGTGTCGACTCATGTCATCCTTCGCAGTCTGCTAAACGGATTTTATGAATCTATAGTATGATGACTGGCTTGGTATAATGCATCACGGAGATGCATTAAGCCCCCTTTTGTCAGAACATGGCTTATTTTGATTGTGTCCATACATTTTCGTGATAACCTTTACATTGGCCAGTTAATAAACATGTATTCTCGACTGTTATAACAAACATTGCTGTCAAATAAAAGTAAATCGAGGTTCCGACTACAATGTTTGTGCAGTCTGAATTTCCTGCCTGCAAAATTTTAGACAGGTCCAAATGGAAAGCATTTCCAGACAAGACATTGAATTCGGTTGGCATGATTGGATTTCGTCTTTAATATGGTAAAGATTAACCCTTTACCGGAAGACATTTTCGCCTTGTCTATGTTGACACCATTTGCTGGCAACAAATCAAATACATCTGAAATGATGAGAACCGTCTCAAGAAAGAAAATGCTTTTGGAAAAAGGGAGAAAATGCTGGTCACTGCTTCTACCACAATGACTTCAAAAGCTCTCTCCCTCTGGATCGTGAAAACTTGGAACTGCGTGGCAAATGGTAATGAGTTTCAGCTACATGTTATGTAGATCTGGAATGTTCAAATCCGGACCCAAAGCTATCCGAATGCGGCCAGGATCTTTGCATACCTTTAAGCGCAACAAGAGCTCTAGCCTAGTTCTGGTGAAACCACAGAAACACACGAATGAGTGACCCTGTCGCAGTGATATGACTGCATTATTGATAAAAGTGGCGTAGAAAACTATTTAATGACAACCAACCAAATGGCGGAACTTTGAATTGAGAGAATATTGCAGACACCCCCGAAGGCAAATTTGGTTAAACAAATTAGATCGTAATCTATAGGTCAATGGCATGTATAAACTCTTTACCAAAGGACAAAACTTTAGACTCGACCAAATTGAAAGCAGTTGCAGAGGACAAATTAAATATGACTCAACTAATAACATGGCCGGAAAGGAAAACATTGTGAGAAAAGAATTATATGTTGGTCATCAGCATTTTCTCCATTTCCCATAATGTTTCCAATAGCATTTTTTCCTTAGGATTGTCAAAATCCGGTATTGTTGGGTATGGGCTTGGCTTTTACTGGCATTGGCGACTTTGAGAAGCTTTTGCAGACGACAAAGGTCAAGATTAGATTGTACAAAACGTGCGGTCTGATCTTGGTTCAACGTTGTTCACTACTTTAGACTGGGTATATGTCAAAATCATATCCAATAGTGCAGGGGAAATCTACTTTTCGACCTGGAAAAGAAGTCGAATTTATTCTATGGGCAGCGAGAGAGTTCATGTTAGCCTCAACTACTTTCTTAACCCTTAGGCTGCTAAGCGCGACTCAAGGACCTTTTGCGAATCGTGTAGATCAAGATCAGACTGCACAGAACGTGAAGTCTGATCTTGGATCAAAACTGTCCGCTAAGGAGAAATCTTTTCCCAAAAAGTATATTTGAACTTTCCTTCAATCTATGAAAGGGAATATTTTCCTTTCACTGCAATGTTTCTCTTTTCTTTCCCTTTGTTCTGACTTTTAACTAGCCTGTACAGAATAGAGCAAACTCTTCACCAGGTAGAAAAATTGAAGACTGTCACAATTCACCACCTCTCAAAATTTAGATGTGCTTAATGTGGTGAAATTTCTCTTCGAAAAGGTAAAAACGTTGTGTAAAAAGGAGAAAATCCCAATTGCCAGCATTTTCTCCTTTTCCAGCAACGTTTTTAAAAACCGTTTTAACGTTGTTAAAACCAGGTAGTGTTTGGTACAGGATTTAGCTTGCAAAAATCATCAAAACAATTAGAAAGAAACAAGACATAAAAAATACACGAACAAGCAAATTGTGCAGTCGAAACAATTAGAGCCGTGCTCTGGCAAAAGGGGGCTTAATGCATCTCCGTAATGCATTATACCAGTCAAGCCATCACATAATTATGGATCAATAATAGCCACTTTTTTCAACATTTGACTGAATCATGAGGTAGACTGCTTCTTTGGCATGCAGAAAATTGACCAATAGCGAAAAGTTTCGGTCCAGGTCAGTAGTAAAGGGGGCTAGCCTGGGCCAGCTGGCCCAGTCTAGCCACCCTGAGGGAAATTTTCTGGCCCGGAGTGCCATCCTGGGTGGCACTCCGGGCCAGATTCCAGTCATTTTGTCCCCAGAGTGCCATCCAGGATGGCACTCTGGGGACAAAATCCCAGAAAAAAAGAGGCAAAAGACCGGTCAAAATGTCAAACCGGAAGTAGATGTCCGCCATCTTTGACGCGGCTGGGGGTCCTTTTTATCCATGGTCTGTGAAAAGGGATCTTAATGCATCTGCGCGCACGCGCGCACGGATCGTAATGATATGGTTCGGCAGAGACTATCGTTGGACTTAGTCTTTTTTCTTCATCGGAGAGTACCTACCCTCATAGACCTCGGACAAAAGTAGTTCCGGCAGTTGGTTCAGGAGATTTGTCCCCAGAGTACCTACCCTCAGGGTAGGTGTTCTGGGGACAATTCCGGTTGATTTCAATGGATTAGAAGTCGTTGACAATTTGAAAGATAGATCTTTCATGGTAGATGGTTAGCCCTGAAAAGCGCTGTTTTAAAATTAAAGAGATTTGTCCCCAGACTACCTACCCTCAGGGTAGGTACTCTGGGGGCAATTCCGGTTGATTTCAATGGATCAGAAGACATTGACAATTTTGAAAGATAGATCTTTCATGGTAGATGGTTAGCCCTGGATTTGTCCCTAGTTCACTCTCCCAGGGAGAGGGAACTAGGGACAAAATGGTCAGCTGACCCCTCTGTGGGGTTTGATCGATCATTGTTCATCTCTGTAGGACTTAACCAATGCTCTACCAGCGTTGGACTTAGTCTTTCTCCATGATATGGGTTATTTTTCCGTCTTTGTTCGGCTTAGACTTTCTCTGCTTTCGTTGGACTTAGGCTTTTTTCCACGATATGGATTATATTCCTTCTCAGCTTGATTCAGCCAAAGACTGGCTCAAAGTTTGATTTTACTTGAAAGAGTAGTCTTAAAACCTTCTGTGTAGATGAAGGAGAGAATAAGGTTGTAACATGACTTGTAGCTGACGATCTTGTATAAAGTACTTAAAAAGTAGTCTTACATTCATGTAGTTAGTGGTGGGACGATGTTTTTTAAGCGATCTATTTGGAGCAGGCTCCGGCGTTATCAAAATTGTCTTCCTTTGTTTTTTCAACCCGTCCTTATTATTTAAAATCATAGAATGATAAAAGAATAAGCAGCGTGTGGCGAGAGTGACACGCATCGTTATATACATAGCTTTTTTTCGTCTGCATGTTTTAGCCCGAGATTAAATAATACTACCAGAGCGTTTTTATCTCACCGAGACTGGAGTGTATTTTCCAATATGAACAGCAGAGCGATAGTAAAATACGTCTACTCTCTCTGAAGGTTTAAACCGAAGTGATTAGGTGTAGAAATGTTTATCTTGCAGGCGAGTCCATGTGTGACGGGTGAACAGGTAGTATTTGTCTGTATAGTGCAATGAAATCAAATGAGATATTGTACAACAGTTTAACCGATGGTTACAATAGACTCGTCGAGTGTGTATATATAGAGTGCGATTTTCTAATAATATTATCGCTACTGCAGTATTTCGCGTTACTATCGGTACCATGATTGAAATTTTATATCGACGTTTAAAATTGTAGTGGGAGTACATTTTATTATCGGGTTTGGTGGGATGTAAATCCATAGTGTTAAATGTACAACTATAACGGGTTGAAGCTTTGGTATCGCACATTTGTTACCGAATTGAGTACGGGGAGTCTGCGCTATCCACTGAGCTATGAGGTGATGATGAGGAGGTTTAGAACCCTCTACGGGGAAAAGAAGGTACAGTCTTTTTCAGACCTAGCCAAGACCCAAGAAAGAACTTTTTTCGAATTGTCAAAAAAACAAACAAAGTCAAGTCCTATATGTTTATTTAAAACTTTTTATTTTATAACTTTTTATTTTAGAACATTTTGTACAATATTCATTACAATGAAACTTTGAACTGTAAAACAAAATGAATGAAAAAACTTTTTTCTTCGGAATGTCATAGAACTTTGAACTGTAAAAAAGACAGAATGAATGAAAAAACTTTTTTTCACTTAGGCTGTTTTTCTTTTTTTCTTTGGAATGTCAGATTCACATTTACTCTTACGTTTTTTTCCCCTTTCATTGTTTTTTAATACCATATCTGGACACATTTCATTCCCGTGTTTTGTCGATTTGCAAAAGAAACAGTTGTTTTTGTTACTTTGTCGTTTTTTCTTCTTTTCGTTATTTTGACGTTTTTCCTCTGGTCTTTTTTCTATCAACACTAAATCTTTTGGTTCTTCCTTCCCGTTTGAACAATCCGACTCTGCAGAAAATTCGTTTTTTGTGCAATCTATGAGATTTTGTTTGTCCAGATTTTTCCGTAAAGTCTCTAATTTATCTGCTATTTTGCAGATCTCTGAATCCTTAATACCCGTGTTGTCAGTCTGCATGTCTATGGTCTGAGTTTCAACGGATGATGTATCCTGTGGTGAACTTTTTTTCCATTTATTTTCATCGCTGAATGATTTACAGAATGAATTTACTACCCCAACGTATTTCATATGTTTGAGCTTGACAGCTGTTGGTGAAATTTTGATGTCATGGCTGAGCGGATCCACATAGACAAAAACATTTTCTCCAGTCTGCTTTTCTTTTTCTGGACATTGGCTGGCCCAATGCCCTGTTTTGTTGCACGTAAAACAAATATTTGTTCTCACGCCATTCATCCCATAGCGTTTATCGATCGTTGTTTGATCCAAAACTCTGTAGCTGGTCATGCGGTAAACATCTTTTTCTGCTAAATGTTGTTGGGATAAAAATGATCCCACGTAGACGCCGTTATGTTTAACTTGATACTTTGACGGAATATTGCTGATCTCATAATCGTGGGTGTATGGATTAACATACAATGTCATCCTCTTTCTAAGTGGCGATGTATTTTGCAGTTTGAACTCGCTCATTTTTCTATCGACTGCTCTGTCTGAGGTTGGTCAGAGAAATAATGAGATTTTCACAGTCGATGTCTCTATTTATACACTACTGCAAGGAAAGAGTCTATAAATTGTTAGGTTTTTTCTTGCTTCCTTCATTTTGTCTTCTCAGCCAGAGCTGAAACGATGGCTAAAAGAAAAAGAATAGTAGATTATTCAGACAGTGAAAGTGACGATGAGTCATTTCCACCAAAAAAGAAAAAAACTGTACCGTTGAAAGAAGAAAGTGACAGTGAAAATGAGTCATTTTCACCAAAAAAGAAAAAATCTTTACCGTTGAAAGAAGAAAGTGACAGTGAAAGCGATGAAAAATCTTTGAAAGAAGAAAACAGCAGCTCTACTTTGGATATGAAAAGT
Source organism: Tridacna gigas (assembly GCA_945859785.2). Taxonomy (NCBI): domain Eukaryota; kingdom Metazoa; phylum Mollusca; class Bivalvia; order Cardiida; family Cardiidae; genus Tridacna; species Tridacna gigas. The sequence goes on along the minus strand of OX244030.2, from coordinate 39,796,093 downwards.
CTGTATGACTTAATAGAAAGGGGAAAAAAGAAGTCAAGAAAATTTAGAACAGAATCACATGTATTGTCAGTGAGTTTTAAGAAATTTGAAGAATTATCACCCCAGAGACTGCTTGGATTATTTGACGATGTTACCCATGAAATCATTCGAAAGTTAGATGCAAACCCGACAGATATGATTAGAATTACCATCGATCATCCTTCATTGGAGATGGGGATTCATATTCCCTTTTTAGCTACAGAACAGTTGCAAGGTGAAACTATATTGAATGAAATTGAACGAGTTTTACAGTCAAATACAGATTTTGTCTTGAACGACGGATTCATGACATTTGACATTACACATACAATACCGCCATGTGGTAGCGGAAAAGTGAAATATAATTCATCGGAATTGGATTCAAAGGTTTTTGCCAAGAAGAAACAATCGGTTATTCAAATTAACAATAGTGACCATCTATGTTTTGCAAGAGCCGTTGTTGTGGGAATTTGCTACCATGAACGTGAAAACAACGAAGTATGGAATCGGAGATGGAGTAATATTCGTCATTCAGACCACGCTCTTCAAAAGATTGAAGCCGAGAAATTGATGAATGAAGCTGGAGTTTTACCAAGACAGTCTGTAGGAATTGATGAATTCAAAAAAATTCAATTGTTTTTGTATGAAAAAGACTATGTCATTAAAGTTCACGACCAGCATTCCAAAACGAGGAGAATATTTGAACATCCAGAAGTGAAAGACAATAGTAAGATCATACATTTATACTTTCATCAAAACCATTATGACTATATCAAATCCATCAAAGGTTTTTTTTGTTGTTCATATTATTGCGAGTTCTGTGATGTGGGTTATAACGATCGGGAAAATCATGCTTGCTCAAAAATCTGCAAAGGTTGTTATCGTGCTGGAAAATGTCCATCAGAATCCAAAGAGTATGTCTGCTCCAAGTGTCATCGGCGATTTTTTAGTGCAGCATGCTTTGAAAATCACAGAAATGTTCAAGGTAAAGAAAAGAAATCCATTTGTGAATTAGTGAAACTCTGTTCAAAATGTGGTGCACAGTATCTTACCAGAAAGAGAAATCATATCTGCAAGGGAAAGAAAAAGTGTCATCTCTGTAAGAAGATAGTTGACTTTTCTCATCGCTGTTTTATTCAACCTTACCAAAGTAAGATGAAACACGACAGCGATGATGAGACGAGTTCTTCTCTAGTCAAAAAACCACAGTTCATTTTCTTTGATTTTGAATGCAAACAAGATACAGGCTTGCACATCCCAAATTATTGTATAGCACATAGAGCCTGTGATGGTTGTATCGATAAACCACTTGATTTTCATTGTTCTACATGCAGTGAATTTGAAGAGGGCAGGGAAGTTATTTTTCAAGGAGAAGAAACTTTGAGTCAATTTTGCAAGTGGCTCTTTTCAAAACATCACAAAGGAGTCACAGCTATGGCTCATAATCTCAAAGGGTATGACGGGCAGTTCATTCTTAACTATATTGTTAAAGTTGGGTTAAAACTTCCAAAATTGATCATGAATGGAAACAATATTATGAAGTTAGAATTGAATGGTGTGCGTCTGATCGACTCCTTTAATTTCATGAACTTTGGGTTGGCGAAATTTCCAGCCACATTTGGTCTTCAAGAAATGAAAAAAGGTTACTTTCCTCACTGGGCAAATACAGATGAATTTTGGAGTTATATTGGACCATACTTGGATATGTCTTATTACAAGCCCGACTCAATGTCTGAAGAGGGTAGGTCGAAATTCATAGTCTGGTATAATGACAAAGTTCAAAAGGGTGAGGAATTCAATTTTCAAAAAGAGATGGAATCGTACTGTAGGTCAGATGTCGATATCCTAAGACGGGGATGTGCTGAATTCAGAAAGCTGTTTATCGAACAGGGTGGTATTTGTCCATTTTTAGAGGCAATTACCATCGCCGATGCCTGTAACAAAGTCTGGCGAAGCAAATATTTGCCAGAAAATCAAATTGCTATCATTTCAAGTAAAGATTCGTCCAGACGTCGTTTTTCTATGAAAGCGATACGCTGGATTCAAAGCGTAGCTCAGGAAAAAGGTATTCATATTCGCCATGCAAAAAATGGCGGGGAAGTTCAAATCGGAAGATATACTGTAGATGGTTTTCACCGTCAATCAAACACTGTCTATGAGTTCCTTGGGGATTTGTATCATGGTTGTCCTGTATGTTATACAGATCGAAAACAGATCAACCCCATCAATGGGAGACCCATGGGTGAATTGTACGAACATACTTTTAAACGTATAGCGGATATCCAAGAAATGGGGTATAATGTAGTAACCATTTGGGAGCACGAATTCGATGCTAAGATGAAGGATAAAGAGTACAAAAAACTCATTGAAAAGTTATATCCACATTCGGATCCCATCGATCCGAGGGAGGGATTGTCTGGGGGAAGATGTAATGCCATAAAAATTAGCTACGATGTTGATGAAAAAAGCAAGAAGGAAATCAAGTACATTGATATCTGTTCTCTGTACCCTTATGTTTGTAAACATAAATCCTACCCTGTGGGTCAGCCAGAAATTTTGACTAGTGAGAATATTGAGATGAACAATATTCGTCAGTATGAGGGCTTAATCAAATGCAAAGTTTTACCTCCAACTGATTTGTTTCACCCCGTTCTTCCAGTTCACTGTAACAATAAAATGATGTTTCCACTCTGTATGAAATGTGCAGAAGAAAGTTCAAAATTTTGTAATCATGACAGAGAAGAGAGGGCTTTGGTTGGAACTTGGGTTAGCTTTGAATTATTCAAAGCTCTTGACTGTGGCTATCGGCTAATACAAGTGTATGAAATCTGGCATTTCAATTCTGTTTCGGACCAATTCTTTAAAGGCTATGTGGATAATTTCTTGAAAATTAAGCAAGAAGCCAGTGGTTACCCAAATTGGTGTCAATCAGACTCAGAAAAAGATCAATTCGTTTGTGAATATGAGAAGGCAGAAGGGGTTCGTCTTGATCCAAGTTGTATTCAAAAAAACCCTGGGAGAAGATCGTTTGCTAAGATTATGTTGAACTGTCTTTGGGGGAAATTAGCCCAGCGTGAAAAATTGACTCAGACGGAATACATCAGTGATCCGTCTAAATATTTTGAATTAGTCACCAATCCCAATTTCATTGTAAAGCATGTAGAAATCTTTGACGAGGACTGTCCATTCATCTTGGTTAACTATGAATCAAAATTGGAACATATTGATACCCACGCTACAGCCAACGTGGTAGTAGGGTCTTACGTAACAGCTTATGCAAGGTTGGAATTGTACGCCGTTCTTGAAAAGTTAAAAGATAGAGTTCTGTATTTCGATACAGATAGTTGTATGTACATTCATGATCCTGAATTATGGAACCCACCCATTATTAACAGTAGGTTAGGAAAATGGACTGATGAAGAGCCTGACTGTAAAATTACCCAATTCAGAGGACTTGGGCCTAAAAATTATGCTTATAAGATGAAAACAAAAGATGGAAAAGAGATAAGTAAATGTAAAGTGAAGGGAATTACTTTGGATTACAATACCAAGCAGGTGGTGAATTTCGATACCTATTCAAAATGTGCTTTGGATCGTACGATAGAAATCAAAATTCAGTATGATTGTAAAATTAAAAGACATAGAGATAGAACAGTGACCAGCGAAGCGCAGACAAAAACGTTTCGCTCTGTCTATACCAAAAGAGTTATTGTAAACGCTACTGACACTGTGCCCTATGGTTATAAAAGTCTGAGAAAATAAATTTCTATAGCGCATTGTTTTGTGGTAAACAGATAAAGTAAGACGGAAAAAATATTAGACGTTTGGTGAAAAATGGCAAGTGAAATGCTACCTTTACCGATAGAACTACGTGAAAAAGATTATAGAGATTTCAGCCATCAGCACACGCTCGATGAACAACTACAGTTTGATATTAAATTCGCCTGTGTGAAACTTTGGATAGATAAATTGCATAAGGGAGTTGCAAAAGGAGAGACATCCTGTAAAATGTATAGCATGCACGACTTTATTACAATGTTGGTGACTGAGTCAGATTTCGATCTTCCTCTCCAAGCTTATTTAGCAATTTGTCTGTTGAAAGACAACTATATTGCTAAACAAATGCGAACCACAAGTCGTTGGGTGTTCATCATCGTAGGAAAAACAGAAGAAAGTTTTCTGAACGTGCTGAAAATGAAATCCGTTCTGTTTGACTTTTACTTACGCTACAAAATCAAGAGATAATACAGAAACAGTGGAAACCATGGAAGGCTATATTCTATTCGATAGAGATGTCACAGAAAAAATCGTACTTTCAACTCTTTCGACAAAAGATCTTTCAAAACATGTTTTAAAACATGTTTTTCCATTTAGTGGAGTACGTGAATATAGTGGTTTGGACAGTGTATATCCATTGTTTTTAGGTCATGAACAATTGCATAAAGTTATTGTGGAACATGAAGACAAGTGGAAAAATCGAGGTCTCTGTGAATTCGCATTGTAAAGAATTATTGTAGATCAAAACTGTCTTGTAAAAACTTTGAATGAATCATGTATTTTGTAAATATGTTAGAATGTTTTAACGATTGTTAAAAAACTTTGAATGAATTATGTATTGTAAGAATTATTTCGTCAATGCTTTAAACGTTACTGTTTTTAATGTTTCAAACTTTTGAATAAAGAAAATGTCTTGTTAAAACTGCCTTGTAAAAATGTTAGAATGATTTAACAAGTGTTAAAAAATGTTATAGCGTTTTTAACGGTTGTTAAAACTTTCTAACATTGTCTTTGTAAATAGGTTAGAATGATTGAAACGTTCCTGTTTTTTTCATGATAATGTTATCATGTTTTAAGAAGTTGAATAAAGTTTAATTATAGTGTTAGAATGTTTACTTTAAAAAACGTTTGAATAAAGAAATAAATTAAAAAGGTCGTCTGTTTTGATTTCTTCCCAGAAAAACTTGACCGAAGAGAAAAAACTTTGAATAAACAAACGATTTTAAAAGATCGTTTGTTTTTGATTCCTTCCCAAAAGACTTGGGAAACAAAAGAACGTCTGTTTTTGATTCCTTCCCAAAAACTTGAATAAAGAAAAAAACTTTGAATAAACAAACGATTTTAAAAGATCGTTTGTTTTTGATTCCTTCCCAAAAAACTTGGTCGAAGTTAAAAAACTTGGAATAAAGAAATGATTTTAAAAAAGTCGCCTGTTTTTTGATTCCTTCCCAAAAACTTGAATAAAGAAAAAAACTTTGAATAAACAAACGATTTTAAAAGATCGTTTGTTTTTGATTCCTTCCCAAAAAAACTTGGACGAAGTTAAAAAACTTTGAATAAAGAAACGATTTTAAAAGGTCGTCTGTTTTGATTTCTTCCCAAAAGACTTGGCCGAAGAGAAAAAACTTTGAATAAACAAACGATTTTAAAAGATCGTTTGTTTTTGATTCCTTCCCAAAAGACTTGGGAAACAAAAGAACGTCTGTTTTTGATTCCTTCCCAAAAACTTGAATAAAGAAAAAAACTTTGAATAAACAAACGATTTTAAAAGATCGTTTGTTTTTGATTCCTTCCCAAAAAAACTTGGTCGAAGTTAAAAAACTTGGAATAAAGAAATGATTTTAAAAAAGTCGCCTGTTTTTTGATTCCTTCCCAAAAACTTGAATAAAGAAAAGCACGGCTTTGGACGAAGTTAAAAAACTTTGAATAAAGAAATGATTTTAAAAAACTTGGAAAAGAACAGAGGTGGGAAAAAATGTAGATAGAACATTACATTCTCCCAATCTTTGACCCAATAGAGAGAAAGAACACCTCTCCAAAAAACTAAATCCTACAGAGATGAACGATGATCGTTCAAGCCGAACAAAGACGGTTGAGAAAAGACTAAGTCAAACAGTGGCCTTCGGCTGAACCAAGCTGAGAAGGAATATAATCCATATCATGGGAAAAAAGACTAAGTCCAACGAAAGCAGAGAAAGCCTAAGCCGAACAAAGACGGAAAATAACCCATATCATGGAAAAAGACTAAGTCCAACAGTGGAACCGTTAAGGGTTAAGGGTTTTAGAAGAAATTTGTCCATTAGAAGAAAGTATAAGGGTTTTAGAACAAAACAAAAGGACTTTAGAAGGGTTAAGGGAAAGTTAAGGGTAAATGACGATTTTTCGACCCAATTTGCCCGAATCTCCCTACCCCTAGCCTTTTAGACGTTGTTTTATGCTTGTAACTTTTAAACATGCCTGCAATTCAAGAAATGAGCCAAAACTCAAGAAACCTGGCTTTTTTTATATCTTTTTTCACATCGAATGGACATAAAAAGATGTTACAATCGACATTTTCCATCATTCTCCGGAAAGAGTTCAAACAGAGCAGTTGATAGAAAATGAGCGAGTTCAAGCTAAAAAGTACAACACCAAAGAGAGTGTATCTGTATGTTAACCCATACACTCACGATTATGAGATCACCAATTTACCACCACGATATCAAGTCTACCATACTGGGAACTACGTGGGATCATTTCTATCCCACCAACATTTTGCAGAAAAAGGCGTCTATCGTATCACCAGAGTCCTGGATCAAGCGACATTCGACAGACGCCATAGAGGGGATGATACGACAACGAATATTTGCTTTACATACGACAGATCAGGACATTGGGCCAGCCAATGTCCAGAGAAAGAAAATCAGATGTGGAGATTCGTTTTTGTCTTCGTGAACACCCACACCCACGATGTTGAAATTCACCCAATAAAGGAAATGGATTGGGACTCTCAACATATGAAATACGTTGGGTCTCTATTATCCTATAAAGTAGACGAGAATAAACGAAAGACAAAACCGTCACAGACTGCAACTTTATCGAGTGGAAAGGGACAGAGTTCACAACAAAATCCCCAAAACAACAAACAGAGGATTCAGAAATCTTCAGCGAAAATCTCTTTAGAGATTGAAGAGAATCAAATCAACGATAAAACCAACGAACCATCGACTGAAAATCAGACCGAAAAGCAGATCGAGAGGGAGATTGAAAATATGGTGCTTGATAACACAGAAATCAGCGATACAGAAATCTGTAGAATTCAGATAGATTACCCTGTGAAGAAGAAAACCTCTTCAGAAAAGAAAATCAACAAGATTTCTTCAGAAAAGAAAATCAGAGAACAGAGCTCCCAGAAAGCTTCTTCAGCATCTGGAGAGGGGAAAGACAAGAAACTTTCTTCAGAAAAGAAATCTGGAGAACAGAAATCTGGAGAAGCCCAAAACAACGAACAGAGCTCGCAGAAATTTTCTTCAGGGTCTGAAGAAAAGAAAATCAGCGATAAATCTTCAGTGATTGGAAACAATCAAATCAACAAGATTTCTTCAAAAGTTGAAGAAAAGAAAATCAACAAGATTTCTTCAGAAAAGAAAATTCGACGAGAAGGAAAGAAGACCTGTTCAGATATCGAATTGAGACGTAAATGGAAATCCGATGTTGTGAAAAATAATGAAAAGAAACGTAAGAGTGATTGTGAACCTGACATTCCGAAGAAAAAAAGAAAATTGTGTCTGTAATTTTTAACAGAAAAAGAAAGAACTGATAAAAACTATTTTAAAAACAAATTTTTTAAAGAATGCATTGCCTCATCGTCACTTGCACTATCCGAATACAGGACTAACTAGGCTACTAACTAGGGTACTAGACTTTTAGATCTTGTTTTAGGGGTGTAGCTTTTAAAGATGACTGCAATTCATGCAATGCTCTCTTAGACATGGTTTTAGAAGCGTACTATCCGAATAAGGTACTATTCGAATACGTTGTTTTATGTCTGTAACTTTTAAACATGACTGGATGTAAGTCATAGACTGACCCGAATAATGATTATTGTACATAAATAAAAGTTTCATTGTAATAATTATTGTACAGAATGTTTTAACTTTATTCAACTTACAATTGTTTTTAAACAATACAGTTTTAACAATCGTTAAAAACACGATAACATTTTTTAACAATCGTTAAAACATTCTAACATTTTTACAAGACAATTTCTTACAAGGCAGTTTTAACAATCGTTTTAAAAAACACAATAACATTTTTTAACATTTGTTAAAACATTCTAATATATTTACAACAATTCATTCATTGTTTCTGACAGTTCAAAGTTTCATTGTAATGAATAAAAAGTTTGAGGATATATAAATAGACTGTAAGAAAACAATATCGTGTTACATTGAAGTGAACGATCAAAGTAAGACGTTCTTTAAAAATCAGATTTAAAATCAGATTTTAAAAAACAGTTTTTAAAAACAGCTCTAAAAGAGTGAAAAATCAAAAGTTATAAAATAAAAAGTGAAAAAAATCATGTCAGGTGAAATGTTATCTTTAGAACTAGGTGAAAAAGATGATAGAGAATTCAGCCATCAGCATACGCTCGATGAACGACTACAGTTTGATATTAAATTCGCCTGTGTGAAACTTTGGATAAACAAATTGCATAAGGGAGTTGCAAAAGGAGAAACATCCTGCAAACTGTATAGAATGCACAGCTTTATTGTAATGATGGGGATGATACAAATTTCGATCTTCCTCTCCAAGCTTATTTAGCAATTTGTCTGTTGAAAGACAACTATATTGCTAAACAAATGCGAACCACAAGTCGATGGGTATTCATCATCGTAGGAAGAACAGAAGAAAGTTTTCTGAACATCCTGAAAATGAAAGCCGTTCTGTTTGACTTTTACTTACGCTACAAAAAAGGATCTATTCAAGACTTTCGTCAATGCTTTAAACGTTACTGTTTTTAATGTTTCAAACTTTTGAATAAAGAAAATGTCTTGTTAAAACTGCCTTGTAAAAATGTTAGAATGATTTAACAAGTGTTAAAAAATGTTATCGTGTTTTTAACGGTTGTTAAAACTTTCTAACATTGTCTTTGTAAATAGGTTAGAATGATTGAAACGTTCCTGTTTTTTCATGATAATGTTATCATGTTTTAAGAAGTTGAATAAAGTTTAATTATAGTGTTAGAATGTTTACTTTAAAAAACGTTTGAATAAAGAAATAAATTAAAAAGGTCGTCTGTTTTGATTTCTTCCCAGAAAAACTTGACCGAAGAGAAAAAACTTTGAATAAACAAACGATTTTAAAAGATCGTTTGTTTTTGATTCCTTCCCAAAAGACTTGGGAAACAAAAGAACGTCTGTTTTTGATTCCTTCCCAAAAACTTGAATAAAGAAAAAAACTTTGAATAAACAAACGATTTTAAAAGATCGTTTGTTTTTGATTCCTTCCCAAAAAAACTTGGTCGAAGTTAAAAAACTTGGAATAAAGAAATGATTTTAAAAAAGTCGCCTGTTTTTTTGATTCCTTCCCAAAAACTTGAATAAAGAAAAAAACTTTGAATAAACAAACGATTTTAAAAGATCGTTTGTTTTTGATTCCTTCCCAAAAAAACTTGGTCGAAGTTAAAAAACTTGGAATAAAGAAATGATTTTAAAAAAGTCGTCTGTTTTTGATTCCTTCCCAAAAACTTGAATAAAGAAAAAAACTTTGAATAAACAAACGATTTTAAAAGATCGTTTGTTTTTGATTCCTTCCCAAAAAAACTTGGTCGAAGTTAAAAAACTTGGAATAAACAAACGATTTTAAAAAGTCGTCTGTTTTTGATTCCTTCCCAAAAACTTGGAAAAGAACAGAGATGGAAAAAATGTACTATATGACCTCACATTCTATGTGAGGTCATATAGTACATTATGTTCTATCTACAATACCTACAGAAAAAGTCTATATCCCAAGACAAGTCCCTTCGACCAAAAAACTATAAATTGCTGGCGAACTTTCTCACTAGAATCATTCGGCTTTCGATTCTCGAATAGTACGAATAAAAATTTTGAATAAAACTGTTAACTAGAAAAAAGTTTTTGTTAACTAGTGTGAATAAAACAAACTGTTAACAGAAAATGGAATCCAACTTAGACCAAAGTAATCATGGAAGAATGGCCTCCAAATTAGACCAGACAAATCACGGAAGAATGGATCCCATGGAATCCAACTTAGACGACGATTCCTTATCGCAAGAAAAAACCCGACCTAAACATTTTCTCACCACAACCTGAAAACAGCAGAGATATTCTATCGATAGCTATGAATTCAACATTCATCGACCCGATGATACCACCAGCTAACAAATTTGAAGAAGAAATAACTCAAATGATTTCAAACCAAAATTCTGTAATAACTCAGATTTTAGACGAAGTGAAGATGTTGAATAGAAACATTGAGACATTATGCCAACAAAATCAACAAAATCGACAGAACTACCAGAGTCAACAAGATTCGTCTGCAAGACAAGATTCAGCTATAACGATTTCAACCCAGATTAACTTTGATAAAACCAGTTTTCAAAAGCTAACAGCTTCTACCGTCACGCCTGTAGAACATCAAACAACTCACCAGTCAACTCAGCAGTCAACTTATCAGCCAACTCATCAGTCAACTCAGACAGAAGAACCCGAGCCAAAAAGAAGAGGAAGAAAACGAAAATCAGAGACAGTAGAGAAAGATGATAACCAACTTCACAAAAAACAACGATTCGATCCCTACTCTGTAATACCACCACGAGTAGAAACAAAAACGGGGTTGGGAAAATATGGAAAAAACATTGACAACTTCAAAGAGTTCAACTTTCCGATGATCTCGAAAGAACAAGGAGAAAACCTGACATCAGAAGAAAAGTTATTATCAGAAGAAAAGCTATAGTCAGAAGAACGATTGTCGTCAGAGGAAAGATCTCAATAGAGAAGAAATCTTTGAAAGAGCGACACCAAAAATCGTCTCAATAGAGGAGAAACAGTCCTTTTCAGGACTAACCAAAACCCTAGAAAATCTATCTTCAACATTTGTGAATAAGTAAGACACCTAACCTCAAAGCGTATAAAAAGACGATGCTATTTCCAGGACATTAATCATTCGGATTCCCGAATAGACGACAGCTAAAAGAAATGGTGATGGACTATAGTATACAATTTCTACTTCTCTCGATGACAAAATGGTATCTAACAACCTTTCTACTGGCCATGATGCATGACTCCACTTTGCCTATACATAAAATAAACAAAATAAGAAAGTTGATAGCAGATCGAAGAAGAGTAGTGAAGTGTCCTATCTGTCAGGTGAATTTTGGATCCTATCATTAGACGAGGAGAAGAAAGACCACAGCAAGAAAGAATCAAAGGAAAGCTGATGATAAAAGCAGACTCTCAATAGAGGAGAAAAAAACCACAGAAACCAAAAAATCGAAACAGTCCTTTTCAGGACTAACCAAGACCTAGAAAAGTCTATCTTACTCAAATTGTCAATTTCGCAGATGTATTCTACTCTTACAGAGAGAGAAAAAATGCAAAGAAAAAACTTTTTTTAGTGATAGAAAAATTTTCGAATAAAAATTTTACAATTTAAAAAGTTTTGCAGAGAGAGAAAAACTTTTCGATTAAAACTAGGGATGAATAAGTCTAAGATCGGGTAAGACTAAGATCGGATAAGTCTAGATGATCCAATTCCTGGAAATGGTGGGAAAAACCCAGTAAACATGATTCCGTTACATACCGTTACATTTTCGGAAAATGACGTCATGTTTGATTTCCGGGGAAAGTCACGTAGTGTACAAAGGGAGGTAAATCTTGTCTGACTAATGCAATCATAATACGGTATATAACTCATATAACCCATATCGTGGAGAAAAGACTAAGTCCGACAGGCTGCTTTGGCTGAACCAAACTGAGAAGGAATATAATCCATTTCATGAAAAAATGGGTAAGTCCTACGATAGTAGAAAAAACCCTAAGTCGAACAAGGTCTTTGCCTGAGTCAGTGTGAGATGGTATATAACCCATATCGTGGAAAAAAGCCTAAGTCCAACGAAAGCAGAGAAAGTCTAAGCCGAACAAAGACGGAAAAATAACCCATATCATGGAGAAAGACTAAGTCCAACGCTGGTAGAGCATTGGTTAAGTCCTACAGAGATGAACAATGATCGATCAAACCCCACAGAGGGGTCACCGGACCATTTTGTCCCTAGTTCCCTCTCCCTGGGAGAGTGAACTAGGGACAAATCCAGGGCTAACCATTTACCATGAAAGATCTATCTTTCAAAATTGTCAATGTCTTCTGATCCATTGAAATCAACCGGAATTGTCCCCAGAGTACCTACCCTGAGGGTAGGTAGTCTGGGGATAAATCTCTTTAATTTTAAAACAGCGCTTTTCAGGGCTAACCAGTCCCCAGAGTACCTACCCTGAGGGTAGGTACTCTGGGGACAAATCTCCCTCAAGATAGCTAGACTAGGAAGGATACATTCTCTTTAATTTTAAAACAACCCTTTTCAGGGCTAAACCATCTACCATGAAAGATCTATCTTTCAAATTGTCACCCGAAAATTTTCCAAATAACCGGAATCTGACCCAGAGTACCTACCCTCGGGTAGGTACTCTGGGTCAAATCCTCTTTCTGACCCGGAGTACCTACCCCGGGTAGGTACTCTGGGCCAGAAATCCTCCTGAACCAACTGTCGGAACTACTTTTGTCCGACCGGAATCTGGCCCAGAGTACCTACCCCGGGTAGGTACTCTGGGCCAGAAATCCTCCTGAACCAACTGCCGGAACTACTTTTGTCCGAGGTCTATGAGGGTAGGTACTCTGGGGACAAATCTCCTGCCGGAACTACTTTTATTCAAGTAGGGACTATTTTTTATTGTATTCCTACGTCGCGGAAGCCGAATTACCGCCAAAACTGCGGTGATGCGGCTTTTTTCTGGGATTTTGTCCCCAGAGTGCCATCCTGGATGGCACTCTGGGGACAAAATGACTGGAATCTGGCCCGGAGTGCCACCCAGGATGGCACTCCGGGCCAGAAAATTTCCCTCAGGGTGGCTAGACTGGGCCAGCTGGCCCAGGCTAGCCCCCTTTACTACTCAGGTCAGCCTGCGCGGGCTGCGCAGGCTGACCTGGGTCGATACTTTTCGCAGACGCATTAAGTCCTCTTTTCAAAGAGCATGGCTCTTTTTTAGAGGTATGCATTCCCCGACGATTATTTACATTAAGGTGGGTGCACAGTATTAAAAATTGAGTTCAAATTTATGCAGTTATTTAAAAATGATAAAAAGCCGTTCATAACCGATTTAAGTGTAAAACAAATTTTCATGCACTTACGACGTGTATGCACTGAGCAATAACAGTAAGTTGTCAACTCAAGTATACAACAATATGGTAATATTAATCTGTATACAAAATTTCAGTTAAAGAGCCAAAATCTCTCTCTCTCTCTCTCTCTCTCTCTCTCTCTCTCTCTCTAGTGCCTGCCAGGCTGAATTCGAACTTACCACCCCTTGGTTCACGCCATAATCCAAGCAATAGGGGCTCAAAGGCAATTTTTTTTTTTTTCAAATTGGAATTCTGAAATCATTTTTCGCCTTTTTTTTTTATAAAACTCTGCCCAGTTTTTAACACCCCTTAGAATGAAAACACTTGAAAACATTGTGGAAATGGGAGAAAATGCTGGTAACCAGCGTTTTCTCCGTTTCCACAATGTTTTCTACCATTTCTGTCTGTAGATGCTTTCAGTGACAGTGGGACAGTCTAATATTCCGTCGTCTAGTTAGGTGTTAAACAACTAGGAATAGTAATTACTTAATTTGTAGTTTCTAAGTGCCTATATTTTACTTAATTTGACTTGATGTTTGTAACTTTGATTCTTTTTTAAAACTATTTGAGCCATGCCCTGTTAAAAGAGGGCTTAATGCATTTGCAAAAAGAAAGCTAACCTGGGCGAAACTCTTTGTTATTGGTAAATTTTCTGCACATCAATGGACCAATGTACCACATGATTCAGTAGGTCGTTTTACAAAACGGATTTTAGGGATGTATAATACTGTGATGACTTGCTTGGTATCATACATCACGGAGATATGTTAAGCCCCCTTTTATCAGAGCATAGCTCACTTTAAGTTAAACCGGTTTCGTACTGATTTTATATTTTCAAAAGCCATTTTATTAGATGATAATAATAATTAGGTATAATGTGTGCTTGCACTTCCACAATATTTCTGATTTCATAAATCCTGAACTTTGTTTGAAAACCTTTCCCTGTGAAATATTATATGTTGTAAATGAACGCACATTATTTCTGATTAAACTGATAAGCGTGACTTCAAAAGTTTGGGGGAGGGGGCAGAGGAAAAAAAAAACCCCAACAAACTTTTCAAATGCTGACTTTCCTAACTTTTATTGGTACATGTATGTGTTTGAATTTGCTTGAAAAGAAAACAGAATCTAAAGTAATTATCGCTCATAAAACAATTGATCTGTCATATTGTTTACTTTCCTAATTGTTACATATTTTATTTTGTTTACAATTTTTGTTTAATTCCACTTTTAAACTGATGCTATTTGACTGTAGTTTTTTATCACAACTGTCCCCCCAGTAGATCCCCCTAATGATTGATTGATTGATTGATTGTATGGTGTTTAACGCCGTTTTCAAGATTATTTCAGTTATATCGCGGCGGCCAGTGCACCTATCAATGCTTTCCTGGAGTTTCTTTTACCAGTACTCCGCACAATATTCTTTCCAAGCTTTCCCACATAACCATCGTCGAAACAATGGTCAGAGGTGAGGGAGGAATGAATCCTGTCGCGATGACTATCATCTATCCTCGGAAAGAAATTGGCTAAGCCGGGGATCGAACCAGCGACCTCCTGTTCTCAAGTCCTGTGCGCTACCGACTGAGCTACCGGGGCCTGGCAGATCCCCCTAATCCACCATTCACTCCTTCAGTTGTTTTATAGGGGTAGGTGTTCGGGGAATAAACCGGTAAATTGTCTTCTGCCAATACCTTCAACATGGAACATTCTAAAGTTTGTCATCTGGTCTTGAGTTAAACCGAGCCCATAAAATCTATTTTAGGTCTCAGGCCAAAGCCGGATTTAACACAAATATGGAAGGTATATACTTTCATTGAAAAATAAATACTATTGATCAAAGTAGTTCACCCTTTACTCGAGTAATAAATGTGAAGACCAAATTGACCCTTTCGGCGCCATAGGCGAAAGCAGGGGCTTTTTCGGACGGTGTAGATCCAAGACCAGACTGCACAAAACGTGCAGTCTGATCTTGAATCTATACCGTCCGTTCGTTAAGTAAAGCCTAAGATATAAATGTTTCTTAGTTTCAGTTGACTGTAGTTTCGGCCATCGAAAGAGATCGCGTTCATATATTTCCCGCTGAAAGAGGTTAACACCTATCAATTTATCACCTGCGACCAACTTTTATCCTTTTCTTACAACAAGCCACTTTTGAAGACATTACGAGAAAGGGAGAAATTCCTCGTAACCTATTCCATATATTTTTGCCACAAATATTTCAACGTGGCATTTCATGTATCTAATCAATGTTCAGATTGATAACCCATATTGCACAGGATTGTCTTCATGATTTGATGTAATATTTTTTAGGAGAGGGGAGTAGGAATTATATGTAAATGGATGCATGCAAATATCTATCAGACTATGTTGATATTTTTCCTTTGAAAATTATGTATCAGAAATTGAAAATGCTGCACAATAGTTAGCCTTAAAAAGGCATAGCAGTTCAACCCACCGTGCTAGGGTTTTTTTTTTTTGCAATTGCAATACACGTATACAGATTCCGGTACTTAAAATCTATGCGCCGGTACGGGCCCGCTTACGTCGACACCAACAAAAGGAACTCGCAAGGTGGTATGCAATAATCCTCTTGAAAAACATACTTGTAAGTCTTTTCAAACTGTGTGTAATCCTACTTCTTTGCACAGAGAACGGTACACGTTTCACATTATGTCCTGCAGATAGCTTTGCTTTCGTCTTGCAGCAAACTACGTTTTGATTGAATAGATTGAACGGTATTTTACGCCGAATGCAACTTTATTTCAGACATGCCATGGCTCTGAAGTGTTTTGCCCAAGGCCACTCCCACGAAAGACCCAGTGCTTCCAGTGTGGCTCAAACCTGGGTCCTCAAGGTTACGAGTCCTACACTTTACCACTGAGCCACACAGGACCCAACTACCGTTTGAAAACATTGTAGGGAAGAGAGAAATTGCTCGAAATGTTTGACTCCTCTGCAACCAATTAGCATCTCGTGTCTTCCAAAGAAACCGCCGCGGGGTTGAGAGGAATATTTTGACACAGGTGTCACTGAAAACTGTGTGGTTATAGGAGCAGCTCTTTGTTGCAAACACAAGCCACTGCTCTTTTTTCAACAATGTTTTCCAAAACCACTCAAAAATAACTATTACTCATCCCACACAAATATCTTCTTCTTTAAGTCATTTATACGAGTGAATGGTATTTCCAACATTAAAGAAAACTCCTATGGCAATGGGCTAATTACATTCAAAATAACTTTGGATTATAAAAGAACCATCATGGCCACATTGTAGCTCCTCTTTCACATTTAAAGTGCTCAATTTTATAGAATTAATTTTACCCCCGCCGTCTCAAAGAAAAGGAGGGCTTCGTTTCAATATTTTGACACAAAAAGGACGACTTCGGCTGAAACTTGAGACCTGACACCTAGAGTCGGGGAGCGGCGTTCACTCTTTCCCAAACGATAATACGTGTATTTTAGACTTGTTCGAACTGAAAGCAATGGCAGACGAAAATTGAAATGTAATTCAAAACATGAAACTTGTCTTTCAGAATGATAGAAAACATTGATGGAAAAGGAGAAAATGCTGAATACTAACAGGTTCTCGATTACCCACAATGCTTTAAGAATTTTTCTACCTATGAGTCGTTATGATAATAATAGCTCAGGTTTGTTTGGTAAAGAGTTTACAGTATTTTGGCATCGTTTAGACGTGGACCCTAGAACGCGGGTTTTTACAGCTCCCATCGCAATAAATTCGGTTTGCATAATTATGTACATTCAAAATGTCTGCAGAATTACATGGATGTTATAGACTGTGGCCGAATTGCAAAGATGCTTGAGTTATAACAAGTAAAATGTACTACAATATTTGTCTGCTTCATAAAGCCAGCACACATCTCTTTTCTCTCTCTCTCTCTCTCTTTCTCTCTCTCTCTTAGTCTTTCAGTGTGTCATGGCCTTCTTACTACCGGTCTATAAGCATGTCACCTACACTCTATATGCCAGTGGACACTGGTAATGTATCGTTGGCATGTCACCTTTACCTTTCATGTAACAGTTTTAATTCAGGGAACACTGGCAAGGTATCATTGGCATGTCATCTTTTCCCTCTCAGTTCCTGTTTTATTTTATAAAATACAATGTGAAAGGCCAGGGGCAAACCATCTTTTCCTTGCCCACAACCTGTTTAAAATTTCGGAAGATACGAATACAGTGATGATAGGTTTTAAACCATTTCCAAACAATCCCGAGATTTAAAGGTAGGTTGTCTTGTCTGCCGTCGATCTTGATCAATGCAGTTCGCTCAAGCTCATATTTTCACCTGTGGAGCTTTGGAGCTCTTTTGTTCTAGACCAGTCAAAATTGCAATATATCTTGTCGGTCAAAGGACTGAAATGGTCTTCAATTAGCACGCTAAGGGTACGCATAATTGGTGATCTAAAATATGTATTAACTCTTTACGACACAATCCCTAGATTAACAACCCTGAGGAAATAGCCTTTTGAAAACTTGTGGGAAAAGGAGAAATGCTGGTAACCAGCATTTTCTCCTTTTCCCACAAGGTTTTCTTCACTTTCACAAACAATTACCATCATTTATGCTAAATTTAATATGTTGTCTGCAAATGCTTTCAATTTGGACAAGTTTAAAATGTTACTGTTTGGTAAAGAGTTAAAAAGGCAAAATTACATGAAATGCACATAAAGGAATTTTAACTTCGCGAATAAATTACGCAGCGGGCAATTCCCCCACTTTTTAAAGAAAGAAGTAAATGTGTTACCTTTCCAACGGTATTATAAACATACGCTTCAGCTGATACTACACGCAAAGTGTTACAATTTCAAGACCTCTTTGGGAACAACATTTAACATAATATTGCAGACCGTTAATCTAAGATCAGACTTGTCTTTCTGTGCCTTCTGATCTTAATCCACAGCGTGCACAAAAGCATGTTATAGCTGTGCTCAAATTCCAAAGGGTTAATGCTAATAAAATAAGCAATAATGCAGGTGTGAACTACAACAACGACAATCTAGGTCGAACCATTGTAAAGAAAGGGATTATATTTCGATGAACCAAATCTACATTTTGAAATATTTAATCCACTGCACAACAAATATGACTGTACAATCCTGGTGTAACACATCAACGGACAACATCGAGGGAAAAGGGGCCAGTAGTTCCTCTTCTCGGTAAAGAAATGTCTATTTCCTTGCATATATTGCATTTCTGGATATTTGAACTACGTGTCACATGTTCAAGTCAATGGTATACCTAAAATAGCATGCATGAGTATTGGGTCAAATATCCGGTGTTAGAGCAACAAATTTTGCACCTTTATTCTTTTAATCTCCTGGTTTTTTTTTTAAACAAAATAGCATGTTGTATTCCAATGTGATTGACTCTTTAGCACACGACAATATTTTAGACTGGTCCAAATTGAAAGCATGTGCAGACGACAAATTAAATGTGGCTCAAATATTTTGATCTGCTCTGAAAGGTTAGAAAACATTGCGGGAAAAGGAGAAAATGCTGGTTACCAGCATTTTCTCCTTTTCCCACAATATTTTTAAAAGTCTTATTTCCCAGGGTTGTTAAAACACGGGGTTTTGAGGTAATGGGTTAAATAGCAGATGCACTAATGGGCAATAAAACGAGGGGAAGGATCAGAGATCCTCTTATTAGAATTTAGAGACATGATACCCTTCCCCTAATTTTTAAAGCAGTTAAGAATCTATAGTCCATTTACTTACAACTTTCTGCTGATGACCGCTTCGTCTTGTAGAAGACAGACATTAAAGTATTTTCTGGTTTTTTTTTGTCACGAATATTTTCACACTTTCCCGATATTCAAGGGGTCCTGCGTGGCTCAACGGTAAAGTGTAAGACTCGTAACCTGGGGCCCCAGGTTTGAACTTCAATGGATCCCCTGGGTTTTTCGTGGGAGTGTCCTTAGGCAAGACAATTCAGAGCCCTAGCCTAGTACTGGTGAAAACCAGAAAATACATAAATATGTGAGTTGTCGCCGTGATATGACTGAAATATTGTTGAAAGCGGCGTAAAACACCATTCAATCCTTATATTTTTATGGTTATCCATCTTCCACAAGGATATTTCCAAAATCTGCCGCATAATCTGTTGAAGGTAGGAACGAGATATGTAATAATGACTATTGTTACAAGATAACAGGTTACCAAGCAGAAATTTGTCAGATATACCAAAAGTGAAGAAAAAAAAAAAAACTTGAAATGGGACGAAACAAAAAAAGAAAGAAAAAGTAGCTGGTGATGAAAACATTGTGGTAAAAGCACTAAGTATTCAGTCCAAGTAAACTGTCCCCTTTACCATTATGTTTCCAGAGGTCATATACTGCTTAGAATATGCATCTGTTTTGAACTATAACCAATATCGTTCAACGTAGAGTTAGAAATCTCCCAAAATCATAATTTACGAAGCGATGGAGGCACTTCTCCCTCCGTTATCTTCTATTTTCGAACGAATATTTAATGTATTATGTCACGGTAATACGAGAATGATTTTCAAATTAAAAAAAAAAACATTGGATAGAAATTGATGAAATGAAGTAAAGAAATGTCCACCCAAGAGAAAATATTATCCATTTGTACGGTGCATGTCTCGACTACGATAACGACAAAAATCCCTTTTCTGTGTGCATAATACTTCTATGTTAATAAGATACAAAATAAAGGAGTTTAACAAAAAAAAAGAAAAAACATTTTTCAAAAAAAACAAAAATCCAAAGTTTAGTCGATATTGTATTTTAACTCATTGGAAACTACGTCCATCTGTAGGGATAAATTAATCTCTCACTGAAAAAAGCAATACAGACCAAACATTTTAAAGTCAAAAGTTTTTCCACTTCGTAATTTTGAACAATGTGTTTTGCACTAGTGCACCTAAGCCTACGATTCGGTCTACAATATCAAAAGCCGGGCGTATTTACAACTCGCCGTGCTAGAGTAGTCACCAAACAAAACATACATGACATAATACATACAGCCGTCACAAAAACCTACATGTTGAGGTTCGTCGATCATTTGTGCCAAAGGCATGTCATTCATAATCGGTTTTCCCATAGTTAACTTACTGGAATTCCCCCTAGAACCAAAATAGATCGTTTCCAGCTGACCAGCCAAGTGGTACCGTCCCTGCTTGGTTAACCAAGGTCTGCACTTAACACGAAATCAGAAAACGATATATTGCCGCGTTCTGGTGTACCATTGTTTGCTGTGCGTACAAATATACAACACATTGTCAGTTGGAAAAAGGAACTGTAACATATATCGACAGTTTTTGAAGTACCTACGTTTCACAGTCTTCTTCGGTTTCACAAAGTGTTCTTTTCACAATTTCAAAGACTTTTCATGAAGAATGCTTCAGTAAACACGACAAAATTAAATACCGTTGTTGCTATTTCAAATAAAACTGCTCATTCAATTTTGCAATCATGGCCTAGGTCTTTCATTTTGTTTTAGATATTTAGATATGCGACTTATATTAACCCTTAGAGCATCTTTCACGCCTATAGTTGCATTTGCGGCTAGTGTAGATCAAAATCAGGCTGCACAAAATGTGCAGCCTGATCTTTGATCTACACTGTCCGCTTTGCTGAAACACTATAGACAAAAGCGACCATGAAATTGCAATTATTTGGGTCCTATTTTTAGTTTGAAATGTCTGATTGGTTTATTCGGCGCTCTAAGGGTTAAGGATCCAATTACATTATGCGCATGTGAAAACACCGTGACAATAGTAAAAAAAATGCTCCTAACGGTGTCAGGGTGTTTTGAAAAAGTCACATGCTACAAAGAGACAACAGAGTTGTCTGATGGTAGCATTACATACTCAAGGTGCCATGCCATCGGTTCGCCAAGCCGTTGTTCTACCATGAAAACTTAACTCAGGGAGAGGGGTTGTCTTACATTTGACCAGCACTTCTTAAATCCTGGAGTGCAACTTAAGTTTATTCTACGAACGTTGTTGGTCACGACCAGAATATACAGAATGGAGTCAAATCTTGAAATCTGTACTGATCGATATTTTGTCCGATTTTCTGTCAAAGATAGCACTCGACCTACAATATCTGAGAGGTTTACTTTTCATTGACTGGAAATGTCGGTTTCATTCGGTCCTTTTACCTGCGCCCCCCCCCCCCCCCCCCCCCCCCAGGCAATCCAGTCCATTTAGGAGTATCCAACTACAAAACTTGCGTAACCAAAATTGAGCTCTTGGCTATGAATTAGTGAAACTACTTATTTTTATCGGGTATTCGCCCAGCTGTCCTCAATCTCCAGTTTTTTAGTATCATGCATCACGGGTATGCATTGAAACCTCTTTTGCCAGAGCATGGCTCAAATACTTATATAAGCCACGGTACGTTCACCCTTGTAGCGTTATACAGAACAGAACAGATATTTTATAGCGTATGGCCATCATTTCACTTATTAAACGATGACAGTTCGTACATTAACTCTTCCAGCCAGTGCTGACCAGTCATCATTATTACCCTGAGACTGGTGGGTCAGTCGAAATGCCTTCAGCTCTATCTAAATACCAAGGAGGGAGAAAGTTATTACAAGGTTCTTTCACGATGCATAGTATGTTTCAAGTTTCATGTTTCAAGTTTTATTTCATTTTTCCAGAAGGTCATAGACCCACGTGGTACACAAGTACAGTTGATGCAACAGTGAACATAGTTTTTCATGAATGCGTGATAATATAAAATTGACTAGACAAGTTAAACCCAGATGTAAACAATATTACAACTAAACCTGACATTTACCGAAAGAAAAACGAATGTGTGTATCATTCTTAAAAATTTAATGTGAAGTGTATGTATGCATTAGATTCGATTGACGAGTATGTCCATTATTCGATACTACAGCATGCAGGTTACAATTATTGCTCTATATCCACGGCACTAGCTTTGACAGTGTTACTTAGTATTCAGCAAATTTTGGAGAAGTGTTTTTTTTTTCTCAATGTTTACTTTAAGCTTGACCCCAACTGGTCCCTCTTGTTAGAAACGAAAATACAAGAGTAGACAAACGAGGTAAGCCTAAGTCTTTCAAAGCAATATATCGTCGGTTTTACTTCCAAAACACCGCAACAACAGTTTGAAACAACCTGAGTTTCAGACATGGTAACATTAGCAACAAAATACATCCATCGGTAATAAAAACTTATTCTTAAGACAGTTTTCAATTCCGTTTTATCTCCAAAACAACCCAACCACATTCTGAAAGAAGTTATAGTTACGATGTTTCGGAGGCACGTTACTCTGAGTTTCAGACATACTTGAAACAAGCTACATGCAGTTACGATATTTCAGAAGCAAACAGACGACACGTTACTCCGAGTTTCTGACATTAGCAAAAAAATATATAGATCTATCAGTAATAAAAACTTATTCTTAAAGCAGTGGAAATTTTTCAATTTCGGTTTGAACCTACAACATGCCCCTTTCGGTGTCGTGGGCTGAAACCTGTGAACATCTCGGAGATTAGTGGGCTTAACAGAGGCTTCAATGTTGTTGGTTACAGGACAACATGCGGGAAACTGATTTTTCAACAAAGGACTTCAAAAGTCTAATTATAATAAACATTATAAAAATTTTGCCATGAAATATTACCCTGTACGAGCTCATAATAAAAAGACCTATTTTCTCCAAAACAGTTGGACTTCATGAAAAAAAATAAAATCACGTCTTTTTGATAGAGTTTACGACGTAAAACGGACGTTGATAGCAATTTGTCATTTAAATTTGCGGTAAACTCATTGTATTTCGAGTTTTATGGAAATCAGCCTTTTAAACGATGACTTTTATACCAGGCTGTATGTTATCTTTTGGGCGAACGGCTTGACGGGTCGATTTATTTTGTAAGCACATTAGCATTTAGTGCTTTTTCAAGCACGCCTAGCTTGTTAAGTGATAAGTAATATTGGAAATTTTTTACAACAACAAAAACAAACTTTATTTACAGGTACAACACGAGGAGGTACAAAGGTACAACATAAGGAAATTGAAATGAATAGTAATGTCCAAGACTTTTATTCTCCCGTAAGTTCCGATCCCCCTTTTGATCCAAGTATATCGAGAATAACCTTCTGACTGGCTGAGACGTTCCGATGTGTGTTGCCTAAAAAACTTCACTAGTCCCTTACAAACCGAATAAAACTATCACACATTTTCATCCGAGAAATACGACCCAAACAATTGCAATGTCGGAGTTGCTTTTGTCTACAGTGTTTTAGCAAAGCGGACAGTGTAGATCAAAGATCAGATTACACGTCTCAAACAAAAAAGTCTGTTAATAGGAATACCTCTGGTTTTTTTTTTTGAATTCTAACGACCCTGACAGGGAAGACGACTTCTAAAATATCGTGAGAAAATTTGAACACTATTTCATTCAGTAAAAAGCATTTACATGTAGTTTGGTATCAAACTTTATCTTTTTTCTTTATTATCCGTGTTTTTGAAGGGAACGTTTTCAAATTCGTCAGCTGCAAAATTGTTCCAGGGTCTAATGCGCCCGCCCGGGTAGCTCAGTGCTTAGCGTATCTGACTCGTGACATGGTGGTTGCGAGTTCGATATCCGGTTGAGGCAAACTTTATTTCCGGCCATTTTTCGCCTCTCACCTCTGATCCATATGGGAAAAGTAGTCAGTGTTTTGGAAAGAAAGTTGTGTCTGCACTGGTGTGAGAAAGCCATGAAACACATGAGTAGGTGCACTGACCGCCGTAATATGACCTAAGCTGTTAAAACGGCGTCAAAAACAATCAATCAATCAATCAATCAATCAATCAAACTCTGTCTTTTTTCTTTATTATCCATATTTTGGAGGGAACGTTTTCAAAGTCGTCTGGTTCAAATTTGTTTCAGGGTCTAATGAGCCAATCACACAATTTTATTGTGATAATCAGTCACAATATTAACTCTTTACTAGACGAAAAACTTTTAAGACTTACCCACATGACGAGAGACGACAAATAAAATGTGGCCAAAAAACTACAAGTCATCTTTCGAAGGATAGAAAACATTGTGGGAAAGGGAGAGAATGCTGGTCACCAGCATTTTCTCCCTTTTCCCGAAATGTTTTCGAAAGCTTTCTTCCTCGAGGTCGTTAACCCTTATCCTGCTAAATAAGAGAAATGAAACTTCCCAGCGGATAGTAAAAACCAAGATTTTTCTACTTCAAGGTGGTTTTTTTTTTTTTTTTGGGGGGGGGGGGAAAGAGAGAAACAGATATCTCCATATCGGGCAGTGTAGATCAAAGATCAGACTGCACTTTCTGTGCAGTCTGATCTTGATCTACACTGTCTGCGAAAGGTCCCTAAGTCACGCGTAGCAGCATAAGGGTTTAAACTCAACACTGTTGGGTAAAGGGTTACAGACAGTAGGTATAGGTCACAATCAGTTATCCCAGCAATTATGTTAACCCTTAACCTTTCAGTACCAAATGTAATAGCGCAATGCTCAGGGAAAAGGGGGTTTGATGCATCTTCATACCGTATTGTACCGAGCAAGTACCAATCAAGGCGTAGCATTAGATGGATCCATTTGGTTTAACCCTTTCCCAAACAA
This sequence comes from Tridacna gigas, assembly GCA_945859785.2. NCBI lineage: Eukaryota > Metazoa > Mollusca > Bivalvia > Cardiida > Cardiidae > Tridacna > Tridacna gigas. The sequence continues at coordinate 39,771,311 of OX244030.2, read as the reverse complement.
GCCCTGGTTTTCACGTGTCTGCAGTACAAGTCTTTTGAAAACACTGTGGGAAAAGGAGAAATTGCTCGTAACGAGCAATTTCTCCTTTTCCCACAGTGTTTTCTACCCTTTTTTAAGACCTTTCTGCAATTTTCATCAACTTAAAATTGTCGTCTGCAAACTCTTTCAATTTGGACCAGTCCAAAATTTGTCGTTTGGGAAAGGGTTAAAAAACCGACCAAATCAAGAGGAAGAACGACCCTTTGACACACACAACATTTACAAATTGCAAAAAGTATCGACCTATGTCAGCCTGCGCGGACTGAGCAGGCTGGCATGGATCAATACATTTTGTGGATGCATTAAACCCTCTTTTCACAGAGCAGGATTATAAACAGTGCAGTCAGATCTTGAAATAAGTCGTCCGGAGAAACCCCTATATGAGTTTATGGCACAAAAAGAGATACATTCTGAACTTCTGAACTTTTCCTGAACAAATCTGACCCTTTACGAGTAAGCCCCCCCCCCCTTCCCCCATCCCGCAATAGACACCTTCTTATTTGAATCCGGAAAACGAGTAATTGCTGTTCAAAAGCGATACTCCTTTTTCTTTTTCAGTGTTTTCTATTCTATCAAAAAATGGATTCTTTATTTACTTTAAAGTCTTTTCCCACTCTTTTACAGGTAGATTTTCATGGCAGGGGCAAAATATGCCTCTACATTTAAGAATGGAAAAACGTAAACTGAAAAATTGACAAGACGACAAATCACCTTGAGATATTTGTTTTGTCTGCTTCCCTTTGAAGTCCACTTCCTGCTGGTTTCCAACTGGGTTCCCGTCTGGTGAAATTGAGAACCAGTGGTTTGCCTGTCTCCCCACGTCTAAAACATGAATTATAACCAAACATAAATTCATACCAACTAAATCAATATTAATTTCGTACATGGTTGAAAGTGCTTTAGGTAACGGATGAAATTGAGCCAACCGAAAAGTTTCCAGGACCATCTTGTATTTCAGTAGCAGTGTAAATGAACAATGCGTACATAGCTGTGGAGAAGCAGTCTCTTACTACATCAAGAAAAACCGCTAAGTTTTAATGACCCTGAGGAAGAAGCCCCTTGAAAACATCGTGGGAAAGGGAGAAAATGCAGGTAACCATCATTTTTTCCTTTTACAGCCATGTTTTCTATCCTATAAAAGACAGATTTCATCATTTGAGCTACGTTTAAATAGTCGACTACAATGCTTTCAATTTAGACAAGTCGTTTGGTAAAGAATTAAAGATACGTCCGCACAGCCAGAGAGAAAATCAAAGCGATGACAGCGCTGCTGACGTGGGGTGAGCTTAATCCTGCCCAAATTGAAATCTAACTGTTGTACCAAATAATAAGCACGTAGTGCTACTAGAAAGAATTGAGTAAAAGCAAGCAGACACTTAAAGAGCTGATAGGTATGTCTCCTATAAATCTCAGAGCAAACTAACAAATTTCTCTTTTTGTGTGTGAGGGGAGGGGGTCAATAGAATGTCAAAATAAAACGACGTGAGAAGTATTATAAAGCAATATCCAGACAAATAAAATAATCCTATTCAAAGAAATTACCACAAGAATTCTCATGATGCTTCTAAGCTTTCCATGGCACATGTTGACGCTTCTTGACGCTATTTGGTGAAACTGATACATAAACACGTATACCTACGCATGCCTTAGGGTAGTCTGTTCTCACACTCTTTTTTATCCCCCGCCGAAAAGGCGGCGGGGGATATGGTAATAGTCTCCGTCCGTCCTTCCGTCATTCCGTCATTCCGTCCGTCCGTCCTTCCATCCTTCTGTCCCACATTTTTGTCCGGAGCATATCTCCAAAAGTATTTGAGATATCAACTTCAAACTTCACAAGTGGATAGATCTCATTAAGGAGGCGTGCAGAGTACAAGAACCATTACTCTATCTTCAGTATTTTTGGAGTTATTGCCCTTTGTACATTTTTTTTTCTGGAATTTTTATCCGGAGCATATCTCCAAAAGTATGAAAGCTAGGAACTTGAAACTTCACACACATATAGAACTCATTGAGGAGGCGTGCAGTGCACAAGATCCATTACTCTGTCTTCAGTATTTTTGGAGTTATTGCCCTTTGTACATTTTTACTTTGAATTTTTGTCCGGAGCATATCTCCAAAAGTATAAAAGCTAGGAACTTGAAACTTCACACATATATAGAACTCATTGAGGAGAAGTGCAGTGCACAACAACCATAACTCTGTCTTCAGTATTTTTGGAGTTATTGCCCTTTGTAAATTTTAACTTTGGATTTTTGTCCGGAGCATATCTCCAAAAGTATAAAAGCTAGGAACTTGAAACATCACACGCATATAGAACTAATTAAGGAGAAGTGCAGTGCTAAAGAATCATAACTCTATCTTCAGTAATTGTTGAGTTATTGCTCTTTGTAAATTTTCACTTTGTAATTTTGTCCGGAGCATATCTCCAAAAGTACAAAGGCTAGGAACTTCAAACTGTATACACTTATAGAATTCATTAAGGAGAAGTGCAGTTCACAAAAACCAAAACTCTGTCTTCAGTAATTTTTGACTTATTGCCCTTTGTTAATTTTTACTTTGGATTTCTGTCTGGCGTATATCTCCAAAAGTATAAAAGCTAGGAACTTGAAACTTCACACACATATAGAACTAATTGAGGAGAAGTGCAGTGCACAAGAACCATAACTCTATCTTCAGTATTTTGGAGTTATTGACCTTTGTAAATTTTTACTTTGGATTTTTGTTCGCACATTTCCATTTAGATTCACAGGCTTTTTTTGACTGATTACCCTTTGATGAATTTATCCTGTTCTGGGCCATTTTCCATAACTCTTGCATGAATTTTAAGAAAATTATCTCCCTTTATAACTTGAAAATTTCAATGTGGGGCTTCTTTCTCAGAAACTACTATATTGATTTGAAACTTCACATATGCTTTTTTGATCATTAGATGATATTCTTGGCCAAGTTTCATACTTATGGCATGAACACAAAAAAGTTTTATAACTCTTGTATGCATTTTAAAAAGAAAAAGTGTCTTTTTTTCTTTTTCAGAAACTTCAATATTGATTAAGTTTTAATGTTTTGTAGTTATTATATCATGTTAATGCCAACTTTCATAACTTGGACCTGTATTTGAAAAAAGAAAATATGCTTGTTTTTTTATCTTCACTTCAAGCTCTTATTTCGGTGCTGTGTTAGAAAAAGCCCAATCGGCGGGGGATCTGGTGCTTGACAAGCACTTGTTTAAAATTGTGGTGTTATGATAATGGCGGGTGTATTTTTCTTTTTACATATCTATCTTCCAAGTCGTGTAAGTTCCCCTATTGTTAACGTTTTAGTCATGCCTTGGTGCCAAAGTGAGTAAAATGCTTTCTTAATAGTACTATTTTTCCAGGTAATGATTTTGCAATGTTAAGTACCCCAGAATCAGATTTTTTAGGTTCAATTTCCCATATGGTAAATCTGAGCTGGGATGCTTCGCACCTCACCTCAAAAACACTGAAAAATTTTATAGATTGTAGAATGGTTAAAAATTTAGTCAGCTGTCTAAATAACAGATAAATTACCGATATACAGGTAAAAGTTCATGAATTTAATGCTGCCTTATCCAGCAGACCAAAATCTCCCTTTTTGGGTCCTCAGACCCTAAGGTTTTGGTGTATCTGTATGTTTTATACTCGGTAGTTTCTGAGTCGTCGCTTTTCATTTGTATGTTTCTTAACCCTCATCCCGCTAAATACTTAAAATGAAACTTTCAAGCCGATAGTAAAAACCCAAATATTGCTATTTCAAAGGAATTGTTGAAGGGAATAATATCTCCTAATCGGACAGTGTATATCCAAGATCAGACTGCACGTTCTGTGCAGTCTGATCTTGATCTACACTGTCCGCAAAAAGTCCTTGAGTCGCGCTTAGCAGCTTAAGGGTTAATAGTTTAGTTCATGCGTTAATTTTGAACTAACTTTCTCTCTCTCTCTCTCTTTCTCTCTTTCTCTCTCTCTCTCGTAAAACATTCGTAAACACAGTAAGCCAGCAAAATTGCGAACTTACAGAACTTAAGTTCATCGGTGTTTATATCATAGCAAGCTAAACACCCCACAAGTCATCGTTGTTTACAACAAACAGTCTACAGTAATATTACAAAGTAGAAAATTTAGAAAATGGCATGCCATTATAAATACAGATACATATCTAAACAACCCGTACTGGGTGTAATATTGGGCTTGGTGACATGATGATTTATTTGATCATCTACAGCAATACTTGGTACTTTCATCTCGGTTAGCTAATGAGCCTTGCTCTGTGGAAAAAAAGGGCTTAATGCATCTGCAAAAAGTATCGACCCGTGTCAGCCTGCGCAGTCCGCGCAGGCTGCTGACATGGGCCGAAACTTTTTGCTATCGGTTAAATATCTGCATGTAAAGGACCAATCTACCTCGTGATTCAGTCGCTTTTTGGATAAACAAGATTTTATGGGTGCCTAATGAGGGCCATTCCTGTAAATCAAATTATCTCCCTTGCCAGATAAAGACTAAAGGTAACCAAATAACAGATTGGTCCTTTTACCTGTATTTCTTTGTTTTTATCCTTGATTCCCTTGGGGATGTTGCGATAAAAATAATTTGATTTATGATTATATTTAAAGTCTCCATGTAAATTTAAAGCAAATCGTGTTCTCAATCAACAGAGAAATGTATATATATGGATTTTTAAAACAATATAACCCGATTTAGCCGAGATATTATCTCAGAAACATATTTGTGTAGTGCAAGAAAATCAAGGATAAAATCCAAGTAATCTCCTTATCAGGACCAATGTAGTACTAGAGAGGAATCGGGGAAGATAACTGAAGAATGGCTCTCATTATATTATGTCTTGCTTGCCACAATACATTACGGAGATGCATCAAGCCCCTTTTGCCAGAGCATGGCCCAAATATTTGAGCCATTCCCTGTGAAAAGAGGGTTTAATGCATCTGCGAAATGTATCGACTCAGATCAGAATACGCAGCCCGTGCAGGCTGACCTGGGTCTAAACCTTTTGCTATCGGTCAAATTTCTGCATGCCAAAGGACCCGTCTACCACATAATTCAGTCGCTTGTTAAACAAAATGGAATTTATGGATCCATGATCATGTGATCACTTGCTTGGTATAATGCATCACGAAGATGCCCCCTTTCGCTAGGGCATGGCTCTTTTGTATGAGCAAAGTGTTCGATTTGAATCCGTCTACTTGTATTCTTCTTTGTAGTAAACACTCTTTACCAGACGACATACAAACTAACTCAATCAGTGTAGGGAGACATCTCCGAAAGAGTAGAGAACATTGAGGGAAAAAAAATAATGTTATCTACCGACATTTCACCTTTTTCCCCCGATGTTTTGAAAGATCTTCCTTTTCAGGGTCGTAAATATCTGAGATCCTTTGTTAGAAAGTAACTCCATGTCAGCAGAGGGAGATCTGGTGAAATCCTGGATCATGTGCATAGAATGTACTTAGAATTTCATCAAACAAAAGAGATGACACCATGCAACCATCCCCCCCCCCCCCCCCCGCGCGCATTTTCCCAGAGCTCTGTTCAATTTATGAATGATTATGAGCACTTGTAACAACCACGACTACGTTAAAAGTGACACGGTGTCCTGTCGTGACACAAGCACTGGTCTTCGATTTGTTAACTTGTGTCAGAATCCACCACATTACACATGAAGAAAGAATAAATCTAAGCCTAATAACCTCATTTCCCAGCCCAAGACCCCTTCCTACCACCTTGTGAGAACGCGAACACGGGCGGGAAAATTAAACTGATTCCAGATGCTTGTTGGAAAAATTCCCTTGTCAATACGAGCTCGAGAAAGTTCACAATGGAATGTAACCTTTAGCTTGTGAGTGAAATTCAGGTTATCTTTGTGGACAGTGAAGTTTAAGTTCAGACAGCAAAAAATGAAATGTCTGCCCTTCGATCTTCGCTGTTCGATATTTTCATTAAAATTTAATACGTGGAACTACATAGAACTGTCTAGGATGGGAAATTAGAAAGGTTCGGTTTGGTCGTAGATCTATAATGCAGCGTAAAGGTTTAAAAAAGTGACATGAGAAAAAATGAACCTGTGGTTAAAATGGTTTAAAGATACATAGATCTACAATTTAGCCAAAATCTATTTACTAATGAGGATGCCAACATGCAAATGCAGCATTAAGTTAGACAAGGCGTGGACACTTGCTTCTATTTATAAACCCGTTTCATGGATGGATAGACGTAATGTGGAAATTCCCACCGCTACTCACTCATGCAAGTGGAAGATAAACAAACCACGGAGTCTCATATTTAAACCTTTAATTTCAATTGCTTTATGCAAGTTCAGTCAATGTAAGTTAATTTATCAAAAGATAAAGTTTCAAAATGATTTACCTGCAGTATTTGTGTAGTATTTCCGTATATTTACACAGTTTAGAAAATGCATGAAAACTGTTCTGCGATTTTCCCATGCTCATTTAAGAGCACATGGTTTATTTATTGAGGCTCACAGTGGGGGCATTTCCGGGTAAAGAAAAAGTAGGTCTGCGGGCCCTGTAAGGGACAAATGGAATTAAGACTACATGTATACACGATGCATTGTGCATGTACTTAGATTGAATCATGCTTTATTATAGGCCTACCGGAGTTTTTCCCTGGACTTTTTCTTAATTCCAACATCTTTGAAATTAATGAAAGAAGGCAAACATTTAATATCGGAGGACACTCAAGAAATAAACGGGTTCAAATTCAGAGAAACAGGACATGAACAGTGCTTCAGTGTGTTATACATGACATTTTGAACTGATCTTGAAATAAATAGTTCGCTGCCAAATAAGAGTCTATGAAGATTCGACACGTTTTTAGGTTTAACCCTTTACCAACCTATCCCATATTCTAACGACTTTAAGGAAAAACGCTTTTGAAAATATTCCGGGGAAAGGAGGGAGAAAATGTCGGATACACCATTTTTCCTTTTCCCACAATGTTTTCTGCTCCCAGGCGAGTTGCATTGTTTGAGCTGCGTTTCGGATTTTTCGTCTGAACTTGGACAAGTACAAAATTTTGAGGTCAGGTAGAGTTAAACAAGCATTTCTTTCGGAAAAAAAGAGGGCAAGGATAAGGATCGGGTTGTGAGAGATATAGATCGAAGACCAACATGTACGACCAACATGTACGTGCTGTTCAATCTGATCATGATCTACAACACGTCCACCTAAAAAGCTTCTTGCGTTTGCCATGGTAATAGACAGGCTGGGGGGGGGGGGGGGGCATTTGGCACGAAGATACAAGAATTATAATAGTTTCATAAAATAAAGGTGAAAGGGATTGAAAACTGGCTGAAAACGACTATAGATATATTTTTAATCAATTGTTTGTTTGTAAGGCGTTTAACACCCTTTTCAACATTACTTCAGTTATATAGCGGCGGCCAGTGCACTTATTCTTACTTTCCTGGATTTTCTTTTACCAGTACTTTGCACAGTATTCTTCCCAAGCCTAGAGTTTCCTCGCAATATTGTAACAAGAGCACAATTTGTTTATGGATCCCTGATACCTGAATCATGAGGCAGACTGGTCCTTGGTCATACAGAAAATTGACCCATACCTAAACGCTTCAACGGGGGTCAACCTGCGCGGACTGCACAGCCTGCGACCAAGCCGTTACTTTTTGCAGATCTATTAAACTCCTTTCCATAGAAAATGGCTCATTTATAGATGACCAATGTATGTCATCCCAGTTTTGTGACAATTTCTGAATTTTCCAGAACCCCATTAGACACATTACAACAGCAATAAAAACAGCAACCTCCTAAATGAGCGCACATTGAAGTTTCGAGATATTTTTCGAAAATCCAAATATATTGATAATTGAAACTGATATTTCGAGCCTGCACGATTTCGACTGATCGACATTTTACCGTGTACTTATTCACAAGCACATCTTTGCGCGTGCATATGAATAACTCATGAATCAAGATTCAGATGAAAATTCCATAATACGATGTCAAAAGGAGCAACGTTTAAATCTTTTAGCGTCAGATATAAACTCAACCTCTTTCGACAGCTTGAAATACAATCGATTGATACTCAGATAGATTTTTTTTTTTTATCTTGTATGCTTGACTTAACAAGCGGACAGCATAGATCCAAGATCAGACTGCACGTTCCATGCAGTCTGATCTTGGATCTACGCTGTCGGCAAAAGGCCCTGTTTTCGCCAGTGACGCTGGAAGGGTAAAAAAAAATAACGATATTGAATCAATAAGATATATTTCCCAAACTGTCATTCGGAAGAAATCGCTTTTCAATAAACATGGAAATTGCATTTTAATATTCTACCAAAAAAAGATGCGAAGTCATTCGTAAAATACCCCTCGCTGATAACACTTTACTTTTCAGGCTAAAACTTGAACCAGCAAAGGCCCACTAAAGAATAAATACTTGGCAAACATAGAAAGGAAAAAAATCGTTTTCAACAGTATTGAAAGTAATATGAGAAAAGGGGCCAAATGCTTTATATATAAAACTCTGTCTTGTAAACATTTTCTCTTTTTTTTCATCATTTTATAGGTCGTTACCCTATTCCGTTTTGTGTTGGAATGCCACCCTATATGAAAGAAAGGAACAACCCCTTTGAGTGTCATAAAAAGTAAAAAAAGAGATTTTAAGGCAGTCAAAAAGGAATTGAATATTGCACTGTGTCTGTCAGTATGTCCCACAAGATATCGGAAAGTACAGGTCAAAGATCAAACTGCAGTTTCTATTTAGTCTCATCTTGGTCCATTTTTTTTGTCTGGAAAAGATACCTACATTGTCCTTAATACCCCTTGATCTTCGATTTGGTTGGATTGTGGACAAGGAAACATTTTGAAAGGATACAGTAAGATTGTTTGAAAAAATGGGAAAATGATAAGCAAATTTTGAAATGCAGTAAGTAATAGACATGCGCCATGCTCTGGCAAAAGGGGGTTTAATGCATCTCCGTGATGCATTATACCAGGCAAGTCATTATATAATCATTGATCCATGAAATCAATTTTGTGTAACAACCGACTTAATCTTGAGGTAGAATGGCCCTTTGACATGCAGAAAACCTACCAATAGCAACAGGTTTCAACCCAAGTCAGCCTTAGTCTTGTTGTTAACAAATTTTCTAAATTTGAAAGTAAGATAGCTTCTGATTGGCTAAACCAAATGGTTTAGCTAATCATAAGTGTTGTTACTTTTTAAATCTAGAATAAGACCACGAATGTTTTCAGAAATAGTTGGAGAATACTGACCCTGGTCATGTCAAACGAAATTTTAAAAAAAAGTCATGCTCTGTGAAGAGGGGGCTTAATGAATCCGCTAAAAGTATCGACTCATGTCAGCCTGTGCAGGTTGCACAGGCTGACATGAGTCTAAACTTTTCTGCATGACATAGGACCGTTCTACCGCCAGATCCAGTTGATTGTTAGACAAAATCGATTATGTGGAACTATAATTATGAGATAACTCGGTTGGTATAATGCATCACGTAAATGCATTAAACTCCCTTTTGCCAGAGCATGGCTTAACACTTAAGCTGCTGAATAAATGGTACACAAATTTCTACTCAATACTAAACGCCCAGCCATTGGCGGTTTCAAAGTTGATTTCACCGGAAAGAAAATATCGTATCGGACAGTGTAGATCAAAGATCAGACTGCACGTTCTGTTCAGTCTGATCTGGATCTACAATGTCCGCAAAAGGTCAGTGGGTCGCGATCAGCAGCTTAAGGGTTAAGTATTGTCATATACCCATAATACTCATGCTTCAACTTTTTACCAGACGACAAAGTTTTAGACATGTCAATAAAAAAATGCAGACGGCAAATCATATGTGAATCCAATGGTGGGATTTGTCTTTGACAGCGTTACAAGCAATGTAGGAAGAGAAGTAAATGATGCCTACTGCAATCTTAACTTTTAGAGTCGCTAAACCATGGTAAACATGTTAATCATTGAATAGCAATCATCACCTCCGCCAGAACCGTATCAACGCGAGTCCTGCGGGGCTGCTTCATTATAGTCCCTTTCCAACAATGTTTTCTACCATTTCAAAGACAAATGTAATCGTCTTAGCCACTTTGAATTTGTCCTCTGCCAAAGCTTTCGATATGGAATAGTCTGTAACTTTGTCTCATAATAAACAGTTATATAAATGAAAAGTTGAAGGTAACGCATCTGTGCACCAAACAGTTACACCAAGCGCATTATTGTCGCCGAGGGTCAGTTTTGTCGTGGGGCGTGATCTTGGTTTGGCTTTCGGTATGATGTTTTGCAGTTCAATTAGCTTGTAAAGAAAGGCGAAATATTACGAATTATCCGTGCGTGAACTGCATCCTAAGCCGATCTAATTTATACCGAGGCTGAATAGAGAAGTAAAGTTGATTGGCTGCTGTACCCTTTCAGCCGGAATATCTTAGATATGCCATCTTGTATAATGTCACCAGACAAACATTTGTTTGAGATACCAAAGTCGTGCAGTAGTGTGATTTTTCTTGTTTTTCTTTTTTATGGCATTCAACGCCGTTTTTAACATGAATGCAATGAAATCGCGACGGTCAGTGCACTTAGCTCTGCTTTCTTGGAGTTTCGTTTACCAGTACTTTGCACATGATTCTTCCCAAGCCACTGACTGTTTTCCCGCATAACCATCGTCGAAACAATGATCAGCGGTAAGAAAAGATTGAATCCTATAGCACTGGTCATCACCAATTGACCTAGCCATAGATGAAAGCTTAAGCCAGCGACGAGTGTGTTATGTGCCGAGTCTGGAAGCGCAGTAGCTGGTGTAAGACTTGAGACCAGTGGGTTGCTGGTTCGAAACCTAAGCCTAGCCAGTTTCTTTCCGAGCACTGATGGTAGCCATTGCCACAAGATCTATTCTTCCCTCTCCTAATCAATGATTCGACCATGGTTATGCAGGTAACCAGAATATATTGGTATATGTACTGGTAAAAGAAAGTCCAGAAAGCATGGATATAAGGAGCACTTGCCGCTGCGATATAACTGAAATAATATTGAAACGGTGTTAAACCCAGCACAAACAAACAAATCATATGCTGTGCAACATTTGAAGTTTGTATTTAGATGTGGGCGAGATTTTAAAAAAATATTGCTTACAAGGGAGCGGTTTTGACAGTTTTCCCAACAACGCTTTCAAAAACCATCAACCACAAAACACGCAAAAAATTTCATTTGCATGGATATTTTATAATCCTGCACCAAAAGATCCTGCAATTTAGGACCCTTGGGTATAAGACACGAAAACAGTATGGTTTGAGGAGAAAGTGCTGGAAGCTAGCATTTTCTGCTTTTCCCATAACGTTTTCCATCCTTCCAAAGACAAATTCTTTAACTTGAGACAAATTTAATTTGTCGTCTACAATATGTACACAAAATTAATGCTTTTAGCATGAATAAGTATAAAGTTTCGTCGCCTGGCACAGAGTGAACCCTTTATCAAACAATCCCTTGTTTTAACGACCTGAAGCCAAAAACCTTTTTAAAACACTGTAGGAAAAGAAGAAAATGCTGGTAACTATCATTTTCTGCCTTTCCCACAATGTCTTCTTACCTTCGAAAGACAATTCTGGTTATTATGAAACACATTAAATCAATGTCTGCAAATGCTTTGAATTTGGACACGTCCAGAATTCAGTCACTTGGTGAAGAGTTAAGGCGGCGACTAGGTTGACGAAGAGTAATTAGGCTTGAAAGTACGGCTGACCAGAAGACGTCATAATGAGCGATGTCTGGATGTCGTAACGTTACGTTAAACGTTAATTATTTTAATGATTGTCGTAAAAAGCTGTAAGTGAATTTATGCTCATATATTTAGTAAAAAATGAAGGGGGGGGGGGGGAAAGAGGAATCATTGTTCAATGCTGATCATCATCGAAAATAACCTGTACTTAACGATTGTTCCTTTCACCCTTTGGTTCTTCATTTTTTTAACTCTTTACCAAACGACAAAATTTTGAATGGACTAAATTCAAAGCATATGCAGACGACAAAACAAATTTTATTAAAAGGGGATTTCTGTCTGTGATAGGGTAGAAAACATGATGAGAAAAGGATAAAATGCTGGTTACCAACATTTTCTCCTTTTCCTACGATGTTTTCAAAAGGCCTTCTCCCCCAGGGTCGTTTAAACTGGTGATTGTGTGGTAAATAGTTAAATCTAAGTACTGAGAACTAACTCATTTGAACGGACTCAGTCTAATCTTACCATACACGAAATCGAACGTATTTTGCGGAGAGAGCAAATCAAGATCAGCCTGCACATAAATTATATGCTGTCTGGTATTAAGTTACATTCTTTAAGAGCTTACGTCACTCAGGTCTCATCAAAGAGGCTGTTGACGATGCGAAAAATTCCTTGAATCTGTTATGTACGAAAATTATTCATTTTATTTATATTGTAATCTACAGGTTGGATAAAAGGTATAAAAAACAATCAGTCATGAGTTGTCGTGCCATTAGTTATTCTGGTGCGTTAATTAATGGGTACGACATCTCACATCAACCTTACTTGTTACGTATTCATGATATCTACACGATAATTTTTCATTTAAATCTTTACCAGACGAAAAAATCTTGGACTCTTCCATAAGCTTAAAGCCGCTGCAGACGACAAATTAAATGTGGTGTAAATGGAGTAGTTTCACCATGAAAGGGAAGAAAAGATTGTGAGAAAAGGAGAAGATGATAATTACTGGTATTTTCTTCTTTTACCACAATGTTTTCAGAAGCCTTCTTCTCCAGGGTCCTTCAAACATGGTACTATTCGGTAATCGGCTAAGTCTGAGTGCAAAAAGTGCTACAATTTACATACAGATGACAAAAAAAAAAAACTTTTCGGGGTCGAAGTTCGACCTTTTACCAAAAAGTCCCGTCTTTTAATGACCCTGAGGGAAAAAATGCCTTTGAAAACATTGACATTCAAGGCGAACATGCTGGTTAACAGCATTTTTCCTTTTCCCACAATTATTTTGTTCTACACTTTCATAACCAAACCTCACTATTTCAGTCACATTGATTTTGCTGTCTGCAAATGCTTTCATTATGGATAAGTACAATTTTCGTCTAATAGGAGTTTGTACATCAGGGGGATTATTTTTAAAATCATCTGCAAATTTGGTGTCGTGCCATTGATTATTGCGCTACGTTAATTAATTAGGATGACACATATTTGACAAGATAGTCACAGCCCTCATTTTCATTTACCTTTTCTCTTGATAGGGTAAAAATACACATTGTGAGAAAAGGAGAAAATGCTGGTTACCAGCATTTTCTCCTCTTCCCACAATGTTTTCAAAAGACTTCTTTCTCATGGTCGTAAAAAGGCGGCATTGTGCGTTACAGGATTACGACCGTGACCAGAATGATATTTTCAGCGTCGTCTGCAGCAAGTTTGTTGTCACGTGGTATGTTGATTAACGAGTACAACATCGCACCTCAACCTCATTTGTTACATACGATATTTAAAAAGACAGTCGCGACCAAAATTAAAGAAAAACCGCGCTTATTGGTCAAAGTTTAATACATAAGAAGGATATTATAAAAGCCGTCTGCTGCAAATCTGTTGTCGTGCCATTAGTTATTATGGTACGTTAATTAATGAGTACGACATCGTGCATCAACCTTATGCTAGAATGGTATTTTACAAGAAAATCGCAACCTTTTGTCATTTTAAGTCTCAGTCGACAATTTAACCTTTCCAACCACTGTTGCTCCACCGCGTAAGTTTGTCGAGACAATATTCAGCAGTAAGGGAGGAACTCACGATGACTTTGTTCATTCATAGGAAAGAACTTTAGCGATTCCGGGCCACAAAACACAACTTGTAAAGCTACTAGCACTATCTGCATGTCTGGTACACTGAAATACCAGGGATTTCACGAAAAGTAAAAAGGACTTACATTATGATAATTGTCCATGTCATCCTAAGCGTGTAGGAAAAACGTCACCGATTGAATTTGTCGATAACATCTTCCCTAAGTAATAAAATGAGTGCCAGTACTCAAAGAAAAGCCAAACAGGCAAAATGAACAGTTTCAGTAAAGAAAAAATCAATTTTAAAACTGTTTTTCTTTTTGCAATACATGTCAAAAAACATCAGACGTTCAGACTGAAAGATCAGATACATTTCTCTGAAGCTCTGAACATATTTAAATGACAAGTTCAGTTGAATTTTTCGAACAGTGTAGACTTAGGTCATCACACCGTGCATTATGATACACTATCCCCAATGTTTGTAGGATTTCTGAACACCCTCCTCCCCCCCCCCCCCCCCAAAAAAAAAAAATTCTCAAAATTTGAATAACCTTCATCATGTTTTCTGACAAAATGGAGATAAATTGTTTCTCTCATCCGGTGCGAAAGGGTTCTCCCACATACTCTTGGATTAACTCTGCACCAGACGACAAAATTTTAGACCCGGCCATATTGTAAGCATTTGCAGACGACACATTAAGCGTGGCTATAACGATGGGTTTGTTTTTGAAAGGGCTTGAAACATTGTTGGAAAAGGAGAAAATGCTGGTTACCAGCATTTTCTCCTTTTCCTTCAATGTTTCCAAAAGTCTTTTTCCCCTGGGTCATTAAAACACGGAGATTGTGTGCTAAAGGGTTAAACCAGACCGAACAAAAATGCAGTCAGTTGGTTTTCAGCAATATAATCCGTTGGTTATTGTGTGTAAATTGTTACAAAGCCCATAAAAACAAACTTCAAAACCTCGGATAAATGCTGCTATTTGCAATTAGGGCCATAAAAATGCCTGTTGCATTGGGACACGAGTAATTAGGGTTCGCAAATTGCAAAAATAGTCCCATGGCTCGTTGTGGGTGCGCCGCCTTAGTCATGTAATGCCTCCAATTCTTTATTGTCTATACGACTTTTTAAGAACCCTGCAGTTCAAAGCTTTAAAAACATTTTGGACAAAAAGAGTATCGCTATCAACAATAGTGAAACAGTGTGACAAAGCATCATAATGTGGATAACGCATTACGGTACAAAGAAAATTTGTGGTGACAGCACTTCTTTTTCCCACAGTGTTGTCTACTCTTTCATTTAAAAAGTCCTGTACATTGATTTGTCGACTGCAAGTGTTTTCAACTTGGAATAGTCTAAAATGTTGTCATCTGGTAAAGATTTAGACTATTTGTGTGTGTGTGTGTGTGTGTGTGTGTGTGTGTAATAACACTAATGTTTCAAACAATCTCTCACACGTGCTCGTGTTATCGGTATTGTATCACATGTACTTGCTTTTTACGTTTCCCTGGCATTGGATACCTGCTTCCGAGCAATTTCCGGGGACAGATGTACGCATGTTGTATCTTTTTGGTCCCACATAAATGGGGGCTTAATGCATCTGCATGATATCTATCAAACCCTCACATAATTATGGATCCGTAATGGACACTTTTTTAACAACCGACTGAATCATGGGGTAGACAGATCCTTTGACAAACAGAAAATTGTCAAATAGCGAAAAGTTTCGGCCCAGGTCAGCCTGCGCGGACTACGCAGGCTGTCTTGGGCCGATACTTTTCCCAGATGCATTAAGCCCCCTTTTCACATTGCATGGCTAAAAAAATGCATTCACGTCAGTCAAAACCTACAGTTGTACAACTGCACCTTTATTCCCAAAATTTTATCGTCATTGTGGTTTTAGGACATACCAAATCCTCCCCAAAAAAGAAGCTCAGTTGTGGACAATGTGGATCAAGATCATGTAACACAAACAGGCGTAGTATGAATATCATGGCTTATACACAGCCATCTTCTTTAAATAAAAGCTAACCTTTGGCCATCAAACCTTCCCCCAAACAGCTATAATTCCTACAAGCCCAGTTGACAATTCCGGGTACTTTTTCGGACAGTCCAGATCAAGCCCTGAAGGGGTAACGCAATGCTGGGATTGCGGTGCTTTTTCAAAAGACTTTCACATGAAACCTCCGCCAACAACGAGGATCGAATGCAACTCAGATTCCAAATTAGACCCCTATCCCCATCGAGCCACAAAGAGGACTCAGGGCTCGTATTAACTGACCACTCTAAATTACCCTCTAAGTCTCATTCTTGATTTAGAAAGCAGCGCTATTTCTGATTGGCTAAACAATTCGGTTAAGCCAATAAGAAAATGCGTTACTTTCTTTATCAAGAATATTCTTGAGACTTGGATAACTATTAAGAAAGGTAGGTGAATACGGGCCCAAATCCTGAGGAATGAGCCAGATACTTTTTTACGAACCAGCTTCAGTGCTAGAAATGATGGAAAGTGTGCGCACACGGATTTCCGGCCAAGCTAAGGAAAAGCCTGTTCAAAAAGTTCAAAAGTAGGACCTAGTCAGTAAAATACTCGAAGTCCTTTGATTGTTTGCTGTCGCTTCTAAAGCACCCATCTCAGCATGGTACAAAAATAGAATATTAAAAATATCAATGCGCTATTGTGCCTGGACCTGACCAAACCAATAATCAAATAACAATATCGAAAGTAACCCGTTGTTCCCTCAAGTCTGACCCCAAGGTGTCGAGAGTCATTCAAACTGACCCCTGGGTTCAAGGGTCCGCGGGGCAACCTGTCAGTTTAATAACCCCGTCAATAGAATAAGGGTAGTTTTACACCCGTTTCCCAGACTGTTTTCAGTCACATCACAAGCGAGGACTACATTTAACTCCGTTGTAAATTGCCATGTTTATGAACCCTTTTCTCAATGAGCACAAACACTATTAATATCTCGTGTCCTTCAACATTCATAAATGGTCAATGCCGTCACGTGAATTTTGGATCCATCCATTTTTATGTGGAATATCTTGACCATTTCACCGTCATTGGCGAGATACAAGTCAGCAGATTTTACAGCCGGCGTAGATGACCATCAGACTTTACAGTCTGATCTTGGATCTACACCAGTCCCTCCATCATTGCGTATAATAAGATGGTCCATTAATGGGATATTTCTCTGTGTCTACGAGCCTATAACTAAAATACAAAGGAAAGGTTGTATGGACAAGAGGCCCTGAATAACTGATATGGAATAATATGTAATATAACTATTATCTTATGTGAGAGTGGCGTTCTGGCAAAACGGGATTTAATGCATCACCTTGATTCATTATACCAAGCAAGTCACCATATAATTATGGATCCATAAAACCCATTTTGTCTATCAACCGACTGAATCATGGTCCTTTGATATGTAGAAGACTAACTTATAGCAAAATGCATCTACCCAGGTCAGCCTGAACACATCTCGCAAGCTGAACAGGGTCGATACTTTTTGCAGATGCATTTAACCCCCTTTTCACAGGGCATGTTTCACGTGTCATAAAAGAATATAATCTTCGTTTCCATTTGAGTGGCATTTGTAGACCTGGTAAAAAGACGAGTTTATATACTTGGCGCCTAGAAAGTTAACTTTTTAACCAGATGACAAAATTTTGGATTCGTCCAAATTGAAAGAATTAGCAGAATTAAAATGTTGCTCACACGTTGGGAAATGTGTTTCAAAAAGTAGAAAAATGTGGTAAAATGACAACAAGGTGGTTACTAGCTATCTCTCCCTTTCCCACATTATTTCAAAAGCTTTTTCCTTAGAATCCTTAAATTTCGGAACGGTTGATAATATACACATGACAAATTAAGTGCTTAAAGGTGACAAAAGTGACAAAGTCTATAGTATCCTACAAATTCTGCTTTACTTAACAACTGTCCTAAAGATACAATTGTAATCGTTTTCAGTCATATTTTAACCCATATCATCTTTATTTTATGAAACTATAGTCATTCTTGTATCTTTATGCTAAATGTTTCCCCTGACGGTTGCAAAGTTGCCCAGATTACGACCGATAGAAAATGCATTTCATTTTCTTGGGGACATCAAAGAAATCACTGTCGTCGTTTCAGGTTTTAAATCGAAGACTAATCCCTTGAGTTTCTTTATCCCTTACATCAGACATTTATTTTATTGTTTTTCGGCCAAAATGGCGAGCATTATACAATAATAATACAAAAAAAAAACAATAAGAAAGAAGAAAGAAAAAAAAAAAGTATGAAGTGTATGACAAAAGGAAGAGAACCAATGTACGACCAAACTCCGACCCGAAAAAGACCCTTGCATTAAAAAGACGAAAATGCAAAAGCCCCTTCCCTGGTCAGAATGCGGGAGCACACTGTTATAAACCCAGAGTACAAAAGTGAATAGTTAAAAATAAGTAAAAGGAAAATAAGAATCAATGAGGGGAACCTTGCAACGAAAACGAAACGCAAGGCAAACATGAGCCACACATTAATTAGAAACTAATCTTATCAAGGCTTGCATTAATAAGCAGACGCCTAGAGTAAATCCATTGACTGAATAAATAAGTGGATAAATCTATAGCAGAATTAACAAGACAATCATTCAATCAATCGATTAAAAAAAAGTGCTCGAGTTAGCGACAGATAAATAAAAATTCACAGTAATATAACGAGACAAGAGAGGCAAAAAATGGATATGTCACAGATGGTTGGGCATAGGGGCTGAAGGAATTAAGATGATAACTTAAAGCTGTCGGTACTTTTATCTATGTTTACATAGCTCACTAAATTCTGATCCCTTCTACACACTATCAAGTTTTAGCAGCCTTTTTCTTTTTCTCTCTGGCTGAAAGGATGTATCTTAAGGGATCCCATTCGCAATTCATTACAAACCTCTACCGCTGCAATATGAAAATGATATGCAAAATATATACACTGCCCCCTATTCAACGCTGCCTAAACTTTGTAGGAATCTTTGGACTAGTCAATAAATTTCCCATAAAAGGACGGCGGGACTCGCCCAAAGCATTGTATGATGGGATACGTTATGCTTTACCTCCTAAAACACGTTTGTAGCAGACGACTTTGAAAAAAAAAATCCACATTATCCCGAGTTTTAACGACCCCGAAGAAGAGAGCTTTTGAAAACATTGTTGGAAAAGGAGAAAATGCTGGTAACCAGCATTTTCTCCTTTTCCCACAATGTTTTCTAATCTTTCCAAGAAAACTCCAATTATTTGAGGTTACATTGAATTTGTCGTCTGCAAATGCTTTCAACTTAGACAAGTCTGAAACTTTGACATCTGGTAAAGAGTTACGACTTAAAATAGGACTTAAATCATAGAGGTAAAAGAATAAACTGCTCGTGACGAACAATTTCTCCTTTCGACTCTATGTTTTCGAAAACGGTCTTCTGAAAGGCGAAAACAGTCGCCTGCAGGGAGTAAGGGTAACGCGTTAATAGATTGAGTTACCCGTGGTATGAAAGACACCTCGAAAACAAGCGGTGATTTATTTGCATACATTAGGGACCAAGAGACCCTTTCCTGTGGGCCGTCTTATCTATACTGTATGGTGTTTAACGTCTTTTTCAACATTATTTCAGTTATATCACGGCGGCCAGTGCACATATCCATGCTTTCCTGGATTTTCTTTTACCAGTACTCCGCACAATATTCTTTCCAAGCCACTGGCTGCTTTCCCACAGAACCATCGTCGAAACAATGGTCAGCGGTGAGAGAGGAATGAATCCTGTCGCGATGACTATCATCAGAAATTGGCCAAGCCGGGGATCGAACCACTGACCTCCTGTTCTCAAGTCCTGTATGCTACCGACTGAGCTACGGGGGCTTGGCCCCTCCTATCTATATCAAGCTGAAGGTTTCGATTTCACTTGCTTTTGAAGACATATGTAGTATAGTTTTAGATAGTCTAACCAAGGGTCTAGACTGCAACTCTTTATCAAACGATCCCGTGTTTTGACGACCTCGAGAAATAAGGCTTCAGAAAAGGGGGAAAAAAATGCTGGATAGCAGCATTTTCTCCTACTCCTACAAATTTTTTAACCCTGTTAAAGACAAAGTCCATCAGTTGAGACACCTTTAATTTGTCGTCTGTAAATTCTTTCAATTTGGACAAGTCTAAAGTTTTGCCGTTTGGAAGAGATAAGCAAAACCGAGACACAATTCAGCAGTGAGAGATATATACCTTTCATAATGTTCTTGAGCCATGCTCTGGCAAAAAGGGGGCTTAATGCATCCCAATGATCCATGATACCGAGCAAGTCATTACATAAGCATGGATCTACAAAATATATTTAGTCAAACAACCAACTGAATCATGAGGTACACTGGTCCTTGGGCATACAGAAAATTGATCAGTAGCGAAAAGTTTCGGCCACAGAAACTATAGATCTAATTCTAATGCTCTTATGATCAGATTAACAGTTTACCAGACGACAAATTTTCAGACTCGCCGAAATTGAAAGCAGTACAGACGACGATTTAACTTTGACTCAAAATCACTAGAATTGTAATGGAAAGGGTAGAAAACATTATAAGAAAAAGAGGACAACGCCGGTTACCAACATTTTCTTCTCCCACGAATTACCGCTTAAGTGCCATGAATCTGGGATGGCCTAATTCTTTCAAAAGTGGATTGTTGTGAGACGAAAAGAAAAAAAAAAACCCGCAGGTGGATAAAATGGTGATTTAGTGCACCTATGTCAGTCCGCGCAGGCTGACCTGGGTCGATATTTTTCGCAGATGCATTAAGCTCCCTTTTCACAGAGCATGGCTCACTTGCATGTCCAAGTAAGAAATAAAGCTTCTACTATTACTATTACTGCTACTACATGATCACTGGAAAGTGTTGCCCTTAACCCTTTAAACACAATTCCCAGTTTCAACGACCCCTGAGAATGAAGCCTTTTGAAAACATTGTGGGAAAAGGAGAAAATGCTGGTAACCAGCATTTTCTCCTTTTCCCACAATATTTTCAACGTATTCAATTTGAAAAACATTCTAATTGTCGTCTGAAAATTCCTTCAATATGGATGAGGCTAACATTCTGCTACGTGGTAAAGGGTTAAAATCCTAGACCTGCCCACTACTATTGGCCTTCAGAGGCTCGAAGTATAATGACGTGAAGTTAATTAATATGGACAATTCTGATGAGATAATTATAGTTACATAAAGAAGAAACACCTTGACTGTTTATAATACAACACCATCTTATTAAATAGGGTCATCGGTCAATTAATTATCCTTGTAGTCACATAAATTACTTTCCATGTCAAGCATTATGTTTTATGTCATAAATATAAATGACGAAAGGCGCTATCTACTCCCCGTGGTCGAGTGACAGTGTGGACAAGAGTTCCCTAGTAGGTCATATGACCACCTACCGACAAGTATTTTTCTTACTGCAGAAAACATTCTGGAAAAAAAGCAAACCTCTCGGAACGATGTAACTCCCAAAATAGGAATCTATTCTCCGTGGTCGAGGATGGACAGCGGCTGTCGGTGCACTAAATCAACATTTTATCCACCTGCGGATTTTTTTTTTTCGTCTCACAACAATCCACTTTTGAAAGAATTAGGCCATCCCAGATTCATGGCACTTAACCGGCAGTTCGTGGGAGAAGAAAATGTTGGTAACCAGCGTTGTCCTTTTTTTTCTTTTTCTTATAATGTTTTCTACCCGTTCCATCACAAACTTAGTGATTTTGAGTCAAAGTTAATCGTCTGTACTGCTTTCAATTTCGGCGAGTCTGAAAATTTGTCGTCTGGTAAACTGTTAATCTGACCATAAAAGCATTAGAATTAGATCTATAGTTTCTGTGTCTCTGTTACTATCTGATTATGCCCTCCCTCCCCCTTTTTTTTGTACATCAGTGGTTAACCCCTTACCAGACGATCACGCGTTTTAACGACCCTAAGCAAAATGCCTTTAAAAAACATTGTGGGAAAATGAGAAAATGTCGGTTACCAGCATTTTCTCCTGTTCCCGCAATATTTTCCATCGCTCCAAAGGTGAATTTCTTAATTAGAGTCACAATTATTTTATCGTCTGCAAACCCTTTCAGTTTGGGCAAGTCTAAAATTTTGTCGTTCGGTACAGAGTTACGTCCAAACAAATAATGAAGGGTAGAATAAATGTAGAGCGCTGACTATGACAGTCTGATGACATGTGACAGAATATATACCTTTTATGGTGACTATTTATAAAGTCGCTGACCTTTTTTTATTATGTATGTAGGTTATTTCGGGACAGCTTGCATGTAAAACGTTTGTCTGAGAGAGAGAGAGAGAGAGAGATTGGGGGAGAAGAAGGGAATGTCAAACATTCATTAAGTGGCATACCATGTTCAAGTAAGAGCACCGCATGCGGGTGCCAATGCTCGGTTGCAGTTGCTTTTAGTGATAATTCTAAGTCGAAAAGGGGGCATAATTGTATCAAAAATATTTTGATAGTAAGCTGCCCCTATCGTATGGGTTCCCCTTTTGCATAGAGACAACTAGTACAAGTATGAAGTAAATATCTCCAGTAACAACAGAGACATCATAAAATGTCAAAATTTTTGCACGTCGACGGAAACGACCTAAAAAAAAAAACTGAACAAATTCTTAAAAACACTCAGATCCCTTCCTTTTCCGAAAATGGTTTTGAATAAAAAAAAAAAAAGACATTTACTTTCCTTTGAACGGCTTTCATTGGTGATACTAGTATTCAATTATTCAAAGACGAATCTTCAACGTAATAGGTGAAACTCTAAAGTTTTATCAGAGATAGGCATGCAGGCCTCAGTTCATTCTTCATGGTGCAAGACGATTTAGATGGACGCCTAGGCTTGTATTCACCAAGAAATCCAAATATTGTTATTACTGTGAATTCCGAAACTATCCACCTGGTTGTCCGAGATAGAACGCCTCGGGCTATCAGATGGCTATCTTTGAATTTCAGAATTATAATTGAATTAGAATGGGTTTATATGGGTCAAGGGTCTTGGTCTTGGTCTTGCATACTGCGGACTGTGATTGAAGACAGTATCAGAATATTACATACGTCGTTTACCTGGTGAAGAAGAAGAAAACCAAATTTTCTGTCAAAGAATTTTTCTTTACTGCACGTTCAGAGACATAATAAAAAAAAGACTGTGTTATTTCTTTAAATGATCCATTTACAAATTCATGAACAGCAGCTATGTCTGGTGATAAATACATTATAGTATACTACATTTAACCATTAGAACGCCTAGCATAATTTAAGTTGCTTTCTCAGACAGTCTAGATCAAGATTTGACAGTAGAAAACATGTGGCTATTCTCAGATCTTCAATGTTATATTCTACGACACGTTTTTTCGCTAACCTTGAAATTTCCAAATATTTCGGCTTTTTTTTTTTTTTTTTTCATGAAAGTCCTTTTCATTAATTCAGTGTTTGAAGGGTTAAAATCATTTTCATTTACCGTAGGAACGCTAGTAACGACTTGGACAGGACAGTGTAGATCAAGACCATTTTGCAACTGAATGTGCAGTCCGAGTTTTGGGTCTACACTTTCAAGTCATTTAATTATTTCTACCAAAATACGTCTTTGAACTTGTTACTTCAAGAAGAAGAATTAAACATTTGAATACCCAATAAAGAACCACTATCACTCAGTAAACAACCCACTTATTGCATAATTTTAGCCACAATATATCGACAGTGCAGACCCAAGATCAGACTGCACATACTGTTCCGTCTGATCGACATATGCAGTGCCCCCCGCCCCCAATAAAAAAAAAACTAAACAAAAAACTAAGAGTTAAAACAAAGGGCATTAAAAAAATTGACCCACTTTAATGCAATTTCCATGCTAGTTTTTGCAAGAATATCACAACGTGATGATCAATAAAGATCCAATATCAACCTGCACTTCTTGTGCTGTGTAATACCGATGTAAACTATCCACTAAAGTTCTTATAGACATCCTCTAAAAAAAAAAAAGCATGAAACCCAGTTTAGCGCACCAATAATTCACCGTGTAAAGGGACATAACTCAATGTCATGTTCACCTTCATGAGAACTTATTTATCTATTGAATTATAGACTGCTAAACAGTTTACCACAAAATTCCAAATTTTAATGACCCTGAAGAAGGAGACGATTGAAAACATTGTGAGAAAAAGAGAAAATGTTAGTAACCAGCACTTTCACCATTTTCCCACCATGTTTTCCACCCTATGAAAGACAGAAACCATCATTTGAGCTGCATTTATCTTGTCGTCTGTGACTGCTTTCAATTTGGTCTATTCCAAAAAGTTATCGTTTGAAAAAGAGTTAAAAAATGAACCTTCAGTCTGTTGAAAACACCCGTTGGTAGCAATGGTAAGGCTATTTTTACTTAGAGTGTCTAATAACACTAGCGGACAGGGCAAATCCAAAATCAGACAATTAATATTATGACAGATCTGATCATGATCTACAGTTGGCAAAAAACAAATTAAAGTGTCTCCTGAACTTTACAGATAAAAAAATTGCCAAACAACAAAGTATTGTGGGAAAAGGAGACAATGCTGGTTGACAGCATTTTCTCCTTTGCCCATGTTTTCAGAAGTTCTCATCTTCAAGGTCTATAAAATACAGGACTGGTTGGTGATGGGTTAGGCTCTTAATCTCCTGATACTATACTTTAAGTATTTATACATACATGTACCCATGTTTTAACGACCCTGAAGAAGAAAACCTTTGAAAACATTGTAAGAAAAGGAGAAAATGCTGGTAACCAGCATTTTCTCCTTTTCCCACAATGTTTTCTGCTCTTTCAGACACAAATTTTGTCATTTGGGCCACATTTAATTTGTCATCTGCAAATGTTTTCAATTTGGATTAGTCTAAAATTTTGTTGTTTGGTAGAGTTAAAGTATATATACATACATGTACAAAGAAAAATAGTAGTAACAATATTGGCAAAATATCAGCTGTAGATGGAGTGACAATATCAGCTGTAAAAAAAGTGACAAAATATACAAATGAATTAACCCTTAAAGCATCAAATGAATAAAATGGAACTTCCCAGTTCAGAAAAAAAACACCAAAACTTTTGCTATTTATAAGTTGTTTGGGCCACAATATGCAACAAAGTAGAGAACTGGTAGATAAACCATCAGACTGCATGTTCTGTGCAGTCTCATCTTGATCTTCTCTGTCAGTTATAGGTAATCAACTTAGGTTCTGAGCTTTTAGGGTTAATGACATAAATAAATGATGAGAATATCATATGAACATAATAATAATTATAAAGCAAATACATGTACATGTATGAACAAATGAGCCAGCAAGTGTCTTAACCCTTTACCAGATGACAAAATTCTAAATTGTATAAAAAAATTGCATCAAGTCATTGTTCTTTTTCACTCAATGTTTTTTCAAATCTATACAACATCAAAGTTGTATATATTGGCTTGTGTCAACATAGCATTTAAAATGTAGGAAAAAGAGGAAATGCTGGTTATCAGCATTTTTTTACTTTTCCCACAATGTTTTCAAAAAACCTTTTTTGTTTAGTACTGTTAAAACACACTGATTATTTGGTAAGTGGTTAATATGACACAACTTCATCAATATTTTACTGCATTATTCAAAGAAAGGTTTATAAAAATGCTGCCCAATAACAGGAATGTGATAAATAAAAAGCAGTCCTAGAGTCATTCTATGTCAACTGTTAGTAGCGTAAACTTTACGTAATTCTATCATCAAGGCCTCTAAATGTGGATTTCCTCCTAATTCTTTGATATGTTCCAGTATTCTGAAATTTATCAGTAAAATCATTCTCGAACTCCAAAAGACAAAACTTTAACAAACCTTTCGACTAAAGTACTTAAAAATGTAAGGGAAATAAAGACTGGAACACCTTTAACCCTTTCCCAAACAACAAATTTAGGACTGGTCCAAACTGAAAGAGTTTGCAGATGACAATTTTAAATTTTATGAAAATGGCAGAAAGGTCTAAAAAAAGGTAGAAAACACTGTTGTAAAAGGAGAAATTGCTCGTTACGAGCAATTTCTCCTTTTCCCCCACAGTGTTTTCAAAAGACTTGTACTGCAGACACGTGAAAACCAGGGCTTGTTTGGGAGAGGGTTAAACCACCATTTTGAACAAATCAGGTGAACCCTTTACCCTTTACCACACTATCCCAAGTTTTAATGACCCTGAAGAAGGAGGTATTTGAAAACATTGTGGGAAAATGAGAAGATGCTGGTTACCAGCATTTTCTCATTTCCCCACAATGTTTTCTAACCGTATACAGTAAAATTTCACCATTCAAGCAACATCTCTTTTGTTGTCTGCAAGTGCTTTCTAAAATTTTGTTCTTTGGTAAAGAGTTAAAGAGGTTATAGAAAAGTACTTTTTAGTTTTCTTTCACTCTTAAGGTCTTGAAACATAGTAGCAATAAACAGATTGAATCCTAGTATGAAACGTATTATCAAAATGATATGAGCCTTGTTCTGGGAAAAGGGGGCTTAATGCATCTCCGTAATGCATTGTACCAATTAAGCTATGAAATAACTATGGATCCATAATAGCAACTATTTTAAACAACCGACTCAGTCATGAAGTAGACTGGCCCTCGGACATACAGAAAATTGACCAATTGCAAAAGGTTTCTGCCCAGGTCAATCTGCACAGACTGCCCAGGCTGACCTGGGTCGATACTTTTCAAAGATGCATTAAGCCTCCTTTTCACAGAGCATGGCTCAATTATATTATTCTATGCAAAGATACTTACTGTATTCCTTGTTACAAGCTATTTCCCCTTTTGCCTTGACCCTTTACCAAACAGCCACCAGATTTTAAGAAACATGACGAAGAAGTGTGAAATCATTGTGGAAAAAGGAAAAACTGCGGATATCCAATGTTTTCTACCTTATCAAATACAAGTCCCATCTTTTTGCCACATTTGTCATCTGCAAATACTTTCAATTTGAACAAGTCTAAAATTCTGTTGCTTGGTAAAAAGAAAAAGTTGGTCCTTTCAAAACAGGTCGGTGACAGCTGTCCTAGCAGGGCTCAGGTAATAAAAAAAAGAACAGAGAGCTTCAATAATACAATGTACTTACCTTACTTCCAGTTTTACTAGTGTTTGTTTGGTGTACTCAAAGGATCCTTTCTGCTCAAGGAGTTGAACACAGTACTTCTTTACATCATTATCTCTCGTTCTTTGACGTAAAATACTGAGGATCTGATCATCTCCCTTGTCTGTCTGGATGGCATGGATGAGTGGAAAGGAAAACTTACCCTCTGTTAAATCTTCACAGTAACTTTTAGCTTTTTCATACTGAAAAGAGCATATTTTAACACTTGCAGTCCGAAATAAATGAAATAGTTTAAGCTATTACCAAAGATGCACGACTGTTTTTCCTTTACAAAATATCTTGAAAAGGTAAAGGACAGTACATATCCAAGATCAGACTGCCCATACTGTGCAGTCTGATCTTGATCAACAAGAACATGCAGTCTGGCCTGTGATCTACACTGTCCAATACCGTATTTTCTTTCCAGTGAGATCAACTTTGAAACCGCAATGTTTGGGCTTTTAGTATTGTGTAGAAATTTGTGTTTCATTTATTCAGCAGCTTAAGTGTTAACTCTTTTCCACATGACATAAATGAAGACTTGTCAAAAATTTATAGGATTCGCAGGGGGCAGTTCAGATGTGGCTCAAATGATGGAATTTATCTATGGTAGAGTAGAAAACATTATGGGGAAAGGAAAAAATGCTGGTTACCAGCATTTTCTCCGTTCCTCACGAAGTTTTCAAAAGGCTTCTTCCTCAGGCTTATTAAAACTTGAATTGTGTAGGACTGTGTGGTACAGGATAGAATCGTGTGATAAAGGGTTAAGTTACCTCTTGTGAATAAAGATTTGCAAAGTCATCTCTTATCTGGAAATACAGGCCTAAGTTGTCCAGGAGTGGCTTGAAATCACTGAAATAAAATGTAATGTTCATATTGTTTTAGACTTACAAATGCTATTACAAATTATCAAAAAAAAAAAAGAACAAACATAAACAGGATGGGTAAATATACATATAATTTATTGCGGTAAACACTTTGGGAGAAGGAACATTTTCAACAGCAGTTCATTGCCTGTAAATAAAAACTTGTATTGGTAGAATTTTTGGTAAAATGTTTTCCATACAAACACACCTCTTTACATTCCTGAAGAAGAAGCTTTTAAAATATTAAAGGGACAACCTCTTGAAAAATCTCTGTAGTTTATGATTACCCCTTTGCAATGATCAATTGTCTAGACTTAAAAAAGGATTCTTTTAACTGGAAGCAGACCACCTTTGGAAACATTTTAGCAGGAGAAATTCATCTTTACACGCTATTTTTTTCTTTTGAATGTTTTCCTGTATTAAATGTTAATCCACATTCATTTTGCAAATTTTACAAAGGCTTTTTCAAAGTAACCTGCTGCAAATTTGTGTTACTCTTTACGGGACAACGAAATTATGGATCTGTCAAAATCCAAAACATTTGCTGTCGGCTTATCAGACTTTGGTTGAAATTGTTTTAAAAAGAGAAGAAAGCATTGTGGCAAATGGAGAAAATGCTGCTGACCAGCATTTTCTCCTTTTCTCACAATTTTTTTAAGAGCCTTCTTCCTCAAGATTGTTAAAAGTCAGAATTGTGTAATAAACAGCTAAAGTTGTACAAAGTTAACTGGAAGATGTTTTAATTGGGCTATAAAAGGAGCTCATCATGACAGGAAAGAATAGAAAAATTTAAAAGTGTATTTCTGAATACCTTTTTGTGTCACTAAACAACTGCATCAGTCTGACTGCAAGCCCAAAAAGACCTCCAGTTTCTGCAATGTGAAACAAAAGTCTAACACATCTCATTTATTTCAGTGAATTATAACCTGTTGATAGGATACTTTAAAAACATTGAAAATTTCAATAAAAATTCAAGCATAACCTTCATTATGATTGTGGTATTTTTTCATATTTTCCAAAGTATTCTGACAAAAAACAGTTTTGAAACATAAACTTTGCGTCCATTTTTTTTTCTAAAAATGTCATTGCATCTGAAGGTTTGCTCTTTAATATACAGACTACACTTTGAAGATAAAATGTGAAAAATCACAATCGACTTTACAAAGCAACTGCTCCTTTAATATCCCATCAGACAACAGTAGTCCTTTGTACTGTCAAAGTCTTTGACAAGTAAACGATTAACATCTATAGTAGAAAGTAAACTTGTTACCTCCAGAAACAAATTTGTAAAAGAAAACTTTGAAATTATTCTAAATTTTGAAATTATTCTTGTACAACAGGAATTATGGACATTTATTGAAGTTCTATACATGAACAAGTCAGATAACAGAACGGCAAAAGGAGAAACTGCTTGACATGAAATCATCTATTTTCTCTTACAAGTACTTACTTCTAATAACCATGACTTTATACTCCTCTTCACTTGGACAGTGGACAGTGTCCCTCCAGTGTATGTCCATACCTTGACCCCTGTGCAGCTCCAGAAGTTGTTCTGTATATAAAAGTATATATAGAGGATATTTGTTTTTTTCAGTGAAAGATCGAAATTTATTTCATCGAGTGAACATCATTGGTAATATTTTCATGAGTGGCTGTGCCACTCGTAAAAATATTACTGATGATGTTCACGAGATGAAATAAATTTCGATCTTTCACCAAAAAAAATGAATATTCTATTTATTTCATGCTTCTAACGCCTTTTTTTGTCAAGACTTCCATAAAAATCAGCACAAACTCCCTGTGGTCGGTATTCTCACTGGTCGTACCCCTGTAATATCGAAAAATATTTTCACCGCTATTTCTCGATATCCTACCGGAAAGCATGAAATAAAATTGTTTACTACACTGCAAATATTTAAATGCGCTCAAATTAAAAGAATTTGCAGATGAAGCAAAATACACAATTTCTTTCTATTAGATAGAAAACAATGTGGCAAAAGAAGAAAATGCTGGTTACCAGTATTTTCTCCTTTTCCTATAATGTTTTAATAAGCCTTCTGTCTTAACCCTTAGAGCGCCGAATAAACCTGCCAGACATTTTCATCCTAGAAATACATCTCAAATAATTGCAATTTCATGGTTGCTTTTGTCTACAGTGATTCAGCAAAGCAGACAGTGTAGATCAAAGATCAGGCTACACTTTTTGTGCAGCCTGATCTTGATCTACACTGGCCACAAATGCAACCATAGTCGTGAAAGGCACTTTAAGGGTTAAGGGTAGTTTAAAATTGGGATGGTCTGGTAAAGGGTTAACTCTTTACAAGATGACAAAATGGACCCTTATCCAAATTAAAAGCAAATGCAGACGACAATTCAAATGTGGCTCAAATGACGGAATTTATCTTTGATAGGGTTGAAAACATTGTGGGAAAAGGAGAAAATGCTAGTTACCAGCATTTTCTCCTTTTCCCACAATGTTTTCAAAAGCCTTCTTCCTCAGGGTCATTAAAACATGGGATTGTACTGTAAAAGGTAATACTATCAGCAGTATTTTAGTAGTATCACTATAACTAGTCACAATTTCATATCCCTTCAGTGTATGTTCATACCTAGACCCATGTGGAGCTTTTAGAGTTACCTACTGTGTATAAACAAGTTACATGACTGTTTATACAATAACACAATAGGCCTTCACTGAACAGGAAAAGGGCTTCTGAAAACATGGTGGAACAGTAGAAAATGGTGGTCATGATCAAAATATCCTCCTTTTCCAACAATATTTTCTGATTATTAGCATGTTCTTCTCCTCCAACATTTTCTTCTACCCTTTAACCCTCTTCCAAACGACAAATTTTTTACTTTTTCAAATTCAAAATAACCTCAGACGACAAATTCAAAATTGATACAAATCAGCCTAAGCTCTCTGACATGGTAGAAAACATT
Source organism: Tridacna gigas (assembly GCA_945859785.2). Classification (NCBI taxonomy): domain Eukaryota; kingdom Metazoa; phylum Mollusca; class Bivalvia; order Cardiida; family Cardiidae; genus Tridacna; species Tridacna gigas. The sequence goes on along the minus strand of OX244030.2, from coordinate 39,740,510 downwards.
GTGGGAAAAGGAGAAAATGCTGGTTGTCAGCATTTTCTCCTTTTCCCACAATGTTTTCAGAAGCCCTGATCATGAAACCTGAGATTGTTGAGTAGAGGGTTAAAATATAGTTCTTACCACTTAAGCCACACAAAATTTTGCTGTCTACCAATCTTTCAAATTAAATGAGTCTAAAATTTCCGTATCTGATAAAGGGATAGGGAACAGCTACAATGACAACTTTGACTGCAGTGCTTTTTCAAAACTATTGTGATCAATTCAGAAGTACTGCAAATGAGGAATGCTTCCATTCTGCTTACCACTCATGTAAAGATATTGCTTTGCTTAATCCTTAGGCTGCCAAGCATGAGTCAAGGACCTTTTTGCAGACAGTGTAGATCAAGATAAGACTGCACAGAACATGTAGTCTGATCTTGGATCTACACTGTCCGATAAGGAGATATCTTTCAAAAAAAAAAAAAAAAAGGAAAATTTGGGTTTTTACTGTTGGTTTGAAAGTTTCATTTCACTTATTTAGCAGGATAGGGGTTAATATTATTTTTCAAAAGCCAGCTTGCGAAAAAGATGTTGCATCACATGTAATTTCCATCAAAAAGAACTTAAACAGGAAATACATGACTAAAGTATTACCTGTGAATACTTTTGTGGCTTCTGGATGGTCTAGAGTAAGGACTTTTTGTAATCCAAGAAAGTATACATAGTTGGCAGAATTAATGGTGTGTGGAATTCCATAAATATGATGAGCAACTGAAAAATAGCAGAGCAGAAAATTCATGATGAAGGTCAACTAAGAATATCAAGTATTCAGAATATGAAAAATATGAATCTCATTATGATTATATGAGCTGAGGACATAAGCAGATTGATGAGATAGAGTGCTCATCAAACCACACTTGGGGTTAAAGAATCTGACATAGAAGTCTTTTGAAAACACTGTGGATAAAGGATGATGTGCTGATGACCAGCATTTTCTCCTTTCCAAACGTTTTCCAAATGTAGATCTTATCATTCAAGCAACATTTGTCATCCGTAAATGCTTTCAAATGGGACCAGTCTAAAACTTATGGGCAATGATACTAGTATTTCAGTTCTCTTCTCCAAAACCTATTTTGTCGGTACTAGTCTCATGCCAATGATTCACAAGAGTACCATAGCATAGTTTTCGGTGACAAATATATATATTATGAAGTAAAAGAAATACCCCTGTCTATATGGGACCCTAACAGATGTCATGAAGAACTTTCAAAAATAAAGAAAAAACTCAAGACGTCCTTCAATATGGCAAGCATGCCTTACAAAAATGCATTTGGCAGCTGGTTACTGTTTTAGATTATTTAGAGAAACAATCCAATGTACTTTATACAATATCTTTCTGAGCATGCATGTCATTCAAATTCCTGGATAAAAAGGTTCTAAATCTTTACCAAATGGCAAAATTCTAGACTGGTCCAAATTGAAGGTGTTTACAGACAACAATTTAAATGTGGCCCAAATAATCAAGTTTTTCTTTGAAAGGGAAGAAAACATTGAGGGAAAAAGATAGCTGTTTTTTCTCATTTTTCCACAATGTTTTCCAAAGTGTATCTCCCCAGAGTCATTAAAACTTGGGATTTTGTGGTGATGGGTCAATATGAGCTTTCTGGTCTTTTCAGACCATCAATTATCCTGTAATTATGAAAATAAAATTATCCAATTGACAGCTGATATGTGTATAACCTTCTGTAGCATAGAGGCTTTAAAAGCATGGTAGGAAAAGGAGCAAATTGTTCGTTTTTCTCTACAAAAAAGACTGGACTGAAATTAAGTCTTTACAAAAACAAACAAACCTACCTGGAATCCCTCTTCTTAAATTTGAATCATCTTCAATATCATCTATTCTGCAAGGAAGGAAAAAATGTGTTACAAATTTATATTTTGTTTGATCTTATATCACTTTTGGAAAAAAGTAATACACTTGAAGATAAAAAAAGAAAACAGTTTGAAATGAAACCTACTTCCATGTTTTTTGTATGTAAAATGTGATAAAAATGAAATTATAGCAAGTAAGCATTGTTTGAACATTCAATGGTTCTATCATATTGAAAATATTGGTGAGCTCATAGTCTTGAATGAAAAAATGCTTCAGATGACTTAAAATATGGAACGCTAATATTACCACAAGCAATTTCCCCTTTGGCCACAATGCCTTGTGCTGCAAGACACAAAAAGTTGCCTGTGGTTGGTTAAAAGGTATTGATTTTATTAATTAAATTAATTTACCTTTATTGTTAATCTAAATTTTTATTTCTTGGTGTTATTTGTAAAAAAAAACATTCAGGTTTCGCTGTACTTACAAAAGACTGGCATTGTGCAACATCTGTGTCACCTCACCAATCACTGACAGTCTGCTATCTGGTATCTTCAACCAATGATTAAAAGCCTAAATATAAATATAAGAAATATTTTTACACCATCTTGAGTACTTTTTTCCAAGGTTTTTGATACCATTTACAGTATCTCAGAAAATATCAGACCTGTAGATCCAAGATCAGATTGTATATCGTATACATGTGTTATGCACATTAAGACAAGCAATTGCTCTTTTGCCCATGACATTCTTAATATTATTTACCATATTATGTTTTTGTTATTACCAATTATTTCCTTTTTGCTCCAATTTTGAAAAAAGTATGTACTTCATTAATTACTACACAATCCTTTTCCAGGCTTATTAGGCTTTTTGTGTTTAAATTTGTATGCAAACATTGCATAAAAATGTGCACTGTTAAAACTTACAGTTGCTAATTTTCCTCTAACTTTCTTCCCAGGAACCTGACAGATGTATAAATATGGAGCTAACAGAATCTGGAAAAAAAAAAAATGTGTAAGGTTTTCAATAATATAGGCCTGTGAGAGTTTGTTCACTTGTTTGTCATTTGTATCTCAGTCACCTTAAAAGATGATTCAATAACAATCTGCTAAAAAATTATTCCAAAGGTAACATGTCTAATGATTATGGCAAAAATTGGGGTTTTCTATGCATGCTGTTTTTTTTTCTTTCTTTCTATTTGTTTATATCCTTTTCAAGACATCACAGTGCATAAATTATATACTTCTCTACCCAACGAGCTGTTGGGTCATATTTAGTCCCCCTATCAGTTAAAAATCTGTAGGAAGAACAAAAAAAAAAAAACACTAGATCCCCCTGTGCATCTCAGTATTCATTCTTGTCTACTACAGAATCACCCAGTCTCACATACCCACTGATATCATGGTGTTATTTAAGGTAGCATGCCAAATGTATCCTGAGGAGAAAAATGCAGGGGCCAAACCAGACCTTGAACCCTGGATCCCTAGCTCACTGTTAAAACACAATCCAGTGTTCAAACGAACCTAAAAAAGAAAGCTTATAAAAAGATCATAGGAAAAGGAGAAAAAATGCTGGTAACCAGTAATTTCTCCTTTTTCCCTGAAATGTTTTGTGCTCATCTTTAGTCAAATAAGATCATATAAGGCGAATTTGATTTGTAAAGAGTTCAATCTATTTCAGGACCTGATAGCATTACTAAACATATGTATGATAGAATTAAAAGAGAGATAAATATAACTCAAACAGAAAAAACATTGCTCTACCTTATCTGTATCACTCTCCTTTCCACATGATGACTGATCCATACTTAGCAGAACTTATCCGAGCTTCTGCAGTGTCCAATGAATGATGACACCACTGGTTGTTTAGTGCCACAAAGTGATTTTTCTTATTCCCCTGAAATGTAAAAAAAAAAACATTTCACTACAACAAAGCATGAAAATCTTTACTGTAATATAAAAAAAAACTAAATTTGTTGGGTCAGCCATTTAGAATTCTTGAATTTTCTTTCTAACATTTTACCACATGATCGCAAGTTTTAACGGCCCTCAAGAAAAAGCCTTTCAAAAACATTGTGGAAAAAGGAGTAAATGCTGGTAACCAGCATTTTTTCCTTCTTCCACAATGTTTTCTACCCTTTCTAAAACATGTTTTACAATTTGTGCAACAGTTTAATTTTGGTCTGCAAATACTTTCAAGTTGGACTAGCTTACGATTTTGTCATGAGGCAAAAAGTTAAACCAAATTCTCAAGGTCTCAAGACAATCTGCCCTTACATAGAAATGAGTGAATGATCTAAAAATGCTGTCAGTGCACCTATCAATGTGTTTTTTCCCAACCTGAACCATCACCAAACACTAACAACTGGCTGCTTTCTGAAATGAAATTGTTCAGCCAATACTATTAACTGGTGAATAAGGAATGAAGTCTGTCCCATTAACTTAAAGGTGTGGAGAGAATTTCAACCAAGCCAAGACTCAAACTTGCAATCTCTGGATGACTACCACTCCAGTGACTTATGTGGGCAGTGAAAATCAAGATTAGACATTGTAAAATGTAGTATGATATTGCAGCTACACTAATCAATTCCTTTCAGTATGCCTAAATTGATGGTGGATAGGTGGTCTAATGGTTAACATATTGACTGCCAGTCAGAAGGTCTGGGGTTTGATGCCCGGTCTGGTAGGATATTTTTCAGAGATACTTTGTGTTTCCCACCTAACAAGAGTGAAATGGTTAGAAACCCAGAGGTAGCCTCACATGTATCGGTGCTTTACACAGAGTACGTAAAAGAACCAAGGAGAAGTGCTAGGGTCTTGTACCCAGATTTCTTTGCATCCGACTCTTTCTCTCTAACTCAATCTAAGCCTGTCAGATATGTGTATGTATAATAGCAAGCATGTTTATATATGTTACATCACAGTTTAAAAGTTCAATAACTCTTTATCACACAGTCCCGATTTCACGACCCTGAGAAAGACGCCTTTTGAAAACATTGAAGGAAAAGGAGAAAATGCTGGTAACCAGCATTTTCTCCTTTTCCTTCAATGTTTTCTTCATTTTCAAAAGCGAATGTCACCATTTTAGCCACAATAAATTTGTCGTCTGTAATTGCATTTGATTTGGATCAGTCTGAAAGTTTGTTGTGTGGTAAAGAGATAATTAACTAACCCTGTACTGAAATATCTCAAAATGAGATCGTCAAATCCACAAAAGTAGTACTCCAGTCTAGTGGGGGGATTTTAAAACAAAGAGGGTATCTGTCTATGAAGGCTTGACAACATTATGGGAAAAGGAGATAATGCTGTCATACAGTATTTTCTCACATTGTTTTCAAAAACCCTCTTCCTGAAATTGTCATTGTTAAAACCATGGACTGTTTGGTACATGTTAACAAGAAAATACTTTAAAAAAAAAAACATGATAAAGTGTATTCTTACCTCTCAGTATCACCCTAGTCCAAATATTTAGACGTATACATGCTTATTTACCTTTCAACATTTATCATCGGACTTTTCACATTTGATTTTTCTCATTGCATGTAACGTCTAAACGGGTCCCATTCAGTACTGTGTAGCAAATCCGATCTCTCTAAAACCAGTATTATAACAAAAGAGAACTTCATTTACCTGTAGGTGGAACTTTTTTTGAAAATATTCAGCCGCTGTCTTGATAAATAATGGGCAGATTCATTCATAATTCAATAAAATCACTCGCAAGTGGGATTGCCGACAGAGTCGCCGGCATGTTTTTCAGTCATGCAGACGGTTGCATAACAAATAAGAATTGACTTTAAGTTTATGAACGAAATCTTGTTACAATAATCAAACAAGACCGAAGTGAACAAAATTTCGTTTTAAAAAAAGACATAATACCATTCTGTAAGTTGCATTGACCCGCACATGACGGTTCATTCGGAACAATCATATCTCTTCCACGGCAATTCATAGCAAACCAGAGTGGTGTTGAATCGGAATGGATTTAGCTCATAAATAGGCAAGTTTTGGACAAATATCCTTTTTCAATCGAGAAATTATTCATTTATCTTACTTCTGATGTATATTTTATTGAACATGTTCACTTGAAAGTATCCAAATTTGCTGTTCAAACAGCGACAAAATTCGATGTCGGAGTTTGCTAAAGGAAACTATGAAGGAGCCGATAAGACCCTACGTACACGATGAATGTCAAAATGAAAAATAACGTACGTAGGGGCTTATAAATAGGACTAAGTATCACCCCAGCTTTAACTGAAGGAAGAAAATAGATATGGCTGCAAAGTCAATCCTGGAATGATTGTGCAGCGAGATATATGTGACTTTTATGAAAACTAACAATAGTGTATACAAGAGACCAAATACGGATGTGATTAAGTATGCGGACGTTGATAAGTGGGCGTATGCTATTCCAACATGGCATAGAAGGATCATGTCTATAAATGGAGATTGCACCTGATTATGGAATGCATACGGGAATGCAACAATTTTATGTGTTGTCGAATGTGAATGAGTATACCTTTGCTACTTGATCTTACAGCAGAAAAATTCTGTCAAACAAACCCAAGCTTAGTAATTTCTGTACGAAAAATACCTTTTGATCAACTTGACTCTTTGATTGACGGTATACATTTGGAGTGATCTCCCTTCCACGGAAAAAAAAAAACGTAGAAGCCGGTATACTTTCCCGGGTCCTTCCGGGGTAGGGGTGGGGGAAAATGTAGGGCTTGTTTAAGGATCGTCACAAGCAGGATTTGAAACTGAATACTGGGTATATGATGAGAGAAAGCTGTACCTCTTGACAGCTGAAAGTTATTTGGGTGCAGAATCTCCTCTTTCATATACCCATTCTTGCACTGTTTACCCGGTATGTGCAAATTGCCATTTTGAAAAGAGTGAAGTATATGTAACAATATCTCATAATGCATGAAACACGCACAGTGACCGTGGTCGTAAGGTAGAGCGTCGGCATCGCAACCATAAGGCTCCCAGTTCGATTCCCGACAAGGGTGTCAACTTTGGGACTGTTCAATGGCACAGTCATTCGGCTCTAGCATCGGTGTTCAGAATCGAGAGAGATGAGTAAAAGTTGCAAGACCTTAAATTATTTCTCAATCGATGTAAAGTAAATACATGTATCTTTAAAATTGCAAGAAACAAAATGTCCTCAAACAAGTATTCAGTCTTCCCACAATCAATCACAGTCAATTATAAATAGACGCGCCTTCTCTTGAATAATTCGTCAAGGATCAAATCCCGCTTTTTGTTTAGTGAAGGAGCAAACAAGGAAGGAAACCCATGTTTACCAAAGGACTCTTCGTTCATAGGGTGAAATGTGATTTAGAAAACGAGATCCCAGGATACTTCGGGGTTCCCAGGGTTCAAGCAGAGATTTGCACAAAAAATTCTCCAGCTCAGATCCGCGAGACCTTTTCACTGTAAAAAATCCTTGGGCGAGGCATATTCTTAGTTCTAGTTGTAGTTGGTGACCATGGGCGCCTGTCAAGATTGACTTTTGGCTACTGTTGCCACGATAATACTGAAATACGCCTGGATCAGCGTTTTCAACACCAACAGGTAAACCAATAAAATTATAATTTGATTTTGGAGGCTTCTTGCTCCCCATAATGACCGTGGCTGCTTGAAGCGCCACCCTTGGCCTGCAAGTGTGATTCACGCCTGGATTTAGTTCAAGTGCCCAGAAGCTGCCAAAAGCAACCAATGTGGGTGTTAAAATGGATTTAATTCATACCATTTAAAAATATGGAAATTATTGTGAAGATGACAACCTGTAACTGTACGGTCGGGTTCAAGAGTTAGTCGCTGGCAGAAAATGAATTTTGAAACTAAGTAAAAAGTTGCAAAGTCCCTCTACCTTTTGCTTACTTTTTACCTTGTTTTTTTTTTTTTTTTTGTCAGTAACCAACACTCAGACCGACTGTACAACAACAAAATGTTATCTTCACATAAATTCCATACTTTGAAATATTATGATTTAAATTTTCATGCATATTAAAAAACCGCCTTCGTTACCTTTGGGTACAACCGGGCCTTTAAATCAAATTTAAACTAAAACTGCAACTGGGCCTTTCAGTATTATACAATAATTATCAATGATTTATTTCATACAGAAACTGAATGCAAAATCTCTCTCTTTACTTCACTCGCGGCAAATAAGAGTGTTTAAACACTAATTTCACGATCCTCTTCCCATCACTTTTTTATCTTACAGAATAGTAAATTCCATAGGAAAAAGTATTTTGAACTGTAGAATTCCCGAACTACTAAAGTTACTTTTTTTTTTTGGACAGTGCCTGCAGATCAATATCAGACAGCACAGGACGTCCTGTCCGATCTTGGGTCCATACTTTTCTCTAATTGTTTAGAAATTCTAACGAAACCAGTCTTAAAATTACAATAACTAGGTCCCTTTAAAATAGCCAACGTAGGAAACCCATTTGGTTTGAGCCATGCTCTGGCAAACGGGGGTTTGATGCATCTGCGAAAAGTATTGGTCCCGGTCAGCCTGGGTGGAAACCTTTGTGCTATTGGTCATTTTTCTACATGTTTAAGGACCAATTTACCTCATGATTCAGTCGCTGGTTAGACAGAATGGATTTCATGAATCAATAACTGTTTGATAATTTGCTTGGTATAATGTATCACAGAGATGTATTAACAACCCCTTTTGTCAGAGCACGGCTCATTCATTGGAAGCTCTTGGGGTGAATTCATTACCAGATCGGACAAACATTTAAGCTTGTCCAAACTGAAAGTATTTTTAGAAAAACAAATTAAATGTAACTGAAATGGCGGGGTTTGTCTTTGATAGGATAGAAAACATTGTGGGATAAAGGGAAAACGCTGGTTACCACAATGTTTTTAAATGCTTTCTTACTTACGGTTGCTAAGAAAAAAAATTGTCACAATGGTTACCTGCATTTTTCTTCTTTTCCCACAATGTTTTCAAATGATCCTGACTAAAGATCATTAAATAGACGGATGTTTTTGTAAAGGTTAAATGTCTGCAAAACGTGTTCCGCTCTGAGAATGGGAGTGGTTGCTTTATTGCTTGCCTCATGTGTGGTCAACCCTTTACCACACAATCCCGACTTTTTACGACCCTGGGAAAGAGGCCTTTGAAAACATTGTGAGAAAAGGAGAAAATGCTGGTAACCAGCATTTTCCCTTTTCCCACAATGTTTTCTACTCATTCTAAAACAATTTCTTTTTTTCTTATTTTTGAGTCACACTTATTTTGTTGTCTGCAAATGCTTTCAATGTGGACAAGTCTAGAATTTTGTCGTATGGCAAAGAGTTAAACTACCTTTAGTAGCACTAGCTAGGTGTCTCCGCTGTAACGGAGGCTGAATCCCAATAATAACATACAGAATGGTCGGACATTTAAAACGTAATCACTGTTCAGGATGAGAATGCCGAGAATTGCTCTTGGACAATACAAATTTTCATATCAACAGCTAATGTAATTATACTATCTTCACATTAGTAAACTTTTCCTTCTTTCTGCGATTTTCCATGTCGTCTGATATAGTATCTAACAGCACCGTCCCCATGGTTTCTGGCAGAGTGAATGTTCCAACGATGGACAGAAAAGACAATCCAGCGACGATAAAGTACAGGAGACCAGGAACAAACTCTCCCTGGAACAAAACAATGGCAAACCAAATCCAGGATGATGAAAATGTTTGTCTACCACCATAAGGTCGAATTTTGGGATAGAAGAGTTTTCGGATCTAGAGAGATCAGTCCACGTGTTTTTCTCATGCTTCAAAGCTAGCAAGCACGATCTGAAAAAAAGGCTACGATGCTTTTCAGAGAATTAAAACTGGCACATTTGGAATGTATTACAAAATCATTACGCCTTTCTCTGAGTTTGTTTGTTTGCATGGTGTTTAACGCCGTTTTCAACATTATTTTGGTTATACTGCAGCGGCCAACGCACCTTTCCCGGAGTTTCGTTAACCAGTACTTCGCACAATATTCTTCCCAAGCCACTGGTTGCTTTCCCACATATCCATCGTCGAAGCAATGATCAGCAGTGAGAGAGAAATGAATCTTGTTGCAATGGCTATTATCAATCCCTGAAAAGAAATTTGCCGAGCTGGGGACTGAACCAGCGACTCCCTGTTCTCAAGTCTAGTACGCTGCCGACGGCGCCACAGGGGCTCGGCGCCTTTATTTGGGTAAAATTAGTATCAAATTAAGCGAAAGATAAGCTTTCAGAATTATTTAGTTAGGTGGAAATTCGCAAAGAAAAAAAACTGTCACGCACTATCTCTACGAACCACCCATACCACTTAAACCTTTTCTAACAACCTCACGTATGTTCTCCGAGTACTTCTTGGAATTATCAACTCACCAGATACACAAATTGGGGTCCTATAACAGCTCCGAGACGTGAGAAAATACTGTGGAAACCAAAGGCTGTATTTCTGAAAATGGATTTGTGTTTTTGTCATTAAAGTTTGCAATTTCTATATGTTAACGTTTTCTTCATTAAGTTGTCGTACAATGGTATCAACTCATAAATAACAACTGTCAATAAAAGTGAGCAGTAGCAAATACTGTAGACACAAATCAAGGGTGCATTGTACTGCAAATAGTGTCGTGGGCTTAGTTTCGTCGAACGATTATCAATTAGTTGTATCATGAAATTATCCGTCATTCTTAGCTCTCATTTGTAATATGGGACCATAGAAGAATTTTGGAGTGAGTCAGTATCAAGATCAACCAGCACATACATGTATACGTACAATCTGACAATTGTCTTCACTCTCTGCTTCTCTGTGAACGATATTTGCCATACTAGTACAATCCTATGTAAGAAATTGTAATTGGAACGAATAGATTTTTCTTTCGAGACAGTCATTTATGGTGTATCTATATAGGCCATGCTTTGGCAATCCCAATGATGCATGATACCAAACAAGTCATCTCATGATCATGGATCCATAAAGTCCATTTAGTCTAACAACCGACTGAATCATGAGGTAGACTGGTCTTTTGACACACAGAAAATTGGCCAATAGTGAAAAGTTTCGGCCTAGATCAGCCTGCGCGCATTTTTCGCATATGCATTGAGCAAGCTTTTCACATAGCATGGCTTTTATATATTTGTAGTGTCATTTCTCTTTTATTATATATATATATATGTGTGTGTGTGTGTGTGTGTGTGTGTGGTAGAATAGGGTGAAAAAGTTTCCTTAGAATGCATGTAAATGAGCCATGCTCTGGGAAAAGGGGGTTTTATGCATTTCTGCCATGCTACCAGGCAAGTCATATAAGTATGGATCCACAAAATCCGTTTTGTCCCACAACAGACTGAATCATGAGGTGGACTGGTCCTTTGACGTGCAGAAAATTGACCAATAGCAAAACGTTTACACACAAGATTAGCCTGGACTGCGCAGGCTGACCTGAGTCGATACTTTTTGCATTTGCATTAATCCCCCTTTTCACAAAGCATCACACACACACACACACATTCAACCTTTTTTCCCTTCCACTAGTTCAATGCAATGAGTACACAGTTACATCTCCAAGGTAACCGTTAGCCAGGGAAGCTGTAGTTTTATTTGTAGTTTAAAGCCCCAATTATAGCCAAATGTAAACAACGCGGGTGTTAAAATGGATTTGAGGTTAAATCAAACCATTTAAAATAATGGAAATTATTGCGAAGATGACAATCTGCTATTGCACGGTCGGCTCAACTGCTGGTCGCTGGCAAAAAAAAACAAAAAAAACGATTTTTAAAAGTAGGTCAGAAGTTGCCAGGTCGCTCTATCATTTTATATACTGTTTACGTGGTTTTAAAATTCATTTCTCTGCCAGCGACTGACACTTGGGCCGACCGTACAATAACAGATTGTCATCTTCACATAATTCCCCTACTTTTAGAGGGTATTATTTGAATTTAAATGCATTTTAGCATCCACATTGTTTACTTTTGACAGCTATAGGGGTTAATAGAACATATATGGACACCCGAAGCAAAGAGTTATTCAGTAACATACAAGGACTGTCGTAGACTGAAGAGTACCCTGCACGGTTACTTTGTCACTAGATAGGAAAAAAAATCAAAGGGCCCTAACACCTAAATTTAGATAATAAATGATGATCAAAGCTGTTGGTGCACAACCTCCTATGATAGGAAGGCGTCCAATAAAATATGCGCCAATGTGGTTGAAAGTTGACGGAAGAGACAGAAAAACTGAGTCTACCGACGGTCGGACAGATGGACGGACGAACAACCTGATCCTAGTGTCCAGTCTGATTTTGTTGTTGGGGAAGGAATTTAACAAGAAAGACTATACAAACCTAATAACAGTTGGATATAGTTCCACTTCGTGTGTTTGAACAGGCCCCCATGCTCCGTCTACACCAATGTTGGCCAGCAGTGCAAAGTACAGTGTTAACTGATCTTTAGCAACGTCTATTAACAGGGCAAGAAAGCTTTAAATGACGTCTTGTTCTTACACATAACAGTGTAAGGACAATATCAGATCGCATAGAAGGAACGGTTCAAAATTGGATCTCACTGTCTAGGAGAAAGAAGTTTTTCACTGGAAACTATAAACTAGTCAATATACTGTATTTAGACTATCTGCAAACAACTTTTGGTTTGCATTAATCAGCTTTTTTTTTTAAACCGTTGTGACAAAAGGAGCAACAGCTAGCTTTTCAAAGTCGACTGCTACAAATTTGTCGGAGGGGGGCGGGGGGCGGAGAGTAAAAAAAATTAAAAGAAACAAAAGAGTCGGTGACTTTGGATGTACATGTATTTTGTTTTCTAATGCCTTCACATATAAAGCTATAATTTATCATAGTAATTGTCCATATTTCACAAGGCTAACTCGAGTAAAAAGTCATCTGCTGTAAAATCTTTCAAGGAGGATGGATAATGGGTTAAATAGGAAGAACGGGGTCGGTAATGGAAGGTCATGCGACTTACCAAGATACTGTGCAATCCCAACAACCATCCCTCCAACAAAGCACAGAGAAAAGAAAAAGATAGTCGCTGCCCTACGTCCAAATCTTAGAAAAAGAAGAAAAGCGCTTTTGAAATAACAATGGGTGGTGACATCCGGGTCATTTTTTTTCTTCCAAAGAGTACAATTTTTTCTTAGAGTATGTGTATTAAGTGAAATTGTTGGTAACCCCTTTCTCTAAACAATCCAGTATTTTTAAGATCCTGAGGAAGAAGGTTAATGAAAACATTGTAACCAGTATCTTCTCCCTTTTCCATAGCGTTTAACACCAATTCAACAACAAACCCCATCGTTTGAGTGACATTAAATTTGTCGTCTGTAAAGGCTTTCAGTGTCGACATGGCTGAATACTTGTATTTAAGATTTTCCCAATAAGAGAGAGGAAATGGTCCCGGGTTAATTCTTAAATTGCTAGATAAATGAAATGGAAATTTCCAGCCAATAGCGAAACCCCAAATATTACGATTTCAGAGTTCTTTATTTGGACAAAATCTCGCTGCATTAAGCACTGTAGATCCAATATCAGGCAACACGTTTTGTGAAGTCTGACCTTGATCTACATTGGTCGCATAAGCGCATTGAATCGCTTTTAGCAGCCTACGACTTAAGAAACTTAGACACATACATGTATCTGCAAATTTCTAAACACAAAATTAAAAGTTAAGATCTGAGGAAAATTGTCTATGACTGGATTTACATTTAGATTTTCTCTACGGGAAAACAGTAGTGATATCTACCTGTTTTGAAGATACATAGACAGTAATTTTGATGGTATCGAAGCCACACTAAATATCAGAATGTTCAAGTAGATGTTTCCAGATAGCTGTTTTATTCCAAAGTTGATACCATAAGACACGCAACCAAGTGTCAACCTGAATTGGATTCGAAACAATTCTGATTATTCTTCTTTCAACGATGCTACATTGGTAAAGCTAACTGAAGTTGATTGGCGTTGCTGTCTCCTTTTCCCACAAGGTCAAGAAAGTCACAATAAAACGTATTGGATCTCATTTATTCTGCTGTTTTTACGACTTCGTGAATCTGTCAAACGATTGATCCGTGGTCAGATTTGGAACATGTTCAAAAATTGTCATGGATATACAAGTACTGTTACGGACCAATACGAATTGCCACGAATAATGCCGGGTCGTATTCGTAGTTAATCCGGGGTGCAGGTCCGTGAATGTGTGCATCATAGATCGCCAATAAAGAAATGAATATTGGTTTTAGATATTCTTCGAGACATACCTTTGTTTACCGTTTTTCTGTCGAGGGTGCTAGCTCGAGAGTTACCGAATGTTTCTTGGGAACAAAATCCCATTGACTCTTTTTGGGGCTAGTTCCCCTGATTACCCTACGTGATAAAGTCGATAACTGTATTACATGAGGCTGCTTGAGTATGCTTCAACATTACAGGTAGATAACGAAACTAACTGATGTCAAACGAAAATAACTGATGTCAAATTACTAATTCATTTGCGGCATTCTGCGTGGAACAACCTGCCCGGCGTCCAGCATTTCTTTTGGAATTTTAAGAAATGCATGGATTTCCATCAAAATAAGAATAAGAAACCGGAATTTCGAAAAAGAATAGATCTTACCAAGTTGTTACCATTGCTATCGTTAAACGGAGAAGTTCTCGTCGACGGAAAAGCACGAAAATGGAGTACTTCACGGATGACTCTCTTTCATTTTGTGTTGCAATAGCTTTCGACAACCGGTCATAATCTGGTGGCGGATGTTGGTTCAATCGAGCTACTGAATTAATTGTTTTCTTTGCCTGTTTGTGCTTGCCTTTAGCCACCAACCATCGAAAACTCTCCGGGACAAGGCTGTTGTGTGCATGTTAAAGAATTAGATCTATTTATGTGTGTCCTAATAAAAGTCTTTCATTACTTTGTTGATTTGATAGCAAAGCTTATGTACTCTCTACCAATTGACATTGAATGAATGAATTTGGTATTTCAGTCGGTAGAAAAGAATACCTGTTGCTCACAAAAGTCTATTTTGGTCACAAAATAACGGTAACAATAGGCAATGTACATACAACATCAGACTATGTGTTACTCCGAGGATCTGTAGTGCTGCTCAGTCCTTAGCATGCTATATAACCCTTTACCACACAATCCGAGTTTTAATGACCCTGAAGAAGAATGCTTTTGAAAACATTGTGAGAAAATAAAAATGCTCGTAACCAGCATTTTCTCCTTTTCCTACAATGCTTTCTACCATTTCAAAGACAAATTTCATGATTTGTGCAAAATTTAATTTGTCGTCTGTTGATGCTTTCAGTTTGGACCATTCTAAAATTTTGTCATCTGGTAGAGTTAAATCGTGTTATGTTAAACTCGAACATCCTGTTATATAAAAGCCAAAACAGAGCCGTTTTACTCAAAGCGACCGTATCAAGTAATTAAGCTTCTTTTAAGCCTATTCTGGCAAACAAAAAGATCTATGGTAGTATTTGTCATTGTTCAACAAGAAATTTTGATACACAGCCAAAATTTTGAACTTCAACAGGCCCCTTTAACCCTTTCCCAAACAAGCCCTGGTTTTCACGTGTTTGCAGTACAAGTCTTTTGAAAACACAGTGTTTTCTACCCTTTTTGATAACTTTCTGCCATTTTCATCGAATTTAAAATTGTCGTCTGCAAACTCTTTCAATTTGGACCGGTCCAAAATTTGTCGTTTGGGAAAGGGTTAATTCACTGCATATAAAAGGTAGATCTAGAAAGACAAAGAGCATACCTGCATGTCAAAATGCCAAAACTGTCATGCCTTAACCTCAATATAAAACGCGATGTCTCGAGTTTATACGTTACAAGTATTTAATTATATAAAAAACAAATGATTTTGCATCAGACTTAATTACTCTATGTTAATTTGAATGTGATGTGATGTTGACGGAGCTGTCTAAAGTACTGGCTTTCAAATTTAACCCATATTCTGCTAAATAAGTGAAATGAAGCTTTCAAGACGATAGTAAAAAAAAACCCACATTTTTTCTATTTCAAAGGTTTTTTTAGGGGAGGGAAACAACTCTTTATCGAACAGTGTAGATTCAAGATCAGACTGCACGTTCTGTGCAGTATGATCTTGATCAATATTGGCCGTTAAAAGTTACTGAATCGCGCTTAGCAGCCTAAGGATTAAACGTTTGTAAACATTTAGGATGCAACCGTAAAGTATGATTTGTAGTTTCATCGTTTTCTCAAAAAAAGCATTTGAGAAACATAAAGATATGTCCTCGATATAATTAACTTTTAAGATGGAAAGAATGACTTGAAGCGCTTTTGCAGACAGTCAAGATCAAGATCAGACTGCACACATTCTAGCCAAAATAATCCTGAGGTAGCAATATTCTGCTGGTTTCCCCCCGTTTTTTAGAAATGTCCGTTTCATTAATTCAGAGCTCTAGGGTTAAGATGGGTGGCTTTTCACCACAAATTGAGGCTATCGTTGTTTTTGACTATATTTGCTTTTAGCTGCTTACAGCTTACAATACTTACAACCATGTCGCCAAGTAGCCTGCCGACACTATTGCTATAATGAGCGTTATATGCTTCCAGTTCTGCAGTTGCCAAGCAACCAAGGTGAATAGAGCAGATTCGATCGCCCACGACGGAAAACTAATGATGACTGAGCGCCATTTTGACAAAGCATATTCGGACTGGTGAGTGCCGTATAACGTCAAAAAGAAAGCAGAACCGATACCTGAAAAATGTATGAGTAAATAATCCATTTTTCATAAGCAAATTTGCTGCAGACGACTATGAAAACAGCCTCGTAAATTACTTATAAACATCAGAATTTAATTTGTAAAATCATTGTGGCATCCCTGTGTGATTTATATAAACTAACAGATAAGTCAAAAGTGCAATTGAAACAAGATTTTGAAAGAAAAAGGGGGGGTGACGGGAACAGTAAATTGTATTTGGTAAACTAATATCATTAGGATATGATGATTACGTTTAGAAGTAAAAAATGAAGCATACTAAGAAAATGCCATCACGGTGATTCATACTCACGACCTTGAAGATGACGGGTTGACGTTTCTACCAACTGTGCCAACCGAATTTAATTTTCGTAACTTTATTTCGCGAAACAGCGGCTATTTCGCGATTAACACAGTAAGAAATTCCATAGTAAAGGTGAGAAAAAAAAAAAATGTTATTTTCTATATACTAGGCATGCTCTGTGAACAGCGGCTTTAATACATCTGCAAGTATCTAATCAGGTCAGCCCGCGCATGCTGACCAATGTCGAAACATTTGCTTCTGGAAAATTTTCTGCATGTCAAAAGGCCAATCTATCTCAGGGTTAAGCCGTTTGTCAGATTTTGTGGATCCACGACTATGTAATGACTTGCTCGGTATACCTATATCGCATTACGGAGATGTATTAAAGCCCCGTTTGCCAGAGACATGGCTCATCTATTTTTTGTCTATATCTTGATAAATATACTTTTTCAGGCACTATTATGACTTTTTGTCAAGGATTTCTTCTTACTTGCTATAACGAAATCTAGCTTCCTACCCCTTAAAATTACAAATATCAATGTTTTAATTATACATATACATGTACACGTACACTGGCCATTCGAACCGATATCTTCGGCTTATACAGATTGTAAAGGTTTATCCATATAGAACCGGGCAAAAATAATTGAAGTCCAAACACACCTATGAAGAACTTGCATACTGCAAACATAATCCAAGATGTAGAAAAATACGCAATGAGTTGAAACACGAACAACATCGTGACAGAGGTAAACGTTGGTATCTTCCTGCCGAAGAGATCAGACAATTGTCCGGAAATTAAACTTCCGAGACACATCCCCGCCATTTGTAACGATGTGATTGTAGCCGTCACCCAAGACAGATTGCAAACTAAGCCAAACTGAAATAAAAGGAATGTGTTAATTGTGATATTGTATTGCTTATGAAAGTCTTTCCATGAAACCATTCTAACCACACATTAACGTACATGTATTTGTTCACGGTGTTCAACCAGAAGTACATGGGCGCATTACCGTCAAGAAAATGTGCTGCAGCAATGAAAAGTAACTCTTTATGCCCGTCGTGGAAAAAATTTCAATCGCATCAGTCTTTCAGTGTGTGTGGTTTAAAGAATACTCTGCTTTAAAATAGTGGCGCAAAAAAGCCCTTGCACGTGGTAAATTGTTGTCTAATTGCCGCGTAAGTCGAAATTTGAACGCCTTTCTAACGAGAAAGCTCAGGTAGTGACACTGTAGAGTCGTAGGTTCACTGAGTCGCAGACCAAAGCGGTTTGCGAGCAGATTCTATTAACCCGTTTGATTGTATATCTTGCAAAAATTCAACTGACAGTCTTACCTTTCTGACAACTGTATTCATCAACAATTCTATTGTAAATACTGATTCTGTTAGAACTGAATTCGAAGACTAGCAGTCTGATTGATGGAGGCAATCTATCTCAACCTATCAAATGACTAGCACTGAAATGTAGAGTTAGAATGTAAATTAGAATGACAGGTGAAAAGAGCCACTTGTTCGTATACTACGTGTTCCGGCTAAGTATTTTCACATTTCTCACCTCACTAACGATCGTCTTAATCTCCGGATCAAACTCGAAACTGTTACACTCGGTGTCGGTGTATGTTTTACAGTTTTTATTCCAGTAAAACCTTTCCCCGTCACTAGTCTCGTTTAACACCCCAAAGTTGGGGGAAACTGAGGGTGTACTAGTGTCCGTACTATTGACAGAGGCACAACGCCAGTCTGGAACATAGGCCAGGAAGGAGTTACCCTGCATGCCCCAGCAGACGACGAGTTTCATAGACTGTATAATGATGACAAGCATTATCTGCAAGCGCCCGCATCCTCCCAACTGCTGTAAAATGTCGTCTGCCGTGAGCAAATCTTCAGTCTCTTCTAACACACCTGAAAGAAAACGTTTGAACAAGTAGTACGTGAAAATGAAAAACATAGTTGGTCGTCATTGAACAGTTGTGTCATGATGGGGTTCTAATAATTGGCTTGATGCTGATGATATTGATCGTCATGATGATCATGATACTGTGTGTGTAGGAGGGTGTGGATGGATGTGTGCGTGGGTGTGGGTCGGCGGATGGGTGGTGGGACTCTGTGTGTGTGTGTGTGTGTGTGTGTGTGTGTGAGAGAGAGAGAGAGAGAGAGAGAGAGAGAGAGAGATGATGATGATGATGACGGTGACGGTACGATGATATTTTGGAAGAACTAAAAAAGAAACCACTTAAATTAACACATCTTTGTAAAGATCAGTATGCTTGGGATACCGATGACGAACCAGGTGCTCTTGTGAACAGAAAAGATCATGGTAAAACAATGAACATATCTTTTGTTTTAAATTAAGAACTGACCTGTTCCTTTCCCTGTGTCTTCACTTTTGCTGAGTTTACACGACTTATTCGGTTTCTCTTCACTTAGGTCACAATTATCCATATTGCTAAACTTGGCTTACTTTGCGTACAAGGTAAAGTCAAGTCGTTGTCTGTTAGTACACAAACAATGTAAATGACAGGTGTAATTAACATGTGTGCATCGTAGGAATGCAAGATAAAATTGAGTTGATTTAAATACAAAAAAAAAAACCCCAATTGGTAGTGAGTGGGGCCTGTTGAGGTTCTCTCTCACTCTTATAGCACACAATATCCAAACTGGACAAATCCATACAGTGAGAGTTAATGATGTAGATGAGCCATGCTCTGGCAAAAGGGGGCTTAATGCATCTCCGTATTGCAATTTTCCGAGCAAGACATAACTTGATTATGGATCCATAAAGTCCATTTTGACAAACAACTGACTAATGCATGAGGTAGAATTATCCTTTGACATGCAGAAAATTTAAAGATAGCGAAAAGTGTCGGCCCATGTCAGCCTGCGCGGACTGCGCAGGCTGACATGGTCGACCCTTTTCGCAAATGCATTAACTCCCCTTTTCACAGAACATGCCTCAGATACTATTTGTTGGCCTGGCCAGTACAGATTATTTTTGTATTTAGTATATTTCCGATAAATTTTGTTCTAGGAGGGGGGGGGGGGCTTGGTAAAATATTTCATGAAGTAGCCGGAGATTGGCGAGAGAATAAAATATTTCTTGAAGGAGCAGAAGATTTTTGTTCAAGACCATATTGCACGTTTGGTGCAGTCTGATATTGATTTACAAAAACCAGTGTTTAAAGCTCCAAGGGTTAAAAAATAAGATGGGTACATCTTTTGGCCAGAGTGCAGGCCTACATTTTAAATGATAAGAAAGGATTACAGGGTACTGTTTATTCAAGATCAAGATGCGTCTACCTTCTGTGCAGTTTGATCTTCAACCACAAAGTCTGCAAAATATGGTGGTTAGTGCTCTGAAGGTTGTAAAAATACGAAGACATATCTATCATCTTTATTATTCCATTCCTACCTTTTTAATATTGAGCCTAGTCCATCCTCGTCCCCACGCCTCCCCCCTCCCTTAACTCATTTGTGAATAAGATCTGTGTGTGTGTCTGTGTGGTTTTAATTACATAAAAGGGACCTTTTTATAAATTAAATTTTTGGTACTACTAAACTTTTTTGTTCAATACCGATAAATCCTACAAAATATACTTTTTTCTGCAAACGTACAGAAACTGGACGGTTACATGCAGTCAAATATGTGCAAATTTGACATCAAATAACGGTTTGGTCGCTTTGCGATCAGAAACTCCGTCCATTTTAACATCAAATATGACGTCACCGTACTTATCTCAGTACGAAATCATTCGGCAAATCTCGGGTCGTCCGTTGATCATGTCCCTCGGCTGTATCACGTAGCTTGATATGCACCTGCACGGTACATTTCTTCGCCGGAAATAGGCCGTTTTCCCGTTCTTACAATTGTAAGGCTCCTCCTAAAAAAGAAAAGTCAGTGATTAACCTTTTTTTTTCAAGTTAGGTGAAATAATAAAAATCTGAATAGCTGAGGTGCATTCAGAGCAAAATGCTTGAGAAAGAACCATGAACTGCAAAAAGGAAAACAAAAGGGGTGACGGTGGCATCTTCGCTAGTCGGTCACTAGGTATCTGTTACCTAGATGTTATAGCATTCTTATGAGCAAATGACCTTTTATCAAACAATCCTTTTCTGTAACGACCCAGAAGAGGAGGGCTTTAGAAACCATAGTGGGAAAAGGAGAAAATGCTCCTTTTTCCAACAATGTTTTTCCAAGTTCAAAGTCAGAAAACTATCCTTTGAGTTACATTTAATTTGTCCTGTCCAAGTGCTTTCAATTTAGGCAAGCCTTATTTTTTTCGTTTGGTAAATAGATAACCTGGTTGTTCAGTTTATTATCTTCGCTTAATTTATCTTGTTGACAGTCACAAGTCAAAAAAAAAAAACCATTAACTTTGTTGCCCTTTAATTCACTTGATAACATCATAAGAGAGACGAAGAATGTAAATTAAGATCACGGTGCAAATTTTATATATGTACAGGTTGATCCTGGTCTACATTTTGCACATTATCTAAACGCCCACCAGCGGCTGTTCAGCAAACAATTCGCGTGTAAGTTTAATTCATACCATTTAAAAATTAAAAGTATGGGTATCATAATGAGTCTGGCAATGCATTACAATACGGTCTCTTAAGATTCCAGTCGCTGGCAGAAAATTCAATCTTAACCCTCATTCTGCTAAAAAAGTTAAATAAAAACTTTCAAGCCGATATTAAAAACGTACATAATTTTATTTCAAACTTACATTTTGGAGAAAAGCATCTCCTTATCGGAGAGTGTAGATTCAAGATCAGTCTGCACGTTCTGTGCAGTCTGATCTAGATCTAAGCTGTCCGTAAAAGGTCAGTGAGTCGCGCTTAGCAGCTTATGGGTTAAAGGCATAATGTCTACTTAACTGAAAAAGCTTTTTTTTTTTTTTCAAATTTGATAGAACTATGCTCGATTAAGTTAATTTAAAACATGTTTGCATTTGGTGATGCGTATATCGCGAGAATTAAGGGTTTAAAGATTTGGATTTTTACTTGTCTGAAAATCAACAAAATTTAAGAAAATCCCCACTCTCCCTCAAACCCCCCCTCCTCCTCCAAATAAAAAAAAAAAAAAAAAAAAGGGGTGGTGGTGGTGGTGGTGGTTACTTAATTAATTCTAGCAGTAAAATTTATTTTTCTCCCAACCTTTGGAACTTTGACAGAGTCACTTTACTGTAGCACATTGTCAAATTCGTACTTAATATATCTATCATTTTTAAATGTTATGAATTAAATTTGTCTGCATTGTTACTCCCGAAATGTTTGGCGTGCTATTTGACCTTTAATCGCGTTCAATGGCCTAAGTGTTGCGATTATGGCAAGAAAAGAATGCGGCCCTAAACATGCCTTAAATAGGCCTAGGTCAATGACTCTTTTTGTTTTGGAAATAAAAAATCACAGAAAGAAAATGAATCATTTTGACATTTCTATCTTTCTAAAAGTAACCAAATAAAAACGCGTTTTACGCCCCTAAGAAGCTGGTATTTTTTTTTTTTTTTTTCCCGACAGCTGTGGTGAGAGATAGGCCTGTAAGTTACTTTTTACAACCATTCTTCTACCGAAAAGCAAGTGCTGGAACTACTCCTTTCTGTCACTGTTACCGCGATCTCAGTGGAATGCTTTTTCATGAGTTTAAACGATCTTGAGGAAAAGGTCTTTTGAAAACATTATGAAAAGAGGAGAAAATGCTGGTAACCAGCATTTTCTCCTTTTCCCACAATGTTTTCTACCATCTCAAAGATGACACATCATTCGGACAACAATATATTTGTCGTCTTCAGATGCTTTGAAACTGGACCAGTTTAGAATTTTGTCGTTTGGAAAAGGGTTAAATACCAGACGAATAAATGGAAGACTATATATATCAAAACTCAAAGAGTCTGTAGATGAAAAATTAAATGCAGCTCAAATGCAATGATTTGTTTGTCAGTATAGAAGAAAACATTGTGGGAAGAGATGTTGGTTACCAGCGTGTTCTTCTTTCTCCACGATGTGTCCCAGTGCATTTCCCACAGGGTCGTTAATACAAAAGCATTATATTGAAGAGAGATCCGGGGAGAGAGGGACAATTGCCAGCTTGCAGTGTACGAATGGGTCATTGGAAAAGATTTCATTCGGTAAAACTTTGTCCGACCCGGATAACTCTCCAGCGTCGAAAAAGAGCGGGAAATGTAAACCTCAACATTGAACAGTAAAACTAAAAGCACCTGCCTTTGGTGTTCCACGTGTTATTTCATTATATTTTCTTTTAGTTTTTTGCGTCTGCCTTTTCTATTTTTATGCCATCTACGTCTTGAATTTAGCAAGTAAAAAAATGCGCTTGTCCGTTCCAAAACCAGTTCGTTACTAGGTTTTTCGTCCCAATGCGTATTCGGAGATTGTTCGACATGCGTGTTGCCTACTTGGAGAAGCACATCACTCGTTTTAGATTTAGAAACTCTTCAGTTACTACATAAAAATTTAAGCTAGAATATCTAATGACACAAGTCGTATATATGGAGAAAACCGATTGGCAATTGTATAGTAATCGAATTTCGCCAACTTTCATCGGGTGACGGATGTTTCGGTAACAGATGAGTTCGGTAAATTGGACTTATAGAGTAAATCTATTGGCTGTTTCGTTAACAAGGTAATTAAATAATGGTAATGCACCGTGACGTTTCTCACACCAAATAAAGTCTTGATTCTGATTCGTTCAATGCTTCTTTCTTTTCCCACACACTATAAGACATAATATTTTTTTTATGTTGCTACCGTCATGTTGTATGTAAAATAATACCTGAAATCGCTTTGTCTAATTTTCGAGCATTTCAACCAGGGATCGTATATACGATCCCTGTTTCAACCAAAGTTGAGGTAGTGAATAACACCCAATTCTAAACTTGAAACCCGTTGTATCTCCTTTTAAGTCAATGTTGTATGATCATTTCGGTGTGAAAATATTTTCTTACTGAAAGACTTTCAAACCATCCATTAACCCTTAGAGCATCTGTCATTACTTTTGTTGCCATTGTGGCCGGTGCAGATCCAGATAAGACTACACCAAACACAGAGTTTGATCTTTGATCTTCATTTGTCACTTTCTTAAGACATTCTGAACAAGAAAAACCTTGACATTGCTCAAATTAAGGTTTTATATCTAGAGTGAAAATGACCGTTGGGTATATTCGAGGCTCTTAGATTTAGAATTATGTATAGTTAAATTGAGTTCAGAAACACAGGTAAAAATATTGTGGCAAAAGAAGAGAGTGAGCGCGAGAGATAGAAAGTAACAAATACTCTTTTGACAAATACTTTTTTTTTTCAAACTGCACAAGCAGTGCGTGATCTAAACATGTCCTATCCCCTTAACTTTTATGTGTGCAGTCTGATCTGTGAGGTTCTTCTTGTCCATTAGTGTTTCAGGTTTTTCATTAACCAAGGTTAATCTTTAAGATCTATGGGGAACTTCTTTATCATGTTGGCAATGGGAGGCGTGAAAACACGTCTATATATACAATATACAGCACTCCCTTCGCACTCACATACTATGTTGATAATTTTTAATGCAGTGTTCTATTGATGAACGCGCTTAAAACCAGCAGACGACGATTTTTGTGCACCAGACCAGATTTGAAAACATTGTGGAAAAAGCAGAGGAACAATACAGAACAGATATCTTTTTTTTTTTGTCTTTAGATGGGCACAAATGTACGTGGTCAAAATCACAAGAAGTATGCACCAAAGCATTGTCAAGGTCTCTCTCTCTATCTCTCACTCCCTCTCTTCATTTGCCACAATGTTTCAAATGTATCATCTTTATTTCTGAATTCAAGTTAATTATCCATAATTCTAATCCTTAGAGCACCGAATAAACTAAAGGCTATTTTCATTTTAGAAACAGAATATCTAATCAGGGATCGTATATTATACACTATATGTACGATCCATGATCATTGGCCATTTCAAGGTTGTCCTTCATCATAATGTCTTAGAAAAGCTGGCAACGTAAATCAACAATCAGATTCTGTGTCTTGTGCAGTCTAATCTTTGTCTGAATCGGCCGCAAGGGCAACAAGAGTGAAAGGTGCTCTGAGGATAAATGGCTTGTTTGGAAGTTGACCAATTTGTCTCCGAAAGAAATTATATTCAAACAGAAAACGTTGTGTCATTTTTGATAAAACATTTTTATAAAACTTGAGAATTGGCTTAAAGTTGGAGTCTGTTATCTGTAGGACGACTAAGTACTAGGGGTACAAGCATAGGGTTGGATATCATTCATTACATAAATAAGATATGGTGACCAAAATTTACTAATTTCAGGTATTTATGTATACAGCATGGAAGGAACAACATAACAGATATAATTATGTCAGAAAACGAGTGGCAATTGCAAATTAAAAAAAAAAAATGTTTTCACAAACGAAAAAACGTCACGGCACTATATTATTGCCTTGTTACCGAAACATCCAATCGATTTACTCTGTAAGTCCAATTTACCGAACTCTTCTGTTACCAAAACATCCGTAAATCCTCTCATCCCAGGCGTTATTTTCATATCTGTGACATCATTCAATCATAAAAACAAATTATATAATTGTGGCAAAAGTGTTTTGAGCTGTGAATACCAATCTAGTGACGGAAAAATACCTATCAAATATGGCAAAAGTTCATTCGCGACCTATTGTGTGCTTTCTACCCCCATTTTATTAGAACGTTTTAGGTGGCTCCTTTAAATGCACATTTAAAGAGATATTATTAAGCCTAAAACTTAGTTGTGTTGCCTATTTGTGCTTTGACAAGTCATTGTTTGAAGTTTGATAGCTGGAGTTTCGTAAGGGGTGCCTAAAGGGAAATAGTATCCATATGAATGACAGGGGTCCATACTGATTTTTCCAGGAGAAAATATATCAAATCAGATAAAACATCCACCTACATACTGGAATAGATACCTGTATCTCTGAATTACAAAAGGTTCTCTTTTTCAGAATCTGCTGCCTTTCAATCTCCAGCACTGTTATCTTTATTTAGACTTAATATTTCAGTGGCCCATTAGAAATAATTACCTGGAAAATCATACAACTTTCGATTTTGTTTTCTGAGACCTGCTTTTTATTTTAGTTAATCTAGGATTTGATTTTTTTTGGGGGGGGGGGTTCTAAAATTTTTTTGGTAATTTGTATTTCATTTACTAGTAAATATGTAGTAAGTATACAAACTAAAATTGTCAATTAAGTCCCTCAAAAACTGGTCGGTCCACCATACATCAGCTGTATAGCAGAAGAGCTTGTCTTCATAAACATTTCTAATTAATCCTTTATCAAACAAATCAGTGCTTTACAACTATCAGGAATGACACTTGAAAACAATATGGGAAATGGAGAAAATGCTTGTAACATTTTGTTTTTTCACCATGATATTTTCTACCTGTTTTAACCCTTTACCACACAATCCCGAGTTTTAACGACCCTGACCAAGGTGACTTTTGAAAATATTGCGGGAAAAGGAGAAAATGCTGGTAACCAGCATTTTCTCCTTTTTCCACGATATTTTCTACCATTTTCATGATAAGTATCAACGTTTTGATCACATTCGATTTGTCGTCTGCAAATGCTTTCAATTTGGACAGTTCTAACATTTTGTCATTTGGGAAAGGGTTACAGGCAATCCTATCATTAGAAGTGCATTTAATACTTTCAAAGCGGACAAGTCTAAAGGTTTTGTATTTTTTTGTACCATAAAAAGTTAATTGAAAGAGAAAGAAATGCAATTTATTTACAACTGCATTGCCATTTTATTTTACAGAGTAATGGATGTCAGTCCAAAGGATGCTGACTTTCTGGCTCATTATCAGCAACTGTTATTTTCTGAGAAGCTGGAAGGAGGAAGTCCGAGTGAAAGAGCAGATGTTTTGAGGCATGCTTTGTCACAATTACAGTATGCTAGAATCTCTGGGATGTAAGAAGTACTCCGAATTTGCATTCTCTTTTTGTCTTGCAGCAGACCACTTTCTGAAGGCCAGGGGAGAAATTATATGAGGGATCATATGTATATGTGTATATAATTAAGATTTATTCACATCTCACATGGTTTCATTTATCAAACCTTTATTCACGTTGATTATCCACATATAATATTTGATATGCAAAATTGTGGCCAAAGGAAAAATCGCTCTCTGTAAACATTTTCTCTTCTTTTATCACAATGTTTTCCAAAAAGATCTGCAAGACGAAAAAGTCACTCCAGTGTGTTAATGCTTCAGCTATGTACAGATATTTCTGTATTGTTCTATACAGATAAAAAAGGCTTTTGAAAACATTGTGGTGAAAGGAGAAAATGCTGGTTACAGCATTTTCTCCTTTTACCACAATGTTATCTACATGTAATTGCTACCTCTTCATAGATGTATGCAATTATTTGAGACACATTTAGTATGTTGTCAGCAAATGCTTTTAGCATGAACAAGTCTAAAAATTTGTTGTATGCTATTACAATTAAAAAAGAGTATCAAAGTGAGCTACAATGTATGTTTACTTTTTTCTAGAGGACAAAACTTTAAGATTTGTCCTTATTGAAAATATTGGCCGTAAAACATTCACTGTGGCTCACATTAAAACATGCTTTGTGTGTAAGGTCCACCAACCTGATCCTGGTTTGCATAATGTGGGATTTGAAGAATAATGCCATGAGCCTACCTACAGATAGGGAAGGTTTTCTGGCTTTAAGAGTAAGGTTTGGTAAATTCTTCATTCAAAGCTCTGCTATGGATACTCTTCCATTCCATTTTGTACCTCTAACAAATTATGTAAAATTTGAATTGTGACTTAACCCTTTACCACACAATGCCACCTTTAATGACCCCGGGAAAGAAGCCTTTCAAAAACATTGTGGGAAAAGGAGAAAATGCTGGTAACCAGCATTTTCTACTTTTCCCACAGTGTTTTCTACTATACAAAAAAAAAAAAATTGCACCATTTGAGGCACATTGAAATTGCTGTCAGCAAATGCTTTCAATTTGGAAAAGGCTAAAATTTTGTCGTCTGGTTAAGAGTTAAGGAAAAATGATGTTATCACTTATCCACTGGTTACCATTTTTAGATACAAGTCTCAGTTAGGACTTTTTGAGGATCAAAAAGCCTTTTACTTTCATTTTCTCTTTTGGAATTAGTGAAAAGAATGAAAGGATATTGTGATTTTTCAAAAATTCAACTTTCATCTATGCTTATCTGGATCTTTGTCATCAGTGTCATTAACCCATTACAAAATAGTCTCATGTTTTAACCCTTTACCACACAATCCCAAGTTTTAAAGACCATGAAGTAGAGGACACTCCAAAACAATGTGGGAAAAAGAGAATGGTTACCAGCATTTTCTCCTTTTCCCATTATGTTTACTACCCTATCACAGACAAATTCCATCATTTGAATCACATTCAGTTTGTCACCTGCAGATACTTTCAATTTAGGCAGGTCTAAATTTTGTTGTTTGGTATCGACTTAATGGCCCTTAGTCTTTTGAAAACCTTGTAGACAAAGGAAACAGTGCTGGTTACCAGCATTTTCTCCTTCCCCACAAAGTTTTCTGTCCTTTTAAAGACAAATCTCATCAGTTGAGCCACATTTAATTTGCAGACTGCTTATCTTTCCAATTATGGACAAGTCTAAAATTTTGTAGCTGGTAAAGAGTTACTTGTGTCTGTTAGGCTCCTCATCAAGACAATTGTAAATCGTAACAGTAACACATTTTAGTATGTAGTATTACCATGCTCCACATAGAGGGAGTTATTTTGATTTTAAAATTGAAAATATTAATCACTCTCCACTAAAGCCTATGTTGTTGATACTCATTAGCATCATCTCATCAAGATGATTCTAATGAGTACCCACAACATAGGGTTTGGAAGCGAAATAATGGAGTTATAATACTATCAATCCCTCTCATCTGGAGGTCTGTTATTACAATTACATGATTCCCTCTTGCGTATGTTAGGATTTTTTTCTTTTCAGATCAGATGAGAGTACCGTTTCAAAACTATTGAATAAATACCAAGATAAATACTCTAGAATTGTTGACTCCTTTGATGAGAAAACAGGTAAACTGGGATTTAACTAACTCTTTATCCGACGACAAAATTTAGACTGGTCCAAATAGAAAGCACTTGCAAATGAAAAATTAAATATGGCTAGAATT
The DNA here is from genome assembly GCA_945859785.2 of Tridacna gigas. NCBI lineage: Eukaryota > Metazoa > Mollusca > Bivalvia > Cardiida > Cardiidae > Tridacna > Tridacna gigas. The sequence goes on along the minus strand of OX244030.2, from coordinate 39,711,460 downwards.
TCAATTCATTTTTCTTTTTTTGAAGGGATAGAAAATATTGTAGGAAAAGGGAAAAATGCTGATGACCAGCATTTTCTCCTTTTCTGACACTGTTTTCAAATGTCCTCTTCCTTAGGGGGGGGGGGGTCATTATAATGTGGGATTGTGTTGTAATAAAGGTTTAGCACAAAACAAAATTTTCGGCTTTCCTATGTTGAAAGCATTGCAAAGGACAAACAAATGTTGCTGAAATGATGGAAGTTGACATTGAAAGGTTACAAAGCATTGGGAAAAAGGAGAAAATAACAGTTATCAGCATTTTCTCCTTTTCCCATAACATTTTGAAAAGACTTCTTACTCAGGATAGACAAAATGTGGGATTGTTTGGTAAACATTCAACTTTTTAAATGACAAAATTTTGTACTTGTACTTGCAAATAAGAAATAAAATATGGCATAACCGTTTACCAAACGACAAAATATTTCCTTATCCAAATTGGTGGCATTTGCAGACGACAAATTAAATGTAACTCATATGCTGGGATTTGTCTCAAATATGATAGAAAACATTAGGGGAAAAGAGAAAATCCTGGTTACAAGCTTTTTTTCGTTTTTCCACTATGTTTTCAAAAGGCCTCTGTCTCAGTGTTGTTAAAACTTGGGACTTTGTGGTAAAGGCTCAAATGGAAGAAATTGTCTGTTGCAGGGTAGAAAACATTGTATGTAAAGTAGATAATGCTTGTGATTGTTTGGTAAAGAGTTAATCTATGATCTGTGATAAAGTCATAAAAATCCAGATATTGATTGCCAGTGGCAGCACTGGTCACATTGTTCTGAGAAGGTTTTGGAAAGGCAGAGCAGAGCCCTGGCCTAGTCCTGCTTAAACCAAGGAGAGACATGAATAGGTGAGCCATTTCAAAGATGTGACTGAATACCTGTTGAAAAGAAACTAAAACACCACTAAAAAAAAAAGAATCAAACAAACAAACAGGCAGAGTCATTATTTTGTGCTCATGTGTATAGATAAGACCAGACATGAAATAGCTCTTTGCCCCATTGAAAAAAGAAATTAAATGTTAACAAATAATGATACCAAATATTGCATTTCAAGACCAGAATATCTCAACATTTTGGACAGTGTGTATCTAATAACAGACCACACAAGATACCTGTATGTCAGCATGTTTATCTACACAGTCTTGAAGAGCGCCTACCAGTACTTGATTTCAAACTTAATTATGTATGGCACAAAAGCACACAATTATACTGTTTATCTTTTTGACCTGAATCTGCATATTTACATTTAGCTCTTTAGGTATATTTTTTCACAATTTTCCCCTTTGCCATGGTACGTACAGGAGTGACTCACACCTGTATTATCGATTTTCAGGTCTAAATAATTATGCAGAAGATGCCCTACAGTTGTGCAGTGGACATAAGAATGGTAATATTTGTTCACTTGTTCATCAACAAACATCACTCTTATGATGAGTCTTATCATGTTCACTTGCTCATCAAAAAAATTCACTCTTATCATGTTATTATCTTTCAAAAAGTAGTGTATAGAAATTATGGAGAAAATACAAGAGATGTTATTTCCTTATCAAACTGAAGAGAATATTTGTCTTGTCTTTAGAGAGTCAGCAGTGGACCAGCTCCTTGACAGTAGAAAGTGTGCTGAAAATGCCCTGTGTACAACAGCTTGTTAAAGATCTGAAGGTTGGTTATTTGATCTTATTTTCCTATTTACTATGTAAGAAGGTTTTTTTTTTTTTTTTTTATTTGAACTTGAACCCTTTACCAAACAATCCTGTGTTGTAACAACCCTGAAGAGGAAGGCTTTAAAACATTGTGGGAAGAGACGAAAATGCTAGTAATCAGCATTTTCTTCTTTTCTTGGCTCAAATGCTGGGATTGATCTGCATAAAGCTAGAAAACTTTGTGGGAAAAGGAGGAAATGCTAAGTGCCACCTGTTTTCTCCTTTTCCCACTTTGTTTCTGGGAAGCCTTTGTTTTCCCATGATAGTAGAAATACTTTACCAGTACAAAAAGAAGAAAACCTGCCTTTTTACAACCCAGAGAATGATACATGTACTTACGTAAACATCATAGAAAAGGAGAAAATGCTGGTAGCCAGCATTCAGCTATTCTTTTAATTGTCTGGATATGTGGGAGTAAATCTTGGAACTAATCGTTGTAGGAAACAAAGGAGAAAGTTCTGCCGAGTCATAAAAGGCATGAAAGGCTACCACCCAGCAAGAAAACAAACTTGCAAGAAAAGAACAATTCATTTGACAACCAACCAGGAACCTTTAGATCTGACAGGAAAACTACAACAAATAGCACTGGTCCCATGCCAAGTATGTCAAACAAGAGACCATTAGGAAATGAAGGCAGGCAACCAGGAGATGCAATTTTCAATTTATATAATAATAGAGACAGGAACTTTCCTGACCAGTCGTTGGGGAATCAAGAAAATGTGTTTGATGGAAACTATGGGAATACTGAAATGTATACTGATGATGGTCAACAAAGAATGACCAGAAAACCATTATTTGGGTCAGGAAGTGAGTATGTGGAAATGAGTTTCTCATAACTCTGTACCAGACAATGTCCAAATTTAAAGTATTTGCAGATGGCAAGTTAAGTGTGATTAGGTATTGATATTGGTCTTTGAGAGGGTAGAATACATTGTTATACAAAGAAGAAATTGCTGTTTATCAGTATTTCTCCATTTCAGACAATTTTAACGAAAACTTACGTTTGATTGTGCATAGGTCTGTTACCATCTTCAGTAATTACTACCCAACAACTTGAAGTAGTTCAAGCTATATTTGGCTAGTTTTGAAGAAAACGTCGAGATACTGTCAAAGGCCTGGCGTTGTTGTCGTCTGCATGGTTGTCTGTGTCATAGTGCAAAAACTTTGACATTTTGTAATATCTCTGTTATTACTGAAGATATTTGCTTCAAACTTGGACATGTTATTGATTATCAAAAGGGGAACAAATACAACAGGGGCAGGTAACCATCAAAATATTTTTGACACAATTATGCCCCTTTTTTGACTTAAAATTGAAAATCAAGCAACCTCAGTTGAGCATTGGCACATTAAAATGTGGTGCTCTTCTTTTTGATTCACCAGAGCATTAAATTAAAATCAAAGTAGTAATCTTTGCAGGAAAATTATCAGAAAAGATATTTATTGAAGGCAAGTACTTTTCAGTTCATTTTCCAGTCTAAATTTTTAATTTTATAATTTCCCTATCATCATGAAATACTAACACTGGAGGCTACATGAATACATGTAAAATTTGTGGCCAAGGAGATTTTGCTCGTAAGGATAATTTATATCAATATTTCCACATACATATAACATACAGTGTAGAACAAAAATCAAACTACACAATCGTGACTTTTAATGACCCTGGGAAACAATACTTTTGAAAATATTGCATAAAAAAGAGAAAATGCTGGTAGCCAGTATTTTCACATTTTTCCACAATGTTTTCAGTCCTATCAAAGACGAGTCTCACCATTTGGCCAATATTTGTCATCTGCAAATGCTTTCATTTTGGACAAACTGCAATTATGTTGTGTGGTAAAGAGATAAGCAACTTACTAGCTCGGCTGTTTTCACAGAAAACATTGAGTTACTGTCGTAGCCTTGGCGTTGTCTTTATTGTCATACAAAAACTTTGACATTTTATAATACATATTTTACTGCTGAAGATTTTTACTTCAAACTTTGGACAATTTATTATCTGTCAAAAGTGGGGAAATCTATACAACAAGGGCAGGTAACCATCAACAATTTTTTGACACAGTTATGCCCCTTTTTTGACCTTGAATTTTCACTGAAAATCAAGCAACCGCAGCAGAGCATTGGCACCCACACATGCGGTGCTCATGTATTGTGAAAGGCACAATGGTTAACTGTAAAGAGCCTGAAGAAAGAGAAAAAAAAATCAAGAAAAAATCCAGTTTCTGTTGCTAAATATATAGGTATAGACAACAGACAAGTGTGAACTGTTCTGATTTCATTATTTTTTTGTTGTGTTTTTCTAGGTAGATCTAATCAACCAGTTTTTCAAAGTCACAAGCCACAAACACTGTACGGACAAAACAATGATGTAAGTGTTGCGTATATATTCTAATTTATGCCTCATTCCTTATTTTCTTTTTGTCTCAAATAATATTTGTCAATACAGCTTTGTTCCACCCTGATATCTTATTGAAATTAGGTGTAGGTGGAACCAATCTTCCAAGGTTTTCAAAACTAAGCCATATTAGTGTAATTTTCTGCATTTATAGGGGTCCTCCATGGATCAGATATTACAGAGGGAAATCTATGTTTAGTCCCAGCTGTTGATCATGTAAAAATGTCCTAAGGCAAGGCACTGCAGAGCCCCAAGTCTAGTACCGGTTAAAACTTGGACCTTGGACATGAGAATGAGGAATCTGTTGCCTGAAATATTTGACTGAAATATGGGTAAACTCTTACCGTACAACAAATTTTTGACCTTTTCCAATTTGAAAGCATTTGCAAACAAAAATATGGCTGAAATGATGGGGATTGTCTATGAAAGGGTAGAAAACATTGTGGGAAAAAGGGCAAAATGCTGGTTTCCAGCGTTTTCTCATTTTTCCTTGTAATGTATATACATGTAAGCCAGCCTGTCTTTAAATTCTAATGTAGAACACATGAACAGTATGTTTCTACATGTGGTAAATGATGCACAGATATAATATGAGCCATGCTGTGGCAAAAGGGGGCTTAATGCATCTCCGTGATGCATGATTATTGATACCAGCAAGTTATCACATGATCATGGATCTATAAAATCCATTTTATCTAATATATAACAGAATCATGAAGTTTACTGGTCCTTGGACATGCTTAAAATTGACCAATAGCAAAAAGTTTTGGCCCAGGTTAGCTTGCCCAGATTGCAAAGGCTGACCTGAGTCGATACTTTTTTGCAGATGCATTAAGCCCCCTTTTCACAAAGCATGGCTTGTACATTGATTTTTATCTTTACAAAAGCACTACCAACAGTCTAAAAGAAAGATGAATTATACCACTGATGATTATGACATGGACAAGCCTGGCATGGCTGGGAATCCATTTAGGACAGCAAAGCAGCAGCTGGTATGTGAAGTTTTATCTGCTGATTGTTGAAAAATTGATGAAGGATAAACTGTATTACAGGGTTCATTCTAGAAATCAAATAAATAGGGCAACTGGTCCCTCCTCATCGGAAAAAGTAGGGGCAATTAGAGAAATTAATGGGGCCAAGGGAAAACTACCTTAATCAATGGATTTTGATTTTATCCTTGCAACCAAAATTGAATATTCTTTCATTACGGCCCAAATGAACTTTTCCCTCTGAGTACCCCACACATGTGCATGTGAGAAATTGTGTAAGCTTCAGTCAGCATATCTGTCTTTTGTGCTTAGAGCACAAAATAGGGCATAGTTTATGTTTAGTTTGAACTGTTTGATGACAACAATGAAATAATCTCTTGTATACTGGCTGAGTTATAGATAAATTTCTACCTGTCACTGGTTTGCTCCCAGCAACGTCTTGTTTATAAATAGAAGAATTTGGTTGTCAGTGTAATCTTGACATTATTTCTTTGGTTATTTGGGCCCAAAAATGTACATGTTGGCTGAGATGGCTGCATGATGGAAGCAACATGGAGTTTATTTATGTTTAAGTTCCTCTAGCTCACAGTAACAGGTCTTTTCACAGAGTTTATTGTATATTGTGGCTCTAACATCTTCCTAGTCAAATTCTTAAAACTTGGTGTAATTTACACTTCTTATTCAAAACAAATTGTCAGCCTGATTTATAGATGACAAAATGTAATCTTTTCTCATTTATAATACCAGTATGTATTTACCCTTGGAAAGAGAAGAACATTAAAAGTACTGGGATTTCCCAACCGTCAGCTTCCGTGAAAGATTTGTTTTTTGTCTGATAGGCTATTGATAATCAGAAGAAATATGGAGGTGGGGGAGGACAACAAAATAGGGGCTCTTTGAATACTGCAGCGTATGGAACTGGTAAAAAGTCACTTGGACCCAGGTATGTTAGAATGTATGTATATGTCGAACTGTGACCTCTTTGAGTGCAAGAGAATGGGCTTTTCCAGACAATTTGTGGCCTAATGAAATTTCATTCTCATATACATGTATACGAAAGCTTTATGACTTGATAAATACATATAGGTATCCTTTAACCCTTATTATTGTTTTGAGTTAATTTGATGATATTCTGCATACAAATTTAATTTGAACCACTTCTTGGTCACTCTCCAATGGCAGCTAAACAGATTTTATTGTTATTCCAATTATTGCTAATTCTTTTCAGGGAAACTTTGACCATTTAGAGTTCAATGAAAATGGACATTTTCAGTAAGATAAAAATCATAATATTGAAATGTCAAAGTTGTTTTTGGGCAGGATTTATTGTGATGAACTATCCAAGAGAACATTGCATATTTTGTGCATGTTGATCTTGATCTACAAGGGCTGCAAAGCAACTGAAGTTTAGATAGATACCTCAAGGTTTGATACTATGTACACTGAAATCAAACATATCATGGCAAAACACTTGCTGAGTTTGAATGCTTTTTTACAGTGATTGGAACACTATGTAAGTTGTATCAGGGCAATAATTCACTTCCTTATGTCTTTTCTATGATCAAGGACGTTCCTTTGCAACCAGCAGTGCCATCAGTGATCTAACCAGGATTCTTATAATATGAAGCCAACATTTAAGAGAACAGTTGCTCAAAGTCACTTAAGCCTTTACCAAATGACAAAATGTTTGGACTCATTCAAATTCGAAACTGCCGCAGACAACAGATAAAATGTGGCACAAATGATGGACTTTGTATCAGAATGGATAGAAAACATTGTGGGAAGAGGAGAAAATGGTGTTTACCAGCATTATGTCCTTTTTCCACAAAATGTTTTCAACAGCCTTTCACTTCAGGGTCATTTAAACACAGGATAGTGTGGTAAAGTATGAAACATGCTTGCTTTGTATTCTATTATGTAATGGTGCTTTACACAATTACAGAAGGGGCCTGAACAGTAAATTTGTACCTCCAGTTATGAACAGAGAAGAAATGGATATGGAGTAAGTTCTTTTACTCTCTTTCGTTTCAACTTACTCTGAGGTATAAGGTTTATTGCCTCTAAATTTTAGTTGTTCTTGAATGATTTAAAGAAATAACCTTTGTGAAACTTGTAACCTCCCGACATAACTTTACAGATGGCAACTTTTTTCTTAACCCTTTAACCAACAATCTGGAGCTTTTTCTTCCGTGAAGAGCAGGGCTTTTGAAAACATTGTGAGAACAGACAATGTTTTATTTCATGCTTTTCGATAGTTTATCGGGAAATAATGGTGGATTATGGTTTGATATTTCATGGTTATGACCAGTGAAAATACCGATTTTACATTGTCTAACTCTTCAATTGAAGGCAGAAAGAGTAGTTTCCGTGCGCTAGTTACCTAGGTAATCAGTATGTGCCATTCAAATTGAGGGAAATATAACATAATTTATGCTATATTTCTCGTGCTTTACATAATATTGTAATGCGTTGTTATGTGAGGGGGGTACGCCACTGGGAATTACCGAAAACAACTGTACTGGATTTTGATGAAAGTTCCAACAAAGTAGGGGGTAGAAGCATGAAATAAATTTTTTTTTTTTTTTTTTTTCTGGTTAAAGATCGAAATTTATGTCATCTCATGAACATCATCACTTGTGAAAATATTACCAATGATGTTCACGAGATGAAATAAATTTTGATCTTTCATTGAAAAAAAAAAAAAAAAATATCCTCTATTTCTACCCTTTCCAGGACAAAACCCATCATTTGAGCCATAATTATTTCATATATCAACTGTAAATGCTTTTAACTCTTTACCACTCGACAAAATTTTAGCCTTGTCCAAATTGAAGGCATTTGCAGACGACAATTTCAGTCAAGCTGAAATGGTGCAACTATTCTTTGATACGGTAGAAAACATTTTGGGAAAAGGAAAAAATGCTGGTAACCAGCATTTTCTCCTTTTCCAACAATGTTTTCAAAGGCTTCTTTCCCAGGGTCGTTAAAAGTCGGCATTGTGTGGTAAAGGGTTAATCCTTTACCAAACAATTCTGACTTTTAACAACCATGCAGAAAATGGCTCTTGAAAACATTTTAGGAAAAGGAGAAAAAATGCTAGTAACTAGCCTTTTCTCCTTTGCTCACAATGTTTCTACCCTTTGAAAGATATGTGACATGTTTTCAGTAACGTTTGATTTGTCATCTGGAAATGCTTGAGCAAGGCTACAATTTTGTTGTCTGGGACAGTTAAATTTGAATAATTTTTCATTTATTCAAGAGTTTAATGTTGCTATTAAATAGGATCAACTGCTTGTAACATGCAACCATTCCTTCTCCCCAAATTTTGTGTGTTTCTAGTTATTTATACTCTGTTAATCTCATAATACAAATACAAACTTTTACTTTCCTGGTAGCTTAGAAAAACATTTGGGGAGAAGGAATGGTTGCATGTTACAAGCAGTTGATCCTTTTCCGTCAATATTTTCAATCTTGTTTTAAAAGGACACTTTTCTTTCTTTAAAATATTTCCTCTTCATGTGGCTTGTACATTTTTGTAATTGTCAAGAAATCAGTGTTCTTCATTTTTCTTACAGTGGCAATGAAGCAGCAAGTACAATAACTCGGGCTGTCCTTAAGACAGGTGGTAGTAATGATTCTGGTGTAGCTAAGTATGAAGGATTGGATGAAGACAAGTTAAAAGGCATAGAACCAAAGATGGTGGAACTGATTATGAATGAGGTGAGTAATTTGAACTGTTTTTATTAACCCTTTACCACACAATCCTAAGTTTTGATGGCCCATAAGAAGAGGGCTAATGAAAACATTGCGGGTAAAGTAAAAAATGCTGGTAACAAGCATTTTCTCCCTTTTCCCACAGTGTTTTTTATCCTATCAAAGACAAGTCTCACCATTTGAGCAATATCAAAGTGGTAATTTGCAAATGCTTTCAATTTGGAACAGTTTAAAATTTAGTCCTGTGGTCAAGTGTTAATCCTGAAAGTACCTTTCACAAGTTTGTTTGCTCTTGCAGCCAATGTTGATCAAGATCAGACTGCACAAAAAGTTTAACTTTTTATTGATCTCTGCCATAATTCCAAATGTCTTTTTTTATTTCTTCAATTTATTGCTGAAAATTTAAGGTACAATTCATTTAATATCAAAACATATTAACTGTTTACTAGACAGCAAAATTATAGATTTGTCCAAATTGAAAGCATTTGCAGACAAAATTTTGAATGTGGCTCAAATGATAGGAGTTGTCTTTTAAAGGGTAGAAAACATTGTGGGAAAAGGAGAAATGCTGTTTACCAGCATTTTCTCCTTTTACAACAATGTTTTCTAAAGCCGTCTTCCCTAGCTTCAGTAAATCTCTGGATTGTGTGGTAAAGGGTTAATTAAGTTGAAGCAGCTCATTTTAAAGAAAGCATGTGTAGTCAAGTTTTTGAAGATAACAATGTGTGATGCATGTTAAAAGAAAAAAAGGCCTGCCCGGGTAGCTCAGTGGTTAGCATATCTGACTCAGGACCTGGTGGCTGTGTTTGATACCTGGTTGAGGCAAACTTTCTCTCTGCTGATTTTTCCCCTCCCACCTCTGATGCATATGAGAAAAGTAGTCAGTGGCTATGGAAAGAGAGTTGTGTCAGTACTGGTGTAAGAAAGCCAGGAAACACATGGGTGTGTCACTGACTGCCATGATTTGACTTGAGCTGTTAAAGTGGCGTTAAACTCTAATACAAACCAAACCAAACAAAAAGAAAAAAAAGAAGCACAATTCTTAATGTTTCTACCTTTCATCAAGAGATTCAATTTATATACATGTATAAGATCTTAACTCTTTACCAAACAAAGAAATTTTAGACTGGTCTAAATTGAAAGCATTTGTAGATGACAAATTCTGTCTAGATGAAATGGTGATTTCTGTTTTTGATAGGGTAGAAAACATTGTTGGAAAAGGAGAAAATGCTGGTAACCAGCATTTTCTTCTTTTCCCACATTTTCAATAGACTTCTTCCTCAGGGTCGTTAAAACATAGGATTGTTTGGTAAAGGGTTAATTATTATTATTTGTTTGAATGGATATTTTAAGCTGCTTTCAGCAATATTTTAGGCATACATTTGCAAGAGCTCAATTATTCATATCTACCCTGAACTTCATCAGTACTAGGGCCCGCAGGGGTAGCTCAGTGGTTAGCATATCTGACTTGTGACCTGTTGGTTGCGAGTTTGATACCCAGTTGAGGCAAACTTTCTTTCCAGTGACTTTTCGTCTCTCACCTCTGATGCATGTGAGAAAAGTAGTCAGTAGCTTTGGAAAGAGAGTTGTGTCAGTATTGGTGTGAGAAAGCCAGGAAACACATGAGTGTGTCACTGACCGCCATGATATGATCTTAGCTGTTAAAATGGCGTTAAACTCCAGTACAAACCAAACCAATCATTTGTACTAAGCTGGGGTTCTGCAGTGGTCTGCCCAAGGACACCAACCAGATTCAATGTTTTAACCATGGAATTATGGAGGATCCTAGATGGTTATCAATGCTATTCATGTTAAATGACTCATTTTTTAGATCATGGATACTGGTCCAGAAATGACCTGGGATGATATTGCTGGGCTGGAATTTGCCAAGAAAACCATCAAAGAAATTGTTGTGTGGCCCATGTTAAGGCCGTAAGAATAGTTGTTTTTTTTTTGTTTGAAGTTTTGTATTGTATGAAGCAGTTCTAAATAGTTTATGTTGTATGCATAGTGCTGATGTGATCCCAAATTTTACTATAAATCAGTAAGGGTTTAATTATAGTATCCGTTGAATTGACATACATGTTGATGGAATTTGCTTTCTCTAGCTATCTTTGTTGATGCAAAAGAAGAAATTCACTTTCACTTTTGTTAGAAAGTATTGTCCAGTATTTTTATAGAAAACCAGTCAGATGCTGGCAGGCTATAAATCTTGTTTTTAATTCTTTACCAGACAACAAAATGAAAATTATAGACTGGTCTAAGTTGAAAAAGTTTGTAACAAAAGTTATATGTAGTTAAGAGAATGGAATTTTTCTTTGAAAAGGTAGGAAAGGAGAAAATGCTGGTTACCAGCATTTTTTCCTATTCCTTTTCCCAGTAACCAGCATTTTCTCTGTTTCCGACAGTGTATTTAAAAGGCATCCACCTCAAGATTGTTAAAACTTGTATTGTGTGGTGAAGTGTTTAAATCAGTGATCATCAATGATGAACCCTAACACTTGAAATTGCAGGAAGCTATGGAATGTTGTAACACTTGCGAAGTACTTGGTAAGAAATTTGTTGCAAATGGCAGGGAAAACTCAAGAGACTGATATCTGACCCTCTGAAATTGTAAAATAATTGCAATATTTTAAGACTAGAAGGACACACAAGTCCTTATTTTTTGTTGCCAAAGAAGAGTCCATTGATATGAGACACCCTTTACCTGTCATCTTAGTTTAAACATACTTATTTTACAACCAGTACTCACGCTGAATGCAAGGGCCAATGAACAGTCCCAGAGTTGATATCCGCTCCAGGGTATGGAACTGAGCCCTGATGGTTATGAGGCCGACACTCTACCTCACAACCATGGACATCATCTACCTATCATCTTGGTCAAACATGAAAAAAAAAATGTAACAGTAATTTGTCATACACTTCATACATTTTTCACGTCAAAAAAAGATACATTGTAAAAGATACATTGCACATTGCAAAAGTCCCAATGATGTAAGCTGAGGGTGAAATCTTTGAATATTGTTTTACAAATTTCAGTGACATATTTACTGGTTTGAGAGGACCCCCGAAGGGTCTTTTGCTGTTTGGACCTCCTGGAACAGGGAAAACATTGATAGGTAAGCACTTAAGTATTTTGAATGTTACAATTTTTGCTTATTGAAAAGGTTTAATGCTATGTACAATCTGACAGTTTCGTGTTATAACCAATCACATGAGATTATTTGACACCTCTGGAAACTGGTCCATTAGTAATACTCTCTCTGTTCTGCAATTTAAAAAAGAAAAACAAGAGGAGGATTTCCCTTTGGAGAAAAATTTTGCTCTCCAGAACAAGAGTCTTTCATTTTGTGGTGTCAACAAAATCTAAGCCATGCTCTGTGAAAAGGCAGGTTTACTGCGTCTGTGCAGTTGGTGCAGGCTGACCTGTGTCGGAACTTGTTGCTATTTGTCAATTTTTGCATGTCAGAGAACCAGTCTACCTCATGATTCAGTGTGTTGTTATCGGACAGAATTGATTTTGTACGTCCATAATTATGTGATGACTTTTGTAATGCATCATAGAAGAAAAAATTTAACTCGTCCAAATTCAGAACAGTTGCAGAGAAAAATTAAATTTGGTTCAAATGAGAGGATTTGTCTGTGACCGGGCAGAAAATGTTTTGGGTAAAGGGGAAAATGCTGACTATTAGCATATTTTCTCCTTTTCCCAATTTTTTTTTTTTAAAAAAGCCTCCTCACAGGGTCGTTAAAACTCAAGAGTTGTGTGGTAAACGCCATTTAAGGGTAATCAATAGAGATGAGTCATTTAACTCTTACCAGATGACAAATTTTAGCCTGGCCCAAATTGAAAGCATTTGCAGATGAAAATTTCTATGTGGCTCAAATGGTGCGATTTTTCTTTGATAGGGTAGAAAACATTGTGGGAAAAGGAGAAAATGCTGCTTACCATTATTTTCTCTGTTTCCCAAAGTGTTTTCAAAAGCCTTCTTTCTTATGGGTGTTAAAAGGCGGCATTGTGCGATAAAGGGTTAATGTTTTACAGTATGCTTTAACTTTTGTTAGGAAAATGTATTGCCAGTCAGTCAAAGTCTACATTCTTTTGTATCAGTGCCTCTTCCCTTACATCAAAATGGGTAAGTGTTCTGGTTGTTCTCTCTCTGTCTCTCTGTTTGTCTATCTCTGCTTTCCTAAAAAAATTGGTAAGGCTTGGTCATCCTCCTGTGCTTAAACTGTAATTTTAGTTCCTTTTAGTTTATAGTACATTATTGTGTCTCTGCATGTCTTACAAATGACAAAATGTGCAAAACTTTATGCCTCTATTTGATGAGTGTCTTTGTAAGGGCTTTTTTAGGTCTGTTTAGTTTCCTAGTTTAGAAATACATATTCATTTTAAATTAAGCATGAAATAAGGTCTGAAAATTTATCACCATTGCTTTTGATAATCACTCGCTGCCATTTTAACAAGTTCTTTGTGTAGGTAGTTCCGGAGATCAACTCCCTTGTGAAGGGATTCAAGTCAAGAGACTTGAGCACTGGAGGCTGGCACTGTAACCCACACTACTGTCTTCCACTCATTATCTTCTAGGTAGGTGAAGGGGAGAAAATGGTTCGAGCGCTGTTTGCTGTAGCTAGGGCTCAACAGCCAGCAGTGGTATTTATAGATGAAATTGACTCTTTACTTACACAGCGTACTGATGGCGAAAATGAAGCATCTCGGAGAATTAAAACAGAATTCCTTGTTCAGTTGGTATGAAGATTGTCTATGAATTCTCTAGCTTCATTTTTCACAGAGTAAACTACATTGAGTAGAGTACAAAGAAATGATTAAATTCTACCTTTAATTCAGATCAAACTTAAATTGTATACATTTGTTTTTTTTTTTTGTCTTCAAAAATTAAGAAAAAAGTTAGATTTTCCAGTGTTGACTTTTCAAGTCATGAATATCAGTATATGTGACCCATAGGGACCCTTAGTTATAGGTTGAAGTAGATGAGTTTTCTGACAATAACCTAGTTACATGTACTTTAAAATGTTGACATGCTGAATCACAAGTATCAGTATTCTTTACCTTTGGGTACGAGTTAAAGAAGAGCATTTTATGATAGTAACTTGTCCTAAAATGTAATGAAATGAAATGAAAGGGTGCAAGTATTGAAGCAGCATAAATTTTGAAGCGTGTAAAACAATAGTCTGGTTACATATATAACATACTGTAATCCATAGGTATCTTGCCAAGGGCAATGGTAGGTGTTGTTGTAGACAGAAAAGATCAAGGTTACAACACAGTCTGATCATAGACCTGTTTCACGTTTTGTGCCATACTCTGCCCGCAGTTTAAAACTATAGTATATGGGTCTTTACTAAGTACTGAAAATGTTCATATCTGCAGTCCATGTGCCATTCTGTATGTTTGCAGTTGGACATTCTCTTTCATACTCAGAACATAAATCATTTTATCATTTACTTTAGGATGGCGCTTCAACAAGTTCAGAGGACAGAATTCTTGTTATTGGAGCAACCAACAGGTATATTTCCTAAATTTTATTATACATCCTACCTATGAAGTAGAGGTATACTGGTTTCACCAGCCTGCTCGGGTATCTCAGTGGTTGGCACATCTGACTTGTGACCTGGTGGTTGTGAGTTTGATGCCTGGTTGAAGCAAACTTTCTATTTTTCGCCTCTCACCTCTGATGCATGTGAGAAAAGTAGTCAGTGGCTTTGGAAAGAAAGTTGTATCAATACTGGTGTGAGAAAGCCAGGATGCACATGGATGCATTACTGACCACCATGATGTAACGTGAGCTGTAAAAATGGCGTTAAACTACAAACCAAACTTGTTTCACCATGTTTGTCTTTCTGTCCATCAATCTGTCCGTCTGTAGATTCTTTTGTTTCCTTGCTCCAGCTCAAAAGCAGTTTGACCCAGGACCCTGAAACTTCATACAAATGTTGCTCATGACCCGAGGAGGTTCCTTGTCGTTTTGGGGGTCATATGGGTCAAAGGTCAAGGTCACGGGTGAAATTGGTTTGAATATTGTTTCCGTGCTCTAACTCAAGAGCTGTTTGACTTGGGACCTTGAAACTTTATGCAAGTGTTACTTATGACCCAAGGAGGTGCCCTTTTGTCTTTGGGTCAAATGGGTCAAAGGTCAAGGTCACTGGTGATCTTTGTTTTGAAAACCATTTCTGTTCTCTGATTGTGCTGCTTCAGTGATAAGGTGCTGGTGAAGGGTATTTGTCTGCTTTGAGACAGTTCTAGTTTATCTTGGACTCATTTCTTAAAATCGTATTTCTTCTAGGCTTATGAATATGAAAGATGAGTTTTTATCAAAATTAGATAATGATGTTAGTGGAAAGAAAGCTTAGAGCTTTGTTATTCCTTAACATGTCAAGAGATTAAATTTAAGCAATGCACCTGTATATGAGTGAATTGAGTCATGCAAATTCATATAAATCCTATTAAAAATAGATGATACTTGTTAAACTAGTAGTTAGTCCTATACCATACAATCCCAACTTTTAATGACCCTAAGGAAGAAGGCCTTGAAAACCTCATGGAAAAAGGAAAAACTGTTGGTAACCAGCATTTTCTTCTTTTTCCCACAATATGTTCTGCCCTTTCAGAGACAGTTGCTAGCCATTTGAGTCATGTTTGTCATCTGCAATGCTTTGGATTATGACAGGCTCTTAACTTTGTCATTTATTAGAGAGTTAAGTGGAGGATAAATTTTTTGTATACTTATGAATGTCTTGGTAATATTTACCTAGAGTATTCACTTTATTTTCAAGACCTCAAGAGATAGATGAAGCTGCAAGACGAAGATTTGTCAAAAGGCTGTATATTCCCTTGCCAGAATTCAATGCTAGGCAAACTATCATTCTGAATTTGCTGAAAAAACAGAGCTACAACCTAGATGAAAGTCAGCTTGAGGAAATATGCTCACGAACAGAAGGTAAAGAAAAAGCTGTTGCTGGCATATGCAGAATTTAAAACTATTGAGTGTGACGTGAAAATATTTCTGCAGAAATACATTTCAAAGAAAACAGATGAAATTTTTTATGCAGATTTCAGGCTCTTCCATTGGAGGAAGTATCCAAGCAGAAAAAAAAAAAAGACAGGAAGAATTACTATCAAAGCAAAAAGAGAGATACAAATCATTAAAATCAGTTCAGAAGTTGCTCACTGCTCATCAACTGTAATTTCAAGGTGTTTAGCATCACTATTCTATAAAACAAGGATCCATTATTGCCTAGGTTTAGTCCTGTACTATACAGTTCAGTGTTAAACTGTTTACCAAACGACAAAATTTTGGACTCGACCAATTGGAAAGCATTTGCAGATGACAAATTCAATATAGCTCAGATGATGATTTCTTTTTATGAAGAGGTAGAAAATATTGTGGGAAAAGGAGAGGATGCTGGTTACCAGTGTTTTCAAAAGCCTACTTTGTCAGTGTTGTTAAAACTTGAGATTGTTTGGTTAGGAGCTAAATGACCCAGAGGAAAAAGCTTTTTAAAAACATTATGGAAAAAGGAGAAAATACTGGTAACCAGCATTTTCTCAATATGTTTTTTTACCCTTTCAAAAACATACTTTACCACTTGAGCTTCATTCATATGTTGTTTTCAAATGCTTTTAATCTAAAGCTGTCAAAACTTTTGTCCTAGTTGAATGTTTGAACAAGGAAAAATGCTTTATAGTCAACTTGCCATTCAATCTTTGTATGTAGAGGTAGTCAAATGTGTGATAAATATGTTTCAGGGTTTTCGGGAGCAGACATGGCCACCCTGTGTAGGGAGGCTGCTTTAGGACCAATTAGAGACATGTCATTTGGAGATATTGAACACATCTCAGCAGATCAGGTTGATAAAAATACTTAATCTTACAGAAAAGGTCATTTGATTTTGGCCTATTTATTATATATGAACCATGCTCTGAAAAGGGGGCTTAGTGCATCTGCAAAAAGTATCAACCAGATCAGCCTGTGCAGTCCGCCCAGGCAGACCTGGTCCAAAACTTTTCACTATCGGTCAATTATCTGTATGTCCAATGACCAGTCTACCATCATGATTTAGTCAGTTGTTTAAAAATGCGGCTATAATGGGTCCAGAATTATGTGATGGCTTGCTTGGCACAATGCATTGAGGAAATTCATTAAGCCCCCCTTTGCCAGAGCATGGCTTATAAATTTATTACAGAAAATTTAACCCACAGAGTGCCAAGCTTGACTGTAGCAGCTTTTGCATAGTGTAGGACAAGGTCTGATGGCACTGATTATGGATCTACACACAGCACATGGTCCAGTCTTTCAACCACACAACTACTGAAATCCCATAACATGTGTATGGGTCTGCTTAAAACTGAAAATATTATCTTGATATATCTGTCTTTGTGTTATAAAGGCATGAATCTGTCCACTTTCATTTTTTATACCCCCGCAAACGAAGTTTGTGGGGGGTATACTGGAATCAGCCTGTCGGTCGGTCGGTCATGCGGTCGGTCGGGCGGTCGGTCTGTCCGCAAAATCTTGTCTGGACAACTCCTCCTACAGTTTCTGTCTGATTCACGTTAAACTTGGCAGAAGTGTTCATTAGGAGCTGTAGATGTGCAAGACACATATTTTGTAAAAATTCCATCAAGAATTACTGAGTTATTGCCCCTGATTTGACTTAAAAATGCTTGTCCGGACAACTCCTCCTACAGTTTCTGTCTGATTCACTTTAAACTTGGCAGAAGTGTTCATTAGGAGCTGTAGATGTGCAAGACACACATTTTGTAAAAATTCCATCAAGAATTACTGAGTTATTGCCCCTGATTTGACTTAAAAATGCTTGTCCGGACAACTCCTCCTACAGTTTCTGTCTGATTCACTTTAAACTTGGCAGAAGTGTTCATTAGGAGCTGTAGATGTGCAAGACACACATTTTGTAAAAATTCCATCAAGAATTACTGAGTTATTGCCCCTGATTTGACTTAAAAATGCTTGTCCGGACAACTCCTCCTACAGTTTCTGTCTGATTCACTTTAAACTTGGCAGAAGTGTTCATTAGGAGCTGTAGATGTGCAAGACACACATTTTGTAAAAATTCCATCAAGAATTACTGAGTTATTGCCCCTGATTTGACTTAAAAATGCTTGTCCGGACAACTCCTCCTACAGTTTCTGTCTGATTCACTTTAAACTTGGCATAAGTGTTCATTAGGAGTTGTAGATGTGCAAGACGCAACTTTCGTGAAAATTCTATGAAGAATTACTGAGTTATTGCCCCTGATTCACATTTAAAATGCTTGTCCGGACAACTCCTCCTACAATTTCAGTCCGATTCGCTTTATACTTGGCAGAAGTGTCCATTTGGAGTTGTAGATGTGCAAGACACACATTTTGTAAAAATTCCATCAAGAATTACTGAGTTATTGCCCCTGATTTGACTTAAAAATGCTTGTCCGGACAACTCCTCCTACAGTGTCTGTCTGATTCACTTTAAGGAGGTCTTTTCTGTCATATGTATAGTTGGCCAACATTATGCGAAAAGGCACCTTTGGACATTTGCAACAAGTTTGGATCCAGACCAGCCGCTGTGTCTCAGATATATTATCAGATCATGGTCTGCACTTTTTTACACTCATTTAGTTTTGTGTCCAATTAAATTGATACTTTGCATAAATATTCACCAGGAGCAGTAGAGGTTCAAGATGCATTTTTCTCAAATGTTTGCCAAATTAATTACCCCTGAATTTACTCAAAACTTCTTGTCTAGAGAACTATTCCTTCAGTTTAAGTCTTATTCACTTGATATTTGTCATGATATTCACCAGGAGCAGTAGATGTGCAAAGCACAAATTTCATGAGTGTTGGCCTAATGATTACGGAGTTATTGCCCCTAAATTGACATTGCAGAGTTATTGCCCCTGTGACATGAAATATAGGGGCGGGGGTATTTATCACCTTTAGTGATAGTTATTCTAGTTTTTTTTGTTGTTGTTTTTTAAATTACACGGAATATGCGAGTTAGTCTCCAAGTGTGGAATCTTTTCCACTTCATTCATATATTGAACCCTTAGAACTAAGTGAATTAACTTAGCAATTTTAATTTGTAGAAAAGACTCCAGCATTAATGCTTATTGGCAAGAATATTTCTCAAAATATTGGACAGTGTAGGTCCAAGATCAGTCTGCAGGTTTTGTGCAGTCTGGTCTCAAGCCTACAGTGTCTGCAAATGCATTGCAGGTTGCGCTCAGCAGTTTAACCTTGTACCACACAATCCTGACTTTTAACGACCCTTACAAAAAAGGCTTTTGAAAACATTGCGGGGAAAGCAGAAAATGCTGGAAACCAGCACTTCTTCCTTTTCCAATAATGTTTTCTATTCTATCAATGACAGAAATCATCATTTTAGCATCATTAAATTTGTTGTCTGCAAATGCTTTCGATTTGGTCGAGTCCAAAATTTTGTCGTTCAGTATAGAGTTAAGTGTCAAGAACTGAAGTGACTGTATTTTTGTCTGTGCCAGTAACTTCTTGTCATTTACATTGTAGGTGAGACCCATAAAGTTCTGTGATTTTGCAGATGCCCTTGATACAGTGAGACCATCTGTATCAGATAAAGATTTGGACTTGTACTTAGAATGGAATAAAACATTTGGAAGTGGGGGCAGATAGTTCTGGTGTGAAAGACCAGTTCAAACAGTTCAAATAAGCATCTTTCAGAGGAAGAAGAAACATGTTTCTGTCACTTCTTGTTTCCCATTTTTTTTTTAATTATATACTAAAAGCTGTTTTTGTGGCCACAGCTTACTTCAAACTTTAGATCGTTATTAACTATTAAAAGGGGAACTAAATCCAGAAGGGCAGGTAACTCTCAATACATTTTTAACGATTGTGCCCTTTAAATAGCACTTGAAGCACTAGCACCCCAGCATTGGCACCCACATGTGGTACTCTTGTTCTCATGTATCTGTTGTACTTATGTGTTGCTAAATTTAGTCTACACAGTGGTGGTTAACCCAAATGACAAAATTCTAGGTAAGCCCAAGTTGAAAGCACTTATGACAAATTAAATCTGGCGTCAATTATGGGATTTTATGTTGAAAGAATAGAAAACAGTGGAGGAAAAGGAGAAAATGCTGGCTACAGAAATCTTATCCTTTTCTCACATTGTTTTCACAGAACCTGAGGATTGTTAAAAGTGGATATGATGTGATAAATGGAGAAAGAGATCTATTACATGTTAAATGGCAACGTAATTATAATTACTTGAATTCTGGGTATTTCCTTGTTGCACAAATAAAAGTATACAAAGCACCATAGATTAATGTTCATATATCTTAACCCATTAGAGTACAAGTTATCAGAGTTCGCGCTTCCAAAGCCATACACAGAATACAATTAAATGGACTTTTTCTTCTGGTGCGTGTCATGCTGTAACATATAGAAGATAATTGTTTTTTTTCAGTGTATGAATGAAATTTCTTTCATCAAGCGAAACGCAAGGGCTACATATCGGTATCTATTTTCATGAGATGAAAAATTTGAATATACACTGAAATAAACAATGATCCTATTTCTTTTATGCTATTAACCAGCAATATTGAAAATCTTATTGAAATGAAGATTTTCCTAAGAATCAACAATTTGAAAGGGCTAAGGGAAGCAGTCGTGTCTTTTTCAAAGGGAGTTAATAAAGTTTACAGTAGCAAGAGAGATAAGCAAGGCAGGGGGGAGTTCCAGCGAGAAAAGTTAACCCTTTCACAACCCCAAATTTAAACGACCCTAAGAAATAAGCCTTTTGAAAACACTGTGGGAAAAGAAGAAAATGCTGGTTACCAGCATTTAGTCTTTTTCCCCACACTATGTTTTCTGCACTTCGCAAAACAAATTTCAATTTTTGAGCCACATTTATTTTGTTGTCTGCAAATGTTTTAATTTAGACTAACCAAGAATATTGTCGTTTGGTAAAGAGTTAAAAGATTCTCTGAATTATAGAATCAAACAGTGAGTTTTAAAGGTTATAATTCACTGTTGGATTTCTTTAAATCACTGAAAATCTTATGTTTTCCTGTCCTTGAGCTATTGATTCCTTATTTGATTTGTGATTGTTTTTAGAGGGCCTAACAATAGCCTTTACACTAATTGGTTAACCTTTTTCCCAAACAATATGTTTTAACAATTCAGCATTGTAGAAAAAGAGAATGATGGTAGCCAGCATTTTCTCCTCCGTCAAAGTTTTCTACAATTGTTTGAACCTCAATGAATTCTTACCAGACAACAAAGTTTTAAACTTGTCCAAATGGAAAGCATTCGCATATGTCAAAACTTTTAGACTTGTCCAGATTAAAGCATTTGCAGATGACAAATCAAGGGCAGCTGAGATGTTGGAACTAGTGTATGAAAGGGTAGAAAGGAAATGAAGAAAATGCTGGTTACCAGCATTTTCTCCTCTCGCAGAGTTGTTAAATTTCAGGATTGTGTGGTAAAAGGTTAACCTGCCATCTGCTTTTACCGGTATTTTAATATTGACATGTATTTTGTCTTTCTGTAAAGATTCTGTAAAGATTTAATAAAACCAAAGGCCTTTTGAAGCGCTATGGATCTATCAATGAACACTGAAATTTTCTTTGGTTGATCATTGAACACTTGTACTTAAAAAAAGCACAGCACATTCCCACTCATATATAATCTACCAATCAGTGTTGTCATATACGATGTGCGTTTTTAGCAATATTCAACAATGACTGAGCAAAGAAAATTTGATTATTCTGAGAGCCAAATGGAGGGTCAGTGACCTATGATAAAACAGACCAAGTGATTGCAATTTCAATGGTGTTGTTGCCAGGATAATTTTCTAGAATAGCAGAGAGAGCATATCCACTCATATATAATCTACCAATCTGTGTTATCATATACGATGTATTTTTTTAGCAATATTCAACAATGACTGAGCAAAGAAAATTTGATTATTCTGAGAGCCAAATGGAGGGTCAGTGACCTATGATAAAACAGATCAAGTGATTGCAATTTCAGTGGTGTTGTTGCCAGCATACTTTTCTAGAATAGCAGAGAGAGCATATCCAAGATCAGACAGCATGTTCTGCAAGTCTTAACATCTTTATCTACACAGCTAATCACTGTCTTATCTTGATCTATATTTTCTACAAAAGCAACTAAACCTTTGCTTATAGCTCGCACTTGAAAAACCTTTTCATTATGAGTTTATACGAGTATTATTGTTTATGTTTGGGATAACAGGTTTAAAATCACGTACCATGACAAGATACTTTATAAACCCAACTTGATAACGTTTCAATTGTATCACGCCATGGTTCATGGTTTTAAACATGTATTCCAAAAAACAAACAATAATATAAATCGTTAATGAAAGGTTTATTAATTTAGAGTTATAGCTATATGGGGGTAAATATCTGTAGGTTATCATCATTTTGTTTTTGTGTCTAAATATGACCACTGTGGCATACAGTAATCTGTATATGCGATGTTGTGAAAGAATGAACTTTTGGAGAGTTCGGTGTTTGCTACTGTCAGTCTAATCTTGGGGGTAAACCTCCTTATATTTTGTGAGATATCCTGAACAACACGGCTTTAACAGTGCATTATTTCCAGATCAGAATTTGTTTAGAAAAAGAAATACTGGTAAGCCCAAGTTTAAATCCCACGCATTTAATATAACATACATGTATATCTTTTAACATTTTATACCAATAAGTTCAATACTACAGCTACATATAAACAAAATATGAATATCTAAATCTTAGTCAACAAAATGTCAATAAACATTGCAGGTTGTCAAATAACCCATTACTGCTCAGGCTATTTTCAGACCTAACAAAAACTAGTAATAATTGCGAAGAAGAGAAATATCCGAAGGAAATGAACAAGACCTTTTTGAAAGAAAAAAGAAACATTGTGAGAAAAAGAGCAATTGCCTGTAATAAGCAATTAGCTCATTCTCTCTGAACTTCAGCTGTTAGGGTTGTAATTTTGTGGTAATGAGCAAAATGGCTTTACTCTTTACCAAACAACAAAAAATTAAACTTGTCAAAATTGAAAGCATTTGCAGATGACAATTTACATGTGGCTAAAATGATTAAGTTTGCCTTTGATAGTATAGAAAACATTGTTGGAAAAGGAGAAAATGCTGGTTATCAGCATTTTCTCATTTTCCCACAATGTTTTCAAAAGGCTTCTTCCTCAGGGTTGTAAAAACTTGGGATTTTTATGGTAAAGGGTTAAATCTTGTTTTTTCTCAATGTGGTAAAGGGTTAAACCTTTTTTTTCTCTCAGTAATTTCTTCAGGGTAAAAGTTCATATCCATAAATAGAACATATTCATGTAAAATTTTAAATACAGATACATAACGGCAACAGCATAGAGATAAAGGAACATGCCCCCTCTTTGCAATAACTTACCTTGGAGGTTAAGTGCAGATATTCTCAGTAAAATATTCTAAAGAACAGAAAGGAAAAACACTGAAAGGAAACAAAATTAAATGCAGCGAGTTATTTGGAAAATATTGCTGGTGGAAAAAGAGCAATTGCTGGACACCAGCAAGCAATGGCTTTTTTATAGACATTCTTTGGTATGACTCACAAATGAAGCTTAAAAAAAAAACAACCAAAAGCAAAATAGAGATTTTGAAACTCTTGCTACAGGTAGAAATTGTCACAGCATTATGATGGTGATAGACTAATCTTGGCCAACAAGAAAGACGTCAGTGTAAAATTTAAACCCTTCCTTTGAAGAATAGATAAAAATGGTATTCTCAGTCAGTGGAATAGATCAAATTATCTCTATCAAATGATCCCATGTTTTAATGACCCCAAGGAAGAAAGCCTTTGAATGCTGGTAACCAGCATTTTCTCCTTTTCCCACAGTGTTTTGTACTGCTTCAAAGGCACATACGATTGTTAGTGTCAGATTGAATTTGTGGTCTGCAAATGCTTTCAATTTGGACTAGTCTAGTATCTTGTTGCCTGGTAAAGTGTTATCAAATAATAGGGACATTCTGGTCAGAAAATCTTCGAAAACATATTAGACAGTGTAGCTCAAAGACCAGACAGCAGTTTTAAACATTCAGTCTGATCTTGAATCTACATTGTTCTAAATTTTATGTTTTTTGTTCTAATTTTATTTTACCAAATACATGACTTGGGATTTTAGGGCTATTAAGGTAACAGAAAAAAACAAGAGGGCCATCATGAATCGCTGACCTGAGTCAATAGGCGAAATTTCACTTCAGGGTCATAATGACCCAATTTAAAACTCATCTGAGATATTATTAAGACAAACATTCTAACCAATTGTCAGGTCAATTGAGCTGAAAATGTGGCCTCCAGAGTGTCCAAAATGTCTTTCTTCAGTTTGACCTAGTGACCTAGTTTATGACCCTATGTGACCATATTTCAAACTCATCCGAGATATCAAAACAAACCTTTTGACCAAGGTTCAGGTGAATTGGGCAAGAACTGCCGCCTCTAGAGTGCCCACAAGGTATATCTGTAATTTGACCTAGCGACCTAGTTATGACCCTAGGTGACCCAAATTTAACCTCATTCGAGATTTCATCAAGATAAACAATCTGACCAATTTTCAATTCAATTAAGTAAGAAAAGGGGCCTCTAGAGTGTCCACAAGGTATTTCTTTAATTTGACCTAGTGACCTAGTTTATGACCCCAGGTGACCAAATTTCAAACTCATCTGAGATTTAATTAAGACAAACATTCTGACCAATTTTCAAGTCTATTGAGCAAAAAATGTGGCCTCTACATTGCCCACAAGGTATTTCTTTAATTTGACCTAGTTTATGACCCAAGGTGACCCAAATTCGAACTCATCCGAGATATCATCAAGTCAAACATGCTGACAAATTTTCAGATCAGTTGAGCAAAAACTGTGGCCTCTACAGTGCCCACAATACATTTCTTTAATTTGACCGAGTGACCTAGTGTATGACCCCATGAGACCCAATTTCTAACTGATCCGAGATATCATCAAGTCAAATTATGTAGACCCAATTTTCAGGTCAATTTAGCTAGAATTGTGGCCTCTAGAGTGCCCACATGGTATTTCTTCAATGTGACCGTGACATTGTTTATGACCATATGTTTGTGACCCAATTTTGAACTCTGAGATATCATCAAGACAAAAAAATGTGGCCTCTAGAGTGCCCACAAGGTATTTCTTTAATTTGACCTAGTGACCTACTTTATGACCCCAGATGACCCAATTTCAATCTCATCCAAGATTTAATTAAGGCAAACATTCTGATAAATTTTCAAGTGAATTGAGCAAAACATGTGGCCTCTAGAGTGCCCACAAGGTATTGATTTAATTTGACCTTAGTGACCTAGTTTATGACCCTAGGTGACCCAAATCGGAACTCATCCAAGATTTCATCAAGACAAACATTCTGACTAATTTTCAGGTCAATTGAGTAAGAAATGTGGCCTCTAGAGTGTCCATGTCGGTAGCGTACAGGACTTGAGAACAGGAGGTCGCTGGTTCTATCCCAGGCTTGGCCAATTTCTTTCCGAGGATTGATGATAGTCATTGTGACAGGATTCATTCCTCTCTCACCCCTGACCATTGTTTCGACGATGGTTATGTGGGAAAAGCAGCCAGTGGCTTGGAAAGAATATTGTGTGTAGTACTGGTAAAAGAAACTCCAGGAAAGCATGGATAGGTGCACTGGCCGCCGTGATATAACTGAAATAATGTTGAAAACGGCATTAAACCCCATAAAATCAATCAATCTACAGTGTCCACAGTGTATTTCTTTAATTTGACTTAGTGACCTAGTTTATGACCCCAGGTGACCAAATTTCAAACTCATCCAAGATTTAATTAAGACAAATGTTTTGACTAATTTTCAAGTCAATTGAGCGAAAAATGTGGCCTCTAGAGTGTCCACAAGGTATTTCTTTGACTCTTTACCACACAATCCTGACTTTTAACGACCCTGTGAAAGAGGTCCTTTGAAAACCTTGTGGGAAAAGGAGAAAATGCTGTTAACCAGCATTTTCTCCTTTTCCCACAATGTTTTCGATCCTACCCAAAACAATTTTCAATTTTTCAACTACATTTATTTTGTCGTCTGCAAATGCTTTCAATTTGGACCAGTCTAAATTTTTGTCATTTGGTAAAGAGTTAATTTGACCTAGTGACCTACTTTATGACCCCAGGTGACCCAATTTCAAAGTTATCTGAGATTTAATTAAAAAAAACATTCTGACCAATGTTCAAGTCAACTGAGTGAAAAAATATGGCCTCTAGAGTGCACACAAGGCAATCTTTAATTTGACCTAGTGACCTACTTTTTGACCCCACATGTACCAATTTTGAACTCATCCGAGTTTTTATCAAGACAAACATTCTGACCAAATTTCATGAGTACCAGACTGAAAATGTGGCCTCTGGAGCGCACACAAGGTTTTTCTAAGATTTGACATAGTGACCTAGTTTTTGCCTGCACATGATCCAATTTCGGACTTGTCCGAAATTTTATCAAGACAAACATTCTGACCAAGTTTCACAAGTATCTGACTGAAAATGTGGCCTCTAGAGTGCACACAAGGTTTTTTTAAGATTTGACCTAGTGACCTAGTTTTTGACCCCACATGACCCAATTTGAACTTGTCTGAGATTTTATCAAGACAACCATTCTGACCAAATTTCACAAGTATCTGACTGAAAATGTGGCTTTTAGAGCGCACACAAGGTTTTTCTAAGATTTGACCTAGTGACCTAGTTTTTGCCTGCATGTGACCCAATTTCAAACTCGTCCGAGATTTTATCAAGACAAACATTCTGACCATGTTTCACAAGAATCTGACTGAAAATGTGGCCTCTAGAGCGCACATATGGTTTTTCTAAGATTTGACCTAGTGACCTAGTTTTTGACCCCACATGACCCAATTTCGAACTCGTCCGAAGTTTTATCAAGACAAACATTTTGACCAAGTTTCATGAGGATTGGACCAAAAATGTGACCTCTAGAGTGTACACAAGGTAAAAAGTTGACGACAGACGCCGCACAGACAATCACAATAGCTCACCATGAGCACTTTGTGCTCAGGTAAGTTAAAAAACATAAGTCAAACAAGAGCACCACATGCAGGTGCCAACAATTAGGTGTTGTTTTTCGACGGATAAAAATTTCCCTAATAATTTTTGAAAAAGGTCACCCTAGGAACATTTCTGTAAAATTATTTCAAAATCTGACCAGCCATTCCAGAGAAGAATTAGGAAATTCCTCTTCATGTCCCTATAGTGCAAATAGCCCCCACCAGAGAAGAAGAATTTTTAAGAATTTCTTCATGTCTGTATAGTGCAAGTAGAACCCCCCCCCCCCCATCAGAGCCATGTTTCTTGACGGATCAAAATTTTGTGAACAATTTTTGAAAAGGGTCACCGAAGGAACATTTCTGTGAAATTATTTCAAAATCTAACCAGTGGTTTCAGAGAAGAAGAACTTTTAAGAACTTCTTTATGGCCGTATAGTGCAAGTAGCCCCCAGTCACCAGAGCCATGTTTCTTGACGGATCATAATTTCGCGAACAATTTTTGAAAAGGGTCACCCAAGGAAATTATTTCAGAATCTGACCAGTCGTTTCAGAGAAGAAGAATTTTTAAGAATTTCTTCATTTCCGTATAGTGCAAGTAGCTCCAAGTCACCAGAGCCATGTTTCTTGACAAATCAAAATTTCTCAAACACTTTTTGAAAAGAGTCACCCAAGGAACATCTCTGTGAAATTATTTCAAAATCTGACCAGCCGTTTCAGAGAAGAAGAATTTTTAAGAATTTCTTCATATCCATATGGTGCAAGTAGCCCCCAGTCACCAGAGCCATTTTTTTTTTAACAAATCAAAATTTCGCGGACAATTTCTGAAAAGGGTCACCCAAGGAACATCTCTGTGAAATTATTTTAAAAACTGTCCAGCGGTTTCAGAGAAGAATTTTTAAGAATTTCTTCATATCCATATAGTGCAAGTAGGCCCCATTCACCAGAGCCATGTTTTTCAACAGATCAAAATTTCACGAACAATTTTTGAAAAGGGTCACCCAAGGAACATTCCCGTGAAATTATTTCAAAATCTGACCAGCGGTTTCAGAGGAGGAGATTTTTAAAGAATTTCTTAGAAAATTCCATTTTGTTGCCATGGCAACCACAGTTTTTGATGGAATCAAATTTTGTGAACAATTTTCAAAGAGGACCTCCTAAGGAACATTCCTGCCAAGTTTGGTCCAAATTGGCTCAGTGGTTTAGGAGAAGATGATGTTTAAAGAATTGTTGATGACGCACTATGAACGACACACGGACGCACGACGAACGACCGACCACGGGTGATCTTAAAAGCTCCCCTTGAGCACGTTGTGCTCAGGTGAGCTAAAATATAATCAGAGAAGAGTAAAGATCACGCTAGGCCTTCTCTGCAGTATAGCTTTGATCTACACTGTCTTCACACTCATCACAGATAAATTCAGTAAATTGTAAGATTGGGCATTTTTCTTCCAAAAAAACAACACACAAACTGTACAAAATATATAAAACTCTTGACACTGAAAAAGAACCAAGGATGAAAAAGATAACAATTCAATGCCCAAATATTTCATTTTACCACGTATGTACAAATCAAATACCGGTACAACTTCCTAGTAACGAACATTCTCTAAAATATTCTTATAAATTTCAAGTAGAATGTAGTCTTCTATTTTGTCATTTTTTTTTTTTTTATAAAGAATCATTTGAAACCTTCAAATCAATCATTTCCATTGATGAACATGAATTAGGCTGATGCTGCAGAGAATTTTTTAAACAATACACAAATCTATGTCTAACAACCTTGAGTGCACGAGTGGTACAACCTTTTAACCCTTTAGCAAACAACGCTAAATTTTCATGACTGAGGTAAAAGGCACTTGAAAACATTGTGGGAAAATGCTGTTATTCAGCATTTCCTTCTTTTCCAACAATATTTTCTACCCTTTCCGAGACAAATTCTATTATTTGACTATCATTTTATCTGTTGGTTGCAAATGCTTTGAAGTAGGACCAGTCTAAAATGTTGTTTGGCAAATAGTTAATTTCATTTAACTAGGGAGATATTTCTTCTGAAAGGTGGTCGAAAACAATTTATTTGAATTTTGTTTTAAAGGCCCAGTGGAAGCCAAAAGTAAATGATGCTGGTGTTAAATTGCATTTAAATTTAAATCATACCATTTTAAAGCATGGACATTATTGTGAAGATGACTACTAGATAAAAAGTGGCCAAGTCGCTCTATTCTTGTTAACTTTTTACCCGATTTTAAAATTCATTTTTCTTATAGCAACAAAAACTTGGACCGACCCTACAATAACAGATTGTCATCTTCACAATAATTTCCATGCTTTAAAATGGTATGATTTAAATGCATTTTAACACCTGCATCTTTGCAATGCCATGTTTAACAGCTGCATTGCTTTACTTTTGGTCGCTACAGGGCCTTTAACAACCCAAAGGGGGAGGGCTTTTGAAAACACCGGGGGGGGGGGGGTGTTTTAGAAAATGCTAATAACCACTATTTTCTATACTGTTTTTTACCCTTTCACAGACAAATCCCATCGTTCAAGCCATATCAAATTTGTGTTCTGCACATGACTAAAAATGTCTTTTCCTTACAATGATTGGAATAGTTTTACCTGATACCCATGTAGACTTTTTTGTGTGTTTAGAGAAAGCAGTAACTAGTTCAAGTGGCATAAGGGAGAAATATTGCAAGAGATTGAATATGCCTTTTCTAAATAAATATTGAAAATACTGTGGGAAGGAAGCATTTGTCTCTTTTCCACAGTCTCTCCATAAACAATCTGCGACAAGGCTATGCAAAGATACACTCGTATTGCAATGGCACTGACACAAGAAGGCAATTTACCAAAATATTTTCAACAATATAAGGAAAGATACCTTATCGTTTTTGTACATCTACAACTGAAGGCAGAGTTATACAAATCTGTAGTACTACAGCTAGAGCCTTCTCCAAAACAAAGGTAGCTATAATTGAAACCCTGTGTCCTATTTTCCACTACAGCAAATTCTTGTGTGTTTTCTGTAAGTGCTGTTATCAGAAAATGCTTTTCTACACTCTGGACAGGAGTATGGTTTTTCACCTGTGTGGATCCTTTCATGTCGATCTCGCCCATATTTATTATGAAATTTCTTTAAGCAGTATTTACAGCCAAATTTTCTCTCCATGTGAATCAGCAAATGTTGCTTCAGTATATGTTTATTGGTGAATATTTTGTTACATAAAGCACATGTTCTTTCTTCAACATTTGGCTCATTTTTTGTATTCTTTGGTAACTTATCCACTTTTGAACTTATCACTGGTTCATGAACAAGCTTCGGTGAGTGTTCTGTAGGTGATGTAAAAACTGAACTTATTTTTGATGTATCTAATAGACTGAGTCCCTGACTTGGTACAAGATATGTCCCTTGGGAAACTGTGATTGGTTTTGGCACCAGTCCAGTAAAACTGATTTCTGTCCTCTGGGGACTGGTTTCTTGGGAATGGGTACCAATATTTGCATAAGTACTAGTCAGTGTAGGCATTTGGTCAAAAGTCATTAAAGATGTAGCAGTAGACTGGTTTTCAGCAGGTGAAGTTAAACTGATGTGTGTTTCAGGTAAAGAAGAGCAAGGATAATCATCAGCAAGCACCATAACATCTTCACTCAAGTCAAGAAGTGATTGAGCTGGACTGATGTCTGGGAAAGGCAAGCTCAATGGTTCAAAATCAGCTTTGTTTGGAGATGAATATTCCACAGCATCTTGTAACAGAGATGATACATGGGCATCACTATGAGTCTTTTGCTTCCCACATTCCTGTGCCTGATGCAGACGACAGGCAGTTTCCTCACTGAACATCATTTTGCAGACAGAGCACTGATAAATATTTTTCAGCTGTGAATTATCTTTCTTCATTGGTTGGGGCTCTCCAGAATGTGGTACACTTATGAACTGAGTTTGAACATCCTTGTTACAATTTTGTTGGATGTGATTTACACAATCTTCCTGTGTAGGGAAAAGTAGTGAACAATTGTAGCATCTGTACATTGACTTGGGTTCTGGTTTGTCATTTTTGCAAACAACCCCATTTTGATGTTTGTTGCCAGAATCAGACAGGTTTTTAGTGAACATGTCTGCATCAATCTTGTTTGGCTCCACTTGCAGATGTGTAGATTTGATTTCCGCTTTTGCCCTTGTTTTCTGCTGCTTTTGACATGTTAATTGTTGAACAGCAGGTATTTCGTTTGAGTACTGGTTCGTGCCCATAGTTCTTTCCTGGTCTTGTACATTTGAATCTGTCAACTTTGTAACATCTTTAGATACTGACTGAATGTTGCTCTTTGTAAATGGGAAGGTTGCAACATTCTTACTTTCATTGTTAAAATGCTGTTTTATGTGACGAATGCATCCGTAGTTGTCAGCAAATGATTTCTGACATATGTAACATTGGTATGGCCTATCACCCACATGAATGCGTTCATGGCGAACTAAACTGTGTTTGGTAGACAGTTGTTTCCCACAGTATCGACACTTGTATAATTTCATCATGCAATGAAACTGCAAATGTTGCTTTAACAGAGATTCCTGTTTGAAGACTTTGTGACATTTTTTACATTTGGAGGGGGATTCTGGAACCCGTTTTCCAGCAGACCTTTTATTTCCTAACTTCCTTGAAGATTTTCTCTGCATAGGCAATGAAAGTTGTGCTGGCAAAGCCAATGACTTTTCTGGGGATGTTTTATGACTTAAGGAGTTTAACTTCTTTATGTTCTCTGACTGATTTTCTGATTCTGTTTCTTCCAGTAGCTCAGTTTCATCTGGAAATGTTGTTGATATCAACTCACTGTCAGATTCAATACCTTTAACAGGCATGTTTCTTTCAACAAAATCTTCCTGAAATTTCTCATCTAATTCTACACTTTCAAGCGATGTTGACATTTTTTTGTTACTCTTGACTTTTTCTGAGGTTTTAGGGTCAGTTTCTTCATTGGCAAGTAAATCAGGTCCAAACCCAGAATCAAGTAAGTTGGAATTGTCAGACTCCTTGTCACTTTCATCTAATGTGCCAGTCAGCTGTGGAAAAACTTCAACATTTTTGGTCCCTGCCTCATACTGCCTTTCTCCAGGTTTGATTTCATTTAAATTTTGTTGTAACAGACTGTCCTTGTAGTCATCTATTATATCTTTGTTTGATCTTAGATTGAAATTGCATTTCTCTCTTTCAAGCTGATGACTTATCTGATTCCTATGAATTTTCATGTGAGTCTTGCATCCACTTTTGTCATAAAAAGATTTCGGGCAAATGTTACAAGAGTATGGTTTGATTCCAGAATGTGTTCTAACATGTTTTGCCCAGGCACTGCTGTCTGAAAATGGTTTACCACAAATGCCACATTTATAAGGTTTTTCACCTGTATGTATTCTCCTATGCCTGATGTAACTATATTTCAATGAAAATCTTTTATTACAAAACTCACAAGCATGTTTCTTAGCTGAATGAGTCAAAATGTGATTTTTAAGGGCAACTTTTGTCTTTGACACTTTCTGGCAGATGTGACAAGAAAAGCCTGCATTTGAATCTAAACTTTTCTCAGTTTTCTGTGTAGATATGAAGTGACTTGTCTCGTGAACTTTGAGAGAATATTTCTCATAGAAGGCTTTACCGCAAATGTTACAGGAGTAATTTCTTGTCCCAAAATGTCTTTCCCTATGTTGTTTCCATGACAATTGATCTGGAAAAGATTTCTCACAAAATCCACATTCAAACACTTTATTTTTGTGATGTGTCTTCATGTGCCTCTCATAGCTTGCTTTCACAGAGAATATTATTCCACAAACATTACATTTGTATGATTTTACCATGTGCCTTTTGATGTGAGAGTTGAGAATTTTAAATGATCTAAAACTACGATTACAGATTTTGCACTCCAACCCATTTACGCTGCTTGCCTGTTCACGAGCCTCAACAAAACTTGAGACAGATGATGCACTGTCATTACGCTCTGAAGCAGATAAGTCAGATGTTTGTGACACTTCATACACTTCGCTAGCTGTTTTATCTTCCCTGGACAGTGAGAGGTGCCTTGACAAAGTTCTTTCTCTAGCACTACTGCCTTGAAAATTTTCTGTATTATCATGAATATTCTCTGAAAAAAAAAAAAAAGAGATGAGAAAGTAGAAACTATTTATTCTCAGTACTGGTTTGAACTATCAAGCTTTGGGAGGAAAATCAGTGAAGTATCAATTTTGATTGCTCATGCAAGCAATCAGAACAACTGCTGCATTCCTTTTCAAAAATCAAATCATTTATATTCAATTTTGTCCGAGGACCAAGGTCATAATCAAGGAATGTATCTTTTCTTTAGCCCTTTCCCAACCATCACCAAGTTTAAATAATCTTGAGAAAGAAAGAAAATCAAATCATTTCAGCTATATTATATCAGTTGTCTGAAAACACTTTCAAAACTGACCAGTCTAAATGTTAAATGCATAGATATGTGAATAATACCTATTTAACTCCAAGCTTAGTTTCAACTGACAATGACAATTTTATACTGTTCCTGTTCAAATTATCAATATATGTATATGAGATGTATGGCTGTTATTATTACCATGTGCAGAACTAAACTGTGAGCCACTTTTTGGTAACAGTGATGCAGGTGGACTAATCTCAGCATCCTCATCAAAAGTACAGACCTCATCCCCAGAACTATTCCCACCATCCTCTGTAATACATATGTACGTATTACCTTAAAGATGATGACAATTTCAAGAGCTACTGCTATACTCCTTATGAACATAAAAAAACTGCTTGAATCTTTTCAGATTTACAAGTAATAAAAGAGAAAGAGATTTAGGAAGCAGGGCCGGCCATTGGCATTCCCATAACATTTGTCATTAGAAGATGGACGTGTAATAATGCTGGGATTCCCTTAATACATTACCTTCTGCATATGATTTTCTACATGTAACTGATAACCATCAATACAAAAAAAAAAAAAGAGGCAAAAGAAAAAAAAGTCAGAACTGCATTTTTTCCTTTTGCCACTATGTTTTCATGTATTAGAACTTAAATATATGTTCATAACTGATATTTTACAAAGATATTTCAAAAATCATCTACTGCAAATTCGTCTCTGGAGTTTTTCCATTAATCAAGATCTAACTCATTACTGCACAACAAAATTTTAGAATAATCCAGTTTGAAGCATTTACAGATGGCAAGTGTGGCTTTAAGTGAGATTTGTTTTTGAAAAAGCAGAAAACATACTGGGGAAGGACAGAATGCTGTTAACCAGCTTTTTCTCCTTTCCTTTATATGTTTTCAAAAGCCTAATTTCTATGGATGGTTAATCATAGGGCTGTTTTTAAGGCATTAACTCTTTATTGCACAATCCCGACAGCTGATGACCCTGAGGAAGAAGTCTTTTGAAAACATTGTTGGAAAAGGAGAAATGCTGGTAGCCAGCATTTTCTTCTTCTCCCACAATGTTTTCTACTTTTCCCAAGACAAATTTTAATTTTTGCATCACATTTATTTTGTCGTCTGCAAAAGCGTTCAATTTGGACTGGTCTAAAATTTTGTTGTTTGGTAAAGAGTATAAAAAAGAAACACCTACCATTAAAGTAACTGAGAAATTCTGAGCCCAATGTTTTCTCTTTCAGCAGAAACCCTTCAGCTTTTGGTGAGGCTAACTGTGTTGTTGTACCATGTTGGAGACTGGCAGTAAGAATCACAGCCTCTTCTCCAGTCTGTGACAATCTTTCAACCTGTTGTAATACATCAGCAAGAAATGTACATGTATGAGTACTTAACTCTTTACCACACAATCCCGACTTTTAACGACCCTGAAGAAAAAGCCTTTTGAAAACATTGTGGGAAAAGAAGAAAATGCTGGTAACGAGCATTTTCTCCTTTTCCCACAATGTTTTCATACCTTTCAGAGACGAATACTATTACTTCAGCCACATTAAATTTGTTGTCTGCAAATGCTTTCAAAATGGACCAGTCTAAAATTTTGTCATTTGGTAAAGGGTTAAATCAGGAGCAGTATTCACGAACCATTCTGAATTTAAATCTTAATCTGATATCCATTTAACTATAAGCCATTACTTTTTTGCATGCATAATATCCGTTTAACCCTTTACTGCACAATCCTGACTTTTAACGACCCTGTGAAAGAAGCCTTTTGAAAACATTGTGGGAAAAGGAGAAAATGCTGGTAACCAGCATTTTCTCCTTTTCCCACAATGTTTTCTATCTTTTTCAAAACAAATTTCAATTTTTCAGTCACATTTATTTTGTCGTCTGCAAATGCTTTCAATTTGTACCAGTCTAAAATTTTGTCGTTTGGTAAAGAGTTCACTATAAACCATGACTTATTTGCATGCGTAGGACAATTTGCATGTATAGGCCAAAGTGCATGAGAGTAACTGGAAACATGCCATTTGCAGCATTTCTGCCCCTAACAATTAAAACCATTAAAATGATTTACATGTAATTTTTACCTTTACTCTTTAATTATTATCTTTACTCTTTACCACATAATCCGGTACTTCAAAGACCTTGAGCAGGAATGCTTTTGAAAACAATGTGGGACAAGGAGCAAATGATGGTAACCAACATTTTTTCTTTATTCCGCAATGTTTCAAACTCTTTCAAAGACAAATGCCATCATTTGATTCACATTCAATTTGTGGTCTGCAGATGTTTTTAAAGCAGGTAAGACTACAGCTTTCTATGTTTGGAAAAGACTTAAGGCTGCTAAATCAAGTTCAGTAGCCATTCTCTGTCATGAGGACATATCTATGCCATTGTCTCTTCCACTACTAATGATGACTCGAGTAGCTTTTGTGGATGCCGTAGAACAAGATCAGATTGCATAGAATGTGCAGTCTGATCTTGGATCTACACAGTCCACTACTCTGTTTTTAAACTATGACAAACATCGTTTTCAACAGCAATTAAAATCTGTTTTCAGATCTCGAGAAAAGGGTGGAATTTCCAGAGTTAGCATTTAAAAAGTTAAGATTGTTCAAATAAGATCAATCAAAAGCCATAGTCCTTGTTAAACAATTTCTCAATCTGCGGAATGTAGAAAATACATGAGTCATGCTCTAGCAAAAGGGCTTAAAGCATCTCTGTGATGCATTGTACCAATCAAGCCATCACATATTTATGGATTCATAATTGCTACTTTTTTAATAACAATCTGAATCATGAGGTAGACTGGTCCTTGGACATACAGAAAATTGACCTAGAGTGAAAATTTTCAGCCCAGGTCAGCCTGCACAGACTGCACAGGCTGATCTGGGTCAATACTGTTCCCTCAATGCATTAAGCCCCTTTTTCACAGAGCATGGCTCATATGCAATTTCTCAATCTGCAGAATGTAGAAAAAATATATCTCCTGCTACTGATATCTCAAATATAGTGTGCAAAAAAAGATTACATACCAAAGCTTGAAGCTCATATTTGATAAGCTCTTGGAGAGCTTGTCTATACTCTGGTTTCTGAGCATGTTTCCCAATGTCTGTTTTCATTCTCATGTTGTGATCAAAATCTGTGATAAAAAATATGTACCCTGTATAACTATTATCAATATGGTGAAATATATTTACAAGTTAAGCCATAGAGAGCTGTTTAGGCCAGTCAATCTTAGAAGACATGCATGCAACAGTTAGTGTGGATCTAAGGTCAGACTGCATGTGCATGTACTTTGCAGTTTGATCTTGATCTACAGTGTAGACAGAAGCAATCATGGTAGGCACATGAATCTTATTCCTAAGCATATGCAAACAAAAAATCATACGTGGCTTAACTGAAGCATTTTTCTCTGAAAGTGAAGAAAAGTTTGGGAGAGGGTGAAATGCTCACGATAAGATTTACCTCTTTTCCAATGTTTTCAAAGGCAGTCTTCCTCAAGGTTACAAAAGTATAATATTGTTTGGTACAGGCTGAAACAGTACAACTATTTCAAAAGTTTGAACTTTTACCATTGTCAAGAGATCTTTGTGTAGTATACTGGCTATCCCACATAGATATAAATGCATATAAGCTTGTGTTTGTGTAAGGGAACACTCATACTGCCTTGCTGCAGAGCTAGCTTTTGTAGGGACGTGGCAGAGTATTTGCCTTGGAACCTAGAAGTCCTTGGTTTTGATACCTGGCAAGTTATTTATCAGAGCTGCTACATTTACCTATAGCAAACACGTTTTGACCTCTTGCAGCACATTCCTTTTGAAAGACTGCAGTAAAAAGAGAAAGTGCTTGATATGAGTGATATGTATTAACCCTTTACCACACAATCCCGAGTCTTGACCACATCCCATGGAAAAGGACTTTTGAAAACATTGTGGGAAAAGGCGAAAATACTGGCAAACAGCATTTTCTCCTTTTCCCACAATGTTCTCAAGAGGCTTTTTCCACAGGGTCGCATTGTGTGGTAAAAGGTTAAGACAATAAAATTATCCCTGTAAGTCTACAAAAAAAAAGTTCAACTCTTTACGGTTTACCCAACAACAAAATTTCATGTGTCCAGGTAATGAAAGCTTTGTAGATGATAAGATAAATGTGGCTAAAAATTTGAAGTTTGTTTCAGGTTGGGAGGAAAACATCGAGAGAAATGGATAAAAAGCTGGTTATCAGCATTT
The DNA here is from genome assembly GCA_945859785.2 of Tridacna gigas. Lineage (NCBI taxonomy): Eukaryota > Metazoa > Mollusca > Bivalvia > Cardiida > Cardiidae > Tridacna > Tridacna gigas. The sequence goes on along the minus strand of OX244030.2, from coordinate 39,673,900 downwards.
TCTGTTTTTTCCACAATGTTTTGAAGACTCCTTTTGTAGGGTTGTTAAAACTCCAAATTGTTTGGTAAAGGGTTAAGAGATAGCTCTGCAATATATCACTGTGTTCTGTATAAGTGGGTTCACTTCATCACAAGTTTGTTGTGAGCTGATTTGTCATTAAAAAGAATCTGATTCCAATTTGAGAAGGGGTAAATGATGCATAAAAGGTATTCTTGTGACATCAAATTTCAAATATGGTTTTCCTGGTAACAATCAGCTCAAATACCCCATATTATGGTCGACTGACCTTTTTTCGAGGGGTACCTATTTTCGAACCACAAATGATATCCAAGTTTTCTCATGAACTATGAGGTGAATGATGTCACTGTTTTGTGTGAACCTCTCATTTGAATGTACACAACAGCGCCACTGTAGCTAATTTATAAAATGCAACTAAAACAAGACAACATGCATGTTTCTAAAAGAAAGATTGGTTTTAGCAACAAATTTCTTATAACCTTTTTCAACCCAATACATGCCCAATTTAAATTCTCCCATCTGATATTTAATTTTAATCCTGAAAAATTCAAGACATGTGACATAGTCTTGATGCCAAACAGTCATGTGACCATGCTGTAATAATGTGACAAGAGTCTGGTCTGTAATTAAATCAGAGAATTTTGTGACCTATTTTGTGCAGTTGCTTATGAATGAACACTTCGCTGCTACAGAGAGAAAATGTTTCCAACCCTTTTATTAAGATACTCAATTTTCAGCTGTTTTTATGATAAAATGTGTTTAAAACAATTCCTAATCTGTCCTCTTAGGTGCTTATAAATTGATAGAAGGGTCCAAAATGCCTTGATTATTGTTACTGTGGTATTCAGGTGCTGCTGTCATGAGAGGGCCAATGGCTGCCATGACACTAATCCATCCTTTCCATTGTGCTTCAAAAACTTATGACAATTGACTCAGAGCTGTTCATTTTCATTGTTCAAACCTGTCCCTTCTTATGATAGTAAACAATCTTGATGAGTTTTGGTGTACATGATGATTTTCAGTTCTTTATTTATAAGCCGTTCTATAGATAATGCAAGCCACAAAATGAGGGCATGTTTTCCCATGCGCCAATTCAGCTTCCGCCACAAGATTGAAGGGTGAAATGTGTTGTTGCCGTTGAATATGCATGATTCAGACAGAATTTGTGGTTTCATATGCTTTTAAATTTAATTTTTTGTTCATAATATGTTTTTTGTAATCAGTTCTTCATTTAGATATGCATAAACTAAAATTGTCAATTTAGTCCCAAGAAACCATTGATTTTGGCCCCCGAGACATTTGACCAGGATGTTTTGGCCAGGGACAATTTGGCCATTTGAAAGTACAAAGTAGGACATTTAGGTCAAATGTTGTTTTAAAACAGAAATATGCAATACATGAACTGTCCAGGCTTTTGTCTATGTGGACACAATGAAATGATAACATATTCAATAAAGTGTAATAAAAGGAGGACACATAAAAACCAATGTCCATTAAAGACAGCCTTTAGAAAATATCTAAAACGAGAACAACCAAACAGCTATTGCTCTTCTTATCCATATCGATGGAAATAGAGGAGTGGAGAAACAGCGAGATATCTGACCCACATGTATTCTTCTACAAGCCATGAGCGTCTACTTGATATCTTTTGATCATGATGTTCTCCATTTAACAGAACATATATCTCGTAATTTTATATTAATTTGAACTATGACGAAAATTAAATAAACCATACACAACAAGCTCGTTATAAGCGTCTTCAGCACAATCTAAAGAGGCATTCTTGAACCAGTAAGACTTGTCTGACTTCTTCAACATCGCCATCTCGCATAGACGCTTGCATTTTGTTTATTATGCGGAAAAAACAACGGCACCAAATAGGCGCCGTTCAATAAACTGCGAGCCGGAAATAGATAAGTCGTAACTCATTTGCATAGTCTTTCACAGACACTTGAGGCAGTCTTCTTCGAAAAAAATAATCAAAAGTCACTCATATCGCCATTCTGAGGTAGGATGGATGCTTAGGGATGGCAAGTAACGGGTCAAGAAGAAATGCTTCGACCACAATGAAAATCAGACTTACAGGTAAGAAACCAACCTTGAAATACCTTTGTTTTCATAGCTGACCTCATTGGTTTTAAAAGAAAGATGGCCTCTTGAATGACCGTATTTGGTGAGACATCTTTTCATGATGGTAGTAGAAGAACAGTGTTATTGCAATTTGACCCACAATTACCATGGAACTTACCTGAACTGAATGACAAAATTCTTTAAAACATCCACCATTCAAAATTAGTTGCTCTTATTCCTGATTCCTAGGCGAGCCATCTGATTGATTGAGACAATCTGTCTGCACCAAACATATATCCCTAAGACTCATACATTCGTTACGTCCCATACATTCGTTACCCCATATATTTATAGAATTTTCTCACGCGCCCGACTTATATTCCATCCGAGCATCAGTAAATTTTTTTCGAGTTGATGAAATCTGTATCCATATTGAAGAAAAATTGTGAAAAATGCGTAAAAACAGTTAAAAAGCGTGTTTAAAGTCTTACCTCGTGCCTGAATTTCCCTTTTTAATGTAAAATACACTATTTCATGTTTAAATGGCCAAATTTGCATAGACGAAAATATGACGTAGCCATTTCAGGTGCTTTCGTTGTTGTTGTTTTGCACACGGGCCAAAGATACTGAAAAAAATACACTTAAGTTCAACGGTTTTAATCTACCACGCTACATTCAATTTGGCTTGTGTACACGTCCGACTAGCGTTTCGTTTAATGGGAATTGATATCTGTTTCAATAACCATTAAAATTTGATCTGATCGAGCTTGCTTATTTTTCATACCTACTCCGGAAAAACAACATAAATAATATTCTACCAAGATTGCAGTAACTTTTCCATGTGGATTAAGTGGAAGATATTTAATAAACCTAACTGTATATTGAAAGTAGCTGTTGGGAAATGACGTCAATTTGATGTTATAGACTGACCAATCACAGGGAATGAATGTATGGGTCTCGCACAAGAGTGATTCAGATCAAAACATACACAAGTAAGAATAAACTTAAAATTGTTATTATGTTGTTTTCACCGAGTTTTAAATTTAAGTGTTAACGATCTGTAAATATGCCCAATCTCTTATTTTTCCAAAGTCTTATAAAATCATCTACGAAGCCGTAATGCGCATGTGCAAAAATACGATATTAAAGTAATGAATGTATGGGTCCACAGGCTAGTTAGTCTTGGATCTGAGTTAAAAACAAATTGTAGACAGTGCAACTGGCATGCTAGCAAATAATCATAGGATCTTTGGTTGGATTCGTAGAGCTTTTGACTTCATTACAAATGAGTCATTTTGACATCAAGAAAAATCACATCTGTTGCAACTTCCACACCATCCAGGCTTAAATATGTTATTAGACAGCCAGCAGTATAGATCCTAGATGAGATGACATTCAATGCTAATTAATCTGAATAAAGACCATATGCATTAAAAGGCACCTTAGTTTCTAGCTGAGTCTAGAAGCTAGGTCTATAGCTTCTAGGTCTCAGCATTCTGAAGAACCTGCGATATATCTTGTTTATTTGAATATGTTTTGATGTTAAAAGAAGAAAATATTTAAAGGTATTCATAGACTTATCCTCATTAACTCTTTGCCACACATTTGCTGGTAACAAGCATTCTCTGCTTAATGTCTAATTTGTTGTAAGACATTTCCCATCATGTTGGCCAATTTTATTTGATGCCAGCAAATACTATCAATTTCAAACAGTCTAAAATTTTAAAGTCTTGTAAAGGGTTATAGAGAAATTACCTTATCACATAACTATCTTTTTTCCATTGTATTACAGCCATCACAAATTTTGTTATTTCACACACATTTGAGATAAGCAAATAGTCTCGTATTCAGTCAGAGCTCTGTTATTGTACACCTCTTTCTAAACCATTGCTGAACCAGATTTTTCTGTGACATTAACTTCCAGATTTGATGATCTTGACAAAGCTCCAGAGTCTATCATCTTTAGATTTAAAATGAAATCATTATGTAAAAGTTTTGTAGGAACTATTTACATAGGTGATGTACACACCTGTTAAAGAAGCGAATAGGCTTCATGAAAATTTCAACACATTATGTACATGTAGGCCTATGTTTTTAACACATCGCAGGGCTTTAGCTAGCCTCTGAAAATCAGGAGTCACTGACCCCTTGACCCTAAAATTTTAGGGGTCAAATCTAATTTTTCAAGAGTCAAACCAAAAAAATGGAAAATTTAAGAGTCTTTACTCAACAATTTATTGTTGTTGTTGTTGGGTTTATTATCAATATTGCAATAAAAATGTGAAGTTAATAATTGATTTGTAAAATTTTTACATTTCAAAGATTATTCTTCCCCCCCCCCCCCACCCCCCCCCCCACACACACACACACAATATGTTCAAGGAGGCTAAGGTTAAAAATTTGTCAACCTAAGATTTATTAATCCAATTTCTAGTACCATCCAGAAATATGTAAAGTATTATAATTTTCTTGGGCCTGAATGATTAAAGTTATTTTTATTCATAACCTTGACAATTTACAGTATCCTTTTGTGTAAAATGAGATGCAGATATATATGTTTCATAGGTTACTTTTTTCAACTGTTTTTAATAAAATTCCAAGTACGATCATTATTGCGTACAAATGTTGAGCAAAATGGTGGACATCGGCGAGTGAAGATGTTTTACAATATCTATACATCAATGGTTAAGCTTCAAAAGGATACACCAATATTGAATTTATTGCCCTGTCTATCACTTTAGCAAGGTTAGTTCCAGTTGTAAAACTTACAACTACCGTAATTCGCCAATGTATTCGGACAGAAAAAAATAATTAATTTTTTTAGTGTCCGAATCTTTAGGAAATTATCATCTTGATAAAATGGGGGTGGCCGAAATAATAGGTTTTACCTTGTTGTCCAAATGTGTTTGTCCCGAAATGATAAGGGTAAAATCGGACATTTAGATCTATTTATAGCACCGATGAGAGGGGGTTCAAACTGTAATATATATAAAGTTCCAGCGTGTTTTCAATCTTAAAAGCATCTGTTTTAAATATTTCTTAATTTCTTAGACCAAAATGCAGTAGCTGTCTAAAGTCATAGTTCAGTAGTGAATGGTATATATCCAAGATCAGACCGCACATTCTCTATAATCTGATCTCTATATACACCGTACGCCAACATTTTAAACTCCGCCATCTTGCCATCATCAAAGAGCCATTTGTCAACAAGATTTCACACCTGTTGCGGGTACACAAATGTTTGCAGTAAAATTTGGATTATGGGTATGACGTAACGTGCAAATCATCCAGAGTGAGAGGGTTGTAAAGCACCTGTTTTTGTACACACTCTCCCGGGTTACATGCTGACCTCCAATCAACATAAAATAGCCACGCAATAAGCGTATATCAAGCCCACTTTATACTACCTGATAGTGTCTTTTTGCGCTTAGTAATGGTTGTTTCAGGAAACCTGGGCAGCTTTGTCACATAATTTGTGTAGCCAGCAGAAAAAAAAGTCTGCCTGTTTTTCTCTTTAGAAAAGATTCCTTGCAACCAAAATAAAAAGGAATGCATACGACAATTATTGCATTAGATCTAGTTTTATAGATATAAATGGATTTAATACTGATAAATAAGGGAAAGAAACAATGAAGTTTGGTACTTATAAATTTTTTTATATTGTTTATGGAGGGACAATTTCACGGTTCTGCAGGTGCCTTTTGAAAACTTTACGAAAAAAAGAAAAAACTGCGTGCGCAACACCAAAAAGCCAAGAAATATTAAACTCTTCAAGCACCTTTCAAAACTAGTTGCTTGAGCGGCCTGTGTAGATCAAGATCACACTAGGCAGAATGTTTGGTCAGATCTCTGATCTAAATCTACACTGTTCATTTTGGTGAGAAGTTTTCAACAAAGACAACCTTGGTGTTGCATTTTTTTTTTTGTCTTATGTCATGACTTAAAATAACCGCTGAGTTACTCGACTCTAAGGAATTCATGTTCATAACGATATATCAGCGATGCAGAAATGTGCAAATATGCAGCCAATCACTATCGGAAACATTTTCTAAAAAAAGAAACATGTATTTACTGGCTGATATTTTGGAAAATTAATGTTACAGGCTGTCCGAACATTTAGGAAAATTCATTTTTTGGACTGTCCGGAGTTAGGACTCAAAATAAATTATTTTTGAAAATTTTTGACCGTGTCCGAACTTTTAGGGTGTCCGAATACATTGGCGAATTACGTTATCATAGGTAACAATAAACTGGTACCTGTTGTATCTCCAGTTATCACCTTTCGGTCACACTTCACTGATAATATGCAGCAGTTTAATTGATATTCAACACCATTCTGATGATTTTCACGCCTCTAACATGATTATCTTTTCATATGATTGCTGTTTTATATATTTTTTGATGCATCTCTTAAAATTTTTGGGGGGTCAAAATGACCCCTTGTTCAGAATTTTCTGTGTGTCAAAAAATGGTACTAGAAGATTTCTGTGCGTCAAAACCCGGGTTTACGGGTCTAACTAAAGCCCTGCATCATGAACAGTAATTTTTAAGATACAGCTGTGCAGTAAAAAGAACCTGACATTTTTAGCTCAGCTGTTTTTGAAGAAACATCAAGGTATTGTTGTAACCCTGGCATTGTCTTCTGCGTTGTTGTGTGAAAACTTGTTATTTTATAATATCTCTGTAATTACTGAAGATATTTGCTTCAAATTTTGACAAGTTATTAGTTATCAAAAGGGGAACCTATACAACAAGGACATCAAAAGGGGAACCTATACAACAAGGGCAGGTAACCATCAAAGTATTTTTGACACAGTTATGCCCCTTATCCGGCGTAAAAATTTGACTGAACATGAAGCAACTGCATCTGAGCATTGGTACCTGCTTGGTCTGCTCTTGTTTGGCTTTTGAGGTAAAATTTTTATCAAAAAAATGTTTTTAAGCTTGCCAAACTCTCTCTTATTTATTATAAGACTTAAACACTTAAAAACTTTAGTTCAAGTACCAACTCATATCTGATTCCATATATCTCAAAGGGCAGAGTGTTATTTATCTGTCATGTTTTGTTTACCCTTTACTTAAGTAAACAGTGAAATTTTAGTCTTGTCCAGATTGAGAGCATTTTAAATGGGGCTCATGAAGAAAGGAGAGGACTGAGGGAATAAGAGAAAATGTTGGTTTCCAAAGGCCTATGTTGGCAGGGTCATTAAACCATGGGATTGTTTGGTAAAGGGTTTTAATTTGGTCAATGAATTTGAAATACTGAGCACAACTCAGAATTTCAAAGGGCAGACAACACTTGGAAAAGGTGGAAATGTAAATGTTGATTTACAGCATTCTCCTTTGTCCACATTGTTTTCTAAAGCCTTCTTCCTCAGGGTCAGTAAAAGTAGGGATTGCTTGGTAGATGGTTAAACAGAAAATTATTCCAAACTGTACAAAGATTCCTTATTGTTTCTTTTTAGTCCTGTGATATTGTTGTAGGTATAATAAACCAAGAAATTAAATATCTTTATTTTTATTTTACAGTACTGTGTGCAAAGAATTTATGCAAGAGAGACTTTTTTCGTAAGTATCACAGTTCAGTTTTTTAAGCTACTTCTCAGCACAGCAACATCTTCGCAAGCCAAGGTGACGATCACTATGTGGATCTTACCCCTTGGCTGATCGTGTCAAAATTTGTTAACACGGCGACGCGCCACCTACTGGATTTTGATTGTTATCACCCCTAGATTTACGTCATTGAAAACCAGTCAAACATTGCGTCACATAACTCTTTCGGCCAAAGACTTGTTTACCTTTCTAGGTGTTGGGCTATGATCTGTTAAGGGCTTTGGTGTTGTTGTTTCATCAGGGGTCCTTGACAATTTGCCATTAAGGTTTGGTTCAATTATAGTTTGTTCAACATGCTTTCTCCGTAATTTGCCAACAATTGACTGCTTTTCAGATCGCAAACTTGACAGACGATTTATCAAGTCAAAATATTTAATTAATTTGTGAGAATGAATGTTGAAGAATATATTTTTTGTCTGTATTTGTTAGTTAAAGTAACCAACATATCCGATAACTTTCTCCTGTGGTCATTTTTATTTACGTTCTGCTGTTGTACGTTCTGCTGTTGTTGGATAGCAAATGTAACACACTATTGGATTGGTGTTTTCAGTCCTGACTGCAACCAATGATTACTCGTATTGCAAGGCTAACAAATTTCGACTCCATCAGCCAAGGGGTAAGATCCACGTAGTGATAGTCACCTTGGCTTGCAAAGATGGCACAGCAAGACTACTTTGATCTTTTATAATGGACACTGAAGACAAGACAGTAATTCACGAAAAAGATTCTGCACTTTGATTATTGACCAGTTATGTCAGAGATTCATGGAAAATTCATGCAGATACAGCCAGGAAATTAACCTCTCATCAAAAGATTGATTTTTTAAGGACTCTTAAGAAGAGGGATTTTGAAAACATTGTGGGAAAAGGAGAAAATACTGTTAACTGTCATTTCCCACAATGTTTTCTACCTTTTCAAAGAAACCAGCCATTTTTAAACTATATGTTGTTTTCAAATGCTTTTAATTTTGACAAGTCTAAAATTTTTGCCATTTGGTAAAGAGTCATGCACAACTAAAGAGCCTTCAGAATTTCAACTAGTGGTCTTTCCTTGGAACTAAAGATGTTTATTTCCTTGCCTTATTCAGCCATATAAGGTTTAACTCTCTACTACGCAAAAAACTCTTAGACTTGTCCAAATTAATGAGACATAAAAGATGGGATTTGTCTTTGATAGGGTAGAAAACTTTTCAGGAAAAGAAGGAAATGCTGGTTATCAGCATTTTCTCCTTTGTCCACAATGTTTTCAAAAGCCTCCTTCATCAGGATTGTTGAAAGTCGTGGTTGTGTGGTAAAGGGTTAACCCTTTCCCAAACGACAGATTTTGGACTGATCCAAATTAAAAGAGTTTGCAGACGACAATTTTAAATTCGATGAAAATGGCAGAAAGTTATCAAAAAGGGTAGAAAACATTGTGGGAAAAGGAGAAATTGCTTGTTACAAACAATTTCTCCTTTTCCCACATTGTTTTCAAAAGACTTGTACTACAGACACGTGAAAACCAGGGCTTGTTTGGGAAAGAGTTAAAGTTTTGTCTTGTGCGTGAAGTATAAAGATTGTCTAACAGGTTATAGGCAGTTTTGATAACCTATGATTAGGCTGTGTTTTAGCCCTTTAACCCTTTACCAGATGACAACATTTTAGCCTTGTCCAAATTGAAAACATTTGCAGATGACAATTTCAGTGTTGCTCAAATGGTGTAATTTTTCTTTGATAGATAGAAAACATCATTTTCTCCTTTTCCCACAATTTTTTCTTCAAGAGGCTTCTTTCCCAGGGTCATTAAAAGGTGGCATTTGCAGTGAAGGGTTAACACTATGCAACTAGATTTCGTTACATGTCTGCTTAATCCTTTCCCACACATTCATGACTTTTAAAGATCCTAAGGAAGAAGGCTTTTGAAAACATTTTGGAAAAGGAGAAAATGCTGGTAACTAGTATTTTCTTATTTTTCCACAAGGTTTCCTGCCCTATCAAAGACCGGTCACACCATGTGAGCTACATTTCATTAATTCATTTGTCATCAACAAAGCCTTTGATTTTGACAAGTCTAAAACTGTTGCAAAGCCCCAGTAGTGCAGTCAGTATTGTACAGGACTTGAGAACAGGGGTCGCTGGTTGGCATTATCAGCTCAGCCAATTTCTCTCCAAGGATTGATGATAGTCATTATAACAGGATTCATTCCTCTCTCACTGCCGATTATTGTTTTGACACTGGTTATATGGGAAAGCATAGAGTGGTTTGGGAACAATATTGTGCTAAGTACCGGTAAAAGAAACTCTAAGAAAGCATGGATAAGTGTACTGGCTGCTGGGATATAAGCAAAATAATGTTAAAAATGGCATTAAACACCATACAATCAGTCAAACTTAACTTGTTCAGTGGTAAGAGGTAATCATTATAATCATTGTTAAGAATGATGAGTGATTTCCCTCTTGACTTGTAAATGTTTATGGTTATCTTTCTTTTTAGACAGAAATAAATATCTGTTGTTTACTGTTGTCTGAGTGATACGTCATTATATTTTCATATTAATTTTGTGTGATCTGATATATTCAGTGTGACAACAATGACTGAAAGAGGGCCTCTCTGCACCAAAGATTTAGTGAATAAACATGTTTGCTCAAGTAATTGCTTGAGTACATCTCCCTGACACAAGCTACATTATCCTCTGGTCTGTAGATATTCTAGTCTAGAAAGTCTGGAACATGCAATACCATTACTTGGATCTTATGTGACAGTAAGTGACCATTACATTTGCTAAATATGCAAACAATGAATGTTTCAACCCGTGTATAGCTTAATTGTTTTTCACTTTCATTTTTAACTATTTACCAAATGGCAAAATTTTAGACAAGTCCAAATTGAAAACATTTGCAGACGACAAAATAAATGTGACCGCAAAATTGAAATTTGTTTTGGGAAGGGTAGAAAATATTGTGGGAAAAGCAGAAAATGCTGGTTACCAGCATTTTCTCCTTTTCCCTCTATGTTTTCAAAAGGCTTCTTTCTCAAGGTTGTTAAAAGTCGGGATTGGGTGGTAAAGGGTTAAAGAAATGTACATACAAGTCATGTACCGGTACTTAACTTCAGGTTTGCCAGATCCCTTTGCCAAAGTGAGTGTTGATGGCTCTGGACAGTGTTTCTCTACAGATGTTTGTAAAAACACACTGGATCCCATGTGGAATCAACATTATGATCTGTAAGTATTGCCTGTTTATCTATCTGTCTGTCCATATGTTAGCATGCACATAGGTAAAGGTACTTGTATATTTGTGTCAAATACACTTGCCTCACATTGCTGTTACTGTATGATAACTTCGGACAATTTCAAACCATCACCATTAACTTTTGAAGAAAAGGAAATTATTATCGTAAACTGTATGGCAAACATTGAGGAAATAGGAGCAATTGCATGTCTCATGCAGTCACAGGCATAGTGCCCTTAACACACAATATGCAAGTGCATAATGGGAAAAAAAAAGCAGATCACAAAACTTTGTTTGGTCAGTTCAGACAATACTGTTATTCTCATCATTAAATATCAGTTTGGTCAGAATGGGTAAAGATTTCTAAACCCAGGCTATACCCTTCAGCTCCTGTCTCCACAGTGTTTTAAAAGCTGTGTCTTGTTATAGTCTGGTTTGCCTTGTTGTGTCTCATATCTTATTTGAACAGAATTAACCAAACGACAGACGATAGATCGCTCCTCCCACTGATGTCACATGACCCGCGAATCTAAAAACCTAGACAAACATTACCCAGACACGAGGGCTTAGCTAGGAGACATATGCAAGTTACCAGAAGATACTTTAACACGAAATAATTGTTCAGGATAAAATAAGCATGGGAATAATTTGAGAAAAGGTAGTTACATCTTTTGGATTTAGGTTTTTCGAAGTTTTATAGGTGAAAATTGAAATAGAGACTGTTTATTTCGAAGTCAGTTGACTTACACCTCTTACGCCACTTACGTTTGATAATGTAGGTACAATACGTGTACATATAACTCGTGCTTCCTTAATATTTCTTAAAGTCATTGGTCTTCAAATGCAATTCATCTTTTACCTGGACAAAAATAGGCTTTTTCAAAGTTACAGAGATTTTTCCATTACTTAGTCCGTGATACATGCTTCAATAATTTCACCACAAATTGCAAGACTTTTACATTACCAAATGAAATATACGTGTTTTTAACAGGGCAATATGATTACCAGATGTTTGAATTGAAATTAGAAGATACATTAACAAATGATAGGTTTACCAAATTGATTTTTTCAAGTTTGAGGGAAAAACCCGAGGAGAAGAATAAAAAGAATAAAAACATGAATATATTTCTAAGCATTCGCCGGTAAATACTATGCTGTAAGAGTAATAGAAAAATAAACTGACTTACACATTGAACATGTATAATCCAAATTTCAAACACTAATAATTGTTGAAAGGGGTTATAGACGGTCACAAAGAGTCAGACTGATATGACACATGTGTGTAATTTTACAAGTAGGACAGTACCAGACGCTTTTGGGGTGGTATACCGATATCAAAGGAATACCGCATAAACCCTTGCTCCACGTTTTGCGTAAAAAGTGGCAACATGTACAACAAATCAAACGAAAACGGCTTGATTGGTACCTAATTGATTTTCGATAAATAAATAATAGTTTAAGGGAGTTTAAAAGATCGAAAATAAAGGGAGGGGAAAGATGGTTATATATATAGGGTGTCATATCATCTTTAATTTAACAGGCTTTTAAGTTTGCATTCATAGATATGTTAAAATACAGAGACCAATGGGAACAACGTTTTTAATGGTTTACTGATGGAGGAAGATGGCATTTATTTTTAATTTAAACAAATGTCAAAACTGTGCCTACATTGCATTTACTTTAAAAGGGGGGGGGGGGCGCTGTTTAGGTTTGACTTCTATGAAGACTATATGAAAAGCATTTTTACCCGAATTTCGTCGACTCAAATTTTATTTAAGGATAATTTGCGAGGGGGGAAAAGATTCAACAAAAGAGATGTAACCAGCATTCAAAATAACAAGTCAACTCAATTTGGTAAGAAAATGAATTACCGAGTATTTATTCAAATGAAAAATAAGGTAAATATGCAAACAATGAATGTTTCAACGGAAATAAATAACTGAACATGATAAAATCCAATCAGTTGTCTAAAATATTATCTATACATTTCTTTTAGTAAAGAAACAGGAATCTGTTGCCAAGATTGAAATTCTGGAAAATTTATGACAATAAAAAAGCATGTTAACAATAAGTATTCATTTATTTTTCTCCTTTTAAATCTGAATTTGTCTTCTGCAACAATAGTTTTACCTGGTGTAACTCTGCATCTTGAAATTGCAGTCGTAAGGATTAATAAAGGATATCAAGTTTAAAGTTATTCATCAGTTTTTTCTCATAAATATACTATACATTTATATATAGTTATAACTCCTAATGATTCAGAATGTCTAGGTTTTATAACGGCAAGACGGCTTCCGCTCTGGATGGAAAAATACTGATCGCTGATTGGCTTATTGATTTTTTTGATTGACAGCTGGCGTTTGGTTAATTGATGGACATTTAAAATTGGGGCTGTGTTATATGTACATGTATAATATTCATGGATGTACTAATACTGACCCTTTTTGTGGTACTTGTACCTAATGAACATGTTATGGCCAACTCTTACAATGATTTGACAAAATCCAAATATTCCCATAGAGAATTGTTTAATAAATAGCTACACTGTAACTAAGCGTTTAAATCCTTTGAAATGGAAAATATTGTTCAAAGACATAATGCTGTGTGACTAGAAGAGTAAGACTAGAAGACTAGGAGTCTAGGACAGTGACTGTTTGTAACAAGTATTTTAACCTTTTACAACACAAACCAGACTTTTAATGACCCTGAGAAATAAGGCTTTTGACGTGTCAGAGTTTTGTGTATGCAGAAAAGAAAATAGTGGGCAAAATTCCATTTGTTGTGTATATAGAGGCAGTAATATTACACCATCAGTATTATGTGCCCGAAGTTAAAATGCGTAAATGTCATCAACATTAACCCTTTACCATACGACATAGACCTGTCCAAATTGATAGCATTTGCAGATGCACAATTTCAATGTGGATCAGATGATGTGAGTTTTCTTTGGTAGGGTAAAAAACATTGTGGGAAAAGGAGAAAATGTTGATTGCCAGCATTTTCTTGTTATCCTACAGTGTTTTAAAAAGTCTTTTCTCTCAGAGTCATTAAAAAAAAACTCGGGATTGTGTGGTATAGAGTTAAGTCCATGTATAATTATACATCTGCGCAGCGTACAACACTATAGTTTCAGCAAAAACTTGAGGAAGATATAAAATTATAAAGATTTGCTGAGAAATTATTGTCCACTAAGATGAATATCACAAGATGTGTTGATTTTGTGAAGCCATCACTGCTTTTTGGAAAAAGAGCAATTATTGTTTTTAGAAGTAATCAATTTTTCCCAACATGTTTCCTCTGTATGTTATTCCCTTTCAGGCATTCTAAGTGATGGGGGTTTGTTTTTCTAAAAATAGTAAACATTGTGGGGAAAGCAAAAATGCAGGTTCCCTTCTGTTATTTAAAGCTTTCTCCTTCAGGGTTTTAAAACCCAGGATGGTTGGATAAGGGGTTGACCTTTTGCAGACAGCAAATTAAATGTGACTCAATACTTGAAATTTGTTTTTGGAAGGGTAGAAGAGTTATTGCTGGAAAAGGAGAAAATGCTGGTTGCTAGCATTTTCTTCTTTTCCCACAATGTTTTCTGTGTTTCTTTCTCAGGGTTATCAAAAGTCTGAATTGTGTGGTAAAGGGTTAATATGTGATTTTTGTCACAGTGATGTTATTGATTGTTTGACATTTTTCTAAATATTGATTTTTGCAAACAAATATGATAATAGGGTCATTTACATGTGGAAAAAAATTGATTTAACATGTTATCTTCTTTAACAAATTTGGAGTAGACCGAAAATATATAGATATGCAGGACCCAAACTACAAGGGTTGATTGATAAGTTGTGAGCCTCATGTATAGCGGTTGACTTTTGGCGGACATATTTCGTTATTTTACAACATAATCCCCTTCAGTATGTATACACTTTTGTAGTGATGGGACATCGGGTAGAAATCATAATCGATCATTGGTTGGAATCGGTTGCTGCTAACGATGCGATTCTTCCGATTATAATCGGTTCCTCATAAATTCTCTCTTACATGCATGTTTCATTGTAAACCCTTGTATCATTTATGTATTATGCTGTTGTTTGTGTTATAGATAGACTTTTTGTAGTTTTACCTTTGCACCTGCTTTCTATACACCTTTTGGTTTTTAACCATCTCTGCTTTGTGCTAGTTGGCTTTGTAACACAGAAGTATTTCGGCTGATTGTTTTTGTTATCGAGGGAGTTGTTGTTATCGTGGGAGTGATAAAACCCGGTTAACAGACACCGGTATATAAAATCCGGTACCCGACCGACGGTGCAGACTTCCTGCCGATCATCCATTATGACAAAGTTCAATTGATAATTGAAATCGGGAGCTTCCAACACGCCGCTAATCATACTTGCCGATTACCGGTACACCACTACACTTTTGCCAGCGATGTTTAACCCTTTACTGCACAATGCTGCTGTTTAACAACCCTGGGAAAGGAGCCTTTTGAAAACATTGTGGGAAAGGGAGAAAATGCTGGTAACCAGCATTTTCTCCTTTTCCTACAGCATTTTCTACCCTATTAGAGAAAAATTGCACCATTTTAGCCACACTGAAATTGTTGTCTGCAAATGTTTTTAATTTGGACAAAGCTAAAATTTTGTCATCTGGTAAAGGGTTAAGGGCCTAATTCCAAATTTTAAAGAGGTCCTTTTCTTGGTTGTTCTGAAAGTTCTCTTCTGCACGTATAATGCCATCATTTGACTGAAAGTGGGTTCTGGAAATTGCCCTTTTCAATTTTGGACATAGATGAAAGTCTAATGGAACTAGATCTGGCAAATAAGGCAGATGCCTCAGTCAATTCACAGCCACAATTATTGATAGCAGCCTCCGTGACAAGAGATTTGTGAACAGAGCCATTGTCCTGGTGGAACAGTCTTTGCCTTCTTTGGCTGGGATGAACCAGGGTGCTTCCATTGTTGTTTGGCCTCTGGTGTGAAATGATGGACCCGTGTTTCATCAACAGTCACAAACCTCTGCAGGAAGTTAGCAGGATCTGCCTCTAAAAGGTGTGTGCTTCTGGCCATCTGTCAGAAGTCTTGGTACCCAATGGGCTGAGAGCCTTGTACAGAGTGCTACCTCTCTGACATAAACTGACCAAATGACACCACTCTTCGGGTACACAGCCTTAAATAGTCAGGGAATAGTAAGACTGAAAATGGGTGTCCCTGCTTTACTCCTTCAATACCAGGCTCAAAATTTAGCAATCAGCCTTTGTAACTTTTAGGGCAGGTGTCCAGAAGCAGTACATGTATTTAGCATGATTCAGGACACTGCATTCTCAAACCCTTTACCAAACAACATAATTTTGGACTGGATCAATTTGAAAGCATTTACAGATGACAAAGGTAGCTTAAGTGTTTTTTTCTGTTATGTCATTTTTGATAGGGTAGAAAACTGTTTGAAAAGGAGAAGATGCTGATTACCAGCATTTTCTCATTTTCCCACATTGTTTTCAAAAGGCTTTTTCCACAGGATCTTTAAAAGGCAGCATTGTGCAGTAAAGGGTTAAGATGCCAAATTTTGGTTGTCCCTTCCTAAATTTTTTTTTGCCCCGGAAAGCAGGATTCTGTGAGTGCTGACACCTGATTAATAATATGAATATATCAGTGTATGAATATATGTAGTTATGGGCAATTTCTCCTTCTGTCTCAATGTTTCTAAGAATTGTCTAATGCAGCATGGAAAAAGGTCTACAGGTGGTAATTTTTAAACAGTTTACATATACATAGGTGGTATCTTTACTTTGTCAGCATCTAGAAAATGTAGATCAAAGATCAGACTAAATATTCTGTTTGTCTGACTTTGATCCGCACTGTTTTCAAATGCACCAAGTGCTGCCAATTGCATGGTTATCTTTAAATTTACACATTGATGTGATGAAGAAAAATTGATAATGAAAATTCAAGTTTTTACTTTTGTACCCATAACAAGTAAATCTTGCCTCCCCCCATCATCATGAAGTGAAATTTATGGAAATCTGATCGACAGCCTAGAGCAAACGATAAATTTCATGTATCATTTATGTTAAGGTTTTTTTTTTATCTGCCTAGTGTTAAGGCTGACATGACAAATACCTTTATGAAGTTGTCCTTTGACCCTTAGTAGGAAGATTTTTAAAAACTGTGTGGGAAAAGGAGAAAATGCTAGTAACAAGCATTTTCTTGGTTTTCCTGCAATGTTTTCTTCCTTTTAAAATACCATTATTTGAGTCACAATTAAATTGTCTGCAAATATTTTCAATTTGGACAAGTCTATGACTTTTTGTTACCATAGTGTGGGTAGTGTGGATTAGTATTAAGTTGTGCAGAATATCAAATCTGATCTTTGGTGTGCTTTGTTACCTATTTGGCTTCATATTCTGACCACAACAATCATCAATTTGCCAAAGATAGGTCTATTAGTCAATAGGAAAGTATTCTAACATTACATTTACAAATGCTACATGATAAATAAATCTTCAATCAGGAAAAAAAAAATAGCCTTATCAACTCTTTACCAAATTTTCACTTGGAGACGACAAGTTAACTCTTTACCACACGACAGAAAATGTAGACTTGTCCAAATTGAAAGCATTTGCAGATAACAATTTAACTCTTTACCAAACAACAAAATTTTAGACTCGTCCAAATTGAAAGCATTTGCAGACAACTAAGTTAATGTAACTCAAAGATTGTAATTTGTTTTGGAAAGGGTAGAAAACATTGTGGAAAAAGGAGAAAATGCTGGTTACCAACATTTTCTCCTTTTCCCACAATGTTTTCAAAAGGCTTCTTTCTTGGGGTCGTTAAAAGTTGGTATTGTGTGGTAAAGGGTTAAATGTGGCTCTAGTGGTGGAAATTGTCTTTGACAGTTTAGAAAACATTGTGGGAAAAGGAGAAAATGCTGGTTACCAGCATTTTCTCCTTTCCCAACAGTGTTTTCAAAAGATTTCTTCCTCAGGGTCGTTTAAACTCGGGATTGTGTGGTAAAGAGTTAAATGTGGCTCAAGTGATGATTATTGTCTTTGAAAGGGAGGGAAAGATTGTTGGAAAAGGAGATCTATATGGGTTGTAACCAGCACTTTCTTGTTTTCCCACTACGTTTTCTAAAACTTTCTGGATCAACCTTTAGGATCATGCTGACCTGGAACGAAATCTTTTGCTATTAGTCAGTTTTCTGCATGCCAAAGGACCTGTGTTTTTTTCTCATTATTCAGTCAGTTGTTAGACATGATGGGTTTGATAGATCCATGATTATGTGATGACTTGCTTGGTGAGATGCATCACGGAGATGCATTAAACCCCTAGAGCATGGCTTATATCACAAAATAGTAGACATGGAGGATTCCAAATCACTATGTTTCTTCCTAAAAGAGCCTTTCACCACTAAATTAGCCCTTACAGCCACTGAAGATTAAGTTCAGACTGCATAAAACGTCCAAAACATGCAGTCGATCTTTGATCTACACTGTTGCCTTAGCTGACACATCCTGTGCAAAAACAGCCTTCAAATTGAACTTATTTGTGATTTGTCTAAATGATGTGGTTTGTCTGTCATTGAGCAGAAAACCTTGTAGGAAAAGGAGAAAAATGCTGAGGATCAGCATTTTTTTCTTTTTCCACAATGTCCTTCAAACCTTTCTTGTGGCTGTTAAACCTTGTTATCTTCGGATAAAGAGTAGAAAGCGTCTGAAGGAAGGAATTTCAAATGTAAACATAATTATGTAATAGATCATAAAATATAGAATAAACACAAATTATTGCATTCAGAAACAGGAGAAAGCTCTAACTAACAACCCTGAGAAAGAAGGCTTTTTAGGGGAAAATGCTGGTAAGCAGCATTTTCTACTTTTATCACAATGTTTTCTACCCTTTTAAAGACAAATAACATTATATGAGCTACTGTACGCAATCTAGTTGTGTGTAAATGGTTTCAGTTTCAGCAACTCTAAAATTTTGTTGTTTGGTAAAGGGTTCACAAAAATTCGCAGAGGACCACTTTTGAGAGAGGGGAAAAGTATCAAACGGAAAAAGTGCTGACTTATCTCCTTTTGCCACACATGTTTTATTGCATTAATCATTTCCTCCATATAATTAAGATGTTTTTGAAGAGCTGTGCTGCAATTTGGTTTTATGGGTTGACCTGTGGATACAATCTTAACTCTTTACTACACAATCCTGACTTTTAACGACCCTGCAAAAAATCCTTTTGAAAACATTGTGGGAAAAAGAGAAAATGCTGGTAACCAGCATTTTCTCCTTTTCCCACAATGTTTTCTATGCGATCAAAGAAGAATTGCACCATTTGAGCCACATTGAAATTGTCATTTGCAAATGCTAGCAATTTGAACCAGTCTAAAATTTTGTCGTTTGGTAGAGAGTTAAGAATTAGGCTTTTGAAAAAATTTTGGTTACCACTATTTTCACATTTTTCCAAAATGTTTTATACCTTTTAATTGAAAAATTTAATCATTTTAACTATGTGTATTTTGTCTTCTGCAAAATTAGTGGTTTGAATTTAACCCTTTAACACACAATTGCAAGTTTTAACAACCCTGAAAGAAGAAGGCTCTTAAAAACATGGTAACCAGCATTTTCTCCTTTTGCCACAATGTTTTCCACCATATCAAAGACAGAACTCGTCTTTTGTGCTACATTTATTGTTGTCTGCAAAATGCTTTCAGTTTGGTTGAGTCCAAAATATTGTGTGTTTGGGAGTTAACCCTTTACCACACAATCCTGACTTTTAACCACCCTAAGAAAGAAAGCTTTTGAAAACATTGTGAGAAAAGGAGAAAATGCTGGTAACCAGCATATTGTCCTTTTCCCACAATGTTTTCATCTCTTCCTAAAACAAATTAGAATTTTTGAGTCACATTTAACTTGTTATTGCAAAGGCTTTCAATTTAGACCAGTCTTAAATTTTGTCATTCAGTAAAGAATTAAAACAAGTCCATAATTTTTTGTTGTCCAGGAAAGAGTACAATATACAAGAGTTTGATGAGACATTGATAAATCTAACTTGTCAGTCTGAACTTCATGGGTTTGATTTTTAACTCCGAGACCTGTTAACCCTTTACAACACAATCCAGAGATTCGGCGACCCTGAGATAGAGGTCTTTCGAAAACATTATGTGAAAAGCAGATTGCGCAGAATGCCACCATTTTTTCTTTTGTCCACAATGTTTCTCCATTTTCAAAATTAAATCCTACCATTTGAGCCACATTACATTTGTTGTCTGCAAGTGCTTTGGATTTGGGAAGGTCTACATTTTGTCATGTAGTAAAGAGTTAACCCTTTCCCAAAAAGACCTGAAGAAGGAGGCCATTGAAAATGTGAGAAAAAGAAAATATGGTTACCAGGATTTTTTCTTTTACCTACTGTAATTTATACCTTTTCTTTCAAAGAAAGATCATATTACATAGCCACATTTAAGGTTCCACATGCAAATACTTTCAATTAAAGGGCCAGTTCTAAAATGTCATAATTATGGTGAACAGTTAATGAACAAAAACATCATTAGCAGTCTGGAAGTCCTAAAAAAGTGCAATTTCAGGGCTGTCATTACCAAACTCTCTCCTGAAGTATAAATAATAAAGTGTAGATCCAAGATCAGACTGGGTGTTGTGTCTTTTTGTGATCTTTACCTAAACTGTCCTTCTTAGGAAATGAAGAGACCAGCTTTCAGCTTTCATCTCAAAGGGTTGACATACATGTGGAAGTCACGGACTGTTTTGCCAGAGGTGTAATTCAGGTTATAAGTTGACAAGGTTTACTATTACATTGGTCAATAATTAATGAGGGGATGTTGTTAACTACAGGCTAGTATGTACTGTGGACTGTTTATTGGTTGTAAATAATGGCTCAGTTTCTTTGATGCTTTCTGTGTAGAAAATGACCTGTTGCTATACATGTACAGATTCTGTATTATATACAGGAATCTTTGTTTGATTAACCCTTTACCCTTTACAGATGGCAAAATCTTAGATGTGTTCAAATTGAAAGCACTTGCTGGCAACATGTTGCATCCAGCTCAAATTCTGGGATTTGCTGGCCACCAACATTTTCTCCTTTTCCCATAGTGTTTTCAGAAGGCTTCTTCCTCAGGGTCATTTAAGACATTGGATTGTGTGGTAAAGCATTAACAAGCCCCTGTTTTAACCCTCAAAGCACCTTTTACGACTGTAATTGCCTTTGAGGCCAGTATAGATCAAGATCAGGCTGCACTAAACTTGCATTCTGTGAAATAGAAGAAATATTACAGTTTCAGTTACTGCTATATTTTAGGTCATGTTTTGACTGAAATACCACTTTATAGTTGACAGTGAAGATCCAAGATTAGACTGCACATAACATTCAGTCTGATCTTGACCCACTCTGTCAGCAAAAGGTAGCGAGCTTGTGTTTGGTTTTTGAAGGATTACTCAGAAAAAAAGTGTTGCGCAATCTTTTTCTGCTAAGTTGAGCAAAAGGCTATTTCATACTTTTGAAGTCAAGTACATTTTAACCCTCGACTGCACAATGCTGACTTCAAAGGAATTTTCGTCACATTTAATTCGGCATCTGCATATGGTTTGGGTTTGGACAGGTCTAAAATTCTGTCATGTGGTACAGGGTTGATATGGCTTAACCTGTAGAGTGTTGAATAAACCCAACAGAAATTTTCATCCAAGAAATATGACCCGAATAATTGCAATGTCGGGATTACTTTTGTCTGTAGTGATCCAGCAAAGCGGACAGCGTAGATCAAAGATCAGGCTACACGTTATGTACAGCCTGATCTTGATTGACAGTGGCCGCAAAGGCAACTGTAGTTGTGAAAGGTGCTTTGAGGGTTAATCTTTACCTTACAAGCTTGACTTTCAAATGTCTGTAGAGCGCAAGGTTTTTTTTTGTAATCATCGTAAAAGTTGGTAAAGGAGCTTTTTCTTTAATCCTTTACCACACAATCCTGACTTTTAATGACTTTGCGAAAGAAAGCTTTTGAAAACATTGTGGGAAAGGAGAAAATGCTGGTAACCAGCATTTTCTCCTTTTCCAACAATGTTTTCTACCCCATTATAGACAGAGATACATTGAATTTGTCGTCTGTAAATGCTTTCAATTTGGTTGAATCCAAAATTTTGTCGTTTGGTAAGGAGTTAAAGGAGTCATTGCTTTTGTTCTGACAATGGTTTCTACACTCATCTACACTGGGTTAATTGGTTTAGTAACACAATGTAGATAACGGATGTTTGTGAAAGATAATGTATTTTTGAATATTAAATTACTTTTAACATGATTGTTGAAAATGTGTGTTCTTTATTTATTAGCCACATTGGACAGAAGGACTCAGTTACTATCAGTGTATGGAACCACAAGAAAATCCACAAGAAACAGGGTGCTGGCTTCCTAGGCTGTATCAGGATCATGTCAAATGCCATAACACAGCTAAAAGACACTGGATGTGAGTATACTTGATTTGTCATGCTTAGCCCTTTACCAAACAGGCCCACGTTTTAGCAGGCCTTAGTAATAAGGCTTTTGAAAACATTCTGGTAACCAGCATTTTTTCTTTTCTCATAATGTTTTGTATTGCTTTACAGAGAGATCCTAACATTTTGGCAACATTTCTTTTTCTTTTGGCAAAAGCTTCATTCGAAATAGTTTCAAGTTTTGTAAAGAGATATCTTACTTGTGAAGTTGATCTTCAGAAGTATCTGCTGATATTGTTGCGTAAGTGTAGTTTTCTTATTGTATGGCCTTTCTTGACACATCATGAAGCATAACTCTAATGGTTGGTATGAGAAAATATTCAGTTGTCTCCCTTATTATAAATTCCTCTCCCTTGAGTGACACAGCCTCATTTAGGGACGTTGGACTTATATTTAACTACCAAGGATATTGTAACACATGGCGCTTTTTCCAGTAATGTTTATTGGAGCTGTCAGTGAATTTGTTAGTTGACAGCTCTAAAAAAAATTCAAAAAGAAAGGTCACAAACAAAATTAGCACAATTAAAAACTAGGCAAAGTTTTTGAACCCTTTTCTTAAGACTTTTCAAAATTAAGTGTGACTTACGTTATGGGCTTTATTTTCGAAAAGATAGAAACAATAAAGGAAAAGGGAGAAAATGCTGGTTATTAGCTGTTTCTCCTTTTTCCACAGTGTTTTGAAAAGCCTGCATCTTCAGGATTGTAGGAAATGGGGTCCTTGGTGAAGGATTAAATCTTGGAGTGCAGAGTATGATGGATATTTTCAGCAGTTAAATGGTACTGAAGTATTGCTAAGTCAAAGCTTTTTTTGTCTGAATTACTCTGTCCATTAATTCTTTGCCAGATGACAAAATTGTAACCTTGTCGAAATTGAAAGCATTTGGCAGAGGACAAAATAAATGTGAATAAAAAATTGAAATCTCTTGTTTGAATGGTAGAAAACATTGTGGGAAAAGGAGAAAATGCTGGTTAGCATTTTCTCCTTTTTCCACAATGTTTTCTAAAGCCTTCTCTGTTAGGGTTGTTGAAAGAAAGCATTGTGGGCTAAAGGCTTAGAAGGACTTTACGGTAAAGTATAAAGGATCTAAATTGATGAAAACACAGTGAGTTTGAATTTCCCATATTGACAAAAGCACCCTTGTATTCTTAGGGAAGAAGACAGTGTATTGTTACAAGCATTACTTTAACTCATTACCTCCTTTACCTGCTATAAAATGACAGATTCTTTACTCTTCCAAATTGAGAGCATCTGCAGGCGACAAATTCAAAATTCGTACAGATTTACCAAAAATGTCCGAATGGGTAGGAACCATTGTGAGAAAACGATAAAATGCTGGTACACATACCCAGCATTTTCTTTTTTTCCAATGATGTTTTCAGGCATCTTTGTTGTTAAAATAGAGAATTGTTTTGTAAAGGGTTACACTTTTGCAGCAAACCACTGAGAAAACTTCCACTTAGAAGATAGAATTGTGCATAAATGAAGGTTAAGTGTTTGAATATAATGAAAACAATGTGGAAAAGGGAGAGAGTGCTTATGAAGAGTATTTTCTTCTTTTGTCATGATTTTCCCATGGTGATCTGCAACAAGACAACAAAATATAGTCAGTAAGGGGTAATGAATTAAAAGATATCCTCTTTCACCAGGCTGGCTTTAGTTTTCTTGTTAGCTGTGGTCCTAAAATAACTCTTTACCAGACACCAAAATTTGAAACTTGTCTATATTAAAAGCATTGGCATACAACAATTTAAGTATGACTTGTATGAAGGGTTTTGTCTTTGAAAGGGTAGAAAACATTTCGGAAACAGGAGAAAATGCTGACTTCCAGAATTTTCTCCTTTTACCAAAATGTTTTCAAAAGCTTTTTCTGTCAGGGTCAGTAAAATTTGCTATTGTGTGGTAATGGGTGTGCAAACTGACATTTGTGACATTTTTTTTTTTAAAGAATTGTTACAAGAGAAAATTTTTTCTAATGGGTAATCTCAATTATTTACTATTTTCTCACATATTAATATGTGAATTTTGTAGGTTTTTTAGCTGCAGTGCATTGTTTTGTGAAGTAATGGGTTGAATTTCACATGATTGAATAGAAATTACGGTAGTAAATGCTCATGTAATATGATACTGTATAGAGAATGCTGTAAAGAGAACATAAGCTGCTGTTGTAGTTTCTCCATTTTAACCTTTAAAGTGCCAAATAAACCCAAATTACATTTCCATTGGAGGAAAAAAGCCTAACAAGAGCAATGTCAAGGTTGCTATTGTCCAGAATATCTCAGCAAAGCGGACAGTATAGATCAAAGATCAGACTTCATGTTTTCTGCAGTCTGATCTTGATTTACACTGGCCACAAAGGCAACAGTAGTTGTAAAGGACACTTTAAGGCTAAACCCTTGATTAAACATGTTAGTTTTGGACATTTCAACACTAGCATATTAATTTGTTATTATTATTGTTATGTGACAAATCTTGTATAGTAGTATTTAAAGACAAGGGATATTTAGTTGTTTTGAGGCATAAGGTTATGGGTAAAGAAAGTGTAACATGTGGAGCAATGGCTCTTTTCTTGCTACCTTTTTGAAAGCTCTCTTCTGCAAAAGGGGTCGGGGGTGTTTAAGATTTTTAGCTCAGCTGTTTCCAAAGAGAACATTGAGGTATTGTCGTAGCCCCAGCATCGCCTGCATCATCATCATTCAAAAACTTTGACATTTTGTAATATCTCTGTCATTACTGAAGAGAATCCCGAACTTGGCCTAGTTATTAACTATCAAAAGGGGAACCCATCTACAGGGGCTGGTAACCATCAACATATTTTTGACCTAGTTATACCCCATCTTGACTTAAAATTTTCAATAAAAGCAACTGCAGTCAAGTGTTGGCACCCGAAGGCAGTGCTTATTAACTCTGTACCAGGGGATTTTTAGGTGGCTCAAATGACAAAATTAGTCTTTGATAGAGAAGGTAGTGAAAACATTATGGGAAAAGGTGAAAATGCTGGTTAGCAGCATTTCCTCTTTTTCCCAAAATGTTTTCAAAAGCCTTCTTCCCCAGGGTCATTAAAATTTAGGATTGTTCGATAAAGTGCTAAATCATCAAGACGAAAAAATGTTACGAAGGGTATTTAAAATGTGCAAGTCATCTGTTACATGTAAGACAGTACTGCAGGTTATGCAAGATAATTGTGCAAGAGCTCAGATCTATTGCTGTCATATTTTATCATAATTGATTAATTTGTCTAGAGGCCACAGGCATGTTAAAATGAGCCACTATGGCTTGTCCAAATTGAAAGCAATTGCAGACAACAAAATAATTGTGACTGAAAAATTGAAATTGAGTGAAACTTCTTTTGGAAAGGGTAGAAAACATTGTGGGAAAAGGAGAAAATGCTGGTTACTAGCATTTTCTCCTTTTCCCACAGTGTTTTCAAAAGGCTTCTTTCACAGGGTTGTTAAAAGTCAGGATTGTGTGGTAAAGGGTTAAATTTTTGATGAGTGCAGAAATAATGGGTCAGAAGATACATCAGACTAGATGTCTTGTGACTCTTCACCAAATGACATTATTTAACCCTTTCCCAAGCGATGAATTTTAGACTGGTCCAAACTGAAAGAGTTTGCAGACGACAATTTTAAACTTGATGAAAATGACAGAAATTCTCCAAAAGGGTAGAAAACACTGTGGGAAAAGGAGAAATTGCTCGTTACGAGCAATTTCTCCTTTTCCCACAGTGTTTTCAAAAGACTTGTACTGCAGACACGTGAAAACCAGGGCTTGTTTGGTGAAGGGTTAAGGACTTGTCCTAATTGAAAGTAGAGGAAAAGTGAATTTGACTCAGAAACTGAAACTAGTTCTGGAAAAAGAAGAAAGCATTATCGGAAAAGGAGGAAATCATCTCGGGTTGCCAGCATTGTCTCCTTTTTCCAGAACGTTTTCTGAATCTGTCTGTGAAAGAGTTTTTAAAGTTGGGATTGTGTGGTAAAGGGCTAACTGTTCGTTAGAGAACAAATTTTGTAGACTTTTTGTATTTGTAAAGCAATGACAATTTTATTTGGCTATTAGATTTTTTTTCTACTGTCTAGTAAAGAAAACATAATGGTAAAAGTAGAAATTCTGGTTACAAACATTTTCTCTTTTTCTCACTGTGTTTTCAAAAATCTTTTCTGTCAGTGTCATTAAAACTTGGGATTCTGTGGTAAAGGGTTAAGGGTCATATAAACATGGAATTGTTTGGTGAAGGTAGTAGCCTGTTGCCAGTCAACCCCAAATCTTAATCTATGAGGTAAAAGGCCTTGGAAAACCAGCTTCTTTCTCCTTTTCTGATAATATTTTCTGCCCATTCCAAGACAAAGTCTGTTATTCAAAACACATTAACTCTTTACACAATTCCAACTTTAACGACCCTGAGAAAGAAGCCTTTTGAAAGCATTGTGAGAAAAGGAGAATATGCTGGTAACCAGCATATTCTCCCTTTCCCACAATGTTTTCTACCTTTCCCAAAACAAATTTCAACTTTGGAGCCACATTTTTTTTGTCGTCTGCAAATGCTTTCAATTTGGACTAGTGTATTTTTCTCCCTTGCCTACAGTATTTTCTCTATTATCAATCAGGTCTTTGGTAAATTTGTACCAATTTTGAATTTGTTGTCTGTAACTGATCTCACTTCTCTTAACCCTTTCCCAAACAAGCCCTGGTTTTCACGTGTCTGCAGTACAAGTTTTTTGAAAACACTGGGGGAAAAGGAGAAATTGCTCGTAACGAGCAATTTCTCCTTTCCCCACAGTGTTTTCTACCCGTTTTGAGAACTTTCTGCCATTTTCATCAAATTTAAAATTGTCGTCTGCAAACTCTTTGAATTTGGACCAGTCTAAAATTTATCGTTTGGGAAAGGGTTAATTATCATAGATCTTTGCTTAAACTGAACCAATTTTTAATTTGTTGTCTGCAATCTGTCTCAAGTTGGAAAAATTAAAAAGAGAAAATCATTGAGTCGCCTGGTTGCGTAGCAACCAGGCTCTCATTGTTATCATCCTGATCTATGGGGTGACGTAGGCATACCTCCGGCCTTGTACTGCTTCCTGGCCGAGTTCCGGTGTACGAGATAAAACATAGTTTTCTAATTATTTGGTAAACAACCCAGTTTCTGTCGTAAATAACTTACAATTGTGCCTTTGTGATAATGAATATGTCTACAAAGACTTAGCTTTTTAACGGTTTAAACCTTTGAAACAATCTTTTCGTCCACATGGGTACACGATATCCTATCGCTTACACAGACGTCATCTTTAAATATAGCGCATTATGTATATATCTAAAAATAGACGTCGTGACCTAAAGTTTGCGGACACGGTGAAAAATACTCTCCGACGACAAGCGTCTTTACTACGACACGCTTTTATTTGTGGACAGTTCTCAGTGAAAATGGTTCGATAATTACCCATTAGAAGTACATTCTGAATCTCACAATCTGTCCTTAATTGTTAAAAGTCTCATTACAATTCAACACTCAACTTACGGTCGGAAAGAGAAAGGCGATACCGAGTTGACACTGAAGATTTCAATGGAGATTTTTCTCAACAGTTGGCTATTTTTTTAAAACAAATTTATAATGACTTGGAATGATTGCATTGCCTTCTTAAACATTCTTACACGTTGCTTCTTCAGAGCTTTTTATTCTAGACTTTAAATACTTTGCACACCAATATTCTAGGTGCACAGAGATCGTACATAGCGTATGTAATGCGCACGGTTCTAGGCTGTACCAAGTCATCGCTTAACAGGTGCTTTCTGGAATGTAACTGTGCGACAAATATAGATCTTATAATCACGTGACTTGTAACGTCATTTGCACCACGGAATTCTTTATAAATTTACATATTTATGAATCAGTCGCTGTTCAAAGCGGCCCTTATTTTCAACGTACACCGACCTAAAGCTTTAACGATCCATGCAGAGAGAGTGTTTAAAGTATACTTTTTTTGATTAATTATTTTTCGTTTTTAAAGAGGTGAATTTGTAAAACTCTGCTGTTTTTTTTTTTTTTTTCTAATGTGCGATTAACCTAGATCTAGTATTTATGAAACAACAATTTATTAGTGCGGGTGTCAGTATGCAAGGTGCTTTCGTAACTGCCAAAATCTGAATTCAGACGAGAATTCGACTTGAAACTACGCAGTTCTAACAACCAGCAATCTGAGAACTTGACTTTTTACTCCACTATATTTCAAATATAATAGAACATACTAATGTTAACCCACTCGAACAAGTTCTTTATTGGCGTGTTTGTAATCTTGTCTAGGGTTGTTGTAAAGGGTAATTTACAGTGGTGAAACGGTTTACCGATATACCGATTAACCGCGGTGTGTTCAAAGAAAAAACCGAAACCGATTCGAATTTTACCGTATCGGTATTTCTGCAATATGTCAACTTCTCTTTAATGCATCAGAAAGTCCGGTTTTCCCAAAAATCCAGTCAGAAATCGATCGTTTTTAAACTTACTGCAAGCGAAAGTTGTTTAATTTTTCCACAGGCGGTGTCACCTGTGTTAAGGTAAAATTATGACCACCTCAAATTCACGACACGAACTCCAAATAACCGTCGACGGTACCTTCAGTGTGAAGGTGTCTGCTCCGATGCTGTTTTTGTTACTGGTCTTCGTATGCGAAGATCAGTAACAAAAATAGCATCGGAGCAGACACCTTCACACTGAAGGCACCGTCGACCGTATTCCTGCTTTTGGCTCAACGAAGTTTGTTATTTATTTCTTATAACTTTGTTCACACTTATTTTGCGTGTTTTTTTTTTTTTCGGTCGATAAGCAGGAAAATATTAGTGTTATTTGAGCAACTAAGTAAGTTTAGTGCATCGCACTGTCTTCTCTGTTGAGCTCCCAAAGTTTGGTTTAGTAGGGCTGTAGGTATGCATAAACAAGCGCGCCCTTGAAGAAAAAAAAAAATGGCAGACGAAAATCGTAAAGAGAGTGAGTTTGACTTTGTCAAAAATACTAAAGGAAAGAGCGCTGTTTGGGCACATTTTTCGCTCAAGAGAAAACGTGACACCCAGGAAATAGTTGAAAACGTTGCATTCTGTGACAGATGTCATGTAGCGGTCAAATGTAGCGGTGGCACTACTAATCTTAGCACACATTTAGAAAGGCATCACAAAATACTGAAAACGAGTGCTTCTAGGTCATCAACCTTTGCTGCATCAACTTCTAAGCAGTCAGAGCAGCCTAAGGTCTATGAGTTATTCAATAAATCTAGCCAGTATAAGTCAACCTCGGACAGGGCTAGACTTATAACTGAGAAAATTGCTAAATTTATGGTGAAAGATCTTCGTCCATTTAGTGTGGTCAGTAACGAAGGTTTTCGTGAACTTGTACAGACTCTGGACCCTAAATATGTTCTACCATCAAGAACGTATTTCTCTCAGACTGTTATTCCAGATATGTATGAGCAAATCAAATCACAAGTTCTATCAAGTTTGTCTAAGGCTCTTCTAGTGGCTATCACCACAGATGGTTGGACAAGTAGAGCCACTGAGTCGTATGTGACAATAACATCGTGTCATATTACAGAAGACTGGTGTCTTAAGAACTTTGTGCTGCAGACAAGGTCTCTGCCAATGAGTCACACAGGAACAAATATCGCTAATGTCATCAAGCAGGCAATTACAGAATGGGGTTTGCCTGAACACCCTCCTCTTGTGTCAGATAATGCTGCCAATATGACTGTTGCAGCAAGAGAAGTTGGCAGCAATCCTCATTTACCATGTTATGCCCATACATTAAATCTGGCAGTTCAGAAAGGTCTCAAGATCAACAGCATATCTCGTCTCCTCGGCAGGATTAGACGAGTTGTAGCTTTCTTTCATAGAAGCACAACAGCTGCAGCAGTGTTAAAGGATAAGCAAAAACTTCTGGGGATAAGAGAAGTAAAGCTTATACAAGACGTTGCCACACGCTGGAACTCGGCTGTTGACATGTTAGAGCGGTTTCTTGAACTACAACCTGCCGTTTATGCAGCCTTAATGAGCAAAGACATACGAGCCAAGGAAACTGACATTGCAACCTTGAATGAGGATGACCTAACTCTTTCTGAAAACATAGTGACTGTGCTCATCCCACTTCGGACAGTGACTACAGCTTTATGCTCTGAATCCATGCCAACAGCTTCTTTAATACTTCCTTTGCAGAAGAAACTGCTTACAAAGGAATTGGTGTGTAATGAGTCTGACTCTGAAGCTGTGAAACAGCTAAAGAAGACCATTGCAGATGATCTTAGGCCAAGATACTCTGATCAGAGACAGTTTCTGGAGGATACCTCTCTCCTTGATCCACGATTCAAGACATCATATCTCAAAGATGATGAAGGTTTTGTTGTTGCCAGCAGAGTGATAACAGATGCAAGTAACATGCCTACTCTTGAGAGTAAAACAAGAACCAGGCATTAGTACTGCACCCGACCCACCGGCAGAGCTTCCTTTACCACAGCTAGATCCTGATGTCAGTGGAGCTGCCAAAGGGCCCAGTGATCAGAAGGACAGTCGACAGCCACAGGAAGACACTAAACCTGCTGGTCTAGCATCTATCCTTGAGGATGTCATAATAACTAAAACTGAAAAGAGCACAAAAACTAAACTTGACCAAGCAAAGCAGGAAATGGAAGTCTACATGAATATGGATACACTGAACTTGGGGTCTGACCCACTTGCATGGTGGAAGGAGAATTCCTGGAGACTTCCACTTCTTGCTCGTTTGGCAAAGGAACATCTGTGTGTACCTGCCACAAGTGTGCCCTCTGAGCGAGTGTTCAGTACTGCTGGTGACATTTTGTCAGCACAGAGGGCTTCTCTGGATGCTGACAAGGTTGACATGCTAATATTCTTGAAAAAGAACATGGCTTGACATGTCACTGAGTCATTTACTTGTTACTTGGCCTATGGACAATTCTTAATTTCTTAGTCATTTCAGTCTAGTCGGTGTTAAAGTCATTTTAAGTTTGTTTTCATTTGTTCATGCAAAAGAATTGCTTTTTTATTACCTTAAAAGAAGGGAAGAGTTGCAAGCAGTTGTACTAGTTTTCTTGTTCACCTTTTGAGCATATGCTACCCTAACAGTGACTATAAGTGGTCAGACATACTAAATGTCAGCATATACAGAATATCGCAATACGTATTGCAATACGGGTCAGCCGTATTGCAATATATTGCAATACGCTTTTTACCGTATTGTTTCACCCCTAGTAATTTAGAGCGAACCGCAAACATTTAGTTAAAGCCAAAGCAGTATACATGTAGATCTCTAAAATTTTCAATTGGTGTGGAAGCAGTACTAATTCCTGGGACGTTATAAAACAGAGACAAAGTTAAAAGGCTGATGATCATGCCATTGGGTTATATTGTTTTTCTTGAGCTGTAGCAGCCACATTCTTAGAGTCCACTGTGGACAAAAATTGAACCCAGATAGCAACAAATACAAATTATTTCCAAAGGACAAGTAGATTACTGAGTCAAATATTGGTGTGTGCTCCAGAGACATTTCAGTCCTATGATCATGAAATTGCCAGGCTGTTTGTCTGAATAATATTTTTTGACAAAACTGAAAGTAGGTCACCAGGGGTTAAAAGAAAAAGGTTGTCACTAGGTCAAATCAGACAGAACCGTAATAGATCTAGTACTGTAGAATCCATTTATTTTCAGTCCAGTACTCATGGAACTTGTCAGGCTTAGATTAGATATGGGTGAGTTGCAAAAGAGTATTTTTGGCCTAAAAGTTTGTCACTAGATCCAATACCAGAAGACAAAGTTCAATTGAGTTCCATACTGATGTTGCCTAAATGGTCCTCTTGTAAAATTGTTCAAGTGGTTCAGCTCTGTTTCTATAAACTTCACAGAAGCTTCAGAACTGAGTAGTAACATTTCAAAATAACAGCCTCTGAAACTATATAAACAATTATACCCAAATTTCATATCTAGCATCCTGTATTTGGAAAGGACAATTATTGAAATTAAACGATATATGTATAACCATGTTGTCCACTTTTAGAAAATTTGTGTCGTATAAAACAACTTGCTCTAAATCTGGGGAGAAAATGTATTCCCTATTCTACTGAAATTATTTAGAATGCTTGTTTTAGCAAAATGTGTAAGAATGAAGATATACATGTAAGTTAAGTCACCCAGATTCTGCACTAGAAAAACATTTTTATCAAACTAGAACCATAATTTTTGTCCACATTCTTTACAGGCATTATCAAGCTAGGGAGGAACTGTAAATATTGATTTAACTTAGACTGTTATTACGCCCCCATTGAATTTCGGGGTGGGGGGGGGAGATATGGTTTTCATGTTGTCTGTCCGTCCGTCTGTTCGTCCGTCCGATCTTCCGTCCATTCAGACAGATATGTTCTAAAATCATTGACGAAAGTTAATGAAACTTCATACATGTGGTCCTCATGATAGTCCGCCGATACACTTTTTTTTTAAAATGTAATGCCTTGTCATGGAAAAAGGGCGCTTGATGTCTTTCGGTTGTATTTTGTTTTTGTTTTTAAAGCGGTGTCATAGCAAAAAGGGGTTTGATGTATATTTCCATTCTGGACCAATATCTCTTTAACTACTGGACAAAATTTTATGAAAATTCATATTTATATTGTTTATCATAAGCCACAGACAATCAGTATTTGTTTTTATTTAATGAAATTCCCTATCATGGAAAAAGGGGGTTTAATGTATATTTTCACCAATAACAAAAAAAGGTCATTTACATGCAAAACAAAATACCTCTTATAATTATGTTTCTATAAAAAAAAAGTTTTTTTTCCGAGGTGGATATCATTTCAACGAAATGACTTGTTTTGTATTGATTGTACCCTTTGAAAACCATTTTTTAAATGAAGTCGCCTGGGGTAAGAGACTTTGAACTTTTTAAACCTGTTCCTTGCGCCTAAATTTTAATTCTCACCACATATATTTGTTTTAATGTAAATTTTAATATGTCTGTAATTTTAGGATGACAAGTTAGAAATATGCTTGCATATAATACTGTCTTATAGTTGAGTTATTTTGTATCTCGAATGCGTTTAATAGATTTGAACAAAAAAGGGTGAAAACTTCTAACCCATTACCATCCAGGCGACTCTCAGGACTATCAGTCCTTTGATTTTTTTAATGGTTAAATGTTCACCAGAGGACAAGAATTTTTATTCTTCAATACTGACAGCTTTTTCATACAAAATATGGAATGTAGCTGAAAAGAAAGAATTGGTCTTTGGAAAAAATTGTAGGAAAAGGAGAAAATGCTGGTTATCAGCATTTTCTCCAATTTCCATAATGTTTTGAAAACCCTTATTTCTTAGGGTCATTAACCCTTTACCAGAGGACAAAATTTGAGCCTTGTCCAAATTGAAAGCATTTGCAGACGACAATTTCAGTGTGGCTCAAATGGTACAATTTTTCTTTGATAGAGTAGAAAACATTGTGGGAAAAGGAGAAAATGCTGGTTACCAGCATTTTCTCCTTTTCCCACAATGTTTTCTAAAGGCTTCTTTTTCAGGGGCGTTTAAAGGAGGCATTGTGCGGTAAAGGGTTAAAACTTGGGATAGTGTGGTAAAGAGTAAAGCTGTTCTGTGAATGAAAAGAATAGATAAATACCTGGAAGAGAGAAAAAAAAAACTCTCTTGCTGGAACAGGTTTATGAACAAAATCCAGGAATGTAGGTAACCGTCAGGAATAAAAGCAAAAAAAAATGTTAGTGATGAGAAATGCATGGCATTGCACGTAAGACATCCGTAAGACATCTTCCTCTATGATCCAAACCTGTCAGATTGTTTATAAAAGCCTGGAGATGAATTAGCCCAGATGAAATACTGTGCTTGTTCAGACAAAAAGGGTTTACAGTGCTCAGTATGATTGTTAACCTTTCCAAACAATCACATGTTTAACCCTTAACCACACCATCCCAACTTTTAACGACCTGGAGGAAGAAGCCCTTGAAAAACATTGTGGGAAAAGGGAGAAAATGCTGGTTACCCTTCCAAGTACAACTTTCAATTTTTCAGTTGTTATTTATTTTGTCATCTGCAAATGCTTTCAGTGTGGTCTATAATTTTGTTGTTTGGTTAAGAATTAAAGAACCTTTGAAATTAGTTCTTTTGAAAACATGAAGGATGAGGAGAAAATGCTGGTAACCAGCATTTCTCCCTTTTCCTACAATGTTTAGTACTTTGTCAGTGTTGGACCTCATAATTTGAACCATACTAATGATTATGATGCTTTCAAATGTTTTCACTATGGACCAGTCTAAAATTTTCTTATCTGGTAAAGAGAATTCTGTTATCCCTTTACCACACAATCCAAAGTTTTAATGACCGTAAGACAGAAGACTTTTGAAAACATAGTTGGAAAAGGAGAAAATGCTGCTAACCAGCATTTTCTCCTTTTCCCACTATGTTTTCTACCTTATCAAGGTAAAGTTCATCATTTGAGCCACATTTCAATTATTGTCTGCAAATGCTTTCAATTTGGACCAGTCCAAAATTTTGTTAGTTGGTAAAGAGTTATACTCAAAATGAATTGTTCACTTTCAGTGACCTATTTTCTGCTGCAGCTACAGCAAACTTTTTGTCACTGAAACATAACAGTTATCCAGAAAGGAGACTGGTTATGATGGTTTTATCTCATTACTGTTAGTTAGCTCCAAGGTAATAGATTACCTAGGTTTTGTGGATCAGTCAGGCAAGCATTTTGATACACTGTAGTCGCTGAAATGTTTCATTCATGTATTAAACATTATACTCGAATATATTAATAGGTTAAATTGGGTCAGCCTATAAAATCTAAAGTGGTTTTCATTTTATTGCTGAAAATGTACAGGATAAATTGACAATGATGTTATCGTTTTTTATCAGTAGTAAATTTGCATATGCGAGAGTGCAGCTGAGGCTGTGGGAATGTTGTTAATGTAGATGTGTGAAATGTTGACTTGATAATATAGACAGACTGTTTTGTTTGAGTGATTATTGTTACTGAAAATTGTCAATACAACTGGAGGATATCAGAACTTCTATTTGAACATATTTAATGTGCATTGTCTTTGACACCTTGTTAACTTAACTCTTTACCAGATGGTTGAAGTTTAGATTTGTCCAAATTGAAAGAAACTGCAGAAGACAAATTAAATGTGGCTCAAATGATGAGATTGGTCTCTGGAGAGATAGAAAACATTGTTGGAAAAGGAGGAAATGGTGGAAAACAGCTATTTCTCCTTTTCCCACAATGCTTTGAAAGGTCTATTTTCAAATGATCTGTAAAACTTTCAATGTTTGCTGAAGGGTTAATATTGATGACTTTGCAGACATTTTGTATCACACAGCCCACCATGTTGAAAACATTATGGCACAATGAAAAATTGTGCATACTAAGCCATTATTCTTTTGCCTTAATGTTTCCTCATACATTTTAGTATTTGGCAGTATATCTTTTTGTTTATCAGTATTTTACAAAGATGTTTTCAAGGTCCTCCATTGCAAAATCTGTCTCAGGTTGTAATGAATAGATTTTTTTGTGAATTTAGCTAGTTCAAAATCTTGCTGGGATTATAATGGAGACTACGTACACCATGCTTTGGAAAACAGTACAAC
This sequence comes from Tridacna gigas, assembly GCA_945859785.2. Lineage (NCBI taxonomy): Eukaryota > Metazoa > Mollusca > Bivalvia > Cardiida > Cardiidae > Tridacna > Tridacna gigas. The sequence goes on along the minus strand of OX244030.2, from coordinate 39,637,869 downwards.
AAATGTGTGATACAACAGTGACATCAGTTTGATGTCAGAAAATGACAACAAGGATCAGACAATGTCTATATGCGTATCTCTTCCTTCACGTGCTGCACGTGCCCAAACTCCACAGCCTAAAATTTCTGTTACAGTTCAGCGTCTTGACCTGCAGCGGAATAATGCTGATGATCCAGAGCCTGTACGAGGGCAGATAGTCATCAGTCTAATACAGCGAGACAGAGGACTTGGGACAGGCCCTGTTGTCACTAATCCTACAGTATCACCATCCATACCCAGAGAACCCAATGAGCTGCCAGAGGGGTGAGTTTATAGGGCTTTTTTTCAGTTTTTGGAAATATTTTCATTTTTGAAAACTTGGCATGCTAAAGAAAATATAATGAGCTTTTTCCTGTACAACTGTTTGAAATTGCCACAATATGGGTTTATCCACTGACTGGAAAGATATGAGTGGTGTTCTGGCAAAAGGAGGTTTAATGCATCTTTGTAATGCATTATACCAAGGAATTCATCACAGAATGATGTATCCATAAAATCCATTTTGTCTAACAATCTACTGAATCATGAGGTATACTGGTCCTTTGACATGCAGAAAATTGATCCACAGCAAAAAGTTTCGACCCAGGTCACCCTGTGGTCAGCCTGTGCATACAGCACAGGTAGACTTGGATTAATACTTTTTGCAGATGCATTAAATCACCTTTTTATGAAGCATGGCGCATATGTTTTCTTTGCATTTTACTGGTAACTGTGTACCAAACAATCCCAGTTTTTAACATCTCCTAGAAAGAAGGTTTTTGAAAGCATGGTAATCATTTTCTCCTTTTCTCACAATGCTTGCAACCACATCCAAGTCTAGTCTCATCAATTAAAGCCATATTTAATTTGTTGTGTGCAAATAATTTCAAATTGGACAAGTCTAAATCTTTTTGGTCTTGTAAAGAGTTAAGAGTTAAAACCTATGATAAATTATCCTTCAAAAAGCTTGTTCCCAGGAAACTGAACATACCACCAGAAAGGGGCATTGTTGTATTTTGGGAATGCAAATTGTAATAAATTCCCCTCTGTTGCAGGGGGTGTAAAAAGATCACTGTGTGGTAATGGTTGAGTAGAAATCAAAGGGAAAAGTCTGCCATAAAACTACAGGTTGTTGAAACTGCAATTATTATTAATTTTGTTCATTACTTGATGTGTTGTAAAAGAAATTTGCAGCATATTGTTTTGAAAACAACTTTCAAGTAAAAGCCTATTAAAAATGTACTAGGTTTTATTATGAATACAAATGAAGATGTTCTGGCTAAAGGAGAGATTGATGGCTATGGGCAATTAAACCTTTCTACCACATTGATTTAACCCTTTACCACATAATCCTGAGTTTTCATGACCCTGAGCAAGAACGCTTTTGAAAACACTGTAAGAAAAGGAGAAAATGCCGGTGACCAGCATTTTCTCCTTTTCCAACAATGTTTTCTACCATCCCTAAAACATATTGCAATTTTTGTGTCACATTTATTTTGTTATCTTCAAATGCTTTCATTTTGGGCCAGTCTAAAATTTTGTTACATGGTTAAAAGTTAGAAGCCACTCTGCTACAAGACAAAAAGAGTCCTCATCAATTCATAACCTTTTACCAAACAATTCCGAATTGTAGCAACCCTGAGGAAGAGGCCTAATGAAAAAATTGTAAGAAAAGGAAAAACTGATGGTAACCAGCATTTTCTCACAATGTTTTCTACCTTTTCAAAGGTAGAAACCATCATTTGGACCACATTTAATTTGTCATCTGCAAGTGCTTTCAACTTGGGAAAAGTCTAAAATTTTGTTATTTGTTGAAGAGTTGAATTGAAATTATTGTGAAGGAAGTATAATTACTTTTTAGCAATAAAGTTTAGAGTCGGTTCTCAGAAATTGAATAGATTGAAAAGCTTGTAGCATCTTGTAATTATTAAAGAAATCCTCTGATAAAGTTTTATAGGTTATTTTTGTAACACATCATTCAGTGTTTGGTATAGAATGAAATTAATCTACATTTTTTTTTCGGAAGTTTCAGTTCTTTACTTTTTGAGTTTGATAAGATGTAACCTTCTGATATTAGTTGATCACATGATCTCAAAAGGAATGAAATGTCATACCAAGCAATTTTAAGAGGATCTGTCATAAGTGGGCATATCAGATAAAATTTTATTAACCCATTACCACACAATCCTGAGTTTTAACGATCCTATAAGAGAAGGCATTTGAAAACTGTGTGGAAAAAGGAGAAAATACTGGTAACCAGCATTTTCTCCTTTTCCCACAATGTTTTCTACCATATCAAAAATAGAAACCATCATTGCAGCTACATTTAATTTATCGTCAGCAAATCCTTTCAATTTGGATCAGTCTATTTTTTTTTTTTGGTAAAGGGTTAATAAAAGGCATCCAGAAAAAAGTTATTGAGTGAATGTCAGATAAGCTAAATAATACTTTAAAAAAAATTATCTGAAAACCCACTGAACGGTAGATTCCTTTTATCATATAACAAAATTTCGCAAACTACAGGTCAGAATATGCACAACCATACATGCATTTGTGATACTTATGAATAAAAACAAATTCACTTCTCTTAACCCTTTACCACACAATCCCGAGTTTTAACAACCTTAAGAGAGGAGGCTTTTGAAAACACTGGAAAAATGAGACAATGCTGGTAATCACATTTTCTCCTTTTCCCACATTGTTTTCTACGCTATCAAAAACAGACATCATCCTATGGAATATATTTAAGTTGTCGTCTGCAAATGCTTTCAGTTTGGTAGAGTCCAACTTTTTTATTTTGTCTGGTAAAGAGTTAAAGAAGCATGCAATGATGTATGAAGGTCAAACTGTATTATATAAGAACATTGGTGTATTACACTGAAAACAAGGGAGATTATATGATAAATCCATTTTCCAGCAATATTCTTGATTTTCTGTTAAAAAGCTGTGTTTTATTTATCAATTCAACCTGATTCCTTTAAACCCATACCAAGATCAGCATAGCACAAAAACACATAGTTTGATCCTTACCATACACCAGGTAATCTTGAGATTATCTGTGGAAAATGCATCCTTTGATTTCCAATATTTTTTGTACTCTCTGAAATGTTCTTTCTGAAATTATTCTTTACTCTTTGTTTTTATGGGTGGGAAAGCAGCCATTAGCTTTGAAAGACTGTTGTGTTTACGCTGTCAAAGAAACTCCTGGAATATATGGATACTGGATAGGTGGACTGGCCAATGTGATGTACTTAAAATGCAGTTGAAAAAGTTAATGCCCGTCTAAGAAATTATCTACATGTATTTTATATTCTGATGCTTAACTCTTCACCACACAATCCCGAGTTTTAACGACCCTGAGAAAGAAGTCTTTTGAAAACATTGTTGAAAAAGGAGAAAATACTGGTAACCAGCATTTTCTCCTTTTTCCACAATGTTTTCAACCGTATGAAAGACAAGTCCCATCATTTTTAACCACTTTTAAATTGTCGTCTGCCAGTGCTTTCAATTTGGTTAATTCTAGAATTTTGTCGTTTGGTTAAGAGTTAAAATGCATGGGTAATGAACCAGAGGGAGACATCCAATACTATGTACTTGTAGTGAGAGATTTATTTACTTGCCTCACTATAACATGTATATAATATAAACCCAACAGTCATTTTCAGTCTGAAAGTAAGACTTAAATGTAACTTCAAGACTGCTTTTTGTTAAGAATGTCACAGCAAAGCGAAAAGTGTAGAGCACAGATCAGACCATAATTATGTTCTGTAAAATCTAATTTTTACCTACAGTGGCCCTCTCGGGTAGCTCAGTGATTAGCGCGCATCTGACTCGTGACCTTTTTGTTAAGAATGTCACAGCAAAGCGAAAAGTGTAGAGCACAGATCGGACCATAATTATGTTCTGTAAAATCTAATTTTTACAGTGGCCCTCTCGGGTAGCTCAGTAATTAGCGCATCTGACTCATGACCTGGTGGTTGCAAGTTTGATACCTGGTTGAGGCAAACTTTTTTTACAGTGATTTTTTGCCTCTCACCTCTGATGCATGTGAGAAAAGTAGTCAGTGGCTTTGAAAAGAAAGTTTTGTCAGTAATGGTGTGATAAAGCCAGGAAACACATAGGTGCATCACTGACAGCCATGATATGACCAGAGCTGTTAAAATGGTGTTAAACTCCAATACAAATCAAACCAAACCAATGATCTACAGTGGCCACAAAGACAACAAGGCACTTTATGATAAAAACAGCCCCCCTGCATACAAGAGTGTCAAGCTGCTTTTTGTACAGTGATGCTTTAACATACTTTGCTAACTTTTGAGGTTTTTGTTCATGATTAAGATATTCACTTTAGAAAGGATCTTGCCATCTTACAGATATATCATTATTTTCTGGGATAGAATCATGACTCTGATATCTTTGCTATCTTTCTGAGAATGAGTTGGCCAAACCCTGTTTATGAAAATTGTCTTCCATCCTTTTCCTCTGATAAACCCTTTGACCTGTAGATGTTCCAGTAGAACTATTCGAAAGAAATTTGGTAAAATTAAGGTAGCCCATTATGAGTAATTTTTGTCTTTCGAAATGAAGAAAATAATCTGCATACTGCAATTTCCATCTGTTTAGACCAAAGTGTCTTCTTGGGAATTGTAAAGGATAAACTGGGTAGTATAGAAATACTAGCAAATTACAAATCTGCTGTCATTTGGCCATGTACCAAATTTCTCAGAATGTTTTCAAACAAAGATAAACCTCTGTGAATATGATTGCCCTATATCTATGTTTCCTACATATTTTCATGCTGCCTTGGCAGGCAATGTTAAAAAAAAACAACAATGTGGAAAATGGAGATAGTATTGATTGCATTTACTTGATTTAACCCTTTACCACACAATACCTACTTTTAACGACCCCAAGGAATAAGCCTTTTGAAAACATTGTGGGAAAAGGAGAAAATGCTGGTAACCAGCATTTTCTCCTTTTCCTACCATGTTTTCTACCTTATCGAAAAAAAATCACATTATTTGAGCCACATTGAAATTGTCGTCTGCAAATGCTTTCAATTTGGAGGGGTCTAAAATTTTGTCGTCTGCTAAAGGGTTACCTGAATGGTTTAACTCTGTACTACACAATCCAGACTTTTAATGACCCTGTAAAAGAAGCCTTTTGAAAACATTGTGGGAAAAGGAGAAAATGCTGGTAACCAGTATTTTCTCCTTTTCCCACAATGTTTTCTACCCTACCCATAACAAATTTCAATTTTTTAGTCCCATTTATTTTGTCTTCTGCAAATGCCTTCAGTTTGGACCAGTCTAAAATTTTGTTGTTTGGTAAAGAATTAATGTACTGCTCATAGACAACAATAATTGCATATACATGTATTCATACATGATGTTAATAATGGTTGCAGCTTTTGTGCAAAATTCTGAAAAGCAGTTTTACTAAGGGCTAGGCACCTTAGGGCCCTCTCAACCCTCTGCTAGACAACAACTTCAAAGGAAAAGCAGTTGACTTGTCAGATATGGCTCAGATTGTTGGATCTGTATTTTATGGGGTAGAAACATTGTAGGGATACCAAAGTTTTCTCCTTTTCCAAAAATGTTTTCAAAAGCCTTCTTCTCCAGGGTTGTTTAACCCTTTACCAAACAAATAACATTAAGACTTGGCCAAATTGAAAGCATTTGCAGACGACAACTTAAACATGGCTGAAATAAATGGATTTGTCTTTCGAAGTTTAGAAAACACTGTTTGAAAAGGAGAAAATGCTGGTTGCCAGTATTCTCTCCTTTTCATACAATATTCTCAAAAGACCTCTACCTCAGGATCGTTAAAACTTGGGATTGTGTGATAAAGGGTTAAAAATGGGATTGTTTGGTGAAGAGTTAATCTATCAAACTTGTAAGGAAAAACAAACACAGAGGAGCTAAGGTAAGACAGAACAAAAGATTTCAAAATTGGGTAAAAAAGAAATTAAAATTAAAAGAAAATTGTATGAATACATGTAGTTTTTCATAGCAAAAGATATGATTTATTTAGACCTTGTTAGAATGCCTAACAGCAAATAATGAGAAAGAAATTCTAGCTGTCTTCAGTAAAGCTGTCAGAAATTGTGGGTGTGACCTCACCTTGGTGTAGTTTATAGTTGCCTCTGACATTTCTTGTCCCTCTTCACCTTCAGCAATTGAAATGGTAGGATTTTAGACCTGTACTTCAAAGCTAAGGAATTGCCATGTGCAGACACTTTTTTAGACCTTGCACCAGAGAATCTTGTGTTTCATCAACCTTGAGGAAAGTGGCTTTTAACTCTACCATGCAATGAAAGCATTTGCAGATGACAAATTAAAAGCGCCTCCAATGACGAAATTTGTCCTTGATAGGGTAGAAAATGTTGTGGGAAAAGGAGAAAATGTTGGTTGCCAGCATTTTCTCCTTTTCCCATAATGTTTTCAGAAACCTTCTCTCTCAGGATAGTTAAAAGTCGGGATTGTCTGGTAATGGGTTAAATCATTATAATGGGAAAATGGAGAAACTGCTGGTAATCAGTATTTTCCCTCCCATAATGTTATCTGTGCTTTCAAAGATGAATTCCATCATTTGAGACACATTGTTATCAACAAGTGCTTTGGATTTGGATCGTTCTAAAATTAAAGTTGATTATGCAAGATACGCTTTAGAGGCATGAATAAGGGAGCACATTTCTTAGGGCTGTTGAACATACATTAAATTTTGAGCAGTGTTTTGGGAAAGGGGGGTATAATGCATCTGTGTAATGTATTATACTAGGCAAGTCATCACATAATTATGGATCCATAAAGTACATTTTGTCTCACAACTGACTAAATGATATAGTAGAATGGTCCTTGGACACGCACAAAGTTTACAAGTAGCAAAAACTTTTGATTCATTTCAGCCAGTGTGGACTGCGCAGACTGACATTGGTCTATACTTTTTGCAGATGCACTAAACCCCCTTTTTACAAAGATGACTCATTTGGTTAGCTTACAGTTTGAAAGTCTGCTCCATAAAAGATATGGAGAATTCATTTTAAAGGAGACAGGTCTCATCCTTTTACTGTACAGACTTTTAATTTAACTCTACCTAAAAGTTTGCAAAATTATACACAGGACAGGAATTTGAAATGCAGAAAATTAAAATTTAATGTGATTTTCAACAGCATGAAAAACTTTGTTGGAAATTGAGAAATTAACTGTGACAATTAATTGCTCCTTTTCCCATGATATGATCCAAATTTAAGCTGTCAGCTGCTCTAAAAAATAAAGTTAAATAGTTTTTGGATGTGAATGAATTCAATTAAGACAGATCTGATGCACAACAGCAAGAAGGTCTAGTAACAACCATAATGTTCAGGTATCATTTTGCGAACAATTTAACATAATGTCAAACTGTTTTATTATCTAGTCATGGCAGCATTCTGACATAAATGACCTTAATATTATCTAAATTTGACATTTTATAACCACTTCCATTTTACATTGCTGACATTTCAGGAGATCAAAAAATCTCCCATCTGATAGTTGACGCCTAGTGGAGTCTGGCTCAAATTATTTCATTGCCATTACATAGACTGTAGTAGATCTTGCGGATAGCATAGATCAAGATCAGACTGCTAAGAATGTTCAGTCTGACTTTGGGTCTAAACTGCCAGTTTTCTAATACTAAGTCCAAAGTCATTTTTAATAGCAATTGAAATGTACTATTAATAGATTCCAAAAAAAGTATGGTATATTTTGGAAAGGAAATGGTTCATGCAAATGAAGCGGTCCTCCACAGCTTAAAGGTTGAAGCATTGGATTAGTAATTTGGAAATCCTGGTTTTGTACTGTTTTGAGATCCTTGTCATGTGGGAGTATGTGGGACAATATAGTGTACAGCTTATTATAATACAGCTTAATGCTGGTGATTCTCAGGAAAGACATGCATAAACAAGTGGGTTGTCACTGTGATTCAACTGAAGTGGCAAAAACACTTTTTAATCCTATACCAAGCAATCCTGTTTTTACAATCCTGGGGAAGAATGCTTTTGAAAACAGCTTGGCAAAAGGGATAAAGTGCTGGTTACCAGCATTTTCTCCTTTTCCGAAAATGTTTTCAAGGTCGTTAAAACACAGGATTGTATGGTAAGGGATTAATTGTTGAATCTCGTTAGCTTACAAGCCAACCCCAACTAATCTTTTTGTCAATAAAGAATATTGAAGTACAGAAGGTCAAGTTGGCCTTTTTACCGAATAATCCTGACTTTAATGATCTTGAGGAAGACAACTTTTGAAATCATTGTAAAAAAAGGAGACAATGCTGGTAACCAGAATTATATCCTTATCCAACAACGTTTGATACCCTTTCAAAACAAATATCATCATTTGAGCCAGCTTTATCTTGTTGGCTGAAAATGTTTTTGATTTTAACAGGTCCAAAAATTTGTCATGCGGTAAAGGGTTAACTGTCATGGCTGTTTAACTCTACCAAATGACAAAATTTCAGACTTGTTGAAATTGAAAGCATTTTGCAGACGACAAATCAAATGGGGCTCAAATCTTGGGCTTTGCCTCTGAAAGAGTAGAAAACATTGTGGGAAAAGGAGAAAATGCTGGTTACCAGCATTTCTCCTTTTCCCACAATGTTTTCTAAAGTTAAAACTCAGGATTGTGTGGTAAAGGGTTAAAACACTGGTTATGATATTCATTTGCAAACATTTTTTGTTATATTTTCAGATGGGAAGAAAGAAGAACTGCCAGTGGTCGAGTTCATTATGTCAATCACATTACAAGAACAACCCAGTGGGAGTTTCCAACCAGGTATTGTCCTTATTTGTAACTTTGGGTGATCCTGCAGAGATGTGACAGTGATAGAACCTGCCAAGCTCCGTGCTTCACTTCTTTATTCAACCCTTTACCAAATGACAAAATTTTAGACTTGTCCAAATTGAAAGCATTTGCAGATGACAAAATAAATGACAATTAAATTGAAATTTAATTTGGGAAAGGTAGAAAACATGGTGGGAAAAGGAGAAAATGCTGGTTACCAGCATTTTCTCCTTTTCCCACAATGTTTTTAAAGGCTTTTTCTCCAGGGTCATTAAAGTCGGGACTTTGTAGTAAAGGGTCAGCCTTCTACTTGACAACAATATTTTAGATGAGTCCAAATACTGAAAACATTTGCAGGCAAAATACAAGATTTGGCTCTAACGATGGGATTTGTCATTGAAAGGAGAGAATAAATTGTGGGAAGAAAGAGAAAATGCTGGTTACTAGCACTGATGGGATTTGTCATTGAAAGGATAGAAAAAAATCGTAGAAAAGGAGAAAATGCTGGAACCAGCATTTTCTCCTTTTCCCGCAATGTTTTCAAATACTTTTTAGTTTTGTTAGAACATGGGATTGTTTGATAAAGGGTTCAATCATTTCTGAATTTGAAGACTAGCCATCTCATTGGTTCTAACTTTCCTAGCATGTCTCAGCCAATCACATTGCTATTCTTTTCTTTTCTTAAATTTTTGTTGATTATTCCTCCTATATAAGGACTTCTTTCAAAGTTTTCAGTTGCTTGAAATTGCATTGAGTAAAAAAGTTCAACATTTCTGTCTGTATCTGATCAACAAAAAGTAGTTTCATTTTATGTGGGCTGAAGTTATGAAACAAAGATGGGCAAACTGGTGAAGATTGGTGATGTGTAAAGTATTGCGGTAGATAAAATCTTTGTTGCTTAAAATAGACATCATAATATATTTTAATTTATTCAAATGTGGTGAGGCAGTCTGAACAGGATCAAGTTATTATAGTTTTTATATGTAAAGTATATTCTCAAGGCTCTTCTATCTCTTGGGAGTAATAATTATTATGACCATTTTGTTAGACTTAATATCCTACAATATTTACCCACACAATCCAGTTTTAACAACCTTGAGAAAGAAGGCTTTTGAAAACAATGTGGGAAAAGGAGAAAATGCTGGTAACATTTTATCCTTTTCCCACAATGTTTTCTACCCTGTCACAGAGCTCTATATAAGAGGGAGTGATGGTATTCTAAATCCATTATTTCTCTTCCAAACCCTATGTTGTGGGTACTCATTACAATTGTCTTAATGAGACGATTCTTGTGAGTACCCATAACATAGGGTTTAGTGGAGAATAATTAATATTGTCAATTCTGAAATCAAAATCACTCCTTCTGTAAGGAGCTCTGCTTTCAATTACAAAACCCATCTTTGGCCTATATTGTATTTGTTGTCCGTACATGCTCTCAGAATGGATGTACAAGATTTTGTTGTCTAGTAAAGTTTACGTACTATGTTACTAAACAATCATGGGGTTTGATAATAGCAAGAAAGATTTTTGAAATTAGGTAGGGATAATGGACGAGAGTTATGTTGAAAAGAGGAGAAAATGCTGATGACCAGCATATTATATACTTTTCCCACAATGTTTTTTTACTTTTTGATGGACAACTCCCATCATTTGCGCCACTTGCATTGTGGTCTTCATATGCTTTCACTATGCATGAGTTTAAAGTTAGGACAATTAATAGGAGTACCCACAACATAGGACCGTGTAAGTTCATGTACATTAATATCTTACCTTTCATATTCACATCATGTGCAGCATATGTAGATGGCAAAATAAATTTAGCTTAAATGATGATTTCTGTCTTTGATAGGGTAGGAAACATTGTTAGAAAAGGAGAAAATGCTGGTAACAAGTATTTACTCCTTTTCCCACAATGTTTTCTAACCCTTTCATATCAGTGTTGTAAAAACTCAGGATTGTGTGGAAGAGGGTTAATACATTTCAGTAAGTATCATTGATAAATATAGTGTAGGTAAACCAGTATGATAAAAACCACTGCTCTCGAAGTTTTTGCTCCTGTGTTGTTTGAAGACAACTTAGGGGTTATGTGTACCCTAGTGATGAAGGTGTAGGGTTTGAAACCTGGAGGCTGTGAGTTCGATCCTCACTCTAAACACAGGGTGACTTTGAGTGTCCTTGGCCAAGACAGTTCAGAGCCATAGCCTGGTACTCATGAAACCCTGGACATACATGAATAAATGAGCTCTTGTCTTGCTACAAATGATACGCTGTTGACAGTGGCTTAAAACACAGAAAACAATTGAAGATGTAGTTATCATGAGAATTGTTGGTATGAATGATTGATTGTATCATGTTGAAAGCCATTTGCAACATTTCATTTGTATCGCAGCTTCCAGTATGTCTCTCTACGTTGTCCTGGAGTTTCTGGTCTGTTTTCTATACTCCACCAACTGCACTACCAGGGCTTGGCTGTTGATATGAGTCTTGGGTCTTTAACCCTTTACCACACAACAAAATTTTAGACTAGACCAATTTCAAAGCAGTTGCAGATGACAAATTAAACATTGGTATGAATGAGCTTAAGCTCTTTGATAGAGCAGAAAACATTGTGGGAAAAGGAGAAAATGCTGGTAACCAGCATTTTATCTTTTTCCCATAAGGTTTTCAAAAGCCTTCTTTCCCAGGCTCGAGAAAACCAGGGATTATTTGGTAAAGGGTTACCTCAGTACCAAACGACAAAACTTTGGAATCGTCCAAATTCAAAACAAATGAAGACAAATCAAATGTGGCCAAAATAGTGGGATTTGTCTTTATAGGACTGAAAACATTGTTGGAAAAGGAGAAAATGCTGGTGATGTTGTGAAAAGCCTTCTTTCTCAAGGTCGTTATAATGTGGTAAAGGGTTTGAAAGGAAGAAAATGTCTTGACATGAAAGGATGAATGTAAAAAATAGCCTGTTTTGTGTGGGAGGTAGTTAATAATTGTCGGTATGAAAATCCCCTGCTATTAATTTTATCATACCAGAGTTACTAACCATGATCGTGTGACATTGTCATGACAGCTCATTTGTCACTTTAACAGTGCAGACATGCTTATTTAATGTTTTCGTCCATTACCCAGTATGACTTTTAGCTCATATAATGTAAAAACCCACTGATGATAAAAGGATAAGAATTGTGCTGTTTACCAAACAATCTGGGTCTGTATTCACCAACCATTCTTAAGAGCATTCTTAGTCTTATTCTTTAAAATTTTCTAAATTTGAAAGTAACATAACCTATGATTGGCTAAACCATTTAAACCATTTGGTTTAGCCACTCAGAAGTTTTGTTACTTTCAAATTTTGAAAATTTTGGAGAATAAGACTGAGAACTTTCTTAAGAATTGTTGGTGAATATGGACCCATGACTTTGATGATCCTGATGAAGAGGGCTATTGCAAATATTATGGGAAAAAAGAACCAGCATTTCCCCCTTTTCCCACAATGTTTTCTTCTTACCCAAAGACAAATCCCATAATTTGAACCACATGTAAGTTGTCATTTGCAAATGATGTGAATTGCGATTAGTTGGAAAACCCTAGGAAAGAGAAAATAAGATATTCGATATGAAAGTGAAAATGGGGTACTTGCTTATTTTGAGCAATTTTGATGAAAATTTTGTACATCTGAAAAAGTTTTTTATAACCCACAAATTTCTGCTTTTCCCACAATGTTTTCTACCCTAAGAAAGAGAGAAATCATAATTTTAGAAAAAATTAATTTGTCCTCTGCAAATGCTTTCACTTTGGTTGGGTCCAAAATTTCGTCGTTCGGTAAAAATTCTGGAAAATTTGTCATATACAGTAAAACAGGGATCCATATTGTGCAGTGATGGGTTAAAGTCATCCTAGGGGGCATGTCCTCTTTGACTTTATTCATAACATGTTTACCGGAGAAGAAACATTGGAGGACAAATTATGTAGGTTTCTTGGTGCCTGTGTTGACTGAACTTGTTGCAGTTAGACCTTTTTTGTGCAGTTGGATTATGCATCATTTAATTCTGTTAGAGCAATTTTTCCTAATGCTACAATGTTTTGAAAACTGATCTGCTGCAAAGCAAAGAAATACTGTCCTCAGCAGATAATGAAATGATATGGTTCATTTTGAACAATCCAAACAGTGCAATATTGTCAGATAGTAGATGAACTACAGTTGCACATAGAACATTCAGGCTTAAGAGATAAAAGGTTTTTAGAAGATGCAACCCATTAATATACAGATTTTATATCTGAATAGCACAGATACAAGACAAGATTGGCCAAAGGCTGAAAGTACAGACAGGCAGTGTCATCACTTTAGACATTTGCATATAACACTTTTACAAACTTCTTACCCAATGACAAAACTTTAGCCTTGTCAAATTGAAAGCATTTGCATGTGGTTGACCTTGCTAAGATTATTTATTATTTTCATCAGTATTTGATTGGTTTACTAAACTTTAGTGTTTGAGCTCTAAGCACAACTTTAGTTTTTAGCTCCACTGGCCGAAGGCCAGCGGGCTTATGTCATGGCCCGGTGTCCGTCGTGCGTCCGTCCGTCCGGTCGTCCGTCCGTCCGTCTGTCCGTTAACTTTTATTTCAAACATCTTCTTCTCTGAAACTACCCATCCGATTTTCACGAAACTTCACAGAAATGATCCTGACATGGTCCTCTTCAGAATTTCTTGAAAGAATTTGATTCCTTCAAAAACTCTGGTTGCCATGGCAACAAAACTGAAAAATATTGGAAATCTTTAAAAATCTTCTTGTCTGAAACCATAAGGCATAGGGTTACCAAATTTGGCATGTAGCTTTATGTAGTAGACCTCTATCAAGTTTCTTCAAATTATAGCCCTGGGGTCAAAATTGGCTCTGCCCCAGGGGTCACAAGTTTTACATAGGCTTATATAGAGAAAACTTTAAAAATCTTCTTGTCTGAAACCATAAGGCATAGGGCTACCAAATTTGGCATGTAGCTTTATGTAGTAGACCTCTATCATGTTTCTTGAAATTATAGCCCTGGGGTCAAAATTGGCTCTTCCCCAGGGGTCACAAGTTTTATACATAGGCTTATATAGAGAAAACTTTAAAAATCTTCTTGTCTGAAACCATAAGGCATAGGGCTACCAAATTTGGCATGTAGCTTTATGTAGTAGACCTCTATCATGTTTCTTGAAATTATAGCCCTGGGGTCAAAATTGGCTCTTCCCCAGGGGTCACAAGTTTTATACATAGGCTTATATACAGAAAACTTTAAATATCTTCTTGTCTGAAACCATAAGGCCTAGAGCTACCAAATTTGGCATTTAGCTTGATCTAGTTGGAGTCTACCAAAAGTGTCCAAAGTATAGTCCTGGGGTTAATTTGGCCTCATACTTGGAGGGGGGGGGTTCACAAGATTTACATAGGCTTACATAGGGAAAACTTTTAAATCTTGGTGTACATAGCCATAAGGCTTAGGCTACCAAATTTTGCATATAATTATAGCATTATTTAGTGGACAGTTACAAAGAGGGCCCAAGTTACAGCTCTAGGATCAAGTTTGGCCCTGCACCAGGGATCACAAGTTTTACATGGGTTTATGGAGTGAAAAGTTCAGAAACCATCTTGTTACCAGCCATAAGGCCAAGAACTCCCACATTTGGCATGTTATTCTTCTAATACAATATTCCCCATTTAGTCAGACTGTAGCCATGAGGTCAAAGTTTTATAAGGGCTTATATAGTGAAGACTTTTCTTCGTGGTTTATATTTATAAGCCAGTGGAGCGATACAGGGCCATCATGGCCCTCTTGTTTTTTTTATGAATGGTTATAAAGTAAGATCAGTCTGCAAAGAAGATCAAGCTGCAAGAGAGATACAGAGAATTCTTGTATCTGTACTGATAAATGTTTTGTGAGACACATGTTTTTGATTTTAAAAAAGCCTTGATATTGAGTCTTCTTTTAACCTTTACCGCCATTTAACAACCCAGGGAAAGACAACTTTTGAAAACAATGTGGAAAAAGGACAAATGCTGGTAACCGGCATTTTCTCCGAAAAATTCATGATTTCAGCCAAATTGAAATTGTTGTCAGCAAACGCTTCGATCTGGACAAGTCTTCAGTTGTGTTTTCTGTTAATGATTTTTACACAGTGAGGCTTCCAACTTATTCAACCCTTTACAAGACAAAATTTCAGACTTGTCAAAATTGAAAACAGATGACATGTTTGGCTTTATCAAAATTATTTTAATTTATCTGTACAACTGTAGGAAACATATGGGAAAAGGAAAAAATGCTAGTTACCAGCATTTTCTCCTTTTCCTGCAAGGTTTTCAAAAGCTCTCATCCTTAGGGTTGTTAAAACACAGGATTATGTGTATGAAAAGAGTTGAGTGCTGAACAGAAAACAAGAAAATGAATGAAGTAAGGTAATGGGGGACAGTGATATATTATAAGCTGTCTTCAATTTGAAGTATGTCTGTTAATCAACACCTTGTTCTCTTTAGCTCACCTGAGCACAACGTGCTCAAGGTGAGCTTTTGTGGTTGTCCGATGTCCGGCGTCCGTCATGTGTCGTCCGTCGTGCGTCGTCCGTTGTCAACATTTACCTTGTGGACACTCTAGAGGACAGATTTGGTACTCAATTGACCTGAAAATTGGTCAGAATGTTTGTCTTGATGAAATCTCGGATGAGTTCGAATTTGGGTCACCTGAGGTCATAAACTAGGTCACTAGGTCAAATTAAAGAAATACCTTATGGACATTCTAGAGGCCACATTTCTTTCTGAAAATTGGTCAGAATGTTTGTCTTGATGAAATTTCAGATGAGTTTGAATTTAGGTCACTTAGGGTCATAAACTACTTTAACTAGGTCTCACTATATCAACTTACAAAAAGTCTTTGTGGGCTCTGTAGAGGCTACAATTCTTACTCAGTTGACCAGAAAGTTGGTCAGCATGTTTGTCTTGATAAAATCTTGGATGAGTTCAAAATTGGGTCACATAGGGTCATAAACTAGGTCACCAGGTCAAATTTAAAGAAATATATTGTGGGCGCTCTAGCGGCCACAATTCTTGCTCAATTGACCTGAAAATTGGTCAGCGTGTTTGTCTTGATGATATCTCGGATGAGTTTAAAATTAGGTCACATAGGGTCATAAACAAGGTCATTGGGTCACATTGTAGAAATACCTTGTGGGCACTCTAGAGGCCGCAATTCTAGCTAAATTGACCTGAAAATTGGTTTACATGTTTGACTTGATGATATCTTGGATCAGTCAGAAATTGGGTCTCATACATTCATAAACTAGGTCAATAGGTCAAATTAAAGAAATGTATTGTGGGCGTTCTAGAGGCCACAATTTTTGCTCAACTGACCTGATGATATCTTGAATGGGTTTGAAGTTGGGTCACATAGGGTCATAATCTAGGTCACTAGGTCAAATTACAGAAATACCTTGTGGGCACTCTAGAGGCGGCAATTCTTGCCCAATTCACCTGAACCTTTGTTAACAAATTTGTCTTGATATCTTGGATGAGTTTGAAATATTGTCACATAGGGTCATAAACTAGGTCACTAGGTCAAATTGAAGAAATACATTTTGGACATTACAGAGGCCACATTTTTAGCTCAATTGACCTGACAGTTGGCCAGAATGTTTGTCTTAATAATATCTCGGATGAGTTTTAAATTGAGTCATTATGACCCTGGGGTGAAATTTCGCCTATTGACTCAGGTGAGCAATCCAGGGCCATCATGACCTTGTTGATTTATATAATCTTTTGTATAATCCTTATAGAGTTGGTTTTTATTTTTAACCTCCATTTTTGTGCATTTATCTCAATGTTCTAGACATCTGCATGTTTGTTCTCTTTTCCACACATAAATCTGGCAAGGTCTTAACATTGCATATGATGTAATATGAACTTCCGACGTAATCAGACCCTCTGAGAATTTATGAAGATTAAATAGTTAATATCATATTATCTTTCCATATGTAAATGAATTTCCTTCTCAATTGTTATTTATGAATGTAATGCAATTTAACTCTTTACCAAGGGACAAAATTTTGAATTTGTCAATTTGACCAAATTGAAAGCTTTTCATATGACAAAATGATTGAGACTCAAGAATTAAAATTTATATATGAAGGTTTGAAAACATTGTGGGAAAAGCAGAAAATGCTGGTTGCCAGCACTTTTTCCTTTTCTCACAATATTTTCAAATGGTTTCTTCAAGGTCGTTAAAAGTCAAAGTTGTGTGCCAAAGGTTTAATAGTTAGTATATCTCATTCAGTAGGTTGTTATACAAAATGGATTTTAGGGACGTATAATACTGTGATGACTTGCTTGGTATTATGCATCATGGGGATACATTAAGCCCCATTTTACAAAAGCATGGCTCATTGATATGTGTGCCTGCATGTAAGGCTTTTAACAAAAGTCATTGCAAGCATGTGTGATCCATCTGGAGTAGAGTACATATATTTACTTGAAATTCTTAAATAACAGATAATATTCTTTAATTTCAGACCAGCGGCAGAATCTGTCAGAGTCACTTCCACTTCGAATGGACCATCCTCAACACCATCATCATCTGAACGTCGTTCATCCTCTGCCACACGATCAAGTGCTAGTGCCTCACACAGACATCGGGACAGGGCAAATTCAAGTGCTAATAGACACAGTACCTCCTCCCTAAACCCACCCCGTGTTTCTAGTGCCCATACAGTGTCACAAAACAATAGATCACAAAGTCATCCTATTAACTATAATAGCAATAGTGAAGGGAATAGTAGTCCATCTGAAGGTGATTTTCCAAGGCGAAGGTCAACTAGAAGAAGAAACTATTTAAATAGAAATCAGTTGCACAATGCTGTGGATTTACCTGAGGGCTATGGTAAGTATATTCAAACTTGTATTATTTTGCCATCTAGTGGAGCAAACAAGACTACCGTAACCTCTTAAGGCAGGGGGCTGTTTAATACAGGCCAGTTGAATTCAGGACGGTAAATGATTGTTACTTAACTTTTTACCAAACGACAAAATTTTAGACTCATCCATATTGAAAGCATCTGCAGATGACAAAATCAGTGTGACTCAAAAATTGAAATTTGTTTTGGGAAGGGTAGAAAACATTTTGGTAAAAGGAGAAAATGCTGGTTAACAGTATTTTCTTCTTTTCCCAAAATGTTTTCAAAAGGCTTCTTTCTTAGAACTGGGAAAATCTGGGATCATTTGGTAAAGGGTTAATCTGCTTCTTTATAACTATGACTTTTTATGCATCTGCCTACATCTGAGGCAAAGGGAAAAAAAAAATTTGAACAGTATAGAAAAAACTTTGTTAGAAAAGGAACACTTGCTTGCCACAATCAGTTGTTCTGTTCACTCACAATGTTTTCCAGTACTGTCCAATAAAGGCGAATGAAAAGTCACATTTACATAGTAAACAGGTGTCTTGGAAAGTTCCAATAAACAGCAAAAACACAGGTTCTGTCTAGAATTTGAAAATAATACAATCACACCTTGCATATATTGACCTGAGTAATTGAACATCAGTTTACTCATATTGTGTGCCACTCAGTTTCAGGCTGCAGAGGTACATGTAATTAGTTCATACAGCATTAGTATGACTTGATTATTAACAGCGCTAGGTAACCTTTTTCGTTTCTTAGCAAGTACTGCCTTGTTCATATGAAAGTGTTTTTTTGGTCATCTACTATGTCAAAAAAAAAAAATTGCTAGCTCTAACAGCCTTAACTACTGAATAGATGGAAATTACCATAATCTTGGTCTGAACAGCAATATGCTTACATGAAGATGGGTGAAATATTATATACTATTTATCTCTTTGCAAGTAGAGCATTTTGCAAAAAACACAGAACTCAGAAGATTGACACCGTATACATCTTATTTAATCTTTGAGGGGCAGACCTTTACTGTGCAATTTTCTCCTTGAAGAATAACTGAAAAGGTACCAGTGATAGATATGATTACCAGTAATAGAAAAGTGCTTTTCTCATTGTGTGCTGTTAAACTTATGACTTTTTAGCTCACCTGAGCACGAAGTGCTCATGGTGAGCTATTGTGATCGTGCTGTGTCCGTCGTCCGTCTCGCGGTGTGCGTCGTGCGTCGTCTGTCGTCAACTTTTTACCTTGTGTACGCTCTAGAGGCCACATTTTCAGTCCAATCCTCATGAAACTTGGTCAGAATGTTTGTCTTGATAAAATCTCGGACGAGTTCGAAATTGGGTCATGTGGGGGTCAAAAACTAGGTCACTAGGTCAAATCTTAGAAAAACCTTGTGTACGCTCTAGAGGCCACATTTTGAGTCCAATCCTCATGAAATTTGGTCAGAATGTTTGTCTTGATAAAATCTCAGACGAGTTCGAAATTGGGTCATGTGGGGTCAAAAACTAGGTCACTAGATCAAATCTTAGAAAAACCTTGTGTACGCTCTAGAGGCCACATTTTCAGTCCAATCCTCATGAAATTTGGTCAGAGTGTTTGTCTTGATAAAATCTCAGACGAGTTCGAAATTGGGTCATGTGGGGTCAAAAACTAGGTCACTAGGTCAAATCTTAGAAAAACCTTGTGTACGCTCTAGAGGCCACATTTTCAGTCAGATACTTGTGAAATTTGGTCAGAATGTTTGTCTTGATAAAATCTTGGAAGAGTTCCAAATTGGGTCATGTGGGGTTAAAAACTAGGTCACTAGGTCAAATCTTAGAAAAACCTTGTGTACGCTCTGGAGGCCACATTTTCAGTCCGATCCTCATGAAACTTAGTCAGAATGTTTGTCTTGATGAAATCTCGGACGAGTTCAAAATTGCGTCATGTGGGGTCAAAAACTAGGTCACTAGGTCAAATCTTAGTAAAACCTTGTGTACGCTCTAGAGGCCACATTTTCAGTCAGATACTTGTGAAACTTGTTCAGAATGTTTTTCTTGATAAAATATCAGATGAGTTCGAAATTGGGTCATGTGGGGTCAAAAACTAGGTCACTAGGTCAAATCTTAGAAAAACCTTGTGTACGCTCTAGAGGCCACAGTTTCAGTCCAATCCTCATGAAACTTGGTCAGAATGTTTGTCTTGATAAAATCTCGGACGAGGTCCAAATTGGGTCATGTGAGGTCAAAAACTAGGTCACTAGGTCAAATCTTAGTAAAACCTTGTGTACGCTCTGGAGGCCACATTTTCAGTCAGATACTTGTGAAACTTGGTTAGAATGTTTGTCTTGATAAAATCTCGGACGAGTTCGAAATTGGGTCATGTGGGGTCAAAAACTAGGTCTTTAGGTCAAATCTTAGAAAAACCTTGTGTACACTCTAGAGGCCACATTTTCAGTCCAATCCTCATGAAACTTGGTCAGTATGTTTGTCTTGATAAAATCTCAGACAAGTTTGAAATTGGGTTGTATGGGGTCAAAAACTAGGTCACTAGGTCAAATCTTAGAAAAACCTTTTGTACACTATAGAGGCCACATTTTCAGTCCAATACTCTTGAAAAATGGTCAGAATGTTTGTCTTGATTATATCTTGAAATAGTACGAAAAAGTGCCATGTTGGGTCAAAAACTAGGTCACCAGGTCAAATCTAAGAAAAACATTGTACATGCTCTAGAGGCCATATTTTCTGTCCAGTACTCTTGAAAGTTGGTCAGAATGTTTGCCTGGATAATATCTCTGACTAGTTTGAAAATAGGTCATGTCGGGTGAAAAACTAGGTCACTAGGTCAAATCTTAGAAAAACCTTGTGTAAGCTCCAGAAGCCACATTTTCTGTCTGATACTCTTGAAAGTTGGTCAGAATGTTTGTCTCGATGATATCTCAGTCGAATTTGAAAATGGGTCATGTTGGGTCAAAAACTAGGTCACCTGGTCAAATCTTAGAAAAACCACGTGTACACTGTTGTGGCCACATTTTTTTGTTCAATACTCTTTTAAAGTTGCTCAAAATGTTTGCCTTGGTAATATGTTGGATGAGTTTGAAAATGGGTCATGTTGGGTCAAAATCTAGGTCACTAGGTCAGATCTTAGAAAAACCTTGTGTATGCTTCAGAGGCCACATTTTCAGTCCAATACTCTTGAAATTTGGTAAGAATGTTTGTCCTGATGATATCTTGGACCAGTTTGAAAATGTGTCATGTTGGCTGAAAAACTAGGTCACTAGGTCAAATCTTAGAAAAACCTAGTGTACGAATGACTCTCAGAAAGAAGCCTTTTGAAAACACTGTTTGAAAATGAGAAAATGCTAGTATCCAGCATTTTTTCCCCTTTTCACAATGTTTTCTACCCCTTTGAGAGACCAATTCCACAGCTTGATCCACATATTATTTGTTTTATAAAGAAGGTTCAGACTGATGAGTTTAAAATTTTATTGTTTGGTAATACATATATCTCACAAGACGTTGGAAATTGGTTGTGCTTGGTCAAAAGGCTCAGGTGAGCGACTCCAGGGCCATCATGGCCCTCTTGTATTAATAAGCAGTCATAGGAAGGAAAGAGGGGAAAGGGGAGAGACAAAGAGAAAACAGGTTAACTGCTTCTTCGCCATTTGCAGCTTAGCTTTTGCATACATTTTAGATCAAAATAGGACTGTACAGAAATTGCAGTCTGATCTTGGATTGACAAGGTCTTCTACCTGTTGCTAAGCTATGACTAAAACCCCTTTTGATTGCAGCAGAAATATACACTGTAACCTCAAAAAATACCAAATTTATGTGGTAGTCAACAAAGAGTTAATGACGTCATGAGACTGAAGTCTAGATCAGGATTGTTCACTTAGTAGTACTACAGCATAATTACATTACCTGTACATTGTAGTGCTATTCTCAGACATTGATTTACCCTTAAAATGCCTTTCAAGACTCTAAGTTGCCTTGGTGGCTAGTATAGACCAAGATCAGACTGCACAAAACTTGCAGCCTGATCTTCGATCTATACTGTCCGCTATTCTGGACAAGAGCAACTTCAAAAAAGCAATAATTATTTGGGTCTTGTCTCTAGAATGAAAATGCCTGTTGTGTTTATTTGGTGCATAAATGGTTCATACCAAGTACTGGTACCATTAACTACAAACACATATTAGGCTAAGCACAACTCTGGGCCATTTGTGCTGACATACAAGCTCAAGATCAGACTGTATAATACATGTACATGCATTCTGATCTTGAATCTAGACCGCTGGATATAGTGAAATTTTGTCAGCAAAAAGAACACAAAATATCTAGGTGTTTACTAATCCCGTTGGCTGGAATTATCATTTATCAACTCTTCACCCAAATTTTGGACTTTTTAGCTCACCTGAGCACATAGTGCTCAGGGTGAGCTATTGTGATCGATCGTTGTCCGGCGTCCGTCCGTCCGTCAGTGTGTCCGTCCGTCCGTCCGTGAACAATTACTTAAAAAATCTTCTGCTCTGAAACCGTCCAACAGATTTCAGTGAAACTTCACAGAAATGATCCTTAGGTGATGCACTTTCAGAATACTTCAAAGATTTGAATTCCATGATGAACTCTGGTTGCCATGGCAACCGAGAGAAAAAAATTTAAAAATCTTCTTGTCCCAAATCGTAAGGGCTAGAGCTTTCATATTTGGCATGTAGCATCATCTAGTAGCCCTCTACCAAAATACTTCAAATTATGGCGCTGTTGTTGAAATTGCCCCTATGTTGTGGGTTCTCAGATTTCACATAGAGATAAAGAGGGAAATCTTTAAAAATCTTCTTGTCCCAAACCGTAAGGGCTAGAGCTCTCATATATGGCATGTAATATCATCTAGTGACCTTCTACCAAAATACTTCAAATTATGGCCCTAGTGTTGAAAATGGCCCTATGTTGTGGGTTCTCGGATTTCACATAGAGATAAAGAAGGAAATCTTTAAAAATCTTCTTGTCCCAAACCGTAAGGGCTAGAGCTTTCATATTTGGCATGTAGCATCATCTAGTGGCCCTCTACCAAAATACTTCAAATTATGGCCCTAGTGTTGAAAATGGCCCTATGTTGTGGGTTCTCGGATTTTACATAGAGATAAAGAAGGAAATCTTTAAAAATCTTCTTGTCCCAAACCGTAAGGGCTAGAGCTCTCATATATGGCATGTAGTATCATCTAGTGGCCCACTACCAAAATACTTCAAATAATGGCGCTAGTGTGGAAATTGGCCCTATGTTTTGGGTTCTCGGATTTCACATGGAGATAAAGAAGGAAATCTTTAAAAATCTTCTTGTCCCAAACCGTAAGGGCTAGAGCTTTCATATATGGCATGTAGCATCATGTAGTGACCCTCTACCAAAATACTTCAAATTATGGCCCTGGTGTTAAAAATTGGCCCTATGTTGTGGGTTCTCGGATTTCACATAGAGATAAAGAAGGAAATCTTTAAAATTTCTTGCACTCAAATAATACCTTACTTTCAAGAAAAGCCTTTGTTGGTAATACTCATTACAATACTCTCACTAAGACGATTGTAATAGGTACTAACAACATAGGATTTAGCTCAGCATAAAGGCTTTAATCCATGGGACATTCAATTCCAGCTAGTATTATATATTTCAACAGAGACATTGGAATTCCTTTTGCTTAATAAAAGTGTTGGCTTAATAAACGTAGTCGCTTAGCGAAGCAAGATCAACTGTATTGCCCTTTGACAAATTGGAATTCATGAGCAACTCTGGTTTCTATGTCAACTGCTGAAAAAAAAAAATCAACCCAAACACAAAGCCTACAACTTAATTCGCAACAGTAGCACTCTACCAAAGTACATCGAATTGTGACCTTAGGAAAAAAATAAGTGCTTTGTTGTTGGATCCCAGTTTCCACATCCAAATAAAAGATCTTTTAAAATCTTCTTTCATCCAAACATTAACCCTAGAACTTTCATATTCAGCATGGACTGGTGGATAGTTATGCTCCCGTAAGGGAGAGCCTTTAGTCGCCACTTCGTCTGTCTGTCTGTCCGTCCGAAGCGATTTCTCAACAACCACTTGACGGCTCTTGTTTGCTAATAGTATTTACCAAATTTCTTCCTTGGAATCACAAAAAGTCCTTTGTAGTCACAATGTGGGATCAAATATGTAAAGGGTGTATTCTTGGAATCCTCCTGTTCCATATTGTATGGCCCACAACATACATTTGGTATGTGATTCTGTCTGAAAACCCATTATCAGCTCATTTGAGCATAACATACTCATGGTTAGCTTTTATGTATCCTTGAATATGCGTCGCCAAAATTCCACTGTTTATTATATAAGTATCATAATTCGAGCATAATCTTGATCCATCGCCCAGAATGTTTGTAAGATTGTGAACATGAACATGAACACACTCAGCAACCACAATTCTGGCTCAGGCATGCTCAAAATTTCCCTGGATGTTCATAATGACCTAAGGACAAATCTGATCAAAATGGGGACAAGCTAAAAGCATCAAAATAGGGGATCTTGATGACAATTCCATTGTTTACACTGTAGGGCCTATAATTTCGACTATCATTTTCTGACCTGCTCAGATTGTTGGTATTGTCATATGGATGAATCATTTTCAAAACTAAAACATTCCAGCAAAAATCAAGAGGCAAGTGGCCATAACAATGACAGCTGAGTTGCATTTCAGGTGAGCGATTTAGGACCATCATGGTCCTCTTGTCCTTATTGAAAGCACTTGCAGATGATGATTAGAAGGTGACACAAATGAAGGCATTTGTCTCGAAAAAGGTTAAAAACATCGTGGAAAAAGAAGAAAATGCTGTTTATTAGTATTTTCTTTGTTTTTCACAATATTTTCAAAAGCTTTCCTTTTTAGAGTGGTTAAAACTGGATTCCCACTCTGCTCTGAATATATACATGAATTACACTCGAATCATGCTCTGGTAAAGTTGGATTTAACGTGTCTGAAAAAAGTATCGACCCACATCTGCCAGCGCAGTCTGCACAACCCGACATGGGCCAAAACTTCTGTCACCGGTAAAATTTCTGCATGCCAAAGAACTATGCTACCTCAAGGTTCAGCCTGCTGTTACATGAAATATGAGGGCCATTTGAAAAGTTCTGATAATGGGCACATAACTCTAGGTAGAATTTATTGATTTTTATGAACTATACATGTACCAAAAGCCCAGTGTTTGCCGCGCACGAATGTGCTCAATTTGCACATGCTATGCAAGACGCTATTGTTATTCAGCGCTTTGAATTAGATAGGGTTTTACGCATTGGCGCATAAAGCAGACGTCAGTGCAAAGATGGCTAAAGAGGAGCAAAGGGTCTATGTGAAAATAGGGTCTCTGCTTAACTGTTCGGCGCAAGATATCAAAGCCGACTTAAATAAAGTTTATGGAAATGATGCTCTTTCGTATCCTACGGTTGCCAGATGGTCAGCTCGTTTTAAAGATGGCAGACAATCTGTTGAAGATGACCCTCTGTCGGGACGTCCATTGACGGCATTTTGTGAAAATGACGTCACTGCAGTTAGAAATGCAGTTGAAGAGGATGCTTGTTATACTGTTGAAGAGTTAGCCGACATATTTGGCCTTAGTTTGGGGGCAGTTTTTACAATTTTGTAGGAAAAGCTGAAACTCTGGAAAATATGCACCAGATGGATCCCCCATTTATTGATGGACCACCAGAAGCAGGAGCGCGTAAGAATTGCCATGGAACTACTTGCAGTGTATAAGAACTTTGACAGTAGGCGACTGTCTGACATCGTTACTGGTGATGAAACTTGGGTATCATTCTTTGAGCCTGATGGAAAGGAAAATAACAAAGTTTGGGTAGGGACAAATGGAGAAAGGCCCTAGATTGCTAGACATTCTCAAAGTGTCAGGCGCGTTTTGTGTGCACTATTTTTTGATGCGCGTGGAATGGTGCTTCAGTTCCCTGTCCCAGAACACACCATGGTTACAGGAAAGATGTACGCTGAAAGTAGTTTGCCTGCCGTTGTAAACCACTATTTGGCAGCCCGCCCACGAAACGGAGTGCGAGGACTTAAACATCTCCATGACAACGCCCCCGCCCACAAGGCAGTCGTCGTTACAGACTACTTACAGACATGTGGACTCCATACTTTCCCACATCTACCTTACAGCCCAGACCTAGCTCCCTGTGATTTCTGGTTGAATCCCCATATCAAACAGTGCCTCAGAGGTCCCAAGTTTGAGACCCACACAGCTGTTGGGCGTGCCTTATATCAATGCACTAACATTGTCCCTAAATCTGACTATAAAAAAGCATTTTCTGGCTGGATCAGATGCCTGAAAAAGTGTGTACAAGTCCATGGGGAATACTTTGAGGGACTAGGGTAGACAATTTCCATCAGGTAAAAGTTATATTAGAAGTCCGCACGCATTATCAGAACTTTTCAAATGGCCCTCGTAGATCCATATTATGTAAAAACTTGTTTGGTATAATGCACAGCAAAGATGCATCAAGTCTCCCAGATTTCTGCTCACATGTATGTCTTTCCTGAAAATATTTGAGCCATGCTCTGTGAAAAGAGGGCTTATTGCATCTCCAAAAAGTATCAACCCAGGTCAGCCTGCGCAGTCAGTGCAGGCTAACCTGTGCTGAAACTTTGCTTTGGTAAATTTACTGCATGTCAAAGGACCTGTATACCTCATGGTTCAGTTGGTTGTTAGACAAAATTGATTTTATGGGTTCATAGTTATATGATGACTTGCTTGGTGTCATGGATCATGGAGGTGCATTAAGCTCCCTTTTGCCAGAGCTTGGCTTATTTAAGTCATGAACCAAATTGAACAAAATGTACAAATATTCCGAAGCTCAGCGCTGTTGGCAATTAACATAATGTTTCTGTGGATGTATGCAAGCCTGGTTACATGCATTATATACATTTCTTGAAACATAAAACTAATGCACCTTTCTAATTGAATTACAATGTAATGCCATTTTATCTCCAGTAAGTTCTAGAATTTATCTACCCTACCCCAGACAGGATAGATTGTTTCTGTTAAGTTTCTAAGCCTACAAAATAATAGTACATGTTGTACTGTTAAAACACAATGTCAAGGCCAAATATGAAAGACTTGTTTTGAATGAATAACAGTTGCAGACAGCTTTTTGTTTTGTTGTGCAGCAGGCTAATATTCAAAACATTGTTGCAAAAGGAGAAATACTTCATGGTAAGCATTATCTTTTTTGCAACAACTTCTCCACATATGCATTCATGTGTTTAACATAATATGATAACTTCTCATTGATTATTCATATGGTAATTACAAGAAAGTTTTCAAACTTTTCTCCTGAAACAGGACCTAAAAGAGTTAAACACATGTATCTCCATAAATAACTCTTAACTCTTTACCAAACGCCAAAATTTTAGACTAGTCCAAATTGAAAGCATTTGCAGGTGACAAATTAAATGTGACTTAGAAATTGAAATTTGTTATGGGAAGGGTAGAAAACATTGTGCAAAAAGGAGAAAATGCTGGTTACCAGCATTTTCTCTTTTTCCCACAATGTTTTCAAAAGGTTTCCTTTTTAGCGTCATTAAAAGTCGGGATTGTGTGGTAAAGAGTTAATAATTTGCCAGACGACAAAATTATAGACTTGTCCAAATTCATGGTATTCACAGACAACTAAAAAAATGTGGCTTAAATGAGAGTATTTGTATTTAAAATAGTTGGAAACATTGTGGGAAAAGGATAAAATGATGGGTACCAGCATTTTCTCCTTTTCCAAGAGTGTTGTAAAAAGTACTATATTCCAGTGCTGTTCAAACCTTGGATTGTGTGGTAAAGGGTTAACTCTTTACTTTTTAAAATAAGTTTTCTAAAGGAAAAAGAAGTAAAATGAAAACATTTTGACAAAGGTATAATTGCTCACTGCGAGAAATTACTCGATTTTTCGCAATGTTTTCGGAGACCATCTTTTGCAGGCACTTGCATGGAGGAGATGGTTAATATCTTGAGGCAAATATATTTAAGCATAAATTCCTTGAAGTGAACTTGAAAGATTTGATAAAATGTCATAATCCATCAAATGTAATTGTATCCATATGTTGATAATTATGATTGATTATAATGTATCCTTGTCTCATCTATTATAATAAACATGGAATAAGCATGTACAGACCTCCAGATAAGAGGGAGTGATGGTATTCTGCATTCATTATTTCTCTTCCAAACCCTATGTTGTGTGTACTCAATAGAATCGTCTCGATGAGATGATTATAATGAGTACCCATAACATAAGTTTAGTAGAGAGTGATTAATAGTTTCATTTTTGAAATCAGAATTACTCCGTCACCTGGGGCTCGACATTGTAGCATCCTACAGAAATACTAACTGTTATGCTGTAGCAAATGACAATATTTTGGACTTGTCAAAGTTCAAAGCATTTGCAGATGACAAATGTAGCTCAGTTGATGATTTCTGTCCTTGAAAGGGAAGAAAGAATTGTGGGAAAAGGAGAAAATTCCTGGTCACAAGCATTTTATTCTTTTCCCACAATGTTTTCAAAAATCTTCTGTAGTGTCTTTAAGACACAGGGCTATGTGGTAAAGGGTGTTGTCTATAGAAGAAGACAAAATTTTATGTTACAGATCACTTCTTAAAGCATAGCTTCTTTCCATATAAAATCAATACCTGAAAACTGTGTTCAGGAGAATTCTATTAAGCTCAGTGTTGGTGCATTGGTCTTTTAAACCTCAATAAAATAAGGAACTTTGCCATACGGGTTTGAATCCCAGCTGGAATGGTTTATATTTGAGCTATGCATTTGTTGCAAACTTTCATGTTGGTAAGATAGAGGCTCATCCGGGATTGGCCATTGAGCCATTTGTTGTCTAAATAATACACTTACTGCCTAATAAGGCTTTCCGTTAATCAAAATGATGACTTCTCTTAAAAGGGCGTGTGTTACGGGAGATCACTCCTTCCTTACATCATAGCTTCTTCCCGTATAAAATCAATACCTGACAACTGCGATAGGGAGAATTCTTTTTAGCTCAGGGGTTAATGTATTGGTCTTTTAAACCTCAGTAAAAGAGGATATTTGCCGCACAGGTTTGAATCGCAGCCGGGGCGGATTGTATTTGAGCTATGCATTTGTTGTGAACTTTCATGTTTGTAAGAAAAATTTTAGACTTGAATTTTGACAGTGTTTACAGACAACAAATTACTGGTAGATTCAGCTCTTGTGACAGGATTTGTTGTTGAAAGGCTTAAAAGAATTGTAGGGAAGGAGAGAAAGTTGGTTAGAAACATTTTGCTGTTATACACAATATTTTAAAAACCTCTCATATCAGTTTTCCTGAGCCTTACTGGAAAGTCTGGTTTTTTTCGTGGGATTGTCCTTTGGTAAGACACTCTAGAGCTCTAGCTTAGTACTGGTGAAACCCAGGTCTTACATGAATGTGTGAGCTGTGGCTGTGACTGAAATAATGTTGAAAGCAGTGTAAAACATTGATAAATCGATTGACCGACTGATCGATTGATTGATCAATCAATCAACCAATCGACCGATTGATCGATCGATCAATCAGTCAATCAATCAATCAATCAATTAAAGCTACTGTGAAAGTATGACTTTTTGTTCACCTTCAGCGAAAAGTTTTGAAAAAAGTGGAATTATTGACCTAAGGCAGAGCCCCAGATAGAGGGAGTGATTTTGATTTCAAAATTAAAAATATTAATAACTCTCCACTAAACCCAATGTTATGGGTACACGTTAGAATCATCACATTGAGACGATTCTGATAAGTACCCATAACATAGGGTTTGGAAGAGAAATAATGGATTTAGAATGCCATCACTCCCTCTTATCTGGAGCTCTGCCCAAGGGTTACAATTTTCTAACATTTTGTGAGGTAGTCTGGAAAAACCAACCATGAAAGTAGAATTTTATGAACGTTTTCTCCAGACTAGAAATGTTCACCTAATTTAGCAAGCTTTAAAAGATGAAAGCAGCGCTCTGAAATGTGTTTTAGGTCAGAAATAGCATTATGCTCTTATAATAGGAGAATACTAGTAACTTGAAAGAATTTACTAATAGTACATCATCTTCCTCTCAAGACTTTAGTGTTAACCCTTTACTACACAGTCCTGAGTTTTAATCACTCTAAGGAAGAAGCCTTTGAAAAAATTTTGTAACCTTAGGCATAATCACTTAAAAAAATTAAGGACTTTCTTGTCCAGTTAACTCTGTACCACACAATCCCTAGTTTTAACAACCCTGAAGAAGAAGATTTTTGAAACATTGTGAGAAAAGGAGAAAATGCTTGTTACATGCATTTTCTCTATTTCTCACAATGCTTTCTACTCTTTTATAGACAAGTCTCATCATTTGAGCCACATTTAATTTGTTGTCTGCAAATGCTTTGAAGTCTTAGGATTTGTGGTCCTCTCAGAGTAAAAGTAGGTTTTTAGCATTTTGTCATAGGAAAGAAAGGATAAGCTAAACAACAGCATTATAGTGATAAAATATGTGATAAAATGTTTGAAAGTTCCTCACATTCTTTCTGTCAAGCAACTGTCTATCATACCGACAGTTTAACCCATAGATGCTAGATAAATGAAGTTTATTTTACAGTCTCATGAAATTAAGTACAAATGTAGCAATGCCTAGGCTTTTATCCAGAATATCTTAGAAAAAAGTAGTTTGTAAATTTAGGGTCAGACTGCACAGCATTGATCATCTATCTGTTAAGAAAAGCATATCCATCATGGGTTCTGGAAAAGTAATAATTGCATTTTCAAAACTATTTTAAAAATATTTTTTTGCCAAAAGGGCAGATTAGGATCAAACTGCATGTTTTTTTCAGTCTAATCTTTATCAAGGCTGTCCAAAACAGCTACACAGTTTTCCTTTTTGCTCTTAGGGCTAAGGATATACATTACTTTAGGATATAAGTAAACTCAAAAGCAAATTTTGTCCCATGAATGTTAATTTAGATGTTCAAAAAATTGACATTATTTGTGTGTGTGTGTGTGAAATTAAAGTTATCTTTGAGAATTGTAGTTTGAAATTTAGATAAGAATTCATTAACCCTTAGGCTGCTAAGCGCAACTCTCTGACCTTTTGCGGACTGTGTAGATCAAGATCAGACGGCACAAAATGTGCCATCTGATCTTGGATCTACATTGTCCCGATAAGGAGATATTTTTCTCCAAAAATTAAGTTTGAAATAGCATTATTTGGGTTTTTACTATCAGTTTGAAAGTTTCATTTCACATATTGAGCAGAATAAGAGTAAAATTTGAAATTGAAATAAAGTTGAAATGACTTTGTGATGCAAAAAGCCTAGGGGCCTGTGAAAAATGTATTTAAATGTAAAATTTTTATGATCATTATCATTAACTTTATGGTAAAAGTTTTAGGAGCAATAAAATCTTTTTTTTTTAACCTTTACTGTCCTCATTTGTTTTTTTTAAATAAAATATTTATAAAATGGTAATAACACTAAGTGCGGTGTATAAAGTAAGACATTTTCAGTCTGGAAAGTATTCCCAGATATTGTAAGTTTTGGTGATAGATATTGAAATGTATGGATACAAGACCATACTGCACTCTGCACTCTGATCTTGATCTAAACTGTATTAAAAAAAAAAATACAGGAGTTCAACATGTTTACTTTGGAATAAATTATCCTTATTAATTCTGTGGAATCTATTTATGGTTCATTCCAAAGATAAAGGGCATACCAAATATCTTTTGACAACAATAACTGCTAGGATCCTGTCAGGTGTCTTTTTCTTGACATCTATGGTGCTTCTTGCAAGATTAATTACCCGCAGTAAAAAAATTATTCAGGAGTTCAGGGACCGCATGTTGTTCACCATACAACATTGAAGCCTTATTCGTCTTTCAGGATTAGTCTTCTGAATGGCTGAAATCAAATTTTCTCAGCCAATCAGAGAAGTAGCCTTTGAAATTAGTACACTCCATTTAAAGTCTTTCACTGCCAGTGTTAATCAAAATAGCTTTTGCAGAGGGAGGCATAGATCAAGATCAGACTGCACAATCTGTGTCTTTGAAGTCTGATCTTTGATCTACCAAAATCAATTTCAAGAGCAGTGGAAATCTTATATGAAGACATTTGTAGTAGGCAGTGAAAGAGTTAACTTGATACCAAATGATAAAATTTTAGACTTGTCCAAAATGAAAGCGTTTGCAGATAACAAAACAAAGGTGACTCAAAAAATGAGGTTGATTTTTGGAGAGATAGAAAGTATTGTAGGAAAAGGAGAAAATGAAGTTTACGAGAATTTTCTCCTTTTCCCACAGTGTTTTCAAAAGCTTTCCTGCCCAGGGTTGTTAGAAGTCAGGATTGCGTAGTAAAGGGTAAATGTTAGACACAAGGACATGTGACCAAATTGATCAATCAGAATCAGATTTTCTTCTTGTCATGGTGATTCTGTCATCTCATCAATAAATAGCAAACACCGTTGAACCTGTCAGACCTAAGTGTCCACCATTATCAGTCAGAGAATCTGCCGATAGAGACCAACACTTCAGATACCATTTGGGTAAAATCAGGAATTTACCTCTATTAAGCAAAATTTAATACTTTCCTTATCAGTTGCCTTTAGCTTACCTGAGCACAAAGTGCTCAAGCTGAGCTTTCGTGATGGTGCTGTGTCTGTTGTCAGTTGTCACGCGTCTGTTGCAGCCTGACCTTTGACCTACATTTTTTGCTTCGCTGAAACATTCTGGATGAAAGCAACTATGATATTGTAATTACCAGTATTTGGGTCTTATTTCTGGACTCAAAATGTCCACTGGGTTAATTCAGTGCCCTAAGGTTTAACACTTTACCACACGACAAAATTTTAGACTGTTCCAAACTCGAAGCATTTGCAGACGACAAATTGAATGTGGCTCAAATGTTTGTATTTGTTTCTGAAAGGTTAGAAAACATTGTGGGAAAAGGAGAAAATGCTGGTTACCAGTATTTTCTCCTTTTGCCACAATGTTTTCAAAACTCTAATTTCCCAGGAGTGTTAAAGTCACTACATTTAGTTGCTGGGCTTTAATGTGGGCTTCTTACATAGTAAAACCTTTTTTTTCGTTCTTTTCAGAACAACGAACTACTCAACAAGGCCAAGTATATTTCCTCCATACACAGACTGGTGTCAGCACCTGGCATGATCCCAGAGTTCCAAGGTATGAATTGTGTTATGTGTTCTAATGTTTAGTCAGGATCATCTTTCAAAATGTCAGTGTTTGGTTTGAGAAAGGTATTGCACATTTTGTGCCCTCTGATCCTGATCTAGAGGATAAAAATGTGAACTTTTGCAGAATGTTACAGGTTGATTTACTTTACATCTATAGTTATTTCCTTTTGGAAGTTCACAAAATATCATTGTATTTCATTTTTTACAAAGGTTTTCCAAGAACCATGAAAACTAAATGAGGAAATTACCAAGATATAATTGACTTTACCCTTCTTCCAAACAATCCCAAATTTTAAATGATCTTTAGAAAGAAGGCTATTGAAAACAGTGTTGGAAAAGTAGAATATGCTGGTAACCAGTATTTTATCCTTTTCCGACATGTTTTCACCTCTTTTAACCCTTTACCACACAATCCAGCCTTTTAATGACCCTGAGGAAGAAGCCTTTTGAAAAACATTGTGGGAAAAGGAGAAAATGCTGGTAATTATGTTTTCTACTCTTCCTAAACTAAATTTAAATTTCTGAGTCACATTTATTTTGTTGCCTGCAAAAGCTTTCAATTTGGACTGGTCTGAACTTTTGTCATTTGGTAAAGAGTTAACTGTGTACCATATGGCAGAATTTTGCGCTTGTCCAAATTCAGAGCAACTGCATATGACAAATTATTTATTGCTCAGACAGTAGAAATTGTCTTTGATAAGGTAGAAAACATTATGGTTATCAGCATTTTCTTCTTTTCCCGCAATGCTTTCCTAAGCCTTTCTCAGAGGATCATTTCAACTTGGGTTTGTGTGGTAAAGGGTTAAAGACAAATCGTATCATGTGAGCCCCATTAATGAGTTAATTTCTATTGTGTGAATGTTTTTTCATTATGGAAAAGTCAAATTCTTATTTTTCGGTAAAGAGTTATGTGTTGCTGTTTTTGACAAGGAAAAGTTTAGACAAGAAAGATTGATTACCGATACGATATGTTACAAGTGATCCATGCTCTGGAAAAAGGGGGCTTATTGCATCTCTGTGATCCATGATACCAAACATGTCATCATTATGATTATGGATGCATAAAGAATATTTATCAACCAACTGAATCATTAGGTGACTGGTCTTTTGAGATGCAGAAAATTGACCAAAAACAAAATGTTTTGGCCCAGGTCAGCCTGTGCTGATTGCACAGGTTGACCTGGGTCAATTCTTTGATCCGATGCCTTAAGCCCCCTTTTCACAGAACATGGCTAACATTATTGTTGTTGATAATGATAGGTAAACCTTTTGGGTGCTTACTGTAACTTTACAAGTGTTACAAGCTTGTTGCAGGTTGTTTACAAACTTTACAAGCTGTTGCAGGTAAAATAAATAAATATCAGACACACAGAACTTTCAGTCTGATCTTGGACCTACATAGCTCAGAAGCTTATGAGCTTGTCAGGTAAAATTAAAGGATAAGCTAACAATTTTTCTGTCTTTCCTGCTGACAATAAATGCTAAACATCCAGAATAAAATTGTCTGGATTAGGGAAAGTCATTTTGGCCCTGCCTGTTTCTGTAAAGATATTCATCTGAAATGTTAATAGGTTTCTTGTCTTTGGCAGATCACTTTTGATGAGCAGTTTGCCCTTTTGCTACAATTTTCTCATATACATAATGGTTTCAGTGATACACGTAAATCTTAGTTAATGTTGATAATCAATATATTATTACAAGGCTGTTTTAACTAACCCTTTTCCACACATTTTGGAGTTAAAACAAATTTAAGGAAGAAGTTTTTTGAAGACATCGTTGGAAAAGGAGAAAATGCTGGTAACCGCCATTTTCTCCCTTTCCCACAATGTTTTTACCTTTCCACAAACATACTTCAATTTTTGAGCGACATTTATGTTGTCGTCTGCAAATGCTTGCAATTCGAACATGTCATAAATTTTGTGGTTTGGTGAAATGATTAAAGTCATTTGCAAATTTTTGTTTCTGGAGGTAATAAGTTCAAATGAGTATAAGATTGAAAAACTTATCTGGAAAAAATTTGTTCTAGTTCTTAAAGACGTTTTTTGTTTATTTTACAGAGACATATCAAATTTAGAAGTTCGTGATAATGAGCTGGGTCCATTACCCGCGGGCTGGGAAGCCCGTCATACTGGAAATGGGCGTGTGTATTATGTGGACCACAACAATAGAACCACGCAGTTCACAGATCCACGTCTCTCTGCCAACGTTGAACTCATTAATAGATTGTAAGTTAACTTTCATTTTCAGTGGTTGACACTAACCGTGTCCTGCAATCTGGAGAACACCAAAATATTTAGAGGGACACCTGATATTTAGCATTTTAGAAAGTTAACCCTTTACCACACAGTCCAGAGTTTGTAACAACCCTTAGTAAGAAGGCTTTTAAAAACATTGTGGGAAAAGAAGAAAATGCTGGTAACCAGCATTTTCTCCTTTTCCCCATGTTTTCTACACTTCCATAGAAAAATTTCAGTTTTTTAGTCAAATTTGCCTTGTCATCTGCAAATGCTTTCAATTTGGACCAGTCTAACATTTTTTTGTTTTATGAAGAGTTGTGTCCCCAAACGTAGAAAGTGACTGTGGGACACCTGCCCCAAGTGCTGGTGTCCAACCCTGACCACAAGACATGATGGAGAGTTAAAAGCTGTTGAATTAATCCTTTACTAAACCATCTTATGTTTTCATTAACTTAAAGAAGAAGACTTTCGAAAACATTCTGCGATAAGGCAAAAATGCTGGAAACCAGCATTTTTGTCATTCCGCTGAATGTTTTATCATTGACAAATTCTCACCATTTGAGACTTTTTCTTTTATGCAAATGTTTTTGATAAAGGCAAGTCTAAAATTTTGTAATGTGTTAAAATGTTGATCCATGATCCATTATTGTTTAGGTTTGTCATGTTAAAAACTGTTACAACTGACACAATGAAGAAACATGTGCAAGAAAGCAACAGTATGAAAACCATAGGGGTAAAAGCAGGGACCTGATTTTACCACAATGTTTACTATGCTTTTGGGAAAAAAAAATTTTTTTTTCCTTCAAATTTTAATCCTTTATGTAAATTTTTTGATAATTTGCTTGGTCTAAAAATAGCCTGCATGGTAGTGGGTAAAGAATACAAATCGGTGCACATGAAATGCTGTGGGAATTACATTGTTTGATGGACCAGATTTTATTTTATCCTTTTACTAAACAATTTCATGTTCCTTTTTATGATGTTGAGGAAGGAAGACTTTTGAAAACATGTTGGATAAGGAGAAAATGCTGGTGACCAGCATTTTCTCTTCTATTTTCACTGTTTTGTATCCTTTGAACAACAAAGCAGTAACTGTTTTGTCAGCTACAAGTGCTTTTGATATGGACAAGTCTGCAATTTTGTTCTGTGGTAAAGAGTTAAATTGCACACACCCTGTGATAATCATTATTTTATATTGGTTATGTGATATTCAGAGTAGCTTTTAATAATGCAAGTTCACAATACTTTCATTGTTCCTATCTCACCACCGTGCAAAGAGAAATTTGTTTTTGAAGTTTATTCTTGATAAAGGATCAGAAAATGTATATTGCAACCATATGTGAAACATTATGTATTATAATTGCACGTCTTGTGGGGTAATGTGAACCCTTAGAATGGTGAAGTAATGGAATGGATCTTTCCACATAGGAAAAAGTGCCAAAATTTTGCTATTTCAAGGTAGTTTTGGCCAGAATATTTAACAGCATAGTGGAAAGAGTTCCTTCAAGATCAGACTTCATGTTCTATAAAGTCTGATCTTGATCCACAGTCTACAAAAGCAACTAAAGGCAGTTTAAGTACTTTAACTGTTTACCACACATTCCCGAGCTTTAAAGACCCTGAGAAAGAAAACATGGTGGGAAAAGGAGAAAATGCCTGTGACTAGCATTTTCTCCTCTACCCTCAATGTTTTCTACCTATACAAGGCCAAATACTATCATTTGAAAAACATTTGAATTGTCATCTGTAAATTTCTTCAATATGGATGAGTCTAAAATTTTGTTGTGTGGTAAAGGGTTAAGGGTGAAAGTTTATGATGTATAAATTAACAATCATAAACTAGTAATCATGACTTAACATTTTTACTTTATATTTCCCAGTCTTTCCAACATTCTTAACAATCAGTAAATTATTATACCATAAAATCCTGTGTTTTATTTACCTCCCTTTCCCACAATGTTTTTTTACCTTCTCAAAGACAAATTTCATAGTTTATACCATGTATGACATGTAATCTGCAAAAGCTTCATCTGGTAAAGACTAAATGAAGAAAAAAAAGTGCTTTGAGGACTACATTTCATGTTTTCCAATATTTACCAACCCTTTTACCCTTTTATTATAATGAGCAGAGCTGTGGCAAAAATGTGGATACTAGGCTTACCTGGGTCAATACTTTTTTCAGATGCATTTAACTCCATTTTCAAAAAGCATGGTTTGTGTTTATTTTAAAGTGAGAAAGTAACCATTTACATACATACATGTCTAAATAACGGTTTACCTGACAACAAAATTTAAGGTTTCTCCGTATTGAAAAAGATTTGCAGATGACATATCAATGTGGCAAAAATGATGAAAGGAAAGAAAAACATTACAGGTATAGGAGAAAATGCTGATTACATTTTCTTCTTTTACCACAATGCTTTCAAAAGGTGTCCTTCTTAGGATCATTAAAATGAGGGATTGTTTGGTAAAAGATTAGGTAAGAAATGAAAAGTGCAAGGGACGTCGTAAATTCTGTAGTAACTTTTTTCAGAGGAACAAAATTTAAGACTCATCCCAAAGAACTTTCTGATGACCAATTAAATATACCGGTAGCTCAAATAATCAGATAAGCCTTCAATATAGCACAAAACATTGTTAGAAAAGGAGAAAAATGCTGGTTATTTGGATCTTATTTTTTTACTGAACATGTCTTTGGGTATATTTGGCACCTCAAGGGTCAACAATTATTTATGGAAAAGGCACATTTGAAAATTCGTCTTTTCAGATATTATAAC
The DNA here is from genome assembly GCA_945859785.2 of Tridacna gigas. Classification (NCBI taxonomy): domain Eukaryota; kingdom Metazoa; phylum Mollusca; class Bivalvia; order Cardiida; family Cardiidae; genus Tridacna; species Tridacna gigas. The sequence continues at coordinate 39,599,893 of OX244030.2, read as the reverse complement.
CCAAGTAAGCCTGAAATTACACAATGGGTTGTTTTCCTTGTCAGTCATTTTATGTTTTTGGCATAAATTACATCAATTAAGATGGAAAAAACTTACATAAAAAATTTATTTATGACATTATTTATGTGATATGTGATTTTTTATTTTCTTTCCACTCATTATTTACCTTCAAAAACCCATTTCCATACTTGTTCTGATTGCATGTAAGATGAAGACTGTATTCTGTTTTTGTTTAATTACAGAAAAAATAACAATGATAAGGAAAATGAAAATCCAGTGCCAAAGTACAAAAGAGATTTAGTTCACAAACTGAAAATACTGAAACAAGAGTTTACTAGCTTACAGCCACAAGGAGGCCACTGTAGGCTTGAGGTGTCTAGGGAGGAAATTTTTGAGGTAAGATTGACCTGTTTCACCCTTTACAGAACATTCCCATTTTTTAACATCCTTGAGAAAGAGGGCTTTTGAAAACATTTTCAGGAAAGGAGAAAATGCTGGTTACTATCATTTTATCCATTTCCCACAATATTTTCTCCCTGTTAAAAGACAAATCCTTTCAGTGGAATCGTATTACATTTGCTTTCTGCAAATGCTTTGAACTTAGATGAACCTAAAATTTTGTCAGTTATTAAAGAGTAAAGGACCTACCACAGCTATTGCACACAGTGTAGATCCAAGGTCAGACTGCACAGAACATGCAGTTTGATCTTAAATATACATTTTTCCAGTAGTCTCAAAACTGAAGACCCTGAAACAAAGACTTCCAGGCTTACAGTCTCACTTAGGCCACTGTATGCTTGGTGGCGGCAGCACCTTTTGCATTGTCGTTCAAAAACCTTTACATTTTATAATATCTCTGTTATTACTGAAGATATCTACTTTTAACTCAGACAAGCTGTAAAACATTAAACGGGAAATCTATACAACAAAGGGAAGATAACCATTAAGGTATTTTTGACCTATTTATGCCGCTTTTATGACTTAGAATTTTCTCTGAAAATCAAGCAACTGTAGCCAAGTGTCGGCACTTGCATATGGTGCTCCTGTACATCTTGTTTTATTTGAATTTTAGAAGATGAAAGCAAAGAGTGGTAATTTTGAAAGATAAGACTTTGTAGACATTTACCAAGTAGTATTACAAAATTAACTGCCCTTGAATGTTGACCAACATAAGTTATGTTTGAACAACTATTTTCTGTATCAAAGCTTTTGACAAAGTACTACCAGTATATCACTTTCCATAAGAGTTACAGTTTTAGCAGTGTTATGTTCAAACTCCTCCCCCTCCCCCTGCCTGCTGCTTTCACATACAGACTGCAACATACATTCATAGAGAAGGAAACCAAATATTCCGTTACGACTCCTAACCAGGTGACAAAATTTTAGGCTTGTCCAAATTGAAAATAGTTGACTTTGTCGCAGGAAATGTAACTAAAATGATGGAATTTGTCTTTGAAAGAATAGAAAACATTGTGGAAAGGTCGACAGCATTTTCTCCATTTCCCATGATGATTTCAAAAGTTATCTTCCTCAGGGTTGGTAAAACTCGGGATTAAGGAAAGAATAGCATTTGCTTGGACCAAGTAATCACTCCTTTTCCAAGTCTGAAAAGCTGTCTTAGTTTGGTAAAATAACCCCTTTTCCAATAATGTTTTATTGGGCTGTCTCCTATTCTTTTGTAAAATGGCTTCAGGGTAATTTTGATACAAGCCAGACTTATCAGCAGACACAGTTATTTCCAGCTGAATTTCAGTCAGCCATATTTCATGATTAACATGAGCATTCATAACATATTTAAGGACTAGACAAATTGATGGAAAGGAATTTATATTTCTCTAGGCTTAGTGTGGTTCAATTCCTGTCATTCACAAAATTGTTTGCTACATGGAACACATTGCCACAAACCATTTTTTTTTTTGCTCTTTTAATTTTTAGACTAATAGAATTTTAGAAAGTGTGGACACATACTGTAAAATCAAGGCTGAATGACTCTGACAAAAACCAACCAACCAACAAACAGTGTAGCAAATGGAGAAACAGCTCTGGATGAGTTATTAATGTATTTGCCATAAAGATTTCCTGACCACCTGTACATTTTGATGTTATCAATTTTATATACTGGTATATGTATTTATTTGGAGCTTTACACTGTTTTTAATCGTGTTTCAGCTATTTCATAGTGGTCAGTGTGCATCTATCAGGGTGGACTAGATGCTTTGTCTAAAGTGCTTGGCATAACTTTCTATCAGAGCCAATGGCTCCTTTTTCACATAAACAAAGTACAGTATTGAGAGAGGTACAAAAAAGCAGTAACCTAGGGATCAGTTAGGCTGAAGTAAGGATTGAAACAGGTACTTACAGGAATTTCTGTAGTCAGTTTTTACAATTGCAGGAATCTTATAGACAAGTCATGAAAATGCGAGCCAAAGATTTACGGAAACGTCTTATGGTGAAGTTCAAAGGTGAAGAAGGACTAGATTATGGTGGTGTTGCCAGGTACTTACAGTTTGTATTTTGAACTGAACTAGTGAAAGGATAGAAGAGCTTTTGTCGTGGTGTTGTTAACTTCTGTTTCTTAAATTTTACTTCTTTTCATTTCTCATATAATCATGTACCAAACAACCCCGCATTTTAACAGCCTTGAGAAAAAAGACTTGAAAACATTGTGGTTATTAGCATTTTCTCCACTTTAAGTATTGACTTTGCCCCTTCAAAGACAACCCTTTTCATAAGAGCAACATATATGAACTTGTGTAAGCAACAGGTTGCAGGAATTTTTACCTATAACTTATCACTAGAAATTTATTTATTTTACTGTACACTATGATTAAGATGTGGAGAATACTAATCCGCACATTTCTGAGCAAAAATCATGTTTATTATGCTATAAATTCTTTGGAGAAATTTATAGAGAAAAAAAGAAAAAAACATTAAATTGTGCCAGAAGTCCGACCTTATTATTGAGGCGATTCATACTCTTTACCATGCAACAAAATTTTTGACTAAGCAAAATTGAGAGCATCTGCAGAGGACAAAATCAAAATTTGTATAAATATGCCGAAGATCTCTTATTGGGTAGAAAAACATGTGGAAAAAGGAGTTCTTTTTTTCCCACAATGTTTTCTAAAACTATCTCCTTCAGGTTTCTTAACCCCTAGGCTGCTAAGCGTGACTTGCTGACCTTTTGCAGACAGGGTAGATCAAGATCAGACTGCACAGAATGTGCAGTCTGATCTTGGATCTACAATGTCCGATAAGGAGATAGCTTTCCTCCAAAAATATTTTTGAAATTGCAAAATTTGGGTTTTTACTACTTAAAAGTGTTGTTTCTTTTATTTAGCAGGATAAGGGTTAAAACTCAGAGTTGTGTGATAAAGGGTTAAACAAGTCATTGTTTTCTAGTAATTGCTGTCAGTAAGAACAAATATGAATTGAGGTTCAATTCGATCATGAATGGAAGTGAAAACAATGTGGCAATAGGAAAAAATGCTTGTTACAAGCAATTTCTCTTATTACCAAAGTGTTTTCAAAAGTGGTCATCTGCAAGTCAAAATACTTGTTTGAATGTTGTAATCTGTTATAGTTGCATCTCTGATGCATGTGAGAAAAGTAGTCTGTGGCTTGGAAAAAAAAGTTGTGTCAGTAATAGTGTGATAAAGCCAGGAAACATCTGCGTAGGCACACTGGCAGGCATGATATGGCATAAGCCGTTAAAATGGCGTAAAAATCAGACAGAAACAAAATCCATAATAGATATTTAAATATATACATAAAAATTATTTAGGTATTTTCAAAAAAACATGATTTACTGTATTTCATTTATAATTACTGAAGTATTTTAAATAAATATCTGTTTATTCACAGAGAATGGTTCTGTCTACTGTCCCATGAGATGCTAAATCCATATTACGGGCTGTTTCAGTATGCCAGAGATGATATATATACTCTACAGATAAACCCAGACTCTGGGGTCAACCCTGTAAGTGTGTAAGAGAGATACTCTTCTCTTAGAGACAATGTTGGTTGTTCTAGGTGTAAACTGCTCTTGCAGGGGACAGCTTTAGAAAGCTTGTTGTGCAAAAAAAGAAGAATTGCTTACCAAAGGATTAAAGGCAAATGCTGCTTTTTGTATATCTTCCATGTCACTAGAAAAAGATTTTTTTTTTTCTTTTCTTCAAATATTTCTCTTTTGTATTTGTATGTCTGAAATTTGCAAAATCAATTGATCAGTCTGTGGGTCATCATTAATTTGATAATTATTATTATGTTAGCTAAATGACCCCAGTGGCTTTTTTTTTTTTCATTAACTATGATTGCCCTAGATTAGACTGTATGGTAATGACTTGAAGGTGACATTTGTTTCAGTACTATGCGATGCATATATTGCCTATCACCATAACAAAATATAAATGCCTGTTTGCATTAGGTGTTTTCTACTTTCTTTTTACAACTTTATAAGGCTATGTGTGCAGTTCTTGTATTGAATGAATTCTGATAAGTGAAATAGCACACTGCCTACTCATTACCTTCTGTGTTTTCTGCTCACTACTCTTTATCTGTATAAAGTGTGGATAATCAAGATAAATTAAGATTTAAAATTTGGAAACATTAAAACAGAATATGTGGCAAAGAAACAAATTGCTATTTAGAGGCAATATCCCTTTTTGCCACATTGTTTTCAAGAGTGGGCTGCAGCAAGACAAAAAAGTCTGTGAGTAGATGGTTATATTTTGATGTTATAAATGAAGTTAAGTATATTTCTGTCTATACTAGCAAGATAAACAAAAATTTGTTTTAAAATGTCAAGATGGCTGTTTGTTTCTGCCGTTCACTTCAAAGTTTGGCAAAACTTTTCAACTGTTTATGGTAGAGCTATTTCTTTTTCAGGATCATTTGTCTTATTTCCATTTTGTGGGTAGAATAGTTGGTATGGCAGTATTCCATGGACATTATTTAGACGGAGGTTTTACTATGCCACTGTATAAACAGTTACTGTCAAAGCCTGTAACCTTGAGTGACCTTGAAGATGTTGATCCTGACCTTCATAGAAGTCTTAACTGGATGTTGTAAGTGTTTTTACCTTATTATGAGAGACATTCAGAATTATTTGGAGGTCACAGTGGATAGTAAAAGAGGCAGACCTGGTTTTCAAAATGGCTGCCTCCCGCATTGCCAACTGCAGCCAGCATTTTCATATTTTTCCAGAATGTTTTCAAAAGCCTTCTTCTAGGGGGTTATAGAAGTTGGGGTTGTTTGGTAAAGGGTGAAATCTTGGCTCATTATGATTATCCATATTTCACTCCAAAGCTTTGAATTTTTTGTCAACAATTTGGTCCAAAAATTAATGAGTTAAGGAAGTATAACCTGTTCTTAAGGAAAAAAAAAAAAACTCCTTTCTTGCAAGCATGCCTTTTTTTTCTTTTTTTTGTTGGAAAATGAAGTAAATTTAGATTGAATTCTTACACAGAGTTGGGATATTGTTATTATGGAATAAATTTTGCTTTCAGATCCAAGTTTGTGTATTTAATATTTTCTTTTCAAAAATTTGTGTTATTTACTTCTTACAGAGACAACAATATAGAGGGTGTTTTGGATCACACATTTTGTGTAGAAAGCAATTCTTTCGGACAATTTACAGAACATGAACTGAAGCCAGGTGGATCTGAAATAACTGTCACAGAGGACAATAAAAAAGAATATGTCAGGTAAGTGATAAGGTCACATTCTATCTCAATTCAATGTTTCCATTTCATAAACTGTTTCAACTCATTGTCACCATGTCTATGAGTGTGAATTTAAGTAGATCAACATCCTTCATTTCAGTATGATATGGATTTTGTACACTTTTGTGGGCAGAAATTTGCCATAGTATGATTTTAAGGACTAGACCAGACATGGAATTTTCCAACTTCTGTCTCAAATGTGATAACAGGCTTTCTGATTGGCCAAGTTCTTGTGTCATAGCCAATTAAAAGAGTAGTCATTGAGTATAGAATTAGAAGAACATTTAGCGTAGCTGACTTACATGGTCTCAGATAACAGATCAAGCCAGAGCCATCCAGTGGTTGGATTGTCCTCGGGTATGTGATGCATTATGATAGGCTAAGCCATACAGAACATGCTGACTTTCTGAACCTTTTACCAAATAATACCTTGCTTAAATGACCCTGTGGAAGAAGGCTTTTGAAAATATTATGTGTAAAGGAGCAAATGTGGGATACCAGTATTTTCTCCGTTTACCACAATGTTTTCTACCTATTCAGTGATGAGTTCCATCATTTGAGCCTCACTCTCCATCTGCAAATGCATTCAAGTTGGACAAGTCTAAAGTTTTGTTGTCTGGTAAAGGGTTAACTCAGATGTTGTTATTTGTCTTTGAGTCAACTGAAAACATTGTGGAAAAAAGGAGAAAATGCTGGTTACCACAATGTTTCTTTTTCTCACAGTGTTTTCAACAGGCTTTTTCCTCAGGGGTCTTTAAAATGTTGGATTGTGTGTTAAAGCGTTATATCATTTTACTTTCAGTATGTATGTTCAGTGGCGTTTCATGAGAGGTATAGAGGCCCAGTTTCTTGCCCTTCAGAAGGGATTTAATGAAATCATTCCACAGCATTTATTGCGTCCATTTGATGAAAGAGAACTTGAGGTAAAAATTAAGTAATGATTTGCATTGTAAACTGGTCCTAGCATCATGCTGACAAACTTTTATATATCATGACATTGGATATAGAAATTACTAGTAATGGGAACACATTGCCTCATAGTTCACTTGTGTAGTAAATAGTATTTTCCATGTCTTGTGCTGTGAACTCTGCTGGGATGTGTAATTCTTGTACCAAACTGTTACCAAATAGCTCCTGGGCAAGTGGATTTCAGATTTTACTTGTTGAAGGGAAGGTTTCATTGGAATAATTAGAACTGAAAAGAACTTGTTTTTTTCCTCATGTTTTTTTTTCGAAGCTCTTGGAGATAAATTATATTCTTTCTTTCTAGTGTTTTATATTAGAATTTCATACCGTAATTTGGTTGGCAAAATGTAAGGTAATAAACCTGCATGACTGGGCAAGTATTTCGATGTCTGGACAATCTGAAGCCTTGCATAACCCGTAATCAAATGATCCTGTGTTTTAATCACTCCAAGGAAGAAAGCTTTTGAAATCATTGTGGGAAAATAAAAAAATGCTGATCACCACGAACATTTTCTCCTTTTCCCACAATGTTTTCTACTCTTTCAGACACGAATCCCCATCACTTGAAGCACATTTGATTTGTCGCTTGCTAATGCCTTTAGTAGGGGCCAGTCTAGAAAATTGTGCTTCAGTAATGAGTTAAAGAAGTGAAAGAATTGACTACTTTGATTTTGAGTTATTGAAATGTATTTTCATCATGAACAACAAAATTCAACATATTTCATGGGTAGCTTTTTCCCCCCTCATGAAGTACCAGTTTTGGTTTTCACCTAGTAAAACTATATCTCAATCTATGATACATCAAAACAACAAAAATAAAACGCTTAAAATGTTTATTCTGTTTCAATGTACACAGTTGATGATTGGAGGTCTAGGTAAAATCGACCTAGATGATTGGAAGTTACACACAAGATTAAAACACTGTACCCCAGACAGTCATATTGTCAAGTGGTTCTGGCAGGCAGTTGATGGTTATGACAATGAAATGCGGGCCAGATTATTGCAGTTTGTTACGGGAAGTTCTCGGGTTCCACTACAAGGTTTTAAAGCTTTACAAGGTAATCTGGACAAATACAACATTTTTATCTGTTCAGTTGAAAGCTTTGGAAAATATTTTGGGAAAAGGAGAAGTTGCTTGAAACTGGAAATAGCTTGTTTTTCCCATCATGTTTTTCATTCTGTGCAGTCAGATCTTGATTATATCTATTTATGAATTTAAGCGTGATTTTAGGAGCTCAAGGGATCATATCGTGCTATTAAACCTTTACCACATGATTCCGATTTATAACGACCTTGAGATATACACCTCACATAAGTGAGAGCTTATTGTTAGGGATGGTGGAAAAATGATATAATTCACTTACTTTTTTATATACAACTTCATTATTTGTGTTTCAAACCGTGAATAAATGTGTGAAAACAGAGTGCGGCCAAAAGACGAACAAAGTGTGAGAATGGAGTTCACACATTTAAGTACTGAGACAGTAACATTTCTACATTTTTGACCTTGAAAAGAATACTAATCCATAGATATATGTACCCCATGGATCAAAGTTAGACCACACAAATCATGCAGCCTTATCTTAGATATTTCTTTGGAAACAAGCGTGAAATTAAAGGATGACATTCATGATCACAGTACCTGGTTTTTCTCTGAAGAAGATAAAACAACTGTTCATGTATCATACTCCCACAAAAAAGAATACTTTTGAGGTTAAACAGGAGTCAGCCTGTCAGTAGGCCCATCTTTGACCTCACTCATTGGTAAATTGTATCGCAAAGATTTGCTTCCATTTTATTGAAACTTTGAACAACTGTTAAACGGAATCTGTAGATGTGTAACACACAACTTTCACATGTTTGTGCTGAAGTGTTGAAGAATGATCTCTCCTTGAATCCAGACTCCTTGACTCTTAGGAAAAAGGCTTTTGAAAACATTGCAGGAACTGGAGTAAATGTTGGTAACCAGAATTTCCTCCTGTATCTGCAATGTTTATATTCATCTTTCATCATTTGAGCAGTATTTAATTTGATGTCTGCAAAATTTAATGTTTTTAAGATGGACAAGTCTAAAATTTTGTTTTCTGGTAGACTGAAAACTCTTGGTAATGGTATTATATCACCTTCAGTGACAGTTCTAGTTTAGCACTGAAGGTTTGAAAAAAGAGTGACACAAAAACTATAGGTATAGTTTATCACAGGTTCAACTGGTGCTGCGGGACCAAGACTGTTCACCATACATCAAGTTGATACAAATACAGACAATCTACCCAAGGCTCATACATGGTACACAATTACTTGACACTTGTCTCTCACTCTTTCTGTTCCTTGTTACTGCTTTCTCTCTGTTGCAGACTTTATAGTTAACCCAATGTTGCTTCGTCTGTCGGTCAGTCGGTCGGTCTGTCAGTCGGTCTGTCTGTCTGTCTCTCTCTGTCTCTCTCTAATATCATTTATTGTAATCTTGAATAAGTATAACACTTTATCTTGCATTCTTACTGGCCTGAAGATAAAGGAAAGTAAACCCTTTCTGTCATAAGGACCGGAAAATCTGCATGCAGTGTAATCACTTAAAATGAAGGTGGTAAAAGTAAGATACACCTTTGTGAGAATTTCAATGATTTATTCATGGACTGTTTATTTTAAAAAGAATTACAGCTCAAGAAGTTGTGAATGACCTAATACTTTATCAAAATGTTTTATGTCATGACAACAAATTTTTCTCTCATACTCCGAGAAAACAAGGCAAATTTCTACATTCTTTTTTATTTTCTACTTTACAGTTTTAACAGAATAGACATCCCACCATATGAAAGTTTTGAAAAAATGCATTCAAAGTTGACTTGTGCTGTGGAGGAGACATGTGGTTTTGCCGTAGAATGAACAAAAGGGGATAATTATGGCTAAGTCAAAATGACAAAGATAGATATGCAATCTGCAATAGCAACATGACAGATGTTATCATTATATAAACAGTAGTTTATGTGTCAAAGTAGTCTTTCTTTTAATAAACAATGCTCATTCAATGCCAGATATGCAAACTTTATGCATGCTAAAAAGGTGTGGGTTGTAGAATACCTTCAAAGATAAAGTGGTTGTGAAACTAACTCTTAACCAAACAATCTGTGGTTTTCAGACCCTTAAGAGTAATTGTTTTTGAAAACATTGTGGAAAAGGGAGAAAATGCTGATGACCAGTATTTTCCCCTTTTCCCTCAATGTTTTCTACCTTTGACAGAAATAATCTTTTGAAGTACATTGATTTTGTAGTCTGCAAATGCTTTCTGTTTGTTCAAGTCTAAAATATTTTTGTTTGATAAAGAGTAGAATCACTAACAGAACATGGGGGACTAACTTCTTGTGTATCTGTGTAGCAAATGACAAACTTTTCAACTTGTCTATATTGAAAGCATTTTCAGATGACAAATAAAATGTTATTCAGATGATAAGTATGTTTTTAAAAAGGTAGGAAACATCATGGAAAAAGAAAAAAACAGAAATTGCTGGTTGTATAAACATTTGAGTTATTGATAACCACTTACCACATAATCCCTACTTTCAATGACCCTGGGAGAGAAGGCATTTGAAAACATTTTGAGAAGAGGAGAAAATGCCAGTAACCAGTATTTGTTCTACTTTTCCCATAATGTTTTTACCCTTTCAAAGAAAAAAATCATTATTTGAGTAACATTTGATTAGTTGTCTGCAAATGCTTTGAATTTTGATGAATCTTAGATTTTATCCTTTTGGTAAAAAGTTAACCCTTTACCACACAATCCCAGGTTTTAACAACCCTTAGGAAGCAAGGTTTTATGCTTTTCCCACAATGTTTTCTACCCTTCCATGAACAAATTAAAAGTTTGGTGTCACATTTATTTTGTTTTCTGAAAATGCTTTGAATATGGACTAAGTCAAAATTTGTTGTTTGGTAAAGAGTAAAAGAATGTATGAATATGGAAATGGCCCTCGAAGGACACGACAAAGTTCTAACATAGAGACTAATGAAAGAACAGGAACAAGTCAATGTAGACTGCTGACCATAGATAAAACACCTGCTGGAAACAAAGATGAGTATTTTACCTCATCTAATCATGTTTACCAAATTATTTTTCCTTGAGAAGTATTTTAATCTTGTTCCTTCTTAATAATTTACGTCATAATCCCGACTTTTAACAACCTTGAGAAAAAAAGCTTTTGAAAACCTTCTGGGAAAAGGAGAAAATGCTGGTAGCCAGCCTTTCCTCCTTTTCACACAATATTTTCTAGCTTTTCAAAGAAAAATTTCCTTATTTGTGCAACATTTAGTGTGTCCTCTGCAAATTTGGACTGGTCTAAGATTTTGTTGTTTGGAAAGGAGCTAGATAGATTTGAAGGCAGATGACTAGCAGAACTACCTTTTGAAGTGTGGTTAGTGTGAAAACATGGCAAATGACGATTTTGCTCCTTAAAGGTAATTTCTGTATTACCACAATGTCTTTACAAGTGGTCTGCTGTTACACAGACAAAAAAGTTGACTTGCAGTAGGTAATGTGTTGATTTTCTTCTCACGTTTCTTTTATATCAGCTTTTGCAATTAACAATGGTTAACTTGTAAGTGGAAGAACTTTGTTTGTTGAACAAGGACTCTGTTTGTTATTTTTTCAACAGTTGTCTGCTAAAAAGGCCTCAAATTGATTCTACATACAAGTACATATTTAAAACAGAGAGCAATTTCTTTGAACTTGGAAATCTCTTCTTTTTTTATGCACTTTCCTGTTAATATATATTGTCTTATGCAAGACAAGATAGATTTGATCAATAATGCTCATACAAGATCCTTTAAAATTAAAAAGAGTATTTTTTCTTTATGGGAAATATCTTTTGTTGCCTTGCTGTTTACTGGCTTTTGTCACCTTTCACATAGAGGAATACAAAAGATTGTATCATAATGGACCAGCGTAACGGCACAGCTAAGTAACTCTTTACCAAACAACAAAATTTTGGGCTCAATTAAAAGCATTAGCAGACAACAAAATGAATGTAGATCTAAGGATGGTGGCTATCTTTGACAAGGTAGAAAATGTTGTGGGAAAAGGAGAAAAGGCTGGTTACCAGCATTTTATCTTCTTTTTACACAATTTTTTCAAAAGCCTTTTTCTTCAGGGTTGTTAAAACTCGGGGATGTATAGTAAAGGGTTAAAGCATTAGACTTGTAATCCAGTCGTTCTGGGTTGGCAGCTTTGCTGGTAGGAGTATGTCCTTTGGCAAGACACTACAGAGTCCGCGTAGTACAGATGAAACTTAGTAGCAAATAAATGTCATTGCCGTATATTATTGAATTATTGTTCAAAGGGAGGTATAACAACATTAACAAAAACCGGACTGTATGAATTTGTGCTTCAAGGGCTGTGATTTTTCCTATTTTCAGAGGATTTCCTCCTTTTGAAGCCAAAACTGAAAAATCAAAATCCGCTCATTAGAATCCACTCAGAAATTAATTGTTTACTGAAGTATGTGAAGGGGGGGTGTCATGGCATTTTCCTCCCTGATTTCATCAATTGCATCCCTGGCCACAGTCCATAAACCTGGTTTACTAGAATGTTGTACATTTTTGGCAAAGTTTTTTGTAGGGGAATTTACCACATCCATCCATCATTGCATAAAATGACTCTAAATACATATGTCTTTATTTCATATATTTCTGCCCAGTTGTGGCCCAAATGACCCAACTTGTCCTTGATAGGGTAGAAAACATTGTGGGAAAAGGAGAAAATGCTGGTAACCAGCATTTCCTGCTTTGTCCACGATATTTTGAAATGCATTCATCAGGGTCGTTAATTGTCAGGATTGTGGGGTAAATGGTTAATAGGAGACTCATTGGTATTTTGTTTACATGTACATGTATTTACATAGGATTTCAATTCTAAACTACTGAAAGACTTAAGCTTAACTCTTTTAACCCTTTACCAAACAATCCAGAATTTTAACAACTCCAAGGCAAAGGGCTCTTGAAAACATTGTTTGAAAAGGAGAGAATACTGGAAACCAGCACCCTTTTTCCAGATTGTTGTCTTTCTGTTTAGAGATGAATCCTGTCATTTGAACAACATGCAATGTATAGACTGCAAATGCTGTTGAATTGGACAGGTCTAGAAATTTTTTTGTATGGTAGAGAGTTAAGCAGAGGACAAAATCAACATATTATCTGTATTGGAAGCATTTGCAGACAATAAATGTGGCTTTAATGTTGGGGTCTGTCTTTGATATAATGAAAGATATTTTGGGACATGGTTGAGAACCCTGTATGTTAGTTGTACATGTTTATGTTTCTGTAGACTTTGAATTATGGACAATGCAGATCAAACCTACATTGATCAGAACATAAAACCTGATCTTGGATCTGAACTGTTTGATATGTTCAACAACAAAAGCCTTGAAATTAATTATTCTACATACAGCAGGATGGCAAGTGGAGAAATGAGTATGAGTTATTTCCCCATATGATACAATATTTTCAAAGGTTGCCCAATGGAAATGCAATTTATGTTTTAAATGGATATTTTTACCATTCTTTTATTCTTAATTGTTATATTTGTCTTCAAATTTAAAAGACATTTATCTTATTGTGCTAGTATTTTCATTCTTTTTGAAGTTTCAACCCTAAAGTTGCCTACCATAACTTTGTTGCTTTTGGGGTCAGTGAAGATGAAGATCCGACTGCAGCCAGTTCTGGGATCTCCACTATCCAGTATTTTGCGAGTCGGATCAGAATAGCACTGATATATTTATTACAATAAATTTTTCACTTGCTAAAAATATCCATTGCATTGAATAGACTCTCTATTGGTGAATTTGTGCTTTAACCCTTTATCAGACAATCCCAAGGTATAACAACCCAGAGGTAAAAGGCTTTTGAAAGCATGGGGGTGGGGGGGAAGGAGAAAATGCTGGTAACCAGCATTTTCTGCTTTTTCCACAATGTTATCTACCCTTTAAAAGACAAATCCAATTGTATTAGCCAAATTGAATTTGTTGTTAGCAAAAGCTTTGAAGTTGGACAAGTCTTAAAAGTGTATAATTTAGTAAAGAGTGAATATCAGTACATGTACTTCATTTAGGCATTTCAATGAGGTCTCCTATTAATTTCAATTTTTTATATGGCCTTCATACTTACCAGTTTAACCCTTTACCAGATGACAAAATTTTAGCCTTGTCCAAATTGAAAGCATTTGTGGACGACATTTTTAATGGGGCTCAAATGGTGCAATTTTTCTAAGATGGGGTAGAAAACATAGGTGGAAAAGGAGAAAATCTCTTTGTCCCACAGTGTTTTTAAAAGGCTTCTTTCTCAGGGTCGTTAAAAGGCGGCACTGTGCAGTAAAGGGTTAACTACAGGGCAGTTTTTGATGTATATACACAACCACATAATGTATTAACTAATTTTGTGATAACACATTTCTTGTAAATAACATCTGTACATATGTAATACCATGTTGTATTGTATCAAGAACTGTGTAAATTTGGCCAGCATTATTTTAATTCTTTTACTAATTCTGCAGCCATTTACCAAATAATCATGAATTTTGATGACCCAGAGAAAGACGGCTTTTGAAAACATTTTGGGAAAAGGAGAAAATGCTGGTAACCAGCATTATCTCCTTTTACCATAATGTTTTGTATCCTTACCTTGACAAAACTATGATTTGAGCCACATTTAAGATGTCCTTTACAAATGCTTTGAATATGGATAAGTCCAAAATGTAGTTCTGTAGGGTTAATACTGAAAAATTGTAGGGCAGAAATGAGAACTTTTGTTGACGGTGTAGAGCAGGGTCAGATCACATTATATGCAGTCTGATCTTGGATTTTCTACTCTGTGGGATATTTAGAGAGATTTTCTGGCCAACACAGACTTGACTTGTTTCTGGGCTGTAAAATTGATGAGTAACAATTTTGTTTTGAAGAGTTCTTGCATCAAAAGTGCATGAATCCTGTATCCAAATATCAGCTCTTGAGATGGAAACCAGTCTGTCATTTTAATTCAGTACCAAACAACAATATTTTGGACTGGAGCAAATTGAAAGCACTTGCAGATGAAAAATCAAATGTAGCTCAGATAATGATTCTGTCTGTGATAGGGTAGAAAACATTGTGGGAAAAGGAGAAAATGCTGGTTACCAGCCTTCCCTATCAGGGTTGTTAAAACTCTGGATGAATTAAAAAGTGCTTTTAAGATTTGATATTTGGATGATGCCATACTGCATTTAACTTTTCATGATTTGTGCATGAAAGCATTTACATGCGTCTTTTTTAAATTTTCATTTAGTGCAGCCATCATTTGTTTCATGAAACATATGAAGAGAGTTCCGTATGCTTAGTAGAATTTCAACACTTTAGGGAAGTGAAGATCAAGATCAAATGGCATAGGATATGCTATCTGATCTTGAATCTGCTCTTTAGAATTTTTCCACGATTTAAAAAAAAAATGTCCATTTATCTGCAGAAGCAGATTTACTGCAGACTGCTGAAAATACGCAAAATCAACGAAACCATGATACCTGTGACAATATTTTGGGGAAAGAAGTTTGTTGATAATATGCAGTTGTGTTGTCCACAGATAATATGGTATTTATTCTATATAAACAACAAAACTTTGGACTGGACCACATTGAAAGCATTTGCAGACAACAATTAAAAGAAGCACAGTGATATCTGTCTTTGATAAGTAGAAAACATTGTGGGACAAGGAGAAAATGCTGGTTACCAGCATTTTCTCCTTTTCCCACCATGTTTTCAAAAGCCTTCTCTTTCAGGTCGTTCAAACTTTGGATTGGGTCATGAAGAGTTAAGCAATTCAATGCTGCTTTAAAAAGTGTTTTTAAAAAGTAAATTGAACAGTTTTAATTTTCCCTAGAGGATAAAATGTTGAAATCATTTTGTAATAAATAACTAGCGATTCCTGTTTACAAAGTTGTAAGCCATATTTGTTTGTATACCTGTATTGTACAAAGATCTCAATTCCAGTTAAATGTATTCAACTATTTGAACATCAGATACTTGAAATGGTCTTATTTAGTTGTATATAAAGAATCAGATGTTGCTTAATACTGGTATCTCCCAAAATATTAGACAGTACAGATCCAGGATTAGATGGCATGTTTTGTGCACTGTCCATAAAACCAACAAAAGTTCAGTTAGAAATGTTCTGTCATACTGTTAGAAACCAGTCCTATCACTATTGTATCAGTGTGCAAGTGTTTTGTGGGAATTGTGTGAAAAGTAAATGGGTCCTTCATGGCTCAGTGGTAAAGTGTAGGACTCTTGACCTGGAGGTCCCTGGTTCAAGCCTCACTAGATCCACTGGGTTTTTTGTGGGAGTGTCCCTGGGCTCCTTCAGAGCACTAGCCTGGTACTAGTTAAAACCATGAAATACATGAATATGTGAGCTGTCACTCTGATATGACTGAAATAATGTTAAAAGCAGCATAAAACACAATTCACTCGAAAAGTAAGATGTGGAAGTGTTTTATGTGAATGTTTTGAATGGTAAACAAATAACAAAGTAAACTATTGATTCAACCCTTGGAGGGCTGAATATCTCAATGGGCATTTCATCCAAGAAACAAGACCCTAGTCAGAGCAATTTCAAGGTTGCCCTTGTCCAGAATATCTTAGGAAAACAAACCATGTAGATCAAAGATCTGACTGCTCATTTTGTAGTTATATCTTGATCTGCACTGGCTATAAAGGCATCTAAAGTTGTAAAGCTTCTTTAACCCTTTACCGCACAATCCCCACTTTTAATGACCCTGAGAAAAAAAAAGCTTTTGAAAACAGTGTGGGAAAAGGAGAAAATGCTGGTAACCAGCATTTTCTCCTTTTCCCACAATGTTTTCTTCTCTATGAAAGACAAATTTCATGTTTTGACTTGCATTAAATTTGTTGTCTGCAAATGCTCTCAATTTGGGCAACTTCACAATTTTGTTGTTTGTAAAGAGTTAAGGGTTAATCTTTGGAGAGTAAAATAAAGAATCCAGACATTTTTCACCTGTTAAAAAAACTCAGTGTAGTATTTTCAACAGTGTATTTAGACTGATAATCCTAGGATAAAAGTATCCATCAATAGATCAAACTGCACATTTTCTGCAATAGGATCTTTGTCTACACTGCAAAAGCAATTTAGTATGTGCTTTGCTCTCCAAGGGTTAAAAGAAAAAATACATGAAAATATGTATGCAAGTGAGGGATGGATGATTACTCAATGGATGGTGTGTAGATTTTGTCATTTTTACAGTCATGTAATTTTAACAACCTGTATGTAAGTCATTGATACTGTAGCTGAGGAAACCATGGTAAATAACACACAGTGCAGATCCAACATAAGAATGCACTCCTTTTGCAGTCAGATCTTAATCTACATGTTCTATAGATCAACAAATGCTACCTGGTTGTCTCCTAGAATGCAAAAACCTGCTAGAGTTGTTTCAAAAACAAAGTGTGTGGATGTTGTAAAGCAAGATCCGACAATACGCTATAGTTGTATTTGCTGTTCAATACTTTGTACAATATTTTGGCTTCAGGACCCTTGATTTCATGGGCCATGTAAATTGGGCATTCGGTATTCAATTCTAATTTTAGTTCAATGACTAGCCATTTGGATTAGCTGAGATAAAACATGATAGTCAATTAAATGGTGTGGTTTGGTATTCAATTAACTCTGTACTAAACAAAATTTTGGACTGGATCAAATTGAAAGCATTTGCAGATGACAAATTGAATGTTGTTAAATTGATAATTTTCTGTCACTGATACGGTAGAAAACATTGAGGGAAAAGGAGAAAATGCTGGTTATTGGCATTTCCCTATTTCCCTCTGTTTTCAAAAGCCTTCTCTTTCAAGGTCATTAAAAGTTGGGAGTGTATGGTAAAGGGTTAATAGGGAATATGCCCATATATTTTGACTTAATTGAAAATATCCAATTTCATTTATTTGGTACTCTAAGGAATTTTACCCCTTATAGAGCCATACAGCTTAAGATGCCATTATGACCAGTGTAGATCAAGACCAGACAGTACAAATCATGCAGTCTGATCTTTGATCTACACTATCCATATTGCTGAAATACCGTATTCTGCACAGGAGAAACCTGGAAATTGCATTAATTTTGGTCTTTTTTGCATAAATGTCTGTTGGGTTTATTTCACCCTACCAGGTTTAATTGAAGGTTGTTGGGTTCTGCTGAGTTTTAAGATTTGTAATAAAATAAAAAACATATTTTTTTGATATACATGTATTTTACTTCATCTTATTTTGAAAAATCCATGTCTGTATCAATGATTTACAGACTCCATTTTATTTTCTCAAAACATTTATGATGAATGTATACAAAAATAAAATATTTCATATATGTGCTTCCTGCCTTGTTTTCGTTAATTCTTTTACAAGGTACCAAATTTTTTTTTCTAAAAATGAATGCATTTGCAGGCGACTAAAGAAAAACAACTGAGGCTCAAATGATGGGGTTGTCTTTGAAAGGATATCTGAGAAAACGATAAATATTGGTTATCTTTTCCCTGATTCTTTTAGAAGGGCTGCTTCCTAAGAGTAGGTAATCTTTACCAGACAACAAAATTTTACACTTGTCTAAAATGAAAACAGTTGCACGTGACAAGTCTATTGACAAAGAAATTTGTGTTTGAAAAGGTAGACAACATTGTGGGTTATCATACTGGTTACCAGCGTTACCAGCATTTTCTCCGTTTCCCACAATGTTTTCAATAGTTTTTGATTTCCACAGGGTCGTTAAAGACTTTGAAAATATCCATGTAGGATAGGGATAATCTATATGGACTAGGGTTTAATACAACACAGTTGAAAATATCGGGAAAAAGGAGTAACAATTCATTATTGGTATTTTTGCCTTTTTCACATTTTTTTCCCCCCAGCATTTCTCTTTTTCCCACTATGTTTTCAAAAGCCTTCTTCAGGACTGTTCAAACTCCGTATTGTGTGGTAAAGTGTATGGAGCACTTGCGTTCAAGGGCGTAGCACCAAATTAGGCATGTGCGTATAAAAAAATTCCGCAACCAAAGTTGCAGATCACAGTTACATTTGAGTCATGCTCTGTGAAAAGGTGGCTTAACACACCTGGACAAAGTATCGTTCAAGGTCAGCCTGTGCAGGCTTTTGCTATCAGTCAATTTTCAGCATGTCAAAGGACCAGTCTACCTCATGATTCAGTTGGGTTTTAGACAAAAATAGACTTTATGGATCCATAATTATTTGATGACTTGCTTGGTATCATGGATCACAGAGATGCATTAAGCCCCCAATTACATGTACTACAGTGTGGCTCAATTATACATTTATTGATTTTTTATCTAGATCTACTCGCCTTTTCAAACTAAATAGATGGGTTAAATTGATGCACTGATGACTATAGAATTCCTCTATGCTTTACAATAAATGGTGATGACTCATGCTGTCAAGCAAACATCATCATACTGTGCATATAAATATTTTTATCCTGGCTATGCTTATGTACGGTGTAGTTAGATATTACATAAAGCTTTAACTCTTTACCAAACGACAAAATTTTAGACCAGTCCAACTTGAAAGCATTTGCAGACGACATTGAATATTACTCAAAAATTTAAATTTGTTTCAAAAAGGGTAGAAAACATTTCGGGAAAAGGAGAAAATGCTGGTTACCAGCCTTTTCTCCTTTTCCCATAATGTTTTCAAAAGCTTTCTTTCTCAGGGTTGTTAACAGTCAGGATTGTGTGGTAAACAGTAACAAGAGGGCCATGATGGCCCTGGAGTCGCTCACCCGAGCCTTTTGACCAAGCACAACCAATTTCCAACGTCTTGTGAGATATATGTATTACCAAACAATAAAATTTTAAACTCATCAGTCTGAACTTTCTGCATAAAACAAATAATATGTGGATCAAGCTGTGGGATTGGTCTCTCAAAGGGGTAGAAAACATTGTGAAAAAAGGAAAAAATGCTTGATACCAGCATTTTCTCATTTTCAAACAATGTTTTCAAAAGGCCTCTTTCTGAGAGTCATTCGTACACTAGGTTTTTCTAAGATTTGACCTAGTGACCTAGTTTTTAAGCCAACATGACACATTTTCAAACTGGTCCAAGATATCATCAGGACAAACATTCTGACCAAATTTCAAGAGTATTGGACTGAAAATCTGGCCTCTACAGCATACACAAGGTTTTTCTAAGATCTGACCTAGTGACCTAGATTTTGACCCAACATGACCCATTTTCAAACTCATCCAAGATATTACCAAGGCAAACATTCTGAGCAACTTTAAAACAGTATTCAACAAAAAATGTGGCCACAACAGTGTACACATGGTTTTTCTAAGACTTGACCAGGTGACCTAGTTTTTAACCCGACATGACCTATTTTCAAATTCTACTGAGATATCATCGAGACAAGCATTCTGACCAACTTTCAAGAGTATTAGACAGAAAATGTGGCTTCTGGAGCTTACACAAGGTTTTTCTAAGATTTGACCTAGTGACCTAGTTTTTTTCACTCGACATGACCCATTTTCAAACTAGTCAGAGATATTATCAAATCAAACATTCTGACCAACTTTCAAGAGTACTGGACAGAAAATATGGCCTCGAGAGCTTACACAACGTTTTTCTTAGATTTGACCTGGTGACCTAGTTTTTGACCTAACATGGCACATTTTCGTTCTATTTCAAGATATAATCAAGACAAACATTCTGACCATTTTTCAAGAGTATTGGACTGAAAATGTGGCCTCTATAGTGTACAAAAGGTTTTTCTAAGATTTGACCTATTGACCTAGTGTTTGACCCAACATGACCCAATTTCAAACTTGTCCGAGATTTTATCAAGACAAACATTCTGACAAAGTTTCAGAAGTATCTGACTGAAAATATGGCATCCAGAGCGCACATAAGATTTTTCTAAGATTTGACCTAGTGACCTAGTTTTTGACCCCACATGACCCAATTTCGAACTCATCCGAGACTTTATCAAGACAAACATTGTGACCAAGTTTCACAAGTATCTGACTGATTATGTGGCCTCTAGAGTGCACACAAGGTTTTTCTAAGATGTGACCTAGTGACCTTGTTTTTGACCCCACATTACCCAATTTCCAACTCGTCTGAGATTTTATCGAGACAAACATTCTGACCAAATTTCACAAGTATCTGACTGAAAATGTGGCCTCTAGAGCGCATACAAGGTTTTTCTAAGATTTGACCTGGCGACCTAGTTTTTGACCCCACATGACCCAATTTCAAACTTGTCCGAGATTTTATCAAGACAAACATTCTGAACAAGTTTCATGAGGATAGGACTGAAAATGTGGCCTCTAGAGCGTACACAAGGTTTTTCTAAGATTTGACCTAGTGACTTAGTTTTTGACCCCACATGACCCAATTTCCAACTCGTCCGAGATTTTATCAAAACAAACATTCTGACCAAATTTCACAAGTATCTGACTGAAAATGTGGCCTCTAGAGCATACACAAGGTTTTTCTAAGATTTGACCTAGTGACCTAGTTTTTGACCCCACATAACCCAATTTTGAACTCGTCTGAGATTTCATCAAGACAAACATTCTGACCAAATTTCACAAGTATCTGACTGAAAACGTGGCCTCTAGAGCATACACAAGGTTTTTCTAAGATTTGACCTAGTGACTTAGTTTTTGACCCCACATGACCCAATTTTGAACTCGTCCGAGATTTCATCAAGACAAACATTCTGACCAAGTTTCATGAGGATCGGACTGAAAATGTGGCCTCTAGAACGTACACAAGGTTTTTCTAAGATTTGACCTAGTGACCTAGTTTTTGACCCCACATGACCCAATTTTGAACTCGTACGAGATTTTATCAAGACAAACATTCTGACCAAATTTCACAAGTATCTGACTGAAAATGTGGCCTCTAGAGCGTACACAAGGTTTTTCTAAGATTTGACCTAGTGACCTAGTTTTTGACCCCACATGACCCAATTTTGAACTCGTACGAGATTTTATCAAGACAAACATTCTGACCAAGTTTCATGAGGATTGGACTGAAAATGTGGCCTCTAGAGCGCACACAAGGTAAAAAGTTGATGACTGACAACGCACACCACACGACGGACGATGTACACAGCACGATCACAATAGCTCACCATGAGCACTTTGTGCTCAGGTGAGCTAAAAAACCAAGCATCTACAAGTATCACTTTTTCTATACTTTCATGCTGGGCACAAGAAAGCCTGTGTCGGGTCTATTCATGGAATAAGCAGTTTTCAGACAAGAACAAGTTGTGATGACCCTCAAAACTGTAGGAGAAAAGTAGAATGAACAAGATAACCATTCTAAGATATTTGGCTTCTCCACTAACAAAGAAAAGCATAACTTTCAGCTTCTGAAAGATTCTTGAACCTCAAAACAAAATGCATCTTTTGTTTTACTTTATTTAGAAACAGGCCTTCACCATTTTCAGGTTCAAAAAGACTGAACCAAATTCATTTCAAATTAATTTCAATGTAGAAAAAAAAAATTGACAACCAATCACGATAATACCTGTAAATGCATTACACTGGGAAATGATTCAGTGATGACTACCTTTATCACAATGATGTCATACCAACAGGCAAATACATGAAAGTGTGCATGTCACTTGTGATACTTTAGCCCTTTACTACACAGTATGTGTTTTAGCAACCCTGAAGAAAAAGACCTTTGAAAACATTGTGGAAAAGGGAGAAAATGCTGGTAACCAGCATTTTCTCCTTCTCCCACAGTGTGTTCTACTCATCCAAAAACAATTTTTAATTTTTCAATCACATTTTTTTTGTCTTCGGCAAATACTTTCAATCTGGACGAACTTGTCTAGTATTTTGTTGTCTGGTAAAAAAATAAGGATGCACTAATTCAAATCATGATGAAAGTCATTTGCCTGAGCCACCAATACAACCAGCCGATATAGCTCAGTAGGTAGAGCGTAGGACTTGTGAACACAATGTCCTACAGATTGTGGGTTCGTATCCCCGGCTGGCCAACTAAAAAATTACTAACAGTCTTTCGGATGAGACATTAAACCGAGGTCCCGTGTGACGGTGCTATACGCCGAGCACGTTAAAGAACCAGGCGAAGCTCTCAGTAGTTTCGACCTGTATCCTTGCACTATCCCCCGTAACAACTAACCGTCTTCTGGGGGCGTCGCTCAGATGGGCAACCGGTAGCGACGATAAATAAACGGAAATAACCAACCAACCAGCCACCAATACTTTTGCTGAAAGTTTTGTTTGCAGTTTTCAGGTTCTTTTACTTCAAGATATCACTTCTCTACTCATCTGTTCTTACTTGTTCTGTTCAGGAGGTTTGTTTGTCTCTTTATTAGCAGGAGTCTCACTTGCTTCATTCTTTATTTCTTTCTGACTTTCATTTGTTTCTTGTTTAGGAGATTTGCTTGTATCTTTGTCTGAACAGCTTACTGTTATATTATCTTTCACTGAAACATGACTGCCTTCTATGGGACATCCTAAATTGTCTATTAGCCTAGTAGTTTCAACTTCATCTACACTTTTCAAGTCTTGTATAATTCCACTGCCTTCTGAATCTTGTTGGTTACAGTTACTGTTACTTACTGTTTCACCATGTTCTAATTCAGTATCTATTTCTGTTGTTTCAGTTTCAACATTTTCAGCTGCCCTTGTAGTTTCTACTTCATCAACACTTTTCAAGTCCCTTAACATTTCACTTTCTTCTGAATTTTTTATGTCATAGTTACTGTCATCTGCTGTTTTACTTTGTCCTGATTCAGTCTCTGCTTCTGGTTTTTCCGTCTCAATATTTTCTGATTCAGTATCGGGTTTTTTATCAATGGACATCACTTCATTCTCTTGGCCTTTACCTGAGCCTTTCTCAGTTGATCTGATAATTTCATGAAGATTATACTTCTTGTACTTGAAATAATCTTTAACCACACTCAAACAGCAGATATTTCTGATCACTTCCACAATAATCACTAGATCTGGTTCATCATGACAGAGTGTATGAAGAGGATTCATTTCTTGTACTACTCTACTTAAGGAGGGCAAAACTGCAGTACGAGATATAGAGTTGTTGTTCCTTATCTTGCATACAGTTGTGAACTTCAGACCATTACCAAAAGCAGTTTCAAACTCTGGTTTAAATAAGGATTTTGCAGTTTCTATTATTTGATTTATATTTGCTTTGCAAGTTACAGCTACAGGTAACATTCTTAAGGCATATCTTGCTTTTTGTACTTGTGAGTCAAAAATATCTGTAATTATTGTGTGAGCCAGTTCACAAGGATTTTCAAGGAGAGTTCTGATAAACACCAGGTTCTTTGTCTTTGTATCAGTGTTTTGGAACCTACGACATTCTTTTTTGGTATCTTTCATTTCTGCTGCTTCTTTCATCATTGCCTTCTCCATGTCATCCTCATCAGAGTCATGCTCACTACTGTCAGACTGGACAGCTTTCTGAATCATAGTATACATTTATTGTTATACATCAACTTTTTTCTAATAAGAGATTTTTTTAATTGGCAGATTTTTCACTCTTTACTTCTTGGCAAAATTTTACACATATCCAAGTTGAAAACATTTGCTGATGACAAATTAGATGTGCCAATTAGAGCTGGCTGAAATAAAAAGGTTTGTCTCTTAGGAGGGTAAAAAACACTGTGCCAAAAGAAAATACTGTTAATGTTTCAAAAGCCCTTTTTGGGTTTTTAAAATTCCAAATTGTTTGGTAGAGTATTAACAAAAGGCTATGACATAGGGCAACAACAGCTAATCAACACAAGCAGTAACCACCTGCAGACAGCAGTGTTTTGTCAAGCATCAGACTAATTTTGAAAACATTGCGGCCCAAGAAATTCAAATTTCCCCTTATTCTACAATGTTCTTTTTTTTTTTTAAAGTACCAATGTTATAAACTTTTTCTACATATTCTAGGATTTCTTTCAGAGTCATCTGCTGCAAATTAACTCTTTGCCAAACAACAGAAGTTTAGGTAGGTCCAAAGTGAAAGCATTTGCAGACGACATATTAAATGTAGCTGAAATGATACTTTTCTATGAAAGTGTATAAAACCTTGTGGGAAAAGGAGAAAATGCTGGTTACCAGCATTTTCTCCTTTTCCCACAAGGTTTTCAAAAGGCTATTACCTCAGGGTCATTAAAACTCGGGATTGTGTGGTAAAGTGTTAAACCATTTCAAATCACTCCACAATGTAAGTACCTGCTGATGTCACATGTCACTCAGGTGACATCAGCAGGTGCACATTTCTCCATCTGACACAATGTTTTCTTACTTGCAACTGCAGTCCAGTTTTATTTGTATAAAGATAATTTTTGACAGTAGATCAATAGTTATATCACAGTAATTTGAAAATTTTATGACTGAGTAAATGAGTTTTAAGTTATCTTTAATAAATTCCACTACTTTGTACCTCACAAATTCAAACTGAGAACCTGAGGAAGAAATCTTCTGAAAGCAGTGTTGGAAAAGGTGAAAATGCTGGTAACCCACATTTTGTCCTTTTCCCATGTTTTCTCATTTAACTTGTCGTCTACAAATGCTCTGGTTTTGGACATATCCAAAGTTTTGTCGTTTGACAGAGTTCAGTGACAGAGTTGACAATCTTGTGTTTTGGTGACCCTAAGAAGAATGCTTTTGAAAATACTGTGGGAAAAGGAGAAAACAATGGTAACCAGCTTTTTCTGCTTTTCCCATGATGTTTTCTACCCTTTCAAGAGCAAATTTTCTCACTTGAGCAGCCTTTTGTTTGCTTTCTGTTAATGCTTTGAATTTTGACATGTCTAAATTTTTTTCTCCTTGGAAAGGTTTATGGTAAGGCATAGGTAATGCTATTGCTGAAAATACATTTTATTTAATATGAATCAACAAAAAAGTATGATTATATATTTCATCATATTCAACTGCTATCTTTTTATCAATTCATTTAAACTAATTATTCTTATTTGTTTATGTAAATTTTCGCTGAAGGGAGGTCACTCCTAACTACCTTTGTAATGAAAGCAAAGATGTTATTTACATATAAACAATAATCAAAAGAAAGTCAAGCTCAATCATGTCGCATGGTTAAGATTATGTCACTGACCCAAATTTTGATGATAATCAAGTCCTTGAGGATGCCATTTTAATAGACTGTTCCACATTAAATTCTAAAATTTTGTTTTCTGGTAAATACTGGCACTTAAACTTGGCCAAACATGGTCCCCCCTACTGATCGAAGGAACAATGTCTTTTTAATTTATTCAGTCCTGTATGGGTTGAAAAGGATCAATCTTACCTCTGGCCCATATAATTTGTCAGCATATTCATTGAGAATGTTGTACATTTCACGAACAGTTTCTTTCTCATACTTGTTACATGTAATAAGGAATCCTTTCATACCAACATCCAGATCATTGGCATGTTTTGCTTTTTTCCCTCCATGTGCACATTTTATGTAATAGGACTTTGGTCTCTTTCTTGCTTTCCTTTCACTCATTTTGAAATCTGAAATTCAGGTAAGAATTTCAAGTTATAGTTTCTTACATCCATTGTATCTTAGATGAGCTTCCAAGTCGTATTTGTACATATCAGTTTAGAATGAAGAACCTTTTTTTCTTTATTTGTCCTTCTGTTTTAATTTGGTGATTTTTCAACTTATTAAGACCACAATGCTCAGGACTTTTCTATTCTTGATTTGTACTAGACTACTTTTGAACTTTGTGGTAAGGACAAATTGTTAATGGTGTGAGATTTTTCTACATTACTAGTTATCTGGTCAGGTGGCAGGGCACTGAGAAACACATGAGGTGGCAACATGATTCCCCACAGTATTGAACAAGATTCACAGTGCCCTGCCACCTGAATGGACAACTAATATCAGAGCTCCAGACAGAGGGAGTGATTTTGATTTCAAAATTGAAACTATTAATTATTCTCCACTAAACCCTATGTTATGGGAACTCGCTAGGATCGTCTCATCAAGACGATTCTAATGAGTATCCACAATATAGGTTTTGGAGGAGAAATAATGGATTTAGAATACCATCACTCCCTCTTATCTGAAACTCTGTAATATTATAAGACTGCAATGTTTTTTCCATTCCAACGTGAATTCAAGTGAAATTTCCCTGTTTTACCATCTCACGAATCAAATACACTTACAAAATTGAAATTCCCTTCTGAGTGCCCCGACATACTGAAAACTGACGTCACTGAATACTGACTAACGTACACTTTTAAACTAAACTGGAAATTGTGTAAATCATCCATATCCCACACGACTGTTTTCAAAGATATCCACTGCAAATTTATTCAGGAATAAAAGAAAAACACTTCCTGCATTCACTAACAAAATTATAAAACAAGTACTGCAACTGTCTGCTTAAATAGTATTTAAAAGTAAGGAGAGCACTGTGGAAAAAATAGCTTTTTGTTACAAGCAAATTGTTTCTTGTTCCCGTGTTTTCAGGGAAGCTTTACTCTTTACCGAATGACAAAACTTTAGACTGGTCCAGATTGAAAGCACTTGCAGATGACTGATTAAATTTGGCTCAGATGATGGTCTCTGTGTACGAGAGAGAAGAAACAGTGTGGATATGGAGAAAATGTTGGTCCTCGGCCTTTTCTCTTCCCAAAATGTTTTCGAAAGTCTTCTTAACTCTTTACCAAACAACAAAATTTTAGACAAGTTTTTAGACAAGTACATATTGAAAGCATTTGCTGACAACAAAATAAATGTGACTGAAAAATTGAAATTTGATTTGGGACGGGCAGAAAACATTGTGAGAAAAGGTAAAAATGCTCCACTTGCCAGCATTTTCTCCTTTTCCAAAAATGTTTTCAAAAACCTTTTTTTGTCAGGGTCATTAAAAGTCTGGATTGTGTGGTAATGGGTTAAGGGTCATAAAAAATCAGGACTGTTTGGTAAAGGGCTAACACATCCTTGATACCAATTCATAGGAAAAATAAAAACCTCAGTATCTGCACATCAGTTTTCACCAGCATAAGGAGCAATGATCTATTGATCAGGTTGTGAAGTGATAGATATCCAGGTAATACCACAAATCTACTTTACCCTCCATTTTACCAGAGGTCCTGATTAAGACAATAATTTGGACTTCTGCATCTAAAACATTACACAATCCTCCTAAAAACCTACAGGTAGGTAATATGGTTTAGTACCCATAGCATCTGTGGAGTTAACTGAGGTCAGCAGAGAAATTAAGGACTATGCAAGTAAATTCTCTGATCTGGGAGCGAGATTAATTGAAAACAGTTGCCTTAACATTTGTTTTAAACTTGAATCCCAAGTGAGCAGTTTATTATCAGTAATAGATATTGCACAAACCAAAAGTTATCGTACCAATTATTCTTGCCTTTGAAAGTAATTACTGAAGTTGCACCTATTCATTTTTTCCCCAGTCTTTTACAATTATTTCACAGTACTCACGCTGAATAGTAAATCCCACCCTATCTAATCTATGTTGTCCGATAATATTTGTTTCATAAGAAATCATCTGACTCTTTTTGTAGTAAAAGATATTCTAGCCCCCACATTATAAATTATATGTTATTTATACAAGTTAGCTACTTAAAGTTATTGTCAAGGCTAAAAAAGCCAGTTTGAAGGATCTATGATCACACAATGTCATTTGACATTAGACTTGTCATGTTTTTTTTTCCCCATGTCCAGTAATATTTTGAAAAGCATTTTTGACACACACTTCGAAATGAAAATCAGAATTACAACTGTGGTATCATAAGTATTTCAAGACCCTATAAAAAAAAAATTATTTTAGAGAAAAAACAGAGCACAAAATTTCTACAGCATTCAAGTCTGGAACTTGCAAGTTACATCTATATCAGTTGTCTTTGGTTATCACTAACGGAAATTATGGCAGTATGTGTACTAATTACATTGCTTCGTAATTCTAATTAACATATAATGTTTATAGGCTTTCATGTCATTGTGCCCGTTTGTCAAGGAGATTGGACTTACAAAACCTGTGATAATAACAAGATAAGGCATGCACCTAAAATTGATGAGTATCTGAGTCAATATATGGCCATACAGATACTGAATGCTTAAACACTTGACCCGAATTTGAAGACCAAAAAGGACTTGATGATAAATCAAATTTGTCCTCAAAAAAGGGCGGTAAAAAAAGATCAATACAAAACACATTTAACTTGACCCTTTCACTCCCGATATAGACCGAAGTACATCATGGGGCGACTGAGTGTTGGTCATGATCAGACTGCACTTAAAGTGAAACCTAATCTTCAATATAGAATGTCTGCCACCTGATGCTAAACTAGTATCAAAATTTGACAATAGAAAGTTAGTTCTCAACTCTTTCGCTTGTGTTTTAGTTGACATTAGATATACTCAGAACCAGCTACCAGGCTAGCTCAGAAGGTAAAGCTGCGGTACTAGTGTTCTGAGGACGTGAATTCAAGTCCAATATTAGGCTCAGTCTTCTCCCTTGATTTACTATCATGGTGACAAGGTCACCTGGTAGGCAGCAATGGTGGTTCATGGGGGACCGGAGGGGCGTAGAACTTGGGGACTCGCAAATATCTGGAGTGGGAGGAGTGTTGTAGGTGATGTTGGATAGACTCACGGCTAGTTGCTTGGCCAGATCAGTTGATCCTTTGTGTAGATCTAGAACAGATTTCTCATGATGTGAAGTCTGATCTTCGACTAAAACAATTTAATGTCACCTTCTGCCTATCAACAAAGTCAATATTGATGCATCAGATACAAATATTTAAGAAAAGTGTACAGAATAAAAATCAATAATACTGCATCGTGCACCAAACAATTAATAAAAAGATTCGCAAGAGTGTGCAATATCTATGATACACCCATTGTGATTATGGGCTGAAATTGTATGGGCCCAAGTTATTATGAGCCGAAATCCGCATTCCATTGCGGTACCCTTCCATACGATCAATAATTCTGCTTGTCTCCAAAGTTTTATTGGGTTTTCTTTGTATAATCCTTTTTTTTTTTTCATTTAGACCGTGACACCGGCTTACAAGTTCGGCAAGATAAAATCACGAAAACTAATGAAATTGTTTTTATATACCAAACTGGGAAAAATAATCGCGTTACCAATGTTGTTGTTTATTTACTGACAGAATCGCATTTCCAAAAAAGTAATAAGCTTTACAGAAGACTTTATGAAATATTTGAAATACATCGTTGTACGCTGCCTCACTGTGGAATAGAATTTGCTAGCTTCCTTACTGAAATATGCGAATTTTACGAAGATAGATAAAAGTTACATGAATTGTAAAATAACGTTCATCAGTATGATATATAGATATACAGCCATTAACACTCTGAAATCTTTATTTCAAAAGTAAATATGAACGCTATATTAAATTCGAAACAACAATCATAACTTTACGTACATGTGCTTCCACCGCGTGGCCGCGTCATTTTCTAGTCTCTTCCAGACCCGTGACGTCCTGATATTTCTGATAGAAAATGCCTGCTAAAAAAGGGAAGAAGGCAGCAGCAAAGGTAGGTAATAGATACAGTTGTAGCTGAACCATAATATGGCTGAGTATTTTATGAGCTTTTCCTTTCTTTGAATTACAGGACCGGTCTGACCGAAGCTGCATTCCAATTGCGGTACCCTTCCATATTGAGACGATCAATAATTCTGCTTGTCTCCAAAGTTTTATTGGGTTTTCGTTGTATAATCCTCCTTTTTTTTTTCATTTAGACCATGACAGAAATTTGTAAAGTACACTTAGTATTGTTTTCCAGAAACAAGAGTAGATTGGGTCATGGATTGAATTAAATTTGTTTTTCGTTGCTTGCCATCTATCACTGTGTATACATACTTACCTCCCTTTGCCAATGCAGAGTACATAGGGGACGCCTCTAGCATTCTTGTTATCATTTAGGACTAACTTCACTGAAATTGGTCGATGGAAGAAATGAATTTCACCTATGACTGAATTTCATTTTATTTCCCATCAAACAGCTTTTATTTCTCCTCTAAATGATAAACTCTAATGTTGCAGTGATCACTTGGAACTGAAGTATATTTGAGCCATGCTCTGGCAAAAGGGGGCTTTTTGCATCTCCTTGATGCATGATGAGCAAGTCATCAAGATCATTCAGGGGTTCCGTTTACAATGTAAAAGTATCTATATACGCATGAAAATCAGCTCGGATGCAAAATATCAGCTGATCGCGACCCTTGGACGAACTCAAAAATGAGTCCAAACCATGATTTAACTAGATTTACATCAGTAATGAAAACAGTGCAAAATACCTGTACAAAGATTTATCCTAACATGTCTTGTATAAACTGACCATTGGAATTGCAAAGTGTCTATAAATAGATCTTGGTATGCCAAGATATAACTGAGAAGGATAAAAATAGATCTCTTTGTCGTTGATTTCGACTGGTTACCCATGTTGTGCTCTTACTGTCTATTCCGGGGAACTGATCGTAGGAAAACAGCCGTAGCATTTCTTTCCAGTAGAAGGCTCCCCGGATCAAAAAGAAACCGCATTTGCGATCTTTCCAAGACCAATGGCTGAAAGATCCTTTCTTCCAAGATCGGATGCAAAGAGAAATCTGTCAATATTCTTCTATTGTGTAAATGTGTTTGATTTTAACTAAGCAGAAATAAGGTTTTTACAACAGGTTCCATGGACTTTCAAAGAAGTTCCATCGTGACGTAAGATTTGTACTATTTTGAGCAACGGTCACTGTGGTGCACAGCACATTAAATCTGCAAAAGGTGCCATGAAGAAGTCATTTGAAATAGCTTCTTTTGGCCTTAATAAACGGACCATTTGCAAGCAGAAATTGGACTCAGAAGGAACGAAATGGGACTCAACTTTTGCAGTTGCTTTGGGTCACATGGACTCAGTAAAACTTTATTCAAATGGAAACACTGTCATTGATCCATTAAGTCCATTTTGCCCAACAACCTACTGCACCATGAGATAAATTGGTTGTTGGACATGTAGGAAATTGACCAATAGCAAAAAGTTTTGGGCCAGGTTAGCCTGCATGGACTGTTTCTTGCAGATGCATTAAGCCCATAGAGCATTGCTCATTTATAGATAGCACAATTTCATAGTTTTCTCAAAAAAAAAAAAAACTTTTTCTAATTGTGATTTGTCAGGGTTTCTTTGAATAGAACAGTATTTCACTCTACCTTAGGTGACTAAGCATTATGATGCTGTGAAATTTTCAACACTGCATTTAGTTCTAGCATAGAATGTGATTATTTTTCTGTCTTTCCACATATGTCAGAACACGCAGAAAATCTTTTTCAAAGATTAATCTTCAAGAAAAAAACAAGAAAACCCATGTCAAAACATTTAAAATTGACCTCATCTGATCAAAGACCCTTCAGACTCTTTTTTTTGTTTTTTTTTAGCCTTGATAATGACTGAAAACATCTGACTTGCATACTCATCAACTACAAATTAGAAGTGGGTGTTTAGAGACAAAAGAGTATGACATACATTCAAATCAGTTTATTGTGAGATTGAATGAGCTCCTAACTCTATTTTTTGATCTCTCCCCCCGCCCAAAAAAAAAAAAAAAAAAAAGGAATATCATCAATTTGTCAATAAAATTTTTAGAAGCCCGGCCATGTGTTACGTTCATTTTGACATTTATCTTGTAGGGTCTTATCGATTCCTTCATGGTTTCTGTTAGCAAACTCTGACATTGAATTTTGTTGCTGTTTGAACAGCAAACTTGGATACTTGCAGCTGATTTTGTTAAAAAAAGTATACATCAGAATTTATGAATAATTTCTCGACTGTAAAAGGATATTTGTGCAAAACTTGCCTGTTTATGAACTAAATCCACTCTGATTCAACACCATTCTGTTTTGTTATGAATTGCTGTGGAAGAGATTCGATTGTTCCGAATGAAATACCATAAATTAATGGGTTAATGCAACTTGCAGAAATTTTTTTTTGAAACGAAATTTCGTTCAACTTGGTCTTGTTTGATTATTGAAAGAGATTTCGTTGAAAAATCTATAGTGGACTCTAGTTTGTTATGCTACCGTCTGCATGATTGAAAAATATGGCAGCTACTTCATCTGCAATCTGGCATGAAAGTTATTTGATTGAATTCTTGGTTCATTTTGTTTTTTAAATAGGCAGGACAATTTTTGAACAGAGAGAAAACATAACTGATATAAAGCATTACCACACAAGAAAAATATAGAGTTATGCAAATTGAAGGCATTTGCAGACAAAAATTTAAATGTGACTCAAAATTTCGCATGAGAATTAGTCATAGAGTAGAGAATACATTGTTGGAAAATGAGAAAATGATGGTTACCAGCATTTTCTCTTTTTTCCATCATTGTTTTCAAAAGCTTTCCCTTTCAGGGCCATTAAAAGTCTGGATTGTGTTCCAAAGGGATACCAGATATTTCTTCCTGGCCAAGACCATTCTGTAGACTTTAAGACTTGTTAACATGTCAAAAACCAGTTTCTGGAATGTCTTTCTCATGAAATTAAATTCATTTTTGAAAAATGAACAAGAGTAACACAGTTATAGAATTCATTCTGATAAAATTCATTACAATAACAGTCTAGGACTAGGTTGTTTTGGACTGGGTTGTTTTGGAATTGGGTTGTTATGATCCACTTCCTGTCAAGAGAGTTTACTTTAATGGACATAATATGTTGCAAAACAGCTTCAGAATGATGCTGTTTTATTCAAAACAGCAGTAGTATATGCGAGGCAAGAGTAAATTCTTTGTTTTTGGACTTTCATTGTTTACGCTTTATGCGGGACTGTAGCACATTTGGTCTGAATTTATGCTGGATCTGAAAAAAAAGAATTAGCATGAATCCTGCAATCTCACATCCTAGAGTAGACACTGAGAAATACTGGTCTGCCGAATCACCAAAATACCACCGAAACAACGAAATACAGCTCGCCTGAGCACAAAGTGCTCATCAGGGTTCCAGCTGGGCTTCGCATTTGGCGCCATTTGCGATAGATTTTGTAACGTGGCGCAAGAAAAAGCCAAATGGCGAAAATGACTGGTGCCGATATTTTTCACATCGGGGTGCCGTACATTTTGATACTGGTCCCTGTCACCTCAGTGCGTGAAAGCGTATCTATAATTGAAAAATTGATAAGCAGTTTATAAATTGTTGCCAATACACCACGTCACGGCAGGTGATCTAAATAACAGTCTGTATATTACATGGGATTTGTCCAGTTACACACAATACACGCATATATACCATGCAATGCTAATAATCAATCAAATGTCGATTTCGCCACGCCCATCTGCATCCAAGGGTGTGAAAACAGAATTTTTACACAACTTGAAGTACTGCAAACCAATCAGGAATCACATACAAGATTTAGTCGCCGCCCATAGTTCCTAAAGCCACGCCTTGATTCTGTGTTATATGCATGATACAAGTGGGGCATTATGGTTCGTATTTAGCGACGACCACACCATTTTTTGGTGGATTAAATTTGGTAATTAACACATCAATAAAAGAAGATTGGACCTCGGGATAACTGATTTATCAGCACGCACTTATGTTTGCAAACTGGTATTTTCGCGATCGATTATTCCTTTCTCAGTTAAAGAAGTCAGTTGCTATTTTTTTTATGTAAACAGTGATAGGTAGATTGCGATTATGATCTCAAATTTTTTTACCTTTCAAAAGACAAGATTTATCACTTGATCTATGAATAACTCAGTAATTTCTTGTCTGCCAGAGCATTCAATATGTACAAGTCAACATTGTTAGCTCAGCTGTTTTTGAAGTATACAACGTCAAGTTATATTGCCGTAGCCCTGTCGTCGTCGTGCAACAAGTTTGAAATTTTTGAATACCTCTGTTATTACTTAACTCTTCACCATACAATCCTGACTTTTAATGACCCTGAGAAAGGAGCCTTTTGAAAACATTGCGGGAAAAGGAGAAAATGCTGGTTACCAGCATTCTCTCCTTTTCCCACAATGTTTTCTATCCCTCCCAAAACAAATTTCAATCTTAAAGTCGCATTTATTTTTTTGTCTGCAAGTGCTTTCAACTTCAACTGATCTAAAATTTTGTTGTTTGGGAAAGAGTTAAGATATTTACTTAAAACCTGGGCAAGTTAGTAACTTTCAAAAGTGGAACCTGTACAACAAGCAGGTAACAGTCAAAGCATTTTGAAGCACAGCCATGCCCCTTTTTCACCTTGGGATTTCCCTGAAAATCAAGCACCTGCAGCTGAACTATATTCACGCAATGAATATAGATATGGGGTAAAAAAACTAATCAAATGGAAAAATGTTTTCTAATTTATTTCATTGCTCATGATACAAACAAAGAAAAGATATTTTATTAACCAATTTTTTATCCTGGCTGACCCCATGTACTTTCATTTTAAAAATGGCGCCAACTGGCTCCAATTATTTTAATGTGGCGCAAACTTTTCTCATTTGGCGAAAGTGGTGGCGCAAGAAAAAAATGGCCAGGGGGAACCCTGGCTCAAGGTGAGCTATTGTGATGGTGCTGTTGCGGCAGGCGTCGTCCGTCGTCAGCTTTTTACCTTGTGTACGTTCTAGAGGCCACATTTTCAGTCCGATCCTAATGAAACTTGGTCAGGATGTTTGTCTTGATTAAGT
This sequence comes from Tridacna gigas, assembly GCA_945859785.2. NCBI lineage: Eukaryota > Metazoa > Mollusca > Bivalvia > Cardiida > Cardiidae > Tridacna > Tridacna gigas. The sequence continues at coordinate 39,564,523 of OX244030.2, read as the reverse complement.
CTCGGACGAGTTCGAAATTGGGTCATGTGGGGTCAAAAACTAGGTCACTAGGTCAAATCTTAGAAAAACCTTGTGTACGCTCTAGAGGCCACATTTTCAGTCAGATACTTGTGAAACTTGGTCAGAATGTTTGTCTTGTAAAAATCTCGTACAAGTTTGAAATTGGGTCATGTGGGGTCAAAAACTAGGTCACTAGGTCAAATCTTAGAAAAACCTTGTGTACGCTTTAGAGGCCACATTTTCAGGCAGATACTTGTGAAACCTGGTCAGAATGTGTGTCTTGATAAAATCTCAGACAAGTTCGAAATTGGGTCATGTGGGGTCAAAAACTAGGTCACAAGGTCAAATCTTAGAAAAACCCTGTGTGGGCTGTAGAGGCCACATTTTCAGTCAGATACTTGTGAAACTTGGTCAGAATGTTTGTCTTGATAAAATCTCGAACAAGTTCGAAATTGGGTCATGTTGGGTCAAAAACTAGGTCACAAGGTCAAATCTTAGGAAGACCTTGTGTGCGCTCTAGAGGATACATTTTCAGTCCGATACTCATGAAACTTGGTCAGAATATTTGTCTTGATAAAAACTCGGATGAGTTTGAAAGTGGGTCATGTGGGATCAAAAACTAGGTCACTAGGTCAAATTAAAGAAATACCTTGTGGGCACTCTAGAATCCACATTTTTAGCTCAACTGACTTGAAAATTGGTCAGAATGTTTGTCTTAATTAAATCTCAGATGGCTTTGAAATTGGGTCATCCAGGGTTATAAAGTAGGTCACTAGGTCAAATTAAAGAAATACCTTGTGGGCACTATAGAGGCCACATTTTTTGCTCAATTGACTTGAAAAATTGTCAGAATGTTTTTCTCAATTAAAACTCGGATGTCTTTGAAATTGGGTCAACTGGGGTCATAAACTAGGTCACTAGGTCGAATCAAAGAAATACCATGTAGACATTCTAGAGGCCACATTGTTTGCTCAATTGACTTGAAAATTGGTCAGAATGTTTGTCTTAATTAAATCTCGGACGAGTTGGGGTCATAACCTAGGTCAGTAGGTCAAATTAAAGAAATACCTTGTGGGCACTCTAGAGGCCACATTTATTGCACAATTGACATGAAAATCGGTCAGAATGTTTGTCTTGATGAAATCTCTAGAGGTCACATTTATTGCTCAATTGTCTTGAAAATTGGTCAGAATCTTGGTCTACATAAAATCTCGGATGAGTTTGAATTTGGGATACCTTGGGTCATAAACCAGGTCACAAGGCCAAATTAAAGATACACCTTGTGGGCACTTTAGAGGCCATATTCATTGCTGAATTGACTTAAAAATTGGTCAGAATGTTTTTCTTGATGAAATTTCAGATGAGTTTGAATTTAGGTCACCTTGGGTCATAAACTAGGTCACTAGGACTGGTCAACTAAAAAATTTTTTGTGGGCATTCTAGAGGCTACAATTACTCAATTGACCTGAAAATTGATCAGCACGTTTGTCTTGATAAAATCTTGGATGAGTTCAAAATGGGTCACATAGGGTCATAAACTAGGTCAGATTTAAAGAAATATCTTGTGGGGACTCTAGTGGCCACAATTCTTGCTCAATTGCCCTGAAAATTGGTCAGCGTGTTTGTCTTGTTAATATCTCTGATGAGTTTGAAATATGGTCACATAGGGTCATAAACTAGGTCACTAGGTCAAATTGAAGAAATACATTTTGGACACTCCGGAGGCCACATTTTCATCTCAGTTGACCTGATAGTTGGTCAGAATGTTTGTATTAATGATATCTCAGATGAGTTTTAAATTGGGTCATTATGACACTGGAGTGAAATTTTGCCTATGGACTCAGGTGAGCGATCCAGGGCTATCATGGCCCTCTTTTTCTTTATTAAGTTCAGATAACTGATATTAGTATGCAGTATTTTTATTTTTTTTAAACAGAAAATGTGCTCAAGCAAAGCATTAATCATTACTGAGAAGAATGATGTTGTGAATATTTTCTGATCATTGATTTACGTGGAGAACAATCACCCAAATACTCATGTCTGGTCTGTTACACACCGAAATACCCAATCTTGATTATACCAGTCTAGACAAAAGAATTATCAGTATCACATGATCACATGAATTTATTATTTCTTTGAATGAGAAACACACATACAAAATTATTTGCAGACAAAGTAGACCAAAATTAGATATTGCATGATGTAGGTCTCTGATACATCGAAATGCACCAGCAGCTCGGCTCTGTTCTGTTCTGTTAAAAGTGATGAAACCATAATAGAAGGCATTCAGCTGATATGATCCAACTTATTTGATGTGTAAGTTTGTCATTGTTATTTTCAAAGTGATTAGGTTGTTATTCGTAATCTTACCAGCGGAATTATAACTATCTTATCAATTTACGCCTTGTAATGTGTTAACCACAGATTCAAAATGGCTGCCAGTTTTCTGACTTGGTGATTTTTAATTTCATATGCCCAATGTAAAAGTGCAAACTATTTTTGCTAGCATAGTTATGGATAAAAAATGGACACATTAACCTTGTCCAAAAGTACGGCTACTGTAATGAGATTGCGGATGTATAATCCCTGAATCGACAAATTTTACTATGCAGAGCGGTTATTTCAGTGTACGTTTACAGTACGGGTTAGATATTTCGGTGCACATTTATCACGTGGGGCCTCAATGGCATGTTGTTATTTTGTCATTAGGTTTTGAAATAACCCTTCGTCATCAATATGATTATAATTTGTGTCAAACACCAAAACTTCAGTGTCTGAAATCAAAAATTAAAAAAAAATGTGGGGCATTTTGGTGTTTTGGTGGCATTTCGGTGATTCGTCGGACCCCTGGTAAACTACAAGTATTTGTAAAACAAAATCCATTGTTGATGGAAATATATTTTCAGACCTAACTTTGCATTTTGCTTGAATCATGCATGTTGTAATAACAGCATGGTTCTTGCCAACAACCATGTACCTGAAACTGTCCAAAAAAAAATCAACAATTTTAACTATATCAGTACATGTTGCTGCAGCTTACAACTATACTTACCTTCAACTCTTTACCAAACGACAAAATTTAGGGCTAGTCCAAATTAATAGATGCAAATTAAATGTTGCTAAAATGATGATTTCTCTCTTTGATAGAGTAGAAAACATTGTGGGAAAAGGAGAAAATGCTGGTTACCAGCATTTTCCCCTTTTCCCACAATGTTTTCAAAAGCCTTCATCCTTAGGGTTGTTAAAAGTCGGGATTGTATGGTAAAGAGTTAAGCAGCAACCTCCATTTGTTTTGTACTTGTTGTAATAATATCAGTTTTCCACACATGTCTATCATGATGTTTATCAGAGCCAAGTATGAAAATCATAAGGCCACATATGGATGAATTTTTTTGGAATTGCAAAATAGAATTTTTGTTGTTATAAAGATTTGAGAACACTGGATTTTTATAGGGCACAGAGTTTTGCAGGTCATTTGCATCTTTTATTTCAGACTAAAAGTCCAAAGAAAGAAACAGCACAAGTAGAACAGTCTGAAGAGGTGAAGCCAAATTATTATTTGATATGCATTTTATGTTCTATTTAGTATTTGCAGTGTTGAATAGAGTAGGAAACATTTTAATCATTAGAGTACCAAGTACAAGACATGCTGCTATTTTTTATTCGGAAATTCTGTGAATATTGATCAAGATCAGAACTCAGAATTTCCAGAATAACCTTGTATCTGTACTATCTGCTATTTTGCATTATCAGACAAAAAATAGCCTTGAATTAGCAATTTTTTGGTATGATAAACTCTCTGACTTTGTGCATGTCACTTATTTGGCACTTCAAGGATTGAACTGTGCTTTTGATATCTGCTCAGCTTCTTTCTTTAGGCTTTGGTCAGGGGTTTGGAATTTTGTGATTTTTCTCTCTTGTCCAGGCACACGTTTGACTGAATTTTCTACTTGTCAGCAGTTCAGGTTCACTTGTACAAATAGATAATGTAAACCGGTATCAGGTTTGTGAGAATAGTCTTAATTGTACTCTGCGTTTTTGCTTAACTCTTTACCATACAATCCCAACTTTTAACGACCCTGTGAATGAAGCCTTTTGGAAACCTTGTGGGAAAAGGGTGAAAATACTGGTAACCAGCTATTTCTCCTTTTCCCCCAGTGTTTTCTAAACTTCCTAAGACAAATTTCAATTTTCCGATCACATTTATTTTGTTGTCTGCAAATGCTTTCAATTTGGACCAGTCTAAAATTTTGTCGTTTGGTAAAGAGTTAGACTTACCGGACATGCATGAAACATGTTTTGATGAAAGTTGATGGAATATAAGGGTGTCTGTGTTAAGGTGTCAGTAGATTTCCGTGTCAAGATAGCTAAGGTAGTACCGTATCCGCGTACTGTGGAAACATTCTACAATTATTCCCAGAAAGCATTTTGGAACAATCTTCCTTTTGGAGCCAATTAATGCCAACAAAGCAGGTATCATTAAACGCAGTGACATGCTTTGCTTTGCATCATATTTGTCTCCTTGAGCTTTCAATTTATGCATATTGGGTTCTTTGCATGTTTTGGGTAGCTTTGAACCACCTGGTCCAACAGCAAATATGTCCATTTGGTGCACTAAAAAACTTTGCTGTGCAACTTTTTAATTGGGCCTTGTGATTAATACATCACCACCACCTTGTGGCCTTGATTTGGCTAATCAGAGAGCTTGTTTCATATATCAACTGCTGCAGCGATATTTTGTGCTGTTAGTGTTGATTTTATGGCAATGTAGGCACAGAAAATTGGATAAAATAAAAGTGCTTGAGGATAATTAAGGATATAAATTTGGTACTTTATTATTTTGTATGGCTCTGAAAATTTATTGCTGATGGACAAATGCTCTCTGAAAATTCACTTGTCTGTCTGCCAAAGTCTTGAGTTGGACAAGTCAGGCAAAAAAATTCCTCACCCCTGCTTTGGTTAAATGCATGATATTCATATTGATGACATTTTGCTACTTGATAAAATAATGTAAAAGGTTGCAAAAATGCTTGTAAATTGTCACAGAGAATTTTATGGAACTAGGATTGTTTTGAGATGTCATGCTTATGATGACAATTTTCAATGCAGAATTACATGTTATATCTAAAATATAGATACAGATTATAGAGAAAACATATAAACAGTAGGTAAATTGACCTGAACAAAACCTTTTATGTAATTTTGTCTTAAAAGCTTTACTGTTCAAGTTTAATATCATTGTGAATATCTGTCAGTGTTCTTGTTAAATTGTTGTAGTTATACTTTCAGAGATGGCATGGATTAGTGTACTTCAACTCTTTTCTGAATGACAAATTTTTTTTGTCTTTTTCAAATCTAAAGGATTGCAGATGATGACTTAAACATGCGTCAAGTGATATGGTTTGTCTATGAAAGGCCAGAAAACATCACGGGGAAACAAGAAAATTCTGATTACCAGAATTTACTCCTTTGTCCATAATATTTTCAAAAGCCTTCTTTCTTAACTCTTTCACTACTAATGACGACTTGACTACCTTTTGTGGAAAGCATAGATCAAGATCAGACTGCACAGAACGTGCAGTCTGATCTTGATCTACACCGTCCGCTACTCTGTTTTTAAACTATGACAAAAGTCATTTTCAGTAGAAGTGGAAATCTATTTTTAGAGCTTGGGAAAAAAAGTGGAAGTTCTGGAGTTAGTAATGAAAGAGTTCAGGACAGGTCTTTAACAAGCGGGATTGTTTTGCAAGGGTTAATATGGACTGCTATTATGCTTAGCCCATTGCCTGTGTACAAATACATGTATGAATTTTTTAGGCTCCTACGTTGAATATCACTTTATAACATAATGTAAAAAGGAACCTTGCTTGTTAACCCTTTCTAAACAATCCGATACAATGATTTAACCCATTACCACACAGGCCAACTTTTATGACCCTTGAGGAGGAGGGCTTCTGAAAGCGGGAAAAGAGGAAATTCTAGTAACCAACATTTTCTCCTTTTCCCATACTGTTTTTTACAATATCAAGAACAAATTTCGTCATTTAGGCCAGCTTTTTTTTGTCATCTGCAAATGCTTTCAATTTGGACCAGTATAAAAGTTGTCATATGGTAAAGAGTTAATAACCTTAAGACAGACAGGTTTCACAGACATGGAATCCTCAGAAATGCTGGTGACCAGCATTTTCTCCTTTTTTACCCTCATTGTATATTCAAAGACAAATTCCGTCATTGAGCCCTGAAAGCCTGTTTCATGACTAGTTGCCTTTGCAGCCATTGTAGATCAAGATCAGACTGCACAAAATGTGCAGCCTGATCTTTGATCAATAATCTCCACTGTCCTGACACATCGTAGACAAAAGCAACCATGATATTGCAATTATTTAATTTCTGAACATAGATAGGCTGTGGGGGCTATTCAGTGTGATAAGGGTTAAGCCGCTTTTGTTGTCTGCTTTCAATATACAGGAAGCTGAATCTTAAATTTGGTGGTCTGGTAAAGGGTCATAAGCTCTGACTGCTCATTTTACTTTGATATATCCCTAGCAAAAAAGGCATTCTGCTGCGATTCAAATTTTTGCCACATGTTATTTGCACTATACAAGATAAGGGTATCTGTCAAGGTAGCCTGTAAACAGCAGCAGTGTTCTCCCCAGGCCATGATTTTGTGATGTTACATTGAATTTAACCCTTTTAAATCAACCGATGAGTCCCTAGTTTAAATGATCCTGATAAAGAAGACTTAAAAAACTTTGTGGAAAAGGGAGTACCGTCACTTTCTTCTTTTCTCACAATATATTCCACCAATTCAAAGACAAATCTCATCATTTGGGCCGCATTTAATTTGTCGCTTATAATTTGGTGAAGAGTCAAGAGTCACGGGTTGTTTCATAGAAAAAGTTCGAAAGCAAATTTTCGCTTTTAAAAGTTCCATTTAGTAGAAATTTCTCTTAGTTTTTTTTTTTATGATTTTGGTAAATCTCCTTGTCCCCACCTATCCTCCCTACCTTTTTGAGATATGCAATCTAGCTATGCTCGAACAATTGGTTTTATGCTGAAATCTGGTTGTGGTGTGCATTTATCTCAAATGAAAAAAAAAAACATCCATGTAAAAAATAAGGCAACAAATTTTGCTGCCCCCCCCCCCCCCCCCCAAAAAAAAAAAAAAAACACACACAGCTAAGTTGTAGTGCAGAAATTGAGCATTTAATTCTCAGACTTTTTAAAGTTGCAAAGTTTCATCAAACAAATTGGGACTGATATTCCAGGTAACTCTATCGTGTTGAAGTGTGTTTCAAATTGACTTTCATTTTACATTCCAGCTTATTGCTTTTTCTGAGTTTCACTGTGTGTCATTGATTTTGATAAAAATAAAATTTTAGGGGCATATGGTTATTTTTTTAGGTTGTCCATCTGTTTTTATGTCAGAGCCGTAACCTTTTACCATTTCGCTAAATAACTTTGCACATATACATGTGTCATGCGCAAGAGTCATGTCAGTAAGTTAAAGGTGAAGGTCACAGCAAGTTTAAATGTGTTTTTTGGGGGGAGGGGGGAGAACTTGTGTCTGGCCTGTAATGTTTTTAGCTTACCGGAGCATTAAGTGTTCAAGGTGAGCTTTTTTGATCGTGTTGTGTCCTTCATGCGTCGTGCAGTCGTCAACAAATACCTTGCGTGCACAGAGGCTATATTTTCAGTCTGATACTCATAAATATTCGTCAGAATGTTTGTTTTGGTAACATCTTAGATTTCAAAATTGGGTCACATCAGGTTAAAAAGTAAGGACAATCTTAGAAAAACCTTGTTTGTACTCTAGAGGCCTCATTTTCTGTCCAATTCTCCTGAAACTTGACAAGAATGTTTGTCTTGATGATATTTGAACTAACTTGAAATTGGGTCATGACAGGTAAAAAAGTAAGTCACTTGGACAAACCATCCAAAAACCTAGTGTGCAATTTCAAGTGTTTGTAAGAGTTGTGTCCATAGTTAATGTTCATGTTCACCTCTCACAGGAAAAGGTTATGTAATAGAGAGCATCAGTCTCTTCTGATTGACATGTCTTATTTTTAGGAACAGTAATTGCTGCCACTGTTAAATGGTTCTTGGCAGAACATTGCTGCAGGGTCTAGCAAAGATCTGTTTCAGTTGTAACTTGTTTTCAAAATTCACATTTATTTACTTGTTAGTATTATTGATTGATCTGAGTTTATTATGCCTTGTTTTTATTGATTTAACTTCGGTATGCATACTAGATGGTATTTGGTGTTACAGTTTTAGGTTTTGTTGCATTATCTAAAGTAAAACTTGAATCTGTTTACTAGGATCTCCTTCTAGGCCAGGAAAATGGTGATGCTGATACTTCCCAAGATCAGGTAAAATATTAAATAAGAAGGAAGATCTATTCTCCTTTGATATTTAGAAATTTAAACATACAAAATACCATTAAGTCTGACAGATAGATAGGATGAGGTAGATGATAATAGAAATGCCACACATACAATGGGCACAGGAAGTTTGTCATTGTTTATTTTAATCACCTGCTTGATTAATCAGTCTGTCTTTAAATTAAAGTTTAAGGTTCTTATTTTAATGTTGCATCTTGAATAATTAACTTCTTCCAGTTTCATTTGGGTTTTCTCCAACTTCACGAAAATGACATTGATAGATTAACATGACTTGCTTTTCCACCTTGTGTAAGAAATCACTAACTTCAGCCATCTATCGTTGTTACATCAAATAGAATGTCTCATCACAGTAGTTAAAGGGTTTGTAAGTGGCTGTCAACTTTGTTGAGGTTTAGAGGTTGGAGGGCGCTAAAGTTTAACTACATTTACAATACCCAACAGTTTAAGTGAAGATCCAGATGCTGAATACCATACATGTATTGAGATCTTGTTTTCATCACACTGTTGATTATTTTGTAATTAGTTGGAACCAGTATACTAAGTGAAATTGTTCTTTTCCTGTATTTGCCCCTAAATTTCTCTACAAAGTAATTGTGTTATTTTCCTTCCTTGTTGCAGGATATGGAAGTTAACTTGGAAGAGCAAGAGACTGAAGAAGGTAATTCACTTTCATTGTTTTTAAAGATTTACCTTAGCAAGATGTACTTCATATGTTTCCCTTTATTTGTTTGATGTAATGGGCTTTAACCATGTCACAAAAATATATGAATTATATTTATGCAGTAAATGGTGCCGCAAAAAGAAACATTGATGAGGTTGATGATGAGGAAGAAAGTGATGGCTCAAAGAAAATGAAAACTGATGAAGAGGAAGAGGACCCTGACAGTATGTATAGTCTTGATTGCAAGCTTTCTAATGAAACCCTGCCTCAGCCATGTATATATTATGTCATTGCTGAAGCTTGGTTTCTGACCGAAGGGTTCTAGAATGAAATGGATAGTGAAACTGTATCACATAATAAAATGAATATTTAATCTAGGAATTTTAACAAAGTTCATACTTTTTCAAAATCGATTATGGCACTGGATTTGGATAATTTAGTCAATTTTTAACAGCTCACTGGACAAAGGCCTATAAGCTTCTCTCATGGCAGAGTGTCTGATGCATGTCTGTGTGTTAACTTTTATTGCAAGCATCTCTGAAACTACTGGAACAATTTTGGCCAGACTTCAAGGAAATGGGCCTCCTTAGAATACCGTACAAGAATTTTTGGTCCCTTCCTCAGTTCTGGTTTCCATGGCAACAAAACTAAAAAATTTTAAAAACCATTTTCAGAACCTTAGATTAGAATTCTTTGCAATTTACCATTTTGATTTCGGGTTACACCTCTTGCAGGTTTCTGTATCTGGTTTTAATAAGTGAAAGAAAATGGCTGGTGTGGGCTTGGCTTGATAGAAGTAATAGTTATGCTGATAATTTTTTTTGTTTTCTTCCCATTTATCTCCTTTGATTGTCTTAAAACAGTACGACATTGATGATATTGTATATTGAAGTGTCCTTGACAGAAAAAGTTGTTTTCTGTCATGGCATTTAACCCTTTACCACACAGTCCTGAGTTTTAATGACGCTGAGGAAGAAGCCTCTTGAAAACATTGTGGTAAAAGGGGAAATGCTGGTAATCAGCATTTTCTCCTTTCCCTACAATGTTTTCTACCCTTCCAAAAACAAATTTTAAATTTTGAGTCACATTTGGTTTTTTGTCTGCAAATGCTCTTGATCTAGGTAATTTTGATATTTTGTTGTATGGGTAATTAAGAAAGATGACCCCTATTTTGGCCTGGCTTATTGCCTCTATCAAACTTTATTTCAATACAGATAGATTTTCTGTGTATGCCAGTCATAAGTCCATTTATCTTTAGGCCAATGGAACAATACAAGGCCATCATGGCCCCCATGTTGGTCTTTTTGAAAGAAGTATATGTAAGTTACCTGGTGTCCTTTTGATGGGAGGATAACTTTAAGAGAATTTTTGTTTCAGAACCTATCACATTGTTTTGTGGTAACCTTGATCCCGACCTTTCAACTGAGACACTTGAAAGATTCTTCAATGCCAACAATATTGAAGTCACAGAAGCCAGAAAAATAAAATGGAAAAGGTAAGAGTATTTGTTTGTACTATAAGGAAAGAGAGCCTCTATTGAAACATGCAGCATTCATTTAAAGACAACATTTCTTTAAGATTTTTCTCATCAGAAAGTTTTGAGCTATTTTTCTGCTTGCATAGAATGTTATATCTCTGCAGGAAACTACTAGGGTTACTGGAAATCAACATAGGAAAACCAGAATTAATGAAAATAATTTCTCAAGAGAACTTAGAAGTGTTTTATAATCTGTTCTGAATATCCTTTTGGTCTGGATGTACAAATTGTTTTTAAAGATTTTATTTACACATGTACAATTTACTGTAGTTAAATAGTACAATGAATAGCTTTTAACAAGTAAAATGAAGAACATACTATCATTGTACAGCTATGAAACATGAATACACTTTAATCCAAGTTAATTGCAGTAGAAATAAACATTTTTTGTGGTAATTTAATGGGTCTTCTGTGTCATGAGTCATAAAAACATTAGATTTGTAATCATAGTGATCTGGGTTTTTACGCACTTGAATTGCTGATCACATAAGATTGTTCCTAGGCGAGGCACTGCAGAGCCCCCCCATCCTTGTACTAGTGAAACCAGGTAAATGCTTTCGAAGGTCATGAAGTGTGTTGATATACATATTTGCACCCTTTTATAATCAAAAGTCTGACTAAAATGAGGCAAGGATATCTAGATATAAAAGACAGCTTTTGCAATGACCATATTTTTTGAAAACATGGTAGTAAACTTTAGGTGTTGTAAGGTAAGAATACTTTTGACTACATTTTGGCATCCTGAAAAACCTAGATACTAACTTGAAGTTTAGCTGAACTGCAGGTAAGAAACAACTGCGTAACTTGATTGTAATAAAAATTTTTGAAAAACTGAGGGGGAAAAATCGTCTTTTGTTGTAGCCTACTATGACATCAGTACAATTATTCACACATGTAATAGCTTTCAAAAAAAACATTGTTGGTATAGAAGCAATCACCTGCATGGAGCAATCTTTTTGTCATCATTAAAAAGTCATGCCATTGTCCTTCAGATATTTCCCATTAGTTGTTTGTCTGAAATTTACCTGTATGGTGGTTTATATAAGAGAAGCAGAGAAAATCGAGCTTCTCTTCACAAGCTAGGCACTCAATGATATTCTCAATCTATCTTAGTCTTTACGGTACATTCTAACATGACACATGAATTTTGCTCTATAAACACAGTGCAACAGAAGCTTGGTAAAATCAGCTTCATTCTATATAAAATGATGTCATTCTGTATAAAGTAATTTGCCCATGCCTGTTCCATGTGTCTGCCCTTGGATATTCATCAGTGAAAGTTGCTTGACATTACAAATAGTCATTTTCCACTGCTCGACCAAGGAGGTGGAAGAACTCTAGGATTTACCGCCATTTACTGTTTTTGAAAAAAATTGACAATGATGGAAATATTTGAAATGTTACTGGTCAGTAAACATAAGTAAATCACGTGTCTTTTCATGTTGAAGATGACATCAACATTGGCTGGTGTTGCATTGGAAATGGGATTGGGAGTGGGTGGGGTAATATTCAGAGCATTTGAAAGGACTGCGACTCTAATGCTTGATAAAACAGTCGTTCTTCTTTGTCTCTTTGTGGTGTGTTTTTTTGTTGTTATTGTATTTGATGCCTAAGGTTTTACTGAAATTTTGATTTTTTTTTATTCACCAACCTGGCAGCGGGATTTTGTCTCAAAAAGTAATTGGAATAGCCATGGTTTATTCAAGGGAATTAATCTGCATCCACTTTTGTATACTTACTATGAATTTGTTTTCCTTTGATCAAGAGTTGGTCATGTTAGAATTGAAATAATTGTCTTTCTATTGTGGTTTATCTTTCAATAAACCACATTTGTGAGTTATTAGGCACAATGAATAAACCACTGGATCGAGCTATCGCCCTCTTGGTTTATTTATTGTCCTCATTACTCACAACCATGGTTTATTGAACAATAAATCATGATAGAAAGATTATTTCTTAGCCAAATGCATATTTTGGCAATAAATGTATTGTGCATAAAAAAATACAAATTATTTTTAACTTGGTTTTTGCCCAGGTTTTACACAAAAAGTTATAGATGAACAGTTTTCATCTTGCCATGCCATTGAACTGGAGACTTGTCAGTTACGCACATCTTTTAACTTTCACACCTTGAAGGTATTTACTGAAGTGGGATATGAATACTCATAAATCTTATTTAATGTTGGATATATTGGTCATTAATATGAATATGGTGAATATCCCTTGATGACCACAACTAGTATAATTAAGTATACCTCTTTTTTAATGTGAGAAAATAGGAAATGGAGGCAATTATTACATAATACCATGAGCACATAGAGAGAAACATTGAAAATAGTAACATGAAAAAAGAAAATCTATATGATTAAAAGACTGACAAGAATATTGTTAACATATTACAGGACATTGGAGATAAAATTTACTCAAAAAGTACATTAACCTTTTACCACACTATCCAGACTTTTAGTGACCTTGGAAAGAATGCTTTCGTAAACATTGTGGGAAAAGGAGAAAATGCTAGTAACCAGCATTTTCTTCTTTTCCCACAATGTTTTCTACCCAGTCAAGTACAGAAATTATGACTTGAGCTACATTGTCGTCTGCAAATGCTTTTAATTTGACAGAGTCCAAAATTTTGTCATTTAGTAAAGAGGTGATGCATTATATGATGTGAAATACTTAAATCTAGTGCAGATATGTAATTAGTGAATTTATTCATAACTTCATTTCATACAATTATTAACTCTACCAAACAACACTATTTTAGACTAGTCAAAATTCAAAGCATTTGCAGACGAACGTGGCTCATATGATTGGATTTGTTTCTGAAAGGATAGAAAACATTGTGGGTAAAGGAGAAAGGTTTGTTAAAGCTTGGGATTGTGTGTTAATGGGTTAAGCCAAAGGTCAACACTACCTGTTAGGTTAGCCATTATTTGACAAAAATGCCATTTTGACCAGTGTTATTTTTCCCCTGTGTTTAACCCTAAGTTGAGCAATATGGATAGCATAGTTTTTAAAAGAAAAATCATTGACAGGTAAGGTATTTGTTTTATTTTTCTTTAAAAGAACCAAGGAACAATGCCCTTTTGAAAGGTGCATTTATTGTGGTCATGTATGAAATTCAATTTCAAGCTTAAGAGTGCAAGCATGTATTCAAGTCTGTACAAGCATTTATATTTGAAACAGACTTTAGCCTGTGGATCATTTGTGTATCTAAAAAGAAGTGAAAAAAGCAACTGAGAAACTTTGGGATTCATAAAACATGTTTCAGGTGGACTCAGACTTCTTGCTCCCTGTATGATACAATTTCACCAAACCATTCTTTGCTATGTGATATGCTACAAAACCATTTACTTCAGCATTTCATGATGTGTCAAAAGCATCTGTCTTGCTGTCTTTGTGGCAAAGTGACTCATTCCGTGTTCCCATGAATGTGTTGATAGTGAACATCATTTTTTTAAGGACGACATAATGTTTTGACCAATTGATTTTGTAAATACTTCTTGAAAATTAGTTTGATATAGCATATTTTTACCTCATTATTTGAGACTGTCTTTATTAACCTAAGTAGGCTACCATTATTACCTGTGAAAGATATACATGTACATATAAGGTTAAAAATATGACACTGATTGTGTCAAGTTTAATCACAAAATGATATAGCAACAAAAGTCTGCATTAGAAATTCTTGTGAAGCACTTTATAGTATACTAAATAAATGCAATATATATGTGACAGGGAAAAGCTACCCAAGTTATTATGTAAGGATCTGACATAAAACCAGTGGGAACAAAAATTCAGAAAGAAGCATTAGTGGAAACTTCTTTTTGCAACAAAGGTAATCAACCCTAGGGAATGAAGGAAAACATTTTAAAGGCATTGTTTGGAACCAAATACTAGTACACCCAAAATTTGCAACCTTGTGGAGATTGAAGAGAAAGAAATGACTTGCAGAACGATCATTTCAAGACTGTTTATTGCACCTAATCCAAAGAAAATGTCTGATTTAATCTAAGCAAACTATAGTACATGCTCTAACTGCCATGGGCATTGTGTAGCGATAGCCAAATGCACCCAGACTGTTGAGTACAAAATGTGGGAGAAAAACCACATCATGAGTATGGAATAAGGCAACCCTGTACTCTGCATTCATGATGATATATTTGCAAAATATGCAAGTAATATTCAGCTTGGCTCAAGTATGCAAACTTGCAATGGATGATTACCAATACTTTTTGCTCTTGCAAATGCAGAGAAAAAGGAAGTTTGCTTATCTGATTGCATCCTTTATATTGTCTGGGAGATCTTTCTTGCAAAGCATAGAGAAAAAAATGAAGCTGGCTTTGCTTGATTGCATCTTTCATTGTCTAAGAGAAGGATCTGTTAAAAAAAAAATTCAGGCCATACTTTATATTTATGGCCCAGAAACAACTCACATGGATGAGTTTTGCTATGGCTTATAGCCGGTTCTTGTCTGTTACTCTTTGCTATGGAGAAAGCACAGAAAAAAGGAAGTCTGTTTTGTCTGAGTGCACCCTTTATTGTTCATTGTCTGATTGCACCGTTTATTGTTCAGGAGAAGAGAAACAGAATGTTGGCAAATCAGAGAGAGAAAAAATTTTGCTTTATCAGATTGCTCTCTATGTTGTCTGAAAGAAGAAACCTCTATTAGGAAATTTCATGCCTTATTTTGTACGCATGAATAGAGGTATAAAGCTCTTGTTCAAGAGTTTTTTAATGGCTGATTGCTAATTCTTGTCTGTTACTTTTTCTCTTGCAAAAGCACAGAGAAAAAGGAAGTTTTGTTGTATCTGATGCACCATTGACTGAGAGAAGAAAGATCTGTTTGCATGGCACAAAAAAAGATAAAGTGTGCCCAGTCTGCATCCTGTACTGTCTCAGAAAAGAAAGGTCTGTTAGCAAAAGTCAGGCTTAAATTTTATTGCATGGGCCGATATACAACTGTGTCTTCAAGTTTGCAAAGGCTTATGGCCAATTCTTGTCTGTAATTATCTGCTCTAACAAAAGAGAAAAAGGATGTGTGTTTTTAAGCTAGTTGCACTGCACCCCTTACTGTCTGGAAAATATCTGTAAGCAAAATTGAAGTTTTGTACGCAAAGCCCGATCTACATACTTATTTGCTCCAGAGTCTGATTGCTGGCTATCTGTCTGTTTCATACTTATTGTCATGTTTGTAACATCACAAAAAATGTTCACTTGTTAGAGGTATGCATGGTTGTATATAGCTAACATGTATGTGAAGATGTGGGTGTTGCCTAAATGACAGTATCTTGTGAAAATAGCCAATCACCAGCCAGGACTCCTTATCAGTTTGACGAGACGGGATGGCTAGATGTTGCGAGCCTAACACTTAATCAAGTAAGTTTTAAACCAAGTATTTCTTCTGACAAGAAATTGTTTCATTGACTATAAAGGATTTTTAATACTGTATAGTTCTTGACTCATAGATTGTTGCTGACTGTAAATCAAAGGTGTATATGCACATACATACATACGCACATGTACCATGTCTCTATACTTTGTTCCTTGCCATATGATGAGCAGTCTGAGTGTGTGAAAATCTTGTTGAAATGATGTAAAATTGTGTTGGTTTTTGGAGCCTGACCCGAGTAGCTTTAGCAGCTGCATCCTATCATAAGAAAAGCAGAATGAACGCACATGGCTACCTAATGGAACTGATTTATCATATCCATGCAAAAGATTCTTGTTTGAGTCCGTGCATTTACTGGTACATCATACTACTCATCTTTCATCTAACAACCAGTATCGTATATCATAATAGAAATGTATGCTATGTATGTTAAGTACTGCCAGTAAAAATATAGAAATGTTTTGGATACTTCAAATTTTACAGGATGTTTATTAGCTGTCTATAAATATACATTTATCTATACAGATTATTGAATAAACTGTGAAGAACCAATTTTATTTGTTGTCTCAGTGCAATAATACACCTATGTCTGACTTTAGCAGATGCAGAAGCATTTACATGAATCATGGCTCTCACCCAAGTATCACCAAGATCAGATTCTGGGTCCGGCAGACTCTTTACAGAGAATTGTTTGACGAAAAGTCTTTCAATCATTAACAGGGGCAGGTGTGTTTCTCAGTTAAATAAAGACTCATATTGTGTTCACACTATTTCAGATTTGGTTATGTGAATGTTACCCCTGATCAACTTGAGGCTGCATTGGCTCTGACTGGAAAGGAACTCAATGGAAATGCTATCAGAGTAGACAAGTCTGTTCCCAGAGAAAAGGAAAATACCAAAAATGAAGGTACACAAGCTTTCAGTTTAAATTTACTTTCTGTTGTCTCTGTACCCCATGGAAAATTTTTATACTTATTCAAATTTAAACCAATTGCAGACGGCGATTTCGATGTGTATCAATACCTGGGGTTTCTTTTGGTTGGTTAGAAAAAATTGTGGGAAATGGAGAAATGCAGAGTTTGTCCTTTTCCTACAATTCTTGTTTCCCTGGCTGTCTGGCTTAGGGCTGTTAAAATCTGGATTATAGTTGGTATTAAGTTAAAGTTACATTTATAGCATGTGTCATGGATCTTGTGGAGGTACAGATAAGGTGGTTCAAAAAGTAACATTTATTTTGTAGTTCTTTACTTAAACCTCTGTTTATGGGCACTCGTTAGAAGTATCTCAGATAATTTCACTGAGAACAAAAAAACATACATTGTTCTGAAGAACTTTTTCTTCTTTAGAATTTGAGAAATCCTCTTGTATATTATTATTTTCATGTATGTTCAAGTTAGTTTTACAATACCTTGCATTAGGTAAAGGTGGGATCTGGGCTGCCTTTCACTAAACGGTGTACACACTAAATTTGCATACATAGGTAAGCAATCATGAAGTCAGAAAACAAGTTCCACTAAACAAGTTTCACTAAACTGCATAACTTCATGATTTGTGTAGATATTTGCTTAACTTTATGCCAGCTCATATCTTTTGGTAAATCATAGAATGTGTGTTTATACACAATTCCAAATGGTTTATGTAAATCTACACTGTGTATTGAAATGCAGCCCTGTCTAAGAGAAGGATCTGTTAAACAAGGCCCTGTGGACCACATACTGGCTATGAATGGTTTTACTAAATTAACTCTTGTGCTGGAGTGAACATTAGGTTGCCTTGGGAACTGTGTAAGAAAGTGCTGTCTGATCTATGTTTTGAATTCCCTATGTGATTTTGCTGTGATAGTAGACAATTTTGATTGTGGAAATATGTAACATTTGAACTTCTATCAATTTGTTCGCAACAGTTGTAAATTTTAGCATGGCTATTCTCAAAGAAAACATTGATATACAGTATTGTCTCAGCCCTGTCAAGGATTTTATTGTCAATGCTGTTTTTTGAAAACTTTGAAATTTTTCACATGAGCAGTGCTCTGTGAAAAGAGGGCTAAATGCATTTGCAAAAAGTACTGACCTAGGTCAGCCTGCACAGTACGTGCAGGCTGAGCAGGGCCAAAATGTGTTGCTATTATTCAATTATTCTACATGTCAAAGGACCAATGTTACAACGAGTCAATTTTCCTACATGTCAAAAGACCAATGTACCTCTGATTCAGTAGGTTGTTATACAAAACAAATTTTATTGATATATTGTAACGTGATGACTTGCTTTGTATCGTGTATCACAGAGATGCATTGAGCCTCTTTTTCACAGAGTGTTGTTATTTTTTAAAACAATTACTTGAAGCACGGGCAGCTTTCAAAAGGAAAATCCATAGTAGAGGGCAGGTAACCCTTTAAATATTTTTAATGCTACTGTTTCACTGAAACGGCAATTGTAGCTGACTATAGGCATCCAGCATACAGTGCTCTTGTATAACTTGTACAAACTGTAGAATGGTTTATGACAATTATGTGTGAGCAAAGGGGTTTTTAATGCATCTTGGTGATGCATGGCACCAAGCAAGTCATCATATAATTATGGATATATAAAATCCATTGTGTCCTTCAAGCAGCTAAACCATGAGTTAGAATGGTCCTTGGACATGCAGAAAATTGATTGATAGCAAAAAGTTTTGACCCAGGTCAGCCTGTGCAGGCTTACATTGGTCGATACTTTTTGCAGATGCATTAAGCCACCTTTTCACAGAGCATGGCTCATTTATTTTTTGTAGCTGATGACAGAACTCTGTTCATTAAAAACTTGCATGAAGGAACCACTGAGGAGACATTAAGACAATTCTTCAAAGAATTTGGCAAAGTTCTTCAGGTTAGATTGCCAAAGAAACCAAATGGAAAGTGCAAGGGGTATGTATTTAGATTTGCGGACTTTTAAAGGCTCATTACTTACATATGCACTGATTAAAGAAACTCCAGAAAAGCATGATAGGTGCACTGGCCGCCATGATATTACTGAAATAATGTTGGAAACAGCGTCAAAGACCATACCAACAAATTGTTTGTGGCCCATTTCTATACAAATACTCTCTGTGGTTCATATCTATGAAATGTGTAGTTTTCTACCTAAAATGGAGAAGGAAAACTACAAAAGCATTCATTGTAAGGAGTTTAACCAAACAATCTCGTGCTCTAACCCTTTACCACACAATCCCAACTTTTAACAACCCTGAAAGAGAGGGCTCTTGAAAACATTGTGGGAAAAGGAGAAAATGCTGGCAACCAGCATTTTCTCCCTTTCGCACAATGTTTTCTACCCTATCAAAGATAGAAATCATCATTTTAGCAACATTTCATTTGTCGTCTGCAAATGCTTTCAGTTTGGTCGAGTCCAAAAATTTGTTGTATGGTAAAGAGTTAATGACCCTCACAGACAAAACTTACGAAAACATTGTTGGCACAGGTATGTATCATTTTCTCTTTCTCAAAATGTTTCAACAGATTTAAAAGCAAATGGAATTGTCTAAGCAATGTTTAATTTGTCATCTGAAAATGCTGTCAATGTGAAGTCTAAAATTTTGTTGTGTGGTTCAGAGTTAGATTTAGTTGTTGTCCTAACTACTTTATGAGCCATTAGCTCGGCTGCTTTTGAAGAAAACATTGAGGTATTTTCATAGCCCTGGCGTCGTTGTTTGTGTTGTCCTGTAAAAACTTGTCATTTTATAATACTATTTAAACTGAAGATATTTACTTTAAACTCTGATTAGTTGTTAACTCTGAAAAGGGGAACACATACAACAGGGGAAGGTAACCATCAAAATATTTTCGACAAAGTCGTCCCCTTTTCGACTTACGATTTTCAAAAACTTTGACATGTAATAGTATCTCTGCCATTACTGGAGATATTTACTTCGAAGTTGGAGAAGTTGTTAACAATCAAAAGTGGAACCCGTACAACAAGGGCAGGTAACCATTAAAATATTTATGACACTGTCATGCCTCTTTTTCAACTTAGAAAAACTTAAAAGCAGCTGCTTAAGTAACTGCAGTGGTGCATTATGTTATTACAACACCAAGGAAAACATTAAGAGAAAAGGAGAAAATTCTGGTCACCAGCATTTTCCCCTTTTCCTCTGAATGCTTTTTACCATTCTAAAAACAAATCCTACCATTTGAGCCACATTCATTTTGTTGTCTGCAGATGTTTTTGATATGGACAGGTCTTACATTGTATCCTTTAATGAAATTTTGACAGATTTGGATATTTAGTGTATGATAATGAAGAAAGTGTAGAGAAGGCTAAAGAAGCAAAACAGGGAGTAGAGCTTAATGGTGAAAAGTTATTCTTGGACTTCACCAATGAAAAAAGTGAATACTACCAGGAAATGCATGGAACAAAAGAGTATGGTAAGTTATAGCCATATTCCTGTGTATTAATCAACTTAGTCTTAGCTCAGGGCAGAGAGTTCACAAAGGTGAGCTATTGTGATACAAATAATGTCAGTTATAAAACAAGTTTAACCCTGTACCACACAATCCCAACTTTTAACGACCCTGAGAAAGGAGCCTTTTGAAAACATTGTGAGAAAAGGAGAAAATGCTGTTAACCAGCATTTTTCTCCTTTTCCCACAATGTTTTCTACCCTTTCCAAAACAAATTTCAGTTTTTAAGTCACATTCATTTTGTTGTCTGCAACTGCTTTCAATTTGGACAAGTCTAAAATTTTGTCATTTGGTAAAGAGTTAAATATAAGTTTGAGTCTAACATACAAGGGTTAAGAATTTGAATCAAATTATACCAGGCTCTTTCCCTTGGCCAGGCCAGGTAGCTCAGTAATAAGCATATCTGACTTGGGACCTGATGGTTGAGGCCTCTCACTTATTTTGCATGTGAGGAAAGCAGTCACTGGCTTGGAAAGAAAGTTGTTAGTGCTGGTGTGAGAAAGCAAGGAAACACATGCGTAGGGGCACCGACTACTGTAATATGACTTGAATTGTTGAAACCGCGTTAAAGTCCAATATAAACAAGCAAACAAACTTTCTTAGTGTCGATGTTTGTCATTTTGACAAAATGAATTCCTCATTCCAGTGTTTCATTAACATATATGTGTTGGAAAGCAGGCACTGGCTTTCGAAAAGTGCCCTGCAAAGTACTTGGTCCGTATTCACACACCATTCTGAAGAACATTCTTCGTCTTATTCTCCGAGATTTGTTGTATGTGAAAGTAACAAAACTTCGGATTGGCTAAACCAAATGGTTTAGCCAATCTGAAGTTGTGTTACTTTCACATTTAGTAAATTCTGGAGAATAAGACTAGGAAGCAATTCAAGGTAATGGTCCTGCATCAATCTCCAGGTTAAAATTCACTACAGTCAATCTTGTACATGCGACTACGTGTTTTAAGCGACTTTTAGGCTAAACGACCGTTTTTTAAGTACGCCCGAGCTATTTTCCTCTAATTACAGTAAAACCTCTCCTCACGACCACCCAGGTAATACGAGCAACCTGCTATTACGAACGATTTTTGTCAGAACTTTTCCTTCTTCATAATCAATGACCACGACCCCGGAAATAGGGGCACCCCGCTGTTCCGAAATTACGACCACCATTTTCAGTACCAATGAGTAATTACCAGTAGATTTTAACCCCGTGAAACGACCACTAATTTTCACATTTTTTTTACGACCAGCTAATTTTCAGGCGTCCATAATCACGAACTGGAGGCTGTGCTTCATGTACGAATATTCTTAGGTCCGATGGAGTAGACAATCAATTAGTGATATTTTGTTTATCTGTTGACTATAGTAACACAATCGTGTTAAGTGATCAAGGTGTTACCTTACATAATCAAATGACCAATGAATTGGTGGTAATTAATTCGGCTTTTATTCGGTAATCAGGCGTTTATCACACATTGCTGACACGGGTGAAAAACATGTCGACATCCGGGTAATTACGATTTGTTTTGTACATCTAGCTTTTGAAATTTGAGACGCTTGGGTTAATATCTAGCGATCGGGATGGGATAATTATTTGGTTTTTGTTACACATTTAAGCCATACTTATATTGTAGAGAATATGCGATTTTTGAACTGGTGAACACTTCAACTTTGCGATCGACGCTTAGTAGGACTCTTCGAACATTCAACTCGAATCAAAATTGGGGAAAAAAAAAAAAACGTCAGGCTCTTCAATAATATTCGAAATTCTTTGTTTAAAAATGGAAATGAGCGCGTGGAGTAGTTCTTGAGACTACACAAGTTAAAAAAAAAAGCAGATTAAAACAGGGAATATGACAAGTTCTATTAGTAACATTTAATTATGTAGTCTTTAAGTTCAAATTCTTGATTAATGTACATATCTTGCTGTAAGAGTTTAAATAGGCAATTATGAATGGGCATTCACTGCCACGTGAATTTATTAATAAAAATTCAAGCACATATTAACTTTACAATAAACATGAAAATTTTCTTGTTGTCATTTAAATGTGTGGGCATAGGCTTCCCTGACTAAAATATGTATACATTACTTGGAACATAATTTAAATCCACATAAGTCTACACATAGTCTGGATTTGATTCAAAATCTAGGTGGGTGAAACCCGGAAATCAGACCACCCCGCTAATAAGACCAATTTTCAAAAGTACCATGGGTGGTCTTAATAGAGGGGTTTTACTGTACATGTTATATTAAGCGACTACGTGACCAATGACCACCTATTTAAGGCCCCAAAGACCACTATTTCTTTCATTAAGCGACCCATCAACACTCGTCATCAAAATTATGGATCCTCAATTGAAAGTATATGATAACAACCTCTGATTTATCCTAATCAAGACATCACAGCATGTGTCAATTACATGTCTAACTGTTAATTACCCATTGACAATAGCGTCAACGATGCAGAACCATGTCATAATGACCAACAAATCCCTTATCAGCTGGCCTACGGACGTGTGAAAAGGATGGGAAATTCCATTTATTTATCCTTGTGGTCTCCCTAAATGGAATAGAACTTTGTGCCATTACCACTGCACAAAGTTGATTTTTGATTTGGTTAAAAATAGGCACTACAAATCAAGTGTGTCCTTTAGTGACAAATTCAATTCGAGAACGTCGCAGAATAAAAAGTTGTTCTTGATTACAATGAGTCGTTCACACATGCTTATATTTACACACTGTTTATGTATTTCACGAATTACTTGCCAGGTATCCCACAAATATCGAGAAATTTTGTTTAAAAGGTTTATTCACATGAGATTTCTTGGTGACTACTTTGACCTACTTTCGATTTCTTCTTTCTCTTAAGAAATTGCTGTGGATTCAAAAACAATTATTGAAGTATTTTCTTGATGCTTACCCAAAAAAAGTAACATATACCTATAGTAAAGAATATATTGAAATCAATCTAATTAATGTGTAAATAATGTAATTTGCAACCTCTCTCTCCCCCCTCACCCCCATCCGATTTATTCAGCGACCATTTTATTTAGCAACCATTTTTAGCTCACCTAAGCACAAAGTGCTCATGGTGAGCTATTGTGATCGTGCTGTATGCATTGTCCGTCGTCAACTTTTTACCTTGTGTACGCTCTAGAGGCCACATTTTCAGTCCAATCCTCATGAAATTTGGTCAGAATCTTTGTCTTGATAAAATCTCGGACGAGTTCGAAATTGGGTCATGTGGGGTCAAAAACTAGGTCACTATGTCAAATCTTAGAAAAACCTTGTGTACGCTCTAGAGGCCACATTTTCGGTCAGATACTTGTGAAATTTGGTCAGAATGTTTGTCTTGATAAAATCTTGGATGAGTTTGAAATTGGGTCATGTGGGGTCAAAAACTAGGTCACTAGGTCAAATCTTAGAAAAGCCTTGTGTACGTGCTAGAGGCCACATTTACAGTCCGATCCTCATGAAATTTGGTCAGAATCTTTGTCTTGATAAAATCTCGGACGAGTTTGAAATTGGGTCATGTGGGGTCAAAAACTAGGTCACTAGGTCAAATCTTAGAAAAACCTTGTGTACGCTCTAGAGGCCACATTTTCGGTCAGATACTTGTGAAATTTGGTCAGAAAGTTTGTCTTGATAAAATCTCGGACGAGTTCGAAATTGGGTCATGTAGGGTCAAAAACTAGGTCACTAGGTCAAATCTTAGAAAAACCTTGTGTACGCTCTAGAGGCCACATTTTCAGTCTGATCCTCATGAAACTTGGTCAGAATGTTTGTCGTGATAAAATCTCGGACGTGTTCGAAATTGGGTCATGTGGGGTCAAAAACTAGGTCACTAGGTCAAATCTTAGAAAAACCTTGTGTACGCTCTAGATGCCACATTTGCAGTCAGATACTTGTGAAATTTGGTCAGAATGTTTGTCTTGATAAAATCTTGGACAAGTTTGACATTGGGTCCTGTGGGGTCAAAAACTAGGTCACTAGGTCAAATCTTAGAAAAACCTTTTGTACACTATAGAGGCCACATTTTCAGTCCAATACTCTTGAAAAATGGTCAGAATGTTTGTCTTGATTATATCTTGAAATAGTACAAAAATGTGCCATGTTGGGTCAAAAACTAGGTCACCAGGTCAAATCTAAGAAAAACGTTGTGTATGCTCTAGAGGCCATATTTTCTGTCCATTACTCTTGAAAGTTGGTCAGAATGTTTGCCTTGATAATATCTCTGACTAGTTTGAAAATGGGTCATGTGGGGTGAAAAACTAGGTCACTAGGTCAAATCTTAGAAAAACCTTGTGTAAGCTCCAGAAGCCACATTTTCTGTCTAATACTCTTGAAAGTTGGTCAGAATGTTTGTCTCGATGATATCTCAGTTGAATTTGAAAATGGGTCATGTCGGGTCAAAAACTAGGTCACCTGGTCAAATCTTAGAAAAACCATGTGTACACTGTTGTGGCCACATTTTTTGTTCAATACTCTTTTAAAGTTGCTCAGAATGTTTGCCTTGGTAATATCGTGGATGAGTTTGAAAATGGGTCATGATGGGTCAAAATCTAGGTCACTCGGTCAGATCTTAGAAAAACATTGTGTACGCTGTAGAGGCCACATTTTCAGTCCAATACTCTTGAAATTTGGTAAGGATGTTTGTCCTGATGATATCTTGGACCAGTTTGGAAATGTGTCATGTTGGCTAAAAAACTAGGTCAAATGTTGGAAAAACCTAGTGTACGAATGACTCTCAGAAAGAAGCCTTTGGAAAACACTGTTTGAAAATGAGAAAATGCTGGTATCCAGCATTTTTTCCCTTTTTCACAATGTTTTCTACCCCTTTGAGAGACCAGTCCCAAAGCTTGATCCACATATTATTTGTTTTATGCAGAAGGTTCAGACTGATGAGTTTAAAATTTTATTGTTTGGTAATACATATATCTCACAAGACATTGGAAATTGGTTGTGCTTGGTCAAAAGGCTCAGGTGAGCGACTCCAGGGCCATCATGGCCCTCTTGTTTTAATGTCCCTAGCGTGGTCGTTTTATACAAGATTAACCGTATTCTAATTTTACTTCAAATGTATTCATTTTTACTGTAAAAAGTGCAAGGTTTGCTGTCCCGGAGAAAGCCATAAAAATCACAGGAGTCATGCTTTTTAAAACGATCATGTTTCAAAATTGTCTGATTCAAATCTGAAATTATATCAGCGCAATGAATGATGCCATTTGACGTTCTGTGCAAAATTTCTGACATCACTTCCGAAAAACTACATCAGGACAATAGTGTTTGTGAAACCTATCAATGGAAAAATAAGGTAAAAAATGTTGGTTTTGGAAGTGGCAGAAATTCATGCAGCTATAGAATTTTGTGTGAACTTGGGGCATAGTCTGTCTAAAATGTTTAATTTATTAAAAGATTCAGGGGTCAAGTTACAGTTGAATGAATCTGCAGTGTTCAGGTGGCACACATGGTTTAAAAGGGCAGAGAGTATTGAAGATGATCCAAGGAGTGGGCACCTGAAAGTTATAGTCTAACATTTACTAGCGTCCTAGTTAAATGATGTTGATGTCACAGTGTACTCTGAGCATGATTGTTATAGAAGGAGTCATAGGAACTACATTTTTAGATCAATTTGTCTGAAACTGGACAATTTTGTCCGTTATGAATGGATCTGAAAATTTAAGAGCAATAGCGCTAGCAGTTTTGTTTTAATTAAAAAATTCCACAAAATATTTGTCCTGCCCTCGTGCAGCCAGGATTGACAAAATTCAGGCTTTTCAATAATTGAAACAATTGCAGACAACAACCTTAAACATAGCTCACATTATGATTTCTGTCTCTGATAGGACAGAAAACATGCTGGTCACTAGCATTTTCTCCTTTTCCAGCAATGGTTTCAAATGCCTTCTTGTTTGTTTAAACTCAGGATTGTGTGGTAAAGGGTTAAGAAAATTGGCACATATAAGTCAGATGCACAACTTAAGTAATTGTAGTCCGCTATTAATGTTTGAATTTTCAGGTCCATCTAGAGTCTTGTTTGTGAGGAACTTGTCTTTCCAAGTCACAGAGGATGAGTTGAAAGAGACCTTTGAAGGCTGCACAGCTTGTAGAATCCCCCCTAATCCTTTTGGAAATCCCAAAGGGTAATTCATTTGCAATTAACTTCTTTAACATCAACTTTTTGTAAAGAGTTGTTTTATTAATTAGAAAAAACACTGTTTTCAACTTGAAATGTTAATTTTCATTAGAACTTAGTTGAATACTGCCTTTGGTAAATTTCAGGTCGGCTGTTTTTCAAAGAAAATGTTGAGTTGTTGCCATAGCCCTGTTGTCGGCGTCATTGTCATGGTGCAAAAACCGACATTTTATAATATCTTTGTCATTACTGAAGATACTTACTTCAGACTCGGACTACTTTTTTAACTACCAAAAGGGGAAGCCATACAACAAGGGCAGGTAACCATCAAAGTGTTGTTGACAAAGTTATGCCCCCTTTCGACTTAAAATTTTCACTGAAAATCAAGCAACTGCAGCTGAGCATTTGCATCCACATGCAGTGCTCCTGTTTGCTACAGGTTATTTTCTAAAATGTGTTATTCAATTTAGCAAATATTGATAATTTCTGTTCTTTCTCGTGTGTGTGGTGTTTATTGTATACTGTTAATACTGATTTTTTTTTTTTTTTTTTTTTCCAGATTTGCATTTATTGAGTTTAACTCTGTGGAAGAGGCAGAAAATGCTAAAAAGGAAAAGGATGGTTTAGAAATTAATGGACGAGTTGTGCAACTAGCCTTTGCTGATGATAAGGAAAGTGGAGGTGTCAGGAAACGTAAGTTTTTCTCCAGTATTGCAATTTATAATAAAAACGACAAGATTGTAATTGGACAAGCGAAGGGTTTCAGAAATTAATTCATATTATACACAGAATGCCAATTACATCTACAAGGGTCAGCCTTAACAATCATTCCCAAGCTTGAGGACATGAAGTTTTAGGAGGGACTCCTAAGAGACATGGCAAGCTGCAATAGGGCAGTTGGTAGTATTCAGGACTTGGGAACAGGGGGGGTGCAGGGAGACATGGCAAGCTGCAATAGGGCAGTTGGTAGTATTCAGGACTTGGGAACAGGGGGGGGTGCAGGGAGACATGGCAAGCTGCAATAGGGCAGTTGGTAGTATTCAGGACTTGGGAACAGGGGGGGGTGCAGGGAGACATGGCAAGCTGCAATAGGGCAGTTGGTAGTATTCAGGACTTGGGAACAGGGGGTTGCCGGTTCAAACCCCCTGCGCGGCCAGTTTCTCTCAGAGGAGGGAAACATGGCAAGCTGCAATAGGGCAGTTGGTAGTATTCAGGACATGGGAACAGGGGGTTGCTGGTTCAAACCCCCTGCACGGCCAGTTTCTCTCGGAGGATGGAGGCATGCGGTGCTCTTGTTTTAGAGAAAGAAGTGTCATGTGTTTTGATTTTAAAAATTGGCAGTTGGATGTCACCAAGTGTCTATTACAGCATACAAAAAATGAATCAAAAGAAGATAAGAATGCTATTTTTATAGCCATTTTCTTACGTTTTGTTTATAGGGCCAGTTAGACGTGGGATGTGGGGCCCTCGAGGACGTGGAATGTGGGGACCATGGCCTATGTTCGGAAGGGGAAGAGGATGGGGAGGTAATTTGTTGCATAAAGAGCAAGAAAGGCTCTGTTTTAGTAGACTTTATTCTAAGCTTCATCATACCCATACATAATAAATAGTTTTTAGGAGTACACAGGAATCAGCAAGTCATTTGGTGTACAGGTAAGTATACCATCAGTAATGTTACCAACTCACCAGACAGTTTTTTAGTCATTTCCGTTAATGCTATACAAATATTCTCTATACTGTAGATGAGCCAAATGCAATTGTTTGATGTGTCCCTTAACCTTTTATGAAACAGTTTTGTGTTTTAAGGACTGAGGAATAGGGCTCTTGGAAACATAGAGGGAACAAGCATTATCTTCTTTTCCCACAATCTTTTCTGCTCTTCCAAAGAAAAATCCAGTCATTTGAGGAACATCAATTTGCAAATCCCATCAATTTGTATAAGTCAAGTGTTAAATTTTGTTGCGTGTTGAAGAAATTTTTTTGTGAATAGCTAAAGATATGTCTTGTGTACTTTTCAACCAATTAACTCTTTACTTAACAATAAAATTTTAGACTTGTCCTATTTGAAAGCATTTGCAGATAACAAAATAAATGTGACTCAGAAGTATAAATTTGTTTTTGGAAGGGTAGAAAATATTTTGCAAAAAGGAGAAAATGCTGGTTCTCTTTTTCCTGCAACATTTCAAACGATCTCTTTCTCAGGGTCGTTAAAAGTCGGGATTGTGTGGTAAAGGGTTAATTCTTTACAAAATGACAAAATTTAGATTTGGTCAAATTGAAAGCATTCGCAGACAACATTAAGTGTTACTGAAATGATAGAATTTTTCTGTGATAGGGTAAAAAATGTGGGAAAAAGAGGAAATGTTGGTTACCAGCATGTTCTCCTTTTCAAATGGCGTTTATATCAGGGTTGTTAAAACTTGGGTTGTTTGGAAAAGGGTTGACACATGCCATAATGTTGACTGCTCTAATGAAAAGACTTAAAAGGTCAAAATTGTAAATTGAATTGGAAAAACATTGTGACAAGTAAGGGGACTGCTCATTACAGTGGCTGTTTTAAGGGGGAAACAGTAGATAGAGGAAAAATTGTGACAACTTCAATTTGTTTTTCTTCTTCAGTCTGCTAAGTTTTAGTGGAAATGAAGTAACCTTTTATTGTGTCTTTAATTTATTAAAACAGGCGGATGGGGCTTCCGTGGTGGTAGAGGCATGCCCATGGGCTGGGGATGGGGAGGACCAAGAGGTCGTGGACGTGGTGGCAGGAAGAAGTACTGAGCATGTCTTTTGCTCCTGGAAAGCGATCAATTTGTGTATTTTATCATTTTGTCATCAATTTATGTGTGTATTGTCATTAATGCATAGATTTTTGTACATGTTCCCATAAAATCATGAACAGAGCTCAGAGAGTGACCCAATTATCCAAGAACAAAATAAGGATAGGACAGTATCAATAGACATGGATTGATTATCAGTATGTTGTATTATGTTGCAGTCTGTTTTATTGTAATTTTAGAATCAATCACTGAGCCATCTTTTAACTTTGGACAATACATGACTCACTAGATCTGAAATGATAATAGGCTTTAATGCATGTCGGATTCGTGCTCTTCTGCAACTTTGGCAAACTACAAAGTAAATTTTAATACAAGTAGTTTTAAATTGAACAGTCTTAATTCTGCTTTTAAACTGAATGCTTGCTACCACAAACATCACCTGCGTGGTTACTTATCTATTGCCTGTTTCTAGTTCTTTTCACTTCCTTTACCACCATAGTTCTAATATTTTTGTCACATATGAATATCAGGACTGCAGGTACCGTGTAATGGTTAATTATGAATATCAAGGTCTATCTCTGAAATGTGCTTTTTTTGTACTAGGTTTTCATAGGATAGTTGCATAATTTTGTACTTTTCTACTTATACTTGGAATTGAATGTTCTGAAATGAATCCTTTTTGAGAAAAACTACTATTACAGAAAAGGCTAGGATTTTTTTGGAAACATTTATTACAATGAAAGTTTAACCCTACGGCTGATAAATGAATCAGTGTCTCTGGACAGGGCCAATTTATGATAATTTTAGCCCTTTACCACACATTCCCGAGTTTTAAGCACCCTGAGAAAAAAGCTATGGAAATCATGGTGGGAAAGGAGAAAATGCTGGTTACCAGCATTTTCTCCTTTTCCCACAATGTTTTCTACTAATCAAAAGCAAGTTTCATGATTGGAGCCAGCTGTAAATTGTTGTCTGCAAATGCTTTGAATTTTGACTTTTCTAAAATTTTGTTGTGTTAAAGAAATAGGATGAGGGTTTTTTTTGCCAGCATATCTAAGAAGATATCAGAGAGAGAAGATCCAAGATTTTGTGTAATCTTTTTTGATTCATGATGTCTGCAAAAGCAGTTTATGTCTTTGTCAGCATTGTTGCAGTCAGGGAAATGTGAAAAGATCATCATGTTTCTGTTAATACATTGTCATCTTTGTAATTATCATCTTTTCTTTTAAACTTGCAAAAGCAAGCAAATAAATGTAATACATGAACATGTCTTTCTTTGTGATGATTTAGGCTTATTAAGCCTGTAATTTAGGTATGTCTTATTAGTCTAATCTTGAAATATAATGTGCACCTGGTGTTACTCTTGGTAATTTTGACATAACTTTGTCAGATTATGTAGGTATACTTCTGTCAGCCTGTAACATGATTGACCCCTACTTATAGCCAAGGTCATGTGGAAAGTACTGTAGTCCCCTGTTTGATGCTGTTGCCCAGGTGCAACTGAAATACTCAAGAAATTCAAATTACTTGTCTATACACAATCATATACACCCATTGTTTCATGCAACTGTCTTTAAAGATTTTTACCAAGTTGATGTCCATACAGGTAGATGTGGGCGTAGTCAACAGCGATACATGTATGTGTATGATCAAATTCAAGTAAGACTTTGAGACTAGGTCAACTCATTGGTATATTTTTATTACAGAAAAATTGCCATGCAACTTAAGTGAATCATGAATTGACCTTTTTTTCTGTCTCATTTGCAGGAGATATTTGTAAGAATCTGAAAGTGACAAGAATTTACTTCTGGGAGGAGGGTATCTTTTTACCATTTAACTCTTTACCACACAGTCTCAAGCTTAAATGGTCATGAAAAAAAGGCCTTTTTGAAAACATTGTGGGAAAAGGAGAAAATGCTGGTTACCAGCATTTTCACCTTTTCCCACACTACTTTCTACCCTATCAAGGGCAAAAATCACAATTTGAACCAAATTTTGATTTGTTATGTGCAAATGTTTTCAATTTTGGGCTGGTCCAAAATTTTGTTGTGTGATAAAGAGTTAAGTAATTTGAATGCTGTTTTGGCCAGAATATCTCAAGATTTTAGACTAGGTGGATCTGAGACTGATGCCTTTTCTCTGCAGTCTGTTCTTAATCTACCAGTAATTTGTTATGATAGCCGACATGTTAAATAGCCCACATGAAATTAGGTATGGCAGTGTATTTTGCCAGGGAACAACACCTTACTAAATTGAAAGCATTAACAGATGATAAATGTGACAGATGTGTTGAGATTTGTCCTTGAAAGGATTGAAAACCTTGTAGAAAAAAATGAGGAATGCTCTGTCAGCTGAATGTTTTCAGAAAGCATTCGTCTGGGTCATTTAAACATAGGATTGTCTCGGAATGAGTGAAAAGAAGGCAAATTGTTCTAAAATATTGGGAAGCAGGCAGTAGGTTGGCAATAATGCTGTGTTGTGTTGTAACAACACAGCACTCTTGCCAATCTATTGCCTGCTTCCCACTCATTTCGGCACATATGCTGACAAAGTAATAGGAGAGAAGCAGTATCTTCGTGTCTCCTTTCAATCCTAGGAAAGAATTCTGGTTGATATGCAGCCCCAATGGCTAGCCTTGTGTTTTCTATTGGTATTACTGGAGCTTGGCTATTGGTTTAAACCTTAACCAGAAGACAAACTTTTAGACTTGCCCATATTCTAACCATCTGCAGAAAACTAAATAGGGCAGTTGTGATGGGATTTGTCTTTCAAAGGGTAGAAAATATTGTGGGAGAAGAAAAAAATTCTGGTTGCCAGCAATTTTCTCCTTTTCCAGCAACTTTCTTCAGGGTCATTATGACAAGATTGTGTGGCAAAACGTTAATTAAAAACAAGAACAGCCCCGGCCAGGTAGCTCAGTGGTTAGTGTATTAGACTCGTGACCTAGTGGTTGCGGATTGATACCCTGTTGAGGCAAACTTTCTTTCGGCAAATTTTTCACTTCTTGCCTCTTCTGCATCTGAGAAAAGTAGTCGGTGAATTGGAAAGAAAATTGTCTGTACTGGTATGAGAAAGCCTGGAAACGCATGCGATATGACCCAAGCTGTTAAAATGGCATTCAACTCCAACACAAAGGAACCAATAAAAGTATTTAACGTCTTGTTTGATTTATTTAACTAAATCTCAAAATGAAACTAACAATATACTACAGAGCATTTTTCATTTTTAAGAATTTTTTCCAGAACATATTTTCTTTTTAAAAAAAAAAGCAATCTGCACATGAAAAACATGGCTGAATAAATAAATACCAATAAGTAAATGACAAAACCTAAGTATTTGCCTATACTCAGCTTCATTTCCATTCTTTGTATAAGAACCTTGGCATATTTAGCTAATATTTTCAGAAACAGAGAAATATTAATAGATTCTCTGATCCTACATATGAAACTCGGTGGTATTTAACTGAAATATGGCACATTTCAAAGCTATGTTTATTTAGTTATGTAATGCAAAGTATTGCTTACATTTTCAAAACTTAACAATTCATAACCTATTACAGCAGATTACGGCACTTACAGCGAAATGTTTTTGAGGTTTAGGTATCACCAACTGCAATGACCCTTTACCACACAATGCTGCCTTTTAACGACCCTGAGAAAGAAGCCTTTTAAAAACATTGTGGAAAAAGGAGAAAATGCTGGTGACCAGCATTTTCTCCTTTTCCCACAATGTTTTCTGTCCTATCAAAGAAAAACTGCACCATTTGAGCCACATTGAAATTGTCATCTGCAAATGCCTTCAATTTGGACAAGGCTAAAATTTTGTCATGTGGTAAAGGGTTAACACACAATCCCATGTCTCCTGAGGAGCAGGGGACCGTTTTACTAAAGAACTTGAGCAAAGGTAACTAAGAAATTTCGTAAGTTTTAGCGCAAGTTCAAGTTATGCGTTTTATTAAAATTTGCAAAGCTAAGTACGATGTAATTTTTTGTTTATGTACAAAAATATCAGTTGTAAGTAAAAACATAAAAAAAAACATCAGTCGTAAGTAAAAACATAATGACAAAATCTATGGGCATTTTTTGTATTGTCTCGTCATAGAGGAAGAAATTTGAGAAAATCTCCTCATGCTATTTGCAGTAGTCAAAAATTGCATGTTTTGACAAATTTTTCTTTTCTTCACACGCACAGCGTCCATATTTGACGGAAGCAGCTGACATGAAATGGCGTAAAGGGCGAGAAATGCAGGGTAAATACGTGTAAATTACATAATACTACGTCATATTTCCGTCTGGTTGAACGGCACAAGCTGTGTACCTTGGAAACAAGTGCGCGGGAACTACTGTGCCTTCAATTTAAGAGTTACGGAAATATCTACCTATGCAAATTCACGAAGTTATGAAACTTTAGTCAAATGGATTTATGATTTTCGTAAATCTGAATGTAGGCATAAAATTATGAAAACTTTTTAATAATTTTAATAAAACAGTACCCAGGAATTTGGAAACACTTTTAAAAAAAAGTCTCCTCTTTCCAAAGCATTTTCTGATCTCTCACTGACATCCATTCATTTCAGCCACATTTATAATGTCATTTGAAAATGTTTTCAATATGTACAAGTCTAAAATTTTTCAAATAATTAGTCATTTTCATAGATTTTTTTTTCTCAGATTTATTTGCAGACTAAATGGTTTCAATGTAAAATAACAGCAATTGCCTTAGTATTGCATCAAAACATTGTCAGCCATTCAGAAATGTATTTAAGAATGGATGTGATGAGAGTCCAATTATTAACAGTCCTGTCAGATACAGTACCTGTCTTAGTTGCCACCTTTTTTAATGCAAGCAACTTTTATTATGTGAGCATTTAAGTTAAAGTACTTTAAAATGTACCTGTACTAAGCTATTACTTCAGCACATTTTCAGTATCACTGTTTACTAGATGACATAATTTGAGATCTATGTGGAAAGCATTTACAGATGACAAATGTGTCTAAAACGATCGAATTTGTCATCGCACTGATAGAACTAGAGGCACTTGAGCGCCTGTATCGCTCCACAGGCCTGATATTTCTATAATGGCGAAAAGAAGTTTTTAACAATTACCATTCAATCCTGCATTTTAGCTCACTGAAGAAAAAAGGTATGGAAAAAACTTGTGAGAAAAGAAGAAAAAAATGGTGACCAGCATTTTCTTAGTTTCCCACAATAATTTCTATCCTTTTTTATATATGTCTTACTAATTTGAAGATATGTTGTCTGCAACAGGTCCTTTCACAAACCATTTTGGGTGGGGAAACATCAAAATATAGAAAATATGTCTTTCTCAGGGTCGTTAAAAGTTGTGATTGTGTGGTAAAGGGGTAATCTAAAAGAACAGCTAGGAGGGCAAATGAATGAATGTTATAGCAATATAGATCAACTTACATCAATACGCCAGATAGAATGAAATATGCTGGCATACAATGAACACCTAATCCCTAATAATCAACTTTTCACAGTCACAGTTAGAATGTCTTTTGTGGCAAACAACACAAAATGGTCTACAAATGCATTTACATAAATCAAATATCCTGCTCCAGGGCACAGATTAATTCTGGTGTACTGAAGTTGCGGGATCAGTTTGACTGGATAACATTAATGCCTTATCACAAATGTAAAGCCCTGTCCCACTTTGTACCAGGTCACCAGGATTTACACCCCTTCTGTCCACTCTGCATTTACTCATTAGTAGGTCAACAAACCTTTACCAGAACTAATAAAAGTGCAGAGGTTCTCTTGTTCTATATCAAAAGGACTATAAAGTACCTACAACATGGGGGTTTTGTTATTAAAATACATTTTCTTTTTTATCTTGGCATGGTTACTCAGGCTTAGTAATAAGGCAAAATTGAAAAGCTCAAGTTGTGAAAGGTGCTCAAGCTTTTATCTTATTTATGGCCAGTGATATTTTATTACTAGTACTAACTAATAGCATATCATTGGAGTAAATTGTGATCTTAATACCAAGGAAAATGTGTGGGCTTAAATAGGACAGCCCTGACTAGGTCAAGTCAATCCAATTTTCTTCCTTTTTCTTTGTTAGTCGATAAAACTAACACAATAAATAGTTTTGGAGAAGAACATTTTTTTGAAATATAAGCCTTGTCTATAAAAAAATGTGTTTTTAGGTGTATCATTTTTTTAAAAGGAATTTGGTATACAACCACCATAGAAACAATTTGGCAGACAACCACCATAGGAACTTACCTGCAAAACAACAATGAAATCCAATGAATAGTTTTAGAGAAGAAATTTTTCAAAGATTTTACTTTATACCATAAAAGGAAAATGAGTCTCCCATAAAAGCCATGTTTTTTGACAGATCATTTTTTTTTAAAGGAATTCTGTAAACCTGTATCTAAGGAACATTCCTGCAAAATAATAATGCTATCCAAATAGCGGTTTGGGAGGAGAAGATTTTTAAAGGTTTTTTACTTTGGTTGCCATGGCAACCAGAATTCTTCATGGAACACAATTATTTGAAGGAATTTGAAAGAGGACCACCAAAGGAACATTCCTGTGAAATTTGGTAAAAAATCCAGTCAATAGTTTCTGAGGAGAAGTTTTTTAAAGAAAAAGTTTACGTACGCACGACGGACACAACGCCATGACAATAGCTCGCTGGCCTTCAGCCAGTGGAGCTAAAAACCTGTAGGAATCGATAACAAGAGGGCCATGATGGCCCTGTATCGCTCCACTGGCTTATAAATATAAACCATGAAGAGAAGTCTTCACTATATAAGCCCTTATAAAACTTTGACCCCAGGGCTACAGTCGGACTAAATGGGGAATATGTGTATTAGAAGAATAACATGCCAAATTTGGGAGTTCTTGGCCTTATGGCTAGTAACAAGACGGTTTCTGAACTTTTCACCCCATAAACCCATGTAAAACTTGTGACCCCTGGTGCTGGGCCAAACTTGATCCTAGGGCTGTAACTTGGGCCCTCTTTGTAGTTGTCCACTAGATAATGCTATAATTATGCAAAATTTGTAGCCTAAGCCTTATGGCTATGTACACCAAGATTTAAAAGTTTTCCCTATGTAAGCCTATGTAAATCTTGTGACCCCCCCCCCCCCCCCCCCCCCCCAGCATGAGGCCAAATTGACTCCAGGACTATAATTTGGGCACTTTTGGTAGACCCCAACTAGATCATGCTAAATGCAAAACTTGGTAGCTCTAGGCCTTATGGCTAGGTACAGGAAGATTTTTAAAGTTTTCTCTATATAAGCCTATATAAAACTTGTGACCCCTGGGGCAGAGCCAATTTTGACCCCAGGGCTATAATTTCAAGAAACATGATAGAGGTTTACTACATAAAGCTACATGCCAAATTTGGTAGCCCTATGCCTTATGGTTTCAGACAAGAAGATTTTTAAAGTTTTCTCTATATAAGCCTATGTAAAACTTGTGACCCCTGGGGCAGAGCCAATTTTGACCCCAGGGCTATAATTTCAAGAAACATGATAGAGGTCTACTACATAAAGCTACATGCCAAATTTGGTAGCCTTATGCCTTATGGTTTCAGACAAGAAGATTTTTAAAGATTTCCAATATTTTTCAGTTTTGTTGCCATGGCAACCAGAGTTTTTGAAGGAATCAAATTCTTTCAAGAAATTCTGAAGAGGACCATGGCAGGATCATTTCTGTGAAGTTTCATGAAAATTGGATGGGTAGTTTCAGAGAAGAAGATGTTTGAAATAAAAGTTAACGCATGGACGGACGCACGCACGCACGGACAGACGGACGGACGCGCGACGGACACCGGGCCATGACATAAGCCCGCTGGCCTTCGGCCAGTGGAGCTAAAAATGGAGGTATGCAGCATTTTCTCTATTTCCCACAGGGTTTTCAAAAGCTTTTTTCTTAGGGTTGTGAACAGAAGATTGGCAGAAGGTAAGCAAAAATTAGGGAGCATTAAAATCTAACTTGTGACTAGGTGAAATAAAAATGGTTCACTATTAAATCTATCACAACAGGAGGTAAGATATTAAAGAAACAATAGCTGCCAAAAGCAGATGTTAAAATGCATTTAATTTTAAATGGTACCATTTAAAAGTATGGGAATTACTGTGAAGATGACAATTTTTATACCCCCGCAAAACAAATGTTTTCGGGGGTATACTAGAATCAGCCTGTCTGTCCGTCCGTCTGTGTACAAAATACCAGCAAGTTTGTGTCGCGAACTCCTCCTAGAGTTTTCCTTCAATTGCATTGAAACTTTGCACATATATTGATCATATATTGAAGATTTGCAAGACATAATTTTCAAGTGTCGACTCCCTCTGGTTGAGGAATTATCTCCCCTTGAACTTGACACTTTTTTTCTGTCAAAGTGCTGGCGGGGGTATTAAGTCACATTCAGTGACAGCTCTAGTTTGATGTACAGTCGGTCCAGGTGTCACTTGCTGGCAAAAAATTTAATATCAAAACTAAGCAAAAAATTGCCAGGTATCTTCTGTTTACTTTTTGTTGGAGTTTAAAATTCATTTTTCTGCCCTTGACTAATACTTGGACCAACCACACTGTAACAGAATGTCATCTCCACAATATTTTCCATATTTTTTATGGTATGATTTCAATTTAAATGCATTTTTACATCTGCATTGATTTTTGGCCCCTATTGGGCCTTTAACCCATTGCCAATCATCTCTATGTACATCACAGATATCCCTAAACAATGTACCTGCCCTGTATGCTGGTTGCTAACAACACTTTATTCTCCTCCACCTCAATTAAACATCCCTGAACAGTGTCCAAGCCTTGTATGCCAGTCACTAACAAAACACAAAGACCACACAAACAGCGGAAGAATTGTCAATGTAATTGTCATAAAAAGCAGTGCACTCATCACCTTCTGATTGGAAACTTTTTCATTTGGTCTGAAAAATATAAAACAATAAAGAAAGGATACTTCAACAAGGTACAACCTAGAAAGACTGTAATAAAACACAATCAACAGTGGCTGTTTAACTATTTACTAAACAATCCAACCCTTTACAAAACATGAGTTTTAATAACTCTGAGAAAAAATGTTTTTGACGACATTGTGGGAAAAGAAGAAATTGCTGGTAAGCAGCATGTTCTCCTTTTCCCACAATGTTTTCTACTCTTTCAAACACAAATTTTATCATTTGAGCCGTTTTTAATTTGTCCTCTGTAGGTGCTTTCAATTAGGACAATTCTAAAATTTTGTTGCTTGGTAAAGAGAATGATCCTGAGAAAGAAGGCTTTTGAAAACCTTGTGGAAAAATGAGAAATTGCTGGTCAACAGCATTTTCTCCTTTTTCCAAACTGTTTTCAACCCTGTTAAAGACAAATCCTATCATTTCAGCCACATTTTTATTTTTTATCCACAGATCCTCTCAATTTGAATTAGTCTTTCTGTTGTCTGGTAAAGAGATAATCCATAACCATACAAATATAAGGGTTTAACATTGTGGAAAAAGGAGCTTTTGTTTGTTACAGATCTCTGTAATTTTCAAAAGTGGAAGCATGTGGAAATACAAGTATTCTGAGAAGATGGGACGTTACTAGTTGCAAGATATTACTGCTTTGAATCCCGCATTTTCAAACTTGTCCTATGTACTGGCATTGACTCATTACAAAACAATCACAAAGTGTTAAAAGCCCGGAAGAAAGAGGCTTTTGAAAGTACTGTGGATATGGGAGACAATGCTGGTTACCAGCATTTTTCTCCTTTTCTCACACTGTTTTCCACCATTTTAAAGACAAATCTTGTTGTTCAAGCCTTGTATGTCATCTGTGATGGCTTTCAATTTGGACTAGTCTACAATTTTGTCCTTTGGTAAAGGGGTTAAGTTGTTTTTATTCCTTATCTGGTAAAAAGTACTGTTTTTGAAGTCACAAGTTGTATACTCGCCTTGCTATGTTGGTAAATCTGCTGATCCCAAGCCATGTCACAATAATCAGCAAACCTCCCATCTCCCTGAAATGGTGCAAAATGGTCCGTATTGACCAACAATTCTTTAGAACGTTCTTAGTCTTATTCTCCAGAATTTTCTATTTGGTTTAGCCAATCAGAAGTTGTGTTACTTCCAAAATTAGAAATTTTGCAGAATAAGACTAAGAACCTTCTTGACTCAGTCATCCATAACGAAGGCTTTTACAGAAAAAAAAGAAGAGGGCCATGACAGCCCTGTATCGTTCCACTGGCAAGTAAGTACAAACCATACATATAAAACATTACAATTCTAGGCCACATGGTTTCAACCAAGAAAACTTACAAAAGCCCATGTGGAAGTTAAGACCCAATGGCAAAGCCATTTTTGACCATAGCTAGAGGTCCACAAGATAAAGCCACATGCTACACGGTTAACATCACCTGAGCTTCTATACATGTTAATTCTAAAAGAACTTAACACAAGCTAAACTTGTCCTTGCACACTTTCTAGATCAAGTTCAGACAGCACAGAGTGCAGTTTGATTTTGAATCTATACAAGTTTGTGATACATTTGAGCCATGTTCTGTGAAAATGGGTTTAATGCATCTGCAAAAAGTATCGATCCAGGTCAGCCAGCGCATTCCACACAGGCTGACCTGGGTCAAAACTTTGCCACTGGTCAATTTTATGCATGTCAAAGGACCAGTTTACTTCATGATTCAGTTGGCTGTTAGACAGAATGGATTTTATGGATCAAGAATTATGTGACACCATAATTGAATCACCTAGATGCATTAAGCCTCCTTTTGCCAGTGCATGGCTCATTTTTTTTTTTTTTTAATTTCCAAATTAGCCTTGAAAATGCAACATCTGCACTTTTATCACTTATAAAACATAGAGTTTACAATCTCTTTAACAAATGACTTTATTTAAGACATGTCTAAATACTTATTATTGCCAGTCTGATACAGTTATCTCTTTGAACATTCTTATGCATACTGTATGTGGTAAGAAAATGAACAAGTGTCACGAGACAGCACTATGCAACTGGAACCCGTAGGGTGCCTGTAACATAGCAAAAAAAAAAATCGTTAACTAACCTACACAGGCAAAAGAAAATGAGAAATGGGAACCTCAATATACTTATTAGTCACTGCATCACAATCAAATGTGCTTCCGTTAGTACATACGGCTGCGTCCGGTTGTACTTCATATTGATGCCATTGATTTTTAGCTCCACTGGCCGAAGGCCAATCGGGCTTATGTCATGGCCCGGTGTCCGTCGTGCGTCCGTGCGTTAACTTTTATTTCAAACATCTTTTTCTCTGAAACCACCCATCCAATTTTCATGAAACTTCACAGAAATGATCCTGCCGTGGTCCTCTTCAGAATTTCTTGAAAGAATTTGATTCCTTCAAAAACTCTGGTTGCCATGGCAACAAAACTGAAAAATATTGGAAATCTTTAAAAATCTTCTTGTCTGAAACCATAAGCCATAGAGCTACCAAATTTGGCATGTAGCTTTATGTAGTAGACCTCTATCAAATTTCTTCAAATTATAGCCCTGGGGTCAAAATTGGCTCTGCCCCAGGGGTCACAAGTTTTACATAGGCTTATATAGAGAAAACTTTAAAAATCTCCCTGTACCTAGCCATAAGGCCTAGAGCTACCAAATTTTGCATGTAGCTATATCTAGTGGGCCTCTACCAAGCGGGCCAAAATTTTAGCCCTGGGGTCAAAATTGGCCCCGTCACAGGGGTCACAAGTTTTACATGGGCTTACATAGTGACAACTTAAGAAATCTTCCTGTTTTGATTTTTTTTTTTGAAATTAGGCTTGCATCAGGGGTCTTATGTTTTACAGAGGCTTCATATGGACAAAACTTGAAAATCACCTTATTTATAACCATACAGCGTAGACTTGTATTATTTTGGCATGTGGCTTTATCTTGTGGACCTCTACCAGGGTTCAAGTAATTATAGCTCTGGGATCAAAAATGGCTTTGCCCTGCAGGTCTCAACTTTCACATGGGCTTTTACAGAGAAAACTTTATAAGTCTTCATTTTGAAACCATTTGGCTCAGAATTGAAATGTTTAGTATTTATGGTTTATATTTTAAGCCAGTGGAGCGATACAGGGCCATCATGGCCCTCTTGTTATGCATACGTGGTCCTGGTAGAAGGTTTAAAAGCACCTTTAACTTGAGTTCCACTAATGGAAATAGATTCATTGAAAACATTTGCAGATGACAAATTACATGAAATGAAAGAATTTGTCTTAGGAAGGTTAGAAAAAATTGTGGTGAAAGGAGAAAAAGCTGGTTACCAGCATTCTCTTCTTTTTCCACAATGTTTTCAAAAGCCATTTTCCTCAGG
Source organism: Tridacna gigas (assembly GCA_945859785.2). Lineage (NCBI taxonomy): Eukaryota > Metazoa > Mollusca > Bivalvia > Cardiida > Cardiidae > Tridacna > Tridacna gigas. The sequence goes on along the minus strand of OX244030.2, from coordinate 39,522,859 downwards.
TTCGTTAAAACTCAGGATTATTTAGTAAAGAGGTAACCTTTTTATATAAATGTACCTGCAATTGAAGGCTTGAATACATTATTTCTCCTCTTACAAGGTTTATATTGAAAAGCACTCTTCATCCACGTCGTCAAAACATGGGATTGTCTGGTATTGGGTCATTAATCAGTGCTCTTGAAATTCTCATAAAGCCTCAGAACTCGCACATAAAGCACTAATATAGTAGCAAAATTTGAAAAGGTAAGTAAAACTTAAAATATTACCTTCCTACTTCATGCTGTAATGGATTTTCTATTCTATTACCAATCACTTCGATAAGAATAACAATCTGGTATAATGAATAAGCACTGCACAATGTAAAATGTAGCACACTTGCAACATTCCAAATGCTGGACTCTGAAACACAACACAAGAGCAATGGGCATTTTCACCGAGGTGTTTGCCTCCTTGCAAAATGCAAAAGTCATTCTCGCGTCTTAAATAAAGCTAGAGAGGCATCTACACAAATGCCTGTGGTTTTTAACCCTGATAGCACCATGCACAACCCAACTCTATCAAAAATCAAAATTTTAGAGTAGTCCAAATTAATAGCAGTTGCTTACAACAAATATTGCTCAAGTAATACGATTTGTTTGTGAAAGGGTAGAAAACATGGTGGGAAAAGGAGAAAATGCTGTTTATTTTTGGCAAAGTTATGCCCCATTTACAATTTTGGATTTTAAGTTAAAAAGCAGCAGCACCTAAGTGTTGGCACCTGATTGCTAGACTTCTTTTTTTATGCCTTACCACACAAGCCTGAGATCTTGAGGAAGAAGGCTCTTGAAAACATTGCTGAACAAGAGCTTCGCAAAGCGGCGCATATACGCCCGAAGGGGCTTGTCAGTGAAATTAGTTGAAATGACGGAAGGGCCATGAATGAAGAGTAGTTAATCTCCATGATATGTGAAAAATATTAAAGGGCAATAGCTAAAAAAAGAAGGGTGGCACAGTTACAAATTTTGTGAATTGCTGTTCTCCACAAGGTGTTCTATCAGTCTTGAAAGGTTCAAGATCATAGCTTTTATATTTTAGAAATCATGGCCCAGACGAAAATTCAAAGAGAAAACTAACAAAGGGCAATAACTAAAAAAGAAGGATGGCAGAGTTATGGTTCTTGTGCAGTGCACTTCTTCATAATGTGTTCTATTAGTCTTTGAAGTTTCAAGATGATAGGTTTTAAAGTTTGGGAGTTATGGCCGGGACAAAAATTCAAACTGAAAATTAACAAAGGGCAATAACTAAAAAAATAAAGGTTGCAGAGTTATGGTTCATGTGCACTGCACTTCTGCATAATGGGTTCTATCAGTGTATGAAGTTGCAAGTTATTAGCTTTTATAGTTTAGAAGTTATGGCCTGGACAAAAATTCAAACTGAAAATTAACAAAGGGCAATAACTCAAAAAATAAAAGTGGCACAGTTATGGTTCATGTGCGATGCACTTCTCCACAATGTGTTCTATCAGTGTATGAAGTTCCAAGTTAATAGCTTTTATAGTTTAGAAGTTATGGCCTGGACAAAAATTCAAACTGAAAATTAACAAAGGGCTGTAACTCAAAAAATAACGGTGGCGGAGTTATGGTTCATGTGCACTGCACTTCTCCATAATGTGTTCTATCAGTGTATGTAGTTTCAATTTGATACCTTTTACGGTATGGAAGTTATGGCCTGAACAAAAATTCAAAGTGAAAAGTTGGTTATTTCAGAAATCAAGGGCAGATAATTTTGGAACGCAAACAGCGATCAAAATTCTAAGACCCAGGTGCACAACTAGACATCATGGAGATTCATTGTGGCAAGTTTCAAATAATTCCGATGAAAACTGTAGGAGGAGTTGCACACACAAGAAATTGCTAACGGACGGACGGACAGACGGACGGACGGACGACCGGGGGTATAACATAATACGACCCTTCGGGCGTATAAAAAGGAGAAAATGCCAGTAACCAGAATTTTCTCCTGTTCTCAAAATGCTTTCTACTCTTTCAAAGACAATGTTCATCATTCCAACGGCATCTATTTTTCCCTCTGTAAATGCTTAAATTTGAACTAGTCTAAAATTTTGGGCGTGAAATGGTTAGTGTATAGGACTTGAGAACAGATGGTTTGAATCCCCAACTCTGTCAATTTTGTCCCAAGGATTGATGATAGTCCCTGCAACAGGATTTATTCCTCTCATTGCTGATTGTTATTCTGACAACTGTTTTGAGGGAAAGCAGCCAGTGGCTTGGAAAGAATATTGTGTGAAGTACTGGTGAAAAATAACTCCAGGAAAGAATGGATAGGTGCACTGCCTACAGTCATATAACTGAAATAATGTTGACAACACCAAAGAATCAATCAGTTAACCAAAATTTTGTCTTTTGGGGAAGATTTTAACCCTTTACTGCACAATGCCGACTTTTGATGCCCCTGGGAAAGAAGCCTTTTGAAAATGTTGTGGGAAAAGGAGAAAATGCTGGTAACCGGCATTTTCTCCTTTTCCCAAAATGTTTTCTACCCTATCAAAGAAAAGCTGCACCATTTGAGCCACACTGAAATTGTCGTCTGCAAATGCTTTCAATTTGGACAAGGCTAAAATTTTGTCGTCTGGTAAAGGGTTAAGGCACTTCCATTTAACCCTCAACCAAACAATCCCGAGTTTAAACAACCCTGAAAAGATCTTTAGGCTGCCGAGATATGACCTAAGCTGTTAAAAATGACGTTAAACTCTAATACAAGCAAACAAACAAACTGAGAGAAAGGCTTTTGAATAGATAACCAGCATTTCCTCTTTCCAACAATGTTTTCTAATTTTTCAAAGCTACCAGTCCATTAGCAATATCTAATTTCTTACCTAAAATGCTTCCAATTTGGACAAATCTAAAATTTTTTTTTTATCATTTTGTAGAGTTAACTCTTTAACGACCCTTAGAAAAAGGGCTTTCGAAAACATTACGGGAAAAAGAGAAAATGCTGGTAACCAGCATAATCTCAATTTCACACAATGATTTCTATCATATCACTAACAAATTTGATCAATATTTGATCAATAATTAACTCTTTACAAGACAACAAAATTTTAGACATGTCCAAATTAAAAGCAATTGTAGACAACAAAATTAACATGACTCAAATGTTGAAATTTGTTTTGGGAAGGGTAGAAAACATTGTGGGAAAAGGAGAAAATCCTGGTTACCAGCATTTTCTCCTCTTCCAACAATGTTTTCAAAACGTTTCTTACTCAGGGTAGTTAAAAGACGGGATTGTGTGGTAATAAAGAGTTAATATGTTGTCTGCAAATGCTTTCAATTTGGGCCTGTGCATACTTTTGTTACTGGTAAAGGGTTAAGCCCCAAGCTCTGTTAACTTAAACCCTTTGCCAGATGACAAAATCAGAGACTTGTCTGAATTAGAAGCATTGATTTCTTGCAGACTACCTATGAAAGGAGACTCTTATGATGGAGTTTGTCTAAGAACACAAAACATTTCGGAAAATTAGAAAATGCTGGTTACCAGTATTTTCTTCTTTTCCCACAATGTTTTCAAAAGCCATTTTCCTCCATGTCGTGAAAACTCTGGATCGTACAGGGTTAACTTTATTACTTACCTGCAATTGAAGGCTTGAATACAAGTGGGAAAGCCAGTAATGCAGGAGTTATGTAAACTGGCTGAAAAAAAGGAAGATGCAAATATTTGATCCATGCTCTGTGAAAAGGGGGCTAAAAGCATTTGCAAACAGTATTTACCCAGGTCAGCCTGCGCAGCCAGCAAAGGCTGACCTGTTCTGAACCTTTTTTTTTTTTTCCCCCCAGTAAATTTTCTGCATGTCAAAGGACCAGTCTACCTCATGATTCAGTCAGTTGTTAGACAAAATAGATTTTATGGATCCATAATTATGTGATGACTTTCTTGTTATCATGGGCCATGGAGATGCATTTAGCCCCTTTTTTCCAGATCATGGTTCATTTTTTAGTGTGTTTGTAATGAGGCATGGTATGTTTCGCTGAGCCGCAGTAGCACACTCTGTAGTGTGCAGGACTTGAGACCAGGGGGTTGCCTGTTTAAATCCCCAGCTCGGGAAATTTCTTTCCATGGATTGATGATAGTCATTGTGACAGGAATCATTCCTCTCTCACCACTTTAATCATTGATTGGACCATGGTTATATGATCAACAGAGAGACAGGAATACATGTAATTTCTGTCACAGTGACTATCATCAATCGGCTAAGAAATTGGCTGGGCTGGGGATTCTCACTGCGTTCAGCCACCGTAAGGGTAAAGATTATCCAGACAAATCCTAGTTTTATACTGTCAGATACATTAACTCTTCACCAAACAACAAAATTTTAGACTAGTCCTGCAGACGACAAATGTGACTGAAAACTGAAATTTGTTTCAGGTTACCAGCATTCTCTCCTTTTCCTATGGTGTTTTCAAAAGGCTTTTTTCTCAGGGTTTTTCAAAGTCGGGATTGTGTGATAAACAGCTGTGAAATACATTTGTTAAAAGAGTCATGATATACTTAAAACATTAGTATTCTATCTACTGACATAAAACTATAAGTCCCATTTACTGGTGGCCCAACAGTTTAACACTTTATCACAAAATCCCATAATTTAACAAGCCTGAATTTGAAAACTCTTAAAAACATTGAAGCAAAAGAAGAAATTGCTTCCCACCACTTTTCTACTTTTTCACAAAACACATCCTCATTTGAGTCACACTGAATTTGTCCTCAGCAAATGCTTCAGTTTGAACCAGCCATTAAGTTGGTCAATTGGTAAACTGTCACAAAGAATCTACTTACAAACCACAGGTACCAGTCTCCATCATTCAGCTGTGATAAGAAAAAAAAAAAAAGTGAATTGTAAGAGTTACTTATGTGTTCATAAAAGTTGACTCTTAAGTCTTTACCAGACAACAAAATTTTAGACTGTTCCAAATTCAATGCATTTGCAGATGACGAATTAAAGGTGGCTAACCTGACAACATTTTTACTTGTTAGGGTAGAAAACATAGTTGGAAAAGGAGAAAGTGCTGTTTAACAGCATTTCCCCTTTTCCCACAATGTTTTCAAAAGCTTTCTTCCTCAGGGTTATCAAGTTGCAAAAGGAGAAAAAAGCTGTTTAACAGCATTTCCCCTTTTCCCACAATGGGAACCAGTGTGTGGTAATGGGTAAACTAGATGACAATGTTTTAGATAGGTCCATATTGAAAATTTGTAGATGACAAATTAAACATAGCTCAGAGAGAAATTTGTCCTTCAAAGGGTTGAAAACATCTTGAGACTAGGAGAAAATGTTGGTTACCAGCGTTTTTATCCTTATCCCACAATGTTTTCACAAGCTACCTTCTCAGTCAATAAAATACTGGACTGTAAGGTAAAGTTGAACTTTTGCACCATCTTAGCAGATATACATAGCTTTTATTGACAATAGAGAAAAATATCAGACTGCATAGAATTAGTAATACAGTGTCACATTGTCGTCAAAGTCATGTTAAACTGTGTAAACTGTGATCAAAAGGGTCACTTCATTTGCAGTGGGAATTATATTTTCAGCCCTGAGGACACAAACTTATATAAAAGTATTGGTACAAGTGTTACTGGAAAGGCCTGAAGGTTCAAACTTTTATCTGTAACAGTATTGCTATATGTCTAATTGAAAAAATGACAAGAGATTACTTGAAAAAATATTCAGGATGGGGTTCAGTTAAAACAAACTTTACTATACTAGAAATATTAATTAACCCTTTACCACACAATCCTGAGTTTTAACGACCCTGAGGAAGAAGTCTTCTGAAAACATTGCGGGAAAAGGAGAAAATGTTGGTAAACAGCATTTTCTCCTTTTCCCCCAATATTTTCTACTCTTCCAAAGACAAATTTCAGTTTTTGAGCCAAATCTTATTTGTTGTCTGCAAATTCTTTCAATTTGGACCAGTCTAAAATTTGGTTGTTTGGTAAAGAGTTAACTTTCTTTCACATTCATACAACTCAGTGTTCCCACTCACATCTTTTTTATGAGAGTAAATTCACTCCCTGGAGTACAAGTTTGGGAGTGCAAGAGAATTTCTAGGAGTGCACTTAATAATGACAATTTTAGAGCTTCTATGTAGGAAAGTAAGGGTCTGGTGTATTAAAAATTTTTTTTGATGAGTCTTACTCTGCAGTAATCTGATCTTGAAAATAATATTTGTAATTTAAAAAAAAAGTTGCATTTAACATTTCCTTACTCACAGGCCCAGGTTCAGAGGGACAACTTACAATCTGATGGCCAGTAGAATTTTCCATTTCAATGTCAATTTCAGACATTCATTAGCTTTCACTTATTGTTTTGAAGACAGATTTATGTAAATTTACTGCTTCAAGTGATTAATAAAGCTGAGACAATTTGAAATGCCTATGATTGGACAATGTCAAACGGATTTTTGTTGTGTCAAGGGTTTTCATGTTTTTGGCACCAGTCTTTTTTCTCACGTCAGTTAACTTTTGGAGTAGTATTTCCACATGATTTGAAATAAATTTGTCAAATAGGGTAGCATTTAACTTCAAAATCTGTAATTTACACTAGGAAAGCCAATTAATACCATAAATACTTTTAAATAAATGTTATAACAGCTTGATTAGTGGTGATAAACGATGACCTTCATACTTGATACTGTTGTATATGTGAGAGTTTAGATCTTTTAAATATCATGTAAAGACATTAATTGTTGCCAGTAGATTCACCAGTGCTGAAGTTTGGAGACATTTTCTCTAACTTGTCCCAACTGGCGCCACTGGTGATCGACAGCAGGAGCCCTTAAACCTGTGTGTGCATGCATGTTTCATTTCATATTTTTGTGCATGATTATTCAATTGAGTTTCTGGCAGTTCAGCAGGGTTCCTATTCATGCACATTATGTGCATGAATAGGAGCCCTGCTGAACTGCCTGAAATTTTTGTGTGTGAATGTCATATGGCATAGTCTTCATATTTGAAACATGTAAATGAGTCATGCTCTGTGAAAAGGGGGCTTAATGCATCTACACACACACACACACACACACACACACACACACACACAAAAAAAAAAAAAAAAAAAAAATAGACCCAGGTCAGCCTGCACTGTCCACGCAGGCTGACCTGGGCTGAAATTTTTTGCTATTGGTGAATTTTCTGTATGTCAAACTCAAAGGACCAGTCTACCTAATGATACAGTCCAGTACTGTTGTTTGACATGCATGGATTTTATGAACCCATAATTATGTGATGACTTACATGGCATCATGCGTTACGGAGATGCATTTAGCCCCCTTTTGTCCAAGCAAGTACAGAAGTAAACTCTGTAAAGATAAAAATTTCGTGAGTACTCAAATTTCTACTTACATTAGCTAGAGCTGCAAGGAGAAAAAATAGAAACATTACACCATTGATCCCCTGCCATATGTACATGATGCCTGGCTTTGATTTGTGAAGAATCTCTCTGTTCATTCAGATTTAGTCCCTGAAAATTATGAACTATAGATAATTTGAATCTTTTTCTCAGCATTCGTTCTTTCCAACATGTATTCGACCTGCAAGAAGGGGAACCATCCAGGCTATAAACTGGATGGTTACTGACGGGTTGTATACCCTGAAAGGGTATAGTTGTGCATTAAATTCTATTCTATTCTATTGGATAAGTCGTGTCACATCAGACACTTCCTTGGGTGATTTCGGACATGATAGGACATCGAGACTTGTCAGTTAACTCTTCCAAATGACAAAATTTTACACTAGTCCATATTCAAAGCTGCTGCAGACAACAAATAAAATGTGGCTCGATCAACTTATGAAGCCTGACTCTAGAAGCATAGAAAACATTGTGGGAAAAGAAGAAAATGATGATTACCAACATTTTACCAGCATTTTCTCCTTTTCCTACAATGTTTTCTACACTTACAGAGTCAGGCTTCATAAGTTGTCTTCAAAAGGTATCTTAAACAGGGTCATTAAAACTTGGGATTGTTTGGAAAAAGGTTAAGGGGAGTACTTGTTTGTTATAATGCAGCATCACTCACCGTACAAAGCTTATTCGTGATTCTTGCCCTACGTCATATCCAGCGAATTCGGAATACCACAGATTCTATTTCCGCTTAGTGACGCCATAGCAACGCCCAACTCGGTGGACGCTACCAGTAATGGGCCATTTGCTACTGTATAAAAAGAAGCTGCATTCGACAGCAAATTGCTATTTGCGCTTCAAAATTGTATTTGAACATGATGTATATTTATCATGGCAGTCTTCCAGACATAGTTCAAGCGCCGTATAATTGGATTTGATGAATGTTAATGAATAACACTTTAATATCAACCCTCAGAATAATCGAAATTTTCATTGGTATTTTTTGTTTTTCATCTCAAATACTTCAGATTTATATCACAGCTAAAACCAGAGAAAATACTATATGGGCAACAACGGACATCCCGACATTTTCGAGAATCATTTTAGGGGATCATAATTAATAGATCTAGATCTACATAAATTTAGTAAGGAAAAAAAAGAACGACCATACCTCTGTGATCTGTGTAAAATTCCAAATCCTATCCACAAATAATCAACATAAGGGAGAATGAAGATCAAGAATTGATAAGAAGACTCTAACAGTTTAAAGTGACACGTGTGCGTTAAATTGTGTGAATCAATTAAACTACAAGACAGCTCTAAGGCCTGCCACCCAGCTGTGCGATACCGAAATCAAAGGAGCACCGAGTTAACCCTTCATCCATTTTTCATGAAAAATAATATGACGCGTTTCTTTTCTATCTGAAAAATATAGATGGAATATAAATATCTTGGAATGGAGGATTTAAAATAAATTTGAGCTCAAGCTACTTTTCTTATGTTCACGATCTAGACTCTAAATTAACACTTATTCGTCTGTAGGAACATGACTAAAGTTGCAACAAAGAAGGTTCGATTTTTTGTCAGATCGGAATTTTTTAAATGGCCAAATTAGGACTCGTCCATATCTAAATAATGAGGGCGAAATGGTGGAAAATGTCATATGCAGATAGTGCTGTAAGTTTAGTTGAGAACCTTATAACCCTATATATAGTAGACAATCCCGATTTTTAACGACCCTGTGAAAGAAGGCGTTTAAAAAAAATTCTGGAAAAATAGGGAATTTTAGTAACGAGCGTCTTCCCATATTACTTTCTACTTTTTCAAAGACAATTTCCTCCATTTAACCCACTTTTAATCTGTCGGCTTCACATTTTTTGCATTCAGACAACTCCTAATTTGGCCATATGGTAAAAAGTTTTAATCGGATAAGCTCTCACTTTTACTATTTGACTTATGAAGATCCAATGTCGTGAAAAAAGAGGGAAGAGGGGAAGAAAAGAATAGTTGAAGTACCATAGTATTTTTTTTTTTTTATTTGATAATCTCATTGTTAAATCCATGGATGATTGCAGAACCCAGTAGCTTCCATATTTGCCGAACCTGGTAGCTCAGTCGGTAACACACAGGGCTTGACACCTTGGGATCATTGATTCGATTTATTTAGGCCTATTTGATCATTTTTTTCTAATAAAAAAAAAAAGTTTCAGTGTCTGCAAAAAGACAGGAACAGTCCATTTACAAAAAAAAAGTTAAACACCATATAATTGAGAAAATCCCGACACCAAAAGTGCCTTTCTTTTTTTTTTCATTTTTTGTCACTACCTTAAGATGACTATCTTAAAAGATGAAATTTCAAACTTCAAATTTCAAACCTTCCTTTCACCCTCCAAAAAAGGTAATTTCAGCTTCATTTTGAGTCGGGAAATATCTGCTATAATTGTTTTCGTTGAAAAGCTGATAAAGGGTTAGCCATATGTTCTTTTGATCTCGGTATTTCACTGCCAAAGTGGGCGACATGTAGACGCGCTGTGATGTACTTGCTAGGGACAGATTAACACACATGTGTCATGAAAAAGTTTCTACCCTTTTCAATCGTAATTTGATCATTTGTAAATTTAGGATATGGAATTATTTAACTCTGTTACAGAGGATAAGTCCATTTTAATTTCTGACCCCAAATTTAACGATGCTTTTTTTTTTGTCCGAACACCTTTTTCGTTCAAATGCAATGGTATGTATGGATAGCCGGGGTTCATTATTTTTTCAATTCTAGCCCTGTACATCCAAGCCAGTTTCCCGTGACGTTTAATATTTCTCTATCTCGATGCTTCGTTTTGATTCCATAATATTTAATGTAGTCTGCGCACGAAAACTTTTATCATATACCGCCCGACAGGGCTCGTATTAAACTTGTAAGACTCCTCTTTGTGTAGGCTATATATCGTGATATTGATAATACGATGTTTCTTTTTTGTCTCTTCGAAAGTGATAGTATTCATAACTGGAAAAAGTTTTAGAAATCTTTATCAAAAGTGCCCGAGAAATCCAACAGAATTTTACTGAACAAACATGACGCTGACCGTGTCCAATTACATGTAATGTCTGATTACATGCGTACACAGTAAGTTTATCACCGAGTAAAAATTTCTGAGTGCGAGATATTGCGATTTAGCAAAAGTACCCGGATGACAAGAATCACGAATCCTTCAATCACACAGAAAGAAGAAGGAATGTGACTTTTTCAAAAAAGAGTGTGTCGTTTTACTCGTTTTGGTTGTTCTTTGTGGGCGATGACTCAAAGACCAGAGTTGCGTCAGACATTAAAGAATGACAATTCTGCATTGAAGACACTTAGATGTGATCTATACATGGTTTTCCGTCAAGAAGATATGAAAAAGAGGTGAAAATAGATTACAAAATCGTCGAATTCTAGATCGTGTCCGACTCAAGATCAGTTTACCCTAAACTTTCTCGATTTTCAAAAATGGCCGCCCTGGATCTTTTGAAGCATGTGCACAACGATGAAAAACCTGCGGGTATTTAACACAGAGGACAAGTCTCAGAGTTCAAACGATGTCCGGACGGGTGTACCCGAAATTTTTTAACAGCGTGGTATAATACAGGCCAACCTTATCCTGGTCCCTCAAAAAAAAAACCAAGTTGTCTGCGCTTGAAGATACTTAAGAGTTTAAATTAACTGTAAAGGAAAGACCTAAACCCTTATCTTACTTCAGCTGTCGAAATTCTCATGGGTATATTTTGGTTTTCAATCTCTGTATTTCCTGTTTGTGTCGAGTTTAAAATACAGTCTCCGTAAGAAATACCAAGACATTTGACACAGTATTTCACATTTTTTCAGTGATATTAAGGCTTAAAAGTTAACACAGATCCGTACTTTATTTGTATCATGATGACATTTCATATTGATTTTAACAAGAAATAAACACACTATTTTGCTGAAAATTCGTCCTCTTAGTCTTGATCACTAATAACAACCTGAATCCCATTATGATCTGTGATCATTTTTAATGGTCTAAGGGAAAAAACTCTTACAATCTTACATTTTATTGCCACATAGTATGGTTTATTTCCCTTGAGCTCATTCCTACACCGTCTAAAACGCAAGACGAATGCTGTGCTTGCAATGTCGTAAACAGGCGATTTTCCTCTATCTTACCAGGAATCATATGTTCAGTCAATCCCTGGTTTCATGTTACTCTAAATCAAGTGACATTATCGATGGACCGATGCCAATGCTCTCAGATAAGGAAAACAACCATGTATGTAATTTTAAAAAAATCATGTTACTTGTATGTTCCTTGACCTGTCTTCCATCTTGTACACAATCGATGATGAAATGATTTTAAACTAAACAGTGTTGGGGTACTTTTATCGCTTGACTCGTTGGAAGCTATATAAAAATCAGATTTGAGTCAATATTTAGACCGACAGCAAGCGTTTTCAATATTTAGGGGAAAAATATGAAATTTAATGACTCACGCTAAAAAAGGGAGTGAAAGGCAAATGCTTTGGTATAAAAGACTATTTAAATCGATCTGTTTAGTATTTGTTACGCTACTTACTCTACGCCAATCTTTGAAAAATATAAGTGTAACGTTTTTTGTCAAAGTAAATCGTCATATTTCTTATATTAAATTTCTGGCAGTCGTTAAGTAAATGGATTATTTATAGACAAGGGAAACTACTGCGTAACCCCTGAGTTTTATAAATAACATTTTTATTCATTATTTTATTGTTTTTCCGCCAAATTGGCGAGCATTATACAATAATGATAAAATGAACATATTAGAAAAGAATGAAAAAAGAGAATAATAATAAAAAGTATATGGCTAGAAAGAGAGCCAGTGTACTGCCAAACCCCAACCAGAAAAAGACTCATTGCAGTAAAAAGACGAAAATGCAAAAGCCCTTTTCCCTGATCAGAATGCGGGAGCACATTGTATAAATCCAAATGTTCAAAACAAAGGAGTGAAACTATACAAAAATAAAGAGAAAATGTGAATCAAGTTTGGAAGCCTTGCAACGAAAACGAAATGTAAGGCAACAATAGGCCAAACAATGATAAAGAACAAAATAATCAAGGAGCAAGACATAAATGAGCAGATGCCTAGAATAAATCCATTGATTGTGTGAACAAGTGGATAAATCTATAGAAGAATTAACCAGTCAATCAATCAATCAATCAATGGCAAAAAAAGTGCTTGAGTTAGCGAGAAATAAAAATAGAATTACGCAACCCAAACTTATGAAATTTAAAGACTCACGCTGAGAAAGGGAGCGAAAGGCAAAAGCTTTGGTATACAAGACTATGTAAATCGATCTATTTAGTATTTGTTACGCTACTTACTCTATGCCAATCTTTAAAAAATATAAGTGTAACGTTTTTTTGTCAAAGTAAATCATTATATTTCTTATATTAAATTTCTGGCGGTCGTTAAGTAAATGGATTATTTATAGATAAGGGAAACTACTGCGTAACCTGTGAGTTTTATAAATAACATCTTCAGATGCTCTTTCTTTGTCTAATTAGTCTTGAATTAGAAGCTGCTAAGCTTATCATTTCCACAATTTAGTAAAGTAGGCTGAAAAATTCCTCCTGGCATCGACTGTCTGCATTGTGTGCTCGAAATATATCGTGTTACTTCCGTGTATAAGATTTAAACGGTTCCAAAGAGTAAGGGAGGCGACTCTTATTGATATTAGTGGCTAACTTTGTTGTGCGAGTTTTCTCCCTTAGACCCCCCCAAAAAAATCCTTTAAATACCCTTGCCATTGCTGTTTTCATGGCCCTTACTAAGAGGGCTTATGAAAACGTTGTGGCCATAGACGTTTTGGCCAGTTTAATGTATGAAGGAGGAAGTTTTGGCCAGATGCTGCTTTAAAACAGAAAAATGTAATAAATGAACTTACATGCTTTTAAGTATACAGTTTATGAGGAAGAGAAGCCTTTTTTTATTTTACTCTATTTTAATATTATCAGATAGCATAATCATTATTACTGTATTAAAATAGATTCATATCCAATAAATTCTAATTTTCCCAAGGATGTTTTAACCCTTTACCACACAATCCTGACTTTTAATGACCCTGATATAGAGACCTTTTGAAAACATTGTGGGAAAAGGAGAAAATGCTGGTAACCAGCATTTTCTCCCTTTCCCTCAATGTTTTCTACCCTTCCCAAAATAAATTTCAATTTTTGAGACACATTTACTTTGTCGTTTGCAAACACTTTCAATTTGGACAAGTCTAAAATTTTGTTGTTTAGTAAAGAGTTAATGTGACGACACATGATAATTTTACCTTCTTCCAATGTCTTCAGCTGCAGAAGAAAAATGAATTTGCACATCCAAAGAAAATTCTATTTTGTTCAAAAGATGTCTTCAAATACATGTAATTAATACCTTAACCCTAAGAGTGCTGAATTTATGAAATGCACCTTTTCAATGAAGGAAAACATCTGAAATATTGTCATTTCACACAGTTGTTTTTTAGCCAGAAGATGTAATGAAGTAGCTGATAGTGTAGATCAAGGATCAGACTGCACATTCTGTGCAGTCTGATCATTATCTACTCTGTCAGCAAAAACAACTTAAATTGGTTCCAGAGCTTTAAGGGTTCATCCTTTAACAGACAATTTCTCCTTTTCCCACAAAGTTTTCAAAAGGCAGCCACAGCAGACAAGTTAAAATAACATTTGGCCAAAACATCCAACTTTGTACTTTCCCTGGTCAAATTGTCCAAAACATTCCTAGCCAAAACGTCCCACATTCCTTTCTCAGAATCGTTATAATACGAGATTGTGTGATCAAGGGCAAACTTGTCATCTACAAGCACTTATTAACTGCGCAAATATCAATTTTTTGTTCCGTATAGAGTGTATAACCTTAGTACCTTAAGTCAGAGGTGAGGTACCCTAAACCTGTCAAAGATTATTAAAATATTGTAGCGATATTTGATTCATCGTCAATAAATGCTTTGAATTTGGACAAGTCCAAAATTTTGTTGTTTGGTAAAGAGTTACCTCATCCCTGAAACAGTTTGGCAACCCATTTTTTTCAGGCAATACTTAACCCTTTCCCACATAATCCCGCCTTTTAACAACCCTAAGGAAGAAGCCTTTTGAAAAAATTGTGGGAAAAGGAGAAAATGCTGGTTACCAGCATTTTCTCCTTTTCCCACAATGTTTCTTAATTACCGAAAACAAATTCCATCATTTGAGCAACATGTAAATTGTCGTCTGCAAATCCTTTTAATTTGGACCAGTCTAAATTTTTATTTGTTTGGTAAAGAGTTAAACAAATTTGAAGGCAGTGAGACACTTGTAGAACAAAAATGTATGCTCTGTCAAAAGCACTGTAAAAACAAAATAAAATGTGTTTTGTAATCTATGACAGCTGGGGTGTTAAAGTCAAATACAGTAAGGTTAAAAACTACCCCTTCAATACCTTTTTTCACCAGGTAGTAAACACTTAAATTTGCCTTTGGTATCGCTGAATTAATGGAATGGGCCTTTTTAATTAGGAATAACATCTGAAATACTTTTATTTCAAGCTTGTTTTGGCCAGAATATGTAATAAAGTACTACACAGTGAAGATGAAAGATCAGACTGACATTCTGTGCAGTCTGATCTTGATGTACACTGTCCACAAAAAACAATGAGGTCAGTTCCGGCACTTTAGGGTTTAAAGAGCCTTTCACAACTATATTTTCCTTTGCAGCCAGTTTAGATCAAGATTAGAATGCACAAAAGGTGCAGTCTAATCTTAATCTAAATTTTTCACTTTGCTGAGACATTCTGGGCCAGAGCAACCTTGAAACTGCAATTATATACCAGTAGGTCATGTCTCTAGACCAGAAGTGGCTGTTGGGTTTCTTTATTGCTCTAAGGTTTAATCTTTTATGTTTTAAGTAAACCATAAGTCCAATTTTGTGTAAATCAATCCAGATAAGAAATATCTTTTAAAAACAAATAGTCAGTGTAACAGCTAGATATTGGGAGGAAATTGTCTCAGTATTGGTGTGAGAAAGCCAGGACACATATGTGTAGGTGCACTGACCCCATGGTATGACCTAAGCTGTTAAAACAATGTTAAACTCGAAAACAAACAAACAAAAGCAGAATAAACATGTCCACCTTTCTGACCAATTGCAAACTACTATTCATTCATTTGAATATATCAGTATCAAGAAATAGGCGAAAATCCAGCACATTCAGCTAAACTGAAAACAAGAAATATCTTTAAAAAAGATAGACAGTGTAAATTTGCCAGCAAATAAGCAGGGGCCCTTATAATAAACTTGTCTACATTTTTGACCAATCACAAATTTCTATTTATTCATCCATTATCAGTGCCAAAAAGTAGGTAAAAAGCCAGCACATTCAACTACATCGAAAAACAACACACATACAGTTTTGTAGGTCACAGATGACTGCCTTTCACATTTTACCAGAAAATAAAATTTAAAAATGTTTGAATTGAAAGCACTTGCAGATGACAAAGTGACTGATATTTTTGTTTTAATAGATTTTTTATCATTAAAATACATGGATTTTATTGATCATAAAAATAACTGCGGAAATGCAGCAGAAATCTTGATTCAATTGAATGACTGAAAACACTTCTTCCCCCAACCGGCATTTCATTATTATTATCATTTTGAGTGGTCTAAAGGAGAAAACTCTTCCTACCTTAGATTTCATTACTATACGACTGGTCTCCCTTACTCGCTCCCAAACTGAAAATGATTTTTTGTGCAATGTCGTTAGAAGACGATTCTTTCTTCATTTACCAGAGAACGTGTTCTCATTCAGTCCATGGCTTCATGTAACTCTAAACTCAGTTAAAATAAATGGAGCTGTGCAAATGCCATAAGATAAGCAAAACAGCTATTCTTTAAGAAAATTTATGTAAAAATTCAATTCTTTCTTTGGATCGTACGTTCGCTGGCACGTCTAACATCATATTTCACAATCGATGCTTGAATTACCTACTGAAAATTACTGGATATCTATCGTGTGGCTCGATCTTTAAAAGCCACGTTTCAGTCAGTATTCAGACCGAAATCTAGAATTATTACTATGTAACACGGTGATGTGGATACAAGAAAACAAGTGCGCCTGGCTACCGATTATTGACAATCAATAAAGAGGTGGATTATTGGAACATGTTGAAGTCTTCACAAAGTTTAACCATTAATAACGCCTGTATTGTTTTATTCAGAATATGCGACGGTTTTAGTTTGAAACACAAGAATCTTTAAATGAGATCTTACCTCAATGGTCAAAGCGTTAGAATTATTTATTTCGTATTTAAATATCTGGCGGCCATTGGTGATCGACAAGGGAGACTACTGGATGGTGATGCTTAGCCTTAACAAATGACGTCTTTAATTGCTCTTTTCTGGCTCAACAACAAATATTAAGCATTTGATATTCTTATCAGTGAGATAAGATTTCCTGTAATTAGCATTATATATGGAGATGCTCTCCTACATGGTTTTAAACGTGCCCGATTTGTAAGGGAGGCAACTCCATTTAATATTCATAGCTAACGATATTATACGAGTTCTCTCCCTTAGACCATAAAAATTCAGGTTCAGCAGCCTGACAGAGCATATTAAAAATTTCTCCGTAATGAAATATCAGTTTACAGCACTAGTTCCTAAAGGGCCAGAACTTAAAAAAAAAAAGACAAAAGAATTAACATTTCGTCAAATGGATTCATTTTATAAGATTCCTTTCCATCTAATAGGGTACTTCTACTATTTTTTAATTACCTGTAATAGAACCACACTGAAAGGAAGTCTGTAGCATTCATAATGGATTACATCCGTGTAAATTCCTTGATCTTGCGACCTTTAAGCTAGGAAATAATTCATGACGAAATTAACCGTCTGCAATCTTTACCTTTTCCAAAGCCATCCAGTTTCCATTACCCTCAGTAAGATAGCTATTGAAATTATTATGATAACCAACATTTTCTTACTTTCTCACAATGTTTCCTACACTTTCAAAAAGGAATCTCATCATTTGAGAAAGTTACTTGTACAAATCTAAATTTTTTGTCGGGTAAAGTTGATTACAATGATGTGAGTGTCTTGAGTACATAGTGAGTTGCCCTTTTGATGAGTTGTCTTGTGGAGTCTATTATGAGTTGGCAAGTGGTGTGTGATGATTGGCTGAACAAATTGTTTTGAGGAAGTTTACTGCATGCTGGCAAGTCCTTTTAACCCTCTACCACACAATCCTGACTTTTAACGATTGCAAGAAAAAAGCCTTTTTTAAAAAATCATGAGAAAAGGAAAAAATGCTGGTAACCAGCATTTTCACCTTTTTCCACAATGTTTTCTATCCTTCCCAAAACAAATTTTAATTTTTCAGTCACACTATTTTGTCGTCTGCAAATGCTTTCTATTTGGACAAGTCTAAAATTTTGTTATTTGGTAAAGAGTTAGTGAGTGTAAAAGAACAAGCTAGCGGCGGAAATGCCATGGAAACACCCACAAAAGGACCCATGACCTTTTCAGTTCTTTACCAGAAATGAAAATTTAGACTTTTCCAAATTGGAACCATTTGCAGACAACAAACTAATTCTTTACCAAATGAGAAAACTTTGGAGTTGTCCAAATTAAAAGCATTCACAGAAGACAATTTAGATGTGGCAGAAATTTATGCTTCTTGGCTGTGAATGGATAGCAAACATTGTGGAAAAAGGAGAAAAATGCTGATTACCAACATTTTCCCCTTTTCCCACAATGTTTTCAAAAGCTTTCTTTAGCAGGGTCACAAAACTTGGGATTGTAGGGTAAAGGTTTAAACATGGCCCAAACATCGGCATCTATGTTTGAAATGCTGGCTACCAGCATTTTCTCCTCATCTCACAATGTTTTCAAAATCCCCCTTCCTCAAGGTCATTAAAGCTCACGATTGTGTGGTAAAGGATTAAAGAGAAAATATAGACTGTCAGCACTGAAATGTTTAGAACGCATTGGCTGCAGGTTAATGCGTTCTAGACAGGCATGTTTGATGGTATATATTTGTTTTGGAGTTTAACGCCTTTTTAACAGCTTAGGTCATATCACGGCGGTCAGTACACCTAAGCATGGGTTTCCTGGCTTTTTCACACCAGTACTGACAACTGTCTATCCAAATCACTGAATACTTTTCCAACATTAATCAGAGGTGAAAGTAAAAAAATTGCCGGATAGAAAGTTAGCCTCAACCAGGTATCAAACTCACAACCACAAGGGAATGAGTCAGATACGCTAACCACTGAGCTACCTGGTCCGGCTTTGATAGAATAGAACTCATTGTACATGGAATGCATTAAAACATGTCATTTCTTCTTAGTGATCATGGTGTGTAACATGGGGGTGTCAAAGTTGTCACTCTGTTCTCAGCTGATCCCAGTGGGTCAGTCAGTAAATGTAAAAGCCTCTAAACCAGAGTGGCGCTGGTTCAACATAAGCCGATCTCTTTCTGAGGATGGATGGTTGGGACAGCATTCGTCTCTCTCATTGTTTTGACCATGGTTATGACCAATGAGGGAAAGCAGCCAGTGGCTTGAGAAGAATTATTTTGCAAAGTACTGCTAAAAGAAACTCCAGGAATGCATGGATAGGTACACTAGCTGCTGTGACATAACTAAAACAATGTTGTTAATGGCATATAAAACACCAACCAACCAACCAACCAAACAAACAAACAAACAAACAAACAAACAAACAAACCCTTTTCCTCTGTGAATGAACCTGTTAATGAAGCATCATTCAAGGGTAGATTTCACTACCAGGTATATGTAATTTTAAAAAAAAATGTCAATGTGAATTGGGGTTGAATGAAAACCACACAAATTTTCAAGTGATACAGTTATACACATTTATTTCATATACATTTTAATTCACAAGTAACTTTAACATTTCATCAGTGTTCACAATTTTTTCTCTTGGTTTGTTCACAGCTTCACCAGCAATAATTTCAGCTTAAAGCCAGTCTTCAAAAGAAACTGTCTTTACACCTGAATACAAATAAAGGTAACAGGCTCATTAACTCTATATCACACAATCAAAGTGTAGACTTAATTATCCAAATTATATACACTTGCAGATGATAATTTCAGTGCAGCTCAAATTATGCAATTTTTCTTTGATAGGGTAGAAAACATCGTTGGAAAAGGAGAAGAGTTACCAGCATGTAAATTGCTCCTTTTACCACAATGTTTTCTAACCAACTAAAGACAAATCCAGTTGTATTAGCCAAACTGAATTTGTCGTTTGCAAAAAATGTGGATTTGGAAAATTCTAAAATTGTGCTTTTAAAGCAAATGATTTTTTGGCCAAAATGAACAAGAACAAAAGAAAAAAAAAAAAAGTTTTTTTTTTTATTTGTCTATGAAATGGTAAAACAGTGTGGGAAAAGGAGAAAACACTTGTTGCCTGATCTCACAATGGTTTTAAAAGCCCCTTTTTCATAAAGGTCATTTAATCGCCAGAATGTGTGGTACAGGTATGAATCATGCTAGACCCCTAAACATCTTAACACCCTTAACACTCAAAGTCATGTGAAAGCCTTGTGGAAAAGTGAGGGATTGCATGTTGAATACATGTTCTCTGTTTACCACACTGTTTTCAGATGGTATCTGCAGCAATGTAATGATAGGAATTAAATCACCAAAACATTTATGTGTAGACCTTGATCAGAAAGCATGTGTGCACAGTCTGATCTGGTTCTAGATCTGGACACTCCTAAATTATCTAAAGTGGGTGAGGGTTTTTAAAAGGATTATCTTTGTGGCACATTTGAGCCACACTCTGGGAAACTGGGGTTTAATGCATCTCCATGATGAATGATACCAAGCAAGTCATCACATAATCATGGATCCATAAAATCCATTTTGTCTAACAACCAACTGAATCCTGAGGTAGAATGGTCCTTGGACAAGCAGAAAATTTACCAAAAGCGAAAAGTTTTGTTGGTGCATTAAACCCTCATGGCTCATTTATATTTTTGTTCTGATAGATTTCTTTTATCATTAAAATAGATGGATTTTACTGATCATAAAAGAAATTGAGGAAATGCGGCAGAAATCCTGATTCATTGACAGAAAGCACTTCTTCCCCCACCCGGCATTTTATTGTTATCATTTTGAGTGGTCTAAGGGAAAAAACTCTACCTATCTTAGATTTTATCACTGTACGACTGGTCTCCCTTCCTCACTCTCAAACGGAATAACGATTTTTGTGCAATGTCGTAAGAAGACGATTATTTTTTCATTTATCAGGAATCGTGTTCTCATTCAATCCATGGCTTCATGTAACTCTAAACACAGTGAAAATAAATGGAGTTGTGCAAATGCCGTTAGATAAGCAAGACAGCCATTCTTTAAGAAAATTTATGTAATCTAATTTTTATTTGGATCGTACGCTTGCTGGCACGTTTAACATCATATTGCGCAATCGATGCTTGAATTATCTTAAACTGACAATTTTTGGTTATTTATCGTGTGGTTCGATCTTCAAAAGCCACATTTTGGTCAGCATTTGGATCGAAATCTAGAATTATTACTTTGTAACACTGTAATGTTTATACAAGAAACAAGTGCGCCTTGCTACCGAATTATTGACAATCAATAAAGAGGTGGATTGTTGGAATATGTTGAAGTCTTCACACAGTTTGACCATTAATAACGCCTGTATTGTTTTATTCAGAATATGCCATGGTTTTTGTTTGAAACACAGGAATCTTTAAATGAGATCTTACCTGAATGGTCAAGGCGTTAGAATTATTTATTTGGTATTTAAAAATCTGTCAGCCATTGATGATCGACAGGGGAGACTACTGGATGGTGATGCTTAGCTTTAACAAATGACGTCTTTAATTGCTTTTTTCTGGCTCAACAACAATAATTAAGTTCAAATTCTTATTAGCGAGATAAAATTTCCTGTAACTAGTTCAAGACCTTTACTTGGCCTTGTTTGTTTGCATTATATATGGAGATGCTTTCCCCCATGGTTTTAAACGCGCCCGATTTGTAAGGGAGGCAACTCTAGTTAATATTCATCACTAACGATATTGTACGAGTTTTCTCCCTTAGACCATAAGAATTCAGTCAGGTTCAGCAGCCGGACAGAGTATATTGAAAATTTATTCCTAATGAAATTCAACATACATGACTAGTTCCAGCAGTGCCAGAACTTAAATAATATAACAAAAAAGACAAAAGAAATAACATTTTGTCATATGGATTCATTTTATATAATAGATTGGGTAGTTCAACAATTTTCTAATAGAACCACACTGAAAGAAAGCCTGTTTGCAGTCAAATGGTCAACACCCATGTAAATTCTTGGAACTTGCAACAATTAAAGTAGGAAATAATTCCAAAGCCATCCAGTTTCCATTACCCTCAATAAGATGGCTGTTGAACTTATTGTGATAACCAACATTTTCTTCTTTTCTCACAATGTTTCCTACACTTTCAAAAAGGAATCTCATTATTTGAGAAAGTTACATGTACTTTTGAATGCAAAAAACGCTGTCAATTTGTACAAATCTGAATTTTTGTCGGGTAAAGTTGATTACAATGATGTGCACAGAGTGAGTTGCCTTTTGATGAGTTGTCGTGTGGGGTCCATTATCCCTTTACCACACAATCCAGAGTTTTAACAACCCTGAGGAAGAAGCCTTTTGAAAACTGTGGGAAAATGAGAGAATGCTGGTAACCAGCATTTTTTCCTTTTCCCATTCAATGTTTTCTTCCCTCCAAAAAAACAAATTTCAATTTTTGAATCACTCATTTTGTCTTCTGCAATTGTCTTCGATTTGGACATGTCTTAAATTATGTCGTTTGGTCAAGAGTTATGGGTGGGCAATTGGTGTGTGACAAGATGATTAAAGTCCCTTTAACCCTTTACCACACGATCCTGACTTTTAACAGCCCTGAGGAAAAGGCCTTTTGAAAACATTGTGGGGAAAAGGAGAAAATGTTGGTGACCAGTATTTTCTCCTTTTTCCACAATGTTTTCTACCCTTCCCCAAACAAATTTCAATTTTTCAGCCACATCATTTTGTTGTCTGCAAACGCTATTTGGACTAGTCTAAAATCTTGTCGTTTGGTCAAAAGTGTGCGTCATGGAACTAGCTTGAGGTGGAAAATGCAATGAAAACATCTGCAAAAAGACCCATGACCTTTTCAATTCTTTACCAGACATGAAAATTTAGACTCGTCCAAACTGGAAGCATTTGCAGATGACAAATTAACTCTTTTCCAAACGAGAAAACTTTAGAGTTGTCCAAATTAAAAGCATTTACAGAAGACAATTTAGATAACCAGCATTTCCACAATGTTTTCAAAAGCTTTCTTTAGCAGGATCATTAAAACTCGGGACTGCCAGGTGAAGGGTGAACCCTTTCCCAAACGACAAATTTTGGACTGGTCCAAATTGAAAGAGTTTGCAGATGACAGTTTTAAATTTGATGAAAATGGCAGAAAGGTCTCAAAAAGGGTAGAAAACACTGTGGGAAAAGGAGAAATTGCTCGTTATGAGCAATTTCTCCTTTTCCCACAGTGTTTTCAAAATACTTGTACTGCAGACACGTGAAAAACCAGGGCTTGTTAGGGAAAGGGTTAAACATGGCCCAAGCATTAGCATCTATGTTTGAAATGCTGGTTACCAGCAGTTCTGCTCATCTCACAATGTTTTCAAAATCCCCCTTGCAGATCATTAAAACTCAGGATTGTGTGGTAAAGGATTAAAGAGATAATACAGACTGTCAACACTGAAATGTCAAGAACACATTGGTTGCAGGTTTTTACATCCTAGACAGGCACGTTTGGTTGTAGAGAACTCAGTGCACATGGAATGTGTTCAAGCATGTCATCTCTTGTTAGTGATAATGGTGTGCAATACGGGAATATCAAAATTCTATAATTATCACTTTGTTCTCAGCCGATCCTGGTAGATCAGTCAGTAAATGTACAAGGCTCTAAACCAGGGGAGGCGCTGGTTCATTGTAAGCCAGTTTCCTTTTCAAGATGGATGATTGGGGCAGGATTCATCTCTCACTGCTGATCATTGTTTTGACCATGGTTGTGAGGGAAAGCAGCAAGTGGCTTGGGAAGAAGTACTGTGCAAAGTACTGGTAAAAGGAACTCTGGGAAAGCATGGATAGGTACACTGGCTCCTGTGATATAACTGAAATGATGTTGTAGTATGGCATAAAACACCATACAAACAAACAAACCCTTTTCCTCTGTGAATGAACCTGTTAATGAAGCATCATTCAAGGGTAGATTTCACTACCTGAGCCCGTATTCACCAACCATTCTTAAGAACGTTCTTAGCCTTATTCTCCAGAATTTTCTACATTTGAAAGTAACACAACTTTTGATTGGCTAAACCATTTGGTTTAGCCAGTCAGAAGTTGTGCTACTTTCAAACTTGGAAAATCTTGAAGAATAGGTCTAAGAACATTGTTAAGAATGTTTGGTGAATACAGACCCCGGGGGGAGGGGGGGGGTATATGTAGTTTTTAAAAAATGTCAGCATTCCAATGTGAATCGGGTTAAAAAAAAACACAAACTTATAAGCGATACAGTTATACACAATTTATTTCATATATTTAATTCACAAGTAACTTTAACATTTCATCAGTGTTCACAATTTTCTCTCTTGGTTTGTTCACGGCTTCACCAGCAATAATTTCAGCTTGATCTATTTTAAGCCAATCTTCAAAAGAAACTGTCTTTACACCTGAATACAAATAAAGGAAACAGGCTCATTAACTCGGTATCACACGACCAAAATGTAGACTTATCCAAGTTGAACGCACTTGCAGATGATAATTTCAATGCAGCTCAAATTATGCAATTTTTCTTTTGATAGGGTAGAAAACATTGTGGGAAAAGGAGAAAATGCTGCTTATCAGCATTTTCTCCTTTTCCCACAATGTTTTCAAAACGCTTCTTCCTCAGGGTCATTTAAAGTTGGCATTGTATGGTAAAGGGTTAACTAAATAACTCCAGCACAAGATATCCTTTTTTTTTTTAAATTCCTGTGACAAACCTAGCTGTTTCTGAATCTGCGGCAGTATTTCCAAATGTCTTCATGTATAAACCCTTTACCAGCTGACAAAAATTTGAGTTTGTCCATATGAAAAGGATTTCCAGATGATATATGAGCCCCAAGTGATGGCATTTTTATTCAAAGAATAGAAAACATTGTGGGAAAAGGAGGAAATACTGGCTTCCAGCATTTTTTCCTTTTCCCAACATGTTTTCAGAGGCAATGTTCCTTGGGAACACACGATTGTGTGGTAAAGGGTGAAAACTTATTTAAAGGTGATAATCTTTGTTTTACAAGGATATTGTTGAAGTTGTATGTTGCTTGCTACCAACACTTTTCCTTTTTCCACAGTGTTATCAATAGACTTCCTCATAGAGATCATTTAAATACCAGATTGTTTAGTGACTGGTAAACCCATTACAGTTCAAACATCCTCTTTATGCCCCTGTAGTTGACAGCATCCAAAAGTTATGGGGAAAGGAGCTCTTGCTTTTAATATGAAGCTTCTCCTTTTCCCACAATGTGTTTCATACTGTTGACAAACCATATTTTCCCTGCCTTCAAATGTATGTCCAGAGCTCACCTTTAAATACTAGTCACTTTAGGTTAGCCTAACAAGAGGGCCATGATGGCCCTGGAGTCACTCACCTGAGCCTTTTGACCAAGCACAACCAATTTCCAACGTCTTGTGAGATATATGCATTACCAAACAATAAAATTTCAAACTCATCAGTCTGAACCTTCTGCATAAAACAAATAATATGTGGATCAAGCTGTGGGACTGGTCTCTCAAAGGGGTAGAAAACATTGTGAAAAAGGGAAAAAATGCTGGATACCAACATTTTCTCATTTTCAAACAGTGTTTTCAAAAGGCTTCTTTCTGAGAGTCGTTCGTACACTAGGTTTTTCTAAGATTTGACCTAGTGACCTAGTTTTTCAGCCAACATGACACATTTTCAAACTGGTCCAAGATATCATCAGGACAAACATTCTTACCAAATTTCAAGAGTATTGGACTGAAAATGTGGCCTCTACAGCATACACAAGGTTTTTCTAAGATCTGACCCAGTGACCTAGATTTTGACCCAACATAACCCATTTTCAAACTCATCCAAGATATTACCAAGGCAAACATTCTGAGCAACTTTAAAAGAGTATTGAACAAAAAATGTGGCCACAACAGTGTACACATGGTTTTTCTAAGATTTGACCAGGTGACCTAGTTTTTGACCTGACATGACCCATTTTCAAATTCGACTGAGATATCATCGAGACAAACATTCTGACCAACTTTCAAGAGTATCAGACAGAAAATGTGGCTTTTGGAGCTTACACAAGGTTTTTCTAAGATTTGACCTAGTGACCTAGTTTTTCACCCGACATGACCCATTTTCAAACTAGACAGAGATATTATCAAGGCAAACATTCTGACCAACTTTCAAGAGTACTGGACAGAAAATATGGCCTCTACAGCATACACAATGTTTTTTTTAGATTTGACCTGGTGACCTAGCTTTTGACCCCACACAACCCAATTTCAAACTTGTCCGAGATTTTATTAAGACAAACATTCTGACCAAATTTCACAAGTATCTGACTGAAAATGTGGCATCTACAGCGTACACAAGGTTTTTCTAAGATTTGACCTAGTGACCTAATTTTTGACCCCATATGACCAAATTTCGAACTCATCTGAGATTCTATCAAGACAAACTTTCTGACCAAGTTTCACAAGTATCTGACTGAAAATGTGGCCTCTAGAGCGTACACAAGGTTTTTCTAAGATTTGACCTAGTGACCTAGTTTTTGACCCCACATGACCCAATTTCAAACTCGTCCGAGATTTTATCAAGACAAACATTCTGAACAAGTTTCATGAGGATAGGACTGAAAATGTGGCCTCTAGAGCGTACACAAGGTTTTTCTAAGATTTGACCTAGTGACCTAGTTTTTGACCCCACATGACCCTATTTCGAACTCGTCCGAGATTTTATCAAGACAATCATTCTGACCAAATTTCACAAGTGTCCGACCGAAAATGTGGCCTCTAGAGTGTACACAAGGTTTTTCTAAGATTTGACCTAGTGACCTAGTTTTTGACCCCACACAACCCAATTTCGAACTCGTCCAAGATTTTATCAAGACAAACATTCTGACCAAATTTCATGAGGATTGGACTGAAAATGTGGCCTCTAGAGCGTACACAAGGTTTTTCTAAGATTTGACCTAGTGACCTAGTTTTTGACCCCACCTGACCCAATTTCGAACTCGTCCGAGATTTTATCAAGACAAACATTCTGACCAAATTTCATGAGGATCGGACTGAAAATGTGGCCTCTAGAGCGTACACAAGGTAAAAAGTTGGCGACGGACGACGCACACTGGACGATGGACGACGGACACAGCACGATCGCAATAGCTCACCATGAGCACATTGTGCTCAGGTGAGCTAAAAATAGCCAGTGCAATCATTGGTGAAGGAGCAAAACCCTTTGAAAACATTCCTGTAATAGAATAAAATGTGGAACATCAACATTTTCTCCTTTTTCCACAACATTTTCAACCCTTTCAAAGACAAATCCCATCATTTGAACCACTTTTTACTTGACATCTGCAAATCCTTTAAGTTTGGACAAATAAAAATACAGGAAAAAGAAACCATTACTTAACTCTTTTCCAAACGACAAAATTTTAGACTAGTCCAATTTAAAAGCAATTGCAGATGACAAAACAAGTGAGACTCAAAAATTGAAATTTGTTTTGGGATGGTTAGAAAATATTGTGGGAAAAGGATAAGATGCTGGTTACCAGCAATTTCTCTTTTTCCCACAATGTTTTCAAAAGTCCAGTTTCCCAGGGTCATTAAAACTTGGGATTGTGTGGTAATGAGTTAAGTAATACCTCTGTCCAGCAAGGTTTGAATGGCACTGTCTCTCTCTGAGGTACTTGCGATGACACCTTTCTCAATGTCACTGATCACTGTCTTTCCTACATCAAAACCATCCGTCATGGTGGTTAGAATTACCCCAACTGGGCCTCGACTTATCCAGCCTGTAGAGTAAACTCCTGAAAGTGATAGAACAAACAATTCACTTGATTAGAGCTGTAGTGAATTATCCAAAATGGGCCTTCACTTAACCTACCAGTATAGTAACAATACAATCCTAAATAGTGACAGAACAAAATTGACAATTTATAAGAGAAGTTTCTAAGGATTCTTTTTGTGCTATTACACTCAATTTAACAATATTTCAGTCATATCATGGGAACAGATCAATTATTCGTGTGTTTCCTTGAGTTCACAAGATTAGGCTGATGCTCTGTAGCTCCTTGCCCAAGAGCAGTCCCATGTGACAAGTACATTTAGAGGGGAATGAGCCTCAATCTTTAATTACCAATCTAACAGTTATAATCTCTACCAAACAACAAAATTTAAAACTTGTTGCAATTGAGCAGCCAGCAACGTTATCATGAGCATTCATAACTGATAGCAAGTCAAATCTCAGTGGAGCTGCAATCACACCATGTTGAACTTTGGGATGAAAGCATTTGTCATTTGTTTGGCCCTGTTTTGGTGTGGTTGGGGTGGGTTGGGGTATTTTCTAAAAAGAAAAAAAAAATCAATACCTGGACTACCGCCAACTCTGCCTTTATCATTTTTGATCACCCCACCACCTGTATCAAATGGTAAGGTGTTATCAAGACATGTTCCTCTATATCCAATACTTCTTAGTATCAAACCACAGGGTATTGTTTCATATTTGCCTGTTAAAACTGCTGTCTCTCCCTATGAAAACAACCAAAAAATAAATGAATGAATCAATCAATCAATACATCAAAGTATGAATGAGTGATTGAAAAATTTCATCCTCAATCCTAAAATTTTCCTTGTAGAGTAAATTTTAGATCTCCAAAAATCATGAATGTTGAACTAATTATATATTTCAGCTACAGTAAAAGAATCCTACATTTGAATTTTAAGGCATATTTAATCAGAATATCTTGATCTATACTGTTACAAAAAGCAACTTTCCTGTTGTGTGAAACCATTACAATATGGGCTATTTTCTACCCTACAACAGAAAACAAAGGCTTATATACCAACCTCCATGGTGTTCACAGCAAATTTTATACCAGTAACTCTAGTAGGAGTACCCATGATTTCCAGTGGGCTCAATCTGAACCGTAGACCCCACTCTTTCTGGTTTGATGTGTCATGTGATGTTTTTTCCATGGCTGTTTTATACAGTAGTTCTGTGAGTCTCTTTCTTGGTCTTGGTAAATCTGTAAAAATACTTTACATTGATCAGTGTGATTCTAGGATGCAAATGATAGCAAAGGGATTAAGGTAATTATTATATTTCATTCTTCATCAAAAACTATGTTGTCAGTTCATGTTTGAAATGTCTCATTGACGAAATTCACTTCACTGTTTACCAGACAACAAAACTTAAGAATTGTCCAACTTCAAAATATTGGCAGATGAAAAGTTGAATGCCAGTAAAATGATTGAATTTGCTTTAGAAAATACAGAAAACATGGTGGAAAAAGGAGAAAATGCTGATTACCAATAACTTCTCCTTTTCCCACAATGTTAAATTTGTTTTCAAAAGACCTCTTCCAAGGGCCCTGGGAACTAGAGATTGTGTGATAAAAGGTTAAGAAGCCACAGCATGAGATTTTGCACAAATGTCACAACAAACAATTTCATTATACAGGAAAGATTTGCATGTCTGTTTTAAGTATAAAGATGTTTTACAATGAATTTCTTACTTATTTTGCATGAACTACATCAGAGGAAAGGGTGAAAAAATATGGAATCATAAAATGTTGATTTACATATAACCAAATCTTGTTTCAAATGTAAAGTATCTCATTCTGATAAGTTTTAACTCTTTCCCACATGACAAATTTTAGACTCTTCCAAATTCAAAACATCAGCAGACGACAAACTCAAAATCAATACAAATGAGCTTGAGTTCTCTGAAAGGATTAAAAACATTGTGGGAAAAGGAGAAAATGCTGGTTACCAGCATTTTCTCCTTTTCCCACAATGTCTTCAAAAGGCCTCTTTGCCAGGGTCATTAAAAGTTAGGATTGTGTGGTGAAGGGCTAATCAAGCTGTTTTGATATACAGGTATACCTTTCTTGAGATTTGTTAGAAAAGCCCTCTTCCTCTTGTTTGTTAGTCGACGGGCATATTTGGTCAGTGTTTTTACAAACTAACCCAACTTTTAACGACACTGATGAGGAAGACCTATAAAACTGTTACAGGAAATTTAGGAAATGTTGATGACCAGCATTATCTCCTTTTCCCACATTGTTTTCTCCCCTTCCAAAGACAAGTCCCATAATTAAAGCCACAAGTAATTTGTTGTCTGAAAATGAGTTCCAATTACAGAAAAGTCTAAAACTTTGTTATCTGGTAGACAGTTAAAAGAATTATTGTCCCACCCAAAGATGAGGGGATATAGTTTTTGCTTTGTCTATCTGTCCGTATGTTTGTCCATCTGTCCAGACAGATGTTTTCTAAAATCCTTGACAAATCTGATGAAACTTCATATATGTGTTCCTTATGACAGTCTGCCAATATCCTTTTTTTTTTTTTTTTTTATGCCATGTCATGGAAAAGGAGGGGGTGCTTTTTTCAGCATGGAATATCATTTCAACGAAATGGCTTGTTTCTGTTGGAAATACAAACCTTTCAATTGATTGTCTAGACCTTCAAAGTCACATTTGATAAGAACTGGTTTACATCCTGGTAATTTTGTCATTTCACGAAGCTCTTTGATGGTAAATGCTACTTGAAGTGGTCCACGACGCCCGACAATCAATACCCGTTTTACCCGACTTTTTCTCAATGCTTCCAGACTGTGCTCTGTTATATCAGTTTTCTGTCAAGAGATAAATTGATTGACTGTATGGTATTTAATGCCGTTTTTCACATTATTTCAGCTATATCGCTGCCAGTGCACCTATTCATGCTATCCTTGATATGTTAGCAGTACTTCGCAGGATATCCTTCCCAAGCCACTGGCTGCTTTCCTATGTAAACATCATTGAAACAATGATTAGCAGTGAGAGAAGAATGAATCCTGATGCAATGACTTTCATCAATCATAGGAAACAAACTGGCTGAACTAGGGATTGGAACCAGTTACCCCTGTTCTCATGTCCTGTAAGCTACCGACTGCACTACCTGGGCTTGGCTGACAAAAGATAGAGAAAATCCAGGTAAATAGTAAGCTTGTATAAAGTTAGAGAAAACTGGTGTTTGAGATCTTTTCAATATGAAATACAGCTACTGGAGAGGGGATTCTCAACCCTTTACCACATAATCATGAGTTTTAATGACCCTAAGGAAAAAGCCATTTGAAAACATTGTGGAAAAAGGAGAAAATGCTGGCAACTACAGTGGATGAGCAAGCAACCTGTATCTTAACAGGCACTTTTTGTTCCCAAAATAGGCAAATATGTTGAATTGAACCTATCTTAAGCAAGCACCAGGTCCTGTCTGAAGCGACTAGTTTTAGAGTGTTCCTTGCTTGCTTTCTTAAATTAAATTAGGTTTGACTGTATTTCCACCAAGCTTTCAAAAACACCCTGACAAAAAGTACATGGAACAGGACTGATCTGTAAGCAAAAGAAAGGTCCCCTTGAGATTGCACGATGAGGCATAAGAAAACATTGTGATGATTGGCAAAATCAAACAACTTCTCCATTTGACACAGTGTTATCAAATGTTCCTATGTAAAAGTATCATTATGGTATATGTGACAAGATAGATATAGATACCTGTTATATCACTGAAACATGAAAAAAACATAATCATGACCTACTGCTAAAATATCTACAGGTGTCAGTAGGATCCTGGCAACATCTAAGGCAACATTTCCCTGACCCAGAATGATAGCTGTATCTATGTCTAAGTCCACTTGTAGCTGAGCAAATGGAGAAAAAAAAACATCATTTAGAAAATAAAATTACAATGACAGTAAATTTGGAATAATATCAAAACAAGAGCACTGCATGGGGTGCCAATGCTTGGCTTAGGTTGCTATTAGAGAGATATATTTTCAGTGAAAATTTTAGTTGAAAAAGGGGGATAACTGTGTAAAAATATTTTGATGCTTACCTGTTGTTAACTAGTCTGAGTTTGAAAACTATCTTCATTAATGACAGAGACATTATAAAATGTCCAAGTTTTTGCACAACGACGACTCTGACAACACCTCAATGTTCTCTATGGAACAGCCTAGTCAAAAATGAAACAAGAGCTTTGCATGTGGGTGCCAATGTTCAGCTGCAGCTAGCTTTTCCTTGAATATTCAAAGTCATAAAAGGTGCAGAAGTGTGCCAAGATATTGTCAGGGTTACCTGCCTGTATGGGATTGGTTTCCCCGTTTGATAGTTAAAAACTAGCCCAAGTCTGAAGTAAAGATATACAGTGATGACAGAGATGTCAACAATGCTGAAGTTTTCCCACAACAATGATGCCACAGACACCTGGGCTATGATAATACTTCAATGTTTTTTTTTTTCTAACAAAAAAGCCAAGCTGATAAAAGGAAAGGATTTATGTATTTTCATAGGCCCTTACTCTTAGGATTGTTAAAATAGGGGAATGTTTGGTAAAGAGTAACCCTTTTCCACATTATCAAGCCTTTGAACAACCCTAAGGAAAAAGTCTTATGGAAACATAGTGGGAAAAGGAGAAAATGCTTGTGACCAGAATTTTCTCATTTTCCCAGTGTTTTGCAGCCATTCAAAAGCAAATCTCATCATTTGAGTTATATTTGATTTGTCATCTGCAAATACTTTAAATTTGGACAAGTCTACAATTTTGTCATTTGGTAAAGAGCTGATACGGAGAACAAATCAACTGGTTTTTCAAAAGTATTCAAACCACTTCTTAACCCTTTCACACACAGCATGACTTATAATCTTCCAAATTCAAAACATCTGCAGACGACAAATTTAATATCGTTGTAAATGAGCTCAAGCTCACTGACAAGGTAGAAAACACTGGGGGAAAAGGAGAAAATGCTGGTTACCAACATTTTCTCCTTTTCCCACAATGTTTTCAAAAGGCCTCTTTCTCAGGGTCGTTAAAACTCGAGATTGTGTGGTAAAGGGTTAAATCCCTCCTAGAAGTCATATCTCAGTGGTACGGGATCAAGAATGTAGGAACCATTGTGGAAACAATCTATAGCTACAAACATGACTGTCCTGTGGTAAACCATTATACCATCCAACAAAATTCCTAGCACCAACAACATTCCCAAAACCCTGAAACATACAAAAATGTTATTTCTTTTATGCTTTTCAGTAATTTATAGAAGTCTAACAAAGAATTATTTCCTTATTATTCACTGGTGAATGTTATAACTTTTATTTTTGACATGTCACTGATATTTATAGAACATAATGAATTTTAGCTGGTGAATGTCACATTTTATGACACAGTCAACATCAGTTATGACATCATTATTACAGCTAGTCCATATCTGACTAGACTGAACAGATCTATTTGGCTTGAAAAGGGTACCTCTGTTTCATGCTGGGCAAAAATTAGACGTGAAAAGCAAGGTTAAAAGGAGAGCTTAAAAGAAGTAGGATAATTGTTTCAGTATGCGATTGAAATTCTTTCATCTTGTGAAAAGTGAAGGCCATATTTTCAGAAATGGCAAAAACACTTGTGAAAATATAGCCTTTGCTTTTCACTTGATGAAAGAAACTTCAATCATACACTAAAACAGACAATCATCCTCTATTTCGTATCATTCACAAACCCTCCAGCCTTGTAACTGAAACAATACAAAATGAGAAAACTAAGGATATGAAATACATGTACATGACTCAAATTTACTATTTTAAATCATTGCCATAAATCTAAATTCCAAGACTAGCCATCTTAACTCTGACATACAACAAGATGTTAGATGTGTTCAATTATAAAGAATTTGCAAACGACAAATGTAATTTTGTCTTAAATCACAGAATTTTCTTTTAAAAGGGTAGAAAACATTATGGGAAAAGGAGAAAATGCTGGTATCCAGCTTTTTCTCCCTTTTCCACAATATTTTAGAAGTCCTTTTCCTCAGGGTCATTAAAACTCAAAACTGTCTGGTAAATGGTTAAGGCACGGCTACTCATGAAAATATTACCAATGATGTTCACTGGAGGAAATAAATTTCAATCTTTCACATACACACAAAAAAAATCCTCTATTACTGTAGTTCAAGTTCATTAAACAAATCTGGTATAGTCAGCAAAAACAGCTGGCTATAAAGGAATAATAAAAAGTTGGTAGCTCTGATAAATCATCACCTTGGACTCTGTCAATCTGTCAATAAGATAAATTCTACAAGAATTTTAGAAGCAGAATTTCACTTCCAATGGTAAATATGAGCCCAAAATTACTTAGCTCTATAAAAATTGACAAAAATTTTGGATTGTCCAAATCCAAAGTATTTGCAGAGGACAATAATTTACATGTGGCTGAAGAGTGTGGGGTTTGTATTTGAAATGGTAGAAAACTTTGTGGGAAAAAAAAAAAGAAAATACAGGAAACCAGCTTTTTTATTGCACAATGTTTTCACAAGCTTTTTTCCTCACAGTGGTGAAAAAACAAGTGTTTGCTTTGTAAAGGGTTAATAATGTGATCTTACCTCTCCTGGGATGCCAAGCAATCTGTCATCTTCTGCACCATAAGCCTAGCAAAACAAATAAACTGTTTAATTAAATAAATGTCAATCTGGCACTTTTGGTCAGCATTGTATTTACCCTTTACCACACGATCACAAGTGTTAACAACCCTGAGAGAGAAGGCTTTTGAAAAAAACAGTGTGGGAAAAGGAGAACATACTGGTAACAAGCAGTTTCACCTTTTTCCATCTTTTCTAACATAACCTATCATGCACAACTGGTCAGAATGTTTGTCTTGATGAAATCTTGGATAAGTTTGAATTCCATAATTGGAGCCTGCAAAATTAATGCTTTCAGTTTGGATAAGTATTTACTTAAAATCAATTGTGGATCAGGTTCTAAAAACTTATCCTAATCACTCATGATGATTGCTTCCTGGAAACCTTAACAAGTACTCACCCTGTGGTGTGGGTAGTTCCAAATGTTGAACCTGCTAATCAAGGGTTTCAAGCCAGCTACATCAAACGTGAGAGACCAACATTTTACCAC
The DNA here is from genome assembly GCA_945859785.2 of Tridacna gigas. Lineage (NCBI taxonomy): Eukaryota > Metazoa > Mollusca > Bivalvia > Cardiida > Cardiidae > Tridacna > Tridacna gigas. Next base: position 39,488,183 of record OX244030.2, on the reverse strand, counting down.
TACACCACTGTTGGTAAAATCAATTGAGCTGTGCTGTGTGAAAAGGGGCTTAATGCATCTGCTGAAAGAATCAACCGGAGGCAGCCTGTGCAGGCTGACCTGGGTCGAAACTTTTTGATATTGGTAAAATTTCTGCATGTCCACCATTCCATCTCAGGATTCAGTTAGTTCCAAGACAAACTGGATTTTATGGATCCATACTTATGTGATGACTTGCTTGGTATAACATGTCGATGAGATGCATTAAACCCTTTTTGCCAGGGCATGGCTCAATCCTAGGTTCACTATTAATCATTGTTCTGCCAGTTACCGCAACTTTGACCAACCATACTACCACAGATCTTCACTTACAATAATCACCATATTTTTGAACAGTATGAATAAAATTTTCCTGTATTTTACATACAGAATTGTTCATATTTGTCTCTTATTGGGCTTTTAAAAATATGCATGTTTTTCCAATGAAAAGAAAGACTTACAAGGATAACTGCAGTATAATACTGTTTCAGTTCTGATAGAGTTATGTCCCTTCCAACTGTTACATTACCGAAGAAAGAACATCTTGGATTCTGTGCCGTCTGTGTAAATGTGTTTATAACATTCTGAAAAAGATAATCAATTTGAATTTTTTTCTTGAGCAGTTCTCCTAGCACTTTACTGCCTCCCCCTGTCTGAAATCTAAATTTAACTTAAGTTTGCTGGGCCAAAGGTGGAACAAGTTATTTCGCTGAAATAATATCCCTCCCCATGAAAAAGACCATTTCTGGTAGAAAGATAAAAAGAGGTATTGTGTTTTGCATGTACATGTGGCCTTTTCCTTATTGGTCCATTATGAAATTATACACAAAGGGCCCTTTTTCATGGACATGGCATTTCATTAAATAAAAAAAATAATTGTCTGTAGCTTATGGTAAACAATATAAATATCAAGTTTCATACAATTTTGTCCAGTAGTTAAAGAGATATTGGTCCGTAACGGAAATATAAGTCAAGCCAACTTTTTCCATCACACGGCATTAAACAAAAAAAAAAAAATCAATGAAAGTACATCGGGCAACTATCATAAGGAACAGATGTATGAAGTTTCATCAATTTTTGTCAAGGATTTTGGACCAACGGTCGAACAGACGGTTATTTGTCCATCATGAAATTAAAAGCCCACTTTTTCCATGACATGGCATTTCATTAAATAAAAACAAATAACAATTGTCTGTGGCTTATGATAAACAATATAAATATGAAGTTTCATAAAATTTTGTCCAGTAGTTAAAGAGATATTTGTACAAATGAAAATTTACATCAAGCCCCCTTTTTCCATGACACAGCATTAAATTAATCAAAAGAAAAATTATCAGCAGACTATCATAAGGAACGCATGTTTGAAGTTTCATCAACTTTCCTCAAGGATTTTAGAAGATATCTGTCCCAACAGACAGACAAACAAACAGATGGTTATTGGTCCATAATGAAATTATACATTAAGCCCCCTTTTCCATGACACAGCATTAAATCCAAAAAACAACAAATAAAAAAAACAAGAGGGCCATGATGGCCCTGGAGTCGCTCACCTGAGCCTTTTGACCAAGCACAACCAATTTCCAACGTCTTGTGAGATATATGTATTACCAAACAATAAAATTTTAAACTCATCAGTCTGAACCTTCTGCATAAAACAAATAATATGTGGATCAAGCTGTGGGACTGGTCTCTCAAAGGGGTAAAAAACATTGTGAAAAAGGGAAAAAATGCTGGATACCAGCAATTTCTCACTTTCAAAGAGTGTTTTCAAAAGGCTTCTTTCTGAGAGTCATTCATACACTAGGTTTTTCTAAGATTTCACCTAGTGACCTAGTTTTTCAGCCAACATAACACATTTTTTAAACTGGTCCAAGATATCATTAGGACAAACATTCTTACCAAATTTCAAGAGTATTGGACTGAAAATGTGGCCTCTACAGCGTACACAAGGTTTTTCTAAGATCTGACCTAGTGACCTAGATTTTGACCCAACATGACCTATTTTCAAACTCATCCAAGATATTACCAAGGCAAACATTCTGAGCAACTTTAGAAGAGTATTGAACAAAAAATGTGGCCACAACAGTTTACACATGGTTTTTCTAATATTTGACCACGTGACCTTGTTTTTGACCCCAAATGACCCATTTTCAAATGCTACTGAGATATCATCGAGACAAACATTCTGACCAACTTTCAAGAGTATTAGACAGAAAATGTGGCTTCTGGAGCATACACAAGGTTTTTCTAAGATTTGACCTAGTGACCTAGTTTTTCACCCATCATGACCCATTTTCAAACTAGTCAGAGATATTATCAAGGCAAACATTCTGACCAACTTTCAAGAGTACTGGACAGAAAATATGGCCTCTAGAGCATACACAACGTTTTTCTTAGATTTGACCTGGTGACCTAGTTTTAGACCCAACATGGCACATTTTCGTACTATTTCAAGATATAATCAAGACAAACATTCTGACCATTTTTCAAGAGTATTGGACTGAAAATGTGGCCTATATAGTGTACAAAAGGTTTTTCTAAGATTTGACCTAGTGACCTAGTTTTTGACCCCACACGACCCAATTTCAAACTCGTCTGAGATTCTATCAAGACAAACATTCTGACCAAATTTCACAAGTATCTGACTGAAAATGTGGCCTCTACAGCACACACAAGGTTTTTCTAAGATTTGACCTAGTGACCTAGTTTTTGACCCCACATGACCCAATTTCGAACTCGTCCGAGATTTTATCAAGACAAACATTCGGACCAAATTTCACAAGTATCTGAAAATGTGGCATCTAGAGCGTACACAAGGTTTTTCTAAGATTTGACCTAGTGACCTAATTTTTGACCCCACATGACCCAATTTCGAACTCGTCCGAGATTTTATCAAGACAAACATTCTGGCCAAGTTTCATGAGGATCGGACTGAAAATGTGGCCTCTAGAGCGTACACAAGGTTTTTCTAAGATTTGACCAAGTGACCTAGTTTTTGACCCCACATGACCCAATTTCGAACTCGTCCGAGATTTTACCAAGACAAACATTTCGACCAAGTTTCACGAGGATCGGACTGAAAATGTGGCCTCTAGAGCGTACACAAGGTTTTTCTAAGATTTGACCTAGTGACCTAGTTTTTGACCCCACATGACTCAATTTCAAACTCGTCCGAGATTTATCAAGACAAACATTCTGACCAAGCTTCATGAGGATCGGACTGAAAATGTGGCCTCTAGAGCGTACACAAGGTTTTTCTAAGATTTGACCTAGTGACCTAGTTTTTGACCCCACATGACCCAATTTCGAACTTGTCCGAGATTTTATCAAGACAAACATTCTGACCAAGTTTCATGAGGATCGGACTGAAAATGTGGCCTCTAGAGCGTACACAAGGTTTTTCTAAGATTTGACCTAGTGACCTAGTTTTTGACCCCACACGACCCAATTTCGAACTTGTCTGAGATTTTATCAAGACAAACATTCTGACCAAGTTTCATGAGGATCGGACTGAAAATGTGGCCTCTAGAGCGTACACAAGGTTTTTCTAAGATTTGACCTAGTGACCTAGTTTTTGACCCCACATGACCCAATTTCCCGCAATGTTTTGTATCCTACTAAAAATACATTCCAATTTTTGAGTTACAATTTGTTGTTGGCTGCAAATTGTTTCAATTTAGACTAGTCTAAAATGGCGTTTGATAAAGAGTTGAAATTAACATGTAAGCGAAAAAAAAAGAATGGTAACGTTACGAACAGTTTCTAATTTAATGTAAATATTTTTTCTGGTTATTATGTATAAAAACTTATCTATTTATCAAATGACAAACGTGAAGACTTGTGAAAGTTGAAATCATTTGCAGAAGACATAAAGGAGGTTGCTCAAATGACCTGATTTGTTTTTGATAGCATAGAAAACACTGTTGGAAAAGGAAAAATGCTGGTTACCAAAATTTTCGTCTATTCACACAATGTTTTGAAAACCCTCCTTGTCCGGATCGTGAAAAGTCGGGATTGTGTGGGAAAGGGTTATTCTATTTCGCTTTTTCATATTGTACAAGGACGTGTTTAGGGTCGTTGGCTTCATTTTGTTGACCAAGTGACCTAGTTTTTGACCCCACATGACCCAATTTCGAACTCGTCCGAGATTTTACCAAGACAAACATTTTGACCAAGTTTCACGAGGATCGGACTGAAAATGTGGCCTCTAGAGCGTACACAAGGTTTTTCTAAGATTTGACCTAGTGACCTAGTTTTTGACCCCACATGACCCAATTTCGAACTCGTCCGAGATTTTAACGAGACAAACATTCTGACCAAGTTTCATGAGGATTGGACTGAAAATGTGGCCTCTACAGCGTACACAAGGTAAAAAGTTGACGATGGACGACGGACGATGCACGACGGACAACGGACGACGGACACAGCATGATCACAATAGCTCACCATGAGCACTTCGTGCTCAGGTGAGCTAAAAACACATTATCAGTGAACTATCAGCATTACCAGCAAACTATCATAAGAAACACATGTATGAAGTTTCATCATATTTTGTTAAGGACTTTAGAAGATATAAATTTTGTCCAGTAGTTAACCCTTTCCCAAACCACAAATTTTGGACTGGTCCAAATTGAAAGAGCTTGCAGACGACAATTTTAAATTTGATAAAAATGGCAGAAAGGTTTCAAAATGGGTAGAAAACACTGTGAGAAAAGGAGAAATTTCTCGTTACAAGCGATTTCTCCTTTTCCCACAGTGTTTTCAAAAGACTTGTTTGTTTTGCAGACACATGAAAACCAGGGCTTGTTTGGGAAAGGGTTAAAGAGATATTAGTTCATACTAGAAATATACATCAAGCCCCCTTTTTCCATGATACAGCATTATATAAAAAAAAACAAGAGGGCCATGATGGCCCTGTATCGCTCCACTGGCTTATAAATATAAACCACAAAGAAAAGTCTTCACTATATAAGCCCTTATAAAACTTTGACCTCATGGCTACAGTCTGACTAAATGGGGAATATTGTATTAGAAGAATAACATGCCAAATGTGGGAGTTCTTGGCCTTATGGCTGGTAACAAGATGGTTTCTGAACTTTTCACTCCATAAACCCATGTAAAACTTGTGATCCCTGGTGCAGGGCCAAACTTGATCCTAGAGCTGTAACTTGGGCCCTCTTTGTAACTGTCCACTAAATAATGCTATAATTATATGCAAAATTTGGTAGCCTAAGCCTTATGGCTATGTACACCAAGATTTAAAAGTTTTCCCTATGTAAGCCTATGTAAATCTTGTGAACCCCCCCCTCCAAGTATGAGGCCAAATTGACCCCAGGACTATACTTTGGGCACTTTTGGTAGACTCCAACTAGATCAAGCTAAATGCCAAATTTGGTAGCTCTAGGCCTTATGGTTTCAGACAAGAAGATATTTAAAGTTTTCTCTATATAAGCCTATGTATAAAACTTGTGACCCCTGGGGAAGAGCCAATTTTGACCCCAGGGCTATAATTTCAAGAAACATGATAGAGGTCTACTACATAAAGCTACATGCCAAATTTGGTAGCCCTATGCCTTATGGTTTCAGACAAGAAGATTTTTAAAGTTTTCTCTATATAAGCCTATGTAAAACTTGTGGCCCCTGGGGAAGAGCCAATTTTGACCCCAGGGCTATAATTTCAAGAAACATGATAGCAGTCTACTACATAAAGCTACATGCCAAATTTGGTAGCCCTATGCCTTATGGTTTCAGACAAGAAGATTTTTAAAGTTTTCTCTATATAAGCCTATGTAAAACTTGTGACCCCTGGCGCAGAGCCAATTTTGACCCCAGGGCTATAATTTGAAGAAACTTGATAGAGGTCTACTACATAAAGCTACATGCCAAATTTGGTAGCCCTATGCCTTATGGTTTCAGACAAGAAGATTTTTAAAGATTTCCAATATTTTTCAGTTTTGTTGCCATGGCAACCAGAGTTTTTGAAGGAATCAAATTCTTTCAAGAAATTCTGAAGAGGACCATGTCAGGATCATTTCTGTGAAGTTTTGTGAAAATCGGATGGGTAGTTTCAGAGAAGAAGATGTTTGAAATAAAAGTTAACGCACGGACGGACGGCCGGACGGACGGACGCACGACGGACACCGGGCCATGACATAAGCCCGCTGGCCTTTGGCCAGTGGAGCTAAAAAAAAAAAAAAAAATGTATTGGCGGACTATCAGAAGGAACACAAGTATGAAGTTTTATCAAATTAAGTCAAGGACTTTAGAAGATTTCTGTCCAGACGGACGATGCAAAAACTATACCCCCTCGCCTTCAGCAGGGGATAATAAGATCTCTCGATATATTTCTAGTGGATGATAGTTATCTCTTTACCAAACGATAAAACTGTAGACTGGTCGAAATCTAACCATTTGCAGACGACAAATATTTCTCAAATGGTGATTTCTATCTTTGATAGGATAGAAAACATTGTGGGTAAAGGAGAACATGCTGGTTACCAGCATTTTCTCCTTTTCCCAGAGTGTTTTCAAAAGCCTTGTTTCCAAAGGTCACTAAAACTGCGGATTGTTTGGTAAAAGATTAATTCCAATTAATTAACCCTTTACCAAACAATGGAATATTAGGCTGTTCAATATTTAAAGCATTTTCAGACAACAAATTAATTTGAATAAAATGATGGCGATTGTGATTGAAAGGACAGGAAACACTGTGGGGGGGAAAGGAAAAAATGCTGGTTTTGTTTTCAAATGCTTTCTTCCTCAGGACAGTTGAAAGACAGCATTGCTTGGTAAAAGATTAAACTTTCCTTGGTAAAGGTTTAACTTTCCTTGGTTCAAGGCTTTGCTATAATGATGAATGCGGGTAAACTAACAGGAGAGATTGTTATCATAACAAGATACAGCCCTAAAGCACTCACCTAAGTAAAGTAATGTAAGATTCACAAAGTTGAAGAGATCCTGGCTATTCAAAATACATTTAAGTATATAGTGTGCATAGTTTGAACTAAGTTGATGGAATTATCAGTGCAACCCCAACTTTCATGAGAATTTGGCAGAAAATAAGGCCTCTAGAGTGCACATAAGTTTTTTTTTTTTCCAGATTTGTCCAAGTGACCTACTTTTAGACCCTATCTGACCGATTTCAAACTTTTCAGAGATATTATCCAGGCAAACATTCTGACAAATGGTCATGAGATTTTGACAGAAAATGTGGCCTCTAGAGTGTGCACAAGCTTTTTCTTAGACTTTGTCCAAGTAACCTACTTTTTTATCAAACTTGATCCATCTTCAAGCTGGTCTGGTCCATCATCAACTTGAAAAATTCTGACCAACTTTCATGAGTTTTGGACATAATTACGGCCTCAAGAGTGGACGCAAGGTACTTTTGAAATTTATCACAGTGACCTACTCCTTTACCTGATGTGACCCATTTTAAAAACTCTTTCGAAATATCATCCAGACATACATTCTGACCATCTTTCATAGTACTGGACAGAAAATATGTCATAGTCCAGACAAGGTTTTTCTAAGATTTGTCACAGTGACCTACATTTAACCTGATGTGACCCAATTTCAATCTCATCCAAGACATGATCAAACATTCTGACTAACTGTCATGAGTATCAGCCTGGAAATACAGCCTCTAGAGTACATAATAAGGTTTTTCTAAGATTTGTCCCTACTATTTGACCAGATGTTACCCTATTTCGAAGTCATCTAAGATACTTTCAAGACAAACATTCTGACCAACTTTTCATAAGCATTGGCCCCAAAATGTCGATGCTAAGAGGTAGACAAGGTTTTTCTAAGATTTGTTCCAGTGACCTACTTTTTGACCCAACACGACCCAATCTCAAAGTCTTGATTATTAAGACTAACATTCTGACCAACTCTGATAAGTGCTGGACTGGAAATCTGGCTTCTAGAGTACACTCAAGATTTTTTCTATGAATTGTCCCAATGACCAACTTTTTGACCTGACATGATGCAATTTTGAACTTGTCTGAGATATTATCAAGACAAACATTTTGTCCAACTTTCATTAGTATTGAATTGAAAATGTAGCCTCTAGAGTGCATACAAGGTAATTGTTAACACCTGCATGCAACACAACAGACACAGCATGAACACAAAAGCTCACCTTGAGCACAAACATAAGCACTTTGTGCTTATGTGAGCTAAAAAGGCTTTAGAGTACCAAAAATTATTATACACTGACTCTACCAAACAATCCCATATTTTAACCATCCTAAGCAATAAAGCTTTGGATACCATCCACTGAAAAGGAGGAAAAACTGACAACCAGCATTTTTTTTCTACGTATTTTTTCCTACCCTATTAAAGATAATCTCCATCACTTGTCAGTCATATTTCATTTTGTCCTATACAAATAAGTTGAAATGTTCAACTCTCACAACCATTTTTTCTTTACTTAAAAGTCTGTTGTTGATACAAGAATTACTGTCCCATACTGGAAATTTTAATATGTACATACAGCAGTGGTTTCAGCACAGGACAAAGGTGACATAACTTTTTGACCTCCACAAACATTCACAGTATCTGCACCTCTTTTTTAATGCTTTACCACACAATCCCGAGTTTTAATCACCCTGAGAAAAAGGCCTTTTGAAAACATTTTGGGAAAAGGAGAAAATGACCAGCATTTTCTCCTTATCCCACAATGTTTTCTATCCGTTCCAAAACAAATTCTATTTTTGGGCCACATTTATTTTGTCGTCTGCAAATGCTTTCAATTTGGACAAGTCTAAAATTTTGTTGTTTGGTAAGGAGTTAACAGCAACATGCTTAATAGTAATTAAATAGACCCCCAGCTGGGCAGGGGGATAGAAATAGCCTAGCTGCCGTAATACAGAAGGGGTGAGACCCTCCCCACTGTGCCTGCCTGTTTGCCGTGGGCTGCAACTCGTGTCACTTGATGATGGGATCCTGGTGGTTGAGTGGATCAGAGCATGGTTTCTTTGATGCTCTTTTTCATAACACACCACTTTGGCCTCCAGTTGAGTTTAACGAGAGGTCAGGAAGGCTCGTCCTGATCAACCGGCTGGTCATGCCAAGCCCTAGGACATTTCCATATTCATATCATCATCTATCATCGTTTCAACCACTATTACACATTCTTTAACGTCCTTCTCTTTCATTACTGGGGAAGACGTCCTGTATCCTTCTCTCTCCTAGTCCTAGAAGATGGTGGCTCATGGGCCAATCGGGTGAAAGATATATGTCTTTGGTTGACATTTGTGAAATCCAAATGTTTGTCTGATCTGGCAGGACATTCTGCTGAAATACACTTGCTCAATCGGACCCTTTTGCCTGAGTATATCATCAATGTATCCCTGTCATGATCTGTGATGAAATTCCCCAGGTCATGTCCCTTTGTTGGGCTCCGAGGTGGGTGGGGAGCATTGGTGATGAAAGTATTATCAACATTATGGCAACCCAAAAAAAAGCCAAGCGGACTCTTCCAGACAGTGACTCAGACACTGATATACCAACCACATTACCCTCAAGTTCAAATGCCCATCAGTCTATTCACTTTCCTTGATTTTTAGTTATTGAATCCCAAGACACTGCTAAACCTGTAACTAGACTCTCTCCTTTTGTAATAGAAAAAGAACTCTCTAAATGCCTTGGCACACCCAAATCAGTTAAAAAACTCAAAAACAACACACTTTTTGTTGAATGCTATACTAAAGAGCAAACCCTGAACCTCCTGCAGCATAACACATTTTTTGATATTGCTGTCAGGATTTATCCTCACAAAACCTTAAATACCTGCAAAGGAGTTATCCGATGCAGAGACCTGTTATTTTGCTCTTCCGTTGATGAAATCAAGTGGAATCTGTCTTCTCAGTCTGTCTCCGATGTTAAAAGGATCCGAGTGTTTAGAAATGGCGTTCAACGACACACACACACTCATATATTCTTACCTTCTCCTGACTTGCCATCTTCAATCAGAATAGGCTTTGAATCAGTCAAGGTTGAAGTCTATGTACCAAATCCCTTGAGATGCTTCAAATGTCAGAGATATGGACATCATGAATCAAGATGCAACAGTACTCCTGTTTGCCCAAAATGCTCCTTTGAAGGATCTGACCATGACAGTACCAAGTGTGACAACCCTGTGTCATGCTTCCACTGTAAAGCCCCTCATCCAACATATTCAAAGGATTGTGCTACATGGAAAGATGAGAATGAAATTTTGAACCTGAAGTATAAAGGAAATATCAGTTTTCCTGAGGGCAGAAAAATAATTAATCAACGGAGGAAGGATCGGGTATAACTTACATCAAGCTATGCAAATATCACATCTACCCAGGAGAAAAAATGTTCAAACTGTGATCTCCTGACCAAGTTGTTTCTGAATAAGTTCCCAGAGATGGCTGATGAAATCAAAGCTTTAACCTCTAAAAAGCCTGCAACACCAACTAATCCTATTCCCACTACACAACCCCCATCTAAACCACAATCTACTTCTTTGGCTAACCCTAAAAGAACAACGCCTTCATCAAAACCACAAAAGGAATCTTCTCAGTTGTCGAAAACAGTTGATGCTGCATCTCATCAATCTTCAGTGTCATCTGAACCTACATCTCAAGCACCCTTATTGCCTAAACCCTCCACATCATCCTTGAAACGAACTTCTGATGAGCAGATCTCCTCTCCTTCTGAAAAGAAATCAGAACTAACAACCCACCCAAAGGGTAACAAGAAGACTCAGAAGAAAAGGAGGAACAAGCCTGATCAGCAATGCTTTGAAGAAAGTCAACCTTCAGATCAGAGTCCAGCAGAGGTATCTTACATTCTAAACCATAAAGCACATTCTTCTTCTGTGGACACCTCCAACAAATTTGAGACTTTGGAGGACATGGACGTTGAGGAGATTCTAGAAGGTGATGTCTCTGACAGTGAACAACCAAGTGTCTGGGGGCCACCTAAAGATGCTTGGAACAAAGACACCAATAGTTGGTCCTCCTCATCATTGGAGACCAAAGTGATCAAGTCATGATAAATCTAAATAGTGCATCACATACCCACTCTTATATTTGTTTTATATGTATTGTTTATGAATACAATTATCCAATGGAATTGTCGAGGCCTGAAGTCTAACTTTGAAGAAATATCCCTTCTAATCAACGATCACAAGCCTGTAGCCCTTTGCTTGCAGGAAACTTTCCTCAAAGAATCAGATAAAGTCAATTTCAAACATCACTCTGTCTATAGTAAATTATATACAGAGGGAGACAAAGCCCAAGGCAGAGTTTCTTTACTTGTTAACAATACTGTCCCACACAAGAAAGTCCAACTCAACTCAAACCTCCAAGCTGTCGCTGTAAGACTCTCTCTACACACTTCTCTAACAGTTTGCTCTATATACCTTCCACCGAGTAAACCAATTAATGAAAACGAGATCAATGACCTTATTTCTGAGTTACCTTCTCCTTTCATTCTATGTGGTGATTTCAATGGTCACAGTGTTATGTGGGGCTGTGACACTACAAATCAAAGAGGATTCAAACAGAGAATATCATGTCTAATAACTCTATCTCTTATGAATGACAACTCCAAAACATACTTACATCCTGCGACAGGATCTTATTCATCCCTTGACCTGACGATATGTAGCCCTGTCATACTTCCAGACTTTACTTGGAAAGTTGACAACGACTAGTGTGGAAGTGACCATTTCCCAATCATTATCTCTTCCTGTATACCATCAGGATATGAATGTCCTCAGAAATGGAAACTCAATAAAGCTAATTGGGACAAATTCAAGATTCTATGTGAACAGTCCATCACACATGAGAAATTTGTTACTTCTGATGAACCTATCAAACTCTTCACTACACTATTACTTAAAACAGCTCAAAGTTCTGTTCCACAGACCTCATCAAGTCCAAAACATCCTGAAAAGCCTTGGTTCGATGATGGCTGTAAACAGGCTGTCAAGGACAGGAAAAAAGCACTCAGAATGTTTAACCTCAGGCCTTACCCTGAGAACCTCAATTTATACCATATTTCCAGAGCAAAAGCACGACGCACCATCAAAAACAGTAAATGAAAGTCCTGGAAGCAGTATGTCTCCAGACTTATGAGCAGAACATCATCAAAGAAAGTATGGAAAATGATAAAAAAGATCAAAGGACAAGGCCATCCTCCTATAAATCATCTCTCTCAAGATGACAAAGACCTTGATACTGCAGAAGACATTGCTGATGCACTGGCTAATACTTTTGCCAAGAAATCCTCTTCAGAAAATTACTCTGCAAAGTTTCAAAGGAATAAGGCTACAGAGGAAAAGAAAAAACTGGATTTCAGATCATCCAGTTTAGAGCACTAAAACAAATTATTTACTATGAAGGAACTTAAATCAGCTCTGAACAAAGCTCATGACTCTTCTCCAGGACAAGACAAAGTCCACTATCAGTTTTTAAAACACTTACCTTATACCTCTCTTTCCGTTTTATTAGATCTTTTTAATGCAATTTGGCAATCTAGTGATTTACCAGTGTCATGGAGAGAAGCACTTGTTATCTCTATCCCAAAACCTGGAAAAGATACCAGTGATCCCAACAACTATCGTCCCATAGCCCTTACAAGTTGTATGTGTAAAACTCTTGAACGAATGGTCAATGACCGTCTTGTTTGGTTTCTAGAATCCAATAACCTTCTTGTTGATGCACAGAGTGGATTCCGCCGCCAACGCAGCACAACGGACCATTTAGTCCAGTTTGAAACTTTCATTAGGGAAGCTTTTATTAACAAACAACATGTTGTCTCTGTCTTTTTTGACCTTGAAAGTGTGTATGACACAACCTGGAAATACGGTATACTTAAAGATTTACATGACTTTGGTCTCAGAGGTCGGCTACCTCTTTTTATCGCAGACTTCTTAGATGAGTGTCTTTTTAGAGTCAGAGTTGGTAACACCCTTTCGGGTGCACAGGAACAGGAGATGGGTGTGCCACAGGGATGTATATTATCTGTCACATTGTTTAGTGTAAAGATCAATAGCACTGTTAAGGCTATAAACCCAGGCGTAGAATGCTCTTTATATGTTGATGACTTTGTTATCTGTTTTAGATCTTGCAACATGAATATCACTGAAAAGCAACTTTAACAATGTCTTAATAAACTTCAGACCTGGTCTGATGAAAATGGTTTGAAGTTCTCAAGGTCAAAAACAAAGTGCATGCACTTTTCCCAGCTACGAGGACTTCACCAGGACCCAGAACTTTTCTTAGGAAAAACTAAACTTGAAGTTGTGTCAGTGTTCAAATTTCGTGGTGTTATCTTTGACAAGAAACGTACCTTTTTACCACACATCCTAGCCCTTAAAAAGAGATGTAAGAAGGCTCTTAACCTTCTTAAAGTTGTAGCCCATTCAGACTGGGGAGCAGATAGAAAAGTGCTTTTACGCATTTATCGCTCCCTTATCCATTCTAAACTAGATTATGGATCCATTGTGTATGGTTCAGCCCGAAAATCTTATCTAAAACTACTTGACTTTATCCATCATGAAGGTCTATGCCTGGTACTTGGAGCTTTTCGAACCTCTCCTGTAACCAGTCTCTATGTTGAGGCAAATGAACCTTCTCTTTACCTCAGAAGACAAAAACTTGCTTTTCAGTTTCTTTCGAAACTGAAATCAAACCCTTTTAATCCAACACACAAAGTTGTTTTTAATCCTCAATTCAAAAGGCTTTTTGACAGAAAACCAACTGCCATACCCTCATTTGGTATTCGCATGGAAGCAGAAGTAGAGAACCTAAACATTGACACAAGCTCTATTGCTCAGTACAGACTCCCTGAAATCCCACCATGGATATAGAGAACTGCAGAGTTTTGCTTTGACCTTGCTTCCAACAAGAAATCTGAAACAGACAGAAATATTTTTAAGACAAGATACGGGGAAATTAAAGAACATTATTTTTCATTTAAGCCGATCTATACAGATGGGTCAAAACATGGCAATGCTGTTGCAGCAGCTGCTGTTTATGGAGAATGTAAAAAGAAATGCAGACTTCCAAACAATGCTTCCATTTTCTCGGCTGAAGTGAAGGCCATTGATCTTGCCCTTGACCATGTGGAGAATTCTCATTCCTGCAGATTCATTATTTTCTCAGATTCTTTGTCCACTTTACAAGCCCTCTATAATCAAAAGTATGAAAATCCTCTGATCTGCAAAGTTTTGGAAAGCATCTCTCGCATCCTTTCCTCTAACAGATTAGTCTTCTGTTGGCTTCCAGGCCATATGGGCATAAGAGGTAATGAAAAAGCTGATGAAAGTGCAAAGTTTGCTCTGAATCTGCCAATTTCTGATGTTAAAGTTCCTCATACAGATTTTAAAGCATCCATTTTACCTTTCATACAGTCTCTTTGGCAATCCCAGTGGGATGCTGATCATTTCAACAAACTTCATTCTGTTAAACCAATCCTTGGTGAGTGGTACCCCTCTTACAGGTCTGTTTGTCGAGAAGAGGTGATAATTACAAGGCTTCGAATTGGGCACTCTCGGTTAATGCACTCATGGCTTTTAGCCAGAGAAGAAGCACCTGAACGTATTCAATGTAATGAACATCTTACCATCAAGCACATTCTTTTAGATTGCATCGACTTTCAGCCAATGCATGAGAAATACTACAAAGTTGACAGTATGCACAACCTCTTTGAAACAGTCAACATTGATTCAATTATCACCTTCATCAAAGAAATTTGGTCTATACAACAAGCTGTGATATTTTCTTAATTACCTTTTTAACCCTTTCCCAAACAACAAATTTTGGACTGGTCCAAATTGAAAGAGTTTGCAGACGACAATTTTAAATTTGATGAAAATGGCAGAAAATTCTCAAAAAGGGTAGAAAACACTGTGGAAAAAGGAGAAATTGCTCGTTACGAGCAATTTCTCCTTTTCCCCCAGTGTTTTCAAAAGACTTGTACTGCAGACACGTGAAAACCAGGGCTTGTTTGGGAAAGGGTTAACCTGTTGTGTAAATCTATATTTCTACTGCCTAATCCCTTTTTATCTTCAGTTACGTCTCCTTAATGGGAGGATTAGCTCTCTTGGGGGCATCTTATCTCATTGGAGACAGGACCTCTTTAATGGAAGTGTTTTGATCCAAGTGGAGGCTCTACACTTCCTTAATTTTAAACTCTCATTTCCTTGAAACGACTATTCACAGCCTTAACCTTTCATTTCAAACTTTTGAGTAGGCAGGGACACCCAGCCACTCAATATTTTATGCACATTGAAAGTTACACTTAATCCTTATTCATTTAAAGACTTTTTGACTGTCAATTTAACATTTTTTGTTAAGACCTTTTATCACAATCTTAACTTCATCATTTAAAACTTTTTGAATTGATAGGGATTGCCCTGTCACTCAATAATATCTTTCATGCATATCAAGATCACTCATAATCCTTCTTAATTCCAAGCTTTTTATTGTCATCATTATGTTCAAATCTTTTTGCCTCAAACATCCCATTTGAACCATCTTTTAATACAGACATGCACGCTAAATGACCAAAGCTGTCGATGCGCCATAAAACAACATTCATTCATTCATTAGTAATTAAGTAACTGATTGATACTCTGATTCATGTGTCCATACTTTTACTTCTGGATGATCTGGAGCTACACCATACCGTACAAGACCAAATGGCACAGGAAGTTTTTCATATATGTCTACATGTATCCTGGGATTTCCCTGAAAAATACCATTCAAAATGGATTAAAATTTACACATCTTCGAGACCTAGTAAAGAAGTCATACTGGCAACTGGAAGAGCTCATTACATAAAATGCCTTCCTTCTGTTGCAGTGTTTTTAATTTTTGCCTACTGCAAATCCCAAATATACTTCTCACGACAACAGATACTTTTTCAGACTGTGTAAAACAAGATCAGACTGCACAAGAATGGCATTCTGATCATGGATCTCAACTGCCTTATATTTTGTGAGGTACTCTGCCTGAGGGTGTAGGACAAAAGCCCCATAAGACAAAAGTCAAACACACAAAAGCCCCATAAGACAAAAGCCCCCTAGGAAGAAAGGCCCCGGCCCTAGGACAAAAGCCCTGTGCTACTTTAGAAAGTGATATATTATAAGGTATGAATTTATATCCTTAAACTCAATGTAGTTTTAACTCTTTACCAAAAGAGAAAATTTTAGACTTGTCCAAACTCAAAGCAATTGCAGACATCAAAATAAATGTAACTCAAAAATTGAAATTTGATTTGGGAAGGGTAGAAAACATTGTGCGAAAAGGAGAAAATGCTGGTTTCCATTTTCTCCTTTTCCCACAATGTTTTCAAAAGCATTCTTTCCCAAGGTCATTAAAAGTCGGGATTTTGTGGTAAAGTGTTAATGTTCAGTTATCAATTTTCTATTAACAGAGAAGTTATATTGGTGTATGAGCTGATCAATGTCTAGCAGTTTTCTTGAGCTTTCAAACAATCCAGGACATTATTGATAAACACTTGAAATAATTATATGAACACCTAAGTTCAGCATTCACTTCTGCTCTATCATGTTTTGAAAAGAACAGACTGGATCCTTGGGTCAAGGATTGATCTATTTTCTGTTGATTATTCCTATTTTGAAAGGATGTTTTCAAATATGTGACTAGCTCAATCTGAGATTAAAAACAGTAAATTAAAAACATGTACTTGCAAACTTGCAAAATCAAGTGCTATTATCTTAAAATCAATGTTATTTTTCATCATCGATGGTATTTTGTGATTGTTTTTTATACAATTAAATTTTTTATTTTCATTATTAAGACAGTCAATTTCAGCAGAAGGTAAAAAAAGTCAGAAGATACACAAAGTGTAATATCTTGGAGCTTTTGTCCTTATTTCAGTTAACTCTTTACCACACAATCCTGACTTTTGACGAATCTGATTAAGAAGCCTTTTGAAAACATTGTGGAAAAAGGAGACAATGCTGGTAACCAGCATTTTCTCCTTTTCCCACAATGTTTTCTACCCTTACCAAAACAAATTTCAATTTTTCAATCGCGTTTATTTTGTCGTCTGCAAATGCTTTCAAATTGGACCAGTCTAAAATTTTGTCGTTTGGTAAAGAGTTAAGTGCATGGGGCTTTTATCCTATGGCCTTTTGTCCGTGGAGCTTTTCTCCTATGGGTCCCTTGCCTGAAGAGGCCTTGATATCGCCCTAATACTTTACCGCACAATGCCGCCTTTTGACGACCCTGGGAAAGAAGCCTTTTGAAAACATTGTGGGAAACAGACGACAAAATTTTAGCCTTGTCCAAATTGAAAGCATTTGCAGACAACAATTTCAGTGTGGCTCAAATGGTGCAACTTTTCTTTGATAGGGGAGAAAACATTGCGGGAAAAGGAGCATTTTCTCCTTTTCCCACAATGTTCTCAAAAGGCTTCTTTTCCAGGGGCGTCAAAAAGCGTCATTGTGCAGTAAAGGGTTAAAGGCAAATGTCACCTTTTGAGCCACCAAGATTTGTTGTCTGCAAATGCTTTGTCATGTGCTAAAGAGTGGTGTTATTCATACAGTTTAACCTTTTCCCAAACAAGCCCTGGTTTTCACGTGTCTGCAGTACAAGTCTTTTGAAAACACTGTGGGAAAAGGAGAAATTGCTTGTAACGAGCAATTTCTCCTTTTCCCACAGTGTTTTCTACCCTTTTTGAGAATTTCCTGCCATTTTCATCAAATTTAAAGTTGTCGTCTGCAAACTCTTTCAATTTGGACCAGTCCAAAATTTGTTGTTTGGGAAAGGGTTAACATACAATGTAAAACAAAGGGTAATATCCACTTTAAACTTGGCAAAATCGTCCTGTCTGTTGTAAGCTTAAACTTCCTTCCTAACCCTTATTGTAGTGAACAGATGAAACATACATTTTCATGTGAACTTTACCAAACAATTCACTGCCTTCAGGACACTGAGGGAGACAGGAAGGGGTCTTTTGAAAACATTATGAGAAAAGGAGAAAATGCTGGCCACCAGCATTTTCTCCTTTTCCCATAATATTTCATTGTCTTCCAAAGACAAATCCGACTTTTTGAGCCACATCTGATCAAAGGCTTGCAATATGTGCAGTCTCAGATTTTGTAGCCTTGTAACTTTTGAGCTGGTGTAGAGATCCAGATATTGCAATACATGTATTATCTCTATTTTGGCCAGAGAATCTCACAAAATATTAGAGTGTACATCTAAGATCAGACTGCATGTTCTGTGCAATCTGATCTTGATACACGTTATCCTCAAAATTGCCCATTGTAATTTGTGCAGTCTGATCTTGATTTACACTTTCCACAAAAGCGTACGAGTCACGCTTGGCAGCCTAAGAGTTAATGGGTTAGGTCTTGTTTTCATCTTGATCCTGGTGCATGATGGAGTATGGTAACCAGCATTTTCTCCTTTGCCCAAAATGTTTTCAAAAGCCTTCTTTCTCAAGGTTTTTAAAACTTGGGATTCTGTGAGAAAGGGGTAAGAACATTATGGGAAAGGGAGTACATGTAGTTTATTGCAACAAGCGTTATGTCCATTTCCTACCAGGCTTTCAAAAGCTGTGTTAACCAGGGGGGCATTCAAATTTGTATTTGATGCATTTAGAGGTCTGTAAGAATTGTCAAAAGGCCCAAATATATGTAGTATGATTTCATTGCTCATTTGGTCTGAATAACTCATTACCAAACAACAAAATTTTATACTAGTCCAAATTCAAACCTGTTGCAGACGACAAACTAAATGTGGCTCAATTGATGAAACCCGACTCTGAAATGGTAGAAAACATTAAGCAAAAAGGAGAAAGAGCTAGTACCAACACTCTCCTTTTCTCACCACGTTTTCAAATGGATTCTTTTCTATACTAATCAAAATTCAAAGTTGTTGCAGACAACAGCTCAGTTGATGAAGCTTGACTCTGATATGGAAGAGAACATTGAGCAAGATGGAGAAAAAGTTGGTTACCAACACTTTCTCCTTTTCTCAGAAATTTTTTGAATGGCTTCTTTCTCAAGGTTATTAAAACTTGGGATGGTGTTGTAAAGTTAGAATACAATGCCAACTTTTAATGACCTTGAGGCAAAAGGCTTTTGAAAACATTGTGGGAAACAGAGAAAATGCTAGTATTCAGTATTTTTTCAATTTCCGAAAAATGTTTCTACCTTGTTAAAGACAATTCCCATCGTTTAGTATCACATTTAATATGTCATCTGCAAATCTTTCAATGTGGACTAGTCCAATACTTTGTGTACTTTGTAATCTGGTTTACCCCTATCCAAACGACAAAATTTTGGATCAGTCCAAATTGAAAGCATCTGCAGACGACAAAATAAATGTAAGTCAAAAATCGAAATTTGTTTTTGGACGGATAGAAAACATTGTCGGAAAAGGAGAAAATGCTGATTACCAGCATTTTCTCCTTGTCCCACAATGTTTTCAAAAGGCTTCTTTCTCAGGGTAGTTAAAAGTTGGGATTGTGTGGTAAAGGGTTGAGAGTTCAAAATGCGAGAAGTACAATCATGTATTATCTTATTGATTTCCCGGGCACACCATGGAAATTCTTCCTTAACTCATTCTCGTTTCTTAGATTTCTGATACAACAATTTAAACATTTGCATAAAAAAAAATCTTTAGAGAAAAAACATTTTGCTTTACAGGGGAGATTGTCGCTTTCCAGCCTAGTATTCACGAAACCCAGGAAACAAACATAAATAAGCAGAACTGTCATAACAATGTGACTGAAACAGTGTTAAAAGCAGCCCCTACTAACCCTTATAGTGCACAATAAACCCAACAGACATTTCCAACATAGAATCAAGATCTGAATAATTAAAATATCATGGTGGCTTTTGTGTACTGAGTTTCACCAAAGTGGACAGTGTAGATCAAAGATCAGACTGCATGTTTTGTGCAGCCTGATCTTCATCTACACTGCTTGCACAGGCAACTGTAGTTGTGAAAGGTGCTTTAAGGGTTAAAAGAACATACAAAATTTAATCGAGTGGACTTTGTTACAGGTATTTTTGTTCAAAGTAGTAATGTCTGTGATTTATCAAAGGGAAGTAAGATAACAGGTTTCAGGTATAACCCCTTACCTCTTTTAAAATAAATCCCAGGTTTAACCCTTTACCACACAATCCCGAGTTTTCACAACCCTGAAGAAAAAAGACTTTTGAAAACAATGTGAGAAAAGGAGAAAATTTTGGTAACCGGCATTTTCTCCTTTTCCCCAAATATTTTCTATCCCATCAATCATAGAAATCAGCATGTGAGCCACATTTAATTACTTTTCTGTACATGCTTCTAATTTGTTATGTGTAAAATTTTGTCATTTAGTAAAAAGTTAAATGCCCTAGAGAAAGGAGGTTTTTGAAGATATTGTGAAAAATAGAGAAAATGCTGCTTAACAGCATTTTCACCTTTTCCCACAATGTTTCCTTCCGTTTCTCAGATATGAATTCAATTACTTAACTTGTCATCTGCATTATGCTTTCACTTTGGACAAATCTAGATTTTGTCATTTTGTAAAGGGTTAACCCTTTACCACACAATGCTGACTTTTAATATTCTACTTTTGAAAACATTGTGGGATAAGGAGAAAACGCTGGTGATCAACATTTTCTCCTTTTCCCACAATCCTTTCCACCCTATCGAGACAACTTCCACAATTTTAACAACATTAAATCTGTTGACTGCATAATTATGCTTTGGCAAGGTATAAAATTTTGTCATGTCAAACAGGGTTAAAGTGTCTTTCAGGTGTACACTTGCTTTTGTGACTTGTGCAGGTAAAGATCAGACTGAACAAAAAAATGCAGTCTAATCTTTGATCTTCAATGTTCACTTTGTGAGATACAGTGGCGAGAGCCTATCTAGCAATGACTTGGCCTGTTTTCCATGCAAAATTCCATTTCGCTCTCTATCGCTGCTATAAGGAGGAAAAAAAACGAAGCTGAAATTCTTTTGTGCTAGCTGCTAAAGTTTGGTCATAAGATAAAAAAATCATGATCCAAAAAAAAATATTCCAAGTCATAAAAACACTAGCTGCGTTTCCACTTATCTGACAGATCCTTCCCTGTCTCTGGACCTCTGCTATGTTAATACTAACAATGTAGAGAAAATTTTAGACCCTTGCACAATCATAGCAAATAAATGTGACATATGTCTTCCAAATGGAAAGCCTTGTGGGAAAAGGAGAAAATGCTGGTTACCTGCATTTTCTCTTTTTCCCACAATGTTTTCAAAAGCAGTATTCCCCGGGTTTTTTTTCAAACACAGGATTGTGTGCTAAAGGGCTAACAGCCAAAATGAAAACAATGAAAAAATAAACTATACCCTTGTAATAACAACAAAGGACGTTCTCAGTCAGCACTAAAGATGCAGATATTGCAACTTTCAAACCTGTTTGTGTTGCTATTACTGGCATAGCATTAGACCGTTTAGACAACATGTCAGTAAAAGAAGACAATGATTGTTCCAAGCATCTTCTACTTTTCTTCAAATATTTTCAAAAGCCTTCCACTTCAAGGTCATTAAAATTCAGGATTGTGTGGTAAAGGATTAAAGAAACAACAACCTCAGACGGGGTTGAAGAATTAAATCTTGTTAATGAGCTCCCAGCAAACTGAATTTCACTGCTAATGACCCACTTTCTCTCATGAAATTATAACCCTGTGTAAAAATAATAGTTTTTCTTGCAAGATTTTCCTCCATAGATTCATTTAACCCTTTACCACAAAAAGAAATTCTGGACTTGTCTGCATTGAAAGTACTTGCAGATCACAAATCAAATGTGACTCAAATTATTCTAAGATTTGTCCGTGATAGAGTAGAAAACATGGTGGGAAAAGGAGAAAATGCTGGTTACCAATATTTTCTTCTTTTTCCACAATGTTTTCAAAAGCCTACTCTATCAGTTTGTTCTGTAGCACAACAACAAACATCAAGGGTTCCAATACATTTATTAAAGAGAACAAAAAAAAAGTCCCAGGTTCTTTCGTTCCAGCAGGGTTGCAGGGTAGAACACTAAAGACCAAATGAAATAGCTTGGTATTTATACAAATCCAAAGGGGAAGTGACGTCAATATGCTGATAGTTAATAGTCTTTCATTTAACCATACAGGCACAGATCTGATGCAACAGCGTAATGCAGATGACCATCGGCCAGGTAAAATCTTAACCCTTAGGCTGCTAAGGGTGACTCGGTGACCTTTTGCGGACAGTGTAGATCAAGATTAGACTGCACAGAATGAGCACTCTGATCTTGGATCTACACTGTCCAATAAGATATCTCTCCTCAAAAAATACCTTTGAAATAGGAAAAGTTGGGTTTTTACTATCAGCTTGAAAGTTAACATTTCTTTTATTTAGCAGTATAAACGTCAAGGAAGTATTGGTACTAGTAAATGGTCATCACTAGTTCCGTATGCACGTCCAAGTAACTGTGTTTTAAATAAACAATATTAATGTCTTGCCTTGCAACAACAGCAAGCCACCACATAGAATATTCATTCTAGGTGCCTGTCTATATTGTTACAGTTCAAACTGGATTGTGTAGTAAAGGGTTAAGTCTGTACCAAACAATCCCAAGTTTTAACGAAGTAGGCATTTGAAAACATTGTAAGAAAAGGAGAAAACACTGTTAACCAGCATTCCTTTTGGAACATTCTAAAACTTTGTCAGGTTTGCTGTAAGAGCCAAGGTCAGTAAGAAAGTGTTTTAGTAAGAAACAAACCTTTAGGATTTGCTGAGCTGCATAGAACCCTGCTGGGCCACTGCCAACAACACAAACATGGGATTTGTTTCTTCTGTTGTAACCATGGCAGCTAAATACTCTGAAGCCTGTTTTAAGAAGCTTGTAGCTCAGATGATTTCTCCAAAGCATTTCCTGAAAAAGTGAAATCATATGTTTTGGATGCACAACTATAGTTGCTTTAGCTACCAGTATTGATCAAGATCAGATTTTATGAGTCTCAGACTGAAAAAGTGGCCTCTAGAGTGCAGACAAGGTTTTCTCTAAGGTTTGTCTCAATGACCTACTTTATGACCCAAAGTGACTCAATTTTAAGGTTGTCCCGGAAATTATTTGGGTAAGTATTCTGGACCAATTTTCATGAGTAGCAGATTACATTGTGCATGCAAGGTTTTTCTAAGATTTGTCCCAATGACCTACTTTTTGGCCCGATGTGACCAAAGTTTGATTTTGACCTAGATATCATCAAGACAAACAAAAATGAAACATTCTGACTAAGTTTAATGAGTATCAGACTGAAAACTTGGCCTCTAGAGTACACACAAGTTTTTTCTAAGATTTGAACCTGTGACCTTTTTTTTTACCTGAAGTGACTCGATTTTGATTTGTACTAGATATCATCAAGACAAACATTCTGAACATATTTCATGAGTATCAAACAGAAAATGTGGCTTCTAAAATGAAGACGAGGCTTTTTCTAAAATTTGTCCCTGTGACTTACTTTTCAACCAACGGTGACCCACTTTCATTTATGTCCCAGTTACCATCCAGACAAATATTCTGACAAACTTTCATGAGTATCAGACTGAAAGAGTGGCCTCATAAGTGACCCATATTTGATGTTGTCTGAGATACCATAAAGAAAAAATTATAACTAAGTTTTATGAGAATCAGACTGAAAATGTGGCTTCTAGAGTGCATATTAGATTTTTCTAACATTTGTCCCAGTGGCCTACTTTTTCACTCCACATGACCCAATTTCATACTATCAGCAAGTCAAATGTTCCGACCATTTTTCATGAGTACCAGACTGAAAATTTGGCCCCTAGAATGCAATCAAGGGTTTTCTAAGTTTTGTCCCAGTGACCTACTTTTTGACTGGAAGAGACCAAATTTCAAGATTGTCCAAGATGTCATCATGAAAAAGATTTTGTCCAAATTTCATGAGCATCAGACTGAAAAAGTAGCCTCAAGAGAGCACACTAAGAGTTGTAAGATTTGTCCCTATGACCTACTCTTTGACTCAATGTGACCCAATTTCAAAACTGTCCAAGACATTATCAAGAAAAACATTGATAAATTTCATGAGTATTGGACTGAAAATGTGGCCTCCTGAATGCACATGAGATTATTGCCAATGCCTGGATGACTAAAGGTGCAAGACAGACACTGAGCACAATCACAATGGCTCACCTTGAGCACTTTTTGTTCAATTGAGCTAAAAAGAAATTGTTTATGTATATGAACATCCATGAAAACACTGTAAACTGTTTTTACCTTGGTCAGTATTTAAAAAGTATGACAAATCTGGTTTGAGGGAACCTCAACACATTCTGTTTGTGCCGTGTTTAGTTCGGTTCAACTGGGATGTTCATCTTTAATAAACAAGCCCTTTCCATTCCAGGAGGAGACTGGCTTTTTGTCCCTGGGCCTGTTTGCCCAAACTTGTTCATTCTGACTTTCTTGTGTGGGCTTGTTCATACCAACTGACCTGGACAAATAACCAGGTTCATCAACCTTCGTAATTATTGACCAAAGTCAAAACAGTTCACACTGTTTCATTGGTCTTTGTAAACATAAAGGATCTATTTTTTTTATACCACGATTACATTTGTAGCATTAACTCTTTACCAAATCACAAATTTTGGACTGAACCAAATTGAAAGCATTTGCAGACAACAAATTAAATGTAACTCAGATGGTGATTTCTGTCTTTGATAGGATAGAAAACATAGTGGGAAAAGGAGAAAATGCTGTTTACCAGCAATTTCTCTTTTTCCCACAATATTTTCAAAAGCCTTTTCTTTCAGGGTGGTTAAAACTCAGGACTGTGTGGTAAAGGGTTAAAATAGTGCAAAAAACTTGTAAGGTTCACATATTTTAGGAGATATGAGAGAAAAAGATTATTAATGCTACAGAAAATTCCAGAGGAAAATGTGAAAATTTGCTTGTAGTAGTATCATCCTTTTAGAACTTGATTGCTAGTTTGTAGTGTATTTTTACCTGCCAACGATAGATGTATATCATCTATCACCGATTTTGAGAGGTGTGCCAATGTGTCAACGACAGATAATCTTCCAACCTAGGTCATCAATCGAGTCTTTAATTATGGAAAGATTCAACCTGCGTTCTTATTTGGTGTGCCAGTTTTTATTCTAAAAGGGAATGCTACCAATTTAACAAATGTAAAGAACTATTGGGCAATTAGATTTTCTAGTGTAATCTCAAAAGATTCTTGTTCACACCTTTCATGAAACACATGTAGTTTACACTTGTATGATTCATTATTATCTGTAACTGTTTGGGTGTGCTTTTAGAAAAAAATAAAAGATGATTTTGCCAATCTTTCTCTCTGTTTGGATTGTACAAAGACAGTATGCTTTTTCTTTGATCCACTTGTCTATATTTTCCTGTAATGGCGAATCATTCAATGCGGAACTATTTTGTTTGGGTGATTAAGAATCTTGTCATTCTTTGCCCCAAATATACATGTTTAGAAATGTGGTTTGAATTCTGTGTTTTATGAGAAAATGTTTAACTTTTACATAGTATTCTTGTTCCATCTGGCAGTTAGCCACATGACTTTGTCTTTTGGCAGAGCTGCCAAACCCTAGCTCCATCTCAGATAGTTTTTGAAACATACGAATAAAATTTTAATGATATGTCTCAGTGACATATTTTTCACAATATGACAAGTCTCTTACTCATTCATTGTTTATAGAACTATCCAGAACTGAAGAAGGGCTTAGCAAGGCCATGCCAAAATACACGGCCATGTGGCCAGCCAGAAATTAACCAGAATGCAGTGAAAACTCTAGCATTGTGCCACTTACAGCTCCAAAAAGCGCTCTATTGATGTGTAATGAAAAACTGAAAATAACTTTTTTCTTGATATGAAAGCCAGGAAAACAAAAGACAATATTATGTGAGACACCAAATTTTTGCCAACATAAAAAGGTAAGAAGAGAGCAGGAGGCAGGCAGAGAGAGAGATCTGCATATTTAATCAAAATCATTACAGGAAATATTTGATTCAATCTGCAAAAATCAAAATCATGACAGGAAAAATTTGACTTTTAAATGATGTTCTTTCTCATCTCATGCAATGTATAGTGATGAGAATTACATACACATTTAAGTAAATATTGAAAGTAACAATAGCTGCAAAATGTAAACAAAACAGGTAAAAACGTATTTAACTTTAAACCACATCAATTAAAAGTATGCGAAATTATGGTGAAGATGACAATCTGCTTAAAGTGTTAGTCACAGGCAGACAAATTAACTTCAAACATAGCTTAAAAGTTGCCAGGTCTGCAATCTAATTTTGGTTTACTTTTTGCCTGATTTTAAAATTCATTTTTCTGCTAGCCACTAACACTTGGACTGACCATGCAATAACAGATTGTCATCTTCACAATATTTTCCTTACTTTTAAATGGTATGATCTAAACTTAAATGCATTTTAACATCTGCATTGTTGTTTTGGCCCTTAAACTGAACAGGTTTCTCCTGAAAAATTGAACAACAACCACATTTGGTGACACCTTTAAGTTGGCAATATACCGGTACTGTATATACTGCATTATTGATCCCAGGTCAGTATAACCAGACATTTGTTTAATAAACTCAAACTACATACTAAATCATACAGAATGAAACTTCCAGGATTTCTTATCAATTACAAGTATAAAATAATATGTGAATATTGTATGTGGGGACGATTTCTCCCAAGATATATTTGGGGATGATTTCTCAAGAGATTTTGTCCCCAGGGGACCATTCTCCTAGTGAAATTGTGCCTACTCAGTTTGGGGACAATTTCTCCATTGGGTGTTTTCTTCGGGGGATGATTTCTCCTGGAATGCAGTCAAAACATACCTAAACTTAAAACATACCCTAAAAATAAGTCAAAATGTACCCCAAAATAAGTCAAAACATACAAAAGAGAGACGACTCAAAATGTCCCAAAAGAAAAGTTACCTCAAATTGTACCAATTTAGACATCAAACAGGAAGTTCAATGTTGTTTTTTTTTTTTGCCTTTTAAAGGATGGTTTAACTCCAAAATAATTACACTGTAGTATCTTGTTTCTACTTTAGAAGCATGTTCTCAGCTCCCATCTTATGACAGACTGATGCTAAACTCTAGACCAATTATTGTCAGAGTTCTTTAATCAAGCTGAATCAGGTACTACAAACAATAGAGTGAACTATATATACTTCTCTAGAATATATGTCCCTTGAATTGGTAGAGGTTTAAAATGACTGAAACTAGCCTGGATTAATTTCTATTTTTTAAGTGACACTTGGAGTTTGATCTCTTTTATTCATTTATCTCTACTAGCATACAGTAATAATAGTCTTAATCATAAAAAAGTAAAGCAATAAAGTTAATCATCATGCAATATACATTTGATTATATGCTGTATGAATAATTAATTTGTTCGACTTCACTACATAAAGTATGTCACACTCACTTCTAGAATTCAAACTGAATCTACATGCCATTACATTTATTTCTAAAATTTCTTTCAATGAGTACATGTACGTGGATTTTTTTTGCAGATAAAATATATAGCCTGTTTATAATGATGCATAAATACAGATCTTTTTAGGAATGCAATATGTTTAAATGCATTTTAACACCCGCATTGTTGTTTTGGCTGCAACAGAGCCTTTCAATTGAACAGGTTTCTCATGAAAGTCCTGAACAACAACCACTTTTGGTGATACTTTTAATAATAGCCCAGTGTCTCCATTTGAATAAAATTTTACTGAGTCCATGGGACCGAGTGCAAATGGAAAAGTTGAGTCCCATTGCATTCCTTTAGAGTCCCATTTTTACATGCATAAATCATCTGTTTATTAAGGTCAAATTTGGTATGTGGATAAAAAGAAGAAGCTATTTCAAATGACTTCTTTATGGACCCTTTCGCAGATTTAATGTGCTGTGCACGCCAGTGACCGTGGCTCGAAATGGTACAAATCTTACGTCATGATGGAACTTCTTTGAAAGTCCATGCAACCTGTTGTAAAAACCTTATTTCTGCTTAGTTTCATAACAAATCAAACACATTTACATGAATACAGGAATACAGATAAATTTCTCTAGCATCTAATCTTTGAAGGCAGGATCTTTCAGCCATTGGTCTTGAAAAGAATGTGACTGCTTTTTCTTTTTGGACCGGGAAGCCATCTTCAGGAAAGAAATGCTAAACAACAGCTGTTTTCTTATGATCAGTTTGCCGGAAAAAACAATGTGAGCACCATGCGGGTAACCAGTCAAAGTCAACAACAAAGAGATCTATTTTTATCTTTCTTGGTTATATCTTGGCATACCAAGATCTGTTTACGGACACTTTAGAATTCTGATGGTTAGTTTGTACAAGAAATGTTAAATCTTCATACCAGTATTTTGTATTGTTTTCATTATTGATGTAGATCTAGTTAAATCATGGTTTTGACTCATTTTTGACTGCAATCAGCTTTGATATTTTGCGTCCAACCTGATTTTCATGCATATATAGATCGTATATAGATACTTTTACGTCGTTAACGGAAACTCTGACAGCCTATCTGAAAGTATATAGAATGGCCGCACTGTTGACGCTTAAAATAGCAGCAGTTACAGGTAAGCGTCCACAAGCTTCGGGGTGTTTATAAATAAAACATCTTTTTAATTAGAAAACTTAACAGTTTCTCCACCCGAGTCTTTGGTAATTTTGGTAAAACCTATGCTCTGATAACTTATTTGTAAGTTATTTGCTTGTTGTAAATAATCAAAATTTATTTTAACAAGAGGACCATGATGGTCCTATATCGCTCACCTGAATACCAAGCAGTAAAGGTCTACAATGAAGATAAATACCAAATATCAAAGTGCAAGGCCAAAGCTCTAGGTCTTCTTGGTTTAGACAAGAAGATAATCTTTCTTAACCAAACCCGGTTATATAAATATTTGTGAGAAGTTTGAATGATATTTGTCCAATAGTTGTTGAAAAATAGGGAGAACAAGAAATTTCATCAAAGGAAAATAACTTTTTAAAAATTCAATGAACCGTCACCAAAATATAATATGCACATTCTTGCTTGGCACTGAGTCTCTCTAAAGTTTGAATGAAATATGTTCTGTAGTTGTTGAGAACTAGCTCTGACAAGAAGAAAATACTACAGAAAGACTGATGGATGTATGGATGGATGGATCGACAAGCTGACTCCTATATACCTCCAGAACAGAGTTTTGGTGTGTGGCAAAAAGTTGCCTGATTTGAACAAACTTAGTAGAGAATGTTTGCCGATTCAAGACTTTCTATACAAGTTAGTATTATAATGTTGTTAAATACACTAACAACTACAGTGGTTGTCCAGGGACATGTTCATGGGTAATTGCTATTGTAAACACATAAACAATGTATTTACACTCGCAATAGTCTTGCACCAACCTTTCAATGTGTCCAGCTTACAAAAATTTGACCTTCAAGTGTGACACTGACCATTTGCTGACAACAAAATAAATGTGACTCAAAAATTTAAATTTGATTTTGGTTGGGTGGAAAACATTGTGGAAAAAGGAAAACATGTTGGATACAAGTATTTCCTTTTTTTCCCACAATATTTTCAAGAGCCTTATTTCTCACAGGCGTTAATACTTGGGATTGTGTGGTAAAGGGTTAAATAGAACAAGATTTTTAAAGTTCATTCTGTATACCTTTATGTTCTGTTTTGACCCAGGGGCATCATTTGAACAAAATTGGTAAAAGTCCACAAGGAAATGCCACACACCAAATATCAAAGCTCTTGGCCTTCTAGTTTCCGACAAAAACATTTTTAAAGTTTGCTCTAAATACAATTTTGCCCAAAATTGTGACCCCTGCAGTTAAAGGGTTAATTCAATTCTTTTAACAACTTTGGTAGGACTTCACCCAAGGAATATGCCTGTCAAGTTTCAACATGATTGGTTTAGGAGGAGAAGATGTTTAAAGGAATTGTGGAAAGACGGATGCCGGACAACGACGAATCACAATACCTGACCCAGCACTTCGTGCTCAGGTGAGCTAACAAATAGGCCTAACCACTGTCTGTGGCTTGTGATAAACAACATAAAGATGAAGTTTCATAACATTTTGTCCTGTAGTTAAAGAGATATTAATCCATAATGAAAATATATGTGAAGCCCCCTTTTTCCATGACACGACATTCAATCAAAAAAGCTAAACTAATGATATTGGCGGACTATCATAAGGAACACACGTATGAAGTTTCACAAATTTTTGTCCAGGATTTTGAGTTGAAGATACATGTATATTGATCATTAATAGAAATATACATGAAGCCCCTTTTTCCTATGAGACAGTATTTGATATCAAAAAGGAAAAAAAACAAACCCACCAAATATCAGCGGGCATCACTAGGAACACCTGTATGAATTTCTGTTAGTTTTTGTCAAGATTTTAGAAGGTATCTGTCCTGAAAGATGGACAAACAGATGGTCATTGGTCCATGACAAAATTAAACATTTATCCCCCTTTTTTCATGACATGGCATTTCATGAAATAAAAACAAATAACTGTTGTCTGTGGCTTGTAATAAACAATATAAAGATGAAGTTTCATGACATTTTGTCCTGTAGTTAAAGAAATATTGGTCCACAATGAAAATATACTGCTGAACACTTGTGGACATTTGTAGATGCTGTTTAGGGAGACCCTACTTTCATTACCAATCCACTGGTTCAGTTTTGACAAGTTTAAGACTGACAGTATTCTAGTAAAATTGATACAGTTTAATGTTTCGCCCCATTTTCCTATCATACTTAAGCTTTCTTAAATAATCGTGATGTAACAATGTCAGTAGTAAAGACAATTGTTAGTAACCCTTACCATATTTGTGCATCCACAATGATTCATTTTTAACTTACTGTTAACTTACTGTTCCCGGATCATTGGTAAGTCTGTGACTGCTAGAGATCCATCTATTTTCATTGATTCAGTTGTTTGATGTAACTTGGGAGTAGCATAGTGGCTCAAACTTGGAAGGATGATGTTTCCAAAAAATATTTAGCCGATTCTTGAAAGAATTAATACTTGGGGCATTTACTATTTCATGTGTCAAACCGTTCCATGGGTCGACCACCCTTATACTGAAGCTATTCCTATGTAATTCTGTATTTGATGATTGTTTCATTAGTTCAGGATTGTGTCCCCTGGTTCTGTTCGAATTGGTAGTTAGTAGCAGATTATTTGTCGAGGGCAAATCGATTTTATTCATTATTTTGTAGACGTGAAGCATATCTGCTCGCAATCTTCTGTACTCAAGAGAAGGGAGGCCTAGTTGAAGAAGTCTCTCTCTGTATGATAAGTGACTTATGTTCTTGATTAATTTTGTGGCTCTCCTTTAAACGTTTTCCAGGGCGACTTGATGTTTTTTAAGATGCTGTGACCAAACTGGACAGGCATACTCTAAATGAGGACGTACAAAAGACTTGTATAAGTGGAGAAACATTGTTTTTTCCATAAAATGAAATGATCTGTTTATAATTCCAAGATTTCTATTGGCTTTGTTGATTTTTGTTGATATGTGAGCATTTATTGTCAATTGTGACTCCAAGATCCTTTTCTTCTTTTACATTTGAGATTGGTATTCTATTTAGGTCCTTAGTTTTCATGAAATAGTTGTGGTTGAATTCTTTTTTACCAAGATGAATTCTCTTGCATTTGTTCTCATTAAAGTCCATATCCCATTTGATGGACCATTTGAAAAAAAAAAAGTGTCATTTTGCTTAAAAATGCATCAAAACAGACAAATCATGCATCAAGGAAAACCCTGCGAAATACTTCAGTTTATTTTATTAAACTTAAAGACTACAAAAGTGGGAAACAGATACATTTCATTTCTTCTTCTTTTTCCTTTGTTCTCCTTTTCCTTAATTACGAAAATTCTTGTCATAAAGGTACTGTTATGATTTAAAATTTACACTGTCATTCAAAGTATTTCAAACCATTATTCTCTAAAGGTGCTCTCTCTCTTTCTCTCTCCACCTTGGACTACGTTTGGGGGTGAAACGACTAGTGGGGAATTAGTCTGGATTACCTGCCCCTACAACTACGTTATCTTGTAGTACGGCAGGGTACCAGACTAGTGGGGAATCGGCTAGGTGGGAAACATCTTGGGGGCGAAACATCTTGTTACCAAACCGAATACCTGTAACTGGAAAAAACAAACATAATATCTTCAAAACAATTTATATATCGAGATAAACTGAACAATTTAGAGACAGTTTGAAATCACAGTAGATGCAATATGTAATACTTCAACGTGATCGATCTCCCGGAATATTTACCGGTGTCACTAAGCAATTTTCTCTCCTCTGCAGTCGAAGAGGGCCATTATGATTGGCTAAAAACTTAAATGAGGTCATCCTTTGCGGTGTTCAAGTTCCACAGAAAAAAGTAGTTCATGAAATCAACTGAAACAAAAACTGATAAAATATTGCGCTGTTATGAAAAGCACGCTTTTGTATGAGAGCAACATATATTTTATAAATGATTTATAGGCTGCTTAAATCACCAACATTTTATCTAATTTGTCTTAATATTACTACGCACAACATCCGCCATATACGATACAGCAACATACTCCTGACTAGGACCGACATTTCTCGAGGTATTTATCCACGAAGCAGGTAAGCATGAAATATTCGTGATATTTTCTGTCATGAGGCATTAGATTTAAATACTTTCAGATGCTTTGCTTTTGTCACAGTCGTCAATAGTCAGAAACTTTTAATTTATCGGAACACACTTAAAAATAACTTCCGTCTTTTGAGTGATTCGAAAAGCACGCTTCTGCTCTGCAAATATCCAGAATTTTACGTGCTTTCTTCTTACCGTATTTTAATGCTTATTTGGTTGGCGGTCTCAGATCAGAATTTCGAATATATAGCATGTCCGCTGGAATCAGTATCGAAAGCATTTAAAGACATTTGTACACTGATGATGATACTTCCTGGACTTATGGTTTTAAGAAAGACTTAAGGGGGGGGGGGGGGGGGGGGCCGGGGGCCTGAAAACGGCCCACAGTTATTGTAAATATTTGTAAGTGAGCTTTTTTGGTTTAGTGTACTGTTTTGGACTAGGCTGGCTTTCCAAATATTTCCAAATATGTCGAAACACACAGAAAATCTTTTTCAAAGATTAATCGTCGTGGAAAAAGAAAAGAAAAGCCTATAAAAAAACAAATGTCAAATTGACCTCATCTGATCAAAGACCCTTCACACTGTCATATTTAGCTGTGATAATGACTTAAAACAGATGACTAGCATACATATCACATAGAAATAATGCAGGAACTAAAACCGCTCTTCAGTCACCAG
Source organism: Tridacna gigas (assembly GCA_945859785.2). Taxonomy (NCBI): domain Eukaryota; kingdom Metazoa; phylum Mollusca; class Bivalvia; order Cardiida; family Cardiidae; genus Tridacna; species Tridacna gigas. The sequence continues at coordinate 39,454,812 of OX244030.2, read as the reverse complement.
AAAAACAGATGATTCTTTATTAGACCAAAAAAAAAAAGATATCTACCACCTACATAACTTTGACTGATTGATTGATTGAATGGTGTTTTACGCTGCTTTCAACAATATTTCAGTCATATCACGGCAACAGCTCACATATTCATGTATTTCCTGGGTTTCACCAGTATTAGGCTATGGCTCTGACCAAGGACACTCCCAGGAAAAACTCAGTGGATCCAGCGAGGCTCAAACCGGGGGCCTCCAGGTTACAAGTTCTACACTTTACCAACCAAGCTACATAACTTAGAAGTGGGAGAGAAGAAATGAATGAGTACTTGGCATTCATTCACAGCAAGAAGACTGAAAAAAGAAGAAACATTGAATTAGTAGTACAAGAAATGCCTCTTTTAAAGATTTATTAGAAGGTTAAATGTATTCCTGACTTTCTATGTTTTGTTAATTCCCTCCTCCCCAATTCTGCCATTTTGTCGAAATTTTTTCCCAATTTGGGGCTAGGGGCGTTTTCCCAAAATCCCTGGATAAAGCCCTGTCCAATACAAACTGCAACGTGGATTATACTTTGATAGGCTGACTACTGGTACAGATAACTCTCCCCAAAGGCAATTTTAGTTTTTGATTGGTCGTTTCCAGGTACAGAGCTGATCGTGAATAGGAAAAAAAAATAGTTGAAATCTACACAGAGATTTTGTGGGCCCTTCGAAACTCTCTTATTTCCACAAGTAGAGGAAAAAACTAGAATTTGAACATACCTGTTGCTTAAGTATTCAATAATCCTTTGTTTCAAATGAAATATTTTCAATTTAAATGCTAAACATATGAAAAAAAAACATTAATTCATCTGTTACTCGAGGTGTTTATGTTCCCCAAAATACATACAAAATGGCTGCCAAACACGATAAGTTTCGCTTGTTCTTTTCGAGATTCGAAAGACTTCTACAAGCGCTTTAGGTAATGAAACATTTAATAATTTGTCCTCTGTCATGTGTGTCACTAAAAATTCATTGTATTTCGCTGCAATACAGATTAAACTGATGACACAAAAGTCAGTCTTGCGCTGTAGCTTTGCTGCTGGAAAATTCACAATGGACTTGAGATGGTGCAGTACACAATAAATGTCCAAATGAGAAAAGAAGCACCATAAACGTCTCATTATTGAGACTAGCCTGACTACATAACAGCCGACTGCATAATGGCCTTGTGTAGCGTTCTTCTGCAACAATGAATTTTAAATGCACTAAGATGGATCTACAACTATTATAGCAGTGTTTAACTTTCCTCCAGAGCGCGTCTTTTTACACATTTTTGACTCACTTGACCAGCTGAAATTCTATAGTTGCGTCTTTTCTGACACGCTAAAGTTGAAATCCACTTTCCGAGTATCTAATTGAAAAATATGTTATAAATATGAATGATAAATTTACCTGGTTCTCTAATGCGATCTCCATTAAGCCTTTACCAAACGAAAACTTTTAGACTGGATCAAATTCAGAGCATTTGCAGAAGAAAAATGAAATGTTGCTAAAATGATTTTTTTCTGTCTGTGATAGGGTAGAAAACATTGTGAAAAAATGAGAAAATGCCAGTTACCAACATTTTCTCCATTTCACACAATGTTTTCAAAAGCTTTCTTCTTCAGGGTCGTTAAAATTTTGTGTTGTGTGGTAGAGGGTTAAACGCAAATACTTAACATCAGCCAATAAACTGGGAACCAATTTGGTCTCATTTCAAGCCTCAAAAATCCTTAATGTAAAATATCATCTGCTCTAAAGAAACAGTGACTTTCAACTGTGTTTTCAGCTCCAGCCAGCAAACAAGCCAATCAGGAAAATGAATGACTGAATATATGGATATTTGATGACAATATGAACATAGGCAAATTGAAAGCCTAAAAGGGAGCAGTGTTTTTAGGAAGTGTTTGCTGCTTTAATATTGAAGAAAGTGAATCTTCAAATCTAATACCTTCGAATTCTAAGGGGTAGATCTAGATATAGAGCGTCTCAGTTAAATCTTGGCATCATACCAAGATCTTTTATAATTATAGACACTTTGGAATTTCGATGGTCAGTTTGTACATGAAGATTTAAATCTTCGTATTTTGTATTGTTATAGTTGTAGTTAGATCACTGTTTTGAGGCTTTATTGTCAGCGTCCAAGGGACTCGACCAGCATCGATATTTTGTGTCCGAACTGATTTTCATTCGTGTAAAGAGACTTTTACGTTGTAATCAGAAACCTGTGTCACCTTTTTTGTTTTCAGATGGGGGGGGTGTCAAAAACAGCCAGCTTCCTAAATGTCCCATCTTTCTGTAATGCTTTAAAAATTATAGCAGGTTGTACACTTAGCGGTATTTTGATCAAACAGTTATTTTATAAACTGGTTGAAAATACTCTGAACCTTGATCACGGAAGGCTTTATCCAGGAATTTTCGGCCAAATTAGGGGAAAAAGAAAATCATAGACAAAGTGGAAAAATTGGGGGAAAAAAAGATGAACAAAACATTTAAAGCTAGGAACACATTTAACCTTATAATAAACTAATAAATAAGGCATTTCTTGTAGTACTGATTCAATGTTACCTCTTTTTTAAGTCTTCTTTCTTCGTATGAATGTCCTAGTCATTAGTCTCTGAAACCCCCTTTTCTAAGTTATATTGGTGGGAGATATCTTTTTTCCTGTAGATCATCAAACTGTTTTTCTGATAAGGAGACTTTTTTTTTAGTCCCCTACCGGCGAAGCCGAAGGGGACTTTAGGTTTGCACTCCGTCTGTCTGTCCATCTGTCCGTCAGTCCGGCAATTAAGTTTTCCGGACTTTTTTCTAAATGCTGGTACATATTGAGCTGAGTTTTGGTGTGTAAGTCACCCACCATCACTTACAGATCAAGTTCGACTTTCATTCCGGTCCACTGGTTTTTCATGGATTTACGGGCCTTGGACTTACAAAATTTCAATGATAAATCAGTTTTCCGGACTGATTTGCTGTGTAACTCAACCACCATGACTTATAGATCAAGTTCGACTTTCGTTCCGGTCCACTGGTTTTTCACGGTTTTGTGGGCCTTGGACTTACAAAATTTCACTGATAAATCAGTTTTCCGGACTTTTTTCCTAAACGCTGGTAGGTATTGATCTCAGATTTGCTGTATAACTCAACCATCAAGTTCGACTTTCGTTCTGGTCCACTGGTTTTTAGCTCCACTTGCCGAAGGCCAGCGGGCTTATGTCATGGCCCGGTGTGCGTCCGTCCGTCCGTCTGTCGGTGCGTTAACTTTTATTTCAAACATCTTCTTCTCTGAAACTACCCATCCAATTTTCATGAAACTTCACAGAAATGATCCTGCCATGGTCCTCTTCAGAATTTCTTGAAAGAATTTGATTCCTTCAAAAACTCTGGTTGCCATGGCAACAAAACTGAAAAATATTGGAAATCTTTAAAAATCTTCTTGTCTGAAACCATAAGGCATAGGGCTACCAAATTTGGTATGTAGCTTTATGTAGTAGACCTCTATCAAGTTTCTTCAAATTATAGCCCTGAGGTCACAAGTTTTACATAGGCTTATATAGAGAAAACTTTAAAAATCTCCCTGTACCTAGCCATAAGGCCTAGAGCTACCAAATTTTGCATGTTGCTATATCTAGTGGGCCTCTACCAAGCAAGCCAGAATTTTAGCCCTGGGGTCAAAATCAGCCCCTCTGCAGGGGTCACAAGTTTTACATGGGCTTACATAGTGACAAGTTAAGAAATCTTCCTGTTTTGATTTTTTTTTTTTGAAATTAGCTTTGCATCAGGGGTCTTATGTTTTACAGAGGCTTCATATGGACAAAACTTTAATATCACCTTATTTATAACTATACAGCATAGACTTCTATTATTTTGGCATGTGGCTTTATCTTGTGGACCTCTACCAGGGTTCAAGTAATTATAGCTCTGGGATCAAAAATGGCTTAGCCTTGCGGGCCTCAACTTTCACCTGGGCTTTTACAGAGAAAACTTTGTAAGTCTTCATTTTGAAACCATTTGGCTCAGAATTGAAATGTTTAGTATGCAGTGCTCCAGATAATTTTCAATGACATCAGTACAGTACTGATGAAAATCAAGATTAATCAGTACCAGCATATGCGGATCAGTACCAACATTTGGTTAACGAGACTGATTAAAGTCAAAATTGGTTTTCTTGCATTTGCTTTTATATAAGCATTACTGTAAAAACTACGTAACATTTTACCTAGTAACAGTATGATGTTTACCGTACAGAGTGTAAAGCAGGTTTGTAGAAACAAGTATGCAACTCATAATCTTTTTTTGAAGCGATCTTTTTTTCATGCTATTTAATTTTTGGAAAAATATTTGTGCAGGATTTGACATAAGTTTGTCAAATAGGGTCGCAAATAACTTCAAAACTGTAATTTTACGCTAGAAAAGCAGATATCATAAATAGTTTTGAATTCACCCATGCTTCAGTTTTGGAGACTTTTTTTCTAACTTGGCCCAAATTGGCGCCACTGGCGATCAACAGAGAGCCCATCTGGCTGCATGCGCTTCTTGCTTCATATTTTTTTGTGCGTGATTATTCAATTTAGAGCGTGAATTATTGCACATTTATGCATAAATGGGAACAGTGCTTAAGTCTTGGCCAGTCTGATTTTATCTTCCAACGATTCTCAGTTTTATTAGGATTATTTGGTTCTGGAGATGGATGAAACAACCTAGCCAGACGTTTCTGTGTATTCCCCGACTTTTTCGAAGCGCAAACTATTCATTCGGAACATACATGTACGTAGTTCGATTATCCGCAGGTCCCACGCCGTAATCAATAAAAACTTGACTAAAGCTGAGATGCAGGGTCTAACTCTGGTCCGAGCCGATTTTCCCTTTTTATTTAACGGGAAAAATTTGGAAAATTTGAATATCTGAATGTTTGTCTGAGAAAGAGTAAGCTCCCTTTCATTGTGTACGGATTCGTACCTTATATTTTACGTACCTGGAAAAACGTTCCGTATTGAGTACGGAATTTTGTAAAAAAAAAAAGATGCGTAACAATCAGGTCGTCATTGTAAATTACGTGAATACGGACCTTATCTGGAGCACTGAGTATGTACGGTTTATATTTATAAGCCAGTGGAGCGATACAGGGCCATCATGGCCCTCTTGTTCACGATTTACGGGCCTTGGACTTAAAAAATTTCACTGATAAATCAGTTTTCCGGACTTTTTTTTCTAATCGCTGGTAGATATTCACCTGACTTTTGCTATGTAAGTCAACCACCATTACTTACAGATCAAGTTTCATCCCGCTCCACTGCTTTTTCACGCATTTACGGGCCTTGAACTTACAAAATTTCACTGATAAAACATTTTTCTGTACTTTTTTTCTAAATGCTGCTACATATAGAGCTGATTTTTGGTGTATACATCAACCACCATGACTTACACATCAAGTTCGAGTTTCGTCCAACTCCACTGCTTTTTCACGCATTTACGGGCCTTGGACTTACAAAATTTCACTGACAAAACATTTTTCCGCACTTTTTTTCTAAAAGCTGCTACATATAGAGCTCATTTTTGGTGTGTACATCAACCACCATGACTTACACGTCAAGTTTCAGTTTCGTCCCACTCCACTGCTTTTTGACGCATTTATGGGCCTTGGACTTTAAAAATTTCACTGACATGCCAGCGATACATACGGCCGGTAGGGGACTGTGTATTGCTATGCAATACTATCAGAATGCTTGTTATTTCTCATTTTACCAATCCGCCGACACGATTTTTCCATAAAACGGAAAAAAATTAAAGCTGTTTTTTTTTTTTAGTTTTATTTTCCCTCATCGCTCTGATTCCATGAGCTGAACAGTACGCCACATACATGAACGTCTTTTTTCCAAACACAATTAGGGTTCCCACACTACCTTGACAATGGATAACAAGTCTAGAGCTTGGAAAATTCTTTCTATGGTATTGATTTTATATGATATCAAGTGAAAATCTGGAAGAAGATAAAAATATGACATAACTGGTAGATCTATGTGTCTTATCTCCAATAACGGTCAGATAGACGAAGATTGGTGAAGGGACCGCCAGTCATAGGGTATGGAGGTGATCTGCTAGAGATCCTTTTCATACACATTTTTCTTTTCTTCTCTAAAATATGACACAAATCACTTGCCAATCACAAAAATTCTCTAAACATTCCATCTTGATCTGAATATCACGCTCATCATTTCTGGCTGCAATCATTGCTCTGCATGGTATTTTCCCTTGCATACAAATTAAGCAAAATCCAATCATATAAGCTGCTAAATTTAGATACTATCTTGTGATTTTACTTTCCCGCTCTTTTACATTCACGAGAATTTGGAGGGCATGCTTTATACAAAGGTAAAAAATCCTTATTTGGACATGTACTATGCTAAAATCACTATCTATGGGAAAACAGTCCTTTTGCAGCAGAACAATTTCTCATACATGAAAGCTTGCTTTCTTGTAATGAAATACTTGTACAGGCCAACGACTAAGTCACACATGAATCTTGCCCCAAGGTTTTGAGTTATTTGGCCATTGTCTTGTAACCTAATATTTGAGGTATGTACAAGAAGTGCAGGGGACCTATGTGTTGGTAAAGATTGTAACATTTCCCTGGCGACTCTTTCATTTGAAGTAATCTGTTGAATGGAATGAATCTCCTCATGTAAATGAAAGAGAAGCAACTATCTGAAACTCACACCGCATTTTAATAGATCTAAATCTGGATGTACTTTGTAATTCTCAGAAAACAGATTTAGATAGGGGCTGAAAGGTCTACATCAGATGTCCAATTGACACTCTATTTTTTAGAGTCTATTTGGAAAAAAAGTCATGGAATTGAGAGAAAATCACTTTTTTCGATTGAGAATGGGGCAGAAATTCGGCCTGGAAAGAAAGGCAGAAAATCCCCAGTCATGCAAATTAAAAGAGAGATGTTCTTTTACGAAATTGTTGAGACGTTATCCTCCTTTCCACGATGTCTGCAGGTGTTGTTTTCCTCATTTGTAATTTGTACATTACAGAAAGCAATCAAAGTTTGAAGAACAAATCGAAACAGCATTGGAAGCCCGGCTCGTGTAGATTAATTGTTCATACGTTTACATGTATAGAAGAATGCCAAATTTATTAGAAAACAGGGTGGGTGGGGGGAACAAATAGACATGTATGAAAATAAGTCAATATCAAACAGGATTGTAAATTATAACCCTTACAAGTTGGTTGAATGATTGATTGAATAGTGTTTTAACCCTTTACCACACAATCACGACTTTTAATGACCATGTAAAAGAATCCTTTTGAAAACATTGTGGGAAAAGGAGAAAATGCTGGTAACCAGCATTTTCTCCTTTTCTCACGTTTTCTAACCTTCCCTAAACATATTTTAATTTTTCATTCATGTTTATTTTGTCGTCTGCAGATGCTTTCAATTTGAACCAGTCTAAAATTATGTTGTTTGGTAAAGAGTTAAGCTGCTTTCAAGATTATTTCGGTCATGTCCGCTTACATATTTATGTATTTCCTGGGTTTCATCAGTACTAGGCTAGGGCTCTGAAGTGTTTTCTGACAAAAGGCCCAATGGATCAAGTGAGGCTTGAAGCTGGAGCCTCCAGGTCACAAGTCTTACACTTTACCACTGAGCCATGCAGGACCCCTATCCTTACAAGTACTGGGAAACGAGGTCCAAATGCTGTTGACAAACTTTATTTCTGTAGGAAATAATTAACTCTTTACTATACAACAAAATTTAGACTAGTCCAAATTGAAAGCATTTGCAGACGACAAAATAAATGTGAAATTAAAATTGAAATATGCTTTTGGAAGGGTAGAAAACATTGTGGGAAAAGGAGAAAATGCTGGTTACCAGCATTTTCTCCTTTTCCCACAATGTTTTCAAAAGGCTTCTTTCTCAGGGTTGTTAAAAGTCGGGAACGTGTGGTAAATGTTTAAGTTACGCAATTTGTTGTGATGAATTCTATGAAATAACAGTAAATCATGTTTTAAAAGTGAGCCTCTACAGTACCTGTATAAGTGAGCTGCTTTGGTAAACTGAACTTTTGGTTTAGTATACAATGTAGATTAAGACCAGACCGAACAGAATGTAGAGTTGGTTACTTTGCACAATATTCTGGTCAAAACAGTTTTTTAATAGCAATATTTTGACTTTCTTTTTCCTAGTTGAAAGAGTCCAGCTGAATAAGCCGAGCACTCCAGGGGTAAATGCTTTGGCTGTTTAGGGCAACTCAAAGACCTTTTGCCAACAGTGTAGATCAAGATCACACTGCACAGATAAGGAGATATTTTTCCCAAAAAATAACCTTGAAATAGCATAGCTTAGCTTATAGCTATTGGCTAAAAAGTTTCATTTCACTTATTTAGCAGGTTAGCCCTTTACCACACAATCCCGACTTTTAATGACCCTGAGAAAGAAGCCTTTTGAAAACACTGTGGGAAAAGAAGAAAATGCTGGTAACCAGTATTTTCTTCTTTTCTCACAGTGTTTTCTACCCTTTAAGAGACAATGTTATGTTTTGAGCTATATTTAAAATGTTGTCTGCAAATGCTTTCAATTTGGACTAGTTCAATTTTTTTTTATTTGGTAAGGACTTAATGGGTAATTGATGCAATATGAAAATGAAATAAATGTGATAATGCATGGTACATATTTTAGTACAGGTATGGCTGAACCGGAAAACGTTGATACTGAGATTGAGGATATAGAAGAAGAAAACAAAGTTGCATACAAGATACCAGCTGAGAAAACTGTGCAGGAATTGTTGTCTGCAGATGCTGAAGATGAGAGTCTTCAGAAATACAAGAAAAATCTTTTGGGTGATATGTCTGGTATTGGGGGAGGTAAGATAAAATCAAGCATGTGCATGTATTTCGTCAGATTATATACATAATATGTCAGGGTTCTCATTAGGGTCCTAAATCCCACGAGTCATTGACTCTTGGGTCCAAACTTTCAAGAGTCATAATGGAATTTCTAAGAGTCAAAGAGAAATGCCCAAGGGTCAAAATTACTCTGTAATTATGGAGAGATAAGGGTGAAATAAACACTTTTTCATTATGTTCTTTATCATGGGCAGAAATTGAGCAAGAAAATATCTCATCTTATTTACAGACTTGTTGGAATGAATGAGATAGATGAATTTGAGCTTGCAGCCAAGGTTAGCATGCAACTCATCATTATGAACACATGGGCCTTAACAATCTTTTAATACCTTACCAATCTTTTAATACCTTACCATACAGTGCCGACTTTGAATGATCCTGAGGAGGAAGCCTTTCGAAAACATTGTGGGAAAAGGAGAAAATGCTGGTAAACACTTGTTCTCTACAATATCAGAGAAAAAAAATTGCAACATTTGAGTCACAATGAAATTGTCATCTGCAGATGCCTTCAATGTGGCCAAGTCTACATTTTTGTTGTGTGGTAAAGAGTTAAATGTCCACCAACAACAAAATTTTAGGCTCGTGCATATTTATAGCATTTCAAGAAAATGGAGAATATAGAGACCACATCCACAAAAGGGTTTTTGTTTGTTAGTCTTCATTCTTTGTATGAATTTCCAATACCTTCTTCTTTAACACTTGTTCCAGTGGTATCATTGTAGGACAAGAAGGCCTTGCCTCAACCCTCTCAGTCCCCCATGTAGCTTTCAGGTTGTTATGTTTTCATTTCATAAAACAAACAAAAAATTTTCCTCATTATTATACAGAGCTTCCCCTTATTCCTGTATACAGAGATTTATGTAAGTTTACTGTTTAAATTCATTATTAAAGATGAAAGGACAGTTTGAAGTGCCTCTGATCAGATGATGTCAAACTGACCTTTGTTGTATCATGGGTTTGTACATTTTTTTTTTTTCAGCTATCTTTTTTTCATGTCACTTGATTTTTTGGAGAAGTATTACCACATGATTTGACAGGAATTTGTCAGTTAGGATAGAACGTAATTTTCAAACCTGTCATTTTGCAGGTCTCACATTTTCATGAATGAGTGGCATGTGTCCTTCACATACTGGTTATGTTTAGTGAAGTCCATATTTCTGCTGGATACACACAAGTTAATTTATTTGAAGCTTTAGCCGAAAATATCATGCGTCAGATTGACACTTAGGCAAGATTTTTTTGATCATCAAAAACAGGTAATTTCAGATTTCCAAGTGTCAAAACCTGGGGTGCCAGGTCTAATGAGAACCCTGATATGAGTATGGAAAAGTGAAACATTCCTTGTGATTGGTTTCAGATGTTTTAGAGTTTTGTAACTAATTATCATAATTACATGTTTGTAATATTTGTTTGATAAAAACAGAAGGGCAGGTGACCCTAATAACTGCGTTTTGACACAGTTATGTCCCTTTTTTCAACTTTGAATTTATACTGTGAAAGCAACAGCAGCTGAATATTGGCACCCTGTGTGGTGCTCTTGTTTTGCATGACATAATATCTTCTGCAGATCAATTATGGCTCAATTCAGGTCTGAAAGTAGTTTGTTAGGTCATAGAAAATGGGTCGGTTCTTGTCAAAAGGTAGGTCACCAGGTCAATATGTTTGAAAAACCAGGTGTACACTCTAGAGGTCACATTTTCAGTCCAATACTCATAAAAGTTGGCGAGATTGTTTGTCTTGATAATATCTCAAAATAGCTCGAAAATGGGGATGGTTTTTGTTAAAGAGTAGGTCACCAGGTCAGACCTTTGAAAAACCATGTGTGCATGCTAGAGGCAACATTTTCGGTCCAGTACTCATGAAAGTTGATCAAAATATGTGTTGTGATGATATCCACGATGACTGTGAAAATGGGTTATGTCACATACAAAAGTCGGTCATGAGGACAAATCTTGCATACCTAGAGACTGGTTACATATTTTACTCTAGGTCATCATTCATAATTCCCAAAACTGGGAACCAGCTCTTAAATGTGTGGTACCCCTGAATGATAGGACAAAGGCCATTCACCTTTGCCATCTTGTATTTTTCTGCTCCAAAATAAAGTTTCTTTTGCAAATGGCACCAAATGCGAAGCCCAGCAGGAACCCTGGTTACAAGTATTGCTCTGTTACATATCAATACACCATGATTATATTGCGATACACTATGGTATTATGCAATATCACAATTCATCTCAAGTATCTAATGGTCCTTCTTCAAAGGATGAGATGCCAGTAGCGCAGTCGGTAGGGTACACAGAACTGGCAACAGAAAATCCAGGAAAGGATGGATAGATGCACTGGCTGCTGCAATATAACTGAAATAATGTTGAAAATGTTGTTAAACATGACAATACATTTCACATTTCTTGTGGTCTAAATTGGTCCTGCAGTTAAGTTTGAAGTTTTACAAAGACTTGGGTTATAGAAAATTTAAAGATTCTTTTCTAGAACTATGAGACACTGTTGATGGTTCATTGGTTGGTTTGTTGCGTTATCTTACTGGAAGTTTGTCAGTGATATTCAAATTGTGTTCTGGGGTCAAAGATGACCCTGTTCATAGTGGTCACATGTTTTGCAAATATTTCCTGACCCTAAGGGCATTTGGGTAAGCTGATATTTTTGAAATTTTGTATAGAGCATCAACCTTGACTGATGTCCAACTTGTTCAAACTTTTCCAATGGTTTCAAACATTGACACTAGTTTTGAGTAAGTTTTTGTACTCGGGTAAGTGATCTAGGACTATCATGAGCCTCTGGTATTGTTGTCATTGCAGGTGAAGGCAAGGTTAAAGTTACTGTGAAAAAAATGGCGATTATAACAGAAGGAAAAGAGCAGGAAATCGATTTACAAAGTTAGTATTGAATCTTCACCCACAATCCAAAAGTATTATCTGACTCCAAGATAGGCTCAGTGAACACCAAGGTCTGTATTCACCAACCATTCTTAAGAATATTCTTAGTCTTGGTCTCCAAGATTTTCTACATTTGAAAGTAACACAACTTCTGATTGGAATAAACCAAATGGTTTAGCGAATCAGAAGTTGTGTTACTTTAAAATGTAGAAAATTTTGAAAAATAAGACTAAGAACGTTCTTAAGAATGGTTGGCGAATACGGACCCAGGCTTCCGACCAGTCACCGCCTGGTATCTGTCAGATTCCTAGACTATGTTTTCCATGTCATGTAAACCTTACTATCATGAGTTTGCATGAACTTCAGGAAGAGGGCTTTTGAAAACATTGTGAGAAAAGGAGAAAATGCTGGTAGCCAGCATTTTCTTCTTTTCCCACCATGTTTTCAACTCTGAAAAGACAGAGTTTATCACTTGAGCCACAATTGATTGGTTGACTGCATATGCTTTGGATTTGGATAAGTCCACAAATTTTTTCGTGTCATAAAGAGATAACAAAATCTATCCAGTGTCTGCTTGATTTGTGGACATGCAACTAAAGATTATTAAAACTCAGGAGGTGCCTGTCACATTCCAAAAATCGCCATTGCATACCTTTAATCAAAACAGGGTAGAGCTGTTCTATTTTTGGCTTATGGGTAAAGCAGGGATCATAATTATGTGTGTGTATAAGTTCCCAAATAATTTGCGTAAATTTACACAGTTTATTGAAACCCAGGTCAGGTCTGCTACATTTCAGGTCGATTTTTTTTTACAATTTAATTATTTTGGACATCAAATTATGTAGTTGCTTTTGCCTATGGAAGAATTACACAAACCAGTGATCTTGAATGTTGAATATCTGGAGCATTTCCAATTCTGTGATCTTAACCATTTACCAAACTACAAAATTTTAGTCTTTGCTTATTGAAAGCATTTGCAGACAAGGGTTAACCCCTTATGAAACAATCCAAGGCTTTCATGACCCTGAGAAAGACGGCTTTTGAAAACTGTGGGAAAAGGAGAAAATGCTGTTAACCAGCATTTTCTCTTTTTCCCACAATGTTTTCTACCTATCAAAGACAAAAATCATCAGGTGAGCTACATTTATAGTGTCATCTGCGAATGAATGCTTTGAATTTGGTCTAGTCCAAAATTTTGTCATTTGGTAAAAAGTTAAGATGAGGCAAATACAGGGAAATAAAACTCCTGTTCACAATGATCTTTGAGAGAATACTGAAAAAGATATGCTGCCTTTCAGAAAGTCCATGTTTTTGCGTTTTTGATGCGCAAAAAGAAAGCCTGCCACAACAAAATTAATACATCGCGTCTCCCTTGACGCAACATAAATCGGAACTAAAAAGTAATATAGGAGATTGATTCAATTAATATATCATTGTAATTATCTTACAAAATCGTCAAGTGTATAATTGCAGAATCATATTGAATCTGCTTTCTAACACCGAATTGTTTCCGGTGTACATAAACTGGTACCCGTTGTATCTCCCGTAACCGTCTGATATACGTTGATATGAAGATTGATAACAAGCTGCCAGTTTATGGTGTACACTGAATCGATCTAAAACACAACATTAATCTGAGTGACATTGCTGTTGTCTTGCCTGTAGTACTGTATGAATCCACACTAAACTTTCTGTCTGCGTTTTAAACCCTGCTTGGTCATGGTCACCGACTTTCAGGAGTAATCAGGATGACAGACAACAGTTTCTACGAGGTCATTGTTTTGAACTTTTTACCTTATACCACTCTGTCATATAAAACTTTTAGCATTATGCGACATCTAAAAAGGGGGCAAAGGCAAACAACATGTGAGAAGAAAAGTTAAAGACCATGACGCATAAAAATTCTGAATTACCCCCAAAATTCCAAACATGGAGTCATAGTTGACCTCCAAAATTTATCGGCTACCAGAAACACTGGATATATATGCTGTCAGTCAAGGATGCAATAAAGAAGACTTTTCATTTGAAAGAAGTTGATGTTCCAAAAGGAAGGTTGATATTGCTTTTCATTTTGTCAGTAAGCTGACCACAAATTTGTTATTCTTATTTTGATCATTTGTTTTCTCATGATGAATGATAATGGCTAATGAACAGTTTCATTGATGTACAATTGATAAAATGCAAGAGAAAGTGGAAAACCAACACTCTTTATCCATGCACAAAGCAGAAACTTTGGATTCAGACTAAAATTAATTTAAATTTCTTCAACAAACAGAATTGGAAATGGTCAACAAAATATCAGACTGGTACAAACTGAAAGTATTTTTTGCAAGTTAAACATATTTTGAATTGTAAGATTTATTGTTAACCCTTTACCTTTTGCGAGTTAAACTTGTTGCAAATTGTAAGATGTGTCTTTTAGCCCTTTACTACGCAATCCTGAGTTTTAACGACCCTGACAAAAAAAGACTTTTGAAAACATTGAGGGAGAGGAGAAAATGCTGGTAACCAGCATTTTCTACTTTTCTCAGAATGTATTATACCTTTCCCAAGGCAAATTTCAGCCATGTTTAATTTGTCATCTGCAAGTGCTTTTATGTTGTGTGGAGAAGAGGTGAAGGAAGAAAAATATTTTGGGAAAAGGAAAAGATGCTGTTAATCAGCATTTTCCCCTTTTCCCACAATGTATTGAAAAGCTTTATTCGTCATGGTCATTAAAATACGGGCCTGTTTGGTAAGGGGTTAAATGATGATGACTGTAGCATTGATACAGAGATAAATTTGTCATAAATATCAATTTCGGTATTTGTAACAATGTTTTTAGAACTTGATAGGATAAATAATTGAGTGTAAGCCTACATCAATGGAAAGTGACTTCTTGTTTTGCCAAGTTGTCACTTCAGGTACACTAGTTGCTCATGTAATCTATATGGTCACTGTTACTTTTCCAGATGAGAAGGAGAAAGAGAAAATGCACTTTATTGCTACAGAAGAAGCGGAATATAGGATAAAATTAACCTTTGAAGTGAAAAACCAGATAGTATGTGGACTTAAGCTGGTCAACAAATTTAGCAAATCAGGCATAGCAAAAGTTTTGGGACACGGTAAGGAAATTTTGTTTTCATCATCTTACCTCAAAGCTGCTTGATACTAGATTTTATACTATCAGATTTTTAAAAAAAGATCTGTATAGAAGCTGTTCCTTTAACCCTTTACCAAACAACAAAATTTTAGACTGGTCCAAATTGAAAGCATCTACAAAATGAATGTTACAGAAAAATGGAATTTTTTTTTTTTTTTTTTTGGAAGGGCAGAAAACATTGTGGGAAAGGGAGAAAATGCTGGTTACCAGCATTTTCTCCGTTGCACACAATGTTTTAAAAAGGCTTCTTTCTCAGGGTTGTTAAAAGTCAGGATTGTATGGTAAAGAGTTAAGCTCTTCTGGTATTCGGCCAGAGGAGCTTGTGTCTTAGATTGATGTCTGGCGTCCAGCAATTAGACCTTTTAGCTCACTTGAACATGAAGTGCTGGACATAAGCTATTGTAGTCATTCAGTGTCTGTCAGCATGCATTATGTGTCAACAGTTTATTTTTACATCTCCCTTAAGTTTGAAATAAGGTCATGTCATGTAAAAAACTAGGCCACTGTGACATCTATTTCATTAAGGGCTATTTTCAGGAATTTTGAAATTTCATGTCTGAGAAATAGGAAGTTTTAGATATCTCAATAAAATAACCAGTATAGTTTTCCCCACTTTATCAGTGATCAAGATGATAGTGAGTATTTTGACTTCAGATTTGATTAATTCCACAATCTTCCTAAAAATCCTGTGTTGTGTGTACTTTCTAAAAAGTATCACATTGAGACAATTTCATTAGTACAAAAAACGAGGATCAACCCCAGTCTTACCAGGAATCTGTACTTCACAAAACAAAAGTTCTTGTGTCAACTGTTCTTGCCTTTGAAAATGCTAAAGTTGCATGCTTTCAAGCACTTTCTTCAGTCTTCGGTCTTTGTATGAATGTTGTACATATTTGTCTTGTCTTTTACACTTGATTCAGTGCTCATAGTTGCAAGAGAAGTAAACCCTGCCTCTCTCTCTAAGTTATGTAAGGTGCCTGATGTATGTTTTCCCTCATAAGTGCTATTTAGATATGAGCCATGCTCTGGCAAAAGAGGGTTTAATGCATCTCCGTTGTGGATTATACAAAGCAAGTCATCTCATAATTATGGATCCATAAAAACCATTTTGTCTAACAACCCACTGTATCATAAGGGAGATTGGTCCTTTGACATAAAGAAAATTTAACAATAGTGAAAAGTTTCGACCCAGGTCAGCCTGTGTGGACTGCGCAGGCTGACCTGAGTCGATACGTTTCGCAGATGCATTAAGCCCCCTTTCTACAGAACATGGCTCATATTTTTTCTATTGGTGACTGAATAGGGATTTTAGCCTCGGTATTATTTTCTATGTTGTTATGTTACGTGAATGCAAGTTAGCTGGTTAAAATCATTTTCAAGGTTGACAATGTTACAGTTTGAAGAGTCTTTGATTGGATGAGGTCAATTTGGCTTTTGTCTTGGGTTTTTTCCTTGAAGATAAGTAATTTTTAAAAACAAATTTCTGTGTTTTGACATGTACAGAAAGATATGAAAATCATCATTTTCTGTGGTTATATAGAATTGAAAAAGCCCAGTTCAAAAAAGTAATTGTGGAAAGGAAACTTAGCACTAGATTTTTACATTAATTGTAAAAAAAGTATCAATGAGATTCTCTAATTACATTTTTCTAAAATCCTGGACGTATGATAAAAGTCCAGTCTCATTTTTTCAGACCTTTTTTGGGGAATTTTCAAGGCATGATTACATCTACGTCCAGTTAATGAAAGCACTGTCTGTCAGAAAAAACTTGTGTGCACTCTAGAGGCCATTAATTATTGTTTGATACTGATGAAAGTTAGTTGGAATTTTTTTTTTTTTTTTTTTTTGGTCATATTTTAGACAAGTCCAAAATTAGGTCACATTAGCTCAAAAAATAGGTCACAAATTTTAGAAAAACCTTGTGTGCGCTCTAGGGGCAATACTTTGTGTCAAGTACTCATGAAAATTGGTCTGAAGGTTTTGACAATATCTTGGACGAGTTTAGAAATGAGTCATGTCTGGTCAAAAAGTAAGTCACCGGGACAATCTTGGGAAAAACCTTGTGTACACTCTAGAGGCCACATTTTCTGCTCATAGTCATGAAAGTTGGTGAGAATGTTTGCATTGATGACATTTCAGATGAGATTGAAAATGGATCAGGTCAGGTTAAAAAACAGATCTCCAGGACAAATCTCAAGAAACCTTGTTTGCACTTTAGAGGCCATATTTACTTATCAAAACTCTTGAAAGTTGGTCAGTTTTTAACCCATTACCACACAATCCCGACTTGTAACAACCCTGAGGAAGAAAGCATTTGAAAACATTGTGGGAAAATGAGAAAATGCTGGTAACCAGCATTTTTCTCCTTTTCTCACAATGTTTTCTACCCTTTCAAAGTCAAATGGCATAATTCCAGCTACATTTAATTTGTTGTATATATGCACTTTCAATTTGGACAACCTCAAATATTTGTTGTTTGGTTAAGTGTTAACTTTATGATATCTTGGAAGATATTGAATATGGGTCAAGTTTTGTCAAAAAGTGGATCACTGGGACATGTCTAATATGAAAATAGGCAAAGCCTAGCAACGGGCAGAAGTTACTCTTTTCTCAAACATATTCAAATATTATTGATACAATAACTGATCACTTCAAACATGGTTATGTGACATTGCCCAGCATATTCTTATGGCAGCACTCCTTATACCCGTGAAGAATTTTAGCCCCAAATTGTAGGGGATTGCTGGTTTGAATCCTCAGCTGGGCTAATTTTTTTCCGATGACTGATGATAGTCATTGCGACAGTAATCAACCTTCTGTCACCGCTGATCGTTGTTTGAGTAAAGATTAGGTGAGAAACCTGCCAGTGTCTTGGGGATATAATTTTTGCATTGTCTGTCCATCTGTCTGTCAGTCCATCTAGACAAATATCTTTAAAGTCCTTGATGAAATTTGATGAAACTTCATTCATGTGTTCCTTTTGATAGTCGGCGGATATACATTTTTTGTTTTTTTGTTTGATGCTGTGTCTTTGAAAAGGGGGCTTGATGCATATATCCATTATGGACCAATATCTCTCTAACTTACTGACAAAATTTCATTTAACTTCTTATTTTTATTGTTCATCATAAGCCACAGACAATCATTATTTGTTTTTATTTCATGAAATTCCATGTCATGGAAAAAGGGGCTTAATGTATTATTTCATTTTGGACCAATAACTGTCTGTTCGTTCGTCCATCCATCCGGACAGATGTCTTCTAAAATCCTAGTCGAAAATTGATAAAACTTCATATATGTGTTCCTTATGATAGTCCGCGGATTTAATTTTTTGTCTTTTTAGCTCCGCCGAAGGCCAGCGGGCTTAGGTCATGGCCCGGTGTCCGTCTTGCGTCCGTCCGTGCAATTTTCATGAAACTTCACAGATATGATCCTGCCATGGTCCTCTTCAGAATTTCTTGAAAGAATTTGATTCCTTCAAAAACTGGTTGCCATGGCAACAAAACTGAAAAATATTGGAAATCTTTAAAAATCTTCTTGTCTGAAACCATAAGGCATAGGGCTACCAAATTTGGCATGTAGCTTTATGTAGTAGACTTCTTATTATTCTAAATTATAGCCCTGGGGTCAAAATTGGCTCTGCCCCAGGGGTCACAAGTTTTACATAGGCTTATATAGAGAAAACTTTAAAAATCTTCCTGTACCTGGCCATAAGGTCTAGAGCTACCAAATTTTGCATGTAGCTATATCTAGTGGGCCTCTACCAAGCAGGCCAAAATTTAAGCCCTGGGGTCATAATTGGCCCTGCTGCAGGGGTCACAAGTTTTACATGGGCTTACATAGTGACAACTGAAGAAATCTTCCTGTTTTGATTTTTTTTTTTGAAATTAGCCTTGCATCAGGGGTCTTATGTTTTACAATGGCTTCATATGGACAAAACTTGAAAATCATTATATTTATAACCATACAGCATAGACTTGTATTATTTTGGCATGTGGCTTTATCTTGTGGACCTCTACCAGGGTTCAAGTAATTATAGCTCTGGGATCAAAAATGGCTTTGCCCTGCAGGTGTCAACTTTCACATGGGCTTTTACAGAGAAAACTTTGTAAGTCTTCATTTTGAAACCATTTGGCTCAGAATTGAAATGTTAAGTATTTATGGTTTATATTTATAAGCCAGTGGAGCGATACAGGGCCATCATGGCCCTCTTGTTTATTTAATGCTCTGTAATGGCAAAAGGAGGCTCGATGTATATTTCCATTATGGACGAATATCTCTTTAACTGGTGGATAATATTTTATGAAACTTCATATTTATTTTGTTTATAATAAGCCACAGACAATACTATATGTTTTTATTTCACGAAATGCCACATCGTCAGGGGTAAAAGTTTGTGACGGAATTCCGAGGAGAAAATTTAAAGGGGGGGGGGGGGTAACCCCAAAATCTCGTATATACAGCATATTACAAGTCAACAGATTTCCAGGTGCCATATCAATATAGTTTATTGCCTCTCTGACTTTCCTTTGTTCGAGGCTAATCCCGGTCATTTATGGCTCTCATCGATTGTAATAGAGATTCCGATACGGAATCAGCCGAATTTAATGGCCGAATATACTCGGAATTATGGAAGCATATTCGATCACCTATTTGTAAAACGTCTTATGATTGGACCAAAATATATCGGTCAGCCAATAGATACTTATTGCTGCCTTGCAAGCGAAGGTTTCCATTGTTTATAAAGGAAGTTTTTACCTCCAGGGAACACAAAAGAAATCGCAAAGGATGTAAAAAAAAAAATGGCGATGGGAATGGCTAAATGAAAGAGATTCATGCGGAGAAAGCTACTACAGCTGGTTAAATAGACCTGACGAAACTGGCGTTGCATTTTGCAAATGATGCACGACAACGATCAACTACAGATCGAATGGAAGGAAAGCTATACGCCTGCATGCCGAAGATTTTTTTTTTTTTTTTTTTTTTTTTTTTTTTTTTTTTTTCTTCGTTGATCCGGATATTTGATCATTTTATTCCAAAATAAAAGTAAGCTTTATAACAGACAATAAAATTTTGATTTTACCAAATTGAAAGAGATTGGAGACAACAATTTAGAATGTTAGGAAAATGGATGTAAGTTTTCAGATAGACTAGTAAGCATGCAGGAAAAGGAGAAAATGCTTTTTATAAACATTTTCTC
Organism: Tridacna gigas; assembly: GCA_945859785.2. NCBI lineage: Eukaryota > Metazoa > Mollusca > Bivalvia > Cardiida > Cardiidae > Tridacna > Tridacna gigas. The sequence goes on along the minus strand of OX244030.2, from coordinate 39,434,656 downwards.
CTTTTTCCTCAATGTTTTCAAAAGCTTTCTGCCTCAGGGAGGTAGATGCACAGGTGTTTGTATTAAAAGGTTACTATTTTGCTTGTCAAACTGAACATCTTTCCTCGAATTCTTATTCCAATAAAATAAAAACATCACATTCTCCCTTGCAAATTAGCTATTCTCATAGTTTTTCTATCTGACAGATTTGATTTTATTCTTGGATAGGAGTCTTGGACAGATGATTTAAATTTATCTCATGTGATTTCATCTCAAAGAATCAAGAATTAAATACTAGATATTTTCTTTTTCTCATACTGTATTTTTGAATACAAAAACAATGTAATCTGATCAGGTTCTTTGTACAAATATGAAGATAAAAGGGGACAAAAATTACATGGAAACTAAAAAATGTAAAATTTTCTCAGGTAAGCATATCACATCTTTCAGCATATTCAAGATTTTTTCAATTTTAAAATGCTGAAAATGGATCTTGTCAGAGGATTTTGATGGCATTGAAACAGCTAAATCTCTGGAGCTTCCGGGGGCCTCCGGTCCCCTGGCCAGGGTGTTGCCCTGGACCCACCGGGGGCCCTAGTGGCCCCCAGCTCATTTTTCAGAATTTTCAACTTTTACTCCTGCATCATGGAAAAAGGGGGCTTAATGTATAATTTCATTATGGGCTTATAAAAAAGAATTTACATGTACATGCAAAACACAATACCTCTTATGTTTCTATCAAAAAAGGTCTTTTTCGGCAGGGGTATGATTTCAACGAAATAATTTGTTCAAGATTAGATGTAAATCCAAACCATCTGTGGAAAAAGAGCAGATGCTGCTACAAGTGGTGTGTCTGAAAAAACAAATCGTGTAGACATACACTTATTGCTGGGTTATAGGGTGACACTTACACAAATATCAGATGACCAATTAGTACAAGAAAAGGATTATCCCCAGGGCCTATCATATTCATTTGCTATGGTGTGAATAAGTCTTTGCAAATAGGCCAACAGAATGATGTCCACATTTTGACAAATTGCAAATTATTATAATTTATCATTTGAGTTTATCAGTACCAAGAAGCAGGTGAAAAGTCAGTGCATTCAGGTATTTAGAAAAAAAGATATGAAAAAATAAGAGCATGCTTATGAATATGCTCACCAGATGGTACCAAATACAGTAGTATCTTTGAACATCTTCAACCCTACCCCAACCAATTTAGTGGGCGGGGGCCGATATCTACTTCTCCAGTATTAAAACCATCCATCCATCCATTTCTCAAAATGACCCAACCATCCCAAAAGCAATCCATCAAGCACTCCCACTCACTCTCTCTCTCTGTCTCTCTCTCTTGTCCCAGACTCTCCTAAAATATCTTTTCTCAAATCTTCCACGTGTACTACCAAACTATCTATCCCTCTTCCTCATGTCAGCTTCCTCAAAATCAACAACATTGTTCATTTTCTTTTCATTAATTAAATAATCACTAGAAAAGTAAGTTTTTCATTAGCCTCGTGAACAACGGGTGAAAGAGCATAGAACCTGGAATAAATCTGGACAATTACGAAAGAAGTCAAACTGCTAAAGGACGAACAGGATTAAGGCCAAACACCAGAAAATGATGTCAAAGAAGCTTGTGGCATACTGCGTAGTTTATATTTCATTTAGAAACTACATGTATCAATATCAGTATTTTTTTTCAACTGTTCTGTTTATGATAATGCGAACAGGGGCAAAATGGTATACATTTTAAGAAACTTTAACAAAGATTAATTGAAATTTAATCTTGTGGATTTAGTCTGGACAGTGTTAAATTCTCCTTCTATTAAATAAATCTTCTGGTTATCAAGGTTTGGAATAAACCATAACTAATGCAAAATAACACAAACTGCAAAAGGACAAATGGGATGAAGGCCAAACACCAGAAAATAACATCAAAGCAAGCCTGTCGCATACTGTTGCCACACGACAAAAATGTAGACTGGTCCAAATTGAAAGAGTTTGCAGATGACAATTTAAATGTGGCTGAAATGGTGGAATTTGTCTTTGATAGGGTGGAAAACATTGTGGGAAAATGAGAAAATGCTGGTTACCAGCATTTTCTCCTTTTCCCACAATGTTTTCTAAAGGTCTCTTTCTCAGCGTCATTAAAAGTCGTGATTGTGTGGTAAAGGGTTAAAAACTACATATAGCAATATCAGTATTTTTTTTTTTTTTCAACTGTTCTGTGTGTGATATGTGAATAGAGGCAAAATGGTATACATTTTAAGAAACTTTAACAAAAATTAATTTAAATTTAATCTTGTGGATTTAGTCTGGGTTGTGTTAAATTCTCCTTTCGTTAAATGAATCTTCTGGTTGTCAAGGAAGTTGAAGTACGGATACAGTCAAGTTTTTTCTCCATTTGGAGAAATTCAAAATGGCCGAAAAATTGTCCTTCAGGGTTGAGAATGACTTATATGTGTAAGTCTTTGAAGGTGCAGTCTTTCGCCCATATAATGCATACTCTTGAGGCCCTATTTTCTGTCTTAAGCTTATGACTCTTGGTCAGAATGATTGTCTTGATAATATATCGCAGGAGTTTGAAAATGGGTCACATAGGGTCAAAAAGAAGATCACTGGGACACATCTTCAAACAAGGTTGCCAAAAAGCCAGTCAGTACGAGGATTGACCAGGCCTGTGGTTATAACCAGTTATAACCAGTCAGTAATAAGTGGTCGATTGGTGGTCGATTGAAGACTTCAAAAAACCTTAGAATACTCTAGAGGCCTTATTTTCTGTATGTAGTTTCATCATCACCACCAGGATCTCTTCAGTTCATTGAATCCTAGATCACTTAACTTAGGTGAGCACTTAAGGGCCAGTTGCCCTCTTGTGAAAGATTGTGTGATCAGCCTTTTAAAAAAACCATATCCTTGTCTTGTAATAAAGTGATATATGGCATTAACAATTTCTTGGGAAAATAAGCAAGGCATTAGTTTTTTTAGCTGGCCTAAGCATGAAGTGCACAAGGTGAGCTGTGTCAGTCGTCCCATGTCTGTTGTAAACAACTTTTACCATGTGTACCCTCAATAGACCCACATTTTCAGTCCAGTACTAATGAAACTTACTCAAATTATTTGTCTTGGTGATATCTCAGGTGAGTTTGAAATAGGTCATGTTGGGTCAAAAAGGAGGTCACTGGGTCAAATCTTTGAAAATTTCTTGTGTACTTCTAAAGGCCACATTTTCAGTCCAATACTCATGAAATTTTGTCAGAATGTTTGTCTTGATGATATTTCTGAAAGCTTAAAAAATGGGTCATGGCCGGCCAAAAAGTAGATCACCAGGATAAATGTTAGAAAAATCTTGTATACACTCTGGAGGCCACATTTTCAGTCAAATAAACATAAAAGTTGTCTTGCTAATATCTTGGACAAGTTCAGAAATGAATCACATTGGGGTCTAAAAGTAGGTCACTAGGGCAGATCTTAGAGAAACCTTGTGTGCATCCTATAGGCCACATTTTCAGTCCAGTATTCATAGCAGTTGGTCAGGATGGTTGCTTTGATGATCTCAGGCTAGTTGAACATGGGTAATGTAGGGTCAAAAATGTAGGTCAGTAGGCTTAATCTTTGAAAATCTTTGTGTATGCTCTTGAGCCCAAATTTTCTGTCCAAAACTCATGAAACTTTGTTTGAATGTTTGTCATGATGATATCTCAGATGAGTTTGAAAATACATGTACTGGTAGGTTATTTGTGGTCAAAAAGAGGAACACCTGAAAAAACTTTTAAGAAAAACATTGTTTATCCCCTTGAGGCCACATTTTCAGTCTTATTCTGGAAAAGTGATTTGAATGTTTGCCCATGACATCTTGGACGAGAATGAAAATGGGTCATATACAGTCAAAAAGTTGGTCATGGGGATAAATCTTTGAAAAGCCTTGTGTACACTCTAGAGGCCATATTTTCAGTCCAGTATAATGAAACTTGGTCTGAATGTTTGTCTTGATGATGTCTCTGACAAGTTTCAGATTTAGTAACATCAACTGTAAAAGTAGGTCACTGGCATGATGTCTCAGACAAGTTCCAGATATGGTAACATGGAATGTAAAAGTAGGTCACTGACACAAATCTCAGAAAAAAACCATGTGTATGCTCTAGAGGCAATGTATTCAGTCTAGTACTCTGGAAAGTCAATCAGTATCTACTGGTATGTCATATCTTAGCCTAGTTTGAAAACAGGTCCTGTAGGTCACATGGATTGGCTCATCAGTGCCAGTATGGCCCTCATACACATAACTCATGCATGAAGCCAGGGAATTTTGAATAGGATCATTTCATTTTGCTCTTCTTCTCAGTTATTCATTACTCAATTATACATCAATTATTGAATTTGTTGAGGGATGAATTCATGTGGTGCAGAGGCTAATTTGTTTATTACATTCATTTCAGGGAAACAATGCATAATGATCGGAAGCTTTCCACCCAGTCCTGATGCTACTTACCAAACAGGGGTTGACACTTTTCCTTCAGGCAAGGGACAGTTCAAAGTGCGTAGTAAATTTGAAGATGATGATGGCAATACCCACTGCGAATGGGTATGGACTTTTGAACTGAAAAAAAAGAAAGAATGAGATTGAATGAATAAAGAATTTAATGGATGGATAAAGCATTTTAAAGAAAAACATCACTTTTTATGTAGTGAGTTGATGCAGTAGACTTTGATTGCCTTTGTACCTTTATTGCTTGGATGATTTAACCCTCTACCAAACAATCCCGGGTTTTCGCAACCCTAGGAAAGAAGGCTTTTGAAAACACTGTGGGAAAAGGAGAAAATGCTGGTAACCTGAATGTTCTCCTTTTCCCACAATGTTTTCTGCTCTATCAGAGGGTTTAAGCCTGTTTGTTCTAAAGTTGAATTTGGCATCTGCAAATGCTTTGAAATTGGACTAGTCTAAAATGTCGTCGTGTGGTAAAGAGTTAATGAAGATTAGGGTTATTTTTTGAGTATGCAAGGTTTTTAAGTGATTCTTTATGACTGTAAATCAGAATAACTACCATTTCCATTCAGAATCGGAACTACTTTTTGTCTGACTGTTCCAATGATTTTCTCCAATTTCATTTTTGGTCTCTTCAAAATTACAGACATCTCCATTGATGAATAAAATTGATGATGAAATTTTCAAACTAGAAAAAGTTTACATTAGATAACTTTGACATTATCCTTGTAAAATTATGGAAAATTAACACAAATATATGTTTAAAACAGGAAGATGCATGAACGTATTATGGGCAAAGAAGCGATTGTTTGTTACATAGTTTAAGTCAAAATGAGTCATACATATATGTTTATATCTGCTTTTTAGCTCACCTTAGCACAACGTGCTAAAGGTGAGCTATTGTGATCGCCCTATGTCCGGCGTCCGTCAACAATTTCTTTAAACATCTTCTTCTCCTAAACCACTGGGCCAATCTTGATGAAACTTGGCAGGGATGTTCCTTGGGTGAAGCTCTACCAAAATTGTTCAAAGAATTGAATTCCACCCACAATTCTGGTTGCCATGGCAACAAAAAGGAAAAAAAAGCAAAATCTTTGAAAATCTTCTTCTCTGAAACTAGAAGGTGCAGAGCTTTGATATTTGGTATGTAGCATCTCCTAGTGGACCTCTACCAAGTGTGTTCATTTGATGCCCCTGGGGTCAAAACTGGCCCCGCCCCAGGGGTCACAAGTTCGAACATGGGAACAAAGAGGGGAAACTTTAAAAATCATCTTCTCTTAAACTGGAAGGCGTAGAGCTTTGATATTTGGTATGTAGCATTGCCTAGTGGACCTCTACCAAGTTTGTTCATATGATAGCCCTGGGGTCAAAACTGGCCCCACCCCGGGGGTCACAAGTTTGAGCATAGTAACAAAAAAGGAAAACTTTAAAAATCTTCTTCTCTGAAACTTGAAGGCGTAGAGCTTTGATATATGGCATGTAGCATCTCCTAGTGGACCTCTACCAAGTTTGTTCATATGATGCCCCTGGGGTCAAAACTGGCCCCGCCCCGGGGGTCACAATTTCCAACATAGGAACAAAGAAGGAAAACTTTAAAAATCTTCTTCTGTAAGACTAGAAGGCATAGAGCTTTGATATTTGGCATGAAGCATCTCCTAGTGGACCTCTACCAAGTTTGTTCATATGATGCCCTTGGGGTCAAAACTGGCCCTGCCCCGGGGTTCACAAGTTCGAACATTGGAAAAAAGAGGGGAAACTTTAAAAATCATCTTCTCTGAAACTGGAAGGCGTAGAGCTTTGATTTTTGATATGTAGCATTGCCTAGTGGACCTCTACCAAGTTTGTTCATATGATAGCCCTGGGGTCAAAATTGGCCCCGCCCCGGGGGTCACAAGTTTGAGCATAGTAACAAAGAAGGAAAACTTCAAAATTCTTCTTCTCTGAAACTTGAAGGCGTAGAGCTTTGATATTTGGCATGTAGCATCTCCTAGTGGACCTCTACCAAGTTTGTTCATATAATGCCCCTGGGGTCAAAACTGGCCCTGCCCCGGGGGTCACAATTTCCAACATAGGTACAAAGAAGGAAAACTTTAAGAATCATCTTCTCTAAAACTAGAAGGCATAGAGTTTTGATATTAGGCATGAAGCATCTCCTAGTGGACCTCTACCAAATTTGTTCATATGATGCCCTTGGGGTCAAAACTTGCCCTGCCCCAGGGGTCACAAGTTCGAACATAGGAACAAAGAGGTAAAACTTTAAAAATCATCTTCTCTGAAACTGGAAGGTCTAGAGCTTTGATATTTGGTATGTAGCATCGCCTAGTGGACCTCTACCAAGTTTGTTCATATGATGCCCCTGGGGTCAAAACTGGCCCCGCCCCGGGGGTCACAATTTCCAACATAGGAACAAAGAAGGAAAACTTTAAAAATCCTCTTCCCTGAAATAGGAAGGCATGGAGCTTTGATATTTGGTATGTAGCATCTTCTAGTGGATCTCTACCAAGTTTGTGCATATGATGCCCTTGGGGCAAAAGTTGGCCCTGCCCCGGGAGTCACAAGTTCGAACATAGGAACATGGAAAACTTTTAAGAATCATCTTCTCTGAAACTGGAAGGCGTAGAGCTTTGATATTTGGTATGTAGCATCGCCTAGTAGACCTCTACTAAGTTTCTTCATATGATGCCCTTGGGGTTAAAATTGGCCCTGACCCGGGGGTCACAAGTTCAAACATAGGAACAAAGAAGGAAAACTTTAATTTGTTTTTTCACTTAAATGGGAAGGCATAGAGCTTTGATATTTGGTATGTAGCATCTCCTAGTGGACTTCTACATAGTTTGTTCCAAGGATGCTGCTTGGGTCAAAACTGGCCCAGCCCTGGGGTCACAAGTTCGAACATAGGAACAAAGAAGGAAAATTTTAAAGTTCTTCTTTTCTGAAACGGAAAGGTGTGGAGCTTTGATATTTGGTATGTTGCATCTCAGAGTGGACCTCTACCAAGTTTGTTCATATGATGCCCCTGGGTCAAAACTGGCCCCACCCCAGGGGTCACAAGTTCGAAGATAGGAACAAAGAAGGAAAACTTTAAATTTATTTTTCTCTTAAACGGGAAGGTGTAGAGCTTTGATATTTCGTATGTAGGATTTGGGTCACCTGGGGTCATAATCTAGGTCACTAGGTCAAATTAAAGAAATATCTTTAGGGCACTCGAGGCCACATTTTTTGCTCAATTGACTTGAAAATTGGTCAGAATGTGCGTCTTCATGAAGTATGAGTTTGAAATTGGGTCACCTGCGGTCAAAACCTAGGTCACATTGTCAAATTAAAGAAAAACCTTTAAGGCACTCTACTAAGGTGAGCGACCCAGGGCCATCATGGCCCTCTTGTTTTTATTGGCATGAAATCTGAATTTTTGTCCATTGATACAATTTGCTGAAGTTTGAATGTAAAACTTTAAGAAAAAATCCTAACATTTGAATTTGTGAAACTTTCCATATAACTTTGTGTTATTATTGTTCTGATTAGCTACCTGTATTTTCAAGGAGTTTGTTGAATACTATGCTTAAGTATGTGCATGCACCCATGTCAGACATTTTCAAAGCAGTAAAAAGAAAATCTACTTTCTAATCATATACTCAACCTTTCACTACTGAAGTTACTATAGTGTGCAGTCTGGTCTAGAATATACACTGTTGGCTACATAGTGATATTCTGTTTCAAAGCATCCCTGATACTTCAGCACTTACAACCTTTTTTGTGACTGAATATGTCTTGTGTTCATTCAATGAACCAAGGGAAACTAGTAAAATTTGACAGATATTGTCTACTTTTAAATCATTATCTTCTGAAACAAATTTGCAGCAGATGGCATTTAAGACGGCCCTTTTTCGACTAAATTATATATATGAGCCATACTCTGGCAAAAGGGGGCTTATTGCATCTCTGTGATGCATGATACCAAGCAAGTCATTACAGTATTTATACACCCCTTAAGACCATTTTGTATAACAACCTTCGAGTTATGAGGTAGGACTGGTACTTTCACATTCAGAAAACTGACCAAAAGCAAAAAGTTTCGGCTGAAGTCAGCCTATGCAGGCTGACTTTTGCGAATGCACTTTGCCACTTTTCACAGAGCATGGCTGAATTATACATGTGAAAACTGGTTGCAAAAGGAGAAAGTGCTAATGAAGAAAGTTTTCTCCTTTTTGCCACATTTTCAAAAGTGGTCATCTGCAAGGGAAAAAAAAAGAACAACAATCCACTGGAGATAGTGTGTTAACCCTTTGCCAAACAGTCCAGACTTTTAATGGCCTTGAGAAAGAAGACTTTTGAAAACACTGTGAGAAAAGGAGAAAATGCTGGTAACCAGCATTTTCTCCTTTTCCCACAATGTTTTCTACCCTATCAAATGGAAATTTTATCATTTGAGCCAAATTTAAATTGTGGTCTGCAAATGCTTTCAATTTGGACAAGTCTACATTTTTATCATGTGGTAAAGAGTTAACTCTTTACCAAACAATATCTACATTTAATGACCATGTAGAAGAATGCTTTTGGATAGCTTGAGAAAAAGGGAGAAAGTGCTGGTAACCAACAGTATCTCCCTTTCCCACAATGTTTTCCAAGTTTCAAAGGCAAAATACTTATGTATGTTTGATGTATCATCTGCAAATGCTTTCAAAATGGGCTGGTTTAAAATTTTGTCTTTTGTACAGAATTAACTCTTTACCAAATGACAGAGATGCCCAAATCGAAGGCATTTGCTGATGACAAAAGAAATGCAGCTCTGATGGATTGGTATTTGAAAGAGTAGAAACTATTGTTGGAAAAGGAGAAAATGCTGTTTTGCAGCATTTTCTCCATAATTTTTTCAAAAGCTTTCTCAAGGTTGTGAAAACAAGGAATTGTGTGGTAAATATAGGGTAGATATCACACATCACTGGATGAAATTTGTCTCATTTTAGTGCCAGAGATGGCTAAATTTAATTGGGCTTTCCCAGTCTTATACACAATTATTTACATCTTCCCAGAAAGAAATGTAATTCAGAAACTGTTAATTAAACTAATACAAGTAGATGGTCTGGCCAGAAAACATGGCAAATGGAGGAAAATATGTTTGTGAATGACAGTTTTTTAATTTTTGGCAATGGTTTTGAGTCCTGTGATTAATATATATCAAAAAATAAAATCCAGCAAAAGATTTACATGATGTACATGTAGGCACACTGCATGTAAACTAGACATACGGTTAAAAATTAACCTACAAGACAAGCGTTGCTTTGGACACTGTAAGATTAATGTTGGCCTGCAACCCAAATGCATGAGCAAGAATATGTCCCAAAAGCATGTCAGTGTAGAACAGATGTTCTCGTCTTTTTACCCTGTACCACACAGTCCCGAGTTGTAATGACCCTGAGGAAGAAGCCTTTTGAAAAAAATGTGAGAAAGGAGAAAATGCTGGTAACCAGCATTTTCTCCTTTTTCCACAATGTTTTCTACCCATTCAGAGATAAATTCCATCATTTGGAACTCTTTTCCAGATGGCAAAATTTTAAGACGTCCAAATTGAAAGCATTTGCTGACAACAATCAGATTCTGAGATTTGTCTAGGAAAGGGTAGAAAAATACAAGGAAAGGGAAAGAAAATGATGGTTACAAGCATTTTCTACCTTTCCCACAATGATTTCAGTAATTTTCCATAGTATGGTTAGAATAAAGATTGCATGGTAAAGAATCAATTAAATCAACTTTGTCCACTACGAAAATCCAAGATCGTAACCAAGGACCCCCAAACTCATGGCAGTCGGTTCCCTGGGACCCATGACAGTAACTTGCAAACTAAAACCCTGATTACTGGGTATTACAACTTGACCCTGCAGTAGACAGATTTTGTTACTATTTGAAATCTGCGCAATTGGTTACTTGAAACAAATTTAAATCAATTGCTTTCTTCCCACAAATATTTCCATTATCAATACAAACCTTATTTTTCCCTGCATGGAGTATGTTTAACCCTTTATCAGACGAAAAAAATTTAGACTTGTCCAAAATTGAAAGCATTTGTAGACGACAATTTAGGTGTGGTTTAAATGATGGAATTTGTCCTTGAAAGGGTAAAAAACACTGTGGAAAATAGAGAAAATGCTGTATACCAGCATTTCCTCCTTTTCCAGCTATGTTTTTAAATTGCTTCTTCCTCAGAGTTGCTAAAAGTCAGGATTTTGTGGAAAAGGGTTTAAAATAATCTGTATGCTGACAGATGATGGAAATAATTAATTCATTAACCCTTTAGTGCTTTACTGTACAATACCGACTTTTAACAACCCTGAGAAAGAAGGCTGGTAACCAGCAGTTTCTCCTTTTCCCACATTGTTTTTTACTCTATGAAAGACAAATTTTACGTTTTGAGTGACATTTAACTTTTCATCTGCATATGCTTTCAATTATGACAAAGCTAAAATTCTGTCATCTGGTTCATCAAGAGTTCATTAATCTATTTTGAACATGGGTGTAAATAAACCAGCTATGCATGGAGCAGTCTTTGTGATCGGGGGAAAAAAAGATGTACGAGGGCTGTTTGATAAATTCATGGAATTTTGTTGTAAAAATAAAACTAGAAGACTAATTAAGATCATGTTTTGCATACATGTCAAACAATCTATACCCAAAACATCCTCCAAATTTCAAACAAATTCATGCAAAACTACATTTTCAACAGAGAAATACAAAACACATGTAAACATACATTGCCAGGCTCTGGACTTGGAAAAGTAATGTCAGCGTCATTACAAAGTCAAGAGATGGACATACTTTTTCTGCATAATCGCTTTGAATATTCACACATTTCATATGCCTGGGCACCCACATGCTAAATGTTTCTTTATACCCAATCACTGATAATGGTTTGAATTGCATCCTTGTAGTGTGACATTGGCTCTGGTCGTTATTTACCTTGTCACTCAGACTATCCAAACTTGATGCCATTACGCTAGCTTCAGGAGGATCATCTTCATGCAATATCCTCCCATTCCTGAATCGCTCATGCCACTTGTAGACAAGTACTACAGGAACTTGAAGTTGTCAACTTCCAAATGAATTCTGTGGTCTGTTTTGGTGTTTTACAGTGGCTGACACTAAACTTTGTAATTGCCCATTTTCAACATCCATCAAAGACGTCATTGTGTAAAAAAATTACCTAAGACTGAAGAGACAAAAAATATGCTATTGCAGTAACCGGAAGTGCAATGGCGATGTTTTATGGAAATGCCTTTATGATGTTATCTGACTGTCTGCACAACTGGCAGCATTTTGACACACCTCTGAATGTGACTTGTAGGCAAAATAATGTTTCAAATCGGGAGAAAATTGGAGCATGGCAATGCACATTATGTCATTGGTTACTATGGTTACATATATTTCGGGTTTGAAATGTTTTAAATGTGCAAAATTTTTAAATCAAGCTTATAATATGTTCATACTGTTACAGGCAAATTTTTAGCATAGAATATTAAGAAACATGGTTTTTATAGTAAAATTCCAAGAATTTATTGAACAGCCCTCGTAGATAGTAACTTTTTTAATGTTAATTGCTTTTATGTGGTGCTTGCTAGTGCTTATTTTGAACAATGTATTTTAGTATTAATGATGATGATTAACCCGTTACCAAAAAATGCCAGGTTTGAATGACCCTCAGAAGGAAGTATTTGGAATACATTGTAGGAAAAGGAGAAAATGCTCATTACCCACATTTTCTCCTTTTCCTGCAATGTTTTCTGCACGTGCAGAGACAAATTCAATCATTTGAGTCACATTAAATCTGTTGCCTGCAAAATGCTTTCCACCTAGTGTTTGCAGACAACAAAGTAAAGATGTCTCAATTCCATCATTGTAGGAAAAGGAGAAAATGCTTATTACCAGTATTCTTTTTCTTTTCCCAGAATGTTTCCAAAAGCCCCTTTCCTCAGGGTTATTAAAGCATTGGTAAAAGGTTGATTAATTATTCAAGAGAACAAGTTTTTTTTCTGTTGAGTGTCCCATGGATCATGTGTACCATAGTCGAGAACTTTGAATGACTGACAATAATTATTGTTTGGTGTGAGAAACATGTATACCCTCTTGGGTACATTTAACTTGTATTTCATTTACTTATGGCATTGGTGTTGTATATGTCAGAAAGGATGATTAACCGTTTACCACTTAACTCTGAGTTTGAAAATGTCGTAGGAAAATGAGAAAAAGCAGATAACCAGCATTTTCTCCTTTCCCTACAATGTTTTCTACCCTTTCAGAAACTGATTCAATCATTTGAGCCACAATTGAATCGTTGAAAATGCTTTCCATTTGGGACAAGCCTAAATTTTTTCGTTTGGTAAAGGGTTGACAGATGTTATCGACAAAATTTATCATTTGTCTTCCATTTATATATGAGGGATTTGTATTGAACAATTACCGGTATCTCACTTTCCTATACATGGAACAAATGTTCATTTCAGCATAAAATCATTTTAACCCTTTGCCACAACTTTTAACGACCCCAAGACAGAAGCCTTTTGAAAACATTGTGTGAAAAGGAGAAAATGCTGGTAATCAGCATTTTCTCCTATTCCCACAATGTTTTCTACCATTTCATAGACAATTTGCTCCATTTGAACCACACCGAAATTGTCGTCTGCAAATGCTTTCAATTTGGACCAGTCTAGCATTTTGTCGTTTGGTAAAGGGTTAATCTAGGAAAGATTTAGTACCAGATGACTTGCCTTGTAGCAGAGAACATTTGAAAGCATTGTGGCAAAAGGAGTTTTGCACATGACTGGCATTTTATCCCTATATTTCATCAAATATATTGTTGTCTGCTGCAAATTTGTTCTTGGGGATACTGGGTTATTCTATTTTTCTCAAAGCATTTGTTAGACCTGAAACAGAACAAAAGATAACCTTTCAATATGGAAAAGTCGGGATGAGGAGCAACTTTTATCAACTTCACTTGTCAAAATCATATTTAAGTAGTCTCAAGTGCACTCATGGTTTGTTGTGGACAAATTGTTAAATTTTTTTTTTTTTTTTTTTGATAGCAATTAACCTTTTATCACACTATCCAACCTATTAATGATCCTGTTGAAAAGGGTTTTGAAAGCATTGTGGGAAAAGGAGAAAATGCTGGTGACCAGCATTTTCTGCTTGCTGACAAGGCTTTCAACCCTATCACAGACAAATTCCATAACTCGAGTTACAGTGAACTTGTCATATGCAAATGGACAATTCTAACATACAGTTGCTTGGTAAAGAAAATGAGAGCAATTAAAGGTTATTCTCCGGCTCAAGCTGCTTCAGTCAGAAATAATTTACGTTTCCAGTTTTATGTCTTGTGATGCAACATGAATTTTATTGGCCAAACCATTCAATATTAGGCATGTACAATGATTGTGGGTAATTTTGTCACTACAATAATGGATACTTTTTTCCTTGTTCTATGTTTAAATGTAAATGAATTTGCTAAGTGTCTCTCTTGTGCTTTTTTAGCTCACCTGAGCACGAAGTGCTCGAGGTGAGCTATTGTGATCGGTCAATGTCCGTCGTCTGTCTGTCCATCCGTTCACAATTACAAAAAAAATCTTCTCCTCTGAAACCGCCAATCAGATTTCAATGAAACTTCACAGAAATAATCCATAGGTGATGCCCTTTCAGAATACTTCAAAGATTTGAATTCCATGAAGAACTCTGGTTGCCATAGCAACCGAAAGAAAAAACTTTAAAAATCTTCTTGTCCCAAACTGTAAGGGCTAAAGCTTTCATATATGGCATGTAGCATCATCTAGTGGCCCTCTACCAAAATACTTAAAATTATGGCCCTAGTGTGGAAATTGGCCCTATGTTGTGGGTTCTCGGATTTCATATAGAGATAAAGAAGGAAATCTTTAAAAATCTTCTTGTCCCAAACCATAAGGGCTAGAGCTCTCATATATGGCATGTAGTATCATCTAGTGGCCCTCTACCAAAATACTTCAAATAATGGCCCTAGTGTGGAAATTGGCCCAATGTTGTGGGTTCTCGGATTTCACATAGAGATAAAGAAGGAAATCTTTAAAAATCTTCTTGTCCCAAACTGTAAGGGCTAGAGCTTTCATATATGGCATGTAGCATCATCTATTGGCCCTCTACCAAAATACTTAAAATTATGGCCCTAGTGTTGAAATTGGCCCTATGTTATGGGTTCTCGGATTTCACATAGAGATAAAGAAGGAAATCTTTAAAAATCTTCTTGTCCCAAACCATAAGGGCTAGAGCTCTCATATATGGCATGTAGTATCATCTAGTGGCCCTCTACCAAAATACTTCAAATAATGGCCCTAGTGTGGAAATTGGCCCTATGTTGTGGGTTCTCGGATTTCACATAAAGAAGGAAATCTTTAAAAATCTTCTTGTCCCAAACCGTAAGGGCTAGAGCTTTCATATTTGGCATGTAGCATCATCTAGTGGCCCTCTACCAAAACACTAAAAATTATGGCCCTGGTGTGAAAATTAGCCATTTTTTTTGTTGGTCTCGGATTTCACATAGAGATAAAGAGGGAAATCTTTAAAAATCTTCTTGTCCCAAACCGTAAGGGCTAGAGCTTTCATATTTTGCATGTAGCATTATGGTGTTGAGCTGAGTTGCATTTCAGGTGAGCGATTTAGGACCATCATGGTCCTCTTGTCTTAATCATTTACTCTAATTAGTACAATAGCATTTGTAATCACTAAAATTTCTTTTAATAATTTACATCTGTTGAATTAAATTCATTTACACTATCAAGCTTTCTATATTGTTTCTTTTTGATGTTTCTAACCCCTTCATTTCCTGAATTTGTCAAATATACTAGAAGTACAAACGTGATTGAAGCCTTTCAGAATTCAACAATTTTCTTTTTTAATTACCGGCCAGCAGTCAGCTACGTGTAGCTTATGTCATGGCCTAGTGTTTATCTTGAGTCAATCTATGCATTACTTAATTCCTACATTTCTGAAACTACTGAACTAGTTTTGGCCAAACTTCAAGAAATGTTTCCTGCCATTGTCCTCATAAGAATATCAATAACCTTTGTTGTCTCAGCAAAAATAATGAAAACAAAACAGTAAAATCATTTTAGAGCAATTGTTGGCATTCTTTTAAAGTCAACTCTTTACCACACAATCCCAAGTTTTAATGACCCACATGAAGAAGCCTTATGAAAACGTGGAAAAGGAGAAAATGCTGGTAACCAGCATTTTTCTTCTTTTCCCACAATTTGAACCCTTCAAAAAGAAAATTGCATCATTTCAGCCACATCAATATTGTTGTCTGCAAATGTTTTCAATTTGTCGAGTCTACTTTTTGCTTGTACAAACTATTCTTGAAAGGATATTGTTAAATCACTTGATAGAATTCTCCTTGCTTCTTCGGGCTTGGCTTATTTTCTCCAAAAACCAGTTTTTAGCTTGGCTGTCTAGAAGAAAACCAGAGGTAACGTCATACCCCAGTCACCGTGTGTCATGTGAAACTGACATTTTTTAACCATTTACCACAGTCCAGAGTTTAAACTACTCTAAGAGAGAGGCCTTTTTAAAACATTGTTGGAATAAGAGACAATGCTGGTAACCAGCCCACAATGTTGTCTGCCCTTTCATGAACAAAATCCATCAATTGATCCACTTCTAATATGCCGTCTGCGAATGCTTTCAGTATTGACTAATCTTAACATTTTGTTGTTCGGTAAAGGTTAATCCCTGTCAATACTGAAGATATTTACTTCAGACTTTGGTTAGAACTAAATGATCAAAAGAAGAATGCCAAACACAAAGGTAAGTAACCTTGAAATATTCTTACCACAGTTACGCTCCCTTTTTTTTTTAGCTCACTGAGCATGAGGTGAGCTTTTGTGATCATGCTGTGTATGTCATGCAATTGTCAAATATTATCTTGTGTGCATGCTAGAGGCCACAATTTCAGTAAGATACTCATGAAACTTGGTCAAAATATTTGTCTTGATAACTGGGACAACTTCAAATTGGGTCATGTCATGTGCCTCAAACCCAAGCCAAAACCTGGGAATTTGAAAAGGAACATTAATCCCATAATAATTGATTGATTTTACTGAACATGATACTTTACCTATATTTATGACAATATACCTCTGTATAAAATATGATTCCAATACACCAATGTTTTCATGAAGAGTACCACATAGTAAACAATATTTTGCAAAGAGTTGAAAAAGGGCTATATCTTAAGCAAAACCCTGGTGGATGGAACTTGACCTGTACTTTATGATTAAATAATTGTGAATAAGATAATTCGGACTCCAATACATTAATGTATTCAACTGAACAAATAATGAATGGAAAGAAATATATCGCTAACGAAGGAAGTTGAAAAGGGGTCATAACACTGCAAATGTGTGTTGGATTTTATCCTAAATAAAACTCGTCATATATTTTGTAATTACGTTACCTGTATCAATAACATTTATATATTGGAAATGACCCTAGACCAAATTAATATCTGACTGTAAATCGGGAATATTTGTGTATGTCCATATACATCCTTGATACTCGTGTATTGGAATTAAAGTTCTGTAATGGGACGTTCTTTCAAAATGGGCGAACGGATAAGATAATTGCTTACCAATAAAGGGATCCTGTGATTGATTCAGCAGCAGAAGGCTCTTTATTTTTAGAATCCAAAAATGAACAAGAAAAGATAACGGACTATGCAGATGTCTCGGGTCAATCAGAAAGATAAATTAGAATCTAATACAAACATACTTGTATATTCAAAACTTAATGAACTGTACAATTGAAATGGCAGAGACATTAAAAACAAGATTTCTAGGATCTCAACTGAACCTAGGGGTCCAATCATATTAAAATTAGGCATTTTGCTACAGGAAAGGAAACAGAATATGGTAAAAAAAATATATATATATTCTATGGGACAGTAATTCAGATAGGTCAGACAATTTGGTGCCATATTTTATATGCTGTGTACTAGTGAGCTGGATAACTGAATGGCTGCCCCTTACATTGTTTAAAGCTAACAAACAGTACAGTTACCAGTATTTTCTCCTCTTTCCAGTTTTTTTGCAAGGCTATATTAGCAAGGGTCATTAAAACTATGGATTGTTAAGAATGGCTTAACCCCCACCACAGCTATTTTTAGTTTTGCAGTTAGTTCAGATCAAGATCTGACTGCATAAACATGTAATCTGATCTTTGAACTAGTACCATCCTGACCATCCCCTGTATTGAAGCAACCCTGTCTATTAGTAGTCTTCATGTAACTATTATTTGGGTGTGTTTGCAGACTGAAAATCTCGATTTTGCTTGGCAGTGGTCCTGTGTGGCTAAGTGGTAGAGTGTAGGATTTGTACTCGTGAGACCCCAGGTTTGAGCCTCAGTTGAAGCACTAGGATTCTAGCTGGAGTATCCTTGGAAAAGACACTTCAGAGCCCTAACCTAGTACTACTGAAAAACTGGGCATAAATGAAGGCGAGTTGTTGCCATGATATGACTGAAATAATGTTGAAAGAGGTATAAAACACTAATCAATCATTCGCTACTGGACACCCTAGGGGTTAACCCTTTACCACACAATCCCGAGTTTTAACGACCCTAAGAAAGAGGCCTTTTGAAAACATTGTTGGAAGAGGAGAAAATGCTGGTAACCATTTTCCCACAATGTTTTCTGTCCTTCCAAAAGCAAATTTCAGTTTCTGAGTCTCGTTTATTTTGTTGTCCGCAAATGCTTTCAATATGGTTCAGTCCAAAATTTTGTTGTTTGGTAAAGAGTTAATAAGAGTTCTTCCAAGTATTATTCAAAGGTAATAGTCATCCTACAAGTAAACCAAACTCCATGGTGGTTTTATAATTTATGTTTGCAGAAACGGCATTATGAACAATGACAATATATCATGCTACTGTGTCCATTAAAATTTTCTCCTTCAAAAAATCATGGGTGATGCTGTATTTATCATAACTTTCTTTGCTCCAATTTTTAAACTTTTGCCAAGGTAAATGTCCAATACTGTTACACATATTTGAAGGAAAGTCTCGATCACTCAGCTGTTTGTACAGTTCACCCGTTCTTTCATCCAGTAGCCCTGCCATTGCAAGCTCCTGCTGCACAAGATTGAAATTCGACAAATCAACATAATTGCCTGATATGGCTAAACTCTGCTCAAGATTTTCTACTCTATGTGGGCAACCAGCAGGCACAAATAGCACTTCTCCTTAAAAAAAAAGTAAACCACATGCTGGTATTAGAAAAAGGATGATTTGTAAAGAGTAACCATCCCTTCATAACATCAACTTTTTCTAATTCTTGACTAATGTCAATTTTCACAAAATATAAGAAAATCCATTGTTAGTTCTCATTAACAATTACATATGAGTCATGCTATGCAAAAAGAGGGTATGATGCATGTCAAAAAGTATTGAGCCATGTCAGCAGGCTGACACGGGTCAACAGTTTAAGCTATTGGTCTATGTTCTGCATGCGAAAGGACCAGTGTACTTCATGACTCAGCCGGCTGTT
This sequence comes from Tridacna gigas, assembly GCA_945859785.2. Taxonomy (NCBI): domain Eukaryota; kingdom Metazoa; phylum Mollusca; class Bivalvia; order Cardiida; family Cardiidae; genus Tridacna; species Tridacna gigas. The sequence goes on along the minus strand of OX244030.2, from coordinate 39,415,646 downwards.
AAACAAAATGGATTTTATGGATCCATAGTCAATTTCAATCATATGACTTACTTGGTTTAACCCTTTACAACCCAATCCCGACATTTAACGACCCTGAAGAAGGAAAGCTTTTGAAAGCATTTTCTCCTTTTCCCACAGTGTTTTCTACCCTTTCTGATACAAGTCCCATCATTGGAATATCATTTTATTTGTCGTCTGCAAATGCTTTGAATTTGGACCAGCCTAAAATTTTGTTGTCTGGTAAAGAGATAAGGCATATCCCCTTTTACCAGAGCAAGGCTCATATGGATATTGAGATTTTTTCAAACTTCCAGCATTACACAATGTGATATTTTCCCTAAAACTGCAAAGGACAAGTTGTCAGACTCTTAATTAATATCTGACTGCACAAAACCTATAGTATGATTATCAATCTATCACCTGGAAGATTTTGTTCTCTATTTTTTACCAAAATAGCATGGATAGGAAAAAACACACACCAAGTACTGCTATTTTCAAGATTCTTTTTTTTTTTCTTTCTTTTTGACCAAAATATCAGGGCACAGCAGTGTGCATCTAAGCTCAGACTATGTTATATGAAGTCTGATGTTAATCTATCCTGCCTGCAAAAGCAATGCAACTTGTACTTGGTACTTAAAGACTTAACTGTTTACCACACGATTCCGAGTTTTAACAATCCTGGGGAACAAGATTTTAGAAAAGATTGTGGGAGCACTTTCTCCTTTTTCAAACTTTCCTACCCTTCTCTAGTCAATTTTCAGTATTTGAATTACATTTGGCTTGTCTTCTGTAAATCCTTTTAAATCGGACAAGTCTGAAATTTTGTCATTTTGTAAAGAGATACTATGGATAAAACAAACATGTAACCAACTTGACATACCTGCTTCAAGTGTACATTCAATGGGCTGTGTAACAGAGAGGAGAGGATTTTCCGATAAATCAGGATTCTGTAGGTCAACTTCAAAACAAGGATCTGTGGACCAGGGATTCTTGTAAGTTGGGTAGAGTTTAAAAAGTTCTGTTTTGTCATAAAAAATCCATCTGCAAGTATGCATAATGCATTTGATCATTGATTTTTTTTTTCCATGAATTTATACTTTTTACTTTCAGCTTCATTTTTTCCATGGAAAAAACAAATGTAGGAAAAAGAGATGCTGAGAAATCATTACAAGCAGCAATACATGTATTATTTCTAATTTCACTATAGCATGTAACTTTAAAAGGGATGCTAAAAAATCATGATAAGCAATTTCTTACGGATTTCATTTTGGTTCAGATGAAATTTTCCAAAACTGCATCTGTTGATGTTGAACTCTATACCAAGCAACAAAATTTTAGACTTCTCTATGGAAGCCATTTGCAAGGGGCAAATTGTGACTGGAATGGTAGGGTATGTCTTTGAAGAATGGAAAACATTTAGGGAAAAGAAAAAAATGTGGCTGAAATGGTGAGGTATGTCTTTGAAAGAACAGAAACTATTGAGGGAAAAGAAGAAATGCTGGTTATAGCATTTCCTCCTTTTTCTGTGTTTTAAAAAGCCTTCATCTTCAAGGCTGCAAAACAGCAACGTTTGAAAAGCAGTTGACTCTTTACCACACAATCCTGACTTTTAACAACCTTGAGAAAAAAAGCTTTTGAAAACATTGTGGGAAAGGAGGAAATGTTGGTAACCAACAATTTTTTTCTACCCTATAAGAGACAAATTTCATCTTTTGAGTAACATTTGATTTGTCGTCTGCAAATGCTGTCAATTTCAATTCAATTTTGTTGTGTGGTAAACAGTTAAATAATTATGCATTTCCTCTTGCATGATTCGTCTTTATACCTAGTTTTTTCAACACACAGCCTCTACATTTTTTTTCATCCAGTGTTGGAATATTTCAAAACATAGTGGTGAAGGAAGAAAATGCTTGTTACACACAACTTCTCTGTTTACCACAATGTGTTTATTTGTATTAATGTATTCAACCTTAATGCATGTTAGTTATCCATACTTTACAAGGCTGTTCAAAGCTGCATATTTTTTTTTTTCTGCAGATACAAGCAATTGGAATCATAGAGCTGACATTTATTTTAACACTATCCCACAAGATTCTGTGCCTTTGAGACTGAGAATGAATGCTTTTGAAAACATCATGGGAAAAGGAGAAAATGCTGGTGACCAGCATTTTCTCCTTTTCCCATTTTGTCTTTTACACTTTTGAAGGCAAATCCTGTTATTTTAGCCACATTTCATTTGTTATCTGCAAATACTTTCAATTTGGCCACATTGTAAAACTTAGTTTTATGGCAAAGAGTTGAAGCTATTACCTTTAACCCTTTATCACACAATCCCGCCTTTTAACGAACCTCCAGAAAAAGTCTTTTGAAAACATAGTGGGGAAAGGAGAAAATGCTGGTATCCAGCATTTTCTCCTTGTCTGACTATGTTTTCTACCCTTTCGAAAACAAATTTCAATTTTTGAGTCACATTTATTTTGTCCTTTGCAAATGCTTTGAATTTGGACAAGTCTAAAATTTTGTCGTCTGGTAAAGAGTTAAACAAGAAATAAAACCTAATTACATACCTCTTCTTCCCTTCAAATAAAGCCATCCAGAAATTAGATCCAAATGTATCCACATGCAGTTCACTTGTCAGTCCCTGTGATGCAATGAATATACTTGGCCAACTGTCTTTATACAAGGAACCTTCCATCGTTCTTTGCAGAAAGTCACCTGACAATGAAATGTATGTAACTTCAATTGTAAGGTGAATGTAAGGTATATTAGGGTCCGTATTCACCAACCATTCTTAGGAACATTTTTCAGTCTAATTAAAGATTTACAAAGTAACACAACTTCTGATAAAGGGTTTAGCCCATCAGGAGTTGTGTTACTTTCAAATTCATAAATATCTTGGAGAATAAGACTCAGAATGATCTTCAGACTGGTTGGTGAATACCGACCCAGATCTGACATTAGTTGGCATTTGAGATAGAATTTTATTTAACAAGTCTAGGAAAAATGTTACTAAGCAACCCTTCAACAACCTTAATACATGTAACATTTTTTCTTTACAAGTTTAGTAAAATTTCCTCTCAAACACCAACAAATGTTAGATTCTTTTTATCTAATAACTGCATCTCAAGAATTTCTTGAAAAAACGTTAGATCTCTATGAAAAATCTACTTTTTCATTAGTAAGACCAACTAAATGCTTTGACATAAGAGTGTGTTCGGACCTAAAAATAGTTCCAAAGAAGCCGATGTATAATTACTTGATCTTAAATCTGAAATTAGCTTTATCACATTTATCGATTTCACAGTTGGATTGACCATGAAACTTTTATCAGACATTTTTTTTATATTAACTGGCAAGAACACAATGTTTAAGAAATGACATCACATATCCCTCTTATATGACACCACAAAATCTTAACATTAACATGAGTCATTGTATGAACTGCAGCAATCCAATATGAAAAGATTACATACTGATGAGAAATTTCTCATTTTTCCAAAATGTTTTCAAATGTATTATGTGCATCCTAATTAATGTTAATGCCTTCATGGATGGTATCAATTTTGTTTCATTTGGTAATTGGTTAATTTGAATTGCTGCAATATGTTCTCGGAGCAGCCTCAATAAAAAGGCATTACAACTACTGGTATATACAGTAAAACCTCGGTAGTTTGTAGCGCAAGGGACTGGAGTATTTTATTTGAACTGAATGTATTACAAAGCAAAAAGTATGACTTTGTTTGGGTATTTTTGGAGCCATATATATACCGAAATAGTCAATCAGATTTACGCAGCATGTCTTGCAGTACCCTGAACTAGTACCAATTATACACGTATATCTCCCATTCCTTCAATGTGAAGACTAGGAGGCTTGATCTGATTTTTTTGCGATTGTTTCTCTGCTCATTGAGCGAAGACACATTTAAAGAAAATATCGGAGTAAGCTCCTGAATCAGGGTCTCATGTGACCGTTGGAAACAAGGAAGTTTACTTATCTTTATTTTTCATCCATCTATAAATACATGTTTATCATAATAAACACATGAAACAAATTTACCCACTGATTTACGTTTGTTGAATTCCATCAGGGTGACTTCCCCCTCTAGAGATCAAATCAGCCAGAGGACTTCAGACCAGGTCACTAGTAGAAAGACCAGAAAGCACCTTATGGTGTTTTTTGGTATATTTAGGTGGTTTAGGTGAGTAAAAGGTAATATCCTGCTCCATATCCCTAAAAACCAGATAACCCTAACAAACGAAACCCCTCCACTCATATGGTTTGCTTTTTTTTGAGTTTTTGGAGCTACCGGTATATGATGATTTTTGGCGATAAAAATGGAATAGGATGAGGAAGCATCAATGGTATTTTTCGATGAGTAAAGGGTGATAACCTCTTTCCTCAATATCCCTATTTAAACTTATAACCCAACCCTTTAGACCCCCTCCCTTTCAATGTGTATTTTGCTATATTTTTGCTGTTTTCCTGTGATAATGTGTTTTCTGGTCTTTCTAGTAATCGCTTCAGACCCTTATCCGTTTATGCTTTGTCCGATAGTTTAAGGATTTTTGGAATTATTAATTGTCGTTTTGATCAAAGAATTGATGTGACAAGCCAAATAACGCCTTTAATTACATTCACTTGCAGTTGACAACTGAATGATACCAGTTGACATCGTCAATCAAGAGGTATGAAAATCAAGGTTGGTCACTGGTTTTCACACCTTTGCAAGTTTGCAAGTGGATTAATTATATACCAGTTAAAGGTAGGAGTTTGTGTTCAAAAACTACTTTTGGGACATAAAATTCACTACGAACTACGGACCACTGATGTTCAAAGTATTCCGAGGAATTTAACATAAATTCGGGAGATAGCATACAAACCAACACATAGCTTCAAACAAGCAACGTGTGAACTAACGAAATTCTACTGTACTGGCTACAAAGTTTGATTTTTGAATATGTTTGAAGTAACTGCTTTTGGCAAAAACGAAACCAAACCAAACACTCAAGCTGAATCACCCTGAGGAATCAGCCTTCTGAAAACATTGTGGGAAAAGAAGAAAATGTTGGTAACAAAAGGTGAAAATGCTGGTTACCAGCATTTTATCCTTTGCTCACAATGTTTTCTACCAATCAAAAACACATTCCATCATTTGAGCCACATTTTAAATTATCATCTGCAAATGCTTTCAATTTGGACAAGTCTTCATTTTTGGCCTGTGGTAAAGAGGTAAGTCTTTACTAGACAACAAAATTCTAGACATATCCAAATATAAAGCACTTTAAAGCAGACAAATTACATGTGGCTCAAATGATGGGATTTGTCTCTGAAAGAGTAGAAAACATTGTGGGGAAAAAAGAAATTGCTGGTTATCTGCATTTTCTTCCTCAGGATCATCAAAACAGGATTGTTTGGTAAACGATTAAAAAGGAAAATGAAAGGATAAATTTAGGTCCTGCCCTTCGGAGAAACATTGAAATATGTGTAGTCACCAGCAAAGTATTTTGGTATGATCAGTTCTTGTGCAAGGTCTGGACAATTGCATGGTATGCTCCAGTCAAACAGGTACAGCTCATTGCTGGAATTGGAACAGTCCTGAATTGTCTTAACATAATCTTTGATCTTCATTGTCTGAGAATCTTCTAGTTGAGCCCACTGGACCGAGTTCTTTACTCGCCTTTTAAGAGTTGCAGTACACTCTCCTACAAACATAAATGAAACATGTCTGTAGTTTTATACCGCTTTCAGCAGTATGTAAGTTCTACTATTGGGATAATTCACATACTTGTTTTCCTTGAGTTTCATCAGTAGCAGGCTGAGCCTCTGCAGTGCCGCATGCATGAACTTACTAAGCAAGCCATTATAAATCTGCTGATCCAAAATCAAACTTTTCCACCAATGAGCCACAGAAACTCTAGTAACCCTTTACCAAATGACAAAATAGTAGACTTGTCAAAGTTGAAAGCCTTTGCAAACCACGAAATTTTAAATGTGGTTCATGTTAGAATTTGATTTAGAAAAGGTAGAAGACACTGATGGAAAATGAGAGAATGCTAGTTACCAGCATTTTCTCCTTTTCCAACTTTCCAACAATGTTTTCTAAAGTCTCTTTCTTCAGGCCTGATAAAAATCTAGATTGCTTGGTAAACAATTAATGCATGTAAGAGGGTCATTATTTTATAAAGGCTTGTTTCATTTGGAAGACTTATCTTGTTCAGTCTTTATACTTGATTCATTTAAGTTATGGTCTGTGAAAAGGTGGTTTAATGCACCTGCAAAATATATACTGACCCAGGTTAGCCTGTGCAGTTTGCACAGGTTGAACTTTATCAAAAATTTTTGCTATTGGCAGGTACAAATTCTCTGCATGCCGAAGGACCATTCTACTCCATGATTTTAAGAAAAAATGGATCCTTATTATAAAAAAAAAAACTGCAGGGTATAATGTATGACAAAGATGCATTAAACAAGGGTTTTCCTTGACTCTCCCTCTCTTTGAATTTTGACCCTCAAATTTTCCAAAATGCCCCCCCCCCCCCATATTAAAATTTTTCTTTTCTCTTATTCACAATAAAGGATCCAATGACGCCATATGAAAAAGTCTACTGAAAATCTTGATCAATCTTTTACCAAACAATCCTGAGTTTTAAAGACCTTGAAAAAGGAGGCCTTTTGCAAATATTGTGGGAAAAGGAGAAAATGCTGATAACTCCTTATCCAGCAACGTTTTCTGTCCTTTTACCAACAAAACTTACCATACGAGCCGTATCTTGTTTGTTGTCTGCAAATGCTTTCATTTTGGACAAGTGTAAAATTTTGTCATGTGGTAAAGGGTTAAACCACTTTTCCTTACGCAAGCCTCATTGTTTTTTTATTAAATGAAGGTAAATTGTTTTCAATAGGTTTCTCTCTTAGGGTCATAAAACAAGGGTTTGTTTAAGAAAGAGTTGATGGGATGTGTATATGCATAAGGTCAGTTAGTCTTCAAATGAAAGTGAACAAAATTCTTTTTAAAAAACAGTGCAGTAGCAGTTCATAGTACTCCTTCGAGCAAACAGAACTGCTTTAACACTGTTTATAGATAAACTGTCCTTTCAAGAAGCTACCTTAGTACTATTATTCTTTACAAAACAATGCAATGCTTTAATGACCCTGAGGAAGAAAGCATAATTATGAACACAATGTGGGAAAGGAGAAAATACTGGTAGCCAGCAATTTCTCCTTTTCCTACAATGTTTTCTGCATTTTCCAAGGCAAAACTCATCATTTAATCCACATGTAATTTGTCGTCAGCAAATACTTTCAATCAAGAAAGGCCTAAAGTTTGTCACCTGGTAAATATTAAAACTAAAAGTCCTTTCAGAAGAGTATTTCTAATGCTACACTTTCAACTACAGTATAACTGGTTATATTTGCGGGTGCAAATTTTTGCGGTTTGGGGCCAAAAATGGTACAACTAATTTATGCACATTTAATTTTTGCAATTTCTTAATCGTGTTTTCTTTTCGTAAGCTCTGAGGGTTCTGAGGGCTCGTCAGAGAAATCTAATTTTCGCTTGTGAGATTTCCTTTCACTTTTGAACGTATCACATAAATATCTCACTGTGCTTTCCTTCAGGTTAGGAACCTCCTTTTTAAAGTGTCTCTCAACGTATCAGCTGGTCCATGCATAGCAGCGTATTTCACAATTTTTGCCCTGTCGTCTGGTTTAAAGCTAGAGTAAGTTCCATGCTTCTTACTCGAGTAGGCTGTCAAACTGCTAGAGTCATCTGAGTTTATTTTTTCAGCACTCGTTAAATCTCGAACAACAGAATTAGTCCAATATCTCCCTGGGTGATACAGCTTCAGATAAAGGTCCGTTAGAGTCTGGCAGGCCTTTTCGTACTAAATATTTTAGCAACGCCATTTTATTTTTTCAATACACCAACTGACAAAGACTAATAAAAACTGATAAAATTAATCGACAGTATGTAATACAACTAGTCTTTGTTTACCTATAATTACACAGGTGTACTTTATCGTGGGGTGAAAATCAATAAACAGTCACGATGTAGTGGCTATCGGGTGGTCTGCTGTTAAGAGAGACAGAAGAGGGAAATTCAATAATTATTTGCCCATTTAAAATTTGCGGTCTGACACCACCCGCAAAATTCCGCAAATAATACATTGCCGCAAAACATACGGTATCTCAAATTCAACAAAAAAATATTATTTTGTCATAATATGTAAAATTTTACCTGCAACATCTACTATATGCTGTAATGTCCATGGAACAGATGTCATTTGAGGCACTAAGTCTTGTATGATTACTGGAATGCCCCTGACTGCATAATTTTCAAAAAATTCTTGAAAAGATAAATCGTATGCTGATACTCTCGTCACCTGAAAACATTTTCATACTCTGTTTAACTCTGTGCCAATCAATTCCATATTTTAAAAAACCTCAACTCTTTACCACATGACAAACTTTCAGACTGGTCAAAACTGAAAGCATCTGCAGGTGACAAATTAAATATTGATCAGATAGTAAGATTAATCAGTAATAGGATAGAAAAACATTGTGGGAAAAGGAGAAAATGCTTCTTCCTCAGGGTCGTTAAAACTCGGGATTGTGTGGTAAAGACTTAAGAAGCGGGCTTTTCAAAATATACTTTGAAATGGCTACTAACCAGCATTTTCTCCTTTTCTATCTTTACATTGGCATTTCTACCATTTAACCTACTTTTACTTTGTCCTCTGCAGTTTCAATTTGGACTAGTCTAAAACTTTTCATGTGATACAGAGTTAAAAGCACACATCAAAAAATTGCATCTGGGATATCTACAGTTTCTGTTTAACCCTTTCTCACACAGCAAGTTTTAGCCTTCCAAATTCAAAACATCAGCAGTCAACAAATTTGAAGTCAGTATAAATGAGCTAAAGTTCTCTGACAAGATAGAACACAGTGCGGAAAAAAGGAGAAAATGCTGGTCACCAGCATTTTCTTCTTTTCCCACAATGTTTCAAAAAGTTTCTTTCTTAGGGTCGGTAAAACTCCGGGATGTGTGATCAAGGGTTAATAGTACAGTTTCATTAAAATGACAACAAAACTGAATAGGAAGTTTGTGGCACAAATGAACCTACACAGAGGTCCACAAACAAAGGTATAGAGACACAGGGTGTTGTCAGTATTCTAAACCCTCAAAAATATTCCATTTTCTTAGCATATATAAAGAATATTAGGTTGTAGTAACTTTCCTTAGGCTTGTGCTTGCTTTAAGCTGCTTCAGAAAATTTGATATCCTAAGAGAATAAAAGGTGGAGCAAGATGTTCAAACCTTCCTTATCCTACCAAGCAAGAAGTAAATACAAGTCCAAGGAAAGTAAGTGCAGCATAGTATTCCCGATACAATATGCCTACACATTTTAACTCTTTACCAAACGACAAAATGTTAAACCAGTCCAAGTTAAAAACATTTGCAGACAACAAAAAATATGACTTAAAAATTGAAATTGTTTTGGGCAGGGTTAAAAACATTGTGGGAAAAGGAGAAAATGGTGGTTACCAGCATTTTCTCCTTTTCCCACAATGTTTTCAAAAGCCTTCTTTCTTATGGTCGTTAAAACCCGGCATTGTGTGGTAAAGGGTTAACGAGACAATATTGCATGAAAGGAGGATTAATTTTGTATTTGAACCACCACTCTTATGATATCATACCACAACTGGAACTGTAATTGATTATGTTTATATATTTGGAACTGTATGTAATTATGTGTACATGTGGTTTTTTTTGGCTGTTGCTATGCATGTATTCAAGCTGGAAAATGTATAAGGTGTATTATGGAACATTATTATCTACCTGTTTAGTCTCTGGAAGAGTCAGTTGTGAACTCTGGTTAAAGTCCATTCCACGCAGAACTTTTTCCTGCTGCCGCCGACACCTTATCATTCTCTCAAGTCGTCTCAATCTCCATTTCAGTTCTTTGTCTAACAAAAGAAAACAAGATCTAAAGTAAATTACATACATGCTGCTGATACTGCACTTACTTGAATGTAAGACAACTGCAATGGATTTCACAATGTTTATATAATTGATATCCAATCAATCAGATGGTCCCAATCAATCAGATGGTCAAAGTCAATTTCCCTCTTTTATGCAAGTCAAAGTGGTCAAATTCAGCAACACCAAAGAATTATTAGGTTTAAAACAAACAAGAAAACAGTTACTACATGCATGCTAAACAAGGGTATAAACTTAACTTTAAGTGTTATATGACTTAAAACACAACTAGATGTACACCTTACCCTCTACTGAACAACCACCGTTTTTCAGGACCCTGAGGAAAAAGACCTTTGAAGCAATGTAGGAAAATGAACAATGCTGGTAACCAGCATTGTTTGATTTTACCCATAATACAGGGTATCCCAGAAGTCATCTACTATCCAAATGTTCATTTTTGTTTCTGTATTTCAGGTTTGATATTGATTTTATGTTTTTATTTTTTTTTTTTTTTCTCCTTTCAGATTTAATTATGGCTAATAAACTAACAACACTAAAAAGACTTGGATTGGTTTTTATTATGATAATGATCAATACAGGTGCTTTTGGAATAAAAAGGTGCTCTTCATGGAAACCTGAATGGTGTGGAACTGAGACACCCTGTATTTTCAACCCACTCAAGGACAAATACCATCATTTGAGCTACATAGACTCTGTTGTTTGCAAACACTTTCAATATGGGCAAGTCTAAAGTTTGTTGTTTGGAACAGAGTTAACTCTTTACTAAACGATAATATTTGAGACTGGTTCAAATTGAAAGCATTTGCAGAAAACACATGAAGTGTGACTCAAATGATTGAATTTGTTTCTAAAAGGTGATAAAACATTGGAAAAGGAGAAAATGCTGGTTACCAGCATTTTCTCCTTTTTCCACAGTGTTTTCAAATATCCAATTTCCCAGGGTCATTAAAACTTGAGACTGTGTGGTAAAGGGTTAATTAGTAAATTTGGGGTTAATGAAATTGTTACCAAGTAGTTATATATACCATTAGGTGCCTTTTCAACTGCAGCTTCAAGATGCATTTTGGCAGGACTCAAACTACCTGCTTTTTCATAGTATGATGCTAAAGCACTCTGAACGTCCCATTCTCTGTTTCCACCTGCTACTTTATCTCGTAGTCTCCGTATTCCATTCTTGATAAACTCAGAGCCAGGATCTGTGCTTTTCAGGTAATATCAAAGCAAAGAAAGTTTAAAGCCTTATAGTTCTGCATTTGATTTAGCATGTGCACATCTGATGTAACCCAAAATTGAAACATTATGATACACTTTATTCATCACACCTCATCACTGTTTTCTAGGCAAGAAACATCTCAGTAACAATGTGAAATATCCATAATATAATTACGTTTCTTTCTGTTAGACCAGAAAACATATAGTAACAAGTAAACTGTAACCCTTTATCATTCAAGTTTCAACAACCCTCAGAAAGACAGCTTTTGAAAATATTGTGGGAAAAGGACAAAATGCCAGTAATCAGCACAATATTCTCTCCTTTTTCACAAAGCAAAATATTTTGAGTCATTTTCAGTTTGTTGTGTGTAAATGCTTACAAAATGGATGAGTCTACAATTTTTTTTGTATGGAAAATAGGTAAGTTTTTGGGTCAGTCAGCAACAGGCATGAACTTGTCACTTCAGATTTAGTTACATTATTTTAGTAGCTTTTAAGGACAGAACATGCTGTATGATCTTTGATCTACACCGTCCACTTCTTGACTTTAAAAGTTTCACAAAATAACGGCTACTCTCTTCATTTTCAGATGAACTGTATTTTGAGACTTGGAAAATAATGCAATGCAAAATACATGTACATGTAGTATGAACTTTAACTCTCTACCACATTACAAAAATTGTAGACAAGTCCAAATTGAAAGCATTTGCAGACTTTTTAAATGTAGCTCAAAGCATACCATTTGTCTCTTGAAGGCTGGAAAACATTTGCTGTTTACCAACATTTTCTCCTTTTCCCACAAAGTTTTCAAAAGCTTTCATCCTCAGGGTCATTTAAACTCAGGATTATGTGGCAAAGGGTTAAGATCACTAAAAATAAGACAGCCCAACTCTTGACAAGACAACAAAATTTTAGAAACCTCCACACTGTAAGCAGTTACAGATGTCAAATTAAATGTGTCTCACATGATGAGAATTTTCTCTCTCAGAGTTGAAAACATTGCAGAAAAAGGATAATATGCTGGTTACAAGCATTTTCTCCTTAGTGTTCAATGTTCTAGCAGCCCTCTTCCCTTAAACTTGTAACAACTATAAACATTATTGTCTGGTTACGGGTTTACAGTCTACCACATAATACAAAGTTTTAACGACTTTGAGGAAGTAAGCTTCTGAAAACATTACTGGATGAAGAGAAAATGCTGTTGTAAAATGCAGTACTTTCTACTTTTCCCATAATGCTTTCTAGCCTTTCAAATTAAAATCCCATCATTTGGGCAACATTTACTTTGTGGTCAGCCAATGCTTTGGATTTGGACAAGTCCAAACTTATCTCATTTCGTAAAGAGTTATACAGATGCAGCTGGCAAAATTACCTTGAAACAAAACTAATTATTGTATTCGGGTTTGCAGATTCTGGGACTTGTGAACTTTCTACCAACATTCTGCCCTCCTTCCTCCACCATTTTGCCAAAGCTACATCTACCAGTGGTTCCTTCTCATAATCTGCAGTAGGCACTGGCTGTTCAAAATTAAAAGAGCAATAAATCAGTTTAACCCCTTACCATACAATCATGGGTTTTTAAAGACCCTAAAGAACAAGCTTTTTGAAAATGTTGCGGAAAAGGAAAAAAATGCTGATAATCAGCATTTTCTCCTTTTCCCAGAATGTTTTCTACTCTTTAAAGATCAGTTTTTATCATTTTGACCAGAATAAAATTTGTTGTCTGTGAATCCTTTCAATTTAATTTTTTCCCTTTCGTAAAGTAAATACAATATGCATATACATGTACACAAAAATGAAATGAATCTTAGTGGCCAACAGTAGTGGCCAACAGTAAACAATGCAGGTGTTGAAATGCATTTGAAATTAAATTATACCTTTTAAAGGTATGAAGTTATTGTGAACATGACAATCTGTTATTATCTGGTCAAAGTGTTAGTTGTTGGCAGAATAATCAATTTAAAAATCAGGTAAAAAGTAAACTAAGATAGAACAACCTGGCAACTTTTGACCTACTTTTAAAATTCATTTTTACCAAGTATCGAAGTCTAAAAATTTTTCAACCTGAAATAGAAGGCCAACCTGCACTTTCTTCTTTTTCAGCAATGTTTTCTACATTCCAAATTGCATCATTTATGTAAAATTTTAACTCGTCATCTACAAATGCTTTCAATATGGACAACTATAAAATTTTATTGCCAGGTACAGGCTAAAGCTCTAAACCAACCACATTTATTCAGTGTAACCCTTTACCACACAATGTCCAGGTTAAACAACCCTGAGAAAGAAAGCTTTTGAAAACATTGTGTGAAAAAGAGAACATGCTGGTAACCAGCATTTTCTACTTTTCCCACAATGTTTTCTACCCAATTAAAGGCATGTTTCTTCATTAGAGCCATCTTTGATTTGCTGTCTGCAAATGCCTTGAAGACCAAATCTAAAATCTTGCCGTGTGGTGAAGAGTTAAGCAAGTAAAGGTCCCTACAAATTACTATCATCTGTAAAATGATTCCTTGTGCTTGTACTGAAAAGAGATCCTATCACTTACAAGTAAATACTTAAGGGGCAATTGGATCCTGGGCTAAAAAATCTTACACAAACAGTGAAACAGACCCATTTCAGACCTACATACATTCAAAAATGTCATTAAAAACTAGAGCTGTCACTGAATGTGACTTAATACCCCCGCCAGCACTTTGACAGAAAAAAAGTGTCAAGTTCAAGGGGAGATAATTCCTCAACCAGGGGGAGTTGACACTTGAAAATTATGTCTTGCAAATCTTCAATATATGATCAATATATGTGCAAAGTTTCAATGCAATTGAAGGAAAACTCTAGGAGGAGTTCGCCACACAAAATTGCTAGTATTTTGTACACAGACGGACACACAGACAGACAGGCTGATTCCAGTATAACCCCGAAAACATTCGTTTTGTGGGGGTATAATAAACCATTTGCTAATAAACAGCTGCCTTTCACTACTGTAGATGCCTTTGCACTCAGTGTAGATCAAGATCAGACTTGCATAAACATGTGGTCTGATCATCAATCTGCAGTGTCCGCTTGTGACGTATTCTTGACACCCTTTAAACTGCTCATAATTGGGTGTTATTTCTAGAATGGCATAATCCAGGCAGGGGTGTGGAAATCTTAGAAATTTCTAATTGTCCACAGGCAAATAATTATCATGGACAAGTAATAACAAAAATTTACTTGTCCACTAGTGTGACTCACTTGTATTTCTTGTCATGGTCTGTTTTAGATTTATGTTTGGAGCCTTGGAATGGTTCCAGAGTCATAGACTTCTCACTTTCTGCTTGCTTGGAAGATTTAAATTAAAAAAAAAAAAAAATTTTCTCTGATTTTTACACATCAACTGACTGCTGAATTGAAATATATTTTGGTTTGCGAGAGTTTCAGGCAGAAGAGATAATAGCTAAATCATGGCCCATTCGCACGGAAGCTGTTTAAAATTAGATTAAAAATTTTCATGCAGGTAACATTGTCATCAAAGATCTTTGAATTGGTGCTAAAGTGATACTCCTAAATAGTCTTATAAAATCATTTTAATCCATAATGATGATCTTGAGGGTATTCAATTTTCAAAGCAATTAACTCTTTACCAAATAACAAAATTTTAGATCTGTCAAAACTGAAAGCATTTGCAGACGACAAATGTGACTGAAAAATTGAAATTTGTTTTGTGAAGGGTAGAAAACATTGTAGTAAAAGGAAGAAATGCCGGTAACCAGCATTTTCTCCTTTTCTCACAATGTTTTCAAAAGTCTTCTTTCTCAGGGTCGTTAAAAGTCGGGACTGTGTGGTAAAGGGTTAAAATTGACATACAAAAACAGCCGCATATTATACCGATGTTGTTGTATGCAGTGAATGCAGAGGTGCACCAAATGTGTACTTTGGGTTTCCAGAAATCAGGGATTGTCTCAAGCTGCTGTTTAACATTCGAAATGTCATTTTTTGTATCTCTATAATTATCTATATAAGTATACAACAGATCTTTGTCGGTGTTCCCACTCACACCTCTTTTTGGGAATGCATGCGCTCCCTGGGCTACAAGTTTGGGAATGCAAGAGAAATTCTAGGAGTGCACTTAATATTGACAATTTTAGAGCTTTATGAAGGAAAGTAAGGCTCTTGTTGTATTGAAAGTTTGTTCTGGCGACTGGTGAGTCTCACTCTGCTCTTGAAAACAATATGGGTAATTTAAACAAGAAGATGCTTGTTGTGTTTCCTCATTCATAGGACTAGTTACAGAGGGACAATTTAAAGCCTGATGGCCAGTAGAATTTTCCATTTTACTGTCAATTTCAGACACTTCTTAGCTTTCACTTATTGTCTTACAGAGATATTTCTGTAAATTTACTGTTTTAAGTCATTGATAAAGCTGAATAGACAGTTTGAAATGCCTATGATTGGACGATGTACAGTTTGAATTGCCTATGATCAGACAATGTCAAACTAATTTTTGTTGTGTCATGGGTTTTCGCGCTTTTTTGCAGTGATCTTTTTTTCGTGCCTGTTAAGTTTTGGAGTAGTATTTCCGCATGATTTTACATAGATTTGTCAATTAGGGTAGCATGTAACTTCAAAACCTGTAATTTTACACCAGAAAAGCGGATTGACATCATTAATACTTTTAAATAAATGACAACAGTTTGATTAGGGGTGATAAACAGTGACTTTCACATTTGATACCTATTGTATATGTCAGAGTTTAGAAGAATTTCAAATATCACGTAAAGACATTACTTGTTGCCAGTAGATTTGCCAGTGCTTAAGTTTTGGAGACATTTTTTCTAACTTGTCCCAACTGGTGCCACTGGCGATTGACAGCGGGAGCCCTGAAACCTGTGCATGCATGTACGTTTCCCTTCATATTTTTGTGCGTGATTATTCCATTAAGTGTGTGAATCACGCACATATGTGCGTGATTGGGAACCCTGCTTTGTTTCAATATTTTCTATTTTCTACTTGTCCATGGACAACTAGACTGAAAAAAGTCACTGGTCTGGAGCTGAATTTTCCGGAGTCAAACGAGTCGGGCACAGCATTTCTACACCCCTGCCAGGGAACTCCACACCATGCATTTTATTTTACTTGGTAATTTTTGTATTATCTCCAAAAATTTCCAAGCAATGTCCATGGTGGGAAGTTTCCAGCATTACGCCTCTGGAATTACAACACGCTAGTGGGATTTATTTGGCTTGAAACTATGTTTAAAATGGTGAAATGTGACAGTACCAACTGGCTATTTCGTTCAACTTTTGAAGGCGACTTCGCTTTAGGTCGACCAATATTCCTCAAGAAAAACCGAGAGATTGATTGAGGGTGATCTGATCTCTCTATAGATCTGCTTGTCAAAGCAGAGTCTTGTTCTTGTTCTAAGGGAATAACAGGCCATTCATTAATAGATTCAACAATTTCTTGTTCTGTTATAATCGGAGGCTTCTTGTCCGCCATCTTGGCAAGCGCTAGGTGTAGTCCAGTGAAGCTATCTACACCATGACTCGTTGCACGAGAGTTTTCGCGTCAGTGCGACTTTATTTTTTTGCGTTAAATATTACGTATTTTAAATTCACGTAATTACGTGTTTTTTGAAAAAAAAAAAAAAAAAACCTTCATGTTGACCCTTGTAGGCTTTCGTACAAATTACTATTTTCGAGAAAAAAATATAAACTGAGGGTAGATCTAAAATTATTTAATTGGAGCTAATCCAAGCACCTTCATATCACAGGGATTTTTAGCGTTTTTTCTGTTTTACATGTATATATAATACAAGGGATGCAACTGACATTATCGGCAAATTCTACTTGTCATCACAAAAACACAAGTTACTTCGTCAATTTTACAGATAATTACATAAGGTCTACTTTATCTAGCTCATTACACATTTTTCTAGAGAAAAATAACGTGGTTTCATTACTAAACGTTCAATGATTTGTGCTACAGAAGCCGGTTTCTCGACAAATAGGTCGAAATTGTTTGGTCCGACACGGGTTCGTTCAGTGCGCTTGTCAGAGTAAATCTACTATTCTGTACAAGATTATGGCCAAAATACTTATCGGTTTGATAAAACAAGTAAATATCTTTAACCAACCTTCGTTGTTTAATAATAACACGAAGAATACAGCTCCAAATCGTCCGATGTTTGATCGATTCACTCAAATTTCAAAGAAGCAGCCATAATTGTTGTCACGTGATCAAAATGTATCAAGGCATTTCATTGGTCGGAACCAAAAATCCGACCAATGAAATGCCTTGATACATTTTGATCACGTGACAACAATTATGGCTGCTTCTTTGAAATTTGAGTGAATCGATCAAACATCGGACGATTTGGAGCTGTATTTTTCGTGTCATTATTAAACAACGAAGGTTGGTTAAAGATATTTACTTGTTTTATCAAACCGATAAGTATTTTGGCCATGATCTTGTACAGAATAGTAGATTTACTCTGACAAGCGCACTGAACGAACCCGTGTCGGACCAAACAATTTCGACCTATTTGTCGAGAAACCGGCTTCTGTAGCACAAATCATTGAACGTTTAGTAATGAAACCACGTTATTTTTCTCTAGAAAAATGTGTAATGAGCTAGATAAAGTAGACCTTATGTGATTATCTGTAAAACTGACGAAGTAACTTGTGTTTTTGTGATGACAAGTAGAATTTGCCGATAATGTCAGTTGCATCCCTTGTATTATATATACATGTAAAACATAAAAAAAAAAAAAAACCGCTAAAAATCCCTGTGCTTCAGATGAGCCTGTGAGGCCTTGGATGCAGATCTCTCAGGAAAAGGGAAAGAGGAGAGTATGGAAACGAAGATCGATTTTGACAATTGGACTCCTTATAACATGCGACAAAATTTTAGCGGCGGCACAAAATACCCAAATCTCCAAATCTACCCAAATCTTACCCAAATCGCCAAGCCCCAAAGCTCAGTCGGTAGCGTACAGGACTTGAGAACAGGAGGTTGCTGGTTCGATCCCCGGCTTGGCCAATTTCTTTCCGAGGATTGATGATAGTCATTGCGACAGGATTCATTCCTCTCTCACAGCTGACCATTGCTTCGACGATGGTTATATGGGAAAGCAGCCAGTGGCTTGGAAAAAATATTTAATGATGCGGAGTACTGATAAAAGAAACTCCAGGAAAGCATGGATAGGTGCAATGGCCGCCGCGATATAACTGAAATAGTATTGAAAACGGCGTTAAACACCATACAATCAATCTTACCTAAATCTTTCCCAAATCTACCCAAATATCTCCCATATCTATCGAAATCTTTTCCAAATTTACCCGAATCTTACCACCTCTCCCAAAATATACCAAAATCTTTCCCAAATCCATCCCAAATCCTGCCCATCTATTTAAGGAACTTACTAGAAATACTGAATGATTATATGGTGTTTAACGCCGTTTTCAACATTATTTCAGTCATATCGCGGCGGCCGGAACACTTATCCAGGCTTATTGGAGTTTCTTTCACCAGTTCTACGCACAATATTCTTTTCAAGCCACTGCCTACTTTCCCACACAACCATCCTCGAATGGTTAGCGGTGAGAGAGGAATGAATCCTGTCGCAATGACTATCATCAGTCTCTATATATATGCACCAAAATGATGTTAAAACTTCTAAAAACAAGTTTTTCGTTGATATGATATACCTTGCTGAAAAAGACCATTTTGGATTGAAACATATATAAGAGGTATTGTGTTTTGCATGTACACTTGGCCTTTTGTTGTTGGTCCATAATGAAATTATACATTAAGCCCCCTTTTTCCTTGACATGACATTCCATTAAATAAAAAAACAAATAATGAGTGTCTGTTGCTTATGATAAACAATATAAATAGGAGTTTCATACAATTTTGTCCAGTTGTTAAAGAGATACTGGTCCATAACGGAAATGTACATCAAGCCCCCTTTTCCCATAACATGGCATTAAATAATAATAACAAAAACAAAAAAAAAAAAGTATATTTGTGGACTATCATAAGTAACATATGTATGGAGTTTCATCAATTTACGTCACGGACGGAAAAACAAGCGGACAAACAGACGAACGTACAAAGGGACGGACGGACAATGCAAAAACTATACGCCCTCCCCCAAATTTGGCGGGGGATAATAAGAGGACCCTAAGATAAGAAACAGGAAATTAAATCACTTTACATTGTCTTTTTATCAAATAGTAGTTCTAAATTTATTTACTTTAGCCCATTTTGTCATGGTATTGGTTACATAAGGGGAGATCTGGGAAAGATTTGGGTAGATTTGGGAATTTCGTGCCGCCGGAACGGGGGCGGTACGAAATTCCCAAATCTTTTTGGGGAAAATCCGGCTAGATTTTGGAAATATCTGGGTAGATTTGGAAAGATTTTGGTATTTCGTGCCGCCCAGTTTTAGCCATGTTCAAATCTCGAATCTTTTGCAGATGACAAATTTTACTCAAAGCATGAAAATTTGTCTCTCACGGGGTAGAAAACATTGCAGGAAAAGTTTTAAATGCAAGTTTAAGCATTTTTCTTCTTTTCCTACAATGTTTCCCACACAAAAACATACATTCTCAGGGTCTTTAAATGCCGCGATTGTTTGGCAAAGAGTTTAATACTAAGGTTATATCGCCTGGAACTGATCTACTCTGTCAGCAAACTGGCATCCTTAGTGTAGGCCTATGGTTTTCTGTAAATGGCATAATGCCGTATATACTGTATGCCCCAAAGATCACCATTGCCTTTTGCAGATGATCGTCTTGTAGCAGACCAGTTTTGGAAACATTGTGACCAAAATTGACCAAAGCAGAAATTGTTTGTAACGAGCACAAGTTGTCTGGCGATAATTAATTTCAAAAGGTAATGAAAACAAAGGTTTGGATGAAACTATTTCACGAATCAATTTCTCTCTCTCTCTCTCGCTCGCTCGCTCGCTCGCTCACTCACACACTCTCTCTCTCTCATGCACACCCACACACACTTGCGAATGTATACATATCATCTGTTGGTACGCATATGAGTATGCATGAATTGCATCAGTTACATACGGTACATGTCCGTCCGTCTGTCCGTCTATCTGCCTGTCTGTCTGTCTGTCTGTTTTTGTTTGTTCTTTTGTTTATACATGCTTATTGCTGTTTTCAACACCATTCCACTTGATCCCGGATCTGCTTTCCCGGAGGTTCTTAAATAGCAGTACCTCTCACAATATTCTCTCCAAGCCACTGGCTGCTTTTCAACGCAACCATCGTTGAAACAATGACCAGCGTTGACATACTGTCGCAAAAAGTTTCATCAATCTCCGGAAAGAAATTTGCCGAGCTTGGGATTTATAAACGTACGAGTACATGTAAATAGTTCCTTGCTGTTCATTGTATATTATTTCTGTACTGTGGAAAGAGGGTCTTTACATTAAAGCCGTAGTTGGCTTTCGTCCCAATCCTATTGTAATGCAGTTACAAAAAAAAAAAACTTAAGTTATGCTCTGCGAAAAGGGGTTCAATTCGCCTGCAAAAAAGGTTTGACTTGCGCCGTCCGCGCAGACTGACCTGAGTCGAAACTTTTTGCTAGGCCCTATTAATAATTTTTCTTCATGTGAGAGCGTCATTCTACCTTATGATTCAGCCGGGTTTTAGACAAAATGGACCCAACTGATACAACGACTTGCTAGGTATTATGTCATGGTTACGCCGATGCATTAACATCCTTTTCTCGGAGCACTGTTCAATCAATCTATTGACCCTTAGGCTGCTAAGTGCGACTCATGGACCTTTCGCGGACAGTGTAGATCAAGATCAGTCTGCACACAACGTCCGATAAGGAGATGTTTTCGCCCCCCAATAATTTTGAAATGGCAACATATTGCTTTTTGGTTTGGTTTAGTTTGAAAGTTTCTTAACTTATTTAGCAGGTTAAGGATTAATGTAATAAATACATGTGTAATAAATCATCGGCAATGAGTTATCTACATGTATTAACCAAACGACAAAATTTTGGACTCGACCAAATTGAAAGTATTTGCAGACGACAAAAAATAGATATCGTGCAAATGATGATTTCTATCTTTGTTAGGGTAGAAATCATTGGGGGAAAAGGAGAAAATGCTGGTTACGGTCATTTTCTCCGTTTCCCACAATATTTTCAAACGTCTTATTCTTCAAGGTCGTTAAAGCTCGGAATTTGTGTGGTAAATGTGCTTGTTCACCATTTACCAAACAATACCGTATTTTAGCAACACCAAAGGAAAAAATTGAAAACATTGTGGATGAAGGGAAAAATGCTTGTAACCTTCATTTTCTCTTTTTCCCATTATGTTCTCTACGCTTCCAAAGAGCGAATTCCATCATTTAAGCCACGTTACATCTGTTGTCTGCTGATACGTTCAGTTTGGGTAAGTCTTAGACTGTTGTCTGTTAACACGTTCAATTTGGGTAAGTCTTAGATTTTGTTGAATGGTAAAGCGTTAAACTTTTTAACTGCTAAATGAATTAAAACGACAATCTCTGACAGGGAAAAATATCACAACTTCTAGCTCGTTTTTGAAAAGCATTTCTTACAAAGTGTCGATCAACTTAGATTCAAAACCAGCCTGACGCCCGTATTCACCAACCACTCCTAAGAACGCCCTTAGTCTTATTCTCCAGAATTTTCTAAATTTGAAAGTAACACAACATCTGATTGGCAAAACCATTTGGTTAAGCCAATCAGAACCTGCGTTACTTTCAAATTTAGAAAAACTTGGAGAACAAGACAAAGAGCGTTCTTAAAAGTGGTTGGTGAATATGGACCCAGGTGATCTTGATTTACAGTGTCCGTACCAGCAAGCAGAGTTGCCCGTATTTCCCTAAGGATTACTGAATCACCGTACTTTGACTCTGTACCAGACGACAAAAGTTTAGACCGGTCAAAATTGAAAGCATTTGCAGCCGACAACTCAAATGCTGCATGATTCTTGAAATTTGTCTTCGCATGGGAAGAAAAAGTTGTTTGCAAAGGAAGCTTTTGAAAACATCGTGGGACATGGAGTAAATGCTGGTTACCAGCATTTACTCCTTTTCCCACAATATTTTCAAAAACTTCCTTTCTCAGGGTCGTTATTAAAACTCAGGGTTGTTAGGTTAAGCGTTAAAGCTCTATAAAATTTCCTGTAAACTCACATTGACATCTAAAGAGCTCGCATGAAATACGCTATCAGTAGCAAAACTTAGATAAAATCTGAATTCATCTTCAACAATGAAAAATCTAGTCACTCAAGAACATTTGTCCCCAGGGTACTTTCAACCCCTTTCCATGAAGACTAATTTTGGACCCAGTTTAAACTAGTTTATCCTATACAACAACTGAGGGGAAAATCTGAAGAGAATTAACCCTTTTCCACACAAGTCCGACTTTTAACGATCCTGTGAAAGAAGCCTTTTGAAAACATTGTTGGAAAAGGAGAAAATGCTGGTAACCAGCATTTTCTCCTTTCCCACAATGTTTTCTACACTTCCCAAGACAAATTTCAATTATTGAGCCACATTTGTTTTGTCGTCTGCAAATGCTTTCATTTTGGACTGGTGTAGAATAATGTCGTTTGGTAAAGAGTTAAAGAATTGGTCTTGGATGGTATGGTAAACATCGGGAGAACAGGGGGGAGAAATCACGTCACAAGCATTTCCTTCGTTTCGTTTTATGTTTTTCAAAACATTTCCTTTGCACCATTTATCTTTCCACCCGACGGCAACAATTTAGAAGGGTTGTCCAAAATGAACGCAGTTGGTCGCCATATTAAATATGACTCAAATGATGGCACTTCTTACAGGGAGTAAAAAAAAAAAAAGTTGTTGGAAAAGTCAATAATGCTGGTTTTCATCATATTCTCCTGTTGGCACAATGTTTTCAAAACATTATTCCTAAGATTCATTCAAACACCGGAATCGTTTGGTGAAGGATTACCTTGTCGTAATTGAACTGTTA
Source organism: Tridacna gigas (assembly GCA_945859785.2). Taxonomy (NCBI): domain Eukaryota; kingdom Metazoa; phylum Mollusca; class Bivalvia; order Cardiida; family Cardiidae; genus Tridacna; species Tridacna gigas. The sequence goes on along the minus strand of OX244030.2, from coordinate 39,392,457 downwards.
TGAGAAAAGCTACTTAACACTTGTCCTTCGGTAGATCTATTTTGATTTTTATGGTAGTACACCAGATATTGGCCCGGATTTTCCCATTACAGTTATTTTCTCGTTTTTAGAAGACCTCCTAACCAGGCGAGAAAATATTAAGATTCGACCAAATTGAAAGTATCTGCAGACGACAAATTTCGTTTGTTCAAATGATAAGATTTGTCTCTGTAAAGGCAAAAAACATTGTGGAAAAGTGAATACATTTTGGTTTCTGACTTTTTCTTCTTTTCCCACAATGTGTTCGAAAGCCTTCTCCGTCAGTGTCGTTAAAACTCGGAATTGTGTGGTGAAGGGTTAAACTATCTCACACTGTCGGTCTCATGATCAGACTACATTTTCTGCATGGTCTGATCATCCTCTGCACATGTTGTTGGTGAAAGCTACTGAAATTGCCCTTTTGCTCTGTCGGGGTAAATTTTGCGACTTATAAATACGGATTCATGATAGTGAGAGATTTCTAGCGAACAGTGGGATCAAAACAATAATTATCCAGCACAATACCTCTATAACAACTTTACAGTAGGCGGATCTAAAAGTAATAAACAGACGACACGAATTAAGGTTCAAACCATGTGACAAAAAAATCCAATGGTATTGTGGGAAAAGGGCAGAGTTTTTTATGATGAAACATATTCTCCTTTTGCCACAATGTTTTCAAATGTTGCCAGCTGCAAGACCTTAAAATGAATGCAGAAGGAAGATAGTGGTCAGTTGAATGTGAAAGGGTTTTAACTCTACCAAAACGACAAAATTTCAGATGGGTCCAAATTGAAAGTATTTGCAGACGACAGATTGAATGTGGCTCAAATGATGTAACTCGTATATAATAGGGTGGAAAACATTGTGGGAAAAGGAGAAAATGCTAGTCACCAGTGTTTTATCCTTTTCCCACAGTGTTTACAAAAGGCTCCTCTCTAAGGGTCGTTAAAACTTGAGATTGTAAGGTAAAGGGTTCTAACTGCACACAATGTACAGAGATTCTTGTACCCGTATACACGAGTCTAGGTTCTAGCCTGTTCGTTTTTTTTTTTTCCTTTTATATATTCGAACGTGAATTACGGAAGTGATAAACCGTTTTGCCACAGATCTGTACGGACCGTTAAAGGAGACTGCGATAAGGAGTGACCAAAAACCTGGACCAAGGCTAGTCTGCACTTATATACACCAAAAGTGGGGACATGCTTCGGGAATCAAGTTCGGTAAATACTGTCTATCTGCCTGCCTGCCTATCTATCTATCTATCGATCTATCCACCGTCCCACCCACCCATCCATCCATCCATCCATCCATGCCCCTTCCTTCCTTCCTTCCTTCCTTCCTTTCTTCCTTCCTTCCTTCCTTCCTTCTTTTTTTCTTTCTTTCTTTCTTTCCAGCGAGATCTTTATTATCAGGACATTCAGCGATTCAAATATACCTATATAGGTTTATTTTTTCTGGGATGGGAAGGCGTGGGACAAAAAACGTGAGAGCAGTTCATGTGATTAACCAGAGCTCTTGTCAGAGGAAACCGATTCTTCAACATTTTTATGGACTTGTCACCTTTTCAAACTTCCGAATAACTTTTTGATTGTCTGGAAAAAAAAAAAAAAAAAACCATTTAGTCTTAGATCTTTAAAAAAATTCAAGGGTAAGCTTTTGAAAATATTTTTCTTAAAAGGAAAAAGTGCTAGTAACCTACATTTTGTACTTTTTCCACTATGTTTTGACTCTTTCAAAGACAAATCTCAGGCTTTCTAACGACCATGTTTAACTCGTCGTTCGCAATTGCTTTGAATTTGGACGCGTCTAAGATTTTGTTGTCTGGTGAAGATCTAACTCTCATTCAAGTGGTCAAGATTTATTTTCGATGTTTTCTATTCGTAGATGTACTCTGGTCTAAACAGCCATATGATTACATTATGAAGGTTTGTCTGTTTTAACTCTCTCACTTCCGGTGGCACTGAAAATAGTCTTTGCGGACGACGTAGATTCAGACCAGACTGCACAGAACGTGCAGTCTGAACCTGGATCTACGCCGTCTGCTACTTGATGCAAAATTTCGACTCAAACCATAGGGGAAATCTTCTTTCTGATCTCGACAAAAGTAGAATCTGTTGGCGGCGAAAGAGTTAAAATTAGTGATTTGACTTCTGTCTTTCATTCATTTTCATTTATTCATTTGTGAAAAGGATTATTTAAACGTAAAAATACCTTTGATCAATGGTAATAAAAACTTTGAGGGTATTATTACGTTTTCTATTTTTCTTTGAACAGGTCACTAGTCATTGCGTACATGGACTTAGAAGAAGGAAACTCACTTGTGTTTTTGCAATGACAGTAGCCTCTATTTCGCTGACAGTTTACTTGTTTTTGTCTCTACAAAGTCCTCGATACAGGCTAAAAGCAGGTACATCAACACCGGTTTCGAGAGCAAGCACAAAATTTCTTGGCCATGCACGCCCGGATTATCAGTCCTTCCTACTGACTGATAGTATTTTGTTTATATCAAACTGGACGGACAGAAAAGCAGCCCATGAAACGGCAGTTGAACTTGCTCAATCTGCAGTGGGGAAAGATCCTGAGGTCAGGGCACAACTGAAAGGTAATACATTTTTTCTGTGTATAGAAACCCTTACCATACATTACTTACTGGGAGATATATTATAAAGTTAATAAAAGTGACGTTAAGAAGAACAATGGAAGAAAATGATTTTTTTAATGGTTTGGAAAACATAGTTGGAAAAGGAAGAACTGCTTGTTTTGTCCTGTTCCCACTACATTTTCAAAGAATGTCTACCTAGGGGACACGAAATACAGAATAAATTGGTATGAAAACAAGACTGAAAGATTATATCTTTACCAAGCGGCAAAACTCTGGGCTAGACGAGATTCAAAGCATTTGCAGACGACGAAATAGATATTGCTCAAGTTGATAATTTCCGTTTTTGAAATGTAACAAAAAAAAAAAAAACATTGTGGGAAAAGTAGAAAATGCTGGTCACCAGCATCCTCACAAGTTTTTCAAAAGCCTACTTCTTCAGGGTCGTTAAAATTCGGGATTGTGTGGTTTAGGGTTAAAAATTCCCTTTACATATTAACCAATGCATGAAGGAACGGTAATGTGAGACTTTGTTACTGAACAGTATAAGTGAAATCGTGAAACGGAAACATTCTAACCCTTTCAGCACCGTTGGCGAAAACATGGCTTTTGCAAACGGCAAAGGTTCGAGATCTGGCTGCGCTGTGGACAGGGCATGCAGTCTGATCTTGATTCTATATCGTCCGATCGTCAGGCCTACAGGGAAAAATTCTATAAATTATAGTATTTCATTTTATTTGTATTTACAGCCGTCGAACAAGGCGAAAGGTTGAGTTCTCCTATACAGTACATGTATAACTGAGCCATGCTCTATGAAAAGAGGCCTAATGCATCTGCGAAAAGTGTCGATCCAGGTCACCTGCGCAGTCTGCGCAGGCTGACCTGGGCCGGAACTTTTCGCTTTTGGTCAGTTTTCCGTATGTCAACGAACAAGTATACCTTAAGACAAAGTCGTTTGTTATACATATTGGATTTTATGGATCCCTAATTAGGCAATAACTCATTTGGTATCATGGATTGCGGAGATGCATTAAGCCCCCTTTTGCCAGAGCATGGCGCATATGTGTATAAGCAGTGCTCTGACAAAAGAGGGATTAATGCATCTCCGTAATGCATTGTACCAAGCAAGAAATTACACAACTATGGATCCATAAAACCAATTTTGTCCAACAAACCTACTAATGAGGCAGAATTGACCTTGAACATGCAGAAAATGTACAAAAAACAAAAAGTTTCGACCCAGGTCAGCCTGCGCGGACTGCGCAGGCTGACCTGGGTCGATACTTTATGCAGGTGCATTAAAAGCCCTTTTCACATTTATTGCATCAAAAGAGATAAAAAGGAAGGATTTTTTTTTAACATTATGAAAATCATTGTTGGAAAAGGAGCAACTGCTTTTTAGAGAAATGGAAGTAATACTTCTAATAAACAATTGTTATTTTTTCTGACTTGTTTTTCAAACTCCGTCCTTTTTTAATATTTTGTTTCAAAAACTGCTTTTTGTGCGTGAGACTGGCTTCTGATCTTATCTTAAAGATGCTTCATGGACGTGTGAGTTTTACATCAGATCATAGTAATGACGTTCTTTTTTACTTTTATTTTTCAAGTTTTCGCTGCCTGAAGTAGTTTTATATTCTAAAACCCAGTAAACTGCATGTTTTTCTGGGGTCAAATATATGCTCAGTTTTTTTTTTTGTTATTTTACTTCCAGAAGATCGATATTACTGTCAGGATCATTTCATTTATTCCGAGGAAGTCTTCAAGTCGAACAAAACAACAGATTTTAGAGACTGGAGTTTTAATGCAAAACATTTTTGCCCACAACTTTCACTAAAGAGAGAGACAGCCAGACGTGCCAAATTCATACTTTCATGCAAAAATGGCTACCCTAGATTGAGGGCGGAAATGACGTCATCGTCACACGACGTTATGTCTGTTCCATTCAACCATCCGTGTTTAAAGATGTATCTACAGACCTGTTGCCGCGGAGAAAAACTAGTTCCAAATGTAGTACATTACGTTTGGATAGGTTCAAGGAAACTTGACTTTTTTCATTTCGTGAGCTTTATGAGTGTATTGAGATTTATGAAGCCTTGCTTGTTTCTCTTTCATGGAACGCTTCCAAACGGTGAATTTTGGGACTATTTTATCAGTTTGACGCCAAATGTTATCCTTGTCAATCGCACCATACCTGATGAAATTCATGGACAGAAGTTGAAATTCGTAGAACATAGCGCAGATATCATGCGAATAGAGGCGCTTATGGGTAAGCATAGAATTTTCTTTATAACATGCTTTGTATGTTTTGTAAATTATCAGGTTTTATCTAGACTAATTCGTTTCCCCATGGAACAAATTTGCAGCATAAAATTTGACTTTGCAAACATCTGTGCAAGACATGCATAATATAAACAATTTATCTATTTTTTTACGTACATGAAAACATGTGATAAGAGCATTTTTTTTATTATGGGCTATTTAAAGACCCACTAGCAGCCAAATGTAAACAATTCGGAGATCAAAATGCAGACATCTTTAATTCATACCATCTAAAAGTATGAATATTACTACGAGTCTGATAATGTGTTACAGGGCAATCTGTCAAAGCTCCAGTCGCTGGCAGAAAAATGTAGATCTATTGTAAAACAAGAACACAAGTTTCAACTTTAGTTTTACAATGGAGCCATGCTCTGGCAAAAGGAGGCTCGATGCATCTCCGATATGCATTGCACCAAACAAGCCGTCACATAATTATGGATCCGTAATCGCCACTTTTTTAAACAACCGACCGAATCATGAGGTAGAATGGTCCTTAGACATATAGAAAACTGACCGATAGCGATAAGTTTCGGCCCAGGTCAGCCTGCGCGGACTGCGCAGGCTGACCTGGGTCGATACCTTTAGCAGATGCATTAAACCCTTTTTTCACAGAACATGCCTCAAAACATTTTTCTGTATATCTTTTGTACGCTACCGATATTTGCCAATATTTTCGTACAGTGTTTATCCGTTTTCTTCTAAACACGCATGTCGACCGTCTTAGAATCTCACGATTACAATATTGTTTGGTAAGAAACATCTTTTTCATGGTACTAATCGTGGAGAACCAAGACCTGCACAGTTTGTGACGTGAATTATATCTATCTTACCACTGAAAATCCCAAACAAGCAAGCAAAGGGAAAAAGCAGACGAAAATGTGTGAGCTGCCGCCATGAAACGTGTCGGAGAATGCCTGAAAACTTGTATTTGCTATTAATACATATCATTAAATTCGAAATACATCCCTGGCTGCTTACCTTCATACTTAAAAACACAAGCTTATGCTTAAAACCGTATAGACGTACATTTGCACATTATAATACTAGTAGTATGTCTACCTGCTCACGTGTTAACTGATTTTTTTCAGCGTTTGGAGGTTACTACATGGATTGGGACGAAATATTATTGAGAAGTGTGGAAGATTTACGGGACTACAGCTGTACAATGAGTCATGCACTTCCAAATTATCTTACAATTGGTTTCATCATGGCGGAGATGTATTCCACGTTCCTCAGCATCTGGTACCGGCGTTACAGGGACTATAGACCAGACTGGGCCTATAACTCTTTACAAGTACCGTACTTCATTTCTCAAAAATATCCAGACACCGTCCATATAGCTGGGTATAGATTTGTGAGACCGAGTGTTCTAGAGCGAAATAAAATTTTTCAGGGAAATTATAACTGGTCCGAAAACTATGGTATACATTTATACATTAGATATTACAACGAGCCCACTGATTTTGCAATTATTCGAACTTTGAATACAACGATCGGTGCTGTTTGTAGACATGTGTTGTTTGGAGATAAGGAATTATGCATCAACTGACAGTGGATCCCTGTAGTTTAGAAGCGCCAAAGTGAAGTGCTTTGAATTCAAAGAACTTGCAGTGCTATCTTTCATATATACCGTCCGCTTGTTCAGTCAAGCTTTTATGATAAAACTCTGTCTACGTTTCACTAGGTTGTATTTTCAGTCGTCGAAAAAGGTCGAGTGCTGCATTAACTTGGCGCTGTCAAAGTTGCGGCGCTGCTGGGTTGTATCGAAGGGAGAAAACCGAAGTAAAAGTTTGTCGACTGATATAGTTGTTTCCCTTTTGACGTTTCACTGTTGTACATTTCACGCCCCATTGGTTTGCAGAATAAAGAATATGGCGTCTGTCTGTCTCTCTCTCTCTCTCCTAACGCTCATATGAGTGCTTTATAATCCACAAGTGACGGGTCGTTAGGCCTGTTTTGTTTCCAAGATCGAAACACGTTTAACTTTAAACATCTAAGTGGTGTCTTTAAGCCTTGGAGAGGTTGTGTGTGTTGCCTTGAGAGTAATGAGCCGCAGGCTAAACTCCTGAACAGATAATACTGAATACCGTAAAATGAAATTGCCATTTGAAATTCGCCCCCCCCCCCCCCCCCAAACGCTCATTTGGACCCACGACCTTACGAATCTCAGTACCAAGTCACGCAATGATGTTAAGTTCGTTCATCAACTATTTTCCAGAGACTTATAGACAGAAGTCTTTTGAAAACATTGTAGGGAAAGGAGGAAATGCTCGTAACTTGCATTTTCACCCTTTCCCCTCAATATTTTCAAAAGACCCCTTTTCTTTTCTTAGACACACTCCATTATTTGAAAGGCATTCATTCTGTTCTTTGAAAATGCCTACAAATTGGAAACATTGCAAGTTTTTTGTCTGGTAAAGAGTTAATTAATATGGTTCTTATAATTACTTTTTTATATATGAGCCATGATCTGTGAAAATGGGACTTAATGCAACTGCGAAAAGTATCGACTCAGGTCAGCCTGCGCAGTCCGCGCAAGCTGACCTGAGTCGAAACCTTTCGCTACCGGTCAATTTTTCTGTATGTCCAAGGACCAGTCTACCTTTTGATTAAGTCAGTTGTTAAAAATAGTGGCTATTATGGATCCATAAGTATGTGATGGCTTGACTGGTATCATGGATCACGGAGATGCATTAAGCCTCCTTCTGCCAGAGCGCGACTCATATGTATGTCGCAGGTACAGTATATGATAAAAATGTAACCATTTTTGTTTATCTAGAGGCAAAAAGGTAAATGAATTGAGTTATCGCAAGTGTGGTCAGCATCTACATGTACATGTACTCAGTGTTAAATGGACATTAAATAACGTAATATTAATCAGGTACTGAACAGTGACCGAGATCAGACTGCAGTGAGCTAAATGCTGGTTTTGAGCCACTCTCCTAGCAAAGGATAAAAATGGTTGCTCATTATACAAGTATCGTCCTCGATCACCCAGGTGGACTTCGTTTCTTTAACCCTTTATCACACCATCCCAAGCTTTAAAGAGTCTGAGGAGAGAGGCTTTTGAAAACATTGTGGTAACCAGCATTTTCTCCTTTTCCCACAATGTTTTCTACTTTATCCAATCTCATCATTTGTGTCATGGTTAGTTTTTCCTCTACAATATGGATGAGTCTAAAATTTTGTCATGTGCTAAAAGGTGAACTATATTCATCATGAATGTAGTTAAAGAAATGTAGTGCACGCCGGTTAACGAGGGTGGCATTATATGGTCAAAAATGAAAGCTTATACACCTTTAAACGGCCAAACTCTGTACGCATTCGCCCTCATCAAACAGTTCTTCTTCAGCTACCTGGGTTCTGGTTTCTTACGAGTGTTAAAAACTTCTGACGACAGTCCGCTGATTCATGTGTTACCCGGGTTTCTATAGTGTCACAGAGTGAAAGTAAATACGTTTTAGAATTAAACAAAATCTCACAGCATTGTTATCTTTTCTTTCTAAACCTTTTTATTACAATACACTGAATTGGTTTTCAGTAATATCTTGCCAAAGGACACTCTTACAAACCAGATCGACAGGAAAACCTCCGGATCCACATTCACCAACCATTCTTAAGAACGTTCTTAGTCTTATTCTCCAAGATTTCCTAAATTTGAAAGTAACACAATTTCTGATATTATGCTAAACCAAATGTTTAGCCAATCAGAAGTTGTGTTACTTTCAAATTTAGAAAATTCTGGAGAATCAAGACAAAGAACGTTCTTAAGCCTTGAATGACTGGTGAATATGGGCCCTAGATCACAATTTCAACCTGGACAGAACGACTCAATGTTTTAACGACTATGAGGAAAAAGATATTTGAAAACATTGGGAGAAGCAAAAAATCTGGTAACCATCATTTTCTCCTTTTCCCTTAAAGTTTGTCTACCCTTTTAAGGAATAATCCCATCATTTCAGCCACTGAAATAGGTTGCTATGTTGTGGTCTGCAAGTGCTGACTTTGAACTAATCTAAAATTTCGCAGTTTGAACCACTTAGAGCCAAGTGACTCGTTACTCTTGGTATGAAGCAGGCGAAACATGTAAAACATGTAAAAACATTCTGTACTTTGTCTTTATTGCATATATTTCAGTAAAAGCTCATCATTACAAGTTCAACACCTAGATACTCTTTACAAGACGTCAAAACCTTAGACCTGTCTTATTTCAAAGCGTTTGCAGTCGACAATGGAATTTAAATCGGGCACAGACAATAGAAATTTATCTTTGAAAATTTATATAACATTGTGTGAAAAGGAGAAAATGTTGGTTACCAGCATTTTCTTCTTTTCCCGCAATGTTTTCATGGGCCTTCTTCCTCAGGGTCGTTACATTGTTCGGTAAAGTTAAACACCGACTCCGTAACACAGAGGCTTGGGTTTTCACGTCTTCTCCTTCAATATAAACTAATAATAAGTAAACTTATATAATTTATTAGGTTATATACATAGAAAGTGAATTTTGTCAAAAATCGAATGCCACTGCTATATCAACAATAACCTACTTTTTTTTTCTCTCCCTCTTTTTCTCTACATACATGTTTGAAATTTACGAGGCGAAACCGTCCGCCCGACGTTTGGGGAATATACGTCTGAATAGTTCTTTATTGATTTCCTTTCAGAAAATATAATTTACAAGTTGACATGCTGAACGGTGAAATGATGGGGCTTGACGTATTATACGGTTTCTTTGAACTTTTCTATCCGCTGATTATTGACACGTTCCCGGTACTTGTCAGAGAATGTATGATTGCAAGACCCTTCTCCCTGTTTTGCTTTAGTGTTTTACCACACATTCTCGAGTTTTAACGACCCTGACGAAGATAACTTTTGAAAACATTGTGGGAAAAGGAGAAAATGCTGGTAACCAGCATTTTCTCCATTTCCCACAATGTTTTCTACCCTATCAAAGACAGAAGTCAACTTTTGAGCTACACTTAATTTGTCGTCTGCAAATGCTTTGAATAGGTCGAGTCCAAAATTTTGTCGTCTGGTAAAAAGTTAAAACGTTACCAGACGACAAAAATTGTCAACTTGTCCATATTGAAACCATTTGCAGACGACAAATATAGTGCTTCTAAAATGATGGAATTTGCCATTGAATGGATAGAAAACATTGCGGGAAAAAGTCCCACATGTATTTTCCAAAGGCGTCTGTCTCAATGTCGTTAAAACTCACGATTATGTGGTTAAAGGGTTAAAGTACCGGCATTAACGCCTGCAGACCACTATCTACGTCTTGCAACAGACCACTCAAAGTTTGAAACAAAAACTAAGGAAAACTTGGGGTGGGTGGGAGATAGGCTGTTTTGCCCTCTTTTAGTTTTTTTCTATTTGTCATTTTGATCTGTGCGAAAGGTATACCCCTCGTCCTACACAATATATGTTTCAAACCTTTTCAGCGACACAAGAGAAAGAACTGAGAGGCATTTGTAGACGGCATAGACCAAGATTAAACATCACATAAAGTGCGGTCTGATCTTCGATTTGTACCATCAACTTCTTTTGTCAAGCCCTCAAGATAGACATAGACATGTTTATTTTGATATATAGGCCACCGGCCCATCATACAATTATACAGACTATAATCATATAATTCTAAGACAACATATAGATTAACATGAAATCATTTCACAAAGAAAATGACGGTAAAAAATGTGAAGATTATATGAAGTTTCTATTTCTAAATGGACTTTTGGTCTCTTTTTAAAGGCTTATAAAAAAATGACAAAGACTTGATGTTTGTTTCTCTTGAATCTACTAATACATGTATATTGTAGAATATGTTTTTTTGTTGGATATTTGTTTTTTCGTATCAAGAATCCAGTTTGAAGCATTGTCCGTCACACGATCTTGAACACAGCAGCACCGATGTAAATCGATTAGCAACAACATTATCAACCACGGTGAAGTCTACCAACTAGTCGATGAAATCTGCTCACGGAAATGGTAGACTACATTAAAAATCGAATTTACAAATTGTTTGTTTAATGGAAATGATGTAGCAAAGATTTAAATATAAAATTGTGACTCGTGTTATATTTTTCAAAAGGAGGCTTACAATTTTAAGCGATGTATTTCCGGCGAAGAACTGTACCGTGCACATCACCAATTGTAATACAGCCAAACGGTTTGATTAACGGATCACCCGAGGTTTGATGAATGAGTATCTTTGGTCGAAATTTTATGGAAAATTCGTGGCAGTACAAAAGTTCTATGACACTTTACTGGATACTTTTCAATAATCGCATTTATTTGCTATGATATTCCTCGTAATTTCAAACCTGGCTTCCTGGTTGGCTGAAAAGTTTTGCCAGTAGCAATCAACAGCCTTGTCCTGAAATATTGAGAACAAGCTCAGTAATTAGAACGGTGAGTGGAACAAAGTACAACAAAAGTGGAAAAAGTTTCAATTTAGAGAAGACGGGAATAATGACACAAATTACTGTAATGAGAGATCAAGTAAAGGAATTCACTCTTTACCAAACGACACAATTTTAGTCTGGTCCAATTTTAAAGCATTTGCAGACGACAAATTAAATGTGGTTTAAACAAATGAGTTGTATCTTTGAGAGAATAGAACAAATGTGGAGATAAGAGAGAATGCTGGTTACCCGCATTTTCTTTCTTTCTCACAATGTTTTCAAAGGCCGTCTTCTTCAGGGTTGTTAAAATTCGGGATTGTTTGGAAAAGTGTAAAACGGCGGAAAGCATCAACCCTTTGACAACAACGAGACCCTTGTTGACTGGAATATTCAGCGAAGCTTTACGTCTTAGGAATGAGATCGATATAATCCTTTACCGAATAATCCGGTGTTTTAAGGACCTAAAGGAATAAAACTTTTGAAACGTTTTCTTTTTTTTTTTGTGGGGTGTGGGGGGAGGGGGGAAAGAGAAAGTACGTGATATGTCTAGAAACAGCTACTTTGATTCTAGAGATATATGTCAGGGTTAAATTCTTTCGCAACATCTCAGACAACAAAACATGTCTCAAGAGAAATTTATCAAGTTCTGTGTTGACAGATACTTTAGAGAAATGACATTGTCAGTTAAATCCTGAGGCTGTCTTACAAGCAAAAAAGCATTAAGCCCCCTTTTCAAGGCGCATGGCTCATCTAAATAGGCTTCACAGCAATGGGTACAGTCATACTATCCATCACAGTGTCAGTAAATAACCTGTAATTCGCGGTCTTAAATGTATGGTTAACTCTTTGTCAGACGACAAAATTCTACACTTGTCTATATTGAAAGCATTTGCAGACGACAAATAAACGCAATCTGTAATGATAAGATGTTTTTGCAAGGGTAGAAAACATTGTGGAAAAAAATATGAATTGCTGGTCACAAGCATTCCTCGCAACTGTTTCAAAGACTTTCTTCCACAGTGTCTCAAAATACAGAATCGTTTGGGAAAGGGTTAAGGAAGCATCTCAACCTTTGCCTTGATCTAACAGATTTGGACAAATGTCACTCAGTTGGCCTCAACCTTGTTATTTGTTGTAATGGAAATAATCTCGGACGGGACAGGAATTTACTTTTAGAGAGACAACTTAACGATGGCCTTCATCTCGTAAATAGATCTAATCGTTTATATCTAAATTGTATTATTATGCAGATCGCTTTTTCGTTTGAAAGCAACAGCAGCGGAGAGAATCGAAGCAGACAAAGACAGATCGAAACATACTGACAGACAGACAGACAGACAGATCACAATAAATAGATTTTTGCTGCTTTAAGGCAGATTTGGTCAGAATATTTCATAAATTCGTGGACAATATAGATAAAAGTTCACAATGGAAGCTTTGTGCCGTCTGATCTAGATTTACACTGTATACAATGCAGCAAGAGTCGTGATTGTTTCTTTAAGGATTTAGGTCCGTGATATCTGCATCATATATGTGTTAATGTTTATTGATCTCCAATCCTCTGCTTTGCCAGCTTCCGTTTAGACCGGAAGTATAAATTGGCGTTAAAATGTTTTGTCGTCTGCCGCAACATCGTTTGCTACTTAGGTTACGTAATCCTATTATTTTTTTTGCATGTTTACTGTTTTCATGCATTGATGAATTATCTAAATGATTGAGCAAGTATTTGGTTCCTTTACAAAATGCTGTGTTTTGAAGGCTTTGATAAAAATTGTCCAAGTTACACTTGGAAACTTTGGAGGATTTTTTTTTTTCGTCTGCGTCTCCAGTTTTCATTTAGACTGGAAGTATAAACTATCAGGGAACAAAACCCTCTCTCTACCTCTTACGTGTACATTTTGTGTATGTGACTACATTGTGAATAAATACCTCACAAACATTGGATAGTATAGATCGAGGTCTAACAGTTCGTTGCTGTCAGAATTTGATTTACACTGTCTGCACTGTCCTTTCGAACCGAAAACGTAAATGCAGGATTTCGACCAAGTCCCACTAAATACCTTCACTTTGATTTAATTGATCATGAGATTGTTACTATTTTTGGAATGTTGCAGTTTTTGCCCACCTTTCGCCATTTTCTTTTCTTTAACAAGAGACTGATTCGAGCTTGGACTTATTTAACCCTTTCCCAAACAAGCCCTGGTTTTCACGTGTCTGCAGTACAAGTCTTTTGAAAACACTGTGGGAAAAGGAGAAATTGCTCGTAACGAGCAATTTCTCCTTTTCCGGCAGTGTTTTCTACCCTTTTTGAGAACTTTCTGCCATTTTCAACAAATTTTAAATTGTCGTCTGCAAACTCTTTCAGTTTGGACCAGTCCAAAATTTGTCGTTTGGAAAAGGGTTAAACAGGGTATTTTACTTACTACTTATTTGCTTTTGATCAAAAAGTAGTTCTACCGAAATGTTTATGTGGTTTTGCAATATTTAAAAAACTGGTTGACAAGAAAACTAGAAATTGTTCGCTATTTACGTCAAAATTTTCTTTCACATTTTAACGACGTTCTCTTTTTAAGAGAAAAGCATAGTTTCCTTCGTATTTGCGCGATCCCAGTATATAGAAAAGATAATCCTGCTGGCCTGTTAGAAAATGTGCCATTAACGTTTATTGTGCAGCTCTGTAAGACCATGTGCGATTTTATATTACTCCTCTTTACTGTACTTCCCTACTACATGAAACAGTTTAAATAACAAATACTATATGTGAAAATGTACGAATGAGAGTTCTATTGCTTGAAGGATATTTGATGGTTTCTGTGCAGAATATTAGATCCCGAAATTTTTGGATCGAATAAGGGATATTATCATCGAACAACACCAGCAATAAAAGAAAACTGCAAACAATGTTTTGATGATATTTTCCGTAATGATGATGATGATGACGATGGCGACTCACTGACCCTTTTGCGGACTATGTAGATCAAGATCAGACTGCACAAAACATGCAGTCTGATCTTTGATCTATACTGTCCGATACGGTATTTTCTTTCCGGTGAAATTAATTTTGAAACTGCAATATTCTGGTTTTCACTGTTGAGTGGAAGTTTTCGTTTCATTTATTTAGCAGTTTAACTCTTTACCAAACGACAAAATTTTAGACTTGTCCAAATTGAAAGCAATTGCAGACGACAAATTAAATGTGACTCAAAAATTGAAATTTGTTTTGGGAAAGGTAGAAAACATTGTGAAAAAAGGAGAAAATGCTGGTTACCAGCATTTTCTCCTTTTCCCACAATGTTTTCAAAAGGCTTCTTTCTCAGGGTCGTTAAAAGTCGGGATTGTGTGGTAAAGGGTTAAAAGTTAAGAAATACCAGTAGAAGCAAGGCCTTTGATATATGCTGTTATTTGTATATAAGTGCCTTTGTTGTGAAAGCTATTATCTTTACTCAAAAGACCTTGAAGCACGCTATGTGGAAATGATTTTGCCGTAAAACATAACCAGCTGTGTTCGAGTTTCAGTATCCAGTTTCTTTAACCCTTTACCAGACAATCCCATGTTTAACGAACATGACCAAAAAAAGGTATTTGAAAACAATTTGTGAAAGAGAGAAAATGCAGGTAACCGGCATTTTCTCCCTTTCCTGCAATGTTTTTCAACTCTTTCAGGACAAATTCCGTCATTTGAGTCACATTTCATTTGTCGTCTGCAACTGTTTTCAGTTTATTCAAGTCTAAAATTTTGTGGTCTGATAAAGATTTAAGAACAGTTTTTGATCCTCGTAAACTATGCATCTTTTTTAGATTCTTGTATAAGAGATACACAGTTTGCTTTTATGACTTTAGCTGCTGAGGCCCGGAAGTGCAGTTGGTAGCGTACAGGAGTTGAGAACAGGAAGTCGCTGGTTCGATTTCCGGCCTGGCCGATTTCTTTCCGAGGATTGATGATAGTCACTGCGACAAGATCCACTCATCTCTTACCGCTGATTATTGTTTCGTCGACGGTTATGTGGGAAAGCAGCCATTGGCTTGGGAAGAATATTGTGCGACTCGTAACAGAAATTTCAGGAAAGCATAGATAGGTGCATTTGCCGCCGTAATATAACTGAAATGATGTTGAAAACGGCGTCATACCATACAATCAATCATTTCGTGAATTTGCCATTCAAAGGCCAACTAGGAGAAAGATTTTATGTCGGTATAAAAGGGATACATAATTGAGGTCATGAGGCTTTTATGGTTAGGTATGTCAGAAAATATCGGATAGTCCAGGTACAAGATTGAAGCTTCCTCGATCTATGCAGTCAGATCTTGATTATACACTGTCTGCAAAAAATCCACATTTGACATTGACCTCGACAGGGCCCAGTGTATGCATAATTCAGAAGGTAGATTTTCAAAACATATTCCAAAAGAAGCCATTGCTTGTGAAGTTGTGACATGCTACTGTTCCTATTACCCATATTGTTGTCAAGACAGTATATCAGAGCTCCAGATAAGAGGGAGTGATGGTGTTCTAAATCTGTTATTTCTCCTCCAAATCCTTTGTTGTGGGTACTCATAAGAATCGTCTCGATGAGACGATTCTAATGAGTACCCATAACATAGGGTTTAGTGGAGAATAATTAATATTTTCTATTTTGAAATCAAAATCACTCCCTGTATCTGGAGCTCCGGTATATCATTCAAATGAGCCATACTTTGGCAAAAGGAGGCTTAATGCATCTCTGTGATGCGTTATACCATGCAAGTCATCACATAATAATGGATCCGTAAAATCTATTTTGTCTAACAACTGACTAGGTCATGAAGACTGGTTCTTTGACAAGCAGAAAATTGATCAATAGCAAAAAGTTTCGGTTCAGGTCAGCCTGCGCGGACAGCGCAGGCTGACCTGCGTCAATACTATTTTCAATGCATTAAGCCCCCTTTTCACAGAGCATGGCTCAAATAAGAATTTTCCTTCTAGAGTTTTTCAAAGGGAAAGCTCTGTCTACAGAGCGTATATAGGTTAAGGTGTACAAATTATGTGACGTTGGATCAATGACCGATGTCTAGGAAAACTCAGCTTTAACCTCGAAATATTTACCTAACTTGGAAATGTCTAGATCGTTTTCACCTCGTTATCTGACAGACTTTTTATCCTTTTACCAAATGGTTATGTGTTTGGAGAAATAAAGCTTTTGGAAACAACACAGGACAGGGCAGAAATGCTTTCGATTAGATTTTTTTTTTCCACAATATTTCCTACCTTTTCAAAGACAAAACCATTGCTTTGAACAAAATATACTGTACAGTCTGCAGGCGGTTTCAATATATGGATGAATCTGAAATTTTGTGGTGTTGTAAATAGTGTACGATCAATAAACTGAATATTTCCAGTCATTTGAAAAAGTACGGCTTCATAGTCATATTTAGAAGACCTGTCAGTTTTCTCGCAAAATAACTGACTGTGCAGATTTGAATTCAGACACTTGCCTTAACTCTTTACCAAACGACAAAATTTTGGACTGGACGAAATTGAAAGCATTTGCAGACAACAACTTAAATGCTGCTAAACTGATGATTACTGCCTGTGATAGGGTAGAAAACATTGTGGGAAAAGGAGAAAATGCTGGTTACCAGCATTTTCTCCCTTTCCCACAATGTTTTCTAAAGGCCTCCTTCTTAGAGTCGTTAAAAGTCGGGATTGTGTGGTAAAGTGTTAAAAAGTATTAAAAAGTAAGTTTTGCCCCCCTCCCCTATCCCCACCCAAATCGGTGGCTGATTCAGAAAGGTTTTCAATTTTTTATGACTGAATCATGTTCTGTGGAAAGGAGGCTTGATGCATCTGCGAAAAGTATCGGCCCTGGTCAGCCTGCGCCGACTGCGCATGCTGACATGGGCCGAACCTTATCGCTACATGTCAATTTTCCGTAAAAAAAAACCCTGTAGGGTAAAGCGGGGCAAAACGCCCAGGTGGGGTAAAACGCCGACCCACTTTAAAATAACAGACACACGTTTTAGATAGTGACACTTTCTTTCATATATAATTCCACAGTCCACATTTTCAGAAACACAGAGAATTACAGATCTTGCAGCTAACAGTGATTTTCTACGCTAAAGAACTTGTTTTTTTGACATTTTTATGTAAATTTGCATTTTTAAATACCATTGTACAGCTCATTTTCTACTGGAACCCCTGTGCTCTACTACTGAGTGCTTGTAATGTTAAGTCATGACTATGTTTAGAGAGATACAAACTATCATTGCTTAAACATGCACCTAAACTATTTATAGTTCAAAACATCGATATCGCTGTGGGGCAAAAGGCCCATGTCACCTCGGGGGCAAAACGCCTACGGTGGGCGTTTTGCCCCATTCACTGGGCGTTTTGCCCCAAGCTTTCTTTTCTCGTCTGTTATGATTTACCCTGTATAAGCCTTACTTGTAAAGGACTTATTGAACAATTTTATGATAATCCGCAGAAATGTTCGTTTGTCAACATCTCCGAATGCATTTCTGGACACAGATCTTAATGAGTATTCAAAGAAAGATTATGAATACTTTCAATGGAACATGTAAGTCTCGTACTTTAATTCCAGCGATAATCTCATAGCTAAATTACAGTCTCTCCAGGAAGGCAACTCTATTTCTCTAGCACGTTGCTCACGGTGCCTTGCACGGCCACAGTATGCGACATAAGATTTTACAGGAATTGACATAAAGCGGCTTATGTATGCCTCGCCAAAACAATAAAAACATTCAACAGCTTTTTAACAGAAATAAGCAAACGTCGGGGTAGGACTGGATTCAGGTATTCATGCTGCATCAGAGCCTGAATCTGTGATACCCCAAAGAAACCGGCATGGCCAGCGCCCTGGCTTCAATAAGCATCAGGTAAAGGAATCTTTTGGACTGTATGATTGTCCAGTGAGCAAGTAATTTTATCCTATCAGAACGACGTTGTCTGAGAGGACAAAGAATGGTTTCACAGCAAGATATGGGACCAGCGGACTCTGAAATCAACCGAAAAGTACGCCAAAGTCTTTCAAAGGATCCAGATTGCGAATATATCCATTTAGGGAACAGTCCAGTCAAGAGTTTTGCGCTCCCTCTACTCAGCCATTACAGTGCACCGGAAAATCGTGGACCACATCTATCAATCGGTCATTTCCAATTCAAAAATAGAATCATTAAATCTTCGACTAAGACATTCCGTCGAGGAGATTACAGGTTTCAGTGCTTGCTACACCAAATATGACCAGAATAAAGATCGCAACTGTCCACTGAACATCCTGCCATCCATGTAATGTCTCAACAGCCAAGCGGCTAGTTCAAAGTACAAAACGGACTTGGTCTCACCCATTTGAAACGAATTCCCGTTGTCGGGGATGATAGCACGTCTACTTACAATCATGTGAGAGAAATAATGACTAGGACCGACAAATTGAATTCTTGAATACGGAGATGAGCTACTGGCAACAACGGGACAACAGTGAGGATGCAGAATGACCGTGCCTAATATGCGCAGAGCCCTATCTATATAGTCGTACTTTTCCCAGAGATACCTGGATTAAATGTCAAGCGTGTCGCAACTGGGTCAACGAGAAATGCACGCCGGTTTAAGACCTAGTTATTTACGCTAATTGTGATGGACGGTTCTTGTTAAGTGATAGCTCATACTTTTCCATTCTGTAAAAATTGTGACTCTTTAAGACATCTATTTTCATGTCCCGTGATCGAAAATCGGGGGCAGATCTTTTTTTTTGTCTGTTGATCAGTCTGTCTCTTTCTTTGTCTACATAACTTCGTTTTCTTTAAATAACTTCCATGTTTCAAGACAGATTCTATTCGAAGTTTATCAGCCTATTTATACCAATGATATGTTAAATTCGGTCACGATCAAAATGCAATTATGTTTAGAAAAGAAACTGGACTTTAGAATTGAAAATGTAACTCTGGTTTCCGTCTAGAGTAACTTCAAATTTTAGAGTCGGAATCGTGTCTCTATATATAGAGATGAAGGTTCCTTAGATTACCCGTTAAGTCTGGATTTTTTCAAAACGTGAAAACTGGAATATTTCTTGTCTTTGTTAAACTTAAATGGTTTTGTCAAACTTATCCCCAATTGTGTATACATGTGTCTTTATGTCAATGACATGCAGTTTCTATCTAGTTAAGTTTATTGTCAGAACAAATCAAACTTGATCATGTCTTAGTATTGATAAGGCTGGCAAAGACATACTGGTCAAATCCATTTTTTGGGGGGGAAGAACCACAGGACTTTGACATTGAGAAAATTAAACAGATAATCTAATTTTCATGAAACAACTTAAACTTGAAATTTAGAGTCAGATTTAGTCCAACTCCAGTTAACGGCGTTATGTCAACGAGATGTCAGATGAGTTAGATTAGAAGGGAAGTCTGATTGTGGTAAAGAAGAGTTCAGACACCTGAAGTCGTATTAAGTGGGATTTTTTTTTTTGTTAAACTGTTTCATTATCTATTAGCCGAATTTTAACTCAGTTTCACACATAGCCTTATTTATATTCCAATTAACTAATGTGATTGAAGTCGAATTTACCGGAAAGGATCTTGGAATTATAAAAATGAGAAGGTCTTGTTTTCATTAAAGTTGATAACTATTTAGAAACTGATGTTTTATGGCTTTTTATCATTGAGAGACTTCATAAGTTGAAGCGACGATCAAATTCTATTGATTTTTGGGACTTAGATATAAAGAAAATTTGGAATTTCTTGGTTTTTGTCAAAGTACTACAGCCTTAATAAGAAAATTAAAATCAGCTTTGTTATAGGCTTTAAATGAAGCTAGAACTGTTGCAAGGCGGATAAATACACCCCACCGCTCCCTTTTCACTAATGCAGCACAATCAGAGAACGGAAATGATTTTCAAAACAAATTTTACCTGTGACCTTGACCTTTGACTCATGTGACCCAAAAACAATAGGGCACCTCCTTGGATCATGAGCAACACTTGTATAAAGTTTCAGGGTCCTAGGTCAAAGGGCTTTTGAGTTAGAACGCGGAAACGAAAAAGTCTACAGACGAATGGATTAACAGACAGACAGACATGGTGAAACCAGTAAACCCTTTCTACTTCACAGGTGGGGTATAATGATGGGAGAAAATATCTAATTTCTTAGGGCAATCATGTTTTGCCACACATTAATGATTGGCTACCGTTTGTGTGTATAGCATTTCTCAAACAAATCATTTTTATTACAAAGTCTAGTCTTGATGGATTTTCAGTAAAGTTGAAATTGACTATAATTTACGTTTTGGTTGTAAATTAGCAATGCGACAATTTGTCTGGGGGACAAATAGGTAACGCTGGGGCAAAACGCCTACGGGGGCTTTTTGCCCCATCAACAAAGGCGTTTTGCCCCGTAGGTGGGGCAAAACGCCCAATTGGTAAGGAAACAAAAAATTCATTTTTATTCTTATGTCTTGTAATATTTCGTCATTTTACATTTGTGTTATGAAAGAGCAATACCAGTCCTACAAGAAAATTATATATCCTTCAATGTCATTCAACTTGTGAACTTAATATAAGCAAAACTCCTTAAGGTAGGCGTTTTGCCCCACCTTACATTATGTCAAAGGACCAGTCTACCGCTTAATTCGGTCGGTTGTTAACAAAGTGGCTATTATGGATCCATAATTATGTGATGGCTTAATTGTTATAATGCATCACGGTGATGCCTTAAGTCCCCTTTTGCCAGAGTGTGGCTCATATATATCTTCAGTATCTCTGAGTAACCTTCGAAAATCTAGAACCTAAATAGCTGGTGATGCTGATGCTTTAGGTTTTAAGCAATGAGTTTCGAAATCCGGGGCCAATAAATAAGTACTCATACAATTTGGTCTCTCAGTGTCGTTGTGACCTTTGGTCGTGAAATTGGATTCCTCCAATAATGTTCCCTTAACCAAAAATATAGTACGAGTATAAAATCGTGTAAAAGAATCATATGCTAGTACCCGCAACATGGGTTTAAGTGAAAAACTGATTACAGATCTGCATTTTCGTTTATGAAGCAAACTGTCGCCAGAATATAACTAAAATGCGAGTTGGAAAACGTAAGCGTATCTCTCATAAAAAGGTGAATCATTGTTCAGAAAAAAAGGACATTACAGTTCGTAAATAACGAGTGTTCTTCAGTCCAATTAGAATGTGCCGGATCCCTGTTATCGTAAACTGTGAACAAATTCGTATCGACACGAAAACCTCGGCAATTAACACTTAAGCTGCTGAATAAATGAAACGCAAATTTCTATTCAATACTAAAAGCCCAAACATTGCGGTTTCAAAGTTGATTTCACCGGAAATAAAATACCGTATCGGACATTGTAGATCAAAGATCAGACTGCACGTTCTGTGCAGTCTGATCTTAATCTACACTGTCCGCAAAAGGTCAGTGGGTCGCGATCAGCAGCTTAAGGGTTAAAGTCTACAAGAACGTGACAAATCACTCGTAGTCCTACTTACGTGTTTTGTAGACTTTAGAAGGACAAAAAAAAATTAGAGAGGGACTTTGCTCATGTTAGGTGGCTTGTTATATAATGACTTGGCGCCGACAACAAGCAATTCTGAGATTTCAGCTGTTTTCCAGAATCCTTGGAGCTGACTATTCAGTTTGGAAGGTTTTCCAGAATCCTTGGAGTTGACTATCAAGTTTGGAAAAAAACTTCAAAACACTGAAATTTGAAAGGTTTTTGCAGGGCGGAATACGTTATGTACAGAACACTGTAGATCCAAGATCTGACTGTACGTCTGGTGCAGTCTGATCTTTGTCTTCACTGTCCACAAAAGCACTATACCTTGTGTTTGGCGCTTTTAACGCTATTTTTTGTTTCAATCTGCATTGTCCTCTATTATTCATAAGGTGTATGAACACTTCCTAGACTTACTTATCGACCTGTTTTCATGTCTACAACTGTATACATGTACTCTTTGAACGTCATCAATTAATGGAGGATTTGACTTGCAATCAGTTAGTTTTATTTTTTGATTTATAACACTACCACCCAATAACTACTTTTATTTCATGGCATGATTCAGGAATATGCAGTATTAGAATTATGTAGTATAGCTGGTTGGTTGGATTCCAATCTGCCTTTAGAATGTTCCATTTGTTTGTATGCCCATCATGCTTACGAGTCAGTCATGCGCAGTCGTGACCATACAGATGTTTGACCGTTCGGCACACCTTTTGTGAACGATGTAATTATCAAATGTGGCTTAAGTCAGGATCAGCTCTTGATAGATTTGAAAACATTGTGGGAAAAGAAGAAAATGCTGGTTACCAGCATTTTCTTCTTTTTCCACAATGTTTTCTAGAGCCTCTTTCCAAAGTGTCGATAAACACAGGATTGTTTTTGGTAAAGGATTAAATACTGCTGAAAGCAGCATGAAACACCTACCAGATTTTAATCCGGAAGGGCTTTAATGATCTTTTCGTGACGGGACATAATTTTGAAAGGCATTCGTGACTGAGATCAATATTTAAATACCATATGTAATTGCAGGAAGCCCCGAGTTTTATAAACCTTGAATGTCAAACATACTAATGAATAATAATTATATTGGCAATATTATACAACTCTACAACTCTCTACGGTCTTAAAAAATTTGCAGCAGATGACGCTTAAAACTTTCTTGTTAAATTATTATCATCAATAATAAGTTTTAAGTCATACCTCGTATGAGCCATGCCACTGGCAAAAGGGGGTCTAATGCATTCCCATAATACATTATACCAGGCAAGTCATTAGATGATATTTGATCTTTAAAATCCATTTTCTCTTACAACCAACTGAGATGAGGTAGAATGGTCCTTGGACATGCAGAAAATTTACCAAAAGCAAAAAACTTTCAATTTTATGGATCCATAATTATGTGATGACTTGCTTGGTACAATGCATCACGGAGATGCATTAAACCCCCTTTTGCCAGAGTACGGCACACACACACACACACACACACACACACACACACATATATATATATATATATATACACACACACACACACACACACACACACACACACACACATATATATATATATATATATATATATATATATATATATATATATATATATATATATATATATATATATATATATATATACACACACACACACACACACACACACACACACACACGGTACTACAGCATAAATTTCTCGTTACGAGAAAAGTCTTCCTTTTTCAGGTGTTTTCTATATCCCAAATAGATCATTGCGACTTTTTCCCCGAAGAATAATATCCCAAATAGATTATTGCGACTTTTTCCCAGCAGAATAATAAAATGATTACTCTGCAAATAAAGAAAATTTTGGCCATGGTTAAAGCTGACAGTGTAGATCCAAGATCAGACGTCATGTTCTGTGCAATCTGATCTCCATCCCCACCATCTCCCAGCTGCAGCGTTGAAAGAGGTATTACATATGTATGCATTTGGTTCTGTCTGGGTAAGGAAGACTCGGAAAAAAAAAAACTAGCAAGAAGGCTTGGGACTTTAATTCATATCAGTTCCACACTGACAATATACATTGCTTTGATACTTGATCATTGTCGAGTTTACTGTTAACAAGTTTGCCAGAAGAAAACTCCCCCGAGAAATTCACCAAAACTTCTCGGTGACAGATAAGTTTTAATCTTCAATAAAAGTTTCATTGATTTTCCCCTACGTGAATCGAAGAAATGTGGCACTTTCTTTGACGTTTTTTTTTTTCGCTGAACCCTAATTCATTTGCTATTTTGTGGATAGCAATGCACATGATCAGACTGCAGAGAACTTGCATCTTAATCTTTTATTAACTGTAAGCAACATTAAGCGAGAAGTTTTGACATATAAAGCTTTAAAAACGCACTGATGAGTGCGTGTGTATGTGTGTGTGTGTGGGGGGGGGGGGGGGAGTTACTGACTGAAAATGTCTCTTTCACTTTTCCACTGTTCATGTGTTAAAATTAAGTAAAACTGTCATGTACGTGTAGCCTGTTGTAGCAAGCACCAAAGAGCCACTCAAAAAGTGCTTGCACAAGACAGGTGCTTGCCTAGTACATGTACATAAACATTTTAACACACTCATATCCTTAGAATCGCAGTATAAGCTTGTTAAATACATTTTTCTCGCTTAAGAGGGGTGGCAATTACTAAAGTAACAATGGCTGACAAAAGTATACAAAGCGGGTGTTAGAATGCATTTAAATTTAAATAATACCATTTAAAAGAACTGAAATTATTGTGAAGATGACAATCTGTTATTGCACAGTCGGTCCAAATGCTAGAAGCTAGCAGAGAAATAAATTTCAAAACTAGTTTGCCAGGTCACTCTATATTTTGTTTACTTTTTTTGCCTGATTTTAAAATTCATTTTTCTGCCAGCGACTAATTCTAAGCACTTGGACCGACCATACAATAACAGATTTTCATCTTTACAATATTTCTATACTTTTAAATGGTATGATTTAAATTTGATTGCATTTTAACATCTGCATTGTTTTCGGCCGCAATTGAGCCTTTAAATCAAGCACAAAATGGCCAGTCAAAAGGTGCTTGCATAAGACAGGTGCTTGCCTTGTACATATACGTGAACATTTTGCCACATTTACCTCCTTAAGATTGCAGTATAAGTCTGTCAAATACAGGTTTCTTGCTTAAATGGGTTGCAATTACTCAAAGTAAGTTTTACTGTACTTGGTATTTGATTTTTCTGGTGTTTCTCAATAAAACAAAGTTGTTATCTATACAACATGTCTAATCGCCATTTTATTGGCGATAGTTGTAACAAACACCAATTTCCGGAAGCCTCACCTATCACGGATATAAATAACAAAACAAGAAATCGGTTTTTTGTGTCTACTGCTTTAGTTCCTATAATTAACCCTTTAGTAAGCATAGCGTTTTTTTTTTATTTTTTTTGCGGACTGTGTAGATCAAGATCAGACTGCACAGAACGTGCAGTCTGATCTTGGACCTTCGCTGTGCGATGATTTATTAAAATGGTCTGGTTGAGAAAGCTTTGAAATTACAGTATATTGTTCTTTTTTCCCATATTGTCTAGGAATGTTAAAGAATGCTGTTTTGCCCTTTTACGCCTTTCAAGTTGACAGTTTGGTAAATGTAGTGGGAAAAAGAGAGAATCCCTGCTTAAACTTTTTTTTTTCTTTTCTCAAAGTGTTTTCAATACCATTAAGAAAGATATTTTCATTTCTTGGAAATATTCGTCGTTTCTGTCGCTTTTGATTATTTTTGGCGAATGTGCGAATAGCCAGTATAAAGAAAGGGTTAAATAACATCGATATCCACTGAGTTAGTGACATGTTTACGACAATAAAGGACTTTTAGAGACGTAGAAAATAGCCACTTGTTAGATTATTACTTTTTTCGGTTAGAGAAACGAAACTGGGAGAATATGTAGTACAAAAGAAAAGAAAAACATTTTATGTTTTCTACTGAAGGCTGCAATATAGACTGCCCTCTTCAGGGTCCCGATTCACTAACCATTCTTCAAGAACCTTCTTAGTCTTATTCTCCAGAATTTTCTAAATGTGAAAGTAACGCAATTTCTGATTTAGTAAACTAAATGGTTTAGCCAATCAGAAGTTGTGTTACTTTTACATTTAGAAAATCGTGGAGAATAAGACGAAGGATGTTCTTAAAGATGGTTAGTGAATACGGACCCTGGAGTTATTTAAGGATAAATTTGTACCTGAGGTAAACCTATGTCTAAAATGACTGAAATAAACCCCTATCTATGATAAACCACTATCTAGGTTATTTTTTCATTAAGTAGGCTATTAGTTAATACTATATAAGAAAATATAGGTCTACCCATGCGTGTGGAAATTTCCTCGATGAGACCTACTCACTTCTTGGCTGGGGAGCAAAGTTCTTTACCAGACAATCGCTGGGGAAAAAGCCAAGTTTGAAAAATAACTACCATTAAAGCCATATTCTGTCCTCTGTAATAGCTTTCAATTTGTACAAGTAAACATTTTGCCGTTTGATAAGGAGTTTAACCATGCTGTCATTCGTAAACGCCAAAAAAACAATTATTCTACGATTTCGAATATTCACATGGAGAGGGCTTCGTTTCCAATAACACTGTAATCATATCTGCACAAGCTAATTAATTCGTCTTGACGGGCAGAACCAACTCTCTTGATGAACTGCATTAGGAATGCCAATTTTACACGAGGCAGTAATTTCATTGCCTTTACTGAGATTCATGAATCACGGATCCTCTAATAATATTGAGCCAAAACGCGGAATAAGAATCCTCACACCGTGTAATCAGTCAATGGGCTCTTGACGGACTACTTGTCCCTGCGGAGTAATACCTCGTTAACAAAATGTTTCGATTGATGAGAGCATCGGTTCTTCTCAGATGTTCGCTCCTTTTGACGAATCTTTGTTTTCTTTCATCATAGTTTACTTTTTCTTAATCTAAGGATGGAGGATGTATTTGATAATTAGACGCAATTTCAAGCCTGCATAGTCTTGTTCTTCTAAAAAATAAGTATGCAAAACAAGTCACGAAATAGTGCAAGGCATTTAATCCTTGTCACATATTCTGTGACCGTATTTTTCCACAATAGTTACAAGATAGAAAAGAGGCAAAAAATAGAACATGAAAGTGTATCTTGTAAAATTACTTATCCTTTAGTGTTTCTATGGTTACTTTACGTATCTGATTAATTTTTGTAAATAGAACTGTTGTTCTGGAAAAATAATGACATGTTATATGAATCGTCAACTTTTTTATTCAACACTATCTTTCAGAAGTTTGTAAAAAAGACGGTTAATATAATCAAGTAAACTTAGATAAATTCGCCTTTTTTTAGGTATAGAAACAGACTTCAACAGGAATTGAAGATAAAAATGGTCATAACTTAGTACAAATCTACAGTCTAATTTTGGAACTATACCATCCTCTACTTCGTAGTAATGGATGGTATAGTTCCAAAATTGACGGTACGTTTTTTGCAGTCTGATCTGTCCTCAAAATCTGATTAAGTCGCCATTGGTGGTTTAGGAATAAATTAACTCAAACACTGTCATGGAGAACTTAAGCCCGATGGTTAATTAGTGTGACTCATGGTGTTTTAGCGGATAATGTAGAGCAAGATCAGACTGTACATCTGGCGAAATGTTTCCAGGAGAAGACATATGAAATCTCAACAACACCTTGAAATGTTCATTTATTACTCACTTTCAGGATTAAAACGGACCCTTGTAGTCACCAGCGAAAATAAAAAAATCGCACACCGATGGCCTTACAGGTCAGAAAATCACACAAAAACAGCAGAGGTCAAAGAGAAGGACCCGTATTCACCAACCATTCTTATAAATATTCTTAGTCTTATTCTAGATATAGAAAGTGACACAATTACTGACTAGCTTACCCATTTGGTTTAGCCAATCGGAAATATTGTGTTACTCTCAAACTTACAAAAAAATCTTGAGAATAAGATTAAGAATGTTCTCAAGAATGGCTGGTGAATATAGACTCAGAGGACAGGTTCAGTGTACTACAACCTTGGTCGAAAAACTGGTTCAAAATCATTTTAAGTGATCCCTGCGGTTGTGGTTGTATCAGTTAAGGAAGTTTTTGTTTTTCTTGAAATCCCATTAGATCATGTAAACAACTTTTTTTGCCTGTAACAGCAGACCAACTTAAAAAATCTTTACGGTAAGAGGAGAAACCGCTCGTAACAGAGTGTATAAAACATTGATGATATAAACGAGCAATGCTCTGACAAAAGTGGGTTTAATTATACCATGCAAGTCATCATATGATTGTAATTCATAAAATCCTGTTTGTTTAAGAATCAGGAGGTGGACAGGTCCTTTGACATGCAGACAATTGACCTATAGCAAAAAAGTATCGACCCAGATCAGCCTGTGCGGACTGCGAAACCCCCCTTTTCGCAGAGCATGACCATTATAATTCTGCTAGTACTAATACGAGGTAAGTTTCAAAGTCGCCAGCAGCCAAGTCTGAAGTGTTTACCTTAAGTCGCTAAGAATAATTTTATCCTCTTTTTCTTCGTATATCACAAAAGCACTCAGCTCTTGGCTTTGTAGGAAAACGTCTAGACCTTAACAGGAAGCCATGATTAGTTTGTCCAGTAGTGAATTTCATCGCTTTAAACAATGTTTCAGCCATATTACAGCGACAGCTCACTTCGTTACGTCATCCTTGATGCCTTTGCCATAGACACACCCATGTGACTGGTATCGTCAGAGGGAAGCATTATTTTCTGCTAGATGGCATTTTTCAAATACAGACTTATCTGTTTTGAGCAATCTGGGTACGGAACTTGGCTACTTTTCAAGACGGCAATCGATGCATCGAATTTCAGAATAAAATAAACGTTTACTCAATAAAAAGCTACCTAATACGATTCATCTAGCCATGTTTAGCTGGCATATAACCTGTGCACCAGTCATTTAGAAACATAACCACTATAAGCTTGGGCAATATCTCTGGTACAGGCCCAGCATGGTGGGATCATTATTTTTGTTGTCAATATCTGCTACACAAATCCCGGTTTTCCCCATGTCTATATTTAGAAACTGTATCCAAAGATTTGCAGTAAAAAACGGTATTTTTCAATACATTTTTCCTGATCAAAATTGATATGCTTTTAAGAAATTTGAAGCGATGAATAGGCTTCAGTTTTTCACAGTATTATTATTGCTACTTTTTAGCGACAGAGTTTTTAGTTTACGCACCGCGTATTAACACTTATCTTGTACAGAATAAGTAATGCGTTATAGCCTACAGGTCAATCTTCGAGAATATGACATGCGCAGACAAACGCAGAGGAAAGTAAACCAAGAACAAGGGTAATTTATCTAGGATGGGTTCTTTGACGACAATGGTCTTTGAAGATAAATAAAACTTTGTCTAGGTCTGTTATCCGCTTCTCTCGATAAGGCAAACTAATTTCTTTGTTCCTTTTTACCCTTTACCAAGCAGTCTTTCGTTTTGACGATACTGGTGAAGGAGACTTTTGTAAACATTTCGAGAAAAAGAGACAATCCTGATTACCAGCATTTTCTCTTTCTCCCACATTATTTTCGTTTTCTGCCCTTTCAAAGACAAGTCTCATCATTTAAGTCACGTTTAAGTTGTCGTCTGCAACACCTTTCAAATTGGATTGGTCTAAATTATTGAAGCCTGAAAAAGAGAGAACTCTTTCGCTGCCAACGAGAGAAATTCGACTGCC
This sequence comes from Tridacna gigas, assembly GCA_945859785.2. Taxonomy (NCBI): domain Eukaryota; kingdom Metazoa; phylum Mollusca; class Bivalvia; order Cardiida; family Cardiidae; genus Tridacna; species Tridacna gigas. The sequence continues at coordinate 39,362,868 of OX244030.2, read as the reverse complement.
GAGTTAAAATACTAGATTTGCACTGCAACTGAAATCGTATTTAGTCATAGTTCAGCATCAAGTAGGGAATGGTATAGATCAAAGATCAGACTGCATGTTCTATGCAGTCTGATCTTGGATCTACATCGTCCACAAAAGCTACCTAACTCGCCTTTGGCCGTGAAAGTATTAATGCTCTTGTCTTCAATGAGGATGTAATACGTTTGAAGTATGTAATGACGTTGTAAATTCTTCGGATAAATAAAGGGCTTTAACTCTTATCTTACCAAATGAGACCATTGATGCATGTTGCTGATAGCGTAGATCAAGATCAGCCTGCACATTCGTGCAGCCTGATCCTGTTCTACAATCTCTGCTCCTGTAGTAGTGATGCAAGTCAAAGAAGTGCCTTTACATGACAGTAAACTAAACGAAAGTTATTTTCATGAAAGTGAAGACGATACAATCTACAGGTTAAGTGTTAAGATCTATTTGTGGTAATGATGGATAAATGATGGTTAAATGATTGTCATCTGAGAGTCTCTCTTGCTAACCTATTTATCTGAATTTGAGATGCGGTAAAACTTCGATTCTCGATTGTTAGAGACACAAAGAAACTTGGTCGACTTTCCATGAATTTGAAAAGTATCTGAATGTTTTTTCAACCCTTTACCACAAAATCCCGCTTTTCAACGAGCCTGATGAAGAAACTTTTGGAAAACATTGAGGGAAAAGGAGAAAATGCTGGTAACCAGCATTTTCTCCTTTTCCCACAATGTTTTCTAACCTTTGAATAAAAAAAATTCTAATAAAGGCAACATTTGATTTGTCGTGTGCAAATGCAAAATTTTGTCGTTTGGTAAAGGGTTAAGAATCTAAAACATAAGCTCATTCATTCATTAAGTCAATAAATCTGACTACAAATTTGATATTTTTTTGTATGTTTAGAAATAAAAGTAGCAGCGTTTCGAATTGCTCACTATGTGCAGTTAGAACTACTACCTCACTGTTTTTCTCAAGGTATATTGCATCCATTGCTGCGCAGCAAAGCATACATCCGAACTTACGTTCAAGTATCCGAATAATTGATATTTCAAATGACAAGCTTCGGTATTTCCTGGTTTATGATTTACTTACATGAATTTAGAGAGTGTGGCCTTTAATTTAATTTAACCCTTTACCTCACAATACCTCCCTTTTAACGACCCTGGGAAAGAAGCCATTTGAAAACATTATGGGAAAAGGAGAAAATGCTGGTAACCAGCGTTTTCTCCTTTTGCCACAATGTTTTCTACCCTATCAAAGAAAAATTGCACCGTTTGAGCCATATCGAAATTGTCGTCTGCAAATGCTTTCAATTTGGACAAGATTAAAATTTTGTCGCCTGGTAAAGGGTTAAAAAGCTTGTTACAAATAGACTTACAGCCCATACTGAGGATTCTTAGTTTTCTTTGCTTATTACCTAAATTAGAACCACTGACAAACAAGAGATAACGAGAACACTGAATTTCGATGTCTATTGCTTCGTGCTTGAAATCTCTGCTTAAGTTCTAGTCATCGGAATAAGATAGAATTCTTTATCCTTTATCATATAAATACGTTTTCTAGGTCCTCCCAGATATTTTTTTTTTAACTCGAAAACACTTATGGTAAAGAAGTAGTTGTTTGTCATAAACATTTCTTTTATTTTCCTGTCTGAAGTTTGTTTTTGCCAGAATACCAGACCCCATAGATACAGGATCAGACAGTAAATTTCCATTCGGTCGGATCCTGACCTGCACTTTCTGAAAAAAAAAAAAACCTAAAGCTATCTTCGCTACGGAATTCTTCGGCATAGTTTTTTTTCTATATATCAGCAGTAGATCAGAACTAACACAATGAAAGTCCCATTAAAAAGATCTCGCAGGGCACCGAAGCACGGCATTCAGAAATAATTTAACCGTAAACTGAAACACAGCTAATGTGCAATTAATTGCAGCATCTTTTTTTTTCTGCGAGACAAAATTGCTTTTATATTGCTTTTGTATAGATGATAGATACGAATATGAAACCGAAAAATCGGTATTCGTTGTATTAACCCATTACCGAACAGTCTGGTGATAAAAAGTTTTGAAAACATTGTGGGAAAACTTGTGTATATTTTGATGGTTACCAGCCCCTGGTGTATGAGTTTCCCTTTTTAACAACTTGTCCAGGTTTAAAGTAAATATTTTCAGTAATAACAGAGATATTACAAATGTCAAAGTTTTTGCGCAACGACGACATCGTAGACGATGCAGATGACGACGACGACGCCAGGGCTACGAAAATAACTCGAATTTTTTTCTTATTTCGAAAACAGCTGAGCATTAAAATGTATGATTCAGAAGCTACAGAGATGAAATTTCCATTTTGATAAAACCCCATAACGTTTCTTTTTCACTTGACAGTCCCTGCAAATTGCCAAAGATATTGTTAACTTCGTTCTAACCCGTTTTGAACAGTAGAAACGTTCGACGGATCTCGAATTCGCTGGACACAATCTTTTACTTATAAGTAGATATGTTGATTGAATCACAACAAATAAGTCGCTAATATGCTTTAACCCTTTCCCAAACGACAAATTTTGGACTGGTCCAAATTGAAACAGTTTGCAGACGACAATTTTAAATTTGATGAAAATGGCAGAAAGGTCTCAAAAAGGGTAGAAAACGCTGTTGGAAAAGGAGAAATTGCTCGTTACGAGCAATTTCTCCTTTTCCCACAGTGTTTTCAAAAGACTTGTACTGCAGACACGTGAAAACCAGGGCTTGTATGGGAAAGGGTTAAATGTAGATATTCAAAGTTTGAACATTTTGAAACAGACTAGGAGATAAAACACTCCCAATACCTTGTAATCAGTTGACTGATTTTGAGTGGACTACTTTTCCCCGCGGAATAACTCCTCATTAAAGAATAATGAGATAGGCGAGACGCCGGCGTTATTTTGTCGTTTACTCTCTATCAATTTTCACAACCTGCAAAGTATAAAACTGCCATATGTTTCCCCTGTGATGATGTAATCTATGGTGAAGTCTTGCATGCGATGTAAATACGAATTAGAAGTTAAAATTTGTTTGACATGACAAATATCATCACATGTCATCGAACTAGGTACCATGCTTCAAGTGTTTTCCTTGCGGCCAAAGCCCGACCATCTATAGAAAATTGGAGACACTCCGAATATATCTGTTGACTCTATACCGAGCAATCAAGAATTTTGAAGCCCGTGAAGACTGAATTTTACGAAAACGTTGTTGGAAAAGGAGAAAAATGCCGGTAACCAGTATTTTTCGTTTTCCAGAAATGTATTCTACTTAAATGCATTTATTTGCACCACATTTAAAGATTTTTTTTTATTTGTATAGAGGCTCCAGAACAAATAAACGTGCGGATCCTATATTAACTCGTAACCACACAAGTCCAAGTTTTACCGACCCTGAGGATTACAGCTTTTGAAAATATTATGGAAAAAAGAGAAATTGCAGGTAACTAGTTTATAAAAAAATGAGCAGCTTTAATTCTATTTTTGAATCAAACAATCCCTTTTTAAACCTAAAGATGAAAGCTTTCGAAAATATCATGGGAAACGAAGCAATTGCTTGTTGCCAGCATTCTCTCCTCTTTCCAAACTGTTTCTTTTTTCTTTCTCTCTCTTTTTTTTAAATAACAAATCCTGTTATTTGAGCGACAGTTTCATTTGTGTTGTCAAGTTGGACAGGTCTATAATTTGTCGTCTGGTGAAGAGTTACGGGTCTGTGATTCCCGGAATATAAATTGTCTTGAAGAACAAACATGTCTTTGTGTAGCGTTTTCAGCCGTCGTTGCCCTGAAGGACAAACATCTTGCTGTTGAATGCTACCATTCAAAGACATCATACACCCGGTCCGCATTCATTTACCAAGAATTCTTAATTTCGTTCTAAGTGTAACATTCTTGATTTGGAAATTAACACAACCGTTTGGTTTCGCCAATCAGCAATCAGAAGTTATATACTTTCAAATTTGAAATCTGATTGGCTAAACCAAAAATTCCTTAGAATAAGACGAAGAATGTTTATGAGAATGGGACCCCAATAACGCCTGACTATTTGTAATGACAGACAGTAACCTAAACCCTTCTGCTGCTAAATGAGTTAAATAAACCTTTTACGGCGATATTAAAAACCCGAATAATGTTATTTCAAACTTACTGTTTTGGAGAGCAATATCTTCTTCTCGGACAGTGTAGATCAAAGATCAGACTGCACGTTCTGTGCAGTCTGATCTTGATCTACACTGTCCGCAAAAGGCCAGTGAGTTGCGCTTAGCAGCCTAAGGGTTAAATAGGGTTAGTTGATATTCACGATTCTACTCTTGGAAGAGAAATATTTTTATTTTGCAACCTTTTTCCTCATTGTCTTGTTTTGCGAAGGTAGTTGGGGGAAAGGTCCTCTTGGCCCAGTCGTTTTGTTTTACGAGTTGCAACTCAGCTGTCTCATGTTCGATGTAAGCTGGGGCCTATCATAATTGAACTGTCCCAGGATAATGTGTTTTTCGCCAAACCTTGACACTGGAAGAAGGCCCGGAAAAAATGCATGACTGTTCTTTCAATGCCATAGGAGTGACATGCTATAGAAAAAGGGGGTGTATACACAATCAAATCAAATTGCCAAGGCATCATTACAACAAACATGTAACTTAATATACAAATGAGACATACTCTGTGAAAAGGGGGCCTTATGCATCTGCAAAAAGTATCGACCCATTTCAGCCTGCGCAGTCCGAAACGTTTTTGCCTTTGGTAAAATTTTCTGAGTGTCAAAGGGCCATTCTACCTCAAGATTCATTCGGTTGTTAGAGAAATTGGAATTGAAAGATCCATAGTCATGTGATAACTTGCGTGGTATCAAAGATCACGGAGATGCATTAAACCCCCTTTTGCCAGAGCATGGCTCAATTGTGAAACTGCAATAGATATCAGCTTGACTCTTACGACGAGAATTTTGGAACTTGTCCAAATGTAAATCATTTGCAGACGACAAGGTCAGTGTCTCAAATGATGGGATTTGTATTTGAAAGGGTAGAGTACATTGTGGAAAAAAGAGAAATGCTGGTTTCACAGAGTGTTTTCAGAAGCCTTTTTCCTCGGGGTCGGAAAAACCGGATTGTTTGGAAAAGGGCTTAATGTTACTGTTAGTAGAAGAAAGCCGCATAAACGAAATCATACATTTTCGTTTGCAGTTTTTTGTGATTTCAATGCTGTTTTAAAATATCGGAAGGCCATAAGATCAAATCTCACATTCTATGCTGTCTGATCTAACTCAAATTCGCCCGCAAAAAAGCTGTAGTTTTGTGGTGTTCCAAAGGTCAAAGATGCATTTGAGCCATGCTCTGTGACAAGGGGGCTTAATGTATTTGCGAAAAGTATCGACCCAGGCCAGCCTGCGCAGTTCGCGCAGGCTGACCTGGGCCGAAACCTTTCGCTATTGGTCAATTTTCTGTATGTCAAAGGACCAGTCTACCTTATGGTACAGTCGGTTGTTAGACACAATGGATTTTATGGATCCCTAATTATGTGATGACTTGGTTGGTACCATGCATTACGGAGATGCATTAAGCCCCCTTTTCATAGAGCATGGCTCATTTTTTTTTCCCAACTAGGCTTCAAGCAACAAGAGATGTATTGGCGAAAAGAAAACTGTAACTGAAGACTAAATGATTATGACAAGAAGAAAGGTGTCTTAATTAAATCGAATCTATTTAAAAGTTTCCCAAATATTTAACAATATTAGCATTTAGTACAACAAATAATAAGTAGTACATACATATCTATGCCATTTTTTTACAGCTAAGCTAAACTCTGAAAAAACATTAAGACATACTTTTGAAGTTGTGCCACTGCCTTATACGATTTATGTCATAATCTCATGCAATTAGTGCCATTATATCATACAATTAATGCCATTACCTCATAGAATAAATACCATTACCGCCTCCTAAGGTCAATGACACTTTCTCATACGATTAATGCCGTTATCTCATACAAATAATGTAATTTTCTCATACGTTAATTAATGATATAAAACAACTGAAATGTAGCAAAAACTCGAAAATTCGAGTTCTAATTATCAATGGATTTGACATGCCCTTGGCCTACAAAAGATTTACAAAATGTAAAATAACAGTGCAAAAGCTGGAATATATGAAAAGCTGGAATGTATTCTTGAATTAATCATAACTGACTTTTGGAGTCAAAGAACAGGCCCATTGTTGCGATTTCCAGCTATTTTCGCCAGAACTTCACTCGAAATATCAGACGGAACGTTGTAAATTTAAGAATATATTGCACACCGAGAAAAGTCTGTTCTAAATCTTATGGAAGCTTTGCTAAATAAGAAAAACTGTATCAAATTCTGTAATGTTCTGCTGCATTAACCGTTAGAAATTAACTGGCCTATTTATGGTGTATGTGAGGGTCGTTATCGCCAGGGTCTCTCACAAAGTATCGGACAATGTACTTCAAAAGATCTGGGCCCGTCCGTATTCACCAACCATTCTTAAGAACGTCCTTAGTCTTATACTCCAGAGTTTTCTAAATTTGAAAGTAACACAACTTCTGATTGGCTAAACCATTTGGTTTAGCCATTCAGAATTGATGGTATTCGGCGGTACAGCGTATAGCCGAGTACCATTGTCCTAGCGGACGGGTAGATACAAAACCGGTTTTGCACGAGGGATATGTGATGAGGCTATTTATAGATGGGTGTAGCCGAGCTTCACTTCTAGAGAGACCTTCGTGGCATCGACACGTATTTCAAATTCAAATTCGATATGTATTTATTTCTGAGTTTACGTTTTAATCAACTGGTAGCCAGAATACTGAAAGGTTTGAGAAAAGGGGTTAAGTGAATGAGGCCCAACATTCCATGGCATCTGACATTGACAAATGGGCACAGGTTTCCAGAGTTTTTCCATTAAAGAGAATGGTTTATCTCTGGTTTTTCCTGGGCGAGTCAGGCCAAAATGTAATTAAAAGAAAAATCTAAGGAATAAGTGTTTCTATACGCAGTTAAGAGTATTGTCATAGTCCGCCTTGTTACATGTAGAGTTCTATGTACATTTATTGTTGATGCCAATACATGCGTCTCGCAATACGCACAACATTACTAATGTTGTTTCTTGGTTTGTGGGCCCGTTGGATAGGACGTTGTGTTACTTTCAATTTTAGAATATATTGGAGAATAACACTGAGAATGTTCTTAAGAATGGTGAATATGGGCCCAGGCTTTTTATTGACGTCCCTGCGGCGGGTAGCTTTGAAAACATGGCGGACATAGGTGAAATGGCTTGTAAAATCAATTGCCTCTTTTTCCCACAATGTTTTCTAGATCATGAACTAACGAGGATTACCTGCTACTTGTCACCAGTCACTGGTCTATTCTGTTAACTCCTGCACAATAACTGATTAAAGTCTAGCCGTAAATGAATCACAGTTGTAAAAGAATGATTTCAAGATAAAATGAAAAAAAGGCATTGAATAGTTGACTCTCAAAACAAAATGGAATAAAAGAAACTGAACCAGTCCATTTTTTTAAACAAATATAACGGCTAACCTTTCTTCCCCCGAAGAAAGGTAATATAATAAACATCTAATAAATATAATGAAACAATAGAAGTTTGCCAAAGAAAATTATTCGTATCACAAATCTATGGATAACAATTAAATAAGGAATATCTACACAACATCTGAGAAACAAGAGAACTTACAAAAAAACAAACCCTTTTACATCCTTAACATCTGAATAACAAATATTCTGTAACAAGTTTAGAAGAAACAGTGACAACTATGAACGCTATTTTAGAAACAGAATCACAAAAATTAAACTTTACACTTAAAAATCAGTGAGGGATAACGAAGACACAAAAACGCATTAATTTACTAGATCAGTCTGTATATGTTGTTACAAATGACAAAATTTTGAACATATTTAAGTTAAAAGAATTTGAAGACGACAAAATAAATGTTGCTTGGTAAGGCAGAAAACATTGTTGGAAAAGGAGAAAATGCTGGATATCAGCATTTTCTCCTTTTCCGGCAATGTTTTTAAGATATTTCTTCTCCATAGTCGTTGAAACACGTGATTGTGTAGTAAAGGGTTAAAGACTCAAAATTAGCCGGCACGTCCATGCAGTATGATCTTGATCTGCTCTACCGGATATGCAATCCACGGTTTCGTTGGCCATAATATCAATCATAATATCAGTCTATGATTCACAGATTAAACTACACCTTTTCGTGCAATCCGACCTTGATGTGCATCGTTCATAGTCATCCCACGCCTCGCTCAGGACCAACGTAAATGCTGAGATCATTCCCGGCATTAATCGTTACATCATGACGAGAGGAAGAATCTAGTAAGGACTTTACTGACATACTGGTCTTGCATTACCTTTTACATGTATTTTTTAAATCTCTTCTTCAAATGAAAGTAAAGTATCAAAAGTAATCTTCTTGACTGCTGTTGTTGCTTTTGCGAGACGAAAAAGCTAAGAACTTCATTTCTGGGATATGGTTAAATCGCCAATGTCTGCTTCACTATGCTCGTAAAGTTCTATCAATATATACCGTACACGATCGTCAGCTTATGACAACTACTGGCAAAAAATAACTCTGTGGACAATTTGACGCGGGGTCAGATTGAATAGAGAGGGCAATATAAAATGAATCTACGTCCCTCTAGGATCTTTTTCGAGGAATTCTACCCGACAGGATCTCGAAGGTGTAATAATTTGGTCTTTTTTAATGACTAGCGTCAAGGTGTAAAAAACTTTAAGTTCTATGATTGGGTTTCTGCCAGTGACTTGGACTTTGGCAGACTGTATTGTAACACATTGTCAGACTCAAAATAATACCCATACTTCCAAATGGTATGAATTAAATTTGTCTGCAAATTGATTCCCGTATTGTTTACTTTTGGTCGCTAGTGGGCCTTTAATAAGAGACTATCAGTTGCAATCGAAAGACTCAGGGTTAATTGAAAATGTTAAAATTCATTTGGGACACTAAATAAATAATGTCAGGAATGATTTATTGCTGATGGGAATCTTAAACCAATATATTTGCACCGACTGCAATACTCAATCCTTAGTGTGACAAATAAACAAAAGGAACATTTCCATTCAGAAGCGAATAATTCTCAAATATTGCAAATTTTCAGCTGAACTTTGGCCACAGTGTCTCAACTTGGTGAACAGTGTATATATAAGATCAGACTGCACGTTTTGTGCAGTCTGATCTTGTACATACCCTGGCCACAAAAGCAAAAAGTTTTCCAATGTGCTTGAAGGGCTAATGCAAAACACAATTACGCCGTATTGCTTTTAAAGATCAATTTGATTACTGCAGGTTGCTTTCAGCACTATGGCATATAGAGGTATAACATGCACAGACAACAATAGCTTGTCATGCGATACCCAATGAGTGTTTTTCTTGATGTACAAAACAATGCTGTAAACTGTTTGTTACAACTGAGAACTGTACAGCCTTATCTTGATTTACAGTGTCCATTACAGCTACACTACTGATATTTCTATTCAATAGGCTAAGACTTAAATCTCTCAAACCACAAACTTTACACTTGTCCAGTTTGGAAGCAATTGCAGACTACAAATAAAAAAAATATTCGGATTATAGATTTTTTCTGTCAAAGAGCAGAATACATAGTGGATAAAGAAGAAAACGCTGATTGCCACCATTTTCTCTTTTACCCACAATGTTTTTAAAAAAGTACATATATATTTAAAAATGATTATAAAGACAATCAGTTTCAATGAAAACTTCACATATCTTCAGCACTATAGTACACTTATCAAATCGTCTAGAGTCTAAGTAACACAATAAAATGGGACGAATTACTCAGGGGCTTCGAAAATTAAATGTTTTACTCTCTCTCCCCTCCACCCTCTCTCTCTCTCTCTCTCTCTCTCTCTCAGTGATGAACTGCCACAATCAAAGATTATTTAATGAACAGATAACACATAGCTACTACCTAATAAGGCGCCTTTAAACAACAACAAATTGACCAAGAGTATACCACAATTGGAAGATATTTTGGCATTTGCTGGCAAACGTAGGCATGCGCTTAACTTCGTAAGCTCATCGCTCTGAGTTGGTTTTAAGTTCGTAGAGGTATGTCGTTGTTCGCTCAAAGGTAGAAATCTTTTGTACATGCACAAACGTTTTAGGCATAGGCCTATGCCAGCGAACAGCCAATAGGCAGCACGTTCGTTCGATGGACGCAATTATACACGTTTAATGGTCTACAGTACGACAACGGTTCGTTACCCTTACAGTGGCATTTGACCAACCATATTCTTAAAACGAATTCTTACTTATTACTAACGATTTAACAGTCTTCTTTCAACCTTCTTCGCAAGAAATGATTCATAGCGCACACACAATACATTAGACATTTGTTGAGAGATTGTTGACATTTGTTGGTACCCGTTTTGTATTCGCTCTAATTCGTTAGTATGCTGTTACTCATAAACGTTATTAACTCGTACCCGGTCCGTATTCACCAACCACTCTCTTCAACCCAAGAACACTCTTGGTCTTATTATCATTTTTTTTTTTTAATTTGAAAGTAACGCAACTTCTGATTGGCTGAATCAAATGGTTTTGCCAATCAGAAGTTGTGTTACTCTCTGAATCTAGAATTGGACTAAGCATATTCTTAAGAATGGTTGGGGAATACGGATCCTGGTGTCGTTTCAATTTCATTTTCAGTTCCTTATACAATGTATTTACGCCCTCGATGAACATTTTTTGCTTGTTTGTGCGTAAAAATCTGTGCGCATTCGAGGTTTACAGTTTGTTCCCGGTACGCTCCCTCAATTAGTCATAGTTTAAAGGCACCTTTACTAGGATATCAAGCCTGTGGATAGAAAACAATGCCATCCACATAGGTTAATCTTTAACTTTTTGCCAAACGACAAAACTTTGAAAAGCCCAAATTGAAAGTATTTGCAGACGACAAATCAAATGTGGCTTCAATGATGAAATTTGTCTGAAGGTTAGAAAACTTTGTTTGAAATGAAGAAAAGGCTGCTTACCAGCATTTTCTCCTTTCCCCAACAATTTTTTTTTAGAAATTTCTTCCCCAGGATCGTTATTACTCGAGATTTTGTGATAAAGGTTAAAGTGCTGGGTAAAGTGAAACTGACTTTCTCAATCGAGAAAACATATCAAATAACTGGAATTTGTCTGAATATCTCAGAGCATCTCAAGAGATAAAGCAAACTTCAAAAATCGTAGGCCTACGACTTTGCTAAACAATACCATTACGGTGAAACGCAAGTATCATATAATAAATCAAAAGAAATAATGGCACTGAAAAAATAGGAAACTCGAGTATTGTCTTGTTTTTATTCCAGTGACAAAGGTTCATCTGATACTTCTTGTCTTGGTTCTGTGTCGACGCTTGGTGTATATTGTTTACAAGAAAAACAGTTCTAAAATATTTTTGGAGAATCCAAGACGAGAAAACAATATTGTATTGGTAAGTATCTCGCAACAGAAAAAATAGCTTTTTGCTTTAGTCCTTTCTCGCCAAACAGGCTCTGTGAAAAGGGGGATTTAGTGCATCTGCAAAAAGTATCGACTAATGTAAGCCTGGGTGTCCGCACAGGCTGACATGAGTCAAAACGATTTCTTTTATTTCTGTAAATGTTCTGCATATCCAAGGAACTTTCAGTGTCACGATTCATCCCGTGGTTCGACAAAATTGATTGGGCTATATGGATCCATAATTATGTGACTCCTTGGTTGGTGTAACGAAGATGCATAAACCCCCTTTCCCACCAGCGCAGCTCATATATATGGGCCATGCTCTTTGAAAATGGGCCTTAATGTATCTGCAAAAGGTTTTGACTCAGGTCAGTCTGCGCAGGCTGACCTTGGCCGAAACTTTTTGCTTTTGGTCAATTTTTTGCGTGTCCAAGGACAATTTTACCTCAAGATCCAGTCGATTGTCAGGTAAAAATGGTTATAATGGGTCCAAAATTATGTGAAGACTTGCATGGTACAATGCATCACGGTGATGCATTAAGTCCCCTTCGCCAGAGCATGGCTCATATGTATGTATATGTATATTTTTTCAAGGAAAAGAAAATCTACCTTTCATATAGTCGAAAATGCCCTAAAGGAGCAATCAAGTCCCTAGTCGCAATACGGGATTTATTTCTCTTCGTTCATGTTTTCAAGTTCCCCTTTTTACGAGTAAAAATCCTTTTATTAAAAGGCGTTCAAAACTTTGCCTGAGAGCTAATAGTCTAGAACGTTTAATTTGTGTTTCGTTTTTAGGTGAAACCGTTTAAGAAAACGCGGCGTTCAGCCTCCGATAACTTATTTCGATTGATATTTACAGAGCGTTTATTGTTCAAACCATTTCTTGTCTAATTAACCTTTAAGCTGCTAATCGCGACCCACTGACCTTTTGCGGACAGTGTAGATCAGGATCAGACAGCACAGAACGTGCAGTCTGATCTTTGATCTACACTGTCCGATACGGTATTTTCTTTCCAATGAAATCAACTTTGAAACCGTAATGTTTGGGCTTTTAGTACTGAGTAGAAATTTGCGTTTCATTTATTCAGCAGCTTAAGTGTTAACGAGTCTTAGAAAAATGCTTTAAAAAGCATTGTGGGAAAAGGAGAAAATGCTGGTAACCAGCATTTTCTCCTTTTCCCACAATCGTTCATACTCTTTCAAAGAGAAACCCCATTATGTAAGTGACAATTGATATGTTGTCTGCAAATACTTTCAATATCGGTGAATCTGAAATTTTGTCGCCTGGTAAAGAGAAAAATAAAGCATCTTCCACACATTTTTCTCTCAGTCTAAGCATACGTTGTTAAGCAAAGGTTTCAGCACCGACTAAAGCAAGAAAAATACAAGTATCTTTCGTTTAAAGACTTCCATGCTGGGACAGAATTAAATTCCTCTTGATAATGTTCGCTTTTAGCGGACTAGTATCCTTTACGTTTAATCATGGCGAAGTGTGTAAGATCCATGCCTCCTTTCTCGTTGTATCTCTCTCTATCTTTGTCCCCTCGCTCGACTGTCCCCGTCACACAGTAACCAAGGTCAAAGTCTGTGTTACTAATATTGGACGTTAGGCAAAGTCGAAAGTCTTTGTGTGGCCTCTCCTTGTACTTCCCCGTGATAACTATGTTTCCGTGACCACAGTCTTTAATTTTACCTTTCAGTTCTATTTTCTGGGAACCAACCACTTCCGTGATTTTTACACGTGACCTACTCCACCAATAAGTTTTTAGAAGCCAGTGTGACGTCAGAGCTGATTGGGCCCATCCTGAAAAATAAGGAAGGACTGATTTTCATTTTCATATATAATGTGTAAATCACATATGATAATATATCCAGTCTAGAGAGAGAGAGAGAGCATCAATTTTCCTATATGCCATAACTTTAGTACAGAACCCCAATGGGTAGAGTATCTTTTCTTGTGTGTGTGTATCGACGTTGTAATTCCAAGAATATTTTTTCTGGGTTGTTTTGAAATCCTTTATTTGTGAAATTGTAACCTTTCACCTACACTTGTGATATATGTAAGTCTTGCGGACACTTTATATTTACATCAGACTTACGAACTTGAATTCACGTCATTTCATTGTGACCGAATATTTCACGTAATTTAAAGTATATTCAGACTGATAATTATAAATTGCAGGAACGATGAAGTTATAATAATCTTTTCCGACTAAACGAGCTATGGACACTTAAATTCTCTTTTCTTTTATCTCAGTATTTACGATTCAAGAAACAGTTTGCTCTAATCTTCCCGTATATAAGCTCTCATAGAGCTTATCACAACTTTAGTTGTAATAAATAACAGTGTAGGTCAAGATTATCATTTCTGTGATTGGCCGAATACTGTAAAAATTTACTGAATGTTACTTTACACCTTTCCAAAACAATCTCCTTTTTGAACGATGGTTTTAGGAAATATTGTAAATGCGTTTTGAAAAAAATGTGAGATGGGTTTTGGTAGTGACAAAAACGATGTTTAAAACGTGCTTTAGTCGTTCACTGCTGGCGGCAACTCAAGTGACCTTTACGATCTGCGTAGATCAAGATCAGATTGCACAGAACGTGCAATCTGATCTCCGATCTACACCGTCCGCTACATGATGCTACACTGCAATTAAACAAGCAGGCAATTAAGAAAGCAAGGGTGTAAGCAAACAGGCTATTATTCGAAATTGTCACTTTGATGTACTAAGATAGCAAAATGAATGTTACAGATTAAAGGAAACTGACAATGAATGATCATAACAATGTAAATGTAATCTGAGTGAAGAAACTAGACTGGAAGTGAAAAATTAAGTGCCGCTTTGCTAAATATATTAGACTGATTGACCTAATTATGCAAATGTTAAGGAATATGCTGGTGACATCTTCGATTTCTCCTTCTGGCCATCCCCCATCCCGTCGATCGTGAAAAAATACTGAAGAAAACTTGAAAATTTTTGGTCAGTTTTGGCTGGCAATAAAATAAGTTTTACATCTTAAAAAAAAAATTATTTATTTCCATTTCAATTGCGGATGATTTTCGTAAAAGATTAGCATAAGAAAGCAGACAGTGCAGATCCAAGATCAGGCGGCACATTGTGATCTTGATTATTTTGATTGCGCAAAAGCTGTTTCAGTGACCATTTAGAGAGTTAGAACACTAATATATCGCTGTTTTGAGGCTCCAGAAAATCGGTCCTTGCAGTTCCAAGATCAGTCTGCATACCATGTACACCTCGGTCTTGATCTACACCGTACGCAATTACTAGTAATGTCTTACACAACTCTTTAAAGCCTGAGAAAGTCCCCTAAGGGTTTTAAATTAAATCAAAGCACCGAAAGTCCTGACAGAGACCTGTTTGGCTCATGTAGTTTCCAGTATCTGGTAAGTTCAAACAGGACTGTCTGTCATAATAGGCTTATCAAATATCGCAAATAGTATACACTTTGACCTGTATTGAACAAGCACCTAACAGACATCAAAAATATGTTAGATTACGGTCCAGCTTACTTAACACAGGTACATTTCAACATTCTTTTCACGTTTAGGAAGTCGATGAATGCTTGCTTATTACAATACAGGTGGCCACTATGACAGGTTTTTACTCTATTTTTACTTTGCTCCTTGTTTCTTCTTTCGCCCTCAGTCCCTTACTTCACCACCCTACGCTATTTGAAAGAAAAAAATACCAATATGTAATAGGTTCTGAATTCATGAAATGTTAATATTGAAGTTTCATAAAAACGAACTGCTCACACGGGTACATTACCTGCGAAGCTTTTAGCAACCTCTGACTATTCAAGTGATGACTAAAACATTGGAGACATCATAGTGGAATTAAAAATTAAATATTATTTGTCACGTGATGCGGCTTTGATCATTATATTGTCACAAACAATACAGAAGCGCAATCTTCAAAGAGAATAAATGTTACGATCATAACATTTATGCATAACTATTTTTTTCTACTTCTTTTGTATTATCTGTGTCGTCATTATATAATACGGAGTTAGACACCTTTGAATCTTTATATCGCTTGATATTTTATTTTTGTCAAAAATGAACCAGTTAATGAACCAGTCAATGCAACTCATTGTGTACGTATACGAAATCTGCAAATGATTTTGTCACCAAATTAACATAAAGAACAACAAGTTTGTAACTGAAATATCTTGCTCATATTTGAACGATATGCAGATTACATAAGCGTGTGGCAATGATAAAGTACAGTCAACAGTTACTTTTAATGTATCCAATAGAAACCAAGAAACCAGTCCAAAAAAAGAAATCAGTACGTACATAAGGGTAAAGGTAGTATCACAGGAACTCAAAAGTTCGTAATGGCTAAAAAGGATTTGTGTGAGCATTTATTCGGTTAATGTCTTCAAGCATGAGAATGATATCTTTTATATCCGACAAAATGGTATTGCAGCCGTCATGACTGAGCAAGCGCAACTGTCGCAGCGCTATTTACCTAAGACAAGTCCCTTCTTGTATGTACTCAGAATTAAACGATTTACCCGAACTGGTGGGGTTGAGTAGGTCCGTATTTTACTGCATAAGTTGAACGGAAGACCAGTCTAATCCGTCTGGTAAATCGCGTGCTGTCTGATTGACCACGTGGTTTGACAGACACGCAATCTGCAACAGCACTATGTCCTTGTAATCACGTAGTTTAGCTCGTATGAATAAAACATCTGATTCAGGAAATGTAGATATTGGGTCCTCAAAAGTAAAAGAAATCACGAAACGGAATAATAATTTTAGTCACTAATGACAATGTGGATGTCCTTCCAGTAGAAACCATAAAAAAGACGACTTTTCACACCTAAACAGGAGACATTGTTACAGGCCCCTGACTCTTTTGTCTGCATAGCTGCACAGTGTTCAGTTGGTTAAATGTATCCAAGAATTGGGAAATAGATGAGCTTCACTCTGGCAAAAGGGGGTTTAATGCAACTTCCTAATGCACTCCATAAAGCAATTTCGTAGCATAATCTGTATCCATTTTGTTTACAAACCTGTTGAAAGATGGGGAAGAAAAGTCCTTCGACATGCAGAAAAATTAACAATAGGATAAAGTTTAACCATCTCAGCCTGTGCGGACTGCGCATGCTGACTTACGTCGATGCTTTTTGCAGATGCATTAAATATATTTTTCACTGAGCATGGCGCAAATGAAAAATTACGGTCAAAGTTTATGCGTTGAAATGTCAGCTTCCTCTGTGTCACCAGTCTGAGTTCTAGTTGGCAGATGCCATCGTGCTATGTGGGTTTGGTATCTTTAGTTATACATCTGATGCGACTGCTAGTAATACGATGGCGGTCGTTCAGGATGCTCCGAGATTTTAATGTCGTAAGTTCGTTTTTTAAGGTTATAAAAGTAAAAACTTGTTAGAAAAGGTGCAGTAACGAATTACTTGTTAGAAAAGGGGGCGGTGTATTGCAGACCACGTTGCTAACTCCGTATGAACGTATCCAGCGTCTACACGAAACTGTGTCTGCCATGTACACTATAATATGACGAATCAACTGCCTTTCAACCCTGTCTATGAATGTCCGAGGTGTTTGTCATATGTATGTTTCATGTAATTAACAGAGTGTTGATGAAAGCAAATTATTCCTGTTTTTTAAGCCGTCTGCTGTATTATTTTCCTCGAACTTGAATTAGATAAATAGCATTTTGTGTTTTGAAAATCTTACTCTAGACTAACGCAGCAATTTTCTCGTTTGAATAAAGAATGCTTTATGAATAAGTTGGCAAACTTCTTTGCTGTAAATTTTTTGCCAATATAAACCGAAGTCTGGCCAAAAAGTCAATTTACATAGTCTCTTTCGACGAACCTATCCTTTTGAGATAATTTACCACTAGCAATATCGCTGCATGTGAAGTTTTTTTTTTTTTCATTTTAGAATCACGTAGTAGACATTTTAGACCCCAGATCAGCTTGTTCCTTAACGAACAATTTAGGCTTTTTGCACGAGGTTTTCATTGATATAATATATATCTTGATAATTCGGAAACGAAGGGAACCCAGAATATAGCTCAGATTATCCGTTCGCTCGCTTATTCGAAGCATAATCCGAAGTTTCAAAATGTTTAACCTTTTACCGAACGCTTCGATAATTAGGGCCTGAGGGAGAATGTTTTCAAAACATTCCGGAAAACGAATAAAATGCTGTTAACAAGCATTTTTTCCCCCTTTTCCACATTTTTTCCCAATCGGTGCAAAGGCAATTCCTGTTATTTGACTCTCGGTCAATTTGTCTTTTCCAAATTTTCTACGGGAACAAGTATTAAGTTCTGTCGTCTGGTGGACGGTTACTGGGATATATGCAAAGTTTCGGAGCATATCTGAACTACTACTTATTCGAAGTAACTATATATAGAACGGATGTAAAAGCATTACATGCACCATTATGTCTGTGGGGAGACAATCTTTATAGACTGGAAAAGATATAGACCCTCAGCACGCAATAGTTCTTCCTACGCCGCATTTTGTTTATCTTTTCAGTGCCATGGAAAAATACAGGGCTTTTTCGGACGGCATAGATCAAGATCAGACTGCACAGAACGTGCAGTCCAGTCTTCGATCTACACCGTCCGCCAATTTGGTCAAGCCTGTAAGATAAATATGAGCCGTGCTCTGTGAAAAAGGGGGCTTAATGCATCTAAGAGATCGACTCAGGTTAGCCTGTGCAGTCCGCGCAGGCTGACCTGAGCCGAAACTTTACGCTACTGATCGATTTTCTGCATGTTCAAGGACCAGTTTACCTCATGATTCAGTCGGTTGTTAGACAAAATGAACTTTATGGATCCATGATCATGTGATGACTTGCTTGGTATCATGCATCACAGAGATGCATTAAGCCCCTTTTGCCAGAGCATGGTTCATATCTTTTCTGGGTTTCTGATGATTGTGTTTTCAGCCGTCGAAAGAGGTCGAGTTACCGAAAGAGTTACTTAAGTCCTTTTTTGAGAAGCAAATACGATAAAATATTGGAATTCGGAAAATCCAGATTTCAACTCTCTTGGTAAAAAGTATCTATCCACGCATCCGACAATGTAGAATCAAAAGCAGGCAACATTTTCTATGCAGTTTGATCTTGATCTACAACGTCCGCAAATGGACCAAAATCAGTTTTTGATTCGTAAGAGTTAACGATACGTAGAGGAATAGAAAAATGGATGAATACTATATTCTTCTTGAATGTCTTCTTTTTTTAATTTCATTTTACGTATCTCCTTAGAGGGGAAACACAACAACAGTTTCCCACAAGACCAGTAGGCCGTCGATGATGATTTCAAAAGTAGAGCATGTCGTGTACATCATAGAATTATTTCTGTCCTGGCAAGTATAGGTATTGGGTATAACAGTTCCCATAAGTAAGACTTATAATTCGAACACATTTAGAAAATAAGATAAGTGTATATGTGTTATAACTTTATACACTTATCTTATTTTCTAAAGACCAAGTAAAGTTTATTTTCTTCTTTTCTTGAATTAATTTCAATAGTCTTCTCCCTGAAGGTCGTAAAACAGCGAATTGTTCGGTACACAATGCGTTAAGTCTGTAATACTGTACCAGCTTTCTGCTTTAAACGATAAGGTCTACACTACAGGTCTCATCTAGTCTTTTCAAGATAAATAATTATATCTCTCAATTAGTGTCCAAGACTAAAATCAATGGGTGATGTTCAACTGGCGATAAGATGTCTGATTATATAATTGTTACATACTTTTTTATTCTTTCCCAAAACTTTTGTATAAAAATAATCGAAACTGCATGAAAAAGAACTCTGAAGTACATGTGTATTGATGAATCGAAAACCCGTTACATCTTTCTGCACAGTATTAGGCAAATTCTTTGAAGCTGTAAAACATTGGCGTATTTTGTTCAGTTGTGCTACCCGTCTAGCCAGAGAGAAGGCAGTTCAATGTTTTATGTGCTTCTGCTTAATATCTTGGAAGATGTACAATCCAGGAAATCTCTCTCTCTCTCTCTCTCGCACATAAATAAAGCAAAAAAAAAAAGTCTTGTGTCTGGAAAAGGTTACAACAATACTGATTAAAGAGTCTTTTATCTGTTTACCGAGAAACAATAAGCGCGTGTCAAATACTAATTAGCTCGTACATCAGACAATTTAACCCTTTCTGACCCATTCTTACTGGAATTCAATACAATTAAGACCGGCATTGAAAAGGCCTTGAAGTGTAGACAACTAAAAGTTTACGTGGAAATGGCAAAGAAAACGAAAATGGTAAATTAAAGAAGCAGCACCAGCAATTTCATCATTTACGAGGATAACCCCTTTACCAGACGACAAAAGTTTAGCCTTGTCCAAATTGAAACCATTTGCAGACGACAATTTCATTGTGGCTCAAACGGTGCAATTTTCTTTGATAGGGTATAAAACATTGTGGGAAAAGGAGGAAATGCTGGTTACCAGCATTTTCTCCTTTTCCTACAATGTTTTCAAAAGGCTCCTTTCACAGGGTCGTTAAAAGTCGGGATTGTGTGGTAAAAGGATATATATTCAACAAAACTCATCTGATTGGGTATCGATAACACAAGTTTGTTTGTGGACAAGAGGTAATTAAATATTAAATAGTTAATCAAATATCGTTTGGTCTGCTCTACACAATGCCTCAATAAACAAGGATGATCTTCGCGCAATGTTCATTCGTGTCTAACAATATCCCGTTTTTCGCAACCGCTAATGTCCTAAGCAGAGAAAGAAGATGAAGAGCGACCTGCACTTCAGTGCATTCTTGTCTTGTTTCACTGTCCAACATGATCCGTTACCAACAATCCCAACTTTAACGACCCTGGAAAAAAAGGTTTTCGAAAACATTGTGGAAAAAGGAGAAAATGCTGGTAAGTAGCGTTGTCCCCTTTTCCTACAATGTTTTTTATCCTATCAAATGTGACCAGATGAGCAATATTTAATTAAAGTTAAATTCACCTAACTTGTGTACTTTAGCAAAGATTCGCGGGGTGTTCCACTCTAACCCGATTTATATTGTTTGTTTGTTTAGTCTTTAACACCATTTTCAACATTATTTTAGTTATATCGCAGCGACCAGTACACCTATCCATGCTTTTCTGGACTTTCTGTCAGCAGCACTGTGCACAATATTCTTCTAAGGCTACTGACTGCTTTCCCACTTGCATATCAGCGTTTAACCACTGTGTTTGATCTGCGGTGAGAGAGGAATGAATCCTGTAGCAATGTTATCGTCAATCCTCGGAAAGAAATTGGCGGAGCTGGGGATTAGAACCAGCGACTCCTGCTCCAAAGTCCTGGGTCCGTATTCACCAACCATTCTTGAGAATATTCTTAGTCTTATTCGGCAAGATTTTCTACATTTGAAAGTAACACAACTCCTGATTGGCTAAACCAAATGGTTTAGCCAATCAGGAGTTGTGTTACTTTCAAATGTAGAAAATTCTGGAGAACAAGACAAAGAACATTCTTAAGAATGGTTGGTGAATACGGACCCTGAACGCCAACGACTGCGCTATCGGGTCGGTCCGATTGACATAGGCGTTTAATTAAGATGGGAAACCATCACACTATTAATGTGATGATTCTTTTTCTATGCAAGCATTTCAGAGGCACACATATCAGTATAACAGATAGAAAACAAAGTGGTTAAACGCTGATATCCAAGTAGAATCGATAGCTCAATAAGCCATTTCGATGTACACGATGTAAAACTGTTACGCCACATGATTGCTTTTAGAAATGTAAATTAGATTTTATTTATTCATTGAAGCGATTCTGAACAAGAACTGATCATGTCAGATTGCAAAGCGATCTGTTCAAATTATCGTTAATATAGTTTGAATCGAATGGCGGTGTTGTAAAATAAAGTGACACTTTTATTTAAAAAAAAAATCTTATTTACCCTTTACCAAGCAATATCGGGTTTTACGGCCCTGGGAAAGAAGCCTTTTTAAAAATATCGTGGGAAAAGGAGAAAATGCTGGTAACCAGGATTTTCTCCTTTTCGCACAATGTTTTCTACTCTATCAAGACAAATTCCGCCATTTGAGCCACCTTTATGTTGTCGTCTGCAAATGCTTTGAACTTGGGAAAGTCTAAAATTTTGTCATTAGGTAAGGAGTTAAGAGAACAGTAAAGCTTCTTTCCAACTAAAGATGGCACGATGACAGGTATTCCGACTTGTGGACAAGAACAGTTGCTTCTGGATATCAATTCGTGCTTTAGAAAATTCGAAATTTCATTTGCCCTTTACCAAACAATCGTCTGTTTTATTTACCCTATGCATTTCATTTTCTGGAGGCCATAAAAGAAATCACTATTGTGACGTTTCTGGTTTTAAATCGAAGATTTCCAGTATGTGTATTCATCCCTTACACTATATTTATCGGTCATTTCGCTGTTTACACAGCAGACTAAATTCTGAACCATTCTACAGTCAATCAAATTTTAATAGCGTTTTTCTCTCTGGCTGTAAGGATGTATCTCTAAACCGTAATGTACTTGTCTGCAAATACTTTCAATACGGGCAAGTCTAAAATTTTGTTGCCTGGTAAAGACTTACGAAAAACCCTTAAAGTCTTTCATTGCCGATATAACTGAGCCACGCTCTATAAAAGGGGGGTTAATGCATCCCTGTGATCCATGCATGATGTCTTCACATAATTATATCCATTTTCTCTAACAAATGACTGAATCCTCAGGTAGAATGGTCCTTGGACATGCAGAAAATTTGTCAAAAGCAAAAAGTTTCGGCCCACGTCAGCCTGGTTGGACTGCGCAGACTGACCTTGGTCAATACTTTTTTTGCAAATGCATTAAGCCCCCTTTTCACAGAGGACGGCTCAATTGTTTTTCTCTTTCGTTCCAGAAACCGCATTATTAATCCTTAGGCTGCTTAGCGCGACTTTATTACCTTTTGTGGACAGCGTGAATCAAGATCAGAATGTACAGAACGTGCAGTCTGATTTTGGATCTACACTGTCGATAAGGAGGTATTTTTCCTCTCAAAAATACCTTTGAAATAGCAAAAATTGGTTTTTTACTATCTGCTTAAAGTTTCATTTCACTTATCTGGCAGGTTAAGGGTTAACTTCCGGTACTTTTTTTAGTATGCTGAGTATGATGATACATAATATGGCGTGCAACACACGAAAAGGGCCTTCGGACATATGCGTAAGAGTGCGTCGTCCCAGATCAGCCGGTGCAGTCTGTGACTAATCCGAGACGACACTTCCCGTTTTTGTGCGATTTTCTGTTTCACGAAAGTCTACTGTATGAAAAAATCTTGTGTAGTCGTAAAGTGCCGTCTCGGATTAGCCTGCGCGGACTGCGCAGGCTAATCCGGGACGACACTTTACGCAAATGTCCGAAGGTCTCATTTGGGCCATATGGGCCAGTGGCCCAGAAAGATTGTAGAACTATTTGAACACGAACACTAGATGCGTGACAAACTGTCTCCATAAATAAACAGGAGTACAGAATCATACTTCATTCTCGATGTATTTATACAGTTTTAAAGCCCAGACAGACTGTGACCCGATCGTTACCGGTGTTTATTCGCCGGAAAATTTACACCGATTGAATATCTAGAATAACCCTTTGTCTGCCAGGAACAACTCTATGTCCTTAAATACCGGAAAACGCATATCAGGATTAGTCTGCAAAGGATGTTATGGCTTATCTTTGATCTACATATTCCGATAATTTTATCAGAAATTCTTTTCAAAAGTGACAATGGCACTGTAAAAACTCTGTTTTCTTCCTGTGATGTTCTAGCTAAAAAGGCTTAGTTCTTTACCAAACGACAACGGTTTAAGCTTGTCCAAATTGAAATCATGTGCAGAAGATTAGTTAAATACTGCTCAAACAATGGGATTCGTCCTTAATGAGGTTGAAAACAGTGAGTTGGGAAAATGAGAAAATGCTGAATCCAAGCATTTTCTCATTTTCCGCCTATGTTAGGAAAAGTTTTTTTCTTAAGGGTCGTTAAATCACAGCATTGTCCTGTAAAGCGTTAAAATGCGATGTTTGACTTTTTCTCAGAATAAATTTGTCCGTTTCAATTCTTTATCGCTCTATCGGCGAAGTTGTCCAACTTTACTCTCTGACAGCAAACAAAATAAGGATTCACATACAAACTATCTCCCATCGTCATTAGACACTAATTGTTTGTTGATTTTTTTTTTTGATCGACTCGTCTGTGGAAAACCTGTCGACTTTAACGCATTAAAAACCTTTTATCGTTTGAAATTATCTTTTAATGGACATAGATTATTCGATCTCTGCTGGATACAAGAGTTTCCGGTATCAGTGAGGATTGACATTTCTGAACAAGACAGCATAATGTAGGAAGGTGTTGACGATTCCGTGAAATGATATTTGTCTGATCCGTACAAGCATGAATTTTAATTTGTCGTTAAAAAAAAAAAAGACCGATTTTCCAGCAATGCATGGACTAGTGACAGACTGGATCCTGAAAATACCTGAAAACAGTTTGGTTGTTTGATGGAACGATGGATAGATGAATGGATGAATGGATGGATGGATGGGCGAACCAACCAACCAACCAACCGACCGACCGATCGATCGATCGATCAATCAATCAATCAATCAATCAATACTGCCTTGGCACTTCTAACGGATAGTTGCTTTTTGGTCAAACAGCTACCAGAAGTACAAAGAAGATGGTCTAACACAAATGGTCTACCTTCTTCTATTCAAAGAGCTATTTGAAAGTGTCGTCAGCAACCGTGTAACCCCTAGAGCGCAGACATTTTCAGTCTAGAAATAAGAATAAAGTAGTTGCAATTTCAAGGTTACTTTAGTCAAGAACATCTAAGCAAATCGGGCGTGAAGTCTTATCTTGATCCACACTGGCCGCAAATGCAACTTCAGTTGTGAAAGTCGGTTTTATACAGTTTAACCCTTTACCACAAAATCCCGACTTTTCACGACCCGAGGAAAAAGCCTCTTGAAAACATTGTGGGCAAAGAAGAAAATGCTGGTAACCAGCATTTTCTCCTTTTCCCACAATGTTTTCTACACCAACAATTTGAGCAACATTTAAATTGTCGTCTGCAAATGCTTTCAATTTGGACAAGTCTACAGTTTTGTTGTTTGCTACAGAGCTTAACAGAATTCAAATCAATAATGGAATGGGTTCAAAACCCAGACAACTTGATTTTGATAATATCACAGAACGTCGCGTATGCGTTTTATATGAAACTGATAAAGCAATAAAAAAGAAAAGTTTTTGTTTTTTCAAATGGGAACGACTTAAAGTCACGAAGCTAGCTTTAAATGCTAAAGGTTTCAAGATTCAACATAATGTACCATCTGAGAAGTTTCTTTTGGTTTTTCACTTAATCAAAAGAAAGTGACAATCTAACCAAAGCTTATCGCACTCATAATTCAGCGACCCCCTTGCATTTTTAGATTTATCAAAAACCTGTACAAGTGACCCGAATCGTTCCTTTTCACAGAATGTTTTCAAAAAGAAGAAGAAGGAAGAAAAATCTTACGAGTATCTTTTTTTCTTTTGAAGATACAATATTTCACAAGTGATCGGATACAAGACTAAAAGAGTAGCCTGCATGTGACAATGTTTTAACCCTTAGGCTGCTAAGTGAAAATAAAAAGAGCTGCTTTTTGGACAGTGTGGATCAAGATCAGACTGCACAGAATTAGAAGTGTAATCTTGGATTTGCAATCTCCAATGTGGTTAGATTCTTTTCAGGCAAAAATAACTAATCACTGTACATATTTTTGTTGTCTTAATCGTTTATTTGTTCACGGCTGTTTTTAATCAATTAATTCTTTTGTCGGTAAAGGTTGAAGACCATAGCAGCTGGTTAGGTGTCACTAATACTAGAGACGAAAGTGTTTTGATTTCCATACACCTACGCAATCAACCGAATTGTGACATAACACTTATATAGAATAACGAAAAAAAATATCCCATCAATTTTGATAAAACATTATTTTTAACGCAATAACAGATAAAATCGTGTTTTAGACGACAACATTTCAGGACAAATATTTGTGCAGTTAATGTAATGAATGACTTTTTATAGTGTAATGCTTACAGTGCCCAACAGATTGAATGACTGTTTTCAGGCTGTAGCCCCCTTCCCTCGGGTATTGCCATTTCCTAGCTGTTTTATGTTTCAAAATATTTAATAAACTATCGGACAACGTGGATAGAACACGAGACTGTTAATAACTTTTTACTCAAGAAGTAATATTATTTCTTATTGTTACTTTATGATCGTAAGCACTCGGATAAAATTAACCGCATAAGCCTAATTACGAGCTGTGTCCCAGAAGTACTGGTGTATATAGACATTTCCCATGCCTCGTATGCGCTAGATTTAAGCGCTGATGATCAATGATACTTAAAAATGAATGCACTATAACCGATTTCAACGTAATACATCCAAAGACGTATTAGTATCTACATGTAGCATTTGTAAGTGCAACATGTATCCAATCATACAAGTACCAGCTCAACTTCATATGACTTGTACAACTTTTTAAATTATCCTAACCATCTATCTACTGTACACTATAATGTGCAAAGTATAAGGTTTAAAACAGATCTCACAGTTTGATATAATATCTTTTACGGAAACATGGCTGGGTGATAACTGTCCTACAAGTGACTTATTATTTCCATCTTTTTACACCCCGGAGAGGAAGGACCGCATTTCAGATAGATATGGGGGTGTAATGGTGTATGTTAAAGATTCCATCTCTTATGTCAGAAGGAATGATTTAGAAATTACTGGGGTTGAATGTATTTGGATTCAGATTAAACTGTGTAATAAAAGAAACATCTTATTCGGCGTCTTTTATAGGCCGCCAAATTCAGATTCTGCATATTATTCATTAACTGAAGATTCTACTGGACTTGCTATGGATTCCAATATTTCGAATATGATAATTTCTGGCGACTTCAATATTAATCAACTGAATTCTACTTCAAATAGAAAAATTAACTCGCTTTGTAGTCAGTTTAATTTGTTTCAGCTTATTGAAGAGCCAACACATTATACGGAAACTTCCTCTTCTATAATTGATCTTTTATTTGTGACTAACAAAGAATCCGTGTTGACCTCTGGAGTAGGACAGCCTTGTTTAGACAGCAGTATACGCTATCACTGTCTTATCTTTGGGGTTATTAATTTTTTAAAACCAAAACGCACTTCTGTCAGGAGAGTCATCTGGAAATATGACCAGGGTGATTACAATACACTGAAAAGTTACTTTAATGGTATTAATTGGACAGAGTTGAAATCTAACGATATTGACAACTACGTTGAAAATATAACCAGTGTTATTAAAGAAGGGATGAATAGCACGATTCCTCATAAAATGGTTACTATTAACTTACAGGAACCACCTTGGATCACTAATATCATTAAACGAAAAATTAGACAGTGTAAAAGACTATATAAAAAAGCAAAAAAATCAAACAGTTCGAATCACTGGTCAAGATTTAAAAGGGCTAGAAACGAGGTTATAGATTTAATAAGAAAAAGTAAACAGAAATATATCGATTGTCTATCTGATAAGCTACGTTCTGGATCTTTATCGTCACGTGATTGGTGGAAAACATTGAAAGGTTTTATTTCGCCTTCCTCTTCAAACTCTATACCACCACTGTATGATATTAATAATGATACTATAGTTGTTGATGAAATTGAGAAAGCAAATTTGTTAAATTCATTCTTTGTTTCGCAATCATCACTAGATGATATTGCACATTTGTTACCGAATGAATGTATGAGAAATGGCGAATCTTTAAGTTCAATTAGAATCCATCCGTCCGAGGTCAAGGACATTCTAAAAACTCTTAAAGCTGGGAAAGCTTCTGGTCCAGATAGTATTAACAACACTGTCTTGCGTCAAGCTGCAAATGAGTTGGCAACTCCCTTATGTCACTTTTTCAATTTTTCTTTGGAATCATGCAGCTTACCTTCTTCGTGGAAAACATCTAACGTTTGTCCAATTTTTAAGAGTGGCGATCCCTCGATACCATCCAACTACAGACCGGTGTCACTTTTAACACTAAGGAAAAGGTTTTCGAAAAATTAATCTATAAGCATGTCTTTAACTACTTAATAGAAATACGTTTCTTCACGCCATGCCAGTCAGGTTTCTTACCTGGTGACTCTACCGTTAATCAGCTAATTTTTCTTTATAACAAAATATGTAAAGCTTTGGATGAAGGTTTAGAAATAAGATTCATATTTTTTGATATAAGTAAAGCCTTTGACAAGGTATGGCATAAAGGCCTTTTTCTTAAATTAAAACGGGCAGGAATAAAAGGAAAACTTTTGGCATGGTTCGCTGACTATCTCTCTAATAGATGCCAAAGAGTTGTATTGCCTGGCTGTCAGTCAAATACTAAACACTTAAATGCCGGTGTCTTTCAGGGCTCGATACTTGGTCCGCTTCTATTTCTTGTTTACATCAATGATATTGTCGAAAACATTGAATCAGGAATCAATCTCTTTGCTGATGACACTAGCTTGTCATTGGTTGTTAGAAATCCTGCTGACGCGGGTAAAACTCTTCAAGACGATGTCAATAAAATCAATTCTTGGGCAGAATCGTGGCTTGTTACATTTAATCCAACAAAATCTGAATCTCTTGTCATCTCACGCAAAAGTACAAAGGCTACTCATCCGGATCTAAACATGTCTAATATTCTTATTCCAAATGTACAAACACATAAACATTTAGGAATACACCTTTCTAGTGATGGATTATGGGATTATCATATTAATAGTATAGCTCAAAAGGCTTGGAAAAGAATAAATGTTATGCGCCAACTGAAAAATCGTCTTGATAGGAAGTCTCTCCAAGTGATATACTTTTCATTTGTTCGACCAATTCTAGAATATGGCGATGTGGTATGGAATAATATGCCCCAATATTTGAAAGATGATTTGGATAAAATACAAAATGAAGCTGCTAGGATAGTTACAGGTTGTAGTAAACTAGTCTCTTTGTCTGATCTACGAAAGGAGTGCGGTTGGGAAACACTTAGTGAGCGTAGGCGTAAGCATAAACTTATACTTTTCTTTAAAATGGTCAAAGGCTTTGCACCAACATATTTAAGTTCTCTTGTCCCTCAACTAAATAGTAGCATTAGTAATTATAATCTTCGTAATTCTAATAACCTTTATAGCATTGCATGTAGGACAAACTTGTACAAAAATTCATTCATTCCATCTGTCGTTGATGAATGGAATTCAATTCCACATGATATTAGAAATTTAGAGTCTGTTTCTAGTTTTAAGAATTATTTAAACATTGATAAACCAATCCCGATTAAGTTATTCTTTGTCGGTAAAAGAAGGTTCCAAATTATTCATGCCAGGTTAAGAAATGAATGTAGTTCTCTCAAGCACCAATTATTCATGCGAAATATAGTTGAGTCGCCTCTCTGTATCTGTGGTGCATTAGAAACAAATCAACATTACTTTTTTGAATGTCCATTGTATCGAAATGAAAGAAATTTTTTACTTCGTTCTCTTTCAAATTTTTCATGTGTGGTAGATCTAAATACACTACTCTTTGGAAGTGATGCTCTAACTTTTTGGGACAACAAGGAATTATTTCTTCAAGTTCATTTTTACATAAAGGAAAGTAAAAGATTTGATTAATAGCGCATGAAACCTCCATTTTCTCTCTCTGTCTCTGTCTCTCTCTCTCTCTATGTTAGACTGTAGACTGTTTAGGTATGTGTGGGTGTGGGTGTGTGTATGTGTGTGTGTGTGTGTGTGTGTGGCTTTTTTTTTTTTTTATTGTATTCATGGACTTATTGTATGAGCCATTTGTAATTCGGAGAGGGACTTTATAAGCTTTCGTTAGCTTTCGTCCCAATCCTTTTGTAATTAATTATTACAAATAAATATGTTTAAACTAAGTGCAACAGTGGGGTAATGTCTAAAGGAAAGGAAAGGTAGCCTCTTTTCATTCTAGGGCCGTGATGAAAAGAGGTTGGAAGAGAAAAAAAAAAAATGTTTATAACAAAAATAATTCTAGTAAGCAGTTCCGTATGCAGCAAGCCATGTTCGCAAGCCAAGGTGACGATCACTACGTGGATCTTACCTCTTGGCTGATCGAGTCGAAATTTGTTAGCACGGCGACGCGCCACCTACTGGATTTTGATTGTTATCACCCCTAGATTTGCGTCATCGAAAACCAATCAAACGTCGCGTAGCATAACTCTTTCGGCATTTCGTTAAATAAGACCAAAGGCTTTTTTACCTTTCTAGGTGTTGGGCCGTGATCTATTAAGCGCTTCGGCGTTGTTGTTTTAACGGGAGTCTTTGACAATTGACCGCTCAGGTATGGTCCAATGATAGTTTGTTCAGCATGCTTTCTCCGTATATTCGCCAACGATTGACTGCTTTTCAGATCGCATACTCGACAGAAGATTTATCGAGTCAAAATCTATTTTCGAAATCTTGTTAAGTTTCGTGAAGCAAAAGCGGCACACGTACTTTGACAGTCCATCATCTGGTGTTGGGGTGTATCCTAAAACTTCATTTAACTGATTTGTGACAGTGAATGTTGAAGAAAATATTTTCCCCTGTATTTTTTTTTGTGTGTGTGTTCCCAGCAATTCCCAGCATATCCGACAACTTTCTCCTCCGGTCGCCAGCCAAGTCCCCGTAGCTCAGTTGGTAGCGTACAGAACTTGAGAACGGGAGGTCGCTGGTTCGATCCCCGGCTTGGCCAATTTCTTTCCGAAGATTGATGATAGTCATTGCGACAGGATTCATTCCTCTCTCACCGCTGACCATTGTTTCGACTGTGGTTATGTGGGAAAGCAGCCAGTGGCTTGGAAAGAATATTGTGCGGAGTACTGGTAAAAGAAACTCCAGGAAAGCATGGATAGGTGCACTGGCCGCCGCGATATAACTGAAATGATGTTGAAAACGGCGTTAAACCCCATACAATCAATCAATCAGTACGGTCGCCATTTTTATTTACGTTCTGCTAATGTTGGATAGCAAATGTAACGCGCTATTTGATTGGTGCTTTCAGTCCTGACTGCAACCAATCATTACACGTATCGCAAAGCTAACAAATTTCGACTCGATCAGCAAAGGGGTAAGATCCACACAGTGATCGTCACCTTTGCTTGCGAACATGGTAGCAAGCATCGTTCGCTTGTACATTGAGATACATAATTGCATTAAAAAATAGTCCTTCTTTCAAAGCGCCTTCATTTCCAGCCATTTCGCTTTCATTTCCAGTCATTTGGTTTTCATATCCATTCATTTCCAACTGGAAATCAAAGCACTTTGGAAGAACAAAGGTTGGAGACAGTGGTGTAGTGATACAGTGTCAGCTTCTCACACCAAAGGTTCTGGGTTCGAATCCCGTGACGAGCGAG
Source organism: Tridacna gigas (assembly GCA_945859785.2). Taxonomy (NCBI): domain Eukaryota; kingdom Metazoa; phylum Mollusca; class Bivalvia; order Cardiida; family Cardiidae; genus Tridacna; species Tridacna gigas. Next base: position 39,331,869 of record OX244030.2, on the reverse strand, counting down.
GTCAACCTTTGAAACCACCCACATCATGGCGCGAGTACTGCTTAAGGTTTCCAGGAAGAAGTCATCGAGAGTAATAAGTTTAAGTTGTAAGAACTTGTTTCATGATCGATGTAAATTGAATAGGTTTAAACTAGTAAATGCTTTGAAGGCAATTAGGTCAACATTGATGCCCATGTACTTTGAAAAAAGTGCAATTTGTGCAGAAAAATGATGCTTTAAACACTCGTTCACTTACATTACAGAAAATTTTATGCACATTATAAAAATCATATTGCTGAGAAAACCAGGCGTTATTTCAAACGAAGCAGTGAATAAAAGGAATTGATGTTCATTTCAAAACAATTTTCCATCGTACAAATTTCTCCGATCGTGATTCTGGTTAAAAACTGGAAACTACAATTTTAAACTCCCGCCGCCATGAGGCATCTTAGGTAGCTTTTCCAAACGGCATAGATCAAGATCAGACCGCACAGAACGTGCAGTCTAATCCTGTATCTACACCGTCCGCTTCTAGGTCCCAGAATTACAAGCGAACAGCTTGAGGCGAAAGACCTAACCATTGGCCAAACAGTCTCATGTTATAACGTTTCCGAGGAAAAAGTCTTTTGAAAACATTGTAGGAAAAGGAGCAAATGCTTGTAACCAGCATTTTCTCCTTTTCCTACAATGTTTTCTACCATTTTAAAGAAAGATCCCTATATTTCAGCCGCATTTATGTTGTCATCTGCAAATGCTTTCAATCTGGACAAGTCAAAAATTCTGCCGTCTGGTAAAGAGTTAAAGAAACCATAATATTGCTAATACTCCTCGTAGATATTTTGTTGGATTAGAAAACTCCAGTTCAGTGACAGATTTATTGTTTGGAATATTAAATATCTCTCTGGAAATAAACAAGATCGGCAAACTGCACAAGTCTTTCAGGAATTCTGTAGTTTTTCATTTTCTATTTTTGTTCTTTTATGTTTGTAATCCGTCTGTTCCCCCCCCCCCTTTTTTTTTTTTTTAATTAAGTTATCAGCTACCATGGAGAATCGATTTGTTTAGTGCCAAATAGATGCAGATATTACAAGCGTTACAAACTTATTTTACCGCTTTAAGACAGATCCACTGGAGTCGATAGTACGAGGCCCTCGTATCAACCCACATATTGCGAATTCAAATTCTTTTCGAGAGAAAACTTTACCGCACCGGACAGTGTAGATCCAAGATCAGAGTGCACGGAACGTGTAGTCTGATGTTGGGTCTACACTGTCTCCAAAAACGTACTGAATAGCGCAAAGAAGCTTAAAGTTTAAAGGACACATGGCGAAAATAAATATCCATGATTGTTACACGTATATATATATATATATATATATATATATAATGCGTATTTAAACCTTGTACAGCAAAAGTTCTGACTGCTGTCATGATCAATCAGAACTACAAGTTTTTTTAAGGCGGTCTGGCAGTTCAAGCAGCTTTTCGAGTCAAAGGTTATGGGATTAAAAAGGGTACCCTATGTAACGTTATTCAGTCCTAAATACAGCAAAGGCAATATTTCCTCTAACTCTTTACCAGACGACTATATTTTAGACTGGTCCAAATTCAAAGCATTTGCAGATGACATGGTAAATGTGGCTCAAATGTTTGGATTTGTTCCAGAAAGGTTTGAAAACGGTGTGGGAAAATGAGAAAATGCTGGTTACCATCTTTTTCCCACAATGTTTTTAAAAGTCTAATTTCCCAGTGTCGTTAAAACTCGGGATCGTGTGGTACAGGGTTAAAGGAAATGCAAGGTTATACAGGGTACATGATGTAACGTTATTTGGCCCTAAATAAAGCTTAGGAAATATTTCCCTTAATCTTCAAGGTTACAAAAGAAATACAGTCCTTTCTACAGTGTAGTCAGTGCTTCCGTATACTACTACAGGGTAGTAACTAGATGTTTACATGGGGTAATCTATCCAGTGGTACGCGTACACGTACAGTCCTTACTGTAGTACAGGCAATGTTTACCTTAGAGTAAACTACAGGGTAATATAGTGTTCACAATCAATACTTCCCTGTAAGGCACTTTAGGGTTATATAGGGTTACGTAGGGTACTCTGTATAGTGTTATACACAAGGGGAAAAGTCACTGCTTTGCTAGCAGATACTTAAATTAGGGCATATCGTAGCAGACAGTATCTCCCACAGTCATTATTGCCCAGGTACTATGGGGTTATACAGCGTACCGCACAAGAAGCATGCAATTCGCGTCTGATATTCTGATATTTTCCAGACCTTACGAATTCATTACGTTTCAAGTTTATCGGGAAAAGCGAGGGAAATTGAATTGATATTTTATTGCAGGAATACCTGTTTTTATCTTTATTTTTCCGGGATAAATTGTATTACACCAAATAGGGAAGCTTGCAGCACCAATCCCATTTATTAATTCCTGAACGTGTAGTTTATTTTCCATGATGCATTGTTATAAACAACTTTATGTTGTTTTTTCCTCCAACTGACTTGATTTATATGCACTTCGCTTATTTACTGAAAAATTAATCAATCAATTTTGCATGCGTTTTTATTTTCATTATTCTTTTTATTGTTGCACACGGTTTATTCCTGTGCGATGGTATTTTTTTACTGCAGTTTGAAAGCCAAAACAAATGAAATTCTATCTGACATCCCACCAACAGTCACTTGCATTTTAATATCAAAATGATTCGATAAATTTCATGTGCTGATCTGCAATATTTCATTTTTTTGAACCACTGGGAATGCACGTCTAGAAAATGAATTTATGGCAGGCTATATTGCACGATTTTGTTAAGATATGGTTAGAGAAATAACTCAGACTTCGCTGTAAGTTTACAAATACTGATAGAAGTGGATAAAATTCTCATGTGAACTAGGACCAGAGAAAAACCCTCACCAGAATATGAACGTAGCGTGTTGAAATTAACTGGTTTTGAGCAGTTATCTTGCCGAAATCGTACTGTGGACAAAATTAGATTTCATAATTATATGAGCCGTGACGGAAAGAATTGTGGGAAAAGGAGGAAATGCTGGTTACCAGCATTTTCTTATTTTCCCACAATGTTTTTAAAAGCCTTGTTCTTCAGAGAGTTAAAACAGGATTGTTTGATAAACGGTTGAACCACAATTATCAAGAAGTAGAGACTGTAGGCTGAGTTTGTTCTAGGATGAATACTACATAGTACATCTGAAGGCATTATGGCAAGGGGAAATTGCTTATTACCACCAATTTTGCTCTCTTTAAAAAGTTTGTAAAGGTGGTTTGCTTAAGGACGTTTGCTCGACATGCCAAAGGATTATGCAATGTCAATTCTTACCTTCATACGGATATAGCACTATTTTAGTCGGGGATCCCTCGTGGGTGAAGATTTTTCGGATACATTTTCCCCTAGTTTCGTAGTAGAAGAGTTGCACCATTTTGTCATTCGTCTGCTTAATGTCTATATGCGCGAAACTCGAAATGACTTGTTGCTTGAATGCATCTGAAAAGAAAATGCGTATATCATGTTATTATACAAAAACATGGGTTCTTTAACATCAGCCTGACCTTAAGTCTCTTTCTTTTTTTAGCAAAGCCTTGCCCCGAGGCCATTTTTCATAACCTAACTAAATACAATTTAAGCGTTTAAATTCAAAGAGCAGACATCTGACTTGCAGAGACATTCTTTCCATCATATGGCTTGTTTTTTTAATATTAGGCATGAGAACTGGATCTAGAATGGTTTGGAAAAAACGGCTTCGTTTCCATTCACAATTTCTTGACCATGCCTTTACTAGATATTCTTACAGTTTAGAATCGGAGGTGTAGAGAGAATTACCTTCAACAAGCAGCATTGCCGTGATAAAAATTAAATCTAGTGAAACTGCGAACCTATATAGTTCCACTACTTGTGTGCAGATCCACATTTTATTGTGGGGTTTTAGTTATGGCTTATTTTCTACATACTCAAACGTTGTGGTACGTGTAGAACATGTGTTCACAGTATGGTAATCAAAGCGCTGAAGGCCTTGGCATCAGAACGGGTGAAGAGGTAGGAAGATGAGGCCCAGAAGCTCAAAGTTGCTATCACATTTGTACAGGCTTAAAAACTGCTATCACATTTGTAAAGACTAATAAAAAAATATCTAAATGTCTCACACTGACAGTCTGTGGAGATGACAACAGAATGCAAAAGCATAAATTTGTAAAGGCCAATATAATGAGTATTTTTGTATAGCCTTGACCTCAAGGTCTTTTTGGATTGACAGGAGATAATTTTCAAATGATTTTCTGTTTCCTATTTTCTTCCTTTACGTTGCTTTGGCAACAAATCATAGTAACAAAACAAAATGAACAGCGTGCAAAAAATTGCTGATAGAGGACAAGCCCTGGGAACAATTCTGGAAATCCACAATGGCAAAGCAATGAATCATATTTTTCTTTTATTTTACCATACTCATACTATGGCATATTCTTTAAGTTGAAATAGTAACCATGTCCTTCGAGCAACGACAAGGAAAAACACAACGTTCTTAAAGGCTAATATCACAATGCATGATTTGGTGTCTGAGAAGACAATTTTTACGTATTTCCTTTTATTTTTGCGTTTTGATTGCTATGGCAACAAATAAAAAGAACGTCGGCATTCGGGTGCCAATGGTCGTTTGAATTTCAGTTAAACACAAAGTTAAGAAGGGGCATAACTTGATAGTTATTTACCCTTATTGTTTATGTTTCCCTTTTGATAGTTAATAACTTGTCCAAGTTTAAAGTAAACATCTTCAGTAATAACAAAGATATTATAAAATGTCAAAGATTTTGCATGACGACGACACAAACGACGAAGATGATGACAGTAGGGCTATGAAAATATGTTGTCTCTAAAAACAGTTGAGCTAAAAGTTCTTAGTCGAAAAAGGGGCATAACTAATTACTTTGCCAAACATATTTTGGTGGTTACCTGGCACTGTTGTACTGATATAAATTCCCCTTTTAACAGTTAACGAAAAGTCGAAGTTTGAAGTAAGTATCTTCATTAATGACAGATATGATAAAATGTCAAAGGTTTTGAAAATTCAAAGTAAAAAAGGGCGTAAATGTGTCAAAAACATTTTGATGGTTACCTGCCCCTGTTATATGGGTACCCCTTTTGACAGTAAATAACTTGTCCAAGATTGAAGTAAATATCTTCAGGAAGAACAGAGATATTATAAAATGTCAAAGTTTTTGCACGACGACAATGACGCATAAGCTTTGACAATAGCTTGACGTTTTTATTCGTAAATAGCTAAGCTAAAGACTATCAGTTGAATAAAATCATAGGGATGATACAATACTGCCCAAGGATCATTTCTATAAAAGTTTTGTCAAAATATCTGCTGTCAATGCCACTTTTCAGTTTTCCCATTTAAAGTTTATCGAATCTCTAAGTTGCCGTGATCAACCAAGTTGGAAAGCCGATTCCCATAAACAAGAGTGCCCTTGAACCTAAAGCCCTCATCTGAGTAAAGTCATCTAGGATTGATAAATTTGAAAAGCTCCTGGTTGTGATTATGGAAAACACAAATGAGCCATGCTCTGGCAAAAGGGGGTTTAATGCATCTCCGTGATCCATCATTCCAACGAGCCGTCATATATTTATGGATCCATAAAATCCATTTTGTTGAACAACCGACTGAATCATGAGATACACTGGTCCTTTGACATGCAGAAAATTTGTCAAAAGCAAAAAGTTTCGACCCAGGTCATCCTAAATACCTATGGAGATCAAGATCAGATTGCACTGAATGTCAAGTCTGATCTTCAATGTAAAACGCCCACCAGTTACTTAACTCTTTACCACATAATCCCGAGTTTTCAGGACTCCAAGGATATAGCCTCATGAAAACCTTTTGGAAAAAGAAGAAAATGCTCTCTGTTTGCCTATAAGGTTTTCTGCACTTTCACAGCCAATAATCAACATTTCAGCTAAATCTAACTTGCCGTTAAATTAAGATATACATGTAAGTTAAGTCACCCAGATTCTGCGCTAGAAAAACATTTTTATCAGCCTAGAAGCCTAATTTTTGTCCACATACTTTACAGGCATTATTAAGCTGGGGAGAAACTATAAATATTGATGGAACTTCGACAGTTATTATGCCCCGCCGAATTTCGGGGTGTGGGGAGATATAGTTTTCCTGTTGTCTGTCCGTCTGTCTGTTCGTCCGTCCGATCTTCCATCCATCCAGACAGATATATTTTAAAAACGTTAACGAAAGTTAATGAAACTTCATACATGCCCCTCATGATAGCCCGCCGATACACCTTTTTTAGATAATGCCTTGTCGTGGAAAAAGGAGGCTTGATGTCTTCCGATCTGCTTGTTTTGTTCTATATTGTTTTTGTTCTTAGCCCCCTTACCACATAATCCCGACTTTTAATGACCCTGAGAAAGAATGCCTTTAAAAACACTGTGAGAAAAGGAGAAAATTCTGGTAACCAGCATTTTCTCTTTTCCAGTTTTCTACCCTTCCCAAAACAAATTTCAATTTTAAAGTCACATTCATTTTGTCGTCTGCAAATGCTTTCAATTTCAACCCATCTAAAATTTTGTCGTTTGGTAAAGAGTCAATGCGCTGTCATGGAAAAAGGGGGCTTGATGTATATTTCCATTACGGACCAATATCTCTTTAACTACTGGACACAATTTTATGAAACTTGATATTTATATTGTTTATCATAAGCCACCGACAGTCAGTATTTGTTTTTATTTAATGAAATGCCGTGTCATGGAAAAGGGGGCCTTAATGTATATTTTCACCAGTAACAAAAAAGGCCATTTACACGCAAAACACAATACCTGTTATAATTATCAAAACAAGTTTTTTTTTTTTCGGCGGTGGATATCATTTCAACGAAATGACTTGTTTTATATTGATTGTACCTTCTAAAAACCATTTTTTAATTGAAGTCACCATGGGTAAGAGACTTCAAACTCTTTAAAGCTGTTCCTGGTGCCTAAATTTTATTCTCACCACATGTTTCCATGTAAATTTTAATATTATCGTTTGTAATTTTAGGATGACAACTCAGAAATATGCTTTCATATAATACTGTCTAATGGTTAAGTTATTTTGTATCTTGAATGTTTTAAATGGATTTGAACAAAAAAGGGTGAACACCTCTAACCCATTACCCTCCAGGCGACTCTCAGGACTATCAGTCCTTTGATTATTCTTTACAAACAATGACAGTCTTTCTACAACACCTCAAAACCAGTCGGTCTCAAGAGATAAGCAGGCACACTTGTCCAAAAATAAGGGACGGTATTCACCAATAATGTTGTGATACTTCTAGTTCTAAGGCTAGCCCTCAAATTGAGTTACACTTTTTTTGTGCGCCCAGTCAGATTGCTAGTCTTGGACTCTAAAATCAGTGGTAATTTTAGAATGATTGAATACGTTTTGAGGCTGCACAAAAGTTACTTAAGTCGCCATTGGCAGTGCCAAGTGTTTAATAATCTGTTACTTTCTAAATTAGCCGTGAAAGCCTATCGATAACGCACCATAGCTGCCAATACGTATTGTTTCTCCTTGTGGGTTAGGGAACAAAACCATTCCTCAAACGTTATAAAAACTGTTTCCAAGAATCTTCTACCGGGTCTCTATCGACCTCGAGCCTCCGGGGGGAAACTTTTATGGCCAATGTAACGACATTTGCTCTTATATGTGTTCCGCGTGCCCGCTTCCTAATGATATATACGTTTTGTCATTCAGTACCAACGAGGTCCATTAATTCTTAAACCCTTTGTCTCTTATTTGCGAAACTCAATGGGAATACGTGCATTAAGCTCCTTAGATAGATACTTTTGAAAACCGTTTGAGTCTTTCTTCTTTTACAACGCACTACAGACTTTTTAGTAATATTTGAAAAATTTGAAAACTCATATGTATAATTTATTATATTCATGCTTTCATAAACTAAGGACAAGACTGCATGCATAATATCCATCCTTGAAACTAGTGAAGGAATTTTTCATATCACAGTTGTTGTAATTTAATTATGGTTGGATCTTAAAACATAACAACAAACATTTTCCAATACTTCTTAACCCTTAAGCTGCTAATCCAGACCCACTGACATTTTGCGCACAATGTAGATCAAGATCAGACTGCACAGAACGTGCAGTCTGATCTTTGATCTACACTGTCCGATACGGTATTTTCTTTCCGGTGAAATCGACTTTGAAACCGCAATGTTTGGGCTTTTAGTATTGAGTAGAAATTTGCGTTTCATTTATTCAGCAGCTTAAGTGTTAAGGACGTTAGTTAGAAAAGACGGGAAAAATATAAGCCTAGTAATGTAATAGTTCCTTAATACATTTTTTCTCTTTAATTCAGTTTGATGTAAACGCTCAACAAATAATTATTATGTTTATCAGTATTTTTTTTATGGATTTTGGTTTATTTGAAACGTGAGAAGACAGTGCATCAGACAAAAATCGACCTTCGCATACTTTCAAATGGACTAGTTCCTGATAACATAAATACTTGCATTTTCTTCCTCTTTCCGTTATGACGGGTGGCTAGAGTGGTCCTTGTGGTAAAGTGTAGGACTCGTAACCTGGAGGCCTCAGGTTCGAGCCTCACTCGATCCACTGGGTTTTTCGTGGGAGTGTCCGTGGGCAAGGCACTTCAGAGCCCTAGCCTAGTACTGGTGGAATCCAGGAAATATATCAATATGTGAGCTGTCGCCGTGATGTGACTGAAATAATATTGAAAGCGGCGCAAAACACCAATCAATCAATCAATTCTTTCCTTTACTCTTAAGCTGCTTAATAAATGTAACGAAAATTTTCATTTAATAGTAAAACCCACAAATTGCAATATTAAAGTTGATTTCAGAGGGAGAAAGTACCAAAGCGGACAGTGTAGATACAAGAGTTTGTGCAGTCTGATGTTGACCTACAGTGTCCGCAAAAGCGCCCCGAATCGCACTTAGCAGTCTAAGGGTTAACGTTAAGCTTATAAAACAAAATTCTCCAAATGATTATTAGATTTTATTGATACTTTTTGTGGCTTTTGGTTATAGAAAACTTAAGACGCGGATTGTGCATCAGGAGGAAAACGTATCCGTGTACTGTCCAGCAAACAAAACATCTGAAAATTTTGCGAAATAGTCCCGAAATATTAGATGTCTTTGTTTTTATCAAATATTTACCTATAAGTTTTAAAGACGAACATTACATTTACCAGTCCCTTTGAGGCTGTCGGCTTCATTATGTCAAATGTCCATGCTTTGATCCAAAAGTTAAAAAAAACCAACCTTTGATTTACAGAGCTTTTCAGAATCCATCGGTAATAAAATGTCATTTGTCATCGTTTTTGATCTAAAAGTAAAGAAATAACATTAGATTTACCGTTGTGTTTGGAGGCTGTCGTTTATCCTGAGAAGTGACAAAGTGCATCATGGGATAAAAGTTGACAGTATCAGTTGAGAGTCATGCTGTATGAAAAGGGGGCTTAATGCATCTACAAAAATTATCGACTCAGGTCAGCCTGTGCAGTCCGCGCAGGCTAACCTTGGTTTAAACCTTTTGCTATCGGTCAATTTTATGCCTGTCACAGAACCAGTGTACCTGCTGAGTCTGTTGTTGTTCAAGATAGATTTTATGGATCTATAATTGGGGATGACTTGCTTAGTACCGTGCATCACGGAGATGCATTAAACCCCCTTTTAACATAAGTCGTGAGAAGTGGTAAAAGTGTATCATGGGAAAAAAGTTGACAGGATTCGCCCTGATACTTTTCTTCGACCTCGTAATTCTGCGGAACAGTTCCTACTTAGTTTGTATTTCAGCTCTTCATAAAAGAGTCCCTAGTTGTAAGATCCTGAATTAGACGGCTATTGAAAATAATGTGAGAAAAGAAGAAAGTGCTAGTAGTCAATACTTTGTGCTATCCCTAGAATGTTTTTTCCACTTGTTTAAAGACAAATTCCGTCATTTGAGCTTCATATAATTTATCGACTAACACTCCTTTAAAATTGAACAAGTCTAAAGTTATGTTGGCTAGTAACGGGCCAAAACTTGATTTGATCTAAGAATATTAACCCTTAGGTTGCTTAACGCGATCAAGTGACAGTTTGCGGACAGTATAAATCAAGATCAGACTGCACAGAACGTGCAGTCTGATCTTGAAGAAATAAATCTGAAGCAGCAACATCCAGGTTTTTACCATCAGCTTGAAAGTTTCATTTAACTTATTCAGCAGGATAGGGTTTTAAAAAACCAAAACTTCCAAAATTGTTTGTTATTCAAGGCGTAAGAAGTGGTGAAAGTGTATCAGGGGAAAGAACAGACAGTATCCGCACACTTGTCTGCGACCTAATAAATCTGTGGAATGGTCCCTGATTAACCCTTTCGGTGCCATAGGCGAAATGAAGGGCTTTTGCGGACGGCATAGATCAAGATCAGACTGCACAGAACGTGCAGTCTGATCTTTGATCTATACCGTCCGCTTGTTCAGTCAGGCCTACCGGTATTCCATAGTTTTTTCTGGGTGTAAGTGGGATGTATTTTCATCTGTCGGAGCTGGTCGAGTCTATATATTTATCGATGCAAGAGTGGAATGGCTTTGTTGTCTAAGTATCAAATAAAGGCGCGCTGTTACAGAGATACGACCTTATTAGTTCCTATTTGTGGCAGAGATTTCGGAAGATTTTGTTTAACATTGCCGTAGTACATCAAATAAATAGAAATGAAGCACACCATGCACTCATTTTAATTGAGTTCCAAATCGGGAATATTTGTATACGGTATTGAATTTCTTAGTGTAAAGAAAAAGCTGTAGGCTCTTTTAGTCGGAGAAACAAATCATGAGTTCTGTCTCCGGTTCTCTTAAATAGAAAGGGTTTCTTTTAAAAATTAAAATATCAAAGTGGGATTGGAATGGTTGCTTTCCCTTTTTAAGCTTCGTTACAGCTGTATGAATTTTTAGAGATTTAAAGAGAGAGAGAGAGAGAGAGAGAGAGAGAGAGAGTGATGAGAGGGAGGAGAGAGGAAGGGCAACAAAGGAACTACATGTACCTGTATACAATATTTCCACCTAACTCTTTACCAGACGACAAAATTTTAGATTTGTCCAAATTCACATCATTGGCAGACGACAAATTCAGCGTGGTTCAAATGATGTATTTGGCCTTGTGTACATGTACCATAAAATACTTTAAAATGAAAGGGTGATAACATTGTGAGAAAAAGGAGAAAATGAGAATTACCAAAATTTCAGACGACAATTTTCACTTTTTCCCACAATGTTTTAAGAGGCCTTCGGGATCGTGGGGTAAGGAGTTAACTCTTTCCCTCCAGCAGATGTGTTCTTTCTTCTAGAAGCTGACCAACTTTTGAAATAATTCATTCCTTTTGCCGCTATGTTTTCACGTGCGTTACGATTTATGTTGACCATCCATAGTTTACAACACTGTTTACAAAGGTCGCAGGCCGCTTGCTCCGAACTTTTATCTGGGTCCGTATTCACCGACAATTCTTAGAAATATTCTTAGTCTTACACTCAAGAATTTTCTAAATTTGAAAGTAAAACAATTTTTGATTGGTTGAAACCAGGGGTCGTTGGTTCGAATCCGCAGCTCGGCCAGTTACTTTTCGAGGACTGATGATAGTCATTGCGATAGGATTCTTTCCTCTCTCACCGCTGACCATTGTTTCGATGATGGCTACGTCATTGTAGGAGAGAAGTCAGCGATTTGTGAAATATTTTGTGCGAAGTATTGGGAAAAGAAACTCCAGGAAAGCATATGTGCACTGGCCGCCGCGATGTAACTGATATAATATTAAAAACGACGTTAAAATCCATACAGTCAATCGACCAATCAATGTTTTTAGAGGCAAACATAACAAACACAAGTTGGTTTCTTTAAAAAAGAAGCCAGGAGAGGTCGGCATCAATGTTTTCAAATAGTTTATTGGCTTTTTATTTTAATATATTTTGGTAGATGTAAACAAACAAGTTAGGCATTAAATGAATGAGAAAAAAAAAACGTGTTTTTTTTTCTGTTTTGCAGGTGTATAGGCACAAAACAGTACATGTTCCACATGGTTATAATATTCTAGGAACAACAGGCCTATAAGGGCTAAAATCAGCTCTACTGGCATTTAATACAGACTCGGGTTTTTACAAAGAGTTGTGGAGGTATAATGAAATTGAGAGCTGATATGAGCAAAGCTATTCTTTTTCATGTTAGTTACCAAAAATACATGCGGTAAGCTCTTGACAAGCTCAAAATGCATTTTTTAAATTTAAGGGCAAGGAATTTCTGACCCAATAATCCGACGGTTTGCAAAAGAATCCAGCTCCCATGAGTATCTATAAATTGTGTGGGTTTTGTGAAAATTGAATGTAAAACGAAGGCTGCAAGCTGTTCACAAGCTAAAAAATGTATTTTATTTTTAAGTTTAAGAGCATGTAATTTGTGACTCCGTGACCCGACTTAGGCTCAATTTTGAAAGGAACCAAGCTCTCATAAATATCTAACAACGCGAGTTTGGTAAAGATTTGAAGAAGGCCATATGCTATTAACATGCTCAGAAATGCATCTTTTTTTAAAAAATTCAAGCACACAAAACTCAAGATGATGATCCAATTTGGCTCATTTTCAAAAGGAACAAACCTCTAAGGAATGTTTGTAATGTGTGCTCAGATAAGCCAAAATATTTTTGGAAAGGAGAAATCGTTCAATTAAGATTAAATTCAATTTGCTAATTCCACTGAATAGGTAAAAATCTTACCTGATGACAATAAATAAAGGTGGCCTATACATAATACTAGTACCAGACATGTTAAAAATAAATGTAACATTTTAAAATTTTAACAAACAGCAATTTTTGGCCTGTTCCAAACAGAAAGAACTTGCAGACGACAATTCAAACTTTGATAATTAATCGCACGGTGGAAGATGGTGATTTATGTGATGGAAACCATTGTGACAAAGAGAGAAACTGCAGTGACTAGCAGCTTCTCCTCTTCCCACAATATTCTGAAAAGTTGTCTGCTGCAGACATGTAAAATGAAGAGCTTGTTTGTCTAAACGTTAAAAATTTAAGAAAGTAGATAAATGAGCCATGCTCTGAGAAAAGGGCGCTTAATGCATCTGCAAAAAATATCTACCCATGTCAGCCTGCGCAATCGGCCCAAAACCAAAGGACCAAAGGACTCTTTTGAGGTGTGCGGTACGTACTGTAGGGCGAAGAGGCACGACTTGTTTTTGCGCCCATAAGTTAATTTTCGCGGGATTCTCGCAATCCCGCATCCAAGAAGCAACTCTGTGTGTCATTTCATCAAATCTATATCATTATAAAACCATATAATTTTTGTATAAAACTGCTAGAGTGTAGTCAGTTTGGAAAAATAAAACTTGAAAACATACTGATCAACCTATTTATATCTATTTACGGGGTACGAGTTCTCCAGAGAACTCGTGTGCTCGCGAGATTAAGGTACGAGTTCTTCAGGGTACGAATTCTTCAGATAGTATCAAGTCATGCGATCCTTTCCCGGGTGTTCTTTCTCTTTTTTTATTTAACGAAATTTTTCTTTTTGTTTAGATTTATTTGTTTAATGAAAAATTGCAATTATTGGAGATGTCATTTACAATCAAAATAGTATAATACATCTTTTTGGAAATCCGTCATATAAAAAAACACGTTTATTTTCTATTTCAGTGTTTTTTTTTTATTTCGGTTTATTTATAAAACCATGACGAAATAGACTGTGTATCCGAACAATTTTTCAAAAAACAAATGGATTTAGACAGCGATTTCTGTGGCAGTCTTGCCTTTTAAGCTCACCACTGTTGGAGAGGTCTGATGACCTCTCCAATAAGAAACGCTTAGAATTTTGAGCAACTTAAATTTAGTAAACTCATGACTTTCCCCCATCCCCGCCTCTGCAATATTTTTTTCAGCAGACCACGATGAAAAATATTCATGTACAGTTTGGATCATCTATATGGTTAAACACCCGAATACATGCGAAGGAATCGAAGCGGGCAATTTGTGTTATAAAACGGTTATTTCAAAAGGTCGTCTGCGGGAAAGAATGATTAAAATGCTAGTCAATGTACTGCAGATCCTTTTTTTTTTTTCTTTTTTTGCATAATTAGCGAATAATGGTATAGCTGCACCGTGACTTTACGACCAAGCTTTGGCGAGAATAGGAATAAAATTGTTTGGAATAAGTGGCAGAAGCAGTTCGAACTTGTCGTTTCAGCCGTTGCATTTTATTCTAATTGTAGTGATGTTTTCCGTTCTTTCTTTCTCCAATTCTTTTAATGACGAAACGGCATTGTAAGAAAAAAAAAAAAGATATATACCGCGTATCTTCAGACAACCAATATAATAAACTTTAAACATCGGGATACAATGAATACTAACATTATGATAGTGATTGTCAGGTAAAATGGAACTTAAAAAAAAAACGAAAACAGAAAGAAAATTCAACACCATGTATTATTAAACAAAACGTCTCATACCGCAGGAATTTTCAGAGAATGTTGAAATAAACCAATTAACGCGACTTATTAATTCGTCGTGGTTTTCTTGTACCAATAATAAGTCGCAGCGCAGAGCTAAATTAGGTGTGGAAAGCAACAAGTTAATTTGTTCACGGTACTAATCTTATACACAAATAAAAATCCAATATCACTCACCATCGGTGCTTAAAAATTCCCTTCTGCCCTTCAGCGTTCACATCCTTTGGAATATGTATATAAAAAAAGAACAAAATTGTTGTCTGTCCATACGTTTGAACGCAGACGACAATTTGGATGTTCGTATATCAGTGAAATGAAATGAACTCTTTTAGATCAATAGCATTACACTTCTCGCGACACAAAACATAATAACTTGTATGTCTTTAACCGCATCTCCTGGCATCGAGTTGACGCGCGATCGATAGGTTCTTGTCAATCCAGATTACGAATTCCGACAAACTATCCTCTCTCTCGTTTTTCTTTACTTGGAAAAACAAGCCCTGTCGTATCGATAGACTGGAAATAAGATTATGGCGTTTCGTTGCTGTGCAAATTGAAAGTTCCTTTGGGATGTCTCAGAGAAGTCGGAGATACTTTTTGGGTTTGTTTCTAATTCGCCATCATGACATTTTGTTTAGATAAAGTGATATATACACGGGAAGTATTTGACTGAAAGTACAACCCACTGCTGGAAAGAAAGTCGTCTTTCCTTAAAAGCAGTCAAAAAATTGACCAATTTTGATACCCATGTCAATTTCGGAATCTCTCGTTGGTTTAAGAAAGCAAATAGTCCATGTGAACTGTTCATCTGTCATTTATGATCTAGATTATATAACTATATTTCGTTTTCATCGATATCTCGCAAAATCTTTATTCAAAAACAACTTTAACGAAACACAGGTAATTTAATTTGAACCCGGTCTGCTATAGTCATTAAGACAGTAATGCATTATCAGTTTCTGAGACAAGCTTTCTGATTGCCTGACTGTCTCAGCCAAACAGAACTTTGGTCTTTGCAAATGATGTGATATCCTTTTACATTGATGGTGTATGCAGACTGAACTGCAACGGTAAAGGGGCGTTTAAGTCTTTAAGCGCAAAAATGTTTAACCTCGACCTCTTCCGTTGGCTGAAAATACAATCAAATCCTATTGTGATTTCACTCGGATCGTTAAATTTGTTAACAGTGTTTCATTTCCAAGACAGTGGTTCCCTTACAATAGTTCATTACCATACAGTTTTCCATTCCCCTACTGTAGTTCAGCCCCATTGAATTTTGCATTTCTTAAGAGTGGTTCATTTCTGTAGAGAATTGCATGCCTGTACTGTAGTTCATCTCGATAGAGTGGTTCTTTCCTATGGAGAACTGCCTACCTGTACAGTAGTTCCTTCTTATAGAGAATTTCATGCCTCTTCAGTACCTATTTTCCATAGAGCGGTTCATTTCTACAGAGAATTGCAAACCTCCACAGTAGTTTATTCCCAAAGAGCGGTTCATACCTATAGAGTATTTCATATCTATACGGTAGTCCATTTATATAGAGTGCTTCATTCCTACAGAGAACTGCATATATTTCATTTTCATCGTTCTCTTCAGCAATTCATTCCCATAGAGTGGTTAATTTCTATAAAGAATTGCATGCCTCTTCAGTAGTTTATTCCGATCTAGCGATTCATTGCTTTTGAAAATTATATACCTCTACAGTAGATCCTTTCCATAGAGTAGTTCATTCCTATAGAGAATCGCATACCTCTACAGTAGTTCCTTCCCAATGAGTGTTAAATTCCTATAGCGAATTGCATACCTCTTCTGTAGTTCCTTCCGATAGTGGTTCATTCCTATAGAAAACTGCCTACCTGTACAGAAGCAGCTTCCCAGAAAGTGGTTCATTTCTATAGTGAATTGCAAACCTCTACAGTAGTTCAACCCGACAGAGTGGTTCATTTTTATAGAGAGTGGCCTACCTCTACGCTAATTCAACCCGATAGATTGGTTCATTTCAATAGGGAATTGCATACCTCTACACTATTTCCGTCCTATAGAGTGGTTCATTCCTGTAGATAATTGCCTAAGTCGACAGTAGTTTCTTCCCTACAGAGTGGTTCATTTCTATAGGGAATGGCATACCTCTACAGTAGTTCTGTCTCATAGAAAGGTTCATTCCTATAGAGAGTTGCCTAACTCCACTGGTTCATTATAAAAGAGTGGATTAATACCATACAGTGGTTCCTTCTTCCACAGTGTTTCATTCCAATATTGGGTTTCCATCCCTTAGGGTGGTTCGTTCACTTAGAATATTTCATACCCATACAGTGTTTTATTGCATTAGTTTTTCCTGTATTTTTGTAGACAATGTAGGGGTTCCTTTTCACAGAGAGTTTTATTCCCATAGTGTTTAATTCCCAAACAAAGGTTTCCCCTACTGTGCTTTATTCCCATAGAATAGTGTATTCAGTTACAGGGATTCACCCCATACAGCTTTGCATGTCCATATTGTTATTGTAACTCATTCAGAGTGTTGAATTTCCGTAAAGTGGTTCATTCTAGAAGAGAAATGAATTTCAGTACAATCCTGCGTAGCTCAGTGGTGAAGCTATAGGACCCAAAACCTGGAGGCTCCGGGTTCAATACTCACTCGAAGCAAATATACTGTCATTCACACTGGCTCCCATTCTACTTTCAGTTTTAACTAATACACCACACCACAAGCTCTCATTGTCACTACCATGTATACTGTCCTACACATGTATATACATATTTATTCCGAAATCTAATACCAGCAAAAAACTGCGTAAGATTGACGGATCAAATCACCACTACTTAAACAGTAATAGAATAACAGTTACTGCGCGGCCCGGTCTGCAGAATAATTTTGACACTTACCTGCCCTTGCTCACTCCATTTATTACAACATTCTGCAGCTTTATGCTACTGCACAAATCCGCTTTCCAGGACTTTGAGTCCTTTGATTTCTTCCCCACGGTTGCATCATTTCCATACATTGTTGCATCCCCATACAGTGTTGCATTCAAGTGTAATGTTTAATTCCCATAATAATTGTGGTGTGACATTCCGAAAGAGTGTTTCATTTATTGATGCATTCCTGTGCTGTGGTGTCTTGCCAGCACAGTGAGTAAACCTTTCATATGCCACCTTAGAATGGAGAACACTGACCGCTTGCTCAGACCTCAATTAACCCTTTACCAGACGACAAAATTTCAGACACGTCAAAATTGAGAGCATTTGCAGACGAAAAATAAAGTGTGGCTCAAGTAATGGAGGTTGGTTTTGAATAAATAGACATTGTGGGCATAGGTGAAAAATCTGGTTACCAGCATTTTCTTCTTGACCCACAATGTTTTCAGAAGTCTTCTACTTTGGGTTTGTTTTAAATCGGAAATTTTTAATAAGAGGATTAACCCCTAGGCTGCTAAGCGCGACTTACTGAACTTTTGCAGACAGTGTAGATCAAGATCAGACTGCACAGGACGTGCAGTCTGATCTTGGATCTACACTGTCCGATGAGGAGATATCTTTCCCCTCATAAAAAAGCAGTCTGAAATGGCAAAATTTGGGTTTTTACTATCGGCTTGGAAATTGCATTTCACTTATTTAGCAGGATAAGGGTTAGTATATAGTTCCACTTTTCTTTACATTCTGTACATTCAATATTTTTTAACTGGCGATAAGGATCATTGCCTTGTGAAGCACATCTGACGGAAAACATTTCGACTGGCAAAAAGATGTTGATAGTTCAAGCTGAATGGTATCAATGATAAAACTGAAAGAAACACACTTTACCAATCGTTCATCATAAACAATATGAGTCACGCTCTGGCAAAAAGGGGCTTAATACATCTCCGTGATGCATGATACCAAGCAAGTTATCACATAATTATGGATCCATAAAATCTTTTTTATTTGGTAACCGACTGAATCATGAGGTAGTCTTTCCCTTGGACATACAGAAAATTGACCAATAGCGAAAAGTTTCGGCCCAGGTCAGCCTGCGCAGCCCGCGCAGGCTGATCTGAGTCGATACTTTTAGCAGATGCATTTAGCCGCCTTTTCACACAGCATGGCTCAATTATATTTGTCACAATATTTTCTTATTCTTCTTATTTTCTTCTTCTGATTATTCGCTCATGATTCCATTATTTGGAAAAAGGTTGAGGGTCAATTTAATTGAAGCATTAGTAAAGTCTTTCTATACCGATGTAACATTTGAAAAAGATCATTTTACCAATGATTGAATCGGTGGCAGATTTACCAAGGCGTAATTGCAATTTGTAGACCATTAAATGAGGAAAAATCCCGGTCTAAAAGCAATAATTCGAGTATCAGATCGTGTCAGACACAACAGTCCATTTCATTAAATCTTTCGAAGAAAATATCACAGAAAGCTAAATACACCATTATTATTCTGTAAAAACTGTAGCGGAACGTTTTAGATGTCTGGTGTTGTATTCCAGTTTCCAGTGCTTTATGTTATTTAGGTCGCCCAACATCCTCCACTCTGGCTATGGTTTCTGGTTTTGAAGACTTAGTTGATTAACTCTGTACCAAACTTTGAAATTTTAGAC
Source organism: Tridacna gigas (assembly GCA_945859785.2). Classification (NCBI taxonomy): domain Eukaryota; kingdom Metazoa; phylum Mollusca; class Bivalvia; order Cardiida; family Cardiidae; genus Tridacna; species Tridacna gigas. The sequence continues at coordinate 39,312,767 of OX244030.2, read as the reverse complement.
TAGTCCAAATTGAAATCATTCGCAGACGACAAAATAATGTATCTCAATTTGAAATGCGTTTTTGGTTGGGTAGGATTGTGGGCAAAGGAGAAAATGCTGGTTACCAGCATTTTCTTCTTTTCCCACAATGCTTTCAAAGGGCGTCTTCATCGTGGTCGTTAAATTTCGGGATTGCGTGGTGAAGAAGAGAATACCTCTTCTGGGTAGTCTGATCCTGTACCTGCATTGTTTGACTGAAGACACACTGTGGGATTTTTCTGTCCAGGTCACCATGAGATTGCAACGATTGGGCTCTTCAACCTTATAATGGTACTTATTTTGTTTATATAGTTGCCTACGATTAAAGAGACTATCCCTTCTTCGATCATGGGAAGTTGTAAAAGATAATGGAGTCATGCTTTGGCAAAAGGGGGTTTATGCATCTCAGTGATGCGTTATACCAAGCAAGTCATCACATAATTATGGATCCATAAAATCCATTTTGTCTAATAATCGACTAAATCTCGAGGTAAAATGGTCCTTTGCCATGCAGAAAATTGACCAATGGCAAAAAGTTTCGACCCCATGTCAGCCTGCGCGGACCCTCCAGGCTGACATAGATCGATACTTTTGATGATGCATTAAGTTCCCTTTCCACTGAGCATGCCTCATTTGCTTTGAACCAACGGAGGCAGGGAAATTTGTAGAAGTGCGTATGATAACCTACACTAGCGATTAAAACTGTTGTTGCACTATTTTTAAAGGGAGAAAAAAATAAATTTAGTCAATTTGTACGAAATGGAAAGACTTTATGAATATGTGTATTTCATCTTTTGTCCCTTTTTATCTCTAATCACGATTTTCGTGATTTGTGTCCACCTATATCCACATACACTGATTATTCGAACTACTGTTTTCGCAGTAAATATCGTTCTTAATTCCAAGACTGGCCATCTGATTGGCCGAGACAGAATGGATAGTCTCAGAATTTAGAAAAAGAGCTGGATTTTGAATGCTTTGTGAATATATCCAGGACCCATATTCACCAACCATTCTTCATTTAATTCTGAGTCTAATTCTAGATTTAGAAATTAACACAACTTCTGATTGTTTAACTATTTGGTTTACCCAATCATAAGAAGTCTTTCTTTCAAATTAAAAAAAAAAAATCTAGAGAATAAGACTAAGAATGTTCTTAAGAATGGTTGGTGAATACGAGCCCGGAGCTTAGGTTCGAGTTACCGAGTTTTTACTGTATATATAAGCGAACAGAGCTATCTGTTTTTATTTTCTTACCGATACATGAAATTATGGTAAACATGAAACCATAGGGAAATACTATCGTGAAGTGATTCTATCGATCCTGGCTTCTTCTCTGATACAACCAAGCAACGGAAATAATCTTATTTCCATTTTCAATGCAATCAAGTGAAAGAGAAGTAATAAAATCAATCCACTTCCCCATCCCCCGTGATGAAATACGAATTGAGTGCGGAGATATACCGGAATATAATGAAGATTTGTTATGTACACTGTGATTTCATTGCGGTGACTGGGTAATTTGGAAGGTCTCCGACAAGTTGTTCCGCCCAATAGTTACTGCTTCAATAATACATGTATTGGGGCCATGCTCTGGCAAAAGGGGGTTTAATACATCTCCGTGATGCATTATACCAAGTAAGTTCATCACATAATTATGGATCTATAAAATCCATTTTGTCTAACAATCGACTGAAATCGTGAGAGAGAATGGTTCTTTGACATGCATGCAGAAAATTTGCGAAAAGCAACAAGTTTCGACCCATGTCAGCCTGCGCAGGCTGACACGGGTCGATACTTTTTGCAGATGCATTAAGCCCCATTTTCATAGAACATGGCTTATTTACGAGTGGAAATACAATGGTACACAGCTGGATATAAACATTGCGATATTACAACCTCTTACTTGGAAAATATTGTTGCTAACCCATTTCCAGACAACAAAATGTTATAACTGTCTAAAGAGAAAGCATGTGCAGACGACAAAGTAACTGTGGCTGAAATGATGGGAATTGTGCTTAAAAAAAATTAAAAGCATTGTGGGAAATGATAATGTTGGTTACCAGCATTTTCCTCTTTTCCCACGATGTTTTTTTTTTTTTAATCTAATTGCGTTTTAGGTGAAAAACAGTTTGTTTTGTATAAGGGTGAACTTACTTTATCAGTGACGACTAGAATAGTACTAATTTGACTAACAAAACCTTACGCAGCTAAATAAATGAAACGAAAGTTTCTACTCAATAGTATAAAACCCAAATATTGCAATTTCAAAGTTGATTTGACCGGAAAGAAAATACCGTATCGGATAATGTAGATCAATGATCAGGCTGCATATTTTGTGCAGTCTGATCTTGATCCATAATGTCCGCAAAAACGCTCCGGGTCCGGTTTAGCAGCCTAAGGGTTCACATTAGTACATTTCAAATTACTAGAAGGGAAGGTCCTCAGATTCTTTTTATGAGCCACGTGCTAAAAGTCGCTCGGAAGTGTCAAGATTTCTGTCTTTTTAACTCTTTCGGCGCCAAATAAACTAATTCGGCCTCTTTTGATGGCTGTAAATACAATCCACTGAGTCTCCGGAACATTTTTATCATATATGCTTGACAAAACAAGCGCAGGGCATAGATCAAAGATCAGACTGCATGTTCTGTGCAGTCTGATCTTGATCCATGCCCTCCGCAAAAGTCCCTGTTTTCGCTTATGGCGCTGAAAGGGTTAAGATACGATCCAAAGAAGACTTGGTGTTTTTATTTGCATTAAACCACCCTTCAAAAAGACCCTTCGGGACAGAAGGCCTTTGAAAAAAACTGTGAGAAAACGAGAAATTACTGTTAAGCGGCATTTTCTCTTTTTCCCGCAATGTCTTTTACGCTTTCTGATACAAATCCCATCAGTTGTGTAATATTTGATTTGTCGTCTGTATCTACTTTCAGTTTTAATTGGTCTAAAATTTTTAAACCGTGTTATACCGATTTTTAAGTCAATGGAATAGACCTGAATACGGCAAAAATACTGTTAAGCCCATAATTCGGGTGGGGGCAGGATAGAGAAGATCCGATGGAGATCTAAACAGCTTCTCAGATCGTATTATCCAATTAATTCTTGTTGCATTCTTAGTCTTATACTGGATTTAGAAGGTGACGCAATTTCTAAATCATTTGGTTTAGCCAATTAGAAGCTGTGTTACTTTGAAATTTAGAAAGTAAAAATATGAATAGGGATGCTATTAAAGAATGGTTGTGGAATACGGGCCCTGATACTGCCTCTGAACAGTGTGGTAACGGCTGGATGAAAGGGGTGGGGAATTGGTTTCTGAGCTGTGAGGTGTCACACCACTGGTTTTGGCCACATTGAAAATAGAGCGAAATCGACAATGTTTAGAGTTCCACAGATCGATTAATGGCAAAATTCTGGCTTCTCGGTCTGTTGTTCTCCAAAGTATGACCATAGGCCTACAAAAAAATGCAAAAAAAAAAAACCCCAATATCTCAACCGATTGCGTTTTTCGCTAAATTCCAACCAGTACAGGCACCCTAAAATTTGCCCACTGAGGAACACCTGTTCACGGCCATGACCCCAACTTTTTGTTCCTTCAGTAATATGAAATAGTCCTGTCAAAATACATTACAAATGCATCTAAGTGGTCCCCCAATGCCCAAATTTGAAGCAAATATAAATTATATACCTCCAAGCCATCTCAGCTCCATGAAACAGTGCAGCAGAAGTGCTACTGCAAAATTTCATATGGGACTACTTTTGATACTACGACCCGGAAGCAGTCTCGCAGTGGTGCGACACCGTAAGCCAATTACTGTGGTAACAAGGCATCTTTTCCAGTTTATTGACATTGTATGTATCATTTCAGACTTTGAAAACACAGTTTTCGTCTAATTGAAGTAGTAAAACTTCAATGTACCGGGAAATGTCTATAAACCACTCAAATTGTGTGTAAAAAGGGGGCGCATGGATAGTTTGGTTATAAGCCCTCTTAACCCTTATCATTCTAAATAAGTTACATGAAGCCGATAGTAAAAACCCGAATAATGTTATTTGAAACATATTTTGGAGAAATATATTTCGTCAACGGACATTATAGATTCAAGATCAGACTGCACATTCTGTGCAGTCTGATCTTAATCTACACTGTCCGCCAAAGGTCAGTGAGTCGCACTTAGCAGCTTAAGTGCTTATGTGCCATATATACCAAACCTGTCTTGGTAAGTTTATTTACTCTTGTTTTTTTGCCTGTAGCTATGGGTTTCGCAATAAATGCCGGTATATTCACCAAATGTTCTAAATTCAGTTTTAATGTAAAACTTCGGCGCAAGCCAGTCTAACTGTCTGCGACAGAATTTCTCAGCAAATCAGATGGCTTGTCTTTCGGATAAAATTAGAACCACAGATAGCATGATTGATGAACACGGTCCGTATGGGTCATATTTACCAACCATTTTAAATTTTATTCTATGTCTTTTAATAGGTTCAGAAAGTAACACAACTTCTGATTGGCTAAACGAAATGGTTAAGGCAATCAGAATTGCGTTACTTTCAAATTTCAAAGAGAAATCTTGAAAACTGTTAGACTAAGAATGTTATTAAAAATAGTTAGCAAACACGGACCCCTGGTCTAAGTCTCCTATCGATGTCTATCAATAAAGAAGTTGAGGCTGTTCTAGACCTTATTTTATATTCATAGACTAGGGATTTGTTTAAACTTGATCGTAGTCTTGCATTGTGGGATATTTATGAGGTATGTGTATGTCACCCAGACAATGAATAAATTTTGTACAGATCGGTCTTTGTCGTCTTAAACCCATGTCGTAATGTTCTGACAGCCGCGACCCCAGTGCCCATTTTACCAAACTTTCTAAATACCATTTCTGGGCTAAATTTCAATAATTTTCTAAATTTTAAAACGATGCAATTCCCGATTTGCTAAACCAAATGCTTGAGCCAATCAGAAGTTGTATTACTTTTCTACATCTGCAATAAGACTAAGAAAGCACTGAGAATAGCTAGTGAATACGATCCCTGGTGCATTTCGCAAAATGCGAATTGCAGTTTAACCCTTTATCACACAATCCCTAGTTTTAACGAGTTCGAGAAAGAATGCTTTTGATGAAAAATATGGGAGAAGTAAAAATGCTATTAGACGGAATTTTTTCTCTTTTCCTGAAATGTTTTCTACCCTTTCATAGACAAATTCCAGCATCAAGCCACATTTGACTTGTCGTTACTAGAGTTTTCGAATTGCACAGATCCAATCTTGCCGTCTGGTAAACGGTTAACTCTCACTACCAATTCCAGAAACTCTGCTTTTTTCCCGGTTGTAAAAGTAGGTTTTCACTGCTTTTAAAGATGACTGTTGTCATGTATAAGTATCCTACCATGTAGCGGACGGTGTAGATCAAGATCAGACTGCACGTTCTGTGCAGTCTGATCTTGATCTACGCCGTCTGCAAAAGCTACTCAAGTCGTCACTGGTAATGAAAGAGTTAATCTTGATCCATACCTACTTTGTACCTGTACTAAGTTGTTTAATTATTTCGCTAAACTAAATGATTTCCACCTTTTTTTCTAGGGAAAAAAGAAAGTAGATTTCTACTGCTATTGAATAAGATTTTTTTCCAGCATCAAGTAGCGTATGGTGTAGATCCAAGGTCAGACTGCTAGTTCTGTGCGGTCTGATCTTGATCTGCGCCGTTCGCAAAAGCTATTTCAGTCGCTATAGGCAGTTAAAAGTTGGATTTGCTATACCATTTTTTTTCTGTCAATTGATTCAAAGCATAATTGGATCTCTGAATTACCTTATAACCTCTTGAAATAAATTTGCAGCGGATGACTTTGAAATCGTACTTGTAAAATACACGAATACAATTTATTTTTCTAAAAAAAAATCTTAAAAATCTTTACGAGCAAAATTTCTTTGTGTCAATACGGTTCCAAAAATATTTGAGTGCAAGACGTAAAAGGGCGCTGGTAAATTTTACAGGGTAAAGGCTAATATCAACATTGCGTGTAATATATCCGCTCGGCACCGGAACTCATCCATCCACAGAAATACATTTTTCAGAGAAAATATGAAAAGACATATATTTCTGGGAAATTATAAAAGCATGAATTCTTGCAAAAAATATAAATCAAAGCTCGTTTGTCATAGAGTTTGAAAAAGGGGAAATGCGAGAGAGAAATACAGAAAGCTTTGCCATCAATAATATATTTATTTACCTTAGGCTGCTAAACGCGACTCAAAGTCCTCTTTGGGACAGTGTAGATCAAGATCAGACTTCAAATAAGGTGCAGTCTGATTTTGGATCTATTCTGTCCAATCGGGTAATGTCCCCCCCCCCCCCCCCCACACACACACACAGAATATTTTAAATCGAAGTAATTGAGTTTTTACCTCCACTGGCCGAAGGCCAGCGGGCTTATGTCATGGCCTTTTGTCCGTCGTGCGTCCGTGCGTGCGTGCGTGCGTCCGTCCGTCCGTCCCCGCGTTAACTTTTATTTCAAACATCTTCTTCTCTGAAACTGCCCATCAGATTTTAAGGAAACTTCACGGAAATGATCCTCCCATGGCCCTCTTCAGAAAGTTTTCAAAGAATTTGATTTCTATAAAACTCTGGTTGCCATGGCAAAAAAACTGAAAAAAATATTGAAAATATTCTTGTCCGAAACCATAAGGCCTAGGGTTACCAAATTTGGTGTGTAGCTTCATCTAATGGATCTCTACAAAAACCCTTCAAATTATAGCCCTGCAGTCAAAAATGGTTCCGTCCCGGGGGTCACAGGTTTTACATAGATTTATATAGTGAACACTTTAAATATCTTCTTGTCCTAAACCATATGGCCCAGGGCTACCAAATTTGCCATGTAACTTCATCTAATAGACCTTTACAAAACTCTTCAAATTATAGCCCCGGGGTCAATAATGGCCACGTCCCAGGGGTCACAAGTTTTACATAGGTTTATACAGTGAAAACTTTAAATATCTTCTTGTCCTAAACTATATGGCCTAGGGGCTATCAAATTTGTCATGTAGCTTCATCTAATAGACCTCTACAAAAAACTCATCAAATTATAGCCCTGGGGTCAAATTTGGCCCCGCCCCGAGGGTCACAAGTTTTACTAAGGTTTATAGAAAGAAAACTTTAAATATCTTCTTGTCCTAAACCATATCGCCTAGGGCTACCAAATTTGGCGTGCAGCTTCATCTAATGGACTTCTACAAAAACTCATCAACTTATAGCCCTAGGGTCAAAATTGGCCCCTCCTCTGGGGCCACAGGTTTTACACAGGCTTCTATGGTGGAAACTTTAAGTTTTCTAGCCCTAAACCATATGGCCTAGGGTTACTAAATTTGGCATGTAGCTTTATCTAATAAACCTTTACAAGAACTCTTCATACCAAAGCCCCGAGGTCAAAATTGGTCCTGCCCCACGGGTCCAGTGGAGCGATACAGGGCCATCATTGACCTTTTGTTACCATTGGCCGTAACTTTGAATTGACTCATTTATCAGTGAAATTGTTAATCGAACATTTTTTTGTTTTTTTATTTTTGTTTCACCCTTTATCAAACAAGCCCGTGTTTTAACGGCCCCTGGTGAAGAAGGCTTTTTAAAACATCGTGGTAAAAGTGGGTTAGAATGACGAAAAATTAGTATATTTCAATCTGCAATATGTCAGTTGTATTTGCAAAAACCTGAAAAGCACAGACGCGAAAGAAATATGGAAGATTTATAAACGATCGGAATGCCATTCACGCCAAAATAGACATTTATTATAAAGGAAGGTAATTCATCATGTCAATAACTTTTAAAAATGCACTGTATCTCTTTAAAACGCCCCGCTTGATATAATTAAAAAAAATCTTTCCGTAAGAAAAAGAGGTGGCATATGTCCTTAAATTACCAATTAGTACAAGAAAATGATTATCCCCTATCATATCCATTTGCTAAGGTGTGAATGATCGCCTTGGGAAATCGATTAAAGGTGGCAACCTGTATATGGGTGTTGTAAATGGACCCGCAAACAGGTCCTTGATGAAGCTCGAAGAGGCCCGCAAAAGAAACATTCAACATTGTTACAATTAGAAAATTACATTAATTCGAGACTAATCACAAGAAGTAGGTCAAAAGCCAGTTTATACAGCCATGCAAAAATAATGAAAGTGCAAAAAGCAATTCATTATCTCCTGCAGACTATATTTGTCTTGGCCGGTTTCAGATACTTTGATATTGGTAAAAGATTCCTTAAATGATCATGTGTTTTTTATGAACCTTGGACAGAAGATTTTGATTTTTAAAAACAAAAAGAAAATGAAAAAAACCACCCTTTTCCAAAAATGACTGCTAAAAAGACAATCACATCATTTGGGCCACATTTCAATTGTCGTCTGCTTTCAGCGTTGACAAGTTTAAAATTTATTCGTCTGGTTAAGAGACCAGGGTCCGTATTCACCAACCATTCTTAAGAACGTTCTTAGTCTTATTCTCCAGAATTTTCTAAATTTGAAAGTAACACAACTTCTGATTGGCTAAACCATTTGGTTTAGCCAATCAGAAGTTGTATTACTTTCAAATTTAGAAAATCTTGAAGAATAAGACAAAGAACGTTCTTAAGAATGGTTGGTGAATACGGACCCAGGTTTCCATTATGTATGTGATATACTTAAGTCTCTAACATTGACATATCTGCAACATTTAACGATTCATGAGTAGAGATTTTATGAGGTATGGTAAATTATCCATTACTCGAAATTGTAAAAACTCAAATATATCTGTGTCCGTATTCAACAAATACCCTATTCTTATTTCAGAAATTTTCTAAATTTCAAAATAATGCAATTTCTGATTGGCTACGCCCATTGGATTACTCATCCAGACTTTGTCTTACTTTTTAAACCAAAAATTAACCCTTAAGCTGTTAAGAGCGACTCAAATATTTTTTGCGGACATTGTAGATTAAGGTCAGACCGCGCAGAAGGTGCAGTCTGATATCAGATCTATTCTGTCCGATAAGGAGATATTTTTCCCGAAAAATAACTTTGAAATAGCAAAATTTGGTTTCTTACCATCGACTTGAAAGTTACATTTAGCAGTTTAAGGGTTAAGTATGGTTTTCAACGTTTTCTTTCCAGACGAGATGAACGGACACAGATATATGTGTCTAGATTTGTTTGTTTTATACGACTACGACTACTTTAACTGAAAACTAAAAGTCTGTGAAGCTGAAATATGAAAATATGTGTTCAAGAAAAAGGACATGCAACACTTTCTTTTCTAGGATGTAGTGTGTGTTTTGCAGTGAGCGAAGGGAGACAACCATTGATATTCACGTTAAAATACAATCAGTTAAGTTTTCCTTTTGTCCATTCTTTTTCCGAAGGAATAAAAAACCCTCTGTTCTGACAATTTAACTGTTTACTTCAAGTGTCTGGTGTCAAAGAATAGTGCTGTCTGTCCACTTTTCGTGAGGGACAGTAAAGTGCAAATGAAAATAAGGACTGATACTCTTGTATATGAAGAAAATTTCAACAGTGAGAAAGACGTATAGCCAGTGCACCTCTAAGTTCTAGAAAACACTGCTGTTTGAAAGACAAGAAGATGAAATGTACTGTCAGACCTTGCTGAATTCCTTTATATACGAGAGATTTCCATGCTGTTTTCGTCAACCATTCTGAAAACAACTGTTATTCTAAATTTCTTGACTAGCCATGTGATTGGCTGGGACATTATGTCCCAGCCAATGACATGGCTAGACTTGAGATTTCATAAGTATAACAATATTAAGAATAGCTCGTGAACACTATTTCTGTGATTCTGATTCGTTCTGCATTCTTACCTTTCTATAAAACTGAAAGATAGATTTGGCCTTTGTTATTACAGTAGGCAGGTATCTCGACAATTTGAATACTAGATGGAATTAAACATCGAATTCAATTATCCGTGTAGAGGGATATTGAAAAGTCATTGAAAGACTGAATAAGCCTGTAAGGGGAAGCTACATGCACGCTGTATCTATCAGGACTTTTAGTTTGAACCTAGGAATTTTATACCGACTATGGAACAAGTTTTAACAACTTAGGCCACTCTCTTACGAGTTCCAAAGGTTGCCTCTGTTCATTCTTGGATTCGGACCTGAAACTTCAAATGTAGGAGATCAACACTTGAACCCCCTCTTTTCTTTGCACTGTGTATTTCCCCCCCCCCCCCCTAAAAAAAATCAGCTTAGTAAGGGAAATAAATATGTAAGAAATAATTTGTTAGGAAGAGAGAGTTATTTCCCTTGACCGAAATGTTTTTTTCAGGTAGCACGGTATCCTGTTGTCGAACTAGTCATGCAGGCGCTCTGATCAATATCTCGATCAGTGTCAATAAAAGTAAGAGCTATTCGGTATATCCTATTTACCGCCCAAATAAAGCTTTTCAAGATCTTTCTTTACGATAAAATTGTTGGCAAAGAGTATAAATGGATGTTTTAATGGTCGCACTTTTAAAGTTCGTATTAAAATTAGCATCTTTGTTAAGTTCAAACGTATTGTAAACAATTTATCACAGCTCACCTTCTTCTTCCACAAATAGTTAGTCGGTATTTTGAATTGAAAACAATCCTAAAGCATTCATCTTATATCTAACTTGCTAAAACATGTGACTAGACTGATCCTGTGATTGTGCTTCTCTATATAGCCTGTCTACCTGTTCGTTCGCCCGTCCCTCCGTCTGTCTGTAGGTCTGTCCGTCCGTCTGTCTGTCTATAACATTTCGATAAACAGGTTTAAGCATTTTTAAACTTAAGTTTGTTTGGGGCTAAACTTTAATCCTGTTAACGCCACAGGCAAAAACATGTGCTTTTGAGGACGGCATAGATCAATATCAGCCCGTGCAGTTTGATCTTTGGTAGAGACCGTCCGCTTGTTTAGTCAAACATATGAAATAAAAAAAAATAATAATAAATAAATAAAATGTAAGGGTTTCACTAAATCGTAATTTCGTCCGTGAAAACAGAGCGGGTAAATATGATCTATGGTTTTGGAAGAGTAGAAGGGTTTAACTATAAATCAGAAATTAACCCTTGAAATTGCGGAATAGATAAAATTAAAATTTCCACTCAATAGTAAAAATCCAAATAACACGGTTTCAAAGTTGATTTCACCCCCCCCCCCCCGAAAAAAAAAAAAAAAATACCGTATCGGACGGTGTAGATCAAAGATCAGACTGCACGTTCTGTGCAGTCTGATCTTGATCTACACGATCTGCAAAAGGTCAGTGAGTCGCGCTTAGTTGCTTCAGGGTTAAATAAATGTACCGAACAAGCTCTCTGATAGTGGATCGTAGATCAGATACTCAAAAGCTATCTGATTGTGGATCAAGGATCGGCTGCCTTTCCAGTTATCTGGTTAAGATAACAGGTCAGATTGGACCATACAAATTATCTGATCACAGAACATAAATGTTACAGGGAATCCGGTGTTGCCCACAGGAAATTGAAGGGTACAAAAAGGAAACGTATTAACTCTCCACCAGACGACAAAATTTTAGATTTGTACAATTCCAAGGCATTTGCAGACGACAAATTGATGACATTTTCTATGAAAAGGTTAAGGAAAAAAAAAAAACATAGTGGAAAAAGAAGAAAATGCAGCTGACCGGCATTTTCTTCTTTTTCTGCAATGTTTTCAACAGCTTTTTTCTAGAGGTTCGTAAAAATTCGGGATTTTTTGGTAAAGGGTTAAGCATTTTTGAAAGCCAAGCTCTAGTTAAGTTGCTTTTTAGGACGGTGTAGTTCCTAGATTAGATAGCAGAGTTTGAGCAGTCTGATCTTTAATCTACACTGACCGCTTACTTGAAGATACCGAAGTCAAAAGGACCTGCCTCAGTGCAATATCTGAATCAGTTTTGCTAGAGTGAAACCGAAAGACTTTTTTTTTTTTATTGGGGAGGGGGCAGGATAGGAAGAGGGGGGCCGAAGGGTTGAAGTAAGCGGCAGTTCTTCGAAAACTATATATTGACATCAACAAAGCGACGAAGGTCAAAACTCTTCACCTACGAATCGCTGCCGCTTTAGCATTTTTGCAAAGAATAAAGTGATCAACCTGAACGTACTCTTGAATTGTGATCTTGGCCTGTACTGTTCTACATTCAGACTATGGGCAAAGCTTTAACCCTTTACCACACAATCCCGACTTTTAACGACCCTGTAAAAGAATCCTTTTGAAAACATTGTGGGAAAAGGAGAAAATGCTGGTAACCAGCATTTTCTCCTTTTCCCACAATGTTTTCTACCATTTAAATAACAAATTACAATTTTTCAGTCCCACTTCTTTTGTCGTCTGCAAATGCTCTCAATTTGGACCAGTCTAGAATTTTGTCGTTTGGTAAAGAGTTAATTCGAAAATACTACATCGCTTTAGAAGCGACACTTTGATCCTAAGGCGTGTTTTGGCGTCCGCGATTATTAAATTCAGGAGGGTAAAAGGTTAACCTTTGTACTGCTAAACTCGGATTTAATTGTGTATGTGAACCTCTAGTACGTAGAGCGAGATCAGACTGCAAAGAACGTGCAGTCTGATCTTTGACCCACACTGTCCACTTTTTATGCCAGATATTCTGACAGAAACAGCTATGAAATGAGAATACACGTATTTGCATCAGCTCTAAGAATGTCTTTTTTTTATCTCTTTACCAAACGACAAAAGTTTAGACTGGTCGAAATTCGAAGCATTTGCAGACGAAAAATTAAATGTGGCTTAAGCGATGGAATTTGTGTCTGAAAGAGTAGAAAACATTGTGGGAAAAGGAGAAAATGCTGGTTACCAGCATTTTCTCCTTTTCCCACAATGTTTTCTTAAATTCTTTTCACCAGGGTCTGTAAAATTCGAGACTGAGTGGTAAAGGATTATTTAACACTACAAGGACTAGGATAGCCCCGGAAGTCCCGAGGGATGAATCCTGGGAAACAATAGACATTTTACATATAAGGAAATTAAGAAGATAGAGGAAATCATGCAGCGTAAGTATCAATACAAACTTTTTCCCCCATAATCCATTACCATAGCAACACAAATTTTTTTAGGTCCCCTGTCGTGACTGGCTTCTGAAAATATTATGGAAAAACGAGCACTAACTCGTTAAAAGCTATTGCTTCTTTTCTCAAAATGCCATATTATTAGGAAAAAAGAGATCTTTTCTCTTCTTCAGTTATTTTATCTTTGTGTCTCCGGTATTAATTAGTGTTTTGTTAGCCAAAAGACGGCCTATATGCAAATGGCTTAACCCCGTACCACGCAGTCTCGAGATTTAACGACACGGAGAAAGACAGCTTTTGAAAATGTGGTGGGAAAAGGGAAAAAAATGCTTGTAAGGAGCATTTTCTCCTTTTTGCACAATGTATGCAAGGAAAAAAAAGCTTGTAAGTAGCATTTTCTCCTTTTTGCACAATGTATGCAAAACTTTCAAAGACAAACCCAACCATTTTAGTAATACATGTATTTAATTCGTAATTTGAAAATGTTCTCAACGTGGGCAAGCCTAATTTTTTTTTTCATCTGGTACAGGCAGATAAGAGATATCTAGAAAATCCACGATCGAAATGTTGTTTAACCCCTTACAACACAGTCCCGAGTTTTAATGAGTCTGAAATAGAAGGCTTTTGAAAACATTGTGTGAAAATGAGAAAAGGCTGGTAACCAGCATTTTCTCCTTTTCCTACAATGTTTACTACCCTATCAAAGGCAGAGATCGTCATTTGAGCTATACTTATTTTGTCGCCTGCAAATGCTTTTGACCTGGTCTATTCCGAATTTTTTTCGTTCGATAAAGAGTTAAGTAACGTTTTCACTTTGGGGTAAAAACACAATGTTTTGACGAGTATTTCAATAAAAAGTATCGTAGGGTAGGCCTACATAGCTTCGGCCTGCGTTTGTTACGGAACTTAGCCGGAAGTGCAAGATGCATTTTAGTTGGCAAAATATACTACCGCAGAGGAAAGTAGATCTAAATCACGAAGTTGACATCATACTTCGAAAGCTTTTAATTCGCGTATGTCTATGTTGCATTATTGAAAACAGTCTGATTTCTCAGAAAGTTCGGTATTTTGACTGACACAATCATCAATTCAGAAATGCACGCAAGAAAAGGTTTGCCAACAGCTATACGCTTCACAGTTTTATAGCTTGTATTTCGAGGAAAAAGTTTGATGCAATCGATTTGAGATTTCCCTCTTCGACAATAAAATCTTCTACAGACTCCACGTAACCATCGACTGAGACTTGTAAGTGAAGTGAATAGAGCAGAGAGTGTGAATGATTTGGAGCATGTTAACCAAACATCAACTTTTTTCCCTCCAAAACCAATGCTGTCGCTAGTCAAACAATTGGTTCGTTGAGACGTTTGCTATGAGTACCCACAAGACAGGTTTTGATGTAAAAGTAATTGAGCCATGTACTGTGAAAAGGGGGCTTAATGCATCTGCGAAAAGTATCGACCCTTGTCAGCCTGCGCAGTCCGAAACTTTTCGCTATTGGTCAATTTTCTGTATGTCCAGGGACCAGTCTACCTCATTATTATACTGGTTATTGAAAAAAGTGGCTATTAGAGATCCATGATTACATGTATATGATGACTTGCTTGGTATAATGCATCGCAGAGAGAGAGAGAGAGATGCATTAATCCCCCTTTTGCCAGAGCATGACTCAAATATTGTTGCCTATTGAACCGACTAGCTCTCCCTTTATTTGTAGCACCAGAATCTTCAACGTAACAGAATGAATTGTTGTATAGATATACCACAGCTACTCTCTTACAATGGCATTATGTTCATAGGCTTATGAGCTATGTTTCAACTTCCAGTCCCTCTGACTAGCTTTTTGCCATAGCTTATTATCGCTCTTTATGGGTTTGTTAAAGTGAAATGCCTTTACTTGGTGTTAAAAAGAGGTATACTAAAATTTTGTGTCAAACTTTGAGTTGCAGTATTCCAACTTGTTTCTATTCTCTTCATGTGTTATGTCCTCGTAACTAAAGGTACCATCAATAAACTGCTCTGGATGAAGGCTGTATGCGTTGTGTGGAGTGTATAAAGAGTCATAAAATGATACGTAGCCTAACTACACACTGAATTTAACTTTTTACTACACAGTCCCGATTTTTAAAGATCCTGAGGAAATAAAAGACTTGAAAACTGTGGTGAAAAAAAGAGAAAATGCTAGTAACAAATATTTTTCTCCTTTTCCCACCATGTTTTTTTTTTTTTTTTAATTTAACAGACAAATAGTTTCCCACATTTAATTTGTCGTCTGTAAATTCTTTCAATTTCACGAGTCTAAGATTCTATCTTCTGGTAAAGAGTTCAATACCGTGTAGAAACATTTAATCTGGTTAATATAGACCAGACGGAAACTAAAACATTGAAGAATCTGATTTATATTCTCATACATCAGCCATGCTTAGTGAAAAGGGAATTTAACGCATCCGCAAAAAATATCGACCCAATGCAGCCTGCAAAGTCTGGGTCGGAACATTTTGCTATGGGTCAATTTTCTGCATGTCCAAGGACTATTCTACCCCATGATTGAGTTGATTGTTAGACAAAATGGATTTTATGGATCCACAATTATGTGATAAAATGCTTGGTATAACGCAACACGGGAATGCATTAATCCCCCTTTTACCAGAGCAAGGCTCATATCTTTTTCACAAAAAACCAAAATATGAGTATCAACAATATTCAAGCAATCTCATGACACCAATCACGTCTCTACATGCATGTCTGCTGTGCCCTTACCAGTGTTATGCAAGAGATCTGTGTGAGTCACCGGCTGCTTTTCCACACAAAGCTTCATTCAACAGAGGAAGGGAATTTGACCAACGTCACAGTGACCTTCACCAACCTAGGATGATGTTTGACTGGTCAAAGACTCGAACACGGAAATTTCCGAACGCTTTTGGTTGAGCTACCACGGTCCGTATGCACCAACCAGTATAACCTGTGTTTTGCCTGTATGCTAGTATTAAACCTTAATACACATGTTGGCTGTCCATAATGGTTTTACAAGGATGTTCTTGAAGTTGTCTGTTGCAAATTGATATACAGGACGAAATGGGTCAAAGTACTGTTATCATAGTTGTATAACACAAAAACAAATTTTAAAATGTTGTGGATAAAAATATTATAATCCGTGTACTTATATTGTACAGTTGACTGACTTTATTGAGTGCATCTTAAAGGAGCTTTTTTAGATTTCTTTACTATAAAAAAATAACTTTTAAAACACTGACACTACTAGGTCTACAAGAAATACAATTCTCCGCAACTGCAAAGAGACTGGAAAGTTATTTTCAGTACAAAATGTGCAATTTTGGCGTCTAATTAAATGAATGGTCGTGATGCAGTTGGTAACTTCGTCTAGTTTCATAATATTACATATGACATCATCATGTTTATGAAGACGATCCCACATAACCGACTCGTGCTATTGATCATGGGACATTCGCACAACTCTTTGCGAAATACTAGGGCGAAATCTAAAACAACCTTGAGAGACTACGTAGCCTATTAAGGAAATGCCGTTAAAAAGACGTTGTTTTTTTAACGTTTACTTCCTATTTATCAATGATTTGCTAGCTATTGCCTTAGTAAATTCATTGATAATGATTACATGGTGTTTATCGTCGTTTTCAATATTATTCCAGTTATATCGCGGCGACCAGTGCACCTATCTATGCTTTCACGGAGTTTCTCTTACCAGTACTTCGCACAATATTCTTTCCAGGCCACTGGCTGCTTTCCCACATAACCATCGTCGAAACAATGATCAGCGGTGAGAGAGGAATGAATCTTCTCGTAATGACTATTATCAGTCCTCGGAAAGAAATTGGCCGAGCTAGAGATTCGAACCAGCGATCCCCGAGCACGCTACCGACTGCGCTAACGGGGCTCGGCAAATTAACTGATATAACATTAAAAGTTCTGTTTAGCTATAAAATCTGAATACCCCCCTTTAACCCCGAGGGTGTGGAGTTAGTAAAATCGGTTTCTGATCATGGTAATTGTTTGTTTGAATTCAGTTTTACGACGTTATTAATAATAGAACAGTCATATCAACGCGACTGCTCACTTAGTCATGTCTCTCATTATTTTCACAGGTACCTGGCTGGGGTTCTGCAAATACTAGTGTCAAAGGACTCTTCCCACGTCATCAAAGCAGCCTTCAATGATGAAACTTGTATTTTATAAATCCAGCGTCTTAACCCTTATACCAAATAATTCCGAGTTTTAACGACATTGGAAATCACGGCTTTTGAAAACATTGCTGGAAAAGGAGAAAATGCTGGTAACCAGCATTTTGTCACAATGTTTTCTACCCCTTCACAGACAATTTTCATCATTTTAGTCACATTTAATTTGTCGTCTTCAAAAGCTATGGATTTCGGCGAGTCCAAAGATTTATCCTTAAATAAAGGAGGGGGGACAACTTTCAGCGGATAAAAATGGCTTTTTGGCCAAAACATTCAGAAAATTACCAGATAGTGTTGGTTCAGGAGCAGACTACTTCTTATCATCGTAAACACAAAACACGTGACCTGAGGATGAACGGTTCATCCCCAATTAGAGGCCAACAACATCTGACCAGTTGATAAATATACCCGGAGGTCGACCTCTATAAAAATGTCGGAAAGCAAAGGTCACATTAATTTCGTTATACAAATGAAATCGTGTGCCGTAGTTGTAACTTATACGTAGATTTTTTATCCTATTCTAAGTACTTCTTGTCTGACCTTCAGATTGGCTGAGGTAAAAATTATCTAAGCCATATCTTATTCTGAGGGCTCTTCTTGGAAAATGATACCATATACCACAGCCAAGTACTCTTGTTGAAAATTTACACGATAAACCGGACTCACAAGTTCTTCTTGGAGACTGACACGATATACCTCAGCCAGACGGCACATCTTGGAAAATGGCACAAAATACCTGTGTCACAAGGCTCTTCGTGGATGTACGAAATACG
Source organism: Tridacna gigas (assembly GCA_945859785.2). NCBI lineage: Eukaryota > Metazoa > Mollusca > Bivalvia > Cardiida > Cardiidae > Tridacna > Tridacna gigas. The sequence continues at coordinate 39,294,739 of OX244030.2, read as the reverse complement.
TAAGTCAGACGGCTTTTCTTGGAAACTAGCATAATACACCTCAGTTCCACGGCTTTCCTGGGAATTTGACATGATATATCGCAATCGCACAGATCTTTTTTAATAGTGATACTAGTCTCAAAGCCTTTTTTTTTAACTGACACGATATACCCTCGTCAGGAGACCCTTCTTGGAAATGCACACTATATACCTGAGTCACAAGGCTCGTGACGGAAATTGAAACAATAATCTCAGTCACAAGGCTTTTTCTTGGGTAGTAACACGATATAGGCTACCTGAGTCAGGAGGCTCCTATTTAGAATTTACACATTTACTTCAGTAAGAAAGTTTTTCCTGGACACTGACAAGAAATACCTCATTAAGATAACTTTTCAGAACGCTTTCCATGGCAATGACCACGATATACCACGATCACAAGGCTTTAGATGGTTACTGATACGATATTCCATGGTCACAGTGCTCGTGCAAAAAAGACGCGATATACCACGGCTATAAGGCTTTTTTGTGGGGGCGGGAGAAGGGGTAGCTCACACGGAATACTTTAGTCAGAAGGCTTTACATGGCAGTGGGCACGATATACCCCGGTCACAAGGCTCTGTGTGAAAACTGACGCGATATACTTCGGTTAAAAGGCGTTTCTTTACAACTGACACAATATACCTTGGATACAAGGCAAAAGGGGGGGGGGGGGTTAATGCACTTCCGTGATGCATTATACCATGCAGGTCATCACATAATAATGCATTCACAAAATCCATTTTGTATAACAACCGACTGAATCATTGGATACATTGGTCCTTCGACATGTAGAAAATTATGAAAAGCAAAATGTTTCGACTCAGATCAGCCTGTGCGGACTCAAGTCGATACTTTTTGCAGATGCATGAAGCCCCCTTATCACAGAGCATAGCCAAGTCATGTCAGAAGACTTTTCTTGGAATTTGACAAGATATATCTCAGTCAGAGGGTTTTTTTCTATTCTGGAATTATATCTCAATCAGTTTTTCTCTGGAATTACACGATATACCTCAGTAATAAGGCTCTCCTTGAAAACTGACACGATATACCTCAGCCACCAGAATCCTCTGTGAAACTGGCACGATATACCTGTCAGAAAAATTTTCTTTGAAAATGACACGATATACATGGACAAAGAGGGGTCTTCTTTGAGGTTGACCTGATATATCTCTGTTACATGGCTCTTCTTAGAACTTTAATACGATAGTCATTGTGACAGGATTCATTCCCCTCTCACCGCTGATCATTGTTTCGACGATGGTTATGTGGGGAAGCAGTCATTGGCTTAGAAAGAATACTGTACAGAGTACTGGTATAAGAAACTTCAGGAACGCATGGATAGCTGCACTGGCCGTCGCGATATAACTGAAATAATTAAATACCATACAGTCAATCAATCAATCCTAGAACTTTAAATAATATAGCCTACCTAAGTCACAAAAGCTCTTCCTGGAGGATGACCCGACATACATCTGCCATGATGATCTTTTTTCAAATTGATGCATACCTCAGCAGTTAAAAGGATCCCCTCGACTTTGACATGATGTAGTTCAGCCAGAAGACTCTTCTTGGTAGTTTACACCGTAAATCTCAGCAGTCAGACGCTGTTCTTGGATCACAAGGCTTTTCTAGGAAATTGACCGGATACATCTCGGGTAGAAGGCCCTTTTTTGGTCCTTTACACGGTCCACGTCAATAAAAAAAAATGTTTGTAGGAGTTACCACGATATACTTGAGCAGTCAGAAGAAGTGGTTTTTTTTTTAACATGATATACCCAAGCAGTCATAAGGCTCTCCCTGGAGGTTTATCAAAATTTACACTATTTGTGTCAGCCAGTCAGAAAGCTTTGCCTTGGAAATTTACACCATATTCCTCAGTAAGTCAGAAAGTATCATGATTGCCTCTGTCGGTAAAAAAAAATCCCTTCGAAACTTTACCCTTATCCTGCTAAATAAGTTAAATGAAACTTTCAAGGTGATAATAAAAACCCAAATAATGTTCTTTCAAACTTATTCTTTGGAGAAAATATCTCCTTATTGAACAGTGTAGATCCAAGACCAGACTGCACGTTCTGTGCAGTTCGATCTTGATCTTTACGGTCCGCAAAAGGTCAGTAAGTCGCGCTCAGCAGCCAAAGGGTTAGGTTTGTCTTGGCAGTTCGGACAATCTCGGTAATTTACACGACATGCGACACGTAGATTGCCAGGTAGAAGGCTTATGATGGAGAATGAAACTGATTTCAGAATTGATAGCGAATATACACCGCTTACCTCTTTTACATTTGACTCTGGAATAAACGGATACATTACGTGTTTGGTGCGAAAATCTGTTGTTTTTTTTTTTGTGGGAGGGGGGAGGGGGCGGGAATTCTGATAAAAAAATCATCGAACAGAGAAAAAATCCAAGATACGGCTGTTGGTGTGAAAAAATCTGATTGTTACCACTACTCAGCCGTACGTGCACGTTACTACGTATGTTTCAACCTTTAGACAGCTAAATATTTTTTAAGGGCTAAGGGTCAATTGTAGCTTTCCGCCATGTTAGTCTGTCAGCAAGCTATAGTTTTGATTTTTGCGAGCTCCATTTTCACTAACCATTTCAAACAACATTCTATGTCTAAATATCCGAAGCTGGCCACCTTATTGGCTAATACTTCGTCTCAGCCAATCGGATTGCTGGTCTTGGAATTTAGGAACTGAATTTTGTTTAGATTGTTTAGTGAAAACAGCCAAGGTATGTGTGGTTGAAATGTTCTTTCTCTCCCGTGGTTAATCGGATCAGTTCTTTGCAGATCACGACCCTAGTGTTAAAATAGCATTGTTTACAAGTATTGTAGTTTTCCGCGCCAGTTGTAAATTTCCTCACTGTCACGAGTTGTTGGATGTACACGATGTTTACAAGTGGTGTGAACTTCTACGTTCTAGCGAAGGAGATGATTGTACAGAAACCGTCCTAATTACGCAGTACAAAACCTTCGATGTACTTCTCAAAACCCGAGGCGAACATACGGGCTTTACGGATGGCACAGATGAAGATCGGACTGCACAGAAGGCGCAGTCCGCTTATTCACGCCTATGAGATAAAAAAAAAAAACCCTTATGAGTCTGATTTAATGGTACTTTCAGCCTTCAAAAGAAGTTGAGGTTGTATATTTGACACTTGAAAGAGGTATACAGTTTAGGGACAATAAGCGCTATCTTGCTAGGGACGATTGCTGCTCATTCCTCTTCTTTTTTTTTTCCAAACAATGCAAGAAAAGTAATTTCCCGTCTTCTATTGTTTTCCTTTACTAGGTCTAAATCTCTATCGTACTACAAAAAAACCTTTACTGAACAATCCCATGTTTTAACGATCCTTCAACAGTGGGCTTTTGAAAACATAATGGGAAAAGGAGAAAATGCTGGTAACCAGCATTTTCTCCTTTTCCCATTATGTTTTTTCTCCCTTCGTAGACAAATCCCTTCACTTTCAATCATATCTCAATACTTAGTGTATCGTGGGCAAGTGCTTTCAACTTATAAGCAAATCTAAACTTTCGTCGTCTAGTAAAGAATTAAATCGATCAATGGAACCAGCGTCTATAGAAAAGCTATAAATTTGAGCAGTGCTCTGACAAAAATGGGTTTAATGCATCTCCGTGATGCGTTAAACCGAGCAAGTCATCACATAATTAGGGATCCATAATATCTATTTTGTGTGATGTCCGACTGCATCATGAAATAGACTAGTCACTGGACATGCTGAAAATTGACCAATACCAAAAAGTTTCGACCCAAGCCAGCCAGCGCGGACTGATATGGACTGATAATTTTTGCACAAGTATTAAGTCCCTTTTCAAAGGGCATGGCTCATTTATAATAATTACGTACCGTTAAAGCCATCGAAGGGAGAAGAAGAAGAAGACGAGACTGCCCTGACGTACGGGATGATCTTGATCAACGCTCTTCGCAATGGAAATCGGGGATTAAGGCGCACTGAAAATGAGTTAGCAAATTTATCTAGCCTGTGTTGTAAGTTATTAATCATCATAACCTTCACATCTCTTGGCATGTGAATTACATCGCCGTTATTTCTTCCTTGTCTTTGAGCAGACATTCGCAAGAAGGAAAAACAAGAAATATCTTTTTTTTTTTTTAAAAAAATGATAGACGGCGTAGGAGGTAATGGAATATTTATGAATGTTGAAACTCTGTGATTTAGTATAAAGAGAAATTATGTAACGTAACCCTCCATCAACTGCACCTTTTTCCTCATTATTTTGCATACTACTGAAAAATGAAATCTCCAAATTGCTCTGGCAAAAGGGGGCTTAATGCATCTCTGTGATGCATTGTACCAAGCAAGCAATCACATAATTATGGATAAAAAAAGCCACTGTTTTTAACAACCGACTGAATCATGAAGTAGACCGGTCCTTGGACATACAGAAAATTGATGATAGCGAAAAATTTTGTCCCAGGTCAGCCTGCGCAGGCCATGCAGGTCGATACTTTTCGCAGTTGCGTTAAGCTCCCTTTTCACAGAGCATGGTTCATATGTTAATCAATCCAAATTATCACTGGAAAAGGAACATTTGCTGCCAAAATTACTGATCTATCTAAAAATTTATTTTTCAAGATTATATGTTTATCCGAATTATCGTTGAAAAAGGAGGAGTTGCTGCTAGAATTGGTTGTCTGAAAATACGTGTAAACATACGGTAATGGATTATAGGGTAATGCTTAATTAAAAAATAATGATATTCGTCATAAATCTACGTGCTAACTGGCCTGCATGGGCCCGCAGGATAAACTTGCCCACATATTTTTTCCAATCGGAAATTACTTTCTATTCATACCAGTATGTCAGTACCAAGAAGTAGGTCAAATGCCAGCGTAGTTATGCAACGCCGAAAAATATTTTGAAGCGAATTTATTAAATGAAAGTTAGACGTAGCCAAGAAGTCTGCGCTAAGACATTAATCGGTTAGGGGATTATCTAGTCCATGTGGAATTGTTTTGAAGACAATGTTCCGCTGTTCAAATAATCAGCTACGTAGACAAAACATTGTTTGTCCTTAGATAACTGCCAAGACTTTGCTCTAGGTCTTACCTTATTCCAAGACGACAACATTTTAGACTTTTCCAAATTGAAAACATATGCAGACGACAAATTAAATGTGTCTCAAATAATGGAATTTGACTGTGACAGGGTAGAAAATTTCGTGGGAAAAGGAGAAAATGCTGGTTATCAGCATTTTCACTTTTTCCCACAATGTCTTCAAAGGCCTTTTCAAAACACGGTATTGTGTTTTAAATGATTAGCCTTTGGGATGCTTAGCGTCCCTTTTCAAACAGTGAAGGACAAGATCATACTGCACAGATAATCATTGATTATAACTTATCTATGCAAATGTTGTGGCTCAAGGATAAATTGGTCGTTACTAGCAATATCTCTCTTTGCGACAACGTTTTTTTCTTTAAAGTGTGTCTTGCATCTAGACGAACAAATGCCGTCTGCAGTCCGTATTCATAAAAAGCTGGACCCTGTTAAACTTGCTCTCGCGAACAATGTAGATTAAGATCAGATAGCACAGAGCAATTAATCTGATCTTTGAGATACACTGTCTGCTACTTTATTACATAATCTAGTCAAAGCACCCTTAACATAATATTTCGGCTGCTTTTCCCAAATAAAGTGGTTCTTTTCGTTAATAAAGCTCTCTGAGAATCTGGACGAAACAATCCTGAAAAAGTAACATTTCGACTGCTTTTCGATGTAGCTGAATGCCTTGGCTTTTGACCTACTTCTTGGTACTGATATATTCGAATGAATAAATAATCATATGTGATTGGTAAAAATGTGGACCTGTTTATTCTGAGGGCCCCTGAAGATCTATTTGCGGACAAATTTGCGCCGCCTATCTCTTTTCTAAAATTATTTATTGTTCCCAATTGAAGTTGTTCATTTCATTAACCCTTTACCAAACAATCCAATGTTTTTTCCGAGCAAGGCACTTTAAAACATTGTTTTCTACCCTTTCACTGACAATTTCTATCAGTTGACCAACATTCATTTTGTCGTCTGCAAATATTTTCATTTTTCACCAGTCTGCAATGTTGTCGTTTGGTAAAGGGCTAATAAAGCGCTCTGAGGGTCAGGCTGTCTATAGAAACATACAAACACTGAAACGCGAATGTACTTTAACCAATTGACTCGTCCACAGTGAGGGATGTAAAGCACATGGAGGGTCGCAAAATATTTGAGCCATGCTCTGTGAAAAGGGGTTTACTGCATCTGCAAAAAGTATCAATCCAGGTCAGCCTGCGAGGTCTGCGCAGGCTGACCTGGGTCGAAACTTTTTGCTTTAGAAAAATTTTCTGTGTGTCAAAGTTCCAGTGTACCTCATGATTCAGTCGTTTTTTAGAGAAAACGGATATAATAGATACATCCTTATATGATGACTCGCATAGTATGGTGCATCATTCAGTCCCCTTTTGCCGGAGCATGGCCCATTTAATCTTAAGCACAAGCTCGGTATGTTGTCTCACACTTAGCTAGAGTGACTTGCTGAAACATTTAAAATCATAGAATTTAGTTCTATGTATGCACGGGTGGCTCAATATATACCTTTTATACCTATTCTCTTTGACCTGTCTATTTAGTCTGTGTGATTATATATTCCAAAGCCATGCTCTGGTAAAACGGAGGTTTAATGCAACTCGGTGATACATTATACCAAGCAAGTCATCACATACATAGGTCCATAAAATCTATTTTGTCTTACAACCGACTGATTGCTGAGGTAGACTGGCCCTTGGACATGCAGAAAATTTACCGCAAGCAAAATGGTTTGGCCCAGGTTAGTATGCGCGGACTGCGCAGGCTGACCTAGGTCGATACTTTTGCAGTTGCATTAAACCCTCTTTTCACAGAGCATGGTATAAACCTTTCTGTATATCATCTGTACATGGCTTCATGTATGTCTACCAGTCTCGTAGGTTCATGTATAGCATTTTTTCAGGTACAGGTCCACCAATTTATACAATATCAACCTAACTTACGTAACAGGCGCTGTATTGGACGAACTAAGCAGACGACAAACGCTTAGAGAAACCTAGAATAGCCAGAGAAAAATGTACGATAATGAAAGTTTCGATTGAGCCTCTCCGCAAATATAATTATGTCTCTCAATGTAAACAGTGGCACGACGTTACGAAGACACAAAAAGCAATAATCTCCTAACCGCAACGCCGATAGATGGCACTTTGAACCCATTATTCACCTATTTCTCGGTCACCATCATGACTTATCGCGGGATGCTGTCCTTCAATCGTCCGCCGAATTCTGTCCATGGGGATTTCTTATCTTGGTCGTATAGGTTTCTTTTTTACTGGAAATTCTTGGACCTTAGGCGCCAGAGTTCTTCCTTAATTCCCTGTGAAAAGAAAATTTAGATATCCGAGAGAGCTTCATGTTATGTAAATCAAATCCCGAACATTTTAACACACTTTACAAATCGATTCTGTGTTTAACTCTTTACGAAACGACAAAATATTAGACTTGTCCAAATTGAAAGAATTTGCAGGTGACAAAAGAAGTGCCTCTGTTATTGAATTTGAAATTCAAAATTAAGAAAATATCATGTGAAAGGGATAAATTGATGCTTACCTGCACCTTCTTTTCCCACAATGTTTTCAAGGGATCTCTTCGAGTCTTTGAAACCCGGGATTGTGTGGTAAAGGATTAAACGATCTCATGCTGGTATGACACATTCCAGCGGTTTTCTTTTCTAACCTTTTATAGACAAATCCCATCTCCTGAGAAACATGTAATTATTCGTCTTCAAACTCACTCCTAATATGGGCAAGTCTAACGTGTTGCTTGCTAGTAAAAAAGGGGGCAAGGTTTTGGCCTGAAATTGGGACAGTATTCAGCCGCCAATCTTATGTACTAAAGCAATGAAAAAACCCATGGTTAATATGGATAATCAATAAATAGGATTAAAACATGAATAAACGTGAAAACATTGTGGATCAAGAGGAATAATAATAAAGCTTGCAACAGCAATTATCTCCTTTCGCAGATTGTCGCCACACTTATAGTACCACGGGCGTCTGGAAAAGGGTTGGCAAGGACGGGGGCCGCCACCCCAATATTTTGTCCAATTACTTTACAAATTCAAACGGGAACACAGCAAAAAAAAACGTTTATTTTTTCTTGCAACGGAGTTGTCAAATAAACCAGTTTATCGTCACCAAAATGGCTAAAATCCCAATCATGAAGATCAGATAATATAGATCAGGAAATGACTATATACTGAAGTCTGATTTTGATCTACACCATCCTCGAATACGTCTTAAACTCGCCTTTGGAACCGGTATGTTCAATGCAAGACTTCTTGAATGCCCTTCAACGTAACAGGACACTTACAGTACATTGATTATTTTAACCACTATGGATTGTTACTATTTTAAGAATACTGCCGTTTCGCCCGGCCGTTTTTAACAAGAGACTGTTTCGAGCATGTGGCTAATTGGCAGAATTTCTTACTTTTACCACTCTTTTGTTTTTAGTCTGTCGGTAGGGCGAAAGGAATGTCTTTGTGGTTCTTAAATATTCCTAGAGAATGACTGAGAAGAAAACGAGAAATCGTTCGTTAATTACGTCAAAAATCGAGTAAAATTCTCATTCATAATTTTTTATCTCCTCCTTTGTAGAGAGTATGGCTGTTGTCCGGCTTGTATTTGCGCAGTAACCAAAAAGTCCCCAGTGTAAAGAAAAGTTTATTTTGCTGGTTTGTCTGAGAGTGCAGAGAGTGTGCGTTTTAAGTTTATTCAATAACCTGTTAAGGTCGTATGTGATAATAAGGGTTATTCTTTACCGAGTCTTTTCCCTACATGAAACAGTAAAAAAAAAAAATAAGCAAATGCGTAAAATGTGTTACCCCACATTACAGAGAGAAATAAATTTTATTGTATGGTTTCTGTACAAAAGTTTAATCTCAAAACTCTTCAACCGAATTCATGAATATTATCATTAACTCTTTACCGAACGACAAAATTTTACACTTGTGCAAATTAAAAGAATTTGCAAACGACAAAATAAATGTGACTCAAAAATTGAAATTTGTTTTGGGAAGGTTAGAAAGCATTGTGGGAAAAGGAGAAAATGCTGGTTACCAGCATTTTATCCTTTTCCCACAATGTTTTCAAAAGGCTTCTTCTTCAGGGTCGTTAAAACCCGTGATTGTGTGGTAGAGTTAAAAAATAAGAGCAACAACAGAAACCTGAAATGAATTTTTTCGATTATATTTTTTGTCATGATGATGATGATGATGGTGGTGGGGATAAGGATGAGGATCGGGATGTTTGCATACTAGTACAATAGAAATGATAGTAAAAGTCAAAGGTGCCAATTATAGTTTTACTGATGACGATTGTGTAAGGTATAAGATTATAGACATTGGGAAATCATCTGAAATTAACCCATACTCTGTTGAATCCGTATTTAATGATTTATGAAAATACATAGGGAGAAAAGCCAAGGGTAACTGTCAGACGTCATACATTTAAACTTTCTAAGACGGGTGGTTCCAAACACCTCTACCCCCCCCCCCCTCCACACACACACCGCTTCCTGTCGAAACAGGCTACCGGCTACCTCCCTTCTCGTGCTTACTCTCCCTCACACAGTCGGTGCATGTAGAAGTCGCCTCTCAATTATCAAACTTCAAGACTTCTTTAGACGTGTTGCATCTGCTGTGAAAAAATATGAGCTTTGCTCCATGAAAAGAAGCTTAATGCAACTGAAAACGTATCAACCCCTGTCAGCCTGTGCAGTCTGCGCAGGCTGGCATGGGTCGAAATTTTTTGCTGTTCGTAAGTTTCGTGCATGTCCAAGGACAGTCTTCCTCCAGATTCAGTCAATCGTTAAACTAAATGGATTTTATGGATCCCCCAATTATATAATTACTTGCTTGGTATAATGCATCACGGAAATGCATTAAACACCCTTTTGCCAGAGTATGGCTAACATATAGTGCCATTATTGGGTGAGGAAGAGGATGAATAGCCTAGTGGGATGTTAGCCCCTGTTCCCGATTCCAGTTTCTAAGCTCATGAAAAATGTTTAATAGAAACTACTAGGACAGGGACCATTCTCCGCTTAAAAGACTGGTGCATTTTGTTTACGTGGAAAAGCAATCCTGACCTTGGGAATAATGTACCAGTAATTTATAGTGTAATGCGTAGTACTACTACAGAACACCAGGAATGTATGCTGAGATGCACCACATTCTCAGGTACCTAGGTACACTTCAAATCGTCAGAATGAATGATGTATAGCCTGCTTTTGCACGCCTGGTTAGCCGAGTTTATGACCGACATGGCATTTAAGGCATGCTCTGTGAAAAGGGGACTTAATGCATCTGCATAAAGTATCGATCTATGTCAGCCTGCGCAGTTCGCGCAGGCTGACATCGGTCGAAACTTTTTGCTACTGGTCATTTTTTTGCAGCTCAAAGGACCAGGTACCTCATGATTTAGTCGGTTGTTGTTATACAAAATGGATTTTATGGATCCATTATACTGTGGTGATTTGCTTGATATCATACATCACGGAGATGAATTAAGCCCCTTTTGCTAGAGCTTGGCTCAATATATTGAACATTTTCCGTCAGTACTTGGGCGGCAAGAATGGCCATCATTTGTTGACTGACGGCTCTCTTTAGAACACAATTTCCATCTACGTTATTCGGATTGCATTTTGAAAACGAATACGTGTTTCTCAGAAGATATGATTTGTCTTTGAAAGGTTAGGAAACGTTGTGGAAAAATGAGATATTGCTGGAATGTTTGAAACCAGCATGCAAACTTTTGAAAAAGGGTAATGAGTTAGCTGTATAGATTTTTTCTTATTCAATGCTGGATGACAATGAAAGCACTTACCAAACGACACTTTACCAAAGGACAACTTTTAAGACTTGTTCAAATTGAGAGCATTTGCAGACGATGAGATTTTGCTAAATGCTGAAAGTTGTTGATAGCATTTGCAGACGATGAGATTTTGCTAAATGCTGAAAGTTGTTCTTGAAAGGGTAAAAAACATTGTGGGGAAAAAGAGAAAATGCTAGCCACCAACTTTTTCTCCCTTTCTCACAATTCTTTCAAATGCCTTTTTCCTTAGGGTCGTTAAACACGGGATTCAGCCTACAGTAAAAAACCCAAATATTGTGATTTCAGTTTTTTCTTATTTTTGTTTCTTTTGGTTTTTCCGTCAGAAAAAAATCTCAGCTCATCGGACAGTATACATTCAAGATCAGACTTGATCTATACTGTCCGCAAAAGCGCATGTATTCACTCTTAGTGTCGGTAGAAAGGGTAGACAGACTGGCGAATCATTGTTATGACTTTTGACTACAATGATGACATATAAAAGCCTATAAAATTCACGTCAACATATAAATAATCAATGACAAGTGGGGCCGTTTCCAGTCACTGCAAAGCGAAATAATATTGGATTCAAAGTTTGTTTGCTGTGACTAGAATCCAATACCAACCCTTACTCCGCAAAATAAATAAAACGGTCCAGTTTACAGTCAGCAAGAGATTCGTAACTTCTTCTATTCAGTGCTTATTTGTCTTAACACCTAATAAGATGTCATTCAAATGAGGTTGAAGATAAGAGTTCATGGAAACTGCACGTTCTGAGTATTCTTGTCTTGACCTATACTGTCGTATAAGAGCCACTGAAGATGCTATTCGCAGTATAAGGATCCCCCTAGCCAAGAGCTCCCTAGGGACATGGTATGGCTTCTAACGGTCCGATAACGTTATTGTCTGTATATCCATGCGTATACATGTATACTTGTACAGGGCATGGGAATGCAGATAGATAGTTATGTAATATGCAGCGTAACAATCGAATTATGAGGTGATTGGTGTTTTGTTATTTATTGTATTCAATAATTTCGCTGCGGGAAAACACCAATTCAAACGTTCCTATAGTTTCTTTACCGATACGATGGACAAACTTTTGACTGCTTTTCAAAATAAACAATGTCTGAACAATGTTGAGCGATGAGAAAGGGCTGCTGCCTGACATTATGCCTATCCTATCTTCAACCCTAAGAGTGAGTTTTGGTCGAACAGGGATATGAACTACAACTCTGGATTACTTTTCCACCACGATACCACTTAGCACAACACAATGATATGAGATACAGGTAGCTGTTCACAGCGTTAGTATAGTGGAAGCCAAACCACCTTAACTCTGCAAGAGTAATTTATGTACATTTTCGACACTGTAGGTCAAAAACTTGCAATCTAACCTTGGACCTTGACAGTCCAGTTATATTGTGGCGTATTTCTACTAGTACTCCGACCAAAATGGCAGAGTTAATTCAAATGCTTTGATATATCTTTACGCCCGTTTAACTTGTTTAGCCGTCAGAGGATAATTTATAAATGTAGTACGTCGTGTTATGAAAATCTCAGTCTTTTTTTTAGGTAAATTTGTTTTGTTTTCTGTCGGTGTGACCCTTTTATAGATACACCACAAAGGCTGGACGGACATGTCCAAGAAAATGGTAACAACAGGTATTTGTTAATTTATACATGTATATGCAGGAATCGAAATAAATTTTATTATTTTTAAAAGTTCCAGTCAGTCGTTCTAGCAAATTGAGTGTATGAGGCTAACCAACAAAATTGTGTTCTAGATTAACTCTGAAGCGTGACTCAAGGCCCCTTTTGTGGACAGTGTAGACCAAGATCAGACTGCACTGTACGTGCAGTCTGATCTTGGATCTACACTGTCCGACAAGGAGATCTCTTTAAAAAAAAACTTTTAAATAGCTAAATTTGGGTTTTTACCATCATCTTGAAGGTTTCATTTCACTTGTGTTTAGCTATATAAACGTTAAAACTGACACAATTTGTGACCCATCATATGAGCCGAGCTCTGGCAAAAGGGGGCTTAATACATCTCCGTGATCCATGATACCAATCAAGCGATCGCATAATTATGGATCCTTAATAGTCACTTTTTTAAGAACCGACTTAATCCACCCTCGTTAACCCAAGTGTGAAGTATTACAATTCATCACCCGGGCGATGAATGTAGTTTACGGAATACATGGAAAACTGGGTCACCGAGAATGACTTAATCATGAGATAAACTGGTCCTTTGACATGTAGAAAAGTGTCCGAAAGCGAAAAATCTTGGTCCAGGTCGGCCTCCGCAGACTGCACACGCTGACCTTGGTCGATGCTTTTGGCAGATACATTAAGTCTCCTTTTCAAAGAGCATAGCTCACATATTTTACACCCCTTCACAGTGGACTAGTCAGTTGTCTAACTCTTTACCACACGATTCCGAGCTTTAACTTCCCTGAGGAAGGATGATTTTGAAAACAGTGTCAGAAAAGAAGAAAATTTTATTAAAGAGCATTTTCCAATCTTATTTTCTACCCTTTTAAAGACAATTTCCACCATCTTAGGCACATTGAATTTGTCGTCTGCAAGTCAAAATTGCAGTCGTTTGGTAAAGTTCATTTGTGTCTCATTGCTTGTGGTATATCTATGAACAGTGTAGGAGGTAGGCAGCTAGAACCATTCCTGCCGAGTCCCGGTAGCTCAGTCGGTAGCGTGTAGAACCTGAGAACAGAGGTTCGCTGGTTCGATCCCCGGCTCGGCCAATTTCTTTCTGAGGATTGATGATAGACATTGCGACAGGATTTATTCCTCTCTCACCGCTGACCATTGTTTCGACGATGGTTACATGTATGTTGGAATGCAGCCAGTGGCGTGGAAAGAATATTGTGCGGAGTACTGGTAAAAGAAACTCCAGGAAAGCATGGATAGGTACACTTACCGTCGAGATATAACTGAAATAATGTTGAAAACGGCGGTAAACACCATACAACCAACTAACCAAAGAACCACTGCTTTCCATCGAGTCATGGCAAGATACCATATATCACATGTACTTTGTCAATCCTCACTTATTAAGCCTTTACCAAACAATCCTTAGTTTTAACGACCCTGAAAAAAAAGGCTTTTGAAAAAATAGTGGGAATAGGAGAATTCGTTGTTTTCCTTTTCCCACTATGTTTTCTACGCTTTCAAGGACAAGCCGATCAGTTGAGCAGCATTCAGCCTGTCAAATGCTTTCAAAATTGACATGTAATTTTGTTCTCTGGAAAACAGTTAACCCTCACGCTGACAAGCGCGACTCAAGGACCTTTTGCGGACATTGTAGATCAAGATCAGACTGCACAGAACGTGCAGTCTGATCTTGGATCTACACTGTCCGATATGACATATTCCCCCCCACCCCAACCCCACCAAGAGAAAAAAAATAGAATTTGCAACAATAAATTTTGCATTTTGCGTTTTTATTATCTACGCGAAAGTTAGCAGGTTAAGGGTTAAGATTTGAAGGGCGGGGGAGGAACGCACTTATGCTACAAATACACGTATAAATAGAGACAGAGATGCAGTGTTGAGAGATCTAAGTAGACTGAGATAGGCCAAGTCGTCAGAAAAAGGTGTAAATACTTGGCAAAGCCTTTCCAGCTGGTTTTTGAGTGTTCGTTTTGGTTATATTGCACCGTTACGTTTGTCATTAAAGTGAAACAAGAGAATGAAAACTAACTTTTCAGGGAGAAAAAAAAAAAAGAGAATTTTCAGTTTCAGAGACATAAACATTTCACAAAATGTGGAAAAAATAAATCAAAGATCAGACTGCACGTTCGTACTTTTAGGTCGGACTTTGATATACACCATTCGCTATTTGAAGCAACAAACTTTTGGACAGGCAAACTCATATCCTGAACTTGAGAACAGGGGGTCGCTGGTTCGATTCCTGGCTCGGCCAACTTCTTTCAGAGGATTGATGAGATTTATTCCTCTCTCACCGCTGACTTTTGCTGCTACAATAGTTATGCGGGAAAGCAGCCAGTGGCTCGAAAAGAATATTAAACGTAATACTGGTAAAAGAAACTCCAGGAAAGCATGGATAGGTGCACCGGCCGCCGCGATGTGATTGAAGTCATGTTGAAAACGATGTTAAACACCATATAATCGATCAATCAACTGTCTCTCTAACTGCAATACAAACAACCCTTTGTCAAACAATCTAGTGCTTTACAAAATCAATCCGAGTTTGAACGACCTTTAGCAAGAAGCTTTTGAAAGCAAACTTACTGCCTGTAAGTGATCCATTTCCAAAGATATTTTCTATGTCATTAAAAAAAACAGATGCTTTTCTTACTTTTAAGCATTCCTCATCTGTGATATGAGTATGATTTGAGCTATCCGCTATTTTTTACACATTTTTTTTTGTTTTCAATCTCTGAGCATTAACGGCAAAGCCGTGCTTCCAATTAGTCGGGGACCTCTATGGCTCGGTGGTTGGGGCGTTGAACTGTTGATCAGGAACTGCTGGTTCGACCCCCGCTGAATGGATTGGTCACGTGTAAGTGTTTTGGGATAAGCCACTCCAGGGTCCAAATACAGTATCTGTGAAACTCTGGGAAAAAAACATAAACAAGTTAGCTGCCACCGTAATATGACTGAAAAACCATACACATATAAAGCGGCGTTAATCCCCTTTGTCAAAGAAACATCCTTATAGGATGTACTTTGGAAAGACTACGCTCGACTATTGAGTCCTGAAAAACAATAGCATCACAAAATACTAACCGGTTATATTTGAGCCATGCCGTGGCAAACGAGGATTTAACCCTTGTCCTAATATATAAGTGAAATGAAACTTTCAAGCCATTGTAACAACCGAAATTTTGATATTTCAAATGTATTTTGGGGGGAAAATGTCTCCCAATCGGACAGTGCAGATCCAAGATCAGACTGCACGTTCTGTGCAGTCTGATCTTGATCTACACTGTCCGCAAAAGGTCCTCGAGTCGTGCTTATCAGCGTAAGGGTTAATGTATCTCTGTAGATACATGATACCACAAGCATGTCATCACATGATCATGGATCCATAAAGTCCATTTTGTCTAACAACCGACTGAATAATGAGGTAAATTGGTCCATGAACATACAGAAAATTGACCAGTAGCAAAGAGTTTCTGCGCGGACTGCGCGGACTGCGTAGGCTGACCTAGGTCGATACTTCTTGCATATGCATTAAGCCCCCTTTCTACAGAGCATGGCTCATTTGTAAAAACCACACTCCGACAAGGATGTTACATCAATGCCTGACCTAAAAAACAAGTTATACTGTTTGTTTGTCTTTTGTCTTTGTCCAAAGTAGACCTGACCACCCTATTTTTAAATTTAAACCATTCAAATAGAGATAGTCATGTTGCATAAAAAGCAATGCATTCGATCCTCAATACCGCTACTTTGCTCCGGAAGTTACTATTATTACATGTACGAATCAGTCGTCTCCGGGAGGGTGAAGCAGAAACTATCGTGGGAAGTGTTAAACAACAACCTCCCGCAGTCTGCCTATTGTATTTGATTTGTCGATGATAACTTTCTATTGTGATGAGAATCAAAGCACTGAGAGTCCTGAGTTGCTGGAAAGAACCTTTAACAGCTGGCGTTCCGATTTAAGTCTTTACAAACAAACCCCAGCGTTTTTATGTCATTAAGATAGAAGGCTTTTGAAAACTTTGTGAGAAAAGGAGACAATACAGGTAGCCAGCATTTTCTCGTCTCACTCTGATTTTTTTTTTTTTTTTTTTCCTTCCATTTCAAAGATAGCTACCATTATTTTAGAAACATTTGATCATTTTATCGTCTTTTAAAGCGGTAATCACCAACCTCCGACAGTCTGAGCATTGTATCTGGGTTGTCCTTGATAACCTTGCATTGCGATGAGAATCAAAGCATTGAGCGTCCTGAGTTTCAGGAAATGAGTACCTAGAAAGGTAGGTGCTTTAATTTAGTATAAACTCGTGGCTGTTAAGGGCACTCTTGAAAGTACGTATATGTATATCGTCTTACAGGATAGCAAGATAGATGTATACAGTCCCTAAATATAGTGACTTGTCTTCCTCTGTTCGCCATTTGGTCTGTCGAGTCCAAGTGGCTAATACGCTAACGCACTATGGTTTCCAGTTTGAAACCCGTTTGGGTCAAAACTCTATGCTCGTAGTTCATAAGAACGCGCTTTCCCTTGTATCCTGAGAATACTAATTGTCACGTGACTCAACGGTTAATGTATAACTTTGTTTCAGTTCTACCTATCTTATAGATTTGAAATTAGAAGTATTTGTTTGTCTGTCAGTAGTGATGAAATCGACGCTATGAAATTAATTCTTTGTTGAACATTGATTGATTCAGTCTTGCTATGGATAGAGCAGTATTTCCATTGTACTGCATGAAACTCCAGGAAAACTGGCTTTTTTGCACCGACCTATTTATTGCTATTTCCAATATTGTTTAGGCAGTATATCTTGATCAATAAGGAGTATTGTAGATCCAAGATCAGAAACACCTGTAAGTTTGTTTTTGTTTTTTTCTTTTTTAATTTGAACCTAATTCTCACGGTGTAAAGATTACCAAATATTGCTATAACGATATTAATCCTTAAATCACGCAATACGAAATGTCCGGCATGATTTTAAATCTACGCTTTTCTATTATTTTGAATATAAAAAAAGAAGAAGAA
The DNA here is from genome assembly GCA_945859785.2 of Tridacna gigas. Classification (NCBI taxonomy): domain Eukaryota; kingdom Metazoa; phylum Mollusca; class Bivalvia; order Cardiida; family Cardiidae; genus Tridacna; species Tridacna gigas. Next base: position 39,277,095 of record OX244030.2, on the reverse strand, counting down.
GAAGAAAGGGGAAAAAACATTGGTATTGCAAAATCTTGGCGTTTACAAAAGGTTGGAAAGCTGGAAATATCCAAGTACATTTACATGTATTTCATTGATTCAGTGCCTAAATGGGTCAAAGTTTGGATATAAACGTTCTGACTGAAAGTTGTGTTCATCCATTTATCAACGTGGAGAATATTTTACATCTAACAACTTCTACCGTAAGTATATGGGCAACACTATTATTCACACCCTGTTAAAGCCTGACTTCTCGGCCCATTGGTCTAAATTATTTGAATAAGTCACCACTTTGATTTACGGACAAAACATGCTGTTATAATGTATGGAGGGGAATATCCGCCAAAACTCTATGTGTCTAGATGACATTCTTATTTATGAACATTAGATGTCTATTTGCCCTCTTTCTTACATCTTACATGCATATAACATTTCATGTTTCATTATTACTAGTGCATGTTGCTTGATGCTAATTCCATTTTTCTTCTTCCACTTGTATGCCATAAACTTGTTATTTGTTCATTATGCCCCTTTTGACATTATGATTTCATCCATCTTACTTCCTTATCCTGATTTTTTTCCCATTTCCCATGTCTGTATAGCTTATCATTAAAGTGCTACATTCTTGTTTATGCATATTCTGGCAAAAACTATGGGCTTTTGTCATATGAAAGTGAAGCTATGATAGGTAGCTGAATTAAGGCGAACGAAGTAAGCACTAACAAGAATGACATTTACACGAATACGACAAGTCATATTATGATACCAGATGGCGCTTTCATATACATTATTCGGTAACAGACAAGTTCGGTAAGTTGGACTTATAAATAAATCAATTGGATGTTCTGTAACAAGGCAGTGCCCTGATGTTTCTCACACCCAATACATAGCTTTCTGTGCAAACCTTTTTTTTTTAAATTTGCAATTGCCGCTCGTTTTCTGACATAATAATATTTGTTATATTGTACCTTCCATGCTGTTGATAAATGCCTGAAATTGATAAATTCCGATCACCATCTTATTTTCGGTTTTCACCCTTTCACCCCGAGTTGATTTAATCAATAATACACAATCCTAAACCTGTACCCATTGTAATCGTCCTACAGATAACAGACTCCCAGCTTAAGCCAATTCTCAAGTTTTATAAAATATGTTTTATCAAAAAGGCACTGTCTTTGTTAACATTTCCTTTGTGAAAATATTTTCTTTTGGGAACAAAATGGCCGGCTTGCAAACCAGCCAATTACCCTTAGAGCACCTTTCACCCTTGCAGCCAATTCAGATCAAGATCAGACTACACAAAACATGGAGACTGATCGTAGATTTACTCCGTCTATTTTTCTAATACATCATGAATAAGGACAACCTTGAAATCATGAATAGTAGATGTTCTTTTTGTAAAATGAAAATGGCCGTTTGGTTTATTCGATGCTCTAAGGGTTGAACATATGGTTAATCAGTGCGAATTAATAAAGATATTACAGGCGAAACATTGTAGCAAATGAAGAGAGAGAGAGAGAGAGAGGCCTTGACAACGCTTTGTTGCATACTTCCTGTAATTTTGACTTTGTGCTTGTCTAGAAAAAATGTTCTGTTTTGTTCCTCTCCTGCCTCCACAGTGTTTTTAAATGAATCTGGTCTGGTGCACACAAGTCGTCGTCCGCAGGTCTTAAAGTGTGTTCATCAATACAACACGGACATCACGGCATAAAAAATCATATATGGTCCCTGTACGAACTTTTCGAGAGCGAAAGGAGTACTGTATACGATATACATGTATAGACATGTGTCTTTAACAGCCTATACCAGCCTGTATAGCTCATGTGGTAGAGCGTAGGACTAGTAAACGTCATGTGTCGGGACACTTGAGGGTGTGGGTTCGATTCTCTCGGCCAACCATCTAAAATTAATAACAGTTTTCCAGATGAGACGTTAAACCGAGGTCTCGTGTGACGGTGCTATACACCGAGCACGTTAAAGAACCAGGCGTAACTTATGATAGGTTTCGTCGTGTATCTTGCACTATCCCTGTAACATAACTAATAGCCTTCAGGGGCCGTCGCCCATATGGGAAACCTGTGGCGCCGATAAATAAACGCGAATTCTTTAACAGCCTGTTTTCATACCTCCTATTACCAACAAGATAAAGAAGATCCCCATAGATCTTAGAGATTAACCTGGGTTTAAAGGTGGCTATTTAGAATTCGTGACGAAAATTTAAAAACAAAAACCCTAAAACTCATTTTTATGTCCCTGAAACATTAGTAGACGAGGAGAAATTCGCAGACCAGATTGCACACATAAAAGTTAAGGGGATAGGGCATGTTCAGATCACACACTGCTCATGCTGTTTGAAAAAAGTATTTGTCAAAAGAGTATATGTCACTATCTATCTATCTATCTCTCTCACCCCCTCTCTTCATTTGCCACAATATTTTTTCTGTATTAGCCATCTTTCTGGAAACAATTGAATTATCCATAAGTTTAACTCTAAGAGCTCCGAATAAACCTGCCATTTTCATTTTAGAAATAAAACCTTAATTTTAGCGATTTCAAGGTTTTTTCTGTTCAGAATTTTTGGAAAAGCAGCACGTGAAGATCAAAGTTCAGACTCGGTGTTTGGCGTATTGTGATCTTGATCTGCACTGGCCGCAAAGGCAACTGAAGTAGTGACAGGCGCTCTTAGGGTTAATGGCTGGTTTGGAAGTTTGGAAAAAAATATTTTCGCAATGAAATATTCATAAAAACATTTTAAAGGAAGATACATCGGGTACTAGGTTAGGATTGGGTATTATTCATTTTAACCTCAACTATATGGTTGGAATATCGAAAGTAAGATGTGATAGTGATTTCAGGTATATTATTTTACATACAGCATGGCAGGAGCAACATAACAAAATTATTATGTCTGAAAGCGTGTGGAAAAAAGAACCCTTGAACAAATGAAAGCCAAGACTTTACTTGGTGTGAAAAACATCACGGTGCATTAAACACTATATAATTACCTTTTTACCGAAACATCTGATAGATGTACTATTATAAGTCCAATTTACAGAACTTGTCTGTTACCGAAATATTTGCCCGCATTATACTTCTCGTCTGCAATTAGGAAAATTTCAGTACTGGAGAAGGAAGTATAACAAATATAACATGTATTTAGAAGGAAGTAAAATGCTACTAGAAACATGCAGCAAGCACTTGGAAAAAAAGACAAATGCAATGACGCAGTAGGAAGTAATCGGGAAGAATTAATCATTCATATTCAACAAAAACACAATACATGTAGTAAATATGATCAAGTTATAATAATGATGCAGGCAATTAGCACCAAGCAGTATGCACTAGTAATAATGACAAATGAGATGCAATATGCATGTAAGATGTAAGAAAGAAGACGAATAGACATCTAATGTTCACAAATAAGAATGTCATCTAGACCCATAGAATTTTGGCGGATATTCCCCTCCATAATAATGTACATAACACTAGCTCTTTACCAAACGACACATTTTTGGACTTTTCTATTTAGACAGCGGTTGCAGACAAAATTAAATGGTGCTCATAATAATGAAAATCGTCTTTGATGGGTAGAAAACATTGTGGAAAAATTAGGACATGCTGGTAACCAGCATTTACTCCTTTTGCCACAATGTGTTCGAAATTCATCTTTCTAACGTTGGTAAAAACTCAGGGTCGTTTGAAAGAAAGGTACAGCATTTATACGATGTTTGACTTTTTCTCTGACAAACAGGAAGGGCAGCTAAAGTAAAAATTGGAAATGCGTGTAGTAACTCGAATGAATATTAAGAAAATGTACGCTGTCTTTTAGTTTACAATTAGACAGGAAAATTACAGACTCTGTAAATGTAGTGGTTGTTATGAAAACTGAAACTTAAGCTTTAGAAGGTACATTGCAAGCAAGGATAGCAAACTTTTATTTGTAGTTAAACCTTAAACCTTTTACAATTGTAGTTGCTGTATTAGAAACGGTCAGTGTTGATCAAGATCATACTGAAAACAAAAATCTTGCCGCCAGTTCTTTGATCTATACTGTCCGCTTTGCTGAGACATTCTGGACTAAAAGTAACATAGAAAATTTCTTGAATAAAATTTCCGTTTCGTTTATTCGACGCTCTCAGAATAAATAATCCAAATGAAATCGGTGTATCGAAGTATAAAAAAAAAAACATTTTTGTCTTTCGGGAGAATTTTAGTGTTTGATAATATAGCACAGACTGATACAGAATGCGGCAATCTCAAACAGATCTGTTTATTCGAACTACCCACTTCATGTGCAAGTATAATGAATTGCATTGAAATTAAGAGTACATTTATTTCACCAAATAAACAAGAGGACAATAAAATGCTCTGAAAATCGAATCTGTTAAATGTTCCTTTCACTTCTCTCGAAATGAAAACCATCCCTCTTTTATAGACAGAAGAGTTGTTGGATTTGTACAATCAACTATACTCAACGATCTGATTGTTCAATAATGGGTCGGGAGGGAGGAGGGATGGCGCGGGTTCTTAGAAACACGGGTTACAACATCGGTTTTGCAGTTTAAACTTTTTCGGCAGAAAAAAGTTGGCAGGCAGAAGGAAAAGAAAACTGAAACGAAAAGAAAAATAAATGAGCCATGCCCTGGAAAAATGGGATTTAATGCATCTCCGTACAAGTCATCATATAAATTTTATGGATCCATGAAATCCTGTTTTGTCCAACAACCGACTGAATCATAAAGAAGACTGTCCTTCTACATGCAGAAAATTGACCAACAGCAAAAAATTCGACTCAGGTCAGCCTGCGCGGACTGCGCAGGCTGACCTGGTCGATACTTTTTTTTAGAAATCCACCAAACTCCTTTTTCACACAGCATGGTTCAACTGTTTTTACAATGTTTGCATCATCTTTACATCATTCCCAATTACGCCCCTGTATCAACCTTGACCACATGACAAAAGTTTAGACTCGTCCAAAACCGAAGCATTTGCAGACGACAAAATTAAATGATGTTTTGTTAGAACACAGTGCACGACAAAGATTTCTGCATTTTCTACGTTTCCCAAGATGTTTTCAAAAGCCTATTTTCTCAAGGTAGTTAAAACTCGTGATTGTTAGTGAGGGGTTAAAAAAAACCTTTGCAGTTGGTACAAGACAATGAGAAAAATATCAGTAGGTGGGAGTTATAATATGCAAGAAATATAAACATAAGCCCATGTGGAATTTTCTGTTGGGATGCAAGAAGTCAAGATTAATCTCCTAGAGTAAATGCGATCAAATGGAGCGTCAGCCGCCAGGACAGGATTGGTTGCGGATTTAACCGTTCAGAATGCTGAACGTGATCTTATAGAACGTTTTCGAACAGTTTGGGAGTGTGGAACAATATCAGATCGCACACAACCTGCAGTCTGATTTTGGATCAGCCCAGTACATGATTATTGTTAGCTCTTTATTGGAGGATAAAATTTTACACTTGTCTTTGTTGAAAGTATTTGCAGACGGCAGATAAAATGTGGCTAACATGAAAACATTGGGGGTAATGAGAAAATGCTGGTTACCAGGATTTTCTCCTTGTCCCTCGACGTTTTCAAAACCCTTCATTCATCGGGTCGTTAATACATGGGGTCTTCTGGTAAAGGGTCGAAAAATTCCTCTTAAAAGCATATCTAAAATCACAATGACTTTTTCTCAACCAATGAGACATGATTCCTTCATTCTGATAACTGTCTATGATGGCTGGAATTTGAGTTTTCAGAGAGAATCCAACTATCTGATGTGAATATAGCCTCGTCACTTATAAGTTCTTCACACCATGGAGGGAGGGGGGGTTATAGAATACCAAAACTGAGCCCGAACGCTCAGTCAGTACAGAAAAGGGCTTGAAACCCATAGGTCGCTCGTTCGATTCCTAATTAGACCCAATTCTTTCCGAGAATTAGTGGTAGTCATTGCGACAGGATTCATTCCTTTCTCGCCGCTGAACAATGTTTTTACTATGTTTATGTGGAAAAGCGGCCAAGAAGGCTTGGGAATATTGTTGTACACAGTGCTGGTGTAAGGAACTCCAGGAAACATGGATAAGGGCACTGCCAGTCGCTATATAACTCAAACATTGTCGAAACTGGCGAAAACCCCATACATACAAATAAAAAGATAAGATGTTAAAATATTTTTTTCACTGAACAAATGAGAATTATGGGACAAGGGTTGAATGTCTGGAATGAATCATTCACAACGGTCTGACGTTAATTTAATTTTTTGGCCGAATATGGGATTTTACCAATTTTCCTAATGTCTTTTATTTCTGCAGGAATATAATGTTTTTTTTTATCCTCTTAGGTATTGTCACAGAGTCTCTACAAGACTTTCAGTCTTGGCAAATGTGTGGGAAACTCTTTACCAAACGATAAAATGTTTTACTTGTCCCAGTACTTATTACTGGTGTCGTCAGTCCGGTGGCGTTATCTCTCTTTGTGCACTCTTTTGCATTATAAATGGCATGCAACACACGAAATGGGGCATTCGGACATATGCCTAAAAGTGTGTCGTCCCAGATCAGCCTGTGCAGTCTTTGACTAATTCGAGACGACACTTCCCGTTTGTATGCGATTTTCTGTTTCACGAAAATCTAATGCATGAAAAAAACTCTTATGTAGTCGTAAAGTGCCGTCTCGGATTAGCCTGCGCGGACTGCGCAGGCTAATCCGGGACGACACTTTACGCAAATGTTCGAAGGTCTCATTTCGCATGTTGCGGGCCAATTATGGTAAGACATCATTATCTTCCGTTTTGTGGCATTTTTCAGAGGCATACCTATCTGTTTTGGGCATTATGGGTACAGAAGCGGACTTCTTTTCAAGATGGCAATCGCTGCTGCGAATTTCAAAATCAAATATTCTTTTGTCCCAAGCAACGCTTACTGGTACGATTCATCCAGCCATGGTTAGGTAGCATATAACCTATGCGCCAGTCATTTATAAACACAGCCGGGGAAATAAACCCGGTATAAGCCAAGTGGGGACATCTTTTTTGTGCTTGTTGTTGTTGTTGTTTAAAGTCTGTGAGACACTGCATCGCAATGAAATGTGTCTCCGCTAGTACAGATGTCTGCATTCGATTTAATTCATTGGTTTCGTTTACGCGTGGTCATGGCTGTAGGTCGAAACGCGCCTTTAACTTGAAATCGGGCTATTGGTTCCGCTAACGAAAACAAGAAGTAAGGAGAGCTTTTGCAGGTGACAAAATACATGTGCCCCAAATTGGGTTATTTGTCTTTTAAAGGGTTGGCTTTCCACAAAATGTTAGCATTTCCGAACGACAAAATAAATCTAGCAAAGACAATAGGACTTGTTTTTTACAGGGTAGAAAACATTACGGGAGAAGGAGACTAATCTGATTTCCAGCATTTTTTCTCCTTTTCCTACAATGTATTCAAAAGCCTGGTTCCTAACGGTCGTTAAAATTCGGGATACTGTGGTAAAGGGCTAAGGTGCATTTGCGGACAACGTAGATCAAGATCAGACCCCACAGAACATGCCGTGTAATCATTGATCTATTTTGTCAAAATGAACACTCTCAGAAATTCCGAGAGATGTGCTATGTAAGAGGTATTGACATTGCTACAAGTTGGTTTTGTCTTCTGACTGGAAATATTTTGTTTCAGGTACCTACTGGTCTAACAGTTAAACCTTTCACGAACTATTCTCCCGTGTTCATTAACCTCGAAGAAATCTTCTGAAAAAATTGTAGGGAAAGTAGAAAATGCTGGTAACCAGCATTTTCTGCTTTCCCACAATGCTTTCTAACATGTGAAAAACAAGTCCCATTGTCTTTGCCACATTAAGTTTGTTGTCTACAAATGCTTAGAAATTAGCCTAAAATTTTTGTCCTCTGGTAGGGAGTCAAGATTATCAAAGCCTCCATAACGGCGGATGCACAGAGTCCTTTTTGAGGAAGAGAAAATCCGCAATTGAGGTTGTTAGATGAAAATTTACTGTCTGTGGATTTTTCATTCGAGTAAAATTTAGGATCTTTTTATAAAATAGTCCACTGGCACTGGTGCTCGAAGTGTATTCGTCAATTATTCGATCAAAATCATTAAGTGCTGCAAAGAATTCCGTTGAACAGTGTCTAAACCACAACTGTAGAAGTAAATGTCTCATCCAACAGACAGACAGACAGACGTGGTTATTGCGGGCATTTCCATCTAAATTATACAGTACATGTACTTTATGTGAGGTCTTTTTCTGACTCTACGTTGCACGATGTTTCCCGAGATATTCTGGCCAAAACAGCCCAGAACTCTTCGCAGTTGGTCAATTTTCTGAATGTCAAAGGACCAGTCTACCTCACGATTCAATCGGTTGTACGACAAAATTGATTTTACGGATTCGTAATTATGTTATGTCTTGCTTGGTATAATGCATCATGGAAATGCATTAAGTCCCCGTTTGCCAAAGTGCGGCTCATATATTTTTTCCATGATCAATGTCCAAACATTTCATGTCTACACCTCTCTCAAGTTAATTCCGACAGAACGCCAACATGACTGTTACAACGCATGCATTCTGTCAGATTCGTGGATAGGTTCCAGCCAAGTAATCAACATTATATTTATCTCATTTATCTCATTTGTCTATGTACATATTTTTTTATGGACCTTCAAGTGTTATGTCGGCCCATTCTTAAAATAGACAAAACACATTTTATGACAACCCTCTTACCCCCCCCCCCCCCCCCCCCACACACACACACACACACTCACTTAACACCCGGGTGCCGAAAGAACATGGAAGGTAGGGCGGAAGTCTTCCGGAATTCGGATTCCACAACAAAGGGAAATGGATTTTCTTTCAGTTTAGATTTAGATTAGACTGCAATAAAACGTGTAATCTGATCTTGAATCTACACTGACCAGTATGCAGTAAATTTTTGTAATGTTCTAGTCGACAGCTGTCTTGGAATGGTATTTGTTCGGCTGTTTTTAACTGACTGAAAATGTTGATGTGTCCCGAGGTGGGGGGCGGAGGGGGGGGGGGTAAAGGGCGCTTTAAAGTGACCTAGATAAACAACCAGGTATCGTTTCGCAAGTCTTTGGCAAATCTTAACAAAATCTGGTGCTGTTATTCGTCTATTTAGATGGCGGCAACACTAAGATAATGTAGACAGAAGTAAAGACAACGTGGGGAATAAACAGTTTTCTTTAATTCCTTATACTCCGTCTATCACGGGGTGACCCTTATTGCGTATAAAAGCATAAACGAGCCATGATCTGTGAAAAGAGAGCTTAATTCATTTACGAAAAGTATCGACCCAGGTCAGCCTGCGCAGTCCGCGCAGGCTGACCTGAGCCGAAAATTTTCGCTATTGGTCAATTTTCTGCACGTCAAAGGACCAGTCTACCTCATGAATTAGTTGGTCGTTTAAAAAAGTGGCTTTTATGGATCCATAATTATGTGATGGCTTGATTGGTATCATGGATCACGGAGGTGCATTACGCCCCCTTTTGCCAGAGCATGGCTCAAATATAGGAGTGGTGATCTGGGGCTAAACGCATCTTTGTGATTCATTATACAAAGCAAGTCGATGCATAATATCCATACAGTTTGTCCGATCAAAGTACTGAAAGTACTAATTGAAGGTGCTGGTAGAAATTTACTAGCAGATACAAGTAGGTTTTAACAGTGGACCATTTCATTAAAATTTTATTCATCTGACGATTGACAACATTTCTTATAAGACTGATGGCGTTATTTCATGAATATGTTTTTTACATAAAATCGTGTATATAATCGTTTGCATGCGGTTTAAGGTGTTAGGAAAGTGTTTTGGGGTGTAATGATAGTGGTATGGGTGTTTTTCGAGCGGTTTGGGTGTTTGGAGGAGTAGACTCTATAAACTAGGCCATGTCAAAGCCGCGAAACGAGGCCGATTTCAAATCTAAGGCTAATTCTATGACATTTGACTCTGTAGTTCATTTTTCTTTTGCAAGTGACTTGCACAGTTTTTTAATCAGCATTTTACTTTCACATACCAAATGACACAGACGCATCTGTTCATTGATCTATGAGGACCTATTTTTCTTGAAACAGAGGAGTGATTTGTCGTCACAGGATTTCAGTTTGACGGTTGGTGGCACCTGAAAGGTCATCATCTAAAAACTGGCTGAATCATGAGGTAGAAGGTCCTTTGATCTGAAAAAAGTTTACTAATAGCAAAAAGTTTCGAACCATACCAGCCCGTGCGAACTGTGCTGGTTGACCTCGGTCGATACTTTTGTTGATGTAATAAACCTCCTTTTCACAGAGCATGACTCGATAATTTAGATACACTTGGTGGTCGGTTCTGCGTAACCACTACTGGCTAGTCAGTCGCGGTACCCGTTATTCGGACTAGTCCCTGGTCCTTAGTTTTGAAGGTTAGAGATTCGAATCCCAGAAACGGCATTACCACCATACTGATTAGTTTCGCTCTAAATCGAAGTTGACATCGATTTTATATTATACGAGTATTTCTAAGTAAAATATATTATTCAATACAACGGCATTTTCAAAAGATAATGAACGGAAAGCATCTTTCCATAAAACAATAGAACTAAAGTTGGAAAAAGGTCATTAACTCCATTAAAAATCGGTGGATTTTAACCTAAATCGAAATTGATCGCTATTTCATGTTTATATGTGAATAAAATATATGAGCCATGCTCTGTGAAAAAAGGGGCTTAATGCATCTGCGAAAAGTATCGACCATCTGGGCCGAAACTTTTTCGCTACTGTTCAATTTTCTGTATGTTCACAGCTCATATGCATGTATCAAATACATAATGGAATCCTTTTCAAAAGATTAATACATGTAGTTCCATTTTTTCGTACTTACATAGCATACACGCGTAAAAACAGCCGTGACATGTATATACTTGATCCCTCCCACCCCGCCTTTCATTGATGATTGCGGTTACACTATAAAAAGAAGACTAAGCACACCAATGAGTCCGAAGCCACGCGTTTGATATTTTAAATTCTAACTGCCTCGAGATGTTTTGAGTTACATGTGCAAGAAAGTTGCAAAAAAATCTTAGACCTTTGAAGAACATACAGCGAGCAAACAAAACAATAAGAAACGATCTAAATTGTTTGAATAAAATGTCTCCGGGTGTCACAGAATGTAGAACAGTGATCAGACTGCACGTTCTGTGCAGTCTGATCTTGATCTGCATTGTCCAGTGAAGCACCTAACGGTGCAACTAAAAGGCAAAGGGTAAAATTTAATTACGCTAACACATTTCGATGATTAGCACATACATCACCACCGGGGAAGTCCGGCTTGCAATCCCACGCGAAATGGGATATAAACTGCATAGAGACATGCGATGAAAAATTACGATACTCGTAGCATGTATATGAGCCATGCTATGTGAAAAGGGGGCTTGATGCATCTGCCAAAAGTATTGACTCAGGTCAGCCTGCGCAGTCTGCGCAGGCTGACCTGAGCCAAAACTTTTTGCTACCAGTCAGTGTTCTGCATGTCAAAGGACCGTTCTACCTCATTCAGACCGTTCTACCTCATTCAGACCGTTGTTAAACAAAATTTATCATCTATATCCAGGACTATGTGATGACCCGCTTATTACATGTGTATAATGCATCACGGACATGCATTAAGCCCCCTTTTGCTAGACCATGGCTCATACCGTCACTCCATTTTACTTGTTTCTATGAGTGGTAGGTATTAACGGCAACTTTTAGGTATTTTAGTCATATCACGGCGACAGCTCACACATTCATGTGTTTCCTGGGTTTCATTGATTTTTCCATCAACTGTTTTGAAATCGATTTTGAAATAAATGGTTTTTCTTTGCAACTAATCCTAAAAAGTTGGGTTTATTTCAAAGTTGAGGTCTAACCTTGAATCTAATTGTAAGGTAAGTCACGTGATATTCTGCCCTACAAAGCCCTAAACTTTCAATATTCAAATCTGATTCAGACAACCCTTTTACCAAACAACCACGAGTGTTAATGACCCTGCAGAAGATGGCCTTTGAAAACATTTAAGAACTTAACCCTTTACCACGGACGATACACGAACATAGAACCGAACGAACGCAAGTGCACTCACTGTAATATGCAATGTATTGACTCAGAATACCACATGCTTTTGATATGTCCAAAATACAGAACCCTTCGTGAATTATACTTACCGCGATACCATTACACATGGCCGGACACTAGAAAATTCCATTCTCTATTGACGTCAAAGTCAAAGAAAACCATTTCCAATTTATCTAAATTTTTGTACTTTGCATTTAAAAAGAGAAGCGAATCTTAACTCACATTTACTTTCCCAAAAACTTAACGTTATATAGCTGATTATCTACTTCGAACTGACTAGAACTATATAGACATAGCATTTTCAACATTTCAGTCATATATCAACTCTTCTCTCGGAAAACAATTTTCACTTTGTTATTAATATGTATTTAGTTGGCTCTAAATATGTACATATTTTATGCCAAATAAACTTTATGTTATGTTATGTTACCACACACGCAGTCCCGACTTTAAACGACCCTGATAAAGAGGCCTTTTGAAAACATTGTGGAAAAAGGAGAAGATGCTGGCAAACCAGCATTTTCTCATTTTCTCTTAATGTTTTCTGTCCTAACAAAAACAAATTTCAAATTTTTTCAAGTTTTGAGTCACATTTATTTTGTCGTCTGCAAATGCTTTCAATTTGGACAAGTCGAAAATACTGTCATGTGTTAGAGGCTCGCCAGACTTGGTTGAGTGAAGCTACACGTTAAACTGCAAATGATTTGTATTTCTGCTATGGGTAAATCTTGGTTCAATAGAAATTTAGATGTGAAAAAAGGCATCCTTTGTTGGCGAAATTCTATTGACTATTGATCCGTGACGGTGGGGGGGGGGGGGGGGGCACCAGGGCTACAGAATCATTACGCATTTCTGATCATTTAGGCTGCCTGGAGCGACACAGTGTGTTCATGAGGACAGAGTAAATCAAGGTCAGACTGTACAAAACGTGCAGTCTGATCTTAATCTGCACTGTCCAATACAGAGAGATTTTCCATCGCAAAGAAAAGGATGAAATCACAATATTTGGCTTTATACTCATGATAGGCTGGGAATTTTTTATTTTTTAAAGTAGGCCTACTGTTAAACTTAAGTATGAAAGTTGAGTCATTCTATAAAGTATTAAAATATTTTTCCCTTTTTTCTACATTACGTTATGCACGCTACTGCTAAAGTTGCGTGAGAACGTTTACAAAGCTAGTAATTTGAGAGTCTCATCCATCCAAATGCACACTTTTTTTTTTTGATTCGGTTGATACTATCAAAAGCATAACTTTAGAGGTAAACGTTGACTAGATCTATTGTGAAGCGAAATGAAAATAAACGATTATTTTTGTCGCAGTTGTTGTTTCGCGACAAAATGTTATCAATATAATGGATGTTACTCGTGAAATTAAATTTATCCATTTAGCTGTCATACGATTGAAGCTTCAATTTCATGACTCGTTTTGCTGAACATTTTCTATGGCCGTTGTAACCCTTTCGATGCCACAGACGATATTCCATGCTTCTGTGAATAATGAAGACCCAAGATCAGACTGCTCAAGCGTGCAGTCTGATCTTAGATCTGCACTGCCCGATAACTTTTAAGTTTTTTTTTTCCCTTTCTTATGGGTAAGGGAAAAGGGGGGTGTAGAAATTCGAATATGCCGGTCATGCTCTCATTATTTTGGGTTTTAAAGGGTAAAGATAAATACTAGTATCTGAATGCGGGTCACATTTTGCTAATGGACAGATTCGGATTTTGAAAAGCGATACAGTTCGTCTGTAACTTTACGATATATAGTCTTTCGCTAGCTGCAGCCTCCAGTGTCGGTGGTTAATTAATGTGCTTATATGCAGCGGAGATATTCGACCTTAATGTTCTGACGGGTTAATTTAGTTATTGTATCTGTTGGTGTGGGTGTGCTTGCACGCGTAGTTATTACATGGTGTAGATAATTCGTTAGTGTCTCGTGCAGTGGTGCATAATATCTGCTGGGCTAATCAGGATTTCCCTAATTCTAACCATCAGGACGTCGATCGATTTTTCATCGGATTTCTCCAGGCGTTGGCAAGGGTGCGCAAAACAGTGCGCACAAAGTCATTTCGTATGCAAATAAGATGTTGCCAACGCCATCTTATGTCGGATAGATACTAGAAGTAGAATCCACAACGATCTTAGCAAAGACAAACCATCAGTGTTATTGAATTCGCTTTAAATTCTTAATAGACTTACAACGATGGCTTCGCCAGACGGCAAGCTGTCTACAACGGACAGAGTTGTGAAAAGTAAGTGCCTAATCTATTGTTTGTTTATGATCGATTTCCAACGTACGCCATATTGGATGTCGGCCATTACTCGATACCTATTCACCTTTTAAGGGAAAACTGATTATCTGTTCAAGCTGATCTTTAGCAACTAAATAGATCGAAATCGAAGGAAAGAATCATATCAGTATTGAGATCAACCACTTTCGGTGAAAATAATGGCGTTGGTGAGACTTGAACAGTTAAAAGTAACTAAACCGGAAATGTCAAATGGATTTGTTATGCATAACTAATGTAGATGATGCTGCAAAAGCCGACGTTGTGAAGTTCGTTGTCACTCTCAGTCGTGCTAACTGTAGCTTAATCATTGAATTTTCCTTAATGCAGATCTCCTCCAAGGAGAACCAAGATGTCGTCTTTGAGGACCCGTCCTCTCGCAAGTTACTTGTCAGTGTGACCGAGGATGTTGACATGAAGCCTACCGCACTGGATGTCAGACATATTAGATCCCTGACCATTTAGACCCCTGAAAGTATAAATTTGGGTGACAGTTAGACCTCGAGACACATAAACCCCTATTTGAATGAGGCATATAGACCCCTTTTTCCTAAAAGATATTAATATACATGTGTAATTGGCCGTAATTTATTGACGTGTCTGTTGTTAACTTTTGTCTTGCAACATAAAATGTGTTTTCTGACTTTTGTAGCCATAGTATAAACAAATTGTGGATGAAATGACAATAAATTACCAACGGTCAACAGAAACTTTCTGTGGACCATTGGCCTTTCTGAGAAAGGCCAAGCAAACATAAACAGAGATCTACATGACTTTTTTTTTTTTTTGATTACTTTTTACCTTTTTTTTTTTTATTCCAAAATATGACGTTTTTTTTTTTTGTAAATTACCGCTATGTGCAGTAATTTCAGTAAAATAACATAAACTACCTTTAAAGCTGTCTGCCAACATGTCCCAGCTTCCTTTCCTCCAAAATTTCTTTTATACCTATGCCCAAACTGCCTTCCTTCTTTCAAACCTTTTAAAGATAATCACATAAATGAGCTAGGTGTAGTCCGACATTTGTCAATAACTGATATAAAAACTTTTGAAAATGCTGTTAATAACAGATTACTAAAGGAAATGAGGGATTTCATGAATTCTTACAATGCAAAATTAACAGACCAACAGTGTTCCACACTGACCACTATGAACAAATTTATTTTTTTTGAAGTTGTGGTAACCAGTATTTTCTTTACTTTTCCTGAAATGGCTTCAATCTTTCCAAAAAAGGATCTCACCATTTGAGGAATATTTCATTTGTTGTTTGCAAATGCTTTGGTTTTGAACAGGTCCATATTTTTCTTGTCCATGAGCTTCTGCTGATCATTCAAGATCGCAATGAAGCCATTTTCCGAGTATTTTGGAAGTATAAATGGCGCAGAAAAAAGTAAAACCTATTGAAAGTATTACTGTATATGCTCGACTATAAGACGCCTTCGCTTATAAGATGCTCCCCCAACTTCATGATTCAAAATCAGGGATTTCATCGATGACCTCCTATAAGACGCAGGTAGACTTCACACTGATCATAAGAATGCTAAAATTTTGAGTATTCAGCTGGAAATACGCCTCGCAGACATTACGGTCTATCAGAGTTGCATCATTCCCAAAATACATCTCTTGTATCTTAGCCGATCATATCTTGATACAAGTCCAATTTCTTTATAAAGTTGAAAAAAAGCAACTTGAAAAGAATGTAATACATAGTCCAAAACACTCACATTTTTTGTATAAATAATCCTATCAGGGAAATTAGGCCTTCGATGGTTTACTCAAAATTGTTATTTATCAATGGATGTATAAAGTTTACCTGAACAGTGAAGAGTTACATTACAGGATCAAAGTACTATGGTATCTTACACCCAGCACACTGTGATTTAACTCTTTACCAAACGACAAAATTTTAGACTTGTCCAAATTGATAGGATTTGAAGGAGAAAAAGGTAACTGTGACTCAAAAATTGAAATTTGTTTTACCAGCGTTTTCACCTTTTCCCACAATGTCTTCAAAATCCTTTTTCCTTCAAAATCCTTTTTCTCTCGATTTCTTAATAATCGAGATTTCTGGTAAAGAGTTAAATATCTACATGGCCAGGATAATTTTTGGTCGTTAAATCATTGAGCTATCAAAATGGAGACCTTGATGCTTGCTGATTTAATCTGAATAATTGTATAATCAGCTATCCTGGTCGTAAATTAAAGCTAATTGTTAATCTCTGGTGTTACATCAGCACTATCGATGGGATGCTTGGTCAGTTCAACCTGTGAAAGTTTGACATCTAGCTGTTAATCTCATTAAAAACAGGCGTTGTCTGTGTCATAAAACACAGACTGGGATCACAACCCTTTACTTCCTTACCTCGATGATCACCTGATAAACACCACCAAATTTCTATTTAGACAGAAATATTTGGGAATATTTGCCTCTGTTAGGTTACTTGTGTTATTACATCATTTTAATTCATCTCAGTGATCAGAATTACCAATAATGAAAAAAGTATCGAATCATCATTAAATTTAAGATTTGCCAAAAGGGTCAATTAATACACTTGGTACTTTGATATGTATCACAGTCAACTCGAGGGCCGTATTATACACTGAGTGCAACAACAACAACAAGAGGCATACCCGATGGATTTAAAGCTAAATTAACAAGTAAAATACAAAAAAAAGTTTGTTCCAAACTTTTATTTCTTCACATTGACGGCAATTACAACCATTTCTGAGACACTTAAAACTTTACATCAGCATGACTAGATTGGGAGGTGGTAGTATCTCTTCGTGTTGGTCGGCAGGTAAGTAGGTTCCCCAGATGGAATTTTACAAAGTCCTTTGATTATGCGCTTATAAGAGGCTCCCCCTACTTCAAGCTCAAAATTCTAGGGAAAGAAATGCGTCTTATAGTCGAGTATATACGGTACTTCGGAAAGCACAATAGGGCCAGTGCCTACCCCTGGTTAAGCTACGAAAATAAAACCCGAAAGTAATGCAAGTTTCAACCAAAATGACTCCAGGACAATCCGATCAAAGTTAGTTTATGATGAGAAAGTAAACTCTAGTTTGAATGGTCTACAGGAGAGTCATATATGTTTCTGATGGGATGTCAGAATTTCGAAAGTCTACCACTGACAGACATATTTTGTCATTTTTTTACTTGCGGGTCTGACAATATACCGAAATGCCACCAAAACACCAAAATACCCCTATTTCTTTTTTTTGTAATTAATGAGATCAGATAACTGAAGATTTGGTTTTTGACATGAACTGTAATCATATTGATGAAGGAAGGTTATTTTAAAACCAAATGACCAGATAGCAACATGCCATTGAGGCACAACGTGAAAATGTGCTCCGGAATAGCCTACCTGTAAAATTTAACGTCCACCGAAATACCCGCTCGACGTAACAAAATTTGTCGATTCAAGGATTTTACCTCTGCAGTCTCACTACAGTAGCTTTTGTACAAGGTTGATGTGTCCGATATTTGTCCTTAAGTATGAGTTTTTATTTTTTATTATGGACATATGAAATTAAAAAATCACTAATTTAGAAACTGGCTGCCATTTTGCATCTGTAGTTAGCATGTTACCAGGCGTAAATTTATAAGATAATTATAAGTCCACAGATATGATTATGAATGATAACCATAATAATTTAAAAATAACAATGACCAACTTACACATGAAATAAGATGGATTATATCAGCCAAACACCTTAATTCTGATTGCTTCACTTGAACAGAACAGAACAATTGTCCCGAGCTACTTCATGCAATGTCTGATTTGGGTCTTCTGCGTTCGTAAATGAAGTGCATTAGCACTCTCTTTTGTGTGTGTTTATCATTCAAAGAAATGATAAAATTAATAATTAATTTACATTGTAAGTGATAATGTGATACTGTGTAATCAGTGCTCCAGCCAGGGTAAAAAAAGGGCAGGGTGCTGGGATTAAGAAGGGCACTTTGAGGCGTAACGTGCCAAGGGAGGGGGTGGAGTGGTGTCTCGTGTCTCCCTCCCATGGGGAGAGAGCTCCCCCAAGAAAATTTCTAGAGATTTGGACCCTATTGATAGTTTCTCCTGCATTTTCTGACATAAGATAAGGGTTTTTTTAACACAGAAATGAATCTGTTATAGTGGCTTACATGAATCTTCATCTTGCCAAGAAAATCATTTTCCATGATAAGTAGTCAGTTTCCTCTGTGGTTTAGCTAGGTCCAGGAGCATTACAAGTAATTCATATTATAACCCTCATTTAACTCTTAGATAAAAACTTGCTCAATTTGAAAGCCTTGGTTGAACAAAAATGGTTACCAGCATCTTCTCCTTTCCACAAAATATTTCCTATAGCCTCATGTCATTCAGCTACAGACTTGATACTGATACAATATGTCTTCATTTTTGTCAGTGCTTTGCAGGTTAGGCAAGACAGGTAAGCTACAGAAACTAATGATTACAACCTTTCAACATTTTTTCTTTTATTGCTATGTAATTGTGTCTTTCATTTTTTTCTGAGACTAAATGTGTAGAGTTGGGGAAATGAGGTAAAAACAGGTCTTTAAAGGATAACTTATTACTTTGAATGCAATTCAATACCATGGATAAATGTTCAATAACCCCCCCCCCCCACCCGGAATTTGTCTGATGTTTTTCTTTTCATAGAAAACAATACAAGCCTTTACTGAAAAAAAAAAAGGGAGATTTTAGTTTCTTCTTTATGTTTTATGCAGTGAGTAAGCAAATCTCTTTAAATTCATTATGAGGGCTGGAAAGATAGTTTGAAGTATCTTGTTTGGGTTGATGTGAAATTGACATGTGTTATGTCATGGGTTTTCGTGTTTTTGTGTATCGGCTGTCTTTCCATGAAATTTAACTTTTGGAAAGGTATTTCTTGAAATTTTGATGTACATTTTACAAAATATAAGTCAACAATATGCTGCGGTATTCTTCTCCGTCGGCTTTATGAATGCACATTGTTCCGACTTGCGACAGAATAATTTGCTGACTTGGCAATTCTACCTGAGTGTTAATATAACTTGTTAAGTTATTTTTGTAACCAGAAGTAAATCTAAGAATTATTTTGCTTATGACCAGAACACACCGCCTAATGGGTAATTTTACCAATCAAGCTCCCCTGATTCAACTCTGTACATGTAACTGGATACATAAAAGTAAACACCATATTCGTCGGACATAGATCTATTTTTTCTTTTATGACATGAACGACAAGTAACAAACTGAACAAAATTTTCGCAGAGATCCTCAAATATTGTTGAATAATAACAGTCATCTTAAAGTTACGGTAATCTGTTCAATAGAATGAATAAGACAATGATGGATAATTGCCTCTATTGACTTGTAATATGCAGTCAAAAGTCGATCTTTTCACACTCTGTTGCCCGGAGGTAATTAGTGACACGCTGTTAATTGGATTGTATATTTGGCGGCAGATACCCATTTAGACTCGTGGCGTAATTAAGAATACAGAGTACAATACTGCTTAGCATAGAAGTCTCCAGGGCGCTTATAAACAGCAGGGTGTCCAGAAAAGGGGCAGGGCGTCAAGAAGAAGGGGCAGGGCGCAGTGCCCTTCTATTTCCCTGCTAGCTGGAACACTGGTGTAATTGTTTAGTCTAGATTGAAGATGAAGACAGAGAGTATTTCGCTGTGTAACAGACCAGACGCGAGTGTTTTGGTGATTGTTCCTCACGTAAATCTATGATCAATTTAAATTAACAACATCATTCTTTTCAATGATGATTGATACTTTGATTAAGCATGTTTTCTTTTGAAGAAAAGAGAAAGAAAAACTCAGTAATAAAAAAAATAGGGCTGTTTCGGTGGTATTTCAGTATTTCGGTGATTCGTCGGATCGGTTTAAATGGGGTCCTGTGTGGCTCAGTGGTAAAGTGTTGGACTCGTAATCTGGAGGGCAAGACACTTCAGAGCCCTAGCCTAGTACTGGTGGAACCCAGGAAATACATGAATATGTGAGCTGTCGCCATGATATGACTGAAATAATGTTGAAAGCAGCGTAAAACACCATTCAATCAATCATTAGGTTTGAATTAATGGCTGAAATAAGGTTGCATCAATAACATTGATAATTTCTGCAGTATTGCAGTTCTATTACCATAGTATTCATAGATACATGCATGAGAATATGCTTGTTAAATAAAAAAAAGGAAACACTTGTAAAATAAAAAGGTTAACATATCAGTAATAAAATATTTATGTGTGTGGCCCCCAGTTTTCCAACATGGCCCCCTATTTCAATGTCTTCGGACCTGATGGGCCCCTTACAAGCAAGGCTAGATTGAACACTGCATTTCATGTTGTGCCATATGACAAAGTTTACGGCATTGGCAGACAACTCACTAATTAAATGCATCTGAAATAGTAGGTTTGGTCTTTGAATGGATAGAAAACAACATGTGCAGGGTGCCCAATCACGCGCTGTAGTAGGTAATTCACATAACTAAAAATTCTACACTGCACACACAATTTTTTTAGAGTATACATGCATACACACTGTGTAAAAAGTATGCACATAAAAAAGGAAAGTAATTATGTAAAGTACACATACAAATTAAATACCATTTTGTATTGCATGCCTAACTAAACAACAAATTTGTATACAACAGAGTCATTGTCCCTTGTACGTGGATACTGGGCTATGTTTTCAACATAGTAGCAGGTTACCGAATATTTTCACTATATTTTGTGGCTTCCTTGTCTGTCTGAATAATTTCATTGCAATTTTTTTAAGGTGCCAAAATCTGCCATGTGTACAGGAAATCTTGCAAGCTATTTTCTTTGAGAATCAATACGATGTGCAGTTATTGGTAAAAACACCCTTTTTGACATACAAAAGCTAAAATTTGAGCCTCAAATTGATTGTGTAATTTTCCATTTGCGCCCATATGTACATGGCATCTGCAGCAGAAAAATATCAGAACAAAAGCTGTTAAAATATTTTACAGCTTCAAGATCTGAGAAGGGAAGGTTGACAGTGATTCAGTCATCTTGCATTTTGTTTTATCTTGCCCTGACATGGCCTGGTCTTTATCTGTCAGGGTTTGAGCTTACAATGAACAAATTGGCCTGCTCGTCTGTGACTTTAAAATAGCTAGGTCTGTGTGCATCATCTTCGTCAAGTTTCAGTCTGCCCAGGCTTTCTTTTTAAATCATGTCAACAGGTTAATTTAAATTCACTAAGTCTGCAAATAGATATTAATAATTTGTTCCAATTTCATTGTGTTAGAGCCCTTGTCACCAATCACAATCATTTTCACCTTCAGGTGTGCCATTTCCTCCCAGTCACAGGCTGACCATGAATGAAGTTTTTGATGCTAAAGGCAAGCCCAAACCAGATGTATTGAAGTCCCATTTCATTGTTGAAGGAAAAGTTACAGAGGATGTTGCTCTGCGCATTATAAATGAAGGTGCTGCCCTTTTGCGCCAGGAGAAAACAATGCTTGATATTGATGCTCCAGTTACAGGTATTATTGACATGAAATATATTGCTTTTACTGCATATTTATGCATTTATAAGAATTGCAATACTTGATTCCAAATGACTTACCCAAAAGTATAAAGGAATGCATAGAATAATGAGTTTATGATTTCATACAGATTAGTCTGGATTTCTTTGAGGTGCAGTTTGTGCATTGTGAGATTCATTGGTGATTCTCTTTAACCATTTACCACACAATCTTGACTTTTAATGACTGCCACAACTTTCTTTAAAAAGCCACTGACTACTTTCCTGACATGCATCAAAGGTGAGAGGCGAGAAATGTCCGGAAAGAAAGTTTGCCTCAACCGGGATTCAAACTTGCAACCACCAGGTTACAAGTCAGATACGCTAACCACAGAGCTACCCTGGCGGGCCTGATGGTGAGGATTCATATTTTAAATCGGTGTGATACCACATCTGGTGAAATGATAAGTCCAAGCTACATATTGCAAAACAGTCATACTGAAATCACATCTCTTTATTGAATATAACTTTCAAGTTTATACGACTGCAAAGAAAAATAAGTTGTATTTACCGGAATTTTACAAGAAATTTTGATTACACCTTAAAAACTAAGTAGGCCCCTTTAAAATGACAGTATACCTTTACCCAATACCTAGCAACCATCGTGTTTTTACAACCAGAAAGAAAAGGCTTTTTACAACACAGTGGAGAAAAGAAGAGAATGCTGGTATCCAGCATATTATACCGTGTTCTTCTCTTTCACTGGAAAATCTTATCAGTTGAGCTGCTTTTTACATACAGTTAAATTAGTGCATATGCCTGCTGTATACATGTCCAAAATTTTGTTGCATTGTGAAGAGTAAATTGTCTTAAATTGATTAACTCTTTACCTCACAATCCCGACTTTTAACAACCCTAAAAAGGAAGCCTTTTGAAAACATTGTATGAAAAGGAGAAAATGCTGGTAACCAGCATCTTCTCATTTTCCCACAATGTTTTCTACCCATCCCATGACATATTTCAATTTTTAAGTCAAATTTTATTTGTCGTCTGCAAATGCTATCAATTTGGGCCAGTCTAAAATGTCGTTTCCAACAGAGTTAAAGTGCACTGACTTTACATATAACATAATGGGGGGGGGTGGAACATCAAAATGGAGACGATAAAAAGTACAATTTAATCATTGATTTCTCTCCCGTATTATAGGTTCAATACCACAGTCTGATCTTGATTTAACCATCCTTTACCCTGTAATTGAACTATGACAAGTTGTTTTCACTAGCAGTGAAAAATCTATTTTTAGGTAGCATGGAAAAGTTAAATTTCTAGATTTTGTAGTGATAAACAAGTTTTGTCAAGAGCCACAACTGCAGCATTCTAGATTAACTCTTTACCACATAATCCTGACTTTTAACAACCCAAAGAAAGAAGCCTTTTGAAAACATTGTGGGAAAAGGAGAAAATGCTGGTAACCAGCATTTTCTCCTTTTCCTACAATGTTTTCTTCCCTTCCTAAAACAAGTTTCAATTTTTCAGTCACATTTATTTTGTCGTCTGCAACCGTTTTCAATTTGGAGCAGTCTAAAATTTTGTCGTTTGGTAAAGAGTTAACTCTAAAGAGTTAACTCTTTACCAAACAACAAAATTCTAGACTAGTGCACATTGAAATCATTTGCAGATGACAAATAAATGTTGCACAAATAATGAATTTGTCTCTGAAAAGATGGAAAACATTGTGGGGGGCAAAAAGGAGAAAATGCTGGTTACTAGCATTTTCTTCTTTTCCCATAATGTTTTCAAAAGTCCTTTTCCCTTGAGTCGTTAAAACTCAGGGTTGTGTGGTAAAGGGTTAAATAAAGAAAATATGGGCATTTAGTAGGTATTTCACTACAATTGTTTCAGTTCTTTTAATTTTTTGGCTTTTGTTTGTTTAGAACTAGCTTAGCTACATGTATACATTAAAAAAAAAAAACATTTTCGAAATGTGCTCTTTTTATAGTTTGTGGAGATATACATGGTCAGTTTTATGATCTGATGAAGTTGTTTGAAGTTGGTGGGCCGCCAGCAACAACACGCTACCTCTTCCTTGGAGATTATGTTGACAGAGGTTATTTCAGTATAGAGGTAAGGAAGTAAAGAGTTTTGATACTGCAGTTTCAGGGCTGAAAGTCGACCCATAGTGCTGCCGAACACAATTCATTTGTCTGAGAAAATAACATGAAGAAGAAATATAAATACGAGGGCCATTTTATTTGTTCGTAGAGTGGGATGGGAGATGTTTTCAATTATGCTCATGATATTAGAATGTTGTTTATATAAGCCTTTCAAGGTATGCCCAATCTGCCTCCACACTTCCTTTACAGCAATCTATCCACTTTCAGAGTGCCATATGATACTCTTTTTTAGGTTACATATCTGTTAAAGACACTGATAGACCACACTTCCAATACTGCTACAGGATTCTAATCTGTGTCCTGCCAGCGTAGCTATAGAGATACGCTTTGTTATTTGTGGAAAACAGTGGAATGAGTGCGTCCCTTGTATCAACACACAGAAATTGGCTGTTTAGTTGTTGAAAATACTTTGTTGTCAACCGAAATGGATACTCTATATTTGAAAAAACAGATTTTCCAATCTGGCTGACAATAAGCTATTTTCATCAGTTAAACAGCCGATTCCTGTAATTAAAACAAAACACAATCCTTAGGCCATAGAGAGTGGCTGCACAAACTTCCCTAATTTAACCCTTGAGCATCATGAAAAAAGTAGCGGTCATGTTTGATGCCATTGAAAGACCAAAATTACATAAAGATATGACAGCTTGTTTGCAGCTGGAGCATTTTTACGTGTTTAGAACAGGCACAGATAAAGTATACTCGAGATACTATTTATGAAAAAAGTACCATCTAGACTGTAAGCCCCTTATCCACACACACGCACGCACGCACGCACGCGCGCGATATACAGTAAATAAAAAACGAAAAAAAACGATTTTTTCGTAAACAGCAGCTTTTGTCTCGCCTAATTATATTTTGTTGTGACCCCCACAAATTCCAGAATGACCCTCATTATTTTTGACCAGGGAGTCATTGTGACCACCTACTTTTGTTGCCAATGAACTTTCTGCAAATCCTCATGAACTTTACCGACTGACACCCAAGCTGTGCCTGAATTCTACATTTATCCCCTCTGATCATCTGTAATTTCCTCCGTATTGAAAGCAACATTTCAATCATGGCTATAAAACCATTTTTAGTCAACATTTTCAATGAAAGCAGCTGCAGCCCAGCATTGGCACCCACATGCGGTTTTCTTGTTAGCTAAACTACAGCACAAGGTGAGCTTTTATGATCCTGCTGTGTCTGTCATGTGTCGTGCGGTCATCAATATTTACCTTGCGTGAACACTGCTGGAGGCCACTTTTTCAGCCAGATCCTCATGAAACTTGATCGGAACGTTTGTCTTGATAAAATCTGAGACTTTTTAGCTCACCTGAGCACGAAGTGCTCATGGTGAGCTATTGTGATCATGCTGTGTCCGTCGTGCGGTGTGCGTCGTCCGTCGTCAACTTTTTACCTTGTGTACGCTCTAGAGGCCACATTTTCAGTCCAATCCTCATGAAACTTGGTCAGAATGTTTGTCTTGATAAAATCTCGGACGAGTTCAAAATTGGGTCATGTGAGGTCAAAAAGTAGGTCACTAGATCAAATCTTAGAAAAACCTTGTGTACGCCCTAGAGGCCACATTTTCGGTCAGATACTTGTGAAATTTGGTCAGAATGTTTGTCTTTATAAAATCTTGGACGAGTTAGAAATTGGGTCATGTGGGGTCAAAAACTAGGTCACTAGGTCAAATCTTAGAAAAACCTTGTGTATGCTCTAGAGGCCACATTTTCAGTCCGATCCTCATGAAATTTGGTCAGAATGTTTGTCTTGATAAAATCTCAGACGAGTTCGAAATTGGGTCATGTGGGGTCAAAAACTAGGTCACTAGGTCAAATCTTCGAAAAACCTTGTGTACGCTCTAGAGGCCACATTTTCAGTCCGATCCTCATGAAATTTGGTCAGAATGTTCTGTCTTGATAAAGTCTCTGACGA
Organism: Tridacna gigas; assembly: GCA_945859785.2. NCBI lineage: Eukaryota > Metazoa > Mollusca > Bivalvia > Cardiida > Cardiidae > Tridacna > Tridacna gigas. Next base: position 39,251,122 of record OX244030.2, on the reverse strand, counting down.
GTTCAAAATTGGGTCATGTGGGGTCAGAAACTAGGTCACTAGGTCAAATCTTAGTAAAACCTTGTGTACGCTCTAGAGGCCACATTTTCAGTCAGATACTTGTGAAATTTGGTCAGAATGTTTGTCTTTATAAAATCTCAGACGAGTTCGAAATTGGGTCATGTGGGGTCAGAAACTAGGTCACTAGGTCAAATCTTAGAAAAACATTGTGTACGCTCTAGAGGCCACATTTTCAGTCCGATCCTCATGAAATTTGGTCAGAATGTTTGTCTTGGTAAAATCTCAGACGAGTTCGAAATTGGGTCATGTGGGGTCAAAAACTAGGTCACTAGGTCAAATCTTAGAAAAACCTTGTGTACGCTCTAGAGGCCACATTTTCAGTCCAATCCTCATGAAACTTGGTCAGAATGTTTGTCTTGATAAAATCTCGGACAAGTTTGAAATTAGGTCGTGTGGGGTCAAAAACTAGGTCACTAGGTCAAATCTTAGAAAAACCTTTTGTACACTATAGAGGCCACATTTTCAGTCCAATACTCTTGAAAAATGGTCAGAATGTTTGTCTTGATTATATCTTGAAATAGTTAAAAAATGTGCCATGTTGGGTCAAAAACTAGGTCACCAGGTCAAATCTAAGAAAAACGTTGTGTATGCTCTAGAGGGCATATTTTCTGTCCAGTACTCTTGAAAGTTGGTCAGAATGTTTGCCTTGATAATATCTCTGACTAGTTTGAAAAAGGGTCATGTAGGGTGAAAAACTAGGTCACTAGGTCAAATCTTAGAAAAACCTTGTGTAAGCTCCAGAAGCCACATTTTCTGTCTGATACTCTTGAAAGTTGGTCAGAATGTGTGTCTTGATGATATCTCAGTAGAATTTGAAAATGGGTCATTTCGGGTCAAAAACTAGGTCACCTGGTCAAATCTTAGAAAAACCATGTGTACACTGTTGTGGCCACATTTTTTGTTCAATACTCTTTTAAAGTTGCTCAGAATGTTTGCCTTGGTAATATCTTAGATGAGTTTGAAAATGGGTCATGTTGGGTCAAGATCTAGGTCACTAGGTCAGATCTTAGAAAAACCTTGTGTACGCTGTAGAGGCCACATTTTCAGTCCAATACTCTTGAAAAGAATGTTTGTCCTGATGATATCTTGGACCAGTTTGAAAATGTGTCATGTTGGCTGAAAAACTAGGTCACTAGGTCAAATCTTAGAAAAACCTAGTGTACGAATGACTCTCAGAAAGAAGCCTTTTGAAAACACTGTTTGAAAATGAGAAAATGCTGGTATCCAGCATTTTTTCCCTTTTTCACAATGTTTTCTACCCCTTTGAGAGACCAATCCCACAGCTTGATCCACATATTATTTGTTTTATGCAGAAGGTTCAGACTGATGAGTTTAAAATTTTATTGTTTGGTAATACATATATCTCACAAGACATTGGAAATTGGTTGTGGATGGTCAAAAGGCTTAGGTGAGCGACTCCAGGGCCATCATGGCCCTCTTGTCTATAATATCAGAGTTTCAGCCTTTTTGAACTACTAGTAATTTAGAACTTGCAATCTGCATGTGCTTTAATGTGGAACGGTTTAGAACTTGTTTAAAACCAATTCGTTTATGGCTCATGGTGAGCTATTGTGATCGTGCTGTGTCTGTCGTGCATTGTCCGTCGTGCGTCGTCAACTTTTTACCTTGTGTACGCTCTAGAGGCCACATTTTCAGTCCAATCCTCATGAAACTTGGCCAGAATGTTTGTCTTGATAAAATCTTGGACGAGTTCGAAATTGGGTCATGTGGGGTCAGAAACTAGGTCACTAGGTCAGATCTTCGAAAAACCTTGTGTACGCTCTAGAGGCCACATTTTCAGTCATGTACTTGTGAAATTTGAGCAGAATGTTTGTCTTGATAAAATCTTGGACGAGTTCGAAATTGGGTCATGTGGGGTCAGAAACTAGGTCACTAGGTCAAATCTTCGCAAAACCTTGTGTACGCTCTAGAGGCCACATTTTCAGTTCGGTCCTCATGAAACTTTGTCAGAATGTTTGTCTTGATAAAATCTGGGACGAGTATGAAATTGGGTCTTGTGGGGTCAAAAACTAGGTCACTAGGTCAAATCTTCGAAAAACCTTGTGTGTGCTTTAGAGGCCACATTTTCAGTCAGATACTTGTGAAATTTGGTCAGAATATTTGTCTTGATAAAAACTTGGAAGAGTTCGAAATTGGGTCATGTGGGGTCAAAAACTAGGCCACTAGGTCAGATTGTGTATGTTTTAGAGGGCGCATTTTCCGTCAGATACTTGTGAAATTTGGTCAGAGTCTTGATAAAATCTTGGACGAGTACGAAATTGGGTCATGTGGGGTCAAAAACTAGGTCACTCGGTCAGATCTTCGAAAAACCTTGTGTATGCTCTAGAGGCCACATTTTCAGTCAGATACTTGTGAAATTTGGTCAGAATGTTTGTCTTGATAAAATCTGAGACGAGTTTGAAATTGGGTCCGCTCTAGAGGCCACATTTTCAGTTCGGTCCTCATGAAACTTGGTCAGAATGTTTGTCTTGATAAAATCTGGGATGAGTTCGAAATTGGGTTTTGTGGGGTCAAAAACTAGGTCACTAGGTCAAATCTTCGAAAAACCTTGTGTGTGCTCTAGAGGCCACATTTTCAGTCAGATACTTGTCAAATTTGGTCAGAATGTTTGTCTTGAAAAAATCTTGAACGAGTTTGAAATTGGGTCATGTGGGGTCAAAAACTAGGTCACTAGGTCAGATCTTTGAAAAACCTTGTGTATGCTCTAGAGGCCACATTTTCAGTCAAATATCTATGAAACTTGGTCAGAATGTTTTGCTTGATAAAATCTCACACGAGTTCAAAATTGGGTCATGTGGGGTCAAAAACTAGGTCACTAGATCACTAGGTCAAATCTTCGTAAAACCTTGTGTACGCTATAGAGACCACATTTCTGTCAGATACTCGTGAAATTTGGTCAGAATGTTTGGCCTATTGACTCAGGTGAGCGATCCAGGGCCATCATGGCCCTCTTGTTTAAGCTTCATATTTTGTTAATAGTTAACTTTCTATGTCATCGGTACATTAAGAAACATTACAACTTTTTCTATTTTTATGTATTTCAGTGTGTACTGTACTTGTGGGCTTTAAAAATTCTCTATCCAAACACATTCTTCATGTTAAGAGGAAATCATGAGTGTCGGCATTTAACAGAGTACTTCACCTTTAAACAAGAATGTAAGTATGAATACATGCATGCATGGCCTAGCTTTTTGTAAAGTGGAGATCATCTTTGTAACCATTCATCTTAATTGTTGACTGAAAGTTTGAAGGAATTAGGGAAATGTATGGAATGGTAAATTAAGTTTATAGCTCAGCTGTTTTCGAAGAAAATGACAAGGTATTGTTGTAGCACTGGCGTTGTAGTCAGCATCTCCATAGTAGTGCAAAAACTTGGACATTTTCAAAAATTGAGACATTTTATTGTATATGTCAGTGCTCCAGATAATTTTCAATGACATCAGTACAGTACTGAAAATCAAGATTAATCAGTACCAGCATATGGGGATCAGTACCAACATTTGGTTAACGAGACTGATTAAAGTCAAAATTGGTTTTCTTGCATTTGCTTTTCTATAAGCATTACTGTAAAACTACATAACATTTTACCTAGTAACAGTATGATGTTTACTGTACAAAGTGTAAAGCAGGTTTGTAGAAACAAATATGCAACTCATAATCTTTTTTTGAAGCGATCTTTTTTTCATGCTATTTAATTTTTGGAAAAATATTTGTGCAGGATTTGCCATAAATTTGTCAAATAGGGTCGCAAATAACTTCAAAACTGTAATTTTACGCTAGAAAAGCAGATATCATAAATACTTTTGAATTCACCAGTGCTTCAGTTTTGGAGACATTTTTTCTAACATCGCCCAGATTGGCGCCACTGGCGCTCAACAGAGAGCCCATCTTGGTGCATATTTGCTTCATATTTTTTGTGCGTGATTATTCAATTTAGAGTGTGAATTATTGCACATTTATACATAAATGGGAACAGTGCTTAAGTCTTGGCCAGTCTGATTTTATCTTTCAACTATTCTCAGTTTTCTTAGGATTATTTGGTTCTGGAGATGGATGAAATAACCTAGCCAGACGTTTCCGTGTATTCCCCGACTTTTTCGAAGCGCAAACTATTCATTCGGAATATACATGTACATAGTACAATTATCTGCTGGTCCAACACCGTAATCAATAAAAACTTGAATAAAGCCAAGATGTAGGGTCTAATTCCGGTCCGAGCCGATTTTCCCTTTTTATTTAACGGGAAAAAATTGGAAAATCGCTCGGCAATCTCGAAGATATCTGAATGTTTGTCTGAGAAAGAGTAAGCTCCCTTTCGTTGTGTACGGATTCGTACCCTATATTTTACGTACCTGGAAAAACGTTCCGTATTGAGTACGGAATTTTGTAAAACAAGATGCGTAACAATCCGATCGTCATCCGTAAATTACGTGAATACGGACCTTATCTGGAGCACTGTATGTCATTACTGAAGATATTTTTTTTTTGAACTTCGATCATTCACTACCAAAAGGGGAACCTTTGCAACAAGGGCAGGTAACCCATCAAAGTATTTTTGACAGAGACCACTGTTCTGTTCTGTGTCTGTAACTTTTATTTGGATAACAATTCATTAATCAAGCAGAAGTAAATCCTTTTGGGAGCATTTCGTAAGTCTGGAAAGGACTGCAGCTTTACAGATTAAACTCCTTATCAGATTAAAAGATTTTCGAATGGCCCAGTTTTAAAGCATATGCAGTCAACCTATTAGATCTAGATACAGTGTACTTCTGAAATAATGAAAATTTGTTTTTGATTTGAAAATATGTTTGAAAAAGGAGAAAATGCTAGAAACCAGCATTTTCTCTTTTCCCACAATGTTTTTGAAAGCCTTTTTCCTCAGAGTTGCTAAAACATGATTGTATAAGGTAAAGGTTGATTTTGTTCACATGATTGAAATAGAACACAGGGATATTTGATTATTTAATTAAATTTTGATTTAATACAGGTAAAATAAAGTATTCAGAACGAGTTTATGATGCATGTATGGATGCATTTGATTGCCTCCCATTATCAGCTTTAATGAATCAGCAATTCCTTTGTGTACATGGTGGGCTGTCACCAGAAATTCACACACTAGAAGATATCAGGAAGGTATGCATATAAAAGCAGTGTTTTCTCCAAAGCTTGTATTTTGCGTTTTTGATTATTTTTTTTTACTTATTTAAGGTTTTAATCACTATTTTGAAATTCTTCTTTAGGTGCATATTTTCCAAGGCATGTTTAAGAATTTAAATTTTTATTAGGATTGTCTGATTGAAAAGTATCATTGACGAATCTGAAGCATTACACTGCAGAAAAGGGGTGATTAATAGATGTAATGCAGACTATTAATTTTACCTCTAATCATGATTCAGTTGGACCGTAAATAGCTTTCAGAATAAATGGTGGACACTAGCTTTGATAGTTTTTCAGAAAGTTCTTCCAATATAGTTGACAATTTTTTGCTCCAATGAGCAAAGGACAGCCAGTTTATGTCATGGCCCAGTGCCAGCCCTTTGTGGGTCCATGTGTGCCTTAACCCTTTCCCAAACGACAAATTTTGGACTGGTCCAAATTGAAAGAGTTTGCAGACGACAATTTTAAATTTGATGAAAATGGCAGAATGGTCTCAAAATGGGTAGAAAACACTGTGAGAAAAGGAGAAATTGCTCGTTACGAGCAATTTCTCCTTTTCCCGCAGTGTTTTCAAAAGACTTGTACTGCAGACACGTGAAAACCAGGGCTTGTTTGGGAAAGGGTTAACTTCTATCTCAAACATCAGCTCTGAAACCACCTGTCCAATTTGATTAAACTTTACGGAAATGAACCTGCCATGGCTCTTTTCAAAATTTCTGAAAAAAATTTGATTCCAATCAAAACTCTGGTTGCCGTGGCAACAAGTCTGAAAAATATTGAAAATCTGTTTATATTTTTTAGTCTGAAACCATAAGGCCTATATAGCCTTGCAGTAACAAATTTTACCAAGGCTTTGATTTGTGAACACTTTAATAGTCTTCTTGTAGCACATGAAGTTAATATGACTCAGTTTTTAAATGGGTCAAGAGAAATAGTTCCTGCTATAGGAGAGATGTAGCTTGTTAGAGTGCCCCAGCCAGGGTAAAAAACGGGCAGGGTGCTGGGTTAAGAAGGGCACTTCGAGGTGTAAAGCACTAAATTTGGGGATGGAAGGGGTTGTCTCCCTCCCATGTGGGGGAAGGGGGGGGCTCCCCCAAGAAAATTTTAGAGATTTGGACCCTATTGAGTTTCTCCTGTATTTTTTTGACATAAGATGAGGGGTTTTTAAAACACAAATAATTCTGGTAAAGAGGCTTATGGATCTTCCAGCTTCATCTTACCAAGAAAACCATTTTCCTGTTAAGTAGACAGTTTCTTGTGTGGTTTAGCTAGGTCCAGGAGCATTACAAGTAATTCATATTATAACCTTCATTTAACTCTTGACCAGATAAAGACTTGCTCAATTTGAAAGCCTTTGCTGGACACAAATGGTTACCAGCATCATCTCCTTTTCACAAAATATTTCCTACAGCCTCATGCCATTCACCTACAGACTTGATATTGATACAATACATGTCTTCATTTTTGTCAGTGCTTCACAGGTCAAGCAAGACATGCAAGCCACAGAAACTAATGAATACAAACTTTCAGCACTTTCTTTCTTTTATTGCAATGTAATTCTGTCTTTCAGTTTTTCTGAAACTGTTTTAAAACAAATATACAGAGTTGGTGAAATGAGGCAAAACAGGTATTTACAGGGTAACTTATTACTTAACATGCATTTCAGTGTAATGGATAAATGTTAAATGTTCTATAAATGTTGGATACTGCTTTCATTACTCTTGTTTCTATGCTGTTGTGAGGTAAGGCAAGGAGAACCCCCTCCCCCTTCAACCCCCCCCACTCCCGCCACCACCATGGAGGTGCCCAATATTTTTCATTCGTAGAAAACCAATCCAAGTCTTTTCCAAATAAGAAAAAAAGGGAGATTTTAGCTTCTTCTTTATGTTTTATGCAGTGAGTAAGCATATCCCTTCAAATTCATTATGAAGGCTGGAAAGATAGTTGGAAGTGTCTCTGTTTGGGTTGATGTGAAATTGACATGTGTTATGTCATGGGTTTTCATGTTTTTTTTGTATTGGCTGTCTTTCCATGAAATTTAACTTTTGGAAGGATATTTCTTGAAATTTTGATGTACATTTTACAAAATATAAGTCAACAATATGCTGCGGTATTCTTCTCTGTTGGCTTTATAAATGTACCTTGTTCCGACTTATGGCACATTAATTTGCTGACTCATCAATCCTACCTGAGCGTTAACATAACTTGATTAGTTATTTTTGTAACCAGGAGAAAATCTAAGAATAAATTATTTTGCTTATGAACAGAAAACACGACAAAAAGGATAATTTTACCAATCAAGCACCTTGATTCAACTCTGTACATGTAACTTAATACAGGAAAATAAGCACCATCTTTGTCGGTCATATTTTTTTTTACGACATGAACAATAGATAACAAACTGAACAGAATTTTAGCAGATAGTCTCTAACTCTGTTGAATAAGAACAGTCATCTTAAGTTACGGTAATCTGTTTAATAGAACATGACATACAATAATGTATAATTGCCTCTGTTGTTACCATTAATGAAATACGGCCGCGTAATATACAGTCGCAGTTGATCTTTTCACATTTTGCTGCCAGGAAGGGATTAGTGGCATGCTGTTAATTGCATTGTGTATTAGGTGGTGGATATTCCATGTGGTCCTAAACAGACTGATTTAGAATGCAGAGTACAACACTGTTTCACATAGAAGTCTCCAGGGTGCTTATAAGGGGCAGGGCATCCAGAAAAAGGGGAAAGCGTCAAGAAGAAGGGGCAGGGCACCGTGCCATTCTATTCCCCGCTAGCTGAAACACTGTTGTTACCATTTACCTCCCTTGATTATCAAACAGCAGTATTACATGAGTGTTACATGAGTGGTGTTTTGGATTGATTGACTGATTGAATTGGAGTTTAACACCATTTTATTAACTAAGGTTATATCACAGTGGTCAGTGCACCTATGCATGTGGTTTCTGACTTTCTCGCGCCAGTACCAACACAACTTCCTTTCCAAGTTACTGACTACTTTTCTCAGATGCATCAGAGGTGAAAGGCGGAAAGAAAGTCTGCCTCAATTAGGTATCGAGCTCACAACCACCAAGTCACAAGTCAGATACACTTACCACTGAGCTTCCCGGCCGGGTGAGTTTTTGGAAAGAAAATGTTCAGTTTTCAGGGAGATTGATTTATTTAGATGTAGTTATGTTCAGATGAGTTTTTAATATTTGATATAAAGTAAGGTTTCTATCATTCAGTTTTCCAGAGCTTCAGCATTCATGCCATTGAAAAAATGTATTCTGCTTTTGAGGTTTGGAAAATCTTCTTATCAGAGCACTCTTTGTTAGAGGTTAGAGGTCATCGATATTTAGCATGAATGATACTTGATTAGACCAGCTTATATTTACTGACAAAATCCTTGCATTTGAAAAGGGTGTGACTTCTTTCTTTGAGGGGGAGCTAGGGTTTTTTTTTTTCTATAAACGGTTATTTTCACACAGACTTTATATGATTTGTGTCTATGTTTATGCCAATTAAGTGCCTGATGCATTTATTCAAAAGGCAGTGGAGCAGAACAGGACCATCATGGCACACTGGTTACTGGAAGTTTATAGTGTTTTCTGAAATGTACATGTATGTATATTTGAATAATTTGGTGTTAATGACACCTGTTTGTGAAGTGACAAGGATTATGCTTAGATTCTATTACTTTATTCCAACTGATTTATTTTGATGGATTGGCTGATTGGTCAGTCCATTTTCCAGTTAGAAAAGAGACTTGCGGGGAGTATAAGGATCTAACAGGTCTTTTGTGTTGGTGACACACGTTTTTAAATTTTGTGGGGATATTTATGTTATCCAGACTGCTATCTCTAACTAAACATACCTAAAGACCAAATTATAAGGGGATATTAAGATTACCCGAAATAGACTGGTATTTCACAATTAACATACTTAATGACCAAATTATTACTTTTATAGTTCCTTTTGTCATTTATTGTTACTGTTAAATTTTTTAGTTGGACAGATTTAAAGAACCCCCAGCATTTGGACCGATGTGTGATTTACTGTGGTCTGATCCATTAGAAGACTTTGGTAATGAAAAAACAACAGAACATTTTACTCATAATAGTGTAAGAGGTTGCTCATATTTTTATAGGTAAGCATTTGAGTCTTATACCTTGTTCTCTACTGTATTTCTGTCTGTGTTTTCACATTTTGCACAAGATAATTTTCTTATTTTGAATTTGTGCTCATTCAGAGGTTAAGCAGAAGTTGAAATTAGAAATTTTCCTTTCTCCAACAAGCAGAAATTAACTGTATCATTTGACTCATTTTCTGTCTTCTGATGTCTATCAAGTAATACAAATTATGTTGTAAATAACGAAAATTTGTGACAACCTTTTTAACCTATGTAAGAATAATGGACTGTGGAGGGACCACAGAACACTTGCTCCTCTGAAGAACTTTTTATCTGTCTTAACAACAGATTTTATCTCTCATTGCAGCTATGCAGCTTGTTGTGAATTTTTACAGCAAAATAATTTATTATCAATTATACGAGCACATGAAGCACAAGATGCAGGGTAAGTTCTGTTGTCTTTGTTCATGAATTTAAATTGTAAATAATCATGGATATTTCAGTCTATAGTCTGGCCCAGTTTAACTTTCTACAAATGAATGAAAGAAGGTTTAGGTTACAACTTGAGACTGTGATCTGATTTGATCAGATTTTGTCTGCCAAAATACTGATGCGACTTGATATTTTTTAAAGTAAAATGCTTTTTGCACAAGAAAGAGACTTGTTCATTGGTTAAAAGCTAAAGACAGCTCAAGCACATTTAAGACTTGTTTTTGATGGACGTGGTTTAGTAAAAGCAATTAAAAGGAATAATGTATGATAGTTTTAGTTCACCTGAGCAAGAAGTGTGCAAGGTGACTTTTTGTGATTGTGGTGTGTCTAGCTTCAGCCGTGCCTTGTCCATCGTCAACTTTACCTTATTTACCATCAATAGGCTATATTTTCAGTCCAGTACTCGAGAAACTAGGTGAGATTGTATACTGTGATGGTATCTCAGAAGAGGCCACACTTAATACAACCCTTTACCATGCGACAAAATTTTACACTTGACCAAATTGAAAGTAGATGACAAATTAGATACGCCTCATATGGTGAGATTTGTCTGTAAAAGGACAGAAAACATTGTGGGAAAAGGAGAAAATGCTGGTTACCAGCATTTTCTTCTTGTCCCACAATGTTTTCAAAAGTCCTCTTTCACAGTGTCGTTAAAACTGGGGATTGTGTGGTGAGGGTTATAACTCATGAAAGTTTGTCTCAATATTTGTCCTGATGATATATAGGGCTAGTTTGAAAATGGTTCATGTCGGATCAAAAACTATGTTATCGGTTCAAATCTTTGAGAAACCTTGTGTATACTATAGAAGCCAGATTTTTCAGTCCAGTACTTTGAAAAATGGACTGAATATCTGTCTTGATATCTTACATGTTCTGAAGTCAGTCATGTGGGGTCAGATACTAGGTCATGAGGTCAAGTCTTAGAAAATACCTTGTGTATATTCTAAAGGCAACTTTTTCAGTCAAATACTCATAAAAGCTTGTCGGCATGGTTGTCTTAATATCTCAAATGAGTTTGAAAATAGGTCATTAAACTGTGTGTATGCTCTAGAGGCCACATTTTCTTTCCAATACTCACAAAAGTTGGTCAGAATGTTTCTCTTGGATTTCTCACATGAGTTGAAAATAGTTCATGCCAGGTCAAAAATTAGGTCATCAGGTCATGTCTTTTTAAAACCTTTGGCACATAGCAGAAGCCACTTTTCAGTCTAACACTCATGAAATTTGGTCAGAATGTCTGTCTTCATAAGATCTTGGACAAGCTTTTAAATTGATCACATGGTGTAAAAAACTTTCTCTAGAAGCCATAATTTTAGCTCTAATCCTCATGAAAATTTGTCAGAATGTTTGTCCTGATGATATCTTGGGACAAGATTTAAAATGGGTCTTGTTGGGTCAAATCCTAGAATAAGCTTGTGTACACTAGTGGCCACATTTTCAGTCAAATGCACATGAAAGTTTAATAGAATGTTTGTCTTGATATCTAAGGAAGATTGGAAATGGGTCATGTTAGGTCAAATATGCTCATGTGAGTCAGTGTTAGGCCATCATGGCCCTCTTGTGTAAAACTCCGAATTGCAGCCAAAAGTAAACAGTGCAGGTCTTAAAATGCATTTGAGCATAAACCTTTAAAAGTATGTTGACTTACTTTTCAAATTCATTTTTCTGCCAGCGACTAACATTTGGACCGACTGTACAAACACAGATCATGGTCTTCACAATAATTTCCATATCCTTAATTTTAATGACTGCATTGTATTAAGCGACGACCTGAACCCGAATTCTTGAATGTTCTTCGACTTCCTTTCAGTATACTGGTCACAAAAGATCGAATGTTTGACAAACAAATAATCAAATAATCTTTATTTAACTTTGACACCTTATCTCCGAACCAAATTGTTTGGTAAGTAGATATTATGTTCATCTGTTACAATTTTTCACTGTTTGAGCCACTCATCAAAGGTAAACGAGCCACAAAATTTATTTGTTGGGGTGTTTTTCAGTCCGACAGATTTTGATACACTCAGCAAAACTTTCATGCGTGTCAGACCAACTGTCTGGTAAAATTTTCTTGTCATCCACCAAGTCTGTGCTCTCCAATAAAGAAAGTGAGCATTCCTTTTTTCAAAGTAATATTGCCACTATAACTTGAAAAATTTTCAGGAAGTGTGTCTGATATAAGTTGTTTCTTAAGCTTGCAGTTAAGATTGGAATCAGATTGCAGCACTTGCTATACTACTGTTACTTGGAAAGCAGTCTTTGTGCTGACTTTAATATATGTGCAACTTGTAAGGCTGTTCTAGTTCTGTATTTTATGCAAACAGATGCATTTATGTTCTGAAATATTAGATTATTTTAACATGGATATCAACAGAATTCATTATTTATGAAGATAGTTATTTTGTTGGATACGTTTTTCAGCTTGTCATTGTATTTGGTTTTGTTTCTTTAAATCTTCAGATATAGAATGTACAGAAAAAGTCAGACCACAGGATTTCCTTCCTTGATAACAATCTTTTCAGCACCGAATTACTTAGATGTGTATAATAATAAAGGTAAGACATACAATTCAAGCTTTGTAATAAAAACGTAATATTAATCGTTTTGTGTACAACTTGTTGAACAGAGGTTAATGTAGTTGATACCCAGTGTATTTTTGACATGTTTATGCCCCTTTTTCTACTTAAAATTTTCACTGAAAATCAGTTTCAACTTAGTGTCTGCACCTGCATGTGGTCCCTTCGATGAAAATCAAGCAACTGTAGCAAAGTGTTGTCACCCACATGTGGTGCTCTTGTTACTTCACCAGTGTCAAAAGAGCTCAAGTTGGCTTGTGTGATTGTACAGTGTACGCCATCAACATTTACCTTATGTAAACTTAGGAGGGTACATTTTCAGTCAAACACTCATGAAACTTGTTCAGATTATTTGTCTTTATAATGTCTCAGACGACTTTGTAAAAGGGTTGTGTTGAGTCCAAAAGTAGGTCAACAGGTCAAATCTTTGAAAAACCTTGTTTACACTGTAGAGGCCACATTTTCTGTCCAATACTCATGAAAGCTTGTCAGAATTTTTGATGTGATATATGACAAGTCCAAAAATGGGCCATGTTAGGTGAAAAACTAGGTCATCAGGTGCAAATTTTGATAAACTTTGTGCCCTAGAGGCCACATTTTCAGTGCAAAACACATAAAAATTGGTCAGAATGTTCTCTTTGATGGTATGTCAAATGAAACTAAAAATGGATTACAAAAAAATAGGTTACCAGGTCAAATTTTAGAAAAACCCTGAGGACACTCTAGAGGCCATATTTTTAAGTCCAATACTTATGAAAGTTTGTCATGTTTGTCTTTATGAAATCTTGCACTAGTTGCAAATGGGTCACATCAGGTCAAAAACTAGGTCACCAGGTCAAATCGTAGAAAAAGCTTGTGTAAATTCAAGAGGCAACATTTTTTGTCCATTACTGATGACAGTTGGTCAGAATGTTAATTCCTGATGGTATCTCAGACAAGTTTGAAAATAATTCATGTTTGGTCAAAAAGTTGGTCTCCAGGTCATAAAAAAAAAACTCTTTGTACACTCTAGAGGCCACATTTTCAGTCCAATGCACATGAAATTCTGTTAAAACGTTTGTCTTAAGATCTCGGGGAAAAAATTGGAAATGGATTGTGTAGGGTCAAAAAGGATCAGGTGGGCAATTCAGAGCCATCATGGCCCTCTTGGTAGAATTGAGTAAGTTGTTATGCCTGTTACAGTTATGTTAAACTGTGATTGTTTGAACATGATAGTCCTAATTCATAGATTTTGCTGGTGATCAGTTATGTGAAACCTTGATTATTTGAACATGATTGTCTTAATTCATAGCTTTTGCTATTGTTATGCCTTTTAGAAAAAAATCATTCATGATAATATCACAGCTCACAACCAAGTGTATATGAGTCATGCTAAGGCAAAATAGGGCTTAATGCATCTCAGTGATCCACGATACCAATCAAGTCTTCACAAAATTGTAGATTCATAAAATGAATTTTGTCTAAGAACCGACTGAATCATGAAGTAGACTGGTCCTTTGACATACTGAAAACTGACAAATAGCAAACAGTTTCAGCCCAGGTCAGCCTGCACGGACTGCACAGGCTGACCTGGGTCGATACTTTTTTCAGATGCATTAAGCTCCCTTTTTACAGAACATGGATCATAATATATGGTTTGCATTCATCCAACAGAGCATAGGGAAGTTTCAAATGATTTTTAGCTCCACTGGCCGAAGGCCAGCGGGCTTATGTCATGGCCCGGTGTCCGTCGTGCGTCCGTCCGTCCGTGCGTTAACTTTTATTTCAAACATCTTCTTCTCTGAAACTACCCATCCGATTTTCACGAAACTTCACAGAAATGATCCTGACATGGTCCTCTTCAGAATTTCTTGAAAGAATTTGATTCCTTCAAAAACTCTGGTTGCCATGGCAACAAAACTGAAAAATATTGGAAATCTTTAAAAATCTTCTTGTCTGAAACCATAAGGCATAAGGCTACCAAATTTGGCATGTAGCTTTATGTAGTAGACCTCTATCAAGTTTCTTCAAATTATAGCCCTGGGGTCAAAATTGGCTCTGCCCCAGGGGTCACAAGTTTTACATAGGCTTATATAGAGAAAACTTTAAAAATCTTCTTGTCTGAAACCATAAGGCATAGGGCTACCAAATTTGGCATGTAGCTTTATGTAGTAGACCTCTATCATGTTTCTTGAAATTATAGCCCTGGGGTCAAAATTGGCTCTTCCCCAGGGGTCACAAGTTTTACATAGGCTTATATAGAGAAAACTTTAAAAATCTTCTTGTCTGAAACCATAAGGCATAGGGCTACCAAATTTGGCATGTAGCTTTATGTAGTAGACCTCTATCATGTTTCTTGAAATTATAGCCCTGGGGTCAAAATTGGCTCTTCCCCAGGGGTCACAAGTTTTATACATAGGCTTATATAGAGAAAACTTTAAATATCTTCTTGTCTGAAACCATAAGGCATAGGGCTACCAAATTTGGCATGTAGCTTTATGTAGTAGACCTCTATCATGTTTCTTGAAATTATAGCCCTGGGGTCAAAATTGGCTCTTCCCCAGGGGTCACAAGTTTTACATAGGCTTATATAGAGAAAACTTTAAAAATCTTCTTGTCTGAAACCATAAGGCATAGGGCTACCAAATTTGGCATGTAGCTTTATGTAGTAGACCTCTATCATGTTTCTTGAAATTATAGCCCTGGGGTCAAAATTGGCTCTTCCCCAGGGGTCACAAGTTTTATACATAGGCTTATATAGAGAAAACTTTAAATATCTTCTTGTCTGAAACCATAAGGCCTAGAGCTACCAAATTTGGCATTTAGCTTGATCTAGTTGGAGTCTACCAAAAGTGTCCAAAGTATAGTCCTGGGGTCAATTTGGCCTCATACTTGGAGGGGGGGGTTCACAATATTTACATAGGCTTACATAGGGAAAACTTTTAAATCTTGGTGTACATAGCCATAAGGCTTAGGCTACCAAATTTTGCATATAATTATAGCATTATTTAGTGGACAGTTACAAAGAGGGCCCAAGTTACAGCTCTAGGATCAAGTTTGGCCCTGCACCAGGGATCACAAGTTTTACATGGGTTTATGGAGTGAAAAGTTCAGAAACCATCTTGTTACCAGCCATAAGGCCAAGAACTCCCACATTTGGCATGTTATTCTTCTAATACAATATTCCCCATTTAGTCAGACTGTAGCCATGAGGTCAAAGTTTTATAAGGGCTTATATAGTGAAGACTTTTCTTCGTGGTTTATATTTATAAGCCAGTGGAGCGATACAGGGCCATCATGGCCCTCTTGTTCATTTATCTTAATACACTCAAAACTTGAATTTATATCTTATTCTTGGTGCTGTAACCATGTGCATTCATATTTCTCTAACTGCTAAATGTTCTCTGTTGGAAAGCTATCAGTGGTATGAGAAGACTGTTGTGCATGATAGGAAAGAAGCAACAACAGTTTAAGGATAGGTGCCGTGTTGGTCATGGTATAACTATTATTGAAATATCGTTGTAATTGTATAAAATAAATATCTTTGTCTACGTGAAAGACAATATTCTATATGGCTTTTTATTCCCATATTTGCAGATATTTCCATCTTAGATGATAACTACTTTTTCTCTGTTTCAGCTGCTATTTTAAAATATGAAAATAATGTGATGAATATTCGACAGTTCAACTGTTCACCCCATCCATACTGGTTGCCAAATTTTATGGATGTCTTTACCTGGTCTTTACCATTTGTAGGAGAAAAAGGTAACTTTCATACTGTTCACATTCGTCTTTTTAGCTCACCTTGGCACAAAGTGCTCAAGGTGAGCTTTTGTGATCGTGCTGTGTCTGGTGTCCATTGTCAGTTGTCAAGGCATCAACAATTACCATGTGTGCACTCAAGAGGCCATATTTTCAATCAAATACTCATGATACTTGGTCAGAATGTTTGTCTTGATAATATCTCAGACATGTTTAAAATCGGGTTATGTCGGGTCAAAAAATAGGTCACCAGGTCAGAATATAGCAAAAATTTATGTGCACTCTAGAGGCCACATTTTTAGTCCAATACTCATCAAATTTGGTCAGAATTTTTGTCTGGGTAAAATCTCAGACAAGTTGGAAATATTGGGTTATGTCAGGTCAAAAGGTAGGTCACTGGGCTAAATCTTAGAAAACCCTTGTGTGCACTCTAGAGGCCACATTTTCAGCCTTATACTCTTGAAAATTGGTTGGACTGTTTGTCTTGATAATGTCTCGGGAAAAAGTTTGAAGTCAGGTCATGTTGGGGTAAAAATTAAGTCACTGGGCTAAATCTTAGGATAACCTTGTGTGCACTCTAGAGGCCACATTTTTGGCCTGATACTAATGAAACTAGGTCAGATTATCTGTCCTGATATCTCTGGCAAATTCGAAATCGGGTCATGTCGGGTCAGAAAGTAGGTCACTAGGCTAATTCTCAGAAAAAGCTTGTGTGTACTGAAGAGGCTACATTTTTAGCCTGATACTTAGGAAACTAGGTCAGATTGTCTGTCTTGATGATATCAGGCAAGATCGAAATTGGGTTGTGCAGGGTCAGAATGTAGGTCAAAGGGCTAAATCTTGGAAAAACCTTGAGAGCACCATAGAGGCCACTTTTTCAGCTTTATACGGATGAAGATTGGTCAGAATGTATATCTTGTTGATATCTCAGACAAGTTCGAAATTGGGTCAAAAAGTAGGTCACTGGGTCAAACCTCAGAAAACCTTATGTGCACTCTAGAGGCCCCATTTTCAGCCTGATACTCTTGAAACTTGGGCAGAATGTTTGTCTCAATCATACCTTGAACAGGATCAAAATTGGGTCATGTTTGGGCAAAATCTAGGTCACCGCCAAATCTTAGAAAAACCTTGTGAACACTCTATAGGCCACATTTTTAGCCTGAAATGCATGAAACTTGGCAATAAAGTTTGTCTTGATGATGTCTTTGACAAGTTCAAAATGGGGTCACATTAGGTAAAAAAGTAGGTCAAGGAGCCAAATCTTAGAAAAACACTGTAGAGGCCAAATTTTCTGCCTGATTCTCATGAAACTTGGTCAGAAAGTTTGTCTTGATGATATCTTGGACAAGTTCCAAAGTGGGCCATATCTGGTCATAAAGTAGGTCACTGTACCAGATCTTAGAAAAACCTTGTGTGCACCATAGAGGCTACACTTTCAGCCTTATACTAATGAAACTTGGTCATAACGTTAGTCTTAATGATATCTTGGACAAGTTTGAAATTAGGTCACATTTATTCAAAGAGTAGGTCACTTACACTCATGTGTTTTCATCATTAAACCAGGATCTCCTCAGCTGTATCAGCTCTAAATGACTTTACTTAGGTGAGCACTTAAGGGCCAATGGCCCTCTTGTTAAATTGTTGGAATTGTAGAGCATTTCAAGTTGGATTCCCTTTAAAAAACAGAATAGAGAATTGGATATTTTAATGTGAAAATAATTGCATGCTCCACTGACACCTTTGTTGTTGATACTTACATGACCTGACTGACAAATGACAAAATTTCTCATAAGTATGTGTATCCTCCAAATACCTTTCTTTGAAGAGTTAACAGATTGTCATCCTTTATCTTCCTGAAAATCTTATTCTCTAATCCTATGCCATATGTCTTTGCAGTAATTCTTCACTGATTTTTTACCTCCACTGGCCAAAGGCCAGCAAGCTTATGTCATGGCCCTGTGTCCATCCAAGCTTTAATTTTTATTTCAAACATCTTCTTCTCTGAAACTACTGATCCAATTTTGACCAAACGTCACAGAAATGATCCTGCCATGGTCCTTTTTAGAATTTCTGGAAAGAATTTGATTCTTGTAAAAACTGTGTTTGCCAAGGCAACAAAACTGAAAAGTATCGGAAATTTTTGAAAATCTTCTTGTCTGAAACCATTAGGCCTAGGGCTACCAAATTTGGTATGCAGCTTCATCTAATGGACCTGTAATAAATTTTTTTAGCTGATAGCCCTGGGGCCAAAATTGGCCCCACCCGAGGGGTCACATGTTTTACATGGGCTTATATAGGGAAAACTTAAAAAAGATCTTCTGGTTCTTACCTGTGTGGCCTAGGGCTACCAAAATTAGCATTTAGCTCCATGTGATGGACCTCCACTAAAATTCTTCAAAACACAGCCCTGGAGCCAAAATTTGGTCCTATCCCGGGGGTCACAAGTTTTACATGGGCTTAAATTGGGAAAACTTTAAAAATCCTCTGGTTCTAACCATATGGCCTAGGGCCACCAAATTTGGTGTGTAGCTTCAGCTTATGGACCTCTGCTAGGATTGTACAACTTATAGCCCTGGGGTTAAAATTGGCCCAGTCCAAGGGTTCGCAAGTTTTACAAGGGCTCTTACAGCGAAAACTTTGAAATTCTTCTTTTTCATAACTGTTAGGCCTTGGGCTACCAAATTTGGCATACATCTTCATTGAGTGGATCTCTCCTGAATTTTTTTCAAAATTTAGTCGTTAAATCCAAAGAAACCTGCCTGTCATCATCATGTTTGCTTAGGAAACTTTGAAAATTTTCTTGTTTATAACCATACATCCTAGACCTATATTATTTGGTATGTTGCTGTATCTTGTTGATCTCTACCAGGATTCAAGTAATTATAGCTTGTAACTATAGCTTGAAAGCATAATTATAGGTCAAAAAAGGACGCCCTGGGGTCAGAATTTTCACATTGGCTTTTATAGAGAAACTTTATCCATGGTCTTGTTTGAAACCTTTCGACCTGGAATAGTAATGTTCGGTGTGTATGTTTTGTGTGTATTAGCCGGTGGGGGGATACAGAGCCACCATGGCCTCCTTGTTTTTTTTTGCTGCTTTCAACAAGTCACTTCACAGAAATAGCCCTGAGCCCGCCCGGGTAGCTTAGTGGTTAGCGTGTCTGACTCATGACCTGATGGTTGCGAGTTCGATACCCGGTTGAGGCAAACTTCCTTTCCAGCGATTTTTAGCCTCTCACCTCTGATGCATGTGAGAAAAGTAGTCAGTGGCTTCGGAAAGGAAGTTGTGTCAGCACTGGTGTGAGAAAGCCAGGAAACGTGTGTGTCACTGACCGCCATGATATGACCTAAGCTGTTAAAATGGCATTAAACTCCAATACAAACAAACAAAACAAACAAAACACAGAAATAGCCCATTTATGTTTTTTGTGTGATTCACCAGTTCTAGGTTGGGCTTTTACAGTGTGCCAGCTGTAAAAGCTGAAATTCACTTGATGTTGTTGTAAATACTATATAAACAAATCAAAACATTTAGCTTTTCAATAAGATGAAATAGATTTTTTTTTATTGTTTCTGTTTTAGTGACAGAGATGCTTGTAAATGTCTTGAATATTTGCTCAGATGATGAGTTGATGAATGAAGGTGATGACACATTTGAAGGTAGGAATGTCTTACTGGAAATAATGTTTGATAGAATATAAGGACCTCTCAATATTTATTTATTTTATTGGTAGATGTAATGTCTTATATTCACACAACCCACTCATTTTCTTTTCTGATGAATATATTTTATTATGCCTATATATATATATCAAGTCCCCAGCAGAATTTTAACACTAAATCAGCAAAACAAGCCAAATGTAGAGGGTCAGTGTCTTAGCTTTCTACCATAGGTATAGACTTAAACTTTGGACAGACATGGTTTGTACTCTGACATGAGAAAAGTCAAGATGATACACTGTTTTTGCACCAAGCACACAGCTATAGTGGTCTGCAACATATCTAAATTGGAATAAGTAGTCAAGCTCACCTTATATATATAATATTTATATAAGGTGCATGTGATCACTCTTTGTCCACATGCTCTGTCAGTTATAGCCGTTTCAGTGAGATCATGTGAGTTGTAGGTTCTAAATTGGAAAGACTTCTTCAAGAAACAGGATCGGAACCTCAGCTGCTTAGTCTTCAGGAGGAACTCTTTCAGCCATCCTGCAGCATTAATTACACACACCAGAAAAAGAAACTTCTAGTCTTCTTGAGTTGTCAGTGGATGTTGTTTTTCTTTTTCAAGTAGAGAAATAACTGTTTTAAAGTGCAGTAATCTTTTAATTTGATGTTGATTGGACACTGGTTTTTGCTTCGAGAATAGTTTTGTTTATAATATATTAGACTAAGATTTGTCATTGGAAGGTGCTGCTTTATTTGATTGTTGAAAATTCATTAATTTTATTGGAGATATATCTTTGGATACTGTTGATTGGAAAGCCCTTGCATTGGAGTTTGATTTAAGATATGGATGCAAGGTGTTTTGTTGTTTTTTTCCCATGAAGTTCATTGGAGTGTATGCAACCAGCTTTGTACAGAGGGTAGTGATCAGTGGTTGGAATCAATCTTAAACTTTAATTTAGAGGAGAAATTTTATCTTTGATTTTCTCTGCTCTCTTCTCACAGAACTTATGACACATAATATTTTGTGTAGCTGTGGAAATATGACTTGCTTGGAATGATTTAGATAGCAATTAAAAACTTTCCCGGACTTTGTTACGTCTGTTATTTTAATGGATACCTTGTTTTATAAATGATCAAAGTTAGTGTTTCCTTGATTAACCTATTTATTTCACAGATCATTTTTGGCTCTGATTTTTTCAAAGAAAACAAGTTATTGTCATAGCCCTGTTGTTGTCTGTGTCTTGCAAAAACTCTGACACTTAACCCTTTCCCAAACAACAAATTTCGGACTGGTCCAAATTGAAAGAGTTTGCAGACGACAATTTTAAATTTGATGAAAATGGTAGAAAATTATCAAAAAGGGTAGAAAACACTGTGGGAAAAGGAGAAATTGCTTGTTACGTGCAATTTCTCCTTTTCCCACAGTGTTTTCAAAAGACTTGTACTGCAGACACGTGAAAACCAGGGCTTGTTTGGGAAAGGGTTAACGGTAGGTATCTCTTGTTATCACCGAAGATACTTACTTCAAACTTAGAGAAGTTGTTAACTATCAAAATGGGAACTCATACAACATGGGCAGTTAACTATCAAAGTATTTTTATACCCCCGCAAAACGAATGTTTTCGGGGGTATACTGGAATCGGCCTGTCTGTCCGTCCGTGTGTCCGTCTGTGTACAGAATACTAGCAATTTTGTGTCGTGAACTCCTACAGTTTTCCTTCAATTGCATCGAAACTTTGCACTTATATTGATCATATATTGAAGATTTGCAAGACGTAATTTTCAAGTGTCACCTCCCCCTGGTTGAGGAATTATCTCCCCTTGAACTTGACACTTTTTTTTGTGTCAAAGCGCTGGCGGGGGTATTAAGTCACATTCAGTGACAGCTCTAGTTGACACAGTTATGCACCTTTTTCTGCTTGCAATTTTCACTGAAAATCACGTAGCTGCAGCTGAGCAGTGGCAACCACCTGCAGTGCTCTTGTCTATTTGTTAAAGATGAAAGTATTTGACTAAGAATTACTTGACTCCATTATCAACTCCACTTTCATTGTCCTATCAAAATGCAATCACATGTCAGTGTGCCACATCATAAAACAAAACATGTGGACAGTTTTCACAAGGCATTCATGTGCATGATCGAATGAGGCAATTATGTTGCACTCCTGTTTTTCTATTGGATTAATAATGATCCATAATGATTAATGATGGTTAGATGACGGACAGCATTTATAGTTACTCCAGATGATATATGTATAGCAGCACATTGAAATGAGCCTTTCGCTGTGAAAAGGGGGATTTAATGCATCTGCCGAAAGTATCCGCCTAGGTCAGCCTACATAGGTTAAAACTTGTAGCTATTGGTAAATTTTCTGTGTCAAAGGACCAGCTTACTTCATGATTCAGTTGGTTTTCAAAGAAAATAGATTTTATGGATCCATAACTTAAGTAATTGGTATAACACATCTTGAATATGCAGTAAATGCCCTTTTGCCAGAGCATCGCTCAAATATTGGATACTCTTGCTATAGGCAGAAAGAAAAGCAGTGTTAATGAATATGTACATTGTAGTTTTCAAAACTAATGCTGAAAGGGATGGGGCAGAATTTAGGAACTAAAAACAAAACATGTTGGACAGAAACTCTGTACAAAATGTTGATGTATATCTAATCTCTTCTGCTGTTTTTCTATGCATGTTATTGTATTTGATTGTGTTGTTTTGTGGATGTTTTGTTCCTTTAAGAACTCTTTGTATTAATTAGTTTGATATTTGAGTATCATGTAAGTGCAAATAGAACGTAAGATAATTTACTTGATAATGGCATAATTCTTGTGAATAGATCTTCAGTTGTAAAAAGAGGAAGATTAAATATGTTACCAAAATCTACTCTATGGATTACTGTTGTAAGATTTGCCAATGTTCTCACTACAAGCACTCTTTCACTATTGGTTAGATTCTGCACAAAATACTAAAGGATCATACTATCTCTTGAACATATTTTGCTTAAATATGACAACAAGGGTTTATTTCTTCAAAATGAGTGCTTGAGTCACTTTTGGGTGTGGTGAGTGAAATTAGCACAGGAACTTGTCTTCAGCAAAGACTGTAAGTGGAAATGAATATACAAAGTTGGTTGGAACCTTCAGTATTAGCCAGTATACAGAGGTGACCTACCAGCTAAGTACATCATGTCCTTCTGATAATATATGGTTAATGAACTTGAATTAAGGTTTAAATACATGAATTCAATCGGAAACATTGTGTCTGGAGGAGTCTTGGGAGCAATTTTCTATGTTTTCCTCAATGTTTTGAAAGTGTCTACATCAAGATGGTAAGTCATCTTCTGCAGAATGGAAATGTGAAGCTATGTTATGTCGTTTAATGTCATGAAACAGAACGTGACTCTGAATGTTTGCCCCTTAAAATAAAAAAGGTTGTACACTTAATCAAGTAAAGCCTAAAAATTTGTGAATTTTGTTTAGTTTTGTTAGTCTTATTTTGTTGCTCGTCATGTGTGTCTAGTTTCTTCATTAGCAGTGAATGATCCAAGGCCTATTTCACCTTTTTTTTTTTCATATTAAGTTTAATGATTGTTTGAACTTGAAACGCTCATCTTATTTGCATTTTCTTTGATTTGCTGTTTTTATGTAGAAATTAGATTGCTTCCATTTTCTGAAAGCATCAACTTTTTCATATATCATTTTAAAACTCATGTGGTACTTTTCAAACTTCCATTTACAATGTAAATCTGCTATCAGAAGACATTTCATCTTGTCTCCATACCTAAACTATATACTTATTGCAAATTTTCTTAACATTAACCCATCCTGTTACATTTTATTGTTTTCCATATAATAGACAATATGTGCATACATATCCGAGCAGACCTAAGGCTTAATATGTAATATAGTTTGACTTGATAAATTTTGTCCTCTGTGAAAGAAAACCATGTCTGTGACTTAATGTTGTTCAGAAGTAACCACTTCAACAAAGTGCTTGTTTTGTGCATTGAGTAAATTACTTTGCATGTGATAAGCTGTAATGTACATAATTGAATTGATGGTCAGAAAACTTGTTCTAGGATAGATAATGCATGGTTCTCAGGTGAGCAATTCATTCCTCTAGGGTAGAGAAATGCATAGGTTAGAAAAGTAAATGCCTAACTCTGGTCTGAAGTAGTTTGTTTTATCTAGATTGAATGTTTCACACAAGATCACAAATTGTCAAGTTACAACCTGTTACAACTTTTGTCTCATGAAGGATATTGTTGTTTTGCCAAAATTGAAAACATATTTGATTGTTTAAATTTATAATTTTCCATGTTGATAAGACCTGTACTGAAAGGTGATGCCTTATGTATTTAGTATTTTATTTGTACTTACTGTGATGGGCTATTTTCTTTTTTTGCTGTTGAATGTGTTTGGAAAGACATTTTAAAGGGGGATACTAGGGTACCAGTTGAAGAAGACTGAGTCAGAAACTTGCTCAAGTGAATTATTTCTGCACTTTCAGTAGGAGCTAAAATTCCTAGAGAGATTTTGTCATGACAGATCGTCTAGGGATCACACACGAAGACAGGCTTTCATATATCAGAAAAGTTAAGAAATAATTTAAAATAAGACTTTTGCTGGAATGAATTTGATTGTTATTGTTCCAAAACAAAATGTTATTAAACTGTTATTGTACAGTGTAGATGTAAGTGTTTCACCCTGGCAACATTTTTCTGCATTAATGATCTTCCCTTGATAAAAAATCATTGCTATTTAATTTGAAGGCAAACCCCTATTGAATAAAAATGAGTAGAATAAAAGGATGAAAAGACCATGTTATTTCTAGGTTTTGTATTTAAGAAGAAAAGTGGTTTAAGATTGTGCAAACTGTAACAATTAGAATTCTTTACAATTGATTTTTTAGAAGAATATTAAAAAATCTGTTGTATTATTTTCTGCTATTTTGCAGTGAAGCACCCACGAGGTATAATAGTGTGTTTCATAGATGGCAACAGCTACTAAAATGTTCTCGCATAATTCAAATCATAGGTTGCTAAGCATACTCAAATTGCAATTCATTGCCAACTAACCCTGTTATTGTGGTTTGAAATGGATTTTAGTTTTGATATTAAAGGAGTTGCCCTACCTTATTTATAAAGTCTGGTGTCTTTTTTTGTAATTTTCAATTGATTGTTTGCCCATATATTTTTATTTGATTGAGGTCTGATGTGCTTACAAGAAAATCATGTCTATATCTGTAGCAGCTGTCTTGCCACATTTTTGTCTAATGCATTTTATGTTTGGTCTGTTGGCCAGTATATTGTGGAAATTGTATTGTCAACTTATTGAACTGCTCCGACATTACAGTCCCTGATGATGATTACCATTTGTTTAGAGTCACTATAAATCATACATGGTCTATTGGCAATACTTTTAAGGAATATATATGGAAATTTGCCTACTGTAAAAGTTTCTAATTCTGACTCCGTTTCAGCCTATTCACTTTTAAGTCATGACCACTCATTGAAAAAGTATTGATGACAGGTTGTTAGATGCACCATTATATATTTCTTTCTATAGTGAATTATTGATGAAATGTTTTAATCATTGTGTTTTAAAAAGTAAGATTCTTTGTACTGCTTGATAGATTTGTCCTGAGGTTTGACACAGTGTTTTACAATACTGCTGTGGAGAGGATTATCTTCGAAAGTTGAAAACTTTTCCTTGTCAGATTTGTGACTTACTTTATTTAATGTGCTCATGTGATCTATTAAAGATTTTTCAAGTAGATGTTTGTCTCAGAGGCATGGCTGGTTGCCCAAAGAATGTACTACAAGGTTCGCATCATCAAAGGTTATGATATTTTGTCCCAGTGTCATTTTCTCATTCATTCCCATGTTTTTATCTGTGGAAGAGATGATGGGTTTCTATTTAAATGCTAATGTCCAAAGCACTTGAATATTAATTTATGTATATAGATCAGGATGTGATCAAGCTCTTTTGTTTTCGATATCATACTGAAATAATTGAATTTTAAAAAATACAATAAATACTTGTTTTGAGTAGCTTTGAACCTGGCTTTATGAATAGTACCTGCTTACCTTGGTACATTCCTACTCATGCTGTAAAGTAGCATGTACATGATAGTAGTAGATGCATGACCCCTTCCCATGAAGTGTGCCTGTTTTGTTTACAGTTCTATTACTTAAATGTATGCTTACTTGTACTCTTAAGGAACTTTACTGATGAATTCATGCTGTATTCCAGCAGGTTGGGCAAAATTCTGTGATTCATAGACCTGTCAAGTTGGATCTAGCTTTTTCGACCAAATTCTGAATTTGATACCGAGGCAAAGATACTATGGGACATTGCTTAACAAACATTGGGAGTATCAGGAATTTGATAATTGAATTTTGCCTTCATTGATTTCTGCAAAAGATTTTTAGGTTGTAAAAAAAGTGACATCAGTTTATTGGAATCCCGGTCCACAGGTGTTCCTGTTTTTTGTGTCTAAAAATGACTTGCTCTTCAATGTTAAAAGAACATTTTGAATTTCTTATTCAAGCTCTCCCTGTAAGTTATGATACCTATGATGATTATGATGAAAATGAGTTATACTGACAATATGCATACCATCTGTTGTGTTGCTTTTAGTGTCTAATTGTATAGGCACAAAATGGAAATTAATATTAAGCCATTTTATTATAAAAACTAAGAAAAACTAAGAGAATACTAGTGTCAGTGAAAGTATTGGTATAAAGTTCCAGGAACCCATTGAAATGTATCTTGCAGCAAACCCATTTGTTTATGGTGTCCTTAGACACTTCCTTGGGGCCAGAAGTAGTTGATGAAATCTAATCTAATAAAAATAATTCCTTTTCCCACACAAGCTATCAACAAGTCATTTCAGGGAGATAAAAACTGGTTTTCTAGAAAGACTGATGGTTTCTGTTTCTTTGTTCTTGTTGGCAAGTATGAAAAATGAAATACCTCTCTTTGCTAGGTAGTTTCCTGTTTAACTAAATACCTAAACACTGCAGGTGACTACACATTCATTTTACAATTTAATATTATTACATATTTTTAGAAAATCCTGACAATTCCATCAATCAGGGTATGTATTGGATCTATCCAGAATTTGTGCAATATAGAAGTATCATCAAAGCTCTCTCTAACAGTAGATAGCTGTTGTAACATGGCCCTTTTTTGTTTCAGTCTTTTATTTCAATATATTGTATATGACTTATTTTTTTTGTGACCACAGTCTCCAGATATTGGTTGTTATTTTTTAACGGCCCTATACCTAAGTTGCAGTATTATATATATATATATCTATATATATATGCTTTTTTTTTTTTTTTTTTTTGCTCTGTGTAATTGGAAGCTCTTAGGTTAAGAACAGAATTAATGACTGACTTATGAGATCAGTGGTGAAGTTGACACTATGAAATAAATATTCTATCTGGTGACATAGAAACATGCTAACAACTTCAGTAATAATGCAAAGTAAATGCTAGTTGGAACATCCTGTTCTCATCTTCAGAGAGAAAAGGAATGCCAGGGGACATTGAAGTTCTAATATTTTTGTTTCTTATTCATATAGCTAGGCCTAGTATGAGAAAGAGGCAGTGTTTTTTTTTTTTTCTTTTTCCTTTTGTTTTTAGCTCACCTTAGCACAACGTGCTAAAGGTGAGCTATTGTGATCGCCCTATGTCCGGCGTCCGTCGTCCGTCAACAATTTCTTTAAACATCTTCTTCTCCTAAACCACTGGGCCAATCTTGATGAAACTTGGCAGGGATGTTCCTTGGGTGAAGCTCTACCAAAATTGTTCAAAGAATTAAATTCCACCCACAACTCTGGTTGCCATGGCAACAAAAAGGAAAAAAAAGCAAAATCTTTGAAAATCTTCTTCTCTGAAACTAGAAGGCGCAGAGCTTTGATATTTGGTATGTAGCATCTCCTAGTGGACCTCTACCAAGTTTGTTCATTTGATGCCCCTGGGGTCAAAACTGGCCCCGCCCCAGGGGTCACAAGTTTGAGCATAGTAACAAAGAAGGAAAACTTTGAAAATCTTCTTCTCTGAAACTAGAAGGCGCAGAGCTTTGATATTTGGTATGTAGCATCTCCTAGTGGACCTCTACCAAGTTTGTTCATTTGATGTCCCTGGGGTCAAAACTGGCCCCGCCCCAGGGGTCACAAGTTTGAGCATAGTAACAAAGAAGGAAAACTTTAAAAATCTTCTTCTCTGAAACTTGAAGGCATACAGCTTTCATATTTGGCATGTAGCATCTTCTAGTGGACCTCTACCAAGTTTGTTCATATGATACCCCTGGGGTCAAAACTGGCCCCGCCCCAGGGGTCACAAGTTTGAGCATAGAAACAAAGAAGGAAAACTTTAAAAATCTTCTTCTCTGAAACTAGAAGGCATACAGCTTTCATATTTGGCATGAAGCATCTCCTAGTGGACCTCTACCAAGTTTGTTCATATGATGCCCTTGGGGTCAAAACTGGCCCTGCCCGGGGGGTCACAAGTTCGAACATAGGAACAAAGAGGGGAAACTTTAAAAATCATCTTCTCTGAAACTGGAAGGCGTAGAGCTTTGATATTTGGTATGTAGCATTGCCTAGTGGACCTCTACAAAGTTTGTTCATATGATGCCCCTAGGGTCAAAACTGGCCCAGACCCTGGGGTCACAAGTTCGAACATAGGAACAAAGAAGGAAAACTTTAAAATTCTTCTTTTCTGAAACTGAAAGGTGTGGCGCTTTGGTATTTGGTATGTTGCATTTCCTAGTGGACCTCTATCAAGTTTGTTCATATGATATCCCTGGGTCAGAACTGGCCCAGCCCCGGGGGTCACAAGTTCGAACATAGGAACAAAGAAGGAAAACTTTAAAATTCTTCTTTAAAACTGGAAGGCATAGAGCTTTGATATTTGGTATGTAGTGATTCTCTTCTAAGTTTGTTTGCCCATCTAAGCACAACAATTTCATTGAGTTCAAAATTGGGTCATCTTGGGTCATAAACTAGGTCACTAGGTCAAATTAAAGAAATACCTTGTTGACACTCTCGAGGCCACATTATTTGCTCAATTGCCTTGAAAATTTGTTGGAAAGTTTGTCTATATAAAGTCTCACATAAGATTAATTTGGGTCAACTTGGGTCATAAACTAGTTCACTGGGTCAAATTAAAGAAATACCTTGTTTGCACTCTGGAGGCCACATTTATTGCTCAAATGACCTGAAATTTGGCCAGAATGTTTGTCTTGATGAAATACCAGATGAGTTTGGATTTGGGTCACCTGGAACCATAAACTAGGTCACTAGGTCAAAATAAAGAAATACCTTGTGGGCTCTTTAGAGGCCACATTCTTTGCTTAATTGCCTTGAAAATTGGTCAGAATGTTTGTCTTTGTAAAATCTCACATGAGTCTGAATTTGGGTCAACTGGGGTCATAAACTAGGTCACTTGGTCAAATTAAAGAAATAGCTAGTGGGCACTGTAGAGGCCACATTTATTATTCATATGATTTGAAAATTGGTTAAAATGTTCCTTTTGATATAGTCAAAGACCAGTTCAAATTTGGGTCACCTGGGGTCATAATCCAGGTCACTAAGTCAAATTAAAGAAATATCTTTAGGGCACTCGAGGCCACATTATTTGCTCAATTGACTTGAAAATTTGTCAGAATGTTTGTCTTCATGAAATATGAGTTTGAAATTGGGTCACCTGCGGTCAAAAACTAGGTCACATGGTCAAATTAAAGAAAAACCTTAAAGGCACTCTACTAAGGTGAGCGACCCAGGGCCATCATGGCCCTCTTGTTTGAATTACTAAAAGAGTTTTATTGTACATCTTTAGTATTCGTAAATTGAAGAAATACTTGAGTCATGCCCTGTGAAAAGGAGGTTTAAAGCATCTGAAAAAAGTATCAACCCAGGTCAGCCTTCACAGTCCGCCCAGACTTGCCTTATTCTAACCTATTTGCTTTGGTAGATTTTCTTCATGTCCAAGGACAATTCTATCTGAGGATTCAGCTGGTTGTTGGATAAAATGGACTCTAAGGATTCATAATTTCTGTGATAACTTGCTTGGTATAATGCATCATAAGGATACAATAAACTCCTTTTTGCTAGAGCATGGTTCATCTTAGCGTCCCATCCATAATTGAGGATGTTGCTGCCAGTATCAATGAAGGTCAGACTGCCTAAACCCTTCAGTCTGATATTTTATCTGCTTTAGGTTGCTATGCTTTTGATACATCACCTCCCAAACTGCAATAGTTGACCTTTATGGGATAGAAAATACATCACCTTTCATACTGCAATGGTTTGACCTTATTTGGACAGAAAATGCCCATTTTGTCCATTTTCATTAATTTGTATGGTCAGATTGTTGACTTACATTATTCTTTTCGTGCCATATTCTTTGACCAAATCAGCCTTGAAATTACATTAGTCAACATTATTCTTTTCGTGCCATATTCTTTGACCAAATCAGCCTTGAAATTACATTATCAGTGTCTTTTTTTTCCAGATTGAACAGGTGTCAGTTCATTGGCTTGGTTCTCCATTAACTTTTAAATGTCTTTCGTTTGACACTCTGTCCATATAATACAGCAAAAAATGTGTATAGAAAGGCTGTTGTTGTGTTGTGCTTTCACACTAAAGTGACAATTTTAAACAAAACAATGGAGCAAAGCACTTAACCCTTTACCTAACAATCCTAAATTTTAAGAACGCTGATGAAGAATGCTTTCTTGAACTTGGTGGGAAAAGGAGAAAATGCTGGTAGCCAGAGTTTTCTCCTCAGCAATGTTTCGTATCTTCCAAGAACAAGTTCTATCATTTGAGCCACAGTTGATTTGTCGTCTGCAAATGCTTTCCAATTGGACTGGTAAGGAGTCAACAAGTTACTCAGAAATATGATAGGTGAATGAATGTACCATGCTTTCACTATTAAATTAGAAATATTTCTACCAGCTTAAAGACATTACCTCCTATAAAGCACATTTTATGTGTTGAAGTCGACCCCTTCTTAGAACATTGTGGCAGAAGGGGAAATTGACAGTTGCAGCATTATTAATTTCTCCTATGCTGCCATTTGTTGATGCTTTCATGTATTAAACTAAAGCAGTGTTAATTGTCAAGATGAGATGAGGATGTGTTTGAGGTGGTCTGTAGCAAATTTTACATAGAAAGTTTGTTAATTTGCTCAACCATGAATGACAAAAGACCAGGAAATGTGCACCCCTTTTGGTAATTAGTCAAAGATAGAACACTCACTCATTATGTCTTTTTTCAAGTCAAGGGCTTTCTTGTACAGATAATTGATTTTGTATTTTGCCAAAAGGTACAGCGTCCATTTGGCAGATAAGGAGTTTTAAAGAATGGCTTTTTTGTTAAACATAGTCTAAGTTCTGCCTGTTTTATAGTTTGCACTTGAATGTTTAGCTCAGTTATCAGATCGAGTGAATATTATCCAGATATTTGTATGAAAGCACTGTTGTGTTTATCTAAGTTTGCCAGATTTTCACTAATCGTGTGCAGTGGAGCTTTTTTTTACTTCTCATGGCAGTAACTATTCCATAATGAGTTATTTTTTGCATAACTTACACTCCGTTTAGGCCATATTTTTGTAAACAATTAATAGTTACACACATATTTATGTTTGAAACTCTTTTTTTTTTTTTTAACTGCTATAGATTTGTCATCTGGAAATTCAGGTTTCATCCCAAGCACTTGTTGGATCTGAGTGTCCTTGGGTGAGACACTTCAAAACTGCAGGCTAGTCAAGATGAAACCCAGGAAAAAGATAAATAAGTGAGCTTTTGCTGTCATATTGGTGACTGAGACACTGTTAATAGTAGCATGAAACATAACTTCAATTAAACTGAAGTTATGCAGGATCTTTAACTCTGTACCAAATGACAACATTGTGCACTAGACCAAATTGAATGCACTAACAGACAACTAAAATAAATGTAGCTCAGATGATTTCTATTATAGTGTAGAAAACATTTTGGGAAAAGGAGAAAATGCTGGTCACCAGCATTTTCTCATTTTCTCTCAATGTTTTAAAAAGTCTTTATCTTCTTCAGGGTCGTTAAAACTTGGGATTGTGTGGCAAAGGGTTATGTATGATTGTGCGCCTCAGAGTGCCAGAAAAATAGCTATCTTCAGTCAAAAGCAATGGGCCCTTACATAGCAATCTCTAGACTGTTTTAGGTCAAGCACTGCATCTATCCTGTACCACACAATCCCAAGTATTAATGACCCTGATGAAGAAGGCTTTTGAAAACATTTTGGAAAAAGGAGAAAATGCTGGTAGTCAGCATTTTCTCCTTTCCCCACAACATATTTTATCCTACCAAAGACAAATCCCTTGATAGGTGCCACATTTGACATGCCGTCTGCGAATGCTTTCAATTTATATGTCCAAAATTTTGTTGTTTGGTAAAGAGTTAAGTAATGGAGAGAAAACATCTACTGAAATCTGATTTGTATTGACTACATTTGTTAAGCAACTTTTGGACAGCCTTTTGAAGTTGATTTATTTAGGTATTCTATTTTAAGATATAACAAAACTGGCAATTTGTACTAAATCACAACAAAAATCATGCTGTTTGAATAATAAAGAGGCTGATTCTGTTTGATATGATCAAGCAAAGTTTGGACCATCATATGACATACAAGTAATTATGATCTGTATCTTAATTCATTGGTGAGCGATATACCATCATCAAAGATTGAAAAAGTTTAGATTTAAGACATAGAATGGAATACACAAGAGGTGAAATCATGGTATCTATACGGATACATGTAAATGTACTTTGAAACAAAGTTGAGTTAGAAACTTAGAACTGAAAGATGCGAGATTGCTGCAGATTTTCTCTCTTATACCTTTATCCTGCTGTATGAAGATATTCAGTGGAACTATACATTAGTTCATCTGCTGTTTTAATTTGTCAAGTAGAAATACTAAAGATAAGAAGTAGATCAGATTGTATGTAGGTGCAGCAAACTGCAAAAGTGGTCATGATAACCAGAATATGTGTAATTTGGTATCTTTATTCACAAAAAGGACCTAGCATGTAGAATTTACTTAACTCTTTTTCTTTTTCACAGATTCACTTGAATGATTCAAAAATGTTTTGAGGTTCTGTGGTAAAGGTCAGTTTCTTTAAAGGCTGTTTGTTAATCTCATCTCAAATCATAATCAAGTGAGGTCAACAGTTACACTAGAAAAAAGTTCTCAAAATTATTCTCACAATTCCACAATCTTTGGTTTTTCACAGGGATCAGTCTGGACAAGTCACACTGTATGTATAAAAGTGCAATCATTGACAAAGTCACAGTGTGTGAACTAAAGCACCAATGTGCGACACTTACCTGCACTCAGCTTTGCTGATGGTGATACTATAGTGTTTCACTCAGTTATGTTTGTGAGACTTCTACCCTTCTAACCAATCCCTTTAGCTGAAATCTAATCCTTCTTATATTAGAATTTAAAGAAAAATCACAGAATTTTTTTATCCCTTTTTTTCCATAGTAAAGCCCCTTTCTAACATGTACTTGATTCAAATCAACAAATAGATTACAACATTGCTGAAATGATGAAAAAAGTTCATGTAAAGTATTTCTCATGTGAGCTTGTGATTGGATAATTTTAGTCATGAATTGGTAACTGATAATTCTTGTTTTCCAGGAATGACTGGGTCCTTATAGCTCAGATGCTGAGGTGTAGGATTTGTAATCCAGATGATCTTAGCCCTTTACCAAACGACAAAATGCTAGACAGGTCCGAATTGAAAACATTTGCAGACAACAATTTCAGTGTGGCTCAAATGGAGAAAATTGTCTATGAAAGGGTAGAAAACATTGTGGGAAAAGGAGAAAATGCTGGTTACCAGCATGTTCTCCTTTTCCCATAATGTTTTCAAAAGGCTTCTTTCTTAGCCTTAGGGTTGTAAAAGTCGTTAGTGTGTGGTAAAGAATTAATATGATACCTATTGGCAGTAACTGGTTACCCAGTACTGGTGAAACCCAGGAAAACAAATGTGAGAGTTTTTAACAGCAATATAACTGAAATACTGTTGAAAGGAGGTAAAAATGATATTCAGCATCTCCATAATTTTAATTAATCATCACATTTTGAATTTCTAGGACTAATTCTTAAGGTAAAGGCCTTACTATGTTCAGCTTTGATTTCCAATTCAGTCATCCTTCCAAGGAAGTATTGTCTTTTGAAAAACTCTCTCCCTTCCCCTCTCCTAAAAAAACTTTGCCTCATCAATGGATGATGTGTTGACTTACTAAAATTCCCTAACTGACTGACATAATTATTTACTTTCACAGGGTGTTTTTTCATAGTTTTTAGCATTGTCTGTCTCAGGAAAACGGGAAGCTGTTTAAAGAATGTACACAGAAATCTGAACATTTTGAGGGAAAGAGGGACTAGTATGCTCTAATAATCAACAGTAATTTTTTTGTATGCAAATGTTAATGACAAAGGGGTTGGTTTGAACTACAGTCATGGGACCATCCTTCGGGCAAAAAAAGACTCAAAACTCTGGGTCACAATGATAAATTTGTAGCTGTATTGGCCAAAGGCCAACAGAGCTTATGTCATGGTGTGGTTTCCATCATCGTCTAATAGTCTTCTTCTTGTTTGGTAAGATTTATGTGAAACTTGTACAGCTTCTTTGAACTTTCAGCAGCTCAAACTCTATTTATTTTGATTAACTGTTTGCCACACGATCCTGACTTTAACAACCCTGAGGTTAAAAAGCTTTTGAAAACATTGTGCGAGAAGGAGAAAATGCTGGTAACCAGCATTTTCTCCCTTTCCCACAATGTTTTCTATCCTTCCCAAAACAAGTTTTGATTTTTGAGTCAAATTTATTTTGCCGTCTGTAAAAGCTTTCAATTGGACTAGTCTAAAAATTTGTCGTTTGGTCTAAAGAGTTAACTCAGCATTAGCGACAAAATTATAGACTGGTCCAAATTCAAAACATTTGCAGACGACGCATTAAATATTAGTAGGATGGTAAAAATTTGTCTGTGATAGGATTGAAAACATTGTTTTTTATCCTTTTTGGCCAATGTTTTTATAAGGTTTTTCCTCAGGCTCATTAAAACTCGGGATTGTGTGGTAAAGAGGTAAAAACTGACTATTGGTAAGGGAATAGTTGCTATTTATAAAGTTGAAAGTTTACATTTCTTTTTACGCAATTAAACTCCACATTTCTGGTGGTACTTTTGTGAAATTTGCTCAGTTTCTTTATATCAACAATAGTTTGAACCCTATTGATCTTAAAAAAGTCCCACAATTAGTAAAGGAATAGGAGTCATTTAAGGTTGAAAATTTACATTTCTTGTTTAAGCAATAAAGTCTGCATTTTTTTACCAAATCCTTTTGCAATTTTGCACAGATCATTTGTATCATCAAGAGATTGAATCCTATAAGAAAGAAGAAAATCCAGCCTTCTGTTCAGGAAAGCAGCCATTTGGGGATTTAGTCTTGTCCACATTATTGGGTCAAATTTCTTGGAAATATGTAGGGATTCTTTAATACAATGAGTTCTAAAACCTTACCAAATTTGGCTGGATTCCAAACAATTGGTTTTGAGATATTGTACTTTACTATCGGTTCAATTTACCATTCCTACTTATTATGCTGCCTTAGTGGGTCCAAGCCCAGTTGCAACAACACTCCCAGCCCCATCTGCACACACTTTTTCTTGTGTATGTGTGCATTTGTCTTTAACGTTCTTGCATCATGAATCCATGATGTATGCAGAGCCCTGGTAGTATCATTAGTGTACAGGACTTGAGAACAAGGGGTTTACTAGTTCAAATCCCCGGCTTGGCTAATTTCTTTTCAAGGATGGATGATAGTCATTGCGACAGGACTCATTCCTCTCTCACAGCTGGTCATCTACAATGGCTATATGTGAAAGCAGCCAGTGGCTCAGGAAGAATATTATGCAAATTGCTGGTAACAGAAACTTCAGGATAGCATGGATAGGTGCACTGGCCAGCATGATATATCTAAAATACTGTCGAAAATGGTGTTAAACACAATACAATCAATCAAGAAAATAAGCAAAATGAATGCCAGTAGAGTGATTCAGGCCCTCAAGGGCCTCTAGGTTTTTTTTTTAAACCTTTTCCACACAATCTGGAGTTTAATGACCCTGAGATAGACAACTTTTGAAAACACTGTAGGGAAAGGTCACTAGCATTTTTGTCCTATTCCCACAATGTTTTCTAGCCCTTCAAAAAAATAATGTTCCATTTGTTGTCAGCAAATCCTTTTGATTTGGACACACCAAAAAGTTAATCTTTTGGTAAAGAGTTAAAAGTTTTCCTTGAATGATAAAAATGTAGCTTTCATTCAAGTTTGTATAAGAAATAAGCATTTTTTGTCAGATTTATTTCTAGTCTGATGAAGCCATGATATCCTTGTGGTTTATGCAAGTTGGGGTTAAATGGATCAAATCCAGATTTTAAACAATTACAAAGCATGATCATGAAAGTGCAGATGGAATGTGTTTTCATTTTTAGCGTGGCTGTTTTCAAACAAAACATCAACATACTGCAGTAGCCCTGTCTGCATCATTGTGCAAAAACTTTGACATTGTTTTCATATCTGTGTTTTCACTGAAGATAATTTACTTCAAACTCAAAATAGTTGTTAGTATCAAAAGAAGAACCCCTACAACAGGGGCAGGCAACTATCAGCAGTGGTGTCAATGGCTGTGAGGTAGAATGTCGGCTTTGTTACCGTAAGGTCCAGAGTTTGATACCTAGGGGCAGGCGTCAACTTTAGAACTGTTTATTGGCACATACATTCGGCTCAAGTACCGGTGTAGTTTCCAGGGAGCAGAGTCAAGAGAGATTCCTATAAGTTGCAAAAATCTGTTTCTCAATTGATGTAACATAAATATATCTATACAGGGTGATGCCCTCTTTCCCCCCCCCCCTCCCCCCCCCCAAAAAAAAAAAAAAAAAAAAAAAGAGAGAAAATGACGCCCATGGAATCGTTAATGGAATTCACAATCTTTTCTGCAATCCAACCATATTTGGTACAAATGAACTTCATTCTGTGCTTGACATGTCCGCTAAGTTTGTGAAGTTTCAAGAGTCAATATTTTCTGTCCAATGCTCATGAAATATTGTGAGAATGTTTGTCTTGATGTCATTTCCAATCAGTTTGAAAATAGGTTATGTGTGGTAAAAAATTAAGTTGTCTGAAAGAATCTTTGAGAAACCTTGTGTACATCCTGGAGGCCACATTTTCAGTGAAAATGGGTAATGTCGGGTAAAAAACTAGGTCAACAGATCAAATACTAGAAAAGCCTGTACATGTCTGAGGGCACATTGTCAGTCCAAAACTTG
The DNA here is from genome assembly GCA_945859785.2 of Tridacna gigas. Classification (NCBI taxonomy): domain Eukaryota; kingdom Metazoa; phylum Mollusca; class Bivalvia; order Cardiida; family Cardiidae; genus Tridacna; species Tridacna gigas. The sequence continues at coordinate 39,213,883 of OX244030.2, read as the reverse complement.
TAGTTTGTCAGAATGTTTGTCTTGATGATATCTTTGATTAGTTAGAAAATGGGCCATGTTGTGTCAAAAACTAGGTCACCAGGTGGAATTTTTTAAAAACCTAGTGCACTCTCTTGAGGCCATATTTTCAGTACAATACTCATGAAAGTTGGTCAGTTTGTCATGATGATATCTCAGACTGATTCAAAAATGGGTCATATTATGGTTGATCAAGAAGTAGGTCACTAGATTAAATCCTTCAAAATCCCTGTATACTCTACATTTTTAGTCTAGTCCATATGAAACTTGGTCAGAATATTTGTTTTGATATCTGACAAGTTCCAAATTTTGTTGCATTGGGTCAGAAAGTAGGTCAATTGGATAAATCTCTAGAATGTTTTTCCAGATATCATAGACATTTTTGAAAATGGGTTTGCTGAGCAATTAGGTCATCATGTCACATTGGAGAAAAACATTGACTATACTTGGTATTGTGTTCTTAAAGGTAGATAGGCTCAGGTGAGTGATTCAAGGGCACCACTGTCCTCTTGTTTTATCACCTGAGATTTAAATAAGGAATAAGAAATTACATAAACCTGAGCATAAAATAATCCTGACACTGTTTGCTTGACAAGGGATATCATACAGAAAATTTAGCTGTTCTTTTCAACTTGTTCACATTATTGTCACCTTTTAACGAAGCACAGGAAGGTGATCTGATCATCCTTTACACCATCAGGGGGTGTTGTTAGAAAATTCTGTAAGTTAATATTACAAGTTTGCACAATTCAAATTACACAAGTGATAACATTTTTGTTTCTGTTAGGATACATGGATGCTTGATTTTTTTCCAATTAAGAAATTATGGTAATGTACATGGCTTTTTACACAGGGTTGCAGGGTTGATTCCTTACTCAGCCAACTCAGCCAAATCCCTGCTGAGCATTATGATAGTTATTATTCCTTGGTTATTATCCCCCGCCAAAGGCGAGGGAATGTAGTCTTTACATTGTCCATTCGTCCGTCCGTCTGGACAAGTATCTTCTAAAATCCTAGACAAAATTCAATGAATCTTCATACATGTGTTCCTTATGATAGTCAGCCATTCTCTGTTTTTAGCTCACCTTAGCACAACGTGCTAAAGGTGAGCTATTGTGATCGCCCTATGTCCGTTGTCCGTCAACAATTTCTTTAAACATCTTCTTCTCCTAAACCACTGGGCCAATCTTGATGAAACTTCACAGGGATGTTCCTTGGGTGAAGCTCTACCAAAATTGTTCAAAGAATTGAATTCCACCCACAACTCTGGTTGCCATGGCAACAAAAAGGAAAAAAAAGCAAAATCTTTGAAAATCTTCTTCTCTGAAACTAGAAGGCGCAGAGCTTTGATATTTGGTATGTAGCATCTCCTAGTGGACCTCTACCAAGTTTGTTCATTTGATGCCCCTGGGGTCAAAACTGGCCCCGCCCCGGCGGTCACAAGTTTGAGCATAGTAACAAAGAAGGAAAACTTTAAAAATCTTCTTCTCTGAAACTTGAAGGTGTAGAGCTTTGATATTTGGCATGTAGCATCTCCTAGTGGACCTCTACCAAGTTTGTTCATATGATGCCCCTGGGGTCAAAACTGGCCCCGCCCCGGGGGTCACAATTTCCAACATAGGAACAAAGAAGGAAAACTTTAAAAATCTTCTTCTCTAAAACTAGAAGGCATAGAGCTTTGATATTTGGCATGAAGCATCTCCTAGTGGACCTCTACCAAGTTTGTTCATATGATGTCCTTGGGGTCAAAATTGGCCCTGCCCCGGGGGTCACAAGTTCAAACATAGGAACAAAGAGGGGAAACTTTAAAAATCATCTTCTCTGAAACTGGAAGGCGTAGAGCTTTGATATTTGGTATGTAGCATTGCCTAGTTGACCTCTACCAAGTTTGTTCATATGATGCCCCTGGGGTCAAAACTGGCCCCACCCTGGGGGTCACAAGTTTGAGCATAGTAACAAAGAAGGAAAACTTTAAAAATCTTCTTCTCTAAAACTAGAAGGCATAGAGCTTTGATATTTGGTATGTAGCATCGCCTAGTAGACCTCTACCAAGTTTGTTCATATGATGCCCTTGGGGTCAAAATTGGCCCTGCCCCGGGGGTCACAAGTTCAAACATAGGAAAAAAGAAGGAAAACTTAATTTTTTTTTTTTCTCTTAAATGGGAAGGCATAGAGCTTTGATATTTGGTATGTGGCATCTCCTAGTGGACTTCTACCAAGTTTGTTCCAAGGATGCTGCTTGGGTCAAAACTGGCCCAGCCCCTGGGGTCACAAGTTCGAACATAGGAACAAAGAAGGAAAACTTTAAAATTCTTCTTTTCTGAAACCGAAAGGTGTGGAGCTTTGATATTTGGTATGTTGCATCTCAGAGTGGACCTCTACCAAGTTTGTTCATATGATGCCCCTGGGTCAAAACTGGCCCCGCCCTGGGGGTCACAAGTTCGAAGGTAGGAACAAAGAAGGAAAACTTTAAATTTCTTTTTCTCTTAAACGGGAAGGTGTAGAGCTTTGATAATAGGTATGTAGCATTTCCTAGTGGACCTCTACCAAGTTTGTTCATATGATGCCCCTGGGTCAAAACTGGCCCAGCCCAGGGGGTCACAAGTTCGAACATAGGAACAAAGAAGGAAAACTTTAAAATTCTTCTTTAAAACTGGAAGGCGTAGAGCTTTGATATTTGGTATGTAGTGATTCTCTTCTAAGTTTGCTTGCCCATCTAAGCGCAACAAGTTCATTGAGTTCAAAATCGGGTCATCTTGGGTCATAAACTAGATCACTAGGTCAAATTAAAGAAATACCTTGTTGGCACTCTCGAGGCCGCATTATTTGCTCAATTGCCTTGAAAATTAGTTAGAAAGTTTGTCTTTATAAAGTCGCACATAAGATTAATTTGGGTCAACTTGGGTCATAAACTAGTTCACTGGGTCAAATTAAAGAAATACCTTGTTTGCACTCTGGAGGCCACATTTATTGCTCAAATGACCTGAAATTTGGCCAGAATGTTTGTCTTGATAAAATACCAGATGAGTTTGGATTTGGGTCACCTGGAACCATAAACTAGGTCACTAGGTCAAAATAAAGAAATACCTTGTGGGCTCTCTAGAGGCCACATTCTTTGCTTAATTGCCTTGAAAATTGGTCAGAATGTTTGTCTTTGTAAAATCTCACATGAGTCTGAATTTGGGTCAACTGGGGTCATAAACTAGGTCACTTGGTCAAATTAAAGAAATAGCTAGTGGGCACTCTAGAGGCCACATTTATTATTCATTTGATTTGAAAATTGGTTAAAATGTTTCTTTGATATAGTCAAAGACCAGTTCAAATTTAGGTCATCAGGGGTCACAATCTACATCACTAGGTCAAATTAAAGAAATATCTTTAGGGCACTCGAGGCCACATTATTTGCTCAATTGACTTGAAAATTGGTCAGAATGTTTGTATTCATGAAATACGAGTTTGAAATTGGGTCACCTGCGGTCAAAAACTAGGTCACATGGTCAAATTAAAGAAAAACCTTAAAGGCACTCTACTAAGGTGAGCGACCCAGGGCCATCATGGCCCTCTTGTTTTAGCTCACCTGAGCACAAAGTGCTAAGGTGAGGTATTGTGATCGGTCATTGTCCGGGGTCCAAGTTCAAACATAGGAACAAAGAAGGAAAAATTTAGAATTCTTCTTCCCTGAAACTGGAAAGCGTAGAGCTTTGATATTTGGTATGTAGCATCTCCTAGCATACCTCTACCAAATTTGTTCATACGATGCCCCTGGGGTCAAAACTGGCCCTGCTCCGGGGGTCACAAGTTCTAACATGGGAACAAAGAAGGAAAACTTTAACATTCTTCTTCTCTAAAACTGGAAGGTAGCATCTCCTAGTAGACCTCTACCAAATTTGTTCAAATGATGCCACTGGGGTCAAAACTGGCCCTGCCCCGGGGGTCACAAGTTCGAACAAAGGAACAAAGAAGGAAAATTTTAAAATTCTTCTTTTCTAAACCTAGAAGGCATAGAGCTTTGTTATTTGGTATGTAGTGAACCTGTTCTAAGATTGTTAGCCCACCTGAGCACAATGTGTTCAGTCAGTTCGAAATTGGGTCACCTGGGGTCATAAACTAGGTCACTAGGTCAAATTAAAGTAATACCTTGTGGGCACTCTAGAGGCCACATTCATTGCTCAAATGACCTGAAATTTGGTCAGAATATTTGTCTTCATAAAATCTCACATAAGTTTGAATTTGGGTCATTTGGGGTCTTAAATTAGGTCACTAGGTCAAATTAAAGAAATACCTTGTGTGCACTCTAGAGGCCACATTTATTGTTCAATTGATTTGAAAATTGGTTAAAATGTTTGTCTTGATGAAATCTAGGATGAGTTCAAAATTGGGTCACCTAGGGTCATAATCTAGGTCACTAGGTCAAATTAAAGAAATACATTGAGGGCACTCTAGAGGCTACATTTCTTGCTTAATTGACTTGAAAATTGGTCAGAATGTTTGTCTTGATAACATCTCAGATGAGTCCAGATTTGGGTCAACTGGGATAATAAACTAGGTCACTAGGTCAAATTAAAGAAATACCTTGTGGGCACTCCAGATGCCATATTTTTTGCTCACTTGCCTTGAAGATTGTTCAGAATGCTTGTCTTCATAAAATCTCTTGGAAAAAATCTAGGATGAGTTTAAAATTGGGTCACCTGGGTCATAATCAAGGTCACTAGGTTAAAGTAAAGAAATACCTTGTGGTCACTCTTGAGGCCACATGTCTTGCTCAATTGACTTGAAAATTGGTCAGAATGTTTGTCTCAATAAAATATTGGATGAGTTTGAAATTGGGCCTAACATCATATTTATTTGGCATGTAGTACTTTCAATTGTGACCCTGGAGTGAAATTTCGCCTATTGACTCAGGTGAGCGATCCAGGACCATCATGGCCCTCTTGTTTTTAGCTCTACTGGCTGAAAGCCAGCAGAGCTTATGTCATGGCGGGGTTTCCGTCGTCCGTCCGTCTGTCCGTCCGTTAGTCTTTTTCTTGTTTACGCGATAAAGTCTGCATTTGTTGCCGGATTTTCATGAAACTTGCACAGTTTGTTTATCTCATCAATAGCTTCAACCCTATTGAATTTGAAAAAAAATCCAACAAACAGTATGGGAAAAGTAGCCATTTCAAGTTGAAAATTTCCAGTTCTTGTTTACGCGATAAAGTCTGCAAATAACTTCAGATTTTCGTGAAACTTGTACAGTTTGTTTATTTCATCAATAGCTTCAACCCTATCGACTTTGAAAAAAATCCAACAAATAGTATGGGAAAAGTAGCCATTTAAAGTTGAAAATTTAAATTTTCTGTTCTTGTTTACGCAATAAAGTCTGTATTTCTGGTCAGATTTTCATGAAAATCACACAGTTTGTTTATCTCATCAGTAGCTTCAACCCTATTGATTTTGAAAAAAAAATCGAAGAAACAATGTGGGAAAAGTAGCCATTTCATGTTGAAAATTTCCAATTCTTGTTTACATGATGAAGTCTGCATTCCCTGCCAGTAGAGCATATTCAGGCCCTTCAGGGCCTTCTAGTTATTTAATGCATTGTCATGGAAACGCGGCTTTTTTCAGGGGGAATATCATTTCAATGAAACAGCTTTTGTTACAGGAATCATTTCTCTCACATAACTGAATATTGTTTTGACCATGTTAATTTTGGAAAGCAGCCAGTGGCACATAAAGAATGTTGCTGCAAAGTACTTGTGAAACTCCAGGAAAGCATGGATAGGGTGCATTGGCATCTGTCCTATAACTGAAGTTATGTTGAATGGGGATAAACACTAAACAATGTTCATTGCAAACTTCAATATGCAAGGCTTTGGAAGCATATTTTGTATCACTTTTATTTCATAACCTGGCTTCAATTTAATTGAGTTGAATATATATATGTGAATAAACATAGCTTTTTACTTATAGCAGTCACTTTATTTAGATCCAGTCAAGTGAAAATTTTTGTTTGATTATCTATTTAGGTCATGTTAACCCTTTCCCAAACGACAAATTTTGGACTGGTCCAAACTGAAAGAGTTTGCAGACGACAATTTTAAATTTGATGAAAATGGCAGAAAGTTCTCAAAAAGGATAGAAAACGCTGTGGGAAAAGGAGAAATTGCTCGTTACGAGCAATTTCTCCTTTTCCCACCGTGTTTTCAAAAGACTTGTACTGCAGACATGTGAAAACCAGGGCTTGTTTGGGAAAGGGTTAAGGATTGTGGTCTTTCAAGCAAATGATGTTCCTTGTACCAAAAGGTTGATATCCTGTAAAGCTTGAGTGGATTGGTTCCCAGCCTTGATGGACTTGGAAAAAAATAAACCTTGCACTCATCCTCAAGATTTTTTTCTTTTTATTCAGGGGGAGTTGTTGCAACCAGGAAGGAGGTCATACGAAATAAAATTAGAGCAATTGGGAAAATGGCTAGAGTTTTCACAGTTTTGAGGTAAGCTGGTGTTAGTTACATTTTGCAGTCTATTAGAAAGGATCACTCTACTTTTAACTGCTTAATTAACTCTTTACTGGACAAGAAAGTTTTAGACTCCTCCAAATTGAAAGCATTTGCAGATGATCATGAAATGTGGCTCAGATAATGGGAATGATCTTGAAAAGGGTAAAAAATAGAGTGGAAAAGAAAATCCTTGTTACTAGCACTCTACATTTCCCAGAATGTTTTCAAAAGCCTTTTTCCACAGGGTCGTTACCACATGGGATTGTAAAGAGTTAGAGATGGGTGTACATAAATCAGAGATGGTTGAATAGTCTGTTCATTAAAAAAATGAATTAGTCATTGGCTTTTGAATTGAAACAGCAATTGCATGATGGACAAATGTTAATATGCCACTTTCAAAAAGGGTTCTTAAGTGAATAGGAGAGGAGCAGTTTTTCTCAGGTACAGTAGCAGTAGATGTTTTTAGCAGCTGGGAAGAGATAAAGTTTCTGTTAGGAAATACTGCTCATTTGTTCGTGAAACAAGAGATGATGTTAACAGTAAAGTGCCTTTTGATTTTCTTGTTGCCTGTGTGGCTATTGTAGATTTAAGAAACATGCAGTCTGATCTTCAATCCACACTATCTGCCTTGCTTAGACATTTTAGTCTAAAGCAGCATTGATACCGCACTTAATAATGGTTTGTATTCTAAACTGTTTTGTGCCTTGGGTTTATTTGGCCATCTTAAGGTTTTCCCTTGCCTCATTCTTGTTTATTAGAGGTCACAATTCCATAAGTGAAGAACTATAGCGGTTTGAAAATCTTACCGCTATATCAAGGAAAAAGATATCCTTATTCTAGAGTGTACTGATATGTTTGTATGTACCTTGCCTGAACATTTACATGTTGCTGGAAGGACTAATTTCACAATATCTGTAAGATATGAAAAGAAAGTGACATTCTTCTTTATTTCATGAATGTTGGCTCAGTAATTGCTTGACTGAACTCTTTTGCAAATATCTTGTTTCAGAGAGGAGAGTGAAAGTGTTCTACAGTTGAAAGGTCTGACACCCAATGGTCTTCTACCATTAGGAGCCTTATCAGGGGGCAGGGCTTCTCTCAGCAGTGGTAAGACCTCGCACAGAAATCTTGATAATTTGAATACAAACAGGATTGAGAAATATTTTGAAATACCCAATGTACTCAGGGCATTATAAACCTCAATATGCTTTGAAAAGATTTATGTGCAAATTGAATTAGTTTTTAGTCTTTTCTTCCTTTGTTCTTTAATTGTTTTATGTCTATTTTCTTTATTTACCAAACAACACTACTTTAGGCAGGTTTGATTGAAGGCATTTGCAGATGAAAAACAACTCAGAATAGTAGGATTTGTCTTTGAAAGGGTAGAAAACATAGGGCAAGCAGAGAACATGCTGGTAGCCAACGTTAACTCCTTTTTTCCCACATTATTTTCAAAAGCCTTCTTCGTTGGAGTGGGGGGGGTGGAGGTCACTAAAAAGTGGATTGTGTGGTAAAGGATGGATAGTGCTTACAGTAATTATATCATGGTGACAGGTCTGTAGTTCGTGTTTTCTTGGATTTTACATACATGTCATATGCTGAGGTACTGCATTTACTGCCAAAGGACATTCTTATTTCATGCAGTGATGACTGCTTGGATCAAACAAAGAACTTTTACTTTCAATGAATCAGTTGTATCTGCACAGCTTTGTGTGGCTTTCGGCTGTGATTGTTGGCATGGGCAGTAAGAACAGCTGGTACACTATATTCAAAATTATTTTGTTCCAGACAATCATCTTTTATTTCATACTATAATTATTAGATTCTGTCAAATTATCGCATGTAAAATTTACATAGATTTTCCTTGATTCAGGCAGAATTGAAAGAGTCATAAAAATGTTTAACCCTTTACCACACAGTCCTGAGTTTTAACGGCCCTGAAGGAGAAGGCTTTTGAAAACAGGACCAGGTAACCAGCATTTTCCCCATTTCCTAATGTGTTTTCTACCCAGTCAAAGAAACTAGGTTCAAATGTATTACTTTCAACTTTGTCATCTGGCTTTGAATTTCGATGAGTCTGGAATTTGTGGTTTGGTAAAGAGATAAGACAGCATTTAACATGTGGAAATTTATTACCATTACTTCCTTTAGACATACCATTAACAAGTACAGACAAGAAGAAGAGAAATATTTGTGGAAAGTGGAATTCAATCAATTCAATGATGCTGAAAACGGGAAAAGAAAGAAAACTGTTTTGTGAGTCTGTGATGTGCCTTCTATAAGAAGAGTATAAATCAAAATGAAATTGAAGTTTGAACTCTTTACCAAACAACAATTTTTTTTTAAGATATATCCAAATTGAAAGTATTTGCAGATGACAAATAAATTGTGACTCATAAAGTGAAATTTGTTTTTGGAAAGGTAGAAAACATTGTCTGTAAATGAGAAAATACTGGTTACCAGCATGTTCTCCTTTTCCCACAATGTTTTCTTAAGGCCTCTTCCTCAGGGTCATTAAAACTTGCAATGGCATGGTAAAGGATTAAATTACTTATAATCAAAGAAAATCTATTTTGTGTTTCCAGCTTTAGGAGGATTTAATCCATCTCATAAAATTAGTGGTTTTGAGGAAGCAAAATCACTGGACAAAGTGAATGAAAGAATGCCGCCTAGACGAGATGTTACTGTGAACAATGCAAATAATAAAAGCTAAGAAATGGAAGAAGTATTTTCCTAAAACAAAGCAAGCATCGATATTCTGTGCAAAAGAGGAAGAGCAACAGTAGAAGGACAGAGAGGATAAACAAACACCTGGTGACTACCCTGCCGCATAGAAACCAGCTGATGAGATCTTGAATTAACCCTTTACCAGACAACATATTGTTAGATTCTTCCATATTGAAAGTATTTGCAGACAACAAATCAAATGCCACTAATTATGAGATTTCTGTGTGAAAGGGTTGGAAACATGGGGAAAAAAGAAAGTGCTGGTTACCAGCATTTTATCCTTTTCCCACTGTGTGTTAAAACCCTTCTTCCTCAGGGTCCTCGAAACGAAGGATTGTTTGGTGAAGGGTACCATTTATAACACATACATTCAGTCAATAAACTGGTTATCTACTGCTTGATAGCAGGGAGTAATTTTTAAATATCAAGTCTGCTGATACTAGGAGATGAGCCTATTATAATGCATGAATGGATGTGTGTTTGTAATTTACACTTTTAGGGGGTTTAATTTTTTACTTTTTTTTTTTAAAATTCTTCTAAACCCCCAATAACTTACTGAATGGTTACATATTTCTATAAAAAGTGACTTGCATCTAGTCATGTTATTTTTCTACTTTGTTATTGTTGGTTAAGTGTATTCTGTTCATGCCAACAGGATGTGAATGTATAGCAAGTTGATGATGTGCATAGAAGCAGGATCATTACATAACACTGCTTTTTGTACATGTATCCTTTATGTCAGAGGTTGTGTTGTTGAAAAGGTATAGATACTAGTTCTGGTGTACATGAAATGTATGTTAAGCTTCTTATTTATTTATTCACTTTTTCTCAAAATTTGATGTTGTTAACCCCTGTTACTGCTCAGTGACTGTTTCCAAAGAGATATTTAATGCAGAAATCATTTTTTTTTTTAGAGATATTATTGTTATTAAAAACTTCTATTGTACTTCTGAAAAGGAACATGGATATCTAATTGTCACGCATAGATTTCTCATTTTTCATTCCAATTGCTGTTACATGGGTAACTTAAATGCAGTCATGATTCTAGAAGTGAAATTAACAATGAATAGCATTTCTTCATAAATCTAAATTGTAAAGATCCTGACTCTGTCAAGTAATCTGAGCTCTTCTCTTGTAGGTAGTTGTCATGGTCTGGCATTTAGTGTAGAGGAAAAGGTACCGGTAATTAATCTTCTTTACTAGACAACAAAATTTTAGCCTTGTCCAAATTGAAAGTATTTGCAGACGACAATTTCATTGTGGCTCAAATGGTGCAGCTTTTCTTTGATAGGGTAGAAAACATTGTGGGAAAAGGAGAAAATGCTGGTTACCGGCATTTTCTCCTTTTCCCACAATGTTTTCAAAAGGCTTCTTTCCCAGGGGCGTCAAAAGGCGGCATTGTGCGGTAAAGGGTTAATCTTCTTTCCCCAAACCATAAGCTGTAGAACTTACCTATTTAGAAAGTAAGATCATATCATGGATCTTGAGTTGAATGTCAAAAGTTACGGCCAAAATTAGCTTGTCTGAAGATATTTTATAACTTACATGGAATTATAGCCTCTGAATATCAGGGTTTAGTTGAGCAAACATGATCCTCTCTTTTTGCCTACTATTTCCCACGAACATTTTCTTGCTTCTAATTGTGAGCGATATTGAGACATGTAAGAAATGTTGCTGTTTAGTGTTATGAGTTTTAAGAATGACAGTTTTTATTTTTCCACCTAATCTATCCCAGTCGCAAATGGGTTCTCATTCCAGTGATGCATAAGTATTGCCCATGTACATTCGATGTTGTTGTTGTAGCAGAGATAGAATGTTTGTTCACAGTTACTCTAATTGTTTGGTTAAACTCTTTTACATGTAAAATTGCATTTTCTTATGCAAGAGGTTTAAAGAAAAGAACAAAGAAAAGATGACAATGTAGAACAAACAAAATGTGCAGGAGAGACCTATTTACTCAGTATTCATTATCATTTTGCCACAATGTCTTATTAATTATCAGACACTAGATTCAAGACCTGTCTGATCCTAAATTGTAATACCAAAATTGTTGCCCAAATTGTCCTTTGAATGCTATGAGTTATGCAATTAACAGTTTGGACCAAGATTTCAAACTACTTCTGAAATAGTTAATTATTGAAAAAGAAACAACAGTTGGATGTCCTCATGAGAGTGTTTCCACCTACTTTATGTTACATGTATTCTTCTAGGGTTTGCCAGTATGTAAGACGGTTTTAGATTGGAATAGAACATATAGGCATAGACAGTCAAATGGAGATGCTACTCTTGCTGAATAATTTCTTTTTTTGTCAGTGTTTTTCAAAAGTTTTCAGTACGCAAGCTCTAAACTGATATGTATCTTCAACAAGAAAGGCATGCAAAACTTTTTGATCACTAAGATCTGTTTCTTTTATGCAATACATCTGTTTATGTACAGTGATTGTTGTTGTTCTCTGATGTGTAGTTTAAATGCCCCCATTTTTTCTTCGAAGTTTTGTCAGTCTTCTTGTAAATGGTGTTTCCATAGAATTAGAAATAATGCCTAATAATGGCTTTTCCTTCTTTTTTAATTTTTTTTATATTTCACATCAAGATATGAAATAGTAGAGGATATTACTAGTAGGATTATTACTTGGCAGAAAACGTCTTGTTTCACTAACAGGAAAGAGAACAATCAGAAAACAGAAACATTAAATTTTTCATGTTCAATCGCAACTGCTTGTAACTCAGAATGAAGCATTCCTATCTTATGCTGTAATGTACTGTAGATGTTGTTAGTTACTGTTCCTTTATTATGCCCCCCTTCAACGAAGTGGGGTATATTGCTTTGCACTTGTCGGTCTGTCCGTCGGTCGGTCGGTAGACCTTACCTTGTCCGGATAATAACTAGACACAGAATTGACCTAGGTTCGTCAAATTTGGCACAGACATGGGTCTCGAAGTGTAGATGATCCCTATTGATTTTGAAGTCAATCAGTCAAATGTCAAGGTCACAGTGACGGTCAACATGTTGATTAATAGACCAAACCTTGTTTGGATGATAACTAGACACAGAATTGATCTAATTACGTCAGATTTGGAACAGACATGCGTCTCAGAGTGTAGATGATCCCTATTGATTTTGAGGTCAATCGGTCAAATGTCAAGGTCACAGTGACCATCAGCATGTTGATATATAGACCAAACCTTGTCTGGATGATAACTAGACACAGAATTGACCTTAGTACGTCAAATTTGGCACAGACATTTGTCTCGGAGTGTAGATGATCCCCATCGATTTTGAGATTAATCCATCAAAGGTCAAGGTCACAGTGGCCTTCAACTTAATGATATAATAGACCAAACCTTGTTCAGATGATAACTAGACACAGAATTGACATAGGTTCTTTAAATTTTGTACAGATATTCATCTCGGAGTGTAAATGATCCCTATTGATTTTGAGATTAATCCATCAAAGGTCAAGGTCACAGTGGCCTTCAACTTAATGATATATAGACCAAACCTTGTTCAGATGATAACTGCACACAGAATTGACCTTGGTCCTTCAAATTCTGTACAGATATTCATCTTGGAGTGTAAATGATCCTTATCGATTTTAAGGTTAATCCATGAAAGGTCAAGGTCACAGTGACCACCAGATGATTCAGGGCCTGCGCCGCTGTTTGCCACTTGAGCTATTTGCTCAAAAAAAATTAAAGTGTCTCAAAAATCATCATACGTGGCTCCAACATTTTATTCGCGTATTATCGGGGATGTAGTAAACATCAAAGTTGACTGGGAAAAAGCGGAAGTCGAACGCGCATGCCGATAAGAAAATCGATAACCCAGTCTGTGTATCAGCAACTGTTTACAATCTTGTATGTATACACACGGCGGTGTGTATAATTATGCGAACTGTTGACAGATTATCACGTTTAACAATTGAAGTGGGCTATAAATCAGACAATTATAGGATGTTAATTACTTGATCAGCGATTATTGCTGACGCATGTCGGTACTTTGACCCGTCTCCAATTAAAGATGGACTTGTCAACAAATTATCGTCAAGTAAAGGATCGAATTATGTGGATGTTTTTCGGCGATTGATATCAGTTTATGAACTGTGCCACTTCCTGTATCAATGTGGCAGTAGGGGGGGGCATGACTGTTTTACAAACAGACATTATGTTGAAATTTTGAAGAGATGATGGTGCATGTGAAAAGTTTTAGTCATAGCATTCATATACAGTTTACACTTTAAAAAAATAGATAAAAAGTCACATAAAAAATACAGGAAACAAGCAAGATCAAAATACTGCAGAAATAAAAATAAACACTTTGGGGAAAAAAAAATTCAAATGAAACTAGATAGGTTGAAAGCAATCTAGTTTATGAACTAAAAGGGCTTTCTTTAATCAACTATTGAAGTGTAGCAAGCATCCAGGGTCTGTATTAACCAACCATTCTTAAGAACGTTCTCAATCTTATTCTCCACAATTTTCAAAATTTGAAAGTAACACAACTTCTGATTGGCTAAACCAGTCAGAGGTTGTGTTACATTTAAATTTTGAAAATCTTGGAGAATAAGGCAGAGAATGTTCTGAAACCTTTACCAAACGGCAAAATTTGGACTGGTCCAAATTGAAAGAGTTTGCAGACGACAATTTTAAATTTCATGAAAGTGGCAGAAAGTTATCAAAAAGGGTAGAAAACACTGGGAAAAGGAGAAAGTGCTCGTTACGAGCAATTATTCCTTTTCCCACAGTGTTTTCAAAAGACTTGTACTGCAGACACGTGAAAACCAGGGCTTGTTTGGGAAAGGGTTAAGAATGGTTGGTGCATATGGACCCTGGTTCCTTTGTGGTTGTCGATTGTGTTTAATCCTCTGAAACCTTTTAACAAAGTTTCCTTGATATCAACTATGAGAGTAGCAGAGTAGAAGTCCCTAGTTTGAAATAAATGCATTATTTTAAAAACTGATGCACATTATGTAGAAACTGTTGGGTTTAGGCTTGTTTGTCGCTTTAAGTTTTACTTCATGGTAAACTGAGAGAGAGTTAATTGTTTGTCTCTTGAGTCTTACATGTTTGTAAACTGAGAAAGAGTTCATCTTGATATACATGTATAGTTTTTTGGTCTATCCCAAAATGAATTTCAGGGAGACATTGTTTCCAGTAGAGTTCTGCCCATCTGTCAGGTATGTGTCTGCCCTTTATCTCCTGGACCACTGGTGTGATTATAAAATACTTCATGCACGCATCCAGCTTAATGAGATGGTTTGCAGTTGTTTTGTATACTCATCTTAAAGGTTTAGGTCACAGCAGAGGTTCAAAGGTTACCGGTACATAGGGGCAATGCCTCTGTTTTTGATCTTGTTCACTATTGACAAAATCTGTAAGGATCTGGCTGAATGGTTTTTTTTAGCTCACCTGAGCACAAAGTGCTCATGGTGAGCTATTGTGATCGTGCTGTGTCCGTCGTGCGTCGTGCATCGTCCGTCATCAACTTTTTACCTTGAGTACGCTCTAGAGGCCACATTTTCAGTCCAAGCCTCATGAAACTTGGTCAGAATGTTTGTCTTGATAAAATCTCGGACGAGCTCGAAATTGGGTCATGTGTGGTCAAAAACTAGGTCACTAGGTCAAATCTTAGAAAAACCTTGTGTACGCTCTAGAGGCCACATTTTCAGTCAGATACTTGTGAAATTTGGTCAGAATGTTTGTCTTGATAAAGTCTCGGACGAGTTGGAAATTGGGTCATGTGGGGTCAAAAACTAGGTCACTAGGTCAAATCTTAGAAAAACCTTGTGTACGCTCTTGAGGCCACATTTATAGTCCGATCCTCATGAAATTTGGTCAGAATGTTGGTCTTGATAAAATCTCGGAGGAGTTGGAAATTGGGTCATGTGGGGTCAAAAACTAGGTAACTAGGTCAAATCTTAGAAAAACCTTGTGTACGCTCTAGAGGCCACATTTTCGGTCAGACACTTGTTTATGGTCAGAATGTTTGTCTTGATAAAATCTCGGACGAGTTCGAAATTGGGTCATGTGGGGTCAAAAACTAGGTCACTAGGTCAAATCTTAGAAAAACCTTGTGTACGCTCTAGAGGCCACATTTTCAGTCAGATACTTGTGAAATTTGGTCAGAATGTTTGTCTTGATAAAATCTCGGACGAGTTGGAAATTGGGTCATGTGGGGTCAAAAACTAGGTCACTAGGTCAAATCTTCGAAAAACCTTGTGTGCGCTCTAGAGGCCACATTTTCAGTCAGATACTTGAGAAATTTGGTCAGAATGTTTGTCTTGATAAAATCTCAGACGAGTTCGAAATTGGGTCATTTGGGGTCAAAAACTAGGTCAAATCTTCGAAAAACCTTGTGTATGCTCTAGAGGCCACATTTTCAGTCAGATACTTGTGAAACTTGGTCAGAATGTTTGTCTTGATAAAATCTCAGACGAGTTCGAAATTGGGTCATTTGGGGTCAAAAACTAGGTCATTAGGTCAAATCTGAGAAAAACCTTGTGTGCCCTCTAGATGCCACATTTTCAGTCAGATATTTGTGAAATTTGGTCAGAATGTTTGTCTTGATAAAGTCTCGGACAACTTTGAAATTGGGTCTTGTGGGGTCAAAAACTAGGTCACTAGGTCAAATCTTAGAAAAACCTTTTGTACACTATAGAGGCCACATTTTCAGTCCAATACTCTTGAAAAATGGTCAGAATGTTTGTCTTGATTTTATCTTGAAATAGTACGAAAATGTGCCATGTTGGGTCAAAAACTAGGTCACCAGGTCAAATCTAAGAAAAATGTTGTGTGTGCTCTAGAGGCCATATTTTCTGTCCAGTACTCTTGAAAGTTGGTCAGAATGTTTGCCTTGATAATATCTCTGACTAGTTTGAAAATGGGTCATGTCGGGTGAAAAACTAGGTCACTAGGTCAAATCTTAGAAAAACCTTGTGTAAGCTCCAGAAGCCACATTTTCTGTCTGATACTCTTGAAAGTTGGTCAGAATGTTTGTCTCGATGATATCTCAGTAGAATTTGAAAATGGGTCATGTCGGGTCAAAAACTAGGTCACCTGGTCAAATCTTAGAAAAACCATGTGTACACTGTTGTGGCCACATTTTTTGTTCAGTACTCTTTTAAAGTTGCTCAGAATGTTTGCCTTGGTAATATCTTAGATGAGTTTGAAAATGGGTCATGTTGGGTCAAAATCTAGGTCACTAGGTCAGATCTTAGAAAAACCTTGTGTACACTGTAGAGGCCACATTTTCAGTCCAATACTCTTGAAATTTGGTAAGAATGTTTGTCCTGATGATATGTTGGACCAGTTTGAAAATGTGTCATGTTGGCTGAAAAACTAGGTCACTAGGTCAAATCTTAGAAAAACCTAGTGTACGAATGACTCTCAGAAGCCTTTTGAAAACACTGTTTGAAAATGAGAAAATGCTGGTATCCAGCATTTTTTCCCTTTTTTACAATGTTTTCTACCCCTTTGAGAGACCAATCCCACAGCTTGATCCACATATCATTTGTTTTATGCAGAAGGTTCAGACTGATGAGTTTAAAATTTTATTGTTTAGTAATACATATATCTCACAAGACGTTGGAAATTGGTTGTGCTTGGTCAAAAGGCTCAGGTGAGCGACTCCAGGGCCATCATGGCTCTCTTGTTTAAGTATTCAAGATGATTCAAACACATTTATAAGAAAGGCATGCAAGATTGAACTTTTTACAAATATTCATAGTCGCAAAGGTGACTATCAGTTTATGAGAGCACAGACAGAAAACTGTAATCCTGTATTTCAAATATTAAGCATTTTTGTACTACAAGTCTACAACGTCTACTGAATTTGTTGATGGAGAGAGGATTGTGTGCAAAATGATGGTCATTCTTTCACAAACCTCTTTTGTTGGTTATCACAAATTGGTGTTTAAATTATGAAAATACTTTTGGCAGACAGTGTAGACTAGATTGCATAGAATGTGAAGTCTGATCTTTTATTCAAACTGTTTACTATATTTTGATACAAAACACCCACATAATAGCAATATTTGAGTCCCTTTTCCAGACTTGCTTTATTTAGTATCTGTAGGATTTAACTTAAATCATGAAACATTATGCAACAGTGGAAATTTTTGTCATGAGGGATCAATCCCAAATTATTTGAAAAAAGCATTCCCCCAAAAAACTGTTCTTGTTAGGTAGCTTGTATGTATGATTTTATTGTTTTTAGCTCACCTGAGCACGAAGTGCTCATGGTGAGCTATTGTGATCGTGCTGTGTCCGTCGTCCGTCGTGCGTCGTCAACTTTTTACCTTGTGTACGCTCTAGAGGCCACATTTTCAGTCCGATCCTCATGAAACTTGGTCAGAATGTTTGTCTTGATAAAATCTCGGACGAGTTCAAAATTGGGTCATGTGGGGTCAAAAACTAGGTCACTAGGTCAAATCTTAGAAAAACCTTGTGTACGCTCTAGAGGCCACATTTTCAGTCCAATCCTCATGAAACTTGGTCAGAATGTTTGTCTTGATAAAATCTCGGACGAGTTCGAAATTGGGCCATGTGGTGTCAAAAACTAGGTCACTAGGTCAAATCTTCGAAAAACCTTGTGTACAGTCTAGGCCACATTTTCAGTCAGATACTTGTGAAATTTGTTCAGAATGTTTGTCTTGATAAAATCTGAGATGAGTTCAAAATTGGGTCATGTGGGGTCAAAAACTATGTCACTAGGTCAAATCTTCAAAAAACCTTGTGTACTCTCTAGAGGCCACATTTTCAGTCAGATACTTGTAAAACTTGGTCAGAATATTTGTCTTGATAAAATCTCAGACGAGTGAAATTGGGTCATGTGGGGTCAAAAACTAGGTCACTAGGTCAAATCTTAGAAAAACCGTGTGTACGCTCTAGAGGCCACATTTTCAGTCAGATACTTGTGAAATTTGGTCAGAATGTTTGTCTTGATAAAATCTGGGACAAGTTGGAAATTGGGTCTTGTGGGGTCAAAAACTAGGTAACTTGGTCAGATCTTCAAAAAACCTTGTGTGCCCTCTAGAGGCCACATTTTCAGTCAGATACTTGTGAAATTTTGTCAGAATGTTTGTCTTGATAAAATCTCAGATGAGTTCGAAATTGGGTCATGTGGGGTCAAAAACTATGTCACTAGGTCAAATCTTAGAAAAACCTTGTGTACGCTCTTGAGGCCACATTTTCAGTTGGATATTTGTGAAATTTGGTCAGAATGTTTGTCTTGATAAAATCTGAGATGAGTTCGAAATTGGGTCATGTGGGGTCAAAAACTAGGTCACTAGGTCAAATCTTAGAAAAACCTTGTGTACACTCTAGAGGCCACATTTTCTGTCAGATACTTGTAAAACTTGGTCAGAATATTTGTCTTGATAAAATCTCAGACGAGTTTGAAATTGGGTCATGTGGGGTCAAAAACTAGGTAACTAGGTCAAATCTTAGAAAAACCTTGTGTATGCTCTAGAGGCCACATTTTCGGCCAGATACTTGTGAAATTTGGTCAGAATGTTTGTCTTGATAAAATCTGGGACAAGTTCGAAATTGGGTCTTGCGGGGTCAAAAACTAGGTCACTAGGTCAAATCTTAGAAAAACCTTGTGTGCGCGCTAGAGGCCACATTTTCAGTCAGATACTTGTTGAATTTTGTCAGAATGTTTGTCTTGATAAAATCTCGGATGAGTTTGAAATTGGGTCATGTGGGGTCAAAAACTATGTCACTAGGTCAAATCTTAGAAAAACCTTGTGTACGCTCTTGAGGCCACATTTTCAGTCAGATACTTGTGAAATTTGGTCAGAATGTTTGTCTTGATAAAATCTGAGATGAGTTCGAAATTGGGTCATGTGGGGTCAAAAACTAGGTCACTAGGTCAAATCTTAGAAAAACCTTGTGTACGCTCTAGATGCCACATTTTCAGTCAGATGTTTGTGAAATTTGGTCAGGATGTTTGTCTTGATAAAATCTGGGACGAGTTCGAAATTGGATCATGTCTGGTCAAAAACTAGGTCACCAGGTCAAATCTTAGAAAAACCTTGTGTGCGCTCTAGAGGCCACATTTTCAGTCGGATACTTGTGAAATTAGGTTAGAATGTTTGTCTTGATAAAATCTCGGACGAGTTCGAAATTTTTTGTCTTGTTGATATCTCGGATGAGTTCAAAATTGGGTCACATAGGGTCATAAACAATGTCATTGGGTCACATTGAAGAAATACCTTTTGGGCACTATAGAGGCCACAATTCTAGCTAGATTGACCTGAAAATTGGTCTACATATTTGACTTGATGATATCTCGGATCAATTAGAAATTGGATCTCATAGGGTCATAAACTAGGTCAATGGGTCATATTCAAGAAATGTATTGTGGGCACTGTAGAGGCCACAGTTTTTGCTCAACTGACCTGAAAATTTGTCAGCAATTTGGATTTGAAATTGGACCATATAGGGTCATAATCTAGGTCACTAGGTCAAATTACAGAAACCCCTTGTGGGCACTCTAGAGGTGGCAATTCTTACCCAATTCACATGAACCTTGGTCAACAAGTTTGTTTTGATGTTTTGGATGAGTTTGAAATATGGTCACATAGGGTCATATACTAGGTCACTAGGTCAAATTGAAGAAAGACATTTTGGACACTCCGGAGGCCACATTTTCAGCTCAGTGGACCTGACAGTTGGTCAGAATGTTGGTCTTAATAATATCTGAGTTTTAAATTGGGTCATGACCCTGGAGCGAAATTTGGCCTATTGACTCGGGTGAGTGATCCAGGGCCATCATGGCCCTCTTGTTTTTTTTATTACATACTTGCCATGTACTTAAAATGGAGGTAGAATCTTGAAGCATAGTGTTTCTGAAAAAAAAAAAATCCAATTTCCTGTGTTACTGTAGTATTATACCAATGTCTCCTGTCATACTGTAAATGGATTGTTCAAAACCCAATTCAGATTGGTTGCATTATTTCACGGCATTGTCAGCTCAACTGTCAAAAGGCTAGAAGAGAGTATGTCATGGTGTGATTTCATTCTAGTGTTTCTGTTATTCTAGTTCAGATTTTCAAAATTTGTGCGGTTATTTTGATCATGAAGGGTTAAGGCCGATCAAAAGTAGAGATTCAATGGATGGTCTTTTCGAAAGCAAAACCACTAAAATGCGATAAATATTGTGGTATCATCTGATATTATATTTGTGTCATGAGATGTCAGCAGCTCCACATATTGATTGACTCATGGCCAATAGAGGGTTTCAGGCCTTTCCTTGGCCTTCCAATTTTTAACATGTTGCCAAAGAGTATCTAGGTTTGTCAACCCTGAAAAAAAGAAGAGTTATGAAAGCAATGTTAGAAAAGGAGAAAATGCTAGTATCCAGCTTTTTCTCCTTTTCCTTTGTTTTCTTCCCTTCAGAAGACTAATTACCACTTTGATTCATGGTTACTTTGTCCTCTGCAAATACTTGAAATGTTTGATTTGATTTTTCACCCATTGCCCTATATGAAGTATTTGGACAGCTCAAATATTTATGGTTTGCAGAACAAGAAGAAAAAAGGGAGTTTTTGCCTTTCTCTTCTTGTTTTCAAATGACTCCATTTGGAGGCATCAGGTAGAAAATGTTTCTCTTAACCCTTTACCATACAATCCCATGTTTTAATGACCCTGAGAAAGAAGTCTTTGAAAACATTGAGTGAAATGGGGAAAATGCTGGTAAACTTCATTTTCTCCTTTTCCCCCAGTGTTTTCTACCATATTAAAGACAAATTCCTTCATTGAACTAAATCCAAATTATTACCTGCATACTTTTTCAAATATTCACAAGTCTAAAATTTTGTCATGTGGTAAAGAGTTGATGTTTATACAGGATATACTCTTACTAGGCTAGTTTCTTAAGCTTTCAAGACAGAAAAGCAGTACTACTTAAGTTTCTTGTATAGAGCTGTCGAAAATAAGTGTCATCAGAGAAAGATTTTTTGGACGTTATGCCTTGTATAAAGACCCTTTCAATGTGGTTTTACTTAGGAAATTGCTCTGTGTTTACCACTTTGTGTTATTTGTACTTATTTGCTATTTGATTTCATCAATCACACATTCAAAATATGATCAGATAATCAACAGAAATCCGTTGAAATTTGAATCTCCTGTACTGTGTTGTTAAACCTTGTAACCATCTGGTGTCGCATGTCTACATAGAAGGCCTATTGAAAACATTATGGAAAAGGAAAGTGCTTGTATGATGCAAGTTCATTTTTTCCAACATTTTTTTTTTCTGTACCATATCAAAATTCTTAGTTGAACTATTTCAAATTTGTGGTCTGCTGCAAATTCCAATTTGGACGAGTTCAAAATTGATTACAGAATAAATGCTGGTGTGATGCATCAGTTGAACCCGTTACCACATATGCGATTTTTAGACACATGTATACATGTATCACAAACAAGCTTAAGTGACACAAAAGAGAGACACTGAAAGGAAAGGATAATGTATAGGTTCAGTGATAGTGAAAATGAAGAGATGGCTTCTTTTCCAGTTTACCTGCTGATTGTGTAAGGTCTTAACAAATCAGTTGCACTTGTTTATTCATTACTATTTCCACATCATTTGTTTCAGTGACTTGGTTTAGTATTGAATGCCTCAAGTTTAGCTAGAATACACACACACACATAAATGAATGCGAGTGTAGTTTAACATGACACAAACTATTTGATAATTGACTATTAAAGATCTACCTATATAGGTACAAACTGCATTTATTTAAAGCCATGTAACTTTCCAGGGGATAAACCGAATCCCATCATTATATAGACTGTTTTCAGGCCTGCATGTAACATCTGTGGAAGGGAAAATGGCAGTATAAACGCATGCAAACAACTGTGGGAAACAAGCAAGTGCTTTGAACAAGCAGTTATTCCCTTTTCCCACAATGATTTCAACAGAATAAGACAGCCTACAAATGATTCAGCTGCAAAGAGAATTTTGGGTCGTATAACATTTAGTTTATAGTGTATATCCAAGATCAGGCTGAAAAATTAATGAAAGACTGAACCTAAGCTATGCTGACCACAAAAGACACCTAGATTGCCTGTGGTGGTCAAAGGATTAATGCTTTACCAAACTATCCCTAGATTTCATGACTCTGAAGAAAAAAAAAAAAACTTGAAAACAGTATTGGAAAAGGAGTAAATGCTGGTAACCAGCTTTGTCTCCTTCTTGCACAGTGTTTTCTACTTATTCAGGAGAAATGTGATTGTTTGAACCACATTTGTTGTTTGCTGATGTTGCAAAATGAAGTAAGTTACAAATTTTGTCATCTGGTAAAGAGTTAAGTTGATACTGATGTGTGATCTATCATTGTTTAGGGGTAAAGATTTCTTTTGTTCCTTCTTCAATATTTTGACAAGCATGTTTGTTGATACGCTATTCATTGACTAACTTAATTTTAACTATTATTATTAAAACCTTTTCCACAATTAAATTTCTGATGTTGTTGATTGCTACTTCTTTACATAAAGCTCATGAACCTAGTGGCAAGTTCGATACCTGGGAGTGGGTGTCAACTTTGAGATTATTAATTGGCCGACGCATTTGGCGCATTTACTGGGGTAGTTCCCAGGAAGCAGAATTGAGAGCATCCTCGCTGACCCAGTTCCGATGTATTCCATAAACTACGTTTAAAGCCCCTGGGTTATCTCGTTCTCATGAATTATTCATGGGGCATTATTCATGGGGCATTTTGATTGGTAATCTCAGTTTTTCAGTGAGAAAATGTAATCTATTCTTATCAACCATATGCCATCATTTCTATTTTTACCTCGTCTATAACCAATCAAATCGCTTGTTTTTTCAGGTCTTTGAGTTTATTTTAGTCGTTGGTGTTTTACAGGTCGGTGTAGACGACATTGAATTTGCACCTGGCATTTTTTGCAATTCGATATAAATAACCTGCACATCATGGTAACATATTTGTTGTTTTAAGAGGATTTCAGTTTTCAAATTCACGATTTTGTTCTGTTTATTCGTGCATATACAGCAGACCTTACCCCTGCTACATACCCCCAAGGACTGCAACAGCATGCTGTATTTCTGAATATTTGCCTTTGAAACAAGGATATATAATGTCTGCCCTGGACAGAAGGAAGGCCCACCGGCGGCCGCCATATTCGTTGATAATGATGTGGGTTTTACCCAGTTTATTCATAGTAACAGAAGAAATGTGATAATACTCCACTACAAGAGAGTATCGTTATGTTATCGACAATTCGATTGGCTGTTGGGTGTAATTCGCAATATTATGAATATTCATTGAAATGAAGGTTTCTCAATTGAATGTCCCAGGGGTGATGAATGATAATACTTCACATCTGGGTTAACGAAGGTGAATCGAGAGAGATTAGTGTAAATTGTAAAAACTTGTTTCTCAAAATCACGTAAAATAAATATGTTTAATGGTAAATTAATTACTGCTTCATGTACTTAAAGGCATTTTTTCTAGTGAAATTCATGTTTTCCAGTGGCTCAGTGGTAAAGTGATGGACTCATGACCTGGAGGACCAGGGTTTGAGCCTCACTTGATCCACTGGGTTTTTCTTGGGAGTGTCCTTGGGCAATACACTTCAGAGGCCTACCCTAGTAATGTTGAAACCCAGGAAAAACATGAATATGTGAGCTGTTGCCATGATAAGACCGAAATAATGTTGAAAGTGGCTTAAAACACCATTCAATCAATCAGTCATGTTTTCCACAGTGTTTATTTAGTAGTTAATTGTACATACACACATTTTCCCCCATTTCTTGGTCTGCCAAAGGTGGGTGGCTCAGTGACCCATGGGGCGGTGATCCAAAGATTGATTATTCTAATCTTTGCCAAAATTCTTTCCAAGAACTGGTAAAGTCTTTTTGACATGACTCACTGCACAGACTTAGTTGATGTGGAAAAGCAACCAGTGAATGTGCAGAAAACTGGCCAACATTTTACCAAACGACAAAATTTTTGACAGGACCAAATTGAAAGCATTTGCAGAAGACAAAAGTTGCTAAATTGATGATTTTTCTCTTTGATTGGGTTGAAAACATTATGGGAAAAGGAGAAAATGCTGGTTACCAGCATTTTCTCCTTTTCCCACAATATTTCAAAAGCTTTCTTCTTCAGGGTCATTAGTCCAGATTGTGTGGTAAAAGGTTGAAGAAATGGTATGGCATGGATAGGTTGCTCTTGTTGCCACAAAATAAATGAAATATTGTTCAAGAGAGTATCAAACACCAATCAAACAGAACAAACAATTCCTGGGCAGTCCATTACCTCTTTACGAAACAAGCGACCCTGAGGAAGAAGTTGTTGAAAACATGGTAAAATAACTAAATACAGTAATATTATAATATTCAGCATTCTCTCTTTTTTTCTAGGTTTTCTATCCTTTAATTAAAAATCTCATCAATTGAGCCAATTAACTCTTTACCACACAATCCCGAGTTTCAATGACCTTGAAAAAGAAAGTGTTTGAAAACAATGTGGGAAAAGGAGAAAATGCTGGTAACCAGCATTTTCTCCTTCTCCCACAATGTTTTCTACCGTATCAAAGACAGAAATCACCATTTGAGCTACATTGGACTTGTCATCTGCAAATGCTTTCGATTTGGTCTAATCCAAAATTTTGTTGTTTAGTAGAGTTAAACAAAAAGGAATTTTTCATGTGGCTTATTAAATAATTGGATTGTTTGATTAACCTCAACTCTTTACCAAGAAACAAAATTTTGGACTGGACCAAATTGAAAGCATTTGCAGAAGACAACTGCCGCTCAAATGATGAGTTGCATCTTCGATTGGGTTGAAAACATTTAGGGAAAATGAGAAAATGCTGGAAAACAGCATTTTATCCTTTTCTCTTAATGTTTTGAAAGCTCTCTTTTTCAGGGTCGTTAAAACTTGTGATTGTGTGGTAAAGGATTAAACCACATTACAAAATTTTAGACTTGTCCTAATTGACAGCATTTGTTGAGGACAAAGTGACTCAAATGTTGGCATATTGTTTTTAAAGGGAAGGAAACATTGTTGAAAAAGGAGAAATGTTTGTTACCAGCACTGTCTCCTCCCAACATTTTCAAAAGTCTTTTTTCAGGGTTGTTAAAATGTTGTTTTCAAAAAGGAGCAAGTCGAAATGAGTAACAATCACATCAAGAGGGCCATGATGGCCCTGTACAGTTCCAAAGCCTAATAATTTGCCTATGCCATTCACATAATTGACACTGACCATCATCAAACTCTTAGAATTCTCTATTGCAATGGCCCTGATAAAAGTGCCTGGTTGACATGCGACCAAGATGATTTTCATGAATACAGCAGTTCTTATTGGGTTATCATTCATACTAAATATCAATGATGGACAATGTGTTTCTAAGAAAAAGGCAAGGATGGCCCTAAACCACCCACAGGAGAACAATTGGTGAGACCCCACCTGCTCCAATGGGACCAATTTTTGAACCACTAACAACATGTTTAACAATCTTGGTAGAGGTCCCTGTTAACATGCTACATACCAAACATAATTCTAGGCAAAATAGTTTGGAACACAGGTTTTCAATGTTTACACCATGAAAGCCTATATCAATGTTGTGATCCGTAACCCACGACCTTCTTTTCACCCAAGGGCTGTAATAAACATTTTACTTTACATTGATTGAGAAACAAGTTATTGCAACCTAAACTAATCTCAATTCTGCAGTCTGGAAACTACACCAGTACTTGTGCCAAATGCATGGGCCAATGAACAGTCCCAAAGTTGACCTGCTCCCTGGTATTGAACTCCGGATTCTATTGTCACAAGGCAGATGCTCTACCTCACAACCATGGACACCACTTCATTTAGTTGAATCTTGTTAAATGCCAAATAATACAAGTCCTAAGCTAAATGGTTATAAACAAGACAGAAGATACTTAAAGTTTCCACAGTGTAAAGCCCTTCTAAAATGTGTGACCCAGCAGGTTGGGGCCAATTGGACCCCAGGGTATAATTTTGAACAAATTTGGTAGTGAGCCATTAGATGAAGCAACATGCCAAATTTGGTAGCGGTAGGATTTATAGTTAGGAACAAGATTTTTTAAGTACTAACTATAATTAAGGCATGTTAACTATGAGGACTCTTGAGTCAGTTCTGACCCCAGGGCTATGTTTTTAATAATCATGGTAGATGGATAATAGATGATAAGACATACGGCATATTAGAGCTCTGGCTGTCAAGGTAAGGAACAATAAGATTTTCAAAGTTTTCTCTACCAGCCCATATTAAACTTGTGAGCCCCGGGGCAGGGCCAATTTTGATCCATTATAATTTGAATGATCTTGATAGAGGTCCATTAGATGAAGCTACATGCTAAATTTGGTAACCTTTAGCCTTCTTGTCAGGAATAAGATTTTATAGTTTACATAATTGTACCAGTATGCCCCTGTAAACTTGGTGACCTCTGGAGTTTGGCAAATTTCGACCCCAGGGATAAAATTTTAAGAATTTTGGTAGAGGCCCGCAAGTTGACGCTACATGCCAAATTTGGTCACCCAAGGCCCTATGGGTTTAGGCAAGAAGATTTTTCAGTTTTGTTTACATGGCAACCAGTTTTTACCAGGATGTAATTCTTTGAAAAAATTCTAAAGAGGACCATTGCAGGATTATTTCTGTGAAGTTTGGTTGAAATTGGATGGTTTGAAAAATAAGGTAACACAGATGGAGGGCCGTGACATAAGCTCGCTTGCTTTAGGCCAGTGGAGTTAAAAATGAAATGGCTAATTTATATTGCAACAGATGGCAGCATTCAAAAACAGTTGTGGTAGCTCTATGAAAAGCCTATATAGAACGAAACTAAAGTTAGGGTTCATCATTACTTTTTATTGCTTCTTCTATGGACATAGTTAAAAACTTCTCCAAAACTTCTCCAAAATTTAAGCATTTGCAGACCACAAATTGAATGTTGCATAAATGATGAGAACTGAATTGTCAAATAAAAATAGTTAAGGATACAATGCTGTTATCACTTTCTGCTGTTTTACAATGTTTTCAAAAAGCTTTTTTCTGAGGGTCATTAAAACATTGTGTGGTAAAGAATTAAAGAAAAGGACCAATCATGTGCCTGGACAAAATGACATGGTCTTGGAATAATTGTAATTTTATTATGCATGTGCAGTAAAATAATCCAAACCTAACATATATCCAGGATAACAAAAACAATTATTAACCATCTATTGAAGCTTTTGTATGTGCCATGTATTTGTTATGCCAACTAGTTTTCATACTAATACCTGAATTGAGAATTCCTCTAACAAAGGCTTTGTCCTTTGGCAAGGTATATTAAGCCCCGTTCAAGTGCTGGAGAAACCCTGGAAACAAGTGAGCTGTGGCTGTGATCTGTCTGAAGTAACATTAAAGTGGTGCAAACTATACAATCAATCAATCTCCCCCCGAATACTGTACAGCTGTAGTTCAAATTGCTATAAAAACAATTTTATTATATAATAAATAAATATGACGCTTATAAACATTGATATAGAATACAGAATCTGGTTCTTTATGGTGTGAAAGCAATTGTAAAACTGCTGCTCCACTTTTAACCAGACATGTTCTGTGTGGTAAACACTTTTGAACCAATGTATTCTAGGTTGGGCATGATTATGGTATAAAAAAAATGTTGCCAACAGGTTTCATAATCACCGAAAGAATTCCTAAAAAAATAAACCAACTTCACAATTATTTCCTATCCACCGTATAATAAAACTCCCGCATTGTATCCCCTTGCACACCAAACAAAAATGGTTTTATGGCAATTAACTGTTCATCTTTCTGGAACTAAAGGCCAAATCAATTACAGTGTTAGATATTAGACTTCACTGTATCTACAGAAAAAGGTGAGGTGAAGAAAAGCAACAGTTCCTCCATAAAATACCGCAGAAGGAAAGGTTGGGGAAAAAGCACTAGTCAAAGCAATCAGTTGCACATTGCTATTGGCCCAGCCTAATATATGTATATGCATGGTTGTTAACCCTTTACCACATGACAAAATTTTAGACTGGACCAATTTCAAAGCATTTGCAGACGACAAATTCAACTTTGGTACAAATGCGCTTAAGCTCTATGATACAGCAGAAAAAATTGTGGGAAAAGGAGAAAATGCTGGTTACCAGCATTTTCTCCTTTTCCTACAATGTTTTCAAAAGCCTTCTTTCCCCGGGTTGTAAAAACCTGGGATTCGTCGGTAAAGGGTTAAGCAGTCGGTCCACTCTGTTATGTAAATGTCTCTGCTCAAATGATGGCATTTCTCTCTGGATGGTTAAAAAGCATTGTGGAAAAAGGTGAATATGCTGGCTCACAACTTTTTCTTCTTTTCCCATATTGTTTTTAAAAGATTTCTTCCTCAGGACTGGATTGTTTCCCTAAAGGTTAAGCTATGCTCTTTTCGCAAACTTCAAAGAAAAAAAAAAAAATGTTTTGAGATAGGGGCCTGACATGTCATTCTCTTGCCAACCTGGAATCTTTTGGGGGAGGAAATGAGTTCATTAACCTTTATCCTGCAAACTAAAAGAAATGAAACTTTAAACCAATAGTTTAAACCTAAATTTTCACATTTCAAAGGCATTTTCGGAGGAATGATATCTCTTCATCAGACACTGTTGATCAAAGATCAGACTGCACGTTCTGTGCTGTCTGATCTTGATCTACCCTGTCTGCAACAGGTCAGTGAGTTGTGCTTAGCGTTCTAAGGGTTAAGCTGTTATATGTAGCCATTTCAAATACATATTTTCTCAAAGAAACCGCTTTAACTGGAATCAATATAAAACGGATGAGAAAAGTATTAACTATCAATTTTAGACTTATCTGTATCTGAAGTTTGTATGATTCACCCCATTACTACACAATCCTGACTTTTAACAACACTGAGGCCTTTTGAAAAAATTGTGGGAAAAGGAGAAAATGCTGGTAACCACAATGTTTTCTACTCTTCCCAAAACCAATTTTAAAGAGACATATTTTTTTTTGTCTGCAAATGCTTTCAATTTCAACCACTCCAAAATTTTGTCAAGAGTTAACTCTTCACCAAAAGACAACATTTGGACTTGTCTAATTCCGAAGTATTTGCAGATGACGAATGTGGCTCAAACTGATAGTGTGGCAAAGGGTCACTTGAATATGGTGAGGTCTAAACTAAGGGTTGATAGAGAAGCAGATAAAAAAAAATTCATTACAGTCAAACCTCAAACTCTACAACTTAAAACCTCCTTAAAAATGAATGAACAATCTTATGCTTCTTATTAATGAAAAACAATTTATTTCATGCTTTTCTGTAGTTTATCAAGAAATAATGGTGAATATGGTTTGATATTTTATTGTTACGGCCAGTGAAAAATACCAATTTCATATTTTCTAACTCTTCATTTGAAGGCAGAACCAGTTGTTCCCGCGTACTAGTTACCCGGGTAATTAGCATGTGCCATTCAACCAGGGGGAAATATGACCTAATTTACCCTATATTTCTTGCTATAGAAATGTGCTGTTATTTGAAGGGGGGGGGGTTATGCCTCAGGGAAATACCGAAAACTTTGCTGAATTTTGATGAAAGTCCCAACAAAAAAGGGGTTAGAAGCATGAAATAAACAGAATATTTGTTTTTTTTCAGTGAAAGATTGAAATTCATTTCATCAAGTGAACATCATCAGTAATATTTTCACTCGTGGCTGCGCGACTTGTGAAGTATTACCGGTGATGTTCACTCGATGAAATAAATTTCAATCTTTCACCGAAAAAATATCAAATATCCTCTATGTCAGTGATAAGGAACAACCCCCGGTTTGCATTTGACAAGTCTCAGAAGGCTAGTGTTTTTGTGGATATCGATCAAACTGCATAAAACAAACTTCACTAGCCAAGGTTGACAATCACTACATTGCTTGGCTGATCAAGCTGAAATCTGTAATCCCTGCAATACACCACACTGGATTTTTATGGTTATCACATCATTACATCATCAAAAAACTTACCAAATGTCGTGTAACATCAGGTGTTTTGACAGTCCATCATCAGGTGTTGGAATGTCTTCTAAAACTTAGTTTAACTCATTTGTTAGAATGAATGTTGAAAATATTGGTCATCCATTTTTTGGGCAATGATTTCCAGCATATCTGCCAATGCTCTCCATGTTTTCCTGATGATGGATAGCAAATGTGATGTGCTGTTTGACTGATGCTTTCAGAACAGGCTGCAACCAATCATTAGGCGTATTGCAGGGATTACAAACAGCCAATAGTGATGCCATCCTTGGCTAGCAAAAATGCCTCAAAACGTAGTTTGGTGCGAGTCTGGCCATTGGCCCTAAAGTGCTCACCTGAGTAAAGTCATCTACAGTTGATAAAGCTGAAGAGAGTCTGGTTTTAATGATGTAAAACACACAAGTGTAAGTGATCTACTTTTTGAATCAATGTGACCCAATTTCAAACTTGTCCAAGATATATTTAAGACAAACATTCTGACCAAGTTTCATAAGTATCAGACTGAAATGTGGCCTCTACAGAGCACACAGGGTTTTTCCACAATTTGGTCCAGTGACCTACATTGTGACCAGATGTGCCCCACTTTGAAACTTGTCCAAGATATCACAAAGACAAACTTTCTGACCAAGTTTCATGAGAATCAGGCTGAAATTGTGGCCTATACTGTGCACACAAGGATTTTTTAAGATTTAGCCCTGTGACCTACTCCTTGACCCCACATGACCAAATTTAGAACCTGTCAGAGATATCATCAAGACAGACAATCTGACAAAGTTTCATGAGTTTTAGGTTGAATATGTGGCCTCTAGAGTGCACACAAGGTTTATGAAGATTTGGTCCAGTGACCTACTTTTTACCTGACATGACCCCATTTGAACTTGTCCGAGTTTTTATCAAGACAAACATTCTTACCAATCTTCATGAGTATCAGGCTGAAAATGTGGCATCTAGAGTGCACACAAGGTTTTCTTTAGATTTAGCCCAGTGATCTACTTTCTGACCCGTCATGACCCATTTCGAACTTGTCCGAGATATCATCAAAACAAAGATTACAACCAACTTTCATGCTGAATATGTGGCCTCTAGAGTGCACACAAGGTTTTCTTTAGATTTAGCCCAGTGATCTACTTTCTGACCCGTCATGACCCATTTCGAACTTGTCCGAGATATCATCAAAACAAAGATTACAACCAACTTTCATGCTGAATATGTGGCCTCTAGAGTGCACACAAGGTTTTTCTTAGACTTGGACCAGTGACCTACATTTTGATCCAAAATGACCTAATTATGAACATGTCCAAGATATCACCAAGACAAACATTCTGACTAAGTTTCAAGAGAATTAGGCTGAAAATGTGGCCTCAAGAGTGCACACAAGGTTTTTTGAAGATTTAGCCCAGTGACCTACTTTTTGACTTGACATGTCCAAATTTCCAACATGTCCAAGATATCATCAAGACAGGCATTCTGACCAAGTTTCAAGAGTATCAGGCTAAAAATGTGGCCTCTAGAGTGCACACAAGGTTTTTCTTATATTTAGCCAAGTGACCTTCTTTTTGACCCTCCATGACCCAATTTCAGACTTGTCCAAGATATCAAGACAAACATTCTGACCTTGTTTTTAGAGTTTCAGACTGAAAATGTGGCCTCTAGATTAAGATTTAGCCTAGTGATCTACTTTTTGCCCCGACATAACCCAATTTCGAACTTGTCCAAGATTTTATCAAGACAAACATTCTGACCAAGTTTCATGAGTATCTGTCTGAAAATGTGGTCTCTAGAGTGCACACTAGATAAATGTTGATGACCGCGCGACGGACAATGGATGCGGGACACAGCACCACCACAATAGCTCACCTTGAGCACTTTGTGCCAAGGTGAGCCAAAAAACAACCTTAAAATTGCACTTACAAAGACATGATAATCATGAAAGAAAATGTCCATTTCAATTTTTTTTTTTTCAATTCTAAAGGTTAACCCTTTACCAGACATCAAATGGCTTGACTGTCCAATTTTAACAGCATTTCTAGATGCTAAATGAGGCAAAAATAATGGAATTAGTCTTTGAAAGTTGAAAGAGTAGAAAACATTGAGCAAAAGGGAGGAAATGCTGGCTATCAGCATTTTCTCCTTTTCCCACAAAGTTTTCAGGGTGATTGAAATACAGGGTTGCTTGGTGAAGGCTTAAGCCTTAACAATCCAATCCTGAATTTTCACTATCCTGAGGAAGATGACTTTTGAAAACATCATGTGAAAAGGAGAAAATGCTGATAACCAGCATTTTCTCCTTTTACCCACAATGTTTTCTACCCTCTCTAAGACAAATCTTATTATTTGAGCCGCATTAAATTTGTCATCTGCAACTCTTTTGAATTTAGGCAAATCTAAAATTTTATTGTCTGGTAGAGTTATTAAAAAAAAAAAATTAATGTAAATTAAGTTTAAAAAAAAATACCTGTGTGGTTGTTTCACAGACACAGGAGAAAACAACATCATGTGTAACCCTTTACAACACAGCAAAATTTTAGACTCGTCCATAATTCCATACGGAAAAAATTTACAGACAACAATTCAAATGTTCTTTATATGATAGTATTTGTCCATGAATAGGTAAAAAATATTGACGGAAAAGGAGAAAATGCTGGTTAGCCTTCTTCAAGATAATTAAAACTTTGATTGTGAGGTAAAGGGTTAATATCATCCATGTATAACAACCTCATGTTTGTTATCTGGTCTGATATGCTGTTTACTTATAATAATGGACATGCAGTAGAAGTTACAAAGTGCTGCCTTCATTGTACGGTGAAATGGCACCATCTCTTTTGTTTCTGGATTAAACATTACAGTCTTGTATTGGTTACTTTGGCTACCAACAATCAGTATTTGACCTTGAAAGGTCACAATTCCAAAATGATCAAAATTGGGCATGCTTCCTACAACTATTGCCTCTGAGCCCTCTTTGTACTGAATGATGTCACCATGACGATAGAAAATATAAATGACATTATTTAGAACAGTTACTCTACTTGCTGTAGAAGCTATTGGTGGAATATGACCCAGAAGCATACATGTTCCTTTCTTTGTATCAAAACATTGAATCTGTCTAGATAGTGATCCTCCATGCATCTTTCCACCAAAAATGTAGATCCTGTGACCAATCACTGCCACAGGCATGAAAGACACAGGCAACTGGAGGCCACCAACTAACTCACATCTATTCAGCTTGATGTTGTAGCACTCTATACTAGATAAAGTCTGAGAAACTTTTGTATTCCCCCCAATGATATAAATGCATTCTCCAACTGAAACCATTGCATGACCCCATCGACCTTCTAACATAGGACTACAGTGCTGCCATCTATTCTCGCAGGACAGAAATTTTAGGAACAAAGATTCCCCATGGTAGCCTCCAGAGACAAACACATCTTCTTTATGTTTACATACAGCAAAACAAGCTCCTGGTTCAGAAGGGAGAGCTGCTAAAGAATATTCAGCATCTCTTCTGTAACTGAAACACTTGATCTCTGTTGTCTGTGGGTTTGGGTGACGACTCCGAGTTCCTATTACACACATCATCTCTTCATGTCTGTGATGAAACTGACGAGACTTTTCAGCTTCATGTTTTAGATCATGTTCATGCAGATCAGATTCCGGAGACGTCAGAAATATGTGCATACTTCTGAGGATGTTTTGTGCCTCAACAGACTTTTGCACGAGCTCAGTGCCATTTAGTTTTTCAATATACTCAACTCTTGTCAGAGGAAAACGGATATATCTGAACAATCGGCCAAGTTCCTGCAGTCTATCAGTTTCATCCGCCCTGATCCACCTCAAAACAGCCTCACAGACAGCCTCCTCTGAATTTGTGTTCAGATCATTAGAGTTGATGATGGTAATTAAACTGTCTACCGGGATCTGACAGAATTCTTCTTGAATGGCTAGGGTGGTGAAATATTCCAATATATATGCCCAGCTTTTTTTCTCCAAGACAGCACATCCATATCTACTTGCTAGGTGCCATATTTCTAGACAATTTTCAGGACCTAATGTAAAACGAAGAAAGTAAAAAGTATTAATCCATATTTCATGTTTTTCTTCTGCACACTGTTGCCCAAGATCAAAAACTTGCAAGTCACACCACAAAGTTGTGAGTTACGTCTCTTATAAAATCCTTAAAAAAGAAAAGACGCTACTCCTTGGATCACTGAATAAATCTTACCACAGGGGCTAGTATCATGCTTTTTTGAAAGGAAAAATATACTGTCCTATAATATAGAATACTTTTCCTCACAAAAAGGATGAAACTTCCCCCTATGAACACTTTCAGCCTAGGGAAAAGACTGTTCAAATACTAGTAAATGCCGTTTCAAGGTTGTTTTGTTCTGAGTGTCTCATCAAAGCTGACAGTGTAGATAAAACATCAGACTGCATGTTCTGTGCAGTCTGATCTTAATCTACACTGGCCATAAAGGCAATTAAAATTGTTGAATTTAAGGGTATTTCAAAACATACCAGCTATGTGGTCTTTATTCATTGACAATTCTAAATACTGCTCCAATTTTAAATTGCAAGACTAGCCACCTAATTGGTGGATCACAAGGGTAAAAATGTTGAAACCCCCCCCCCCCCCCCCCCCAAGTTCTAATGACCCTGAGGAAGACGTTTTTTGAAAACACAACTACAGAACTCCTTATGAAAAGGGGAAACTGCAGCTAACATTTTCTCTTTTTCCCATAATGTTTTCTACCTCTTTACATGACAAAAATCCCAACATTTGAGATTCATTTCAAGGCTTTCAACACTGATAAGTCTAGAATTTCTTTTGTTGACCCTTTACCAAACAATCTAGTATGTTAATGACCCTACAGAAGAAGGCCTTTGAAAACATTTGGAGAAAAGGAGCATTTTCTCCTTTACCCACAATAATCTCTACCCTTCCAAAGACAGAAATAATTTTACGGGGAACAATGAATTTGCCATCCGGGAATACTTACAGTTTGGTTGAGTTTAAAATTTTGTCATTTGGTAAAGAGTTAAAGAGTTTATCAGTTAACTCACCCAGTTCTTTCTCTAGATATACTTCACACTGTTCCTGCAAACATTTCACTTGAAACATAACAGCAACCTCAAGGAGATCAGAAACATGTTCCTTCATATTTGTCACTTTCCCTGTATATAAATAAGTCAGAAGAACTTCAAACACATTGGAATCAACTTCCTGTATGTATATAATTCCCTCACTACTTTCACGCATACCGGACTGAAACATTGCATTGAAATATGCGGAAAGCGAAGACAGAACAATTTTGTGGCATGTGAAGATCCTTTTTCCAATGCTGATTTTAATGTCCGTAAACAGTCCATCTTGCCAAATATTTGCAATGCCATTCGTCAGTGTGTTCAGGTACTGAACAGTTGGAGTTGCTTTATCCCCTGCCATATCTTGTCCCTAGAAAAAAATAAATACAAGTTGTCATCATGTCTGTTCCCGTAATCTTTCCAGTCAGCAGCTTTTTGAAAACATTGTGGGAATAGGGGCTATTGCTTGCTATAAGCAACGGCTGTTTTTCCATATCATTAACTCTTTACAAAATGGCAAAATTTTGGGCACATCCAAATTGAAAGCATTTGCCGACAAGAAATCAAATGTGGCTCTAATGATGAAATCTGTGGTTTAATACCAGCATTTTCTTCTTTTTCCACAATGTTTTCAGAAGCCC
Organism: Tridacna gigas; assembly: GCA_945859785.2. Classification (NCBI taxonomy): domain Eukaryota; kingdom Metazoa; phylum Mollusca; class Bivalvia; order Cardiida; family Cardiidae; genus Tridacna; species Tridacna gigas. Next base: position 39,177,927 of record OX244030.2, on the reverse strand, counting down.
TTTTTATCAGGATTGTTAAATTTTTTGTCTTTGTGTAAACTTGTAAGTAAAAACAATGTGTTTAAATCTAGCCTGTTTTCTAAATAGGCCAATGAAGTTGTAGCGTTGAATGTGAAGTTCAATCCCTAATGTGCCTGCCCTGTAAAACAGGTAATTTTTCAAACATGGTTTCAACAATACTTTCCAAGATGACCTGTTTGAAGATATAGGCACTGCTCTGGCAATGTACCACCAGAATAAGATTTGGAGAGTTCAGATCAAAGTGTAACAGTGTATTAAGAAAGATATGGATATATGCATAGTTGTGTGTGAAACATTTGACCTGTGCTCTGACAAAATGGGGCTAAATCTCCATAACGCAATATATCAGGTAAGGCATCACCTAATAATGGACCCATAAAACCCATTTTGACAAACAAATGACTAATGCATGAGGTAGAATAGTATCTTTTGATTTGCAAAATGTTTAAAGATAGCAAAAGATAGCAAAAAGTTTCGGCCCATGGCAGCCTGAGCTGACTGTGCAGGCTGACATGGGTTGATACTTTTCGCAACTGTATTAAGCCCTTTTCACTGAGCATGGCTCATTTCTTTTCTATTTCAAATATCCTGGGTGCCTGAGCCTGCTTTCTTTGTTCAAGGCTATAGCTAATAGATATGCCATGTCAATCAAATCCCTTTGCTATGTGCAAGCAGGGATTGTATATAGATCTACAGACTGTGTATATAGGATCCCTGGTACAAGATAGATATTTAAGCTGCAGTGTTCTGGGTAGCTCTGTCATAGAGTATTCCCACTGTACATGAGGTGTCTCTGATTCAAGTCCACTGACTTTATCTTTTTCAGGGGAACAGGATTTTTCGTCCCTGAACTTGTTCGTCCGGGCTCATTCATCCCAACTAAACTCAAAATAGTATAAACAGATGTTTATAATTTAATTATATCTGCCAATCAAATGTTAATGGCAGAAGCATATTGTCTATCGCTTTTGACAGGTTTGTAAAGGTATTTAGGACAATATTGAATTTTCATGATGAATATAATCAAAGTATTGAGGACCGGCCCACCATGATAAATTATCTGGGACCATTCTGCGATTTGTGATGGCAAAGGTGAGATAAATTAGGGATCGTATACACATATTATACGATCCCTGGATAGAAACAATGATGTAAAAGCATTACAAAAGCAAACAAACCCTCATTATGACAACAAAATGTTCTAAAAATCCCATTTAGTTGTAACAAGTTACTTGATTTTTGATCTTTGTGTGATACTAACATTCATTTGGTCAATAATATAGCTCGCTATCATGTGGGACGAACAAGCCCGGGTGAAAAAGCCGTGGGACGAACAAGCCGTTGGACGAACTGGTTTTAGGACGAACAGGTCCGGAACATTCCCACTAGGAATTGCTCGTGATTTAACCAAAAGAAAGACACATCTACATTTCGGCAGGTTTTTACAAATATTTGTATACGTCGGAATTTTAAAATTATGGTAGATCTATGTACACTTATCAAATATTCAGATTGCTTCATCTATTGTTGTGATGTGATAAGATACTGGATCCCTGGCTCGTGACCTTGAATAATACGAAAGTGCGGATAATTCTAAGAATGTCTTAAACTAAAACTGAGTTGTACTAAACTATTCTAAAGAGCTAAAACATTATAAAAAGCCTTAGGAAATGCTTAAATACATGTTGTAAAATTGTGTGAAAGAGATACGAAATTAACTGTAAGATAGCTTTGTTTTGGAAGGTGAAGGTCGTCTAAATTTTTATGCTTCCCGCCAAGCTTAAAAATCAAAGAAAACTATGTCATTAAACTAACAGGTACGCCCTTAAATCTCAAAGCTATCCCAGAATTTTGTATTTGATTGCTAATGATATGTTACTGTTTGCAAAGGCACTGGAAATATTATCATCTGTTATTCTGTCCGTCGACATTTTTAACTATCAACCCAGGGTTTTCCCATGGTAACAATATTGTGACCTCCTTATCATAAACGACCAGTAAGGGTTATTCTGGAATTTGTGGGGTCACAACAAAATGTAATTAGGCTGGGTTATATGCCTGCGAAAATGAAGTAGCGAATTTCGCCAGTATTCTTAATTTCTGTTCTCGGAGGATATTTTCATATCTGTGATATGATCCATTTTCAAAAAGAAACAATATCTTAGGGTACAGGTGTTCGGAGCTGTCATATTTATCTTGTGACAGAGAAATGAGTATCAATAGGGAAAATATTCATGTCACATGATTCACACAATATTTTGCATGAATAAGGATGCTGAATATTTCATCATGCCGGAAAAGATTACCCACGCTTTTTTGTAAAATTTGTGTCCACGTCAGATAAATGGAAGACCGCGGACGTGTTATTGTCAAATGAAGATGTGAAGAAAGCTGTTTGCAAAATTCAACAACTACGAATGAAAAATCCACCTAACAACAGGAATTATGGAATTACGGGGGCTGACAAAAAAAACCCATGACAGACCCACTTACTGGAAAAAATCCTTCCATCATATATCCTTTAAAAGTGTACAGATTTGGGACAAAAAAAACCTCCATACCACCTTAGGTCACAGAACTGAATATGACAACATTGGTGAAATCTGGTACACTTGCTTTTGTGAGCCATGTCACAGGGTGCCCAATTACGTACTGCAGTACATAATTCACGTATAAATTCTACTACGCGCGTACGAATTTTTTGTGCTTACGTGCATGCACGCACTGTCAAAAGTATGCACATACAAAAAGGAAAGTAATTGCGTACACTGCACGTACAAAATACAGTAAAACCTCTCCTCACGACCACCCCGGTAATACGAGCAACCTGCTATTACGAACGATTTTTTTCAGAACGGAATTTTTCTTTCTTCATAATCAATGACCACGACCCCGGAAATATGGGCACCCCGCAATTCCGAAATTACGACCACCATTTTCAGTACCAATGAGTAATTACCAATAGATTTTAACCCCGTGAAACGACCACTAATTTTCACATTTTTTTTACGACCAGCTAATTTTCACGCGTCCATAATCGCGAACTGGAGGCCGTGCTTCGTATACGAATATTCTTGGGTCCGATGGACTAGACAATCCATTAGCGATCTTTTGTTTATCTGTTGACTACCGTAACACAATCGTGTTAAGTGATCAAGGTGTTACCTTACATAATCAAATGACCAATGAATTGGTGATGATTAATTCGGCTTTTATTCGGTAATCAGGCGTTTATCACACATTGCTGACACGGGTGAAAAACATGTTGACATCCGGGTAATTACGATTTGCTTTGTACATCTAGCTTTTGTAATTTGAGATGCTTCGGTTAATATCTAGCGATCGGGATGCAGGGGATTTTCTTCCTTTACTAAGGGGCCGAATTTCGGCCCCATTCCCAATCGCAAAAAGTGTATTTTTTTCCCAATTCCATAAAATAGAATTCCCAATTAGACGCTAGTAAAAGAAAACAGTCTGATGTATCAGCCATGGTTTTCCCTGACACACAAATTTGCAGGCATTGACCACAGTTCAAGCAGGAAATCGACAATCGTCGTAGGTACGAAACTATTCGGGGGCGAATGAACTATAGACTGCGTCCGTATATTTTCAATCGATTCATGCATAGACTCAGTTGTCTGGCTGTAAACCGTTATTGGTTTACACGTCGTAAAAATAGCATGTTAACTTCTTAGCAACCGCCTCGCGTATATGCAGCGAAGCGGAGTTTTGTAAAGCAAAAACAAAGAACCCAGCTCCTATAATAACAAGCTCCTATAATAACAGTCCTGAAACAGGAACATGTTATGAAAAATATCCAACCTAATCTAGACCACGAGTTTTTTTAGCTCCACTGGCCGAAGGCCAGCGAGCTATTGTCATGGCGTTGTGTCCGTCGTCCGTCCGTTCGTCCGTGCGTGCGTCCGTAAACTTTTTCTTTAAAAAACTTCTCCTCAGAAACTATTGACTGGATTTTTACCAAATTTCACAGGAATGTTCCTTTGGTGGTCCTCTTTCAAATTCCTTCAAATAATTGTGTTCCATGAAGAATTCTGGTTGCCATGGTAACCAAAGTAAAAAACCTTTAAAAATCTTCTCCTCCCAAACTGCTATTTGGATAGCATTATTATTTTGCAGGAATGTTCCTTAGATACAGGTTTACAGAATTCCTTTAAAAAAAAATGATCTGTCAAAAAACATGGCTTTTATAGGAGACTCATTTTCCTTTTATGGTATAAAGTAAAATCTTTGAAAAATTTCTTCTCTAAAACTATTCATTGGATTTCATTGTTGTTTTGCAGGTAAGTTCCTATGGTGGTTGTCTGCCAAATTGTTTCTATGGTGGTTGTATACCAAATTCCTTTTAAAAAAAATGATACACCTAAAAACACATTTTTTTATAGACAAGGCTTATATTTCAAAAAAATGTTCTTCTCCAAAACTATTTATTGTGTTAGTTTTATCGACTAACAAAGAAAAAGGAAGAAAATTGGATTGACTTGACCTAGTCAAGGCTGTCCTATTTAAGCCCACACATTTTCCTTGGTATTAAGATCACAATTTACTCCAATGATATGCTATTAGTTAGTACTAGTAATAAAATATCACTGGCCATAAATAGGATAAAAGCTTGAGCACCTTTCACAACTTGAGCTTTTCAATTTTGTCTTATTACTAAGCCTGAGTAACCATGCCAAGATAAAAAAGAAAAAGTATTTTAATAACAAAACCCCCATGTTGTAGGTACTTTATAGTCCTTTTGATATAGAACAAGAGAACCTCTGCACTTTTATTAGTTCTGGTAAAGGTTTGTTGACCTACTAATGAGTAAATGCAGAGTGGACAGAAGGGGTGTAAATCCTGGTGACCTGGTACAAAGTGGGACAGGGCTTTACATTTGTGATAAGGCATTAATGTTATCCAGTCAAACTGATCCCGCAACTTCAGTACACCAGAATTAATCTGTGCCCTGGAGCAGGATATTTGATTTATGTAAATGCATTTGTAGACCATTTTGTGTTGTTTGCCACAGAAGACATTCTAACTGTGACTGTGAAAAGTTGATTATTAGGGATTAGGTGTTCATTGTATGCCAGCATATTTCATTCTATCTGGTGTATTGATGTAAGTTGATCTATATTGCTATAACATTCATTCATTTGCCCCTCCTAGCTGTTCTTTTAGATTACCCCTTTACCACACAATCACAACTTTTAACGACCCTGAGAAAGACATATTTTCTATATTTTGATGTTTCCCCACCCAAAATGGTTTGTGAAAGGACCTGTTGCAGACAACATATCTTCAAATTAGTAAGACATATATAAAAAAGGATAGAAATTATTGTGGGAAACTAAGAAAATGCTGGTTACCATTTTTTTCTTCTTTTCTCACAAGTTTTTTCCATACCTTTTTTCTTCAGTGAGCTAAAATGCAGGATTGAATGGTAATTGTTGAAAACTTCTTTTCGCCATTATAGAAATATCAGGCCTGTGGAGCGATACAGGCGCTCAAGCGCCTCTAGTTTTTCCTCTCAAATTTCGAGCGGTTGTGCTTCCTCTTTGTCTTAGCAAAGTGATCGTCTGTATAATTTGTGAGCAGAGCATGTCGTCGGCCGAAATAGATAATCAAATAAAAACCAAGCTAATTCATTTTGGGACTTTTAAAGTCATCAGTTATGGGTTATAAATTCAAGATGTTAATTAAAGAGCCGGTATCAGTATGGCTGTGGGACTATCGACACACCCGAAGTCATATAACGCAATAATCTAGTGTGAAGTATCCTTTTCACAATTAATTTTTAACAGTTTTTTTTTTTTCAATACTGTACTAGATCTACCTCAGAAAAGGACGATTTATCAGTCTTTCTTTATATGTCAAAACACACAAAAAATTGTTTTCAAAGATTAATCATCATGGAAAAAAACCACGAAAACATATGACAAAACATTGCCTAAAAGACCTCAACCGATCAGAGGCTCTTCAATCTGTCTTGTTTAGCCTTGATAATGACTTCTATTAGCTGACTTGCATTGAAAATAAAACATGAAATAATTCCTCTGTTCATTCACCAGAAAAACAGATATCTTAAGAGAATTAAAAAATCCTACTTAACGGGAGTTGGGGGCGTTGTCTTACAGCTTAGAGACTGGAACTAGTATGAAAGACTACAGAGAAACATCCAAAAAGAAAGAAGTTTGGAGGAAGAAAAAAAAAACAGCACTGATTCAGTAGTTTATTGTAAGGTTAAATATGTTTCAAACTTTTTATGTTTTGTCAATATTATTTTCCCAATTTTGACATTTTGTCGATGATTTTTTTCCCAATTTGGCCAGGGGCCTTTTCCCAAAACGCCTGGATAAAGCCCTGGGATGGGATAATTATTTGGTTTATGTTACACATTAAAGCCATACTTATACCGTAGAGAATATGCAATTTTTGAACTGGTGAACACTTCAACTTTGCGATTGACGATTAGTAGGACTGTTCGAACATTCGACTCGAATCAAAATGGGGAAAAAAAAAAAACGTCGGGCTCTTCAAAAATATTCGAAATTCTTTGTTTAAAAATGAAAATGAGTGCGTGGAGTAGGAGTTCTTGAGACTACACAAGATAAAAAAAAAAGCAGATTAAAACAGGGAATATGACAAGTTCTTATCAGTAACATTTAATTATGTAGTCTTTAAGTTCAGATTCTTGATTAATGTACATATCTCGCTGTAAGAGTTTAAATAGGCAATTATGAATGGGCATTCACTGTCATGTGAATTTATTCATAAAAATTCAAGCACATATTAACTTTACAATAAACATGAAAATTTTCTTGTTGTCATTTAAATGTGTGGGCATAGGCTTCCCCGACTAAAATATGTATACATTACTTGGAACATAATTTAAATCCACGTAAGTCTACACATAGCCTGGGTTTGATTCAAAATCTAGGTGGGTGAAACCCGGAAATCAGACCATCCCGCTAATAAGACCAGTTTTCAAAAGTACCACGGGTGGTCTTAATAGAGGGGTTTTACTGTAGATACCATTTCGTATTGCATGCTAAACAAACAAAACGAAAGTAGTTTTCCTCGTAAGTGGGTACCACGCTTTGTCCTCAACATAGAGCGGGTTACCAAATATTTTCACTCTATATATTTTGCAGCTCCCTCATCTAAATAATTTTCGCTACAACGTTTTTAAGGTGTCAAAATCTACCACTTTTACAGTAAATCTGGTAATTATTTTTCATCGAGAAATTAAAATCATTTAATAATATTATGATGTGCAGTTATCGTTAAAAACAATTTTTTGACATATGAAAGCTGAAAAATTGAGCCACAAATTAAACATGTAATTTTTGTATGTATGGCAACTGCTGCAGAAAAAAATGTCACCACAACAAAAGCTGTTGAAATATTTTACAGGGTGAAGATCTGAGAAAAGTAGGTTTACACAAGTGATTCTACCGTTACACATTTTATTTTATTTTGCCCTAACAAGGCATGGCCTTTATTTGACAGAGTTTGAGCTTACAATGAGCCAAGCGGCCTGCTCCTCTGTGATTTTAAAATAGCCAGATCTACGAACACCGTCTTGGACAACGAGCATTAATCTGTCTTCACTTCCTTTTTAAAGCAGTTCTAATGTACTTTGCAACTTTGAGAAAGGAATAAAGGTGAAAAATCTTCCGTAAAGGCGGTCGATTTCCAAAACTCATGGCCGTGTTGGGCTTTTAAACCCTGACCGCTGTTGCAATTATCTAAGTATGTGCATGCCCTGGAGACATATGATGCATCCATATAATCACTAAATGCATAATTTACAAATTTAATTATGATCCCATTCATTATGGTAAAGGAGCTAGGGTGTTAAAATTCATTAATAAAACTGAAACAGCCCGAAGTTACTCTGTACCCCCAATTTTTTCTCTGTACCCTCAATGCAAAACCTGGAGGGTGCATGTATCCCAAAATTGAAAACTCGGTGGGCATGCTGATGTCAGCCTGCACAGTCTGTGCAGGCTGACCTAGGCGAAAACTGTTTTCTTTTGGTAAATTTTCTGCATGTCAAAGAACCATTGTACCAGTGTACACAGAGATGCATTAAATGCCCTTTTGCTAGAGCATGCCTTATAAAGATATGATTGTGTTGTAGATCTTCCTGAAGAGGACATGTCGATACAGGTGATGGATACCTCGGAAAATGAGGGTAGAGGGAAGGTATGTTTAACTCTTTACCAAATGATGAAATATTTTGGACTTGTCCAAAGTCTAAGCATTTACACATGACAAATACGGCTCAAATACTGGATTGATTTATCTCAGATAGGAAAGCGGACATTGTGGAAAAAGTTAAAAACTGGTTACCAGCATTTCTCCCTTTTCCCATCGATGTTTTGAAAAGGTTTCTTCTTCAGGGTGGTTAGAAACAAGATTTTTTGGCAAAGGGCAAAAGGATTATTAGATGAAATTTAAGTAAAGTCAGATTTTGATGGTTCAAGTACTGAAAGGACAAAGGAATGGTTTTGAATTCTCAGTGTATTTATATAATTCTTAAACATATTTGAAAATTACTAGTAACCTAAAAATTAATGCACATACTTATTGAAAAAATACTTGCGACTTTGTCATTTCATTAGTCTTCTGTAATGATTAAATGGAAACGATGAGTTTTGCTTGCAATCACAATTAATGGTGATATACCTTTTCCAACTTATTTTACAGGATGTTGCCGTTGTTAAACTTTTATTAGCTCACGTGAGCACAAAGTGCTCAGGATGAGCTATTGTGATCACTCACCGTCCGTCCATCGTCCGTTCATTGTCCGTCCGTCCACATTTTTTTGTTTACACTCTAGCATCTACAAATATTAACCAATCAGCACCAAACTTGGTCAAAATGTATATGACCATAAGATCTCGGATGAGTTGGATTATGTGTCTAATCGGACCAGAACGAGTGGAGTTATTTGCCCTTGAATTAGAAAAAATTGCTATATTTGACTTTGTTTACCCTCTAGCATCTACAAATAATAACCAATCAGCACCAAACTTGGTCAAAATGTATATGACCATAAGATCTTGGATGAGTTCGATTATGGGAGTAATCGGACCAGAACGAGTGGAGTTATTTGCCCTTGAATTAGAAAAATTGCTATATTTGACTTTACACTCTAGCATCTACAAATATTAACCAATCAGCACTAAACTTGGTCAAAATACATATGACCATAAGATCTCGGATGAGTTCGATTATGTGTCTAATCGGACCAGAATGACTGGAGTTATTTGCCCATAAATTAAAAAAAATTGCTACATTTGACTTTGTTTACACTCTAGCATTTACAAATTTAAACCAATCAGCACCAAACGTGGTCAAAATATATATGACCGTAAGATCTCGAATGAGTTTGATTGTAGGTCTAATAGGACCAGTTATTGCTGTGTCATGGAAAAAGGGGGCTTGACGTATATTTTCATTGTGGACCAATATCTCTTTAACTACAGGACAAAATGTCATGAAACTTCATCTTTTTATTGTTTATTGCAAGCCACAGACAACAGTTATTTGTTTTTATTTCATGAAATGCCATGTCATGAAAAAAGGGGGCTAAATGTTTAATTTCATCATGGACCAATGACCATCTGTTTGTCCATCTTTCAGGACAGATATCTTCTAAAATCCTCGACAAAAACTAATAGAAATTCATACAGGTGTTCCTAATGATGTCCGCTGATATTTATTGGTATTTTTTTCCTTTTTGATATCAAATACTGTCTCAAAGGAAAAAGGGGCTTCATGTATATTTCTGTTAAGGATCAATATGCATGTATCATCAACTCAAAATCCTGGACAAAAATTTGTGAAACTTCATACATGTGTTCCTTATGATAGTCAGCCAATATCATTAGTTTAGCTTTTTTGATTAAATGTCGTGTCATGGAAAAAGGGGGCTTCACATATATTTTCATTATGGATTAATATCTCTTTAACTACAGGACAAAATGTTACGAAATTTCATCTTTTATGTTGTTTATCACAAGCCACAGACAATGGTTAAGCCTATTTGTTAGCTCACCTGAGCACGAAGTGCTGGGTGAGGTATTGTGATTCGTCGTTGTCCAGCGTCCGTCTTTCCACAATTCCTTTAAACATCTTCTCCTCCTAAACCAATCATGTTGAAACTTGACAGGCATATTCCTTGGGTGAAGTTCTACCAAAGTTGTTAAAAGAATTGAATTAACACTTTAACTCCAGGGGTCACAATTTTGGGCAAAATTGTGTATAGAGCAAACTTTAAAAAATGTTTTTGTCTGAAACTAGAAGGCCTACTGGCCTAGAGCTTTGATATTTGGTACGTGGCATTTCCTTGTGGACTTCTACCAATTTTGTTCAAATGATACCCCTGGGTCAAAACAGGACATGTCTTGTTCTATTTAACCCTTTACCACACAATCCCAAGTTTTAATGCCTGTGAGAAATAAGGCTCTTGAAAATATTGTGGGAAAAAGAGGAAATACTTGTAACCAGCATGTTTTCCTATTTCCACAATGTTTTCCACCCAACCAAAATCAAATTTAAATTTTTGAGTCACATTTATTTTGTTGTCAGCAAATGGTTTGAATTTGGACAAGTCTTAACCCTTTAAGCGCCTTTCACTACTATAGTTGCCTTTGTGTCTAGTGTAGATCAAGATCAGACTGCATGAAATGTGCAGTCCGATCATTGATCTATACTGTCTGCTTTGTTGAAACACTGCTGACAAAAGGCACCCACGCAGTTGTTACCATCTTGTACTCATTCTGGAATGAAAATGGCCTTTGGGTTTAAGGATTAAATTTTGTTTTTCTGTTAATGATTTGAGCCAAGCCTGTTAGCCCATTACCTACACAGCTAGCTATGCAGGGATGTCAAGTTTAAATCTCAGTTGGGCCAAGCACTCAGGTAACCAGGATTTTTTTTAACTTTTTCCACAATGTTCTCTACCCATCCCAAATCTAAGTTCATTTTTTGAGACAAATTTATTTTGTTGTCTGCAAATGCTTTGAATTATAGACCAGTCTAAAATTTTTGTTTGGTAAAGAGATAAAGATAGACCAAGTAATATGCATTTCAAGACTGTGTTGTAGGCAATACTATCTTGCAGAATATAAGGCATATATATCCAAGATCCAACTGCAGTCTGATCTCTTCTACACTGTCTGATAAAACATACTGTCTTGCGTAACCCTAGCCTTGGTTCCCACCTGTTCATTTTTTCCTTTTGTCTATTCAGGACGGACAGATGCAGTTTAATTTTGACATGAAGCCCCCCTTTTCCATGACACAGCAATGAATTCCAAAACCCTGACAATATGCGCTAGGTCACTTGATGTGTGAAAATTTCATCCAAATCTGTTGAGATATGTCCAGTAATTAAAGAGATATTATTGGTGAAAAATGAAATATAACATGAAGACCCCTTTTTCCATGATGCAGCTGTAAATTGCAGAACCTTGACAATATGCGCTAGGTCACATGATGAGAAACATTCTGTGAAAACTTTTGAAAACATTGTGGGAAAAGGAAAAAATGCTGGTAACCAGCATTTTCTCCTTTTTCCCACAAAGTTTTCTACACTATCAAAGAAATATTGTGTCACTTGAGCCAATATGAAATGTTGTCTGCAAATGCTTTCAATTTGGACAGATCTAAAATTTTGCCATGTGGTAAAGGGTTAAAGGCTTTGACAGCATTTTTCTCTCTGGCTGTTAGGATGTATCTTTGAACATTGTGTTCATTGTATTTTGAGTTCATTTCTGTTCATTCATTTAACTCTGTAGTACAGATTTTATCTTGTAAATCTTAAAGTCATTATAATTTTTGTTCTTCAGTTTGTGGTGTTTGTCTTAATTTATAACTAAGTTTTATGACCACGCCCCCCCCCCCCCCCCCCCCCCCCTCCTCCAATAGATTTTGGGCATATACTCCACCATGAATTGAAGTACCATTTGAAAGATCTGTTCAGGTAGGGCCAAGGTCAATGTCACACTTGAAGGTCAAATTTTTGTAAGCTGGACGCATTGAAAGGTTGGTGCAAGACTATTGCAAGTGTAAATACATTGTTTATGTGTTTACAATAGCAATTACCCATGAACATGTTCCTGGACAACCACTGTAGTTGTTGGTGTATTTAACAACATTATAATACTAACTTGTATAGAAAGTCTTGAATCGGCAAACATTCTCAACTAAGTTTGTTCAAATCAGGCAACTTTTTGCCACACACCAAAAGGCTAGGGCTTTGTTATTATTCCTTCAAAACTCTGTTCTGGAGGTATATAGGAGTCAGCTTGTCAGTCCATCCATCCATCCATCCATCCATCAGTCTGTCTGAAGCATTTTCTTGTCAGAGCTAGTTCTCAACAACTACAGGACAGATTTCATTCAAACTTTAGAGAGACTCGGTGCCAAGCAAGAATGTGCATATTATATTTAGGTGACGGTTCATTGAATTTTTATACGCCCGTCGAAGACGGGACGTATAATGGGATCACCCGTGGCGGGCAGGTGGGCGGGCGGCGTCAGTTCTTTGTCCGGAGCATATCTCCAAAACTATACTACCTACGGTTATGAAATTTCATGCGGGGATAGATCTCATCAAGGGGGAGTGCAGTGCACAGGAATCATAACTCTTGCTTCCTTAATTTTTGAGTTATTGCCCTTGCTTGTTTTTCATACTTGAATTTTGTCCGGTGAATATCTCCAATACTATACTACCTAGGGTTATGAAATTTCATGAGTGGATAGATCTCATCAAGGGGGAGTGCAGTGCACAGGAATCATAACTCTTGCTTCCTTAATTTTTGACTTATTGCCCTTTGTTGTTTTTCATACTTGAATTTTGTCCGGAGCATATCTCCAAAACTATACTACCTACGGTTATGAAATTTCATGCATGGATAGATCTCATCAAGGGGGAGTGCAGTGCACAGGAATCATAACTCTTGCTTCCTTAATTTTTCAGTTATTGCCCTTTCTTGTTTTTCATACTTGAATTTTGTCCGGTGAATATCTCCAATACTATACTACCTACGGTTATGAAATTTCATGTCTGCATACATCTCATTAAGGGGGAGTGCAGTGCACAGGAATCATAACTCTTGCTTCCTCAATTTTTCAGTTATTGCCCTTTCTTCTTTTTCATACTTGCATTTTCTCCGGTGAATATCTCCAAAACTATACTACCTAGGGTTATGAAATTTCATGCCTGCATACATCTCATTAAGGGGGAGTGCAGTGCACAGGAATCATAACTCTTCCTTCCTTAATTTTTGACTTATTTTCATACTTGAATTTTGTCTCGAGCATATCTCCAAAACTATACTACCTATGGCTATGAAATTTCATGAGTAGATAGATCTCATCAACTGGGAGTGCAGTGCACATGAACCATAACTCTTGCTTAATTTTTGACTTATTGCTCTTTCTTTATTTTGAAACTTTAATTTTGTCCAGTGCATATCTTCAGAACTATACTAGCTAAGGATATGAAATTTCATGCGTGGATATATTCCATCAACGGGAAGTGCTGTGCATATAAATTTCAACTCTTGCTTGCTTAATTTTTCAGTTATTGCCCTTTCTTGTTTTTTTTTTCGAACTTGAATTTTGTATGATGCATATCTCTCAAACTATACTACCTCGGGTTATGAAATTTTAGGGCTGGATACATCTCATCAAGGGGTAGTGCAGTGCACATGAAATATAAATTGCTTATTTTTTATGCACCCTTTCAAGACAGGATGTATTATGGGATCAGCCATGGCGTACAGGCATCCAGGTAGCATAACTTACACATCTTAAAACCTATTAACTTTAAATTTGACAGTTGTGTGTGTTGTAATCATATGGGGTGCAGTGTACACAAAGAATAAATCTTCCTTCCTTGAGTAATTGCCCTTTCTTCTTTTTCATACTTAAATTTTGTCAGCAGCATATCTCTCTTACTACACTACCTATGTATATGAAATTTCAGTGATGCATACATCTCAGATTATTAGAAACATAACTATTGCTTCCTTAACTTTTTCTTATTGTCCTTAGTCATTTTTCAGGCTTAAATTCAACACTATCGTATCTATGGATATCAACATAAAGTGTATAAACAAGAGTTCTGTCAACACAAATACACTGCCATTATCTTCAATCAACAGTAAAAAAAATATTCTGCACTACTATTTTTCTATACCTCCCCTTTATCATTATTATGCCCCAACTTTACAACTTGGGGTAAGACAGGCGTATCTTGCGACAATTTGCCGCTCTTGTTACAAAGTTATTTTCCTTTGATAAAATTTCTTGTTCTCCCTATTTTTCAACAACTATTGGACAAATATCATTCAAACTTCTCACAAATATTTATATAACCGGGTTTGGTTAAGAAAGATTATCTTCTTGTCTAAACCAAGAAGACCCAGAGCTTTGGCCTTGCACTTCGATATTTGGTATTTATCTTCATTGTAGACCTTTACTGCTTGGTACTCAGGTGAGCGATATAAGACCATCATGGTCCTCTTGTCAATGATATTTTAGATTTGTTATATTGAAAGCATTTGCAGACAACATATTGGACATGGCTCAAATCATGTCTTTGAAAGGGAAGAAAACATTGTGGGAAAAGGAGAAAACATATTTGTAACTGATATAATTAGCATTTTCATCCTTTCCACAACTTCATTGATAAAGGATGGAAATGTTTGGTGAAGGGATAAAACATTTGTCCATTTTATGGTGTGTACAGTTACCTAGTAGCTTGATACAGTATATCGTTGATTCCCATTATTCCGTGAATTCTCATATCTTCGTGAATCTATGTTTGCTATCAATATTTTCTTGCACACACTGTTTTCGTGGCTCCTGTTAAACCTTTACAGACGTAAACTTCATTGTTAAAGGATGGAAATGTTTGGTGAAGGGATAAAACATTGGTCCATTTTATGGTATGTACAGTCACCAAGTAGCTTGATACAGTATTCATGTATTTAAGCTGTATAGTAACTGTAATGGGTTAAAATGGCAGTAAATGACCTTGACCTTCACACACCTTTCTCTCTCCTGGGAACTTTAGAAACACTTGGTTTGATAGAATTTACAATGGATTTTTCTATTACTTTTCTTGCAGATCAAAGGGAGGGCACAGGAGGTAACAAAAGAAAAGAGTATATTGGGCTTCTTTAAAAGTCCACCAGAAAAAGAAGCCCTTGTTAAACAAAAGAGTCTTCTTCAGTTTTTTGTGAAAGCTAACATTGCTCCAGGTAAAAATAAAACATACACAAATAGCATCAAATGTGATAAAGAAAACTTAGCACAGAAAACTGATAAAGATGAGAGAAATAAGGACTCACATATTGAAATGGTGGGAACAGAAGCTGCTATTGACACCAGGCTTTCAGAAGATGCACTCTGTGGGAATAACCTAGATGACCCAATAACTGTAAGTGGAGATTCTTCAGATTGCTCTCTCATCTGTCTTGAAAATGATGTAAAGGATGAAAGAAAAGAGAAGATTGAAAAGATTGTGGAGGATCCAGTCAGTCACACAAAATACTGTGTGGAAAGTAGTACAACTGTTGAAGGCATACAGAGATTGAATGGTGA
Source organism: Tridacna gigas (assembly GCA_945859785.2). Lineage (NCBI taxonomy): Eukaryota > Metazoa > Mollusca > Bivalvia > Cardiida > Cardiidae > Tridacna > Tridacna gigas. The sequence goes on along the minus strand of OX244030.2, from coordinate 39,162,273 downwards.
ATATGAAGATAGTGATGCTAAAATAACACTGGCAAAGGATGAAGTTCACACAATTAGTGTTGAAGACAAAGACAGCTGTAGTATGCTCACTTCCAATGAAAATTTAGCTTGCAGTGCACAAAAGAGAAGTAATTTGAAAGTCAAAGATATGCTTAACTTGTTGAAGGAAGTAAAAGTGTCTGAAAAGAAAGAAAAAAGAAAGAAACACAAACAGAAACTTCATAAGCAGAAAACAACAGACACTTGGGAAATAAATGTAGAGCCGAATGATGTGACTGTGTGCGAAGGTGCAGATAAGGACTTAAAAGAGCATGGATATGAGGTTGTGAACAATGAAATAGAATCTTGTCAAGTTAATAAACTTTACAAAGATGATAGCATCTGGAGGAAAAAACAAAAGGGTGACCAAGAAAAAGAAAAGGAAGATTCACAGAAAAACTTAGATAACACTGCAAGTAAACTGTTAAACATGAATGAAAATCCTCGTGAGATGTCATACAGCGAGTTTTTAGACAGATTGAATAAAAAAGAAAGGATGACAGAAGTTGATAAAGGAGGCGAGACAGAAGATCTGGACTCATTGGGAAATAATGTGAAATCAGTGAAAGATGAATCTGATAATGTGATAACTAAATATTTTAATTGCACATCTACACCTGGGAGAGAAAAACTGATGAAGAAAGTGAACATTGATGGAGTACAACATTCTTTAGCAAATAGCAGTATTAAAGCTGAAACATTAGGGCAAACAGAAGTGAGCATAACTTGTAAATCAGGGCAAAACAACTCGAAGTTGGAAGGAAAGTTGGTCACTGAGAATTTTTTACAAAGCAAAATTGATGTATCTTCCAAAACTACCTCTCAAGCAATGCTATGTTTTGGGTCAGATGGATTTAAAATAGCAAGACAAAAAGGTCTTGTTGACTCAACCACTGATCAAAAAGTCAAATCGGCAAAAGGCAGAAAAGATAAAGAACAAATATCTGACAACATTCACAATAATGCTGCAAAAAACTTGGATCTGAATACGAGTGAATCTGCCTTTGAGACACCAGTGAAGAGAAAAAATATGAAGAGAAAATATTGTCAAAATGGAGATCTAGATGAATTGGAAATGTCGGGTCTTACAGATCAGCCAGAGTCAGAGGGATGCCGAAGATCCCAGAGAAAAAAATACAAGGTCACTGTGTTTCAAATGGATGAGGAAAGAAAAACCCCCATTAAAATAAAACTTAGAAGGTATGTATTTGAAGAAATGAATGTGTGGTCTGTAATTTGATGTTTATTGACTTTATTGACTGGTGTGTTATGAGTTACTTAGGCTGCCAGCCTTTAACATTACATTATGTAGTTCTAAGTTGTAAATTGAAAGTATCAGCAATCTGACTTGCATGCCATGTTATGTTATATATCATTCTTTTGTATCAAGGTGAGCTAAACCTACAATGTACATGTGTGACATGCATTTAATAGTATTCTGCCAAAGATTATACACAGAGGCAACAACTGCCCCACAATCATTACTGGGTATGATTTGCTTTTTTTGCAACAGGTTCTTTTCAAAGATATTGGTCACTGTTCTATACATTTATTTCTTCTAGGTGTGCAAAAAGTAGTAGCAGTGGAAATGAGTTTGACAAGAGTGCAGAGGGAAAGGTGTCAAAACGGGTGCAGGTAAGTGGTGTTTTCTTAAGGAGCACATGTTTCAGTGTATATATAGCTTAACCCTTTACCACACAATCCTGAGTTTTGACGACCCTCAAAATATAGCCCTTTGAAAAGACTGGGGCTAAAGAAGAAAATGCTGGTAACCAGCATTTTCTCCTTTTCCCATGTTTTCTATCCTTCCCAAAACAAATTTTAATTTCTGAGTCGCACAACGTCCTCAAATGCTTTCAATTTGGACAAGTCTGAAATTTTCTTGTTTGGTAAACTTGAGTTAAAGACTTCCATTGTAGAAAATTTGAAAGACAGAGAAGCAGCCAATTGCAAACAATGCTTGCATTAAAATGTGTTCATATTTAAATCATACCACTTAAAAGACAATGAAAGTATGGAAGTTATTGTCCAGTTGTTACTCGCTGACAGAAAAAATCTAAAACTAGTTTACCGGACTTGAAAATGAATTTCTCAGCCAGCAGCTAACACTTGGACCAATTATACTATAACATACTGTCATGTTCTAAATAATTTATGTACTTTTAAATGGTTTGATTTAAATGTAAATGCATTCTACCACACCATTGTTTACTTTTTGCAGCTAAGCATTTTCTGCCATTGCTAGTGTTTTTTCTAAAGTTGTTTGATACAAAGTGAGCAACAATGTATGCAGCTATTAATGTATTAAAAGAGGTTTTATGTTTGATTAAAAGGCAATTATATTGCTACAGCTACCATGTGTTATTTTGTTTGCAGAGGGTCTCCTTAACTCTTTACCAAACGACAAAATTTTTAAATTTAGACTGAACCAAATTGAAAGCATTTGCAGACGACAAAATAAATGTGACTCAAAAATTGAAGTTTATTTTGGGAAGGGTAGAAAACATTGGGGGAAATGGAGAAAATGCTGGTTACCAGCATTTTCTCCTTATCCCACAATATTTTCAAAAGGCCTCTTTCTTGGGGTCGTTAAAAGTCAGGATTGTGTGGTAAAGGGTTAAGAAATACAAGAATTTTTGTAGTATTTGTAAGATTTTTGAATGATTTTTTTACAGACAAAAGGCAAAGTGAAGCAAACAACAGCACAGGCACTACTTGAAAAAGCTAAAAACAGAATTCATAAGACAAAATTAAGGACAAAAAGTGAGAACAGGCCTATACAACCAAATGAGACTGGTAGGAAACTTGTGAAATCTGTAAATACTAAACAAGAATTAAATGACACTAAAAAGAAAAACAAGAAGAAAAAAGAAGCAGTGAAGAAGGTTGAGCATACTAATGCTCGTCGAAGTTCAAGACTGGAAGGTAAGGTGAAAGTATCCATGGAAGAGGTGTCATTAGATAATATTGTTATTTCATCGGATGAAGAGGCAGAAGGAATATCAAAACGGGCAAAAAAGCAGAAAAAGAAAGCAGAATTGGGAAATGGTGTTCAACCTAGCAAAAGCACGCCTGTCAAATCCAGCAAAGCTAAGAGTCCTGTGAAAAGGTCAAGTAAGTATCTTTATCAGACAAGCACATTTTAGGTTCATCTAGTAATTGCAAACAACAGTTCAAATGTCCATTAAATGATTGAGTTTGTGTTCGAATGTATGGAAAGACTCATTTTGCAAAAAAAGTGAGATGTTTTAATTCTTTACCACACAATCCAGAGTTTTAACGACCCACAGAAAGATGCCTTTTAAAAACATCGAGATGAAAGGAGAAAATGGTGGTTACCAGCATTTTCACCTTTTCCCACAATGTTGTCAACCCTTCTAAAAACAAATTGTAATTTTTGAGTCACATTTAGTTTGTCATCTGCTTTGGACTAGTTTAAAACTTGTTGTTTGGTAAAAAGTTGAGAAGCCCTCTTCCATAGGGTTTTAAAACACAGGATTTTTTCATAAATGGTGGGGGAAAAAAAAAGGAAATATTTGTTAAATCTAGGGTCGTTTTTATTTTGATGAATAACTTTGAAGGTGTGTGTATTGGTGTTTTTTTTTTTTTTTTTTTTATGTATTACTAATATGTAGTGTAAAGTCAGTTGGAATGGGATTCTGACAATGTGGAAGTATTCTAATTGATTGTGGCTGAGTTTTAAATTGGGATTTGTAATCAGCTTTGGTGCTGTTCGAGATTTGGCCAATAAAATTGGAGGCTTAGCTGCGATCAAAACTAAACACAAAAACAGTTAGTAGTACGCAAAGCAAAATCTTAAATATATATAGTTAGGAGTTGCTTAACCCTTTACCATCACAGATGGTTACATCTCTGGAGAAAAAGCCTTTTGAAAACATTGGGAAAAGGAGAAAATGCTGGTCACCAGCATTTTCTCCTTTTTAGCTTACCTGAGCACAAAGTGCTAAGGTGAGGTATTGTGATGGGTCGTTGTCCGGCGTCCGTCTGTCCACAATTCCTTTAAACATCTTCTCCTCCTAAACCGCTGGGCCAATCTTGATGAAACTTGGCAGGGATGTTCCTTGGGTGAAGCTCTACCAAAGTTGTTCAAGAGATTGAATTCCACCCAAAACTCTGGTTGCCATGGCAACAGAAAGGAAAAAAAATAGGAAAATCTTTGAAAATCTTCTTCTCTGATTCTAGAAAGCGTAGAGCTTTGATATTTGGTATGTAGCATCTCCTAGTGGACTTCTACCAAGTTTGTTCATATGATGCCCCTGGGGTCAAAACTGGCCCCACCCCGGGGGTCACAAGTTTGAACATAGGAACAAAGAAGGAAAACTTTAAAATTCTTCTTCTCGGAAACTGGAAGGCGTGGAGCTTTGATGTTTGGTATGTAGCATCTCCTAGTGGACCTCTACCAAGTTTGTTCATATGATGGCCCTGGGGTCAAAACTGGCTCTGCCGCGGGGAGTCACAAGTTCTAACATAGGAACAAAGAAGGAAAACTTTAAAATTCTTCTTCTCTAAACCTTGAAGGCATAGAGCTTTGTTATTTGGTATGTAGTGAACGTGTTCTAAGTTTGTTAGCCCACCTGAGCACAACATGTTTAGTCAGTTCGAAATTGGGTCATCTGGGGACATAAACTAGGTCACTAGGTCAAATTAAAGAAATACCTTGTGGGCACTCTAGAGGCCACATTCATTGCTCAAATGACCTGAAATTTGGTCAGAATGTTTGTCTTGATAAAATTTTAGATGAGTTTGAATTTGGGTCACCTGGGATCATAAACTAGGTCACTAGTTCAAATTAAAGTAATACCTTGTGGGCACTCTAGAGGCCACATTTTTGGCTCAATTGACTTGAAAATTGGTCAGAATGTTTGTCTTGATAAAATCTCACATGAGTCCGAATTTGGGTCATGTGGGGTCTTAAATTAGGTCACTAGGTCAAATTAAAGAAATACCTTGTGTGCACTCTAGAGGCCACATTTATTGTTCAATTGATCTGAAAATTGGTCAAAATGTTTGCCTTGATGAAATCTAGGATAACTTCAAAATTGGGTCACCTGGGCTCATAATCTAGGTCAATAGGTCTAATTAAAGAAATACCTTTAGGGCACTCTAGAGGTCACATTTCTTGATCCATTGACTTGAAAGTTGGTCAGAATGTTTGTCTTGATGAAATATTGGGTGAGTTTGAAATTGGGTCAGCTGGGGTCATGAACTAGGTTACTGGGTCAAATTTAAGAAACACTTTGTGGGCACTCTAGAGGCCACATTTATTGCTCAATTAACTTGAATACTTTTCAGAATGTTTGTCTTGATAAATTTTTTAATGAGTTCTAAATTGGGTCACGTGGGGTGATAAATTAGGTCACTAGGTCAACTTACGGAAATTCCTTGTGGACGCTCTAGAGGCCACATTTTAAGCTCAATTGACCTGACAATTGGTCAGAAATTGAATTATGCATGTTGAGTGAATTTTGCCTATTGACTCAGGTGAGCGACCCAGGGCCATCATGGCCCTCTTGTCCCACAATGTTTTCTACCCTTCCAAAGACAAATTCAATTATTTGAGGCACAGTTAATTGTTGTCTGCAGAAACTTTTAATTTTGACACCTCAAAAATTCTGTTTTTAGCTCACCTGAGCACGAAGTGCTCTCGGTGAGTTATTGTGACCGGTCATCGTCCGCCGTCCATCTGTCCGTCCGTCCGTTAACATTTTCTTTAAAAATCCTCTCCTCCAAAACCAGATGGCCAATCTTAATAAAACTTGGCAGGAATGTTCCTTGGATGAAGCTCTACAAAAATTGTTAAAAGAATTTAATTCCATGAAAAACTGTGGTTGCCATGGCAACAAAATGGCTGAAAATGGAAAAAATCTTTAAAAATCTTCTTGTGACAAACCATAGGGCCAAAGCATTCATATTTTGTATGAAGCATCATTGGGTGACCCTTTACCAAAATTGTTAATCACATAGGGTCATATTTGGGCTTTGCCCGGGCGCACCCTATTTCACATAATAACAAAGAAGGAAATCTTTAAAAAATCATCTTCTGACAAACCATAATGCCTAGAGAATTCATATTTGGTTTGTAGCATTATATGATGATCCTCTACCAAAATTGTGAAAATTAAACCTCAGTGGTCATATTTGGGCTCTGCCAGGGCACACCCTATTTTACATGGAAACAAAGAAGGAAATCTTTTAAAATCTTCTTGTGACAAACCATATTGGCTTGAGCATTCATATTTTGCATGTAGCATCATCTAGTGACCCTTTACAAAACTTGCTATAATTATCCCTTTGGGGTCGTATTTGGGCTCTTGCCGGGCGCACACTATTTTACATAGAATTAAAGTTGGAAATCTTTTAAAATCTTTTTGTGACAAACCATAAGGGCCAAAGCATTCATATTTTGCATGTAGCATCATTTGGTGACCCTTTATTAGCTCACCTGAGCACATAGTGCTCAGGGTGAGCTATTGTGATCAATCGTTGTCCGGCGTCCATCCGTCCGTCAGTGTGTCCGTCCGTGAACAATTACTTAAAAAAATCTTCTCCTCTGAAACCACCCAACAGATTTCAGTGAAACTTCACAGAAATGATCCTTAGGTGATGCACTTTCAGCATACTTCAAAGATTTGAATTCCATGAAGAACTCTGGTTGCCATGGCAACCGAAAGAAAAACCTTTAAAAATCTTCTTGTCCCAAACTGTAAGGGCTAGAGCTTTCATATATGGCATGTAGCATCATCTAGTGGCCCTCTACCAAAATACTTCAAATTATGGCCCTAGTGTTGAAAATGGCCCTATGTTGTGAGTTCTCGGATTTCACATAGAGATAAAGAAGGAAATCTTTAAAAATCTTCTTGTCCCAAACCGTAAGGGCTAGAGCTTTCATATTTGGCATGTAGCATCATCTAGTGGCCCTCTACCAAAATACTTCAAATTATGGCCCTAGTGTTGAAAATAGCCCTATGTTGTGAGTTCTCGGATTTCACATAGAGATAAAGAAGGAAATCTGTAAAAGTCTTCTTGTCCCAAACCGTAAGGGCTAGAGCTTTCATATGTGGCATTGAGCATCGTCTAGTGGCCCTCTACCAAAATACTTCAAATTATGGCCCTAGTGTTGAAAATGGCCCTATGTTGTGGGTTCTCGGATTTCACATAGAGATAAAGAAGGAAATCTTTAAAAATCTTGTCCCAAACCATAAGGGCTAGAGCTCTCATATATGGCATGTAGTATCATCTAGTGGCCCTCTACCAATATACCTCAAATAATGGCCCTAGTATGGAAATTGGCCCTATGTTGTGGGTTCTCGGATTTCACATAGAGATAAAGAAGGAAATCTTTAAAAAATCTTCTTGTCCCAAACCGTAAGGGCTAGAGCTTTCATATATGGCATGTAGCATCATCTAGTGACCCTCTACCAAAATACTTCAAATTATGGCCCTGGTGTTAAAAATTGGCCCTATGTTGTGGGTTCTCGGATTTCACATATAGGTAAAGAAGGAAATCTGTAAAAATCTTCTTGTCTCAAACCATAAGGGCTAGAGCTTTCATATTTGGCATGTAGCATCATCTAGTGGCCCTCTACCAAAATACTTCAAATTATGGCCCTAGTGTTGAAAATGGCCCTATGTTGTGGGTTCTCGGATTTCACATAGAGATAAAGAAGGAAATCTGTAAAAATTTTCTTGTCTCAAACCATAAGGGCTAGAGCTCTCATATATGGCATGTAGTATCATCTAGTGGCCCTCTACCAAAATACTTCAAATAATGGCCCTAGTGTGGAAATTGGCCCTATGTTGTGGGTTCTCGGATTTCACATATAGATAAAGAAGGAAATCTTTAAAAATCTTCTTGTCCCAAACCGTAAGGGCTAGAGCTTTCATATATGGCATGTAGCATCATCTAGTGACCCTCTACCAAAATACTTAAATTATGGCCCTGGTGTTAAAAATTGGCCCTATGTTGTGGGTTCTCGGATTTCACATAGAGATAAAGAAGGAAATCTTTAAAAATCTTCTTGTCCCAAACCGTAAGGGCTAGAGCTTTCATATTTGGCATGTAGCATTATGGTGTTGAGCTCAGTTGCATTTTGGGTGAGCGATTTAGGACCATCATGATCCTCTTGTTAGGTAAAGGGTTATCAATTTACTGGGTTCTGAAACTTTATAGATCAGTTCTACAATTGAAAGCTGGTTTGTGAACAGGGTAGTGCAGTCTTGCTAGCCCATAATTAGAATGTTATTTTATTTGCAGGTGCCAAACTAGCTCCAATGTTTTTGATAGGAAAGAAAAAGGCAGCAGCATCACCAGCTAAACCTGTCCTAGACCAAGAACAAGCCAGGCAGAGGCAGTTGTTCCTTATGAGTGGTGTACCTGATGAGTTGAAGAAACAGACATCTATAAGGCATGCTAACCTGACTGTGTCTTCATACCCACCTTTTCCTACAGTTAACCATGTACAGCAGGTTTGTGTTTGTAACATTATCAATATAGCTACGCTGTCAGTGATGTCAACAGCTGAAATCAAAAGCATGAAATACTTGTTTCAAAGTCACTATGCAGGAGTTAATATTCCATCTTTCTTTAGATGTATTATTTTGTGTTACAACTTTTTACCTAAACTACAGTAAAGCAAGCGACCTGTATCAACTCTGCCAAATGACAAAATTTTAGAGTAATACAACCTTTATGGTATGCCATGACGGATAAAGGCATACCAGAAAGGTTGTCGATTGATTCAGGGACATTGCTTTTCTCGAGAAGATTGGACCTTATTATACAAAATTGTGATATTATTTTACAACCTTTTACCCATATTCAGACCTTTTATTCTTATCACTGTATATCTTATTTCTATTACAGAATCATTTTATGACACATCTTTCATCATATATTTATTACTCACATTTTTACATACTACTTTTTCCTTCCATTACCTTTTTCTATTCGCGTGCTAAATGACCCTAGATGTTGATGCGCCAAAAAAACACCATACATTCATTCATTCATTAGAGTAATCCAAATTTAAAGCATTTGCAGATGACAAAGTAAGTGTGACTAGAAAATTGAAATTCTCTTTGAGAAGTTGGAAAATATTGTGGGAAAAGGAGAAAATGTTGTTCAGCAGCATTTTCACCTTTTCCCACAATGTTTTCAAAAGGCTTTTTCTTCAAGGTTGTTTACACTTGGGATTTTCTGGTAAAGGGTTAAGCAGGCATACACTGAGTTCACCGAGAAGGAAAATGTCCCTTCTCACACCAAGTGCCAGTCTTAAGCAGTTTCAGCTCCACTGGCCGAAGGCCAGCGGGCTTACGTCATGGCCCGGTGTCTGTCGTGCGTCCGTCCGTCAGTCCGTGCGTCTGGCCGGCCGTCCATCCGTCTGTGCTTTAACTTTTATTTCAAACATCTTCTTCTCTGAAACTACCCATCCAATCTTCATGAAACTTCACAGAAATGATCCTGCCATGGTCCTCTTCAGAATTTCTTGAAAGAATTTGATTCCTTCAAAAACTCTGGTTACCATGGCAACAAAACTGAAAAATATTGGAAATCTTTAAAAATCTTCTTGTCTGAAACCATAAGGCATAGGGCTACCAAATTTGGCATGTAGCTTTATGTAGTAGACCTCTATCAAGTTTCTTCAAATTATAGCCCTGGGGTCAAAATTGGCTCTGCCCCAGGGGTCACAAGTTTTACATAGGCTTATATAGAGAAAACTTTAAAAATCTTCCTGTACCTAACCATAAGGCCTAGAGCTACCAAATTTTGCATTTAGCTTGATCTAGTGGGAGTCTACAAAAAGTGCCCAAATTACAGTCCTGGGATCAATTTGGCCTCATGCTTGTGGGGGGGGGGGGGGTTCACAAGATTTACATGGGCTTATATAGGGAAAACTTTTAAATCTTGGTGTACATAGCCATAAGGCTTAGGGCTACCAAATTTTGCATAATTATAGCATTGTCTAGTGGACAACTACAAAGAGGGTCCAAGTTACAGCCCTAGGATCAAGTTTGGCCCTGCACCAGGGGTCACAAGTTTTACATGGGTTTATGGAGTGAAAACTTCAGAAACCATCTTGTTACTAGCCATAAGGCCAAGAACTCGCAAATTTGGCATGTTATTTTTCTAATACACATATTCCCCATTTAGTCCGACTGTAGCCCTGGGGTCAAAGTTTATAAGGGCTTATATAGTGAAGACTTCTCTTTATGGTTTATATTTATAAGCCAGTGGAGCAATACAGGGCCATCATGGCCCTCTTGTTTTGTTTCTCTTGGGTTCTTGTTAAACACTTTATCACACAATTCCAAGTTTTATTGATCCTGAAGAAAAAAGCCAATTGAAAACATTTTGGGAAAAGGAGAAAATGCTGGTAACCAGCATTTTCTCCTTTTCCCACAATGTTTTCTCTATTTGAGCTACATTAGAATTGTTGTCTGCAACTGCTTTCAATTTAGACCAGTCTTACATTTTGTCGTTTGGTAATGGGTGAATACAAGTCAGATTGTATACAGTTTTTGAAAAAAAGAAAAACCCTTTGGGAAAGAAGCTGAGTATCAAGAAAGATGAATTGAAAATAATTTTATTTTTCTTCTAAAAGCATTGCACATAGTTTTGAAGAAAACATTGATTAGACTGTATTTGTAAAGTAAAACAAATTTCTATTTTTAACATTCCAAGGAGAATTCTTCGAAGTTCCGAATCTTTACTGAAGGTACTTTATCCCAAGGATTTTTCTTTGTCCTTTTCCAGATATGTAAAGAATCATCTAATGAATCTGGTGACAAGAGATTAAATGTGTGGAAAGTGGAACACATTAGCTTAGATCTCCTGGACTGTGACCTGCAAAGTGCAGTTACACCATTTAGTAAATTCAGCAGTACTGATATATTCAGGGAGAATGAGAAAGGAACCAATTGGAACTGGGTAGGTCTTGGAACACTGGTGTGTGTAACCCACAACGCTTTTGGATATATACTGTTTTTGGAAATAATGAATTCATTAAAAGTGCAAAAGAAAAAACATTTTAATCCTCTACCATATTACATAATTCTAGACTAGTCCAGATTCAAAGCACTTGCTTAGCAAATGTTTGATTTGGCTCATATAAAGGAATTTGTCAGTGAAAGAGTAGAAAACATGGTGGGAAAAGGAGAAAAGCATTTTCTCACAATGTTTTCAAATGTTAGGGTTGTTAAAACTTTTGATTATTTGGTAAAGACTTAAAGGAAGTGAAGAATCTATTTGTATTGAAATTAACAACATTCAGGGTGAAAAATGTGTCATGGTGGATGCACTAATATGATAGGGGTAACTTAAGAATTTACAACTGACACTGCTACATGGTGAGTAGATAAAAAAGCTGGAGTATGAGGAGAAAATGGAATGAAACTCCACACTGTGTATGAATGTTTACTAGAATAGCATCGTCTTCGAAAGGGTCTAAAGTAAACCATTTGATTGCTAATGAAAACAAAATGGCGCTGTCAAAATTGACTTTATTCTTGCTGTCTGGAAGGAAGAAGAGAAGATTTTACTGAAAATTGGCTTAACCCTTTCCCAGACAAGCCCTGGTTTTCACGTGTCTGCAGTACAAGTCTTTTGAAAACACTGTGGGAAAAGGAGAAATTGCTCGTAACGAGCAATTTCTCCTTTTCCCACAGTGTTTTCTACCCTTTTTGATAACTCTCTGCCATTTTCATCAAATTTAAAATTGTTGTCTGCAAACTCTTTCAATTTGGACCAGTCCAAAATTTGTCGTTTGGGAAAGGGTTAAGAGATATGCTTGTTATTTGTTGGAAACAGTGGCATGAATAAGACCCTTGTATAAAAATACAGGAATTGGCTGTTTAATTGTTGAAAATAGTTTGTTGTCGGCGGAAATGGATACTCTGTATTAACAAGAATACAGGTTTTCCAGTCCGGCTGAGAACAAGCTGTTTCCATGAATTAAACGGCTGATTCCTGTGATAAAAAACACTTTTGCCACAGAGAAAGGCTGCGCAAACTTCAACTCTTGTGCATCATCAAAACATTTAGGGTCATGTTGAGGCCCTTGAAAGATTAAAATTATATGAAGATATGACAGCTTGTCTGCAGCTAGAGCATTTTAGCCTGTTAAGAAAAGGCTTAAATTTTAGCATACTCGAGCCATCTAGACTGTAAGCCCCTCTTAGAGAACCCCTAACGTTACAGTGTATCTATCATCATGTCATAATATAACATATTTTTTGACTTTGCTGAAAGTGCTACACACATATATTGTATAATGTAGGTCCTTTTACCGTCTGTCATGCTCTCTAGATCTCGTGTTATTTCATGTTTATAAATGATACTTTTTGTGACTATGTACAACTGTGTACTTGTCTTGTAATAAACTTCTGTTCTGTTCATAATACATATGTAGGTCATAAAAAGATTTGGAGTGAATGAACAACACAAAAGCATAATTGTTTCATAAATAATAGCTGTTGTCTAACCTAATTACATTTTTTGTGACCCACACAAATTCCATAATGACCCCCATTATTTATGACTAGTGGGTCACTATGACCCCTTATTTTTGTTGCAAAGGGAAAGCCCTGTACAAGCAAGTCACTTGTCATGAATTTGAAAAAAATATCAGAGGATAAATTGTCTATCAAACAGTGGCTCCAACAAGTGCATAGCCCAGAGAAATTAACCAGGCATAATCAGACTGCATAAAGCAGCGGTTGCAGACAAGAGACAGTGGCATATAATGTTTCAAAAGAAATATATCACACAGGCTTTTATCAGCATCCCTTTACAAAACAGTGTTCAGAACTCTGTTTGCATTCCATTAGCTTCTTCCTGTACCACAAATCTTGAGTTTTCACAACCATGAAAAAGGTGGTTTTTGAAAACATTATCAGAAAAAGGGAAAATGCTAGTAACGAGCATTTTCTCCTTTTCTCACAGTGTTTTCTGTCCTTTCAAAGACAAATCCCAATGTTTCAAATGCATCACTTTTGTTGTCCACACCTACTTTAGATTTGGACCTGTCCAAAATTTTGTTTGTTTTGTATAGAGATAAAGTGTATATATTAAGCCTTGTGTCTTTTATTTATTTTTTGATAATTTTTGTTTTCTTGATAGAAATTTGAAAAACCTGCAGCTCTTGAAGACAACATAGCTGAAAAGTGTTTGGGTGAAATAATTGCTTCCAATCCAGCTTACCCTGTAAAGGAAATGTTCAGAGCCTTCAGGGAGTTTAAATTGCATAGTGAAAATGAACAGATTGAAACAGGTTTGTTGCACCTATTTTCAGAAGAAAAGCCTAAATTGCTTAGTTGGTAGTGCTTAAAAGTAGGTATCCAGACTTGCATTTTAGAAAATCTTTGCAAGGATTCTTTTGCTATGGAATTCATTTCAGACTATACCTGAACTTGAATTTTGTATATGTAGAAAAGCAGCCAGTGGCTTTGAAAAGCTGTTTGTAATACTGGTAAAAGAAGCATGGAATGTTTAAAAATGTGTTCCAGCAGTCATCAGTCATGGCATAACAGAAATTTTGTTTGAAATAACTAAGATGATCATATTCTAATTGGTCATTATTGCTGGACCATTATCATACAAAGGTGACTTCATACACTCCCATAGGATAAAGCTTTTTGTAAACACTATGAAAACGGAAATATTGCTTGTAACCAATAAGCATTATTTCAAACAAAAAAAAAAAATCCTCTCAAGAAAGGTATTTTCCATTTTCTTTAAAATGCATGTGAATGAGATTGCTCCTATATAGGTAATATTTACAGTTGAGAACCAATTTTATACTGATGCCTCTGCAAATATTACTTTTTCTTCTCTGCAGATGCTGTAGAGTTCAAGACAGATATGAAAGGAATTTTATTTGAGAATATGGAGAAAAGTGAGGCTGAACAAAAGAAGAAACCAGAAAGAAGCCTTAAGTTGAGTAAAGCGGAAGATAGGAAAAATAGAGATGAAGCTAAAACAACTGTCGCAGATTCTCAGACTAGTAATTGGTGTTGTTTTTAGCTCTACTGGCTGTAAGCCAGCAGAGCTTACGTCATGGCGTGGTTTCCGTCGTCCGTCCGTCTGTCCATTAGTCTTCTTCTTGTTTAAGCGATAAAGTCCACATTTGTGGTCGGATTTTCGTGAAACTTAAACGGTTTGTTTATCTCATTAATAGCTTGAACCCTATTGATTTTGAAAAAAAATCTGACAATCCGTATGGGAAAAGTAGCCATTTAAAGTTCAAAATTTTCATTTCTTGTTTACCCAATAAATTCAGCATTTGTAATCGGATTTTCATGAAACTTGCACAGTTGCTTTGTATCATCAAAGCTTGAAGACTATTGATTTTGACAAGAATTTGACAATCAGTATTGGAAAAGGAGCCATTTAAACTCAAAAATTTACATTTCTTGTTTACGCTACGACTCGGCATTTGTGGTCAAATTTTCATTAAACTTGCACAATTGCTTTACATTATTAATAGTTTGAACTCTATCGATTTTGAAAAACATTCGACGATCAGTAAGAGAAAAGGAGTTATTTAAAGTTGAAAATTTACATTTCTTTTTTAAGCAATTAAGTCCGCATTTTAGATCCAATTCTTTTGAAACTTGTAAAGATTATTTGTGTCATCAAGGGATTGAACTCTAAATAAAAATGAAGAAAATCTAGCTATCATTTAAGGAAAAGCAGCCATTTGAAGACGAGGGATTGTTTACTCAACACAGTCCACACTATTAGTCCATTTCTTTGAAATTTGCAGGGATTGTTTAATACAATGAGTACTGATACCCTGTCAAATTTGGCTGGATTTCAAACAGTTGGTTTTGAGAAATTGTACCTCAGTTTTTTTTTTCACTATTTGTTCAATTCAACATGCCTGCTTCAGCTTTCTTAGTGGGTTCAAGCCCAGTTGCAACAATACCCCCCTTTTTTTGTGTGGGGGGGGAGGGGGATGTTTGTCTTTCATCTTTTTGCATCATGAATTTATAATGTATGCTAGAAAAAAGCAAACTCACTGCCAGTAGAGCGATTTCAGGCCCTCAAGGGCCTTTAGTTTATCTTTTGTATGGGTTATGGATTTACGTTCTCAAAGATAAACCTGACATAGAAATTGATAGCTTCTTTTTTATTTTGTGAAATGTTTTTCACCTTCACCTGTCATTAAACCAAAAGAATGTAGCATTGCAATCTATTACTGAAATGAAAAAATCAAAGTAGTTATGTCATTTCTTTATGTGTACCTGTAGTAAGTGATTCTTCTTGTAAATACCTTTTACAGCATAAGGACTATCTTACGCCTACTCATATAGATCTTTTTACAATGACCTTTTCTTTGATGCATGTGAAGGGACTATTTTGTTTTTATGAAAGTTGTTAATAACTAACATATTTCAATCCAAAATCTTAAGGTTCTTCCTTATTATGGACTGACAAATACTATCCTACCAAAGCATCAGAAATTCTTGGAAATGGTGGAGGTCTAAAGAAGTTGAAAGATTGGTTGTTGGAATGGAAGCAGGTGCTGGATAGAGAAGCTAGAAAAGCTAGAAAATTACTCCTGAAAAAGAATAAAGGAAAAATGGCAGCTTCCAAGGGTAAGCCAAATAGTCAGTAATTGGTCGATTCATCTAAAGTCACAATATATTGAATTTTGTGGCCATTTAGTACCTCTTATAAGTCACATGATACTGTACTGAAATCAAGGCTGGAGATGTCATACAATTTGTTGACATTATCACCTGCCAGAATCATAAAAAATAGGGTTTAAAATGGTAAATCAGCAAATTTTAAAAGCTTGTATTCAAAACATGTGATTCTCACTAACATTAGAGACCCTTCCCATAGAAATAATGAATTAGTTGAAGATAAACCTGCATTTGAAAAAAAAAAAGTGACACTTACTCCGGGTTTTGCTGTTTATGGCTGTAAAATGACTGTGTCAGTGATAGAGGTCAGTAAATTTTTGAAAAACTGGTTTATTCTTACTTCATGTGAATATACCAATACTTGTATATCTAAATGACTGGTCTGTGTTGAATGTGTCGTACTCTGCTCACCAAAATTAACTTGGATATGTCTTGTATATTTGAAGGACATTAATTAACTTTTGTACACAGCTATTGGAATTCCACTTTTTACCCACATACTTTAAGACAACAAACACAGTCTTAATAATTGGATTATTGGTTTTACCAAGGTATGTTGTAGCCATAAAAGTAATACCTCTCACAAGCATTTGCTAGTACAAGAATAAACTGAGCAGTTTCGATGGGATGCCAGATTCCTGTATCAAGGTTGTTATAACTGGAGATTCTGTGATAAAGGGTTATGGTCAATGTATAAATGTTTGAAGTGGAATTTGACATACGGTGGCACAAAAGTGACATGGAAGATATATTTTATACCACGTGCGCACGTAATAGTTATTACGTGCGCACGTATTAGTTAATACGTGCACACGTATTAGCTACTGCGTGCGCACGTACTAGCTACTGCGTGTGCACGTAATAACTAATACATGCGCACGTAATACTATTGCGTGCGCACGTATTAGCTAATACGTGCGCACGTATTAACTAATACGTGCGCACGCAATAGTATTACGTGCGCACGCAGTAGCTAAAACGTGCGCACGTATTAACTAATACGTGCGCACGTAATAATCGACCAATCAGTTTATAAGGAACAGAAGCCATATTATTGCGAGGGAAGGGCAAAATTACATTGGTCCAACACAGCAACAGATGTGCATACATCTGACACCCAAGTAAAAAATCAAGTAGAGCTACATGTATTACTTCTTAAATCGTTTAGGCATACTGCGATTATTTTAAGTATCTGTACCTTGGTACGGTACAGTAACTATTAATACTCTAGCCTACGGTCCATCGAATTACCCCAAACCACCCTAAAACACCCCAAACCACCCCAAAACATCCCAAACCACCCCGAAACACCTTTTATATGATATAAAATTATTAATACAGTAAGGGTTGGTTGAATTGTTGGGTAAGGATCACTTTTAACAAAAAATATCTATATTACGTCCTGTCACGTTAGCCTAAGGATAAAAGGACTACATGCATTACATGCGCTAGAGACTTTTTGGCCCCACTGAGATCTGGGACCATAATGTCTGACTGTCTGAAAAAGTTCGTTCATGCCTCCAAACTATATGTAATCAGAATGGCAAACATTGTGGACCCGGATCCGACTGCCCCTTGAAAGAGCAGTCTGATCTGGGTCCATTATGTTTGGTCATGTCTGACTGTCTGAAAAAGTTCGTTCATGCATCTATATGTAGTTAGAATGGCAATCATTGTGGACCCAGATCCGACTGCCCCTTGAAGGAGCAGTCTGATCTGGGTACATTATGTTTGGTCATGTCTGACTGTCTGAAAAAGTTTGTTCATGCCTCCAACCTATATGTAGTCAGAATGGCAAACATTGTGGAACCAGATCCGACTGCCCCTTGAAGGAGCAGTCTAATCTAGGTACATTATGTTTGGTCATGTCTGATTGTCTGAAAATGTTCGTTCATGCCTCCAACCTATATGTAGTCACAATGGCAAGCATTGTGGACCCAGATCCGACTGCCCCTTGAAGGAGCAGTCTAATCTGGATACATTATGTTTGGTCATGTCTGTCTGTCTGAAAAAGTTCGTTCATGCCTCCAAACTATATGTAGTCATGCTGTCAGAATGGCAAACTTTGTGGACCCAGATCTGACTGCCCCTTAAAGGAGCAGTCTAATCTGGGTACATTATGTTTGCTAATGTCTGACTGTCTGAAAAAGTTCGTTCATACCTCCAAACTATATGTAGTCATACTGTCAGAAAGGGAAACTTTGTGGACCCAGATCATGCGCGGATCCAGATATCTTTCTTAGGGGGGGTCCCACCGCAAACGCACTCTTCTTATTATATGATACTTTGATTTCGGATTTCAGTGGATGTAAGTCAATGTTTCCAGTTCTAACCATGAGGAGGTCTCCACATTTAGAACCGTTTATTTTTTATATTCATGACTGTATTTTACATAAATGCTGTGCAATATCAAACCAGTACCATTTCACGAATCCGGTAACCACATTTTTCCAAAATTCCAGGGGGGGTCCGGACCCCCGGTCCCCCCCTCTGGATCCGCCCATGAAGATCCAACTGCCCCTTGAAGGAGCAGTCTGATCTGGGTCCATAATGTTTGGTCATGTCTGACTGCCTGAAAAAGTTCGTTCGTGCCTCCAAACTATATGTAGTCAGAATGGCAACAGATACCGTAATTTATATAAGTTTTAGGGAAGTTAGATATATGCAAACATTGTGCAGCCAGATCATCAGACTGCTACTAAAGTAACAGTCTGATTGGGGTCCACGGTGTTAGGCATTCAAACTACATCTTTTGAACCATAGATATTTCAGTTTAAGGAAAATTAATTATTGTGTATGCCATTTTCAATTTGATTTATACTGTTCCTGCATCTTAAACCGTTGTAAAATGATATCATTTTAAACGCCTTTTTTGTTTTCTTGAGGTGTTTTGGGTAGTTTTCGGTGACAAAACTCCTTGTATAGCTCATCAGTCTTTCGTACCCTACAAATCATTCCACCCCCAACCCCACCACAGTATTAATTTTATATGATAAAAGGTGGTTTTGGGTGTTTTGGGGTGGTTTGGGGTAATTCGATGGACCGTAGGCTAGAGTATTAATAGTTACTGTACCGTACCAAGGTACAGATACTTAAAATAATCGCAGTATGCCTAAACGATTTAAGAAATAATAGCTCTACTTGATTTTTTACTTGGGTGTCAGATGTATGCACATCTGTTGCCGTGTTGGACCAATGTAATTTTGCCCTTCCCTCGCAACAATATGGCTTCTGTTCCTTATAAACTGATTGGTCGATTATTACGTGCGCACGTATTAGTTAATACGTGTGCACGTATTAGTTAATACCTGTGCACGTATTAGCTACTGCGTGCGCACGTAATACTATTGCGTGCGCACGTATTAGTTAATACGTGCGCACGTATTAGCTAATACGTGCGCACGCAATAGTATTACGTGCGCACGTATTAGTTATTACGTGCGCACGCAGTAGCTAGTACGTGCGCACGCAGTAGCTAATACGTGTGCACGTATTAACTAATACGTGCGCACGTAATAACTATTACGTGCGCATGTAGTATAAAATATATCTTCCATGTCACTTTTGTGCCACCGTATTGACATGACTTAAAAGTTAGCATTTTTTTTTTTTAATGTTGTTTGAATGTATAAATGCTTGAAGTGGAATTTGACATGACTTAAAAGTTAGCATTTTTTTTTTTTTTTTTTTTAATGTTGTTTTCAGGTCCTGTGCGTAATGATGATAGTGATTTTGACAGTGACTTCGATATGGATAGTGATGACAGTGAGGATGACATGTCTCTCTGTAACACCACACTCTTAGTTGGACCTCATGGTTGTGGAAAAACTAGCTCAGTTTATGCTCTTGCTCAAGAACTAGGATTTAAGGTAAATTAGAGGTGGCTTTCTCTTTTTTTCTGAATACATTTGCAGGTGTCTATCTTAGCCTGGTGTTCGTTAGAAGTTTTATATATGAGGTTTCGATCATTTGTTTTATTTTCAAGAGAGAAGAAAGGAAATAGATTGTGATAGGATTAGTGATTTACTTTACAAATATGACTTCTTTAAGTCTTTACTGATACAAATATGACTTGTTTAAGTCTTTACTAAACCCCGTTTGAGAACTTTTCCAAGAGTTTCCCACAATGTTTTCTACCTTTTTTTGAGGCATATCCTATCATTTGAGCCACATGTTATTTTTTAGTTGTTTTAACTCTTTATCAAGCGACAAAAGTTTAGACTTGTCGAAACTGAAAGGAATTGCAGATGACAAAATAAATGCGACTGAAAAGTTGAAAATCATTTTAGGAAGGGTAGAAAACATTGTGTGAAAATTCTAATTACCAGCATTTTCTCCTTATCCCACAATGTTTTCAAAAGGCTTCTTTCTCAGGGTTGTTAAAAGTCGGGATTGTGTGGTAAAGGGTAAATAAGCAAATGCTTACAATATGGACCAGTCTAAGGTTGTGTCAAGTCTGAAGGGTGAAGCATCTGCTGTAAACAGCTCTTGAAAAAATGTTAGAAATGGACTAATTACATATACTTGTTACAAGCATATGCTCACTTTTCCACCAAAGATTTTCAAAGTTGTCGATGGCAGGGGGAGCATAAAGCCTCATTTGTACAGTAATGGGTAAAGTAGATGTTTTCTTTCAGATGGTTATTAGGATTTGAATTGCATTTTTTTACATATTGTCAAACTTTAACCAGTGTCTGTTTTCTCCATTCGCTAAATCAATATCAGACTAGTATTCTTTCTTTAAGCATTTCAGATGCTTATTTTTTTTTTACATTACTCTTTTTGTGAAAGCTTTAAAATCAAGGAGAACAATGAATTGAATCACATTCAAATAAACTTTTTCTACTGTATGTTTAACTGCATTTTTTTTTTTTTTTGTTTTTTTGATGGACCAATTACGTGTTACAAGCATATGCATTCTCATTTAGTTATTGATCATTTGTTTTATTCCATTATTAATGTAGGAGAAAGTTGCAGTCTATTCTTTTAGGTTAATGAGTACTGAATTCAATGTGAAGACAGTTTTTAAAATTCTTTACTTTGGGAGACTTTCAAGTTACAGATGATGTGCTTTCTTCTGCGTGCTGGCAGGAGTAGGTATGCACCAAATTTCACTAACGTTGTCATGTTCAGTTCTATGTCTTAGGGTGACTTTGAGGGTTTTTTTATTTTTTTATTTTTTTTAAAGGATTCCTTATCAAAGTTAGGTCTGTCTTGGTTTTTCAATCAGCCCCTAAAATACCTGCCGTTATGTTAGAATTTTGTTTGTAGAGCTATTCAAACAGCTTTTATGTCATCATCATTTGACTATGATACTTTTTTGGCCTCCTTATATTTGATGTGGACATAGATTTAAAAAAAGATCTGTAGAATACTTTTTGACGCTATGATCAACATTGGTTTTATCTGCGATTTTACTGGTACTAGTTTTATCTCCTAAAACCATCAGATGTAAAGATCTGTTACAGGCTGCCAGTTTACCTGGAGATTAGAAATAGTTCTTGGCTTTTAGGATGCTTTCAATTGCGTTAATTGGAGCCAAGAACCATTTCACATTTCTTTTGGATTCCTGAAATATTATAAATAGTCTGTACAGGATCTTCTCAGAACAAATGGATTAGCCCTTTGTATTTACATGTCCAGTCTATTTCATTTGTGTAATTCACCTTAAATGATTAGTACTCATATATTGTTTTTGAGTACTTGGAAATTCAGCTTGCATTTTCCAATTATGACACATATTTTGCGTGTCATAATTATGGGAATTTGAAAATGAGAAAATGCAGGTTACCAGGATTTTCTCCTTTTCAAACTATGTTCTCAGAACTTTGGCTTCTTTCTCAGGGTTGATAAAACTTAGGATTGTGTGTTAAAGGGTTAAACTTTGGTTTAAAACAAATGTCTAAATGGATTTGAGCTATGCTCTGTGAAAAAAGGGCTTAATGCATTTGCGAAAGGTATCAACGTAGGTCAGCCTGCGCAACCCGTGCAGGCTGACCTGGGCCGAAACTTTTCGCTTTTGGTCAATTTTGTGTATATCAAAGGTCCAGTCTACCTTGTGATATATTCTGTTGTTAGACATAATGAATGTTATGGATCCATGACCATGTGATGACTTACTTAGTATCATGCATCACAGAGACACATTAGCCCTCTTTTGCCAGAGCATGGCTCATTTAGATTTAATATGTCCTCTCTACACAGGTACATGAAGTAAACGCATCATCTTCACGCTCAGGAAGACACATACTGTCTCAGCTCCAAGAAGCAACTCAGTCTCATCAGGTGTCTAGTCAGGGATGTCACACACCAAGTAAAAAGAAAGGAATCTTGGGTTATGGTAAAAAAGCATAAAACCTCTTGTAACCATTTACTTAAAAAATCTTATGTTATAATTAACTTGAGGTATAAGGCTTTTGAAAACTTAGTGGGGAAAAAGAGAAAATAGTGGTAACCAGCATTTGCTTATTTTCCCACAATGTTTTGTACCCTTTTGAAGACAGATCTGATGATTTTAGACATATTTAATTTGTTGTTTACAAATACTTAAGATTTGGACTGGTCTGAAATTTTGATATCTCTAAAGGATTAAGACCTGCTGTTGTTACACTGACCCGTTAAAACTGGTCTGATGAGCAGGTTGACAAATCCCTTTTGTAGCAACATCTTGTAACATTTCCGTAACCCTTTGCGAAATACTGCCATTAAATCTAAAAATACTATTATAGGCAACATAGCCTATTAGGGAAAATATCATTAGAAAGGTCTCTTTTTTTTTTTTTTTTTTTTGTTCTTTTAAAATTTAATTACCTATTGCAGTTTCCTAGCTTCATTAAAGTCAGGCATAAAATGATTTATAAGTTGTTTGATACAAAATGTGAATAGCTCCCTTTAACCCGATACCACACAAGCCCGTGTTTAACGACCCTGAGAAAGAAGCCTTTTGAAAACATTGTGGGAAAAGGAGAAAATGCTGATAACTAGCATTTTCTCCTTTTCCCACAATGTTTTCTCCTTTTCCCACAATGTTTTCTACCCAAAGACAGATAATCATCATTTGAGCTTCATTTAAATTGTTGTCTGAAATTGCTTTCAAATTGGACCTGTCTGAAATTTTGTTGTTTGGTGAAGACTTAATCAAAACAGCCAACAATGGTTTTTTTTTTAGCATCACTTCATTGTATATCTAGAAATCATATTTGGCTTGTCTGATATTTGTTGGGGCTCTGTGTTAAATGCTAAACCCTTTACCACATAATCACGACTTTTAACGACCCTGAAGAAGAAGGGCTTTTGAAAACATTGTAGGAAAAGAAGGAAATGCTGGTAACCAGCATTTTCCCCTTTTCCCACTACATTTTCTTCCCTGCCTAAAACAAATTTCATTCTTTTAGTTTAAATTGTCATCTGCAAATGCTTTTTCAATTTGGACAAGTCTAAAATTTTGTCATTTGGTAAAACACATTTTTGTAAATGATTGTTTTTTTATTTTTCAGAAAAAGTTTCCAATAACAAAGAACAGCCCAGAAGTAAAATGGCTCTTCCTTTCACAAATCTCTTGAGTAAACAAAAATCAAATAAAGATAAAGTTGATTCAGCACAGAAGAAAAAGAGACAGAAAGGGGATAAAGGTATGTAATGTTGCAGTTGCATTTAAAGATACATCTATATTCGTTTTCAGCCAGTTTTAACCCATTTCATTTTCATTTTATGAAAATATTATCATTCTTGTATCTTCATACCAAATATTGCCCCTGACGGCTGCAAGGTTGCACAGATTATGACAGATAGAAAATGCATTTCATTTATTAGCAGCCTTCAAAGAAATTACTGTTGTTATTTCGGGTATCAAATGAGGGCAAATCCCACGAGTTTCTCTTATCACTTACACCATATATATTAGTATTTTTATCTATGTTTACACAGCTGACTAAAGTCTGAGCCATTCTTTACACTTTCAAGTTATAACAGCATTTTTACTCTGGCTGTAAGGAGTATTTTTAACCATGTTCACTTGAAGTGTAAAATAGATACGAATTTCCAGAGGGTGCAAAAAGAAGACATTATAATTGCAGTTTCACACGATTTAGCCAGACTGTCTCACAGAAGATCATACGGTGTCGATCTGAGATGTGTTATTTAACTCTTTACCACTTGAAAAAGGTTTGGACTTGACCATAATTCAAAGTATGTGCAGATAATAAATGTTGCTCAAATGAAGATTTCTGTCTTTAATAGGGTAGAAAATATTGTGGGAAAAGGAGAAGATGCTAGTTTCTAGCATTTTCTCCTTTTTGCTCAATGCTTTCAAAAGCAATCTTTCCTCAGGGTCATTAAAATTTGCAATTGCGTGGTAAAGGGTTAGTGCAGCTGCATCTTGATCTACATTGTTTGGAAAAGTATGAAAAATTGCCTTCAGCATCTTGAGGTTGAACCAGATGTGAAAAAAGTATTTCAAGAGCCCTTGTGTCATACTGTTCTACTTTAATGTTACAAAAGTCTATTTTATGAGAATTTTTTGTTGAAAATTTGAGGAAAAAAATGTGATGAGGAATTTCATTATTTGCTGTTTTGCTCAGCTTCTGCATTGATAATTGATTTGTTGTTATTTCATGACCTTTTTCATCATGTAGTATTAGAAAATTTGTTTGGTATTGTGTTACGTACATCTTTGTATTTTTGTGTCAGAATAGAATTACGTAAACGAGCAATGAGATAATGTAGGAGAACAATATAGTTACACCCATTTTTGCCTCTAGCGTGGTTTTGTTAGATGTGTAATGTGATTATACATGATAAGGCTAAAGATTAATCCATTTTTTCTTAGGTGATGTAAAAGTGCTGAAGGAAACAGGACCCACTGGTGTTAGGAATAAACAGATGACTACCTTGATTTCAGAGGACTCTAATTCACAGAGTTTGAGCCATAGCATCAACTTATCACGTACAACTCTAATACTCTTTGAGGAGGTAAGGGACAAACTAGCAACTCTTTGGATTAATGATCCATGCTGTATGAGAAGGAGGCTTAATGCATTTGCAGAAAGTGTCGATTCAGGTCAGCCTGTGCTGTCTGCGCAGGCTGACCTGGGCTGAAACTTTTTGCTTTTAGTAAAAATTTTCTGCATGTCAAGGAATCAGTGTACCTCATGATTCAGTCGGTAGTTAGACAGAAGAATTTTATGGATCTATAATTATGTGATAACTTGCTTGGTATCATGGATTACAGAGATGCATAAAGCCCCCTTTTGCCAGAGGAAGGCTCATATTTATTTTGCATCAATTGATATGCAAGTTCTACAATTTCTATCAGTAACTATCAAAGATTGAAGCATTCTTGCATGTTGAAATACCTTGTTTCTATACCCTGTTTCTATAGCCAAATACACCAAAAAATGTATTTTCAGTATAGAAATAAAACCCAAATTACTGCAGTATTAAGGAAACTTTAGTTCAGAATGTCTGGGCAAAATGGACAGTTAAGATCAAAGATACGACAGCAGGTTTTGTGCAAATATAATTCTGAAAGGCATCTTTTGTATTTATTTCATTACCTGAGTAATTGTAGCATTTTTTTTTTGTTGTATCTATTTTGTTTTGTTGATTGGGAATTGTCCTGGGGGTTTTTTTGCATCATTTGACCTTATGAGTTTTGTCTAAAGTTAATATTGCATACACCCCATGTCTATTTTATTAGGTGGATGTGACATTTGAAGAAGATAAAGGGTTTCTTGCTGCTGTACAGACATTTATGTCAACAACAAAAATTCCAATCATTTTAACCAGTAACAAGAAAAATTTCTCACCTAACTTTGATGGCAGATTTGAAGTTATTAACCTGAAGAGACCTTCTGTTGTAAGTACATCATGCAGTTAACCCTTAGAGTGCCAAATAAACCTGTCAGACATTTTTATTCTAGAAATAAGACCAAAATAATTGCAGTTTCATGGTTGCTTTTGTCTACAGTGATTCAGCAAAGCGGACAGTGTAGATCAAAGATCAGGCTGCACGTTTTGTGATCTTGATCTACACTGGCCGCAAATGCATCTATGGTTGTAAAAGGTGTCTTAAGGGTTAAATCGTGTTTCGTCACAATGCTTTTGTTTAAGATTGGTGTGTTCCTGAGCGTTAAATTCATGAGTTTTGAAGCTCCATGAAATCATAGCACAGATCTTTTTTTCTTCAAGTGGAAGTCTTAGAGTTCATGATGGCTTATCCTCTTGACATGTCATGATAGTGAGACAACTAGGTTCTTGTTTAGACTAATTTGATCATCATAAATGTTTATTGGGGTGTTCTTTTGATTTGGTGATAAATCCTTGTTCAGTCTCTGCTGACAGCTCTAATCACATGGGAATGCCTTCAGATACACCACTTTCAATGCTCTTTCACCAGTATTTCAGTCACATTAGACAGCTCCCGTATTTGTCTTTCCTCACTTTCACCAGTACTAGTAATGGTAGTGGTAGGAGTGAGAAAAGACATAAATGAGTGAGTTGCTGCATTGATATCATGGCTGAAATACTATTGAAAGTAATGTACAACATTTCTAACATAAAATTCTGCAACTAGCATGTTTTTAAGGACTGCTTGTAAACTCTCTTTCCAAAATTTTATTTACCAGGAAGCAATCACAAGTCACCTTCAAACAATAGCTTTAGTGGAGAACATTAGAACCAATTTTGCAAAATTGTCAGAACTGGTCAGCTTGTACAACAGGGATGTCAGACAATGTTTATTGACACTGCAGCTTCTAGTAGAATCAGGGGGAAGTACAGATCAATATTACAGTGTGTTGATGGATGCACCCATGACCAAGAAAACTTCAGACAAAATGTCTGATATAAATGCAGACAAAGCAAGTGAACCTCAAACTAGAAATGAGGGAAAAGCTGATGATGACGATCTTGATGACTTTGTCGTGTTGAAGGGAAGACAGACTAAACGACGGAGAATTCTGGATGATCAAGACTCAAATTCTGGAGACCATTACTCCTGTCCTCCAGTACATCAGACATCAGTAGTTGCAGGTCAAGGTCAAGGTCAAGATGCAAGGAACTATCCAGTTGTGTATGGGTTTGGTTTGAAGTGTTTTCTACCAGGATTGTTACTGTGTGAATCCAGTTCAACTGTTGAATATATCAAAGAAAACTTACAGGTTTGTTTATTTACTTTCTCTTCTACACTTTACCACACAATCCCAAGTTTTAACAATCTTTAGAAAGAAACCTTTTAAAAACATTATAAGGAAAAGGAAAAAATGCTGGCAACCAGCATGCTCTCGTTTTCCTACAATGTCTTCTACCCACCCAAAGACAAATTATATCATGTGAATAGGACAGAATTTGTCACCTGCAACTGCATTTAATTCAGACAAGCTTAAAATTGTGTTGTGTTGTAAAGAGTTAACAGATTTGCAGCATGTGCCTTTCCCAACATCCTTGTAACATATTGATGAAGTAGATAAATAAGGTTAAGTACATACATGAGTTTACATGAAAATATTGGGAGAAAAGCAAAAATTTGTGATTTCGAGAAGATTTTCCTTTAGCTCAAAATAAAGCCTGTAATTTTTAAACACTGCTTATTTAGTGTATACTGGCCAACTTTTTGATAAGAGGTTAGTGTGTGGGTGAAAGGAGCCATTGATATACATAATACTGGTGATGAAGCACAAAGAATGCACGGTTAGGTGCATAGGTTGCCATTGCATAACTTCACAGTATTGAAAATGGCATTATGCATAAAATCTTTAGACCAAATGTACATAGAAATGATGGTAATGTTCATTATTTGTTTAAATTTTCAGTATTATGTGAAAAATTACTGTAAATCACCCCTTCTGGTCTAAGGTCAAGAAGACTTTTTCTTTCCATTTCGTTTTTGTTCTGTAGGATAGATCCAGGTCAAAAGTTGAAGACTTGATAGCAGCTTGCAGAACTTTCAGAAACATAACTGGAATAAACTTGTATTATAGTAACATGCATTTACTGCTACCTCTGTCATTCAGTGTGTGTGACAGTATTAGACATATATCTCAGGGACAAAGGAGATTAGACAGAAAAACTAAAAAAAGAAAAAGGATCCAATCAGATTTGTATGACAGTGAGGGGTCAGGTGGCGAGGAGGTTAGTACCTGTAAAGATGATGAACTTGTCTGTACAGTGAAGGAACATAGTGATGTAGAAACTCCGTCAAAAACAAACAATTCTTGCTTGATGAAGAGTTTGACTTCATTTGCAAGTTTTTATGATACAATGAGCTCTCTAGATGTGATAAGTACTTCCAGTGGTATAGAAAATCATGATCGTATTTATATCAAGGGTGATATGAAGGTACAAACAAGGTTACCTGCAGGATTGGAGGATGAACTTTGCAACTTTTCAAATATAAGTAACTTCGGGTGTGAAACATTGTATGATATACAGTCGACTATAGAAACCAGAGCTTTCTGCAAGTTATCACAGC
Source organism: Tridacna gigas (assembly GCA_945859785.2). Lineage (NCBI taxonomy): Eukaryota > Metazoa > Mollusca > Bivalvia > Cardiida > Cardiidae > Tridacna > Tridacna gigas. The sequence goes on along the minus strand of OX244030.2, from coordinate 39,134,096 downwards.
ATCTGGAATGTGTAAGGGATGAGTTGGAGAAATCTGAAGACATTACTTCAGATCAATGGGGCAAGTTTATTATTCCTGTGATAACTGGGATGGATCAGTTCCAAGTGAAAGATAAATCAAGGTAATTTCATTTTTCTGACATCTCACTAGTTTGAAAGAAACAAGGTTTACCCTGTACTGCAAAATCCAGAGTTTTAACGACCCTGACCTAGTAGGCTTTTAAAAACTTTGTGGAAAAAGGAGGAAATGCTGATTACTGGCATTTTCCCCCTTTCCCACAATCTTCCACTTTCAGAGACAGTATCACCATTGAGACACATTTGAAATTTCACCTACAAATGTTTTGAATTTGGATTAATCTCAAAATTGGCTGTTTGGTAAAGGGTACAATTACCCTTATGAATGAATTGTGTGAAAGGTACAAGTACCAAAGGAAAAGAGTTAACCTAGGTTATTAGTGTCCATACAAATGATTGTAAGAAAGTTGTTTAACAACAAGGCAGAAGCTGTTCAAATTATAGCCTTGAGCTCTAAGAATAGCTGGTATATTGTTATGCCAAATATATATCCATTTAGTCAAAGGAATGAATTGAATAACTACATGAAGGCAAAAGTCTGTTCTCTGTGTGTTTATTTCAGTTCTCTTTTTGGACCAGAAATGGGCATGACTGATCAATATATATTTTTCTCAAACTGAGCAAACAGAGAATTGCTGTTGTTCACTTTCTTTAATGAGAATTCTTTACAGATGTGGTATGTAGACTCTTGATTTGGCATTGGTGTCCTCATTATCCTCCTGGGACAAACAAACAAGCAAATTGTGTCTTATCAAAAACTTTTACCTCTTTCAGTACCTCAATAGAATTACAGAGAGCTGTGACAGACGTAAGGGATAATCTACCCTACACTCTTTACAAAAACCATAGATGTGTAAGTGTGGACTATACACCAACCCTCAGGGAAATATGTCGCTGTGAAAGTGCAAGACTGTCTGCTAATACTAAAAGAAGGTAATAAAACTTGATGAAAGCTTTCCATTTCATTTTCCTTTTAAACTACATATTTGATATTTTAGTCATGGGTGAAACTTTACTGGTTTAATATATGAAAGAGGGTTTTTTGAGTCCGAAAAATTTAGGTTTTTGAATTCATTTAAGCATGAACAAAGAGATACACATGTACACTTTAGACTAAGTTTTCTGTACTTTATAGAGGCTAAGACACAATGCAAACTCATTGTATAATATTTGGGTCATCCAACACAAAATTTAAAAACCAGTCTTGTTAAACTTGATAATCAACAATGCTTAAGGCTGAATTCATGTGAAAATACTGTTTATGTGGGAGCGATTTAAGGTTAAACATGTGAGTTTCAGCTAATATTTTGAACATAAGATTCATTGGAATTGTCTGTTTTGCAAGAAGAATGTTTAATTATGTTTAACGATAATGTTAATCAGTGATAATGATAATTAAGTGTATTTTAGCTAGGCTGTTTTTGAAGAAAATATTGAGTCATTGTAGTAGCCCTGATGTCATCTGCATCATTGTGCAAAAACTTTGACATTTTTATATATTGTTACTGGAGGTATTAACTTCGAACTTGGACAAGTTGTTAACTATCAAAGGGAGCTCTGCAACAAGGGCAGGTAACCATCAAAGTACAGTACTTTTGACACAGATTTGCCCCATTTTCAGCTTAAAATTTTCACTGAAAATCAAGCAACTGTAGCCAAGCGTTGGCACCCACATACAGTGTTCTTGTTTACTTTTCAGGTTTCAGCACTATTTAGACAATATCACCCTTCCCTTGAAGGATAAAACTGTGACTATATTGGCAACTACATTCACTTGACAGGAAAAATACTAGCTCTCAACAGGAAGTGGAGATATTGAGTATGGAAAAATGTATAAAGACTCTAAGGAAAAGCACTGTTGATGGGATCACATCTCATAGTTTAGACAGTTCTCACTTCTGTAATAACCTGGGCCAAATTTAACCACTATGGTTTTTATATAAAACTTCTGGTTTCTCATCTTCTTTTGACTTCAGTGTTTACTTCAGTTGTATGAAATTTTTGCATTTAATAAGATTCCTCATAATTGGCTCATAATGGTTACCAGCATTTTCTCCTTTTCATATAATGTTTTCAAAAGACTTCTTCCTCAGCGTCCTTAAAAGTCAGGAAATGTGTAGTAGAGGGCTAACCTATATCACGATATGCAAACTTACATTATGTTCAGGGACAGGAAAAAAAAAATATCCCATTCCTGATGACTTCTTTTCAGTCATTGGAAGGAGCTGTGGACATGCAGGGATTCCAACTCCGAAACCTGCATGTCATTACTGAGCTATCTAGATTCAGCTTGTGATAAATGGTATAATGCTTCAGATGTGTTAACCCTTTCAGCGCCATAGGCGAAAACGGGCTTTTGCGGATGGCATAGATCAAGATCAGACTGCACAGAACATGCAGTCTGATCTCTGATCTATACCATCCCCTTGTTTAGTCAAGCCTTTATGATAAAAGATTTCTGAATCTCAAAGGGTTGTATTAACAGCCGTCCAAAGAGGTCTAGTTCATTTATTTGGCGCCGAAATAGTTAAACATGTGTAAATACATATTATCATCAGAAAGTCTGTATCATAATGATCATTTATATATATAAGTTGAAATAATTATGTACATAATTTTTCTTTTATTTATTTTTCTTCATTTATTTTCTCATCTGAGCGTGCATTGCTCCTCTCAATCATGTCCAAAGATTGTCTCTTAGTTGTCTGGCTCAAGTTTGCTATGTGTTTTCCATTTGCTATCGGGAAAAGCTGAAATAATTGAGGTCATGTGACAATAAGAATGTCATTGCATTAGAAGAGATACTTGGTCCTCAATCAAAGTTGTTCAAGGTGTGACCCTGGTATTAACAATCGCTCTGCCAAAGTGGTCTCTATTTTGTATTTTTCTAGAAATTTTCAATATTGTCTTTTCTTAAACAATATGCCGAGAGATTTTTTTTTAGCTCCACTGACTGATGGCCAGTAGGCTTATGCCACGGGGCTTAGTCTACTGTGTCTGTCCATGTGTGCGTCCCTCGGTCCATGTGTGTGTAAACTTATATTTGAAACATCTCTTAAATTAATTGTCAAATTTTGACTAGAATTAAGAGAATTGATCCTGCCATGGCCCTCTTCAGATTTTCTTCAAAGAATTGATTTTGAAACCATAAGGCCAAAAGCTACCAGATTTGGCCTGTAGTTTCATCTAATGGACCCCTACAATGACTTATAAACTGAAAACTGAAAGATCTTCAGGTTCGTAACCATATATCATAGGACCACCAAAAAGTGTGTGTGCAGCTTGATTTTGTGGACCTCTACAAACGTTCAAATTGAAGCCCTTGAGTAAAAATCTACCCTACCCGGGGAAAGGGGGCGGTCACACCTTTTACATAGGCTTACATAGTGAAAACATTTAAAATCTCTTGTACCTAACTGAGAGCTACTGCTGCATTATTTGGAATGTCTTGTCAACTAGTAGGCCTATACTATAATTGTTCAAATTATAGCCCTTCAAACTTTACCCCTAGTGTCAAAATTGTGCCCACCAATGGTATCTTACCATTTACAGGGGCTTTACATTATGTAAACTTTAAATATCTTGTTTATAAACATTTCCCCTAGACCTGTATTATTAAGACTAGTTTCATCATGTGGACCTCTACCAGGGTTAAACTAATATAGACCTTTTGTCGAAAATGCCAATGGGCCCCCCCCCCTTCCAAGTGTTAGCAACTTTCATATGGTCTTCTATAGAGAAAACTTTGAAAATCTTCCAGCCCTTTGGTTGGAAAGTGTTTTGTCAAAGTACTCTTTGTCAGAGTTTATAAATATTTGGTATGGGGGAAGGCATATTTCTTCTTGGAGGTTATATTTCAATACAGGGCCTCTGGTTGTTTTGTCAAAGTAATTTTTGTCAGAGTTTATTGATAATACGTAGCCCCCAAAAGTAAGGGAACCCTTTTACTTGCTTTTGACATGATAAGACGGGGTTACTTTACCTCTCAGTATTTCAGCAGATTCCAAGAGCAACGATATTCACTATTATCTCGAGTATACCCGCCAGGTGTCGTGCAGGTGTTGCAGCACATTGAGGTCACACTTGTTATTGACTTGATTCCATATCTGTTAAATGTTTTAGGTAAAATAAAGAATTACCTCAAGATGAAATACAAGGGGTCCCTTATTTTTGATTCTACGTATATTTGGTATGAATGATACTTGATTAGACCTGCTTGTATTCCTCAACACTATCTTTGCATGTGAAAAAGATACGTAATTTTTTTTTGGGGGGGGGGGGGTTGAGGAAATTTTTTTGCAATACAGAATTGGTACAGGTTAATGACTGTCGATGTCAAATACAGACATTGCACGTTTATTAGCCAGTGGAGTGATTTTATAATTTTGTATGTAACTGTCCGTAAGATTGTGAAAATGACCTCCCAGAGTTTCAACTGTCCTGCCCCGAGTGTCACATTTTTCTTTTTTCACAAATTTATGTTTAATAAAAGAAAAATTTCAAAGATAGTCTTCTCTGAAATCGTAGGGCCAAGAGAGTCATTATTTTTGTCTTGCTTACTATTGAACGACAAGGCCTAACATGAAGCACCATCTACATGTATATATTTCCCAAATTATTTTCTCAGGGTCAAAGATGACCCTGTATTTGGGATCTTTTGACTCACATCTTTGCCCCCTCTTTCAAGGACCAGCTAGAGCATTGTTATTTATGTGTAGCATCAGTTTTGGGTCCTTGAAGAAAGTTTTTCCACTGTTAATACTGATTTTAGAATGCGCAATGTTTGCAATAATTTTCTTTATAACTCGGATGAGCAAAATAGGCTATGATGGTCCTCTTTTTTTTTTATTCTGCTTGAGACTGATGAAATTTGAATGAAATATTTTCTACCACTTATGAATTGATAATGCAATCTTTTCCGAAACTTTTTGATGAAATGGGATGAATAAAATATACATTTCTGTAAGGCTGATTCATTTTTTTTTTTTTTATTTTCTACCCTTTACATGCTGAACACAGAATTAGATACCGATACATGTGCAAACTGTGTAGATCAAGGTCAGACTGCAAAGTTTGTCCTTATGTTTAGGTACTGTGGTGTTTACACGGCTTAGATACCAGCGTGTCTTCATGGTCTGGTTCGGTACCAGCGTGTCTTCAGTCAGCTGAAGTGCCATTGTATCTCCATGGTTTGCTTGGTTCCAGCATGTCTACATGGTCTGCTTAGGTTCTTCTTTGCCTGCATTGTACGCTTAGGCATTAGCATCGTCATGTTCTGTTGAGTACCAGCATGTCAACATGGTCACCTTAGGTACCAATGTGTCTTCATAGTCCACTTCGGTACGAGCATTGTGGTCTGCTTAGATATCAGCTCACTTTGGTGCGCTTAGGTACCAGTATGGCTTCATAGTCCACTAAAGTACCAGCATAACTACATAGTCTGCTTAGGTACCAGTATGTCTGGTCTGCTTAGGTATAGGCTTGCTTCATGGTCCGCCAAGGTACCAGTATGTCTTCATGGTCCACTTAACTCCTTACCAAATGGCAAAATTTTAAACCTTGTCCAAAGTGAAAGCATTTGCAGACGACAAATTAGATATGACTCAAAAACTGAAATTTCTCTTTGGAAGTGTAGAAAACATTGTGGGAAAAGGAGAAAATGCTGGTTACCAGCATTTTCTCCTTTTCCCACGATGTTTTTTTTTGTACCCTATCGGAGAACTTGAGCTCATTTGTACCAATTTCAAGCTTGTCGTCTGCAAATGCTTTCAATGTCCTTACTTCGAGTCGCAATCATCACTGAATATACAGCAGAAGTCTAGCGTTGGGGCTCATATGCGGTGCTCTTGTTTTTATTTCTAATTTATCAAATTGTTAAATAGATAATAGTGCTTAACCCTTTACCACACAATCCCGACTTTTAACGACCCTGAGAAAGAAGCCTTTTGAAAACATTGTGGGAAAAGGAGAAAATGCTGGTAACCAGCATTTTCTCCTTGTCCCACAATGTTTTTACTCCACCCAAAACACATTTTAACACTTGAGTCACTCTTGAGTCTGCAAATGCTTTCAATTTGGACAAGTTTTGTCGTTTGGTAAAGAGTTAAGCTATCCCAAGGTAAATGTTATCGCGTTTCATGATAAAACCATTACCGAACAACGCCGACGTTCATCGACCCCGAGAAAGAAGGTTATTGAAACATCGTGGGTAAAGAAGAAAATGCTGGTACCCAGGCTGCAAGGGGAGTGAGAAGGACGCTGTGTCTCAGAAAGCAACAGATCTACTTCTACAAAGCAAACAGAGATACTTTCTAGACATAGTATATCTACCAGACGACAAAAAATGTAGACTTTTCCAAATTGAAAGAATTTGCAGACGACAATTCAAATGTGGCTTAAATGATGCAGTTTGTCTTTGATACGGTAGAAAACATCGTTGGAAAAGGAGGAAATGCTGGTTATCAGTAATTTCTACCTTTTCCACAATGTTTTCAAAAGGTTTCTTCCTCAGGATCATTAAAAGTCGGGATTGTGTGGTAAAGGCTTCAGAAGCGGACGATATGGATCCAAGATAAGACTCCATGACCTGTGCAGCCGGCCGCCTAAGGTCAGCCTGCGCAGGCTGACCTGAGCCGAAACTTTTTGCTCTTGATCAATTTTCTGACCAGCCAAAGACCATTCTACCTCAGGATTCAGTCATTTGTTAGACCAAAAAAAATCGTATGGATCCATAATTTAGACAAAAATAATTTGTATGGATCCATAATTTTGTGATGTTTTACATGGTATAATGCATCACGGTGGTGCATTAAGTCCCCGTTTGCCAGAGCATTATTGAAATGTTTTTCCGTCTTAGGGCGGAAACAGCTGCAGTTTTAGAACGGAAAAAGGTTAAAACTCGTTATGTTCCGCAGGCATTTTGCCCCTTTACAGCCGTCCACTTTTATAAGAATTGCAACTAAAGGTGAAATTGCTAGTAATAACCAATTTCACCTTTAGTCGCAATGTTTACATATGTATTCACGGATACGGGTCTTACTGGGCTCACTGGTAATGTGTAGAATTAACAACCTGGAGGCGCAAGGCTCGATCCTCGCTCAAAACACGGGGTTTTTCATGGGAGTGTCTTGGCACGCCCCTTCAGGCCCAAGCGTGTATCGGCAAGTAAAACCCAGCTTTTGGTAAGGTCGTCAAATGGCAATTTGTCGCGGGGGGGGGGGGGGGTTAAGGACCTGACCTTTATCCTGCTAAATAAGTTGAATAAACCTAATCTTTCAAGCCGATAGTAAAAACCCGAAAAATGCTATTTCAAACTTACTTTTTTGAATAAAAGAAATCTCCTTATCGGACAGTGTAGATCCAAGATCAGAATGTACGTTCTGTGTAGTCTGATCTTGATCTGCACTGTCCGCTAAAGGTCAGTGAGTCGTGCTTCGCTACCTATGGGTTAATAGGCCATTAGGTTAAAAAGCAATACATTTGTACCCATTAACGCGAGATAGACGAGGGAAGATTCCTAGTTAGTATTGGAATTCCATTCGGGGACACTCGATTTTTAAGCCCAGAAAATAATCGATGCCATATAGAATCGCATTACACAGACTGAAAAATATGGCTGTGAAATCTCGGGCAGTAAACAAGGAGCGCGTGAGAAACACTCGGGTTTAGGAATTATTAATGCTTTTATTTATTATTAATAAAGATCTGGGGGTTTTTTAACGAAAAAGAGGAAAATATTGACAAACTGGTATTCTTGTGATTGTTGATGGAGGTTTTGTAAATACGACTTATACGTGAATATGGACTTAAAGATGTGAAGGTTTACAAGTGAAGATGCGATAACTTGATCAGTAAGTTAGTATTAATCAATATCGGGTGTTTGTGAAGGGCGGTTATAGATTCTATAAGCTAGCCTCTAACCCGTCACCAAAGGGTTTAACCCTTTACCCAACGACAAAATTTTAGACCCGTCCAATTTTAACTGCTTTGCAGACGACAATTTCAGTGTGGCTCAAATGATATGATTTTTCTCTGATAGGGTAGAAAACATTGTGGGAAAAGGAGAAAATGCTGGTTACCAGCATTTTCTCCTTTTCCCACAATGTTTTCCAAAGCGTCTTCCCCCAGGGTCGTTAAAAGTCGGGATTGTATGGTAAAGGGTTAACTCTTTACCATATGACATACATCCTTATCCAGAGCATTTGCAAACTACAAAAATATTTTTTTTTTTCCTTTGGAAGGATAACCCTCATTTTTTTATTTTCCCACAATGTTTTCAAAAGCGTTATTCTTCAGGGTCGTTAAAACGCCGGATCGTGTTGTAAAGGGTTTATCTAGACCGACCAAAACTAGTACATGCACAAAGAAAAGGTATTGAACAATTAAGTTTCTGAATAAATGATCGGCGCTCTGGCAAAAGAGGGGTTGGTGCATCTCCGTGATGCATTATACGAAACAAGTCATCACATAATTATGGATCCATGAAATCCAGTTTGTCTAACGGCCGACTGAATCATGGGAAAGAATGGTCCTTGGACATGCAGAAAGTTCCGACCCATGTCAGCCTGCGTGGACATGGGCCGATATTGTTTGCAGTTGCATTGAATACCTTTTCACGAAGCATAGACATTGCCAGTTAGTACAAAAGATACAGATATTGTAACTTCAAGGCTGTCTTTGTCAAACTGCAAAGTAGCGGACAGTGTAGATTCAAGATCTAGAATACTCCAGGCATCTATAGAAACAGATCTGCTCATCTGGTGTTTACAGAGATCTAACGATAGTACAAAGCGACTCAACCCTTTCAGCGCCAAAGGGCTTTTGAAAAAGGGTATAGATCAAGATCAGAATGTACTGTCTGATGACGAATCTATACCGTCTGCTTGTTAAGTCAAGCCTATAAGATTTAGATCTTTCTGAGTTTTAGCGGGCTTTCAGTGCCAAGGGGCTTTTGCGAACGGTATAGATCAAGATCAGACTGCACAGAACGTGCAGTCTGATCTTGGATCTATACCGTCCGCATGTTAAGTCCAGCCTATCTTTCTGACTTTCAGAAGCATTGTATTTTGAGCCATCAAACAAGGTCGAGTTTCTATATTTGGCGCTGACAGTGTTAACAAAATTTGTAGAAGCTTTGATACAAAAATACCTGATCGAATTCCTAGTAAAACGTTTACTAGGCTTTCATGGTACTAGGTTTACTGTGAACTTCCGTTCGATAACAGCAGCAGCTCATACATTCACGTACTTGCTAAGTTTGAGCTGCGCTTGGTTAGGACTCTGCTATTCATTACCTTCAGTAAATTGCTTCTGCCTCATGCACTTAGAACCCCGCCCCCCTCCCTCCGCTTGCCCCTTTTTCACGAAGTGCTGCTGCGTAAGTTTTTTGCACATAGATTTACCTATTGCCATGATGGTCTATGACATGGGACGCTCCACCCGTCCGTCCGTCCGTGTATCATTATATATATTTTCATCTCTCCCTCCAAATCTCTCATCCCTCCATCAATCACTTAAGTCTTGCTCTTCAAAGATCAATGTTAGACTGTCATAATCATAGACTTCACACAAGTTGGGTTGTCATTTCGTGTAGCATATATCAGATTGTGTAATGTACAAACACTATCATAGATAACTAATATCTATGGTTGACACATTATTTCGTATATTGGAAAACGTAGGGACAAAAATGATAGCTGATGCTCTTTGTATTTAATTCCATAGCTCCGAAGCTTGGTGAGTTACTTTACCGCTCTCTTTGAACATGTTAACTCTTTCAGTGCGAAAATATATGAGCCATGCTCTGTGAAATTGGGGCATAATGCATCTGCAAAAAGTATCGACCCAGGTCAGCCTGCGCAGTGGCGCAGGCTGACCTGGGTCGATACTTTTTGCAGATGCATTATGCCCCCTTTTCACAGAGCCGAACCTTTTTACTTTTGGCCAATTTCCTGTATGTCAAAGGACCAGTGTACCTCAGGATTATATCGGTTGTTATGAAAAGTGGCTATTTAGCACTATGGGTCCATAATTATGTAATGGATTGATAAGTATCTCGCAACACGGAGATGCATTAAGCCATTGTTTTTTTTTTTGCTGATATAAAATTGCCAAATACAATCATCTCAAAGGCTGAAAGGATTCATTTTATAGGCTTTACTAGTTGAAGGGTCGGTATAGATACAAGATCAGTGATCTTATATAGGATCTGTGTAATCCGATCTTGATCTATGCCGTCTGCAAAGGTCTCTATACTCGCCATTTCACTTATTCTACTCTCATTCTGAATAATTTACCACTCCACTCGTTTGGAACGTTTTGTAACTGCACTGTTTTGCTCCCTGAAATTTAACAACTGCACTTTTTTCTTTGATTTTTGAGTCGCCTGGTTGCGTAGCAACCAGGCTCTCATTGTTATCATCTTGATCTATGGGGTGACGTAAGCATACCTCCGGCCTTGTACTGCTTCCTGTCCCAAGTTCCGGTTTACGAGATAAAATATAGTTTTCTAATTATTCGGTAAACAGCACAATTTTTCTGTTGTAATTCACCTACAATTGTGCCTTTGTGATAATGAATGTGTCTAGAAAGACTGAGCTCTTTAACGGTTTAAACCTTTGAAAAATCATTTCGTCCACAAGGGTGCACGATAGCCTATCGCTTACACAGACATCATCTCTTAAAATAGCGCATTATGTATGTATCTAAAAATAGCCGTCGTGAACTGAACAAGTTTGCGAATACGCTGCAAAATACTCTTCGACGAGAAACGTCTTCACTACGGCACTCTTCTATTTGTGGACAGTTCTCAGTGAAAACGGTTTGATAATTACCCATTAGAAGCACACTCTAAATCTTACAATCTTTCCGTAATATTGTAACTCTTATTTCAATTCAACATTCAACCTATGATCGGAGAGAGAAAGGCGATACCGAGTTAACCTGGAAGCTTCAATGGAGATTTTTCCCAAAAGTAGGCTAATTTTTTTAACAAATTTATAACGACTTGGAATGGTTGGGTTGCCTTCTTAGACATTCTTACACGTTGCTTCTTCAGGGCTTTTTATTCTAGACTTCAACTACTTTGCACACCCATATTCTAGGTGCACGCACGGTTCTAGACTGTACCAAGTCATCGCTTAGCAGGTGGTTTCTGGAATGTAGCTGTGCGACAAATATAGATCTTATAATCACGTGACGTATAACGTCATTTGCACCACGGAATTCTCTATAAATTTACATATTTATGAATGAATCAGTCGCTGAAGCAGCCTCTATTTTTCAGAGTACACCGACCTAGCGCCTCACCGATCTATGCAGAGAGAGTGTTTTGAAGTTTACTGTGTTCAATTAATTGTTTTTCGTTTTTAAAGAGGTGAATTTATCAAAGTCTGCTCTTTTTTTTTTTTTTTTCAATGTGCGATTAACCTAGATCTAGTATTTATGAAACAATTTATTAGTGCGGGTGTCACTGTCAGAACGCAAGGTGCTTTCGTAACTGCCAAAATCTGAATTCACACGGGAATTCGACTTGAAACTACGCAGTTCTAACAACCAGCGATCAGAGAACTTGACTTTTACTTCACTATATTTCAAATGTAATAGAACAGATCAATATTAACCCACTCGAACAACAAGGTCTTTATTGGAGTGTTTGTAATCTTGTAAAGGGTTGTTGTACAGGGTACTAGAGCGAATCGCAAACATTTATAGTTTACACCAAAGCAATATACATGTAGATCTCTACAATTTTCAATTGGTGTGGAAGCAGTACTAATTCCTGGGCCGTTATAACACGCAGACAAAGTTAAAGGCTGATGATCATGCTTTTGGGTTATATTATTTTTCTTGAGCTGTAGCAGCCACATTTCTAGAGTCCACTGTGGACAAAACTTGAACCCGGACAACAACAAAAATTATTTCCAAGGGACAGGTAGATAACTGAGTCAAATATTTGTTTGTGCTCCAGAGGCTACATTTCAGTCCAGTGATCATGGAATTGCCCGGCTATTTGTCTCAGTAATATTTTTGACAAAACTGAATGTAAGTTACCGGGGGTTAAAAGAAAAAGGTTGTCACAAGGTCAAATCATGTAATAGATCTAGTGCTGTAGAATCCATTTATTTTCAGTCCAATACCCACGAAACTTTGTCAGACCGCTTAGATTAGATATGGGTGAGTTGCAAAAGGGAAATTTTGGTCTAAAAGTATGTCACTAGATCCTGTACCAACAGACAAACTTCAATTGAGTTCCATACTAATGTTGCCTAAATGGTCCTCTTGTAAAATTGTTCAAGTGGTTCTGCTCTGTTTCTATAAACTTCACAGAAGCTTCAGAACTGAGTAGTAACATTTCAGAATCACGGCCTCTGAAACTCTATTAGCAATTATACCCAAATTTCATTTCTAGCATCCTGTATTTGGAAACGACAATTATACAATTTAACAGATATATGAATAACCACATGGTCCAATTTTAGAAAATTTGTGTCATACAAAAACAACTTGTTCTAAATCTGGAAAGAAAATGTATGCTCTATTCTACTGAAATTATTTAGAATGTTTGTTTTAGCAATATGTGTAAGAATTAAGATATACATATAAGTTAAGTCACCCAGTTTCTGTGCTAGAAAAACATTTTTATCAACCTAGAAGCCTGATTTTTGTCCACATTCTTTACAGGCATTATTATGCTGGGAAGGAACTGTAAATATTGATGGAAATTCGACAGTTATTATGCCCCGCTGAATTTCGGGGTGGGGGGATATAGTTTTCATGTTGTCTGTCCGTCTGTCTGTTCATCGGTCCGATCTTCGGTCCATCCAGACAGATATATTCTAAAATCGTTGACGAAAGTTAATGAAACTTCAAACATGTGTTCCTCATGATAGTCCGCCGATATACTTTTTTTTTTAAATGTAATGCCTTTTCATGGAAAAAGGAGGCTTGATGTCCTCCGGTCTGCTTGTTTTGTTTTATTTTGTTTTTGTTTTTAATGCAGTGTCATGGAAAAAGGGAGCTTGATGTATATTTCCATTATGGACCAATATCTCTGTAACTACTGGACAAAATTTTATGAAACTTCATATTTATATTGTTTATCATAAGCCATAGACAATCAGTAATTGTTTTTATTTAATGAAATACCGTGTCATGGAAATAGGGAGCTTTATGTATATTTTCACCAAAAACAAAAAGGGTTTTTACATGCAAAACACAATACCTCTTATAATTATGTTTCTATCTAAAAAAAAAAATTTTTTTTTTCGGCGGTGGATATCATTTCAACGAAATGACTTGTTTTGTATTGATTTTACCTTTTGAAAACCATTTTTTAAATGAAGTCACCCGGGATAAGAGACTTTGAACCTTTTAAACCTGTTCCTGGTGCCTAAATTTTAATTCTCACCACATTTTTTTTTTTTTTTTTTTTAATGTAAATTTTAATATTAATGTTTGTAACTTTAGGATGACAACTAAGAAACATGCTTGCATATAACACTGTCTTATGGTTAAGTTATTTTGTATCTTGAATGCTTTTAATAAATTTGAACAGAAAAAGGTGAAAAGTTCTAACCCATCACCCTCCAGGCGACTCTCAGGGCTATCAGTCCTTTGATTAACGTTGTTTTAAAAGGTAGTTACAGCGGTCCATGCTCTTACAGATCTGTACTATACTAGATCTACGGCCAACCCAAGTCACTCTAGTGTTATGCCCCCTTTGAGACATTTTGTAACTGCACTGTTTTGCTCCCTCATGGTATGATGCATCATGGAGATGCATCAAGCCCCCTTTTCCCAGAGCATGACCCATTTCAAAGTAACACATTTTTTGAGAATACAATTCAGAATGGCTGGTGAATACCAGCCCTTGACTACCTGGTATGGTAATGTCTAAATATATGAATACTGTGGACCAGACAGCAATCAATTTCTGAGCGTCTTTGATGTGCGAACCAGATGGAACACGCGGTTGTATACTGGATGGAGTCGTACGATTGGGGCAGTGCCTACCAGTCCGAAATCCCGTTCGACCTGGATTGGGATTTTTTAGAGAGAAGCAGTGTTGTTCTGCAAATATGAGCTGGGCTAGTCAGAAAACGATGTGTAGTCTTGCATTAAACTTGCCAGTGCATGTGCCTCACTCTGACACGTCAAAGAACCGAGGATCCATTGGCAGAAGAACTAATGTATCGTGTCCGGACCTTCTTGTATTCAACTCTTTCCCTCTAATCTAGCAGTCCTCGTTGATATCGTTGAAAGAAATATATTACAGCACATTCTCACTAACATTTACTGGCTTTAATGAAATTAGAAAGTTAAATCGTGTGACAATGCCTTTTACAATATCTTACAGACGTTTCTGTATAGTACCATCCTAACTCCAAAATAAGCCTTAAGTCTGGCTGACTTACAAATTAAGTGCGGTTTAAATGGCGGAAGTTATCATTGAAACGATAGAAAACATTGTGGGAAAAGGAGAAAATGCTCTTTATTTTCTCCTTTTCCCACGGTGTTTTCAATAGCCATCTTCCTTGTGGTCGTTAAACTCTCTGCTTTAGCACTGATTGGTGGTTAATGTAGGATTTGCAGAAACCCGTGTAACCCTTTGGCTGCTAAGCGCGACACACTGACCTTTTCCGGACAGTGTAGATCAAGATCAGACTGCACAGAACGTGCAGTCTGATCTTGGATCTACACTGCCCGACAAGGAGATTTTTTTTTTCTCTAAAAAGAAGGTTTGAAAGAATATTTTTTCGAGTGTTTACTATCGGCTTGAAACTTTTATTTCATTTTTTTTTAGCAGGATAAGGGTTAATAGGTTGGCAGTTATCTCAGAAAAAGTACCGTGTCGTTTTCTATCTTTGGCTTTGGTTGCTTTTATGACGAAATCTCAAAAATGCGCCTTATCAGTCCGCTGTTGCCGATTTCTTCTATTTCTTCCCCCCCCCCACACACACACACACACAAACACTTGATCTTTACAAGTTTTTAGCCTCTTTAATCAAATGGAGGAAAAATTATAGGGTATAATGTTTTAGGACCGCCTTAACATTGGGTCCATTTTTTTTTTTTTCACAGACGCAAGTAAGCTAGTCTATTGCGTTTAATTTCGTTTAATTATGCGCTAAAGAAGAAACGAAATTGGACTGAAAATAACCTTTCAACGTAAACATCATTTTCTAGCTCGATCGATAGCCTACATGTATATTGTTACATTAGTTCAAGTAAATTCACATGAAAGATGAGACACTTACTTTTCATCATTAAAGGCACTTCCTAATGTCGCTAAAACCATGCTATTACTGTATATTGTTTATTTCTATTGATTGCTCGGAGTGTTCTTCGATTCTCAGTGATTGTTTTGGTTTTAGATTTTTAACCCTAAATAAGTGAAACGAAACTTTCAAGCTGATAGTAAATACCCAAATTTTCCTATTTCAAAGGTGTATTTTGGGAAAAGATATCACATTTTACGGACAGTGTAGATCCAAGAACGTGCAGTCTGATCTTGATCTACACTGTCAACAAAAGGTCCTTAAGTCACGCTTAGAAGCCTAAGGGATAACCTTTAGGCTGCTGAGCGGAACTCGGTGCGCTTTTGCGAACAGTGTAGGTTCAGATCAGGCTGCACAGAACGTCTTGAATCTACATTGTCCCGTACGGTTTATACTTCTTCCTGCGAAAAAAAAGCTTGAAATCGCAATTTAGTATGTTTTTTTTTCCAGCAGAATGAAACCTATCGCAATGATTTTCACCAGAATTTTGACTCAGTTGGGATTCTAACCTATGAACAATAGACCATTAACTCTGCATTTTACCACTGTGCTTACGGGGCTCAGCTGCTCGGCCTATGTCGAAGTAAACACTAAATCACCCCAAAATGGAAAAGACTCTATCACCGATGACAGTTCTATATTATACAGGCTACATTGTATTGATCTTATCCGCCTAAATATATGACTTACTAGACTCTCGGGGTTTCTTGAATTACATTAACCTCTCGATTATCTGATGTACATGAAAAATGGATAGCAACGTGAACACGAATATTTCTTTAGGTTTTATAATGTCCAGCTTTGTTAGATACCCGACATCCAGATTTAATTTACAATTCCAATGTTTGGAAACTTGTCCCAGAATGCAAAGAACATGCTATCTACTCTTTGATTTACTATGGCCATTTTATGCTAGTGAATTATCACCGCTGAAACCAGATAGTTTGGCTTGATCCGGACATGTTTTAATTGACGGAAAATGTTTTTTCAGCAGTCTAATTGACAAGATAAACTGTCTTATCACTTCCGGAATGTGTTCAAATGCCTTAGTATGGTGATTTATATTTGAAGGTAAATCAATATTTTAATCTACTGAATTGAAATTTTCAAAGAGAACATCTTTTTTTAAGGGGGTTAAGTACAGCCCAATCAACTGATTTAGTCTAGAGGAGTTTTGACCTAGATCAGCCTGTAGCCTACAAGTTGGTGGTCAACTCTCCTAGTAAAAGACATGAGTGATTGCAATATGCATGATGAGGTTTAACACGTTACCACTTGCGTATGTGTGTGTAAGGTTTTTATTTTTTTCTAAATTTTGCATCATCATCATCATCATCACCATCATCATCATCATTTATGCATGAATTATATGAGACTAGATAATCTTCATTCAAGTTATTTTCAAGGTTTTTTTTTTTCTTGTCTTTTACAGAATACTGTATTCAAACACTCTACGTAGAACGAGCGTATGTCTTGATCTTAAACCATGGAAAATCTTCAAGATCTGCTGCTAGAACACGTGGTTCCGGATCAGACAGGAATGCTGGGAAAAATTCAATATAACTTCACAGAGTTTGTAATATGATATTTTCTCAATGGAACACGAACTTAATTGTCCATTCAATAGTCATTCCACTCTGACTCAGTCTTTGTAATGTACTTGACCCGCTTTTATCCTACAGGTTTTAACCAACCGCAGTTTCGGACCAACTTGATAATTTCAAATGTTCTTGTAAAAAAAATCTATATCAAAAATTGTAGAATAGGATCAGTTAGTATCTTAAGTAAAGTACGGACTAGTTCTGTCAACACCCGTCGAAAAGAGCACCAGTAGTTGTTGTACTACACTAAGTGTTGTTCCGGTTTAAACCAGGCCGCTGTAAACCAACCAGGCTCCGTATTTATCAACCAATTTCATTCTAATTCTAGATGTAGAAAGTATCATTACTTCTGATTGGCTAAACAATTTGTTCTAGCCTATTAAATGTTGTATTATTTTAAATTTTTTTACATTTTTGAGAGTAAGACTATGAATGTTCTTGAGAATGGTTTGTGAATACGGTGTCTGGTTGAAACCAGTTCTCTACAGGCTAACTGTAGACAAGCCCCAAGATATTACAAATGAAAAAGGAAAATTACAAAGTAAAAATTCTTTGGAAATGCAGAAAATCGTTTTCTAATGGAATGTAAAACATGGGAAAGAAGCTTTATAAAGTCCACAAGGTATTTGCAAATGACAAGATGAATCGATGCCAATTTTTTTCCTGACAGGATGAAGATTGTTCAGGTACACTGGCCGAAAGTGTCCTCGGTTGATGGTCTGTTTGTGGCAACCAATGGAGCTTTGAGACTGCAGGGAAAATACCAACTACATAGACCTGGAGTGTATGTAACTACGTGTCTTATTGCTCTACTTTTGTCATTTTCATCTCTTACATCGGCTAAATTGATCGATCAGTCAGTCATCCTTTAATCCTGATACAGATTGGCGAAAAAGACCCATTCTCCTCCCCATAAAAAAACCCCTAACAAACAAACAATGAATCAAACTTATGTCTTTTCTTTTAAATCAAGAACTCTGCGATTCTTTGCCTTATTGTTATGTCAAGTAGATTATGCAAAATTTCAATATGCAAATATCATTTATTACTATATCACGCAGGCAATCTTGCCACAATGTTTTCAAACAAAACAAGTTGTTTTCAAGACGGACAGAGAGGTTTGCCAGAGGACAGGAATAACAGAACAAGACTAGAATACAGATTGATAAGGCCTTTTAAAATCTGCCAGTGCCAAATATATAACCCTGCCGCTTTTAACAGCTAATACCATCCTCCAGAACTGGAATGTATTGTTTTCTTATAGGGTTGACTAAACAAGCAGACGGGGTAATTCCATGGTCTGCCAATCTGATTTTGATCTATGCCGTCTACAAGTGCCCTTGTTTTCGTCTATGGCACCTAAAGGGTTAATATCGGTCAAGAAGTTAAATTTCAATGTTGCACTTAGATGTTTAGGATAGACAACGAGTGAGGTTGTATAACGCTCGTGTCTATATCAGATAGACAACCCAACGAGCTTTTGTCTATCCGAATTAGACCACCTAGAATGACAAAGCGTTGTATATGCAATATATACAGACCAAATACCGAGCGCTAATTGGCAAATTTATCGGAGCCGTGGTCTAAAAATTTGTATTTTTTTTTTCCTATTTTTTCCTGACAGGTTGGGATACACCAAGTGTGGAAGTTTCGTGTTCGATTTAGGAAGTATATATTTATCAATAAAGGACTCGACCTCAGGTAGGCGTCTCACTTTTCTTACTGCTATCAGCCAGATTTTATGGCAAATTTACAGAGCCGTCCAAAATGAAAGCATTTACAAGCAACATTTTAAAGTTGGCTCAAACGATGATATCTGACTTTGAAAGTTTAAAAAACATTGTGGAAGTAGGATGAAATGCTGGTTACTAGCATTTTCGCCTTTTCCAACGGTTTTTCCAAAGACTTTCTATTTCGGGGGTCATTAAAATCCGTTATTGTGTGGTAAACCGTTAAGTTTATAGACATGTATTGACACATGCCGGAACTTTTTGCTTTTTGTAAATATTCTGCATGTCCAAGGTCCTTTATACCTCATGAATCAGTGGTTTGTTAGATCCATAATTTTGTGATGACTTTCTTGTGATAGCTTGGTATATGCATCACAGAGATGCATTAAACCCTTTTTGCCAGAGCGCAGCTCATTATATTGTATCGTGCCTTGTTGCACCTTCAACTAGACAGGGATAGATGAATAGAATCATACACTGGATTATGGGTCCGTATTCACCAAACATTCTTAGGAACAATCTTAGTCTTATTCTTCTGAGATTTTCTAAATTTTAAAGGTACACGACTTCTGACTGGCTAAACCAAATTGTCTATCAGGTCGGGTTTAACCAATCAGAAGTTCTGTTACTTTCGTATTTAGAAAATTCTGGAGAATAAAACTAAGAATGTTCTTTAGAATGGTAGGTGAATACGGACCCAGATTCTAAATTCCAAGACAAACCACCTGAATGGCTTAGACAGAACTCCAGAATCAGAACAATATTTAGACACGTTAATTAATACGAGCCAGTACATCACGCAATACAAAATACGTACGCACTAAAACTTGGTGTGTTTGCAGGGTCATCGTCACAGCCGGGCTCAGGGCGCCGTAACCAGGATGTGACGTGTAATGTAGGTCACATCAAAGTGAAGTTTCATGGTGGGGCAGCAATGATATGTCAGCTGCTCACAACAATGTATATAAAAATGTACAGACGCCATTTAGAAGCTCAGGTAATATTTTCAAGTATTCACCGTCTCTGAACCCGACTTTGCAGTTAGACAAATAGTTGAGAACAAGAGGAAGAATTTAGACTTGGAATAAACATTGGCGTCACCACATACAGTACTTGTATCTTGACAAGCATTGTTAAGATAAATTGGTACATTGATCTAACAAAACCCCAGGGCTTGTATTTACGAACGATCATAACTATTGCTAGTATTCTCATTCTGAGAGAAGGCATCAGACATCTGCCTAAATTCGCACTGTCTAAGCTAATCAGAATCTAGTAAAGGAAAATTGTCTACAATGGTTTTTTGATACAGGCCTTACAGATGCTGCATATGTATACGTTTTGGTAATACTAATATTCTTTTTCGTATGCCATAATCTATGGAAAAAGTAGTCTTTGACGCCCACCTTTTATGCTATGCTTGCGTTGGTCTCAAATAAACAGCACCCACCATTCCTTACTCAACAATACTGGAATACCAATCTTGAAAGTAATAAAAAAACTCATTTTAAGAAACATGTTACAATATACTGAGCAGAAAAAGTTAGAGATATCTTCGTTGACTGTGGAATAAAAGTAAATCCAAGGCTTGATCAAATTTGAAATATATGTGAAAAGGTGGCTTAATGTATCTGCGAAATGTATCAGCCCACGTCAGCCTGCGCTGTCCGCGCAGGCTGACCTGAACCGAAACTTTTCGCAGATACATTAAGCCAGGCTGAAATGGGCCGAAGCTTTTCGCGATTGGTCAATTTGGATGTCCAAAGACCAGTCTACTCATGATAAAGCCGGTTGTTAAAAATAGCGGCCATACAGATCCATAGTTATATGATGGCTTGATTTGTATAATGCATCACGGAGATGCATTAAACCCCTTTTCACCAGAGCGAGGTTCAGTCATGTATTTGATTACATTTCATTTGCAGTGAAAAATCCATTGGCTTGTATATGCAACTCGAAATGCGTTGGAGGAAAATTTGTATGGAAGGTCATTGGAGTCATCAGTTAAATTTCACAAAATGATGCTAATATGGTTTTTCCATCAGTTGCATCCATAAAGGGCAAACAACTATGGCGCATAAAAATGCTTGATAAGCCTGGCAATCTGGAGCTGGGTATGATGTCCTTCTCTACTCCTGGAGACCTTAAGCGTTCTTGATTGAGGAGCTCTCTGTGATACTTGGTGGCTTAGAATGCCCCACGCATGGCCTGATCTATAGGAGACAAGTCGGCAGTTCAATACGATTCACATTGTATCTGCTGTAGGAACTTCTGACCTTTCCTCGCATGATGCGGTCTTGCATTGTCACCCTACAGTATGATGTGCTGACTTCGGGCGAAAGGCGGGCCACATGGCTGTAGCACTTCACTGATATAGCGTTGAGCTGTAATCGTTTACCACACAACCCCGTGTTTTAACGATCTCGAGGAAGAAGGCTTTTGAAAACATGGGGAAAAAGGAGAAAATGCTGATAACAAGCATTTTCTCCTTTTCCCATGATATTTTCTAGCTTTTGAAAGAAAAATTCAATCATTTTAAGTTATATTTAAAATTTCGCCTGCAAATTCTTCCAATATGGAAAAATCGTAAGTTTTGTCGTTTGGTAAAGAGTTAAGAGTTCCATTAAGCACAATCAGCTCTGTCTAGGATCCATATGAGCCATGCTCTGTGAAAAGGGGGCTTAATGCATCTGCGAAAAGTATCGACCCAGGTCAGCCTGCGCGGAGTGCGCAGGCTGACCTGGGCCGAAACTTTTCGCTACCAGTCAATTTTCTGTGTGTCCAAAGACCAGTCTACCTCATGATTAATTCGGCTGGTTGAAAAAGGTGGCTATGGATCCATAGTTATGTAATTGCTTGATTGGTTTTAATGCATTGCGGAGATGCATTAAGCCCCCTTTTTTGCTAGAGCATGGCTCATGTGTATGTCTCCTCATATCTCCATCGCCGAACCGGACATGTTTAGCAATAGTGCAATTACCGTACTTTTCTGCTCTACGACGTTAAACATGGCGTAATCTGTCTTTTTTAAAACGATTACAAATAAGGCTCGAGAAAGCAAAAGAACTGAATCTTTGAGACATTTTTGCCCTACCCTATAGTTGAATGATTCACGTAGTTTTTCTTTTACTTTTACAACAGAGTGACACAGATTTCAGCTGTACACAGAAGCATTGTTTATTAAAATTTCATTTAATTTCGAAAATATTATTGGTTTGATTCTTACCATTGTATGTTAAGATATCCCTATTCATTTTTACTTCATTTCATATATAATGCAATTACTCGGAAACTTTTTTTCTTCCAGATTGCCGCTGTGATTTTAGAGACTATTAAAGACGACAGACAACTCCTGGTGTCCGCATTAACAGGTAGAGTTTTGGGTTGTCTACCAGTTGGCGATCTACCATAATACTGCTGAATATATTGAATGCAAATATTCGTGCTATGGTAAAACCCCAAATTTTGCGATTTCAAAGTTCTCCCCTCCCCTCGAAATACATCACCGTATCGGACAATGCAGATCCAAGATCAGACTGCACAAAAGTGCAGTCTCTAAGTCTAATCTTGGATCTACACTGTGCATAAGCGATACTAGAGGCAAATTTAAACCAGAACAGAAACATTTTCTTCATTACGATGGAAATATGGGTTGTCCAGCTTACTCTGAGCTGTACTAAATACGTACACCCTGTGTCCCTGAATATATTAGAGGTGACAAACTTTTGGTAAAATTTACTGCGGCGTCCATGTCGCTCTCCATCGGACAGTTTTAAGAAAAATGAAAATACTGTTACCTCGTTGTTGCCGAATTTGTGGTTAAGGATAATCCATGCATCATTAAATTACGATCATGATCCTTCAAATGGTCATTAAGATTTCAGTGCAGATGCAAACATTCAATGACCCAGGGCTTATGTCCATGTCATTAAATGCTTGCATCAGCACTGACATCTTAATGACCACCTGGAGGACCAATGAGCACGGTTTAGTGATGGGTGTTCTTTTATATGGTAGATCTATTTTTACCATGCCTTGCTCGAACTTTCTATGATATTTTATCATACTTTTTTTTTATTGATCTTCAGTTATGGCAGCCATGGGTGGAGGTGGATCAGCATCAGAATCATCTACCAATCAATTAAGCTCATCAACCAACCATCGTCATCCATCAACCTCGGGTTCAGGTACTATAACAATTGTATCTCATCGTTAATTTGAATACCAATTTAATGACAAATCCTGTCATTTGAGTCAAATCTAACTTGTCTTCCGCAAACGCTTTCAGTTTAGACAAGTCTAAAACTTTGTCTTTTTCCGTTAAACTTTAAGACATCCAGTAAACAATTACAATACGAGTGGGCGAGGGTTGAACTGTTTTTTCCCGTATCGATATTGAATTTTCGCCTGTTATGATTCGATACGGTGGTAAATGGAGGCATTTACTTGGTCCTAAGCTTATGCCGAAGAACTAGATTTAACTGTTGACAATCCCCAAAACTATTTTCTATTACAGATGTGACCGACTCTCCAAGCCGCCTACAGCGATTCTTGGATACATTTAAGAGACGACCTTCTGCCCAGACTTGACTCAGTCAAAAGAATGAGTGGATCTGAACTGTCTTGGAAACACAGTGTTTTTTTTTTTTAAACCAGATGTTATGGAAACGCCGTGCGTTTTGACAAAGAATGTTATGGAAACGCCATGCTTTTTGATACTATTTGTCATGGAAACGCCATGTTTTTCCCATGCAGAATGTCATGTAAACGCCATAGATTTTTTCAACCGTCACAACTAAGCGCTTTGGGGTGTTTCTTTTTTATACCGATTAGTTTTCTTCGTCCGAACAAGTTACGAGAAACCTTATGTGCCATGTACGTTTATCATTCGATTTTGGCCAAAACCACAGTCGAACGTGTTAACAATCCTATGTGCCCCTTTTGGCAGCAAAGGCATTTTTGTGTTGCTTTTACCGAAAGGTATCTTTTATGATATTCTGACAACAACAAAACAACAGCAAAACACGTTTATCTTTTTTTTATCCTTTACAACACAATGCCGACTTTTAACGACCCTGAGGAAGAAGCCTTTTGAAAACATTGTAGGAAAAGGAGAAAATGCTGGTAACCAGCATTTTCTCCTTTTCCCATAATGTTTTCTACCCTATGAAAGACAAATTTTATGTTTTGAGTAACATTTAATTGGTTGTCTGCAAATGGTTTTAATCTGGACAAGTCTAAAATTTTGTCGTCTGGTAAAGAGTTAAAGAAGAGTATAGCGAAACACGGAACTGTAGTTTCGTTTCTCGCAAACAGTTTGCGTTCACATATTTGTACACGACTTTATGCCCAATAAATGAATTTTGACTTTTCTCCGCAAAAATAAAACAGTTTTACTTTTTTCGAGAGGCCCGCCCTTTACCTCCGGCAACTAAACAGCCGGAACCAAACTTAGAATCTCTCTGTCATAAAATTACCTGAACAAGTGAGGATTTCGTAGGTAACATAGAGTCCAGCATGATTGACTATATAATGAGAGATACAGAAAATGATTGTCGTTGTTTGTCACTTTTTATCATAACCAACATCTTGTGCCATGTGAATGTACATATCCATGGATTTTTAATAGAATTAAAGGAGAAAAAAGGCCTGACAATAGACTTAGTTTCAGACTTTTTAAAAAAGAATACTTACTTTCTTTCTATGTATTGTTCAGTCATGTTACCACTTTGCAATTCACAGACATACAAACGCAAAGGTTCCGTTACACAGCCATGTTTGTAAGAATCTTTGCTAGTTCTGACAGTATGAATGAAACAAGTTTGTTTCAGGAAAGTCGTAGCGTTGACGTAGCGTTGTAAAACTATTGCCCTGGGGCCATGTTAAACCATCCTCAATTTCAATTTTATTTCTTAATTCAAAGACTAACGATCTGATTTGCTGACATGCTCTGTCAATAAGATGGCTGGTATTGAAGATTAGACGAAGAATCAGTTTTGGAATGATTGATGAATACGGTCCTACGTTGGACTGCTTATACATACATACATACATACATACATACCGACATACATACATACGTACATACATACATACATACATGCGAGGAATTTCTCAAATGAAAAAAATATTATTTAATACACCTAATCCAACAGATATGTAATAAGAACGTTTATTGCGCTATAAACCTATTATCCAACAGGAAATGGGTAATCTTTTTAGAGAAAGAAAGTGACAGTGCTCGTAGATCTAGATCTCGGGGAAAAAAATCTCCAGAAATGTTCAAGCTGTCATTCTTACATTATTCTGCGTATCGATTGGTACCCCTGATATTCTGCGTCCGTATTTACCAACCATTCTTAACTGCAATGTTAATCTAGTTCTATGTTCAGAAAGTAACGCAATTTCTGATTGGCTAAAATTGCGTTACTTTCAAATCTGGGTTTTCATTTTTGAGAATTAGACCAAGAATATTATGAAGAATGGTTAATGAATACGGGTTCTGATTATAATTCTACACTGTCCGAATATTTTCCCATATCATATGTTCCTATGTGATAAATATAAAGGGAGAGAGAGAGAGAGAAAGAAAGAAAGAGAGAGCCTACAAAGTGGAAGGTCTAGGCGTCTTCGTGGCGAAAGCATTATAAAGAGATCAAGAGGGTGACGGGATATGAAGTCAGAGAACGCAGAATGTGGGTGGAGTATTTTATAATTACAAACACGTGGAAGTATCTATCTGGTTCTGGACCATCAGTGGACAGATTATACGGCCCGCCGAAACCATTGAGGTTTTATTGGCTAGAACTAATTGTCAATTAAGATAAGTGTCTTGTTTTTTTTTTCTCTCTGGCATTTTGTTTACAAACCTGTAGATCAGGATGAGGGGAAAAAAGATAGATTTGTGAAATCTCGATATGCAAGCCTAAGTAATTATGTACATGTATTTTAATTTAATTTTACATCCAGGTTCGTATTCGCCAACCATTTTTTAACGATTAGGCTGCTAAGCGCGACTTGATGAACGTTTGCGGACAGATCAAGATCAGGCTGCACAGAACGTGCAGTATAATCTTGGCTCTATACTGTCCGAAAAGGAGATATTTCCCCCACAGAATAACTTTGAAATAGCAATAAATTGGCTTTTACTATCGGCTTAAAAGTTTCATTTGATGTATTAAGCGGCTTAAGGATTAAGAACACTCCTAGCCTTTTTCTCGAATATTTTCAAGGCCAAATTTGAAAGTAACACAACCTCTGATTGGCTAAAGCAAATGGCTTAGTTAATCGAAGATGCGTTACTTTCTTAATCTAGAGTTACACTTAGCATGAAATTAAGAATGTTTGGTGAATACGGACCCAGGTTTTCGAAAAAGGCCTGCAAAGATATATATCTCGCGCCATGGGGAAAAACAAGGGGGCGTTTTCGGCCGAAACATATCAAGATCAGACTACACAGAACATAATTCTGATTTTGTCTCTCTACCATCCCTTCAAACAGTTAAGCCTATAAATAAATTCTGTCTGAGTTTCAGCCGATTGTATTTTCACCCGTTGAAAGAGGTCAGGTCTATATGGGCCATGCTCTGTGAAAAGGGGGCATAATGTATCCCCGTGATCCATGATACCAAACAAGACATCGTATAATCATGGATGCATAGTAGGCATTTTTTTAAACAAACAATTGAATTATGAGGTAGAATTGTCAATTAACACGTTGAAAATGGACAGGTAGTGAAAACTTTCGGCTCAGGTCAGCCTGCGCGGACTGCGCAGGCTGACACTGGTCAATACTTTTCGCAGATGCGTTAAGCTACCTTTTCATAGAGCATGGCTCATATATTTAGCGCTGAAAACATTAAATTATTTTCATTATATTGTGAAATGTTCTTTAGGCTCTTTTTTTTTTCAAAAGTTTTCTGCTGCAAAATGAAGAAAAAAAAAATCGTCTGCACGTCACGTGGTCGATCTAATACGATAGATTATTTTAAACATTTTGTCTCAGAAAGTGAAAGTTGAAGGTCGACTAAGTGCTAGTTAGAGTTGATCATGTCTGTTATTCAAGATTTCAAAGGCCGAGACAAAATGGGCATTAAACCTTTTGGTCGTCTAAACCCTTCCATTAACTCTGTATCAGACGACACAATTTCAGACAAGTCCAAATTGAAAGCAAATACAGACGACAAATTAAATGTGACTCAAAAAATGAAATTTGTATTGGGAAAGGTAGAAAACATTGTGGGAAAAAAGAGAAAATGCTGGTCACCAGCATTAATTTTATCTCTTTTTCCCAAAATATTTTCAATAGTTTTTCCTTCTCAAGGTCATTAAACTTCGGGACTGTGTGGAAAAGGATTAATATCCTAACGTCAAAAACCTGAAGGGTGCTGTTCAAATTTTTAGAAACTAACCAAACTCCAAAAACGATTCAGTACTGAATTAGACAGGGCGATACCTGGCAAACCATCAGTAAAGAAGAAAGACGAATGTAACAAAAAATGGAACATGCTCTGTGAAAAGGGGGCTTAACGCATTTGCGAAAAGTATCGACCCAGGTCAGCCTGCGCACTTCGCGCAGGCTGACCTGGGCCGAAACTTTTCGCTATTGGTCAATTTTCTGTACGTCCAAGGACCAGTGTACCTCATGATTCAGTCGGTTGTTAGACAAACTGGATTTTATGGATTCCTAATTATGTGATGTCTTGCTTGGTACAATGCATCAAGCAGAGGCATTAAGCCTCCATTTCACACAGCATGGCTCATTAATGTTTTCAATAGATCTAATATTTCCTTGATTTGCTGTATAGCTTCTAAAGATATTTATAGATTTCGCGCCAGATTTCTGCGTAGGGTTTGTGAAATGTCACGTGATCAATAACTCGCGTCAATGCATTATGGGAGATCGTATTCAAAGATGCACGATGAAGTCATATTTAAGCTCATTAAACATTTACGGAGTGTCCGAATTAAATGCAAAGCAACCAACCCATCATTTGAAATGCCAAATTTGCACCTTTTTACAGCATGAGACTGGCCGGTTTCGTCATGCTAGTACAGAAAACTTTCTCTGTTGTAATTATCAGGATTTAGCAAAAATATTTTAATCCGCAGCAAAAAATCTAAAAAAGTCCCTTTAAACGAGCAGAAATTCAGAAAAGCCTATCCTCCTCCGTGGTCTAAAAAAAATGTGTACAATATAATGCTGGTGGGATATCAGAAGAGTTAAAACTGAGATTTTTTCCCTTAACCCTTAACCACACAATGCCGCCTTTTGACGCCCCTGGGAAAGAAGCCTTTTGAAAAAATTGTGGGAAAAGGAGAAAATGCTGGTAACCAGCATTTTCTCCTTTTCCCACAATTTTTTCTACCCTATCAAAGAAAAATTGTACCATTTGAGCCACACTGAAATTGTCGTCAGTAAATGCTTTAAATTTGGGCAAGGCTAAAATTTTGTCGTCTGGTAAAGGGTTAAAGATCATATTTCCGGAATGTTATCCGGGTTCGTGTATGATCCCTGCCCATATCCCACCGAATTTAAAATGCTTACCATTATACAGCAGAAAACGCTTTTTTGTTCAGGTTTTTATTGCAAAACAGTGTGGATCTACAATGAGATCAGTCATAGAGAAGCGGATAGTGTATACCAAGATCAGACTGCGCGTTCGTGTAGTCTGATCTTGGTCTACACTGTCCGCGAAAACTACAGTCACGTATGATAGGATAAGGTTTAACTCTTAAGCTATAAATATATTAACCCAAGTTCTTTCGAAAACTAAAAAATACAGCCCACTGACTTTATCACATTTATCGAATATATATGCTTGACTTTACATACAGACGGTATAGATCCAAGATCAGACTGCACATTCTGTGCAGTCTGATCTTGATCTATGCCGTCCACAAATGCCTCTTGTTTCGCCTATGGCCATGAAAAGGGTTAAAGTCATGAAAATGTTTTTTTTTTTATTTCCAGAATTTTAGAGATATCATGTTCAAAAAGAAAGGGTAAGTAGCTCGTTATTTCACAATTTGCTAATAAATCTGACAAAATCATAATTGCACACATAAACCACGCTACAAAACTGGCAAATCAACATTTTTTTTTCATGGTGAAAACTTTAGAAATTCCCGCCACAGTCAGAACCCTTTTATCCTTCATTCCGCTAAATTATCTGTGCCAGTATTCACCGACGAACTCCATTCTTAGGCTTATACTAGATTTAGAAAGTAACACTATTTCTGATTGGTTAATCCATTAGAATTAGCCTGTCAGATATTGCGTTACATTCGAATTTTAGAAAATGTTTGTCTTGAGAATTAGACTAAGAATTCTCTTAACCCTTAGGCTGCTAACGGCGAGTCAATGAACTGTTGCAATCAGTGTTGATCAATTTTAGACTGCACAGAAAGTGCAGTCTGATCATGGATCCACATTGTCCGTTACGGAGAGATTTGCCGGCTAATTATCTATAAAATTGCAGTATTTTGGTGTAAAGTATTGGCTTGAAAATTTCTTTTATATTTTTTTTTGCAGTTTAATGGTAAAATATGATTTGTGAATAGAGGCCAAGTGCTAATCCCCAACTCACTTGTTGCTATGTAGGATTAGTAGTCAGAAATCCGAAATCCCAGTTCGATTCCACATTCTGAGGATGCTGGTCATGTAGCGGTGGCCTGGGGACGAGACATTGAAGAGCCAAAGCCTCATACTTTTGAAACACAGAAAAAGACATAGATAAGGGATCCGATATACTGTTCAACTCTTTCAAACGACAAATTATAGACTCTTCAAATTGAAAGCCTCTGCAGACGACAATTTCGATAGTGACATAAATAAACTGAAGGTCTTTGATAGGGTAGAAAACATTGTGGGAAAAGGAGAAAATGCTGGTTACCAGCATTTTCTCCTTTTCCCACAATGTTTTCAAAAGTCTTCTCTAACAGGGTCGTTAAAAGTCGGGATTGTGTGGTATAGAGTTAAAGAGGCGTAAAAACCCTATTAAAATAACAACAACGACAACAACAATAAAACAACAGCCGCAGAAACAACTACAACTACAACAACAACAACGGCAGCACCAGCAACCACGGACGCAACAAATCTTACTAATCAACTAGTATGGCACCAAAAAAGCAAGATAGATGAATTCGCTGATAACACTTAACCCGTAAGTTGCTAAACGCGACTCACTGACCTTTTGCGGACAGTGTAGATCAACATCAGACTGCACAAAACGTGCAGTTTGATCTTGAATCTACACAGTCCGATTAGGAGATATTTTTCTTCAAAAACTAAATTTGAAATAACACTATTCAGGCTTTTACTAGCGGCTTGAACGTTCTATTTTACTTATTTAGCAGGAGAAGAGTTAAAGGTATGCCAATTCCAAAGGGGGGGGGGTTGTATGGGAATATGTTATTAAATATTGGACTGTATGGATTCACTCTGATTCAACAACAAGAAAGTGCAGTCGGATCTACACCCGTCCCTTATCTTTTAACATTTCTTTTGGCAAAAGAACATTTAAACTGCAATGTTTAGGCTGTTTTCTTGATTGAAAATGCCCATTTATTAAACCAGCACTCTAGGTACAGTACAGTACATTACATTACAGTTACAGTACAGTACAGTACGAGACAATACGATACAATACAATAAACTTTATTTCGTGATGCCAGGCTACTGGCCTATTATACGGTTTAACTATTCACACAATACTAACATATATTTTCAAAGAAACGAAACTTCCCTTACCAATGATTTTTACTTGTTTTTACAATATACCCTGAATTCAAGTAACATTTCTTTTTTACCCTCTTAATACATAAATCGCCTATACAGTTATCACAGAAACCGAACAAACAAGTGTATGAGAAAGATAGAATGTTAACCATATACCAAACCATCGTCTAAAAACCGACTGTATCATGAGGTATACTGGTCCTTGGACGTACGGAAAATTGACAAATAGTGGAAAGTTTCGGCCCAGGCCAGCCTGCGCACGGACTGCGCAGGCTGATCTGAGTCGATACTTTTCGCAAATGCATCAAACCTTGAGCAAGAGGAGTTACGAAAGCATTGTGGGAAAAAAGAAAATGCTAGTAACCAGCATTTTCTCTTTCTGCAGCAATGTTTTTTATTCTTTATTCTTTCAAATTTGACCTCATTGTTTAACCCTTTGCCAAATTATCGAGACTTTAAACGGCCTTTAGTAACAATGCTTGTGAAAACATTTTGGGAAAAGAAGAAAAATGCTGGCAACTAGCACTTTCTCCTTTCCACAATGTTTTCCTCGCTTTGACAAACAAAGTGTATATTTTGAATAGCATTTACTTTGTCGTCTGCAAATACTTTTAATATTCACAAGTCTAAGTAGATCTAGTTGTCGTTTTGTAGAGTTAAGCCACAGTGAATTTTTCGTCTGCAAATACTTTCAATTTAGACGAGTCTAAAACTTTGTCGTCTGGTAAAGGATGGAGAGACACCTTGCGGGATGGCTGATGTACGATGGCGTTTTACCTGATTATCTTTTTTCATACCAGATAACATTTCCAAGAAATTCCATATGATTGGGAATATTTGATGTAAATTTACTATCACAAACAGTTTATCACAGCATGCATACCTCGCCCCTACGAAATATGTAAATTTTATTAAATGATGCATGGTTGGTGAATATCGGAAGATCTAGTGCCGAGATACAATCAAGCCGTGGGTACGAATAAACGGTGCTTGTTTTTTCTTGTTTTTGCTTGGACAAAAATAACTTTCAAAGGTTTCAAAATACAAGATTTTGTGTGATAGTTTAACAATCTCATCATACATTCAATTTGAATTTTCTTTGGATTAATTTTCTTTTTTCATACAAGCGCCACGATTTGTCGGCTAAAACATTTAACTCTTTACCACACAATCACGACTTCTAACGACCCTGAGAAAGAAACCTTTTGAAAACATTGTGAGAAAAGGAGAAAATGCTGGTAACCAACATTTTTTTTCTCCTTTTCCCACAATGTTTTCTACCCTCCACAGATTTCAATTTTTCACATTTATTTTGACGTCTGTAAATCCTTTCAATTTGGACCAAAATTTTGTCGTTTGGTAAAGAGTTGACCAATTATTCTCATGACTACGTGCAGACAACCACTTTCGTCTAACAGCAGCCTGTTTGGAAAAAACATTTTACCTGAAGGGGAAACTTTAAATGACTTGTTCAATTCTATACCGTATACATCTTTATATACACTGTTTTTCAAAGCTCCATTTCCACTGTCCTTAATTTTATCATTTTACAGTCTTTCAAGGTCTTCTGGGCTTTCAGCATATGACCAGCCCCTCAATAACGTTTCTGTGTATATATTATGTAACAAGATTACCCATAATTCTTTACCTACCAACGGTCTTAAATTATATAAAGTGTTTTCTAGACGACAAAATTTTAGACTTATCCAAATTAAAAGCATTTGCAGACATCAAATTAAGCTTGTATCAAGAGATATGTCTTTGATAAGAAAGAAAGCATTGTGGGAAAAGAAGAAAATGCTGGTGACCTGGTTTTCTCCTTTCCGCACAAGATTTTCAAGAGCCTTCTTCATCAGGGACATTATAACTCGGGATCGACGGTAAGGGGTTAAACTGTCAAAGTATCATTTTTTTGCCCTCCGTCCTTTTTAGCTAAAACATTTCCCAACTAGCATACTTTGTTACTTATTGTCCTTTATAGCTGCGCTTGTCGCGCTTGTTTACCCAGCTGTCGATGCGCCATAAAACAACTCTAATTCTATAAGAGGGAAAAATACTTGTAACCAGTATTTTCTGCTTTGCCACATTGTGTCATCATGCATTCACGTGTTTAACCTCCACGTTTTGCGAGGATCTTTAAAAAGTCATAGAGGGGCGCACACAGGCATATTCCTGTACTCCTCAGCGTGCCTTTGCAATTATCAAATAATTTTCAACAAAGATAGATATAGAGAAAGAAAAGAGGTTTCGACTTCCCTTCCTAAGGGACTCTGTCAAGCTGGAAGAAGTTTCCTAGACCTCTTCCTTATCAAGCATGCCGAGCTCGGTAGCGCGGTCATTAGCGTATTTGATTTGAAACCAGGGGTACCTGGTTTGAATCTTCAGCTCGGCGAATTTCTTTTCGAGGAATAATAATAGTCATTGCGACAGGTTCCATTCGTCTCTCACTGCTGATCATTGTTTCGACGATGGTTAAGTGGAAAAACAGCCAAATAGCTTTGGACGAATATTGTGCGAAGTACTGGTAATGGAAACTCCAGGAAAGCATGGATAGGTGCACTAGCCGCCGCAATAAAACTGAAATAATGTTTAAAACGGCGTTAAACACCATACCTAGGAACGCCCGTGTTACCCGCAACAAACTTGTTTCAGTAAGTAATTAGCTAATCACTCTTGCTGAGCACAGCTTTAGGTGCATCATGGACAGTTTAAATCAAGATCAAACTGCAAAGAGCGGCCTGGTCTTGGATCTGCACTGGCCGTTATCTAATAAGATATTCTGGCAAAGCGGCCTTTATTCTTTACTAGAGGCCAAAATTTAAGTCTTGACCATATTGAAGGTATTTACCAACAACAATATAAACTCTTGCTCAGATGAATGGAGTTCTCCTTGAACGGGTAGAAAAACATTGTCGAAAAGAAGAAAACGCTGTTTAACCATATTTTTTCCTTTTCCCCAATGTTTTAAAAAAAATATTCTCACAGGCTAGTTTAAACACAGGACTACTTGGTTAAAGGGTAAAAGACCATATCAGAATACTTTCAAGTGAGAAACAGAAATATTTGATATATTCATCGAAAAGTTAAGGTAAATTAGACAATTTTCGAATACCTACCTGGAGCAAAACTTGTGTTTTGTTGGGTTTAAAGGAGCCCATTTAGTATTTTTTTAATCCCGTAAATCAAAATTTATTGCAAAATACAAAAAAATACAACTAGATATTCTTTTCTGTACATTTGTATTACTTGTATGGCTACATTAAATACAAAGGTGCAATTTTGGCAGTTTATGTAAAGGGATGGCTCTTTTGCGATCGGTAACTCCGTTTCTGTTTATAACATCAGATATGTCATCATACTGATTTGAATACAAATCCTCGTATACGACGCATGTTATTGATTTTGTGATATCCCCACAAATCTTTGTGGAACTCTGATGCGAAATCTAAAATTACCTTAAGAGGCTACCTAGCCTATTAAGGAAATACCACACAATATTTTTTCTTTCTTTAGTGTTTCTTCCTTACAGATGATTTGTCAGCTGTCTGCTCACTTAATTCAGTGATAATCATTTTTTAACTTTTGTGAGATTATAAAGATATCTGACTAGATCCCTTTAACTCAAGCCCGTGATCTACAGTCAATTCTACAGTTTTTATTACTGATTCATCTTTTGATTTGAGAAAAAAATTATCAGATTATTACTTCATTAGCGAAAACGAATTAATTTTGACTTATGTAAACATGTAGTTCATATAAATATGTCTGCACTCGAGGTAATTGTACATAACAATTCGCGCCCACATGTTCCAAATGGATGGGAACGCTGTCGAATATTGCGGAAACGCGGTCGATAACTGTAAGACGCACTGAAAACAGCAATTGTGCAAAATTAATTTTGTAATTTGTAAAGTTATAACATCTGTATGTCATGGAGGCTAAGTCTTAGGGCAGATGTTTAAATAATATAATTTAATGGTAATAAAAAAGTGAGCCATGTCCTGTGAAAAGAAGGCTTAATGCATGAGCAAAAAGTATCGATTCAGGTCAGCCTTCGCAGTCCGCTCAGGCTGACCAGGGTCGAAACTTTTATGCTTTTGGTAAATTTTCTGCTTGTCAAAGGACAGTGTACCTCACGATTTAGTTGATTATAAAGTGGGTTTAATGTTCAAAGGTTCGAAAACCAGCAAGGGCAATAATGTCAGTAATATGTCCATGTTGTTTTTCCAAAACTAGGTCAAAAAGTTAAGACCAACTGATTTTTTTCCTTACAAACGACGGTAACAAAGTAACATCATTCTTCTTCACAATTTTCTTGTTTGTCAAGCTCTAGTTTCACGCGGCTTTAAATTTTGCTATACCCCTCTTCAGATAATATTCTCAAATGAACAACATTTCAGAAAATATGTTAGTGTTTAGTTTAGTTTAAACATATTTTATTGTACAAATAAACATACAAATGGATTGGGACGAAAGCCAATAAAAGCTTATAGAGTCTCTTTCCTAAGTAACAACATGTGACAAAAAAAAAATACAAAATTCAACATTGTGATAAGAGACATTTAGTAAACATAGAGAGAGAGAGAGAGAGAGAGAGAGGGGATGGACCTTTTTGGAAATCATTCATTAAATCGTTTGCTTTCCTTTATATACAACTGAACTTTCAGAAAGATTTCTTCGTTTTCCTGAAAAGTAAAGAAATCATTTCCAAAGAGGAGTGTTTGAAGGTCTATAGTTATTTCATGATACGATATGGAGCGAATAAACTTATTTCTTATAGTTTCATAAAGTGGACATTCGAAGAAGTAATGTGCATTTGTCTCTATAGCACCACATACACAGTTAGGAGAATCAACTACATTTCTTAAATACAGATGGTGCCTTAGAGAACTACACTTATTTCGTAACCTTGTATGTAAAATTTGAAGGCGTCTTTGTCCTATGAAAAACAATTTATTTGGATACGGCCTATTAATGTCCAGATACCTTTTAAAACATGACAGGGAATCCAAATTTCTGATATCTTGAGGGATTGCGTTCCACTCTTCCACAACGGATGGGAGAAAGGATTCTTTATAGAGATTTGTTCTACAAGCAATGGTTCGTATATTGTTAGAATTGCGCAAGTTGTAACCGTTAAGGTTGCTATTTAAATCAGGGACAAGATCACTCAGGTAAGAAGGAACAAGGCCTTTAGTCATTTTAAAGAACAATATAAGTTTATGTGTACGCCTGCGATCGCCAAGTGACTCCCAACCACATTCATTTTTTAGTTCATCCAAGGAAACCAGTTTACTACAACCTGTTACTATTCTGGCAGCTTCATTTTGGATTTTGTCTAGATCATTTTTCAGGTATCGAGGGATATTGTCCCAAACGACGTCTCCATACTCTATAATAGGTCTAATGAACGTGAAATATATAGAACAGAACAGAACAGAACAGAAATTTTATTTAGACTCTTAAGCATATAAGCTTAATGGTCTTAGCAGTATAGTACAAAGCATGCAATATATATAGCATATTTCAATATACAAATATTGAAGAAAATTAATAATTTCACTAATTATTTGAGTAACTAAGTGGACATTCTTTTACGTATCTTTAAATGTGAGAGTGATTTAAATACTATTAGTCTTTTCCTGCAATGTTTTGAATCGTTAATGGAATTAAAAATTTAGTTGAGAGTTTTCGACAAGTTTTGACATGATTGAACGCTGTGTTAAAGACTAAAATTGTATCGTAACTAAAAACCATTTTCCATGGTAGTACTATGACAAACATTAACATTATTATTAATATTAACAAAATTATTAACAAAATTTTTGACTGGTCCAAATTGAAAGCACATGCACACACCAAAATTTATGTAACTCAAAAATTGATATTTCTTTCAAGCAGGCCAGAAACCCCAAAACATAAAACATACTGAGAAAGGAAGAAAATGTTGTTAATAAGAATGACATTTTGTTTTTTCAATATTAGGGTTTTTGAAAACATTGAGGTTAATTGCATCAATTCATAAGAGATACACAAAGAAATGTATTAACAACATGGTACATATTTACAACATATAACTGTACAAATATTTTTTTTTTTCAACTCCTACTTTTGAAAACATTGTGGTACAATTAATACTATGTATGACCGCAAATATAAAATTAAAGACAACAATGTGTTGTTTTATTAACCCATTACTACATAGATACGGCTTGGGACTTCTGAAAACATTGTCGTAGATTTTATCGATTTATAAAAGCAAGGGAAGAAATGTAACACCAAGTCATAGTAGATTTTTTCATACCAGTTAAATGCACTAGTAAACTGTTCTGTTTCTTTAACTTGTGCTTTTGAAAACATTAAGATAATGACTGTTACAGTACCTGTGAAAATCAATACGATAACGTAACAACTACCGTTAAACACTGCGCTAATTTTGGAAACAGTTACAAAGAGGACTGGCTACTTGTACTATTACAAATCCGCTATAATTGGTTTGTAAAACATTGTAGAAGATGACAAAATAACATAAAAAAGCTAATAATAAAAAATATTAATCAACCTTGATACGATAATTCCTTTCTAAGATTGGTTGGAAAGCCTTGTGTACAAAGGAGCAAATACTGATTACCAGTATTTTCTCCTTTGACACCACGCCTTCCACACTCGCTTCCTTCAGGGTTGTCGGAAGTCGGCATGTGTGGCAGAGGGTCAATAGTAATTTGAAAGGTAGCCTGACGATAACGTGTACATATAACCGTACTACCTTGTAACATTCTGTTTTTAATAAAAGAAAGACAGTATCTGCTGGACTTTTTCTATAATCATGGTATCATGGAAATATAATTACAACATTTGTTCAGTATAAAAATATTCTTTAGGTATGAAAGGTCTACTGCCTAACTAGGTAGTGATTTTGTCTCATCCGAAATGCCTTTTCAAAATATACCGCCAATTTCGTTAATTCTCGTTTCCTATTTGTCTTTAAAAGTTCTATGAATTTATACATACTTGGGTGATTGACATAATATTTTGCAATGTATTGCGATCTTATATTTTTGAAAAAAGGGCATATGAGTGTAAAATGGTATTCGTCCTCTATATCTTGTAGTGAGCAAAGGTCGCAGTGTCTAATATTTCTTGGAGTATTATTATGTCTTCCGGTTTCTATCTTAAGATCATGAGATGAGAGTCTAATTTTGCTAATGGTATTCCTTTGTTTTCTGTTTTCGAGAATAAGAATATAACTAGAAATTTCGTACCTATCTTTTAAATTGTAAAAGAGTTCCTTCGATGGACAGAGCTGTAGACTTGCTCGCCAATTGCTTATATATATATCTTTTACCCTTACTTTAAAAATGAGAATGAATTTTTCTATGTCAACAGACTCTGGGTAAATCCATATATCAAAGAATCCCGTTGATTCTAACAAGTTTTTAACTTTATTACACCAGTTTTTAATGTGACGATCTTTTATTATTTCACTTTTTTGTTGCTTAATGACTGCTGTCAAAATACAGTTATTACTTTTTTGGGTGTGTAATTTTAGCCAATATTTTATTATTCGTATTTTTCTATTTATGATCAAGGGATATCTACCAAGTTCTGACAGAATTGCTAACGAATTAGTATTGGTTTTTACATTCAATAACCTCTTGCAAAACTTTCTATGTACCCTTTCAATGTTTTCAGCTTGGTTAAATCCCCACACTTCGCAGTTATAATTTAAAATTGACCCCACATAACTATCAAACAGATTACATAAGATGTGAATTGGTACGTCATAGGCTTTCGTTAAATTAAAAAGAGATCCCATAGCCCTGAGTGCTTTACCGACTAGGGTACTGGTTGCCTGTTGAAATGATCCCCCGCTACTAAATAATACGCCTAAGTAAACGAAGCTTTTAACAACTTCAATCTCCTCATTATTGTAAGTCCAGTGGTATGTCTGTTTTAATTGTCCCCCTTTTTGAAATACCATAATTTTAGTTTTTACCGTATTTACGGTTAAGTTCCATTTTGAGCAGTAACTTTTTAATTTCAATAACATTTTTTGTAATCCTTCTGTTGTCTCAGATACCAATACGGCATCATCTGCAAACATAAGTAAATAGACAAGTACTTCGCCTAACCTTATCCCTTCTAGAAGATTCAGCTGAAAATAATTTTCTATGTCATTTAGAAAAAGTGAAAATAAAATTGGTGAAGTTATCTCCCCTTGAAAGAGTCCAATATTGCTATCAAAAAAATCAGTTAGGCTATTCATATGTTTAACGCATGTTTTGACCTTTGAATACATTGATCTTAATACAGTAAAAACTTTACCGTCTATGCCACATTTTAAAATTTTCAGCCATAAAGCGTTTCTGTCAATACTATCATATGCTTTCTTAAAATCTACAAAACACGCAAATAGTTTGCCTTTATTTATAAATTGTTCTTCTATCAAGGAATGAAGAATGAATACAGCATCTACCGTGCTATATCCCGTTTTAAATCCAAACTGAGCGTCCGTTAGTACATCATAATTCTCGGCCCATGCCTTTAACCTATTATTCAAAATAACTGTAAACAGCTTAGCAAAACAGCTTGTAATAGTAATCCCTCGATAATTGTTTGTGTCGGACGGATGTATCTTCACATTCTAAAACAGAATCGTCTACAATAAAATCAAGTTTGTTCCCAATCCGACTATTTGTGTCACCACAAATGAAAACTTTTCCCAACTTATTAAATTGATTGACGTCATTTTCTAATACAGTAAAAATATCATAATCGGTTAGGTTGTGTACAGGAGAGTGTTCAGGTGGTATATAAATAGCTGCAAGGTAATAATCATTTTCGGTGAAGAAAAAGTATTTATCTAATTTCAACCACACTATCGAATCTACGTCATTTTTGATTAATGATACTCCTTTTCGTATACTGTCTCTGATATACACTATAATACCTCCGCTGGCTCTATTTGCGCGTCTGTTTTGTAGCCTCCTATATGAGTGAATTGGGTTTGAAAAACCATTTAAGTCTATTAGAGATGATTTCTTTGTCCATGTTCCGCTCAAGCATATAATGTCGTATTCTCCGATTAGATCACAAAAGTCTCGGGTTGATCTTTTATTTGAAGTAAGTCCCTCAACATTCCAAGCCAGACACCTTATTTCACTCTCACGTGCGTCCTAACTCTTTTCACGGTATAGCTGATTGTTTATGTAGAGCTTGTCCAGCATTAAATGTGCTTCTTTACCGTTAGCTCGTGCAGCTTTCATAACCGGGATCAGTTGTTTTCTTTTCTCCATGATCTCTCGTGGGTATTGTTCTGCTATACCAAATTCTGTACCTTTCAGGTTCTTGGCTGCTTTTCGTACTTTCTCTCTGTCTGGGTAGTAGGTGAATTTTGCTACAATTGGTCGGGTGTTGCCTCTCGTAAATGTTCCTATTCTGTGTGCTCTATGTAGTTTGATCTCCGTAGTAGCTCTCTCTATACCAAGTCTATTTTCTATGAAGGATAATACTTTTTCCTCACAATTTTCTCCAATTTCCTCCTGCAGTTTGTAGAAAATCAAGTTGTCTTTCATACTTCGGCACTTCAGGTCGGTAACTTCGTCCTGTAGTTTTCTTTCCCTTTCCCTTTGTTCAGTTTCAAACTTTTTCATTTTCGAAAGGATCGAGTCTATTTCTCTCTGCTTATTTGTCATATCTTCAAACACACCGGCGTCAAAGTTCTTACTTTCTTCCAAATCTTTCACTTTTCCTTCAATGTTTTTAATCTTTTGATCAATTTTATCCATCCGCCAATTAATACCCTTTACATCGTTTTTTATGCTTTCTAACTGGGTCAGTTTTGTATCCATTGCGTCTAAACGCTGTATAATTATTGAGAAAAAATCGGGGGGTTGACTCATCGATGTTACTGGAGTACTACATTGTTGATATAGTTGTTGCTGGTTACCCATGTTTTGCGACATTATGGGTGGGGTAGAGTTCATTAACGTCATAAACGGTCCATTTGATGCATTGTGGCTGGCATAGCTACCGTTATATTGTTGACCACTAAATTGTGTCTGATGATTGTTCATACTTGTTTGATTTGTTACAAATGATTGACTTGCCTGGTTTTGTCCACTACTTGCATTTTTTTTGCCTTTGTTCTCGTTCCCGCCACTTTTGTCCATTGTCCTGCGACTGTTTTTCTTCGGTTTCTGATCGGTTCCTGGCGAGTCCTTCTTCTTACGTTTTCTAGTCATTTATCCAGCACATCAGTAGATATATTTATGCTATTCACATGATTTAGTCGAAGATTATAGAGTTTTCCAGCTCTTTTTCGGATTTTTATCTATCAACAATGAAAAACACGTCCACCATATTCACGCATGCGCAGTATATATATAACTTGAAGAGATTTCCTATCAAGACATATCTTAAGACGACGCATTATGTTTATCCTTTTCCATGCTTTTTCAACAGATTTTTTAATGTGGAGATCCCATGATCCGTTGTTTGAAAGGTGAAAACATAATGTTTATGTGACTGGACATTTTCAATGCTTATATTTGACATACAGAGATCTGGGTGAGTATTTTGAGCGTGTGATGATAAGTGATTCAGATTTTGAAGGATTGAATTTGACCAACCAAGTTTCCGCCCAGTTATTAATTTTTTCAATATCTCTTTGAAGAATTTGTCCCGCATCGTTCGGGTTACGGATGATTAATGATAGACTAGTATCGTCTGCAAATAGGTTGATACCCGATTCAATATTTTCAACAATATCGTTAATAAATAGAAGAAAAAGAAGCGGGCCGAGTATCGATCCTTGTGGGACACCAGCATTTATGTATTGGGCATTAGATTGGCCACCAGGCAGGATAACTTTTTGACGCCTGTTAGAAAGGTAATTAGAAAGCCAATCGAGTAATTTGCCATTTATTCCTGCAAGACTTAGTTTGAATATCAAACCCTTGTGCCATACATTATCGAAAGCATTGCATATTTTATCATAAAGGAATGTTACTTGATTAACTGTAGAGTC
The DNA here is from genome assembly GCA_945859785.2 of Tridacna gigas. Taxonomy (NCBI): domain Eukaryota; kingdom Metazoa; phylum Mollusca; class Bivalvia; order Cardiida; family Cardiidae; genus Tridacna; species Tridacna gigas. The sequence goes on along the minus strand of OX244030.2, from coordinate 39,092,638 downwards.
GCCAGGCAGACACCCTGATTGATACGGTGTAAAAAAAATCGATTTTCATTTAAATAATTGAAGATATGTTTAAAAAGTATCCTTTCAAAAACCTTTTCCATAGTATTAAGAAGAGAAATCGGTCTGTAGTTGAGAAGGATCAGCATTCTTAAAAATTGGACAGACATTAGACGTCTTCCATGAGCGGGGTAGCTTACAAATCTCTAGACTGAAAGAACTGACATAGAGGGTTAGCCAACTGGTTCGCAGACTCGAGTAAAATAATGTTATTGATACCGTCAGGTCCCGGAGCTTTACCAACATTTAGATTTGTAAGCACGTCCCTGACTTCCATAGAATCAATGAATATTGAAGTTAAAGAATTCTGATCATTTCCTGAGTGTTCGGTTGGTAAGGCGTGATCGGTTTCATTTAGTCTAGTTTGAGTAACAAAGAATGAATTAAGTAAGCTTGCTTTGTCATTAACATCAGTGACCATTGTATCGTTGTCAGTGTTATAGAGTGGTGGTAAGCATTCTGAAGAAGAAGGTTTGATAAAACTTTTAGCACCTTCCACCAATCGCATGATGATAAAGAACCATTACAGAATTTGTTTGACAAACGATCAATGTAATCATGTTTACTTTTTCGTATTAAATCAATTACTTCGTTTCTGACAATTTTAAATCTCAGCCAATTGCTTGGATTATTTGACTTTCTTGCTTTTTTACACAACCGCTTACGTTTTCTGATTTTACGTTTTATCAAACTAGTAATCCAGGGAGGTTCATGAGTTTTTACATTGACTGTTTTGTGTGGAATGGTAATGTCTCTTCCACCTTTAATCACATCAGTAATATTTTGTGCATAAATGTCAATATCATTCGATTTAAGTTCATCCCAATCAATATTGCTGAAATAATTTTTTAATGCATTATAACCCACAAGATCATATTTCCAAATGGTGCGTCTATATGAGTTATGTTTTGGTTTTAGAAAATTTAAAACACTGAACATGGGACAATGATAGCGGATACTATTTTCAAGAATAGGTTCGCCTACACCAGAAGTTATTATGGATTCTTTGTTGGTGACAAACATAAGATCAATCAAAGAATGTGAATGTTCTGTAAAATGTGTTGGTTCTTCAATAATCTGAGACATATTATACTGGTTACAGAGCATGTTAATCTTTCTACATGATGCAGCGTTAAAATAGTTTAAGTTAAAGTAACCAGTAATAACTACATCAGTAATGTTCGAGTCAATAGCGAGACTAATCGAGTCTTCTATTAGGGAAGTATAGTGTGAATTAGAGTTAGGTGGTCTATAAAATGTTCCGTGTAAGATATTCTTTGTTATTACACAATTTAATTTGGATCCAGATACATTCAACATCATTCATTTCTAGATCATTTCTTCGAACATAAGATAATGAATCTTTAACGTAGACAAGAACACCTCCATATGCATTGGAATTTCGATCTTTCCTCTCTGGTGGGTAAAAAGATTTAAAAAATAATTCGCTGGTAAGAAATGTTTCCTCTAACCACGTCTCGTTAGTGTTTCGTATTGTGTATTGCAACAGATGTTTTGCATTAGTCTTTATCTAACGAAATAAAGATAATCAACAGAACAAGCCATGGTTTGATTGAATGACTGGCTTTTTTTTATTTATAGTTCCAACCGGTTGCCCATATGGGCGACGTACCCGTTATGTTACGCAGGATAGTGCAAGATACAGGTTACGCCTCTGGTTCTTTTACGTGGTCGGTGTATAGTGCACGGTTTAACGTCTCGTCCCAAAAACTCTTGGTAAATTTTCAGTTGGCCAGAGATGGGGCTCGAACCGACACCCTCATGTGTCAGAATATTTTTGCGCTTACAAGTCTCACGACCTACCACTTGAGTCACTCAGTTTGTCTAGGTCATGATTTAGAACCGATCTTTTAAATTAGGGTAATGTATGTAATATAATGGATAAACGGCTAGGTCTCTTATAATGGCATCCTCGAGAATATGATGTTATCAGAATTTAAAACAATTGAGCCATACTCCTGCAAAAAGAGGCTTAATGCGTTTCCGTGATCCATGGTACCAAGCCAGCCATCACATACTTATGGATCCACAATAACCACTTTTTTTTAACAAACCCACTGAATCATTAGGTGAACTGGTCCATGGACATACAATCAGTTGACCAAAAGAGAAAAGTTTCGGCGCAGGCTGACCTTGGCCGATATTTTTCGCAAATGCAATAAGCTCCCTTTTCACAGAGCATGGCCCAATTACATATGAGTCATGCTCTGTGAAAAGGAGGCTTAATGCATCTTTGTAATGCATTACACCAAGCAAGTTGCCGCGTAAGGTACATGTGGATCCATTTTACCTAAAAGTCGGCTGATTTCCGAGAATGAGGTAGACTAGTCTTTTAACATGCAGAAAAATTTACAAATAGCAAGACGTTTCGACTCGGGTCAGCCTGCCCGGACTGAGCAGCGTGACCAGGGTGACCTGGGTCGATACTTTTTGCAGATGCATTAAACCCCCTTTCCACAGAGCTTGGCGCATGTACTTGACCGACCGACATTTTAGTTCCGCTTACTGATAAATTATCGTTTATTAGAAAATAACCTCAATAGTTTCATTTCAGAAGTAATTAGTAACAACTCCACTTAAAGAAAATTTACAAAATTCGAGGGAAAAAAGATATTCTTAACTATTGTGAATTGGTTGAAAATAATATCAAAAAATCATCAACTCGTGTTTTTGCTCAACAATTCAATCAAGTACATGTCTCATATTTTTCAAAACTCAGTAAGAAGCATTATTCATGATTTACCTTATTAACTTAAAATGGGTAGAGTGAAGATAAATCGGTTACCAGGGCATCTAAGTGAGCAGACAATAGGCTGAGTTTGTTCTTTTTCGCTTCCGAGAGAATTTCTGGGTCCGTATTCACCAGTCATCCTGCATTTAGTTCTAATGCTAAAATCAAAGGCTATGCATTTGATTGGCTGAGACGTTCTGTCTCAGCCAATCAGATGCCTAGTCTTTGAATTTAGCATTTGAACAAATAACAGAATTGTTGGTAATTACGAACTCTGGTGTCAGGATAGTCTTTGAATTTAGCATTAGAACAAATAACAGAATTGTTGGTAATTACGAACTCTGGTGTCAGGATACGCAGAATTATGGGTTCATTTTGTATTTATCATCATCATCATTATTTTCATCAACATCATTTTCATCATTATCATTTTCATCATCATCATCATCATCATTATCATCATCATCATCATCATCATCATCATCATCACCATCATCATCATCATCATCATCGCAATTATCATAATCATCCTTATCGTTATATTTGTCTACAAAACCGAATTTTCAGTGAATATTCTTCAAACATTTTCTTTGAAACGTTTTTCCAGGAAAAGAAGGCAAACCTGTTTATCATTAATTATCCAAATTACGCATGCAGATTTGAAGAATAATGCACAGCATCCTATCAATTACAAGGAAGAAGGTCTGGCTGTGCATTAAAAACGTTGATTACCGTTTTATTGATAAGTGGTTATCTTGTGGCGCGTATCAGCACGCGAATGGGAGAAGCAACACGTGTTAGGCAATCTGTAAGACAATATCTGAACTGATAGGGTTCTTTTTCACGTCGTTGCACATACAGTTAAAAAGATAAAAAAAAAATAATCGGGGATTACTTAGTATAATTTTTTTTCTAGTTTAAGTGAAAGTGGTACATGAAAGCTAGACTGGCATAATTTGACATACCTTCATTGTTTTGTTTAATTTCTTTGTTTCGGTCATCATCCAAAATTAAACTGAGCCTTGTTCTGTGAAAAGGGGGTTGAATACATCTGCTAAAGGCAAAATATATCGACAAAGGTCAGCATGCGCAGGCTGATATTATTTGAAACTTTTTGCGACTGGCCAGGTTTCTGTGTGTCAAAGGACCAATCTACCACACGATTTAGTCGTTTGTTAGACAAAATGGATTTTATGGATCCATAATTATGCGATGACTTGCTTGGTATAATGCGCCATGGAGATGCATTGACCCTTTACCACACAATCCTGACTTTTAACGACCCTGTGGTATAAGGCTTTTGAAAACATTGTGGGAAAAGGAGAAAATGCTGGTAACCAGCATTTTCTCCTTTTCCCACAATGTTTTCTACCCTATCAAAGACAGAAATCGGCAGTTGAGCTACATTAAATGTGTCGTCTGCAAATGCTTTCAATTTGGACCAGTCTACAATTTTGTCGTTTGGGAAAGAGTTAAACCCCTTTTGCCAGACTGCCGCTCACTTATATAAAGTTTTGTTCTTACAATTAGCACTTTATGTCATACTAACTTCAATCTGTGTCAGACGACAAAATTATAGACTTGTCCAAACTGAAATCATTTGCCAAAAAAAGGCCACAACTAGGATACTACTACTGTATTTGACAGCGATGAATTAAATGCGGCAGAAATGATGGAATTTGGTTTTGAAAAGGTAGACACACTGTGGAAAGGGAGAAAATGCTAAGTGTTGTTTACCATCATTTAATCATTTTAATAAAATAATTTAATCTGTACAGGAGGTCTTTTTTTTTCTTCAGGGTCGTAAAAGCAATGGCTTATTTGGATAAAGACTTTTAGAAATAACACTGTTGCGAATAATACTACCACAGGCAAGGTATGGTCTAAAACCTTCGTGCAATCATAAAATATTTAATAAGGAAAATAGCTCTTTAATAAAAAATAGGGAAAACGGAAAGAGATACTGTATGTTTGTTATCTCTGTTTATCAAAGTTACGTACCCTACTTGCATTACGCGGTCAAATGGTTAAATTCCATTAAAGTCCACCAGAAAGGAAGTTAAACATATATGGCGTGCAACACACGAAAAGGGGCCTTCGGACATATGTGTAGAAGTGTGTCGTCCCAGATCAGCCTGTGCAGTCTGTGACTAATCCGAGACGACACTTCCCGATTTGTGCGATTTTCTGTCTCACGAAAATCTACTGTATGAAAAAATCTTATGTAATTGTAAAGTGCTGTCCCAGATTAGCCTGCGCGGACTGCGCAGGCTAATCCGGGACAACACTTTACGCAATTGTCCGAAGGCCCCTTTTCGTGGGTTGCACGCCGTATGTAACGGTTTTTTGCAAACAGCACATCAATACCCATTCTGGTATTCTGCGTTGTTATTTTCTGTTAACTATTTCCATTCAGTCCCTTGTTTTAATGACACAGAGAGAAAACGCTTTTGAAAGCATTGTGGGAAAAGGAGAGAATACTAGTAATCAGCATTTTCTTTTTTTCCTACAATGTTTTCTTCCCTTACAAAGAAAGATATAATCTTTTGAGCTTCCCTTTTTGACGCTTGCAAATGCTTCCAATTTGGTAGCTCTAAAATGTTGTCGTTTAATAAAGAGTTAAAAAGTGATCTGCCCCAAGATGCAAACAAAAATCATCTGCCGTGAGATCAACAAGCGAGCAATATGGAGCCACACTACCATGTATCCGTCTAACATGCATCCTATGATAATATGTACAGCCACGCCCGGATTTATGATTGCAAATTATATTTGGCCGTAAGGTATAAAGCTATCGCGAATGGTTCAAAGGCATTGAATTTTTCGGGCGTAGCTGTTTCAGCTTGCTTTTCACCTACTTCTTTGTATTGGTCCCGAATAAATAAACAGTAATTTGCCACTAGTAAAAAATGTGGACATATTAATTTTGCGGTCCTGTTTGTAGATCCAACAAGGATTGCTATCGTTAATCGATACACCGCGGCACTTAAACAATCTACGTGTTTTCTTCCCCCCGAAATTTTTAGCAGCAATTGCTCCTCTGCGGACAATGATTTGTTTTAACATCCAATCTTGGAAAATGTATCTAAATGGAAATTTTACTTTTAAACAATATGCAAAAGAATAGGAAAAAAGACGCAAGTGTGGTTCCTTGCCATAACTCTGCATATTGAACCACCAAAAAGAACTTCAATACTCATATCACAGTCCTCTTACGCCGCCCATCTTGCATTTGGAAGATCTTTCTTGTTTCGAATATCAGCATTTTCTCCTTTTCATACAACGTTTTCTACCAATGTTGAGTCAATTTCGATAAATTAAGCCACCTTTAATTTTTCGTCTGCAAATGCTCTCAACTTGGGCAAGTCTAAAATTTAATTCGTTTTGTAAAGAGTTAGTACATGGGATTCAGTCCAATGTGGGGCTTATATGATTAGGGTTATTTAATCCCTAACATTATTTGAAACTAAAGGAAAATAAAGGAGTCTTGTGCAGCATATGCACTTTTTGTATAAATATTTATTGTTCCTTTCATCTCCGTAAGTGTTTAAGGGAGATAATCCGATGTTTGCAGTTTTTTGTGATGACCGCGATGCTCCTTCGAGTTCCACGAATAGATCAAACAATACGCACAGTGACATGCAAAGTTAATTTTGGGCTTGGAAACCGTGGGTGGCTCCACCGTACTTATGCTGTATATGACGAGCGAAAGCTCTGTTTTTTTTTGTGTTGCCATGAACTTTTTAACTTTTTCATTTCCGATTTAATTTCCAAATGAATAAAGTACACCTTTTCATGATTAATACAGATATGTTGCTAAGATGGATAGACATTTCAGTCTTAACATGGAAGTTAGCAAGATAGTGTAGATCAGAGATCAGAGTCGCGTTTTGTGCATTTCGATCTCGATCAACGCTGTCCACAAAAGCTTCCTGTTTCGTCTATGATCAGGAAAGAGCCACTGTGTAGAAAAAGACTCCGCACATTTATGTTATCAGCGGATTTTGCAACGATGCTTTTATTGTCCACTGTAGGAATTCCATGTTCAAGGCATGAATTGAAAACAATACTTTATCTTATCGTTCGCAAATACATTTTTTCGCAATGTTGTTTGCGATTGGTAAAAAAAAATGTAGACAAGTTAATTCTGCTGGCCTCTGCGGGAGTCTTTGCAGGCCAGTTTATGACACCAAAACACAAGGGGTTTCTAACGACAATCGATCCCTCACGGCGCTTGGTCTCACCTAAACAAATGGATTTAATATGGTATAATCCTTTTCATGTACTAATTATTGGTAATTTGGCGTTTCTGTGGGTTTCCCTATGGTCCATCACTGCATAGTATACATGTATATGTATTTTTTAACACAATTTTTGGCAGCAACACCCTCCTGTTCCAACGTAAGTATGGATCCAATAGATTCATGTTGTTTAACAATCGACTGAATCCTTAGGTAGAAGGGTCCTTGGACATGTAGGAAATTTACCAAAAGCAAAAAGTTTCGATCCAGGTCAGCCTGTGCGGACTGCGCAGGCTGACCAGGGTCGATACTTTTTGAAGATGCATTAAACTCCCTTTTCACAAAGCATGCCTCATATACTTATCGGCATTACTAGGGATATAGGGTCTCGGGTATCATTGATGTGCAGATGGTGACTTTCTGTGATGCGCGACTCGTGTCAAATCTCGATGATATTTTGACGATATGTACATTTTTCTGTCTATTACTCTTTTCAACACGACAAAATTTTGGACTTGTCCAAATTGAAACCATTTGCAGACACAGAGGAAAATGTGATTCAAAATCTTAAATTTTTTCTTTGGTGAGAAGAAAACATTGTTGAAAAAGGAGGATATGCTCGTCATAGGTTTTTCTTTTCCCAGAATGTTTTCGAAAGGCTTCTTCTCTTCAAGGTCATTAAAATTGTGTGATGAAAGTTGAATTTCCCACTGGACGTACACGGAGGTACCTCTTTGGTTTTTAGGATTTATGGCGAGACACAGAAAAATCAAAATGTAGGAAAGAGACAGGGAGAAAACACACACTTAAACACAGGTTAACAGCGACCTATTCCGAAACATTAATTCGTATAGAGACACAATTAACATGAGAGTATCCAAATACAGAAAATGTATGAATATTCGAGGGGATTAGGTAGAAAAAAGTCGATCTCTTGATATGTCATGTCGTTGACGTTTTTTTTTTTCACATCCGGATGATGGCAAAGTACGTTTACACATGTTTTGAAATTTTCTGTTTAAAATGTATTTCTTTATCATTTTCTTTAGATGAAATTTGGAGGATGTTTCGGATAGAGGTTGCTTCATATTTAGGCAAAATATGATTTTAATTCGTCTCCTCGGATAGAGATTGCTTCATATTTATGCAAAATATGATTTTAATTCGTCTCCTAGTATTAATTTTACAAAAGAAAAAAATCAACGAATTTATCGAACAGCCCTCGTATTTTATCTCAGACGATGCAAGCTTGTGTTTTTATCTGAAAAAGACATACTTTTGGGTATCAAGGCTTTTCGTACATTTGCCATTTGTACTCTTCAATAAATCAGCAGGTGGTTGTTAAAGGGAAGTTTTCAAATGCACGTGCTATACAGATCACAGGCTGTAGTACACCAGAAATATCATAACCGTTTAACCCAATACTACACAGTCGCGAGTTTTAACGACCTTGAGGAAAACGTTGTGGAAAAAGGCAAAAATACTGGTAACCAGTACTTTCTCCTTTTCTCACAATGTTTTCTACCCTATCAATGACAAATTCAATCATATGAGTAATATTTGATTTGTCGTCTGCAAATGCTTTGAATTTGGACTAGCCTAACATTTGTCATTGGGTAGAGAGATAAACGTTATCGCAGAAACTATTCGACAGAAATGCATGGCCCTTAAAAAAGAACAATCGATTACATCTAAAGCACTACAAAATCGTGTAACATTCTTACAAATGAGTCATGCTTTGTGAAAAGGGAGTTTAATGCCTCTGCAAAAAGTATCGACCCTGGTCAGCCTGGGCAGTCTACGCAGGCTGAACTTGTGTCACAACCTTTTGCTTTTGGTAAACTTTCTGCATGTTCAAGGACCATTCTACCTCAGGTTTCAGTCGTTTGTTAGGCAGAATGGATTTCATAGATCCATAATTATGTGATTACTTGCTATGGACAATGCATCACAGAGATACAAGAAACCCCCTTTTGCCAGACCATAGCTCAAATATATTTATGTAAAGCATGCACGTTCACCATTCAAGAAAATTCGAACCGTATATCTAAAAATTTTGAATAAATAAAAAAAAAGGGCTCTAACGGTATGAAGGTTTCGTCATGGGTCAGATGTCGAAGAAACAGCTCCAGGTGGACTGTTTTGAAAATTTCAAAGATTTTTGAGATAATGCCACTGATTGGTTATCGCGCTGTATCTTGCTCCAGTTGCTTCAGTAAAGGTATTTCATCCTACCATCCTACTGGGGCTTTTTACGTTACTTCCTGCACGCGTTAAATGGACACAGTGAATTACTCATGAACCACACCGTCTCTTTCCTAACCATGCAAGGATCGAGAATTGTTTACTTTGATTCATGCTGTACGGACATGATTATAGTATATTAGTTATATTGTTTGATGGTCATTTTGCTCAGTGCTTTGGCAAATAAGCAGGGCACATCATTGTAGTCAAAGAGTTTTGCCTGGAAGAATGACTGTATAGTAAAAAGTGAAACTTTATCTTCGACAAGACATTCACGTGTTGTCTTATGTGTTCTCAGAGATTTGGTTACATTCACTTCGTAGGTGTTTTTATATAAAAACGCATTTTGGTATCGTAGTGTTTTAAAATGATTGTTAATATGTGGACGAGTGGATTCCCACCTCGATATAGTACTTGATCTGGCTATGAGTCGAAAGTGTTACGATATTGGAGTAATATTCTATTGCATTTTCGTTACTACCATGGAAGTTTTCGGGCGACCAATTTCAATGGATTTCTTGAAGAAAGGTTCGGTTGATAAGAACGCGTTTAATAAAATAACACGGAGTGACAGCAATGTCATATCGGAAGGAAGGAAGACAGGACTTGCAGATGTGTCGCCCGATTCATTTCCGTTTTACCCAGCGTCATCACACGAAAGGAATTCACTGACAGGAATGTCGGGTCATGGAAAAAAGTACCGACCTTTCATGAATAATTCCATAACAAATACACCAGAGTATATGTTGGAATTATATAATAAACTTTCAAAACGCAAACCATTCCTACATAATTCAAATATCATAAGAAGTTTTCTTAATCTTCCCCGACACGGTAAGTGTAATTTCTCACCACTTTTAACTCGTATCCTGCCGAATTTGAATTGTTTATTACAAAAATAAATTTCGTCAAGTTTATTGGCATTGGATACGGTTTTACATGTTCGACACTACTGACAGAGCAGCGGAGAGTGTAGAACAAGATCAGACTGCACGTTTTTGCCATTAAATCAATTATATCGCGGCGACAAGTGCACCTATGTGGGCTCTTTCTGGGTTTCTTTTACCATTACGCAAAATGATTTTTCCCAAGCCACCGGCTGCTTTCCCACTACACCATCGTCGCTAAGACAGATTTCATTCTTTACTAGACAACAACGTTTAAACTTAACCACATTGAACGCATGATTTGCAACGATCTATGGCTTAACCCTTTACCACACGATTCCGAGTTTTAATGACCCTGAAAATGAGGTATTTTTAAACATTGTGAGAAAAGGAGAAAATGCTGATAACCAGTATTTTCTCCTTTTCCTAGAATGTTTTCTACCATATCAAAGACAGAAATCATTATTTGAGTAACTTTCAAGTTGTCGTTTGCAAAATGCTTTTAAATTGGACCAGTCTAAAATTTTGTCGTTTGGTAAAGTGTTAAATTATGTGCTTTGTAGTGGAAACGGTGGAATGCATTGTTGGAAAATGAGAAAATGGTTTTCAAAAGCCTCACTCCTAAAGGTGGTTAAAACACGTGGTGTATTCGGAAAAGGGTTTAGCTCTATCTGTGCTTACACCTTTAACGCGTTTTACAAAATTAAAAGACCGTGATCAGTGAGTGAGTCATTCGTGCAGTGTGGTCTTTGTTCAACTCCATCGCGAATACAATTAAGTTTTAACCAGCATTTTCTCCTTTTCCAAAAATGTTTTCTACTTTAAAAGACAATTTCCGCTCTAAAAGACAATTTTCACCGTTTGAGACATATTTGATTAGTCGTTTGGAAATCCTCTGGATTTTGACAAATCCAAAATTTTGTCGTTTGGTAAGGCCACCAGCAAGGCAACTGTCAGGAAAGGACGGTGGTTTTGAAGGTCGCTAGTTCGATTCAAAGCAGTAACAAATCATTGAAAAAAAGTTAATCTTTTCCCCCAAAACTATGATTAACTGTCACCTCCCAAAGATTTTTTTCTCATTAAAAAACATTTTTCTTTCATATGTTCTTTTCAAAGGTTCGTTTTCTTCAGCTTTAAATCAGCAAGATCAAGGCTAAATGAAACGCTTTTTATTCATTATACAGTTTTATATGGCAATTTTTCCTTGAAGCAGTAAAATATTTAGATACGTAATTAGATGTAATTGAAATCGACTGACAACTTTATTATTTTTTTTCCTAGCTACAATTTTTATAGAAGTGTCAGTCTTAAAACTACGGAACCCTACATCGGCCACCTAAAACCTCGTAAAGTTATTGTAGTGCTGAAGATGTCCAGAGTCGCTCGTCCATTTTGAAGTGACGATTTACAGTTTGGCACTTTTAATATTGTTTCTAAAAATTACAAAACCTTTATTATTTGAAAGGGATTGATTAGATTGTCATTTAGAGAAAGACAAAAATAAACCATTCTGTGTGAAATTGGAGCTTAATGCATCTGCGAAAAGTATCGACCCAGATCAGGTTGACCTGGGCGAAACTTTTCGGCATTGGTCAATTTTTTGTATGTCCAAGGACTAGTCAACCTCATAATTCATTTGGTTGTTGAAAAAGGTGGCAGTCATGGATCCATGATTATGTGATGGCTTGATTGGTACAATGCGTAACGGAGATGCATTAAGCCCCCTTTTGCGAGAGCATGGCGCCATTTTTTTCACTAATTATTTAGAAGTTGTGCTTTCATTTAAATGAGGATGATGGCGTAGATATAACGCTACGTAATACTTGATTATCAGTGTATGCTTTGCTATTGGGGAAGGAAAAATCGGTCATCGTCTCTTTTACCGAACAATCACTAATCAATAATACCCTTACGATTTTGAAAATATTGCGGGAAATGGAGAAAATACCTGTAACCAGCATTCTCTCTTTTTTCCACAATATTTGAAACCCTTCAAAGATAAATTCTATCGAAAGAGAAACAATGTCATTTGATTTGTCGTCTATAAAGATGGCATGCTCTCTGAAAAGCTGGCTTAATTCATTTGCAAAAAGTATCGATTCGGATCTGCCTGCGTAGTCCGCGCAAGCTGGCTTTGGCCGAAATTTTCGCCTATCAGTCAATTTTCTATAAGTCAAAGGACCAGACTTCCCTATAATTGGTTTTCATGGATCCAAAATTATGAGATGACTTGCTTGATATAATGCATCACGGAGGTGCATTAAGCCCCCTTTTGCCAGAGCATGGCTCAAATATTTCAAAATGGACAAGTCTAAATCAGTGTTTTCTGGTAAAGAGTAATGCCATCATATGAGAAACACTTATTTTCATTTTATTTGCCCTCTATAAAGAAGCCATGCTCTCTGAAAAGTGGGCTTAATGCATTTGCAAAAAGTATCGACCAAGGTCAGCATGCGCAGTCCGCGCAGGCTGACCTGGGTCGAAACTTTTCACTATTGTTAAATTTTCTGTAAGTCAAAGGACCAGTCTACCTTATGATAAAATCCGTTGTTAGACAAAAAGGTTGTCATGGATCCATGATTATGAGATGACTTGCTTGGTATAATGCATCACGGAGATGCATTAAGCCCCCTTTTGGCAGGGCATGGCTCAAATATTTCAAAATGGACAAGTCTAAATCAGTGTTTTCTGGTATAGAGTAATTTGCTCTTAAACTAGTCACGAAAAAGAAAAACGTTCATTATATTGTGTACTAATTGTCAGCGTAATGCATCCTATCGAAACACTTATCATGTCATCAATGTTATCATTGTTAGGTATTAATTATCAATTTTCTCTCTAGTAGAAAGAAAACCAGGTTATTCCCTATGTCTGTATTTTTGTCTTTTTGGTGAAGTGATTATAATTGCCTGGAATCAGCCTGAATACTTGAGTTTGCATTTCAATTTATCATTCAGTCACGTGCATCAAGAAATATCCATGCCACAGTTTTTTTTTTTGTTGAAAAGTGAAGCACCGAGTTACTTGATCAAAATCCCTTTTCGTGAAACTTTTATTTTCAGAACAAAACAGATCACAGGCACTTGTATTTTTATACAAAGTTTGCGGTTTCACAATGGTAATGAGAAAAAGAAAACATCTAAAGTTCCTACCTTCATAATTCGCGTAATAATCATATCGCCGTACTGCTATGCCTGGGTCAGTGTTCACAAACCATTCTTTTAAAGAGCATTGTTGGTCTTATTCTCCAGAATTTCCTAAATTTGAAAGTAACACACAACACAATACCATTTGGTTTAGCCAATAAGAAGTTGTGTTACTTTCAAATTTAGAAAATCTTGGAGAATGAGACTAAAGTTTGAATGAAAAGTTTGTTTCTTTTATCGTGTTTTGCGGATCTTCGGTCTACCACATAGACCAGAAAGAGGTCCGTATTCACCAACTGTTCTTAAGAACATTCTTAAAGATTTGATTCTGATGCACCGCACTTGTTGTTATTGTTGTTGTTTACAAAAATTGCCATCAATAACCTGTATAACGTACCAAACACTAACCCATCGATTTGTTTTTTGAAACGTAATGACAAATGGCTGGGTAAGTTTTCGGTACGTTATACAGTTGGGCACCTTATTAGGTTATTGATGGCAACTTTTGTAAGCAACAACAACAACAAGTGCCCTGCATCAGAATCAAGTCTTAACAGAAAGTTCTAGCAAAAGTGTTTTAGGCATCGTCGATGTTCGTTAAATTTTATGATGTATCTGAATAATAAAGTTGAACCGAAGCGACAATTATTAGTTTGAATAATCAAGCGGACGTTCTTTTCAGTCTGATCTTGATCTTTGTCATCATTAAAAGCCCATGTTTTGCCTATGGCGCTGAAAGACTCAAACATTGGACATCCATGAACCCTGCCTTTGACTTTAACGCGTTGTCCTTGGTGAGCGAGTATCTGTCACTGTATATAATGTTTAACACTTAGGCTGCTAAGGGCGACTTTGGGCGCTTTTGCGGACAATGTAGATTAAGATCAGACGGCACAAATCGTGCAGTCTGATATTTGATCTAAGCTTTCGGATAAGGTATTTTCTCTACGATGAAATCAACTTCGAAATCGTTTTTTTTTGGGGGGGGGGGGGGAGTGGAAATTTTCTTTTCATTTATTTAGCAGCTTAAGGGTTAAGCTCGCGGTGGTCTCACCAACAATATCTACATGCTCTGTGTCTGTGTGTTTACCGAAGAAGTTTCGAAAAAAAAAAGGGAAGGGAAAAAAATCAGACATCAGGAAAATCATTTTCTCTAGAATTAGACCAACTCATTCGTGCTTGTTTAATCATGGTTATGAATGGCTCACAACATGTTTCTAATTTATTTTAAGGCGAGCTACCTTGAATTTAGTACACGGTTATCGAATCAGTGGTGATATACACACACAAAGATGAAAGGTTATCGGGGTTCCATGCTGCGATTGTCAGAATCACCATTTGTCAAAATACCTTTCTATATACAAACTGAAAAAGATTTTAATCTCTGTTTGCAAAATATTTTACACGTGATTTCAGGAGAGATGCACTCCAGTTCAAATGAGAAAATGTGCCTTTTCCACTGTTTGGCCTACATTCGTCAGAATCCTAAAAATACTGTGAGCTCTGTACCAAACGACAAAATTGTAGGCTTGTCCAACTCGAAAGTATTTGCAGACGACAAACTAAATATGACCAAAATGATGAAATTTGTCTTGGAAAGGGTAGACAGTATTGTGGGAAAAAGAATAAAAGATGCTGGTTATCAGCATTTTCTCTTTTTCCCCCACGAAGTTTGAAAAAAAAAATCCATCTTGGGGGTCGTTATAACATGAATTTGTTTCATCAAAAGTCAAATTGATAAAATTCTACACGATTCTGAATTTTAAGTGAACAGGAAATGGAGTAAATGATATAAACATGGCATTAACATTTCAAAAAAAAAAAAAAAAAAATCGCCATGATCTGTGAAAAGGGGGCTTAATGCATCTAAAGTATCGACCCAGGTCAGCCGACACTGGTCGAAACTTTTTGTTATTTGTAAATTTTCAGCATGTCGAAGAACCATTCTACAGGTGGATTCGGCCGCTTGCTGGTCATAAATGGATTTTATAGGTCCATAGTTATGTGACGACTTTTATTGGCATAAGGCATCAGGGAGATGTATTAACTCTATACCACACAATCACGGGAAAGAAAAGCCTTTGGAAAACATTGTGGGAAAAGGAGAAAATGCTGGTAACCAGCATTTTCTCCTTTTCCCGCAATGTTTTCTAACCTTCCCAAAACAAATTTCAATTTTAGAGTCACATTTATTTTGTTGTCTGCAAATGCTTTTAATTTGGACTAGTCTAAAATTTTGTCGTCTGGTAAAGGGTTAAACCCCCTTTTCCTGACATGGTTCAAACGTAAATGTTACAACTGGTCCTATATGAAACAAGGAATATCTTTAAAAAAAAAAGATAAACGGCATAAGAGATACTGGAATATGAATATTAAGCTCTTGCAAGGCTCAATATGAAGTAAAACAATAAAAAGTAACCTCACGAGCAATTGCCTCTTTTTCCTCTGTTTTTTCATTTTGTTGAAAGGTAGTATTGTGTCATTGGGGAACGCTTATAAAAATATTTAAATTTCCAAATAGCACAAAAAAAGAATCATTCAGTTCTCTACTACATTAATTTGCTATGGTATCAATCAAGGCCCCGGGGTATCGATGAGTAGTAGCAACGCTTGTTAATAGTGGTTTCATAAATGTGTGAGCAAATATGCCAGCAGGGGCCCGCTTAATAAACATATGCACATTTTTGACCAATCATAAATTACCATCTATTCATTTTCTATCAGTACCAAGAAATAGGTCAAAAGCCAGCGCATTCAGCTACGCCGAAAAAAAAACCCCAGAGGCCATGATGATAGCTACTTCCTCCTAAGTATACAACTTCCTGGAGCCTTGATAATAGCACAAGAGATTAGGCAATCTTGGAAAATCTATAAAAAAAAAAATTCTACGTCTCTTTTTATATGTGTTATCCTCTTGTTCATCAACATGTCGTGTTACATTTTATGTGAATCATAATGTCATTGCCATTTACGACATGTCTCATACAGGCTTGTACTTTATGAAACTTTATGTACTTTATTGCATTGTATTTGTTCTGTTACGTCATTTTAAAATGGTAATAACTGTACAATGACAATAAAAATTCAAAACTATCATATAAATTTTCTATATGCTCTCTCCTTTCACATCTCACAACAGAATGGTTTAGAACTACAGGTATGGTTATTTAGGACAACGATTAAATGAGCAAAACCAGTCTTACAGATTCATGCTATCAAAGCCAAAACAAAGATCCAATAAATGCAGATGTAAAGATTTAACTCTTTCCCAAACAATTCCGAGTTCTAACAATCCTGATGAATCACGCTTTTGAAAACGTTGGTGGGAAAAAAGAGAACATACTGTTTGCCAACATTTTCTCTTCTTCCAACAATATCTTTTGCTCTTTCACAGACAAATTTCGTCATTCATTATACATTAGATTTGTCGTTTGGGAATACGTTGAATTTCGACAATTCCAACACTTTGTTGTATGGTAAGGAGTGGAAAAAAATGTACACCAGCCTAAACAGATGTACCTTTGTGTTCTATTTTTGGCACTGGCACGATCTGGTCAATGAACAGAACAACATAAGATTGTCTGATTGAAGGCTGTTAATGAGCTCATTGCAGATTTCAACAGCAAAGAATATTTAGCTTGAGTTCCCGTATATAATCTCTCTGGTACTCAGATAGTGCTTTCGTTTCAGCCTAACATTGGAGAAATCGCTTAACCCTTAAAGTGCTGGAACCAACTTAACTTGTTTTTGCTGACAGTATAAATCAAGATCAGACTGCACAGAACGTGCAGTCTGATCTTTGATCTACACTGTCAGCTACTTCATTACATTTTCTGGCTAAAACAACCATGAAATGACAATATTTTGGATGTTTTTCTTCCTTAAAAAGATCCAATTCATGAATTCAGCACTGTAAGGGTTAAGACTGCATTATTTCATAACCAAACCAAAGGTTTTCATTCCATACACGTAGGAGCCATTCTCTGTACAAAGGAGGGTTTAATGCAACTTCAAAAACAGTATCCTGTTTTCCTCGACCATGTCAGCCTGACATGGGTCGAAACTTTTTGCTGTTTGTAAATTTGCTGCACATCCAGAGACCATACTATTTTATTGTCCAGACGGTTGTTTCACAAACGTGTTGTAATGGACCCATAATTATGTAACAACTTGCCTGCTATATTACATCACTGAGATGCAGTAAACCATTTCAAGGAGGCACGGCTCATATTTAGGCTATCCTCTGAGAGCAATCGTCAGTGATCGCACTATCACAAGATTGGCTGATTTTCGTGCCACCTGTTTATTTGAAAGGCATTTTGAATTTACAGTCGCTGTGAATAACAGGCCTATGTCTAATTTTATTGGTGACAAGTTGTCGAAATTGAATACCTTTCGCAAACTTTGAATCCACGTGGCAGGAAATAACAACGATGTCGCAATTTATGACTGATTTTTTCTCCGAAAGAGAGAGTATGGCCCCTAAACAAGCAAACGACTGAAAAAGTCATTTCAATATACTAGTAGTTAATTTTATGTAGAAGAACATACATTCTCTTATGTCAATATAGTGTGTGAAGTTCGACCAGAACACCAATAGCAAGGGACATAGCTCTAAGTTTTTTTTTTTCTATTTTTCACTTTTCATCTTCAGTTTTTTTTTTAAATCATCTAGATACGCAAATACTAAGATTAAAAAGCAATTATGTGCTCCGAGATCATTAGCATACAACCAGTCCCCAGAAATTAGATGAACAAAATGATAATTTTATGTTAATAGAAAAGGCCCAGAATATCGGACAGCGTAGATTAATGCATACTGCGAGAGTTTTTTTTTTAATCTTTATTTTTACTGTTCACAGAAAATGGCATTAAGTCTTGCTCTGTATTCACAAGATTAACCTTTTTCCACACAAACCCGACTTTTAACGACCCCGAGAAAGACAGCTTTTGAAAAAATTGTGGGATAAGGAGAAAATGCGGGTAACCAGCATTTTCTCCTTTTCCCACAATGTTTTCTATTATTTTTTTATTTGTCTTTATTTTTACTTTTACTCTTCTGTATTCACAAGATTAAAGTATGTTACTTAGTGTGGCTGACCCATGTGACTATTTTGATGCAGTTCTCTTCAACTAAAGGTTTTCCCAATATTACATTGTTACTGAAAGGATTCAACGAGTTATAGTTACATAGTACTCTACAAAACTTCTGATTCTTTGTGATGTTTGCCATGATGGCTAAAATTATTTGGTTAATTATAAACGCCTGACCATATATGATGAACCAATCCGGCAGGTAAAGACAATCTTCACGTCTGTTACGAGACATTTTTGGACAAGCGTTGCTAGGAAACCGAAATATTTTGGTCATCATGGCGTATGTCATACAAGACTTTAACTTCGACAGAGCACTCGTAAGAAACCGTTCAGTAATGCGAATATTGGGAAGAATCTTTAGCTAACATGCACCGTGAACCGCATCAGATAGTCACGTGAGTTCACCACTCTGTGATTTAGTCAAGGAATTCTGTCTATGAGTCATGCCTTGTGAAAAGGGGGTTTAATGCATCCGCAAAAATTATAGACCCATGTCAGTCTAGGTCATGTCAACCTTTTGCTATTGGTCAACTTTATGCATGTCAAAGGATTAGCATACCTCATGTTTTAGACGGTTTTTAGACAAAATGAATTTTACAGTTCCATTATTACGTGACGACTTCCTTGGTATAATGCATCAAGGACAAGTATTTAACCCCCGTTTGCCAAAGGACTGGACTGCTCATAGCTTTTTTTTTCTTGTTACTGATGTCAATGGCCAACATATAACAACCTATTCAGTTGCCTGCTTGTAGCACGTACAATTTAACCCTTTCCCAAACAAGCCCTGGTTTTCACGTGTCTGCAGTACAAGTCTTTTGAAAACACTGTGGGAAAAGGAGAAATTGCTCGTAACGAGCGATTTCTCCTTTTCCCACAGTATTTTCTACCCTTTTTGAGAACTTTCTGCCATTTTCATCAAATTTAAAATTGTCGTCTGCAAACTCTTTTAATTTGGACCAGTCTAAAATTTGTCGTTTGGGAAAGGGTTAAACAGTGCAAAAACTGAACAAATCTAATGTTTCATACACAACTTGCCTTTAATCCTTCAGCTGCTATGCGCGACTCACTGACCTTTTGCGGACAGTGTAGATCACGATCAGACTGCACAGAACGTGCAGCCTGATCTTGGATCTACACTGTCCAATAAGGAGATATTGTTCTCCAAAAAATAAGTTTGCAATAACATTATCCGGGTTTTTACTATCGTCGTGAAAGTTTTATTTAACTTATTTAACAGGGATAAGGGTTAAAGTAATTCAAAATGGTAGCTAGATGTAGGATTAACAGTTTAATTTTGAGGGGAAACTTTTCTCCATGTTTATGTTCAATTTGTTTGCATGTGCACAAGATAACCCGTAAGCTGCTATGCGCGACTCACTGACCTTTTGCGCACAGTGTAGACCAAGATCAGACTGCACAGAACGAGCAGTCTAATCTTGGATCTACACTGTCCGATAAGGAGATATTTTTTCTCCAAAAAATAGGTTCGAAATACCATTATTCGGGTTTTTATTATCGGCTTGAAAGTTTTATTTAACTTATTTAGCAGGATAAGGGCTAAATGTGAACTCATTTGGGCAAGTGATATTATATGCATAAATGTTATATTGCTAAGAAAACTGGTGTATGCGTGTTTGAAAGGTATTGCATTCAAAATAATCATATTTACTTGCAATTTTGTAATTATGGTAATTACAAATAACCAATTCCTTGTGCCAAGGAATTTCTTTATTCTCGAATTCCAAAAAGAACCCCCCTGGAACCTGTTTCTTGCTTTCTTATCACTGATCCAATTATGAACTTTACTAATTATATCCGACAGAATTGTAGCTTACAAATGGCCCAGCTATTTTGTTATGGTACTGGAAGAGCCAATAATAAACAGATGTTCTCTGTATCAAAGGACGGCTTCTCTATTACAACACGATCAATTACAGTCTCTGAAACTCTTTATTTCAGGCATGAAAACCAACAATTCCGGTTCTGGCGAAGCCCGTCTACACTCACTCACTTTCAACATTTCAACATTGCACCATAGGGAGAGCATTAATCTGGCAGAACTAAGACTGTTTACCCTTATAAAACGGGACCAAAGCTCATTTATCGGGGTGCGTCGGTATGTTTCTGTTTACGAAGTCATCGAAATTGTGCATAACCAAAGGACACGAGAAAAATACAACTACATTACCTCGAAACATATTCTTAGTCTTGAAAATGCTTGGGAGAGTTTTGACGTCACGGCTGCGCTTAAGCGCTCGGTAAAACACGGATCAAGGATCGAACGCCTAGAAGTTCGAATACGGAGTTTATTTACACCTCAAACTGTTGATACGTTGGACTTTAATGCGAACCCAAACGATCCAAAACAGCCCATTCTGGTAGTGTACTCTAACGACAAATCCGTTCGTCATGAACATTCAGTTGAGAGACACGAACTCATGATGCACAATTTACTCACAGAGCCAGATACGGGCTTTAAATACTCCACGCCCCTGTCAGACTATTCAAGCAATGCTTATACCGAATCGCAACACCGTGGAAATCATGAACGTGTAAAAAGAAGTCGTTTACGAAATACCATCTGTCGAAGGCGGCCAATGTATGTTGACTTTGCCGACATTGGCTTTGACTGGATCATAGCACCAAGGGGATACCAGGTTAGTATAAAATTATATGAGCGATGCTCTTGCAAATGGGGGGGGGGGGGGGGGGGTGTTAATGCATCTGAGTGATGCATGATACTAAACAAGTCATCAGATAAGTATCGATCCATAAAATTCATTTTCTTTAACAACCGGCTGAATCCCGAGATAGAATGGTCCTTGGATGTGCAGAAAGTGGACCAATAGCAAAAAGTTTCGACCCATGTTAGCCTGCGCAGAGCATGGCTTATATATTTAAGAATTTGGTCAGTTGACTCTTTGCTAACGATAACATTTTTAGACTTGTCCATTTTAAACGCATTTGCAGCCGACAATTTAAATGCATCTTAAATAATGACATTTGCCTTCGAAGGATAGGAAGCACTGGGTGAGAGGAAATGATTTAAGTTACCAGCATTTTCCCCTTTTCCACGACGTTTCAGGGTCGTTGACCCTCGGAATCGTACAGTATAGGGTTTACCTTTAAAGGCTGAGGTTTCTGAAGCCGGTGTAGCTCAAGAAATTACAGTCTGGTGATGGATCTACACTCTCCGATGTCTGCACATGAAATTGAGATTTTTTAACGCTTAAAGGGGCAAATATATGATATCGACCTCTTTCTACAACTGAAAACACATTCTACTGAAACTCGCACAGATTTTCATCTTATTTTTTTGACGGGACAAATCTGAAGGTATAAATTCAAGATCAGACTGCACGCTCTATACCGCCTGCAAAAGTGGTTTTCGCCTTTGGGAATGACAAGTTACTGTCAAATTCGACAAGGTTTATGCTACTCTCTATTTGCTCAGTCATAAGCTCTAACTCTCCAAAACTCTACATAAACATACAGCAAAAAATTCCTATGATTTATCATACCGTTCATTATAATAGATAGTTTCGCATATTTACGTGATGTTGATCGAGTATTCCTTACTGATGAAATTCTGAGTATCTTGGATTAGCTATTGCCTAGCTTAGAATACATACTCACACAAAAAAAGAGTGCACTTGGTTAGAGGGAAAAAGTTTACAGATAGAAGCAAATTATGAGCCAATCTGGTATCAAAATGTGCAAATGTAATGGCTACACGATGCTCTACTTTTAATTGAAATTTGATAGTAATCGAAACATAGTATTATGCGTTAATAACGGGAGGATGAAAAGTAAAGGTGCAGATTTGTAACGTTTTGTAGCTTCTCTCTTGCCAATGATTGTCTGTCAATTATTTGTCAGATTACGGGACTAGCAGTATTTGTTGTTATAGCAGTATCTAGCCTTGCGGTTTGGTTATGTTGACCAAGTTTTATGTATACCCAGATGCTGTTCTTTTCCAACAGCAGAACCCTGTTGTTTAATGCTGAATACCACTAGGCCTTATACTGGTATACTTACAACAATTGTTTCGCTTGACATAAGGTTATTAAAGTCTTATCTTGGCCTACTTGCCATCCGGATATGAAATCCATTGAACATTTATGGGATTTGGCTAGTCCAGAGTAAGAAAAGGCATGCTAACTAACAATATCGATGACTTGTCTACAGCCTTAGTTCATAAGTCGGGCGCCATTCAAGACGATGTCATGAGACGTTATGTCAGGTCCCCGCGGTCTAGAGCACTTGTGTTGATCCTTAGACCAAGAGACCACACCAGATACTGGTAAATGTTTACGTGGCACAAATATCCGAAGGAAAAAACACAGTTACAAAACAAACGTTACAAATCACATATATACTGAACCAAAAAAGAAACTCCCTATTTATATATTTATATATATATTTAATGTAATGAAACAAAATCAACATGTCCGATGCCCTAAATATGTTCAGTCGAACGATTATTTGTCAAACAAAGCCAATTCTAACTAAACTGTACGAATTACACAATCGAGAAAACGTTAAATTCGATTTTGTCGTGTATGTGCGGACCAGTATAGTCTGTGTTTATGAAAACAAACCTTTAATTTTATAGACTTTATTGTCAATAAGAAAAAGACGTTGGAAAAAAAATTAAAGTTTTCCTTCTTTTTGATATGCCTAGAATTACACTAAATATACGTGAACGTGCCATAGGAATGCTTAATGCTGGTATAGCGACGAATGAGGTTGCTAGGGTTGTTGGCAGTTCTAGCCGTTCTATTCGATACCTTAGGCAACGTCTCCAAGCAACAGGGCGTACGGAAGATTTACCACGTAGTGGACGTCTGCGCGTCACGACGCCTGGTCAAGACCACTATATCATGAACACACACCTACGCAATCGTTTTCAAACTGCCACTGCTGCTAACACTCCTTGTACACGTAACAACCGAATATCTGCCCAAACTGTACGCGATCGAGTAAGCGAAGGTGGTCTACGTGGACGTCGTCCTTACGTTGGCTGTGTATTGACGCGTATTGTTAATTGGGCACGTACACACCATTGCTGGATAAGGCAACAATGGAATGACGTTCTTTTCTCCAACGAGTCGAGATTTTCTATTCATCGAAGTAATGGCAGGGTTCGTGTATACCGTAGAAGAAATGAACGTTATGCCGACTATTGTGTACTTGAACGAGATCGTTTAGGGGGGCGCAGGTTCCCTCTTGGTCTGGGCAGGCATTACGCATGGTTATCGCACACCTCTTGTCTCGATCGATGGGAATTAGAATGCCCAACGCTACCGAGATGAGATTCTTGCGAGGTCTGTCATCCTACTGTTTCAAAATAATGCCAATATCATTCTGTTTCAACATGATGATGGCACAAGCCATACAGCTAGAGATACTGTGAATTTCCTCAGGACGAAAACTTATGAAACACGAAACGAACGAACGAACCTACGAACGATCAAACGAACCAACAAACGAACAAGCAAACAAACAGAATATATATATTCTGTTTGTTTGCTGGTATATACATATTATCTACATCAATAGGTCATGCTCGCTTTTCATCCAACTATATATGAATCAGCCATTTACACCTGTTGGCATCTTTTTTTCATTCTTTCACAAAATTAACATCGAAATCCCTACGACATGCAATTCTCTGAGCAACTGGAACAAAAAACGAAGTTACGCATGTCTCGATTACTCTCCGGCAAAGTCATATCAAAATTGACCCATACTTACTTTCGAGGTTTCAAACCCGCAAACTGTTCAACCCAGTACGGTACAAATATAATTCAAATAACAATGGATTGGCGTTCTTTCCAGCCCCATGGTTTGCGGCAAAAACGTCTTGAATCTTTACCAGACGACAAAACTTTAGATTGGTCCAAACTGGAAGCATTTGCAAGCGACATATTAAATGTTACACAAATGATGGGATTTGTCTTTAAAATATATTGTAGGAAAAGCGGAAAATGCTGGTTACTACCATTTTCTCCTGTTCTCACTGTTTTCAAAAACCCATTTCCCCAGGGTCGTTAAAACACGGGATTATTTGGTAAAGGGTTAAATAAAGACAAAACTTCTTACCGCTAAACCATTATTAATTTTAGACTGTTAAGCGCTACTCATTACATATGAGCCATGCTCTGTGAAAAGGGGGCTTAATGCATCTGCGAAAAGTATCGACCCAGGTCAGCCTGCGCAGTCCGCGCAGGCTGACCTGGGCCGAAACTTTTCGCTGTTAGTAAATTTTCTGTATGTAGAAGGGCATGATAAAGTCGGTTGTTTGAAAAGAAATGGCTATTATGGATCCATATGGCTTGATTGGTATTATGCATCACGGAGAAGCCCTCTTTTGCCAGATCATGGCTCATATGTTTGGGGGCAGTGTAGATAAAGAGAGAACTACACACAATCCTGTCTTTTTACCCCGACGAAAAGAACTAAATAGTCGCACGATCTTGGTTTCACAACTGGCTGAAGTTTTTTTTTTATCTAGCAGTTAAGGTTAAAAAAACATGAGATTTTTGCATTCAAAAATTATTTTTGGTACGATCCTTTGTAGCGCAGTAAAAAAAATGCACTGGTAATATTCAGGGATTATGGGTTTGCATCTTGGCTCGATCATTTTTAAAAGTCAACGCTACAGAACAAGCAGTCCGGACCTTGATCTGTACTGTCCACATTTCAGCCTTTAAAATAACAGCTCTTGTTTTCAGTGGATTGTATTTCAAAGTCGGCGAAAACAGTCAACTTTATTTTGAGCCAAAAGAGTTGAGATGACAAGAAAAAAAAAAAGGATATACCATGTTGGTCGAGTTACATACTACGTCGAAATAGTATTACGTGTACATATCACGCAGCCAAAATATTAACTATAATACTTTCTTATGTGTAACTTTTACCATCTTCGCAGGCCAAGGATACTAACTCCACTTTGTTCGTTACGTTCCCTTGGCCGCTCGCCTCTTTAAGAATCGAAACTCCCGCTGCGCCACCTATCGAATATCACGAGTTGCGTAACCTTTGCTGATGTTATTTCTGACCAATCAAAATGCTCGTAATCAAATTTGTTAGGCTATGCATCAAATATGGCTGCGCTTTCGGATTCATCACAATTTTCTGAAATTAATCAGACACATGATGATTCGCAATCATTTGGCTGTGGAACCCGTCCTAATATTTCACATAATTGATCATGAACTATAAAAAACTCATTAAATATCGATCGTCTACTCTTTTTTGGCAAATTTTCGTCACAAACACGACAACTTTCGTTTTTGACGGGCGTCCGCCATTATTGTTTTCTGTTTCGCGGAAGATTTCTTGTTACTGATGGTTTGATTGGACGCGATGGGTTTTGATCGCATCCAATGAAATGGCGCAGCGGGAGTTTCGATTTTTAAAGAGGCGAGCGGCCATGGGTACTACCTTAGTATCCTTGGCTTGCGAAGATGAACTTTTACTTAATCAATCGGTGTTTATTTCCAGGCTTACCAATGCGCTGGCAGATGTTACTTTCCACTCAGTGATCAGATGCATCCTACAAAACACGCCATAATACAGTTGATAATGCACGAAATTTATCCGAGGCGAGCAACCAAAATTTGTTGTGTGCCCACCAAACTAGAACCAATATCTATCCTGTATGTTGACGATTATGGCGTTGTGACCTATAAATATAGTTATGACGGGATGGTTGTCTCGCAGTGTGGTTGTAGATAACGATTTTTTTTATGTTTGCATTATAATGACGTGTTTTGTATCCCTTTACCAGACGACAAAATTGTTGACAGGTACAAATTAAAAGCATATACAGACGACAAATTTAATGTGACTCAAATGATTTATTAAGGGTAGAAAACATTGTGGGAAAAGGAGAAAATGCTGGTTACCAGCATTTTCTCCTTTTTCCACACTGTTTTCAAAAGGCTCTTTCTCGGGGTCGTTAAAACTCGGAATTGTGTGGTAAAGGGTTAAGAA
Organism: Tridacna gigas; assembly: GCA_945859785.2. NCBI lineage: Eukaryota > Metazoa > Mollusca > Bivalvia > Cardiida > Cardiidae > Tridacna > Tridacna gigas. The sequence goes on along the minus strand of OX244030.2, from coordinate 39,066,210 downwards.
ACAACCCCGAATTGTAACGGCCTTGTGCAAGAAGGATTTTAAAACATTGCGGAGAATGAAGAACATACTGGTTACCAGAATTTTCTCAATTTTCCACATTGTTTTTTTACCCTTGAGGACAAATCCAATTATTGTTATCCACATTTAATATTCCGTCTGTAAAAGGTTTCAAATAGGACTAGTCAAAAATTTCGTCGGCTGGTAGAGGGTTAGAGCAAACAAACAATTTCCGGTGCGTTTATCAATGAATACAGTGAGCATGTGCAAGAGGTCTTGTGATTCTGATTCGTTATTTTTTTTCCCGACATTACACAGTAAAGATGCATGCATTTTGCAACACTCTAAACTAAGAAAGCAAAAAGTAAAAGAGTTAGTATTGAATTTTGTTGAAGCTGCTTTTTGAATTCAGAAAATAGATTTTAAATGAAATTATATAATATAAAACTCCTCGCAAAGTGCAGCAAGAAAGTCTTCAATTTTCTAAATCTCCCTAAATGATTTTACAGTTTTTTTTTAATTTATTTATTTCACGTCATCTTTACTAAAAATCTACATTAATTACTTTTTGATGTCGGAATTTCATTAAAAGTTTGTCGAAGAAAAAAGAATCCGTATGTGTCTATATTAATCATAACATTATAACAGCAGATGAACGAATAGAAATGAACAGTAATTTTCATGCTCTTTCATCTGAACATAATTTGGAATAATTAAAAACCAGGATGTGAGGCCAGATTTACAACAGGAAGTGTTATTTGCCAAAGTACTCCGTGACATTTTATATATAAATATCTGGGCCCTATCCTGTTGAAATATTCGTTGTCGATTTCACTTTTAAGCCAAAATTTTAGGCGCGATTCTGTAAGATAACCTCACATGACCTGGCAGACGAATCTTGGCACGTGACTTGGCACAAGAGTAAAAGTTCCGCCTTTAAATGTCAAAGATCGCATTAAAAAATGCTGTTTCAAACATATCATATTTTGAAGAACCCTTGGCTTCGGTATGTAACCGATATATCAGAGAAAAAATACGATAAAATTCTCTTCCCAAAACCGCCTCGAATAATTTGTAAAATTATGACAGGAAATGGAAGTCACATACTTTCTGATGCAGTTTATATCAGTCGGCAAGCCCTCGTTTACAGATTAATCAAAATTATGGACTGGCTCTCACTACAGCTGTGTTGTGTCTTGAGGCCACGCACGGTTCGATATAATGTTTCGATGGTAGTGGGAAAACTAAAAGAATCAAAACTTTACATTGGTGTCACAAACATATGCGCCATGATCTGGCAAAAGGGGGCTTAATGCATCTCCGTGATACATTATTCCAAGCAAGTCATCTCAGTATTAAAGATCCATAAAATTCATTATGTCTAACAACCGACTGTATCATAAGATAGACTGGTCCTTTGACGTACAGAAAATTGACCAATAGCGAAAAGTTTCGGCCAAGGTCAGCCGGACTGCGCAGGCTGACCTGGATCGATACTTTTCGCAGATGCATTAAGCCCTCTTTTCACAGAGCGTGGCTCATATATATTGTTATAGTACGTTTTAGTGGAGAGATTTGACGTCTTTTCTATTATTAACCCTTTACCAAACACTTCCGAGTTTAAAGGATCCCCTGAGAAACGAGGCTTTCACAAAACATTTTGGGAAAAGGAGAAAATGCTAGTGTCCAGCGTTTTCTCCATTTCCCACAATGTTGTTTTTCAAAGGACAGATCGAATCATTTGAACTATAGATTGTATTTAATTTGTCGCCTGTAAAAGCTTTGAATTTGGACCAGTGTAATATTTTGCCGTTTGGTAAATGGTTAAACTCCGTCGACGTTTGCAAAGGAACTGCATGGTGTCTCACTCACATAATTGATAACTATTTGATATTTCCTGATTTTATTCATTTTTTCACTTTATTTGTTATGCGATAAGTGTCAGTATGTTGTTGAAAATCCATGTTGGAGGCAATGATAAAGACTTTTAAGAATATGTTAAAAAAAAAGGTACTTTAATCTCGACATGATATGAAAAATCGATTACAATTCTCTTACATTGTTATACAGAGCTGTCAACCAGAGACGTCTTAAAGTAATACTGGTTTAAATTATAAAAAAAAAAATGACTTGGATGGATAAAACCGTTTTGATTGATTGAATTTCTGTTTATTTATCGTCGCCACCGGTTGCCCATTTGGGTGACGCCCTTGAAGGATGTTAGTTATGTCACGGGGGATAGTGCAAGATACCGGACGAAGCCCATCCTGAGTTACGCCTGTTCTTTAACGTTCTCAGTGTATAGCACAGCCACACGTGACCTTGGTTTAACGTCTCGTCTGAAAGACTATTAGTAATTTTAGACTGCCGGCCATGGGACTCGAACCCACACTCTCAAGTTGTCCGAGACGTGACGTTTACGAGTCCCATGGTCAACGACTTGAGCTATTCGGGCTGATCTACAAATCGTTTGACAGGGTCCGTATTCACCAACCATTCTTAAGAATGTTCTTTGTCTTGTTCTTCAGAATTTTCTACATTTGAAAATAACACAACTTCTGATTGGCTAAACCAAATGGTTTAGCCAATCAGAAGTTGTGTCACTTTCAAATGTAGAAAATCTTGGAGAATAAGACTGAGAATATTCTAAAGAATGGCTGGTGAATACGTACCCTGGTGTCATGTGGTAGATATTACTCTTATACAGATAATCTCATGCAAGAAATTTATACGATATCCTTGAGCTTTATCCTGCAAAAAAAAGTGAAATGCAACTTTCAAACTCATAGTAAAAACTCAAATTTTGCTATTTCAAAGGTATTTTTTTAAGGAGAAATATCTCCTTATCAGACTGTTTAGATCCAAGATCAGACTGCACGTTCTGTGCAGTCTGATCTTGATCTACACTGTCCGCAAAAGGTCCTTGAGTTGCGCCTAGCAGCTTAAGGGTTAATTTACGTTTAGGAGGATTCTGCTTATCGGTGTTCGTGTTTTAGTCCGTTGCAATATGATACACCGATGATCTCATCTATTCTTCTTTTATTATCCAAATAATCTTTTTGTAGGTGCAACCATTTTACACCTTAACTCATTACCAAAAGACAAAATTGTAGACTTGTCGAAATTGAAAGCATTTGCAGAAGATCAAATGAATGAAACTCAAAAATTGAAATCTGTTTCGGGAAGGGTAGGAAGCATTGGGGGAAAAAAAGGAGAAAATGCTGGTTGCCAGCATTTTCTTCTTTTTCCACAATTTTTTCAAAAGATTTCTCTCTCAGATTGTTAAAAGTCGAGCTTTTACGGTAAAGGTTGAAACTCTTTTGCTGCCATGAAAGAATTAGTGACAAGTGCAGAGGACGAAGAACAAGGAACAAGCAGTCTGATCTTGATCTACACATTCCATGACAAAAAGATATGTCAAGGAGGAGCTGTGTTAGAGATTATAAATGTGACATCAATACGATTGTGCCACGGAGGATCCACTGTAGGACTAAGCTGCTCACTGACCTTTTGCGGACAGTGTAGATTAAGATCAGACTGCACAGAACGTGCAGTCTGATCTTTGATCTACACTGTCCGATATGGTGTTTCCTTTCCGTTGAAATCAACTTTGAAATTTCAATATTTGGTATTCTGCTATTGCGTGGAAATTTTGGTTTCATTTATCCAGCAGTTTAGGCTAACAAAATACTCATTTCAGAAATTTGTTTGCCCTGCAGCCGACTACTTTTTGAAAACATTGTGACAAAAGAAGACAGTCAATAAGAAGTAAGTTTTCCTTCGGGCACGATGTTTCTACGTATGTAGAGGCATTGGAACAGTCCTGGCATGGGGGGGGAGACTTTAAGAATCCTGGAATCTCCCACTCCAAAGATTTGAAATTTATAACTTCTGGAAATGATACAAAGGCATTGCTGGAAAATTCTGCCTCCTCTTCATTGAGAATTGACGCCACATGATGCAAAAAGGATGCGCCCCATATTAATTGAATTACTATCGTATGAATTGTACGTTTATGTAAGAAAGCAGTAAGTGGCCTTCAAAAGAGTAAAGCTGGGAAGCACTGGGAACACAAAGACGGATGCACAGGTTGCCCTTTTGTAATAAAAACACTGATGATGCGGTTTGAAAAACCAAATTAAAATTTTGTCTTTTATCTTACATTTCGATCCATCTTTTATCCTCCGTTGTATTTGTAAGACTTTCCTTCATCTGTTAAGCATAAAAAAATGCCAAACAAGAAAAAATGGCGAAAAGGTGACATTCTATACTTTAACAATCTATCAGTCCGAATTATCAAAGTGCTGTCCGCATTCTGGTATACAGAAGGACGTTGTTCAAAGAAGACTTGCAATGGCTCTATCACAGCAACTGGCTGTAGGTCATTTTCAGCCTGCAACACGCAATGTCGTCTTGATCTTTATTGTCCAATATTTGTTGGGGGGTAGACACTTAATTCTTTGGCAAAACCGTCGCAAAAGAAAGCAAATTAGATATGGTTCTTTCATTTTCTCATATATAATCAGACGAAATACTGGGAAGACGCCAGCCGGCCCTGCCGCTTTAATTCCGCTGCCCATGATTGTGTCCGTACATTAAACTTTTATCAAACAGTCCCAGCTTTTAACGAAACCGAAGGAAAATGCTTTTTAAAGCATTGTGGAAAAAGGAGAAAATGCTGATGCGTCTGTAAATGCTTCCAAACTCTACGATTTTTTCGCCTGAAACCATTATTCGTATTTACTATCGTGATTTTACAAGTAGGGTTTTTACAACGTCCGCTGCAAAAGTGTTAATACCTTTAACTATATTTTACTCTAATAAAACAGAAAAATCCAAAAAATACGACTTTCGTAAAGATTTACCAAACAGAGTCGAATACATATCAGTTACTGAAAGATCATGGAGTAATTGGTAATTTCGTATTTTTTTTCACTGCATAAGTGTTTCCCTTCAACAGAGAGCCCATGATGAAAAAGGGAATAGGTAAGAATTTCCATGAGGTTTACAGTTTTAGAACACCGCTAAGAACCACTCTTGCTTTTCCAGAAAGTTCTACCCTGTCGTCTATAACCTTGATATCTAAATCACCACCCCTCTTCGAACATTGTCTGGCTGAAAAAGAATGAGAAGTAAGCCGCACTCTAGCAAAAGAGGGTTTAATGCATAGCCGTGATGCATTGTACCAATCAAGCGATCACATAATTATGGATCATGGATTATAGCCACTTTTTTGACAACCCACTGAATCATGAGTTAGACTGGTCCTAGGACAAACAGAAAATTGACCAATAGCGAAAAGTTCCAGCCCAGGTCAGCCTTCGCGGACTGTGCAGGCTGACCTGAATTGATACTTTTCGCAGATGCTTTAATTCTCCTTTTCACAGAGCATGGTTCAATTACATCGGAAATCCATTTTCTCTTAACCAAAATATCAGCTGCATTGGCACTAGATAAGGCACAATGATACCCCCACCCTTAAAATGCTGATAAAATGTATGGTGTTAAACGCCAGTGCATCTATCTATGCTTTCCTGGAGTTTCTTTTATCAGTACTTTGTAAAATATTCTTCCCAAGCCATTGGCTGCTTTCCCGCGCAAACAGCTTTGAACCAATGATTAGCGGTGAGAGAGGAATGGATCCCGTTGCAATGACTATCATTAATCCCCTTACATGGCCAAACAAATATTCTCATCGTTTAACTCTTCGCCACACGACAAAAACTCTGGAAAAGTTCAAATCAGGTGTTGCAGACGCAAATTAAGTGTGGCCAAAGTGTATGTTCAAAACAGTAACAAACATTGTGGAAAAAGGAGAAAGCGCGGATTACAAACATTTTCTCCTTTTTCAACAATGCTTTCAAAAGCATTTTTTCCACATGGTCGGTAACTGTAGTGATTGTTTGCTTAAGGGTTGAAATAAAATCCAAATATGGCGAATGTCTTAAATAGTTAACCCTTGAACAAACAACAGATTTCACAATTGTCCATACTGAAAACATGAATTTGCAGAAGACATGTAAAATGTGGGTCAGATTATGAGATATGCGAATGAATGGATAGAAAACACTGTGGGAAAAGGGGGAAATGTTGGTTACCAGAATTTTCCAACGATGTTTTCAAAAGCCCTTTTTTTTCCTTAGGGTCGTTAAAACATGGGACTGTGTAGTAAGGGGTTAAGCACATGGCAAGCAGTAATAAAGAGTAAAACGATTATTCCTCCTTACCTTTTAGGGTTGTTTTGCCTAACTGCTTGCTCCAATAATCTGCTAGTACCGTGTGGGCCGAGCCTGTGAATGGAACATAATGCAGCATTGAATGTCCAATGACATTGTAGCAGATTGCACTTTGACAACGCTACTATAACATCACACTGGAGAGACTTTAAGTTCTTGCTCCAGTTTAACGTTACTGCTCCTGTCAATCGAACGTACCTGCTCCGGGTAAAAACATGGCCGCGACCTAGACTTTTGACAGGTAAGCACCAAAAATTGCTTTTTTTAACAATCATATGAATAGATCTGCAACAGACGATTTTCGCACGGAACGTCTGGGATATAAGTACATATTTCTGTATTGTTCTTTTGATGGTTGGTTGTTTGTTGAAGACGTTTAATCCGACAAACTTCCGTCAGGGACTATGATTTTTGAATAATCAACACGCGGAAGTCAGCAAAAACCTGTGTTAAACGTACAAACATGATATTCTGAAGTTTGTGCTATACCAGGTGATACATATATGCTTTATTCACCACAGTTCCAAACAAAAAATGTACGATTTTTCATAACAGAGCAACTATATGTCAAGTTTTCATAGACAACGTTCCATGCTCCGAAACTCAATAAAACGATCCAGCTCCTGAGTTGAATGAAAGTACGATATTATAAGCGATTGTCAACGAGTTTAATCAAACAATTTGTGTTTTTTTTTTTTTCAATATGTATAATTGCCCGTCCGTCTTTCGGCCTGTCTGTCAGTCAGGTTTCTTGTCCTGTTTTTTTTTTTTTTGAAATGAAATGTCATCATATACATGGAGACCTTGATGCCAGTGTCACTCACAAGATCCATAACTACCATAACTATCATGCATAAGATCCACAACTAATATAACTATCATCTTCGATATCGTCATCACAAGACTCCCTTCTTCGTTACTGTAAATTAATAATAATGATCATTAATAAAACAACCAACCATACGTCTTGTCAGCTGCACACCTAAATGCATCTAATTATAGCTAATACTACAATTTAAATGCATATACATGTGGATCTTTTCACACCATTGCAAAACAGCAGATCCTAATTAGACCTTAAAATAGCTTACGAATGTCGCCCTCTCTCCCTCTCTCTCTCTCTCTCGCTCTCTCCATTCTTTGACGATGAATGTCTGATTCTGAAAGCTCAATAATATTAGAGAGAGAACCTCAGATCCTCTGAATACATGCTCAATTAGATTAGGCGTATTAAAAAGGTTCAACGTGTTTTAGTATTGTACTGTCATTCAAGTATCTATCAATCTGCACATTTGAACCGATCTATAAGTTGGAGAAAACATTTCAGAATGTGACCAAACCGAGAGATACTTGTCTCATTTTATAGAATACAATGTGAGAAAAGGAAAAATTGTGTATTGTTTTGCTTAGTATTCTACATCAGTTTTTCAGCTGATTTGCAATATATATTTGGTCGTTCATAATGATAGTCATTGCTGTTATTATCCTCGGAACCCAGGTTTAAGCATTACGTTACTCTCCATGCATTACCCCTGGGAAAACTGACTAGCAATTCGTCGTTTCATAGGAATATTCATATGGTCGGGAAGTACATTAATAGCCAATGGAAAGATCGCTAATATAATGATTCTCTCTTGTAGAGGGGACAATTTCATTTCGTCAGTTACTAAAAATAACCTTGGGAAAAACCCAAGGTAGTAATCAAATATGGCGTGCTCGTCTCGTGTGAGACATATGCCATTCTGTAATAAACGGATGACACTATCGATCTTTGTGTACGAGCGCAAATATTTTAAAATATCATACATAGTTACAGTCTTTAGGAATGAAAACCAAAGGAAAAGCTTGCTATTCCTGTTCCAATAAATTGAATAAAATTGTCGATTTGAACATCTCTTTTAAACGCTTCTCGATTGTAGCGTTGATAGCCGCCGCTATATTTAAAGTATCGCTAAGCTTGATTTTCAACGAATGACGTAATTGGATATCGGCTAGTAAAAAATAGAAATGACGGCATATTTGTGATAAAAATAGCTTAAATTTTCTCAAGAAAATACTGAGATTACCAGTCAAAATGCTTCACGAATAATTCATGAGAACGAGGAAACGCCAGCCAAATAACCCAGGGTCGATTATAGAATGAATCGAAACTGGGTCAACGGGGATGTGCCATTATCAACGATGACAAACCTATGACTGTGACCACTATGATTAATACAGGTCTTGACCAAAATGACAAAATTGTTTACTGTAACTCGAAGACTTATGCTGAACACGTTTCAGCTCAGGAGCTAGAACGTCGTACTGAATTTCATAGCATGTAACGTTGTAATGCAAATAAGGCAAAACATCGCTTTATAATTGCATTTTATGTTCTTTTCGGTTTATAGTCGAGCGGAATAATCATTATATAGGTCACACACTTCAGATTATCTACTGTATATGTTTTACTAAGATTTTTGGAGACTCCAAGTACTGATTTTCTAGAAACCGTAGTCGCCGACGGAAGTTTGTCGGATTAAACACCTTCAACACACGATTAACCACCAAAAGAACGACAGATTTACGTGCACTGACACCCCAGACATTCCGTGCGACAGCTTTCAACTACATATCTATTCATTAACATGTAAAAAGAATAATGTTTTTGTGCTTACCTTACGAAATCTTGTGGGTGCAGCCATGTTTTTTAACTGGAGCGGGTACGTTCGATTGACAGGAGCAGTAACGTTAAACTGGAGCAAGAACGTAAAGTCTCTCCAGTGTGAACATATGGATAATAGGATAAATCAAGGTTAAATACAGAATATGAGCCATGCTCTGGCAAAACTGGGCTTAATGCATCTCCGTGATGCATGATACCTAGCAAGTCATCACATGATCGTGGATCCATGTAGTCCACTTTGTCTAACATCCAACTGAACCATGAGTTAGACTGGTTCTTTGACATAAAGAAAATTGACCAATATTAAAAAGTTTCGGCACAGGTCAGCCTGCGCGGACTGCGCAAGCTGACCTGAATCGACACTTTTTGCAGATGCATTGAACCTCCTTTTCACAGAACCATGTGGTAATAGAAGAAACTGCTTTATAAGAAATTTCTTCTTATGTCACATTGTTTCCAGAAGTGCTCTGCTTCAAGACGAAAAATACCCCCGGCAGGCGGTAATTATTTACGTCAAGATAAGGGTTATCGTGGTATCAAAAACATATCCACGTAAACATTTTCGAAACAAACAAACAAAAAAGGAGGGTAAATCATATCAGAATAAATCTTTAGGTCTAAGGCTCGATTCTTACCTTTTTTACGGGATTTTTAGTAGCACTATTCAACCAACTAGATGTAAACTAGTAAGAAATCAAGGGGCCTGTCAACCTTTCCCTTCCCAAATAATAACAAGAATATAAAGGAAATTTTCCGTATCAAACAAGAATCTGAAATAGTTCAGAACTTTTTCATTGAATGATTAGTTGCTATCTTACCCTTGTAGCGGTGAAACTGCTTTTGCGGACGGTATAGATCTAGATCATACTGTACAGAACGTGCAGTCTGATCTTGGATTTACACTGTCCGCTTCTTTGTCAGCTATTCTGACGAAAACAGCTTTAAAAATGCATATACAAAATTGAGCCATGCTCCGGTAAAATGGGGCTTATTGCATCTCTGTGATGCACTGTACCAATCAAGCCATAAGATAAATATGGATCCATAATAGCCACTTTTTTAACTGTGAGGTACTCTGGTCCTTGGGCATACAGAAAATTGACCAGTAACGAAAAGTTTCGGCCCAGGTCAGCCTGCGCAGACTGCCCAGGCTGACCTGGGTCGATACTTTTCGCATAAACATTAAGCCCCCTTTTAACACAGCATGGCTCAATCAATTTGCATTTTTAGTACTTAGATGTCCATTTCATTTCGTAGCGCATTTATGTAGCACTACAAGGCTTAACGCTTTACCAAAGTATCTTTTTAACAACCCTGACGAAGAAGGCCGTTTAAAACATTGTGGGGAAAAAGAGAAAATGCTGGTAACCAGCATTTTCTCCATTTCCCACATTTTTTTTTATGTCGTCTGCAAATGCTTTCAATTTGGTCAATTCTAAAATTTCGGCATTTGGTACAGAACTAATATCGGTCCGACTGTTACGTCTATATTTATAAGGACTAGCTGTTACAAACTACTCACCAGTGACCGGATCTTCATCGATTCCCACCCAAGGTGCAAAATACCTCGATAGGAAATCGTATGTATTTGAGCTATCTGTGCTATCTTGGCCCTCGTTCTTGACTGTCACAATCACACCTCTGATAAGCCCAGTCGTCTCACAGGCTTTGAGTGTCCGGGTATCTGGAGATAGACTTTCCAGTGTTTCCCTGTCAACGGATAAGATCAGTAAACTATTTCATGCTTTTTGGTAGTTTATCGGGAAATAATGGTGGATTATAAGGTGTGATAATTCATTGTTACGACCAGTGAAATTTACCGTAAATGCTTCCGTTACTCTTCACCTGCAGGCAGAAACACTAGTTCCCGCGCACCAGTTACCTAGGTATACAGTTCGTTCCATTCAACCAGACGGTAATATGACGTAATTTACGCGCATTTACCCTATTAATTTATCGCGTTTAACGTAATATTGTAATGCGTTGTTAAGTGAGGGGGGAATTATCACAAACAACTGTACTGGTTTTAGATGAAAGTCCCAACAAAAAGGGGTTAGAGACATGAAATAAATAGGGTATTTGTTTTTTCGGTAAAAGATCGAAATTTATTTCATGAGTGAGCATTATCGGTAATATTTTCACGATCTTCCACCGAAAAAATAAACATCCTCTGTATATTGATTGTACGAACGTGTTGAATTCATTATCTCCTGTAACAAAGGTGTAGCATTTGTTTTAGGAAAATACTGATCATAATTATTTACGTACGTTTCGTACATGTTTGATAAGGTTGAAAAAGAAGAAATCTCTCACTTTGCCTCCCTAAAGGAGTTTGCTGCATGTCAAAAATCTTGCCTTTCTGTGATAATCCACATGTCTATTTCATATAAAATGTACTAAATCATGGAAAAATACCACTGACATCAAGATTTTTCCATTCAAAGACAGATTTTTCGAAAGATCATACAGTTACGAGCATTTTTGAAAGAAGTTAATTTCGTACCTAAGTCATGTCGTACTGTTTTGGTATTTTGCCCCTATTTTCAATGTACAAGCGGTTCAGCTCAACAGGAAGTTGATGAGAAGGATGAACAGAGAAAATTGCAAATCGTTTCACAATTTCATAACACCGGTAAAAAGACGACAATGAACTCGCAGAATCTTAACGGTTTATTTCAAGGATCGGTTGAAATCGACATTTTCTTTTTTAATTTTTTCAAAAGGGAAAATCTTCCTTTCCCCCATGTTTGGCAACTAAGAACCATTACATTGCTTTTTTATACTTATTGGAATTAAAAAGTTTCCTTTAGCTTAAATGATTTAGATACATTGATAGATCTATTTCAAACTATTTCTGTTCACCCTTTTCGAATCCACTGTATCAAAATTTTACTTAACCCTCTCAGAGCCATGGGTTAAAACAGAAGATTTGCGAGTGTGCATAGAGTGTGTACAGAACGCGCAGTCTGATCTTGGATCGATAGTGTCTGCTTGTGAGGTCAAGCAACTGAAATAGCAATCTTTCTGAGTTTCATGGATTATAATTCAAGCCGTCGAAAGAGGTCAATCTTGTATTGGCAATGAAACAATTCAAAACATAAACCATACCTTGCCACGTGATCGTGAAGACGAAGAAGAAGCTTCTTTGTGGATGGTGAGTACTGTGTATCTTTGATTAAACTGGGATCACATACTTCCTAAAATATAGTGCACTCTCATACAAAACTATGACCTCAGCAAAGAGAGTCGACAAAGATCAGCCTGCACATCCGTGCAATCTGATCTTTGTCTACTTTTTTGGATAACACATTTATTGTAGGATCTTTTTTCCGCTGAATGCCGGTAAGTCGTACTTTGTGAAGAGACCAAAATTGATTTAAAAAGTGAAACTAAAGATCAAGATTATTGAACTAATGTCTTCAAGTAATAGGGCTTTAACCCTTAAACTGCAAAGCGCGTCTCACTGACCTTTTGCGCACAGTGCAGATCAAGATCAGACTTCACAGAAAAGGCAGTCTGGACTTGGATCTGCACTGTTAGCTATGAAGATATTAATTCTCCAAAAGTAAGTTTGAAATAAGATTATTTGGATTTTTACCTATAGGCTTGAAAGTTTTATTTATTTAGAAAGATAAGGGTTAATAATGTTTCCAAGAAAAACGAAAAGTACCAAACAGTCATCCTCAGTACGTCTTGGTTATTTACCACTTAGTTAACTTGGCATGATTTTCTTTTAATTCAAAATCTTTGTATGTTATATGTTGCGCTTGTCATTCTTTTGGTCTCATTTTTCCATCACAGTATGAAAAAGTCATGAAAGCTACACTGAGATCTACGTAGCATGATGTTTTTCACATCAACATTCTTTCAATTACTCTTTACCAAAGATCGGAGAATTTAGAATTACGTTATATGTACAGAAAACATTATGTCTGAAGTGGTACTAACCAACTATTCAAAATATTATTCTAATACTTAATTAATTACGGGACTAGCTATCTGATTTGCTAAGACAGAACGTCACAGCGAATCAGGTGGCAGGTCTTGGAACAAACAAAAAAAATATTGGCTGGTAAATGCCGTCCCTTTTCTTACATTAATGAGAGACGCCACAGCAGCTTTATCAAAGGGCTCTGTTCTGTTTAAAGGGAAGTCCATTGTAATGGTGTTTGCATTCACTCTTGTTATCAGTGGCCCACTCTTACTTGAAAATGTGATAGAACTGCTGTCATTATCTGGTAAAATCAATAGAAAGACAGAAATAAAGTTCGATTTTAAATATTCAGAAGAACGTTATAATGGAAGAACTTGAAAAAATAATTGGATCGATGAAGTAAACTTTTCGAAGGGAGGTAATGTTGTTGAACTAGTAACCCATTCAGAAGTTATCTCCCATCGTTAAACTCTGGCTACAAAGTGTCGAAACGACTTTGACATAGGAATATCTTAAGCTTTTTACTACTGAACACATAGACGTCTGTAGACGACCTCCTTAGTTTTCGAGCAGATCATCGCAGCAAAAAAAAAAAAAAATGATTAATGAGTTTTCGTTTATTAAACAATCATTCTTACTTTTACAATGATGTTTTTTAAGTCATCTGCTACCAGACATAGCATTACATGAATTGACTGGATAAAATTGCTGCTCAACAAATATCTTCGTTATAAGGGAGAAAGACTTTTTTACAATTATAGACTGTGATACAAGCTGTACGTTACAATTTAAAATTATTGAGTCATGCACTGTGAAAAGGTGGCTTAATGCATGCTGCAAAAAGTATCGACCCAGGTTTCGAAACATTTTGCTATTAGTAAATGCTCCGCATGCCAAAGGACCATTAAACCTAATGATAAGCTAGTCCTTATTCAAAATGAACCCACCCCTTATGCGACGACTTGTTTGGTATTATGCATTACGAAGATGCATGAAACACCCTTTTCCGAGAGTGCCACTCATATTCACCTACCTTTACAAAAGAAGATCACCGCTGACGAAGCCAGAGTTGCATGGCCACACAATGGTACTTCACTTGTTGGCGTAAACCATCGAATCGTGAACTCGGAGCCTGTTGAAGAATTCAAATTATAAAACAAGTCTGGTACTTTTTTATTATTTGTTTGTTTGTTTGTTTGTTTGTTTGTTTGTTTGAATGAGATTCGACGCTGCCTTCTACAGGATTGCAGTCATATTACGGCGATAAATGACTTATCTACGCCTTACCTGGTGTTGAATCAGTACTAGAATGAGAAACTGCTGTGCCTTGTCAAACGTAAGCAGCGCCGCTAGAAGGGAAGAAACAATGGTTTTCTGATAATAAATGCAACGTATTAAGAACAGGGCCACAAAAGACTTGATGCTGATTGAAATGTGTCATTTTTTTCCCTTTAAAAACAGAAATCACACTTAATCCTTAACAGTTAAACAATTAAATAAATATGAGCCATGCTCTGTGAAAAGGGGTTTGACAGATCTACAAAAAGTATTGAACCAGGTCAGCATGTGCTGTCCATGCAGGCTGACCCAGGTCGAAATTTTTCGCTATTGGTCAATTTTCTGCATGTAAAAGGACCATCTTACCTCATGATTCAGACGCTTGTTAGACAAAATGGACTTAATTATGTGATGACTTGCTTGGAAAAATACATCACGGAGATGCATTAATTCCCCTTTTGCCAGAGCCCAGCTTACATATAATAGTTAGGAATCCTGATTCGCCGTGGTTCAGGACCGAATCCGAGACCTCTTGATGGCTCGAAGGCTGACCTAGGCCGAAACTTTTCGCTTTGGGTCAATTTTCTATAAGTCAAAGGACCAGTGTACCTCTTGATTCTGTCGGTTGTAAGAAATGGACTTTTTGGATCCATAATTATATGATGACTTGCTTGGTATCATGGATCATGGAGATGCATTAATCTCCCTTTTGCCAGAGTATGGTTCAAATAAAAGAGATAAAACCTAACCGTCTGAAAGCATCGCGTGTCCGATATAAAGAGTCGATGATGCTGGGACTCGGCGTAAACTAAGATAAACTTTGAAGAGAATATACTAGTATTGTAAAGCAACAATACTCACCCGAGACAAAGTCGTCACCCTCATTTACTGGTTGTATAAAAGACGTTTCCGAGAGATTCATTTCCGCTGCTATCTTCTGTAAAATGTCCTCCGATAGTTTCTGTGGAAAACAAAATGACTTGTTAAGGTCAAACACAGCGCCCCCTGTATGTAGACATCAAATTCGTGTGACTCGGTTGGCCAATCATATTTTGTATAAGCCTTGTCCTTTATGATGACGATTTAAAAATCGACCAGAAATTATAATAGAGTGACAGAACTATTGCAAAGGTTAACCAGTTACAAGAGTATCAGGCTTTACGGACGTGTAGGCTGATCTTAGGACACCAGACTAACCAACTTGCACAACACAGACGTGCAGTCTAATCTTGGATCTATACAGTCCGCTTGCTAAGCCAAGTCTTACAAAGTTTAAATTAAACTAGTTCCCCCTCATTCAAATTTGAGGTAGACAACTATGAAAATTGCAATGGCAAGGGAGATAATCGGCAGTTCTATGGATAAGTTGTTGAATGGTGTTTTACGCCGCTTTCAACATTATCTCAGTCATATCATGTCGACAGCTTACTTACTAATTTATGTCCAAGGTTTCACAAGTGCTAGGCTGGGGCTCTGGAGTGTCTTACCAAAGGACACTCCAACAAAAGGCCCAGTGCTTCCAGTGAGGCTCGAACCCGGGGCTTCTAGGTTACAAGTCCTACATTTTAAAATTAAGCCTCGTTGTGTCAAAACTATTAACCCATTGTCCGAAATTAGATCTACTGTTTGTTGCCCCTGTTGCAGCTAGCTTTTGAAAACATTATGCAAAAAGAGCTATATCAGCTATATGTAAGCAAATTTTGCATTGATTTCTCTTTGAACAAAGTGCACTAACGTTTGACTGATCTGAATAATATCTTTTAGTTAGCCACGTACAGGAACCTGTTACAAGTCGCTTAAATGAAACATTTAAAAATCTTTACCATATCAAACGGCAGCAAGCAGACGGCAGCTGGGTTCCCGCCAAACGGAACGTCTGTAAAAGCATCCACTGTGTAAATAGGAACATTACATCTTTGGTTGCTGTCCGCCATGTCGTCACAAAGATGAAGCAATACGGTCGAGTGTTGTTTAATTTTTAGCGAAGTTGTATATGTATGCCGAATCTCAAGCACACCTTTAGATTTATTTACACAGCGTAGCCCTTATCTACATATGTAATGCTTTACATCTATAACTGTCTCATTTACAAATTAAGTTGATATCTTCAGAAACAAATTTACAGCGGTCAACTGTTAAAACAGCATTGTAAAATATGGATAATATACCTAAACAGGAATTAATATTAGATACAGAAAAATAAGTTTTAGAAAAATGTTGCAAAATGAGTAATCGCTTATGAGCAAGTTTCTCCTTCTGTCGCAGTTTACAAGTGATCTTCTGCCAGGACGACAAAAACTGCCTGCAGAGAATAATCAGTTAACCCTTAAATGCAAGAAACGAAAATTTCAACACAATAGTAAAAAACCAAATATTGCGAGTTCAAAGATGATTTCACTTGAAAGAAAACACAGTATCGGACAGATCAAAGATCAGACTGCACGTTCTGTGCAGTCTGATCTTTATCTATATTGTCCGCAAAAGGTCAGTGAGTCGCGCTTAGCAACTTAGGGGTTAAAACGCTATTAAGATGTTCGAGCCGACCAACTCGAAACCACAGTGAAATCGGAAAGTGATTATTTTTCAGGGCTCTTGCTGAAATATGGCATATGCAAAAGATTCTTCTTTTCCAATCATCATCTTGTCCAGCTTGTGTCCTTGGTACTGTCTTTTTTAAAGTAATCCTAAGGAAAACAGACTTCCAAATATGTATTAAACGATTTGTTTTCAGTAACCTAACAAAGAAATAACAAAGGTCAATTGCTGGCCACTTTATTAAGTGTGAAGTAGAGATGTAGTCTGCAGTCTTTCACCAAAAAAAAAATTAAGGGGGGGGGGGCGGTATTCAGAAATTCTGTCTCGTGCCTTTTGTTGTAGCTGCAATTAAGATTCATGGTGTGTAGAATAATGTGTAAAGATTTGAAACTGGAAATTTCTGACATATTTCATCTGCTAATCTCGGCATATTCCGTATGTGACCGACTTCTTTGGGCATTATTCGTATATGATCGTCCGAGTCCTCAGTGAAAACTCGTAGTTTATCATTTCGAATGATCAAGATTTTACAGTATTTTCATAGGATTGTGACAAAATTATATTTGAGTATCAGTCTTTTTAACAGATGAGAAAATTTTAAAATATCCCTCATTGAAAGCATTTGAAAATGACAAATTAACGTGCTTCAAATGGCAGGAATTGTGTTTAATATGAAAGAAAAAATGCAAGGGAAAAGAAGAATTGTTTCCTTTTCCCATGCAATGTCTTCAAAGCCTCTTTCCTCAGGGGTCGGTAAAGCCGGTATTGTTTGGTGAATGGCTTTACTAGATAATACATCTAAATACTCTATTCATAGGACATATACATACAAATTGTACTACAATAGGGCTACATACTTTGATACTGTATTTCAACTTATACATTCACTATTTTATGAAGATACATGAGCATCCACAGTGACACCAGTTTGAGCAATTGCATCTAAGGTCATTTATTCACACAGCCTTTATCAGAATCGCAAGTGTCAACCTGTTTATCCCGACTGTAAGACGAAGCAGATTCTGGAACTTGTTTCAGGGCATCCATTACTTTCGGAACGGTTTCTGTCCAAAAGTTATGTTTCTCAGCAAAGAAAAACGGAATCGGCGACCTGTCTGATGTATCTTTTTCAAGATTCATCGCTTTTTGTTCAACCATATCGAATTCTGGCCATGCAGGGTTGCCCTTTTCAGGTATATTCGGGTTGCTGTGGAAAATACAAAATGGATACAGTTATCAATAGTCATTCTTATTATACAGTTTCACAAGCTAAAGTCAAATTGCTACTGCCAGCCTACTGAATCACGACACGGACGTGAGTTCATAAATGGCCCTAAAGTAGATAGCTTTGAAAAACACTGAGTAAAATGGAGCAATTAATTATTGCACGCTACTGCTCCTATTCCGTCAATGTGCTTGTATCCTTCTCATTTGTTTAACCCTTTACCAAACAATTCCGAGTTTTAACGACCGTCAGGAAGAAGCCTGTGAAAACAGTGTGGGAAGACGAGAAAATTTGGTTACCAGCATTTTCTCCTTTTCCCACAACCTTTTCTAAATTATCAAGCTTAAAAAGGTTAATAACAGGCAAGGTAATGAAGTAGTTGTAACAAGCACTCCTTACCCTGTTTTAGCAAAATTGCTCCAATATCGTATAATCTGTTTGGACAGTACAAGTTCCCAGTCATTTACTTGAACATCCGAAGCTTTGTTGAAATCCTTAGTCAACTCCGCATTAAAGCCAAACACGAAAGGTAATTCATCGGCATGATTGGCTCCTTTGACCCATGTTGGTGTCGGAATGAGACGAAGTGAAGGTAGTGGGGAGAATACGTACAAATACGTGTTACCATTATGCGAACCATTGGCATGTATTCTCACGTACTCGTTTGCTCCTTTTCCAAAAAAGACATCAGTCCAGAGTTCAAAATATTTGGTTCTAATGGACTTGGAGGCTTCTGGGTCTGACCAATCGGTATATTGAGATATAACCAATGATTTAACTACACTTGGAACATCACTACCGAAGTTGAGCCCTAACTGCATATTGATGAGCTGTTCTGTAAATTCCTTTCTTGTTGGAAGAAATGTTTCTGGATCTTCAACCGGTAAAAATTCTTTGACAGCGATCAGAAACGATCCGTCATCACTGTTGTATCCTGCCATGACGTCAAGTGATCGAAAATACTTAACGGGTGCAATCTCTTCTGTTTTGTATTTGATACCAATCTCAGAGGGCAAGGAATCTCTCTTAATAAATATACCATCAATTGACAAAAGGAAATGTGTGAAAAGTGCGTTCGAAGGATCTTCTGCAGCATTTTTCATCATGTCCGACAAGTTATCTAATATCTTTTGTGTGTCCATCTCTCTCAAGCATCGCAAGGATACTTCAACTGTTTCCAATTCGCATCCAAAACCTTTCATAACAAAATCAAACTGAGGTTTAGGATTACTATTTACAGTTCCAGCCATTGAGGGAACACCACTTTGAGAAATAAGACGTTGAAAGAGGCCTTCATTTTCTGTAAATAATCCTTGAAACACAACACTTGAACCACCAGCAGATTCACCAAATATTGTGACACGGCCTGCGTCACCTCCAAATGCAGCTATGTTTCTATTGACCCACTTCAAGGCCAGATGCTGATCAAACAAGCCCATATTGCCAGGTAATACACCGTCACCAGAACTGAGGAATCCAAATATTCCAAGCCTGTAATTAATTGTTACTACTATAACGTTGCCTAATACAGCTAATTTGTCTCCAACGTAAGTTTCTCCAGCCCCCATTTCGAAACCTCCCCCATGGATGAAAACCATCACAGCATACCCGGTGTCTCGATCTGCTGGCTGTACGGGGACATAAATGTTCAGGAATAAACAATCCTCTGACTGGGGTTCATACGCCCCAAATAAAGGCGTCTTTAGCTGAGCACAGGCGGGGCCAAACTTCGTTGCTATGAAAGGTTCTTCTAGACGATCCAGAGGTTCTGGTTTCTGGAAGCGTAGAGCGCCAGTCGGTGGTTTAGCATACGGAATACCTAAGAAAGTCCGTATTTGCGACTGTTTGCCATCGACAGAAACTGACTGTTCAGATCCAATGAATGTGCCCGCTTTAGTATCCACTGTCACAGTTCCATCAATAATTTGAATCGCTGACAATGCAAATAAGTACAGACAACGGAAAACTGAATAGGACTCCATTTCGTATTGAGAATGAGTTGGTATCTGATTTATATATACAGTATGCACCCCAGATACTGAACACTTTTCCAGATGTGTTATACACAAACACAGTAATGAATTAATTAAGAATAGCCTTTTTGACAAGAAATATGGTACAACGACATGTATGTTCTAAGAGTGTGAGCAATCGAATCATATTAAGGAATTTTAAGAAAATTAATTTGTCTGTTAACTTGGCTATTATCTTAAGTATGAAAACGGCATAATTTGAAATAATCGAATACAAGAAAGGGTTGTGTTTGTAATCCCGTGAATGTTTGCCTATCGCTAATACCGGCCTGGATTTGAACCCTAGCAGTACCCGCTGAAATAACTGTGTGCTAAAATTTGACCCATAACCCTTTACCACACAATGCCGCCTTTTAACGACCCTGGGAAAGAAGCCTTTTGAAAACATTATGGGAAAAGGAGAAAATGCTGGTATCCAGCATTTTCTCCTTTTCCCACAGTGTTTTCTACCATATCAAAGAAAAATTTAACCATTTTAGCCATATTTTTTATTGAAATTGTCGTTAGCAAATGCTTTCATTTTGGACAAGCTTAAAATTTTGTCGTACTGTTACTGACATCATTGCTGGGATTGTTGACAATGGATTTTGTTGATTTGCATTTGAATATAACGCCGTTTTAACACTTTGGTCATATCACGGCGGTCAGTGCATCTACGCACGTGTTTTTTTTTTAACACCAGTACTGACACAACTTTTTTTCTAAGCCACTGACTAGTTTCGTCACGTTCATCAGAAGTGAGAGGCGAAAAATCGACGGAAAGAAAGTTCTCCTTAACCGGGTATCTGACCCGTAACCACCAGCTCACAAGTCAGATACGCTAACCACCGAGCTACCCGGCCGGGCGTTTACAGTTGATATATTCAAGGTGTCCCAAAGTATCTGTTACCATTTCAAACGTTTGTAACTCTTATAAGGTTGAAATACGCAATAAAACACGTTATACAGCAACACTGTATGCAAAATAAAGTTTTTTTTGATTTGAGAACCATTTTCTCTCGAGGCGCTCTGCTACGATTTCTATGAAAACTGATGAAGAAAAAAAATCATACAACAGTTTTACAACTTTATAGATCAGTTGACGACGCTATCTTGAAAAAAAAAAGTTACATCAAAATTCACCTCTATATCACCAGGAAAAAAACCTGTTTTCTACAATTGTTCATATTGTACACGAATGATATAAATCTAACAAAATGATAAAAAAGACATCTATTTGAAATGAAGACAGATATTCTGGGACAACCTGTCCCTGTAATTATTTGAAACGTGTTTTGAGCGTATATATTTCAGTTATACGACTGCGACAGCACGCTCTTTTTTTTTTCCTTGGGCTAACCATTACGTTCCAAAATCTTATAGCAAGCATCTGAGGGACATTCAAAATGCGCTTACCTAAGACGTGCACATGTAGCCCCGTGTTTAAATATGAACTACAATTCCTGAGATACAGTCATGTAAAAAGTACCTGACATTCGTTGGCTCTTGAGGTATAATTTTAATACACTCGTCTTTAAAAACTGCTAATTGGCTCGCTTAATAACAGTGTTTCTACACTCGTTTAATAAACTTTTATCTCAAATAGCAACTCAAATGTCAGATCCCGCATATCTAAACTGCGACTTTATCTTTTAATGACTAATCATTCTATTTCCTGTGCTCATTATATTACAAAAAACGACTTTTTACGGTCGAGTGGAACATTGTGGAAACATTATCCCATTACCAATCGCTTCTTTCAAGCAAATAGTTTCCTTCTTATCAATGTTTTTATAGTGTTGCAAAACGATTCTAAAGTTTGTTCCTTTCTTTCAGTTTTATGCTCTTCGTGGACAGTAAAACCAGTCATCGAGCCATCGCGGCCACCTCAATTAAGCAAGCATCCCGTATTAAGCAAGCATATAATGAGTTCGTAAAGAAGAATGATATGAGTCATACTCTGGCAAAAAGGGCTTAATATATCTCCGTGATGCATTATGCCAAGCAAGACATCACATATAGTCCATTTTGTTTATTAACTGACTGAATCATGCGGTAAGTTTATCCTTTGATATACAGAAAATTGACCAATAGTGAAAAATTTCGACCCAGGTCAGCCTTCGTGGACTGCGCAGGCTGACCTGGGTGGATACTTTTCGCAGATGCATTAAGCCCCCTTTTCACAGAGCATGGCTCATATATAAGCTGTACAAAGCAAGTACTTGTCATTAGCTAGCATATTTTTGAGTGTCCCTAATGTGCTTAATTAAAAGTGGTTTGTACTTGTAAAAGCTTTCGCTCTGCCTAGAAAAAGCCTTTACAGTAACTGGAACATGATAGTGTTGCTGGGTATAACGCATTACGAAAATACATTTTAGTCCCCCCCCTCCACTTTTGGCAGAGCACGGCTCAATTTGATTTTTCCACAGCATAGAATAATGAGACATCTAGATTTCTACGGAATACCGTTAGGGTCATCGCCTTTGAATGTGTTGATTTAAAACGCGATACTCGATAGTACGATGATGATAATGCGAAATCACGAAACTACGACGATAAAAACGCGACAGCACGATGACGATAATGCGATACTACGATGGTGAAAATGCGACAATACGATACTGCGATGATGAAAGTGCGATATAATGTCGTGTTTTCACCATCGTACTGTCCGTTTTCATCATCGTACTATCGTAGTATCGTGTTATCACCATCGCACTGTCGCGTTATCATCATCGTACTATCGTGTTTTCATCATTGTACTTTCGCGTTTTCATCGTACTGTTGCGTTTTCATCATCGTACTATCGCGTTTTCACCATTGCACTATCGTATTTTCATCATCGTACTTTCGCGTTATCACCATTGTACTTTCGCGTTTTCAACACCGTACTATCGCCTTCCGGTGCACATGCGCATACACACTCAAAAGCGATTCTCTCGAGGTTTGCAAAATATCCTTAAATCTGTATGTTGTTGTGGGGGGAAAAGGTTAAGTTGTTTGTTTGTAGAAAATAAGATGATTAGCACGTTAGTCCTTATCCTGCCGATTGCAATAATACATTTATTTTGCGGAGAATGTAGGGCAAGATCAGCCGGCATGTACGTGCAGTCTGATCTTGCTCTGCACTCTCCGCTGCTCTATCATTAATTTTTGTCAACGAAACCCCATCCATTGCCATTTAACTAATTGAAATCTATGTAATCGCCGACAATTTAAATTCGGCGGGGTAAAGGTTAATACATCTAAATTTTTGACGAAGACCTTTTTCAATCAATTTCGCCTGGAGAATAAGTGTTATTTGAGGTGTTCCATTTGCCAAACTTTGAAATGTCTATCTTTTAATTATTATAGCCAAAGAATGTGCGGTTTGTTTATTTGGTATTTAATGCTGTTTTCAACCATATTTCAGCTATATTGCGACGACCAGTGCACCTATCAATGATTTCTTGGAGTCTCATTTACCAGTACATTGCAGAATATCATTTCCAAGCTGATAACCAGCATTTTCTCCATTTCCCACATTTATTTCTAACCTATAAAGGACAGAAGTAAGATTTTGAGCTACATTTTAGTTGTCGTCCGAAAATAATTTCTACTTGATCAAGTCAAAATTTGTGGTTTGGTAAAGAATCAAGATGGAACTCAACAAAACGTGTAGTGTGATCTAATTGTACCCCGTACGGTGTGTTGTGAGATATTTTGGCTCAAACTGTCTCATCTCACGTAATATCTCACAGAATATCCAACAATGAAGATTCAAGATCGTTAAGCATGTCCGTTGCAGTCTGATCTTGACCTACAATGTCGATTTCACCTCTTTAAGTACTACGAAATCCCGAGTTTAAATGACCTTTAGAAATAAGGATTTTGTAACCAGCATTTTTTTCCTTTTTTCCATAACATTTTTTACTCGTTCTAAGACAAATATGTCCATTTGAACCACAATTGATTTGTGGTCTGCAAATGCTTTCAGTGTAGACAAGTATAAAGTTTTGTCCACTGGTAACGTGAGAGTAAATGTCCAGTCTAGCGCTCTGTGAGTAAAAAAAGAAACATTATTGATTTTTAACCTTTACATTGCCAATAAACCAAATGGACATTTTCATTCTAGAAATTAAGGAATAAGACACAAATGAAAGCAACCTTAAGACTGGCAAATGTACATAATGTCTCTGCAAAGCAATCAGTGTTAATTAAAGATCAAACTGCATAGTTTATGCAGTCTGATTCTTAGAGGTAATTACATGGCTGATGAGTACGGAATACCGTTGGGGCAATCGCCTTTGAATGTATATGCGCATACGAACCGGAAGGCGATAGTACGATGATTATAACACGATAGTGGTAACGCGACAGTACGATGATGAAAACACGGTAGTACGATGGTGAAAACGCGAAAGTAGGATGGTGAAAACACGATAGTACGACGATGAAAACACGACAGTAAGATGGTAAAAACACTATAGTACGATGGTGAAAACATAATAGTACGATGATGAAAACACGATAATGCGATGTTGATAACGCGATACTACGATGGTGAAAACGCGACAATACGACAATACGATGGTGAAAATGCGACAGTACGATAGTGAAAACATGATATTATATCGCACTTTCATCATCGTACTATCGTATTGTCGCGTTTTCACCATCGTAATATCACGTTATCGTCATCAGACTATCGTGTTTTCATCATCGTAGCTTCCTGATTTCGCATTTTCATCATCGTACTATCGAGTATCGCGTTTCAAATTAACACATTTAAAGGCGATGGCCCTAACGGTATTCCGTAGATTTCCTAGTTATCAAGTTATGTCATTGCTACACGGTGTTGATAAAGAATGACACCAAAGCGTACAACTACGAAATATCACCATGACTTGTTTATTTGTTTTAAATCTTGGAGCACATTCATAACTTTGGCTGCCTTTGCGGCAAATGAAGATCAAGATCAGACTGCACAAAACTTGCAGTCTAATCTTCGGTCTATATTGTCTGTTGTGCTGAGACATTCTGGACAAGAGGGCTAGAACTTCAATTACTTGGGAACTATTTTTAGAATGAACATGTATCTTAGGTTTATTTGGCTGTCTAAAGGTTTGTATTACTTTTGATAAAATAACTTTAAGGCTCCTCTGTAAAATAAATTATGTGATAAAGCATCTAAATATACCCATGTACTCATGGAGAAGAAAGTCTAAGTTGTATCGACAACGATTTTATTTAGTGAGGCCGCATATTCTTGTGCAGTATGAACGGAACTGCCTATACGCATGCACGTGTGTAAAATACCTTCTACCTAATTCTGCAGTTTAGATCTCACGATAAAATATGTATAATAGGCTTCCCTTAATTAAATTAAAAATCAAAGATTTATCTAAGAAAACGACATAATTATCTATGCCAAATGAATTAAGTGAAAAAGGTATGAGGTTTTAAACATATACAATGCATACATAAAACAGATATTCCTTATGTTGCGGAAGAATAGTAAAGACGCAGAACGTCACTCCAGTATTGTAAGCACTAGCAAGCTATTATCTGGTGCAACTAGAGAAGAATGTCCACAGTAAGACCGTCATGGCAACATGTATCAAGCAATTCAATGCCAGATTCCAAGACAAAGCAAATGAGTCATGCTCTGCAAAAAAAAGAACGACCCAAGTCAGCATGTGCAATCCGCGCAGGCTTGCATGGGTCGAAACATTAAGCTAATATTATGCGTTCAGTCGAGTCTATGAACATACGATTTGTATACAAGTTTAATTTTAAATCATCATTTTATACAAGGTCTATTTCGCGACATGGTAATGCGACACGTACCTCGTGTTACGTTTACATTAGTCTTGCAGTTCACACTAGCCATGAATTACAAGGACTTTGAGTGATCAGAGCAAAATTATTTCATCTAACCGACTAGCTCTAGATCCTCTCTGCCCACATGGGAACTTTGCCTTTCAATCAGCAATAAACCTGATGTCAAAATCGTTTTTGTTTAGTTATTCAACTTTCAAACCATGTTTCTCAGAAACACCTGAAATGACTTCATCAACTTCATCAATATTTTCATCATTACTTATGAGCCCTATCACTTTGAGCCCACTTCACATCTTGGTCACCTTACATAACTCTGACATAAAATTGAGCCATGCTCTGGCAAAATCGAGCTTAATGCATCTCCGTGATGCACGATACTTAGCAAGTCATCGCATGATCATGGATCCATGAAGTCCATTTTGTCTAACAACCGACTGAATCATGAGGTACACTGTCCTTTGACATACAGGAAATTGACCAGTAGCAAAAAGTTTCGGCCTGGGTTGATATTTTTGCAAATGCATCAAGTCCTGTTTACACAGAGCAAGTCTCAATTAATTTCTCTCCTTTAACTTCAAAGTATCTTATACCTAGCACGTAGAATTTTCATGAAAAAAAAAGTATTCAAGTCTAAGAGCATTAAACATATTATACGGTACTTTTGAAAAAAAGATCACCTGGGTAAGAAAGGGTATTCTCACTGTTCTTAAATTTGGTAAAGGCCACACGGTCGTGTCACGGAAGGAATATGGATGATGATTCAAAAGGAAGTAGGTCAACGCAATAAGAATAACGACCTATTATCTAATAATTCATCTTTCCTTTTATTTTCTGAATTACATTCACTCCCCCATTTGCCCTGATCATTTATCATTACCGGGACGGGCTCTTTCCAATCATAATTCGTATCAAAAACTGAGACAAGCCTATAATCTGGGCTTCTATATCGGTCTTTTTAATGATAAACCCATGATTAAGCACCAGTTCCATCACAAACATAGTGAGGTGGCCTGTATATGGTAGTATATCCTTGGCAGCTGGATTTCTGGGATAAAAAAGGTATCCTCTTTTTTTGTCGCTGTTTAGTTACTTTGATATTTCTTATCATTGACTTTTTTCGAAAAAGACGTTCTAATTACAATGTTTCTGAAGTTTTCTACACATTCGCACATATGTATCCGCTATCCTTTTTTTAAGTGCACAAAGTTCATTTTAAATAGTTCGCAATATACTCAAGAAATCTGCCATCCAGGTTTAGGAAAAACTTCTCTCTTTTAATACAATATTCAAAGAAATAAAAGCAGTACTAATAGTTGGTTTTACTTGACTCTCTTCATCATTTTCTAGTTCACAACCACACATTCATGACAACATTATCAATACGATTTTTATTGCAGTCCAATTAAACACACCTCTTATTCTTTCATCAGAAGTCTTGTGTTATGGGGTTCCCGCTAAAAGCTTTTTCAACATGTACCAACATTTCATTCCTATCAGAAAAAATGCACGGATGGAACAAATGCATTAAACAAAAATCTAGATGAACAGAACAATTGTTTAAACGTTTGTCACACAATTGCTTGAACAAGTATGAACCTATGTATGTAAATACCTAACCAGCGACAGTATAGCAACATCCAAATTGAGGCGAGCATTGGTTGAAAGAGATCTTAAAAAGTTACTATAGACCGGGATTACTCCATGACACATTATTCTTGTACACGATAAATTCCTTTGGTTGAAGCCTCTAGCCAATTCTAACTTTAAGTTCAAAGACGAGCCATCTGATTGGCTTAGACGGTCTGTTTCTGTAACAGTATTTAAAATGGTTTGTGAATACGGCCCCTTGCTGTCATTGTGGCAGTTGGCTGTATCAGTAACTGAAACCGACCTATACAAAGTCAATTGCCTTCTATTTGATTTTATACATTTTTTTTCCCAGTCAGTGAACATAATGCAGCTCCTTATGCTATGGTACGTGTTGGTGTGTTTGGTATGTTTACATAAAGGTTACACAGCTTCAGAACAAACACCATCTAAAGGTGACGTCAAGAAGCAGGAGACCAAAAGAAATGTTGGCGTACAGCTTGGGAATCTGTTGCAGGTATTTAACTCTTTTTTTTAAACCCGCGGCTTTTGTACCATTCATTAATTTGAATAGTTTTAATTGTATGATGTGGTTGCTGCTTTGTAATGTCGCTCCGGGTCAGCAGTTTTCGCCTATTGCTCTAAATTCAATCGTAGTTCAGACTTTGCCATTCTGTCGTTGGGCGTTATGTCTCAGCTAATCACATAGCTAGTCTTATAGTTCTGAATTAGAACAATATTTGGATAATGATGGTGAATACGACACATAGGTACGCAATACAAATTGTATATAGTCACATGATGAGCCTTACAGGGCAAATACAATTTATTTTAATGAAATAGACATTTTCGGCCAGCGAAATCAGATTTTTCAAATTCAGGGCAGCTTGTTAGATTTTTTCACAAGCCATCGGGCGGAGAAGATCTAGGATCAAGATATTTAGCATTAGTTTGGTTGTTTATAGGAACAGATAAAAACCTTGAAAATATACGCCCTGAAGCGTTGATATGGTCTGCGATACATTAGACACCAACTTCATATGTTTTACCTCTAGCTTTCGATAATCAAAGAACTAAGTCATGGTAAAAAAACTGTGCCGAGCTTTTTGGCAGAAAAAATTGCTTCCGAATTGGCTTTATTCTATTTACAGCATGGTTTAGCCGGCCAAAACATGGCTCCGATTCTGAACAATACACTATGGTCGCAGTTCACACCGAATACCCCAGCTCCAGATGAGGTCGACTGTCATATCGAGATAGAAGTTGTAAGTAATATTTTATTTTACACCTAGTTGGGGTTTCATGTTATTGTATTATCCTCATAATTAAACCATGCCAACCGACTTCTCTTGCAATTTTCTGTACATGATCGTCTGTCTTGAAAACAATACGGGGAGAAGCCGGTCGTGAAGATCTTGTACTCGAGTAGGTGATGGCGGATTTTGCCGATTTGATTATCCATGCGGTCCGTAAGCATGATTTAACACGTAGTGGACTGCGTAGCCTGACATGGATCCATACTTATTGCAGATGTATTGAAATACGTTTTCACAGAGCATGACTCGTGTACATAAAAATACACATACAAAACGAGCGTCAAAGTCATAGATAACATTTAGTATTATCAAACATTCAATCATCCTTTAATTCATTCCAGACGTACGAAAGCTGTAATCCTCTCTGCTTTATACTTGTGAAATCTATCGTATTTTCAACAGAAGGTTTATATCCTGCCGAGTAGGCAGGCCAAGATGAAGAAAATATTTGTGACTTTTCATTAAACATGAATTTGTCCAAGTCAAGATGACTTATTTTTTTTTTATAAATCATGTCAATTTAAAATTCTAAAATAAATCCAAACGATCCTGTGTTTTACGACTGTTAAAATCATAATGAGGAAAGGAGAAAGCAAACTAGCTAAGATACTATGCGTTTACCTAAATGTGGCGTTTACCTAAATGTGGCCATGCTAATCAGCATTTTCTCTTTTACGTACAATACTTATAACCTATTGGAAATGAAATCCAGTTACTTGATTTACTTTTGAATTATGGTCTGCAAGTACTCTTTAAATAGACGAGTGTAAAATTATGTCGTCAGGTGAAGTATTAATTAACGTCATTAACTCTGTACCACACAACAAAATTGTAGACTGGTCTAAATTCAAAGCATTTGCAGAAGACAAATTAAATGTGGCTCAAACGTTTGGATTTGTTTCTGAAAGGTAAGAAAACATCGTTGGAAAAGGGGAAAATGTTGGTTATCAGCATTTTCTCCTTTTCCCACAATGCTTTCAAAAGTCTAATTTACCAGGAGCATTTAAACTCGTCATTCTGTGGTAATTGGTTAATGAACAATTATCTATCATACATACGTTTCAGACGCAGCTTGTTGGAGGACGGTGTGTTAGACTTGGAGGATTATACCGTATGGCCGTGTGCCAGTCCGGAGTACATTTAGACTTCACCAGAAACCAGTGCGAACAGATTCTGTCCGAACGAGAACAAGCTTATGAACAGGTTCAAAGTGTTCAACCACAACAGCGCGAAATTAAAAGGCGCTCTGTCGAAGGCAGCAAAACTGACCAAACAAAATGACCAAACAAAATCTGCTAATGACCTTTTGTCTGAAGACTGAACTTTTATGTGTCAGAAGTTGATCCCTCATTTTTTGATATATCTATGATGGTATACTATCATTTTCAGACATATATTAGGATGTGGTGTTACCGGATCAAGTGTCAAGAGTTTACTTGGAATCATTTTAACCGTGGCTTATTTAATCGTATCATGTTTTCAGTCCCTTGTGCAAGTCGAAAATTACGTCTGAATTTATAATGACAGTTCTTATGTTCGAGATTGTGATCGTGATTTTTTCACTGATGGCATAGCGTGATTCCTTAAAACGAGATAGTCAATGGATCGAAATAACTAGCTGTCATTAAATATCAAAGACATCAGGGGGCTTGAGATCTAAATTTGTTTGATGATATCTTGGATTATCCAGATAACATGTGTATGTATATTTAACTAACTCTGCACGAAAAGCTGTATGTTTCAGGCACTCCAATATGAAATTACTTACGAATTAAAGGAGATATTCAACGTTAAGTTTATATGTTTGTCATTTGCCTTCAGCCATAAACATATTAAAGTCGCTTCTTTTCCACGAGTAATTTTTATGTGTACTTG
This sequence comes from Tridacna gigas, assembly GCA_945859785.2. Classification (NCBI taxonomy): domain Eukaryota; kingdom Metazoa; phylum Mollusca; class Bivalvia; order Cardiida; family Cardiidae; genus Tridacna; species Tridacna gigas. The sequence continues at coordinate 39,035,727 of OX244030.2, read as the reverse complement.
TCATTACTTTTAAGTAAACTTGACGTTATTTTGGGTTTCCTGTTTTAATTTGGTTTATTATGAATCGGGTTGTAATTGATTACGCGCTAATATCGCAGGTTCAGTGCTAAACCTTTAACCTCGTTAAGTTATCGAGTAAATGAGAGAAAAATGAGTTTAAGGCGTGGATACTGGGCTTACGCCTATGGCATGAACCTAAACTTATTAAGGCCCTTTGTATCTTTCGAAATTAGCATGTATGATGAATTCTAGACCAGAGACATATTATTCAATATAACGACTCCTTGTTAAGACAACTGGTTGGGTTGAAGTCATCCCCAAGACCTCGATCCCTATCGATAGTTCAAACAGCGTGGTATGGGTCCAACAAACATAAATCAAGCATCACGAAGATACAGTATAATTGAGCAGCGCTCTAGGAAAACGGAGTTTAATACATCTCCGTTATGCATTATCAAGCCATCCCGTAATTAGGGATCTACAACATCCAGTTAGTCTGGAAATTGAATCTCGAGGTAGAATGATCCTTGGACATGTACAAAATTTACAATAGTAAAACGTTTCGCCTCACGTCAGCCTGCGAGGACTGCGTAGGCTGACCTGGGTCGATACCTTTTGCAGATGCATAAAATCCACTTTTTACAGAGCATGACGCATTCAAAATAACGACAGACATAACTTGTCATCAATTGTTGCAACTGATCACCTGTATACTGCTTTCACGTGTTGTAACAGGTAACTTTTAAAGGGTATCAGGGAAACTGTCCGCAAGAAAACCGCGCCCCACCCACCCCAGGAAATCTGCCCCCCCCCCCCACCGTGAAACTACCACCGGGAAATCTGCCCCCCCCCCCTCCGGTAACCAGCATTTTGCAGAATGTTACATAGTGCGTATAGATCTACATTCAATTTGGATCAGTCTAAAATTTTGTCGTGTTATTTCTAGGTGTAAGGGAGCTTTTAGCGCCCGGAATACAATAACAGAACGTTGCAAATATATCCACGAAAATAAAGAGGCACACAAGATAATCAAGTTTTGCTTATGGAAATGAAATGTGGACGACTTTTTTTCTTCATGCTACATTTTTTTCTCATTTCAAAAAATTTTGACAAAAGGTAAAATTCCTTGTAATGCGCGATTTTAGCTTTTGCCAAAATATTTTCACTATAATTTCTGCATTAAACTATAAATAAGACTGATTATTTCTATTTATCAAAGACGGTTTATTGTTATATGCTGCTAATTTGTTACAGAAGATAAAGAATAAAAACACTCAGAGTCCCTAAAAAGCAAATAAAGACAAAAAAGGATAAAAATACCCCCTGGAATTTCTGAACAACATTTATTAGTGTTTCAACATCATTTACATCAATGCATACAGTGATTCTTTTAAGAACAAAAACAAAGGAGCCGTGCTCTGTGAAAACAAGGTTAAATGCATCTGCAAAAAGTATCGACCAAGTTCAGCCATCGCACTCTGCGTAGGCTTACCATGGTCGAAACCTTTTGCTACTGGTCAATTCAGTCGGTTGTTGACAAAATGGATTTTCATGGGCTATGCGATGACTTGCTTGGTATCATGCACCACGGAGATGCATTGAAATCCCTTTTGTCAGAGCATAATCGTCTATTTAGAAAAGATGTTTGCAAGGTAATCTGCTGCATACAAGTTTCAGAAGACATTAATAAAACATATACAGAGGAACAAAGAAACACGGACAGATAGAAAGGGCAGTACAACGGTCTCTGGAATTTCTAGACAACATTTATTAACGTTTCGATATTTTCTACAATGGATGCTTCATGCAGTGTTTGTTTTTTTTCAAGAACAAAAACAAAAAAAAATCACTAACTCTCCTGTATATTGTATAATGTTGTGTATACAGGCCGGTGGCCAATGTATCGAATAGATATATGCAGTCCTTCAGTTTTCAAGATACATTTCCACAATCACGATTTTTTCAAATCTATTTTTACAATGTAATGTTCTACTAATTTCCAAAAAAAAGTATACAACATGTACTGGAGTAAATTGATAAATATCTGTTTGATGTGCTTGCCCGATGATTGTTTGGATGCTTTCTCTCTGAACGGCGACTTCTTTCACAAAGGAGAAATCGTGCAATAACAAATATTTCTCATTTGGCCAAAAGATTTTTTTACATTAATTCATGTACATTACCTATACTTTACATAAAAGCTTTCAAATTTGTATACTTCATTTTTTTTTCTTCAGATGTCGATAAATATTTTAACCCTTAGACTGCTATCTGACCTTTGCCTCACAGCATAGATGAAGGAGACATTTTTCTCCACAAATAAGTTTGAAATAGCATTATTTACTATCGGCTTGAAAGTTTCATTAAATTGTTTAGCAAAATAAGGGTTAATAAACGTACAAGCAGAATCTGAGGGAAAAAATCTTTTCTAAGGTTCTCCATATTAATTTGTATGCAGAGAGATGGGCAATAGTCTACACTTGCGATAACACTGAACTGTAAATCAAGTTATGACGTGATTGTCATCATCTGACATGGAACCAAACGCTTTAACCCTGTACCAAACAATCCCGTTTTCATAGGCCATTGAGGAAGTAGGCTTTTGAATACATTTTGGGAGAAAAAAGAAACTGCTGGTTGCCAGCATTTTCGCCTTTTCCCGCGTGTTTTCTTCACTTTCAAACACATTAAGCCATGCTCTGTGATTGGGGGCTTTAATGTATCTGCGCAGGCTGACCTGGGTCAAGACTTTTTGTTACTGGTCAATGTTCTGCATGTCAAAGGACCATTACACTTCATGATTCAGTCGGTTGTTAGACAAAATAGATTTCATGGACCCATAAGTATGCGGTGGCATGTTTGGTAAAATATATTACGGAGATGCATTATAACCCCTTTTGTCGGAGCACGGCACATTTTAATAATTTCAGTCACATGCAACATATCGTCTGTAAATGCTTAATATGGACAAGTCTTAACTTTCGTAGTATGGTAAAGAGTTAAAACACTCCGTTATACTTTCTTTTATAAACACGTCACTTCTCGTCCTGCGATTGTTGAACAACCTCCTGTTGGACTGTCTGGGTTTCGGCGTTCCTGTTTGCAATGATTTGTTCACAGGTCGGATAAAACTCAAAATAAGGACCACTCTGGCATATAAACGGTTTGCTGAGGTACCCACCGAGTCTTGTACAACGACCACCTCTTCGCGAAAGCTGAAAGTGCCAAAAAAAAAAAAAATGAAATCAAGATAATTTGTTGCCGTCTCAGAAAACCAAGCAACTGTCCTTGTGAAATAAGGATAAATTAAGGTATGATACCTGAAAACATATGAAATAGTGATTCTTATTCATTCTTTGCACGCTGATTCTCGATTAAATGGACTGATAACATCCTATGTCCTGCACACTCTTTGTAGTTTAATCTAGGTCTGCTCTCTACATTGCTCAATGAAGTCTTTATGCTTATCCATGCCTGTTTCAGACAAACAAGTTGTTCCTAAACAGGGAAGAGTTTATTTATTGTAATGGTGCGTACGGTTGACTGCTTACATTGTGCCGCCATCTTTGGTAAACCAGTATTTCTCAGTCACTACTATAGGATTAATTCCTTTCTCACCACTGATTGTTGTTTCGCCCATGTTTCGACCATGGTTATGTGGGAAAGCAGCCACTGGCCTTGGAAGAATACTGTGCGAAGTACTGGTAAAAAACTCCAGGAACGCAAGGGTAGCTACACGCGATATAAACTGAAATAATTTTGAAAGCGGCCCCAGATTCTATACAAACAAATCCCCTTCGATATCTAACTTACGTGTTCTCGTCGTCATGAGTTACTCGAGAGGCAAACCAACGAGTTCTCTCAGAATTTAGAGGAGAAATTTTAGTTTATTTTTATCACGCACACCATATATTTTATTCTCTTTCAAATATGCAAATACTAGTATCTCCGAAAACTTGAGTATCGCGCGGTTTCATCAACATTTGAATATTCTATACATTCAAGTATTCCCGGCGATTATCATTCTCTTGACCATAATACAGAACTTTATGGTTGTCGAAACCGAAAGCTTTATTACAAACGTCATATTAAATGTGACTCAAATGTTGATATCTGTCTTGGATAAGAAAGAAAACGCTGTGTAAAAAGGAGACAATGGAAAATGCTTTTCTATTTTTTTTTTTTTTTTTAGCATAGTCGTTAAAAACTATAACTGTCTAGTAAAGGGAAGACTTTTGCAAATTACAAATGTCCAAGAGTAGACGGATGACCCAATAATCTCAACACAAGCTGTCAGTCTAGCAATCGGACCAAAACAACTGTAATATCAACGTTGCTCTAGTCCAGAATGTCCTTTCAAAGCTGACAGAGTAGACTAAAGATCAAAATGCACGTTTTGTGCAGTCTGATCTTGATTTACACTGTCCACAAAGGCAACTCTAGTTGTGAATGGCACTTGAAGGGTTAGGTTTATACGTAATGTTTTAGGTGAGAGTTGGCATAATGTTATACTTACCGTTACGACTTCCACAAAACAGTCGATTTCACTCTGTGTAGGCAGCCGAGGGGCCAGTTGTTCCCACGGATTGTTGGGATTATTTACAGAAGCCTGCTGGTTTTCGTCGGCATAGGCATTCACATATGCTCTGTGAATCTCTGGGTCTAGTCCCTGAAAGCAAATGAGTTAAATATAGCTGAATTTGATCTTAATGAGACAAGGATTCGAGTGCATAAATCACTCTTTGTCTTATTCTCAAGAACTCTCGGTGACGCAGAGTCCGTACATTACGTAAGCAACACGACGCTCACAGAAATAATTACAGTAAAACTGATTTTAGAATTATCGTATGTTACCCAGAAACTAAAATTGAAACTAAGATACAAATTTAATCAAAATTAAAGACACAGAAACAATATATCAAACAGGAATATTAATCCTTTGGCTGCCTTTGTCATGATCTGAACATGCACAAGTCGACTGAAGTAAATCTGATCGAAAGCGGCATGTAAAAGAGTCACGACAACGTGCCTTCACGAATTTTGAAATAAGTTTAGCATATTTATGTCAATTTGCTGTGCATCGAGACCTAGGCTTCGTTAGAAAAATGTTTGAACCCCTTACCAGATAATCTTGAGTTTCAACGGCTCAGAGGAATAAGGCTTTTCTCGTTTTCCCAATTTTTTTTCTGCCCGGCCAGAAATAAATTTTGATTTTTGAGTCACATTTATGTTGTTGTCTGTAAATGCTTTCAATTTGGACAAGTCTAAAATTGTGTCGTTTGGTAAAACGTTAAGCAACCCCATACTGCAGATATTATAATCTATAAAACATTTTTTGGTAGAATAACAAAAGTATTGCATTTTAAATGCATTTTGACTGTTGTATCTAGGGTGGGGGGATCAAAATGATTTTTTTTTTTTTGATGAGATAAGTAATTAACCCTTATCCTGCTAATTAAAAGAAATAAAACTTTTAAGCCGATACTAAAAACCCAAATATTCCTATTTTAAAGTTATTTTTTGGAGGAAAGATATATCCTTATCGGACAGTGTAGATCCAAGATCAGTCTGATCTTGATCTACGCTGTCCGCAAAAGCCCAGTGAGTTGCGCTTAGCAGCCTAAGTGTTAAATCATATAAGAAAAGGTATGACAACGAAAACTGCATTTAATCTAAGGTTGAATATTTTCTTTTTTTGCCGAAGTAAGAAATAAGAAATGGTTAAAAAAAGAGCAAAAACAAAATTAATCCAATAATTTAATCAACAGTGTAATTCTTGCACACCCTTTTTCTCGTTTATAAGTAAAACAGATAATTCATTGAATATTTTTAAGCAAGTCCTTTGAAAACGGTCTTGGTTGTAACTGTGTTTAAGAATTTAAAATTCGACATTCATTTTACAAGATTTCTAGCCATCAATGCATCAAAAGAATAACGTAAGCGTATATAGAATAAAAATAAACAATAAATATCTTTCAAGCGCTGAATTTAGGAATGAAACTTACTACCGTCCGTCGAACTGTTTCACTTCCCCTCAGTAAATTGTTGTTATTTTGATTATCCGGGATTTGTCCATCACACAAGAGCATTACATTTCCTAAAACAATAATTAAACCTGTAATGGTGTGAATTCCACCCGACATCCTTACAAGGTAAATATGAGTTTTATCTTGTTTATTATAAATTCGGTTGTTTTTTGGCTCTAGTTTACCATGTTCCTGCGCGGAGTCAGCAAGAACGATTGCCTTATTGCTCGTTTGCTTATTGATTATGTAACAGAGTGCATAAAAACTCTTTGAGCTTGTTACATGTATGATAGGACTCACCCTTTCACTCTGCCATGTTTGAAGAGCTCTGTCTGTTGGGACAAAATTGTTTGTAGATGTAATATACTAAGAAAGCATCAGAAATACACACTGTGTAGTACCTTGAAAAATAGAGGTATTTGTCAACTAACCATCAGCCGTAGTCAATTTCGTTTTTTAAAACCAAAAACCGTACTAGTTATCTTACTAAAATGTTTTAGACCTCTGTTACTGTCACGTATTCGATATTGTTCTCAAACTTAACAGAGGAAAACTGTGTTTAAATAAGGAACCTTTTGTTGCCTTTTATTTTTGAACACTAAATTCTAACAGCAGTCGTTATTTATATGAGCCATGCTCTGTAAAAAGGAGGCTGAATGCATCTGCAAAAAATATCTATTCATGTCAATCTGCGCAGTGTGCGACCTGGGTCGAATTCTTTTGCTATTTGTCAATTTTAGGCATGTCCAGGGACAATTCTATCTCATGATTCACTTGGTTGTTAGACAAAATGGATTTTATTGATCAATAATTATAATTGAGCCATGCCCTGGCAAAAACGGGCTTATGCATCTCCGTGATGCATGATGCCAGACAAGTTATCATATAAAATATGAATCTATAGTAGCCACATTTTTAACAGTCAACTAAATCATAGTGTAGACTGGTCCTTGGACATACAGAAAATTGACCAATCATGAGCGAATAGTTTCGGCTCAGGTCAGTCTGCGCGGACTGCGCAGGCTGATCTGGGTCGATACTTTTCGCAAATGCATTAAACCCTCTTTTCACAGAGCATGGCTCAATTATATGATGACTTGCTTCGTGTAATGCATCACAGAGGTACATTAAATCTCCATTTGCAAGATATGGCTCATATGTATCTCCTTATTCATTAAAAGGAATCTGCTGTAGACGACTGATGAAATAAATACATAAATTCATAAATAAATCCATAAATAAATAGATAAATAAAAATGGTTACAAGTATGATTCAAGGGTTCATACTTGACCTAACGGGTATATATGTGGCCTAGGAAAATTATGGCTTCCACCAAATTCCCTTTTTGTCTCAATGTTTCCTAAAAGTAATAAACTGCAGGGGGCAAAAACCATCTGCTGATAGTTTTGAATGTGATAACCCTTTACAAAACAATTCCAGGTTTTAACAACCCCGTTGAACAAGCCTCTTGAAAAAAATTGTGGGAAAAGAAGAAATATTTATACCCATCATTTTCTCCCTTTCCTAAAATGTTTTGTGCTTTTTCAAATGCAGCCAAATTAATTTTAAACAGCCAAATTTACAGTTCAGCTGTAGATAATTTCAATATGGAAGGGAGTCAAATTCTGCTGTCTTGTAAAAAGGTATATCAAATGAACGAATCTCTGTGAAAAGTGGGTTGAATGCATCTCCGTGATCCATTATTCCAAGCAAGGCCTCATATAACTGTGAAGTCCAAAATGCATTTGGTCTAACAACCAACTGAATTATGAGGTAGACTGGTCCATGGACATGCAGAAAATTTACAAATAGTAAAAATAGTGTTGGACTCCCTGTCTTTTTTACCGGGTTTGATTTCCTGGCGTGAAATGGGTTGGAAATTAGAATCGGGCTGCTGCATACACCAACAAACCAGTCTGTTACCTCTGAAATGGACTGAACTGAGGTATTCCTTGGGCAGCGGCTACTAACCCAGCTGTTTCACCCTCTTGTGAGAGGCATGAGCCGAAGACTGAAAGCTGTTCTGCAAGCCCTGGGCGGAGGTAGGCAATATTGACTGATTGTGTGTGCCCATTCTCTGCAGGTCACTTTCAACCTGTCGTAAGTTGTATTTCGACATTCAATTACCAGTTTTAACAAAAACTTAAACGCTTCTCGTATTTCCTCAAATCTGAACGCAATATCGAAGCAAAAAATTCCTACTGATCATGAGGGCAAGGGATACCTCAGTTCATTTCATTTCATAGGCAAAAGACCGGTCTGTTGGTGTATGCAGCAGTCGGACTCTAATTCCTACCCCCATTTTATATTATTCACGCAAAAAAAATCGGAGTCGGTAAAAAAACAAGGGATGCAGGACTTTTTACGGTGTGTAGCAAAACATGTCGACCCATGTCGGTCTACGCGGACTTGGCAGGCTGACATGGATCTATACTCTTGGCAGGCGCATTGAGCCCCCTTTTTCACAGAGCATGGCTCATTTGAGTCAAAACCGCTTCAAATCCGATAACTGTTAAAACATAACTTTCGCAAATGGAGTCGGGCACATAAGCGTAAGTAGGCCATCTTGAAATATTGATAAATAACATGGAAATGCTCTCGATTATTTTGTCCTAAAACGGTATTTATGTACCAGACATTTCTTCTGTAGCTCACAGGCGCCAGTGTCTTATATAATGGCAAAATAGGCCTGTCGCGAATGATAAATGGTTCCGTTTTGTAGGTCATATTGCTGTTTTTGCTCCTCTTTGCTACCATTTGATTTCCCGGAAAATTACGTTAGATTAGAATGATTGCAGCTTAAGTCAAGACCCATTAAGATCAAGATGTAGTTAGAAGCACAAGAAATAAAGGAGAAATGGAAAAAAAAAGCTCATAAAAATGTATTTTGTCCGAAGTAAAGAACGTGAGCCATGCTCTGACAAAAGAGGGTTTAATGCATCTCCGTGATGCATCATACGAAGCTCTCATCACATAATCATGCAACCCCTAAAACCCCTATTGTCTAACAACCGAGAGAATCATGAGTTATACTTGTCTTTTGACATTCAGAAAATTTAAAGAAAGCAAAAAGTGTCCACTCATGTCAGCCTGCGCGGACTGCGCAGGCTGACATGGGTTGATACTGTTTGCAGATTATTAAGCCCCCTTTTCACAGAGTACTGCTCTAATCTAAATTCACTGTAACGTTTTACTAAACAATCACGTATTTTAAAGGACCCTGAAAAAAATAATTCCACAACTGAAGGCTTAGGTCTCATTTCTTAGATGATAGGCACGCTCGAAGAGCACTTTTTTTGTATCCGCTTCCACCGTGGTGCTGTGTCTTTTCTTTATCGTTTACACGAATGCAGTAAATTATTCTATTTTGTGAAACCCTTTGTACGCAAAAGGGTATTGAAAAAAAGAACGACGTTAAACGAGTGGTGATATGACGTTCAGGACGTTTTCTATAGTTTTAATTCTTCTATAGATATTTACTGTTTTCACATACATTACGTAAAATTTTATGCTGAATACAAAAATAGAGAGAAAATGACGTGTCCGTTTTATTGTTAAATGCCTGTTTCCATGGTAACAGCGTAACCTCAAGTTTAAAAAAAAAGATTTTTGCTTAAAAATGATAACAACGTTGTCAGAAAGATTTGGTTTAAAATATAATAATAAAATCATAGCTAAGTATTTGTTTATCTTTATTTAACATTCAGAAAATTTGATTTTCATATTTGTAGAATTCACACACACAAAAAAAAAAAAAAGCCGAAAAAAGAAGACTTCTGAGAGTAAAACTGAGTTATCCATATATTTTGCCCATTTTTTTTCTGTATAGAATCCTTAAAGTATTTTCTATCCAAATTTAACAACAACAAAAAAAAAAAAAAAAAGGTTGACGTGCTCAAATTTTTTTGCCAAATTACAAGTTTCATGGCAACCATAACATATTTTATACAAAAATTCCTAGTTTTAAATTGGAAGTTAGTAAAGACAACAAGACATTTGATAGGTCAAATTTACGTGACAGTTCGCCTATTATCAAAGACCACCCCTGAGTAAAGGACGGTTGGGGTAAACGTGGTAACTTTTCAGATATATTTTAAATAGGGCTCGTAAAATGTCTGAAGTATGTAAGCTGGTTATGATATGCATTACTTAACATCAGGTATATATAACCCTGGACAAGAAATACCACTTAACTCTTTCATAGGCAAAAACAGAGTCTTAGCGGACGGCATAGATAAGATCAGATTGTACAGAATGTGCAGTCTGATCTTGTATCTATACCAACCGCTTGTTTAGTCAAGTCTGAAGGCTAACAATTCGACGTAGGCTAACTCGTAGTTCAACAATCAATTTTCAATGGCTTGTTCGACGATGTTGATTTCTCATCTCGAGAAAACATTTCTGTACACGTTGCATTAGAAGAAGTGGGTGGGGAATCGACAGTGACCCTCGTTTCTTCTGCCTCGCCAGCTGTATACAGTCGGTATTCCCTGAAGTATCATTTCTTTAAAATGCAGAATCAGCACTTGAAATACTATCTAACTTGGATTTCCATGCAAAATATTCTTTAAAGCGAAACGTGTTTACGCTGTGTATGAAACTTCCAGTACTACATATCTATTGCCTTCGTGAAGAGTAAAAGATCTTCCTTTATACTAATATGCCTTCTTAGCGCTCCAAATTTTATTTGAAAAGAAATTAGATTATTCAAAAGGACCAACATGCCCGGACGAACGATCCCTGGCGATCAAGCTCGGGCAAACCAACAAGCTTGGGCGAACAAGCCCATGGACGAAAAAGCCCGTTCTCATGCGCAATAGGTTGCACAAAGAAAACTACCGAAAACGTCCTTAATATCAGACTATCACCCTTTTCCTTCTGTATTTCAATAAATTTAAAAAAAAAAGGCAAAAACTGTCAGCAAAGGGTTTTGTGCCTAGTCATTGCATCACAATGGATGTCACCTCCTAAATGACATTATGACGAAGTCGGAGGATAGGGCAGTATCATGTGTTATAGTGCACATGCGTGAATATGGTGGACACATTTTATTGTAGACAAGTAAAGATAAAAAAATGGCTGATAACTCTTGAATGCGCAACAAAAAAAAATAATGTTGATAGGACAAACAAACTAATGGATATGTTGGACAAATGACTAGGAAACGTAAGAAGAAGGACTCGCCAGGTACCGATCAGAAACCGAAGAAAACAGTCGTACAACAACGGACAGGAGTGGCAGGAACGAAAACAAAGGCAAGAAAAATGCAAAAAGTGGCCAAAACGAGGCAAGTCAATCATTTGTAACAAATCAAACATGTATTAAGAATCATCAAAAACAGTTTAGTGGTCAACAGTATAACGGTAGTTGTGCCAGTAACAATGCATTGAATGGACCATTTATGATGCTTATGAACTCTACCCCACTCATAATGTCGCAAAACATGGGTTACCAGCAACAACAATATCAACAATGTAGTACCCCCGTAACATCGATGAGTCACCTCCTCTCTTTCGCCATAATCATACAGCGGTTAGATTCAATGCATACGACTCTGACTCAGTTAGAAAGCATAAAAACAATGTAAAGGGTATTATTTGGAGGGTGGACAAAATTGAGGAAAAGATAAAAAACACTGAAGGAAAAGTGAAGGATCTGGAGGAAAGTATGAATTTTGATGCTGGTGTGTTTGAAGATATGGGAAATAAACAGAGAGAAATAGACTAGGTCCTTTGGAAAATGAAAAAGTTTGAGACCGAGCAAAGGAAAAGAAAATTACAGGACGAACTGACCAATTTGAAATGCTGCAGTGTGAGAGACAACCTGATTTTTTTACAAATTTAAGATGCAATTAATTTAGTCTTTAATGCAGTGTACAACCTTGTCAAAACTTGTCGAAAGCTTTCTACCAAATTTACTTTGTTTAATGATACAAAACATTGCAGAAACTTCATAGTTTTTAAAGCACTGTCACATTTTAAGTTACTAAGGAATAATGTCAACTTAATCACTTAAAATATTTTTTTCTTCAATATTTGTATATTAAAGTATATCATATATATTGCATGCTTTGTAATCAATTGTCATGACCATTGAGCTTGTATGCTTATGTGGCAAAATAAGATATCTGTTTTGTTCTGTTCAGTATCATTTCTAAAGCAAAATTTAACTGACAGATTCTAGCGTATCATGCATTTTTACGTAATAAAAGGAAGCGTTCAAAACCTCATTTGTATGCGTGTTCGTGCATACATGTATGTGTGTAATTGCGTTTGATAAAACCCCATTTTCCTCTTTAAGTATAAAGACGCAGATTTCACTTTCAACTGAGCTGTGCTCCGGAAAAATGGGGTTTAATGCATCTTTGTGCTATATTATACCAAGCATGTCATCACGTAATAATGGGCACCTAAAATCCATTTTGTTCAACAATCGACTGAGTCTCGAGGTAGAATGGTCCTATGATATGCAAAAAATTTCAAGACTGCAAAAAGTTTTAACCCATGTTGACCAGCATGTGCGGACTGTGCAGGCTGACATGTCATTGAGTCGATACTTTTTCGCAGATTCGTTAATGTGCTCTACTTATAAGCCCCAGTTCTAAAGCAAGTACAATCATATTCGGTGTTTTCAGGCACTGTGTATTAAGGTTATCACTTTCATTCGATCGGATGGACAATGCAAGAAAATCAGATCCATTGACTTTGGTAACATTTCTAAAAACAAAAGAAAAAATCATTTCCCTTCGATGATGACAGTTCTACATTTTCATGGGATTCTGATGGAAGAAAATTGATTCTGCTATTATACGGCCATATCATGTGTCATTTTACTTTTACAGACCACAGAATTCTGGGTATGTACAGAAATCGATATTGGCGGTTGCAGCAAATTTGCAGCATAATGCAACTTGATGCACAGTGTGCATCTTTACCTGATACGGATAACATCTAATCAGTAATTGGTCACAAATAATCTGAGCAAAGGACAGAAAAGGTATGTTCATATCTGTCTATTTAAGTTTCAATAAGGATGTTCTATCTACTTTCTACTAAAACTGACATCGTCTAAGAGTATGAATGTCATGGTGAAGTCACTTAGATGTTTTCTGTTCACAATTCATATAGGTCGTGCTTTTATCTTTGTGTCTGCTTCTCCATATAAATTTTAAGTACATAAATACGCAAATATGATGTGATCAAACTAAAATTTAGCCAGTGAACGAATAGCTTACTGTATATATTTCGATGTTTTTGGTCATTTATCTTTACCCAGCGACAAAGTTTTAGACTGGTCCAAACTGAAAGCTTTTGCAGACAACAAATAGATGTGGTCCAGATAACATATTTCCCAGTGACAGGGTAGAAATATCATGGGAAAAGGGGAAGATGCTGGTTACCAGGGTTAACCCTTTACTGCACAATGACGCCTTTTGACGCCCCTGGGAAAGAAGCCTTTTGAAAACATTGTGGGAAAAGGAGAAATTGCTGGTAACCAGCATTGTCTCCTTTTGCCACAACGTTTTCTACCTGATCAAAGAAAAACTGCACCATCTGAGCCACATTGAAATTGTCGTCTGCAAATGCTTTCAATTTGGGCAAGGCTATAATTTTGTCGTCTGTAATGGGTTAAGGCAAATTAGTTCCATTAATCAATCGGTATATATTTTTTGTAATGTTTGTTAATGTAGCTAAAAGCACAAAAAGACTAGTTCTTGCCAAACATGGATATTATAAAATTCACCACAGTAAGAGTTTTAAAGTTATTACTTTAAATTTCACTTTTTATGCTTCAAGGTGTAACAAAAATCCACAGATATGGGGCAAACATTCCAAAGGTTGCACAGACTGATTTGTGTGATTCTTATTGGTTTAAATGTGACCGGGTGGAATGTTGTAGCTGAGAATATCAACTCAAGGCACATGGACAAAAGAAACCTTGTATGTTTTGTTCTTGTTATTTATTGCGTAATAGCATTCCAAAGCAAACGAAATAGGACACCGTAAACAACAACAACAAAAAATATAGTCTATACAAGTATTTGAATTTCTGATGATGAATATGATAAATACTCCACAAATAAAATCAACTTCTGCAGCATGAAAAATCTGGGTCCGTATTCACCAATCATTCTAAATTTCCGTCTCTGTATAATTCTAGATTTACGAGTTATCCAATTTCTAATTTGCTAAACAATTTAATTTGCCAACTAGTGTGTTACTTTTAATTTTAGAACTTTCTTGAGAAGAGGACTGAGAATGTCCTGAAGAACAGTTGGTAAATACGGACCCTGAATTTTTCCAAGCCAAAAGCAGTTACAATTTGTTCATTGGCATTGCTTTGTTCTCGGAATAGATTCATGCATGGGAACATGTAATCAATTCAGCTGACACGTTAATCGTTATTCATGATGATTCAAGTCAAGAAATTGTAAATAATGAGTCTTACACCTGGGTCTGTATTCACCAACCATTCTTAAGAATATTCTTAGTCTTATTCTCCAAGATTTTCTACATTCGAAAGAAACACAACTCCTGATTGGCTAAACCATTTGGTTTAGCCAATCAGGAGTTGTGTTACTTTCAAATATAGAAAATTCTGGAAAACAAGACAAAGAACGTTCTTAAGAATGGTTGGTGAATACGGACCCAGAACGAGTAAACGACATGAAACACATGGTCAAAACTTTAAGACAGAATTAGCATTGCATCTCCCCTGCAAGAAGTTAACAATTACAATGCCATCGATACTAGCTTTTCATGGCGGCCGAACCCTATACTACACAGTGCCTAACGGTCTTAACACTTATCCTGCTAAGTAACTTTAACAAAACTTTCAAGCAGATATTAGAAACTCAGATTTTGCTATTTCAAAGGTATTTAATGGGGAAAGATATCTCCTTATCGGACAGTGTAGATCCAAGATCAGACTGCGCGTTCTGTGCAGTCTGATCTTGATCTACACTGTCCGCAAAGGTTCGGTGAGTCGCGCTTAGGGTTAAGGTTGTAGCCTTTAGAAAATATTGCCGGAAAAGTGAAAATGCTGGTAATCAGAATTTCTCCTTTTGTCACAATGTTTCGTAGCCTTTAAAAGACTCATACCACCATCGGAGGAACATTTAATTTGTCCTCTGCAAATACTTTGGAATTGGATAAGACAAAAAATATGTCGCATGGGAAAAGATTAAATCCAGATTAGCTTGCACAACACGTCTGAACTTGATTTAACGCTAGTGTTACTTCATTTTTTGGATGGTGGTTGCAAGTTCGATACCCGGTTGAGGCAAACATTCTTTCCGGCGATTTTTCGCCTCTCACTTCCGATGCGTGAGAGAAAAGTAGTCAGTGACTTGGAAAGAAAGTTCTGTCAGTACTGGTGTGAGAAAACCAGGAAACACATGCGTAGGTGCACTGACCGCCGAGATATGACCTTAACGAACGTCATTTTTTGGAATGACCAAGAACTCTATCCATTCGCTACTGAATGATATTTTAGCCGTGAATAAGGAAAAAATATATTTTTGGTACACTCCGATCCTGATTTACGCCGGCCATAATCATATATAGGATAAAAGTTTTAATTTAAAAAAAAAGATACATGAATTCATATCTTCTGAAACTTCTAGCTATCAAGACTGAAACATAGAGAACAGTGTAGAGTCAAGATAGTACCACAGTTTACTACAGTACTATGTCGCTCCACACTGTCCACAATGCATGGTCATAAAAACAGTAACAGAGAGCCCCGTTCGTAAAATCAAATTTTCTAACAAACCAGACAGTCATGTGGCTTCTTTTGAACGTTGTGTAGAATCAAGAGCAGACCGCACCTTCTGTGCAGCCTGATCTTGACTCGGATCCCTCATAAACTATAAGTATAAAAGCAATATATCGATAGAAAATTAAAACCAAATTCCCACACAAAACTAGTCATGTAAATAGATCCTTAACTTTTGAAGTTTGCTTTGGTCTGAGTGTCTCGATATGACCAGTACTTTAGATTCGGAGTAAGACTGCATATTTTGTGAGTCTGATCTCGACCAAAACAAAGCGGTAGCTATGTTTCTACTTATTTTAAGTCAATACGTTATCTTTAAAGGTGGTAATAAGCATAATAGTGCAAAAATCTTACTGATTTTGTAAATAATTGCTTCTGATAAATATCAGAAGCAATTATTTACAAAATCAGTAAGATTTTTGCACTATTTGTGTTTCAACAACAACAACAACATCAAAACTTGATGACCATCTACATCTACCCTCAAAACTGTTTCTATATTCCATACAGAATTTGAGCTCTTCACTGTTGTCCCTTTTGACGCCATCAATTCCAGAAGGTGACGATATAGAATGTTACGTAGAGGTACATTCGGTAAGTATAGTTGAGCCATGCCCTGGTAAAAAGGTGCTTAACCCTTTCCCAAACGACAAATTTTAGACTAGTCCAAATTCAAAGAGTTTGCAGACGACAATTTTAAATTGGATGAAAATGGCAGAAAGTTATCAAAAAGGGTAGAAAACACTGTGGGAAAAGGAGAAATTGCTCGTTACGAGCAATTTCTCCTTTTCCCACAGTGTTTTCAAAAGACGTGTACTGCAGACACGTGAAAACCAGGGCTTGTTTGGGAAAGGGTTAATGCATCTCCTTGATGCATGATACCAAGCAAGACATCACATGATCCTGAATCCATTAAATCCATTTTTTCTAACATCCGACTGACTCATAAGGTAAACTGGTACTTGGACATGCAGAAAATTGACCGATACCGAAATGTTTCGGCCTAGGTCAGCCTGGGCGGATTGGCTAGGCTGACCTTGGTCGATACTTTTTGAAAATGCATTTTGTTCCCTTTTCACAGAGCATGGCTCAGTTGTGTCTTTCTCAGGCTCGCTAACCCTTAGGCTGCTAAGTGCGGCTCAAGGACCCTTTGCGGACTGTGTAGATCAAGATCTGACTGCCCAGAACGTGCAGTTTGATCTTGGATCTACACTGTCCGATAAGGAGATATCTTTTCCCCCAAAATACTTTTGAAATAGCAAAATTTGGGTTTTTACTATTGGTTTAAAAATTTCATTTCACTTATTTAGCGGGATAAGGGTTAAAAGTCCGGATTGTGTGCTATAGAGTTAAATTCTTATTGGCGTTTAAAATCATTGCTGTTTACTTTATTGGCTGTATGGGGATATGCGAAATTTCTCTTTTTCCCTCGATGTTTTCAAAAGACTTCTTCCCAAAGGCCTTTTAACCCTTTACCACACAATCCCGACTTTTAACGACCCTCAGAAAGAAGCCTTTTGAAAACATTGTGGGAAAAGGAGAAAATGCTGGTAACCAGCATTTTCTCCTTTTCCCACAATGTTTTCTACCCTATCCAATACATGAATCACCATTTAAGCTACACTTAATTTATAGTCTGCAAATGCTTTCAATTTGGACTAGTATAAAATTTTGACGTGTGGTAAAGAGTTAAAGTCTAGATTGTTTCCGTGAAAGGAAAGGACGATGAGGGTTGTTATTATTATTATTATTATAGGTCCTCAGAAAATAAAGAAACTTTTTTCTTTACTCATGAGGTGGGCAAAAGAGCGTATAGGACTAGAAACCATAGGAGTTGCTGGTTCGAAACCTCAACTCGGGTTTTTCTTTCTAAAGTATTGCCTATCGTCAGTGCGACAGGATTCATTCCTCTCTCATCATTGATCAATGTGTCGACGGTGGTCATGTAGAAAAGTAGCGAATGACTTGGAGCATACTGTGCAAGTACTGGTAAAAGAATCTCCAGGAAAGCCACGATATAACTGAAATAATGTTGAAAACGTTGCTAAACACCATAGAAACAAAGAAACATAGAGAGCATGAATGTATTCGTTCAGTTTTTCTTGTCAATAGGTACATCTGGGAAACGGTCGGTGTGTTCAGCTTGGTGGTTATCTTTCGAGACCTTACGTATGTATTAGTGGCGCCCATTTCGAGTTTCAAGATGAATGCCAACAGATCATCGAGGATCGGACGGGTCAATAGATTCGAACCTATAGCCTTTAAAGAAACACGATGATCCTGAACCATTTTAAGACCCTTACACAAAAATTACAGCAGACGTTTTTGAGATCATCCTTGTAATGTATGGATACTCGATTTTTGAAAGTCACAACAGAATCTTTGTTAAGTTTTCCAGAGAATTTTAATAGACACACTTGGTCAATTATTTGTTTTTTCTTTGTATTATGGGCCGGGGGCCTATATACTTATTAAAATATCTTTGTTTATGATAATCAATATAGATTAACCCTTTACAAATAATCCTTAGTTTTAACTCTTATGAAAACATTGAAGGAAAAGGACAAAATGCTGGTAATCAGCATTTTATCCTTTTTGCATAATGTTTTATACTTTTAGAATGACAAAGTCTATCATTACAGTTACCTTAGATTTGTCTTCTGCGAAAGCCTAGGGTTTTTACCAGTCGAAAATTGTGTATTTGGTTGATGGTTAAAGTTAAATACATGAAAGCATGCGAAAAAAAGCTTATGGCAATTTCTCCTTTTGCCACAATCTTTTCAGGAAAAGTTGTGTTCTACAGTACGCAAAAAAGCCATCAACGGGTGGTTATCCATTTGTTTAGCATTTAACTGATAAATCAATTAGACAGGCATCTCCCACCAACACAAATATTGCATTTTTAAGGTCTTTTTGTCGGAATTTCATAGCGTCGGACAGTGTAGGAGCAGAATCAAACTGCAAATAACGTATGATCTTGATCGTCGTCTGACCTTGATCTACATTATCCTGAAAAAAAAAGCACTTGGTCGGGCTTACCAATCAAAGATTTATAGAAAAAGGAACACCGCACTAATGACTACCATTGTTTAATTCCTTGCCACATAATCCCGAGTTTTAACGACCCTGAGGAGGAAACCTTTGAAAACCTTGTGGAAAAAGGAGAAAATGCTGGTTATCAGCATTTTCTCATCTGCTCACAATGTTTTCTATCCCATCACAGACAAATATTACCATCAGATCAGTACTTTACTTGTCGTCTGCAATGCTTCCAATTTTAACCGGTCGAAGATTTTGTCGATTGGTAGAATTAACGTTCCGAGTGCAGATAAGTGAAATTGTTATTTTCAATAAAGACCAAGATGTTGCGAATTCAAGGCAGTGTGTCTGGGTCATATCCCATAAATGTGGGACAGGTAACTTTCAGGTAATTACACGGCACGTTTTTTTTTTGCAGTCTGATCTTTATCTACACTGTCTTTTAAAGCAGTACAAGTTAAAAGCCTTCGCTAGAGATTAAGAAAGAAAACTATCCGCTAATATCTTTACGTAAGTAAACGTAGGGATTTCTCCTTCTGATGTCTTGTTAATATGGCGTAAAATAAATTAACACTTAGGCTGCTAAGGGCGACTCGTGGCGCTTTTGCGAACATTGTAGATCAAGATCAGACTGCACAGAATGTGCAGCCTGATCTTCGATCTACACTGTCCGATACGGTATTGTTTTTTCGGAGAAATCAAATTTGAAATCTCAATATTTCGGTTTTTAACTATTGAGTGGAAATTTCGGTTTCATCTATTTCGCAGCAAAAGGTTATATAAAATAATTAGACAAAAGTATTTTTTGTTCGTATAAGAGAGACACCTTTGACCTTATGCCTTTTGCAAGTGACTGATGAGATCCCCGCTACTTACCTTGTGTACTTAACGTTTTGTCTGGTTAGGATACGTAAATAGATTTTTAGGAATGCCGGAAGCTATATGGAGTTTTGTCTCGTATTTACGAACTTTTCTAAATTCAATATATATATTTTAACTTATAAGCCAGGCCACCAGGGCCTGTATTGATCAACCATTCCTAACAACAGTCTTAGTCAAATTCTAAAGAATTTTCTAATTTTCAAAGCAACGCAATTTCTGATTGGCCTAACCAAATGGTTACCCGAATCAGAAACTGTATACTTTCTAGAGCTAGAATAAGACTTACAATACAAATATGAATGGTTGGTAAATACAGGTCCTGGTGGCTTGCGGTAAGATAACTGTGAGGTGTTCCTATTACTTTCTCATTGATTCCTCCTTCAGTACAACTCTACTAAATATGTATGTATGTATGTATGTATGTATGTTGAGGTTGACATTCGCAGCCGATCCAAATAAAAGCTCAACCGCCAACTCTTTGACTTTGTGAAAGCATTTGACTTGAAATAAACCTATCTTGTGGGTGATTATCAGAACTATGTCAATGACATAATTAAAATGGGATTTTACGAAAAATATTCGAGCTCTATTCAAATCCCCAAATAATTCCCTAGTTGCTTGATCGCGTGATACAAGTGTTAATGGTGCGTACGAAACCTTACTTTTACGACGAAAACAGGGTTTGTATTCACCAACCGTTCTTACGAACTGTCTTTATCTTATTCTCAAGAATTCTCTAAATTTGAAAGCAACACAACTCCTGATAGGCTAAACCAAATGGTTTAGCCGATCAGAAGTTGTGTTACTTTCTTGAATTTAGAAATATTGACTTAGAATAACAGTAAGAGCGTTAACCTTTTAACCAGTTCCAACTCTAGCTTGTAGACCGACCCTCTAATTAACTGAGATAATCTGTCCTGGCCAGTCACATGGCTAGTCTTGTTATTCAGAATGAGAATAATATTGAGGATGGCTGACCACAAGAGCGCCCACCTGCTTTATCTTGCAACATCTGACTTGGTTTCTGCAACCTTTGAGCTGCTTAGCGCGTCCCAACCAACATTTGCACGTAGTGTACATTACGATCAGACTGCTCAGAACGTGCTGGATGGTTGTGGTTGGCATACGTACCTGCCTTGAAGTAATGCAGATGGAAAACGCTTTAGAAAATATTTCTGGGTGCTTGTGCAGGTACATCGGCTGGGACTGAGACAGTTCTACAGAAATAACGGATGCCTAATATTATATATGAGCCACGCTCTGTGAAAAGGGGACTTAAAGAGAAACTTATCATTGATTGATTGATTATTTGTATGGTGTTTAACCCCGTTTTCAACATTTTTTCAGTTATATCGCGGCGGCCAGTGCACCTATCCATGCTTTCCTGGAATTTCTTTTACCAGTACTCCGTACAATATTCTTTCCAAGTCACTGGCTGCTTTCCCACATAGCCATTGTCGAAACAATGGTCAGCTGTGGGAAAGGAATGAATCCTGTCGCAATGGCTATCATCAATCCTCGGAAAGAAATTGGCCGAGCCGGGGATCGAACCAGCGACCTCCTGTTCTCAAGTCCTGTGCGCTACCGACTGAGCGACGGGGCTCGGCTGAAAATCATCCACCCAGGTCAGCCTGCTCAGTCCGCGCAGGCTGACCTGGGCCGACACTTTTGGTCAATTTTCTGTATGTCCAAGGACCAGTCTACCTCAAGATTCAGTCGGTTGTTAAAAAAAGTGGTTATTATGGATCCATAATTATGTGATGACTTGATTGGTATCATGGATCACGGAGATGCATTAAGCCCCCTTTTACCAGATCGTGGCCCATATATTTATCTACATTGTGTGCAGCAGCTAGGCGCTTTGGTCGTATTTGTCCTGATTACTCATCCAACACCTTAACCACTGAGTCATGGAAGACCCTGTATGCGACGTACCGTCGAAGATAAATGTTTGAATAATGATTACACCGTTTTCAGCAGTATTTCGTTCATATCACGGCAACACCTCACTTATTTGATTTAGGTTCTGCAGTGGCTTGCCCAAGAACATTTTTCTGTGGCAAGTTTTACCAAATCGATCTCGGAATTTCCTGATTAATCATCCTGTATCTTAACCACTTAGCCATGGAGGACACTGCATGTAGAGTAAGTCTCAAAAATTAAAAGTTTAAATCTGTATAATTTTCCATTGACTTATCCTTGACAAAATCCTTTTTTGACTCTTTTTGACATAGTTTTTTGATAGACTTGCCGATCGATAACACTCAGAACCACTTTTAGATAACTGAGCGAAAATATGTAAAGGTCCAGTAGATATCGAATTATATGGTGGCATATTTCTGCCACGAGATACGAGATAACTATCGGGATAATTTTAGAAAACTATCACGATAAAACAAAGTTTCCTGGAAATTTTATTTACATAGTGGAGGTTTTTTTTTTTTTAAAGATATCACGATAAACTTTGTTATATAGAAAATTTTACATTGTTCGGTAAAATTTCGCATTCGTGCACTAAGCTGACATTCGATAGTTCTACCCGTTTCTCGATATAAATAGAACATTCACTTTTTGGATGAACTCGATAGTTTTACCAAAGGCATTTTTCTGAGTATATGTTGTCCAAAGATCTTTAATTTAATTTGTTTATCATAAATAAAACTCATTATTACCTTCTTTGGTTATGTTACATACTGTCTTTTAAAGCCATCTCATACGATTCAAATACCATCTACGCGTACTATGAGTATAAGGTTGGAGACGAAGCAGTTCCGAAATTGTATCTATTTTTAGATACCGTGAATATCAGTTGTAGGCACGAATGCAAAAAAAAAAAAGATCGTGATAAATGTGAGAATTATCGCGATATTTTTATCGTGAAACTTTTTATTACTTAGATAATATTTCCAGGAAAGTTTGTTTTATCGCAATAGTTATCTCGTATCTCGTGGCAGAAATATGCCGCCATAGAAATCTCTAAAAGTATCTCTATTTGGCCAAAAAGAAAAAGGGTATAGACATGAAAAATTAGGAAGCAGACATTTTCGCCAACCTAGAGAGCTGGAATCAGTCACTGTCTGTGATGAAACATATTCATGTATTTATTTATAAGACATTTCGAACGTCGCTGCCAAACATGGAAAACTACTTTTCCTTCGAAACAAAGTCCATTAAATTCGTTTTGTTTAACTCTTAGGCTGCTAAGCGTGACTTAAAGACGTTTTGCGGACACAGTAGATCAAGATCAGACTGCACAGAACGTGCAGTCTGATCTTGGATCTACGGTGTCCGATAAGGAGATATTTCCCCCAAAAAAGCCTTTGAAATAGTAACAATTTGGGTTTATACTATCGGCTTGAAAGGTTCATTCAACTTATCTAGCAGGTTAAGGATTAAGATTACCCGTTCTGAGTACCATCACAAATGCATAGCCCAAGAAAAAAAATCTGGATAAAGCACTAAACGTTGACAACCGACCAAGACATTGACATTCCAAAAGGGATGCTACAGTCCGCAACAGTCCATTTACCCTTTACAAAACTTCCCGAGTTTTACCAAGTCTTAGGAGGAAGGCTTGTGAAAACATTGTGGGAAAAGGAGAAAATGCTTGTTACCAGCATTTTCTCATTTTCATACAATGTTTCTGTCCATTCAGAGACAAGTCCCACCATTTGATGTACCTTCTGCAAAAGCTTTGAATTTGGGCCACTCTGCAAAGCTATGCATACTACAATCAAAGTACTGAAAGTACTGTCAGACTAGCGAATTTGATTGATTGCTTGTTTGTATGCTGCCGAACCCTGTTTTCAAAATTATTTCAGTTATATAGCGGTGCCCAGTGCACATACCCATGCTTTCCTGAAGTTTCTTTTACCAGTACTCCGCACAATATTCTTTCCAAGGTACTGGCTGCTTTCCCACATAACCATCGTCGAAACATGAGAGAGAAATGTATCCTGTCGCAATAACTATCATCAATCCTCGGAAAGAAATTTGTCGAAACGGGGATCGAACCAGCGACCTCCTGTTTTAAAGTCCTATACGCTACCGGCTGAGCTGTCAGGCATATGCATGCTATTGGTTAACTATAATCCAGTTTAAGTTTAACCCTTAACCTGCTAAAAAATGTTAAATGAAACTTCCAAGCCAAAGGTAAACACCTGAATATTGCTATTTCAAAGCTACAGTTTGGAGAAAATATATCCTCGTATCGGACAATGTAGATCCAAGACCTTGCAGTCTGATCTTAATTCACACTGTCCGCAAAAGGTCATTGAATGGCAGTAGTGCTTTTAAAAGAAACTCCAGGAAAGCATGGATAGGTGCTCTTGCCGCCGTAATATCACTGAAATAATGTTGAAAATGGCGTTAAACACCATGCAATCAATTAGTCAATATCCAATAGCACAAGATGTAGTTACATGTCACTATTTAACTCTCGTTACAAAATGAAAAATTTTACACTCGTCCAAAGTCAAAGCTGTTGCAGATAATAAATGAAATGTAGCTGAACTGATGAAACCTGATTCTAAAAGGGCAGAAAACAATATAGGAAAAGGAGAAAATAATGGTTACCAGCATTTTCTCCTTTTTCCACTATGTTTTCAAAGGGATTCTTCCCCAGTGCCGTTAAAACTTGGGATTGTTTGGTAAAGGGTTAATATTCAAGACGTAGAATAACACTTTAACTGTACACAATGATCTAAATAATGAATGACTGAAGGAATGACAAGGGTTCCCTGTCCAGTGAGGGTTAATATAGCTGGGATTTGCAACAAGTTACCTAGGCGTATCTACACTGTATTTATAGATTCAATCATAGTGTTACAGTGGTGTAGGAATAAGTGATTCTCTCCTTTACATAGGTCACTTGATTTACATATAAGCAAAAATCTTGTACCTTATAAATGACATCTTGTTCAGTTTATTACTTTGTAAGACGACATGTTCAAACTGGAGTGGTAGAGATTTAGTGGTTTTTGTCAAAATCGTCATATATAACAGAATTAAGACTTCTAACAGAAAAAAATTTCTGTAAGGCAGTATTTGGTAACTGTGGGGTTTTTTGTTTACATTGACTCTAAGTCAATCATGATGCCTATAGACTAGCTTCGCTAGTCAAAAACTTGGAGTGTGAACGATAACAGCTGATGACCTCGTGACTTTTGTTACAAGAATACAGAAATCAAGGCAATGAAAGACAGCTGCTTCTACCCTTCTATTTGCATGCTTGACCAACTGCATAATTAAGCAGCGCTCTGAGAAAAGGGTGTTAATGCATCTCCGTGATGCATTTTACCAAGCAAGCCATGAAATAAATATGGATCCATAAAATGCATTTTTTCTTACAATCGACAGAATCATGAATTAAACTGGTACTTTGACATGCAGAAAAATTCACAAATAACGAACAAAATCGACCTTCGGACTGCGCAGGCTGCCATTGGTCGATGCTTTTTTGCAAAGGCATTAAGCCACCTTTTCACAGAGCATGGCCAACATATATTTACCGTCTCTTTACGCCTGACGGAACCAGAATTGACGAAGAACTCAGTCCAGCCAAGTTTATCTGATTTAAACAGCCCGCCCCCAGCTGAATGGGAAATCAATAGGTGGTTCTTAATATTGTTGTTATAAAATGCACTATGTAAAATGTTAAATAACAAGAAGCTCAAAAGAATGTTGGCCTGGACCAAAATGAAATCATTGGCAGAAGACAAACTAAATGTCGTTAAAATGATGTTTTTATACGCCCGTCGAAGACGGGACGTATTATGGGATCACCCGTGGCGGGCAGGCGGGCGGGCGGGCAGGCGGGCGGGCGGCGTCGAGTTCTTTGTCCGGAGCATATCTCCAAAACTATACTACCTACGGTAGTGGATAGATCTCATCAAGGGGGAGTGCAGTGCACAGGAATCATAACCCTTGCTTCCTTAATTTTTTACTTATTGCCCTTTCTTGTTTTTCATACTTGAATTTTGTCCGGTGAATATCTCCAATACTATACTACCTAGGGTTATGAAATTTCATGAGTGGATAGATCTCATCAAGGGGGAGTGCAGTGCACAGGAATCATAACTCCTGCTTCCTTAATTTTTGACTTATTGCCCTTTGTTGTTTTTCATACTTGAATTTTGTCCGGAGCATATCTCCAAAACTATACTACCTACGGTTATGAAATTTCATGCATGGATAGATCTCATCAAGGGGGGGTGCAGTGCACAGGAATCATAACTCTTGCTTCCTTAATTTTTCAGTTATTGCCCTTTCTTGTTTTTCATACTTGAATTTTGTCCGGTGAATATCTCCAATACTATACTACCTACGGTTATGAAATTTCATGTCTGCATACATCTCATTAAGGGGGAGTGCAGTGCACAGGAATCATAACTCTTGCTTCCTCATTTTTTCAGTTATTGCCCTTTCTTCTTTTTCATACTTGCATTTTCTCCGGTGAATATCTCCAAAACTATACTACCTATGGCTATGAAATTTCATGCGTAGATAGATCTCATCAACTGGGAGTGCAGTGCACATGAACCATAACTCTTGCTTAATTTTTGACTTATTGCTCTTTCTTTATTTTCAAACTTTAATTTTGTCCAGTGCATATCTTCAGAACTATACTAGCTAAGGATATGAAATTTCATGCGTGGATACATTCCATCAACGGGAAGTGCTGTGCATATAAATTTCAACTCTTGCTTGCTTAATTTTTCAGTTATTGCCCTTTCTTGTTTTTTTTTCGAACTTGAATTTTGTATGATGCATATCTCTCAAACTATACTACCTCGGGTTATGAAATTTTAGGGCTGGATACATCTCATCAAGGGGTAGTGCAGTGCACATGAAATATAAATTGCTTATTTTTTATGCACCAGCATTTTCTCCTTTTCCCACAATGTTTTCTACCCTTTCCAAACCAAATTTCAATTTTTGAGTTACATTTAGTTTGTCAACTGCAAATGATTTCAATTTGGACTAGTCCAAACTTTTGCTGTGTGGTAAAGAGTTAATAGTAATACAATAATAAACAAGAGTTCCGTCAACACAAATACACTGCCATTATCTTCAGTCAACAGTAAAAAAAATATTCTGCACTACTATTTTTCTATACCTCCCCTTTATCATTATTATGCCCCAACTTTACAACTTGGGGTAAGACGGGCGTATCTTGCGACAATTTGCCGCTCTTGTTTGTCTTTGATAAGGTAGAAAACATTGTTGGGATAGAAGAAAATGCTGGTTACCAGCATTTTCTCATTTTCCCACGATATTTTCAAAAGCCTTCTCCTTCAGGGTCGTTGAAATTCGGGATTGTATGTTTAAGAGTTAAAGGGGTTGCATGTATGATTGCGGTTTCAGACAGTATCACACAGTTTGGCATAATTATGGTAAATTATAAGCTCACGCCTCCTTCCATGGAACTTTTCGTTAAAATCACCAACCGCTTTCCCACCTTCATAAGATCTGTTTGACTGGCGACACCAACCGGTCTGAATATATACAGTAAAAGAGTGTTGCACCCTCTGTATTTTTTACCGAGTCTGATTTTTCCTACGTGAACAATATGAAATGGGGTCGAAATTATAATGCGGCTACTGCGTAAATCAAAAAACCAGTCTTTTGCCTATGAACTGAACTAAACTGAGGTATCCCTTGACTTTTTGGTATGTAGGCTTTTTTTGCTTAAACATTGCTTTCAGATTCATGAAAATCCAGAAGGTTTTTAAATTTGGTAAAAACTGGGAATCTAATATCGAAATAGAACTTACGATGAGTTGAAAGTGACCTGCAGAGGATGGCCACACGAAATTAGTCAATATCGTGTACTTCCGCCCAAGGCTTGGATAACAGTTTGGAGTCTTTGTCTCATATCTCTTACCAGACGTTGAAACAGCTCTACCGTTGGCCACTGCCATGGGGCCAAGGGATACATCAATTCAGTTTATGGGCAAAAGACTGGTCTGTTGGTGTAGGTAGCAGCCGGATTCTAGTTTCTGTTCCATTTCATGTTGTTTACGTCAGGAAATCAAACCAGGTAAAAAAACCCAGGGGGTGCAACACTTTTTTAAAGTATATATTTACGTAGGCAGTTTGAAACAGATAGCAAGGTATGAAAGCAAACAAACATCCTGTTTATGTATACAGGGCATTCAGATAAACCCTTGAACGATCTGCAGTTGCATAAACATTGGATTGTAATAAATTAGATTTAGTCCATTAAGATAAGGTTATCGCAGATGTATGCAGATCTTTTTCGTGTAACATTTGCCCGCTTAGTCATCTACAATTTAGAGATTTGCATGTCGGTGACATTTCTGTGCCTCATGCCGGCAGATTGACGGCACCGGATCCAAATAAGGTTCGACAAGATTACATTTAATGACAAATAATATGAAAATAGATTATAAATTGAGGCCATGTCTTTATCTCAGGATAGGTCCAATTGCATTCTGCATGGGCAGCGTAATGAATCTATTAGATTGCAATATATAGCGTGCACCAGATGCGCTTTATAGATCCCAAAACCTATCGGAAATTTCAAGAGGACAGTTCTTCTGTGAACGAAATAGTGCATTGAAGAGTTTTAACACATTTTAAAGAAAGAAAAAAGAGGAAAGGTGTTTTAGGTGTTAAGCAGAATGTCGGGGAGATATGGACTGATGGTTTTGTTTGCAGTGACTATTTATGCTTCTCTTTGCATGCAGTGCTGTAATGGTCAATCGAACGCGCGAGCCAACAGGCGGGGAAATAGACCGAGAAACAATAATCGAAGGGGACCAGGGGTAAGCGCAGGGTTTTCAGAATCATTCTAACCCATTTTTCGAAGTAAGCTTCTAGAAAGCTAGCTAACTGTCTAGTCTTGCTTCGAAACTTACATTTTCATGTTACCATAACCGTTGCAGACTTTTAGAAACTTTAACAGCGACAAAATACAAAGCTGTCTCGTACTGATCTCCCTTTTTGTGCAGATTTTTACATTTTTTGCGAAAGTTGTTGGGATGTGGAATTTTTCCTACTTGACGACCTACTGGAGATTTGCTGATACCATGTAATCATAATAACTATGTTGAACAAGGCACTAAAATCAGAAACAAAACCTACGGAAAAAATAACTATTTTTAAATATGAGTTATGCTTTGTGAAAAGAGGGTTCAATGCAACCGAAAAAAATATCGACCCTGCGCAGTCGGTGCAGCAGGCCTGGGCCGAAACTTTTTGCTTTTGGTCGATTTTCTACATGTCATGGATCAAGAATTATGTGATGAACTGCTTGGTATAATTTATCACAGAGCTGCCTTGAACCCTGTTGGCCAGAGCGTCGCTCAGTACCTTGAAGTTCTTCATTTACATCTTAACCTTTATGCAGTTAAGTCAGCTATCTGTCTAACATGTAGCATGCAATTCATAATATTTCGGATATAATATCAATAAATATTAAAGTAAGAATAATTGCCACAAGTAAACAAAGCGGGGGTTAAAATGCATTCAAATTCAAATCATACCTTTTAACAGTATGGAAATTATTGTAAAGTGGACAATCCGTTGTTGTACAGTTGGTCCAAGTGTTAGTTGGTGACAGAGAAATTAGTTTAAAAACTCTGTTAAATGTTGCCAGGACACACTTTCTCTTGTTTACTGTTAGCCTGATTTTAAAATTCATTTTTCTGCCAACGACATACACTTGGACCGACCCCGCAAAAACAGACTGTCATCTTCACAATATTTTCCATACTTTTACATGGTAAGATTTAAATTTAAATGCATTTTAACACTTGCATTTATTTTTGGTCGCTTTTGGGGCTTTTAAGCATCATAATTTGAGTACTTGTACTTTGCCCACTCGTATGAATGATCCGTTCAAACATCTGGCACTGCAATATCTGGGTCCGTATTCACCAACCATTCTTAAGAATATTCTTAGTCTTATTCTCCAAGATTGTCCAAATTTGAAAGTAACACAACTTCTGATTGGCTAAACCAAATGGTTTAGAAGTTGTCAATCAGAAGCCAATCAGAAGTCGTGTTACTTTCAAATCCAGAAAATGTTGAAGAATAAGACTAAGAATGTTCTAAAGAATGGTTGGTGAATACAGCCTCTGAAGTGGGATATCTAAACCTTGTATGATGCACTTCTGATATTCAGCCCTGAAAAGTGAGAAAGCATGTCTCCTGTTGTTGTAAAAGTCAATCGAATCAGTGATGATAATCAAAGATAATAAATCAATAAAGAAATTACGTGGATAATAACGGGATTTCAAACATTGTGGATGAGAAGATAACTGATTTTTTTATCATCCTCTCTAGGTTATAAGATCTGATACATGACTTTTGTTCCCGACAAAACTATTGCTTTATAGAAACTGTAGCTCTATACGCATGTATCGATGCAAGCTAAGTATTATAGTTTCTGAACACTTCTAAACCCTTATAAAGATTACAGAGATTTTAAAGCTATAGATAAAGTACTGTTAATCAAGTGTGAGAAAATGAAAGTTGAAACTCTCCTTTTTCAATTACTCTTCAGGGAATGGACCCAGACGTGCATCAAGCGTACCTAGACGTTTACCAACAACAACCGCACACAACTCAAAGTAGTCCATTTTGGGCGGCTTTGGCTCCTAGTGTTCCTGTTGGTGACGACGTAGAGTGTTATGTGGAAATAGTACAAGTATGTATAAAAACTGCGTGGTGCGTTGTGAAGAGAAGGTTAAATGCATCTGCAGAAAGCATTGACCCAGGTCAGCCTATCTGCGCAGTCAGCACAGGCTGACATGGGTCGAAACTTTGCTACTGATAAATTTTCAGCATGTCCAAGGGCGATTGAACCTTATGATTCAGTTGGTTGTTAAACAAAATTTATTTCAATGATCCATGATTATGCGATAACTCTCTCGGTATCATAGATCACGGAGATGCATGAAACCCCATTTTCCCAAAGCGATGCATTAAACCCCATTTTCCCAAATGGAGGATTTACGGCGATATTTATCGCGCTTTACGTAATGTTGTAATGCGTTGTTATGTTAGGGGGTTACACCACGGGGAATTACCGAAAACAACTATACTGGGTTTTGACGAAAGTTCCAACAAAATAGGCGTTAGAAGCATGAAACAAATATAATATTTTTGTTTTAATGAAAGATCGAAATTTATTTCATCTCGTGAACATCATCCTTAATATTTTCACGAGTGGCGCAGTCACGAGTGAAAATATTGCCGATGATGTTCACTCGATGAAATAAATTTCGATCTTTAACCGAAAAAAAAATCAACAAATATCCTCTATTTATTTCATGACTTTAGAGATAGAGAGTCTCGCTACTTTTTAACTAATGAATAGACTCGACGGAAAGGCGTCCCACAACTTCTATGAAAGTAAATAACGTGAAACAAAGACAAAGATTTATTACTTTAACTAAGAGGCGGATCAACCATTTTCTGTGTTTGAACTCTGTTTAAATTAACTATCTATTTACATTTGATAAAACTTATGGTAGTCAGAGTTATGTTTGTCTTCAGAAATCGTTAAAAGTATTGTGGGTATTTGTGTTCAGTCTTATATTAGATCTATACTAGTATTCCATTTCTCTCTCTCTCTCTCTCTCTCTCTCTCATTTTCCTCTTTTCCTGTAGAAACAAAAACTTTACGACGTTTTAAAGGAAAAATTGTAGTGATAGATTAGTACATTTAACTCTTATCCATCTAAATAAGTTAAATAAATCTTTCAAGCCCATAGTAAAAACTCGAACAATGTTATCTCAAACTTACTTTTTGGAGAATAATATCTCCTTACCGGACAGTGTAGATCCAAGTTCAGACTACACGTTCTGTTGTAGCCTGATCTTGACCTACAAACGACCGCAAAAGGTCAGTGAGTCGCGCTTAGCAGCTTAAAGGTTAATTTCGAGGTAACTTTATAGCAATTTCACTGGAGTACATGGTCTCCTAATGGTAAAACTTGAGCTAATTATGGTTCAGCCTATCAGAGAAATCGTTTTGAAGGTTATTCGATTCATCGTTCAAAATGGTGGGAAAACACCGGAAGATAAATAAAAAGTTTTCTGTCAGTCTACTAGTTTTGTTAAAATAGTTCCAATTGATACAATAATGTTTTTGTGTGGTAAGTATGAAAAAAAAAAAAAGTTTACATAGACTGAACAAAGTATTTTTTAGAGCATCAAGTCTAATTCGTTTCAACACGTCGCCAAACAATCCCTGGTATAACGACCTTGGAGACAAGGGCTTTGGAAAAATACTTTGTTCATTTTGGAACGAAGAAGCAAATTCTGGTAAACAGCATTTCACTTTTTCCCCGGATATTTCTCTGCCCTTTCAGAGACGAACTGCACGAGGTTCCTGTCTGCAAGTCTTTTCGATTCGGACAAGTCCGAGATGTTGTTGTCTGGTAAAGAGTTGACTGTTAAGGGATTGTGAAGTTGGCAGCAAGTTCGACAATCGGAGTTCGATATTCAATGTAGAAATGAATATGCTTCTGAGTTGAATTTCATGCCGCAGTAGATTCGTTATTTTTGTCAAACTCAAAGGACAGTTACGTATAACAAGGAATAATGATTTGAATATCGAAATGAATTTCATGCCAGCACTAAATTCGCGTGGTTTCTTTTGTATGGGCATGCAGTTGATGTATGATCTCGAATATAGATTTTAATTTCGAAATAAATTTCATGTTAGCAGCAGATTCGCTAGAATTTCTATATGGGCATGTAGATAGGGAATGATTTCGAATTTAGATTATAATCTCGAACTGAATTTCATGCTAGCAGCAGATTCGCTGAGATTACTGAATGGCCATGTAGATAATATATAAAATCCAATGAAGACTTGAATATCGATCTGAATTTCATGCTATCAGCAGATTCGCAAAGGTTTCTATATTGACATGTTGATATTGTATGAAATCCAATGTAGATTTGAATATCGAACTGAACTTCATGCTAGCAACAGATTCGACAAAACTGCTGTATGGGCATGTAGACGATGTATGATATCGGATGTAGATTTCAATATCGAACTAAATTTCATGCTAGCAGTAGATTCACTAGAATTTCTTTATGAGCACGTAGATATTGTATGAAATCCAATGTCCCATATAGCATTTTTTTTCCGAATCTGCTTCTAGCATGAAATTCAGATCCATTTTCAGATCTACATTCGATATTATACACCATCTACATGCCCATGTAGAAATCTCAGCGAATCTGCTGCTAGCATGAAATTCAGTTCGACATTTATATCTGTATTCGATATCATACACCATCTACATGCCCATTTAGAAATTTTGGTGAATATGCAATTCTAGAGAATCTGCTGCTAGTATGAAATTCTTTTCGATATTCAAATCTACATTCGATTTCATACATTATCTACATGCCCATATAGAACTTCTAGCGAATCTGCTGCTAGCATGAAATTTAGTTCGATATTCATCTCTTCATTCGATATTATACTCTATCTACATGCTTATATAGCAATTTTGTCGAATCTGCTGCTAGCATGTAATTCAGTTCGATATTCAAATCTATATTCGAAATCATACACCACCTACATGCCCATAATTAATTTTGGTGAATCTGCTGCTAGCATGAAATTCAGTTCGATATTCAGATCTACATTCGATATTATACACCATCTACAAACACATAAAGAAATTGCAGCGAATCTGCTGTTAGCATGAAATTCAGTTCTATATTCATTTCTACAGTCGATATCATACACCATCTTCATGCCTGTACAGCAATTTTGTCGAATCTGCTGCAAGCATGAAATTCAGTTCGATATTCAAATCTACATTCGATATTATTCACCATCTACAAGCCCATAAAGGAAATTCTCGCGAATCTTCTGTTAGCACGAAGTTTATTTCGATATTAAGATCTATATTCTATTTTATAATTATCAACATGCCTTTATAGAAATTATAGCGAATCTGCTGCTAGCATGAAATTCAGTTCTATATTCAAATGTGTATTCGATATCATACACCATCTATATGCCCATAACCAATTTTGGTGAATCTGCTGCTAGTATGGAATTCAGTTCGATATTCAGATCTACATTCGATATAATACACTATCTACAAGCCCATAAAGAAATTTCTAGCTAATCTGCTACTCGCTTGAAATTCAGATCGATATTCAAATCTACATTCAATATTAGGCCTATAAACCCTCTACAAACCCATAAAGAACCTCTAACGAATCTGCTGCTAGCAGATTCAGTTCGACATTCAAATCGACATTCGATTTCATACATACATGTATATACATGCCCATATGGAAATCTTGGCAAATCTGTTGCTAGCTTGAAATTCATTTCGATATTCAAATCTATATTCGAGATCATACATCATCTGCATGCCTATACAAAACCAAAGTACTGAAAGTACTGACAGACTAGCGAATTTGATTGATAAATTGTTTGTATGGTGTTTAACCCCGTTTTCAACATTATTTGAGTTATGTAGCGGTGGCCAGTGCACATATCCTTGCTTTCCTGGAGTTTCTTTTACCAGTATCCGGAACAATATTCTTTCCAAGCCAATGGCTGCCTTCTCACATAACCATCATCTAAAAGTGAGAGAGAAATGAATCCTGATACAATGACTATCATCAATCCTCGGAAAGATATTTGCCGAGTCGAGGATGAATCAGCGATCTCCTGTTGTCAAGTCCTGTACACTACCGAATGAGCTGCCGGGACTATGCCTGCTATTGGTTAACTATAATCCAGTTTAAGTTTAACCCTTAACCTGCTAAAAAATGTTAAATGGAACTTTCAAGCCAACGGTAAACACATGTATATTGCTATTTCAAAGTACATGTAATAATTTGGAGAAAATATATCCTCTGTGCAGTCTGATCTTAATCCATACTGTCCGCAAAGGGTCATTGAGTCGCGGTAGTGCTAGTAAAAGGAACTCCAGGAAAGCATGGATAGTTGCTCTTGCTGCCGCAATATCACTGATATAATGTTTAAAATGACGTTAAACAACATGCAATCAATTGGTCAATATCAAGTAGCACAAGATGTAGTTAACAATTTAACTCTCTTTACAAAACGAAAAATTTTACACTCGTCCAAATTCAAAGCTGTTGCAGACCATAAATTAAATGTAGCTGAACTGATGAAATCCGATTCCAAAAGGGCAGAAACCAATGTGGGAAAAAGAAAAAATGATGGCTACCAGCACTTTCTCCTTTTCCCGCAATGTTTTCAAAAGTATTCTTCCCAAGTGTCGTTAAGACTTGGGATTGTTTGTTAAAGGGTTAATATTCAAGAAGCAGAATAAAAGAAAGAAAAAGATGTGGGGAAAAAAAAAGAAGTAGACTGACAGTTTAGCATAATAGTTTAACTGTACACAACGATCTAAATAATGAAGAACTGAAGGAATGACAAGGGTTCCCTGTCCAGTGAGGGTTAATTTAGCTGGGATTTGCTACAAGTTACCTAGGTGTATCTATTTTTAGATTCTTTCATAATGTGTAGTGTAGGCATAAGTGATTCTCTGCTTTGCATAGGTCACTCAACTTATATACAAGCAAAGATCTTGTACCTTATAAATGACATCTTGTTCACTTAATTACTTTGCAAGACGACATGTTCAAATCGGAGTGGTAGAAATTAAGTGTTTTTTTTTTAATTGTCATATTCAAGAAAATTAAGATTTCTAACAGAAAGAAGTATTTTCTGTGAGGTAGTATTTGGCAACTGCGGAGTTTTTTGTTTACTTTGACTCTGGGTCAGTCTTGAGGCCTATAGACTAGCTTAGCTAGTCTAAAAGCCTCGCGAATTCACTGCCCGCCTGAAATTCATTTCGATATTCAAATCGGTATTCCTTGTTATACGTTACTGCCCTTTGAGTTTGACAAAAATACCGAATCTACCGCTGCATGAAATTCAACTTAACAGCACATTCATAGCTCCATTGAATATCGAACTCCGAACTTACTGCCAACTTCACAATCCCGACTGTTAATCCTTTACAAAACAAAATTTTGGACTTGTCCAAACCCAAAGCATTTGAAGACGACCAAATAAATGTGGATAAAATTGTTGAAGTTGTCTTTAAAAGGGTAGATAACATCGTGGAAAAAAGAAAATGTTGGTAACCAGCATTTTTTCCTTTTACCACAATGTTTTCAAATGGCTTTCTCTTCAGGGTCGTTAAAACCTGTGGTATTTTGTTAACTCTTTATCAAACGACAAAGTTTTCGACTTCACCAAATTGAAAGCATTTGCAGACGACAAATTAAATGAAGCTGAAATGATGATTTTCGCCTTTGAGAGGGTAGTAAACATTGTAAGAAAAGGAGAAAATGCTGGTTACCAACATTTTCTCCTTTTCTCACAATGTTTTCAAAAGCCTTCTCTTTCAGGTGTCGTTAAAACTAGGGATTGTGTGGTTTAAGGTTAGAGGGTTAAAATTCTCTTTGTACGATACAGGTTCGTCAGAGAGGCGGGCGGTGTATACAGTTGGGTGGCAATGCAAGCCGGCCTTACATCTGCCAGAGCGGGGACCAGATTGAGTTCAACCCTTTCTGCTACGCAATTGTCCAACGACGGCAGTCACAGCACGGTGCGATATAACTGGGTTTTCATCTTTAATCAATCAAAGTTTCTTATAGAGGAAATGGAGAAGAAACTGAGTTTATGATGTGACATTAAATGCAGATTCATTCTAGCCCATATACGAACTTCAAATAGATATAATCAGGGAAAACGCGGGTTTAATGCATCTGTTTGATCCATTATACCAAGAAAGACATCACATAATTATGGATCCATAAAATTCATTATGTCTAACAGGCGACTGAATCATGAGGTGGATTGGTCCTCTAATATGTAGAATATTGACGATGGCAAACAATTTTGACCCAGCGAACAGTGCAAGCTGACCTGAGTCGATACTTTTTGTAGATGTATGAAACCACCTTTTAACAATTCATGGTTCAGATGCACTCGAGTAATAAGAGATTGGAATAAACTAGAGTCTTATTCGCCGTATTATCTTGCCTTTCTTCAAAGTATGTTGTTTGCTTTGTGAAACGTTCTGACTTGCTTTATGACCCTCTTTTGTTAATATCTTTATGGCTTTCATATACTCCTACATGTATGTTATTTTGTGTAACCAATGACGTATAAATATGTGTTACCGATGTATTCAAAGTGCGTTGAAAGCTGAGTAAATCAGAATTGTAACCAAGACAGTATTACTGTTTATAACCATAAGATGTAATTTTATGGCTATCTTTTTTAGGATGGACTATTTTTTTTTTTTTTATTTCATGCCTTTCGGTAGTTTATCGGGGAGTAATGGTAGATTACGGTTTGATACCATTTCGACCACTGAATTTACTGACTGACAAACTCGCTGGTACGAAAATACCGAGAGCTCCCCTATACTTCGCAAGTGCCAACAAAAAAGGAGTTAGAAACATGAAATAAATAGATTTTTTTTTTTCGTCCCTGTGTGAAAGATAAAAATCTATTCATATTAATATGAACATTATTCGGTAATATTTTAACGAGTGCCGCAGCCACTCGTGAAAATATTGCCGATGATGTTCACTCGATGAAATAAATTTCGACCTTCCATCGAACAAAAAACATCCTTTGTCTATTCTTTCGCTTTGTTTTGCGAAATTTGTACAGCTATCCAAGTTAGAAATAAACTCATCAAAATAGTTGTATTTATTTGTTATAATTTACATGGTCGAAAATTTGGGTGTATGCACTTATTACGTGCTCCTTATGCCAATTTTGTCTATCATAGATGATATTACATAACATGTCAAAACTTATGTACTAATCTTGTGTGCGGCGAACGGAAACAGTGAATGAATGAGCAAAAGCCGTGACAGTAGATATGTCCGGCTGAGTATGTCTAGACTACCCCTTTCATGTGTGTATGACTTGGTTCCTTGACAATTACAACAATTTAATAAAAGCGCCAAAGGCACTGAAGACCTGGGCATCTGAAGGGGTGAAGAAGAAGAAAGAAGAGTCCCAGAAGCTCAAAATTTCTATCACATTTGTACAGGCTTGAAACTTCTAGATCACATTTGTACAGACTGATAAAAATATCTCTACATTGTCTCACACTGACAGTCTGTAGAGTTGACAACAGAATGGAATCAAAGTACTGAAAGTACTGACAGACTAGCGAATTTGATTGATTGATTGATTGTATGGTGTTTATCCCTGTTTTTAACATTATTTCAGCTATGTAGGGGTGGCCAGTGCACATATCCATACTTTCCTGGTGTTTCTTTTACCAGTACTCCGCACAATATTCTTTCCAAGCCACTGGCTACTTTCCCATATAACCATCGTCAAAACATGAGAGAGAAATGAATCCTGTCGCAATGACTATCATCAATCGTCGGAAAGAAATTTTCCGAGTCGGGGATCGAACCAGCGACCGCCTGTTCTCAAGTCCTGAACGCTACCAACTGAGCTGCCGGGGCTATGCGTGCTATTGGTTAACTATCATCCAGTTTAAGTTTAACCCTTAGCCTGCTACAAAATGTTAAATGAAACTTTCAAGCCGATGGTAAACACCTGAATATTGCTATTTCAGAGTTACATTTTGGAGAAAATACATCCTCTTATCTGACAGTGTAGATCCAAGATCAGACTGCGCGCTCTGTGCAGTCTGATTGTAATCCACACTGTCCCCAAAAGGTCATTGAATCGTGGTAGTGCTGTTAAAGGAAACTTCAGGAAAGCACGGATAGGTGCTCTGGCCTCCGCAATATCACTAAAGTAATGTTGAAAACGGCGTTAAACACCATGCAATCAATTAGTCAATATCCAGTAGCACAGGATGTAGTTTACTGTCTGTCTTTACAAAATGAAAATTTTACACTTGTCCAAATTCAAAGCTGTTGCAGACCATAGATTAAATGTGGTTGATCTGATGAAACCTGATTCCAAACAGGCAGAAAACAATGTGGGAAAAGGAGAAAATGATGGTTACCAACAGTTTCTCCTTTTCCTGCAATGTTTTCAAAGGGATTCTTCCTCAGTGTCGTTAAAACTTGTGATTGTTTAGTAAAGGGTTAAGACATTGAATAGCATTTTAGCATAACAGTTTAACGGTGCACAATGATCTAAATAATGAATGAATGAAGGAATGACAAGGGTTCCCTATCCAGTGAGTGTTAATATAGCTGGGATTTGCTACAAGTTACCTAGGTATATCTATTAATAGATTCATTCATAATGTAACAGTGGTGTAGGAATAAGTGATTCTCTGCTTTGCATAGGTCACTTAATTTACATATAAGCAAAGATCTTGTACCTTTTAAATGATTTCTTGTTCAGTTTATTACTTTGTAAGACGACATGTTCAAATTGGAGTGTTAGAGATTTAGTGGTTTTATTCAAAATTGTCATATATAACAGAATTAAAGATTTTTAACATAAAGAAGTATTTTCTGCGAGACAGTATTTGGCAACTGTGCGGTTTTCTTGTTTTTGTTGTTGTTTACTTTGACTCTAGGTCAGTCTTGATGCCTATAGACTACTTCGCTAGTCTAAAAACATAAATTTGTATTTGTAAAGGCTCATGCAACCAATCAAAATGAGCAGCATGCAAAAAGGAATAGGCCTACTGCTGATAAATGTGGCCTATATGGTGCACACAACGTTTTTCTGATTTATGAAAGTGACCTACTTTCTGATACTACACAACCTGATATCAAACTTGTACGAGATGTCATTAAGACAAAAATTCCAACCAATTTTCATGAGTATCTTACGGAAAATTTTATCTCTGAGTGCAATCAAGGTTTTCCTACGATTTTGCCAAGTGACCTACTTTTTGACTCGATATGATTCATTTTAAACTTGTCTGAAATGTTTATCAAGGAAAATATTCTGATTGATTGATTGATAGTGTTAACACCCTTTTCAACATCATTGTAGTTATTTCACGGCAGCCTGTGCAACTATCCATGCTTTCCTTGAGTTTCTTTAACCAGTACTACGCATAATATTCTTTCCAAGCCACCTGTTGCTTTCCCACATAACCATCGTCAAAACAATGATCAGGGGGTGAGAGAGGAATGAATCCTGTCTTATTGACTATCATCAGTCCTTGGAAAGAAATTGGCCCAGCCGGGGATCGAAGCAGCGACCCTGCTCTCAAGTCCTGTACGCTACCAACTGAGCTACAGAGGCTGGACTCAAATATTCGGCCAAATTTCAATGTTAGATTTCACTGTGTTTTAGGGAAACGTTGGTTTAAAATTACATATATTCTGCCCAATTTCAATTTAAAGCCAAAGCTACCCTAAAACACAGTGAAATCTAACATTTTGACCAAGTTTCATTGACAACGGGCAGGAAGGTAACCTAGTTGATATCCTTTTAGGATTTTCCATGCTTATGCTCGTACTGCTTTTGAAATGTAATGTATACAAATGGACTTATCGGTATTGTGCAGTCAAAAGGATTACCGGTATCTGGACAAAATTTTGGCCCAACAATTTTCAGTAAATTTGGACCCAAACTTGCTTCTATGGTTTAACACTATTTTCAATATTATTTCAATTGTGTTGCAAAGGCCAGTGCACTTATACATGCCTTCCAAGAATTGGTTTAACTTGTACTTTCCAAGCCACTGGCTACTTTACCACATAAACATAGCTGAAAAAATATACAGCAGTGAGAGGGGTTGAATCCTCTTCCCATGACTATCATCAATTGTCTGAAGGAAATAGGCAGAGCTCAGCAACCCTGGCTTTCAAGCCTTGTATTTAATAGACTGAACCACCTGTATTGGCTTGACTTTAAACACAAATGGAAATTTGCATGGCATACTATTAAGACAGATGGACAGATCAGGATCTCTATTTACTTACCATTCCTAAGAACTTTCTCAGTCTTATTCTCCTGAATTTTCTAGATTTGAAAGTAACACTTCTAATTGGCTAAACCATCTGGTTTAGCCAATCAGAAGTAGTGTTTTACTTTCAAATTTTGAAAATCTTGGAGAATAAGACAAAGAACATTCTTAAGAACATCTGGTGAATATGAACTCAGTTCATATAATCAAATTATGGTCTCAAAAGTATAAAAAAAAAAGTGTCTGTGTTGTGACCAGGGGAGCAACCATTCGAAACCATCACAGATAATTATAATTTATTGCAAAAAAAAAAAACAAGAGTGATTGTAATCTGTCTTGTGTGACCTATTTATTTATACCAAGATTGACCAAAATTTAAACTTGTGACCATTGTAATTAGGGATCAAACCTGCTAACCCAATTTTCGTATTTGCATAGTGGTAATTGTCAAAACTATCTTAACTCCTTATCAAACAACAAAATTTTAGACTTGTCCAAATTGAAATCTACTGCAGACAACAATTAGAATGTGATGCTAATGCTGACATTGGAAAGTGTAGCAATACAATGTGGAAAAAGGAGAAAATACTGGTCACCAGCAATTTCTCCTGAGCCCTTTCTTCCAGTATTTTCTAAACCCTCTTCATGACAGTTGTTAAAACTCAGAATTGTGTGGTAAAGGATTAAATATTATACAGACAAATACTAGGACTAAATGTGGTAAAGATTTGGCCAGAGATGTAGTCTTCAGATGATTGGTGTTTGCTACAGGTTTACTTTTAACTTTATCCAAGACATGGTGCATAAAAATGATTTGCTGATGGTCAGTATTTTGGGGGCAAAACATGGCCCTTTTGGGGTAAAAAGACAATGGCTCTCTTTTTTGTAAACAAGCAATTTGCTCTCTATTCTTTTTCATTCTTTAAAATTTAAGAACAATGGGTCTGTTCCTAACCTGTTCAATTCATTTTCTTCATTTCCGAAGTGATTCGAGATACTGCTGCTTTTATGTATACCAGCATTTTCCACTTTTCCCACAATGCTTTCTACCCTATCTGGGACAAATTCCATCATTTGCAAAGGCTTTCAATCTGGTTAAGTCTAAAATTTTATCATTTGGTAAAAAGTTAAAAACCAATTACTGCAGTCGAGCCCCATTAGCAGTCATTAGCGTACCAGACTTGAGAACAGGGGGGGGGGGGGGTCACTGGTTTGAATCCTTAGCTCAGCCAATTTCTTTTTCTGCATTTCCGAAGTGATTCGAGATACTGCTGCTTTTATGTATACTAGCATTTTCCACTTTTCCCACAATGCTTTCTACCCTATCTGGGACAAATTCCATCATTTGCAAAGGCTTTCAATTTGGTTAAGTCTAAAATTTTATCATTTGGTAAAAAGTTAAAAACCAATTACTGCAGTCGAGCCCCATTAGCAGTCATTAGCGTACCAGACTTGAGAACGGGGGGGGGGGGGTCACTGGTTTGAATCCTTAGCTCAGCCAATTTCTTTTTCTGCATTTCCGAAGTGATTCGAGATACTGCTGCTTTTATGTATACTAGCATTTTCCACTTTTCCCACAATGCTTTCTACCCTATCTGGGACAAATTCCATCATTTGCAAAGGCTTTCAATTTGGTTAAGTCTAAAATTTTATCATTTGGTAAAAAGTTAAAAACCAATTACTGCAGTCGAGCCCCATTAGCAGTCATTAGCGTACCAGACTTGAGAACGGGGGGGGGGGGGGGGGGGGTCACTGGTTTGAATCCTTAGCTCAGCCAATTTCTTTTTGATGATTGATGGTAGTCATTACGACACAATTCAATCCTCTCTCACTCAAGCACTGAGCTTTTATATTACCTTAATTCTGAATATTGATGATTGGTAATCTTGGTATTTAGAAGTAGCAAATGATGGTGACAAATTTGAGATTGTTCACCCATTGCTGATGGTGAAAATTCTAAGAAAACCAGTGATTCACAGACGTTAATTAAAGAAAAAAAATCTTCCTAATTGTAGATATATGATGTTACTTGATTTTTTAATTCATGTTTCCCTTGAAATTCATTTCAATAAAGTAGGGTGCAATACTGTGGAACAAACAAGCCTGGATGAAAAAGCCTAGGGATGAACATGCCCACAGCCAAGCTAGTTTTTGGACAAACTAGCCTCGAACCAAATGCATGATTGGACGATAAAATATTTTTCTTACATTATTCCTAGTAACATTGTGGATTTACACAGATGAGTACTAATATTGACGGTCTTGAATTGCCCTGCACTGCGACACTTTTGAAAATTCATCAGCTTTTAAATATGTTCCTATCATTTTGGAAGGAGCGGTTCATCTGCAGACAGTAACTTTATTAATGAATTAACGTCAAATTTTTCTGCAACAACTGGCAGTAAAAATATAGATCCGTAAGCAGTGTGTTAAAAGCCTAACTCTTTAAGTACCTATTATCACTTAACCCTTAACCCTTTACCAAACAACAAAATTTTAGACCTGTCCAAATTCAAAGCAGTTGCAGACGACAAAATAAATGTGACTGAAAAATTGAAATCTTTTTCGGGAAGGGTAGAAAACATTATCGGAAAAGGAGGATATGCTGGTTACCAGCATTTTTTTTTTTTCCTTTTCCCACAATGTTTTCAAAGGCTTTTTTCTCAGGGTCATTAAAAAGTTGGGATTGTTTGGTGAAGGGTTAAATTGTTCAATACAATGGATGAAGTTTTCAAGCCACTTATATTTGCTGTAACATGGCGATTGCAAAATTGTTATTGGTAGAAAATAACTCATCGTATCAGACAATGTAGATCCAAGATCAGACTGCACGTTCTGTGCAGTCTGATCTTAATCTACACTATCCGTAAAAGAGCATGGACTTGCACTGAGAAGCCTTACGGTGAAATATCCCGTATTGACAGCTTAGATCAAGATCAGATTGCACCGAGTAATAGATCTGATCTTCGATATAAAACGCCTACCACCTGATGCTAATCTCAGGTCAAGCAATTTATTATCGATAAATAGCGGAGGAGATCAAAAATCAAGATCAGATGGCACTTAATGGGAAGTCTGATCTTTAATATAACACGCTCGCCATTTAGGTCTTCTTAACTGGTTGTCCACGGCTCATATTACAAAGTTTTATACCCTGTGTAACGTTACATATTCGATTTTGTGTGCCGAGTTTGTAACGCCCAAAATGGGTCGAAATTGTCATGGTCCGAGATGTCATAGGATATCGGGACAAAATTGACAAGAAGAAATAAGGCATCGTACATACTGGGCCAATCAAAACATACTTATACCTTTAGCTACGAGAAGCACAGTAATTTTGCGAAAATAAATCTTACAGAGTTTTTGAAATGTTCGGCTGTTTTGGGGAAAGAGCACATCGTCTGCGTTTTGTCATGCACATTGTGTCTAAAAATAGGAAAGACGAAAGATTCCGAGTATTGTTCGGCAACATTACTCGTCACTACTCGGCCGATTCCGTAACTACATCTAAGGATTTGCTAATATTTCTTCCGTGTTGCAGCGCACTAATTTCCACTTGTACATAAGATCATTAGGGCTTGAAATTCTTAGTCAAATACTTTCGTTAGATTAACATCGCGCATCTCTCACAGTTCTTTGTGAACTTAAACCTAACTTTGATGTTCGAACTCAAGTATTTTTATCATTTTTGGGGGTCGTTTCTTTCAGCGTAGTGAGATGCATTGCAAGCGGTACTTTTAACTTTTACTCGGGTTTTCCGAAACTGCTCGGATCATGTGGATGGGGTTGAAATTTTGGTACACGATTACTATAACTTTGGGCTTGGCAAGCCAAGCCCAGGCTAAAAACTAAACAATCGCTTATCAAGGAGACCACTTGTCAGAGCATTGATTCATGAGGACCTTTGCATATAGCAAGGACCTCCATCTTTTCCTATAGTGTTTCACGCCACTGTATTCCTATTTTAACCCTTAATTCATGCTTGTGCCTGTTGTTTTACAAGAGTGCTTTTAACTCTTTACCAAACGATAAAATTTCCGACTAGTCCAAATTGAAAGAATGTGACCCGAAAATTGAAAATTGTTTCGGAGAGGATAGAAGACATTGTTGGAAAAGGAGAAAATGTTGGTTACCAGCATTTTCTCCTTTTCCCACAATGTTTTCAAAAGGTCTCTTTCTCAGGATCGTTAACACCCGGGATTGTGCGGTAAAGTCTTATTTCGCGTCTGGTGCAACCTTGTTTCCGATGGTAATTATTTAAAAAGGACATATCAGCCATTCTCTGGCAAAAGGGGGCTTAA
The DNA here is from genome assembly GCA_945859785.2 of Tridacna gigas. Classification (NCBI taxonomy): domain Eukaryota; kingdom Metazoa; phylum Mollusca; class Bivalvia; order Cardiida; family Cardiidae; genus Tridacna; species Tridacna gigas. Next base: position 38,990,822 of record OX244030.2, on the reverse strand, counting down.
TTCATCTCCGCAATGCATTGCAACCAAGCAGGTCATATCATAACTATAGATCAATAAAATTTATTTTGTCTAGCAACCGACTGCATCATGAGGTAGAATGGTCCTTGGATACGCAGAAAATTTACAAATAGAAAAAAAGTATCCACCCATGTCAGCCTGCGCGTACTGCGCAGGCTGACATTGAGTCGATACTTTTTGCAGATGCATTAAAGCCCCCTTTTCACAGGCCATGGTTCATACATAGGTCAAATAGAAGGACAGGTTGTCATGACAACACGCAAAGTCAGCAACAGTGGAAGTTGCAGCTATGTATTGGATATCCATCCAAACAGTAATAACATAATTGGTTAGAGTGCTAAATTAGGCAAGGGACAAAGCACCTATTATTTCATACTTTTCTGTAGTTTATCAGAAAATAATGGTGGGTTATGGTTTGATAATTTCACCGTTTCGAACAAAGAATTTACCGATTGATAAACATCACTAGTATAGAGATACAAAGAGATCCCCTGTACTTTGCAAATCCCAACAAAAAAGGGGTTAGAAGCATGAAATAAATAGAATATTTAATTTTTCTTTTAGCGAAAGATCGAAATTTATTTCATCTCGCGAACATCAAACGGTAATATTTTCACGGATGCCAGCGCCAGTCGTGAAAATATTGCCGATGATGTTCACTCGATGAAATAAATTTCGGATCTTTCACCCAAAAAATGATATCCTTTTTGTATCTAGGACGCCGGCAAGATTTTTAATCTTTTACAATATCGCAAATTTTTAGAATCGTCTAAACTGAGAGCAGTGGTCTGGTTAAAACAAAGGATTGTTTGGTCGAGTATTAAGGTAATTAATCTATGATCAGTAGATCCTGGTTCAATGTCCGCTTGCTGTGCTGGTTCCTCTGGGTCTCCAAGACAAGCACCGCAGAGCCTTATAGTAGTGTAGGTAAGAAACCAAAGAAAGGCACGAGTAAGTCCGCTGAGGGAGTGATGTGACTGAGCATTGGTGGAAGCTGTCCTAACCCTTAGGCTGCTATGCGCGACTCAAGGACCCTTTGCGGACAATGTAGATCAAGATCAGACTGAATAGAACGTGCAGTCTGATCTTGGATTTACACTGTCCGATAAGAAGATATCTTTCCCCCCCAAAAATACCTTTGAAATAGCAAAATTTGAGTTTCCACTATCGACTTCATTCCATTCACTTCGCAGGATAAGGGTTAAACAGCATTCAAAAAACACTTGCAGATTTTCCCCATAAGTGGAAAAAGGGAGAACGCATCTACATATCTGACTTCCTATTTGATATTATCAAATCGATGTTATTGTCATTAATGAAAAATTAGAAAATCCGCCATTTCGAAAAAGGAACTTGTTCAGATTATGAGATAAAAACGTAACAAAACTATCCACTTTAGGGGAAACAAAGATTGACGAGTCTGATTTTTTTGTCTGATCGCACATGGTCTGAGTTTTGCTAGGGAAATTCAGATAACAAATATCAGAGAAAAACAATTTGGGCAATAAATTAGATTTAAATTTAGATAATGTGGCCTATATTTTGATGCACATTTTGCTACAATACTGCACTCTCACTAACGAGATTATAGCCTTATCTCTAATTCCCCCCCCCCCCCAAAAAAAGTCCTGTACATTGGGCGATACTTTACCGCTTTTCCAAACAAATTTATATTGCTACTCTTCAATTAGTCAAGATAGGCATTTGTTGGAGATTCTTTGATTGAACCCACTAGGAGTAGAAGAGAAAATCGTGGAACTACAGCAGACTGTACAGATTTGCAGACTGATCTCAGTTTATCCTCTATGAAAGGAACGTCCACTGTGGCGTATGGTAGGATGAGGGTTAACGCTTTTCTTTAAGTCATAAGTTTTATTATGACAAAGTGTCATAGATCGAAATTTGATATATCTTAAGGGTTGTAGCATTTTTTTAAGGAATCATGGAATGAACCCGATCGATTGACTGATTGATTGTTTGATGTCTTTAATCTTCCTTTAACATCATTTCGGTAATTTATTGCGACAACTCACTTATTCATTTTTTTTTTCTGAATGTTACCTGTACCCTGATGTGCCTTGCCCAAGGAAACCTGCAAAAGTTGAAAAGGATAAGGAATCAAACCTAGGACTTTAAGATTACAAATCTTTCATACAAGCACTAAGCAACTCAACACACGTGTGTGGGAACTGACTGAAATGAAAGTATTCACAACTATGTTTGCTTTTTCGAGCAGTGTATATCAAGATCAGAATGCACAAACTAGCAATCTGATCTTTGATCCACAAAGTTCGCTTTCTTTAGTCCTTGGGACAAGAGTGATCTTGAAATGGAAATTCTTTTGGGTCTTATTTCTGTACTGAAAATGTCTATCGGGTTTACTGGGCGATGTAAGGCTTAACCCTCAACCAAACGACAAACTTTAGTCCAAATTGTAAGGTTTTGCATACAACAAATTTAATGTATCTCAAGTAATGAGCGGATAGAAAACATTGTGGTAAAAGGAGAAAATGCTGGTTACCAGCATTTTCTCTTTTTTCCACAATATTTCAAATATCTCTTACTCAGGGTAGTGAAAACTTTTAGTTAAAATTGAAAGATTTTGCATGCAAAGACACAGTCTATCTCAAGTAATGATAATGGACTTTGAACGGATACAAAACACTGCGCGGTAAAAGGAGAAAATTCTGGTAACCAGTAATTTCTCCTTTTTCCACGATCTTGTCTAAAGGCTTCTCACGCAGGGTAGTGAAAACTCGGGATTGTTTGGTAAAGGGTTAACAAATGTTTAGAAATAGCACCTTTTCTGGTCCAAGTCAAGGACATCGGCAACGTTATCAGTGAAGGTACGTGGTCAACAAATTACAGCTAATGAAAGGAAACCAGGACTTTATTTCCAAAGCAAAAAACTTACCAAAATGATGCGTATTTTCTTGAGTGATTCAGGCTAACATTTGGTCTGTGGCGATATACGAAGAGAACTTGAAGTAGGCTTCTCAGAGACGAAAAAGCAATGGATTCTGTTAAACCGCGCACAGTTCTTCTTCTTGTATTTCTGGCCATTTCTCTGGTTTGTGTTAGGAAGACTTTAGGTCAGTCTGGTCGAAATAGCAGATCGGCACAAAGGAGACAGCCCGGAGGCAGAAGAACTGGGGTAAGCCAAGAATTGTTTACTTGTTAAGTATTCTACACCGTTTACAACGGTATCTCAATTGCGTCATACTCTGGGAAAAGGGGGTTTACTATATCTCTGCGTTGCATTCTACCAAGCAAGTCGACATATAACTATGGATCCATAAAATTCATTTTGTATAACAAGCCACTGAATCATGCGGTATACTTGTCCTTTGACACGCAGAAAAATTGACCAACAGAAAAAGGTTTCGACCCAGGTCAGCCTGGGCGTTCTGCCCAGGCTGACCTAGGTCGATAGTGTTTGCAGATGCATTAAACCTCCTTTTCACAAAACATGGCTAGGTTACATAAACCTGTAATTCACTTATCCGCACATTTCTAATCTAATACGTTACCAGTACAGCATCTAGCACTCTCTCAACATCACTGGCTGCATTTTGACATGAACAGAGTCTAAACAATGTACAGTAATGAGAGAGGAATGAAATATCACCGATCCCCTAAAATGGTTTGGTCCATCTTGGGTTCGAACCCAAAAGCCCTGGATTACAATCCATATGCGATCCAGACTGACATAAACGAGCTATAACATACACCAAAGAATTACACAAATTAATTTTTGGTTGATAAATGTTAACGTGTATCGTGCTGAATTTTAGACAGCTAAACTCATTTTCAGTCTGTTTTTAACCAGTTTCGTTTTTACTTTATGAAACTATAATCATTCTGTATCTCCATGCCAAATGTTAGCCCTGACGGTTGCAAGGCTTGCACAGATTATGACAGATAGAAAATGCAATTCTGGAAGTCATCAAAGAAATCACTGTTGTCGTTTCCAGTTTTCAATCGAAAACAGTTCCTTTTCAAGAGTTGCGTATCCCTTATACCATATATTTTGGAAATTTATCTTTGTTTACTCAGCTGATTGAATTCTGAACCATTCTACACACTATCAAGTTTTAAGAGCGTATTTTCTTTCCCTCTGACTGTATTGATGTATCGTTAAATGATTGACGGAGATACATGTATTCTGCTATATCCCGCAACATTTAATTGGTAAATTTTATTTGCAGCCGACAAATCAAAAATGGATCAAATGATAGGTTTTATTTTCTGGAAAGGTTAGAAAGTATTTTGGGGAAAGGGACAAATTCTGGTTACTAGCATTTTCTCGTTTTCCCACAATGTTTTCAAAAGTCTAATTTTCCGGGGTTGTTAAAGCTCGGGATTGTCTGGTAAAGGGTTGATTTTACTTTCAGGGCTTGAATCCCGCTGTTTACCAAGCTTACCTGCAACTGTATCGAAGACAGCCCACCACCCCGCCAACAACAACTACAGCAGCAGCACAGGGAATGTTTGCAGTGGTACCCACAGTGCCGCTACCCCATCAGATAGACTGCTGGATCGAAACAAGGCGTGTGAGTACAAGATTGCAGATTCATAAATATTTGAGCCATGCCCTGGCAAAAGGGGGCTTAATACATCTCCGTGATTCATTGTACCAATCAAGCCATCACATAATTATGGATCCAGAAAAGCCACTCTTTTAACCAACCGACTGAATCATGAGGTAATTATAGATCCATGATAACCAGTTTCTTATTAACAATTGACTTGATTATGAGGTAGACTGGTCCTCGGACATGCAGAAAAATTGACCAATAGTGAAAAGTTTCGGCCCAGATCAACCACACTGGTCCTTTGACAAACAGAAAATTGACCAACAGCGAAAAGTTTCGGCCCAGGTCAGCCTGCGCAGATTGCGCAGGCTGACCTTGATCTATAGTTTTTGCAGATGCATTAAGTCCCCTTTTCACAGAGCATGACATTTAGTTTTTGCTCTTTACCAGAAGACATGATTTTAGACCCGTCCATATCGGAAGAATTTGCAGACGGCATATTAGAAGTTGCTCAACCGATGGGATCAGTCTACTAATTCAGTAGTTATGAGTTCGAACCCTATCTTGGCCAAAGCTCTAACTTTGGATAGCTGGATGGCATTGTGGTAAGATTCATTGAATTCAAATCGCTAAAGAAAGTTTCGACGGTGTTGATTTGGGGAAGCATCCAGTTGTTTCGAAAATGTATTGTGCATAGCTTAGGAAACCATGGGAAGTTCCGTCTCACTGTATGAAAATTCGCTAATTTAAATACAAATGATGCACTGTTCAACATGATGTTACTCGATGGCAAGTAGCTAAACTCATTATTATCACGTAGCACTAACTGGCAGATCCTGGGTCCGTACTCACCAACCATTCTTAAGAATATTCTTAGTCTTACTCTTCAAGATTTTCCTAAATTTGAAAGTAACAGAATATCTGATTGGCTTAACCAAAGTGTTTAGCCAATCAGAAGTTTGGTTACTTTCAAATTTATAAAATTCTGGAGAATAAGACTTAGACTGTTCCTCAGAATGGTTGGTGAATACGGGCCCTGGTGTTATACTCATACCTAAGGTATATTTAGCACTTTTCAATATAATCTATGGTTCGTCGCAAAATACACCATTGCGTAGTCTCCGATTCCTGAGACCTTAATTCAACTAATGTTATGTTCACGACTGACTCTCACGAAAGAAAAATGCAGCCTTTCAGTGATGTTTCAACGATTTCTCCAATTCATTTCATACAGTCTCATTACTATTCTATCTTTTTAAAGGAAAAGTTGAAAAAAAAAATGGTTGGAAACTTTAACCCTTTAACAAATGACCAAATTTTAGATTTATCCAAATTGAAAGCATTTGCAGGCAATAAATTCAGTGCGACTCAAATGATGGAATTTGTATTTGAAGGGGTAGAAAACATTGTGGGGAAAAGGAGAAAATGCTGGTAACCAGCATTTTCTCCTTTTCCCTCAATGTTTTCATGAGGCTTCTTCCCCAGGGTTGTTAAACGTACGGATTGTGTGGTAAAGGGTTAAAGATCACCTGATATTTTATGTTTGCATAACATGAGCACAAATGTACACTGTATGTGGGTAGAAGTCTGTTCCATACAGTGCACTAAGATAGAAATTACTTCTTTTTGCAAAATCATACGTGTCTCCATCTGCAGACATGACGACAGAAAACTAATTAGCTATTTTTTTCCTTCTGCGAATGGAAAATGAATGATTGACTGATTGATTGTATGGTGTTTAAAGTCGTTTTCAACATTATTTCAGTTATATCGCGGAGGCCAGTGCACCTATCCATGCTTTCCTGGAGTTTCTTTTACCAGTACTCCACACAATATTCTTTCCAAGCCACTGGCTGCTTTCCCACATAACCATCGTCGAAACAACGGTCAGCGGTCAGCGGTGAGAGAGGAATGAATCCTGTCGCAATGACAATCATCAATCCCCGGAAAGAAATTGGCCAGGCCGGGGATCGAACCAGCGACCTCCTGTTCTCAAGTCATGTACGCTACCGACTGAGCTACGGGGGCTTGGTGCGAATGGAAAAAATGGGTTGAACAAGATAAACTTTCAGAGTACCAAAAACACCCTTAGTTGGGTTTGACAAGAAACGTAGATCAAAATGCAACTTTTTTCGTGAGCCCAGACATAAAAATAGTCTATAATACTTATTTTTTTTTAGGTTTGACTGAACAAACGGACGGTATAGATCCAAGATCAGACTGTATGTTTTGTGCAGTCTGATCTTGATCTATGCCGTCCGCAAAATCCCATTTTTTTTCGGCCAGTGTTGCTGAAAGGGTTAAACTTCAGATGCCTTTTTTTAGTTCGCCAGGGTAGCTCTGTGGTTAGCGTATCTGACTCGTGACCTGGTGGTTGCGAGTTCGATACCCAAACTTTCTTTTCGGCTATTTTTCGCTTCTCCCCTGTGATGCATGACCTGGAAAGAAAAATGTGCCAGTAGTGCTGTGAGGAAGCCAGGGAACGCATGAATAGGTGCACTGACAGCCGTGATATGATCTAAGCTGTTAAAACGGCGTTAAACTCCATTTCAACAAACAAACAATCCATTGCTTTTTTTCCAATCGTTTAGATCAAAATCTGACGCACTGTCTGGTATGCACGAAATCTTGTATTTGGGTAAATAGATTGAATAGATTGAGCCCAGACTCAACCCATACCAGGGTTTATGGTCTCACACCACTAGTTTTTGCTACATTAAAATTAGACTGAAATTGACGATATTTCCATCTCCATAGATAATTAATGGCAAAACCACGGCTTCTCCGTCTGTTGCTGTCAAAAGTACATCTATAGTCCTTCAGAAAAATGCAGAAAACTCAAACATGTCAACCGATTGCGGTTTTCGGTAAACACCAAGCAACACAGGCACCGTAGAATTTTCCCTCTCAGGAACACCTGTTCACGGCCATGACCCCAAGTTTTTGTTCCTCCACTAACACAAAATAGTCCTGTCAGGGTACAATAAAATCATCTAATTGGTTTTCCACTGCCCAGATCTGAAGAATCTAAATTATATACCACAAGGCTCTCTCAGCTCCATGAAACAGTGCAACAAAAGTGCTACTGCAAAATTTCACATGGGACGACTACGGCCCGGAAGGAATCTCGCAGTGATACAACACCGTATTTGTACCGAATTCTATCTATATATATATCATTCTTTTACAGAGGATCATTAGAGGTGGAACCTGTTCACGGGCCTTGGGGAATCTCTCCAAACCGTTCATTTGTCAGAGCGGGGAAATTATCCAGTTTGACGAAAACTGTGAGCAGATCATTCGACGGCGGTATCCTGATATGAATGTCGGCGGAAAGTGAAGATATAAGAACAAAATAAATAAATAAATAAATAAATAAACTGAGCTATTATCATTTACCAAACAATTCCTAGTTAAACGGCCTGGGCAAAGAGGGCTTTTGTAAACAACACTGGAAAGCGAGAGAGTGCAGGTGTACAGCATTTTCTCCCATTCCCACAATTCCTCTGTTCAAAACACATAATTGAATTTTTCAATCACCTTTACCTTCTCTGCAAAATTCTTTCAGTTTTGACAGATCTAAAATTTCGTCCTTTTTGTAAGTAGGGCTTGTAAGTGAATTAAGTGGATTAGCCATTAAGATTTCGCGTTAATTTCTAAATTTCGAATTAGACCAAGGTTTCAACTAAGTACGGTCATAAACTGGTCTCTGTTGTACACCTGCATTTGAGCCACGCTCTGGCAAAGGGGGGCTTAATGCACCTCTGTGATGCGTGATACCTATCAAGCAACCACACAGTTATGGATCCATAATAGCAACTTTGTTTTAAAACAACCGACCAAATCATGAGGTAGAATGGTCCTTGGACATACAGAAAATTGACCTGTAGCGAAAAGTTTGGGCCAGGTATAATAATAATAATAATATCTTTATTTTGTGAAGGTTAAAACATTAAGACATATTTCAAGTCTTTTTTACAATATTGCCTTCAAAATGAGTGGAATAACAATAATAATGATAGTAATAATATCAAAATTAATACTGATATTGATGACTGATACTTATGATTGTGGTGTTTGAAAATGAAGAAGATGAATTAATGGCAAAATGATGATGGAATCTGAAATCTACGGACAGACACACGTTTCTATACTGTGCAGTATTTTGTTAAGTTGTAAGATTTCCTAACTAGAATGAGGACTGTAAGGTTAATAAATGTTGTCTGAACTGTTTTTTAAAGATAGGTAATGATTTCGCATCTCTGATGGAAGTAGGAATTTCATTCCACACATCCATGCTAAAATACGAGAATGCTCGTTTCTTGTAGGATGTATTGAATCTCGAGTTTATGATGTCACTGCGAGCAGATGACCTTAAATTGTAATTTGTGTTACTCGAAAACGAAATAATGTCGCTCATATATCTAGGCGATAGGTTATTACGACATCTGTAGATTAAAACGCCGATGTGATACTTACATCTATTATCGTAAATTAACCAGTTAAGTTGAGAAAAAAGTTCCTTGGACGGTCTTCTTGAGGTAACCCCTAGTATAATGCGAGCAGCTCTTTTCTGGAGGACGGTTAGCTTAGATGATTTACATTTGGTGTTCTTCCACCAAACTGTACAACAGTAGTCAAAGATTGGGAGTATGTAAGAGTTATAAAATAGTTGTTTCATTTCAAATGTGAGATACAAGAAAATTCTTTTTAGCAATGTTATCTTACTGTTTATCTTAGAAACAGTTTTATCAATATGAAAATTCCAGGACAAATGTTTATCAACATATACACCTAATATTTTATGAGATTCAACAATTTTAATACAAAAGTTATTAACATTTAATTCTAAATGAATAGATTTTAACCTATATTTTGGCCCAGTAAGCATGCATTTTGTTTTATTTGGGTTTACAAGCATATTGTTAACAGTACACCATCTCAGTATAGATTCTAGGCTATTCTGGAGATTAGCTTGTATTTCTATAAGGTTTGTTCCGGATGTATGTAATGTCGAATCATCCGCATAAAGGTCTAAATTTGCGGAATCAATGTGCAAGCCAATGTCATTTATGTAAATTAAAAAAAGTAACGGTCCCAAAATAGAACCCTGAGGGACACCGCTGGTTAGAATTCGTGAAGAAGAAAGTACACCATTATGTTTAATATACTGTTTTCTGTCATTCAAGTAGGATTTGAAAAGTGCTAAGGCCCTTTCAGAAAAATGGTGCAGTCTCAGCTTGTGTAACAAAATTTCATGGTCAACTAAATCAAATGCTTTCTTAAGATCAACAAAAACTGAACCAATAATTTTCCCTGAATCGATTTCCTTAAGCCATTCATCAATCAGTCGAATAAGTGCGGTCTGACACGAGTGTCTTTCTCTAAACCCCGATTGATACTCAGCTAATATATCAAATTTATTTAGAAAGGATAGTAACTGATTAGACAAATGGCGTTCAAAAATCTTTGACACAGTTGGCAAAATGGATATTGGTCGATAGTTGTTTGGATCTTCCTTGTCGAACCCTTTATGTACAGGGAGTACATAAGCCTCTTTCAATGCATTTGTAAAAACACCTTTCGCGATGCTGTTATTTATGATAGAAGTTATTGGTAAAACTATATGATCGCCACAATGTTTCAGAATATTTGCATCAATCCCTGTAGCTTTATTTGTATCCAGTTTCTTAATCATTTGGCAAACCTCAAAAGGTGTAATGAATTTTATGTCAAAAACTTGGTTTTTTAATACATTACGTAAATGTGTATGTAAATATGAAAATGTACTCATAGTAGGTCAGCCTGCGAGGATTGCATATATATATACCCTTTACCACACAATCTCGAGTAAACTCTTATCCTACTGAATTAGTAAAATAAAACTTTCAAGCCAATAGAGAAAAATCAAATTTTGGTATTTCAAAGATTTTTTGGGAGGAGGGGGGGAATACTTCCTTAGCGGACAATATTGATCCAAGATCAGATTGCGCGTTCTGTGCAGTCTGATATTGATCTACAGTGTCTGCAAAAGGGTCTTGAGTCGCGCTTAGCAGCCTTAGTGTTAAAACGACCCTCGAAGAAGAAAGTCTTCGAAAATATTGTAGGAGAATGAGAAAATGCTGATAACCAGCATTTTCTCCTTTTCCCCACAATAACATTTCAGCCAGATATGATGGTTACCAGCATTTTCTCCTTTTTCCCCACAATAACATTTCAGCCAGATATGATTTGTCGTCTGCAAATGCTTTCAAAATGAACGAGTCTAACATTTTGTTCTCTGGTAAATGGTTAATGATTGTTATTTTCAGTTTACATAGTGACACTGTTGATCTGGAATAAGGCTGCATGTTCTGTGCTGTCTGTACTTGATGTACTCTGTCCGTCGAAGTAACAGAGTTTCCATATGTTGAAAAAGTTGAAAAAAAAAAGACGTGGAAAAAAAATGGCATAAAAGTGTCTGAGCCACGCTCTGGCAAAAGAGGGTCTTATGCATCTCCGTGATGAATCGTACCAAGCAATCACAAGCAAGCAATCACATAATTATGGATCCATGATAACCAGTTTCTTATTAACAATTGACTTGATTATGAGGTAGACTGGTCCTCGGACATACAGAAAGAATGACCAATAGCGAAAAGTTTCGGCCCAGGTCAGCATGCGCGGACTGCGCAGGGTGACCTGGGTCGATACTTTTCGCAGATGCATTAAGCCCCCTTTTCACAGAGAATGGTTCATCTATGTCAACCTTTATATGATTATTGACGAAATTACATCAAACTGATAAGTATAATGAAATACTGTAATCAAAATTTGCACTGATAAGTACAGTAAAATACTGTAATTAAAATATACATCGATTTTATTTGCCTTCTCTGTTCGTTGATTGGTCCTATATAACTGTTCTTTATTGTGCTAAATCTTGCCCATACAAACTGGAAATTATGGTGGCATATTTCTGCCACGAGATACGAGATAGCTATCATGATAATTTTAGAGAACTATCGCGATAAAACAGACTTTCCTTATGGTGGCATATTTCTGCCACGAGATACGAAATAGCTATCATGATAATTTTAGAAAACTATCACGATAAATAAAAGTTTCCTGGAAACTTTTTCGAGATAGTGGAAAGTTTCCAGGAAAAAATATCACGATAAACTTAATATTTCATCGCAAAATTTTTCAATTGTGCACGGAGCTGACATTCGCGATAAAATTATCGTGATAGTTCTATCTGTTTCTCGATATCTATAAATAGCAAATTTTATCATTTGGATGAACTCGGTAGTTTTTGACTTCACAAGATTGCAGTAAGTAAAAATTCGAATCATTAACAATTATACCTTAATTGGTAGATTTTGACAAGACTGGAAATGAACAGAAGTCTGTAAAATCACAAAGACGACTCGAAATGCCTCCTACGAACAACTTTAAAACCATTTAGGGACAAGCAGAATTAATGAGGTTGAAGAAGAAGGTGTTCCGAAACAGTATCTAATTACAGATACCGTGAATGTCAGTTATGGGCACGAAAGCAAAAATAATCATGATAACAGTTAGAATTATCGCGATATTTTTATCGTGAAAATTCTTTTTATCTAGATAATATTTCCAGGAAACTTTGTTTTATCACGATAATTCTTTTAAATTATCGCAATAGCTATCTCGTATCTCGCGGCAGAAATATGCCATCATATTTCCTGGAAATATTATCTAGCTAACAAAAAGTTTCACGATAAAAATATCGCGATATTTCTAACTGTTATCACGATTTTTTTTTACGCTCGTGCCCACAACTGACATTCACGGTATCTATATTTAGATACTGTTTCGGAGCATCTTTGTCTCCTGTACAGTCAAAAACTTCCGAGTTCATCCAAATGTTGATTTTTCTATTTATAGATATCGAGAGACGGGTAGAACTATCGCGATAATTTTACCCCGATGTCAGCTTCGTGCACGAATGAGAAATAATCAACATAAAATTTTCTAGATAGCAAAGTTTATCGTGATAGTTTTTTCAGAAAACTTTTTACTATCTAGATAAAATTTCCAGGAAACTTCGAATTATCGTGAAAGTTTTCTCAAATTATCACGAGAGCTATGTCGTATCTCGCGGCAGAAAATGCCACCATAGGAAATCGTTGTATTTTTTGCGCTATTCTATATGTATATATATGTGCGGTAGATATAAAGAAAACATAATTACTCAAAATTCCGACATTTCGAATATATCCTTGAAAGTGAATTTCTAACTGCTCCTATACAGTAAATAGATGATCCCAATGTCCAAAATAGTAGCTCGTCTTAAAGATACATCCTCAAAGCTAGGGAGAAAAAACGCTGTAAATTCATTTCTGTCAACTCTATGTTAACGTGTGTAAACCATCACTTTCAGTCATTGTCTTTGTACGAGGTGCAAGACTTCCTGAAGCAGGAGAGGTCGTTGTGCTCCCCCACCCTCCGTATTCACCTGACCTTGCCCCTTGTGGCTTCTTTTTGTTTGCAAAGCTAAAAAAAAAAACATACTCTTCAGGTCGAAAATTTGTTCAGCGCAAACACCTTGGTTCTGCTATATTCCAGTGTCTTCATGGCATACCTAAAATGGACTATGAAAAATGCCTCTAAAGATTGGATCTGGAGACTGAAACTTTATATATCTGTTGGAGGGGATTACTTTGAGGGCACAAAATAAAAATTTCAGTGAAACCTATGAAGTATCCAAATCCAATTTTAGGTGCTTAGATGTATTCATATTTGAACACTCCTCCTACAACATTAATTTTCAATTTAATGATTTATTTTGCCACTGTTGAGACAAAAGCCAAAGGGATTGGTATCACTTCTGTATCCACATGTACGTACATGTATTTGATAATTGTACGAAATGTATTTATGTGCACAAGCCACAAAAAAAAGGCTACTAGTACTTCTCCTATAGTTCTAAAAATACAACAATTATTTCTTCAACAACTACCGCTGCTACTAACCACTGTATATGCTCACTATCAAAGCAATCTGTGGCATTTTTTTTTTTTCTTGCGGTAATCGGTTGGAGGGTATACAGACCTTATCATGTAGACGCCGTCCACTAGAAGATTATAAGCGTTACATGTACTTTATTTGCGCCTTATAGAACTGGGCCTGTATTCACCAACCATTCTTAAACCCTTTCCCAAACGATAAATTTTAGACTGGTCCAAATTGAAAGAGTTTGCAGACGACAATTTTAAATTTGATGAAAATGGCAGAAAGTTCTCAAAAAGGGTAAAAAACACTGTGGGAAAAGGAGAAATTGCTCGTCACGAGCAATTTCTCCTTTTCCCACAGTGTTTTCAAAAGACTTGTACTGCAGACACGTGAAAACCAGGGCTTTGTTTGGGAAAGGGTTAAGAACGTTCTTAGTCTTGTTCTCGAGAATTTTTCTATATTTGAAAGTAACACAACTTCTGATTGGCTAAACCGAATGGGTTCGCATTCACCAACCATTCTTAAGAACGTTCTTAGTCTTATTCTCCAGAATTTTCTACATTTGAAAGTAACACAACTTCTGACTGGCTAAACCGAATGGTTTAGCCAATCAGAAGTTGTGTTACTTTCAAAATATGAAGATCTTGGAGAATAAGACTAAGAATATTCTCAAGAATGATTGGTGAATACGGGCCCTGATGCTTTATCATCGGACCACCAAATTTTTCACACTTCCATATTGAAAATACTTGCAAATGACACCCTAAACGTGGCTCAAACGGTAGGACGTGTTTTTAGAAAAGGTAGAAAACATTGTAGGAAATGTAGAAAGCATTTTCTGCTCTTCCGACAATGTTTTCGGAAGCGAAATTCCTATGGTTCGATGTACCACGTGATTATTTGGTAAAATTGTTAATTCCCCCTGAAACCGATCTCAAGCGGTCGACTCTTGAAATATCCTTGTAAAATCGTTAGTAATTAGCAATAATTTATCTCGTGTTGAAGACATATGAGCAGCGCACTGGCAAAAAGGGGGTTTGATGTATCTCCATGATGAATGATACCAAGCAAGTCATCACATAATTATGAGTCCAAAAGAGTCCAAAAAATCCATTTTGTCTGACAACCGACCGAAACATAAGGTTGAATGGTCCTATTTTACAAATAGCAAAGGGTTTCAACTCATGTCAGCCTGCGCTTACTGCGCAGGTCGAGATTTTTTTTTGCACAGATGCATTAAACCCCTTTTCACAGAGCATGACCCATATCCAGATATATACATGTATATATAAATAGTAAAGTTCTTAAAAAGAGGAACATTTCATTTTGCCCTCTCATGACATGCATCAAGACCAAAAAAGCGTCTATTGTGGATCTGTGTAAGCCCTCTACCAAACTGCCCCGTGTTTCAACAACCTTGTAGAAGAGGGATTTTCAACAAATTGTCGGAAAAGGAGAAAATGCGGATGCATTTTCTCCTTTTCTCACAATGTATTCAACGCTTTCACAGACACATTTTCCACATTTGACCTACAATTTATTTGTCGTCTACAAATGCTTTCACTTTTGACAAGTCTGAAAGTTTTGTCTAGTGGTAAAAATTTAACGGAGCGACGCGATAAGCAAAGCAAACAGCTTCAACAAAGTTTCAATAGAATATACATACTCGGTGAACTTGATTACTGATTAACACTTTCAGCACCATGGGCGAAATATGAGTTTTGTAGAAGGCAAAGATCAAGATCAGACTGCACAGAACTTGCAGTCTGATCTTGGATCTATACCATCCGCTCTTGTGGTCAAGCCTATATGTTAAAATCGATATGGGTTCGTTAGCAAATTGTATTTTCAGATGTCGAAAGAGGTCGAGTATGTATATTTGGCGCTAAAAGAATGAATTTAACTAAAGGCTCGATCCAATTGGTCTCAATCTGTTACTGATAATATATGATTTTTTCACCCTTGTGGCAGACAGCCCTTGAAAACAGTGAGTGAAAAAGAACCATCGCTTTTTTCGAGCAATTACTTGTTTTCTCTCAATGTTTCCAAAATGAAAATGTATCCATAAACGTTCGTCTTTAGTTTAAAACATAACAACATTTGAGTTTTTTATTCATCCTTAAACATCTTACTTACATAAAACTTTTTTGGTGATGGATTAAATGACACAGTACAGATTATAACGCTTTGGGGATTTTCTTAATGGTTATACCACATGCTTATCTGTTTTCCATCGATGTAAACTAAACGGTACATAAACTGAAACACTTCAACATATTTTTTGCATCTATTAACATTTTTGTGTGACTGGATTTTTTTTTTTTTTTTTTTTTTTCCTTTTTAGGAAAAGAACCAATTATGCACTGTAAATACTGAATATTAGCAAAACTACCAGAATTTACCAGAATTTACAATGCAACAAATTACACGTTTTGTGGTTTTGTGCGCACTGATACTTGGTAAGTGACTGCCAATACGCTCGTTCTCTGTCTCTGTCTGTCTCTGTCTCTGTCTCTCTCTCGCAACGTTTGCTTTTTATATATTATCTATAATATATATTACATGTAGCACCACAAACAAATTTAGAGGGGGGGGGGGGATTTCAATGCACTTTCACTAACTTTCGAAACAGGTTTGCTGTTTGGCAAGAAATGATCGATCGGATTGGTTTGCTTTGAGATAACTCGTCTTTCGTAATATAAGTATAAATTCTTTATTGTATTCAAGTTCTCTATCATGGGACCTGACTTTAGAAAGCTTTATTGTTCTAGGATCTACGAGAGAAGCCAGTACCAGAACTTTGCCTCGCGGGATTTCTATATCTTCAAGTATGTCTACAAATGCAAAGATATACAACATGGCAACACGTCTTCATTCCTCACAAATATCAAAGACGGGTTTATTTTCTGCTTCCAACGGCAACATTTCCAGACAAATAAGTCCAGCGACATTACTAAATCCAAGTCACGGTATACAGTCAAGTTTCCCGAGTTTCTATGGCTCTAGCCTACAGACAGAACCATCAAGCTCGCCATCAGACCTTTCGATGACCTCATTTAGTCCATACTCCTCCAATACCTTTATTAAAAGCATCACTCCTTACCTAGGAGCCTACGCAACAAAGCTAACTGACACATCATACATATACAGTCAACCATCAGGCTCTGATGAGCTATCCTCCTCAAATTTGTTTGCACTACAGTCGGCTACTAGCGGTACGAGATCATCGTCTCCATCGAGCATTCAACAGTTTATGAATACACCAGTTTTCACTCCTACAATACAGTCAGCTGTCAAACCTACTGCGACACACACTGCTACTGTAGCTACGTCATGGTCTACAAGCAATTCTACGATTCTATTCAATCAGGGACAAACAACAGCAACGCTACTACCGGCGATATCTTCTTCAAAATGTTCTCAAAATGGAGGTTGTTGTACGAAAGGATTAAGCCAATTTCCCAGTTATCTTCAGTTTCAGGAAAACCAAAGCCCAGGTAAAACTTTTGCTCATAGATCTTACAACTTTTCCTATTTTCCGCCGTGGCTTCAGGTGCGTATACACATCACCAAAGGTAAATGATAAGGTGTTTTGTCAGGGTTTTAACAATAAATGTATTTCTTCATACTGTTCAATACAGACTAGTCAGTGCGCACTGTTAACTCACAAGAGACGGGGGATGTATATTTTACCTCAGAGAAGTTGTGTATAGCTCCGACATCAGGGACTGTATTCACTAACCCTTCTAAATTTAGACTAAGTCTGAGTCTCAAGGGTGCCCATCCGAAACAGCTTGGCTGAATCGTTCTGTCAGCTGGCTGATCTCGATATTTGGGATTAAAGTTAAATTTAGAACGAGTGGAGGCCGCATGTTTATATTTTTTTTTATTCCAACGATATTAGTATCTTTCCATACTTAGAAAGTATTTGACAGTGAAATTCTGAACCCACCAGGACCAAACGGGGTTGGTGAAAATGTGAAATAGGAGGAAATGAATGAGGAAGAATAGCCCAATAAGATTTTCATGATTAAGACGTTTAAAAAAAGCATTATGTTGTTGACCAACTTTAACATGAATGTCATTTGAAAAACTATTTCCAGGTACGATATTGGTGCCAATATTTGGTGTTGAAAATGTAGACTTCCGCATTGAAGTACATAGTCCACCGGAATTACGAGGATACTTGGAGGAATACTTCAACATCACGCAGTCAGCGTCAAGCTACTTGTTTCAAATAATTGAATACATAGACATCGAAGATTTGTATTTGAAAGCGGTGAGTAATAACAAAAAAAATATTCATTTAGTCTTTTCTATCATGTTAAATGTGTAAATACACACCAGTTGGTATCTAAAGCATCCCAACTTATGGGGGACGACCTTAAAGTTCATGAGATAGTTTAATTTGTACGCTTAGTTTCAAGCAACCATACTTGAATAATATTAGTTGATTTATAAATGAACAGCTACAAACCAATTGTTTGCAGATGCGTCTTAAGTTATAAACAGCAAATTCAGGATAATAGTGTTATTTTTTTTCCTGTACTCTTACCTTCAAGCGACCATAGTTTGTACTTGAATACTAGTCAAGATGAGAAAAGACATATGAAGAAAAAAATGAAATAACTTTTACAGTATTAACTATATCCAAGTAATAATAGACGAGACTATGCCAAAAGCATACCCACTAAACGACTTTGCCCTCTGTAAATTTAAACTACTTTCTTCTTTGCAGAACAAGAACAATCGAGTCACAAATTTTCAGTTGCAAATACTGTGCGTGGATTCATCACCCGGAAATATACCCGTAAGAACACGTGAAATAATATTATAATTATAGTCTAACCTTATATAATTCACCATTGATTTTAACAAGCCAAACTTTTATGTACTACCCTATTTGCTTACTGGAGTACAAACCAGTATTACCACCAAGAAATGGATACTTGAGAAGAAAGGTGGCTAGAGTTTGTAGTTTGTTCAGGTGGTTTCTGGTCTATTGTTGGGTAATATACTTTTTTTAAAGGGGGCTGTTCAATTTTTTTCTATATTCTCTTTAAAACTTGAAAATTAAGTCATCACTGAATTTAGTAAGGTGATAGCTAGCAATGGATCAGTAGAGAAGACAGACATATTATGGAACAATGATTTTCCCAAAGTAGTTCCCTAACTCATTACCAAAAAACAAAATTTTGGACTCGCCCAAACTAAAAACATTTGCAGACGGCAAAATGAATGTACTAGAAATTATGATTTTTGTCTCTGATACGGTAGAAAACATTGTGGAAAAAGGAAAAAATGCTGGTTACCACCAAGAAATACTGTCGTTTGGTAAAGAGTTAAAAATGATTGGTGAAAACGGACTCTGAGCTTACATTTGCAACAGAAACTCCACTCTCAAACACCCTAAATCTTACTGGCTGCTGTCTTTTCCAGGTACCTCCTCGTATAGTGAATATTACTATACTTGACGTAGATGACACTATGCCGGTATTTCAAGGTATTTCTGGCCATGAAAGCTGTGTTGTACCACTGTATACAGCTGATACAAGTGAAACCTTTGTGGTAAAATGATATTAATTGACAAAGTATAAAAGGATCCCTTTGTACGTGTCTGTCTGTCTGTCTGTCTCTCACAGGCACACCATGAGACTTTGAGAATGATCTGAGCACTTGTCTTATTCTTCAGTTGAACACACGCCATTTTAATTGCAAACTGAATTCGATTAATTTACAATATGCCACTGATCTGTTCCTCGGCAATCTACTGTTAAGTTTTTCTAAAAATTTGAAAATATAAAGTTACTCGTCAGAATTGTCAAATTCACTTGTTCTCCTTTGTTTTAGGGACAGCTCCAGGTGAGCCCTACCCCTCTCCGAGCCGTGGACGGAGATCTAACCCAGAAATATGACATAGCCTATAGAGTTATGCATTGTAGGTTTGATATGTTCATCTCTCCTTGTTGTTTTTATGAAGAACTCAAAAGTAATTCGCAAACATCAATTGAGCCATGCTCTATGAAAGGGGGCTTAATGCATCAGCAAAAAGTATCGATTCACGAGTCAAAACCTTTTGCTATTGGTCAATTTTTTGCCAACAAAAGAACTAGTGTACTTCATGGTTCAGTTGGTTGGTATACAAAACGGATCTTGTGGATCCATGATAAAGTAATCATTTGCCTAGTATCACGCATCAAGAAAATACATCAAATCCCCTTTTGCCAGAGCATGGCTCATTTTGCAGATGCTTTAAACCCCCCGCCCCCTTATAATACAGCATGGCTCATTTCTTTCCTTTTATACTCCTGCTATCAAGCGCTTTCCCTTTTTCAGGCAATAAGACGTGGTACATCTATAAATCTTAGAGTGCTATGTAAGCAAAATGGACATTTCGTACAGCAGAAAGGCCCAAAGTAAAGCAAAGCGAGGGTGCTTCAGGCTAGAATGTTACCTGCAATATTGGACATCGACTCTAATAATTTTGATCTTCGCTGTCTACAAAACCCCTTCGTGTTGCCCCTTACATGCTAAGTGTTGAGCCGTTTCAACTTTCGAACATTAAAAAAGTTGCATATCATTAAGTCACATTTGAAGTGAAACGCCTTTCACGAGTATAGTTGCCTTTGCGGCCAATGTAGTTCAAGATCAGACTGAACAAAACGTGCAGTCTGATCTTTGATCTACTGTCCACTTTGATATTTTTTCATTGACAAAAGCAACAATAAAACTGCACTTATTTTGGTCTTATTTTTGGACTGAAAATATTTATTGGGTTTATTCGGCGCCCTGAGGGTTACTATAAAACAAGCATAGTAATTTTCAGACAGTGCTTGAAATTTGTTTCAATATTTCAGCTGAACCAAACAATTATGATATGTACTTTGAACTGAATGTGACTGATGGAACAGTTTCTAAGACTAAGACCATTAACACGAGCAACCCAAAACAGTATGTTCTATTTGTAGAGGTAAGCAAGCGCCGAGGCCATGTTCAAATATTTGATACAGAACTCTCTTTCTCGCCTTCGTTTTTGATACCATTTAAACTGATATTGCAAAGATTCTTACTGTTAGGCAATCAACAGCACTTTGTTTTAAACTTTTGTTATACTTTGAAACTACACGAGACAGACAAAAACTTCATATAAAGCATGTTTGATATATTTAAGCCTTGCTCTGGGGTTTAATGCCTCTCCGTGATACATGGTATCAAGCAAGTTATCACATAATTATGGATCCATAAAATCTAACAAGTCTCTAGACCGACAACATCATGAGGTACATTGGTCCTTCGACACGCAGAAAATTGATCAATGGCAAAAAGCTTCAACCCATGTCAGCCTACGTTGACAGCGCAGGCTTACCTGGGTCGATACTTTTTGCAGATGCATTGAATCCCATTTTTACAGAGCATGGCTCGTGTTTGTTTTTTCTTTTGCATCATGATGCATGTGAAAGAATGCGGAACAATCTTGGTATCTAATAAAAATCCAACGTATAATTATAAGTCTATTATCCAAACAATAGAAAGAAACAAATAAGCTTTGCTTTGTGAAAAGGGGGTTTAATACATCTGCAAAAACTATCGACCCCGGTCACCCTGCGGAGTATGCGCAGACTCACCTGCCTCAAAACTTTTTGCTTTCGGTAAATTTTCTGCATGTCCAAGGACCATTCTACCGTAGGATTTAGACAGTTGTAAGACAAAATGCATTAAATCCTCCTTTGCCAGAGCACGGTTCATTTTTCTCCAGGCCATGGAAGAGTCTCCAGAGCAGCAAAAGCGAGTGGCAATCTTGTCCATCAAGATTCTACCGAGCGTTGTGATATCAGAACAAGTACACAAGGCAAACCCGACTGCAAAACTACTACTAGAGGTCCTCAGTGTAGTGGTAATCTCTGGCTTCGTTTCCGGTTTCGTTTTCCTCTTGTGCCATAGAAAACGACTAGAGAATCGTAAAGTAGAAACTACCCATGAAAGCAGTGATTATGACTTTCCAGCTGTGACCGAAATTTCTTGTTCAAGTCGTATTTCCAATGTGGTGGAAGTTCCGCCGATTGCAAGCCCATCAGCGATTGATGTGACCCCAGCAAGATCAGCCCCTAGTCCTTATGCAGCAGTAAGAAATAAGAATTTCATTAGACGAGAGAGGAGTCCGTTGGATACCGCTTTAAGACCGGCGTGGAATGCCCCGAAACCAAAGATAATATCAATAAAATACAACTCATTAACAAAGAAAAGGAAATAGAATATGATTTTCTGAGACGTGCGTAAACAATTACTTCCCTTGATTTATCAGCAGAGCGAGGAGCCCATGACATACCGCTTTGAGACCGAAATAGAATGCCCTTACACCCAGAATAATACCAATGAAATACAATCCTTTAACAAAGAAAAGGAAATATTATTATAAGCCATGCTCTGTGAAAGGGGGGCTTAATGCATCTGCAGAGAGTATCAACCCAGGTCAGCCTGCGCAATCCGCGCAGGCTGACCTGGACCGAAACTTTTTGCTATCGGTCAATTTTCTGCATGTCAAAGGACCGGTGTACCTCGTAGTTCAGTTGGTTGTTAGACACAATAGGTTTTGTGGATCTTTATGACTTGCCAGGAATAATGTATGACGGAGTTGCATTAACCCCCTTTTTGTCAGAGCATGGCTCATATGAATATGCTTTGTTAAGACAGATACAAACAACATTTTCTTCCCTTTATTCAGTGCCTCTAGCAGAGGTACATTTTATATTTGCACTTTGCACGACCACAGGCCGATTTTGATGATACTGTAAAATATCTTTCGGCAGTAGATAACAGCGTACTCTTTGGATTAAAAATATTGATTGAACAACTGACAAAAAAAAAAAACAATAGTTTTTGTGGCTTTTCCTTTTAATACAAATGCTCTCTTTGATTTAACATCGTGTCCAAAGTTTGGTAGCATGCCAAGCACATGTGTTCGTTTTGTGACGAACTTCGCCATCTATATAATGTAATCTACAAGACCTTGTCTTATGCATTACATTATATAGAGGGTGAAGTTCGTCACAAAACGAACGCCTGTAGTGCCAAGCTGTTAAGACACGACCTTTAGAACTAGAAATGTTTAGTCTTACATATCTTTAGAGTATTTAAAGCTGACATTTGTGAACTCCGAACAAAAACGTGACATTAACCAAGAAACTGGCTTTTTTGTCTCAGAGAACTACGTTATCATGTAACGCTTTACCAGACGAAAAAATCCTAGGCTTGTCCAAATTCGAAACATCTGCAAACAACAAACTAAATGTGTCTCAAATGGTCGGTTTTATTTTTGAACGGGTAGAAAACATTGCGGGAAAAGGGAGCACATTTTCCTTTTCCCACAATGTTTTGGCAATCATTTTTCTTCAGAGTCGTTAAAACTCGGAATCGTGTGGCAAAAAGTACAATGATGCACCAGTTGTTGAACCACTTATATAGCTGGTCAATCTATAAACGAATTAAGGTCAAGGTCGACCTTCGCTGGAAAGTTTGCTGTTTTAATTTGTAATCTCTGACTTCAGAACTGTCATCTGATAGGTTGATTAGACGAAATCTTAGCTAATCAGTGATCAAAGAGATGCATTTGATCCATGCTCTGTGAAAAGGGGGCTTAATGCATCTGCAAAAGTATCGACCCAGGTCAGCCTGCGCAGTCCGCGCAGGCTGACCTGGGCCGAAACCTTTTGCTATATGTCAAGTTTCTGCATGTCAAGAGACCAGTCTACCTTATGATTCAGTCGGTTGTTAGACAAAGTGGATTGTATGGATCCGTAATTGTATGATGTTTTACTTTGTACAATGCATCAAGAGGATGCATTAAGCCCCTTTTTCACAGAGGATGGTTCTTTTCTTTCGTAAGATACAAAAGTGGGCAGTGAAACTATGCTATTTAGTGTCAGTATCTAAGTGTTTTAGCATATTATGAGCACTCTGGAACCTCGGCAATACTTGCGCTTTAACGATTTATAAAAAAAAAAAAAAAAAATCGTGAAATTAGACTGATATCAGAAAAATGTTACATTTGCAAGAACAGCTGTCAGAAAGTTTACAAAACTTAACTTTATCTTGTTATAAAGATGAAATGAAACTTTCAAGCCGATAGACCGCGATAGTAAAGACCCTAATTTTGTTATGTCTACGGTATTTTAGGGGGGAAAGATATCTCCTTGTCAGATTGTGTAGATCCAAGATCAGATTGCACATTCTTTGCAGTCTGATCTTGATCTACACCGTCCGCAAAAGGTCCTTGAGTCGCACTTAGCCTAAGGGCAACTAGCATTCTGAGAAGAAAGCTTGAGACTACCAACTCAGTTCTGATATAGGCCTATGTTATAGCGGAAGTTTTCGCTTGAAATGACTAATTGCTTTACATCATATGTTAGAATCATTCTTTTTGTTTATGATGACACCTCTTTACGTCATCCCAAAGGGAACGCCTACCTTCTGGACAATGTAGAAGAATTCAAAAGGGTTTTGTAACAACAGACTTTGAATAACGCTAGTACACCGAGTTATGCTTGGCCGTTTGAAACAGGATATGGAGCCATTGGATCACACTATACAGTCGTGACCACTCTGCACTTAGAAGAATCAGTAGTACAAGACGTTGAAAGAAACTGCCCTTTCAGCACTATTGGCCAGACTTCGCAGGACGTTTAGCCTGATCTTGGATCTTTATCGTCCGTTTGTACGGTCAAGCCGATAAGATCAAAATATGTCTGTTTTTACTTTTAGTTTTGTATTTTCAGTCTCGAGAGAGGTCGAGTTTATGTCTATTAAAAATAATCCATGTTCTGTGAAAAGGGAACTTATTGCAACTGGAAAAAATATCGATTCAGGTCAGCCTGCGCAGTCTGCGCAGGCTGACCTTGGTCGACACCTTTTGCTACTGGTCAAGTTTCTGCATGTCAAAGGACCAGTCTACCTCATGGTTTTGTTAGTTGTTAGATAAAATGGATTTTTTGGATCCCTAATTATGTGATGGTACAAGGCATCACGAAGATGCATTCAGGCCCCTTTGCATAAAGCATGGTTCAAATATTATTTGATACAATATGAGACGATCGGACGGAGCGTGTCAACATTTTTATTTTTGTACTTTGGTTTAGATCTGCATTTATTATGCATATTATTTTTTTACCTTCTTGTTCTTTGTAGATTGTTGGTTGTTGATCTTATGGTGTTAAACGCCGTTTTCAACATTATTTCAGTCATATCCCGGCGGCCAGTGCACCTACCCATGCTTTCTTAGAGTTTTTTTACCAGTATTCTTTCCAAGCCACAGGCTGCTTTCCCACATAACCATCGTCGAAACAATGGTCAGCAGTGAGAGAGGAATGAATCCTGTCGCAATGGCTACCATCAATCCACGAAAAGAAATTGGCCAAGCCGGGGATCGAACCAGTTACCTCCTGTTCTGAAGTCCTGTACTCTACAGACTGAGCTACGGGGCTTGGCATTGTTCCTTGTAATGAATGCACACACTTGAAAGACCATCGTTCTTTGCTTTATACGTGTAAGTACACATTGATTTTAGGGAGATCATTGTAACGAATTTAAGAATTCATTCAAGAAAAAAACACACACAAAGGAGGGAAAATGTAAAGAATTATATCCACCGAAGAGCGCCACAACTCTCCTTGTTTTAATTAACGTTTCTTCATTCCTGTCTCACCTCTGACCAATGTTTCGACGATGGTTATGTGGGAAAGCAGCCAGTGGCTTGGAAAGAATATCGTGCGGAGTAATGGTAAAAGAAACTCCAGGAAAGCATGGATAGGTGCACTGGCTGCCGCGATATAACTGAAATAATGTTGAAAACGGCGTTAAACACCATACAACAACAACAATAATCAACGTTTCTTGAAGAAACTGTAGATTGACTGGTACAAAGCTCCTTTTTTTTTTAAGGTAGACTTTGTATACAGGCCAACGTTGGAACGCAAACATTGGATTATGGGACTGTATTCACTAACAGTTCTTATCATTACTCTACTTTTGTCCCAAAGAATCAGATCGCTAGTCTTGAAATTAAGACCTAATGTAGAATACGGGCCCTTGAGTACACTCATTTGTAAGTTTTCATCTCATGTGCCCTAAATGACCTTGTACGACAAAGGTGCTTATATCAAGCCAGACCGAATACTAAGTGCTCATTTAACTTAGTGACCTACCTTATTTATGGCTCTCTTTTTTGGGCTTATTTGGCCTATTGTTGATCAGAATCGCCCTTTGAGCTCTGGTTATAACTCCAAGAGTAGCAATCCAAAAGCATAAGGTACCGTTCAACGATAAACCCTTGGCACTTCAGGAGACGAAAAATTTTAGACCTGACTATACTGAGTGTAATTGCAGATGAGAAACATAATGAGTCTAAAAGATTGTAAGCTTTGAACAGGTAAAAATGTTGTCGCGAAAAGGAGAAAATGATGGTAATCAGCATTTTCTCCTGTGCCCTACAATGTTTTCAAAATCTTCTTTCTTCCGGATTGTTAAAACACCGTATTGTTTGATAAAGTGTTACATATGATGCTTAGCACGACTTTACGTGCCATCCGGTCTATGGTCAATGCTATCTAACATTTTGCAACATATTTCGGCAACCATTAAACTGCAAAACTTTGGCAGTTTTAGACTGTACATCTCACAATTTACCGAACATTACTGATCCAAAATAAGACTTGACGTTTTGTTGAATCTGGTCATGAACTATCCATGAAACCATTTGCTTTAACCTTAAGTGATGGGAGAGCTAGAAGCATCCAAGCCACATTTTGTTTGTTATCTGGAAACGTTGTTATTTTTGACGGGTGCTAAAGTTTTGTGGTCTGGTAAGGACTGTTGAAACCAATAAGCCATGTACGATGCTAGCGCCTGACTGGAGCACTGAATGTATACAGCAGTTTGAGGCACCCATGTTTTAACCCTTATCCTGCTAAATAAGTTAAATGAAACTTACAAACCGATAATAAAAACCCGAATAATGTTTTTTACAACTTATCTTTTGGAGAAAAAATATCTCCTTATCTGACAGTGTAGATCCAAAATCAGACTGCGCGTTCTGTGCAGTCTGCTAAAGGTCAGTGAGTCGCGCATAGTAGCTTAAGGGTTAATTCCGGTCCATATTCACACCCGAGTAGTAAATCAGTTCTTGACTGATATAACTCATTTACAGGTAAAAGAGTTATGCAAATAGAGAAGATGAGATCACTGACTGCAACCAAACTTCAGTCATAACATCACAACTTCCATGGCACCCGGCAACATCCCGACTTTTAACGACTGTTGGGGAAAGGCCTTTTGAATACATTGTGAGAAAAAGAAAAAATACATTTTCTCCTCTTCTCACAATGTTTTCCACTCTCTTAAAGACAGTGTTCGGTCAATATAACAATATTTAGATTGTCGTCTGTAAGTTTGGACAAGTCTGAGATTTTGTCTTGTTGTAAAGAGTTAGTTGTAGCCAAATGGCACAATATTACTATTTTCAAGTTCTTTCTAAGAAGGTATGTTACTTTCAAATTTAGAAATTTGTTGAATAAGACGAAGAATGTTCGTAAGAATGATTGGAAAATACGGACCCTGGGCTGATACCACTCATTTGCATGTTACAATACTAAGGAAATACGGCAGCTTAGAGTATTGACAGTAACAAATGATCAGTCATACCAGTAAAGACATTAGCTTATTTATAAAATGAGCCATGCTCTGTGGAAAAGGGGCTTAGTGCCTCTGCAAAAAGTATCGACTAAGGTCAGCCTGCGCAGTCCGCGCAGGCTGACCTGGGCAGAAGCTTTTTTCTATTGGTCAATTTTATGTATGTCCAAGGACCAGTTTACCCCATGATTCAGTCGGTTGGTAGACAAAATAGACTTTATGGATCCATGATTATGTAATGAAGGCTTGGTATCATGGATATTGGAGATGTATTAAGTCCCCTTCTGCCAGAGCATTGCTCAAATGTTTTCTGGGTTTCCTGAGTACAATCCTAGGTTAATGTAGTGCTTTGTCCCAGGAGATGACCGTAATCCCAAGGTCTTAATCTTTTACTAAAGTTCCCCATGTTTTAACGACACTGTTGAAAAAGGCTTTATTTAAAAAAGTTGAGAGGAAAAAAAGAGAAGAAATTCTGGTAACCAGCGTTTTTATCTTTTTTCCCCACAATGTTTTCTGTCCTATTAAAGATAAATTGTTTTCTTTGAGTCACATTTTAATTGTCGTCTGGAAAAAGCTTTCAATTTCGACATGCGTAAAATTTTGTCGCCTGATAAAGACTTATGAAACGAAAAAACAAAATTCGACGATATCAACTTATTTCCACATCACAAAACTATGCAAACGAACGGGTAAGATTGTAACTACATTCAGTCATACATCGACAGCAACTCAATTACTTATTTATTTGTTATTATTTTTTCCCTGTGTTTCTTAAGCAAAGTTTATGCAGTGCATTGTCCCTGAATGCGACCGTAATTCCATGGCCATATTCCTCTACCAAACAATTCCATGTTTTAATGACTCTGAAGACAAATGTCTTTAAAAAGAGCGTGGAAAAAATGGAGAATATGCTCTTAACCAGCATTTCCCCCTCTTTCGTTCACAATATTTTCTTCCCAATTTATGACATATCCCTTTGTTTGAGCCTCTTTTAATTTGTCGTCTGCATATGCTTCGAATTTGGAATGGTTTGCTATTTTCTCGGTTTTGTCGTTTAGTAAGGTGTTAACTACAGAGCCATTGGATGTGCCTAAGAAACTGGTGAGAAAGGTAGCCGATAGCGATTACACAGTTAACCCTTTCCCAAACAAGCCCTGGTTTTCACGTTTCTTTTGAAAACACTGTGGGAAAAGGAGAAATTGCTCGTAACGAGCAATTTCTCCTTTTCCCACAGTGTTTTCTACCCTTTTTGAGACCTTTCTGCCATTTTCATCAAATTTGAAATTGTCGTCTGCAAACTCTTTCAATTTGAACCAGTCCAAAATTTGTCGTTTGGGAAAGGGTTAAAGAACTGCGTGCTTGTTTCGAGGTCAGATGATAAGGACGATCGAGTTCTGTACCTATATAAGAACAAGTTCAAACTAGTTTTGACCATAGTTGACCGTGTGAAGTGACCATGGTAAGATATATTTTTTCATACCTCTGCACAAATACTGTTGATGAACATACATATGCTCAGACATTGTTTATTATAAGTACCTAGTGTTATTTATTTGTGTAAATTAAACATGTTATAAACCTCAGCCTGCTGGGCGAGACTCATAGAACTTTGGAGGACAGAGTTGGTCAAGAACAGACTGCACAGAGTGTACAGTCTATTCTTGACTTTTACCCTTGGATATCGTGATTTTTTCCCAAGACGAAACAACATCTGGCTTTTACTATCGGATGTTAAAATAACTGAGCCATACTCTGCGAAAAATGGGGATTAACACATCTCCATGATATAATACCAAGCAAGAAATCACATAACTATGGATCCTTAACATCCACTTTGTCCAACAACCGGCTGAATCCTAGGGTTGAGTGGTCCTTTGAATGCAGAAAATGTACCGAAAGCAAAAAGTTTTGATCCATGTCAGCCTGCACGGACTACGTGGGCTGACCTGGTTGATACTCTTTGCACATGCATTGAAACCCTTTCCATAGAGCATGGCTCAATTTATTTAGCAGGTTAAGAGTTAAGTCGGTAGAGCGTAGTAATGTTAACCCTTAAGCTGCTAAGCGCGACTCACTGACCCTCTGCGGAAAGTGTAAATCAAGATCAGACGTGCAGTCTGATCTTTGATCTACATTGTCCGATGTGGTATTTTCTTTTCGATGAAATCAACTTTGAAATCGCAAAATTTAGGTGTTTAATGTGGAGTGGAAATTTTCGTTTCATTTATTTAGCAGCCTAAGGGTTAAGGCTTACTCTGACCAGAAATATCTCTCACAGGTTGGACTGTGGAGATAAATAATCAGGCTGTTTCTTCTTTGCAGTCTGATCTGATCTACAATGTCTGCAACTTTTTAAAAAAAAAATCTGTATATATCCACCCTTTCAAATGATATCGAATGACCCTAGTAGAAAAGACGTCTTTATATGAACAGATTTTTTTTTTTATATTTGAAGTAAACATTACTTGAAATGTGTTTGTAAATAAAGCAGTTACTTAACCCTTGGCAAAATATACGCAAACAAGAAATATCTTTAAGAGAAGATAGATGGCGTAAGAGATACTTTAATATGAATGTTGAAACTCCTTCGTGACTCAATATAAAGTAAAACAATGAAAAGTAACCTCACGAGCAATTGCCGCCGAATAAACATACATGTGCACATTTTTTACCATTCGCAAATAATCATCTATTCATTCTTTATCAGTTCCAAGAAGTAGGTCAAAAGCCAGCGCATTCAGCTACACCGAAAATCAAAGTACTGAAAGTATTGACAGACTAGCGAATTTGATTGATTGAATGATTGTATGGTGTTTAACCCTGTTTTCAACATTATTTCAGTTATGTAGCATTGGCCAGTACACATTTTCATGTTTTCCTGGATTTCCTTTTACAGTACTCCGCACAGTATTCTTTCCAAGCCACTGGCTACATTCCCACATAACCATCGTTGAAACTTGAGAGAAGAATGAATCTGTCGCAATGACTATCATCAATCCTCTGAAAGAAATTGGCTGAGCTGGGGATGGAACCACCAACCTGCGTTCTCAAGTCCGGTATGCTACCAACTGAGCTACTGGGGCTATGCATGCTATTGGTTAACTATAATCCAGTTTAAGGTTAACCCTTAACCTGCTAGAAAAATTTAAATGAAACTTTTAAGCCGATTGTAAACACCTGAATGTTGCTATTTCAAAGTTACAGTTTGGAGAAAGTATATCCTCTTATCGGACATTGTAGACCCAAGATAAGACTGTATGTTCTGTGCAGTCTGATCTTAATCCACACTGTCCACAAAAGGTGATTGAGTCGCGGTAGTGCTGGGGAAAAACACAGGAAAGCATGGATAGGTGAACTGGCCGCAGTGATACCACTGAAATGGTGTTGAAAATGGCATTAAACACCATACAATTAGTAAGTCAATATCCAATAAGCACAAGATGTAGTTAACTATTTCAACTCTTTATATTACGAAATTCAAAGCTTTTGTAGACAACAAATTAAATGTGGCTGAATTGATGAAACCTGATTCCTAAAGGGCAGAAAACAATGTGTGAAAAGGAAAAAATGCTGGTTACCAGGGATTCTTCCCCAGTGTCATTAAAACTCGGGATTGTGCGGTAAAGTGTTAAAATCCAAGACGCAAAATAACAGTTTAACATAACAGTTTAAATGTACACAATAATCTAAATAATGAATGGCTGAAGGAATGACAAGGGTTCCCTGTCCAGTGAGAGTTAATGCAGCTGGGATTTCCAGCAAGTTACCAAGATGTATCTATTTTTAGATTCATTCATTAGTTCCAGTGGTGTAGAAATAAGTTAAAATAGCCTGCTTTGCATAGGTCACTTAATTTACATATAAGCAAAGATCTTGTACCTTATAAATCACATCTTGTTCAGTCTAATACCTTGTAACATGTTCAAAGTGGAGTGGTAGAGATTTAGTTGTTTTTGTCCAAATTTTCATATATAACAGAATTTAGATTTCTAACAGAAAGAAGTATTTTCTGTGAGGCAGTATTTGGTAACTGTGGGTTTTTTTGTTTACTTTGACTCTGGGTCAATCTTGATGCCTATAGACTAGCTTCGCTAGTCTAAAAAGGAAGTATGAACTCATATCAACTTTTTCTCTCTTCTTTTCTTTAGTCACCAATCTGGTTACTTGCCGTCGTTGTCGGGTCAGTGTGGGCTGCACGTCCCGCAACCACCACCCAAAAGCCCAAATCCGACCATGAAATCCTTGAGGGTAAGTTAAACAAGAGGCAGATCTACTGTATAAAAATATACGAATGTAATTTAGTCATGCTCCAGGATAAGGGGGTTTAATGCATCTGCAAAAAGTTTCGACTCAGGTCAGCCTGCGCAGTCCGCGCAGGCTGACCTGAGTCGAAACTTTTTGGTTTTTTGGTAACTTTTCTGTAACCATTCTACCTCATCGTTCAGCCGAATGATAGACACAATGAATTTTATGGATTCATGGTTATGTGATGACCTGCTCAGTATAATGCATCATGGAGATGCACAAAATCTCTTTTGCCAGAGCATGGCTCTGTTAGAGTAACACGTATCCCTCGTGTCTTGGCCCCTGATGTGATGTGATAAAGCGTAGGTCAAGATCAGTCTTACAGTCTTTACTTGGTCTGATCTCCGTGATGCATTTTACCAGGTAAGTCGTAAAATAAATAAGGACCTAGATAACCCTTTTTTTTTTCCTTGCAACTGACTGGATTATGAGATAGTATGGTCCTTAGACAAGCACAAAATTTAAAAATAGAAAAAAAAGTTTCTACCCATGTCAGCCTGCGCAGCCTAACATGGTTCGATAAGTTTTCAAATGCATTAAACCCCCTTTTCACATAGCCTGACTTAATTATGTTTATTACCTCACACTATACACTTCATACTTTACTACAAGGCCCTGTGGTGGAAAACTAAATTTTTCTTTCCCATAACATTTCTAGATTAATTTCATTTTTTCAAATGACTCTTCCGTGACATTTGTATTCATTACCGATATGTTTATATAGAGAATAGATGGTTGGTGTCTTGGATGGGTTAAGTTTATCGGGCAAGGCGGAGGAATTTATCTGGTTAGCCGAAGGCGAATCGGATAAATTCCGGAGCCGAGCCCGATAAACTTAAACCATCCAAGACACCAACCATCTATTCTGTTTATCCTGTCACGCACTATAAAAGAACAAAACAAAACGAAAAAACAAACATTGACATAAAGACAGTACCTTTTATTCAATATTTTATGGTACTGATACCATAAAATTCCGGAGCCGAGCCCGATAAACTTTCCAAGTCCAGGACACTAACCATCCATTTTCAACTTTCCCAATCCAAGACACTATTCTATTTATCCAGTTTCTCATTTACAATTCAAAATCCGACTAGATAGAATATTTCGCTCGAAACTGACCTTTCTCACTACATATGACGCATGTATACACACACAAATGGCGAACTGTGTAAAGCGCTCAGAATATGCAGCTGCAATAATGACGTCACGAATGACATTGACTACGTTATAAATGTGACGTTTGCCCTCAGAAGAATGTTGTGGCAAAGAATTCTGTTACATCCTAAATAATAAGAAAAATCAACATAGGCCTCGAATTTTAATCGATAATTTTACTGTAAAATATTGATTTCGTGCACCGGCACCCTGAAAAGGTAGTTCCGGCTGGTCACAAGAGCAACCAGCCTAATAAACCTTGATCACGTGACCAACTGACATAATAAACCTAGTCACGTGGTCAGGTGACCGTATATCACCAAGTTTATATAACCCTGTGTTATACGACGGGATTTATAGGAGGTGACAGGATAAAGAAAATTACATGTTTACGAAGCTCGAACGGAAATTGTGTCACAAGAGCTTTGCTTTCACTTTCATTCATTAAAATTTATTTATATATTCATTCAAATTCTTATTTATTAGATCTATTTATTTATCATCCTGTCATTGTCTTTAGGTCCTTAATTTCCAAAGGGCCTGTTATTTGAGCGTCTTCTAAACCACGAATAGTATAAACCAAACAGCTTTTTTTTTAATATTGTTAAATATTTATCATACGACAAGGGTTTAGATTTGTTAGAGCTCGGAGCATTTGCAGACGACAAACTAGTTGTGGCTAATCTCATTCATTTTGTCTTTGGACGGGTAGAAAACATTGAGGGAAATGCTGGTTACCAGCATTTTCTTACCTTTTGCCACAATGTTTTCAAGTCATCTTACTGACGGTCGTTAAAACGCGTAATTGTTTTGGAAAAGTTTAATGGTTAAAAGCTAGATCATCGATGGCCTAGCTTACACAAACCTATGTTCGACATAACATAAGAAACCTTGACCTTAGTCTTATCAGTAGCCATCACCTGGAACTAGCTTTTGTTCTATGACCGTATGATAACCCAGACATCACGTGTTAAGGACTTGTTTTTCTTGTAGAATATTTGAAGCGTTGGCTTTAAAAATGTCATCTTAAAGAGAAAATGAAATGATAATTAAACTAAGTCTCTTGTTTAACCCATTACCACACAGTCAAGCGTTTTCAAGAATAATATGAAAAAAATGTTTTTGAAAAGAAAGTGGAAAAGGAGAAAAATGTGGAAACCAGCATTTTCTCCTTTCCAGCAATATTTTCTCCCATATCGGGGACAGCTGTCCGTCATTTATACCATATTTATATTATCGTCTGCTAATGCTTTCTATACGGATGAGTGTAAAATTTTGTCGTCTGATAAAGAATTAAAACTTTGAGTTATCCTCAAACAGACCACAAAGGAGCAAAAATTAACAAACACTTTACTAACCTATAAACAAACAGATCTAGTCATTAAAATAAACTTACGCGCAAATATCATGTAAGCGTATTATTGTTTGAATGTGTAAAGTGATCGAATTTTGGGATTCTGGGCACGAGGAAAAATGGTAAAGAAAAAGGACAGGATATATATAATGTAATAGGGTCAAACATAATCTCTGCAAATGTATTCCTTATCTATGACCCAGATCAAAAAGTGACCTAAAGGGTTCACAAAAGGTCAAACCTAGGTATCGAAGCATTATTCTTTTGCGTAAATCACTATAAGGTCACTTGAATTCCACTTAGTTTGTTCGTTCGTGGTAAATAGGTCAAAACATTTTCATAAGCTTTAAGAAATCGAATCCGGCATTCAAAACAGAATTTGCGTGACCTTATTAGATTGGATTTGACCCGTTTTGTAGCCAACCGGAAATGCATGGAGCAATACGGCCGACAAAATTAAAAAAGTAGATCTCATATTGCATGCGTAGTAACTGATATTCCAAGGTTCCTAAACTTTGGGATGATAAGCGCGACTCACTGACCTTTTAGGGACAACATACATCAAGATCAGACTGCACAGAATGTGCAGTCTGATCTTGGATCTACGCTGTCCGATAAGGAGATATTTCCCCAACCGCCATAACTTTGAAATACCAATATTTCGGTTTTTACCATTGGCTTGAAAGTTTCATTTAACCCTTGCAGTGCTGGAACCAACTTAAGTTGTTTTTGCTGACGGTGTAGATCAAGATCAGACTGCACAGAACGTGCAGTCTGATCTTTGATCTACACTGTCAGCTACTTCATTACATCTTCTGGCTAAAACAACCTTGAAATGACAATATTTCGGATGCTTTTTATTATTGAAAGGGTCCATTTCATAAATTAAGTACTCTAAGGGTTAAGTTATTTAGCAGGATAAGGTTTAACAGGTGGAAATGCTACAAGTATCTACCTTTATTTCTGTCACATCTGTGTGCCATTTTTGCTGGGTAAATGAAAGAAAACAAAACCTAGATAACTTTGCCTTCAATACTTCAGTCATGCTTTGTGAAAAGGGGATTTTTTAAAAAAAAAAGCATTTTCGCAATGCAGTATACCAAGCAAATCGTTGCGTAGTATCGATCCATTTTGTTTGAAGAAAAAAATCCGGCTGAATCATGAGGTAGACAGACAAGAAATTTACACATAGCAAATTTTGACTCATATCAAGGTTGCGTGGACTGCGCAGGCTGACATTTTTTTTTTTTTTTTTTAGATGTATTAAACCCCTTTTTCTTAGAGCAGAGCATGGCTCACTTCCATTGTAATAATACAAGATATATGACATATTTTAATCTTTAGATAAATTATTGAGCTAAGTTAGCGTAAAATGTCCCTTTAAAGAATAGCATAAGATGTCCCTTGTATCAACTATTAGAAAGTAAACTTTTTACTGCTTCTGAAAGGCACCATACCGTTACACTCGAGACCGCTACTAGCGTCTATACATGACTGAATATGAAACATCGCAGGAAAATGAGATATAGCTTGCAATTTGCCATTTCTCCTTAACCCTTAACTCTTAACCAAACGACAAAAATGTAGACTTTTCCAAACTGAAAGCATTTGCAGACGACAATTTAAATGTGGCTCAAATAATGAAATGTGTCCGTAATAGGGTAGAAAACATTGTGGAAAAGGGAGAAAATGCTGCTTACCAGCATTTTCTCCTTTTCCAAGAATGTTATCAAAAGGCTTCTCCCTCAGGGTCGTTAAAACTTGGTACTGTGTGGCAAAATGTTTTCAAAGGTGGCTTGCTGCAAGACACACTAGGACAATAAGTACTCTGCAGGTAGTAACTAGGTTTAAAGTTGACACTATGTTATGCAATGAAGATATTGTGTATAGATTTGTTTATAATACAGAACTGAAGCATGAATCCGACTTCATGAAACAAAGTCTCGAGGACCTAACGAGACAGGTGATGTTACAGCAGCTCTTTGTGGAGGAGAGAATTAGATCAGACGGCAACTCCGGTCTTAAAAAGGTTCATCTTTAATATTATTTTCTACTAACATACACTCAGTACATTTAAACCGGAACAGTAGCTGTAAGTTGAAAATCAGCAAGTCTTGATCTAATTTACCATTTAATTTATTGTTACTCAGTTTAATGATGCACAAATTTTTGTTGAAATAATTCTAGATTTTTAAATGTAAAATGATTTGACCACACAATCCCGAATTTTAACGACCCTGAGAGAGAAAGCCTCTGAAAACATTTTGAGAAAAGGAGAAAATGCTGGTAACCAGCATTTTCTCCTTTTTCCACAATGTTTTCTACCTTTCCCAAAACAAATTTCAAATTTTGAGTCACATCCGATTTGTCGTCTGCAAATGCCTTCAATTTGGACCAGCCGAAAATTTTGTAGTTTGGTAAAGAGTTAAAACGTTCTTTACCGCAAATTAAAAAGTCAAATGATTAATCTCGAGTATGGCCATCCCTTGAACTTGTAACAACCTGACACATTATCACCTGATATAGAACTAACTGAGCCTGTCTGACATGCTTTAAAAAGATGTATTGATAACAGAGTAAGTCACGACAACAGTTCCAACAACAGTTCCGGAACATTGCAGAGCCCTTCCGGAAGAACGCGACAACATCCCACAGCATGAAAAAACAAATCACATCGTTTTTTTCAATAAGACGAAGCTTGCAAGTTTGATAAATGCGAGGGGTGGCAGTACTCAATATCGATCATGTGATATAGATCAACTTTTTGTATCATTTTCCTTTCGAAAACTTAGAATTATTTCGACAAAATTGTGTGAATTGAATAACGATGAAGTACATAAAAGGTAAAGTAGATTAAAACTTTTTATCTACCGGCTGATTTTTAACCAACAACTGGTGTGCGTTTAAAATGTACCGAGTGTATTATTTGATTTAATTCATTCATTTAGTTTCATTGGGGTTGAAAAGCTTACTACATATATATAATTTAACTTTATTCATTTATAAATCGTTTTATTGTAAGGACTAGCAACAAACTTCCTTTGGCTATAATTGTAAGATTTAAATCTTTACCAGACAACAAAATCAAACGGTTGTTCAAACTGAAAGCAACAGCAGACGACAAATTTACTATGGCTCAAATGATGGGATTTGTCATTGAAATGATACTATCATTTTCTCCGTTTCCCAAAATGTTTTGAAACGCCATTTTCCCCAGCGTCGTTAGAACTCGGCATTATTGGATAAAGGTTTAAGAAATTTTCTCTGATATATACAAAAAAAAGTGTATTATTTCTTTGCCACCTGATACAAGCTGGCATCAAACGACCTTGAAAACACAAGTTCTATTTAAAACATGAAAACACAAGAAAACACTATGGCCTAAGGCGAGATTGCTCAGCCACAAATGACATGATCAAGAACAAGATCGCTTTTTCTAAAAGTAGAAAAATAGAATCTCAAAGGCCTTCGACTATCAGTGAACCAGTCTAATGAAAGTTCATATTTAAATAGACCGTGATATAATAATAATTTACATAGTTGCATTTGACCTGTAATGTAAAGGTCAATTTCACTATTACTAAAGAAACATTTAAATTCCAAATCGATAGGGAGACTTTCGATTAAGCCTATGTCTTGTTTCCTTTTACTTATTCATAGGTACGAAACACTCGTGATGCGACAACACCATACTATCTGACCTCCGTTGGAAGCGGGGGTATCGCTGGACTCCACGAGCACGCCAACAATGACAGGTTACTCTTTGAACGAGACAATAAATACAGTGCTGCAGTTTAATCATGTACCAATACTTATATTAAGACTTACTCAAGCCATCTTTACCCTAAAAAAAAAAAAAACAGTTTTAACGAGAAAGAAGGCTGTTGAAAACATTGTGCGAAAACGAGAAAAAGCTGGTGACTTGAATTTTCTTCTTTTCCAACAATGTTTTCTACCGTTTCAGAGACATATCCTATCATTTCAGTAGCATTCAGCTGGTCGTATGCAAGTCATTTCAGTACTGGCTGGTCTATTTTCAGAATGGTGATGGTTAACTAAGTAGTGGGTAATAAATAATGAATGGTTCCTTTATTACTTTAGTCAAAGGAACACAGGTTATAGATATATGTTAGGATAAGTAAGTGTTTTACCCATCGGCTATAGCATGAATTTAGTGTTGATTTCTCCTGAGGTCTGATAACTGTGTACTTTTCAATTTGCTACAATGTTTTGTCCTACTACAGAACTGTGGGTATGGGTGAGCTGAACGTCGTTCTTAACGGTGTCGAGTTCCGCACACGTCATAACGATTACAGACTGCGCATGCCCTCAAGGACACAGAAGGACTACAATCTAATGGAAGACATCCCTTATCCCGCTGTCCCTCCAGCAGTCCTCGCCAAGAAAACAGTGCATGAACAGATTCTTGAGATGAGAGAATGGTTCAAAGGTGAAAGTCCCTTTATCACTACTGTATAAAAGAAGGCATGAGGTTTAAGTACAAAAGGCTTGTGTAAAGTAAAAAAGAAAGTATCGTTTAGAGTTTTTGTCTAAGTAATTACAAACTGAGTGGATTAACTGCTGAATGAATGCATGAACTAAAGAACAAATGATAGCCTCTGTATGAAGGAAATAACGATGTTTTAAAGCATTAATTTGAAAATGATCTTTACAAAAAGTAATTCATTATTTGATGGTCTTGTTCATTGCATTCACGAGCTTGTCATTGTTCCTGAACACTATAAAAATACAAGACAACAATATTCAGACTTTTCCATTTTGAAAGCTCTGGAAATTCAGCATATTTTGCGAATTTACTTTTAAAATGCTTGAAAACATCGTGGAGAAAAGGAGAAAATGCTGGTTACCAGCATTTTCTCCTTTTCCCCCCGATGTTTTCAAAAGCCTTGTTCTTCAGGGTAGTTAAAGCACGATCTTGTTCGGTAAAGGGTTAAAAAAGTCCACGTTTTGATACACAATCAATCATACTTAAATATGTTAGCAGCATTTTGACAAAAGATTGATATTTTCTATTACTTCTATGACGATTTTATTTACAATACGGTATCACAATCGACAGCTTTCAAGAACCAAGACCATTCTAAGAGAGATTACAGACCATACTTCAAGCCTGTATTATCTGTATTAGAAGGAGGCTGGACCACCAATACAAAAACTCTTGAAGAACCATTCTTCAGTGATCGTCATCATATTGATGCCTCGAGCTGGTTCGACCTACAGGAAAAGGTTTGTTCGTTTGTTTATTTGTTCTTGGCTGTTAACGTCGTTTTTGCCATTAGTAATACATTTCTATAATGGCTCCTGGGGCATCCATTCATGCATTCCTTGAGTTTCTGTACCATTGTTTCGTATGATACTCGCCCTGAGCAAGGCTGTCATCTTCACCAAGAGAAGGTAGAGACATGTGAAATCATTCAAGCGAGAGAGAGAGAGAGAGAGCAAAGAAATGGTCAGGGTTTAACCGAAAAAAGTAAAGAGATGGAAATTTCTTCGGTCCAACATTGAAATAGTGTTGTAAAGATTAACCTTTGTGGTATCACGACTTTTAAAGATTACCACATTGGTTTTTCTAGGTAAGATACACCTCTGCAGCCGGTAGCAAGGACGCCTCCGAAAACTACGCTTACTTACCAACCACGATCATGAATGTTAAAGACGGAATGCCAGAATACGCTCAGTGGAATTACAGGTACTGTGCATTAAGGCAAACGTCTCTTGTCCTCGCCGCTTGCTATCATAGTAGTTTTTTCAGCCAACCTTCGTGTGGGTTTGGATTGATTTTGACCACCGCCATCTTGGATGAAATTGATCACTCACATCTTGAATGACCTCGATAATTAAGTTTTTTGCGTGATTTCATGTCTATACAGGTATAAAATGACCTAGATAAACATACTGAAAATTGAAGACTCTCGGGAACCTCGGTGCAATTCAAGATTCTACTTGTTTCGATACCTATGGCGCCTTGAAAATACAAATGAATGGTCTGTTAAAGTTTTTAATGGTCCTCGTCACTCTTCAAGACTTTCTAAAACCTCCTTGCCAGTCGAGTTTTGACTGATTCGTTATGATCCGCATAAATACAATCAGATGATCTACAGCAGTTTTTTGACAGCCTGGCAGCATGCTAGAAACCTCACTTCCAATCGAGTCCTGAGGAATTTAGTTATCTATGACCGAGCTAGAATACAATCATACGGGTCTTCGATGGCCTTTGAAACCTTCAAATTTATCTCAGAGACTTTAAGTAACTTCTCTGACAGTTCAGTTTAGGGCTTTCTTGGTTATCCATGATCCTTGGGGGAATACATTTAGATGGTCTGTGACGAATTTTGATACTCTCGCAAACCTCGATTTTAGTTGAATTTTGACCCATTTCGTTATCGGTGGCTCTCGGGTATCCACATACTTTGTCCACATTAATTTTGTGTTATGTATTTGTTTTTGGTTGATTATTAAAAATGTTTTCATGTATTTTCTTCTTCTTCTTCTTCTATGGTGGGAAAACCATAACTGAGAGAAACGGAGAGTAGATCAAGATCAGACTGCACGAAAGTGGAGCCTGATCTTGGTCTAAACGTTCTGCAAATACACCCGTAATCGCACATGACAGGAGAAGGGTAGACCAAAAAAGTGCTATATATACCGGTATTTAAAGACCTTTTCAGTCTGCTTGAAATACTTTCTATTCCATAGCTTGAGATCGTCTTTTCAGCGATGATCTAACATGATATTCTACATGATATATATACAATAAAAGTCCTTGATCTGTGCATCTGATCTGTGTCTGCTTTTTCCACAAAATTTAGAGTTGAAATGTATTAAGGCTATCTTACTCTCTTTCTTAGAATTTTGGCTCACCCTCTGAAAGGCGACCTTCCCTTACAATACCTCAGCCAGGTGGATGACCTCGTTTTCAGGTAATGAAGTCACCTTTTATTTTCAATGCCCAGATCTCATTACAGTTATCATAAAAGAAAGCCAGTGGCTTGGCAAGAATACTTTGCGAAGTATTGTTAAAAGAAACCCTAGGAAAGCATAGACAGGTGCACTCACCGCCACGATATATCTGAAATAATGTTCAAAACACCAACCGAAACAAACAGGCATTAAAACCAAGGACAGCATTATACTCGTACTAATTAAATAGTTGTTGTGTTAAACACACACTCAAAAGTGTTGTTGTTCCGAAATGTATACGAAATATATCAGCAAGTTATTTAATGCCATCACCACTTACGACATAAAATTGTGTCTAACAACAATATCATTCTGGTTACCATCATTTTCTCTTTCCCCCCCCCCCCCCCCCCCACCATATGTAAACCTTTTTATAAGAGTCGTTCAACATTTAAAGCCTCTATAGTTATTCAATCATAACCACTTTCGACATAAAATTGTGTCTTGCAACGGATCAGTCTGATTGTCAGAATGTTCTCTTTTTTCCAGCACGTGTTCAATAAGCCTTTCTTCATCAGGGTTGTTTAACCTGCTAAATAAATAAAACGAAAATGCCCACTCAATAGTAATAAACCAAAGTATTGCGATTTCAAAGTTGATTTCATCGGGGAAAACACCATATCGGACTGTGTAGATCCAAGATCGGACTGCACGTTTTGTGCAGCCTGATCTTGATCTACACTGTCCGCAAAAGGGCCCCGAGTCGCACTGTGCAACCTAATGGTCAAACATGGGATTGGTAGGTCAAGGGATCTGAATACAAACTGTACATTTCTTTTATAAAGGATGAGATCGAAGAAGAATATGACTGAAATCGGAAACACAAGATTGGCCAGATACAAGATTATGCCAAGGAACAACTTAAAACACGAGACGTAAGTAAACCATATTGTTAAACACGACTGTTTTCGAAGAAAACGTCGAGGTAGTGTCAGAGCCCTGTCGTCGCTCTGAGTCGTCGGCGGTGGCAAATATCGGACGATCGTCATAGCCCCATCGTCGTTCTATGTCGCCGTTGTCCAATAACGTCAAGGTTTTGTCACGGCCCATCGTCGAACTGAGTCGCCGTCGTCGACAAAAGACGAGGTTTTGTCATAGCCCTGTTTTCGTACTGAGTCGTCGTCAGCGGCAAACGTCGACATATTTTCATAGCCCCGTCGTCGCACTGAGTCGTTGTCGGTATTTTCATAGCGCCGTATTGTCGTCATGGAAAAGCTTTGACATGTTCTGATATCTCTCTCACTATTGAAGATATTTACTTCAAGCTTGGGCTCGTGGTTAATCACCAAAAGGAAAACTATTACCGATAGAACAGCTTACCTCCAGAAAGATTTTGACTAAGGTATGTCAATGTTCCGATTCAATTGTAAATAGGTCTGCTTTTTTTTAACAAATAGATACAGCAGTGCTTCAAGAATTAACCCTTTACCAAACGACAAAATTTAAGACTTTTCCACATCAGAAGCATTTGCAGACGAAAAAGGAAATGCGAGCGAGAAAGTAAAATCTGTCTTTGGTAGGGTAGAAAAAAATTGTTGGAAAAGGAGAAAATGGTGGTTACCAGCATTTTCTCCTTTTACCACAATTTTTCAAATGTTTTTTTTTTTTTCCTTGAGGTCGTTAAAACGGGTTTTGGGTAAAAGATTAACTGGGTGACACAGAGCTTATACAAAGATCAGAGGCCTTTCTGATAACCATCTTAAAGTGCATTTTAATTTGAAATATTAGGACTAACCAGTCTAACTGACCGAGACATTATATATTAGTCAAATTGCCAGTCTTCAAAATTATTATGAGATCTTAGTTAGTCCTTTACTATACAATAAAACTTTAGACTTGTCCAAGTTCAAAGCCGTTGCAGACGAAAAACTAGATATGACTCAAATGATGGAATTTCTCTTTGAAAGGGCAGAAAACATTGTGGGAAAAGAAGAAAATGCTGGTAACCAGCATTTTCTTCTTTTCCCACAATGTTTTCAAAAGTCTTCTTTTCCTCGTTGGGGTCGCTGAAGCTCGGGATTATTTGATAAACGGTTAAGAACGGTCGGTGAATTCGGATTTTTTCCTTGCGGAGAACAAAAGAAGTTGTGTCTCTTCTCAGGATACTAGTTGAATTTCAAGACTATACTACACAATTTTACGATCACGATGGAGAGGTCGTCTGAAAACAGGAAACGGAGAGAGTGCTGTAAATTAGAATTGTCCTGTTTCCCCCAACAACGTTTTCTGTCATTTAAAAGACAATCATTTGACCCGTATTTGACCCGTATTCTGTTTCTTGCCGACAAATTCTTCTAATATGCACGAATAAAACATAAGTAAATTCCGTCTTCTGAAGAGTTACGGTATCTTCTCTTTCTTCAAGCAATTACATCTGGGGCAAACTTGACGATTTGATGTACGAAATCCCCGGGAAGGATAACTACCGCGGCCATATTGTCCGCGACGATGAGCAGGTGGCCCTCACATCTACCTATACGCACAAAGTATCTCTTGATGTATCCAAGTATCACAGGTAAGTGGTTCGAACCGCAATCCTACACATTTGTCACTTTCTCTAATTGAGTCATGCTCACTGAAAAGGGGGTTAAATGCAACTAAAAGACAGTATCTATCCAGGTCGAAAATTTTTGCTATTATCTACGGAAAAGTTTACCTCATGATTTAGTAGGTTTTTTGCTAAAACAGATCTATATGGCGTGCAACACACGAAAAGGGACCTTCGGACATATGTGTAAAAGTGTGTCGTCTCAGATCAGCCTGTGCAGTCTGTGACTAATCCGAGACGACACTTCCGGTTTTTTGTGCGATTTTCTGTTTCACGAAAGTCTACTGTGTGAAAAAATCTTATGTAGTCGTAAAGTGCCGTCACGGAATAGCCTGCGCGGACTGTGCAGGCTAATCCGGGACGACACTTTACACAAATGTCGGAAGGTCTCATTTCGCATGTTGCAGGCCATATATGCAACGTCTTGGTTGATATCGTACATTACGAGGATGAATTAGACTTTTCACTTTTCCCATATAACTGAAATAATAGTGAAAACGGCGTTAACCCTTTCAGCGCCATAGGCGAAAACATGGTCTTTTGTGGACGGCATAGATCAAGATCAGACTGCA
This sequence comes from Tridacna gigas, assembly GCA_945859785.2. NCBI lineage: Eukaryota > Metazoa > Mollusca > Bivalvia > Cardiida > Cardiidae > Tridacna > Tridacna gigas. Next base: position 38,946,698 of record OX244030.2, on the reverse strand, counting down.
CAGAACGTGCAGTCTCATCTTCGATCTATGCCGTCCGCTTGTTTTATCAAACCTATGTGGTAAAAATCTTTCTCCATTTCAATGGATGGTATTTTAAGCTGCTAGAAGAGGTCAAGTTTGTATATTTGGCGCTGAAAGAGTTAAACACTGGACAAACAAACCATTTTCTTAGAACACCGCTAATCGATACGAGCCATGTTGTGTGAAAACGAGGCTTAATGCATAATCGTGATGCATGATACCTGGCATGCATGACATCATATTGATTATAGATCCATAAAATCCATTTTGTCTAACAATCGACTTGATCTGGAGGTAAAATGGTCCTTTGACACGCAGAAAATTTATAAATAGCAAAAAGTTTGGACCCATGTCGGCCTGCGCAGGCTGACCTGGGTCGATACTTTTAGCAAATGCAGTAAGCCCCATTTTCACAGAGCACGGCTCATATCTCATTAGCTCTTAGAACCACAGATTTAAACAATTATTATTTATAAATAGAAATGAAAACGAAAACAAGATTCTTCATGTAAGAAAGGCAATTAAACCCATTATTTAGTTGAACTTTGACATTTTGATGCAATTGAATTCATTCAGGACAAAAATAAAGAAGAAGAAGAAAAAGAAGAAGAAATGATTCAATAGTAATTCAAGGCGATCGTTCGCGACTATCGCATGATCGCATGAATCTGTTCAACAATAAAATATAGATTTGGAGATTTTGGAGGAAGGCCGAGTAAAAGTGAAATGGTGGACGGATAATTGAACAGGTGGATGGATGGATGGATGGATGTGAGTCATGCTCATAAAAGGGTTTAACGCATCTGCAAAGAGCGTCGATTAATGTTAGCCTTTACAATCCGCGAAGGCTGACATTGATTGAAACATTTTTGCTATTTGTCAATTTTATGCATTTCGAAGGACCATTCTACCTCATGATTCAGCCAGTTGTTAGACAAAAAGGGTTTTATGGATCTATAATTATGTGATGACATGCTTATACCTCCAATGGTGAGATACAATAAATCTCCTTTTGCCAGAGCGAGGCTCAAATGTATTTCAAATCCGTTAACATTCCTTCTTCTACAGATGGTATAAATCGAACCAGAAAGATGCCATGGGTCAGACAAGAATTCACAGAGGTTTCTCCGATGATGGTATGTTTGTGGCTGAGGTGAGTTTCCCCAATCACCTTTCCCACAACATTCCTGTCATTTAAATGATAAAATTCATTATTTGAGTCAAATTCTATTTCTCAAAGACAAATGTTTCTAATATGCACGAGTAAGACATAAGCAAATTCCGTCTTCTGAAGAGTTACGGCTGAAGAATTATTACCTCCTTCTTTCTTTCTTTCTTTCGTTCGTTCGTTCGTTCTTTCTTTCTTTCTTTCTTTCTGTCTTTCTGTCTGTCTTTCTCTTTCGTTCTTTCTTTCTTTCTTTCTTTCTGTGTGTGTCTGTCTGTCTGTCTGTCTGTCTTTTTTCTTTCCCCCTCTCTCTATCTATCTGTCTGTCTGTCTGTTAAATCAATTTCTTCCTTCCTAGTTTTGTATTACGTTTAAATTGACTTGTAACAACTGGGGGATTTGTATAAGTGACATATAGGATGGCACGAGTTGGGTTTGACATTAAATTTTATAAAACGAGTCTACAAAAAATTGTTATTTAGCGAGCCTGATGAGCTTAAAAACATTTTTTTTGTGGACGATATTAATAAAATTTTACCCCAAAAGCCAACGAATATCAGATTCTTTTTATCGTATAATAACTGTATCTGTAGAATTATACTTCAAGACTTGTTAAAATATAGGCCTCCAAACATGCATGTGTATTGGAATTTAAGCCTATTTGTTTCTTTGACAGGCCTGTACATCACAGACAAAAAATAGGTATAAAGAAACTTGATTTAACGGTTTTGTTTTACATCTGAAGATGCCAAAATTTGCAGCTTTGTCACGATCATCAGTTTTGACAATTAACTTCACACAGGAATCTTGGTCGGCAATGTTTTAGAAATAAGGCGTATAATTACAGCGCTTGGACCAAATACGGCACTATTTTCTTGTCTCACACGTGTGAAAACAGGGGGAGTTTTGTGATAAATTTAGGATCTGACATGGGTTTGGATTTGAGATTGGTTTTTTTTGACGAGTTTGGGAAAATGTTATTAACCGAGCCACTGATGAGCTTGATAAAATATCCGTGGAAGGGACGAGGAGGATGAAGAAGAAGCTATTTACCTAAGAAGCCGAAGAATGTCAGATTCTTTTTATCACATATTGGTATCTCCCCAACACAGGAGAAGCCATTTTCATATGCCGTTATATTCGTGGGGAGTGAGAATAAACCAGCATTCTAAAGCTAGACAGACCTTAAATCGCCCTCGCTGACACGGTCAAGTTACGCCCATCAACAGCAAAACCTGCTGGAAGTGCCTTTTTTTTAATCAAACGCGGTTTTGTCTTGAAATAATTTGTTGCGTCTGTGGGAAAGGTTTTTGGTGTATGTTAAATAAGGTGTTTTGAACGTGTACTTTTAAAATCTGCCTGTTTAAAACTGCGATTCTTGCAGACGACGATAATTCCAACAAATCGTATTGTATCATCAGCCTCGATTTCGATACAGTATCACGTGACTTATAAGAAAAAAAACATAATGGCCGCACGACAAAAATACTATTGAAAATGATGTTAAACGCAAAACCAGTAAATAAACAAAGACCAAAAAAAGTTATGACAAAAGTAACTGTTTTATTTTCCCACAGACCACGAACCCCAACATAGCGCCGACCTATCACAAAAAATGTGTAAAACATCGACAACATGGAAACACCGTACAAAACTGCACATACACCGGGCGACGATTTACGTATGCCATCCCCTTAGAGATTGTTTACTTGACTCCCTTACTCACCTGGAACCCTTATAACCTGCATCATATCGGTATGTTGTGATAGTAATTTCATTTTTTTCCGCGCTTATAATGCGCCAAAAATGTGGCATTATTGATCCGAGACAAATTGTATTTCAGCACACTCTACGTCCGTTTCCGTAAAAAGTTGACTTTATGTGATAGGACCATAGTCAGATACGATAATCGAGTCATACTCAGTGAAAATGTGGTTTAACCCTTTCCCAAACAAGCCCTGGTTTTCACGTGTCTGCAGTACAAGTCTTTTGAAAACACCGTGGGAAAAGGAGAAATTGCTCGTAACGAGCAATTTCTCCTTTTCCCACAGTGTTTTCTACCCTTTTTGAGATCTTTCTGCCATTTTCATCAAATTTAAAATTGTCGTATGCAAACTCTTTCAATTTGGACCAGTCCAAAATTTGTCGTTTGGGAAAGGGTTAATACATTTGCAAAAACTATCGATCAATGCCACCCTGCACTGTACGCGCGGTATGAAAATTTTGTCGATAGTTTTCGCTTTTCGAAAATTTTCTACATGTCCAAGGGCCGTTTTACATTATGATTGAGTCGGCTATTAGACAATATGGTTTTTGCGGATCAATAACTATGTGACTGTGATGACTTGCTATACATGTATAATGCATTAACCGGGTCCATTAACAACCCTTTTACCAAAGTACACCTCATTTATTGGTTGACAAGATTTACATGAGGCATCTGATTATTCTGTGAACGCATCTCGGTAAGGCTCGTCCTTCGAGTCAACTGGTTTACTATTACTTTTGTTACAATATGCTGTCAGACCCTGGTAGAACCACAAAAACTGTATTTTTACGGAAGCGGACGAAAGGTGTGTTTGTGACAGACAATGCCACACTATAATCATAGTGCGAATGGTGTGCATAGGAAAACTGAGTGCTAACAGACATCGTGAGGGATCGTTTATAATAAAACATTAATTTTTGTGAAAAGGTGTACAGGTTTAAAGGGGCTAATTTAGTTTCTATACCGTAAATCAAAATTTCTTACAAAACAACGATATCTTAGCAAACCTAGATATATTATAAATCTTTGCAACCGTATAGGTGTACGGTTACATTCAGTAGTAAGGTAGAATTTTGGGCGTTTAATGACAGGATAGTCGTTTTGCAATGGGTAACTCCGCTTATTCTGATCACATCTGATATGACGTCATGGAACTGATTTGAATACGAGTCTTGGGTCTTCGTAATCGATGCATGTCATTGATCATGAGACGTTCCCAAAGGTCTCTGCAAAATTCTGGCGCCAAATCTAAAACACCTGAAGTGGCTAGTAGCCAATTCAGGAAATACCGCCGAAAGTTTTTTTTTTTCTTCTGTTTTTCTTCTTTACTGATCATTTTCTAGCTATCGCCATTACTGAATTCAGTGATACATTATTTTTACAGCTTGGTAAGATTGCAAAAACAAAGAGAGAGAGAGAGAAAAAAAATGCTTTAATGCATTAAAACATGTTAAAATAAGTGGCAAAAAGATAAATTACGAGCAATTTATCTTTTTGTTACATATTCTAACAAGTGGTCTGTAGGACAATAAAGGAGTCTGCAAGTGAAAATGTAGTCATAACAGTCCTGAACGAACGTAACAGAGAGCTCCAGATAGAGGGAGTGATTTTGATTTCAAAACTGAAAATATTAATCATTCTCCACTAAACCCTATGTTATGGGTACTCATTAGAATCGTCTCATCGAGACGATTCTAATGAGTACCCACAACATAGGGTTTGGAAGAGAAATAATGGATATAGAATACCATCACTCCCTCTTATCTGGAGCTCTAGTAACTGATTATTGTCCTTGAACAAAATGATCCTTGTCCGCTGAAATGTAGGCTATTAGTATGTTCCTGCCACCTAGAAGACTAAACACGTTTGAGCCATGCTCTGTTAAAAGGGTCTTAAACTCTTAATGCATCTTCAAAAAGTATCGATTCATGTCAGCCTGAGCAGTCTGCGGATCGAAACTTTTTGTTTTTCATCGATTTTCTCCATGTCAAAGGACCTTTCTATCTCACGATTCAGCCGGTTGTCAGACAAAATTGATTTTATGGATAAATAAGTATGTAATGACTTGCTTGGTGTCATGCATAACAGAGATGCATTAAGCCCTTTTGCCAGAGCATGGCTCATTGAAGACTCTGCTCATCGATTTTCATTGGGTACAGTTAGTCTTAACTCTTTACCGGACAATAAAAACTTTAGGCATGTCAAAAAGTGTTCACAGACATGTTAAATGTGGCTAAAATGATAAAATTTGTACTGGGAAGGACAATTGTAGAAAATTTTGTGGGAAAAGGGAAAATGTTGTTAACCAGCATTTCTCCTTTTCCCACAATGTTATCTAAGGTTGGCTTTCTTGGTTTAAGCACTGGATTAATTTTTAAAGCGTTACGTAATTAAACTTTGACAGCTCAGTCACGTATTTTAACAACCCGTATGAAACGAGCCTTTGAAAATATTGCAGGGAAAGGAGAAAAAATTAGTGACCAAACCAGCATTTTTTCCTTTTCCCACAATATTTTTTACCCTCTGAAAGACTAATTCCTTCGTTGGAACCATCATTGGAACCATCTCCAATATGTCGTCTGCTATTGCTTTCACCTTGGACAAGCCTTAAATTTTGTCGTCTGGTAAAAAGTTGAATGCATGTCAAGAAAGACTACTTGTACGTACAGGCTGATCTCAATCTATCCCCTTTGCAAAGGGCATCAGGGGCGGCAATTTGCAGAATTTGTATTGGAAAAGGAATAATTTTGAGCCGTATATATTATAGTTATCCTTCGATGGCGACAAAAGTGAAATGGAATGATACCGCTAATAGACATGATCAAACACATTCCATGGTCAAAGCTCTCCGGTCATGATATCTTACAAAGTTCCGGACGGTGTAGATCAAAGATCAGAGTATACATTCTGTGCAGTCTGGTCTTTGATCTATACTGTCCAAAAAAAAAAGCCAATAAAACCGCCTCAGACAGGAAAAGGGCTAAAGTAATTGAAAAGCTTTGTAACTCCCATTCTTGCTTTACTGATAGCATCCAGAAACCAGGACGATTACAAATCAGTTTTGACGGGTCCCCATGGAGCAAGGACCGGTGGCTTCACGAAGGACACGGCCTACAACGGAACATACTCCCGAATGTACTACAGAACTCCCAAAGAATTCTACAAATCCACTCAAGGCGTCGGTGCCGATAAGGCAGACACTGCAAAAGGTAAATAATCTTGAACTCTTTTAGCGCCAAACTTGGATAGTTGACCTATTGAAATACAATCAACTGAAACGCGGAAAGGTTCATTTCATAAATGCTTGAGTGAACAATTAGCCGCTATAGATCCATGATCAGACTGCACGTTCTGTACGTTAAAAATATCAAGCCAGTTATCCTTACATACAATTTTCAGCTTAAACAATTTTAAAGTATGTGTGTTTTGTGTGACAAAAGTTTGAAGACACACAATGGAGGCTTTCAATGGCGACCAATTTATCTTATTTAAAAAAAAAAAATGCACGTGGCTGAGCACATCAACCGCTGAGCGCAGCATTTGCAGATAGTCTAGAATAGGATCAGACAGCACAGAAAGATACTTCTAGGGATATTCTGGCCGAAAAGGTTCTGAGTCCCAATGCTAGGTTCCTTCAACAAATTAATATGTTCATTTCATCTATCTAGTAGCCTAGAGGTTAAAACTCCTTTTTTGACATGTCGGACCTTGGTCTGAATTCAGAAATGAATATAACTATGCTACGCTCTATTACTAGTTATTGGTTTGATTGGTTCTTGAACTATGCTTTTGTTGCATCTGTGGTTGTAGAATAAAAGAAATATTTTGCTGTAGTAACTTTCCTAGGAATTTTATTTGCTTCTCGATTCTCAAGAAAATTTTGATATCTCTCTCGACCTTGAGTCTCCCGAGATACCAAATATCCTTCGCAACTCGAGGCAAATACAAGCCCCATGAAAATTACTACAACATTATTGTTCGTATTCATAAAATTAATTTTGTTATGTCTACTAAAGGTGTTGTCGGAGTTCTTGATACCCATGGTAACGTCCGCAATGTTTCCGCTTCCGGTGTTCGAATCATCATCCCCGAGATCGAGGGTGTCGGCAGAATTAGAACTAGGTACCCGATTGTGCCATTGCACTCCGAGGGAGAACAAACTAGAGAAGAACTGGACGCTCTTAAGGTCGGCAATATTTTATGTTATGAATGATTGGTTGTCTGTCCGGGCACCTTACTCAGTTACAGGTTGAGTCGCAGACTGATTGGTCGACCTACAGAATGACAGACCTACTAAATGAGTAAAGAATTGATTTGATAAATGCCGGAATCTTAAGTTTATTTGCAACAGAACGTCTATATAGTGTTCATGCATCCAAGGACTAAATTTCCAATCAGATGGCTAGTCGTCGTACGTGGAACTTGTATAGAAATTAAATTAGTTGTGAAATTGATTCGACCCCTTGGATCCAGAATGCATGTATTCTGCTCAGCCTGGTAGTTTTTCATTCTCCATAAAAAAGGTCTAAGCATACTTTGTTGTCCGTGCCATGCCTTTTACATACATACGTTTGCCTTTCAAAGGATAGAAACTAATGTGGAAAAAATAATAAAAAATGCTGGTTACCAGCATTCTTCATCACCCATGCCCTGGCAAAAGGGGGCTAAATGCATCTCCGTGATTTATTATAGTAAGTAAGAATCGCATAATTATGGATCCACAAAATCCATTTTGTCTAACAACCAACTGAATTATGCCCTTTGACATACAGAAAATTGACCAATGCCGAAAAGTTTCGGCCCAGGTCAGCCTGCGCAGTCCGCACAGGCTGGCCTGGGTAGATACTTTTCGCAGATGCATTGAGCCCCCTCTTTACAGAGCAAAGCTCATATATGAGCCGTGCTCTGGGAAAGAGGGTTTAATGCATCTCCGTGATGCATTTTACCAAGCAAGTCATCATGTAATTAGATATCCATAAAATCTATTTTGTTAAACAACCGACTGAATCATGAGGAAGAATGATCCTTGGACCAGCAGAAAATTTACCGATAGCAACAAGTGTCGACCCATGTCAGCCTGCGCGGAATGCGCAGGCTGACATTGGTCGATGCTTTTTGCAGATGCATTAAACCCCCTTTTTCACAGAGCAAGACTCATTTAATTATTGATTTCATTAACAAGGTTCATTTTTTTAGCAAGACTTTTATCTACCAACAGGCAATGGTCATGAAAATGCCAACATATTCTAGACTTTTTGAGGAAACACCAAGTGGCGTCGCCAAGGCCACAGAAATATTTATGGAGATGGAACACACACTAAAGGTAGACAGTTTTTTTCCCTCCAATCTTTTGACTCGTTCTTGCGATGCCACGAATAGAACAGAACAGAACGGAGTACATTACAAGTCTGGACAGGAAGATAATCGTTTGGGAAATTGTACTTCTAATATCGCTTTCAGTAACTCTTTCAGCCCCAAAATCTTTAGTGGTTTCTGTGGTTTTGAAGTATAGCGTCGGCATCGTATCCATAAGGCCCAGAGTTCGATACCCGAGTACTGGTGTAGTTTCCAGGAAGCAGAATCGAGAGAGATTAGTATATGTTGCGAGAAGTTGTTTCTCAATCGATGTAAAATAAATGAGCCATGCTCTGGCAAAAGGGGTCTTAATACATCTTCGTGATCAACTGTACCATGCAAGTCATCACATAATTATGGATCCATAAAAACCATTTTGTCTAACAACCCACTGTATCATAAGGTAGAATGGTCCATTGACATACAGAAAATTGAACTATAGCGAAAAGTTTCGGCTCAGGTCGGCCTGCGCGCATTGCGCAGGCTGACCTGGGTCTATACTTTTCGCAGATGCATTAAGCCCCCTTTTCACAAATAGCTCAAATATGTTCAAACAAAGCCAAAGATCTAAACTCGACCTCTTTCGACGGCTGAACGTACGGTCCACTGAAACTCGGATTGACTTTTATTTTGTAGACTCTCCTGAAAAAGGGGACGGCATTGATCAAGATCAGACTGCACGCTCTGTACAGTCTGATCTTAATCTATGTCTTTTGCAAATGTCACTGCATTTGCCTATGGCTCTGAAAGACCTAAGAAGTAGGATAGCCCTCTTTTTCGTTTTAACAAAACTTCGGAAGACGATGGTGGTAGTCATAATCCTAATACTGTTGACGACTACAACAAAGCTGACGATGATGACAATGATGATGATAAAAATGATGACGACGACGATAATGAGGATAATGACGAAGACAAGGAAGACGACGACGACAATGACGACGACAATGATGATGATGATGATGATGATGATGAAAGTGGTGGTGGTGAAGGTAGTGGTGGTGTCGATGATGATGTACTGTTCAAAATTTCCTCTTACAATGGTAGGTACCACCCACGACGGCTGACCCTCCTGGATTGCACGAACATGACATTCTTATTCATCAGTACGACATCGAGAAACTGCGGAAAGGACATAGGGTCAATGGACTTTTGACTACTATGGAAAATGGCCACATGCACAGCGTTGATGTGGTATACAGAAATGGGGAGTACATCATGGTAGCTTGCGACGGTATGCCGCACTGTTGGGACGGACACGGTACACATCTCACTTACGAGCCTTAAGCTATGTATGTTATAACACAGTAAAATATGAGTATTGGTATAGAGTGTTGTTTAATTTATTTAAACACATTTAGACATATAATACTACTCAAGGTGGTGTGTTTTTGCAGCGATGTCCTCAGGCAAGACATTTTAGAACCCTAGCCTAGTATTGGTAAAACCCAGGACGTATATGCATATGAATGAGATGTTTCTGACATGAGTGAAGTAATGTTGAAAGTGGTGTTAATACCATTCAATCAATCAATCAGCACACCATTTACCTAAAGGTAAAAACAAAGAGAAAATTACTGCTTCTCGTGTAGCCTTTAAAAGCATTTTTGGTAAAAGACGGATTCCCTGTTAGAAACCAATGTTCATTTTTCCCACAATGATCCTCACGTTGTTTAAAGGAAGACTTTCTCTTCCTTTGGACGAGTTTACATACGTCTAAAACTATCCTGTATGGCTAAAGGACCAGAATGTCTGGTGACCACATTCTAAGATTTCGTTTCCCCAACCATTCTAATTTTTTTTACAATCCTATGTTTTGTCTCAGCCAATCAGACGGTTAGTCTGGGAATTTAGAATAAGCATTTCAGTCAGAAATTGGCGGCGCTCTCGCAAAAGGGAGCTAAATGCATCTCCGTAATGCACCAAACCATACCAAGCAAGTCACTATATAATTATGGATCTATAAAATCTTTGCTGTTTATCAACCGACTGATTCATGAGGTTGTCCTTGCACGTGCAGAAAATTGACGAATGGCAAAAAGTCTTGATTCAGGTCAGCCTGTGCAGACAGCGCAGGCTGATTATGGGTGGATAGTTATGGCAGATACATTAAACCCTCTCTTCACAGAGCATGACTCAAATATTAGTGCACACGTCGCCTAAGATAGCCATTTATCGGCACAGTTCAACAAGTTCTTTACTGCCCTTATCATGTTCTTTGTCACTAGTACCCTCTTGTACTTGTCTCCTTTGCTGAATCTCAACCATTAAATATAAAATTGTTCCTGCCAAAAGCAAAGCCAACGCAATGTATATCTTCAAATCTGTACAAAGAAAGCTGCTGTATCCAAAAGCTATTGTAAAGCCTGTCGATTCATAAAGCCTGTAACTTGCAAAACCCGTCTCTGGATTTTTGGTGAACAGAAATCCGTACAGGGCTGTAAAAATTCATATAAAAGATAAGAACGATGTTGTGGCAAAAGGGGGCTTAATGCATCTCCTTGATCCCAATGATACCAAGCAAGTCATCACATCATTATGGATCCATGAAATCCATTTTGTTCAAAAACCGACAGAATCATGAGGTAGAATCGTCCTTTGACATGCAGGAAATTGACCAATAGCAAAAAGTTTTGGCCACGGTCAGCCTACGCGGACTGCGCAGGCTGACCTGGTCGATACTTTTTGCAAATGCATTAAGCCCCCTTTTCACAGAACATGACTCATAAAAGTGTCAGATTAGTTTTCGTTTTACTTAGACAGAACGTAATCTTCATTATAACAGTAAGATCTATGCTATCTTTTGCCTGTGGTGATTGGATTACAAAAGGCTCGACATGGTGCCAGCGCATCAATGCCACAAAAGCCTTGTGCCAATGAAAGCATGGTCCGAACCTTTGGTAAAGTGTTAAAATACACTGAAGGTTTCGTCTACCAGAAAACTGGATCAAGATATACCCACGTGATTTGTACCAATTCAAGGATCAATAATGGTCATAAAAATGTAAAAGCAAACAGGGACAAAATGTAAAGATTATGAATTTATGGGTTTCTTCACAGGTAGAAGCAGGTGGTGGCAGGGGTCAACAAAAATAACTTTGACGAGATGGCGCATTCACGGTCATTACGTGTTACGATCCTAGTGGAATATTACAACAGTCTGTATTTCCACGTGATCGGATCGGGTAGAGTTGCGTGGGTAAAGAGGTGCGTAAGCGGTGAGAATGAAGATCGAATCCGGTGCAAACTTCTTTACACACGCAACCACGGAACGAGACCTGATCCGACCACAAAGAAATGTAGACTGTTGTAATGTTCCTTTTATCATATACCTTCCTTTAAAACAGTAAAAACATCACAAAATAAATAAGATAACATATATATATATAAAAAAAACCCCAGAAAGCCGCAAACTTTCGGGACTTGACGGAAAAAGCCAATCGTGAATATATAGAAGTAGTCGGTGAACACGATAATGTTCTACACAGATTTCATGCGTGATACGGACAGACCTACGGTAAACATATCCTGGTCTGTTGTATATGTGTTGTACGTAGCTTTCATACTATAGTCAGATCATCTGTAGGTGTATAATAAAAACTTATATGCAATGCTGAAAATGACTATTCTGTTGAAGAATAATAAAACGTTTTTCAGTTTTTTTTTCCTGAATATGCACTGTAACTCTTTGCCTTATGTCATTGTGATGGGGACCAAATGCATTTTTGCCCCCACCCCCACCCAACTTCCTTGAACTACATATCACTTTCTTCCTCACCAAATAGCTGGTTATTTTTCGTACGGAAGTTCATTTTAAACAAGTTGTCCCCTTCGCCATAGCAAACCTTTTGCGACATAAAGCTTACCATTTATCAGCGTTTGAATCACGGCATCACCGATTCCCCACAGGCAGGCGAAAACATAAAACACATACGTTCCTTGTCCCTGTGGTTTCCATATAGAAAGGGCCACAAGAGATCCACCATGTAGGAAAAAAGCTGAAAAATTTCGAAATATCCTTGTAAAGTATGAATAACCAATGTGTAGTACCGGTGTGTAAAATATGTGAACCATGTGAAAATATCTTGTAAAAAGGAGAAATCTTTCGTTGCGAGCATTTTCTCCTTTTTACAAAATATTTCGAAACTGATTTAGGCCTACTGCAGGAAGCAAGAACTTATCTGTAGGCGATATTGAGTTAACCCCAATACCCTTAACCTGCTACAATGTTAATAATTTTTAATCCTTTGACTGCTCTGCGCGACTCAAGGACTTTTTTACGGACAGTGTAGATCAAGATCAGACTGTACAGAACTTGCAGTCTGATCTTGGATCTACACTGTAGAAGTTGATCGACATCTAAATGCGAAGATTTGGCAACCTACTCTGGGTTCTACACTATCTGATATCCAATGAGAAATACAGGCCTAGAACGACCTCTAACTCCTCCCCAGAAGAAACAAGTTCATACTTGTCCAAACTGAAAGCATTTACAAATCACAACATATACGCTGTTTAAAGAAAAATGGATTTGTAAATGAAAGGTAAAAATACATTGGGAATAAATGGAGAAAATGCTAGTTACTCAGAATTTTTTTTTCTCCTCTTCCGCACAATTTTTTCAGATGCCTTCTTCCCCACAGTCGTTATAAAATAGAATCGTTGGTTAAATGGTTATATGGATCTGTGAATCAGGATACAAAGATTGCTAATAGTTACTTACCAGCGATAAACCAGGGCAGAAAGCCAGTTCTGGACACCAATCGTCCAACAACAAGCGAAGACACGGCATCGACCACACCATATGCTATCATGATATACCCCACATTCCATACACCAATAGAACAGCTGATAAAGGACTGAAATAAATGCACCATCATCTGTTCAAAGAGGGTTTAATACATCTACATAAAATATCGACCCATGCCCTTTGAAAAAGGGGTTGAAAGCACCTGCAAGAAAGTATCGATTCATGTCAGCCTGCGCAGTCCGCGCAGGATGAGCTGGGTTGATACTTTTTTGCTATTGGTAATTTTTCTGCATGTCAAAGGACCATTCTACCTCAGGATTCCGCCTGCTTGGGTTTTATGGATTCATAATTATATGATGACTTACTTGGAACAATGCATCAAGGAGATGCACTTAACCCCCTTTTGCCAGGGCATGACTCAACGTATCTAACGAGTTTCGGTCACGTACCCTTTGTCACATTATCTACCGCGCAGGACCATTTGTATCTTGTGTCCGGCCTGAAAGCAGTTTGAAGCGAAGGGAGAAATTGTTCCTTATGTCAAAATTTTCAATTTTTTCCCACGCTTCAACTATTCCTTATAGAACGTGGAACATTGAAGATATGTGAAGCAGATTAAAGAAATAGGTGCTAGATAACTGATATTTTGCCTCAATTCTTCTATGAGGTCAACTTGATTGGCGGTCTCTATTAGAGGTGGAGACCCAATTAAGGGATTGCTCGCTTCCCGTACATGTTTTCGGCAAGTATATAGATGTACTGTTTCATATAACAAGATCCTAATCATTCAGGATAAAACTACGACAACAGCGAGATTTAGCTTAGCAGTAACTTGCAAAACTTGGCTACCTGCCAACGCACAACTGTTTTCAAAATTACGACGGAAATGTGTAATCTAACAATGTGGCTAGCCTTGGAGATTACATTTAGCCCATAAAGTGCTGGAACCGACTTAAGTTGTTTTGGCGGACGGTGTAGATCAAGATCAGACTGCAGTCCGATCTTGGATCTACATTGTCCTCCACCTTATGTTTTCTATCCTATCAAAGGAAAATTGCAACATTTGAGCAACATTGGAATTGTCGTCTGCAAATGCTTTCAATTTGGACCAGTCTGAATTTTTCTCGTGTGGTAAAGGGTTAATGCATCTCTGTGACACATGATACCAACCAAGTCATCACATAACTATGGATTCATAAAAACCATTTTGTCTGACAAACCAACTGGGTTATGACGGAAAATCGTCCTTTGACATGCAGAAAATTGACCGATAGCAAAACGTTCGACCGAGGTCAGCCTGTGCGACCTTCGCAGGCTGACCTGGGTCGATACTTTTTGCACATGCATTTAACCCCTTTTCACAGAGCATTGTTCATATAAATGCAGTTCTTAAAATGTTGGAGTGTTTCTAAAGCAGGGGGTCTTCAGGATCCGAATCACTGAACCAGCATACCACGGTGACAGTAAATTATAAAGTTATTATCAAAACGCTTACTCTCGTAAATTCACCGGCGACAAACGCTTGTTCTATCCCGCTGTATATGGTCAAAGGTATCAACAGTTTCTGAAATCTGGAGTTCCAAAAACGTTTCACAATGGCTAATACAAGTGATTTTGTCTTCGTCGTAGCTTCTTGGTGTCCCCTCGGAAGATTATCCAGGAAAACGGCAACAATTATCATGGCCAATGCTGCACAGGCAAGGTAGATACCACAGAGTGTGTAGATCTGTTTAATACAGTCAAAGGATTATACTTGGTAACCGAGGTGTACCTTAATCTTTAAGCCACTAAATAAGATAAATGAGCCAAGCACTGGCAAAAGGAGAAATAATGCATCTCCGTGATTCAACGTACCAAGCAAGTCTTCTTATAATCATGGACCCATAAAAACCATTTTGTCTAACAACCAACTGAATCATGAAGAAGACTGGTCCTTGAACATGTAAACTGACCAACAGCAAAAAACTGGCAAATGCATGAAACACCATTTTCACAGAGCATGGCTCAAATGGAATTTTTCAGCCAATGATTTAAACAAAAATACATGAATTGCGATTTTAAAAGTGTTTTCGCTGTGAAAGAAGACTCACCACATCAGACCTTGTAGATCTAAGATAGGAGTGCACTTTATATACAGTGTGCTCTTAATCCACATTATTCACAAAAGCACACCGAGTCGTGTTTATCAGTCTTCTTTGGGGTACCCCACGTAGGTTTCCTGACAATCGTGTAGCATCAAAGAAGCAAACTGATCGTTTGTGTGATATTTTAGTTTGTCGTTTAATGCCGTTTATAGCATTATGCCAGATATATCGCAGCGGCTAGTACATCTATCCATGCAGCTTCTTTTACCAGTGCATCGCACAAAATTCCTTCCATGCAACAAGCTGCCATCCCCTACGAATGTCCGGTCGAAACATTATTCAGCGGTAAGGGAGGAATGAGTTCCGTAGCAATGACCATCATCAAACCTAACATTCCTATAAGATATCCTCCGCTAGACTTTTTTTTATTTGAGCCATGCTATGTGAAAAGGGATCTAAATGTATCAAGGAAAGTATCGACCCAGGTCAGCCTACGCAGTCCGCCCAGGCTGACCCGAGCCGAAACTTTTCGCTATTAGTCAATTTTCTGTATGTACGAGGACCAGTCTACCACATGACTAAGTCGGTTATTGAAAAAGTGGTTATTATGGAACCATAATTATGTGATGACTTGATGCATAACAATGCATCACGGAGATGCATATAACTGGCATAATGTTATAAACGGCATTTTGCCAGTGCTGGTTCATTTTATGTATGAGTTTTTGAAAATCCTTTCCCAAACGACAAATACTTGACTCTTCAAGACTGAGAGCATGTGCAGTTGACATATTCGAAACTGATACAAATGAACTTAAATTTTCCAATAGGACAGGAAACATTGTGGGAAAAGGGAGAAGATGCTGGTTACCAGCATTTTCTTTTTTCCCGCGGTGTTTTCCAAAGCCTTCTTCCTCAAGATTGTTAAAATTTGAGATAGTTTGATAAAGAGTCAAAAATTAAAATATCCGTATCAAAATTTGATATTTAAGTGTACGGTTGTCCAAGTGATAGATCAAGTGATGGCAGAAATATAACTAACCTTGGCCATATTAGGTCGATCCAGATTGGTGTTGTTTCTATAACTACCAGGACAGTAGTCGGCCCCACATGACGAAACAGTTTCATCAGAAACGTTAGCGTCTTTGTCAATATTTTGGCTAAACACGGTGGATGAGATTAAATTACCCCAAATTTGACCTAAGAGAGAAAGAGAGAGGCAGGAGAGAGAGAGAGAGAAAGAAACACAAATTATGAAAACCAAACTATATAACTCTTTGTACCTAAAATTAATGTTAAAATTTTAATAAAAATACAGATACAGATGCCGTGATAATAAACGATATGAACCATGCTCTGTAAAAATGGGGCTTAATGTATCAGCGAAAAGTATCGATTCAGGTCAGCCTGCACAATTCGCGCAGGGTGACCTGGTCCTAAACTTTTCGCTATTGGTCAATTTTCTGTATGTCCAAGGACCAGACTAATTCATGATTGAGTCGTTTATTTAAAAAAGTGGCCATAATTGATCGATAATTATGTGATGTCTTAACTGGTACCATGCAATACAGAGATGCATTAAGACCCCTTTTGCCAGAGCATGGTTCACATATTTTTTCCGCATAGTACGTCGGTGCCCTATGTTGAAAAACAAATCTGTCGAACGTGCCTATTTTGAAATAAGAGAATGATTTCTTATGATCATTTAATATCAGCCACGTTTCGAGGTTCGTAACTGATTCTAAACCATAGCTACACATACTTCGCTGTATCTTGTAATTTGAAAAGCAGAAACATATTTCAAATTAAGTCCAGTTTTATATCAAATCTATGACATAATTTAAATAATTCCTTAGGCACCAGTAGAGCAGATATTTCCTGCAAACGGATTGTAATTGAAAATAGTAATGTTGCAATCTAAGGCAGCAGATAGGGGGACACTTTAAAAAAAAAAGTAAAATTACCTCGTGACCACATGATGTTACAAGTTACCAGTATCTCTCATCACGAGATAATCATCCTACAAAAATAAGACATTTCATGAAATTCGTTTTCAATGACTAATTATTTCAAGACGAGATATAAACTCGTGGACACGAGATAACTCTGTTTTACTCTCGTCCATCCCTTTGCTGCCGTACAATGTCGTTTTATAATGAAACGATTCATGTATTCTATATATTGTCCAGGTTATAATTTTATACACTTACTAGTTTGAAAAACCATGAAAAATACCCCAAAGAAACTGCTTATTACTCCATCGCGTTTGGTACTCTTACGTTTGGCATACCAGTTTCCTATTTGTGTCAGATAGGTACATTTTGCACTCCACAATGGCGCAGACCCAAGACCTGAAAATACCAAAAAACAGCACAAAAAATAATTGATATGTCGTGGAACATTGATAGAAAAACAACGAAAACTTCTTGTGACACGTCCGACTTCTTGTAATACGTGTGATTTTACATTTCTTGGGTCACGTTCAGTCTTCAACAACAGCACTTACATCTCTTCTATCCTGTCTTGTTGCTTGAAGTTTCGAAAATTGCTGTTTGAATAAAGAAGAAATAAGAATATGTTCCAACTTCTGGTAAAGCTCAGATGCAGATTTTGAAATATCTCAGTTCATATCATAAGATACACGCAAAACCTAATTCTAAGAATGAAATGAAAGAAAACGTGCTTTGTGAAAACTTTTCAATAAAATAACAATAATAAAATACTCATCTATCAGCACTGATGCAGGCACCATGGTTCCCCAGACGGCATATAAATTTGCTACCATGAAGAGTAAGTACCCAGACATACTGACAACCATTGTCCACTTACACCCAACTCTGTTGATAACAAAGGGAGGCAGAAATAGTCCAGAGATCATTCCGCAAATATATATAATTGATAGACTGATCGTGCCAATCCCTTCCTCTTTATTTAAACTACTCTGTAGATTTTGCATAGACTGGAATGCCGTAAACAGACATAGAAATGCGGAACTTGTGACTAGCAGGTTTTTCCGAATTCGCCATAATGTGAAAGACGAAGGTACACTTTTGATGTCACTACCGGTCGGATGTTCAGTAACGTTGTCTGTAAGTTGATTTGCCTCCATTACGTTTGATTCCTTTGTCTTCAACTCCCGTTATCACTGGAGGTAAAAGTAGAGATGAAAAAATGAAAACTCATTACTTTGTTAAGTTTCAATATCACTCAAGCCCTTTCAGTAATCAAACATTAACGCTTTACCTGACGACAAAATTTAAGCTGTGTCTAAATTGAAAGCTTTTGCAGACGACAAATTAAAAACGTCTCAAGTGACGGGATTCGTTTCTGAAAGAGCACACAACATCGTTGGAATAGAATATAATGTTCGTTACCTGCATTATTTCCCTTTTCTACCATATTTTCAAACATCTTCTTACGAAGAGTCGGTAAAACATGGGATTGTTTGGTAAAGGGCTAAAAGAAAAATTCTTTCACTTCGCCCTCCTCAACTGTCTTTGACCATAGATGAGTGATTTTGGATAAATACTCGTAAGCTGACTAGCTCTTTTGGACTTCAAATAATTCGATACACTCACACAATATTTATGTACATGTAACTGAGTTTTGTGAAGATCCCTTATAATAAGACATATTATATGGCACAAACATACGAAATGAGACCTTCGAACATCTGCGTAAATTGACGTCTCGGATTAGCCTGCGCAGTCCGCGCAGGCTAATCCGAGACGGCACTTTACGACTACATAAGATTTTTTCATACAGTAGATTTTCGTGAAACAGAAAATCGCACCAAAACGGGAAGTGTCGTCTCGAATTAGTCACAGGCTGCACAGGCTGATCTGGGAGGACACACTTTTACGCATATGTCCGAAGGCCCCTCATGTTCCGTGTGTTGCACGCCAAATTATAGCTCCTCCTTCTCGGTGTGTGATCTAGATTTAAATCATTTAGACTGACCGAAAATGCACCAGAAATTACCCTTCGCCCTATTTATTTATTTATTTATTGCTAGGCTGAATACTCTGGCTTTTGACCTTTTCTTGGTACTGATATACTCGTATGAATAAACAGTCATTTGCGATTGGTGAAAAAATGTGGTCATTTTTATTCTGCGGGCCCCTTTAGGCCTTTTTTTCGGGCCAGGTCATGACACAGATAAACAAGGCTTACTATCACTAACCGATAGCCCGGGACGCTTATTCCCATCATAAGAAACTTCAGAGGGCTCGCTTAGTACTGGTGAAACCCAGTACATGCATGAATATGTGAGTTGTCGCCGTGATATTGACTGAAATGATTTTTGAAACGGCGTTAAACAGCATACAAACTATTATTCACACCGTACCATTAACGTATGGCTACATGTATTTTCAGACACATCATTTTAGTAGCAACTACTTATTTTCCGACGACGGTTTTGATTAACATTTAATCTTGATAAATGTATCTAAATAGGAAATTCCACTCTGCAACAATATGCAAAGCAATGATGAAGAAGACACAATTTGCTGTCGAAGTTACTTTTCATTCTTTCTATTCAAAACAACAAAAGTTTTAATAATCATATTCCAGTACCTACTCGCCGTCTATCTTTTAACCCTTTACCCGCTAAATAACTAAAAGGAAACTTTCATGTCGATAGTAAAAATCCAAGTATGGCTATTTCAAATTCATCTTTTCTTGGGGGGGGGGGGGGATTATCTCCTTATCACTTATCAAACAGTGTAGATCAAAGATCAGACTGCACGTTCTGTGCAGTCTGATCTTGATCTACTGTGTCCGCAAAAGGTTCTTGAGTCGTGCTTAGCAGTTTAAGGGTAAAAAAAAAAACTTTTCAGTCGTGTTTCTGTTCAAGAGCAACATGAAAAGTTCTTACATTTTTTTCAAATCTTGCAGCAATCCATTGACGAGTTAAAAATACAGCTAAAATGAGTTCAGCATTTTTGTAAGACGTTCACAGTTACCGTTCTTTGAATAACGTAAATAGATACGACGCGACTCTGAAAGGTCATGGTACATCTTTATCTCAAATGAACCTCTTTTGTGCATCTGCGATCGGCGACTGAACCCTTAGGCTGCTATGCTTGAATCAATGGACTCTTGTGGGCAGTGTAGATTAAGATCAGACTGTGCGTTTCGTTCAGTCTGATCTTGAATCTACACTGTCCCATGTGGTGATATTTTTCTGTGAAAAGAACTCTAAAATCGCGATATATGGGGTGTTACTATTGGCTGTAACTTTTCCTCCAGCAGTGTACGGGTTAATAGATATGAGCCTTGCTCTGAGCAAAGAAGGTTCATGTATCTGCAAAAGAAAAAAAAATCGACTCGGGTCAGCCTGCGCAGACTGCGCACGCTGACCTGTGTCAAAACTTTGCTTTTGCAAGATTTTCTGCATGTCAAAGGACCAGTTTTACCTCAGGATTCGGCCAGTTGTTTAACCCTTTCTCAAACGACAAATTTTGGACTGGTCCAAATTGAAAGAGTTTGCAGACGACAATTTTAAATTTGATGAAAATGGCAGAAAGGTCTCAAAAAGGGTAGAAAACACTTTGGGAAAAGGAGAAATTGCTCGTTACGAGCAATTTCTCCTTTTCCCACAGTGTTTTCAATAGACTTGTACTGCAGACACGTGAAAACCATGGCTTGTTTGGGAAAGGGTTAACAATATGGGTGCTATGGATCCATTTAGATGATGACTTGCTTGGCATAATGTATCATGGAGATGCATTTAATTCCCTTTTGCCAAAGCGCCGCTCAAATACATCAACTAATGCAGAAATTGCTCGTGAACATGGCTGGGTGATCTGTCTACCAAGCTTTCTCGACTCTACTGAAGCAAATGTTTGAAATTGCCAAAGAAAGAAATTACCAAAGAGGTATTCGCATAACTTCTATCTTGCACCAAACTACTTTGCAAACATTGTGGAAAGAGGAGAAACTTATAATAGAGAATTTTTTATTTTTTCCTTTGCCCAAATGTTGTAAAGCTCTTATTCATGTTTATTATCTATATGTCACAGTGATGATGTTAAAATGTTCTTGCTGCAAAACCTTTTTATAACATTAAGTATAAGATGATCTGAGTCAAATCGGCATGTCTAAAGAGATTTTATTTGCATACTATCAGCACGTCCTGTCACAAAATTAACACTTTTTGCCCTTTGCTAGGCGGCAAAAAAATTAGACCAATCCAAACTGAAAACTTCTGCAGGGAATAAATCAGATGTGTCTTAAATTACAGTCTATGTCTATGAAAGGGCGTGAAAAGTTAGCAGACATTGTGAGAAAATGAGAAAATGCTGGTTACTAACATTCTCTTCTTTAAACACAATGTTGTCAAAAGCCCCATTGCTAAGTGTTATTAAAATAGGGGATCGTTTGGGAATGGTTAACTGCTGAGTAAAACTTTAAAGAGTGCCATGTGTGATTTCGCTTATTTTGTTCGATTAAGATCAGACTACAGTGTAGAACATGCAGTCTGATCTTGGATCCACTGTCCAGTACCTGGAGAGATTCAGTGTGTGTGTACTGGATGAAAGGGTCGCGAAATCGTTTTCATTTGAAATTCTATATACTGATTGAAAACGTAGACTTATTTCTTTTGTAAAGCCGCAGTGGGTTACCCTTAGATCGGAAAATAAACCATCCTGGCGCTTTAAATCGAGGTAGTAAAAATTACCCCAAATATTTACAATTTCCGTTGCATGCCGCTCTTGGCCAGGACATTTCAACGGTTAAGCGTCAAATGAATGGTTGTAACTAATTATGCATCCACACACACAGAACTGAGGCACAGTGTAATTGGACATGTCGAAAACCTCTCGTTCGAGTTTAAACCATACACTCTGGGATCTTTCTCGTACCTTAGCTTTTGAATGTGTGAATTGATTTTCATGATCAATCTGTAGATGTGAACTGACTTGATTCATTTGTAATGAAAAACGAACATCAGTTTTCGTCTTTAGACTTATGCAAAAAAATTGTCAATAAATCTTGCTGTAGCCTAAAGCGCTTTGATGTAAGAGTACTTTAAATGCGGCAGTCTTGCTGTTAAGACCGCTTTTACAGAATGCTTTTCATGGTGCATGTCTCTCCTTGATAATCAATTAGCTTGCGTTATAATCATGGCTTGGTTGGGTGATACGAGGTCTAAATAACAAAATTATTACATACCTCATCGAAGGATAAACTCACAGGTATCTTCCTAAAGCTGACAACTTTTTACTTCTCTTTCCTCCGGTGTCACCAAACTAGACCTAACGCATGTATAGAAGACCCGCAGAATAAACAAAGCCTTCAATGTCACGTGATATACAAGGTCGGCCATATCTACATGTTTGTTGCTGGTACTACCAGCAAAAAGAATAAGCCATAAGTCAAGATGTCGACCTCAGCACTAAGACCGCTGTTCTCATTAATCAAAGTAAACAACAGTTTCTTTTATTCAAATTGTAAAGCGACTTCATGGTGATCGTACAAATGCTGATTTTGGAGATGTCCTTGAGTTAGGTTTTGATCCTTACAGTTAATTTTGGGTGGGTGGAGTTCTGTTTCTGGTCCGACTGCGTGTTTTGTCCTTTGATTGATTTGGACGTTGTTTGTGACTTTTTCAAAAATTACTTGCTGTAGTTGAACTTGTGCACAAGTAGGTTTGCTGACCTGAAATATTTTCATAAACTGCAAAGATTTGTCATTGAAGAAGGGCAAAATTTGGGTATCGAAGGTATGGAGCAAATCCCAAGGGTAAAAAGTGCGGCCAGTTAGGAATTCAAATCTGGAACTCCTTTCTTACAGGACGAATGCTCTAACCACAGAGCTACTTGGACTGCTCATTATCTATGCTACCAACAATCCCCGCTATCCCATTCCCCGCCCCCAACCCCCAGGTTTGATGACATAGTGGTCATGGCAACCACTTCTGACACCATTAAAGTAAATCCATGGGTGGGGGGAGTGGAACCAGTGTAGGATTTGAACTTAGGACCCCTTACTTACAGGGTGAGTGCTCAAACCACTGAGCTACCCAGACGGCTTAACATCCAAGCTACAATAAATCATGCAGCGTCTCACACAATGACTTTTCTAATGGGCCAACCAATGACTTTTCTAATGGTCCAGAGGATGTAACAAAATATATGTCCATTACATCAAGACTATCTTAAGTTAGATTTTCAAGGTACTATTTAGTTGGAAAGAATCAAAGTGAACAATAAGAACGAAATTGGACATGTTTAGGTATAATGAAAAGCCTAATTGTGATTTTATCTTGATTACCTTCCAGAATATTGGATCCAAATATTGTAATGTCAATGTTGCTTTGTTCCAGAATGTCTCAGCAAAGCAGACTAACGATCAAGATCAGACTGCACACTTTTGCAGTCTGACCTTGATCTATGCTGGTTGCAAAAGCAACTACTAGTGTGAAGTGTGCTTTAAGGATTAAACTCAAGCGGCCCAAGCATAAAGTGTGGCACATTACCATCTGCACTTGTATTTATATTGTCGTTTAGCAAACCCTTTTTAAAAACATTGTGACAAAATAAGAGTGTTCGGAAAAAGTTGTGTTTATTCTTTTTGTCTCAATTGCTGTACATTTTTTCATTTATCAAACCTTAGTTCATGTTTGTTGTTTGTCTTCAATGTGTTTTCAAAGTTGTCTGCTGCAAAATTGTTTCATGAGGCACTGAATTATTTTTTAACTGTTAAAGCACCATTCACGTCTCTAGTTGTATTTGCGGCTAGTGTAGATCAAGATCAGGCTGCACAAAACATGCATCCTGATCTTTGATCTGTACTGTCCACTTTGCTGAATCACTGTAGACAAAAGCAACTATGAAATTGCAATTATTTGGGTCGTATTTCTAGGATGAGAACGTCAGACAGGTTTTTTCAGCACTCTAAGAGTAATAATAAGCTCAGGGGTGGCAAAATCAATTGTCTGATTTGTCCGAGTCGTAAAATTACTGCTACGGTTAAGTGTAATTTTCCCTCTTACTTGTCTGTGGACAAGTAGAAATTCGAAAATTTTGATTACAAAACGTCCTAAATATTTACCCTTTAGAGCCTACATGTCCGTAAAAGATAAAGCAAATCCATATTCAAAGCAATCTACCCATCGATGTGTCTCATTTCTTAGTAAGTAATAGTAAACAGAAACCGAATCATCTAGGAGTGCTTTGTCGGGGTTTTATTCCATACCCAACCTGAAATAGAAAACTTCTTTCCTCATTTAGATATGAAAATACATCGATTTTTTATAAAACCTTCTTCAGCTAATTATGCAGTCAAGAGTTTGGATGAGCCACCGAAGAAAAAAACTAAGGAAGATTATGGTAAAAAGTATGATAATGAAAAACATGTTAGAAGTTTTAAATCAAGCTGGATTGGCGAATGTAGCTGGCTCAGGATAGACGATGAGGGACACGCTACTTGCAAAAATTGTCTTCAATTTCCGTCAATTGTTGATAAAAAAAGTGGGTTTTATAAAGGCATTATGCAAAAATGATTCATTTTTCATTATCTTTCCCTGTATTTAATGTCTGCTTCAAAGAAAGGGCTTCTGTACGGACAAGTAAACTTTCGGTATGGACAAATGAATTTTTGAAACCACTTGTCCGTGGACAAGTAGATTTTTTTGAGATTTTGCCACCCCTGAAGCTATAGCAATAGCATTTTTTAAACACATTATCAGGGTTCCTCGGTAGGCACTTATTTTCAGGGCAGCTGTTCCAAAGCCAATATTAAGTGAAATTATGAATACATTACCTCTCTCCCTAAAAGGCTAAAATGCTAAATCTCAGTTTTTCCCTCTTAACATGTTGTGATTTTGGGATCAGTGAACTATTTTTAGCTCCACTGGCCAAAGGCCAGCGGGCTAATGTCATGGCCCGGTGTCCGTCGTGCGTCCGTCCGTCCGTCCGTGCGTTAACTTTTATTTCAAACATCTTCTTCTCTGAAACTACCCATCCAATTTTCATGAAACTTCACAGAAATGATCCTGCCATGGTCCTCTTCAGAATTTCTTGAAAGAATTTGATTCCTTCAAAAACTCTGGTTGCCATGGCAACAAAACTGAAAAATATGGGAAATCTTTAAAAATCTTCTTGTCGGAAACCATAAGGCATAGGGCTACCAAATTTGGCATGTAGCTTTATGTAGTAGACCTCTATCAAGTTTCTTCAAATTATAGCCCTGGGGTCAAAATTGGCTCTGCCCCAGGGGTCACAAGTTTTACATAGGCTTATATAGAGAAATCTTTAAAAATCTTCTTGTCGGAAACCATAAGGCATAGGGCTACCAAATTTGGCATGTAGCTTTATGTAGTAGACCTCTATCAAGTTTCTTCAAATTATAGCCCTGGGGTCAAAATTGGCTCTGCCCCAGGGGTCACAAGTTTTACATAGGCTTATATAGAGAAAACTTTAAAAATCTTCCTGTACCTAGCCATAAGGCCTAGAGCTACCAAATTTTGCATGTAGCTATATCTAGTGGGCCTCTACCAAGTGGGCCAAAATTTTAGCCCTGGGGTCAAAATTGGCCCCACCGCAGGGGTCACAAGTTTTACATGGGCTTACATAGTGACAACTTAAGAAATCTTCCTGTTTTGATTTTTTTTTTTAAATTAGCCTTGCATCAGGGGTCTTATGTCTTACAGAGGCTTCATATGGACAAAACTTGAAAATCACCTTATTTTTATGGCTTTATCTTGTGGACCTCTACCAGGGTTCAAGTAATTAAATAGCTCTGGGATCAAAAATGGCTTTGCCCTGCGGGTCTCAACTTTCATATGGGCTTTTACAGAGAAAACTTTGTAAGTCTTCATTTTGAAACCATTTGGCTCAGCATTGAAATGTTTATTATTTATGGTTTATATTTATAAGCCAGTGGAGCGATACAGGGCCATCATGGCCCTCTTGTTTTGTCTTTGCTTCTGACGTATATTAACCAGAAAGAATGATGATGATGCAATAATGTTGATATCTGAAATAATCTTTTATGCCAGAAGAATGAATGATGATACAGTCATGAAAAACAGTATCACACATCACTGACATGAGATGACACAAGTTCTCTCTTTTTTTCAGCATGGACGCTTGTACTGCTCAGCTGCATATGCTAAAAATCCCTCAGCACCATTGACAAAATACATGGTATATTTTTCTTTGATATATACATGTAGATATTTTTCTTTTGACTTCATATCATTATATTATACATGATGAAAGGAATATATATTCATACAGTACTTTATGAATTTGAAAAGGTGTAAAGTGATATAAAACAACAACTGAGAAATGAGAATTGTTGAGACCTTTTACAGCAATCCAAAGATAAATCCTTTTACACTTTCAGCAATCCAAAGATCATGTTGAAAGAAGGCTTTGTCCAGGTTATAGAACCTATAGATAGTTGCTTAAATTCGGATTGTGTATTACTTTGTAATTGTTATGCTTCATAGTTGATACAAATAGTATAAGGGAAGCTGTCATAGAACTTTTTTTTTTGTCATATTTTTATTTTTTGATAGCTCTATGCATTATGTTTGTATTGCATTTCATTTTGTAGGAGGAAATGAATGGTGTGAATGTGATAGTTGAAAGTGAGCTGGCTCCAGTATGCCGCCTGACATTGGCAGTCAAAGCAGGTGCAAGAAATGAGTTGCTGAGTGAACAAGGCGTTACTCATGCTTTAAGATACCTTCCAGGGCTGGTAAGCTTCAACAAAACTCCAGACAAGATGTTATAATATCTTTAGTCTAAATGCATTATTTATACTCAACCTAATGTAGTTTGGGGAGTATACTACAATCAGGTTGTCCATAGGTGCAAATTTGTGTCCATTTCTGCTCCTACAGGTTTTAAACAATTAACTCTTTACCAAACGACAAAATTTTAGACTGGTCCAAATTGAAAGCATTTGCAGACGACAAAATAAATGTGATTGAAAAATTGAAATTTGTTTTGGGAAGGGTAGAAAACATTGTGGGAAAAGGAGAAAATGCTGGTTACCAGCATTTTCTCCTTTTCCCACAATGTTTTCAAGAGGCTTCTTTTTTAGCGTCGTTAAAAGTCAGGATTGTGTGGTAAAACTAAAGAGTTAAGCTGAAATGTTAATAGAGGCTTTCTTACAATTAGAGCTCGTCAGCCTGCAACTGTGATTGATGGACTATTACAGGAGTGGAGGTGCTATTTACCTCCCATAATCCTGAGTTTTGTAGACTCTTGAATTAGATGGCTTTCAAAAGCAGTGTGGGAAATGGAGATAATGCTGCTTACCAGCTTTTTATCCTATTCCCACAACATTTTCGACCCTTTCTAAGGGAAAGCTCGTGATGTAAGCTACAATGAAGTTGTTTGCAACATTCTCTAAATTTTGACAATACTGAAATTTGTGGTTTGAACAAAACCAAGTTCACATTTACATCAATAAGCATTTCATTTATATTTGCCAAGCAAATGTGGCTCAACTTTTAATTCTTGTCTTCAAAAAGCTGAAAAATGTGGGAAAAGGACAAAAATGCTTTGTCCTCTCCCAGGCAGTGTCATGAAAATTTGGAGTTTACTTCAAATTCTCAGAGGGATAGTGCTATGTGTATTTCTCTTTGTTAGGGAGATGTAGCCACTCCAATGAGCATCAGAAGACATACTATGCAGTGGTTTGGTGGTGTATTCAGGTCAGTGCAAGATTATTACTGTTATATTTATCTGATGGTTTGTTACCTTAATTTTCAAGTGAAATACTAGAAGAATCTCTTCTGTTTATAGTTAGGAATAATGCATTGTGATGATCATGCATTTTACCATAGGGTTCAATAATGATTCTACTGCTGGACGGTAATACAGTCTACAAGTTTCTTACCTTTGAAAAGTGATCCCTGTCATGTTTTTTTCAGTCAATGAGCCAACCACTTTTGAAGACATCATGGTGATAGGAGAAATTGGGTGAAACAAGCAATTTGTCTGTCACGACGATTTCACATGTACTGCTGTACTAAACGATAAAGTGTTAGACTGGTCTGAATTGAAAGCATATGCAAATGACAAAAAAAAGTGACTGAAAAATTGAAATTTGTCTTGGGAATGGTAGAAAACATTGTGGGAAAAGGAGAAAATGCTGCTCACCAGCATTTTCTCCTTTTCCCACAATGTTTTCTAAAAGGCTTCTTTCTCAGGGTCCCTAAAATTCTTGATTGTGGTAAAGGGTTACTCAACCTAACATCATTTTGATTTGCTTTAGATTGTTGAAAATTTGTCCAAAAAAGTGATGGGCTATCTGGGATAATTATCCATTGTATCATTCATTTGAGAGACAAGAATAGTGACTCTCTTTATGTTTGTTTTCTTTTCTGTAGCTCTACCACCACAAGAGAACTTGCCTACTACAGTACTGAGTTTATTCCTAATGATGTGTAAGTTATATCTTGTATGTTGGTGTATATTGATAGTATATTATTTTGATATTTGGATGGAAATGGAATGTACCATTCTATAGTTACAATACATTTATGTGCTCATACCCTGAATCAATGTAAAGGAAATCTCATCCCAAAGCATTGCATTTCCCTGCAACAAGTCATGATCATACACTTAATGATTGTTTGATGTTTATATCCATGTCACAAATGTATATACTAGGGCTAGTTTGCTACAGTTGTAAACCCTACTACTTACTGAAAGAATGTATGCAGTTTTCAGAATGAAGCAAACAAGAAAAGTGTGTCACTCCATCGAAGTGCAAAAAATTTGTCAATATGGCTCAGTTTGGAAATTTTTTGCTTAAAAATGACCTAAAAAATGGAAATTTCTTTGTCAACAAGTAAGAAAGTCTTGAAATCTTGGGCCTAGTCAGATAGCTCAGTGGTTATCATATCTGGCTCATTACCTGGTGGTTGTGGGTTTGATACCTGGTAAGGACAAACTTTCTTTCTGGCGATTTTAGCCCCTCATCTCTGATTCATGTGAGAAAAGAATTCAGTGACTTGGAAAGTTTCAGGTGATTTTAGCCCCTCATCTCTGATTCATGTGAGAAAAGAAGTCAGTGACTTGGAAAGAAAGTTGTGTCAGTACTTGTGTGAGAAAGCCAGGAAACACATGGGTAGGTGCACTGACTGCCTTGATATGATGTAAGCTGTTAGACAAACAATACAAAAACAAGCCATGAAATCTTGGAGAGGTTATACATGAGGTATAGGGACATAGCCAGGGTTTTCAGAATCATTATGCACCCCAAGCTGAGACAGATTTTACAAATAGACAGACACTTAAATGGCCATCGTCAGCCCTCATGTTAATCATTGCTGTCCATTTACACACCTGTATGTTACAGGGTAAGAATAACAGAATTACACCGTGTCTTGGCTATCAGTTGTTTTAAGCATGTACGTCCTACTCCCATTTTTTACATTACATACTTGTGTGTAATGTGTTCGAGGCATAACACCCTTGCTATCTTTATTTAATAATTTTTCATCAGGCAAGACTGAGTCAAAGGATATGGAGAAGATGAACAGAGAGCTTAGTACTTTAGCATATTTGACTTCAGTTACTCATATGACCTGATTAACTCTGTACCAGATGACAAAAATTTAGAGTGGGCTGAATTGAAAGAATTTACTGAGAACAGTTTCAGTGTGGCTTAAATGACTGGATGTATCTTTGAAAGGATAGCACACATTCTGGGACAGGGAGAAAATGGAAAATTTGGAGGAGTCTAAAACTTTATCATTTGGTAAAGAGTTGAAAGAAAGATTAAGATATTTCTATGCTCTTTATCATGTCAATTTTGTAGAGGTTTTGCAAGTTCCAATTTGGTGTTTTGTGCTAAAAGGGACAGCATCAATCCTATAGACTGGGAAAGCAACAAAAAGCTGCATCCACAACTGTACAAAGATCTAGGCTATGTTGAAGCGAACCCAACCTTATGTAAGCTGAACATTTGACATGCCAACCTATTTAACATGTAACTTCACAAAACTTACTGGCTTCTGCAGAAAACAAGTGAGCCATGCTCTGGCAAAAGGGCCTTAATGCATCTTGGTCATGCATTATACCTATTAAGCCATCACATAATTATGGATCCATAATAGCCACTTTTTTCACAGCAAATGATTCAGGAGGTAGAGTGGTCCTTGAACATGCAGAAAATTACCAAAAGCGAAAAGTTTTGGTCTAGGTCAGCCTGCACGGACCGACAGGCTGATCTTGATCAATACTTTTCGCAGATGCATTAAGCCGCCTTTTCACAGCATGGTTCATTAATTATTATTATTTTTTTTTTTTTTTTTTATTGCCCATTTTACATCTGATGATACCCATATATCTGTATGTCTTATTCACACTGTTCAATTCAGAGTTTCCATGAAAACATTATCAAATATCAAGTATTTTTTAACTGATCTCTTTCTGACAGCTTGAAATCACGATTTCATCTCCCTGACATAAGTAACTAAGATATTTCAAGAGTTATTAGATACCTACATGGATAACTGTGCAGGCCTTGGCCTCATCATCTATTGCTATTGATAATTGGATACCTGAAAATATGGCCACGCATTTTAAGCAAATTGTACTATTAAAGTAAAGCAGTTATCTTTTATTGCCAAATTGTGATACACCTGTTAATTTTGAAGGGACCATCACTTTGACAAAACCACTTTGATTAATGACATGCATAGTTTTGTTTGAAATTAAATGAATTGGACTGTGCATATGTACCTGAAGCAGTAGGCATCCAGTAAAGTGATGTAATGCTGTTTGCAAAGTCTGTTTTTGTTCTTATACATTTTCAGTGATGACTGAGCTGCTACATCAAGCTGCTTTCAGAGAAAATGTGGGAAATTCTCTCTTCTGTCCAGCAACAGCTATAGGCTCACTGACAGAGGAAAAGGTAGTGCACATGTATACAGTATTCAACCTCTTCATTTCATAGACTCAGATTAATCTTTTAAGTGCATATTCAAGGTTTGCATACAGTGCAGAACCAAGATCAAACTACACAGAATTGGAGGTTTGGTCTTGGATCTTCTCTTTAAATATTTTATGAGAAATTTTAGCCAAAATAAGCTTTGAAATAGCAATTTTCAGATTTATTTTTGCTCTTTATAATTTTTATTTCATTCCTATTAAGACTGGCCTTAGGCAATTTACTGCATACCCTTATTGCCAGGAAATAGATGACCTAACATGACATTGTTGATACTGGTGTAAAACTCCATTGAAAGAAAAGGACATGCAATTTCATTTATATTTCTGTGCTCGTTTTGGTTAAGATATGAAATATCTTGGGGTCAAATTCACAAACAGTTCTGTCTCAGTCAGTTACATAGATATGCCATAACAGTGTGATGACATAAAAATATCCAGAAATTACATGAAACTGATCGTATACGAGTAAAAGTCTCATCTGATTGGGCTGAATATCGATGATTGGTGGAAGGATTGCAGGACATTGTTAGTATTGACCCCTGGTATTAGAATCTATGTTACAAGGCAGCCATTGAATGGGGAAGAAATCAAGGGGTCTGACTGCTGACTGTGGACTTTTCCAGTGTACAGGTAGTGGAGAAAAATGTTAAAAATATACTTGTGGGAAAGATGTTCCTTTAAAAGGTTATAGGGAAGCCAAAGTCATGGAAATATGTCACTGTAAATTTTGCACAGGAAAAAGGAAAATTTCAGGGTGAGGATATAAAGACTTTTTCCATGCCAAAATAGATTGTGCAAAACAATGAACATTATACATTGAAGAAAAGTTGACCAGAGATAAAGTTTCATTTACTGGCTGTATGAAGTGGTGTTTTACAATGAAATTGATATTTTCTAATGTTATGATAAGTGCTTAACTCATTACCACATGACAAAATTTTAGACTTGTCTGTATTGAAAGCACTTGCAGATGACTAATTGATTGTGGCTCAGATCATGGAATTCGTCTGTGAAAGGGAATAAATCATTGTGGGAAATGATGAAAATAATGGTTACTAACATTTTCTCCTCCTACTACATGTTTAAAAGCCTTACTTCTTATGATCGTCAAAACTCAGGGTTGTGTGACAAGGGATTAACAAACAATCAAAATCTGTTTCTTTATAGTTTGTCAGAGCTTTTCAACTCAGCCGTACCTAATTTGATCTTTAAATTATTGGGAGTCACAGAGTTGACTTCAAACTTTTTCCAAAAGTATAAAAGTATCCCTTATTTATGTTTCATTCTCTTTTGCAGATTTTAGGCTTTCAGGAAGCGATGTACACAAACGACAGAATGCTACTGATAGCCTCAGGTGTAGATCGATCGGATCTTGACAAACTAACCAAGGATATTGCATGTCCAAGTACTACTGAAACAAAAGCAAAAGCTGAAGCAAGGAGTAAGAAAGCTACATACTATGGAGGTATGAAGATGTACCATAAGGTTTTTCCTGTAGATTGCAAAATTAAAAAAGAGAATATTTTCAGTCAAAGAACAGATATAAATATTGCGATTTATGTATGGTAGGTTTAGGGGGTTTTCCAAACAGGAAAAATTTAGATCAAGATCAGACCGATGATTATGCTGTCTGATCTAGATCAATACTGCTGGCAGAAGCAGGTGGAGACAAGATATGGACCAATTCTCGGTACTAGCTAATTCCTATTTAGAAAAGATCCCTAGAGTTTTAGAAATTGATTATGTTAGAGATGCTACAAAAGAAAACAAACATGAATTCATACCAAAGACTGAAAGGATCTGTCTTACTAATTTGTCATAATCTTTTCAATGTGATTTTCAGTAGGTAGGTTGACTTTTTTACTTACTTTTGGATATGTCTGCAAAAACATGCAGTCTGATCTTTGCTGTATACTGTCTGCATTGCTGAGACAGTCTCAGCAAAGAAACATGGAAGTTGCAGTTACCGGGGTCATATGTGTAGACATAATATGTCAGTAAGTTTATTAGATTTGCCAATGGTTGATAGACCACTTTTAAGAAGACTAGCTGTGCATGCAAAATTGTTGAATTGTTTTCTCATGATTTTGAAATCATTTCCATACTCTCAATAGCTGTTTCACTTAGGATCATGAAACTTTATACAAGTGTTGCCCATGATCCAAGGAGGTGACCTATTGTTTTTGTCACATGGGTCAAAGGTCAAGGTCACAGATGTTCTTTGCTTTGAAAATCAGTTCCATTCTCTGATTGTGCTGCTTCATTGACAAGGTTCTGGTTGGGGGTATTTGTTCACTTGGCAACAATTCTCGTTTATAATGTATTTTTAGGTGAGCTAAGACAACATTATCCAGGTTTTGAAACAGCCCACATTACTATAGCTACAGAAGGAGCTGGGTAAGTATCATTTTTAGCAGGGTTGTTAAGAAGAAAAAGTTATTGTCTTAGCCCTGTCTTGTATGCATCATCGTGCAAAAATTTTAACATTTTATCATATCTGTCATCACTGAAAATATTTACTTAAAACTCGGACTAGTTATCTAAAGGAAACCCTTACAAGTGTGCCATTGTTTTGATGATGTTCATGTGGGAAAGCAGCCAGTGGCCTGGAAAGATATTGTGCATAGTTCTGGTGAAAAGAAACTCCGGGAAAGCATGGATAGGTGCATTGGCTTCCGTGATATAACTAAAATAATTTTGAAAACAGCGTTAAACACCATACAATCAACCTTACAAGCGTGACAGGTAATCATCAAAATAATTTTGACACAGTTATACCCCTTTTTCGACATAAAAGTTTCACTGAAAATCAATCCATTTCTAAACGCAACTGCAACCAAGCATTGGCACACACATGAGGTGCCTTTGTTTACTGTAGCATAGCCTGTTAGTCATTTATCATCGTCGTCCCAGTATTCTTACATTTTCTGATACCTCCGTCATTTCCAAAGATATTTACCTCAAGACCAGAACTAGCTGTGAACCATCAAAGGGGAAACCCCACCAGATGGGCTGGTTATCTTAAAAATTCTTTGTGTCACAGTTGTGCTCCTTGTTCAACTTAAAATTTTCTCTGAAAAAGCGGTTTAGTGTTTGTATCCATATGTGGTGCTTTTCTTTCCATTGCAATAGAAAGAGAAAGTTGTAACTTTTATAATATGATTTGAAACAAAGTATGTGTCTTCTTATAGTTTTCAGTACACTTTTTTCATGATGGAGTATAAGTACAATATAAAGAAATTCTTTAAGCCTGTCACATTATGATCAGGTTATCTGTCTTAGCCTGATCCTCTCATGAATATTAGATTTTTGAGAGTGTTTTAACTATCTTTAACAATGTAAAATTTAGGACACCTGTTATTTTTTTTCTCTGATGGAAAGTGTACAATTATCCAATGCAATTCAGCCATGCTCGGGCAAAAGGGGGCTGAATGCATCTCCATGTTTCATTATACCAAGTCAGTCATTGTATAAACAGGGATCCATAAAATCCAGTTTGTTTAACAAGCCAAATCTCGGGGTAGAAAGGTCCTTGGACATGCAGAAAGTTGTCCAATATCAAAAAGTTTCGACTTGTGTCAGCCTGCCCAGACTGCCAGATTCTTTAAGCCCCCTTTTCACAGAGTATGGCTCAGTTTATTCCTTATCTCTTTCAGGTTGAGCAGTGATATGCTGTATCCACTAGAAATTTTGAAATATGCTCTTGGACATGGGTCTACCATCAAATGGTGTGACCAGATGCCAGGAGAAATGCTTTCGTCTGCAGTAGCAAAAAAAGTTAAAAGGCCATTTGATGTGAGTAGCCAAATCATCTGAGCTCGTTGGCCACTTGTTCGAAGCAATTTATGGCCCTCATGTTTCATTAATATCTAAGAAGTATCAGTATCTCTGGATATCCTCAACCCAAGCCAAGCAAGCCAAGCCCCTGTAGAGCAGTTTGTTGGGTTAAGGATAATGAGATTGGGTTTGAAAAGGATAGAAAATATAGTGGGAAAAGGAGAAAAATGCTGGTTATCAGCTGACAAAGTTTTGAGAGGGTGTCTTCCTTGGGGTCTTTAATACTCAGGAATAAAGAGTTTAGTCTGTGCTTGGTAAGAAAATTTTACTCAGATCTTTGAAACTTTGAAAGCATTTACAGAGAAATAACATCAGGAGAAACTGTTCCCTGGTCCCTAAGTGTTAAATTTGGGTTTTTCAATGCTTTTATTAACTAATACCTTAAATGCTCTAGGTTATCTGTAAACTTTTTGTTTTCAACCCTCTGTTATACCTAGTTTGTAGAAAAAAAATTGTTGCATATATTGAAAAGAGAAAAAAAAGTAGCATGAAATTGATAACACTTGAGATTGCAGGACAATGCTAGTGTCTTGAAGATATGTCTGTGCTTGTTTCAGCATTTTTTTAATCCATTTCATCAGTATTTTATCCAACTAATCATTCATATCTTTATGCCAAATGTTGCCTCTGATGGTTTCACAGATTACGAGCGATAGAAAATGCATTTCAGTTTGTGGAGGCCATCGAAGAAATCACTGTTGTGATGTTTCCAGTTTTAAATAGAAGATTTCCACTATATGTATTTATCCCTTACACCATAAATATTGCTGATTTATGTATGCTTACACACCTGACTAAATTCTGGAGCATTCTACAGTCTATCCAATTTTAACAGTGTTTTTTTCTTTCTGTCTGGCTGTAAGGATGTATCTTAAAGGCTTCATTTTAATGTAAATGATGTTTGATTTTGGAAAACTTGACAGCTGCACTTCAAGGACCTGAGGCATTCATGTGTCAGTAAATCTGTTGAGCAGACCTAGAATTCATGATTACAACATTGTTTGTAGTCATTTGTGATTGTGAAACTTGACAGCTTAACCCTTATTTCACAACAAAATCTTAAACTAGACTTGAAAGCATTTTTTAAAGGGTAGAAAATGGGGGAAAAGGAAAAAATGCTGGTCACCAACATTTTTAGCTTGGTTTTTTGCTTCAAAGAAAATACAGAGACATTTTCATAGCCCTGGTGTTGTCATCTGCATTGTCATCATCTGTGTCATTGTACAAAAACTTTGATGCTTTATATCCCTGTTCTTACTGAAGATATTTACTTCACACTTGGACTAGTTGTTAACTATCAAAAGGGGAACCCATGCAACAGGGCAGGTACCCAACAAAATACTTTGTCACAGTTATGCCCCCATTTCAGCTTAGAATTTTCATAAAAAGGAACCCATGCAACAGGGGCAGTTAACCATCAAATTACTGGGAAAGGGTTATGCCCCTTTTTTACTTAGAATTTAAAAAAATCTTTAACATTTATTAATTTATCTTTGATTACCTAAGATATATTTCAAAGTTGAACTAGCTGTTAACTATCAACTGAGGAACCCATGCAATAGGGGCAAGTTACTATCAATATATTTTTGACATAGTTATACCCCTTGTGGAACATAAAACTTTCTCTTGAAGTGCCTGTAGCTGAGTGTTGGCACCCACATGCGGTGCTTGTTTTATTTTTGTACTATGTTTTTAAAAGGCTTTTTCCTCAGGGTCGTCGAAACTTGGGCTTGTGTTGTAAAGGATTGAATGAGTAATCAGACTCACTGCCACATAATTTTCCAGAGGCATGTCTATTCTAACTAATACTGTCAAATCAACCATTATGATAAGTTTTATCATACTAAACAACTTAAACTGTAAAAAGAAGGATTTCAATATACATACTTCTGACTAAAAATGTTCCTTAGTACTGAGACTTACATCATTTATATCCACAGTTGTCAGATGTTTTCTTTATTTTTTTATGACAGGTTTCTGCAGTCACATTTAATTACTCAGATACAGGATTGATTGGATTTACTTGTGGAGCATCGGCAGAAGATATTGCTGATGTAAGTTCCTTGAATGTTTATTCTGGTGTAGACATTGTCAGACAGGTTTCATAAGAAGCATAAAATTTCAACATAATAACTACGGACTATTCTTAGACATACCAAAACCTGTAGCAAATTTCAAATTGGACAACACAGGAAACGGGAAAAAAATTACCGTAATTTTCTACCAAGTGGGCAAATAAGTTGTTACAACCTCTTTTTCCCTGAATGTTTTTTAAGAGCTGTCTAAAGCTGGGGGCATTTAAAAAAAAAAAAAAAAAACATAATTTATACAAGCCATGCTTTGTGAAAAGTATCGACCCAGGTTAACCTGCACAGGCTGACCTGGGCCAAAACTTTTCGCTATTTGTCAGTTTTCTATAGGTCAAAGGACCGGTCTACCCCATGATTTAGACAGTTACTCGACAAAATGAATTTTATGGATCCATAATAACATGACGACATGCTTTGTATCATCCATCAAGGAGATGCATTAAGCCCTCTTTTGCCAGAACACAGCTCATCTGTATAAATCTGAAATAAACAATTCAAACTGTATTCAAGTTCATCCTGATTCTGAATTTAACTAAAACAGCATATTTGTTTCTCTTTGGTTTGGATGTTAATGATGACTTAAATTCTGTAACAGATGGCAAATTTTTATATCTACATATTTAAAGCATTTGCAGACTAATAATTAGATATGACTTGAATAACAGAATCTTTGCAAAAAATATTGCTAGACAAGGAGAAAATGCTGGTTACCAGCACTTTCTCCTTTTCCCATTATATTTTCCCAGGCGTTTTGGTCAGGGTCGTTTTCACATTGGAATTGTTTGGTAAAGCTCAGAAAGGCAGTCTCAAATCTCTATGTACTTTACAGGTTACAGTGAATGCTATTCAAGAGTTTAGGAAGGTCTGCAAAAGTGGATTGTCTGAGGAAGATTTCAAGAGAGCAAAGTAAGTCTTGTTTTTGTGAAGTACTGTTTGCACCTTGTTTGTTAGAATAGCTTGTTTGCCATTCATGAAGTGGTATGCAGTTCTTCTTGTTACCTTCTGAACCTCATCTACAGTAGATGACTTTGAAACTGATTGCAAAATATGTTGTATCAAACATTAATTTCAAGATGTTTATCAAACATTAATTTCAAGAGGTTTAATGCATGAAATAAAATACATGTGAAAACATAAATACAGAAGAAGAAATTGTATGTTACATGCAGTTACTCATTTTGCTACAGTCTTTTCAAGAGTGTCTGCTGTAGCCAGTAAGACAAAGAAGTCAATAGTGTCTGCTATAATACAAAGAAAGTTGTCTGCTGGAAAAGTGGTGTTAAAACTTTTAACCAGATGACAAAATTTGAGACTTGTATAAACGGAAAGCATTTGCAGACCACAAATGTGGCTAAAATGAAAGGAGTTGTCACTTAAAAGGTAGGAAACATCGATGGAAAATGAGAAAATGGTGGTTACCAGCATTTTCTCATATTCCAAAAATGTTTTAAAAGCAATTTCAAAGGTTGTTATAACTCCATTTGTGCCAGAAAGGGTTTACCAAAATTCTTCAGATTAATTGAAGTTATTTGGTCACGACTTGCTGTTCTCTCACAAATAAGTGTATGCCCTTATTAATGTGGGGAAGCAAACAGTGGCTTGAAAAGTAGTTTGTTGGTAGTATTGGTAATTAATCTCCAGAAAGGCATTAATTGGTGCATTTGCCAGTGTGATGTAAAAGAAATAGATGTACTGTTGAAACTAATTTAAAACACCATAGAAATAAACAAAGAATTTGACCCGGTAAAAGAAATAATTCTTTTGCAATCTTGTGCTTGAAAACATCTGTAAGATTTGCAAAACTTGGAAATTATTTTCCATTAAATGCAGGGTTTTTGGGAAAAAAAATTTACTAAAAGGAGGTAAACAATGAGCATCTTTTTTTCCATTTAGTGAATGTTGGCGTTATTTTTTTTTTTTAGATCTCAGCTGCAAGCTGAGTTAGCCTATGAAGGGGAAACTTTGGAAAGTAAGCTTACCTATACAATAGAAACCCAACTTCTGAACACAAATCAGCCCAAAAGTTTGGATAAAGTCACTCTGGATGATGTTAACAAGGTAAGCCTTACTTTTTTTCTCTTCCCTGTCCTTGTCTATTATGGATGGTATGATTGACCACCTAGTGGATGGGCAGATTGTATGGATGAATGGATTGTTTAAACTCTTTACCACAGAATCATGGGTTTTAACGACCCTGAAGAAAAAGCCTTTTGAAAACAATTTGGGAAAAGGAGAAAATGCTGGTAACCAGCATTTTCTCCTTTTCCTACAATGTTTTCTATCCTTCCCACGACAAATCTCAATTTTCGAGTCGCATTTATGTTGTCTACAAATGCTTTCAAATTGGACCAGTCTAAAATTTTTTTGTGGTAACGGGTTAAAATGCAGTTAGCAAGTCACATTGTTGGTCTGTCAGTTAATTGGTCTGTCAGTCAGTCAGTTTGATAGTGTAGGTTCCATAGATAGACATTGACATCCGTCATACAGGCAAACATCTGACACATCATCAGCAAAATGAGTGTTGCCCGACTTTATGAATGTTACACAATTACACATGTGAGTCATCTGTCAAATTCATGCCCCAGGTACAAATAGTTTGAAAATATTTGAGGGAAAAGCAATGTTTCCTTTGCTTGCTCTTTAGTAGCAGTCAAGTTTACACTCCATGTATCTATACTTAAGTAGTGAAAATATCAATTTCACTTACTCATTAATCTACTTTTTAATAGTAGACCATTTGAAACTGTTATCAGAATATCAAATCACAGGACTTATAGATACATTAGAATGTATATACGGTACATGTCTATGATGTCTTGTTCTGTAAAGAAGAGTCATGTCCATAGGTTAAAGGTCAAGGTCACAGAAAAGCCCATTGTTTGTGATTTTCTTTTTTTTCAAGGGGGTGGGGTTGGTATTTTTGTCCAACCTGTAAACTTTTTAATTATCAATGAATGCTAATACTACTGTGTAGAATTGTCAACTACATGAAGACATGGTGTCCCTTGCAAAAATCATGTGAAAAGGTCATGATGAATTTCACTATACATGTTACTGTGCAGAATGGTCAACAACATGAAGACGATGTGTTAAAAAGCTCAAAAGAAAAGGTTGCTATTTTTGGGAAAATCGGTCACTTCCCAGTGACATGTCTTGTTTTTTTGCATTCCAGTAAGAATATAAAATCCGATTTATTTTTTACCCCCCAAAATTACCATTTAGAAATGGGAAATCAAGAAATTTACAGTCCAGTAATGTCGCTAAATTTGAAAAATCAGTGAAATTTCATGCTAACAAATTTTAGGAAAACCACAGTATACAGTCTGATCTTTATCTACACTACCTGGAAAGCCCCTGGTTTCTCCTCTGGCCTTGAAAGGCTTAATGTAGGAATGAACAATAGAGCTTGTTTATAAGTGAGCCATGCTCTGGCAAAAGGGGGCTTAATGCATGTGTGATGCAGTATATCAAGCAAGACATCACCTAATTATGGATCTATAAATCAATTGTGTCAAACAACTGACTGAATCATGGAGTAGAATTATCCCTTGACATGCATAGAATTTAAAAATAGCGAAAAGTTTTGGCCTATGTTAGCCTGCGCAGGCTGACATGGGTCAATACTTTTCGCAAATGCATTAAGCTCCCTTTTCACAGAGCATGGCTCAAATATTTAATTGTGCATACAACATTTTTTTTTTTATGGTGAATCACTTTAAAGAAATCTAGGATCATGATATTTGTTTCAGTCCAAGATGTTTAAAATCTCATGCTCCTTTATTCTTTTTTTGTTTCAGTCTAATATGTTTAAAATCTCATATTTCTTTATTCTTTCTTACAGGCTGCAAAGAAACTTCTATCTCAGAAACTAAGTCTGTCAGCTGTAGGAAACTTGATGAACACACCATATTTAAATGACATCTCATCAATGAAATAATGTGCAAATAGACATTTGGTGGTACTATTTTTCTTCATGTGAAAATTAAAAGTAGCAGAAAGACATTTCTTAAAAGACTTTTCCAAATACTTCATTCAGTTGACAGAAGACAATGGTGTACTTCAACTTTAGTGCTTTTTTACATCATTCTTTTAAAAGAGACATCATATTTTGTAACATTGAGAAAATACCAGTATTGAATAAGTTATTGTTTGACTTGAATAACCAAATTTTTTGTTTGCTTTATTTTGACCCTTTAACAAACGAAAGGTTTAAACTTGTCCAAATTGAAGAGTTTTACTGATGAAAAATTAGTTGTCTTAAATTATTAGAGGTGTCATTAGATGGTTAGAAAACATGGTGGGAAAAGGAGAAAATGCTGGTTACCAGCATTCTCTTTTTCTCATGTTTTTAAAGTGTTCTCAGGGTTGTTAAATAACTTGTGATTGTGAGGTAAAAGATTAACCCCTATTCTGCGAAATACCACCATCTACTTTTATTTATTGTAAGGGGGATGTAGACCAGGATCAGCCTATGCACAGTAGGATTCTGATGGTAGTTTATACTGATCTTAATGAGTGGCTAAAGTGCAAGAACTCCCTGAAAATTCCAACCCATTGACAATAGTTTTTCTTGATAACATAATAATAGATGTTAAAAAGGAGAGAGGATCATTTATATATTAACAGATTACCATGCCAGTATTCATTTTGTGCGGACAAACCAGACATCAAAGTTACTGCAGCTGTAATAACTACCCACTTATCTCTGAAACTTTTCCTTAACCAAGCAGCTCAGTCAGTACACACAGCTTTAGGATTACTAATCCAGGTGTCCCCAGTTCAAATCCCAACTTGGCCAAACTCATCTTAGGATTGATGTTAATTGTTGCGATAATTTCATTCTTTTCACCCTGAAGTACATTGTTTTGACTATGTTTGTGGGAAAGCAGTCAGTGGCTTGAAAAGTACTGGTAAAACAAACTCTAGGAACCATGGATAGATCCAGTGGCTGCAGCAATGACTGAAATAATGTTAAAAACTCTCTAAAAAAATATCTTGGCATGTTTTCACCAACCCTTCTTAAGAACATTCTTGGTCTAATTAATCTTGATTTTGAAAGTATCACAACTTCTGATTGGCTTAACCATTTAATTTAGCCAATCAGAAGGTGTGTTACTTTCAAATTTAGAAAATTCTGAGAATAAGAATGTTCTGAAGAATGGTTGGCGAATACCCTGATGTAATTTTACTTTAAGAGAAGGCAATCACTTGTTTCTATAAGGCATAACCAAACATACCAAAGATTTCAGATTTGAATGGAAAGTTCAGAAATCCTGCGAGTTATGATCTACTAGTATCTAAGGCTCCAGAGATAAACTCTGTCCATTTCAATTAGGCCACCAGGTAGTCCCACTTCTCTGTAACCCTTTCGGCGCAATAGATGGAAAGGGCTTTTGTAATTGTCATAGATTAAACTCCGACTGAACAGAATGCGCTGAAGTTCGATTTATACCAACTCCTTGTTGAGCCAAGCTTATATACACAGTAAAAAAAGTCCTGCATCCCCTATGCTTTTTACCGACTTTGATTTTTCTGGCATGAATAATATAAAATGGGGTAGGAATTAGAGTCCAGCTGCTGCATACACCAACAAACAAGTCTTTTGCCTATGAAATGAAATGAAACAAGGTATCCCTTGAACTCATGGTAAGTAGGAAATTTTTGCTTAGATATTGCTTTCAAATTTAAGAAAAACGAGAAGCTTTTAAGGTTGGTTAAAACTGGGAATTGAATGTCAAAATGAAACTTGGGACAGGTTGAAAGTGACCTGCAGAGAATAGGCACATACAATCAGTCAATATTGCATACTCCCCCCCCCTGCTGCCATGAGGTCAAGGGATACCTCAGTTCAGTCCATTTCAGAGACAACAGACTGGTTTGTTGGTGTATGCAGTTAGCAGATTCTAATTTCCAACCCATTTCATATCACTCACGCCAGAAAATCAAAGTCAGTAAAAACATAGGTGGTGCAACACTAGTTTTACTATGTATATAAAAATAGAATCTCTCTGAATCTCAGAGGATTGTATTTTCAGATTGTACAAAGTGAACTTTTAAGTCATAATGTTGGACGTATCTTGGTAGACACTAGCATATATTCTGGGGTAAAAAGAATTAATCCTTGAGATCTCGGGCACAACTGTAATATATACTGAGATCAAAACCTCACAGAATAGACTGTCTTAGATCACATCTACAATCAAATTATTTCTGACAGTCTTTATGAAATAAACCATGAAATAGCAATATTCCAGTCGTTTGTTGTGGAGTGAAGATACTCACATCATTTAGGTGATGAGGTTAAGTTTGTTAGAAAATTAATTTACACCTGGTTTTAAAATGTATAACCAGTACACATACTGTATATTACCTCCATGGAGATTCAACTTTTTGAGTCATTTTTGTGGGCTAGATTCATTGGTGGGCTATACAAGAATAGCTGTGAAAATAGTTTCTCTCCTCCAAGTATGGATGACATAAATGGCATTCTACATTGGGCAATCCATCCATAGTTAGTGATCATAATCCTTCAGGTGGACACTAAGATTTCAAGCATTCAATGACCTGGATATTTATATGCTCCAAGGCTGTTAAATGCTAGCTTCTGCACTGAAATCTTTATGACCATCTGAAGGATCATGATTGTGAATTAAGGATGGACATTTTACCTTAGTCCTTGGAGTATCAAGTACTACCTTACTTTTTTGCAGTTGATGTACATTAAGGTTATGCTGCATACAAAAAAAGTATGATTTTTCGATTTTTATTGTCCAATATATGGTAAGATATTCTGACACTAAAAAAGCTGAAAATATCTATTTATTTACTTGGCACCCCAAGGGTTGACAGGACCAGTCACAGTGCTTACATCACAGGTAAACGCTTTAACAAACAATCTGGAGATGTCTAGAAATGGGATAGAACGAATCCAACATAGCCCAAGCAAACACTAATCTGTTTTGGTACCATGAATTGTGAAATGTGGACACCTAATTAAACCCTCTTGTAATGGATAATCAAATCCAGCCTAAATCTGCTGAATGCTGCACATCAATGGATAGAAGGAGAAATTGCAACAGGACACAAACCAGAAGAAAGAGCACAAGTATAAAAATAATATTTCAGACAATTTACTGGATTTTTCAATTTGTTATAAAAATCTTTGAATAAAGAACAAAATTTTTCACCTATCAACAACCCCCCTGAAGCCCCCTCTGGGTGGTCCCCTGCTCATGCCTCTTATGCCCCTTCCAGGGCCCCCAGTAGTCATGCTCATCCCTCTTCCCCCTCTCATAGAAACAGGCAGTCCCCCTCTTGGAGGGCCACCTCTCCCACCCCTCTGTCCCCTTGGGGGACCAGTCATTTGTTTATTTTTAGGAGTTGGTGATTTTGGTCGAAGCCTTTCAATTTCTTCACTACATCCTGTTGTCAAACTTTCCTCGGTCTGGAAATGGCTTAGATAAATAT
This sequence comes from Tridacna gigas, assembly GCA_945859785.2. NCBI lineage: Eukaryota > Metazoa > Mollusca > Bivalvia > Cardiida > Cardiidae > Tridacna > Tridacna gigas. Next base: position 38,902,232 of record OX244030.2, on the reverse strand, counting down.
CTCTATCATAGTTACTACTTGTAAGTTCATTTCCAAGACTTAACCATCCTGGTCGAATAGTACTGTCTCTGGCAAATATATGTAACCGTCTTCTGCCAAGACAGAAATGCTCTACAATGTGGAATATTTCGACAGGCTTGTCTTTGCTTCCGTACGTCTGGTCCTCTTCGATAATCAGATCTATGTCAACATTCGCATGAATAAAGTCCCCATCTGTACTTCTTTTCACTGTCCCTTTGATACCCATTAAACAATGTTCCTAAAAAGAAAAAATGTTGAATTTTTTATCGCACATCAAAATTCTAGACCTACTAAAATCAAGAGTTTTTTCCTTGACAAGTTAAAAAACGTTGAGAGAACCAGCATTTTCTGTTTTTTTCACAATGTTTTCAAGACCTTTTTCTTCAGGGTCATTAAAACATAGTACTGTGTGGTAAAGGGTTGACACTTCCTTTTGTGTACTTCTTGGGGGCCCTTTTTTAATGCAGCAGACCATCTAAACATTGTGCCAAAAGTAGAAGATTGCTCTTCAAAGGCATTTTATGGTTTTGCAGGAACCTTTCCACATGTATTTGTATACTAAACCTTCATGGTGATAATGCAGGATTAAGAATTGTTTTTATATTCTTCTGTAGCACTTAAGTTTCAGGACATAATGAATTAAAGAGCCCAGGATACCAGCAAAGTCAACAAATCTGTGTAAGTGTACAGAGAAAAAACAGTGCTTCAACATTTTTATCAGTGAAAAGTTTCTTTGGGGATATCGGAAAGATATTTCAAGTCAAAACTATATATATATTGCATGTACCTGGTCTATCACCAGCTGATAACTTATTCTTACGATTGTACATGTGTGAAGTTTAGTACAAAAAAAAAAAAAACTCTGATGGTATCTTTTTCTTCTACTTTGATTGTTTCAGAGACAAATTCCATCATTTATGTCATATTTAATTTGTAGTCTGCAAAATTAAGTTTCATAACTTCAATCTGACAATAACAATAGAATAAAAGATTGCAATGTCAATGTCATTGTGATTAGAATTGGCCAGAAAGATCGGAGTATACGTTTTATACAGGATGATTTTGATCTGTTCTGTCTGCAAAAGCAACTAAGTCGAGCTAAACACATTAACGTTAAAAGTTGTTTATGATAATGGTGCATGTGAGATGCCTACCTTTGTCCTCTGTAGTACAGAGCCAGGCTCCAGCGTTTTCACATGGCCTGGATTCTGTATATTGGTTTTTATCCAGCAAATGTCTTCACATCTCCTAAAACCCCATCGCTTCAAACACTGGTAAAGAAACAAACAAAAGTTTTTCCTCATGATGGCTTAACATCATTAACCCTTAAGCTGCTAAGCACGACTCACTGATATTTTGCGGACAGTGTAGATCAAGATCAGACTGCACAGAACTTGCACTCTGATCTACACTGTCCGATAAGGAGATTTTTTTTCTCCAATAAGTAAGTTTGAAATATGTAGCATTATTCTGGTTTTTTTTATCAGCTTCAAGGTTCTATTTAAGTTATTTAGCAGGATAAGGGTTAATATGCTGCCGATTTGTGATCTTTAAGATAGAGACAGCATCAAATGATAATCTTCCTCCATCTGTATTTCCTTCAAAAGACAATAATGCAAACAGCAGACCACAAATTATTTTCTCATCCGATATCAAGGGGTTACAGGTATAATGTGAAATCTTTATAATGGATAAAGATAGTAGACGACACTATTTAATCATAGCACTTCAATTTTTCTATAATTTAAGGTTAGAATTAAGAAATTCCAAATACACACCATTCTGCCACGTTCAAGCCCTTCTGCATTTCCACACCATATCCACAAGAATGATCTCTGGGCAGCCACTGATGGAACATCAAGTCTTTCTATCTGTAAGGAAGCCATAATCATAGGTTAATCTGAAGTAATGGATGAAACTATTAAAAAATGTCTTCAGAAAACAGTAAAGCAGAAGTTCTGATTACCCATTCAAAGCAACCAGAGCTGCTGCCACACTGTTTTCAGGCAAACACTATTTGCACCTGTTAAGACAGCACATGGCTTTTTCCCTCTATTTTCCAAGTTATCAGCCATTCCCCTTTTTCTCCACCCCCACCCCACAAAAAAAAAAAAAAAAAAAATGCTGTCTTGCCCATTTTAAAAAGATTTTAAAACTGTCATTTTCCTTTTCTCTATGTATTTCTCATGCTAAGTTTCTTATTTTCATTTTTGATCAGCCTATCATACGAGGGCTGTTCATAATGTGCGGAAAAGTACTGTCATTCTCTCAAATATTTGTTAAACACAGTGAAATGTATACATATTGTAGACAAAATAATTCTGTATTAACAGTGAAAATTTCATGTCAATATCTCAACGACTTTTTTACACATGGTAGTTATGGCAATGTCGTCTCTCACACAGGCCCGATGTCAACCAGCGTCAATTTTACACATTACTTATGAAGCATTTCTTTCACATGCCTAGGTGAAAGACAACTGTCTAAATCTCCACATGGTAGATTGTTCCTTTGTTTCAGGTTCCTATAGGCTTAATATGATTAAGAAAGTCCTCCCCTTCTTGTTTAAATTGCAGAACAAAGCACCAATACAATTCCACCCTCTTCTCTTTTTGAATGTCCAACATTTCATGTATCCCCAAGTGCACATTCTCTGCATATTTAAAGTGTCATGAGTAATGTGATGTACAATTCCAACACTACAGTCCACTTTCTCACTTATTTCTCTTACAGGAATGTGTCTATCCTTGTCGAGAAGTTCCATGATTTCCTGTTCTTTACATTGTGTTATTGAGGTTGGCTTCTCTGGTCATGTATCGCATTTTCATGACTGTCTTGGTAACGCTCATACCATTTGTAAAAAAGCTGTTTTTTTCATTGCTGAATCACCGTATGCCTTGATTAACATTTCCATTGTTTCTCTTTCTTCATTTTCCATTTAAAGCACAAAATTTAAGCACAGTTCGCTGTTAAGAACTCATTTTGATGGATGTGAGTAAACAATATTGCTGCCAAATGCTCAAATGATGTCAGACATTAATGTGACTTCATGAGCATCATACCAAGAGTTAGTGCCAAATCATGACAAAATTTGGTGAAGATATCTGATCAAACACAAAAGAGACAGTCATTTTCCAAACAGCAAATGCTTTCGTTTTGTGGCATTTTGGGCTGGGTTTTGGAACATGACGTTGCCATATCTACCATATCTTTATAAGGTATAGAAATATTAATTTGAAATTTATCCTTTCAATACAGTATTAATTTGTCTACAATATGTATCAAATTCACTGTATTCAAGAAATATATGAGAGAATTACAGTATTTTTCCGCATTATCTTTTGATTCACCCCTCATACTATAGAAACCTTTTACTAACACCAAGTCTATCAGAAAAACGTAGGTTCTTACTTCATCCCAATCCCAATATTTGTCAAACACAGCTCCATTCACCCTCTGATACTCCTGAAGGGGTGGTTCTATCAGTATAACATCAAACTTGCATCCCAAGTCTTGTAACTCAAAGGTTTCAAGGTCACACTTCATGTAACTGGAAGTAGAAAATTTAACTAAATACATTAACTCTTTACCAAATGGCAAATTTCAGACTCGCCCAGATTAAAAGCATTTGCAAACTACAAATGTATAACAAATGATGAAAAAATTGTGGGAATCAGAGAAAATATTGGTTAGTAGCATTTTCTTCTTTTCCTACGATGTTTTCAAAAATGTCCTACCTCAGGGTCATGAATACTTTGGATTGTGTGGTAAATGGTTAAGGGTTTTCTATCCAGTACAGTGATTTCAATAACTTTGTATTTATTATTTTCTTAAAATCAACAAGACATGTCACTGAGATGTTACTGATGCCCCCCAAAACACATATGACCTTGCTGTGATCTTGACCTTTATAGACATGACTCTTGCGCATGACACATTATCTCAATGTACATTAACATTTGTGCAAAGTTATTTTGAAATTCAGTCATAGAGAAAAACGCTATGGCCCTGACACGAAAACGGACCCCCCCCCCCCCCCGCAACCCCAAACACATTTGACCCTGCTGTGACCTTGTCCTTCAACCTATGGACATATCTCTTGCACATGACACATCGTCTCAATGTGGTTAACATTTGTACCAAAGTTATACTGAAATTGAAAAATAGGGAAAAAAGTTATGGCATGGACAGGAAAATGGATGGTTAAAAACTATATGCCCCCAAAAATTGGGGGGGGGGGGCATAAAAAGCTGAACAGCTAGTTTTTCATTTTTTTTATTTCTTTTGATTTTTTGAAAGAATACATATATATATATGTGCAATCAGTGAAATTTGGAAAATACAACAGTTGGTGAAACATGATGCAAAATTGTACTTGCAACAACAGACCATGAGGGTATTCTGAACTTGTGGCTGGGATACATATCTCCTACACATAACTCAATCAAATTGTTTAAAACAGTCTTTGGGTGAGTAGACATTCTGATTAATCCTTCACAAAACAATCCCATGTTTTCAAAACTTTTAAAAAGATTGTGAGAAGAGGAAAATAAAAAAAAAAAACACTGGTAACCAGTATTTCCAGATTTTCCCAAAAGAAAAATCTTATCATTCGAGCCACATTTAATTTTTCATCTGCAAATGTTCTAAACTTTGACAAGTCCAAAATCTTGTCTGGCAAAAAATGCCAGAGGGCAAGCAACATTAGAAATAATTAATCAGAACTTGCATTTTCTCAGCAATAGAAAGCATGTCATCCTGTGTAAATACCATACTGCATTGTATTATAGCAAGAGTATATGAAAAGGAAAGTATATAAACCTACAGATGTCTTTATTCCTTTCCCAAACAACAGATTTTTAGACTTGCATTCCTGAAAGCACTTGCAGATGCCATATGACAGAATTTGCCTTTGATAGGGTAGAAAAAATTGTAAGGAAAGGAAAAAATGCTGGTCACCAGGATTCTCTCCTCTGCCTCTCATCTTTTCAAAATCTTTTTTTCCCAGGCTGGTTACTAGTATTTTCTCCTTTTCCCATCATCTTTTCAAAAGCTTCATTTTTCAAGGTCATTAAAACATGGGATTGTGTGTTACAGGGTTAGATTTGAATAAAGCTTAGAAAAAGTAGATTTATGTACAAGCAAGCTGTAATTTGTGTCAAAATTGTCATTTAGCCTTTACAATACAATCCAAACATTTATCTGCCCTGATAAAGAAGGCTTTTGAAAACATAGTAACTGGTATTTTCTCCTTCTCCAGCAATGTTTCCTTTGCTTTACAAGACATAAAAATTCAACCACACTTAATTAGTCCTCTGCTAATGTTTTCGATTTTGAAATATCTAAAATACCTTAGTCTTGCAATGAGTTATGCATAGGACAAAAATTTAAATTTCCACAACTTTCCACAACACTGGACACCTTCTTCATCCCTTCCTTTTTGTGCCAAACTACAGAGCAATGTTCAGCTAGACTTTCATTTATTTGCAAAAAAAAAAGTGTATTTTGCCAACTGTTAAACTTCATTTATTTGCTTTCAAGCAATACTAGAGCCAACCAAATGAAAACTTACGTTGGAGGTATGCAAGTGGATGCTATGAGTTCATCTTTCAAGCGAATTAGCTCTCTTAATTTTGGATACTCCTCAAATCTGTTAGCCAGCCCTGTAGGTAGATAATGTAGGTGTACAGGTATATGAAGCTGAAATGTCTTAACTGTTATACAGAAACAATTTGACATACTTATGCATGGAAAACAAACTTGGAAAATGTAACTCAGAAATGGATTGCATAGTTTTCAGTTCAATGCCTAGCATAACTTCAGTCGCTTTAGCATACAACAGAGATACTAGATTATGATCAGACTCTTGAGAAATTGAATGTAATAAATTTCATTATACATTCATAGGTACATTGTCTGATATTCTGTCACATATTCTGGCCACTTTCTGGATGGTACTGAAATTGAGAGAGTCTAAGTTTTTTTAACCCACATTGACTATGTCATTGATATACGATGTACATTTACAATCTATAACTCATTTGATGCAAAGAGCTTACCCACGTCCCTGATAAAATTTTGTGGTCGTTCTCCAGTATCGACAAAATGCTGACAATAATCATTGTGCGGATTGGCACTCTGTGTACCCTTGTAAAATGATAAAAAATTATACTAAAAATAATGAAAAATAACAATTACTTGATGCTATATTATTGGTGATTGCAACTTAAATGTAAGGGAAGGATGTACAACAGTAGGACACAGTCATAACAAATCATTTCTTAAACCTTCACCACACAGTGAGTCCCAACTTTTTAATGACCCTGAAGAAGATAGCTAGTGAAGCATTGTAGGAAAAGAACAAAATGATGGTAATCAGAATTTTCTCTTTTTCCCACATTGCTTTCTAACCTTTAAAGGGCCAATCCCATCATTTGAGCCACATGTTATTTGTTGTCTGTAAATGCTCTCAATTTGGTATAAAATTTTGTCGACTGGTAAAGAGTTGATTCATATATACTTACGCATCTTTAACAGAATTTTTTTTTCTTTCCTTCACAACATGATATTTATGACCATAATTTGGGATCATCAAGTGCAGTGATGTCATGACATTTCTTCCAAAAATTAGGATCCAATTCAAATCTACCAAGCCAGTATTACCATCTTCTCCAAGCCGAAAAAGTTACAACAAAAATGTACTTTGTGAATTATTCAAATTAAAGAACTGAAAACTGATGACAGAGTAAAAAAAGCATAAAACAACATGACTGTATGATGCTGAATGCTGATAAATTGACTGGGGATGGTTACAAAGCCACTGTAGGAGTGATGCTCCTTCATTTAATCTGTTACCAAGCAACCCCGAGTTTTATTGATTCTGAGAAAAGAGGCTTTTGAAATCAATGTGGGAAAAGAAGAAAATGCTGGTGACCTGCATTTCTCCTTTTCTCACAATTTTTTCTGCCCTTCAGAGGGCAACTTTCATCACTTGAGCTTATTTAATGTACATAATTTGTCTACAAATACTTTGAAACTGGACAAGCCTAAAATGTTATTCTGGGGTAAAGGGTTAACTCAATCTCATGAAGCAAATTTGCACAATACAACATTCAAAACACCAATCATACATGAAAATGACTTAAAGTTTATGACATAAATACATATGAAACATTGTTTTCAATAAGAAAATTTCATCTTACAAATACTAGTACGTAATTTTTTTCTGGGCCCCACTGTTTTCCAAAGTGATTTCCAGTGATAAGTAAGTTTTCCTTGAAGACTTTGACAACAGCTTTTGTAAAAAGCTTTTTGCAGAGACTTAACAATTTAGATAAACAAAACAGAAATACACTGAACATAACTCAGAACAGTGTTGCTTCTAGTGACCCTGTTCAAAAACTGAATACATGTTGTAATAATTTACCTTTAAGAATGCGCTGGAGTCTGTGTATATTTCATCAGTTTCAAATTCATCTTCTTTCTACAAAAATACAAAAATACTGAAACAGTGTTTAATTCTCAGTTTTCAAGATAAATCATTTTCCACAAAAATTTGTTCCTCCTTTTCCCACAGTGTTTCCTACTCTTTCAAAGGTAAATCCTGTTAATCTGAGCTACAGTTAAATTGTTGTCTGCAAATGCTTTCAATTTGGGAATGTCTCGGATTCTTTCTTGCGGTAAAGAGTTAATCACAAAGAGGATTTTTTTTCCTTCCTTTTAAATGTTTCCAGACATTCTTCTACAAAACAAAAATGTCATCTGCAAGTGGTAGTAGGTTGAGGTCAACCTTTTACCACACATCACAAGTTTGGACTTGTCCAAATGTGGTTCAAAGTGTGGAACTTGTCTCTGAAAGGGAAGAAAACATTGTGGGAAAAGGAGAAAATGCTGGCTACCAGCATTTTCTCCTTTTCCCACAATGTTTTCAAAGGCTTTCTTCCTCAAGATTATTATACATGTAAGTCGGAATTGTGTGGTAAAGACTAAGTACATACCTTATCTGTATTCTCACTGCCTTTGTTATGGTCCACTGCTTCATCTGTGGAATGGCGCTTCTTTTTTGCAGCATGAGACGAGCTGTAAGTATACATACATGTACATGTGTTAACTATGTACCAAATGACACAATTTTAGACTGTTCTAAATTGAAAGCATCTAAAGACAACATAAAAGATGTAATCTAAAAAATTTATAAGTAATTCTGGAAGGATAGAAAACACTGTGGGAAAAGGAGAAAATGTTGATTTCCTGCATTTTCTCTTTTTTCTGCAATGTTTTCAAAAGTCCTCTTCTATGCTGTCAGTACAACTAGGGATTGTGTAGTAAAGGGTTTTAGACAATTTTCTTCCATATTCATGCGAGTGGTTGTTGCAAAATCCGCTTCTGTTATGTTTATTGGACTTCAGTGGGAATTAGGACACATTTAAAACCATTGACCCTTAGAGCACCAATAAACAAAATCAAATTTTTCACCGAAGAAAAAACATCCAAATATCTACTTTTGCTGACTGACTGATTGATTGTATGGTGTTTAACGCCATTTTCAACATTATTTCAGTTATATCTTGGCGGCCAGTGCACCTATCCATGCTTTCCTGGAGTTTCTTGTACCAGTACTATGCACAATATTCTTTCCAAGCCACTGGCTGCTTTCGTACATAACCATCGTCGAAACAATGGTCAGTGGTGAGGGAGGAATGAATCCTGTCGCAATAACTATCATTAATCCTCAGAAAGAAATTGGCCAAGCCGGGGATCGAACCTACTGTTGCAGAGTTGTCTTGGGCTAAAATGTCTAAGCATTGCAGACAATGCAGACTAAAGATCACAGTGAATGTTTTGTGCATTCTGATTTTGATCTACCGGTACATTGGCTGCAAAAGTAACTTTAGTTTGGAAAAGCGCTTGAAATGGTGGAAAGATAATTTGAGAGTTTAGATCATGATCAGGCTGCATTTACATGCAGGCTGCTCTACGTCAATACACTCTACAAAATGCTTACCTGCTTATCTATCCCAGGATAAGATTCAAAAGAAAAATTTATCATGTCATTGCAAGTTAGGAATCCACGCATTCTGTCTTTATATCATTTAAATCTGTATCAGGTGATAACATAATGTATTGTATTAAATTACAAGATTTGTCTTTGAAAAGAAAGAAAATTCTTTACTTTTTACAAGTAGTTTTTCAATCTTCTAACAAATTTTTCAAAATTTCCTTAGGGCTGATACAGAATTATGCATTAAAGAGTTAACTCTTTACCGAACTACAAAATATTAGACTTGTCCTGATTCAAAGCATTTGCAGATGACAAATCAAAAGTGGCTCAAAAAATGGAACTTGCCTTTGATTGAGCAGAAAAGACTGTGCGAAAAGGAGAAAATGCTCTGTACAAGCATTTTCTTCTTTCCGCAATGCTTTCAAAAGTTCTCTGTCTAGGGGTCATTAAAACCCAGAATGTGTGGTAAAGGGGTGAATATATAAAACCAGTTATGCTCATTCGGCTGATTTTTTCGGTCAATGTAATTTGGTACTGTCTCTTTGTGAAAGTTAATGCAGCATCTTTTCAGTTTATCAACTCGATAGTGAGTTTTTTGGAGATACCAATAATTTAAATGCTACATAGGAAAAGCACAATACAGATCATCAATTGGTCTGATAACCCCTTACCACACAATCCCGACTTTTAACTACCCTGAGAAAGGAGCCTTTTGAAAACATTGTGGGAAAAGGAGAAAATGCTGGTAACCACCATTTTCTCCTTTTCCCACAATGTTTTCTAACCTTCTAAGAACAATTTTCATCTTTTCAGTCAAATTTAATTTGTTGTCTGCAAATGCTTTCAATTTGAACCAGTCCGAAATTTTGTCATTTGGTAAAGAGATAATTGAGTATTCTTTGATTGTATACATGTATTTACAACAAATATGGGTCATACCCTGAGTAAAGGTGATTGAGGGCATCTGCAAAAGTATTGACACAGGTCAGCCGGCACAGTCTTACTTGGGTTAAACCTTTTTGCAATTGCTCAATTTTCTGCGTGTAAAAAGACCATTCTATCTCCTAATTCAGTTGGTTTTAGACAAAATCCATCCATGTAATGTGAAGAATAGTGTAATGCATTAGGAAACTAAGAAGGTAGTCCGAAGGACAGCCATATCCCAGCTGCAGCTGGACAAAGACAGCACTTCATTGCACTGAGCCTTTTATAATCTCCCTTCCATCATAGTGTCATCAATGAAATACTGTTGACGGAAATAAAACACCAAGCCATAAATCCATCCACATAATTGATTGCATTGATGAATATAAAGAAAACTAGTGTACTGATATAATTTCTTGAGGATATATCTACAAACATGAAATCCAATTACACAAAATCCACAAAGGGCAATAACTTCAAAAATTAATGAAGACAGAGTTATGGATCTTGTGCACTACACATGCACTCAATGTGAATTATCTGTATGAAATTTGAAATTGTGCACTGCACTTGTGTTCAATGTGATTTATCTGCATATGAAATTTGAAGTGGATATCTTTTATACTTCGGAAGTTTTCCCCGGATAAAAATCCAATTTGTAAACTGACAAAGGGCAATAACTCTAAAAAATACTGACCACACAGTTCTGGATGTTGTGCCCTACACTTGTCCTCAATGTAATTAATCTGCACATACGTTTGGAGTCGATAGCTTTATAATTCGGAAGTTATGTTCGGGACAGATATCCAATTTGTAAAATAACTAAGAGTGCTCAATAACTCTGAATATTATGAAGACCGAGTTATAGATCTTGTGCACTGCATATCATCTCATTGATATGAACATTCATCTTAAGGTCAGTGAAAATGTTTCAATGGGTTTAGGAGATAAGGAGTTGACAAGAAAGTGTTACTGACGGACAGAAGGACAAACGAAAGCCACTCCTATGATCCTCTCCTGCTTTGCAGTGGGATATTCATAATTAACCCTTTCACAAACAAGCCCTGGTTTTCACGTGTCTGCAGTACAAGTCTTTTGAAAACACTGTGGGAAAAGGAGAAATTGCTCGTAACGAGCAACTTCTCCTTTTCCCACAGTGTTTTCTACCCTTTTGGAGAACTTTCTGTCATTTTCAACAAATTTAAAATTGTAGTCTGCAAACTCTTTCAATTTGGACCAGTCTAAAATTCATGTTTTGGGAAAGAGTTAAATCCCCTTTCCTCTGAACAATGTTCATATAACAAAAATTATCCTTGTACCTAGAAGATTTCAAGCTCCTTTGTTCCCTGATCTCTTCCTTGCTCTTGAGGATGACTTTCAAATCATCTGGGCTTCCTACACCGAGCTGTTACATAAAAAAATGTGTTTGTTTAGACATCAGTTTGATCTGAGAATACATGTACATGTTAGGGAAGATGGAGGAAAAAAGACTTGGTGCTCTAAATTATTTTGTCTAGGATTGGTAAAGTTTCCTTAAGTTGAGGCTGATGTGTATCATGGCATATTCAGCTTTCTAGGCATTCTCCTATCGCTTAAAAGCAACTCGGTAAATGTCAAATAAAAATATCTTGGTTCAAATGTATGAATTAAGTTGGTATTATGGGGAAAGTTCATTTTTTACATTCCCAAATTTTGCTCATTGTATCCAAACAACAAAGTTTAGTTTCGGATTAAATGCCTGCCCTAGTATCAAGAGTTAAACAAGTAACACCCAATGCTACAAGGCAGAAATCAGCCCAGTTTGAAACTTCATGAGATAATGCGAGACTTGGAAATTTCTTAATTGGTACCTTGTTTACACACAATGGTAGTTGTCAGCACAAAATTTGATTTCTTTCGTGAGCTTGATAAACTGATCTTAGTAAGAATAATCTGTCATAGAAATTTTAGACAAAGTTAAAAATTTATGAATTCTGTTACATGCTAACTGATTGGTCTGATCAGTACATATTACCGTAATTCGCCAATGTATTCGGACACTCTAAAAGTTTGGACATGGTCAAAAATGTTCAAAAATAATTTGAGTCCTTACTCCGGACAGTCCAAAACATAGATTTTCCAATATATTTGAACAGCCTGTAACATTAATTTTCTAAAATATCAGCCTGTTAATGCATATTTTTTAGAAAGTGTTTCCAATAATGATTGGCTGCATATTTGCACATTTCTGCATAGCAGATATTCATTGTTATGAACATGAATCCCTTAAGAGTCAAGTAACTCAGTAGTTATTTTAAGTCATGAAATAAGACCCCCCCCCCCACCCCAAAAAATGCAACACCAAGGTTGTCTTTGTTCAAAACTTCTCACCAAAATGAACAGTATAGATTTAGATCTAAGATCAGACCAAACATTCTATCTGGTGTGATCTTGATCTACACACGCTGCAAAAGTACCTAGTTTTGAAAGGTGCTTGAAGAGTTTAATGTTTCTCAGCTTTTAGGTGTTAAGCAGTTTCTCCTTTTTTCGTAAAATTTTCAAAAGGCACCTGCAGAAGCGTGAAATTGTCCCTCCATAAACAATATTAAAGAATTTATAAATACTAAACCTCATTGTTTCTCTCCTTTATTTATCGGAAATCCATTTATATATAAAACTCGATTTAATGCATTATTGTATGAATTCCCTTTTATAATTATTCAGGCAGTAAAGAACCTTTTCTAAAGAAAACAGGCAGACTTTTTTACTGCTGTCTACACAAATTATGTGGCCCAGGTGTTCTTGAAACAACGATTACTAAATGCAAAAAGGCACAATCAGCTAGTATAAAGTGGGCATGATATAGGTTCACTACGTTGTCATTTTATGTTGATTGGAGGTCAGCATGTAACCAGGGAGAGATCTATTTAGCAGAGTGTGTACAAAAACAGGTACATTACAACCCTGTCGCTCTGGATGATTTGCATGTTATGTCATACCCCTAACTCAAGTTTTACTGCAAACATAAGCATGACTGCGACAGGTGTGAAATCTTGTTGACAGATGGCTTAATTCACTCTGCTGAGTGCTGATGGCAAGATGGTGGAGTTCAAAATTTTGGCGTAAGATGTAGATAGACATCAGATTATACAGAATGTGCAGATGGATATATGCCATCCACTAATGAACCTTGACTTTTGAAAGCTACTACTTTTTGGTCTGAGAAATTAAGAAAATATTTAAAACATGTGCTCTTGTTATTGAAAACACACTGAAACTTCAGATATTACCACAGTTTTGACCCCTTCATCAGTACTACAAATCGATCTAAATTTGTTGGATTTTACCCTTTTTATTTCGGATACATATACAGACAACGAGCTGAAACCTATCACTTCGGCCATCCCCTTTTTTTCAAAATGATAATTTCTTAAAGATTCAGACACTAAAAAAATTAATTATTTTATTCTGTCTGAATACATTGGCGAATTACGGTACTATCAACAGCTACAATCAATAAATCAGATATTGTCTGTCTTCAATGGGACAGTTACAGCAGGTACAGTTTAGGCGCATGTCCGCAATTTGGTCTAAGGTTAAGCCCTAGACCTTAATCTTACATGTACTGGTACATCCAAAACTCCACAAAGGATGTTGGAATACAAATATTTATCTTAATCATTATTGTCATGACCATGGAAAGATTAAGAGACTTGTTTTTTTTTTTTTTCAAAAAAGGGCATATTTCTTTTTCTTTTTCACCTTTTATTTTAAACACACTTCACTTCATCAGAGTATCAAAATGTTTTTCCAGGCAGCCTTCAAACAAACAAAACCAGCTTTTCATGACAAGAATATCACCTTTCACAGCCAGATATCTAATGTTTTCTGAAGCAGGCGCATCCACAGAAGGTGTGCATATAAAGCCCTGACCCTGAGGTTTAATTACCCTTGGTACATAAAAGCCTTTGAAAACATTTTTGAAAAAGGACCAATTGCTGGTTACCAGAATTTTTTCCTACTCTTACAATGCCCAAGTTTTCAACCCTTTCAGAGGCGAATTCTACTATTTCAGGCACATCTAACTTATCATTTGCAAATGTTTTCAACTTGGACCAGAGTAATATTTTGTCAACTGGTACAGTTTAGCTATATACCGCTTTTTAGCACAGGGATTTTTAGCGTTTTTTATGTTTTACATGAATATGTAATACAAGGGATGCAACTGACATTATCGGCAAAGTCTACTTGTCATCACAAAAACACAAGTTACTTCGTCAGTTTTACAGATAATCACATAAGGTCTACTTTATCTAGCTCATTACACATTTTTCTAGCGAAAAATAACGTGGTTTCATGACTAAACGTTCAATGATTTGTGCTACAGAAGCCGGTTTCTCGACAAATAGGTCGAAATTGTTTGGTCCGACACAGGTTCGTTCAGTGCGCTTGTCAGAGTAAATCTACTATTCTGTACAAGATCATGGCCAAAATACTTATCGGTTTGATAAAACAAGTAAATATCGTTAACCAACCTTCGTTGTTTAATAATAACACGAACAATACAGCTCCAAATCGTCCGATGTTTGATCGATTCACTCAGATTTCAAAGAAGCAGCCATAATTGTTGTCAAGTGATCAAAATGTATCAAGGCATTTCATTGGTCGGATTTTTGGTTCAAACATCAGACGATTTGGAGCTGTATTCTTCGGGTTATTATTAAACAACGAAGGTTGGTTAAAGATATTTACTTGTTTTATCAAACCAATAAGTATTTTAGCCACGATCTTGTACAGAATAGTAGATTTACTCTGACAAGCGCACTGAACGAACCCGTGTTGGACCAAACAATTTCGACCTATTTGTCGAGAAACCGGCTTCTGTAGCACAAATCATTGAACGTTTAGTCATGAAACCACGTTATTTTTCGCTAGAAAAATGTGTAATGAGCTAGATAAAGTAGACCTTATGTGATTATCTGTAATATTGACGAAGTAACTTGTGTTTTTGTGATGACAAGTAGACTTTGCCGATAATGTCAGTTGCACCCCTTGTATTATATATACATGTAAAACATAAAAAACGCTAAAAATCCCTGTGCTTTTTAGAGGGGCAGTGAGGAGGGACTTTCCCCGAAAACCAATGACAATACAGCCAAGGTAGCTGAAACTTTAACTACGTCGTTTAAAATATAAGCGCTGTCTAGTAAAACAATGAACAGGTAGTATACAGAGTTCTCTTACACCTTGGGCCAAGAGTTGTTTACGTTTTTGTGAACGTTCTTTCAGTTCTTTCAGCCTATCGCTCATTTTCTTTTTTGCATTATGATAAATGACGTAAAAGTAGTATCATGAAATATAAGGAAGAATCGGCCTTTACTGAAGAAAATATAACATGCTTCGCATCTTGATCACACAGGTTTTTACTTAGAAGTCACTACTTATTACCTAGTGAGTTCAACAACAACAATTTACGACAACGAATTACGCTACCGAAAGTGATTTGATGAAGGTTGTGTCGGTAAAGGATCTATCAAATCATGAGATTGACTGAAGTTTTGCATAAGGCACCCAAGAAAAAAGCTATTGAAAGACTAAGTCAACACAAAAAATTCATAGGTCCATTTAGACATATGCAGGTACCTGTACTGAGGGACAGAGTCTCCATCGCACCTAAACGTCAAAAAGGTGGGTGAACGACAAAACTTCTGCCTGGGGCTACCTTCAGTCTGAAGGGTTGCTCCGGTGTTATTTTGTGATGGTTCCTTCGCTCCTCTTCGTGTCAGCCACTTTTAGAATACTTATGGAAATATCAAAATATTACCGATCATCTTTCAGCCAGATGTCATCTATTAACATCAGTGTTCCCATCCTTTTTTGGGAGTGCATGCGCTCCCTGGAATACAAATTTGGGAGAGCAAGAGAAGTTCTAGGAGTGCACTTAATATTGACAATTATAGAGCATCTATGGAGGACAGTAAGGGTCTGTTGTATTAAAAAATTTGTTTTGATAAGTCTTACTCTGCAGTCAGCTGCACTTGAAAACAATATGGGTAATTTAAAAAAGAAGATGCTTGTTATACTTTCCCTACTCACAGGACCAGTTTCAGAGGGACAACTTACAGCCTGACGGCCAACAGAACTTTCCATTTCACTGTCAATTTCTGACACTAATTAGGTTTCACTTAGTGTTTTATTTTATAGAAATATTTATGTAAATTGACTGTTCAAAGTCATCGATAAAACTGAATAGACAGTTTGAAATGCCGATGATCAGACAATGTCAAACCAATTTTTGTTGTGTCGTGGGTTTTCGCGTCTCTTGCAGCGATCTTTTTTTCATGCCTGATAAGTTTTGGAGTAGTATTTCCGCATGATCTGACATAGATTTGTCAATAAGAATAGCATGTAACTTCAAAACCTTTGATTTTACACTAGTAAAGCGGATTGATACCAAGTTTGATTAGCGGTGATAAACACTGACTTTCTCACTTGTTAACTTGTCCCAACTGGCGCCACTGGTGATCGACAATGGGAGCCCTGAAATCTGTGCATGCATGCATGTTGCACTTCATATTTTTGTTCGTGATCATTTAATTCAGTGCGTGAATCACGCACATATGTGCGTGAATGGGAACCCTGAACATGGACTTAGATAGATAGATAGATCGATAGACAATCAAAGTTCATATTGATACCAAATTCAACACACTCTTTTCATCAGTCATTTTGTTTTTTACCTTTATGTTTACATAAATAATCTGGTTAATTTGTAAACAAACATTTTTTCAAAATTCAGTCAAGTACACATGCGTGTTCTGTTTCATGTTGTAGTCCTACTGAAATCAATTACACAGCACTTTTCAAGTGACTACTTGTAATTGACCTTCTGCAGATTTTGATTGACAGATCCTATCAGCCAATCAAAACGCAGTATAGTGCGCCATGTAAACACGAGGGTCAGACAAAGTGGTAGACTTTATTATTGACAATGATATTGTTTTCTTTTTGTTTAAACCGTAGTTCTTCAACTGGCTTATACAATAATTACTTCAAAATGGATTAAAGTTACTCATCAGAATCATGTGGTACGGTAACTGTTAAAAAGTTATATATCTTGAAAAGAAAACTGAATTTATCCATTCCAAAAACCTAGATCTACGTAAAATGTCGCCAGTAGATTTAACCAGGATTCTGAAAAACCAGCCACTCTACCAAATGACAGAAAAGCAGGGTTTTTTTTCCAGTCTTCCAGGAAAGAAAGAACGTTTATGCCAAACTGTTTTGTTAAACTACCTGTTTTGAAATCTAACTGCATGTACATCTTTCAAATTCCAAACCATTACTCGTAGACAGTCGTAATCTTTACATACAGAATGAGCAACAGGAAGAAGAATATTTTATTGACAGCTACTCGTCCCCCTTTTTGAAAAATAACTTGACATTGCGAACATCATCATATGGTTCTTGTTGTAATACTTTAGACAGCATTCATATTTTATTCTTGTTTCATAAAGACGATTGCATTTGACTGTTAATGTCACTATTGCCTGGTTCGAACGATTGTTTGTTTTCCCAATGATTGTCGCATGACTGATAAATGCACGTCCATTCCAAACCAGTATAATCCCTACAATCACCCAAGTGACCAAATATACCCCAATTTATAAGTTTGTTTTTTACAACATACATCTGTTAAAAAATGCGACAAACCACTTAATTGATTACTTACAATAAACTTCTTGATTTTCATTCAAACAGGTGTTAGAGGTGCTAATTTAATCTTTACCAGGCAACAAAAGATTAGATTCGTCTATTTTGTAAACATTTGCTGTCAACAAATTATATGTTGTTCCAATGATGAGATTTGTCTTTAAAATGGTAAAAAACATCTATGGAAAAAAAGAAAGTTTTCAAAAGTTTCCTCCTTCAAGGTTGTTAAAGCACAGGTTTGTATGGTAAAGGGTTACACTGTAAATCCTTTTCTCATATTGTTTACTGTCAAACTGACATGTTATATACTGACGAAATGTCTTTCAAAACCTATGCCCCTATTACAAGTTACCGATAATGTGGACAGCAATCTACTCGCAATCTATTTTTAGTTTAAATGCTGTGACCAAACACGGAATTACAAACATATTTGCGCTATATCCATTTTTCAATTCCTCATAAATATGACATTATTCAAAGTATTTTTTCTTGTTACTTTGCCAATTTAGTCCGAACTGAAAAGAACATTGGGAAAAAAGCTTTGGGTACTTTAATTATAGTGAAGTATAAGCTAGAATAAAACTGAAATAATCTCTCTTTCTCTATGTATTTGACGCCATTTTCTGGTTTGTTTGTTGGGCCTAACGACCAAAATACCACATTAATAAGCTGGGCGTGCCAGACTCACGTTTGCAGAACGGTCAGTTAAGTAATAGCTGATGGTTTGCCATTTATTGCCTTACTTGATTCAGTTATGAATCCTTTTAAAGTTTGGCTTGATTATAAAAATCTGAAAAGCCCCGTTTAATATTTATTTTGAACAGAGATGCCATGCCAGCAGCATTTTGGTGTACTCATGCAGTGCTGGAAAGATGCTGACTTTCAAGAAGGACTGTGTTTGAAAGAGGCAGAGAGATTTCAAGAATGCATAGCTATTTACCAGGTGATATTATCTTATTGTCACATCTTCAGTTCTTCATTTATGTCTGCTTTGTATTCGTTAAATCTTTATGACACAACAAATTTCAGACTTTAAACTTAGGATTACAGATTTATCGAAATTGAAAGCATTTGCAGATGCAGTAGTAAGTGTAGCTCAACTGACAGGAATTTTCTTTGAAATCTCTGAAATGGTAGAAAACATAAAGGGTAAAGTGGAAAATGCTGGTTACCAGCCAGCATTTTCTCTATTTTTCACCATGTTTTTCAAAAATCCTATTCCCCAGGGTGATTGAAACTTTGGTCTCTGCAGTAAAGGGTTAAATGTTAAACCCTTAGAACCAAGCACAAAATGTTAGACATGTCCAAATTAGAAGGATTTGCAGAGGACAAAATTTTATGTTAATCAAAAATTTAAATTTGTTTTAGAAAGGGTAGAAGGCATTGTGGGAAAAGGAGAAAATGTTGGTTACCATGTTTTCTAAAAACCGTTTTCTTCCGGGTCATTTAAAGTCAATATTGTTTGGTAATTGTTAAAGAGACTTTCACAACGGTAGCTATAGTTACTTTTGTTGCCAATTTAGATAATGATCATCCTGTACAAAAAATGGAGTGATCTTCAACCTAAACTGTCCGCTTTTCCGAGTTATTCTATAGATACAATGCAACCTTGAAAATGCAGTTATTTAGATCTTTTTTTTTTCCTTGACCGAAAATGTCTGTAGGGTTTTACTGGGCACCCAGTTAACTCTTTACCACACAATCCCGAGTTTTGACGACCCTAAGAAAGAAGCCTTTTGAAAACATTGTGGGGAAAGGAGAAAATGCTGGTAACCAATTAAATTTTGTTGTCTGCAGATATTTTGAATTTAGAAGAGTCTAAAACTTGCTGTGTCGGAAAGGGTTAATTTGTTCCCAAACAACAAATTTTAGACTTCCTCTAATTAAAAGCATCTGCTGATGGTAAAGTAGAAAATGATACAATTGAGCTTCCCTGAAGTTTCTTGATAGTATGGAAAGATTATGGGAAAAGGAAAAATTGCTGATTTCCAGTATTTTCTCTTTCTCTCACAATGACTGTAAAAGCCTTCTTCCAACATCATTTAAACTTGAGGTTATGTGTTAAAGGGTTACAGTGCTTTTGCAAACAAAAGAATATTCTAGAAAAGAAAATCCTGAAATAGCAATTGTTAATTTCTTTTTCATTTTTTTTTGTGTGTTTTAACCCTTGTTAGCTCCACTGGCCAAAGGCCAGCTAGCTTATGTCACGACCCATTTCCATTGAGTGCAGTCTGGCCTTGCATCCATCTGTCAGTGCGTGTGTTAACTTTTATTTCAAATATCTTCTATGAAACTACCCGTCTAATTTTGATGAAACTTCACAAAAATGATCCTGTCATGGTCCTCTGCAGAATTTCTTAAAAGAATTTAATTCCAGCAAAATCTTTGGTTGCCATGGCAACAAAACTGAAAATATTGAAAATCTTTAAAAATTTTTCTTATTCAAAAGTGTAAGGCCTAGGGCTACCAAATTCGATATGTAGCTTCATCTAAGGGACCTTTACAAAAATCTTTACACTACAGCTCTGGGGTCAAAATTTGCCTGCCCTTGTGGTGGGGGGTGGTTATCATGTGCTTATAGTGTGTAATCTTTCAAAAAATCTTTTATTGCATATTGCTACCAAACTTGGCATGTAGTTTTATCTCGTGGACCCCTACTTAGATTATTCAAATTATAGTCATAGAGTCAAAATTGGCCCCGCCCCAGTGTTCACAAGTTTTACATGGGCTTATATAGTGAAAACTTCAAAAATCTTCTTGTCCCTAACCGTAAGGCCACAGGCTTCCAAATTTGACATGGGCCTTCATTTAATAGACCTCTGCAAAGATTTTTGCAGGTTTGGCTCTTGGGTCGAAATCGGCCCCACAACGGCTGTCACAAGTTTTACATGGGCTTACAGTGTAAAGACTTAAAGATTCTATTTGTTATCCTTTACTCATAACAGATAATACTGTAGTTTGTTACCATTTACCTGTCCTCCTTTCATTATCAAACTGTACTGTTACGTGACTAGTGTGTAGCAGTCAAGTTTCTTGGATAGAAAATGTTAAGTTTTCAGTGAGTGATTTATTTTGACGTTAATTGTTGTGCTTAGATGAGTTGAATATTTACTATGAAGTGAGCCTCGTATTATGCAGTTTTTCTGTTCCAGAACTTTACCATTCATACCATTGAAAAAATGTTTTCTTCTATACAGACTCCTTATGATTTATGTCCCTGTCAGTGCCAGTGAAGTACATGATACGTTCATTTAAAAGGCATCATGGCCCTGTTATTGGAATGATCCTGTGTCTCGGCAACTTTTGAAAACTTTGAGGGAATTCCTCACGCTGTTATTTTTTTTTAAAAGAAAATTCCATTCTTTCAGCCACATCTGATTTGTCGTTTAAAAATGCTTTCAGTATAGTCTAGAGATTTTTGTCTGGTAAAGAGTTAGGGTTTACATTCCCTCAAATATGAAATGAAGATTTTGCATTATTTTATGAGGTACATGTACTGGCCCGAGTGCCTCGGAGAATGTTGTAAAACTGACAGACTGTGTAATCTATTGATTTGACTTCCAGTACTTCTACTTAATGCTCTGAGCATGTTATATAAACAAATTTTGATTGAGTGACAGCATAGAACATTGTCAGGCTAATTTTGTAAAAGTTGTATAAAAATGTATTTACATGATGGAATATTGTCATAGAGTAATATCAGTCTGCAGTCACTTTTTCTTTGTTATTGTGTACAGTAAAGTACATTTTGTTACCTAGCAGATGCCTATGTTTTTCAAAATTTGTAGAGGTCTACTTGATATAGACTTGATAAACAGAATAAGAATAACTTTCCTTCATGTTGACAAGTAACTACTCTACAAAGGTTCAGCTTTTGCAAACAGTATTTGTTTTACTTCAGTTTGAAAAAAACATACTGTCTGCATTTTGCTAATTATGCTTCTCTGTTTTTGTACTTCACAGCAATATTGTCAGTTTTAAGTTTTCCATGGTGAAAAAGTAGAAAATTTTCAGGTTTCATTCATAAACATCCATTTTCAGATTCAAGTTTTTTTTTAAGGATGTGTTATTTTGAATTTGAAGTACCGGTAATAATATATTGTATCACTCTAGCTTTTTGCATGATGATTTTGCAAGACAATTTTTGGGTAGACCTCTTTCAGATTCTTAATGTCACCTTTTTTTATTTGAAAAACATGTTTGCTATGAGTAGCATATTGTCATGTTTTGACATGTAGTGCATCTTTTCAATCCTTCACCAAATAATCCATGTTTTCATAACCCTAGGGAAGAGGCCTTTTGAAAACATTGTGGGAAAAGGAGAAAATGCTGGTAACCACCATTTTCTCCTTTTCCCACAATGTTTTCCATCCTGTCAAAGAACTTCAGGTCATTTTTACCACATTGAGGTTTGTTGCCTGCAGATCCTCTCAGTTTGGAGGAGTCTAAAATTTGAGAAAGGGTTAACCCTTACCTCACAATCCAGTTTTCACAAGCAAGAGGAAGAGGCTTTTTGAAAACATTGTGGGAAAAGGAGAAAATGCTGGTAACCACCATTTTCTCCCTTTCACACAATGCTTTCTACCCTGCCAAAGAATTTAGTTCATTTGTACCACTTTGAGATTAATCACCTGCAGATGCTCTCAATTTGGAAAAGTCTAGATTTTGTCATTTGATAAAGAGTTAAACAAAACACCATTTTGTACTA
The DNA here is from genome assembly GCA_945859785.2 of Tridacna gigas. NCBI lineage: Eukaryota > Metazoa > Mollusca > Bivalvia > Cardiida > Cardiidae > Tridacna > Tridacna gigas. The sequence goes on along the minus strand of OX244030.2, from coordinate 38,879,886 downwards.
TAACTGGTGTAAGTGCATACCTGTTTCATGCTTCATGACGAGGATCCTACTCTACAATGTAAATGTAAGAAACCATATTTTTAGTAGGGCAAATCCCTCTACAAAGTATTTCATGGAGTTGGCTATTAAATTTCACTTGCCAGTTCAATTACCACTTACCGACTAATTGCAAGTGGAGAGACACAGGGCTGTTTCAGCAAACCCTCTTGGCTTTCTGCTATTACACTGGGTGGTTGGAGGGATGGGTAAGGGTAAGATTAGCAATTTGCTTGCGGAAAGTATCTCCTCCTGATGTGGGGTGTAGTGAGACTCTTTTTCCCAGCAAAGAAATTTTAGACTGGTCCAATGATCCATACTGAAAACATTTTGCAGACGACAAATTGCATATGACTAAAATGATGGGATTTGAATTTGAAAGGGTAAAAAACACCAGAAAAATGACAAAATGGTGATTTCATGCATTTTCTCCTTTTACCATAATGTTTTCCCTAGCCTTCTTCCCTAGAGTTATTAAAGCACTGGATTGTTTGGTAAAGCATTATAAGGAAGGAATTTGAGCCACATTTAATTTGTCGTCTGCTCCAGCTTTGAACTTGGACAACTATAAAATTTTGTTGTCTGGTAAAGAGGTAAATTATATATAAAGAAGACTAGTGGTAATGAAACAGTTGTTTTTTACAAGCAAATGCTCTGTTTCTGACAACATTTTTAAAAGCTGTTGCATTTAAGAAGTTAAACAATCTTATTCATACACTAAATTAAATGCTGGTTAACCCTTCAGTTCATAATCCGGAGTTTTAATGACTCCGAGACAGAAGCCATTTGAAGAGATTGTGGAAACCAGCATTTTCTTCTTTTCTCACAATGTTTTCTCCATTTGCAAACACAAATTCCATCAAATTAGAAGTGATGAATTTGGCGTCTACAAATGCTTTCAATATGGACAAATATAATACCGGTAATTCGTTGGTTGGTAAATAGTTACATTTTTGTAGGAAACTCTTCCCCATAAGCTGAAATTTTGGACTTGTCCAAGTCATGAGCATTAAATATTGCTAATAACAAATAAAATGTGGCTATAATGGTGGAAACATCGTTGAAAGGTTAGAAAACATGTGGGAAAAGGAGAAAACACTGGTTCACAGCACTTTTCCTGCAGTGTTTTGAAAAGCTTTTTCCTCAAGGTCATTCAATCTCAGGATATTGTGTTTAACCTTTTACCACACAATCCTGACTTTGAATGACCCTGAAAAAGACCTTCTGAAAACATTGTGGGAAAAGGAGAAAATGCTGTTAACCAGCATTTTCTCATTTTCCCACAGTTTTCTACCCTTCTCAAAACAAATTTCAATTTTTGAGTCACGTTTATTTTGTCATCTGCAAATGCTTTCAATTTGGACCAGTCTAAAATTTTATCATTTGGTAAAGAGTTAAGTGTTAAATTAATACCGCACAGAGAAAATCTTTATTTGCGCCACTTATAACTTTCAAAGAGATTTTAGAATTGCTAAACCATTTCTAAGTTTCAGTTCAAAGAAAATCAAACAAACTGTTTTCATACGAGGGCTGACTGAAGAAAACTTCTGAAAACATTGTGGAATAAGGGAGAAAATGCTGGTGCTACCCTTTTAAGAACAAATCCCATCATTTGAGCCACATTTAATTTTTTTTTTTAAGATTTTATAATCCACGTTAATTGGTGTGTGAGGGTTGGGGAGCCATCCCTCTCCACATCTTACAGTTCTATTGTATGGTACATTTAATTTGTCTACAATTTAATGCTTTTAATAAGGACAAGTCTAACATCTTGTCACAAGGTAAAATCATAAGCATTAACCCTTTACTACATAATCCCAACTTTTAATGACTCTTTGAAAGAGGCCTTTTGAATACATTGTGAGAAAAGGAGAAAATGCTGGTAACCAGCATTTTCTCCTTTTCCCACAATGTTTTCTACACTTCCAAAGACAAAGTTCAGTTTTTGGGTCAAATTTATTGTTTCATCTGCAAATGCTTTCAGTTTGGACAAGGCTAAAATTTTGTTGTTTGGTAAAGAGTTAACAAGCACCATGGCTGTCTTGAGACTTTCATTATCCATTAAATACTTGCCAGTTCTATGTGAGACAGGCTAATATACTGACAAATATGTGCAGGCTACAGGTCGAGCATGTATCATTTTGTCTTGTCAATAATGTTGATCAAGCACTGATTGCATTGAACTTTATTTAGCCTATAACATGCTCAATACAACTCCCACATATTTTGATGGAGTCTGTAGATCAGAATCAGAAAGTGCAGAATGTGCAGCTGGATCTTTGATCTACTCTATATGGTATTTTAGTAATAATTTCTGGCTAGATATTTATGATGTATTATCTAGATCAAGATCTGACAGTGGAAAATGTGCAGTTGGATCTTTGATCTACTCTATATGGTATTTTGTAATATTTTCTGGCTAGCTATTTATGATATATTATCTTGCCAAAATTTGAACTTGTGGGCTTTTGCTTGATTTGAAAATGTTCATTTTAATCCTATACCAAACAATATATAATGTATTTCAAACTTGGCAAATTAAGAAGCATTTGCAGACAACAAGTTGAACATAGCTCCAAAAATTAATCCTGTCTTTAAAATGGTAGAAAACATGGTGGAAAAAAGAGAAAATGCTAGTTAAAACTTTCTCTCTTTCTGACATTGTTTTCAAAAGCTTCTTCTTCAGGGTCACTAAAGTTCTTGATTATGTGGTAAAGGGTTAATATATATGTTTATCAAACTTTTCAACGTTCTGTTACATTTATTTTTAGCTCACCATGAGCACAAAGTGCTCAAGGTCAGCTGTTGTGATCACCCTAGGTCCGGCGTCCGGCGTCTGTCATCCGTCGTCTGTCAACAATTTCTTTAAACATCTTCTTCTCCTAAACCAATGGGCCAATCTTGATGAAACTTGGCAGGGATGTTCCTTGGGTGAAGCTCTACCAGAGTTGTTCAAAGAATTGAATTCCACCCTTAACTCTGGTTGCCATGGCAACAAAAAGGAAAAAAATGCAAAATCTTTGAAAATCTTCTTCTCTGAAACTAGAAGGCGCAGAGCTCTAATATTTGGTATGTAGCATCTCCTAGTGGACCTCTACCAAGTTTGTTCATGTGATGTCCCTGGGGTCAAAACTGGCCCCGCCCCGGGGGTCACAAGCTCGAGCATAGAAACAAAGAAGGAAAACTTTAAAAATCTTCTTCTCTGAAATTTGAAGGCGTAGAGCTTTGATATTTGGTATGTAGCATCTCCTAGTGGACCTCTACCAAGTTTGTTCATATGATGTCCCTGGGGTCAAAACTGGCCCTGCCCCGGGGGTCACAAGTTTGAACATAGGAACAAAGAAGGAAAACTTTAAAAATCTTCTTCTCTAAAACTAGAAGGCATAGAGCTTTGATATTTGGCATGTAGCATCTCCTAGTGGATCGCCACCAAGTTTGTTCATATGATGCCCTTGGGGTCAAAACTGGCCCCACCCCGGGGTCACAAGTTCGAACATAGGAACAAAGACGGAAAACTTTAAAAATCATCTTCTCTAAAACTAGAAGGCATAGAGCTTTGATATTTGGCATGTAGCATCTCCTAGTAGACTTCTACCAAGTTTGTTCCTATGATGCCCCTGGGGTCAAAACGGGCCTCGCCCTAGGGGTCACAAGTTTGAACATAGGAACAAAGAGGGAAAACTTTAAAAATCTTCTTCTCTGTAACTAGAAAGTGTAGGGCTTTGATATTTAGTATGTAGCATCTCCTAGTTGATCTCTACCAAGTTTGTTCATATGATGCCCCTGGGTTCAAAACTGGCCCTGCCCCGGGGGTCACAAGTTCAAACATAGGAACAAAGAAGGAAAACTTTAAAAATCTTCTTCTCTGAAACAGGCAGGCATAGAGCTTTGATATATGGTATGTAGCATCTTCTAGTGGACCTCTACCAAGCTTGTTCATATGATGCTCTTGGGGTCAAAACTGGCCCTGCCCCGGGGGTCACAAGTTCAAACATAGGAACAGAGAAGGAAAACTAAAAAAATCTTCTTCTCTGAAATTAGAAGGCGTAGAGCTTTGATATTTGGTATGTTGCATCTCCTAGTGGACCTCTACCAAGTTTGTTCATATGATGCCCTTGGGGTCAAAACTGGCCCTGCCCCCGGGGTCACAAGTTCGAACATAGGAACAAAGAAGGAAAACTTTAAAAATCTTCCTCTCTGAAACAGGAAGGTGTGAAGCTTTGATATTTGGTATGTAGCATCTTCTAGTGGATCTCTACCAAGTTTGTTCATATGATGCACTTTGGGTCAAAACTGGCCCTGCCCCGGGGGTCACAAGTTCAAACATAGGAACAAAGAAGGAAAACTTTAAAATTCTTCTTTTCTGAAACCGAAAGGCATGGAGCTTTGATATTTGGTATGTTGCATGTCAGGGTGGACCTCTACCAAGCTTGTTCATATGATGCCTCTGGGGTCAAAACTGGCCCAGCCCTAGGGGTCACAAGTTCGAACATAGGAATAAAGAAGGAAAACTTTAAATTTCTTTTTCTCTTAAACGGGAAGGTGTAGAGCTTTGATATTTGGTATGTAGCATCTCCTAGTGGACCTCTACCAAGTTTGTTCCAAGGATGCTGCTTGGGTCAAAACTTGCCCAGCCTGGGGGGGTCACAAGTTTGAACATAGGAACAAAGAAGGAAAACTTTAAAAATTCTTCTTTGAAACTGGAAGGCATAGAGCTTTGATATTTGGTATGTAGTGATTCTCTTCTAAGTTTGTTTGCCCATCTACGCACAACGAGTTCATTGAGTTCAACATTGGGTCATCTTGGGTCATAAAGTAGGTCACTAGGTCACATGAAAGAAATATCATGTTGGCACTCTCAAGGCCAAATTATTTGCTCAATTGCCTTGAAAATTGGTCAGAAAGTTTGTCTTTATAAAATCTCACACAAGTCTGAATTTGGGTCAACTGGGGTCATAAACTAGGTCACTGGGTCAAATTAAAGAAATACCTTGTTTGCACTCTGGAGGCCACATTTACTGCTCAAATGACCTGAAATTTGGCCAGAATGTTTGTCTTGATGAAATATAAGATGAGTTTGGATATGGGTCACCTGGAACCATAAACTAAGTCACTAGGTCAAATTAAAGAAATACCTTGTGGGCACTCTAGAGGCCACATTATTTGCTCAATTACCTTGAAAATTGGTCAGAATGTTTGTCTTTATCAAATTTCACATGAGTCTAAATTTGGGTCAACTGGGGTCATAAACTAGGTCACTTGGTCAAATTAAAGAAATACCTAGTGAGCACTCTAGAGGCCACATTTATTATTCAGCTGATTTGAAAATTGGTTAAAATGTTTCTTTTGATAAAGTCCAAGACCAGTTCAAATTTGGGTCACCTGGGGTCATAATCTAGGTCACTAGGTCAAATTAAAGAAATACTTTTAGGGTACTCTAGAGGCTACATTTTTTGCTCAATTGACTTGAAAATTGGTCAGAATGTTTGTCTTTGTGAAATATGAGTTTGAAATTGGGTCACCTGGGGTCATAAACTAGGTCACTTGGTCAAATTAAAGAAATACCTTTAAGGCACTCTACTCAGGTGAGCGATCGAGGGCCATCATGGCCCTCTTGTTTTTAGCTCCACTGGCCGAAGGCCAGCGGGCTTATGTCATGGCCCGGTGTCCGTCGTGCGTCCGTCCGTCCGGTCGTCCGTCCGTCCGTCCGTCCGTGCGTTAACTTTTATTTCAAACATCTTCTTCTCTGAAACTACCCATCCGATTTTCACGAAACTTCACAGAAATGATCCTGACATGGTCCTCTTCAGAATTTCTTGAAAGAATTTGATTCCTTCAAAAACTCTGGTTGCCATGGCAACAAAACTGAAAAATATTGGAAATCTTTAAAAATCTTCTTGTCTGAAACCATAAGGCATAGGGCTACCAAATTTGGCATGTAGCTTTATGTAGTAGACCTCTATCAAGTTTCTTCAAATTATAGCCCTGGGGTCAAAATTGGCTCTGCCCCAGGGGTCACAAGTTTTACATAGGCTTATATAGAGAAAACTTTAAAAATCTTCTTGTCTGAAACCATAAGGCATAGGGCTACCAAATTTGGCATGTAGCTTTATGTAGTAGACCTCTATCATGTTTCTTGAAATTATAGCCCTGGGGTCAAAATTGGCTCTTCCCCAGGGGTCACAAGTTTTACATAGGCTTATATAGAGAAAACTTTAAAAATCTTCTTGTCTGAAACCATAAGGCATAGGGCTACCAAATTTGGCATGTAGCTTTATGTAGTAGACCTCTATCATGTTTCTTGAAATTATAGCCCTGGGGTCAAAATTGGCTCTTCCCCAGGGGTCACAAGTTTTATACATAGGCTTATATAGAGAAAACTTTAAATATCTTCTTGTCTGAAACCATAAGGCCTAGAGCTACCAAATTTGGCATTTAGCTTGATCTAGTTGGAGTCTACCAAAAGTGTCCAAAGTATAGTCCTGGGGTCAATTTGGCCTCATACTTGGAGGGGGGGGTTCACAAGATTTACATAGGCTTACATAGGGAAAACTTTTAAATCTTGGTGTACATAGCCATAAGGCTTAGGCTACCAAATTTTGCATATAATTATAGCATTATTTAGTGGACAGTTACAAAGAGGGCCCAAGTTACAGCTCTAGGATCAAGTTTGGCCCTGCACCAGGGATCACAAGTTTTACATGGGTTTATGGAGTGAAAAGTTCAGAAACCATCTTGTTACCAGCCATAAGGCCTAGAACTCCAACATTTGGCATGTTATTCTTCTAATACAATATTCCCCATTTAGTCAGACTGTAGCCATGAGGTCAAAGTTTTATAAGGGCTTATATAGTGAAGACTTTTCTTCGTGGTTTATATTTATAAGCCAGTGGAGCGATACAGGGCCATCATGGCCCTCTTGTTTTAATGTTCTATTACATTTATTTTTTATGTCTATGTAGAAAGTGAAGATCAAGATCAGACTACAAACAGACACTTGCCCAAATTGAGGGCATTTGAAAAAGGCAAGTCAAATGCAACACAGACGATAGGATCTGTTATTGAAAGGATAAAAAAAAAAGAAACATTGTAGGAAAGGAGAAAGTGCTGATGATTAGGATTTTTGTAACATTATTATGCCTTGAAAAGCGTTTTTCACAGATTTGATCAAACAGGGGCAGGGGAGGGGGTGTTTCATAAAGGGTTAAAGTTATACCACATAAAAAAAGTTTTAGACCAGTCCAATTCAAACCTGTTGAAAACACAGATTAACTCTTTACCATTTAACAAAATTTTAGACCAGTCCAAATTGAAAGCGTTCGCAGACAACAAATTAAATGGGGTACCAACAACAGTATCTGGCTTTGAGATAGTTGAAAACATTGTGGGAAAAGAAGAAGATGCTGGTTACCAAAAGCCTTCTTCTTCAGGGTTGTTAAAACTTCGGATTGTGTGGTAAAGAGTTAATGCGAGTCATCTAATGGTTACCAGCATTTTTTCCTCAATGTCATTTAAACTCTGGATTGTGTGGTAAAGGGTTAAACATGTATTTGTAATCATATGGTATGAGAAAATGGATGAGCTAGTCATCTTCCAAGAAAGAGAAGCAGTGATGACAAAATCACATACTTCATTCAGCTTCTTCATCCTGTGTGATTCATGGCCATCAAATTATTACCTCCTAAAACAAAACTTCAACAGATGACCTCAAAAACCATCCTCGTAAAATATGGATAATCAATACTAATGGTTTAACCCAAATCCATAAAGCACAGGAACTGACTCAAAGTGGTTTTTGCGGACAATATCAGAATGAAGAGAACATGCAGTCTGATCTTGGATCTACACTTTCAGCTACTTTGCTACATATTTTTGCGAAAGTAACCTTTAAATGGCATTTTTTCGGATGTTTTTCCGCATTGAAAATGTTCATTTCATTAACTCGGAGCTCTAGGGGTTAAAGATACATGTACATCCTTACAGCCAGAGAGGATTTAAACCTGTTAAAACTTGAAAGTGTGTAAAGTGGCTCAGAATTTAGTCAGCTGTATAAATTACCAATGGATGTGGTGTAAGGGATAGAGAAAGTTAAGGGATTTGTCCTCATTTAAATCCAGAAATGACAACAGTGATTTCTTTGAAGGCCTCCAAAAAATGAAATGCATTTTCAATCCATGGTAATGTGTGCAACCTTGCATTCGTCGAGAGAAACATTTGTCATGAAGATCAAAAATCTAATCTTTTGAGTCATATTGAATTTCTTCTCTGCAAATGCTTTCAAAATTTGTCATGTGGGAAAGGGCTAAACACTACAGGCAAAAGCAACTTTATATCCAGACTAAAAAGGTCTGTTGGTTTTTATTTCTGTGCTCAAAGGGTTCATATATGAATTCATTATGATACTATGCCTGCCATGAGCATTTTTAGCTCGGCTGTTTTCAAAGAAAACTTTAAGGTATTGTCGAAGGTTTGGTGTCATTGTTGTGTGAAAACTTTGATATTTTAAAATATCACTGTTATTACAGAAGATGTTTGCTTCAAACTTGTACAATTTCTTAATTATCGAAAAGGAAACCTATAAACAAGGGCAGGTGATCATAAAGTATTTTTGACAGAGTTATGCCCCTCTTTTACTTGAAATTTCCACTGAAAATCGAACACCTGCAGCCGAGTGTTGGCACTGGCATGGGGTGCTCTTGTTTTCTGTGTTACAATTTGCAAGGTTGGCCTGCAGGAGTACAAAAAAATAAGCTGTGTGTGATGATGTGTTTAATGAAAACTCCTTGAAATGTTTATTGCCTCCAGTTCATCCATGCTTGTTAAGTGTTGCAGACTTTGATTATGATTAACTCTTTGCTAAACGACATAAAGTACTTGTTCAAATCAGAAGCATAATTATGCGGAAGACAAGCAACTTAATTAAATTTGACTAGAATGATAGGAATTATATTTGTAAGAGTATAAAAAATTGTGAGAAAAAGAGAAAATTCTGGTAACCAGCATTTTCTTTTTTCCCTACAATGTTTTCAAAAGACTTTTCTGTCTGGCTGGTTAAAACATGGGATTGTTAGGGAAAGGTTAAACCCACCACAGAACAGGTACTACATTGTAGATGCAGTAGTTTCAAGCCTTTGAAAACATTCTGATACAAGGCATTGCTCATTTTTCTTCCATAGGTAACAAGCTATCCCTTCTTTTTTCACCAATGTTTTCTATGTCATCCAAAAAATAGTATTTGCTCTGCTTCAGGGATTTTTTTCTGTTTAATCTTTATGCCACTTATTTGAGTCAGTATTATGTCTAAAGTATTAAGCCTGAGAAATCCTTGTATTGTTATATTTATTGTTGTGGGTCTAGGCATGCTTATAGAACATCGCAGACTCTGGTATGATTGAACCATAAACCTGTCATGACACAAACAAAGTTTCTTTACAAGATTCTTCACAGAAAATATCATCCACAGAGAAATAAATAATTTTGGCTCCACTTCGATAAAAAATTAGCATAGAAATATTTCCTATACACTAAAACTTGTAATAAAACCTTTTCAGCTTCTTTCTGTCTTATCATTCATAGCATATTATCCCTTTACAACACAATTACTGCTCTCAATTTGGAGAAATCAGAGATTTTGTAATCTTAAAAGAGGTAACTTTTACTTAACAGTCCTTTTTTTGAAAACCCTGAGGACTGGGAGGTCTTTGAAAACATTGTAGTATTTTGAATTGTTTTTTCCTTTCCACAGAATGATGTTTCCTGCTGTCTCAGAGAAAAATACAATGGATTGAGCCACAATTAATTCCTAAATTTATATTGTCTGCAAAAACTTTCAATATGGGCAAGTTTGAAATTTTGTCATTTGGTCTAGAGTAAACCCTTTATCACACAACTACAAGTTTTAACCACCATTAAAAAGAAGGCTTTTGAACAGTTTGTAGGTAATGCTTTATACTCTTTCACAGGTTTCCTGCAAATGCTTTCAATATTGACAAGTTTACAATTTTGTCAGCTGGTACAGAATTAACTACACTGTTTGTAAGTGTCTTTTTACCATATCTTGCAGAGTGCTGTCATAACATTTTAACTAGAAATAGGTGTGTCAGGGACACGGATGCCCCCGCTAAATGGTATTGGTCAAGAGAAGTTTATATTGATTTTAGAATGGATCAAATACAATATTGTTGTTGTAATGGTACAAACTTGAGCCAAATGTTCTATGATAATTGATGAATTTATTCGTAAATGCCCCAGTTACGCTGCATGCAAGGTCAAGTTTGTCATTTGACCTTCAACTGTGACTCTGAACTTAATCATATCAGAACAGACTTTTTGCATGGCTCTAAAAGTCTTAAAGCACAACAGCTATACAAATTTACTTGAAGTCTATCGGTTAATTTAGTAGATATGCTCTGGACAATATCAATTTTGTCTTTTGACCTTTAATGTTGATCTTGACCTTGAACCCATCAGAAGAAAATTCTTGCATGACACTAGTACTCAAAATGGAGAACAAGTTTTGCCAAATTATTTTGAAATTCATTGATAAATGTAGAAGTGGTGCTCCGGACAAAGTCAATTTCATCATTTGACCTTCAACTGTGACCTTGACCTTGGGCGTATCGAAACAGACTTTTCGCATGACACTAGTACTTGTTAAGGAGAACAAGTGTGCAAAGTTTTTTTGAAATCCATTGATAAATGTAGAAGTTGTGCTCCTGACGAGGTCAATTTAAACATTTGACCTTCAACTGTGACCTTGACCATTGGCGTATTGAAACAAATGTTTCACATGACACTAGTACTTGTTAAGGAGAACAAGTGTGCGAAGTTTTTTTGAAATCCATTGATAAATGTAGAAGTTATGTTCCGGACAAGGTCAATTTAAACATTTGACCTTCAACTGTGACCTTGACCTTGGGTGTATCGAAACAAACTTTTCGCATGACACTAGTACTTGTTAAGGAGAACAAGTGTGCAAAGTTTTTTTGAAATCCATTGATAAATGTAGAAGTTATGCTCCGGACAAGGTCAGTTTAAACATTTGACCTTCAACCATGACCTTGACCTTGGGCATATCGAAACAAACTTTTCGCATGACACTAGTACTTGTTAAGGAGAACAATTGTGCAAAATTATTTTGAAATCCATTGATAAATGTAGAAGTTATGCCCCGGACAAGAATGGGACACACACACTAACGCACGCACGCACACACTAACACACACACACAGAGACGGACACAGGTAACTCTATATCCCCCCCCCCCCCATTTCATGGCCGGGGCATAACAAAAACAAAGAAATTGATCATTTCGCAGCAAAAGTTATGGAAAAAATTTTGTGTGAAGTACTAGTAAGAGACTTGAGGAAATCATGAATATGTGGACTGACCATGGCAATATGCAATTAACTGAAATAATCTTGTAATCAACATTAAAGATACATCTATACTTGTTTTCAGACAGTTCTTAACTCATTTTATCCTTATTTTATGAAGCTATAATCATTTTTGTATCTTCATGCCAAAGGTTGCCCCTGATGGCTGCAAGGTTGCACAGATTACGACGAATAGAAATTGCACTTCATGCTTTGGAGGCCTTCCAATCTATTGCTGTTGTCATTTCCGATTTTGAATGATGACAAATCCCATGAGTTTCTTTATCCCATATACCATATTTATCGATTAGTTAGCTTTGTTCACACAGCTGACCCATATCTGAACCATTATACATGTACACACTATAAACAAAGTTTTAACTGCATTTTTTCTCTCTGGCTGTAAAGATGTGTCTTTAAATATCAACTTAACAAACAAACAAATTGTTCCTGCATTTATATTAATTGCAAATGAACACATGTAAATAAATTCTCTGTTTACCAAACAATCCTATGTAATTTGATCCATAGGAAGGATGCCCTTTGTAAATATTGCAGAAAAAGGAAGAATTCTGGTAACAATTTTATCCTTTTCTGCAATGTTTTCCATAAATTTTGAAGTCCAATCCCATCAAAATTAATTTGTTTTAATTTCGTTTTCTGCAAATGCTTTATATTTATACAAGGTTGAAATTTGATAGACTGGCAGAGGGTCAAAAAGAGGATCATTTTTCTTTTGTTGTAGAAAAATGCTTTAGAAGCCAAGCAGAAGGAACTTAGATCTGAGTTGGATGGAACATGGCAGAAAGGAGACAGCTTAAGCACAGCCCAAGCAAATATATTATTGAAGAAATATCCCACTCCTAAATATGAATTTATTATAACACATAGTAAGTTGACATTATTTTGCTCATGTACTTGTTTTGAATAATGAATCCATAAAGTGCCATTTTGAATAATAAACCTTAGTTGCCTTTGTTACCAGTGCAGGGCAAGATCAGACAGAAAAAAGTGGAGTATACGAAGTAAGTATAGTGAAAGCGTTAAGAAACATTTATTTCTTGTCTGCAAATACTTTCCTTATGGACATACCCATGTAAGTTATATGGTAAAGAGTTAAATGTTTTCTCTAGAGGTAAATGCTTCCCGTGACACCCTTCCTGTTTGAAATAAATTTGAAGGAGATGGTTTTGAAAAGGTAATTGTAGTAAGTGGATGGTCCCTTTGAATGAATGTTTGAAACATTAATATTTGTGAAAAACATTTGGCAACGGGAAAATTTCTCATTACAAACAGTTTTCTTGTTTAGTAATAATGTTTTTAGAAGGGGATTGCAAAACTCTAAGCTCATTAAAGATTAGAGTATCACCAATTATTGCTCTTCATAATGCATTTTAATGAGAAAGTGCTCTTTTTCAGCTCCAATGGCCAACGGCTCATGGCCAATTGTCTGTCATGCACCCATCCCTCTGTTGTTTCACTTTTATTTAAAAAACATCTATGGAACTGACCAGCTGCATGTAATCCTGATCATATTTCACAGAGATGTTCCTGCCATAGTCTTCTCAAGCATTCATCTAAAGAATTTTATTCCATTGAGAACTCTAATTGCAACTGCACCAAAATTGGCAAAAAAAGTAAGACTGAAAAGCGTTATAACTTTTTTCTTAAAGAAAAACTGACTGGAATTCTCTGCAAAATGATGTAAATGAATGTTGGGTTGGCCTATTTTAGATTTATTGCTAGAATTTAGATTTGGCAAAAACCTGGCAGCTGTGCCCTGCTTATGTATATGGTAGTGCAACAATACAGGGCCATCATGGGCCTCTTGTTATTTTCTTAAATATTATTTTGTTTTTCATCTTACAGCTAACAGAGCACCTCTGTCAAAACCACTTGTGTTTAGAGAAACGGATGAGAAAAATTTGCACACATCCCATCACAAAAGACTTTGGAAGGAGTGATTGAGGATGTTTTGAATCATTATGCTTCTCTCCCTCTATGTGCTTTCACATACTGACTATCGACTTTACTGGGGAACTATTTAATCTTCCTGTGTTTTACAACCCTGGGGAAGTTGGTTTTTGGAAATTTTTTCGGGGAAGGAGAAAATACTGGTTTAATTATTTTCCCACAATGATTTAGCCTTTCAAAGACTAATTCCATCATCAAGAGTCACATCTTATTTTTTGTCCGTGAATAGTAGTGTTAAAAACTTTTTCATCTTGTAATGAGTATGCACATTATCGTACAACTTTTGACATCCCTGAAGTTAATTGATGAACACTTTGTGGCAAAGAGGCAATTGTTTGTAGCAAGTAAATCTAAGTACCGGTACTTTTTTTTTCATACAGTTAGAAAATTATACACCTCTTTACCAGATAAAATTTCAGACTCATTCATTTGAAAGAATTTGCAAATTTCAGATTAGATGTGGCTTAACTCTTTTCCAAATGACAAAATTTAAGACTTATCCAAATTAAATATGTTTGCAGACGACAAAATAAATGTGACTGAAACATTAAAATTTGTTTTGGGAAGGGTAGAAAACATTGTGGGGAAAGGAGAAAATGCTAGTTACCAGCATTTTCTCCTTTTCCCACAATGTTTTCAAAAGGCTTCTTTGTAAGGGTCGTGAAAGGTCAGGATTGTGTGGTAAAGGGTTAAATGATAGGAAATTGCTTTAGATATGATAGAAAATATTGTGGAAAGAAATATAATGGTGACCAATATTTTCTCCTTTACCAAAGCCTTCTTCCCTGGGGTTTACCACACAATCCCTGGTTTTAACAACCCAAAGGCAAAGGACTTTAAAAACATTGTGGGAAAAGGAGAAAACGCTGTTAACTAGCATTTTCTCCATTTTCTGTAATGTTTTCTACCCTTTCAAGAATAAATTTCATTATTTGTGCAAGATTTTTTTTTTGTCTGCAGAAGCTTTGAATTTGGACAAGTCTAAAGTTTTGTTGTCTGCTAAAGGGTTAAACTCCGGACTTTTGATAAGAGGTTAAGAAAGTTTGTTTGCTCATTTTAACATTCTATAGCAGAAATAATCAAACTTCTGTAATAAGATTCAATTTCATGGCAGCCTACCAACAACGTGCCATAAATGGCTGCTTTATTGGATGATTGTGATCAATCAAACAACTTTCATTCTGATCTTCAATCATCATTGTCTGATTATTTTTTTCCACAATAGCATGGAAATTCCAGTATTTTGGTCCATCATGACAATGGAAAATGTCCATTTCATTTATTGAGCAAGGCAAGAGTTAGTACTCACCTTCGGATTGAGACTGCAAGATTCATTTTTTTTTTTTAAAGAAGTGCATCCTGTGAAAGAAATTATATTTTAAAACTTAGATACAGATTTGGATTTGTCAGAAAACAATCTTTAAATAAATGAGAATATCTTTTTATGAACTGAAATTTGTATTATTCGATCATTTTGCCTTTTTATTTTAATTTGATAGTGAAGTTTAATATCAGTCTCAGTTTTTTACCTGTGGTCTGATTCCCTAGTTTATAGAATTCTATAGATGGTAACTAGTTGGACCAAACCTCACAACCTTGACCCTGATTGAAAAAAGAACTGTCAATCCATTGGCCACAATTCTTCATCGACTGTCTTGATTTCATGCGATAATACATGTACTATGTATCACACTACAGATATCTGAGTCTGAATATGGAAAATATAGTTTCAACATTGGAGATGATTGTGTTTATGTTGGAAATGTGGGTCTTAACGTTTGAAAGGTGACTTTCAATGCACAAAGTTTTTGTTGGAATATTGGAGAGGCGAAATACCACATATTGTAACACTGTTTTATTAAGAAATAGAGTCTTTTTGCATGGTAAAAGCAACATTTTTGCTTAAATTGTTCTGCTCAGCTGAACAGAACAGGGTCACAACCTTTTATTTCCGAACACTTTATTTTTACACTTTTGAGCAGGCGAAAGAGCGATATAGTGCCATCATGACCCTTCTGCTTCACTTCTTTCGCATTTGAAAAGTTCATTTATGAGCGAAATCGGTTTATATGTTCTGATCTTTTTCTAGTATGGTATAACGCTTTGTGGTAAAAAGAGAAATTGATTGTTACTGAAGTTTTCAGGAAGGTTTTTTTTTTTTTTACAGAATTGTTCATTTAAGGAGCAATCACTTTTCTCCAAAATCCGAAAGTTTACTGTCTAAGCTTAAACAGTCGTCTTTGTTGGGAATGAGGTTAATTCTTTATCAAAAAATCCCGTTCTTTGATGATCGTTAGGGAGAAGGCTTTTGAAAAGATTGAGATAAGGATCTGGAGAAAGAGCTGTTAAAAGAAATTTTCACGTTTTTTCACGATGTTTTCTACCCTGTCGAACCCACACTATTTGAGCCATATTTGGTTTTTCATCAGCAAATGCTTTCAATATGGATGAGCCTAAAATTTTGTTTTCTGGTGAAGTTTCTTACTAGGCGACAAAAGTGTAGACTTCTCAAAATTGATAGTAATGGCAGATGACTAGTTAAATGTGGTTCAAATGATGGGATTTTGTCTGTGAAAGGTAGAAAACATAGTGGAAAAAGAAGAAAATGCTGGTGGTCAACATTTTGTCGACTTTTGTTTTCAAAACCCTTCTCTATTTGGTTCGTTAAAACTCGAGATTATGTGGTATAGAGTTAAAGCCATGTCTTCGATAAGATACTACAGAATTGTTTTGCAAAAAATACCATTAAAGATAAATGTGTCATTTACGAAGTCCTAATTAATCAACAGACCCCCCTCAAGTGGTACATACAAACATACAAACAATACAGTCTTGATTAGAGCACGCGACCTCCTTACATGTTTATTTTGAAATACAAGAGCATCTAAACATGGTCAATTGTTATTTACATTCCTAAATTATCTTGTCATCGAACCAACGATCAATACAGTTATCTTGAGTGTCAGTTAATCCTTTATTCTTTACCACACGACAAAATTTTGGCATTGCCCAAGGTAATTGCAGACGACAAAAAAAAAAAATGTTCCTCAGGTGATAAGATTTGTCTTATAAACATTATGGGGAAAGGAGGTAATGCAGCTTACCACCATTTTCTCTTTTCACCCATACTGTTCTGTAAAGGTCGTTAAAACTAGGAATTGTGTAGTAAAGATTTTAATGCTTTAAACCCGTTTTTCTTGTTGTAGTAGAAGATAAAAAGGGAACAAAGGAAACAAAAGGAAAGGCCAATTACTAGTTTAACCCATTACCACACACTCTAGTTTTAACGACCCTGATGGTGAAGGCTTTTGAAAACATTGTGGGAAAAGTAGATTCATGATCAGACTGCACTTTCTGTGCAGCCTGATCGTGATCTATACTGTCCGCAAAAACTGCTTGAGTCGCGCTTAGCACCCTAAGGGTTAAAAGGTATAAAAACTCATACCAGAAAGCAGGTAACCTTCAAAATAGTTTCAACACAGTTACGCCCCTTCTACCAAAAGCAATATTTCACTTGAGAACAAACCCACCTTATTCAGGGATCGTAATTTACGTGTTGTATACGATTCCTGCCTTATTCAACAAAGTTTTTCAAACCTTCCAACTGCAGCGGATTAAAATTTGGTATTATCCAGTAGTGGTTAAGAAAGCATCGATTGTTACAGAAGAAACCGGTAAGGACGTGATGTGAGCTTAAATGGTCCTGGCTAAATAATAAAGAAGGTGAATTTTGAACATGTTCTAAACAAAAACGTAGTGAGAGCGTGAGTACTCAATAAGGACGTGGGAACAACGGCTTTGACGTAGTATCAACGAGGCATGAACTTAATACGGTCTTCTCTGACGTGTTTCAGCCCTGATATGGACGGGAAAGAATCATTGCACAGTTCGCACAAGAAAATATGCAAAACGAATGGGAACGCCTTGAACGTGGACTTGAATTTGCAAGACCGCAAAGGGCGTAAAACACAAGGGTTCGGTAAACGCGCAGTGAGTGGGTGATGCGATCAGAGAGGTCTAACAAAGAACAGAGTGAAAACGTAAAGGACGTGGTGCTTTCCTGATCAAAAAAGCAACAAGACTTAGCTGGAACGTGCTAAACGCAATGACATCCCAAAAGGGGCGTATTAAAGACGAAGAGTCAACTTGAAAACTGTGCATTTTCCTGGACTTAATTCCGTTGTCCTTGCGTTTGTCAAGTTTTAAGACTGAATTAAGGTCTTGGTGATGTCTGAGTGTGACTGTGGCCTCAAAAGTTTCATATGTAAAGGAAAAGGTTCCCGATCATACAAGGACAATAGAAGACTTTAAGAAACTCAGGTAAGTGTTAATCCATGGGCAGCAAAGCATGGATCAGTGTGCTTTCGCGGACAATGCAGTTGAGATCAGACTGCACAGAATGTGAAGTGTGATCTTGCATCTGCTCTGTCCAATACGCAGAGACTTGCGAGCAAAAACAACTTTGAAACTGAAATATTTGTCTCTTCACTGTTGACTAGAGACGTTCATTTATTTAGTAGTTTGAAGGTTATTAATCCTTAAACTGCTAAATAAATGAAACGGAAATTTCCACGCAATAGTAAAAAAAACAAATATTGCGATTTTAATGTTGATTTCACCGGAAAGAAAACACCGTAGCGGACAGGGCAGATCAAAGATCAGACAGCACGTTCTGTGCAGTCTGATCTTGGTCTACACTGCCCGCAAAAGGTCAGTGAGTCGCGCTTAGCAGCTTAAGAAATAAGCTATGCCTGTCAACTTGCTTTCTTGACTCTGATCACATAGGTTGTGTTCACCAGTCATTCTGAATTCAGCTCTTAATCTAGAATTCAAAGACTAGCCATGTGATTTGCGGAAACAGAACGTCTCAGCCAAAAGGATTGGTAGGTTGGGAAGAAAGAATTAAAAAAATACTTCCATGGAGTGTCCAGTGCTTGGCGATGATCGTGGGAACACGAAACCGTACCTTTAAGATTTAAACGATTCGTCGATATTTAAAACCAGATTAGATAAGCTTCATTTTTCCACATGAGTAAGGTGTCGACAAACTTAAACAACCATATCTTCTTAACGCTTTTCCAGACGAAAACATTCCAGACTTGTCCAAATTCAAAGCATTTACAGACGACAATTTAAATGTAGCTCAAGTGATGGGATTTGGCTTTAAAAGGTTCGAAAACATTTTGGGAAAAAGAGAAAATGCGGGTTACCAGCATTTTACTCTTTTTCCCACAAGGTTTTTTTTAAATGTCTTCATTCTTCAGAGTCGTCAAAACGTAGACTGTTTAGTCGAGGGTTTACGCGTCCACCCGTCTCCTTTGTTTTAACCCTTCCTCGTATATAAGTTGAGCCTGTTGATGTCTGGTTAGACCTCTGTGGGAAATGAAAAAAATGTATCTCACCCCCCCCCCCCCCCTTTTTTTTGCATGGCATGTTTTTGAAAACATTTTGGGGGAACGTAGCAATTTTTCTTTTAAAAAGCAATTGCTCCCTTTTCAGCAATGATCTGTACGACATTGAACATTTCTACGTCATTGGTAAAAAAGAGGTATTTTAATACTTTCATTTTTTTTTTTTTTTCTTCCTTGTCCAATCTTGGGGTGTTGCCGAAATTGACTGAAAGCCTCTTTCTTTTGTCCAACCTGTGCATTTTCTTTTCCGGCGCCCCATCTCTCTCTCTCTCTCTCTCTCTCTCGGAGCGCTCTTCTCGAGTGCTGGAGTCCGCGTGATCAATCTTCTGCACTGTCCCACTACGGATAACAAAGCTGTTCCTCCAGTGCTAAGCGTAACGTGATAGAACATTAAATAAATGCAAGGTGACATCTGTACGATGTGAATCACAAACTAACTCGAGAAGTAAATGTACGAAGAATTTCCCAAAGTTTTGATGGCGAAATAATACTATAAGAGTCATAATCCCCTTTATCGACGGAGCGGGATAACTTCGCAGGTTTTCATTGCTTCGGCTCTGTTTTCGTGTGTTGATCAATTACTTGCTTTAACTCTTTACTAAATGATAATTTTGTAGACTTGTGCAACTTGAAAGCATTTGCTCACGACATATTAAAAGTGACTTAAATGACGGAATTTGTCCTTCGTAGGGTAGGGAACATTTTCAAGAAAAGGAGAAAACGCTAGTTAGCAGCATTTTTTTTTTCCCTTTTCCCACGATGTTTTTAAAAGCCTTCTCCCACAGGTCTTTAAAAGTCGGGATTCTTTGGTGCTTAACTCTTTACCACACAATCCCGAGTTTTAACGACCCTGAAAAAGAATGCCTTTTGAAAACATTGTGGGAAAAGGAGAAAATGCTGGTAACCAGCATTTTCTCCTTTTCCCACATTGTTTTCTACCCTTTCTGATACAAATCTTATCATTTGAGTATCATTTTATTTGTCGTCTGCAAATGCTTTGAATTTGGACCAGTCTAAAATTTTGTTGTTTGGTAAAGGCTTAAAGGGATAACCACAACATGCTTTTAACTCTTTCACTACTAAATTAATAAGCTTCACTCTTTCAAAGGCCACTAATACACTTCACTGCAAGATGAAGTCCCACTTTGGCCATAATCTAGAATGAAGTAGTCGACAGTGTAGATCAGAGATCAGACTGCACGTTCTGTGCAGTCTGATCTTGGTCTACACTGACCAAAAAGCTTTTCGTGTCGTCTACAGTAAGGAAAGAGTTAAGTATGTAGTCGAATTCACATTCTTGTTTTGGGTTTTTGTTTTTCAAACATTAAATTCATTATGAAATTCTTATTTTGTTGATTATGTACTCTTTACAAAACAATATTCAAAATCGTCAGCTGCCTATTTGTTCCAAGAGGTACGGAGATCCAAGATCAGACTGCACGTTCTGTGCAGTCTTATCTTGATCAACACTGTCTGCAAAGGTTCTTGAGTCGCGCTTAACAGCCTTAGGGTTACGAAGTGTGATGTATTTTTATATTTGTTGAAGCTTTATCAGATAAAATTCAACATGTCTCCATTCTGACGCAGACGACTTCACAGGCTAATTACCAAACAAATTATTTTATCAGATTAAAACATAACCAGCGGCAGACGACTTTTTAAAATTCATATACATTTGTGATCGTGTGGCTTAAATGACCGCCATTACTATATGTGCGATTTTGGGGGAAATGATTTTTTAGGGCTTTTGATATTATATCAAAAGCCCTAAAAAATCATTTTCCCCAAAATCGCATCTCAAGGGCATTGAAACTTGGCATAATATCAGTGTCAAAAGTAAGTTACAGCGTTTGCGAAGCTTTGACTTTGATCTGTTTTTCGGTAGGTCACACTTTTAGTTAATTTGTTGATTTTTCTAAGGAAAACTTAAAAGATATTTTTGTCAAAAGCCCAAGGCCTATAGTGTTCAATTTTTATGTTGTATCATCTGTTTATCGTTTAAAAACCTCTTTTTTCACATTACAGTATGTTCATACGCTTGGAGGGTAAAAAATATGTATACCCTGAATTGAAGATTCACATGTTTTTTTTTTTTTCACATAGCGTACTTAGGGGAGAATTTCTAATACCTGTTAATGAAAGGCTGCAAGGCCTAGAATCTTGATGTTTATTTAAAGCATCATCAAATGTGACCGTTTAAGATAGGCCCAATTGTTTAAATATTCTGCCAATAGGGTCAAGAATGGTCACGGCATACATTCGGACGGTGTATATTAAGATTTCACTGCACGGTGTAGTCTAGTCTTTATCTAAATCATCGGATAATGATTCTAAACATCGCTTTTGACACCCATGGGATCAATGCCGGACTTCTTTACAACGTCCTTCTGGATACCAGAGCGCTTCGAGCACTTTGATTATGGGATTATGTTGTCTTCTTCGCCCAGTGGTTCCCCCCGTTGTTTTTAACACAAACTGTTTCGAGTTTGGACTCATTTACAGATTTTATCATACTTGTCACCTGTTTGTTTTATGTCTGCAAGTAGGGCGAACGAATGTTTTTTATGGTTTTGCAGCATTTATAAAGAATGATGTGCAAGAAAATGAGAAATCGTTCGCTTTTTACGTAAAAATTTTTAAACGTGATTTTATGACGTTCTCCTTTGTAGAGAGTATTCTACTGTTTTCCGGCTTGTATTTGCGCGAGAATCATGAACGGGCCCAGTATTAAAATGGTTTACGTGACGGGTTTCCAAGAAAATATGTGTCTATCCTTTATTCTGCAGCCCTGTTAAACGAGCAGTCTCATTTTAGATCTACACTGTCCGCTTCCTTGGTCGGTCCGATACTTGAGACCTTTCTGATACTCAGTGCATTGTATTTTCAGGCGGCGAAAATCGCATTCATTTGGCACCGAAAGAGTTAAATGGCGCTGTAGCCTACTCAGCTCCTTTCTAGAATTAACACAAAAGCGGTTTTAGTTAGATCTTCCTTCCACTGATAAACCACGTGAGAGTCTCATCTGGTCTCAAATCAATTCTTAGTCCCGAGCGTTTCACCAAAATCCCTTATAAATGAGATTTTTGTAGATATACTTCGAAAGCTTGCCATATAAGGTATCAGCAAATCAGTAGCCTGTCTTGTAATTTTATTATTTAGAATTAAAGCAGTGTTAAGAAAAATTGATAGTTCACACAACAACTTGGCCCGTATTAAACCATCATTTTCAATAGGATGTTTAGTCTAATTCTCAAGAATTTTCTTAATTTGAAAGTAAAGCATTTTCTAATTGGCCAAACCATTTGGTTTAGCCAGTCAGGAACTGTGCTACTTGATGAATCAAAACTACAATGTAGTATGGTAGGTGAATGCAGGCCCTGAACTGCACATAAGCATCTAAGGGGATATAACCCTTTGAGCCGATGCCGGTCGCTCCATCGGTTGCATACCAGTAGGGCTTGAAACCGGTGGATCGGTGGTTCGAATCCACAGCTCGGACAATTTCTTTCCGAGGACTGATGATAGTCATTGTGTCAGCATTCTTTCCTCTTTCACCACTAATAATTGTTTCAGTAATGATGATATTGGAAAGAAGCTAGTGGCTTGGGAAGAAAAATATGTGAAGAACGGGTAAACAGAAAGTTCAAGAAAACATGAATATATATAGGTGCACTGGTCGCCGAGATATAACTGAAAAATATTGAAAACGGCGGTAAACACCATACACACAAACCAGTGTACACCTTCAGCATTAGATTCTAAAAACTGAAATGATTTGAATGGTTATAATACAGTTGTAGCAAAAATACTCTAGGTTTAACATGCTTTACTTTAGAATCTCGTACATAATGTCTGACATTGTACATCCAAGATTAGACTGCATGCTCTGATTTGTCTGATCTTGACCTTTGCCGTTTGTAAAAGGTACGTATTTCGCACATGAGCTTGAGTGCAAAGAAAAAAGGGGGAGGTCCATTCACAAATTTTCTATTTACCCACCAGTGTAACCCACAATCTCGATTTCAAAGGACCCCTACAAGTAAAAAGAAGTCTTTTGAAAACATATTGGGAAAAGGAGAAAAATACCGGTAAACAGCATCTTATCATCTTTCCACAATGTTTTCGAAGAAAAAAATAAGCATTTAAAATGCATTTAAATTGTAGTCTGCAATCGCTTTCAATTTCAAGGAGTCCAAATTTTTGTCGTCTTGTAGAGTTAAAGGAGGCACCCTCGATAATAGTCCTAAATGAAATATCCCTGTGAAAAGAACACTTGACGTTCCTCTTTCTCTGTAGTCTCACCGAACACCTTGCTCTGCTTAACGCTTTACCAGACGCCAAAATTTTAGTCCGATTGAGATTCAGATCTCTTTTTTCTGTAAATAAGAACACCGGCCCATAGTACATGTATATAACATACATACTTTCTACAATATTGTTACCATCCCTTTGGTTTTCCTGAAATGCAGCATAACGAAAATCTGCATAATCAAACGTATCATTGGCACACAACTATACTAACGAAAAGCTGGTTTAACCCTTTACCTAGCAATACTATGTTTTAACGATCCTCAGGAAGAAGCTTTTGAAAACGTTGTGGGAAGAAGAAAAAATGATAGTTACCAGGATTTTTTTTTTTTTTTCTTGTTTTCCCACTATGTTTTGTTCCCTTTCATAGACAACAACCATCCATTGAGTAACACCTGAATTGTCTTCTGCAAATGTTTTCAATTTGAGTCAGTCCAGTTTTTTTTGCTGTTTGGTAGAGTTAATTCTTTACCAGACGGCAAATGAATATACGGACGACACCTTGAACTTGGTTCCTTTGACAGAACTTGTCTTTATGGATAGAGAGTACGGTTTGAGACTCATACTGAAAGCATTTGCAGACGACATAATTATTGAATGCAGCTCAAATGATTCGATTTGTACATGTTTCGAAATGGGCAGAAAACATAGTTGGAACTTGAAGGAGAAACCAGCATTTTCTCCTTTTCCAATAATGTTTTCAAAAGCAGTGTTCCACATGGACCTTTAAACATGGGATCGTCTTGGAGATGCTGTCTGATCTTAGATCAACACTGTCCGATAAGGAGATAATTTTTCACCCAAAATAACTTTGAAATAGCAACATTTGGATTTTTAAATGAAAGTTTGATTTAACTTATACAGCAGTTTAAGGGTTAAATTTATAAATAATTTGAATAAAAATTTTCAAGCTTCGAACCAACTGTAAAAAGTTAAAAACCCAAGCATTGTGATTTCAAAGATCTGTTACCATGGAAAATTCAAACGTTTCAGACAGTGTAGATAAGTAGATACAAGATAAGACTGCACGAAAACGTGCAGTCTGATCTTAATCCATACTGTCTACAAAGCGTCTTGAGTCGCGATTATAAGTCTAAAGGTCGGTGAAATATTGTTGAAAGAATCTTTAAACCCCATTCAAACTATCAATCAAAGCATCCTACGTAAAAATACTACGTAGTTTTCTTTCTGAAATCGATATGTGTCTCAAACAAACCCAGATTTGTCTCTCGTCGAAATCGAACAGGGTCAAATGTCATTAATGGAGGAAAGGAAAGGTCAAAATCACACCTGTGCAGTTCAAACTCCCATCTCTTAAACCTTTTTCCTGTAAACTAATCTCGGAGTCAAATTCTTAATTCGTCCGTTTAGAAAGAATAACTATTGCTTTTTGGATGCAATAAAATTACTTTTTCATTTATGCCCTCCCTTGTGGATTTTATTCCAAGCCACACCAAACCTACTTTGATTACCAAAGGATTACTTTTGAATTTAAAGCATTAATTGAGTCCCGAATTCGGGTTTAAACCTTAACTTATAACAGAAAGGGTAACTGCTTCAAGTGTTATGGGAAATAAGCCGTTTTAGAAAATGACAATTGTCGGATTGAACCCTTTGTCGAACAATCCCGTATTTTACAACCCAGTGGAAGTCGGCTTTGAAAACATCATGAGAAAAGGAGAAAATGCTGGTAACCAGCATTTTCTCCTTTTCTCATAATGTTTTCTACCATTTTAAAGACGGATGCCATCGCTTGAGCTACATTTAATATGTTATTACTATTACTATGTGGATGAGCCCGTTTAGTTTTGTGGCTTAGCGAAGAGGTAATCCTTATCCTGCTAAATAAGTGAAATGACAATTTAAAGTCGATAGTAAAAACCCAAATTTTGCAATTTCCAAGGTACTTTTCGGGGGAGATATATCTCCATATCGGAGAGTGTGCACGTTCTTCGCAGTCTGATCTTGATCTACACCGTGTGCAGAAGGTCCTTGAGTCGCACTTAGCAGCCTAGGGGTTAACTCTGTACTCGATATTCTCTCCCATCGAGAGCTCTCACACACACACATACACACACACCTGTAGTGAGTATTTAAAAAATAGAAAAGCAGCAGTTCTTTTCGACCTGGTGAGATTCTTGTTGCGCCGTTTTTATTAAAAAAACGTTGGGAAATTTCTGCAGTTTGGAAAAAAATACCTGTAACTTCTGCAGAAGACTTTTTTTTTTGTAAATCTTGCGACAGATCACTTTTTAAAACATTGTGGCGAAAAAGAAATTTTTCGATAAGAGCAATTTCTCGTTTTTTTCCACACTGTTTCCATATTTTTACACATTCATTCGTTTGTCGATCTTATCCACATTAAAGCATGAGGGTTTCAAAGGCGTTTGCTTCAAATTTACTTCAGGAGGAACTCAGTTAATCGGATATCGTTTGATTTCAGTGTTTATCTTTCTAAAGAAGGGAGTTTAAGTGATCGTACAGGTGGTCAGGCCAGGTCCTAATAAACAGTGTCCTTATTTTATTTCTTTCATGTCTTGGCGGCATGATGAGGCAAGTACAAAAGGGAAAGTTTTATCGTCGTTACATTTTCACTTTTTAAGTTGAAATCTTCGCCTGTTACGCTTTGTCTTTTTCGCCATTTTCTGTGGACACGTGTGAATTGTTATTTTCTTAAATTGCCTTTTCTATTAGCCCTCTGCCTAGAGTTATTTTAATGCCAAACCAGTCTGTATCATAGCACTTTCGGTCTATTTACCAAGAATTTTCTAAATTTGATGGTAACGCAATTTCTGATTGCCTAAACCAGATGAGCCATGCTCTGACAAAAGAGGGCTTAAGGCACATCCGTGATACATGCTACCTATCAAGTCATCGCATAATGATGGATCTATGATAGCCTTTTTTTTTTAACAACCGACTTAATCATGAGGTGGACTGGTCCTTGGATATACAGAAAATTGACCAAAAGCAAAAAGTTTCGGCCCAGGTCAGCCTGCGAGACTGCACAGGTTGACCTGGGCCGATACTTTCCGAAGATTCATTAAGTACCCTTTACACAGAGCATGGCACAGATGGTTTAGCCAATCAAAAAATGAGTTATTGTCTAAATTTAGAGTTTGACTAGGACTGCTATATTTAAAATGGTTGGCGAAAACATGCCCCGTAATTGGAGAGGTCATCAGATCTCTCCAACAGTGGTGAGCTTAAAAGGCAGACTGCCTCACAGAAATTGCTTTTTTGCGAAATTGTTCTGATACACAGTCTATTTCGTCTTGGTCTTATAAATAAACCGAAATCAAAAAACTGAAATAGGAAATAAACATGGTTTGTTTTTATATGACGGATTTCAAAAAGGATATGTTATATTAATTTGATTGCAAATGACCTTTCCAGTAGTTTTAATTTTTCATTAAACAAATAAACCCACACACACAAAAAAAAATTCGTTAAAAAAGAGAACACCGCGGGAAAAGATCGTGCGACTTGAAAACGTGCGAAGACGGTCACGTGTCTGTCATGTAATTTCATAGAATGTTTCTCCTTTCTACACAGCGCCAATCATATAATGCCTTACTTATTTGTTTAAATGTACCAAAATACATGTATATTGAAATTAAAAGCAATAAACTATTTGAAAACATTGATGCTGACCTCTCCTGGCTTCTTTTTTAAAGAAGCCAACTTGTAATGTACATGTAGTGACTTTATGCTGGGTCCGGTAGTTCACTAAACATCATCATACAAATGCGCCATGCTCTGTGAAAAGGGGGCTTAAGGCATCTGCGAAAAATATCGACCCAGGACAGCCTGCGCAGTCCGCGCAGGCTGACCTGGGCCGAAAATTTTCGCTATTTGTAAATTTTCTGTATGTGAAAGGACCAGTGTACCTTATGATGCAGTCTGTTGTTAGACATTATGGATTGTATGGGTTCATAATAATGCGATGAATTGCTTGGTATCATGTATCACGGAGATGCATTAAGCCCCCTTTTGCTAGAGCATGGCTCAAGTAAAATTGAATGCGATCCTACGGAATCGACTGATGTCTTTAGCCATGCGACATCTCCATAAGATTTGCGAAATTCTTGCGTGAAATCTAAAGAACTTCAAATGGCCACGTACCCCATCAAGAAAATACCAGTAAAACAGTTTTTCTTTTCCCTTATCCTTCTCATAAATTGATGATTTGCATTCCCATTTATCAAGTTTGGATTTAATGTAACAGTCGGTATAGCACACCTAACCCCTTACCAAACAATCTCGCTTTCAAGTAAGATTCAGCTTTTGAAAACATTGTTGGACAATGAGAAAATACTGGTAACCAGTATTTTCTCCTTTTCCAACATTGTTTTTAAGCCTATAAAAGATAAATAAAAAAAATCATCTCCTAATATACCTTTAGGATTTGTCATCTGCAAATGTTCTGAATTTAGACGAGTGTAAAATTTTGTCGTCTGGAAAATATTTCTGAATATTTGTTCATGCCTTGCGTGTTTAACAGATATACTTGGAAAAACACAAATCACTTAAAGTTACACGTGAGGAGATGCCTTACAGACATCTATCAAGTAAAATGTGGAATTACGGCACGTGATTGCATTAGGCATGTGTTCTACATTTTCAGTTCCAAAAGTGTCAATTAACTGAATAGACAGTTGCATTTTTAAAGAAACTTGCAGTTTTGGAGTAAATTTTTGGTTTGCATGTCTTATAATTTAACAGATTGTAAATCACAAAAGTTATGATTGAATGGCGTTTTACGCCGTTTTCATCATTTTCCAATCATTTCACGTGGACATCTCGCATATTAATGTATCCCTTGATTTCACCAGTACTACGCTTGGGCTTTGAAGTGGCATGTCTAAGGACACTCCCATACCAGAGCCCCGTGCTTTCAATGAATCTCAAAACAGGGGCCTCCAGTTTACAAGTCCTACACTTTACCATTGAACAACGCAGGACTCCAACACAAAGGTATCATGTGGATTCAGTGTTGTGCAAGAGGGTTGGGGAATCCTCCTGGAAAATGTTGAAAACCATTGTGCAATCTACTGCATTCTTGGCGTTCTGGTGAGCTTTACAAAATACCACAACTCGATTTCTGAGGAGTTTTATTGTCGATGGGATATTCAAGTGATTTAACGTTGGCTTGGTTTTATAACCTGTTTTAGTCAGAATTGCTTGTATACAGTAGTGTACTTGTGTAGTTACGATCACAATGCACATTCAGTGCAGTTGGTCTTGATATTCACGGTCAGCCAGAACCGATTTTGTATATACTCCCACATTTTGAATTAGCCTAGCTCCACTGAATAAATGTACTATAAAATTATGCGGAAAGTAGCAGTAGGAGAGTAGTCCGTGACAGTTTTGTTTAATGTTAACGCCGTTTTAAACGTTATTTCAATTATACCGCGGTGGCCAGTGCATCTATTCGTGCTTCAATGGAGTTTCTCTTATCAGCCAAGGGGTGTTATCCCATATAACCATCGTTAAACAACTATCAGCAGTGAGACAGAAATGAATCTTGTCGCAATGTATACCATCTGTTCTCGGAAAGAAAGTGGCCGAGCTGGGAATTCGAACCAGGGAGACCTTGTTTCAAGCTCTGTACGTTAGCGACTGATCTTCCGGACCGAGCCTGACCGTATTTTCTTCTGTTATACATGTCAGTACCATACTGCAAAGTCCATTCCTATTCCCTGCCGGGTTCTGCCTCGCTCTGTAGTGAAGATGTAGGATTCGCAACTCGGAGGCCCAGGGTTTTATCCTCTCTCCGGGGCATGGGTTTTCCAGTAACTGCAATACCATAGATATGAGCCATGCTCTGGGAATGGGACTTAACCCTTTACTGCACAATGACGCCTTTTGACGTCCCGGGGAAAGAAGCCTTTTGAAAACATTGTGGGAAAAGGAGAAAATGCTGGTAACCAGCATTTTCTCCTTTGCTCACAATGTTTTCTACCCCATCAAAGAAAAGTTGCACCATTTGAGCCACATTGAAAGTGTCGTCTGCAAATGCTTTCAATTTGGACAAGGCTATAATTTTGTCGTCTGGTAAAGGGTTAATCCATTTCCGTGATCCATGATGCCAAGCAAGTCATCACATAATTGTGGATCCATAGATCCATATTATCCAACAACCGACTGATTCATGAGGTACACTGATCCTTTGACATGCACAAAGTTGACCAGGCAAAACGTTTCGACCCAGGTCAGCCTGCGCGGCTTGCGCAGGCTGACCCAGGTCGATACTTTTTGCAGATGCATTAAGTCCCCTTTTCACAGAGCATGGCTCATATGCTTTAGAAATGATGCAATCTACCTGGATGAAATGGGGAAAAAATGCGAAAAACAAAAATCAGCTGCTTGTCACAAACAATCTCTCCTTTTCCCACAATGTTTTAAAAGTAGTCTATATCATATGGAATGATTCAAGGAGTCATGTCTTTCTAATATGATCAAAGCACGGAATAAAGGTCACATGTGTACTTCTTCCTTTATAAGAAAGCTGAATACTCCAGCTTTCACTCTTCAGAAGCTGAGAAATATTTTGTGGGGACAAAACTTGCTAATTCCTCTTAACCAAATGGAAAACAGTGTCGGAATAAAAGAGCAATAATTTGTATCAAACAAAAAACTTCTTTCCCCATATTGAATGTTTTTTAACCCTCAGAGTGCTTAGCGCGACTCAATGACCTTTTGCGGACAGTGTAGATCACGATCAGACTGCACAGAACGTGCAGTCTGGTCTTGGATCTACACTGTCCGTAAAGGAGATTTTTATCTCCAAAAAGTACATTTGAAATAGCAACGTTCGGAATTTTACTATCAGCTTGAAAGTTTCATTTAACTTATTTAGCAGGTTAAGGGTTAGAATGTCTATCAGTTAGGTCTTAAAGTTTTTTTTTTTATGGTAAAAGTCTAATTTGTTAACTTATTTTACCACGAAACAAATTTGCAACAAACGAGTTTGAATGCATTAAATTTGTAAAATGTAAATTATTAACGCAAATGGATTTTTAACGCACTTTGATCAGCAAAAACATAATGGAAGAAGATAAAGAAATTGATTCGGACAATATCTCCATTTGCGACAACGCTTTTTAGTTGCCTACTAGGTGGTAATGAGTTAACCCTGCACCAAATGATACTAAATTTAAACCCGTAACCTGCTAAATAAGTGAAAATGAAACGTTCAAGCCGATAGTATAAGCCAAAACTTTGCTACATGTATTTCAAAGGTATTTGTGAGGGAAACATATCTCCTTGTCAGACAGTGTAGATCCAAGATCAAACTGCATGCTCTGTGAGGTCTGATCTTGATCTGCACTGTACGCAAAAGGTCCTTGTGTCTGGCACAAGGGGTGACGACCCTGAGAAAGAAAGCTTTTGAAAATATTGTCGGAACAGGAGAAAATGCTCGTAACAAGCATTTTCCTCTTTTCCAACAATGTTTCTTAACCTTTTCATAGAAAAAATCAAATTATTTGAGCCATATTTTACTTGTCATCTGCAAACGCTTTCAATTTGGGCAAGTCTGAAATGTTGTCGTTTCGTGAATAATTAACCCTATTCCATACAATCCCGGTTTTTTAACGTCCCCTAGGAAAAGGACTTTTGAAAGCATTGTGGGAAAAGGAGAAAATGCTGGTAACCAGCATTCTCTCCTTTTCTCACAATGTTTTCTACCCTTTCACAGACAAATTTCATAATTTGTGCAACGTTTTATTTGTCGTCTGAAAATGCTTTCAATTTGGACCAGTCTAAAATTGTGTCGTATGGTAAAGAGTTAAATGGGTGTATAGACAGAGACATGGAGAAGTTTACCCCTTAACTCTTTACCATACGACAACATTTTAGACTAGTCCAAATTGAAAGCATCTGGAGACGACAGAGTAAATGTGGCTGAAAAATTGAAATTTGTTTTGGGAAGGGTAGAAAACATTGTGGGAAAAGGAGAAAATGCTGGTTACCGGCATTTTCTCCTTTTCCCACAATATTTTCAAAAGGCCTCTTTCTCAGGGTCGTTAAAACTCGGGACTGTGTGGTAAAGAGTTAAACTGCTATTTAATCAGCTCTGTCCGCGCCAAATATATGAGTCATGCTCTGGAAAAATGGAGCTTAATGCATCCCTGTAATGCGTTATACCAATCAAGCCATCACATAACTATAAATCCAGAATAGCCATTTTTTTAATAGCTGACTGAATCATGAGGTAGACTGGTCCTTAGACATACAGAAACTTGATCAATAGCGAAAAATTTCGGCCCAGGTCAGCCTGCGCAGACTGCGCAGGCTGACCTGAATCGATATTTTTCGCAGCTTCATCATCAAGCCCCCTTTTAACATACCATGGCCATATAAATTCGACCTCTTACGACGGCTAAAAATACGATTCACAGAAACCCAGGAAGTTTTTTTTTTTACCTTATGGGCTTGACTAAACAAGCGGAGGGAATAGTTCCAAGATCAGACTGTACATTCTATGCAGTCTGATCTTGATTCAAACCGTCTGCAAAAGCCTCTGGTTTGATCTATAGCCCTGACAGGATAAACGTATGATTTCAAGCCACTAGTAAAAAGTCCATTATGTTACTAACTCAACATTCTCATCATTGTGGAGAAAATCACCAAATCAGAGAGTGTAGATCCAAGATCAGATTGCAGGTTCTGCGTGCACTTTGATCTTGATCGACATTGTCCGCAAAAGCGCATTAAACCGTGCATAACAGTGTGAGGGTTAAATATAGTCTATTTCAATGATCAATGATCAGGAGTCGCGGATTTCATTTCAGTTAGATCAGTGGTCGAGTACGGTCGTGTTTGTTTATTCTACACCTTAAACGCTATCATTCCATTTTTTTTTTTTTAACAAACACCGCAAGACATTGGATTTAAGAGAAAATACTACTGGCAACGAATTTTATCAGTTTTGAGTTTCAGTGTTTTATTTCCTCTTTAAATGTAAATTAATTCATTCTACACGGATTACCATTTATATTTACAAATGAAGGAATACGTTTTTTTTTTAAATTTTAACAGTGTAAGTTTACTGAGTGTAATTATTATTATTTCTTCCTCTCGATATCGGAATAAATTCGCTCATTTTATTACCAAGTCATTCGAATTAATATTTTAGTCATGCTCTGTAAAAAGGGGTTTTATGCATCTGCAAAAAGTATCTACCCAGGTCAGCCTGCATAGTCCGCGTAGGCTGACCTGGAACGAAACTTTTCGCTGTTGGTGAGTTTCCTGCATGTCCAGTCTACCTAATGAACCAGTCGGCTGTTTGACAGAATGGACGTATCCCGCTGAATAAAAGAAATGTAACTTTCAAACCAATAGTATAAGCCCAAAACTTTCCTGTTTTGTTGGTATTGTTGGAGGAAAGATATCTCCTTTATCGGACAGTGTAGATCAAAGATCAGACTGCACGTTCTGTGCAGTCTGATCTTGATCTACGCTGTCCGCCAAAGGTCAGTGAGTCGCGATAAACAGCCTAAGGGTTAATAATTATGTGATAACTTGGTTGCAGTAATGGATCACGAGGATGCATTAAATCCAGTTTTGCCAGAGTGCCGCTCATTCCTGATTGAATGATAAGATTGGAAATATATATTATTTATATTTTCATACTTTCGAAAGAAATCCGAAACTTTCTGGATTTATCAACGATATTACGACGGGTTTGTCAGATAAACCATAAACCACAGTTAGAGCGAGATATAATCAAAACTTACTGTATGGATAACATTTCAACGCATTTGTTGAGCTTTTGGGCTGCTATTAATGACTCAGAGCGCTTTTGCGGACTGTGTAGAACAGGTTCAGACTGCATATGACGTGCAGTCTTATCTTAGATTTACAAAGTCCAGAGCGATGAGATTTTTTCGACGACTGGAATTTTTGAATTGCAACATTTTGGAATTTTAGTGTCGACAAGAAATTTCCATCCTACTAGTTATTTGGTAGTCTAACCCTATCTGGCTAAATAAGTGAAATAAAACTTTAACCTTTGAGTAAAAACCTTAATTTTGCTATTTTAGAGGTATATTTTCGAGGAAAAATATGTTCTTATCGGACAGGGTAGTTCGTAGATCCGACTGCACGTTCTGTGAAGTCTGATCTTGATGTATACTGTCCGCAAAAGGTCCTTGAGTCAGCTTATCAGCCTAAGTGTTAAGGGTTAGCATGGTACCGAGCACAGCAAGAGATGGCTTTAAGGGCAACGTAAACCTAGATCTCCTCTGTTCGATATTTGAGACATACTCTGTGCAAAAAGTATCGAACCAGGTCAGCCTGAGCAGTCCGCGCAGTCTGACCCGGGCCGAAACTTTTTGCTACTGGTCAATTTTATGCATGTCGGAAGACCATTCTACCTCATGATCCGGTTGGTTGTTAGACAAAATGAAAGTTAGGGATCCATAATTATGCGATGGCTCACGGAGATGCATTCAGCCCCTTTGTGCCAGAGCATGGCTGATTTTCTAATGTTCTTGGATAATACTGAAAAACTAGCTGAGGTGATTTTAGGAGCTTTCCCGCACAGCGTAGATCAAGATCAGACTGCACAGAACGTGAAATGTGATCTTGTACCTACAACGACTGATGAAACAGCTCTGAAAAAATTAAAGTACTCATGAGATTGTTTGGTAAAGGGCCAACTCACTGAAATATACGGTTTTTTTTAATGTAAGGAAACAATGTATGTAAAGCGGAGGCAGCATATTCACATATTCATAACAAAACATATCTTTAAGAAAGATAGACGGCATAAATTTCAAGCAAAAAGGCAGGGACTCTTAGAATAAACATGTCTACATTTTTTACCATGGGGGCCCTTAGAATAAACACGTCTACATATCTGACCAATCACAAATGTCTATTTACGTGAGATAAGCTTTTGTGGTCGTGCGTCGTCCGTTGTCCATCGTGCGTCGTCCGTCATCAAGGCGTCACGATTAGCCTACCTTGTGTGCACTCCAGAGGCCACATTTTCACCCCAATACTCATGAAACTCGGTCAGAATTTTTGTCCTGATTATATGTCGGACAAGTTCGAAATTGAGCAACGTCGGGTCAAAGAATGGGTCACTGGGACAAATCTGAGAATAACCCTGTTCCTTATGTGCAATCTAGAGGCAACATTTTCAGTCCAATACTCTTGAAAAATAGACAAAATGTTTGTCTTGATAATATTTAGGACAGGTTTGAAACTGGGTCACTGGAACAATCTTAGAAAAACCTTTTGTGCACTCTAGAGCCCACATTTTCAGTCCAATTCTCAGAATTTTTGTCCTGATTATATCTCGGAAACGTTCGGAATTGGCTCACGTCAGGTACAAACAGGGACAAATCTTAGAAAAAGCTTGTGTGCGCTATAGGAGCCACATTGCCGATTCAACACTCATGAAAATTGATGAGATTGTTTGTCGTGATTATATCTCAAATAAGTTCGAAATTTGGTTATGTCGGGTTAACAAGTAGGTCACCTGGAAAATCTTAGAAAAACCTTGTGTGCTCTTTAGAGCCCACGTTGTCAGTCCGATACTCATAGAAATTGGTCAAATGATATGTGTTGATGATATGAAGTACATGTTCAAAATTAGGTTATGTCAGATCGAAAAGTAGGTCACTGGGACATATCTTAGAAAAACCTTGTGTGCGCCCTAGAGGCCACATTTTCAGTCTAATACTCGTGAAAAATAGTCAGAACGTTTGTCCTGATGTCTCGAACAAGTTCAGAATTTGTTCACGTGGGATCGAAAAATAGGTCATTAGGACAAATCTTACTAAAAAAAAAAAAAAACCCTGTGTGCACTCTAGAAGCCATATTTTCAGTCTGAGACTGATGAAATTTGATCAGAATGTTTGTCTTGATAATTATCTTGACCAAATTTGAAACTGGGTGATTTTGGGTCAAAAAGGATGTCACTAACATTTATGGGTTTTACATCATCTCAACTAGGATCTCTTCAACTTTACCAAACCTTGGTGACTTTACTCAGGTGAGCGCATTAGGGCCAATTGTCCGCTTGTTTTTATTGTATGATTAAAACGAGCAAACATGATTTTTAGAAAACAAGAAAAGAATACCTATGCATATTTTAAAAAGGGCCCCGTTCTTTCATTTTGTCGTATTCCATTTAAAAGCCCCTGTGCCCTCTTTGATGAAAAAAATGTGGCAAAGAAATCACAATAGAACTTAATTTGCTCGTTTTGACCACGTTATCGTAAGAACTGTTATCAAAAAAGGTTTAGAAAGTGCGATTCTTGGTAGGGTTATGCCAACACGTGGTATCTTGATATACCAGTAGACAGTAGATCAAGATCAGACAAAACAAAAAGGCTTAGTCTGATCTTGAATTTGCAGTCTCTGATCTTACTGGATATATTCTGACCAGATATTTTTTAAATACCAGTTATGATGTATACAAATTCTCATTTAGCATTTTAACCCTTTACCAAATAATCTCGTGTTTCGACAACCCTGAGAAAAAGGGTTTTAAAAAACATTATGGGAAAAGGTCGGATTAAATGCTGGTAGCCAGTATTTTCTCCTTTTCCAACAATTTTTTCAACCCACTATATGAGACACTTTGAATTTGTCAATTGCAAATGCTTTGACAAATCTAAATTTTTGCCGTTTTGCAAAAAGGTTAAAGTTTAATTAACAAAGTTTACACAAATAAATCTTGTTCTGCAGACGAATTGATCGTTGGAAGCAACAATAAGAAGGATTAAGCGAAGATAAACACAAAATCAAGCGCGAGTAGAGAGGGAACATCTGACTGGTTGGAAAGAGTCGATGATGTAACTGTGTGCATAACTAATAGATTCATTGGGTTTATAATAACCCTGTATTAAAGACGGTAATGTGAATCGAATCGTAACTTTAGATCATGAACGAAGAAGTTTTGTGACAGAAAGCAACAATGCAGCATGGCTAAGAGACCAAGTTCTTCTCCAGATCGGTTGGTTCTAAAACTGAATAATTCCTTTAACTGGTATCCCCTACCCGGTTAAACATAGTGTATAACGATTCTGCAGCGACAGAAGACTATTTTGATTTTTTCTTCGTTTTCAAAATTCTTTTGCCACTCTCACAAAAGTTGAAGTTGTGTCAAAATGCAATTGAATAAAATTTATTACGACTAACAGCAACAACAAAAATGACGGCGTGTGTCTGTAAGATTATGAAAACCTTTGATCGCCCTTTTAACGGTTCCAAGTTGAGTGTATATTATTTAATATTGCTATTAAGCTTTCCCCTGCATTCTTATGGAGCTCCAAACGTCAAGAAGGAATCTCCACCCGGAGAAACGGACGCCATTCAGAGGCTTTCAAAGGTCTTCGGTATTGACAACGTACCGCGACACAGTGTGAAGGCTACTCCGCCCCAGTTTATGTTGGAATTGTTTAATGACATTACTGACTATGGAGGACTTATACGAAAGGATGGGCCTTACAATGCGTCAACGATTATCAGCTTTCCAGACAAAGGTAGGTCTCATCTGTACTTCTTGCAATTTCATAATTTGAGCTTAATGTGTGTGTGGGTTTTTAGCTCACCTGAGCACATAGTGCTCAGGGTGAGCTATTGTGATCGATCGTTGTCCGGCGTCCGTCCGTCCGTCCGTGTGTCCGTCCGTCCGTCCGTCCGTCCGTCTGTCCGTCCGTCCGTGAACAATTACTTAAAAAATCTTCTCCTCTGAAACCGCCCAACAGATTTCAGTGAAACTTCACAGAAATGATCCTTAGGTGATGCACTTTCAAAATACTTCAAAGATTTGAATTCCATGAAGAACTCTGGTTGCCATGGCAACCGAGAGAAAAAACTTTAAAAATCTTCTTGTCCCAAACCATAAGGGCTAGAGCTCTCATATTTGGCATGTAGCATCATCTAGTGGCCCTCTACCAAAATACTTCAAATTATGGCCCTAGTCTTGAAAATGGCCCTATGTTGTGGGTTCTCGGATTTCACATAGAGATAAAGAAGGAAATCTTTAAAAATCTTCTTGTCCCAAACCATAAGGGCTAGAGCTCTCATATATGGCATGTAGTATCATCTAGTGGCCCTCTACCAGAATACTTCAAATAATGGCCCTAGTGTGGAAAATGGCCCTATGTTGTGGGTTCTCGGATTTCACATAGAGATAAAGAAGGAAATCTGTAAAAATCTTCTTGTCCCAAACCGTAAGTGCCAGAGCTTTCATATTTGGCATGTAGCATCATCTAGTAGCCCTCTACCAAACTACTTCAAATTACGGCCCTAGTGTGGAAAATGGCCCTATGTTGTGGGTTCTCGGATTTCACATAGAGATAAAGAAGGAAATCTTTAAAAATCTTCTTGTCCCAAACCATAAGGGCTAGAGCTCTCATATATGGCATGTAGTATCATCTAGTGGCCCTCTACCAAAATACTTCAAATTATGGCCATAGTGTTGAAAATGGCCCTATGTTGTGGGTTCTCGGATTTCACATAGAGATAAAGAAGGAAATCTGTAAAAATCTTTTTGTCCCAAACCTTAAGGGCTAGAGCGTTCATATTTGGCATGTAGCATCATCTAGTGACCCTCTACCAAAATACTTCAAATTATGGCCCTAGTGTGGAAAATGGCCCTATGTTGTGGGTTCTTGGATTTCACATAGAGATAAAGAAGGAAATCTTTAAAAATCTTCTTGTCCCAAACCATAAGGGCTAGAGCTCTCATATATGGCATGTACATGTAGTATCATCTATTGGTCCTCTACCAAAATACTTCAAATTAGGGCCCTAGTGTGGAAAATGGCCCTATGTTGTGGGTTCTCGGATTTCACATAGAGATAAAGAAGGAAATCTTTAAAAATCTTCTTGTCCCAAACCTTAAGGGCTAGAGCGTTCATATTAGGCATGTAGCATGATCTAGTGACCCTCTACCAAAATACTTCAAATTATGGCCCTAGTCTTGAAAATGGCCCTATGTTGTGGGTTCTCGGATTTCACATAGAGATAAAGAAGGAAATCTTTAAAAATCTTCTTGTCCCAAACCATAAGGGCTAGAGCTCTCATATATGGCATGTACATGTAGTATCATCTATTGGCCCTCTACCAAAATACTTCAAATTATGGCCCTAGTGTGGAAAATGGCCCTATGTTGTGGGTTCTCGGATTTTACATAGAGATAAAGAAGGAAATCTTTAAAAATCTTCTTGTCCCAAACCTTAAGGGCTAGAGCGTTCATATTAGGCATGTAGCATGATCTAGTGACCTTCTACCAAAATACTTCAAATTATGGCCCTAGTCTTGAAAATGGCCCTATGTTGTGGGTTCTCGGATTTCACATAGAGATAAAGAAGGAAATCTTTAAAAATCTTCTTGTCCAAAACCATAAGGGCTAGAGCTCTCATATATGGCATGTAGTATCATCTAGTGGCCCTCTACCAAAATACTTCAAATTATGGCCCTAGTGTGGAAATTGGCCCTATGTTGTGGGTTCTTGGGTTTCACATAGAGATAAAGAAGGAAATCTGTAAAGATCTTCTTGTCCCAAATCATAAGGGCTAGAGCTCTCATATATGGCATGTAGTATCATCTAGTGGCCCTCTACCAAAATACTTCAATTTATGGCCATAGTGTTGAAAATGGCCCTATGTTGTGGGTTCTCGGATTTCACATAGAGATAAAGAAGGAAATCTGTAAAAATCTTCTTGTCCCAAACCTTAAGGGCTAGAGCTTTCATATTTGGCATGTAGCATCATCTTGTAGCCCTCTACCAAAATACTTCAAATTACGGCCCTAGTGTTGAAAATGGCCCTATGTTGTGGGTTCTCGGATTTCACATAGAGATAAAGAAGGAAATCTTTAAAAATCTTCTTGTCCCAAACCATAAGGGCTAGAGCTCTCATATATGGCATGTAGTATCATCTAGTGGCCCTCTACCAAAATACTTCAAATAATGGCCCTAGTGTGGAAAATGGCCCTATGTTGTGGGTTCTCGGATTTCACATAGAGATAAAGAAGGAAATCTGTAAAAATCTTTTTGTCCCAAACCGTAAGGGCTAGAACTTTCATATTTGACATGTAGAATCATCTAGTGGCCCTCTACCAAAATACTTCAAATTACGGCCCTAGTGTGGAAAATGGCCCTATGTTGTGGGTTCTCGGATTTCACATAGAGATAAAGAAGGAAATCTTTAAAAATCTTCTTGTCCCAAACAATAAGGGCTAGAGCTCTCATATATGGCATGTAGTATCATCTAGTGGCCCTCTACCAAAATACTTCAAATTATGGCCGTAGTGTTGAAAATGGCCCTATGTTGTGGGTTCTCGGATTTCACATAGAGATAAAGAAGGAAATCTGTAAAGATCTTCTTGTCCCAAACCTTAAGGGCTAGAGCGTTCATATTTGGCATGTAGCATCATCTAGTGACCCTCTACCAAAATACTTCAAATTATGGCCCTAGTCTTGAAAATGGCCCTATGTTGTGGGTTCTCGGATTTCACATAAGAGATAAAGAAGGAAATCTGTAAAAATCTTCTTGTCCCAAACCATAAGGGCTAGAGCTCTCATATATGGCATGTAGTATCATCTGGTGGCCCTCTACCAAACTACTTCAAATTATGGCCGTAGTGTGGAAATTGGCCCCATGTTGTGGGTTCTCGGATTTCACATAGAGATAAAGAAGGAAATCTGTAAAAATCTTCTTGTCCCAAACCTTAAGGGCTAGAGCTTTCATATTTGGCATGTAGCATCATCTAGTGGCCCTCTACCATAATACTTCAAATTATGGCCCTAGTTTTAGAATGGCCCTATGTTGTGGGTTCTCGGATTTCACATAGAGATAAAGAAGGAAATCTGTAAAAATCTTCTTGTCCCAAACCTTAAGGGCTAGAGCTTTCATATTTGGCATGTAGCATCATCTAGTGACCCTCTACCAAAATACTTCAAATTATGGCCCTAGTGTTGAAAATGGCCCTATGTTGTGGGTTCTCGGATTTCACATAGAGATAAAGAAGGAAATCTTTAAAAATCTTCTTGTCCCAAACCATAAGGGCTAGAGCTCTCATATATGGCATGTAGTATCATCTAGTGGCCCTCTACCAAAATACTTCAAATAATGGCCCTAGTGTGGAAAATGGCCCTATGTTGTGGGTTCTCGGATTTCACATAGAGATAAAGAAGGAAATCTGTAAAAATCTTCTTGTCCCAAACCGTAAGGGCTAGAGCTTTCATATTTGGCATGTAGCATCATCTAGTGGCCCTCTACCAAAATACTTCAAATTATGGCCCTAGTGTTGAAAATGGCCCTATGTTGTGGGTTCTCGGATTTCACATAAGAGATAAAGAAGGAAATCTGTAAAAATCTTCTTGTCCCAAACCATAAGGGCTAGAGCTCTCATATATGGCATGTAGTATCATCTAGTGGCCCTCTACCAAAATACTTCAAATTATGGCCCTAGTGTTGAAATTGGCCCTATGTTGTGGGTTCTCCGATTTCACATAGAGATAAAGAAGGAAATCTTTAAAAATCTTCTTGTCCCAAACCGTAAGGGCTAGAGCTTTCATATATGGCATGTAGCATCATCTAATGGCCCTAGTGTTGAAATTGGCCCTATGTTGTGGGTTCTCGGATTTCACATAGAGATAAAGAAGGAAATCTTCAAAAATCTTCTTGTCCCAAACCGTAAGGGCTAGAGCTTTCATATATGGCATGTAGCATCATCTAGTGACCCTCTACCAAAATACTTTAAATTATGGCCCTGGTGTTAAAAGTTGACCCTATGTTGTGGGTTCTCGGATTTCACGTAGAGATAAAGAAGGAAATCTTTAAAAATCTTCTTTTCCCAAACCATAAGGGCTAGAGCTTTCATATTTGGCATGTAGCATTATGGTGTTGAGCTGAGTTGCATTTCAGGTGAGCGATTTAGGACCATCATGGTCCTCTTGTTTTTTTCAACCCTTTTGAATGCAAGGCTCAATATAATAT
Source organism: Tridacna gigas (assembly GCA_945859785.2). Taxonomy (NCBI): domain Eukaryota; kingdom Metazoa; phylum Mollusca; class Bivalvia; order Cardiida; family Cardiidae; genus Tridacna; species Tridacna gigas. Next base: position 38,838,807 of record OX244030.2, on the reverse strand, counting down.
CTGTAAATGAGCCATGGCAAAAGGGGGCTTAATGCATCTCCGGAATGTATTGTATCAAGCAAGCCATCAGATAATTATGGATCTATAATAGACTTTTTTTTTATCTATCAACCAACTGAATCATGAGGTAGACTGGTACATGGACATACAGAAAATTGACCATTACCGAAAGGTTTCGGCCCAGGTCAGCCTGCGCGGACGCGATACTTTTCGCAGATGCACTAAGCCCCCTGTTCACAGAGCATGGCTCATTAATAAAGGTGTCGTTATTTGTAATTTCAAGACTTGATTATGTGTTATCCATGGGCCGATAGCTTTCACCAAGAAAGTCCTGAGCTCATGTTCACCAACCATTCTACATTGCATTTTTAATCTAATTCTAGATTAGCTAGTAACGGATTTTCTTACCGGCTAAACCATTTGGGTCAGCCAATTTGAAAAGTGCGTTACTTTCAAATTTAGAAATTGCTTGATAATTAGACAAAGGATGTAATTGAGACCGGTTGGTGGATTCGGGCCCTGGGTCTATTTACACTGATTCCATTGGTCACGTGGGGTATCTTTGGGTAAAGAATTGTACAGAGACTCGGTCTAGTGCTAGTTAAACCAAGGAAACGCAACTGTAGATTGGCTCTTTTATCTTGAGTAAGTCCATCAATTTATCGCCCAAGTTGATTGGCCAACCTACTGCCAAATTCATGGAACTTCCTTCCACTGGTTGTTAGCCCGCCTGGGTGGCTCAGTGGTGAGCGTGTCGGACTCATGACCTGGTGGTTGTGAGTTCGATACCCGGTTGAGGCGAACTTTCTTTCCGGCGTATTTTCGCCTCTCACCTCTGCTGAAGCATGTGAGAAAAGTAGTCGGTGGCTTTGGAAAGAAAGTTGTGTTAGTACTGGTGTGAGAAAGCCAGGAAACACATGTGCGTCACCGACCGCCATGATATGATCTTAGCTGTTAAAGTGGCGTTAAACCCCAATACAACCAACCAACCATCCACTGGTTGTTAGTGCATTACTTTCTGCAGATGAGTCTTCATTATTATAGCCAACCACGTTTTGAGTCTATTTGGCACTTGGAGAAATAACCTTTTGCGTTCTTCTTTGACCACAATGTTTTCACCAATATTCAATATAACTCTTTTCGATTATCCCTATGTTGCAGGTATGATTTCAAAGCCCCATTCTGCTGGGCAGTTTCTGAAAATGTGTTTACACAGCAATATTTTAGTGTGTATGAACCTTCACCGTGAGCTATATCTTCATTTTGCGCGTTCTCCCACGAGTTACCTTATAAGAGATAGTTAAGAAAAATGCCCCCCCCCCGAAAAAAAAAAAAACCTTACACAACTATGTCCGTTTTGAATGAAAAGTTCAAACAAAACAAAACCCGAACCGTCAAACCCACTGCGGGAGAGATGTTATCTAGCATTTTACCCCTTTACCACACAGTCCCTTTAAACGTCCAGGAGGAAGAAAGATTCTAAAAACATTGTGGGAATAGGAGAAAATGCTGGTAGCCAACATTTTGTCCGTTTTCAACAATGTTTTCTACCCTATCGAGTATCGACGACGGTTTCCATTGTTTGAGCCGCGTTTAATTTGTCGACCACAAAATGCCTTCAATAGGGACAACCTTCAACACTTTGTCGTCTAGGAATGGATTAAGCTGAAAAAAATTATCAAACAGCCGCTATCAATCAGTAGAAAGGAATATTTGTTGTTTTTACCAGAATTTGTCACAAAGTGGCGGTCAAATGATGCTCTACGGTCATCCAGCAAATTATTTACAGTCTGGTCTTGATCTACCGTGGTTGCGAGAGATGCTAAAGCACTGAGCATTTTATAGGCGAGGACATCGAATTTGTACAGCGACTTTAATGTTTGACCCTGTCGGTGGCACAGGTGAAACAGGGGCTTTTGCCGACGGTATAGATCAAGATCAGACTGCCTGAACGTGTGGTCTGATCTTGGTTCTATTCAGTAGGCTTGTTTAGTCAAGCATATAAGATAAAGAAAAAAACCTTTTCTGAGATGCAGTCGGTCGTATTTTCAGCCTTCAAAAGTGGTCGAATTAACCCTTAGGCTGACAAGCGCGACTCAAAGACCTTTTGCAGACAGTGTAGATCAAGATCAGACTGCACAGAATGTGCAGTTTGATCTTGGATCTACACTGTCCGATAAGGAGATATCTGTCTCCCCAAAATACCTTTGAAATAGAAAAATCTTGGCTTTTACTATCCGCTTGAAAGTTTCATTTTACTTATTCAACAGGATAAGGGTTTTATATATCTTGCGCAGAAAGAGTTAAAGCTTGGGTCGTAAAACAATTGATTGGGTGATTTTGAAAAGATTATCTGCTGCAATAGACGGGCCTAGCTAACTTGAGTTTTTTTTCTTTTCTTTGCTAATGTTTTATTCTCTGTGTTTGATTCGCTTATTAACTTTCTGTCTCGTCGACCTTTTTAGTCTTCTGTTTTTTCTAAGTTCATAATTGCTCACCGTCGCACCCTCATAGTTTACTTTGTTGAAATTAAATTATGCGTTAAGATGCATCCTGAAAGCATCTTTTATCTTAACTTTTTACCAAACAAAATAAAACAAAAGTAGATTCGACCAATTTGAAAGCACTTGCCGACGAAAAGTTAATATGTTGCTTCAAAGATAAGTTTTGTCTTTGAAATGGCAGAAAACAATGTTGGAAAAGGAGAAAATGATTGTTACCAGAGTATATAGGATCTGGGTCTGTATTCACCAACCATTCTTAAGAATATTCTTAGTCTTATTCTTCAAAATTTTCTACATTTGAAAGTAACACAACTTCTGATTGGCTAAACCAGTAACACAACTTCTGATTGGCTAAACCATTTGGTTTAGCCAATCAGAAGTTGCGTTACTTTCAAATGTAGAAAATTTTGAAGAATAAGACTAAGAAAGTTGTTAAGAATGGTTGGTGAATACGGACCCAGCTGATTTGACTTTGCATTTGAGATAAAGTTTTGTTAGACGAGTCTAGAAAATTGTTGGACAAAATGGATTTTACGGATCGATAGTTATAGTTATGATGTCTTGCTTGGTGTATATAATGCATCACAGAGATGCATTTAATCCCCTTTTGCCAGAGCATGGCTTAATTGTAGACGACAAATTACAGGAGGCTCGTTGATTATTCTTGTGTTCGTAAGTGTTGAAAACATGGGAAAAAGAGATGCTGATTTAAATTATTTTCTTTTTTCTCAAAATGATTTAAAACGGTTTTTTTTTTCCAGGATTGTTATACCATTGGAATGTTTCCTTAAAGATTGATGAATAAATTTTTTTATCTCTAAGAGCCCTAGATGGCCAACTAGCGCTGGGAAAGACATCTTCAGTCAGAAAGAAAAAAAGGCTTACCTATTTCACAATAATTATACCTCTGGCAAATGGTACAGTTGCGAGTAAAAAGCGATTACTTCTTTTCAAACTACGTTTTCAAAAGCCTTCAACTGCAGGGGCGTTAAATGTCGTATTTTGAGGAAAATGGGCTAGAATCAGACTGTCGATTCTCATTTCACCTTGGTTGCGAATCGATCTTTCATGGGGCGTCTTCGTCTACTTTTTTTCTCTTGAGGGTAAGATTCCCTGTTAACCCTTAAGCTGCTAATCGCGACCCACTAACTTTTTGCGGACAGTGTCGATCAAGATCAGACTGCACAGAACGTGCAGTCTGATCGTTGATCTACAGTGTCCGAAAGGGTATTTTCTTTCCGGTGAAATCAACTTTGAAACCGCAATGTTTGGGCTTTTAGTATTGAGTAGAAATTTGCGTTTCGTTTATTTAGCAGCTTAAGTGTTAAGCTGTGTGGTTAAGGTATAGGATTTGTGACCAGAAAACAGTGATGACAATTCTGGTAACATAGGAATAACCTCAGGAAAGGCACTGCAGAACCCAAGCTTTGCACTGGTGATACCTTTAGAAGACATGAATAAACGACCTTTTGCCATGGTAGGCCTATATTAAAAAAACTGTTGAAAGTGGCGTAGAACACCGAGTCAACAAAATCAAACAAGTCTTAACCCATTACCAAACAGTTCCAAGTTTTAACGAGCCTCTGGGGGAATTCTTTTGAAAACTTTGTGGGAAAAGGAGAAAATGCTGGTAACCAGCATTTTCTCCTTTTTCCACAATGTTTCCTTCCCTATCAAAGACAGAAATCTTCCTTTGAGCTGCATTTATTTTGTCGTCTGCAAGAGCTTTCAATTTGGATAGTCCAAAACTTTGTCGTTTGGTAAAGAGTTAATCAGTGACGAACTTATTCTATCCTGAGAGAAAAGAAACCAACCAACCAAACTGGATGAACCCCGAAAAGAACGTTTTTACACGGATTGTAGTATTTTTTTCCTGATGATGACAGGTAGAGATAAATGCACTTTTAACTGCATTACTGGCACCGATAGTCAGCGATCATTGTGTCAATCTTAACCAAGGGAGCGCCTCTTAACTCTTTACTATACAACCCAATTTCAGACTGCTCCAAACTCAAAATATTTGCGGACGACAAATCAAATCTGTCAAAAATAATGAAATTTCTCTTAGAAAGGATAGAAAACATTTTTGGAAAAAGAGGAAAAAACTGGTCACCAGCATTTTTGTTTCCTTTTCCCACAATCGTGTCAAGAGCATTCTTCTTAGGATTGTTTTCTAAACAGCTAAACCCTTTTCCGTCTAGAAATTAGACAAAAAGAATGACAGTTTTAACGTTGCATTGTCTTAGCCAAGAGGACAATGTGGATCAAACATCAGACTGCACGTTTGGTGCAGTCTGATCTTGAACTACATTTGCCTTAGAGGCAACTATGTAGTTTTAAACGGAGCGTTAAGGGTAAATTTTGACCTCGGTGTTAATGAAACACTCCTTTATAATCAGTAGATAAAATCTATTTTGGCAATTTCAAGACAATTTTCACCGGAATATAATTTTTAAAAAATCGAACAGTGTAGATCAATGATCAGATTGCACGTTCTGGACAGCTTGATCGTGGTCTTCACTGTCCACAAAAGCGCGTTATGTTACTCGTAGTGCGTAGAGTTAAAAATCTAAAATCGTTCGGTCCCCATGCCGTATGACGCCAAATGCATTAACGATATGCCCCATTTGAAACACCTTTCTTTATATCAGTACAGATTACTATCGACTATTTCTAAAACAATCTGGGGTTAATGAAATACGTTCTTTATGTGAAATGAAAGTGAAAAAAAAATGTAGTGTTTACCCGCTACCGATCTGGTGTTTTTCAGTTTTCTCATATTTACTGGGTCGTCATCAGAAAACTGAGAGAATTTTAAACAGACATTGCACACATTGTGATAGTGATATTGAATGTAAATTTCATTTGAGCCAGGCTCTGGCAAAAGAGGGCTTAATGCATCTCCATGATACATTATACCCAGCAAGACACCACACACAATAACGGACCCCCCCCCCCCCCCAAGTCCATTTTGTTCGACAACCGACTGAATCATGAGGTAGACTGGTCCCCTGACAAGCAGGAAATTTAACGATAGCGAAAGGTTTCGGCCCATGTCAGCCTGCGCGGACTGCATAGGCTGACATGGATCGATACGTTTTGCAGATGCATTAAGCCCCTTTTCACAGAGCATGACTCATTTCCTTATGACGTGTCCTTTAGTATAAGGCTTGAAGTGGGAAAAACAAAGCAGAATCAATCAAGTAAACAACAAAAAAGTCTGAACGCAAGCTTAACGGGAGGTAAGAAAGTATCGTCACGTGACCTTGGTTGCAACATGGACTATACAGGCAGATAACAGTGGTAAAATGTGAGTCCACGTCACGTGTCCTCGGAACATGAGCATGGAACTCAAAAACTTGTTGTAATTCTCCTAATTATACTAAACGATCTGCTTTGTTTTACTCCTACCTAAAATAGCTGTAAATTAGCTGTAAATTAGGCTCTGGGGCCTTTAATTAGCTTTGGTGATATTTTTGTTTTTGTTGCTGTAACATTTCTAACAAATTTTCAAGCCTGCATTTTTATATTAGCTGTTTTCGAACGTCAAGAGACTATCAATGTCCTGCCCTCATCTGCGTCATTCAAAATCTTTTCTGAGGTAACGTGTAACGGTTTGGTCAGGCACTAACCATAAAGCACGCTGCTTAATCATCAGAACAGAACAGAAGTTTTATTTTAAGACAAGAACACAGTTGTACATTGTCACAAAAAGTAGCAATAATAAACATGAAGCCTTACGAGAGCTAAGGCGAGTATAATGACAAGAATACATACATGTATAGGCCTATGTTAAGTACTTTCAGCAAAGTTTAAAAAATGCGTCAAATGATATAACTTTTGCTTGACTGTACTGAACATATAATAGTTGCCTGCTGGATAGAAGAAAAAAAGAACATTATATTAACCCTTTCCCAAACGACAAATTTTGGACTGGTCCAAATTGAAAGAGTTTGCAGACGACAATTTTAAATTTGATGAAAGTGGCAGGAAGTTCTCAAAAAGGGTAGAAAACACTGTGGGAAAAGGAGAAATTGCTCGTTACGAGCAATTTCTCCTTTTCCCACAGTGTTTTCAAAAGACTTGTACTGCAGACACGTGAAAACCAGGGCTTGTTTGGGAAAGGATTAAACATGTAGGCATATCTTTTTTTTTTTTACGAATATCAAGAGCATCTTTGATTAATTTTGACAAATTAAAGAGCTGTTTGCCATTTTCGCTATTCATCAGTTGATTAAAGTTAAAAACTGAAGGTCTTACACAGTATTTTTTATCTCAATGTATTTTTCTAATTCTATCAGAGGATGGGCAGATACAAACACAATGAAACACGTCTTCGATATCATTTGTGTTACAACACAGACAATTTCGTCCATTTCTTCGGATCTCATTTCTGCCATAACAACCTGTTTTAATCCTTAACTCTTTACCAAACGACAAAATTTTACACAAGTCCAAATTGAAAGCTTTTGCAGACGACAAGATAGGTGTAACTCAAAAATTGAAATTTGTTTTGAAAAGAGTAGAAAACATTGTGGGAAAAGGAGAAAATGTTGGTTACCAGCATTTTCTCGTTTTCCTACAATGTTTTCAAAGGCCTTTTTCCTCAGTGTCGTTAAAAGTCGGAATTGTGTGGTAAAGGGTTAAAGAATGTGAAGACAGTCTCATTCTCGTTGAGTAAATTCTAGAGTTACTGGATGAAATATCTAGGTATGCTTCATAGCCGAAATATCGCTTAAAATGTTTATACTCTTCTCATGTCTAACTAATTTTAATCATCACGGAGAGAAATGCACCAAACCACATCGCTTTAAAAACTAACTAATCAGGGTTACCAGCATTTTCTTCTCTTCCCACAATTTTTTCAAAAGCTGTCTTCCTCAGAGTCGTCAAAACTCGGGATTGTATGGTAAAGAGTTAAAAATCTCAACATGAAGCTGTATCATTCAACTCTAAGTATTTCTGTATGATTACGTCATAATAGTGGCAACAGTGTGATTTCTGCAAACGTTGGTTTACCTGTCCTACAATTTTTCCACAGTGATGACAAAAGTCTCTTCTTTTCAGGATCGCCGAGCCCCGGTAGCTCAGTCGGTAGCGTACAGAACTTTAGACCAAGGATCGCTGGTTCGATCCCCGGCTCGGCCGATTTCTTTCCGAGGATTGATGATAATCATAGCGCCAGGATTCATTCCTCTCTCACCGATGACCATTGTTTCGACGATGGTTAATGGGAAAGCAGCCAGTGACTTGAGAAGAAATATTGTGCGTAGTACTGGTAAAAGAAACTCCTGGAAAGTATGGATAGGTGCACTTGCCGTCACGATATAACTGAAATAATCTTTAAAAGGGCGTTAAACACCATACAGTTAACCAATCAATCAATCAATCTTTTCAGGATCGTGAATACAGGATTGTTTGGTAAAGGGTGCTTTTCCCCAACGGCTACCCAGGAATGTTCTGTACGCAAGTCGCAGATTGACAGCATTAGGGGTTACTTGGTATATCCAATTGCACCGTACATGGTACTATGAACTTTTCAAAATGAGAAAAACTGTGTCAGAAGAGTTTTATATTGATAAACGAGCTGTAGATGTAAGGATAATTTTGGAAACGTTGTGGCATTTTTCCTTAACAGTAAATTCCCTTTTCAAGAATCATTCACTAGCCTGTTTCATCCATGGCTCAGTGGTTAAGAGGTTGAATTGGCAATCAAGGAATCTCTGTCTGATTCGAGCCAGAGGCGCAATACAAGTGGGAGTTTCCTTTGGAAAGGCACAGCAGCACCCCGGCCTGATACTCGTAAAACCACGGAGAGGCGTGAATAAATGAGTGTCCTTGTAATTTGACTAAAATACTTTTACATAAAAATGGAGGTAAAGACCTTTGAATAATCCAGCATTCGCCGTCGATTCGACATCATGAGGTAACAGATTAAATCGTGAGATAATAATGCATTTAGGTACTTACGCGTTGAAATCTCATCTAACTGTAAATATCTATATTTTTTCGTAATATTTCAGCCATTTTGCTAATTTATCAACCTTCAGTGCAGGAGAGCGCGTCCTTAGTGGCTTCTGTTGGCGGGATGCAGCCGAGATCAGGCTTCACAGAACGTACAATCTGATCTTGAATCTGTTTAAAAAAATCGAAACTGCTACAAAAAAAAAATCTCTTTAGTTTCGTGGAAATGTTTCTGAACAGTTGAAAGTAGAGGAATTCCATTCATTTCGGAGTGAAAAAAAAAAACTCATTACTGTTCAAATACAGCCTTTACGCCCTTCTAATTTACAGTTTTTGGAAAACTTTGTGGAAGAAAGAACCAATGCTTGTAATAAGCAATCCTTCCTTTTCCTACTGTTTTAAAACTGCATTTTCTCCTTTTTATATATATTTTTGTATCATCTTTTGCTTTATTTTTATAATTTCCTAGGTGTAATTTGCAGCTGCTTCAGTCAGTATGTCTTAACCCTTAACCCGATGGATAAATGAAATTGAACTTTCAAGCCGATTGTAAGGACCAAAGCGTTGTTATCTCAAGGGTATATTTTGGGGAAAATATCTCCATATCGGATAGAACACGTTCTGTGCAGTCTGATCTTGATCTACACTGCCCGCCAAAGGGCCTTGAGTCGCGCTTAGCAGCTTATGGGTTACAATAACCTGCAAAGGTAAGGATTAATTGATAACATCTAAATTACGTGAATAATCTCCAAATTGTCACGGAAAAAATCTGAAATTATTGGCATGCTTGCTGTAGCTGTTTTTGCTATTAACGTTATCGGTTTTAAATGGGCGCTCATTGGCTGTGATTTATAGCCCATTAAATCACAAATACGATTGTATATCTCTTTGAAAACATTGTGGGAGAAGACTATGTTTATTTGAACTAGCAGATATATCCTTTAATTCTGTTTTGCCGCAGAATATCACACAAATAAGGGAGAGAGAGAGACAGACAGACAGAGAGAGGGAGTATATCAAAGCTTCTGCTGCATATTTATGTAGTCATATGTTGATCTGTACACCTAAGCATGCACTTAATATCTGAAAAGGTGAGAAGACAACAAAATGTGCTGAGAAGACACCGTGTAGAGAAAAGGTCAGGCAGTTTTAAACCCTAGGTGTTGAAAGCGTCGTTAACTAGGCCCCAGAAAAAGCCCAGCGTAATTTAAATCATGGTTAAGATCTCTGCCTTCAAACGTTTAAACTACTGTGTAACTTAAATAACAATTTCTAGTCAAAAGTAAAACCCAAAATATTGTACATGTAGTTTCAAAGTTAGAATATCATAGTATCGGATTGTGTTGATCAAAGATCAGACAGCACATTCTGATCTTTATCTACACGGTCTGCAAAGCACATTGGTTCACGTTTAGCAGTTTAGGGAATCGATGTTTTAAATCTACGAAAAGAACGATCTTTCCATGGCGGCGGACTGTTTCTGTCAAGGGCCATCATGCACTGCCTGTTGATTGCTCTAGAAACCTCCTAGAACTCTGATCTTTAGTTAAAACCTATTTATTTTACATCGAGAGTGAAACAAGTTCTGACAATATATATTAATCACTCTTGATGATTGCTTCCTGGAAACCGTATACCTGCGCCGTGATATGGATGGTTCCAAAGGTTGACGCTGCTTATCACGAGATACGACCTTTGATCTTTGTTACGTGATGATGGCAGTCATTTGACAGAACAGCCGAAAGACCGATGACACTCGTTTTCTAGGCTGATTTAATCGTATTCCTGATTAAAATTTGTCGAATACTAACCCTTAAGCTGCTAAATAAATGAAACGAAAGTTTCCACTCAATAGTAAACACCTAAATGTATTACAGTTTCGAGGGCAGTGTAGATCCAATATCAGATTGTACGTTCTGTGTTCTGATCTTGATCTACCCACAAAAAGGGCCTAGCATCCTGGACGTTAAGATATGAAGGAAGGAGTTACCCAATTAACAAGTGGCAATAATACGATAACATTTTAATGTGTCTAGCATCTGTTCATTATCATCATCTTTAGCACATACTAGCATTATATCACCAACAGCAGGGTCCGTATTCACCAACCACTTTTAAGAACGTTCTTTGTCTTATTTTCCAGAATGTTCTAAATTTGACAGAAACATAGCTTATGATTAGCTAAACAAAATGGTTAAGCCGATCAAAAGTCGTGTTACTTTCAAATTTAGAAAATCTTGGAGAATAAGGCTAAAAATATTCTTAGGAATGGTTGGTGAATACGGGCCTAGAAGACGTGTGTTGTCTTGCCGTCAACCACTTTGAAAATATCGTTGCAAAACGGAAATTGCTCGAAAGGAAAAGAAAAAAAAATATGGCGTGTTTCTGGCTTGGTACAAAACTTAATGTTGGACATGCAATCTGACATTAGGCCTATTCTATCCTGCGGCAAAAACTAATATAATATAATGCGTGTTACACTGCTAGTTTAACCCTTAAGCCGTTAAGCGCGACTTGCTTACCTTTTTGCGGACAGTGTAGATCAAGATCAGACTGCACAGAACATGCAGTCTGATCTGGGATTTACTCTGTCCGATAACGAGACATTTATTTCTTCAAAGATTAAGTTTGAAATCGCATTATTCGAGTTTTTATTGTCGATTTGAAAATTTCATTTCACTTATTTAGCAGGATAAGCATTTTTGTTTTCCTCGCAGACTTTTGTCTGTCCGTTTGTGTGTCTGTCTGTGTGTTGCCGTAGAACACTTTCGAAAACATTATGATAAAAGAAGAAAGTGCTCGTGACGCGCAAAGACTCCTTGTATCACGATGCTCTCACATTAGTCCATTTATTAAAGCCTAATTAATGTAAATTATTATATGTCTACCAATGATTTAGAGGGATTTGTCAATAAGCTGAACCCTTTACCAAACAACCCCGAGTCGACCCGAGAAGAAAAACAATATGGAAATATCCCACAGTGTTATATTGTCGTCTGCAAATACTTTCATTTTCTAGATGTCAAAGATTCCGTGTCTGGTAAAAACTGGATTTTCATTTACGCGACAGCTACTATATATCGTGTATACATGTAATAACACAAGATGTGTAACGAAAGCGGAAAAAAATTTGTCCGTTAAGAAAGAAAATATTTAACAGAAAACAGACAAACCTGATAATCGGTGTAAATGGGTTTAGAACTGAATTTTCATTTGCTCCCTAAAATTCAAAGGTCTTAAACTAATCTTGCAACCAAGCTGATCTCTGAGTTTTATAAAAGCTGTTACGTTTTCCGGATCGCCATACGCTGACGTCGCAGAACTGATAATCCCGCGGCGAATTATAGCTCACGCGAATTTAAGTATCAAAAGGCCCGCCAAAGTTTTTGACCATTGAACGGTAAATACCCATCTGGAAAGATACAGAATGGAAGATGGATTTCGTGACACTGGATTAGATGAAAAAATAAAATTTAACAGACGAAATGTTGTTTTAATGATTTCACCAATACATCAACGAAAAAAAAAGGCTTTGTTTAAAAAAATATCTAAAACATAGTTCTTGTAGGGATGATGAATTGTGTGACGTCAGCGCATGGCGATCCGGAAATGTGCGGGAAGTCTTTTTCAAAATTCTTGAGATTAGCTTCCACACTTTGTTGCAAGAGTCGTTTGAGACCTTTGCATGCTAGGGAACAGACGAAAAATCATTTCTGAATCCATCTGTACCGACCACTATGTTGTTTATTCTGTTTGTGCTAATATTCTTTTTCGAAGGGGCCAAAGGGTCAAAATTTATCCTATTTCGTTGTACACCTTGTATTATTATATTCGAAAAAGAGGCGATGCGCCAGTGTGCTATTATTAGTAACGGTGTCCGATGATCGAACTATGAAAATTTCGGTGTTTATAAGCCTATGCATCGACAGCCACGATAAACTTTTTAATTAACTTTTTCATGAATTGAACACATAAACGATAAAATTCGTAGATTTTCTCAGATCAGTGCAAAGGGTTTTTATATCTAATTTCAAACGTATTTACCTGACGGTTGATCTACAACTAATGCATTCTACAATTTTACGAAAATAGATTATCTCTTTAGGTTCCCCAATTTCATTCTTTATCTTTTTTTTAACTCTAAACAATAAATTCCTGTGTTTTAAAGACCCCGAAGACGAAAGCAATATAACAAATGGCAAAGGGGGAAAATGCTGGTAAAGACATTTTCTTCTTTTTTCCCCACAATGTTTTCTATCTCTTCCAAGATAAATCTCAACATTGTGGTCATATTTAACTTGTCGTCGTTGGAGTCGTTTAAAATTTCTTTCTCAATGAAGACTTGTCTCCCCTGCTGCTTCTCGATCTTCGTACAGAAAGCCATTTAGATCTGTACCGCCGGTTACAAAGGCAAAACGAGGACGAAAGTCTGTTGAACATGCAACGAAACCATAGTTGTATAGTAGCATTACAATCTTCTCGAACCCTATCCTTTACAGAACGTCAGGGCCCGTATTCATCAACCATTCTTAAGAAAGTAACACAACTTCTGATTGGCTAAACCATTTGGTTTGGCCAATCAGAAGTTGTGTTACTTTCAAATTTATAAAATCTTTGAAAATAAGACTAGGCACCGTCTCAAGAATGGTTGGTGAATACGGACCCATATGTCAACTACCTGTGGGGTGCATTATGCCTTCGGAACGTGTATTTGACCCATACTAGGTCCAAAGTTGTATCGTAGAAACACTGGCACTGTCTTTTCAAGCTTCTCTTCCTTCTTTTGTTTCCATATAAACCCCCGTTTATCATATGCAGTACCAGAAACTTTATCCAGAGATCGTTAATAATCCCACAATCATTAGCAGTACAAATGTGTGTTACCAAGATTAAAGTAAACATGGCGGCAACTTTTTAAATATAATTAGGAAAAGTGTACGCATGCGCGCTGTGTTTGGCACATATAGATTTAGCTGTGCAGTCCGGATACATGTCAGCGCCCGGTTCAGTTAGAACTGTGCTTGATACTTTTAAATATGTATATTTAAACAGACCAAACAACTGCATTTGTGTACTAGATCTATTTGTCAAAAAAATGTCGATCAAATGTGTTGGTAGCCAGTTTAGAAAACGTATAGCCTACTTCGAAACATCTCCGCGTTAAAAACCCGACTCACAGCTCAATCTCTTGACGTGTTTTTAATATTAAATGATGGTGGTTGATTAGATCTATATTCTATCATCCGTATTTGACAAGAATGTTTGAGCCATTCTCTGGCAAAAGGGGGTTTAATGCATTGCCCTGATGCATTATACCAAGCAAGTTCATCATATAACTATGGATTCATGAAATCCATTTTTCTTACAACTGAATAAATCATGAGATGGAATGGAATGGTCCTTTGACAATCAGAAAATTCACCAAAAGCAAAAAGTATCGATTCAGGTCAGCCTGCGCGGACTGCGCAGGATGTCATGATTCGATAATTTTTGCAGACGCATTAAACCTCTTTTTCCCAGAGCATAGCTTATTAAAAGCCGTCTGCAGCGAATTTGCTTCAGAATGTAATGTGTGTTTTAAATCATATTCAAGGGTTATCGTTTCTGGGGTTCACTTTGGTTAAATGTTAAAATCGTTGAGTTTGTTAGCCTGTGGTACAGACTCCGTTTCCCTCTCTGACGGATATCGATGGGTGAGTGCAACACTATCCTAAGTGCCTATACTATAGGCACTTAGGATAGTGTTGCACTCACCCATCGATATGTTCTTTTGGCTATTTTTTGTCTGAACCTTATCACTGGTCAGCTACCCGGAGGCTCGGATAAACTTGGGCAATTTCGCCGCATCAAGGTATTGGGTTTGTAAGCCAGCGGTTAGAATTCATTCACTCTCTGGATATGTTCTGTTAGAAATGTAATTTTCGAGCCTCGTTGCTTGTCAGCGACCTGGAAAGCATTGACATGGGCGATGTGTTTGCGATAGGCTATGACTGAATTTTACAAGAAATGCAATAAAACCGAATATTAGTACACTGCTGTTATAATAGTGTGGGACAACTTAAAAGTGCACGTGGAGGTGCGTTTTCTGTTTTATATTCGTTCGCTGCATTAAATAACGCGTGGCATTTCTAGATATTAACGATTCATGGCTGTTTGTCCGGCATTTCCACTATCTGCACTGTAAAAACCCGAAACCCCTGCAACAAATTTATAGCTGGAATTTACAGCTTTGGAAACATCCTTGTAAATTACGGTGATTAAGATTTAACCCTTTACCACACAATCCTGAGTTTAAACGCTCCCCAAGGAAATAGAATTTTGAAAACATTGTGGGAAAAGGAGAAAATGTTGGTAACCAACATTTTCTCCTTTTCACACAAGGTTTTCTACTCTTCCAAAGAAAAAATGCCTAATTTGTGCAACATCGTGCTTCTAGTCTGCTAATGCTCCCAATTAGGACCAGTCTAAAATTTCATCATTTGGTAGAATTGTTTATGCCTATGTCACGGGAAGACATTCTGGCGAAAGGAAAAATTGCTCGAAGCGAGCAATTTTCTGGTTTAATAATAATGTTTTCAATGACGATCTGCCAGAAGATAATCCAGTCTGGAAGTGGTTATTGGTGGCAAGTAAAACTTTCAGAGCAAAAACCACACTGAAAGGTAAACGAGCGTAGCTCTTGACAGAGTTTCAGGTGAAAATTCATAACAAATGAGAATCTTGCAGCGTCCTTGAGGTTTATTTTTACAGTAAAAGATAATTAATTGTTCGTTACGATGCATGGTGCGCAGATAAAGAACGAGAAGAAGAAAAAAAAAAAGTGGACACTGGTTACAACGAGAAATACGTACTTTTAACGCACCTGAGCATAGTTTCGCATAGCCTGTACATTAGCTCGAGTGTTAAAGATACCGGTTAAAGAAAGGCTGGACAGGCATGGATAGATACCGTGACATAACTGAAATTCTGCTTAAACTGACAGGTGAAACGCGACGAACTATCTCAGCTGAAGCTCTGGTACCGCTTAAACGACAAACTTGACCCCTAGGCTGCTAAGCGCGACTCAATGACCTTTTGCGGACCGCCCAGATAAAGATCAGACTGCACAGAGAGTGCAATCTGATCTTGAATCTACACAGTCCGATAAGTTTTGAGCCACATTTAATTTGTCGTCTGCAAATGCTTTCAAATCGGACAAGTCTTAAATTTTATCTTTTGCTAAAAAATTAACCTTTTCAGCGAAAACAGCGGTATTTGGGGACGGCAAAGATCAACATCAGATTGCACAGAAGCACAGTAAGTGCAGTCTGATCTTTGATTTATACTGCCCGCTTTTTCAGTCGACCTTCAAGATAAAAATCTTTCTGAGTATTGGTGGATTGTGTTTTCGTCCTACGGAAGAGGTAGAGTATAAACGAATAAAGAAAAAGTACATAAGACATAAAAAAAAAAAATAAGTCATGCTCTGTGAAAAGGGGGCTTAATGTATCTCCGTGATGCATGGTACCAAGAAAGTAATCACAGTATTATACATCCCTAAAATCCGTTTTGTATAAAACCGCACTGAATCATGAGGTACATTGTCCTTTGACAGGCAGAAAATTGACCAGTAGCAAAAAGTTTCGACCCAGGTCAGCCTGCGCGGACTGCGCAGGCTGACCTGAGTCGATACGTTTTGCAGATGCATTAAACCCCCTTTTCACAGAGTATTTTGGCCAGGAAAGGAGGTAGTACAAGACATTCATAAAAAAACATGAAATTGACAAGATTAAAAGTCCATCACAACAAGCAAAAACTAACATACATCACTGACAGTAGATTGCTGAGTTAATTGCCAATACTACCTCTCACGCACAGGCGTTCGTTTTGTGACGAACTTTGCAATCTATATAATGTAATATTTAAGTCTTATATATTACATTATATAGATTGCAAAGTTCGTCACAGAACGAACGCCTGTGTTCTCACGCTAAAAAAAAGTGGACGTTTTTTTAAGTGAGGATGGATTAATTTCTTTTAAAAAGCAACTGCTCCTTTTCACACAATGTTTTCAATATCATACAGGATAGAGATTTTAGTTTTCTCCAGATTGTTTTCTGTGTTATTTCTACAGGTTTGTGGTGTCTAAAAATAGCCAGGATCGTAATGGGTAACCGATAATCCTAAACCAAACAGTTCCGGATGTAAATGACCCCCGTGGGAAAGGGTTTCTTAAAACATTGTTGGAAAAGGAGAGAATGCTGGTAACCAGCATTTTCTCCTTTTCCCACGATGTTTTCTAGCCATTTCTAGGACAATTGCCTTCACTTGAAACATGTTGAATTTGTCGTCTGCAAATGCTTTCAGTTTGGACATGTCTAAAGTTTTATCGTTTGGTAAAGAATCAAAGTGCTAGATAGACGTACGTCGATAGATCTAGTAGAGAAGGCACAAGTTTTGCAATTTCAAGTATTTTAACCAAGAGTCTTTACCCTATATAAGACGATGTGGATGCAAGATCGTGATTCACATTCTGGGCAGTCTGATCTCTCGATCCCGGCCGCCTGAAACCTTTCTGAAATGATCATCCCATCGTCGTAAGAGTTACACAAATATATCTCTGCATTAACTTAAATAGATTAAAGCATTTAACAATAAATCACTCGAGTAAATTTACATTCCAAATTCTGGGTGGATATAAAAAAAAAAAACTTGAGGATAAATCAAAGTTGTCAACAATTCAGACAAAAAAGGAAAACTGCGTCAAAAGAAAGAGTTTAGGTGTAGGTCTGGATGGGATGCAGGGAAATGCTACGACAGGCAGACAGACAGACAGACGGACCGACAGACAGACAGACAGATCGACCGACAGACAGACACACAGACACACAGAAAGACAGACAGGCACACAAACAGACAGATGCATGCAGAGATTTGAAGTCCATAGCTCTTTAACCGCCAACTGACCTAAATATAAACTCCCTGGCAACAGTAGAAACCCAAATATTGCTATTTTCAAGTTCGCATCTGCTAAAAGTTTAGATCCAGGTCAGCTTGTGCAGCCCGCGCAGGCTAACCTGGGCCGAAACGTTTCGCTATTGGTCAATTTTCTGTATGTCAAGGGACCAGTCTACCTTATGATACAGTCGGTTGTTAGACACAATAGATTGTATAGGTCCCTAGTTATACGATTTCTTTCTTGGTATCATGTATTATGGCGATGCATTAAACCCCTTTTTACCAGAGCATGGTTCTAGACAGACAGAAGCAGAAAATTATAGATATCGGATATAGATATTATGTGAAATATTTCTCTTAACATCACCTCATGCGGATGAATTTTTACTTCTTGTGGCAGACTACCTGTGAAAACATTGTCCCCCTAAAAAGAGAAATTGCTTGTAATAAAAGAAGAAATATCTCCTTACGAGCAATTTCTCTTTCTGTCTCAATATTTTCATTTATATTTCATTTCATTTTGATAACTCAAACTTTAACAAATACGCTTTCTAAATGTTTGATGCAAATTTATTCCAGCAGTTTGGAACAGAGATAATGAAGTTTTAAAGCAATTGACATATATTATGTAAAATTAACAGTCTTTTTAAAAGTTATAAGACACCATATTATTTGAAATATTAGGTAACAAAAATGAACAAAGCATGGAGTTGATGCAAAAAGCTAACACGTACAATATGAAAAAGGATGAGTATGTTCTTTTTCTGCCTTCACCAGGTAAGATTTTATCCGATATTGTCAGCCATGAAAAGGAAAGCTAATTTATCACACGTAACATCCCTTGTTTTCATTGTAATCACACCCACTACGAATTTTCTTATCTTACGCACGTTTGGGGTAAGATTTTGTGACGTCATATACGACGTCATTTTAAACTTCTTTCAGAGAAGTGAATCGGGTTTTATCACATAACTCTTCTCCAGCAGTGTATTGAACCAATGACTTATTGTTAATAATACCCCCATTGTATTATCGTTGTTTGGGTCCCGGATGTGGTTATTTTTGTAATTATGAGGGCGTGAAGCCAGCGAAACCAACCACAGCGCGTGTCGGAATTTGTAATACTTCGCCATTTCGCGGGAAAATGACGTTGTTGTTGCTAGGACGTATACGTGCCGAAAATATTATAATTCTCGTGTTTACTAACAGCAAGAAATGCAGCATAAGTTATTTAAAGTAAACAAAATTGGGAAGATATTTCGATTTACTCCCTCTATAAATTGTTTTATTCTTATTTCGGTGTAAATATTATTGAATTCAGTATGAATTGTCTTCTTCTTTAACTCGCCAAGCCTCGTGTCATATAATTTTAGTCAATTCGTTTAATAAAAATGATAATAAACAAACACTCATGCAATATCCACTATTTATCCATGGAAATAACCACATGTGTATTTGCGCTTTTGAATACTCTGGCGTATAATTTTTCGCAAGATATTGTCATGTGATAAAAAGAAGCTGATATTCATTGGCTTTTGTGATCAAATTTTATTAAACTCGTCTACAAAGATGATAATAAGCTCGCAAGAGGCTTGCATAAAAACGTTTTTGAAATCATAGACTCGTTTAATAGAATTTTATTTCAAATACCAAGTTATGTCAGATCCTACCTTTATTTTACCTATCTGCTCGTTACCCTAGGAAACA
Organism: Tridacna gigas; assembly: GCA_945859785.2. Classification (NCBI taxonomy): domain Eukaryota; kingdom Metazoa; phylum Mollusca; class Bivalvia; order Cardiida; family Cardiidae; genus Tridacna; species Tridacna gigas. The sequence continues at coordinate 38,819,695 of OX244030.2, read as the reverse complement.
TCTCCTTGCAGCACACGGAGATGCATTAAACCTTCTTTTTCAAGAACACGGCTCAAATGTGTTTACCCTTTACCAAACAATCCCGCGTTTTAACGACCCTGAGTAAGAAGGGCTTGTAAAACGTTATGGAAAAGAAAGAGAGGGAGAGAAATGATGGTTACCAGCATTTTCTCCTTTTCCTTTAATGTTTTCAAAAGGCCTCTTTCTCAGGGTCGTTAAAAGTCGGGATTCTCTGGTAAAGGGTTACTGCATACCTACAGGTTAAACTGTGATTTTCACAGGTTCGGGAATTTACGAAAATCTTCACTTTTTTTTGGTGCCAACAAAAGGGGCGCTGCTTGCCCTGCCGATTGGCGGTGAGATGGGGGAGGAGAAGGGGTGATATGCCCCGAGAAATTTTTAACCCTAATCCTTCAAAATAAAACCAATGAAACTTTCAAGCCCACAGTAAAACCAAAATTTTCCCATTTCAATGGTATTTTTGGAGGAGAGATATCTCCTTATCGGACAGTGTAGATCCAAAATAAGGCTGCAAGTTCTGTGCAGTCTGATCTTGATCTACACTGTCCGCAAAAGATCAGTGAGTCGCGCTTAGCCGCCTATTGGATAAAACAGGGGTGCATTCTTATGTACCTTCGGCGTTCTGTGGTGCTGTATTTTAGTACAGAAAATAGACGATTTAGTAAACATAAATCAACAAATTAAGACTTTCCATGGTGGATTTTTCTTTAGTCAGAATCATCTGTATCAACCGCCTCCTCGCGAAAAGGCGTCCAGACGCCCATGAGGCGTTTGTTGTTGTTTTTTAACTTAATGTAGATCAAGATCAGAGTGCAAAGTGTCTGTAATCTAATCTTGTTCTAAACCTGACCGACATATCATGATACATTTTACATAGGGAAGGCTTAGAATGGAAACCTTATCCGTAAGTTAATTTTGGTTGTCGCATCCTACTTAAGTACAAATGTAATTTAATGCATTACCTACCGACATAACTTCAGACTTTTTCTTTTTTATTGAAATCCCGAGTTTGAATAACCCCGAAGAAGAAAGATTCTGAAAACATTGTGGTTAAAGGAGAAAATGCTGGTAACCAGAATTTTCTCCTTTTACCACAATGTTTTCTACCTTTTCAAAGAAAAATTCCTGTCATTTTAGCCACACTTACTCGATATCTGCCAATGTTGTTGATTTGGACAGGTCTATTAATTTTGAGATGAGTAAAGTGTCATCTACTTATGAAACCTATTACATGTATACCTACCTTGCCAACATGGTTAACATTCTCCTTTTTATGTCTTTTTTTTGTTATAGAAGGTTAAATGCATCAGTTATGAAAGTTACAATTGTGTGTGTGTGTGTGTGTGTTGCGGGGGGGGCGGGGGGGGGGGGGGGGGGGGGGAGTTCTCCACTTAATTCTAACTTCGATTTACGTGCATAGATCTACTATGCTTGTTCGAATCCCCAGCCGGACCAATTTCTTTCCGAGGACAGATTATTGTCATTGCGACAGGATTCATTCCTCTCTCACCGCTGATCATTGCTTTAACAAAGGTCATGTGGGAAAGCAGCAAGTGGCTTTGGAAGAATATTATGCACAGTACTTGTAACAGAAACTGCATGAAAGTATTAACAGGTGAACTGGCCTCCGCGATATAAGTGAAATAATGTTAAAAACGGCGTTAAGCGCAATATTAAATCAATCAGTCGAAAGACTCTTTAGTTTTCTTCCATCATGGATCGACTGCATGAGAACATAGTAATTTTTCGTTTTATCTAAATAGGATTTCGTTTTGGCGAATTAATATTCCATTTTATCAAACAAGTATTTCGTTAAAATTAAAATTGACACATGACACCAACGGGGCTCTGTGTCAAAAAAGCAAAAAGGAATTCGACAATTCCAAAAAGGTTTTGGGGCAGTGAAAGAGCGGGCTGTTTAACTCTTTTCCAAACGACAAATTTGAGACATGTCCAAACTGATAGCACTTGCAGACGACGAAGTAAATATGACTAAAATAATTTTATTTGCTTTTGATAGTGGGATAAACATTGTGAGAAAAGAAGAAAAATGCATTTTTCTTCTTTTCCCGCAATGTTTTCAAAAGCTTCTTCCTTAAGGTTGTTTAATGTCGGGTTTGTGTGGAAAAGGGTTAACTGTATGAACACAGAGATAGGCTATCGAAAAAGGGACTCTATTACGCACGGATTGTTACAGAAGTGAAATGACGATCTTCAAGTTTCTTTCTAATTTTGTCGACTAAATGGGTTTTTCTTACAAAAGAAGAAACTGTTTCGTGTACCACTTGTAGGACCGTTTTTTGTGTTTCAAGGGTCGGCCCCGGGTCCGTCTTTTGTTCAACAGTCCGTGTTGGTTAGTCAGCCCAAAGTCAATATATCAATTACCCTTAATTCTTTCGTTTACGTGTACCCCAATCACAAATGGCAAGTTTGCAGTCAATGACTCTGTAAATAACCCTTTTTGATGTGGATAAACTGTTGTTTAAGATGTATAAATACAAGAGAAAAAATTGTGACAAAAGAAAACAAAATGTCCCATGATATTATAATGTCTTCAAAAGCGATCTGCTCTACTGCAAGCCGAAAAATGTCACCTGCAAGTTGTTCTGTGCTAAGATTATTCATTTGCACAAACAGATAATGTTTTTATATAAATTGAGCAAAAATGTTTAGGCTAATGTTGGTTCAGAAAGATTATTATTCCATTCTCATTAAATTGTTGTCTGGCTCCAACCTTCGAACACAAAACACAAACAAATAATAAGTGAATTATTTACATAACTTGTCTGCTTCCTTCGACCGAATTGCCTCTTTTATTAATGCATTAAGGGTAGAAAGCAGACGAGAATAATGATTATATCGCAGTCTCTCGGCCTTTGTCGTGAATAGAAGGACGGAAGTTCACATGAAAACAAACCAACAGGGCCCTCTAGTGACAGTGACGAATTAGTGCACCTGACGAAAATTGTGGGGTTTCACACTATGATACTATCATTTTGTTCGCGGGACGTTGTACATTTTTGTAAAATATGTAGTCATTCGTTTCCAGTGTTTGTGTACAGGTTCGATGAAAGAGAAGTTAATAAGACCTTTTATTATGTTAAATAGTTTAAACTGTCTTGAAACGCAAGAAATTTGCTCTTCATTCCCATACCCACAGATTAAGCTGAACCAAATTATCAATGCAGTCATGGATTTTAGTATTGTTGGAAACTACTGTCGAAAAAATACAACCACTTATTTATTCTTAGGTTGCCAAGGACGAATCAACGAGCGTTTGAAGACTGTTTAGATCAAGATCAGATTGCAAGGAACGTGCAGCCTGATCTTGGATCCACATTGTGCAATAAGGATACGATACCATCCTCCCCTCCAAAAGAAAATAACTTTGAAATACTAATATTTGGGGTTTTTTTTACTATCGGCTGGAATGTTTCATTTAACTTATATAGTAGGTTAGTTATTAACAGCCTATAAGTTTACTAACCACCGTAAACACCTTTAAACATCCAGAAAGTTTAACCAGTCACTCTCTCTCTCTCTCATTTCGGAGAGTGAATATGTGTATGGGTGTTTCCGCGTGGTTTTTTTTTGATAATATACTGATAATACACTGTGTTTCGTAGTGAATTTTAGTTTATGTGTATGGCATATCGTCATTAGTAGTAGAGGAGGGGCTATAGAAGCTTTTAGACCTTTCGTCGATTTTGCATAAACATTCAGGAATTCTTCATAGATTCATTAACTTTTTACCAAACGATAAGAATCTAGACTGGCAAAATTTGACAGCACTAGCAGATGACAAATTGAAAGTTTCTGAAATGTCAGGAATGTTCTTTAATAGAATAGAAAACGTTGAGGTGGGAAAAGGGAGACAATGCTGGTTACCAGTATTTTTCTCCTTTTCCTACAATGTTGTCAAAAGTCTATCACTTCAGGGTCGTAAACTGGGGATTGTTTGGTAAAGAGTTAAATCGTTCAAAGTATACGTAACTATGGTTTTGAGTTCGATTTTACTTTTTCATTCGGAAACTTTGAAAATTTATACCACGCAGGGAGCAGGAGTAAGTAGAGAATAAGCACGGTTTCCTCACTCGTCACAACTCGGCCGATTCCGTACCTACATCTAACCTCGTCCGTATAAAGGAGGCTTCCATTTTGAACTAACAATTACATGATCTTAAATATGGTGGCACCCTGTAAATCGATTAGCAACGACATGAACAACCACGATGAAGTTATTCACATCTATCAATCTGTCGATGAAAGCTCCCAACGGAATTGATAAACCACGCTAAAAATTGAATGTACAAACTGTTTGCCGACCGAAATATTCTTAGAAACACAACGATAGAAAATTGATTTATGTTTTCTTTTTTAAGAGGAGCCCTACAATTCCAATAACGGTAAAACGGTGTGCTTCCGGAGACGTGCGAAATGTACCGTGTAGGTGCATAGCTACGTGATACAGCCGAGGGATTTGATCACCGGATCACCCGAGGTATGCCAAATGATGGTTTCGTTTCCTTACATCCCTGCACGAAACACGTCATGTTTCAGCCGCCAAAACGTGAGAATGACCATTCTTTTCTACTTTCTTTTTATCCAATTGAAAATTATTACATGCATGTCATTTACAGTAATATGGCCATGAACGCTTCGCTAGAAGTAGCTTTTCTTTTACACTTTGATATCTGGCATTAAAGATTATCAAAAATAGACATGTATCTAAAAAAAAACATCAATGGTTGGAAAGGTCAAGTTTGTTTGAATATACATGTATCTCGGATTTGTTTTGAATGTTGTTTTTTATGCCGATTACCGAAAACTATTTCAGTTCTATCACACGATTTGTTACTTTTTCATCTCCTAAGCAGGACACAAAATTTAATCCTTAACCTACTAAATACATCTAACTGAAGTGAACCTTTCAAGCCCATAGTAAAAGCCCGAATATTGCCATTTCAAAGTTATTTTTCTGGGGGAAAAATATGCCCTTGTCGGACAGTGTAGATCAAAGATGCACGTTCTGTGCAGCCTGAGACTGAGTTGCACTGTCTGCAAAAGGTCCTGGGGTCGCGCTAAGCAGCTGAAGGGTTAAGATTTGTTCAAATTGAAAGAATTTGCAGACGAAAAAGTAACTCGGTCTCAAATGATAGAACTTGTTGTATGGAGGTTTAAAAAAAAACAAAAACACTGTTTGAAAAGGAGAAAATGCTGGTTACTAGCAGCCGCAATGTTTTCACTACCTTTTTCACTTAGGTTCGTAAAGGTACGGGATTATTTTTGAAATGGTTATTCTATTCCCTGCTTAACTCTAGAACCAGTCAAAGAACGGTTCTAAATAGGCGTATTACGTCTTTTGGAAACCATTCTACATTGCTTCTGGAGCACCGGGATTGAACATTCCGGGTAAATCCGGGAAAAAATCTATGACTACATTTTAATGAGACTAAATGTTTAACCTATTCATTACGGGAATCCGATGGATCAGACTTAATGATGAAGGCGTTCTTCGGGATTAAGATCATAATTTGTTTCATCTGCGCTAGAATCTTTCTGTCTGCTCGTCCATATGTTTAACTCTTTACCAGACAACAACGTATTTACACGTTTCCAAATTGAAAGCGTTTGCAGACGATAAATTCAGTATGGCTCAAATGATGGGATTTATCTTTGAATGGATAGGGAAAAAATGTGGGAAAAGGAGAAAATGCTGGTTGCCATCATTTTCTCCTTTTTCCATGATGTTTTCAAAGGCACTCTACATCAGGTCATTAAAACTCGGGTTTGTGTGGATAAGAGTTAATCAGACGAATAATTTTCATTTAACTTTATTGCCGCCAAATGAGTTCAGTCGTCCTCTAATCAAAGTTTAAAAGTATAAAGCCACGGCTTTGCTTAGAGTTTATCCATTTATTTATTGGTTTGTTGTTTGTTTGTTAATTGTTTGTTTTCAGTTAGTTCTTTAGTGAGTTCGTTAGTAGGGATTTTGTTCGAACGTTGGTTAGTACGTTAGGTAGTATGTTTGTACTTTGGTAAGTACGTCAGGTAGTATTAGTCAGTACGTGAATTAACTCTACCAAACGACAGAATTTTAGACCTGTCCAAATTGAAAGCATTTGCAGACGACAAAATAAATGTGGCTGTAAAATAGAAATTTATTTTGGGAAGGATAAAAAACATTGTGGGAAAAGGGGAAAATACTGGTTACCAGCATTTTCTCCTTTTCCCACAATGTTATCATAAGGCTTCTTTCTCAGGGTCGTTAAAAGTCGGGATTGTGTGGTAAAGGGTTAATACGTCAGTCCGTCCGTCCGTACACTGGTTAGCACGTTACGCTACGTTCGTAAGTACCCTAGTAAGTATGTTAGTTTCTACTTTAGTTTCTACGAAGTTAGTAGATACCTTAGTAAATACGTTAGTACGTTAGTAAGTACATTAGTTAGTACGTTAGTTAGTACGTTAGTACGTTAGTTAGTAAGTTAGTACGTTAGTTAGTACGTTAGTACGTACGTTAGTTAGTACGTTAGTACGTTAGTACGTTAGTACGTTAGTTAGTTAGTTAGTTAGTTAGTTAGTTAGTTAGTCAGTCAGTCAGTCAGTCGGTCGGTCGGTCGGTCGGTCGGTCGGTCGGTCAGTGAGTCAGTCAATTAGTTAGTTAGTTAGTTAGTCGGTCGGTCGGACGGTTGGTCGGTCAGTCAGTCAGTTAGTTAGTTAGTTAGTTAGTTAGTTAGTTAGTTAGTTAGCTAGTTAGTAAGTACGTTAGTAAGTCATTTGGTTAGTACGTTAGTACGTCAGTAAGTACGTTAGTTAGTACGCTAGTACGTCAGTTAGTACGTTAGTTAGGACGTTAGTTAGTACGTAAGTACGTTAGTACGTTAGTTAGTACGTTAGTACGTTAGTTAGTACGCTAGTACGTCAGTTAGTACGTTAGTTAGGACGTTAGTTAGTACGTAAGTACGTTAGTAGGTTAGATAGTACGTTAGTACGTTAGTACGTACGTTAGTACGTTAGTTAGTTAGTTCGTTCGTTCGTTTGTTCGTTCGATCGTTCGTTCGATCGTTCTTCCGTGCGTTCGTTAGTACGTTAGTTAGTTAGTACGTCAGTAAGTTAGTTGGTTAGTTTGTACGTTAGTTAGTTAGTATGTTAGTTAATTAGTTCGTTCGTTCGTTCGTTCGTTATTTTGTTCGTTCGTTCGTTCGTACGTTCGGTTGTTCGTTCTTTCGCTAGTTCGTTAGTACGTTTGTTAGTACGTTAGTACGTTAGTTAATTATTACGTTAATACGTTAGCTGGTTAGTTAGTACGTTAGTACGTTAGTTAGTTAGTTAGTCAGTCGGTCGGTCGGTCGGTCGGTTGTTCAGTCAGTTCGGTCGGTCGGTCGGTCGGCTGCCCTTCCTGACTGCCTGCTTTGTTTGTTTGTGTTTGTTTGTTTGTTTGTTTGGGTTTTTGTTTGTTAGCCAGCCAGCCAGTTACGTTTTCTGTATTCTTATCCTTATCTTTACGGAAAATCAACAACATTTGATGCAAAATTTCATTCAAAATGAAAAACTGTCCTTTTAGAACAATTTCTTCTTTTGCCACACGGTTTAGAATTTGTTCAGTTGAAGATGACAATGTCGTCTGTATGTTGCAAATGCCAACTCAAGTTTATCTTTGAATGCAGTTACCCAAATTGCACAATCCGTTCATATCGTGCACGGTGTCTATTTTTAGATATTTATAGGTGATCATGTGACCGTTTTGGCCAATCATACTGTGTTAACCTTTTCTCGATTTATGGCGATTTCAAATTCTATGGCTATCTTTTACACACATACAAAATTATTTCTTGTCATAAATATAGATATTGATATAGAGCACGAGCGGGTTATACCAGTTTATAAAGGTAATTACTTGCAATAAAAACTCGCAGATTTTTTTAATATCATTTGTATCATTATCATCTTTTCGATATGCACAGATAACAAAGGAATGAATCCGTCACAATACCTAAGACTGAGTCGCCATTAATTACTTCAGCTCGTGCTTTATGGTCTAAGCTAATCAGGTTTCACGTAAAAAAAAAACCTGGTATGTGAAGCATTTACCAAAGAGTTTTGCAGTGAGTGGCAAATTAAGTTGGATAAATTTATTATATGCGATATGACAGATGCTCCTGACAATCATGTGCGAATTAATAAAGAGGGAAATAAATCTGGGTGCATTGAAAAAAAGGAAATAAATCACTTGAAGTAAAGCTGACGTGAAAAGTTGGTGAAAAGTTTACAATTAGTTTGATAATAGGGACGATTTTTGTCCTATCCGTCTGAAAAACGATAATGACTGAATTAACTTGCTTCTTACGAATAATATTATCGAACGAGGAAACAATTAAGAAAAATGAAAGGGGGCGGGGAGGGGTTTGGGGTTGAAGAAAGTGTATCGGTCTCGTATAATTCTGTTTAAAGAAAAAAATCCTTTTTAAAGCTCGACACTGACTCAGAACCAATGCTAAGACAGGTTTAGTTTTGCTACTTATATATTCCTTTTTTTACGATTTAAAGGGATAAAACGGTTACCAGTAATCAAGGCTTAAAAGTTTATAAGCTTTTCAAAATTTCCCAAATTAAGCAAAGCCCCCCCCCCCCTCCCCCCACCCTGATTCCCTGTTCCTATGGCCTCGGGCTGCCTTTTACTAAACTGCGAACACACGAAATTTGCGGACGATGTTAAGGTAAGTAAGCATGAAGTCTGAAAACAAGTTTCACTAAACTGTATAATTTTACGACTTAAATTTGCATATCTTTACGCCAGTTCCTACTTTTTTGGTTAAAGCAGGAATTGTGAGGGTATTTACAACTCTAAGCAACTGACGTATGGAGTTATTATTGAAAACTACTTCCGGTCACAAGTAAGTAGCAGATACCGTAACCCTTTCCCACATAATCCCGACTTTTAACGACCCTGAGGAAGAAAGCTTTTGAAACATTGTGGGAAAAGAAGAAAATGCTGGTAACCAGCATTTTCTCCTTTTCCAACAATATTTTCTGCCCTCTTCCAGAAAATCTTCATTATTTGAAACACTTTTTATTTGTCGTCTGAAAATACTTTCGCTTTTGATGACTCTGAAACTTTGTTGTGTGGTAAAGCGGAGTTTAAAAATATTGCTATGATATGCTTGGATAGATAATTGCCATTTAAGGTTTATTCATGGATACATATGAAAACATAGCGTAATAGGCAATTATTCCTTTTGCCAACAGCATTTCAAGTAGTATTAATGTATGACAGCGCAATTCTTGTTGACTACATCTCACGAGGATACCTGCATAGCCGTCTGCACTAGATACTTTCAGATCTTTATCAGATGACAAAATCTTAGACTTTTCCAACTTCCAACTTAGAAGCATTTGCAGACGACAAATATACGTACAATGGCTCAAACGACGGGATTTGTCATTATACGGGAGGAAAAGATTGTAGGATAAGCAGAAAATGCTGGTTACCTGCATTTCCTACTTTTCCCACAATGTTTTCAACAGCATTTTTCCTCATGGTCGGGATTATTTGATTTAGGATTAAGGAGATAATCAATTTAAAAGACGACGTGTTTGCCGTGCAAATCTTGTTTACAATAATCTCTCTATTCCGTTCACACTGTACTGGTATTCTCGAACGCCAAGTCCGGGCAGCGCTTTTTGTCAACCGATAGCATCCCGCGGTTTTCCCGCATTTAGGTGTTCACAGGTGTTTGAACGCAGTAACTGTTGAATGATAGAATATTTTGTTTGTACATATTAATAGAGTCTTAACTTGTCACTTCTATTGAAATGTCATCTATACTTTCACCGAAATACCTGACAGAAAATGATAGTCTCAGATTATATAATATCAATTTCTCTACGTCAGTTTAAATTAGGGATCGTCTCAATTATTCAAAGAAGGTGTCGTTTTTTTTTTTTCTTTGGCAATCGATGTCGTGCATATACTGCTTGGCTCAATGGCAAAGGTGTATTATTCGCAATGGGAGGGGGGGAGGGGTCGATCCTCGCTCGAGGCACTGGGTTTTATGCGGGAGTGTCCATGGGCAAGGTACTCAAGAAGCCTTGCCTAAAACTGGAGAAAACTAGGAGACTCCTGAATAGTGAGCTATCGCCGTGATATGATTGAAATAATGTGGGAGGCGATGTTAAAACACCATTTAATAAAACATATCTCGACAACTGTCTTCCTCTTGCCTTAACCAAGAGAGTGGATTAAGATCGGCCTGCACGTTGGTCTGCTCAGCTCTTTTCAGATGCGGCGGTCGCAAATGTATACCCTGGCCCAATAGCGGCCAAAAAGTCAACGCAGGCGTCAAAATGCATTTAAATCTATATCATACCATTTAAAAGTATGGAAAATATTGTGAAGGTGACAATCTGTTATTGTGTGGTCGGTTCAAGTCTTAGTCGCTGGCGGGAAAAAAAATGAATTTTAAAATCAGGCAAAAAGTAAACAAAAGATAGGATGACCTGGCAACTTTAAACCTAGTTTTGAAATTAATAATTTCTCTGCCAGCGACGAACACTTGGACCGACTGTACAACAAAAGATTGTCATCTTCACAATAATTTCCATACTTTTAAATGGTATGCTTTAAATTTAAATGCATTTTAAAACCCGCTTTGTTTAACCTACTTTTTTTGCTGCTATTGTTACTTTAACACTTTACCAAACGGCAAAATTTTGGACTAGTCCAAATCGAAAGCATTTGCAGACGACAAATTAAATAACAACTTAAAAATTGAAATTTGTTATGGAATTGGTTGAAAACATTGTGGGGAAAAGGAGAAAATGCTGGTTACCAGCATTTTCTCCTTTGCCCACAATGTTTTAAAAAGGCTTCCTTTTTAGGGTCGTTAAAAGTCGGGATTGTGTGGTACAGAGTTAATTAAGAGATAATGCATGTAAATATCATTTTTTTGTCCTCCCTTTTTTTCCTACCTTTACAAAGACAACTATTCCTATTATTTTTGGTCAGAAAACTCCTTCAGTTTGAACGATTGTCGAATTTTTTCGCATTGAAAAAGAATTTGAATTATGCTCTGGCAAAGGGGACTTAATGCATCTCTGTGATCCATGATTCCAAGCAAGTCATCACGTGATCATGAATCTATAAAATCCATTTTGTCTCTAACAGCCGACTTAATCATGAGATAGACTGGTCCTTGAAAATGCAGAGAATTGACCAATTGCGAAAAGTTTCGTTTACTGCGCAGGCTGATCTGGGTCGATACTTTTCGCAGATGCATTAAGCCCCTTTTTCACAGAGAACGGCTCATTTAAAAGCAACAGATATGCTCGTAAATCAATTCTTTCTCATGTCACGGTGTTTCCATAGTTCGACTTTTAAAATTCATCTGGGTAAAAAAAGGGCGGGAATTTTTAATTGAATAAGATATAAAAACAAGTATTTCACACAGCTCTTTTTCATAACGTGTCATACATACATTTTTTTATAACGCACTCGATGTGAATTTTTCTTTAAGAATGAAAGCTCCCTACGAAATACTTATAAATTATCCTTTTATTCCGGTGTCATAATTTTGTCCAGATGTTAAAGCCGCGACATTAGTTAACTATCATGGCCCGCTACAATATACCTACGGTGGCCAAATTCTGCCATAACTATGATAATTGTGCCGCCTCGCACGCTAAACCGATCGTTATTGTGTCGTCTCCTTTACACGTTTGTTTTTATGTGTTTAACGCCTTTTTCAACATTATTTCGGTTACATCGTCGCGGCTAGTGCAGATATTCATGCTTTCCTGGAGTTTCTTTTACCAGTACTGTGCACAATATTCTTCCATTGCCACTGCCTGCTTCCCCACATAACCATCGTATAAACAATGATAAGCGGTGAGAGTGGAATGAATCCTGTCGCATTGACTATCATTAACCCTCTGAAAGAAATTGGCCTAGTCAGGGACTGGAACCAGCAACCCCCTGTTCCCGAGACCTGTGCGCTACCGACTGCGCTACAGGGACTCGGCCGTCTCCTTTTCGTAAAACATAGTATAACAATAATTTTTATGTTTGTTCGTTCGTGCGATCGTTCGTTCGTTTGTTAAATGCCGTCGTTACTGAATCTAGTTCAGCCAGGAATAGATGAAAGATTTGAATTTTTCTCAATCAAGTAAATGAATTTTATTCTTAACTCTGTACCAAACGGCAAAATTATGGAATTGTCCGATTCCAAAGTGTTTGCAGACGAAAAAGTAACTGTGGCTCAAATGAATGAAATTGTTTTTCAAAGTGTAGAAAAATTAGGGGGAAAAGAAGCAAGTCCTGGTCACTCGCATTTTCTGCTTTTCCCATAATGTTTTCAAAAGCCTTCTTCTTCAAAGTCGTTGAAACTCAGGATTGTGGGGTAAATGGTTAAAATAGTTTCACGACAAAAGAAAATTCTCTTATGTCAAAGTTTAGGGTTGGGTAGCGGACGCTATATATATTAATGATCAGAATGCTTTTTGGTTTGGTTTGTATTGGAGTTTAACGCCATTTTAACAGCTCAGGTCATATCATGACGGTCAGTGACGCATCCATGTGTTTCCTGGCTTCTCGCACCAGTACTGACACAACTTTCTTCCCAAAGCCACTGACTACTTTTCTCACATGCATCAGAGGTGAGAGGTGAGAAATCGCCCGAAAGAAAGTTGCCTCAACCGGATATCGTACTCGCAACCACCAGGTCACGAGTCAGATACGCTAACCACTGAGCTACCCGGAAGGGCGATCAGAATGCACTTTAAGTACTGTCCTGAAAGGCTATATAAGTCGCCCGTTGCTGCGAAAGAATGTGAAAAAATCTTGGTGATATTTTCAAAAATCTCGCATGCTTATGATAAAATATGTTTCCTACGAAGTCTTCGATATTCTTGTTGTCGTGTTTGCAAGAGTGATGTTTCTTATGGCAGGAATGGGTTTCCGTTGATACCAGAAACAATTAAGTACGGACAATTTCGAATCGGAGTTAAAAAGAGATTATGGAATATTCCGTCTTCGCTCTGCATCTTTTCCCACTTTGTCCTCGTTGTAATAGTGCTGTCTTAAGTCTTTGCCAAACGAGGAAATTTTGGACTAGGCCAAATTGAAGCATTTGCAAACGACAAAATACATGTAGCTCAGTTGATGGGTTTTTTTTCTCTGATGGGGCAGAAAGCATCGTGGGAAAAGTAGAAAATGCTGGTTACCAGCATTTTCTCCTTTTCTCGCAATGTTTTCAAATGCCTTCTCTCTTCTAGGGCCGTAAAAACTCGGAATTACGTGGTAAAGGGTTAACTCTTTGCCAGACGACAAAATTTCAGACTGGTACACACTGCAGACGACATTTTAAATGTTGCTCAAGTGATAGAATTTGTCAATGAAAGGGAAGAAAACATTGTGTTGAAAAGAGAAAAGGCTATATACCAGCATTTTCACCTTTTCCCACTATGGGCAAACGCTTTTTTCTTCAAGTTCTTTGAAACACGGGATTGTTTTGAAAAGGATAAAGCTTCGTACTGCAAATGAAATACCGTGGGAAAAGAAATAGTAATCCAAGTCTTATCGAATTACTCAAATCAGAAATATCAGTTTTCAAATATTGTGGAGAAGCATTTTGAGTTTAAGAAAAATAGTGAAAAAAAAAAGTTATTATGGACTTTCGTTTTGTACTTTGAGCGTACATTTACTTTTTTTTTCTACAATAAAACAGAACGCGACTCTACTCGCTTTTGCAGACAGTATTGAATAAGATTAGACTATACAGAATGTGCAGTCCGATCATAGCTATACACTATGAGATTTTTCTGTGGCGGGAAGAACTTTTTGAAATCACGATGCTTGGGTTTTTACTTTTGGCTGGGAATTTCTATTTATTTAACATTTCAATGAGCTAAAACTTCGACAATTGTTATGAAAGGTCTCAACTCTTTACGAAACGACAAAGGGTTAGACTAGTCCAATTTGAAAGCATTTGCAGACGACAAATTATACGTGACTAAAAAATGTAAAAAAAAAAGAAAATGAAGAAAACATTCTGGAAAAAATGAGAAAATGCTGCTAACCAGCACAATGTTTTCAATAGCTTTCTTTCTCGGGGTCGGAAAGAGTCAGTATCAACAATGTCCCTTTCCGGACAGCGTAGATCAAGATGAGACTGCACACAACTTGCAGTTTGATCTTGGATCTTTACTGTCCGATAAGGAGATATCTTCCACCCAAAATACATTTGAAATAAAAAAAAAAAAAACGGGTTTTAAATATCGGCTTGAAATTTTCATTTCGCCTATTTAGCAGGATAAGGATTAATTTGTACAGGGTAAATATGTTCATAGCCGAGCCTGTTAAGGAGGAGAACAAGTAAAGGATAGGATAGTGGTAAAGACGGACGTAAAACCTGACACGTGTACGGGCTAGAGTTGTTGGGATTACGTGGGAACTTTTCGTTAATCTTCATCTGTCACTTCAATCACGGTCCAGGGTAACCCTCCTGGGCACACACCTGTGATTAGTTGTCATACATTTTGGGGACTAAATCCTCAATGGAATGATCGAACAACCAACCGAACGACCTATCGAGAGATCAGTTGGTCTGGCGGTTTTTTTGAGTGAGTGAGTGAGTGAGTGAGTGAGTGATTGTTGGATGGATGGATGGATGGATAGGTCGGTCGGTCGGTCGATCGGACCGTCCGTCCGTCCGTCCGTCTGTCTGTCCGTCCGTCAATCCGTCCGTCCGGCCGTCCATCCATCCATCCATCCATCCACTAAATTTTGTTTTTGGTTGTCTTGACGATCGATCTCTTGATTGATTTGATCGGGGCAATAGGAAGAAGAACGAAAACACTTGAGCCATGATCTGACAAAAGGGGTCTGAATGCATCTCCGTGATGCATCATACCGAGCAATACATTACATAGTCAGGGATCCATGAAATCCATTTTGTCTAACAATCCACTGTATCATAAGGTAGGCTGGTCCTTGGACATGCAGAAAATTGACCAATAGCGAAAGCAGGGACTACGCAGGCTGACCTGGGTCGATACTTTTCGCAGATGCATTAAGCCCCCTTTTGATAGAGCATGGCTCATTCCCGTTTTTTTGGCTCAAAAGACTATTCACAAAAAAAAATGTCTGCCCCTTTATCGTATTTTATCATTGAACTCCTTTCCAGACTACAAAATTTTAGACTAGCCCGAATTGTAAGGATTTTCGCCTCAAATGAGGAGATTCTTCTTTTACAGAGCAGAAAATATTGGGGGAAATAAGGAAAATGCTGGTTACCAGCTTTCTTCCTTTTCCAACAATGTTTTCAGAAGTCTATTCGTGAGGTCGTTTAAACATTGCATTGTTTAGTGGAGTGTTTTTCGAATACACAAACGAAGCTTGTCATCCGAGCAGATAACATAATTTGTCAGTATTCACTTTTCCAAAAAGTCAGTATACCCACTGATATATTTGTAACGCTGGGCTTCATAACCGTTTGAATAATACCCTTGAAAATATTATATAGCTCTTTCATGACTCTGAATTCAAGCGAGGGATCAGTGAGATATCATCTTTGTCCAGATGTTAGTAAACAACACTAGTGGTTGTCTGTGTATGGTGGCCATTTAGATGAGAGAGTCATGCTCTGTGAAAAAGCAGTTTAATGCATCTGCAAAAAAAGAAATGACCCAGGTCAGCCTGTGAATTCTGCTCAGGCTGACTTAGTTCGAAACTTTTTTATTTTAGTAAATTTGCAGCATGCCAAAGGAGGACTATTCTACCTCGTGATTCAGGCGGTTACAGGGCAAAATAGATACATATTGTGCGACAACTTTCTTGATACATACATTCCGAAGATGCATTTAACTCCCATTTCCCAGCCCACCGCTCATTTGTAATATATGTTGCCATTTAGTTTTAAGTTTACTTATTTTTGAAATGACTTATCTGATAAAAGGAAACATACAAGAAAGAATAGAAAAGATTTATAAGCGATGTCAAGATTTAATATCTACATATTTTTGTCGCAAATCAAAGTTAATCATAAAACATTTATAAATACTATCAAAATATATTTTCTCTGCAAGCGTAAAGACACTGAACGGTAACATCCAGTACATGGACCTCTGCAACTGTTTTTTTTTTTTTTCATTACGAAAGGGTCGTAAGACAATCGGACACTCCGTCTCTTATTTTGAGATCAGATATGACGTCATTGTACTTATTTGAATACGGTCAAACAAAATTGACGCCACTCGTCACAACTCGGCCGATTCCGTACCTACATCTAACCTCGTCCGTATAATGGAGGCTTCCATTTTAAACTACCAATCACATGATCCTAGACACGGCGCCGCCCATGTAAATCGCTTTGTAACGACATGAACAACCACGGTGAAGTTATTCACATCTATCGATCTGTCGATGAAAGTTCCCAACGGAATTGATAAACCACGCTAAAAATTGAATGTACAAACTGTTTGTCGATTGAAATATTCTTAGAAAGATATCGATAGAAAATTGACTCATGGTTTCTTTTTTTAAGAGGAGCCTTACAATTCAATAACTGTAAAACGGTGTACTTCCTGCAACGTACGAAATGTACCGTGTAGGTGCATATCAAGCTACGCGATACAGCTGAGGGATTTGATCACCGGATCACCCGAGGTATGCTGAATGAATCGACGCGTATCATCGATCACGTGACATTCTCACAGGTCATTGCAGAAAAAACAGAATCCTATTGAGGAAATACCATCTAGAAATTTGTTTTAACACCTTTAGCGTTTGGTTTTACTTGCGAATAATTCACCAAGTATTTTCTATCTGTACAGAAATAATATTACGTTTATTTTTTTTTCAAGGTTTGGTATAATGACGAAGACGCAAACGCCCCCCCACCTTCTCCTATAAAACAATTTTCTCATCACAGATGACGGAAAGAAAGTAAAACCCATATTGAGTTCGTCATAATCATTGTTGTAATTTTACCGCATCGGTTCATTAGTGGCTAGATTACCAAAGTAACCGGTTTTTAATGAAGGCGTGTTACTCATCTTTCTCCCCGTAGACACTACGCCTCACATTTAAAACTAATTACAATTAATGAAACAGGTACTTTAACTCTTTACCAAACGACAAAATTGAAAGCATTTGCAGACGACAAAACTAGGGTACCTCAAATGATGCGATTGGTGCTTGAAATGGTAGAGAAAATTGTCGGAAAAGGAGAAAGCGCTGATGGTTACCAGCATTTTCTCCTTTTCCCACGATATTTTCAAAAACCTTCATTCGTCGAGGTCGTAAAAACTCGGATTGTGTGGTAGAGGATTAATGTAGTTCGACCCATCCCGGCTATCTTCCCTGTTTTTCAACCACTTCTACATAAATTAACCCAAAAATGATGTGAGGGACTCTACCTCCTACACTAGACTGTCTCTCACACTGGATACAACTGGCAGTCCTATATATGAGTCATGCTCTAAGAAAAGGTAGTTTAATGCTTCTGCAAACAAGTTATCGACCCAGGTCAGCCTGCGCAGTCCGCACAGGCTGACCTTGGTCGAAACTTTTTGCTATTGGTACATTTTCTCCGAGTCAAAGGACCATCCCACCTGATGATTTGGTCGATTTCTGGACAAAACACATCCATATTGTGCGACGACTTGCCTGGTATATTTACAAAGGTGCATTTAATCCCTTTTTTCCCAGAGCGCAGCACAATATTATGTTGATCGATAAACCACACATTTCTTACTGTTTCATCTTAATTTTTTAAGGATGACGACTGACCACTTATGTTTATTAAATTTTAGCTTGATTAAGGTAACAAAAAGTGTTGCTACGGATAATGTAAATCAATATCAGCCTGCATAAAATTTGCAGTCTGATCATTTATCTACACTATCCGGTACGATAAGGGATATCCTATTCAAAATATCCTCTAAGATCGCCTCATATATGCAGTATGTCTACTGAACAATACTTTTCATTTACCTTTGAGGTCTAAGAGTTGATTTCATTGCTAATGCGAATTCCTTGTCCTTAAATCTTTAAATCGTATAAACACACTTGACCGCGGATAATTTTAGTGGTCATAATTCGTTTATTTAAGGCTGATAAATCGCTTGTTTTCGTATGGGTGCAGCAATTTTCGAATTTCTGCGTTTGAAATTGATGAGCCTTTTTAGGCTCAAATTCATGGTCTCATATTCCAAGAGATACAAGTTTTGTTGTTATTGTTGTTGTCCTTGCTGTTTCTACGCTCGTCTGGCCCAACTCCAGAAATACAAGCTCGTCATAATGTACGAGTATGTGTCTGTGTCTATTGCCACCCGTTGTCAATTTCTTATGTACACGGAAAGGTGTGGACTTTTACATCGTCTTCATGTTATAAGAAAAACCTTCATGCAAGATCTATACGTATATTTTTTCATAAAATATATTTGAAATGATAGCAAGTATCAATTAAACCTTTAATGTGCCCCGCAGAAAAACGCTTTGTTTTATAGATTGTCTAAAATAGTACACAAAAACAATACTTGACTAGCAGTACTAACGTGTTCCTCCATTGTTTATAGGCTCCGTTTCCGCTGTACTCGATTCACCAGACCGTGCACTGACAAAACCAATTTATTCCATTGAGAGAGGCCTACTCGTTTAGAACAATCTTGTCAGCAGAACAATGGTTCTGAATAAACAAATCAAGATATAAACATGCCCTTTGTTGCACCTTATGTCATTGGCAAGCCTTCTTTTGTTTTATATCTGTCAGTTTAAGATTGTAATCAATCCAGTCTGTGATTCATTACAGTATAGCGATCGCTAGATATGTTAACTCTACTTACCAGCAGCCAAATTTTAGAATATTATACAAAAGAAAAAATGTAACTTTAAATCGTGGGATTTGTCTCAGGAAAGGAAGAAAACATTGTGGGAAAAAGAGAAAATACTTATATACAGCATTTTCCCTAAATGTTTTCACATGTCTTATTCTAACGGTCGTTAAAACGGAGAATTTTTGTAGTAAAGGGTTGCCTGTTTACCAAACGATAAGATTTTAGACTTTGACTTTGATAACAGTTGAAGACGGCACGATAAATGTGACTCAAAAATTGATATTCGGTTTTTGAAGGGTAGAGAACATTGTGGGATATGAAGAAAATATTGGTTACCAGCATTTTCACCCTTTCCCTTAACTCTTTACCATACGACAAAATTTTAGACTTGTCCAAATTGAAAGCACTTGCAGACGGCAAAATTAACGTGACTCAAAAATGGAATCTGTTATGGGAAGGGTAAGAAAGCATTGTGGGAAAAGGAGAAAATGCTGGTTACCAGCATTTTCTCCTTTTCCCACAACGTTTTCAAAAGGCGTCTTTTTCCGGGTTGTGAAAGCCCGGGATTGTGTGGTAAAGGGTTAATCCTTTCATAAGCCTTACTCCTCGTGTTCGTTAAAAGTCGGGATTGTTCGATGAAGCGTTAAACAAATAACAGAGAGTGAACTTTTTTTCAAATTCTCGAGTGACAACACCTTTTTTTAAAAAGAATTCGCATGAGTACAAACATTTTTAAAAAAAGGAAAATGTTGAACCCTTCATCAAACAATCCTGAATCCAAACGACCCCAAGAAAGAAGGCTTTTGGAAACATTGAGGGAAAAATCTTTTCCCAAAATGTTTTCCTGTTGTATCCTAGTCACGCTGGAACTTTTCATCCTTCTTTAATTTTTCCTCAGCAAATGTTTTTAAGCTGGACAAGCCTCGAATTTTGCTGTTTGGTACAGAGTTAAATGCCCAGTGTTGGTCAAAAGTAAACCATTCAGTGTTAAAATACGTTTGAATTTAAATCATACCTTTTGAGAGTATGAAAATTATTGTGAAGATGACAGCCTGTTATTGCATGGTCGATCCAAATGTCAGTCGCTGGCAGACAAAAATGAATTTTAAACCTAGTAAAAAGTTGCCAAGTCGGTCTATCTTTTGTTTACTTTTTACCCATTTTTCTAATTCATTTTTTCTGCCACTGACTGACAAATCTTCACAATAGTTTCCAAACTTTTCCGTTGTATGATTTAAATCTAAATGCATTTTTAACACCGGTATCATTTATTTTTGTCCGCTTATGGGCCTTTAAGTTTCACAATTTAAAAGCCAGATAGCGGCCAGTAACACAGTTCAGGTGTTAAAATGCATTTAGCTTTAAATCATACCATTTAAAAGTATGAAAAATATTGTGATGTTGACAATTTGTTATTGTGTGGTCAGTCCAATTGTAAATCGCTGACAGAAAAATGAATGTCAAAATCGGGTAAAAAGTAAACAAAAGATAGAGTGACCTGGCAGCATTTTACCTAGTTTTGAAATAAATTTCACTGCCAGCGACTAACGCTTGGACCGACCGTACAAAAATAGACTGTCATCTTCACAATAATTTCTATACTGTTAAATGCTATGATTTAAATTTAAATGCATTTTGGCACCCGCTTCGTTTACTTTTGGCAGCTATTGTTATTTTAAGATCTCTGTCACTTAAAACGTTGAGCCATACACTTAAACGTTTCTAAACACCGTTCTTATTTTTATTTCCAAAACTACCTATGTGATTTGCTGCGACAGAACGTCAGCAATATTTGCATCTAAAACTATTTTTATAAGCCAGTTCATTGTACAGATTTTAAACTACATATAGAATAACTGACATGTAGATCCATAGGAAGCACTAAGCCTACATGAGAGAGAATATAGTACCTTAACGTTGGTAAACATTGCTGGGTACAAGCAACTGTTCCTTATCCAAGAATGTTTCCAGAAGTTTGAAATTTCATTTGCATTAAACGTCGTATTGTGCACATCGGTTGGTCTATGAAAGTTAGATGATCAACTGTATTGGATCCTTCTTCGAAGAAGTTTTAACAGTTCAGATACGCGTGCAGAAATCTAGATCACTCCAGCAGCTTAAAGATGACCTTCATTCTTCATGAAAAGGTTCTCCTGCTCGTCACAACTCGGCCGATTTCGTAACTACATCAAACCTTGTCCGTATCACTACTTTCAATCACTTGATTCCAAAACATGGTGGCGTCCGTGAAATTCTTTGATCAACGACAACAACGGCTACAGCGAAACTATTTGAGGCAAAATGGGGCTTAATGCATCTCCGTGATGCATGATACCAATAGAGCCATCACATAATTATGGATCCATAATAGGCTAGCTACTTTTTTTAACAACCCACTTAACTATGATCCTATGGTCCTTGGACATACAGAAAACTAATCAATAGCGAAAAGTTTCGGCCCAGGTCAGCCTGCGCGGACTGCGCAGGCTGACCTGAATCGATACTTTTCGCAGATGCATCAAGCCCGCTTTTCACAGAGCATTGTCCATTTACATTTATCAACCCGAAAGGGATACTTTCGTCGTTATTAATAAATCACGTTAGAAAAATGAAATAACAAACTGTTTGCCGAAGGAAATTTATTCGAAACGTTTTTTATTGAAAACTTTGACTCGTGTATATTTTCAGTTGAGTCTTATTATTTTGATAGCATTTAAGCGGTCTGTCTCAGATCTGTGTGAGGTGTATGTAAATATCAAACAACAAATACAGCTGAGGGACTTCATCAACGGATCACTCGAGGTTTGCCTAGGGAAGGTCATCAGTGCCTCGTTCTTATGAACAGGAAATGTGCTGTTCGCTAGTCACGTGGTTCAAGTTCCCTTTGATACGGCACTGTACAGTCACGATCTAATATAAGTGAAACCTAGGAAAGATTTGAATAAGTAATCTGAGGCATTTGTATAACGTAAAAAAAAAAATGACTGAAATAATGTTGAAAGCGGCGTAAAACACCATTCAGTCAATCAATCAATAACGTTAAAAAAGAAAAAGAAAATTGAGCCGTGCTCTGGCTAAAGGGGGCTTGATGCATCTCCATGATCCATGATACAAAGTCATCACACAGTTACGGATCCATGATAGACTCTATTTTTAACAACCGACTTAATCAAGAGGTAGACTGGTCCTTGGACATACAGAAAATTGACCAACAGCGAAAAGTTTCGGCCCAGGTCAGCCTGCGCGGACTGCGCAGGCTTACCTGGGTCGATACTTTTCACAGATGCCTTAAATCCCCTTTTCACAGGGCATGGCTTATTTGAAAGCGGCAAAGTCTGCTATTCGGTAATTCCTCTACATCGCCCTAGTTGTTACAACAGATTCACTATTGTATTTTATACAAAGAATTTTTCATTACCACTCCCTGCTTCCATTATATTTGTTTGTCATCGAATAACATAGCAAATATGGTAAGTCATTACACTTTACCCCGTCATCGCCATAGGTATAAAAATTGAGGAATTTTGTGGATGGTATAGATCAAGATAAGAGTGCACGGAATTTGAAGTCCAATCTTGAATCTACACTGTCCGCTTGTTTAATCATGCCTATAGAATTTAAAAAAAAAAAACTTTCTTAGTTTCAGTTGATTATTATTTTCAGCCGTCGAAGGAGGTCGACTTACATGAGCCATGCTCTGTGAAAAGGGGGTTTAATGAATCTGCAAAACGTATCGATCAAGATCAGCATGCGCAGTCCGTGCAGGCTGACCGGGGCCAAAGCGTTTTGCTATTGGTCAATTTTACGCATGTTCAAGGACCAGTCTACCGCATGATTAAGTCGATTATTAACTCTTTACCACACAATCCCGAGTTTTAGCTACCCTGAGGGAGAAGCATTTTGAAAACATTGTGGGAAAAGGAGAAAATGCTGGTAACCAGCATTTTTTCTCCTTTTCCCACCATGTTTTCTACCCTTCCCAAAACAAATTTCAATTTTTCAATCACATTCTTTTTGTCGTCTGCAAATGCTTTCAATTTGGACCAGTCTCAAATTTTGTCGTTTGGTAACGTGTTAAAAAAATGGCTGTTGCGGATCCATAATTATGTGATGGTTTGATTGGTATTATGCATTACGGAGATGCATTAAGGCCCCTTTTGCCTGAGCGTGGCTCATATATTTGTATAAGAAGGGAGTATCCTTTAAGGTTTTTATGTGTGTTTTGCCTTTCTTTACCCTTCTACGAACACATATCGAGAACAAACTTTCAGTATACAGACGAATCTTAGACGAATCTTTTACCTGTTTGTCAAACAATTTCAAGTTTCAACGACCATGAGCAAGAAGACTTTACAAAACACTGCAAAAAAAAGGAGAAAATGCTGGTAACCAGCATTTTCTCCCTTTCCTGTAAAGCTTTCTGCCCTACTATGAGCAGATTCCTTAATTTTAGTCACATTTGACTAATTTTCTGCAAATGCTTTTGATAAATACAAGTCTTAAATTTTGTCGTTTATCAGAAAGTTAAAACACAATGATAGATGGAGAGACTAACAATTTTCTTTCCATGTGTCACTTTATGTTACTCGCAAGTTTCAGAGCGTTTTCTTTCATTTATCTCAAAGAGTTAAATTAGACGTAACAGATTTGTAGCTGTCAAGTTGTAACAGAGCGACATTGTTAACTAAATATTGTCTTGGCAAACACAGCTGTTAACTAACACCTTAATGAATCCTTACGCTTTGTTTATTTGTTTGTATATTGCTTAACGCCGTTTTCAACGTTATTTCAGTTATATCGCGACGGCCAGTGCCTTTATCCATGCTCTCTCTCTGTCTCTCTCTGTCTCTGATCGTGGATCTACACTTTCCGAGAAAGATTTTTTTGCCGGGAAGGGGGGTGAAAAAGAGGGGGGGGGGGGGGGGGGGGGGGCAAAAGAAGTTCGAGAATGATATATTTGGTTTTATATTTGGTTTTTGCTATTGGTTGGAAAGGTTCATTAGATTTATCAAGCCGTCTATATGAGTTAATAAGAATTAACTCTTTACCGCACAATCCCGAGACCCTGTCCAATATGGCTCTAGAAAACAATGTGGAAAAAGGAGAAAATGCTGGTAACCAGCATTTTCTCCTTTCCCCACATTGTTTTCTACTCTTTCAAAAGCGAAACGATTTGAGACACGTTTAATCTGTCGTCTGCCAATGATTTGGCTTTGGAAAAAAATCCAGATTTTTGCCGTTTGGTAATGAGGTAACCTTTTCGGTACCGCGGGCAACTTTGGGCTTGTATTTTGGACTGCACAGATCAGTGTTTGATTGTTTAGAAAATGCAGGCTGATGTTAAAGTGCATTGCCTAATATGGATTTCTTACCCGCAAAAAACCCTTTGAAGAGTTAAGGTCTCGAAATCCATTTCACTCGTTTGACACAAGTCATGATAGTTTTGGGTAGGTATTCACCAACCTGTCTTAAGAACATTCTTAGTGTAATTCTCAAGGATTTTCAAGATTTGAAAGTAAAACAGCGTCTGATTGGTTAAACCAAATTGAATGGTTTAGCCAATCAGAAGCTGTCTTACTTTCTAAATCTAGAATAAAGCTAAGAATGAAGCTAAGAATGATTGGAGGTGAATGAAGGCCCTGAGCTTTGAAATTAGGTTCGAGAAAGATTTATTTCCCCCCCCCCCCTCCCATAAAAAAAATCTCGTTAAATATTCCAATAGCCGCCGCACTTGATTTGATTACAAGTTTGACCCTGTGTGACTTTGTCAATGAGTGTTCCTGCCTGGATCCACTAGAAACAGCTTTACAAGATAACGCTGATGAATTGAAAACTATGAAAGTTCATAAACACGTGAAATGCGATTATCGTGGCATCTTTAAAACTTAGGGAAATCATCTTTACTTGACCCGTAAACAAACTAATAGTGTTTTTATTTCCTAACTTTTTTTTCAGATAGCCAGATAGCAAAAAACGTGTGAAAATAATCAAAATCACGGATAGAATTTCGAAAGTGAAAGAAAATGATATTGAAATTTGTATGGCATTCAAAGAGAGACATCTTTTACGCCCCTTCATGTTTTTCTTGTGTTATAAACATACCTAATTCTCTATCCTTTATTGCTGGGGGTCAACGATCATCATGAACTTGTAATCAGGAAATCTGTGTTTGATCTCGGCTGGCGGCTCTAGTCACGTTGGATGTGCTACTGCAGAGCCCCAGCCTAGTATTGAGGATATTCATGGAATGACATGGACAAGTTAGCTGACAAAGTTGATTTGAGTCAAATACTTTTTTAAATACGTCAAATTTCATTTTGAAAACACACATATCATTTTTTTTCCATTTTCTGTCCATTCCCTATTAATCCATCGATCCCTCCGTCCGCCCATCCATTCATTCATCCGTCCGTCCGTCCGTCCGCCCACCCACCCATGTATCCATCCATCCATCTGTCTGTCCGTCCGCCTGCCGGTTCCCATCCATCCATCCATCCATCCATCCATAAGCATCGTAGCCTCTCTGGCTATTTTCCTTTCAAAGCGATGTTTCGATAAGGATTAGTTCTATTTATCCACCAATGGACTTATCTTACTAGTTCTTTTGATTATGTATGCTACATTATACCTTCCACATATTTTTCCATTTGTCACTCCCTCAATTCCTTTCCACTTAAACCTTCACCGAATATTTCTGTGTTTTAACCACCCTGAGACAGAAAGCTTTCGAAAACATTGTGGGAAAAGGAGAAAATGCTGGTAACCAGCATTTTCTCCTTTTTTCTACAACGTTTTCTACTCTCTCATGGACAAATTACATTATTTGAGGCAAACGTAATTTGTCTTCTGTATATTTCGATCTGGGCCAGTCTGATTTTGTCATCTTATAAAATATTAAACGTGAAAAGCTTTTTCGCCTCTGTCTATCTCTCAGCCACATATTATCTTTTATTATCTCTGTTATACGAGACGGTATTATATCAGATTTCACCAAGTATTTACAAGTTATGTAAACACTTCTAAATTAGAATTATATCAATATCTATTTGTTCAGCTATTAATATGTTGTTGAACTTAAGTATCGAATCAGGATTGCTTCCCTGTACGGTTTCATTTTCTAAAACTCATTTAAAAATGTATAGTCTTAATTTTCCAAACAAAAAAAAAAAACCCACCCTACGAAAAGATCTTTTCAACCTCGTTCGTCCATAATTTATGCATACTCAGAACTGCTGCCATCTTTTTTTTTCAAAGATTCGACTCCAGCGAAAAATTTCAACAGTGACTACCATTAGGAGGAAGGGTTTCTTTTTTTACACCTTATAAAGCGGTAGGTAATGAAATGGGAAGTTTTCTCTCAGTCATTAAAGAAAACTTAAGATAGTGCAATGATTCGAGGCTGCTTTGTCCGTAAATATCTCTCAAAGAAGCGGGCATTGTAGATAAAAAATGAGACTGCACGTTCTGTGCAGTCTGATTTTGATTTACACTGTTCGCAGAAGCTACTGTAAAGTTGTACTTATTGTGTAAAGGATTAATCTTGTTTGTAAAAGAAAATTTGCCAGATGTTCGAACTAGGACCCTTAACAATATTGTTATAAGCTAGGATCTCTTTCTAACTTTTAGACTGTTTGATATATTACTGAATAGGGCATATTCAGAAACAATAAATCTCCACAATTGCTCACACTTGATGCCGTTGGCTAATAGGATATTACACATTGTAAACCATAGATCAGAATGAAACTTGTGCAACTTGGTCTTGATCTACACTCTTCTAAAATGCATCGAAAGTTGGGCGTAAATCAGTAAGAGTTTAAAAACGGGGCCTTAACCCTTAAGCTGCTCACTGCGACTCACTGACCTATTGCGGACAGTACAGATCAAGATCAGATTCCACAGAACGTGCAGTCTGATCTTGGGTCTACATTGTCTGGTGAGACGATATCTTTCTCCAAAAATTAAGTTTGAAAAACATCGTGTTTTTACTATCGGTTTGAAAGTTTTATTAAACTATTAAGCAGGATAAAGGTTAAAGCATCAAGATATTGTTTGCCTTGACGAGAGTTGGTTTTCTACATGCAAAGAAGGGGCTCCATACGTGGCCCAGTGGTTAACGTGTTTGATTTATAATCGAGGGAATTCCGGTTCGATTCCAGCCGGCCGCGCAGGTCAACAAAATTGTTTCGGGCAAGAAACTGCAGAGCCAAAGCCTAATGTTGAGGTATTGTGGGAAAGACTTGGAAGACATCAATACTTAGCTGTGTTAAAACCACTTTTATAATAAACCGGCTTTTTGTAATAAAATGTTGAGGTATTGTGGGAAAGGCATGGAAGACAGCAATACTTAGCTGTGTGAGAACCACTTTTGTAAAAAAAAAAAAGGCTTTTTGTAATAAAATTGGTTCTAAGATAGCTGTTGTAGAGTGAGCGAAATATGAGCAGAAAGCTCGGCATAACTGAAACTGAATATTGAAGGGACACCGAACAACTAATTGGACCGTATTCACCAACCAATCTTAAGAACATTCTTATAGTCTTTATATCTGAGAATTTCTAAATTTGAAAGTAACACAACTTTCGATTGGCTAAACCATTTGGTTCAGCCAATCAGAAAATTGTGTTACTTTCAAATTTAGAAAATTCTGGAGAATAAGACTAAGAATGTTCTAAAGAATGGTTGGTGAATGCGGACCCAGTTTGTAGTATCGCTTCACGGATTTCTAACTCGGCTCTTAATCCTGAATATCCCGTAAGGTGGTAAAGGGTTAAATCTAGCTCAAATGGTGGAAATTGTCTTTGAGAAAATTTAGAAAACATTGTGGAAAAAGGAGAAAACGCTGATTACCAGCATTTTCTCCTTCACACGGAATATTTTCCAAAGCCGTTTCCTTCAGGGTCGTTAAAACTCGGGATCGTTTAGTAAAGGGTTAAAGCGACTTGAAATTAGAGTCTAACCCTTATCCGAGCAATCCCGTGTTTAAAGACTCTAAACAAGCTTTTGAAAACATCGCGAGAAGATAAGATTATGCCACTGGCCAGCAATCTCTTCTTTACTCACAATATTTTGTACCATGGCTTGGGCAAGGCACCGTAGTTAGTGTCCCAACCGTGTACTAGTGAAGTCCAGGAAACCGTTGAACAAGTGACCTGTTATTGTGTTATTACGTTTTGGTACGTTCAAAGCTGTGACAATTACCGATCAGTCAATAAATCGATTGATCGATCGATCTTGATCGATCGATCAATCAATCAATCGATCGATCGATCGATCAGTCAATCAATCTGATTTAAGAGAATCAATCGTTTTGGTCTCAAGCGGGACTGTAAACTAAACCCTCTGTCAAAAGTTATTCTAAGTATTCTTTCATCAAGTCATGCTTTACCAGGTGGGTCTTATCCCCGAGAGCGCCAAACGAATAAAATTGAAAACTTCTTTGGGGAAAAAACACCCAAATTACTGCCATTTTAAAGTTGCTTTTGGCTTTTGGCTAAAGTGTCTCGGCATAGCTGACAGAGTAGATCAAAGATCAGAGTGCAAGTTGATCTATACCGTCCGCAACAGTGCACTGAGCCGCGCTAAGACCTTTAACTGTTTAATAAAAGTTACATTTCCAATCCCTCACTTATAGACCTCTTATGGGTAGGTTCATGCGTATATGTAATGAAAATTGGCAAATAAATTGATTATAATGTGTCAATGTGCTACTTGTCCGAGCCTTGTGAGATTTTTTAATGAAAACACACCTGTGAAGTATGTATAAACCTAAATCCTTCCTGTTATTGACTTGATTTTTTTTTTCATTCATTTTAGGGTTCATTTTTTTTTTTTATTTGAACCATGCCCGGTGAAAAGGGGAGCTAATGCATCTTCAAAAAAGGATCGACCAATATCAGCCTGAGCAGTCTGCGCAGGGTCGAAACCTTTTGCCATTGACCAATTTTCTGCACGTTCAAAGACCAGTCTACCTCATGATTGAATAAAATTTCTTTTTGGGAAAAAACACCCAAATTACTGCCATTTTAAATTTGCTTTTGGCTAAAGTGTCTCGGCATAGCGGACAGAGTAGATCCTAGAGTAGATCCAAGATCGAACTGCACGTTCTGTGCAGTCTGATCTTCACCTACACTGTCCGCCAAAGGTCACTGAATCGCGCTTAGCAGCCTAAGGATTAATAATTCTTTTCTATTTTCAGCATACAACCGAGAGATGCACTTTCGATACAACGTCTCCAAACACTCGGACGAACACCTCTTGGAGTCCGAGTTCCACGTGTTTAGGATGTCACCCAGGTCTAACGCGTCGCGTATAGTGTCTCCAAATGCTAGGCTAGGTCATATAATTGAGGTAAGACTTATTATATGGCCCGCAACATGCGAAATGAGACCTTCGAACATTTGCGTAACGTGTCGTCCGGATCAGCCTGCGCAGTCCGCGCAGGCTAATCCGAGACGGTACTTTACGACTGCATAAGATTTTTCCATACTGTAGACTTTCGTGAGACAGAAACTCGCACAAAAACAGGAAGCGTCGTCTCGGATTAGCCACAAACTGCACAGGCTGATCTGGGACGACACACTTTTACGCATATGTCCGAAGGCCCCTTTTCGTGTTTTGCACGCCATATGGCATACTTATATAGCATGCTTAGGCTGGTATAAATATCACTTAACTGCTAGAGCGCAAAGGACAGCTTTAGTAGGACTTTTTTTTTTAATGCAGATCAAAATTAGACTGCACAGAACGTGAATTTTTGTGAGAAAGTCTTAGGTCCAAAAAGTTAAAGATGAAGCTATGCTAAACCTTGAAGGTGATAAGTGCGACTAAGTACACCTATGAGGACGGTGTAGGTCAAGATCATACCTAACAGAAAAGTGTAGCCTGGTCACATACTAGTATTCGCCAACTATTCTTAGTTTCATTTTCAGTCTTATTCTAGATTTAGAAAGTAATGCAACTTCTGACTGGCTAAACCAAAATGGTTTAGCCAGTCAGAAGTTGCATTACTTTCAAATTTAGACAATTCTTGAGAATAAGATTAAGTATGTTCTTAAGAATGGTTGGTGAATACGAACCTTGGTCGTTTATCTACATCGTCCAATATATTAAGTCCATTTTAGTGCAAATTCTATTTATTCAGCAACTCAAGTACTTACTACGTGCTTTGAAAGCGGTGTATAATATGAGCCATGCTCTGGCAAAAGGGGGCTTAATGCATATTCCTGATCCATGATACCAATCAAGCCGTCACATAATTATGGATTCATAAAAGCCACTTTTTTTAACAACCGACTTTTATCATGAGTTGGACAGAAAATTGACTAATAGCGAAAAGTTTCGGCCCGGATCAGCCTGCGCGGACTGCGCCGGCTGACGTGGTCGATACTTTACGCAGATGCATTAAACCCCCTTTTCACGGAGCATGGTTCATATATATTTGGACAAATTGAACAGATGCTTTGTATTCTGACTAGACACACGTTTATGTAATGTAGCATAATCAAAGTATACACAGACAAAACGTTAAGAATTCAAAGTATTTATAGATATTTACCGAGGATGATTTAAATGTTGGCAAAAACGGTTTCATTTAAAACCCTTTTACATAAACTTGTCAGACGCCAAAAAGCTTTAAAAAAAATGAGTCCCTTCGTATCTATTATGGTATTTTAGACGACTTTCGAAGAGAATAAAGAAGAATACTTTCAATTTTATGGAAACACCAAATGATAAGTAAATATCACATGTAACAAGCGGTTTTTCCCGCTCTTTACGATCTTTGAAAAAGAAACGCCATATAGCAATGATTTGAAAATCCTCAATTCAACAGAGACGAATAAACGAGCCATGCTCTGGCAAAAGGGGGCTGACTGCATCTCCATCTGGTGCACTGTACCAAGCAAGTCATCACATGATCATGGATCTGTAAAATCCATTGTGTCTAACAACCGACTGAATCACGAGGTATGCTGGTCCTTTGACTTGCAGAAAACTGACCAATAGCAAAAAGTTTCGGCCCAGGTCAGCCTGCACGGACTGCGCAGGCTGACTTGAGTCCATACTTTTTGCAGATACATTAAGCCCCCTTTCACATAGCACGGCTCAAACATTTATGGGCTCTATTTTCAGGTTCAGATATTTCAAGTCCTAGATCCAAACAACATGTACTCAGATACTGGCCGCCTCTTGCTAGATAAACGCCGGATAAGCGCTCATACGAAAGGCTGGCTAATTTTCAACGTGACGAAAGCGGTCAGAGTCTGGGTGAGCGGACTCATGGAAAACCATGGTAAGCAATTCTGTCATGTATCCACAGTCCATTCTTGTATTTCATAACATAATATAACATTATTTACTCTGCATAAAACAGCATGTTATGTTACTCTTTGAACTAAATGCCAAGGCTAGCTTCACGACAAGTGATCTGATTGGCTGAGTAGTGAAGAGCGAAATAAAGGCTATTCTTTCGGTTGGTCAATATGTATATTCCAAGATTTAAGAAAAACGCCAAGGTTCGAGGACAAATCATCAAATTTTACAAAAAGGTCAAACTTGGAATTAAGACCTATATCAAGAATATCAAATTTGAATCGTTGAATATTCATATCTGTATTTACGTCACTAATGTACAAATACATTTTTTTACACTCCTGTGATCGATGGCTGTAAGAAAATATAGAAAATATTATGGGAAAAGGACAAATTGATTATAACAAGCAACTGCTTCCGGTTTTCCCCATGTTGTTTCCCATAACATCAAAAGCTTGAAAATATCATCTCTATCAAAACATTTGTCATTTGTGTCAGTTGTTTGGTAAGGCTTAAATAATTACCTGTTAACCCTTAACCAAACAATCCCGACAAACTAGGCTTTGGAAAACATGGCTGGAAAGAGTCAAAATGCTGGAAATCAGTATTTTCTCCTTTTCAACAATTTCTACCCCTTCTGAGACAAATTCCATCGTTGGAGCGACATTTTGTCCGTCGTCCTCAAATACTATGAACGGTATGCCTGAAATACGCATTGGAAATTTTTAGACGAAATGGAAATTTTGTACGACGAAATTGAAATCGTCATCGGTCTCAAATTGATAGTTAAGTGAATTTGGACAACGAAAAGTTATGAAATGAAATCATTTCAATAATTTCGCGACGAATTTTACGCAAGTTAAGTAATATTTCCTCGTTAGCCATTCACTAGTTCATGTTATGTTTCGTCCCATTTTAGCCATTTGTTGTTAAACCCATAAGTATCATTATTGTACCTGTGCGAAATGGAAATTGGGAATGGGAGGGCAAAATGGAAATCATGACTAAAGGAAATTTTATGATTGACTCGCATGAATTTGTGTTTAACAACACTTCGCATTATCATCCTATCATAATGATAGATCACTAACTAAGGCGGTCAAGATTTCCATTTCGTACGTCCTAGTCCCATTCATTTCGCCATGAAACAAAATAATATGTCATTGCTACTTTCAACAATATGGTTATCTATTTACGCACCTTTTTTTTTTCACGTTTTCGTTTGCAAATAGTAACTTTTTCAATAGCATGTACCGGTATTAACCTGACGATTTCCATTCCGTCAAACGATTTCATTTTGTCCATTTCGTCGAAAAATTTCTAATGCGTATTTCAAGCCTATCGTGTGAACAATGTTAAGTCTAAAATTTTGTTGTCTAGTAAAGAGTTAGATAACAAGTTTAATAATTGAAAGAAAGAAAATCGTACTTTGATTCTGACGAACTAAAACCCAGTATTCAGTCTGAGTTTTACACGTCATACTAGAAAAACAAAAATATAAAAAACACGAAACATGGAACGTGTCTGGTAATAAATATCATCAAAATGATTAATTTGTTTCGTCTGAAATGGTGTAGGAAATTACTAAATATTATCGCTTGCCAGAATAAACTAATAATGCTATTGATCTATAGTTTACAATCCATTTGCTGTCACTGTGAATTTCCTCTGCGAGTTTACATATCTGTTTTTCTTTATCCAAGAATAACATTCAATTTTCCAAGACATAAAAATGTTATGTTACGGCTTTGAGAATACTCAGCCGAGTTGAAATGAAAATCATTTATTTGTATGTCTGTGTATATATGTTTAGTCTTGGTGGCAAAATTCTAACCCTTTGCTAAACAATTCCGTGCTTTAACGACACAGGAATGAAAACTGCAGACAACATTGTGGGAAAAGAAGAAAATGCTGGTAACCAGCATTTTCTTCTTTTCCCACAATATCTTCTACACTTTCCATCATTTGAACCAATGTAACAGACTGGTACTGCTTTTTATTTGGACAAGTCGTATAATTTGCTGTCCAGTAAAAGGTTTAAAGACTTAACTCTTTCAGTACTAATTCAAGAAATTCCACTTTCTTTCAGTCTAAAAGGAGATTCCCACTGCTATTGAAGATGAATTGCGTCATAATCCAGCACTGTGTAGCGGATGGTGTAGATCAAAGATCAGACTGCACGTTCTGTGCAGTCTGATCTTGATCTACACCATCCGCAAAAGGTGCGTAAGTCGTCATTAGTAGTGAAAGAGTTAATGGTTCTACAGGATGAACTGGTGTACACTGAGTACATTTAAAAACGCACGCCTTGGTTGTTAATCACTTTCAGTTTTTGACTACACAAACCCAGACTTTTGTTTCGGTATGAATCATTCATTTGATATTCATGAGATTTTGGGCACCGAGTCTTTAAATATGAACGTTTGACTTGGTGAATTTTCGTTGTTGTGCATTCATTTTTGTCATTAAAAACCAAGGTGTGCGTTTTTAATATACTGATAATATAAAGTACATTAATTGGTAACCCATTTTCGCGCCGAGTATGTTTTGTGGGTCCACAGCATATCACGGTCATATTCTACAATTTGTGATTTTTAATCTTTGGCAAATTTGTTGGACAGTCTTATCAAATCGTAGCCCTCAAATTGCACATTTTGGTCAGTTTCAGTTCAAGTGAAAGTCCATTAACACATTCGTAATTCATGTATCGCCTAAAATGTTATTTGTCGATGGGTAGTTGTTACATGTGATCCTAAATTATACCAAGAATTGTCCAATATGGAGTGTAACGACAAGGGGATTGAATGGTGGTTTTTGCCGCTTTCATCATTATTTCAGTCATATCACGGCGACAGCTCACATATTCATGTATTCCATGGGTTCCAACAGTACTACGCTAGGGCTCTGAAGTGCCTTGCCCAAGGACACTCCCACGAGAAACCCAGTGGATCCAATGAGGCTCGAACCCGGGGCCTCCAGGTCACGAGTCCTACACTTTACCACTGAGCCACGCAGGACCCCTAATGAAAAGAGAAAGAGAGTTTGTTATTTTTTTGGGCGGGAACGGTGAACAGAAGACTGCTTAAAATACAATTGTCTACAGCCTAAAGCTTTAATCAAACTAAGCCACAATACCAAATTCAAAACTCGCGAATCATGGTTTGGATTTTGTTTTCTGTTAACCCTTGAGCTGCCAAGCGCGTCTCACTGACATTTTTCGGACAGTGTAGATCAAAGATCAGACTGCACGTTCTGTGCACTGTCCGATAAGGGGATATTTTTCTCCAATAAAAAAAAGTTGAAATAACATTATTCGGGTTTTTACTATCGGTTTGA
Source organism: Tridacna gigas (assembly GCA_945859785.2). Classification (NCBI taxonomy): domain Eukaryota; kingdom Metazoa; phylum Mollusca; class Bivalvia; order Cardiida; family Cardiidae; genus Tridacna; species Tridacna gigas. Next base: position 38,785,197 of record OX244030.2, on the reverse strand, counting down.
AAGTTTTATTTAACTTATACAGCAGGATAAGGGTTAATTTGGATTGGTCAAACTAGTTGTACTAGCAGCCAGTTGGATCATTATTGTTGTATCTTTTTCATTAAGCAAGATATCAATTCCTTGAACATGGGTATTTCGAACATGCACGACTATTCGAAGTATTTGCAGATACTGAATTATCTTGCGAAAACTACCCCGTTTTCTGAGCAAAATTTTAATTCTATGCACAATAAGACACAATAACCTTAGTATAAATATGCACTAATACTTCGCATTCGCGAAATATTCTCCCCAAGCCACCGGCTGCTTTTTAACTTAACCATCGTCGAAACAATAATAAGTAATGAGAGAGGAATTAATTCTGTCGTAATGACTATCATCGATCCCTTGATTATAAGAACCAGTTTCGGCTTTTCGCAAAAAGGCCTCGATAATCTTTGCTAGGTAGGAAAAACGCTGTCAGCAGGCTGAACTTAATGCACTTGTATACTATCTATCCTATACCTCCACTTGTTATGTCCTGCGGGCTACAGTCACACACCATAACGCTTTTGAAAACGTTGTGGCAAAGGGAGAAATTGCTTGATACCAGCAATGTTTCCCGTTGCCACAATATTTTCATCTTGTATTTACATATTAAGTCTTGATCCACGTCGTTTATCTATATTCTAACAGGATGTTTTCCAGTTTGACAACAACAACCTCTTTTCAGGAGGAAATGTGTTAGGCAAAAGAAAGTATCCGATTTATTTCATTTCGGTTTGAATAAACTTTAAACCCTTTCAGCACCGTGGCCACAGACAGGGGCTTTTGCGAACGGTATCGATCAAAATCAGACTGCCTAGAACGTGCTGTCTGATCTTGGATCTGTAACGCACGCTCCTTTAGTAAAACCTATTACAAAAAATCTTTCTGAATGTTTGTGGATAGTATTTTCAGAAGTCGACTGAGGGTCGAGTTGACTTTAAACGCCACTGAAAGCGTCAACCCTTTACCGAAGAAAACCGTGTTATAACGATCCTGAGAAAGAAGACTTTTGAAAACAATGAGGGAAAAAGTACAAACTGGCATTTGCTTCCTTTCCCACAATGTCTTATATCATTTCAAACCTCAAATCTCATCGTTTGAATAATGTCGTCTGTAAATGCTTCGAATTTGGAAAAGTCTAAAATGTTGTCGTCAGGTGAAGACTTAAAACCCCGATAAAGATGTTATCATCGTCTAGAGCTTGTACATAAATCAGCCTTTGGTATCAAAACCGAGTCTCTCTCTTCACCAATAAAACAAGTTATCTATTAACATTGCCTACAGATACAATGATTTATATTTCCTCCCACCAATTTTTTTGATGGTACCGAAGAAATGCCGTCTCCATCTCTAACTCTTTACCAAACGACAAAATTTTAAACTGGTCCAAATTGAAGGCATTTGCAGACGACAAAATAAAGGTGAACCATAACTTGAAATTTGTTTTGGGAAGGGTAGAAAACATTGTGGGAAAAGGAGAAAATGCTGGTTACCAGCATTTTCTCCTTTTCCCACAATGTTTTCAAAAGGCATCTTTTTCAGGGTCGTTAAAACTCGGGATTGTGTGGTAAGGGATTTTAAGTCAATGTTATGGCGTTTGGTCGAAAACTAATGGTTATCATAAGATAAAAGAATGCACCAATTTTATAGGGACCTTTGCTTCAATAAAATAGTTGTCACGTGGAAGTTTCCATGGGCAAATCACTGCTGTCGGTCTGTTTCTCGTCGATTTGATTTTACGTTTATCTATCATCGCCACCGAGTGCCCATATAGCAACGTCCCTAGAAAGCTGTTAGTTATTTAATGGGGAATTGTGCCAAATACAGTACGAAAGCCATCCTAAGTTACGCCTGGCTCTATAACATGGTCGGTGTATAGCACTATAAAAACGGGCCCTAGGTAATTGTTCCCTGCTTGTTAAATCACAGAAAAACATGGATAAGTGAGCTGTGAGCTATCGCTATACCAAACCACGGTTGAAAGCATCGTAAATCCTATGCAAGCAATCGGTAAATCAATCAAGCCAGATATTTGCTTTAGATTCGTAATATTTCTAATCTTTGAATAAATTAGAATTTTATTCGTTTGCCACCGTGTTTTCGAGACTGTATCTGTACACAAAAATCCCATTATTTTTCAATGTGAAAGAGGCAATAAATTACATAAGCCTTAATGGGTTCATTCACACTGATACAGATCTAGTACCTAGTGGCTCTAAATAAAAGGCGAGCAGCAAAAACCCCTACAAACATTATATAAAGGCAATGGACATCGGCAGTCAAAAGAAAGAAAAAGAAAAAATAAAAAAACCTCTTATGCTCTTTTAGTGATTTTTTTCACAAAATATCTGACAGTGTAGGCCAAAGATCAGACTGCACTGCACCTTCGGTGAAGTCTGATATTGATGTAAACTGTCTGCAAAAGAGCACCCGAAGTTTTTGTCTAACACGCTAAAGGATTTCTATAACAAATCATGGGACATGGGAATCATGGACGTAATCTGCTAAATAAGTGAAATGAGACTTTCAAGCCGATAGTAAAAACCAAATTGTGCCTTTTCAATGGTTTTTTGAGAGGTGGGGGGATATCTCCATATCAAACAATGTAGATCCAAGATCAGACTGCACGTCCTGTGTAGGCTGATCTTGATCTACACTGTCCGCAAAAGGTCCTTAAGTCGCGCTTAGCAGCCTAAGGGTTAATAATGTATCATGCGGGGAGAAAGTATTTTATCATATTAAAGTCTTTTAAATAATGCTCACCTTTTCACGGTTGTTAGGTTATAAAAAGTACTTCTCCCTCGGTCCCTTTTTCAAACACTAAACCTAGTATTCAGTCTTTCCAGACTCGAGGATCAAGATGCATCACTGCATATTTTGACCCTTTACCACACAATCTCGAGTTTTAACGACCCTGATATGAGAGACAGTTGAAAGCATTGTGGAAAAGGGAGAAAATGCTGGTAACCAGCATTTTCTCCTTTTTTCCACAATGTTTTCTAACCTTTCAGAGACAAATTCCATTATTTGAGCCACATTTAATTTGTCGTCTACAAATGCTTTCAATTTGGACCATTCTAAAATTCTGTCGTTCGGTAAAGGGTTAGGGAGCGATCAAATCTTCCACAGTGATCATACAGATGTAAGAGATGTTTTTACGAGACATTTTTTAAAGTCTTTTTCTTCTCTTTTTCAGAAGGTAATGGATCGTAAAAGCATTTAAATCATTCAAATGCAAAACATACGAAAGTAGAAGTTGCTAAAGCATACTTTTAAACACAATATCAATATAAAAAGGGTAGCGTTTTATGGGTGATTTAGCGGAAAATTATCGCTGTTTGATTTACTTGGTTGCGCTTTTAACGACTTTACAATTTATACGTCTGAAATTACGTCAGTGCCCGACAGGAATTTTCAAGGCTGACAATTTTGTGTTTACTTTAAAGTCAAACCTGCCAAAGTGACCACCTACACAGAGCACCCTGTTTTTCGAGGCCAGCGTGTTCGTCTCTACATTGAAACAAAATAGAAAAAAAAAACGCACCGGTTTCAAACAAGTACATGACCTTCGAAAGTTTTCTCTGCTGTTAAAGGCCTGGTAGCGGCCACAAGTACACAAAGCGGCTGTTAAAATGCATCTGAATTTAAAGAGAGTACCATTGAGAATGATTGGTGAATACAGGCCCAGGCATCCTTATTTCGACATTTTTAGGAAAATTATTTACGCGAAAAAGAGATGTGTGCAAGTTTTATGTCTTGACAATTAACCTAAAAAAATTTTTCGAACTTTCGATACCGGGTTTTCACCCTGAAAAGTCGAAACCAATTGGGACTGTATTTGTAAACAGCTAGGTCTAAAAGTCTAAAGCTTAAGGTAAGTCAGTCATTCCAACTTTTACGCTTTCCACTGGAAGCGGCTTTCAGAAAAGTCCTGCGGTGCCCAAGCCTAGTTCTAGAGAAGGACATGAATAACTGGCCTGGTGTTGTAATGTTAATTGAAACATAACAAAAGGGACGTAAAAATGCCTTTCGGACGTATTAAGTACAAAGTCGTCGAAGCATTTAAGAGATTACGGTGGCAGTCATATTAAAACTCTCCCCTCTTTGATCTTTGTGCCAGGTCTACTCGTAATATCTCGGACGATGACTGGCAATGACCTGGGTGTTGATGAAGTACGTTTCGCACAAAGGAACGCACACCATGATTCCAAACAGCCGATCCTTGTCGTATACACGAACGATGGACGAACCCGGACGCCACATTACATTTCACCACAAGACAGCGGTAAGTATTATCATTCTGTTTTGGCCATGTAAAGGCCCAATAGCGGCCAAGTGTAAACAATTCTGAGAATAAAATACAAGTAAATTTCATTCATACCGGCCATTTGAAAGTATGCGTATTTGAAACCTCGGCTCATTCAAAATAGATACAAGACAAATTTTTGATGCATAGCATCAAAGAAGCCGGCAATTTTTTTGTCACCATCAATGAGGAAGGTGCTTTAGGAATAACTCGCTTATCAGAAGTTGTGTTACTTTTAAATTAAAAATTCTGGAGAATAAGACTAAGAATGTTCTTAAGAATGGTTGGTGAATACAGAGCCAGTAGAAAATTTTACCGACTGCAACAATTTGGGGGCTAATTAAGATTTTTTTTTTTTCTGTGAATCCTATTTTTTGTTTAACTCTTTACCAAACGACAAACTTTTAGACTAGTCCAAATGAAAAGCATTTGCAGACGACAAAATAGATGTGACTCAAAAATTGAAATTTGTTTTCGAAAGGATAGAAAACATTGTGCCTCTTTCTCAGGGTCGTTAAAACACGGGATTGTGTGGTAAAGAGTTAAACACTAATATAAACTTCACTTTTTTTCCTGCATGCATTCGGAAAGAGGACAGTTACATTCAGTAAACAGGAATGGTGCAATTTTGCTCTTCAGATAAAAGCATGGTCATTTTGGATTAGGTATTTTCTCTATTTTGACAAGATCAAAATACTGTTATCATTCTTACATGAATATGATCCTACATACCGTAGTCAGACCTCCAGGTAAGAGGGAGTGATAGTATTCTAAATCCATTATTTCCCTTCCAAACCCTATGTTGTGGGTACTCATTAGAATTGTCTCGATGAGACGATTCTAATGAGTGCCGATCGAGACGATTCTAATGAGTGCCGATAACATGGAGTTTAGTGGAGATTGATTAATATTTTCAATTTTGAAATCAAAATCACTCCCTCTATCTGGAGCCTTGCCGTAGCTGATGCATATTATTGCATGATCACTTGACATTCCAACAAGCCTTCACAAAATTTTAGCCAAAAGCTAAAAAACCTTTACCAAACAATTACATGTTCTAATTAATGACCCTGAAGAAAAAGGCTTCTGAAACCATTGCGAGAAAAGTATAAAATGCTTGTCACAAGCATTTTCTCCTTTTCCACAATGGTTTCTATCATTTCAGAGCCAAATCTCATCATTATAACCAAATCTAATTTGTCGTCTGCAACTGCTTTGAATTTGGACGATACTGTCCAAAATTTTAGCCCTGTCCAAGTTGAATGCATTTGCAGACGACAATTTCAATGTGGCTAAAATGATTGCAATTGTTCTGAAAGGTTAGAAAACATTGTGGGAAAAGGAGAAAATGCTGGTTACCAGCATTTTCTCCTTTTCCAACAATGTTTTCAAAGGGCTTCTTTCTCAGGGTCGTTAAAAGTCGGGATTATGTGGTAAAGATTTAATCCTTCACTAAACAATTATATGTTCTAGTGACCCTGAAGAAAAAAGCTTCTGCAACCATTGCAATAAAAGTATAAAATGCTTATCACAAGCATTTCTTCCTTTTCCTACAATGCTTTCTACTATTTTAGAGACAAATCTCATCATTATAACCAAATCTAATTTGTCGTCTGCAACTGCTTTGAATTTGGACGATACTGTCCAAAATTTTAGCCCTGTCCAAGTTGAATGCATTTGCAGACGACAATTTCAATGTGGCTAAAATGATTGCAATTGTTCTGAAAGGTTAGAAAACATTGTGGGAAAAGGAGAAAATGCTGGTTACCAGCATTTTCTCCTTTTCCAACAATGTTTTCAAAAGGCTTCTTTCTCAGGGTCGTTAAAAGTCGGGATTATGTGGTAAAGATTTAATCCTTCACTAAACAATTATATGTTCTTGTGACCCTGAAGAAAAAAGCTTCTGCAACCATTGCAATAAAAGTATAAAATGCTTATCACAAGCATTTCTTCCTTTTCCTACAATGCTTTCTACCATTTTAGAGACAAATCTCATCATTATAACCAAATCTAATTTGTCGTCTGCAACTGCTTTGAATTTGGACAAGTTCTAAATTCTGTTGTAGGGTACAGAGTTAAGAGGCTAACTAGTCCATTGAAGAAGTACCATCAATTTGTTTTTCATTTGCTTCTTGCTTTATTTCTTGATTCTTAGCCAGCTATTGCCTTACTAAATTGAGCAATAAAATATTTTCAAGTTTGGTTTGACTATGAAAAATCTGAATAGCCGCCTTACAATGTAATAGTTGAACATGTAAATGAGCCATGCTCTGGCAAAAGGGGGTTTAATGCATCTCCGTGATCCATCACATAATTAAGGATCAACAATACATAAAGCCTCTTTTTTAATACAATCGACTTAATCATCAGGTAGACTGGTCCTTAAATATACAGAAAATTTACCAATAGCGAAAAGTTTCAGCCCAGGTCAGCCTGCACAGTCCAAGCGGGCTGACTTGGGTTGATACTTTTCCCAGATTCATTAAGACCCTTTTTCACAGAGCATGGCTCAAGTGCAATGATGTACAACATCAGTCAAAAGCTGTCGAGGGTCATTTATAACCAGGTGCAAAACCCAAGTTTGGCTGGAGCCCTAAAGCCACAAAAATAAGTGCAATACCCTTCAACGCTACATCAAAAGTTCCATTACATTTCCTTTCCAGCCTTACTTTAGACCTTTGAAAGGGTAGAAAACATTGTATGAAAAAGAGAAAATGATGGTAACCAGCATTTTGTCCTCCTGCAACTACGTTTCAATAGTCTTCTTCCTCAGGGTTATTAAAACATATTAGACATGCTCTGGCAAAAGGGGACTTAATGTATCTCTGTCATCCATAATTCAAGCAAGTCATCACATATTTATGGATCCATAAAATCCATTTTGTCTAGCAACCAACTGAAACGTGAGGTACACTAGTTTTTGACATGCAGAAAAATTACCAAAGCAGAAAGTGTCGGTCCAAGTTAGCCTGCGCGGACTGTGCAGGCTAACCTGGGCCAATACTTTCTGCAAATGCATCAAGCCCCCTTTTCACAGAGCATGGCTCATAAATAAATGCCCAAGGATTTAGTGTGTCTCAGTTGTGCTCTGAGTATGCAAGGCTTGTCACAACAAAGGTACATTCTTAAAAAAAGTTATTACAAAAAGTTTCCAATAGTAAACAGATTAATTATACACCTACAAACTCTCCTGCTAAAATACAATATATTGCACACGGATAAAAATAGACACAGTGGAACAAAAAATCTGAGAAATCTTTAGAAATAAGAGTTCAAATACAAAATCTGTAGTTTTCATGCTCGCAATTTAAGTGAACAGCACAAGGGGAAAAAAAGCGTAATATTGCGCTAATCTACTAGCTTTAAACTGGTCCCTTGTTGTATCGTGTATTACACGTGTAGTAGTATCAAGGGAGGTAACCAGTCTATATAATTTAAGAAGAGTTACGCTGCCTGTGGGGTCAATCATTAATCAGTTATTAAATAAATATCTATAAATACGAAATCTTTACTTTTCATGCTTGAAATTCATCTCAACAGTACATACAGAATAATGCATAATTTTGAGCTTAATAGCAACATACTAATAAAAGTATTTGAGTGAATATGTCGGAAAAGTTGTGCAATGATGTATCCCAAAACTCCCCATGTGCATAAAAAAAAAAAGCATTCCTATTGGAAGCCGGCTTCAAGAGCCGGCTTCCAATGAGCAATGCTGAAGCAAAAAGAGTGTTTATCACAATCCCGTGATGCATTATACTTAAGCAAGTCATCGCATGATTATGAATCCATAAAATTCATTTTGTCTAACAAATATACTGAATACTAAAATAGAATAGATTATTGGACATGCAGAAAATTTACTAAAAAAAAGTTTTGACCTAGATCAGCCTGCGCGGAATGTGCACAGGCTGACATGGGTCGATACTTTTTTGGAGATGCATTGAACCTACCTTTCACAGAGTATACCTCATACATAGATGAAAGACTTTTTAATACAGTTCATTCTTTTTCCGATGCAGAACGCTCTTTCGTCTTATGTTTCTAGGGAAAGCAGCAAGTTGCTTTGAGACACTGCTGCGCTTAGTACTGGTAAAGAACACCAGGGTCCGTATTCACCAACCATTCTTGAGAACATTCTTTGTCTTATTCTCCAACATTTTCTGGATTTGAAAGTAACACAACTTCTGATTGGCTAAACTATTTGGTTTAACCAATCAGAAGTTGTGTTACTTTCCAATTTGGACAATCTTGGAGAACAAGACTATGAATATTCTTAAGAATGGTTGGTGAATACGAACCTAGGAATGCACGGATAAGTGAAGTGTCCACGTGATATAGATATAATGCTGTTGATAATGGTAAGGCATATAAAGCAAACAAAACATTTAAACCATTTATGCCAGGTTCTTGTGTATCAAAGAATTACATTCGTTTAACCCTTTACCACACAATCCTGAGTTTTAACAACCCTGACAGAAAAGACTCTTGAAAACATTGTAGGAAAACCAAAAATGATGGTAACTAGCATTTTCTCCTTTCCTGCAATGTTTTCTTACCTTTAAGAGACAAATTCCATTATCTGTGCCAAATTTAATTTATCCTCTGCAAATGCTTTCAATTTGGACCAGTCTAAATTTTTGTCGTTCGGTAAAGAGTTAATCATTTTTCTTTTTTTTTTTGTACTAGCATTTTATGACTAAATTTGCGCAACGATTTTTGTGGTGGATGGACAGTTCGCTTTTTATGAGCAATTGCTTCATTTACCACGATGTCCTCTTGTCACTGTCGTTATCCTAGAGCTTCTTTTTTCACTCTTTCACCTCGTTATTTGCAAGGAGTTCTGGCTTTGAGAAAGACTCAAATTAATGTGAGTATTAGGTAAGAGGCCGAGAAAACCTGTTTCTAACCATTATCTAACTTTGAGGCGTCTGTCCCGCAAAGCGGTCTAGCCTGTTTGATTTCCTGGGTATTTATTTTCTATTAAAACAGAATTGAGCAAATCTTCAATATATCTTCCTATAATCTTTGTAGCATTTACAGGTTGTCTGTAATGTTTGTTTCATTTTTATGGGGTTCTTTTTAATTTCCATTCAAATTATGCAATAATTATTTGGTCTTACAAGCGTACATCACCGGCTGCCATTTATCTATTTTTGATAAATTTTCTCGATCGGCATTTACGCTTCTATGGTCACGTTTTTTTTTTTAATTTTTTATGTCAATATTAACATGAACAGTGAAAGAGAGAGACAGAGACAGACAGACAGACAGACAGACAGAGACAAAGGCTGACACAAAGACACACAGACTATTCAATCACAAAGACACAGAGGAAGACCGACAGAAGGGGGCAGACGGTCATGAAGGATAAAACTAATAAAGACCTACACGCAGGCAGGCAGGCAGAAAGAAAGAAAGAAAGACAGACAGACAGACTGACAGAAAGAAACAAACAAACAGACAAACAAACAAACAAAGAATTGGGCGTATTCTTTATTAACGAAAAAGGAGCAGCTGTGGTAGGCCGACAGATATTCTTTTACATGTGTATCATTAAAGTCAGTAATTCACAATTTTAAAGACTCAAACTCAGAAATAGATAAAGTCATTCTATTTTTGCTCAAGATTTGCAAGAAAAAGCGAATGATTAGATTTTAATGGCTTTGTCACTTGGAAGACTGCAATCTGCTACAATCCTGCGAAAAAGGAGGCCTCCTGTCGACTTGAAACACTGTTTTAAGTGCGTTTTTACGACCAACTCTCAAGGAATCGCATTCAATTCCGATTTATTTAATTACTTATCAGAAAAAAAAAACTGGTTTAACGTTTTACAAAATGACAAAGTTTTTGTTCACTTCCAATGTGGAATCATTTGCAGACGGCAAAATAAATGTGGCACAAACGATGGAGTTCCTGTTAGAAATGGTAGGAAACCTTGTGGGAAAAGGGGAAAATGCTGGTTACCAGCATTTTCTCCTTTTCCCACAATGTTTACAAAAGCCTTCTCTTTAAGGGTCTGTAAAACACTGGATCATCTGGCAAAGAGTTAACTCTGTCCGACGTCAAATCAATGCCTTCGATTTCTTTTTCTACGATCTAAATTTGCGATTCCACAATCCGTATAGGTTGTGTCTGGTCAGTCTCTAGAACCAAGAAGCGAAATCTCTAGCTGCAAGATCAGGCTGCAACATAGTAAAAAATATAATAAAAAGAAGGGTTGGAAGTGTCAAGATAGGTCTATTGTCCTGTAACCCAGACGCTTTCATTCGTGTAAAAGATTCAAGGTTCCAGAAAGATTTGAAATTTCCTTATCGACAGAAATCGTGGCGAATGCACTATCGTATTAGTAGGTATATCCAGACAGTGTGCGAGAAATGACGAAATCATTTTTTTTTTCTTAATCTTTGCCTTTTTGAAATTGTAGTTTTTAGTATCTATTCCACAAATTACATTTAGTGACGTAACACTGATCTACAAGCTTCTGTTTAAATATGAAAACAGACATTTTCTGGCTTTCGTCTACCCAATCCGTTAGGAAGGTCATAGGCCGCCTAATGAGCAAGATGCTGGTTATCAACTGAAAATTCGCAGAAAGGCGCCACTTAACCCCTTCAATGCCAACGACGAAATACGGGGCACAAAAGGTGCAGTCTTATCTTTGATATACCGCCCACCTGATAGATCAAGCCTATAGGATCAAAATCTTTCAAAGTTTCAGCAAATCGTTTTTTTATCAGGAAAGTCCGTATCAACCAACCATTTTTAAGAACATTCGTAGTTGAAAGTAACACAACTTCTGATTGGCTAAACAATTTGGTTTAGCCAATCATAGGTTGTGTTACTTTCAAATTTACTTCTTGTTAAAATTACATAACAGAACTTTAGAAATTAATATGGCGTCCTTTAATGCAATTTTTGGAATAAATACTTATACCTGCAACATTTACAAAAAAAAAAAAGGATTAAAAACAGAAAAAAAAAAAAACACTGATTTCGTCATTTCTCGCACATTGTCTGGAGGTAGAGTTCATATACTTGGTGCTGAAAGCGTTAGTTATATAACTATAAGATGGGGCACTATCTACTCATACGTTGAACTGTAGGCTTTGAAGTTCCATTGGTCAATCACGGAACAATGAAATTTTCAATGGTCGTTCATCGAACACTGTTACTAAAAATAACACGTCGGGCAGATGCATTAAGACCCCTTTTCACAGAGCATGGTTCATATACTTGTGCGATGGGGGGAGCGCGTGAATTGATAACAGAAGGGTAATGTTAGGTTAAGATGTTTAACATGTCAAACTACCCTAATGGGTATTTAAAAGGCCCTGTGATACAAGGGGAAATTTATTTACCCGTTCTCTGTAGTTAATGACCGTCTGGGTGTCATCAATTCCATGTTGTAAAGAGCCTCTTTAATACCTATTCTCGATCTCCTAGCATGAAAGGTATTGCACCCCAAAACACCACGGAAATCGATATACCTTGTATTTCATGCTTTGAATCGAACTCATGAGGAAACGTGTAAGACTGAAATAGCGAAAGTTGTTTGACCAGGTATCTTTCGTGACCACAACATTGAAAACTGAGAAAAAAATGAGAACGACTACATGCCAACGGCCAGTGTATTGCGTATTGTAAACTATACATGTATATCGAGTACTGAACAATGTTTAAACTAAAATAATAATGAATGAAATTGTCCTATACTTGTAAATAATCTTTCTAAAGACTTTGAAGCTACATTTGTCTATCACGGAACACTTAAAATTTCCATTGGCCGATCATCGAACTTTATTATTAAAAATAACATTGGCTTTATATCGTATATATAGTTAATTAAGAACGAGGTGTGCAACGAAATTGGAGAAAATTTTACCACCACCCCCGTACCATTTGAGCCCGGTCGGGTAGGTCAGTAGTTTGTGTATCTGACTCGTGACCTGGTGGTTGTGGGTTCGATACCCGATTGAGGCAAACTTTCTTTCCGGTTGTATGTGAGAAAAGTAGTCAGTGGCTTGGAAATAAAGTTGTGTCAGTGCTGGTGTGAGAAAGCCATTAAACACATGCGCAGGGAACAAAAATGTCACTTTTGAACCCATTCACACGGATGATGAGGTTGGTGTTTTTCCCATTCTCTGTTAATATTCTCTTTCAAAAAGGACAGGGGTCAAGTTTTCTCCGGCTTCGTTGCACCCCTTGTGTTACTATTAACCTGCTAAATAAATGAAAGTAAACTTTCAAGTCGATAGTAAAACCCAACATTTTGATATTTCAAAGTTTTTTTTTTCGGGGGGCGGGGGGCGGGGCGGGGAATATCCTTTTATTGGACAGTTCTGCACGTTCTGTGCAGTCTGACCTCGATCTGCACCTGTCCGAAAAGGTTCTTGAGTCGTACTAAGTAGCCAAAGGGATAACAAAATGAAGGTGACACACAAATGTGGTATTGTCAGTAAAGCTTTGACAATCGTCGAATGAAAAGTTCGATGTTCCGTGATAGACCTAACTTAAATGGCCTATGCTCCTACAAAACTATTTTCATCAGAATAAAAGAAACTTCAGGTTTAGATTTTTTTTTTAAATCGGGCTTACAGTAGAAAACCATTAAGGTATCGGTAAAGTCTGCCTGAACCATCACACGCAGACTATGTCATTGGCATTTTTTTTTTTCAAAACGTTGAACTGCGATTTTTTTTTTATCAATTTGTAAAATATTGTCAAGGTCCAAAAGTTAATCTGTGATCGAATTAATAATTTCAATGGCGCTTTTTACATTTTATCGAAAAAATGATCTATGGAAATGAATTTCCTGAAAAACGAAAGTGCTGCAGGTATCCAACATTGTGCTTGGGGGTTTTTTTTTGGATCATTAATCCTTTGCCAAACAATTCCTGATTTTAACGACTCTGCGGAAGAAGATTTAAAAAACTGCAGGAAAAGGAGAAAATGCTGGAAACTAAAATTCTTCTTTTCCAACAATGTTTTCTAACCTTTCAAAGACAAATTCATTCGTTTAGGCCACATTTAATTTGTCGTCTGCGAATGCTCTCAATTTGGAAAAGTCTAAAGTTCTGCCGACTGGTAAAGAGTTTAATGCTGATCTTCAGGAAAGCTCGTCTGGCTCGTACAGCTATTATTCGTCTGCAGGCGGTAATTAATGCAAAACTTGATACGAAACAGACACTGGCGGGTCCCCCGATGTATATATTTACCGGAATTTATTACAAAAATGTGAGTAATGACGCAGGATTTTAATTTCCGTCAATTGAATGTCCATCCCCTCGGTGGAAAAGTGAGTCATTCAAGCAGAAGCTCAAATGCGCATACATGCATGCGTCCTATAACTTTTCTTCATTAGTTCGAGACTCGGGTGGAACCAGGGGAGGAATGATAAAAGAAACATCTTTGAAAAAGATAGACGATATAAATTTGCCAGCAAATAGGCAGGGGCCCTTAAAATAAACATGCCTACACTTTTGACCAATCACAAATTTCTATTTATTAATTTGTTAGCAGTGCCAAAAAGTAAGTCAAATGCCAGCACATTCAGCTTCGCCGAAAAAACCTTCGTGATTGTAATTTAACTGTAATCCTCGTGATGACCGCCATATCGATAAATTACATTACGCGGGTAAATTCAAAGCGCTGAAAGCACTGATAGGCTAAGAGCCAGTAGAAAGCGCATAATGTGCATAGCAATCTGTACTCAACCATGAAATGTACATTTAGGAAAAATAACATCTACGTGTTCTACTGCATTTTTAGAATACACAACTTTTGTCATCACGATAATACCACTGTTTTTATTTTATGGACATTTTTCTCGTTAATTAATACATTGTTGCATTATCCATTCTAGCGATTGAATACAAAGTTAATAATTTCTGTTGTGTTCTGTGACAATTTTTCTCTGTAAAGTGTATCTGTGGACAATAATGGCTTTGAGATATATTTCTATTGGCCCTTAGCAAACAATGATATGATACATTTATGGATACGTGCATCTAAAAAGAAAACAACCAAAGCAAACACAAACATTGAAGAAGTTGAAAGAGTATGTCTAGCATAAGAAATAAAACGTTTGACTTGTCCAGATCATTGTTAGATAATATAAATTAATTGTGAATCAGATGAGAAGACCTATCTTTGACAGATTTTAAAGTCTTAGAATACATATTGGTCTGATGTTAATGTAGGTATTGAAAACTCAATCATGAGGCAGAAGAAATTGTATTTAGTGAAAAATAACCTGTCAACTTAGGTCATACGACTTCTATGTTCTGTCGTTGGCACGTTCTGTACAGTTCCATATTTCTCTTCAGTGTACACTAGAGCAACTAAGATTGCTCATGGTTCAAACCGTTAACTTCTCACCAGACGACAAAAATTTAGACTCATCCATATTGGAAGCAATTGCAGGTGACAAATTTAATGTAGCTCAAATGATTGGATTCATCCGTGGTAAGGTAAAAAAAAGCATTTTGGGAAATTAGAGGAAATTTTATCGGGGTCGTCAAAACTCGAGATTGTGTGGTAAGCGATACAGATACTTTTCATTCTAATGACCTGTATCCTTTCTTTCTTTCAGAGTACAAACAAATCCGAAAAGACATAAAGCGTCAGGAAAGAAGGTACACAAAGAAACATAGATACAATTATGACAATAAAGGTTTACAGAATGCTATAAAACTTTTAAATGAGAAGAGTAGAGAGGAATATGGACACCCATTTTTTACCAGTAAACAAAGCAAACCAATAGACTCAAGGCGGAAGCGAAGTGTACCGTTGCCGAGTGAAAGTGATATACAAGGAAAGCGTAAAAAACGTAAGAAACGCAACAGAAAAAATAAGAAAGATAAAGGTAAAAGGGGTATAGAGCCTAGATACAGTAGACAACGGAGAAGCTGTACTAGACGGCATATGTATGTAGACTTTGACGAAATAGGTTGGGAGGGGTGGATTATATCTCCTAAAGGTTATAATGCATATCATTGCAAGGGAGAATGCCCTTTTCCTCTTGGCCAGAGCCAAAGGCCGACCAACCATGCTACAGTCCAGAGTATTGTGCACGCCCTCAAAGTAGGGAAGGGTGTGTCTACTCCGTGCTGTGTACCCAATAAATTATATTCCATTAGTTTGCTTTATTTTGACGATGATGAAAACGTTATTTTAAAACAGTATGACGATATGGTTGCCGCAAGCTGTGGTTGCCACTGATAAAGAAATATGTGTTTTAAATGTAAGATAGTTTGTTGTGGTGGAACTAGTGGCGGTAAGACAGGATATGGCATACGACAATATGGTATCTTTGTGCCTATCCTCGGACTTCGGATAAGTGTGTTCTTTGAACAGTAAAACTGGCGGTTGTTGAAATGTGATAAAGACGACTGAATACCAATCAGGGTAATAAGTTGATAATTTTTGCAGTGTATGGAAAACACATTTTGAGATGGAGAAACTGTGGTAGACATTCAGGAGAAAACGTTACTGACAAAAGTCCTGTGCCTGGTTATAAATGCTATTGTGAATTGAGTGAGTAAATATTACACAGATAATCTCTACATTTTAGACAAAGTAAGTTTTGAAATACACGATCGAGGTGATGCCGACAATGTGGGTGACTAAGGACTAGACTTGGTCTCATATCTTATAGATACTCTTGTGAAGTAATTCTTTAAATATATATGTTTTGTTCTTAATGTTTGGAGTTGAATTTATAAGGCGTTTGATATCAAACGCACATGTCTCAGATTAGTACGTACAGAAAAACTGGAGGTGAAAGTGTTTTTTATCATTCATCCATTTATTTTCCTCTTTTGTTGTATCAAAGAAATATTTTCACTGTGGAGGCAAGTGTCCAGCATCTGAATTGTAAGACATTCGTGCACTGCTTCTAAACTCATAGTCTCAATAGCACATGACTCAAAATCTGAAAGCTTAGAAAGTCTGACTAAATACTTTAAATCTACGTTGTTGAACATCTTCTTTATTTCAAAACAGATAGAAGGGTACGAAAAAAAAAAAAAACATTTCCTTCATTTAAATTGTTACCTTATACTTTGGCATAAAACAAACAACAAACTTTGCTTGGTATTCTGAATATCACAATGTGACAGGCTATGCAAGTTGTTAGCGAATGCGTATATGCTTTGGCAGACGTATTAGAGCCTTGCTATGTGAAAAGGAGGCTTAATGCATCCGCGAAGAGTATCGATTCAGATCAGCCTGTGCAGTCGCTATTGGTAAATTTTCTGTCTGTCAAAGGATAAGTGTACCTCGTGATTCGGTCGGCTCGTGACAAAATGGATTTGATAGATTACAAATTATTCAATTACTTGCTTGTTATCGTGGTTCCCGTGTTGAAATTAAGCTTCCTTTTGCCATAGCATGGCTCATTTTTATTGAACTGTAGGTTGCCTCAGACTGTTTGCCTGCACTAAATTGCCTGTGCTTAGCGCATTTGCTGGATTGTGTGGTTCGCCTTATTGGAACTTTGGTGCCACCACCTGGTCATAATAGAATTAGGAACTCTTCCGGTATAATAAAGACTTGTTTATATTTCATGCCGAAATGACGACTTCTCAGTGTAATACCGAAGGAGACTTTACGTCTTGTAGCATAATTACCTCCCTTTAATGAATTCCAAAGAGACCGGGCTATGAAGATTGTTGGCGTGCTTGTGTAGATACATCAGCTGAGGCTGAATTATTTCTATATTAATGTGTCGGATACCCCAGACTGTATCTGCACTAACCCTTACTAGACGGTAAAATTTAAGTCCTGTCAGTATTTTAAGCACCAGCAGATAGCAAATTAAATTTGGCTGAAGTAATGGAATTTGTCTGTGAACGGTTGAAAACGTTTTGGGAAAAAAAGAGAAAATGCTGGTTACCAGCATTTTCTCTTTTGCCCAAGTTGTTTTCAAAGGCCTTCTCTGCCAGGCAAATCCGGCTTCTGACTTAAGTAATTCGCTCTTTGTCGCGACTTATTGGTCGCTACACCGTTATATATTGTTTCGACTATATTGCATAAACTTAGTTTTCACTCCTGAAATCTGTCAAAAGCATCGAAAAGATGTCACCTTAATTACTACGTACGGAAACAACATGAACGCACGGACAGGTGTACTTGTCGCACAGATATGTCTTGGCTACTTTAGAAAACATTCGAGATAAACGTTAGAAACAGGACAAAATACCAAGCAAACGATTACAAGAGGTCTGACAAATCGGCACTGTGGAAAAGAATGTTGAACTTCTCTGGCGTCTCTGATGTTTTGTTCTATTTCTAATATGGCTGAATAGTTTTTACCGTTGTTTGAATATTTCCAAAATAAATATCTTTGTTTTAATAAGTGGTCTTTTTTAATAATTGAGGCGATAAAACAGCTGGAGAATATTTGGTCAAACAAATCAAGCTCTAGTGATCATTTACCATTTACAGAAATAGAAAAACTAATATTTCAGGCGTAGACATCGCCCTTAACCTGCCAAGTAAGTTAAACAAAAACTTTATAATTGTGTAAATCCAAATATTGCTATTTCAAAGTTATTCTGGGATCCTTATAGGACAGTGTAGATCAAAGATCAGACTGCACGTTCTGTGCAGTCTGATCTTGATCTACACTGTCCGCAAAAGCTCCTTGATTTGCGCTTAGCAGTCTACGGGTTAGCATGTGTTGTTACTTTGTTACCCTTAAACTTGTTGCCTTCCTTAAACTCTTCTTGCGCCTTCCAGCAGACTGTTTTGAAAACACTGTGACAATCAGAAAACAAATGAATGGCGCTCTGGCAAAAGGAGGTTTAATGTACCTGACTGATGCATTATACCAAGCAAGTCATCACATATAGTCATGGATCCATAAAATCCATTTCGTCTAATAACTGACTGAATCATGAGGTGCACTAGTCATTTGACACGCAGAAAATTGACTAATATCAAACAGTTTCGATCTAAGTCAGCCTGCTCGCACTGCACAGGCTGACCCGAATCGATTTTTTTTTTTTTGCAGATGTATTTTTAACGCCTTTTCACAGAGCATGGGTCAAGTGAAGTTGCTCGTAACGAGCATTTTTTTCATTTTGCCGCAATGTCTTCAACTGTGCACAAACCGTAATTCCAATTTATTGTATAGCATATTTTACGAGGATGTGTGAACGTCGTCCCCTGCATTTTTTTAAAAGGTATTAGGGTAACCCTTATCCTGCTAAAAAAAATAAATAAAACTTTCAAACCGATAGTAAAAACCCAATGCTGCTATTTCAAAATTGTATTTTGGGGGAAGATATCTCCTTATCGGACGGTATAGATCCAAGATCAGACTGTACGTTCTGTGCAGTCTGATCTTGATCTGTACTGTCCACAAAAGGTCAGTGAGTCGCGCTTAGCAGCCTAAGTGTTGATACATTGATAACAGAAAAAAATGTTGAATAAATGTAGATTTAAGCATTTACGTATTGTTGTCTATTCAATTGGCTTTCGACTTCGGAATATTTGGTGAAATACTGGACCTGTGCTTTTTTTTTCTTGCACAACCCGATTAAATGAAATATGATTTTGTACATTTCATACAATTATTTCTTATATTTTGCAGCTTTTTTTTTCCGTTCGAAGTAAATTAAAGTCTAAATTTCGAGTCAAAGAAAAAAGATAAAATTCGAATTTTACCTACCATTTGTTTCCATGAGTCAATCAAAAAAAAAAATTGCCAAATTTAGTTCGTCATTGTCCAGAACTTGATGTCTTTGTTGTATCCATTGTTAATTCCAAGACAAGATTTTTTGTTTGGCTTTGAAAGAGCTTTAGATCACTAGACATGGAATTCAGAATTAGAATTTAGGTATCAATG